>OX382291.1:0-10000000 GCA_947507805.1 Aporophyla nigra | reverse complement strand
CCGTTTAAGGCTAGCAATGAAGATTGCGCAGTAAGTGAACAAAAAAATCGAGCGATTTTCAATTTTATTGTACAATATTTTCATTGTATTAACCGTCAAAGGTTTTGCGTAAAAATAATTGATCATGTGAGTGCAAGGGCTGATTCAATCACAAAGCGCAATAAAAATATTGCGCAATCTTAATGTATGCAGTGGCGTGTATTGAGTCATCTAGGCATATAAGCCTTGCCTACCTTGAAAAATCACCCTTAGTCTGTCAAGTACATTTAAATGTCCCAAAATCATTAAGAAACTATCAAAATTATTAAACCTAAAAGAAACCCGCGTTTGTCTGCTTAAACAAGAACCTACCTGCAATGGCGTGCACTGAATGTAGGGCATGTATTTAATTGAACCTTCAATAATTCGTACTTCTTTTCTTAAAAATAGTATTGAACACCACTTTTTTATGTTATGAATGAGCCTCTTTTAGTTAACCTCAAATAAGTACTATTTTTGAGTCAAGCCCCTACTAATAAGTCTAGTAACTGCGAGCAACATAGATGTAGCAACTATGTATATTTCTCATTAAAAGGTCAATAAGTTTTCAGAGGATCAATCACATATTACTCATATTTTAAGGGCCGAGAACAATAACTGACCGTTGATGCACATTTTTTTTAACTGTCATATAGACACGGTGGGCAGAAAAGCTCTCCAATGATGAACATTTTCTCATACACGACGTATACCACACCCATAGTGCGAACATATTTACAGGTAAACCAGAAAAATGAATAGAGTTGTTAATCTATAATGAAGTATTCATGCTAATGCAAAATGGGCACTAATTTCCATGGTTTTAACAGCTCTTTATTAGATCTCAACATCGCGCGTTTAAGTTTCCGAAAAAAGACGATGATTGCCGAACCGCATACTTTATTTGGATACCAGTACGAACGAACAAAATTGGAATTTTCTCAATGTTCTGCCTTGAATTGAACAAGTCGGTTAGAAAACGGGGCAGGGGTGCAGCAGGCGTGGGGGGGGATGTAAAGCAATTCTGTTAAGCGGCCTCGGAGATAAATGACTGCACGGTTATTGACTGACTCTTCAATGCTTCCGCCTAGTAAACGGGAATTATCATATTTTTTTCTTGTTTATTTTTCCGTGTTTATTGAAATTTTATAATTATTCTCCTGGGTTCGAATCTGGGTCAGACTAAGTGTTATTGGGTTTTTCAATCTGGAATTTCTTATTTGCAGCCGGAGTCTGGATTTTTACCCGGTTGATGTCAATAGGTTCGCTCCCTATTAGATGGGACTTAATTATAATTGAAATGTGGTTGTAGTATTGTACACCTCTGCCAAGCCCATGTTTACAAGCGTCATGTTTGTTTTGTGAGTTATAGTTGTTGTTTATTTCTATCGTTCGTTTTTAGTATGAACAAAATAGTTATATTATTTCGATATCGATTTTGATGATCCTGTTGTTAATTTTTAACTGTACAACTTAGTTTCAACAATACAGAAGTGGATACTTAATTAATACATTTCGTATATTTTTAATTACTTAGTTTATTCGATTTTTTCATAGTTTTGTATGTACTGAATTATTCCAAAATAAACAATATCACAAAAAACAGAGTGTTTTTTGATCATACGATAGAATTGAAAACTTAAAAATGGAGGCATACGCAATTCAGCGTCACCAACCGACTGGAGCCGAGTATAGAATTCAGTGTCATCGACCCGAGAGTGACAGCTCAGTTTCGTTCATTGTTCAGAAAAAGTGCTACATGTGTTTAAAGGAGTTTTTCCTAAAAAAAAAGTTACCAGCCCTTGGTTTTCAAATCACGATAAACATTCTAAATAACATGACAATTATCTTCACAATTATTAAAGTGTACTTTTTAAAGCAGCAGTTCTCTAGGAGTTTCAAATTCATAGCATCTGTTTCTTAAAAGACAGGCTAAAAGAAAATAGTTGAAAAACTAAACATTCCTTTATTAAAAAATCAAAAAACCGACAGCTGCTGGCTTCGTAAAAGAAAACGAAAGAAAAAGATTTTTACAGCCTGTATTCGGAGTTGACATTGTTTAGTTCGATATAACAACCAGAACCGTACAAAACTGAAACTCGAGTAATCAAAAATCACGCTTTCAAAAGTATTAAACAAGAAAATATTGTTAACTGAGGGGAATTCTCGTAATCTTAAGAACGTTCACAGCTTCCACACATTTTTGACATTTCATTGTCGCCGAGATGAGACTGGGACTAGATTTTGAACTTTTAAATTACGAGAATTGACCTTCTGAAAGTCGTGGTGGTTTGCTTCTTTACCCTAAAGCCTAGGATCGCTTACTACTACTAGAATATATTTTTTAGGCGGCATACGACGACGGTTTTGTTAAAGGCTAAGTGACGTCACGTTAATTGAACATGGCGGACTGTCAATACGTTTCCAGTAAAACGTCATTAATTTGTCAAATTATGACCAGTGTAAGTATATGTAAGATCCTTTGTAATATATAATAAATGCAATGTGTAAGATGTAAGAAGTTTTGAGGGAACTGATGAGTATTTGATAAACATACATTCCGGTCAAAATCATAACTCTTTTTTTTTCGCCTTATGCTTCTCCGTAGTGCGGTAAAAAGAGGGAATAGAACACAGGGTATAGTCATACAAATATCAAATACTGTCACAAACCTGTCACCACAACACCTTAGCTATAACCCTAAGCGAACCAATTACTTTGAAAGGGTTAAACGCAACCACACATAGGTAATACTTTATTGAATAAAGCGTAAATAAATTTGAGAGGCAGATTCTCTGCTGTCCCTCAAGAGACGACTCATCGTCGCGTGTATTTTTCCCTTCCTCCTTCCTCACGCATGATTTTCTTTGGTTTTTGGTAGTTCAGCAGAGGGCCATGCTCGAAGTTGGCCAGAGAGCAATGAATTTGAGTACCCTGGTTATTAAACTTGTGGACCGGGTTAAGAATACAACAATCCGTTCCATTAATAAAATAATTGATGTCACTCAGAAAGCTGCCGCCCCTAAACGGAATTGGGGTGGAGACATAATGGCAAACGACATCGCGGCAGGCCCAGAAGGAGATGGTGGAATGAGCTGGACTCCTTTAATAAAGTTTGGTCTTTCGCAGCTCTGGACACAGAGAGGGGGAAAGAGAATAGCCCGCTCTGCATCTAGCTTGCTTTGAATAGAGAGGGGTCTTTGTTCAGCACTGGAACACTAATCGCTAATAATAATAAAGATCCTAAAGGTATACAACCGAATGCTTGTTATACTACGGATTTTCTTTGTAAACCCAACACAAACATACCTACAATATTAATTAATGCATACTGTTAATAAAGCAGTCTTGGTTAACGGCGGTATACTGTACAGTGTGTTCATATCTACGTAAACTGGACAGTCAACTGCACGTAGATGATAACAACATCACTTCAACAGCGTCCTTATTGCGGGGTAGTAAGGACGATTTTTATAGTATTAAAACTGACCGTACCTAAAGGCTAAAGTTATTATAAGGTCCTCGCTTATTTGAAAGGTCTTCCTCACTTGTGTGGGTGTAACAATACTCAAATTCCCGCATTAGGCTCGTACTAAAGGCGCCTCTCTATAGTAGCCCTCGGCTAACGGCACATATTGCTTCGCTTTGTGTGAACATGTGGGCGGGTTGTCTATGCCCACCCTCAATCATCGTTTTCATTAAAGCAGGCTAATAGAAAGCCTATTGTCTATTTGTCTGCCGTCAAAGTGTGGAACTCTCTTGCCAGCGGCTATGTTCCCTTTCACATATAACCCCTCAGTCAAATAAGAGTAAACAGGCATCGTCTGTGCCCTCTTGTTTTATCATAGACCTCATCCTCATTTCGCAATAAAACAAAACAACCGACTTCCAAAACAAACACAATGAAATATTACTTTAATTATGGAAGTCGGTGTTTTTGTTTGTCTATTTTCGCTTTTTTGTTACCGACTTTTGAATATTTAATGTTTGTGGAAATTGGTTTTTTATTTTTGACTTTTTTGCTGTGGTACTTAAACCACATAGATTCATATACCTTCGCTTGTTAAGTAAAAAACAGTGAATTTATTGGACCCACTCGTTAAGTATGCCCTTTCAAATTATAGAACGATTTTTCTATCCAATTTATAAATGACGGAGTTTTGAGGTAACATATATAAAAACAACTGAATTGAGAAACTTCTATATACTTTTGGTATAGTTAGTTAAAAATAAAAACTGACGACTCAAAAATTCTGAAGAATCTAAAAGTACATATAATAAAATCGTGTCGATATCAAAACTATGAATTTATTTATTTATTTTTGTACTATTTTTAAGCTGTAATTGTTATTGTACGTAAAAAAAACTGTTTGTCTAAATGTATGTTCAAACATCACACAAAAACTACCGGATAGACTTTGTTTAAACTTTGATGTATACATACAATAACAATTCTATGCCAATATCAGTTGTAATTGCCTCCGTCGACACCCCCTACATTCAGCCAACAATGCCCCAAGAGATGTACCGCTATGCCTGTAACGTTGACATATTGATTGGTTCAAAATAAACACTGAATTTAAATTGAGTGGCCAAATTACAAGCGAAATTCAGGCATTTGTCCTTTGACAAGTATTTAATGAAAGCGTTTGTCGTGTCCAGGCGACAACTGGTAACTATTGTCTAACAAACAAATAAGGTTGTATAACCAGCTTGTAATGGTAAAGTACCACCTTCTTATTAAATGCTTAAAAAAGTTCATTTAGTTTTATGATATAACAAAAAAAAAAAAAAAAAAACTAATGTAAAAAACGATTGGACTGAGTTGAACGGGAGTTTTATTGGCAGATAGCAAATTTTAAAAGGAAGGATGTAATTATACTGTTACTGCCATTACTGCAAATACTTATCTAAGGGTCAGTGACTAACCCATACTAAGCCTGCGTGGTGGCTTACTGCCCACTTCTCTCACCGAGAGGGGGCATGTGTTTCGGCATTACAGCCTGAATATGTAACAGGCAGTTTTCGTATTTAAAAAAATGTTCGCATTCTTTGGTCTAGTGGTCGCAAGCGGTGCTGTGAGGTTCTGTGTTCAATTCTCGGGTCGGAAAAGTGTTGTTGGGTTTTTCCATCTTGAACTTTTCCCTACTTCTTCTTCTCTCCGATTCTCGCTCAGAGTCTAGATTCGCCTTCTATTATCATGGGACTTTAACTGGTGGGTGTACTATAGGTACACCTTCAAGGACACCAGGCGTTATGTTATGTTATGTCTTAATCTCAATTTTATAACATTGATTGTCATTGTGATAATGTTGCGACTACATTTTGAACGCTTTTTGATTACTGGAATTGGTAATGGTGACTTTGTGAATTTTTGTGACAATACGTGTTATTAGCTAAATAATGCGTAAAATGCCTATAGGTTATAACAATGTTTGGTATTAAATTGTTTATTAAAACCGTAACGCCAATTACACAGAGATTGAACGGGTATGGTATACGAAAAATTCCAAAAACTAACATATTAAAGAGGACATCATAGTATACTTCCTCTTATAAAACATCAGGCATACATGCACAAATCGACTCCATTCATCAGCAAACAGATCACATTCAAGGTTGGGTGGTCAGAAGAGCAATAACCATGTTTAAAGTACGATATATTTTGATTGATTTAAGAAACGTTATTTGTTCCTGAAATTACAACCTACGTACCTACTACAAGTATAATTATTCCTGGCTTTCAGGACAAGAATGCTTTCTTTCGGATGGCCAATAGACTAGATCAACCTGATAATTACTGGTTTCCTTACGATGTTATTCTACCAAAAAATCGCATCTAGGTTTAACTTAAAAAGCACATTCATGCAATCGGAAAGCCACTTTAGTACTACTTGTGATGAAACCAATTCAATTAATCAATTTGTCTTCTGAAAACTGATGGTATAAAACATTGGGAGGCAACAATGCATTTGCAGATTAAAAGTTTACATAAATCCATCAATGTTTTCATGAGCGATGAATTGATACTAGTAAAAATTGCGTCACCATTTTCGAAAATGAGATTTTAAATATCGTAAGCGTATTTGCGTATCTATCATTTTAATTAATTCGTTTTCCCGTTTCCTGTGTGTTGGTTTAAGTTTGTTTTATTTGTTATAGGAATTGAATAGTTGATGTAGCTGAATGTGATATTTAATATTATATAAATTATTTAGTAAGGAATTACATTTTTTGCCTTTTGAAAGAAATTACAGAGATGATAAAAAAATGCTATTTAATCATTATGTTTTTGGGAAAGACGTCGCTCAGGTCAACCTATGAGGTTGTTAGCTGCTTAACTGGACTTGTCTGTGGCTACCTTAAGCCACAGACAAGTTCGGTTCGGTTAATAAATTAAGGCCTCCAGCCAGAGCATAAAAACTTTAAATTAGAGCGACTACTCGCTAAGGGCACCCCCTGGGAGGTACAGACCTCGACATAGGGAATCGCTGGTAGAGGGCAGCAAAGGACGGGCTGGGTCGAATTGTTATGTTATTTTTCAATTTTCTGGTGAGTTTTTTTGTTCAATTGTGGTTTCAATTTATTCTTAATAAAACAAGGGAATAAGCTACAATGATAAAACAACTATGACTTTCTTTAATAACCTCTCTATCTTGAGGTGGCAGCCAATAAAAGAAAATTGCATTTTTCTTTCATCAAACATCGGTTCATTTTGTCCGCTCCTGGAGATATTTTCCGAGATAATAGTTGAACAAGCTCACGCGAACGTCGAAATAGTTGAACAAGTGGTAATTCTGAGATCACGCGAGGACGACGATCATTATTATTTCTTGTTAAGTAATAGGCAATATTATTTCATAAGTTTAATACCACATTCTCCTCTCATGTTTCCTTTCTGTACTGATTCTAATTGTGGTCTATAATTTTAAAGAATAGTATATTTCTTTTTGTACCGTGTGGTGCCGGACGTAAAGAATAACACCACCCCATTTCTTCCCGTGGGTGTCGTAAAAGGCGACTAAGGGACTTACTAGAGAATGGGCAGCAGCGTTCTCTATGCATTTTACCACCATACTGCGATCGCCAACCCGCCTGCCAAGCGTGGCGATTATGGCAAAGCCCCCCAAACTGGGGGAGGCCTAAGTCCAGCAGTGGACGTCTTACGGCTGAAATGATGATGATGATGATGATGATATTTCTTTTGGTATTGTCTGTCATTCGTGAACAATAGACATTCGGGTCGTCAGAAACCGGAAAGTCTGACAACTAATCTTGCCAAGGGGTACCGTCTAGTAACTGGGTTGTGGAGGTCAAATAAGCAGTCGCTGCATGTTAAATTCTGGCATTCAGCTGCAATCGGTCACACTGATGGTGATCATGATATTAGCCATACCTGGTCATTGTGTGCACTACGTATTTAAATAACTAACTATACAAATAAATACAAAAACAAAAGACACTTAGGGGTCGAAGTACTTGTCCGCATCACTGTCATCTGGAAACGTGCCCAGACGACTGGCTGCATTGCCACGTTGAATGGCAATGCTAATTCTTTGGCCAAAGAATGACCCAGGCTTCTGATCACGTGAAGTGTCGACCGGTTGATGAGAGATTTCCTTAAAAAGGAGACGCGCACTCGGGCCCCATGGCCCGAGCGTTTCAATCCCAAACGGCTCAAAACTGTAGTTACCTATAAGATTACAGTGTTTGCGCCGCTTGAGGGTTTCAGCTGCCACAGCAGCGGCGCCAGCACAGCCTGCCGTGCTAAGAACATGAGATTTGTTGTTGTTGTAAGGTTCGAAAAGTGCTGATCCTCAGCCTAATTTGAATAAATGACTTTTGATTTTGATGGTGTCGACACAGGTTACATCCCACACCAGAGGCCTACCCACCTTCCAAGGCGTATTTGTGTTGTTAAGGTACCTTCAATCACTGAAATCTGTCATGTTTGGTAATTTTTAAAGAAACCATTTTTTTAAAGTAACGTAGCTAGCTGGGATACATACTTACTTTCTGAATAAGATTATTACATTTTTTTTTTGCCTGTTTCAAGTAGTTTTTATTTTTTTATAAATATTTCATATATATATACTTTTTAACTACTTAGTTAGGTATTTAGAGCTAACTTTACTAAGGTTGAAATTTTCTAACGTCAAAGACCTACAGCTATAATATTTAACCAGTTTGCAAATTGTATCTATGAATTCAGAACATGATTCTAGAAGAAGCGTATTAAGTAGGATATCAAAAAAAAAAAAAAAACTGCTGCTTCAAAGAAAAAAGCAATATCTACGCATTTAACATTTATTTATTGAAAACAGTAAATATTTGGTTTTCTTACCCGAAGAAAAAATTATTTCCGTCTCTAATTTTATTATTCCACGGATAGAAGATGTCGGATGTTGGAAAAATCAGCCCTAACAGAATTTTATTTTTTGCGACCGTTGCATCGAGTCTTCAGGTCAGAGCCGGCTACTGTTTTATTTTCTTCGCCGCTGGCTTCAATACAGAATGTTCCACGATAAACGTTAACAGTTTTAACACAATTTTTCACGCTTTCCACACCCTACATTTTCTTTTCTGTAACACAATTTGCATGACAATAACGCCATCACTTTTCTTCGGACGAGTTAAGTGTATAATCTACTTGATTGCTATTACTTTGTGTATGAAACCTTTTATTTTCAAAGACGTCCTCCTTCATATAAGAGAATAAGTTAATGACAAGCTCCGCCATGAGTGTATTTTATTTACAGGAAATTCTCTTCTCATGATTTACATGTCGGTCATAATTATTACAACAACATTATAGGCTGCAATAGATACCGGATCAGTAGTCACCTTCAAAGCTAAGCAAAACGTTTTGTAACTATAATAATTGTTTGCCATTGTACAACTTTAGTTTGTTCTCATTACCGCCTGAGCGCAATAAACGTCAAAACTACTTTTCCACTTACACAATTTATCTTCCTCTGTTAATTACTTCGCAATATCTGTAGAATGTCTAACAATTTTTCCTGCAGCTGGGCTCTTGTATTGACGTACCTGGGTACCCCCATAGGGTATTTCTCTTTTTGTTTAACACATTTTCAATTACGTTTAATAACAAACTTTTCAACTGGAAATACAATTTTAAAGTGGTTCTGCCAAAGACTGTTCAGTCTTTGGCAGAACCACTTTAAAATTCTACTATTGTAAGAACATCAAAGGAGTGAGTAGTGGAAATTTATTTATTTTAATCTACAATTTTTCCTTCTCCGTTTTCTTTGCCGAAGTGAAAATGGTTGCCTCGAGAAGTATAGCATTCCTAATTGAGGAGGTGTGGAACAAAAGGTGTCATTTACGTATTTTGCTCAATTAGGTTTTTTTTTTAATCGGCTCAAAATGTTAAATTCTATCTGTAACTCCCAAGATTTTGTTAAAAAAATGACTAGTTTCATAGAAAAATCGATCTGAACTGCTGCTTCCGGAACAAAAAATTACATTTTTATTCAATCACAGTGACTTGAATTCAAAAAGTGACATATTCTTAAGAAATACGTTTGAAGAATCTTTAGTCGGTTCAAACCGGGTACAGTACCGCACAAAGCTGTGTGTTTTTGTATAAGAAGGTATAGGAAAATCGCAACCTTCAAAAATTGAACAGCATTTATGTCCGGTAGTGTACTGAGAAAGAATTGGGACACTTTATCAAAGGTGCTAAAAAGAAGGATGTTGAAAGTTTATTAAGAAAGCAGTTTGGAGAAGACTGGAAAATGAGCCTTCATTAAAATGGTATTGTGATATTTTGTATGAAAGTAATGTCGGTGAAAATGACAATGAAGATAATGAAAATCGTTGTGATTGGTTGGAACCTGATTGTGGAGAATTACATGTATAAGAAATAAAAATATTTTGTGTGAATCTATTTTTATTTTCGTACTGAATGTTTCATACATAAGGTAACATTTTTTAGACAGTTTCAAAAGGTGACATTTTACAAAATTATTGAATCAAATAGTGACATTTACCAGCTATTGCATCAAAGAGTGTCATTTTATATGTAGTTTATAGTTTTTTTTTCCAAATTTCAAAACCAGCAAGATAACCTTATAATACATTAAATTGTATACAATAATTGACACATAAAAAGTTAATAAAAAATAATAAAAATTGCTTAGATCAACTTGAATATTTATTTTCTCAATTTACTCAAAAAGTTAAAAACTGTAAATGACACCTTTTGTTCCACACCTCCTCAATTATTTTCGGGCCATTTGAAGAGATAAAAGTAACCATGTCGGATTTTATTATTTTTTATGTAATCTGTCTTCTAAATCTGACAGTGAGTTTATCCTTCGAGCAGTAACAAGAAGGCTCAAACGGCATACATAGGCGCTATGTGAAATGTTTTTTTTTTCTTCTGACGATGAAAATCCTAAACATCAATAAAAGTCGTAGAAAAACATACTTTTGTATAGGCATATTTGTTACACAAGTCAATTTGCATTAAAAAACAACTAGCGAATATCTCAACTAGAGGGCATCTATTCTCATTAGAAAATCCCAAAACATAGGTTTAGTTGGCTCATACATTCGCCCTTAGAGCATGGGCCACATGTGTCTGTGAGTATCATAGTCCGAACTAACATGATCTATGACTTTGGCAACGACGACCGACCTATACCTAATAGCATGTAACTATTAATTATGAGACAACATTGATTAAACTCTGTTGAGATACTATATGTATTCAACGATGTAATCAAACGACGACGGGCACATAAATTCAGAGTCCAATCTTGAATGTGGGAGTGTATCCTCCCACACTCAAGATTGGATGCTGATTATGTTTGTGGCAGTTCCTGATAATTACTACACTTACAGTATATAGTAATGAGCACTTTAAAGTAGAATATGTACACTTAACAACTTTTAAAAGTGACTTAATCCAATTGTTTTTATTGTAATTTTATATTATTTTGGAACTCATACGGGAAATTGGTCTGAGGGGGTAATTTTAAGAATGTTCCTAGTCTGATGTTAGTCTCAATCTGTCAAAAAATAGGTCGAGTTTCCATACATTTTTGACAAGTTTTCAAAATTTGATTGTCGCGGACTGCGACTAGATTTTAAACGTTTTTAATTAAGAAATTTGGCCTACTTATCTTAACGTTACAATCATTATCATAGTATACGTATTACTTAGGACAGCTCGGTACTAATATCTGTACGCCAATTCTCGTAGTTGGAAAACAAGTGGCAGCACAAGTATATTGTGACATTGAAAGAACATTAAATCAATGTAACGACAAGTGACGCAGTTGTAATCATTAGATGTTGCATCGACTTCAAAAAGATGTGTCACCTTTAATATAAAAAATCTGAGGAATGTGATATCTCGTTATGTTAAAATATCCATACTAATATTAAACCAAAACCAACTTTATCTGTATGTTACCTTGTTACGAATCTGCTTAATCCTGATAAAATGAATGGATAAAGGCAGATCTATTACAATTTATTAGGGAAATATTAACAGGTGATGGAAAGTACAGTTAATTATAAAGACCCTGCCTGGCACGCACTCTAGGTTGTTTTATGGTTCTGTGGTTCAGCACTGAGGGACTAGCAGGCAATAGAGCGGCAGGTAGATATCAGAGTTTCTTCGAGGGCTTCGTGTAGATCTTGGGATCCGCCAGGTGAGCTCCGTAGTAGACCTCGGGGCCTATTAAGTCAGGCACGTAGTTGACTTCCGAGGATCGGGAGTAGAAGTCCCAGGTAGATCTTTAGCTGGATGCCTTGGGTTTGATGTTTTTCATATCAGCTCCAAGAGTAGACTCTCCAGCGGTTCGAACGCCCGTTTTTATATCAAAGTCGTCTTCCTTTTCCAAACATTTTTCCAAATATTAGTTTTCTTGTGGCCATCATCTCATCTGACAAGTGTAGTCGGCCAGGACATATCCATGAGTGCGTATAGCTGGCCACATGAGTGCGTAAAGAATTTTATAAATATAATTTTAAGTTAAGTTATTTAGTAAACAATCGTAATAATTAATAAAATCAATAGCTATATAAACCAGAAAGTAGCCATTCATAGACTAAGCAGAAAAGTAACTGACAGCTGACAATTTGGCATGTCACAACATGAAAATTTGAGTTAATATTTTATTTCAGCTATTTTTAAGTTAATAAATCGTATTTAGATCGATTTGCTGAGTGTAGACATATAAACAAATAAAAAGGAAGATAAATAGGTATTAAAGTATAGCATGAATAGTGTAAACATAGAAAAATAAAAAGGATGATAAATAGGTAATAGGAATGGTGAATTAAAGTGTAAGTATAGCATGAATACTATAACCTTTGCACGCCTAAAACGCTGAATGGATTTTGGTAAAATTTGGTGAAATGTATATTTAGGAGATACGGATGAGGCAATAGGATTTTTGTTCTAGTGGCATATAACCCGTGGGATAATTTCCGATATCCACGCGGTTGAAGACGCGGGCAGAAGCTAGTCTGATATACATCACAATGGAACCTGTGATGTCCTAGAACCAAAAATGAAACCGAATGATATCTACCAGACCGCGCTGGGCCGGTGGTAGATTAAAACACACTCCCTCTCGAAGAGAGAAGTTATGTGTTTCAGCAGTGGTAACATTGTTGCTGATTATGTTTATGCTTTAACTTACCGTGAAAGTCGTCTCGCGGTTGGCACTAGCAGTTCCCTCAGGATCTACAGGGGTACGAAGACTCTGTGGCAACAACTCGATCAGGTTGGTGGAGTGAGGCTGGTAGCGCAACACCAAGACGCAGGTGGAAACCAGGGTGTAAGCCAGAAGAGTACCTGAGGAAAACAGAAGATTTTATAAGTAAGTGTTGGAACTCATGTTACATACCTACATCAATCTAAATCATACTGTTCTGGTGTATTCTATTGAGGAAAACTTGACACTATAGTTACTCTTTTCGAGGACTTTAGTAGTCCATTTTTACACAGAAAAACGTGACTTAAGTGTGAGTTTAGGTCACACATGCTAATAATAGTATATGATACGTGTGAGTTAAGTTGTCCATTACTGCACAGAGTTAAAGGTGTGAAATATTGGACTAGGTACTTAAATCGAATGTACACCAAAATTGTAATACAGAAGAAAAGTCCCTCCATTTAAACCAAGCCGAACGATTTTGCCTTCATGTTATTAGGATATCTTCAAAACGGTTGCTAGCAATGGCCGAAAATAAAAAGTAATAATAGTTTAGCATATTTTGAAAAATAGAATATAATATAGATTTGACAGAAAAAAATAATGAATCAGTAATGCCAACTAACATATAAGCATTTAACGATTAACTTAGCAAATTTCGTTATCAAACGTGACACCATCCTTCAATAATACCTAGAGACTTCACTTTACAGAATTAATACCTCGTTCCAAAGTGGAAACTTTATGTTGTATAAGAGGATTAATTAGCAAAGGCGGATGAAATGCAATGGTCTGCATAAAAATAATGCTTCTTTTGAAGTCGACTGGAGAGATAAATTCATTATGTAGAAACGGCAAACCAACACGGCAGGGAAAGAAGAAAAAAGAAAAGAAAGAAAGTAAAATTGTTTATTCAGCACAAACAAACGCACAAACAAATACAAAATAGTTACAAAAAAATGCATACATGTAAGGTCGCCAAAAGCCCCGTATTTAAGTATAAAAAACTTGTACTATGTTATCCATTGCTTGTTGATGAGGCAGGAGAGAGATCAGATGCTAGGACCAACCTTTTTACGTGATTAACGAACAAGTCATTTATTTAGGATCGGCGCAACATGTCTTTAAAATAAAAATTGTTAATGCATCTAATTATCTATACATGTATCGTAGAAAACCAGTTTTGAATTCCACTTTACGTGTCAGAGGGTTGGCTCTTTTATGGATAAAGTATCAGCTTAGTAAGCCAATAAAGTTGTCGGCCTTTTGGGTATGTTGCTTGCACAATCACACTCTAGAGAATTTGGAAGGAAACTCATAATCGGTTGCTT
Organism: Aporophyla nigra; assembly: GCA_947507805.1. Taxonomy (NCBI): domain Eukaryota; kingdom Metazoa; phylum Arthropoda; class Insecta; order Lepidoptera; family Noctuidae; genus Aporophyla; species Aporophyla nigra. The sequence goes on along the minus strand of OX382291.1, from coordinate 9,985,956 downwards.
TATTACAAGCTTTTATTTAACTTGCGATGTTTGTATGTATGAGTGTTCGGCACGAATCTTGGAAGCTAAATTAGAACCACTTCCCGGTGTTCGATTGGGCTCAAGTTTGGTGTACATATTATGTATCTTTGGTGACAATACAATAATATGGTAAGATGGAGCCGTACTGATGATGGAGCTGGAAGAAGGCCGTAGGAACTTCTTAACTTAACAAGATAAATAAGTTTCGGCTCGTTAGTTTTGTTTTGGTAAATATTTTTTTTACAATTAATTTTATGTTAGAAAACTTCAGCAGTTCTACAACGTAAACAGCTCAATGGATATTTTGTATTTTACACAATAATATCAATTTCCCCACCAGTGACTGCGATGTGGATGAATAATTATATTTACGCATGGTTTGAGTGTATTTATATTTCACATGACTATTATACATAAATTACCTATTACAAACCGTTTTGATCTTCCTTGACTTATAATAATATCACAGCGCAACTGGAATTTAAGATGAAGTTTTTACGAGAAAGACGGACATAGCTTTTCATCCTGACACAAAACATTGAAAAAAGATCTTTATTACCTACACAGAGATTCTGGAACAGATTCACTGAAAGCTGCGTTGTTGATGTTCCATTGTCGACATAATCCCGCCATCGCTTGCATTAAATAACTATAAGGGGCTGAGATACTTACTTCGCAGAATTTACTTTGCGGAGAATCTTTTACGAGCGACCGTGCCGCGACCTTCGGGCTGTGCAAAATGTTTCACGCTGCTGCGGGGAGCGTGGAAGACATATTTTTGGTTGAATAAGCTGCGGCTTGTGTGAAACAAGGAGTAATTCCAAATAGCGATTCCGGTGATGGATATTTAAGTAATTTATAGTGTTTACCTTCACTTTAAAGTATTAGTACCTTCGAGTAGAGTGGAGAGAAGATAATAGACTCTTTGACATCCTTGATGGATGAGTCTAGAACTAAAGTGTTAGAGTGGAAATTCTCGTAATTTTAAGAACGTACACGTTTTCAGTCTGATCTCAGTTTTAATCTGTCAAAAATACTTCGAGTTTCTATAAATTATTGACAAGTTTTTGACATTTGATTTTCGCCAAGGTGAGATTGCGGCTAGATTTTGATCGTTTCGTCATCGTATTTTATTCGTACAATTAAAGGATTGTAAAGTGCCTGTAAGGAGGTGATTCAAAAAGTTCAAACATTAATTTTGAAAATAGTTTTGGGTTGAAAATAACATCATATTGAAAATATATGTTTCTCAAAGTTTCCCAATACTTAGTATAACCTGCATTTTGAATTTCGTCGTCATAAAACAGTCAACTTGCTAATTTAAAGCGTTATTGTCATAATTAATTAAACTAAATCACTAATTGAAATGTAGAAACGTTGGAAAAATACTAATAGATTTACTGGTGAAAGATTAATCGGAAAAAAATCAATGAAATAGTTTATCCAGTACATAAGATATGGAAATCACTTTTAGGTATAGGTGACATAAATAATATAAGCGAGATCGAGTCCATATTTCGTATGATTTATCATTCATCACACATTTATTATTTCGTATCTATTAGTAGGAACGGTGAAACAAACTTGGGGACAAAGTCTCATTTAAAGCCTAGACAAAATCTTGGTCAGATCAGACCATCAAGCTTAGTGAGGAAGTAGGCTCCTACTATATCTACCTATATTATACTATTACACTACTACTATATCTACCTATATTATACTATTACACTACTACTATATCTACCTATATTATAAAGAGTGTCTCAGTAAGAGTTCACTTTTTAAAATTGGTATTTTTTTTTTTTCATGCAACCGGCAAATTCTGAAATTTTACAGCTGTCACCTCTTATTATTCCGATTTTTTTAAATGGAGCGCTTTTCGAAAGAACAACGCGTTATAATTGTGAAAACTCATTAGAAAAATGGGGAAGTTACGCTGAAACCGCTCGCAAACTTCGCCAAAATTTTCAGCCGAGAAAGTGCACCTAATGTGTCAACCATTCGAAGAGTGGTCAAAAAATTTGAATAAACTGGGTCAATTATGGGTAATAAGAATCCTTTGCGTCAACGTACCGGTCGGTCTCTTGAAAACATTGCTGCTGTAAACGAGAGTGTCGCCGAAAACCCAACAACATCAACGACATCGACATCGTTCTCAACAACTTCAAATTTCACGAAGCACTACGCGACGAATTTTGACTAAAGATCTCCACCTTCATGCGTACAAGATTCAGTTAACTCAGGAGCTCAAACCAGCAGACCACGGAAAGCGTCGGCAATTCGTTCAATGGGTAATGGAGCAAAGTGGCCACCAAGATCGTGCGATTTAACGCCGTGCGATTTTTTTCTTTGGGGTTTTGTGAAATCTCGGGTTTATGCGAATAAACCCGAAACAATTCCTGAGCTCAAATCGGAAATCCAACGCGTCATCGGTGAGATACAGCCACAACTCTGTGCAAAAGTCATGGAAAATTTCATGAAAAGAGTAATGGCCTGTCATCGGCGCCGTGGGGGTCATTTGCCAGATGTTTTATTCCATACTTAATCGGAACATGTCTTCTTTACAATACAATAATAATATTACAACTCTGTCATAAAATACTAGTTTTTATTTTAAAATGAAAAAGTGCACTCTTACTGAGACACCCTTTACTATTACACTACTACTATATCTACCTATATTATACTATTACACTACTACGATATCTACCTATATGTTTACGCGCAAAACATTTATAGGTACCTATTACCGGGCGCCGAGCAATGAGTAGCTCGCCGCCCGGTAAGGCCTAGGCTCGGGTCGACAGCGCGTTATGTTCCACGCGCGCCTTAAAGACATGTCAGCACAAAAGGGGTCCGCTAGGGCCAATGCCTGGCAGGGTCGCGAATTTGCCCGAAAAAGTTACCGTTGCCCTGGCACAGGCAATAAAAAGAACACGGGTGGGTTTTAGTCAGTAAAAGACTAACACGCCCTCCCGCACCACCCAGAACGGGAGAGGTCATTAGATGATTTCACACCCAGAAAAAAATTGTACCTATTGCTGTTTCTTATTCCCGTTCGAACACTTACTAGATTAAATCGCAATGTCTGCAATATCGTTAATATTTAAAGAAACATTTACGTTTAGAACGAAGAAATTCTTTCAATGCCCACAATTCCCCTGAAACACATTAGCAGTTTCAATATAAATTGTTAGTTAACATTTATAGGTCCAGCATTGAATTGGTTGGCCATTAAATGTTTTTCGTTGCAACGAAATGGAAATTGGATGAGTTCCTGTGTTTACCTATGGTACGCCGGGAATTATAAACAAATATCGCGATCCAAATAAACTAAAGACAGATTAATATTTGTGTTTGTATTCACTTTTATATTTATTACTATGGATATATGTATTTTAATATTATATTTGGCCACAGAAAAATATAAACCTACAGAAACGCATTAATGAATTTATTGACCCCTAAGAATATGCACATTATTATTAAATCTATTTGTATTTTACTGTCTGTATGACTGCGTTTCTTTTTATAAACTACTCAACGGATTATGATGTAGTTTTTACAAACATTTAGAGAATTTAATCCGAACTTAGGAATATGTAGCCCATAATTACGATGTTTTGACTTGCCACATTAATAGATTGGTAGAGTATAGAACAAGTCCCAATATAGGGGAAAAGCACCGATAATCGGATACTTTTGTTTAAATTTAAAAAAAATAATAGTAAACAATAGCTCAGACCTTAAAATTTGACATATTCAGTATCTACATTTTATATTCTATAAGAAACCAGTAACTATTTATCGCATTACATGTAATTTTTTAAAATTATATTAATTTTACAAAAATCGGTAGAAATTGTAGTTTTCAAAAAGGTTGCCCTTAATCGGATATCCGAAAATAGGGCCCAATTACTATATCTGGTATAAGGCGACATCTTTTTGAAATAAAACGAGGTGCTTAATGTTTTACATTGTATTCATTTATTAACAATTATCAGTCTTATTATTTATTAATATCAGTCTCAATTATGTTTATTTCGATAAGGTAAAAGCAGTGACTGGCCTGTTAGTCTAGTGGTTAGTGACCGTGACTGCTAAGACTGAGGTCGTGGGTTCGATTCCCACCCAGGACAAATCTTTGTGTGATGAGCACGATCATTTGTTCTGTGTCTGGGTGTAATTTATCTATAATATGTATGTATTTAGAAATATATAAGTATGTTTATCAGTTGTCTGGTTGCCATAGTACAGGCTCTGCCTAGTTTGGGATCAGATAACGATGTGTTGGTTGTCCTAAGATATTTATTATTTATTATTATTATTATATTATAAAAATTATAATTAAATTAAATGTATATGTTATGGCCATATTGCAATAAGTGCATTCGGCATCATCATTGTTAGCTTCACTGCCATTACTTTCTAAAATCATATCCATTTCTGAAACTTCTGAATTCTTTGAATAGCAGGAATAGGGCTAATTATGCGTGGTGACACCACCAACTTTGACATCGCTTTCGCAGGTTCTTTGATAAGTAAAGGCGTTATTGACCCGGTGGACTATTGCAATCCAGACGTGCTCGGTTATTGAGTCGATGGTTGGCTACAAACTGCAGAATCGTTAATCGTAGCTTCAGAAGCATTGCTTATAGCACCCGGAGAGTCATCGACGGCGAAATCCTCGTCTCTGAAGACATTTTTATTGAACGGGATAATTCCACATTTTCTTCCTGTCCTTGGGACTCTTAACATAGTCTTCTTAAGGGCTTTTAGGAACACTATATAATTTCGAAGCTTTAAGATACCCTATTTCTTTGTTTTTCACAGCAAGGTAGGCCATTTTCATGGATTTGCTATCCCAAGTTTTTCTATTTAAACTTGAAGACATGGTGAAACTGAAAGAAAAGATAAAACACTGTAATGACATGGACAACCAAAATTTTACAATACGTAACAATGAGTCTCGTTATATCGGATATCCGATATTCAGCACGCGTAGGTATCCGATATTGAGATTTAACATGGCTGAATAAGAACCACAACAACTTTTAAAACATTGCCATTTTCTGAAAGAAAATGCGTTTAAACAACAGAATAATTGCTACACCTGATGAAACATAGCAATGGTAAAAATAAAATGTACTTACTTCAATGAAAACAACACTTTTATACACAATAATATTTTTTTCACGTTCGAGAAAAGTTGCGTCGGCTCACTGTTCCGCCATGTTTGCTTCTAAACTGTCACACTTTCTGCAGTGGTGCTGTTTTACGATTAGCATTAAGAATATGTAATTAAAATTAGATGTCACTATTTGAAAATTTCGAGATAGTCGACTATCCGAATTTGGGCAACTATCCGATATACGGTGCGTTTCCCCTACTAGTACCCAACAATTAAAACAATATTGAGCGTATACAACACCGACTGAAAAACGATTGTGCACTTATATACAACACCGATACACTATTGGGCATGTACAACTTATACCGAAAATAGAAAAGTATCGTGTATGTTTTGAAACAGAAATATCAACAAGTAGAAAATCGTTGTACCTACGTGCAGTGACCGGCAGATCGGTGGTATCAGTTGCACTACGATATTCGTCCTTACTGCAACGAAATAAAGGCGCTATATATACTCTACTCAGATAAAAATACAGGTTACCAAAGGAACCGGTACCGCCAAAATCTGCCATTATTGCTACCAGTATTTGACAATAAGGTTTTTCAAAAACGGTCTGTACTGGTATTGCCGATGTTGTGAAATCGTTCGCTTCTATCTTCCGCAACAGTATCGATACTTTTTCAATTAACTTATTATGACATTAGAATACGTCATAATGTGCTGTTGTAAATAATCCCTAACAAATGAACCGCGTCTAACACAGTGATCCCTAGTGAGAGCAGCTGTGATTTCCTATGTCAAGTTGTGACAAGCATGTCACCGTGTGTGGGCGAAACTAACAAAATTAATTAATTGGTAACTAGGTCGAACAGTGGTGCCAAGGGGTATTGTATTACCCAGTAACTGGGTTTTGGACGTCAGATAGTAGCTTCATGTACAAAACTTGTATTCAGGTGCATCTAGTTACACTGGAAGCCGAACTCAACTTAGTTGGGGTAATGTTAGGCAGGTTTATTGGTAAGTAGGTTGAAAATATGACCGATCCTTATAATTGATTCTTCATTAGTTTATTCCAATCTGCCATTTTGTAATTAGTTTGGGCAGATTTTTAAAAGTAAGAAGAGGGGAGGTATAGAAAAATGTCAACTTTATTTCTCGTAGTCGTGCAAACGTTGGTAAAATTAGGCCATTAAATGTCAAACCTTTTCAACAAAAAGATTTCGCTCGACAAATTAAAATTGCTCGTCCTTATTAGAACATCTACCAGTAAAGCTATGCTTCGGAAAAGAAGTGTTCACGGCAAGATCTTTCGAATTCAAACGTGTAATGACAGACATTTTATAAGAGCGGTGGTTGTACCTGGGATTATCTGTTGTGGTGACTAATAAAATCAGACTTATCCTCGTCTCACGCCACACTGCCTTCCATATTATCCGGATAAATTGTCCTTATTTCTGGGATAAAAGGATGCATTCAAGATCAACTATAAAAGCCTAGTTGAGCAAGAACAAGACCAGGATCCGTTATCAAAAGAGGTGAGTTCCTAATCCACGATTATTTATTGAAAAACGAATGAGTTCGTTTTCGGTATATTTACGGACTCTTATAAGTAGTTCTAAGTGAATTATTGTATAACAAAGGAAAAGTAAGAAAACTATGCGAGATAAATTTTCTAGAGAACTCTGCAAATGAACGCGAATTTCAACACTTTCATATTTAATTCAAAACTTCTTATAGTCTTCAAATAAAGCCTTTTTATATGTACAAATATTGAATCATGTTTTAATACCTCTATAAAAGTGCCAAAAATCATAGTAATATTGAATGTGCCAGTCTTACAACGGTATGTACATACATACACGGCTCTTTGTATGTCCTATAACGACGATGTTCCTCAGTTTGGGCACAAAACACAATGTCTTCCGACCTCCCTTTCTAAGTAGGTCAAGGGAACGATGGGCGCCATCGGCTTGTGAGAGTTATCTGAATGAGCTGAAGACAATATTCCGAAAGTAGCTAACAGTAACGAGAAATATTAGAATACAGCTATTCTGTGGTTTTCTGTATTGTTATTTACATGTTAGTTTTTAGTTCCAGTGGCTTTTATCAACCTACCATTTTTATTTTTGAAAAAAAAAAAAACCTTATTCCTTTTGTGTATTATACAGGGAACTGCATTGCGAAATTTCAGCTTTCTATGTTCATGGGTTAAGGCTGGGCGTGTTGAGTCAGTCAGGAAGTTTCACATGTATTGATTAGAACCAAAAAGCGGCAACGCGTTGGCCCGCAGCGTGCAGCTACAAAACTGGGCGGGTACCTTTTCCACCACTGTGTCAAGGTAAAGAAAATATCGTGAGGTGGCGTGGACTTTAACAGTTAATAAGCAAGCGTGGTAATTAGTAGAAAGCAATATTGGAAGCGGTTTTCATTTTAACAAATCTATACTATCTATACTAATATTATAAAGCTGAAGTTTGTTTGTTTGTATGTTTGTTTGATTGAACGCGCTAATCTCAGGAACTACTGGTCCGAATTGAAAAAAAAAATGTGTTGGATAGTTGGAAGCCTATTTATCGAGGAAGGCTATAAACTATATAACATCACGCTACAACTAAGAAGATCGGAGCAGTAATGAAAAATGTTGCAAAAACGGGAAAAATCGCACGGGTAGGCGATTCGACCCGACGGGAAAGGTCGGGGGAACTAGAAATTTAACGCGGACGAAGTCGCGGGCAAAAACTAAAATATTATAAAGCTGAAGAGTTTGTTTGTTTGATTGAACGCGCTAATCTCAGGGACTACTGGTCTGAATTGAAAAATTATTTTTGTGTTGGGTAGCCTATTTATCGAGGAAGGCTATAGGCTATATAACATTACGCTACAGCTACGCGGAGCAGTAATGAAAAATGTTGCAAAAACGGGGCAAATCGCACGGGTAGGCGATTCGACGCGACGGGAAGGGCCCGGAACAAAATCTATACAAATAAAATAAAATTGGAGTGTCTGTTTTTAATATTAAGATAACCACTTTTTACTAAGTGCATATGGATGTATACACGATACATATACCAAAACAACATTTTTTACAATTTTTGTCTGTCTGTCTGTCTGTCTGTTTGTTCCCGCTAATCTCTGAAATGGCTGGACCGATTTTGACGGGACTTTCACTGGCAGATAGCTGATGTAACAAGGAGTATCTTAGGCTACTTTTATTTTAGAAAAAATCTTTTATTTTAGAAAAAAATAACTTTCTTCGAAAACTACGCTGACATACGTCTCAAAATTCGAAAAACCCTGGCTGGATCCTACGAAATAGATCAAAATAATGTACTACAGTATTGTACACCTTAAAAAGGCCTACAAAAATGTCCGCAATGGTATATGTCTATCTCTAAGGGATAACCCACAATAATCATTTTTTATCTTTTACTTTTTACGAGAAATAAGGGCTTATTTACGAAGCGATTTTAAGCAATACAGCATTAATCCTTATCCAATTAAGTACCTTAAATACATTGTGCATTTAATATAGATCAATATGGCTCTTTACAGCATGTAATTTAAATGAATATCTTAGAAGATATTAGAGATTTAAAAAGCGGGCGCAGAGCGCGTTGGCAGCGGCCGGGTAGTACAGGATAAGTAGGATTGTAATTCATATTACTTTGGCTTCATAGTAATTGCGAATATCATGTGTGTTCATTATACTCAAAATAAACCTAATAGTATTATTCCAAGTAAGAGACCGCGAAATGGCTTAGATGTTTAGATTTTTGGATGTTTGGTTCTCAATGATGCAAAGACGGCCAAACGGATTTAGATCGAATTTGGCACACAGATATATTATATCATGGATACGTAACAGATCGGATACCTACTTTATCCCGGTAGTAGGTTCCCGGGTGATATTTTCCGACAGCTATACGGGCCAAGCCACTGGCAAAAGTACTATTCCTGTAATTATGTTCGGTGTCTGGTAAATGATTGAGTGTCTGTATAGGTAAAATAGGAGCGTTAAGAAAAACCAGGAAGACTTATATTCAACTAAACCAAGCCCTATGTCGCAGTCTTCTTACTCTGAATACTATTACTCTTATTTTAAAAACACCAACACACATGATGTTCTCATAAACTATGAATCCTAAGTAATATGAGTTATAATCCTACTACTAATAATATTATAAATGTGAAAATATGTATGATTGGGTGTTTGTTTCTCAATCACACAAAAATGCTGAATGGATCTGGATCGAAAATAGCACACAGAGTCTATATTACCTATATAACCTGGAATAACACATTCTTATCGCGGTTATACGTCCTCTTGCATTAATTTCCGACATCCACGCGGGCGAAGCCGTGGGCAAAAGCTAGTTGTAAATAAAATTATAAAACGCAAAGGAATCAAATTTTGAACAAGATTAACAATAAGGTAGAGGCGTCCAATTTGGTGTTTACATTGCGTAAAATATTTGCTTTATTTCGGATCATGCATGAAAATAGCAGGTGGCAATAGTAGCAGGCGGGGTTCCGTAGTTTCTGCCCACCCCTATGGGGAAAAGGCATAAGTTACGAGTACGTATGAATAATTGCCAATTTTTGAGATTACCCAATTTCTTGGGAGCCATTATAAATTAATGGAGGTATGTGTGAATAATAATGTCAATAGCTGTATGAAAATGGTGTTTACAAAATCTAAGTAGCCCGCAAAGTAGAGGGGTATGAGGGAGGTGGAGCTTCAAATAAAAGCCTTCCGTCGTATTATTTAACAGATAATGTGTCATTTTAAATGTTCGAATTTTTATGTAACTTATCGTTATGTGTTTGGACTATGTCTAAAATAGATAAACTATTATTTAATTACTTTATTTCTGTGAATAGGTTTGTATAAAAAGTTTTACATGTCAAACATATTTTCAAAACTAGATGACATCGGCGTTTCCTATTCTACTACTCTGAGAATGCAGGCCGGAACAAAGTCAGACGTCACATGCTGTTTCTATTAAATACCCGACATAATATTGGTCAGATCATGAGTTGACCACTAATGAATATATTTTTGCAATACAACAAGTTTAATAAGAGTTGTATATTTTGTAATGTAAAATGTATTATTTGTATTTTATTTTCTGACTTACACTAAAGTATATATAAATAAACCAATAAAAGTAAACTATCCGGAGTTTTACTTGAAAAAGCGTCGTATTGAAGATAGCTGGAGTGAACGAAAAGAGGGTATCGTCAACACCTTTGCAATGTGAAACCATTCCTAAGAGGTATTAAAAATTCAATTTTCTAGAATCTGTTTTCAGTCTCTGTACTTACTTCGTAAAGCGAGACCCTCTCGCGCTTCCGTTTGTCTTTACTCTTTAATACCGTAATGTATCCGCCTTGAGTCACAAAGTAAAGCTTCAGAATTCTGAAATTTTCAGTCGTTACTCGCCCTCCTTAACTTTGAAATACCTATTGTTTTCATAAAAGTTACAAGATCACGAAGTACTTTTTCGGGTCTTTAAATATCTGTATTGTTCTTTTTCCTTTAGTAAATATTTTTACTTGGTAATCTGCTTTGTTAATTGTTATAAAAATTGTACGGCGTTTGTCACGAGCCATATGCTTGGAGAAAAGTACATAAAATACTGTGAAAACAGGATTCTATACTCTCTCCGTTATGTCGCACGAGTCCCACGAGCCAAGCTGCAGAAAAGCTTTTAAAATTTTGCATTTGAAACGCCTTAATATTCATGAAGGATTCAGTTATGTAACGTTAGAGTAAGTCACTTTACAGGCGATCCACAGGTTCCTAAGTGCTACGGCTGTGCTAAGTTCGTTCCTACGAGTGGGTTCAATGACGTGTGAATGAATCTTTCGAACCTTTCGTGCCGTGTATGGTGAATGTTTAGATCGATATTTTCGGGCAAATCAGGACAGAAAGCACGAAATAAATTAAAATTCGTCACGAATGTGTACATTACGAGTGTTTTTATTGAACTGTAGGTCGTACTGTAACCATGTAGTATTCGTTTTACAAATATATACAAATGTACTGGCCCAGGTACAATGGCTTACGCTTCTATGGTAATAGCAAAGCGCACCTAATGCGTATTGGTAGATGTCACATATCTGCCAAGTTTTGGTTATAGAGCATGCCGGTTTCCACACGGTGTTGGCCTTCACCGTTATGAGAGCAGAGGCGATGAAATAATTTACACAAAGTAAGGCGCTTTGTTTTGTTCAAACCTATGTCCTTTAACTTTTAAGTCACGGCATTACTGGGGCACCAATGCTTTAAAATAATGTAGTTTTCTTAAATAGCACAGCTGGAGAATATTACTTTCTGTGAGTGTGAGTGTGGCCAGCTATCGTGAGCTGTTCCAACTTGTTGCGCGTATTCAATATTTATTATTCGGCTAGTCGACTCTTCACGTGACCAGAGGGCTGGCCTATTTTTTGGGCAAAGAATCAGCATTGCCATACAACGTGGCAATGCTGCCAGCCTTTTGGGCACGTTTCCTGTTGACAACGATGCAGAAGAATTTTTTGATGCTTTGTAATTATTTATTTTTAAATACACATGTACATATTTTTTTTCTTTCGATTTAAACTTAGATTTTAAATTATGTAAATATTGTAAGATATTGTATATATACAAATAAAAATTCCAATTAAAATATTTATTATTAGTGTCAACCTGGCTGGTCCATTTGCGCTGACCTCCCTGAAGCTCTACGTTAGAAGGTGTCGGTAGAAATTGTATTAGTTTCGTAAATGTAGATGTAGGAGGCCTTCCAACGCTACGTCTTCTAGTACGCGGTCGCCACTCCAGAACCTTCCTTCTGCGAGAAACACAGAATAGGTCGAAGTGGCGGGGGAGGCCTATGTCCAGCAGTGGACGTCTTTCGACTAAAGCGATGATGATGAAATATAAATGTGAAGTGTTTAATTTAAATGGAATATTTATTGAATAATTTAGAGTCGATTTTGCTGAAGTTTTGCTCAGTCATAACTACAATTTTGTTTGGCTATCAGTCTGCTACGTTCTTTGATTTAAAAAAGGTTGACAAGTAGGTAAAAAGCCTGTTGTAAGTGGTAGAATTGTATGAGTATTAAATGACCGAGCCGCGAGATATAGAATAACTGTCTATTTTGGGACTCACTGTGGTACCTAGCTGGTGGTGGAATTTTAAGCTACCGAAGTCGTCTCAACTTGCTATTAACCTGTGAGCCTGCTTACTGTATCACCAGGATAATAAAATATTTTCTATTTCAAAACACTTACTGAAACCTATTTTTAGCATTCCTGTCATTACTTTGTAATGTGTATTCCTTTCTATATTTTCTGTTGAATCACTTCAGAACATGTCACTTATTCAGAACAGACAGCTGTGTGTTGTCTTCATGCCACACCGCCAACGTCCTTGTTTGTTGCGTGATAGAACACGGCGGCACGCGACCTACAATGTAAGTGACGTCATGACAACTTGATGGCATTTATGATGTGAACGGATTGGCACTCATTGTTCGTATTTGACGAGTGAGGAGATATGCGAATGATATAGCAACAGATGTCATTTTTCAAGTATTCATTGATGAATCTGGGTTATGTAGGCTCTGGAAAATGTAGAATATAAAATGTTTTTGATGCGAAATCATATTATTTAAAATCACACCAAATGGAACCAAAAGGCTTATATTTGTTTATTTGTTCTATTTGAAATGTATAATGCTTAACTATGATAAAAGCCAACGTCACACGCCAAAGCGCTTACGTAAATCGTACTGTACCGAAAACATAAAATTTGCGGGATACAAAAATACCCTTGTTTAAAAATGGTTTAACCCGTCTGAGTTTCATTCATGTTAATAAATAACCTGTCGAAATAGATTGGCATTTAACGCAGCTTTTACAACGATACAACGTTTTTACTTCACGGCTTCTTTTTTTGCCATAATTTTTATTTCTTTTTGAACTATGACTGGTGTCCTGAAATACTGGATCCTTGGCACGATTCTACCATAGTTTCTATAAATTAATACATTGTGTACTATCTTTTGGAATCATCCCGTGGGAACAAACAACCGGGTTAAAAGAATTCTGTGTGTTGTGTGTCATGAAATATCTGTGAGCCAAATTTTATTTAGATATTCAGTAACATCAGACATCTATCAACCCGCACTGGGCCTATGTGGTGGATTATGGCCCACTCCCTCTCGAAGAGAGTAGGCCTGTGTCCCAGCAGTGGGAACGCTATAGGCTGATTCCGCTATTCAGTAACAAACATCCAAACTCTTACATTTGTAATGTTATATAAAGAGTAATAATAATAAATAATAATAAATAAACATTTATTTCTCTTCCACAAAGGCTCCTTAAAATTACTAAGAAATAACAGCAGCATAAATCCTTTGTGGGAGACTGGTATCTGCACTAGGAAAACCTGTCACACAGATTACCAGGCCCCCCCCCAAAACAGTGTTTGAGGATTTAATCTTAGCGATAATATAACGTAATACAATAATTTTAGCCTTCGGCATGAGAGCACATACAGCAAAAATAAAGAAAGAAAAAGGAATACAAAATTAAAAAAAAGATAACTGTTTTCAGCATTGTCAGTAAAAGTGTAGTGTGGTGCCACACTTCAGCACCACACGGTGTGCTGATGTGTGGTGTGGTGTAGTATTTTGTGGTGTAGTGTGGTGATGTGTTGTGGCGTGGTGATGTGTTATGTGATGTGGTATGGTGTAGTGTAGCATAGTGAGGTGTGGTGAGCTGTGGTTTGCTGTAATATGGTGTTATGTAGTGTGGTGTGGTTTGCAGGCTTTAAATACATTTATTTTATAACAGCTAGCAAGTTTTCAGTGGTATCGTAGTCAAGGTTCAGTAGATAAGCGCTGAGTACACGCTTGCACTTTGTCTTATTGAGTGCGTATAGTTTTAAAATTGAGTTTATTTTATTGTATAAATAACTGCCAAGAAAACAAAAGTTGCGGTGCGAAAGACTACTTTTACATAGTTGAGTAGAACATACATTTGTCTTTATGCGTTTGTGAGCGTGTAAGGATGAGTTATAGATCAAGGAAGAATGTTTACGCAAGATTGTTTGAACGATAAACAATTGTCGAACAGTAAGAACCTTGCACTTATCGTAGAGTTCAGAGGTAGGGTGAAAAAACGGTAAAGCATGGGCTACCTTGAGTACTGCTCTTTGAGCTCGCTCGATTTTAATCATAAACGATTTAGGGGCACCACCCCAGACAGAGATGCAATAGTTTAGGACAGATTGGCAAAGTGCAAAGTATACAGTTTTAAGAACCTTAGCATCTGCAACACGTCGTAGGTTTTTAAAAATGAAGATGAGCTTCCTTATTCTGTTGGACAACAGATCGATGTGGGAATTGAAGTTTAGGTTTTTGTCAATAGTTACACCAAGGTACTTGATAGAGTCTACTTTTTCCAGTTTTGGGCATGTGCATGTGTAGGAAGTGCTATGGTTACATGAATGGGCGGTGATATCTAGTGATGGGATTTGTGCTCGGTGAGTGTTTGTTAGTGTAAATGTTATGTATTTAGTCTTGTCTGTATTAAGTGAGAGTAAGTTGCTATTTAGCCAGGCCATAACTCGTGAGAAGCCCACCTGAGCATAGTGGTACACTTCCTCCCAAGTGTCTCCATAGAAAAGAAGAGCTGTGTCGTCCGCGAAAGTAATAATTTTGCCATTAATGAGGTTTAACTGGCAAAGGTCATTTATAAAAATTAAAAAGAGGGTAGGCCCTAAAATACTCCCCTGAGGAATACCGATATTGACTTCGCAGTCATCACTCATCCACTCGAGTATAGTACGATATACGTACGTACGTGTATGTACAGTCCGTGTGGTGCCGGACGTAAAGAATAACACCACCCCCTTTCTTCCCGTGGGTGTCGGACTAGAGAATGGGCAGCAGCGTTCTCTATGCATTTTACCACCATACTGCGATCGCCAACCCGCCTGCCAAGCGTGGCGATTATGGCAAAGCCCCCCAAATTGGGGGAGGCCTAAGTCCAGCAGTGGACGTCTTACGGCTGAAATGATGATGATAGTACGATATATACAGTAGGATTGTTCTTGATACATTGAAAAATGTGCTTGTATTTTGGTCAGAAATATATCCATATCTTACATAATATAAAGTGAAGTTGTTTCTTGTGTTTGTCTGTGTGACCGCGTTGTTCTTTTAAACTGCGTAACGGATATTAATGTGGTTTTCAACATCACTTAAAAGATTTATTACGGAAGGTTTTTGAGTAAGGGCGTTTGTGCACTACAAGGAATTTTACCGTCCGGCAGTCCGATTTCTTACAATTGTCAATGAATTTCAATGAATTTTAAATGAAAGTTGATGTAAATCTGACTGCCGGACGGTAAAATTCCGTGTAGTGCACAAACGCCCTAAATCTCCATGTTTTGGACAAGCCATAAAACCGTGCGTAGCATGAGAGGTTCTCTAGTTTTAAATAAAGTTTTAAATAATTACAGTATTAACTAGCGATTTGATATCGTGTTCGCTTTACGGAGAGACGTGATCTACTTGAGTAAGTATTAGTCGTTTTATAAACGAAGCTAAGTAACGAGAGCTAAGGTAAGGGGCCATCCATAAATTACGTCACACAAATGTCATGATTTTTTGACCCCCCCTCCTGTCCTTGTCACAGCTGGTCACATTTGTGAGACCCCCCCTCCCTAGTGTGACGTCACATATTTTGCAATTTTACATCTAGAAATTGAATTTTTTTTCTTTCATTGTTCATATTTCGTGTTTTAATAGTGCTTTAAATATGTATATTTGAATATAAATTGATTTCAAAATGTGACGTCACAAAATTTTGGGCCCTTCCCATCCCCTTGTCACACAATGTCAGAATTCGTCTACCCCCTCCCCCCCTCTTAACGTGTGACATAATTTATGGATGGTCCCTAAACAAGCCAATTGTAAAACTATCGGGAAGCGACGTTATCTAACGTATTTTGTTATGACTCAAAAGCCATTTAATTGACTCAACATCATCATAATTTCAGCTGAAAGACGTCCTGCTGCTGGACATACGCCTCCCCCAATTTGGGGGGCTTTGCCATAATCGCCATGCTTGGCAGGCGGGTTGCCGATCGCAGTATGGTGGTAAAATGCATAGAGAACGCTGCTGCCCATTCCCTAGTAAGTCCCGTAGTCGCCTCTTACGACACCCACGGGAAGAAATGGGGTGATGTTTTTTTTTTAAGTCCGACAACACACGGACTGACTCATCATCACATCTGCCTTTTCCCAACAAAGTTAGTTTGTAGTCTTACCAGATGCCGATAAATATCAGTATTTTATACTCGTAAGACAGAACGAACTAATTTAATGACAAAAATATGTAGGCACTCCGGCCCAAGACAGTGTTTAAAATCATTATACAGGATAATTTTTTATCCAGTGCGCAAACTGTCACCATGAATTCAGCATATTATTCTAGACCCCCCAGCATAGAAAATTTTCGTCGGTTATAAAAAAAAATAAGCTGTTCCATACATTTTGACCCCGTAGGTATTGTATTTTTCTATGAAACAGCTGATTTTTTTTGCAAAACCGACGAAAATTTTTTACGCTGGGGGGTCTAGAATGATATGCTGAATTCATGGTTACAGTTTGCGCACTAGATAAAAAAATATCCTGTATACTCGTAACGGCCCAGCGACCTATAATCATGACTTAATATTGAAACCTATTTTTTTCGTTTAAATAAACCCACCGATTTAAACCTGTCATCAAAAATGCATTAACCTTGAATACATCTAATACATGTTAAATACCCCCGGGGAAATACTCCCTGAAATAATTAAGTCAAATAATTTAAACTCATTTTTAGGGTTCCGTTGCCAAATGGCAAAAAACGGAACCCTTATAGATTCGTCATGTCTGTCTGTCTGTCCGAGTATGTCACAGCCACTTTTTTCCGAAACTATAACAGCTATGCTATTGAAATTTGGTAAGTAGATGTATTCTGTGAACCGCATTAAGATTTTCACACAAAAATATAAAAAAAAAACAATAATATTTGGGGTTCCCCATACATAGAACAGAAACTGAAAAATTTTTTTTCATCACACCCATACGTGTGGGGTATCTATGGATAGGTCTTCAAAAATGATATTGAGGTTGCTAATATAATTTTTTTCTAAACTGAATAGTTTGCGCGAGAGACACTTCCAAAGTGGTAAAATGTGTGTCCCCCCCCACCCGTAACTTCTAAAAAAGGGAATGATAAAACTAAAAAAAATATATGTTTGAACGAGATCTAGTAAGTAGTTTTTTTTTAATACGTCATAAATCGTAAACCACAATTTACCTTTCATTCAGTCAACTCAAATATAAAAATTAAAAAAAAAGAACATAAACATAAACCTTATGCATAAACCGTGAATACCTGTAGGTTTGTACGGAACCCTCGGTGCGCGAGTCCGACTCGCACTTGGCCGGTTTTAATAGATCGAAGTTCTGGGCCGTAACTACTTGCACCATTTTTTAGGACCTTGGGTTGTAAGTTATATCGACTTAAAATGTTGGGCCTTACGAGGTTATATGAAGCGATTGATTCTACAACCCAATTAATGGGTAAGACTCACTAATTCCCTATCTATACTATCTATACTAATATTATGAAGCTGAAGAGTTTGTTTGTTTGTATGTTTGTTTGTTTGGTTGAACGCGCTAATCTCAGGAAGGACTGATCCGATTTGAAAAACTCTTTTTGTGTTGGGTAGCCCATTTATTGAGGAAGGCTATAGGCTATATAATATCACGCTACAATTAAAAGGAGCGGAGCAGCGACGAAAATGGTCGAAAACTGGCAGGCAATTCGATGTGACGGGAAGGGTCAAGGGAGTAAAAATTTGACGCGGACGAAGTCGCGGGCTGAAGCTAGTAATATTATAAAGCTGAAGAGTTTGTTTGTTTGTTTGATTGAACGCGCTAATCTGGTCCGAATTGAAAAATTCTTTTTGTGTTGGGTAGCCTATTTATCGAGGAAGGCTATAGGCTATATAACATCACGTTACAAACAAAAGGAGCGGAGCAGTAATGAAACATGTTGCAAAGATGGCGAATATCGCACGGGTAGGCGATTCGACGCGACGGGAAGGGTCGGGAGAACAAGAAATTTAACGCGGACGAAGTCGCGGGCAGAAGCTAGTTTGTAATAAAAAGGTTTTCATTAATATATTTTGGAACCCAGTTGTCCATAACAGATGATTTAGAACCTAACAGATGCCCAGGCCGCCGTCGCAGCCATTACGTAAAACGTTTCTTTCGATCGAGGGCATTTGCTAACGTATGGCGCACAATCACCTACTGTCTACGTTAATGGAGCGCATTTTCTATCTACCAATCTATTTTTGTTCTAGGTTTTGAATGTTTTCTTTAGGTAAATAAAATCAAACAAAGAAGCAAGATTGCACCATTGATTTTGATGTGATTTTTTACTATCATTTAGAAATTTATTAAGGAAATCTTGATGATTAACATTACGAAATTTGAACGGATAAAAAATACTACGTTTTAATACAGGTTATAAACTATGTGTTTGCTGCCTCAGGAAAGTGGTTTTCCGTCTCCAACTTAACAACAGCTGCGCACAATTACAGCGGTTGCGACTGGCGATGGTTCATTTAATAAATATCTCTTTGTCATAGGAGTAACAGACGATCCGCTGTGCAGGGCCTGCATGGAGCATGACGAGACAAATGCTCATGTGCTCCTAAATTGCCCCGTGGTCGCCACATACAGAGCAAAATACTTCGGTAACCCAGGTATCCTAAATGAGGTTGTCAGTAACACCAAGGCGTTCGATCCACCCTAGCTCTTCGAGAAAGACCAGTCTTTCTCGAAGAGCTAGGGTGGATCGATTAACTGATTTTCCCACCCGTACCTAACATAAGCCCTCTGACGTGGAGTTGCGGACACCAGCTCTTATTAACTCTGTGTGCCAAATTTCATTTAAATCCTTTCAGTCTTTTTTTCGTTACTGAGTTACAAATATCCAAACATACAGAACTTTCAAGTTTTTAATAGTATTAGGATAGTAGAAATTTATTTAATTATACTACATATTTTTTTATTTCAAATTATAATATTTCCAAAAATAACTCTGGCTTTTATGTAAAACGATGAAATTTAAGCACCAGATATTATAATACTTATTAAATGATTGGGAAATTGATTATGATCTGCGATCAAAAAAATGACTCTGGCGTGGGGAGTGTAATTATTTTAATTTGATATCGTGAAGACTTTTAATTAAATAAAAGTTTGAAATGCCATCGCAACAGCACTGCTTTGAGCTTAGTCGTCATAATCAGCCAGTATTGTTTCCACTGCTGGAATACCGGCCTCCTCTCTATAAGAGGGAGTGGGCCATTGGTAATGTCACATGTCTTAGAATTTTCGGTTCTTGGACATGCCAGTTTCCCCGTGATGATTTCTCCATCGTTTTGAGAGCAGGGGTAGCGAAATAATTTACTCAAAATAAAGCCTGGGTTCAAATCTATGACCATGCAACTCGTAGGTCGCTGTTGTTAGCACTTGGCCTCCACTGCTGCACTGTTGAACAACCGAGTGACAAAAGCTAATGAGAAGCTTGTGCGTCACCGACGGCAAGAATATTGTGCTCAAACTTTATTCTGGTAAGGATACCTAATGCAATTACCCCAATAATTGTGTAACACAATCACAGTGGTAATTTCATTTGTTACTACAGTTAAACAATATTCATTGCGTTATTAACGTAATCACGCGAGTAGATTTTCAATCATTTGAAGCAATGGATTAGGACTTTATTTTTAAAATCCTTATTTTTGTGATTGAAAGTGTTTTATCCTATCGGAGTGCTACTTGATCCGAATCCACCTTATTACGATTGCCGTACGTTACAAAATACGTTTTCCAGGAATATCGCATCTACTCAACGATTGCGGAATATAAATATCACCTTATTACTACTTCACACTTATGAAAGCTTAAATGAGAACATCATGGAGCCAAAACTCGGCTTGGAAGAGTTTTGACGAATCAGGAAATAAAGACTTTTTACTCGTTTCGAGTTATGAGTGAGCTTGCAAATATTACGTCACTCACGTTTTCATTTGGGACTTCATATCGCCACATCGAGAGCGAAGTGAAAGTGAATGAGGCCGGATGTATTTGAAAAGAGAATTTTTTTTGTGCAATCATGCAAAGCGTCGGACTGGTCGGATTTTTACTTTTTTTAAACCTTACCAATTTTTCACGATAGCTATTAGAATTCTGAACACCAAAAACTCTGACGATCAGTCTTAGCAAGGAGTATCGTATTACCCAGTAACTGGGTTGTGGAGGTCAGATAGGCAGTCTCTCCATGTAAAATATTGGAAAGATTGCGTTCAGCTGTATCTGTTTAGATTGGAAGCTGACCCC
The DNA here is from genome assembly GCA_947507805.1 of Aporophyla nigra. Classification (NCBI taxonomy): domain Eukaryota; kingdom Metazoa; phylum Arthropoda; class Insecta; order Lepidoptera; family Noctuidae; genus Aporophyla; species Aporophyla nigra. The sequence continues at coordinate 9,965,333 of OX382291.1, read as the reverse complement.
AATATAGCTGGGAATAGGTTACGCTTGGATGATGAGCTATTAGAATCCTGAAGTTATTTTGGTCTGAGCTTTCTGTAAGGGACTACTGGTAGAGTTGACTTGATGAAATTACGGATACCCGTGTAGCTAATGCTAACAATTTTAATTGCTACATTATCATACGATTGTTTGTCATCATTTTTATGTCAAATAATCACAAAGCTAACTTGTTTGAACTGTATCAGACAATAAATCTAAATTAGAACATAGAAAGTTAACTACGTATTTATCGGTTTTTAAATATTTCTGACTTTTAAATCGTGGCATTACTTTTATAAGATAAATAATTTTGTGAGTTTCTGAAATACGTTTTTTTTTGTTAAACATCTATAATTACTCTTTAAATGTAAGTCGTGTAATTTAATTTTGGTACAAAACACAACGCCAGGCCCGCGGGGCACGACCCACGAAGAAACCTGCTAACATGTTTGAATTTTCCCCGGCAAATTGGCCGGCCTGAACGATGTTGCCCGCAACATCGTTCAGGTGATAGTACTCATAATTACAAAAACCTCTAATTACCTTTTTTAAGTTCTCACCCACTCACAGAAAAACCACTTCTAATTTCACAGGGAATTTTATTTTGTATTGGTTTACATTTAACTGTTTGCATCTGTGTGTCATTTACTGTGAGTTGCATCAAGTTTTTTTAATAGCTAGATTTTTATCTAACTATACTCCATTTGTTTAGGTAGTTAACTAAATGTAAACAATCTTAACATGTCTTTTATCTAAAAAACTGTCTAAAAATTGAATCTAAAAATGTTTACAATTAGGTATTTACTTAAACCGATGTTAGGTAAGTAACTTAATTTAAATAATATTTGTTGGTCTTTTATACGATTTATTTTATATAAAAAGACATATCAAGATTGTTTACCTTTAGTTAACTACCTAAACAAATGGAGTATAGATGGTTCACGGGCTAACACGTAATCAAAATTGTGTCCTACCTACAGATTTGATTGGGAAGCTCAAACGCACTATATTGTAGTGTATGAATGTCTATGCGTTTGCGTGTGTGTGTGTTTGGACCAGATTAATTAACAATGGGAAGTGAGCTACATACTACGTTTTCGGTGAATCGCAAATGGAGTTTCCAATTTGTATTACGTCGATCATTTATTACATTTCGATAGTGTGTTAATTGAAAGGGCTTACTTATGCAACAAACCAGATTAATGACAGTAATACACGTTATTGTCTATTACTGAAATCTGTATATTCACTCGATTAATGAATTTTAAATTAAGCCCTTTAGTTCAACGACAAATATGGTTTGTATTTTAAAATATCGGGTTGAATATTTTAAATGTTTCAGTAAAATTAATTTATTAAGACACGAAGTGTTGTTATCTGCCTAGGTCTTTTTTACTTTGATGGGGGGTTCCAGAGGCTACCGGATGATATTAGTATCTTAAAAATACGAAAGTCACAGGGATGTCGGAGTTTACCACAACTCAACCATTTACATTCTTCACAATACTGTAATGGAACTTCTCTACAAAAACACAGCTAAAGTTTCCCCGTAAGTGCAGACATTGGAAGGCAGTGTAGGCACTATTATTGCCTCTAATTTAACCGGCTTAGATTGGCAGGATGTATCGCAGGAAGTAATCTGACGCTACGATAGCATACCAGTAACACATCCCTTGATATTTGTGCTGGATGTTGGCGCCTATACAATTCAGATAAAGTAACTAGAAATATACGTATTAACGAGCCGTGCTTATCACGGTTTATACGGCTTGCTGAGACATCGAGATTTTTTAACTATATTTAAGTTGAATAGAAATGTTTTAAAGACATACTTTAGGTATGTATTCTCTAAATTATGGTGGAAACCATACCCGAATTCGTTGTCATTATTCTCACAGAGAGGTACGATAGTTTTTATAATTCTGCAAGAAATAGACATCATGCAAATAGCGAATATCTTATTGAATAATTACATAAAGCAAGATTACTGTTGCCTACTTAACAGTTTGCAGGTCGAAGATTAACTGACGTAAGCCCAGCCAAACTGCCTAAGTTTCGAGAGTGTTAAATATTTATTGAAACACCACTCAAGATAGGTCAAACAGAACATCGAAGTGTGAAGACGAGTCCACATACAAACAACTGCTACATTTTGATAAGTGTAAACAGAAATCTTCAACCTACTTAAATCTGAGAATGCAATAGTATAAATAATAGTTTAAAAAAACTAAAAAACACGCTTCCATTGAAAACCAAACTAAAAAGTACAAAATAATGGAAAAAAAGCGTAGGGTTCCTGATATCAATAAAAAAATACCTTAAAAAGCACCCCACGCTTTTTTTCCATTATTTTGTACTTTTTAGTTTGGTTTTCAATGGAAGCGTGTTTTTTAGTTTTTTTTAACTATTATTTATACTATTGCATTCTCAGATTTAAGTAGGTTGATAGGTCATTTTCTATTTTTTAGGGTGTTTCGAATTTTGAGACGTATATCAGCGTAGTTTGTGACGTATGTCAGCGTAGTTTTCGAAGACAGTTTTTTTTTGCTGTCCTGGTAACCCTGGCAAGGATAATAGCGCAAATTAGTTTGTGACGTATGTCACCGTAGTTTTCGAAGACAGTTTTTTTGCTGTCCTGGTAACCCTGGCAAGGATAATGGCACAAATTCATAAAATTATTGCATTGTCATCGGTCCTTGACAGGTGTGCAAAGTTTGAATGAAATCTGGTCGTTTAAAGTGGGTCAAAATCGCGCTATAAGGAGTCGGTTACAAACAAACATACAAATATACAAACATACAAGTGAAGCTAATATAAAGCGTGTAAAAATGGAGATAGAGATACTGTTTATACAGCAGCATCTTTTTTTTAGCTAGTTGCGTTTATCTGATTGCGCTGGAAATGGGTCAGTCGGTTCCTTGCCGTATCGTTCAGCCGTCGGCCTTGTTTTCCGGGTCGTCGGCTCATCGGGGACCGGTTTGTTCCGGGACGGACTCAGTATTTATTTTTTAGGTGTTTTTATTCACCCGCTTTTGGTCAATAGTAGTTTCCACGAGTGTGTAAATCGCGGTAAGTAAAGGCGGACTGGTACGAGGTAAAGAACAATAAATTATGTGAAATAATGGCTAAGAAGGTGGCCCGATTCAGGTGAAAGAAAGTCTTTATACCCTGAACTCAAATAAATATTTGGGACAAAGGTTATAGAACGATGAAAATGAAAATTAGTAGTGTCCAGTTATAAAACCTCTTAAGACAAAATAGGTTAATATATTTTATAAAATCTAACTAGGTATCTAAAGTTACTACCAACATGATTCCATACTAAACTAGAAGTAGCGCTACAAGTTACGAAGCTTCATAAAGTAAACACATAGCGGTATTAACTTGAGAGCCTGCTCTCCAACACATCACAATATAGCTTGTTTCACCCAAGGGGCCGTAATCCCGACATCGCAAGACACAAGCTCATTACCCGAACAGATTAAAAAAAGAGAAGAAAATATTGCAAACTCATAAATTAAGAATCTAGGACAACTAGTATTTCAGTCTTGAAAAGTTTCATTGCAATGTTTTGCTTCAATAAACATGGACGTTTTTAATGAAACTCTTTTTGAGCACCGCAGTCTCTTGTTTATGCCGTCTTGTTTGTTGCAATTGTGTAGTTCTCTGAAGGAATCTTTTGCCTTGGTACTATGAATATTTTTAGAAGAATGCAGAGGTACTTTTTAGTGTGTATTTGGTTTCAGTTGTTTAAGATTATTATAATTTACATTAAAGCGTAAGAAGGTGTCATGAGATTAATTCATATGAGTCCACTGAACTACAATGAGGGATTTATTGACGTGAAAACGTTTTTCTCTCGGTGTACTTTTCATATTTATTTCTGAATGAGAAGAACTACAAGATTTCAATCCCTGGTAACTACGAGACATTCATTTCTAGCTCTTGCTAACCTGCGGAAGAGACTCGTATCCATCGCTCGATTTTCACGCTTGAAAAGGCGCCGAGCTCACTCGTGACGTAGTCGGGCCCGCTTCGGTCGCTCGTTTTAAGACTAGGCTCCACTCGCTTATCTTGTCGGCTCACTTCGATCGCTCGTCACGAAACTGTGCTCGCTACTCTGTGCTGAGTTAGGAAATCCCATCGTTAAGTTAGCTTGATGAGATTTCGACCATCTCTCATAGCTGGAATAGGGCAAGTTTGATAGGCGCTGGCAAAGTGCAACACCTATACAACAACTATATTCAGTTAAGGGAACTCGTTTGAGGTATGGTTTCTATAATCAAATCTTTCACAAAAACATACGGCACAGACTAAAATTGCGCTTGCATTTTGACCCTCATTTGACTTTTTATGAGATTGTTCATTAGTTGGTCCTTGACGGCGGTCTTGCCACTGCAGTGATAATAATTAAAACAGCTGACATACCATCTACATCGCATTCAAAACCCAGCGACGTGCACACTATAAAATAAAAATACGATGCAGTGCGATGTTCTCATTGCATGTCAGAGGAAATTTAAATAATACAGGGCGTCGTAAACGACCGAACTGAATTATTCATACATAGATTTGAATTCAATGCAACACGCCATATTTGTTGTTGTATGAAACCTCCTATACAGATATATATTGCGTGGAATAGATCATGCCACTAATAGGTTTAATCAATCTCTCTATGTCTGTGAGATATAACTGCGTTTGCCGCAGTCATTTCCTGATCGGTGGTTATAATACCACCGTATAGAAACCTACATGACACACGTTAATTCTGCGGTCTCGGTGGTTACGGTAAGCTACGCGGTTACTGGTGCTCCTCAGTGACCTTACATTGTCACTGATAGATATACAGTGTATTTTGTTGAGGTTGGAAAACCGTAGCTCGTTGTAAAATGTGCATTAGTTAGACTTGCGAGGAGGAATAAGTAAATTTGCTGTTGAATAGTTAATGAGTACCGTTTGGTAAAATCTTTAGAAAATATACTGTGTTAAATATTTAAAATATCTTTTATTCCCCGGAAGGGTTTAACATCAAAAAGACTTGACGGGTCACTAGATATTGTAATAAAAATACTCTAAAGGATCCAACAAAGGGATTCTTGTGATTTGTTCGATTGAATTGTTGTGTTCAGTGGGTTCAATTACTTCAAACATAGTTTTATTTGGAAAAGAAAAACAAACGAAATGATAAATGTTACTTTCGGTTTGTTCTAGATATTTTCACTGGTAAGTTTTATCGAAACAAAAATATTATTTAAAAGAATTTTGAAGGGTTATTGGAACGAAGTTCCTTATGGCGCGTTGTGAAAGGGGGCTAGACGGAAATTAAGAGAAAAAGTTGTAACGACACTTTTTAACCGACTTCAAAAAAGAGAGAGAGAGAAAGAGAGAGAGAGAATATTTTTGTTGAGTGTATACAGGTTTTTTGTGCATAATAAATAATAAAAAAAATAACAATAATAAATCCTGGAAAGGAACTGCGTTCCATCCGGGTGTCCCTTGACACCTCTAAAGTTTTTTTACATATTCAGTACTTATTTTACTACTTATCAGTTTCAGAAGGTCAGTCCCCGTACTTAAAAACGTTCAACTTGTCGCAATCAGATGAGATTGCGAAAGGATTTTTAAAGGAGTATTTTATAATGAGAATGAGTGAAAGAATGAATGAAAGAATTCATGTACCTATATACTGTTGTTTAACGTAAGTATGGATGGCAAATTCCAACTTTTTTTTACCATCATGGCATGACGCCAAATTTAACAGCTTTCGAACTACACCAATCCAAGTCTTACTTAATCTTAGTTAAAAAAAAATGTAAGACCATGACTACCGCAATATTTTAGTAATTTTATCCTTAAGCTACTACATGGACTGAAAATCGATCAAACGGCCTTCAACAAGTTAGTCCGAGAAATAAATTCTATTTATACCACAGAGAGTTCGTAAATAAACCAAGTGGTGAAACACTATTGTAGAGAAGACACACTTCTGTTGACCTAGATAGGGTTCCTAAATTATTTTAGTCTGACTGGTCCGGTGTAGTAATATGACTCCTGACATACATGTACACCCAGTTCAGGAGTCAGAGGCTTCAAAAATTTATGTAAACAATTATGTCAATAAAGAATTACGAAAAAAAAAAAAGAATTACGAATTCGATTCGTTTTTTTTTCGAATTCTTTTTTTTCGTATTTCTTTATTGACATAATTGTTTACATAAATTTTTTCGTAATTCTTCCAAGAACTGGCACAGGACAGGTGATGCTGTGACTGTGACTGTAACGCGGTAGATTCGTGAATGGGTGACCATCTCTACTGACTAAAACCGTAGTCTCGGCTGTCTTTTGTGGATCCTCGACAGTCGTTATGTATCGTCAGAATCCCGTAGGTCTGACAATCAGTCTTACCAAGAGGTTTCGAATTACCCAGTAACAAGGTGGGTCCCGGCCAAGCCGGGGAATCCCACACCGCCACGGCGGTCAGCCCCCATCGTATTCTGGGGGGGGCAACCGACTGCAACTTTTTGCCGCGCTCTTTAGCGCACTCGGCTGCTGACTCAGCGCCAATCTCACAGGCAGCGATAAACGCGCCCAAACCCACAACATCGGCTGCGACAAACGCGCCAATAACTACACCCACGGCTGCGACCCACGCGCCTAACCCCACGACAAAACATGCGCCTCCCGCGAGTCTCTGGCAACAGAGCATCGTGCGGAATAGCGTGACCAACCCAGGAAACGACACTGACCGACACAGACAGAGAGGGACGGGGAAGGATGGCGAGCCTGGTAGCTCCAAAACTTTCTCGGGTGATGGAGTACGCCTGCTGAACAAGCGCGGAAAAATCACAGCCCGGGAAAAGAAAAAGGCAAGGGCACAGGCAGTACGCGACCAGACGCCGGTCCGCACAGGGGAAACCCCGAGCGAAAAGCGTCCGGACGCGGAGCCACGCGACCGGCCGTCGGTCCGCACAGGGGAAACCCCGAGCGAAACACGGCCGGACGCGGAGCCACACGACCAGCCGCCAGTCCGCACAGGGGAAACCCCGAGCGAAACGTGGCCGGGCGTGGAGCCACGCGACCAGCCGTCAGTCCGCACAGGGGCAACCCCGAGCGAAACGCGGCCGGACGCGCATCAAAGCGGGCGAGGGCAAGTCCGTGCAGGGGAAACCCAGCGCGACCAGCCTCCGCACGCGGCGGGATCGGCCAGGGTCGCCAGTCGACCCCAGACTTCCGACAAGACCGACGACCAACCTGGACCTAGGACGAGGAGGGGGCGGCGGTCTAGACCAACACACGCACAGGCGCCGCCGGCGATACACACCCTGCCAGGGCCCTCCAAGCCGCAGCCTGGACCAAGTGGTACAGGGCCGGTGAAGAGAGGACGCCCGGACGACACGGCCTCGCCGAGTACGTTCCAAGGGGACGCCAAGCGTGTGAGGGTCCACTCTGCTCAGGGGGAGCAGAGAACCTACGCGCGGGCCACGAAGGACATCCCTGCGAGGCTGGCCGTAGCAATCTGCTTCCCTCCCCCCTCCAGAGACCTGACCAAGGAAGAGGCCGAGCACATAAAGACGGCCCTAGAGGACTTCCTAATGGACACCGACCCGACAACACCACTCCCGGCCTTCCGTGGGTACCCACGGGTAGCGGAAGGCACCGTGCAGATGTGGTGTGAGGACGACAATGCCCTGACCTGGCTGACACAAGCCGCACCCAAAATTAGACTCCCCGACACTGACCTAACACTGACCGTACTTAAACAGTCCGACGTGCCCACCCGTGTCCGAGCCTCGCTCTTCGTCCCTCGTTACAGAGGTGACGTGGCCAAGCTCCAGAGTGTTTCCTATCCGTCAGAACACTTGGTACGACATTGCCAGGTGGTCTTTGTACAGGGCAACTACCGTCGGTGGCGACAACTACGGGACGTATCTGACCCTAGGTGTACCACCGGAGGAAGTTGATAGGGTCCTAGCCCGGGAGCGACGGATATCGTACCTCCTGGGGTCGATATACGTGCGCTTTTGGCCCACGACCCTACCCTCTGTCACCAAGACCGACAGCACTGACGAGACAGCCGCACAACCACTGACACAGACGACTGACACCGACATTGCCCAACTCGAGCTGGTCATGGCCCGAGCAGCAATGGAGGATGACAGCGACACCTTACCGCCCTCATCACCCGGCTGGAACGAACGATTACTCGCCTCGTCGCCGGGCGACCTACACGAAGACCAGCTCAGGGTGGAGGTAGAGGAGAGACTTTCCGATGGATGCAGCTCCGACTAACTCCACCCCACCACCGTCACCGCCCATACACGTCATCCAGACCAACCTCCAACACAGCCAAACTGCCACGGCCAACTTACGCAGAGCTTTGGAGGTAAAGCCCCGAACCATCGCACTGATCCAAGAGCCGTGGATCAGGAACAACAGAATCTGTGGCCTCAGTAACATCGGAGGTAAGCTAATTCTCAACACACACGGCGCAGACAAACCACGAACCTGCGCCTACATTCCCAAAGAAATCCCTACCACACCACTCACACAATTCTGTTCCAGAGACCTGACAGCAGTCAGGCTCCAGACTGATGATAACGTTCCAGACGTCGTACTAGCCTCGGTATACATGCCAGGCGAGGACGCTAACTGCCCGCCAAAGGAGATGGCCGACCTAGTGCAGCACTGCGAACGTGCCAAACTGGACCTGATCATCTGCACCGACTCTAACGCCCACCACCCGCTCTGGGGTAGCGACTCGCCGAACGCCAGAGGAGAGGTACTATCCACCTATTTATTCTCTACTAACCTTAACATTGTTAACAGAGGCTCTGAACCCACTTGGGTCACAGTCCGAGGACAAACAATCATTGACCTGACGCTTGCTACAGAAAGCGCGACAAAACTCATCACAAACTGGCACGTCTCGGATGAACCTTCCTGCTCCGACCACAGAAGAATCCGATTCACACTAACTACTCACACTGGGGAACCTGCACCGAGGCGTAACCCGCGGCGCACTAATGTGCCCGAGTACAAACGCCTCCTTGCCTCCTTACTAGCTAGGCATCTATCACGAGTAACCATAAAAACTTCCGAACAACTGGAATACACCGTGACAAAACTATCTGAATACTTAATCGAAGCATATCATGCATGCTGCAAACTAAGGGTGCCACAAAACAACAGCGAGAGAAATCCCTGGTGGAACGCCAACCTTAGTAAACTCAGAGATACACTACGCAAACAATTCAACAGGGCCAAAAACACTAGGCTCCCTGATGACTGGGAGCAATACAAAGAAACCCAATACACATACAAAAAGCAGATCAGAACTGCCAGAAGGGCAGCATGGCGGAGATTCTGCGAATCCATCGAAACCAACAACGAAGCCGCAAGGGTAAGAAAAATCCTCTCGACTGATCAGGATCGAACCCTTGGTGCGCTCAAAAAACCCGACAACTCATACACATTAAGTGACCATGAAACCAGTAAGGTCCTCCTGGAAACCCACTTCCCCGGCTGTAACCTCCAAGAGGTCAGGACGTGGGAGGCTGAACCAGAATGGACCCCAACGAACCTAGATTGGTCCAGGGCTCAAAGCATGGTAACAGAAGAAAAGATAAAGTGGGCCATTGACACCTTTCAGCCCTACAAATCTGCAGGGCTGGATGGCATCTTTCCAGCCCTCCTACAATGGGGGGCTGACCACCTGATACCATGCTTGGTGGAGATCTACCGGACCTGCATTGCATTAAGATACATACCCCAAGCGTGGCGCGAAGTGAAAGTCATTTTCATACCCAAGCCAGGCAAACCCGACTATACACAACCAAAGGCCTATAGGCCTATAAGTCTCACATCCTTCTTACTAAAAACCCTCGAGAGACTCTGTGATAGACATATCCGAGACGGACCTCTCCGGGTAAAACCCCTTCACAAACAACAGCACGCGTACTCCACGGGCAGATCAACAGAGTCTGCGCTACATAGCGTGGTCTCCAAAATTGAATGCGCAGTGGACCACAAATGCTCAGCACTGGCGGTTTTCATTGACATTGAAGGCGCTTTCGACAAAACTATGTTCAATAGTATCAGCATGGCCCTCGACAGACACAACATAAATCCGACCTTGAGCGGATGGATCACCAACATGCTCAAATTGAGAGCTGTACAAGTCACAGTAAACGACACTACAAGGGCGGTAGTGGCGAAAGGCTGCCCGCAAGGGGGCGTCCTCTCGCCACTTTTATGGAACCTGGTCGTAGACAGCCTCATCAAAACACTCAACGATAAAGGTTACTTCACCGTAGGCTACGCCGATGACATAACCATAATAATAAATGGCACCCATGAAAACACCCTATGCCACCTCATGCGCCAAGCCCTGAAAATAGTAGAGGACTGGTGCAATAAACACCAACTATCAGTAAACCCCACAAAAACCGAGATGATCCTCTTTACAAAAAAGAGGAAACTCGCGAAACTCGAACTGCCACGACTGTTTGGCACCACCCTAAGCCTTTCAACTGAAACCAAATACCTGGGCATATTTTTGGACAAACAGCTGAATTGGGCAAAACACACCAACTACATAACTACAAAAGCCAGCATATCCCTGTGGCAGTGCAAGAGAATGCTTGGCAGGAATTGGGGAATCAGCCCCAAAGTCACCCACTGGCTATACACCACAGTTATTCGACCAATCATCACATACGGCTCAATAGTCTGGTGGCCCAGAACAGACCTGAGCACAGCCCAAAAAGACCTTGAAAAGGTGCAACGATTCGCTTGTGTAGCCATCACTAGCTGCATGAGAACTACACCCACTGCTGCCCTACAGGTAATGCTCGGGCTACCACCTCTACACCTAATCGTGCGGGAGGAGGCTGCCCTGGCTGCCCTAAGACTGAACATAGCAGGGACCCTGAGCAATGACTCGAGGGTCAAGCACTCACGCATTAGGGACGATGCGATCAAGCGACAACCAATGATGGCATCACCCTGCGATAAAACTCCAAAACTACACTACTTTCAAAAGCACTACAACGTTATACTCACAGAAGAACAAAACGACCACTCGGGCCCGGAAGAGCTTAGAGTCTACACTGATGGCTCAAAGACCACCTCTGGGACCGGAATCGGAGTTTTCTCACACGACCTTAACATAAAAATATCCAGCCCGCTGGGAATGTTCAACACCGTCTACCAGGCGGAATGCGTGGGCATTATACAGGCGGCGTATGCCATAGAAGCCAGAAGAGTTACGGACACTCATATACGTATACTCTCCGACAGCGCTTCAGTCCTCCAATCCCTAGCCAAACGATACATAACCTCAAGTCTTACACTAGAATGTCACAACGCATTAGAACGGGTAACAGTTTCTAATCGCAACAAAGTGACACTGCAATGGATAAAAGGACACAGTGGATCACTAGGCAACGAAGCTGCTGACGAACTGGCCAGAAGGGCATCCAGCGCGTCAGTCTGCGGCCCCGAGCCCATCGTGCCCATCCCCTTTAACCAGCTACGCAGGTGGCTGCAGGAATTTACCCACACACAAGCGGAGACCTGGTGGACCTCGGCACCAGGCTGCAGGCAGTCCAGGGAAGCTATGCCATCCCCGGATGGCAGGCTAACCAGACGTCTGCTACGCCTGGACAGGGATGGTCTGCGTCTGATGACGGGCACCATCACAGGACACTGCCCGCTAAACAAGCACTTTCACACAATAGGCATAACGGACAGCCCCCTGTGCAGGGCCTGCATGGAGGCTGAGGAAACCGTTGCGCATGTACTCTTCGAATGTACAGGCGTCACCCAGATTAGGACAGATACCCTCGGGACACCCAAATCATACACGGACGTTCTTAGCAGACCAGGAGACATGATAAACTTCTGGAGGGAGGTGGGCTGGTTGGAGTAAAACACCGACGGCCGCCATGGCCCACGTACAATGGTCCACTCAAAGGACTAAGTGCGGAAACCAAATCCCCATAACATAGAACATAGAACATACCCAGTAACAAAGTTGTGGAGGTCAGATAGGCAGTCGCTCCACGTACAATACTGGAAGCCCAACATAGTTGGGAAAAGGCTAGACAGATGGTAAAACTCTGTATTAAACAAGTCTTTGGTGTGAGTTTTCATAAAACAGGAACAAAAATCAAAACTATAAATAAGTTCGAAAGAGTTATATTATTGTGTAATATACATAGGAGTTTTTAAAAGAAAAACTTTTATGACACAGTAACACTATGTCAGTAGCCACAAAGAGACGAGACTGCTCCAAATAACACATAGTAAAAACTCTGGCAAATACAGTTTCGTAGTGCTTGCTATGCCAGCGTAGCGCCGCTACGAAACAGCCTACGTGAATGTTCGGTCAACCTCGCTTGGACAGTTGGTGTTCGAGCTAACGAAGCAATTTCCTACTCAGTCACCTGTATTCACTGTGGTCTCCGGGAATAGATTTTTTATAGATATACAACATATGTTGTATACCTATCAAAATCGAACTGCATGGGAATTTCTGAAGATAAGACTTTGCATTTTAAAATGTACCAGCATTTTTAGTTACAAGCCCGTGTTTTCGATGGAATTTCCCATGGCCAAAGAGATTAACGTCCAAACAGACTTTTACGCTCTGCTCAAAAATCCCTCCTTAGTGTTCACTTCTGTTATAAAGGATGGCCCGTGAAACGCCGTCCAATGACAATTTCAAAAGCCTCTTTCATAAAGCTTCCACCAGCCGCTTCCCACTCAAGATAAATAGGTCAAAACCTAGCCGACATTGCTATTATCATCGTTGTTATCGATGCAGCTTCATTGTCATAAGTTCCGACCCCAGCTGCTCGCCTGCTTAAGCCATCAACTAGCATTATCTGCTCCAACTTCTGACGTCTATTCTCTAGATAAGCTTGCTTTTTGTGCTGGCTGAACAAATGCCTTTAAAGTTGGCACTATCTTGTTTCCTTAGACGGATAGTTGGACATTACGTTGGTTTTGCGTTTTTCTGTCTTTGTCGGATCTTTATACGAATAAAATATTTGTTCAATATATTTCATACCATCATAAGTGGTAATAAGAAATGCTTAAATGTAATCAGGAAAATTAATCAGCAGAACTTGCAGCTGTGTCAAGAGTATACAATTAATTTAAGTTTGTAGTAATCTTAACAATATTTTTTCTGTCTGTCTGTCTTAACATATAAAGCCAGTCCCATCTAACTGCATATAAGGACTAGAATGCTACTTCCTACTATCTCTCTCTCTCATTATCAGTCTATAATGTTCCCACTGCTGGGACACAGGCCTCCTCTCGGTGAGAGGGAATTAGCCATAATCCACCACGCGCGCCCGTTGCTGGTTGGTAGATAAATAAATATCTTAGGACAACCAATACATCGTTATCTGATCCCAAACTAGGCAGAGCCTGTACTATGGCAACCAGACAACTGATAAACATACTTATAAATACACACATATTATAGATAAATTACACCCAGACACAGAACAAATCGTCCCCTTACAGCGAAAACCGATTATCTGCAATGAACCTGTCATTGCAGATAATCGGTTTTCGCTATAAGGGGACGAAATGATCGTGCTCATCACACAAAGATTTGTCCTGGGTGGGAATCGAACCCACGACCTCAGTCTTAGCAGTCAGGGTCACTAACCACTAGACTAACAGGCAATTTTTGGTTCTAGGACTTGCCGGTTTCCTCACGATGTTTTCCTTCACCGTTTTGAGAGCAGTGGTGATGAAATAATTTACACAAAGTAAAGCGCCTGCTTGGGTTCGAACTCAGGACCTACTACTCGTAAGTCGCGGCCGTTACCACACTATATCTCCCTATCCCGTTTTAAACACGTCGTACGCCAACGTAAAACTCGCGTTTTACCGTTCAGACCACGTTGGACAATCTAGGGCGCCACCAGCCGGTTCCAAACAGGGCATGTCAGTCAAAGTATCGCGGTGGACGGACTGCTGTTTGAAAGTCTATTTTGATTCACCGGTTCCTTTTGTACACGCCGTTATTGTGTGGCAAAAACGGTAAAAAAAAACAATTACGCTTTTTATGCTGTCAAAGTTATGTCAGATATTTTTGAACTCGTTGAGTTCATCAATTTTACTGAGTAGGCAGATATTTATAACGCGTCTAGGTGTATAGCCAAATCTGTGAAACTAACATTGTCGCTTATATAGCTCTATCTTTGCTGCCATTCGGTAGCACGCATCGAATTGCGTTTGTTGGCACTCTTATTTATATCAAAAGCCACTATGAAGTTTTTGACGTATAGAGAAGCGTCTAGCTGTATAGCCAAAAGTGTGAAACTAACATTGTCGCTTATATGGCTCCTCTATCTTTGATGCCATTCGGTAAAAGGCACCGCATTACGTTTGTTAGCACTCTTATTTATATCAAAAGCCACTATGAAGTTTTTGACGTACAGAGAAGCGTCTAGCTGTATACTACTTGTTATGCTGAATGCTGAAAAAATTAGCATTTAAAAAAAGTATGTGACATCGAAGAAAACGGAAACTATCTGACGAGACCTTTGACCTTCGAAATATGCGTGAACGCGTTGTTCCTTTAACCGCAGGAAAAAATTTGGTGCGGATTTCAATGTCATTTAGATAATTAATTAAAAAGGAATTAATTTCCAGAAGGTTGTTTCGTGTGGTGTCGTACGTTAAGAATAGCACCATCCTATTTCTTTCCGTGGGTGTCGTAAAAGACGAGTAAGGGACTTAATAGAGCATGGGCAGCAGCGTTCTCTTTTCGTTTCGCCGTAATACGACCGCCAACCCAAGCCTGTCAAGCGTGGCATTTATGGCAAATCCAAAAAATGAATCGTTTAAAGTAGCGGTTCTTAGGAGAGCCCTATGTCTAGCAGTGGAAGTCTTTCGTCTACAATGATGATGATGATGATGATGATGATTCCGTAAGGTTTATATGGACATAAATGTTAAACTGACATACAAAGAAAAGGCCGACTCGTAAGTAACTTCATTACAATAGCCAAAGCATCTTTTCGAAATTCGCATGGTATCTAGATATTCACGATTCGCCAAAAACGACGTAAATTTACAGCATAATACGACTAAATGCTGACGTTTTAATTGTAAGATTGAGTTATCGCATGTAAAATTGCCCTGGTGACCTGTGATACAGGCTTTTATATAAACCTAATGCAGGCCCCAGTCTCTC
The DNA here is from genome assembly GCA_947507805.1 of Aporophyla nigra. Lineage (NCBI taxonomy): Eukaryota > Metazoa > Arthropoda > Insecta > Lepidoptera > Noctuidae > Aporophyla > Aporophyla nigra. The sequence continues at coordinate 9,950,092 of OX382291.1, read as the reverse complement.
ACAAAGGTAGCACCTTTTTCGTGCACTTGTGTCAAAGTTTAGCATCAAGTGCATAACATGTGAAAGAGAAAATAAACGTCTTTTATATATAACCTGTAAGTAATTACTAGAATAGGTTTCATATTTTAGTTAGTAGAATTTACTTCGAGCAAAACATAATTAGATTCTGCAGCAATCTAATTAGCTTTGTAATTCGAATCCAGCCCAATAGGTAGGTTCCTGAATGCGGCTAGCATACAGTACAATTCACTGGAATTCTATAGTGTTGCATGTCTGCGTGTTTTGCACTTGGTTGTTTTACTATGCGAAACTATCTGTCTAGGGTTGATCTGGGTGGCGCTAGCACGAATGCTCCGAGGAAACGTGACGTAAAAAGGTACGACCGATATTGAAATTGCAATTCCCTCTTTCATCATCATCAGCAGCCTATAACGTTCCCACTGCTGGGACACAGGCCTCCTCTCAGTGAGAGGGACCGGGCTATAATCCACTACGCGGGCCCAGTGCGGGTTGGTATTTTTTTTTTCCAAAATACTTATTCTATATTACAATGTTTTTGCCATACAACGAAAACCTCTCAGGGTTTATCTGTGTGCTGGCGAGCCGTTTACATTTTACAATAGTTTAAAATAATTTAAAATCAATCCAAAAAAAAACATGTTTCAAATAATATCATTACAATTCTAGAAAAAAAAATTGAGTAAAGAAATGTTTTGATTTAGGCTTATAACTTTTCGAACTAGTTTTGTATAACTTTATTAATTACCTCTTTACACAGGTAGAAACTACAGAATGCCACCTGCTACTATCCTTCACCATCATCATCATTTCAGCCGTAAGACGTCCACTGCTGGACTTAGGCCTCCCCCAAATTGGGGGGCTTTGCCATAATCGCCACGCTTGGCAGGCGGGTTGGCGATCGCAGTATGGTGGTAAAATGCATAGAGAACGCTGCTGCCCATTCTCTAGTAAGTACCTTAGTCGCCTTTTACGACACCCACGGGAAGAAATGGGGTGGTGTTATTCTTTACGTCCGGCACCACACGGTACAACACTACTATCCTTACATACTCCTTATAGGGTTACGTAGTCAACAAGGAACCATTATAGTATCGCCATGTCCGTCCGTCTGTCTGTCCGCAGCTTTGCCTTGTTTATCTATGCTTTGACTCTTAGTATATCATTAAAAAGCTGTAATTTGGCATTGATATACATTTTAGTCACACCGATAAAGTGGTAAAATAAATCAAGAAATAATTTTTTTTAGGGTACTTCCTCTACACGTAAAATGCTGTGTCCCAGCAGTGGGAACAAAATAGGCTGATTATGAAGATTCTGACGAATATACAACGAAGTTAAAATGAAAACTATCACAGCTATGTTGGCTGTACAAGATAACGAGTAATAGTCAACTAACTTATATTTGCAGTTGGAATGTATGGTAGAACATGTTTTTCAACCACAGTCTGATCATAATTTAATATTGTGTTTGGAAACAATTTTAATAATCACTTTTAAGCTACTATATAACTTAAATACAATCCACAAAATAACACTAAAATAAATATATTATACAATTAAATAAAGGTAAAGAAGAAAAAAAAGGGGGGGGGGGGGAAGAGCTCACTGGGCATCAAAGAATTCGTCCGCATCACTGTCTGTGGGAAAAGTGCCCAGAAGGCTGGCAGCGTTGCCGCGTTGGATGGCAATGCTGATTCTTTGACCTAAAAATAGGCCAGCCCTCTGGTCACATGAAGAGTCAGCCAACCGCTTGGCGATGTCCCGAAATACTCGATGAGCACTTGGACCCCACGGCCCTAGTGTTTCAACCCCAAACGGCTCAAAAATATATAAAAATATATATATACAGTCTTAAGTTTATTCTCGGGATAAATTCATCCCAACTACACCACGCAGTTGGCCGTTTTTAACACGCTTTTAGTAGGTCGAACTGTATGTAACTATGTAATGGAATCTAAGGTAACTAATTTAACCATCTTCCAAGAATCGTAGGGTCATGAAAATTGTATGTAGTTCTGATGACAATACAATAATATGGAACTGTCGAACTGATCTGATGATGGAGCCGGAAGATATGAACTGGAACTTCATGATGGAACATCGTATCATAGCTGTGTTTGGACTTGTTAGAAAAGTTTTGTAATTAACTTTGACCTCGATTAGGTTTCAAGGTCTGATGATGAAGCCGGAAAATAGGCACTGGTTTTCCGTGATGGAATATCGTATCATAGACGTATTTGGACTTGTTAGAAAGGTCTTGTAATGAACTTTGAACACGATTAAGTTTTTGGTTTTTATGTGCATTTATAAAAGCGTGTTTATCTAGTGTTTTTTAAACAATACATTTTTCCAAAATAATTTTATCTGAGAGTTAACCTCTGGTTGATGTTTTCCGAATTTAAACCTGAAACTGAAAATGGCTCTCGTCTTACGAAAATAAATTCTGCATTTGCATCTGTAGATTCGGATTAAATTTTAATTTTTATATCCCCAATAAAATCGTACGAGCTCATCTGGTCCAGATGCTAGTTGTAATAAAATAACATTTTTTACGATCCCGTGATAAATAATGCCGGTTTAGACATCAGTTTATATATGTGCTTTTGAATTTTAAACTTTATGGTTTAAGAAAATAAATTTGCGACCGTATTAGTACCTGAACGCAAATTAAAGACCACCTTTGGATTCATGAGTGTTTGTAGAAAAAATACTTTATAATAAGAGAAGCCAGACAAGAAGATATATTTTTTTAGAAAATATGGTCTAGTTCCGTAAAAAAAAAAACAAATAAAAAACTGCTTCTTGTGATCCTATTCTACTCTTAATTCATACCGTTTAAATTAAAATTATGTAAGATTGTATGTTTACTTTTTAGAAGCCATATTATAAATCATTTAATTTTATATAATGGAGTCTCCTAATACTGACATTGTTTGCTTAAAAGGAGGCTCCAAACACTAAGCCCTCTTTGTAAACTGAAAATAAATAAACTTTATTACAATAATAACTACTACTACGTCGAAGCCGTACAATATTTGTACTGCACATGAAATTATCTTTCCTTGTATGAATATGCATTCTGTCTACGTACGCGTATCCGATTGCTACGTGCGTAGCTACGAGGTCGCTGAATGGTGCTACGGATGCTACGCGGCTACGTGACTATTCCTGATTTCGATACCTCAGTATGAAATTGAAATATGATATGCTATGTTCTGCATTTTTCAGATATATCATTTTATCGTTTGAGATGAGCAATGTGCAATTGTGATTTCGATCATGAAAAATATTACCATTTTGTATGGCAATGCATGGTGCTTAGTGAGGATTTAATGGTATCAAAACCAGCCAATTACTAACAGTACAGCCAAAGTGATTTTACTACAACTTTATATCTATAAAATACGTAAATTTTTACCACGACGGTATATAAAAACAATATTTATAAAATACGTACATGTTTTTACCACGACTGAATATTAAAAAAAATATCTTAGCCTAATCAGTCGTTTTATCTTTAGTTGAATACAAAAAAATCTACCTATAATTAAAACAAGTCCTGGTAATATTCAAGAAAGAAAACTGTGTTTACTTACATACCAAATTGAGTTTTAACATTCAGTTCTTTCCTATTTCCTATTTCTTTCCTATTCACAACTAAAAGTAATAAAAAATACCTAGTTATCTAGCAAAAGCCAAGTTATAAATAAGCAACAGGAAAAGTGTATAGGGTTTCAAGCGCAGAGAGCACGTTGTCCTCTCTTCGGTAACTGAAGAGCCTCATTTGTTGAAAACTAAGTTGAAGTAAATGTATCAATAGCTTACTTCTACTTAGAAGGGGTTTAAAATAGGTAATGAATTATCTGTATGGTTTCTGACACTGCATGTTTGCTTTATGAAGGCTGTATTTTTTACTTAATGTTTATAACTTTTTTTTTTAATGGGAAATCATCAAATGACTTCTCCCGCTCTGGGCGGAGCGGGAAGGCGCGTCAGACTTTTACTGACTAAAACCCACCCGTGTTCCTTCAGTTGCCCATGTGCAAGGGTCACGGCATCTCTTTCGAACAATCTCGCGACCCCGGCTGGCATCGGTCCTAGCAGACCCCTTCAGTGCTGCTGACATCTCTTTGAGGCGCGCGTGGAACACCACACGCCGTCGACTCGAGCCTGGTCCTTAGCGAGCGGCGAGCTACCCATTGCTCGCCGCGGAGAAGTACCCTTTAGGGAAAATATGAAATGTGGTCGGGAGTCAGCTATCGACTCCCGGCGCCCGGGGCGTCTACTCCTGCGGCGGCTAGGGACGTGAGGGCGCAGAGACTGCCACTCCCTCACGCGCCCCGCCTCCTCCTTCGCGAACATTACTGCTTCGCAGGAGGAGGTGACGGCTTCCTATGCCCTCTCGCCCCGTACCATGGCTCGCACCAGGGCCGGACGCGAGAGGTCGCCGCCACCGATCGCCTCCGAATGTTTATAACTTACGACAGTTTTTAATATGATTTATCAATGTTTTCTTTGTTACTTGACATACTCTCTATGATCAAAATAAGGTTCTAAATGATTAATCCAGAGCGTTGTAAACAAGACTGACAGCTGCATACGACATAAATCGAATGACATGTCTTTCTTCATCATAATCACTCCAGACGAAAGACGTCCACTGCTGGGTATAAGTCTCGCCTGGGTTGCCATAATCGTCATACTTGACAGGCAGGTTGGCGATCGTAGTATGGTGATAAAATGCATAGAGAACGCTGCTGCATTCTCTAGTAAGTCTCTTAGTCGCCTTTTACGACACCTACGGGAAGAAATTGGAAGGTGTTATTCGTTACGCCTGGCACCACACGGGACACGAGACGTTTTCGCTAAATAGACGAACACTAATTTTATCTTTGTCTTCCTTCTATGTATGACGTCTCTGGTGTGTCATTTATTTTTAGATTTTTGATTCGAAATATAAATAAGTAAACTATGTTTATTATTTTCGAGTGGTTTATGAATAAAAATGTTTTATGCTCTATTCTAATAACATTTATGTTAATGCCCCATGCATTCATTCTCTATGTTAAACAGGAAGTTAATGCTTGAAATTAACTTAGTACGTTCTCTTACTGTTCGTAGCAATCATTAAAGTTTATAACTTTAAATAGAAAATGTAACTGTCATTTTGCTTTGTAATCTATTATTTTAATTACTATTCTTAAGCGCTCTCAGTTCCTACAGGAAGTTAAGTTATTTATGTGTAGGAGTTATTACCTGACTAAGTTACTATTTATAACTTAAATGGTTTTTGATGGAAAGCTTAAGAATTGTTTATTACCTTCTACTTTAGGATTTGATATTGTAATATTGCTTAGTAAAAGTACTTTTTAGAGTGTTTTAAATAAGTTATTTGACAGCTGAACCATTGTATCAGAATAAAAAGTATGAATCTTTAGTTTTTACTTATTACAGATAAAAAATATCTAGATACTAGACCAAAATCAAACTTGTGAATTGAAACTTCGTTTATCAAAAGAGGAAACTACTGAAACTACTGAATCTACTAATTTTCATTAAGGTTTTTACAATCGTAAATCTGAAGATGAATGCAAAGCCTGATTGAAAAGGCAGGAAGTGTCTGACGATAGCGTCAGAATATGGAATTGAAATTAATTGGAAGAAATCACAGCTGCTTCAAAGACGGCGTGTTTTAAAGGACACTTCAGTCAGGCATCGCAGTTATTTTTTGTGCAACATGTTAACCGTTAGGAACTTTCTATAAATTTCCACAGGTTTACTCAATAACTTTTTATTAACCGACATCGCTAAGCGCCTGCCAAACATGGCGATTATGGCCAATCGGGGAAGGCCTGTGTCTAGCAGTAGACGTCTTTCAGCAGAAATTATGAACCGTCATTGAACACTAACACTTGCAAAGGATGCACCTTTTTTTTTTTTTTTTGGATGGGAAATCATCAAATGACTTCTCCCGCTCTGGGCGGAGTGGGAGGGCGTGTCAGACTTTTACTGACTAAAACTCACCCGTGTTCCTTCAGTTGCCCATGTGCCAGAGTCACGGTATCTCTTTCGAACAATCTCGTGACCCTGGCAGGCATCGGTCCTAGCAGACCCCTACATTGCTGCTGACATCTCTTTGAGGCGCGCGTGGAACACTACGCGCCGTCGACCCGAGCCTGATCCTTACCGGGCGGCGAGCTACCCATTGCTCGCCACCCGCAAGCTCGCGCCTACGGTGGCCGGGAGTCCGCTATCGACTCCCGACGCCCGGGGCGTCTCCTCCTGCGGCGGCTAGGGACGTGAGGGTGCAGAGACTGCCACTCCCTCACGCGCCGCGCCTCCTCCTTCGCGAGCATTACTGCTTCGCAGAAGGAGGTGACGGCTTCCCATGCCCTCTCGCTCCGTACCATGGCTCGCACCAGGGCCGGACGCGAGAGGTCGCCGCCGCCGATCGCCTCCAAAGGATGCACCTTTTCATTTGATTGTGGTAAAAGCCAATTATTTTAAAGGAGTAACCGTAGGATCTTCTTGACGGCTCTTCTCCATAGAAAACGACAAATAGAAAACGTGACTTAGCATCTCCACATTCTTTCATAAGTGCCCAATAGCTTTTTAGAATTAAAAAAAAAAAATACAAAAGAATTGACAGAACAAATAAACAATGTTTTGCTTTCAAAATTCACATAGGCCTCCCTCGAAGGGAGGCGGGTTTGTCATAATCACCAAGCTTGGCAGGCGGATTGGCGATCGCAGTATGGTGAGAACGCTGCTTTCCGTTCTCTGGTAAGTACCTTAGTCGCCTTTTACGACACCCACGCCACGGGAAGAAATGGGATTTTTCAAAATTACTTACAAATAAATTGAAAAGACACGTTATAAGTGGAACTACAAGCAACATTAAACATCTTGTCTCGGTCCTGGGAAAGGCGATACTTTTTATTAAAACTTCTTCGCGTTGTATCGATGTGAAAGTTTTCAATGTCCAAAGTAAAAAGTTTCCATGCGAAACTTGAACACTTTGTTGCCACAGTTTATAAGTTATTTTTCATTGATCTTTTCCTGCATATTCTTTTTAGGGATAAAATATATTATTTGAAGTTTAGATAATATCTAAGGTTTTTATAATATTTGGGCCACTGAAACTGTCCGTCTTTGTAGTCATAATCCTGGGTTCGATTCCAATGTTGGGAAAAGTTTAAATAGGTTTTTTCATTATGTATTTTTTCACAGCAGCTCCATCTGTTTTTGTGTACACAACTGTGCACTATTTTACAATTGTGCATCGTTTGCGTACTTATGGCTATAATCACCGATAAAATTAACCACAGTGTCCGAAATTCATTCGAGAGGATAATAATTATACAAATTAAAATATTATCACACTGTTCAGATTGCTGCTCGCTGAAGCTTTCAATTAATTTTATGGAAAATTGTAAAATGTTTTCCCTAGGAACTTTTAAGCGAATAAATTACTCGTATCCTATTTTTCTGTCTGGTGCTAATGTATGTATTTAACAACATACTTAGTTCTAATTTTAGACCCAAGATCGCTGGATTCCAAATTTTTTTATCACAGATTTTAAAGCGTTTCGTATTTCTTAAATGACTTTCAACAGAAATGGCAAATTACAATAGCCCCGTCGTCATTTCAGTGCGCCATATCATCTTCCAAAAACCTGTCTAGTTACACAGTGTACTTACCAATGCTCATCATTTCCACCAGCACCTCGAGTTGGATGAATAGGGCCACCACGGAGGCTGCAATTCCTCCACATATGGTTGCGAAAGCGGGAGTGCCAGTGCTCTCCGAGATCGAGGATAGTTTTCTAAAACAAAAGAAAAGAGGGAATTAATTTATGTGCCGGCGGCACTTTGCATACCATTGAAGAACTTAGTTTTATGTATAGTCCTGTAGGATTGAATTTTAAACGACACGAGTTCAAAGTGCCGTTGCGCGATACGACGAGGAATCTCAGTTATTTGCTCCGTCTTTTCGAGTTTTACTGAAATATTTTCACGACCGTTTAAAACCACGTTCAAAGTACTAGTACTTCCAGTAAAATTATTAAGCGTGTCATCCACATTTTCCTCGGTCGTGTAGAGGAACGCAAAGTATGTCGGCACTCCTCAAAGAGACGTGCGCTTCCCGTATTCCGTCGGATTTAAACAACCCACGCCAGTTCTGTGTGGATCCTTGGCAAAGAAAAACTTTTCACTTGATTATTAGTGCGAAATAAGATGTGGTTGGTGAAAATTCGCCATTTCAAGAAATGAACGGTAATGAAAGGTGTGTGTCTGTCAAACCTGCTTTTACTATCTCTTGAGTCTGTCTTTTTAATTATATTCTACGTCAAATGTCTTAATGAAAAAAAAGGAAATAATACTGTCACTGTTTTTTTTTTTACTTAACCCAAATCAACGAACAGTGACATTTTTGACAGGCAAGTTCTTCCTACGGATTCAATGAATGGAACCCTAAATGAATTAATCAGTATCCAATTTCAGGACCTCGCTTTTCAACCGAGAATAATATTAAGATAGAAAATATCAAGAGGCGAACATCGTAATTTAACCATATGTATGGTTACGGAATCGGGTTTTTTATAAATATTAACTATACTAAGATAGAAAATATCAATATATCAGGCGAGTACCGTAATTTAACAATTAACAATAGGTATGGTTACAGAATCTAGTTTTCTATATTATCAGTCGATTTCGTGTCTGCCTGTGAGACCCCTTAGTTCTTCAAATCTTTTGGAATTATCATAATTTTAGATAATTTATTATGAAAAGCTTATTATGTGTTTAATTTCACATAAATCAAGATTTTTGATCAAGTCTTGAAAGCAAAGTCGTTTTTAAATTTCATAATATTATCCCGTTTCATTTTTTTAAACAGACTTCGCAGTTTGCGTGGTCGCATGTCAGAACATGCGGCTTAAGGCTCAAAGTAATATAATATTATCCGGATAACCTACACGTGAAATAGTACTATCGATTTATCTAAACCGTATACCTGGTCACCTGAACAATTCTATTAGTCATAGTCATTTATTCATAAACAAGTACCTTGTATCTGAATTTACATACAAAATTACAAAATTACAGTACATTATAGACTAAAATGCATTTGAGTTTAATAAATTTCATCACCCATTTAAAAAATAAATTAACTGTTATTCAATCGACATGTAAATGAAACAATATGGACAACACCTTAAAATTTAAAATAATAACAATAAATTAATTAAAGACAAATTAGCATAGATTATGTAAGAAAATCAATAAAAAATAATAATATAAAAATTTATAGACACATGATTTATAGTCATATTGTGATAACAATACCTTTGCTCGTTCAAGTAGTCTATTGAAATCAGTTCCGTAGACTGCACAGTGCTTTTACTTGGAAGTACAATAGGGGTAAAATAGCTTAAGCCCCTAAGCCATGCTGTATCTACATACGAAATATACGGTACATTAGCACTAAAATAAAAACATACCACTTACGATTCATATCGTCAATATGAACCATTATTATTGAACAATTTTATATACAACACTGGAAAAATTTAAGGCATAAAAAAAAAAAAAACAATTTTCAACAGGCCGTAACTTCGAGAGAAATGGTCGTACAAGGAATCAAAAGAAAGAAAATAGTAGCTCCAGCGCTTATGTTTGGATTAGAACTTTAAAATGTGTAGCGCCAGCGATTTTTGAGTAATCTTAGAAAAACCAACCACAAAAAAAAAAAAAAATTAAAGTTTTTTTTTTGTCTATGGGCGTGGTTTTTTTTTTGTTTTTTATATTAAAAATACAAAATGTTAAAGTTCTAATCCAAAACTAGACATTGGAGCTACAATTTCCTTTTTTTTACCATTTCTCTTGAAACTACGGCCTGTTGAAAATTGGATTTTTTTTATCCCTTAATTTTTTTTCTTTAGTGTATAACATAACATCATGCCTGTTTTTCTGATAGGGTCAGGAGGTATATAACGTAGAACAACTCCTTTTCGCCAGTTTCATGCAAGTCCCAGTAATATGTAGGTAGTGTAAAAGGTGGTGAGCCTGTTGCCAACAATCGGGTAAAAATCGGACTGCGGGCTTCTAAGGACAATTCCTCATGTAAAAACCCAAAAACATTATTTTTTTGCGACCTGCGAATCGAACGTAGGTCCTCTTTGCTTAACAGTAGTGTCACAAGACCAATGGGCGCAAGTAATTTTATACTCCTATATTGTCAATAATACTACTTTTATATTCAACGTGTCAGTCTGAAAGATGAAGGAAGTCGCTCATTCCAAAGTCCAGTAGATACCTATGGAGAAGAACGGAAATGATACTCCACCGACAATCTTTCATATAAAAATATTGTAACAAAAGTTGGTTAAATAAATAAAATAAATAAAAATCTTAGGACAATCAACACACTGTTATCTGATCCCAAACTAGGCAGAGCCTGTACTATGGTAACCAGACAACTGATAAATATACTTATATATTACTAAATACATACATATTATAGATAAATTACACCCAGACACAGAACAAATGATTGTGCTCATCACACAAAGATTTGTCCTGGGTGTGAATCGAACCCACGACCTTAGTCTTAGCAGTCAGGGTCACTAACCAAAGACTCAAGTCAGTCGGTTCTATCATTCATGTTGAAATTACACATATGAGGATGATGTCAAAAGAGATGTGTAGGTATATTAAAAGCGTTCGTAATAAAACCAAAAACTAAAACAAATCTAAAAATGAGTCATATCTTAACCGACTTCAAAATTCAAATTTTAAAACTGACTCCACATCAAAAAAGGAGTAGGTTCTAAATTCATCCGTATATACTTTGAACGTAGGTTGATTTTCATTAGACCTTTACAAAGTGCCGTAATTGCAGATGATAGTGCTCACATATCGCTTTGATCGCAGAGTGACAATACGGGATGAGGGCTTTCTCTCGAAATTACGAATGCACGAGGAAATTTCCAGTATAACAGTTACCTAATTAGTGTACTAAATGCACTAGACTGTGGCGTTAAACAAAGGTTTGGGTGAAATAAAGGTTGATGGTAGCAATTTGTGGCTAGCTGTAAAAACGTGGTAAACAACAGCAGCACAGAAGCTGTTCACAGGATTAATTAACAACATGTTTGAATGCAAACACGATGCGGTAAAATATTGTGAGTTTTTATTTAAACGTAAACGAAACCCCTTAATACCGTGTGGTGCTTGACGTAAAGAATAACACCACCCTGTTTCTTCCCGTGGGTGTCGTAAAAGGCGACTAAGGGACTTACTAGAGAATGGGCAGCAGCGTTCTTTATGCATTTTACCACCATACTGCGATCGCCAACCCGCCTGCCAAGCGTGGCGATTATGGCAAAGCTCCCCAAATTGAGAGAGGCCTAAGTCCAGCAGTGGACGTCTTACGGCTGAAATGATGAAACCCCTTAATTGTCATGGTAGCAAGCCCTACTGATGAGCGTGCATTCCTGCGTCCGATTACCAGGTCGCACAAAGTGTTTTTGGGTTTTTCGGTTAAGAATTATTTAGTAGCAGTCCGGAGTTTGAAAGTTGGCGGTGTGATGTCTCAGAAAGCACAGTCCAGGTTTTTATTCGTAGATCTTTGACAGTTGTTATGATGGGTCGTCAGAAGCCTAAGACTTCTAGTTAGTTTTATCAAGGTATATCGTATTAATTATTCCCGGCCCATCCATCCACGCAAAAACCGCGGCAAGCGCAGCTTTACCTGTTCGACCGCACCATGCTTAATTACTTAGCCACAAACCCCTCAAATTATTTATTTAATACATACATACATACATACAATCACGCCTTTTTCCCATGGGGGTAGGCAGAAACCACGGAACGCCACCTGCTACGATCTCTACACACTTCTTTTGCCTCGTTTAGGTTCATACAATTGGTCATACACTTACGCCGGTTGCAAGTACTACGCACCTGACCTTTCTGAAGAACATCACCAATATTTACTTAATAAAAATCTTAAATTCAGTAATAGACAATAAACCGCCTAAACTTAGCGAAATTTCCACAAATATTTTTTTTTATAAGATGCGGTAAACACTAAGGGTGGGTTTTTGTATGTTCAGGCCCTAAAGAGGTGAAATAGGGGATGAAACTTTGAATGGTAGTTCGTCTTTTTTGCCGATGGAATATCCCATCAGGCACATGACTTGTAAATTATAAATGTGAACTTGTTTTTTCAATAGGGTCAATAGAGCGCAGCATCATAGGTAAAGCGTACAAACCGAGTAAGAAACATCACTTTAGCTCTATAACTCAAGTTGTAGATATTGAAGAAAAAACAGGCTGAAGTGGGACTGGACACGTCGCGAATGCACCCGAAGAGATGAACAAATATCATCACTCACTGGACGCCTGAGGAACTGAGGACGTCGAGATAGGCCAACCCTTGAAGCGAAGGCGAAGGTGGTACGACGATCTGATTAGGTTTGCGAGGCCAACATGGCCAGAAAACGCAAAAGACAGAGACGATTGGAAGGAGAGATGAGGGCCTTTGCCTAACAAAAAAGAAGCCGTGAAAGAAATGAAACTAAACGAAAAGGTAAACAGAAGCAACCATAAAAAATACACCATCACTTCTTCGAAGGTGAACTCTCCCATCACGGGAAACATAATTAAATGTTTCACTAATTACGTTTCAAGTTAAGATGGTACGTTCCAGCCTTTTCCTGATTGGCTAAACGCGTGCTGTACTAACTGGGCTCTCGTATCCATTACCTCGGAACTTGTTACTAGCTGAATTAATCACGTAATCCTATTAATCTAATTGAGCGTATTATGTGATAGTGCTTATGAAGTGAAGCCTGATTGGTCAATTAATCAGGGCTTTCATGCTTTCCGAGGCGTATTGCAATGTCGAAGTGATTTGCAGGTGTAATATTCAGCATATAGCGGATATGTACGTCTGTATATCAAACAAGGTTTAGAGACGATTGAAGAGAGTGTAACATTGGTAAAAAATTGTTGCTGGGAAACGATTTTCATGTATGAAAAACCACTGTGTCTTGGCAGTGCGCAATGTAACGCACGCAAAACGGTCCACGGTGCAGTTAAAATCCCCTTTATACCATATATTCGTTCCCGCTTTGAGTATTGAGATACATTCGAGCTCTTATATCCATAATTAATCTGAAATCTAAATAAAAATCTTCGGGAAAAAATGCAGCATCCGAATTTCCGATGTTTTATTTTCTCTAAGAACTGCAAATGTTTTATGGATCGCTAAAGTCCCGGCCGTCGCAATCCTGTTGGCACGAGCGGTTTCAGAAAATAAGCTGCTAGACTTTTACAATAAATCAGAGGTGTCATTAACCATGAAAGTGGAAATAAATTGCATTCTGCCTACATATGTGCTTGGTTTTCATATAAGCTCATTTAATTCACACAACCAAATTTTCTTTCTGTAAAAGAATGAAGAGCGAGCGAATTGAGCTTAAAATCTCTTAAAATATGAGAGCATAATTTACTGTGGTGTGAGATACAGATTGGTGATAATGTTTTGCGAACATCGTGAATAACAATAAAGTGATATCCCTAATGGTAGATGTAGTTTGCAGAATAATATCAAACTATAAAATTTGTCTGTTTCCAGGTGTGGTGATTATGGTAAAACTGGAATTTCAGTGGTGTGCTAGCCTTCGATTGAACGAGAATATACAGTGGGGCACAAACGTGACGCTTTATCATGGATTCAGTACACGATTCTGAAACCGCTTGCGTTGAAATTTATCGTCTGATACAAAAATTGCTGCTCCGTACTTTTTACCGTGTAGGTATATTATTACACTTTTCTATGAAATAGCAGATTAATTGACGAAATTAAATTGTGAACGTTCCTAAAATTACGGGACTGACCACTTTAAACGCAGTTGCTAGTTTTCAGTAAACAACATAAGAAATATTCTAAAAGAACGTGGTAATTTCTTAGGTAAACTCTTAAAATGGTAAAGGAACAAACACATCCTGAGAAAACTAGCCTGGTTTTTGTCGAGATACCAAAATAAATAGTGAGGGAATAAAGTATTAAGTATTACGACAATATCCATGAGTACACATCACAAACACATCTCAAGAAAATAAATAATTTATCTTAACTTTAATTACCCTCATGACCCCTGTACCGTTGCATGCACTCAAAAGCACAATGTTTTGAATGTATGACATCGTAAGAAATTATTGTCCTAACCATTGATATACAGTAGCTCAGCCAGCTTTATCTTGCTGCGAGGCCCACTTAGGTATGTGAGGCCCCGCTTAGGTACGTGGGACCCCTCTTAGATACGTGGGGCCCCTAGGTCCTAATGCTAATCCGAACCTGATTGGAACAATCTGTAAGCCAGTGAAATGTTCACTCAAAGTAATCTAACGATGGTTCAGCCACATTTTGCATGTGTAATTACAAGTATGTTGCTAATGGGGGACTAAGCCAGCGCCATTTAGCCTCAATTCAAAAGCATTATGCATTAATACCGGAACGATTTCTATGAAACTTTACTAGACGGATTACAAAGTAAATATGAATCATATAATTATTCGATTGTGTTGGAAAAATCTGTTTAAGTCACCTGAAATTTCGATCGTACGACTGAATTTTTAATTTATAAAATGTGCTTTCAATGTAAAACCTCAGTAATGGCGGAAAAAATATCATCGTTAGTAAAAAAAAAAACTTCATTTTTGAGTTGTTGTTGTGGCTTTATTTTTCTTTAATATTTTGCCATTTTTATACGCCATTTTAGTGGACAGCAAAAACTCCTAAATCTCTAAAATCTACAGCAAAATTAAATGGTTTTCATTCAAATTAAACTGAAAATCAGCACTATTCGAACACTACACTACACTAGTCAACATTAGATCAGAAAGCCCCTCAAAATGGCCCGTCTTTCACTACTTCCTGGAGCTATAGTTGGGAAGAAGAAGTAGCGCAACAAACTGCCCAGAAGTTACTATAAAATTATAGTAGCAGAACCGTGCTTTATGGAAACAATGGCCGATTCTCTACAGCAGCTGTTTAATAAGCAAGTGACAGTTGACACTAAAAACTCAAATTCATTCAAAAAGGAGATAAGGGGATCTCCTTTTTGTATTAATTCATCCTGTTTTTTTTTTTTTGGCGGCCGGCAATAATAATTTAATTATTTTGAAACCATTTATAGTCCGCATTGTTTTTTACTAAGGCGTCAATGTCGACAACAGTTTGGGTTTGGAGAACGTAGACGACGAGAAACAATTATTATTATTTTCATAGCACTAAATTAAGTACGCGCTGCACGTTCACTTAATAACCTGTCCTAGCCGAGCACGAGAGAACTAGAGAGACAAGTCTTTACAAAACAAAGTTAAAACAAAAAAGAAAGAGGTTTTTATAAAACAGAGCACATGAGAGAGGGGTACAGGAGGAGTACCCGCGCCCCTTCCCATGAGATGCTCTGTTTGGATACCTTTGTTTCCTTTTATTATAGTCTTACTTTTATATTAGACATATACCACGCCGATTACAGGAGGGCTAGTTAACAGATTTGTATGTATCAGGTAATATCACCCATCTCAAAATAGCGGATTACCATAATTTATCTATTTAAAGTCGCTGTAAATCTTTGTTCGCAAAATTACAGCATTGTCTCATACAAATACATGTTTCTACTGCTACCACCATTCAAATTAAAGGCATAAAAAGCATGACAGCTTACATATGCAAAACGTTAGTGCTAAGCGCACACAATCGGCCGGGAGCATAACTCCCAATACCTATAGCTCACAAATGAAATCGGACGGGTTTTACTACCGCGATCAGGAACACGATTCATTTAAAACTTCATTAGTAGCAGTTAGTCTGTTTATATACGAACAGTTCTGTAAACAGTATTAATTACGGCGAACTAGAGAGGGAAAACAGGAATAAAACGAATATATCGATAGACGGGACAGCTTTTAATTTAGTGACAGTTGTCATTATAGTGTACCTAAGTACTCTATTTTATCTTTCGGACTTAATAACATTCGATGTCATAGGGATTATTAATTTCGATTGAAAATGGTAGTGGCATTTGAAATTAGTAATTGGCAAAATTGATTCACGAAAGTGGATGGTCAAAGGTATATTTGGACAATTTGCAAATGCGGACTGTGCAAATATTCGCTATCGTACATCCCTTTGATGGATTTCGCTTTAAAACCACATACTCATTCAATTTAGAGATGCAAAGTAAAATTTGTGGTAAATGCAAACAAACTTGATTCTATGACTCATTCTCATATAGGAAATGAAAAAAATATGAAAAGAAACGATTTTATTTTGTGTTTCTTCGTTTTTTACGCTTTCGCACTAAAACAGCTGAACAGAAGTGAGTTACAAAAAAGACCAGATACGAGATGAAACCTTATGCGGGGGAATCAAACCGCGCTGCGCGACTAATGAATATAACCTGTATTTTTAACCAACAATTTGTTTATCTTTATATATATAATTCTACTGTACGTGTGTATGTCACGGAACTCCTCCTAAACGGCTGGACCGATTTGAATGAATTTTTTTGTATGCGTTTGGGTGGCACCCTGGATGGTTTAGATTTACAAATCAGCCCGACAGATGACGCTGCTATCGATTTCTAGGAAACAGGACGTCTGTACGGTCAGCTAGTATTTAGTTAAAATTATAATACTGACATCGCAAAAACAAAATATTGAAAATAACACATGTCGAAAATTCTTCGTAGCTTCTACAACGTCTTCGAACACTTATCCTTATTTATGTGGGGTCGATACAACATGCCTATATCTTCCTTTGTAACATCTATGTACAGACACCAGCACATCAAGCTACTACAATCTGTCATTTTTTAAACAGATTTTCAACTTTATCGCTAAAGCATTAGTTTCAAGGTTGATTGGCAGAATTTGTCAGTTTAGGTTTAAAGAATCTTTATTTCTCATAAGAACATGGTACAGTTCACTTAAATGAGATTTAACATTTAAAATTAATAATCGTCGTCTAATGACGAAGCATGCAGGTGTAGAATAAATAGGTAAAACTATAACAACGAACGAGATCAACAGCAAACATAGCAAAAATGTAGGTACTTAATTATAAAAAACTTAATACAGCTGGCCAATTTGACACCAAGGTCCCTCATATGTACTGATTTTTCACTTTGTGACGAGCACAAACAACGATTACGAAGCGAGTTTCGGATAGCTTGATGTGCTGGCGTCTGTACAATGACAAAACTTGTCTCACGACGTTTTCTTCATTCTTCCGCATCACACGCCCATATCTTGACAACCGATTTCCACAGAACACGAATAAAATATAATTCTTTATTCTGCTGACCTTATCCCAATTTATTTGAAGTTGGCGAAACTTGTCTTTTTCTTCCACACTTCTCTATTAGTCGTGATCTCTGTAGTCACCCCCTTTCTAACCATATCATCATTGAGACAATCCATCCATCGTTCCTTGAATAATTTCATGAATAGACTATCAAGTACTTTATAGAAATTAATAAGATGTGCGTGTCTATTTCATCATCTGCCTAGCCTTTTCAGAAACTATGTAAGGGTCGACTTCCAATATTTGACTTGGAGCGACTGCTATCACCACATATTTTTTTATTTGTTTGTGCACAATTTATTAGCTTAAGATACTGTTCACATTACAATATAATTATAAAGCCGCCAGTAACAGTCACAATACCCCCCGTACTAGTTGGTACTGTATTACAGTGGGGTATTATTCCTCATTGCTGTGACCCCTACAGTAACAAACGAGTGAGAACTTAAGATAATAGGCTCCATAAGAAAGAAAAAGAAACAATTGAAAAAACTTAAATAATTTAGCAATGAAATTACTACACTTATTACTATTTTGGCTTGTCTGTGATTGTGATGTTTGAAAGTGTGTCGGTATGTATGAATGTATGTGTGTATGGAGTTATAGAAATATATATATGGTTAAAGAAATTTATTTTCTCAATAAGAAATTACAAATATTTCACTTACTTGAGAACAATTTTAAAACAACTTAAAATATTAACAAACTTGAACAATTAAACTATGCAGATATTGTTTTTCATTATATCTTTCAATAATTAAGTTCATAAATAGAAAGTACATAATTGTTTAATGTCGTGCACAAATTAACAAACACAAAAACTTAAAATATTTCGATTCACCCGCAAAAGAAGTAATTATCAAATAGGTATTCATTAGGAATGCGAACCCGGTGCCACTACAAAGCAACACAGCAGTAGGACAAGTATGTTTAAGGTAGTAGTGTTTTATCATTTAAAATGTTTTGTTTTTATTTAGTTTTGAAAATATTAAACGAGTTCGCATTCTTTACCTCTTTAGGTAGCTTATTATATTGTTGTACCACATGGTAATACGATGTCCCTAAAAAGACTGGTTGTCAAAGTTTTGGGAATCTGACGACCCTTTACGACTGTCAAGTTCCACGAATGACCGCCAACAACTGATCATGCTTTCCGAAGCACGGAGGGATCTTGGGAAAATGTAAAGACAGTCACCCATTCACGGACCAACCGCGGCAAGCGTATCTTAACCTAATCGATCGACCCGTGCGGCTGTTATTACTTAGCTACAAACCTTTCCACCTTTTTACTAAACGCATAATTATGTCCGTGTATCTTTCAGTTTGTCCCGGCTAATCTGCGAAAGGGCTGGATATTCCAAGGACTATGTATGTTATAATTATAGGTTAGACTTTTTGTCCGGTTAGCACGTGCCCGTCGGATCCTTTCCGACATCAACACGGGCGAAGCCGTGGGCACAGCTAATTAAAAATTAAACAACTTCTTACAATCCCTTTAACTTGTTTCCTTTTAATTCTTAAATGAGGGTTTATAATACAAGACCGTTAATTATTCCTTTAGTGGAGTATATTTTAAGTAACCCATCAAGAGTTACTTTGGCAGCGGGACTAGGGCTGCAAAGTTCCAGCGTCGGGAACTGTTACTGACGGGAACACTGAGGCCGAAGTGTGGCCAAACTGTTCCAACTAGGACAGTGTCCCAGTCACATACATACTCATTCACACTTAACACAACCGATTAACTTATCGGGAAAGTGTTTTATTATTTGTTGTTGTTATTAACCTTCCTCACGCTGAATTCTGAAACATCTAAACTCGCACACGGCCTGAAATACCGAAAGAGTAGAAGTTTTTTTTTTTCATTTAATAAAAGCTAAAATAAGATTTTCAGAAACTAGGGAGCAAAATGAACTGATTGTTGTATTATAAACAACTGTTTTGCTGAGATACAGTTTCTTTTGATAAATTTCTAAAATAAATATGTTCGTAAGAGTTTGCATAAAACCAGCAAAAAAAAATGTTTTCGTTTTTAAAAAAACAATAACAAATTTACAAAACTAAAAGAGATCCTCATGAGGAACATTAAATATACACCATATTAAGGCAGATGTTTCATAATGTCCCTTTCCGTTCTCCATTTAAAACCCTACATCCTATGCTCGCATTGGTCGCACAGACCAATTGTCATCAAATACGGTCACACGTACATACTACTCGCACGAACTCACTTTGCACCCTAAAATCACGAAGCTTTCAGAAAATTCGAGATTCATGAAACACGAATAAAACATTATTCCTTCTCAAATTAGTAAAAGTTGAATTATGTTAGACTTGCGCAACCGATTTCTCGAATCATTCCATTTATTCAACCCGCAACAAAAGACTTCAGAAGTTATGAAACTGTTTCAGCTTTTATTTACTCCATAAAAGAGAACTGCTGTTTTCTGAAACCCTATAAATTCCAGAACGTCAGTGTTTACCTCGTGTCTTTTGTTTTTATTACTTCGTTTAATTCAAAAATGTGAACCAATGGGAAGCCTTAATTTATACAAGTTATTGTAACTTATATAATATAATAATATATACAAACTTATTACCAACCCACTCAGCCTGCTTTTTACCATTTGATCAAACATCGAGTTTCCTTTATATAGAGTTTTCTTAATTTTTTTTAACCTTTCGGAATATATTTTCTAAATATCCAATACCGAGTTTGGAAAACAATGCGGACACAAACAAACACGAAAGCGACTTTAAATAATTTCAACTATCGTATAGTATCTATGGCTAGTCTGTGATATTCCTGTGCGAGTCACAATATATACTTTTTCTGTCTTTCGTGTTGGCTGAAGAGAGTGTGCGAACATGCGTTCGTGAACGGGTGCCGTCGGTTGAGTCTGGTCATCTCTTAACCAGCACGGCTTATTTTAATCTTATATTTTGAATGGTTATTCGTTGAATTTTTCTGTTTACATAGTTGCAAGAACTACGCACCTGACCTTTCGAAGAACATCACCAATATTTCCTGCTAGCGTGTCCCGGTGTTTCCACTCACATCTGCATTGTAAATACCTTTTGTAAGCCGTCCTTCATTCATCCTCTCTTTACATGGCTCTGCCTACTATGTTTCTAATATATAGAAGCAACAAAAATAATGTATTGCCTGTTCTTTTCCATAGAGATCTAAGTTGTGGTATGGGCCACTAGCTTTAATGTTCTAACAGATCGTCTCTTTGTCAATTCAAAAGCGCCTGTAAATGGTTTAATTTACATACCTAAATTGTTTAAGTTTGAATTTCAATGTCTTCTCAATCAAAGGTACTTGAAAAACATCATGTCTTTTTAGACCTATTAGTTGTTAGCAATCTCAAGTATTTCCTAAAGTAAAATAAAGATAGGCACAACAAAAGCAACACTTACTTGAAAATCAGTCCGTCGAGAGCCATAGCGTAGACAACACGAGGCATGGGGAACATCGAGCCGAACATGGAGACGGTAAGGCCAGCGAGGGCGCCGATAGCAACGATGTACTTGCAGGTCGGGGCGTTCACGTAGGCGAACATCTGCACCAAGGCCGAGTCGGTGTCCACCTGATCGTAGGGTACTGGTGACAAAAGACAAAAATACATAAGAAAAATGATAAAATTTTCGGGAAGCTTTCAGCTACTTGCTATTCATGGATTTTGGTGAATCCCATGAAATAAAGGCGCTTAAATATGGGGGTCACACTATCACGTACTGGAAGAAAAAGTAGAAGTACCTACAGGTTACTTTGTATATAATACTAAGTGTATCCAAATTTTTCTTATATGAACCGTGATAAGTAAAATTGACTGAAATTTTCATAGTGTGTATTTCTGTAGCCGCTATAACAACAATTGATTTTTTACGACAAGAAACGTTCTTTAAATATTTAATGTTACGAATTTTACGGTGGTACGGGCATCTTAATCGCAGTTAGCAGTTTTTTTAAATTAATACGTAAATAAAATAATAATTATGCCAATAAACCAGCCTATTATGGTACCAGTGTTGGGCAAATGCGTCTTCTCATAAGAGATTAATAGCCATACTATTGTTACAAGTCCCCTTCAAAGTTGCCAAAGCTTATTCGAAATGGACAGAGCTGCTAGGCGTAGCGGTAAAGTATAGGTAAGTGGATAGGCAAGTACATGTGAACGTAGTTCACTAACGAGCAGCTCCGAGTAATCCTAGCTATAAGTGGGACTATATTAGTGAAACGATAGCAACACCATGTATGTGTATTGTTATATTACAATGCAATTTCAAGCTACAGTAGTGTTAGTTACTTACTATTTGAATAATTCTTTTGGAGTTTTGGTTTTATGAAATGTTTTTTTTTTATATTGTTCCTTATTTTTTCCGTTAGGTACCATTATATAGGATGTCATCAACGCGCAAACTGTAAACTGAGTTCAGCCCATGATTCTAAAAGTCCTGAGTAGACATTTTTCGAAAGTTATCCAAAATAAGTGTGCTGTTTCATTGGAAAGTCAAAATGGAGAAATGGGAAATTAATGGAATGGGAAATTGGTGGTGTGTTTAGAGTGTAGATGTGGTGTGGCCCACAAACAATGCGGTACTTTATATCTTGTTCAGCGTGTCCTGTTGTTTGCACGCTACAGGAGTTGATGGACGCTATTGAAAGTGCTAAACTGGTAGCCAAATTCTGGGCTAAATTTATTTAGATTACTATCGACACGCTTAGAAGAAGATTGGAAAGTACAATACCTACGCGGTCAAAACGTATGAAATAGCTCATTTTTTTTAAAACCTACGTGTTTAAACGTAATTTATTTATTGACAACGTAGTAAAAAATCACACTTCAATTTCCCTGCCACCGTGCTTATAATCGTCATAAATAACGTCTATATGTATCTCACTAAAAGCTTTTTTAACGGGAAAATCATTTTAGAGAACGCGAATACAGTTGCACCGCCTTATCCATTCTGTTTACGTGATTTACTCAAAAATTCTGTAAGTTGGTTTACCTTTTAAAAGTGGAGTGCAATGTAGCCTTTGTGAGCACTAAACGAGTGAACGTGCCAATTTATCAACCAGCCGCAGTGAGTCGGACAGAAAGCTCTGGGCAAACCGAAGCGAGAGAACGAGGGTACGCGAAGCGCACCTCGATTTTTTCAATAACTAAGAAGCCATGTGACTAATTGTACCAGGTTGAATTCTTTTCGCTTGCGCTGGTTTTCTAAGACTTGCTCAAGTTTGTTGACACAGTCTGCGCAAGTGAATTTCATCCTGTATTACTCTTCCTCGGTCGCTTCAGTTTGATTAGAGCTTAATGCAGAAAAAAATAATTTCAAATATTTTTTTGTCAAACTCAAGCGAACGACAGGGAGTTATGCGGTTTACAGTTACGGTTATCCGGAAAGCAAAGACAAAAAAAAAAAAAAATTGAAGAAAAATGAGGAATTTCGTAATATACACTGGTCTTCAAAACTTAGTAACAATTTTTTTAAATAACAGCATCTTTAGTAGAGACTACATTAGTTGTCAGTAATGTAATCTGATTAGTTAGCTAGCAGCAATTTATTTTTGGAACTGTACTGTACATTGAGAAGAAGACTTGTTGAAGCCAACAAGTAGCCCCAAAGTCAAGAGAGCGCATCGAGTAGCAAGACTGCGCTACGCCAGTGAACACATACAGTTGAGTGAAGAAGAATGAGCAAAAGATGTGTTCACGTCACGTTGTTCACGTGTGAATCTCTATTTTTACTATTCACTTCCAATGGAAGGCGTAGAGTGTACCGGCGACCTGGTGAGTGATACATTCAAGCCTGTTTCACAGAAAGTTCAATATGGTGAAAGCTATGTACGCATGATAATAAGCTGTAGTTTCAATTGCCAGTTGATTTATCAACTTTAACGTTTGACGGCGCGCCTGTTGATAGGTTATGTAAGAAAAGAAAGAAAGAAAGAAAAATGTTTATTCTGCACAAACAAAAGGCACATCTATACGAATAAATAATTACAAGATAAAAATTAAAAAAAAAGATACATATATAATGCACCGTAGCCAAAAGCCCCGTATTCAAGTCAATAAAAAATTAACAGTTTAGCAATATTGACATTGTTGTGATGATAGGACTAGTGACCATAGACAAAACAGAATATGTTACGACAAACGACATTGACAAATTACATCACACAATCAAAACAAAAACAAAATGCCGATTGTAGATGTAAGTGTAAAAATTAATCTCATAAATTATGTTTAAATTAATATTATGGTCCTCATTGTTTGTAATTCAATTATACTTAACTGAGTACACATAATAAAATTATTTTCGCATAAAATTGAGTTAACGCTTTTGGTTAATAATATTCTCATATAATTTTCATTGAAACGCAGCGTCAATGTTATTTTAAATTGCTCATTTTCCCATAATGATGAACCGAATATTGTATGAGTGGATACTCTAATTAGCAAGCGTTATTAATTAAGTAATACTGTTGTCAGGTAACAAGGCTGTCAAGTTATTTTTTGGGGCGATTACTTGTATTGAGTACTGAGCGTAGTTGCGTAGCGAGGGTTACAAACCATAATTTGCATGCAGCATAATTTCGCTGCTGAGTGAAAAACAAAACTTTATATTTCACCTCAGTACAGGGAGCAAAATGTCTGGTGCAAGAAAACAGCTGAAATAAAAACCCGGCCAAGTGCGCGTCGGACTCGCGCATGAAGGGTTCCGTCCTATATCTATAAAAACGGCAAAAAAATCACGTTTGTTGTATGGGAGCCCCCTTAAATAATTATTTATTCTGTTTTTTGGTATTTGTTGTTATAGCGGTAACAGAAATACATCATCTGTGAAGATTTCATCTAACTATCATGGTTCATGAGATACAGCGTGGTGATTGACGGACGGACAGCGGAGTCTTAGTAATAGGGTCTCGTATTACCCTTTTGGTATGCAACTATAATAATTACTACTTCCAAATAAGGTTCCAAGGTTGGAACCTACTTTTAGAATAAAATCGTACTGGCCAGAACAAAGACTGCATGAAAAAAAAAAAAAATTTTTCTTCTCCATTCAATTCACTACCATCATTTTAATTTGTATACTGATAAAATCGTAAGAACTCTTAAAATATGAGCGTGTCCAACAACGAGGAAAATATAAATTTAACTTCTGCAGAGCTGATGCAAACGGTGCATAATGTCAAGTTGAGTTTTCATCCTGAAAAATCACGCGGAAAGCACATACATGAAAAAAGTATTAACGCATTTTCAGTGGACTGGCAGTATAGAAAATTATTGAATAGTAAGGTTCGAAATTGATTTAAAAAAAAAAAAAATTGCACTCAGATTTCGAATGATAAACAGAATCTGTCCGATGTTGTGAGGTGAAAACAATCTTTTTAATGGATCTTCAATAACTTGAATGTGATTTTCTTTGGTAATTACTATAACTTAATACTAAATTTGACAAAAAAAAGATAATATATAATAATTTACTGTATAAGCTCCCAGTTTTAAGATAATTTATCATAATACGTACATGTTTGCTTTACTAAAATTTCGAGCTAACTGGAGTTAAAGTTCATGTGGGTTGATAATTGTTGAAAATGGTTAATAAACTTCCTTTTTGTATTTTGGTTCTGTGACGGGTAACCAAAGGAATAACAATGAAAATCATTCAAGAGAGACTTTAGCGAAAAGTGATATTTTGTGACGAATTCGGGAAAATTGATAAAATTCGAATAAAATGTTTTTTTTCCCTTATCCCATGAATCTGCGCGTTGACTTTATGCGAATTGTTGCAAATAAGTTACACTCCCTTGTCCTGGACGGTCTACAAGTAATTACAAGATATCTTGTTTATAAAATGATCGGACGAAATCAAGGGGCACCAAAAATTTCGCCCGCATCGCTGTCAACAGGAAAAGTGCCCAAAACGCTGGCGGTATTGTCACGTTTTGTATTGCAATGCTAATTTTTTGGGCAAAAATAGGATTTCCCTCTGATCACGTGAAGAGTAAGTTTATGTATTTCTTGGAAAAAGACGCAGAATCCTACAACTTTTACTTTTTCAATAACTTTTTCTTTATTTTATAATTGGCCATTTCAACGTCAACGTCATTTACGCCGTTGAATAAACATTGACTTTTAAAGTGTCGATAGGAAAGTGGTTTTTCCAAACAGTATTTTCTCAATAATATAGTATCATTCGAAGAAGCTAAAGCAAAACTGTTGACAAACGCTTTCTGATGTCGCAATAAAGTTCTGCAAAAATAAAGTCTGTTTACTTCTCCAATAAGTTTACTTACACAGTTTGTTTGCTTGGTACCGGCAGTTATTCGTAGCTTTTTGACAGGCGTTACAGGTTGTCAGAAGCCCGATAGTCTAACAACCAGTCTTACAAAAGGGCATTACCCTGTAGCTGGGTTATGGCGTCGCTCCATGTAAAATACTGGTTTTCATCCGGTTAGACTGGAAGCCGATCTCAAAAAGGTAGGAAAATGCTCGGCATGATGCATGATGCCACAGGTTGTTTACTCCGAAGAAACTACACAGAAAACATGCCTTTTTACTTTAATGTTAAAATATGCTTTTACTAGTAATCCGAAGTCATAAAAACTTTTTAACAAAAAATTAAACCGCCGAAAAACCTGAAATGCAAAAAATAATAAACCTTAAAATGATGAGTCGGCGTTTTGAGTGATCTTTATTCATTGATATTTTTAAAGATTTTAATTTTTTAAATTTGTGGCTTTAATGTACAAATAATACTTTACCCTATCCTATCCAATGAAAAAAGAATTATCAAAATCGGACTACTCTGTATAAAGTTATGCGTGATTATACATTACAATCAGTGAGTGAATAATCAATCATCCCCTGTTTCCTGACCCTTAGGGTTCGATTTTGTTTTCCAAATTTATATGGAACCATCTTCGGAGTATACCTATTCCAATAAAAAAGAATTATCACAATCGGACTACTATGTAAAAAGTTATGCGTGATCATACATAAAAAAAAAACAAAAAAAAAATACGCGTTGAATTGATAACTTCGTCCGTTAAAAATTCAGTTAAATTGAAGTCGATTTTCCGATAAGTTCATTTATACAAGTTGTTGCATTTAACAAACTGGATTGAAACACTTTTTGTCGTTAAAATATGAAAGTTGAACTATTTTTTATTTATTTTTCTTTTTCTATTCTTAGGGATATCAGTCAACAGATGCACTGGATTTGTAAAAAATAAACAAGAAATACCACTGGCTGCCATGTCCTGAGACTTAAATTAGTTTGTTTGATTAATCATCGTGGGGAACATAGTTGTTAATCACTTAGGTACAGTTGTAACGAAAACACAAAGGGTATTCCAAAATTACCTATCTTCAATAATATTTTCATGAAAGTGATAAGATTTAGGTAAAAAATAAAAATAGTTTGAGTAACTACACGATATTTCAAAACTTTTTGTGAAACAGAAATACAGAGTAATACATTCTTCTCGATAAAAAAAATATCACGTAGTTACCTCTAATTTTCACGTATTTTCGGTTTGTGCTCAATAACTAATAGGATAAACGCTTCGATAAAAGACAGACATTAATGTACTGACGAAAAGCTTTTAATTGAATCGAAATAACGTCGCTGGAATAAGTAGATAAGTAATTTTAATAAAAAAACATGTTCATTATAAACAGGTAGTCCATTTATTATGAACATTTTTTAAATTAAAACTTGTAACTCTACCTTTTCATACCGTTAAAGCTTTTGTGCCCACAATATGATACTCGATGTATTACGAATCATTATGAAGTTTTTAATTAAAATGCATGGTAATATTCATCGTCATTACCTGCCATTTCGATCGAAGGGGAGTTCACAAAGGAACCTTTGGTGTATAATGGGATAACTAGACGGTAATTGATCTATTATGTAACATCTGACATGAGATCCTGGGTTCGATTGCCAGGTCGAGCAAAGTGTAATAAGGTTTTATATTGATTATATGGATTGATTGGACTTAACACGTTAACTGCCATGGCTAAAATCAGAAAAAGTCAAAAAATGTACTTAGTGTTATTTCACTTTAAATAGATTAATTATTTATTCCATAAATACATTATTTATTCCATAAATACATTATTTATTCCATAAATACATTATTTATTCCATAAACAAGGCCGCCAGGCAGCAACGACATGTTCAGATTTTGTATGTGTTGTCAGTCATATGGTCCGACAAGGCCTGAATGGAACAAAAAGTGTCGGACACATAGTCCGACATGGCAGTTAACGTGTTGAACATGACTGGTGAAATGTGTACACTGTAATATTGGTACACCTCTACTAAACCCTTCGGAGTGTACCTGTACACAGACTTCACCAGTTATGTTTCGGTCCCATGTAATAGGGGTTAAGCCTACTGCCGGGCGGAAAAATACCAAATTCCGGGCCGGTATTAAGAAATCAATGATAGAAAAACACAATAAAATACTTCGTCCGATCTGGGAATCCAACAAAGAACTTTATAAAATACCTATTTAAAGGAACAAGAGACGGCACTGTTTCAATTCTGACTTATTAGCTGTCACGAAGTAAGAACAAAGCCTTCTGGTTTTGTTCCTGTCTTTTCGATACTCAATGGGAAGCACCGCCGATAGAGTTAATTTACAAAAAATCTCGTAGTTTTTTTTTCCTTTGAAGTTTTATAACTGTTACAAAAACAACAAAACAAAACGAATTATTCATCGAATGAAAGTTGAATGATACAAACTAAACTGAATATTAAACTCAAACTCACAGCATTTATGAGTCACGATATGTTAAGGATGCTCACCCATCCACGGACCGACCGCGGCAAGGGTAGCTTAACCTTCGAGTGACCCGTGCTTTTGTTTTAAGTTAGCCACGAACTCCTCAAAAAAGAACAGTCTTAAATCTTTAGCAATAAAACAATGTTCAGATCAGTGTCGATGTGCCTTAAAATTCACTTCGTATCGATTGTCCCTTTTCGAAGCCCACGCTAATGTCCATAATTGTGATGGGTGAAATATAGCCTCTTTGCATATACAAGTATATTATTAAACATTTTTTATGGAAAGAAAAATATATGTTCATAAAATTGACAACCAATTTAAATTCTCCGTATACTCTGACATTCATTAACAGTTGTAAAACGGTAAAATGACGTAGATAGTCAATTAGCCAAAAAAAAAAAAACTAATTCTAAAACTTAAAAATCTTCCTATTTTTACCTAAACTTAACTCTTTCACTGTCCAGTACAATATTTGTTTCAACTACATAATTGACGGGGATTCTTGAACCTTCGGTCCTGTTCTGACATTGTTCAAATTATTGTCAATTATGCAAAAATCCGTGTAGCTTCACAAAAGACACTATAAGTAATATTATGTGTATTATTTTATAAGATCACTCATGAACTCAGTCGAAAGCCAAAATAAAATATATACAATTAATACAGCTGATCTACAAATACCAGTCCTTAAGCACTGAACTGTGGGTGTTGAACCATTAGCCGGACCAATCGTCTCAACCAACAAAAGGATGCATACAGTGCAATATATTATTGTTAAAATGTGATATCGAATGAAATATTGGATATCCAATCCGTATTGCATTCGATTCCACATTCTAACAAGAACACAGACTACAATCAATAACTTGACAAGAAAAACTTGTACGCTCACTGGCGCAGACAGGACAATGTAGCCTTTTAATCCATTGAAATAGAATTCATAATACTCTCAGCACTAGCTTTTATATATGGTTGAATTGTAAAATGCTTTGTGCAGTATGCGTTTGAAGATTTTTATAGAGTACCCTCATATTTATTTTTCCAATTTATTTTCTGAGATGGATGTGGAAGTGCTCTTATTATCTTTCACGGTAGATATTTAAAACGTTTTCATTTCCTAATATGGTATGTGAAGAGTTTTACTTGAAGGTAATCGCCGATGTAAATAGTGGTTTAAAACCTATATGATATGTTAATTTTCAGTGGTTCAAGTAAACTGCTGGCCGTCTGTCATACAATTATTCAGCTTACATTTCCAGTTTACTTAGTTTTTATCATCAGAAAGAATAAACACAAGTTTTCAAAAATATATTTTCATATTTACCTTTATTAATATGTAATGAATAAAAGCAAAAATGTTAATAGCATTGGCTGTAGATGGTATTTATATGATCCGAAGAGAAGCAGAAACAGAAGAGCAGTGGTGTCACAGTTGTAGGTCATTTGGTTCGAATCCAGGCAGGCGCTATACTTTGTGCTAATTAATTAATCACCACTACTATCAAAACGGTGAAGGAAAACATAGTGAGTAAACTAAAAAATTCTAAGACATTTGACATTTACTGACCAGCATGGGGCTTACGTGGTGGAGGAGGCCTGTGCCCCAGCAGATTATATAACATCAACTTGATGATGAACATTAACAACATTAGCAATAGCTAATATAATATTTACTCCTAACATGTCTTGTTCCATTACCCACTTCCCTACGATAGACCAACTGTTGCATCTAACATTACTTACATGATCCGTATCTAAGAGAACAAAGTTTCCGACCGCATCTCACGAGGCATCTTGTAAAGGGTCCTCGAAACGACCAATCGCAATTGTCAATGTTTACGTGATTGACGATTTCAATTGATGGACGAATGCAGCTCCAATTGAAAGTGCATATAGCATATAGCGTTTCATAAAATTTTTGAACTGTACTCTGAGAGAACTTTTGTTCCTTGTAAATAAGTTATGGCATTTCTTGCGGCTTCATCATCATCAGCCTATATTGTTCCCACTGTTGGGACACAGGCATCCTCTCGGAGTGAGGGTGTGGGCCGTAAGCCAGCACGCGGGCCCAGTGCGGGTTGGTAGATGTCACATGACTTCGAATTTTTGCTTCTAGGACATGTTGGTTTCCTAACGAAGTTTGCTTTCGCCGTTTAGACAGCAGTGGTGATGAAATTATTTATAGAATGTAAAGCGCCTGCCTGGGTTTGAACCCACGACCTACAACTCGTAAGTCAGGGCCACCACTGCTCTCTTGTGATTTCAACTCAGAATAACAGAAACGATGAACTTTTGGTATGGAGGATGGTATTGAACTGAAATGAAACAGAAATCTTTACGTCGGTCATGTATCCTGAAGAAGTCAATTTTGTCATTTGCTTTCAATCTGGAAACCTTATTGTCAATAGCTTCAATTGCGTTTTGTACATAAGGATATTGCGCATCAATCTGTATAAATCACGTTTACATTGACAATTGCAATTGATAATTTCGAGGACCCTACACAGTCCCCTAAACGAATAGCGAATATGTAGACAGTAGGCTGTCTAAGGGTAGGAAGTATCTATTGTGTGGACGCTGTCAGCGGTTTGCTCCACTCGGTGCTTGGAAGGTTTCACGAGAAACAACTAGATAGAAGAGACAAGTTACTAAGAGTAACTTATCTCGTCTATCTAGTTGTTTCTCGTATTCATATCTGTATCTTGTTTCTCGTGTGATCAAAGTATGCGCTCGCTAAGCCTGGATGAGGCTGTTCCAGAAGTGTGGAGATTGGCAAAACAAAAGAGAGGCTTATAGGCAGTAGTAGGTGTAGTTGGGCTGTGGATGTTGATGATGAAGAGCGCTACACTAGTTCTAGTTGGCTCCTTTCATTTTGATTCAATATACATGCTCAAAGCCGGGTAGAAGCTAGTATGTTATTTTAATGTTTGGTAATATTCGTGAGATTATCAAATTAACTAATGGGTTTTAATTAATTAACAAATTTATTGGTAACGAAATTTACTCCTTACATCAACTCATACATTTAAAGCCGTGAACGTGAATGTGAACGAACGATAGGTTTGATTTAAATCTACGAACATATTAAGTAGATACTCAATTTGTTTAACAAATAATTTCCCTAACCTTTATATGCCTAGCTGTAAGTTTTTAGGACACTAGGTAATTTTATAAAAACTAAATGATAAATATCATAAATTTATTAGGAATTGTTGATCTCGTTTTGTTGAAAAATGCGAATTAATTAGGGTAGATTTACTTAATTACAGTTGGCATCTAATATAACGATAAAAATGCCTGTTACAACACCCCTATTTACTAAGATGTCTGGGTAATTCAAACCCCTTACTTTGGTACGCCACAGACGGATTAAATAAAAAAAAAACAGCTCAGTCAGACACACTAAGACAATAGGTTCGCTTATAAAGTGGACTATAAAGCGGACAACTAAGCTATTTAAGTTAAAGCTATGGCATTTTAAACTTAACTACGGTTTAGTTAGATGAACAGAATGCTCTGGTTGACTTGGAATGTTGCAGACGAAGATTTTACTAAAAATAGTGGGTACCCACCACTACTACTATTGCACTTAAATTTTATCTTCTAATTTTTGTCACCTAAGTCAGGTTTAGATCAACCTATAAGGTTGTCGGCTGCTTAACTGGATTTAATGCGTCTAATTTAATAAATTAAGACCTCCAACCAGCCAGGGCTTAAAAACTTATACCTAGAGCGATTACTCGCTAAGAGCAGCCCCCGTGGGGTACGGACCTCAGCTTAGGACATCGCTGGTAGAGGGTAGCAACGGACGAGCTTTTTTTTGTGGGAGGGAAATCATTAAATGACGTCTCCCGCTCTGCGCGGAGCGGGAGGGCTTGTCAGACTTTTACTGACTAAAACCCACCCGTGTTCCTTCAGTTGCCTATATGTCAAGGCCACGGTAGCAAAAAACCTCCTACAAATGTTCTTTTCGATTTATATTAAATGGCAGGCAAAGTCAATTTTGATTATTTTGCCAATATCTTAAGTGAATTGGAAAAACAAATGAGCATGATACAAACAAAATTAAACGAAAAAGGACCCATAATAAGAATGAAAATAGCTTTAAAAATCGTGCAAGTAGCAGACAGGAATGATGTATTTAAAATAAAGCACTAATTAGGTTTTATTCTTTTATGAAACAGTTGGCTGAACAATGGAAATGTAAACTGTATAAGAAAAATATTAAATGCTCATTCTTCCATGTTGTGTTCAGTGAGAGAGAATATTGTTGATGTTTTGGTGCAAGAGATGTTAAGCTCTCTCAATAGTCTGTAAACACGGGAAATATTGAAAGCAAATATGCACAACAAGCATCTCTACTTTTAATATGTCCCCTGCAGTGCTTTAAATTTTTTTGCGAGAAAATTAAAAGAAATGGTATTCTCTGGCCGTTTAGACTGGATAAATAAGAAAATGTGATATAAAACGTTCTGACCAGATAGACGTTTTCAATTCGTTCAAGTAATTAATTCTACGAACAAGTTTTCTTTCTATTTTCGCCTTTGTTTAAACTGCAGTAACTTGCAAACGTTTTCTAACGAAATGGTTTTTATATAGGATAAGTTTTTAACCAGTGCGCAAATTTAAAAAACTTAAACGAGTTATAATAATCATGCAATTTTTATTTTGATATATATCTTAGTACAAAAAAATTAAGTTATCGTTAACGAAAGATGTTTATTTTGAAACTGGTTTATATCGTAACTTGCGCGCGACGCCGGCGCGGCGGCGAAGGTGAACGACCGAACGTAGCGACTAGTACCTACCAGCAGTTCGATCGGTCAAAATTGTAAGAAGTTCGAAGTACCTACGCCTTACTAACCTATTACAATTTCGATATCATATTACAAAATAGGGTGTCCACAGTTTACTGATTTAAAGTAGGAGAAAAATTAAAAAAAAAGTATTGAAAAAGTTACTGAAATGTGTTCTATTACTAAAAAACTGGTTATTTTTTTCCTGTATAAGGACCGGATACATTTAAAACTGAATTATTTTTAGTTTGGTAAGTACTTGAACTAAAACAATGAGTAGCAAACTTAGTTCCGTTTTAAGTAGTAAAAGGACAATGGACAGCGAATTACACGTATGTAAATGAGCGTTAAATAAACCCAATCTCCTTTGTAACAATATTCAAATGATAATGTTTCATACTTCTAGTTAGGTCAAAATGAAATTAATTTATCAAAGGACAATGCCGTGTGTCCACGTTGCTTTATTAGTACTCTTGAGGAACCTAAATTATACTGTTAAGTTTAGTAGACAATAAAATAGTTATAACTTGAGACAGAGATGACGTAAATCAAATTATTTTAAGAACGTACAGCAATTTAAAAAAAAAACAACATTCAAATGTTATTTATTCAAACTAGGCTAACAATAACGTCAAAATGTTATGTTAAAACAAAACGGTTTTTGTTCAAAACAAATTGATCAAAGATTTTCGATTGATTATGATATTTAATGGATTGTCAAACTTTTTATGATTCGTTATTTTTATTCCAGACAAGTTGTTACGTACGCAATATTTATTTATTATTTTTTATTGCTGAATGGACCTACTCCTAACCTCAATCACGCCTATGGAAAACGATGGATAAGGTCTATGCTGGAACGAGCGTGCCCAGAAGATGCCTGGTCACTCTTGCTTTGAAAGCAGACGTGTTAAATATTTCGCTGATTGAATACAAAAGGGCCTTAAATCAAAAAACATAAATTACCTTAAATAATTATTTTAAATATTTGATGTTTTTTTTTAATGATCACATAACGTGTTAATATAAGTACCTGGATGACAAAGCTTTGCTCGGTATTTTTTATTGGAAAATTGTGTTTTTTTAGAAATTACATTTAAGAACAAATTACAGTTTCGTATTTTTCTTCCAATAAATAAAATAAAACATAAGTTTATGTTTAAGTTGATTATCGATAAATTTGATTATTATTAACACATAAAACGACATTTTCTAAAAATGAATCCTAGCTAGATCGATTTATCGCCCCCGAAATCCCCTGTATACTAAATTTCATTAAAATCGTTGGAGCCGTTTCCGAGATTCAGATTATATATATATATATATAAACGAGCAATTCTTGTATATATATATACATACAAGAATTGCTCGTTTAAAGATATAAGATATATTAACATGTTATGTGATCATAAAAAAATATAAAATATTTATCAATTATTTTTCTGAATTTTGTTTTGGCCGTCCTATACAATTTGTGTTTTTTGATTTGTGGTCCTTTTATATTCAATGAGCTATTTGTTAATCAAAGTGAAACGGGTATCATATCTATCCAAAAGGGTTGAACATTACATCAGGTATATAATCTCTGAGCAAAGTTTCAGCTGAAATTAAATTACTCTAATAATTCATGCAAAACTGTGGGTATCGAAAGTCTATTTAGTTCAAATGATAACAAACGCACCACGAGGGTCATTATCTTTTCACGTCACTGGCTAATATTATGTTAAATCGACGGGATCAAACGAGCCAACAATGCGGAGGAGCGCGAGTGGTGCTTTCATGTACTACAGGTTTTTTTTTATCACAGATTATGTGAGTTACGTTGCATGTAGTGATAGTGATTATGATATTATGGCGTAACTAATCTTTCCCTTTAAGTTACGTACACGTTGTATATGCACACATTTTAATTAAATCGTAACTTTAGACACCGCTGGATAAAGCCTAGTTTGATCCGTTCTAATGCATATATTGCCAGATACATTGACGCCAGAATTACCCCACTCACCCGACATAAACCCGCAACCGAACAGGAATTGTCTGAGATGAGCTGTTCGGCGCATTTCATGTTAGACAATAATTTTGGAATAACCGTTCCATATTTGAACGAGGCTTTTGGGCACCGCATAAAATTGCTTTAGCCTGTGATAAAAATAGTGGTACGTCAGCCATACACATTACAAAATGGAGTGCTCTTGCCGCGCATAGATTTGGCATGTGGCTATTCTGGTCCAGTGTATTTTAGCTGTGCGGTTCTCTAAAACCACTTTTCTAAATTCGACTGTATTTTATTTAAAGAGTTTGTATGTAACCGTTTCTTAAAGTTTAAACATCAAAAATATATTTAATGATTACTTAGAAGTGCGCATCCTCTGTGATTATAAATATTAACGACATAAAAAAATGCTTTTAAGTGAGGTTTGCTGCAAACTGTACCGCGACGACTATAAAGTTAACATTGGATTTGTGTCAATAAACCTACCGTCAGTATTCATAAACTAGAATTAAATACAATAAATCATTTACATTTCAATATGCGTTCCCACTTTTAAAGTAGGTAAACAAGTTATCTGAAATTACTTTTATCGCAAACATGAATTTAAACTAGTTGCAGCACATCTTTCATATTTGAACGACTTTTCTCTTGAATTATTTTCGATTAATTTAATTGTGTAAGGGATTTTCGTTTGTAAAGTAGTTTTCTCCTGGGTAAACCACACAGCATTTTCAATATTATTGGACTGTCAGTCTGACCACAGGAAACAAGGGATGTTTATTCGAAACATATCAGTTAATTAATTTGTTACAATGAATTTTGGTCGGAACAAATAAGCAATTTTACATTGTGTGTTTTGAATTAAACAGAGCATGCCAGAACATGTAATGTACTTATTTTGTATCCGAAACTGAGTACGAAAAATTGTGTGATTACTTAAAACTAAACGGTATTTTTAACCGACTTCAAAAAAAGGAGGAGGTTATATGTTCGACTGTATGTATTTTTTTTTTTTTTATTTATGTTCACCGATTTCTCCGCCAATTGTCAACCGATTTTGAAAATTCTTTTTTTATTCGTAAGGGTATACTCCTGAGGTGGTCCCATATTAATTTTGTGAAGATTTGATGTATACTTTGGGAGATAAACGAAGGAACTCCTCAAAAACAAACAGTACACGTAATGTGATTTGGATATTGTACTAAAGATCAAAAATAATTGCTGGTTCTATCTATCCATCCGTGGTGAACTAATTATAGTCTTCGAAGATACCGCATGGAACTCCTCATCGGTGAACAGTACATATAGGAACTTACAGTGAAAGGTTAGAAGGTTAGGGGATAATTCTTTGAATATTATAGGCACGTTTAGACCGTTACTTGTATTCTTATATTCCGTTGAGCTGATGATGGAAGGTACAACTCCTTATCGATCAGGAGTTAGAAGATATCTTGTCCTAGATAGACATACTCGTTGACATCGAGAATTGATTCCTCAGCAGACACTAGAGTGGGCTCTTACCCACTCTACTGTCTGCTTAATAAAAAAAAAGCAGCCTTAATCATTTTGGCCTGGCCATTTATTATATTTTTATACATTTTTATATATTTTTATTTTTTTTAGTATGCGGTTCTCTATTCGGATGTTTATATTTTTTTTTTTTTTTTTATGTATGTTCGGCCATAACTCCGTCATATAAAGACGGATTTACAAAATTCTTTTTTTGTTTGAAAGGAGTTTATTCCGAAATGGTCCCATATAAATTTCATATAGATCTGATGATTAGTTCCAGAGATAGACACTGGAACTCTTTAAAAAATGACAGCAAATCAACCGCGATTTCTGCTATCGCTTAAATATGCATTGTTTGTTTGGAATTAGTGCGGGGTGGATACCACAACTAAAAATTTAAAAATAAAAACTATTTTTACAAAAAAAAAAAAACAACCGACTTCCTTAAAAACACTACAAATTGAAAAATAACTTTAATTTCGAAAGTCGGTGGCAAAAAAACCATAAATACAGATCCTAAGACACCGACTTCCGAAATTAAAGTTATTTTTCAATTTGTAGTGTTTTTAAGGAAGTCGGTTGTTTTTTTTTTTGTAAAAATAGTTTTTTTCAACTTGTTTTTACTGTAACTGTTAAGAGATCCAATAAAAAAAAAAACAATATAACATTAGCTAAAATAATGCACGTAGTACTACTAAGGCTCTGGGAAAACTGAAGTGAATCCCGCATGGAATTTAGGCAGAAATTCATTCGCAACAATAATACACTTATAAAATTTAAAACTGAAGCCTCAGTAAGGCTATATAGAGCTCAATATTCTGCTGCAAACTGCCTTGTTGATCTATGGGGCACATTCGATTGCCAGCTCGAGCAAAGTATTAGTGAGTTAGAATTTCTCAGTAGGAGGTTGAAGATTGCCCCCTTTACCCATGGGACTTAACCTCAAACTGATAATTGTAGGTGTCCTCTAGCTGGACCTATGTCTAACTCTTAAAAATATGTATCATGTTACTTCTGCAAAAATATTGGGTAAGCAATGGTTCAATGCTCCGTATAAACTTTACCCGTTTTATACCATGATGCATTGTGCTAGTTCATTTTCATCGTAGCGATGGAGTTAATTTTCTGTAACCTAGTTTGTACGTCGAGGGAATAATGGCATCAATTATTATATAAAATAACTAGCTTTTGCCCGCGGCCGCGCTCGCGTTAAATTTGGGGTAACACAGTTCCCCTTTCCTGATTTAGAACACAGAAGAGAACTTGGAACAGAATGTTATTTTAATACGCTACTGTAGACGATATTATGTCTTTCCATTTGGGGATAGAATGTAAAGATTCTGGACATTGGACACACGCGAACATGCTACATACAATTGTCTATGGGAAAAGCACGGCTTTTCTAAGTTGACCCCAGCCACACAAAAAAGAAAAAAAAAGTAGCCTATGTCACTCTCCATCCTTTCAACTATCTCCACTTAAAAACACGTCAATTCGTCGCTCCGATTTGCCGCGAAAGACGGATAAACAGACACACACACTTTCCTATTTATAATACTTGTATGGATTGTCAGTGTCCGATATAACGAAGTTTCAGTGCACTTTTGTGCTGAAATGTGGTTCGTGCCTGTAACATATTTTAAAATCTTTTATGCTTGTGTTACGGACATGTTAATTTTATCAGTATACCTTTAGCTATGAGACTGATGTGTTGCGCTAGACCAGAACGGAAAGCAATTAAACATTAGTTTTGTGTTAATAATTGGTTAGACACATCCTCATCATCATTTTAGCCGTATGACGTCTACTGCTGGATAAATGTCTCTCCCAATTTCGAAGGTTTTGCCATTTTCGTCACGCTTGGCAGGCGGGTTGGCGATCGCGGTATGATGGTAAAAAGCATAGAGAACGCTGCATCCCATTGTCTAGTAAGACTTTTAGTCGCCTTTCCAACACCCAAGGGAAGGAATCGGAGGGTGTTATTCTTTACGTCCGGTACCACACGTAACAATTAAAAACAGTAGCAGTTAACACTAGAAGTGCGGACGTCTGAAATTTGACTCATTTCGATGTTCTTCCTGCTCTAATTAATATTTTGTTATGCGTATAATCGTAACTTTTTATGACTTCTCATGAAATATGATGATTATTATATTTATTATTTATACGAGACTTTCAACCACGTAATTGCAATGTACTACATATTTTTTTATCCAAATTTACCTCAGTCGGTATCTATCGCTTCTAGTGTTAAGTAGCTGATGCGTATGTATCCAAAATTTGCCAAGTTGTCAGTTCATTTGGCACTCCACGACACTCACTGACTATATTTGTAATGTTGAGTTTGTTTTGTCGTGTTAACCTTATCAATTGTAAAAAAAAAAACAAGAAGTTATTCCATTCGGGACATTATTATGGGATTTTGGTATAATACTAGTTTGTTAATGCAGGGCGATTATTCTCATAACGGGCTTGAATTATTCACCATTTTTAATCACTGAGTACAAGATTTTATTGTATCATTTCTTTTTGTTAGTGTATATATTTTAATTAATTACTAATTGCCGATTTGTACTCATAATAGTATACTTGTGTACCCATCTATTTAGAGTTAATTATCACGAAAACTCGGGTCTAGTATTCAAACCACTAACCCGAATGAACTTAAATATTAATAAAAGTAAAGTCAAAACAGTCTAAACAAACATAAAAGGCAACATTTCAACAAGCTAGTGAAAATCTTAACCTATCTTAATTTATTTTGCTTCACGCTTGGTTAAAATTCCTAATTATAAACCTGCATTCTGACCGTCGACTATTGGTTTTCGGATAACACGTTAAAAGAGCGGTAATGGTTGAAATTACAGTATGAAAAGGGTTGAAAAAGGGTTGATTAGGTTGAAAAAGTAAGTTCTCTCGTCCATTCAGCAGAGAGATCTTCAAAGTGTGAAGTGAAGTCGCAAACTCATAACCCTTAACGTCGCGAATAACTGTGATGTTACTTGGCATAATTTTATGCAAAAATATTTGTATTCTCAGCCAGAGCGTTTACGTAATACCTTTTTTGGTTTTACCCAGTTGAATTAAATTTTTATTTTTTATTTTAACGGGACATGGTACTTTCGAAGGCTGGCCATTGAGAAATATTTAAGAGTGGCAATTCCAAAATATGAAGTGGTCAGTTGACACATCAATTAGCAGCTGGACATGTCAGATATTTGGTTAGATCAATCTGTTCTCTTACGTTGTGATATTATTGGGAACTATGTCATGATTAATCACATTCTATTAATGATAGTAAAGAAACCTAAATGAATTTGGTGCACAAAAGATGTAACGTCCAGTCGTCCGTTTTAACTGTCCTTTCCGAAACTAGCGTGTAAGGAAACTCAGTCATGTTAGCCTATCGGAGTCCACTGTTGGACAAAGGACACTCCCAGGCTGCGCCAGAACACCCTGTCACTTACACGGTACACAAATTATACTAACAATATCCCGGCTATGGGTTGTTAGAGACAATGTCATTCTTGAATATTATGAAGGTAGCGCACCTGCAGAATAGTTTTAACCCTGACCTATTCAGTGTGGGGTGGGTGGGTGTGGAACGCGAAGTGCATTCGGGTCAAGAAAATACTGCGGGTGACGTCGTTACATGGCCACATGCGTGGCTTGATATTGCTGCCCATTTTTGAATATTTAGTGTGGTGTGTGTATAACAAGTGTGGTATTCGAACAACACATCTTTCTATATACAATATCTATCTGTAACCAATATTTCTTTATCGACATAATTTAAAGGTGTAAAAAACTTAATCAGTTGTCATTTTAAAAGGATAACGTGAAAAAAGTTGACTTTCTAGTTTCACTATCAAACAAACGACTTATTTTGTTCATCAGGTTACCAATATATTTTTTGTTTGGAATTAAAATTGTAGACTACCCAGTTACTAGTTGCACGATACAAAAAATGGTAAATTGATGGGTCTGGCAAACCTGAATTAAAATTGTGTTTCCCTGTCCATCCATTACTTTTTTCGTAGAAAAATAGCCACTATTTGACTGTCCATTCCATTTTAAAATTCCGCGATAGAGAGAACGGCTTTCGACATACAAAACTGTCAAAATAACGAAGTTTCATTTTATTTATTTAACACTTTAAGCACATAAATGTACAGAGGCGGACTTAATGCCATAGGCATTTTCTAGCAGTCAACCTTTGGGTGATGTAGAGACAAACAGTGGTAGGTGCAATGAATTTGAAGATATTCAAATATAAACGTATAACCTATTTAAATCATTAACATAATATATGCCTAACTATATTTAAACATAAAAACACATAAATAAATAATAATATAAGAATAACACCACCCCATGTCTTCCCGTGGGTGTCGTAAAAGGGGACTAAGGGATTTACTAGAGAATGGGCAGCAGCGTTCTCTATGTATTTTACCACCATACTGCGATTGCCAACCCGCTTGCCAAGCGTGGCGATTATGGCAAAGGCCTCCAAATTGGGGGAGGTCTAAGTCCAGCAGTGGACGTCTTACGGCTGAAATGATGATGATGATAATGAAATAAATATACATAAATAATCGACTTTACTAAAACAAATGAGACAAACAATGACGATTTATTACACGGCTTAGCGCAATTGCATTGAATTTTACCGGAAATTGACAACACTAGAGAGATATCAAACCTGCACTTCGTTATTTGTTTCCAGAACTTTGTCTGGCTTCAAATAGTTTACATTTTCCCAAGGTGTCTCTCTACATTAATTTTCAAACTAGGTTTATTACATATTGGCACGATTTCACGAATTGATGGATAGTTTGCAGAAGTTACACTTAGTTTGATTGAACTGATGTTTGCCTGATTAGGGCTTGTGGCTAAATAATAACAGTGTACAAGTTGATCAATCGGGTTAACCTATGTTAGCCGCGGTTCTCCGTGGAAAGCGTGTTAAGCTGTTGGTCTCAGCTGTCATCTGTAGATCTTTGACAAATATTACGTTAGAAACTCTGTGAATCAGTCTTACCAAAGGGTATCGTTTTACCCAGTAACTGGTTTGTGTAGATCAGATAAACGGTCGCTTCGTGTAAAATGCTGGTATTCAGCTATGCCGGTTAGACTAGAAGCTGACCTCAACATTGCAGGCAGGTGACGGTAAGGGATGAGTGCAATTTTTGCATATAACTAAGATCAGAACGTGTAAGAGAGAGCTGTGGTCTTACGCGAATGGATAGAATTAGAAATGAATATATAAGGTGTTTTTCATAACTCTAGAGTATTAATGAGACTTTTTTCGTGTACATTTATTAAATAAAATACCTTTACGTGACATACGAAAACGTCACATTTTCTTAGCTTTAAAATTGAAATATTGGTCCGTATGAAAATGATTTAGTAGTACTCATCAATGAAACTTATACCCGTATTCAAGAAAAAATAACGCCCCTTGACGCGTTCACATGGTTTCATTAATATCCTTTTTTGTGGAATGTGAGGACGCCGTGATACCTCTCCAACCACTCCTCAAAGAGGGGACTTACCGCCGCAATTGTGGCGTGACCAGCACTGAGTTGCGCGAATTGCACCCGCCATGTCGCCATGAGATCCCGCCGGAGTTCGTCCGTCGTGCTGTGATTTCTTGCGGCATCGGAGTTTCGCACCGGCTTTTTCCATTATTACTCTAGAGATATGTGTTGGTATGTGTTCCTAACACGTTGTATAAGAAGAAGTCAGAAAGTGGCACCAGTCTCTGAAAAGTTGTGTGGACATCGGTTGTCATGGGGTGGGCATGTGATGCGAAGGAATGAGTGTGTAGTAGTGAGGAATGTTTTGAGTATGAACGCGGATGGCTATAAGAGTTGGGGACGACCAAAAAAGGATGATTAGATAGTGCGAAAGATGATACGGGTAGAAAAAGGGTTACTAATGCCGACCACAAATAGATTGGAATAAGGGCAAGACAAAAAAAAAATGTTTATATTTGTCGCTATCAAAATGGTCGTAGACTAGAGTGAGGTTAGAAAAGAACGATTTAAAACAGGAGCAACCATTTAGCACTTAGTTAAAATATTTACTATCAAAGATTTCTTGTAATTAATTGGAGTTGTAATAAACTGCCAAAAATGTTAAATCAAAACTTTGTAAATCTAATTGTCGAAGTTTTGATTACTCTTTAGTTGAGTGACGGTTAGGTGTT
Organism: Aporophyla nigra; assembly: GCA_947507805.1. NCBI lineage: Eukaryota > Metazoa > Arthropoda > Insecta > Lepidoptera > Noctuidae > Aporophyla > Aporophyla nigra. The sequence goes on along the minus strand of OX382291.1, from coordinate 9,907,357 downwards.
TAACATCAGTAGGCGAAAGTATTTTTTAAATTTTACTATGAAGACATTTTAATTTAATCTAAAAAAAAATGACATATTCGTCAGAATCGTCACAACAGTGCTTGAAAACGGGCGACATCTTCAAGGCTTGGGCCAAAGAATTGTTTGCCTGATAATTTGAACTCGTTCCTGATTGGCCAGAGAAGGCAAAAGATACAGAAAAAATATGAGCCTTTGCCCTCCAAACAGCGGAACAGCGGTTTGGAACAGTGGGACAATATAGATAAAATGAAACTTTTTATTTTCAGTTTGTAGTAACCATTGGAGACCTACCGAGTATTCGGCTAACCTTGCAGCCGAATATCCGGCCGAACATTACCGTATGAGGCTGTGCAAGAAGTGGCCTTGCGCATAATAGGAATTGCCAAAATCTATATTTCACCGCTCCATGTTACATCGAAATACTTTATCTGAAGTTAGCTTTGTTAATGGAGGCAAGTGAAACCACTTGTTACCTCTTAATGCAGAGAAATTTGTGTTAATTTGTCAGAATTGGCTCTGCAGTACGAGTACTAATTAATGTTCTAAGTTGTAGAATGAAAATGTTGTGCTCACTGAGTAATTTTCAAGATATAAACAACGTACTTAAATAAATTTTATATTTCTTTTTTTATCAGGTATCTGCCCGTACAGGCGCTTGTTATTTATCCGGTATCAAACTGGATTGTAATTTAGGCCGGATAGGCCGAATAACAGATAGTTACCGGATATCCCTTTCATCTCTAGTAATACAGGGTAACAGGGATATCGATCGATGCGTAAATTGAACCATGAATTCATCACATAATTCTAAGCCCTTATTGTAGAAATTTTAAGACGGTCACAAAAACAAAACATGCTCTTATGTAGAAAAACCTAGGCGGTCAAAATGAATAGAACACCTAAATTTTTAATAATAACTGACGAAATATTTTAACGCGACTGGGTTCTGAATAAATACTAAATTCATGTTTTCAGTTTACGCGTCAATGTGCCCGTCACCCGCATACCTATTAAAGGTAATATCATCAGAACTACAAGGCAAAACATGTTAAGGCAATTGAATTAATAATCTTAACTGAATTGAATTAAGGGAAGTGGGTGAATATCGATTTTTGGATTCAATGCTAACAGCAACTAGACTTTTATTGATGATTGAGACCGATGTAAAACTAAATAAAACGTACGTACAATACTATGTACTGAAATAGACTTTGTTATTCCTTTATTTCGATGAACACACATGTAAATTATATTTTTAAATATTAGAATTTAAAAAAAATGTATTCTATTGGTATCGGGTACAGGGTCCAAGCTACCGGCGGTTAGGGCTCCAGAGAAAGGAACCTCCTAACAATACAAGCCGTATCCAGAAGTACCGCTATCTGAATCAAGCCCTTGATCCAGCTGCTTAACGAGATCCTCCACAGATGTTGTTCGAGGCTCTTGGCTATTAAGCCATTGGCAGTGACGACTATCGGCACAATGATCGCTGAATCCACATCGTATATACCGACAACCTCGCAAGTCAAGAAATAGACTTTTATTATTATTAAGTACCTTTATAACACAATCATAAGATAATAGAAAATAAAACAGCTTTACTAAACTCGTAATTAAAGAATCAATATACCCCAGGTCATTGACATCAATAAACTCATGGAAACATTTTTATTTTGTAGTGTTTAGATATTGAGAACCATCCCTTCTTCGGAGAATTGTTTGCTAATTTAATTTAACTAGATCTATTACGTTTTTATTTTTCTTTATTATTAACTGGAATTTAAAAAAAAGTTTTGTATGCACGTGTCCTGTGGCCCATAGACCATTTTTCTTTCTTTCATTTATTTGCGCAAATATGAGTACAGCAAATATTTAAAAATAAACAATTCGTCACGTTTGCCATAAACAATGTTACGCAAATATTAATAAATCGACGTAAAATGTCACGTCGAGTCCAATTATTTCAAAATGTCATGATATAATAGGCCATTTAAAAATGAAGTAAAACATCTTCAAAATCCTCAATCGAAAAACCCATCAAAGTTATAATAAGCTATATCAGTAAAATAAAAACTTATGCTTTCCTTTCTAATTATTTAAAGTAGGTTGATGGTATTACCCGGTTTAATGTTCTGGGAAACCAGGTTACAAGCGCACTGCAGCCTAATGTGGCGTTGTTACACAAATGAAATTACGACTAGATACTTAGGAGAGCAGCTACCGGCAGCCCTAGGCATTACTGGGACGTCTAGAAATTTGACCTGAATAGGAACGTAAATAATGATCAAAGAACACTGTTGAATTAGTGGATTAATTGTTATTGTTGACTTGTTCTTCTCTCATATTAATTTAAATAGAGAATGTGGAAAGATATAAACGCTTTCCATTAAAGAAAAAAAAAAAAACGTCTTTCAGAAAGACACTACAAAGAGATAAATTACGTTAATTTTGGAAGTCGATGTCATTGAATGTGTGTTTTAGTGTTTTGCCACCGAATTCCGAAATTATAATTTATTATTTTTGTATGAAATATTTTTTATTTTTCTCTTTTTAGTTATGGTATTTACCCCCTCTATCTCTTACCGTTATTTTTTTTACAAAGTTATGTTTAAGTTTTGGAATCACCACCTGTGAAATATTTATTACTGAGTTGTTTTGGTGGGTGGCCATCTGTGGTCTTCATTATCAGTTACACTTCATCATATGGAAGCACCATTTCCGAGAGCAAAATGCACGAGTTACTATAAAAAATACCCGAAATCAGGGTGCCGATAATATTAGAGTGTCCTCAATTTCTCCAGGATCCCTTAATCAGATGTTGACTTGATGACAATAGGTCCACCTTTTCAACCAATAAATCAATTTTCCTAATAAGTCCAGCCGCCTTCGAGCAATCGGGAACAATGCATTAAAAAAAAAGATTTCTACAAACCGAAAACCTCCACCTTTTTTGAAGGCTGTCAAAAACATACACTCGAAATGGCAAATACCTACCACAGAAAGAAACGACACGAAAAATTCAAGTAAACTATCGTTCCATTTGTAAGCAAACGTCTGAAGAGGAAACTACATATATTTCACAAAGGGATAGTTTTGCAGTTTTGTCACCTCGTAGACTATTTTCCGACTGAATTGAAGTTATCAAAACAGCCTGAAGAGTTCGCAAGTTGAAGTGGTAGTGGGCTGAACACGTTTGTTAAAGTACCAATGGCCGGTGGAGCAAACAAGTCCTGGAGTGGAGCCCGCGTTTTGCCAAGCGTAAAGAGGTAAACCCCCAGCTAGATGTACCGACGACCTTAACAAGGTAGAGGGCAGGGTGGTGCGGCGCACCCTGGGCAACGCCTTTGTCTAGCAGTGAATTGCGATAGCCTGAGATTATTGATTGAGGTAATTTATTAGTGATTCATAAATTTAACGAGCTTCATTAAATAGTTGTTCGTTTTGTACTGATCCTGGCGGAGGGTGGTGATAGTGGTGGTGACATTAGAGCAATACCTTTGACTTTGATTTATAATACCTCAATAAGTGCCAAATTTGGTTATAAAAAGTCCATTTAAAACTGCGGAGGCGGAGGTATGATTGCTTATGGGAGCTAGAAGCGAAGACAGAGGCGAGGTTCCATACAAAACCTAGTCATAGTGAAAGTAACTTTCAATATTAACATGTTTAACCAAGAAACATCAACCGAATCAAAGGTAAACCTACTCAGATATGCAAACTTGCTTCCAAAAGAAACAAACTCAAACTAATATTAGTTTAATCATATTAAGTAACTTTATCATATAATTCTGTATCAATGTAGGTTATAGCCAAGCCGAGTGTTATGATTAATTTTGCAAGTTACCAAGGAGTACTTTATCAACATCAACCGCTTTTTTTATAATGAAACTGTGTTAAGTATACGTAAATAAATTAAATAATTAACTGCAACCGTAGTGGAATTTTGAGTTAGAAGGATTCATCATTTCAACTAAAAGACGTCCACTGCTGAACATAGGCCTCCCTCAAGAACTGCCACTTCGAACGGTATTTTTTTTGGGGGCGTTGGGTTTGCCCTAATCGTCACACTTGGCAGGCGGGTTGGCGCTCCTGTCTATTGTCTAGTAAGTCCCTTAGTCGCCCTTTACGACACCCACGAAAAGAAATGGGATGGTGCTATTCTTTACGTTCGGCAACAGGGGGGGCCACACGCATTTTACCACTTTGGAAGTGTCTCTCGCGCAAACCATTCAGTTTAGAAAATAGAAACCTCAATATCATTTTTGAAGACCTATCCATAGATACCCCACACGTATAGGTTTGATGAAAAATAAATTTTTGAGTTTCGGTTCTAAGTATGGGGAACCCCAATACTTATAGTTTTTTTTTTCTATTTTTGTGTGAAAATCTTAATGCGGTTCACAGAATACATTTACTTACCAAGTTTCAACAGCATAGCTCTTATGGTTTCGGAAAAAAGTGGCTGTGACATACGGACGGACAGACAGACATGACGAATCAATAAGGGTTCCGACTTTTGCCCGGATCGGATCCCTAAAAAATTGTGTCCAAATTGATGTTATTACCGCTCGAAGAAATATAAACTTTAAGTATACTGTACATTACGTTGATTTCAGTAGAACTACTACTATTGAAAAAGTGCTGATTATGTGACACAAAAACGTATGTTTTTGATGCGATCCCGCAGAAACGTTACACAAAGAAGTCCCTGCTGAAAAGAGAGAGCAAATAAAAAGGAGTTTTGTACGTACCCATCAGAGTCAGTATAATGGAAGTCGAGACATAAGCGAGGAGGATGATTCCGAGACTGTTCACAATCGCCAGGGGGATGGAACGCTTGGGGTTGTTCGCTTCTTCGCCGGTGGTAGCAATGATATCGAATCCGATGAAAGCGTAGAAACATGTTGCTGCTCCACTGAATACCTGGTTGACAAAGAAATAAACATAAGTGAGTTTGTTTTTAATTTTGTAGTAAATAGTTGTAGGAATGTGGTAGGAGTATTTTTTTTCTTAATTACACAGTGACGTTGCTTTTTATGAATTTCTTTGCATATAGGTATACTATTTTAAATTCTTTGTTGTCAATTTCTACTCTATTTTTAACGAAAGTGTTTTCGTGAGTTCGAACCATACTTTAAATTCCTAGTATCACTGACAGGAGAGATATATACATATATTAATGAATTTGATACCCACGAAAGCAGAAACTGATCTAACTTTGGTCCCACTAGAAACATGATTGAATTCCAAGAAATGTAATACCGATAGATACAGAAAGAAAAAATAATAAATACTTGTAAAGAAATCTGAGCTATTTTGCAACAAAAATATTGAAATACCCACCTAGTTACAACGCTAAAAATATTCGCTGAACATTCAAGGGTGCTTCAAGAAGCCTCTGGAAAGAGGGTTTCAAAGAATCGGTAAACAGGCAATCCATGTTTATGTATACATCCCCGTTTCCCCGAATGGTGGGATAGAAATGTGCCTATAGAACAGCCACATTTCACCTATTGCCATCACCCGGGCACAATTCCGGGCTGCTACTGAGAAATCCCAGAGAGGAAAACCAAATAGCATTTTGCCCGACCTGGGAATTGAACACAGGATTACGTGTTCAGCAGTAGTGCTTGCGACCACTAGACCATCGAGGCAGTCACCACATTATCTAACTACTTCTTTCTACACTCTCTGATTTTACATTACTGTTAGAAATATTTTGTTGTTGTTGTGCTTATTTGCTATATGTTTTCAGCATCATTTTAAAAATTATCAGCTTATTTTTGAACGCACATTTCCAATAAGCTATCAGTTACGAGATAGATACGATTTTACAATCATTAGCATATCAAATAAAACTTTTCCAATTAATTTTTCATATTAAAGAAATAAGAGTCTTGTCTTTGTTCCTTTATTGAATCAAATAATGTTTCTGCATTATATGCCGTTGGCGATGAAATGCTTTATTGTGAATTTTTCAAGAAAATTTTCAATATTATGATTTCATTTCACAATGGGACTGCGATCTCTCGATATTCTTTTTTACTTTATTCAATGTCTACATAAGCAAAAAGAAAACTTCTTATTGTACATCGACTGGCTGAGAAAAAGGTTTACTCAATAGTCGTCACGAAGAAATATTATTGAAACTGTAAAAATGGGCCATGAAATACCGAGGGAAATGTAGACTTACTGTTTCTATCAGTAAAAACGCAAGTTTGTTATTATTTGTTATTATTTTGTTTATAGCTTGTCTCGCAATTCCGTCTACGTGACTTTTTTGTTTTAACATAACATCTCAATCTTACGTCAAAAAAGACGTCCATCGCCGAATCCGACTCAGCTGGGCAGCGTACGGGAAGAGATACCGTCGTCTCTCAAGATAAAAGAATCAGAATACGGCGCGTATTGCCAAAGATGACCTATGGCATTGAAACGTGGTCGCTAACGCTAAGAAGTCTGAATGTCACCCAAAGAGCAATAGAGAGGGCTATGCTTGTATTTGCCCTACGCGATCGAATCAGAAAGGAAGACTTCCGAAGGAGAACCAAGGTAATCGACGTCACGACATAGCCCGAAGAATCGCTAAACTTAAGGGGCAGTAGACAGGGCACAAATGCTCGCAGAGCAGATGGCCAAGGCGGCCGAAAGGATCTGGAGTAGTGATGGCATACCACGGAAGACGCAGCGTTTGAAGGTCTACCATAAAGTGAACCGATGATTGTAAAGGCCGTAGAAATGTACTTGATAATGACTTGATACTTGATGCGGAATCACAGAACCGTTCGGAGTGGCGGAGCTTGGAGGAGGCCTTTGTCCAGAAGTTACGTCTTACTGCTGCAATGATGATAAACACACAAAATACTAGCTGTTTTGTTCGTACGTGGAAGTCTTAAGACACCGTAATATACTAAAATAACAGCTACGGAGAAACCAATGTATAATTGTCCGTGCAAGGAGCGACCCGCCCTAACGTGTACACCCGCAGCCTATGGTAGCAAAATCCCATTGCTTGCAAAGTTTTTCAGTTTAGTGAATTAATGAAGCCTTGTGTTCTTTACTGTACCACTTAATGGCACAGCACTGGTACTCTAGCCGATGCATTCTTATATAACCTGTACCTGACTATCAGATATCACTAAATAGTATTGTTTACGGGATTTCTCATTAACAGTCACATAAACATAGATATTTATTATTATTCTAACCAAACGTGATAAAACAGGCCTGAACTTTATGACCTGTGTACTACGAATGATCATAATAGTCAAACAAAAAGTAAAAAAAGGAAATAAAAATATCAATTGTGAACTTAGGTTTACAAAGCATTGGTAGACCTTATACCTATTATACCTTTCAACTATTTGCTTTGTAGTAAATATATAGGTACAATTTAATATATTATTGTTAAAAATACAGACTAACATTAAGAATTTATAGGAAAATGATTAAAGCGCTCTTTCTCTATTCGAATTAGAATTTAAAATGTTGCTGTGCCTTACAGGGTCCATAATATTAATACCCACCACCTGTATACATTATGGAATGCAATTCAAAAGATTTGAGATTCTTAATTATGTCATGTGAATATGAACGAATTACATCTTTCATAGCAAATGACGTGATAATTTATGACCGAAAAATAAGAAATATCTTAGCAAAATTTGAAGAAAATGAATCCGGTAACTTAGTATTTGCGTGAAGCTGGAGTATATTCGAAAGAGATACCGTGACCCTAGCACATGGGCAACTGAATGAACACATGGTTTTTAGTCAGTAAAAGTCTGACACGCCTTCCCGCTCCGCCCAGAGCGGGAGAAGTAATTGATGATTTCCCACCAAAAAAAAAGCAGGAATATATTCTGACAAACAGAAAACCAGTCTAAAAACTATATTCTCAGAATTCAAATCGTTCCCTGAAAATATTACTTTAAAAAAGAAGTTTCATGTTCGCTACGATTTTCAATAGATGAAGAACTTACTGGTTCTAATAGAAAGGTCATTGATAACATTATCTTAAACTAGCTTTTGCCCGCGAGTTCGTCCGCGTCAAATTTTTGTTCCCCTGGTCCTTCCCGTCGCATCGAATTGCCTGGCAGTTTTTGTCGATTTCTCATTGCTGCTCCGCTCCTTTTGATTGTAGCGTGATGTTATATAGCTTATAGCCTTTCTCAATAAATAGGCTACCTAACACAAAAATAATTTTAAAATTCGGACCAGTAATTCCTGAGATTACCGCGTTCAACCAAACAAACAAACTCTTCAGCTTTATAATATGAGTATAGATGAAATGTCTCCTACGGCTGAAAAGTCAGTTGAAACTAGACCTCATCCAGCTGCAATGTAGATAACAGAAGCCACGCGCCAGTGCCGATCGCGATAGAACCCTTCAGTTACATTTAAACTTCGAATTCTTTGTCTTCATATAGTAGCACAGATCGGAAGTGAATGAAACTTTGATCCAGTTCGATCTGTAAAATTGAAGTGGCTCTTAACTCAATCAATTCTCGCGCCACTGTATTTTACTTTTGCAGCTATCTTCGTGTGGCTGGTTAAGTTATATCTAGATTGTTTTTAATATGCTTTAATTGAGAGAAAGAGAGAGAGAGAGAGAGAGAGACAGAGAGAGAGGCAGAGAGAGACAGAGAGAGAGAGAGAGATAGAGAGCATTGGTGACCCATCGATGAGACTTACGATTTGTACGTCGCTGGTTCGAACCTAGACTGGCGCTATACTTTGTGTAAATTATTTCATCACCAATGCTCTCAAAACGGTGAAGGAAAACATCTTGAGGAAATTGGCATGTCCTAGAACCGAAAATTGGAAGACATGTGACATCTACCAACCCGCACTGGGCGCGCGTGGTGGATTACGGCCCACTCCTTCTCACCGAGAGGAGGCCCGAGTCCAAACAATTTTTTTATGTCCAAGCTATCGACTGCGTATTAATGAGAACATCAATTTTATCATGCAAGTAACACTAAAAAGTTAGCACGCAAACCTAACCTGCACCAAACTCCTAGCACTTTATTAATATCTGACACGGCAGCTGTTAACGCAGTAAACGTTTTAGCACCAGTAATATGTACACATGGCGTTTACGACTTTCTTGATATTAGGATTCCACTATATTACGCAGGATCCTAGGAAACTAATAAACACTGAGTACAATTGACACCCGAATATAATTTCAATGCTGGTTATAACCGAGTAAAACCTACTTTGAGATCAACTATGCACGCGGGTTACTTTTCTGGATATAAAGTGGGACCCTCACAGCCTACAAATATTCTGTCTGGCTAATATCCGACCAACTTTTCGCGTCGTCGGGGACACCCTCGATAACGATCGGAAAGGCTGAACATGTCAATGTCTCTGTAATTACATTTTTGCTTTGTCTGCTTCGAGTGAAACAGGGAATGTAAGATAAAAAGTAAAATTCAATTTTTAGAATTTATTGGCACTGTCTGGCTTTCCAACAATTTTCAACGCCTTTCTATGAATACCATTTCAAAATTCGAAGAATATCGTGGTTGCTTGCCCGCGACGACTTTAAAAACAAATGAGTTCGAATTCCGAATTAAGTGCAGTCACGTCAATGAGGTTCGTTCGGAATTTTATAGAATAGTTCTTGTAAAATTGTGTGAAAGTAAGATTAAATTTACAAAAAATAGATGATTAAACACTTACTCCACTCCATCCATAAGGCAAGAATCCGTTATGCTCCGTCCAGTTAGAAACATCAATGTAAAATAAGCCAGCCGTCATGATAAAAACCCAAATGGTGAGGTTGATGGCATTCAGCAAGTTGTTGAAGAACAACGATTTGCGAACGCCGGCGACCAGCACCATCATCATCATTAATGTTATTCCGCAGGCCATGAGATCTGGAGGTTTACCTGTTGACAAAAACTCAGGTTAATTTCTTCATTCATGTTTTCTAAATACATAGACAAATTTTATGAACAGATTACCTATCTATATATTTAGCAGCTCATGATGGAGCCCTAGGTAAGGAAATATAGATAACCTACTCATTTGAATTAGCTGACAATAACAAATATCTGGATTTTCACCGAAAAAAAAAACAGTTAAGAATAGGCCATTCTCCGTATTTATAGAAGCGAAATTATCAAGTATCGGCAAATTTTCCACGTGATCACAACTGAAGGATAACCATGTAGATGTACCTACAGATTAAAATTAAAGTGCTAATGACGAATATTTAAATAAATACAAATAAAGTATCTGTTTGTAATGTCAAAATAATAGTTTTTTGCTGCGAAAATATTCATAACAAAAAAAAAAAAACATTTTTCTTTGTCCGTCTCTTTATTCGGGTTTCGGGATCTCTGAAAAGGCTGGATTGATTTAGATAAGACTTTTTCACTGTAAAATAATCAGACTACTTTTGTCCCGGTAGCACATTCCCATGGGCGGATAATATTTCGCATCCACACAGGCGAAGCCGAGCTAGTCACTTTATTTTTAAAACATGGTTTCAGAAAGTACCCGATCCAAGTGATACGATAATCTGCTATCACCTGTCCTGATTGGTACCTACATCACATTGATGAAACCCAATCATTTTAACAGCACTAATTGGGAAGGCTTTCAGAGGTCGACGTTATGTCAGTATTAATATTATATCTACCCAACAATGAAATATTAAACCCGCAATGAATATTCCATTGCTTCATCATTGCGAACTGACTGAAAAAGTCCTAAGATAAGAGTTTTCTAAGAATGTTTTTTATTACAATACAGACGTACCTACAATACATTAATATAGCTTTCTTTAATTTATTGTACGCCTTTCTAATTTAAGTAAGTCGGTTTTAAACGTTTTTAACATTAAATGTAAGACGGAGGATAAAAAGTTTGAAGGCCGGATTCAGAAGGCGGAATTCGTTACATCGTGAAGAGTCCCTCCCTGTCTTTGGAGCCTGGAGCCCTGACCACCGCTAGCTTGAATTGGGGTTGAAATTTTTTAAGAAACGTTTAAATACGTATTTAAAATGGAATAAACTAACTGATTAAACAGAATACGTTGATAACAATTTTACAAATAAAATTCTAAAAATGTGCCGTAAAATTTTACATTCTTAAGAATTTACCTTGGCCAGTCAATTCCGACAACAATTGGTTATTCGCTAATATTTTTTAAGCGCTACCTAGCCTACCTCATTAAAGTTCTCTACCGAAAAGATAGACAACTACTAGTCCAGTGCTTCCTTAAGGATGCACATGCGGTAGGCTCGCAATCCTTTCCTATCCTAAGGGCACGTCTTCCCTACCATTACAGCGCCCCCGGTCTACTTCTTGATATGCAATAGCCTCTGTGACATCATACAATATGAGGCCATAGGGGCTAGTGCAAATATTGGGGTTCATTCAAATAATCGAGTCTGGTCTAACCACGCTGAGATCAGTGCATTTCATTTCATACCTATTAATATAGTTCTCTACCAGAATGGTAAAATGGAAACCTTACTAACGCTTTCAATTATAAAATCCAATCGCTTCACACAGAATGTGGGTTATCTTTACTTTCCTGGTGCTATTGATGGACCTTGTGAATATTTCGAAAGAGCACCCGACGGCCCTTGTGAATGCATAATACTGTGATGACCCCCCCGCACTGAGCAGCTGTATTGACAATAGTTGCAAAGTTTTATGCGCCGTTGAGCACCGCGGTCGCGCCATGTAAAATTCATGTATTTAACCGGAAGCCAACCCGCAGACAATGGTCCATCGTTCCTGTGCATTTCCTTTGTTAAATGTAGTACGGGGGATCATGTATTTGAATTGTTTGTTAATTTTAATGTTAACTTTTGCTATAGAAGAAGAAGAGAGCAGTGGTGGCCCTGTGGTAATGGCCGGGACTTATAAGTGGTCGTGACTTCGAACCCAAACTGGCGCTTTACTTAGTGTAAATTGTTTCATCACCACTGCTCTCAAAACGGTGAAGGAAATGAGGAAACCGGTATGTCTCAGAACCCAAAATTCAAACACATGTGTGTCCCAACTGTGGGAACATTATAGGCTGCAGATGATAGAAGAAGAAGAGCCAAAATGTACTTGGAAATAGACTGGGCTGATAATGACGATAAGCACCAAAAATGGAAAATCTACAGCAGTAATATATTGCTGGACCTACAGTCGTATATTATATTACAGTACTTGTGTCTCTAATGTGAACAGTTTCACAAGAAGTAACTTGAACTATTAAAACTATTACATGTGAATAAAGTGATCTTCTTACATATTATAAAGACAAGTTATTATACTAGTCATTATGTCATTAGGGTTTTTGAGAAAATATGGTATTGATATAACTATGATTTTGTATAAAAATGTCTATGACTTCATACAAGAAAACGAAAAACGATAGCCTATCTATTACGTTTCAAATATCCAAAAGGTTGTTCCTAAAAAATAAATAATGAGTAAAAGATCTCTTCAGAAAAACGGACCGTAAAATAGTCGAGAAAAGTGCTGGAATAAAAAAGAAGTACCGCTATCGTCCCAGTTCGTCCCGAAAGGCATCAACGCGTAAATAACTTAGGAACAAACCACCCTTTGTACGACAAAGGCTGTGTAGAACACAGAGTACAGACATCTATCTACAGTATGCTCCGAAAGGTGTGATCAAATTTAAGGGTATGGTACAGACATATCATCAAACTGAATAACTTACTATACATTGGACCAACAAACTGTTAAATATAAAACTACAAGAGCAAATATTAAAAAGCCACCACACACATACTCATTTTGATACACGCTGTATTTTACCATCCTATGCTACTAATATTATAAACGTGGAGTTTCTAGGTATGTTTGTTTACTCAATCACGCAAACAACGGTTAAACGGTTTGGGATGAAATTGGCACACAGATAGTTTATAACCCGGACCGCTGGTAAACAGTATAGAGGCGCTATTTTGTGTGTTTCTATTACCTCTTATTACAGTTAATGCAGTTTTCACCATCATTTACAGAATTTAATCCGAAGATATTCTTTGTATATCCGTTAATACATATTTAACGTAGATAAAATACAGAAATCCATGACACCACATCAGTATTTTGAACCCCTGCGAAACAGATGCAGGTTTCTAGTGTACTTATGTGTAAGTACAGCTGGTATTGTTTCCGGAGTCGTTGTCTGTATAGCGAATACACACGAGGGCAAACAAGCTCTCGATACTTTAGCTGTGGCCACTCGGCTTTATACTGTTGATTTTGCACACATGTGTATGTAGGGCGTTGTTGTAATGGCTGTAAATGATAATGAACGGATGCTTTAAACAGACGTCTAAAGGATTCGTTTATTATCGTTCATTGTTATTATTTTTGACGATACGGCGGCATTACCATTTGAATTAGTTTCAGACTATAATAACGTTTACGATGAAACTTTGTCACAAATATAAATATGTTACGATATACATCTCCCTATTATTATCTGATTTCATGATCGACACCATCAATATCTGGCGTGAAGATGACGGTAAAATTATGTGTTGATTTGTGCAAGGCATCACAAGTGACAGCACAAATATATGGCATCGGAGAAACACGAATACTATCTGACGAGACAAGCGACGCTAAAATATAGGAAGCTGCTTCGGCTCCAAAAGATGTATCACCTCTTAGAATGCAACAATATCATGTGTTGCGCTGTAAATATCTACTACCTAAGTAAAGATACTTCGTTGAGAACAAAAATATCTGACATCACTTCAGTTGTATAGAAACCTGACGGTATAATTTTTCGACTTAACATGCAAAAGTGAGACATAACACACCTTGTTACGGGCCCGTCTGTAGGTGATGATGGCGGTTAGACAGTGACTCGTTCAAAATGTATGTAATAGCAATATCTTTTACAAAGTATAAAACAAAATCCTTTCCGGTGTCTGTACGCTTAGATCTTTTAAACTATGCAACGGATTTTGATGCGGTTTTCATAAATAGACAGAGTGATTTAAGAGGAAGGTGTATTTATATGTGTAATACGGGCAAAAGCTAGCTTTTAATCAATTTCTAAAAAATAGTAACGCATGGGGTTTCAGAACCGCGTACTTAATTCATGGAAACAGGTTCCCTGTCACCCTGTATTTATGCTCGTGACTGTAGATAGGGCTCAATTAGGCGTTTGACGTTTATCCTGAGTGCATCCTCTGATCCGTAAAATAGGTCCGATATAGCCGGATAACATGAAAGGTACAGTGGCGTGTGACGTGCCAGAGCCTGATTTAATTTGTCATCACAACAGAGGCTCTCTGAAACAACCGCCATGCTATTAGGTTATCTGCCGACATTAATTGGGGTTGGTTCCCAGTCTATCCGCATGCAGGTGAATACCAATATTTACAGGGAGGGACGGCCTATCTGAAATTGATAATCCAGTTACTGAGTGATACGATACCCTTTGGGTAAGACTGGTTGTCAGAATTTCGGGTTTCAGAGGACAAATGACTGCTGCGACCAGCGGCTTAACGTGCTTTACGAGATACGGAGAGTTACTGGTATGCAAATATGGTCACCCATTCACCTGCGGCAATCGTAGCATAATCTGATGAATCGACCCGTATATGGCTGGTATTACACACCAAGCGCCATTTCATTTGGGAAAATTGTTTCTAATATTTCTTTGTGAATAAAGCAGGCATTCACGGGCATGTTGCGGTTGCAACATTCGTAATCCTATTTCACAAAGTGTTTGACGGCTGTTTTAAATGAAAATTCAGGACTATTAATTATCAGTCACATTGACTACCAAATTAAAGTATATACATATACAATCCGCGTCACTTGAATAGGACCACATTATTTTTCTAAAGTATTTAAATTAAGTAGTAGTTATTAAGTATTTTCATGTAAGATATGAAACAATTTAATTATATAAGAATAGTAGGTATATACATCTTTAAGCATGAGACATTCAAATATAAACAGTTGACATCACAATATCCAGCGCAGCCGCTCAAGTACTGTTGGTGTAGGCAAAGGGATGCGTCACTTGAATACGACCAACGAATTATATTCCCCCGCGCGACCTCATTTGTTTTTCAACTGCGAAATGGTGAACACGTATTGCATCTATTCAGTGAGGACTACGTCACGCACTGGCTAGATTCTCAAAACATCGGGTCGACGTCAAAAGAGTTAAGTCCAGAAGAAATGAGGAAAATAAAAGTTCTTAGTGAAGAAGGCTATTCTTTAAGAAAAATCGCTGATAGAATAGGACGTTCGCACCAGGTAGTAAGTAATTTTCTAAAAGATCCTGAAAATAACGGTAAGCGATTTAAAAGATGTACAAAACTAACTACAACTAATAGAGAACGTCGTGCCATATTACGCGAAGCGTCGAATTCTACCTTATCAGCAAGACAAATAGCCCACAATGTTGGTACTGAAGCATCTATACGAACAGTTCAAAGGATTTTAAAGTATTGTTCGCACTTAAAACGTTTAAAAATTATGCGAAAGTCATGTTTGAAAGAACATCACTGTAGAGAACGTCTACAGTTGGCTCGGAATAAAATGCATTAGACGACAGAATGACATCAAATTGTAATCCGTGACGAAAAAAAATTCGATTGCCCCGATGGTTATTCTTACTATTTCCATGATATAACAAAAAATAAATTGATTTTATCACGACGGCGAAATAATGTTGGTGCAGTCATGGTCTGGGGTGTGATATCATACAATGGACCTGTTGATTTAGTGGTGATAAAAGGTAAACAAAACTTTAACAATTATATCAAGCTTCTAGAAAATGAAAATCACAAGTTTACCAGTATTTTAGACAGTAAGAGTTTTATTTTTCATCATGATAATTCGAGCATTCATAGTGCACGTATCGTTCGTGAGCGGTTTCAACAAAATAAAATCAATGTTTTTGATTGGCCATCACTGTCGCCTGACTTAAACATTATTGAAAATGTGTGGGGATGGATGTCACGCGAAGTTTATAAGAATAGTACACAATATAACAGCAAGCAAGAACTCGAAGAGGGTATACAGAAGTGTTGGAGCAAACTGTCTATTGAATACATAAGACGTCTTTATAATTCAATGCCATCTCGGATTTTTTATTTAATTCAATAAAATGGAAAAAGCATCGATTATTAATTAATATATATGTTTAATTGACTGACTGACTGGCCTGTTAGTCTAGTAGTTAGTGACCCTGACTGCTAAGACTGAGGTCGTGGGTTCGATTCCCACCCAGGACAAATGTTGTGTGATGAGCACAATCATTTGTTCTGTGTCTGGGTGTAATTTATCTATAATGTGTATGTATTTAGAAATATATAAGTATATTTATCAGTTGTCTGGTTACCATAGTACAGGCTCTGCCTAGTTTGGGATCAGATAACGGCGTGTTGGTTGTCCTAACATATATTATTATTATTATATAATTTAAGAACAATATTTTTTGCATTTTATTTAATGGTCGTATTCAAGTGACGCATTCCTTTGCCTACACCAACAGTACTTGAGCGGCTGTGCTAGATGTTATGATGTCAACTGTTTATATTTGAACGCCTCATGCTTAAAGATGTAATACCTACTATTCTTATATAATTAAATTGTTTAATATCTTAAATACTTAAAAAAAAAAAACTGGTCCTATTCAAGTGCCGCGGAGTGTATAATATAAATATAAACTACAACTGTTATTCTTTGACAGTTGTATGAAAGAGGTTATTAGATAAGCATTCCATTTCCGTGTCTCTACAAAAATGTAAAAAACACTAATAGAAATAACAATGTTTTTAGAGCAAAATTTTTGTAATTTTTTTGCACGTAATGGACATAATTTTATGAGTACAAGAGCTGTCTCACCGAATCAAATGATTTAATAACCCTAAAAAGTTATTACATTTTTTAGTTGAGGTATTTAAATGTAAATGAAAACCTAACAATTTAATGCCTCACGAGCAAGGCACAGCCTTTAAAAACAGTTTGTAAAACTACGTTTATGATAGCAACACCACAATGTTGTGGCATTTAGGTCAGTCGGTTTGGGGGGTGGACGATGCGAGTTTAAAAGTCGAACAGGACGGTATAAGGACGTTTGCACACCACTGTTCGCAGTGACATAGCGGTAGGAGAAAATTGTGTAATGATTCTATACTTGGCAGTGATGGACCTAACCGAAGTAATTTCTGGAAGAGAGGTAGGTATTTACAAAGCAGATGTGACGCCATAAAACATATTAGTCACCTTATTGGTGATATTCTTCAGAAAGGTCAAGTGAGTATGGAACGATCGTAGCAGGTGGCGTTCTGTAGTTTCTGCCTACCCCTATCGGAAAAAGGCATGAGTATGTATGTTTAAGGTAGGTATATATTAAATTAAGTCATCTATTTCAGTCTAATTATTTATCTATACTTGTTCATTCTTGCGTCAGCAAATATGTCCGACGCGCTGCATTTATAAACGAGAAAATTTATTGAAACAAAAATAAGGTTATAACTATGTAACTGCCTATTTACTTCACGGTTGAAAAGTTAATAGGTTGGTTTTACACAAGTTACATGTTCACGCATAAATAGAGAGAAGAATAAAACCCTGTAACATTACTTTGAATCAAAGGTTAACAACCCTATAAACCACTCAAATACAAAAACCGTTTTTAACACATATTGGTAGCTTCGTGCGCCTGTTGGCATAATGGTGCTTAAGTTAAGCACTCGGCTCACACCACCAACGTTTGTGATACGTTGGCCAAATAATTGATGTTGGTGTTTGTGACCCAAAACAAGTTGGTCCTGTTGGATATTACATGAGTTTAAAACTTAAGTTTGTAACTTTAAACGCGAGCGGATCTAATAGGGCGGTTTGCATTAAATATGTCGTCCTACAAAGTTTCTTGTTAGCAACTTGCTGGTTGGCTCGACAAGCATAGTTCGTATCGCTCTCGCTTCGCGTCTAGTACGTCGAAGTATTTAGCGGTGGAGCGTTGGCGTGCGGAAAAATTAATTCAACAAAACAGTTTGTTTTACTTTCGAGGAAATAAAAGTAATAACGTTCATTTTGATTTGATTTCTTAATATTATGCTTATGTATAGCTACTTTTGGATTTAAATACCGTAATGAGTAAACAATAAATGTGCAATATAATATGCTCAAAGCATTTGACCTCTGACATTTAAAGCAACTACTTGACTGGTAGAGAATGCCTAAGGCATTAAGTCCGCCTTTGTATCTTTTTTGTGTGCGAGAAGTTTAAATAAATAATAAATAAATAAACGTCATTTGTCGAATGTCGCGGTGACCGAATCTACTCGCGGTGTCACTCCTTATCCCGCGTCCCCATAGCACGTAATCTCACAGGCCGCGCCGCGCCACGCCTAGCGGACAGGCCGTATGTATCGTCGCATTCGATGAGGCCTGTGGTACCCCGTCGCCGCCCGTCCGATCCGACAGGACTCGGTAAGTTTAAATGCGCGGCGGGGCGCGGCGTGGCCTGTACGGGCGCGTTTCTTTTTCCTTTGTTATATCGGAATGCTCGACAGAATTAGCAAAGTTAACGGGTCGTGGGCGCGGCATTAGAAATACGGGAAGTATTCTGAAACTCGTGCTCGTGTATGTCTGTATTTTATGGATCTGTGGGATGTGGCCGACGTGGATGTAAAGTACAAATACACTATAACATGCCAGTTTTGAAGTTGTGATTAAGTTGTGATTATAAGGGTGCTATTTGACTAGAAATTAGAATTTAATATGCTGAATGATTAAACTGTCATGGTTCAATATCGCCCAGCATGGTACTAAGTAGGGCGTAATAATATTATTACTTGCCATGTAAGGTATCGACCTATACTAATAGAACAAGACTGTAGCCGTGATGGAATTAATTGGGGACTCGGTAGACCATAATGAGAGGGCAAAATGGACGCCTACTTATTTTACTTGGGAATGTTCAAGAAACGTTAAAATAATGGATATAATCCTGAACGCCTTGGCGTAGCAGTGAAATAAAGAACGCTAATAACAGTCCACGATAATATTATAAACTAGCCCTTGCCCGCGACTTTGTCCGCTAGAATTTTCTTATTTTCCCACTCTTACCTACCAGTGTGTTCGCCCGCATATTATATATATAAACCTTCCTCTTGAATCTCTTTGTGTATTGATGAAAACAGCATTACAATACGTTACGTAGTTTAAAAGATCTAAGCCTACAGACGCGGGAAGCGACTTCGTTTTATACTATGTAAAGATAAACTATATCCGATATAAAACCACAGAACTGATGGTAATTAAATTTGACTGACACGCAGATTTTTTTTTTAAGGACGTCTCGTAGTTAACTTAAATAAAGTTATTACTACTTAAACGGACTTTACCCGGCGATTCTTTAAAAAATATATTAGGCCTCCAGCCGGGACATATATACTTAAAAACTAAAGCGACTAAGACCTAAGGGCAACCCCAGGTGGAGTACGGACATCGGCTTAAGCAGTCACTGGTAGGGGGGGCAGCAAGGGACAGGCTGGATCTGGGTTAGAATTATTATTTAGAGACTAATTTAAGGCTACAGGCGCGGCATCGCGGGCTGGCTCTTGCAAGGGTCGGGAGGGACTATTTATTCGGGGTCGCGACAACAGACCTCGGCGGCTAGATCGGTATGAAGATTTATGTGTGTGTGTTTTTCTAACTGTACTGGTTTCCTTTCTGCTCTCTTGGATGAGCGTAGTAGGGTCATCAGGATCGGAGAGTGCGTGCCGCGGACGGCGGACTTTACTAATGTGGGAGGGGATGTAACTAGTTGCCGCGACAACCAGAGAGTTGCGGTGGGTTGCGGCTCTATCGAAGAAACGTTTCGAACTGCGTTTCATAAACTGGTGGATAGTCGGTATCTTGAGATCTAAATGGAGATTAATTTTCCGAACGTACCAACCTGTGGCTTGACGGAGAAGTCGGTTTTAGAGAGGTGACACGCAGCCTGGGACATGCAGAATACGTAGAAATAATATAAATACTTATTACACTCCGACGAAGTCTGAGCAACAGTTAGTTCTAATATAACTTAGTAATATACGATATGAAGTTCCACAGGTTCCACTTCTAAGTTAAACTCATAGTTAGCTATGGCTTTGCGCAGTTTGCGTCGCCTCCGGGTGTAAACAGTTGTACAGTTACTTGTTATATTTGCTTGTTATTTTATAACTTACCTTTAGCAGAGCCGGCTTATTGCATTCAATGCAGTCAACTGCATTAAAGTCTTAATTGAATTGACTCTCTCTCGTCTCTTCAATTCTGCATGAAACAATAATTGATTGCTGTTTCATTCAGAGTTGAATACAGACCGACGGTTTTATTAGTAGATAATTTTTAATTTGGTCATCTTTTCGTTTTTGTATAGGTAGGTTCCTATACAGAGTGATTTTTCAATTCATTTTTTGGAGTTTATCTACACCCTAAGAATCGATTTTCAAATGTAAGCCCGGGTATAAACATTTTTCCGTTACGTTACGTTATGTTTACTTATCTATATATTTTATAATCGTTCGTAAGGATTAAACTCCAGTCGTGCAACGGAGCTGACACACACATTTTTTTAAATGTTTTATAGTACTGCCTTTAAAATTGGTGCTCACCTACTCTAATACAAATTTTATGTTCCACACCAAGCTGCAATGAATTTAAGATTTTTTTTAGTAAATCCATTTTCATTATGTTTGTTACAATTTAGTTTAGAACGACAGTAAATTAGAATATTTATTGTGTTTGTCGGAATATCCAAAGATTGCCTAATCAGTCGTAAGAATACGTATTTGATTCGAATTTCCAACAGGAACTAATCAATGAATCGTGAAATTGAGCAAAGAGATTTACGATTAGGTACTCATCTTAAACACCTATGAAGAAATTAAAATATTGGTAATAATTATATCAATATACAAGATGGTAGATCAGATGGGTAATTGCGTAACTTTATATCGACAACATTCATTGCGTTATTTACGTTGCTGAGCCGACAATTTATTCGGACAACTGACGCAATAGTTTAGAAATAATCTTCAATCCCATTCAGATTCTGATAAATAGTGCGTTTCGCAATTAGGGTGCAGGTCGGACATACTTTGAGGGACTATAGTACTGGGCACGGCACAATTGCGGCGGTAAGTCCCCTCTTTGAGGAGTGGATTGAGAGGCGCCACGGCGTCCTCACCTTCCGCCTGACGCAGGTTCTCACCGGGCATGGGTGCTTCGGTGGGTTCCTGTTCAGGATAAAGCAGGAGGAAACGCCCGGGTGTTTCCATTGTGAGGATCGTCTGGAGGACACGGTGGACCATACGGTGGAGGTGTGCCCTGCCTGGGCGGAGCACCGCCGTGTCCTCGTGGAGGCGATCGGCGGCGGCGACCTCTCGCGTCCGGCCCTGGTGCGAGCCAGGTTACGGAGCGAGAGGGCATGGGAAGCCGTCACCTCCTTCCGCGAAGCAGTAATGCTCGCGAAGGAGGAGGCGGGGCGCGTGAGGGAGTGGCAGTCTCTGCGCCCTCACGTACCTAGCCGCCGCAGGAGGAGACGCCCCGGGCGTCGGGAGTCGATAGCGGACTCCCGGCCACCGTAGGCGCGAGCTTGCGGGTGGCGAGCAATGGGTACCAGGCTCGAGTCGACGGCGCGTAGTGTTCCACGCGCGCCTCAAAGAGATGTCAGCAGCAATGTAGGGGTCTGCTAGGGTCGCGAGATTGTTCGAAAGAGATACCGTGACTCTGGCACATGGGCAACTGAAGGAATACGGGTGGGTTTTAGTCAGTAAAAGTCTGACACGCCCTCACGCTCCGCCCAGAGCGGGAGAAGTCATTTGATGATTTCCCATCCAAAAAAAAAGGGACTATAGTACTCATGAAATAAAACAATTCTTACGATACGATCAACTCTGAACTTGAAAAAAAAAATCAACACCCCTACAATCATTGTAGGGAACCGACGTTTTTTTTTTCAATTTAGTCGCATAGATATTGATTGCACTTTTTAGGGAAGAGCAGATTTTTTAATTTATTTATCAGTTTCTTGAAGTACGTTCCTCGTTGAATCTAAACTATCTTTATATCTGGTATGCCCGTGACTTCGTCCGCGTCAAATGTTTACTCCCCTCACCCTTCCCGTCGAATCGATTTGTCAATTTTTCGTTGCTGCCCTGCTCCTTTTGAACGTAGCGTGATGTTATATAACCTATAGCTTTCCTCCATAAATAGGCTACCCAACACAAAAAGAATTTTTCAAATCGGACCAGTAGTTCCTGAGATTACCGCGTTCAAACAAACAAACTCTCTTCAGCTTTATAATATTAGTATAGATTTGTATATTTTATTTAACTGAAACATTAAAATACC
This sequence comes from Aporophyla nigra, assembly GCA_947507805.1. NCBI lineage: Eukaryota > Metazoa > Arthropoda > Insecta > Lepidoptera > Noctuidae > Aporophyla > Aporophyla nigra. The sequence continues at coordinate 9,884,965 of OX382291.1, read as the reverse complement.
TAATTATATAACCATCAATATTTCATAGTGGAAAAATAATTTTACACATATCCGCTCTACATTCAAGGAATGCGCATTAAAATAACACTAAGCCTAGAATTCTAGTAATAGAGGGGGTAGGGAATGTCGACGCGCAACCAGTTTCTGCATTCTCTTCATTCAGCACATGATTCTGAGTCATGAGTTTAAACACAAAGGATGTCGTTATTCGAGGACCTCGATCATTGTTGTTTTCTTAGCCTTAAATATTAGTTTTAAAGGGTTTTCATTTTACAGACACGAATTTCAAGAAAATCACACACGAAACAGAACACAACAGTCGCGCGCATTTTACCATTAAAATGAATTAATAATTTAGTAACCGTTATTTCCAAGTGAGAGCTATCATAGTTAAAACACACCACAAAAACCAGTTAGAATCTATACTAATGTAATATTATAGAGCTGAAAAGTTTGTTTGTATGTTTGGTTGAACGCGGTCATCTCAGGAACTACTGGTCCGAATAGAAAAAATATTTTTGTGTTGGGTAGCCTATTTATTGAGGAAGGCTATATAACATTATGATTCAATGAAAAAGAGCGGAGCAGCAACGAAAAATTAACGAAAACTGGCAGGCAATTCGAGGAAGGATCAGGGGAGCAAATATTTGACGCGGACAAAGTCGCGGTCAGAAGCTAGTACAATACTTGGACAGTGTAGCCACAGTGGATATTGTTAATCGGCATGAAATAATCCTCTTCTTACAAACTAAATCAGTGAAATCAAAAACGGGAAGCTTTTTTTTTTGTAGTAACTATTCAATGTATTTTTTCATTGTTAAATATTTTTCAATAGAGTACTGTTGTTGTACAGCAATACAAACTTTGGCAAAGACTGAAATAATTCCTAACCTAGCAAAAAAGTCATAGTAAATAATTTTTAACTCTTGCTCACCCGTCAGTAAAACCACAAGTGCAATAAGATTACACAAATGTCCACGAAAAAAAAAACATAACCCATAACATTAGTGAGCCACATTTAGAGTATAGGCATCGTATCGTATACCTTTTTTTATCACGAGGTGGAAATCCTCATGGATGTCCTCCGTCCTGGGGTAGGCGGAGGGGTCTGTCAGACTCTTACTGTCTAAAACCACCCCGGTGTTCCGTCCCACACCTACGTCGGAGACGGCATTGTATACCTAGCCTAACCTACATGTTGTAATCATTAGTCAAATAAGAACCAAATAACATTTGTTACGTCGAATATCACAGAAATAGGTAACCAATATTACAAGCAACAACGTTTACCTGAACTCAGGTACCTACCCTCGTATACCGACGAACGTTTGGGTACGGTTTCCTCTCAAGCAGTTCCTAAGTAGACTACACAAAGCCCTCGAGACGTCTTACAAATTATATAGACTAACAACATAAAGGAAACAGTTCAACATTGCAACATTTTGTTCACAAATATTGTACATATTACAGCAAATATTTGGTCTAATCTCCTTAGCGATACGGTCGCGTATAAGAAGATTGGCTGTTTCTAGACTCTAGACACGGTTGGGCTTATATTTAAGCTTCCTGTGCTTAAATGATACAACAAGGAATCCAGCATAGATTGGGTCTTCTTATTCGCCTTTTGTTAAATTTATTCATTATCCATACTAATATTATAAATGGGAAAGTGTGTGTGTCTGTTTGTCCATCTTTTACTGCAAAACGGAGCGACGAATTGATGTGATTTTTTAAGTGAAGATAGTTAAAGGGATGGAGAGTGACATAGGCTACTTAAAAAAAAAAAAAAAACCTCCAGACCATTAACAAAGCGCAAGGTCTAACATTAAAGGTGGCTGGGGTGAACTTAGAAAAGCCGTGCTTTTCCCATGGACAATTGTATATCCCCAAATGGAAAGACATATAATATCGTCTACAGTAGCGTACTAAAATAACATTCTGTTCCAAGTTCTCTTCTGTGTTCTAAATCAGGAAACGGGAACCGTGTTACCCCGAATTTAACGCGAGCGAAGCCGCGGGCAAAAGCTAGTATTTTCATAATTCAAAAAAAATATTTTTACCTTACCTACCAAAGCATCTGTTTAGCATTTTCCCAAAGAAGTTGGTATCGTGTCGGCTTCCAGCCTAATTGGATATAGATGAATAACAGTATTTTACAAGAAGCGTTTGTCTATCGGACCGCATCAATCAAGTATTGGGTCATACGATACCCCTTAGTAAGACTGATTGTCAGGCTATCGGGCAACGACCGTCAAAGTTCCACGAAAAGTAGCCGGGACCAAGAGTTTATCGTGCTTTCCGAGGCACGGGGGGGTTTTGGTTTGTAAAGATGGTCACCTAATACGGGCCAACCACGGCAAGCGTACCTTTATCCGATCCCAAACCTATCTAAACAATTAATCAAGATTCCACAGGATCACAAAAGTTATTCCCTTTAGTTTTACATTACTACTCTGAAATTAACAAAATGTTTGTTTATATTCTGTTTCAGTAACAATTATTTCGTAATATTTTACGAGTAAGATCTTAACTTGTCCTCCGCTTTATGCTCAATTATGAAATAGGGGTCGGCACTAATTGCCTGAAAGTAACTGAAATGTAAGAGGAATTTCATTTAACAAAACAGCTGTTACCTTTGCTAAAATACAATTTGAATTATAAAATATACGAGTCAGTGTTTAACAAATCCTAGTGTAGTATTTGTCTAAGTAAAACGCTGACAGATCCAACATTGCGTTGATCAAATACTCAAATAACCGCAGGTCGTAAAGTTAGAACCTATAACTTGGTTAAGAATGAAATACCTAGTAGGTAATAGTTAAATTTCAAACGCTTCAACTATGTTGTGATAAAACTATTTGTTAACTATTCAACGTATTCGAAACTCTCCCATAGAGTTCTGTTCTTCTAAGAAACTATTTTTTTTTACAGTAATTGTTAGAATATAAATAGGGACACAAAATTTTAAAATTACATCCATTTTTGTTAGCCTACATTTTGCCCCAATTAAAAATAAAAACGAAACGTTTTAAAATATTTGGTTTAAACCGTCTTTTTGGTTTAAAACGATTTAAAACCACACTTAGCGGTTTAATACTGGTAAAAAATGTTTATTAATAGAACGCACTGAGGCTTCACATGAAGTGATCTAGACACCTACTCCCGGGATGGTTTAGGATTTCTCAAGGGCAATTAAAATAATCTACCAACCCACACTGGGCCCGCGTGGTAGATTACGGCCCACTCCCTCTCACCGAGAGGAGGCCTGTGTCCCAGCAGTGGGAACAATATAGGCTTATAATGAATTAAAAAAATGCTGAGTTAAAATCCAATCAGACAATTTTTTTAAATGAGACATAAGAATATATTTTTTAAATATGCATTGTAATAAATACGTATATCAATTGTTTCAGTCTACATATAAGTAGTTTAGACTTCGAATTTGAAACTGTAATTGAAATTATTCGCCACGTATATTAATATAATGTTATTAATTAAATTGGTGAATGATTTCAATAAAGATTTTAAATTAAGGTGAATGCCTAGATAGCCCTCGCCATACATTTTTCAGGTGTGGAAATCTCGGTAAATAAACAGTTTCTGCAGAATAAAAGCAACTGTAATGAGACTTTATAATGTATTATGTTCGCGTATAGCCCAAATTTTATAAAAAAAACAGTATTTCTAGGAGAATTAGACCGAATAAAAAACGAAAAATCTTTACATGTGTGAGTGACCTGAATCGCGCCATCTGACAGAAATTTATAGAACCACTGAGAAAGTTGGTTGCTGTTGTGTTACGAGTTTACGATTAGTAAACATTCATAATAGATGGCGCTGTTCGATATTCGAACATTTAAAAGAATTTATCTTTTAAATTCGATAATGCGACGTTGCCATTCTAGAGGCAGCGCGCGCACACCGCGTTGTTGCCATACCGTCAATGCGTGATTACTTGAGTCTTGAAAACTTGCGAATCGTTTCCAGAATATTGTGTTTCTAGCAAGTTAGCGCCGGGCGCGCGGGTTTGCCCGCGGAGTTAACATTTTATGATTGATAAAATGTTTTTTATTATGGAATGAGAAAGAATGCTTTACATAAAGTGAAAAAAATATCTCTGCGATCTGCCCTTGGTTCACACAGATACAATACTAATGTAATTATTGTATTATCTAGTTTAAATATGTAGTAAGTAGTTACTAGTACACGACTTTCCAGATTTAAAAATCTTTTTAATGTATGTAAGTAGGTACTGATAACATTCTGATACGCTTAGGTACTAATCCATTGGTTTGGGTTGAATAAAATCAGAGAATAGAATTTGATGTATAAGTAAGTTATAACTAAATCAGGCGATCAGCGAAGCTACCTACACAATGGTGAAACGTAGGTACTACGTACATCTATTGATTGAATCATATTTATTCTTCTATTCTTTTATAATTCATGTGAAACCAGCAAGATTAGTGAATACACAGACAAACCACTTTGATTTTTCATAATTGCTTATTTTACTAGTATTATTAGCACACACAAAATGCGTCAAGCAGGGTTGCCAACTTTATTTTTTAGAAGATCGTACCATACATTTTAAAAGATCGTACTTTGCTAAGAATTCAAAAATAAAAATAGTACGCATTGAAATTTCAATAAAATAAATGGTAAACAAATGTGGTGGGTGTTACTATAACTTCAACGCAAAATTTAACATTTTGGTATAATATTTAAGAATCTGGACACCAATTTAGCAACTAAACTTTACGACGAGGTTTTTTTATTAAAGAAAAGGGGCTCGGAAGAGACTTTGTCATGAAATCCACACGAAACAATAAACACCAGTATCATTAGAACTTAAAACGAGATATTTACCATGTTTATTATTACTTAAAAAAAACTGTGCTACCTACTACTGAGAACCATTCAAATGAGTGCCATCCGTGAAACAGTTTTCATCAGGGCTTGTTAACGTTACCAAATTCACACTATAAGTATCGTTAAGTAACGTTATTTTCATAAAGTTAATATTTTAACGGTAAAACGGGTAACGATACTTTGGTATCGAATCTATAAAATAACGTTACCAATTAACGTTACTAGTATCGATACTTTTACATACATACATACATAGAATCACGCCTTTTTCCCATGGGGGTAGGCAGAAACCACGGAACGCCACCTGCTACGATCTCTACACACTTCTTTTGCCTCGTTTAGGTTCATAAAATTGGTCATACACACACGCCGGTTGCGAGTACTACGCACCTGACCTTTCTGAAGAATATCACTAATAAGGTCCCTATATGTCCTCCTAGGGCGTCCCCTCCCGGTGTTTCCACTCACATCTGCCTTGTAAATACCTTTTGTGAGCCGACCTTCATTCATCCTCTCAACATGACCAAACCATCTAAGCATACTTTTTTCAATTTTTGTCACTACATCTTCTTTTACACCACACCGTTCTCTTATCACATCGTTACCTAATGCGTTGTTGTCAACCTGCGCAACCTAAGCGGCACGCCATGGGCGGCGGCGCTCTACGGCAACATCGCCAATCAAACGGTGCAAATGCAACTTCAATAATGTAGACGAAAGAAAGAGATGAAAGAAAATAAATAAAAAATTAACGGTACTCAGTTACCGGTAAAACGTATGCCAAGTATCGTTACCAAGCATTACGTGACCTCTACTAATAACGTTATCTTCGTCCGATGAAAGTAACGATACCAAATTTTTAACGTTATTCAAAGCCCTGGTTTTTATTCAAAAGTGAAGCGTTTTTGTGTTTTATTGACGGTAAGTGTTATTTTTATGTGCAATGAATGATTTTCAAGGTGATATAGAGTATTATTATAATGGTAATTAATTACCCTTAAAACTTTACAAAAGTGTAAGATTTAGAAGATGAAATACAAAATCAAACGTTAGCAACACTCGTTGATTGTCGTCACATGACATACTACAAATTTCAAATATTCTCTCTGAAAACAACAGCTTGATGGTGGTGTTATTTCTGTTTCTTGAAACATTTCATAAATAAGATACATTTGCTGTTGTTTGTAATTATTCTTTTTGATTTCAGATTGAATTGCAACTGAACTGCCTAAGATGAACCCGACTAATAAACTTGCATAAATGTATACGACATGTGTATTCAGGACCGCGAAAATCACGGAAAAAAGTGCAAGCTGTATTGAAACGACATCATGGAAGTTCTTTTAGTGATCTATAGTGAGTAAATTAGATTCCCATAAGATTTCGAATCAGATTTACGTGAGTGGAGGTTATTTGATACTCGTTGGTTCGTGTTGTAGTCTTCGTTTACAGCCATTTTTCCTTGCAGCCGAAAGCAAGCGAAGGAACAACAAGCATGCAAGCATGGCGTAACAAGAAACAGAAGGTAGTGGAAGAAACCGCGGTTTGCCCTGTTGTATTTAGGTACCTACAGACCTATCAATATTTTTCTGTCTCTCAACACTGTTTTTTTAACATATCTTTTATTTCAGTCCACATTCAACTCAAGATCATCATCAGCTGTCCAACCTTTCGACAGCTTAAGATACGCCCTAAACCTATTCGCGTGGTATACCAGAAATTCGATACGAAGCCATAGCCTGCAGCTCTAGCTCCAATACAGTTGAATCTGTTACAGAGCAAGTAGAGACTGTTGATTTTGATTGGCCACAACCCGATTCAGAGACTGAAGCTTATCAACTAACTGTGGAAAGAACATCAAGTGACAACTTATCAGGTTTGGTAGGGTACCGTATTGTTGACTTGAAGAAGGTCATATGGTCACAACTTTGATTCTTCATCTGGAATGGTAAGTCCCAACTTGATACCATATTTTTGTGTTCATTACATTAGTACGCTTTTGCTTGTTTGTTGTGATGAAGTTTATGTTTGACAATACCAAAGTACAACATATTTTACACAATGTTCAGTGTAACAAATATCATTATTTCTTGGTATGTATGTATAAAAATAATGTATTTCTTGGATTGTTTCTTTTTAACAGCTATTATTATTTTGATTCTAGGTCCAGGGTCAATTGCGAATTACCAAAATGAATAAATGTTACTTCATTTGCTTTATATCTGTCACCCAACCATTGACTGTCATAGAAGTTAACCGGGATGAGGAAGTTATCAACGCTATGATGCCGAAGTTGGTAACATTTTTTAAAACGTGTACTGCCAGAAATTATATTGAGAAGAGTTGAGAAAAATGCTAAATGTCTAGACATCAAGGAATTAAAAGGTATAAAAATATAAGTCTTACTCATTTCCTAACTTATTCCGCAGGTCTCTGAGGTGTGGGTTCAGTAAGAATAGTCTAACAAAACTGTGTAAATTCATTTGTTGCAGCGAAAACTGCGTCTTCCAGCATTTGATTCAGATCGCACGGAAATTATATAAATGGAAGTAAAAAGTGACAAGCAGAAGACTGATACGGCGCGGCGGCGGCGGCGACTGCAAAAAGTAGCGCGTAGAAAAGAAGATATTTTATTATAATATTTATAAGTATCTTTGTATGGTGGTACGAGTCGATGGTTCGAATCCAAGCCGGCACTTTGCTGAGTGTAAATTATTTCATCACCACAGTTCAGAGGAGGCCTGAGTCTCAGCAGTGGGAACATTATAGAATAATTAATAAGCTATTTTTGCACGTAGCGATGTATAGTTTGTGTTATTTTGTTAGTTCATAAGATTTTTCTGTGTAGATAAGTTTCACTCATGTATTTAGGTACCAGCCTAACAATTCAATTGTAAAAGAATATTTATTGCAGTTCAAAATTGTATAATAAGTAGGTATTCTTGAAACATTAATAAATGTTATGGTTAGCTAGCAACCCCTTTGTGTTGTTATGTAAGATACATGTGCCGTTATATATAGTTACGTATGATGTTATTTATATTGTAATCTACATACATAATTCTTTCTAATACTAAATTCAAAATCATAATTGTAAATATCAAAATATTTAAAAAAGTATGTTATCTTTGTATGGTGGTATGACTCGATGGTTTGAATCCAAACGGAAACTATCTAAGTAAATGTAGTGAGAGTAAATAAAACATTATTTTTATGAAAATATTAACCCCTTTTTACTAAATAAATATTATTAATTTATAGTAGGGTACAATAAAAAGCTTTACAATGTAATAAATAGTCTTTTATTTATTTAGTACACGTCACTATTTACACTTCCATTCCTTCTTCTGCCTTACATTTCTTCCCGTGGGTGTCGTAAAAGGCGACTAAGGGATTTACTAGAGAATGGGCAGCAGCGTTCTCTATGCATTTTACCATCACACTGCGATCGCCAACCCGCTTGCCAAGCGTGGTGATTATGGCAAAGCCCCCCAAATAGGGGGAGGCCTATATCCAGCAGTGGACGTCTTGCGGCTGAGATGATGACTATTTACACATTACAATTTAGGTTCAGTCACATTACTACAACTTATAGGGACAGTGTACCTATATTAATTTCATTTTAAACTGTTTGAATAAAACGACATCTAGTGGTGTCGAAAGTTACTACTATTTACTTTGCATGTGTGTGTAAAGAGTAAAGTCAAGCGGCTAAATCTTTAGAATGTACAAATCTTTGTATGAGACCAGTTAACAAGCACAGTGACTATCTAAAAAAATCAAGTTAATGCCCTAGGTTTCGCATATAATAAAGTTATCTATTAAAGATTTCTAAGTTAGGCGTAAAAATTGAAAATGTTCCAAATTGTGGATCTAGCGCCATCTAGCGACAAAATGGCATCTGAGATAATCATCCATCCACCTTAATGTTTAAAGTAATACGTAATCAATGTACGGCCGACGTGGTCGTGGTATTAAACAAATTTAAAACGGCTTATGAACCACGAATTTTTTATTTATAACGGTTTATTTACAACTATAATCCCACTTCTGATTAAAGACCACCTCTTTTCCTTCTGAACCTCACTATTACGCGCAAATGCAGCTACCACACAAAAATAAAATCTGTTAAAACAATATTGGAATTTATTTATACCATCGAACATTCCACAGTTAAAGGCAGTGGAGGCTTAAGGAATTTAATCTGACGTCAAACATTACAGTTCACAAGATCGACGTTCAATATATCTACGTCAACTCGACAGGATAACTATAGGTATGCTATTGCCAAGCGGAGTTTGAAATGCTTAAGTTCTTTTCCGAAGGCGACTGCAAGCGGCAACGTCGGTCGCCCAATCGCAATGAAAGAAAGAAAAATATTTTATTTGGGACACGCTCAACATGCATACTTCATGTACAAAGAGTAAAACAAAGAAAGGATTATTTAAAACAAACAAAATTAAAATTAAAACAACTAACAAAAAAATAAACAAGAGAAAAGACTTGTTTTAGGCCAAAAGGCATCTTTGCATCTCAGCATAATTATGATTCTTATATTATTATCTCGATATTTAATTTAAAATAAATATCACAGCTCTAGTATTAATTGTAATAGTGCTTGCTATGATGGAAACACTTACGGTGTTCGGACATCTATTAATCCCACTAGGATTTCAAAATATGCCCGTCACTTCAACACCTTGTAATAATAATAATAAATAAATATAAAAAACTTTATTGTTCAAGAACTGCTATGTACAAATTGAAATAACACTAGCCTCCACACTAGGTTTCCCTGTGTCGTGGAGGCCAGTCTCTTTCATCTTACACTATTACATCATAGTAGTGTCTATGTTATATACATATAATATTCTTATATAGTCTCAATGACTGACCACTAAGCTAAGACACACTTATACAGACGGAAAAACTTGCTGAATATTATAAAATGTTATCTTATATGTGTGAGATTGGATGTTTGTACTGGATCGAGGCGGCGACGAAAAAGTCGTGATGTCTTGTTTCCCGGAAGGGTTGCGCACACCTATACTTATACTTACATATACCATACACACAGTTCGCCAGATATGTATGTATAAGTCCCATGTTACAATAAATGGCGAGCTGTTGCCATTAACCGGGCACAAATTGAGGCCATGAGAGCCTGAGTGGCCTAACTACTTCAACAATAGTTTTCATTAGTAAGAAAAAAAACGGAAATCCTGATTCCAAATAATTGTTACTCTAGAAAATATATATGTACATTTTATTATTCTTTGGTGCCCAAATCTCTTAATATGTAATATTGTTTATTTTACATATTCAGAGATTTTTTAGGGAATCTTGTAAACCCTAGGCACCTTTATTTTTATTTATTTTTTAGATAGGCCACTCTAGTTGTCATGGCCTCAATTCAGACTTCGGTCTGCTATTGAGAAATTTCTAATAGACAAACCCCAATAACACTTTGCCCTACTTGAGAACCGAATCCAAGACCTCATGCTCAGTAATAGCAGTTACGAAAACAATAACAACGAGGAAGTAACTTAGAATCAGAGAGATGGGAAAAATGACATAATATAAGTAACCAACTTTTTTTTAATAAGGTTTAATGAAAGAACACAAATAATTCATAAAGTCTTATCATCATACTCCCTTATTCCAATTTATTTGGGGTCAGCGCAACATGTATTTTTCTTCCACACTTCTCTATTAGTCGTCATCTCAGTTGACACCCCCTTTCTATCCATATCATAATTCACACAGTCCATCCATCGTTTCTTTGGTCTCCATCTACTCTTATAGGCATAAAGTTCTATACTTACCCGAATTGCGTAAACCCACTATCAATCATAATCGGAAGGATTTACAAAGATATTCTTAAGTCATGTTTCGTTTTCGCTCGTCAACGTTGCTTCAAATATCTATCCAGTTATTTCTTGTTCACTGTGAATACTGGTGAATAAAGAGATAGTCCGACAGCATATGGCCGGCTTTGATTGCAAATTAGATCCCATTACAAGACCGCCGATATGCGACATTACATACCCTTTGTGCGCGATTTTACAGTCATGACGGTGCGGCCCGCGGATGCGGCACGGTTGATTTCATATTCGTAACTAAACCTTTGTTTTCTTTGTCAGGGAAGGAAACTTGCAGTGAAATTCGACGCACGGTTTTCAGCCAATAGTATATCAACGTTGATGCACAGTAGGTAGACAGGAAAGACAGGTTATGCGACGCACATTTTAAAAAGCATGTGAATGTATACTTGTAAATCCTGTTAAAACGGTGGAACTGAAATTAAAAAGTTTACTAACCTGTAAAACACTGCCAAATAAAATCTCGTTTTAATACCGTGTCAAAAGCCCTGTGTTCACAATTTTCAAAGCGACATATACACTAAACAACTGAAAACCTAATTAAAAAACCAAAACGCTTTTACAACCGCGCGCTCGATTCGGAAAATACTTTTTATTTTGCAAATAAGCGTTACTGTTTGTCACAAATGGTTTTTATAACGTTAGCTCGGTGTTGAAGGGGAGGTAGGGAGGGTCTTTATGAGGGGAAAGTGGGGAGAAGGTTGGCCCACTCCCAACCCAACCTAAACGGTCGATCCTATTAAATATGCCCCAGTATTTATCAACGTTGCGTTTATCAAAATTATACGCGTGGTCTATGTATACAGGGTGTCATGGCAGTGACATCGACGCTCATTCTGCAACTATGATGAATTCAGTTCATGATTTTGAACCCCCGTGAGTGGAAATTTATCGAAAGCTATTCGAAAAAAACTCCTGTTTCATAGAACAGAGCAGTCCACTTTCACGCAAAATCATGTGCTGAATAACAGTTACAGTTTGCGTATAGATGCCCCTGCTACACTGTACATGTAATTAAAATTAAAGAAAAAAAAATACCTAAGATATAGGCACGGTTTTGAAGTGGTTTTCAAAATTTTATCTGAGTAAAGAAACTTATAATATTTCTTATGGTCTCCAGAAAGATAAACAGACCTCTCAGACATCTCTCTTTTTGACGACCAAAAATCGTAGAAAAAAATTTTTTTTTTACTAATACAATTATCGTCAAGCATAAAAATGTTACTTGGCACTATGAGGGAAACATAAAAAATATGAATTAAAAATAATAATTTGCTGACCAAGTGTGGTCAGCAAATATTCTTTTTACCGTTCAAATTGCGATTTACAATATATTACCTTAAGCGGTAAATAAACCGTTCATTGAAAACTCGGTAACAACGTTTACCGTTCGGAGTTCTATGAAGCCGATCGACGTAAATGAAATTAAATTAGACCAACTTCAATTAGTAGTTTGTTTGTGTTAAGTCCAACTAAATAGCTGCATAACTCTTAAACGTTTAATCCAGCTGTGGAAAAGTTTTAATAACCCCTTTCTTTTTTCAAATATGTATGCAATATTTAAAGACTAACTTGTTTAATTGACACAAAATGGGCAGTTGTTCCATGTAAAGTATGGTCTAAAAAGGCCGCTGTGACAGAATCATAATAGGCTTATATAATAATACATATTTAATCATGAAATGGTCACAGAACTGACAATTCATAATCGACGCGACGCTTGAAAGGCAAAATTGACTAAGCGCCATAGGACCACAATGGCGCTTAGTTAATTTTGCCTTTCAAGCGTCGATATTACGTACACAGCACGCAATTCATCTGTTTGACAACTGTCACACACAAAACTTTATATGGTGATTCGTAAAACTGTCTACAAATTATGAATTGCTTTATTGAATAGCAGAATTTTATGGTACTTCAGGAAAATACACGCTTTTGAATTGAATTAATTTAAAATTTAGGGAGTCTTTTTGAAGGTGGCGATCGCTTTCATGGCGTTTTGTTTTTCTAGAACCACTTTCAACAGGTTGAAAGCTTTTCGATTGTGTAAATTTTGACTTTTCGACCATCGCTATCGCTGATAGAACGACACTTTGTCCTTAGATGTCAAATAAACCTAAGTCTTAGGTGCCACATAAACTTTCATCAATGCAAATAAAATTGTAAATTTAAATCAGCAAAAGTACCTACTTTAAGAGTAAACTTTAAAAATGGAAATAAGACTATTATTCTTAATACTGGAGGCAATAAAGGTCTTTATTGCTAAATTTAAGAAGATGCCGCCGACTGCATGAGATTGTTTATAGTAGGTATTACGTTTGACAGTCCACCTCTTAAAATAACGTTTTCAAACTTCCATTTTTAGGGTTCCGTTGCCAAATGGCAAAAAACGGAACCCTTATAGATTCGTCATGTCTGTCTGTCTGTCTGTCTGTCTGTCTGTCTGTCTGTCCGAGTATGTCACAGCCATTTTTTTTCCGAAACTATAAGAGCTATGCTGTTGAAACTTGGTAAGTAGATGTATTCTGTAAACCGCATTAAGATTTTCACACAAAAATAGAAAAAAAACAATAATATTTGGGGTTCCCCATACATAGAACTGAAACTCAAATTTTTTTTTTTCATCAAACCCATACGTGTGGGGTATCTATGGATAGGTCTTCAAAAATGATATTGAGGTTTCTAATATCATTTTTTTTTAAAACAATAATATTTGGGGTTCCCCATACATAGAACTGAAACTCAAAATTTTTTTTTCATCAAACCCATACGTGTGGGATATCTATGGATAGGTCTTCAAAAATGATATAGAGGTTTCTAATATCATTTTTTTCTAAACTGAATAGTTTGCGCGGGAGACACTTCCAAAGTGGTAAAATGTGTGTCCCCCCCCCCGTAACTTCTAAAATAAGGGTATGATAAAACTAAAAAAAATATATGATGTACATTACTATGTAAACTTCCACCGAAAATTGGTTTGGACGAGATCTAGTAAGTAGTTTTTTTTTAATACGTCATAAATCGTAAACCACAATTTACCTTTCATTCAGTCAACTCAAATATAAAAATATCAAAAAAAAAACATTTAATTTCATAACCATAAACCTTATGCATAAACCGTGAGTTCCTGCAGGTTTGTACGGAACCCTCGGTGCGTGAGTCCGACTCGCACTTGGCCAGTTTTTTTTAATTCTCATTTTTACGCAGTCGGATTTTAACATTGTTTTATTTTATTTACACTCTTTTCTTAGTAGTTATTATTTTTTGTGTTAATAAAACCTATTAAACGATTACATAAGAGCTTTATTATAAGTTTCGAAAAAGTGAGAAAGATTGCTAATAAATTTTGAATCGTTATGGTTATTAAAAATGATAAATGATTGGAGAAACCTAATAAAGATTATCAAATACCTATTTAATGGATAGCCTACTTGACATTATTCGTCGTCCTTAATTTTTTTTCTTTGCTCAAATTAACTATGGCGACTGGATGTCGTCTTAAAAGTTTTGATTACTGTCACACCTTTAGTGACAATTCCAAGATCAAGACAAATCGATTGACGTAAGAGTCATCAAAATCTACCCACGCGTTAGGTCTCTAGAGCGTCACAACGGAACAATCATACATAGATACAAAGTTTGATAGTCACATTACCCTCCATTGCGTCGTGCATCGTGAAAAAAGGAGGGAAGTAAGTAGCATAAGACAGTCAGTTCTACCAATTCACACAAGACACATATTCGATCGCAACACACGCAGATAACTAAAGTGGAACGACGTATGCATTAACCTCATCGCTACAGAAGAGAACCAGAAACTCATTATTGTTCGAATTGAGGTGAATCCCATGCGGACGCGGGACGTCACTGCGCCGCTAGTCGATTGTAAATCACGTTAGTTAGAACACCATACAAATTAGTTGACGTTAGTTGTCACGACATTTCCCCAGTTCGATCAGAACTTTACATTGCATATAAATAGGATAATTCACTATCATGAAATAGGATCGCCATTGAGAATCAGCGATATTTTATGTGCTATGAGTTTAAATAAAACACTTGATTCATCATCATCATCATCATTTCAGCCGTAAGACGTCCAATGCTGGACTTAGGCCTCCCGCAAATTGGGGGCTTTGCCATAATCGCCACGCTTGGCAGGCGGGTTGGCGATCGCAGTATGGTGGTAAAATGCATAGAGAACGCTGCTGCCCATTCTCTAGTAACTCCCTTAGTCGCCTTTTACGACACCCACAGGAAGAAATGGGGTGGTGTTATTCTTTACGTCCGGCACCACACGGTACACACTTGATTATTATAACTGAAAAAGTTTACTGTAATTTGTATTTGATTCATCTTTCATGCAACTTGAGTAGCGATTACTATATAAATAATTCTGAGGCCTCTTCCAAGGCCTGGATCAGTCCTAAGACTTATTAATCCAGGCTTAGGAGCTCGCACGGGTGCTAAGGCCTGCGCGAAATATCGATCTTATGAAACCACTGTTTGCGTCCAGGTATTTTACTAGCAAAATGGTTTATTCATTTCATCTTTATTTAAAAAAGACGGACATCATGTTACAGTAATAAGACGTAAAGCAAGCAAGGTGCTAAAATTTCGTTTATTCTAAATTATCTACACTCACACTGATTGCTAGGTCCGACGACGTGTATGTGCATTAGCAAAATTTCAAAAAAAAACCCTCATTTGTGGTGAAATCGTGCTTCGAAAGTTCATGAAAAAACGTAAAAAGTTACAAGGATCAAGAATCATCTACTACGTGTTAATGAAGACGGTTCATGGTATTTTTCGCTGTGTTTCATTTAGTTTGATCTAAATTCCAAGCAAAAATCACACCAGTGTTTAACAACATCGAATTTTTGTATATAATGGGAATGTTTCCTCTCAAGGTGGCAAAAACTGTATTCGTTACATTTGAGGTTCATCCGTTCATTCAGGTTTCGGACTTTTCTTGTTATTTCGTAATTTCTCTCGAGCTTCGTTTTCGATATAAGTCTTAACACATATAGTTTAACTTATATTTTCACCATTCCGCATTGAATTAACGAGAATAATTAATTATTTAATCCAAAGGAGGTTTAACACTTTTGTTCGTGACTATGGAATTCAATTTGGTTCGTTTCACACCTATTCCATTGTTTTACAGTAATTGTACAATGGTTGTGATGTTGTGTGTGTAGTTGTGTGTGATGCCAGACGTAAAGAATAGCACAATCCCATTTCTTCCTGTGGGTGTCGTAAGAAGCGACTAAGGGACTTACTAGAGAATGAGCAACAGCGTTCACTATGCATTTTACAATCATACTGTGATCGCCAACCCGCCTGCCAAGCGTGGCGATGGCAACCCCATATTGGGAGTGGTCTATGTCCAGCGGTGGACGTCTTACGGCTGAAATGATGAAAGATGATTGTACAGTAATTCAAGTGATGCTTGCGATAATTATAGCGTGTATTACATGAAATAAAACGTAGATGTCGTACTCGCTGTGAAAGTACATCGTCATCTGATGGTGTTTTGCCTTCGCCTTGTAACCCTCGGGGTGAGTCATTGACCTATTTATTTCGTGTTTACATTTTAATAGGTTACTTTCAGCATAACAACTAGGTGGATTAGAGGGGGCTCGGTTTCTCGCACTTTGTAAAATACCGTTATGTGAAATTGATATGTGTGTGATTTTAAATTCATAACAATAATTGAATTGGAAATAGTTTTGTACGGGCCTTCCACTTCCAAAACAAACAATAAGTACTAGCTGCTTGGATCTACCTATCAGGTTTTTCTACAGCAATATTTTTTTCTACAGGAATAAATATTATATCGCCTGTGGTTTATTTAAGCGAAATAATAATTCTGCTTGAGAGTGAGAGTGCGAACCAATTTCAATAGATGAAGATTGTGCCACACGACGCGGCAAGACGGATCCACAACTTGGATGCTGGTACTGGTAACTAACCGCAGCGGAATGCATTGATGAGGAGGAGCTTCCGGCCCCAATCATCACACAGCTCGGTGATTCCAGCGCAAATACTCGCTACGCCTTTTATAAAATCAACAGAAGCACTTATAGAGAGGGCGAGCAATCCTGAGCCTTTTTCTCTTTAGCAAGCTGTTCCCGAATCAGATCCAGACTTAATGGTAATATTACGTGAAGGCCCCACCTCGACTAAAGAAAACGGCAGTGAAATCCAAAAGGATTTTGCGATTACATTCAACCGCATTGCTACCTCCACTCTCTCTAAAGAGAACCGCAAGCAGCTAAAAGATAGATATTTGGTACTAGTAAACTGCAAGTTGGTGAATTAACTGCCCACAAAATATGAATGACGTAAAAGTATTAAAAGGTATTAAATTACGTCAATTTTTTAAAGGAAATACAGATGCCAAAAAAAATCGACAGCGATGCGGATGATTTTTAGACGCTATGTTTTTAATTTGTAAATAGTTTTAGTTAATTTAGGTTATAATTTTTTTTTCTTTATTAATTTAAATCTGTAATCCAAATAAAAACAAGTAAAACAGAACAGATAAAAAAAAAAAAAAAAAAAAAAAAAAATTGAATTTGGTTGTCTGATGATAAAATACAAAAAATTAAAGCAGAATTGCAAACAATTATGATATCATCAAACGATATAAAATAATAGATTTTGCTCACTTCATCGGTCTCTTAACATCCGCATGTTTAGCCGTAGACTACGGCTGGCTATTATACCAAAGACTTTGAGAGGAATAAATACATAAACCTCAAACATGATGAAAGTACGATTTTATAAGTTTACCGAATTATTTTAATTACCGAATTATGACTGGCGGCTTAATCATCATCATCATCAGCCTATAGCAGTCCACTGCTGGACATAGGCCTCCCCAATTGCACGCCATTTAGCTCGATTTTCCGCAACTCTAATCTAGCTGCTACCAACCACCCTGCGAAGATCGTCGCTCCACCTAGCCTGAGGGCGTCCTACCTTACGTTTGCCGATTCGCGGTCTCCACTCAAGAACACGTCTACCCCAACGGTCATCGGTTCGACGGCTAATGTGGCCGGTCCATTGCCACTTCAGCTTGCTAATCCTATGAGCTATGTTGACAACTTTGGTTCTCTGCCGGATCACCACATTCTGGATTCTGTCCCTCAAAAATACTCCAAGCATAGCCCGTTCCATAGCTCGCTGAGCGGCTTAATGCTTTAGATGAATTAGTACCCAAAATTCAGGTGTTTGAAATTCCTTAGGGGTACTTCAACAAGGGTTCGTGGCACTCCCTGTGGTGACGAGACTGCTAGTAGACCTTGGAATCAACTTGACTAAACTCGACGAGTTAATTAAGTTTTTGGAAATACTTGCAGCTTTTCTAAGGCTAAAAGCCTTAGCACGAGATTTGAAAGATTGGCAGATTTTGTAGAATACAACGGCAATATCGTATATAAATAAAATAGGTGGCGTAGAATTTCCTCACTTCGGTGATATTAAAAAACAATGGTATAATACAAAGCGCGTAAAATTATGGTTCATGCTGATTATACTTATACGTTGTTCCGATAATATACGATTAATTGCGGACGCTGAATCAAGAAGATTAAACCGCGATACAGATATTGGAAACAGATTGCTTATAATAAAATAACACAACACTTCTGTGTCCCTTGTATACTTTTCCCGCGCAGTATATATAATAAATGTGATTGATCTATGTTTCTTGGCATTGATACCAAATGTAATTCACACGTTCACTATAATATCACGAAATATTTATTAGTTATTAATGACAGAGCCACAGGTACTATTGTCGTCGTGCCTCGATGGCCAACAAACCTATTGCTATATCTTTTTAAAAGACTACTTACCTTAAAAGCACTCTTGTTAAAATCTTAAATTGTTTTCTTTATAACCGACTTCAAAAAAGAAGCAGATTATGCATACGACAAGTTTATTTCTAAACAACAATGTTGACGTTTAACTAAAATCATCACATTGCATTTAGCATGGGCTAATGTTAGCTTAGATAACAAATGCCTATTTGTTTTATTTTTATTTTTTTTTGGATGGGAAATCATCAAATGACATCTCCCGCTCTTGGGCGGAGCGGGAGAGCGTTTCAGACTTTTACTGACTGGAGTATCGTCTGGAGGACTCGGTGGAGCATACGGCGGAGGTGTGCCCTGCCTGGGCGGAGCACCGCCGTGTCCTTTTAACTCTTAGATTGAAAACATAAAAAATGAATTAAGCTAGAAAACCGCTTTTAAAAGTTAGTCCTCATCCGGCACTGGAGTTAGCTTAGCTAAGTGCAAATGAGGAAGTCTCCAACTTTAAAGTAATTCATTGCTTTCTCGTATAAAGGGATTTCTATTAGACTTTCTACAGCGGGATGAGATTATTTTGTGTTTGCAATGGCATATTATTTACTGTATCTTAGTATTAATATTTAAACTGTCATATTTATTTTTCAAATAGAAGTTTTCTCTCATCATAATCATTTCAGCCGTAAGACGTACACTACTGGACACCTCCTCCAATCTCGGGGGCCTTCGCAATAATCGCCACGCTTGGCGGGTTGACGATCGCAGTATGATAGTAAGCGCATAGAGAACACTGCTGCCCATTCTCTAGTAAGTCCCTTTTTTTTTTTTTTGGATGGGAAATCATCAAATGACTTCTCGCTGAGCGGGAGGGCGTGTCAGACTTTTACTGACTAAAACCCACCCGTGTTCCTTCAGTTGCCCATGTGCCAGGGTCACGGTATCTCTTTCGAACAATCGCGCGACCCCGGCAGGCATCGGTCCTAGCAGACCCCTTCAGTGTTGCTGACATGTCTTTGAGGCGCGCGTGGAACACTACGCGCCGTCGACCCGAGCCTGGTCCTTACCGGGCGGCGAGCTACCCATTGCTCGCCACCCGCAAGCTCGCGCCTACGGTGGCCGGGAGTCTGCTATCGACTCCCGACGCCCGGGGCGTCTCCTCCTGCGGCGGCTAGGGACGTGAGGGCGCAGAGACTGCCACTCCCTCACGCGCCCCGCCTCCTCCTTCGCGAGCATTACTGCTTCGCAGAAGGAGGTGACGGCTTCCCATGCCCTCTCGCTGCCAACCATGGCTCGCACCAGGGCCGGACGCGAGAGGTCGCCGCCGCCGATCGCCTCCACGAGGACACGGCGGTGCTCCGCCCAAGCAGGGCACACCTCCACCGTATGCTCCACCGTGTCCTCCCGACGATCCTCGCAATGGAAACACCCGGGCGTTTCCTCCCGCTTTATCCTGAACAGGAACCCACCGAAGCACCCATGCCCGGTGAGAACCTGCGTCAGGCGGAAGGTGAGGGCGCCGTGGCGCCTCTCTATCCACTCCTCAAAGAGGGGACTTACCGCCGCAATTGTGGCGTGCCCGGCGCTGGGTTGCGACAATCGTACTTGCCATGTCACCATGAGATCCTGCCGGAGCTCTGTCCGCCGTGCCGCGATTTGTTGCGGCAGCGGAGTTTCGCCCCGGCGTTTCGCCTCCTCGCGCCACTCCCACATGTGGGCGAGGACCTTTGCCTCCAGATCCCATGGCGACACTCCGGCAAGGAGGCTCGCCGCCTCGCACGAGACCGTGCGGTATCCCCGGATTACCCGGATGGCCATGACCCTCTGGGCCGCACTCAACCGGCGCGCTGGGCGCAGCCTCAATGAAGGCGCCCAGACCGGTGCCCCGTAGAGGGCCATGGACCGCACGACCCCCGTGTAGAGCCTCCGGCAGGAGGCGTTCTAGTAAGTCCCTTAGTCGCCATTTACGGCACCGATAGGAAGAAATGGAGAGATGCTATATTTTACGTCCGCCATCACACCTAATACACCACATTGGATGTACTATATTGTTGGCTATCTCTGACTATTAATAAATCAGCCTTAAGCCGAGGAACCCAATTTTTCTTTTTAACCATAGATAAAGGTAGTGAAATAAATGCTGGCTCATTAAGTAAGCAGCCGTGGAAAAACCAGCCATTCTTGCGACACTTATGAGAAAATTCAAACATGTTTTCAGGAAGGCGTTGATGAGCTTTTTGATTGCTTACATCCGACTACCCCAGAAAGAGGGTAATGTTTTGTATTTTTTTAAACAACCTTAAAAAAAAAGAGGTTCTCGATTCGTTATTTTCTTTTAATATTTGTTTTTTTCAGGACTCCGTCATTTATAACCGTCAGTTACTTACTATGTATGTGAAGGTATACGAATTTGTATGGAGTACCACAACTTAAAAGTAGAAAAGAAAAATTTTACTTATTAAAAAATAACGACTTAAAAAATACGCTAGAAAACGATAAATATCGAATACTAAATCGAGTACTTCCTAAATCAAAATTATTTTTCCATAAGTAAAGCAATTTCGTGTGGTGCCCGACGTAAAGAATGACATTATTCCATTCTGTCCCATCAGTGTCGTAAAAGCCGACTAAGGGACTCACTAGTGCCGCAAAGAGATGTCAGCAGAACTGACGGGGTCTGCTAGGATCGATGCCTGCCGGGGTCACGAGATTGTTCGAAAGAGACGCCGCGACCCTGGCACATGGGCAACTGAAGGAACACGGGTGGGTTTTAGTCAGTAAATGTCTGACACTCCCTCCCGCTCCGCCCAAGAGCGGGAGACGTCATTTAATGATTTCCCATCCAAAAAAAAGGGACTTACTAGTGAATGGGCAGTAACGTTCTCTATGCATTTTACCACCATAATGCGATCGCCAACCCGCCTGACAAGCGTGGCGATTTTGGCGAACCCCCGGAAATTGGGTGAGGCCTACATCCAGCAGTGGACGCCTTTCGGCTGAAACGATGATGGTATGGTGATGATGAAACCACTGCTTTTAACTTATTGCAGGCTCTCCGGCTACATAAACACATTCCAATAGTTCCTAATTTTCTACAAGTAATTAATATTAACGAGATACTTGCATAAGCAGGTATTACATATTGAGATAATTGCAGTTAATCCACAATGCAGAGTCGGCAAACCTCGCAACGATGCACGAATCACTTAAGCTTAGGTTAAGTTAGATATCTACAGTTGATATTAGAGAAGCCGGAGCATCCAACTCAATTAATGAAGGCGGCATCCACCAATTCAATCAGAATGATCGGTTTGAAGTCTCTGAATATTTAGTTCTAGCAACCTACTTCGCTAGCGTGCAATGTTGATTTTCCAAAACTTCGAGGTTGCTGTGATAAATCTAAGTTAAACTTTAATTACTTATATACATAAACATTCGGTAATAGATGCTCTAAGTGATGATGAAACCGTAACTAAATCCACTGTGTAGTTAAGAAGATCTAAGAAGTCACGTCAGTCAACCTTACTAGAGAATGGGCAACAGCGTCCTCTATGTATTATACCATAAGTGTAGACAAACACGAAAAGCAACTTTGTTTTATATCCAGTACCTATAGAATATGGGTATAACCTTTAGGTAGCTATTCCGAAACCCGTAATGCACTGGCTAGTGGTACAAGTGGTAAAAGGATTCTGGAATGATTCAACAAAACTAGTTATTTCGCTTTCGAATTTTCGGTGTATTGAATGACCTTTTTTTGATCTCGAGGTGGAAATCCTCATAGATGTCCTCCGCCCTGGGGTGGGCAGAGGGGTCTGTCAAACTCTTGCTGACTAAAACCACCTAGGTGTTCCGTCCCACACCTACGTCGGGGACCACGGGAACCAATATGTCTTCCGCGATCCCCGACTGGTGCCGGCCCGCCTTTGCGGGCCTCCTTACGTTGGGGGGGAGTGAAGTGTTAAACTCCCCTCCATACATCACAGAGAGGCACGCGTGGAAGACTACGTGCCGCCATCTCGGGTCCGTAGCAATAGGAGGCGACGGATGTCCCCACGTCGTCCCTGGACCCATTTAGGGGGGCTGGACGTCGACGAAAGGGAGCGGAAGATATCTCCCGCTCCCTTTCCGCAGCTTCCTTCTGCGACATGACTGATTCGCAGAAGGATACCACCGCATCCCAGGACTCCTCGCTGCCAACCATCGACTTGACCACGGCCGGCAGCGATGGGTCACTGGCTACTTCTGAGACGAGGACACGACGCGGCTCCTCAAGCTCCTCAAGCTCCCAAGCGGCACATTCTGCCAGCGTATGCCGCGCCGTATCCTCCCGGCAGTCGACGCAGTGATGACACCGAGCATCCGGCTCCCTGTTTATGCGACACAGGAACTTCCCGAAGCAACCTTATCCCGAGAGTACCTGAGTCGCCCGAGTATTGAATGACCTTTTTTTTTTTTTGATCACGAGGTGGAAATCCTCATGGATGTCCTCCGCCCTGGGGTGGGCGGAGGGGTCTGTCAGACTCTTACTGACTAAAACCACCCCGGTGTTCCGTCCCACACCTACGTCGGGGACCACGGGAACCAATATGTGAGTATTGAATGACCTACCTCAACCTATCTATTTAGATAGATACATTGTTTAACTTAAAGCATTTATTTCAGTAAAATCTATCATTTTTAACCTTTTGAATTGCCAAAGAGACAATATATGAAGCTAATAGACAATATCTATTGCCCATTCGAAATCATAGTAGGTAACTATGTAGAAGAACGATCAAGGAACTCCAGTGACACTCTTATAAATAATCTTATTACAAAAATATTAATAAATGTTGAATTTATAAGTGAAATCCAGAGTACAACAAAAAAAAAGGAAAATCTAATATTAAAGAATTAATATAAGATGGTTAAGGTTACAGCTAAGAGATGATATACCCAATTGACAGCGTCATTCAGCCATTTTGCAGGGAGCTAAATGATCCAACACACGCGCCACCGTCAGAGAAACATTTGAGATGAGCATGCCATACTGTCAGTCGCCAGGGCACCTTCAAGTCAACGAAAGACATTACCCGGTAAGTGGTAACTCTATAATACATTTCTCTATACTCACACATGTGTTATGTCATTACATAATACAAAGGAGATTGAATTTGAACAATGCAAAGATAGTCTTAGTATTTTCAGCAGCTCGAAAAGTACCTATTTTCCTTGTTGTGGAGCAGGACCTGCATTGAGCCATTGAGAATTTTATCAGCAATATAATTCCCAACTTATAATATGACTGCTTGCATAATGTGCGTTTATTACAAGATTTGAATGTTTACAAATAACGTGTATTCTTTTCTTACGCGCATGATATTTTCATACTTATATTGACAGTGTACTTACGGTCATGGTGTTATTGTACTTAAACCGTTTCTTTAGACAATCGTGTTATTTCCCTCGTCAAAATTTGTAACTCGTCTACGGTCTCCCAAAAGGATTAAGGAAGTATCGTCAGCAAACAACACCATTTGTAATTGGTTTTTCATCATTACATAACTCATATACATTATCAGCCTATAACTTTACCACTGCTGGGACACGGGGCTCAGGACTCTCGGTGAGAATGATTCGGCCGTAACTCACCACGCAGTACTGGCCCGGTTCGACTTGGAAGATGTCACATGTCTTCCAATTTTCAAATTCAATTGTTCAATTTTTTCAATTGTCTTCAAATTTTTTCTTCACCGTTTTTAGAGCTGTAACTATTAAGATTACAAAAAGTAAAGCGAGTGCCTGGATTTGAACCACGACCTACAATTCATAATTTGGGCCATTACCACCGGGCCACCATTGCTTCTAGTAGATTAATACATCCAGACTAATATTATAAATGGGAAAGAGTGTGTCTCTGTTTGTCCGTCTTTCACGGCAAAACGGAGAGACGAATTGACGTGATTTTTTAACTGGAGATAGTTGAAAGGATGGAGAGTGATGTAAGCTACTTTTTTTTTCTTTTTTAGGTAGCTGGGGTGAACTTAGAAAAGCCGTGCTTTTCCCATGGACAATTGTAGGTAGCATGTGCGCGTTTGTCCAATGCCCAGACTCGTTACATTCTATCCCCAAATGGAAAGACATAGAATATCCTCTACAGTAACATCAAATATCATTCTGTTCTGAGTTCTCTTCTGTGTTCTAAATCAGGAAAGAGGAACCGTGTTACCCCGGATTTAACGCGAGCGAAGCCACGGGCAAAAGCTAGTACTAAATAAAAGCGAAAAGAACACATTATCGCGTCTTGTAGAACACCTATTTTAATACGCTATGATTACTGCCTCATTTATGAGAATTGATGTGAATATTTGATCGACAGATACTGATAAAAGTAGAGTCATTGTAAAAATACCTCAAAAAGCACCCCACGCTTATTTACATTATAATCATTTCATTTATTAATCACTTTACACTTATTTTGAACTGTTTGGAAATCATTTTCTACACTTTAATTTGGTAGTCTATCTTAGTTTGTTAAATCTATTAATTTTACTATTTTATCGAGTGTTTTGACACCATTTTATTTAACTTGCCGTTGTTCATCTAATTCCTGATTATGAAACAACTTTTGAAGATAATTTCCCTCGCAGTAGTAGGTAGCTAGAAATCTGAAAATAAACTGACACAGTTTCTAGAAATTATAGAATTGTCAATAGAGCTAACGAGCTACTATTTCGTATATAATACTAAGTAAGATTACGTGCAATCAAATAGCTTGTTTGTCTGACCTATTTCTGATTTAGATTTGAGATAGATATTAATATTATTTGTTCCGAAAGCAAGATAGCATTAATATTCTACAAAAGTACGACCTCAGTACGAAAATATGTGGAATATTGCGGTATCTGAATAGAGTACCAACCTACGGGTATTTTACTGGTCAGTGTGCGGTTATAAAACTTTTAACGTGACAATATTATCGTGAAAATCATGTCCACGTTACGTTGTCCCGATATCACTGGGAAGTAGAATGTCTGCTAGGACGACGCTTTTAAATTTCCGTCCACGATAACGTTATGCATAAAGTGCACGTACATTTTATGGACGCAGATTTTAACGATTATATTGACACGTTAGAATTTATGAAACCCACATGAAACCGCCGGTTTAGGTACAAGAAATGGCCCTTTCATATTCATTATAACTTGACGCAAATAGTTCATGCCGAGAGGCAACTAACGTTGAGGCTGGACTTAATGATAAAAGAAGGAGCGGATTGTATTAAACTAATTGTATTACCATAATTTACAATACCAACGTATATAAAGATAGATCAATGATATGCCCGTAGTGGAGCGCGTCTATGAGCTGTGTAGTGCAAAGCGCCCGCAGCGGCCGTCACGTCCAGTCCTTTCTACTGTCAATCACGCGCATATGTGGTGCGCCAACAGACGCTTCAGTCTACAATAATCACGAAACAAAAATCCTATAGGTTACAATTATGATGGAGGCCGTTTTTCACACCGAATATGGCTTTGGTATCGATAATTTAGTAATATTTCATTGATATTTTGATTGTGTGGTTTCGACAGATTTGTCACATAAAAGATATCAAAAGCGGACCGTTAACCAACATCAAACTTTGTTCACCAATCGTCAGGTAGGAATAATATATTTTATGTAAATACTGCTTAAATTTCGAAACACTCATGAACATAAAACGTAATTATACCAAGTTGTTTTATCCAATAGACATTTTGAACAGCACAATGTAAAATTTGCCATGTTACTTCGTAAATAATCTTCCTATAGGACACAATGCAATCTGCCATGTGGTATGGACAGTACAGAGCGACGTTCGACCAGTTGGCCAAATTGCGGTTTGTCCGATATTCAGGTGGGCTGGCGTTTTCGGACAAAGAATCAGATGGCCATACAACATGGCAATGCTCCAAGCTTTATGGGCAATTTTGACAGTAATACGAACGAATCCTCTAATGTCAACTGATGTTTCACCCATTCCTCTTTTTATACTTGCCGCACGACGCCATTTCTAGCTACAGATTTCCGGTATTAGCTGATTCCTCATTGTATGAAAAGCAACACGAGATCAATAGGTACGAGGTCAGCTTAAACTGGAAATATATAGCTTTATAATTATGTTGTAGTTTATAGTGACTTAAGTTTTACATTTCCCAGACTTAAATTTCCAAAATGCTATTTACATAATTTAGAAAAATTATGTAAAGATCATCTTGGAAATTGTAAATAAATTGATAACAAATACGATGTTTTTCTTTTGTCCTGTATGTTGTTAGTATTTATATTTTTTTAATGTCTGTGGTTGCACATGAATTTTATTAGAATACCTACCTACCTACTCATCTCGATTCGACTGAATGCTGGAATTTCGAATGTGGGATATAACAAAGGGCTTTGGTGAAATCGGGCATACCTACAATGTCTACAGTTACAGAATAGCAACATTGAAACATTATTTCATTGTTATGATGAACAGGTTTGTTGTATCGTCTCCCATTGTATTTGCTGTGTCGAGTAATATTAGGTACAGGTTCACAAGTTCACGTTAACAAATTAATACTTACCCAGGAGGGTAGTGAACCTTGCTTATTCTATACCTGAATTATTTTTAGTCTTTAGAAAGTGTCCTAAACTATCCTCATATTTTGAATGTTTCGTGAAATAAACTAGAACTGTAATCCCTTATGAAATAATTACACAAATATTGTGAAAACTGGAGTTTTACGGAATTCATTCATCGAGGATTTTGGTTCCAAGATCACACTTATTCCATAGAATCCTCTACCTATGGTTTCGTAGTTTATTTTCTCATAAACATTATGAATATTATATTCTTGATTAAATATACGCTGAAACATTTTTCTAATCCGCAAAACCGTTGCTATCCAAAATTGCCCTCTTTCAAGACTTCTCAGCTTCGTTATACTATGCATTTTGTGAACATTAGAATGCTAATACTACACCTTCAGTGTTCCATGGGAACTGTAAAGAATCGTCGCGGGACAGCGCATAATTAATCAAAGTTTAAACAGAAGTTGCACCATCCTGAACGTGTTTAATTTCGCTTCCGTTATTACGTTCAAACTTTACTTCGGGTTTGCTGTTCAACCTTCAATTAAATGTAATAGTAGGAATTGGTGTAGCAGCTTAAGCGATTAGTCGATGTAAACATGGACGTAAAATTATCGTGGTAAGATTTTATCGCACACTAGATATTCGTCTGTCTGTGTTAAACCAAGTATTGAGAGTACAACAAAGTGCATCTCAGCGCTTCGAAATAACACACTGTTCGTTTTTACGACTCCTGGCGAGTTTCTTTAAGAGTTCGTTTTTTTTTGCAACGCGTTAAAGATTCGGTGCGTGAAAACATCTCGCCACGATGTTATTAAGTCTGTGAAACGTGGACTCAGAAAGATGTTAAAACGAAATTCCCTTCCGCATGTTATACTCTGAACACTTGAATGAGAGCTAGTATGAAAAAAGTTTAACGTTCTAATCGTAATTCGACTGAAGGAACATAGGTGGGTTTTAGTCAGTAAAAGCACGCCCTCCTGCTACACCCAAAAGAGACGTCATTTGATGATTTTCCAAACACAACAAGAAGAAAAAAAAAACTTTCTAACCGTCACGACACGTTATGTTTTGTCTATTTTTTTTTTAAGTGCCTCATCTTATTATTCTTGTGATGTAAATATTTCATTGTGCCTGTTTTCCTACATATTATAATTATTATTATAAACGCAAGAGTATGTTAGGATAGGGTATGTTTGCTACTCTTTTACGAATAAACCTACTGAACAGATTTTGATGAAACTTTAAAGTAATATAACTTATACTTCGTAAGTTGGAGAAATTCCTGCCCTCTGAGATCTAGCCTGGCGTACGCTGCCTAATTCGTTACAGTTACACGAAAGTAATGTATCGTGGGATTGTTTATCTTTATCTTTTATGTGCATGCCATTATAGCCAAAAACACAATTAAATATACTTTTTAAACATTGCACCATTTGTTCTGTGTCTGGGTGTAATTTATGTATAATATGTGTGTATTTAGAAATATATAAGAATATTTATCAGTTGTCTGATGAACATAGTATAACAGGCTATGCCTAGTTTGGGATCAGATAACGGTGTGTTGATTGTCCTAAGATATTATACTATTGCATATTTTAGAGTATTTTGTAAACTCTAATCAAATTCCTTAATCGTTTTCAGTATTTAACGTAGAAAATCATTGTCTTTCATACTAACTGATTTGGAAGAATAGTTATAAGTTACAATCATAGGAATGACCGGAGCGGAGCTTACCAGTCTTGTTTGATGTGGAAACTATGGATAGTCTGAAGCTTGGGTAAGAATATCAGCTACTTTTATCAACACACAACGCAGGCTAAGCCGAGAGCTAAATAAAGGGAAAGGAACTTCGCTCCAACCGGGTGTCCCACAACTCCTTTCGTCTCTTTTTTTTGTTCAGACTCGTTAATGCCAATTAGCTTCTCGTATGCTGTCGAGATAATTACATTAATATTCAGTATCTCAGGCATAAAGCCACGCCATAAAGCCTAAACGGTGCACAACCATTAACACTTTAGTCAATAATCCTAGTAGGCTAAATTTACCATGATATAGGATGCAGCCGAAAATCGATTTCACGGTAAACTGGTCTCGAGGGAATTGGTTGAGGTACGATATTGCAAAATGTTTCCCAAAGGAGGGAGCAGTGTAGCAATAAACGGTTCAAAGCGGAGGTGGTAGATGCAAGTGTGAAGCTTAGCGGGAGCTTGGATCCATTAATAGAAAAAGTGTTCGACAAAGTGACAAAGAACCTTTATATAGATACTAAAGTAACAGTTTTTGAATTGAGAATTTGAAGCTGTGAACTTGTTAAACTTTATTTGTGGCGTTCCGCGCATAAAGGTACCACATGTCGGCATTTAGTTTCCGAGTTATTTGCGTTTATGTGAAATAGGGTGAAAATATGGCATTTTGTGATTTTTATTGATATTGTTCTACAACAAATTTGCTACTATTTGATACAATTAACATCTGCAGACATTTATAAGCACATTATTTTTAAAAGGAAATGTTTAATAAAATTCTACCAGAGGTCTTATGTCGATATTTTCATAATTATTATGTTGAGTTTTTGAATTTTAATACTATTTGTATATTGGCAATACAGTATCGGTTATGTTAGTGATACATTGATTCATATAATCTGTTGGGATCTATGTGGAAAAATCTATGTAACAAACGAGTAGAACATTGTTTTTTTTTTTTTTGTAACCTTAACTTTAAACTCCATTTTCTCGAAACTAGTTTTTTCAGAATTTCAACTTTGGATGTCTGTTACAAAACAAGTATTAGGGAACATTTTTTTTTGTAATCAGCATAATAAAGGGACTCTTCTAGATTCTACATCCGGCCTTAACTCAATACCTCCCTAGTGGTACCTTTATGCGCGAAACGCCACATTTTAGCATTACAATATTCAATAAATATAAAATATTCTCACGTTTTTTGCAATTTGACTGATTATTTCGTGAAATAGTCACACAATCCCATGAAATAGTCATTCAATGGAATTGTGTGAATTTAGAGAGTTGTATTGACGATTTTAGTGATTATAAGTCTGTAATAAATACGTGTTGCGGTCCAAAATAGTATTTTGCTTTAAGCCTATAATACACCGAGCTGGAAATTGGAAAAAACGTAAGAACATTTGAATTTCAGAGGGGCTACCCTGACTCGCGAAATAGACAAAAAACACTTTGACTGCAAAGGTTATTGACTATTTTCTTCCCTTACGTTTCACTGGCTTCAACACTTCAGCTGAAGCGGAAGCACAGCGCCAGGAATATTTTTTCCATACAAAATTTGTTTTTCACGATTACCTGTATTTTTACTGGATTGTTTCTATAGCTTCCGTTGTTTGTTTTAAAGTCTAATAAATATGGATCTGTTCCTGGTAGTAGCGTTAGCAATGAAATGAGATTTTGTTTTATTTCGTATTCATTCTTTTGATTTACCGGCAGTTTTCGACAGATATGGATTTATTATCTCCCGTTATTATTTTTACCAATCAGGATAAAACATGATTGAAATATGATAATGGCAATGGATCACGACAGTTTTGACGAATTTGGTTGAAACTAATATTTAATTTTTACTATTTTTTGTCGTAATTTGTTTTGAATTTTGAATTGCATTGGATACATTGTATAACGGGTTTCATAGAATACACCTTCCTCCTATTGATCTAGTGTAGGCTGGCTAGTGTGAGCTAGTGTAAAATGGCTGTGATATACGGACGTATAGACGAAATTACAAGTAAAATATCCCAGACGAAAATCTCGAATTTACCGTCGGTTTTGCTCCGTCAGACAAAATATATTATGATATTTTATAAGGAATCAAAAAATCGGGCTTGGAGTGAGGACGTCTATCTGACATGAAAGGAGAGATTATCTCAGATGGGCCTTAAGGAGCTTAGCATCGGATTCAAAGATTCACTTTGTAACCGTTGACAAACCACTCGTATCAAACCGACTGGACTTCAACAGTCCAATAAGGAATTTCAATGGTTTCGATTTACATTTTTATTTCTATCTCATATTCTTTAAGACTCTGTAAGGAGATTGTGATTTGTCATGGAGAGTATATTGAATGTGATATGTTCGTTTTGAAGTTTTTGACCTACGTAGGTAATTTATCTTTAAAATTGAGGATAAGTTTCGCAGCTATAAATTAAACGCAAAGACAAACATTTTATATAATATCCTACTTATATTTAAATGTGAAAGTTTGTGAGGATGTTTGTTACTCTTTCACGCAAAAACAACTGAACGGATTTGGATGACATATGGCGCACACGTAGTTTATAACCTGAAATAACACATAGGGTTTTTTAACCCGGTATTATGTTCGTTAGTAACGTACGAGCGAAGCGGATGGTAAAAGGTAGTTGGTATTAATTACTTGTACAATGTTTTGTTAAAATAAATTGTCGTACGACTCGAACTGATTCCGAAACTTTTTAGTATTATCTTGAGTTTATTCATTCGCAGAATTAGAATCGGGCAATAGATACCCTTTAAGTACATTCCTATTTTTGTCTAACCCTTCGGGATAAACAGGCGCAACGTAATTACACTCCCTAAATTTGTACCCTTCTTAGTTAAGGGCCATATTCCAATCTAATTGTTCTTGTAATAATGTATTGTGTGTCTAATCTCGAAAAAGAAATCTGTGTTTCTGTACATAATTTGTGTCTACATAAATCAACCAAATGTTTGGGAGACCGTACACATGGTATTTTTGTTGGTATTTCAGGGTTGTCTAATTGTAAAAGTTTATATATAATAACTAGCTTTTGCCCGCGGCTTCGCCCGCGTGGATGTCGGAAATTAATGCAAGAGGACGTACTACCGCGATAAGAATGTGTTATTCCAGGTTATATAGGTAATATAGACTCTGTGTGCTATTTTCGATCCAGAACCATTCAGCCATTTTTGCGTGATTGAGAAACAAACACCCAATCATACATATTTTCACATTTATAATATTATTAGTAGTAGGATTATAACTCATATTACTTAGGATTCATAGTTTATGAGAACATCACGTGTGTTGGTGTTTTTAAAATAAAAGTAATAGTATTCAGAGTAAGAAGACTGTGACATAGGGCTTGGTTTAGTTGAATATAAGTCTTCCTGGTTTTTCTTAACGCTCCTATTTTACCTATACAGACACTCAATCATTTACCAGACACCGCACATAATTATAGGAATAGTACTTTTGCCAGTGGCTTGGCCCGTATAGCTGTCGGAAAATATCACCCGGGATAAAGTAGGTATCCTATCTGTTACGTATCCATGATATAATACCTATATCTTTGTGCCAAATTCGATCTAAATCCGTTTGGCCGTCTTTGCATCATTGAGAAACAAACATCCAAAAATCTAAACATCTAAGCCATTTCGCGGTCTCTTACTTGGAATAATACTATTAGGTTTATTTTGAGTATAATGAACACACATGATATTCGCAATTACTATGAAGCCAAAGTAATATGAATTACAATCCTACTTATCCTGTACTACCCGGCCCCTGCCAACGCGCTCTGCGCCCACTTTTTAAATGTCTAATATCTTCTAAGATATTCATTTAAATTACATGCTGTAAAGGGCCATA
Source organism: Aporophyla nigra (assembly GCA_947507805.1). Taxonomy (NCBI): domain Eukaryota; kingdom Metazoa; phylum Arthropoda; class Insecta; order Lepidoptera; family Noctuidae; genus Aporophyla; species Aporophyla nigra. The sequence continues at coordinate 9,852,177 of OX382291.1, read as the reverse complement.
TTGATCTATATTAAATGCACAATGTATTTAGGGTACTTAATTGGATAAGGATTAATGCTGTATTGCTTAAAATCGCTGTCGTAAATAAGCCCTTATTTCTCGTAAAAAGTAAAAGATAAAAAATGGTTATTGTGGGTTATCCCTAAGAGATAGACATATACCATTGAGGACATTTTTGTAGGCCTTTTTAAGGTGTACAATACTGTAGTACATTATTTTGATCTATTTCGTAGGATTCAGCCAGGGTTTTTCGAATTTTGAGACGTATGTCAGCGTAGTTTTCGAAGATAGTTATTTTTTTTCTAAAATAAAAGAATCTTTCTAAAATAAAAATAGCCTAAGTTACTCCTTGTTACATCAGCTATCTGCCAGTGAAAGTCCCGTCAAAATCAGTCCAGCCATTTGAGAGATTAGCGGGAACGAACAGACAGACAGACAGACAGACAAAAATTGTAAAAAATGTTGTTTTGGTATATGTATCGTGTATACATCCATATACACTTAGTAAAAAGTGGTTATCTTAATATTAAAAACAGACACTCCAATTTTATTTATTTGTATAGATGTATAGATGAGCCACTTGCTATCTGATCTCTTCACCACCCTTGGTTGACTGGTAGAGAATGCCTAAGGCATTAAATCCGTCTTTGTACCTAGTGTGCGAGATGAATACATGTTTATATTAAATAAAAATAAAATAAATGAGCACAACGACCCCTTAACAGACTTTGGGCAAACAAAAATGAAGGTTGCTTAATGTAAAAACAGCTATAATTAAATATGAAAACCTTAAATCATTATACAGGACAGGACAGGACCATCGACGCGCAAACTTTTGCGTTGGATTCAGCACTTGATTCTAGACCCGTTAGCATATAGAAACGTAAAAAAAGACATCAGCTGTTCCATATATTTTAACACATGGCAGCATTCGTATTTTTTTTTCGTTTACAGATGTAAAATGCCTATGCCAGGAGGTCTAAAATCATATACTGAATCCATGTTAATAGGTTCCCGTGTGGTGTCGGACATGAAGAATAGCATCACCCCATTTCTTCCCGTGGGTGTCGTAAAAGGCGAGTAAGGGATTTACTAGAGAATGGGCAGCAGCGTTCTCTGTGCATTTTACCAACATACTGCGATCGCCAACCCGCTTGCCAAGCGTGGCGATTATGGCAAAACCCCCCAAATAGGGGGAGGCGTATGTCCAGCAGCGGTGTTAGTAAGTTTAGCGTCAATATCCAGGTCCTCCTGTATAAGTTTACAAAGTGAGGTACCTATTACTACAAACATAGTAACAGTATCATCCTTACGAAACTCGTACAAAACTTCCTAGTACATCTGTTTACTTGAAGCAGGACCTTCGTAACTAATCCTTCCTTTACAAAGGTCACAACTACCTTTGTTCCTGACTTCTGTTTGTTCTATCTTTCCAAGGCTTTTTCTCGAGCCTCCCAACTCAAGGCCAGGGCCTCAGATTTGTAATTCTAGTTCATTTGTTGGACTTTAATTGCTATTAATGGATCCGTAGTGTGTGGGTGAGTGGCAAAGAAATTTGACCTTAAATTGGACATTATTGTCTTGAACGTGAGATACGAATAGAATAAATGGTTTGGAAGGTCAAGGTAGGTATTTTATTTATTTGTTCCTTTTATAATTGTAAACGTTGTGATTAATTGGTCAAAGGTCTCTGTTTTTGGTAGATCATCTTCATCTGCCAAGCCTTTTTAACCGACTTCAAAAAAAAGGAGGAGGTTATCAATTCGACTGTTTTTTTATGTTTGTTCATCATCATCATCATCATTTCAGCCGAAAGACGTCCACTGCTGGACATAGGCCTCCCCCAAGCACCGCCACTTCGACCTATTCTGTGCTTCTCGCATCCAACGTATTCCTGCGGCCTTCACCAGGTCATCGGTCCATCTTGTGGGAGGCCTTCCAACGCTCCGTCTTCCAGTACGCGGTCGCCACTCCAGAACCTTCCGACCCCATCGGTCATCCGTTCTGCGAGCAATGTGCCCTGCCCACTGCCACTTAAGTTTGGCAATTCTTCGGGCTATGTCGGTTACCTTGGTTTTCCTACGGATCTCTTCATTTCTGATGAAGACCACCATTTGACCATTTTTTCTTTTTTTGTTTGTTACGTCATAACTTTTGACTGGGTGAACCGATTTTGATGATTCTATTATTTAAGTTATTTAAGTTGCTGAGCCGACAATTTATTCGAAAAAATGACGCAATGGTTTAGAAATAATCTTCAATCCCATTCAGATTCTGATAAATTTACGTCATAACTTTTGACTGGGTGAACCGATTTTGAAGATTCTTTTTTTATTTGAAAGCTAGTACTTCTCGAATGGTCCCATTTTAATTTGGTTCCATTCGAATAATGGAATCCATGTGAAAACCATATAAGTCTTAAATTTGCATTAAATATTTGCGGCGACAAATTAACGAATAACGCGATTAGATTAGTGCGGGGTATCTACCATAACTAAAAAAATTAAAATAAAACCAATTACAAAAAAATAACAATCGACTTCGGTAAAAAAAAAAAACTACAAAGTCAAAAACAACTTTAGTTTTTGGAAGTCGGTGGCAAAAAAACCTTAAATACAGATCCTAAGACACCGAATTCCGAAATTAAGGTTATTTTTGACTTGGTAGTGTTTTTTTTTTGGTAGATCATCTTCATCTGCCACGCCTTTTGTCAACTATTTTGGCTCGACTTCCATTCTAACCCGATGCGGCAGAATATCAGTATTTTACAGGGAGCAACTGCCTGTCTGAGCTTTACTCTTCAGTTTTTGGGTAATACGATACTTCTTGGTATGATTCTGCTGGCCTTTGACGACTCGTAACGACGGTTAAAGATCTTGGATGACACCCGGAACGGCTTCACATGCTTTTCGAGGCATGGAGGAGTATCGGTATATAAAGATGGTTACCCATCTGTCGGCCAACCGCGGTAGCGTAGCTTAACATGATGATCGATCCGTGCGGCTATTACTTAGCCACGACCCCAAAATTTTGTAGGAGAAAAATTAAATATTAAAATATTAGTCAAAACTGTTTCCAAATATATAATATTACGAATCTATAGTAATTATTACTTATCTACAACTACTGTTCCGATTCTAAAAAATAATTCACTGATAGAAGACTTAATGCCAAAGGATGATTTATGAACGGAGACATTCACGCGACTGAAGTCAGAAGCAGATGCTAGTTTAATATATTACCCAAGCAGAATCCATAGGTACAATCAGTATATAAAACTATAGTTCGTTTTTAGGGTTCCGTTGCCAAATGGCAAAAAACGGAACCCTTATAGATTCGTCATGTCTGTCTGTCTGTCTGTCTGTCCGAGTATGTCACAGCCACTTTTTTCCGAAACTATAAGAGCTATCTATTGAAACTTGGTAAGTAGATGTATTCTGTGAACCGCATTAAGATTTTCACACAAAAATAGAAAAAAAAAACAATAATGTTTGGGGTTCCCCATACATAGAACTGAAACCCAAAAATTTTTTTTTCATCAAACCCATACGTGTGGGGTATCTATGGATAGGTCTTCAAAAATTATATTGAGGTTTTTAATATAATTTTTTTCTAAACTGAATAGTTTGCGCGAGAGACACTTCCAAAGTGGTAAAATGTGTCCCCCCCCCCCCCCGTAACTTCTAAAATAAGGGAATGATAAAACTAAAAAAAATATATGATGTACATTACTATGTAAACTTCCACGGAAAATTGGTTTGAACGAGATCTAGCGAGTAGTTTTTTTTATACGTCATAAATCGTAAACTTTTAAATTTGCCTTTCATTCAGTCAACTCAAATATAAAAATTGAAAAAAAAAACATTTAATTTCATTAAAATAAACCTTATGCATAAACCGTGAATACCTGAAGGTTCGTACGGAACCCTCGGTGCGCGAGTCCGACTCGCACTTGGCCGGTTTTTTAAACTTAGCTTCTAATTTGACAGGTGTTAGGTATGTCAAACGCATGTCAAAGTTATTACTATAAAAGGAAACACAAAAGACAAGCAATGTCAGTTTAGACTGCGGGATTAAAAACAGATCTCTAAATAAATCACGTGTAATCTCTAATTTCGCTTCACATTTTACTTGAGTATTCATTAAATGTACCTGATTAACCGTCATCCAGGGTCACATTACGATGATTATGTTAGACACAATAGCAACCAGGTTGTTACAGCTATTGTGCACTACCAAATATGCAAACCTGTATTTACATTATTTCCGCCATTTATCCACGTCCATTACAGATTCTTTATGATATAATTTATGCATTTTCATTAAGTTTTCTCCACTTCTCTTTTTATATGTATTTTCTTTTAATATAATATTGTGCAATCACGATACGATGTCTCATGTCTTTGAATTTTTAGTTCTAGGTCATGCCGGTTTCCTGACGATATTATCCTTCACCGTTTTGACAGCTTACCCAAAGTTTAGTGCCTGCTTGCATTCGAACAAGTTGCGGCCACAGTGGTGAGAGCAGTGACTCTCAATAAACTATGATTATAATAAACTATTCATGGTTAGAAACATGTGTAAGATGAAGGTAGATTTCTATCAAAGACGTTATCATTCTGCTATTTGTTCAATTATTTATTATTACATTTTTTGTTATTGTATTATTGTTACGCATGAATTACCAAAAAAAAATTGCATAATTTTAATTGTAAATATCCTTATTGTCTTTGTAATAATATGTAAAACCATAAATGGTGCATGCTGTGTTAGCCTATAAATTGTTGCACTTAAGAATGTACTGTTATCTAAATTATATTTAATGTATTGTGTAAACAATTGTTGGCTAACCTAAATAAATAAACGGACTTTTACAGTTTTTTAAATAAACAATTTTAGAAAAAGTACATAGGTCACTGACCTGACCATTATTGCCATGCTAAACTGTAACCTACTATAGGTACAGTAGTAAAATGGCAATTAAAGTCATGGAAATGAAAGGAATTACTTGTTGCGATCAACCCTACATAAATTGTTCTACAACGATTTACATATGAATGAGGGGTGAATATTACGCTCCGCGTGGGAACTCTATATGAACTAGCGAGCGTGGTAGCTAATCCTTACTGAATGGTTGTACCTACTCGGGTAGTCTGATGTTTGCGCTTTACTCAAAACGGTGAAGGAAAATATTGTGAGGAAATCGGCATGTCCTACAACCAAAAAATTCGAAGACATGTTACATTTACTAACCAGCACTGGGCCCGCGTGGTGGATTACGGCCCAATTGCCCTCACTGAGAGTAGGCCTGTGTCCCAGCAGTGGGAATATTTTAGGCTGATTATGATATGCTTTATTATACAATTATATTTTAATCCAATTGACGAACCGAGTACGTACATTTGCTTAACATTTAATTTCCATGACTTAGTTATCAAGGGTTATTTAGCGAAAGTTCGTATACTCCATACGAACTTTCGCTAAATAACCCTTGATAACTAAACATTCTTCCGTTCGACGACCCACCTACCCGCGATTCTCGTGTTGGTGTACTTTTAGGCGAATATCGATATATGCTGTGGCTGTGTGGAATAGTTCTTAATTAAGGTTTTGGTTTTTTTTTTTGTTTAATAATAATCCAAAGAATGTACTAATGTCAGAAGTTCCGGTGGTTAATAAATACTTTTTTCAAAAAATGCATTTTATTTAGCGTAGTCGGTTCGACGAATATTTAGTAACCATGTAACAACGAAAATAGTTATCTAGGGTTTCTACTTCAGTAGAAGAATTTAAATATTGCATTAGCTGAAAAATATTGTTAGAGTTTATATTTGTATTAAAGTTAGCCAATAGCAGGTAAATTTAGTTTTATTGATAAATTATTTTGTAATTTAACCTTAAATTTTGATAAAAGTTTTAGGGTTCTGTACTCAAAGAGTGCCAACGGAACACTATTACTAAGGAGCCGCTGTCCGTGCATCCGTCTGTCACGGCTAAATCTATTAATTCGGAATAAGTAGACACTTAAAATTTTCAGAATTTTGACACAAGTTTCGCCAGTATAGCAATAAATACCACACATTTTAAATAGAGTTATATATGTATATACGGTATACCATATTGTACGGTTGTACGGAACCCATCGTGTCATTTAGTCGCTTGTTAGTACTAACATATTAAGTAACACTTCGGGGGCTAAATAGGCATTCTGCACTGTTAAATTTGCAATTTTTCAGTGCCTTTACAATAACTCAAACCACATTGTGTTACTGAAAAAAAAAACATAGGTTGTTAATAATCTGCCTATCATTCAAGACAAATCTTTGTGTGATGAGCACAATCATTAGTCCTGTGTCTCGGTGTCATTTATCTATAATATGTATGTATTTAGGAATATATAAGTATATTTATCAGTTGTCTGGTTACCATAGTACAGGCTCAGCCTAGTTTGGGATCAGATAACGGTGTGTTGGTTATCCTAAGATATTATTTATTTATTTATTTAGTGTCACTTGTAAGTACATAGTAAGAAATACTTAAAGCTAAAGCAGGCTATAAAAATTTGGCACAGGACTCAAAGCTTAATTTTCCGTCGTTCATTGGTTTCATATATTTTATTTCGAAGTCGGGTGTTCATAATTTATTTTAGCTGTCAGAAAATGTTAACGGCAAACACTGGTGCACTTAATGAAATATTGGGTCGTAGATTATTATTGCGGAATTAGTAAAAGTTTTGCACAGTGCTGTGACTGCAAATCTGAAGACCAGTTATAAAAAATGGGTGATAACCTCTGCTGTTTGTTGTTTTTTTTTTTAACTGCACCCTATTTGCGAAACGCACTATTTATCAGAATCTGAACGGGATTGAAGATTATTTCTAAACCATTGCGTCATTTGTTCGAATAAATTGTAAGCTCAGCAACGTAAATAACGCAATGAATGATGTTTAACTATCAATATGAAACCAATTCCTACTGATAGCAAGTTACGCAAATACCCCTCTGGTCTCTTGAACAATAATCAAAGGTAAGGTAAGCAACTGACTTCTGCTACGATATTCATCACCATCATCATCTGCCTAGCCTTTTCCCAACTATGTTGGGGGCAGCTTCCAGTCAAACCGAATACCAATATTTTATATTTATTTTGCATGTAAAATACTGGAGGTCAAATAGGAATAGGATAGGTCAGGAAATAGAGAACTAGTGATGTTTCGGAGCGTTTGAAGGCCTCCCACAAGATGGACCGATGACCTGGTGAAGGCCGCAGGAATACGTTGGATGCGAGAAGCACAGAACAGGTCGATGTGGCGGTACTTGGGGGAGGCCTATGTCCAGCAGTGGACGTCTTTCGGCTGAAATGATGATGATGAATGTTTCTAAAAAGTTACTTTGAATAGTAATTTCTGTGTTCGCTTAGCTTCAATCAAGTCCGTATTTCCGGCACTACCCCACACGCTGAAATCGTTTCAGTTCCTTAATACACTTGGTACAATTCACGAGAGTTATAGTATAATACGTTAATAACGTTCCCAAACAAGTAATCTATCTATACTAATATAATAAAGAGGAAAGATTTGATTGTTTGTTTGTATTGAATAGGATCCGAAACCACTGGTCCGAATTGAAAAAATCTTTTTGTGTTGGGTAGCCTATTTATTGAAGAAGGCTATAAGTTATATAACATCACGCTACAATCAAAAGGAGCGGAGCAGCAACGAAAAATGGCCGAAAACTGGCAGACAATTCGATGCGACGGGAAGGGTCACGGGAGCAAAAATCAATTATAATGTTTTTGTAAAAATTACTTTCAAACCCACACTTAACGTTCAATTTACACTGCAACTTCAATATTTTTAATGGCTTCTTCAATAGTAATAGTCGTTGGGAAATCAACTTAATTTACCATAGTTAAAGTTGATATTTCTTTTAATGGAAGTAACATCAACTGGGATAGAAGATATTGAAAATGGAATAGTATATTATGTACTTAAGGAATAATATCCTTGGGGGCTGCTTCCATGCGGAACGTAAGAAAATAAAGATTCTGATAGAATTTTCATGAAACAACAAAGAAAGAATAAATATATATTATGACGATCTTATAGTAAAATAGGCATTGATTTCTTCTCTATTATTCTTACAATCATGACTACGCTTCCTGAGGTTTAAAATATGCTAACAATACTAAAATGTTTATATCCAGTTTCCTTTGTTTTATAAAAGCACGGAAAACTTGACATCCATGTAAATACAACATATTTCATCTTTACTCTACTCTTTCCCCCCTCTCTAGTCAGAAGACTATGTTTGGTAAGCCGATCCCTTAGAAGATGCGAGCCAAATATTTAGTGTAGCCTTTGACCATGTCATTATTTTCAGTGAGCGCATAAAGAAGGGACGTTCGCAAAATCAATTAAATCAGCGAATTCCACAAAATGCCGTGTGTATGTACAGTATATTATGTAATGTACAGCCTCTTAAGTCTTTATTCGTATGCATGGGTGCAAGTTACTGAGCTTGTCGCAAAAAAAACAAAGTTCTATAGTTGTTTTTTTTTTAAATTTAATAACAGTCCCAATATCTTATGCTTACGCCACCAGATCTTACTACTACAGCAATATATTTAAGTGTAAAAGTAAGGAATATACAAGACATTCCAGCCACTGCTATTTCTACGATTTAATTTGTGTGCGACGAAATGCAAACGCTAACGTTAACGCAAACCATACTACATCGGAGCTAAGGAATGGAATCTGTGTCAGTACTCGTATGTTTTAATTCCAGCGTGATAGGTATATAAATTGAAGAGGAACTATTCAAAAGCTATTTCATTTAGAATTATAACCGTTTGTCTATTTGCATTTGCCAACAAATTCTACTCATATTTGAAATAAAATGTTTGCTAAAACCAGACGGGTTTATTACAAAATAGGTGGACAGTTGGCAGGGTACTGTTTTTCACAAAGAGAAGTTTATTTCAATTCACAATTCGACTATGCATAAAAAACGGGTTTAGAATTATACGTTACACGTTTTCTGTTACGTCAATTTCCGATATAACTTAAAAGTGGAATAATCAGTTTTTCAAAAGACGTCAACGATTCGCCTTAGTGAGTTAAAAAAAAAGTGAAGAACTTCAGGTTTAAAAATGTAAATATGTGACTGAAACTGGGAAAAATTGATCTGTGGTTACAGGAAAACCGGTAGGGAATATAAAAAAAAACAGTTTCAAAGTCTTCCTACAATGTTCCCAATGCTGGGCCAACACAGGCTTCCTCTCGGTTAGAGGGAGTCCTTATCTACCACGCGGGCCCACTACGGGTTGGCAGATGTATTTAGTTTTTTTAAATTTCTAATTTTTATGTACATGAATTGTATGAAAACTTGTATATCGAATGTATATAAAAATTTACATAATTTAATTTCTCGATGATGAAAAAAAAATATTCGCACAAACTCAACGCCATTTGGAAGAGCAATGCTAATACTTTAAAGTATTGTGTGTATTTTTTCGATAGCTTAATTTCTCGCGATGCTACATAACCGTAAAAACACGCTAAAATCGTGTTTTTTGCACTATTAGGTTAGGATATTTAAAAGATGTGATGGAGCAATTCCGAGGCCGAATTTGAATTCAGTGACCCAAAATCTACGGGGAATGACTACTCTCATTCAAGGAGCAAGGGTCACGTCGGGCTGTGTAATATAAGATAAAGTATTAAAATAAGAGTTATTTTTCTTATATCTGTGAATGTTTCATCGTAACTATTTTCGGCATAAAAAATTTAGTTAAAAATATAAAAATACACTTTAAAACCGAACCATTAACTGAGGACTTTCGTGAAACCCTTGAATTAAGTTAATAACTCCAACAATTTAATCATCGCAATTACCGCCGTCTAAAAGTTTTATTCCATTATGTTCTACATTTCACAGAGAGATTTTAAAACATTTCCATGTTACGAAGGTACTTAAAGGGTTTGTAGGCAAGTAATAACAGCACGAGATGATCAATCAGGGTAAGCTACGTTACCGCATATTGTCAGTGGCTGGTTGACCGTTTTTACATACCAAGACCTCTCCGTGACTTAGAAAATACGTCATAACGGTGGTCCCGGCTTTGTTTCGTAGGTTCTTTGGCAGACGTTAGGTTCGTCAGAAGCCCGAAAGCCGAACAACCATCCTTACCAAGGGGTATCGTATTATCTAGTAAATTGGTTGTGGAGATAAGATTGGAGTAGCTCCATGAAAAATGCAGGTATTCAGCTGCATCTGGTTAGACTGTAAGCTGACCCCAATTTAGTTAAAGTTAGTTATTACTCTATACTGTAAACACAACATACATAAATAGGGAAATAAACAACAAAAAAACAAACTTAAATAGAAAAATATAACAAAAAATGTAGCTATGTATAATATTGTTAAGAGTAAGACTAAATAAGACTGAAAGTATAATATTCTAAGAGCATCTTCTTGTTCATATCAGTTCATATGTCCATTTAAGAATAACAAGAAAGTCTGATTTTTCGTGAAAAAATGACACATCACTCTTTACTACAAAATGAACATGAAAATGGAATTCAAAAGTAATTTGCAGGCTTTTTTTTTTTTTTTTTATATTAGCCTACACTGTCCCACTGCTGAGCAAAGGCCTCCCCCAAATCCCTCCAAGTATCCTTTTCCCGGGCCACCTCCATCCAACCCTTGGAGTACGCGTCGAGGTCGTCTCGCCACCTCTTCTTGGGCCGGCCTCGCCGGCGCCGTCCATCGTCAGGCACCCACTGTGTGGAGACTATTGCCCAGCGGTCGCTGTGCATGCGGCTGATGTGACCCGCCCAGTCCCATTTTAGCCTGGCAGCCTTTTTGCCTACGTCTAGGATTCCCGTTTTGGAGCGCAACGTGGTGTTTCGTATTTTGTCAGTTCTTTTAACCCCTAAAATGCTGCGCTCCATTGCTCTTTGGCAAACCCCAAGCCGGAACTTTTGTGAATCGGTGAGTGACCAGGTCTGAGCACCGTAGGTTAGGACGGGCAGGATACACATATCGATGAGTTTTCGCTTCAGGGAAATCGGTAGATCACCCTTCATTAGCGTCTTCATGGACCAGTAGCTTTTCCAGGCATTTTGGATGCGGCGATCTATTTCCTTTCCTTGCCTGTTTCCGAAAGAAACTAACTGGCCCAAGTAGATGTACCCATCAACATACTCTATTTTCTGCCCATCTACCTCGACCCTACGCTTAGTGCTGTTGGTCATGGCTTTGGTTTTAGACCGATTCATCGCGAGTCCCACCTTAAGACTTGCCGTGCTTAGGTCTTGAAGCATAATTTGTAGTTCTAGAGCGGTGGGGGCAAAAAGGACTATGTCGTCGGCAAAACGGAGATTTGTCAACTTTCTGTTGCCTACTTCAATGCCCTTGGTCGTCCATGAGGCTGCCAGTGTTCTAAATATTTCCTCAAGAGTGCTTGTAAATAATTTTGGGGAAAGCGGGTCACCTTGCTTAACACCCTTTTGTATTTTAAATAACGGTCCCGCAGTACTGAGTTTGATGTCTGCAGTGCTATTGTGGTAAATATTTCTGAGAAGGTCTATATATTGCTGTTCCAGTTCTTGGTTTTCTAGCGACTTAAATATTTCTGAGTGTTTTATGCTATCAAAGGCCTTCGTATAATCTACGAAGGCTAAGTAGAGCGGTTTATTGAATTCCGAAAATTTTTCAAGTAACTGGTTCAAGGTGTGTAGGTGGTCAGTTGTCGAGAAACTAGGGCGAAATCCAGCTTGTTCTGGTGGCAGGCTTTATCAAAGTGAAAAACATTTTCGTAAAATTGAATCGAGGTCACTTTGAGTATATTCCGGACAAACAATAAAATTGCAGGTAACTCAGTGCAGAGCATAATAATGTCCTGAACTAAAATGCAATCCAATTTATCTTTACTACAATAGAGAAAATTGAATAGGAAAATCTTAATTAAGTTTACCTAGAGCCACCGTAGAGAAAAATGAAGGGTAACTAAGGTTTTATAAACCATTGAAGCATTTAAAAAAAGTAAAGACCCTTCCTTATCAGTAAACCATTGATCTACAAAATTGTATATAATTCGACGGTTGTACGGTTGGCCTACACTGCACGCCATCGCCATATCTGCTTCAATACAAGCTATTACCTGTAAGAAATGGCAGATGTAATGCCAATTAGGTCATACTTCATACCGGGCAATGGTATGTAGATATGAACCTACATCCGTGACAATCCAACAAATATTAAGAATCTGCAATAGGGTCTATAGATGTTTGTTACTCTTTCACGCAAAAACTACTGAACGGATTTCGATGCAATTTGGCACACAGATAGTTTATAACCTAGATTAACACTTAGACTACTTTTGCAGCTACGTTAAAGAATAAAAACAATAGGCACACACACAGTTTTTCAAATTTTCACTAATATATAGGTATATGTTATGTATATATGATATTAGGTATATGAGCTTGGATGCATTGGAGTCTAAGACCACCACAGATTGGCCTTTATTGGCTCAGGATGGAGTTGAGTAAAAATAGAATACGGAGGCCTTTGTCCTGCAGTGGGACAATACAGGCTGATAATTATTATGTTTTCACTGTTGGCGAAGTGCAACACGTTATGCTCATAGATAAAAACATTATTGTTGACATTAGCTTGACGAACGTACGCGAATCCATAAGATTTTCCCCGATCCGCTAACAATCTCACATCAAAATTGTAAACAACATGGCTTGATCTGGAAGTTATTGCATGTAAACAAAACGGTTTTATAAGGCTTGACGAGAAACCTTGGCGCGAGATGACTTCAAACTCGATGGCAAATCAACTGAGAAAGATGCAAATGGAGTGAGTAAAGGCTCACACCTAAAGAGTGTTTTTCATTTGTTTGAGTTCGACACAGCTGGATAGCAAATAGAATAAATATTTCGCCACCTGGCTCATAATAAACCGTACAGTTACAGTAGCATACCTAAAGAACCCGACTGACACCGTTGCAAGCCCTAAGAAAAATGTCTGAGTGGAAAACATTTCTCCCGTTTACTTATTTTATGAAGCCTTATGACTGTCTGCGTTCAATGTTACTGAAAGTTAGAAAGAAAACGTAATAACTCATTTTTAATACAAGATAAGAAATATTAAGGTAACGAAAATAAGTTATTCATATTAACAGTGTCTACTGAACGAAGAATAGGTAGTCAAGAATGTTCCACAGACTTCCCATGTGCTTTGACAGCTGCCTTATAAAAAAAACTCTTAGGTATTTATACTATAAATATCGCTGCATTTGTACAATGAAATAACTTTTTACAATTACCATTAATAACGACAGCGCAGGTAATACTTTAATAACACCAATTTGAGTTTATTTACGGTTAGTTGTCAACTCGTAAGTTTATTCACTTTCAATGTTTTCATGATATTAACATTTAACTGATGTTCTAAAAATGAAATTGACGGTTTTGTGCTTCTTATAATGCTCAGATTTTGTTTTTTTTTTTTAATAATTCAGTCTTTTCATTTAGTAACTAAGCTAGGGCAAACAAGTTAGAAAAGACACCAACCACACGCGAGCCGAGCGAGCGCTACATCGAAGTTGACTATTTCGTTTTTTTTTTAATGTGAAATAGGAATTATTTGAGGTCCACAAACAGAAGCAAAATCCTAATTTATATTAGTGAGTGTTAAATTATATTTTAGGTTAGAAAAATCGGAATTATTCGAAGTTCGGTTTTTCACAAACTTTAAAAAAATACCTGGTAAGGTGCAAATTCGTCGCCAATTGACATTTCGTAACATTTTCATTTTGACATTTGGAAACTTAAAAGTCGACCGTTTTAACCTAACTGTGTAACACACTTTCAATTAATCCAAGGGATCAGAAGAACATTCCAAATCTGCAAAAAAAAAATAATCTGAAGAATCTGAAATATTGAAGTAGTTGAGCTACTTCAAAAATTCAGTGAAGGCGGCTGAACTGTCAATATGAAAGGCATTGAGATCGATTACTATTTACTGTGTGGAACGCAATTTACCTGCCATTCGAAGTTCAATTGCAACCAATAAATTGGCTGCGTTCGCTTCTGTCGTGTTAATACACATTTACACGGTCCCGTCAAAGGGCGTTATTTGATTCATTGAGGACAGTTTGGTTGGCGGGTTGAACTAAACGTTCGGATGAACAGGTCTGTTTATTTGTAAATGGAAATACGCTTAGTATCTACCCAATATTTGATTAATGGTTACTATTATTGACTTGTGGTTATAGTTATGCTTGCCTCAATCAAGTTATGAATAGTATAGTATGTACTATATAAGTATCATTTATTTGTTCATAAGTATAAAAACATTTAGTAGTATGGTGATACCCTTTATGACACTTCTTTCACACAAATACAGAAGAACAGCAACAGAGAAAAAGAATAAGAATAGAAATTATAGATAAATAATTATTTTTATTTTTAAGTGTAGGCAAAATGCAATAAGTTCATGGTAACGAGATAACTGCAGAACGATGTTTAGTCGATTAATAATAAAGATAGTAAATGTCTTAGCACATCACTACACGTAAAGTGCACGAGCCTTGCTTGTTGTCTGACATTACTCGGCGATTTCACCTGCCACCTGCTACACAGGATGAAATTTAATAGGTGCGCCAAATTAAAATATATAATTCAACGTGTTACAAAGGAAATGTGCAACATGTCATGAACACAAACGTGCGCGTGGAAAAGACCGCTCAAAAATAGTTAAATGACCGCTCGCTCAACACGTTACCAACTTGCTTTTGTGAACTCAGCGAAAATTGATACTTTAATTTTCTTACTTGTTAGATAAAGATTATTTTACTGGGTTGCCTTATTTGTGTCTATTTGGAGGCCTTATCTTAGTATGTAGAATCTAAGAGGATAACTAAATACACGATTTTTGTGATTTGGGAAATGACAATTCATTATGTAAGTAACAGTTATTGAATCTACAATTTCAAGTTGGCACAAGTTTTAATTTTTTTCCTGTTTACGTGGTTGGTTATCCAGAACTAATAGGACTTAAGCTTTGTACCTTGATCTAGCGTGAGTTCATACTTATTGATTGGATATCATAAAGTTACAGGTGTTCAAAATAGCCTCGGTCTCAACATATAGACTTGCTTACCTTTTTATCACGACATCCATTAAACTAATAATAAAAATGTGAAAAGAACTATGTCTGTTTTTAGGTTTAAATAAATAAATAAAATTAGTTTAATTCAAGTCACGTAACTCATATTCAAATAAATACATACTAAAAGGATACAGACAGGATAACAAACACAGACAAAAGGGAAGAAGAACACTTACAACATAGAAACATGCCTGCTGCAACATTTCCGGACATATGGACAATCCACTCTGTCAGCTATCATCGCTAGGACGGTGTGTGGTTTAGGCATGAAAACGTATTTTCATGCCTAAACCAGTAAATCTTTTCCATATGAAATCTGACGAATAGTTAGTTACTTTGCTAGTTAGCAAAAAACAAAAAATAAGTCCGAATAACTCATGCAAAACGAGACAAGATTTAACATGAAACGCTTTTAACAAACAATCATTGAATTATATGGCATAGTTACCGAAATTGGATGGCGTCATAGTAATTTATGATATACGATACGATTGTGAAGTTTTACACAAGCTCTGTGTTAGTTCTGGGAGAGCACAACAAACAAACAAACGCTGCTGAGAAGGCGTGTCGGCGCCATTTCGCTTCTGTCGTTGTCACGAAACGTTTGAAAATTTTGCTTGATATTTGGAGCGTAGATGCATGCTGTGATCAAACTGCAATGTTAAGACTGGTTTACAATAACTCATTGTATTGGCCAATAAGGCACCACTTGACGGGCCTGTTAGTGATTAGTGACCCTAACTGCCAAGACTGAGGTCGTGGGTTCGATTCCCACCCAGGACAAATCTTTGTGTGATGAGCACAATCATTTGTTCTGTGTCTGGGTGTAATTTATCTATAATATGTATGTATTTAAAAATATATAAGTATGTTTATCAGTTGTCTGATTGCCATAGTACAAGCTCTGCCTAGTTTGGGATCAGATAACATTGTGTTGGTTGTCCTAAGATATATTAGATATAGTTATTACTGCCTGCTTGCTCGACTTTTAAATAGAAACTCAGTAATGTTATTCTTGTTTTCCCGTTGTTTGGTTTATTATATCTATTCATGTTTATACGGGTAGGTATTCCTTTCAAGTACATATATAAATACATAAACACTCACGTAAATATATAAATACATTTTATCATGGGGCAAGGCAAAAACTTCAGAACACCATCTGCTACGATCCTGACATACTTCTTTTTCCTCATTGAAGTTCATACATCTGCCCCCCTAGCCAAGTTACAACTGTTTCGTGTCGAATTCCGTTCTCCAATCGGTAACGCCTCAGTGTCAGCGATTGTTGAAAACGATAAGTTGGTAGCCATGTTCACGCGCCTGAGTCGGCCGCTCGTTCTACAATGTCTTTAGAAAAACGTCATTATAACAAAGGATGTAGCGTTGAACATTGGTGAAACGATAACAATTTATTCTATCATTTTGAATGATATGAACTTGGCTACGAATTTTCTATTCGTGTGTTCTAACCACGTGACTTAACGTTGAGATGATTTTATTCCCATACATTTTATTAGTTTTCGAGTAGCGTTAACGACTGGAGATTATATATCAACTTGGCTAGGGGTGTTGGTCATTCACGCGCGCCTGATGCGACTACTACGCGAGGGATAATGAAGGGTGGCTAACAAAAGGTATTTAGGTAGATGTAAGTGTAAAAGCCAGGTGGGGACGCACTAGGAGGACATGTAGTGACCTTATTGGTGATATCATTCAGAAAGGTCAGGTGCGTTGTATTAGTGTGTGCTTACCTTTATACAATAAATAGGTACCTGACTATATTATATCTTACTAGCTGACCCAGCAAACGTTGTTATGCTGGGTGAAAAAGAGTGAAAATTTAGAGTTGTATGTATTTTTCAATGCCAAATAATAATAAAATATTTTTTTTGAAAAATGTAAAAAAAAATTAAAAAAAAATTGGGGTGGACTACCCCTAACATTTAGGGGGATGAAAAATAGATGTTGGCCGATTCTCATAGATACCGGATAAGCACAAAAAATTTCATCAAAATCGGTCAAGCCGTTTCGGAGGAGTATGGCAACGAAAACTGTGACACGAGAATTTTATATATTAGATATATAGGTACCTACCTATACAAACTTGATACGACAGAGGGGCTTTCCTTTAAACTGCCTATACTAGGGACTATGTTCAAGCCCTGTACCAAAAATTAATTAAATAGGAGCAGTAGTTTAGTCGCAAATGATTTTTTAAGATTTTGCCCTGTTTGAACACGATGTATCTTTTCTAACAGCTGATTATGCCTATACGCATAGGTCATGCACCTTAAAATGATAAATCTGAAATGCGCTGTTGCCGCTCTGATCCAAGTCACAAGTAAAACCAAATATTTTCGCTAAAAGATGGCAATGCAAACAAGGAAGCAATGAATACACACACTTACACTTTTATTACGAGAGTGACAGTTATACAAAAATTCCCGTGCGTAAAAGAAATAGAAATACGTCACTGTTTTGCTACTGCATCTAAGATCCTTGCGATCGGCCTAAAAAACTTGTTTATTCAGTTCGCCGGCGCGATCCTGCCGCGAATGTGCGTTTCGTAAGACCTCCCGCGCAGGTTTTGTGAAACTCGCGTGCTGACAATTGTGATTTTTAGTTTAAGACAAACAGTAATTCTTTTTTATTTATTGTGACAGTGTCCTGTAACGTAACGTAACTTGGGATTATTATTATTCAGTGTTAGTTTTTTTTTTGTGAAACGACTCGACTGTTCCACGATCACGATCTCCAGACCTCACTCCCATGGATTTCTTTTTGTGGGGGTACATTAAGGGTGAAGTGTATGCCTCAGAGGTAAATACAATTGTTGAACTAAAAAATAGGATTATTTTAGCATTTCACAAATTAACGTGCTTAGCTACGGACAGTGATGTAATTAGAAAAATAAATACCTAACAATATTCTCCGTCGGTATAATTTGTGCATTAACGTGAATGGAGGACACATCGAGAATTTATAATTTTTGTGTTTTTGTTGTGACTGTTGTGTGCGTATTTCAAAACCTAACATAAACCCAACGCGCCAGCCGCGCGGCCGGGCTCTTTGATACGAGATAACACGCGGCACGCGCGCGCGTGGCGTTGCCGTTCTTACCTAGGTATCTAAGGTCAGTTAAATTTATTTATAAAGGGTGGTTGCGTTTTACTCTGATTTGTAAGCTATTTAGTTTGTTTGAAAATAAAAAAAAATAATTTTTGGTGCTTTTTATTTTTATACCGTATCGAATTAATACTAAACACGTATAGTATACGTAGTGTAATTTAATGCCCCTCTGTCATATCAACTCCGTATAACGTGGAGACGGCAATATTAATGCGAACGAGTATTTGAAAGTATCAAATAAATTATGGTAACTTCGAAAATAATAAGTAATTTTTCAAACTAACTTAATACAGTAGTGATGGCCCAAATATTGGATTTGTGGATCAGCCGTCTAGCTTGAGTGACTAAACTATTGGATGATTACAATCTCGTTTGTATGTTGGGATGTAAGTTACTCAATCTGCAATAACGGCCGAACGGATTTGGATGAAATTTGACACACAGATAGTTTATAATTTAGACTAACACATACGATACTTTATTCCCTGTAGTACGGTTCTGTCAAAGAATTTTCATGGGGAAACCGCTAGCAAAAGCTTATAAAGATTATTAATGATGAGGTTCATAATATACGTACACAAACATTCGAAACATCCACCCCATATTTTAAATTCTATTTCAAACTCACGGCTAGTCGTAGCATTCGAGCTTTTATAAAATTCCCTGTTTCCTATTCCTTTTGTTTTAGTATAAAAAATAAAAACTATTGCTTCATAAGAGATATTCAGATGCATACTCACCTGAAGTTGAAATGTTGGCTAATATGGAATGCGCGTTTTTACTGTGTTTTGTGTGTTGTTTTAACTAACACATATCGCCGTACACACATATGTATTTGCATCTGGGGTTAAACATTAATTTTAAATAAATATGATGATCCAAGAAACCCGGCTTTAATAAAAAATACGAAGCCGCTTCCGTGCTTTCACAGCTAAATAGTAACATTAGGTAAATAGGCATCCGAATATCCGATCACTGTCATAAGTCAGGGTTAATATCACGGCCTTTTATACAGTGGTATGTTTTTGCCGGTGGCTTTCCGTTTAATTTTGCCTTTTAAAAATAATAGTCATTATTTTATTTGTTTGTGTTACAGACTCATTTCGAAACGCAAAATTGAAAATCTGTTACGTGTATTTCAATTTTGAATGTCGAAATGTAACTGCATGGATATGCGCGTGAGATATTTAGTAAAATTCCTTTTTTAAATTTCATTCTGTTTTCAAAACCTAATAAAACGGTCGTTAATGACACCTATGTGTTGAAATTGTGCCAAAGTATATAGAAACGTATTTTAAACGTCGAATAATAAAAAAAAATGTAGATACCTCTTAGGTTAAGAAACGGTAGCCCTTTGTTGCTTTTCTTTATAATAAGTTCTAGTCTTTTCTTGATAACTGGTTTTTTTTTCTTTTGTGTATTTTGTTATTCTTACTGGAATCGGAACCATAGCATATGATTGTCAGAAAGCATTTATTGATAAACAAAAATGTTACAAAATAAGCAACCAACTTAATAAGTTTAACCTGGTTACTTATTTAACTTACCTGCTGTGTGTACTTTGCTACCAAGCCATTTTTCTAAGCGACCTGCCTTTTCGATGGATAATTACTTGCTATCACGCAAATCTAAACAAGGTAAAGTAAGTAAAACTTTGCTATTATATTCTAATTTTCTTTGCTACTAAGTATTCTTATACATTGTCTAAGTGCTTCTAAATAAAAGCTTGACTGAAAGAAATCACGTGTTCATTAATAACTAATAAATCAGTTTCACATGATTCTACCAAGATTATGTCTGAACTTTAAAAGAGACTTGTGACTTGTGACGAGTAATCTGATAGAAAACGACGACCTCATCCAGTTTAAAAAAAATTACAAACCTACTTATAAAAATAAAATTATTTATCTATCTTTGAACAAAACTTGTACGTCGTCCTATTCCATTTCGACTATTTTCATATATCTAGAAATGAAATCAGAGCTTCCCTAAAATGGCCTGGCTTAACATGACACATCCAATCAGCATTTCCCTCCATTTTTTCAATCTGAAACTATGAGAAGGTACTTACCATACATTGTTCCGATTTTGTCAGCCAGTTTTCGAGAGATCGCACCGTCAAATAGTAAGTCAAAGCAGGCGCTTAAAGCACGGGCACATGCGCTGGAACCGATCTGAGGAAGAACGGCATATATTCGTTATTTTGTTCATCAAATACGGCATATGGGGAATGCCAATAGTGGGAGTTAATTTGACCTACAGCAATAAGCACAAGTTTAAAAGGCCGTATCTAAACCTACAAAATTTTACGTATTTGGGTAATTTTACTGTTAAAATACTGTACCTATGTATTTCTATAAGTTTTAACAATATTTAACTGAGTGAAATTTTAGAGAAAGTGGGCAATGAATTAGTTTTGATTTTGACTACTCAGGACTCTCTTTCATAAAATTAAAACAACAGAGAACTTTAGATCAAGATCAATACATATTCCGACAAAAAAAGCAAAAAAATAATAATATAATATTGATAATTGGCGGTAAATAATCTTCCGTGTACCGTGTGGTGCCCGACGTAAAGAATAACAACACCCCATTTCTTCCCATGGGTGTCGTAAATGGCGACTAAGGGACGTACTAGAGAATGGGCAGCAGCGTTCTCTATGCATTTTACCATCATACTGCGATCGCCAACCCGTCTGCCAAGCGTGGCGATTATGGCAAAGCCCCCCAAATTGGGGAAGGCCTAAGTCCAGCAGTGGACATCTTACGGCTGAAATGATGATGATGATGAAATAATCTTCTGAAATAATCTATATATTCTCGACAAAATAAACACGGAGCTAATTCATTTGATAATAACTGAAACGATTTTTCATATTGTGCATTAATATTTATAGGAATGCAGTTTTTTGACTGTAAAAACACGTCTCTAAAAATAAGTAAAACAACAGCTGTGCCTCATGGTATTTTTTATTCGCAAAAAAGGCGAACAACCATTTAGATGGTCATCCCCTATTTAACCTTTATACAATAATTATGAAAATCTCTTATAAGTGCTCACTTGTTTTAATTATTTAACTCTTGTGCAGAAATTCATGCTTCTAGTCCCAGAGGTATATTCAGGAGTTTTCAGTGAATTTTAGCTCTGCTATCGAAATGAAAAAAACAAGAGGAGGCTTTTGTTTTTTTTTTTTTGAACATCCCATTGAATATTACAAACCATGTTTTAATGTGTGAATGCAATTTAAAATGAATTGTTAGTCTAAATGTTTAGTAAAGAGTGCAAGATGATTTGATACAAGCATGCATGTATGCATGTTTGCATGTTTTTTATTTATTTTAATTTTAGAATATAATAAGTTAGATTATAAGATAAACGATAGGTCATCATCTCTACCTACTATATTTCTTTTGCTGTGCCCGACAGAATCCACGATTATATTTAAATACAATGTTTACCACCTAAGCATATACAATGTGTGGGCGCCCTAATTGAGGCTGCGCCCAGCGCGCCGGTTGAGTGCGGCCCAGAGGGTCATGGCCATCCGGCTAGTCGGGGATACCGCACGGTCTCCTGCGAGGTGGCGAGCCTCCTTGCCGGAGTGCCGCCATGGGATCTGGAGGCAAAGGTCCTCGCCCACATGTGGGAGTGGCGCGAGGAGGCGAAACTCCGCTGCCGCGACAAATCGCGGCACGGCGGACAGAGCTCCGGCAGGATCTCATGGCGACATGGCGGGTACGATTGTCGCAACCTAGCGCTGGGCACACCACAGTTGCGGCGGTAAGTCCCCTCTTTGAGGAGTGGATTGAGAGGCGCCACGTCGTCCTCACCTTCTACCTGACGCAGGTTCTCACCGGGCGTGTGTGCTTCAGCGGGTTCCTGTTCAGGATAAAGCGGGAGGAAATATCCGGGTGTTTCCATTGCGAGGATCGTCTGGAGGACACGTTGGAGCATACGGTGGAGGTGTGCCCTGCCTGGGCGAAGCACCGCCGTGTCCTCGTGGAGGCGATCGGCGGCGGCGACCTCTCGCGTCCGGCCCTGGTGCGAGCCATGGTACGGAGCGAGAGGGCATGGGAAGCCGTCACCTCCTTCTGCGAAGCAGTAATGCTCGCGAAAGAGGAGGCGGGGTGCGTGAGGGACTGGCAGTCTCTGCGCCCTCACGTCCCTAGCCGCCGCAGGAGGAGTCGCCCCGGGCGCCGGGAGTCGATAGCTGACTCCCGGCCACCGTAGGCGCGAGCTTGCGGACGGCGAGCAATGGGTAGCTCACCGCCCGGTAAGGACCAGGCTCGGGTCAACGGCGCGTAGTGTTCCACGCGCGCCTCAAAGCAAAGAGATGTCAGCAGCACTGAAGGGGTCTGCTAGGACCGATGCCTGCCGGGGTCGCGAGATTGTTCGAAACAGATACCGTGACCCTGGCACATGGGCAACTGAAGGAACATGGGTGGGTTTTAGTCAGTAAAAGTCTGACAAGCCCTCCCGCTCCGCCCAGAGCTGGAAAAGTCATTTGATGATTTCCCATCCAAAAAAAAGCATATACAATGTGGAATGCAATAAAGTATTGAGTATACTGAATGAATTGAAGTGATACTTGAATGAGGTTCTAAGTTACAGTTTACAGAATGCAGCAGCTCATTTTAAATTCTAATTAAAGGTTAATATTTATTCTGTTACTCGATTTTTAACTGTAGTTTAGCTGTTCGGTGTAAACTGGAGCCGTTTAACTCTCAAACTGCATATAGCTTTCCTTTTAAACTGACTTAAAAAAAGGGGGAGGTTCTCAATTCGGTTGTTTTTTTATGTTAGCTCAGAAATTCGTCATTTATTGACTGATTTGGATAAGAAATCATTTGTTTGAAAGGGTATAATTATAAGGTGCTCTGGTGAGTATTTTTTTTTGTTACCTTCAACAATAAGTATTTTTTACACTTTGCGTATAATTTTCTAAGAATTATAACTTCCTGTAACTGTTATTTACCTAGTAAAGTCTACTAATTTGTGTGAAGTAGGTACCACAACGAAAGTTAAAAAATAAAGGACCTCTTTATCTATATAATGAGGTTACAGTTTTACTTGCCACCCGCACATCGCGTGACATAACAGTATAAGAAATTACATCAAAATCTCTAGCCCGACGGAACCTACCGTATATTGATCGGTCCACAAAGAACTAGGTAAATAAAGTATTGATCAAAATATTTTTAGTCTGTATTATTTACCTTTACAAAAACATTATGCCTATTGATACCCCGTCGTTAATGAACCAAGACTATGAATGAATTAATGAATGAAAACCATTACCCACGAATGTTGTTCCAATTTGAGTTGTGAGAAGACTTCACTTCGAAATTCAAATAATAGTAAGAATACGCTAAGGCTACTTGGATTTGGTTTCGAATTATGTGCGGACATTTTTGAGTGAAGGTAAAAGCGTAACAGATAAAATAAATAAAAAATCTGACAATATAATGGATCTCGTATGTTTATTTTCATAATGAGCCTAACTGTTCTGCCAGGGTCACGAGATTTTTTCGAAAGAAATACCGCGGTCCTGGCATACGGGCAACTGAAGGAACACGGGTGGGTTTTAGTCAGTAAAAGTCTGTCACGCCCTCCCGCTCCGCCCAGAGCCGGGAGACGTCATTTGATGATTTCCCATCCACAAAAAACATGACTGTCCCGAATGTGACGTCTGCTATGCATTTCCCATTTCAAATTGTTAACATTCAAAGCGAAAGTTACATTCAGTTTAATAGTGTGAGCGTTTTTGCTGGTAAAAAGATAGCTGAATATTACCAAGTTTTACTTCGAACTGTTTGTTGTGAGAACGGTTGGTTTCATGCTGTTAGTATGCTAATGCCGTGGCTTGAAATATGAGTCACCTAATTTAAACGATGGTGAATGCTGAAAGTTGTTTTGTTATTTTTTGTCGTAAACTGAGTCAATATGGTAGGTACTAAGGAATTAGGTAATTTGATTCATAGGTATTCTTTGAATCAAATTAAAAAAGACAGAATAAAAACTTTTTGGTTGAAGATTTGAATTGTAAAATCAACGTTTTTTTTCTTCAATTATCAAGATTTCATATTTTCAACTAACGGAGGATTAAAAACAATCACCAAATCTTTTCTGTAAAAAACCGTATCTTTTATACCACGATTATAATCTTCAAAGTGGTTTTATATTAAAACGTATTGTAAGAGCACAATGGATCTCCTATTGCGAAAAGAATACATTGTTTAAAAAAAGCTACAGTTTTTATTTGGAGATTGGTAATACTTTTGTTCTTAGGAGAAACCTCTCCCACACGCCCATCGCCCACTCTTACCGGATATCCTAAAAGAAGAGAACTACGCAACAATTGCAAGTTCGCGCGAAACTTCATACTCATATTCGCACGAACAAAATGTTTGATAGCTATAGTTCACGCGAACTAAGTTCGGATGAATGCGCGAACAAACATTCTGATACACAACAAATACAACTGGCTTAACTATTCTCGTATCAAGATGTAAACGATCGTCGGGTGTAAGTAAACGCGATCGTCTCGTTCTAGCGATGTTGTGGTCTACGATATAGCAAGTTTGCCTAGACGCGAACTGCCACCAGGTTATTTAATAATAAGTTTTTTTTTTTTTCATAATCAACAGGTTTTAACCAATAAGTTGTAGGAGCCTTCTTTTAAGTATGTTTATATCAGTAGTAGAAGAGCTCCCTCTTTCGTATATATATATGTATGCAACACACGAAGCCTGTTGATACTACAAACAAATCCTACTTCTTATTTGTTTTGACAAATTAGCGTGGAGGGTTGGTGACAATAAGGTAATAAATTAGTAAATATTATTTTCATGGAAAATAGTTTGAACCCTGTCAAGCTTGTTGCTGCTGAGCTTGCTTTTCAATGTTATACGTTAGTAGTTATCAAGAATCTAACTCCGGATAATCATCGACGTTTTACGCACAATGAAATTGTTCCCTAAATGTATCGGTAGGATGTCCATCACGTTTGTGCAGCGCCGTACGTATATTTTGACTGGCCTGTTAGTCTAGTGGTTAGTGAGCCTGACTGCTAAGACTGAGGTCGTGGGTTCGATTCTCACGCAGGACAAACCTTTGTGTGATGAGCACAATCGTTTGTTCTGTGTCTGGGTGTAATTTAACTATAATATGTATGAATTTAGAAATATATAAGTATGTTTATCAGTTGTCTGCTTGCCATAGTACAGGCTCTGCCTAGTTTGGGATCAGATAACGTTGTGTTGGTTGTCCTAAGATATTATTTATTTATTATTTTATTATTATTTATTGCTCTCCGTTGATCTAACGGGCTCGGCGAAATTGATCACTTTTCGAGCACTGGATCGTCAACTCATTGTTTAGTGCCGAAGGCTGAAAATCGAACAGTAAAACACACACTGTTCAATTTTGAACGTGTTGAGATCCACTCTGTTTGTGATACTCAACCTTCGGGTTAATACCAAGAATTGAAAATCCCACTGCAATTGTATTACCTACGTGGACTTGAACTGAGCAATTTCAGCCCGAACTCTCCGAAATGTATCACTGACATTCTCAATTGACATTTACAATGATAACGTGACATTTGAATATGTATTCTAAATGAATGATGTGAATTCATTATGTATCACAAAAAATATTGAGGAAAATAAAAACTGTGTAGTGTCATTATATTGGTAGATCTCCTTTTTAAACCCTAGCTTTAAAAAAAGATACTTACTAAGTACTCCAAAATCATGTTCCAACCGATGATGAATGCAATGAATTCACCAACGGTCACATAGCTGTACATGTACGCGCTCCCTGTAGTATGCGGCACTCGAACTCCGAATTCTGCGTAGCAGGCTCCTGTGTGGACAAAAACAATGATTTAATCATAGATCATTTAAAGAAATGCCTCGGTAGCCTAGTAGTGAGAACGCGGTTGGGTTCCCAGGTCGGGAAAAGTGGCATTGAGTTATCTTTTCGTGGGTGGCACTAGCATTGTCGCCTATTACATGGGGGTTAACTAAATGCGGCAAGTTTACACCTCTGCCTAACCCTCCGGGGATTCCAGGTGTGATAGGGACTTTTTCATGTTTTTGTTAATAATATTGCTTTAAATTTTCATTTACTTCAAATAAGGTAAATATCCGAATTTCGAATACAAATCGATTTTTAATTAAATTAACTAAAATTAAAACATTACTAAACGTTCTGTTGCCTATTGATTTTAGTGGAAACCCCTGAATAAATACATTTTGGTTCGTTCCTAACAAAAGTAAACAAAAAAAAAAAAAAAATGCTGGAATCACATTGACGATGACGATTAATACAGAAGTACGAAAGAGAAAAACGATGAAGAACTTACCGGAAAAGATCGAGGCAAGGGCGGCGATTATAAAGCTAATCACCACGCCTGGCCCCGCAAATTTCCGGGCAACCATCCCAGCAACCAGATACATCCCGGTGCCGACACAAGAGCCGACACCGAGAGATGTTAAGTCCATTGTCGTTAGGCATCGCTGTGAACAAAAACAGATTGTTTAAAAGAGTTCTGTTAAAAATAAAATTATATTCTAGTCTTTAAAAATTAACCTTGTTACAAAACAAGGCTTTTTTTCAAACGCCAGGTTTGAATTTCGAACTAAATTCCGATTTTGTTCAAGTTCTAATTACAAAAACTGATTTTGCAACCGAATTGAAGGCACACTATCGTCAATCCGTCTGTCGAAATATAAAAACAATGATGGTGCACACTCAAAAAACACTCCCAGTAAAAGTTCTTAAGTCTACTGAAAATAAATTGATTGCTTTATAAAATAACAAGGTAAGTATGAGGAGATTAAATAGTATAATAATATACATGTTTGTGGAATAAGTTTACAGAAACTTGATGCATACGCAGCCAAAGCTAACACGGGAATGAAATCCTATCATCCGCTGTCCACGGGAATTCTATTTCATGTCGGAAAAGCGCCGCCCTAAGGCTATCTAACAAATGTTGCCAGTATTGCTACAATTTATCTTTCATACGAGTATCCTTATTTCTAACATGGCAATAACACTGAGTATCTCTCATTCGTTTGCTTTGTGTAAAACGAAGATATGAAGATAGGACTTTGAAAAATTTCTGTTGGAATAAAATGAGAGTTTATTACAGAAGCTGTTTTAGGTTCAAACACTAACAGGCGCTTTATTTTGTGTAAATTAATATACCATTCATCATTTCAGCCATAAGACGTCCACTGCTAGACTTAGGCCTCCCCCAATTTGGGGGGCTTTGCCATAATCGCCACGCTTAGCAGGCGGGTTGGCGATCGCAGTATGGTGGTAAAATGCATAGAGAACGCTGCTGCCCATTCTCTAGTAATATACCATCACTGCTCTCAAAACTATGAAGGAAAACATCGTGAGGAAACTGACATGTTTTCGAACCAAAATATCGAAGATATGTGTCCTCTACCAACCCGCATGGCCCGCCTGGTTGATTACGTTCCACTCCATCGCATAAAGAGCAGGCATGTGTTTTAGACGTGGAAAACTTACTTTATAGGCTGGATATGCCTATACCGGATGACATTTTTTACCGTCTCGACCTTCATATGGTGTGTTGTGTAACTAGAATAGAAGGCAGGAAGGCCTTCAGACTCATCGTAGGTGACTAAAGGAGCGTGGGACACGGGCGGAAAGGGATGCATGTGCGGCTCGTGTGCCTGCGAAAGATCAATGAGGCCGCCTATCTATCGGTTTCAAAGAGTAGGACCGTGCTACGAAATCATTGATACATGACGCGCATAGAGTAGGGTGCGTGTGATTTGAGTTTCGATAGGTTTAAAAAAAATTTTTTGTTTTTTTTTTCAAATTTCTGTTTTTGTTGTTCTAGTATGAAAATGTTACTTTAAATGTGTAGTATTTATTGCTCGATCAATTTCATTACATGTTATTCAAAAATAAAAATATCAAAAATTTCTATGCTAAAGGCTTCTACTCCGTTCACCTATTACCCCCATTTTTTTTCAAGACGTTAAAAAATGTCACCCGGTATAAGGTCGATTTGGTTTTGAAAAGTTTATACAGAGAACCCTTCCGGAAGAAATTCTTTAAATTATGGTGAAAGTTGTATCAAGATCGGTTATGTGTTTAAAATGAAAGAAGGACATACAAACATGAGCGACTTGGTTACAACAAGTATCCAATATTAGTACGTACCTAAAAGTGGTTGCATTTATACGCATATCTCTGTATTTGATGTATATGTAACAAATATTAATAAACAACATTTTCACCACATTCAAATTCCAACGAGCACAATATTCAGAGATGCCATTTCATATCGCATTGTTTTCACGTAGGTACTGCATTGCGAAAATGGTTTTCAATATTGAACAGTTACAATACCTGCAATATTGAAACCCCAATGATGCATGATTGGCCGTACCTCATTGACATTCCGGTGAAGACAAAAGAGCATGTAGGATACACGGACATCGACGCATAGTTCTACGGGTTCAGAACATGATTTTGTAACTCAGCGTTGAAATGTTTCGTCCTTTGTTATAATAAAATCGGCCAACTGTTAGTCCGACTCACGCATGAAGGGTTCAACACCACGGAAACCTACCTAGTCCCTACAATTTTATTTTATTATAATCTATTTATTAATTTGGTTTTTAGCAAATACAGCAATAAAAAACTCTGTGAGCATTTCAAGCTTCTACTTATTGCCGTTATTAAGATAGTGCAAAAAAAAACACGTTTCTAGTAGGGTAGTTAATTAAAGGGGGCTTCCCCTTGGACTTGTTGTTGTATCGGCAACAGAAATACACATTCTGTGAAAATGTCAACTGTCTACCTACTATCTATCGCATGATGTGATAGAGTCCTCTGATAGACAGACGGACGGATGGACAGCGAAGGCTTAGTAATAGGGTCCCGTTGGTTACCCTTCGGGTATGGAACTCTAAGAAGCATAAAAGGCGTTGCACCTTTGTATGAAACCGCCAATTTTGGTTTTGATAACCGACAATAATTTTCTACGCTAGGAGATGTGCTGAATTCTTGGCTCGTCGACGTTAACCCTGTACAGTTCGATGGTATGAAATAAAAGTTGGAATATAATTTGACAGAATTGATTAGGTAGATACTAACTTTACTCGATATCATGCTAATTATTTTAAATGAGATTTTGTATTTTGAAGAGCTATATGTTTTGAATTATTGTGATTTTGTTTTTTGTTTTAGTTTAATACCTTCCACGTATGGAGCTTCCACCAAGTTTCAACATAAAACAGCCGAAATTGTAAGAATTCATTATGAATCTTTACCGGTTGTTACGGTAGTAATCAGATGCCTGACGAACAGTTCTATCAAGGAGTATCGTATTACCCTTACGTCATGTTCGTGAACGGGCGCTGTCTGTTGGAACTGGCCATCTCTTAGCTACCACGGCCTATTTTAATTGCTGAATTGTTATTTTATTTTTGTTTTAATTAGGGACGCTTTTAATATACACGTCTCTTTACATCGTTCTCACATTGATAATTTTAACTTAAATGATGTAACAAACTTTTTGTAACAACATTTTGATTTAAAAGAACTTCTATGGATGTTCTCGCCCGTTCTTCTCGATAGGTACGTACTACGCAACAAGCTTCGCACTTTTACTGCCAAGCACCCGGCTCTCGGGTCGAACGATAATTCGTTCGCATGCCCATAACTCGCCTCCGAGTCCTACGTATAAGTAGTTATGTGTCTTGCGACCATGTCGAGCACCCGCCTACCGGGTGCAAATCACAAAAATAAGCTAGGTATGAATAGTGTGTATTTTTGAATAAGTCTTTTTTCAACTGGGCACTGAAAGTGTTCATCTTTCTAAGTGACCGACCACTTGATAATCCTAAAGTGTCTGTATTGGTTTATTTTAAATAAAAGTCTCAAACTCAGTTTGAAACACAATCTGAAATGCATTGAATGACGCAGGTACAGATTCATAAATGCTTGTAGCCTCATTGATGGATGAGCTCGAAATACTTGTAATTAATCAATCATATCTTATTTCACTGGCATGATTTTAAAGCCAGCTATGCAAAAAATATAGTCGTCTTATTAGTAAAATCGGATAAAGAATACTCGCAGAGAGGTTTCGTTATTATTGGATGCGTAATTAACTTCATGGATTACACCAAAATAAATTTCATATCTTTTTATTGTCTGTTTGAATAAACCACGAAGTAGAGAAGGAATACACATTTATTGCAACCTACTTTTAATATAAAATAAACAAAAGAGGAATAATACTTCAATAAAGGTGCTTGTGGATTTTGAACAAGAATCTATATCTATATAAGAAGAAAATTTAAATCGACATCTTTAACAGGTACTGGGCCCGTGTGGTGGATTACGGCCCACCCCTGTTTGCAGAGAGAAGACCTGTGTAAGTGGGAGAATGTAAGCTGAATAGGACGATGAAGAAATTTAAAAATTGACAACCAGAAAACAAAACTGTCTTCAATGTTAAAATTAAACGAAAATGGTACACTTTTTTTGTGGGTGAGAAATCATCTAATGACCTCTCCCGCTTTTGGGTGGACCTTTACTGACTAAAACTCACCCGTGTTCCTTCAGTTGCCCATGTGCTAGGGTCACGGTATTTCTTTTGAACAAATCTCGCGACCCTGGCAGAAAATGGTACACTTTACAATTCAATGTATTTAGTATACCCCAGCGGCTGGTTGGTTAAAAGGCCGCTGCATCTAGATAAGCGACCATATTGAAAAGTGGACTACTGTGCTTTGCAAATAAAGTAAAATATAGCTTGATAATATAATTAATAATACGAGAAGCGGTCCGTGTCGACTAACGTTTAGTTTCACAAATACGATCCATCTTGTTTGCAAAAAGAAACTGAAAAAGAAATCTCATTCAAACGTATAACTTGCTACTTTTTGCTCGCAAGTTTATTTTTTAAACTGAGCAGAAAATTATACGGCAATTAAAAAAAGGTTTCCCATTTTAAAACTCCTTCGCAGGGTTGTTTGTTTTTAAAAGAAAAGCAGAAAATGAGTTATGAAAGCGTTCTCGCATCTGGAGTTTCCAAAGTTATATTTCCGTTCGTAGCTGGGTTGTAAGAAAATGCAATTATCGCATTGAAAACACTAATTACCGCCGAGAGCGACTGCTTTTCAGATATAATAGTTGATTCAATCTAGGTTCACGTGTTGTACCGCCGTCTCTTTAAAACGGAGCAATTAGATGAAATTTCTTATACTGAAAAAAGAATCGCTTCAAAAAGGATCCCTGATTTAGATACTTACACAACTTGCTCAAGTAAAAACACCATAAAAGATAACTCATTGTTATACTTGGAAATGTTGTGACTAGAATAGCTACGTGATAAAATTTAATAAATTAGTAACTTTTCTCTGCTCTATAAAGCTGCTTTGTATTAAAGGCAAACACAATAAAATAGCACTATGCCTTAAAACTATGGGTGGTGATCGGTTAAACGGTGTTAAAGTTTATCATACATTCACATATGCCAGAATCCATTCTTATCAAAATAGAGGTGACTCACCGATCTATCGAAGGTTTTATACGAGAATGTCATAGAACAAAATTTACATAATTTAAAAGGTTTAATTCTAAAGAGAAAACATGTTCAGGTAAAAAGGAGGCTTCAAAAAATCCGTCTGTATACTTGTCAAGAGCACGTTGTATAGATAGATGAAATATGGGAAGAAAAAACATGCCCAATTTTATTTAATCAGTATTAGCCATAAACAAAATGAAAAGTTATGTGTGTAAAATGGCTTTTAATTTTATGCTATCCAATATGAAACCGCTTTTAGCAAGCATTTTGAATATTCGCCTGCACATTTATCGAACACTGGGGTTATTATTCTGCCTCAAATCGTCCATAACATCCCACGCCTCCCACACAGAGTTGTGGGTGGCATGTTTAACGCACTATACCTTGATCCTAATGGAAATTTGACTGACGTAAAAAAAATAACAGTGTATGGTGCTCTTTGAATGGATATTTCAAACTATAATGTGTTGTGTAGAGGTCGGTTCAAGGTGGATAGTCTGAGTGCATCATCGTATATTTGCACAGGTAAGTTGTAGGTAGGTCCTTCTATACACCTATTAATGTAAGTTGCTTTTCGAGCCTGACTGTGGGCATCTTTGTTCTTTTCTACACAATGGATTTCGGTGCGGTCGCCATACTTTAGACAATTTATTCCAGAACGTATAATAGAATGATTCCCTCCATATTATTCTTCAAACAACATAAAATAAAGCTTTGACAACAAGA
The DNA here is from genome assembly GCA_947507805.1 of Aporophyla nigra. Classification (NCBI taxonomy): domain Eukaryota; kingdom Metazoa; phylum Arthropoda; class Insecta; order Lepidoptera; family Noctuidae; genus Aporophyla; species Aporophyla nigra. The sequence goes on along the minus strand of OX382291.1, from coordinate 9,819,540 downwards.
GTGACTAAATGAAAGTGATATTTTGTGAGAAAATGTTTATGTTTTTGGTGATGTTAACTTATCCTTAATATACTCACACTTCTTTAAGAGAATGAGATTTTTAAAACGTTTTTCGCGATTTAAATCATGCTATACTGCTAGTTATGACAACCTATAGTATATCACCGTCAGAGAATCACGTCCCGCACCGCTCTGCACATTTGCTGCGGGTATTGGTGTCTCATAAATATCTTCCTAAACGACTATTTTATGCGCTAAACGTTTTATTTCGGCTAAATCAACGTATTTGAACCGTAAACGGTCGTACTTATTTCAAATAGGAATTTATTGATGTAACGCTGTCTATGCTGATGTAGGTACAAAAATTTATTTTCATTGTTTCAATAGGGCAGTAACAATTAAATCGTATTGTATTCAGTAATATAGGAACACGATTTAAATGTAAAACCTTTAATTATAAGTTTGGTTAATCGTACTATGCAAGCGCTACGCGATTTGCTACGGCGTAGCGCATCTACAAGGGCTAAATTGAAAAAATAATAATTAAATTCCCAGATGCAAAAATTAGATTTATTCTTGATTCAGTTCTAGAAAGCATAACTAGGAGATATAAAAATCTAAATCCCAAAAAAAAATATCGTTTCAACATAAATCGACTTAAATGTTTGTATGACGAAAATATTTTTACTTCCATTCCCTTTTGTGGATTAGACTAAAAGTGGTTCTAATCAAACTAAATAATTTCGATAAATATAAGGTGTTTAGTAGCAGATATCGAACAAGTTAAATTCTAAAATTAGTAGTTTATTTTAAAGTTACAAGTTGATCACTTGGCACTAATACGTCTGAAACTGTAATTTTCATATTTTGATGACATATTTGCTCAGTACATTGCATCGTTGCGACAGGTTGTCGCATGAAGTTTACATGTCATTATGCATGTTCGTTGAAAATGTCCAGACAGATTACAGACGATGAGATAACAAAGAAATTAAATGAAAACTGACACCCTCTTTCGCTTAAAACTGAAAGTGCTTCAAATTAAACTCTTGTATACCTACTTAATGCAAAAAATAGATGTATTCTTGATTCAGTTCTAGAAAGCATAATAGGAGATATAAAAACAAAATCACAAAAAAAAAATGATATTAATCGTTTCAACATAAATTGACTTAAATGTTTGTATGACGAAAATATTTTTACTTCCATTCCCTTTTGTGGATTAGACTAAAAGTGGTTCTAATCAAACTAAATAATTTCGATAAATATAAGGTGTTTAGTAGCAGATATCGAACAAGTTAAATTCTAAAATTAGTAGTTTATTTTAAAGTTACAAGTTGATCACTTGGCACTAATATGTCTGAAACTGTAATTTTCATATTTCGATGACATGTTTGCTTAGAACATTGCATCGTTGCGACAGGTTGTCGCATGAAGTTTACATGTCATTATGCATGTTCGTTGAAAATGTCCAGACAGATTACAGACGAAGAGATAACAAACAAATTAAATGAAAACTGACACCCTCTTTCGCTTAAAACTGAAAGTGCTTCAAATTAAACTCTTGTATACTTAATGCTTCAAGTTCCAAGCGACAATTTTCAAGAATACTCGACAATGGTGCAATGTCAGAACGGATATTATTAATTTGTTTCTTGTAACAAATGGAATCTGATATTCATAGCAAAAGGAAAACAACGATAAATGAACCCCGTGTCCTAATAGAACGCGATAATCGTGCGAATATACGATTGTCGCGATTATTTTTTTCACGCGCGTCGCCATTCGCTGCTTTCCCAAACAAGTATGAGACAAAGCCAAATTGATGATCTCGTCGTATTCACACCACGATTGCTTATATTACAACGCGGCCAGAGACATAAAGAATTTCAATCGTGTCGTCGCGTCGTGGCGCCGTGTATAAGTTGGTCGCACGGTATGCTGTGGTGGAGTGCCTTGAATATATCACGTAAAGGGAATGAGACCACAAAATAACAACTTTATCCCCTGAGGAAAACCAAGTTGTTCAATAAATGTTTTATCGTAAACTATCGTTCGAAATAGCGAGCTAGGTAAAAGGATTTTATTGACTTCATGTTATAAATAAAAATATCTTAGGACAACCAACACAACGTTATCTCATCCCAAACTAGGCAGAGCCTGTACTATGGTAACCAGACAACTGATAAATATACTTATATATTTCTAAATACATACATATTATAGATAAATTACACCTAGACACAGAACAAATGATTGTGCTCATCCCACAAACATTTGTCCTGGGTGGGAATCGAACCCACGACCTCAGTCTTTGCAATCAGGGTCACTAACCACTAGACTAACAGGCCAGTCAAAAGTCATGTGAAAGTATTCAAAGAATTTAGTACCTGGAATTATTATGAAAGTAAATTTTATAGTGCAATAAATTGACTTTGCACACTCCTATGTGTGATTTCAGAGAGACTGAGCTTCAACTTTGCTAGCCCCAGAATTGATCGTCCTATACACCATGACATTTTAGTCGTCTTACAGCCGCAGCCCACTTCATGTATCCAATGACTACTACACATCCATAAGAAGAAAAAAAAACATTTGAATAACCAAAAATAAAAAAAATATTCATTATGATGAGTACGATGTTGATACGATACGCATGACGTAGTTTGAAATAGATTTTTAGTCTCACGAAAAATGGAGATGGAATGATCTAGTCGACTCGTGCGCTGGGTAGGTATGTTCTCTACCATATGATACGTAAACATTATTAACAGGTATTTCATAATTCTAATGCATTATTTATTTTTCTTAGTACCTATCTCAATTTAAAAAATAAATAATCATCATCATCATCATCATTTCAGCCATAAGACGTCCACTGTTGGACTTAGGCCTCCCCCAATTTGGGGGGCTTTGCCATAATCGCCACGCTTGGCAGGCGGGTTGGTGATCGCAGTATGGTGGTAAAATGCATAGACGCTGCTGCCCATTCTCTAGTAAGTCCCTTAGTCGCCTTTTAGGCCTTTTACGACACCCACGGGAAGAAATGGGGCGGTGTTTTCTTTACGTCCGGCACCACACGGTACAAATAATCATGCCTAGAGGTATATTAAGTTGGATACATTGATTGGGCAACCTTTGTAAGACGACTAAAATGTCACGGTGTATAGTTTGGCACAACAGACTACAGCAAAAAATGGCTCGTTTTCACTCTTTTTAATTTCCATTTTACCCCTTATAATGACTACCTAATTTTTAAAATATTCCCTAACCTGCCATGAGAAATATTTTGGTAAAGTGCCGTTGACAATGGTACCGATTCCCTTGTTCACAAACTAAACTAAATTTAAGTTTAGTGCATCTTTTTCTTTGTATTTCATTAAAAAGAGGACAAAAGAAAATTTTTAGTTTAGTCCTGTCAAATTAATCAGCGCCAGTCACTTACTCCATACAAGTTTAGACGTGATTAAAAATTTGCCTACTAAAATTACGTCAATTTACGTCAAGCGCTGATTAATTTGACAGGACTAAATTAAAATTTATCTTCTGACCTTTCCTTAATGAAATAGAAAGAAAAAGATGCACTGAACTTAAATTTAGTTTAGTTTGTGAATAAGGGAATCGGCACCAGTATCTGTCAATGTAATTTTAAAAATCGAACCTTATCGTGCTTTCAATTTCCAGGTCCAACCATGCATCATGACAGCTGAGTCTTGCAGTTAATTTCCAATCTCCCAATCATCGTGAACGCGACGGCCATTTAACCGTCAGTGCGCGCTTCTGAGTTCAAATTTATGAAATAAAACCTAATAGCATTTCGTGACGGCTGTAGACGTTATGAACGAGCAAGTTTTCTGTGAAATAACCGTGGAATAATATCGGAAATAACTGACAGGTGACACAGTAACAGTAAAATTTAGTTACATCACTATTACCTACTTAATATACGTTTCTACTCTTCAGAATTCGTTGCTTCGATATAATTCGTAAATAATAAAAAAAAAACTCTTTGTTTCCTTTTGAAGGTAGCTTGTATAATTTTATACCTAGTAATAAAAGATCGATGCAAATTAGTCGGAAAATAACCATCCATAGATCTCTGTACTAAAATGCTCTCATGCGAACACGAACAGTCGTTCGAACGTGTTTCACTTATGATTCTCGGTACCACGATCCACAACTAATTATTGCATACGTGTTCCAGACGTTTGTCACACTTACTATTCCAATATGACCTTTGGAATAGTGATTACACACGCTATGAATTGGAAACATAGTTAGGAATGACGTTTACAGGCCCTATTACCTATAATACTTTTTCAAACTATCAATGAAGTACTAACAAAAATTAAGAAGACACCTGTGGAAAGATACCACTACTAGCTGGTATAAAACAAGCATGACGCATTTCTACCTATTCCTGCTTCTATCATCCCAAAGATTTATCCTGATGACGTCTAGCTCTTACGACAGTAGTGGTTAGGTTTATTTTGTACACGTCGTTTCGCCATTTACGTTGGCACATTTAGTTTTGTTATCAGATGATTGGGGGCTAGTCCGTAATTTAAGTAGTAGGTAAAAAGGCTTTGGATATCACATTAATATATTTTAGTCTTGTTTTTATCCATCAATCGGCTCATTGAAGCATCATTATATACTGCATTATACAATTTTGCTGGTTGCAGAGTTGAAAAAAATCCTTCCATGTTCTTATTATTTTGAATTTTACGACATCATTTTTCGATGAAATACACCGTGACATTTTAACCGTCTTACAACCGAACGGCAGTCCACTTTATGTATCCAATGACTACACATCCATAAGAAAAAAAAAAAAATAACTAAAAAATAAAAATATTATTCATAATGATGACGCATGACGTAGTTTGAAATTGATATTTTGTCTCATGGAAAATGGAGATGGAATGATCTAGTCGACTCGTGCGCTGAGTAGGTATGTTCTCTACCGTCGGATACGTAAACATGATTAAGAGGATATTTCATAATCCTAATGCATTATTTATTTTTCTTAATACCTAGTATCTTAATTAATGGTAACAATTTTTTAATCACGCCTAGAGGTATCATCATCATTTCAGCCGTAAGACGTCCACTGCTGGACTTAAGCCTCCCCCAATTTGGGGGGCTTTGCCATAATCGCCACGCTTGGCAGGCGGGTTGGCGATCGCAGTATGGTGGTAAAATGCATAGAGAACGCTGCTCCCCATTCTCTACTAAGTCCCTTAGTCGCCTTTTACGACACCCACGGGAAGAAATGGGGTGGTGTTATTCTTTACGTCCGGCACCACACGGTACCGGTACGGTAGAGGTATATTATGTCGGATACATTGAGTAGACAACCTCTGTAAGACGACTAAAATGTCACGGTGTATTTCATCGAAAAATGATGGCTTAAAATTCAAAATAATAATATTATATGGAAGGATTTTTTTCAACTCTGCAACCAGCAAAATTATGTTATCTATATTTATTCAAATATCGACTTATGTATTCCCAAAATGGTTGCAGATATTGATATTGTGAATCTAGTTAGAAATTGAAAATTATTCGTTAACATGAGTTTTATATTTATTCTACCATTTGGTATATCAGTGTAATGAGGATACCTAGTTTTAGCTACCACAGCAAAACATGTTTATTTAAGAACGCTTCACACGCTGGCTCTATTATAATATAAAATCAAAACGAGTGGTTTAAAAAACAATAATAGTACTTCATTTTCATTATGAGAAATCCATGTTCAACCTACATTCATTAGTCAGAAAAGAACAGTATATTTATATCCAAACCGACTTTATTCTCGAACACTCAGCCACAAAGGAAACTTATAATGATAGAATAAAAGAATTTACGATACGATACCTACAATTCATCCAGTTTCAAAGGAAAATTCTCGACGCGCTGTCTAAGATAAATGTCGTAGATGTTCCACTTTAGATGCATGTTTTTACTGTTTTCATTTTACTGTCATTCGTACTATGTCTTTAAAATCAATTTTCTTTACTATCTTGAATTGCAAAAGGTCGATTATGATAGACGCAATCAGAATTACTGTCTGTTAATTCATCTAAGACTATATTCTTAATCAGGTCATGCACTTATAAAGCAGAGATGCTTCACCTTAGTTTCTTCTGGAATAGGAGTCTTAGTTTTTTTTAATCCACCACTCAATCCTCCACACAATCGTCCACACGTCACCGATAAAATTATGATTATGGTTTCGAAGCATCTGACATTTTTGGATTGGTTCACTTATTAATTCATTTTCACTATTGAGTATTTTTTTCCTTTGAGTCGTTTAAACGCCAACAAAAGTTGAAGCGTCGGATATCAACTTCCCGCACTAATGTGCATGTCTCTTTTGTTACTTTAGCTGACTTGCTGCAGTAATTCAACGTCATCTTAAAGAGCTTGAGAAAGGCATTGTCCTGGACTTGCGTACTCTGCAGTTAGTATATACTAATAGATATAGATAGAGGGATATCCCTCACATAGCGACTTCATCATATTTGAAAGCCAAATATTCTGTTTTTAAAATATCATTGAACACTACGAGTACATTCTAGTTTTGAAGCGATACTTTTTCCTAGAAGATTGGTGGCCACCACAAAATGGACGCAACGTGACAGCTGTCATGAAAATGATGGAACCTCTGTAGAAAAACACACCGGACTACTTTCATGAATAACGTTTCAGTGACGTCATTCGGCGGTTAATTCTGGCCAACTTACTAACAAATTAGTTCCTAGGAAAATAATCAAATTAAACAAAGTAGAAAAACTTTATAACAAAAAACTGAAACTGACGAAACTAGAAATTAAAACGCTTTAAAAATATTTAAAGCGTTTTAATTTCTATTTTCGTCAGTTTTTAACAATGTCATTCTTCTAGTGTAACTAAGCTCCCAAACTAATGTGTCTTACTCATTTTAAATCGGCGTTACACCAACAGTCCGCGCTGCAGATCAATCACGCTGCCTCTTTACGAGGCGCTTCAGTGTAAAAAATAATTTTCGAAATTGGGCTATTAGTAAAAAGTTTTAAGATCATTCAAAAAAAATACGTGATGACTTGAAAAGTTTAAAAAATAGGACCTTTTAAATCTATTTAAGGTAGGGTTATTTTGTAAAGCTGACTGTACTGAAACCATTACATATTAACGCATCGGATGTACCAGTTTCAACCGGTAAGGTAATATTAGTAAATACAGGCAGACGGACCGCCTTCTGAATTATAAAGTGGCTGGCGCTGGACGAGGTAACTGGGAATTAATTACTATTTTAAATGCCTGGAGTGAAAACCAAGTATTACATTTTTTAAACTGCCACGGTACTATTTTATACCTTTTAAAACCCATTAGAAGAAAATCTTTAATATTTTTATGTGACTATTATCATGATTTCACTCATTAAGAGATGAATTCTTTGATAAAAAAATGACTTAAGTGGGCAAAATTCCAAGATTGTAAATCTAGTAATTTTTTCTTGTTTTTAATCTTAATTGTTTAACTCTTTAGTTTTATTATTATTATACTAGCTTCTACCCGCAACTTCGTCAGTGTCAAATTTTTGCTCCCCTAACCCTTCCCGTCGCCTCGAATTGCCTGCTAGTTTTCGTCCATTTTTCATTGCTGCTCCGCTACTTTAAACCGTAGCGTGATGTTATATAGCCTATAGTCTTTGTCAATAAATAGGCTACTCAACATTTAAATATTTTTTGAATTCGGACCAGTAGATCTTGAGATTACTGCGTTCAACCAAACAAACAAACTCTTCAACTTTATAATATTAGTATAGATGTGTTATCAACTATTTCTATAGTTCTTAGTTAAACTGTAATTGTGGACTGTGCAATTCAACAAGGCTGTTTATGTAATACAGATTATGTAGGTATTATACACAGAAGCTGTACCTTTATAACTGAAATGATTGACGTGTTTCAGATTCATGGTAACAATATTGTACCTGAAGCTAGAACACTCGAAGAATGTTGCACAACCAAAGTCAAACAATGTTCCCGTGTAGTTTCAAACAAGTTACCTCGAAGCTACTAATAACTATGCTTGAATTTACTACTCATCTTGATCACGGTAAAGGCTGCACATACCTCTGGCTTCACTAGCTCTACTTTTAGTTTCAGGCAAAGTTGCAACAGCAGAATTAGCGCTAATTAAATTTATGAACATATTTGTGTTTTCCAATAATATGAGACTTCAACATAACTGCGGAAATAGTTGAGTACTGAGGTACACCTCTGCCTAAATACTTCAAGTAACACAAGCGTGCAAATTTACTCATAACCTCACGCCTTTTTCCCATGGGGGTAGGCAGAAACCACGGAACGCCACCTGCTACGATCTCTAAACACTCCTTTTGCCTCGTTTAGGTTCATAAAATTGGTCATACACACACGGCGGTTGCGAGTACTACGCACCTGATCTTTCTGAAGAACATCACCAATAAGGGCACTATATATCCTCCTAGGGCGTCCCCTCCCGATGTTTCCACTCACATCTGCCTTGTAAATACCTTTTGTGAGCCGTCCTCTCATGACCAAACCATCTAAGCATACTTTTTTCATTTTTTGTCACTACATCTTCTGTTAAACCACACCGTTCTCTTACCACATCATTCCTCAGCCTATTATTCATAGTCACACCACACATGCTTCGCAAGGAACGCATTTCCACAGCATGAATTTAGATGTTTATGAATAGCGTTATGAGCTGCATAGATAGCTTAGATTTGCAGACTTCATTTTGTGGGAAGATCAAAATTATGATGAAGACATCTGAATTTTGAAGCAAAGTAATCCTGCAAGACAATATTTTACCTGTCTACTTAATCCAAGACGTCTCACTATTTTAATTAAATTCACCTAAAAATAGTCTCGTAAATAAAATATACACGCAATAAAACTGAAAAGGTCTTAGAACTCAGTTTGGAAACTAACTTGGTCCTCCTTAAATCGAGTAGCAACCACAGTCTAGCAATGAGAGAAAATAATTAACGTCTGTAGCAGATGCCACTTTGTAAGGAGTATCGTTTGTTACGTTGTCGCAATGGGAACTTACTGTTATTTACTTGGAAAACTTTCTTGGATTTAAGTTTATATTCTTCAACAAATATCGCTAGTATAATATCTAAGACCGGTCATGGATGTGAATTATTCTAGTGGCATTACCACTTCTTTATTTCTCCACAAAGTATTAATTAATTAACTTAATTTTTCCTAAGCAAATTGCGCGTCCATTGTTAATTTTCAGGGTTGCCAACGGGTGCCAACCCTACTTAGTAAAGCTCTGCTCTCCACTCTTTTGTCACATTGGTAGAGTATTGTAATTTTCACAGAGTGTGTACTACTATGGTCGCTATACCAACAAATAATAAAAACAAACAAAAAATAAATATTAAAGGGCTCATTTTCACTACAGTGTTTTAGACAATGTAGTGTTAAAATATTTTACAGTGGTACGGAACCCTTCATGTGTGAATCCGACTCGCACTTGGCTACTTTTCCTTAACATTATGCCGAAGATATGTTTCTACAATCTGTCATTTTGTGTTTCCTTCTGTTGCTACGGTAGTCATAAGGTATGCTAGAAGTGCATGTTTAAAGTATAAGTAGTATAAATATAATGCAGCGCGTAAGTACTTACGCTGCTACGACATCTAGCTTCTCAATTTTATACAAATCTGTCCATTGAACCCTTTATCGTAAATTGCGTTGAATACGAAAAGTAGTCAAAGTTAGCAATGCACAGTTATCAAAATCAAGAGTGCAGATGTGATACTACATGGGTGGGAATTACCTCTTCCTTAAATCAATATATACTCATTTATATTTAAATAGGAATGTGTTGGTAGGTATTTATTTTCCTTCATGCAAAGGAAGTTAGAATATAGAAGACTGTCGTCTTCTGTCATTGACTGTTTCTGAGTATTTCTTCGAAATTCAAAAGGATTTTCAGTAGGCTATGATGACTTTGATTGATGATCTTATTGATATTTAATTGCGAGTGTGAACACAATCATTGTTTTTATAGAGCGACAGTTTTATTTGAGTTCTGTGCAAAGCCTATGAAAACTTTAAAGAATAGTAGGTCTTTTCTGAGGAGTCACAAATCCGCACAGGACGGTCCGCGCACGGATTCGTTTAGAGAAATATTATATCACCAAGGATACCTGTAAAATGTACTTACCGATAGTCGTTGTCTGCCCGGTAAGGACACCTCCTGAATCTGTTCAGATTCACGAGGGTCCTTAGTCCGGATGAGCTTAGTGAAGAGATTGTGAGTGTCACGTCGCCACCCCCCCCAGTCCACTTGACGGAGGGTACCCAAGAAGCTGCAACAAAAGAAGACAAGTTTAAAACACAGGTTCTGTTCCTAAACTTCTACAATAGAGTAGGTTCTAGTTGGCAGAGGTATATTACGTCATTTTGCCAGCTTTTGAGTCAATGATTCCAATTTGTAAGTTTAGTGAGCTTCGTTCGAGAGAAGCCGGCCATACTGACAGCGTTAGTAGTAGCTTCCCAAAAGTTCCTCAAAGCGCAGTTGAAATTGCAGGTGGTGGAACATTGTTGGTGACAATCGCACTTTGGCTCGTCAGCGTTCGTTCATCGTACAAAGTTGCGCCTACAGTGGCCCACTTAGCTCGGTAGTCGGTTTATTAAGTTTCAGGTAAGTCTTCACTGGGAGCCGTTCCCTGGGCTTGGGATCGGAGGAGGGTATTTGTTCGTGTCGTCATTTAGTGAGAAAGTTGACTTGTAAAAACTTTTGCGGCACTTTAGTTTGCCCATAGACTTTCTACTTATATTATAAACTAGTACATTTTTAGCGAATTTGTCCGCAAACCTCTTTGTTCTCTATCGAAAAATTCGAATAATTCGGCCCTTGTCCCCTTCGGTTAAAGGGTTTGGCCTGGGTGCTGACAACTAACTAATTAATCAGTGAGCGAGTGAGCCAGGACTCTTCCTTTTATAAATTAGGATGTAAAAGATTGTGAAGCCGTTTGAATATTTGTAATTTCATCATTCGCAAACCGTTAAACAAATTGTGATGCAAAACAACATTATTATAAGGGCTTCTAAAAATGTCTCATTTTTTTTTTGCAAATCAAAGTTATATCCTTTTAGTGATTACCATTTTGTGAACTTATCGAAAATACATGAAACATATACTTAGGTAACTTCTTAATATTTTTATCGAGTAAATTTTAATATTCTGTGTTTCAAATCCACAAAAAGCTAGTTTATTTTATACCTAGCAATTTCATGAAAAATCTAATTCAAGAGGAGCAATTCTGGTTAATACTCGCTCTTAACATTATACCGTATACTTTACACACACATTAAACTAATAGTGCACAAAGTATTGGATAACACCACATAGATCCAAAGTTCAAGCTAAACTTTAATAGTTATTGTTGGTCTGGAGGACTTAACTTATGACGCTAATAATTTGTAGCACGCTATTAGCGCGCTATAATATAACTTCGCAACACGTTATAGGGAAGTTCCAATCAAACTAGTATTGTTATCTGGAGAGTAGCAGTCAGTCGGAAACTATTTGCATACAGTGTTGCTACGGAATGGTGACAAGTTATGTAATGTCCAGCTGGTAACCGTGGAGTTTGATCTATATATTAATACGTGAAACTTTATACCTGTTGATGCGAAAGTTACACGGATGGGGGAGTATGAAGTTTGGCACAGTTACAGTTGATATGGAGAAGGAGTACAGATGGTAGGGGAGAGCAGGTAGGATTCTTACACAGGGAGCATTCGTACAGAGAGCAGGGGTGCCCAGTGGTAACGGCCGCGACTTACGAGTAGTAGGTCGTGAATTCGAACCCAAGTAGGCGCAATACTTTGTGTAAATTATTTCTTCACCACTGCTTTCAAAACGGTGAAGAAAAACATCGTGAGGAAACCGGTATGTCTTAGAACCAAAAATTCGAAGACATGTGACATCCACTAACCCGCACTGGGCCCGCGTGGTGCATTATGGCCCACTCCCTCTCAACGAGAGGAGGCCTGTGTCCTAGCAGTGGGAACATTATAGGCTGTTGATGTGTTGATGTGAAATGTGCATTCGTACAATGGTGATATCTTCACTATTTAATACATTGATGTGCTCTTGTTTGTGTCCGTGATTCTCGCTCATACGCATAGGGTAACCACCGGGTGGGGCAACAGTGCAGCCGCTGGCTTCGACTGAGTAAGCTGATACATGTTTTCGCTCTACGAAATTATTATTCGATATTTTTCGTATTCATCTTTGAACAGGCTTTTTTTTCGCTAAGTATAATAGTTATTTTTCGTTTCAATTAATTTGTCAATTTCTTGGTTTGGGGTATCTTCGTGCAGTTATGAGTGGGGTAGATTCGTACAGTACGGATTCTCCCCATTCCTAACTGCGTGGCAGTAGAAATATTGTTGCTGCTCATATATGTCGCAAATAATGTATGTCACAATGGGGACAAGGACATGAGATGAAGATACAATGACGTCTGCGGTGAAAGAAGTTTTGGATAAAACTGTTTCTCTTTATCCCAAAAATACGGCGTCAAACCAAGATAAGTACTTGAGAGCCTTCTTACCTTTTCTTTTTTTACCACTACAGCCGTTAGAATTCACGCAACGTGAAAAATCAATTTGTATAGGAGGCCAAGATGACAATGTGCGAGAAACCCTACTTGCACAAACAGAGTTTACTCAACTAGACCTTCCACGGAACTCAAAGCCAGTATTTTTTTAACTGTTCGAAGGGCCCCAGTATGTATGAACGTACCCCACACTATGTACGAAGGTACCCCACGTGTAGGGTGGTTTCGTACGTTTTCCATTTTTCAGTAAATTAATTATAACTTCGCCATACTGGTGTGTATTTAAACTAACTTAAAAATAAATAAAGCCAAATATGTTGGGTATACAGCATTAATAAAGGTATTTTAAAATAGCTTTTTTTTTTTTTTTTTTTGCACGACTTGGAGTAAAAAGTGTACGAATCCTACCTACTCTTCCCTATATATTTTTATACAATGTATTAGAAATTCCACTGGGTGACCACTAGTTATAATAAAACTGTTTATTCCGCTTGGCTAGGTTAGCTCTAGATAAAAGTGTACGTATAAAGGGATTGGTATAATGTGTCTAGATAAAGGGATGTCAACGGCATCCCATTATCTAGAGCTGATGATGTGTACCGTGTGGTGCCGGACGTAAAGAATAACACCACCCCATTTCTTACCGTGGGTGTTGTAAAAGGCGACTAAGGGACTTACTAGAGAATGGGCAGCAGCGTTCTCTATGCATTTTACCACCATACTGCGATCGCCAACCCGCCTGCCAAGCGTGGCGATTATGGCAAAGCCCCCAAAATTGGGGGAGGCCTAAGTCCAGCAGTGGACGTCTTACGGCTGAAATGATGATGATGATGACGTATAGTCGACAGCTGTCGATTCAAAATGTGAAGCAAGGTTTATGAAAATTTCTAATTTCATAGTTCGTCAGTGACTAAATAGCTGATGAAAGATAGGGCATACGAGTAGGCCTATCCTCTGTAAAAGGGAGTGGACAGTAGAATGCGGGTGGGTGTGTCAAATATCTTTGCATATTCGGTTTTAGGACATGGCGGTTTCCACACGATTTTTATCTTCACCGCTTTGAGAGCAGTAGAGATGAAATAATTAACACAAAGTAAATTATCTGCCTGAGTTCCAATCTACGATTGTTAAACCTAAGTTTTGATACCAAGTAAAACTTAGTACCTACCTACTTGAAGTTAAATCCGAGGGAAGATTTGTGAAGCTACCGTGAAAGCGTTAAATAAATTCTTATTAGCGCGGTACACAGCTTGTGCATTAACATCCACTATAAAAAGCTGACTGTCTAACGAGGCTGAAATAAAAACGTTTCTACCTAGTGCCATTATCGACGAGGAGTTTGTGCGCAATTACGTACACCAGTCGATGGTTGGAACTCATTGGTGGGCGTGGCTAGTATGCAAGGTATTTATTTACGTATTTATTTATTGAAGTATTTAGGTTTACTAGTGGTCGAATCCCGATTAATGATTTAATGTACTTCTAATGCTAATCTACACTAATAATATTATAAAGAGGAAAAATTTGTATTTTTGTTTGTTTGTTTGTAATGGATAAACTCAAAAACTACTGGACCGATTTTAAAAATTCTTTCACCAGTAAAAAGCTACATTATCTACAAGTAATATAGGCGATAGAACATTTCGCTACAACTAAGAGGAGCGGAGCAGTAATTAATAATGTTGCAAAAAACGGCAAAAATCGCACGGGTAGGCGATTCGACGCGACGGGAAGGGTCGAGGGCACACGAAATTTAACGCGGACGAAGTCGCGGACAGAAGCTAGTTCAAATATAAACATACTGGATGTTAGCACTCCTCCAAATAGTTTAACTGTACCAAATTTCATACTATTTCATCCGCGTAATTTTCGTAAAAAAGAGGTACAAAGCTTATGTTTCACGTATTAGTTTTATTTAGTGAATTAGACTGTGTATTGTTACGAAACTGAGGCCATATACTTTCATGAATAAGTCTTTGAGCGTATAGATATTATGAAAAACTACTGGATGTCTTTATTCAAAATAAAGTTACTTGAATTCTGAAATAAATTAACTATCTCGGTAGGGTAAAAATTATACAATTTTATTACTGCGGAAGTTATTTACGTATTTACGCCCAGATATTTTAAAATTTGTGTTTGAAACATGGAGTTTCGACGCTCATCAGCATAACTTTCATTGCAATTTTGTTTCAAATTCTTTTTCTGTACTGCGCTAGATAATGACGAGATGAGTAATTATAAATTTAACTTCTTAATGTACATGCCCAGCAGTGAAGTATACTCCATACGACGATACTATGTATATACGAATGATTGATTAGTGAAATCTTAACGGTCTTATTAAGATAAAAAGCTTATCGAAGGTTTAAGACATGCATTACTTAATGTGCTAGATAAGCTTATAAAACCTTTGATAAAATTTTGTATTCATAAACGTTTCAGATATATCTTTAAAAAAAAAAGTCGCCATTTAAAAAAAGTCATCCAACAAATTGGTCAACATATCGAATCGTCAAACGAGAATGTCTGTCTACATAAAATAAAATAAAGTCTGGGCAGACTTTTACAACAGTCAACTTTTACAAAACTCTACTCGGTGATGTCCTAACTTGTGTCCTGACTAGCTAAAGGAAACAATTTCAAAACTGACAAAGACATAAGAGCCTAAATGACTGTAATTAATTATTATACTACTTTATTGTTTTGGGTTCCCAACAAAGGACTTGGAGAGCAGAAGTTGTTTGTGAAGAAAAGCGCCGAGTGAATTTTTTTTTTAAATATACTGTTACTTCATAGTAAACCGGAAACCTTCGTGTGCGAGTCTGACTCGTATATGGCCGGATTTATTAATCATTCACCTCCACCATTATCATTTCAACCGAAAGACGTCCACTGTTGGACCATGGCATCTCGCTAGCACTGCCGCTTCGAGCGGTTCTGTGTTTCGTTCTGTTATGTTTATTTTTCTCATCCAGAGGATTTCTGCGACTTTCATTTGGCCTTTAGTCTACCTTGTGGAGACTTACTTACGCTACGTCTACGATACGTACTTATTTATTAGGTAAAGTAATTATGAAATATTTAACTTACCTGAACAAGGAAAATGACTGCAGCCATGACGCCACGCGAACGCCTGTTGACAAAGAAAAACAAAAGTTAGTTATAAATCTTTACTGAAACAACGACTTAATCTAAGACGAACAACTAAATTGAAACAAACAACAAACACAAAAAAATATTCACGGCTTGGTGGAATATTTTTTGGTATTTCATTGATTAATTACATTCCTTTTATCATCATTACATAAAAAATATAGTTTACGGTAAACAATTTGAGAATTAATAATATGAGACGAAAAATACTTTTTTTTGAGTTCTGTTTCACGATTATTTATCATGCGATATTTGTTTTTTTATTTTAATGAAATATTTTTGAATATATCTGTTCTTTTAACATTTGATAAAACATCACATTTTTGTTCGCCTTGTAATTATGTGCCAATACGCCAAACTGTGCAACAAAAAACTAAGCGTTCAAAGATGTCCTACTTTTGTCAGTATTTTAATTAAAGCTGAAATGTGTTACATTAAAGAACAAAAGGTAGTTGTTGAGAATCTTTTTTACTGTAGCAACAGCTCGTACAATCTCCATCAATAAATTTAAGCCTAGTCGGACGGGAGTCATACATGCACGCTTGCATACAAGCTAAAGTTCAACCGAGCTAATGCAAAGCTGAGGTCACCAAAAGCCATTCTCTTGTTCGAAACACTGCCGTAAAAGCCGATTGGACGGCCATTATCATAAGCTGTTAGGACAATGCTTTGTGTGGCAAGGAATGCGACAAAGCGGCTTGTGAATGAATTGAATGATGCTCGGACATATCTTTGACTAGGATATTGTTTAAGTATTACCGATCAATGTAGTTTCAATTCAACTAACGTATATTATTCCCTTGTCCTTCCAGTTAATAGATTTATTGCTAGTGAATAAGTTCGGTCGATTTATATGATTAAGGAAGATTTAAACGATGTTATTTGATTGAGCGGGCAATAAAATCATATTGTTTAAAACTGCCTAAAAGATAAAGCGAGTATAAAATTTGCACTGTCCAAACAGTGTTTAGACGATGTCAGACATTTGTTGCTGTGTAAATAGAGCTTAAAACATATAGCGCGACGATAAATGACGACGAGTTATGAGAATATTTTATTTGTACCAAACAAAGATGGTTGCTCTTATTATAATTTTAGTTAGTACACACCATTTATTGGCATGATTTTAATTCTAATATAGCAGCAGCATACACAGCATAATCAGCATGTATGTTCCCACTGCTGGGACACAGGCTTCATCTCGGTGAGAGGGAGTGGGCCGTAATCTAGTATGCGGTCCCAGTGCTAGTTGGTACATGCCGGTTTCCTCACAATGTTATCCTCCACCGTTTTTGAGATATGACCCGCTAATGATAAATTATGTACGTAATATTTCATTGCCATTTCATTAATTTGATCATAATGTCAATGATTAAATGGATTGATAAATGTAAACTGCCTAATAAAACCTGATTTCATTTGTCTAAAGAGTGGAAACTGACTTACAAAGTCACAGCTAAAGGGAAAAATGCATTGCGACATTAAAGAAAAAGTTCATCACAGATGATCCCGGCCGCTCGGTCGATCCAGCCGGGTCTACTGTTAAATTAAAAAAGCAACGAAAACACGTTTCAGTTTCAAACATTTATTTGCCTTGAGTTTTACGTGCTCATGCATTCAATAAACTTTTTAACAGTTTCCAACGTAGGTGTTTATTTGCATTCCAACAGCATTAGGATTTAAATAAAAATGTGTGCTGTAAATTTTTACTTAGTAAGAGGTGTTAATTACTATCAATTTAAGAAAGTTTCTAGGTTCTGTATTTTATATCTGTACTTTAATTTATCCAAGTAAAAGAACATTTAAATCAAAATTAGGTGTTTTATTTAACATTACCTACTAAAAAATTTAAAGAGAGAAATACTTTAATTATTTAAGCGTTCATTTTCGGTTGTAGTAAAACTCCCAACCATGCTTTGATTATAGGCTTAATATAATAATTGAATAAACACTGGTATGTTGTAAATAATATTGATATTGGTTAATAAAATATAACGGATGACTTTTAAAAAATCCGCACGGTTAACACTATCGGGATATATTTTCAGAGCGAATATTTAGTAAGAGTGGTTTCGATGGGCTAGTTAAAAATTCGTCATGCTTTTTGAGTAGTGAATGACGCTTAAACGCCTCATAGTTTGCATATCGGTACGGCATATCGGTGATAACTAAAACCTGGTTCATTGTGCGAAAGCCTTTAATTGTGCGTGCACAAAAAAAAATGAACTAAATGCACATGGTTTGATCCGTTGTACACAGCACGGTTTTTTACCGTACAGCGCGCTAGTCACACTCAGACTAACCGTGTAAGCTTATGCGATTGATACGATTATGATCGTCCATTTTTACACACACCTTTATTTTACAATGTAGGGGGGCAATTAGGGAAATTTGCGGGAATTTTGGGAATTCACCCTTTAAAGGAGGTGAAAATCGAGGTTTTTGTGTATGAAAATTCTTATTTCTTGTTTTTGTAAACTTGAAACTTTGGCACGAAAAAAATATAATTTTCTTAGATAAGTACCTGCCTAAGATTTTTTTTCTGTTTTTTCACACCTTGAAACTCTCATTAGGGAGTCCTATATTTAAGTTTTCACCGAGAGATAGGTATACATACCTATTTCAACTATTTTAATTTTATTCTATCTTGCACTCTGCATAAAGCGCATTGGAAAGTTAACTGTTTCATATTCAGTTTATGTCTAAACTAATTGTCCTGCGCCAAAAGCTAAAAATTGTAGATTCGATAAAACCGCATAAATATTCAACAACATAAAATTGATTGTGACGTGTACCAAACTATAGATGTTAGATTTTATTTGAATATTCTCATTGGATGGCTAGTAAACCTAATCAGTCAGTCAGTGATTATTTCACAATTTAGCCATATGATAGTAATGTACCCAACGGTTCCCTATCCATTTGCATAAAATTGTAAGCCCTAATATAACTTGGTATACTTTTTTTTCTCCTAATTATATTTTCGCATAATATTATTTACGTATAACAGCTTACGCATAATTATTTTAAGCATAATTTCTTTAATCATAATAATGATTAAGCATAACATTCTAAAGCATAAAATATTTGCGCATAATGATATTAAAACATATTTTTTAAAGGCATAACAAGCATAATAATTAACTCCTAAAATGTTAGACACTAATAAACATGTAAACATGCATACAGTACGCATGCAACATGCAAGGAAGCATGCAAGGACGCATGCAGCAGGCATGCAGCATGCAAACAAGCATGCAGCATGCAAGCAAGCATGCAACATGCAGCAGGCATGGTTTCTGTCACGGCTCCGGCGCTGCGTGGCTCCGGCGGTCCCATGCAAGCTTATCGTCGCAGATGTGTTTCACGCTCACCACCACAGCTTCGGCTAGCTGGCCGGCTTCGCCGCCCAGCCTCAGCCGCGGTGGCGAGCGTCAAAACCACCTGCTCCTCAGTTCGTGGGCCGCTTCGCCCCTCCGCGCCTACGCGATTTTAAATTACACTCTAGGGGTAGAGCAGATAAGACTACGTGCACTCGGTTTTGCAGCGATTCGTTTCTGTCACGAAATTTTGTAGCACAAAATATTGAATTTTTAAGACTATACTTTAACTTTAATGTAGGGTTAAAAATTTAATTTTAAAAAGTATGCCTAAATACTATTACGCTAATAGTCATTATACCTAATAACATTATGCGAATTAAAATTATGCCAAAACAAATTAGCCTTCTAGATCATTATGCCAACATAAACTGTATGCCAAAAATATATATGGCAAAGTATTATTATGGCAAAACAAATTATACCAAAATAGATATGCCAAAGTACATTAGGATAAAGAACATTATGCGAAAAGAAGGGATCTCGTACCCAACATGTCCCCCATTTCAACTTTCAGAAAAAAAAAAAACGAAGAAATGATCGCGTAGCTTCCGCATTCGATAAGGACACTATGACATCGCATTATGTACCGACAGAGGAACGAAAGAGCAGGAATTTTAATATTATTCTACTCTCGGACTTTGAAAATTGAGGACGATAAAATAAGAGGAACACTCGAGAATTCAAGTGAACAATGCTGAATTGTTGAGACGATTGTACCTACTCATGTTTGCAGAAACGCGAAACACTGTTTCCTCCTCGTGATGGCAGAAGTTGAGAATACTTTCAACGTCTTTTGTCCGTCTTTTTGAGAATCATCTAATCTATATATATATAAATGAATCCCTATTTCCCTTGGTCACGCGTGAACGGCTGGACCGATTTCACTTTTTTTTTTCGTTGTGTTTGTAATTATCAGGAGAAGGTTCTTATGAAAGAAAAAAATTAAAAAATTGCGCGGAAAATTAGAAAGTTTAAGAACTCTTATTTAAGAATACTTAACAACCATATGATAGGACAATGTTAACTTTTTTAATGTAACATTATGACATTTGACATAGAATTGACAGAATGCGTGTTTAAATATCATCAAAGAGACAGGACAACGTCTGTCGGGTTAGCTAGTACATAATAAGTATAGATTAGCTTTCTGCACTACTTCTCTATATAAACGAATTGTTCCAAATTTTATACTCCTCCGTATGCGCAATTGTCGAAAAAAGGGGTACAAAGAGTTTGCTTCACATATTAACATACAGATTTATTATTATTTATCATCAAGATGTCAAATCTTCTACGTTATGACATAGAGGTCTTGCGTTATTAATATCTGCCTACTCAGTTAAATATAGAAGAATGTGTTATTTCAATTTAAACAAAAATATCTGACATAAAAACCAAACAGAATTATGTTTAATTCTGGTCTGTCCAAAGTAATATATTAATACTCATGACCATAAGTACCTCCTTGTCTATTGTAAATGATAAACGTCTGAGTAACCCATAAGGGAATAATACCTAAAGACGTGCTCTGGTTTTAGGAATGTCATTATAATAACTACTAGTTACTAAGTTTGTGTAAAGACTTAAATTTGAGATGAATAATAACCAATAAATGTCAACAAAAGGTGGTCTGTCTGAATCCAAAGTAAAATTTGTGGGTCGATGACCCCCTACCAGCCTGTAGATGACTTATAATTAAGAAGTTTACATTGCATTTGTCAACGGCTCACGTTTTCTGACGTCGTTGTGGACTAGATCGAAACTGAAAAACTTTCATTCGCTTCATTAAACACCACTTTGTAGAACTAGGTGTGATCCGAGTAGAATAAGTTATGGACCCGGTTTAAAACTAAATTAATATTTTGTTTTTAAAGTTTCTGTTACAAAAAAATATATTTTAGATCGCCAACAATGGAGAAATAACTGATCGAACTTCCATAATAATACTCATCTTACAATAAACAGACATAATATTGCTATATTTAAGTTTTTTAATACAGATTGACAGAGCTAAGCTATCGGAGGTTCTACGCACCGCTACGGCGCGGCGGCGGCGCTACGTTATTCGTAGCACAGAGGATCATGATCTTTTAAGTTAAAGAATGAATTAGTTTAATAAACGGTTATTTTAATCCGTAATGTAATTTTTTATTTTGAATGGTATTGTCTAGTTGGATTTATTAATTTTAAATGTTTTTTTTTTCATTGATAATAATAGCTGCATTTATCGTTTACTGATGTTCCAAAAACATTTAAATCTGGATTTGAAGAACACTCCACTAGAGGTTTTATGAGGGTATATTACTGTTTGTGTCTTTATTTTTCATTGCTAAAATCCTCGTTTTAACTAATAATTCTTGTTAATTCCGACCAAAGATCATTTTTACGCCGATTGGATCTTTGCTATCATAGATTGAAATGAGGAACACCGTTAGGCTTTCATTTCTGTGGAAGTTTTCGTTCTATGGTTAAATATACTACAAAAAACGCCACAACAATGCTTGATTAGAACTCATTATAGTCCAAGATTAAATTAAAAACACAACACAAGATAACATATTAGCATAGGCCTTATCAATGTGAACCCTCATTCAAAAAAATACTACTCGAAAACATTTTAAGCATTGTACAACGGAATTAAATTATTCGGACTAAAATTAGATATATTCTCTGACTTGGAAATTATTGAAAAAGAGCCTTTTGTGGGTTAGACAAGACATCGTTCGTGGCCTAATTGAATTCTGTAAGCCGAATTCTAATTTGCTACGTGTTTTACCCACTGAAGATATTTTTTCTCTTTATTTTAGTGAAGTATTTCGATGACCTCTAATGAACCATTAATAGCTAGCTAGCGGACAATACTGTTTCACATTTATAATATAATTACAGATATATATATGTATAATAAGATATGTATATTGATATATCCAAGTAATATGATAACAATATTTAATAGTAGCTTTTGTCAGCGACTTTACCTGCGTGGGTTCGAAAATTATCTCACGGGATAAAAAAGTATTTAATGTTAACACACAGGTTAGTACCTAGGTTTTACACTACCTGTGTTCCAAATTTCATGCAAATCTGTTCAGCCATTTTACGTGATTGAGTAGAGTAACTAATATCTAAACATGGAAACTTTCAGAGGATATCAGTAGGATACAACGCCATTTGATGTAAGATAGACCATTAAAGCACAATCTAAGATCATCAATAAAACATCTAATAAGTGTAATATTAGGTATTTTGTTAAAGTGACGAAGCACCTAAACTATGATAATGTCAACAAATACATCATATCAAATCATATCTTCAATTTAATCCGTCCGTTCAAACCGAAACCAGATCCCAAATGCTGTCCCTGAAATCCCTCGTCCAATAGACTTACAACCCGATTCCAAAACGCTTTAATCCTCGTTAATCAATGTTGTCAAACTGCTGATTATATGGAACATACGTTAAGAGACATATTGAATAATATTATCGGTAAATAATTTATTGCCGAGGGATTCTCACACGTCATTACAATAAACTTAATTACATTTAGTTTTTCTATAATCTGCCTATGTTGACATCTAGTGTAATCGGATTTAGCTGAATAGAAGTATTCTAAATGGACCGCTTGCCTATCTGACCTCCACATTCAATTTACTTGGTAACACTATACCCCTTTGGAAGACTGGTTCTCAGACTTTTGGGCTTATGTCTGCTCGTAACGGCAAATGTGCGAATGAAAGTCGAGAGCAATGGCTTAACGTGCTTTATGTGGCACGTGTTATGAATTGTTCCAAGCACGAACCGACAGCAGCAACTCAGCTCGACCCTTTCGTTTGTTGCTATGTGGTCACGAGCCCGAACCCGAACCAGCCGAACAAGTCAAAACTAGAAGGACCCAAAACTAAAGATATTTGTCAATAAACTTATTCTTCATAGCTTTCATTTTAAAATTATAAAAAACAAGAATGATTAAATCGCGGGCGCATTGGGAGTTAGTAAATTTAATAATGTCATAGAATGTTTAGTTCTACGACGCTTTCCCATATCGTCATTGCTGTTGCAATGCATAAAGTCCTCAAATTCAGTCTTACCTGGCTGGGTTCACTTTAGCCTAAAACTCATAATATTATTACCGCAGAGCACGGATTCACCACTCAGTTCAGCGTCTAGAAACGTCAGTACTAATAACATTCGGGGCACAGAAAGTGCGTTGAACGCACAAATTGTACCACGGAGTTCGAGTCAAAGCCGTCAGCCGTTTCCTTACGTAATTTATGTTGTAGTGCGAAAGAACGGTGTCACACTTGCTTTGCCTGAAAAGTGTTGCCAATAAATAAATAAATATCTTAGGACAACCAACACACTGTTATCTGATCCCAAACTAGGCAGAGCCTGTACTATGGTAACCAGACAACTGATAAATATACTTATATATTTCTAAATACATACATATTATAGATAAATTACACCCAGACACAGAACAAATGATTGTACTCATCACACAAACATTTGTCCTGGGTGGGAATCGAACCCACGACCTCAGTCTTTGCAGTCAGGGTCACTAACCACTAGACTAACAGGCCAGTCGATGGCCAATGATGTCACGACGTTCGAGACGTCACGAGTGCTTTGTGATTATCTTTAATACTAAACTACCTTAAACTGGGTGGATTTTAATATCTTTGACAGTTGTTGTTGGTAGTCAGAAGCCCGAAAGTCAGACAACCAGTCATAAGCGGTATCGTGTACCCAGTAACTGGGTTGTGGAGCTCAGATAGGCAGTCCGTCTATGAAAAAGACTGGTCAACTGTATCCGACCCAACTTAGATGGGGACAACCTACGCCAATGATAAATTAATACCTAAAGATTTTTTGATCTTACTTAATCTAACTTAGATTAAGTGAGATCATAAAATGTTTAGGTTTTCCTGTCTTGGATATAAGGATACTGGAGGATAGTTTTAGGACAGGCCTTTTATTTCGACCTTGGAATAAAGATGAGGCCCATGAAATTCTAATATATTGCGGCCACAAGGGTAGGTTCTGTGTGACGACGGGTCAAAGGTAAGGCTTTTTTGTGATTGGAATAATATATATTTTTATCTCTTGTTTCAATATATTTTGGTAAAACGGATTTGCGACAGTTTATTGTGAGTGCTGTGTAAGTCGATTCAGGGATTCTTGTGGGATTGAAAGACAAGCACTATACACCCGGTTCACTCGTTGATTTTGAAAAATAATCACAGAATACAAAAATATATATGCATATTGTTTAGTACGTGAATATTCCTTACCTAATTACCCCGAAAAAATATACAGTAAAGACCTAAAGGCGATTAAAATAAATTATTTCTCTAGTAAATGTTTGTTTAGTATCAACCTCTTATTTTCCAATTCCATTCAAAGTAAAAATACAATAAGGAGTTATTATTTTAAGACGGCAAGAGCCACCTCTTGGCTTCATAACAGCAAATTCATGTTTTGTAAAACAAAATTACATTACATTTCTTTGTACAATAATTTTAGCACATTGCTCGCAGAACAGATGACTGATGAGGCCGAATAGTTCTACAGTTGCGACCATGTACCGGTAGACGTAGCGTTAGATTGGCTCCCAAAGTGGACCGATGACCTGGTAAAGGTCGTAGGAATCCGCTGGTTGTGAGAAACACAGAACGGGTCGAAGTGACGGAGCTTGAGGGAGCCCTATGTCTAGCAGTAGACGCTTAACGGCTAAAATGCTGATGCATAAATGACTTTATGAACCGTAACTCTCGCTTTTCCTAACAATGTCACGTTGAGTATGTTTTTTTTTTTTTGGGTGTGAAATTATCAAATGACGTCTCCCGCTCTGGGTGGAGCGGAAGGGCGATTCAGACTTTTACTGACCAAAACCACCCGTGTTCCTCCAGTTGCCCATATCATTGAGTATGTGACGGTACTCAAAGGAAATGAAACGCTGTTCCTCCAATCCTTCCGTTTTTTGTCTTACATCCAGTTCGATACACTTCCTGCTGTATTAAATATTCAGCTCCGGTATGACATCGCGGAAAATATAAAAATACTAGTTGTTGCCCGCGACTTCGTTCGCGTAAATGTTGGTCATCACGGACGCAGACGATGTTGCGGAATAAAAAGTAGCCTATATTATTGGGGTTCAAACTTACCCCGTACCAAATTCCATCATAATCAGTCTATTCGTTTAGTCGTAAAAGCGTAACAGACAGACAGAGTTACTTTCGCATTTATAATACTAGTATAGATAATATTTTATAGAAAATGTAATAATGTGAGACTTCCTTTGAACACCTGAAGATAAGTTTATTACTTAAAATTTATTAAAAGCAGCGGTTTAAACATTTCCTTCGGTCTCTTGGTTCGAGTTACATGCAATTTTTTCTTTGTATAATACTCGGCTCCAGTATTCCATCTCGGAAAATATACAAAACAAATATTTTATGGAAAATGTAACAATGTTAGACTTCCTTTGAGCACCCGAAGATACGCTAGCTGTTACATTAAATTAATTACAAGTATCTTACAAGATGCATTTCTTTCTTGGTTTACTTGACATATTAGCTCCATTAGTTAATCTTAAAAAATGTAGAAATGAAATTTCTAGAAACTGACTTCTTTTGATCCACCTAAGAGAAATATGTTACATTAAATTATTTAAAAGCAACTTGTAAGATGCAGTTCTTTCTTCGTTTCATCTCAGAAAAAAAAATGAAATATTCTTTTTCTAGAAACTCTCAAATTACTAATGTTAAATTGTGTGAGACTTTCTTTGAACGCCCTAAAAAAAGTTCGTTACATTATATTAATTAATTCTTGAACTACTTATGACGGCAAGGTTGTCTGTGTCTGATATTTAGATATTCCGTGTGGTGTCGGATGTAAAGAATAGCACTATCCCATCTCTTCCCGTGGCTGTCGAAAGAAGCGACTAAGGGACTTACTAGAGAATGGGGAGCAGCGTTCTCTTTGCAATTTACCACTATACTGCAATCGCCAACCCTCCTGCCAAGCGTGGCGATTATGGCAAACCCCTCCCAATTGGGGGTGACCTATATCCAGCAGTGGACATTTTCGGCTGACATTATGTTACGTCTTAGATAGTGTAACTTACTTTTAAGTTATTGGGAATTATTGTGGAAAATGATAAAGCTAAACTACAAGATAACTATTCATAGAAAAAAACTTAAGGATACACCAACGTAATCCACAAAACCCGCTCTTTTTTCATTATATTTTCAGGTTTGTTGTGATGTAGATTAAAATATGATTCGTACGCCTGCCAAATATGGCTTCACAGAAAAAAGTATTAAAATCATCAATACATCCATCGATGTTCATTTAATCCCCTCGAATGACTTTTTCATCAAATAGTCAGTCAATGGGATTAAATGATTATATAGGGTTTCCCTGACAACCCTGGCGCTTACCTCTCAAACAAAAGAACGAAGGTATGAATAAAGAGTGGGTAGTCAGTATCAAAAAATCGTTGCTGCGTCCCGTTTATTTCCATAATTTTATTTCGTGTGGTGGTGTCACTGCGAGTGTTGGATTTTTTTTATGGAAACGTTTTTTTTTTACTTTTTACTGGGTCTCTCGGTCCCTATTTTCACTGCATTTCTACTGTCAATCCTCGGAATTGCATTTAGAATGGACCTAGACTTTTAGTGATAGCGACTGATTGATATTGATAGGTGCTAATGATGTTAGTGATGTACATTGCCGGGAGAGTATTGTGAGTAGCGCTTTCTATTTTTAACACGTTTTGATTAACTTCAGACGTATGTTAGTATGTAACGGAAAATTTTAACATGATTTTGACCCCCTTCAAAATGTCGGATTAATTTGAAATTTGGCATACTTATCAAGGACCGATGACAATACAATAATTTTATAAATTTGTGACACTATCCTTGTAGATAGCCAAAAAATATGCCACAAAATTTACAAAGTTTAAAAAATACCTCTAAAAGCACCCCACGCTTTTTTTCCATTATTTTCTACTTTTTACTTTGGTTTTCTATGGAACAGTGTTTTTTTTTTGGTTTTTTCAAACTTTTATTTATTGATTTTGTAGTGGGGTTAATTGAATTTTATGCCTATCTGCCATTTATTTTGATTAAGGTGAATGCCTAGATAGCCCTCGCCATACATTTTTCAGGTGTGGAAATCTCGGTAAATAAACAGTTTCTGCAGAATAAAAGCAACTGTAATGAGACTTTATAATGTATTATGTTCGCGTATAGCCCAAATTTTATAAAAAAAACAGTATTTCTAGGAGAATTAGACCGAATAAAAAACGAAAAATCTTTACATGTGTGAGTGACCTGAATCGCGCCATCTGACAGAAATTTATAGAACCACTGAGAAAGTTGGTTGCTGTTGTGTTACGAGTTTACGATTAGTAAACATTCATAATAGATGGCGCTGTTCGATATTCGAACATTTAAAAGAATTTATCTTTTAAATTCGATAATGCGACGTTGCCATTCTAGAGGCAGCGCGCGCACACCGCGTTGTTGCCATACCGTCAATGCGTGATTACTTGAGTCTTGAAAACTTGCGAATCGTTTCCAGAATATTGTGTTTCTAGCAAGTTAGCGCCGGGCGCGCGGGTTTGCCCGCGGAGTTAACATTTTATGATTGATAAAATGTTTTTTATTATGGAATGAGAAAGAATGCTTTACATAAAGTGAAAAAAATATCTCTGCGATCTGCCCTTGGTTCACACAGATACAATACTAATGTAATTATTGTATTATCTAGTTTAAATATGTAGTAAGTAGTTACTAGTACACGACTTTCCAGATTTAAAAATCTTTTTAATGTATGTAAGTAGGTACTGATAACATTCTGATACGCTTAGGTACTAATCCATTGGTTTGGGTTGAATAAAATCAGAGAATAGAATTTGATGTATAAGTAAGTTATAACTAAATCAGGCGATCAGCGAAGCTACCTACACAAAGGTGAAACGTAGGTACTACGTACATCTATTGATTGAATCATATTTATTCTTCTATTCTTTTATAATTCATGTGAAACCAGCAAGATTAGTGAATACACAGACAAACCACTTTGATTTTTCATAATTGCTTATTTTACTAGTATTATTAGCACACACAAAATGCGTCAAGCAGGGTTGCCAACTTTATTTTTTAGAAGATCGTAATACATTTTAAAAGATCGTACTTTGCTAAGAATTCAAAAATAAAAATAGTACGCATTGAAATTTCAATAAAATAAATGGTAAACAAATGTGGTGGGTGTTACTATAACTTCAACGCAAAATTTAACATTTTGGTATAATATTTAAGAATCTGGACACCAATTTAGCAACTAAACTTTACGACGAGGTTTTTTTATTAAAGAAAAGGGGCTCGGAAGAGACTTTGTCATGAAATCCACACGAAACAATAAACACCAGTATCATTAGAACTTAAAACGAGATATTTACCATGTTTATTATTACTTAAAAAAAACTGTGCTACCTACTACTGAGAACCATTCAAATGAGTGCCATCCGTGAAACAGTTTTCATCAGGGCTTGTTAACGTTACCAAATTCACACTATAAGTATCGTTAAGTAACGTTATTTTCATAAAGTTAATATTTTAACGGTAAAACGGGTAACGATACTTTGGTATCGAATCTATAAAATAACGTTACCAATTAACGTTACTAGTATCGATACTTTTACATACATACATACATAGAATCACGCCTTTTTCCCATGGGGGTAGGCAGAAACCACGGAACGCCACCTGCTACGATCTCTACACACTTCTTTTGCCTCGTTTAGGTTCATAAAATTGGTCATACACACACGCCGGTTGCGAGTACTACGCACCTGACCTTTCTGAAGAATATCACTAATAAGGTCCCTATATGTCCTCCTAGGGCGTCCCCTCCCGGTGTTTCCACTCACATCTGCCTTGTAAATACCTTTTGTGAGCCGACCTTCATTCATCCTCTCAACATGACCAAACCATCTAAGCATACTTTTTTCAATTTTTGTCACTACATCTTCTTTTACACCACACCGTTCTCTTATCACATCGTTACCTAATGCGTTGTTGTCAACCTGCGCAACCTAAGCGGCACGCCATGGGCGGCGGCGCTCTACGGCAACATCGCCAATCAAACGGTGCAAATGCAACTTCAATAATGTAGACGAAAGAAAGAGATGAAAGAAAATAAATAAAAAATTAACGGTACTCAGTTACCGGTAAAACGTATGCCAAGTATCGTTACCAAGCATTACGTGACCTCTACTAATAACGTTATCTTCGTCCGATGAAAGTAACGATACCAAATTTTTAACGTTATTCAAAGCCCTGGTTTTTATTCAAAAGTGAAGCGTTTTTGTGTTTTATTGACGGTAAGTGTTATTTTTATGTGCAATGAATGATTTTCAAGGTGATATAGAGTATTATTATAATGGTAATTAATTACCCTTAAAACTTTACAAAAGTGTAAGATTTAGAAGATGAAATACAAAATCAAACGTTAGCAACACTCGTTGATTGTCGTCACATGACATACTACAAATTTCAAATATTCTCTCTGAAAACAACAGCTTGATGGTGGTGTTATTTCTGTTTCTTGAAACATTTCATAAATAAGATACATTTGCTGTTGTTTGTAATTATTCTTTTTGATTTCAGATTGAATTGCAACTGAACTGCCTAAGATGAACCCGACTAATAAACTTGCATAAATGTATACGACATGTGTATTCAGGACCGCGAAAATCACGGAAAAAAGTGCAAGCTGTATTGAAACGACATCATGGAAGTTCTTTTAGTGATCTATAGTGAGTAAATTAGATTCCCATAAGATTTCGAATCAGATTTACGTGAGTGGAGGTTATTTGATACTCGTTGGTTCGTGTTGTAGTCTTCGTTTACAGCCATTTTTCCTTGCAGCCGAAAGCAAGCGAAGGAACAACAAGCATGCAAGCATGGCGTAACAAGAAACAGAAGGTAGTGGAAGAAACCGCGGTTTGCCCTGTTGTATTTAGGTACCTACAGACCTATCAATATTTTTCTGTCTCTCAACACTGTTTTTTTAACATATTATTATCTTTTATTTCAGTCCACATTCAACTCAAGATCATCATCAGCTGTCCAACCTTTCGACAGCTTAAGATACGCCCTAAACCTATTCGCGTGGTATACCAGAAATTCGATACGAAGCCATAGCCTGCAGCTCTAGCTCCAATACAGTTGAATCTGTTACAGAGCAAGTAGAGACTGTTGATTTTGATTGGCCACAACCCGATTCAGAGACTGAAGCTTATCAACTAACTGTGGAAAGAACATCAAGTGACAACTTATCAGGTTTGGTAGGGTACCGTATTGTTGACTTGAAGAAGGTCATATGGTCACAACTTTGATTCTTCATCTGGAATGGTAAGTCCCAACTTGATACCATATTTTTGTGTTCATTACATTAGTACGCTTTTGCTTGTTTGTTGTGATGAAGTTTATGTTTGACAATACCAAAGTACAACATATTTTACACAATGTTCAGTGTAACAAATATCATTATTTCTTGGTATGTATGTATAAAAATAATGTATTTCTTGGATTGTTTCTTTTTAACAGCTATTATTATTTTGATTCTAGGTCCAGGGTCAATTGCGAATTACCAAAATGAATAAATGTTACTTCATTTGCTTTATATCTGTCACCCAACCATTGACTGTCATAGAAGTTAACCGGGATGAGGAAGTTATCAACGCTATGATGCCGAAGTTGGTAACATTTTTTAAAACGTGTACTGCCAGAAATTATATTGAGAAGAGTTGAGAAAAATGCTAAATGTCTAGACATCAAGGAATTAAAAGGTATAAAAATATAAGTCTTACTCATTTCCTAACTTATTCCGCAGGTCTCTGAGGTGTGGGTTCAGTAAGAATAGTCTAACAAAACTGTGTAAATTCATTTGTTGCAGCGAAAACTGCGTCTTCCAGCATTTGATTCAGATCGCACGGAAATTATATAAATGGAAGTAAAAAGTGACAAGCAGAAGACTGATACGGCGCGGCGGCGGCGGCGACTGCAAAAAGTAGCGCGTAGAAAAGAAGATATTTTATTATAATATTTATAAGTATCTTTGTATGGTGGTACGAGTCGATGGTTCGAATCCAAGCCGGCACTTTGCTGAGTGTAAATTATTTCATCACCACAGTTCAGAGGAGGCCTGAGTCTCAGCAGTGGGAACATTATAGAATAATTAATAAGCTATTTTTGCACGTAGCGATGTATAGTTTGTGTTATTTTGTTAGTTCATAAGATTTTTCTGTGTAGATAAGTTTCACTCATGTATTTAGGTACCAGCCTAACAATTCAATTGTAAAAGAATATTTATTGCAGTTCAAAATTGTATAATAAGTAGGTATTCTTGAAACATTAATAAATGTTATGGTTAGCTAGCAACCCCTTTGTGTTGTTATGTAAGATACATGTGCCGTTATATATAGTTACGTATGATGTTATTTATATTGTAATCTACATACATAATTCTTTCTAATACTAAATTCAAAATCATAATTGTAAATATCAAAATATTTAAAAAAGTATGTTATCTTTGTATGGTGGTATGACTCGATGGTTTGAATCCAAACGGAAACTATCTAAGTAAATGTAGTGAGAGTAAATAAAACATTATTTTTATGAAAATATTAACCCCTTTTTACTAAATAAATATTATTAATTTATAGTAGGGTACAATAAAAAGCTTTACAATGTAATAAATAGTCTTTTATTTATTTAGTACACGTCACTATTTACACTTCCATTCCTTCTTCTGCCTTACATTTCTTCCCGTGGGTGTCGTAAAAGGCGACTAAGGGATTTACTAGAGAATGGGCAGCAGCGTTCTCTATGCATTTTACCATCACACTGCGATCGCCAACCCGCTTGCCAAGCGTGGTGATTATGGCAAAGCCCCCCAAATAGGGGGAGGCCTATATCCAGCAGTGGACGTCTTGCGGCTGAGATGATGACTATTTACACATTACAATTTAGGTTCAGTCACATTACTACAACTTATAGGGACAGTGTACCTATATTAATTTCATTTTAAACTGTTTGAATAAAACGACATCTAGTGGTGTCGAAAGTTACTACTATTTACTTTGCATGTGTGTGTAAAGAGTAAAGTCAAGCGGCTAAATCTTTAGAATGTACAAATCTTTGTATGAGACCAGTTAACAAGCACAGTGACTATCTAAAAAAATCAAGTTAATGCCCTAGGTTTCGCATATAATAAAGTTATCTATTAAAGATTTCTAAGTTAGGCGTAAAAATTGAAAATGTTCCAAATTGTGGATCTAGCGCCATCTAGCGACAAAATGGCATCTGAGATAATCATCCATCCACCTTAAAGAGTATTCATATAATGGTTACTATCTATATTTAATTAATAACACTATTTTAATTAATTTTAATGAACGCAATATTATTTATGTAACCACAACATATGTTGTTCAACTCATATTCATTACAGAATTATTTGAATGTTGTGGATCCATTGAGAAATAATGTTTTAACTAGTTCTTTTTATTTTAATTTCCTCTGATTTATTTAAGCTAATATTTAAACTGACAGTATCTGTTTGGTAATAAGGGGCTTTCAGTTTAAAGTAAACAATTCTTAAAGAATTAGGAGAAGGTACTTCGTAGTTTCATAAAATTAAGTGTTTGTCAGTTTTCACGACTTATGAAACATCGAGATCATCGAATCAATTTACATATTATTATTTTTGGCAATAATTTATATACATAAACCTACCGGAGTATAAGCTTTAAATGATGGTGGAATGTGCAGCAAAATCAAAGTAACAAAGCGGTCCAAAAAGACATACACAAGAAGTGACTACATTTTATAATAACTATGTATAGTTGAGGTATTCACATTACATGACATGACAGTGCACATCAGTAAAATTCACTACGAAGCCACCCCACAAATGAGTTCCATTAAAAAAAAAACAATCGAACTCATTTGTTTTAAAAGAAATTCGTCACGGATTCACACCTCAACTCCGTTTGAATTTCGAATTTAAGTGAAACACTACACTACAGGGCAATAAAATTTGTCTGTAACTCCAGAGTATTTTAATTTAAAGTCAACATGACTCCGTTTCATTGGATTAAGTGGTTAACTCCGTTACGAACGAGATTTTTGCTATTTTCATTTCCGAAGAGCTGTTGCTGACACAATAATAATGAATAGAATGTTATGAAACTTTTACAACGCCTTCTAATTAATAAGTTATTAATAATAAGTAAGTAGTAAATAATACATTATTAATAGTAGTAACTAATTAATAGATTTAGCTAGCATCAGATGATGCTAGAAGAGGAAGCGAGAATCATCGAGAATTATCTTTACCTTAAAACATTTATCTTGTATATTTGAGGTTATTACTCCTCTTCTCCTCGCTACTCGATAACTCAATTGATCATCAAGATTTGACACGCCTGAGTCGGAAAAACGACAACGTTATTCTGACACGACACTTTTGTCCTGAAATTTGGGCCTAGTATGAACAAGCGAAATGAACGTCACGTGAATTCGAACGATTTTTAAATTATAATTTTGTACATAATATTTAATTAGTATTAAGAGACTTTTCATATCTACGAGTGATACCAATGGTGCTTGTCGCAAATACATAATTCAAAGAGCTGTAGGATCTAGGAGGTCTGAAGCGCGAAAGTCTGATGACCAGTCATACCAAAGGGTATCATATTATTAGTCAGATAGGCAGTCCCTCCATAAAAAGTATTGGTATTCAGCCGCATCCGATTTGACTGGAAGCTGACCCTAATATACTTGGGAAGAGACTAGGCAGATGATGCTATAGAGCAGTAGTATTTTCGTTGAATTAAATGTTCGATTTTACGTTACGTCTCCGTCGTTCGTTCGTGCTAGGGACTCGGACTACTTTTTATTCAGGTGGAATATTTCGGTACTAAACTGCGCGTCAGAGAACCCGGCAGTCAATAAGTTGATTATAGAATATTCGGTTTATCATGCCTTCGTGAAAGTGGTCGGATATTTCTGCTGGGAAGGCCGTAAAAAGTTGGTTTTTCCGTTGTTTTTTAAATACAAGTACATATTCTCACACTAAGCGTTTTTATGTTTTTGGGATTCTTTCTAAATGAGTTGTTTCGGTAAATAGCTGTTTGCCAATATCTACCTAATTCGTAGAGAATAATTTCATTTAATTGTCTTCTATTTGTGTTTTATAATACTGTATCAATGTGTCGCTACAAATACCCAATATGTAATACATTTTGTGCTACACACCGATACAATATAATGGAACAAAGATTGTCCAGCACATCTTTTTGAGAATTGTATACGAACGAGGTAGACCAATTTTAGAATAATTCTTTCCATTTTGAGAATCTACGTTACGTTCTCCTCATCTATTTATTAGGCATTAAGTTTGGTAACAAAAATTGCACTCCGGGAGTGCCGGCAGAAGTGAAAACTTGATTATTAACGTTGAGCATGTTTGATATTTTGGAATGGTTAGGGAATAATTTGTTGTTCAATTTCCATATTTTAAGCACTTTATATTCACGAATTTTACGAATACACAACAATGTGATCACTACACAGACGGTCGAGCCATCAGCTGTCACCTTCCATGGATGCGCGTGGCACGCTGTAACATAGACGAACATTCGCGCAAGCGCCCTGCGCCGCCTAAACGAAACAGTAGGCCCAGGCATACATTTTCGCCGCGCCGTAGAGAGGGGATAGCTGTCTACTCTCCATCCGTCCTACGCTTTTTCGATCAGGTCACGTGTCCTGACGCGAGTTTAAGATTTTATACCCTTTACAGAAAAAGTGCTCAACGCCGCTAAAGAAGTTTTCACTTCAAAAATTGAATGATTAGTTTGAGCGCCATCTATAATCGAGTTGCTGTCTTAGAAAAAGTTATTTGTTACAATTATTTAATTCATAAGTAATATTTATTTTATGGCTTATGCTATATTACGATTTTATTTTTTTAGAATTAGACACACTTTTAATGACATATATTTTACTGTAAACTCTTCGTGTTTAGTAGTTTATATTAGCGTCATCTATGATTCCATAACCATACTAACCAAGGCTAGCCAAGTGATTCGTATTCGTTTTAATAGATGGCGCTTTTCCAAATTAAAACCATCCGTCCTACGCTTTTTCGATCAGGTCACGTGTCCTGACGCGAGTTTAAGATTTTATACCCATTACAGAAAAAGTGCTCAACGCCGCTAAAGAAGTTTTCACTTCAATAAAAAAGTATTTTTAAATCGCAAAAATTTGGTAAACGTTGAGCGAAATATCTACCAAACAATAATATTAGAGAATACTAATATCAGTCCTTCATATCAAGACGTTTCAGAGACAAAATAAAATCAAGCTAAGCTCATCCGCCGTAAGACGTCCACTGATGGACTTAGGCCTCCCCCAATTTGGGGGGCTTTGCCATAATCGCCACGCTTGGCAAGCGGGTTGGCGATCGCAGTATGGTGGTAAAATGCATGGAGAACGCTGCTGCCCATTCTCTAGTAAGCCCCTTAGTCGCCTTTTACGATGCCCACGGGAAGAAATGGGGTGGTGTTATTCTTTACGTCCGTCACCACACGGTACCCGCAGCTCATGCTAGCTCGGTAGCTCATGCTTACAAAAGCTTAATATGTAAATCGTGAATATTTCAAGTAACATGTCAATTATACAACTGGCTGACATGTTTTTCCTGAGACTATCTTTTTATTTAGCATAACTCGTGAACCTTTTAACAAAGGGGTATTTACTGATTGAATAAGTTGTGAATCTTTTGTTGAATAATAATTTGTTTTAGGCAATTATTTTTGAAAAAGAAACATCTAAGCGTACAGACGTGGAAAGCGATTTTGTTTTATACTATATAGTATAAAACAAAATCGCACCCACGCCACTACAAATATAATAAGATCATTAATTTATGTTCTTACATTATAAATATAACATTATAAATTGTCATATCAGCGCCAGCTATATTTCCCTAACACATAAAACTAGACTACCATTTAGTTCAACCTTGAGACGCACACCGCACCTTATATAATCGTTATTTGATTTCAAGTTATGTCATGGTGTTAATATATTTCTTGAAGTTCTTTTTGTATATTGACACCTTGGTTTTTCTTTACATAGGTATAGTATGAAAGAGTTGCGCCAATTCAAATTATATATTTATTCTAAAAAACAAGACATTATGGAAAAGGATGCATATGCAATACGTACATACGTATACGTGCTCAAATGCAACCGATTTCACAACATCGTCGCGCGCTATTTTTTGTCGTAGGGACGGTCAAAAATTGGTAAATGCTATTGGTAAATCGCTAGCTCAACGCGTTGCCAACTTGCTTCGTGTTGTGAACTCTGCGATAACTGGATTCCTTGTCGGGAGCTCGCAAAAATTGATACTTCAACTTTCCAATTTTTGTATTGATAGTAACGGTTCAAAAAAGTATAACTAGAACCCCGATATTTCAACTTATTTCAGGTTGCATTTATCTAAGAAGAAAATTACACAATTTTTTTTTACAATTCCGATTTAGCATATGAAAATTAATAGTAGTAGTGTGCTTAAATTAAGTTTTAAATTTCATCCGGTATATTAATGTAATTTGTTATTATATA
This sequence comes from Aporophyla nigra, assembly GCA_947507805.1. NCBI lineage: Eukaryota > Metazoa > Arthropoda > Insecta > Lepidoptera > Noctuidae > Aporophyla > Aporophyla nigra. Next base: position 9,782,662 of record OX382291.1, on the reverse strand, counting down.
TTTTGTACATTTGTGTGTTGTGCTATTTTTTTAGGTGCACCGAATAAATGTTAAATGATTTTATTTCTGTAAGTAGGTTTGTACAAACACTTTTACATGTCAATGATATTTTTTTTTTAAACTAGATGAGTTCGGCGTTTCCTAACTGACTACTCTGAGAAGAAAGGTCGAAACAAACTCAGAGGTCACAGTCTCTTTTAAAAGTCCAGACATAATATTGGTCACAACATGTGAAGACCATGTAGATTGGTGACTGAAATGGTCTTTTGAGGAAAGAACCACACTGATTGAGTGGACCTGTCCAGTCAGTGCAAGCATTTGTCACTAATCGTTTAGCTCAACTCGGAACCTATGGAGCCCAACGCTGTGACGAACAATACCAAAGAAAGGACATTCGGGTAGGCCACATAAAATACTCAAACTGCCAGATCATGATTGCTGAGAAAGAAAGAAAGCAAAATAAAAAATAAAAAAAGACCCACATAGTCTTCTCATTCACAATAATTAAAACAATATGATACTTTACAAAGTAAATATTCATGTCATTGTATATATAAAAATGATCAATGTCAATGTGTATATAAAAAAAAAGAAACGGATATAATTTTGTTGGTCACAACATGTGAAGACCATGTAGATTGGTGACTGAAATGGTCTTTTGAGGAAAGAACCATACAGATTGAGTGGACCTGTCCAGTCAGTGCAAGCATTTGTCACTAATCGTTTAGCTCAACTCGGAACATAGGGAGCCCAACGCTGTGACGAACAATACCAAAGAAAGGACATTCGGGTAGGCCACATAAATTACTCAAACTGCCAGATCATGATTACTGAGAAAGAACGAAAACAAAATAAAAAAAACCCACATAGACTTCACATTCACAATAATTAAAACAATATGTTCTTTCTCTAACTAAGATACATATAGATAGATATACATGTATTAAACTAATAAAAATCATCTTAATTTACTGCGGACTTTAATTTGTAATCAGTACGAAACCTGTTTAAACATGTTTTATCACGTAGTAGGTACCTAACTACGACAAAGTATCTCAAACTACATAGTAGGTAACTAAGTATACTGCTACCAAATGCCAGTGTTGTTAAGAGCTCAGTTAGTTAATGAAAGAGCTGACTTTTAAATTTAGTCGAGTTATAGTTGCATATAGAAATAATTCAATGTCTAAAATTGACACTTAGCGGAAATGATAAATCGGGAGTAAAAATTACAAGTGCAAAGTGCAGTAACACTTGTTACTACAACTTGCTACTTAATTTTTTTCTGCGGCTTTAAATATTCTCGCAAAACTCATGAGAACTTGCAAATCCAATTAACTCTGGAATCCGCTTTGGTAGAAAAAGCCCAATGGAGTCAAGCCGTGAATTCGGTTGCGTTGTAAGAAAAAACACGAACTAACGGCTACTTCTCTTGTGCTAATGTGGCACGACAGTTCAGAGAGCCAGGCACTTAATTTAAGCTAAATTTATTTTCTACTAGCTGACCCTATAGATTTTCTACTGTTCAGGTAAATCATACAAAAACCCCATAGAAAAAAGATAATGAAAATTTAGAAATATTTGTTATTCTACTTTCCATAAAAACCAAATTCCGATAAAGAAAATTTACAACAATAAATGCCAAATCGGACACCTCGTGATCAAGTAATGCGCTTACCAACGAACAGTATTTATCATTTCTTTATTTAAATCGATTTCAGTTAACCTTATTACTACTAAGCCAATCTGAGTACGTAATAATCTGCCTATCGTATCAAAAGTAGTTTTAAATTATAAAAATGACACTGTTGACCTACTTGCCGAGGTAAGCCAACATTCTAAGCCGGCACTTAGCTCGGCTGCAGCAACGCGATACTATAATAGTTTACAAACGATTACATTCCCCATGGCTGGACTAATCCGATAAAATAAACTATTACTGTCAATGTTGAGATTTTTAATAAAATGTTCGACGAACAAAGTTAGGACAGTTTTTAATTCATATCGTGATACGTGTTTTGTGTGAGATAGGAGCCATTATGAAACTTTATAAGTACTTAAAGGAAAATGAAAAACTTTTCTCTAACGTATCGTTGAGTTTTTCTGATAATTATTTTTTGTCGGTTCAAAAAATCAGAAAAATATAATTTGAGCCGCGACAAACGTGATTTTAATTAACTTTAATGCTTATAAAATATTTATATTCAGCTGCATCTAGAAACCGACCCCAACATGCTTGGGAAAAGGCTAGTCAGATGATGATGATGATGATGATGATGTTCATTGAGTATTTATTACCAGTAGAGGCCTAAGCTCATGTCGATAAATATTGTTTCCCTAGGCAAACACCCTAGCAAGTACCGTGTGGTGCCGGACGTAAAGAATAACACCACCCCATTTCTTCGCATGGGTGTCGTAAAAGGCGACTAAGGGACTTACTAGAGAATGGGCAGCAGCGTTCTCTATGCATTTTACCACCATACTGCGATCGCCAACCCGCTTGCCAAGCGTGGCGATTATGGCAAAGCCCCCCAAATTGGGGGAGGCCTAAGTCCAGCAGTGGACGTCTTACGCCTGAAATGAATGATGAATGAGGCAAACAGTGCTACTAAGATTTTCACAAAATAAACTCCTAATTAGGTACAGCTCTATAATATTTCATTAAACTTCCTCCAAATACCAACAGAGCGCCGATATTAAAATTATCTCTTACATCGGATTTCTCATTAAAATAGGCTTACTAGATAGTGTCTGTAGATGCTACTGACTGACTTATTCTTTGTGAATGAATTTTAACTTTCAGTTGTTTCTGTATAGTTTCAGGCTTAGAACATACCGTCTTACTGGTGCTGAACATAATTCTTCCTTAACAGGACGTGAAAGTCGGCAACATCGATAATAAGTAATAAATTAAATAACTATAATGCCACAAAAATAAAATGTGTTTTAATACTTGAAGATGTATTTTTTTTACATACTTATACTAAATATTTAGTGCCTCACAATTTTTGGCATATTTTGTATTTATTACAAATTAATAAAAAACAATGCAATATTTGACAGCTGTTTCCAAAGTTGCCAACTTTCAGAATACAACCCTCAGAATAAAATAATTAGCAGATGGAAAATGCATCATCGATAAAAGATAAAGAGATGACCAATTAAAGATTACATCGCAGAATATATTTTTTAAGACACCAACGGACTTTCATTTCAATAATAATTGAAGACTATAACACAATCAGTTCGAATGTTCCCAATGTTGGGATATAGACCCAGTGCGGATTCATGAAAGGAAATCTTTGAACTGTTAGTGCTAAGATATGCCGCTTACCTTTTCTTCACTATATTTCCTTTACCGTTATGAAACCAACGGTTATCAACTAATTTACTCAAAATAAAGTGATCGCCTGGGTTGGTACCAACGACTTACAAATTGTAAGGCACATATTAATCAATTATAAACAGCATAACATACAACATAACAGCAATATGCAGTGGCATATTTGTATTGTGCAGTTAATATCTCGGTATTATAACACTCTTGTATAGTCATGGACATCGAAGCGCGAACTGTAACCATTAATTTGAGCATATGATTTTGGATCCCCTAAAGAAGATTTTTAAAATTTTTGGTTATCCCAATAAAATCTTCTGTTTTATAGAAAAATGTATGGAGGGACGTACGAGGAATGATTTTTTAAATGTTTTTTTTTAAACCAATCTGAAATTTTGAACGCTCCCTGAGTTGAAATATGACGTTCAGAATCACATACGATCTATATGGTAACAGGTTGTGTGTCGATCTCCCTGCGACCCAGTATAATTAACAGCAATACAGCAAAGATGTGCACGGAGCTCTGTGTGGTAATTAGTTATTTAAAGCGAAGCGAATTTCGCTTGCTGGCGGAAAATTAAATGTGGTTTCCCTTCGACACGTTGGGAAATAGTTCTGCAGCTTGGTCGACCGCCAGTTACGTGTTCGCATTGCACACTTAAATGCTATTAAAATTAAGCACACCTCGCTTATTCGAGGATTTCATTTCATGTAACATTAATGGCTTTTGAAATTACATTATTACCTGCACGGGTATAATTGGATGGCCATTTGTGTCATGCCCACTTATGTCAATCATAAATGTATTAAAGTTTCTTTTCGTTGGCAATAAAAATACAATTTTAAAGAACAAATTCAAAAACATGCTTTAGTATAAACCAAATGAAAAAAAGAATATATAATCTTCAATAAATTTCATATGAGAAAAATTAATAAAATCTTTATAACAGTTGACATCAAGCATCATGACTCTACTCGTAAGTGGAGGCTGTTTCTACAATACCAGGTCAGCCTTGCTCCTTGTGCCACTACTGCTCGTTCAGAGTGTAGGCCCTAATAAAAGTCACCTATCCTAAATATTCTTATATAGTATTCTAATATCGTATCCTAAGTAATTAGAATCTAAGATTAATACTGCCTTTAAAGCTTTGAAAACTGGTTTGGTACAAATAATTTAAAACTGAATGTAATTAAAACAAAATGTTTATTATTCAAGTCAACGGTACGAAATAACGCTAGTCTTAAGGTTGTGCCTTGTGGTAGCAATGTCAAAGTAGTAGATAATGTTATATTTTAGGTGTCCACATTTTCGCGTTATAAAACTGAAAGTTTGAGACATTGTCTATAACGTAGTCTGTATGCTCTACATGCTATGCAATCATAAGCCTGAGGGACGAACTCACTTTGACCCAACTTAGGATGGTATACATTGCTTTGGTGGAGTCAAAGCTCACACATAGTTTTGAGTTTTGGGGCAACAGTTACAAGTACCTACTATGTCCACTCGGCATTTGTAATTCTAAAAAGAACGCAAGAAATAGGCAGATTTATTAATTAATTTGAATGATTGATTTATTTATTTGAACCACTTCGTTTAACTTAATATTTTAACAGTTCTTTGTCTCTATATCTGTAGTGTTATCTAAGAGCTCTTACACACGTGCGGCATGTTGCCAACGGCTGGTAATTGCAGCCGTCGACACGTGATGATGACGCTAATCTTTGAAGATAGTATGTCGCCGGTTGCCGTCGACGCGTCAACGGCAGTTGTTACCTTTGCCGTTGGCAACATGCCGCTCGTGTGTAAAAGCTCTAACTTTGTCAAGAATTTTGAAGAGACCCTTGAGGAAAGACAAGCTAGAGATAGAACTCGTAGGAAAGACTTTCCTTCCACACTCCAACAGAAATTTAACGTGGATTATCATAGTTCTAGAATACAATCTGTCTTTTTGTACAACAAGTTGCCAATAGAATTTAAAAGTCTGAACAGCATTAACTTATTTAAAAACAAATTAAAAACTTATTTATTGAGGAAGGGCTGTTACTGTAGATGGGTTCATTGATAATAAAAGACAGCAACAATGAAATGATTTGTACATGATAATTTTTGTTTTAATTATTCATTTTTATACTGGATAGTGAATTTTCATAATTAAAATGCTATTTTGGTAATTGTTTATTTTTTATGTTATTGAATTGTTGACATTAGTGATATTATTAGATTTGAAATGCGTTATGAATTTAAAATTTGAACGCACTGAAAGGTTTTTTATTTTTATTATAGTTTAATTGATCATCAATTTAATATTTTCAACATAATGTATTCATTATTAAACAAATGACTTGGGACCTATTTATCGAATTGCAAGTCTTTATGCATATAATTTTAGGTAACAAAAACCCTGAACCTAAAAGATCCCACAGACAGGCGCTACGCGACTCCAATTGAACTATTGCTATGAAATCTTTATGGGTATTGATTTACTTTTAAAGATGGTAACCTGAAACTCAATCATTTACGCATTAAGTACAAGTTACATGTACCGTTACAAATATTGCTACTTACTGAATTATTTACCACTTAATTTTGATGTAGTCTCAAAAGGACATTGCCCTTATTTTCACTAACTTTGTTGTTAGGTGGAGCCCTGTACTTCACGGCATAACACCAGATTAGACGGATCCATTACTTGCAAATAAAATTATTGCAAGTTAAAACGTTCAAAGAGCTAACTAACTAGAAGAAATTTAATGAAAACCAACCGATGAAAACATGCATCCTATCTACATTTAAAGAAACGTGATATTTTTGTAATTGATGTAAGAAACGATAAAGCCTTTTACATTTTAGTTCGCTCTTAAACGTTACACTATATTTTTAAATAGTCGGAACTTGCACCAAAGGATATTAATTGAAAGGAATATAAAATATACAGACAAGACAGCCTTTCAATGCCGAATTTCTGAACGGAGCATTACCGCGAAATTTTGCCACAGGACCTGCCTGTTAGCGGTTACCTGAATACTAGAAATCCCTGGAATGGATTCAGTGGGAACCCATAAAATGCCAACGGAAAATGTCGCAAATATTTCAAAGGAAATATAAAATGATGGCAGAGGAAATGTGTGAGCATTCTGAGATTACGTCCTTTGACAAGTATTTAGTTTTCAGCGCGGAACAGATGGAATGTAGTTGCGATTCATTATCTGAAAGAGCAGATATTTACCAGTGATGTTCATTTCTTTTTATACTTACAAAATCTTTTATTTTAAAAGACATATTTACGTAACTTGGAAACAGGACTAAAATACTATTGATATACGATTGTAGTGCATTAACGTTCACTTTGGATAAAGCAGTTCCCGATCATTTTAATACAAAATTAAATTCTACCTGTCACAAAATTAACGGGATTTATTTGTACCCCACCCACTGATCAGCATTATTATCATCAAATTTCACCAAAAATACCCCATTTATTTAATAATATGTAAGATATTTTTGTGCGTCAAAATCAAGAAAACCATATTTAGTCCTTTCCAAAAAGTAGAGAGAATAATTGGCGAAGAATTTTAAGAAGCCTATGTTTTGAAAATGCATGCATACAATACATCATAAACGAATAGGATTTATATAATTGTGAGTTAATCACATTTTATTTGCAAAGAAAGCCTGAATACGTCTATAATTTGAACAACACCTATTTTATCACATTTACAAAGAAATCCCATTACGCAATATTTGCAGAAACAGGGGAACGTATACTCTTATATGGATAAGTTAGGAAATCCGGGTTATAAATAATTTAAGCCAATACATATTCTAGTGGCGTTCGAGCCCAGACAACATAGGGAAGGCTGATCGCGTTCGCTTTGAACACAGCACTATACTAATGAGTTGAAAAATATTTACTTCGTGCTGGATTTAAATATAAATTGATTTTAAATAGGAATGTTAGAAACCTTAGGGGTGGAAAGTCATATTGTATTGTCTAAACATAACTAAGAGAACTGTGAATTCGCCATCTTTTATTTTTTAACCGACGTAAAAAAACGGAGGAGGTTATCAATTCGACGCGTATATTTTTTTTTTGTTTTTTTTTTATGTCGACGCATAACTTTTTACATAGTCGTCCGATTGTGATCATTCTTTTTTTATTGGAAAGGATATACTCCGAGAATGGTTCCATATAAATTTGGAAAACAAAATCGAACCCTAAGAGTCGGAAAATAGGAGATGATTGATGGTTCACTCACTGATTGTAAGGTATAACCACGCATAACTTTGTCCAGAGTAGTCCGATTTTGATAATTATTTTTTCATTGGATAGGGTATACCTTGCCAAGTATTATTAGTACATTAAAGCCACAACAAATTACAAAATTAAAACTTTAGGCCCTAAACAGTTAGTAATCCCTTTCAAAGCGTTTCCTATAACTGCAACGATATTCAGAAATTACTTAGGTAAGCTTTATGGCAGTGTATAACAGTGTCATTGCCATTTGAATTTCCTAGCACCGTTTTCGCAAAATGTCACTTTGTCAGACATTCAATCGTTTTCTTTCTTTAAAGAAAGCATCTAAAAAAAACAATTACATAACCATATGAAATAAAAGTGGTTTTTAATAAGAAAATCAATGTTTATGAATTTAAATAGTTAATTAAAATGTAAATATAATCATTTTGACTGGCCTGTTAGTCTAGTGGTTAGTGACCCTGACTGCTAAGACTAAGGTCGTGGGTTCGATTTCCACCCAGGACAAATATTTGTGTGATGAGCACTATCATTTGTTTTGTGTGTGGGTGTAATTTATCTATAATATGTATTATTTATAAATATATAAGTATGTTTATCAGTTGCCTGGTTACCATAGTACAGGCTCTGCCTAGTTTGGGATTAGATAACATTGTGTTGGTTGTCCTAAGATATTATTATCGTATTAATATGCTTATTCCGATTACCTGGTGAAAGCCACAGGAATCCGCTGGATGCGAGAAGCACAGAATAGGTCAAAGTGGCGTTGCTTGGTGGAGCCGTATGTCCAGGTAACACAAACATGGCACAAAATGATGTGCCGTGTTTCACGAAGTTTTCTCTTCAGAAATAGTAAGTCACGTTTCACAATTCGTTACTTTTGTATCGGTAGCACTAAGTGAGCGTGGTTGGAACTAAACGAGTGTCCAGTATAAGGTTACGCCTGGGTAAATGCCAGAGAATTCATTAGCTGCACGAAGCTTTGATTACCTAACCAAGCTGTAGAAAAATACGATACTAAATATGATGGAAATTTCACTTCACAAGAAATTCACTTCACTTTTCGTACGTAAAACTACTCGTAAGTATTATGTTATTCTATATCTTGTATTAAAAAGAAACCCAGTTTTTAATAACTGATTATTATAAGCAATTTTAATCTAAATTATTTTTTTACGTGATAATTATTTTAAAACGTAGACTGTACTTCACACAAGTCCGTTCGACTTTCTTAGTGTGATATAGGTAAGGATATTATAAATACTCTATGTGCTTGCATTATGAACGAGAATCCCGCGATCACAAATTACAATGTAAATTAATTGCATCCAGGCATTGCTAAATTATTGTGCTAGACAATTTTAAGCCGCTAGCATTGCTATGGGCGAATTCAATTATCCGATTCAATTTTAGCTTCGCCGGCCACACGAAGCTATTATACAAATCAAATCATATGTTTATTGGCTAGAAATACATTGTTTTATTATAATTGAGACCTTATAACCTTTGTATTCTACCTGCAAGCAAACTTACTTATTATAATTAAGCTATATAAGTTCTTATTATATTACTGTTATTATTGACTTAAATTATTCACTTTTTCAGCTATATTATTAACATTTAATACATTTACTTATTTTGAATTTTTCTGTTCCATTAATTCCTTAATACTATAGAACAACACTTTGGAAGCCAATCTGCCAATTTTGTGTTCTTTGCAAAAACATTAATGTTGTTATAATATTAACCCTAAATAACTCTTTCCCTATCCTTACCCAACCCTTTCCCTGTAATAATTTTAATACATTTGGTAAGCTATTGTAAACTAAAACGCACTGAACACATTTTGATTTCAGATATCTAACTGAACAGACAGCTGTGCTGCTGGGGAGCTTTTTGCGCCGCTTCTTCTTGCCAGCTAAAGCACTACGAAGTGGTGACGAGCGGGCGCTTTGGAAGACTGTCTAATGTAATTTTGACGTTCGAAAAGTGTTAATTTTCAGCTTAATTTGAATGTCGAATCAGTAGGTTGCGAAACGTCGTTCTTTTTTGTCTAATTGGCTAGTGTGCTAATGTATCAAGCTAAAAAAATACATGTGGTGGGAGGCGCTACTAGGTCAAAAATAGAACCTCATCCTCATAAAGTGACTACTAATATCCCTTATCAACTATCATCCTAGGGTTACCGTCTTCCATTTCTAGTTTCAGCTCTACAGTATTCTGATCAATCCTACAATATCCACATAGATTAAAGATCGTTTCAAGTTCCTCCTTGACACACATAATAGATATCTGAGGTCATCGGAAAACTTAAGACTAGAGACGCATTCCACTAGTTTCTAAGATAAATCTTCTACAATTCTTATACGGTTACGGAATGCCTTGCCCGTGTCGATAAGTGCTCAATCTTACTCCATTTTAAAAACCGACTCTCTCCTTATTAAACACCTTTTTTTTCTTTGTGCTTGTTTCATGATTATTAGTCAAAATCCAAAAACCAAAATCAATAGTCATTTGTTCAAACTAGACTGAGAGTCAGCACTTTTTGAACGTCAAAGTTACATAGGACAGTCCCCCCAAAACGCCCGCCCTTCGACACTTCCTAGTGCTTTAGCTGGGAAGAAGAAGTGGTGGAACAAACTCCCCAGCAGCACAGCTGTCTGTTAAGTTAGAAGAGCTTGATTTTATACAATATTGTGTTAGTTAGTGTTTAATGTTATAGATATGTTTAATACAATTTATTGTATTTATGTCCAAATGGTTCACTACCTTCACTATTGTCTTATTTTCTCCGTTAATTCTTCCAAAAGTAGTTTTAAAAAGATCGCTTTTAGCGAAAAGCCCAACCATTACGTACCCTTGTAAAAATTTTACATTTAAATCTGTAATTTTCTTTTCTTGTATACATAATAAAGAGTATTCTTTCTGTCTAGTTTTAAAATGAGAATCTTTCTCGAAACATGAGGCTCGTTAGCTTAATGGAGGAACAGTGACTCCCAAGTAACAGGTACACATCTTGTTTGGGAGCCAGGGTTCCTATGTTTAACTAACTAGTTTTGTGTGTAGTAAATGTAGTGTTTCTAACAACGCTGTATATTTTCTGAAATAAAGTTTATATTTTTACCGGTGTTGTCTTGATATCCTTGCTTGAAAACTAGCCTCATATAAGACGTGCATTAGTTCCTAATTAACTTATTTATATATAGAAAAATAGATTTAAAAAGAAACAGTACAAAACGTACAATTGGCGGCCTTATCGCTTTCTGCGATCTCTTCCTTGGAACAGACAGTCATTGTCTAGACCAAACCTTCTATTGTTTCTGTTTCAAATGTTTCTATGTTAATCGAGTATTTACGTAATCTATACAAATATTACAAAGCTCAAGAGTTGGTTTGGTCAACACGCTAATCACGCATAAATTCACGCGAACGATATCAACGTGTACCATTTACCATTACCATTAATCTCATGAAGTAATGGTTCTACTGGAAAAAATATGTTTGTGTTGGATAGCCCATTTATCGAGGAAGACTATAGGACTATAGTCTTCCTCGATAAATGGGCTATCCAACTCAAACATATTTTTTTAATTCGGACCAGTAGTTCCTGAGATTAGCGCGTTCAATCAAACAAACAAACAAACTCTTCAGCTTTATATTATTAGTATGGATATAACTACAAATTTACGATTTTCGGACTTTTTCCTATAGCCTATAGTATAGGCTATATAACATCACGATACGACCCTTAGGATACGAACAAAATGAAAAAAGTTGGAAAGAGCGCTAAGTGTAAACCAAATATAAGCGCGTGCAGGCGATGTGATACGACGCGACGGGTAAAAGCAAAAGCGACTACGAACATAACATATGTATATATTTATTGAAATACTAGCTTCTGCCCGCGACTTCGTCCGAGTCAAACATTTGCTCCCCTGACCCTTCCCGTCGCATCAAATTGTCTGCCAGTTTTCGTTCATTTTTCGTTGCTACTCCGCTCCTTTTAATTGTAGAGTGATGTTATATAGCCTATAGCCTTTTTCAATAAATAGGCTACCAAACACAAAAATATTTTTTCAATTCGCACCAGTAGTTCCTGAGATTACCGCGGTCAACCAAACAAAGAAACAAACTGTCAGCTTTATAATATTAGTATAGAAAATAACTATCTCAAAATACTATTGCACGAACGACGACTACTTTAAAACCCTTTACCTTTGATATAATTAATAAGTTTCCGATATTCAAACTCTAAATTCTCAGCTGCATAAACACCCAGTTTACTTGATATTCCCAACAATAACCAAAGTCTTTGACACAAGTAATAGTAGTTATTAGTACGATTTTAACGGGGACGCAGAATATTCAGTTGTATTTGCATATGATTAATTTAGTCTCAGATGTTCCAGCAATTGAATGAATACCTAATGAGTTTCTAACGTTTGAACTCAAAATTATTTTCATTGCAGTCTTTGTTAGTTGCTATTCTCCACAACATCTAAAACCTTTGATAGAATTGTAGTCATTAGTATGAATTGAACAAAAGGAAATCTTACTGAATATGCATCATATTAATTTAGTTTGAGAGATGTAAACACTAGTTAAATAGAACCTTGTAAGGCTCCGATACTCGAACGCAAAATTATTATCCGTTGCAGCAAAGCTGTTTGCTAGCTACTACTCACAACGTTTACAAAAACCCTATGAAAGAATTAGTCTTCATAGCACCGACAGAATAGACACTGTGGTGAATTAAAGCTTAGTTAGCGTATATTCCGGCAACATTTAATACCCATTGACAGTGTTGCTAATAACCTCACAATATGCATTTCAGTTTATTCAGTCCCATATATTACTAAAGTATCTGCAAATTCAGTGTATTTTCCATGCATTTCGAGCAACTTAACCTATGACAGAATTAGTGGTTATTAACACCAACGAATTCAATAGACACCTGTGCTGCATTAAAATTTAGTATATATTCCGGCAATAGTTAATACCCTTTGACAGAGTTACTAATAACCTCACAATATTCATTTTCAAAGAGTCAAATTAGTCCCCTATATTACCGGAGTGTCTGCAAATTCAGTGTATTTTCCATTCAGTTCCACCAACTTAACCTAGGACAGAATTAGTCGTTATTAACACCAACGAATTCAATAGACACCTGTGCTGCATTACAATTTAGTATATATTCCGGCAATAGTTAATACCCTTTGATAGTTGGTAACATAATAGCTACGCTACAGTAATACCTAACAAGACACCATTTGCAAAGAGTCTCGTTTTACCAGACTGTCTGCAAATTCAGTGTATTTTCCATGCAATTCCACCAATTTTGATATCGGTTCACCCTAACGACCGGGTGAAGTCTATCAAAGGTATTGCAATACAAATTCATGTTATAAGTTGGGAAACTGGATATTGGAATTATTAGAATGAAACTCGAAACTTGAGCAGTCAGGTCCGTCAGCTCTTTTCAGACCGGCTAATATTACTAATATTAGCAACACGGCTAATATTACCGGACTATGAACTATTTTATTTTATGCTTTTGCCGATACGAGTTTAGAAGACCGACTTTTATGTTATAGATTTGCAAGATAGGTTAATTATATTTTTGATTAATATGGAGAGTGTAATTTCTGTTTTAAGAGATAAGTTTTTTATTTGTCGTGTTTGATGAATAGTTAAGTAATTAATTAAGTCGTTAATTTCAAATTCAAGCATGTCATCAAATTCATGTTAAAGTAAAATTTACTTACATTTATATGTAAAATCTGTTTACATTTAAATTGCAAAATAAATATTCAAGCCTTACTCCTTTTAACGTTTATGGTAAATTTAAAGCCCTTCCCGGTGAAAGAAGTACTTGATTGACAGCCTCTTAAATCCCTGACGGAGGACTCAATTACGTATCTACGTACCTCTACGTCTATACACATATTGGATGTACTATACAACCAATTACCGCAGTCCGTTGCAATGATTGAATGATTGCCGGGCAATTGTCTGCTACCAATTTGTGTGTAAATATAACTACAGAGGTACTTTAAATTGTCTAGCAAAAATCCGCAGATGCGATGGGTAACAATATCAGAACATGAGAAAACAAAAAAAAAATGTTGGAGTTTTGTTGCAGGGTTATTATTGCTATTATTACAATTATTGTAGTCACTTAAAATCATCATCATCAATCTCCTGCCCATATTTCAATTTATTTAGGTCGGCGCAACATGTTTTTTTCTTCCACACTTCTCTATTAGTCGTCATCTCAGAAGTCACCCCCTTTCAATCCATATCATAAATCACACAGTCCATCCATCCTTTCTTTGGTCTCCCTCTACTCTAATAGCCATCGACATTCATGGTCAATACCATGAAAACTGATTCCCACACAACTTTTCAGTTATTGGTGGCACTTTCAGACTTCCTCTTATGTACTCATTTCTTATTGTAGTCACTTAAAATATTAGTTTGAAATCTGTCTTTTTTTGTGTTAAATTCGTTTATGTTTTATCGTGTTTACCCATCGTGTCTGCGGAGTTTGGCTAACCAATCTGAAATTACCCTATATGTAATTACAGTAACAATATCCGTTTTGAATTCCAACCATACATTCCTGTTTCGGACCGGAGATGAATAGAGGTACCCGTTAATTACTTGTATGTAGTACGCGATATATGTATCTGGAATAATTCATCATGGTGATGATGGATAATTCCAGATACTATCACCCGTACCTACACGTATGTTCAAAATTGAGAAATATTGACAAATATTTTTTAAGAGTGTTTTAGAACCTCATTTGTCTCGTCACTTTAACATTAAAAAAAAAATATGTCATCTAACTAATATGACAATTATAAAAATCGAGCCAGCGTGAAAATGCAAACAGGCTTCACGACCTAATTCATTTATTTAGCGCACACGGTGTCAATCAATCTTTTAATTAAATTAAAGTGTGAAATAAAATAAATTATTTCCTTTTGTCCAGGGTTCACGTTTTAAAATCCTTTAGAAAGTTAGCATTTTGTTATTTGAAAGCTAAATTCCTAAATATGAAAAAGGAATTTTGGTACATTCATTTATCGATGCAAGGATAGGTTATTTTTTAAATGAAATGTAGCGCATTTTAGAAAGAAGAAAATAGTCCTAGGTAACTTTACTTGTCACGAATAAGACAAAGCTACAAAGTAGTTTTGATTCCAAAACAATCAATTGATCATGAAAAGTCCACTTGTTCTGTTAAAAGCGCTGGGCAAGCCAACACGCGATAGCTGCATAAAACGCATTTGCCGTCAGTGTCGTTTGTAAAAAACAATATAGGGTGGAGTCGGCGAGAACCATTCACTTCAATGACACTCGATTAAGTATCGCTCCACAGGGGAGTGTGGGGAGAGTCGGTTGCGGTACTGAATAGCTTCACACTGTGGGCCTAGACAGCTTTTGTTTCATTATTGAAGCTTCATTTGGAATAGAGCTTGCTATAATAGGCGGTTTGACCATTTAGAGTTAGAATTGTCAAAAAACTGTGAGCTAGTTTAAATTTTATTTCAGAATACACCGTGTGTACCATTCTTCGGCAAAATGACGTTTTCACATACATATTTTCTCCTATATGAGATATGTGCTACTTTAGAGGGCAAGAAAATATTTTCTGCACAGTCAAATAAGCTCAACCAATATCTATTAAAAGTTTGACTGTAGTACGATTTACGTCTAGGAGTTTACAGAGATCTTTTCAAGAACTTTATCAATCCGCACCTTAACTTACATTTTGAAAAGAATAACCATTCTTACACTCTTAAAGCTAAAATAAAAGAAAGAATAGCTTCTAAAAGTACGATTTGTTAAAATAATAGACGTTCTTAACATTCAATTCTGAAGAAACTAATAGAGTTCAAAATATAAAATCAAGTAAAATAATACCTTTACCAAATACCTTTTTTTCTATGTTAGATGTGAGTGCTGCTGATAAAATAAACACAGAATAAATTAGTCGAATATTACTATTGCAGCTTTATAAAACCACTGTTTGACATTAGTTCCTTTATTTTTTTATTGTATCCAAGAAACATGTACTAATGCCTCCATGTTACTACTGACTCGGGTTGTCTTGAAACTTTATTGTTATCATTTTTTAACATTTTAATCCGACGTCGTCGAGCCAACTGGGGCTTAACGTAGGATAGACTGAATAGAAATCTTGTTTGACTTCATCCGACCAGGGATATTGTGTCGAATGCAATGATACAGATAATTTAAAATGGAAATGTATTTCGAACATGGAACTCGCTGTAACTTCTATGTCCATGCGAAGTACAAAGATTTATTATAGATGTATTATCTACTGTAATATATGCAAATATATATGATTTTAATTAAACCTCAAAAAGCACCAGACGCTTTTTCCATTATTTTCTACTTTTTAGTTTAGTTTTCTATGAAAGCGTGTTTTGTAGTTTTTGAACATATTTTCAATTTTTTAGTTCGGCTAGCCGTGTGGTGCCGGAGTACCGTGTGGTGCCGGACGTAAAGAATAACACCACCCCATTTCTACCCGTGGGTGTCGTAAAAGGCGACTAAGGGACTTACTAGAGAATGGGCAGCAGCGTTCTTTATGCATTTTACCACCATACTGCGATCGCCAACCCGCCTGCCAAGCGTGGCGATTATGGCAAAGCCCCCCAAATTGGGGGAGGCCTAAGTCCAACAGTGGACGTCTTCCGGCTGAAATGGTGAGTTCGGCTAGCTACAAACGTGGTTTTACGTTTTTGTCTGGTGATGCTAGCCAGGATAACGACACAAATTTATGAAATTATTGTATTGCCATCGGTCCTGGATAAGCGCGCAGTTTCAAATTAATCTATCGACGTTTTGAAGGGGGTGCAAATCACGTTTAAAGATTCCAACATAGATACATACATATACACCAAGCTAATAAAAGCGAGTTAAAAAGTAGGCACTATGAGTCGATTGAGAATCGACAGAGAGCTTCGTGCTTCATCGATCTATCGGCGTGGAGTTAACACGTTCCCACCCCGCTAATATCTTCCCGACCGAATCGAGATCAACTCGTAGATGTTAAAATTAGGTATTTGGTTCACCGCCGGTTGTTGTTCTCAATTTGGCGGTGGCAAAATTAAAAATACCTATTAATAATATCGATATAATGAACACAACATGGAGCGAAATATTTATTTAAGTAAGTGCTAAGAGATACTAAGAGGTGACGAAATAAAAACAAACAATGGCGAACGGTGGCGAATAATTTAAATGTGTTCTTGTAACTTTAAATTTATTGAATGTGGAAAAGAAAGTGGTCAGTTAGAACATGATTTTACTAGCACATTAAATTAATAAAATAAAACAGTGCCTGCTAATGCAGCCACACCAAATAATGCAATTAGTCGTGGTCACAGCATAAATTGACGCCTAACCCAAATTTTAGTTAAAATAAATTGACGTTGGCCACTATGTAGCCACTTTTAGTACTTATTAAAACAAAAATAAATGATAAAATTAAATTTTATATGTTGTGTAGAAAAAAAAGCAACAAATTGAATCGAAAAGTTTTCACTTATTTTTTTTTTTTTTTTTGTTAGTAACTTTTTATAACGTAATCAGTCATCATTTCAGCCGTAAGACGTCCACTGCTGGACTTAGGCCTCCCCCAATTTGGGGGGCTTTGTCATAATCGCCACGCTTGGCAGGCGGGTTGGCGATCGCAGTATGGTGGTAAAATGCATAGAGAACGCTGCTGCTCATTCTCTAGTAAGTCCCTTTAGTCGCCTTTTACGACACCCACGGAAAGAAATGGGGTGGTGTTATTCTTTACGTCCGGCACCACACGGTACGAATCACGGTACGTAATCAGTAAGTGTATCAAATCATGTGTGAGATATCAAAACCTTTTGCTTGGTAGCCATTATTGCGTATTTAGAATATTTATTCAAAAATAGGATTTATAATACAAATATTATAGGATTTATAATACAAATATTTCCGTATGTGGAGCAGTGGCGGTCCATGGTAATGGCAAAAACTTACGAGTTGTAGGTCGTAGATTCGAACCCTGACTGGCGCTTTATTTTGTGAACTTAAATTATTTCATCACCACTGCTCTAAAAATGGTGGTGGAAAAAATGGTGATGGAAAACATGGTGAAGAAAAACCCGACATGTCTTAAAGCTTCGAAGATATGTGACTACCAACTGGGCCCGCGTGGTAGATTACGACCCCTCTCTCTCGAAGGCAGGAAGCCTAAATCCCAGCATCATTATAGCTTGATTATATAATTTTCACAAAAGAGCACAAATGTATTTATAAAAAGAAAATTGTTTTATCAAAAAATCTTAATATATTTAGTTACTTAAATCGCTTTTTTTTGGTAAACTAAATGAGAAATGTTTAGGTAAGTAGAGTTTATTAAGGCTCGTTAGTCATCCGTGTACTTAATTTGTTACAAAGCGGGGAAGCTCAGCGGGAGAATATTTCGACGCACAAGCGTGCTCCATAATAGGACAAACGTTTACAAATCATGAAACTCATTATTTTGGCTCCGTACTTCTACGAAAACGCTAAGACGGCTAACCACCCTCAATTTCTACTGAGTTATTCAAAATCCAGTTCTGTAAACTTTAAATTAATGATGCAATATGATGATGATAAATGCTTCGAGTTACAAGAACGGAGTTTCATTCCTTTTCAAAACATTTCTTGTCTTTCGTATAGGTACCTACATATAGGACAAAAGACCTTTGATTTCGAAATGTTCAGTCAAAGAGATCTTGCTCTGACGCTATCGTTTCTTTTGTTAGCTTGAGGCTAAAACCAAACCGCTCGTATTGTATTGATATAACGTAATTTCAATATTGTAATATCTTTTTTTTTTAACCGACTTCAAAAAAAGGAGGAGGTTATTATGTTCGACTGTATGTATTTTTTTTTATTTTTTTTATGTATGTTCACCGATTTCTCCGCCAATAGTCAACCGATTTTGAAAATTCTTTTTTTATTCGTAAGGGTATACTCCTGAGGTGGTCCCATATTAATTTTGTGAAGATTTGATGTATACTTTGGGAGATAAACGAAGGAACTCCTCAAAAACAAACAGTACACGTAATGTGATTTGGATATTGTACTAAAGATCAAAAATAATTGCTGGTTCTTTCTATCCATCCGTGGTGAACTAATTATAGTCTTCGAAGATACCGCATGGAACTCCTCATCGGTGAACAGTACATATAGGAACTTACAGTGAAAGGTTAGAAGGTTAGGGGATAATTCTTTGAATATTATAGGCACGTTTAGACGGATTTGCAAAATTCTTTTTTTGTTCGAAAGGGGTTTATTCCGAAATGGTCCCATATAATTTTCATATAGATCTGATGATGAGTTCGGGAGACAGACACCGGAACTCTTTAAAAAATGACAGGAAATCAACCGCGATTTCTGCTATCGCATAAATATGCATTGTTTGTTTGGAATTAGTGCAGGGTGAATACCACGACTAAAAATTTAAAAATAAAAACTTTTTTGCAAAAAAAAACAACCGACTTCCTTAAAAACACTACAAAGTGAAAAATAACTTTAATTTCGGAAGTCGGTGGCAAAAAAACCATAAATACAGATCCTAAGACACCGACTACCGAAATTAAAGTTATTTTTCACTTTGTAGTGTTTTTAAGGAAGTCGGTTGTTTTTTTTTGCAAAAAAGTTTTTTTAAACATATCAAAGCAAATACTTTGAATTGTAAAAAGAGCTGTATAAATTATTGTAGCCACATAGTCATTATTTTGCTCTTATCTACCTTTAAACGAGCAATTCTTGTATATATATATATAATTTGAATCTCGGAAACGGCTCCAACGATTTTCTTGAAATTTAGTATACAGGGGGTTTTGGGGGCGATAAATCGATCTAGCTAGGATTCATTTTTACAAAATGTCTTTTTATTAAAAAAAAAACCGAGCAGAGTTCGGGCATCCAGGTACTTTCAATTATAAGTGGTTAGCACAATATGTCTTCTTCCATACTTCTCTATTAGTCATTTCGTTAATTAAACCAATTCTAACCATATCATCTATCACACCACCGATCCACCAATTTTTTGGTATTCACCTGGTAGAGCCAACCGAATACATAACTTATAATCTAAGAAATAAAAACCAAATCTGTACGTTGGTACAAGAATACTTTTAGTAAATCCAACAACATACTACGCAAACGTAAAGTACGTGGAAGTCGGAGACTCGATATTCTGTATTCAGCGACAATCGGATGCTAAGGGACGGATGTAGACTCCGTCTACAAAATTTCCGGTAAAATAAACTTGTTTAGCAAAATTCAAGAAGCGTTCGTGTTTACAGGATGGAAATATATTTTTCAAACTTCAGCTATACCGATTCTATGTCGGACTCAATGAATCATTATTAATCCATTGTTGGGCAGTGGCAATAATGAGCAGACTTCCTCCGCTCGAAAGTTTTCGAACTAAGGGTCTGAAGATAAATGATAAACTAATAAAAGTCTTATAAATAATTTTAAAATGTATGGTTTTACACACATATTTCGTTAACATAAAAAAGTTTTACATACAGGATCGTCAATTAAGATATTCTACATCTTAATATGTGAAGCAAAAACTTTGTATCCCTTTTTACGAAAGTTACGCGGACGGAGGAGTATGAAATTCGCCACAGTTAAAGTTTATTAAATATGGAGACGGAGTGCAGAAAGCTAATAATTTTAATTAATATTTAAATGAGTTATGGTCCAGTTTCAAACACTGGGTTACCACTAGTAAAGAGAAATGATTTTGTTATGCCAGCTAAAAAAACTGATTCACGCTTGGGGATGTGTCAATGCAATTTCGTATACAATGACGTCGTTGATCTTATGTGTGAAGAGTTGTAGGTGAAACCGAGCAGCACCGTCTAAAATAGCGCTTTTAGCCGCAGACTTACAAAGGATGCACTGCTTCCGATTTCTTACGTTTTTTTGCCGATCAAAATACGATTTGCAACAGTTAAAAATGTGGCTTTACAGAATTATAATCATCAATACAACCCTCTAAGTTCATTTAATCCCATTGAATGACTTTTGTCTTGATATAGTACCGTTAGCATGCGATAAAATAATTTAATTTGTTTTCTATTTGTACCGTCTATCGAGGTCAGACGGAACGTAAGTGATACAATGTAAAACAACAATCAACGAGAACGTTAGCGCTAGAAAAGACGCATTTGTTCTTTCTTTAGTTTCCAAGCGAAACAAAATACAGATTGTCTAGCTTCTTTTAATTACGTAATTGAACTGATGAGAAGAGTAAGCGGTAATTAAGGGATAATCTTTTTTCTGTAAAGCTTTTGTTTTTTAAGAAACCGGTGGACGGTGATCGATTTTCGTGACGGTTGTTATTTGAAATTACGGAACCGAACTTCTAAGAAACTATAGCTTTAAGTGCTGATTTTTTGAAACTAAGACAGTATTGACAGGGTGTGTTGAACTTATCAAACTGGAAATTTATTCTAAAGATCAATTACTTAATAAGACTATTGTGATTTCGGCGTTTTGCGCTATCACTACATAGTATAAAACAAAGTCCCTTCTCTCTGTGGGTCCCTATGCTCATAAAATCGGATCAAAATTCGTTGCTTAGTTTTAAAGATCTTATCTTTATAACTAAGCAACGAATTTTGATCCGATTTTTATTAATACATAGAGTGATTGAAGCGGAAGGTTTTCTTTTTTTTTGGATGGGAAATCATCTAATGACTTCTCCCGCTCTGGGCGGAGCGGGAGGGCGCGCGGGCGTGTCATATACGTATAATACGCGGGCGAAGCCGCTGGCAGAAGCTAGTGTTCTATAAAATATTCTCTTTCGATACAGGAACTCCTAGTACAAGAACATTAATCTACGAAAGAATTTTTTTTTGGAGTTACTCCTTAAGAATCGCTTTTCTTATGGTATGTACTCCCAGGATATGAAAATTAAAATCAAACTTTTCCGTTACGTTATACGTTACGTTACGTTTTGCGTTATGTTATGCATTATGTTATGTTTACTAATCTATATATTTTACAATCGTAAGCAGTAAACTCCAGTCTTACGTCGGAGCTGACACACACAATATTTTCTTCTCCTTCATCATCCACAGCCCGACATTACCCACTGCTGGGCATGTGGCAATCCCCACGCTCCCGTGCCAGCCTCATCTAGGTTCAACCCGTGATGGTAATTATGTCGTAATTAAATATTTTCTGGTTATTATTTCAACTAAGTTTTTTTTCCTTCACTCATCAAGATAGTGTTTGGCAATCAGCCTATATTGTTTCTACTACTATTACACAGACCTATTCTGTGAGAGGGAGTGTGCCGTTTTCCATAACCCGGGCCCAATACGGGTTGGTGGACGTCACACGTCGTCGGATTTTTGGTTTAAGATATAAACTGGTTTTCTCGTGATCTTTTCCTTCACCGTTTTGAGATCAGTGGTGATGAAAACAAAGTTATGAACCTTCCTGGGTTCGAACTCACGACCTCCAACTCGTTAATAGGGGCCAATCAGTGCTCTCAGTGTCTTGTAATTAAAGCAAAAATAAAGATAAAAATTGTTACTACATCGCTTCACAATTTAAGTCTGTGAGATTTATTACCATTTTAACTTTGCACCTAAACGAGGCAAAAGAAGTGTGTAGAGATCGTAGCAGGTGGCGTTCCGTGGTTTCTGCCTACCCCCATGGGAAAAAGGCGTGATTGTATGTATGTATGTATGTATGTATGTTATAAAAAAAACTGTACTTTGTTGTGTTACAACATTTTTAATTATTTTAGCTAATATACATAGAAATTGTAAGGATTCAGGAAAATGTGGTTATTACGGCTAAGATAAGATAAAAATGTATTCGCTCAGACATGAGTACTAAACATACGTAACAAATTACATGCAAGATATGTTATAAGTAAAGACAAAACAGGATTCAAACAATGGGTTGCAAATATTAATACAATAGTTTATAATGTCACTCCGAATCAAATTATTGTAACTGGTAAAACATAATCAACCTTTGTCATCAAAAACTATTCTCTAGGCTATTAATAAAATTTATATACTAGACAAATAACTTTATTTTTGAACGGTACGTAACTGCTTCTATGTAGTTTATTATACGTTTTTAGAGCAACACAAAATATACCTTTTCGCATAAGTACTATATTGATTTAGGCAAATTTGTCTATAAATTGCGAGTTATTAGATTATTTGGTATTTAGATTTGTGTCCCTATTTTTACAGGCTCTTAAGTTATAAGGGCAATCAGAAAGCGGTAGATCATTTACTAACGCGTTCTGATGAGCTCGGGACAAAGGAAAAATTAGAGGAAATCTACCATAAACATATCTAATAATGTTCGTTTCATAATTGATTAAGAGAAAGAGATCACACGATTTTTTTCACAACAGCTTATCTGTCCAAAACTAGACAGAATACGTCAGGAATAATATATATTTCTAATTTCAAGGCAACAATTCTACATTCCATGTCTCTATGATTATTTTCTAAAAACGTTTTGTTCAAACAATTATTGTTTTTCTTTCTTAGTTTCTATTAACTTAGTTTATGCCGTACAAAGGTACGGCATAAACTAAGTTAATAGAAACTCAAATTGGTTGTATTGTGAAATACAAAGTAAAATATTCATGATTTCATTACATAATTTCAAAGGTTGTGTGGAACTGGGTTTAAAGAGTCCACGCTCTCATTTAGGAGCGTGTGGTAGAGTGGTTAAGTATAAATGATAACATATTGTATCACACACACAAGATGACTACCGAAATGTGAGTGTAGTATAGGTACACCGCTACCTAACCGTTCCCGAATTACAAGTGTGATGATATATTAAGTTGTTTTGCGTAAACGCTTTTTTGTTAATGTTAAAGGATTTTATTTCTGTAAGTAGATGTGAGGTACCGTGTGGTGCCGGACGTAAAGAATAACACCACCCCATTTCTTCCCGTGGGTGTCGTAAGAGGCGACTAAGAGACTTACTAGAGAATGGGCAGCAGCGTTCTCTATACATTTTACCAACATACTGCGATCGCCAACCCGCCTGCCAAGCGTGGCGATTATGATAAAGCCCCCCCAAATTGGGGGAGGCCTAAGTCCAACAGTGGACGTCTTACGGCTGAAATGATGATGATGAAGTAGATGTGTCTAAACACTTTACACGTCAATCATATTTTAAAAGTAGATGAAGTCGGCGTTTCGTATCTGACTACTCCGAGAAGAAGGACCGAAACAAACTCAGAGGCCACAGCGTCTTTTAAGGTCTAATATAATCTTGGAAAGTTCATGTAGATATACGGCATCAATAAAAATTCACCGTCAGAATTTTTGGTACCAATATATTTATTCGATGATTCGGTGAAAAAGTAGTCAGATAGGAAACGCCGACCTCATCTAGTTGATAAAATATGACTTACGTGCACAAGTGTTTGTAAAAACCTACATAGAGTCATATATCATTAATTCTATTTTCATTTAAAAAAGCTCTACTAAATATACTGATTTCAACCGTAAATGGATAAGTATACAGTTGAGTTTAATAAGCCACCGCCCCTGATTATCGTGAGTAGGTAACTTTATAGCAGTATCGATTAACGATAAAGTGGGCACACGATCATACAGGGGGTTGCGAAGTAACAGGTTTATTTGGGACATTTAAGTGTTTAATTTTATGAGGAAGTGGAGTGTTAAATGTTTGGGTTATTAATAATTTATACCAAAATATCCAGCTTGACCGTTACGTGGGTATTGAAAATATTATAATAGAACAAGGCATGCTTGTAAAAAAATCGCCAAAGTGCGTTCCAAAGCCGTCTAGCCGTGTCAAAAATCGGAAAAGGAACCCTTCATTATGCATGTCAAACCACGCACATTGACAGGTTCCGTAGTTGAATTGCCTTTATGCTAAAACATAACATTTTAGTTGAAAAACTTGTTCTCCACACAACCCACATCGGTATACGTAAGTCGCGCTCCACTCCCCAACTTATTTTTATTCCGTGATATAACTACAAATTAACGATTTTCGGACTTTTTCCTGTACTTGTGTAATTTTATGATTCTAGATCAACGGGCAATACTTTATACGTTGTGATTATTTGGCAAGTAACAAAATATGTCACGTAAATGGCACGTAGAGGTCTTGACATGTAAAGGTCACCTATCCACGGAACAACCGTGACATGTGTTGCTTAACCTGATCGATCGAGCTGTGCGACTATTATTAGTGGCCATATTCCTTCCCTCTTCTCCCTCAATTCTTTTTGAGAACCATGTTCAGTTAAAAGGCTAAATGGACTATCAATCAAACGTCGCGTCGTTTCACGTACAATGTGAACAACAGAATAAAAATGTTTCGTCTCGTTAGAGCCATATTGTTACCGGTAATATCAAAATATCAAGTTAGGTTTTTTTCAAAAAAATCTGTGTGGATAAATCTTTTAGTGAACCCGTTGACTATATTTTTTTTTTTCAGTTTTTTTTTTGTCAGTAGCCCACGAGTTGGATTCAGTTCCTTTTCTCTAAAGCACTCTTCATGATTGTAGTTTTTGCTATCAACTGGCACAACAGGTTGATCTGAAAGTCAGATTTAAAAGCCCTCTTCGGAGGGTGAAGGATTTTTATCTACGCATTTTATTTGCTAGAAGTGCTGCTAATAGAAATTACAAGTAAAAGGATGTTAGTCGTTGACCGATGACGTTAAAAATTCAAGTATCATTGGTGATCTTTATTTTTTTTTTATGCACTTACAATTATGAACTGCATGTAGGTACAGATATTAAAACCCGATCAGTACCTCTACTTTTTACTTTATTTCAAGGTACTAGTTTCTAGGACCTATCTGTGAGCAACGTTGTGAGTTATATTACATCCTACAACTAATTGTAAGTTCTTATAATGTTTTCGTACCGTGTGGTGTCGGACGTAAAGAATAACACCACGCCATTCCTTCCCGTGGGTGTCGTAAAAGGCGACTAAGGAACTTACTAGCGAATGGGCAGCAGCGTTCCCTATGCATTTTACCACCATGCCTGCCAAGCGTGGCGATTATGGCAAAGCCCCCCAAATTGGGGGAGGCCTAAGTCCAGTAGTGGACGTCTTACGGCTGAAATGATGATGATGTTTTCTGCTTCCTTTTAATATAAGTATCCTAGTCTTTTCCCAACTCTTTGGGGGTAAACTTTCAGTATAACCGTATGCAGCTGAATACAGTAATTTACATGGAGCAACTGTCTATTTAATAATTCATAAAGTTTTGGATCTTATAAGAATACGTGCACCCGAAGGATGCTAAGTAAAATACAGAATTAAAGCAGCGCGGTTGATATCGATTCCATTTTCTGACCCGTTTAATAATGAGACGTTGGGTCGGAAATACTGGTATATTTTTGTCACTGCTTGAACAATTTAGCGTAGTCGAATTTTGGGACCGCAAGAGACGATTTAAAAATATGTAGTGAAAAGCGAGACAGTTAAAACGTAAGGAAATATAATTTTCTTTTGAAGTAAGTTTAGTAGAATATAAGTTGTAACCAAGTAAGGTCGGAAAAATGATACCCAGTTGAGAATTACGAATTTTAACCACCGGAAGCCGGAGACTCGTCTTTTACATGAGAACTCATCGTAATCGAAGCAATCAATTGTCCAAACTCTTGACTGATATCAATAAAATAATATACATTCGCCCAAAATGCGATTGTATAAGTCTGAAAGCCTTTACAGCGTCGCATAATTGTCATCTTAAAATTTTCGTTTAAAATGCTTCTTTTATTGTTTGTATGTCATTTCCGTCTACAGAATAAAAATGGATGTGGAAAACTTTTTCCGGAAAACTCATCAAAAACGGTCTCATAAGTTTAATTGATTTGGACCATATTCAGTGGCGCGACCCTGAGCCTACATTCGTGTGAATGTACCTACCCAGATCAATAAAATGATTAAATTATTCCATACAAATGTCACCGTACGCTATGGGGCGGCGGGATTACGAGAGAGGGTAGTAGGTACTGGCAGAACGAGATACTACAGTTAAATCGTCTTAATAATTTTATTTACTTTTAAAATCAGTTCGATTTTCTGAATTTTTTTAAATGCTCCATGTTTTATATTTCGGATGATTTATTTGATTATTTATCGCCATGTAGAGAAACTATTAGTTTTTTCATATTACATAATAAAATGTAAATAAAATTTAGTGTCCAGTAAAAAATACCAGTAGGCCACTACGTGTATAAACATTTTTTTTTTAACTATACCCAAAAAAATTTCGTTTTCGCCAAGTTTTTACGTAATTATCGAAGTGCGTGTTATCCGCATGACCGAGGCTATTTCCAACCAATTAGTTTCCATTTAACACCTAATTTCAGATTATTATTACCTATTTTCCATTAAATTTACCGCTGGCATTAAAAAGAAAAACCACTGTCATTGTGGCAACAAGTGTTGGCAAAAAAAAAAATTGTTATTAAATACAAAAGCCTAGTCTGGTAATAGTATATTAAGGGATAATCAGCCCAAAAACCGGTAAATAGCTTTTGAATTACGATACACGTCGTCACAATACGTACCTACATTGTAATAAAAATCTAAACTCCCTCTAACATGATACAAAGTTGCTCCTGGCATATCATGAAGTTGAACCAACAAACTACCTGCATCGTGAAACTTTAAAACGGCGCAACTTTATAGTTACTTTAATATGGCACGCCAAACGTAATTAAATCAAACCGTGTTAATCCAGCTTAAAATCATGAAAGTTCGACGTACCGGGGCATCTCTGTTTCCCGAAGCTGATAAATAGAATTAAAATCAGGCGCGTCACATACTACGCTACCATGCATATTGTCCAAACCATGGCTTTTACCCCGTCCGGGTTTTTCCCGGATCAGAGAATGCACTCAGACTCTATAAACGCCAAAAGAGACAGACTTTTCTGAGGAATCCTAGTGTGCTCTGAATACTTGTTTCCTCTCAAACTGGTTTAGTTTCGGACTAATTGAAATGCAAATGCGTTATCCTGATGGTTTTAACTGCGGCATCAAGCCTCGGTTCCTGTGAACGAATGAGATCTTCAGTACTGGATTTGGTTCGTTTTAAACTTTTACTTCAGTCGGCCGAGTTAAATAACGTACTTTTTTAAAAGAACAGTCGCGCAACATCGAAGTACCGTTCTATGTGGGATCGAATATCAGTCAGTTTTACTTGGGTTAGCATAATCAACCTATTGTGTTCCCACTGCTGGGACACAGGCCTCCTCTCGTTCAGAGAGAGCGGGCCGTAATCCACCACGCGAGCCCAGTGTGGGTTGGTAGAAGTCACATGTCTTCGAATTTTTAGTTCTAAGACATGCTAGTTTCCTCACTATGTTTTCCTTCAGCGTTTAAAGAGGAATGGTGATGAAATAATTTTCACAAAGTGTTTGCCTAGATTTGAACCTTCGACCGTACCGGAAGGAACATTTTCTACCGCCTCTGCAAGGGTTGTGGCTGGACAACCTGCGAGCTGCCCTATTCGTCGCTGGAAGACCTACCCACCTACATGGCTGGCACCGGTCACCTACGACTTAGGAACTACCAGGATAGTGGTTTTCTTTAGGCGGGCTAGAATTAAATACGCACTCGATATTCAGAACTCAAGCCAGCATTCTGCTGGAGCTAGCTATATTTTAAATATTGTTTAATTTACACTAATCTTAATTACACTTATGTACCTACCATCCTTTTGTTTTTTTTTAACTTCCTGCCCTAGCTGGCACGTTACAGTGGCCCAATATTACCAGTAAGTTACCGCCTTTACCACTGGGTCACCACTAAACTCCTTATTGTGTTTATGGTCTGCGAATATAAATTATTCATACGTCATCAAAATTCATGATAGGGATTTCGACGAATTCATAAATCGAAGTTTAGATTAGTAACTTATTTACGGATAGGAAATTAGATTTGGAAAATATATTTCATCTCATCTGCCTAGCCTTTTCAAAACTATGCTGGGATCGGCTCTCAAAACAGGATGCAGCTGAATACCTTCATTTTACAAGGACTGACTGCCTATCTGACCTCCACAACTCAGTTATTGGGTAGTACCAATTAGAAAGACTGGTTGCCAGACTTTCGGGCTTCATGACAGTTGGGACCAGCGGCTTAACGTGCTTTCCGCGTCACCGTTATGGTACGTGAAGATGGTTGTCAATTTACGTACCAACCGCGGCAAGTGTAACATAACCAGATCGATCGACCCCTGCATCAGTAATTTCTAATTTAATTTCTATTATGTGAAAGATAATGGAATATTAATCCTTTGTACTTTTTTCACAAAAACCCTTTTATTTAATCTAACTACATAAATAAAAGCCTTGGTTCTTCTAATTCCAAACAAGTGCCGGAAAATGTATGAATAATTGGTAAATTCGTTCAAGTAAAAGTTAAATATAAAAACCCCGACCCAAAGCAAAAGCCTCGTAAAAATAAAAAATAAATATACTTATTTGCCCTTTATGTTTAATGAGAAGTTGTAGGTAATATTTTGATCAAAGGATCATCGTGTAGAAACGACTGAACCGATTTTGATAAAACATATTTAAGAATCACCGCCAGAAGTCCTGCTGCAAATCGGATCACCCGTTTAAGATCTACGGTGCAACTGACAGAAACCCATAGAGATCAAACTTATAACACCCCTCTTTTTGCGTCGTGGATTAAAAATAAAAAAGTCGAGACAAAATAGATACCGAAACATAATCCTACCTCAAAATCGGTTGTCATGCCAAATCTTTTGCATGCTCAGCTGTTTGCTACAGCATTAAAAGTCTCGTATATAATATAATAGCCATAAAAATCTTACACCATTTTGTAAGTCAGTCAGTCTATATTAAACTTACTACTTAAGACATATTGATACGACATTTTGACGTCGAAGCGTGTCAGTAATTGATTTGCGAAATAGGTATGCATGTATTAACATTCCTTGTCAGTCAGACTCGCGCTGAATATCTATAGCGCCAACGCCAATATCCAGCCTTATTGAAGTCGAAGACTGTACATAATAAATTCCGTTTTCCATTTACATTGTAATAACGTGTGAATGAGTATTCTCCAAATGAAATAGACGAAATAACAGAATATTATCGAAATACGTCGATTTGCATTAAAAGCTTCTTCTCTCAAATCGGTAGTAACGATGTCAAACTATCTCATCATCAATTGCCTATACTTCCCAACTATCTTGGGATCGGCCTCCAATCTAACCAGCGGCATCAGTAAGTATTTTACGTGGAGCGTCTGCCTATCTGACCATATTAACCTATAACCATAACAGGATGCCCCTTGGTAAGACTCGTTGTCAGATTGACTGGCTTTGAAAAGACCAGTAAAATTTTATTAAAGCCCTCGTGGCTTTAATTATAGGCAGGTCCTAGGAGCTCATATTAATTCATTAATCTTCCTAGTTTTTTCCCAACTATCTTAGGGTCGGCCTCCAATCTAACCAGAGGCATCAGTAAGTATTTTACGTGGAGCGACTACCTACCTGACCATGTCAACCCATTTACTGAATAACACGAAGCCCCTTGGTAACACTCGTTGTCAGATTGACTGGTTTTGAAAAGACCCGCAACAATTAAAAAAAAACACGAGTGATAGGCGGGTCCATCGAGCTCATATTTATTCATTAATCTTCCTAGTCTTTTCCCAACTATTTTGAAATCGGCGTCGAGTCTAACCAGAGACAGTAGTAAAGATTTACTTGGAGCGACTGCATATCTGACCGCCTTAGCCCATTTACTGGATAACACGATGCCCCTTGGTAAGACTAGTTTTCAGATTAACTGGTTTTGAAAAGACCCATAACAATTTTTTTAAATTCGCGAGCCATAGGCTATTCCAAGGAACTCATCTCAATACATCAATCTCTCTTCAGCCTCTTTCAAAGTATCCTGGGGTCGGTTTCCAGTCTAATTGGATGCAGCGGAATACCAGTACTTTCCATGGATCGCCTGCGTATCTAAC
The DNA here is from genome assembly GCA_947507805.1 of Aporophyla nigra. Lineage (NCBI taxonomy): Eukaryota > Metazoa > Arthropoda > Insecta > Lepidoptera > Noctuidae > Aporophyla > Aporophyla nigra. The sequence continues at coordinate 9,751,992 of OX382291.1, read as the reverse complement.
CACCAGTAACTGGGTATTAACCCCTTCGTAAAATAGGGCCTTCAGACTTTCGGGATCATGACGACCCGTAACCACTGTCTAAGATCTACGAATGAAACCCGAGAGCAACTGCTTAACGTGCTTCCCGACGAACGGACGAATCTCGGTATGTAAAGAGGGTCACCCATCTACGGACCAACCCCGGAAAGCTTGACCTGATAGATCGACACCAACGGCCGGATAGATCAATCAGCTCATGCCAGCATGATAAATATATTAGTCTATTAGCAGTGACCAGGCTCAGGGTACGGAAGTTCATGTAAGAATAGAATACTCTTTTTCTCCATTTTTTTTTTCTTATTTATTTTATCTTTCTCTTTATGGCTTTACTAGTTAAGGTGACAATTGGTTGGCCGAACCATCTATAATTTTTATAGAACTAATTATTGTTGCTCAATACTTGATTTATCTTAAGACTCAGAAAATGCAAGTTTGTAAAAAGCCCATTCCGTTGACGGCCTACAATAATTATAAAAGCAGAGACAAAACGGATACAGTAGACATCCATTTTCAAAAAATATTTATGCCGCTCTTCAGTCATTTAAGCCTAATTGACTGAGCGATGTAATTGCCAGTGTAATGCAATTCGTTAGAGCAACAATAAAAGTTGGACCGTCCAAACTGTGTTTAGATGTTACTAGCCATTTATTGCTCCAGTTTTATTTAACGCCTCAGGCAAGCAGATCGAGCTTAAAGGCTTTTGGATTTTTGAGACAGGGCATTAAATGCAGGTACTTTGATCACTGTAGTTGCAGGGAATTCATAGGACACTGTCCTTAACTTCTGCATGTCAGATAGGTATATAAATACCTCACAAAAGATCAACCTTTTCCCTTAACTTATCCTTAAGGACAACGTACTACTCAAACCTCAGAATCCGACTACAGTTGTTTCGAATAAAGGTTTCATTGATGAAATACGTATCTTTTGTTACGCGGTCTCATTCGTTTATTCTTATTTTTTCATCAAGAGTTATTTACCGATTCCCGTACTATAATATTATCGTTACAACAGTGATGATAAAAGATAAGATTCATATTTTTTATGCTTATTTTATTTCAGGCAACTTTTTTTACAGATATTTGATAAAAAGCATAGCTTTAGAAAAGCAATTAATTTTTTTACCCGAAATTGCATAACTTATGTAATTTATATGCCTATTATCGACTTGATAAATAATTCAGAACTATATAATATATAATTAAAGAAGCAGACATATTGACCCAGTCGTAATTAGTGATCACTGTTCCTAAAAGTGAAATGATATTTTTTCCTTTCTAATGTTTAATTAGTCTTCAGGTCAGAATTTGCCAAATTATTGTGTATTAAATCGTAATTATAAGCATTTTATGTAATTTTACTTAACTAATATAATCGATTTTTGTTTCTAAAATCAGTTCTCACAAAGACTGTAACCAAAATGATACGTAGCATAAGATACGGTGTCTTCGTTCCGAAATTATTTGATGTACAAGGTCCATTCAAAAGTGTAATTAAAAGAAACATTTAAACCAAAGATCCTAAAGCTTTCTCAAATGGTGTTGCCGCACACAACGAGTTTAAACAAAGCCCTGAGTCAACAGAATAAAAGAGAAGTCGACAACAGCGCGACCCAAAACCAAGCCCCGTACAAAATAAATTAGCGGACTGAATGTCAGACACGGATTAAAACAATCACATTATATTCCATTCCCATTATTGATTCCGTTAAAACTCATTCAAATCCAAAGTCACGTTCGAATACGAAGATTTATACCGATAGCCAGATCCATTTCGGAAGTATTATTAAAGTACCGCATTTTACTACTATAGTCCGTTAACAGGCACTAACGTTGTAGTGCGACGTGGAACGTTTGTTTTTCATATAAATAAATTATATCGTGAAACAGAAAATGATTTTTTTCCCGCAACCACTCCAGCAGCGCCTAAAAAAAATAATTTCATCCGAAAAAATCCAGTTAAAATTCGTCAGAAAAATGTGGAGCACGTTGAGGCGACAGGTAGGCTGAAAAAGATACTTACTTATAAAACCACTGGGAAGGCGCGAAACGCTCGAGAGCGGCAAACGCGTACACCAGCAGGCGCCTCACTTGTAAGCGATGCGAAGTAGCGAGCGGACAAACGAACGAGCGACGCGGGAGCGGATTGAACTTAGTTGAGCAAAGGTAGCAGAGGAGCGTGTCCACCGCACTGAGAGCACGAAGCGACTGTGAGCCTCGACCGACCGAGTCACACTGAACTGCTGCTTATCGACCTCCCCTCGCGCACTCTCCGATCCCGCCCGCCTTACCGCCACTGTGCCCGCCTACCGCACAGCGTTGCCGAAATGTTAGGAGGCTTTGCCTATTCATCTTTCATTACTCTTTGCTATGCAGCGATCGATGTTCACTTGAAGAATTCGAATCTCAAAAAATAATCGATCATAGAGAACCAAAACAAAAACCTTTCACACAATTTCTTATCCAAAATCCAGCGGATAAAAGAAATCAGGAAATTACTAAGACTGAATTTAGGAGCGAGGAACAAGTAAGAGTAAATTGGCCGAATCTCACAATATAACGCTTGAACCGCGTCGTTCCCTGTTATTACACACCCTGCATGAAGTCCCTTTTGTTTAACTAAATAGCGCTGTATCTTCGCCGGGGTTAAATATTCCATTACTATATTAATTTGTTGGAATTACGAGCAAGCTAAGTGTTGCTCATACAAAATTCACCAGGTATTAAGATAGAACAGACACTAATCTAGGCTTAAAATCGAATTAAACGGGAAATTCTGAAACCCTTTGAAACTTTAGTAACCATTTTAACAATATTTTCGGGTATTTTTTTTTTGAGGTGAATTAAAAGTATTACCACTCCCACCACCCAATCTTATGAAGATAGGTGTCGCTATAATCAAAATTGTGGACGAAAATGTTTGGGATGGGATTTTCTCATCTATGATACCGCAGTGTCTTAACACGAAAATCTGTGACAAGTGCGTGTTGCCAGTGATGACCTATAGCACTTAAACGTGGTCACTCACAATAGGACCTTATTAAAAGGCAAAAAATCACCCAAAGGGCAATGGAAAGGGCTATTCTATGTAGTTTTCCGTACCTGACTGAATCAGTAATGAAGCGATCTGAAGCACCACCAAGGTAACAGAAATAGCCCGAAGAATTGGCAAACTTAAGAGGCAGTGGATAGGACATATTGCTCTCAAAACAGATGACCCTTTGGGCCGAAAGGTTGTGGACTGGCAACCGCGTACTGGAAGACATAGAGTTAGAATTGATGATGGTAAACTATTAGCGATAAGTATATAACAGTCTTGCACCATTTTTTTATTTTATTTTATTTAGTAAGGAAAACCAACAATTACACACTAAACATGGTTAACAATCTTTACTTCTATACTAATCTACACATATCTATACTTATATGATAAATGCGAAAGTAACTCTGTCTTTTACGCTTTGACGAATAAGCCACTAAATCGATTTTGATGAAATTTGGTACAGGGTAAGTTTGAACCCCAAGAAAGGACACAGGCTACTTTATATTACGCAACTTCGTCTGCGTCCGCGTTAACCGCCATATACGCGGACGAAGTCGCGGGTAAAAGCTAGTAGATTATAATCTATGTATATCAGTGCGTAACTAACTTCGTAATCCACTGTAATATATTTGAATTGAAAGGAAGAGCGCGAGTACAACACTACTAATTAATCATACAAGTTAATAAATCTTATTCTTATAATATTAACATTGATGTATATATTGTTAAATGACAAAAGAAAATAAAATCTAATTATGAAAAAGGGCATTATAATTTTTTTCTAAACGTCGTGGAAGTGCGCGGACTCCCGCATTGATGTGATAAGAGGACACTGCAAATAGCAGGCGTCCTCGCACTCCACGCCACATAACAATTCTAGGTACTATATAGCACAGTTTATTTCTTAACTCTGAGTTGTCATAGGTACCTTTAATATTAATAAGATAATATTAAACAGTAACAGATAGCTCATTCATTTCTTCAATATTCAGTATTACGATCTCTGGTTTTCTTACTATGCGAGGCAGTTTAACTATCTCTAATACATGTAATCATATATTTTTTTGTGATATTATTTAAATTTATGCATGAGAAAAACGTGATGTTACTATCGTTACATTTTTCATGTAGCCTAAATACTTGTACGTATCAAAAATTGTTGTGCTGAAAAAATCTTTAGTCAGGCTACGTCACTGCGCGAGCTTGCGGGCGACAAGCAATGGGTAGCTCGCTGCCCGGTAAGGACCAGGCTCGGGTCGACGGCGCGTTGTGTTCCACGCGCGCCTCAAAGAGATGTCAGCAATACAGAAGGGGTCTACTTGGACCGATGCCTGCCAGGGTCGCGAGATTCGTTCGAAAGACTTACCGTGGCCCTGGCATATGGGCAACTGAAGGAACACGGGTGAGTTTTAGTCAGTAAAAGTCTGACACGCCCTTCCACTCAAAAAAAAGGCTACGTCACTGAAAAATCAAAACAGTAGAGTGAAATTTCACATTTTTGAGTTCATTCATGTCCGCCAGCAATTCATGAACGCTGCTGCCCATTCTCTAATTTACCTTACATCAGCTAATTTTTGTCCCACTATAGGCCAAAGGTCCCCTTAAATATTTAATTTATTTTAATTTAATTACTTATTCTAAAAGTGAATATATAACTAAATATTCTGAGAATATTACAAGCGTCTACCTGTTGCCGTTATCAATATCGATCAAAAACGCGCAAAACAAAATCACGTTTATTGTATAATTGAAGTGGCATCCAAACATAAAAAAAGAAAACTACATAAGAATAGAATTCATATCAATTTCTCATTCGTAAAACCACACATTGACATCTAATGAATAAATATAGTGTACCGGCTATAAACATATCCAAATGCATTGCAAAGTGCACAAAATAAATTCCTAACAACGATATTTACATAGGAATATCTCACTCTATCACCACTTTAAAAAGAAACTAATTAATTGAACATTACCTACACGTACCTACATTCATAATACATGAATAGGTTCTGATACGAAATTTCAAAATAAAAATACAGATACATTATATTACATTACATTATATTATATACATTACATTTAGAAAAGTATACAAAAATACAAAATTAAATTGAAACGTCAACAAGACTTTCTTCAAATATCCACCCCGAACAAACTACGGAAGAAACTACATCCGGTAGGACTGGAAGCCAACTCTACCATAGGAAAAGGCTAGACAGATGATGACAAAATACGGTAGAAAAATAATCTTGTATACAGGATCCAAATAAAAATTAAATGTTGTTCGTTGGTAAACTTCAGAACTTCAGTAGCGATGTAGCAAATATTTTATGTAAAATGTTTGTACTGGGGCGACTAAGGTTTTATGAAAATAAAAAACCGGCCAAGTGCGAGTCGGACTCGCGCACCGAGGGTTCCGTACAAACCTGTAGGTATAAAGTTTTAAATTTTTTAAAATATTTTTATTACATGATGTAACTAAAAATTTACAGTTTTCCCAATTTTTCCTTTATCTGTGCTATAAGACGTTGCTTCGTACCAAATTTCAAAATTCTAGATCGACTGGAAGTACCCTATAGGTTTTGATTCCCTTGCAAGGTTCGAAAATTTGCTGAAATTTGCGGCATAAACGGCTATATCTTTTGATTGCGTTAGCTTAGAGGTTTGATTTTTTCACAGCTCCAAGGGAAAGCAGACTTGAGTAATTGATATAAATTTCAGCTTGATACCTCCACGCGTTCCTGAGAAAAAGGGTCTTGACAGACGGACGGACGGACAACAAAGTGATCCTATAAGGGTTCCGCTTTTTCCTTTTGAGGTGCGGAACCCTAAAAATTAGTAAGTTTACCGAAAATTTTAGGAAAACCAAATGTACTTTTTTGTATGGGATTTTTGTATAAAAGTATTGGCATGTGGACAGGACAACGTATGTCGGATCAGCCAGTAAAAAAGTATAAATTTAAGTGGCTTTTAGTGTCTCTGGGCGGACTGCGCTCTCTGCAATTTTGCTGTGGTTTTTAACATAATTTCATGATTTTTTGGGAAGGTATTTTTTTCGGAGTTATGGGTTAAAACATTACTATGTAACTTACATATAATATAAATATTTATTTATTTACTATATGGTAGCTTCCCAGCTGACAGTCAGTGTAGCATTATTATTAGGTATTCTAAACATTACGTCAATTACGAAGTACACAGAAAATAAGAAAATCAGAGAGTGACGTAGTTAATATTATTAAAAGTGTGTGCGTTCGTGTATCCCTGCAATGTAGGTGCTGTATATCTGTGTGTATGTCAATGTAAGTATGACTTAGCTGGCACTACTGAGTCAGCTGAGTATCCGGGGTTTGATGGAAGATTTGGATAATCTGTTCCGTGTGGTATTGAAGGGGTCCAATTTATTATCTCTTCAAAACTCAAATATTCTGAGAATGACCCTTTCCTCATTTTAGTAAGTAGGTAATACTTTTATTCAAACTAAGGTCTGAGGCAACGTGCAGACGGACCAAACAGTAGTAGGTATTTCCAAAATTAATAAAAATAAGGTAATTCAAAAATATTCGTCTGAGTTGTTACATTTAATGCCGCCATACTGGACTCATCTGCCATAATGTCAGACAATCAATGGGCCAAACTTGATTAGCTTTGGACAGAGAGACGTGAAAATATAGTAGGGAAGCCTTCGCCCAGCAGTGGGACATCAACGGCTAATATATTTTTTTGGATATGTACCAACTTAACATTTTTTTTTAAATAAAATTTATTCACTAATACTTTGCCCTCATGGAAGTCGGAACATATTTCACAGAAACGTACTTCCTTCTACCGGGATTAAAAGTACCCAAAGAAACAATCTGTGAGACAAATTCCATACAAATCCGTTCAACCGTTTTACGCAAATCTGCAGAGTAATTGCGCAACACACTATTAGTAGGAATGGCGTTTATTCAAAATAAAAGCCTACTGCCAGGGTCGCGAGATTGTTCGAAAGAGATACCTTGACCCTGGCACATGGGCAACTGAAGGAACACGGGTGGGTTTTAGTCAGTAAAAGTCTGACATGCCCTCCCGCTCCGCCCAGAGCGGGAGAAGTCATTTGATGATTTCCCATCCAAAAAAAAAAGCCTACTAATAGTGTCCAACAACATTCATTGCGTCATTTACGTTGTTGAGCAGACAATGTTTTAGAACTTATGAAGCAATGTATTAGCAATATCCTTCAACATAATTCAGATTGATATTGTTCACGCAATTAAGATACGGGACAAGCGGACAAAATATAAACTATTCATCAGACTCATTCAATGTACAGTTTGCGTAAGCGTATATAGAAAAGAAAAAAAAAACTCTTAAAAATGCATGCTACAAGACAGTCATAATAAAATAGAAAACGAATGTATTGCCACAAGTCTGATCCTAATCCCCAGACTGCCTGCCAGAGTCGTGAGATTTGTTCGAAAGAGATACCGTGGCCCTTGCATATGGGCAACTGAAGGATCACGGGTGGGTTTTAGTCAGTAAAAGTCTGACACGCCCAGCCGCTCCACGGAGTCTCCAGCGGGAGGCGTCATTTGATGATTTCCCACCCACAATAAATAAAACCCCAGACTAGCCCTAGACCTGTATTTTAGGGGTCACTGTTCAGCCATGGGTTCATTTTTCAATCTAACAGCATTTTGGAGGAGTGTCGCTACGTAGATGATAGCCAAGGTTATTGCGATTTAGTAACAGATATAATTAAAAATTACTTCATTAGCAGCCTATAATATTCCCACTGGTGGGACACAGGCCTCCTCTCAGTGAAAAGGAGTGAGCCATAATCCACCACGCGAGCCCAGTGCGGGTTGGTAGATGTCATATGTCTTCGAATTTTTGGTTCTAAGACATGCCGATTTCCTCACGGTTTTTTCCTTCACCGTTTTGAGAGCAGTGGTAATGAAAATATTTTACTCAAAGTAAAATGCCTGATTGGGTTCGAACCGACGACCCACAACTCGTAGGTCGTGGCCGTTACCACTGGGCCACTACTGCTCACAACTCAAAAATATTATATTTATATTATAGATAGATTCAAGTCAACATTGTAAGCAATTAACTTGTATTTCCAATCTGGTATATATCACATACAACCACATTTCTACGGCGAGTTTCGATAGAACTGCCCCGAACTATTTCTGTTTCGATGCGGTTGTAATCAAACTTTTTAATCGACCGACGTTGGAATTGGAAATACATCCAGTGTATTAATACACAGAATGTTTGCACACATTTCAAAATTGTTTGCTCAAATTTGAATAACAGAAATGGAGGATTGAATATTGAAAAAATAGTAGAGGCGTGCAACGGAAGTATCACGGAGTACGATGAAAATACATCAAAATAATTGGTATTTTAACGTAATCGTTTCAGTTACTGTAGTGTCAATTAATGTTTATCATCATTTCAGCCGAAAGACGTCCACTGCTGGACATAGGCCTCCGCCAAAAATGGGGGCTTTGCCATAATCGCTACGCTTGGCAGGCGGATTGGCGATCGCAGTATGGTGGTAAAATGCATAGAAAACGCTGCTGCCCATTCTCTAGTAAGTCCCTTCATTCGCCTCTTACGACACCCACGAGAAGAAATGGGATGATGCTATTCTTTACGTCCGGCACCACAACCAATAATTCGACTCCACCATAATATCTAGTTTTAATATGACGTGTATGAAATCTAATCTTATACTAATATAATTTATCAACACATATCTTAATATATATAAATTACGCGTCACGTTGTTTGTCCGGGATGGACTCCTAAACTACTTAACCGATTTCAATAAAATTTGCACACCGTGTACAGTTTGATCCAACTTGAAAGATCTTACATCTCAATTTATAGTCGCAATATTATTTTATTGCAAATTATTTGTTTATTATTTGACAGTCACAATTATCTGTGAGCTACTAACGATTTGAGCAAAAATTTGACGCGGACGAAGTCGCGGACAGAAGCTAGTTATATATTATGAAAGTTCGTTTCCATGTATGACTGTATGATCACGTTGTTCTTCTTCTAAACTATGCAACAGATTTGGTCGCTGTTTTCAGCATCATTTAGAACTTTTCCCAGCAGCATCCAGAAACTTTACGTGTAATGTATTAAAGTAGTAAAAGTGAAGCAAAAACTTTGCACCCCTTTTTGCGAAAATTAAGCGTACGCAGTAAAATGTTTCGCACAGTTACATTTTATATGGAGAAAGAATACATTACATTTTATTTTAAATGTAAATACTGTCGAATTTCTACCAGTAGGTGACCACTAGTTTAAATAAATACTTAGTTTAATTTATTCTAAAGAAGTAGTATCACTATTTTGTCAAGTCTTAAAAACCGTGCGAACCAGGGGCGGGTTGCTAGTCTAAACTAATATTACAAAAAGAGGTAAAATTGGTTGATTTATAAGTTTGTATGTAAGGGGCAATCTCTGCAACTATCAGACGGATTTGAAAAAATCTTTTTACATTTCAAAGCCTAATTCTTCAGAACTTTTATAGGCTATTTAATATCACGCTACAACCTTAAGAAACTGAAGACAACGAAAAAAATTGAGAACGAATGGTAAGAGAATCCGAATTAATATCGTGGCAGGCGATGCGATGTTATACGACACAATTTATGTTATAAGATGAAATTCATGCATACAAAGTCGTGGGCAGAAGCTAGTATCGAATAATTAGCAGATTGACACTATATATATATTCTCGTGTTGTGTGCTGACTCCTGACACTCTGTCGTGTGTTCTTGTTGTCATATCTGTTATGCTACAAGTCACTGAAGACAATATGTCGTGACACATTACACTACATTGAATACGCCTTAACTTGTAATACGACAGATTACACGAGTTCCGATAATCCCATTTCAGGCTAAGTTAGCTTTATCCAGAGAAGCCTAGGTTGCTGTTACAGCTTACTGTTAATTATGGACACCACTGAAATACATTCAGTAAAAACAAATATGTTCGGTAACGGCCGCGACTTACGAGTAGTAGTTCGTGAGTTCGAACCCAAGCAGGCGCTTTACTTTGTGTAAATTATTTCATCACCACTGCTCTCAAAACGGTGAAGGAAAACATCGTAATGAAACCGGCATGTCTTAGAAGCAAAAATTCGAAGACATGTGACATCTATCCACCCGTACTGGGCCCGCGTGGTGGATAATGGCCCACTCCCTCTCACCGAGAGGATGCCTGTGTCCCAGCAGTGGGAACATTAAAGGCTGCTTATGATGATGACGACATGGAGGTTATCAAATGTTTTTAGCCTATAGATATTACACAGGGTCTTTGGCGCATGGACCGACAAAATTATTTGAGGGATTGGGTAGGTTATGTGCTATCTTTACCCCATGTCCTAAGTGTAGCTCATACATTAGACCCCTAAGTACCGCTGATTTTCATAGATTAATTCATTTTTAAGAATCTGAAAGCTCGGCCTGCTGCCATCGTAGTCGGTACAGCAGGAAAATGAATCAAGTTGAGACCTTACCCATCCTATAAAACGGGATTATGTACCGCCGTTGTTCATAGAAAAATAGGGCGTATGAAAGTAATTTTTTTTTTCTTAATTGGAATAATATACTTTGCTTACAAGAAACATTTTTTTTTTTTTAATATTTTAATGTACTAGGTAGTTATTTTACAATTAATGGGGAAGCTATCGCAAAGCTAATTGTACATGGCGTGTTCATAGCTAGGTCCCTGTGGCCTACAATTGACATTTCGTCCATTCACTCCATTCTGTGTCCATTCATGAGTTTGGTTTTAGTTTACTTATTCGTTATTATCGATGATTTCAATACTTAGAATCAAGTATTTGTCAAAAGTGTCAAAATTATTCCGTGTGGTGCCGAACAGAAAGAATAACACCATCCCATTTCTTCTCGTGGGTGTCGTAAGAGGCGACTAAGAGACTTACTAGAGAATGTGCAGCAGCGTTCTCTTCGCATTCACCATAATGCGGTCGCCAACCCGCTTGGCAAGCATGGTGATTATGGCAAACCCCCCTTTTGGGGGAGGCCTATGTCCAACAGTAGACGTCTTTCGGCTGAAATGATGACTTTCATCAAAATGTTTCCGACCTAACCTCGAACTCTGCTTAGTAAAAAAAATCTCTACGAATTTCTTTAAGCCTATCTAATAATTTGAGGGTCTTTCGGAAAATAAATAAAAATAAATAAATAAATGTCTTAGGACAGCCAACACAACATTATCTGATTCCAAACTAAGCAGAGCCTGTACTATGGTAATCAGACAACTGATAAACATACTTATATATTTCTAAATACATACATATTATAGATAAATTACACCCAGACACAGAACAAATGATCGTGCACACAAATATTTGTCCTGGGTGGGAATCGAACCCACGACATCAGTCTTAGCAGTCAGGGTCACTAACTACTAGAAATGGTGATGGAGTCCACAATTTCAGAGTATTTAGGAACTCAACAACGCGGCATTTTCACAAATATAACATAAATCGACCTCACGCCTCGTATCATTATTTTATGAACTAGCTACGATAGCGCCAATTTGACAGTTGCCATCCCCATTATTGACATTACTTTATTTTGGGGTAACAGAACGCAAATGGCATTAACAGTGGTTGCTGGGTAAAGGCTGCGACTTGTAGGTCTTGTGGGTTCGAGCCCAAAGGATGTTTCTTTGTTTAAATTATTTCATCACCACTGCTCTCCAAACGGTGAAGAAAACATCGTGAGGAATCTGGCACGTCTTAGAACCCTAGAAACGTTGAATGCCGTACTGGGCCCGCGTGGTGGATTTTGGCCAACTCAGAAAAAGGAGGCCTGTGTCCCAGCAGTGGAAACATTATAGGCTGATTAAAATGACGTAATATGTGAATAATTATCAATTCTTTGCAAAATGGCTGAAATCTCGTTATTATTATGTATTTAATAATCGGACAACAAAAGGTCCACACTGACAGAAAAACAAAACAAAAATTCTTAAAAGGTGTTAGTAACAAATGTATCTTATAAACCTATGTTAGTACTTACATATTTACTAGGATTTTAGTAACAATTTGGCTTATAATCTATGTTAGTACTTATAAACTACGACAGACAGTGTTGTTTTGATCAGATGTCCCATTATGGGGCTCTCATCTGGCCTGTCAGCTATCACCTTCAGGAGGTTGTTGCCACTGCCACGCAATCTGGCGAGCAGAGATGCACTTTTCTTCCGTACGACAGCTGAGAAGCTGTCGACTCGAGGCAAACATCTCTGACGCACTACAGTAACGTGGCAGCCGCATCAACGCCCTGAAGGCGTTATTATATTGGACGCGCAGCGCACTGGCTGCCCGTTTGGTACAGTTGATCCATAGGGCGTTCGAGTACAGAGATGTGCAGTATGCTTTAAAAATCGTATGTTTGACTGCTTCTGTGCATCGAGCGAACCTACGGGCCAACATGTTCGCCCATACCGCCAGTGCCCTGCGTTCCCGCTCAACATCACCATCATCATTAAGGTCATCCGCAATAAAATATCCCAAGTATTTGAACTGATGAACCCGACGAATCGGGACATCATTTATTTTTATAGGTGGCACATTTACTGGACTTTTCTTGCCAACAGCCTTAAAGACCATGAGTTCGGACTTCTTCTCATTGTATAGCAACCCATGGCTGGCAGCATAGTTTTCACAGATATTGACTAGTTTTCTTACTCGTTATGTAAGTGCGTTGACTGCTTAAATAAATTAGTTTATCAAGAACGACAGAGTCCAAATCAGTCATAAATACTATATTTCGATTGATACTAGAAGGTTTACCCCTCCCCAAAAATATGGCGAGGGGGTCATGGCTAATTTTTGCCTTAAGCTCGTGAACGGGTACTGCTTCTGGTGACTGGCCGTCTTGCTGACGTTAATGTTGATATTGTTATTAGTTGTTGTATTTATTTTACGGCAATGGTCCTAGTTTATCATTTGTGGGCTCGAGTTGTAACTCGGGTCTTAACAGCTATGTGAACACAATTCAGCATTACATAATATGTAAACTGTCACGCCCTTTATGCCTGGAGATTTTTATTTTGGTATTATGCTATGATTCCATTTTAGTTTTTGCTTGAGTAAAGTTTTCATTTTATTTGTTGGTATACTGGGTTGGCCAGCTGACATATGGCAAATGATTTTATTCAATGTTCTGTATCTCGTTGTTATAGAATCAAGTTTATCCAAGTAAACAGACAGCTGTACTGCTGGAGAGTTTGTTGTACCACTTCTCCTTCCCAGCTAAAGCATTAGGAAGTAGTAAAGGGCGGGCGTTTTAGGGAACTATGTTATGTAATTTTGACGTTAGAAAAGTGCTGATTGTCAGCCTAATGTGAATAAATGACTTTTGATTTTGATTTGGAACGAATGACTGGTAAAATTAGGAGTTGAAGGTTGCTACATACATGTATTAACACGATGCCCCTTTTGAAAACTGGTTGTCAGGCTTTAGGGCTAGTGGCGACACGTAATCTCTATCTAATGACCACAAATGAAAGCCGTGACAAACATCTTATAGTGCTTGCGGACTCATGGAGAGGTCTCGGAATGTAAAAACCTCGGCAAGCGTAAGTTAACCTGATCAATCGATCCTTCATTATCATCATCATCTCAGCCGCAAGAGGTCCACTGCTGGACATAGGCCTCCGCCTATTTGGGGGGCTTTGCCATAATCGCCTCCCTTGGCAAGCGGTTTGGCGATCGCTGTATGGTGGTAAAATCCGTAGAGAATGTTGCTGACCGTTCTCTAGTAAATCCTTTAGTCGCTTTTTACGACATCCACGGGGCGAAATGGGGTGATGATATTCTTTATGTCCGGCTACGGGATCGATCGACCCTTACGTAGGAGTTAATAAGAATCAGTTTCTAATAATAATAGAATAATTGCTAAGTAACAGCAAGTTGCCATAGTAGCGAGTGATACGAAATACGCACACAGTATTTTGATACTTCCTTTTTATCGATAAATGAACGAAGGGAAGTAAACACCGATAAATTCTTCATAATACCATGCCCTAATACAAGCGATCGTCGCACAGTGAATGAAAAGACTGATCGAGCTGGTCAATATTATTTGAGACAAACTACACGCAACGTTTTGACTCCGAATTTGTTTTAAATAAGATAAAATACGAATCGTATTTAGGATTCAAACTTAAATCAGTAATAGCTGACCTCTAAATATATAGGTTTTGTAAGTGTGTTGTTGTTCCCGTGGGTGTCGTAAGATTGCTCTGCCCTGACTGCTCCCATTCTCAAAAAAGTCTGTTACTCCCTTAACGCTGCTGTGTTCTATGCATTTTACCATCATACTGCAATCGCCAACCCGCCTGTCAAGCGTGGTGATAATGGCAAATTGGGGGAGGCCTATGTCCAGCTGTGGACGTCTTTTGGCTGAAATGATGATGATGAAATATATAGAGGCCAATCTGAATAGGAAATTATATAATTTGCTTATATATTCCAATAATAAATTTCTTTTAAGAATGTGTGTTTTGTAAACTTTTAGTACTCATTTTGATTAATACTTAGTCTTAAGTTGTGGTATACAATGTTACTTTTACTTTGGATAAATAAAAAAATTGAGTTTGACATTCATACAATCATGGTAATGGATTTTTTTGAAGCGGAATTGAAAGTGCTACTATATTCTTTTTAATAACTAACTAAGAGACTCGGATTCATCATCGCAACTAATCAAACTCACGTCACATAAACTGTCTTCATGACGTAATTTTCACAAAAAAACCAATAGGTATTTTAAATTAATGTCAAAAACTATGAATTTTGCGGACTCTGGGTTTCTTGGGGTTGACGTTTTCTCTGATTCCTACGTTTACACAGAAAATACAAATCCGTTTTTCAGCCAATATCCATTACTAGTGCCCCGAAACGGTGCAGTGTTTTTCCGCATTGGGCCCCCACTTTTGCAACAGTTTTATCGAAATCCGGGCAATCATCATTTTCAAATAAACCTAGTACGTACTGAACTTTAAAAGAAAATGTGACCTCTGAATTTCTTTCGGCTCTATTTTCAGAGAAGTCAGATAGGAAACACCAGGAAACACCAACCTCAGCTAGTTTTTAAATTATAATGGATATGTATAAGTTTCTGCACGTACTAACCTACTAACAGAAACAAAATAAAATCACGTATCATTTAGGTGATCAGTAGCACTTTTAACAGTCCATAATTAATACACTAGATAACATAAAACTATATAGTACCACTTTGAGATGATAAAAACTGAAAACATTTAAAGCGATAAGTGAATGATTTCATTGTTCTTACACTCATAACGATTACTTTGATATGCATTATGAATTAGAGGGTTCCGGCACAACATTATTCCTATAATTGTAAAAGAATAATAATAAACTCGAAGAGAAAAAGAAGCGAGTCAGCCAGTCAAATAAGCTTGTCATTGTGAGAAGTAAACAAGATTTTTATTTGAATAAATGTTTGATTTTGAATTTTGACCTCGTGAATATTTGTTATCGTTTAACCCTAAGTATGCAGAAAAAAAATCTAGGCAGTAGAAGACTTAAGCTAGTGCAGAAACTCTTTTTTCCTCTTCTTTTCTCTTTTTGTTATATTGTTTTTAATTTCTCAGTTTATCATTGATTTTTATGTTATTTCCTATGCTTTCACATACTTATACTAAACAACTGATAATGTTTGCATACCGTGTGGTAAGACCCTAGTGATCTGATATACAGGTATTCTTAGTGCAGACACCAGTCTGTCACATTGCTAGTATAATATTGGTTTTTTTAGCTTTTATGCCATTGTTTGGTAAGAGAAAATAAAATATTTAAATTTGAGTAAAAGAAGCTCTTATCTCTTTCTTATCGGCCACAGTGCGTCAGTCGAACACGCAATCAATTATCACTTGTTACTTTATAAATCCGGAAGGTGTCCTCTGTCGGCGATTTGACGCGTTCGGGTTCGGCGAACAAAGTATTGCGTTGATCGCTTACATTAGGACATGGAGTAAGAAAAAGGAATTACATAACAGTGATCATAACAGTGATTACATCCTGTTTGTAAGCATTCAGCAGCAATGAACCCGGATGCTTATTTATATCAATAAATAAGCATCCTGCCTATATTGCGACACCCCGAAATAAATTCGAATATGGACAGAAGGAACTCAGTGATAAAATAACAACACTAATCAAGCATCTTCCCTTGGTTTTATTAATATTCTTCAAGCCAATATAATTATTCTCGTAACCGATTGTTGGTGAGCTCATAATTCCTTCACTAAGCCTCTTACTCTCCCACTGAATAAAAAAATCAAACA
Organism: Aporophyla nigra; assembly: GCA_947507805.1. NCBI lineage: Eukaryota > Metazoa > Arthropoda > Insecta > Lepidoptera > Noctuidae > Aporophyla > Aporophyla nigra. The sequence goes on along the minus strand of OX382291.1, from coordinate 9,735,537 downwards.
TGATCGATTTTTTGCGTTATTTAAAATGGTAGATTTAAAAGTTCTAAGGTAAACGCGGGTGAATAGAAAGAAATGCCCTTTACGGTGTGGAAATATGTTCCCTTCACATATAAAGGGAACATATTTGCCGAATAGGGGCACTTCTAGTCGTATATTCCTACTTGCACGTTTTAGGTGAGATGAGGAACAGTTCCTTATCTAACCTCAAATATATAAATGCACTAGCTTTTGCCAGCGGCTTCACCCGCGTGGAGGTCGGAAATTATCCCGCGGGAACATACTACCGGGATAAAAAGTACCCTATGTGTTATTCCAGGTTATAAACTATCCGTGTGCCAAATTTCGTCTAAATCGAGTCAGTAGTTTTTGCATGAAAGAGGAACAAACATCCATGCATCCATACATCTATACATCCATACATACAAACTTTCGCGTTTATAATATTAGTAGGAAGTTTCTCTTATCAGTAGACCAATTCCCTTATTTAAAATTGACTCATCATTCATTCTTCCTCATTTTAGCCATAACACGTCCACTGCTGGACATAGCCCTCCCCCAAACTGGGGAGGTTTGCAATATTTACCACGCTTGGCAAGCGGGTTGGCGATAGCAGTATTATGGTAAAAAGCACATAGAACGCTGCTGCCCGTTCTCTAGTAAGTCCCTTAGTTCTACAACACCCACGGAAAGACGTGACAAAAGAATCAAAAAAAAAATTGCACTCCGGGAGTGCCGGCAGAAGTGAAAACTTGATTATTAACGTTGAGCATGTTTGATATTTTGGAATGGTTAGGGAATAATTTGTTGTTCAATTTCCATATTTTAAGCACTTTATATTCACGAATTTTACGAATACACAACAATGTGATCACTACACAGACGGTCGAGCCATCAGCTGTCACCATCCATGGATGCGCGTGGCACGCTGTAACATAGACGAACATTCGCGCAAGCGCCCTGCGCCGCCTAAACGAAACAGTAGGCCCAGGCATACATTTTCGCCGCGCCGTAGAGAGGGGATAGCTGTCTACTCTCCATCCGTCCTACGCTTTTTCGATCAGGTCACGTGTCCTGACGCGAGTTTAAGATTTTATACCCATTACAGAAAAAGTGCTCAACGCCGCTAAAGAAGTTTTCACTTCAAAAATGTAGATGAAGATGACATTTAGAGATTAACCTAAATAATCGAAATCCAATATAAAATGGAGAATTTCCCCTCTGTTGTCAATGATTGTAGTCTTTATTTCTTTTTACACAACCGAGATACAAAAAGACAATTATAGCATTTAGTCGATCAACAAATGTCGTTATTATTTAAAATATGTCTTATGATGTTTGATTTGCTTCTGGTCGTTCCTAGAACGTGACTGTTGTAAGTATAGGAAACTTGTAAATGCACTCTTCTTATGTAGGTACTGTTTTTTTTGGACGGGAAATCTTCAAATGATTTCTCCCGCTCTGGTCGGATCGGGAGGGTGTGTCAGACTTTTACTGACTAAAACCTACCCGTGTTCCTACAGTGCCAGGATCACGGTATCTCTTTCGAACAATCTCCCTACCCTGGCAGGCATCGGTCCTAGCAGACCCTTTCAGTTCTGCTGACATCTTATGTAGGTACTTACTAGGTTATGTGTATAGTACATACAGTTGCCTCGTTGGTCCAGTCGCAAAACTACTGCAATCAGTAGATGTCATTAGGTTTTTCCATCTAGAATTTTTCAGTAGCTACCTGGAGTCTCAAGATTTGTACCCGGTTGACAGTAGTAACCTCACCGTCGATTACTTGGGACTTTAATATTAGGTTGGGGAAAAGTCTTTTCGCATTATAGTATGTATGAACTTGTAATAAAATCACTTTGGCTATACTATTTGTATCTGGCTGGTTTTGGTATCATTGAAAGTTTAAATTTTAAAGAACATAATTCCAAATTCAAATTAGGAAAATGTGTGATTTTCATTTGTTTTTCGTACCGTCAAGATGAGTGAATCTAATGAAGAAATTCGATACATTTTAAAATTTTACTACAAAAAAGGTAAAAATGCAACGCAAGCCGCGAAAAAAATTTGCGATGTTTATGGACCTAGTGCAGTGTCTGTGAGAGTAGCACAAATTTGGTTTAAGCGTTTTCAATCCGGAAATTTTGATGTCAAAGATGCACGTCGCTCTGGTCGCCCTATTACGGATAAAATGGATGCCATTTTTGAAAAAGTGGAGCAAGATCGGCATACCAGTAGTTACGACGTAGCTGAAGAACTGGAAATTGACCACAAAATAGTTTTGGCGCATTTGAAAAAAACTGGGTACACAAAAAAGCTCGACATTTGGGTACCTCACGAGCTCACTGAAAGAAACCTAATGAACCGTGTACTCATTTGTGATTCTTTATTACGACGTAATGAAACCGAACGATTTTTGAAGAAGCTTATAACTGGTGATGAAAAGTGGATCACGTATGACAAAAACGTGCGAAAAAGGTCGTGGTCAAAGGCCGGTCAGGCTTCACAGACTGTGGCGAAACCCGGGTTAACTCGCAACAAGGTGATGCTGTGTGTGTGGTGGGATTGGAAGGGCATTATTCATTATGAGCTGTTACCACCAGGCAGGACCATCGATTCTGAACTCTACTGCGAACAACTGATGAGATTAAAGCAAGAAGTTGAGAGAAAGTGGCCGGAATTAATCAACAGAAGGGGTGTGGTTTTTCATCATGATAACGCTAGACCTCACACATCTTTAGCCACCCAACAAAAATTAAGAGAGTTTGGCTGGGAGGTGTTAATGCATCCGCCGTATAGTCCTGACCTTGGACCTTCAGATTTCCACCTGTTTCGGTCTCTTCAGAATTCTTTAGGCAGTGTCAGGTTAACATCCCGAGAGGACTGCCAAAACCACTTGTCGCGGTATTTTGACCAGATGTCCCAAAATTTCTATAGCAATGGGATCATGTCCCTACCTACAAGATGGCAAAAAGTTATCGAACAAAATGGTACCTACATACTTTAGTTAAATGTAAATAAACTTTATCAAAAAAATGTTTTGAATTTTCTTAAAAAATGCGAAGAAACTTTTTCCCCAACCTATTATAACTGACGAAACATTTTATTTTCATTTTTAAACATGGGTAATAGGTACGGTCCCGAGCAGTTATATGTGTGCGCGTAGCCAAAAAAAACGACTTCTTCTTAAAAAAACCGGCCAAGTGCGAGTCGGACTCGCGCACCGAGGGTTCCGTACAAACCTTCAGGTATTCACGGTTTATGCAGAAGGTTTATGTTTATGATTTTTTTTTTTTTTTTTAATTTTTATGTTTGAGTTGACTGAATGAAAGGTAAATTGTGGTTTACGATTTATGACGTATTAAAGAAAACTACTTACTAGATCTCGTTTAAACCAATTTTCGGTGGAAGTTTACATGGTAATGTACATCATATATTTTTTTTACTCAATACTCAATTCTTTATTGCATTCCATATGTTACAAAGATGGTAAAAAATAAAAATGGTACAAGATCAAAATATGGACCCTGACGGGCACGCAAAAAAATTAGGAGAGAGGAAGAGGGCTGAGTTACAATTTAATTAAATCAATATTCTCATTTACTGTCTTTCATTTGGTATATAATTATATTGTATTATAACTATTATTATTATGTTTGTACATATCAGTTGTTATTATATATATTTGCACGAGATTTCATTATTACTATTAAATTCTTACAAGTTTTCGCTTTTATTATGTACTCAACTAGATTAATTATTATAAGTATTTATACCATATACATTTATTTTAATAAATTATGAAAATTATTTAAGTATTCATATTTTTATATGTTAGTTTTATCATACCCTTATTTTAGAAGTTACGGGGGGGGGACACACATTTTACCACTTTGGAAGTGTCTCTCGCGCAAAGTATTCAGTTTAGAAAAAAATGATATTAGAAACCTCAATATCATTTTTGAAGACCTATCCATAGATACCCCACACGTATGGATTTGATGATTTTTTTCGGAATTTTGTCGGAGCGGGAGGGTGTGTCAGACTTTTACTGACTAAAGACTAGACTAACAGAATACATCTAGTTACCAAGTTTCAATAGCATAGCTCTTATAGTTTCGGAAAAAAGGGGCTGTGACATACTCGGACAGACAGACAGACAGACAGACATGACGAATCTATAAGGGTTCCGTTTTTTGCCATTTGGCAACGGAACCCTAATAACGACTACAACTTTTCGAAAAGGCCTATTTCAAAATAGTGTGGGTTCTAAAATATAGTGTGTTCGTAATAATATAAAATTATTATCAGTACATCATCATCATGATCATCATGATCGGCCTATATTGTTCCCACTGTTGGGACACAGGCCTCCTCTCTGTGAGTGGGAGTGGGCCATAATCTATCACGCGAGCCCAGTGCGAGTTGGTAGATATCACATGTCTTCGAATATTTGGTTCTAGTACATGCCGTGTTCCTCACGATGTTTTCCTTCACCATTTTGAGAGCATTGGTGATGAAATTCTTTAAAATATAAATAAATATCTTAGTACAACCAACACATCATTATCTGATCCCAAACTAGGCAGAGCCTGTACTATGGTAACCAGACAACTGATAAATATACTTATATATTTCTAAATACATACATACTATAGATTAATTACACCCAGACACAGAACAAATGATTGAGCTCATCACACAAACATTTGTCCTGGGTAGGAATCGAACCCACGACCTCAGTCTTTGCAGTCAGGGTCACTAACCACTAGACTAACAGGCCAGTTTTATACAAAGTACAGCCCCTTGCCTGGGTTCGAACCCACGACCACTCGTAAGTTGGGGCCGATACCACTTGGCCACCACTGATCGCTACAATAGGAGAACGCAATTTCGAAACGTTGAACGAATAATCAGTACAATAGGCGAAAATTACTTTGAAAAGGGGCTAAGTGCATACCTACATATTAGTGCTCGTGACTACACCTCTGCCTCTCTAACCTATCTCTTTGGGGAACATAATCGTGGTGAACTATGTTATAGATCACACGAATCGGTTTCAGTTGATCAAATGCTATGTAAAAAGCATTTTGAATAGACCTCAATCAAATCGAATTTCAAATTCAATGTATTTTCAAAGTTGTTCAACTAAAATCGAATCGGATTCTAGTCGCTTCTTTCAAAGGGTAATTTCGTATGGAGAAGAATGCGCAAGAAACTTCAGCACGTTAGAACATGACATACAATCAAAACTTTCCCTTCAAGGGTGGGTTGACTGTGAGAAACACTATAAGTAAGTTTAAGTTTGTCGCTGATAAAGCCTTACTTCATTCACATTTACCGAAGACGAAAGAGTAAATGTTGAATAGATACCCCACCCCTTCTTTACAATTGAGTAGGTACTTAATGGTTAAAACAGATTTTAAAAAATCTGTTTAAAATGAAATACATCTAAATATTTTATAGTATTGCAGTTTTCGGTCAGCGCCATCTCTTGACCGAATGCGGAACTAACGTAAATTTTGTTGAAAAAAATATATGCTTTTTATATCCAGGTGTGACAGACAGACTGAGTCGCACCATAAAGGTACCTTTTTACCATTTTGGCACGGAACCCGAAAAATACATATAAAGAAGTCGTTGTGATGTCCAATTAACAGTATTAAACAATATACAATAACACACATAAAGTTATATTCAGTCAGATTGCATTAGTAGGTAAAAAGTAGATAGTAAATATTCTGGATTAGGATTCTAGTTTAATTAATTACTTAATACTTGACTTGACATGACATGTTTGTAAATAATTAAATTTATAACCATGTCGAGTAAATTAAGGTATGTAATTTTACAGTACAAAATATATAGATTCGATTTAATGTCACTGCAATAAGCAATAGTATGTCTTTGATCAGGCTGGAACTAACAAAAAGAAAAAGTTATGAATTACGTAGCATTCATAAAATTTTATCCGTCATTAATTCGTGTACTGTGTAATAGTAACATTTCCCTTTTAAAAGTAATCTTTGTTTGCTATTAATCATTCACAACGAGAATACAAACTCATGTTTGTATTCTCGTCATTTTATGTAATTCGGTAGTTTGTTATAAGTTATTGCGATTCCAAAGTTTGGGTTATTTTTAATCTAGGTCAGTGTCAGTGTAATCTACTTGGTTTTGTTTCTTTGGTTATAATTTTGGTTGGCTTCTATGTTTCATCGATAGGAATCTGTGTTTTTGCACTTGTAATCTGTAAAGGGATGGTAACGTCTTTATTGAATTTTAATGAAATGCGGTTTACAAATTTTCCATGGTTTAATGTTCATTTAATATACATACATAATATTATGAGGCGTATAATTAGGTTATTATTAGAACTTAGGGTCAGTGCACAAAGGCGCACTGCCGTCAGTCCTTTCAAAAATTCAGATGTAATGTTTGTGTATATTGTTAGAAAAACGAAAATAGCCGGTACCGCGAGCCGGTATATATACTAGCCTCGGTAACGAAACCATAGCGCGATTCAGCAAGTTAACAACGCCATCTATCGAGCTTAAAGGCAACTTTCGGTCTATATTTTACCTTTTATGTTACAGCATGGAATATAGATAATTCAGTTGAAATGAACCTGAAATCTTAATTTTTATATCCTGAATACTAAACTGATATATTTACAGGTGGTACATAGGTATTTAATAAACTGGCAAAGATTATACAAAAAGTCGAGAACAGTTCCTACGTTTGGTAGTTTCATAATCTACAAATGATGGTTTCTCTTTTATTATGAAATATTCATAAGAAATAGTTTGCCCGATGAGATTTCTAATTGTCAAAAGAGACGAACTTCCATACAAGCTAAGTAATTCTTTAATTTACATCTTTATGAGATGAATTCTCTAAAATCCTTCCGAAATGCTCACTATAAAAGGGGAGTTCCTTTGCAAAATAAGTATTATGCTTCCCAACCAAACTCCATTCACCACCACCGGTTAACCCAGCAGACCTAGTGAACCCAGCGGACCCAGTTGACTCAGCAGTTTACGCTGTACGGTTTTCCCATCATCAAATAAGATGTACTTCCAAAGAAACGTTAATTCCTTATTTAATACCTTTAGAGGATGAATTTTCAAACACCCTCCTTTTTTTTTGGATGGGATATCGTCAAATGACCCAGTAAGAAAAGCAGCCAATGAAAGATGTAATATTTCGAATTAGGAACTCTATGGGAATTTGTAGAAATGTCTTATGAATTCATGTCATTTGTTTTTACAAATTGTAATAATATTTAATAGTCTTCTATCAGGTGGAAACAAGGTGCGCGCCTTCAACGGTTGGGTCATGCCGGTTTTGATGTACTCTTTCGGCATACTCAAATGGACTCAGACCGAACTCGACGCCCTGGATAGGAGGGTCCGTACGCTTCTGACTGCATATCGAATGCATCACCCACGGTCATCGGTTATGAGGCTGTATATCCCGCGAAAGTGTGGAGGTCGAGGCTTTTTAAACGCTAAGACTCTCCACAATCGCGAGATATGCAGTCTCAGGGAATATTTCCTGAAAGCCAACGTGGGGATGCATCGAGATGTAGTCGCGGTGGACAAGGGCTTTACCCCGCTCTCCTTGGCTAACGAGAACTGGCGCAAGCCTGTAGTACTTGACACTAATGACCGCTTGGAGGTATGGCGGAGTAAGGAGCTTCACGGACGCTTTTTCCGGGCCCTACACGGACCCGACGTAGATTTCCAAGCGTCCGTAGCCTGGCTACGTTTCGGTGATCTCTTTGGGGAAACCGAAGGTTTTGTCTGTGCAATTATGGACGAAGTTATGATGACGAACAATTACCGGAGATTTATCGTGAAAGACGGTACGGTGGACATCTGTCGGGCATGCCACCGTCCGGGAGAATCAATTAGACACATTATCTCCGGGTGTTCTCGTCTAGCTAACGAGGAGTACTTGCATAGACACAATCTTGTAGCCAAGATTATCCACCAGCAACTTGCTCTGAAATACTGCCTTGTGGAATCAGAGGTGCCGTACTACAGGTATGTGCCCGACCCAGTTCTTGAAAATGGCCATATCACATTGTACTGGGATCGATCCATCATCACTGACAGGACTGTTGTTGCCAATAAGCCTGATATAGTGGTGGTGGATCGACTAGAACGGCGCACAATGATTGTTGACATTACAGTCCCGCATGACGAGAACCTCGTGAAAGCTGAGAAAGATAAACAGATCAAGTATCTTGACTTGGCTCGCGAGGTTGTCGACATGTGGGATGTGGACTCAGCAATCATTGTGCCGATAGTCATTACAGCCAATGGTTTGATAGCCAAGAGCCTCGACCAACACCTGAAGAGGCTCTCGTTGAACGGTTGGATCAAGGGCTTGATTCAGAAAGCGGTACTTCTGGACACGGCTCGTATTGTCAGGAGGTTCCTCTCTCTGGAGCCCTGACCGCCGGTAGCTTGGACCCTGTTCCCGATACCGGTGGGCTACTATTTTTTTATATTTTTAAATGTTTTTTTTTTTTTTAAACTAATATTTAAAAATATAATTTATAAGAATGTTCAACTGTAATAAAGGGAATATTAATACATAAAAAAAATACTAAAAGAAATATATACCGTCAAACGAGGCATCTTTACCTTCCGTGGTTATCTTTACCTAAGCATACCCTATAGTAGTTTTAATTAAATATTTTATTGTGTCTAGCAGTTGACGCAATTTTAGGCATTTTGGTTGGTTTTATATTAAATTGTGCTATCCCAAAAAGTTTTTTAATCTAGCCACTTCATTAGTTCTCAAAATAGGAAGCTTACTCGTTCTATATGGTCAGTTATGTTCGCGGCGTCATCGTATAAAGATTGGTTTTGCCTACAGAAAATCAAAGTGAAGGTAAGTGACTTATATTAAATAGTATGTGGTATATTCTTTCAATCTTATAAATTTACTATTTACTAAATTATTGGAAAAGGTAATGTTGTTTGGTGTTAGGTAAAGTTACCGTCGTGCTAAGCGAGGTAACTTTACCTATAACTAGGGTTCTCAAATTTTGCACGCCTAAGTAATCTGCTTTTGTGTGGAAACTGTTTTGGGCTTTCGTTCAGTTATTCAGAACTTTAAATATAATACCTATCGTTTTTTTTTTCTATTCGTTTATGAAATATTTTGGGGTGAATGAAATAAATGAGTAACAAATCCATTAACTAGCCTGTTAGTGTAGTGGTTAGTGACCCTGACTGACTGCTAAGACGGAGGTCGATTCCCAACCACAACAAATCTTTGTGTGATGAGCACAATTATTTGTTGTCGGGGTTTTATTTATCTATAATATAAATTACATATATTATTATTCAGAAATATAATAGAAAATATATAACGGTGTGTTGATTGTCCTAAGATTTTTTTTTTAATTTTCTGATTACTACAGACTTGTTTTAGCTTTTGAGAGTTTTTTTTATACCGTTTAACGAATATTCTTGATTTCAAATACGCTTCAGTTATAAGTTTTTAATTGTTTACTGTTTTTAGGCAAAGTTAATTTCTAAAATAGATTTAGTCAGGTACCTAAAATATGTTTACTAAACTGTTGGGTATTTAACTACAATACATACATAAAAGTTCCTAAATAATTATAAAAAAATGTATTTCATGTTTTATTATTTTTTGACATCCCTGATGGCATTCACCCGTTTGGATAATAATTTTGAAATTCTTGTGGCAACTTTCCCCATGTATTGGTAGTGCTTGATAAACGAAGATGGTAGTTTCGAAAATAAATACATCGCTTTTTTAGCGCCGAGACTAGTAACTTTACGCCGCGAGCATTTTGGGACACACATTCAATATAAACGTAGGCTAGGTAAAGTTGCCAAAAATGTATCAATGTTACCCTGCTCATACTTTTGGTTATTATAGCGATACTATGTTAGATTTAGTAGAATTCATTGGTTCAACCAAAAGAGACACACCTTTTTTACAAAATAAATCAATAAAAACTTAAACAACTAGCTCCGTGTTAGATTAAATTGCATAAAGGTAAAAAAATATGGTAATGTTGCCACGTTTGACGGTACCTATATATAAATATTTTATAGTATTATATCTCCTTTATTCCATTATTAAAGTATGTAAGATATGAGCGCCGATGGAAAATCTTCCGGCGGCGGCGCGCCGATTTTTTTAAGTCAGCGGCGTGACCTTACTGTAACTACCATAATTGAATTAAAAATATATTATACGTATAATCAAAATTTTCGTTTTCGACAAGGCTTCAGCACCGTAGACCACATCCATACTGTTCGGCAAATTGTACAGAAGACCGAAGAGTACAATCAGCCGCTGTGTATGGACATTGACATTTGTGGACTACGAGAAAGCCTTCGACTCCATCGAAATTTGGGCAGTTTTGGCCTCTCTGCAACGATGTCGAATTGACTGGAGATACATCGAGGTGATGAGATGCTTGTATGACGCTGCAACGATGACTGTCCAGATCTAGGATACGAAAACCAGCCCAATCCAACTGCTCAGGGGGTGAGACAGGGGGATGTGATATCCCCGAAACTGTTCACTAATGCGCTGGAGGACTTATTTAAGACGCTGGACTGGACTGCCAGAAGATTGGCCTTCCCTGTCCGGGAATCAATGTGAACGGCGAGTACATCTCACACCTTTGTTTTGCTGACGACATCGTCATGATGGTAGAGACGCTGGAACAGTTTGACCAGATGCTGCATAGCCTAAATGGAGCCTCACGGCGGGTACTATAGTCATGTACAATTCGCACGTCTTGCTGAGTCCAATCCGCATCGAAAGGTCACTTCTCGAGGTTGTGAAGGAGTACCTTGGGCAAGTCATACAGCTTAGGAGACACAACTTCGAGAAAGAAGCCGACAGGAGGATCCAGTTGGGTTGGCCAGCATTTAGAAAACTTCGTTAAGTCTTCTCATCGCCGATAACGCGACCAGAAGACTTGACGAAGTTTTGAATACCTTGGTCTATGTTTGAAGACCAAGGTATTCAACCAGTGCGTCCTGCCCGTCATGACATGCGCTGCCAAAACGTGGACACTGACGGTTGGGCTGGTCCACAAATTTAAGGTCGCTCAGCGCGCTATGGAGCGGGCTATGCTCAGAGTTACTTTGATGGATAAGATCAGAACGAAGTTATCCGAAAAGGAACTGGAGCTACCGACATAGCTTGCAGGGTAAGCAGGCTGAAGTGGCAGTGGGCTGGCCATGTTTGTCGAAGGACCAATGGGCGATGGAGCAGACGAGTCTTGGAGTGGAGACCGCGTGTCGGCAAGCGTAGAGTGGGACCCTCCCAGCTAGATGGACCGACGACCTCAAAAAGGTGGCTGGGACAGACTGGATGTGGAAGGCGGAGGATAGGGTGTTATGGCGCAGCATGGGAGAGGCCTTTGTCCAGCAGTGGACTGCGATAGGCTGATTTGAATCAAGATTTATTATAATTTTGACGTGACAAACTAAACAAAAATAAAGGTTATCATATTAAAGAACAAGAGTCTTCCTCTTTCACCATAAGTGGGCCAATCTACCGAACCTCTTAAACTACCATCCCACATCTACCTACCTCCATCCAGCCACTAGACACGTAGATGGGGGTAGCTAGATGTGGGTTGGTAGTTTAAGGGGTTCGGTGAGTTGGCCCACTTATGGTGAAAGAGGAAGACTTGTTCTTTAATATGGTAACCTTTATTTTTTTTTTTGAAAAAATAATTCGTGAGACCACATAACCTCAAAATCGGGCAAAAACGGTACTTTTTGCACTTTTAGGTTAGGATATCTCAGAAACCTGACATGATAGAGCGATTCTGATCCGGCCAGATTCGAATTTAACGCATCAAAAACCTTCGGAAATGAATAGTCTAGTTTCTGGTTAAGAAGTTTGGTTAAACTTTGTTGGCCTGTGTAATCAAGAAAGACAATATGAAATTTGTAAACATTATTAAAAACTTTAACGGTAGATATTATTATTACATTCAGTCGTTGAAATACCAATTAAGTCAGTTTTCCCTTTGCAATGGCTATAATTGTCGTGAATAAATATTATTCGATTTACCCTTATAGGATTTAAGCGAGACCGTTTTGCGGTTATTACCTGCCCTGCAACAGAAAAAACTCTTTCGCTTGGGGTACTTGTCCGACATGCGTACGGTTCGGTCAGCGTGTTTGGTTAAACTGAATGCCGCCGCTTGGGCTCGGCGCGCCGGTGCCTAGGATCAGCGGCGGCGGCGCGGCGGGAAACGTGGCGGCGGCGGCGGCGCGGCGCTCGTATATATTACATACATATAAGTTCTAGTTTTAAATATTAGAATTTAAAACAAACCTTTAAAAATATATAAAAAGTAGTAGCCCACCGATATCGAGAACAGGGTCCAAGCTACCGGTGGTCAGGGCTCCAGAGAGAGAATGCCATGTCCAGAAGTACCGCTTTCTGAATGAAGCCCTTCATCCGTCTGCCCAACGAGACCCTCCTTAGATGGTGGTCAATATTTTTAGCTATGGTTGGACCTAAGTGAGTGCAGGCAGGCCAAGGAACACTTCCTACTATCGATGCCTGCCTCACAAATCAGGTTTTCCAGTTAGACAAACGACAGCTGCGTGTGGTTGGTTACAGCAGCCATAACTGGCCATGGGTCGTTTAATAAACGTCTCTTTGTCATGGGAATAACAGACAGTCCGCTGTGCAGGGCCTGCATTGAGGACGATGAGACAGCAGCGCACGTGCCACTAAACTGCCCGGCGATCGCCACATTCAGGGCTAAGTACTTCGGTAACCCAGGTACCCTACGTGAGATAGTCAGAAACATCAAGGAGTTGCTGGCCTTTCTTAAGGTGCTGGGTTGGATCGAATAACCGATTTCCCACCTGTACGCAAAATACGCGCTCAGACGTAGAGTTGCGGACACCAGCCCGTTATAGTTATTGTGTCAACACCCTGTGCTTTGCCTTCGGCATCCGTCTAGCTCAGCCATCATTTTAAAGACGTCGGTCCATTTAGCTGACACTACGCTTGCCGATCATCATCATCGTCATCTTTTCAGCCGAAAGACGTCCACTGCTAGACATAGGCCTTCTCCAATTTGGGGAGGTTTGAAAGAAAGAAAAAAATATTTTATTCGAGACACGCACAGGACATAAAACAATAAGAAGGACATAGAAATTAGCAAATTTTCCGATTAAAATTATAATAAACCAGTGTATGTATGTAGGTAGACATAGTCCCTGTATTTATGTTTGCGGTATTTGCCACGTTTGGCAGGCAGGTTGACGATCGCAGTATAGCAATATGGTAGTAAAATGCATAGAGAACGCTGCTGTCTATTCTAAAGTAAGTCCATTCGTTGCCTTTTACGTCAGCCACGGTAAGAAATGGGACATCGCTTGCTGGTACGCGGCCTCAACTCCAGGACTCGTTTGCTCCACTTGCCATGGGTCCCAATGCCACTTCAGCTTGCTTACTCTTTTTCTGCAAGCTATATCGGTAACTCCCGTTCGTTCATGGAAAACGTCATATCTGATTTTATCCTACAAAGACACTTTACAAGCCCGGATGTAGCAGGGTCGTGTGCGAATCAAAACACGAAACGGTTTACATTCTAAAAATCGACATCTTTACCACCAAAGCTTCTACAACGCTATTAAATTATGCGCTACGCCACCTTAGGCTAGCGTAGATTGACTAGCTGATTGGTTTTAATAGACAGGCGACCCAGAAAATGTTTAACTACATAGATAAGTGGGGTAGGGAACATTTTGACCAAACTAATTTTGGGTAGCGTTTTCGATTATGTTGACCCTATTATCTAGTATCGGGCATTAAGTATTGATATAACACTCACCACTTTGTTAATAGCGTAAAACGAACATTGGTGCATTCTACATGTATCATTAACATCCAAACAACATTTTCCGTGTATTCAAAACACTACTGTCATTCTTAGAAAATTGTATGGCTATTAATGCTAATAGGCTATTTGACGCTGATTGCTCTGAAATTAATTTTCTCGACTGTACATGACAGATTGCTTTATCATTATCATTTTAATCGCAAGACGTATTTAACCAACTTAGACGCCACTTCGACCGGTTCTTGCCACTCGCATCCTGCGGATTCCTCTGGGCTTCATCAGGTCGCCGGTTCACCTTATAATAGACTTTCCAATGCAACATCTTCCAGTCGCAAACAGATTGCTTACAGCGTTATGCCTTACAACCAGCGCTGGGGCTCTAAATCGCATAGGGTTGCGGCATTATGCTACATTATGCGTTAACGTGACGCGTGCGTTCCTCCAGCTTTTTATATTGTTTTTGTTGTGTTTGGTCTGTCTTTACGTCATGTTTATCGCAAATAAACGTATTTTAATTCTTTTTTTAACCTCCTTCATGGTTTTTCTCAGCATTCCTGGTTACACAAGTGAAAGAATTCGAATGCAAAAAAATATTTAAGTACTTAAGGAAAAACTTCCGCGGCGTGTTACACACTCGGTACTTAGTGAGTATGATGACGCTATTTTGAGACTGACGATCCAAATTCAACTTTCAGGCGTTCTTAGCGAGAACCTGCGGCGAATAGAATGTTACACCGCTGTTTTTACGATTATACATTACAACGGCGACGGCTACGGAATAAATTAGCATCTTTTCCTTATAATTAACCACTATATGTATGTAGGTAGCCATAGTCCCTATATTTATGTTACATACCACGCCGGTTTTTTGCTAACAAACAATGTTTTAACGATACAGCTACGTGCATATATTGTTATACTTTCTAATTTAAGTATCGATTACTAAGATTTTGTGTTACTTTCTTGCATGTAATATACTAAATATTAAGTACTAGTTGACCAGACAGACATTTTTGCTGAAAATTTTCGCATAAAAAATGCACTTCCCCTTTTCCCTTGTTGCCAGGAAAGTTGCAATTTTCACATTTTTCCGGAAACTCTTTTATTTTCCAATGCTCCCGTAAACTTTTTAATTGCTTCTTTCCGTAAGCGCCTGATTCGGACTATTACGATATTTCTGAAGTAATGCGCTTACCGTCGAACAGCATTTCATTTTTATTATAATTAGTGATAACTGTAGGTGTATCTACTTACGCCTGAAACACAGGCATAGTGTATTGTAAAATTATTTAGAAGAAAATACATTTTGACTTGCCCGTAGTAATCACGTTGTCATGCTTTTCGGTGCGCGTTTGCGTTGGCTCTCTCTGTGCGGTTGCGCGCTGTCATTGTGTAGCTGTGATGATTTAGTGATGGGAAAGACTGTTTTCGATATTACGATACTTGACGCTTGCCAATGAGCGACATCCGACGCTTTTTTTAGAGTGGCTTTAAGTGTGTTTCTGAGAACCCCAAAGTGCCCAAAACGATAGGTGCCAAATTGCCAAAGTTCATTTCAGGCTTGGTGGGATAGTGGGAATAATAAGGTGGTTCAGGGACTCAGGGTGGTGTCGATCAATCTTTATTCATTCTTTTATTAAATTCTCAGTTACCATACCTATATTTCAGTATAAAATTACATTGACATAAACCAACAATGGATGTTGAAAAGCACTACTTACTTACAACCTACGTGCATTTTGCCACGGTATCGGTACGCTGCGTATGAAGTAATAATCCAATCAGGAGATTGTAAATTATTTCAGGAATGTTATGGGAATCCCATTATCCTTAATGGGATTCCCATAACATTCCTGAAATAATTTCGTGTACTGATGGTATTCAAAAACATTACAATCGATATAGTTTAGGTACCACATTACTATTTTCTGAGTGAATGACAATACGTACCTCTGGACTGACCGCGCTGCCCTCAGTCACTCGCAGTTAGCATAGGCGGCGGAAAGTCACGCAGATTTCATCATAATTTCTCTGTTTTATGGCAAACACGTAAGGTTAGCCCGCGGAATGCAAACTGTACTATGTTTTTTTTTTTCGGTCAGTTTCATGTTGTATGTTGTTCTAAATATGACTAGGTGTCGTATTAAATATTTACATCTCTAATTATATGTAATCATCAAAGTCATCAATACAACTGTCTAAGTTCGATTATATGCTCAATCAAAATCATGCTCAATGTTCAAATGTCAAAATTTCATGAAATTCATTCATGAGGTTTTGACGTTCGAGGCCTATTTTAGATTAAAAAGTCGTATTGCCTACTCTAATGTTTTAAATTCTGTAAATCTATTTTTACACGCTTTATATTAGCTTCACTTGTATGTTTGTTTGTAACCGGCTCCTTATAGCGCGATGTTGACCCACTTTAAACGACCAGATTTCATTTAAACTCTGTAGACTTATCGAAGACCGATGACAATATTATAATTTCATAAATTTGTGCCATTATACTTGCCAGGGCTACCAGGACAGCAAAACAACTGTCTTCGAAAACTACGCTGATATACGTCACAAATTACGCTGTCTCAAAATTCGAAACACCCTAAAAATATAAAATAAATAACAGTTTAAAAAAACTAAAAAACACGCTTCCATAGAAAACCAAACTAAAAAGTAGAAAATAATGGAAAAAAAGCGTGGGGTACCTGATATCAACAAAAAAATACTTTAAAAAGCACCCCACGCTTTTTTTCCATTATTTTCTACTTTTTAGTTTGGAAGCGTGTGTTTTAGTTTTTTTTAAACTATTATTTTGTTATTTTCTTTCTGTATGGTGCCGGACGTAAAGAATAGCACCATCATATTTCTTCCCGTGCGTGTCGTTAGGGACTCACCAGAGATTGAGCAGCAGCATTCTCTATTACTTTTACCACCATATTGCGATCGCCAACCCGCCTGCCAAGCGTGGTGTATATGGCAATATCCCCTTTTATTACGCCTATGTCAAAGAGCTGATGATGATGATGATGATGTTTTTTTTTATATGATCGCGCATTACTTATATTTTAATCATCATAGGTAGAACCTGTTACTGACCTACAAATGGCAAAAATGTAAGCTAAGAATTTGACGTGCTTCTATCTAAGTTACAATCACAAACTACTATTGTAATATTTTATCCTTCGCTTCAAATAACCTTTATTTCAATAGAGTGCATTATACGGAGGTGAAACATATGTAAACAGTAATTGTATGCGTTTAGAGTTCACATTTAAACATCACGTATGCACGGAGGTCAAAATACCATAGTGAGATTTTAAGAGTACTGAATTTTCAACTCTCGGCAATGAATTGAGCATTGAGAATCTTAGCGAGTAAACTCCAGCAGGCAGCGAGTCGAAAATACACGCTGTTCGATTTTTAACTCTCGGCCCTAAGATTTGTGTTGAAGATCCAGTGCACGAAAAAGTCCGTCCGAGGGGACGTGGAATAAAGCCTAGTATTCACTGAGCAACATTTGGCGCGCAACACGTGATTCTCAACATGTTCTGCAACGTTGCACAACAACGCGTGACGTTGCCAGCTTGCGCGTAACATGACGCGCAACAAAAAACGTTACTAAAACAAAAGTTCTTCGTTGCCGTTCAACATGATGAGCAACATGTCGTGCGATGAATCTTGTCTAGTGGATACGGGGGTTAAGAAATATGAATAGTAACCTCACTACCTCAGTATAAATAAAATTGTTTGTAGATCCCAACAAACATTTTATTCAAATAACAATTTCTAAGAAGTTGTTATTTTAATAAGTTTAGGTACAATACAGTAAGATTTTATTGTATGCTCTTTGAAATGTTACGTTAGTAATAAAGATTTTTCAAATCAAGCAATAACCTTGTTACCATCCAAATCTCTCTTAGATTTGGTTAGTAACAAGGTACCTATGGTTCTACCTAAAAGAAGAAGAACTTTCTATATATTTTCGCCGAAGTCGTGGGCACAAAACATACCGTATTCATTACAAACATATAACAAACAACATTAACGTAACATTACCTTTTTGTAACAACAAGGCGTTGATAACAACGGAGAAAAGTATATTGTTATGAAAATATATTGATGGTTTTCGGAAATAAACGAACGAAGCTGACTTTTGTCACGGTGTGCTTTACCAGAGATCATTATCTCTGGCTGCCATGCCAGCCATTCAATCAATAAATAAACTAGCACTTTTCCCGCGACTTTATTCGCATGAAAGTTTGAAATCCGTTCGGTAGTTACACAGATTACTCCTAGATAAAAACGAAAAGAAAACCTTTTAAAATATTAGTATAGTATAGCGTAAAGAAAATAGGAAACACAGCCAGTTGAGAAACTTATAATTTGATAAAGATATAGAAAACCCCAAATATATCAGAATATAAAAATGTCGGCAGCAATATTATTTAACAACTGCGAGAGACGGCGACTAGATGGCGCTAGTGGAACGTGCACCGGAAGCATCATAGACAAACCTTCACTCTTTCGATCATTTGACGTAATGTACAGTTCAGTAAAATATCGTAACTACCCTCGGCCACTAGCGACCGCCTTTATAAGGAGCTGCGCTGTTGAGACGGCACGCATTTTCAAACGGATGCGTCTTGGTGCACGGACCACTGTCTCTCGACAGTCAGTACTGCCCGGTTATTGGATGTGGAACACTGTGTACACAGTTAGTACTATCCTTATTGCGGTGGGTGCATGGACCACTGTCCCTGACAGTCAGTACTGCCCTATGTGACCGCCCTCACTGCCTTTATTCGTTATTTAATTCAGTTTTATTTCATTTCTACATTTCCTAGATTTAAGATAACTGATTGTTCAATTAAATTAAAATTAGTGTATTGTATTGCCATAACTGAGTTTTACTTCTGATGTCTGGACCAAACCCGACATCAGAAGTGGGATCGGATTTTCCGCCCACCTCTGGCACTTCATCATCACAAAATATGCAGGAAGATATTCCGCTACCCACAAATAGTTTAGAAGCATTTCTTTCAAAATTAACTGATGCTCTACTACCCCGGTCCAATTCAGCACCACAACCTTTCATAGCGTTAGTACCTTTTGATCCTGACGACCCCAATTCAGACATAGGGGGCTGGTGTCGGCTGTCAGACACTATAATTAAAAGCAAAAATTTGAAAGGTGTCGATTTAATCATGACATTGACCCATTGTCTTCGAGGCCGCGCAGCTACATTACTGACCAAGATACCTCCCAGTCAATATCAATGGGACGATATACAGGAGACTTTAAAAGCTCAGTTCTCTCGCCCTATGCTTATTCAGGATCACTTTGACAGTATCCTCAAATTTCAACTTAATTCTAATGAGACCCCTGCTCAGGCATGTTTACGTCTTTGGCAATTGATTGAAAATATCCCGGACGCAAGATTATCTGAAAAGGTTGTGACAGGCTTTGCCATTTCTATATTATCTCAGTGTGATGTTCAAATACGT
The DNA here is from genome assembly GCA_947507805.1 of Aporophyla nigra. Lineage (NCBI taxonomy): Eukaryota > Metazoa > Arthropoda > Insecta > Lepidoptera > Noctuidae > Aporophyla > Aporophyla nigra. Next base: position 9,716,151 of record OX382291.1, on the reverse strand, counting down.
CGTGAACTAAACTCAACTGTGGTAAATGACAAATCCCAGCTATTTCGAGTACTGCGAGGCATATCTTTGAAGAGAAAATCAGAACTGCCTGAGTCGACCGATTCTGATGTCAAACGCTCTCGTTCTACGTTTGGCTTTCGTGGCAACTGCAACATATGTGGCAGGACTGGGCATCGTGCGGCTGATTGCCGTGAAAGAAACAAATCGCTTAATCGCTCTGTAGTTGCGGATAAACGTGTCAACCAGAAGCCACAAGTGACATGTTACGCGTGCGGGGAGCCAGGCCACGTTGTGTCCACCTGCCCAACGAGGGTTGATAATACGAAGAAGGAACAAGTCGCTACTGGAAGCAAAGAAGTCAACGTGTGCTCGAGAATTGTTCGAGGTATTATGAACTGTAATAGTATGACATTTCCCTTTATTTTTGATTCCGGTTCAGAGTGTAGTTTAATTAGGAAAAGTTTTTCACACCTTGTTGTTGGACAAAGATCGCATGACTTTATCAACATGACTGGTATTGGAAAGAGTATCATTAGTAGCACAGAGCAAATCATTTGTAACATAAAAATTCAAAGCGTTGAAATTAGCGTCACTCTTCATGTAGTTCCAGATGATTGCTTGCGTGATGCTATTTTATTAGGTAGAGATATACTTGAGCGCGATATTCTTGTTGAAATTTCAGAGAGCGGTTTAACATTCAAACGGTGTGTCGAGACTAATATGTGTACCAAAACCAAACCTATTTTTGACATTGATTCAATTAATACTGACTTGACAGGATCTGACCGAATAAAACTTTTTAACATATTAACGCAATATGCAGATAATTTTATTGAAAATTTTCCAACAACTAGAATTAAAACAGGACAGTTGAAAATCGATTTAATTGATCCTCATAAAGTGGTACATAGGAGACCGTATAGGTTATCCCCTCAGGAATCTAAGATAGTTGACGAAAAAATCGAGCAATTGTTGGCGGCAAATATTATTAGGGAAAGTTCATCCCCGTTTGCAAGCCCCATCATTCTTGTAGAGAAAAAGGACGGTAGTACACGCATGTGTGTTGACTATAGGGAATTAAATAGTAATACTCAACCTAATCATTATCCTTTACCTCTGATCAGTGAACAAATTGATAAACTTAATGGTGCTCATTATTTTAGTAGTATTGATATGGCCTCTGGGTTTCACCAGCTGCCTGTACATGAAAGTTCCATAGAAAAAACTGCATTTGTTACCCCAAAAGGGCAGTTCGAATATTTGGCTATGCCCTTCGGTTTGCGCAATGCACCTTCCATTTTTCAAAAGGCTATTAATACTGCTTTACAGCCTATGAATGATGAAAGAATTCTAGTTTTCATGGATGATGTCCTTTCAATTTCCACAGATATTAATGAGGGGCTTGACCGTTTAGACAAATTACTTAAAACTCTGTCCAATGCTGGTTTCTCGTTTAATTTAAAGAAATGTTCGTTTCTGAAAGTTCAAACTGAGTACCTTGGGTATATAGTTTCAGCTGGGGAGATTAGACCAAATCCAAAAAAAATACAAGCCTTAATTAATGTTCCAACGCCAAAAACTGTCACTCATGTTAGGCAGCTCATAGGGCTGGCAACGTATTTTAGACAGTTTATTCCTAACTTTTCCCAAATAATTCGCCCTTTATATCCCTTGACAAAAGGAAAAGGCAATGTTAAGTGGACCCCTGAGCATGACCAAATACACAAAAAACTTATCCACATTTTGACGTCTGAACCAGTTTTAAAAGTTTTTGACCCTTCCTTGCCCATTGAACTCTATACCGATGCAAGTAGTGCGGGATATGGTGCAATTCTTATCCAAAAACATAATGATACCCCTCATGTAGTAGCATATTATAGTAGGAAGACCATAGATGCAGAAACGCGATATCACTCTTACGAGTTAGAGACTCTTGCGGTAGTAAAAGCAATCGAACATTTTCGTCATTATTTGCATGGACGAAAATTCACCGTATTTACCGATTGTAACTCCCTTAAAGCTTCTCACTCTAAACGTGATTTGACTCCAAGGGTTCACCGTTGGTGGGCTATATTGCAAGCTTATGATTTTGATATCGTGTACAAAGAAGGTCGAAAGATGGCTCATGCAGATTTCTTGTCTCGCAATTTGTCAAACACAAATTATTCTGAGCCCCGCAAAGTAAATTTCCTTGAATTAGATAAAGGTTGGTTAATTGTAGAACAAGAACGCGATTCAGAACTTTCTGAAATAATAGCAAAAATCCGTAATAATCAATTACCTGAAGAGATATCGCATACGTATGATTTAAGACAAGGAATATTGTATAGGAAGATAGAACGTAGAGGAGTTTCTAGTTGGCTACCTATTGTACCACGTTCTTTGGTTTGGTCCCTTATTAACCACGTTCATAATGAAATAAAACATTTAGGTTTTGACAAGACTTTAGACAAACTTTACGAATTTTATTGGTTTTCTGATATGGCTAAATTAGTCAAAAAGTTTATTAATTGCTGCGTAGTATGTAAAACTGCTAAAGGCCCTTCAGGTGCACAGCAAATGCAGTTGCATTCAATTCCTAAACATCCAGTCCCTTGGCACACAATTCACTTGGATTTAACCGGAAAACTTTCGGGCAAAAGTGATAAAAAAGAATATTGCTCAGTTTTAATAGACGCCTTTACAAAGTTTGTACTGCTGGAATATACACCGGCCTTAAGCTCTTCATACGCTGTGAGAGCAATTAAGAATGCTGTAAACTTATTTGGTGCTCCGAAGCGCATTATCGCAGATAGAGGACGTTGTTATGACTGCAATGAGTTTAAAAACTTTTGTAATAATAATGGAATAGAGCTCCATTTAATAGCAACTGGTTCTAGTAGAGCTAACGGGCAGGTTGAGAGAGTCATGCGAACTTTGAAGAGTATTCTTACTGTTATAGAATGTAATTCTAATAATGCTTGGAAGGATGAACTAGGAGAGATCCAACTTGCTCTTAATAGTACTCGTTCCAGGACCACAGGTTTTACGCCTATGGAACTGATGTTTGGCATTCAAGGTTCCTCACTTAGTCTAGCTAAAATAACTCCTAGTTCTTCTGAACCACCTATAATTAATGTTGAAACGGCTCGTTCATCCGCATCAGAAAATATTCAAAGAGTAGCTAACGCTGACACTATACGGTTTAATAAGGGAAAAGCTCGGATTAAACCTTTTGCAGTAGGTGAATTTGTTTTCGCAAAATGCGAAGCAAGACATCAAACAAAGTTAGATAATAAATTTAAGGGGCCTTATAAAATAGTCACCGTATTAGATAATGACCGTTATGAACTTAAACATATTAACGGTTCTAACAGAATTTATAAATATGCACATGAAAATTTAAGGGAAGTACCTAAAGGGCAAGAAAGTTATTTAGAAATTTGCGAAAATTATAGTGATGAAAATGATGAACGGACCGTGACGGCAGAAGATGAGCTCAGTACGTCTTTTGTGCCAGTAAATAATGATATGATCTCAGACTCGGAGGAAACTCTTACTGTAAGCTCTCGTACATTGACTGCACATGATTCAGAGGAAACACTTTCTGTAAGCTCTGGCACATTGACTGCAGATGATGCAGAGGAAACACTTTCTGTAAGTTCTCGCACCTTAAGTGTAGATAATTCCGATGCTATAATGGAATCTTTGGAATGATCAATTACTATGTGGTCTCTTCTACTTTTGTGGAAGATGGTTGTTTTAGCAAATAGAATATAAAGATCTTTCCTGTTGTTGTGGGAGATGATCTGTGATGCTCTGCAGGAATCTCACCTGCTTTAGTGGGTGACGATTCAGACCAGAATGTTTGAACTGTATTGGTGTTCTAATAAGATCTCTTGCTGTTATGAGCAATGATGTGTGAGATGCTGCAGGAATCTCGCCTGCTTTAGTGGGTGACGATTTAGACCAGCTTGTTTGAACTGTAGGGGTTTTCTGTTGTAAAGAAATACCTAGACCAGTGATATTTGCTATTAAGCTATGTAACGATGATGATGATGTGAATTAATTAGTATTATTATTATTTTTAGATGAATAAATGCACTCGAGGACGAGTGATTTGTCAGAATGGCCGTGTCGGCAGCAATATTATTTAACAACTGCGAGAGACGGCGACTAGATGGCGCTAGTGGAACGTGCACCGGAAGCATCATAGACAAACCTTCACTCTTTCGATCATTTGACGTAATGTACAGTTCAGTAAAATATCGTAACTACCCTCGGCCACTAGCGACCGCCTTTATAAGGAGCTGCGCTGTTGAGACGGCACGCATTTTCAAACGGATGCGTCTTGGTGCACGGACCACTGTCTCTCGACAGTCAGTACTGCCCGGTTATTGGATGTGGAACACTGTGTACACAGTTAGTACTATCCTTATTGCGGTGGGTGCATGGACCACTGTCCCTGACAGTCAGTACTGCCCTATGTGACCGCCCTCACTGCCTTTATTCGTTATTTAATTCAGTTTTATTTCATTTCTACATTTCCTAGATTTAAGATAACTGATTGTTCAATTAAATTAAAATTAGTGTATTGTATTGCCATAACTGAGTTTTACTTCTGATGTCTGGACCAAACCCGACAAAAATTTAACAATGATGAATAATTGCAGATTTAAAACAAAAACAACGAGTCAAATTTAGTGGTTAATCAGGTTGGAAAATTATTTTGATACACGACCTATCCCAAGCGATTGCAATCAATTAAGTGTAGGCCTACGCACGCAAATAATATGCTCCCTTTACGGGTAAAACGGGTTATTAAACTATCAAATGGAAAGTCTGCTGAAAATCTCACCCATCGGTGGAAGCCGAAATTCGGCTTGTATGAACGATCATCGTCTAAAGACAAATAAATAGAACGTTCAGACCAAAGATACAAACAGAATCTTTCAATATAGCTAGCGAGAATCGCCAGTATAACAGATTAGAACAATAAGGAGAAAACAATTGACGTAATACGTACCAGTTTACGTGGAAGAACAACACTTAATATTTTCCTTATACTTAGCGGAAACAGCTTTCTATAACATATCGAATGTTTTATACTAATATATGTATGAGAAATTTCGGTGTAGTGGTTCCGAATCAAAACATACTACCACCATGCGTAGCTTCAATCTGTATATGTCAAAATATTCGGCATCTGTTTTGTTCCAGAATCCAAGTTTAAAATTGAACGAAAAGAATAGAGGCCAGTGTTTCTGAAAAAGGTTGATATAGAAACCAAAAATCATTCGTAGCGGATTTACGCTACAATTGGTATTGTAAAAAAGATCCCTCCGTGCTTCGGAAAGCACATTAAGGGCATTACATTACCCAATGACCTTGAGCACGCTGCCCCGTACTAACTTACGACGAAACGACGAGAGAGAGAGGGACGAAGGCGGGAGTGACATAGTGCTTTTCGCGAAAATTCGGAGTTTTATAAAATATTTTCAAATGTTAAAAGAAATAAGAGAAAAAAATCAATACAAATTGTTAAATACGTCATTACGTATTTTTTGGTATAAAATTCATGCCGAGTTATTGAGCCGTTATAGAGAAAATTTTCAATTTAGGTTGAAAAAGGACCTATTTGTTACGATTTTTTGATAAAATTTGAGTAAGTTTATTAAAATTTTAAACAATACAATGTATTTGTGATGACCTTAAGTTTAACATATATTTTTTATGTTGAAAACGCACAAAAGAATTCATCTACAAACTTCTTTAAACACACGGTATTTTCAGGATTTGAGCGAGGTAATCCCCTTAAGCCGTTGGTCTCGGCTGTCATTCGTAGATCTTTGATAGTCGTTACAGGACATTGGAAGCCGAAAGTCTGACAATCAGTCTTACTAAGGGGTATCGTATTACCCAGTACCTGGATTGTAGAGGCCAGTTAACCAGTCACTCCAAGTAAAATACTGGTATTCAGCTGCATCCAGTTAGACTGGAAGCCGATCCCAACATAGTCTAGGCAGATGATGATGAGTATAAAAAAGTCACTTTTCGTGTTTGTCCATGCGACCGTTTAGTCGTGAAGACTTTCTTAAAGTTTCTGAGAAAGACTTCTAAATACCAGAGGGGTAATTGCGGAACTTATTATTGGTAGGAATTGGTTTAATATTCATAGTTAAACAACATTCATTGCGTTATTTACGTTGCTGAGCCACAATTTATTCGAACAAATGACGCAAAGGTTTAGAAATAATCTTCAATCCCATTCAGATTCTGATAAATTGTGCGTTTCGCAATTAGGGTGCAGTTGAGTAGTTTTTGTTAGTATATATTTAATTTAAAGCCAAACCCGGCAAGTTCAAAACGGCAGTAACAAGTCGCTTATTCCAAGCATTCTGATGCAGTTCCAATTCTTCTCCATAATTTAATAGATAAGTAAGCTACTTTTGATCTTGGTTATTTTTATTTAAACAAATGATGAATTCGAAAATATACGTAGACAAAGTCACGACTAACTAGTGTGTTCTATGCCAAGTATGTCATTAATAGCCGTGTTATTGTATTCTATTGGCTTAAATAAAACAATTTCGGTTAACAACCATAAAAAATGATGGTGGTAAGGATCGTTTATTAAAGGAGGTTATCCATTTTCTTCGGTGATTTGGTATAAAATCAAAAATTCGTCGGCCAGGAATTACATAATTTTATTTGAATTGTGAGTAGTACAAACATTTCTTTGTGTGACGATAACGCGTGATGAATTTGCCAACAAAGATATACAACGATCTTTAAATGAAACAATGTTCTCTTATGGTCCCGTCATTTCACGTAACATCCCGTATGATTATTATTCCGCTATTTTGAGCTTGGATACCACCTGACACATGCATTACCGTTAACTAGCCCAACTTTAATCGGCGTAGTATGGATTAAAATAAAATCAAACGAATGTAGCTATTAAATATATTGATTTAATGTTCATAATCATAATACAGAGGGGTAATTGCGTAACTTTTTATCGGTAGGAATTGGTTTCATATTGATACTTAAACAACGTGCATTGCGTTATTTACGTTGCTGAGCCGACAATTTATTCGAACAAATGACGCAATGGTTTAGAATTAATCTTCAATCCCATTCAGATTCTGATAAATAGTGCGTTTCGCAATTAGGGTGCAGGTCTTCCAAACACTGGATGGATGAAATGGCGGCAGGTCACAGGAACAATCTGCGACTCCCACATCCCCCTTAAACCTCAGGGGAAGATATATAAAACCATGGTCAAACCTGCTGTCTTGTATGGGTCAGAATGTTGGGCCACAGAAGGAAAGACAATTGCATACAGCTGAGATGAGAATGTTAAGAGGGATGTGTGGTGTTACACGAATGGATAGAATAAGAAACTAGAGGAAGAGGAAGTCTAAAAGGGGCACCAATAACTGAAAAGTTGTGTGGGATCGGTTGTCATGGTATGGTCACGTGATACGGAGGAATGCGGAAAATATCGTGAGGATATTATTGAGAATGAATGTCGATGGCTTTAAGAGTCGAGGGAGACCAAAGAAACGATGGATGGACTGTGTGAATTATGATATGGATAGAAAGGGGGTGACAACTGAGATGACGACTAATAGAGAAGTGTGGAAGAAAAAGACATGTTGCGCTGGCCCCAAATAAATTGGGATAAGGGCAGGAGAATGATGAAATGAATACAGGTCTCCCTTCATATGGCACAGATGTCAGCACACCAAGGTACCCGAAACTGTAAAATTTTCCCAATCAATCATGAACCTAAAACTTTAGCGTTAAAGTTGAAAACCTATTAAATAAATTTGACAGATTGTAGTAGCTTCAAGTGCTGGCATCTGTACTATAACATAATCTAAAACCTACCGCAACCGGCAGGTTAACCTAGGAGGTTCGTCAGTAACAGTCTGACAGACCCGTCTGCCCACCCAGGGCGGAGGAAATCCATGAGGATTACCAAGCCGTCAACATAAAAAACGGCTGCTTGCAGTTGTCATCGAATAATCGAGAAGGGTGTTATAATAAACTTAGATAGTTAATTGTTTCGGCACGAAAAACTAAATTAAAGAAACACATGAATATCCCAGACATGTAATTTTATCCGTGTCGTGCGAATTTGAAATGAATGAAAATTAACCATCACTCGAGAGAACCATTCGGTAAGCGTCTAATGTCAGTAACATCAAACCTTAAACTTTGGACAATGTGGTCTACAAGGTAATTCAAATTATTGAAAACCTTAAAAGGGGTAACTGAATTAAATTAATCATTATCAACACCAATGTGCCTCATAAGAAGTCTGCAAGTCACCCATAGGTCAATAGACAGGGCTATGTTTGGAGTTTCCCTTCGTAATCGAATCAGGAATGAAGAAATCCATAGGAGAACCTAGATAACCGACTTAGCCCAAAGAATTGCCAAAGCTAAGTGGTAGTGGGCAGGACACATCGTTCGCAGAACAGATGGCTGTGGCGACCGTGTACTGCACCCTAATTGCGAAACGCACAATTTATCAGGATCTGAATGGGATTGAAGATTATTTCTAAACCATTGCGTCATTTGTTCGAATAAATTGTCGGCTCAGCAACGTAAATAACGCAATGAATGTTGTTTAACTATGAATGTTAAACCAATTCCTACCGAAAAAAGTTCCGCAATTACCCCTCTGGACGACGCGACGTAGCGATGCAAGGCTTCCCAAAAGGTGGACTGATCACCTGGTGAAGGCCGCAGGAATCCGCTGGATGCGAGAATAATCGAACCGGTCGAGGTGGCGGTGATTGGGGGACGTCTGTGTCCATAAGTGGACGTCTTTCGGCTGAAATGATGAAGATGAAGAATGAATCAACATCAACAAAAAATCAGGCATTCCATAAATTTTGACCATATGTTAGATAAAAACTCAAAAGCTTTATTGTTCTCTTTTTAGTATAGTTGACATGGTTTTGTTAGATTTAATGTTCTTGTTATTGTTTGGATTTCCCATAAGTGTCTCAAATAAAATATTTTCTTTCTTTCTTTAAATGTGTGAAACAGATGATTTTTCCCTTAATTTCGGCTCCATGGTTATAACACGACCAAACAAAATCTTTCATGGGTTTTGAATTAACTGAGTTACACCTTATGGGTGAAAACCAACTGGAACTCATGAATATAAGTTTACGCTTTCTTTCATCATCGTCATACTTCCGCCTTTATACCAAATAATGTGACGTCTTCTTTTCCTTTATCAGAAATCAAGTAGGTAGTAGTATTCCTAGTTAGTAGAATTCCTTTCAAGCTATATTCCACAAAATCCATCCTTCATTTCCATGGTCCTCCTCTTTCTGCCACACACTGAATCCAATGTCAAAAGTTTTATCATGACATTTTTTTTTTTTACTTTTTTTGGTTTGCCAGAAGGCGTTTGACCATCTGAGTGATCTTGGGAAAGTACCGAGAAACGAGATTATTAGAAATAAACGTTAAGTCCCGGAGACGGCGATCATTTGTCCACCACGATCTGTCCGAATTTGGTCCATCCATAATCTAACCAAAATGTTTGGACTTTCAAGCGACTGTGACCTCTTTTTTGTGGTTGGGAAATCATCAAATAACGTCTCCCGCTCTGGGTGGAGCGGAAGGGCGTGTCAGACTTTTACTGACTAAAACCCGCCCGTGTTCCTTCAGTTGCCCATGTGCCAGGGCCAAGGTAGGTATCTCTTTCGAACAAATCTCGCGACCCTGGCAGGCATCGGTCCCAGCAGACCCCTCCAGCACTGCTGACATCTCTTTGAGGCGCACGTGGAACACTACACACCTTCGATACGGGCCTGGTCCTTACTGGGCGGCGAGCTACCCATTGCTCGCCGCCCGCAAGCCCGCGCCTACGGTGGCCAGGAGTCCGCGATGGAGTCCCGACGCCCGGGGCGGCTCCTCACGCACCCTGCCTCCTTCTTCGTGAGGATTACTGCTTCGCTGAAGGAGGTGACGGCTTCCCATGCCTTCTCGCTCCGTACCATGGCTCGCACCAGGGCCGGACGCGACAGGTCGCCGCCCCCGATCGCCTCCACGAAAAACGGCGGTGCTCCGCCCAGGCAGGGCACACCTCCACCGTATGCTCCACCGTGTCTTCCAGACGATCCTCGAAATGAAAACACCCGGGCGTTTCCTTCCGCTTTATCCTGAACAGGAACCCCTCAAAGCACCCAAGCGGAAGGTGAGGACGCCGTGGCGCCTCTCTATCCACTCCTCAAAGAAGGGACTTGTCGCCGCATTTGTGGCATGCCCAGACTGTGACCTCTGAGTTTATTTCAGCGTTTATGCTCAGAATTGTGAGATAATATACGATGACCTCATCTTGTTTATGATTTACTAACATATTATTGACATGTAATCGTGTTTGTACAAGGATACTGACAGAAAAACTAATAATCCGATATTACTGAGAGGGTCGTGGTTTAATAATAACAACCACAAGATTCGATCTTCCAAGTTACCTAAGCACTGCTTGCCGAGTTCGGTCAAAATAATTTCAATAACCTACTTTTATGTACTTATAATTAAATAACTTCTGCCCCCAACTTCATCTGCGTGAAATATCGGCAACCGATCCACCACGTCACGGCCAAACGCCTGCTGCTTACCCTACTACTTAATTTTCGCTTACTATTCTTTCTTAATTTTCATTTTACCTCTGCTCTTAAGGGTAATCATCATTTCAGCCGAAAGACGTCCACTGCTGGACATAGGCCTCCCCCAAGCACCGCCACTTCGACCTATTCTGTGCTTGTCGCATCCAACGTATTCCTGTGGCCTTCACCAGGTCATCCGACCGCGTACTGAAAGACGGAGCGTTGGAAGGCCTCCCACAAGATAGACTGATGACCTAAGGGTAATAGCATAAATTAAATAGTCTTCCACAAGAACTTGGCTATCAAATTTAAAAAGATTTTATCGAATCCCAAACCTCATTGATCCAATCCAACAGGTCGTTCCAGAGATTAGCGCAATTCAAACAGACATAGACGCGGCGGTTTGAGGTCTAATTTTTACGTATCGTACGTTGTGAAGAGGGCTAAGGAAGAGATAAGATAGACAAGAACCCGTACTTAGTCTGCTTAAACATTTAGGAATCTCGGTCCGTTTCACAACGAACACATTCCATCAACAAGTGGTGGTGTTCAACTTTACCGCACATATCACATTTCGGGATCTCCGATCTTCTCAACAGAAACGCGAACTTGATTGGAATGGAATGTGACCGAGTCTTGAACGAAATGTTGAACACTTAAGAGAAGTGCGGTAAGTTAACCCGCGAAATTTAAAATTTCTTAAGGTTTTAAGGTTCCGCAGTCAACCTTCACTGTTTTGAGAGCAGGGGCAGATGCACACCCAGTGGTATCTGCCCCGAAAAACCAATAGAGCTCCTATTGTTTTTGCATATGTGAAAAAAATCACGGTAGTGATATTTATATTGACATTAAAAGTAATAATCGACTAACTTTGCAGTGGGAATGTATGGTAGAAAAAGTTGTTTGTTCTTGGGATAATTTCATCCCAATTACGGAATACCCTTTATTGTGCGTAATTTTTACTCATTGTTGCTTTAGTTTTGAGTACAAATGTCGATGGCTATAAGAGTAGGGAGAGATCATACAAACGGTGGGCGGTGTGAATGATGATGTGGATCATCATCATCATCATTTCAGCCGTAAGACGTCCACTGCTGGACTTAGGCCTCCCCCAATTTGGGGGGCTTTACCATAATCGCCACGCTTGGCAGGCGGGTTGGCGATCGCAGTATGGTGGTAAAATGCATAGAGAACGCTGCTGCCCATTCTCTAGTAAGTCCCTTAGTCGCCTTTTACGACACCCACAGGAAGAAATGGGGTGGTGTTATTCTTTACGTCCGACACCACACGGTACGGATGATGTGGATAGAAAGTGGGTAACTACCGAGATGACAACTAATAGAGAAGTGGAGAAGAAAAAGACATGTTGCGCTTACATTTAATAAATAGGGATAAGGGCAGGAAAATGTTGATGATGACCCTTTATTGTGCGTGGTCCAACACACACTTGACCGTTTTTCTGCTATTTGTAGGTGTTAAGCTCAATTAAACTATTTCATGAAAAAGTAATTCTGATATGACTTACACTAACTTAGATTGATGATTTTAATGGCTAGATTTCTGACAAGCTATGTTGTTAGGGGTTGGGTGGTTCCCCATCTTTTGAGCTACCTAAATTCATATCAAATCAAATCATTTATTCGCATAGAATGCATGTATTTTACAATATAGCTGTTACAAAAATATAATGAGCCGGGTACATTTTGCCTGAGTTTCAGCATGCAATTTTTTTTACAATATTAATCATATTAATAAACCATGGTGTTCGAAAACAATACCAAGTGACCGAAGTCTACTATCTCCGGTTAAAGTGACCATTTTTTCCATTAAGGTTATGAGTGCAATGGGTAGTAGGAATCGCCGACCCCGTCGTTTTAAAAATATAATTGACGTGTAAAAATGTTTGTATAAATATATTAGCATTTATCAATGTACCTCTGCGTCCAGAAGCGCATCAGAGGATGTGGAAACTATGTTTTATTTTACTCCGCCGCTGTTACTTGTTGCTAACTTCGGATTATGAGACAGTTTCATCATTTCCTTTTTTCGGATTTTCATTTCTCAGGAACTTGTTCAGCGTGCTGCTTGGGTTGCTTGCTGGGCCGTTTGACAGATATTTTTATCCAATCAACATTAATATCTGTTATAAAGACGGTAGCACATTATGTAATCATATGTTTATACAACTGGCATTGAAGGAATACCAACACAATCTGGTATGACCAGCGGCCTCAGAATTTAAGATCGGTCACCTCTTGGGTTATAAACGCCTCCCCCTAGCTCCGCCACTTCGACCGGTTTTGTGCTTCCCGTATCCAGCGGATTCCTGAGGCCTTCACAAGGTCATCGGTCCACCTTGTCTCTTCATCTCATATATCTACATATTCAGTTGAATTCTAAAGAAAACGATACCTCGCTATGATTCAAAATATCTGTTATCTCACTTAGGCAGCATAAAAACCTGAATATCGATCGAATCTCTCAGTCAGGTGCGTATCTAGTACCTACTCGAACTGGCGTGTGTGTATGACCAGATGTATGAACCTAAACGAGGCAAAAGGAGTAATATGTAAGGATCGCAGTAGGTGGCAATCCGTGGTTGCTGCCTAGCCCCATGGAAAAAATGTAAATCCAAAAAAAGGAGGAGGTTTTTTGTGTTGGGCTTTTTTTGTATGGGAAATCATCAAATGACTTCTCCCGCTTTGGGCGGAGCAGGAAGACGTGTCAGACTGGGCTTCTGCAGCTCTCAGCGCCATCTCTCTACAAACCAGTTATGTTGTTATGAGGGAAGACAGCTGCAGCCTCAACCACCCCTCGCAATATTTTCACACATCTATGCCGAGCTTTTAGCGCCATCTTTGGAATGAAGTCAACACTACATGCGTAGCGTTCCTCGCGGAACGGCATATATGAGCTGTGGCTACAATTATTCTTCAAATATTTCAAAGATGGCGCTGCAGTAAAGCTTAATAAATTATATGTTTTCAGTTCATATGTTAATATACATTCAGCGTTAATAATATCGTCAGGAATTGACTGTTCAAAATGATCTATAATACTATGAAAATTTAAAATCAACTCGATGACCATGACACAAGGACTGTTTCAGAATGAAAACAGTACACGACAACCTGTCATTCTGACAAGAACTTTATTCAATTGGAATTAATTTTAATTTTCTTCGTCTGTTCGTCCCGATATTTTTGACTCGGACTACATATTTTTTACATAAATAAAAAGAAAAACAACATACAGCATTTAACTGTGTATAGTTGATCAAACGTAAACCGAAATTACCATAAAGTTTTCTTAGAAGTCTCTTCCATTAAAAGTTTCTTAGTAATGATGTAAGTTAACATACTTCATAATTTTCTACGTAAATGCAATTTTTTTTTTCTGCATTTACATAAACCGGTACCGTGTGGTGCCGGAAATAAAGAATAACACCACCCCATTTCTTCCTGTGGGTGTCATAAAAGGCGACTCAGGGACTTACTAGAGAATGGGCAGCAGCGTTCTCTATGCATTTTACCCCCATACTGCGATCGCCAACCTGCCTGCCAAGCGTGGCGAAATGATGATGATGAATGATTTACGTAAAGGTATGTTTCTCAGATAAGTAGTTTTGTTACATATTTTACCCAACTACGCGACGCAAAGGAGGGTAATGTAACAATGTTTATTTTTTGATGCAAGATGTTGATCGCTTCGACAGTCGTTACGGGACGTCAGAAGCCCGAAAGTCTCACAACCAGTCTTACCGAGAAGAAGCGTATTACCCAGTAACTGGGTTGTGAAGGTCAGATAGTTAGTCGGTCTACAAACGAACTATGTCAAGATGATTTTTGAAAACTATTTAATGATGCCCTTTGAATAGTTTTACAAAAATCATCTTTAGGTTTGTTTGATTATTTTTAATTTTTCGTGACCATTTAGATTATGTAAAAGTTGGTTAGTAGCCATTTTCAATTTTTTTTTATTAATCCCTTGAAGGATTATAAAGCGATCTTATTAACATCAAAAATAATTGGGCAGATTAACTGAAAACCGTAAAAAAAATTAAGTAAATTACCATTGCTTACATTATTATTAAGTTTAATAGTCAAACTCTTAAAATAAAATTTTAATGTGTCCATCTTTTTTAAAGTTCTCTTTTAACGCTGTTGGATTAATTTATTGCTTTAATTAACATTTATACAGGGGCACTAATTACTATTATTACTAATTAAACTAGCTGGCAATACGTTACCCACGTGTCGATATCGAAAAATAGTGGAAAGTAAAAAAACATCTCCCGATGACCGTCCGTCACTATGCTTATAATAGAACAACAACAGCTGGTTTAAAAAAAAAATCGTGGAACATAGATTACTTTTGCGAATTTCCAAAAAAATAATAATTGCATAGTCGTTTGACTACAGTGTTGACAGTGACATTGAAAGCTGGAATGATGACAATTTTTTATGACATTAGTTTCGATGGCGGTAGGTACCTACCTACCCAATACGTAGATAAGTGGAGAATAGCCAGCTAGTTTAATTTGACCCTGTCTACAAAAAGTATAGACTGAGACTATCTGTAGGTACGTACTACGTTTCTCTTCTGTATTAATGCATTTAATAGCTCTCTGGCTAATGTTGCATTTAAGTTTTGTTACGATAGGTACCCAGCATTAGTCACAGGCTAATACAGTTAGCCTCAGAAATATGTATTGATTGTCTATTCATTTGGTTGTCTACATTTTCTGTTCTTTAATACTATTTCAATTTGTAATTTCAGTTAAGAGTGTCAGATATAGTTGGAGTTTTAAAAGAAAACGATGGACGATTTCGAAAAAAAAATTAATATGATGAATGAACTGTTTATTTTTTATTTTATAAATTTAATTTTTATTGAACAGAGCTATCGGTTTCTTAATAAACTATATCTAGTGTGTCTGGTTACGTACCTGTTTTGGTGACCGTACCTAATTTGTAGCTATACATTGACACAATATTATCTATAAAACAACTATTGTTATCATTAAATTGATTCTTGTAGAAGTACATGTTTTTTTAAGTTTGATTGCACCGCTCTGCTCGGTACCGAGTTCTAACTTCTAACCATACAGAATTAAAGTTGTCTAATTATCCTTTTGCTGTATTCTAATTTAGTCTACTCAAAACATCAATGAGATTCGGCTTTTAACTTTTCAGTGCTGATTCTCAACTAGGTTGGTACTATAAGCTTTCTGGGAGAGAGAATGGGCCATAACCCAACCAGCACCTCCAGCACATATTGGGGAATGACACACATCTTCTTGGTAAGAATAGTTAGGAACATATTGTTTTTACTTAAGTTACCTCCTACTTTGCGAGGTGCACCAATACCAGTCGGATCCTGTATGGTGTCGGACGTAAATAATAGCACCATCTCGTTTCCTCCCATGAGTGTCATAACAGGCGACTAAGGAACTTACTAGACAATGAGCAGATCTCTATGCACTTTACCACCATATTGTGACCGCCAACCCGCCTGCCAAGCGTGACGAACAGGCAAACCACCCCAAATTGAGCGAGGCCTAGCAAAGTCCAACAGTGGACGTCTTACGGCTGAAATGCTGATGATGATAATGATTTATACCAGTTATCGATCGCCTCGAGCTTCTGGACATAGAGTTGAAGTCTGATCACAACTTCGGCTCAACTTCTGAATCCAAAGCACAGACTGCAGAAAAGAAACTGGGCATCCTAAATTAGGTGAGACGTCATATCAGGACATCTTCTATAGCACAAATCCCTATCCATATGTCGCACTGCAGCCATTTATGGGATGGTTCAGCAAAATACCAGCTTACTGCACTTGATTCGATGGAAAGCAGAGCAAAAAGGCTTTAAAGGGACGAGACGTTGGTGGCTAGTCTTCTCCGCCCGGCTCATAGGCGTACTGCTGCTTTTCTGTCGGTCTTCGATGCATAGAAACTACTGGACTACCTGACGTACTGCAAGGTTCCAACCACACTTGGTTGATATCCCGACTACTCAGCGTTTCGCCTCAACACTCATTACGTGTAAAGCCAAAGTGTGAAACTCTCTGCCAGCGTCTGTGTTCCCTTCCACATAACCCGTCTGCCTTCAAAGTAGGGAGACCTTGCAAGCATATTTATATAATTAATTATGCGCAAGTAAAAATAATGTACAAAGGCGGACTTAACGCCTGAGGCATTTTCTTCCCGACATTAGGGTGACGCAGGGACAAAAAAAGTGGCATGTGCAACATAAGGGATGGATAACTCGAAAAATAATACATATAAACAAAATAAACTTTGTCAGGAGAAATAGCGATAGGTAAAGGAGGAAATGAATCCAGCAAATAAGCGCAGTGATGATTCTGCCAACTTATTGCGGCTATTTTCATGTTCCTTGACTTTGAAAGATAACTGTCTGGTTGCCATACTGATATTCAGGGGATTCATTGAAATTCCAGATAACCAGAGGTGGCACATTCCAAAGAAATACCGAAAGAAAGAAGAGTGAATAAAACTAGGGCGATGAGAAGGACAACGTAGAAGACGATTGTTGATGGATCATTTTTTTTTTTATTCTGGATAGAGCAAAATACTGAACATGGAAGGTCAGGTAAGAAGTAGTAGTGGGTTTGTCTAGTAAGGAATACAACAAAAATAGAGCTGCACATAGATGATCATACTATCTTATTATAAGACGGTCAAGTACCTGCCAGGGTCACGAGATTGTTCAAACGATATACTGTGGCCCTGGCATATGGGCAACTGAAGGAACACGGGTAGGTTTTAGTCAGTAAAAAGTCTGACACGCCCTTCCTCTCCGCCCAGAGCGGAAGAAGTCATTTGTGATTTCCCATCAAAAAAAAAGGTGGTCAAGTACAATATATTGAGGAGATCTGCATTCAGGTCATTGTAACACACATCACCATAGTCAATTATGGGAAAGATTAGGGACTCTACACGAACTTCTAGACACGCCTGTTCTAGCATAGACCTCACCCATCGCTTTCCGTCAGTGATCGAGATCAAGAGAATCAATCAGAGTTCAGCATTAATAAAAATTTAATAAAAATCCTTTTCGGAATTATCAGTTCTTCTCTTTAATGATTGTCAGAATTGGTGCCTGAAGGCTAATCGGAGGGTACACAACAGTAATACCAAGTGAAAGATGTTTAATTTGTACAAATCTACGAACAGCAACTATACTTTTTATAGTATACAGGCAACGGGCTTGGGGGTTGGCCGACACAGCGAAAGGAGTGGAGTATCATTTAATTTTATTTTATCAATTTTAAAATTGTGTATCGTTTGTCATTAACATACTGAATCAATGAGGTCATGACAGCCTTGTACAAAACTCAAATTACTTTAATCTATTGTTCCAGATCTTGCAGCTTGAAGTCCTAATATTGAAAAACTATCCTACTACTTGACAATCCTAGATCCTGTCATTAAAGAGTGTAACTTATTAGTTTGTCTTTGGGTCCATCTAACGACTTCTCTTACAAGGCCTTTCTCGCTCCAAGCTTAAAGTTATATAAAATATCTACAAGAGAATGTCGATCAAATTGAGCAGGTTACCACTACCTTAAATCATTATGACATAATGGCTGTAATCCCCTGAAGCTTATTGCCATCAAACGGTCACAAATCTAAATTCCTCCTCGAAAACCCCTAATAACATTTTGCCCGACCCGAGAAACAAACCCCAATACCGCTTGCCACCACTAGAGCAATGACGCACTCGGCAAGTAACAACTACTTAACTTATTAATTGAAAAGTTCGTATCACAACTGATAAACTCCTTCATCATCATCATCATTTCAGCCGAAAGACGTCCACTGCTGGACATAGGCCTCCCCCAAAAGGGGAAAGGGGGTTGCCATTATCGCCACGCTTGGCAGGCGGGTTGGCGATTGCAGTATGATAGTCTGCAATGCATAGAGAACGCTGCTGCCCATTCTCTAGTATATCCCTTAGACGCCTCTTACGACACCCACGGGAAGAAATGGGGTGATGCTATTCTTTACGTCCGGCACCTACACGGCGATAAACTCCTTACAACCAACTATTTAATAAACAGAATAAGAAACTCAACAAGGCGACTCCATGGATCTCCCTCACGGAATACTAAAATATAAATGATAGAAGATGCGCCAAACATCTATATTGAAAAATTCTTCGCTGTCCGATCATTGGAAAAGTTCGATATAAGACCCCGTCCTCGTTTAAAACAAGACTTTGCTTTTCTTGTACAATTCCACTTTTCGAATACTTAATGTAGACATACCCCTTTTCATCTTTTCCGAGAAGTTTTGAGCTCTTTTAAGATTCGTCCAGTGGAAATTATGCTCTGTTGGGAGTTCGGACGATATGGCACGGATCAGTACCGCGTGATGCCAGGTAAATTGAACGACTACAATAGGACGGGTTGGACGATTTATAATAAAATACTCAAGGAAAAATATTTACTTAAAACTCAAACACTCCATTGATGCGGTGTGTTGAAGTGAATCATGTTTTTTGAAGCATAGATTCGCGTTCATAAAAGCTGAGAAAGAAAACCAGTGTTTTACTTAACTCGAATTTTAAACTAAATTCTCCTTAACGACCAGCATCGGACGATAAGACAATAATATATGTAGGCGGAGGCCGGTCCATTGTCGCATTTGGCGTAGCGTAACAAATTGCGAACAATATTTCAAGGCTTAGTTGTTAGTGAAACTTAATCGCCTCTCGCAGGACACTCTCAAATTAAGTTTAATCGCACCAAGTGAGGGGGTCAGTTAAAAAAGAGGCCCCCTAATCAGGTCCGCGCGAGCACGCGTTAGGTACGCACTTACATAATGAAAGGGGGAAGCGAGGGGGTTAGGGAGCCGCTGGGGGCCGTCATCTGCGTACACCCTGTCCGGCCGCCCACGATCGATACCTATACGTGTGGACTTTATGTAAAAAGCCTCCTGCACACCCGGAGGACGCCGACCATAAGTGTCGAGGAACGAGTCGCCCCCAGGGAGAAGGCACGAAATATCTTCAATTTTCGAGAGAAAATTTTCCAATGCGGGGGCGAGTGCCCGCGGCGGAAGGGCTGCGTAGCTCCGGACGCCTGTGTCCGAAAAATGCTCGAACCTTAATTGAATTTACAGATTTGCCTTTCGGAACGCACGCCCGACGCCCGTACCTACGCTGTTTATTGCGGCCGCTCGTTATGACTCTTTACGAGCCGCGTCGATGTGCCTGATAACTTTTTTATTTATTTATAAACTTTTTTATTTATTTAAATATAAGGACTTTGGAACTAAAGCAGGATGTTTCAAGTACTCCACTAATGTATTAGTAATATAGTTGGATATATTGTAAAAACTGCACCACCCTATCAGTCACAATCTGAATCATTTTGAAGCATATTAGATATAGACTCTTCCATTGCGTCATATGATCCAAAAATGGGTTTGCCTAGCAGCGAAAATAACGCAATGAATGTTGTTGTACTGTCAAAATGAAAGCCATTTTAACCGATAGTTACAAAGACGTTCTAATCCTTATGGGACTCATTAGGTTCAGTTCGGGACTGACGCGTATCACTCCTTTACTGCTAATGAAAATAATTTATTAGAACGTTTACTACTTTACTTCAGTCATATAAATTTAGTCAACTTTAAAAGTACCAAAAAATATTTACATAACTCCATAGATTTAAGTTATTGACTTACTCCAGTTTCAAAAGCCCAACTTTGAATTTTCATTGACTATGTGCCTTAAAAACACATATAAGGATTCCGTGAAGTAAAAAAAAACGGTTATGTTTAATACGTCTCCCTATTACTTAACTTAAAAGAAATATCAAAATATTAATTCAAGAAATAACTACTTATTCAGTACACAAAGCAAGTAAAGAAATGGTCTTGAAAATCAAAATAGGACAATAAAACAATATTTTGTTAACTTTTACGATCGTCTTTTATAAAGGGTAAAAGGGGCGAAAAAAGACTGTAGTGATATCAACGTTGCCCCACTTATTAGTGGCCCTCGGGTCGCCCTCGTTTGATGACGTCACTAACGCAGTCCATTCAACACTTTTTTTGTAAACAGATGAGAGGAGATATTCTGAGCAGAATGCAAGTTACAAACACACTTACAGTAGTTACTTTATCGTTAATATCGAACTGATTCTGGCATATTCTGTAATGCCGCATTATGATTTATAATTATAGTTTTAAATGTTTGAACTGTACAATATAACGTATCAATCTTTTCAACTATCTTTATGACTAGTTCAACTAGTTGCCTATGACAAGGAATTATATTATAGTTTTTTTTTTTTTATAATCTTTGTTTAGCTGTCAAATACTAAAGTGACAGCTGTCAAAAGCTAGTTGACGTTTAAAATTTCTGTTGTTTTACAATATTTACAGGGTTGTTATATTATTGAATTGATATTTTTGGTAACTTACAGCTTAGATTTAGTGATCTATAAGTATCGAACTTTTTTCTGTAATTTATACAACATTATAGGCACGGTGGTTTCTGTGATAAGGAGTAGGGGATGATTAATTTTCAAATATTTTCTTAAATTGCTTTAAAACTATTGGTTTAAAAAATATGAAAACTATATATTGGAGACCCTCTTGAAAAGGCCTTTCATTTGATATGTCACACGTGTGTCAAGAATGTTATTTGACTCCGTAATGTGTCTCACTCACGTGTTTATCAAATTTTATTTTAATCGGAACAAAGTTACTATTATAGACGGACATAAGTACACGCAAGTTGTCTTAGAAGGGTTTCGTTTTTCATTCGGATGTACGGAACCCTAAATATAATGGCTTCGAAATGAAAATAAGCTGTGAACAACGTACAAAGGTTATCTGTGAACATGAAAAACTGTAAAAAACAATTGTGTCAAATCAGCCTTGTAGGGGGTATGTAACGACAACGATTTTAGAACTCTTTCACTTCTAGGAATCTCATTATCTGCCTAGCCTTTTCCCAACTATGTTAGGATCGGCTTCCAGTCTAACGGGATGCAGCTGAGTACCAGTATTTTACATGGAGCAACTGCCTATCTGACCTCCACAACCCAGTTACTGGGTAGTACAATACCCCTTGGTAAGACTGGCTGTCAGACTTTCGGGCTTCTGACGACCCGTAACGACTGTCTAAGATCTACGAAAGACAGCCGGGGCCAACGGCTTAAAGTGCTTTCCGAGGCACAGAAGGGTATTGGTATGTAAAGATGGTCACTCATCCACGGACCAACCGCGGCAAGCGTAGCTTAACCTGAACGCTCAACCCGTGCGGCTGTTGTAACTTAGCCACAACCCTTTCGCCTTCTATGTACGTGAAATAATAGAAAGAGTGTTTTTATTATTCCATACATTCCATACATTATTCCAGACAGATTCGTCCCTAGTAACTCTTTTTCTTGGTTGGGACGAATAATGCGCTAGTAGCAAACCAATCCCAAAATCGTTGTATGAGGGTCTAGAAAACTCTTACAAGACGAGGAAACTTCAATTCAACAACCATCAGACGACACTTACTCTATACTAACGTACAAGATCATGCCGCCAGACAAAATCATCGGTCCGTAAGAGATGTAATGTTTAAAAAAAAATAGTTTACAGGACCACACATAAGATTTTTTCTTCCTAAAGAAAGAAAGAAAGAAAGAAAGAAAGAAAAAGTATTTATTGGGACACGCACAGAAACTACACAAAAAACAATACTTAATAAAAATAAAAATCAATTATAAACAAAAAAAACAAAAACAAATAAAAAACAAAATTTAAAAGAAAAAAACAGAAAGTCCTGTGCGAGGCCAAAGGGCTATCTCAGCATGATGCTGCGACATTTAAAAATAAGTATCGCAGCGCTGGTATTCTGATAGGACCCAGTGTGTTGTGATGTCACGAACGAATACAGAAATAAATAAATTATAATAGGATAACGTATGTGTGTAAAGTAATATAAAATAAAATAAATAAATAAAAAATATGTCATGAATGATACATTGAGCGTGCCAGTACCTGACGTAGCATCAAGTTACTTGTCTATACCCTAGCGTGTCAAGATATGTGACACTCTATGGCATCGAACAAACAAACAAACCAACTCTATGGCATCGTTATGACAATTGACAAGTAAATAGACGCAGGCGCCGACGACGCTACCGTAAAACAAGGGCAAAACACAACTTAATTGAATGAAAGTGAGTGATAAAGTGTTACGACCGTTTTGAAATACAGTCCTTTTGTGGCAATAGAAGAATTAAAGATAAACGAAGGTTATAAGAGAACAGAATTACGGTTTTTACAAATGACAAACGACAAGAAACTAGGTACTAGAAACAAACCCAAAATGCTTAACAAATACTGTGGTGCCAATATTATCGCTG
Organism: Aporophyla nigra; assembly: GCA_947507805.1. Classification (NCBI taxonomy): domain Eukaryota; kingdom Metazoa; phylum Arthropoda; class Insecta; order Lepidoptera; family Noctuidae; genus Aporophyla; species Aporophyla nigra. Next base: position 9,693,127 of record OX382291.1, on the reverse strand, counting down.
CTAATCACAGGCCACCAATGCCAGCTGCGTGCAGATCAAGGGTAAGTTCAGAGTATGATATCTTTTTGAAGCTGTAGTAAGTGCTGTTAACGATAAAGGTTAACTTTCACATCACATCATAGCCATATTTTTTTCTAAATAAATTGAAAAGCCCGACAATCACTAAATCTTAATTTGATAAATACAGATAACTTACTAAAAATATCGTTCATATAAAATTACGAACTCCTTAAGTATTGTAAAATCACAGAAATTATAAACGTTTATTAAGTTTTGGAGGCTGTAATCCTAGCAAATGTCAACTTAATTTTTTTATTTTTTATTAAAAATAGCATGTAATCTCATTACACAAATAGATGCATTAGTCAATAAAAACGTTATAGAGTACAACAAGTGTATATGGATTTTTTACAATTTTTGTCTGTCTGTCTGTCTGTTTGTTCCGGCTAATCTCTGAAAGGGCTGGACTGATTTTGACGGAACTTGCACTGGCAGATAGCTGATGTAACAAGGAGTAACAGGCTACTTTTATTTTAGAAAAAATAAATAATAGTTAAAAAAACTAAAAACTCGCTGAATTTTGAGACGTATGTCAGCGTAGTTTTCAAAGACAGTTTTTATGAAAAACTTTTTGTTAAATACCACGCGGAAGAAGTCGCGGGTAACAGCTATTATCTATAATATAACCTGAATTAACAGATCTTACCGCGGCAGTACGTCCTCCTGCGTTAATTTCCGACATCCACGCGGGCGAAGCCGCGGGCAAAAGCTAGTAAAAAATATTCTACGGATATAAACCGCTGAATCGCGCGCGACCGTCGCGTCGCGCTAGTCTGCACGAGCCTTGATCGTCTTTTTACGATATGCTCTAAGCCTGAGACACATTTCTAACCTAAATACTACCTAGGGCTAACCATAAAATATACCTACCGACATATTATAGTTGTTTAATCGACCACAAAGTTAAAGAAGACAATTGAGAAAAAAAGGCGGGCATGATTAGAAGATCAAGAGTTACGAAAATCAACAAATATTTCCCATCATAAATAATCAGAAACTTTATGTTTTCTTTATTTTGGCACACATAATTATAAGTATGTGTGCCAAAATAAAGCAAAAAGTTAGGTAGTGAATTAGTTCCTTAGAATTGTTATCTACATGTTTTTTTCCCGCATAAAAGTATCATAGCTATGTTGCTATGATACTTTTATGTGGGAAAATGAGGGGTAAAGTCTGTTCAAATCCTTATTTCTAAATGATAGTAATTTCTCTTAAATAAAATTAACCAGTAGTGGCCCAGTGGTAACGGCCGTGACTTGCGAGTCGTGGGTTCGAATCCAGACAGGCGTTTTAATTTGTGTAAATAATTTCATCACCATCACTCTCAAAACAGTAAAGGAAAACATCTTAAGGAAACCGGCATGTCCTACAACCAAAAATTCCAATACATGTGACATCTACCAACCCGGATTACGGACCACTCCCTCTCAGAGAGAAGAGGTCTGTGTCCCAGCAGTGGGAACGGTATAGGCTGATTATGCTAGGCTAAGTATCCACTTAAAATTTGTGTAAATTACGTTGATTTTATAATGACGAGTCGTTACTATCGACAATTTATTGATTCAATTTGTTGGGGTTGTAGCGCAAACTGAATCTAATGTGAGGTATCAAAACACTTTTTTCCAATACACTTATTTGTTTACTTGTTTGGAAAATAAATTGCTGCAGCAGTATAATATAAAAGTTCCCCATAATTTGCCTAGGATATTGGGGAGCTAAGTCGTTCAGACTTCAAATATCAAAAAGCTAGTGAATTCAATTATCGCAAAAACAATCTGCCGATAGTATTACAAACAATCATACCCAGATACCTTGGGTATCATTTTATTCTAAACTAGCTTCTGCCCGCGACGGCCTGAATATCATACGGGAAGGTGCAACCGAGATGAAAAGATCCGTGTTCACACGTTTACCTAGTTTATTACCTTGTTTAATTACGATTATAAACTATATGTGTGCGCCATTTCATTCAGTTCAGCCATTTTTGCGCAAATCCGGAATACACATACAGACAAACAAACAGAGGCTGATCGTCTGTTGCTTATGCACTTACTCGATGTTGTTTGTGCGAACATCCATCGATCAAAATTTTACAAATCTATCTAAGGTGTACACACGGCTACATATGAAGCTATGAATATCCAGTTTAAGCTGAACTGTCAATATACGGAAATCTCAAACAATGTGAGATCAGTTTATACTGGAAAATTATTCCTTGAGTGGGGCGTACAAGAGTTTTCAAAAAGAGAACTTATACCAAAAAAAAAAAACTATTTTTCATTAAAGATATGTCTAAACATAAGGTTTTCATTCACCTGTACATAAATATGTATGGTTGAATCAATACAGTTCGATTATCTGAAAAAAAAACGGTTTTCCGAACACTCCTGTCCCCCAATTTGTTCGGATAATCGACTCTCCACTGTACCAATTCTTTCGACGCATGTTCTCGTAGTGAGTGAGTGAGAGCACTTTGACGCCAACCCGGACAGTGTTGGCGTCCCATACCTATTAACACTGTTATTAGAATCCATTTTACCAACAATTATTTTTAAAAGAGTAGAGTAGTAACCATGGAGTTTTAAGCCGGCTGTTCTCTATAAGAATCAACAAATTGGAACCGTGAACTTAGCTTCTGACGTTTCAAAAGTGCCTTTGTGGGTTTGTATGAATGAAAATATTTTTATTCTATTTGATTTGACTATTAAAATCGAGAAGCTATCAAACGAAAATGACTGTAAAACTTGAGATACATTAAACTTCTGTGGATTTTTACGGTCATCAGTGCATGTTTTCTTGCGAATACGCTCAGAATTCATACGGAAATATTTTTTTCAGGTTTTTTATCAGACTTCCTGTCCTTTTTAGGGCTTTTGTATCATATTATATGTTATAAGGTAATGTAAACGTAAAGTTACTATGATTATTCAAATTTCCTTTTTAATATTACCATTACGGTAGAATTAAAGCGTTTTTTTGCTCCTGGAGAAAAACTGGAGGGTGTAGGATTAATTTAGTGTCCAGATTCAGATTCGGCAGCTCAAAATACGTAAAGACCATGTGGTTTAATAAACAGTTTTTTTTTTGTGGTGCTGTGTAATTTTTACTGAAAAAAAAAAATACACTAACTCATAGCATTTTTTTCCATATAACCATTTTTACATGCACTTTTAAATTGTCAAGAAGGCAATCATTCAGAAATATTAATAAAGTGTTACATCCCAAAGCGAATTTAGCAGGTAGGTACCCAGGGAGAAAAATGGACAAGAAACTCCCTGGACATTCTTTTCATATATATTTTTACAACAATGTAAGTTACGTCAGTCTCCATCATTAATGTTGAATTTTTTATACGTGAGAACGATGTCAAAAGACAATCACATCACATTATAAGCATCCAGAGTACAGTAAACAAAGGTACAATAAAAAATACAATCCAAAAGACAAATGATTAAAATAACCCGTGGCAGCTAAGACAAGACCACTATTCACGGGTCCGATAAAATTAAAAATGGTTCATAGTAATAATTTATTAAAAAAATGCCAAATGTTTAGTACCGTCGCGAATCATATTTTAAGCAACAAGCAACCTGACACAGAACTATTGTAAAAAACGTAAGGAAAATTAAATTTACTTCTTTACTAAAACTATTAATATATCAAAAATCAAAACTCATTTATTCAAATTAGGCTGAGGATCAGCACTTTTCGAACGTCAAAATGACAAAAGACAGGCCCCCAAAACGCCCACCCTTCACCACTTCCTAATGCTTTGGCTGAGAAGAAGTGGCGCAACAAACTCCCCAGCAGCACAGCTGTCTGTCCAGTTAAAGAAATTGATTCTATACAATGGTAAGTAGTAAAACATTAAATTAAATGATTTGCTATATGCCAGCTAGCCAACCCAATACACCAACAAATAAAATGAAAACTATACTCAAGCAAAAACAAAAAAAAATATGTATAATGTAAACATAGCTACAAAAATAAAAGCCTCCTGGCATAAAGCGCGTGATGGCTTACACATTCAATGCTGAATTATGTTCATAACTATAATAAAAACGCCTTGAAATTTGTAACTAAAATTTGAATACCTCCAAGACCCGTGGACAATATTATGCGTACGGTTACATAGCGCGTTGTCAAAAACAGCTGTTAATCACATCAAAAATAAAAATCATTTTCCAGCAATGTATACCACCTAGCTATACAGGATGTATGATACGAGTAACTTTGACCTTCGATGGTCAGCGAAAGTGCAGCCCGCAAGTCTGAAGTGCATGAATGTGGTGAAAGCGAAAGTTGTCTGCGAGAACTGACCTTCAGTAGTACCTCCCCCCTTTTTAGGGGGTTAGAAATGAGGGAATGGTGCAAGTTCATTGAATGCAATGCAGTAGGATGATGGGGGTGCATTACATCGCCTCCACAAGCCGGACACTTTATACGTACTCAGCCTGGCGCATCCTGGAGCTTATTGAGTAAAATCAACAAGTGACAAGTACAAAGCGATAATCTGAAAATTCAGTCATTTTACAGTGTTTTTCATACATTTTTTGCTTATTAAACGGCGTCTGTCTTGAAAATGCGCCATTTCTTTTTTCTGAGAAATTTGTCATCTTTTCAGTTACATTAAAAAGGAAACTGTGGGGTACTGACGTTATACACCAAAAGTAGGAATGACTTTGGTTTTGACAGTTCAACAACATTCATCGCGTTATTTACTTTGTTGATCAAATTCTATTTTCGAATATATGAAGCAATGGATGAGCGATATCGTTCGAAATTATTCTGATTGTGATTAAAGTGTGTTATGCAATTAAAGTACCTACTGTACAGTCAACCCTTCTATCAGCTTGAATTTTTATTACAATTTTTTTTTATTTAAAAGAGTGTACGTACCACAGAGTATTTTGCCCGTTCTTCACCATAGACTCAGCTTTGGAATAGACCACTAGATTCATCTTTATGACAGACGAACCCCTTACAATTCAAAAGTGCCTGTAAGACGCACAGACGGAAAAATATCGTGGCACGATTTTATCGCCCACTGAAATTTCAACTCTACTCGTTGAGCTGAGCACTGAGAATCCAACAGAGGCATCCCATCTCGACGATAAAACATGTTATTGGATTTTCAACCTTCGGCGCTAAAAAGTGCGTTCAAGATGCAGTGGGCGAAAAGATCCCGCCGCTGAGTTGAGTTGAACTACTTTAATTCGTATCGATACGATATTGTAGGAATGGCTTGTGGCTAAGTAATAATAGCCGCACCGGTTGATCGTTCAGGTTAAGCTACGTTTACCGCGGTTGGTCCGTGGATGGATGACCATCTTTACATACCAAGACCCTTCCGTGCCTCGGAAAGCACGTTAAGCTGTTGGTCCCGGCTGTATTTCGTAGATCTTAGACATTCGTTACGGGTCGTCAGAAGCCCGAAAGTCTGACAACAAGTCTTACCATGGGGTATCGTATTACCCAGTAACCGGTTTGTGGAGGTCATATAGGCAGTCGCTCCATGTAAATACTGGTACTCAGCTGCATCCGGTTAGACTGGAAGCCGAGCCCAACATAGTTAGGAAAAGGCAGATGGTGATGACGAGATAGTAGGAATGAGCCAAGTAGGTACCTATAGATCTCTAATGACAAGTAATCGTATGAAACAATATGAATGAAAATAATTTGCATTAGTTAAAACTTGCAATATAAAACTGATGTTTTTTTAAACCTCCTTTTTAGGGTTTTTTTTTTGGATGGGAAATCATCAAATGACTTCTCCCGCTCTGGGCGGAGCGGGAGGGCGTGTCAGACTTTTACTGACTAAAACCCACCCGTGTTCCTTCAGTTGCCCATGTGCCAGGGTCACGGTATCTCTTTCGAACAATCACGCGACCCCGGCAGGCATCGGTCCTAGCAGACCCCTTCAGTACTGCTGACATCTCTTTGAGGCGCGCGTGGAACACTACGCGCCGTCGACCCGAGCTTGGTCCTTACCGGGCGGCGAGCTACCCATCCTTTTTAGGGTTCCGTTGCCAAATGGCAAAAAACGGAACCCTTATAGATTCGTCATGTCTGTCTGTCTGTCCGAGTCACAGCCAGTTTTTTCCGAAACTATAAGAGCTATGCTATTGAAACTTGGTAAGTAGATGTATTCTGTGAACCGCATTAAGATTTTTATACAAAAATAGAAAAAAAGCAATAATATTTGGGGTTCCCCATACATAGAACAGAAACAAAAAAAAAAAAAAAAAATCATCAAACCCATACGTGTGGGGTATCTATGAATAGGTCTTCAAAAATGATATTGAGGTTTCTAATATCATTTTTTCTAAACTGAATAGTTTGGGCGAGAGGCACTTCCAAAGTGGTAAAATGTGTCCCCCCCCCCCCTCCGTAACTTCTAAGATAAGGGAATGATTAAACTAAAAAAAATAGATGATGTACATTACCATGTAAACTTCCACCGAAAATTAGTTTGAACGAGATCTAGTGAGTAGTTTTTTTTTAACACGTCATAAATCGTAAACCACAATTTACCTTTCATTCAGTCAACTCAAATATAACCGTGAATGCGCGAGTCCGACTCGCACTTGGCCGGTTTTTATGGGTAGTAGCTAAGTATGTATTTCTTGCTAGCTTCTGTCCAGGGGGGTAATTGCGGAACTTTTTATCGGTAGGAATTGGTTTAATATTCATAGTTAAACAACATTCATTGCGTTATTTACGTTGCTGAGCCGACAGTTTATTCGAACAAATGGCGCAATGCTTTAGAAATAATCTTCAATCCCATTCAGATTCTGATAAATTGTGCGTTTCGCAATTAGGGTGCAGGACTTCATACACAAAACATTTCTTGTATTAACATGACCCATCGCGTCGCTTCTTTTCCACGGCTTAACGTGTTCTCAGGGGCACGGAAGTGTTGGAATGCAAAAATGGTCACCCATCCACGGGTCAACTGCGAAAAGCGTAGCTTAACCCACTCAGATACAATACGTTCCCTATCTAAGTTAATTAGGGTATGAAAGTTTGTATGGATTTTCGTAATTTTTACAGATGGAACATCCTACACAGCTTCTATAATTATAAGTTTTGGTTTTTTATCAACACTATTTAAATATTCAACTTTTTAAATTGAATTTGGAATAGGTATCATTAGTTGAACCACCAATAAGACCATTTTTGTATTGAGTTTTTTTTATAGTAGTGAATGGAAGTATGAAGCTTATGATAATATTTATTGAATCGATAATTATATATTATGTTTATTGATCAAACAATGGAGGGGAAGGTAGATATGACCGTATTAATATTTATAAAAAATCAACGGAGGAACGTCCGATCCCCGGGGGACGTATCCGGTCCGTCAGTGTACCCTTTATGTCGTCCTACGTGTTTCTAAAATTGTCTACTTTTCGAACTGATTTTGTTTCTTTTATTTTTGTTTCGTGGGTTGTGAGCTTTTTTTTGTAACTGATAACCAGTGTTTTTTTTTTTGGAGTAAGTTTTACTTTCAAGATGATATTCAGTATGCAATTATGTAGAAAATCATTTTCCACTGCAAATAGCGTCACGGCACTATTTACATTGGAAATTGATATCCGGTTTTTTAAACCTTTTTTGAACACTGAACGAAGGAAGTTGCTTTTCCAATTAAAAGCGATAACAAGTAAAAAACAAAATGCATAATAAAAGAAAGATCATTCATAAACCAATAAGATTAGTCAAAGGCTACTTTTCATTCTACCTGGGCTAAACTCTAGTACCAGCAAAACTTTTCAAAATCAATCGTAACACGCGACCTATAAAGTAAACCAACCAAAAATCAGAGTCGAACATTTTACAAGTGAAAACGAAACCGCCCAAATGACAACCCGTCCGTTTTAATCACCTGCGTTTGGCGAAAAAAAAGGAAAATGCTTTCAAAAATCGAACGCGTTTGGAGAAACCGGGTCAAAACCGGAATACACGGAATATATTCAGTTCTGAGTCGCTTGGATGCTATTGAGACTGCCAGTACCTACCGATAGGACGGCAGCTATAGGCCGCGCACATGTAAAATAGCTACGACTGGATCGAAAGGTACTCCACTAAAATATTTAATTAGTTTTATTGATTTTCTTCGTAAGGTTACCCTAAGTAGTCTATAATGTTCAAACTGCTGGGACACAGACCTGTCTGCGAGAGGGAGCGGGTCATAATCCACCACGCCGGCCGACTGTAGGTTGATTTTCTTCAGTTAGGCTTAAATCAATGTCGGTTACTAAGTTTCACACGAAATACAGAGATTACTAAAAGTGGCCCATTAATCAGTCAACGTCTATTGCATCAAGGGCTTCTATTACATAAAAGGATAAAAAGTGGGCGCTGGATTATTCTCTAACAATTTTGAGTCATCATCTTCAATCATCATCATCATCATTTCAGCCGAAGGATGTCCACTGCTGGACATAGACTCCCCCAAGCACCTCCACTTCGACCGATTCTATGCTTCTCGCATCCAGCGGATTCCTGCGGCGTTCTTCAGATCATCGGTATACGATCGAAGAAGTAATTATTAAACATAAATAGCATCACGCCTTGTTTTCTCGAAAGGTTAGTCGAAAGTTTACATAAAGTACATCCAAATTGCGCCAGTTATTTTGGAGGACCATTTAATAGGGAAGTAATAATCAGAGTAGTTAAAATGTGTTTTTCCATAAACCTCTAGGAAAATCCCAAAGATCTGAAATCTTAATCACTAACTTCAACAATAGCAGTTCAGTGCTGGCCATAAACCTCTCCCTCAGACAAAAAAATCTATTTTAAATTCTCACCTACTCGGTCACTCTAATCCAACTGCTGCCAGCCACCCTGCGAAGATCACCGCTCCACCTGAAGGCGTCCAAACTAACGTCTGCCGATTAGCGGTCATCACTCAAAACCACGTGAACCCCAATGGTCATCGGTTTTACGGTTAATTTACGGCCGACTATATGTATTAGCCGTAAAACCGTACACCATTGCATAGGGCCCCGTGCAATGCTTAATATTTGTATGATCTTGTTTTCTGCAGTTGCAGTTTTACGTTTCCTACTGGCCATAATTTGAAAATTTGGACTCATAAGGGTTCCTTATTATTGCCCAGCAATTGATAGAATACGAACTTTTCAGATGCGGTTGACAACATACGAACTCTTCAGATGCTATGATTCTTCCCGCCAAACTGCTCTAACACTATATCAGCACACACAACCAAAAAAATAAACAAGACTCAAAAAACACTTTCAGTTTTCAAAATTAAAGTAGAGCATACCGCCGAGCGTTCGATTAGAAGCTTGGTACTGGGGGCTACTTCTCTGTTATATCTGCTCGTCCAAGATACATGCCTCGCATAGGCGCACTCGTGTTACCGTCCGCGTCCTGGCCAGCGGGGGGCGCGGGGCGAAGGGGGGCGGCCCCCTCCTGCCCCCGCACGACCCCCGAATCGCTCGCCGCACCCCCACGGCCCCTTCGGCCACCCTGCGTCATCTAGTACGGCGACTAGCCCGCTAGGGTTAATTCGAACTATTCAAGACTATTTGAATATTTAAAAAATAAATATTTTAAACTTTTTCGTGATTCGTTCTCTTTGGAAAGTGGTGTTTGTTTTGTTTACTGAAATCGAGGTAAAGTTAAAGAATTTTTAGTTTTCAGTTTCCAATTTAACTGCACAAATGAATTTTGGGTTATAATATTAACAGTATTAGAACACGTATGTAGACAGTAGACCACATTACTATGCTAATTTTAGAACTATTAGAGAAATACCTAATATTAATACACTTTTGAGACAAAATAGAGGCTCTGTTATCTTACGCTATGTTTGACAGGTAAGACTTGAATCTTACAAGATCAGCTACTATGACTCATTATGTACTTATTTAGTACTACGTCCTATAGTTTTAACTTACTTTTACTAAAGTTTTCAGAAACATACAACAAGAACAAAACACTATCAAGGTTTTTTTCATCCGTACAAGATCATTGGAGGGATTCATGCTCAATAAATTACTGCTCATAAAAAGAAAACACATTCCATCTTAAAAAAAAATCGATGAAGAAAATGAATGTTTAAAATAAGTATTTCGTGGCAGCCCTGGGTGTCCGGCTCGCAGCCCTGATTCTGTAGAACAGAGAGCGGCGTGCGTGCCCGGCTCGCTGTAAACAGGCAACCCTCGTAGGTACGTATGTAGGGCGGACGGACGGCCCGACCCCCCAGAGAAAGGGGTGCCCCCGCATCTTCCTTGTTCCTCCTTGTGCAAATTCCCTTGACGATGGAAATGTGCTCAGCCACATTTTATACAATTTCTAGTCCACGCGTCGAACGCTGTCCACACATGCTTGTGTTTTCTCATTAGTGGTAGCCATGCCCTGTGGTGAGAATGTGGTCTATCGTACACTGAATATTTCACCAATAAACCAAGATTCCTTTTCACTTTCACTATGGTCTTGACCGCCCTTTGTCTTTATTTTTATTTGACTTAGAAAATGTTACACTTAGATACTTAATAATCATCTGAAACCAGAGTATTATTAGAGATACTACTAATCAACTTTTAAGCAAAAATTGAATCTGTAAAAAGTCACTTATCACTAGGAAATTCGAATGTATCGCATAGTACAATTTCCATTGGTGGCTAACTAGTTACTTTTATAAGTCCCTTAACAACAAACAAAGCGATGGACACATAAAGAAGGGTCCGAAAAAGTCATGTTTATGATTTTATCGACGCGCAACTCAATACTGATTTTAATTACAGTAGTAAGCTCCCTTTAAAAAAAGTTTGTAGATATTAGTCAGTATTTTTCGTTTACATCATGAAAATACAAAAAAAAAAGAGCTATAGGTACACCTTTTCAGTTGACCGATATCAGTTCATAGGTACTAAGAATTCACAATTATGACTGAAAATAAGTTAACAAATACCCAAAACTATCATAATGTGATTTATTATGACATTTGACTATTATTATTTGGCCTGTAAATCAAACAACCAACTAGATTGTGTTCCAAAAAAAGATACGATTGCTTAACGCACAAGGGGTCAGCTGTGAATCGATCAGTTCCGAGTTCTACCCCGTTTGAACTGCAGCGGTGAACTTGCATAAACATAGGGGATAAGGGAGAAGGCAAAAGTATCCGGTCATTTGCATTGACAAACTGACACGTGGATTAGTTGGACCAAAAGGAATGATTTTACTGCAAGAGAAACTCTGGTGGATTATTTTAATAACATAGGTAGACCTCGTCTTTAATATCCATATACCTTTTTCTACATAATTTTCTAACTACAATACAAAAATCAGAATATAAAGTTTAATGAAGAAAAGATTCCATAGTACCTGAATTTCTAATAAAAGATTACAGAATACATACAGCATTATTAACAACAAAAAGTACCCCATTTACGAAAATTAACCGCACCGAGGAGTGTGAAATTTGGCACAGTTTCAGTTAATCTGTAGAAAGAGTGCAGAAAGCTAATATTTTTATATAATAAATAATAATACAGTATCAATATATGAAGTTTTAAATGAATTATGGTCGAATTTCGAACCATTGGGCGACCACTAGTTATTTTATAGTTAAATTTAAAATATTTAAATCTTAAAAAATGGTCAGTAAAATTTACAATCATTCGCTCCCGACCTACAAGTTGTGACGTACCGCACCATGATAAAAAAAATAGACAAATAGAGTTGCGCCATTCACACATAATCGACTAATTCCGTCTCAAGACGAAGGTCGGTATGAATGGGCCGAGTTATTAAGTCTGTTGTTCCGAACAAATCGCTGAGGCCGTTGACTTTCGGTTTCATTCATTTTCGCGCGAACTCCGCCGTGACTCAACTAAGTATTTGTGTACTTTCTTGGATAATTTCGCCCTTCTATTTTCTAAGTTCTGTACTCTGAATCTCAATACAATTATATAAGCTGCAATACAGAGAAACTAGTTTATCGCTAAATTGACAAATAGTTGCTTGTTTCATAACTTTCATGTTTACGATTGTTTACGGATTTCACCCACGCGTAGGTAGGCAAGTGAGTAAGTGTTTATTAAAACTGGGACTTACGACCTTATTGGTGTCGCTTATTAGGCTCATGAATTAGACTTTTTATGAGTCGGTGAATCCAAAACTTAACACGTGAGTATAACTGTAAACATTAATATATATTAAAGACTTGTTGACAGTTATTCATACTAAAAGTCACAAAAGACAATTTCAGGCACTAATCTGCGTTGTCTTCACATGATCTGACCAAGATTATGTCTGGACTTTAAACTTAAGAGAGTACGTTTGGATTTGTAGCAGGATATGAAAAGATGCCACCGAATAGCTTATATTTTATTTTATAATACAAAGTGTAAAAGTTATTCCGATATTTTATATTCAGAACAAGCAATTTCATATCGTTTTAGCCTGCAGAAGAGGTTTAAAAGAAAGGAGAAATAAATTAAAAATAGTCTTTTGTAAGAAATTGTCTCAAGCTTACATCTAAGCCGCTCTAATAAGCTCTTATTAGTTTCATAATAAGCGAGGAAGGAAATTACTTATTGGCAAAGCTTTATATCAAACAAAGTATTTGTTAGAGGTTCTAGGGTAAAATCAACTTTAAACTCAACATTCCAAAGTTGTTTTTACACTAACTATGGATCTATTCTATTTCACCACTGCATTTTCTTTGCATAATGAAATCTTTAATACTGGTTGCATACGATGAAAATAAAAAGTAAAATGTACGAAACTATAGCTAGGGGTTACCTAATTGCAGCCAGGGAAATCAAATGTTTATCAAATTGATGGACTACATTAATTTGCCGTGCTATAACCATTTCATACAACAGTCAAAGCAATACTAACCTTAATTTGGTAATTCGAACAATTTAAGTTGGTAGTCAATTAACTTGCCTAACATTACTTATAGAATAATCATGTTGCCGGCAACCTAGTGTCCAGTTATCAAAATAAATGACTTAGTAATCATAATTATCACTAAGCAAGATCTAGGTTCTTGCCGACACAGGAAATTCTTCTCCACATAATCCATGAAAGAAGAAGAGTCTCCAGTCCAGTTAATTTCATGGCTAAAAACTAAAAGACTTGAGGACGGTTTTCAGTATGAATGTGTGTGTCTAAATACGTGAGGGTAGAGGAAGACCAGAGAACAGTAGATGAGTTATGGTGAAGACGATAAAGCTGGAAAGGGACTTTTGAGATGGCGACTAATTAAGAAGTATTAAATTTAGATAGATAGACAAATCATCTATTTGGGGTACATAACAGACAATAGCACGATGAAATAATAACTAATTCCACGAATCTATGCTACATAAATTTGGCACAAAAGTTAAAGTATATGGAGAAAACACGAATATTCTTTTATAATGAAGCATTAGAAATAGGTACACTGAATTAATTAAAGGAGGGCTTGTGGCTGAGTTACAACAGCCGCACGGGTCGATCGTTCAGGTTAAGCTACGCTTGTCGCGGTTGGTCCTTGGATGGGTGACTATCTTTACATACCAAGACTCTTCCGTGCCTCGGAAAGCACGTTAAGCCGTTGGTTCGCCGTGTTGGCTGTCTTTCGTAGATCGTAGACAGTCGTTACGGGTCGTCAGAAGCCCGAAAGTCTGACAACCAGTCTTACCAAGGGGTATCGTATTACCTAGTAACTGGGTTGTGGAGGTCAGATAGGCAGTCGCTCCATGCAAAATACTGGTACTCAGCTGCATCCGGTTAGACTGGAAGCCGACCCCAACATAGTTGGGAAAAGGCTAGGCAGATGATGATGAAAGTGCAAAAAAAAAAGATTGGCTGCAGTTAATAACTGATTTACATCCGTCTCCTCACTTCAGGTTTAGTTGAAAACTAGCGTCATGTACTGGTTGTCGGGCATTTTGCGAAACTTTCGCACGCTTCTCTAATAATTGATCAAATTAAATTATTCTTATTTTTTATCCACTGTAAGTATATTATATCATGTGCCTTTTAGGCTGTGCTAAATATCTGTAAATGTGTTATTTTTATGTCTTCTTTCTGTGTCCACTACACACATATTGGGACCCATTGCCCACGCACAATGTTCCACTCAAAGGACTAAGTGCGGAAATCAAACCCCTATAACATAGAACATATTAAGTTTAAGTTTAAGTTTTATTTAGGAACAAAAACACATTGACATAAAATTACAATAGAAACGATGATAGCTACAAAAGTTATAAACTGTGTCGCAGCTATCAACGCCCGTCTAAACATATGAAACTCATTGTTCCAGACACATGATATTGGCTACAGTTTGGCTCAGAATTCGAATTTAAGTAAAAAAAGAAAAATTTAAAAAATATACAAAAGAAAAACTAAATGTGTATATTTTGAGTAGTGGTGTAATGTGGAGTGGAACAGTGAATGAGGATATGTGTGAGTGGGTGTGTGAGTGTAGGTGTGTAAGTGTGTGTGAGTGAGACTATGTGTAAGGGTGCATGTTCTGGGTAAGTTTCAAGTTTTCACAATTTCTTCAGTTTTATCATATGATAGAGATTTCAACCATTCGGTCAATTTAACTCTTACGATTTTACGAGTTAACCGGTAAATTTCGATACTTTTGTTTACTTTATTATAGATCTTAGGGCTAATGAACCTAAAGTGTCTTCTCGCCACTGCTGCTCTACAAGGAGTTATTTTGCAGACTCTATCAGAGAGGCGTTTCGCTGTACTATAGGTTGGGTCGAACGGCACGAGCTTATGTTTTTTGAGTACAGTCTGTAGTACGAAGAGCTGCCTCACCGTGAGAACTTTGCATAGAGAGTAAAGATCGAGTGTCGGATAGCGGATTGGTTTCTTAGAAAGGACCTTCAGCACGGCCCTCTGCGCCCTTTCTAGTCGCAGCATGGTTGTTTTATGAGCACCGCCCCACGTGGTCACGCAATACCCAAGGACTGATTGAGCGAGAGCAAGGTATACAGTTATCAGGCATTTGAAGTCAGCAACCGCCCGAAGCTTTTTAAAAATGTAAATCAATCTTCGTACTCGTGTCACCGAAGAGTTGATCTGCTTTTTCCAATTTAAATGTTGGTCAATGATTACTCCGAGATAGCGTATGTTGTCGGTTGAGTCGATGGGTGTACAGTTACAGTTGGAAAGGTCGGTGAGTGAGCACTCATGAGCTTTAATTGTCAAGGAAATGGGGGGCTGGCTTAAAATGCCTGGGGTAAAGGCAATAAATTTAGTCTTGCTGATATTGAGTGTGAGGAGGTTTGTATTCAACCATTTCCTGACCGTACCGAAAGCCATCTCCGCTTTACAGAAAGTTTCGCGCCAATCTTTACCGTGAATTACAAGAGCTGTGTCATCTGCATATGTTACTACTTTACAGTTAGGAGAAGACAATTGGCACAGCTCGTTCACGTAAATGAGGAAGAGTGTTGGTCCAAGAACACTTCCCTGAGGGACGCCAAAGACAACATTCTCTATTTTGCTCGTGTAGTTATCTATTTTAACTACCTGGTGGCGGTCTTTCAGGTAGCTACGGAAAATGTCGTGAGCTATACCACGAATGCCAATGCTTTCCAGCTTGGACAGCAATTTGGGGACAGAGACGGTGTCGAAAGCTTTGGACAAGTCTAGAAAGATACCAATAGATTTTTCTTTATTGTTCAGGTGACTAATTATTATGTCTGTGAGTTCCTGAACTGCGTCGTCTGTTGATTTTCCGATTCTAAAGCCAAATTGGTTGGAAGCTAAAATATTGTTTTTAGTAAGAAAATTCACAAGTCGAACATTCAGCACCTTTTCAAAAATTTTGGACAATGTTGTAAGTACAGATATAGGTCTGTAGTTGGAGACACTGTCCCTGTCCCCAGTTTTGAATATTGGGTGAACTATAGCCGTTTTAAAAGCACTCGGAAATATACCTAAAGATAGGCACAGGTTAAAAATGTGGACAAGAGCTGGTATGATAGAGTGCCTAGTAGCCTTAATAACGGACGCCGAAATGCCATCACAACCCACAGCACACTTGTCCTTTAGGTTTAGGATGATTTGGTCGATTTCTTCTTCATCCACGTCATACATAACCATGGATCCCGAAGGAGATGGCATGCCAGAGCTCAGTACTGCAGATTCTGTTTGAATATCTGATCTTGCTGAGGGTGAAATATGTTGGCGGATTTTAGAAGCTAAACTACTGCCGACACTAGCGAAATAATGATTTAACTCGTCAACTGACTGAGTGGGATCGTCACAGCACTTCAGCAGCTCCGAGGCAGGTGTTTTGCTAGCCGAATTCAAGTTCGTCACTTGCTTGATTAGTCGCCAAGTCTCCTTCGGGCAATTCCTGGCCCTCTGAAACTCGGCGGTTTCATAGTCTTCCCTGAGTTTTTTGAGAAGATTATTACAGTAATTACGATAGCGGAGGAAGACATGTCTATGAGACTCGTTATCAGGATCTTTCAAGACGGTCTTAGACAGTTTGTCTCTATGACGTATACATCTCAGAAGGCCAGGAGTAATCCAGGGCTTCAAAATACGCATTCTACTAGGGATGATTGAAGAGTGAGTGTGGGTTTTTATGGAGATCGACAATACCGATATCAGACTTTCAGTAGCACGGTCTGGGTCATTACACTGTAGAATAGGAGAAAAGTCTGTGTTTCCCATATCGTTTATAACCTCAGAGATGTTAATTTTTGAGAGTATTTTTTTGGGGGCATTTGGAATTGTCATATATTGGTTGCAGATGAGAAGCACAGGGAAATGATCTGTAATAAGAGAGTCCAGTACCAGGGTTGTGGAGGCGGTGGGCGATTTCAGTAAAACATGATCGAGACAGTTCGCGAGCCTGGTGGGGATAGTGTGCGCTGGAAGCATTGCATGGGACGCAGCAGTATTTAAGTATTCATCAGCATTGGAGTCAAGGCTACTCGGCACAATGTTAATGTTTATATCTCCAACAAGAGCAATTGTTTTATAATCTGCAAGCTGGCTTAGCAAAACATCCAAACTAGAAAGGAATGGAGATAAGTCCCTGTACGCGGGAGATCGGTACAGGGCGACAACTGCAACCTTGTCAGGAAACTTAAGCACAAGGCAATTTGCTTCATTAAAAGAAGGGAATTCTACAGAGCACTTTAGTACATCTCTAGTATAAGCAACGACACCATCATTCTGGTTTTTATAGGAGGATGAGTGGGTTAGATACCCGGGTAGGGTAGGGATATTTGTACATTTGCTTAGCCAGCACTCAGACAGCAAGATCACGTCAATAGAAAACTTCAATCTAGTTATCAGCACCAACAGATGATTAAAATTACAGTTAATGCTCCGAATATTAACGTGAAGTACTATCAGAGTACGGGAAGAGTTGTTGACATACTTGTGACTAAGCTCCGGCGAGCAAATGAAGGAATTGGAGACAGATACCTGCTCAATCTCAAGATTGATGGTGTTTAAATTATCCATTTTTAATTAATAGTTCAAACAAGGGGATGCAATAACTGAGGAAGGGACCAGGTTTGAGCAACAGTGGGTACATGCAGAAAGTACCACTTTTAGTACGTAGCGTGGAGTTATAAACTAATTGTTGTAGATGCAGTGAATAGATCTCATAAGGTGAAAAAATTGTGGAAACTACAGCGGTATATAGTAGGTTGTGTATATCGTTTTGTTGTGTAGTGTATTTGAAAGTAATTTGTGTGACTAAGAGTGCTAAAATATAACTAGTGCAAGTTAAGACAACAGACATAAAAACAATTATTGAAGCTGATCCATCAGATAAAATCAAAACATGCAAGAAAAACGATGAAAGAACTACAAAATGATGATCAGCTAAAGAGATATGAACTATACTAGAAATTAGTCATTTGAGTCTCACAATATTGACAAGGTCCGCCTCACATTTTACTTCAAGATGCTTGTGGCCCACTTTTTCCCTAACGTAGATCTTCCCATGCTTCACCCAGCAGAATTTGTAATCATTCGATTTGGCTGCATCTCGAGCCAGGAAAAAGAGCCTTTTATTCCTTGCAGATAAGTTCTCCGAAATGTATATTGGTTTCGCGGGGCCACTAATTTTTAAGTGTTCCGTAGTAATCTTAAAGCTGTCTCTGATGTGTTTCCTGAACTTAGATAGAAACTCCTCTTTACGTAAAACGGTGGTGAAGTCTACTATGATCGTCTTGTTGGCCGGGTCCTTAGATTTAATGCGATATTGGAACTTCTATCAATCTATTAAGGCTACAGAATGATGTTGATACCAAAAAACAAATTAATGTGCGACACATTTACAACACATTAACGTCTATTATACCGAAAATGTAAATGGCTATTAATGAAAATCAGTGAAAATAGAGACCTACATATCTCACTCTTCGCGAAGACCTCGACAAAACAAAATTTACTATTATAACGGGCCTTAGTTTTTAGTACATCATATTTACTCGCTCAGTTGATTACATAAAATTATTAATTACATAAAACAAATTTCATTAGTACTTACTAAACTTTCACAGGCACTTCGCGTATCACTTGTTTTTTTTTCTATGCTTCTAAAACCTACCAATAGATGGCGTTAGTATACCTTCGTATCTACGTTGTCGTTTACTTTGTTGCTTAACTTAATTTTCATAAATAGGCTAAAAATGATTTCAAGAAATGTATAAACATTTTACCAATTTCTGATAAGTTAGTTTGGGGTGCAGCTCGCTTAGAAACATTTCAAGTATTATAATTTTTTTAGTTTTGCTGTACAATAATTTCCTGAAAATTTCACAGAAATTGTTATCACAGTGTGGGTGATATAAACGGTAAATGTGAGACGTGAGTGAGACGTTTTTAATAAAATGAAGCACCAACCGACGTTTATTCCTGTATGCACTGACCTGCAAATTGCAAAAAACATGAGAAAATTTGAATTTTACGGGCTGTCCTGGCCGAAACTGTCAAATTTTCCCAATCAATCTTGAAACTAATACCTCAGTAATAAAGTTGAAAATCTATTAAAGAAATTTGACAGATTATTGTAGCTTTGTGTGCTGGCGTCTGTACGTAACTTTGTTGTTTATTCTTCACACGTCTACGCTTAGAAATAAATAATACATAGAACAAATAAAAAGCAAATTTGAAAAATATAAACTTGAGGATGGTTCCTACGAAATGGAATCAGAAATGAAGAGATTCGCGGGAGAACTATGGTAAACGACATACCTTAAAGAATCGCTAAACGAATGGTAGAAGTGACACTGAATGCTAGAAGCAGAGTCTTGTCGATGTGGCGATACAATCTTACGGGGAGACCTATGTGCAGCCGTGGACGTCTTTCGGTTGAAATTATGATGGTGACTCAAAGTATTGAATTAAATGTGTCCTTGCGTCATGTGTTTTTTATTACTCAAACGTCAGAAGATGGTGCCGTGTGTGTTGGATCATTTATTTCCTTTTAAAATGGTAGACCTAAATGGTGCTTACCCATACGTCATATTCGTGAACCGGCGCCACTTGGGAAATGGTCGTCTCTTAGGTAGCTTATTTTGATTTCTGGATTAAATACTATAGACTTTTTTTTATTTATTTGGTAAACAAACCTACAAGACTTGAGAATCAATTAAATGAAGTGGCTAGCGAGAAACCCTGACCTAAGCCCTATCGAACATGCGTGGGATGAGTTTGGCAGTCGTGTCAGAAGCCATAATCAACCTCCAGTCACACTATACGCCCTGAGTTTTAAAAGTGACAACATAGTTACATACATTACTTTAAAACATACTGAAATTGTATCATAAGCATAGGTCCCTGGCTCCTAAACTATGTTTATACCTGTGACTTGGGAGTCAGTATTCCTCTATTATATAAGACATTAGGTATGTCGTTCATTATTAAAAACAAAATTGTGGAAAAGAAAGCAGAGTGCAAAGGAAGTGGGTAAAGTTTAGAACATTTTTTGCCTATCATAGTCATGAAAATTCAAAGTATTTATTGACGTCATGTTATTGTGTTTATGTGAAGTTTAAGTATCGACCTTTACATCTATTCTAAAATAGTAAGAATTAAAATAGCAAGTCATATAAAACAAAATCATCAAGTTTGGCAAATTCGTTGAAGTTTAAGCACTTTTTTTAAAAGATCATTACAAAATAAACTGTTAAGCGCTTTATGCCCCAAATCAAATTAATGCTAGTTAAAAAGCCTATTTACTGTAGTATTTGAGAGACTAAAAATATTTTGGTGCATAAAGCGCTTAACAGTTTATTTTCTAATGAAAGTTAAAAAAAGTGCTTAAAATAACAAAACTTCAACGAATTTGCCAACCTGGATGATTTTTTTTTAAATATAACTTGCTTTTTTTTTCTTACTATTTTACAATAGATATAAAGGTTGATACCTAAACTTCACAAAAACACAATAACATGACGTCAATAAATACTTTGAATTTTCATGACTATGATAAGCGAAAAATGTTCTAAACTTTACCCACCTCCTTTTCATTGGATGAAGTAAATAAGAAAAATTAAATAAAAATCTGAAAAATGTTTGTGATGGTGTGTTGTGACTGTGAGAGATAGGGTGTGTGCAAGTGTGTGAGTGTGTGTGAGTTTGTGATTGAGTGTGTGAGAACTTATTAAAGAATTTGAGAATATTCCCCACCAATGCTTTTAACTTGGTGTTTTTTAATAAGTTATAAATAAATTTGGATGTTGCTATTCACTTCAAGGAGCTATTTTGCGTGGCTTCGGGAATATTTCATAATAAGTTAGATTTTTTTAATTGCATATATGTGAACTAACTATTTGAAACTACTACTGTGTATATTGTATCTTAATGGAATGAATAGAATCCTTGAATTTTATAATAGTCAACAGTCTGATTACACAAATTATAACTGTTTGACTGGGTCTTCGAACCGGCCGCAGCTAGCGTAGCTTAACCTTCGATCAACACGTGCGTCTGTTATAGTATAACCACGATCCTCACGGTGTAAAAACATAAAATACAACAGTTAGTACGTTCAGTAACGGAAGTCTCTACACTGTCAGTTTAAAAAAAAATATCATCTACTAGCAGAGTACCATCTAAATTGAGTGTCTAACTCTAATTAAACGCGAGCGAAGCTGCGGGTAAAATTTCGTAATAATATAATTCAATCATGTTTCGAAAGACACGTGGCGCCATCTATTATCATAAGAACTTATTGTTGTTTTCTTCGGGAACAGTTTTTTCGGGATGAAAGGTACCCAATGTTCGTGTCAGTACACCAGACAATGTATATGCAAGAATTCCGGATGATCGGCATCAAAAGGTAAGAAACAAACATACTTTCGAATGTAGAATATTATGAAATATTGACACAAAATGATTCGATAATCTACTTCTTTTCTTGGACGAAAAGGTAAAAAGTTTCAGCTTAGAGTTATTATCATTATAATATTATATTCTTTTAAATTGATTTATATTCTTGTTTATTCAGTTATTAAAAAATCTGACGGATTAACTGACTTCTTGACTGACTGAAGTTCTCAGCGCTAAAAATCTATTTATTACACAATCACAAACATATTACTAACTTCGTAAACAAGAACCATGAAAGCCAGTCTAACCAGAAACGGCACGAAGTCCTTAATTTAAAATTAAACGAACTAGTGAAATTGAAAATGTAAACAAAAGTTATTAAAACAATTGCTTACGTTGTTAAATAGCCAAAACTTTGCCACCTTATCGAAGATCTAGTTGCCAAAAACTCTACCTTCCCATCCCGAAAGCTGTCGTGATTGTCACGTAAGTTTCATTGTATCAGCCGCTTAAGCAGCTGAAACAATGACGTAATCTTTTATTTTCAATACGAGCAATGAACATGACAGTTTGACAGCTTGTCAGAAAATTAATGTGTGTACTTACAGAAAATTAATGTCAAACCACATTATTTATTATACAGATAAAAGTTAAATGTCGATTGAAAACCAGTCCTAAGCGTATTAGAATCGAAACTAATGAAATCAAATTAAAGTCATTTTCGTGCATTTTTAGACTTCTTACCTTCTTCTCTTTCTCATTTTTGTAGCACAGGGCACAGAAAAAGAAATTAGACAAAACATAAAAAATATATTTAATTACTACACATTACTATTTAATGAGAACATTGCTATTTGAATAATTATTTTTAATAATTATTATTAATAACCGCCTGGTAAAAAAAAATGAATAAATTAATCATCATCATCATGATCACTGCAGCCAAAAAACGTCCACTGCTGGACATAAACCTCCCCCCAATACGGGTTTCCCATAATCGTCCCGCTTGGTAGGTGGGTAGATTGGCGATCGCAGTATTGTGGTAAAATACATAGAGAACGCTGTTGTCCAAAAAATAGAATTTAATAAAAATATCTATAACCTATAAAAAGTATTTTAACGTAGCACAATGCCAATTTTATTAAGTAATCCATTGGTCTAAAGACGTTATGAAAAATCATAAAAAAACTTTTATTTCAATTAAACCATCTTACAGGCACTTGGGTTTGTCAAGGACTCACTTTGTAGGAAAGATGTAGATAGTGACCCATTCTAAAGTTTTCTAGCTTCCTATGGAGAAGAACAGACAAGAATCAACACTTTTTAAAATGAAGAATATAACCTACAATATTATCATACCTCGACGAGCTCACATCTAAATGAACAGCTATTAAAACAAAGTTTTAGTATAGGTACTCAAAAATACCTAGTTATAGTACTATACTACTAGAGTAGTAGGCATAGACCGCTTGGAATACTTGTCATGAACAGAATGCTATGCTTTTAATTAAGGCTCAAGTAATTTAGAGGGGCAGGGTACGTTCCACCACGCGTGGCCATGTATTAGGCAAAATCTTCTGCATACTCATTTGGAAATGTTTAAACAGCGAGGCAGGGGTAGTGGGTGGAGGCCCGAAGGCTATGGTTAGTTCTCCGCTACAGATAAATTAATAAAGCAGCTACCTAGGTGCGCATAGATATAGCACGCATGTCCGTGAGTACCGTGTTACAGGGTGTCCCGATTTTTGGTTAAGGTTATTTGGGTTTTTTTTACGGAGAGTAGCCGTCGGCGCGGGAGATATTATATTGCAAAAGTGTTTGTGCAGACACAGGTGCACTCACTCATCCCTCATTCTCATAGTCCGATGGCTCGAAATCCGATATGACCGGACAGGGTCCAGGCGCAGGACCTATGGCTTAATACGAAGACACGATTTTTTTTTAGAAAAGAGTAACAATGATAGTGTATGTAGTGTACATGAGAGCATATAAAAGATCAGCACATCTTAGCTCTCGTTGTCCTTGAAAAGTCGTAAAGTCATCGAATGCAGTCGCTGTGGCGCGAAATCGACTAGAAGGCATCATCAACATCGTCAGTGTATAATCGTATGGGGAATGTAAGTAGTTGTATTTGAACTAAGCGAAAATGAAATGTTAGTGTAGAGAACACACCATATTTCTGTAACACACAAAATTGTATGCTAACATTAAATACGCTAGTTGTAGCGAAAGGAACAGACACATCTCCACAGTTTTTTCGTCCGGAATTTATTCACTAGGTAATGTAAACTGTGTTTTGTTGAAAGCGTAATCATCGTCATGTAACTGTCCGAAATATAGTTATATAAAAACAATCTCTATATTTTTCCCACAGTTCTCAGCAGCACATTTTCGATACTTAACTAACATATTACAAGTTTCTTAAACCCAATAACAACATAAAATAATCAAACAGCAAATCCGAAACACCCTGTACGCATGAGATGTGAGATGTAAAATTTGAGCCGAGCACAACGCCACACCTATTATGAAATTTGTGCACACACACAAGAATGGACGCACACACACACACAACCTCCGAGAAAGGTACCTATTCGGACTTAGGTGGCTATTGGGGGGTAGGGGTTCGTACTTGCGACGTTCGGGCCGGCTTAAATTTTCGTATTAATATGTATCTCTTATACTCGCGGATTTACCAGCCGATGCTCGGCGTAATTATGTGGCCGGCAAGGGGAGTTTTTAATAGCTCACGGTAAAAATACAGCCAGAGACTTCAGAGAATTTGGGTAATGCCCTTTGTTTGAATTATTAAATGTTTCTGTGAAAGTGTTGGATTTTCTTTTGAAGTTTTGTTTTTAATTGGTACACTATTAGGCACGTTCGCAAATTACATTTACAATAAGTAAATCTTTTGTAAACTTCAAATATTATAACTATTTAGATAATGTGTGGCGTAATAGTTAAAGAATTCACGATAGTGGTACCGATTCCCTTGTTCGCAAACTAAACTAAATTTAAGTTCAGTGCATCTTTTCCTTTGTATTTCATTAAGAAGAGGACAAAAGAAAAATTTAAGTTTAATCCTGTCAAATTAATCGGCGCACTAAAATTTCGTCAATTTACGTCAAGCGCTGATTAATTTGACAGGACTAAACAAAAATTTATCTTCTGTCCTTTCCTTAATGAAATAGAAAGAAAAAGATGCACTGAACTTAAATTTAGTTTAGTTTGTGAATAAGGGAATCGGCACCATTATCTTTATAAAACCATATCCAAGACTCGCATCATTTGTCTGCCTATATAATATAAACATAATATATTCGCATACCTATTCTACATTCCGTGTCCCTAGAGGTACCGACACTGGACATAATATCGATTTATCGTAAGTTCAAACTCTGTGACGTACACGACACGTAACTACGCATATTATTGTGAAGAACGGACGAAACTTTACTATGTCCGCACTGGAAATCGAGAATTAATTTTAATGAACTATTCATTTGTTAATTGGTAGGGATATTATTAATGGGAGCAGTCGTGGTCCAGTAGTAACAGCCTGGACTTGCGTCATGTAGGTTGTATAGATATTTTGTGTAAATGATTTCATTTCCGTTGCTCTCAAAACGGAGAAACAAAACATCGTGAAGAAGCATGTCCTAAACCTAAAAAAAACCGGCCAAGTGCGAGTCGTACTCGCGCACCGAGGGTACCGTACAAACCTACAGGTATTCACGGTTTATGCATAAGGTTTATGTTTATGAAATTAAATGGTTTTTTTTTATTTTGTATTTGAGTTGACTGAATAAAAGGTAAATTGAGGTTTATGATTTATGACGTATTAAAAAAAAATAACTTACTAGATCTCGTTCAAACCAATTTTCGATGGAAGTTTACATGGTAATGTACATCATACATTTTTTTTAGTTTTATCATTCCCTTATTTTAGAAGTTACAGGGGGGGGGGGACACATTTTACCACTTTGGAAGTGTCTCTCGCACAAACTATTCAGTTTAGAAAAATTAAATTATATTAGAAACCTAAATATCATTTTTGAAGACCTATCCATAAATACCCCACACGTATGGGTTTGATGAAAAATTTTTTTTTTGAGTTTCAGTTCTATGTATGGGGAACCCCAAATATTATTGTTTTTTTTTCTATTTTTGTGTGAAAATCTTAATGCGGTTCATAGAATACATCTACTTACCAAGTTTCAACAGCATAGCTCTTATAGTTTCGGAAAAAAATGGCTGTGACATACTCGGACAGATAGACAGACAGACAGACAGACATAACGAATCTATAAGGGTTCCGTTTTTGCCATTTGGCAACGGAACCCTAAAAATGGAAAACATCTGAAATCTGTCAACCCAAACTGGGTCCACATGGAAGATTACGGCTATGAGACCTGCACCCTAATTGCGAAACGCACAATTTATCAGAATCTGAATGGGATTGAAGATTATTTTTAAACCATTGCGTCATTTGTTCGAATAAATTGTCAGCTCAGTAACGTAAATAATGCAATGAATGTTGTTGAACGATGAATATTAAACCAATTCCTACCGATAAAAAGTTCCGCAATTACCCCTCTGTTTCCCAGCAATGGGAACATGATAACTTGATTTTGAAATTAGTCATGTTAGTTGATGTCTGAATATTAGTCAACAAAGCCAAAACAAAGGTTATCTTCAGATCTAGGGAGTTTTTTGAAATTTCTAACTTTATTCCGACTACGGTAAAACACTTAATACAACACTGATAACTTACTGCCGGACTAAGTTACTGGAGGGGCAACTGCCGTAACTTTAAGAAATATTGCCGTGAATCTCAGTGTCAATCTGTCAAATAAAACTTGTAATACTACAAGTACATTTTTATGCATATTTAATGTACATTGTCGCCGAGAAGAAATTGTGACTTGACTTCGGACGGTTTTCAAGTATGTACAGATGCCAGCACATCCAGCTACCCGAAACTGTCAAATTTTCCCAAACAATCTTGAACTTTATACTGTAGCAATAAAGTTGAAAACCTATTAAAGAAATTTGACAGATTGTAGTAGCTTTTTGTGCTCGCGTCTGTACGTGCATTGGCCTTTTTTTTAATGGGAAATCATCAAATGACTTCTCCTGCTCTAGACGGAGCGGGAGGGCGTGTCAGACTTTTACTGACTAAAACCCACCCGTGTTCCTTCAGTTGCCCATGTGCCAGGGTCACGGTATCTCTTTCGAACAATCTCGCGACCCTGGCAGACGTGCATTGGCCTTCAGTTTTATTCAAAGAACTGTGTTTCAATCTTCTTACGACTTCGTTACAAAATTGGCTCGATGGCTTTAACCATGTCAAAAGTATTTCCTGTTTTTTTCTTGTTTTCTTATGACCGATTACGTTAGTCCGCGTGTTGCAGGACGTAAAGAATAGCACTATCCTATTTCTGCCCGTGGGTGTCGTAGAAAGCGACTAAGGGGCTTAAAAGAGAATGGGCAGAGCGTACTCTATGCATTTTACCACCATAATGCTATCGCCAACCTGCCTGCTAATCGCTTATGGCAAAGCCCCCACCCTTTGCGTGAAGCCTATTTTCAGATGTATACGTCTTATGGCTGAAATGATGATCATGTTCTTGTGTTTCTCAAAAGACGTGAACACTAATCTACATGGTCGTCACATATTCTGACTTACATAAAATCTGGTCTTAAAAACAGACTATGACCTCTGAATTTTATCTCGGTGTTTCTTTTCAGAGTAGTCGGATAGGAAACGGCGACCTCATCTAGTTGTTAATATATGTATTATTCACGTGACGGAGAGAAAGCGTTCGTTTGAACTTACTTTCAGAAATAAACATCATTTATCACTGAGGCCTGATGATTAAAACCAAATTAATTCCAGTTTAGGGGTTGCCAAAATTATGGATATTTATTAAATATTTTCCATCGCTTTTATTCTAACTATGTAATCAATTATTTTGGTTATTGTATGTCTAACAAAAACTCGACTGGAACAAGAAAACATGATTTTAAGACAAATAAATAATATTGAAATCAGTGCCCATTAGTTGAATATCAAACTTGTCATGAAATAAATAACAAATTAAAAAACATAAATTAAATAATATTATAATAGTTATTTCCAAACTACACTTAAACTACTAACCTATTTTTACTATACTTTGTTTAAAAACTGTTGTACGACTTATCTCAAACTAGCTTTTGCCCTCGACTTCGTCCGCGTGGAGTTCGGTTATATCGTAATGTAACGTAGCGTATGCGAGCGTTAAGAAAGGAAGTAGAATTGCACGGACGAAGTTGCGGCCAAAAGCTAGTAAACTACAAAATTTCTTTGTACACCACATTTTTTGCTCATCTATTACTGTGTAAGTATTTCCTAAGGATTTCTTTTGCCATTTTATTAATTTGAAAAAAGAAAAAACGTTTGGTTGTTTATTTTAATTGTTTTTCAATTATTATTTTTTGTCAGGTGTAATTTTGTGCAAATCTTGTCTATTTTGTTTTATGTTTTTGGGCAATTTTTGTGAAATAGTTCGTGTTTTCGTAATCAGCGACCCGATAAATCATAAAAACGATACCTATGTTGACTTTAAGAATTTGTTACCCCTTTTCGACCTTTTAGGGGTTGAATTCTGAAAGAGCCTGAAACACTTGTTCACTCATTTATTGATAGGAGTTCTCCTGTGAAGTTTCGAATAAAATAGTGTAACTAATCTTGTTTCCTCATACAAACTTTGAAGCCCTTTTCCACCCCTTTAGGGGTTAAATTTTCAAAAACCCTAGGACTCAAAAATGTTTATTTCTAATCGTTAATCTAAAAACAAAGTTTCAGGTTTCTAGCTCTAAAAATGACGGACTTCCACACAACATTTTAACCCCTTTTTCACCCCCTTAGGGGTGAAAATTTTCAAAAATCCTTTCTTAACGGATGCCTACGTTATTACAACTATCTGTATGCCAAATTTCAGCGAAATTCGTTCAGTAGTTTCTGCTCTGCGTTGATAGATGAGTCAGTCAGGTTTACCTTTTATACAGGATAAGTTTTCATCCTGTGCGCAAACTGTAACTCTGAATTCAGCATATCATTCTAGACCCCCCAGTGTAGAAAATTTTCGTCGGTTCTACAAAAACAATCAGCTGTTTCATACATTTTGTAGGTATTGCATTTTTCTATGAAACAGCTGATTTTTTTTAATAACCGACGAAAATTTTCTACACTGGGGGATCTAGAATGATATGCTGAATTTTATGGTTACAATTTGCGCACTGGATAAAAACTTACCCTGTATATTTAGATGTTTATTTTAGAAAAGTGGTACGTAACAAACATAAATCGAAAGATTAATAATTTAATTGATTACAACTTTACTGTGGAATACAAACAAGAGTAAATTGATCAATATTAGCTTACAAAAATTCATGTTATGAAACTGTTTTAAAAGCTTGTAAAAAACGTAAAACCTTATTTTCCGAGGTGTCATGTGAACCATCATAAAATGTACATAGTATAGTTACAACTCATGGCATCGTCCGCATGAAGTATTTCTCTAGTATTCCCATGGGAAGCAACTTTTCCTACCGCCATCAAAACTATTTTCAGTAAACATTTCAGGATCAATTTATTATATATTTTCTACCAGTTTAGTTTCTCAACTACTTTATACGTTTTGTCGACTCGTTGCTAAGTTAAAGACGCACGGATCTTTCGATCAGAGGTTAAGCAACTGTTGCCGAGGTCGATCCGTGGATGGGTGACCACCATATACAAAGTATGTTAAGCCGTTGGTCATGGCTTTCATTGTGTGATTTTTGACAGTTGATACAGGTAGTTAGTAGCCCGAAAATCTGGCAAACTTTTTTTTTTTTTTTGGATGGTAAATCATCAAATGACTTCTCCCGCTCTGGGCGGAGCGGGAGGGCGTGTCAGACTTTTACTGACTAAAACCCACCCGTGTTCCTGCAGTTGCCCATTTGCCAGGGTCACGGTATCTCTTTCGAACAATCTCGCGACCCTGACAGGCATCATGTTACCCTGAAACTGTGATGTTGAGGTAAGGTAGGCAGTCGCTCCTTGGACAATACTGGTACTGAATACCCCAACATAGTTGGGAAAAGGTTTTTCCGGCATTGGATTTGTCACGAGGAATTAATAAGTGACCTTATTGGTGATGTTCTTCAGAAAGGTCAGGTGCGTAGTACTCGCAACCGGCGTGTATGTATGACCAATTGTATGAACCTAAACGAGGCAAAAGGAGTGTGTAGAGATCGTAGCAGGCGTTCCGTGGTTTCTGCCTACCCCCATGGGAAAAAGGCGTTATTGTATGTATGTAATTAATATAATTTTCTGGATTGTGTGATAAAAGTTGTATTTTAGTGAAGTATATTCTTCATAAAGGTAATAAAAATAAATTCAATTAAGTTATGATATGAAACCGAACTTTCTACCAAGCTATAGTTGTAGCTAGTGAAGGGTTCCACTATCTAGCTCCACTCTACGTTCTATTTCCTGACTCCATCATCAGACCCTCCTTACTAAGCTCAACCTATTGGATCTGTGCTCCCCTCCAAAAGTTCCACAACTCACCTTTTGGCTTCATCGTCAGATCAGCTATAAAATGCCAAATTTTAGTATTGTCATGCAAACTTAATATACATACAAAGATTTACTTTGGTACATCAATTAGAAGTAGATAAAACTTTATATTCTTTGTTAATAAAAAGTGAATCTTTGCGTGTTTAAATGTGATAATTCTTTATTCAAAATGCAATAAAAACTTATAAAAATTAGCGAACTAACTAATCGAATCCTCCTAAATAAGTTTGAGATTATATTATTCAGACTAAACAGTAACACTGAGAGAAAAACAAACATCAGACGAAGTCCACAACAGAAAACGTCACAACCAAGTACATTTAATCTATGCTACGCAGGTACGCTCACTACTGTTTCGTAGCTAGTTCGTAGCCGACCTAGCTACGAAGCTACGACGTGCCTACGACGCGTAGCATTGCGTAAGTTGTCTGAAGCATCTGTCTAGTGTTATACCCAGGCTTAAAGTAATAGTATATTGTTATTACGTATACATAAAGTTAGTAGGTAGTACTATTATTTATTTTTTATTCACTCTAATAATACCTGTGGTTATACATTCATAAATTATGTATTGGTCTTAACATTGCGATCGTCTATGTTGTACGGGTTTCACAAATCCGTGTCACATGTAAACTTAGAAGTAACTTGGAATCATTAGCCTCTACTTTAGATAATTAAAGTTGAAAAAAGGCAATTATTTTTAAATCGACTACCCATACCCATGCATCACAAATGTGCACTTAAAGCTCTAAAAAGCGCTTTCAGAGCTCTCGTTTAAATAAAGAAATTTCCTTAAATAATTAAACAACGCAAAAAGGATTTTCACCCGAGGTTGGACAGTGAAGCTACCCCATTTTCGATTGGTAATTGAAAAGGGTACGTGATTGTTAAAAATTCAATAGGCAGCTTAACTCCTGACAGCGTGGCTGTTAGTGGTGACAACTCCGCGGCCATCCAAAGTACGAACGTGCACTACGTGTAATACAAATTACTAGAAGCCCGAAATCCGCTCAATGAACCACTCTTACTTGCCAAAGTAAAAAAGGTGCGCAACTTCACTCAGCGCACTAGACTATTTTATCACGCGGTGACATGTCGAAACAAAAACTTTATTTACCACAGATTGGAGAACGTGTATAACAAACAAATTAGTGTTCTGTTTAGCTGATGAGATATACAATTCATTAAAGGGTAATTATTTAACAGTTTCTATTGTAATAATATGTTAAATGCCTTGAAATCACTGAGATAATCAAACTTCATCTGTCGATTTTACGAAAAAACTGTTCCGTAGTGTTGGCAATATAACATTTAAGTCGTTGAGAGCTTGTTCAGAATATGTTTCGACCACGGGTTTCGACACACTAATAAGGATTTTCATATGGTGATAAGCAAGCCAGAGGACTTATGGCTAAATAATAACAGCCGCACAGGTTAATCTAAAGGTAATTCAAAAAGTGCTGACTTTCGGCCTTGTTTGAATAAATTACTTTTGATTTTAATCGAAACTTTAACACTACGCTTGCCAGTAAGCAGTTGGTCCCTGGAATTTTTAGTTCCTGGACATGCCAGTTTCCTTAAAATTTTTCATTCTCCGTTTTGAGAGTAGTGGTGATGAAATTATTTACAAAAAGTTAAAGGCCTGTCTGGGTTCGAACCATTTACCCAACGCACCACTACGCATGCAGTTTTAAATAAGGAAGTTAATATTTACAATATTCAATAATTTGATGACATAGTGCTGCGGATAGCAAGTTTCATACTGCTTCATAAACTGCTTTGGTTAACAGTAGTACAATTTAATGGAATGCAATGTCGGAAGTAGTTTGCGTTCTCTGTAAATTTTGGGATAACATTCTTATATCAAAAGTGTTTAAAAATATCTGCACTAAAAAGTTCAGTAAATAAAAAACACTACCAATTTAAATCGTGGTAGTAGTAATTGCAACTTATCTTCGCCAGACATTGTCGCGAACTAGCACAATAACATACGTATTATTATTATTAAGTGTATATTTTATTATAGAATAACGAACTACGCAAAAGACTTCACATTTTAAGAAAAACAATAAGAATTTCCTCCGTTGTTTCTTTCCAATACTTTAGTGATAGCAAACAGTTAACTTCAAAGTTAATTTTGTCCGCAGCTGAGTTTTGGATCATAGATATAAATAGTCCAAGAATAACATTTAATAAACCTGCTTCTAGCAAAGAAACGACATGATGTCAACATCCAATACTATGCATTAAATATTTGAATTCAATACGACATATTTCCTGACGCAGTATCTTGGAAATATTCAATATCCTTGCTGCGTCGTATGAGCTAGTGAATGTGTGAAATAACTCCTAGGATGCAATTTCCAATACAGGTTCCACAATTCCACACATTTCAAATCAAGCTATTTTATTGGAGGAGTGCAGTCACTCAGAAATGTCTTTTAGTAGCAGTAAAGCTCTTTCCTATGTACCATTGCTATGTAACTCGATGGTCTCCATTAACAATGTCGGTTATGCATTTTTACCAATATTCACTTTTTTTATATAATTCGATGGCCCCTATTAACAATGTCGGTTCCACAAAAAGACTACTGTTCAGTAGAGCAGTTCAAAGTTTGTTTTGGCGATAAAAAAAAATAAGACTGTGGATGTTAAAATCGATCAGTGCAACTTATTTGAATGATTTATGTATTGTTAAAAAGTGAATATTGGTAAAAATGCATAACCGACATTGTTAATAGATACCATCGAACTGTAAAAGAGGCCGCTGTTAAAAGGGACTGACCAAGATGTCAGTCTCTTTTAACAGCGGCCTCTTTTAAACTAAGAAGTTTGTTTCGGTGTTTCTCTTCAGTGGGCTAGAAAAAAACTACCTAATCTAGTTTCATTACAAAAATGCCCTTATAAAAGTGTTATTTTTAATCAGTTTGCAAAAAAAAATGTATCTATTATCATTTCTTACCTTACCTTATTTTCAGTGCTGCATTTGCCGGGAAACTCGGTAAAAATAAATTAGACAAAATCGGTTCGATAGCACAGCAACATCTAGCTTTGGCCTGACGGTTTAAAAACAGCTTGCACCACAAATAACTGAATGTGTTCAGCGCCGATCATATTTAAACTATTTGCAATGCTCTGTCTCTGTCATTCTGCAAATAATTGACAGAAATAGAACTATAGTTTTCATAATTTCAACCGAGAAACATCCACTGCTGGATACAGGCCTTCCCAAGTTCCGCCACTTCGATCACTCCTGTGCTTCCCGCATTCAATAGATTCCGACGGCCTTCAGTAAGTCATTGGACCACCAGTACAATTTAGAGGCCTTCCAAATATATCACCGACGGCTGCAATGATTCACTCCCGCTTTACGCACAATGGTCTATCTGACTGAAATATGGAAACAAAAACCTTCTAACGCAGACCACTAGTCTTACCAGGGTACGTTCCCCAGCAACTAGCTAATGGAAGTCAGATATGCAGTCGCTGCTTGTAAAATAGTTAACAGCATCCACTTGTACTGGAACACTGCCCTTATATTTTTGGAAATAAATTAGGTATTTGAGAGTATCCTTCACCGATAGGAAAAATAAGAAAGGAAGGCTACAGGGTAATGCATCGCTCATTTTAACACGTTCACACTACCACTTGAATTAGAAAGAGCTGGGACATGCGACACATTTTTATTGCTGATTATACGTGTATCCTACCCCCAGGAGAGGTTTTATTTGTCGACAGAAAAGTTTCTCCTTTTCTATCAAAGGGCCTGGCTGTTTATGTTTAAAACTGCATACAGTGAGCCTGCAAAAACTCGCGAAATAAATATAACGTATTAAATTCAAACGATTTTCAAAATTGAAATTTTTCGTATCTCGACACTTTGAAATTGAAATTTCCCACCGGCTGGGCAACATCTCATGTGACCAGAGGGCTGGTGTGTTCTTTGGGCAAAGAATTAACATAGCCATTCAACGTGGCAATGCTGCCAGTCTTCGGGGCACGTTTTTTGATGACAGCGATGCGGAGGAATACTTCGACGCCTTAGTGACCTTTTGTTTATATATTTATTTGTATAGTGTGTACAACAGATATTAATAACTGCCCCGTTGGTCTCGTGGTCGCAAGCGCGACCGCTGAGCGTGGGGTCCTGGGTTCGATTCCCGGGTCGGGCAAACTGTTACTGGGTTTTTCCATTAGGAATTTCTTAGTAGCAGCCCGGAGTTTGGAAGTTGGCGGTGTGATACCCCCGTGCCTCGAAAAGCACGTTAAGCCGTTGGTCCTACGCCTGATCTCTCTCCGGTCGTGTCGGATTGCCGTCCCATCGGACTATGAGAGTGAGGGAAGAGTGAGTGCACTTGTGTCTGCGCACACACTTGGGCACTATAATATCTCCTGCGCCGATGGCTAGTCTCCGTTGAGATTGGCCGCCGTGGCTGAAATTCGGTCTGGGGGACTATATATTAATAACATGGATGTTAATAAAAATTACTACGGCTTTACTCTTAACTGGACAAAGGCCTCCTTCAAGCACCGCCAAATCGCCCGATTCTGTGTTTCTTGCATCCAGCGGATTCCTGCGGCCTTCACCACATCATCGGTCCATCTTGGAAGGCCTAAGTCCAGCAGTGAACGTCTTTCGGAAGAAAAGATGATGAAGATACCCACCCCGTCGCATCAAATCCGTTGCCGGTGCGCACACTTCATATTCGTAACTATTTTTCTATTTGCTCGGCGGATTGAAAAGTTCGCGGCCTCAGCAAGAAAACAATATAAAATATAAGCAAAAGTAATTTTATTTTTCCACGTAATCTCCACTTAACTCTATGCACTTCTTCCATCTGGTTTCCAACGCCTGTATGCCGGTCATAAAAAAAGTTTCTTCAAGGCCTTCAAAAAAGTCACCCACCGCAGCTTCGACCTCCTCATTTGATGAAATTTTTTGACCTCCAAGGTGTTTTTTTTAGGTTTGGGAATAAATGAAAGTCTGAAGGTGCCAAATCAGGGGAATAGGCGGGATGGGGCAGTAATTCAAAGTCACAATCACGAATTTGAGCCATAGATTCAACAGACGTGTGAACGCGTGCATTATCCTGGTGGAACAACACTTTCTTGCTGAGTAATCCTGGCCTTTTCTCTTTGATTGTTTCACGCAAGCGACGTAAGAAGGTGCAGTAATAAGCCGAGTTTATAGTTTCACCTTTTGCAAGGTAGTCCACCATGATGACACCCTTAGCATCCCAAAAAACTGACGCCATCACCTTGCCAGCTGACAAAATTGTTTTGGCTATTTTTGGAGTCGGTTCATCAGGTTTTTCCACTGCTTGGATTGCTATTTTGACTCTGGGGTGTAGTGGTGTACCCAAGTTTCATCCATCGTTACAAATCTGGCCAAAAAATCTTGTGGATCAGCCTCAAACATTTCCAAACAGTCGCGAGAAATCGTGAGGCGTATTCGTTTTTGTTCGACTGAAAGCAATCTGGGTACCCACCGCACAGAAACCTTAGAAAATCCAAGTTCATTGACAATTATGTTTTGTGTTCGTTCATATAAGATGCCAATAGTGTCTGCAATCTCCCTGATGGTCAATCTCCGATCTGTCAATATCAGATCACCGATTTTCCCGATGTTTTTTTCAGTCGTAGACGTCATAGGCCGGCCAGAGCGAGGGTCATCTTCAATACTCTTTCGTCCGCGTTTAAATTCAGCAACCCACTTTTTCACAGTCGTATACGACGGAGCAGATTCCCCCAATGTTGTTGACATATCTTCGTGAATCTCTTTTGGAGTTAGTTTTTTTTAAACAGGTATTTGATGACTGCACCTTGCTCAATTTTCTCCATTCTTTAAAAACGCTGCACAAAGGCTCACAAAATTCAGTCTAATTTAAATACAGTTAATGCTATTGCGATAGAATTTTACAATTTGACAACCAGAGAGTAAACTAATCGAATGAGGTCAGTTACATTAAAATAGTTTGAGTATTTATGTGTTAGGCCGCGAACTTTTCTATCTACCATAATGATTCTTATCTGTGGGTGATCGGCCTGTCCAAGGACCAAAATCCTATAGGTAGGATGGTTGTATATTCGATAGAAAATCGTCCGAATTTACGTCACGTTTAAGTCGCACGTTCGTGCAAGGGCCTTTTGTAATGTAGTTTGCACCAACTGCGTAGTGTTCCAGGCTAGTTTTTGAGTCTAGTCTAACAAAATGAGTAAAGTTTTTTATGTATCATAGCAAAAATGTACGTATAATTCTAAAAAAGGATAAAATTTTATTGGTAATGCAGTTTTGAAACAGAAGAAGGTATGAGATATTACGTCCACGGATTTAAGCCTACATTGAGACATCTACCTACATTTAAGTTGAATGGGTTTGCCGTACTTCTTCCTTTCAAACCACGTGGCTAAGGAAAATATTTGTCCCATATATTCGAATATTACCAAGTCCAAGGTATGTTTCCATTAATTTTTATTAATCTCGTTTGACTTTTGGGGCATAAAGCCCATCCAACTGTAATGTATCATCAAAGGTTTTCAGTTACTAATACGTACGTAAAAACAACGAACAAGAAAATATTTCTTTGACCAAAAATACACAAGTTGAAAGACAAATGTATTAGAAAAATATTTTTAAAAGAATAACTTTGCTTTGAAATTCTGTTTCGAGGCTAATATGTCACTGGTTTTTCTTGGGGCGTATTAATTTAAGGTTATCGGTCACATGTCGATGGCAGTAAAGTACAAAGAGTCATCTGCACTTTTTCGAAATTCACTTGTTTCATAATTCAACTCAGAATTCTTTGATTCATGATAGTTTTTTTTTTTCTGCGTAAGTAATATTAAGTCACGTATAAGAAACAGTTTTTTTTTTACAAAGTATCGATTCGAATCACACACGAATATATTATATATTGTACCTCCCATTAATCCATATATTCATCAGACATTATCGTGTTCACCTGTTGTAAACAAAGACATCCGTCACGTCAAAGCCATTTTAAGGTTTTTTTTTTTCCAACAATGTCGTAGTAAGTCATGTCTGCATTTCACATAATAGTGAAAAATAAGAAAAATAATTACGTACCTTTATAAATTATAGCAATCAACAAAACAAAATACAAAAGAATAGTCATGTCTATTTAAAATATTTTAAATTGTTAATGCTTTAGCCATTAGAAAGTCCCACGTAGAAGCAATTACATATATGGTAGTAAACTCGTTTAGTTTACGTTATTGTACGAAGTAGATAAAGACATCTTCAGTATGCTGGAGCAAAAAAATATACAATAATTGTCCTTAACCCTTTCCTTGGTAATGCCTTAGAAACTTAACGTTGTAAAACAGAAGTACA
The DNA here is from genome assembly GCA_947507805.1 of Aporophyla nigra. Taxonomy (NCBI): domain Eukaryota; kingdom Metazoa; phylum Arthropoda; class Insecta; order Lepidoptera; family Noctuidae; genus Aporophyla; species Aporophyla nigra. Next base: position 9,655,802 of record OX382291.1, on the reverse strand, counting down.
GAACAGAGGGGTAATTGCGTAACTTGCTATCAGTAGTAATCGGTTTCATTTTGATAGTTAAACAACATTCATGGCGTTATTTACGTAGTGAGCCGAAAATTTATTAGAACAAATCAAGCAATGGATCAGAAATAATCTTAAATACCATTTAGTTTCTGATAGATAGTGCATTACGCAATTAGGGTGCAGTTCTTTTATTATTGCGTTTCAAAATGCTCTCCTGTAAAATCATAATTTTGTAGATAACCGTATATACTTTTTAGCCGTCGATATGGTCAGCACTGGAGCAGCTTCATCGGCTCGTCGATCTGTTCTCAGCGACAATCATGGTCAAAACTCAAATATATTTTGAAAGTTTTCTACTGTTCTTCAAAATACGACGATTCTACTAATATTAGATATAAATGTAAAAGTTGTATGTTTGAATGTTTGTTACTTATTCTCGCAAAAGCGGTAGACGAGTTGGAAGATTGTTTATAACCTGGATTAATACATAAGATACTGTTTTACCCAGTACGTACGTTCCCGTGAGTTAATTTGACTTGCACCCGGGCAAAGCAGCTGGCAAATGCTAGTATCGAATAAAGTAACCTGTGTGAGTGCCAGTGGGCATGGGACAAGTGTTGACACCACGTCAGTAAGAAATAACATATTTAGATAAGCAATTTTAGTCCCAAGCGTCTCTCAATAAACACACATTATTTTCACTACAAAAAAATATAGTCAATAAATTCTTTAGCTTTATTTACACTATTTTATAGAAGTTATTCCGGGAAATTAAATTGAAACGAAGCTGTTTTCCCTCGCTATTTATAAAAATATATCATACCAGCGTTCGTTGGCAGTGCGCCAGAAATTGGATACCACGTGGAATAGCAATGGCGGGACCTTGCGTCCGAGTAAATGTCTACTTTCAACGCATTTCGACAGCTGTCTTGATAAAAATCTTTTTGTTCTGATATTACTGAAAGGGACTAAGCTGAAAATCATTTGGTAACCAACCTACAAATCTATTTAGTCTATTTTTATTATTCAATCTTAAACTCATTGACAAATTGCTCAGTTTTGACAAGCAACGAAAGCTGTGGCAAGATTTCGAATATTACCAGATTTTTTTATTTTTTCTGTGCTAGGCCAGGCTTTATCCATGTGCATGCTTATAGCCGCCAAAGTGCTACACGTGACTTTTGTCCTTTTTTCGTATTAAGCGTTTTAACAAATCATCAATGTAACAACGGGAACCGAACGTCACGCCTGTTCTTATCTGGCGCTGGTTGACCTACCCCACTGGGTTCGATTCATAAGCATTGTAGAGAAATTTATATATATAAAAATGAATCCCTGTTTCCCTTGGTCGTTGTTGTGTTTGTAATTGTCAGGAGAAGGTTCTTATGAAAGAAAAAAATAAAAAAAATTGCGCGGATAATTATAAAATTTAAGAACACTTATTTAAGAATACTTAATGTAAACTTTTTGAATGTAACATTATACCGGATGACATTTTTTACCGTCTCGACCTTCATATGGTGTGTTGTGTAACTAGAATAGAAGGCAGGAAGGCCTTCAGATTCATCGTAGGTGACTAAAGGAGCGCGGGACGCGGGTGGACAGGGATGCGTGTGCGGCTCGTGCGCCTGCGAAAGATCAATGAGGCCGCTATCAGCCGGCTTCAAAGGGTAGGACCGCGCTCCGAAATCAATGATACATGCCGCGCATTGAGTAGGGTGCGTATGATATGAGTTTCGATAGACTTAAAAAAAAAAATGTTTTTTTTTTTTCCAAATTTCTGTTTTTGTTGTTCTAGTATGAAAATGTTACTTTAAATGTGTAGTATTTATTGCTAGATCAATTTAATTACATGTTATTCAAAAATAAAAATAATAAAAATTTCTATGCCAAAAGCTTCTACTCCGTTCACCTATTTCCCCCATTTTTTTTCAAGACGCTAAAAAAAGTCACCCAGTATGACATAGAATTGACAGAATGCGTGCTCAAATATCATCAAAGAGAATGTTCAAAACAAATGCGTCAATCGAAGTTATTTTATTGATAGAAAATACATATAAAATAATTAATTTATTATTTCCCACAAAAAGGAAGTAAAACTGTCAAAATGAAAGGGATTCCTACTGATAGTGTATTACGTACCCTCTGGGTATGTGTCAGGTAAAAACGCTTTATACCGACGACGTACCAGGTTGTCAAACTTGGTAGGTTTATTACAACCTTTATTGAACCTGAGGCGATACGAAGTTCACTGGGTCAGCTAGTACAATATAAAATACGAAAAAATGACAAAGGTTTCTTGGTACATTCAACCGGCTATGCACCAGAGCCTAACTTTTTCCCTGGCCGACAACATCATCATGTGCCTAGCCTTTTCCCAACTATTTTGGGGTCGGCTTCATGTCTAACTGGATCAGCTGAATACCAGTATTTTATATGAAGCGACTGCCTATCTGAGCTCCATAACCCAGTAACTGGGTAATACCGTACCGCTTGGTAAAACTGGTTGTCAGACTTTTGGGTTTCTGACGACCTGTAAGGACTGTCTAAGATACACAAATGACAGCCGAGACTAACGGCTTAGCGTGCTTTCCGAGGCACGGACGAGTCTTTGTATATAAAGGTCACCTGACGGTTAACCTGACCGATGGATCCTTGCGGTTTTGATTACATAGCCACCAGGCCCTCACTGACCGAGAACACATAGCCTAGATGTTGTACAAGACCTCCTTTGGAACGAAAGTGAGCAAGGAAGATTTTCTGAGAACTCATCCCCTAAATGGGTTAAAGAGAGGATGAATGTTTGTATGAAAGTTTGTAATTTATGCCGATGGTAAATCCAATTGGTAAACTATAATATAGTAATATAAATGGGAAACAGGTAAACAGATATCAAGGTTAAAACGAATCCTCGAACTAGGGCTCATGCGTTATTTTCCTAGAGAGCTACTAGGGTTACCTACTCACAGCAAAATTCCAGTATGAAATTTTAAACAAGTCTAAAAATATATTCTTGTTCCGCAAAATAGTAAAAGTTACTTAAATAGGACGTACTCATGAGTTAGAAACTGAGTTGGTAACATAAACTCTAAATTCGACATAATATGCTCCATTTTCCGATAACTACGAATGAAATAATAATTTAATCCTGTAAATCGATATTAACGCACACTTTTTTAAGTCAAAATAATAATTTAATACAATGCAAAATTAGAAACACCATTTTATCAATGTAATCTATCGAATAGATCCTGCCAGGGTCACGAGATCTGTTCGAATGAGTTACCGTAGCACTGGCATATGGGCAACTGAAGGAACACCGGTGGGTTTTAATCAGTAAAAGTCTGACACGCCCTTTCGCTCCACCCTAGAGCGGGAAACGTCATTTGATGATTTCCCACCCACAAAAAAAAAAAAAATCGAATAGATAAACTTTGGTTAAGAAAACCCGAATAAGTACGGACTAATACTATACACGACATTATATATCCCTTTAATTTTTATCTTGCCAGTGGGAGACATCTTGATGCATGTGTGCATTGCAGCCAAGGCAATATAGCCATCCATTTGGCCAAGTGTGCGAAAAATATTGAGGAACTAGCCAGTGGGTTTTGCCGCGCGATGCATGTCGTAACGAACTGAAGAACACGGAACACATGTTTCTCATGTCTGCCGGAATTTTCCAATATTAGAAAATGTTAATGATTAAATGTTATTATGTTTCTCTAACTAAGGAACTTATTAGAGAATGGGCATCAGCTCTTTCCTTCGGGGGACGTTTTGCTCAGCAGTGGACGTCTTTCGGCTGAAATGATGAAGATGTTTCTTTCTGCAGTTATCTTCATTTCCAGTCAGTAAAAGTTCCCATTTAATATTTATTCATTCAATGCATTGTATATATGTAATAATTACCTATTACACTAAATACGTAATTAGTAGTTACTTGTTAACTACTTACTATGTTTTTTTTACTTTAATTTTATTTTACAAAGTGTTTTTACCAAGTTCTTCTAACTTAACAGACAGCAGTGCTGCTGGGGAGTTTCTTCCGCCACTTCTTCTTCCCAGCCAAAGCACTAGGAAGTGTCGAAGGGCGGGCGTTTTGGGGGGACTGTCTTATGACTTTGACGTTCAAAAAGTGCTGACTCTCAGCCTAGTTTGAATAAATGACTTTTGATTTGATTTGATTTGATTTACCGCCGGTACAGTTTGTAGTGTGTAAATTATCAACCCCTTTTTTAATGTCATCTTCATCTTTTCAATTTAATTTATTTTATTGTTGTGGTTTTTATGTTTAAAATAATAGTTAAAAAAAACTAAAAAACACGCTTCCATGGAAAACCAAACTAAAAAGTACAAAATAATGAAAAAAAAGCGTGGGGTGCTTTTAAGGTATTATTTTTTTATTGATATCAGGCACCCCACGCTTTTTTTCCATTATTTTGTACTTTTTAGTTTGGTTTTCCATGGAAGCGTGTTTTTTAGTTTTTTTTAACTATTATTTATTTTCTATTTTTTAGGGTATTTCGAATTTTGAGACGTATGTCAGCGTAGTTTGTGACAGTTTTTTTGCTGTCCTGGTAACCCTGGCAAGGATAATGGCACAAATTTATGAAATTATTGCATTGTCATCAGTCCTTGACAGGTGTGCAAAGTTTGAATGAAATCTGGTCGTTTAAAGTGGGTCAAAATCGCACTATAAGGAGTCGGTAACAAACAAACATACAAATATACAAACATACAAACATACAAATATACAAACATACAAGTGAAGCTAATATAAAGCGTGTAAAAATGAGTAACATTAATAACACCCCAATTAAAGTATTGAGTTAAAGGCATAATCAAATGAAAAAACTATTTTTTTAAGCCCAATATTATTAATAAAATTGTGTTGACTCGAGCATTACTTTATGCATTAAAAATTGACTCTTATTGCCTTTACATAAGATTTAAATTTCATTGGCTCCATCGGGGGTAGGTATGGCAAAAACATTTGTTTTTAATCATCTATATATATAAAAATAAATCCCTGTTTCCCTTGGTCACGACATCACGCGTGAACGGCTGGACCGATTTCACTTCTTTTTTTTTTTTTGTTGTGTTTGTAATTGTCAGGAGAAGGTTCTTATGAAAAAAAAAAAAAATTAAAAATTGCGCGGATAATTAGAAAATTTAAGAACACTTATTCAAGAATACTTAATGTAAACTTTTTTAATGTAACATTATGACATTTGACATAGAATTGACAGAATGCGTGCTCAAATATCATCAAAGAGACAGGACAACGTCTGTCGGGTCAGCTAGTTCATAATAAAAAGTACAAAAGTCGATTCAGTACTCAATTATGAATAAATTACCTTAAGGACTTACGCTTATTCTATAACATCTTGTTTAATAACCTGGTGGTCTGGTGGTCTTACGACGCAACGATAATTTAATAACAAATATACATATACAGGGTGTCCAAGAACCTGGCGTCCAACTGGATTCCCACGATGCCCCAAGTTCTAACAGTACTCAGAAAAATATTTTAAAAAATCCACCCCATGTACTTACAGAATTATACTGATTTCAAAAAAAAAGGGGAAATGAGCACCCTGTGACATACTTTTGAATGCTGTGACTGCTAATGCTGATAATTTCGATATTTCTTGGAGGTTTTGTAATCTAGGGTATTGCTGTGTCTAAATAGAATGTAAAAATAAAGTACTTATTGTACCATTTTAAAATAAAATATTATTTTAACTAAAGGTGATATGGAAAACTATTGAATTTCGCAACTTTGACCGACTGTAGTGTAAAAAAAATGTACCAAAATAGTATGGCAAGTGACGTCAAATTTTGACGCGTTTATTCCTCTTTTTAAAAAGGTATAATACTTACACATTAATTTGAAAAAAAAAAAATTTGATAATATTTTTACTCAACAACCCAATTTTTACGATGTCTTACAGAATTCTTAGAAAGAAAAATTTACGACGAATTGAATCTAACCTCTAAAGAATTACTATTGTATGCTCATAAAAATAACAACAGGCCTCTCAAAAAACAGGTTAGACCGTAAGGGACGGTATGTGCATGCATCTCACCATAGTGATTCGTTATTACAACAGGAGGGAGCAAGACAGAAACTATCTTTGCGATTTGCTGGTTCTTCTTTATGGTACCCCATTATTCAGGTAAGAGTGAGGGAGAAAAAGGTTAGAGGTGCGAGTGAGATAGATAGTGACGCTATCTGGGATCGTGCTATTTAGGATAACAGTACGGTCAGTACGCGTCACTGCCTCCTGCCGTTACTACGCACCTCTCTCTTATTGTTACCATTGATCACGTACTACGATTTAAAGCTTTGTTTATTGGACTCGATTACTCTTTGTGCTCTGGACTTTGAAACGAACTCTTTACGACGACCTTTGCCTGTGTTTGGACAGTTTGTGTTTTGTGTGTGCTACCATGGCGACCTACACTCCGCAAGAATACGCAAATATGCACTACATTTATGGAGAATGTAGAGGTAATGGACCAGCTGCAGCGAGACTTTACAGAGAAAGGTATCCGAGGGCTACGCGATATCCCGACCATCGAGTTTTCATTAATGTGCACAGATCACTATGTGACGGGCGGTTCCCCAATCAAGTAGCTGGTGAAGGACGACCCGTAAATGACTTCATACGCGATGAAGTTTTAGAGGCGGTGTCGGCAAATCCAAGCATCTCTGTGCGAGGAATAGAAGCTGATACGGGGATACCGAAGAGCACAGCACACAGTATTCTCCAAAAAGAAGAATATCATCCGTACCACGTACAGCGAGTGCAAAGTCTTTTACCTCGAGACTATCCGAGCCGAGTCGCGTTTTGTGAAACAATCCTGCAAAAACATCGAGAAGACGAAAACTTTATCGACAAAATTTTGTGGTCAGATGAATCAACATTTAAGAAGGATGGCTACATGAACCTACACAACTTGCACGAGTGGCATGTGGAAAATCCGCACTTGATGCGAGAAGATAGATCCCAGTACCGGTTCAAAGTGAACATGTGGACCGGTATTCTCTGTGGGAATATTATTGGTCCATTTGAGATGCCCGAGAATTTGACTGGCGAATCATATTTAAATTTTCTTCAAAATGATTTGCCAAACTTACTAGAAGAGACCCCACCAGATATGTGGTTCCAACACGACGGCTGTCCAGCACATTTTCGCGTATCCGTTAGAGAGTTTTTGGACGAGCAATACCCGAATAGGTGGATTGGGCGATCAGGAACAATCCCGTGGCCAGCCCGCTCACCTGACTTAAATCCGCTGGATTTTTTTTTCTGGGGAACTATGAAGGAGCTCGTTTATGCGAAGCCCATTAATGACATCGCTGACCTTCGTGAGAAGATAACACAAGCAGTGCAGGTGATACGTCAAAAAAGTTACTCGCGAAACATAAAGCGGTCCTTTTTAAGGAGAGTGAGAGCTTGTATTGCCGCGGGTGGTCAACATTTTGAACATTTATTGTAATAAAATATCTTTAAACTAACATTCTTTGCTTTTATTCTACTGGGAACCCATCTACCTGTGTGTATTTCCTTCTTGCTCACTCTTGGAACCGAAGTAAATAATAGTAGTAACATAACAGTTTCTAAGATAAGAAAGGGTCCGACAGTTACCGTTAGTAGGTAGGCACTTCGTAAAAATTGGGTTGTTGAGTAAAAATATTATCAAAAATATTTTTTTTCAAATTAATGTGTAAGTATTATACCTTTTTAAAAAGAGGAATAAACGCGTCAAAATTTGACGTCACTTGCCATACTATTTTGGTACATTTTTTTTACACTACAGTCGGTCAAAGTTGCGAAATTCAATAGTTTTCCATATCACCTTTAGTTAAAATAATATTTTATTTTAAAATGGTACAATAAGTACATTATTTTTACATTCTATTTAGACACAGCAATACCCTAGATTACAAAACCTCCAAGAAATATCGAAATTATCAGCATTAGCAGTCACAGCATTCAAAAGTATGTCACAGGGTGCTCATTTCCCCTTTTTTTTTGAAATCAGTATAATTCTGTAAGTACATGGGGTGGATTTTTTAAAATATTTTTCTGAGTACTGTTAGAACTTGGGGCATCGTGGGAATCCAGTTGGACGCCAGGTTCTTGGACACCCTGTATAGGCACTCCGGCCCAAGACAGTTTTTAAAATCATTTTACGGCCCACCTACCTAAAGTTATGACATAATATTTAAACCTAATTTTTAGTTTCAATAAACCCACCAATTTACATATGTCATCAAAAATTCATTAATCTTGAATATATATAATAAATATTAAATACCCCCGGGGAATTACTCCCTTAAATAATTAAGTGAAGAGCTTATCATTTAAACACATTTTTACTAGCTCGAAGTTCTGAGCCACAACTATTTGCACCTTTTTTAGTACAGACGCCAGCACATCAAGTTATCCAAAACTGTCAAATTTTCCCAGTCAAACTTGAACCTAATACTTTAAGCGATAAAGTTGAAAACCTATTAAAGAAATTTGACAGATTGTAGTAGCTTTATGTTCTGGCGTCTGTACATTGGGTCGTAAGTTATATCAACCTAAATTTAGGTTGGGCTTTACGAGGTTCATACTTTGATTTTCTACACTTGTGTGCATAATAAGTTACTGTGGTTATTAAAAAAAAACTTTTTACAAAAAAATAACAACCGAATACTTTAAAAAAAAAACACACGTGAAGAATAACTTTAATTTCGGAAGTCGGTGTCTTAGGATCTGTATTTAAGGTTTTTTTGCCATTGTGCTATTGTTCATTTGTCGCGCAAATACAGTCGAATTGAGAACCTCCTCCTTTTTTTGAAGTCTGTTAATAAAAGTTACTCAGTGTATCATCGTAGATCATAAATAACCAATTTTTTTGTGTAATTTCCACGTTTTTCTCCTGACTGTAAAGTTTTTATCAAAATCTGTGAAAGCAAATCAAAATATTTTAAACAGTTAATGAAATCTCATAAGACCGTTTTCTCCTCCTTTCTACTAATATTATAAATGTGAAAATTTGTACGTTTCGAAGTTTGTGATCAAGCACAAGCGTACATGATTAGAAGGTCCGTACTGCGAATGGAACCATGAATTCAACACATGGTTCTAAATGTCTGTTATCAAACAAAGAATCAGCTGTTTCATAGATAAGTGCAATACCTACGAGGTCAGAATGTATGGGAAAGGTTTTTTTAATAACCTTAAGGCTACAGGTGTCACAATAATGTACTGAATTAACGCTTAAAGGTTATTCGTCGCTACTATGCCATCCTGTATACTGTATATTAATATCAAATTATGATTTCCTGAGTTTTATTCAGCTCCCAAATGAAAAACTATTTTCCTCCTCACAGGAAAAACGAAGATGGAACAGAATCTATATTAAAAATGTCTATAACTAATAGGTACCTATATACATCCAAACTTGGTACATTCACTTCTTTGTAACAGCAACCCTTTTACGGACAACACTTGACCAGCCATTGTTGAGCTGGGCTAATTACCGGACAGCGACGACCCCATGGACCAAGTTAATTCCCGTAAAGAACATTACTATTTCATGTGATTTTGCTTTTGTTTTGGATGTTTGCACTTGAATGTTTGTTTAATGTTTACCAAACTAATTTAAAATTTCAAAGAAAAAGGAAGGTATATTTTTTTACACCTTTTTACAGTTCATCTCTTTCTGAATCGTAGATTTCGTTTGTGTTTTTAAATTTTATTTTACTCAAATTTAAATGCATTGTGTCTATTTTTATATTTTATCGTGCTTACACCATCCTAATACATATGAATGCTCAATCTTCACATGTCAATTATTTCCTTTTTTTTCTCTCTACTTTCCTAATTTATTTTTATCGTGTATACACCAAGTTATATGTGTATGTTGTGGTGTCCTGTAATCGAAGGAGAACGCGTAAAAGAACCCTTTTTATTACTGCGATTTTTAATATGTTTATCTTTGTCCTAAATAAATAAATAAACCCTAATTTTGAAAAATAAATCGCACTATCGAAATTTAGCAAAGTTCTAAAGATCTTGTTAGGTATAGGTAGCAAAAAACTGAACAGAGTACCTACGTCGAATCCCTCGCGAGAAAGTCCAAGTCCATAAGTACTTTCAGAGGTTTCAAACAAACTTATTTTTTCCATTGAATAGTTTTAAGCAAAATTTTTAAGAAATTCTCGTAATCTTTAAGGTTACTGCTAATAAACGTGATCGCGTTTTCCAAAACTTGTCGGAAACAAAAGAAATTTGTTTTAGAAAAACCAACCCTATGTTGCCTTGTGAAATGCTTTATAAGTTACGTAATTTCAGACGTTTGCTATCCTATAAACACTAAAATTCCCTGTGTGGTATATGCGACATTATAAGTCAAAACTCCAAGTCAACTGTTTCACGTAATCGACTCATTACTCGTACCGATATATGTAGCTACCTATGCTGCGTGGATACTGTTCGAATCCATTTACTTCTCTAAATTATGCGTAAAACGTCCATTTGACGATCTCCCTCTTCCCTCTTATCGCTTGGACAGAACGGGAGCCTCGGGCGGGGGCGCCGGACTAGGGCAAATTGGGGGGTTTACAAACCCCCCCAAGTGAGGGTGTCCGAAGTCCAACCTCACCCTTTAGCTACCCTGAAGTTCCATCTCTCACACCTATAAATTCGGCACACACATTTCACCCCTAGGGAAGGGGGGAAGGTCTATAACGCACCAATCCTTTCGTTTGGCGTGTCACACTTGGCAAGCGTCGGTGACCTCCACTATAAATTAATATTCACAAACGTTTCCGTTACTATCGTTAATCATTGCCGTTTCTGCCAGTGATCTCGCTTATGTACAACACCTCCGCTTTAGGTAGCCCGCTTATGTACCGTTTTGTGTTATTGCTTTTGAGGATCATTCTCAAATATATCTGGTATGGTATTGGAACTGAAAGTCGATACAACTACAATGCAATGAGATTCTACTTACTACTATGAAAGACTACGATGTCCGTCTGTCCGTATTTAGATTTTGTCACGGTATCAGTGGTCATGTAAGTTTATGAAGGAAACGTAATAAAAAAAAATGTACGGATAAAAAATTGTTAAGGAATTTAGTTGGCTTATTAAGAGCAATCGATCTCAATTAAAACTGAATTTAAAAAATTATGAGTAGGCACCTTATCAAAGGAATAAAATATGGGGGGATTCAATACATTAAGGAACTCAAAATATGTAAATTAGGTTGATTTTAACACAATTTCGAACCGACTGTGTCAAATGAGAGTTACGATTTTAACAGGTTGTGTATGTATGTATATGTATCTGTTCGCTCATAACTTCTAAAATAGTCAACTTAATTTGACGAACGCAGCAACATATCACGTTTTCACGAGACTATATGTAGAATTTCATACGTAGGTACTTAATATGTGAAACAACAATTATTTTTCAGAGTCAACTTTTTTGAATAACACCCTTCCAAAGTGTATTAAAAAAGTGTTAAAAACTAGAACCCAACTAAAATAATGTAAAATTGTAAAGATTTAAAATATGATGAAAGTTTAAAAGTTCTTTGCTTAACAGGCCGTTTACGAAATTTTGTCGATTTCGCTGATTTATTTGATTTTACAGATGTACCTACTTTTCCAGTTAAAATACTGTATTTCCATAAGTTCTAATTCACAATATGAAATCTCGTTTCAATTACTATCAAATGAGCTTAAGATGATTTTGTCGAGGATTTGGTTATTTTGAAAGGTTAGTTACTGGCAATTCTGTTGCTTAATATTTTGCTTTTTTTTTCTGGAAGTGTAGTTGACCTTGATCTGAAATTTATTTGTTTTAATTTTATGAATGTGAGTTCTGATTAGCTGTCATCGAAACCATAACATTGCCCATTTTCTCTAAATTACTCATTGACTATCGTTTTAATTTTTTGTTTTGCAGGAAATAGATTTATTTTGAAGTGAAGTGTTGATTTAATTTCATGAACGAGAGTTCTAAGTAGCAGTATCAGAAGCAATTGTTTGGCAATTTTCTCAAAAAATTTACTAAGTTGAACATTGTTTTTCTATATTTTTAGTATGAAAGTGGTAAAAAGTCATTCGTGGATGAATTGTATAAAAACATTTTTTCTTGCTCTTTTAGTTCTGTTAGTTTTCGATACCGATACCCGACACCCCACGGAACATACTGCCAGTTAATTTAATTTGCCCCTGTGCATATTTGCGCCGATTGAATCGATTATAACATTAGCTGCTCGCGTTAAGGAAAGCTCTTCTGCTTTTCTGTATTGGCCACATGTTTAAATATGACGATACCAAATTATATACCGTCATATAACATTATATTGTATGGGTGACCATCTAGACATAACGAGACTCCCAAGTGCCTCGGAAAGCACGTTGCTGTTAGTTCCGATGTCATTCTTCATTTATATTCAGTCTATACAGTTCGTCAGTAGCCAGAAAATCTAACAAACAGTCTTACCAAGGAATACAAAGTTACTGGGTTGTGTCTGATACCTAGGCAGTCGCTCCACGTAAAATACTGGTAATCATTTGCATATTTCCCATAATCGCCACGCTTGGCAGGCGGGTTGGTGATGGCAGTATGGTGGTAAAATACATAGAGAACATTGCTGCCCATTCTTTAGTAAGTCCTTTAGTCGCCTTTTACACCTACGGAAAGAAATGGAATTGTGCCATTCTTTACGACTGGCACCACACAGTACCGGAGTACCGTACAAGCTATCATTGTATCCTAAATATGGGAAAAATATTGGACGTAAATCCGTCTATTTGAAGTGAAAATTTAAGAAAATTGACTGTCGGTTAATAATTTGCAGGGACGTTTTCAGGATTCTTTCTCGGAGTTTTCCAAAATAGGGACAGAAATATATATGATGTTGAATATAAGTATAGAAAAATATCTGTGAGACAATTCTCGTAATTTTAAGAACGTTCACAGTCTAATCTGTGTTAATCTGTCAAAAATACCTCGATTTTCCATACATTTTTGACAAAGTAAGTTTTTGACATTTGTTTGTCACCGACGTGACGCTGTGACTAGATTTTGAACATTTTTAATATGAGGATTAGCCTTCAAGTGTCGTCTCATATCGGCTGTAAAATAAATAAATATCTTAGGACAACCAACACACCGTTACCTGATCCCAAACTAGGCAGAGCCTGTACTATGGCAACCAGACAACTGATAAACTTACTTATATATTTGTAAATACATACATATTATAGATAAATTACACCCAGACACAGAAGAAATGATCGTGCTCATCACCCAAAGATTTGTCCTGGGTGGGAATCGAACCCCCTAAAAAAATGACAATCAAAGAAATTTAACGTCATAAGAAACACAACAAACCTAAGAAGTCTAATAATTAGCGAAAATAAAAACAAGGGTAGCACCAGAAATTATAACAAGGTTCCAACGGCAGGAGACTAAGTAAGGGTACACCTTTATATGTGGTCTGGCATTTTTGCTGATTTGGGTATTTTTAGTGCAGCCGTGAAGGCACACTATAATGTTAGTTTCAGACATCGGACCTTATAGTTTCTTTATTTTTACTCTTTCCTGCTGTATACCTTTTGTGCGCTAAATCAATATATTTTCTTTCTTTCCTTGTATACCTTATTCGGTAAGAAAATATACGTTAGAACTATGTATATCTTACGATACGAATGAGTATAGCCAGGGCTTTGAATAACGTTAAAAATTTGGTATCGTTACTTTCATCAGACGAAGATAGCGTTATTAGTAAAGGTCACGTTATGCTTGGTAACGATACTTGGCATACGTTTTACCGGTAACTGAGTAACGTTAATTTTTTATTTATTTTCTTTCATCTCTTTCTTTCGTCTACATTAATGAAGTTGCATTTGCATCGTTTGATTGGCGATGTTGCCGTAGAGCACCGCCGCCCATGGCGTGCCGCTTAGGTTGGCCGCGGGGTGACAACAACGCATTAAGTAACGACAAAAGTATCGATACTAGTAACGGTAATGGCAACGTTATTTTAAGGATTCGATACCAAAGTATCGTTACCCGAGTTACCGTAAAAAATTAACTTTATGAAAATAACGTTACTTAACGATACTTATAGTGTGAATTTGGTAACGTTACCAAGCCCTGAGTATAGCGCACTTACACACCAGACCAGCGAGTGATGCGAGCCCTCCACAAGACCAGCGGCGCAAGTCTCGTAATTTCGAGAACGTTCCACGTTCTCAATCTGTCAAAAATACCTGGAGTTTCAATACATTTTTGGCAAGTTTTTGACTTCTAATTGTCGCTGAAATGAGACAACGACTAGATTTCAAACGGTTTTCATTAGGAGAATTGGCTTCTGTTCCTACAGTAATTCCACTCTCAAAACGTGCGTGCGAAACAGAACCGTAAATTGGGTGTTTAATAACTGCTCCTTCCTTTCTATAATATTATAAATGCGAAAGTAGCTCTATCTATCTATCTGTCTGTCAGTCTGTTCTTTTCACGCCTTGAAGGCTGAACGAATATCGATGAAGTTTGGATAGACCAGGAGCTAGGTAAGTACGATAAAGGATACTTTTTACCCCGTTCCCATCAGATAATTTCCGACCTCCACGCGGGAGCAGTCGAAAGCAAAAGCATTTTTTTATTGTTCTTTATTCTGATTTTGTCTTCTCCTTGACAAATGTTTCCTCTTATTTCTTTCAGGATATAATTCGACGCTGTAGGGTCTATATTCATGTAACCACTTAATTCATGGTAGCAGTGTGCACAGCAATGTCCCTTACACTGTATAAAATTCAAGGTTATCGTAAATCAAAACCACATATGCGCATAGTTTCCTCACCCCTCCGCTAGATGGTGCCACCAGTAACTCAAGACACCATCACGCAACTTAGCGTCAGTAATTAAGTTAGAGTTTTGCGCAGTCCGTCCGACCGGTGTCTGATACCAACTTACACTTTTTTGTCCTCGATTCGACAAACTTAATGAGCGATTTGTTTTTAAACTACTTGGAATGAGGAAAAGTAAAGTCGGTGAAATGAATTAATAAGCAAATTATTACTAACTTAAATTGTTCGTATTGTCAAATCATAACTGTCATTCTTTGACAGTTGTTTAAAATAGCTATGGTACGGTAAACTGATGTAGGTAGTCATTTGCTTAACAATTAATATCCCTTAACTTCACTTGTTGAAATTAAATTATTATTTTAATTTTTTTTTGAGGTTGAGACATAAGGAACTTTTTTGTCAGAATAGTAGGGTTGTGATTCTTTTGCTGAAAGAATATTTATTTAACCAGTTGGCAAAGTGGTTCTGAGTGTCACGGTTCGGCCAGCTCTGGACCTCCATTTAAGTGGAATCACCATTACATAGTCTTCATCTCTTCAGTGTGTCGACACGAACAATACGAAATGGAGTCGGCATTAAATTAGGATACGAATTTTGCACCACCCGTAGCGTTCATCTGTTCTTGTATCGTGCGGACAAGAGGACACGTAGAGCACGATTTTAGGTGTCCAATCGTTTGTGGAATACCATCACCAGGAAAATCGACTAACCTGTGTCCGGAGACTATTTTGCAGACTGAAATAAAGCAAATATCATAATTCTAATAATTTAATCATTACTGTGAGCTCCTTTAGTTTTAATGAGTTCATGAAATTAAATTAATTAATAATAAGTAGTAAGTTTAATTTTATTAACTTTTATTTTAAAATTCTATAAATATGTATCTATATCTTATACGGCCGCGAATTATATTTAAATCAGCATACAGCCAGATGACCTGTTAATTACAAAAACATAAGAAAATTTTAATTTCTTGGGCTATCCGACTATCTTAATTAATTGGTAATAAACTGAACATTACATTCATATGAAAATAATGCAATTAGTGATATGATAAAATTATTGATCTTTTTTTTTGCATTTTGTAGTTTTTAATTTTCTGATAATTACAGTTTTGTCTTTCAAGAAATAATAAGAAATCATCCCATTAAACAGGTATTTCGTTAATAATAACTGACTACTTTTGTAAAAACTAAAAGATTGATTACAGAACGTTTTGTTATTTTTTGTCGGTCCATCGTTATAGATTAAGCGACTTTTTTTAAAATCACGCACCGTTCACTAAATCACTAAGTTTGTGAAAACTATACGTTACAATATTTTTTCTGCGTAGTAGCCAGAGATTCTCAAACTTTTTCGATAAGATTGCTTGTCAAATATAATATAATATAATATATTGCTTGTTAATTGTGTCTGCATATCAATCATCATCATCATCATTTCAACCGAAAGACGTCCGCTGTTGGACCTACCGCAAGCACCGCCACTTCGACCAGTTCTATACTTCTCGCATCCAGCAGATTCCTGTGGCCTTCAGTTGGTCATTGGGCCATTTTGTGGGAGGTCTTCCAACGCTACGTCTTCCAGTTCGCGGTCGGCTGTCCAAAACCTTTTGTCTCTATCGGCCATCAGTTTTGCGAGCAAACCTACTGTCACTTAAGTTTGGCAATTCTTCGGGCTATGTCGGATACTTTGGTTCTTCTACGGATGTGTTAATTCGATTGCGTAGGGAAACTGAACTCTACAATATTTATCAAGCAGTAGGCAAGTGCTTTCCAAAAGCAACTATTGGAACAGATAGCTCGCAAATTGTAGGTTAGTAAGTTTCCCTCTCATTATTGCTTCATATTATATATCGTATTTCGTACATCTGTGAGTGCTACAGGATATCGATGTACATGTAAACTCGATCTTGTTAAAATTCCACCCTAAGGTTGAAGTCTCTTGCACATCATAGAACGTCAATATGTGACAGTTTGAACCTGAGTGAACTTTCAGTGTACTGGGAGTAGTTATCAAAAGTGGTAAAACAAATACGAGGTGTTTCTATACAGGGTGGCAGGGACATTGAAACGCAAACTATAACCAGGTTTCAGCATATGATTCTAGACCCAGATGCATTTAAATTTTTCGTAGGTGAAAAAAAATGATGTGGCAGAGTAACGTGCAATATCTATGTAGGTAAAATAAAATTAAAAACATTTTGTTTCAGAATCATGAACTAGATCCAAGGTTCCCTAAACACTGTATTTATCAGACATACATGTTACAGTCGACACAACAGGCTCTAGGTTAAATGCTATCAGCCGCACGGATCGGATAGGCTACATTCCTGCGGTCGATTCGGGGATTGGTGACCATCCATTACATAATGAGACCACTTGTCACTTAGTCTCAAAAAGCTGGTTACGCGCCGTGTTGGTCCCGGCCGTAATTCGTAAATCTTTGCCAATCGTTACGGGTGGTCAAAAACTCTAAAATCTGACAACCAGTCATGTAATAGGTATTGTGAAACCTAGTAACAGGCTTGTAGAGGCATTAAGCATTCGTACCATGGAACCAAAATCCAAAAATTTAAATTTAAAATCATTTGTATACAAATTAGGCCGAGGATCAGTTTGCAAACGTTGAAATTACATAACACAGTCCCCAAAACTGGTGAAGTGGACTTCACCAGTTTCTAGTGCTTTAGCTGGCAAGACGAGGTCGTGCAACAGACTTCCCAGCAGCACAGCTGTCTGTTTAGTTCGATGAACTTGATTCTATAATAGTGGGGAGGTAAAATAATTAACATTACGAGAAGCAGAACATTAAAATAAATTGTTTGCCACAAAAATACTAGTTTTCCACTGCGTCCTGTTAAGCTAGAAACTGACCCCAATAAAGTTGCAAAAGGTTATGCAGAATGTTAATAAATAAACAAACTACGAAAAACACACATGAAGCAAAAAGTTTGACATCCTCTGGTCAAAGTGAGGGTGGCGCCAGAATGCCGGCAGGTTTGCGGGCAGGTATTCAACGACACCATGATGTCGCCGTGACGTACATTAAAGTATCTTTATTGTCTATTGTCCACTCAATTTGCTGTAACTAAATACTACTCCACCAAGTAAACTAGACTGTGGGTCGTGAAATCAGTAATAATAGTTGTAATAAGTTTTTCGGAGGAATTGTTTTTAAATTAGATTTTCCATCTGATAGTTTGTTTTAATAAGGCTAAGTAAAAACAGCCGCATGAATCGATCGATTACGTTAAGCTACGCTTGCCGCGGTTGATTCATGGATGGGTGACCATCTTTGCATACCAAGACCCATCCGTGCCTCGGAAAGCACGTTAAGCCGTTGGTCCCGATTGTCATTTGTAGATCTTTAACAGGCATAACGATATGTCAGACAGGCATTCGCTCCATGTATAATACTGGTATTCAGCTGCATCCGGTAAGACTGGAAGCTGACGCTAACATAGTTGGGAAAAGACTAAGCAGTTGAGGATGATGAATTAGTTGTAATTATTCTAACCCGTGGGTGTCGTAAAAGGCGACTAAGGGACTTACTAGAGAATGGGCAGCAGCGTTCTCTATGCATTTTACCACCATACTGCGATCGCCAACCCGCCTGACAAGCGTGGCGATTATGGCAAAGCCCTCCAAATTGGGGGAGGCCTAAGTCCAGCAGTGGACGTCTTACGGCTGAAATGATGATGATGATGATGATTCTAACTTAAATTATAACATTACAAAACGAGTTATTGGTACTTACTTACAAGCCCGATCATTGAACCAGTTATTGTATTTTGAACTTTATTCCAACAGCCCTAAAGTTCAAGAATTTTAAGTTTATCGAAATAAAGTTCGAAATTCAATTTTTTTTTTGATGATATTATATTATCACCTACTAGCTGACCCGGCAAACGTTGTTTTGCCCTATTAAAAAATAAGGGTTGATCGTAGAAGGGTGAAAATTGAGGATTGTATGTATTTTTATATGTTGTATCATAAAAAAATAGAAATTAAAAATTTTGTCTAAAAAATAAAATAAAAAATTTAGGGGTGGACTACCCCTAACATTTAGGGGGATGAAAAATAAATGTTGGCCGATTCTCATAGATACCGGATAAGCACAAAAAATTTCATCAAAATCGGTCAAGCCGTTTCGGAGGAGTATGGCAACGAAAACTGTGACACGAGAATTTTATATATTAGAAGATTAGATTAGATTAGATACCTGGGTGTCGCTATAAACTTAAGGGACAATTCCCGTAGTTATTAGAACGTTCTCGTTCTAATCCTAGTCTTATCACAAATACTTCTAATTTTATATTACGACTAGATTTTATATACGATACTTTTTTAAATACACGAATTGTCTTTCTGAGAGGTATTCGCGTAATTTACTATTAATAGGAGTCGCTTTCAATTTGACAATTCAACCACCTTCATTGCGTTATTTACGTTGACAAGACAATTATTTCGAACATATGACGCATTGGATTAGAAATAATCCTCAAATTTTTTCAGATTCTGATTGATAGTGCGTAACGCGATTAGGGTGCAGGTTTTGTTTTAAAGCCAGTTTTGTGTTTGGTTCTAGACTCAGCTATCAATCAACTCACTTACTCTAAGGTTCAAGTCTCAGCTGTTACCACTATCAATCAACTCACCTACTCTAAGGTTCTAGTCTCAGCTGTTACCGCTATCAATCAACTCACCTACTCTAAGGTTCTAGTCTCAGCTGTTACCGCTATTAATCAACTCACCTACTCTTAGGTTCTAGTCTCAGCTGTTACCGCTGTCAATCAACTCACCTACTCTAATGTTCTAGTCTCAGCTGTTACCACTATCAATCAACTCACCTACTCTAAGGTTCTAGTCTCAGCTGTTACCACTATCAATCAACTCACCTACTCTAAGGCTTAGTCCTCACACATGTTGCGCCACAACATCCTAGACTAGACTGTTCTGGCCTAGCAACCCTTTTTAACCGACTTCAAAAAAAAAGGAGGAGGCTATCAATTCATCTGTTTTTTTTTTAATGGTTGTTACCTCATAACTTTTGACTGGGTGAAACGATTTTTATGATTTTTTTTTTATTTGAAAGCTGGTGCTTCCCGAATGGTCCCATTTTAATTTGGTTTTATTCGAACAATGGGATCCATGTGAAAACCATATAAGTCTTAAATTTGCATTAAGTATTGGCGCGACAAATGTACGAATAACGCGATTAGATTAGTGCGGAGTATCTACCATAACTAAAAAGTTTAAAATAAAAAGTTTTAAAATAAAAAAATGATCTGTATTTAAGGTTTTTTTGCCACCGAGTTCCGAAATTAAAGTGATTTTTGACTTTGTAGTGTTTTTTTAGGAAGTTGGTTGTAATTTTTTTGTAAAAACTTTTTTTAGATTGACGGTACATCTTATGGACAAAACCCTCTCTACCAAGTATAGGTTCGATTCCCTTATCTACTTGTGTAGTTATGTTGAGATTCACTGCAACGTATTTGGAGCTTCTTTTGATTTTTAAGGCTTTCAACGCGTTTCGTATTTCTACCCTGACTTTGAACAAAATTGATTTAGGTAAGCTTAATGGGGAAATTCGCAAATTCAAATTTTCTTATGTTCGTGCCATTTACAGGTTAGTATGTTGGTTAAAATGTAATAAATTCACATCGTAATTTCAGCTGAAATACGTCCACTGCTAAATATAGGCCTCTCACAAGGGGGTATTTGCTATAATCATTACGGGTTGGTCATCGCAGTATGGTGATAAATTTGACTGGCCTGTTAGTCTAGTGGTTAGTGACCCTGACTGCTAAGCCTGAGGGCGTGGGTTCGCGTCCAGGACAAATCTTTGTGTGATGAGCACAATCATTTGTTCTGTGTCTGAATGTAATTTATCTATGACATGTATGTATTTTGAAATATATAAGTACGTTTAACAGTTGTCTGGTTGCCATAGTACAGGTTCTGCCTAGTTTGGGATCAGATAACGTTGTGTTTGTTGCCCCAAGATAAGATAAGATATTATTAAATGCGTAGAGAACGCTGCTGCCCAGTAGTATATTATTGGGCATTCTAGACCACTTTCGGCAAATCGCTCGGCGAGTGTACGCCTCGCTGCCGAAAGTGGTCTAGAACGCCCAATAATCGGTAATCGACTCGTTCATTTGTTCATTCGTTCGAATATTTAAAGCATTCTAAATCCACCTATCGTTCGGCGAAGTAAACAGTGGTATAGAACGCTCAATAATCGACCGATGAGCGTTCGAGGTTTTCTCATTTCGGATTAAAAAACGCGAAATCTGTGACTGTTTCAGTTTATAAATAATGTCGTAATAAACACATGCACTCATTGTTAATCAGTTTGTTGACAACAGTAATCATGAAATTTGTAAAACAACCACAATCGCTGCATGTAAGCACTATTTGCGATGATTTTTGTAAAACTAGATCTCGCCATGGAGAATTGTTACCTAATTCAGTACGATGCATCATTTGCGGACCATCGAACTGTGGAAAAACAAATTTACTTATTGGACTTCTTATACATGAAAATGGTTTACGGTTTCAAAATGTTTATATCTATTCAAAAACCCTACACCAACCAAAGTACATTTTTTTAGAAAGAGTTTTACAACGGGTACCAATTATCTCATTCCAGAAATATCAAGGGAATGAGGAAGTTATAAGCGTTCAGGACGCTAAACCCAACTCTGTGATTATATTTGATGACGTTGCTTGCGAGAATCAAACTAACATGCGTGATTATTTTGCAATGGGAAGGCACAAACACATCGACTGTTTTTATCTCAATCAAACATATAGCAAAATCCCTAAACAGTTAGTAAGAGATAATGCTAACTTAATTATATTATTCAAACAAGATGACATTAACTTGAGGCATGTTTATGAAGAACATGTTAACACTGATATGACATGGCTTGAATTTCGTGAAATGTGTTCTAAAATATGGAGTGAGCCCTTTAATTATGTTGTAATTAATAAAGATTGCAACAAAAATAACGGATGCTATAGAAATAAATTTGACACTTTCGTAGTCTTTGATTAGAAATGTAATATTTAAGATATGGTACTTACATGATATCATTATTCCTTGGTCAACTCTTCATCGTTAACTATTATAGTCCGCAAAATCGTAATAATGGAAAAATCACTGAAAAGGCAAATTGTTGATGCTGCAGAAGCTGTAAAGAAAAAAGTCAGAAAGATGCGAGATTTGGAAACTGAAAATAAGCAAGCATTGGAATCAGTTTTTAGACCTGTAACAGAGTCTCTTAATTTTTTAGCTGACACCAATAAGCAAACTGACCTCTTGCGATCTAAAGAAGTTGAAGAAACAGAAGTTCCGTTTAAAAACAATACTTTACAGAAAGACAGTTCTAATAACGAAGAAGATAGTAATGTAGAAGAAAGTGAATGTGATACCGACAGTGATGAGTCGTATCAATCATTAGGAGACAATAATCAAGAGCGTAATACATCATCCTGGTCAGTATCTACAGAAGCACTAACAGATATTCCATTTGGTGTTCGAGCGGAGCGAGGACAATTGATGTTAGGTTCTGCTGTCATAACGATCAGCGATGATTACATCACCGTTAGTGGACGGAAATATCGAAGTACTCCAGGACTGAAACAATTATTATTGAAAAAGGACGTAGATTTAAGCACAGTTACAGAGTCTGATATGCAGAATTATAAAATGATGTTGATTGCCACAAACGCACATCGTCGAGACTTTGATTCAAACAAACCAATAAAAAGTAATAAGGGACAAAAATATTTGCAAGTTATAAAACCTCTTTTCAAACTGCCGAATCCTATTCAAAACAGTCAAGCAAAGGGAAAAGGGCTACCCTTAACAAAAATGTGGAAAAAAAATAAAGATTTTGTATATTGGGATGATCCTAATGAACTTGTGGATAGGTTAAAATTATTAATTGCATCTCGAGACGCTGGTAACACTGGATTAGACAACGAAATTATATCTATTATTGAAGAACTGAGTGAAAGTAAAATTATTAAGTAATAAATAATTGGTATAAATTTTTCACCGTTCATTTTATTATCAACCTTTAAATATAATACACCTTAAAATATGAATGTAGATAAATTTGGACACCATATTCATAAGAGAATGCGTTTCTCTGAATTATTAGAATTCAATGAAAATGCATTGCTAAAAACTGAAAGGGGTGATTTTGATTTGAAAAAATCTAGATTAAGAGGAATTAAATCTCCTTTAGACATAGATGATGCTGTAAACAAGGATTACGTCGATCGATTGCACGATCAGATAATAAAGGAACAGAATAGAATGATTGGATTGTTGCGTGCTCAAATCATAAAAGATGTACAAATAACAGTCCAAACCACTTTAAAAACGAAGATACCTGAAGTTTTAGTTCAGTTGGAAGATAAGTTTTATAACAAAGCAGAAGTCCAAAAATTACTTGAAAATACTCCGTGATGGCGAAGCAACAAATTGTTAATGAACTTCACAAAGCAGCACGAAGAAACTTTGTTAGACGTTCAGTTATTTTAAAAGGCATTGATGACTTATGGCAAGCTGATCTGATAGATATGCAAAATCTCAAAAAGTTTAATAAAGGATATAATTATATTTTAGTGGTAATTGATTGTTTCTCAAAGTATACCTGGACAGAACCACTAAAATCCAAATGTAAACTTGATGTTACTCGTGCATTTGAGCGAATACTAACTACGAGTAATCGAAAACCTGTTCATTTACAAACAGATTCTGGAACAGAATTCTATAACGTAACATTCCAAAAGCTTATGAAGAGCTACAATATTAATCACTACTCTTCCTATTCTACCAAGAAAGCTTCGATTGTAGAACGGGTTATTAAAACGATTAAAACTAAATTGTATAAGTACTTTAGTCTCATTGGGAATTACAAATGGTTAGGTTTACCATTAGAAGTTATTCTAAAAACCTATAATAATACAAAACATCGTACAATCAAATTTAAACCATTCGAGGTAAATAAGTTAAACGAGTCAAAGATAAGAGAAAATATTCAAAAAATTCAGAAACTTACATCACGCCGATGTCAACCTAAGTTCAAAGTAGGTGAAAATGTTCGGATCAGTAAATACAAACATATTTTTGATAAAGGTTACACGCCTAATTGGTCAACTGAAATATTTACTGTAAAAAAGATTAATAAAACCATACCAGTAACATATCATTTAGAAGATCATCGAAAGCAAACCATTAGAGGATGTTTCTACGAACAAGAACTTCAAAAAACTAGCTATCCAGGTGTCTATTTGATAGAAAAGGTTATTAGAAGGAAAGGAAATAAAGTTTACGTGAAATGGCTTGGCTTAAGCAACGAAGAAAACAGTTGGATTGATAAAGATGCAATTATGGATTAGGATTATGAATATATAACCGTGTTTGTAAGGATTTTTTCATTCATTACACTTTTCACTATGCAAGGCGGTGGACTAGTTAATAGTGTGATTAATAATCTGCCATTCGAACTTCATTTGCCTGGTTATAACTATTGCGGACCGGGAACAAAACTTGAGAAGCGATTGTTGCGAGGCGATCGAGGTGTGAATAAACTAGACGAAGCTTGTATGCATCACGACATTGCTTATGCAAATCACACAGATTTATCTAATCGTCACAAAGCGGATTTACAACTTTTAAACATGGCTAAACAAAGACTAAAATCAAGAGATGCAGGGAAAGGTGAAAAACTTAGCTCATGGATAGTGAGTAAAGTAATGAAAGCCAAACTAAAGTCGGGTGCCGGCATTAAAACATTTAATGCTTTTGTGTCAAAAATTAAGTCAAAAATGAAGAAATTAAAACCTAAAAATAGTAAAACATTAATCAACATTGCTTATTCAGCTGCGAAAAAGATATTTCCAGACATTCAGAAGATTCGCATACCACGAGTTATACCCATACCAAAGACAGGAGGAGTCTTACCTTTAATTCCAATTTTCGCAGGATTATCGGCTTTAGGAAGTTTAGCAGGCGGTGCAGCTGGTATTGCAAAAACCGTAAACGAATACAATGCAGCTCAAAAAAGCTTGCGAGAATCAGAACGACACAATAAGACCATGGAAGCTTTAGCGTTGGGCAAAGGGTTGTATATCAAGCCTCATAAAAACGGTAAAGGGCTGTTTATAAAATGTTCAAAAAACTAAATAAAAAGCTGCCTAATCGTCCTTTAACTAATATCGATATCAGTGAGCATGCACGTGACATTCCATACTTTCGAGGAGTCTATATGAAGGATCGATTACCAAGAACACCAAAACGCATTGAATGTGCTATCGTCAACTTAGACGATTCACGAAATGAAGGAACGCATTGGGTAGCTTACGCTAAAATAAACAATTATTGTGAATACTTTGATAGCTTTGGGGATTTGAAACCTCCGATGGAATTAATGCAGTATTTTAAAAATTGTAATGTTTTTTATAACTATACTAGATTTCAACAATTTAATACAGTAAACTGTGGACACTTATGTTTAGAATATCTACGGAAATTTTGGAATAAATACGTATAAATAATATGTATTTCTTTTATTTCAATCATTTTCATCATGTCACTCACCTTGTCGATAACTGCAAACTCGTCCGATTTATGTACATATTATCCTAATACATTACAACTTTATGGATCTTATGAGTGTGCCTTATTGCATTTCTCAACATTTAATTCAATTCCAAACATTGACGAAACGAATAATAAGTTATATTACGGCTCTAACGAAGTTCTTGAAATACCTGAAGGCACTTATGAATTACAAGATATCAACGATTATTTAAAATCGGAAATAAAAGATTGTTCAATAAAAGTACAGTGTAATAACAATACTCTAAAAACTTTGATATACTGTACCAAAGATATCAATTTTACTAAAGAAGGAACTTTTAGGAGATTATTAGGGTTTAATAAACAGATTTTAAAAGCCAATAAATGGCATGTATCTGAGTTACCAGTCAACATTTTGCCTACGACTGTGATCAGGATAGAATGTGACATTGTAAGTGGTTCGTACATAAACGGAAAACCCAGTCACATTGTACACGAATTCGCACTCAATGTGCCACCTGGATATAGAATTATAGAAATTCCGAAAAACGCCATATACTTTCCAATCAACCAAAACAACATAAGCTGTATACATATCAGGCTATTAGATATAAACAATCGATTAATAAACTTACGTGGTGAAGAAGTGCAGCTATATTTACACCTAAGAAGAAAAAATGATTGACTACAATAAATATGTGCATCATCAAATTGAGAACGTCAGTTCAACTAAAGTGATCAAGCAAATAAGACCTCGGTCTAAGAAAAAAATAAAATTAACAAGAGACAATAAGGAATTTCTTAAAGCAATTGGTTTGCTAAAATGAATATCTTAGATGTTTTATCTGCTCCAACTTACGACAACACTGTTGAGGGCATTGAATTTCATTCTTACAAACCCTACGTAACAAGCTTCAACAGGAACGATGAAATCCGTATACCTATTAATCAACAGGATCTGTATATACTACCGTCAGCAAGCACTTTGTATTTGGAAGGAACTATAATCGTTAGCAAAAAAGATTCAAAAGATAAAGCGAGTAGTGTTTCTTTAACAAATAATTTTCTACTTTACTTGTTTCAAGATATAAGATACGAATTAAATGGAGTGGAAATTGATAAAATAAAAAACGCTGGTGTGACGACTACGATAAAATCATTAGTGTCTATGAATGAGAGTGAATCGAAGATATCTTATGCCTGGGGTTGGAATATCGATGGCATAAAAAATATTAATGGAGGTAGTTTTTCTGCTTCCATACCACTTTGTAACATTCTCGGATTTGCAGAAGATTTTAAGAAAGTACTGATAAATAGTAGACACGAATTGATATTGTTACGAAGCAATACTAACCTCAACGCTGTAAAACTGAATACCGGTGAAGTCGTAGATGATGTTCAGATAAATAAAATTGTTTGGCGTGTACCGCATGTTAAAGTGTCAGATAAAGAGAAAATAAGTTTGTTAAAACTGCTAGAGAAAGACCGACCGCTCCAGATTATTTTTAGAAATTGGGATCTGTACGAATATCCCACTTTACCTAAAACAACGAAACATACTTGGTCGATTAAAACTTCATCGCAAATAGAGAAACCGAGATATGTCATTATCGGTTTACAGACAAACAGAAAAAACAATGCAAACTCTGATATGTCTCTGTTCGATCACTGTCATATTCGTGATGTTAAAGTATACCTCAATTCAAACTACTTCCCATATGAAAATCTTAATGTGAATTTTGCTGATAACAGAATTGCTTTATTATACGAGCAATACACTAGATTTCAGCAGTCATATTACGGACGCCGCGCGGAGCCTTTGTTAAGCGAAAAACAATTTAAGGACTTGGCTCCGCTCTTCGTTATTGACTGCTCCAGGCAAGCAGATAACTTGAAAGCAGGCCCTGTTGTGGATGTAAGAGTGGAAATCGAAACTGATTCGGTTATACCTGATCAAACTTCGGCATACTGCCTTATATTAAACGACTGCATAATTGAGTATAAACCGTTAAGCAATACCGTGAGGAAAATATCATGAATCCTGAAACTATAATAGTAGACGTTCAAGGCTTTAAGGTCTTCTTCAACACTTTTATAGTAAAAGAATTAGCTTTGGCTACTCGTGATTACACCCAAACCTTCTTAGTTAAGCCTCCATACTTGTTCAGATACTTAACAAGCAATGAACAGAAACAAGTCAAATGGTTAGAAAGAAACAGAGGCATTTATTGGAATGAAGGAAATATCGACTATAGGGAATTCCATCGCATAATCGTTCCATACTTACAAAATAAAGAAATTATTGTCAAAGGCTTGGAGAAGGTGCAGTGGATAAAGGAGCTATGTGAAAATTGTAAAGTAACAGAACTTGATGAGAGTCTATGTCCTAATTTATCTATTTTGCATAAAAAATACTGTAATATAGATTCGAATTTAAATTGTAATAATCATTTAAAGCAATGTGCACTTAAAAATGTATTATGTTTAAAAAAATATTTAGAGTGGTAATGGTAATTAATATGTAACAAACGTAAATAAAGGTTATTGATGGTTATAAATAAAAAATGATTCTCTGTGTTTTATAACAAGTTCTGTGAAGGAAACTGTGGGAGAAAAATGGATTTGTAATGAAAATGTATTTTAAGTTTATTAAATAAAACAATAATTTAATCTTAAATGATAAATGTGTTTTATTTCATTAGTTAACCTGTCTAATTACATTTTTCCACAATACAAATATTTAAATTAAAAGAGTTTATCAAAAATAACTGGAATTACATTAACCATAAAGATTCAGCATAAATTTAATTTAAAAAATACTTATAACAATTAGTAAAACCAAAAAATATAAAATTAAAAATCACTGTCTATCAAAGTTTTTGAAATTTTTTTAACTAACGATTCCGTATCGTCCATAACACTATCCATAGCATCTTTAACAATGTATTGTGCATTTATTATCACGTTCTCACTCTCACTATCACTGTCACTTGTGTTGTTATTGCAAAGATCAACCACTGATATTTTTATCAGTTTTATCCCGCGTCGATGCAGTTTACTCATCACGAAAGATTTTGTTGGTTGTTTCTTATGGGAAGGCTTTTCCCGACGTTTTCGCCGGGACTTCTTTTCTTTTGTTATTTGACTGCAGTGAGGGGGTTCGTTGCAAATCATCTCAGAAAGTCCTTCGTAAGGATCCTGAGCGTACTGGCTGAACTGAACTTCTGAGTCGCAAATCTGAAACAAAATGATTAACGTCTTAATCAGTGAAACAATATGCGAGAGATTTTAAATTAGCTTTAATATTTAAATATATACATATTTTACTTACCAATGACATGTTTATGACGTACACTGATAGACCAAAAAACTATAATATTGTATACAAGTATTCGGTGTGAGTAAAATTTTCTAAATAAGTAACCTAAATATGTACTCCGATGGTTTTGATTATATTGTAAACGTAGCATTATGATCATAACATATATTGTTGAAAGTAAATCTTATCCACATACCAATAAAGGTGAAGCTTTGTGGAAGCATGTATAGACTTGAACCTCAACAAAATAACACGCTTGCATTTATAATTATTATTGAAAGTAAATCTTATCTATATACCCATAAGGTATAGCTTTGTTGCAGCATGTATAAACTCGAACCTCCACAAATAGCAAACTTGCAATTATAGTGTAAAGGTTATTAACATACAATATATCACATTTCACTATTTTAAACTAGCATCGCCCTGCGATGTTACCTACGAATTATTGATATGAGCCTAATTCGCTCATAATAATATGATTAGCAATAATTAATTAAATATTATGATCTATATATATAAAATTCAAAGTCCTGAGTGAGTGACTGACTGACTGACTGACTGATATATCAACGCACAGCCTAAGCCGCTGGTCATAGACACGTGAAATTTGGAGGGTGTGTTCTTTGTGAAGAGTAGGTATCCACTAAGAAAGGGCTTTTTGGTTTTTGTTGGTGGTTAAGAGGGTTAAATGGGGGTTGGAATTTCTGTGAAACTTTTTATTCTCTGGGTTGATTAACACGCGGACGAAGTCGCGGGCAGAAGCTAGTTAGAAATAAAACGACAATACATAAATAAACTGCTTCGAGTTTGTTTTAATTAATAATATAATGACGAACGTCGAAACGGATGTTGTGATCATATTACATTCTGGATGAAGAAACTTCAACGAGTCGAGGTTTCATTATCTATTTAACCAACTTTAAAAAGGAGGATGATGTTTTTGAACAAGTTTCTGATAAATAAAACAAGTACATGGTCACACATTTTATTTATTTTTCTGCAATCAATAACTTATTAAAAATATACTAAGTATATACACTTAAATTTATATTTATTTATAAACTAGCAGACACACGTGAAGAAATTCAATTTTTCACATTTGTTTTCACATTTTTAAAATGATCAAAGGTTTTTTATCTGTTAAACAAATAAACAAGTAAATTGATATTAAAGACACATTTAGTACAATAATAAGAATCTTTATGAATTTCCGAAAACTAAAGCTAAATAATATAATGCTAATTAACACTAGTACATTTATTTACTTAACTAAGAATGTTTTTGACTGGCCTGTTAGTCTAGTGGTTAGTGACCCTGACTGCAAAGACTGAGGTTGTGGGTTCGATTCCCACCCAGGACAAATCTTTGTGTGATCAGCACAATCATTTGTTCTGTGTCTGGGTGTAAAATTATCTATAATATGTATGTATTTAGAAATATATAAGTATGTTTATCAGTTGTCTAGTTGCCATAGTACAGGCTCTGCCTAGTTTGGGATCAGATAACGTTGTGTTGGTTGTCCTAAGATATTTATTATTATTATTATAATGTTATAATACAGGACAACTCTTTTATTTTATCAATACTTATACTTAGTAATAATTCCAAGATAAATGACGTGTTTCATTATTGGTTACCTAATATACATGAATGACCCCATGCTTTCGTTGCTATTTTGTCTTTCAAAATAATTCGTTTGTCATCGTTATTAGATAAGGTAATTTTATTAACATTTTGTGTAAAAATTTCGTGTTTCAATGATTTAAACATTATATTTTTTCTTCTAATAACTCCACCATTCAATAAAATGCTTTCGTAGTCTGTGATATCTAAATCTCGGAGCACATATGATTTAATTCCCTTAGCTTTTTTGATAACTGTATTTGAAGTTTTTAAAGAATAGAGCTTTGACCTCAACCCAACAAAATCAGAGATATATTTACCACCCATTTCATCTTTAAAAAGGCCTGGAATTTTTTTATTGATTAGAGGTATTGCATATTCGTTTTCATTTTCATAGTTACTGCTATCGAAGTATTGCAAGAAATGGTACTTCAGATCATTATAAAAATCGTTAGTATATATTTCATACACAAAAGAATCGGTATCTGTATAACATAAGCGTACTCGATCATGATAAAAAGGTTTAATAACATTATAATGAAAATTATACATATGGGACTTAGAAAGATCTAAAACTGTGAATCCTATGTAAATAGGTTTATCTAAGATGATTTTATCTGGTTTCATTTGTATAGCAACTAAATTTTCAGTCAATATTGTTGCACTATGAAAATAGGGATTAGCTATAAGCCTCTCAGCGGATATTGATTTGTTGGTTTTATTTGTTTTATCACACCATTGATTAACTAAATGTACGGTGACTCTCTTTTCAGTATTTTCCAACGTTTTACCAAAAACACTGTTGTTTAATAATTTAAAAAAGTCTTGCTCGAATGTACTTTTTGCTTTCTGACGTAATCGAGTGTTTAATTCTATGTATTCTTTTAAATAGGGTCTTTGTTTGAAAGTAATAACTCTGTGAATCTTTCGTAATATTAAACCATGCTCCAGACACTTTTTTAAATGAACATAGTGTATGACATAATTGTACTTATTATATAAATTTGCGATAAGTTTTTTTGTTTTACCACCTGGAGGAATGCATTTTTCAGGACAAAAAGGCAAGTCATTATGGTAATTGTGTAAGTGATCAGGATATAAAAGATCAACTTCTAATATATATCCCCAGTCAGCATTATCCTCAATATTTTGAACGCGTAAATTAATTAATTCGTTTTCATTAAGAAACCGAAAACTAGAATATGGCAAATACTGACACATACTATAACCATATAAATTATTACAGTCTAGATAGGCTATGAAACAATCCGGCTTTACAGCATTATATTCTATCATATATTTATGATTGGCTTTTGCGTACCGGTGCGAGCACATACACAAACCTCCTCTAATACCACTCTGAATCATTTTAATTATCGCTAAATCTGTCAACAGTTCTAATTGAACGCCTGTTTTAAGTAGCATTGCATCGAAAGATAGACTAGGAGTTGTTATATAAAATGCAGGGTCAAGTTTATAATATTGTTTACAAGTTTTTCTAAAATTTTGAAATATATCTGTTAGTAAGAGTACATCTGTTTTTAAGTACAGATCAGTGTATTCTCCTAAATTATTGATATTAAAACAATTCCAGACAGTGTTAGCATGATTATAATCGTCATTGCTGACGTCTTCGTTTGTCAAGGAATTGTGAAAGTAACACTTTAGCGGTAGCGCCTGTTGCTCGTAACATTTCCAATTTGTCATATAATCGTACGGATAAACACCTTTTCGTGTCAGCAAACTAAAATGTTTATTATCAGAAAAATGAGATCGAAGACTAACAAAATCTTCTATCTGCATTGTTTTAGCTAGTTTGTCTAAACTGGTGCCTAAAAAATTATAAGAATCTAAAAATCTTAATTGTACATATTCATTATCTGCAACGGGTATAAACTTTGAAAATGATATATATTTTTCTTTGGTCTTAGGTATAATTTTTATTTGACCAGGTATTTCACCTAATTTTTTCACAAATAAATGACAATCATACCCTGACAAGTTATGAAAAAATATTGGTATGAATTTTGGTACTTTATGTTGGAGGTTACAATGTCGATGAGCTGCGCCGCGGTACTTACCTGTGAT
The DNA here is from genome assembly GCA_947507805.1 of Aporophyla nigra. Lineage (NCBI taxonomy): Eukaryota > Metazoa > Arthropoda > Insecta > Lepidoptera > Noctuidae > Aporophyla > Aporophyla nigra. The sequence goes on along the minus strand of OX382291.1, from coordinate 9,623,265 downwards.
GTGACAGTGATCTCTAACTCTGTCAGACCACAGCATGTTTTCACATATATGACACTTAATTGTTTTTCTAAAATCCTCATCATCTTTATCAGTAAATATCATAGGGTTGTTTTTAGTTAGTATTTTATATATTTCAATTGCATCCTGAGTAAGAAACTCTATAAACTTGGTAACACAATCCTCACCGCGATAACTTCTATACCTTTTATTATCATTATCATTGAAAGAAGATACTATGTTATAAGCAAAAGCGGCTGGCACGTGTCGCTGGGTGTATGTTGTATTAGCAGTATCAAATTCATCGCTGGAAATTGGCATTAACAGTGTTTCAAAATCGGCATAAATTACGAATGGAATGTCTTGTTTTCTTTGAAAGTTCTTAAACTCTAGCACAGATCCCCTATCAGGCAAAATTGTGACAACCCCTCCACACAGGTGTGTTTCAAGTTGACTAAGAGTAGAAAAAAACAATAAACAAGATTCGCAATAATATAATTTACCATGATGTTTAGAAATTTGAGTTCGAACTAAACGGGGCAAATTCTTTATAAGACAGTAATGGGAATTTGTATCATTTTCTAAATACAATAAGTGAATGCTCCTAGATTTTTTATTAATTGTTTTATATAATGGTCCTATAATGGTTTTATTATTTTTCAATCCATATACATAAATATTTATATTGGGATTATTTTTTTCAAAATTGGCTATGTCCGTGAATGTGATGGGAAATGACAGATCAATAATATTTAAAACATCCTGAAAACGAGGATATGATGTAACTCTGTCGGTATGTTGGGTTGCAGGATACAAGGCTGCCACAACACACCATAGAAAGCAGTACTTGTCGTTGTTCTTAATATTCAAGCAAGCTTTTTTATTTTTTATAAAATTTGGTAAAGGAATATATTTGGATCCACTGAGCGGCTGATATTTATTAATATTTATTTCAAAATAGGAGTTATTCAAAAATGTCCAACCGCTATCTCTTTCCTGAAACTCTTCTATTTTTTTGAGAAGTAGTAAAATTGTTGATTTAAAAATTGTGTCGAAATCGTAATTTAAATGAATAATAAAGTTTTTTGTAGCAAATGATTTCATTTCTTGATGATCGTTTTTAAACAAAAGAAATACCAAAAATAGTTCAAAGTTAACTTTAACAGATGTGTGCATTTTTAGTGAGTGGTCTATCAAATCCTTGACTTGTTCTCGAATTTTTATTAGAAAACTCTCTGGAAATGTATGGACTAACTCCTCAGTTGCAATAATCCTATAACTTACAATACGTCCTTTGAACGAGGAATTGATTATTTTTATATTACTACTAAAGTGAGCTACGCTATTGTTTTTATGTGTATTACTACGTAAATGACCAGACCACTTACGATTATCTACAGATACATGACATACTGAGCAGTAAGTCATTGTGATTGAATACACGAATTAGTATTGATATACAAGGATTAAGTAATAGTTATTTCAGCGTTTAGACCCAAGTATCAAATTAATATTAAATCGTGTATAACAATATGTTGTCCTTAAATATATATATATATATATAAATATATATGTATATATAATTATATACCTTTCATGCAGATTTACAGCTTCGAAAATGCGTTAGAACCACTATAATAAAATCTCGATCAGTTGTAGCTCCCGTTCCTCATTTGTTGTTTTGATCATATTGCATACATCCTTATTCTGGAAATAAGATGCAAAGATTTATTAGATAGGTACTTAGATTAATAATTCAGCAAAAACTTAGTTAACTTACAATACTTAATATATTTACCTGTTAGTTATTTGATCTTACGCACTTGTAGAAATTACCAGATAAAAATTATGTGCTACTAAATATTTTCCTTAAGAATAAATCTTCAATCTCATCGTCTTGGTACAATTTTGTAAATTGTAATGCATGTGTAGCTGAAAAAGAATAAAAATATTGTTATTTAAATTATAAATAAAATAACTATAAAGTATCAAAATAGATTATTATAAATGATTTATTAAAATAATAATTACCTGTTTAATATTCACAATTTCAATATTACACTTGTAATATTACGTATTTAGTAGTGACATTTATTTACCGAAATACGTAAAACGTCTTTACAATTTCAGAAAATTCCACAACGTCAAGCGTTCGTAATAAGACTATTGCTATCATATATCAACTTTCAGCGTTTCCGATGTATTGCCTAATTTATAGTCAGTTATTTTACACAGGGCTGTCATTATACTGCTTATATAACTACCGTTGTATGAAAATTGTAACGAAATGGTGTGTAAACCCTAAGTGTTTTCGATGCATCAGGAATTGGTTGTACTTTAGTTTACCTTAGTATTAACTTTTTCAAGGTTTAAAATACGACCAAATAAAAAAGTTCCATCACACGCTAGAACCCAAAGATTTTAAGTATCTTTTCATGTTAGACATTTCCAGCCTTATAAGTCACTACGTTTTTCATTATGATCATTGCAATTGTTCCAAGTGAACTAAGTAATAGTAACTTGCGACTCCGGACTTCAGTCGTGCACTCGTGATCCGCAATCGGTAAATTGTTGTACTCAGTCAGTAAAGTCAGTGTCGACAACCGCTATCACCAACACCAGTTGAAGATCATCGTGTCTGCTGGCGCTGCTATCGTCTTGAAGTTGAGTAAGTCCTCTACAAGTCCAGGAAAAAATGTAAGTATAAAATATTCGAAACTCTTCTGACTCTAAACTTCAGAACCACCGCTTACTTTTTAATTTATTTTATTTAAACGTATGTATCACTTTTTTGTTTCAGGTCCGATTCTGAGGGTTCATTCTATCAAACACCGTCAACCAATGAACGAAAAACGAAAACTGGTCGTAAACCTACAGAAAATGGAAAACGCAAATCAAAATCGAACCGTCCCAGGTAAATTACATATTGTTTTCCTACATGTTTCATCAAGTAAATTACAATATTGTTTTACATGTTTCACTATGTTTGTCTCATCAAGTCTCATGAGTGTAGTGATTGTGGTCGTTACTGTTAGTACATACAAGAATAGAGCATCAAAAAGTATTTCTCAACGAATAATAATTCTTTAATTTTTATACTCATCGAGTCTATTGAAAAGCCTTATTAAATATCAATTCTTGATCACCCAGTTCAGTATCAAATATAATTAGGCTTGTAATTAGTAAATTAACCAGGTTACATATTAAGTAGCTATGTTGTTTAAAAATTAAATAGTGTAATTGGTTTCTGTCGTAATATTTAAATAATTAAATTTAACTCAAGTTGTTTTCTTTTTACAGTAAAAAGGCTACGAGTATCAGCGATATATTCGGTATCAACCCGGCCCGCGAGACCAGCGCGGAAGTCGGAGAGGGATCATCGAGTCAAGCCAGCCTGTTGTCGTTGTTTGTGAACCGAGTGGCTAACGGGTGCGAGCGACGCACAGCTCGCACCGAGGGCGAATATTACATAGATTGCAAGGTGTACCGAGCTGACGACGCGCGCAACACCGACTCGATGGAGCTTTGGAAAAGAGCACTGGTACGAATCAAGCTCCAGGCGGACATTGACTCTCCTCAGTGGAAAAAACTGCAGGACTTTGTACGTTCTGCAGATGTTTTGTTCCCCGACAAACCGGTTTTTTATGATAAGTAAATAAATATGGTTTTATTTCAATGATTGTTTTTTATTATTTTTTAATTCCCTTGTATGCATACCCACACTTCATTTCACACACATCTCATACAGACATAATTAAATACGATATTATTATATGTGTGTATACACAGTCATATACATTCGTACCACTGTTTAGCTAGAAAAACACTAAACACATATCAATAGAATAACACGTGACATCTTTATAAACCGTACCACTACCACTATTTTGCATTACTAACTACTTATCGAGTCGGCCGTTCACGATTGGGCATTCTGGACCACCGAGCGATGGCGAAGCCGAGCGAAAAGTGGTCCAGAATGCCCAATTATATACTACTCTGCCCATACTCTAGTAAGTCTCTTAGTCACCTGTTACGACACCCACGGGAAGAAATGGGATGATGCTATTCTTCACGTTCGAAGACACACGGAACACATGTAAATATGGCTTTACAGAATGAAACTCATTAGAATCAGCACGCTATTTGTATATCAATGGAATCAGCAATATAATACCATAGAATGACCATTTCATGAAATGGCCATTCTATAGGATTGTGTAAACTTAGAGGGTTGTATTAATGATTTTTAAAATTATAATTTTGTTATTACATTTTTGTTACAGTCGCGACTCATATTTTGTTCAACATGCAACCTGACACAGTAAGTGTTAGGTTCAAATCAAATTGAATTACATATTGGTGTAAATCAAATTTGAATTACGCGGTTTTCTCCGGTAGTTCCCTCTTCATGACAAACCGATACATATAATATTTTTTCATTACTTCATCATCATCATCTGCCTAGCCTCCAACTATATTGGAGTCGGCTTCCAAAATAACTGGATTCAGCCATTGCCTATCTTACCTCCACAACTCAGTTACTGGGTAGTACGATATCCCTAGGTAAGACTGGTTGTCAGACTTTTGGGTTTCTGACGACCTGTAACGACTGTCGATGATCCACAAATGCCAGCCAGGACCAGCGGATTAACGTGCTTTCCGAGGCGTGGTCTCGGTATGTAAAGATGGTCACGGTCAACTACAGCCCCCCTAGCCAAGTTATAACCGTTTCGTGTCGAATTCCGTTCTCCAATCGGTAACGCCTCGGTGTCAGCAATTGTACAAAACGATAAGTTGGTAGCCATGTTGACGCGCCTGAGTCGGCCGCTCGTTCTACAATGTCTTTAGAAAAACGACACATTATAACAAAGGATTTAGCGTTGAACATTGTAGAAACGATAAAAAATCATACTATCATTTTGAACGATGTGAACTTGGCTACGAATTTTCTATTCGTTTGTTCTAACCACTTGACTTAACGTTGAGCGACTAGCGTTATTGCAGATTATCAACTTGGCTAGGAGTGCAGAACGCCATCTGCCGCGCTCCTTAAATGCTCCTTTTGTCTCGTTTACGTTCATATATCTGGTCATACACACACGCCAGTTGCGAGTACACTACCTTCGCACTCTGACCTTTTAGAAAAACATCACCAATAAGGTCACTATTTTATGTCCTCCTAGACCGACCCGACCCTCCGTTTCTACTCACATCTTCCTTGTAAATATCTTTTTTTCATCCTCTCATCATGAACGAACCATGTATCTAAGCATACTCTTCTCTTCTTTAAAATCGCACCATTGCCTTATTACATATATAATATTACCATTTATGCACACACATTTAAACAGACAAGAAGGAAGGAACAGAAAAGTATGTACAAAGATAATATTTGTTTCTAAAAAAATCTCTTCCAGCACATCTACGATAGGAGAACAGATAAATAGAGATGTATTCAACGTATGTTAAACTTAGTACACTTACTTATATTTTGAAACTCCCGTTTGGTTGTGTATGTAATAGCAATGGTCAAACAGCTGAAGAAAACGTAATTAATAGCAGTTCTTATGATTCTCTCAAAATATACCAGATGGCGTTAGTAATAGCGGTGAAGTGATATCATAACAATGAGACCCTATTTTTGAATTGAGAATTGAGAGATGACACGTTCTCAGCTTCAAATTTTTAATCCGAAACGAAGTCAGTAGAATTAATGAATGAACAAATTAGTACTTTTGTATTTATTATTTATTTCGAATATTTCATATCAAATTTATTTAATAATTATTATAACGACGATTAGTAGATATTTTTATATTGAATTATTATAAGCATACTTTTTCATCTTATTTTAGCGACATTAAAAGTTTCCCAGTGCCGTAACGTAAGCTAAGACAAATTACAGAAATCCTAGTAGACTATTTCATGATGTTTAATTTTATTACTTTTTATTTTGTAGGTCTTCTTGTTTTTCAATGTTCGTTTCTTTTCTTTTTCCGGCTTCTCAGTTGTGTTTCGATCAGATAACTTGAATGTTTTGCAGAGCAGAGTCACTTTGGAGCCTCCTGATAAATTCTCGTCTACGGATTTTATCGAATTCGTCAAAAGGTATTTTGTTGCTAGATGATTACTGTACCTATTTGCAAAAATATCTTTCTTTATTATAGCATTCTCTTTAAACGATTCCGACCTGTCTGTGAGACTTTCTTTTTTGTTATCTTCATAGTCGGATGATGAACTGTTGGTGTAATTACAAACAACATCGACTCTAATTACTTGGACAGTCTCAGGGCTTTGAGCTCGGGATATCGTAAGACTTTTCCTTTTTCCAAATTTTTTATAAGTAATTTTCGTGTTTTCTATAATTTCAGAGTCGTCTCTAATTTCGTCTTTTATTTGTGTCTTCGAGGCTATTTTTACGTTATTCTTAATTTTGGAATCAGTTTTCTGCAGCTTATTCGTTTCATCTTTGTTAGTTTGGACTGGTGTTACTTTAGTTTCTCTCTCTTTGTCTTTGCTATATCCTCGCAAGAATACGCTGGAACTTCGAGATGCTGGTCTTGATCTGTCAGTACTGTACAAATATTTCATGTATTCATCAAAGTAGTAGTAAGTTAGCTGGGAAGATCTGTCATCATCACTTAATTCATTTTCGCTAACAGCTTGTTTGACGAACATTCTATGTTTGTTGTTATCGGTGTGTTTCTTATATTTGAAGCTGGTTCGTGGCCGGCTGGTTTGGTCGACGTCGCCTTGGAACTTCAAGGTCTGAACCGTGAGGACCATGTCTTCTGTATCTTGCTTAGCCCGGACGCTATCGAGGGCGTCAGAGAGTTCAGCACTGTTCACGTTGCAATGGAATCTAAAGCAAAAGAAAGAACATGCATTTACGCAAAATCATTTAGAAACATAATAATTAACGTATGATTTAGAACAACATTTAAGTTTTCATATCTATACTAATATTATAAATGGGAAAGTGTGTGTGTCTGTTTGTCCATCTCTCACGGCAAAACAGAGCGACGAATTGACGTGGTTTTTTAAGTGGAGATAGTTGAAGGGATGGAGAGTGACATAGGCTACTTTTTTTTTCTTTTTAGGTTGCTGGGGTGAACTTAGCAAAGCCGTGCTTTTCCTATGGACAATTGTATGTACCATGTTCGCGTGTGTGCAATGCCCAGAATCTTTACATTCTATCCCCAAATGGAAAGACATATAATATCGTCTACAGTAGCGTATTAAAATATTATTCTGTTCCGAGTTCTCTTCTGTGTTCTAAATCAGGAAAGGGGAACCGTGTTACCCCGAATTTATCGCGAGCGAAGCCGCGGGCAAAAGCTAGTTTTTGTAAAACATTCAGTCTTTTGAATTTTAAATACTTCTTTATCCTTTCTATCCGAATATTTGAATAAAAAGTATCTTCGTTAAAACATTGAAAAGTACAATAAAATAAATCATACTTAGAACAGCTTTAATATCCTTTTTTTAAATACTTAGTAAGACTTAACCTTGACCGATATTTGGGTTGTTCAGGGGCATAAAAGATTTGAGACTTGGGAGGGTAGCACGATATTGAAGTTTAGATGTTTATTAACTTCTATATGTTATAATATAGAGATCGGATATTCAGATGCATATTCACCTAAAGTTGAAATGTTGGGTAATATGGAATGCGCGTTTTTACCGTGTTTTGTGTTTTGTTTTAACTAACACATACCACCCTACACATATATATATATCTGCATCTGGGGTTAAACATTAATTTTAAATAAATATGATCCAAGAAATCAGGCTTTAATAAAAAATACGAAGCCGCTTCCGTCCTTCAAAGCTAAATAGTAACATTAGGTAAGTACGCATCCGAATATCCGATCACTGGTGATATATTATATCAGCTAATCATCAATCTTGCTGAGCTCATAGCGGGTCATATTCCACTACAGACGGGAATAAGACCCGCTTTAAAAAAAAAAAACTTACTAATGTGTGATATGTAAGTAAGTATTTAACTTTGGACGCAATATACTCTCTATAAGTGAAAAACAGAAACTAGTACAGATTCAATTATTTTTACCTCTGACAGCTGCAATCCAATTGCAACCTTATTGCAAGAATCATAAAGATCACTATGATTTTGACAGACTTGACAGTTGCAGCAACCCAATAGTAACCTTATAGTCACGATATTAAATATCACTGTGATATTGACAATCAAGCCACATCAGAGGTAAAATAAACAAACATCTCGAGAAAAGAATGATCATATTTGTTCATGCCTTAAACTATGGCTAACGAAACTAACAAATCTGATGGGTATCAAAATCAAATGACTATTAAACACAAAAACAGTATTCTAAGCCATATTTCCAAGTAACCTCACAACCAGCAAGGTGTGCTGCAGGCCCTTGAAATAAAATATTGGAAAACTTTTTTAAATCTAATCGTCATATAGTACCCATACCCTAGACTTTCGCCAGCTTACTTTATTTGACCCCTTTTTTTTTTCATCAGTCAATCATCAAATGACTTATCCCGCTCTGGGCGGAGCGGGAGGGGTGTCAAACTTTTACTGACTAAAACCCACCCGTATTCCTTCAGTTGCCCATGTGCCAGGGTCACGGTATCTCTTTCGAACAATCTCGCAACCCTGACAGGTTATTTGACCCCTTATATGTATGGAAGTATTTTTGTTATTGTTTAATTTTTTGTTGTTATGTCCCACTGCTGGACAAATGCCTCCCTACTCTCTTTTCACCTCTCTCTGTCTATGGCTGCCAATGACCAATCTTTACTATAGGAGTCCAACTCGTCCCGCCATACCCAAAACACTGGACCCTCTGGGTCGTAAGAATGTTAGTTTTAGGAAAGCAAAAATAGACAACTCTAATACACTGACGAGTATGTCTGTCTCTTTCTTGGATCATTAGAAAAAGAAAGATGGATGGTCTTGTGCGCAACAGAATCGACATCATCCATTACCTGTCAAAAATATCAAGCCACCGAGGATCTTCTTCGTGCTGAGGGTTTACCAGCCTTTTCTGACAGTATCTTCTTGGTTTCTCCATTATAGTGGAGTCCTCCCTTTTCATCTTGCTCTTGGCTCTCTGCTGTAAATGAAGCCTGGCACATTTCATTTGTTTTCTCTCTGAAATAAAGCCAATACGACATCGTAAGTTTATTTAATTATTTATATATTCTTATTTTGGCCTTTTACCGCGGCTTCCCCGCGTAGATTACGAAAGTTATTCCACATCAAATTTTTTAGAAAGTAGTGTTTTATTAGGAAGTCAAAAAAGAAAAACATAATCTCTTGCTGGAATCACAGACCAGCCCCCCTAGCCACCTTATCTTACCTACACAACTCAGTTACTGGGTAATACGATATCCCTAGGTAAGACTGGTTGTCAGACTTTTGGGTTTTTGACGATCTGTAACGACTGTCGATGATCCACAAATGCCAGCCAGGACCAGCGGATTAACGTGCTTTCCGAGGCGTGGTCTTAGTATGTAAAGATGGTCACGGTCAAATACAGCCCCCCTAGCCAAGTTACAACCGTTTCGTGTCGAATTCCGTTCTCCAATCGGTAACGCCTCGGTGTCAGCAATTGTTGAAAACGATAAGTTGGTAGCCATGTTGGCACGCCTGAGTCGGCCGCTCGTTCTACAATGTCTTTAGAAAAACGACATTATAACAAAGGATGTAGCGTTGAACATTGTAGAAACGATAACAATTCATTCTATCATTTTGAACGTTGTGAACTTGGCTACGAATTTTCTATTCGTTTGTTCTAACCACGTGACTTAACGTTGAGATGATTTCATTTCCATACATTTGATTCGTTTTCGACTAGTGTTAACGATAGCAGATTATCAACTTGATAGGGGTGCAGTTTTCGAAAGATTTTTAAATTATCGTCAATCGTACTGGATGCGAAAGGTGGAGGACAGGGTGTTATGGCGCAGCATGAAAGAGGTCTAAGTCCAGCAATGGACTGCGATAGGCTGAGTTATTGATTGATTGATAGTACAAGATGTGTACAAGTTTATAAAAACCAGTTCCTAAAGGGCTTCAAAGTCATTACAACAATATACGCTGCCGACACTGACATAAAAGTACTACCCTATTCTGATGCATTGTTATGCGCTTATTGCTGCGAACCGGCAAGCGGCGCCAGCGGTTATGCCAAGTTTTATCCGAATCCAGTTGGTTGTTTAGTGATATCAACCTCTTAGGCATATAGGCGTAATACTACCAAGTGCTCAAGAAGCATACTTCCTTCACAAACCTTCCATCCATATCTGATCCCCAACCAAAGTTTACTAGGCCATATTCAATAATACAATCTAAGATAATTTTAAAAGCTCTGGAAAGATGGAATCAGTTTTCACTATAGGAATACGCAACGATTACCAGATAGATTGTAATCAAACTTGTTAAAATGTTATTTTATGTTCCCGAACAAGGTTGAAAACGCTCAATATACCGGAAATGCAAAGCACCCCCGGGATAAACAAAAACTCGTTTATCCTTTCGACAGCTCATATTAGGGTAGAACACCATTAATGGGTGAATTTGGTGATTCAACACAGCAGACAGCCGTCACAATCTTTCTTTTTCGGTTTATAACAACTTTATTTCTCATAAAGAATTGCAGTACAAATTCACTTACTGAGAAACAATATTTAAAACTAAGATTAATATTAGAGCGCACAGATGTTCGTATATAAAATAATAACAAAACAAAATAAAATTGCAAAAACAATTATGTGGGTAAACAGATCGTAAGTCGTAACTTAACCAAAACACAATATGGATGTATGAGTTTGATTTTTACTGAATGTAGCATTGATGGCATAGTCTGATAACAGTAAGTTGGTAGGTATATTATTACAAGACCATTTTATTTTTAGTTTATTATCTTTTTATATACTCTATACTATACTTTTTCATATCCCCAACTGCAACAACTTGGCCAAGTTCCATACAGTTGAAGACAATTTTAAATAATCTCAAAAATTTACTGTGTATTCACTATCGCAAAAAGAAACAACGACCATATCGTTTTTATCGTATCTTCTGCCTTATAAATTGTACCTTCAATTCCGAGCTAGGTTAAAAACACCCAACATCCCGGGAAGACAACACAATCCCGCGGGATAGTTTACTACTCGAAAATCCTCTTCAAACGCTTGTCAAGGCGCATGACCACTAGAACAGGGCGAGCACGGCCTACTGTGATAGACTTGAGTCACACAATTTTATCACAGTTTGGGAGCAAGAACCGTGATAGAGCAGTGGTGGCCCAGTGATAACGGCCGCGACTTACGAGTAGTAGGTCGTGAGTTCAAACCCAAGCAGGCGCATTACTTTGTGTAAATTATTTCATCACCACTGCTCTCAAAACGGTGAAGGAAAACATCGTGAGGAAACTGGCATGTCTTAGAACCAGAAATTCGAAGACATGTGACATCTACCAACCCGCACTGGGCACGCGTGGTGGATTACGGCCCACTCCCTCTCACCGAGAGGAGGCCTGTGTCCCAGCAGTGGGAACATTAATAGATGCTGATGATGAACCGTGATAAAATGCGTGACTGAATCCTATCACAGTAGGCCAGACAGATCCCGCAGATGGGACCAGTCAGTGACTGAACGTAGCAGATAGTCTTCACAAATCTTCATACTTTAATCCCCCATCATAATAACTTGGCTATATTTTGTTAATAGGCCAAAACAACACACACACACGTACACACGTGTGTGCGTACACATACGCACACACGTTGCAGCAACGCACGTACGGCACATACGTTGATTTCAGCAACGCGATAGTGATAAAATAATATTCATAAATTTTTCATAGAAATTGTTCTACAATACTCGGGTCGCGCTTTCGCGTCGAGCCTGTCTGCGCCTCATGCAACAAAGTTATGAAAAAAGGTCATTCAAGGCAAGAACATGCAATAGTGCTGAAATTTTAGAACGTGCCAATTGATTATAACTTATTTCAGAAGTTATCGATTTGCCTACAAATAAATTAACTTCGTGCAAGTCGCCTATAAAAATAAGACATAATTTAAAAGTATCGTTTCACTGATTCATGCGGTTTAATTCGTGCAAATGAATTAATAAGCCTTTTTGACACATCTTTATATAAAAACGGTAATTTAAAAAGTTTGAGTTAAAAACATATTTTTGCCTTATTACACGCTTTATATTAGCTTCACTTGTATGTTTGTATATTTGTATGTTTGTATATTTGTATGTTTGTTTGTAACCGACTCCTTATAGTGCGATTTTGACCCACTTTAAACGACCAGATTTCATTCAAACTTTGCACACCTGTCAAGGACTGATGACAATGCAATAATTTCATAAATTTGTGCCATTATCCTTGCCAGGGTTACCAGGACAGCAAAAAAACTGTCACAAACTACGCTGACATACGTCTCAAAATTCGAAATACCCTAAAAAATAGAAAATAAATAATAGTTTAAAAAAACTAAAAAACACGCTTCCATGGAAAACCAAACTAAAAAGTACAAAATAATGGAAAAAAAGCGTGGGGTGCCTGATATCAATAAAAAATACCTTAAAAGCACCCCACGCTTTTTTTCCATTATTTTGTACTTTTTAGTTTGGTTTTCCATGGAAGCGTGTTTTTTAGTTTTTTTAAACTATTATTTATTTTATCCTTTACGTCCGGAACCAGACGGACTATGGCGCTGGATGTAAACTGTAAACCACCCCATTTCTTCCCGTGGGTGTCGTAAAAAGCGACTAAGGGACTTACTAGAGAATGGGCAGCAGCGTTATCTATGCATTATACCACCATACTGTCCAACAGTGGACATCTTTTGGCTGAAATGATTATTATGATGAGATGCGTTCGTCTGGTTCTTAACCCGCATTATTCTATACAGAAAAATATGTCTCTAATGTTGTACCGGTTGGTCTAATGGTACAGCAATTAAACTTGGCACAGTGATTGGTTAAATTCATCAGCTTCGCAACTCCAATAACTTTTGAAAGTACTGTGTGTTTTCAATAACCAGTTAACCTGCAAAATAACCCACTGAGTCTTACATAAACTAACTCCAAAGATAACAAGTAAGGTTCAACACTCCTAACTTGGGTTAGCTGCAGTTCACAGGTAACTCAAGGTCAAGTGAAAACCATTTGAATTAATTCGGCTTTCGTGATTAAGTATCTACTGTTGGAAATTTTATTGTGTTTATGATTATTAAGTATTGTTTATAAGGGGGTCTCAACTCTCAAGTACCGACAGGTTTCAAGGACGGGCACGGAGCGAATGAGCCAAAACAGTATAGCATGGGGTTTATTAGCTTCCATATTTGGTAACTACGTGATTCGTATGTAAGCAATATTATATTTTGGGCTCACTATTCTGATATTGCGGTACCACTTGTAATATCGTGCAAGCTAGGTTCATTTATAGATAAGTAGAATGATACGAGTTATGTTAGTTCATAGATATTTTCGTTTCATTTTGTTGTATTTTAGATATTATTATGGAGGAACTTTGGGCTTAAGTGACTTGTGGCTAAATGAGAAATAAGCCGTGCGGGTCGAACGAAGGTTAAGGTACGCTTTCCACGGTCGGTGAATGGATGGGTGGCCATACATTACATTTTGGAACACTTTTTTTTGTGGGTGACAAATCATCAAATGACGTCTCTCGCTCTAGGGTGGAGCGGAAAGGTGTGTCAGACTTTTAGTGACTAAAACCCGTGTTCCTTCAGTTGTCCATATGTCAGGGCCACGGTATCTCTTTCGAACAAATCTGGCGACCCTGGCAGGCATCGGTCCTAGGGGACCCCTTCAGTTTGCTGACATCTCTTTGAGACGCGCGTGGAATACTATGGGCCGTCGACAAGGGCCTGGTCATTACCGGGCGGCGAGCTACCATTGCTCGCCGCCCGCAAGCCCGTGCCTAGAGTGGCCGGCAGTCCGCAATTGACTCTCGACGCCCGGGGCGTCTCCTCCTACGGTGGCTAGGAGCGTGAGGGCGCATAGCTTGCCTTTCTTTCAGGCGCCCCACCTCCTCCTTCGCGAGCATTACTGCTTCGCAGAAAAAAGTGACGACTTCCCATGCCCTCTCTTTCCGTACAATGGCCTGCACCAGGGCCGGACGCGAGTGGTCGCCGCTGATCGCCTCCACGAGGACACGATGGTGCTCCACCCAGGCAGGGCACACCTCCACCGTATGCTCCACCGTGTCTTCCAGGAGATCCACACAGTGGTAACACCCGGGCGTTTCCTCCCGCCTTATCGTGAACAGGAACCTCCCGAAACAGCCAAATCCGGTGAGGACCTGTGTAAGACAGAAGGTGAGGACGCCGTGCCGCCTCTCTATCCACTCCTCAAAGAGGGGACTTACCGCCACAATTGTGGCGTGCCCAATATTGGGACGCTTACATTTAATTTCAATGTGCAAGCGTTGGTTCCTACAGTTGAATATGCATTTAGTGTATGTTTTATTGCTGGAATCTAATCCATGTAATTGTTTAATGTATCATTTTTGGTGATCCTTAAATAAATACATAAACCCCTTCGTATCTCGGAAAGTTCGTCAAGAATGAGAGGTACCCGCGAAATTCAAATTTTCTTACGTGTTTAGCAATTTGGAAACAAATTTGTAAATCAACGTCAGGTAGTTTGTGAAAATATGATACGCTACCGTCAAATATAGCTTTTAGTATAAGTAATTTATTTAGTTCATTTAATCCCATTGAATGAGTTTTTTCATGAAATCGTTTAATTTAATATTTGGCAGAACATACAGACTGATACTGAACTGCAAATTTCATAAAACGTACGTACGAATATTTGAATTTCGCGGTCTACCCTGGCTCTTCATCCATAAGCTGTTGGTCTCGACTGTCATTCATAGATCTTCGAAAGACTCTACCGATACTTACAAGACTAAAATTCTAACAACCAGTCTTACCTTGGGGTCTCGTGTTACTCAGTAATTAGGCTGTGGAAGTCAGATGGGTAGTCATCATCATCATCATCATTTCAGCCGAAAGACGTCCACTGCCGGACATAAGCCTCCCCTAATTTGGGGGGGTTTGCCATAATAGCCACGCTTGGCAGGCGGATTGGCGATCGAGTATGGTGGTAAAATGCATAGAGAACGCTGCTGCCCTTTCTCTAGTAAGTCCCTTAGTCGCTTTTTACGACACCCACGGGAAGAAATGGTATGGAGCTATTCTTTACGGACGTAAAGAATAGCCATACCATCTCCATACCATTTTGCCGGACGGCACCATACGGTACGGCAGTCACGGTCACGGTCAGATAAGCAGTAGCTCCATATAAATTCTGATATTCTGCATCCCGTTAGATTGAAAGCCGACGCCAACATATTGGAACGGCCAGACGGATTGATTGAAGGAGCTTTGTATTATAATAAATGTTTGATAAACAAATGTTCCCAAGGCAAGAAGTAAATAAATGTGTTACATCATTTCTAAGCCCTGTAGCCATCGGACCAGAGAGTTACGTAAGAATCTGATACATATTACGCATGTTTGAGTATATAAACCTCAACGTCCATTACGTAATAGACACTGCGCTGTTCTGGACAGGTCCTCTCACAAAAAAAAAAACATTACAGACTAGATCTACATGGTCCTCAAATGATCTGACTAAGATTATGTGTGAACTTTAAAAGAAATTTTGAGCTCTGGGTTAGTTCTTTTAAAATAAATCATCACCTGCCAAGCCTTTTCTCAACTGCCGACCCCAATGGGTCAACTTCCAGTCTAACAGGATGCAGCTGACCACATGGAGCGATGTCCTATCTGATCTCACAACCCAGTTACTGTTGGCTACTGTGGTTGTCAGACTTTCCGGTTTTTGACGACCCGTAACGACTGTCAGAGCCACGAATGACAGCCGGGATTAACGGCTTAACGTGCTTTCCTAAGCACGGAGAGTTTTTAAAGATGATCACCCATCTGCGGCCCAACCGCGGCAAGCGTAGCGTAACTGGATTGATCGACCCGTACGGCTGTTATTGCTTAGCCACAAGCCCCTCCGACCCTCTTTTAAAATAATAACGGCAAAATACATCTAATAATACCTATTTCCGACATTTTAAAGAAGTGTATTGTCTAAATATAAATAAAATAAATTAAGTGTTAAGCTCAAATTGGCAATTGTACCGTCAGAAGAGACTTCGCGAGACGTTTTGTCATTCTTTCTTAAGACTATTGTCTAACATCTATTCATTTTGGAAGCAATTATGTTTGAAGATGTTCCTCTATACCCGTCCTTTTCACACCTCTGTATTTTAAATGGAAGATTAAAGCGAGACAGATGCTATAGAGGGTTTTTTTTTTGGAAAGTATTGATAAAGGAACTACAATGTCGGCAGGATGGTGTATTTGATCTAGCAACGTAGCGGTCCACATGTTCTTGGGAATGGCTTTGCCAACGATGCCAAAAAAAGTTTCTTTCTATTTTTGTTATGCACTCAAATAGTTTTGATAGTTGGAAACTGCATAATGCATAGAAAGTTCATCACCGGAACTATGAAAAGTGAAAAATGGTTTATGATTTCAACAATTAAAAACTTAACAACTAGCTAGTTATTAAAACAATGTGAGCGTAGAACTATACGTGAGTTTTGCACAGAGTTATTTATGATGCAGTGCGATGTCCTCTGTTCCTGACCCAGTTCGGTAAAAATTAACAAGTTTGCTACATCCATAAACATTAATGCGGAAAAAGTTTCCTGAAAAAATTCAAATATAGCTTAATCGTGACTTGACGGAGTCATTATCATCGCTTTGCATAATTACAAAACCGAATATAAACACATTTGGCCCTAACTTACCGTCTGCCATAAACTACACTTTTTAAGTCGAATGACAACCTGTCACGCAAGCGTGTACAACATAATCAGCCTTGGATGTTGTGCGTTTTGTCGTAGCGTCAATTTTTTTCACGACTTGTTGAAGGAAACGCGTCCACAGACGTCGGACGTAAAATGACAGGACAGCTTTATCTGATATCGACTACACTTTGCAATACCGATTAGAATAATTTGTTCCTTAATAAATCCTTGGGAACTTATGTAATATGATACAATTATGCATATTGAAAATTTATATTTTGAATAAACCTAGAATTGTAATAGAGCCACACAATAGTGCACAGCAAACGACTTAGAAGTATCAAATTCACAAAGTCGCACTATTCAAGTCTCGCACACAACGCCAAAATAATAGGCACAGCTGCTAGACAAGACGCACACAAGCACAGACATCGGTGCATCGCACACGGATATCTTGGATAACAAAAAATGCATTATTATTATCCTAGTACAAGGACACGGCAATCCACGGAAACATCGACCCTATGTTCAAAACATTAACGGTGAGATTAGAAAATCATCCGGTTGTAAAACGATTAACTTACATTTCATCCAGAACCCGAAATTATTTGGGAGAATTTATTCTTTGTAGTAAGGCCAATAAAGTTCAATTTCGTGTGGGATGGGTTGAGGAATTTAAGTTTCATAATTATTGAAAAAAAAGCTACGTATCTCATAGGCGCCAAATGCACGTTGCATGGCCTACGATACGAATACGATTTCTGTTGAATTTTGTGAGCAAACCCGCGCGCGTGACTGTGTCCTGCACATCAGTTATTAGCTCCGATTTTATGTCGGAATTATGCACATTCGGAATATTTATGGTACAAGCTTAAAATGCTGGGCACGTAAATAGGGCCACATTTTTGTCTTGCTATGTGTCCGGATCGTGCGAAGCGCAGTTTATTTGTATTTTTATTTTATTTGTAAATACAGAACTGGCATTTGTTGAGACTTTATTAGCGTGTAATGCCTTTATTTAGTCCAAACATTGTTTTTGTACTAATTGGAAGATTCAACTTACGTTTTGTAATACTTCAGTCATTTTAAAAGTTTAAAACTCTTTCCTATGACAAAGATGTTTTCAAGATAAAGTCACCCCGGTAATCAACCAACGATTTCAAATAAAACTACGTCCAAATTCCTATCTTCTCGGTTAAAACCGATTACTTTTAATCGTGTTACTGTAAGATGACTTTTGGAGAAACTCAAAAGTTTTGTGAAAAGCTCAAAAACTTGAACAATGGACTTGACCAAAATGTTTAGATGTTTTGATTGAACAATTTGAACTAAAGCTCGTTTTCTTAAGAATGAGGTTTAGTTAGTTAAAATACTAAAGAAACAATGGAAGCTTAGTTGTTGGGCAGAATCTTTGTTGTTGGAACAATAATGTGCTGTTGGAGTAAAGAGGTTTTTTTTAAATGTATTATTCATTATTGTATGACCAGTGTCAAGAGTTTATAAGTACTTACTGCAACTTTTACTGTACTCAATATCAAGATATTTCAATCCTAGTATCTTGTAATACACACCTTTCCAACTACAACACAAACTAGTAGCTAACTAAAGCTAAAAGTAAACAGCTTTGTGCTATCATTTATTTTTTAAATTACTTCGAATCATAATTCTGGATGCTCTAAGGTTGCCCGCGATATTTAAATTTGCTTACGGTTTTTTTTTTTTTGGGTAATTTGAGGCTGGTCAGTGTCATATCTTTACATAGATACATGAAATACAAACTGTCCTCGGTCTGCAAAGTGCAAAAACGTAAACTAACCTCGCACTTCCATCTTAATAGAAACTTTATGATGTTTTATTAAATACCTGTTATACAGCATCAACATCATTTGGCCAAGTACCTAAATAATCACCACTAAATATTCCCACGTTTGCAAAACATTTATTTGCAATTATAAAAAAGACACAAAATGTCTTTTCTTCAGTTGAACTTGTAAACAAAATATTCTATACGGAATGTTCACTACCCCACATGAGAACTCATAACCTGTTTCTCTCGAATTGACCTTATTCCGTTCACTTGCAAACCCCTGTCCGAACAAGTTGACCATACAAAGCAACCTGCCACGGGGTCAGTGCACAAAAGCAGGTCAATATAAAAATGTATTGATTACTACCGCATCCTAATCTAGGACCCTTCGCGATTATCATCACAATAGGATACCCCCCGGACTCAAAAAGGAACATAGTATACGCCTACCTTCTTGTTTTGTTAGAACTATTTAAGTGTCATTGATTTATGGCCAATGTGATTCATTGTCGTAATTTAAAGTTAGGAGGAGTTACAACTAGCTGAATAAAATCAGCACACCTTAAATTAAACCACCACTAATAGCGTGACATCGATGGAGTAGAAGATTAAGCAAAACGGACCTTAGACAGTAAGACAGAAGGTGAAATGTATTCCTCTAGCTAAACGTAGAAGTAAAGTATTGAATTAGGTCCCTACTGGTCCTAATGAAGGATACGGTGAAGTAGCCGAGAAATTCATTTTTTCTTAAGTTTCTTGCTCTTTGCTGGTCAGTTTCAGGTAGAATGTTAATTAAGAATTATTCGTGACATTTACTAATATGGCTTTGATCATCATTTCAGCCATAAAACTTCCACTGTTGAAAATAGGCCTCCCCCAAAGGCGAGGGTTTATCATAATCGCCACACTTGCAGGCGGGTCGGGGATCGCAGTATGGTTGTAAAATGTATAGAGAACACTGCTACCCATTCTCTAGTAAGTCCCATTAGTCACTTTCAACGACACCCACGGGAAGTAATAGGGTGGTTCTATTCTGTACGTCCGGCAACGTACCGAATAATATGGCTTTACAGAATTATAATTATCAATACAACCCCCGAGGTCATGTAATCCCACTGAATAACTTTTTATTAATTAGTAATTTAATGGAACATTAACGAAAATTAATTTCACGGGCATTTTTAGCCGAAGATTGTCAGACAATTTTTTTTTTACCCCATCTTGTTTTCAACTGGTACAGTGCAGTACATCTTTCTCTCCATTACTCTCAACAATGACCCTAACCTTGCGAAACAGATGATTCGTCTTCCTGAGTATTATTATTTTAAAAGAGTTCCCATGCCCCAATAATGAACTAGTTGTTCTTTAAGATCATTTATTGTGACGTTGCATGAGCCGTGCATCAATGGTGATTATTTCTATAGAAAATACACCGGCTCCGGGGACCCTTTGCCCAAAAATCTATCGGCAACCAGACAAAGCCGGCTGCGCGAATATGTAGCGACGCACAGTAAATAAAGGGATGATATATTGTGAAGATTGATGTGATTAAAAAAAACCATTTCCCTTAGTGCTGTCAAGGTGCATTCTTAGTAGGGATGTTACGATAGATATCGATAGAAAAGGTTTATGGCGAGTATCGATAGTTAGGATTTGATGTGGTGGTTTCGAAAAACGTTCATCTTCATCATAATCAGAACTTGCAAGTACGAATCACAAACACTGCGAAACAAATATCTCTAAAATGTAACTAAATATTTATTATTTGTTAGAAATAAATTCATTAAACTACAGCTGTTCTGCGAAAGGTAAAGATCAAATCACCTCAGCAGATTTAAACTAGAAATATAGCTCATATTTAAAATAATTATATTTCTGCTCTCTTAATATGCAACCCAATTATTTTTATAATAAGATACAACTGAATAGAATTTCACCAGCAAACATATTAGATGCTTACTTTTGCTTAGTAAAACATTTGATGTAGCGATTAAACAATTCATTCAATTGACGTCGGAATATCATTTTTAGCAAATTTATGTCCAGAATAAAAGTTTAAAACAAGTATCTAAATCCTAAGTTATTATTTAAAATCATTAGTCTCTAAAACATTCGTTTTTAAATTACGATTCGTTAAATATTAGGTTGGGGAAAAAGTGTTTTCGCATTATAGTATGTATGAACTTGTAATAAAATCTCTTTGGCTATACTATTTGTATCTGGCTGGTTTTGGTATCATTGAAAGTTTAAATTTTAAAGAACATAATTCCAAATTCAAATTAGGAAAATGTGTGATTTTCATTCGTTTTTCGTACCGTCAAGATGAGTGAATCTAATGAAGAAATTCGATACATTTTAAAATTTTACTACAAAAAAGGTAAAAATACAACGCAAACCGCGAAAAAAATATGCGATGTTTATGGACCTAGTGTAGTGTCTGTGAGAGTAGCACAAATTTGGTTTAAGCGTTTTCAATCCGGAAATTTTGATGTCAAAGATGCACGTCGCTCTGGTCGCCCTATTACGGATAAAATGGATGCCATTTTTGAAAAAGTGGAGCAAGATCGGCATACCAGTAGTTACGACGTAGCTGAAGAACTGGAAATTGACCACAAAACAGTTTTGGCGCATTTGAAAAAAACTGGGTACACAAAAAAGCTCGACATTTGGGTACCTCACGAGCTCACTGAAAGAAACCTAATGAACCGTGTACTCATTTCTGATTCTTTATTACGACGTAATGAAACCGAACCATTTTTGAAGAAGCTGATAACTGGTGATGAAAAGTGGATCACGTATGACAAGAACGTGCGAAAAAGGTCGTGGTCAAAGGCCGGTCAGGCTTCACAGACTGTGGCGAAACCCGGGTTAACTCGCAACAAGGTGATGCTGTGTGTGTGGTGGGATTGGAAGGGCATTATTCATTATGAGCTGTTACCACCAGGCAGGACCATCGATTCTGAACTCTACTGCGAACAAATGATGAGATTAAAGCAAGAAGTTGAGAGAAAGCGGCCGGAATTAATCAACAGAAGGGGTGTGGTTTTTCATCATGATAACGCTAGACCTCACACATCTTTAGCCACCCAACAAAAATTAAGAGAGTTTGGCTGGGAGGTGTTAATGCATCCGCCGTATAGTCCTGACCTTGCACCTTCATATTTCCACCTGTTTCGGTCTCTTCAGAATTCTTTAGGCAGTGTCAGGTTAACATCACGAGAGGACTGCCAAAACCACTTGTCGCGGTATTTTGACCAGAAGTCCCAAAATTTCTATAGCAATGGGATCATGTCCCTACCTACAAGATGGCAAAAAGTTATCGAACAAAATGGTACCTACATACTTTAGTTAAATGTAAATAAACTTTATTAAAAAATGTTTTGAATTTTCTTAAAAAATGCGAAGAAACTTTTTCCCCAACCTATTAAAACATGATTGACGTGTAAAAGTGTTGGTACAAACTACTTACAGAAATAAAATCATTAATCATTTATTTATTGAGCAGACTACATCGATATCGATAGTTCCCAAACCTTTCGTAACATCCCCATCAAATCTCAGGTGAAGGTAATCGTTGTGGGAATTATAACTTCTGTCTCACATTAGTGTATAGTGCTGTCTCTTTCACAAATTGTTCTCTAGATATCCATGATTCCAGCTAGCGAGTTGAATGCGTCTGCGACAAGACATTTCAATGGCGTTTCTGGTGCATGTGCATTTGATACTAATAGTAATAATAATTGAGGGACGGCTTGTAGGAACAAAATCAGAAGTTTTTTTTATTATTAGCTTGATAAAATTGCAATATTTTTAGTCGGCCGAAGTTTTGTGGGTTAAAATAGATAAAATGTTGATGACTGTTTTTAAGATTTCAATTCCAACTTATTTAAAATATTTGCACATAAACCGCATAGATAGTTACGAGTGATATTAATATTAGATAAAATCAATTATTACAACACAATGAAAAAAAGAATTCACAAGATAATAATCGTAACGACATACCGCTATTACCGGTGGACATTTACGGGTTGACAAAATTGTTATAAAGCTAATGACCAATATATTTTCATTCAATAGAAAATAGTTAATCTAGCTGAATGACCCAAAAACCACCTGAAATACACTACTGACTGAAGTATTAAGAATCAATTGACCATCTTAATTAGGGTTGGTGGAAATACTTATTTTACGGGACACGAAATCTCAATGCGTTATAAAATCAAGTGGTGGACAAACTCAAAACGTTGGGTTCGTCAGGAAATGTCGGCTACTTGACTTTTTAAATATTATACTGGGTCATTTTTATATCTCCTCTCTCCGGTGTACCGTTTTTGAAACTTTTCGTAATGAAAATTATTTTATTATTTCGTAATTGGCAATTACTACCGTGACTGTAATGATATTTATTATATTTTTAAATGTTTTTAAAATCTTATATTGAAACTTATCATAATAAAAATAATGTTATTATCTTTTAAATCAATTATCGATCATGATCTTAGTAACCTTTTTTATATTTTTAATTGTTTTTATAATTTTATATGTATTAAAAAATGTAATTCATAGTATCTATAGTGAAATAAAAGAGAAATACCAGGTAATGGTTTCGATGATTGGTCTAGTTACTTTAGGCATGCATTTAATAATAATGTCAAATACTTATTTATCATTTTGCGCTCTTAAAAATATTATTGCACTGTCTAATATAATGATTGCGCTACTTTTTTGTGAACATCTCTTATATTGGGGGCCTAAAATAATTAATAGCCAAATCATTGACACCAACTTGAATGAAAGACAATGCGATGGGTTACAGTTTTAACCTAAAATAACCCATCGCCGGGTTACCCTAGCTTGGTTACTCCAACCAACTGTCAGAAAACCGCAGACGGTTAAAAAGCGGCTCATTTATCTAAAAAATAGTTCCAGAGTAGCAGGCCAATAAGTTTTAGACGTTCATTCATTTAAAAAACCGTTCATAATTAAAATCTCAGAGGATCTGTTATTTTTTTCCATTACTTTGCTCAATCCTTTTGTCAAGAATGTAATATAAAAATACTTCGTTGTATTACTAGAAGCGAGTCTCTAATTACGGAATAAATCATTTTTAATCTGGTTTTACTGCTCTCGATTAAATGAGACACTGGTGGCTCATTGGTAATAGCCCCAACTTCCGAGATGTAGGTCGTGGGTTAGAACCCTGGCAGGCGCGTTGATTAAAATTTGACTGGCCTGTTAGTTTAGTAGTTAGTGACCCTGACTGCTAAGACTGAGGTAGTGGGTTCGATTCCCACCCAGGACAAATCTTTGTGTGATGAGCACAATCATTTGTTCTGTGTCTGGGTGTAATTTATCTATACTATGTATGTATTCAGATATATACGTATATTTATCAGTTGTCTGGTTGCCATAGTACAGGCTCTGCCTAGTTTGGGATCAGATAACGTTGTGTTGGTTGTCCTAAGATATTATTATTAATTTGTGTAAATAATATTATCACCACTCCACTCACAGTGAAGGAAAACATTGTGAGGAAACCGGTATGTTAGAAATGCCAGAAACTCGAAGACTCGTGACGCCTACCAAGCCGCACTAGGCCGGCACTCCCTCTCACCGACAGGAGGCCAGTGTCCCAGCAGTGGGCACATTATAGGCTGATTATTCTACACCTTTTTTGAGCTGTGAAGTAAAAAATATTCACATATTGACTGAAATGAATAGCCCTTGACTTAATCACGAAAGGGTGTAACTAAAAGTAACATGTCAACACTGCATATGTTCTGAAGTATGTTTCGTGTTAGGAAGCCATGAATCACTGGCTTTATCGTGAAATAGCATCTGTGATACGTGTATCGACATTTATGAGGAAAATGTTTACTTAGTACCCACACATAGCAAAATAATATGCATAGTTTACATAAATTTTGCTCAATACTTGGTTCGTATGGATAGACCACTAAACCAGCACAGTTCGCTTAAAAAACTGTACCTACTTAATTGAAAAACAAAAAACCTGGAAAGTGAAATCTTTATTATGTAGGTACTGATTTTTACAATAACACTAACATTGAAATAGCAAATAATAAAATAGGTGTTTGAAACACAAATCGATCATTCAAAATAAGCTGGTCCATTCATTTTGACGATTAATGTGAACATAAATGTATTGAAAAGAATACTATTTTTCTTTATTTCAGGTTTGGTCCTATGGTAAAATTGTACACAGTGATATCTACTCAACATTGTGAACCAACGAGTAGTGCCAAAGAACCTGTATATTCGCGAATAAATAAACCAGTTTATATTGTAAGATACAGAAATCTATATCATATGACGGAGCACAATTGATCTGAATTTACGCATTTTTTTATTAAAAGCCATAAAATCTATGTTATTTCTATTAAATTTCAACCAGCACCTTAATTGCGAAACGAACAATTTATCAGAATCTGAATGGGATTGAAGATTATTTCTAAACCATTGCGTCATTTGTTCGAATAAATAGTCGGCTCAGCAACGTAAATAACGCAATGAATGTTGTTTAACTATGAATATTAAACCAATTCCTACCGATAAAAAGTTCCGCAATTACCCCTCAGGTCTATGTGTGTAACAATTTTATTTGTATGATTATAATAATACATTTTTATATAAAACATAAAATTGAAACAGTAGGATTCATTGACATTGTTTGCGAATTACCAATCAAGTTTTTAATTACGTCGACCTGTCTTGACTTTTCCCAACTATGTTTTAGTCAGCTTTCAGTCTAACCGGAAGCAGTTGGACATCAGTATGTTACTCATAGCAACTGCCTCTCTGATCTTCACGACCCAGTTAAAGGGTAGCACGATAACCCTTGATAAGACTGATCTGGAGACTTGCTATAAAAGTACCTAATAATTATGTGTACCTCTTGTCCGGCTTTATTATTTCTTTATTAAAAGCCTTCTCCGGCTGAAACTTGGTAAGTTGTTGTATTGCACTTACAAAATAAGTTAACAAAGTTTTATCCCTGTCGGTCGAGCCATTTTCGAGTTTTTGCGACACTAACGCACGGCAATTGATTTTTATTATTTTTAACTGACTTCAAAAAAGGAGGAGGTTATCAATTCGACTGTATTTCTTTTTATGTTTGTTACCTCATAACTTTTGACTGGGTGAACCGATTTTAATGATTTTTTTTTATTTGAAAGCTTTTCGAAGGATCAGCTTTTTGCGTTTTTTTACATTAACATTTTGTATAAAGATACATTCATCTTTATCTATCAATTATACAAAAAACTTTTTACAATAAAATAACAACCGACTTCCTTAAAAAAAAAAACTCTACAAAGTCAAAAATAACTTTAATTTCGGAATTCGGTGTCTTAGGATCTGTATTTAAGGTTTTTTTTGCCAAAAGTTTTTGTTTTACTTTTTAGTTATTGTAGATACTCCGCACTAATCTTATTGCGTTACTCGTTCATTTGTCGCGCAAATACTTAATGCAAATTTAAGACTTATATGGTTTTCACATGGATCCCATTGTTCTTAAATGGAACCATTTGGGAAGCCAAATGGTCCCATTTTAATTTGGTTCCATTCGAACACTTCACTGTATCTTACAGCTTAATTCACATGGATTTTATAAGAAAATTAGAGGTTTTTTTTAAGGTTGAAAGTGGAGTACGTACAACACAATTGAACACACCACTATGCGAATATTTTGGAGAAAATCACATACCTAAACTCCCGCCTACTTCCTATGGGGGTAGGCAGAAACTATAGAACGCCACCTGGATCGGTCCTTACATTATCCTTTTGCCTCGTTTCCGTTCGTACATCTAGTCATACAAATACGCCGGCAGCGATTACTATGCACCTGACCTTTCTCAAGAACATAATCATTTGAACAAATTGAATCTCGAAAATAACACTCATCTCTTTACAGTTAATTTAACATTCACTCATTAAATGAACAATTTAACATAAAACTCAGACTACGCAGATTTATATATATTTGTTTTAACTACAGTTCTGCGAAACTGCAAACACTACTTAAACAATTAACAAATTACTACCATCATGTTTAACTAAACTGCCGCTCGGTGCAGTAAAATTAATTCTAACAATAGACTAGATGTTCGGCACCTTTGTCGGTCGCCTTTGTTGACATCAAAGGGGCCGCTCGATACGCATGTTTACCTTGGAGGCATTAAAATCGATTTCTATGTGAAATATATTAGTCGCAAATTGATCGGCAAATGGTTGGTGACGTCACTGGGGTGTTAAACGTTTTATGAGGTCAAGAAAGGATTCATGTCATTTAGATTGGGTTATGTGATGGTTCTCGGCATGAAGATACAATTAGAAAAACGAAAACTGGATTAATCCAGTCCTCGTGTAGGTTTTAATTAATAAGCCCTTAATTAAAGGCCTACTTTAATTAAGGACGTAGGTATTAAATGCTAATTATTTATGATATATATATTTTTTTGTTTTTGTATACTACTGCTTCTAATACGAGTACCGGATGCCGACTCCATAAATAAATGGTAAGAGGCTAGGCCGGTGATGTAGTTCAAGATTTAAGCTCCAGGGCAGCACGAAAAATTCAATTTTGTATAGACAGCTTGACACTAATCTGTAAATTGCAAAAAAGTAAGAATATTTGAATTTCCCAGACTAACTTGGAGTTTCGTATCTTACCCTTATTTCGACGGAGTTCTTAAAACGCTAATTTTACAAATTTATGATAAAAATTGGGTTTCTGTGACATGTTAGACTCTTGTACAGCAACAGATTTATCAAAAGTACTTACTTGTCCATCCTACCGGACAAGTTCGAAATAAGGGTTAAATATAGAACTTTATCCAGATTTCTGAAAGATCTTGACCTTCAACCTAGTCAAAATTTGATTGTTTAGTACATGTGATCAAATATCACATTCACCATTATCCATAAATTCCTTGCAGAGAACATGGACAAAGTGACATTTAACCAGAGATTACAATGAAGGAAAAGCCAAAACTGTGTCGGACTGACATAAGCAACGAAAACCTTATGGAAATCCTATTAGAAGTCATTGTAGAAATACGAAATGCTATAAAACCAATACGGGCTGGCCATATTTGTCCAAGGACCGATGGCCGATGGAGCAGACGAGCCCTAGAATGGAGACCGCGTATCGGCAAACGTAGTGTGGGACGCCCCCAGCTAGATGGACCGACGGCCTCAAAAAGGTGGCTGGAACAAAGTAGATACAGAAGGCAGAGTCCTATATCCATCAGTGGACTGCGATAGGCTGAGTTAATGAAAGCGATTGTTGCAGCCGTTCCACATTTATCATGGCAGACAGATTTCATCAGGAATATAGGGAGAGGCGTTTAACTAAATTATTGATTGCAATGTGATAGAAATTTTCTACGTCTCATTTTAGATTGTAAGTTTTTTTTTTTTATAAGATAGATATTTTTATTAATAAATCTATTCTAATATTACAAAACTAAAGAGTTTGTTTATTTGTTTGATTGAACGCGGTAATCTCAGGAACTACTGGTCCGAATAGAAAAATTCTTTTTGTGCTCGGTAGCCTATTTATCGAGGAAGGCTATAGGCTATATAGCATCACGCTACAACCAAGAGGAGCGGAGAAGTAATGAAAAATGTTGCAAAAACGGGTAAAATCGCATGGGTAGGCGATTCGACGCGACGGGAAGGGTGGGGGAACAAGAAATTTAACGCCCGGACGAAGTCGCGGGCAGAAGCTAGTTAGATATAACTTGTTATATAACTATTAAAGTGTTTTAGGTATTTCAAACAGTTGTTCAAAAAATAATGATGACGATGATTAAATAAATTTCAAGGCAGTTCTTAGAACAGCACGAAATTCTCTTTTAACGGCTTAAGATAAGCGAAAAAGAAATTTATTATGGATTCAAAACTGAGTTTGCTAACACTAGGTGAAATATAGGTAGTGAACTTGAAAACAAAATACGTACAGAAAACTTAGAATAAAACTACGTACAGACGATCGCAAGTCACATGTAACATAATCAGTCTAGGCTGACCTTTTATTCGATTGAATTAGGTCCAGGTCACAATGCAAGCAATAACGAACGGTCAACTGTACTTTTTCTACGATGCAATCTAGAGCCACAAGTGCACAAAACTAGTAGGTAAGTAGAGCAGTCATATCATCATCTGTCTATCCTTTTCCCAACTATGTTCGGGTCAGCTTCCAGTCTAACCGGATGCAGCTGAGTACCAGTATTTTTACATGGAGTGACTGCCTATCTGACCTCCACAATCCAGTTACTGGGTAATACGATACCTCTTGGTAAGACTGGCTGTCAGATTTTCGGGCTTCTGACGACCCGTAACGACGTAAGGTAAGTAGAACAGTCATGAAACAAAATTACAATGGTCATTCCTGTACTAGGTGTACTGGAAACGCTTTTTCTTATTCAACGTAGATTAGGTATTTACTTACTGATAATTGTTTACGGCTATTATAGTTACGTGCAAAATATTTTTGATTTACCCCTACTTTATTTGCGTTATTTTACCTATTTGTAATAAAGTAGTGTTGTTAATGTTATAAACCATTTCTGGTTTTATGTTACCTACATAACAAAAGTGAACTGCAAAAATGACTATATGTTTAAGTAACAAACATTAATAAAACGGTATAAGAAGAAGCTTCTGGCATAAGGTGATACTAATTTACAGGCGGATCAAACTACATAAAACACACACACAATATCATTCAAATCATAATACTTCTCTGAATGATCAGTAAATAATCTACAAAAAGCAAGTTCAAAATTAAAATCACGACCTTTGTTTCCTTTTAAATCAACCGCCGCTAAATAAAAAAAACTTCAACATTGACAGGTGATTATCCTGTCGTATTTGAGCACCTTAATTACAGACATCCAATCAACGCATGCACACGAATAATGCAGCAAAAACAACTACACACAACAAAAAAAAAACAAAACACGATCACACACGATTTTGTCCGCAAAACTTACAAGCAATAACAAAAACAAAAAAAAAAACTTCGCGTTCTATTTTCAACAGAGCTACTAAAATCGCACGTGCATTTTTGGTAGAAACTCGAAACAAGCAAACATAATATGCAGTGTCAAACCAACTGTGTCAAGTATTTCCTCGCATATTAATAGTTGATAAATAAAAGTTTACCGGTTATTCGCGGGGTGGAACGTTTTCAGTGTGCCGCGCCGCGCCCTCGTCTACCGCGGAATCGCGCGAACATCCTATCATAATAGCCTCCTGATACGGTAAAGGCACGTTCATAAGGCAACGTTTACACGAACGTAATAAATTAGCAGCGGGATTTTTTACGCGCCCTGGATTTTCGACTCTCCGTGTTAAACCTAGCAATGAGAATCCTACAGAGTGCATCAAAGTGCGTCGAACATTGAACAGTAAATTTTAGTGTTCTATTTTCAACTCTAAGCGGTATACAGTACGTTGTAGATCCAGTGTGCGTAATTTTTTTTTAGTTTTTTCGTTCTTCTACGTCCTAACTGGAGTACGACTTAGTAGAACGCCATTATCCGAACGCCGATTAACCGAATCGATCGCCAATTATCCGAATCGGTCCTAAGCGCAATATAAAAAATTTAAACCAAGTAATTTTGATACTTTGTATTTTTGTTAAGGCCTGATGGGGTCGCAACTTACTCTGATCGAGATATTCAAGTGAGCGTTATTGTAGAACTGTGTTTGTTTAACTTAATAAAGTTTATTGTATGTGTGACAGTTCATTTTTCTTTATTACCAGTCTATGTCCGATTATCCGAATTTTTGATTATCCGGATCGACTCCGGTCCCAATTAATTAGGATAATCGGCTTTCTACTGTACTATGCAAATTATGTAAGATTAGCTTCTGATTGTGACTTCCATTATACATGTCAAGTAACAAACAATAATAAACTTAATTATTATCATAACACAACTTAAGTCCTAACCTTTTTTGTTAATTTAGTAGTATTATATACAGTGTGACTGGGATATCAACGTGCAACCCTGCTCCCTTATTGCGTAACAAACTATCTTTCAGAATCTGAATTAATTTTCAGGATATTCCTTACTCACTGCTTGATATGTTCGAAAAATTTGTCAATTGACACAATGAATGTTTTTGAACTGTCTTTAAAAGTCATTCCTTATAATAGTGTGTTACGTTACTAAACCGCTGTTACCTTGGATTTAGTACATGATTCTGGTCCCAGCTGTGTATTAAAAGAAATTACTGTTTCATACATTTTGACCGTAAATTATTGCACTAAGAATAGTGCATTAATTTACGGTCAAAGTACGGTCGTAGAAACGATACAGAATCAATTTTTTTTTTATTGGTTCATGTGTTAGTCTTGTTTATATTTTAAAATATACAAGTGTCAATAGTCACAATTTAAAAAATACATTTTTTTATGCAATTTTTATTCTACGAGACATTATTATTATGATTTGAAGAAATTTAAATTTGCACAGTTTGCTACGAATTATTCGTAGCATAGCTACAACTACAAAGTAGCGTAGAATCTCGTAGCACTTAACTATCGTAGTACGTACCTATATTGTTACTGTGGTGAATACATTTCATGTCACGTGTACGTCTGTTTGTATGTATTTGGTGTTATTAAGCATTACTCCACTGAGAGTTTAATCCTTTTTGCTTTTACTGTTTTATAGTCTTTATTGTTTTTTTGCGATAATTCTATCTACCTTAACTTGGATCAAACATTTAAAAAATCAAACAAGTAAGAAAATTTATAAACATCAAGTTTTTAGTGCAATTCTACTTTGCGCAGAAATCCCGATAATTTGTCAAATTGTAAAAATCGTGAAAAGCAGGGGCGCCGGGCGGTTTGCTCGTATATTTACTGACAAAAGATAAATTAAATCACAGCTAGTAGGATAATATTCAATCATCATTCATCATCATTTCAGCCGTAAGACGTCCACAGCTGGACTTAGGCCTCCCCAAATTTGGGGGGCTTTGCCATAATCGCCACGCTTGGCAGGCGGGTTGGCGATCGCAGTACGGTGGTAAAATGCATAGAGAACGCTGCTGCCCATTCTCTAATATTCAATATTATACTATAATTACTAAATTATATCACCTCGGAATCACTACTAATAACGTCAACCCTCTTTATAAACACACCTTATAGCATGCGAACGTTCATAATTCTTATACAAGGTGTCCCACTTCTAGTTTACGCGACTTTTTATGATCTAGACTCATGCTAGACCACTTGTACTTGGTACCTTTGTTTCGTATGGAGCTCTTATGACGCATATATTTCTTATTTATAGGGACTATAAAATGTTACTGTCAAAATACCGGCTTAGTCCGTGCAAATCGGACTCGTAAACGAAGGGTACCGTAAGACCGGGAAAGAAATGCCAAAAAAAACAAGATTTTTGTACGGAGACCCCTTTATTTTTTTTATTTTTATTTTTTGTTCTAATAGCAGCAATAAACATACACACTCTATGAAAACTCCAAATATCTAAATATTACGGTTTATGAGATACAGCCCGCTGACAGACAGACGGATGAGCGGATGGACAGCGTACGGATACGGAACCCTAAAAATGAAATTATAATGCTGCTGAAAGGTCAATTACCTCTTTTTGAATAGTAACTTGTAATTTTTATCTATTCACGGTGAGGAAATTACGTTTTCCACTTGAGTCTATACTAATATTATAAAGCTGAAGAGTTTGTTTGTTTGTTTGGTTGAACGCGGTTATCTCAGGAAGGCTTTAGGCTGTATAACATCACGCTACGATCAAAAGGAGTGGAGTAGCAACGAAAAATGGACAAAAACTGGCAGGCAGTTCGATGCGACGGGAAGGGTCAGGGGAGCAAAAATTTGACGCGCACGAAGTCGCGGGCAGAAGCTAGTTAGGGATAAAACACTTTTTATAAACTACAAAGATATTGGAAATGTCTGAATAATCTTCATTACATCGCTTTGTAATATTATAAAACTGTCTATTTTGTTTATTGGGTAAAAAGCACAATAGTGCCATGTCGTAACAGGTATCTGCTGAGTATCGATCGCATTCATTTCTATTCATAATTACTACGCGGAGGATAATTTATTGTTTTAGTATTGCAATTAATTAAAATTTTCCTTAAATCCACTTTCAGATCCAGTAGTGGACGATTTGGCTAAAATAATCATGTGATGATGAACCACCTTCACACGTTGTGAAGGTGATGCACCTTCTCAATTATAGAGACCTAGTAAGAAATTTGAAGATTATCCCTACTAATATTATAATTGTGAATGTAAGTTTGTTTGTTACACTTTCACGCGAAAACTACTTAACGGATCATCATGAAATTTTGTACACATATTTTAGGAGGTATTAGAAGTAACATAGGATGCTTTTCATGAATAAAAAAAAAACTATATTTATTGTTATTTTGAACGCGAGCGAAGCTGCGAGCAAAAGCTAGTATATTAAATAGATTGTTATATACGACTTTTTTTAATATGAATTTTATCATTTTATGAGTCAAAGTTGAAATCTTAAAATGTCTCTATAATTATGTAGGTGGGATAATATAGTCCCATCACCACATTCGACGTCATCATCACTGAACAATGACCTTGTACTTGTATATACCTAACTAAGACGAGTAGGTACGTAGGTACATATACAAAATGATTCCGAAGGTAGTTGAACTGACTAAGTTGCAAGTCAATCCAGTTCACAACAACCTAAAAAATATGGAAAAATAACAACTAATAGGGACATAAATTATATTCATTGTATTATCGTGTTTCAAAAGGTATTTAAAGTATATAACTCGTTGTTTACTTACCATCGCTTAGATAGTTCTTTGCAGACATTTACATAATTATATTGAGCTTTTCTGTGCTGTTTCAGTTTTCAGAATTCAGAGGTTTTGTAGTGGGATTGTTATCTATACTAATATTATAAAGCTGAAGAGTTTGTTTGTTTGGTTGAACGCGCTAATCTCAGGAACTACTGGTCCGAATTGAAAAATTCTTTTTGTGTTGGATAGCCTATTTATTGAGGAAGGGTATAGAGTATTTAACATCACGCTACGATGAAAAAGAGCAGAGCAGCAACGAAAAATGGACAAAAACTGGCAGACAATTCGATGCGAAGGGAACGGTCACGGGTGCAAAAATTTGACGCGGACGAAGTCGCGGGCAGAAGCTAGTATATTATAATTATGGCATCAATTCCAAAATACTGACCTTATGGGTGGTATTGACTGTCTAGGTTTAGTGTACTAATATTGTTCCCACTGCTGGGACTGATGCCTATTCTCTGTGAGAGGAAGTGGGCCATAAAGAGTAGACGTCACATGTCTTCGAATTTTTTGGTTGTGGAACATGCCGGTTTCTTCACGGTGTTTTCCTTCACTGTTTTGACAGCAGTGGTGATGAAATAATTTACACAAAGTAAATTATCTGTCTGAGTTCGAACCTACGACCTACTTCTGGCAAATCGCAGCTGTTTTACCTATATTTACGCTATATTTTGAGACTTAACTCAAAAAAGAACGTACTGAAATGGTATTGGAACTGATTTTATTCTAAATAAAACTAAGCACCTACTTTCAAATTGATAGAAACTTTAAACCGCCTCCTAAAACTTTGTTACGAACATAAATTGCAGTGAAAAAAAATGTTCGACCACCCATATTGTAGCCAAGATTCTCTGTTTCTTTCACACCTCTTTCGTTTCTTATATTGTCGTCTTTGTCTCCGTCGTTTCAAAACCATTTGTTTGTCTATTATTAACATTGCTGTTTTGGGGTGGTCTTCTTTTTAATTTTTTTAGACATTACGTTAATTTACAAAACGACTTTTGTGTACTGACTATTTCGTGGTTACCTTACAAGTATGGGGATAATATTGAGTTGGTATTAATCCTACTAATAACTTAATAAATGTGAGAATTCATATGTTTGGCCGTTGGCGTTGGTTACTCAATAACGTAAAAACGGCCTAACAGATTTGAATGAATTTTGGCACACGGGTATTTTATAACCTTAAATAACACATAAGTATTTTATCCGGTTAGTACGTACATTTTTTTTTTGGATGGGAAATCATCAAATGACTTCTCCCGCTCCGAGCGGAGCGGGAAGGCGTGTCAGACTTTTACTGACTAAAACCCACCCGTGTTCCTTCAATTGCCCATGTTCCAGGGTCATGGTAACTCTTTCGAATGAATCTCGCGACCCTGGCAGTAGTACGTACCCTTGGGATAATTTCCGACATCTACTGGGGGTAGCTGCTGGCAAAAGCCGGTTATTAATATACCTACCTAAGATTTACCATGTGGGGTAACTAATTGCCAAATTATTTGAATTACTATTTGTAGGAGAACCAAGGTAACCGACATAGCCCGAAGAATTCCTAAACTGAAGTGGCAGTAGGCAGGGCACATTGCTCGCAGAACAGATGGCCGATGGGGCCGAAAGGTTCTGGAGTGGCGACCGCGTACCGGAAGACGTAGAGTTGGAAGGCCGCCAACAAGGTGGACTGATGACCTTGTGAAGGCCGCAGGAATCCGCTGGATGCGGGAAGCACAAAACCGGTCGAAGTGGCGGAGCTTGGGGGAGGCCTATGTCCAGCAGTGGACGTCTTTCGGCTGAAATTGTGACTATTTGTAAGTATAGCATGCTAGATGAATAGAGTGTCGGACCGACTGACTGACAATCAAAAGAGCCAGCTAATTATAAATGGTTCTGGTAATCCAAATTAAAATCAACATCGTCTGCCTAACATTTTGACTGGCCTGTTAGTCTAGTGGTTAGTGACCCTGACTGCTAAGACTGAGGTCGTGGGTTCGATTCCCGCCTAGGACAAATCTTTGTGTGATGAGCACGATCATTTGTTCTGTGTCTGGGTGTAATTTATCTATAACTAGCTGACCCAGCGAACTTCGTATCGCCTAAGATTCAAAATGTTGTAATAAACCTTCCAAGTTTGACAACCTGGTACGCGGTGGTGATCTAAAAAAGTATCCTATGTCCTTCTCCTGGCTCTAAACTACCTCCCTGCCAATTTTCAGCTAAATCGGTTCAGCCGTTCTTGAGTTATAAGTGAAGTAACTAACACGACTTTCTTTTATATATATAGATATTATGTATGTATTTAGAAATATATAAGTATGTTTATCAGTTGTCTGGTTGCCATAGTACAGGCTCTGCCTAGTTTGGGATCAGATAACGGTGTGTTGGTTGTCCTAAGATATTTATTTATTTTCCCCACTACGTTGGTGTCGGCTTCCAGTCCAATGAATGCCTATCTGCCCTCCACAATCCACTTACTAAGTAATACGATACCCATTGGTAAGACTGGTTGTCAGACTTTCGGGCTTCTGACTACCCGTAACGACAATCAAAGATCCGCAATTGACAGCCGGGACCAACGACTTCACGTGCTTTTCGAGGCACAGAATAAATCCAAATGAAAATGTTATACCTATTAAACGAGAAACAATTTTCTAGCACAAGGTGTTCAAATACTGGAAGACAGGGAGATCTACTCGCAAAAAATTCCTACACTATCGGGTTTAGAATTATGTGTTGTATTTTTGGTTATAGTGCGCACGTCGAAGTCCTTGCCCCCCTTTGTACCTAATTAAATTGAACAAATTGTTTCTCCCTTCACTAAACATAGGACATCCCAAATAAGTTTATCCGCAATAGCACCCTTTAAATCTTTTGCAGTGACTTAAACAAAAACAAACACTATTTTCACTTTAAAACGAATCATCATCATCATCTCAGCCGTAAGACGTCCACTGCTGGACTTAGGCCTCCCCCAATTTGGGGGGCTTTACCATAATCGCCACGCTTGGCAGGCGGATTGGCGATCGCAGTACGGTGGTAAATGCATAGAGAACGCTGCTGCCCATTCTCTAGTAAGTCCCTTAGTCGCCTTTAACGACACCCACGGGTACAAATAGAATGGTGCTTAAATGCATAGAGAACGCTACTGCTTATTCTCCAGTAAGTCCCTTAGTCGCCCTTAACGACACCCACGGGAAGAAATGGGATGGCGCTTTTCTGTACGTCCGGTACTACAATGAACATTATCGAACTGAACATTAACGAACAACATCTAACAAACTTCTTTCGCATACTGCAGTACCTTTTAAAACTCTGCAAAAATCTAGTGTTTCATGTTTTTATTGCAACAGTTCCGTCAAACTTTAGCTATTTGTAACGCTGCGGTGCAATTTTTACGGTGCATTTTCTTTGTGTTACTGTGTATTCTTTATCGCGTAAAATGGCTGGATGTTGCTAAGTGAGCAAAATCGCTTGCGGTCTTGATAATAACGGGGGTTGCACGAACGGGTTAGGACGGTGGTGCTATGAGTGCATAAATTACCTTATTTTGAAGTAAAAAAAAGCTAGAACTTTGAACATTTATTGGACAGATTATTTATTAGGACTTGCACGGGAAAAGAAAAACAAATGAAAAAAAAACGTCCAAGAATTTAGTCCTATACCAGGCCGAACGATCTGAGCATAATACTGGCATCATCTGCCTAGCCTTTTTCCAACTGGGTTCGGCTTTAGTCTAATCGGATACAGCTGAAATACCAGTAATTTCACAAGCCATTTACTGGGTAATACAATACCCCTCTCTATGTTAGAAGGGTTTGGTCTCCGCACTTAGTCCTTTATGTGGACCATTGTGCGTACGACCCCCTTGATAAGACTGGTTGTCAGACTTTTGGGCTTCTGAAGACCCGTAACGACAGACTAAGATCTACGAAAGACAGCCGAGATCAACGGCTTAACGTGCTTTCCGAGGCACGGAAGGGTATTGGTATGTAAAGAAGGCCACCCATCCACGGATGCACCGCAGCAAACGTGGCTTAACCCGAGCAATCAACCCGTGCGGCTACTATTTATTAGCTACAAGCCCCGCAGCATGCTGTTGTGTTATTGATAAATAAGTATTGTAGCGCTGGAATTCTGCTGGAAGTTCTACGTATCCTGTGAAAGGCGAAATGTGAACAGGTGAATATGTATGTATATATCTATTAGTGCTATCAAAAACCAGGACTAACTATGGCAAAAAAATGCTCACATTTGAAGGAGCACAGCTATACAATAAGTTACACTCACGCATAAGATACCTACACTCATTCAATGCATTCAAAACTCAGCTTAGCCGATATTTAATCGCAAACCAGACATAACTTGAAAAATGAATGCGTTGGGTGGGTCGAGTTTCGTGTAGTTTTTAATTCGTTTGTGACGGTTGTAGTCGAATCTAATATTAGCATTAATTTAAGTAATAGTTATTGTTCTCAAGTAAGCGACATGTTATGTTTTTATTGAGAATAAAGTTTCTTTAAACCTATATGTCACGTTTGCAGGTGATAACGTACTTCAGACAGGCTAAACCTAAGTAGATCCATATACTTTGTCGGTCCGGTGCTACTTACTGGGGAGAATACGAGTTACCGTCAAGACAATGTTTATGTTCTTTCAATCCAGAATTAGTCTTCCTACTGACAGTTTATATGGGTAGTTCATATAATTGTATTTTTTTTGTTTGTTTTTATTTAACTGCTTTTGTTAATTTATTTTTATTTTCTTTTAATTTCGTTTTATTGTTTATATGTATCATTTGCATCGTTGTATATGTAAGCGAGCACGCCCTTTATGCCTGGAGGCTTTAGTAAGGTTTTAAGTTCTGTTTACGATTTTGTTTTATTATTTATTTCAGCTTGAGTTTAGTTTTCAATGTTTTGTTGGTATATTGGCGTGTGCTAACTGACATTATGGCGAATAATGTATGTTTCGTTTTATTATATTAATAACTTATACAATATCGTATAGAATCAAGTTCTTCTAACTTAACAGACAGCAGTGCTGCTGGGGAGTTTGTTCCGCCACTTCTTCTTCCCAGCTAAAGCACTAGGAAGTGTCGAAGGGCGGGCGTTTTGGGGGCAGTGTCTTATGTAACTTTGACGTTCAAAAAGTGCTGACTCTCAACCTAGTTTGAATAAATGACTTTTGATTTGATTGTTTCTATTTGAATTGTGTATTGTGGAATTTTGATTCCTGGCGACCTGTACCCTGCACGTAACAGGCACTGATGGACGCTACTGAACGCGCCAAACTCGTAGCCAATATCTAGGTCATCTCAGTTTAGATAGACACGCTAGAAGTATGTATGGTGTGCGTGCCAGCTAAGATTGTTCTTATTTAGACAAAAGGTTAGGAAGTTTCCAGCGGTTCTGATCTCTGGGATCTAGTTCCAATACATCAGTTCCACTTGAAACTTGACAGTTGAACTGATACCACGCAACCTCACCAACTGATGCAACCTTGATTACACAACATACAATTGCGCCTGTATTCCGAAAAGGGTTAAACAGAGGTGCACCCATAGTACCCACACCCTCATTTCGCCAATTATGTTTAAGTTGCTTGAAACAGGGGGAAATCCTATTGCCATCAACCGCGCACAAATCCAGATGGAAGGCTCCATGTCCTGCCAGGATCGCGAGATTCGTTCGAAAGAGTTATCGTGGCCCTGGCATATGGGCAACTGAAGGAAAACGGGTGGGTTTTGGTCAGTAAAAGTCTGACACGCCCTTCCGCTGCACCCTAGAGAGGTCATTAGATGATTTCCCACCCAAAAAAAAAGGCTCCATGTAATTAAATCTAGTTGG
This sequence comes from Aporophyla nigra, assembly GCA_947507805.1. NCBI lineage: Eukaryota > Metazoa > Arthropoda > Insecta > Lepidoptera > Noctuidae > Aporophyla > Aporophyla nigra. Next base: position 9,583,864 of record OX382291.1, on the reverse strand, counting down.
ACAAGCTAAATAACACTTTACCCGACCCCAGAATCGAAGTCAGGACCTCATGCTCTGCAGTAGCAACTTACGACCACGAGACCAACGACACAGTTTTTCTCAAGGTTATGATGATTAAAATCTCCCTGATAAAAGCCATAAATTATGATGAGCAACGTTAGACATTTAGAGAACTTCCCGTAGTGATGGTAATTCCCTTTTCATCGTTCTTCTAAATCATAAGGATGGGTTGTAGATAAGTACACCCTTTCAAACAAAAGAAGATTTTTTCACTAATTAGGTTTACCCTGATATATCCATAGACATTTTAGCGCTACATATTTAAATGTTTGAAGTAAGACTGGACTGTTAAAAAAACAAGTTTTTAGTTGACAACTAATAAATTTAGAGAAAATATGTGACCAAGACAAAAAGAAATTTCATGTTTTCTTAAATTTTTCGTATGGATTAAGTACTTAAGAAGCAATTCGATAGCAAAGGGACCGAGTCACGGAATCAAGTCACACTTTTGTTTACTTTGCGCGGTTTTGAGAAATGTCAGATGGCTCATAGATTTGACATATCGGTCATTAGTGAGGTAGGTCTTTTTACAGTAAGTTGTGTATCGCTGTTACGAATCGTTTTACTATAAATTTGACTAACTTAAAACATTCCTTTACTTGGTTGGTGCCTGGTGGGCCGATGTTCATATCTGTTGGTGAGTCCAAATCCTTAGGTCTGGATTTGCTCCACAGAAGACACGAGCATTGTTTACGATTGACGAGTTCAGATTTATACCAACTAAATATAAATTATTTCACGATGTTTTTCTTTACCAATAAATTTCCAAGAAAAACTTTGCTATTTGCCCGGATTTGACCGCACTACCTCGAATCTAAATTAATTTTATTAAGTAATCTCGGTGTAGCCCACACCTTAGCTAGTGGTTGGCACGGCGATCGCTGTCCCTACAAAGGAGCGAACGCGATGCGGCGCGATCGAACCAAAAATACACCAAAGTGTAGCATTTTCTATTCATTGTTAATTGCTATTGTTAAAACGAATGTGGGTCTTTATTGTGAATGGGGGCTTTTTTATTGCTAACAACAAATAGGTTACTTAAATAAGGGAAGTAGGTCAATGATACTTTTGATTCATTCATAACGTCATACAAGACAATGATTTTTATTCATGTTTTTAATTAAAAAAACAAAAAATGATCTTGTAACTTAAATGTTCCATCCCCATTTTACGAAATAGATAACCTAAATTTGAGGACTATTAAGGGGTTTTACACACCACATACAAAACGTCTGACTCATAAAACGTCAGGATTTAAACCTGAGTTTAAACAGCCGTAATATTTCAGAACGTTGCTCATTAGCATAGCTCGGCTATCTACTATCTCTCTAGCTATCGCTATAAACTGTGAAGCATGCCTAATAGCTCTGCAAGCCTACTCCCGTACCGGGTACGCGTTTTAATAATAGAACAGCAGGTATATGTCATCGGTGTGACATTAACTGGCAAAGATTAAAAATATGATTATGCTCAATTTACTTCACTGGTAATAGAAAAGTGCATTATTGTTTTGCAAGGTTTGAGAAGCCTGTGCCTAAGTAATAAGTATAATAACCGCACGGGTCAATGGATTAGGTAAGTTACGCTTGCCGCTATTGGTCCGTGGATGGGTGACCAACTTTATATACCCTTCCGAACCTCGGTAAGCATGTTAAGCTATTGGTCCTGGCTGCGTGGGTCTTAAACAGACGTTACGGGTCGTCGAAACCCGAAAGTCTGACAACCAGTCGTACCAAGGTATATCGTATTCCCCAGTTACTGGGCTATGGAGGTCAGATAGGCAGTCGCTCCATGTAAGATACTGGTAATCAGCTGTATCCGGTCTGACTGGAAGCCGTCCTCAACTTAGTCGGGTAAAGACGAGGCAGATGGTGATGGTTTTTTTATATTTTTAGATGGGAAATCATCAAATGACTTCTCCCGCTCTGGGTGGAGTGGGAGGGCGTGTCAGACTTTTACTGACTAAAACCCACCCGTGTTCCTTCAGTTGCTCATGTGCCGGGGCCACGGTATCTCTTTCGAACAATCACGCGACCCCGGCAGGCATCGGTCTTAGCAGACCCCTTCAGTTCTGCTGACATCTCTTTGAGGCGCGCGTGGAACACTACGCGCCGTCGACCCGGGCTTGGTCCTTACCGGGCGGCGAGCTACCCATTGCTCGCCGATGGTGATGGTTATGCAAGGCTTTTAACATGAACCATGAACTGGGTAAGTATAGAAAACAATTCATAGGCACGCCTCTTCTCTTACGGGAAGGTGAGGAGAAGTGAGCATTGACCACCTATCTTCACTTAGTATTGAACAAAGTCGCATTTCGTGTTTGTACGCTTACATCTGTTAAACTGCGCAACGTATTTTAATACGGTTTTCATAATACACAGAGTGATTCAAGAGGAAAGTTTATATGTATAATACGCGGGCGAAGACCCTAGCTAAAGCTAGTATATAATAAAAACAACTGAGTTGGCTTTCGAATAGGGTGCGGTCATTTGCGTGAAGGTCCGAAGTTAACATTAAACAAATTATAAGACAAAAGTAAAGTTATTCTTTAAGCAGTACATAAATGTACCTAAAGTAAAGAAAATTAACTGAGTATAAAATTGACACAATGCGCTAATTTGCCGTTTACAACTGCCAAAGAACGACAGTAATTGTGAATTTAGGTTGGCCGGCGGACACTTATACGGAATAAAGTAACAAAAATAGTTTAATGTACGAATCATGAACTCCTGTCTTCCCGTATTTGTATAAGAGTCTATCAACAGGGTGACTTTAAGGATACTTATTACGTACCCATTCTATTCAGGGTTCTTCTATCAATCATCAAATGACGTCTCCCGCTCTGGGAGGAGCGGAAGGGCGTGTCAGGCTTTTACTGACTAAAACCCACCCGTGTTCCTTCAGTTGCCCATGTGCCAGAGCCACGGTATCTCTTTCGAATGAGTCTCGCAACCCTGACAGAAAGTTACACCCTTGAATGAAAGTTATTCAAGACATACATACAAAAATAACATTTCTTTTTTTAAGCCATCTGTTTGTTCATTCTTTGACATGGTCTCATCAATACCTTAAAGTTATGATATCAATAGAAAGAGGTTCTATACAAAGTGAATGAATAAATAAGATTAACCATGGTGCACATGGTGCAATACAATACGAATTGTGAACTTGGGTATATAGTTCAAAATAAGTAAAAACTTTGTAAATAACTTAACCAATTCAAACTTATCTTTAATGCAACAAAAATGACAGACAATAAAGAATAACTATTATTGTCTGTCACTTTGTCGCTCAATATTGTAAAGGTCTTGAAAACCTCCAAATAATATCAGCATAGCTAGTTGTAGTAGTAATAGCAATAGGAGGCCTATAAACGCTGTTCACAAAACCAAAACCCTATAATTTTGTCAGTAAATGTCAAATAGTCAACTGCCATTCTTCCGACAGGTGTTTGCTGCCGAGGGTAAGGCACATCAGGTTATCAGCACGGTGGTGAAATCATGCCAACCTGGACCAGTGTGTAGCACCCCTAGACAGACGGTGCGCTGCGTTTGTAAGGAGTCACTCTAAAACTTTTTAGTATAGGTAAAGCAGCTGATGAAAAAAAAATCGAATACGGAACTCTTTGGAAATCTGTAGGTGTGTATATATTTCATAAGTTATTTGTTTTTCCATATTGGCGGCAATTTAAAAAATGTCTGTCGTGCGTCGAAATGGATTTGACTAGAGAAAATGTTCGCTCAATGATTTATTACGACGTTCGTTGCGGTCTTATTCGACAGCAATGTTACGATAGACTTTGATTAGCATTTCACGATAAAGCCTCATCCAGGTCGAAGCATACTGATTGATGATTTGCGAGAAGGACGTCCTTCTAAGGCGACTAATGAAGATAACGTGTGTGCTGTGCGGCTAATGATTGAAACTGATACAAGAGTGACATATCAACAGATTCGGCAGCTTTAGGCATTGGTATGAGTCTAGTTAAATAGTTTTACATTACCATTTAGGCGTCAGAAAGCTTTGTACGAGATGGATAATACATCATTTGAAGGAAGACCAAAAACGCCGTCTCGTCTTTCAGATTGGTGCCGCTCACTGCTTGAAAAGTATGACGGAGGTGACTCAAATGCCGTTTATGACGTCTTCATAGGTACCTAATGAAAGCTGAACCCATCAAAAACATAAATGTGAAATGAGAGCCAAGTTCAATATTATGATATATGCTTTGGTTGTTGACTTTAACGACAAAAGAAGTGAGATCTAAATATGTGCCAAGTTCAATGGTCAGTCCTGAAATTTATTTATAACTACATAAAATATTATTTCTTCTTATAACTTAGGATAATATATTGTAGCCTAAGGTCTGACTTGGCTAGTTCTCACATACGAATTATTATGTTCGATGGCTAGTTTCTACCAGTAAGCCAAATTTTCGGAATAATAAAATAATAACTGATAAGTAACAAGTTTAGAACTTGCGAAGGCTATAATATATTAGTCAAAAGTGGCTCCAAATGGTTCGTGTAATATTACACACGGTGCTGCTCGCCAGTTCTGTTACTTGAACTTGGCTTGACACGCGTGTCTAAATATATTGTTACGAACCCGAAACCAAAAGACAATCTACGCATTGGATGTTTCCATTCGACCATAGTTAAGAAGTGCAGAAATCAAGGGAAAAAGATGATTGCCTCATTCTTTGGACAGACGGGTAATTTCGCTACAATTGTCCTAGAAAATAGTAAGATATAGTAAGAGGTAGTCGTGATATTAACACTGAAAATGCCGTATCTGCGTTTGAAAAAGGCATGGAGGAGATCACTAAAGAAGAGTGGGCCCACTGCTTCAGTCAATAGTTCCATCTCATGCGACGATGCTTAGAAAGGAACGGAGATTACTTCGAAAAGCAATCAAAATATTAACAGGTTTCTATATTATTCCGTTTTTATTTACTTTCAGTGTGACCCACGTAGGTAAAGGTCTATTTTGGGTACGGAACTCTGAAAATCAACGTCACAGAATACTAAAAGTTAAATAGCCGATATAGTGCGGCACAAAAATGGTTGCAATTTGTAAGCTGGCATTATTAATTAAAGCGAAGCGTGCGGGCGTCGTCCTGGGGCAACAATGATTGCATCGCTGCTGCGCCACGCGATATTGCGTTTCTATCACGATTGGGGTGACCACAATTTACTGTAAGCACGCACCGTTCGTGAATTCGTGGTTATTTCTAGCAGAAAAACTGAATTTAAAAAAGCTAGCCTGTCTTGTCCCTCGTTTCTTTTTTTCATTTTAAAGGATGATATGAGGATACAATTATTCAATCATTTTTTGTAATTCATGCGTAATAATAATAATTACAAGTAAAATACGTGGCAACACCGTGTCAACAAGACGTCACACATTTCAATCAGATACAGTTTAAATAGAAAAAATAATTTTGACCCCATTATATTATAAGCTTCCAGTTTTACAGTGAACTTAAACCTACAAAATATCAGAAAATCATCAAAAAGAGTTTATATAACAGCAAAATGCAAAAATTCAATCAAAAACTACAGAAGAGGAGGTGACATGACAGATGTCATCTCCGAAAAACAATAAATACAAAATGAAAAATCCATGACGTTCAAAAATGTTGACCAGAGCCGCAGCACGGAATGCACGCCTACCATCACCGGACTCCTCGCTCAGCTCCGCCTCGCCGCCGCCGGTACCCAGCCCCACTGTGGGCGCTGTGACGACACCGGCCGCGGCAGTTGCGTCGAGCTCGAGCGACGAGTACTTCTCTCCGCCCACGACGCCACCACCTGCTCGTCGACGGAGAGGACGCCGGCCGCAGGACGGCTTAGGACCTCGAGGCCCACCGGCCTCTGATAGGGTCCCAGCTCCCGGCGGAAGTGTGCAGCGCATGAGATGGACAAGATCCATCAATGAGAATGTCATGCGCTCATACTATGGGGCTACAGAGGGGGGAAACAATCTGACCGCGTACCGTGTTCGGATGCTCTCTCTTTTTCAGGTGCTTGAGCCAACTGTCAACGTTTCAACCCAACGACTATCGGATCAGGTGCGGGTCATCCAGCGTAATCATATGTTGGATGACACTGTACTTGATCGCCTTCGAAATGAAATGCTGAGTGGCCATGTCATCGCACCTCCGTTGCAGACTGTTGGGGTCCCACCACGGTACATCACAAGTCAAGCAGATGAGGGGAGTGATGACAGGGCTACAAACGTAAGTACCCAGTGCAATGAGGAATTGAGGATTGCTTTGGAGAGTGCGATTCGAGAATATCGGTCCATACCACCAGAACTTAGGCCACGTTTACCTCGTTTGCCCATGCATAAAAAAATAGGGCGCTGGTGGCGGCTCTGGATTCGCAGTTGTCAAACTATTTTGATGACTGCGAAGACCTCACTGATACTCATGCAATTCTGTACTGCGCGGCTGTAGCGGCATGTCGTGTAGCTCACGTCAAATTTGCTAGTGACTCTAGAGCTACACGACCAAAACCAGCCGTACCAGCTTGGCAGTGCAGAATTGAGCGTCGTATTAGTGGGGCCAGAGCGCTCATCGGCAACCTAATCTGTTTCAGGGAGGGCAACACTCGCCCTAGAGTGATGCGCTTTGTGAGACGGGCGTTCTCAGGGACTGATACCAGCCCTCAGGATTTTATGTCCCGTGTCACAGAGCGCATAGACTTCCTGAAGCAGAAAGTTTATGCATGGGCAAGCCGTATTCGTAGGTATAAGCGGCGAGTGGACCGATTCACTCAGAATCGCACCTTCCAGAGTGATGAAAGGTGGGTTTGTAGGGCTTGGGAGCGACCGACCCAAGGTGTGGCTGACACGCATCTGCCGGATAATGACGCCATGTGTTCTTTTTGGCGCAGTATCTGGTCGGTGCCTGTCAGTCACACCGAAGGTGATTGGGCTAGAGAAGTCGAGCGAACCTGCGATCCTATACCAGAAATGGGGGCTATTACTATCTGCCCCCAAGATGTTGCTCGTGCAGTTCGTCCGTTGCCCAACTGGAAGTCTCCAGGGCCGGACGGGCTGCACAACTTCTGGATAAAATGGTTTGTAGCATCGCACGCTCGCTTGGCGGCTCAGTACCAGACTGCTTTGGAGTCTGGTTCGCTACCCCAGTTTCTTACAACAGGAGTTACACACCTGCTCCATAAATCAGGTAGCACCGCGGAACCCAAAAATTATAGGCCGATCACGTGTTTACCGACGGTCTATAAAGTTCTTACATCCATTTTGAGAGCTAAAATTTACAATCATATAGACACTAACTCCATCATGTCTGTCTCTCAAAATGGATGTAGGAACGGGTCCCGCGCTACTAAGGAGCTGCTCCTCATTGATATGGCCATTAGCCAACAGGTTCGTCGTTCCCGAAAGGATCTGTCGACATGTTGGATAGATTACAAGAAGGCCTATGACTCGGTGCCACATACATGGCTCATGAGGGTGCTGGAGTTGTATAAAGTAGATGCAACTCTGCGCGCCTTACTGATGTCATGTATGGGGCAATGGAGAACGGTCCTTCGCTATCCAGGATGTCGAAATATCCAGAGGAATAGCGAGCCGATAAGGATTGAGCGAGGCATATTTCAGGGCGATAGTTTGAGTCCGCTTTAGTTCTGCCTAGCTCTGAATCCTCTGAGCACACTTCAGGTATAGGCTATCGGTTGAGAAGAGGTGGTCAGGTTATATCACACCTCCTTTACATGGATGACCTTAAACTCTTTGCCCACAACAATTTGCAACTGATGGAACTACTGAAGATAATTGAAACCTTCAGTAGCGCCATCAGGATGGAATTTGGTGTGGACAAATGTGCAGTCATGCATGTAAAGCGAGGAGAGATTGTGGAATCCGTGGGAACCCAACTCTCGGATTCCACAAACTTTCGAGCCCTCTCCACATCCGAAACCTATAAGTATTTGGGTATGTCTGAAGCTTTGGGAATCAATGTTACTGACATGAAGCAATCGTTGAAGGAGCGCTTCTTTGGCCGCCTGAAGAAAGTATTTAATAGTCTTCTCTCAGGCGGAAACAAGGTGCGCGCCTTCAACGGTTGGGTCATGCCGGTTTTGATGTACTCTTTCGGCATACTCAAATGGACTCAGACCGAACTCGACGCCCTGGATAGAAGGGTCCGTACGCTGCTGACTGCATATCGAATGCATCACCCACGGTCATCGGTTATGAGGCTGTATATCCCGCGAAAGTGTGGAGGTCGAGGCTTTTTAAACGCTAAGTCTCTCCACAATCGCGAGATATGCAGTCTCAGGGAATATTTCCTGGAAGCCGACGTGGGGATGCATCGAGATGTGGTCGCGGTGGACAAGGGCCTCACCCCGCTCTCCTTGGCTAACGAGAACTGGCGCAAGCCTGTAGTACTTGACACTAATGACCGCATGGAGGTATGGCAAAGTAAGGAGCTCCACGGACGCTTTTTCCGGGCCCTACATGGACCCGACGTAGATTTTCTAGCGTCCGTAGCCTGGCTGCGTTTCGGTGATCTCTTTGGGGAAACCGAAGGTTTTGTTTGTGCAATTATGGACGAAGTTATGATGACGAACAATTACCGGAGATTTATTGTGAAAGACGGCACGATGGACATCTGTCGGGCATGCCACCGTCCCGGGGAATCAATTAGACACATTATCTCTGGGTGTTCTCGTCTAGCTAACGAAGAGTACTTGCATAGACACAATCTTGTAGCCAGGATTATCCACCAGCAACTTGCTCTGAAATACTGCCTTGTGGAATCAGAAGTGCCGTACTACAGGTATGTGCCCGAACCAGTTCTTGAAAACGGCCATATCACACTGTACTGGGATCGATCCATCATCACTGACAGGACTGTTGTTGCAAATAAGCCTGATATAGTGGTGGTGGATCGACTAGAAAGGCGCACAATGATTGTTGACATAACGGTTCCGCATGACGAGAACCTCGTGAAAGCCGAGAAAGATAAACTAATCAAGTATCTTGACTTGGCTCGCGAGGTTGTCGACATGTGGGATGTGGACTCAGCGATCATTGTGCCGATAGTCATCACAGCCAATGGGTTGATAGCCAAGAGCCTCGACCACCACCTGAAGAGGCTCTCGTTAAGCAGTTGGGTCAAGGGCTTGATTCAGAAAGCGGTACTTCTGGACACGGCTCGTATTGTCAGGAGGTTCCTCTCTCTGGAGCCCTGACCGCCGGTAGCTTGGACCCTGTTCCCGATACCGGTGGGCTACTATTTTTTATATTTTTAAATGTTTTTATTTTATATTCTAATATTTAAAAATATAATTTATAAGTTTTTAAAATGAATAAAGGAAATAATAATTACAAGTAAAAAAATAATTAAAATTAATAAATAAAAGCTATAACATCCATAGCAATCAGAATTTTGAAAGCAAAATGCATTAAGTCTGCCCTTGTATGTGCAGCTACTACAAAAACTGCGCGGATACACTATGTTCATTTTTATAATTGCACCTACTTATTTTACATAATGAAAATTTAGCATTGCTGGAGCAGTAGAGGTTTTCTGCTGCGTGTTCCGGGTTCTGTTTAAATAAATTGGTGTTTTTGTTTGATCATGTTTCAAAATCGTTATTCACCAGATCTGCGGAGTTTGGCTCACTAATTCAATCCCCCCTTGTATTCGGTACACTTCCACCTAACACGTGGGGGTCGTCGGGGAGCACAGGCATGATGATATATATAGAAATAAATAATTTGAAGTGTCTGTTTGTAATGTCAAAATAACAGCTTTTTACTAAATGCATTTGAAAGTTTATACGGTACTTAAGACTACAAGCATATTTTTTTTGTCTGCTTTGTCGACTTATCTCCTAAACGACTAATAGATATCTGAAGCTATAAGGCGTAGTACAGGTTACTAGGCTTTTCGTTCGGGTAGCACGTTTCTGTAGGAAAATTTCCGATACCCATGCAGCCGAAACCGCGGGAAAAAACTAGTATGTTATATTATTTAAGTCTTCATCCGAAACAAATGTACTATTAAACCTATTCATCATATTAATGAGACTTCAAATAAAAAAGTTAGCACCTGAAAACATAACAAGAGTACGAAATGATTAGATAATTGTATCTAAAGTAATTTGATCAAGTTAACTTTGTATTATCCGGTATAATCCGACTTTTAGATGTTTGCCGCAAAACTTGAACTTTATCGTGAAACTTATTTCACATCAAAACGGCGTGAAAATCCGTCGCACTGATGTCAAACTTTGAATAACGTCCCTGAATATCTTAACATTTACCTGTTCCTTGAAAATCTTGTTTTGATCATCTTTACGTGTTTATACCATTTTTGAAAACTAGCTACAACCGTGGGTTCGCCCGCGTCGATATCGGAAATTATTCCACAGGAACGTGCTACCGCGGCAAAAAGCTTAAGTTATCCAAGTATAACATCAGTTATCTGCTACTGAAAGTCCCGTCAAAAATGGTCCAGTCGTTTCAGAGATTTGCCGCAACAAAAAGACGGACAGACAGACAAAATAAATTAAAAATAAATACGAGTAATTAAAAAGGTGCTATTTAGACATTACATACAGACACTTCAGTTCTACTTCTTTGTATGCATATGTATCTTATACAATAGTTAGGGCACCTACCTAACTAACCAAGGCCAGGAATACAATACAAAGGATAAAAGTTTGCATGCGACCTCCTTGTATGTCATTGTGCAAGCTTAGCTACTAGCTCATCTATCTGCAAGGTGAAGACGACCATAAATTAAATTGCGCATTTATGTCTACCTTATGGCATCCCAGTCAGCAAACGAAAATTCAATCAAATATAACCAATATTTTTGTCACTATGGATCGATCGACAACACTTATTATCGGGCCATTACAACTAATTCTTTTGGTAAAAAAAAAACCTTTTTCAAATAATAATCCAAATATTGCCAGTATTCCAATTCGTCTCCATTACAACTAATTCTTTTGGTAAAAAAAAAACCTTTTTCAAATAATAATCCAAATATTGCCAGTATTCCAATTCGTCTCCATGTATAAACCTGGTAAGTACTTAGCAGCAGCCCATACTGGAAGCTGACCGCATTATATTTGGGAAAAGGATAGGCAGATGATGAAGTATACACGTTGAATTGTCTAAGTTCGCTTGTAGCGATGAAGTTAAGGTACAAAAAATCATAAACGATGTCTGAATCACTACATTATTCATCGAAAATTCAGAAAATAAAAACGTTAGAAACAATCATTTCAGGAAATCCAAATTACGGCTTAGCAAATGGTTACCCTAATAACAACTTTGATTCGACTAAATCGGTTCAAATGTATCAAAAACGAGTTTTTTTTTTAAACATCTTTGTGTCGGTGCAACGTTGCGGCAAATAAAAAACCAAAAACAAGAAGCGTTTTTTAAGTATTTTATGTACATACGATATTCTCTCATTTAAATTTAAAGTACGTAATAAATAAGTTTTGGGAAACCTTTATTCATTGTAAAGAAGAAAAAACAACTTCTAACACACTGGCGTATTTAAAACTTCTTAATTCTTCAAATAAATGGTAATTGACCTAGTAATTGGCGTATGAACTCTGACAGCAATTTTCATCATCGCCAGCCTTTAAAGTTCCAACTGCTGTGTCACAGGCCTCCTCTTGGTGAGAGGGAGTGGGCCATAATCCACCACGCGGGCCCAATGCGAGTTAGTAGATGTTACATGTCTTCGAATTTTTGGTCCTAAGACATGCCGGTTTCCTTACGATATTTTCCTTCACCGTTTTGGGAGCAGCGGTAATGAAATAATTTACTCAAAGTAAAGTGCCTGCTTGGGTTCGAACCCACGACCTACAACTCGTAAGTAGCCCGTTACCCCTAGGCCACCACTGCACTGCACTGCAGCGATTCTCAGTAAATTGAAACGACAGTAACTGTTACCCGTGATTTCGTCTGCCACCCAGAACAAAAGCAGCCTGTGTCCTGTTTCAGGTCCCAGGCTACCTGTCATTCAAATTTCACAACTATCGGTTCAGTGGTTAAGAAGTGAAAAGGTAGCAGACAAACTGACAGAGTTACTTTCGCTTTTATAATATTACTAGCCACTGTCCGGTAATTCACCAGGATGAAAAGTAGCCGGCATGTCCTTACCAAGGTAAGGCCAGGATATGGATAACAGTCCCATACAAAAATGGGCACAATTAAAAAAAAGTAACATGAAGCAATAATAGTGTTTCAAAACCCTGTATGTATTTGTTCGTCATAAAATTTCGTGGAGGGTCATAGGACCCTTCCCAAATCGAATGACTTCGAACCTGTCAAAAAGCCGAGTAAGCCACTGTCTTCCTACAGAATAAACTTCACTGAAATGTAAAGACTGCATCATTTGATATGCCCTAGTTTATAAAACATTAGATCGCATTTGGAAGCCAGACAAAATCAGAGCAATCCGAGATGCGAGTTATAGGTAGCCGAAGTAAACTGTAATGTATAGTCTAAAAAAGGCGAAGTCACTCAGAAATGTTAAACAGATAACTAGAAACACAGCCAATAATATTATTCAACAAATGTCACACGCGGCCTCACAGAGTTATAAACAAAATAGAAACCATCAAAGGTTACGTTACTCGACTGACAAGTATCGTTATGTTTTTGGCGCATGTCTTTGTATCATCATCATCATAATTTCAGCCGAAAGACGTCCACTAGTGGGCATAATCCTCCCTGAAAGGGTGGCCATAATCACCACGTTTGGAATGGTGATAAAAGATAACGCTGCTACCCATTCTCTAGTAAGTCCCTTAGTCACCTACTACGGAAAAATGGTATGGTGGTATTGTTAACGTCCGGTAACACAAGAAAATCGGCCTTTGTATCGTACACAGATTTTATTTATTTATTTTAATTATTTACACGTTTGTGGTCACCGCCCAGCGTAAAACTATCAGTCGCAATCCGAAGGATTTTGAAGGAAATTCAAAATTCAATCGCAAAAACCAATATGACTGAATTTACAACCCACTAAATATACGTAAAGTCGTGAAAAAGTTTTTTGTATGTCAACATAAAGACGATTCCAAAAATATGACTTCTGGCCCTGTTCCAGGGTCATTTTTATCAGCATTAACTATTCCCAGTGCTGGGACACAGGCCTTCTCTCTGTGAGAGGGAATAGGCCATAGTCTACAACGCGGGCCCAATGCGGGTTGGTAGATTGCACATGTCTTTGAATTTTTGGTTCTAGGACATGTGAGTGCTGGTTTCCCCACGATGTTTTCCTTCACGGTTTTAAAAGCAGTGGTATTAAAATAATTTTCAGTAAAACGCCTGTTTGGGTTCGAACCCACGACCATACTACTCGTAAATCGCAGCCGTTACCACTGGGCCACCACTGATCTCCTCGAATATTTGATTCTAAATATAATTATATCTTTAACTTATTATCTTTAAAGATAATATTTTAAATTGAAATATACCCTGCTCAGTGTTGCTAAACAACTCAGTTATTTAATTATCATTAAAACTAGATGAGTTCGTCGTTTCCTATCTGACTACTCTGAGAAGAAAGGCTGAATTAAACTCTTCTAGTCTCTTTTAAAGTCCAGACATAATCTTGGTTAGATCATGTGAAGACCATGTGGCCTGGTGTCTTAAAATTTGTTTATCATTTAATGCCTCTTCTATATTCGTTTTTCATAACAGTTTATATTATAAGAATACTCGTAAAATGTTTTTTTTTAATAACTATATCCCAATTACCATCTTTTTCCAAAACTGGTTACATAAAATTTCCCCGAATAATTGAATCTAAATAATAATCTATTAAATTGAAATAATCCCTGTTCAGTGTTTCTAAGCAACGAAAACTGTGATGGGATTTAAAAAATAATCAGATAATCATCTATCTATTATATATATATAAAATTCAAAGTCTTGAGTGACTGACTGATTGACTAACTGATTGACTGACTGACTGATATATCAACGCACAGCCTAAACCACTGGTCCTAGAGACATGAAATTTGGAGGGTGTGTTCTTTGTGAGGAGTAGGTATCCATAAGAAAGGGGTTTTTGAAATACCATTCCTAAAAGGGTGAAATGAGGGGTTGAAATGGTGAATTTTCCGACATCCACGCGGGCGATGCCGCGGGCAGAAGCTAGTTTAGAATAATAATGTAGTAAGGAAAGATAAAAGTATATTTGGAAAGCTCCATTGGTAAAGCCGTCGCAACCTGGACTGCTGAACGTGAGGTCCCTGGGTTCAATATTCATGTTTATCTAGAATGTTTTCCATTATCTATTAGATTTTTTTCAGTTGCAGCCCCTAGGCTGGCGGTCTGTTACAGCTTGAACTTAAAATTTCTTCGTGGTTTTGCGTGTGTTATATTAAGCAATATATAACTATAACTGTATATATATATATAGCAATTATCAAGCTTTGAATGTCAGAATGATAACGGCCTATTTACTGTGTATAGGAAAGAGGTTTCAATAAGTAAAGCACAGAAAGACAAGACTACACATATATTTCAATTAGGCTTGTCAGTATTAATCAGAAAGCTAGTCGTCCATTCCAAAACTAGGTCTTCATGGAGAAGAAGGACAAGAAACTCCATGGAAACAGTACTGAAGTATTATATCAACACATTTCTTACATTGCCATACATTATCATTATCTTAAATACATTAATACTATCTCTTGGACCATTGTCCAAGAGAACTCTGAATAATATCAACATAATCACAATAACAACAATATCTAGAAAAGAATATGAATATTCCATTTATATGATTTAAAACATTAGCAATATGGCAACACTATAACCAGTACAACAACATTGTCATAATAGGCAATAATTAGGATATAATATCAATTACTTAACTTACGTGACCTCTGGTAGATCCTTTCCACACAATAACAGCACTAGAACTAACCAACTGGACATCTGTCAAGCAACTGACTGTTTCACTGTGGCTCCGGCCTTTTATACCCGTTAACAAACGATTATTATTCAAAAGTGACGGTTGAGTCAAATCAGTGTTTGATTTAAGAAAAATAAGTTTGTTATACAAATCATTTAGTAAATTCAACAATTAAATATTAGATACATAATAACTACATATAATAATTACATATATCACGGCCATACTGACAAGTACTTCGCTCTCGAAGTACCTACATTAGATACCTTTTTGTACAGTTTTTTGTTTTTTTTTTTTTTTCTCCTTTTGTTTTTCCTCCTTTTATTTTTATTCTTTTTGTTTTTCTTTTTTTGTTTTTATCCTTTTGTTTTTTTTTTTCTCGTTTTGTTTTGCCAAGTGCCTAGACGTGCCAAGTCTCCTCCACCCGCTGCTAGTGGGATAGACTTGCACCAAGCAAATGACCGACCAGCGGAAACAAATTTTATCGCTTACCTCGTCATGCAAGTCCCATTCACCCGCTGCTGGTGAGATAGACAAGCACCAAGTAAACGATCGCCCAGCGATATTTTTTTTATTTTGCTACTTATCGTTTTGTTTCTCATTTCAGGTTCTCTAGGCTTAATAAAAGTTATCTACCTATGGAAACCTTTTTTTTCTTTACCTTCCTAATAGAAACAGGTTAAGTACTTCAACAATTTTGACAAATAATGAATCGTTTATCGCTATAATTTAGTTTACAAAACAATTGTTATGGAAATAATTCAAAAAGCCATTCCTATTCAAGAACCGTTTTATCAAAACACTAGCCAGTGATCATGAAAATGATTCGAATAATTCATCGCTCGGTCAATCTGACAATATTACCGAAAACCGTATTCAATAAACATTTACTATTTTTTCACAAATTTTTGACATGGTCACTCCGACCAATACCTCACTTTGAAAGCAATAACTGTAAATAATACCAAACAAACCAAAGTAAAAACAATTATTTCGCAGAGATTAATCTTGAGAAAAGCTATTTATTTTCCGTACTATGTGATGCTCATTACTTTGGAAAAAATAAAGAACAAATCCAAGTAAAAGAAGCCATATCCTCAAATTAATTTCAATACGTGGTGTTAGCTACTTTGGAACAGATTCAATGGAGTCTGACTGTTCGCTTTAAATGAGCCCAGTGACCACGGTCCCCAGCAACGAAAGACCGCTTGAAAAAGAGATGGAGGATCATACCGAAGTATAAATTCAATTTTCAGGACGTTAAACAAACTACTAACTATTTATTCCGAATATTTATACTTTGTGTTGTTTTCTTCGTTATAATTTATAAACATCGGAACCTAAAACAAGTAATTTTAAATTACCATGAACATTTGATTGGCATTTAAATATCTCTCAAATACCATCGTTTTTATAGTACTTGTACAGTCAGATCGAAAATATGTCCGTACAGCTTCACCGACTCAACAATTTGTAAATGTTTGTAACGTCAGTTAGCACAGAATGACATTCAGCTATCATCTTAAAATGTCAAACCGAATCAATAGCGTGACATTGACAGCATCATTATTTTGTCTTGTTTTTAATTTATTTATTTTTCATAAAATGGTCAGGCCATTGAAAATGAAAGATTTGGGTTGATTTATCGGTAATCGCTGTAATGCAATTTAATTTAATTTTTTATGTGATAATCTGCTCAGTATCGTAGCTTAAAGAGGTGAGCTTGATTAAGGAAATATTTGAGAACTGAAGAAGATATAAAGGATCAGACCATAACTACAAAAAAAAAATGGTAAACGCCCATTACAACATCATGTTATTTATTACACCAGTATTCACAATACCTCTTTCTTAATCTTACAAAATAATTATCCAATAAATCATAATAAATCTAATCTTTGTCAATGTATCGTTTGAACGTTCGGTTCAACTGAAATGGACAAAAATGCTTATAATTTGAAAATAACCTTTCTCGGCCATGCCGAACTCTGCGTTATCTCGAAGTACAAGTGTCAAAAGCGATAAGAGGAACGTTTATATTGTTTTCATTGGTTTATGACCCAAGTGATGTTATGGCTCCACCCACTGTACGTGAGTCCCCTAACACCAGGCCTATGGCCCCAGCGATAAATTTTCATTTATTTCACAATTAAATTAACCTCTAATTGTGTAGCTTAATCATTTCCCACATCAATTCCAGTTTCTTTTATTCGTATTGTTTTATAAATCCGGTCGTTTCAAATTTTATTGACTTTGCTTTAACATCTTAACCGGAACGTCTTTCTGTACAAATTAATACTTTCTAAACATCTCATAACGCGCAGTTTCACTTTTGTGAACACCTGCATCACACTACTTCCTTTTTTTTTTCAAAATTGTATGCTCTAATAATATTTGAAAGAAACTGGTTCAATGACTATTGAGTAGTTAACATATTTCCATCCACAATAATCCATTGGTACTTGATTATTTATTGAATAATTATGTAAAAGTGATTGGCAATATTTAATCCCTTAATTTTATCATTTTATCCCTTTGTATTTCGTTTTAATTTAAAAGAGCCTCTAAGGATTTCATTTACTACTTATTTCCGGAAAACTTCCTGATATTATTACAAAAAGTCGAGGTTCCACAGTCTCAAACCTCATACAGGAACTTGCAGCAACGCAGCTCCGATGTCAAAGGCAACGCAATGCCATTGTCAAGGTGCGAGTGAAGTCAGCGACTCGCCAACCAACGGTTTCCAAAAGATCGTTAGTAGCTCCACCATCGAACATGAAAATAACAAAATAAAATTCATTAGTAAGCGGTTTTAAAAGGACAGAGAACAAATCCCACTTCTGATGTTATATTAAGCAATATATAACTATAACTGTATATATATATATAGCAATTATCAAGCTTTGAATGTCAGAATGATAACGGCCTATTTACTGTGTATAGGAAAGGGTTTCAATAAGTAAAGCACAGAAAGACAAGACTACACATATATTTCAATTAGGCTTGTCAGTATTAATCAGAAAGCTAGTCGTCCATTCCAAAACTAGGTCTTCATGGAGAAGAAGGACAAGAAACTCCATGGAAACAGTACTGAAGTATTATATCAACACATTTCTTACATTGCCATACATTATCATTATCTTAAATACATTAATACTATCTCTTGGACCATTGTCCAAGAGAACTCTGAATAATATCAACATAATCACAATAACAACAATATCTAGAAAAGAATATGAATATTCCATTTATATGATTTAAAACATTAGCAATATGGCAACACTATAACCAGTACAACAACATTGTCATAATAGGCAATAATTAGGATATAATATCAATTACTTAACTTACGTGACCTCTGGTAGATCCTTTCCACACAATAACAGCACTAGAACTAACCAACTGGACATCTGTCAAGCAACTGACTGTTTCACTGTGGCTCCGGCCTTTTATACCCGTTAACAAACGATTATTATTCAAAAGTGACGGTTGAGTCAAATCAGTGTTTGATTTAAGAAAAATAAGTTTGTTATACAAATCATTTAGTAAATTCAACAATTAAATATTAGATACATAATAACTACATATAATAATTACATATATCACGTGCATTATTACACGGTATTATTTCAGCCGAAAGACGCCACAGTCACAGCGCCACAGCTGTACATTGGTCTCCCTAAAAAGGCGACTGGGGGGTTGCCACGTTTGGCAGGTTCTCCCGCGTGGAGTTCAGAAATAATGACACAGGGACTTCCTAGCGGTATAAAAAAGTATCTTATTTCCATCACATTGTCTAACCGTAGGCAAATTTTCATCCAAATCCGTTCAACCGTTAAGGCGTAATAACAAAACAAACAGACAGAATTACTTTCGTTGAGTATGGATTTTAAAACGTTGTTTACTACAAATTCTCACAAGTGATGATTCCATTGATCCCAATTTGACCTCTGAATAAAATTTATTTCTCATTACGTTTACAAGTCTTGTCATGACCAAGTTGTACGGAAAACAGGCGGGTAATGTTATTTGAAGGTTGCTGCATCAAAAAGACCGCAGACCACCGGGGCAGCCTCACCACTTAATAATGCAGTTAGATAAAATAAAATAAACGCGGACGTGAGAATTTACCTATAGGGTGTGCATTTTAATGACGGGGCTTCCAACTAAGCACAGGCACGTGGCAAAGTAATAACGGCCTCACGGGCCAATCGATAGTCGTATCGAAACTACGTTTGTCGAGGTCAGTCCGTAGATAGCTTAGCGTCCATTACAAAGCTTCAGAATACACGTTCAGTCGTTGATTCCGGCTGTCATTCGTAAATGTTTGTCAGTCGTTACGGGTACCCAGAAGCCTGAAAGTCTGACAACAAGTCTGACATGACTTTTGTGACATTTATGTTAAAAAATTCAGACCATTTAATTATTAATGGGAATTTTTTATACATTTAACAAGCTTTTCTCACTGCCAATGCAGTCCCAGCTGTTATTAATAAATATTGAACAGCTTTTACGGGGTGTCAAAAGCTCGAAAGTCAGACAACTAGTCTTACCAAGGTAACAGGGTTGTATGTGGCTGCCGGGGTCGCGAGATTGTTCGAAAGTGATACCGTAACCCTGGCACATGGGCAACTGAAGGAACACGGGTGGGTTTTAGTCAGTAAAAGTCTGACACGCCCTCCCGCTCCGCCCAAGAACGGGAGACGTCATTTGATGATTTCCCATCCAAAAAAAGGGTTGTATGTGGGGGCTCGGTAGTAACGGCCTCGACTTACGAGTTCAAGGTCATGATTTAAGTTAAGTTTGTGTAAATAACTTTAACAACACTGCTCTCAAAACGGTGATGGAAAAATATCGTGAGGAAACTCAGAATCAAAAAATTGAAGACATGTGATATCTACCAACCCGTACTAGGCCCGCGTGGTAGATTATAGCTCACTTCTACTCTAAGAGAGGAAGCCCATCTCGACCCCAGTATAATTAAGAAGAAGCTTTGCAGATGATCTTAACTGCGTCTAGGTACATCCAATAGGCATGACAATGTACTGGGCACGTGGACTTATTTCTAAAACTTAAACTTAACAAATGGACAGTTGATACATTCAAACTAAATATGAAAGTTCTAATACTAAGGGTAGGTACCTCATCATCATCATCATCATCACCATACAGCCGTAAGACGTCCACTGCTGGACTTAGGCCTCCTCCAATTTGGGGGGCTTTGCCATAATCGCCACGCTTGGCAGGCGGGTTGGTGATCGCAGTAAGGTGGTAAAATGCATAGAGAACGCTGCTGCCCATTCTCTAGTAAGTCCCTTAGTCGCCTTTTACGACACCCACGGGAAGAAATGGGGTGGTGTTATTCTTTATGTCCGGCATGACACGGTACATACATAGGTAGGTACCTACTTAAATAAATATCGGCATAAATCGTAAAAGGATTGGAAGTCTTCTTTAAAGTTCCAACCATCAGCCAAACCTACAGTCTCGTTGGTCACTAGACCACCACTGCTAACCACTAGGTTGCAATCGTTACTGCTGAGCTTTGAGGACCTGGGATCGATTTCTAGGTCGACCATTATGTTATTTGGTTTTTCTATCAGAGATTTTTCCGGGTCTAGATTTATACCCGGTTGAAGGCAATCCTTCTTTCGCCTCCGATTACATGGGACCTAAAGAAAACTGGCGACCACTGGGTGTCGATAGAACTCCGTGGAAAACAGGCGTTATTTTATAAGTTATCTTATTAGTTTTTAAAGCATCATCCTGTAACTACAAATTGCATGTTTATTATGCATTTATTAATCCTTAGAAACGATTTTCGTGATATATGATTGATCTCTCATAATTACGTACCTATGTGCTTAGTTTTAGAACATAATAATTATTATTTGTTGAATCATGCATTTTAAATGTATCATAATTGTTATTAATAATACTGATATGGTTAAAGTTAAGTTTTTTTTTTTTAGTATGCACTTTTAATTATATTGCATAAGTAAACTTATACTACCCATCTTTGTTCAGTCACATATAAGCATGAACAATTTTAAAAAAATAAGTAAGTAGGTAGGATATTCATTGGTAATATTTAGTTTCTATGCCTAAGATAATAATAGTAAACTTAATTTGTTTTAAAAATGTAAATCAAATATTTGTTAGCAAACCAAATAATGATTGTTGTTAAGAAATTCGCTTAGATATACACAATATATTCATACATATTTTAGCAACATATATGAAGTTAATATTCTACTGTAAGTGAGCAAAACAAATCAGTACATACAATATAATTATTGTATTTAATCCGACATGCTAACATGATACATAAATAGGAAACCGAATGCAATGCGAAATCGAAAGCTATTATAATTTTATTAACACAATCAACCTGAATAGAGGTTCAATATTTCTTGTCATTGAGCCACAATACACACCAATAAAACAAAGATTTATGTTCATTGTCAATACATATAAATTGTGTTAAAAAAACTAACAGAAATACATTGGCCTCGCACCGCTGACCTATGAGTAACCGACACGTTTTTTACAACAAAGCGAAAAATACTGCGAAATTAGTGATGCCACATATTTTATTGAGATTGGGACAAGTCTTCCTAACATTTACATATTAGGTATATTCTACTAACTCTTCGATTGTGAACTTATTATTAGTTGCCTACTAGAAAGAAGAAAAACAACTTAAAAGTTGTCACAACTTCACAGACTTGCTTTATGGCTTGTGCTAGACTAAGTATTGCCATGGTTGGTACCTCGATGGGTGACCATTTTACTAACCAAGACCACTCCGTGATTCGGAAATCACGTTTATCCGTTGGTCCCGGCTGTCAATTCTGGATCTTTGACAGTCGTTACAAGTGTTCAAAAGTCTGAAAGTATGATAACCAGTCTAACCAAGGGGTTTCGTATCTGCCAGGGTCGCGAGATTGTTCGAAAGAGATACCGTGACCCTGGCACATGGGCAACTGAAGGAACACGGGTGGGTTTTAGTCAGTAGAAGTCTGACACGCCCTCCCGCTCCGCCCACAGCGGGAGTAGTCATTCGATGATTTCCCATCGAAAAAAAAAGGGGTTTCGTATTGCCCAGTAACTGAGTTGTAAAATCAGAGGGGTAATTGCGTAACTTGCTATCAATAGTAATCTGTTTCATTTTCATAGTTAAACAACAATCATTGCGTTATTTACGTTGCTGAGCCGACAATTTATTCGAACAAATGATGCAATGAATTAAAAAATAATCTTCAATACGATTCAGATTCTGAATGATAGTGCGTTCCACACTTAGGGTGCAGATAGGAAGTCACTCCATGTAAAAAACCACTATTTCTGCTGCATTCGATTCGAGTGGAAGCCGACGCCGACTTAGTTGGGAAAAGGTTAAGCAGATGATAAGTTCATGGACCGGCGGCGGCAATAATACCTAGTGCAGGTAGTCCCATTGTTTTGTAAAATGTCAATTGGAATGTTTTCAAAAACTAAAATGACGCCGTAGTTCAGATTTGCGTCACGTGTCAAAATAACGTATTACCGCTATACCTGCATATTACATCGTTGAAACTTCTTTCAAAGCAAACTTGTTAATTTATGTTAAACGCTTAGCCCATATTCATGGTCACCTCAGTCTCAATCCCGAGAAGCAGCTCAACGCACTTTCGTGGTGACCACACATTGCCGGAAATTATCGAATACTTATCGCTAATAATCCAATAAAGTATCTCCTTGTATGTATAATTAAAAGGCCTATGAGAATGGCCGAAAGCACTATTTTCGGAAACCGGACGCTTTATACATAATTTTGGTGGTTTAAATATGTAATCTTGGACCAAATCGGGCATATTACTAATACGCCATGAATAATTAAAATCTATATGGAGATATCGGATGGCAATTTAGTATTAATATAAAAATTAGGAGCACACTTTATAAAGCCTATCAAAATCAATATCAAAAGTCATTCATAGTATTATGTGAATGAAATGTGACCTGACATCTTTTCACTAGGTACCTATTTGTAGATTTGACACACAAAAAAAAAACGATTTCACGTCTATGTCAGCAATGAATAGCGCTTTTTCCTGAATTTAAAAACCTAAAACTCGTATCACAGAACGCACTAAATTTAAAATCGCAAAACAAATGACAAGCGAGCAGCACTAATGCCAAAAGATGATCCAGTTTAAAAACAAAGGAGCTAGCCCAGACGTTCCAGCCTTGTGCCCATTAAGCGCGGGTATCAACAGTTAGTCTTCTATAATGTCCTCTGATCGGAAACCGGCGCGTTTCGGTGGAGTGACGTCACCCTAGGACCTGAACCGACCAGTTTTTGCTCTCAGCTCCAATTTAGTTTTTGATTCTTTATGCATAACTCGCGTCCTAAGGTCGTCGGAGTTTCAAGGACAGCCTTACTAATTGCTATAGTGCATACGTACTTTAATCTCATATGTTGATACTTAATTATAGGATATTGGCGTGTTTCTGTATGGTCACGTTCGTTTACCTTATGTGAGCTCGTGTTATTAGGTGCATTGATACCGCTTTGTGCTTGACTGTAGAGGGTGAATTCTTATTGATATTAATTCTATCGGTAAAGATGATCAACCACTTTTTTTATAAACCTTAGTTAGGTTTTTTATAATAGGTAATGTTAATACCATACAAAAAACATTATTCTGATTCAAGTTTTAAGTTAAGAGGGAATTTGCCAAATACCAGCTAATAATTGGTACCTATACCTATGTTAATATTTTCCTCTTTAGTGAAGGTGTATGCGCACATGAATCAGAGATTTTTTTAAATTATTTTAAACGGCATCCATGCGTACTTGAACATTTAGTTTCGTAGTGTTTTCCACTCTTAAACAAACATACAAACTTGTGAAGTCGTACTGTTTTGTCGTCGTATAGTTTTACTACCATAAGGTTGAAAATCACGTGCACGTCATAAAATGGAAAGGATTTTTTTTCTATGTGACCTTAATAGTGAAGTTTCGACTCATATTGAACTAGCTTTTTTTTATCAAATGACTTTTTTTTTCTCCCGCCCTGGGCGGAGTGGGAGGACGTGTCAGACTTTTACTGACTAAAACCCACCCGTGCTCCTTCAGTTGCCCATGTGCCAGGGTCACGGTATCTCTTTCGAACAATCTCGTGACCTTGGCAGATATTTAACAAGCTTCTGTCCACGATTTTGTCAGCGTAATTTTTTTTGTTCCTCCTCCCACCCCTTTATTGCGAAACGCACAATTTATCAGAATCTGAATGGGATTGAAGATTATTTCTAAACCATTGCGTCATTTGTTCGAATAAATTGTCGACTCAGCAACGTAAATAGCAATGAATGTTGTTTAACTATGAATATTAAACCAATTCCTACCGATAAAAAGTTCCGCAACTACCCCTCTGGTTAACATTGCCTGAAACTGAGTTCACTCTGCCCTTAGTATCTTTTATCCACAAATATTCCTTTGTTTTTAACTGACTTCAAAAACGAGGTAGTGCCCAATTGATGTGTTTTTTTTTATATGTAGGCATGTTCCGCAATATGTCCGCCAATTGTGGATCGATTTCGTAAATTCCTTTTTTAATGTGAATAGATTAGAAAGCCCCAAATAAATTTGATTAACTTGGCTTATGTAGCTTCGACATGTTACTATGTGTTTAATACACTTTGTGTATCTTGACGACGATGTTCTTATATCATCATCGTTACCGATGTTTACATAGGGGTAGGTACCAAAACTCATCATCAGCAGCCTATAATGGTCCCACTGATGGGACACAGGCCTCCTCTCGATGAGAGGGAGTGGGCCATTTTCCACCACGCGGGCCCAGTGCGAATTGGTAGATGTCACATGTCTTCGAATTTTTGATTATAAGACATGCCGGTTTCCTCACGATGTTTTCCCTCAACATTTTGAGAGCAGTGGTGATGAAAAACTTTACACAAAGTAAAGCGCCTGCTTGGGTTCGAACTCACGACCTATTCGTAAGTCGCGGCCGTTACCACTGGGCCACCACTGCTCCACACTGCTATCATAACTAATAAGTGAAAATTATAATACTTTTTGCACTAAAAAAAAAAACACCGAAGTTAAAATAAGTAATTTCGGATGACGGTGGTTAAAAACTAAAACAGATCTAGACCAATGTTAGGATCTCTTTGTTGTGTACATTTCCAAAATTAAAGTTATTTTTCATGTTGTAATGTTTAAATCGGCTGTATTTTTCTTCTTGTTGCAAATCGTTTTTATTTTTTTCTTTTATATTCCTAATTGAGACTTGTTTATCGGTATGTTATGCAGTGCATAATAAAGTTATAAATCATGCAAACTGCGCAGCAGACGATGTGCAAAGTACATTTATACTAATTTTCTACCAATTATTTTTGATAGGCACAATGAAGCAACTTACCGTCAGGGTCAGAAGTACGATACCGTTCGATCGGAAATTATATTAAAAAAGCTTCTGCACGCGGCTTCACTCGCGTTAAATTCCACCCCCCCCCCCCCCCATTTTAGGGAAGTGGGGGGTTAGAAAGAAACAAAAAGTAGCCTATGTCACTCTCCATCCCTTCAACTATCTCCACTTAAAAAATCACGTCAATTCGTCGCTCCATTTTGCCGTGAAAGACGGACAAACAGACACACACACTTTCCCATTTATAATATTAGTATGGATGTTCTAAATGTATCATTGTAACGAGTATACATCTATCCAAGACCAGCGGGGTAATTGCGCAACAGTAGGAAAGTCTGTCATTATAACAGTTCAACAATATTCATTGCACGGTTCACTTTGTTGTACTGACGTTTTTTTCGAATATATGAAGCAATGATCAAGCAAAATCCTCCAAAATGATTCTGATCGTGATGAACAGTGCTACGCAAATAGGGTGCACCTCAAACTGTTTTTTTGATACTGTTAAGACTGTTTTGTCAATAAAAGAAAAAAATATTTTTTACTGAATAAAAGCCGAACATCGAACTAAAAGTTCTTACTAATGATTCGTCCGATTCGGGCGAATAAATTCATGCGAATCTAATAAACCAGCCCGAATCTTAACTATTGAGCTATAACACCAGTATGTTAATATCCCACTGCTTGGCAAGGGTACCTTCTCAAACTGAGAAGGCATGAGCAATAAAGTCAACACGATTGCTCTAAGCGGATGGCGATTTCGGAATTATACAATGTATAACAGAATAGGTGCAAATCATGAAAGTAGTTTGTTTATAATTATTATTGACTACTGAATTGATTTCAGTCATTTTTACACGCTTTATATTAGCTTCACTTGTATGTTTGTATGTTTGTTTGTAACCGACTCCTTATAGCGTTATTTTGACCCACTATAAACGACCAAATTTCATTCAAACTTTGCACACCTGTCAAGGACCGATGACAATGCAATAATTTCATAAATTTGTGCCATTATCCTTGCCAGGGTTACCAGGACAGCAAAAAAACTGTCTTCGAAAACTACGCTGACATACGTGACAAACTACGCTGGCATACGTCTCAAAATTCGAAACACCTTAAAAAATAGAAAATAAATAATAGTTTAAATAAATAATAGTTTAAAAAAACTAAAAAACACGCTTCCATGGAAAACCAAACTAAAAAGTACAAAATAATGGAAAAAAAGCGTGGGGTGCTTTTAAGGTATTTTTTTATTGATATCAGGCACCCCACGCTTTTTTTCCATTATTTTGTACTTTTTAGTTTGGTTTTCCATGGAAGCGTGTTTTTTAGTTTTTTTAAACTATTATTTATTTTCTATTTTTTAGGGTATTTCGAATTTTGAGACGTATGTCAGCGTAGTTTGTGACAGTTTTTTTGCTGTCCTGGTAACCCTGGCAAGGATAATGGCACAAATTTATGAAATTATTGCATTGTCATCAGTCCTAGACAGGTGTGCAAAGTTTGAATGAAATCTGGTCGTTTAAAGTGGGTCAAAATCGCACTATAAGGAGTCGGTTACAAACAAACATACAAACATACAAATATACAAACATACAAACATACAAGTGAAGCTAATATAAAGCGTGTAAAAAACGAAAAATCACGCTTCCATAGAAAACCAAACTAAAAAGTAGAAAATAATGGGAAAAAAGCGTGGGGTGCCTGATATCAATAAAAAAATACCTTAAAAGCACTCCACGCTTTTTTTCCATTATTTTCTACTTTTTAGTTTGGTTTTCTATGGAAGCGTGTTTTTAGTTTTTTTTTTAGTATAGTTATTTTATCAAAAATTATGTCGTATACCGCCAATTGAGCCAAAGAAAATTCAATCTTATCTCAACGACGACACGACTTAATTTTAAATGCATAAAGTAAAAGGTCA
This sequence comes from Aporophyla nigra, assembly GCA_947507805.1. NCBI lineage: Eukaryota > Metazoa > Arthropoda > Insecta > Lepidoptera > Noctuidae > Aporophyla > Aporophyla nigra. The sequence goes on along the minus strand of OX382291.1, from coordinate 9,556,506 downwards.
ACACGATTTTCTTAATAATAACAGCTAACTTAAAAAAAAGTTCTGGTTAAGTTAAAAGTTATCCTATGTCAATTCGTTAATTAGAGCGTATGAGGTCTAGCGTTAATTAATTATGTTACACGTTGTATTTTTATTCATTTTAGTCCAGGTTTCTTTACGATGTGTTTCTTCACTAATGTCCAGATAAACTTAGAAAGTGCATACGAATTGTAAAATTCACATTGGCACTTTCCCGGATTTGAATCCACAACCTCGAGCATCAGAAGCGAGGCGTTAACCACTGGACTATTGCTTCTTAATTGAATTCTATATTATCAGAAGCAGTCAATTGAATTACAAAGCGGAAGACATCCCCTTCTCCCGGTAACATTGGACAGTTTCCAAAGATTTATCCTAAACAATAAGACGGACTGGTCATCGTTTCCGGAACCTCCTGATAACGCCTGCTTGCTGTAGAGAACTACTGATAGCTGGATTAAATGGGCTACCTATCCTATAAGTATTAAATTTTATCACCACTGCCAACGAAACCTTCGTCCATGTGGTCCCAGACCAAAAGAATAACTCCATTTTTTCTCGTGGGTATCGTAGAAGACGACGAAGGGACTTACAAAGACAGGGCAGCAGCATTCTCCAAGCATTTTATCACCATACTGCGACCGCTAACCCGCCTGCCAAGCATGGTGATTATGGCGAATTCCCTCTTTGGGATCCAATGCCTGAAATTATGATGCCTCAAAACAAAGAAGGAAAACATCTTCAGGAAATAGGCATGTCCTACAACCGAAAAATCGAAGACATGTCACGTCTACCAAATCGGTCTGGGCCCGCGTGGCCACCCCTTCAGATAGGAGAGTGTTGCAGCAGTGGGAACGTTAGAACTTGATAATACTACTATAGTAGTAACTCCTAAATGATACACCCCACCGTTTTCAATAGGTTCAATCAGCGTCAAAGAGGTAGGGTGTCTATCTATACACAAATGAATGTACATTTTGAAAGTACATAGTTTGTTCAAAATAATTGACTGAACCGAATGTCATTATTTCTTTTTATAAAAAAATATTATAACTACTTAAATTACAGTAGTAATTTCCGCTGTACAGTAAAAACAAACCTAAATGGACTGTGTGATGCTTGCGTACATGTGTGATGTGACCGCAGTTTTCCTCGAATCATTATAACAAATTTAATAAATAAACAATGTTTTACACATTATAGTTAAAAATCAGTATAATTATATCATCTATACTTATAAACTTATAATAATATTATAAAGCTGAAGAGTTTGTTTGTTTGTTTGGTTGAACGCGCTAATCTCAGGAACTAAAGGTCCGAATTGAAAAAATCTTTTTGTGTTGGGTAGCCTATTTATTGACAAAGGCTATAGGCTATATAATATCACGCTACGATAAAAAAGAACGGAGCAGCAATGAAAAATGAACGAAAACTGGCAGGCAATTTGATGCGACGCACAGTGGCGCTTAGCGCCACTGTGCCACCCAAATTAACCTGGACCCTTCGTGGTTTGACCATTTGAGGTGATTTTTTTTTAAATGTTCGTCATAAAATGCGCTATCGATTCCTCTTTTTCGATTTTTGCTCCGGGTCTTCATTTTTGTGGAATTTGAGTCCAAAAATGGGTTTGCATGGAAAAAACTAGATTTTTCGCATAAAAATTACCCTACGGAAGACGAGATTGAGATTTTGTCGGATGTTTTTATGGGGAAGTGCTCATCTTCGTAAACCCTACAAGACTGTCCACTTAGAATCCGGGAAGAAAATTTCTGTTGCCCTTAAAATAGCCACAATCATCCAGAAAATTTCTCATATCAGAAATCGTTTTTCTGTAAACTGTTAAAGTATTGGAAAAATTCTGATCTGACAAAAATTATTTCCCCGGATTCTAAGTAGATAGTCTTGTAGGGTTTTCCAAGACGAGCATTTCCCCATAAAAAAATCCGATAAAATCTCAATCTCGTCTTCCGTAGGGTCATTTTTGTGCGAAAAATCTAGTTTTTCCATGCAAACCCATTTTTGGACTCGAATTCCACGAAAATGAACAACCGAAGCAAAAATCGAAAAAGAGAAATCGATAGGGAATTTTATGACGAACATTTAAAAAAAAATGACCTCAAACGGTCAAACCACAAGGGGCCCAGGTCAATTTGGGAAGCGCCACTGTGCCACTGTGCGACGGGAAGGGTCACGGGAGCAAAAATTTGACGCGGACGAAGTCGCGGGCAAAAGCTAGTGTATTATAATTATATTACAATTAGGGTCTTGGTGCAATGCGTTATTTTCGGGATATTATGTTGTATGAGCTAGAAATTCATTTAGTATTAAGATTATTTGTAATATTTTGTTTCAACATCCGGACAAAGCTATTGAGGTTTTTCTGTTTATATAGGTTCGAATTAAATTAGCTGGCAATAATTTACCTACATGATGGATATTGAACAAAAAAAATATATATTCATAACTCGATATGTGAAGGTCAGCTGTTTTTGTAATTTTCGTGGAACTTCGGTATTTTTTACGAATTTCCAAAAACTATAACTTAACAGTCGTTTGGTTGTCTTAATGTACTTGTCACAGCAATATCATTAAAAGTTGTGACAAATTTGGAGATTGAAAAAAAAATGTTTTGTTTCTTGAGTTCAATATCGATACCAAACACGTGGGTAAAATTTTGCCAGCTAATTCAATTTGACGCTGTATTTTGTTTTGTCCTTTTATTATTAAATACTAGTGGTCACCCAGTGGTCGGAATTCGACTTCATTTAGATTTAAATTTTGAACTAGTCCATTATTATTTTATCTTAAAATATTACCTTTCTGGACTCGTTGTCCATAAAAACTTCAACCGTACGAAATTTCATACTCCTCAGTCCGCGTAATTTTCGTAAAAAAGGAGTACAAAATTTTTGATTCACTATAGATTGAAAAAGCAAAACATTGTCAATAAACAATTTTGTATCACTGTGTTGCAACAAGGTTCATACAATTGGTCATACACACACGCCGGACGCGAGTACTACGCACCTGACCTTTCTGAAGAACATCACCAATTCATTATATAGAACTTTGAACAACAAATTTAATTTCTGTTTACGATTTTATTATTTCAGCTTGAGTTTAGTTTTCAATGTTTTGTCGGTATATTGGCGTGTGCTAGCTGACATTGGCAAATAATTTAATGTGTGTTTTGTTTTCATAATATTAATTATTTACATACTATTGTATAGAATCAAGTTATTCTAACTTAACAGACAGCTGTGCTACTGGGGAGTTTGTTGCGCCACTTCTTCCCAGCTAAAGCACTAGGAAGTGTCGAAGGGCGGGCGTTTTGGTGGACTGTCTTATGTAACTTTGACGTTCAAAAAGTGCTGACTCTTAGCCTAGTTTGAATAAATGACTTTGGATTTTGATTTTGAAAGACAATCAAATGGAATTAATACCTTCATCTGACCATAATTGTATTTATCAATTATGCCCTGTTATTTTCAGCAGGCTGCGCAGTCGTGTCCTGTGCAATATACTCGTAATATGCAGCACGACTTTATTCCCATGAATTTAGAAGTATTTTTTGCAAGTAGATTAAAGCGCTACCCGTAGGACACCGTAAAATACTCAGATTTTGTAGCATAGTAAAGCTTATTCTTACATTACAAACAGGAAAAAAAGTTTTCTTTTTTACGTTAAAAAAAAGACTTACACAATATATTTTATTAAAAATAACTGGATAGATAACATGATAAAAAGTGAAACAAAACTGAAAAAATATTTCTCGTCGCATAATTATGAAATTTTATGCGTAAGCATATTTTATTTAATTATAATCAAGGGAATACAATCAACTACAAAATATTCAACGGAGCCGTGCAACAAATTGTATAAATTTTAATGAAAACTGCAAATATACTTTTATTTTGGTCATTCAATTCAACTAATATCAAGTGCATCTCTACTCTGAACCTTATTTGTTGCTGCGTTGCGCTATTATTGCCAAATAGTGTATCACAGCAACAAATAAATTTGCTTATATAATATACCGCGCCTTAATTTAAATCTAGTACCAACTTACTTAAATAATTGTCCGTTTATTCGAATCACAGTTATCATTTTTTGATAGTTGTACAAAATGTCTTTGCTGTAGTGTGTCAATTTAGTCACCAATTACTTTTCCCTAGCTGTAGTAACAAAGCAGGTACACCCACATTTTACCAATCATGCTAAATCCAGACTCCGGACGTTGTATTTATTTTTGGACGGACCCAATAATACTTAGCCCAGACACGTGGCTCGAGAACTGGACCTTTCTCTCAGACATCACGACGCTCAGATCACTCGTTTTCAGCCAGCTGGAAGCTGTGTGTTAAAGAAATTGAAGAAAACAAAACTTTAATTTATAGATATTTCTTCCCTACTGTTTCATTACTCGTCACTTTGTACAGGAGACTAAAAGCCATACAGACTAATTGAATTGAAAAAATAAAAAATTACTACAACTATTAATACTATTATTTCCTTCAATCAACTCAGCCTATCGCAGTCCACTGCTGGATATAGACCTCTCCCATGTTGCGCCACAACATCCTGTCCTCCACCTTCCGCATACAGTCTGTCCCAGAAACATTTTTGAGGTCGTCGGTCCACCTAGCTGGGGGGCGTCCCACACTACGCTTGCCGATACGCGGTCTCCACTCCAGGACTTGTCTGCTCCATCGGCCATCGGTCCTTCGACAGACATAGCCAGACCACTGCCACTTCAGCCTGCTATTATTTCCTTGTGAGTAAGAAATCTTGAAACAAATAAATTTTATTTATTAGTCTTGAGAGTTTCAAACTTTTGGAAAAAACTGAACTTTTCATTCTTCTACGCGACTTAAGTGTCTGTGAATGAAAACGCAATAGGTACCTATCACCACCATCATATGCATAGCATTTTCCCAACTTCGTTATGGTCCCCTTCCAGTCTAACCTGATGCAGCTGAATACCAGTATTTCACATGGAGCGACTGCCTATCTGACATCCACAACCCAGTTACTGGGTAATAAGATACCCCTTAGTAAGACTGGTTGTCAGTCTTTCAGGTTTCTGACAACCCGTAACGATTGTTAAAGATCCAGAAATAACAACCTGAACCAACGGCTTTAGGTGCTTTCAGAGGCACGGAGCGGTCTTGGTGTGTAAAAATGGTCTCCGACCCACGAAGCATATGTACCTATACGGGTGCATTAACTCATTCAAGTAATATATATACCTATAGTAATATATGTACCTATATGAACAAGTCAAATACAATACCTACACAGTTGGTAGATATTATTTGATTACTGAGGGCCCTGTCTTTAGTCGCCACAACACAATACATAATGTAGGTAAAACACGTAGTATTTAATGAGGCAGCATCGACATCTAGACAAAGGAAGGGAGAGGTACAATGTTTTTGTATTATCATCAGAGTCAGCCTGTAATATTTCCACTTCTGGAACACAGGCCTCCTACGATAGGGAGTGACCATAATCCACCACGCGGGCCCAGTTCTGATTGATAGATATCACATGTCATCGAATATTTGGATCTAGGACATGTTGGTTTCCTCATGATATTTTCCTTCGCCATTTTTGTGTAGATCATTTCAGCCGTAAAACGTCCACTGCTAGACATAGGCCTCCCCCAATTTGAGGGCTTTGCCATAATAACGCTTGGCAGGCGGGTTGGCGACCGCAGTATGGTGGTTAAATACATAAAGAACGCTGCTGTCCATTCTCTCATAAGTTCTTAATCGCCTCTTACGACACCTACGGTAATAAATGGGATGATGCTATTGTTTACATCCGACACAACGTTTTGCATACATAAGTTAATAATATAATAATAATAATATCTTAGGACAACCAACACAACGTTATCTGATCCTAAACTAGGCAGAGCCTGTACTATGGCAATCAGACAACTGATAAACATACTTATATATTTCTAAATATATTCATATTATAGATAAATTACACCCAGACACAGAACAAATGATTGTGCTCATCACACAAAGATTTGTCCTGGGTGGGAATCGAACCCACGACCTCAATCTTAGCAGTCAGGGTCAGTACAAGTACAGTTGACCACGTGTCAGTAACAAAACCAAGCTGATCTCCAGTTCAAGGTCAGTGGGGTACCACTGACGTGTGCTTGCACTACGTATGCCGACGTCCAAGGAAACCTATACGTCTGCAGTGTTAAACAGCAGAGTAAATAAGTGCGTGAGATGGGCAAGCGACTTCAATATAGGTCGAGGACCCCATCCCCTTGCAGCCTCCTTGAAGCCGCACGGCCAATCACCACGCTAAGAGAACTTCTCTTTTTTTACCGAATCAAATCATTTTTATTTACGTAGGTACTACTTGACCGGGGTTAACTGGTCATCAACAAGGACAAATTTAAATATTATCTACCGATTTGAATAAGGTAGGGCGTCATAAAAACAAACTCGGCGTGCTTTTGCGTCGGAATTCAGTGTTTGTTTCACTAAATGTAAGTGTTCCTCAGGGATTCGATATAGTAAGAACCATGCTCGGGTCGACGGCGCGTTGTGTTCCACGCGCGCCTCAAAGAGATGTCAGTACGTATTGAAGGGGTCCAATAGGGCCACGGTTACTTAAAGAGAACTGAAGGAACATGGGTGGGTTTTAATCAGTAAAAGAAAAAAGGGGTTTGAAAGATACGGAATATACTTCTGTTTAAGTACATAGTAAGTTTAAATGATACTATCTTCACAGTGTTCACGCTAATCAATGTTTAGTAGATAATAAGGATAATGTTGCTGTACTCAATTTGCTAGGACAATTGCAAAGCGCACGCAAACTCGTAATTGGCATGTGAGTGTGATGCACCAGTCGTCAATTTCCCATTAAGCCTATAATATTGCAACAATGGTCATTGACATAAATACTAGCTTCTGCCCGCGGCTGCGCACGCGTCTTTGTCGGAAATTGTCCCCCGAAAACGATATCCCATCCTATAATCTTAATCCATTCAGCTGTTAAAGCGTGTAAAGGTAACAGACAGATAGATCCTAAATTTCAATATGTAAACCGGTTTTTATTATGATTCGGTCTGGTCCGGTCCGATTTATAAATACCCAAGTTAAAAAAAAATATATCATCATTAATTTAAAATACTGTAATTTTTTTTATTTTTTACCCGATGCAAAACTTATTGAAATTTTCATATAACTTTAGAAATATTAAGTTTCCCATACAAACATTTATCCCTTATATCATGCCCTTTTAGGACGTTTTTAAAAGAAAATGTAGGCTATGCTTTTTCTTCGCCAGGATTTTAGTATCTTCTTGACAAATTTTATGAAAATCCGTCCAGTGGTTTAGACATGAAAAGGTAACATACAGATAGACAGACAGGCAGTTTTAGAATTTATAATAATTTACTAGCCCCTTTTTTAATGAAAATGCGTTGCGCTGCGGCTCATTTCAGCTGTAATATGCACTTGGACAACGGCCCGTCTAATGAGCAAGCACACGAAGGCTCGTTTCTTGAGGGTGGTTGCTCATTGAAAATGTACTAAAGTGATCAAGGATGGTTATTGCAAAGCGTTGCGTTGCGGTGCTACATGCACCAATCCGCCTTAGCCCTAATTCTATATGTTTTTAACTTGTCTGTAAAGATCATAAACTAGCTGTAAAACATCATCGCGCTATGAGCAGACAACTTTTCGAACATATTAAGCAATGAATTAGCAATGTTTTTCAAAATGATTCAGTTTGCACTCATAACAGATTGGTTGTTAGAGTTTCGGGCTTTTGACAACCACTAGCGATCCTATTGGTTATTAATACTAAACTGCATTAAAATAAAAACTTATGAGCTAACAAACATAAAAAAATACAGTCGAATTGAGAACGTCCTCCTTTTTTTGAAGTCGGTTAAAAAGAAGGAATTGTTAAAACAATTCCCTGTTTTTGCAAATTGAATACAAGTTTGCATCATTGATATTTTAAAGTGAAATTTATTGTCATAAATTAATAATGCACAATCAAATCTTTCTTCCCGTGGGTGTCGTAAAAGGCGACTTAGGGACTTACTAGAAAATGGGCAGCAGCGTTCTCTATACATTTTACCACCATGCTGCGATCGCCAACCCGCCTGCCAAGCGTGGCGATTATGGCAAAGCCCCCCAAGTTGGGGGAGGCCTAAGTCCAGCAGTGGACGTCTTACGGCTGAAATGATGATGATGATGACAATCAAATCTGCCAGGGTATGCCCTAGTTCACCTATATACCGAGTTCCATGTGGTGACGAAAGAAATGAATAACGCCATCCAATTTCTTCCCGTGGGCGTCGCAAAGGCGACTAAGGGACTTACTCTAGTAAGTCCATTAGTCGAATGAGCAGCAGCGTTCTCTATGCATTTTACCACCATACTGTGATCGCCAACCCGCCTGCCTAGGGGAGGCCTATGTATAGAAATGGACGTCTTTTGGCCAAAATGATAATGATGATGCGCAGTGAATCGAATTCGATTTTTGTCACTCGTATCGAAATAAAGTTTAATGTATAGTCGACCTCGTAATAACTTTACCACTACACAAAATCGTAAAGGATAGAAGGATCGTCCTAGCAAGCAAGTTCTTACAAAAATCTACCCTGGTACGTATCTATCTATTCCAGCCGGCGTAGCATGACCAATTCTATATCTATTCTACCAATAATAAAAAAAGTTCCTTATGTATTTTAATTCTGTAAAAATGTTTCTATCTCATCAATAGTAGAGAGAAATAGTCATCATACTTGACGTCGTACTCTTGTCGACTGAAGAATAGAAACATCACTTCTCTTCAGTTTTACACAATTTTTCTACGATACAATCTATCATTTTGTCTTCTCTTCCGTCGACAAATTCCGTTTCTATGGCGGTCATGCTACGCGTGCAGTACCGGTCAACTGTCCAATCTTAAGTTTGCATGAGCAACTTTACCATTAAGTACTGTTCCTAAATATCTCTATTACTAAATTTCTATTACAACTAGTCGTTTTTTTTTTACATTTGTATCGTATTGATATTAAATGGCGCCAACACACTTTAATTAAAACATATTTAAGATCAGTACTCATGGGTCAACTGTCGCAGCTGTAAAGCTGCGACAGTTGACGGTACCTAATTAGTCTGAACGTAATTGCCCCGTTGGTCTCGTGGCTGCAAGCGCGACTACTGAGCGTGGGGTCCTGGGTTCGACTACCACGACGGGCAAATCTTATAGAGATTTTTCATTAAGAATTTCTTAGTAACAGCCCGTGGTCTGAAAGTTGGCAGTGTGATTCCCCCGTGCCTCGGTGCGCACGTCAAGCCGTTGGTCCTGAGCCTGATCTCTCTTCAATAGTATCGGATTGCGGTCCCATCGGACTATGAGAGTGAGTGCCCCTGTATCTACGCATACATTTCTGCACTATAATATCTCTCGCACCGATGACTAGTCTCTGTTGAGATTGGCCGCCATGGCCGAAATACGGTCTGGAGGACTATAAATATAGTCTGAACGTAAATTAATCTCGAAATACAATGTCAACATGGAGTGGTTAAAACACTCGTCTGTTTGAACAGCATCTGCAGTCAATTTAGATTAATTAACAATTTTATTATTTTAATAACTAACAGTAGACTAGTTGGGGCTTTGTTTCTTATTTTATAATAAGTCATTAATATAACGTAATATCAAGTTTGTATTTTCTACAAGTAAGACAGACAGAGAGAATTAAGAGCACGGTGACCCAGTGTTAACGGCCGCGACTAACTAGTCGTAGGTTCAAATCCAGACAGGTGCTTTACTTTGTGTTAATTATTTAATCACCACTGCTCTCAAAACGGTGAAAGAAAACCAGTTTCTGTTATCTGTGAAGAAAACATTTTGAGGAAAACGGCAAGTCTTAAAACCTAAAATATTAGGAGATGTATGTGACATCTATCCACACGCACTGAGGCCTCTGTCCCAGCAGTGGGAACATTATAGGCTTATTATGCGCTGATTATTACACTCACATTTCGCCAATTCCGTCTAATTCCCATGCACTAGGCGACAATGCCCATCCCATTTACCGTGTATATTGTAGAAGGCGACTATGAGACTTACTAGAGAATAGGCATGCATTTTACCACCATACTGTGATCGCCAACCAGCCTGCTGAGCGTGGCGATCATGGCAAAACCCCTCCGATTGGAGAAAGCCTATGTCCAGCAGTGGACCTCTTTCGGCTGTGCTGATGATGATAATGAAGTGACAAGGCTGTTGCCATTAATCCCAACACAATCGGAAATCTGGAAATCGAACCCAAAATTCCACGCCCGGCAGTCGATCTTGTGACTACTGGATATAAGAAGTCATGAGTATAATTATTCTAATACAATCACAATATAAAGTACCTAGGAAGAAAGAAAAATGCATAAACAGCACACTCACGCCCAAAGACATAAATATCAATTTGTGTATCGATACCAAATGGATGCTTAACGCTTTCACTTTCGCGAATTAAATCATTGAACTACTCGAGTAAGTTTCAGAGAGAAATCGATTCCTTCGGGGGCTCTGAACTACGTACAGTCAGCAAAAAGATACGTATGTAGGCAGCTTCAAACGAACCGCGCACAGTGAAAGGTCCCGGAGTTGCGATGAATTTATCCCAATAACAAACATAACATTGCAATTGAAAATCAAGTTCTCCCATACTATCCAACTGCAAATATAACTTTATAAAAATTATTTTCTGCAATAGGGAACATGCAATATTTTTATTTTTGTTTTCACTTTAAAGAATTCCATGTAGAATAGACCACAAATATATTAAAAAATTAAAACATTGTAATTTATCGGAAAAAATGCGGTTTTAAATTGACAGTTTAAATTTTCGCGCGAAAACGGGCCTATAGTTGCGATGACGTCATTCTTGTCACTGGTCGTACTTGTTCGTCGCTGGCTTTCATACTTTTGCATACTTTTTCAACTTTCGAAATATTTTTTGTAAAAAATTAAAATGCACTATCCATCAAAATCAGGTGATCTTAACAATACCACTAATATTCCAAAAAAAGCCGTGTTGACACATCTTTTGTGCCCATGTGTCCGTGTCTACTTCAACAAAGTTCGTTCTGACCCAAACTTGAGGAAAAAGTGATATCGAGCTGCAAAAAGAAATGACAATTATTCTCAAAAGACCACTATTCGATGCTGTGAAGAACACTTTGACGTAAGTCATAAGGCGAAATACTTGTTATATGTCGTGTGTGTTATATGTCATAAGGCGAATATACTTGTTATACGAGTATGCTTAGTTAATCTGCTTGTACGTAAAAACACGTTAATTACCTACCTAATACTTACAAAACTTGTCTATAGTAGATTTTTAATTTTACAGTTTGAGATCGACGTCGATAATTGGTAAAGGTTTAAAATGTGTAAACCTTTTTCTGAAAAAAGATCTCATGTCAACAGTAACTCTTGGTAAATTCCTGGAGTCTGCTTTGATAATCCCAACTATCATTTTTATTTAAAAAACGCAATTAATATTCCCATAAAATAATATTCACTTTTACAACCATAACCTCAACAAGTTGTCGTAACAAGAGTGACGTCACTAAACGCTTATTGGTGTTTTGAAATACGTTTCGTTTCAAGTCATTTTTAATACGTAATTATTGTTAAAAATCAACATTATATATAATAAAAACATTGTAGTGGCCCTTCTTTTATACTTTTTTAACATTTATATCATAAAATTTTCAAAAATATTTTATTTGCATCTTCCCTATTGTTGACAGATGAAGCAGACACAAGCAAGAGATGACGTCACAATAGACCACGCAAATGATGACGAAAAGTGCAAAGCAAGATATTTTCCACCCAGGCTGACAGTAAAATTTCGTCTTGGTTATTACAACACTGTTTTAAGAACATGGTTTTGTGTTGCTCCGTTGCTGGCAACATAATTCATAATCATTTTTATTATAAAACAATTTTTTGATAAAAATACTTGCCTCAACGTGTTTGTTTAAGGCAGATTTTATGGCAAAACTAACATTAGATCTATACATATAACCCATAAATAAACATCGTGGTGATTATTTTTGTATTATTGGGTTTTTCCGTTACGGAAAACCCAAGCAGCCCGGAATCTATAATTGTGCCCGGTCGATGGCAATAGGCTCGCCCCTATTACATGGGTCCTAAAAATAACTGGCGAAAAGTGGGTGTATTAGTTAATATAAGTTTTTCTCTGCGGAGCGAGAGGGCATGGGAAGCCGTTACCTCCTTCTGCGAAGCAGTAATGCTCCGTAGGCGCGAGCTTGCGGGCGGCGAGCAATGGGTAGCTCGCCGCCCGGTAAGGACCAAGCTCGGGTCGACGGCGCGTAGTGTTCCACGCGCGCCTCAAAGAGATGCCAGCAGCACTGAAGTGGTCTGCTAGGACCGATGCCTGCCGGGGTCGCGTGATTGTTCGAAAGAGATACCGTGACTCCGACACATGGGCAACTGAACACGGTGGGTTTTAGTCAGTAAAAGTCTGACCCTCCCGAGAAGTCATTTGATGATTTCCCATCCAAAAAAAAAAAACCCCTCGGAGAATACAAGCTTGATATCATATTGATCACCATCATTCTCCCTCCCTTATCTTAATTTATTTCAGGTCGGTGCAACATGTCTTTATCTTCCACACTTCTCTATTATAATAATAAAAATATATAAAAATGTTTATTTCATCAATTAAGTCAATTACATTGTTCGCTTTGGAGTGACCTTTTAAGCAAAGATTGCTTGTAGTGTTGGCTCCGCTCCTCCAGTTTACATTTACTATACATATATGTGAGAGAATAAACAATGGATTTTTTTTTTTGAAAACACGCCAAAGATTTAAAATAATAATAATAGAAAATACAAAAAAAAAACTAAAAATAATCTATACAAATAAATAAAATTGGAGTGTCTGTTTTTAATATTAAGATAACCACTTTTTACTAAGTGTGTATGGATGTATACACGATACATATACCAAAACGACATTTTTTACAATTTTTGTCTGTCTGTCTGTCTGTCTGTTTGTTCCCGCTAATCTCTGAAATGGCTGGACCGATTTTGACGGGACTTTCACAAGCAGATAGCTGATGTAACAAGGAGTAACGTAGGCTACTTTTATTTTAGAAAAAATCTTTTATTTTAGAAAAAAAATAACTGTCTTCGAAAACTACGCTGACATACGTCTCAAAATTCGATAAACCCTGGCTGAATCCTACGAAATAGATCAAAATAATGTACTACAGTATTTTACACCTTAAAAAGGCCTACAAAAATGTCCGCAATGGTATATGTCCATCTCTTAGGGATAACCCACAATAACCATTTTTTATCTTTTACTTTTTACGAGAAATAAGGGCTTATTTACGAAGCGATTTTAAGCAATACAGCATTAATCCTTATCCAATTAAGTACCTTAAATACATTGAGCATTTAATATAGATTAATATGTCCCTTTACAGCATGTAATTTAAATGAATATCTTAGAAGATATTAGAGATTTAAAAAGCGGGCGCAGGTCGTACGTCCGTCCCGTCCATCCGTTGGCAGCGGCCGGGTAGTACAGGATAAGTAGGATTGTAATTCATATTACTTTGGCTTCATAGTAATTGCGAATATCATGTGTGTTCATCATACTCAAAATAAACCTAATAGTATTATTCCAAGAGACCGCGAAATGGCTTAGATGTTTAGATTTTTGGATGTTTGTTTCTCAATGATGCAAAGACGGCCAAACGGATTTAGATCGAATTTGGCACAAAGATATATTATATCATGGATACGTAACAGATAGGATACCTACTTTATCCCGGTAGTAGGTTCCCGGGTGATATTTTCCGACAGCTATACGGGCCAAGCCACTGGCAAAAGTACTATTCCTATAATTATGTTCGGTGTCTGGTAAATGATTGAGTGTCTGTATAGGTAAAATAGGATCGTTAAGAAAAACCAGGAATACTTATATTCAACTAAACCAAGCCCTATGTCGCAGTCTTCTTACTTTGAATACTATTACTCTTATTTTAAAAACACCAACACACAAGATGTTCTCATAAACTATGAATCCTAAGTAATATGAGTTATAATCCTACTACTAATAATATTATAAATGTGAAAATATGTATGATTGGGTTGTTGTTTCTCAATCACACAAAAATGGCTGAATGGATCTGGATCTAAAATAGCACACAGAGTCTATATTACCTATATAACCTGGAATATCACATTCTTATCGCGGTTATACGTCCTCTTGCATTAATTTCCGACATCCACGCGGGCGAAGCCGCGGGCAAAAGCTAGTAACAAATAAAAATTAAAGGAATGCGCACAATGTCATGTGTGGGTGTGGGGGGGGGGGAGTATGAGTGAGGTGAGGATGTGTGTGTGATGGGTGTGAATGTTGGAGTAGAAGCATCCATCGTTTCTTTGGTGTCCCTCTACTCTTGTAGGCATCGACATTCGTAGTCAATACTTTCCTCACGACATTTGCCACATTCCTCCATACCACGAGACCATACCACCATCTTTACAGCCGTAAGCCGTCCACTGTTGGACATAGGCCTCCCCTAATTTAGGAGGATTTGCCATAATCGCCACGCTTGGCGGGCGGGTTGGCGATCGCAGTATGATAACAATATACATAGAGAACACTGCTGCCCATTCAAGTCCCGTAGTCTCCTCTTACGACACCCACGGGATGAAATGGGATGGTGCTATTCTTTACCTTAACCGATTATTACAAGCGTGATCTTATGTTGATGATGACGTTTATTCCTACCCCCCACATACCAAACTCGTCCGTCGAGTGTACACACATCGTGTCCATGCATCGCCACGTTCACGTTCTCGTTCACGAACACGTCCATTCTCATCTAAGTTATAATTGCAAACACAATGTCGTCAGCACGACACTGACCTCCGTCGTTTCAAGTGCAAACGGTCATTAACATCGACGTGATACTATACATATTGAAACGCATTCGGCAAAAAAAAACAAACTGAAAATGTGCAGTTTGTTGATTTACCTACTTAGTCTCTGCTCTGCTTGATAGAAAAAACTTGAGTTCAAGGTAAAACATTGGAATTTTGTTACATGAACAGAGGTTTGAAATTCTGGAATATTTTTGGTTTTATTAACTGCCTGGAATAAAGGAAATGCAGGTCAATGTTTTGGAAAAAAACTTACCTACTCCAACATTGTGAGAAACAAAAGTCACTCAATAAATGATTCTCCAATAAAATAATGTTAGTAGGTTTTTTTGTGATTATGCATTCTTTTAACAGCTAAGGTGAACAATCGATTAATGGATTTCTTGTTTATTGAAAACAAAAACCACATTTTTTATGTGTTATTGCTGATCGTTCCACCTACTCAGGCTCCAGTCAATAATCTGCCTCACTGGTTTAGTGGTCGCAAACTGATGACCATGAAGTCTTGGGTTCGATTCGCAGGTCCGGAAATGTGTTATTGGGTTTTTCCATCAGAAATCTCACATTAACAGGCCGGAGTCTATTTCAGTGCTAAGTTAAACATAATTGGCGAATTGTTAGTATTCTATATATACACACCTCTCCTTAACCTTTCGAGGAAACAGGACATGATGTTTGTAGTTATTCATAGATAACTGAGGTATTTAGCAGCCTCGGATAGAAACGGCAAAGCCGGGCGAGCAAAATATACATTCTATTTTGCTGCCCACGTTTTCTCGACTTATCCCGGAACCGATTTTGATGAAAATTGGTACAAATATAGACTAGACCTTTGTAAAGGATATAAGATACCTTTTGTATTAAAAAAAGCATGAAGGCGTTCAAGTAGGGGATGAATATTTGTATCGGAGTTCGTGATTACCTTTTGGCACACAGATAGTAAATAACTACGATTAACACATATGCTATTTTTAATCCTGGTATTTCGCACTTAGGGCAAATTGCGCGAAAAAGCTAGTATGACCTGGAATAAATATCCCTAAAGATCGAAGTATAGGCATAAGCAGTATCCGGTACGATCCCGTGTACTTCGACCTCGTCGTCAATTACGAGCTGATTCCGTGCCGAGGCGATGCCCCTAATTGAGCGAATTGAAGTTAAATCATCCTTAGGGGTAATTGCGTAAAATAACAGCCCAACAGACCCGTGCGGTCTACTTGCCGCGGTTGGTCCGCCGATGGGTGACCATCTTCACGTACGACGCCACTATGCGTCGGAAAGCACATTTAACCGTTGGTCTCGGCGGTTTTTTGTAGATCTTTGACAGTTTTGACTGGCCTGTTAGTCTAGTGGTTAGTGACCCTGACTGCTAAGATTGAGGTCGTGGGTTCGATTCCCACCCAGGACAAATGTTTGTGTGATGAGAACAATCATTTGTTCTGTGTCTGGGTGTAATTTATCTATAATATGTATGTATTTAGAAATATATAAGTCTATTTATCAGTTGTCTGGTTGCCATAGTACAGGCTCTGCCTAGTTTGGGATCAGATAACGGTGTGTGGTTGTCCTAAGATATTTATTTATTATTATTATTTATCAGTTGCTTTTCGTCAGAAAGCCAAAAGTCTTACAATCAGTTTTACCAAGATATATCGTATAACTTAGTGACTGAGTTGTGGAAGTCACATAAGCAACTTGCTTGACTGAAAGCCAACCCGAACATAGTTGGAATTGGCTAGGCAGGTGATGATGACATACATTATTCTTGGGCTTAACTTTGGATGCCAAGCTTCAGTGGGGCCCACATATTGATAAATTGTCGAAAAAGCTAAGCTCCGCTGCATATGCCGTTAGAAAAATTCGGAATTTAACTGACATAGAGACAGCCCGTTTAGTGTACTTTGCCTATTTTCATAGTGTAATGTCGTACGGTATTCTGTTGTGGGGAAATGCCGCCGACATTCAGACTATCTTTGTCTTGCAGAAAAGGGCTGTTCGATCAATTTATAAATTAAGCCCGAGACACTCACTCAGAGAGAAATTTAAAGAAATTAATGTAATGACTGTGCCTTCACAGTATATTTTTGAAAATCTTTTATATGCCCATAAAAATATTAAATTGTTTAAAAAATACAGTGATATCCATAGTATAAATACGAGGAACAAACACCAATTTGTTGTACCTTCAACAAGGCTCAAGAAAATAGGTGGCTCATTCAGATGTCAATGTATACGCTTTTATAATAAACTTCCAAGCCATGTTCAAAATCTAAGTCTCAATAAATTTAAATCATTCATTAAACGTAAGTTGTGCCAGAAAGCCTTTTACACTGTTAAAGATTATATTGAGGACAAAAAAGCTTGGGATTAAGCTGCTCCAATTTCTATTTTTAAATTATTGTTATATTGAATGATATTTTATTTTCTTTTTTATTATTAATTATTTATTGGGAATATACACTTTGACATTTGATGATTATTGACATATGACATGAATATATACTATTCATATATACATTGATTATTTTATATATACAATGACATGAATATTTACTTTGTTAAGTATCATATTGTTTTAATTATTGTGAATGTGAAGTCTATGTGGGTCTTTTTTTTATTTTATATATTTATTTTATTTTGTTTTCTTTCTTTCTCAGTAATCATGATTTGGCAGTTTGAGTAATTTATGTGGCCTACCCGAATGTCCTTTCTTTGGTATTGTTCGTCAAAGCGTTGGGCTCCTTATGTTCCGAGTTGAGCTCAACCATTAGTGACAAATGCTTGCACTGACTGGACAGGTTCACTCAATCTGTGTGGTTCTTTCCTCAAAAGACCATTTCAGTCACCAGTCTACATGGTCTTCACATGTTGTGACCAACAAAATTATATCCGTTTTTTTTTTTTTATATACACATTGACATTGATAATTTTTATATATACAATGACATGAATATTTACTTTGTTAAGTATCATATTGTTTTAATTATTGTGAATGTGAAGACTATGTGGGTCTTCTTTTTATTTTTTATTTTGCTTTCTTTCTTTCTCAGCAATCATGATCTGGCAGTTAGAGTAATTTATGTGGCCTACCCGAATGTCCTTTCTTTGGTATTGTTCGTCACAGCGTTGGGCTCCTTATGTTCTATGTTCCGAGTTGAGCTAAACGATTAGTGACAAATGCTTGCACTGACTGGACAGGTCCACTCAATCTGTGTGGTTCTTTCCTCAAAAGACCATTTCAGTCACCAATCTACATGGTTTTCACATGTGACCAACAAAATTATATCCGTTTCTTTTTTTTTTATATACACATTGACATTGATAATTTTTATATATACAATGACATGAATATTTACTTTGTTAAGTATCATATTGTTTTAATTATTGTGAATGTGAAGTCTATGTGGGTCTTTTTTATTTATTTTTAATTATTATTATTATTATTTTCTTTCTTTCTCAGCAGTAATCATGATCTGGCAGTTTGAGTAATTTATGTGGCCTACCCGAATGTCCTTTCTTTGGTATTGTTCGTCACAGCGTTGGGCTCCTTATGTTCTATGTTCCGAGTTGAGCTAAACGATTAGTGACAAATGCTTGCACTGACTGGACAGGTCCACTCAATCTGTGTGGTTCTTTCCTCAAAAGACCATTTCAGTCACCAGTCTACATGGTCTTCACATGTTGTGACCAATATTATGTCTGGACTTTTAAAAGAGACTGTGACCTCTGAGTTTGTTTCGGCCTTTCTTCTCAGAGTAGTCAGTTAGGAAACGCCGAACTCATCTAGTTTAAAAAAAATATATCATTGACATGTAAAAGTGTTTGTACAAACCTACTTACAGAAATAAAATCATTTATCATTTATCATTTACAATCGCAATGTCTTTCATTTTGACAGTACAGTCACGATCACTGCACTATTTAGGAATTTTTCAAACCTATGACGCAATCAATTCGTAATTTCATTCATCATTAAACAGGTGTTCCGCAAATATGTTGCTGAATGGCTAGAGTTTAAGAGATGCATCTCCCATGAAGAGTCCATACGAGTGCGCTGTCCTTTAGTTGCCAAACCAACATTAGTCACCAATAAAAATATATACTTGCTCGTATTTGTTTAACCTATCGATCAACGCACTAAGGTGTATTGACCACACCTGACAAAAAACAAATGCGCTTTATGTAGTCATTGTCATTGTAACCTTGATTTTAATGACGACAAGGTTGGTGATGATAAACAATGTGAGCTAAATATCGTTACGTTTGTTTAATCGAATGGACATG
Organism: Aporophyla nigra; assembly: GCA_947507805.1. NCBI lineage: Eukaryota > Metazoa > Arthropoda > Insecta > Lepidoptera > Noctuidae > Aporophyla > Aporophyla nigra. The sequence continues at coordinate 9,537,216 of OX382291.1, read as the reverse complement.
TAAACGTTTTACCGATAGGAGTAGGCAGAAGCTACTGTGTATAATTGCTGTGTTGTGTTTAAGAAAATGTCTAATCCCACAGATGGTTACTGCCGAGATTAAGGTCCTAGGTTCGATTTCTAGGACGCGCCCGCCTAATTGGGGAAGGTCTATGCCCAGCAGTCGTCGTGTGCAGCTGAATCGATGATGAATTAATAAGTATCCGTAAATACGTGAATTTATCTGAGTGAATAAAATAACTGTGTAACATTCGGACAGATAGTCTGACTGAGGATTGAACAAATTTAGCCAGAGATGAGCTCTCAGATATTTTTTTATTCCGTAAAGAAACACATTCCAAAGTTTTAAAACAAGCGTTCCTCATTTAAAACTCAAAAACACATAATAGTTTCTAAGTGAACGAATTCAAAATTTTAAAATATCCGCCTGAGTAACCGCATCAAAGCCTACCGTCCGCCCACCACGAATAATTTATGGTATCAACGCACAGCGCGTGAGACCGGATATTAATTGAATACCGCATAAATTACTACATCTCTACTCTAGTACTGTGGTTTAGGATACTTTATTCACCCAAAAATAATACAATTATTCACTCCCTTAAGGAAAAATCGACATCATAAATAAAATATTTCTATATTGAATACTCTTTTTGCTTCGTTTATATTCATACATCTGATCATATACGCACGCCGATTACCAGTAAGTACTACGCACCTGACTTTTCTGAAAAACATCACCAATAAGGTCACTATATGTTCTCCTAGGGCGTCCCCTTCCGGCGTATCCAGTCACGTCTTTTTTTGGGTAGTAACTCATCAAAGGACATCTCTTGTTCTGGGTGGAGCGGAAGGGGATGTCAGACTTTTATTGACTAAAACCCACCTGTGTTCCTTCAGTCGCCTATGCCAGCTCTCTTCCAACTCTGTTAAACAAATCCGCGTGTTAGCCACCCTTCATTCATCCTCTCAACATGATCAAACTCTTTAAAATTTATGTCACTACATCTTCTTTTAAACTGCACCGCTGTCTTTTCACATCCCTGCCAATATAGAAAACTCAACAAAATATAGAGAAGTGTAATAAGAAGTGTCAAGGTTATAGTGAGAACCAAGATCCCTTTTCAGGTTTCGATTTATTTCAGATAGGTCTTTACAAATTACTTTAAAATTTCGTCACTTTTTCCAACAATCATTGGCAGAGATCTTAACATTACATACCGCCAATGCAAATTGATCTGCCTTAAGGTCGCTCAGGAAAAACGCAAAAGAAAATTTTCTAAGATTTTTCACAATTTTCAAGTTTCAGGCTGTATGTTTATAACATATATAAGTAAACCAAGAAATAGATGAGAAAAACCATTAAACCTACCCAAAATCCATACGGCATAGACACACTACATCAATTTGTCGTACTATAGATATTTCATACCACTTACACTGGAAAAAATCACACTTTCGATTTGAATAGACGCGAAAAGTCTGCTGATAGCTTTGATAAACAATTCAATTCCGTGACTTTACCCAAGTTGAATGTTTACGGGCTATCAAAAATAGCTGAAAGGTAATCCATAATTCTGATAAGAATAAAATTAATTAAGCTAAGGATTATAACCCGCCGTGGCTTGACGTTTATCAGACATTAATTTACATGCATTGAGTTGTAAAAACTTTTAATGGCTACGTTCAAACGCCTTCGGCAAATCGTAAACACCAATTTATTTGTCTTAAGCAACGATTATTATTGCTTAGTGTTTTTCCTTATTTTTATTATTTAAGCTTAAATATAAATAGCACATGATATTTGTTTTAAGAGTCCCAGAATTGTCTAGAGTCTACTGACATCATGATTATCATCATTTCAGCCAACAGACGTCCGCTGCTGGCTGCCTCCCCCAGTAAGGGGAGGGGAGGGGGGCTTGTCATAATCGCCATGCTTGGCGGGTGGGTTGACGATCGCCGCATGGTGGTAAAATGCATAGAGAATACTGCTGCCCATTCTCTAGTAAGTCCCTTAGTCGCCTTTTACGATTCCCACAGGAAGAAATGGGATTGTGCCATTCTTTACATCCGGTACCACACGGAACCCCATCATGAGTAGCCTATAATGTTCCCACTGCTGGGCCACAGGCCTCCTCTCGGTGACAGGGAGTGGGCCATAATCCACCATACGAGCGGGAGACACTAGACAATAATTCTGTATCTGTCGGAAACAGAAATCACTTCGTAATCACTTGCAGAAACACAGCTGAATATCGACCTATTCTAAAAATTCTGATCAAGTGAAATTGAAGTGGGCTGTCATTCCACCGATGACACGGATTGACAGCTCACTTCACCTAAGCTCTCATGAAGAAAATTTTGCAGAATATACCGGCTGGTTTTTTTGTCTCGTGCAGGAATCTTAAACAAATAAACACGCAGTCAATGCGTCAACCGTAGGTACTTTCAATCTCATAATTCGAATCTAAACATGAGGTTTGTATCACAACGGCCATATTCTGTGTAAACACACGAACGAGGTCCTTCACCTCAGGCGACCGAGTGTTGTATTCGCGAAAGAGTTAATGCGAAGTAAAGCTATTTATTTGTTTTGTTTTTGTTTGTTGAAATAATTTTATTCCAGCCATATGAGATTTGGAAACCGAATCTACACTTACAATCAATCTGCCTAGTCTTTTTCCAACTGTGTTGGGGTCGGTTTCCAGTCTAACCGGATGCAGTTCAATACCAGTCATTTACACGGAGCGACAACCCATCTGACCCCCGTCTACGGGCCAACCACACCAAGCGCCTGGGGACTAAATCTACACTTGCATAGATCATTAAAGGTTTGCACAACCTAAAAAGCTAAAATTAAAAACTGAAAATGAAAAATAAAAACTTTTTACAAAAGAATAACAACCGACTTCCTAAAAAAACACTACAAAGTGAAAAATAACTTTAATTTCGGAAGTCGGTGGCAAAAAACAGATCCTAAGACACTTATTAGTTATGGTATATACCCCGCACTAATCTAATCGCATTATTCGTTTATTTGTCGCGTGAATACTTAATGCAAATTTAAGACTTATATGGTTTTCACATGGACCCCATTGTCAGAATGGAACGAAATTAAAATAAGACCATTCGGGAAGCACCAGCTTCAAAATAAAAAAAGAATCATCAAAATTGGTTTCCCAGTCAAAAGTTATGAGCTAACAAACAGTCGAATTGATAACCTCCTCCTTTTTTTGAACTCGGTTAAAAATTAAAAACTTAGAACTACTAACCCAGCGATGTGGCTGAGTTTTAAAGGTGCTATAAGTTTATTTTTGGTATAAAACCTGTTATGTGCCATGTGTACATACTACTATTTAAGATCCTGTTTGTTTGTATTATCATTTCATCTTATACTTATCGTTAATTCTCTATATAATATTTAATTTACAAAGAGAAGGAAAGTATCTTCATTGTCTTCATCAAATCATTTATTAGTTTGCAAACATGGGTAAGTCGTACATAGATATTCTTAGTTAGAATAGTCCTGTATATTTTACCTCTACTTGGGCATGCAAATCATCTTAATTGAATCTCAGAACATAATATTCATGCTATAAAGATACACAAGAACGGCGTGTCATATAAAAATGTCCAATTTATGACGTTACCTAATCCTCTACTGCTAATATATAGACGTAGATAAATAAAGAACGCAATATGCCTCGACAAATATGTACTGAGTTTGTCGCGAACATGTGTTCAATTAAATAATGTTGTTATTACAACAACGAATCTCGGCGTTATTGGTGGCCAGTGATGCGCTTGAATCATGTGTCGATTAAAAATACAAACAAAACCTGTTTAAAATATCTTGAACTGATAAAATTAAAATTTACTGAACGACTCTGTTCTTATTTTATCATCATCAACATCATCATCATTTCAGCCGTAAAACGTCCACTGCTGGACTCACGCCTCGGTAGGCGGGTTGGCGATCGCAGTATGGTGGTAAAATGCATAGTGAACGCTGCTACCCATTACGTAAATCCCTTAGTCGCCTCTTACGACACCCACGGGAAGAAATAAAATGGTGTTATTCTTTACGTCCGTCACCACACGGAACTGTTGTTATTTAATCGGGCATAAGTTCCGACTTAGGGCCAAAATCACTGAGAATTTTCTTATGGATAAAATCAGGTCTCCACACTTCGCGAACTAATTCGCGTCAATTAATCGAAATTTATCATTACTAGTTGGAATACAAACTAAAAAGCAGCGTCTAATATAATTTCCATTCATTTCCGAAAGTTCCTACCAAAATTAACCCGAACACTAACAAAAAATAAAGAACATTACAGTTCCTTGACACCTATTTCGCGAATAATAATTCAGCCGCAGAAACCAGTCATCGACACTAAAGACGGCGCAGTCCCCTCCCTAGTTGGCTCTGATTCAGTTGTGACCTTCAAACGAAAGCGAAACCGGTGTAGGTCATCGCGCCGGGACTGCCGGACTGCCGGACTGCCGGCACCCGCCGACTCCCCACGCGTTCCCTTTCAAGCTTGCACCGACAATATCAAACTGTGCTCGACTACGAGCGAAATAATTGCTTTAGTCTCGCGAACTCGCGACTAGTTTTACTCTCAATTTCTATGCCCTAGCTTCGTCTTAGTAGAAGTTGTGCGTTCGTCGTAGTGTTACAAATTCTTAGGATAGTCTTGTAACTGTATTGTGAGATTGTGGCTGTATTGGGCACAGTCAGATGTGTACACCGGCAAGAATTCAATTCATTGTTTAAAATCTTTGTTCTCTAATATTTTACAATCTTTAGCTACATATTATATTTAGCTACAAACTAGCTGTGCCTGCGCTACGCCCACATGGATGTTGGAAATCATCCCACGGGAATATGCTACCGGGACCAAAAATCTGCTATCTGCCAGTTAAAGTCTCGTCATAATCAGTCCACCCGTTTCTGAGATTAGCCGGAACAAACAGACCGACGGCCTTTTTTAGGGTTCCGTTGCCAAATAGCAAAAAACGGAACCCTTATAGATTCGTCATGCCTGTCTGTCCGTCTGTCCGAGTATGTCACAGCCACTTTTTTCCGAAACTATAAGAGCCATGCTGTTGAAACTTGGTAAGTAGATGTATTGTGTGAACCGCGTTAAGATTTTCACACAAAAATAGAAAAAACACAATAAATTTTGGGGTTCCCCATACATAGAACTGAAACTCAAATATATTTTTTTCATCAAACCCTTACGTGTGGGGTATCTATTGATAGGTCTTCGAAAATGATATTGAGATTTCTGATATCATTTTTTTCTAAACTGAATGGTTTGCGCGAGAGACACTTCCAAAGTGGTAAAATGTGTCCCCCCCCCCCCCCCCCCCGGGACTTCTAAAATAAGAGAATGACAAAACTAAAAAAAATATATGATGTACATTACCATGTAAACTTCCACCGAAAATTGGTTTGGACGAGATCTAGTAAGTAGTTTTTTTTTAATACGTCATAAATCGTAAACCGCAATTTACCTTTCATTCAATCAAATCAAATACAAAAAAAAACCTTTAATTTCATAAACATAAACCTTATGCATAAACCGTGAATAACTACAGGTTTATACGGAACCATCATTGCGCGAGTCCGACTCGCACTTGGCCGGTTTTTGTTGTAGGTGGGAAATTATCAAATGACGTCTCCCGCTCTGGGTGGAGCGGGAGGGCGTGTCAGACTTTTATTGACTAAAACCCACCCGTGTTCCTTCAGTTGCCCATGTGCCAGGGTCACGGTATCTCGGAGAGACCTACGGCCTCAACCTGAGTAAAATGTATTTTTTGTTATAAGTGCCTTGCATGCTTTCACATGCATTGAGTGAAATGCTGTTATTTTGACATTACAAACAGACACTTGAATTTTATTTGTTCGTTTAGATGACGTTTTTGATTTGGATTGGTTTCTTAACTATGGCTACATAATTAGTCTAGAATGTTCCCACTGCTGGGACACAGGCCTCCTCGATTTGAGAAGGAGTGGGCCATACTCCACCAAGCAGGCTCAGTGTGGGTTGATGGATGTCACGTCTTCTAATATTTGGTTCTAGGACATGCCGGTTGTCTCGCAAAGTTTTCCTTCACGGTTTTGAGAGACGATGAAATAATTTACACAAAGTCGCGGCCGTCACCACTGGGCCAGCTCTGCCTGCCGCTTGGCAACTGTAGGTAACTATTGCATTTAACTATAGCCATACAGTAATAAGGAACGCAAATTGTAGACAGTCAAATGAATTCATGTCAATGTATCAATATTTTTGATGCTGACTATACCATGACAGAAGTATCTAATCGATTTCTTTCTTTTCTATTTCCTATCATCATTCATCATTTCAGCCGTAAGACGTCCACTGCTGGACTTAGGCCTCCCCCAAATTGGGAGGCTGTGCCATAATCGCCACGCTTGGCAGGCGGGTTGGCGATCGCAGTATGGTGGTAAAATGCATAGAGAACGCTGCTGCCCATTCTCTAGTAAGTCCCTTAGTCGGCTTTTACGACACCCACGGGAAGAAATGGGGTGGTGTTATTATTTACGTCCGGCGTCCTATTTCCTATACCTATTTGATATTAAGTCTACGAATATGGTATCTCTAGGAATAGGACAGACTGGTGCCATACACACGTTACACATCCAAGGGGTGATCCTGGGAGGGGTGAATTCTAATAACATTCACAGTCTGATCTCAGTCACAATGTGTTAAAACTACCTCGAGTTTCTATACATATTTGACAAGTTTATGACTTTTGGCTGTCGCCGAGATGAGACTGGGACTAGATTTTGAATGTTTTTAATTACGGGTATTTGCCATCTGATGTTTATTACTATTTTATTTATTTTTAAATTTAATAGACTTTATTGTACACCACAATAATATGTAACAAAAAAAAAAAACAATCTCTTCAAAATTTACAAAGGGTTATCGTTTTGATGATCTCTTCCAGGCAACCTTGGAGTTAACAGTCATTTCCCTGGATATCAGATGAGGCTGTTATCGGTGCAAATAATAAGTATACAATAAATTGTTCGTTTTTTTTATCCAAATGGCCTCTATCTTTGTGCTCACTGGGAAAAGACAAAGATATTATATTTAAAAACTCCTAAACTTTGAATAAAGCTTGTTGAACTTGTCGTAACACTTATACCATGATTCCATTCCAAGCTGTTCTCGTGACTCGGAATATTAACCTTACCTAAAATCACGCCTGTTTGTCTCAAAAGGTTAGGCTGAAATATACCATCTTGGTCCGCTTTTTTTTTTGTGGGTGGGAAATCATCAAAAGACGTCTGGGCGTGTCAGACTTTAACTGACTAAAGCCACCCGTGTTCCTTTAGTTGCCCGCGTTAAATCTCGCGACACTGGCAGGCAGTGGTCCTAGCAGACCCCTTCAGTACTGCTGACGTCTCTTTGAGGCGCGCGTAGAACACTACGCGCTGTCGACACGGGCCTGGTCCTTACCGGGCAGCGAGCTACCCATTGCTCGCCGCCCGCAAGCCCGCGCCTACGCTGGCCGGGAGTCCCCAATTGGCTCCCGACGCCCGGGGCGTCTCCTCCTGCGGCGGCTAGGGACTTGAGGGCGCAGAGACTGCCACTCCCTCACGCGCCCCGCATCTTGGTCCGCTTACGCAGTTGCTCTTAACTTGAAAATCTAATAGCGTGCTTTCATCTAGGCATTCATTCAGGTGTTGCCTTGGTTTTGTGGAACCGAGAATAAGTCCCATTTAATAGGTGTAACTGCATGTGAACAATTGTGTACACTTCTGCCCAAACCTTCGAGGAAACAAGGCGTGATGTTATGTATATTATAAATACTTTAATTCAATCAAGTTATTAATCATCAACATTTTTTATAATTGCATTGAGAACGCTGCTGCCCATTCTCAAGTAAGTCCCTTAGTTGCTTCTTACGACACCCACGGGAAGATGGGAATGGGATGATGATATTCTTTACGTCAGGCACCACACAGAACATGTCATTAATATTACTGAACTAGCTTCTGCCCGCGATTTCGTCCCTGTCAAATGTCTTGCTACCCCGACTCATCCCGTCGCATCGAATCGCCTGCCCTCGCGAAGTCTTCATATTCGTCACTTTTTTCTTTTGCTCGGCTCCTAACTGCCCTAGCGTGATGTTATATAGTCTATCCACGCTGCTGCCCGGTCTCTAGGAAGACCCTTAGTCGCCTTTTACGACACCCAAGGGAAGAAATGGAGCGATGCTATTATTTAGCAAGTTAATCATTTCAGCCGTAAGACGTCCACTGCTGGACTTAGGCCTCCCCCAATTTGGGGGGCTTTGCCATAATCGCCACGCTTGGCAAGCGGGTTGGCGATCGCAGTGTGATGGTAAAATGCATAGAGAACGCTGCTGCCCATTCTCTAGTAGGTCCCTTAGTCGCCTTTTACGACACCCACAGGAAGAAATGGGGTGGTGCTATTCTTTACGTCCGGCACCACACGGTACAGCAAGTTAATAATATTATGAAATTATTCTTCCACAAGCAAAGCGACACAACCGAACAACGCAAACAAGGTATCGTTTGCAGCCGCAGAATCAACCCAAAAAAGCCCAAACTTACTGATCAAGCGCAGATTACACTAAATACCTACTTGATGCAGTTTTATTTCATGTCTTCCCTTTATCTTATTAGCGTCATCTCTAATTTAATTTAATTATTATGAAGATTGGCTCATTAAAAGTGACAACTGGAATCGTTTGTGAGTATTATTATACAAAAATCTATTTGTGTGTTTCACTGACAATGAGTCGGTATACATTTTTCAAGGTCGCACTAAACATGGACTAACTATGGACTTTTCGAAAACTATCTGATGAAAAAGTAAATTAACCCTGATCAGCGGGGTAACTACGTAACACAATAGCAGTAGGAATGGCTTTTTTTTGCAACAACATTCATTGTGTTGTTTACATTGTTGAGCAGACGAGTTTTTCAAACATATGAAGCAATGAATTAGTACCATACTCCAAATTGTGATGAGTAGTGTGTTACGCAATAAGGGTGGTGGTTAAAATCTTACGCAATAATTCCCAAAAGAGAATTTGAAACATATTTTATGTGTATTTAGAAGATTTCAAACTAAATAGGCAGCGCACATTGCTCTCAGAACAGATGGCCGATGGGGCCGGAAGGTTCTGGAATGGCGACCGCGTAGTGGAAGACGAAGCGTTGGAAGGCCTCCCACAAGATGGACCGATGACCTGGTGAAGGCTGCAGGAATCCGCTGGACGCGAGAACCGCAGAATCGGTCGAATAGTCGGTGCTAAGGTTCTTTCGAAGACGAGACATTATGTTGAAATCTTCTCATTCTGGAGAATGAGAAGATTTCAACATAATGTCTCACCACTTCATACAATATTCATTGATTTTGTGAACATTATTTACTTGTAACTAACAACGAATCGACAAATTTGAGATTATAAAATTAAACTCAATTCTAGACGAGATTTAAAAATTCTAATTTTTAATCACTTTTATGATGTTTTTCATTGGTTCACATATTCTAATAATCAAATCGAAGCTCTCAATTTATAAGTGGCACTACAAATTGGCATCCACAGGTACGTTTTCTGATGCATTTGTTTACATGTTAATCGGTTACTTTTGAAACGGGCTACAGTATTTCAGGTGACATAATTAAAGTAAATGGCCTTGTCACTAAAGTTATAAAGTTATTTCCAACTTCTCCAACATTTCTTTATGATTTAATATGTTTGTAGTTCAAGTATAGTCGAATCTTTTCCCTGAAAAATCGTGCTTTAGTATGTGAATGTGATCAGTTTTTTTTTTTCAATTTACATCACCTTTATAATCAGCCTATAATGTTCACACTGCTGGGACACAGGCCTCCTCTTGTTGAGAGGGAGTGGATCGCTATCCGCCACGCGGGCCCAGTGTGGGTAGGTAGATATCACATGTCTTCGAATTTTTAGTTCTAACAGGTTTCCTCTCGATGTTTTCCTGCACCGGTTTGAGAGCAGTAGTGATGAAATAATTTGTTCAAAGTAAGTCGCCGCCACTGCTCTCTCAGTTTACATAAGGTCAAATTTAATTAGCTAGTCAAACTCTGCAGGTGTTATGGGTAATGATCCCACTGCTGGGACACAGGCCTCCTCTCGGTGAGAGGGAGTGGGCCGCTATCCGCCACGCGGGTTCGGTGTGGGTAGGTAGATATCACATGTCTTCGAATTTTTAGTTCTAACAGGTTTCCTCTCGATGTTTTCCTGCACCGGTTTGAGAACAGTAGTGATGAAATAATTTGTTCAAAGTAAGTCGCCGCCACTGCTCTCTCAGTTTACATAAGGTCAAATTTAATTAGCTAGTCAAACTCTGCAGGTGTTATGGGTATTGATAACACACAATGATAATAGAAACATGTAAAACGGAGAATTATAACTTTTTGGCGTCATCGACTGCGAGTAGTTTAGCTTGGTACTTCAAATGGGTTTGACTTCCCCGTTGATCTCGTGGTCGCAAGCGCGACTGCTGAGCGTGGGGCCTAGGTTCCAGTCCCGGGTCAGGCAAAGTGTATCTGGGTTATTCCATTAGGATTTTTTTAGTAGCAGCCCGGAGTTTGGAAGTTAGCGGTGTGATACTCCCGTGCCTCGGAAAGCACGTTAAGCCGTTGGTCCTACGCCTGATCTCTCTCTGGTCGTGTCGGATTGCCGATCGGACTATGAGAGTGAGGGAAGAGTGAGTGCCCTTGTGTCTGCGTACACACCTGAGCACTATAATATCTCCCGCGCCGATGTCAAGTCTTCGTTGAGATTGGCCGCCGTGGCCGAAATACGGTCTAGAGGACTATATGGGTTTGAGAAATCAGTACGATTTTGCTTGATAGTGTTCATAATTACCCATCATGTCTGTGAAGTTTACTACAAAAATAAGATTTTCGAAAGTGATAGTACCGTGTGGTGCCGGACGTAAAGAATATCACCACACCATTTCTACCCGTGGGTGTCGTAAAAGGCGACTAAGGGACTTACTAGAGAATGGGCAGCAGCGTTCTCTATGCATTTTACCACCATACTGCGATCGCCAACCCGCCTGCCAAGCGTGGCGATTATGGCAGAGCCCCCCAAATTGGGTGAGGCCTAAGTCCAGCAGTGGACGTCTTACGGCTGAAATGATGATGATGATGATGATGAGTGTCCAACTACATAGTTCTGATATTTGACGACAAATTTTTAATGTTATCAAAATTCAAATCCCTGATGGTGGCCATATTAGTTTCAGTCACACTGTAATAGAGGGCCTTTTTCCATTAACCAACCACAAATGTATGTTTTGGGCCATCATATCATAATCAACCTGTCATGATCCCACAGCTCCTCCAGCAGGAACAGATGCCTCCTCTCGTGGAACTCGTGACGTCACCAACCCGCACCACGTCCGCGTGGTGGTTTGCGGCCTACTCCCTCTCACCGAGAGGAGACCTATGTTCTGGGTAACTTATAATTCGAACGCTAATAAACTAATAATTCCTTTAGGAAGATTCCTATGTTATTTTTACCGGGCTGGGCATTGAACCCAAGCTATAAAGTCGCCCTTGCTACTTTTAGACCAACGAGGTGGTTAATTATCTGTATTTTTAAAGTGAGGGAAATTATTTGTTTATAAAATTGACTATCAACTTAATTGGCTCATATATCCAAATTATATCTTTCATTCTTTGACGGTGGTATGAAACAGCTATAAGACGGCAAACTGAACAAGTTTCAATTTGTTAAACAATTAATTTCCAAGACTTTATTAGGTTGTAATAAACCGTTATTTATCTTGCAACGCTTTGGCGTCATTACTTGCTATTATTAATATAAACCCTTTGTTCCTCAGATATATATAGGTATTGTTCTTTTTACAGGTAGGTATACTTATTTCTCTTTGTGTTGATATCTCCGTGGGTTAAACAGCTCGCTCTCGTACAAACAAACTGTTTAACAGTTTTCTGAACTCCTGATATATATTTAAATCTGCATTTTCATAAATATATTATACACTAGCTTTTGCCAGCGGTTTAGCCCGCATATTACACCTAAAAACCTTTCTCTTGAATCACTCTTTCTATTAATAAAAACTGCATTAAAATCAGTAGCGTAGTTTAAAAGATCGAAGCGTACAGACGCGGGAAGCGACTTTGTTTTATAATAAGTAAAGAAGATATTCAAAAATATCGGGACGAAAAGGCTGTTCAAAATAATCTCAACCACTAAGAAAATTAAACTTTATCTCAATTGGATAACGTTCTAGTCAGAATGAGCGTTGTCGTGTACTGAAAACAACAAACATTCCTTGCATCATTGAGTTACTATTTAATTTAGATAGTTGTATAGATCATTTTGAGCAGTTTGTTCGTCCCCATATTATTGACTATAACGGTACAGTAATAACCAACGTCACATTAATTGCTAAGACTTGAACTATGAAAATAACCCGCACTGATAAGACATAAAGGTGTAGTCTACTGTACGCACGGCTACAGGTCAAACTATACATTTCCAGTATAAGCTGATACCTGACTGTAGGAAAAGCCTATTCAATACCAGGTCAGCTAAAACTGGATTTGTATAGCTTGATGTGTAGCCGTGTTTACCTTCCTAAGTAAGTGTAGTAGATAAGTACTTAGATTTTGTTTAAAGTTTCTATTAATTATACTCCAATGAAATTATCCTTTTCTGGCTTCTGCCCCCGACTTTGTCTGCGTGAAATTCTTTGTTTATATCCTACAGCATCACATTGCCATTCCTACAGTATTTTATTATTTTTACTCGGCTTCTTAAGAATTTTAGCGTGATAATTTTAGAACAAAGATTAACAATAGTAACTATCAAAAAGAAATTGTTCCTGACTTGTGACAAATTACGTACACTTTTAATTTTAAGATTTTGTAAATAAAACTACATTTACCAAAAATTTTACCTATAATGCATTTTAAAACGTAGAAATAAAAATATGTAACCTTTTGTTTTCGATTCTTCATCGTTTTACTAATTGTATAGTATTGTGCTATTTTGATTCAGATTTTTTTCTGTTAAAATAATAATGAGATAAATAGAATATTAAAAGTTTGTATTGAAAATAAAGACGTAACGAAATATTTTCAAAAACATGTATTTTTTTCTAAAATATTATTGCACATACTAGAGATGCCCACAAGGGCTGGCCCGTTGAAGTCTTTTGTATGAACGCCCGAGCCGCTACGCCGCTTTACAACCTTTTCGAACTAATCAATTTTTAACATTATTTGTGGCGTTCCACGCATAAAGGTACCAGATGTTGGCATTTAGTTTCCGAGTTATTTGCGTTTTTGTAAAATCGGATGAATATATGGCATTTTGTGATTTTACTGATTTACAACAAAGCTACAATTTGATACAATTAACATCTACAGACAACATTTCTAAGCACATTTTTTTTAAAGGAAATGTTTAGTAAATAGGTACCAGAGGTAAGGTAAGTAGGTCTTATAAAATGTCGATATTTTCACAATTATTATGTGGAGTTTTTGAATTTTAATACTATATGTATATTGGCAGTACAGTATCAGTTATGTTAGTGATACATTGATGCATATAATGTGTGGGGCGTTAGCCAGGAATTGCCGAGATTAGAACATGGTTTTTTTGTAACCTTAACTTTCAAACTCCATTTTCTCAAAAGTAGTTTTTTCAGAATTTTGGAAGTCTGTTACAAAAAAAAATAGGCTTTTTTTGTAATCAGCATAATAAAGTGACTCTTCTAGATTCTACATCTGGCCTTAACTCAGTACCTCTCTACTGTTATTCTGTAAATGATCATTAATTTATCCTTAATATGTTAGTTAGTTGTGAGGTTTAGTTAAGTTACGATTTTTTTTTTATTTTGTTTTATTTACCTATATAGTTAGTTAATTATTCATTAATAATTAAATTATTTGCCTGTGTAGATTGGGATGAAATAAATAATAGACTGTATCCTTGTCTTTTTTTTTTGTTACAATTGATCAATATCTGTTTTGCCTAATAAAATCATTTCTAATAAGTTTCAATGCGTTTTTTTGGAGTTCAATCATTTTTCATTTATAATGCTACCGAAGAATCTAATTTAAGTATGTGTGTATTTATTTTTCTGAAGTACCTAATTAGTTTCAATATTTATCGATTATGAACTAAATGTTCTGTTGAATATTTTTTATTCGTGAAAGTTGAGTCTATCCTAATACGACTATAGAAAGGCATTTCATTTACTTCAGAATTTAATAAGTATATTTACTCCATAACTTTCTTTCACCCTTTTATACAGGGTGTGGCGTAAGTAGTGGTCCATCGTTCAGGATTCGATGAACCAGATAATTAACTATAATATTTAAAAAATTTAAACATTTTTACCCAAGGGTTTCGAAAATATTTAATTTTTGTCTTTTATTTACGAAATTTCTACCTTTCATTACATATTTGTTTGTTGTTTCAACAAAAACCATTATTTTTTCATTTTGATTTCTGTTAATTACTGCTGAATACTAGAGCTATCATGATAAAATATCATGAAAAAGTTGGTTCTTCTCTAATTTTAACCCCAATTATTAACACACCATCAAGTTCAAGAGCAATTATTGTAAAAAAAAATTGTGTAAATATGGTTAAAATTTTTAATTGTTCTAGTTAATTATCTGGTTCATCGAATCCTGAACGGTGGACCATTACTTACGCCGCACCCTGTATGTTATACTTAGACCTCTGCTACACCTGCTTTACTACGTTGTGCCACAGCCCAGCCACGCATCGTAACTCCGCTCCGCTCCGTCCGTAATATAATGTTAAAGATAAAATCAACCGAAGTCAATTTTATCTGTAGCATTACAATCATTTGTTAGTGATGTTTCTTTGTTTTGTTTATTTCAAAGCCTCGAAGAAAAATAAGTATATTGTTATCATTAAAAATCCTTTAAAAAAAACGATGGTAATTCATTTTGAAATGTTTACTGAACTCAGGACCCACAACATAATTATTTCTTCGATTCGAGGCTATGAATAAAACATGTTTTCCAATTCTAGGATTATCGGGTTTAGGTCTGAGGAATGGATGGCAATTTTTATGAATCACAATTATTTTAATTTTGTGATAACATTATTATTTCTATTGTTAGTTTGTGTGGTGTTTTCTATTTAAATTATGAATGACACAATTAAAATGGGCCGCATTATGAATATTATTTGATGTTAACACATGGTTCTTTAATTAAAGAAACTAAGTTTATTTTAGCTGTTACAGCAAAAGTAAACTTTGAAAATAGTTTTTATTTTCAATTGCTGGACCCATTTTTGTGACTGCCATCTCATATACATGTTATCAGAGCCTCATTTTTGCGGTTGATAACGCCTAGTTACTACTTCGATTACACAAACTATTTCAGTTTGATGTTAACATGAACACAAATAAAATAAAATTGCTCAGCATAAAAATCGCACACAGCTGGGGGATACAGGGAAATGAAACAAGAATATTTTTCACATTAAATTTATATTAACTCACAGATCTGAAACAAATACTACTGCTACAGCGATTTCGGTGACATTGCAAACCTTACCAGTAACAATGTAAACATTACCTATGTTCCCGTCCAATATTCTGGGAAATCACAAATACATACAAATTATAAATCGCTATGCTGTTTACATAAAAAAAGTTCGCATCAGAGTAGTTCGTGAGGCTCGCTCACGTGTGGGAATCTCGTACATAGAATAATCTAGAAATAGGTAAAATGGGCCGATGTCAAGTTCGGTGAAGTATCGTCACACGAGAGCGAGCCACCGCTAAGCACAGAGCCTTCGCCGTAGCGGTGTGACAGATCTGTCGCCTTAAACTAGATATATCTATAATAAAGACTTATCTCTATACTTAGACAACACTCGAGTGGAAGCGCTTGAAGAAAACTCTTCATATCATGAAATGTGTCTTTAGTGACAGTACATCAGTAGCAAGTGGTCACTTCCACCCGAACGTCCTCAACTGATGTTAATTTTTGTCGCTACGCTTACTTTCAATAATATAAATGAAATGTATGCAATATCTGTCACCACAGACATACAGACAAAACTGGACGAGGGAACAAGATATAAAGAAAACAACATCGTATCGTATTTAACTCTTCCGATTTTACTCAACTCAATGTAACAGAATCCTCTGGTAACTGATTATTAAATTAATACATTATACACAAATATTCATCACAAAAATCTTACATTTTATCGTCCTTATTACTAATGTTATAAACTTGAAATCGCTACGTTAAACTTATTTAAAAATAAGTCTATCGATGAATACGATAATAGAATATGATAAATAACAAATTTATCGTTATTATATATTTACATAAGTTATTATCTAATTGATACTACTAGTGTGTGCTTTAAACAGTATGAGGGGAGACATACATGCCTTCTAATATATATATATATATTGGTATGGGGCTGAGGCACGGGTGACGCGCCGGAGGTGCTGTATAACGTTATAACTCTGTCTAAACGTAACATGGAAGGCAAGATGAGGTATATAGTTGCCGGCCCGACAGCCGCGCCACAGCCCTCTCAACACTCTAACCCTATTACTCGTTACTTGAGGTAGTTAAGTTTCGTATATTGTTTCACACATTATTATTGCTATAGGAAAAAAACTGTTATACAATATTCTCAACAATATAACACTTTTATGTACTATTACTTTTCACAAACAGCTCATATAATTTATCAGAAATTGTATATATTGATATTGTGCGATACAATAAGCCTGACATCGTTTCATGTTTGTATATTGGCAAGTATATAAACGAACCAGGCGTCAGTTGGTAGTTGTTCTGAAGATCGCAATTTAGTCTTACATTTCATTAAAAGTTAATTAATTCTTAAAAGGTAGGCCATTTCGGTCCGAGCTGTTCAGTAGTTGGTCACTGGGTTGCGCTAAACATTACGCTTTACTGTACAATAAGTTCTCGGAATGTAACTATTATATAATGTATAAATATGCCCTGATGAGGTAGATCAACATTGTTATTGTAGGTAATTCTATTTGTATAAAAATATTTCTGCAATATAATCAACATTCACATACAAACATTATCAAAAATTAAATCGATATAATGTTCATATTGCACATTTTGCCTTGACAAACGGCGCCGACCCCGGCGGCGGCGGCCGGCTTGTGTTTCGACCGATGATACGGAGGCGGCCGCTTGCGTGTCAATGTATCGCCGCATGCGTCACCACGACCTCGAGTGCACTGCGGCTGCAGACACATGCATGTGATCACCGAGTTCAACACTAAACAAACTTGCATCGACATTGACGCGCACGGCGAGTATATTGACACGCCAGCGCACGCGCACTGTGGCCTTGATATGTCCTTCATAATGGGATTTTACCGTTTTTCACAATTCTATTTACAAATAATTCATGACTCCCTTATAACTTGTTCGGTACATAAATCAATAAATCGTGACCATTAAATTTTAATACTATACAAGAAACATTTACATTATTATGTTAAATTATTGCTAGAGAATTTCATTATCATTAGGCTAAAAATTATTAAAAATTAAATCGTTTCGCAACAGACAGTTGGCGGAATCAATTTGGCAACGTTTAGGAAGACTACTTTCCTACCACTAACGAAACAAGAGTGTATAACTAAATTCGTTCAAATAACGTATGGTAACTAAATTGGACATAAATTAGTATCATTTTAGTAGTTTCTCAGAATTTTAAACAAAGAAGTCAACTAGCTTACAATATTAAAACAAATGTTAACAGACAAAATAATAATAGGAAGCACCGGGAAAATATCAATACGTAATAATATAATCAATAGAAGATTTTACACCTAGAACAAAAACGCTAAATAGCTACGTAGCAGTGGCGCGCGGGCCGCGACCCGCCCGCTCGAGCGCCGGGGATACGACGCGGGCGCTGCGTCGCCGGCGCCCGCACCGTTTGCTCTACCGACCTACCATCATTACAAAGTTTGCCATTAAACCTAAATTTTGGCAATTCATCTAAACCGTTTAAAATTTCAATTTGTACCCATCGTATAATTAAAGCATAACACTTATCTCCGGCGTACGATTTGTATTTTTCCAGTTCCTACTTAAAATCAATGTCTGGCAATCGTGTCCCAATATTTACAAAAAATATTCCTACATACTTTCAAAATACACATACATACCTATCGTTCGTAAACTTCAACAATCATAAGAAAACATAGAATTTTAACTAAAGTTAAAAAAAAAACTTCTTATAGTTTATAATATTTTACAATAAAATTAGATATGTGACGTTCGTCGCGTCTGATATTTCCCAAATAAAACGACGTTCTTTACTTTATCTAATTATGTCTACGTTTCTTTCCGTATTCAATATGTAAAAATGATATGGTTCGATCTAAGTGATATCGTAGATTTACTCTAACGTCATGTAATTATATGTTTAGCGCCCAGACAGCCAGGCATGTAAAGTCACCTTGTGCCGGTCGGACGCAAGGTTAGCTTGAATGAACAACAAAAAACGGGCTGCGAACTGAACGCGTGCGCTGGAGTCGCACCGCAGCCACCCTACAGCGATATAACGCGCTCTAAATAAATATGTACCGCGGCGGAACATCGGGTTTGGATTTATTACAGGGTCGAAGTAAAAGACATGTCAGTTCGAGCTATCTGCAAATATGAAACGATATGTGTGAGCTACACGTTCAGACCGGAGCGCTCAGTTATACACGACGTGCAACGCGCGCGAGTTCGATGTGGACGACACCGACGAAGACGATGTCGGTGACGCCGACGAGCGGATCTTCTTCTTGTGCGTGCCAAAGTGTTTCACCATGTGGTCTTTCCTAATGAAACCTTTGCCGCAATGGTCGCAAGTGAACGGCTTGCAGTCAGAGTGCAAGCACATGTGCCGGCGCAGGTCCGACTTGTGGTTGAACGACTTCGGACACTCGTTACATTTGAACGGCTTATTGTCAGAATGCTTGACACAGTGCCATTCGTAAGACGCGTCGTCTGAGAACCGTTTGCCGCACCTTATACACTTGAATGGCTTAGCGCCCGAGTGGAACGTCTTGTTGTGCTGCGTGAGGTAGCAACCTTTGTTGAACAGCTTGTCGCACTCGTAGCACTTGTGCACGGTGGTGGCGGCGGCCTTCTTCATCTGGTTCCGCTCGGCGAGCGGCGTGCTCGGCACGGTGGACGAAACCGCGGGCGAGCCGCGGCTCTCGTTCTCAGCCTTCGCGCTCTCCGGACTAGCCGGGGACTTCATTTGAGTCCCGTAATTTTCCTTATTCGCATAGTCCATGATATCCTCTATCTTTAATATCTGAAGTTCGCCCGAATCTGTTTGTAACATGTCAACTTCGCGTTTTATAGTTTTTCCTTCGACAGCGTAACTGTAAGGATAAACTTTCGTATGTTCCGGATCGTAACCGATCACTTCCTCTTCCTTGACTTTTCTCAGTAAAAAGTCATAATCGTACTCTGTACTTTGTATTTCGGGATTGCCGTACTGTAACGCTGAGTGGACCGGGTCCACGATGATATAACCGGCGGTCGACTCGTCAGACACAACTTGACCCCCCACGTTAGGCTGCGTGATATAGTTAGAAACATAAACGCTGAAGCTCTGCGTTTGGAGCTGCGAGAAGCTCGGCAGGCGGCCGCCGGCTCGCTCGCTCAGCGTTTCTTGTTCCATAACTTCGACTTCTTCAGGTGTTGATTCACCAAAAGTAGCCTGATTGGCTATAGGCAGATTGTTGATAGCCATATCCATAACGTGGGGGGCCATCCCGTTTGGGTAATTCGGTGCTATAGTCTGCTGAAAATTCTGACCCAAATATAAAGGGGTGTGCGTGGGGTCCGGAACCGAAGGCCCCAAAGGATCCGTAGACCTCGGGCTGTACGGGTTGACACCCAAATGACTGAACGGAGGCAGGGTGTGCGCCGTAAGCGCCGGCGTACTCTGCGTTAGAACTGGAGTTGAAATATTGCTGGTTGACACTGATAGCAGGCCCCTCATATGGTGATTTTGAGAAACAGAGGGACCTGCTTCCCCGTTTGGGGGATTCCCTGCCGTTGAAATTGCTACACCTTTAGATGACTGATGATTACTATCGTTCGGGTTCCCTATTCCCGGCGGTTGACTACCTATATTGAGCGGATGCGACCCGACCTGGTGCTGTAAAGGGTGATTAGCTAAAGGATTATTACTGAAATTATTATCTAAGTTACCCTGTTGAAGATGCGAGTACGGTGACTTGGACTGCATGGTGGCGACCCGGTGCGATCGTTCGAAGCTCTGCGACGCGTAGGGCGACTGCAGCGCGGCGTCGTCGCGCGCGTCCTCGGACGGCACGGGGCTCTGCGTGTTGGAGTCGGCGGCCTGCTGCTGCGCGCGAGACATCTCGCGGCTGGGGTGGTGGTGGTTGGAGATGGGCATCGTAGCCGGGTCGGGCTGACCCGACGATCTCACCGCGTTCTTGTGCAACGTCGTGTTGTAATGCCTTTTAAGGTGACCGGAACTAGTGAACCATTTATTGCAAGCGGTACAGTTATACGTCTTCGGTCTTCGCGCTTCATTTGATTTCCAATTAGCACCTTTACCTCCGATACTCGGAAGAGTTGAAGATGTAGGATTCGCAGGTTGTGTGCTCGTTATTTGTGGCGCCGCTGGTGAATCGTATGGCCTATACGGTGGTTTCATATCTGGATTTGAAGATGCTACCGGCCCCGAGTAATCAGTAAGAGGAGGCATTTGTACGCCTGGATATATTTTTTGTTCAACATGCATGAAAGGTTTTTGATCATGATGTACGCTAAGAAACTTGTCTTGCGTGTAGGCAAACTTTTGTTCGGGGTGGAACATTTTTGCTTCCGATTGATACGCCTTTTGTTCAGCAAACATCTTTTGTTCTTTGAAAAGAGATACATCTCCGTTAATCTGTGGATTACTGTATAATTTCTGAGCCTCCCAAGGCATCATGGGCACTGTCCGTGTGTTAACCTCCCGGCCTTGAGAAGGCGCGTCTTCAAAAGTCGCAGTCGGCTGGTCGCCCTCATTTCCTTGGTAAACAACTTTCTGTGAGTCAAGGTCTAGTATATCAGACGATTCTTCATGTTCTTCCTTTATCTTTGGGTTTTCATTTTGATAGCCCGAGTTATTGTATTGTTTCCCCTGATACTGTTGAAATGGCATAGACGCTGACGTAGGAGCAGTGCTGGCCCCCGCGTGCGCAGAGTTGCAGTGCTCATTGAGTTGGACGGCGGAGTCGCACACAAACCCACACTTGTCGCACTGGTTGGGCGAGGGTGAGGGCGTCGGTTGGTTAAGTGGCTGACCGTACAGTGGGCTCGACGATGACACCTGCGACACTCGCTCCTGCATATTGTACGGGTGAAACCGGTTCGATTTGTGGTACTCTTGGTTATATTGGGACTGTTCCCAATTGATTTGTTCAGAATGTTGATTTTGTGAGAAGCCAGAATGAGAGTAGTTGTTACCGAACTGTGCTCCAGGAGAGAAGTTGGTCTGGTCAGGGTTCTGATAGGGCGAGGGGGCGCTGTGGTAACTCTGCGGGGTCGCAGGGTGCGGGAACTGCGCCGACGTCTCTGGCGTGGCGCGCTGCGGGAACTCTGGGCTGGGCTTGGTGATCATGTTGTCGCTCGAGTCGGCCGGCGCCGACACCGTGGTCTCGATCTTCACTTTGACACCGTTATTGTTATCGGTATCATTCTGTGAGTTTTGCGTACCCCACTTCACGTATAAGTTTTCTTTATGATATTGCAAATGCACCTCTAATGATTCAACCGTATCCAAGTAGAGATCGCAAATCTTACAATGATAGTCCCTCGACGATAAAGTCGACGAAACGGCGTTGCTGTTAGCCATTTAAATCATTAATCCAAAGGAGAGCACCGTCTCCTCCAACGAAAAAAAAATAATAAAAAAGCGGCACTTCTCGTGTCGACGTACATGTAGTCCTACTTGATCAGGCGCTACAGGTTAAAGTCATGGTCGCGGTCGGCGCGGATCCCCTCGCGACTCCGCTCAAACAGCGGCAATGTTTCCGAAGAAAGTTTTTGGCGGCATTTCGCAGCGCGGGCGTGCGGCGCGACCACGTGCGCGCTTGTAAACACTGCGAGCGGCGCGCTCCACTCGGCTCCCGGTCCATCCACAACACTCGCTGCACCGGCGTTCGCCGACACTTCGCGTCACTCGTCTAAAAGTTTCATCGTAGCGAAGCGATAACTTATTGTCACTCGGAAAAGTCTAATAATAATTAACAATGTCTACAATAAACTAAAATCACAGAGGAAGTAGAGAAATAACAACTTGGCACTTGTTTGTAAACCCGGTGGCGCGATGCGTTATAGTTTGTAGTGTGCTAGGTGCGTCGCGAAGGAGTCGCGGGTCAACCGGGTACGGACGCTGCGAACGTTTACTAGCAACTGACAGCCTTCCCGAAGTCGCCTTCGGGGGCATGACTTCAATAACAATTCGCAACGTCGTCCCCCACCGTAGCGTGTGTGCGAGAGAGACCGTCGCACGGTGATGAAGTTATCGCTCCTTCGTCCTTTTGTGTGTCCTTAGTGCGAGCGAGAGAGACGAGCGGGGGTGGCCGAGACGCGCGGGGGACGGGGCTGGTCCTACTCTTTCTCAAAATTGAAATGCCCGGTCGAAATGTCCGGTGAAGCTGCGTCCGAGTAGGATAGCGATAGCACCCACCCTTACAATGCGGGCGGACAGAGCCCTGCGACGAAATTCTCTAAATTTTAAATCTCCTTTTATTATGTTGTATGTAAAAATGCCTCGAAATTCTAAACAATAATTTAAAACTTAGTAAAGTGTGTTTACAATTGATGCAAGTATTTGGGACGATGAGGGTCACCTTGGTATCGGAATAATTTCAACCTTTTAATCGACGAGTTGATCAGAAAACAAAACAAATAGCTGCACATACGTGTGTATGTATTCATTATTATTAATCCGTCATAGATGACAAGCAAATGTCATTTCCTTATTCGAAGTCAATAACCGAAAAAGATCGGTGTGATTATGATAAAGAGAATAAAAACTAAATGGTTCGAGGTCATGTTTTAAAGCGATATTAGTGAGTTTAAGTGGGTAGACAGAAGGAGTCATAATTAAATGAATACGCCAACATCAGTAGCGGTATTTTTGTGTGAATCATAGTTTAATTATGTGACTATCATGTTCCGATCGAGAAACTTAAGAAGTTTTCCTGTTAAGAAGATTGTAAGTATTACGTAAACTTAGAAAATCGCGCATCTGAGTTATAACTTTTGAAAACAAAATAACGAAATGAAACAAGCAAATCCATAGCAGAAGCTAGTATTATCAGAATGGCCGAGCCGTGCGCAGGGCACTGAAAATTTTGCATCGTGGACGAGCGAGGGGTGCGGGCGGAGGAGAAGGGGCGAGGAGGGGGGGCGGCGCGGTTCCTTAATTTTTTTCTAAACACGTCGAAAGCACTACCCCTTACGTCCAACCATATAATATTAATATTTTAATAAAAAATTCACAGATGTAGGTTGGTAGTGAAAGTAAGGAGTTCCGAAGCGTGGTGGTCGCGACCGGACCGTGGCCATGCAAACTATGAGGGGAGCCGACATCGATTTTCTCGGACTGTGCCGATAGCTTCCTTCACTGACATAAAGAGGCTTCCTTGTTCCCGAACACCTCCGTGCGTAGCAGGACCCTTTTACGTTTTGATTCTATAACATTTTGAATGTTGTTCACTAAGTTTTTATAGTATTCGCTAAGTTAAGAATACTAAGTAAACGCTTTATTTTTCTTTTATTAAAGGTTCATTTTTCACCTTCCATAATTCATTAAATAAACCACGTGACTAAAATGTTGATGCATAAAATAAACTTAAACATTCAAAACATTACAAGAAACTTCGGCGCGGAACAATGTTTCGGAAAGTACCTACGGAAACTTATTTACAAACTGGGTAATACCTTTGCGTCATAACTTAATAGCGACCGACTCGAACAAGTAGGAACGAACGAAAATTATAATCACGGTGACCGCAACACTAGGAAATTGCCAAAAAGAGCAAACAAGGTCGTAGAAAATGGTAAAAACTAAAGTAACTTTACTAAATGACAATAAAAAATAAATAAAAACAAACGCTACGAAAATCCACACAAGTCAAAATCTCAGAGCAGAGCGGTACTAACAACAATGCACAACAACATTCATGTGAACCTTTGTTTTGCTGTTAAAAAGTGCTCGGGACACCCGTCATATAAATATAGCTGAAAATATTCAACACAAAAAGGTCTGGAAAAGGCCCAACTAAACGTATAATGGTTACGAAACGTAGCTACTAAACGGTTAATCCCTGCCTCGCGAACTGTATCATTCATAACATTTTATGAGGGACGGAGGCAATAAACACACTGGCTGACAACCAAAGTTGAGCTTCGACAACTTCGCGCGGCCCGAGGTCGCATTGCAAGCGATCAATCTAATTAGGCGATTCTTCTACTCGATTTTTATGCGTCAAAACGGAGAATGAAAAAGATTTTGATGCACTAAAGCTATTTATTACTATTGTAATTTAGCCCTACATTCCCAAGGACGTTTTAAAATCGCGGCAGTTTTTTTAGCGCACTGGATTTTAAGTTCAGAGCTTAGAACCCAGAGTCGAAATTCGAACAGTAAAACCAACTGTTCGATTTTCGACGCGCTGACATGCACTCTGCTGGAGAGTTGAAAATCCCGCCGCGATTTTTAATACGTCCGTATGTATGTCGATTATAGGATCAGAAGCTTTTAATGCATACAAATCTTTTAACAGGCTGTGAAAGCGAAATGTAAATAACAAGAACGAAAAAAAACTGATTCCTAACTACAAAGGAAAATGATTACTATTGTCTCTTTGTTTAAAGATAAAGATTGGAAGTTATCAATGATAATGATAATAATCTGAGTAGTATCGTGATAATCATATCCTATTTAAAAACCTGATTCACAGTTTTGAAAATAATCATTACAAATAACTCAATCAAACTACTTTTTTTTCCATCCTACATTTAATGACAAAGACAATACCGTCAATCTTTCCTGAAATAAAAACAACGAACGACCGAGTTGCCCAAACTTACCTGCCAAATTTACCTTGCATTCGGTAACGTACAATATTGCACACACTAAACGAAGCGCCCCACTACCATAAAACCCATCTTCCCAAACCGTGCTACGGCGACGCTCGCGCCCCGCTAACAATGCAACGTTGCCCAACCTCCGTCGAGCGTCTAGCCGCGGACTTATTCGGGTGGTTATCACTACCAATCTTATTAGTGGTATTGTACTGACTCATCTACTTCACGGTCTCTTTCATAATTAATTTAGTATCCCGATTCATCATTGAAAAGTTCTTGCTTGATCGTCTTCACTTTTATTCTGACCCTTATACATTTTTTTTTAAATTTAAATTCTACGTTTGGTAAAAATCTTTTAAAACTTTACTTGAAACATTTCTAGAATCAGTGTTTTGAAAAGAACAAGAATAACTAAAAAACAAAAGAACAAAAAAACTTAAGCTATTTCTTAATTACTTTTCACATAACTTGCTACAAGTAACACCTGGAATAACAAAAGGTACACTTATTATTACTGGAGAATTATAACGCGATGGTATTGTAAAAAAGTCTTATCTTAAGGAAGAAAGTAATAAATACTTCTGAGTAAATCCAAAGTCGAGAAACAAAGGTAGCTGTCGTTATCTGTTAGAAAAGTTTTCTAGTTCTTACGTTTCGTTTTGTAACAGGCCTTTGGAGCTATTCATTTTATTTTCACTAGTATAACACGTTGATTTTAAGGATTTCACTAATTATGTTGTAAAATTATTCCATGTGCGGTTTTCCACGAATTTGTCATATCGTTAACTGTCATTTCATAGTTAAGAATTAATTTAGATAGGCAAGGGGTTTTTAAATGTTTTTCTGTACGTATTTTTTTACTCAATATAGGGTGGAAAAACAATAACTTTTAAAGTTATTTTCGTTACAGTGCCGACGTTATTAGAAACAGGAAAGGTTATCAATTCATAATCAGCACCCTAATTGCGAAACGCACTTTTTATCAGAATCTGAATGGGATTGAAGATTATTTCTAAACCATTGCGTCATTTGTTCGAATAAATTGTCGGCTCAGCAACGTAAACAACGCAATGAATGTTGTTTAACTATGAATATTAAACCAATTCCTACCGATAAAACGTTCCCTCTGGTTTCAGAGAGTTTTAAAAATACGAAATCATTCTCAACATCAAAACAGCTGTTGTATAATTTCGTTCAATTGTAAGTCACGGGCACGGCGACATCAACCTATTCATATCCAGTATAAGCGAACTCCTCATTGCATAAAAAGCTTATACAACGCGTGGTCCGCTACAACTGGAAATGTATAACGTATAATATGTATACAATGGCTTGATATATCGTTGTGTGTACAACCAGCAGTTTTTTGGTTAATTTTTGTGTTATCATTTCTTCATTGTCAGTTAGTAATAACAGCCGCACGAGTCGATCTACTCGTTAGTCCGTGGATAATGACCATCTTTACATGCCAAGACGTGCCTCGGAAATCCTGGCTGTAGTCGATCTATTACAGTCGTATCGATTCATTAGAAGCCCGAAAGTCTGATAACCAGGCTTACCAAGGGGTATCATATTACCCAGCAACTCGGTTATGGAGGACTCCATGTAAATGACTGGTATTTCAGCTAAATTCGGTTAAATTGGAAACCGACCCTAACATACTTGGTAAAGCTAGACAAATGATGATTTCATTATTGTTGATTCACCGCGACAATGATACTTTACTTCTTAAAAGACAAGCAGAAACTAGGCTATGTAAAGTAAATTATCACAAGAAAATGCTTTCGTTTAGGAAATATGTACCTACTTTTTTTTGGTGGAAAATCATCAAATGTCGTCTCCCACTCTTGTGTGGAGCGGAAGGGCGTGTCAGACTTTTACTGACTAAAACCCACCCGTGTTCCGTCAGTTGCCCATATGCCAGGGCCAGGTAACTCTTTCGAACGAATCTTGCGACTCTGGCAGGATGTACCTACTTTACAATAGTATTTTCATCAGAAGTTAGTCCACGTACCCACGGACGTAATAAAATCGCGGCTGGATTTTTTCGCGCACTGGATCTTCAACGTACTGCTAAGCGCCGAGAGTTCAAAATCAAACACTGAAACACACTGTTCGTTTTTTTACGCACTGAGATGCACTTTATTGGATTCTCGATGCTCGTTTCAAACCCCACAGTTCAAAATTTTGTGCGCGAAAAATTCAGTCGTGATTTTATTACGTTCGAAGGAACGTCTACTTACTGTTGGCCAAGTACCCACGAGCGCGATAAAGTCGCATCGACATTTTCTAGCGCACTGGATTTTAAACTCTGAGTATTTAACGCAGCATTGAGAATCCAATAGACTGCAGCACGAATTAATCTCAGCGTGTCGAAAAAACACAGCGTTCAATTTTCAACTCTCAGCGCTAAGCAGTGCCTTAAATATCCAGTGCGCAAAAAAATCCCACCGCGATTTAATTGCGCTCGTGGGAACGCTGGCTTAGAGCTTAGTTTTACCAAAATTATTGATACAGAATCATAATGCCGGCTGCAGAACAAGAGCCAACCTAAGTTCGTTTATAGACCGCAAACTATGAACACAGGTATGAAAAACTACCTTAGCTATGTGAGCTACGCTAAACTAACTCAACTTATTTCTTGGTCTACAACCGGCTTAAGCATCTGTGTTTGTATCTATTACTAAAATGTACCTACCTTAGTTGTGAATTTAAGGGGGATGCAGTGGCAGCCTCCGAAATTCTAATTTGCAAGTCAGTGTCAGATTGTATATTCATTAAAATTATATTCGTGACCGTAACAAAGATGGCTGCACAGAATTATAATTACTAGAACCAGCAGAATCTGCCTCAAATATCATCATTTCATGAAATAGTCATTCAATAGGTTATTTACAATAAATAATATTTATTTGTCTAAAGAATTACAAATTCACTTATTTATACGTATTTTAAAACTAACATAATATACACTTTGACTAAAACAGAGAGGGACTAATTTAGAGAGATGTATGATGACTTCGATGAATAATATGATTATATTTCTGTAAACAAATATCTGTTACAGCCGCAATTCATATTTAGATGAACATACAACATCATACTGATTTGCAAATTGAAAATGAAAACGTAAGAAAAATTTCTAACCGTTGAGACGTCAGGACAGCCCGCGAATTCCATTTCGCGGCCAAACACGGTCGCTTTCGCCTTAATAATTCGTATTTATATGTACCCTGCACGTTTGTCCTTTGCCGGCTAAACGTAGCCCCGGGCCACGAGCCACCTCAGCTGACTTTGCCATTAGCAAGAATTCTTAATACAATATACATAATAGTTTTATGTTCTTCATTACTGAGAATAGACCAATATATCGAACCCTACTTCTCCTTTTTAAATAGAATTAACTTTAATTAGAAATAGAATAATGTGAGCAGTATTGTGGTTGAGTTTAAGTGCTAAGACTATCAACTTATATAAATTTTCGATATAAGTAAGTACTGAAGTCATATCTGTCCTTTGGGCAGTTGTATTAATTGGATGAATCAGGTCCAATTGAAGTCAAGTGTCAATTTTCTCAAGTCCCTACTTAATGTTCTGTCGAACGAAATGTTGATCTTGGTCTTCTTTTTCATAATGCGTATTTACGTACCATTACTTGGTACGGGAGAAAATAAATAACTATCAAAACTAACGTCGAGTGAGGAAAGAAGGTACAAATTAAAACCAGATCTGGCTTCATTTGATGATAATGATGGTGGACCTAAAGGAAAAAGGGACAAAATAAGGACTTGGTCATTTCGCAGTCGTTTGCTGAGCTGAATCTAACTTGAACTGTCATTTAAAATGGTAAAGACATAATAGATATAAAGGCAGACTTACAAGGACTAATTTACACGTGCCCACTCATTTAGTCTAATAGCAAATAATAATATGAATGACTTTGAAACTATATTTATACAACATAACGATCTTTGTGGAGTTGCAAGGCTAATTATAATTATACTTGATGGACAGGCGGCAAATCACAGTCGTCTACGTATCCGCGGTCACCAGACGGCGTAAGTCGACGTTTACACGGACGCAATTTATCGCGGCGGAATTTTTTGCGCACTAGATTTTCGTGGGTACGTGGGTAACCAGAGTGCATCTCAGCGCGTCCAAGGTCAAGTGCGTGAAATGGTCCGATCGCGATTATTACGTCCGGTCCGTGTGAATGTTGACGTATGCATGCGAAACTAATACAAATTAAATAAAGATTTAAAGAACACTATCTTTCCACTACCTACTTCATAGTTACGTAAAAATGTATTTATTATTTTCTTTACTTTTTAATTATTAAAATTCCAGTGATATTTACTTAAGAAGTGTAGGTATGTTTCTTGGTGTGTAATGTAAGTAAAGTAAGTATTCTCAAATTATTTTATTAAGTGTATTTTAAAAAAAATTATAATTTATTTTCTCTTTTACTATTTTACTCTAATAAACGCTGTCTACGTCTTTTTATCTATTTTCATAAAGAAGGTTCACAAAAAAAAAAAAAACTGGCCAAGTGCGAGTCGGACTCGCACACCGAGGCCCGAGGGTTCCGTACAAACCTGCAGATTTTCACGGTTTATGCATAAGGTTTATGTTTATGAAATTAAAAGTTTTTTTTTTATTTTTTTATTTGAGTTGACTGAATGAAAGGTAAATTGTGGTTTACGATTTATGACGTATTAAAAAAACACTACTTTCTAGATCTCTGCCAAACCAATTTTCGGTGAAAGTTTACATGGTAAAGTACATCATATATTTTTTTTAGTTTTATCATTCCCTTATTTTAGAAGTTACGGGGGGGGGACACATTTTACCACTTTGGAAGTGTCTCTCGCGCAAACTATTCAGCTTAGAAAAAAATGAAATTAGAAACCTCAATATCATTTTTAAAGACCTATCCATAGATACCCCATACGTATGGGTCCGATGATATTTTTTTTTAGTTTCAGTTCTATGTATGGGGAACCCCAAATATTATTGTTTTTTTTTTCTATTTTTGTGTGAAAATCTTAATGCGGTTCACAGAATACATCTACTTACCAAGTTTCAACAGCATAGCTCTTATAGTTTCGGAAAAAAATGGCTGTGACATACTCGGACAGACAGACAGACAGACATGACGAATCTATAAGGGTTCCGTTTTTTGCCATTTGGCAACGGAACCCTAAAAACAAACTCAAACCAACCTAAAAACAAACTCAAACAAACTCAATCAACCAACAATCATAACCAACCTACGAAACCCACCGACCAACCAACTCACATGTCAATATACCTACTGAAAATGATTTCTTTAGAAATCAGCATCACCGTTGTAAGTATTTTTCCTACTCTTTGTTCTTGTTTTCTTTATATAGTGTGTACATAAATGGTTGAACAAATGATACCAAATCATTTTTATACCATTTGGCCAATATCTCGCTGGTCGCTGCACAAAGAGCCCGACTGATGAACAGTTACCGACAGCGGAGGCCATGCGACCACACAAAAACGAATGCAACATAATTATCACTACATGTACGTGCATATATAAAAATAAATATTACTCTTAGTCACTTCACCGATTTGACTTTAGCTAAGGTCACATTCGAGCTGATTCTACGAACGCTCCCGTTTTTAGTTAGCCAACGCCAGACATGTTATTATTTAGCGATTACTAAGCTTCATTTTTATGTCCGAGATTGTCAGAACATTGAGAACTGACCCGCATAAGTAGTGAAAAAGTTTGCGAGCTCGCAGGCCCGTTATACTGCAGTGTGCAACACGAACCGTCCCGACTTTTTGTTGGCATTCATTACGAATTAAACTCTGACCGATGTTTTTGTTTTGCTTTTAGGCTATTTTTCATCTAACAGTATGTTGGAATGATTGTGTGGAGATGAATCATGGTGTGTTTTTAAGGCTCACGCAAACAGACGCGACGCAGCTCTCGTAAACCAATATCTATGAAAACTCCATGGAAATTGTTCTACAAGTGTCCCGTGGCGCGTGTCTGAAGGCTTCTTCGTATCTGACACTAGCACTGAGAATCTACATCAGGGTGAGAGGCCACAAACATAAATATGAAGAACTAGCTTTTGCCGGTGGTTACGCCCGCGTACAGGTCGAAAATTTTGTACTGCCAGGATAATAGAACCCTTTTGTGTTAGTGCAGGTTTTAAACTCTGTGACTCTCTCCGAGAATTAATAATCATCATCATCATCGATAATAATAATCCATATTCATCTAGCAACAAACAAACCAATAATTTAATTATAGAATTTAGCAATCTGTCAGAAGATAGAAACAATTGGACATGGCTTAAAAAGGTTATAAGTTCTACGAACACGATTAATTCTATCAATGGCTCTGTGGCATACAATATGTGCAATCACCTTTGCATTATTATCTCAATAGTAAATTATACGTGGTGTAAAGTGCATTTACCTTGGTTACTGACATTTCATTAACAAATTCTCCTTATCTAATGACAGTTAATGCATCATGATACATGGATTTTGACAGGATAACAATACGTTTGGTTTACTTGATTACTCTTAGGAACCATCCATAAATTACGTCACACAAATTTCATGATTTTTAACCCCCCCCCCCCCCCCCCGTCCTTGGCACAGCTGGTCACATTTACATCTAGACATTGAATTCTTTTTTTTCGTAGTTCATATTTTGTGTTTTAATAGTACTTTAAATATGTATATTTAATTTCGAAATGTGACGTCACAGAATTTAGGGCCCCTCCCACCCCCTTGTCACAATTCGTCGACCCCCTCTCCCGCCCTTAACGTGTGACGTAATTCATCATCATTCTTTTGCCTTTATCCCAATCTATTTGCGGAAAGCACAGCATGTCTAAGGCATTCATACAAATTAACTCGCCCAAATCGGGCAAAAAGTCACGTTAAAAAAAAAACTATAGGCGATTCGCATAAAGTTAGTTTTATTTGTAAGTGAATGGACAATTCCAGAAATTCGTATTAGACAACTAGCACGTTTTATATTTCATAAAGTTAGTTTACTTTTTCCTAAACTTTCTATTCAAAACGTACTTACCAGTTGGCTAAAACTTGCCGAAAAATCAAGCTATACATGTCCAGTGGCATGTTACTCTAATGGTAAGTGACTCTGACTGCTAAGACTGAGGTCGTGGGTTCGATTACCACCCAGAACAAATCTTTGTGTGATGAGCACAATTATTTGTTCTGTGTCTGTGTGTAATTTATCTATAATAATATATGTATGTATTTAGAAATATATAAGTATGTTTATCAGTTGTCTGGTTACCATAGTACAGGCTCTGCCTAGTTTGGGATCAGATAACGATGTGTTGGTTGTCCTAAGATATAAAAAAAAACTTCAAAATGTGTGTAGAGCCTATACAATGCGAGGTCAGCTGAAACTGGAAATGTATTTGCTTGATTTGTCGCCATGTGTACTTTTAAAGCAGCAGTGGTGGCCTAGTGGTAACGGTCGCGACTTACGAGTAGTAGGTCGTGAGTTCGAACCCAAGCAGGCGTTTTACTTTGTTTAAATTATTTCATTACCTCTGCTCTCAGAACGGGAAAGGAAAACATCGTAAAGAAACAGGCGTCTTAGAACTAAAACATTGAAGACTTGTGACATCTACCAACCCGCATTGGGGCCGCGTGTTGGATTATGGCCCACTCCCTCTCACCGATAGGCGGGTTTTGTCCCAGCAGTGGGAACATTATAGGCTGCTGATGCCTACCTTTACATGGATTTTTTTTTTGTATGTAATCAGACGCATAACTGGAACTTCCATGGGAACAACGAAAACTTAGGCGAATTGCGGCTAAGCTTAAGCTGACATGTCATCACGTTAAGGATTGAACTTTTACTTCAAACTCACTTCATCTATACACAAATGAAATTGAAGTGTCTGTATTTTTTTTTTTTGTGTTTGTGATCATCAAGTGACGTCTCCCCGCTCTGGATGGAGCGGAAGGGCGTGTCAGACTTTTACTGACTAAAACCCACCTGTGTTCTTTCAGTTGCCCATATGCCGGGACCCCGGGGCCGCGCGGGGCGTCGGGTGTGCGGGGGCCGCGGTATTTCTTTCGAATAAATCTCTCGACCCTGGCAGGCATCGGTCCTAGCAGACCCCTTCAGTACTGCTGGCATCTCTTTGAGGCGCGCGTGGAATACAACGCGTTGCAACCCGAGCCTGGTCCATACCTGGCGGCGACCTACCCATTGCTCGCCGCTCGCAAGCTCGCGCCTACGGTGGCCGGGAGTCTGCAATGGACTCCCGACGCCCGGGGCATCTCGTCCTGCAGCGGAAGTATTTGTAATGTCAAATTAACAGCTTTTCACGAAATGCATATGAAAGTATATATGGTACTTACATAAAAAAATCACATTTTTTTAATGTTTGTCTGTCTGTTTATTCCGGCTAATCTCTGAAATGGCTGGACCGATTATGACGGGACTCTCACTGGCATATAGTTGATATTATAAGAAGTAACATATACTTTTTGCTTCGGGAGCATGTTCCGATGGGATAATTTCCAATATCCACGCGGGCGAAGCCGCGAGCAGAAGCTAGTCACACATAAGTCTCACAAATTTAAAAAGATTGTACGAAAACAGTTACTCTGCTTAAATTATAATCGTACTGAAGATACATTTTAAGTTCAGAAACAGCAACATACATACATACATACATTCATACATACAGAGACACTATCAAACATACAATCACAGGCACACCAAAATAGTATTAAGTATAGCAATTTCATTGCTAAAATATTGTAAGTTTTCCATTTGTTTCTTTTTCTTTCTTATAGAGCTTATTGTTGTCTTAAGATATTATAAGAAAAAAGTATTATATTATTTTAAGTTTTCACTCGTTAGTTACTCTACGGGGTCACAGCAATGAGGAATAATACGCCACTGTAATACAGTATCAACTAATACGGGGGGAATTGTGACTGTTACTGACGGCCTAATATATTGTACTTAATGTCAACAATATCTTAAGTTAATCAATTGTGCACAAACAAATAAATAACTTCACCTAAGTTTACACGGTGACATTATTACAGAATACATCGATGCCAGACCAAATAGTTATTTCTTATTATTTCTAGTACCTATTGATTGATTTCAACCTTGTTCTGAGCTAAGTTTGTTTTTGTGTTTTGTAAACAATGTAGGTACTCTGGTTTGTAGGTACTTTGTCAAATAACATCATCAGAAGTCGTCTCGGGTTAGAAACGGCAATATGCAATGTCATCACAATCATAGGAGAAAACCTGAACAATACGAGAGTAAGTTAAAACCATGAGGTAACCGTAGTTTAAAAAGATTAGTGTAAGAAAAAGTTTGTACAAAGACCTATAGCAAAATAAAATAGATAACGACGGATTAACACTTTCTGTGGAAGTGTGTATCACAAAAAATAACGAATCATAAAGAAAACCTATTAAATATACTAGCTTCTGAGTTCTACCCTCAACATGAAACCCACAACTTAAAATGTCTTGTTCACCCGACCTACCCCGTCGCATCGCATCGCCTGCTCGCACTATTATTACTTAGCCTTCCTGACCTTCGTGATGTTATAATATAGCCTACGTCCAGGATTAGGTTTTCAAATGCAAAAAGAGAATTTCAAATTCAACTGGTAGATCCAGAGATAACCCCGTTCAAACAAACAAAAAGCTCTTCAGCTT
Source organism: Aporophyla nigra (assembly GCA_947507805.1). Lineage (NCBI taxonomy): Eukaryota > Metazoa > Arthropoda > Insecta > Lepidoptera > Noctuidae > Aporophyla > Aporophyla nigra. Next base: position 9,502,277 of record OX382291.1, on the reverse strand, counting down.
TATTATATCTTTATATAATACAGCTCTAATTTAATTCGAATTCGAATAAGGTACGAATACTTATTTTAACTCCAACAGAAAGCAAAACCTCAAACAACCCTCGCACGGAGCTCGGTGGTGTATCTAATTTGTGCGACGTTGTCAAATGTACATCAGTGCATCCAAAACATGCATCTAGCAACATCGCATTTACCCCCACGAGAGAAAAAACTACCCACACAGGCGCGTCCGAAACAGGTGTAAAATGCACGTTGTACGCACACGAGGACAATGCGCATGAGTCTCACGAAAGGTTTCTGAGAAATGCCACGCACACCGAGGTCTCTAATGCGTTTGTGTGTTACAGAAAAAATCTAAGTCGCACCCACACAGGCATCAAGAAAACAATGATGCGCCCGCACCTCTCATCGAGCGTTTGGATTTCTCTTGCAATTTTGAGGATAACACGCAGTAGAATTGCTCTTTGTTCCGTAGTCACCTGTAACAAGATATATGTTCCTAAACTACTTAAATTATTTAAGATAACGAACTTAGTAGGTAAGTTGTATTGGGGAAGTACTAGGTAATTTATACGAAATACTAGTTTAGTGAATGTAAGTTGTTATTGTTTTGTTTTATTTTAGAACACGTGGTGTTAAATGTCAATCGCCCTACGTTGTGGTAGGTCTGCATTCTGCATAATAAAAATGACGCTCATAAGGCCATTGTAACAGATACTTTTATTTTACGATGTAAATTAATTGTAAAAAAATACTTTGCTAGAACGAAATGCTCAGTTATATTACGGAACTGTCTTTAAAGAGTAAGAATTTATGAGACAGACAATCCAGTTAAAAACATATTTTGTATCAACTGAATTACAGAAATAAACAGAAAATTCTTTAAGTTGACCCAATAGGTCATATATTTTTAAGGCATTTTGCATGTGAAAATAATTGTAAAAGCTGTACATTCCTCAGAGAATCACAAATACACAGCTGAATCAAACTTTATCTTCAACAGGGATGAAACTGGATTTAATAAAAAAACGTCGATTTCCGAAAGCGGTGCACACATTGTAGAAGATGATAGGGGTGCATAGGAATGCAGCGGGAGTGTAAAAAACGATAAAATACAGTTAGATGCGGGGGTGGCTGAGTCGAAACCGGTTTATAGAACCCACCACCACTGCTATTTCTTGTGGATAGATAGGCTAGTTTTGGATTCGTAATTCAGGCGAAAATGTTTGTTAATATAGGTAACTGCAAAGTATACTTCCTAGGGGAATTGGTTTAATATTAGGATGCACCGAGCTTCTGACGTTTCATAAGTGCCCATGTAGGTTTATGTGAAATAAAAATATTTTGATTGATTGATTGATGTAAATTCGAATTGACATATTGTCTCAGACTTGACCCATACCCGAAATGCGTAAATCACTATCAATCTAAATGTGAATCATTTGAAAAATATTGCTTATCCACTGCTTCATTGTTTTAACTGACAAAATGAAAGCATTCTCGCTGTCGAATTTTCTGTCAGATGCTTGTTTTGTTAGATGTATGATAATGTATTTACGTTAACGTTTACCAACAGCTTGTTTTTATTTATTTATGTATAGTATAATTCTATAAAAAAATAAAAGGGGCATGATATTTGTTGTGTTAAACATTTTTTTAAAATATAACATAGCGTGAAAAAATAAAATACCACTTAATACCTAGTAGTATTTAAATAAGTTTAATCTATTAGTCAGTTAACAAATCACGTCTTCACATGGTGAGGAAACCGACATGTCCTAGGTTTTAGTTCTAGGACATGTCAGTTCAAATTGAATTCACGTGACATCTACCATCCCGCAATTGTCCTGTCTCCAAGCAGTAGGAACATTTTAGGCTCATCATGATGAAACAGAGCACACAGTCGCCTTAACAGAGTATTTTTCACAAATAATAAATGTGTACTATTGATGACGCTGTTTACTACAGTGGTCAACAAAATACTACAGTATCCTTTACAAGATAACATCAGAAGACATTTCTCATAATTTAAAACGTACAAAATATAGACGTAATCTCAGCGACAATCAATGTCAAATATCTGTCAAAGATGTAGGTAAATTAGAGGTATTTTTGACAGATTGCAACTGACTTCAGAGTGTGGACGTTCTGGAAAATATGGGAATGACCCGACAGTAATAGTTATAGTAATATAACTTAAAATTGACAGTTTCGTAGCAAACAAAATCTCGTAGCCGCTCAAAGTATGTGTATGAACGTAATGTGCTTTCGGCTATTTTGAAATTGCTATGATAAACTAGGCACGTACAATAGGCATAAGTAGGTAAATATAATAAATGTGGGAACCTTACCCAATTTGTAAAAGATATTTTTTCGGAGAACTATTTAAAACATAGTTTCTAAGTACCTCTTGCAAAATAAATGTATGAAATAATTGTGCAATTAGAAGGATAGGAAATAAGTAGAAAATTCAAGGGAATAATTGGGTTGAAGAGTCATAATAAGTTTTACAAACAATTTGTGTCTAGCTGCATAGTTCTTCGATGCCTGTTATTGTTTTGTAGTTTGAATATAGTTTCATGCAAAAATGTCCAAATATTGCAAATATTCTAAGGTTCCTGCTATCCAGTCAATATTAGTTATGGTTGCTTACTACGAAAGTAAACTTTTCTGTAAAGCGACTTTAGTAATTATGTAATATACCCTAAAGATGTGACTAGGGAAAATATTAGCATGCGGGTCTTACAAGTACCTACTCGTAGAAAATTAAAAGTAAAATCGGCACGAAGTATGCTAACAATTTGCAAGGGAATATTAATGAGGGAAGATAAGGTTCCGAACCGTTTTACTTTTAAATACGATATGTGTTAAATTTGAACAGATCGCCCTGTGGGTGGCTGGTCATCAATTTGGCGAGTGGAGGGGCAGGTGGGGGGCGCGCGGGACGAGGGCGAGCTCAGCCTCGTCTAACCCCTTATTTTACATTTCACACTCCGGGAAAATCGTTAGAGAAATCTGCGTAGCGTGCATGTCCGAGACATACGCACACCGACGCGCTGCGGGCGGCGTGCGAGCGTCCGAGCCACCCTCGCCACCCGCCGCTATATCGACGAAACTTCAAGAAATCCTCTTATACGCACATGTGTACCTAGTCACATATGTAAATCAAAATTACACATTCAATTTCTTCTGATCCAATTGATCGGACGGCACACATGTATGTAAAAAGCTAGCAAGTAGCAAGCCTGTCATTAATTGAAGTTTCGCACTTTTCTAAAATGGAATAAGTTTCTCATCTAGATATTTCATAGTAGTACAACTTTAAAGTTCCTAATCATGTTCAAATCCAAATATCTTCCTCTATATTTGCTAACTCGGCCACGTATTGAAAATCAAATAATATATTATAGTAGATGTATTTTAATTAGAAAGCGGCTCGGGAGATGCTGCGGGGCGCGGGGAGGCACGGGAGGCGCAGAACAAGCGGCGAGGCGATCTATTGAAAGATGTCGCCGTGGGGCGGCGAGCCGAGTGGTCACATACATTATTACCGAACAATGTCACTATGCAAATGTATGTGGGAAGGCTTTGTGTGAACGCACTTACGCATACGGGGGGGAGGCGCCTCCACATAATCCGAGGCTCACCCCGCCGGCCTGCGCCCGCCGGCTCTCGCCAAAGATGGTTGTACGCATGTGAGTGTACACACGCGGCACTTTCTCTTGAAGCTCGCCACTGGCTTTTAAAGAGGGTGGCCGGGGGCGGCGGGAGGCAAGCGTTCCGAGCGGGTGACCACGGGGAGGCTCAGCGTGTGCCGGACAGCGCCGCCTGGCGGCACGCAGCGGCAGCGCAGACCTGCACGCACCACGCAAGGTCCACCTATGCAACAGGTCCAGACAACTGGTCTAGACGCTGATAACGCGGGATCCGGCAGCCGACCGTCCACATCAAACCGATCCTAATAACTCATCGTAACCCCTGGCTCAAGAAGCCGCACGACGGTAACGTTGCGCTAAAGACGTGCACGAAGAGTGCAGTGTTAGCACGGCTACAGGCTACAGGGTGCTCCAGTCGGCCGCGAGGCGAGGCGGGGGCGGCCTCGTTTAATTGAGTGTACTCAGCGCCCTCGCCAAATGATACTCCTCTGTTCCCGAAATACCTGTAAGCCTGTAATAGATGTTAATTAGAGCGCCGCCCTGCGCACGCTGCAAAGAAAAAATAATAATTTGAACAGGTCGTAATTAGAGATGTTTACATAACTGTAAAACAAATATTTTCTTAATTTTTAATATTTTTTCCTCTTTCGGGTCCTTTAGGGTCGGGTTTAAGCATATTTATTTTTCCTCGGGACTTTCTCGAGGCTTAAGAGAAAAATCTAAAATTACATCTGAAAAAACTTCTCTGCAGTGGGTACGTAAGGAATAAGAGGGCGGTAGATACAGGCCGGTAGGTGGGTAGACTGGGTAGCGTAGCACAGTGCGGTGTGTGCGAGGCGTGCGTGCGTGCGTGGAGCGTCACATGCAGTGCGTGTGTAGCATGCGGTGGAGAACAGCACACGCTATCGCACGTCACAATAAAATGGAGCTCGGCAGCGCGGGGGCGGCCACGGCTCGTTTGAATCGAACGCACGTCCGGGCCCGCCACCCTCGGGGTGTGTAGTGGACTTTTCGCTCGGCTTGATATATACTTTCCATTCCTCCCGATGCCGGCTACTGCGGCTGTAGGTTCCGGCCCGTGGTGCTGCCCGTGGCGGTGCGCTGCTCGCATTTACATGCGCTGCTCGGACTCCCCCCTCGGCCGCTCCAGATGAGTGCCTGCTCGCATATCAACATCTCGATCGAACTTAATTAAATTTTCCATCACTTCTCATTAGACTTAGGGCTTTGTTTATGATCCTTGTGCGATGATTGGATGGAGAGGGGCTTCGTAATGAGTCTTACACAAAGCTGTGGCTGTTGGATTGTGTAGTCTAGTTCATTACGTAATCATATACCTACTCGAGTCTACAACATAAGTAGACGTTGCAAAAAAAAATGGCAATTTCCTGTAAAATTGAGTACTTCAAAGATTCTAAAGCTAGGTAGGTACAGCTATCTTCGTCAATCCCTAGGTCAGTTGAACCGATTCTTTCTTCGTCACAACCTGTTTTAGTTTACAATAAATCGTAATCATAAACATATATTATTTTAGGTATAATACGGATTTTATTAGCTATGTGGGTCTACCATCTCTGCCTAACTCTTCAATGAAACAAAGCGTGATATTATGTTATGTTTACTAGCTCCTAATTTGCTTTAATTTGATAACATAAATAAATCAAATTTACACAAGAAATTTTTTGGAGCAAAATAGATATTTCAATTTTTGCACTAAAACTCTAAACTTTCATGGATGAAGATTTAAAAAACAAAAAAAATATGTATATCAGCTTTTATTAAAGAAAAATCCTTATTCCTGGGTGCACTTATCTTCGGTAGGTACTCGCAAAACTAGAAAAATTCTCTAACACAAATATTATCTTTGTGCACAAATCGAACCTGTATTACGCACCGCAGAAATCAAATACTGGTCACAGTACTTAATAACGCATTTCTAAACCACAAAAACGTTCACCAATTAACCTCCGATTGACCCGTGTGGCTGATATCATTTAGCCACAAGCCTTCGGTGTTCAGAGTCAATAGCAAAAAAATCTATCTACCTACCCTCAGTTTATCACAAATATTGAATTGTTTATGACCATAGACACGACTTAGCCGCGCCCGTACTTGACAAGTCTATCGGTCAAGGTTAAGAGTGTTCGTTAAGGTCCCCTTTTTATTGTTTTGGGTTCACAATCAGATATACAATCACCTCGTTCAACGTTGTTTGGGTCAAACACCCTGTATATTTGTTAGAAATTGTAAATAATTCCTGAATTAAACTTTTTCTTTTTTTAGGTCAGTGTTACTATAGCAACATGACAGATTGCCATTGCCTTGTGATCGGAAGATAAATTCTCGTAAAAAAAAAGTTTAAAACCTAGTCGCAGTTTCACCTCGCCGAGAAACAAAATGTCAAAATTTTGACAACTGGAGGTATTTTTGACAGATTAAGACTGAGATCAGACTATGAATGTTCTTAACTACGAGAACTGCCCCTCAGATTCACAAAGCAATGGCCACAATGCACGATAAACGTCAACGATAATTTCTGTCATAAACTTGCTATTTCCAGTCATCACGGCCATGACCCAATGAAAAGGTGTCATCATCATCATCATTTCAGCCGAAAGACGTTCTTAGCTGGACATTAGCCTTCCTTGAAGGGCGGGATTTGCCATAATCGCCACGCTTGGCAGGCGGGTTGACAATCGCAGTATGATGGTAAGATGCATAGAGAACGCTGCTGCCCCTTCTCTAGTAAGTCCCTTAGTCGCCTTTTACGACACCCACAGGAAGAAATGGGATGGAGATATTCTTTACGTCTGGCAACACACGGAACCAAAAACCGAAACCATCAATTCCCATTAATGAGTAACTGGTACCTATACAATATATACCTAGTGTTTTTAAAGAAATATATTTTAAGCAATATCTTACAGAAAACCGTTTTTCAAGTTGTGACAAAGCTCACTACTCACTCAAGATTTATAAAGAAGTAACTTTTACCAGCGGATTCACCCGCGCATTATACATACAAAACCTTCCTCTTGAATCTCTCTGCCTATCGATGAAAACCGCATTAAAATCCTTTGCGAAGTTTAAAAGATCTAAGTGTATAAACACGAAATGCGACTTTGTTTAATGCTGCGTAAAGATTAAAATAAATAAATTTGTTTATTTAAACTTTAATATTTTTTTCATATAGAGTCTTCTGTAAAAAGTGCGTACTCTTGTGATTTTGAATAAGCATAAAAAGTTTATTAATTTAGTTATTATATGGTACTAATAACGTTAATTGCGAATCTATATTCCAATTTTCATGTAACAAGTACACAGTTTCAAATGATTTTCAGAACTTAAAAAAATGTAAATAACAGATTTTACTTTTCGATTACAAATTAATAAGTACTTACTTACATATTAAGTTTTAAAGTTGTTCCATTAGTGGTGATAGTGGTGGTTGTGTTGAGGGGTAGTTCTTAGGTGCTAAGAATTTGTTAATTATTTGCCTAATTATTAAACATTAATTTATGACTATCTTTAACCGGTTATAAAAGACGGCAATGTTGGAAGTAATTGAGAAATATAGGGAGTTTATAAAAATATGCATTCCGCCAATTCTAGCGGTAAAAGATGGACTACCTACCTGTGTTGTTTACGTATGCTAATTTTATTGATATTACGTATTGACTGTCACTGATTTAAACTGTGTTCTTCTGTATATGTTATAACGACCTGTATGTTAATGGTACATAACCATTAACATACAGAAATCACACTCAAATCGAATGAAGAATTATTCATGTTCAGCACCATAGTTGCGTAACACAGTATAAATCAGTATCTGAATAATTTTGAAGCTCATTGCTAATTCATTATTTCATATGTTCGAAAAAATTGTCTGATTAGCAACGTAATCAACGTGTGCATGTTGTACAAAGGTAAAAAAAGCGACTTCTACTGATAGTGTATTATGCAATCACCTACCCGTCTGTTCATTCCCGTCGATACTTAAGTTGTTTTAACTTTTAGAACTGATCCAAAATATAAATATAATAATAATCATTTATTCATACAAACACATAATGTAAAAATATGTTGATAAGGCTTGGAATTTCTTAACCCTTCTTCTGCTCCATGACCTAGTTTTGTAACGGACCACTAGTTTTCAGATTAACTGACAAGTTTAATTTAAAATATCCATGTAGTCATCTCTACCTGTGATTTTTCTAATAAAATACTTTACCTACACACCATATGCACAGGTTCTTTCATACAGAGAAAGTAACTTGTAACCATAGCTCTGAGCTTTGTAATTAAGTGGATGTCCTCATTACCTTTATTTACGGGCTCTTATTTCTAAGCGTAGCTTAAAGTTAAGAAATATTTAAACTTCACTATTTTATAGTTAAACAATCATTAATAACTTCTTAACGTTAAGCAACGTTTATAAATATAGGGGCTAGTTTGCCTCCCCTTTCTAACATCCTTCCGACATACGTAGCGATCCGTCTTGGCATTCGTAACATAAATTTTCGGAAACAAAAAAAAAATACGCAATAGCGTGTTTACGTGATCGCGTGATTATTGCAAAATCAGAGCGGATGTTCATTTGTAATTATAATTGGTTATTGCATGGAAAAAGTTAAAAAAAACTACCGTCCGGTGTCACCTTCATACGTTTTGCACGTAACCCTTTCGAAGAACGCGGTCAATTTTAAATAAAAAATAACCTTAAGTCTCCAGAATAAAATAAGATGCTAAATAGAATCCCCGTAAATCCCCTACCATTGGCCTTTTACGAGTGTTTTTTCACACGCCATCGCCATCGCGGTAGTTCGACTGTCCTAAGGTTTAGCTATCGACAAATGGATGTGCAAATAACACTTGTGCGACAAAACTGTGCTGCGACTCACCGTAGTACGAATGCACGGTTGTGCGACACACTGAATCTAGTCGTTTCTAGCTCTCGCCGGCCGCTGCCGCGGCACCGCTCACTTCGCTCGCACGGCTCGTGCAGAGGAGGTCACAGTTTTAACCTAACCTAGTATACTATGTGAGCTCGAGAGTGTCGCACAAGCGTGCTTTCGAACTATTGTGAGTCGCAGTACTGTTTTGACGCACAAGCGTTATTCGTACATCCATTTCTCGAGCTCACGTAGTACACCCCTATTTTATGACAAAGTTTAGAGTGAAAAATGTTTGCCAAAGAAACTGAACTAAAACTCGCTATTTAAGCTTGGTAAGTATTCGACCAGTCGAAGCAAATATAAGCTTTGCATAACAATAGCCTAAGCAGACTCTTCAATCATCACCTGAAAACCTGAAATCTCGCAAACGCAGAATAAAACGTGGTGATTCTTTGATATACATTTAAATCATGACTCACGTTCTTTTTCTTTAAGACCATAAATATCGCGACGAGATTTTAGCGCATTGGAATTTGTACTCTCTGTGTTGAACCGAGCATTGAGAACCGAACGTGTTGAAAAACAGCAGTGCGTTGAATTGCGTTTTTTACGTCCGCGCAAATGTGAACTTAGTGTGATATGTGATTGCGCCAATGTATTTTAATTATTTCAAATTGAATAGACGATGAAGTCCAATTTTAAAAGTTTTGTTATCATAAACGAGTTTCCCATGGTATCGAGTTCAGATCGTACCCAAACAGAATACAAAAATCTATAAACAAACGTTGCGCAATTGCAGTGAGTACCTAGGTACCCTTTTTTCCTGAAAGGGTGATACTACGCGGTTTTTCAGGGAAATCTGCGCAGTTGATGTGGAATATTTTAGGTATTTCATAATATTGCAACATTATTCAGCTTAAGAGCATTCGAGTGCATACGTCCTGCGCGGGCTGGCAACGCCGCATTTAAAGTGATTTTTCATTTATAAATCAAAGTACACATTTTTTTTTCAGCCAATCACTAGATCTTTGGTATTTGTAAGTTTGTAAGCAATAGCTTGTAAAAGTATAACTTTTACAATTATTTTAGTATTTTCTTATGAAAGTCGACATATTGACAATAATTTTCTATTTGCAATACTTTTTTAAGATTAAATGTTTTATTTACGAGTAAGTGTTAAAATTTACTATATATAGCACCGACCTAGTGCATGCCTGAAAAAAATGTATTTTGATTTATATTTAAGAAAATGATCATGAAACTCCATTAGAAATGCGACGTTGCCAGCCCGCGCGGTATGATCGCTCTTAAAGCTTAAAATTCATGTAAGTCTAGTAGATATAGTAGGCCCACTGTCAGTGGGGCCGTAGGGTCAATAGAATAAGAAGCCAATTTATACAAGTTTTGTTACCAATTACGTGTGGCCTACAGAACTAGACAGACGCCATGCCAACTTGCAATAAACAGCAATAGACATTGTAAATCACCACACTTGACAGACGGAATAGTTTATTTTTTATTTTTTTTATTCTTTATTATTATAAGGGGTTTTTATCCACACGGGACAGAATAGTTATTTTTGGTGTAATTAGCAAGCAAGAGTATGCAAAATTGAGATGTGCCTGACCACTGCCGAGGGTCCACTAAGATAAACACCCAGAAAAATTGACTCGACACCTTACGTCATTTAGTCGTACTATAGCCATTGCATACAACTATCAAAAAATGCTAGTTGTGATTTTATTATACGGATAATATGAGATGGTAGTTAATTTTCTAAACCAGAAACTTTCCTGACTGTAATCTATGTAGGTAGGTACCTTCCTACGTCGTGACTCAAGAGGGATACCTTATTGTACTCAAGTGTACATTAGAAAATTCTAGATAAGCAAAAGAAATGCAAGAATTAAACTTCATCATTAATTGAATTCAAACCTATGATTTCAGAGAGAAACTTTTTATCGGTAGGAATTGGTTTAATTTTCATAGTTAAACAACATTCAATGCGTTATTTACGTTGCTGAGCCGACAATTTATTCGAACAAATGACGCAATGGTTTAAAAATAATCTTCAATCCCATTCAGATTCTGATAAATTGTGCGTTTCGCAATTAGGGTGCAGGTTGTTATTAGGCTAACGAGGCCGAGGACAGAAATTGCTGCAGTGGGCTTTCACTTAATGCCTACATACAGAGCTGACCTATTATGAAAATTTGAATTTCAGCTTAAGTACAAAGTTATACCTAAGGACTTTTGTACACACACGTATTTCTTGCCGTGAAAACTTACAGTTTATTCGTCGTGTATAGCCACGGTCGTCAGTGTTATATGGCTCACTGTACAAGCTTGTAGACAGAACTACGGTATTTTAAAACAACGTACTAACTTGCGAAATAAGAATTCTATCGTCGTTGCCTGTTTACAATAAACACGCCACTGTTGAAACAATAACAGAACTATGAGCCTCCATAAATTATATTTATAACGTGACCATCATGCAATGAGAATTCAAATCAATATTACAAACTAGAACGATTTTACGTCCAATAGATCTGATGTAAGCAAATTTCGCAACGTCCCTTTCCCAACCTGTTCCATTTCCTATGTCTGCATAATAGATAAACTTATATACGTATGTAAATAAGTACTTCACTGGCTATAGTATGGACCCCCGATATATAGTTTAAAGCTATAGTTATACATTGGCTTGACAATACTAGCCTCCCCCATACCAGGATATTTTACTTTCTCTGGACGAGGCCCCTTAGGCGGCGGCGTCCTGAACGCCACCCGCCGCCCCCCTCCGCCCCCTGGCGCCCGTCCACCCTGGACCCCCCCTCACGCATAGTACACCATACAGAGAGCGAACTAACTCTGCTGCCAACCTCTATAAACTCGTTCATACGTGTTCCTGTATAGATAGGTACTTATTTAAATACGCAATTTGGAGCCCACCTATACATACTATGTTTAGATGTATGCCTACTGAGCTTTAAATCAATTTGGCGTGTAATTTTATTTGGTTTAAGCTGATTTAATTAGAACGGACGTTGGCTTTTGAGTTTGTAATTGTTTCATTTGGTTACAATGTTACTTGGTGGCACTAGCTCCACCTAGGGTCCTACGAACTTTCTATTAGTTTCATATTCTTATTTATAATAAGTACCTTACCCTCACAACAGGAGCTCATACTAACAGTTTTTTTTTTCTTACAAATTTTTCTATTACTATTTATTTATAATATTTTTTTTAAATTAATATGACCAAAACGGATTTTGTACGTATTCTTCACTACGATCTCGAAAGATAAAGTTTGATTAAAAAACTGCGAATTCTACGCGCTCACGTAATGTGAAGAGGGGATGAAATGGGGGTCAAGCGTGAGTCGTCCCTTCCTACTACGGATGCTTCGTGCGTAGTTGTGATTTTAGCCATTTTGTTTTGACTAAATGGTTTCAGTGAATATTGATGACTGAAACTTTAGGGTAGTTCGATATTAAATTCGGATGAATATTGGTTTCCCATGGGATGCATGGACAAAGCTTCAAGTTTAAGGTAATATATAGCATGATCGGAAACTCAAAAGTCTAAGTTAAACCATTTATTTTAAACAGCCACAAAGGCACTTTTGGACTCCAAATTAACAAAATATTTGACTTGATTCTTGTAACCCCTCTTTTTTTTCCCTTCCAAAAGAAAGTTTCGTATGGAGATAAATAGACTTATATTCCACTGTCGCTCCTTTAAAATGTTTTAGAATATCTTATAAACATTAATTATAACATAATGATAGTGCCCCCGGCTTCGCCCGCGTGGGTGACGGAAATTATCCCATAGGACCTGATGCTACCGGAAAAAGGCCAGGTACTCTTTATAATATCAGCTACTGGCCATTGAAAGTCACGTCAATATCAGTCCATCCTCTACGAGATTAGTAAGAACAAACAGGCAGACAGACAGACCAATAAATAGTTATACAAATAAGATATCTTACTTATATACTTTCGTTTAGGCAAAAGCTGTTATTTTGACATCAGACACTTATTTTTTTTTTTGTTTACGTGCATTATCTATACTAATATTATAAAGCTGAAGAGTAATTGAAAATATCTTTTAGGGTTGGGTAGCCCATTTATTGAGGAAGGTTCTAAGCTATATAACATTACGCTACCATCAATAGGAGAGAGCAGCAATGTAAAATGTTGCAAAAATGGGGATAATGTATTCCCCTTGACAGCTTCCGTTGCGTGCGCTGCGTAAACGATTAAAGTAACGCAACAATCTTGTATGAAAATTTTTTCCTGATAAAAATTTCACAAAAAATCTGCCATTGCATATGTCTATGTTTTAGGTTGGCTCACTATAATGTTATTAATTGGAATCAAATGTAAATAATATAAAGTTGAGAGTTTGTTTGGTTGAACTTACTAATCTCAGGAACAACGTTTAGTGATGGATAGCCCATTTATCCAGGAAGGCTATGTTACTATATAACATCAAGCTAGGACTTTTAGAAGCCGACCAAAAAGTAAATAAAACGTTTTTAATATCGGAAGTCGGTGTCTTAGAATCTATATTTAAGTTTTTTTCCACCGACTTCCGAAATTAAAGTTAGTTATCACTTTGTAGTGTTTTTAAGGAAGTCGGTTTTTTTAATTTGTAAAAAAAAATATTTTTTTTTACGGTATCCACCCCGCACTAAATTCTATACCAGTTCCTATTTCCATTCCTGTACTTGCCAGGTGACATTTAAGACTTATATTGTTTTCTCATGAATGCCTCTTTCAGAGCTGGACCAAATTAAAATGGGACCACACGAAAAGTATCAGCTTTCAAATAAAAAAAGAATCATCAAAATCGGTTCACAGGTAACAAACATTAAAAAAAATACAAGCGAATTTAGATCCTCCTCCTTTTTTGAAGTCGGTTAAAATACGAAGATCTCGCACGGGCAGGCGATTTGATGTGATGGGGTGCGTCGGGGCAGCAAGAAATTTAACGCGGACGAAGGCGCGGGCAAGAGCTAGTACCTAGATATAGACGTGTAGATACACCTATAATAAAATTACTATCCCACTATAAGTAAAACGATAAAAATAAAGCAATAACAGGTAGTGTAATAATGTGATAAATACGTGCATATTTACAAAAATTGTATAAGGAGATTATTATCCAAAAAAAATATTATCAAATAATAATTTAGTATCTTAGTTACAGTAACCACATAATATAAATCAATATCATAATAAGTGTGAATTTAATTACAGTGGAAACTCGGTTATCCGGCCCTCAGTAATACGAATTCGCGATTATCCGGACTACCATCCGCGATAAAATAACTTTATACCTTCAAATGGAATCTGCATTATGTATTATGCAAAAATAATATGTACAAAACCGCTTTTCTTCATACGTTCGATTATTCGGATTTTCGATTATCCGAATGTCTAACGACAACAATTAGTCCGGTTAATCGAGTCTCTACTGTACTTAAATTAAATTAACAACATTTTTTATTTTATCTAGACTGTAGATGGTCCTATGGTACAAGACCAGCATGTTTCCAAAGATTCTTATCTCGGATATAGCCCTCTTACCCACCGACCTCGTACGTACTTTAAACGAGAGTTTAAATTATTTTTTATTTAATTGCAATCTTTTACAAGGCAGGTGTTTTATTGTAACATTTAACATAGTACTCTATAAAAGATGTACGTATTTAAGATAATATGACAAATGTTGTTCTATTTTATCTTTATGTCTCGTACTAGCTTCTGCCCGCGACTTTTTGCCCCCCTGACCCTTCCCGTCGCATTGAATTGCCTGCCGGTTTACGTCAATTTTTCATTGCTGCTCCGCTCCTTTTGATTGCAGTGTAATGTTATATAACCTATAGCCTTTCTAAATAAATAGGCTACCCAACACTAAAATAATTATTCAATTCGGATCAGTATTTCCTGAGATTACCGCGTTCAACCAAACAACAAAACTCTTCAGCTTATAATATTAGTATGGATTAAAGTTATTTTATCTATCACTTATTTCATTAAAAAGATGTAGATTGTTTTCTTACATAGTTACATAATATTTTCATTAGTGAACTGGCAAGGTACTGCCAGTTTCATGGTATAAATCTTTCTAAAAAGTTGCATAAGAGATTCGCAGCGAGGTGGATTGTATATGGCTTTGACAGCTCTCTTGCAAAATGAAAATGGTTTCAATGTCAGCTGCCCGATGCCACCCCACTTTAAGATATAATGTTGTGGAAGTATTTACCTAGATAAAATAGACGTAACGTTTCTAGATCCAATACTTATCATTCATCTTTCTGATCTTTCAGTATTATATTCGGTAATAATTATAATTAAAACATCTAAAATTATGTGAGCGTAGTACCAGTCCGTGCCGCTTGTTTCCGTGAAAAAATTTGGTCGCACCTTTAAACTGACTTTAACTAGTGAGAGAGAATTCCCTAAACGATTCTTAGTCAGTTTGCCAGTTACTTTCACGCCGAACTAATGAAAGATGGTCACATTTTCATCAAAGTCAGTTTCGTGATGAGCCAGTGAAGCGAGCCCCCCACAAACAAACAAGTGCAACACAACCATTATCCTAAATAGTGCGAGCGAAGCAAGCCTACTTACACCACGAAACAGATTTCATACCAGAAAAGCGAGTGGAGCGAGTCTTGTCTACAAGGCAAGGCAACACAAGCGAATGGAGGACTTTAATGACGAGCGAGCGAAGCGAGCTCATCTATGTACGCCACGAGTGAGAGGATCGCAGTAGGCAGTTCAGTAGTTTAAAAACGGAGCACCCTTTTTAAACTAGTGAACCGCCTACTGCTTCGTTCACTCACAGTCGAAATAGACTCGTTCTTCTTGAAAGTGGATGAGCGTATGTTACAATTCCAATCAAACCCTCACATTTATAGAGGAGATTTCAACAGCAGTAGACTAACTGCCGGTGAACCCTCCTAATTTTCTCGTAGTGCTCAGGCATAATAATTACTTGCATGATGACGCGGCCTGCCAGGGTCGCGAGATTTGTTCGAAAGAGATACCGTGGCCCTGGCACATGGGAAATTGAAGGAACACGGGTGAGTTTTAGTCAGTAAAAGTCTGACACGCCCTTCCGCTCCACTCAGAGCGGAGACGTCATTTGATGATTTTCCGTCCACAAAAAAAAAATGATGACGCGGCGCCACCGATTCCTAAAAAGACGATTTATATACTTCCGGTTGCTTTTGCACTTGTTCCTATCTAGACTTTTTAGCTTTATTGTGTTCTCTACGTCCTAAAATGACCAGAGGGGTAATTGCGTAATACACTATCAGCAGGAATCGCTTTCAATTTGACAGTTCTGCAACATTAATGGCGTTGTTTACGTTGTTTTTGAAGGCTGATCCCTTTGTTCATATGTCTGTTCGATACATATGAAAAAATGGATCAGCCTTCAAAATTATTGAGATTGTGATCAATAGTGTGTTTCGCAATTAGGGTGTAGATTTAGAGGTGATATGATGCGAAATGTTTTTACATAGTTATTTGTAACAAATATTCCTATGTTTTCCAAAACTGTTGCAGCCATTGTTTTGCTCGACACTTGACTTTTAAAGCTCATTGCATTCCATATGAAGTAATCTTTCACCAATTTATGATAGATATGTTTCAGTTCCGAGTAGATTTTTGACCTATCGACATCTTGACATCTTAAACTATTTTGGTATTACGGTTTCTGACACTATCGTAGCTATTGTTTTTGCTCGGCACAAGATTATTTAAGCTTTTTGCATTCCTTTTAATTAAAGCTTTCTTCAATTGGGATTTTTCATTTCTGAGCATCCTACTAATATTATAAATGCGAAAGTTTGTGAGGATGGATGTATGTGTATGTTTGTTACCCTTTCACGAAAAAACTACTGGACGGATTTGGATGAAATTTGGCACACAGATAGTTCATAATCTGGATTAACGTATATGGTACCTTTTTATCCCGGTAGTACGTTCCCGCGGGATATTTTCCGACCTCCACGCGGGCGAAGCCGCTGGCAAAAGCTAGTATTTACATATTTCTGTGAACTTCGTCTCAGTTTTTAACCCTATTTTGGCCAATATTTGTGTTCTCTCTCTTTAAGTTCTAGTAGTGCTTTGTCAACTCTTGACAGCAACATCAGAATCGCTGTTCTACCCAAAACTTTTTCTCGCGAGTCGGATTGCTCGTGCTCACCGCAGTGTATCCAAATTATGTCCTGTTTTATTGTGATAAATATTACCAATCTTTTGAATGTTCAACCAATACTGTAGCACTTAAACTCTCGTAGTTATTAGCGGTTGAAATGTTACATGTTTTGGGCGCTCAGAAATATTGAACTTACTACCAATATTGAACTTAGTACGCACGGCGACAAATCAAGCTATGCATTACCAGGATAAGCTGATTTGTCATTGTACGAAAAGCCTATACGATAGGAGGTCAGGTATAACTGGAAATGTATAGCTTGATATGTAGCCGTGTGTACTAGAGTACACCGAGCCAAAAGATGTTTTATGTCAGAATGTCACTTGAGAAGTTGAGAACGGCTGGACCGATTTGGCTTTTTAGGGTTCCGCGCCAAAGTGGTAAGAAGGAACCCTAATGTTGCGACTCAGTATGTATGTCCGTTTGCCTGTCACAGCTGGATATCTCAAAAATTACTAATTCTATCAACTTAAAATTTGGAATAGTTTTCATGCCGTTTGCCCAACTATTCTGCAAATAAGTTTTTGTTTGTCACAGCGACTGAAAGTGTGTCTTAAAAATCGAAGTGGGGTGACAAGAGGGGTATCATATGAAACAGCGCTATTTGCACATTGTTAAACATTTATCTTTTTTTTTAGGTCGCACAGTTTTCGACGTTTAACGAAAAATTTTGATAAAAATGCCGTCCCTCCGCTCTTATCTCTGAAGTTTGCATCGAAATATCTGAAATTATTTAGGTATGTTTCTAAAACAAGGCTGCAATAGCATATGTCTATCTTTTAAGGTTGGCTCACTATAGCTTTTTAATTGTAATCAAATCTAAATCTATATAATTATTATAAAGCTGAAGTTTGTATGTCTGGTGTTTGGTTGGTTGAACGCGCTAATCTCAGGAACTACTAGTTCGAACTGCAAAAATATTTTAGTGTGTGGTACTCCATTTATCGAGAAAGGCTATATAACATCACGCTATGGCTAATAGGAGCGGTAGTGAAAAGTGTTGCAAAAAAGGGGAAAAGTTATTCCATTTGAGAGCTTACGTTACGGTACCTACGCTGAGAGTAACGGTGAGAGTAACGCAACAATCACATGTAACGGAATAGTTTCTCTTTAAAAGTTCTAAAAAAAAGTCCGTAATAGCATATGGTCCGGCACCGTGTGGTGCCGGACGTAAACAATAACACCACCCCATTTCTTCCCGTGGGTGTCGTAAAAGGCGACTAAGGGACTTACTAGAGAATGGGCAGCAGCGTTCTCTATGTATTTTACCACCATACTGCGATCGCCAACCCGCCTGCCAAGCGTGGCGATTATGGCAAAGCCCCCCAAATTGGGGAAGGCCTAAGTCCAGCAGTGAACGTCTTACGGCTGAAATGATGATGATGATGATGAATGAATAGCATATGTCTATCTTTTAAGGTTGGCTCACAATAACGTTCAATCCAATCGAAATATTATCAAGCTGAAGAGTTTGTTTGGTTGTACGTACTAATCTCTGAAATTACGGTTAGTGTTGGTTAGCCCATTTATCGAGGAAAGCTATAGACCTCATAACATTACACTAGGACCCTTAGGAGCCGAGCAAAAAGAAAAAAGTCGCGAATACGAAGACTCCGCACGGGCAGGCGATTCGATGCGACGGGGAGGGTCGGGTGAGCAAGAAATTTAACGCAGACGAAGTCGCGGGTAGAAGCTAGTAATATTACTTAGGTTGCTCCAAAACTTTGCATAGTGACATATATTATTTATAAAAATAAAAAAAAACAAATTGCCATCACAGTCTTATACACTTCTGCATACGTATAAACCAACTTAAAAATCTCTTGTCAATTACCCTTTGAAACGGAAGCACAGGCATTGTCCCAAGCATCTAATAATACCTCCTCAGTTTCAGGATTTGATTTTTAGGAAATAAGGAATTGGAAATGTTGCCCGGAAAAATGGGTAATTAGGTAAAACTGAAAATAAGGTTTGGCAGGACAACGTTTGTCGGGTCAGCTAGTAATTAATATGTTACAATTACTACCTAAGTCGTTTAACCCTTCTGTGGTTGCTAGATATTGAATGGAATGTTGAAAAGCTTTTTTTAGTCAGTTCCGTAGTTCGATGCGAAAAAGAGACACCCCTTTTTAGGGTTCCGTTGCCAAATGGCTAAAAACGGAACCCTTATAGATTCGTCATGTCTGTCTGTCTGTATGTCTGTTTGTCTGTCTGTCCGAGTATGTCACAGCCATTTTTTTCCGAAACTATAAGAGCTATGCTGTTGAAACTTGGTAAGTAGATGTATTCTGTAAACCGCATTAAGATTTTCACACAAAAATAGAAAAAAAAACAATAATATTTGGGGTTCCCCATACATAGAACAGAAACTCAAAAAATTTTTTTCATCAAACCCATACGTGTGGGGTATCTATGGATAGGTCTTCAAAAATGATATTGAGGTTTCTAATATCATTTTTTTTTAAACAATAATATTTGGGGTTCCCCATACATAGAACTGAAACTCAAAAAAGAAAATTCATCAAACCCATACGTGTGGGGTATCTATGGATAGGTCTTCAAAAATGATATTGAGGTTTTTTAATATCATTTTTTTCTAAACTGAATAGTTTGTGTGTCCCCCCCCCCCGTAACTTCTAAAATAAGGGAATGATAAAACTAAAAAAAAATATATGATGTACATTACCATGTAAACTTCCACCGAAATTTGGTTTGAACGAGATCTAGTAAGTAGTTTTTTTTTTAATACGTCATAAATCCTAAACCACAATTTACCTTTCATTCAGTCAACTCAAATATAAAAATTAAAAAAAAAACATTTAATTTCATAAACATAAACCTTATGCATAAACCGTGAATTCTTGCAGGTTTGTACGGAACCCTAGGTGCGCGAGTCCGACTCGCACTTGGCCAGTTTTTGTTCTTAGGGTTTATTAAACAAACGGCAAAACGGAAGTGTTGAAATTTTGTCCTGTCTGTCTCTCTCACAGCGCTCGCAGTCATTTTAGTCAAAGAATAGCGACCTAATATATGTAGGTATATGAAAGGGAGGAACCTTATTGCATGTAATGTTCTACACTACCGTAGTGAAACAATGAAGAGCTATGAGGGATTTCTTAGTATGAAAACTGAATTAAATAAGTCCACGTTCCCACAGATGTAATAAAATCGCGCCGGGATATTTCGTGCACTGTATCTGAAACGTACTACTCAGCAACGAGAGTTCAAAATGGAGCACTCTGTTAGATTCTCGAAGCTTAGTTCAACAGACAGAGTTGAAAAATCAGTGCACTATTAAATCCAGCCGCGAAATTTTTACATCCGTGTGTATACGTGGGCGTATAAGCTTATAAAATGCATATTAAGTATGTGATAGGTGTGGAAGGTAACAAAAAAAACTAAGTCACTTTCTTGAGTGGTGAGAATTCGCCTCTACAGTCGCCGAAACTGTCCCACCCCTCTGTCTTGCTTTTTGCTTTAGATCTAGCTTTTCAACAATAGTCACAGTGGAAAATTCTGTAAAATTAGGTAACTAAAAAGACACTAAATATCACCAATTATCGTTTCAAAGAAGATACCTGTGTTAATTAGTTTCTGAGAGCAACCGCAGACATAACTATGATTTGCACAATTTTCTTTAAGATTAAAATTCGAACTTATTTTTGCTGCTGATAAATACTATGCATATGCATAGAGCAAGTTACTGCAATATCCGCAAGATATTCGTTGAAGGTGCCCACACCCCGACGATGTGGTGGAGACCATGTACGCACGGCCACAGGTCAAGCTATACATTTCCAATATAAACTGACTCCTTACTGTAAGAAAATCCTATACAATGCGAGGTCAGTTGAAACTGGAAATTAAAGATATTTTCAGAGCCATGCATGGAAAACTCATAGAAATTTACACTCACTTCAAGGTTCATGGGGGACTTCGACGCGAAACTGAGCAAACGAGACAGTGATGAGCTGCGTGAGTCGAACAATTTGGAATTGGACATCGAAATTACCGGGGTCACATACTGGGAAGTTTTATGGAAATCAAAGGCCTTTTACGATAAACTCCTTCTTCAGTAAGCATGAGCACAGAAACTGGACCTGGCCGAGCCCAGATGGTGCCACTAAAAATGAGATTGTGCGTGTCAATGATGTCTCTGTATCATCATTGCGGTGAAAACTGGAAGTGATCACCGCATGGTAAGACGCACACAAGATGTCAGTTGATGAAGTCTCCGCTACGACTAGCATCGATCCAAATCCAAGACCCCGAAAGCTTTCAGCTCGAACTTTAGGATCGTTTCGAGTTCCTAGGGAACTCTGTGGACGACTACAAAAATGGGTTCGTGAAAACTGTCCACACGGGCGAGTCTAAGACCTTTAATACCCGTCGTATAAATAGAAAAAAAATCTCTCTGGTCCTACATTATAACTCATGGAGAAGAGGCATAAAATGATGGTACAGTCCATAGTTGATGCGCTCCAGTACCAGCAGTACAATAGACGGATCTCGAAGTCGATGAAAAGCGACCTTCGCTGTTTTAATACGGACCGTATTAAGGACGAAATAGAGGGAAACAATTGATTCAAGATCTTTGCAAAAGATCTATTTGTTGGGCAGAGCCAGCTTGCAAAATTGAGGATCTATGATGGCAGAATCGTATCCACCAAACCTGAGCTGTTGAGAGAAATCGACAAGATTTATGGACAGTTATGCACGTCAACCAGTAACTTCGTCACGAATCTGGCAAACGACACAAGAGCTAGATTGACCCGACACTACACCGAAGACATCCCGGATGTCAACTTGTACGGGATTAAGATGGAACTGAAGTAGTTTAAAAACATCAGTCGCTGGGTAATTACGAAGTTACGGCCGAAGTTCTGATGGCGGGTAGAAAACCCTTTCTTAAAGCCCACCAGAAGCTGTTCGATACCGTCAAATTCGATCTAAAACGTCACACGCATGAAACGTAGGTGGCACTCTTCTTTATAGAGGCGACGATGACCTGCTTTAGAAGTGTAGGGCCATTTCACTTCTGAGCCATGGCTATTAGCTGTTTTCACGACTCATCACGAACATTCTTGCCGGAGATTTGACGAATTCCAGCCTTATGAACAAGCCGAATTTCGTAAAGGGTTTAGCACCGTAGACCACATTCATACATTGAGGTAGATTGTACAAAAGACCGAAGAGTATAAACCTGCCTCTCTGTTTAGTGTTTGTGGACTAAGAGAAACCATTCGATTTGATCGAGACTAGCCCAAGTCTCAATCAAAACGAAAGATTTGTCATAGTACTGTACTCTCTCTAACGGTGCCAGATTGAATATCGGTACATTGAGGTGCTGAAGTGTTTGTATGAAACGCTACTATGTCAATACTCCTCCAGGAACGGATCTCAAAACCCATCCTTCTGTAGCGAGGGGTGAGACAGTGAGAAGTAATCTCTACGAAACTGCTCAGCTGCACTGAAGGATGTCTTCAAGGTTTTCGACTGGAGAGAGGTTATCATCACCATCATGACGAGTCATTAATTCATCAATAGGTACTCGGTGACCTCAATAGAACTTCCGAAAGAATGAGTCTAAAAAAGAACATGGACAAAACGAAGATCATACCTACGGAATGCCCTTGTTACCCCCACCCTCATGAATGTTTACCTAGGACAATCTGTCCGGCTCAACTTCGAGAAAGAGGACAATCTTCGAACTCGACTCGGCTGGGCAGCAATCGGGAAGTTACGCAATATCTTCTCGTCCCACATACCGCAGTGTCTCAAGACGTCTTTTACCAGCGCGTATTGCCAGTAATGCCTACGACACAGTAACGTAGTCACTTACAATGAGCCTTATAAAAAGGCTGAAAGTCACCCAAAGGACAATGTAAAGGGCTATGCTTGGAGTTTCCGTACGGAATGGAATTCGAAATCAAAAGCTCGAAGAAATGCCAAATATAGTGGTAGTGGGCAGGGCACATTGCTCTCAGAAGCGATGGGTGATAGGGTCGAAAGGTTCTGGAGTAGCGACCGTGTACTGTAAGACGTCATCCCCCACAAGGAAGACCGATGACCTGGTGAGAGGTGCAAGAATCCGCTAGACTTGCGAGAAGCACAGAACCGGTAGAAGTGGCGGTGCTTTGGGGAGGCCTGTGTACAGCAGTGGGCATTTTTAGGGTTAAATGACGTATGGGGCTTAGGAAACCGAAAAGTCCAAAGGAGTTACGATCCGTCTACATCAACAAATACGATGGTCTGACTACCTATACGGTAATTATTGAACGGTTTAATTTTTCTGCAGCCGCTCGTTAGCATTCAATGCGTACTTTTCATGAAGTTCAATTATGGCGAGTAACCGCATTGAACCCAGAAAACTAGGGCTGAAAAAAATCTTTATGTCACCTTTAGGTATACCACAAAATCCACCAGTTCAATCCAAGCCTCCAGTCCAGCTCCACAGTCGATACTGAAAATAGTATCATGAAGCTGAAAAAAATATGTGTTGTGTGTGTGAGTGTGTGTGTGTATGCTGGATTGCGTTGTTCCACCATGTGCATACTGCATAGTAAGGATGCCCGATTAATTGCTTTGAATCGATCTACTGGATCGTAATGGATCGTAACTTCGTGAATCGATTCACGATCTTAATCATATTGTATTGAATCGATCTTACTCGAGCTCAGAAGATCGTATCATAATTTTATAATACCAATGAAAAGCACAGTACCTATGCATGCAAAATTATTTATTTTAACATAATCTTCTTAATTAGATATCTATTAATATAATAGATTGATTTCTATTACAAAGTGTTCCACGGACGCCGTCATGACAGATAGCCGTAATATGCGATTCAGACAGCGACTCGTATCAACTAAAACCTAAACAGTACGAACTACAACTTGTCAAGTATGTTATCATTCCTTTCCGAACGTCTGTTTTTAGCTGGAAATACTTTGACAGATAGCCGTAATAGGTAGATCCAGTGCGTCTGTCCAAATTATTAATTTTGAAAAGTTTAAATGTAAATGACAACTGTAATCTGCTTTGTGTAAAACATCTTTTATACTTTTCAAAATTATTCATTTACTAGAGAAAATAGACGTTCGGACGGGAATGCCAACACACCCGACAAGTTGTAGTTCGTACTGTTTAGGTTTTAGTTGATACGATTACTTCATACGATCTTAGGTGCAAACGATTCGATCCGGGCGAAGATCATATCCTGTTGAATGGATTTAAAAAATCGGTAGATCCTATGGCCATGAATCGATCTTCGAAAAGATCGATTCAGATCGATCATCCGTACTACATAGGTACCTACATTGTAAGAGCCTTATTTGCATACAACTAATCTCTAGAACATAATGATGACAATACTTTATGAATAATATATTATTAAGGATTTGTGGGAAAAATATATGTTTTCTATATACGAAATGTTGAATTTTTGCCAACCGCAGATTTTAAGTAATCTTTGACGCAATTCTATATACATATTTTTTTTAGATCATAAATAAAGAATTATTTGACCATCTTGTCCCAGCTTGTACGTTTTAGTGAAAATTTAATAAATCTAATAGGTTGGGGAAAAAGTTTCTTCGCATTTTTTAAGACAATTCAAAACATCTCTTAATAAAGTTTATTTACATTTAACTAAAGTATGTAGGTACCATTTTGTTCGATAACTTTTTGCCATCTTGTAGGTAGGGACATGATCCCATTGCTATAGAAATTTTGGGACTTCTGGTCAAAATACCGCGACAAGTGGTTTTTGCAGTCCTCTCGTGATGTTAACCTGACACTGCCTAAAGAATTCTGAAGAGACCGAAACAGGTGGAAATCTGAAGGTGCAAGGTCAGGACTATACGGCGGATGCATTAACACCTCCCAGCCAAACTCTCTTTATTTTTGTTGGGTGGCTAAAGATGTGTGAGGTCTAGCGTTATCATGATGAAAAACCACACCCCTTCTGTTGATTAATTCCGGCCGCTTTCTCTCAACTTCTTGCTTTAATCTCATCAGTTGTTCGCAGTAGAGTTCAGAATCGATGGTCCTGCCTGGTGGTAACAGCTCATAATGAATAATGCCCTTCCAATCCCACCACACACACAGCATCACCTTGTTGCGAGTTAACCCGGGTTTCGCCACAGTCTGTGAAGCCTGACCGGCCTTTGACCACGACCTTTTTTGCACGTTCTTGTCATACGTGATCCACTTTTCATCACCAGTTATCAGCTTCTTCAAAAATGGTTCGGTTTCATTACGTCGTAATAAAGAATCACAAATGAGTACACGGTTCATTAGGTTTCTTTCAGTGAGCTCGTGAGGTACCCAAATGTCGAGCTTTTTTGTGTACCCAGTTTTTTTCAAATGCGCCAAAACTGTTTTGTGGTCAATTTCCAGTTCTTCAGCTACGTCGTAACTACTGGTATGCCGATCTTGCTCCACTTTTTCAAAAGTGGCATCCATTTTATCCGTAATAGGGCGACCAGAGCGACGTGCATCTTTGACATCAAAATTTCCGGATTGAAAACGCTTAAACCATATTTGTGCTACTCTCACAAACACTACACTAGGTCCATAAACATCGCAATTTTTTTTCGCGGCTTGCGTTGCATTTTTACCTTTTTTGTAGTAAAATTTTAAAATGTATCGAATTTCTTCATTAGATTCACTCATCTTGACGGTACGAAAAACAAATGAAAATCAAACATTTTCCTAATTTCAATTTGGAATTATGTTCTTTAAAATTTAAACTTTCAATGATACCAAAACCAGCCAGATACAAATAGTATAGCCAAAGAGATTTTATTACAAGTTCATACATACTATAATGCGAAAAGACTTTTTCCCCAACCTAATATGAAACTAAGAAGACTATTTTCAAAGGGGACGGGTGACGGACGGACGGATAACGTAGTACCTAGTTGATTGCTGATTTAAAAAAAAGGTGAGTACCTATATTATGAATAATATTAAAAATTATAATTACAGGCGTCTACTGTTGGATGAAAGCTAAGTATCAGCGCATCCACTGGTCCTGTGCTACCCGCATCCATCACAAAGTCGTTTGTCCACCTGATGGGGGCTTCCTTTTTGTTTTTGTATTTATTAGTATAGTTGGTAAGTAATTTAATTTAGTACTTAGTAGGTACCCATTTCTTCCCGTGGGTGTCGTAAAAGGCGACTAAGGGACTTACTAGAGAATGGGCAGCACAGCAGCGTTTTATATGCATTTTACCACCATACTGCGATCGCCAACCCGCCTGCCAAGCGTGGCGATTATGGCAAAGTCCCCCAAATTGGAGGAGGCCTAAGTCCAGCAGTGGACGTCTTACGGCTGAAATGATGATGATGACCTAGTAGTAAATAGCTTGGCGCCTATGGCAAATGGGCAATGTAAAATATACTCACCCTTTCCACAACGAGGTGCATCATACACACGACAGATGGCGGTATTTTATATGACAGTTATATTTTCATGTTATTTTACTTTCGGTGAATCATAATCGTCTACAGTCCCAGAAAGTTTTAGGTGAATTAATTAAGTAGGTTTCAGGTAGGTACAGCACGCGAAGTAATCTCGTCGTTCATTTCTTTTTTTACTCTAGTTCAAAGCATGGAAGCGTGGCGATTCCGGTGTCTTGATCATCATGTAGCTGTTTATGGATACAGAAAGAGTTTCAGCTGATTTAATTAAATCATGAAGCCAACTCTAAAATCGGCGCTAAACTGTGAAAACTTATCCTACCTACACTACAACCACTACCTAAACTACCTTGAAAGTTCAGCAACTATAGGTTTTCCGAAGTGACCGATAGATGGACAATTTGGTGTATGTATACCAGGCGCGGTCCGAGGTGGGGGGTCCTAGGGGTCATGACCCCCCCCCCCCCCCAAGACAGTTATGCTGCCGAAACCTTGAACGATTTGCCTGACTTACTATCTTAAAATTATTCTCACTTGAGCCACGGATACTCAGATGGACATTTACAAAAAGATTATAACCCGGGACATCATGCTGATCAGTAGCGTTTGCGACTACTAGATCAAAAAGGATGTACCTTCCTAAAAATATTCTTCAGTACTCATGGTGACCGCCCCAAAATATTAGGCTGCGACCGCGCCTGATGTATACAATAATATCGCACTGTCTGTTTGAGGGTTTATAGTACTTGTAATATTTGTCGCCTACTTATCTGTTTAGTTTTTAATTAATGCCGTTAAGATGTTAGTAAAGAAATAAGCAATGGAAATTAACAAAAGGCCAGATTCAGATTAAATGAGAGAATACAGTAGAAAGTTATCAATAATTTGTCAGTGTCTGGGTGCAGTCCGAGAGCCAAAGAATTTGGATTAACAAGAAAATTAAGTCAATTTTATACATAATTAGTTTATTTGAACACCAAACAAGATTACAATAAATTTTATAATAGGTACATTTATAATATTAAAGACTTATAAACGCTTAGGCGAGACGTTAAGGATACGATTATTATAAGGTTGGAAAATGAAACGTCATTTGAGAGGAGAAAGATTTAATAAATAGATATACGTAAATATTTTAATCTAAAACAGTATCAGAGCTAGAAGGTCAATTGTAAAGGAAATTATGTTAGAAATCACAATTTCACTACCTACACAGAACAATGATTGCCAAGACAAAATGTAGTCGTTTAAGTATACAAGCTAAGTTTGCGTTGGAGCCAAATATTCTTAGTCCAAGTCGACGTCGTACTCAACGTTATGTTGGCACGGTACAATCGTCAAAGAACAGGGTGCTTTAGTGAATCAAAGAAAGATGCGTTTACTTTTAACGCCGATCATTAATAAATTGTAAATGTTAGGAAGCCACTATTGTGTATTCAAAGTGTGTTAATACTGATAACATGCTGTTTCAAGCGATTTGATATGTAATGTAATGCACAACAGTTAGGAGGTCGCTGATAAATTGTAAATACACTGTCTACTAATTAGATGTCGGAGTAAATACTGTCTGTCAAGGTACCTCAGGTCTCAGGTACTAAAGCTCTAGTACATATTGGTGCTAGAAGCGTTTCCAGAGCTGTTAGCACGAAAGGCTTTGCGCGTGGGTGTGAGCGGGTTGAGCTCTGCTGGTTCAAAAGCCACTACAGGCGGGTTCTACTATCTCTGTGGGGCAATTGAGCTTTACTCATGCGTGTGCGCGAGTAAAGTCACGGCGACTATGTATAACAGTCACAATTTTGTCTAAAAATCTAAGATTTTTTTTACAAGAAGTTAGCGGGACACAGCCATGTGACGAGTAACAATCGATCGCCGACGCCCAATCTCGAGAATTCTCGAGTCAATACTATAGCACCCTGACTTTAGGTAATAATTATAATCCCTAAGTTACAATACATCTTAACGTATTAAATAATAAGTTCATATGGCTAAACACGGAAGGTATTAATTATTGATACTTACGAAAAAAAAAGACTAATACATTTAGATTTGTAGCTTTAGTTTAGTGCAAGATTATGAAATATGTTTAGCTTTGTACATATGAGAATACTAAAGTTAAATACGTCACTGGCGTTAATTCATAACCCTCTTCCATTGCATGATCATCTGTGAAATGTATAGTGGAGCACATTTGAGACAGTTGCGACCAAGTACGGAAAATGGTTTCTTAGTTTCTGATCCAAATATTTATGTCGGTGTAAAATTGACTTGAAATACTTTATTTAAATACCAGTGCCACCAAATTATTACATAATTTCATTTGGTAGGTATCTAAATCTCGCACCTCAACTATCGCTACACATATCTTAACAATCCTTTAACCTCAGAGGACATTTTATGCACCATAGATTACAAGTGATATCATAGAGTGAAGAACTTAAAAAGGCAATAAGCATATTTGAGAAAGAGCAAAAACGTATCTAATTAGATTTTAGGAAGAAATTGTAACTTTATAATACGTAAAACCCACTATAGCGCCGCTAAATAAACTAAAAACGTTTCAAAGCATTCTAGATCAAAATGTAAGTTAAAAATGAGCACCCATATAATGCTAGCAATAAACTAGAACGGTTCTAAGTCAGAATACTCTGATTTTAATTAGGTAGACCAAAATGACATCTGTTACTATCACTTAACTGTCATGTTGACAAAAAAAGGTCGATCGCAGCTGTCATTTTATTCTAGCAAGTTAATAATCAGAGTTTAAGTCTGTTTGTTTACTATCAGGAATAAAACCTGAACTAAATATTTATTTTTAATTAAATTGAAGTTTAAATACGTACGTAAGTACGTTCAGTCGTCTACTGCTTAAAATACTGGAAGACAGTAACATAATAGTCTGCAGAATTCAGAAAAATCAGCTATAATGACCAGGACGCGGGGCATATAGCATTTTAAACAGAACCCTACCTAACATTGGGTATACAACCTATCTATCTATCAGGTTATCAGGTAATTCGTTCACATACTGAAATTTTGCTCCAACAGCATTTATGCTGCGACTAAGCCAATTGTTTTGTATTGATAACTAAACATTATCAAGACTGCTTGAGAAATAGCTAGTGTATAACCTGGAAGCACATGGGGGTGAGGTCGTTCGGCGATGTTGCCGCTTAGGGCACTCGGAGAATCCGCGCTATTGTCGCACTATACAACATTTCATACAATTTTTTGTTTTAAGACTCAAATGTCATTTTGAATGCTTCGAACTTTTATGTATATTTGAGTATATACCCATAGCAAATGACCTCACCACCTTTTTTAAAGCAATTTCAGATCGAATATATGAAACTGATTATAGAATCAACTGCACAGTCATGAAATATATAGAAGTAAGAAAAAAATGCATAGAAACGTCCGGTGTCTGGATAGATAGAGAAGTAAGGAATATTATAAATTACTCTTATAAACATCTATTTGCTAAATCTAATTCAAAATACAGAGTTTTCAAATTCCATTTTAAACACTTAGAATAAAAGGCTTCATTCAGGATGATGTACATACCGTTCATGTTTAGAATTCAATTATCTTATTAGCAAAAATTACACAGATATAAAATTCGACCGAACAACACTTAGTAATGTACACAATCAAAAAATTATATTAAAAATATTCTTCTTTCTTTTTTATTTGTCCAGGTTCGATTTAATTTACTGAATTTAAATCTACGACACTTAGTAGAACATCGATTTTATACAACAGATATGTAAACTTACTGAGAATATAAAAGTACACGACATCATAATATTTTGTAAAGTTTCAGACAGTATTGAATATAATATTAGAAGACTTCTGGATATAATATGATTCTCTGGATTTTGGTGAGTCAACGTTACGATATATATTTTTGGTAATAAAACATAACACTATTATTATTGCTCAACGACAAATACTATACAAAATATACTATATCTGTGTATATCATAAGCACTGGCGGATTGGTGTGATTGATGTGTAAAAATATATAGTTCAACTCGAACCCTCAATAAGGCTGCAATATAAGTACCATCAATTCCACAATAAATACATAATTATTGGTTATAAAATATTGATACGTACATTCTTCTGTTGTTGTGCGAAAACCAAAATAATTGTGCATTTGATTCGATATTCCGTTCAATGAAGTAGCTAGCTAAAATAAGCAAAATAAAATGTCGGCAATCAAAATTCGCTTTGTATAATATTTATATAAAATGAGAAATTAACCATAGTACCTACATCTATGTAAAGCTAATAAATAAATAAAAATAAAGCGTGCTTAAATCATAAGTGTTAGTTTAAAAGTTTAGTGAAAACAAAAATAATACAGCGACAACAATTGTGTTAGTCAAATGGCGATACATTGCAAAATCAGATTATTATAAAATAAAAAATACTATACATTGTGTATTGTGAAAGTTCTAACTTACTATAGGTATGTAGTTATTATAACAAACGAATTGAGACTCACTGTGAATACATTCGTAACTTTACATGCATTTCGAGATTTGGGTCATCGTTAAACTGGTATAATAACTACATAATTAATTATAATAAAAAAAATCGTTCATTCCAATAGATTATCTCAACTAACGTTATATATAGGAAGAGAACAAGCGCTAAAATATACAATATTCGTTTACCTGTATATAAACACTGGTGATGTTTGATAAACATTTAAATGAACAGTAAAATGTAGCCGAATATGTAACCTATTATAATATTACAGAGTCAATAACTACCAATAAAGTGTACTGTAATAATGCTTGTATTCAGGGCCATTTGTCAGACGAACGGGCGCCGCCGCTGCGATTAGACACGCGACTACATAAGATAGAGAAATATTATGTCTGGAAGACGAGGTTTCACATTCAGTAAGATATCTACACGCATCGGCAGATACGACAACAGCGCATGTTATCACAATAGATTGCTTTAAGCATGAAAAAAAATGAATAAAAGTTGCGCTGACAAATATTCATTCATAAATTCAGTCTGTTTTATTGCTTTAGACAAGTCTATACACTCAATATTCACGTTTAATTCTACATTAATACAACATTTAACATAAAGGCGGCATCGCAGCGGCGCGGCGGCGTGGCGTTTGTCTGGCGATGCTCTGTCTGCGTAAACCAATTTGTTATTTCAGTCGAAGCGTCACCGAGAGTTGGTTCAGGGCTTTCGTAGAAAGACCACAGCTAACGAGGGGCGGGGTCTAAGTATATAGATATCTAACATCATAACAATTAATAGCAGTCTTGCCACAATACCTTCATCAATAGAACTTTTTGTACAGAATATACCAATACTATAATATAATGTAAACATATTGTGATTGCTACAAACTTTC
This sequence comes from Aporophyla nigra, assembly GCA_947507805.1. Lineage (NCBI taxonomy): Eukaryota > Metazoa > Arthropoda > Insecta > Lepidoptera > Noctuidae > Aporophyla > Aporophyla nigra. The sequence continues at coordinate 9,470,668 of OX382291.1, read as the reverse complement.
AAGTCATATTGACTTTGAAAGTTTGTTCACATCTTAATTTCAATTTCATTAAACGAAATCGAATGGGTGGTCCCCCTGCGGCTGCCCTAAAGCCGAATGTGGATTCAAACGATACTAAGTTACCGCAAATCTCAACATTCCACTACTCTGTCAATTGTTACTTTTTACACTAACCATATTTAAAATTCCTTACACATCATTTTGCAACTAACTGATTCAATAATACCTCATACTTAGGCTGACTCGGGACAATAATAATGAATTTACATTGTTTATCATTCATTAAAACTAAACTTAATAATATCAGCTACGCGAATAAATCAGCATGAATATTCATTATTATATAAATTAATAATAACTGTATATTCGTATTTGTCTGTATCGTTTGTGGCGTAAATGTCTTCCTAAATTGTGCTATAAAACGCTGTCTTTTCAGTGCTAGCTCAGTTACACGCTATAGGGAAACGATTTACATTTAGAATATAAGAATAAGGCATGCAATGTTGCTGCACAACAATGTTGGTGCAAAAATGAGAATATATACTCAGAGAGTTCCAAGTTTCACATAAGAAAACCAGTTAAGGGATGCTACTTTTGATTTAAAATTAGGACATTTTGTAATGACCGTTTGGGTCATGATCTTAGTAGGTATATGTTCTCAGATCGGCAGCTGACTTTACCAATGTACCACACAATTAATACAAGCCATGATCAGCATCATCAGAGTGGCTAGCAGTGAGAAGACAGCCGTACAACCTTATTGCCGAACCATTTGCATCGCAACGACATACGCACCGTGCCCGCACCACGCGGTAGCATACAGCGACGTCTGCGCTCAACTCGTGCTACTTTGGGCATTTAACTGATAACCACTGGGCACACACAAAAACTTTGTTGTTACTTATATTCGAAATAGATCTTTTATATCATTGATTGTTCGTTATGGCACTGCGCGTATGTAGTTACTCTCCGATTTTTTTCTCAAGGCTGGACTTAAAATCGTTAAATTATTTTAAACAATATACCTGCTATTCTAATTACTTCAACTATATACGGTTATATGTAATTTTTCTGTCAAATAAGACTTTAGAATATCGTTAGTCAAATGTATTTAAAGACACACTTAGAATTCATTTCAAATACAGAGTCAATGACTGCATTAAAAGTTAAATTGAATCATTAAGATCTACTAACTCCGAAAATCTCATATTACACCCACGTTGTGATTGTTAGAACATTCAATATTTGTAGATATAATAAATTATTTTCGATAATATAGGAAGATAGTTGGATAAAAATTTAGACGCGATATAAGCGGGCAAGTGAGAGTAGATACACGATATTTGCAATATATTACTATCGATACGATGGTATAGATATTTACAACTAGGTGGTGGGGTTAAACATACACCATGTAACCTACCATACCGGGGTACAAAGTTACTACTTTGGATGCAACAATTTTTTGAGACAGCAAGAAGATATAAAAAGTATTTAATTATGGTATTACATGCATATTTTAAATACATGAAATTGGAACGCTATCTTAGCAATGGGCTACACCGACGAGAATGCCGTGGTTCTGTTATTAAACCGTCGAACATTCGAAAGTGCCGACAGTACGGGTAACTCGCGAGCCCGCTTATACGAAAAGCCGCAAAACGTTTGTGGGCAGAGAATGTGTATTTAACCTAACTAGTATTAATGGGAAAAATGTTTGAACACTATACACATTACAGTCGCACATAATTTGTCCTGCTGTTTGGTTGTTATAGAGTTTGTTATTTTTTACAGAAATCGAATTATTAATTGCCCTTGTGATTCATATCTAACTTTCGAATTGTTGTCTGCTGCTGACGATTCCTTGCGTCCTTTCAGAAGTCATAGATTATGTATAGAAGACAGGAGTTCGTTACCCTACTACATTTCATATCAAAATATTCTTGTTTTCTTCATACTACCTAGCTTACCGTAAATATGCTACTATCTTTGGAATTATTGCTGCGATTTCGTTACTTTGTAATATTTATATATGCATCTTTTCTCTTTTTTAAGCAGACGCCATATAAATAGTATAAATTCTATTTGCACTCTATTTAACACTAATGTTTGTACTAATTTTCTACTTTGATTTATTTTGTAAATATTCACATCTCTATCTCATTATATCGTATCTATTATTTTCTGTACTTTTCTCGTCACAACCATAATGTATTGGGTTATTCAGGAACTCTGTCTTAATGTATCCCCAACCTCATCACGCTGATCGGTTCGTCAGGCTATACAACCGTATCGTTTCGTTTGTGAACAAGAATCACAGAGCGTATAATTGTATATACTTCTTCTTTAAAAAATTCTAGTAATCTTAATATATTTTTTGGAAATCCATAGAATTGGCGAAAATGTAGCGAACAACCAAGCAACAGGACAACAAACTGATATAATGTGTAACCAACGCTTTACGACGCGCACTAGCTCTTACAAGCATTGTTTTAAGGGTGATATTTTACAACAGTTTTATATAAGTGTAGATAAACTGAGTGGTACTCGTTGAGTACTAAGATTTAATATTTAAGGTATCACTGTGACTGCGGGTCACACTGCAGCAGCCGCACGATGGACGGGTCGCTCTTGGCGCCCTCTATGAACTCTTCGAGGGAGAGCTTCCCATCCTTGTTTCTGTCCATTTGACGGAATATTTTGTCGGTTCGCTTCTCCGGCGTAGACTCGTCTTCGGGCATCTTCATGACGGACCCGACCATTTTGTAAATAGCCTGGAATCATTATTACATCATAATTATTGCAACGCACCGGAATTATTCCCTGCGGTACAGCACGTAAAGAGTAGCACCATTCAATTTCTTCCAGTGGGTGTGGTAAAAAGCAACTAAGAGACTTATGCCCGGTTTCTGAAGTTCCAAGATAAACTCTCAACAACTATTCATTCAATAAAGTTATGCATAAGATAAACGTCGGCTAACTGTCACTGCGTTTCTGAATACAAAACAAACCATTCAATAACTATGAAACTGTCAACTAGTTTTTTAGATGCCGCTAGATGGGTCTGTTTATGAGATTGCATCTAAAATTGATTTTTATTATTTAAATGGACTTTAAAACTCGTTTAATAAACATAAGATTTTTTTTCAAGGGTAAATAACTGGCCTAATATTATTTTAGTTAAAAATATGTAAAGTCGTTATTTTATATTTATGGGTAAAACCTTCTTTTCTATTGTCAGTACTCAGTTCATTGTTTATGATTCCTGATATTAATTTTACTTCGCTGTCGGTTACAATACATGTCTTTCGAATCTCTCTCTCTCCGTTGCATTGTGTTACATGCGACCGCGCGCGTACCACAGTGTAAAAGTGCTTACGCAAAATAACGCCGTCCAGTCGGATGCATCGCAATGACCTAGTTATTGCGTAATGCTGACGGCTGTCAGCGAATATCATAGTTAAGGCGAAGTTAATACTCGCTTAACTTTTACAATGGGTTCGAAAAAACCAACACTGAACACTATTGGCGTAAACTTAAAAACAGAAACCGAACAACTGTTGTACAAGTACTTTTGTGAAGAACGAAAAGAACGTGAAGAGCTGCAAAAACACTTAAATGACCTAAAAAGTCAAATAGAAGATCTCCAGCAACAGCTGAAACTTCAATCGGAAAACCCACCGAAATCAGCTACTACAACCGCTAAAACCGCCACTGAGACTTCTCCCCCGCGTGTCGAATATACCACGGACGAAGAAGAACTAGCTCGAGAAACAGGATGGATACGGCAAAAAAGCAGGAAGAAAAGAAAATTGAACATCTCCCCCGCCCAACCCACTCTGGATGAACACGGAAGTGAAGAGAATAAAGGTAAGGAAAAATCAATTAAAACTCCCTTGCCACCACCTATTGTAGTCGATGGTATCAAGGATTACCAGAAATTCTTTGATTTTCTATCTGAGGGTCAATCAGCTGACGCGTTCAGCATAAAAATGATGAACGGCGATACAGTCAAAGTTAATGCCAAAAATGAAGATTCGTACAGAGCAATTACAAAGGCTCTCTCTCTAAACAATTGCCTATGGCACTCCTATGAGAACAAGCAAGAGAGACCAATTAGAGTTATGGCAAAAAAATTGCATTTCACATGCATTCCGGAGAGAATTGTTGAAGACTTGCGTGGCAAAGGCTACAAAATTCTTGAAGCAGTCAATAAATTGAGTTGGAAAACCAAAGAGCCACTCAACATCTTCATGCTGACATTCTCAAATGATGAAGAAAACAGCAAAATATTTAACATCAAAACTGTATTGGGATGTAATGTGGAAATACAACCGCTAAAATCCACAAAACTGGTACCTCAGTGCAAACGCTGCCAGGCTTATGGCCATACGCAAAAGTATTGCTCCAAAGAACCGAGGTGCGTGAAGTGCACAGGTAAACATCTGACGAAGGATTGCAGAAAATCCAAAGAAGAGAAGCCAAAGTGCGTCCACTGCGGAGCTCCACATCCAGCTAACTACAGGGGATGTATCGTAGCAAAAGAAATCCAGCAGATTCGAAACAAAAAATTAAAGGGTAATACTACTGCCCCTCAACAAAATACACCTACTGGAAGAGTCGAAGACCCGAGACAGTACAGACGAAGTCAAAACACTTTTAAAACTACAACAAAAGACGTTTCATTTGCCCAAGTAGCTACAACAGGCATATCAAAGGCGCCCCTGGTTGATTTGAACAGTGACAAAAAATTGGATGAAATCTTAAAGTTAATGTCATCATTTGACGAGAGATTGAAAAAAATTGAAAATAGCAATAAAGCTGCTACTACTAAGCCAAAAAAATGAATACTACACTAAAAATTATGGCGTGGAACTCAAATGGGTTACAAAAACACCAAAATGAGTTACAAGTAGTATTAGACATAGAAAAAATTGATGTGTGCCTGATATCGGAGACTCACTTCACAAAGCAATCTCACATTAAGTTTAAAGGGTACAAAGTATACCAAGCACTTCACCCAGACAATTCAGCAAGAGGCGGTAGTGCCATTATTGTAAAAGAAAACCTACAGCACTATGAAGAGTTTAAACATGAAGAGAAAGACATCCAAGCAGTGGCGATTTGCCTACAAACAAAAAAATATCCTGTAACAGTATCTGCCATTTACTGTCCACCTCGGTATGTGATAAAAAAAGACCACTATATGAGCTTTCTAACTCGCCTTGGAAGTAGATTTATCTTAGGAGGTGACTTCAATGCTAAAAATACGTATTGGGGCTCCAGACTAACAACTACTAAAGGTAAAGAACTACTGAATGCCATAAAAGAGCTGAAATGTGATGTCATATCAACTGGAAAGCCCACCTATTGGCCAACAGATCCAAATAAAATTCCGGACTTAATAGATTTTTTTGTAACCAAGAATCTATCAACCAGCTATATGAAATCAGAACAAAGCTATGACATGAACTCAGACCACTCAGCAATCTATCTAGAAATTAGCGAGAACATTTTGTATAAAGAAATCAGACCCACTCTTGTTAATAAGTGTACAGACTGGGAGAGCTTCAAGACCAGATTGAATGATAAAATAGACCTTAAAATACCGTTAAAAACACCCGAACATCTAAACATCGAAGTAGAAAAGTTCATAATGCATATCCAGCAAGCAGCGTGGGAAAATACACCCGACTTCAACAAGAGGACTAAGGGCAATACATACCCGCTCAAAATCAAGCAACTCATTATGGAGAAAAGAAGGCAGAGAAAAACGTGGCATCAATCTAGGTGCCCTGATGACAAACGAAAACTAAATAATCTGACAAAAAAAGTAAAAAGACTAATCCAAGACTTTAAAGACGACTCAACCAAAACCTATCTTCAGAGCCTAAGAAACGACCAAAGGACAGACTACTCCCTTTGGAAGGCTACTAAGCACCTGAAAAGGCCGATTACCCAAATCCCACCTATCAAATGTGGAAATGGGCAATGGGCAGTTACTAACGAACAAAAAGCAAAGAGGTTTGCAGAGCACCTAGAAAATATCTTTCAACCAAACGACGGGGAAATCATTGAAGATCACACTTTGGCTAATATGATGACATCAGAAAATGAAGTTACCATAAAACTAGTTACACCGAAAGAAGTCGCACTAGAAATAAAACGTAATATAAGTACACGAAAATCACCAGGTTACGATTTAATAACAGGAGAAGTACTTCATAACCTCCCAAGAAAGGGTCTGGTTAAGTTAACGACCCTTATCAATGCCGCACTAAGGCTTAAATATGTACCAGACTTATGGAAGGTGGCCGAAGTAATAATGATAGCTAAGCCAGGGAAACCAGCTTACGAAACGTCATCTTATAGGCCTATTTCCTTGCTACCAATCATGTCCAAGCTATTTGAAAAGCTGTTACTCAAACAGCTTAAACCAATAATAGATAGCAAAAACATAATACCAGAGCACCAATTTGGTTTTCGAGACAAACACTCTACCATAGATCAAGTGCATAGGATCACAAACGTAATAGAAAATGCCCTTGAAGACAAGAAAGTATGTTCTACTGTATTCCTAGACGTAGCGCAAGCATTTGATAAAGTATGGCATGAAGGCCTTATACATAAACTGAACAGCCTCTTACCAAAGCAGTTTGCAGATATATTAGAATCCTACATCCTGAACAGAGTCTTTAGAATAAGACAAGAAGATGCTTACTCAGAGCTGAAAGAAATTAAAGCTGGCGTACCGCAAGGAAGTGTGTTAGGTCCGGTCCTGTACCTACTATACACTTGCGATATTCCTGAATTAGAGCAAAACACAATTGGGACCTTTGCTGATGATACAGCCATAATGGCTGTAGGAAACAGCCATGAAGAAGCAGTAGAAAAGGTTCAAATGGCTGTTAATCAAGTTTATGACTGGACCAAAAAATGGAGGATTAAACTTAATGAATCCAAATCTGTTCACATAGATTTTACCAACAAAAAACGACAGTATTCCCCAGTTTACATAAATAACAAACAAATCCCATACGAGAATACAGCCAAGTATCTCGGTATGACCCTTGACGCCAAGCTACGCTGGAAAGCCCACGTTAAGAAGAAAAAAGATGAACTCGACCTCCGATTCAAAAGAATGTATTGGCTGCTTGGAAGAAACTCCATGCTGTCCGTGCAAAACAAATTATTGCTATATAGACAAGTCCTGATGCCAGTTTGGACTTATGGTATTCAGCTATGGGGCTGCACCAAACAGACCAATGTATTAATAGTACAAAGATTCCAGAACAAAGTGCTAAGGGAAATTGTAAATGCACCTTGGTACATACGAAATGATGACCTCCACAGGGACCTAAAAGTTGAGTTCATCGAAAGAGTGATCCAGAAATTTGCAGAAGCTCACGAAAAGAGACTTCATCAACATGTGAACGTCGAGGCCATCCAGCTTCTTGACCACACAAACATAGTTAGAAGACTAAAAAGAACAAAACCGTTCGAGCTAGTGTTTAGTGTTAGTGAATAGTGTAAAGTACAAAAGTGCCAAACAAACACAAGAACGAAGTGTATTCGCCTTAATAGAGACAATAAGAAAAGTGCTATTGGACACATTCTTAGTAAAGACAATTTATTAGTTTAGGTTATAATTAAATTACTTATTAGTCTACTTATAAGGCTAGATTGTAATAAGATTAGGGTCCATCCTATTATTGAACCCTAGGACAAGGAAAAAAAAAAAAAAAAAAAAAAAAAAAAATGTCTTTCGAATCGTTTGCGCTTCCATTCTTTAATATAATAACATAATGGAGTCTGGAAAACGTAGTAAACATACTGAAAGAGAGAAGATGCTTCTTATCGAAGTGCATATTTAACTTGAAATAGCCAAGTTCATATGTTTTTTTTTTATTTGTGTCCCCATTATACCTACATAATTGTACAATATGACAATTTTCCAGTTTGAAATATTTATAAAAGAGAAAGTTAGCAACCTAAAATATTGCTCCAACAATAGCCGACGGAAATGGTTTCCTTCAGAGGAAAGGGGTTGATCAACAGAGTCTATTACGATTCCTTGTACAGAAGCAGAATCAATTATCAGTGAATCATTTTGCTTTAGAGCTATATTAATTATGTAACACAGCTGTTGCAACAATTACAGCTAATGTGTGATCTTATTTTAACCGTAATTTTAGAGAGGCATTGAAATCTTCTTTTCCACTCACCAAATGTTCTTTCAACTGTGTTTCTGGTCTTTATTTGTACTTCATTGTAACGTTTTACCGCATTTGTAGATGGATTTAAGAATAGTGTTATCATGAACTTTCTACAAGGATAAGCACTGTCTCCCATGAGGTGACCATCTATCTCATTATTATCGAGTCGCACTCGTAGGAATGAGTTATAATAGACGGTACTGTCATGCAACGAGCATCTATATCACGAATGTATAACTTTGCATCACATACTACTTGTACATTAATAGAAAAGAAACTGTTGAGGGTTTTTACCCAAAATTATTTTGAATAAAAAGCTTCCGATGATTTAATAGTTATATTCCGTGCAAAGACAAGATGAAGAAGAAAAAATAACATACAGTTTACAACGTGTACTTAAAAAATAAATTCTTAAAAACTAAATGTTTATGCAATGAGCCGTATTTGTGCATTATTGCTCAACAAACTTGATTAGGCGTTTGATTAAAAGCGCTAGTAATCTAAACAGAAACCTTTTCTATTTCTATATAATTCTGCTCGGTCACCACCAGGAGATTGAATTGGTATGTGTGATCCATCTACACAACCAATTACATTTGGAAATCCAGCTAAATTAAAAAATTGTGCCTTGACTTCTCTCAGGTCTTTGAAATTTGGCATAGATACCTATATAACTTGTAGCCAGCTTGGCTATTTCATTGCTTAATTTATAAAGAACTCTAGTGGTTTTGTGAACCAATGAATACTTGGAATGTACCTGTAGCGTAAAATCGTAATGCGATCAAAATTTTATCAAAACAGACAATGGACTTTTGCGATGCGTAACGGGAGCTAAAGCAGGGCTGATAATATCGCTTAGGTGTAATGGTACAGTGTTCTTATCAAAACGATATCTCAATTTAAATTCTTCATCCGTAATACAATAACATTTCGAATGGATTTCTCCTATGTCTTAAGTTCCTTGGTACTGATATATGTATTAGAAATAAGCTCCAGTACTTCCAAATCTGAATGATATTAATATTTAACTTTCACTGGCAACTTAATTCCCATTACACGAACTTATTACAAATATATGTTTAAATAAGTATAACCTAAAAGTTAATATAGTTTGAAATGAAACGTCAAATAAAGTTATGGAACCGATAAACGCCGCACATTGGTCAGATAAAATAACCTAAGTTTAAACGGAGTTTATCTTACATTGCGGTGTTCGGAAACGCAAACTGTCAAGTTATCGAACCAATAGCGCTAATGAACAGATAAACTACCGATAAGAGTACCTCAGAAACCGGGCATTAGTCGCTTTTGACGACACCCTTTTGGGTGGCGTTCTCTATGCATTTTACCACCATACTGCCATAACTGTCACCCGCCTGCCAAGCGTGGCGATTATGCCACACCCCCCTAAGTCCAGCTGTCGATGTCTTGTCGAAATTCCCTGGACAAGTACCATGAAGGGCAATCAATATCCCTGCCATAATGGGAGACGACAGACTTGTAAAAAATCATGGCACCGAAACTGCGTTGAGCGAAAATGTAGAGAAAAGTGTTGACAATGCCGGCTCTGACAGTAGCCACCGAGGCGGCTGCCAGAGCTTATAATATTTTATAATAATAAAAAGCCTGTTACAGACAGTCTCTTCTATGAGAAGAGTCTTACCTCTTCTATGAGAGACAAGAGGTAAGACATGAATTATCACCACGTTTGCTGAAGGCGGGAAGGTAATTTCAGAATTGTATTAATATTATTAGTCCAGGTTTCCACACGATCGATACGATGTCAGGGATGTCGAAGTAAGCTGAGAAAGTTCATGTGAATTGAAGGAGTCGTGAGTCACGTGGTTGTCCTCGTGCATCACAATATTAGGGTATATTTATTTAAGACTAATCCTTTGAAAGTAAACAAACTCACCGTGACAATTTCGAGCATCTCCTGTCGTGAGATATACCCGTTGCCGTCGAGGTCGTACATCGAGAAGGCCCACTTGAGCTTCTGCTCCAGCTTGCCGCGTGACGTCACGCTGAGCGCGCACAGGAACTCTCGGAAGTCTATCGTGCCGTCACCATTCGCGTCGAATGTCCGGAACACGTGCTCCGCGAACTGAAAATTATTAATTAGTAATGTGAGACACCACAATCAGAAAAAGCGATTTTTTTGTTTAATTATTAAGGTTTTGAATTTCGAAAACTCTGGTGAAGTCACGAACTTTTACGACGAAAGATAGGAAATAAATCTGTATAAAAAAAAATATTTACCTTGCTAGCGTCGCCATACGGGAAAAAGTTTCCGTATATTTTCTTAAATTCTTCTACAGACAAATGTCCACTGGGGCAATCCTTTAGAAAACCTTTGTACCATTCCTGTATCTCAGCGTCTGGAAAATTATTAATAAACGTATAAGGACTTTATTTAATTGACTCGAAAAGAACCTCAAAATGTAGTTAAGTTAAGTACGTCAGCATTAACACATGAAGTACGAAACCTGCCCGTACTGCTACGAAACAAAGATGTTGTCATAGTGAAGTTGTTGTCACGGGCCGCGCTGAAGTGCGGAGCAGCCCGTCGTGGCGGATGCGCGGGCACGGGGCGGCAGATGATTGCATCCGCCCGAATACAAAAACCTACTGAAACTTGGGCGTTTGTACGTGCAACTGCTGGCACGCTCTCGTGAATAAAGCAAGCTAGTAGCGCGGCCAGTGACAATACCAGAGCGCAGTAGCCGAACGGATACGATCAAACGTGACCGGCTATTGCGTCCTGCGCGCGTAACCGGCGGGTGCCATATAGCATCATCATAAACTATTCAATTCCCTTTAACACATTGAAAAATGCGCTCCGATGCTGCTCGATGTGCGCCTGCCTGTACAAATCGTACATAAAAAGTATAACAATTATATATCTACCTGAGAACTCAGTGTTCTGCTTCAGATCCTCCAAGACCTCTGGCTTTAATTTACTATTCTGTTTGCCCATTTTGGTGTCTGCTTATATTTCGGAAAGGACGTTAAAATATTACACAACCTGCTTGCTTTTAGTTAGTAGTCAATTCTTGTGCCCTAAAACATAATAGGTATGTAGTGACAGTTAACAATTTAAACTTGTAATCATAAATGTTGTAAGAAAACTGCTAGATATAGATAAGTAACTTAAGAATTTTAATTTTGGTAGTGTTCAAACTGATAAAAAAGCAGTACCCATTCAATTTATGATACACTGCTATTATTGACTTATAAAACCAATTTGTATCTTTGTTGCATTAAAAGACTATAGACAGAGTCTAGAAGAAACTGGAACGGTTGGATAAATTGTATGAACAACGGCAGCCGATAAGAGAATAAGATGAGCGATAAGATAGATACCTATGCTGCATCGATAGGGAAGGAGTATACAGGTGGCGAAAACCCAAACTAAAATTTGAAAATGACAGCGTCATTCTTGAAGTTCAGACAAGAGTTCAGATAAATAATTAACGTCCTTTTGCACAAGAAAGATTCGAATCCATATTTGGATTAATAATAATTTAATTTTGTTAATCCACTTTTGTAGGAGTACACGCTTTGTAAGTAACTCTTCCTAAGTTTGTTGTTTATGTCTTATGAAGCTCAACCACAAAAATTAGTCTAATGTTCACTAGAACATTAGACTAATTTTTGCAATACTAAGCTATGCTTATACCCATACTCGCACGCGGTAACACAATGAATCTGTATCACTATCCGTGTTGATTGGACCCCATAAAAATGGTTCTTAACGTTAAATACTTAATTGTTAAAATTGATCAGGAGCCCAGATGAAAATGTCGAGAGTAGGTACTTTACCATAAATCAGGAAATGCAGTTTTCTTACAAGTAAAATAAAATGTTAAAATATCAAATTGTAAAATCTACAAACTGTCACAGCTTTATTTACAAACGTTATTTTATAACTACGAAGCTGTACAGCTTCGTCAACATCAATATTTCTACAGAAAGTGCAATAAAAAGCAACCTTGATTTGATTAATTAATAAGTCTAACCTTTGTAAATAAAGTTAAGAAAGTCAAAGAAAAAATCTGACCTTATGTAGCCTTCGCAATAACGCTAGTATAGGTACTTTGGAGCAATGAATTCAAAAGCGAAATTAAATTAATAAAAAACCAAATCATGGCGAATGCGCGCAACACTATAGTTCAATTAATTCGTCAAAATCATGTACCAGTTCTAAATGGAGAAACTACATTTATGCGAAAAACATTTTGTATATTCATGAGTGATAATAATCATTTTCCGTTCATTCAATGAAAGTAGGCGGTCTTGCGCTAGTTCCACAAATTAATCCGGGAATACTCAACAGCCTCCGTCCTTTGGTGACGTGGAATTACATAGTATTGACTCGTGTGTTGTTTTTGTTTATTAATGATAACACGCACACATATCTACATAAAAGGGGATGTGTGAGAGCTGGGAAGAGGGAGAATTCCAGGAAAATATATGTAGAAATTATCAAATGTATGGCAGATGGAACAGTGTATTTTATGTTGTTTTGTTTATTTTTAACAACCCACATACAAAAATGGGGTGTAGGAGAGCCGGGAGAAGGGTGTTACAGAAAAAGACTGAGGTAATGATGAAAGATATGGCTGATAGAGTTGTACGTATTATGTTATTTATGTTTAGCACCGCACAAAGATATAAGAGCATATCCATTTTAGGGAGTGACCGTCGAGGGGGGGGGTGTGTTTTGGTTGCATTGCGCCTGCGTCAATTGTTTGTATGGGAATTGGCAGCCATGATGTTATAAAGAAGTTTATTTTCTGTTTGTGTCCTTTTAACAGCACACAGATAGGGGACCGGCGTCACTGCGCCTGCTCTAATTCTAGGAATTATTCGGAAATGTTGATTAAAGGTCAGATTCTATGTTTAGAGTTGTGTTGGTGTAATACTCTTTATGTTGTTTTTTCGTTTTCACACCACGTGATTCAAATCCATTTTTCAATTAAGTGTAGCGAGAAGATTGTCTGGACTTCGCCATTTACATGAAATATTCACAAGGATTGGTACTTGTTAGGGAGTAGTCGGTGCAGTTTAGAGTTGTCTGTGCTTTTTCGTCTCACAACGTCTCACACGAGTGAGGGGTAGGCTGTAGCGTAGTGTTCAGTACCAATTTGCTACGTTGATATTGAACCTTTTTCACGCATTGTTGTTAGGAAGGCATAATGGTGGTATGGATGGTGTCATTATTTTGAACTGGGAACGTAATGTTAGTCGGGTTACGGTTTACATTGTGCATTTTAGAAGAGTTAAAAATGACAATGTGTCGCGCCCAGTCAATTCACACCGTCCATTATAACGAAACAATAACAAAATTAAAATTGGGTGATGAAATTAAGTAAGGTATTTTTTTCCAATTTTATTGATATTAATGAATCCTGCGTTCCCACATTACCCCAATTACAATGAAGGATAGACTGACTTAGTACATGATTTTGATTAAATTACTTATAATTAAACTACGTTGTCGTGCACACTACAGTAATGAGACAAATAATTATGAACTATTTGTTTTTATCTTGTATTTTAATTTATACATAATATGAATAGGCAAAGTGTGAATTCATAAAAACTATGTATTCTTAGAAATACAAAAAATTTAAATGGGACACATTGTGGATACTTTTATCTAATACATAATGCCGAATGAATGTAACAATATCGCCTGAACGACTTTACACAATAAAATAATGACGAAGCCTCAAGTTTGAATATAAATGAATAGTACAATATGGACTGTTAGTACTTTACTCAGACTTCAACAAGTAAAGCGGGGTCCACACAGTAGGTATCTGGAAAGTAGTCTTAGCTCATCGACTGTGAAGTGAACACACTATGCAGGTTTAGCAACCTTTTCCAACATCTCTTAAGTTATTCGAGAGATTATGCACCAAGTGTCGCCACCGCTTAGGTACAGTTTTGTCAAGACATAATTCAATAGAAACCTAACATACATAATCGAACTGCTCGAATTTCCATACATGTTTTACAATAAAAACTAAACAAAATTAACTTAGTTATGTTTAATACTATGTATTTGCATTTTCGGAAAGTAATCTAGGTATCTGATTTGTGCGACTATCGCAGCTAGTTACAATAATATCTTAAATTATATACTACACTAATACTTGTTTTATACAAAAAAAAATATTATGGCGTGAGCCAACAAATAGTGTTTCAAGCTTACTTTTAAGAGTACATTCATAAATTATAAATTGATTAAATCAAAGGTAACTACTCTGTTAGTTTATGTAAAATTATGAGAAATGAGAGATGCCATTTGCCTCTTGATACCGGTGTTACCAGGAGTGACGCTGTACAGAAAACTCTACAGATGGATTTGATAGTAATACAGAAAAGAGATAAGGCAAGACATTTCCCAGAATAAAGGATAATTAAACATAACATTCATTACATCAAATATAAATGTTTGTAACATTTTTATTTACCTTAATAATTAATATATATAAAATGAATAAAAATAGGCTAAATGATTCCTAATTATTTTAACATTTATTCATTGTAATTTCAGCTAAATATAAAAATCACAAGTTAATTATAGGTTAACTATGTCAAATGCCACGCCTAGTTAGAACAGAGCAGTTCCTTACTTCCACAAATTGAGATTTCATTTTTGAGACCAAGAAGAAAGTATTCACTTATGTCCTAACCAATATTTAAGTATAAAAATGGGCGATAATGCGCAAAGAGAACGAACCGTCTCACTACGAGATTTGAAACGAACAGCAAGCCGCCAGTGGCGCCCTCACGCGGGTGTTGATCATTGCCTTTAGTTGCCAATTTTCGCCCTAGATTTTAAATATAATGAGAAATACATGGCACAAAATGTGAGAACTGAAACCACAAGCAAACAAAATCTAATTCACAATTCACATTGATTTTACGACTCTATACTTGAGATTTAAAAATCTATGATAAAAGTTACTATACGTGGTGCGATAAAGTGCATACATGAAGCTTTCTTTCGAAGTGAAGTGATCGAGTCAAGTAGTTAGATTGAATTCAAGGTTTGGACAAAAAGGTAATAGTAAAGACTGCCAATTAAGCGGCAATGCCTAACTAACCATAATTACAAAGATCAGTAGCAACTGACTCGTAGGCCTGGGTCGCGTAATAATAAACTTCGTCAATCAAAAATGTATCATAAATATTATAATTGACTAAATATTATGAAATTGTAATTTGTCATTGTTTTGTATGAGATATGTACACGGGCATTGTTGAAGCCGTAACTAATTGGTTGTTAGTGAGACAAAGTACGTGACGCCTAAGGCGAATTTTCTACGAAATTGGTATGTGGTTTTTAAATTAAGGGTTATTAAATTTTAATATTTCCAATCGAAAATCTTTTTTCTGATATGTCACACAACACCCTGTCTGCGAAGCTGCCTTCGGGTCCGAGATGAAAATTATTGATCCCTCTGTTTGTATAAAAATTCAGTCGATTTATGATCGTGCTTACACTGTTCTACTAATGCGACGTACTTATTCGTGGCAACCAGGAGAATTGCATTACAATAATATTACAATTTATTCGTCCGATGACTGTCACCGAACGGGTAGTAACTAAATGAATACAATTATACAATTCAACGGAACTTATGTTAAGGGGTTGTAAACAGTGAATAACAAAATAAATTAACTTTCATTTACAACAAATTCTTATAAAGCATCAAAATACAATAAATATGAAGTTTACACTAAAAATTAAGTAAACACTTAAATGACTATACTGCATTGCGTTACCATATGGAATGTCTTAACAACAAATTAATGAAAGGATATTTAGCTTCCAGTGCACATGAATATGAAATGAAACAGTGAACTAATTTTATCTCTCCTCGGTATTACTGGTCATAGTTTAAGACTCCTTATCTTGACTGAAGAAGATAAAGAAGAGAGCTAACAGAATTGCTCTCCGTTCCATATGAAGCTGGTCAGGGGTGATCTTTACAGACTCGCAAACATATTAATATGAGGTCTCAATTATTAGTAAGGAGAGGTACATCTTTAGTAGTATGAGAGGGAGTTTGGGTTGAAAGCACAGCTTTATTACTAAGAAAAACTTGTGCCTCATAATGTCTTGTGCGCCTTTTTTTGCGCCAACGACAAACTAATGCGTTTGCCATGACTACGTTTATGTGCGTTATTTCTGCGCTGTCTGTTTTACTTACAAATAGGTCCATTAAATATTCTTACAATAAAATGATGCACTGAAAACTAATAGACAAACAACACAGCTTAAACATCACTATTATTTAAAATAATTAATAATATCGCGACCCTTTCGACTGTGTGCGGCCAGTGGCTATTGGTGAAGATTGTGACAAAATATAATAAGAATGCTAAAATTAACTATAACACGAAATATGGGACTAGGGCATACTAAGATTTGGTTTATGTTAAAGATCCAAGGTTTTGGCCACCTTTGGCAAAGTTGACTGGGATAACCAATAAACTTAGACGGTAGGTTAAATAATTAATGCTGAATTGGTAAACTATTTACAACGGGGAACTAGAAGGCACAGTAGTGGGGAAATAAACTGGGATATACATATAAATACTTCAATTAATTAGAAATAGTAGGTAGGTTATTTATTACAACGCGAAAAAACTGATTAATAGTATCACGAATAGAGAGTATACGAAAGCGTTGAAACAATATGGGGATTAAGAAGCGTGTGTCCTCCCGGAGGAGCCGGGCGGTGAAGAAGATCCCTGACGAATTTACGAATACACGAATAATAAACAACACCGATATTAGAAACGATAATAATATAAAGTTTACTCGTGTACAATATAACGGTTATTTTAACTTACATAAATTGAACTTAACGCAGACAGAAGTGATCAGATTGTTCGTGTTGTTTGTGATAGTAATATCGCGTCGTGATGCGCGCTACGATCTTGTTAGCGTACTGTACCTACCTATTGCGTGCAACTTGTCGGAGTTTATACATCCAATCTGACCGATTCTGTACATACATAGCTACACTAATTTTTACTTAATATTAGAATGTAAGATTTATACTGTGCAGTATTATAGTAATCCGAAATCGGATTGAATATAGCGTTGAACCAGATAGACCGAGAGTCACATAGGAATAGTCATAGACACTACGAAGTGAATGGTTCGGACACAATCTTATACTATTAGCGAAGTGGACAATCCGACAGCGACATATTCCACGTACATTATATTATCATTCATACATTATCATTAGGAATGGACAATTTTTAAATCGAGGATTTATTGACGTCAATTTCGTTACATCAATATAGCTTAAATTTTACAATACTTTTTTTTTACAATCGACAAATTCACATGTGTCGTGGGAAAGCAGATTGTGAAGCGCACAACCGCGCCGAAACATGGCGGGCCCGAAATACCTCCAGCCGAGTGGCAACTGCTAGGAACAAATGCCAGGATACATTGTTGGTTTGTATCTGTTTTTAGCTGTGGTTGTGGAGCGAAGAGTACAGATCACACGCGGATGCAATCAAATAGATTCGTACTGTGTTTACTCAGCGGGGTATAACGACAATTTAGCTCGGTTTGTGATTCATATTTAGGTTTGAGCCAGATGTTAGTGAACGTTCGGCGGCTGCACTTGCCGCGGGCGGGATGCGCAAACACAATGTGAGTTACACGGACACATGCTACGTACTCATGCCATGTCAACACGACAGCAACACCACACAACCGCAACGTTTACCGTGTTAGATCCGACTCGATGATAAAAGCTGACCCGGTTTTACTACCTCCACTTACACCGCAACGATTAAAATTTCTCCAAATAATAAAATTCTCATTTTTGATTAAGTATAAAATTTGTCATAATTGAAACTACTGAAATACGTGGGTGAGTTTTTAAGTTTCGAAAATATATTTACAGTGAGAATGTACGTTAATGACCCAAAGTTTGAAAGTTTATCAATTAAGGTGAAACGATTCATTCCTCTAATGCTGCCGTGTGGACAAGACGACGCCGTCGGGTTATCGTGAGGCATACAATGGGGGTGGGTATGTGAGAACGGATCGCAGGGTTAAAAGAAGCTGAGCGCCAATTTAAGGTGCCAGCATTTTCGAGAGCTCCTCGTCCTGCAGGCATCCCTTGAGGAACTCATCCTGCGTCAGCTGACCGTCGTTATTCTCGTCCATCTTAGCGAAGATGTTCTTAGCGCGCTCTTCGGCTGAGTCAGCCGGTCGGTTGCTTGAGCATGCACCAAGCATGTCATAGATGGCCTGGAAAGCGCAAAAAAACACAAATTGTACGATCATTAGAAGCCAATGAATGATCAGCCATTATGTTGATGTTCCCGGAGCAGACAGAGGTAAATTAAGTGAAAACAGCCCTGTTTAGTGATTGAAAACCAATATCCGCTTATATGTTTACGACTTTAATCACTCCATCTCCTATTCACTTGGGAATTTTACCAACTCTTGTATGTCGCTTCCTGTACCTAACATCGCATCGTCACTACCTAACTGAATGTTTAATTGTTCATCCCTTGCCGTGCCGTTCTAATTCCATCTTAGGTAATTAGGTTTATTAGCACAACAGCTACATTTATCTCCGGTTACTGTTCTTGTTCGGTCAATTTCACCCGGATTCCGATATATCACCACTAATTTAGACTGTCGTGATGCCTCGTACGTGCGACCCCGTATGTATTGTATGTTTGTTGTCCATTTGTTTTGCCGTTCTGCTTCGAAACCTTGGACCCGATCTTGCCACGGAACTGCTCTGGTATAACAACTAAGTAGTTTTAAACTTGCACCCCGTGTTTTTCTTTCAGTCAAAATTTTATAAATGCTCTCAAGGCATAAACATTCTTGCATGAAAAAAAAAACTATGAATAAAAATCTAATACCGCAGTCAGAGCCGAACGGTGATCCAGTAATCCCAAGCACAAAAAGTACCTAACAGTTCGTGAAACGTCGATGCAACTAGAGAAATGCCGATATATTTTTAAGGCCGGGTTCTTTTTATTTTCTTTCGGCTTAAAATATCATGATCTATCTTTGGAATCGGACTGGCAGAATAAAAACACGACGTCTATTCAAACATTTTACGGCAACACTACTGGCAGCTACCATTACAAGACATTTAACTATTCTGACTTTGGTAGTTAACTCCGCTAAAGATAATGAGAATGATAGACTATCGAGTTTTATTTCGGATTTGGTTTAAATATACTTATCACGTTGAATAAAATCACATAATTATAGAGTACAAAGATCAGTTTTTATGCAAAAAACGTGCCTACCATGTATTGCAACTCACTACCGCGTACATGCTAACTATCAACGTTAAAAGACGATAAAGTTACAAAGGACGACTGAAGTCACAAGCCGGTACTTGTCTTGTAAAACGGAATACTGAAATGCAAATGAATTCGTAATAGCCCTCACTTACCAATTGTTAGCAATGTCTATGGGGGGACTTAAACAGTCCCTTCTATTAATAAACGATTGACAGAACCTTACGACGATAGGGTTATAATGGGAGGGGTCGTAAAAACCAGGCCATGCCGCAGACGGTAGGAAGACGATGGCATATTTATAGAATTGTTAGAATCGGCAGTACGTATTGCAGGCCATGCTTATAATCAATAGTAATTATATAAGAGACCGGTGAAACTTGAGCTTTCATTACTTGAAAGAAAGAACGTTATAGAAAAAGGAATGCTATATAATCGCATAAGACAATTAGGCAATCGATAAAATTCAGTGGAAGGTTATCTTTATATGTGTATTGTAAGGTAAGATAATGCTTCTTATATTGAATAATATACTGCTCTGGGATGAAATACGGAACATCGGGTTTATTAATATTAGATTTGTGCGATATTCTGACATGTAGGAGTAAATGCATTCGTAGTTTGGAGCTCAAAGAGCAAATTCGATGTGTTATGTCCAGCAAACCTGAGTTACTGATGTTGCCGCCCGACTGTGATTCCTATAACATATTTATCTCGAAGCTCTCTCGAAGTGTTAACTCACGGGGGGTGTGCAAAGTGTTGCCGTCCAACTGATGCAAAAGCAGTGTAAAGTTATGACAGCATTGGAGGATACGAGACTTGGCTATTGCCAAGTCCTATTAGACTTCTGTTTGTATTTGTGCAACCATCGATAATCCTATAGTAGGTCTCTCATTCATCACGTCAACTTTTCCAACTAGAACATGATACTAACATGAAATATCTAAATAGGCTGCGGGCGCTCAAGTCCATCGCTCAATTATTCTCGTTATGTATCTGAAATCGTGGTTGCCAGGCCAGCCCAAGTGCTGCTATTGCATTATCCGTCGACGGTAAATGATTTCGATTGAAGAGGATTGAGAATCCTTAGAGGTTAAAAAAGCTTTTAGAGAAATATCGGTTTCTACTGCCGCCGAGCTCGGCAAATAAAGCGTACGTTTTCAGCGAGATGTCGGACACTGTCATTCTATATGGACGTCCCACATCATGTTGTTCCGCTGACAATTACTACCGGCGTCGTAACAATGTCGACGTTGTGTCGATATTGCAGGTGCTCTGTAATTATTGCCCGTCACAGAAGTATTCATGTTTCACATATTTCGCAAAACAAACCAAATTATAGTTTGTGACACACTGTGATGGTGAATTGTTTTATTTTATTCTAATAGGCAGCCAGATTGTTTCTTTTAAAACTAGATTACAGTGCACTGCCGAATAAGTATAACAGAATGAAATAGCTGACCAGGTTTAGAGCTGCTCATCTGTTAAAGCATTATGTTAATAAACTAGTAAAACAATTACTATAAAATACGTTTACCTGAGACTAAACAAAGCTGCTTCACAGATAAAAATATAGATGCTGTGAAACGTAAATATTGCAATCATGACTCATCTATAAGTATATCTTATGTACTCCGGGAACATTCAATGGCTGCAAACTCTTTGTAAGATCACATAGCAATGTGCTTCGGAATCGGCGAGGTTAATTATCATCCCCGAATCTTCAAATAGCGCGGTAAATGTTTCGAATGATTTCGGGTATAATGAACCTGCAGACGCTAGCGTTAGGAAGGGCATTGCCGTATTGATCTGCAAAATGTGTACTATGAAACAAACCTGCACGATTTTCGTCATCTCTTGAATGTCAATGACACCGTTGCCATCGACATCATACATGCGGAACGCCCACTTCAGCTTCTCTTCTGGCGTCCCACTTGAAGTGACGTGGATGGCCTGCAGAAACTCCTACAACAAAGTAGTTCTTGGTACACCACGCGAATCGGGGCCAATACAAACAAGAGCTCGGTGATCTCTTGTTCGATGAATTTTAAATACTGTTTACTGCTGACAGTAAGAAATTTTGAATTAAAAACCTAGAAAGAAACTGGTTCAATTATTCGCAAAAAATAGGCTAAAGTACCTGTCCCACCGCCGTCGAGGAAAGGACTAGATATCGATTCTTTTATCACTCGAAAACCGTACTTTAGATCTTGTGTTAGTAAAAATAAATGCATATGTTACTGTAAAAGCACGTAAATCCTAAGATTTTCCAGTAAAACCTAATATTTACCAACTGTTAATGGTAAAACCATCGTTTATTACGAACTTTTACCACCATGCACTTGGTAAATCTTAGGATTTGCCTCAGATACGGTAAATGTTGAAATCAGCGCTCCGTGTTGCTACAAGTAATTTTTTTTTAAACTAACAACTGATTAATTATCTTGTCTTCAATTTGTTTATGAATAAATAAATATCAAATACTAGGAAAAATATTGATTCAATTAGATTAGCCAACGTAAGCGTTATGTTTGTGGAGATAATTGTATTTGTGTTGTTTTTTTTACTATTCAAGAAGTATTTTTTTTTTTTTTTAATAACTAGTTATTAAAATTAATAAATATCACTACCAAATAAAAATCAAAAATTGGTTAGGATTTAACTGATTAGTAAAATAAACGATTGAAAATTAGTAAGAATTAGTAAGTAGATAGTAAATTAAAATAAATGATTAAAAAGTACGCACTGTTTTATTCCCAAAACCAACATTTACCAACCGTCACTGGTAAAACCTAGCATGTACTAAATTCTAATTCTGGTAAAAGCCCGATATTTTTTTTTTTAATTTTTCAAAAAAACTTAAGATAAACCAATATTCGGGCTTTTACAGTAACACATACATTCATAGTTGACCACTGACTGTTGACACTGCGGCTAAAACTCTCTCCATTATTTTTTTCGCAGCGAGAGCTATCTTATCTAGAAAAACTCGCTGCTAGCCGACGGTCGCTTGGCGGGCAGAACACTTGCCAACTCTCTTAACAACTTCATAATTACATCTGTCGAAAGGGACTGGATCCTATGACACAGGGTTTCCAGTGTCACACATCAAACATCAATATTGTAACACTTTTTTTAATGAATCAGTATTACCAATACAAACCAACGAAACTAAGCTCAACTCGTTCTAGTTATTCTACTGTAACTTTTTACTAATCGTCGGCGGAGGGTGAGGTGACTTCAGCAAGCCATTCGCATTGCTGCCTTGCAATATATGACCATTTGCTACACAGCATGGTATCTAGCAAATTGCCACAAACAATCGCAATGCTTTCACAATTATACCAAAAGGTTACCTTGAAGTCAATGTATCCATTCTTGTCCATGTCGAATGTGCGGAACACATGGTCGCAAAACTCGACAGCATTGCCGGATGGGAAGAACATCTTGTACATGTCCACGAACTTGGCAGGAGTCAGCCTACCGTTGGGGCAATCTTGCTGCAGGATGACAGGAAAAGAAATGTTGAATGTGATGTTAAAAGTTATGCGTGTGAATGAGAGTAGGACCTATATTATGTTCTTTGAAAGAACACGTATACATTTTGTTTCGATACATGAATGAAGAACAAATTACAGCAGGTGTGCACTATGCAGGTGTGCTTATGTATATGGTATACCGCTGTCCTAAACTAAACATTGTATGTGGGCCGAACGCGGTCGGTCCAATCGTGTAACTTCGTGCAAATGCAAATTTGTCAATTCACCGATGTTTGCGTGTTTGTTTGTGTAAAGGGCCGTGCCGGTAAACACAGCAGTGGCCAGGCTCGGTACTGCCATCATTGAGTATTTAACACATGTCTCCTAATTTTAGCTAGCTTTTTTCTTCTATGATAAACATTTGCGAGTTACTTTTATATCCTAAAATTCTTTTCGTGGTTTGCACGCGTAGCATGACCACCGTAGAAATGGGTTTTGTCCATTCTTGGCAAAATAGAGATAGAACTGTCATGCTACGCCCGCATAAAACGGTACAAATCTTTTTACAATATTTATTTGTCTTTAATCTTTCTACAATCTGTAATTTTGTCTATTCTTCCGTCGACAAAACCCATTTCTACGGTGGTCAAGCTACGCGTGCTGGCCTCATTAAGTCTCCGAAGAAATTGTGGTATAACAAGCCGAAACTTCTACGTTCTGCAAAAGTATCTACAAACGTATGCTACTTCTAATTATGGCGCCTAAAAAGCCCAATAAAACACCCATACTTATAACTATTACCTATAACAATGAAAGGAAAGTACAGAAAGTATCCATGAATTCTATTGTGCACAAATTAGAGCCAAGGTCCATCCCTATCTACGTAAAAACCGTTGATGAGAAAATGATCATCGTGGTATTTAAGCTGCAGTTGACGATAAAAATTACATCGTTAAGAGACCACCCTAGTGCAGCCGGTTTAAATGAGAATATAACTTTTATCTGTCGTGTAATGAAAATATAGCTGGCTTTAATATTTCAGCGTCAACACGTACTACCTAGGTTTCATAAGATTAGAATCCTTGAGAATGCTTTGTTTAGTACAACTCAAGAAAAACAATATAGGTAATTGGATGTTGTTTTCAAGAAGAAAAGAAAGAAAAAGTTTACTCAATTGTACTTCTTATACAGATGCCAATTATCTTTAGTAGGTAATAATAAAATGTTATGGAAAAGCAAATACGTTTCACACAATACATATAAAAGTTTGTTTCACATCATTTATTAATGAGACGTCTGATTAAACTTGGATCTGGATAAAATAATCCAACAGCACCTCATTAGCAAAAATGGGGGGATCATTCGTTTATGTTGCATTTACGAAATAACATAACTGCACTATACTCAACTCTATAGTCTCACACTGTAGATACTCATAAGGAAGAACTGAGATAAATTTTATTGTCTCATTAAGCAGAACAATATATACAAGCTAACCGAGCCAAGACGCAGATTCCACTTACTTCCGGCTGACTGAATTTCCACACAATAAATCAAAACAATGCAAACAACTACTACGTGTTACCATTCAAATATATATTATCATTTAACAGAGACTGAACAGTAGCCAGACTCATCACCTATCCGGTCGGAGAGTCCTCTCTTTTGAATGGAGTCACTAATCCGAAAGTCTGACAATCAGACTTACCAAAGGGTATCTTAATACCCAGTTACTGGTTGTGGAGGTCAGATAAATAGTCGCTCCATGTAAAATACATACTGGCATTAAACTGCATCTGGTTAGATTGCAAGCCGATCCCAACGTGGTTAGGGACAGACTAGGTAGCTGATCATAAGATTGAACGAGCTGGTCTCCCCGGATTTGTAAATATTGAAGTCCAATCATTTATAGTGCACGATATAAAATAAACTGCACTGGTTTTCCAATTCCATATGTTTCTCTACTCATCTGGGAACAATGTGGAAAAGCGAAGTAAGGTGTCGGAAAATCGATAATTCTCGGTTTCATATTCAGTTTCAAGAACAATGGCCTATTACACCATTGACGTCTAAGTTACGATTAATTTATCTGGATTTCTACTGATTGCGGTCTGTTTTTGAAATTGACCAGATAGATACTGTAGATAGTGCCTATCCGGAAGATAAAAAGTTTCTAAAACTCCTAAGTATGTTGTTGTGTGTAAGTGTGTATTGACGACTTTGATCTCCAATCTCCATGTCGTTTCATATTTTTACCTTGAAGCCCTTGTACCATTCTTTGATGGTGGTCTCATCGTAAGAGGTGTGCGTTTTCAAGAAGTCCATATCTTCTTTGGTAAGTTTATCCTTGCTGACGAAGCAACCCATCGTGAATTCTAGAACAAAGACAAAAGATTCATTAGTTAATTGTTGACACCTTATGTTGCACACTTTTTGAACAAGTAAAATAAAAACGTTATTGAAGAAGAATAAGTGAAAGCATCTTTTAATTAAAAGGTAAAGGGGATGTCAGCTAGCCTTCTCAGGTATCTATACCGAAAGCTTTGAAAGTCCGGTAAGTACAGCGGTAAGCTTCAGTAAAGTATTCAGTTATCGTTTAAGTATTATTCATAGCCTCCTAGTAAGTAATATCAATCTACCCGATAAGAGAGTTTAGCCCGAGACGAGCGTCTCGAGTCTAGACTATGCCGGTGATACGCTACTTTCTTGGGTTCAAAGGTACTTAGGTAAGTAGACATATGTCTGAAGAGGTCTGCTAGGACCGATGCCTGCCAGGGTCGCGAGATTGTTCGAAAGAGATACCGTGACCCTGGCACATGGGCAACTGAAGGAACACGGGTGGGTTTTAGTCAGTAAAAGTCTGACACGGCCTCCCGCTCAGCCCAGAGCGGGAGAAGTCATTTGATCATTTCCCATCCAGAAAAAAAAAAGTAGACATATGTATATTGTAACTATCTATGTTAATGGTGGTAAATCCACTTCGGTTACAAGCGAATTCTTGTTTCCATTAACAATATGTAGAGCTAGATGTTTAACCGGAGTGTGTAAACTAATGCGTTATTTGACATCAATAGACATGGATAAATTTGTACATCATTAATGAAAGTTTAGTCTATTATTAAGGCTAATAAATTGAAGATCCATCGAGACGTAAAATCTGAAACCATACAAGGAGTAGAATCATCGTTCATCATAGTTTAAATTTTATATAAGCTAACAATACGATAAAAGAACCATAGGGAACTAAAAATCACATGTATGATACTTGTGTCACAGCACACCCTCAATCGTTGCATTATTAAGTCGAAACGAAGGAGCCATGACAGGAAAATTGAAATTGCCTCCACTGCGACCTGCTATTTGCTGGGCAACAATCGGTCAAGCGACTTCCATTTACGATATATAATGCAATAACCGACATTTTCCGAGTAGTTGACTGGCAGTATTAATGTCGGATACATCTGCAATTAAATTCTAAGCTTTCCTATAATATACTAGACGAACTTAATGAATTGTTAATCAAATTGCTTTTCCGTTTAGTAAGTACCAACCCACCATCAAGTAATTGCGAAGTGTAGTGTTGAGTATTTAATTTTTTTACTGAAACTACTCACTCCGTCTACACAAAGAGAATAACATCCTCTAATTGCATACACGACGACCCTCGCCCAACCTCGATGGAAAATATACCCATAGATACCGAATTCGTAAAACGTTTTCAAACCCATAAAAAAGGGGTAAAAGAAATCACAAAGCACCTGTTCGTTTCCCCGACTCTAATCACACACCACTTTAAATCGTTTATTTCAAGTTGAGAAATTCTAGTGTACCAACACCTGGATTTGATTAAATATGCAAACCATGCAACTAGACACACGACACCCTACTCACTTTCTTACGGCATACTTAATTGTATTTACGAATACAAAGCAATTGTTCTGTCTATAACTAATGATGGGTTGGTAAAGAAATAGAAAGTACGATTTGTTTACAGATTCGTTTCAGTCTAGACTTGGTGTAAAAACCATTATTCGGGCATGGTTATTGTATCAGTGATTGAAGGATGGTATTTGATGCGACCGAGGGCTTAGGGCGTGGAAATGTCACGGACACAGCGATAAAGATAAAGCGAGCGTACCGCCTAGCGCCGCCGACGGGGAGGCTCCCAAAACTATTTGATAATGTTTGTCCTAAAAGCTACAACCGAAGGTACAACTGATACTGTTCACCAAATAGCACAGCCAGTTTAATGTTCTAAGGAGTTACTGAATATTCAGAAGCCTGAATTCGTAATTGGATTACCTAATATTGCTCCAGCTCCATTATGCCCTTCATAACAAAATAAGCGACTTGTTCAACGTAATTCTAAATAATAAGACAATCCCGAAAAATACGAAGTACTCTACTTCAAACTTCAATACGTAAAGAGTCCTTAAAACTGTAGGTACTAGTTGAACAAATCTATAGCCGCTATAAAACTCATAATTGCAATGCAAGCGAAAGCTATTGTAAAACTCATTAAGCGATACGGAAATGAAGCTCAAAGTTGCCGGGCGCAATTTGCCTGCTCGTATATTCCGAAACACGTGACAAAAATAACTTTATTTAAAACGATTTGCATAATAACTGACAGGGCCTACACTCGAATAGCTCGCAAAATCGCAGAAAAAAAGGACCTCCTTGCGTCCATACTGTAAACGAATTACAAAACCTAGTGTGGACTTAATATACCTTGGAAAAAGGCCGAGATCTATAAAAGTTACTTTGCACGTGCTTCGACTGGAGTCATGTTGCCGTCTCTATCATGCTCTTGTAATTTGACAGTTGCGCGACGGTAACAGGAATAACCCTTAGCCAAGTCTACCTTAGAGGAACCGTAAATATAGCTCAACGAGTTTCAATAAAAGTTCGGCTTCTTAGAGTGTCGGTGTCGCGCGGATTCCGTTGTTCACCATTAAACTACATTAGTGAATTGTCAGCTCGAGAAAGGACGGTGTCAGATAAGTACCAAGTTGAGATGTCAAATTAGATTATGCTTTGAACTCACTTGAACTTCGCCGTTTTAGTCGATACGTTCCGAAGTGTCAACTATAGTTGTATGGAAGTTTTACTTCAACCAAAATAGCTCATTTATCCATGTCTGTCGCTTGTCTTATTAAAGAGAAAAAGATGGAAATATCTTGCTTTAATAAAGTTTAGTTTGTGCCGAACTGAATCAACACCAGTCTCTTTCTAATGCCCGATGTAGGTAGCTACCTACTATGAGTATATTATGATTGCCGGGTAGAACCACTAGAAATGCGAAAGTAAATATTATTTTCATTATATTAAAACTGGGTTACTATGAATGAATTATAGTTTTGCGCGGGCGGCTATGACGGAAAAATTATAGCTGCCACATTATTTAATTATTTAGGTGCTTTTATTTTATCCTCAATTTTTGTAAGGGTATTGTTTTGAATTCCTAATTTAATATTTGGGAGTATCAAATTAGGAAATTAAATTAAAATTAGGTTTTTTTTTTACATACTGTTCAAGAAAGCGCTCAAACTGTTTTGAGTATTTCGGAGGAAAATGAACCGCTCCATGATGCGCTGACAAAGGAGGTCTTCACGTGCTATTATGAAGATGCACGGGTTTGCACGAGCATTAAGTTACTGCTTTACAACTATAGTAAGTGCATTTGAATGGAACACTTACTTACTTATCCTGAATCCTGACAGCTAACAAAAGCCCATTTATAGGTAGGGTACGAGAAATATATAGTCCCCATCGTGCTCTAACCTGAAAACTTTGTTAACCTTTAGAATATAAACCTATCTATTGCCCATGATACAAAATATCGGAAAATTCCATTCAGTTAAACCGTTAGTTAAAAAATAAAAAAGGAGTATTACAAAAATCCAATGAAAACTTTTGGTGCCGCGGGGCATCACGGTCGTCGTTAATTTAATGGGGGTAGGTTTTAGTCGGCATCGAAATGAAATTCTATAGATAAAAGACTGCAGCGTCATGGTGCAAATCCATCATACAGGTTATTTAGACACCGGCGATCACCTGTCATGGGGTCGATTACCCCAAATAGCAGCCGAGACTGCAGGTGAGCGCCTTGATTGGATTATTTCTAATTAATCTTATCGATTTCTGATTATTACTGAACCGAGCTTTCGCGATAATGTTTGGAGCGCTCGACTGGGGTTGTAGTCGTGTAGTTAGTTAACTCGATAGTGTGTTAAAAGTTTACGTATTTTGACAGCTGAGCCCGTGTATTGAACTAACACTACATATTTGTAACCTGCCCTCAATACATTTTAATCGATGCCCAGTTTTTTGTTATAAATACGTCGTTTAGTTTATTTTAGTGTTAGCAGTTGTTAGTGTTATGTCACGTTTTATTTATTCTCATGTAAATGAATTTTCATTATTATGAGGATAAATGATCCCTCAAACCTCAAAGTGTAGATGCTGACACTTTAGCCAGAGCGTGTGATCTTGCAGTTACTTGTTTCCTTTGTGCTTCACAAATGCTAAGGCAGGCCTATGCCTATGTATGCTAGGCATGTATCGGCAGCATCAGTAAAACTATCGAGCGCAGTATGTCGGCACATAAAAGTTCTGAACTTGTGTCGATAAAGATGGTCTCACTATTACGGACATAGTTTTAAACGCTATCTATTTCTAACTATCATGCAACGAAATAAATTTTGTGCTGCAACAGGTCTGTGAAGTTATTCTAAGCAAGGTTTTAGCTCACAAAACGTAGACAAAAACGCCGCAGGTACATATGCGCTGCCACAGGGTGTGACAGCATGGGCGCTTCAATACGCCAGTGTGTAACGAGAAAAGTTTTAATAGCGTTGGAACCAACGGTAAATTGAAACAGTACATGTTCCCTGATAACTGTCACCCTAAAACAGCTGGCAGGTCACACAAATCGATTTATGTCACAACACAACCCCTTGGTCACCACTCTTAGATCCAAACGAGATAAAACTGAGTGTTCCGTGCCATTCCGTATCACGTCCGCCGGTGCCCCACGGCAGTGACGTCATAAAAAGCCATACCTACGTGAATTGCTATTTTGAGATGTTTCTGAACGCTATGGAAAAAATAGCCTAAGTGATTTACGCGCACTCTACAGTCGATACACGAAAATAGTTTTACGATAATCCAAAGGCAAGATTACTTGTTTCATTCAATGTCGGTTTGACGATGCAATTGGACGTGTCCATGCATACGACATCGGATGTTTCGGCATTGAATGTATGAGGGAGACGTGTTTTATAGACATTGAAATGAAGCGTGATCACGAACTGTGTCGTGTCAAGTCGTGTCCTGTTGACTTCTTTGGCTTACTCTCATTAAACAACCATTACACGCAGACTGCATTTCAATTTCAACTCTTTTATAAGTTCGAGAATATGCTAATTTAGGTAAAGGAAAGAAAATAATTTCTCACTAGCTACCTACCGAGTAGAACATTCAATTAGTAATCATTTTCGAATGCGTATATCGCATCCACGGAGATTTGCAGGTCAGATGACACGAACAGAATTCTCCCCTGAATTCTCTTCGGTTCGTTCATACAATATTGATGTGTCCGTAGTCATAATTATGAATTCCGGATCTACATTCATGTCGAGTTATTGCAGCAGATACCGACCGATGTATCAGCGTATTATCGCATCATACTTGAACAAGGAAATATTGGAATCATCCGTTCATAAATTAGAGCTGAATTAATGGTTATACTTCACTAGACAGTGATGACGATAACAAATAGAGGGCCAATTGCACCAATGCTCTAATAATTTAACGTAATATTGTTGCTATAACAGATACTACAAGTGCAGCTTACATTTGTCTGATTAATGTCTCCATTATAGATACTTACAAATACAAGATATGCGATCGCTACTATATCTTGTATGTGAGTGTTCTAATTATAAAGCGTGACGTAAAATTAATTTATTTATGAGCGTAGGCAAATGATCTACTGTAAGATTGTTTGTGCAGACAGCTTTATAACCCACTGGCCTGTAAAAAGAAATTGCTGCAATTTGTATGCAATGACTTCTATTACCATAGCAGAAAGGTTTATTTTTCTCCCAAGAGATAGGCAGTGAACTTCAACGAGTATTATCTGAACCGGAAGCTTCTTGAGTTGCGTCGATAACTTGAAGCACTAGATAGAAGGACGGTGGAAAGTGTTAATTTAGCACGGTCAAGGCAAGCGCTCGAGCGCCATCGAGATAAATACGTTAGATCTGTTGTGGCGCCAAGAATTGTGGCGAAACCGCGCTGCCCGCACTTCTCATAATGTGCTGTTATTGAGGAGTATTATCTAAACACACGCCCGCATTTATCATAGCTGAGAAACGCTAACAATTTCATATTCTAGGAATTATAACAAAGAAACAAATAGTTATAATTCGTTCCTCTCTACTCAGTAATTAACCTACGTTTTATGAGCCATATATTAAATGCGGCATTCAAATTTTTTCACTTATGTGACTAAGATTGATACTTATTACTTTCCAAATTAGCCACACAATCGAGCTGCTTACGTCATGATTTATGAAGACGTCATAGGTTCTCAAATAGGTCCGCACTGTATACGCGTGTACAACAATAGTGTAGTTTGCAATCCGTGCATGTGTTGAGGAAAGGTTGCAGTCGTGGCGTCTGCTTTCGGAAGGATGCTAATGCAGTCGACAGGGATTCCGGTCACGTCGACGCGGCGCGGCGTTTCACAATTTCATGAATGCCGGCCGCCTGACATTATTACCGCAATTAAGTGACGATAACAACCTCACGAAGACACTGTATTTACTATAAAACTGGCAGTTAAAAATATCAAAACATCGCTTTACACTATACCAGTTGTTACTCGTACCTAAAGTGCCAGGTCACAAGGGTACGGGGATAATGAAGGCAATATAAAGTCCCGACAGCGGCTTACCACGCCACTAGAGCAATAAATTATAAAAATAAAAACATTCCGCTTGTCGTGTTACTTCAAGGCCTTGAATTATTAGACGGAGTTGAAGAAAACCGCAGAATTTGTACTGACCAATGACCATCCTGTGGAGAATTATAACCGCCTTTTATATTTATGTGATGGAATTTCTTGGGAGAGCAAAGATATTATCGCTGTAGTAGGAGGTCACAGAGCGATGTTTCTCTCTTGTATTATGCACGTCTACGTTGCACATGCTCAAGAATATCTTCGTATACAGAGATGAAATTGTATTTACTTCGCGGCATTGCAATAAAGGCTTGTGTGTAAAGCCTGAGGTGTGAGAAGAAAGTGCACTTGGGAACGCACGCCCGTGCCAGCTAGGTGACTGGCCTTCAGCCACAATACTGCCTAAATTATATAATAAAGCATTCAGGTCGCACTCCAAGAGAGGGACACACACTTATTGTTATTCTGTTCGTCCTTTGACTCTTGTGGAGCACACTCAAGCTTTTATCCTTTCAGTCCCGGTTAAATTGCACAGTAGACTTAATCCTATGAGATACTTTCTCAGTACTCATATGCTGAGAGCTTGTTAGTGAAATAAAATACGAGGTGAAAATAATATCGTCCTATACCTAAAGAGCTTTAAAAATTGGACATAAAATATTTGGTTTAGGTAAACGGTACAAAAGCAGAACAAGAAGTTGGACATGTTGAATTTCAGACTCTAAAATGCAGAAATAGTACAAATAATACAAAACTCGACGTAAAGCGTCGCTACAGTCGCTACCCGCCGCGGCGACTAAACCTGTGTGCTGGCGCTTCTGAATTCAAATGAAAACTATTTTTAACTCTCACGTAGAATATTTTTTTAAACAAAAAACCTGTTCCCGTGTGCCATAAATGGCTTAAATTAAAAGATTCTCATCTTCAAATTAAACTGTTCCAAGTTTGAAATAGTTCGATACCAATTTATCATAGTCCATCCATGAAAGAGTTCAGTTGCCAATATACCATACCTAGTTTATTTTTTAAATACTTTTAGAGATTATATAGATAGGTAGGTAGATCTTTAGTACAGCTAGCTGCACGTGTGCACGGCATAGTACCAATAGTGGAATTCAAGGTAACATTAAGGCAAGCCACGCGACGAACATAATTAATTTACAACCCTTACACAAGACCATCCTGCGGCTAATGGGAGTACACGCGGCAAAGAAATTATCGAATTAGCTAGATACGTTGCTTGCCAACCTTGTTAGTACATGCTAGTCGTGTAAAGCCTTTGAGAATGTAGACCTCGGTTTTAAACAGACAACTCGAACCCGATCCAATCTCGTGTCTCTTCGCTGTTGAACAGTGTTACTCGATTTAAAGGCTGGTTCTATTTCAACCGACTCTATTTTAATGAAATAGTCTTCTAGATTCACTTCAACTATGTTAGATGAAATTAATCTTTCGTAGGATATGGTACAGTTTCCAGAAGCAAAATGTGACATTAGGTTAGATAAACAGAAGAAATAGGTGGGGGACTCAGGTAAGAGTAGTGAAAGCTAACATCGATACAATAGTTGTCAGACGAACAGAGCGGCTTGGAAATGTAAAGGGGCTTTCACAGCAGCATAATAGGTCGACGCGTGTGAAAGTAACACGGGGGAGATAGAAAAAATGCAGTTTTCTGTATCTATGTGAGCGCTAGTGTTCGGTTGGTTTGCCTAATTGCTAATGAAAGTCACGATCATCGTAGTGGTAGTCAGCACTTTCCGCTTTCACGGCACATAGGCAACGCGTGACCTGGAGACTTACATTAAAGCGCGACTGTAAGAACATAGATGAAAGAGCCCGCGGTAATGAGCACTATCATCCTCATCAAACGTTCTCATAATTGATGCTCAGTAGCATCAATTATTAAAAGTTGAACTAGTGTACTTAATCATTCAGTTTTTGTTTTTAAGTTTTTCGAATTATAAGAACTAGTGTTCGCTCAATGGTAGAAATTCGACAGTAATTCATTTTTAAGATTGAACTAATACATTATTACGATAAAAAAATGTTCGTTTTCTGCACTCCTTCTAAACATTATTATATCCTTATAAACTTGGGCTTATTTTAAAGTGCGTAACCGAATTCGAGTTAAATTCAAGTAAATTGTATGATGTATCATCGATAGCCGACGGCACGATCACTCAAATAACACACGTGTGTATTCGAAAGGGGCGCAGGGAGAGTCACACACGAGGTATATTGATAACTGTAAAAAGCAATATTTGCAGCATTTCATGTTTGCTTTAATCGCCGCACTCAAAGGAATTTATCAAAAGCGCATTCAACGAACCAAATAAAAATGATTGCAGTAAATGTAAATAACGTGTTGATATTCGTTTGACTCTTTCCCTTTGACGTAATTTATTGAAAATACAGACCAACAAAATAATTGTGCTTTTATAAACCTATTTCATTAAAATCCGAGCACTGCAAACTCGTCATAATTAATATGAGCATGAATCCAATTAAACAGCTAATTCCTATGCTTTCGTAAGACACCCACCCACACAGCTTGAAGCGTGAGTTCTTCAAATTGAGATACACAGAATGTGACAGTTAATCAAGGTAGTAAGCAGGTAGCAACAAGCTAGGCGAGGGTGGCAAGCCGTGGGGGTTTCTGAAGTTTAACTTCGAAATCCCCTACGTATGGTGTAAATCTGCTTTGCAATGACAGGCAACTTGTAATTTGAAACTGTAAGCGGGTAGACACTGCCGTGATAAAGTTGGCACTAATCAAGGAATGCACTTTGCAAGTAATTAACGTTAAGTAACGGTATAACATGAAGCGAACTTCCATGTAGTTATTACTAGGACGAGTTGAACCACCTAAGTACTTACCTACATTAGTTAAATTTCATTTGCAAATCGGAAATAGATAGTGAAATGTAAAATTGATTTTAGAAAGTTTAAAAGATCTTTCTTTAATTTAAAACACAGTCTCCATGTAAGTTTGGTAGGGTCGTAATAACTTGACAACGACATATCTGATTTACGAAATTATTGTTTTGTTTCATAGTAATGTTCTATGGATAATCTTCTCTAGTTATAATTCCACACGAGCGAAACCAGAGGCACCGCAGTTGTGAATAAACTGTGACTCTCAAAAACCTGTCACCACCTTGCTACGAAAATATTTTTATTAGATCTATCGATATCGGAAACGTTTTGATATACATAACTCAATCTAAAAAATATTTCCTTTAGCCCGATTCGACATAAACTTTAGCAATTTGAATATTTTTGCTTTGATTTCCCAAGGGCACTAAAATATTGCTGAAAATGTTAAAATATATTTTCTCTTGTCTACGTAATCTTTTGTATGGCTAAAGTCATACAGTTCTAACATCCGCGCTTCAACTTAGTTTATGAGCAACGAGCATAAATTTAATTTAATTATGTTACAAAAAAGATACATTTTAATTAATTACCTACCTATGTTAGAATAGGAAAATTTTATCAACTTCCCAACGCGGTGCAGAGACACACAACCAATCACTTTTAAATAACCATTACATTTAAATACCAAAGAAATAATACAACTGCAACAATGCTTAAAAAGCTCATATTCCCATTTCCCAATTTCTTTTTGAGCCGTCCTTAGCTGAAAATAGATCTACGTTATGTTTCGGAACGCAATTGTGCCAAAAATTCAGGGTAAACTTGGAAAAATTGTTTTGTCCACTCAGAAGAAATTTTATCAACTTACGCGTTGGAAAAATATATCCTGACGACTTGAACTCTCAAAAGAAGAATAAATTATTTTACGAGTTTTAAATAATAAATTAAATTCATATTTTGGATTATATTGAGTGAATCATCTCCCATTTCCATAAATCAATGTTCCAAAGTTCTCAAGGTCACTATAAAATACTAAAATCTTATTTTAAACTATCCATCGTTTTATAAATGTTATCAATTGTACCGATTAGAAAAATATTTCAAGCCATGTTGAAATGCTAAGTTCCGTCGACATTATTAGTCACTGGAAAATCTAAGTTCAGACAATGTCGCGGGTTTCATTATTTCACCTGTACACCGAGGAGTGATCGTCGTTTAATTTTATCAAGCGTGTAAAACAATATTGGAAAGTATAAGTATTCTAAATACAGAGAAGCGAAATAATTGTCACTAAATTAAATAGAAATTACAAACACTACGATATTGGACCAATCAAAAGGGTTTATGAAAATAACGAAATCATAAATTCTGTGACATAAAATTTTATAATTCGAAAAAAAAATCAAAGTACAAAACAGGAATAAAATAAAAACTTCGAAACAAAAGAAATATCCACGGCAGTACTAAAACAACACAATACATAGTGAGGGTAATGAATTTACAAAACAATAAAATAATTCGCGGTAGGTTAAAGTTACGAACCAAGATTTAGCGATTTCTGCAATGATTGAGAGAACTTGGGGGCGTCGGAAAGCGTCGGGAGCGGCGGGATGCGCGGTCAGCTAGCCAGACGTATGTCAGCGGCGAAACCCGGAATGCGTTTGACGGTTGCAGTTGCAGCGCCGGACACTTAAATAAAGTCCAAGCAAGGAGGCGCTTAGCTAAGCCCAGGGGCTGCGCGCGCAACGTTATCGCTGTTTTCCTACTACTACCCGCTCCCGCGCCCGCTCGCTCACCCACACTAGTTTGCTAGTGGGCCCGCCTCCCAATTCCAAGAATTATCGTACCGTATGCAACCTAATGCAAAAAAAAATACCTCCAATCATCTAATTATTTTGCGAGTATCATTTTATTGGAAACGGTTGCGTTTACAGACCCGATATTAAATGTACCACACATGTCTCTCAAAGGTAAATTGTCGTTTTCATTATCAAATTCAAATTCATGCCAAACGGAGGGGGGGGGAGGGGTAGACAGTACTTCTACTTTTTAAGGAACTGATTTAATTACGTACAAAATCAAAAAAATCAAAATCAAAAGTCATTTATTCAAATTAGGCTGAGGATCAGCACTTTTCGAACGTCAAAATTACAAACTAAATGTGATTTGTTTGCAAACTAAAATTTATCTTCATACAAAATAAAATAAAAAATTATCAGAGACATAACTTAGTTCATTCTAACTTGTGGATAAAATATTATTTTCTTATTTTCCATCACAGTGCTTTCAAATCAGAACTTTTAAAGAAAATATACCATAAAGCAAGGCCGTGTTATTCGAAGTTGAGTCGTATATGCACTCGCAGACTTCGAGAAAACTTATGTATATGCTCTTTATGTAAAATATGAAATTTTCATATAAGTACAGAATGTTTCTATTATACAGGGTTTTTTCTATTTTAAGTGAGTCTTTGTTTTATTTTAAAACTAAGTTTGGTTTCTGAAAGCGTAGCAGTAGTTTTTGGTTTTAATTAAGTAGTGGCGCGTAGCTCGTCGTCTAATGCAAATTCGATGGGCGGAAGGTTTCATAATAAATCGGTGGGCATTTTAGTCAACCCAACAATTTGTGATTGGTAGGTAGTCACCGATCTCTATCGACCAACTACTGATTAATTTCTCTTACGCTAAGTATGTGGGAAGTCAAAAAAAACTACGGCATTTTTGGCTACACACTCGGGAAAACGGTTCTATATACCGTTCCAAAAAATCATACAGAATCGCGACGCTTAGTCTCGCAAACTGAAAGACATAACAGCGTAGTGTTTGGAATGTAGCGTGAATCGGAGCCGGCAATAGTTGTGGAAAGACAAAAGAACTCTAATCAGTGTTCTAAAGCTGCGCCGTCGCCGGCATGGCGTTCCTATCTAAGGCTTCATACACAACAACTAACGCACACATCCGACGTGCGAAGGAGCGCAACTAGTGACATTTTATAGGCATCGGCCGCTGATAACTGTAACAGACCGATTAACTTCGAAGCGCATTGTTCCTAATTCTAATAAACTTGTAACGACGAAACAATCGATGTTTTTGCTAAAGTGGGGGTGTCTACCGTGATGACGACCGATAGAGAAGCATGGAAGACATGTTGCGCCAACCCAAAATAAATTGGGATGATGATGTATCTGAGCACAAACTTGGTCTTCAAACTGATTAGTAATTTAGATATCTAAATTAAATATCATCATCACTACCATCATGTTTCAGCCGAAAGACATCCACTGCTGGCCATAGGCCTCCCCCAAATTTGGGGGGTAGGCAATTAAATATCATTGGATTGTAAAAATCCAATATAATGTTTATTCTCCCCTGCATCAATAACGCTAATTGCAATCAAAAGTTAAAAGGCCGAAAATTCAATAATTCCGGCTATAAAAACTGCTGCTGAAACGTATTTCACTGGTACTTGAAAATCTACCCAAAACTCGAATGTAAAACGTTTCCAAATAACCTGTAGGAATTTAATCAACGTGTATCGTAGAGTCGAGTAATTAACATTCGGGGATTATTAAAATGTTGATAAAGTGTCATTATTCTCGATATCCCATTTCTCTCGTTTCCGGTCAGTGTTTTTAATGAAAAGGTTTAATTAGTTTATTGTTAGGTACAACGCGACCTATCGTATCGTAAAGCCATTATAAGCAGATTGTGATCTGAGCGGTCACAAAGGATTTTTCAAGACATTTCATAAAATTAATAGAATCTCGAAACATTAAGCAACCATGACTAAGAGGATTTCGTCAGGTCAATTAAGAGATTTCTTTTGTCATTTGCGCCAAAATCTATCAGTAACACTCGATGGAAACGGATCTTAATTGAAGACTAAACTAACGTCGAACCGGCAGTTCGGCAGAAACCTGCCTGCAGCCCGAAAGGATCCGATATTCAATCTAAGCACGGCACCTACCTAATCAATCATTTGCGGAGTCACACGCTCGCTATCAGAGCTCGATCTAATACACACCCTATAACAATGAACCCTTCGACCCGTCCGTCCGAATGCTGCCTCTCTCCAACCAAATTGAAGCCCTAATATCAAGTACTTCAATATCATTCGTAAAATGAATTCCGGTAGTCGTAGTTCCGATAAAACTATGAAAATCAAAAATAAATCCCGCTTTGTTTTGTTCCGATACGGCAGCAGTAGTGCTCCAGGTATTTTTTTATTATTTTGTATTGTACAGGCTGGATTTATTATTATCCGTACGTCCGGGAAATTCAATCTGGCAATTAAGTGGATTATAAACGAAAATCTCTCTGCAAATTTTGATATGACTAGGAAAGTTATTTTATAGTGAACTTGTATTTTAATAAACAAATTTATTTTAAGGGTAGCCCGTGACTAATTCATGAAGTCATTCAATGGGATTTTATCAACGTAGAGGGTTGTTTAGATGATTAAATGACTATAATTTTGTAAATACCTTAATGGTTAAATTTGTTACGGTCGCGAGTCATATTTTAATCAAAATACAATCTGACACTGCCCTGCAAACTGCACAAAACGTAAGAAAAATGGAAAGTCCCGGGCTACCTTATCACATCCTCTTTAATAACTGAGCAAAGGAACTCATTTCCTGCATATTTTGCTTCTATTTGCCTATTTAATTAACGTTGGTACAAAGGCGATGCATATCGGCAATGATAGATAGGTACTTTGCATAAGCGCTTTATGAATACTTGAAATATGATGGTATTACATTTTTTGCAAAGGAGCTTAGTTAGCTCTGCCACCAGTTCGAAAAGGAGCTTATTTAGCTCTTATAAGAAATTAATTAATATCTGTAGGGGTTCTTAGTAGACTCACTATTGTGTATATATATGAAAAGCCGCCCACAGCTCATTTCTCGGTTCAGTGTCAGTGTTCAAAGGCAGTCCCTATCAACGGAAGTAAGCTTCACAGGTGCAATATCAATTTATGTTTCATGAAAAGGATGTAATTAGTGGGGGGCTGATATCAAACACCGGATGTACGGAGCGTCCGTCAGTCTCCGAACATCCGGTGTCCGGACAAGGCTTTGTTTATTTTAAGATTCTCAATACCTCATCTTAGTTTTATAATACATTTCTTATAACTTCAATCGCTGTTGTCGTCATGACTATTTTTGCGCAAGCTATAAAAATGTGTTAAGGAAAACTCATCGAAAGGTATTTCTTCCCTTCATATCCGCCCCACATTATAATCGCTTGACTGATTAAGAAATCGCAAATAATCGCAGAGGTAGAGGTTATTTCAGTGGCATTTGACATTAACGAAAGTCACTGTTTTCTAATGAATTTCTACCTAAGAGCAGGTCACGTCCTCCGTATTTTCCGAGCCCAAATTTTTAAAGCAATATATTCGGTCAGCAGACCGTTTGAAATTGGCTTTTATCTGTCCTACTATACATACTAGCATAGATATACGTAGATATGATTTAGACATGAGTGGATTGTTGATTTAACACGAGGGGCCGAGGGGAGTGATTTTTTGTTGTTGTGAACTCGGTAGGATTCAGGCTTTCAAAAGGTTTTGTTTTTTGTTATGAATCACAGCACTATTCGGCAGTAATAACTTAAATTGCTAGGGGCAAAAATTGCCCGTCAAAAATCAGCGTAAAACACTTCGTAATTTACTTTTAGTTACCTACCCTTCCCTAAGAAGGTTCAAAGTCACCCAAAGAGCAATGGAGAGGGCTATGCTTGGAGTTTCCCTACGCGATCGAATCAGAAATGAAGAGATCCGTAGGAAAACCAAGGTAACCGATATAGCCCAAAGAATTGCCAAACTTAAGTGGCAGTGGGCAGGGCACATTGCTCGCAGAACGGATGGCCGATGGGGTCGGAAGGTTCTGGAGTGGCGACCGCGTACTGGAAGACGGAGTGTTGGAAGGCCTCCCACAAGATGGACCGATGACCTGGTGAAGGCCGCAGGAATACATTGGATGCGAGAAGCACAGAACAGGTCGAAGTGGCGGTGCTTGGGGGAGGCCTATGTCCAGCAGTGGACGTCTTTCGGCTGAAATGATGATGATGATGATGATGACCTACCCTTCCTATTTACGATGAAAGTTTTTGCAGAACAAAGTAACAATGGTTTCGTCACTGTCCTATTCAATTAACAAAAAAGTTGAGTGATGGACTGAAAAATATCAGTACTACACTGGTATCTCACTGTACCGCATGTCTAAATTATGTAATACTTAGGTACAACAAAGGATATTATGTAGTCTTGTTAATTAAGATGTTGTAATTATTTTTTTTTGGATGGGGAATCATCAAATGACTTCTCCCGCTCTGAGCGGAGCTCCCGGGCATATCAGACTTTTACTGACTAAAACCCACCCGTGTTCCTTCAGTTGCCCATGTGCCAGGGTCACGGTATCTCTTTCGAACAATCTCGCGACCCCGGCAGGAAGATGTTGTACTTAGATAATAATCGTCTTTTGTCTTGTAGTAAGAAATGCTATGTATGCAATCAAGCCGAATTTTGTTTTTTCAGAAAAATTACTTATAGAATGCTTGCAGGGCCACAACAATGTTTAGCGCACTATCGTAGAGACGCCAGCAATAACTTTAATGTATCTATTTATAAAAAAAAATATATAATACTACCTACCTGTTACCCGCGAATTCGTCTGCGTTAATTTTGTATTTTCATCATTGTTAATATTAATATCCGAAATGAAAAGTAACCTAAGTATTTCTGCTGGACCCTAGCTAATATCTATCTGAGTTCATAACAATCGTTTCTCTGATTTGGGCTTCAAACAGACAGACAAGAGATACTTTCGCAATTATAATATTAATACTTATGGATTTTAGAGATTATATCGCGAGCTTCGTGCTGAACCCTAGACCAATTTAGAATGCAGAATATCAAAGTTTTTATAACTTTGATATTCTGCATTCTAAATTGGTGTTTGCCATTTATTACTATTTTAGGCGGGCTAGGTCTAGTCTATTTCAGTCATGTTGCCAAAAAAAAAACCCGTTAAGTGCCATGCATTTATTGGACTGTGTGATTCAACAATGTAAAGCCAAAATAAAAAATAAAACTTGTTTTACTGGCCGCCGGAATAAATCTATTTAGGTACATCGGTAGCCGGTATGTGTAGCCGATTTTGAACCAATATTAGTTGTATGCGTAAGCTTATGAATTAGACACATACACATGCACGCAAAATTTGGCATTACGTGGGACAGATAATATTACTACTGGTTTCTGGAACTACTTATTAATGAATAATTATATGGCTTAGTAGACGACATTTTTAAATATTATTTTCTGCGATGCGCACGAAGTTAATTTATTTCTGGGCAAATCGACAGTTCCAGAAATACGTATTAGGCAACTGGTATGTTTTGAATTTGATGCAATATAATTAAGAAAAATAGATTCTGGGTACTACATATAGGAGAACATCGAACTAATGTGATGATTTTATGGCACAATGGCACTTATTGGTATCGAGGTGCAATCAATTACGGAAAATAACGTTCCTGCAATTATCTGCGACAGGTATTCTACTGATTTCAGGATATCCGTTAATTTCATTCGTTCAATTCCAGTGCAATGATGATTCATATGATCGTTTGTGTCATTATGTATCTGCATCAGGATTACAATGAAGTGATTGAGACAGCATACAGATTGTATATAGGTACATGTATCGAATTATCGATGGTAGATAACTTAATTGCTCAGACAATACACTAAAATCATGTTCCCGAGGAATGAACACAGTTCTTTAATATTAATCTAATTGCAATTATCATATATGGTTTTATCTAGTGACAATCACATAATTTATGATATGTACCTGATCACTTTGCCGTCCACACCGATATCACATCATTTTGCGACCCTTTGAAATTAATCATCCCTATTACCTGTGTCAAGTGTCTAACTATAAAGTCATAATAAAATTGAGTAATCATTGTCTTTAGTACAATTGAAGAAAAACAACGTTATTTATAACAATACTCGCGTACTTCCGTTCCCTTTTCTAATTGCGTCAAGAATAGCAACATTTTCCGTAACAAGGATAACAATTTCCTCACTATATTTTTCACATATTATTCCAATTCCGTACCGACAAGGCTAACGATGTCTGAGAAAAATATAATGTAAGTCAGATAGAAGATTTTAGCTTCTTATCTACGAGTATGTATTTGAAATAATGTTATTCTGCTGCATTCTGTTAGACTGGAGACCCTTACAAAGTTGGGAGATTGCTTGGCAGATTGATTGATTGATATATATAATTGAAGTATCTTGTTAAGTACGATGATATAATTTATGAAACGACAGGATTCAGAACGAAGTCAGATTTCTTAAATTGATTCAATAGAATTATTTTTATTATTTTGTACCCAAACACTGGACTAAAGTCAATGGTAGGTAATCTATTGGAGCAATCCGATTTACAATAATCCACACTTCCAATGTTTAATATCATAAATGTGAAAACATCTGTCTGTTACTTTTTCACGCCTAAAACACTGAACTAATCGTTATGAAAGACAGTTAGGCAGCAGGGTCCTGGAGAAGGACATAATACGCTACTTTAAATTATGAAAATAAATCATTGTCGATTATGTCAACGAATACTAAATAGCTGGTGGATGTTTGATTGTATATCTGATTTCAGATAACAAATGTACTTAAGTAAGTACTTAACATACAACACCATTAATAACAAAAACGGAAAGAAAACTGTGTTACTAACAATATATTTTTTGAAAGTCATGTTAATGTTGTCATTGTTAA
Source organism: Aporophyla nigra (assembly GCA_947507805.1). NCBI lineage: Eukaryota > Metazoa > Arthropoda > Insecta > Lepidoptera > Noctuidae > Aporophyla > Aporophyla nigra. Next base: position 9,426,998 of record OX382291.1, on the reverse strand, counting down.
ACAAAACATAAAAGCCTGCATTATAAATAATTGTAATAAATCTATATATATATATAAGTATATATATATATATATTTACGTTAAGGAAACCCTGTACTCGTTTTTACGAAAATTACAAGGACAAAGGAGTATTAAAGTTGGCACAGTTCAAGTTTACATGTAGAAGGAGTCCAAGAAGCAATTTATTTTTTATAATAATGCATTCGAAATACGTTCAGTTTTAATGAATTGTTGTCTAATTGCAACCACTGGGCAACCACTAGTATATTGAATTGCGGAATTAAAGGGAACCGCCCGTTCTTGGCCATGTTGCGCCCATCAATATGGTAAATACAAAAAAAATACTCATTTAGTAACTAAAATATTGCTATTACTTATTCGTTATGAAAACTCCGGAATTAAAAGCCGATTTAATAAAAACATTCAATCGTTTATTATCGTATCCAACAGTTCCGGTCGATTGTCAATCCTGTCCAAGTAGGGATTGCAACCATTACTGAAACACACACAATCGATACACTAAATAAAACCGGTTACGAAAAATTGATTTTTGGGAAACCTTTCTTTATTATATAGTTGTTTCGCCTTTGTTGTTTTCTCTAGCAAGAAAAAAGATGTTTGTCCATTTCCGTGCTTCTAAATACGATCTATTGAACGGATTCCATGTCTCCAGATTTTTTATTTTTAAATTGATTTACTTATTTTTCGGTAAATTGATCTCATATATCGCATCCCTACGTCAATAATAATCGTAATTGACAACTGATTGACATTTTACATTTTGTTTGGTGTTGTGTGTGTTCTTGCGACTCGTGATTATTTTCTACTGCGTTTTTCTATTTGATTTTCAACGACTTTGATTACGAATATGGACCCTGTAACCGCTTCCGATGACGACCTTGGTTTTACATTGGATTCTGTACCCGCCTCCCACGACGACACCGGCTTGCCAATGGATACCGTTACTGTTTCTCATGACGGACCTGACACGAATATGGAACCTGATTTACACGAACTTACCAGGTAACCACGGAGCCCTGTCTGTGTCAACTGTGGCGTAGATACGCGAAGATAAGTTCGGTCTATATTACAGCAATGGATTGCACAACAACTAGAGAGTTACTATAAGAACATAAAAGGTACATACATACATAGCTATGTAAGATAGATTTGAATTGAATAATTCAGTTGTTTAGTGACAAGGAAACCATAGAAATTGTTGTAGTTTGTTTTGTCTCAACCTAAGTTGTATTTTGAAGTTGTTTGTTGTAGTTGTGTATTGTGAACCCAATTCCTAGATGACGTGGTTATCATTTATTTTAAGGAGAACGAATAATAAATTTAAAAAAAACTAAAAGTGTTTTTTTAATAACCTTGAATTTTTATGCATGGTTTATAAAAGTCCAACCAAGTTCTATGCAAAAAATAGTGGTAGGTTTTTTATCTATGATGTCAGCCCTAATGCCTATAATTTGTTTCTTTCATGGGCATCACTTGGCCAAAACCTCTTTATTGAATGGGCATTTCCCTTTCAGTATACGTACAGCACCAACGGTTGCATTTTCAAAATTTGTTTTATCCTGTTCCTACAAAATGCAATAGACGCTCCAACTAGGAAAGATAAGTAAAATCTTGCTGAAGAGCTCAAGAAGGCGACCGTAATTTTATTAATTCTGAAAAAGGCTTAAAACCTTCCGATATTTTAGCGCGACGACCCCGCTTTCTGTCACGTATAAAAATACTTAATTTGACCTACTTAAATTCTGTTATGAAAATAGAATGATATCTGACAATTAGGGAGAAAATAGTGAGATTGGAATACTGCATTTTTCTTAAGTTTATATATTTCGTCCTTTATGAAAATAGAAGGACATCTGACAATAAGAAGGAAAACATTCGGATTGGAATACAGCTAAGTTCTTTATTTATAGTTTCTTTCGTCCACCTGTTTTAAAAATAGAATCTTGTGACAAATAGAAGAAAAATAGTCTGATTGGAATATAGACATTTCCATTAGTTTATTAGAGATGCCCGTTACAGTACAGTATAGTTTGCGCCTTAGATATTTCACAACTTTGGTACTATTATATTCCGTATGTTTAAACCAATACATTATTACGCTAATATTGTGTATGAGTTATATGTGCTGCGGTCTCCTGTAATTAAAGGAGCACACGTAAATGAAACGTTTTTATTATTGTGGTTTATAACATTGTATATATGTATCCTTTGTTGAAGATCTTAAATAAATAAATCAGCGGCGTACAGTGGCGTAATGATTACTGTGATTAGTCAGGCATTACGTACTTGTCGCTGTTTATGCTACGTAGGTACCAGGTTATAGTACAGATGTAGGTGTATGTAGGTAAGCAAGTACGTGAAGACTGATGACAAAGACGTGCTCGTAATTATTTGTGTCAACAGAAATCCACGGTAATAGTTATGCAGAGTGCTTGTTTGAAGATACTCCTAAAATAATGCAAATTTCTTGCAAATTAAACAAAGACTTTTAGGAGTCGTGTCTGAGGTAGTACCTAGGTGAGGTGCGAGCGCACCTCTTATAAAGTTATTGTTTCGCCAAGCTCAGTATTCCTCCATTTCGAAATAAGTTTCTTGGAAATAATTGTTTAACCATAATGATAAGTACCAGTGCACTCAAAGCCATACAAATTCCAGTTTTCTAAGTGCAGGATGAATCTAAATGAACCCGATTCTGAAAACAATAGGATTTCACAGAAACAGGAAGTTGCTGCGAATATTTAAGCTGTTTTTCCTTAAAATTGTTCATTACTAGCTGCTGCCTGCGCGTTCGTTTGCAATCCTTTGAAAAGTAGTATATGTCTTTCTCCAGGTCCTTGTCTACCCATGTTTATATTGCATACAAATCTGATCAGCCGCTTTCGAGTGAAAACGTTACAAACAAACAATATTATTTTGTAATGTATAATATTAGATAGGATGAAGAGAAAACTTTATTTTATATTGGCTTTGTAGAAATATAATGTTGCTGAGAAATATAAGCTTGTCCTATACGTTAATATGCTGGCGCGCAGGTATGCACGGTGCTCACAAGAGGTCAAAAATTGTTCTTTTTAAGGCATGCTGTCAGACTTTCTATACCTGCAGCCTGTAGGTCCGGTATACGCGTGGATCTTTCAATGCTCTACGGGTCCTGTACAATAATGGTTTCAGGATGCTGTTGGGGTTGCCTCGCTTTTGCAGTGCATCAGGTACGTTTGCTAAGGCCAAAACGGATTGTTTTAGGGCGACAGTGCGCAGAAGAGTGGCCTCCCTGATGCGCCGCGTGCGAGGCAGCTTGGTGCTGCCTCGGCCTACTGAATACCATACTAGGAAGGGTGGCTTGCCCAGTTGTGAGGCACTGGAATGCCATTCATGGCTCCGGGGGTGCCCGGTATAATGATAAGTAGCGCAATTTTATGTAATCATTAATAATCTAACTACAATAACATAGTTTTAAGTATGATTTACTAAAAATTATATGGAATGTATTTTGTTCTGAAATAAATGATTAATAATAATACGCTATAGAACTTAAGCTCTAAGTGTAACAATAATAACTTCAAAGAAAAGAGGCTTACAGAGAAATATAAAGTGGTAATTTATAATATTAGCTAGGATGAAGATTTTTATTTTAAATTGGTTTTAGAGAAATATAATATTTTGCTGAGAAATATAAGCGTGTTCTACGGTATACAACTTATAAGCACTAAGTGTAACAATAACAACTTCGAAGAAAAGAGGCTTATAGAGTAATATAAAGTGGTTCAGTGGTCTACGACTTTGAACAATATTGTGAAAGGCCCACAATTGAATTGATATCTAAGTCCTTGTTGACTTGTACGTACCTGTAAGAGCTTTGCTGTATTGATGCACTTTCGTGTTTTTTCTCCTCTTTGAAACTTAACTTTTGGCAGCATCTAGATCGCTACATGCGGACTACGCATGGAAGAGACATCTCAGAATAATATATCCTGATATAAACTGTCAGGCAGTAGCCCACCAGACACACCCGTCAGGTCAGAAAATCTTTCCTTTTCTATGGAGGATGAGGGGATTTTACACCCAGTAGCTCGTACCTCTACAACATCTTCGAAAAAGTAATAAGTATGTCTAAGAAAAGTGCTGTTAACTGTATGTAATTCGATATAAATTAGTCAGCTCTTTCTTAAATGTCCTGAAAACTATTTTTTTTAACCTTTGGAAGGCAATGTAAAAATAGTCTATTAAAAACATTAAGGTAAAAACAGAAATATAGTTTGTCAACAAATACTTTTTAGGAAGCGAAATGTTCCAATTTCACTAAAAGGATAAAGTTTTGCTGAACCCAAAGCCTCCTAACCTAACACAAATACTTACATATATCTAAGTGTAGGTAGAGGTACTAATAACAAAGCAATGTACGTAGACTCTACCAATACTTAACAAAATTCAAAATTTCACTCTACGTGAAAATTTTCAATGTAACTACAATATGAGGCGAAAGCTGCGTTATGAATTGCTAATATCCGCCTTAGAACAAAGCACAAGTAGTGTTGCAGTAGGCCGTTTTGGTTTCGTTCCGAAGTTGATTGATTTCCAAACGGGAGCCTTTCCTGCCGGCACGCCAATTAACAAGCGTGAGTCCACTGGGTTTGAACAACCGAGCTTTGAAGTATTGAGATTTTGATCCACTCCGCAGTTTTGTATGCTTTTTAACTCACATAATGAAGATTGAACCTATGATAGTCTTAAGCATAGAAGGTACACACGAGTTTTATTTGTTGTATGCTGTATGCACAATCTTGATAATCGTTGAAAAGTCATGAAAACCATAGATTTGATTGGCTTATTTGTTTTCTGGATTGTGTCTATAAAGTAACTTGTCAAAGCTTCAGTAGGCACTTGCCGTACGTATCCAATTATTCACGGTAATAATATAAAAATTGCTCCGCTTACAACAATTCAGAAACTATTGAAGACAATTATTTTCGCGGCTCAGTAAATAGTTCCCATTGTGCGCGGCTTTGCCAGTTGGTGGTAACAACACGTTGGCTATATAGTACGTACGTAATAGGACCTAGTCGAACCTCATTTGCTCGACTGAAGCGTACATTTTTCCTTAGTTTCCACTAATAAGGCTAGACTCTGACACTGTACTAATGTGCTACTTAGCTGTGATTAGACGTTGGTACGTGAGATTACAAAAACTACAAACTTGTCTCTGCAATATGGTTCGTAAACGATTTAAAATTGCGTTATGTTGCTAAAGGTGCCTAGATTGCTGAACAAAAGTGTGCCTGTGGGGTAATTTTGTATCGACATTCATGTCTCGTTTTTGCCCGCGGCGCCTCGCCACGTGCCATAATTCCATCAGTGTGCCATCAACTGCCGTGGCCATGGTTCGGTTTAGCTATTAACCGCAACACTCCACTTTCCCACGCCTCGTCTCGTGACTATTTTATTATCGTTTAAACGCCACTGAATTTATGCGATGAATTTTGCTTTCTGGTTTTTAATGTAATTTTCCGATCTATAGGGCGGGTATAATGACATGTTGTTCTACATAAAATTCAATTTTAATATTTAGTTATGATATTGAAAGTGAATTTTTGTGGAATTAATTCGGAAATTTCAGTCTCGGTGGCAGCAGGCAGTTCAGTCTTTGAGTATAATGTTTTTAATACTTTGCAACTGACATCCAATGAATGTATTGAGGTAAAGTGCCAACTTAAATTTAAATTTTTTTGGGACAGGCACGGCACATTGAGAGAATCCACTAGCAGCTGAAATGCAATGTAACAGAGAGTGGCTGCATAAAGACAAGATATTTCCGTTCCGAACCAGTTTGCAAAGCGATAAGCTTGCACGGTTGTCAAGTGAATGGTGTCCGCCTATAGACAAAGACGAAACTGCAGGAATATTCATCAAGCAAAAGAGAACTGACTACAATAGTAACAACTTGTACCCTGTGTTACAAACGTCGCGAAATTTTGTCACAAAGAGTAAATAGCTCGTTGCAAGCCGAAATATTTCAATAGGACTTCACCGGCGGCGCATTGCCGAAACGCTCCAAGGAATCTAGTCTTTGAAGCACAGTTCACGAATGGTGTATTGTAGTACGGATTTCTAGCCCTCAAAAATACATTCTGGATTGACATTCGACATATCTGCACGTCCTTTATACACCAGCAAAATAGGCTTTGACATCGTGTTTGACTTGAAGGAGCATCAGTGGCTATATTTCAATGGATTTGCATCCGACATCCCTGCCCTTTATGCACCAACAAACTTGGCCTTTAAATCGCGTCGGACTTCCTTACCTCTGAAAGAGATATCAGTAGCTAAACTTCAGTATAGGTACAAGGTAGGTAGTTATATGAAACCTATTTATGGCTTATTTTTATTACATAAAACTGTTGCGTCGTAAATCTGGAATTTCCTTGCCATCAAAGTTTATCACCTGATTGACGTCCGAATAGTGGTGTGTAGATGCCAAAAAGTTTTGAGGTTACGTCTCTATTAATCTAGTTAGAATGTCTATACCACAAAGAACCTCTATCGAGCCAATTTCAACGCAATATTTAGACGAGTCCTCCCTGAGGCTTAAGTAATTTAAAAGAAAACCCCTCATAATATAGTCAAGAAAATTATTCTTGAGATGAGATAATTTGTAAGTTTACATCACGGTTTTCGTATATACTATAACCATTTCCGGCGACTGACAATGGATGTCTGTTAAGATTTGAACCGTAATTAATAAATCTTATCAACCAATTTCCTTGAACCATCGATACAATAAGAACAGTTAACACTACACCAATATTAATACCAATTTATAGCTTTTCTGTATAATTTGAAGAATTAAATGAAACTTTGTTCAGGGGAGCTTCACTGAGCTAGAAAGCGAGTAGCTTTTAGCTATGTTTTCGCATCCAATAGGTAGAGGGTAATCACAGTTGCGCAGAGTACTCACACAGTAAGTAACAAAGCCAGACTGTGTGCGGTCGAGTGTGTATTATATACAAAGTTATAACGTGTCACATTGAGCCCGAATCTGTTTGGCACGAGCTGAACTGGATTATTAATGAAGACAAAAGGGATGAGGGAGTAGAAATTTCAACTTTGTACTAGTAGTTCGATAGACAGTTTTTGTTATTACTACACACTCTAATAGGAGGTGAATGTTAGACAAAAAAGTGAAGTATCATAAAATTGTGTGCACCTACTGCTTTGTGCAAATAACTTATTTGCCTCGAGATTAAAAGATGTGTGTCGTTGTGAGAAGATGAATGAAATATAAAGATAATTAGGTATAAGTTAAATTATGCTTTTTTATTTCATTGCTTTTTGTTTATTTTTACAAGTGTAATATATATTTATGTATATATTTTTGGTATGTATTTCACATAATACATTAATTGTGCTGTACAATGCATTGGGTATCTTTATTCTCATAGTATAATTTAATAAATAAACAAAAGGATAATTAATGATAGGGCCTAAAAGCCAATTTCAGCATTAACAAAACGTGAACTGTACATTACAACTGACAGGGTCGCGAGATTTGTTCGAAAGAAATACCGTGGCCCTGGCACATGGGCAACTGAAGGAACAGGGGTGGATTTTAGTCAGTAAAAGTCTGACACGCCCTTCCGCTCCACCCAGAGCGGGAGACGTCATTTGATGATTTCCCACCAAATAAAATAAAACTGTACATAACAACATAAGTCAGTTACCTAAAGTAACAATTCTTTAGGTTTAGTCCATGTTCAGCTGGGTTTATTAAATCGAAACATTGGCCTGTTGACAAAATTAATGGCACTCTTTGCATTGTCTGCCACCGACTGATTGCATAGTAAAGCTAAGGCTATCAAAGCTTAGCTTAACTCAACATAGTACTGCATATTTCGCAAACAAGGTGATTATCGCAATATTATTTAAGATCTCTATTTTAATTACAAACGACATAAATTAGTTGCCCCGGTTGGTCTGTGGATTATATGATATTTTCTACCAAAATTCTTCCGTGCTCCGGAAAACGAGTTAAGCTGTTGGTCCCAGCTGTCTGTGTATTCATGGATCATTAAAAATGGTGACGGGTCGACAGAAGCGAAAATTCTGACAACCACTCACCAACCAAAGAGTATCGTGTTACCCAGTGACCGGGTTGTTCAAGTCAGATAGGCAGTCGCTCCATGTGAGACTATGGTATTCAGCTGCTTCTGCCTACACTGGGAGCAGACCCGAGCATAATTGGGAAAAGGGTAGATAGATGATTGTAAGCTACACAAAGAATTAGTGATCTACTTTTAAAAGCGAGTTGAGCTATCATACCTACCGAGAAACCATTAGTTGTATCATAAATCCACACAAAGAAAATGAATTTCATAATTTTCCGTATATCTTGCTGCTTCTGACTTCATAGTTTTCTTTGTGCCAGGACCAGCTTTACATAAAAGTCTCATAATGTATGGACAAAGCGCTGAAGCAACCCTTAAACTCTTTCATTTTACACGCTTTATATTAGCTTCACTTGTATGTTTGTATGTTTGTTTGTAACCGACTCCTTATAGCGCGATTTTGACCCACTTTAAACGACCAGATTTCATTCAAACTTTGCACACCTGTCAAGGACCGATGACAATGCAATAATTTCATAAATTTGTGCCATTATCCTTGCCAGGGTTATCAGGACAGCAAAAAAACTGTCTTCGAAAACTACGCTGACGTACGTCTCAAAATTCGAAACACCCTAAAAAATAGAAAATAAATAATAGTTTAAAAAAACTAAAAAACACGCTTCCATTGAAAACCAAACTAAAAAGTACAAAGTACTTTTTAGTTTGGTTTTCAATGGAAGCGTGTTTTTTTAGTTTTTTTAAACTATTATTTTTCCTTTAAAGCTAATACCGAAACTCATTTATTATTTTATTAAGTAAAAGTGCACATAAGACCGTCTCAAACATTGGATAATTGGAAACTAAGTACTAAATACGTTCTAGATTGCATTAGGTTGAATACTAGATCAGTAGATCGATGTAAACATTTCTACAGAAAGATAATCTTGGCACTAAGTACTGAAGACAGTCTAGATTGCATTAGGTTCATTTAAAGTCCATTGGATCGATGTTAACAATTCTACAGGGAAATAATCTTTCTTGTTTTGTACGTGATAAACGAGGAGAGAACCGTCTTCCAATCACGTTTTATTCCAGTTATTAAAAACAGGATACTTTCAATTTAGGTTGCGATTCGTTTTAAAATGGTTGGTCCGGTTGGATTGAGAATTTATTCCGAACTCAAAATTAAAGCCTGTAAAACGAGTGTACCTACTATATTTTCTTGAAGCCTGTAACACGCAGAACTTTTAACTACCATGCTACGTGGATCACACTGGAAGTTTTAAAAAAGTAAGAAAATGGAATGAAGCCTATTAATATTTTTATTGTTTTTCGAAGTACTCTCTGTTCCTTTCTTAGCACCGTCGCATGCGATGAAACCATTGACTAAAACAGTGGGCCCACTTCTCTTCTTTAGGGAACTCTTCCAAGCCTTTTTTAAACGCAGTTACGCATTTTCAGAGTTCATAAAAGGAAGTACTTTTGGAAATAACAGTCGGAGGGGCTAGGTCCTGACTGCAAAGAGGATGACTTACTAACTCCTCATCTTCGACAGTCTATCTGGCGGAGTGAGCTGGAGCGTTTTCATGTTGGAGGAGGATCCTGCTTCTTGGGCGCTGCTGTCTTACATTTTCCAAGGCAACTGGTAAACAATGACTGACATACCAATCTCAGTAACAGTCCTTTTATCTTCTGGGTCATTTGTTAAGCAATCACCTGTTTCCCTTGACTTCTGCCCTTCCTTACTTTTGTCGGCAAATCATCGAATGGAAACATGCATTGCGCAGTTTGTCACTTGGTTTCCAGTTCGTATCTAGCTTTCCTCAACTGCGACGACTTCATGTACAGCGACTCGAATGACTTACCTCTGTCATACTTTTCAAGCATTGAGCTGCACCAATCAAACAACATCAATTCTGATCTTCCGTCAAATTATGAAGAATACCTTTTCTAGTACAAAGCTTTTTAACGCCTAAAGGTTCATGTGCACAAAAGTCTTTTGTACTTTACTCATACCAATCCCTAAAGCTGCCCGAAACTCTTGATACCTCACTCTTCTATCATTAGCCGCACAGCACTCATGTTATCTTCAGTAGTCGTCGTAGAAAAACATCCTTTTCACGAATCATGAGTGAGAATGTTTTGACGACGTTTAGACTCATTAAACGAGTTGTAAGCAGTGGGGCACGGGATGGGGTTTCGTCATGAAAGGCTAATCGAAGTCTATCGTAACATTGTAGTTGAGTAAGACTGCAACGAAAGTCGTAATACGAGTAAATACGGCGCGTAGTGTTCCACGCGCGCCTCAAAGAGATGTCAGCAGAACTGAAGGGGTCTACTAGGACCGATGCCTCCCACAAAAAAAAGAAAAGAAAAAAATAGTTATAAATCATTGAGCGAAATGTTCTTTAGTCAAATCTAATTCGACACACGACAGATACTACGTTTTAAATCGTCGCCAATTCGTAAAAACAAGTGATCTAATTATTATGAATTCACACATCTACGGATTCTCTAAGAGTTCCTTATTCGAAATTTAAAAAAAATCATCGGCTGCTCTTCTTAGGTTAAATTAGCCTATTCTAAAAACTTTCAGTGTGACCTCCGTAAATATCTAGTACAAAATGCGGGGCGAATCGAGTGTAAGTTAACCAAACTTCCTTCGTTTTCTAGTTAAGAAAATACCCATTTTATGGCTACCCTCGTACCCCATTTTCTTATACTATCACAAACACAATAGACGGAAAGTGAACCGGCAGAATAAAAAATACGTTACACGAATGAAATATGACGAACATAAAGCTGCTCTAGAGACATTTCGTATTCGTCAGGCTCATTGAAAATTGTGGTTTTCTGGGAGATAAATATTGTACTCATAATAAAAGCAGGTTTAGACTCATTACGGCCCAAGGGGGTAATACTGTGTGAACCCATAACATTTTTCTAGAGCTGTAAGCCCTGCGCAGTGAAAAGACCTTAACTTAAGAAGACACTATATTTCAGTGCCGTCTAGAGGCACGTTCCACGAGTACAGCAATATACTACAGCTACACAATACAAATCCACAAATTCATCGAGTTTACTTTCACGATGTTTTGTCTGTTCTCCGCAAAATGCTAGTGAAACTCTGCAATAAATATATGATTGTAGCGATTGTGTCGGAGATGTCGGACCCTGATATGGCAAATGAAATCGATTTGTGTATGGCCAATGTCAGCAGATGAGAAATAGAAGCCGATGGATTGGGTGGTACCTTCCCCCCACCACCCCCACGAAATTGCTATTTGTTCGAGATCATTCACACTATAACGTGCAACAAGGCATGTATCACAAGATGAACACTACTTAATACAATGAACAATTTAAATAATAGATATAAAAAGGTATCTTATTCATGAAGAATGGAAATAGATAGCGTACGTTTAGTTCCTATATCTCCTGCCGGTTATTATTTATCAGTTATCACGGCGCCAAATCATGTTATACATTTCCAGTATAATCTGACTTCTCACTGAACTTCTGTTCTCACTGAGCTTTCTAGCTTATTCAATGCGAGGTATGTTGAAACTGGAAATGTATACCTTGATATGTAGTCGTCGGTACGTCGTACCTACGTTTGACTCTGTCAGCGTGGCAGACAATGGTCACTTACGCGTAACTGGCTTTCAAAGGCATGATCTTATTACGTTAACAGTAACGGCTCGCTTTAGGTCAGGACTCAGCACAGAGACAAAGCAAAATCCAATATTCGTGGTGTATATTCCCTGTATTCGTGGTGTATATTCCCTGTATCCGTGGTGTATATTCCCTGTATCCGTGGTGTATATTCCCTGTATCCGTGGTGTATATTCCCTGTATCCGTGGTGTATATTCCCTGTGTCCGTGGTCTATATTCCCTGTATTCGTGGAATTTATTATTATTCTGTGTCCCCATCAATCAATGCACGCAGATTCGTCCTAGGGATCATGTTACATGTGGTTCGAGCCCGAGCGAGCTCCACAAAGCGGAGCCAATTAGCTTAATTATATCGGTACACGAAACTCAAATACGACTGTTGGAAATTTAGTTACACATGGCAGATGTATAGAGTAGCTTGTGTAAAGGGATATGCAGACTAGTGGTTTAATTACAAAATAGCTTTGTAGTAATTTTTTGTCAAAACTAAAAGTTTTTTATTTTAGTGGACTCAGTGGTAGAATTTGGAGAAATTTAATGGGGAAGCGAAAGCGAAGGAGTTGTGGTGAGCCAGTGGTAACGGTTCAGTTCACAGTAGTTCGAACTCTGACAGGCGCTGTTCTTTGTGTAAATAATTTCAACAGCACTGCTCTCAAAACGGTAAAAAAACTTGAGGAAACGGACATGTCCTGGAAGATATTTGACATCTACCAACCTGCATTGAAACCACGTGGTGTATGATAGCCTACTCCCTCTTACCGAGAAGACGCCTGTGTCCCAACAGTGGGAACACTATAGGCTGATTATGCTAAGAGGAAGCAATAGGAAAGCCCGCGGAAAAAAAATCTTACTTTTTTTGGCAATCTGCAGATCACTCTTTACATTACATGACAATTTTATCAAAGTCATTCAATAGTATTATTTGAAGTTAGAGAGCTGAATTGGTGATTTTAATTACTGTAATTGTGTAAAGCCATAATTATTTGTTACGATTTGTTTGATGCGAATCATATTTGAATCAAAATAAAACCTAACAATGACCAACAAATTACAAACGCGTAAGAAAATAAATATATTGTAGCACATCTTTCTTGAACAGTGCCAGGATATTAAAAAAAAAATGTTCTTGTTATATTTTGATGACAGGGCCGTATTGTTCAATGCAGTAAAATACAAAACAGTGCAAAAAGTAGAATGCACAGTACCCACGGCTAACGCGAAATATCAATAGACTACAGAAAATATCGGTAAATAAATACCGCAACAATAGGGTAAACAACATCGGCAAATGAGTGCCTATGCAGGATATTTATTCAACAGTTCGGCAAAGACTAGTACATAGAGTTAACTAATGGTCTTGTTAACAGAAGTATTAAAAATCCTGAAAAACAACTACTCTCTTTTATAAGCTGGTACGGTCAACTTCAAAACCATGATGAGAGAAAAATATTTGAAAAGTGTAGCATAGGTAAAAACGTTTTTTATGTTACCTATGAACGAAAACTTTAACTATTTCGCATAAGTTGTTTTAACTCACGAATGCAGGATGGTTTTAGTTGTGTATGTAAACTGTGCACATGCACATGTTTGTGTGTGCGTAAGCTCGGGTGCGCTCATTATCACCCCAGCTCAAAACCCGGGTCGGGCTACTAGTGCTAACTGTTAAGCCCCAAAACTTTGAGGAGGGTACAACATAAGTTTCTACAAGTAAGCGTAGTAAAGTTGTTAGCAGTGAGGCAAGTAAAATGCATAATGTTAGATATTTATAGATATTGTGAGTTGATTTGTAACAAGTAATACGTGATTCTAATTATGCATTGTTTATTTTAGTGTCGTCAAATACTATGCAGAACATATGAGAGTTTCTAAAAACTATGTTGCTTTAAGAAAATTACAAGGGCAGAAAAGCTTTTTCACGAAAGTTTTGAAAAACTAGCGATACCTGGCGTAATACGTGCAATAATGTGAATAATAAAGGAGCATCAAGAAATTGAATGTACCATTTTACAAGATGATAAGACCTACTGTTACGGAAAAGTCTAGTTGTGATAAGAACTTTTTTTTTTCTAATATTTTTTTAGTAATGTTTGTATTCACAAAGAATATAGAAAAATGTACAGAACTCGAAAAATATTTTTATTTAATTACGAAACGGATCGAACTATTATTATCCTTATTTTATTTTGTTCAATAACGAGGAACCTGCTAAGGCTATCACAACTACAAGTATTGTTCAGAACAACTGAACAACTGTATTATTATAAAGGTAATGAGACTTTTTTATTCTTTCCACTTAATTTCATTTTGAAATACTATGAAATAGCCTACATATTGTTTACTGCTACTCTTTCAATTATTGGTTGAAATGAAAATGGTTTTAGCACGAAGAGGATAAAACAAAATGTTGTAATTATTGCGTTTGCCATGGTCCTCGCTACTTTCAATTCGATTGCCGCGACCGAGAGTGAAAATTTTAATCAAATGATGTTCTTATACAACAAAGTAAATAAAACACGGTTTCCTTTCATTTAATAAACCAATTGAAGTGGTTCGCGTTCAGGAAACATTGGTTATTAGGTACCACAGTGCGTCCTTGCTGGCATAGCGTCCCTTTACTCTATGACTAAATGATAACGATTTACAAATAGAAAACATGATTACTTAGATGGATAAATATGGAGACCTAATAAGTACGTTTTACTTAAAGGATACTTAACGTGCGTTTCTTGCGAAGCATGTGTGGTGTGTCTATGAATGAAAGGCTTAGAAATGCTATGATAGAGCAAGGATGCGGTTTAAAAGAAGATGTAGTGAGAAAAATTGAAAAGAATATGCTTAGATGGTTTGGTCATGTTCAGAAGATGAATGAACGGCGACTAAGAAAAGGAAGATGTTAGTGGAATCCCTAGTAGGACGTAGCTATACTTAGGACCCATACTGGTGATGTTCTTCAGAAAGGTCTGGGCGTAGAATTCGCAACCGGTGTGCGAGACACTACATATCGTCATATACGTCATATACATGACGACGTTAACGATGGTAAAGGATGTAAAGATCGTGGCGTTTTGTAGTGTCTCGCTACCCCCATGGAAAGAAGAGAACTTACACCAAGTTAATGTATAAAGGTATAACATTTTGCAATATGACTAGGTTATCAATGAGTTTTCCAATGCAGATTTAAATGTCACTAAAATTGCTCAAATAAATTGACTGTTTCCTATAGTTGTCTAACTTTTTTTGAGATAGCTTATTTAACTTAAAACAATATTGTGGGCCAAGACAAAGAACCAATGTACATTTCTCATAACCTTAAAATGCATTTTAATCAAGAAAGTTCACTTAGTTGTGTGCCTGTATATTTAAATACCTGTGGAAAAATTAAAACTTTCCATCAGAAAAACAAGGTAAAATAATCTCCGTTCTATGACTCAATTACTCACAAACAGGTTCTGTTTATAGAACATTTACTGACGTCTATGTCTCTGTATAATTATGAACTTCGCTAGTTTATAATCTTGAAATCGAAAAATTGTGAACTGCAACAAACCATTTACAATTTAATGTATTATTTTCTGATAGTTCGTCAATTTGTCCATGGAAAACTGTCAACTTTTCTAACTGGTATAAAACTTGCATTCGATCAGGTTAAATGTTCAAATTGAATTCTGACTGAATAGGAATCCGTCTTGATTGAAATTTGGGTTGTCCTACAGTTATTCTTTTGTGTTCATTTTCTGTAAGTTAGTGTGGTCTACTTTTTTTAGCTCCAATAACTCAACTTTCATTCCAGGAAAGACGCATTCGTTTAATTGTAGACCTTATAAGTAAAACGTGGTCAGGTTTAGATGTGCGACACCAAAAAAGTATCGTGATTTTGATCGTATTAGGTTATAAAGACCGTATAAATTTGTCAACTGTGTTTAAGGCCAAGAATTGCTTTCATATTTGAACTGCCGTGATACCTAAATAATATAATAATATGCAAGATGTAATATGTGCTTTGTCGTGGGGTTGCGCACACCAGCCCGTATTACCTAAATGCAAGATATTGTTACCAGTATAGGTATTGATAACAGTAGTGACAGTGGTTTGTGTGACGTCATCATTACGTGACAAGTACCTACGTGTGAAGTGGGGGTATCGTTTGAAGGTAATTCATATTCAACGAGTTCTGCAAGCGCGTCATTGTTTATAAACGATGTTTTTATCGATGTCTATGAAATTTTTATTTACTTTTTTTATTTTACACTTAATTAATCTTTATTATTTTTCATAAGGGTAGGCAGAAACTACGGAATGCCACCTACTACGATTCTTACATACTCTATGGGTTAGACAAGAGTTTATGTAGGTGTGTGTGTAAGTATTATTTTTCATGTTAATAAGACCAATTACGGTACATACGATTACATAAAAACAATTGGAAAAATTACATGAGAATGGTTAGTAATCAACTTTAAAATTTAAATAGCTATAGATCCTAAATTATCGTTCAAAATTATTGGAGAAACCTAAAGATTTTCCTATTCAATGATACCACACTTGACATAGTTTGCCGTTATGTTTTTTTTTTTTTTTGCTGAATTGCGTCTAGTTGTCGCCCTAGTGAATTTTGATTACTGTGTCTCGAGTGCCACAATAGAACATAGGCTGATAAACACCGTTACCCTCCTAGATACTTAGCGCCAATCAAATCAGATTAATTCTGCGATGAGTAGCAAAAAACTTAGGCACATAGTATACTTTTCAGTTTAAGAAATAACGAACTAACTTGTGTATGCTCAAACGTAACGCAATTTCTGCGATGTAAAGTCTCATTGACTCCATCGCTTTAAGATATTCTTTTCTTGTAAGAACGTCTCTCGTGCACGGAATCAGCATTAATCATCCCTAACAGTGTGCTCCTTCAAAAGACTTCGAAAGTTATACTGCCATTGGTTTCTACATCCGAAGGGCAGACGCAAATTTTTAACAACAAACGCATTGTAGTCTGACTGAATTTATCAAAAATTGCTCTGATTTATCTACATTTTTGTCATTGCTTTTTTAATTTGACTGTCGCTGAGATTTCATTAATTAACTGACGATCAACAGACTCCGTTCAGCATTTACCCTCACTGAATTATGTTGAGATCGGCTTAGCACAATTCGAACAAAGCGGAGCGGCTTTCCCCCGAACATTTATCTAGATAGATTCGATTATGTTGCCAATTAACATTCGCATAGGTTCGGTTTGAGGACTCACGCTAGATTCTCACGTCGAGTGGAATGGTTTCCTTTGGACTAAGAATTACTCAATACTCAGTTGTAAACCTTCATTACAACTATGAACGGAAAACATTATAGAGATAAGGCTACTATTATAATATGGGGCACGGACGTGTATGTTGCCTCCAATCACTAGAAGATTTATAAGTTAACAATACCTACATGAATGAGTGAAATAGAATTGGAATCGGTGAGAATCACTAGAGAACACATAAAGGCATTCTTAATTTGAATTAAATCGTGTATTTTTGTTTTCTTTTTGTGGCTTTACATTGATTAATTATTCTTTGTTAAATTCTTCATCTTCTCACAAATATAACAATATAGCACGTACAGAGGCAATTTAAATGAGTTTAGCAAGTGGTAAAAAAAAAAATGATACATGTAGGTAGGGATAAAACCTTTTATAGAAAGACACAGTATATTTAAATTACTACAAAAATATAAATACGAACGTACCTACACTACGTACCTTCATAGATACTAAGTCATTCCGAAAGGAACTGCTTCTTGATTTTTTTTCTTGAAAAGGTTCAGAAGAGATCACTCTACCACTCAAAAAATTATCCAAAGGTACAACAAAAAAAAAACCGAATTTTTTCACCCGTTAGAAACATGCATGATTTTCTTTAAAACTACTACAAATAATAATAATATTCTCTAACTGTTGTTATCTTTATTGCGTGCTCTTAGTTCGTCTGCTGTGATTAGATAAAAAGATTTTGTTCGGAATGAGGACGATCTTAGAATCATTGTCAGCCAATAGCAGCTCGTTGGTGGATTTAAGTGTCGCCGTTTGTTCGACATAAAGACCTCGATCCTTCATCTGGAATGAAGCAGATAGAAGCTAGTTCGATCCACAATATATGTAAATACTAATAATACCAGCCTACTCATGTCCCGCTGCAGGCCAAAGGCCTCTTTATATGCAGATAAGGCACGAGCATTGACCACCACGCTTGCTCAGAACGGGTTATATGTCTGAACATATAGCTACCTACTAAGTAGCACTTTCCTCCACAGTATTTTTTTGAAAATGTACGATGTTCTTTTGTTCGAAATTCTTGTCCGAGTCAATTTTCAAGTTGATTGATCAAGGGAAAATTATTTTGCATATAAAATTGTGTCGCGACTTTACAGCTCGAAAGTGTGACGTGTTTGAAAAATCGTTTGTAAAGTTTCTTTCTTGGACTTAAAATAGATTATTTGTAGAGCCATGTCGTAAAATCCCCCTTAACATTTATTACCCCTTTTCACTTCGTAAGGGGTTGATCTACGAATAATAAAGGGTTCATTTAGGAAAAATACTGATATATATACGTTATTTTATTAGTAGATGCTTGTTTTACTGTAGCTTGTCCGGATAGTTTGGGGGCCTGGAGACCTGTAACACAGGTATTCCTAGTACAGGCTCCAGTCTCCACGACATTAATGTAATTTTGTTACGACTATTACGTATTGTGTGTATTTATCATTATGTAGTGGAGAAAATAAACGTTTTATTTTTTTATTTTCAATTTGTTATAAATACCGAGTTTAGAGTTAATCGGACTACGCGTTACATTTCTTACGTACAAACTTTAACACCCTCTAATCTCCTTGGGTAGTTTAAAAGTGCCAAGTTAACGAAAGGAATAAGACTTTTCATAAAAGTAAGATCCCGTCTTTGCACCAGCTTAAAGATCGAATTTCAAAAAACCTCTTTTTATTGCTTCCCCGACATAAAAAGAAAGTCGTATGCAAAATTGCTTGAAAGAGTGATTTTTTTTTTTTTGGATGGGAAATCGTCAAATGACTTCTCCCGCTCTGGGCGGAGCGGGAGGGCGTGTCAGACTTTTACTGACTAAAACCCACCCGTGTTCCTTCAGTTGCCCATGTGCCGGGGTCACGGTATCTCTTTCGAACAATCACGCGACCCCGGCAGGAGTGTACACCTTTAAGGTAGATTTTTGAGGAACGAATTATTTATTATTCAGATCGCATGTAAAATGTACCAAAAATCACACTAATAAATGAATTTGAAAATTGCACGTTCTTAGTTCCAGTAGTTTCGTCTGTTGTTATGTCAGTCAGATCCTCCTTTATAGTTAGATAAATTCAGGTCCAATTCACCCTTCACAATAATTTGACACCTACGTCATAAATTCAAACACGTTTGTCTGTCTGTCACGATTTTTGTGTACTTCTACTTAATAACAGCTTGAATCTGAGAAAGGATAGTGACGTCACACGTGCTTAAATAAAACAACCTCGAATTATTATCATTGTCTTCCCCTTATCCCAATTTATTTGGAGTCGGCGCAGTTACTTCTTCTTACATACTCCTCTATTAGTCGTCGCCTTATTGTAACAACCCCCTAAGGAGGGAGCGAAATGGTGTGTTGGCATTGCAAAAACCCGTAATTCACGTGAACAAGGCCGCAGGCAAAATGCTAATACTTAATATGTAGCACAAAAACTTGAAAACGTTTACTATTTATAAGTAGGGGTTAATTGTAGGTAAATAAAGTTACGTTTTTCTTTTCTAAAAGGTCAATCGTTTTCACTTCATATTTTTCCTAGAAAAGTACCGTTAGTTTAACCTAATTATCAAATTATAGTGCCGATACAAGAATAGTAGTTGTAAAAAAATGCAGAAATTCCTCGTATAAACGAATGTTAGTTTGCCAAAATCTATTCGTATTTTTAAAAAGCTGAGAAGTTGTTTGCCTTATGAATGTACTATGTTAGGCAGCACTGCTTATTATCAGTAGCGAAATTTGGTTAAAATGTATTATACCTTTACACATATTATTACGGGAAGTCTAAGAGGATATCAATCAGCCTACACTTCCCACTGCTAGTAAACAGACACTAGCTTCCTTTCTGTGAGAAGGAGAGACCTTGAAAAGTGTATTTGAAGGTCGCGGGCTTAGTGTGGTTCGGTGTATATCTTCAAATTTTTAAATTTCCGTTCTAGAACATGTCGTATTCCTCATGATGTTTTTATTTCGGAGGATATAGCTAAGTACTCATAGTAAACAAAAAATCATCTTGCAATTGAGTTACAATGGAGTGAACACTATTCTTGATCATAAAAACTTGAACCCCATAAAGCTTACGTATTTAAAATGGAATCGAATGTTGGTAGAATGACCCCAACGCCATTTATAAACTAGCTAGACAAACCCAAGAATAAAATATGGAATTGGATAACTATTTTAGAAACAGTCAAGAGAACTACTGTTAGATTGGAACTGAAAACGTCAGCAACGAAGATAGCTCAATCCACATTTTTAGATTATCCACAAATATCACGGTGACGGAAAATTGTTCCAATCAAGTTCTGAATTAGGGCGCTACCTACTTACCAATCTACCTAAATTAAATGTTTTTTTTTTAAATGCGATTCTACGTTTTGTGACAGTGTCAACGATGTTGTGATAGATGTCGAAAAGATCCTATACTTAATTTGTGTGCCTTTTAATGTCAAAGTTTTGCCATAATTAGGTTTCTGTATTGACTAATCAATACAGAAACCTAATTTTGGCAAAAGTTTGCCGGTTTGTTTATCTAAACCAATATTTTATAGTATAAATAAAGAGAAAAGATTCGGTTTTTTGTATAACGAGTGAAACCACAGGGCTCAGCTAGTCTTCTACACGCAAACATTTCTACTGACAGATTTATCAAACGAAACTAGATTTTATGCCAACTTAAAATGTCAAGTTGTCCCTGAAACTTCCTTTCTTTAGTATTGTACAGACCTAGAGACACACACTGAAGTACGCCTTAAAAAGTTACCAAAATTTCGTCTGAAGTTTCGGGAAGAAGTTCTATTTGATCAAATCTACGTCTAAATGGTGAGTTATTTTCTGAAGAAGCCCCATTGAATGCCACAGTAAAATAAATAATAGTTTAAAAAAACTAAAAAACACGCTTCCATGGAAAACCAAACTAAAAAGTACAAAATAATGGAAAAAAAGCGTGGGGTGCTTTTAAGGTATTTTTTTATTGATATCAGGCACCCCACGCTTTTTTTCCATTATTTTGTACTTTTTAGTTTGGTTTTCCATGGAAGCGTGTTTTTTAGTTTTTTTAAACTATTATTTATTTTCTATTTTTTAGGGTATTTCGAATTTTGAGACATATGTCAGCGTAGTTTGTGACAGTTTTTTTGATGTCCTGGTAACCCTGGCAAGGATAATGGCACAAATTTATGAAATTATTGCATTGTCATCAGTCCTTGACAGGTGTGCAAAGTTTGAATGAAATCTGGTCGTTTAAAGTGGGTCAAAATCGCACTATAAGGAGTCGGTTACAAACAAACATACAAACATACAAATATACAAACATACAAACATACAAGTGAAGCTAATATAAAGCGTGTAAAAAAAAAATACTTTACGATTACATTAAATCGCGGTTCCCGCACCCAAACCTCCACCTTTTGTTAAAAGATATCATCGCACATCCCCTAAAGCTTGCTGTACATGACGCCGGAGCCGCACCGGTGCCGGACCACTTGTTTATGTAAAGGAATGAATACTGCGCATGCGCGGCACTGCCGCCGCACCGATGCCGAGTCGGAACCGCGTGTACATGTTGATGCCGAGTTTTAAATAGTAAAGCGACTCCCACAGTTCAGTAAACCATTGGCAAGGAAACTTTGACTTTAGGAAAGTTGCTGATTCTGATATATTTTGTAAACGTTGCTTCATAATTACTTATTTCTTTAAAATGCACGTGACGTTATCCCTTGCCGTGTCTGCAGTCTAATACAAAAATGGTATCTTACGTTTATACTTTAAGTTTCTATCTGCGTTTATAAATTAAGTTTTTTTTTTTCTTCTCAAAGTTCCCATCATTAGGTTATCAATTAATCAATTTGCCTTCATAGCCTTTTCCCAATTTGTTAGTCAGCTTCCATAAAGAATGTCAATAGTAAAAACGTCTTGACAGTTTAATTGGCAATTTCGTTGGCATTAATAACTGTGAGCGGTGCTTTTCTATTTAACTCGGCATCAATGCGGTGTACACGTGATTCCAGCGCGGCACCGGAGCGGCGCAATCAAAATATTATAAACATGCGGTCCGACGCGACGCCCGGTCCGGCTCCGGCGTCATGTACAGGAAGCCTAAGGCATTATTTCCATATTCCATACGAATGTAGTGCAAGCAATTTTCTTACAACATTTCTGTAAGTATAGAAAAGACTGTCAATATGCAGTGGCGAGACATTTTTGTCACCATTTATGCTGTTTTCATAGCGTTGATGACGCATGCGCAGCGTCGAACAGTTTGTGATGGTAACTACAGGGTTAGCAAAACATTTGTAGTTTTTGTACCTATATTAGGTAAGTAAATGGTAATATAGATATTGTGTATCTATAGGTACGAGTGGAAAAGTGATAATTGAAAGATCACGGAGAGACTATGAACTTTGAATAGATACATAGTTATACTAATGTAGTTACAACAACAATAGCCATAACAACGTGATCTAGGGACGGATAAACACCGTGTGATCTCTCTATGGAACGACAAGAATGCTGCAAACATTTCAACGTTCTTGTTCGAAGGTTTTAAATGCCATTTAATCGAAGTAGTCTACCAAAAACTAGGTTTTTCCTTACCTCGCCCTCGTTCTAGTAATGTCGCTAAACATACGCTGCGGATGAGGAGGCTACGTGAACTCTAAAGAGGGACTTCAGTATAGGTAGGCACTCCATTTCACTGTTGGGCTATTCAACACGTACGGTTCTACTACAGTAAAAGGATTCTGCTCTAATTTAGGTTGGAAAGTAAAGAGTACTCTCTGTTGAAGATCGCTCCAAGTAAAACACCACCTATTACCGATTTTAGGAATTCCATTGTACGGATACATGACAAATAAACTTGAAAGACATGCGCAGTATGAATAAGACATATCTCACGTGTATAAAGCCCTTTCAAATTGTATTTCTACGTTGTATTTCTTTAAATATCTGGTATGGCAAATGTTTAAATCAAATAGGATTATTTGTACAAAAAACGGGATCGAATTTGTTTCGTGTGGTTGGGATGGAGTGCGTTCAACAAACCGCTCGCTCTGCTAATACCTATGTACCGATGATTCCCTGTGGTTTACGATTTTACAATCTAACTTTAGAATATAAACCAGATGGCCGGCTAAAACACTCAATAGAAATATTGGAACGCACTTTAAACACAGATTATATACGTGGAAAGACGGAAAAAAATCGAAATTATAAAATAGGATAAAATAGCAACTAAAAGCCTAACGAACAGAACGTTTAGTGTTAGTAACTTAGCATACATTCGCTACGACCGGTTAAAAAGAAAAAGGCAAAAATAAAGTTCGGGCATGTTGGACACTATTAACTGGACTTACCGAAAGTTTTGCAGCTCTGGAATAGTATCAAGTACGTGGACTGAGCCTGGTGCGGCTCGGAGATGCGCTCGCGGATGCGTGTGTCGCGTTATCAATTAGCTCCGGTGAGCATGATCGCGCGGATGAAATAAATATACACTGCGCGTAAACAGTGCAGCAAGGCCGGCGCCGACGGCGACCACTGGGCGAATATCCCGAGAGAACGTCGCGTCGTGCACGAGCGGGCACACACCAAACGCTCAGATCGATACGGGGACTGCCGCGCGCTCCCTTCCCAGCTCCCTACTAACCACGGAACCACAGCGGTACAGCACGACGGCACGGCCCGCGCTGCGATCACTATTCGAACGCTCGTATCAGCCACAATCCGGACTGTGACGACCTACAGATAGAATGTACGCTACTTTGCACCGCACATCATTTTAAATCATGACGTACTGGGTACGCAGGAGAATCGCGTTGAGCATGCGCAATAAGAGGTAGGCGCGGCGTCGCGATACGAAACGACGGAGGCGGTGGAGGCAATGGTGGCAACGACGGGCGGCGTGGAACAAAGAGAAGCCACGTCACGGCGCTCTACCGGTGCTGGATGAGGGTCGCACGGAGCGCCAGCGGGCCCGCGACCTCCCGCTCAGCGCACGCAACGCCATCGATCATAGGCACGCATAGCCTGCGACCTCCACACCACATTGCTAACCAACCTACTTTGCATATCGATTTCCGCTGCTCCTTACACGAAAAAATCTTGGCGAAACCTTTACGAGTTTGCGAGACCTTTAGGTACCTACAAACAGCCAATTCTAAAGTTCTGAAACTTTACGTCCAAGTTTGAAGAGTTAAAAAGAGGATGAAACTATCTTCCAGGAGTCCCAACGTCTTCACGAATACAGCGATCAAATTTTTGCAACTATTAATCGCCGAGTTAACACTTCTGAACTGTTTAATGAAGATGACCGGAAGCCCGCAACACAAAAATAGTCGCAGTTCTTGAACACGCGAGTAGAAAGCCGGAGAGTAGATTCACTAACGGCCATTGATCAATGTAGTTCGCGAGCACTAAGTCCAGGTACGCACGGGCGGTGTTCTCCTGCGACGGTTTTTTTTTTGCACCCTCGATTTTCAGTACAACATTGTTTTTGTAACAGTGTTTTTGTTCCGTTGGATTTCGATGCTCGGGTCAACACCGAGAGTTGAAAATCCAGTGCGCAATAATATCTGCCCGCCCCATTTTTACGCCCGTGCGAACATGGTCTGCCGCGGAGGGAACAATGCGGTGCGGTGTCAGGTGCGCTCAATTAATGCACAAACAACATGTATCTTTTATCTATTGATTAGCAAAAGTAAGTAGATATACAAATATGAAACATGTACATACCTACATACAATTTCACATTTTATTCAATGGCTGATCTTGTAGGGACGCACGTGCCGCCATCTTCTCAAATAAGACGGGTCGGCGCCAATAACCTCGGACACATTTCAATGTCAATGCATACATTATTGTGTGCCGAATATTTTTAGGATGGTTTTATTCACCGTATCTTTATACACTTTGATGTAATAAATAAATCTGGGAACGTTTCGAGACCGCCAGCGTCAAAGCTGCTTACCTCGTATGAATAACAGCGAAACACCTTTGTGAAGCACCCCTCGACTGGTTTCTGCTTTACATTATTGTCACCACAGTATTGAAAAGGATTAAGTCAGTTCTGACGACATAACGGTTAAATGTTTAGATTTCAATTGATCTTTTTGTATGGGTAGAATGAAACGTTTTGTTAGGTTTATTAAATAACTTGTAAAGCGTACATTATTTCAATGCCATACTGAAAGGGGACTGGTACAGACTGTGAGATAATCTTAAGATTACTCAACGGTGACGGTAAGGATAATCAATATACTTGGCTAATATAAGTAGGTACTCATATCGCTTATAGTAGTCAATAGTGTTCACTGTTTTTCTAGAAGTAAAAATAAATAAGGGATAAATGTGTAAAAATAAGATATCGGCAGGAAAATGTCGCAATTTAAATCAATTGTTACCAAATGCAAGGTATATCTTCAACTTAGCAATGCAATAAGTACTATAATATTTATTTTTCAGTAGAAATGTTATATGACAAAAAAACTAAAAAACACGCTTCCATTGAAAACCAAACTAAAAAGTACAAAATATGGAAAAAAGCGTGGGGTGCTTTTTAAGGTATTTTTTATTGATATCACGCACTCCACGCTTTTTTTTTCCATTATTTTGTGCTTTTTAGTTTGGTTTTCAATGGAAACGAGTTTTTTAGTTTTTTAAACTATTATTTATTTTCTATTTTTAGGGTGTTTCGAATTTTAAGACGTATGTCAGCGTAGTTTGTGACGTATGTCAACGTAGTTTGAGACGTATGTCAGCGTAGTTTGTGTCGTATGTCAGCGTAGTTTGTGACGTATGTCAGCGTAGTTTTCGAAGACAGTTTTTTTGCTGTCCTGGTAACCTTGGCAAGGATAATGGCACAAATTTATGAAATTATTGCATTGTCATCGGTCCTTGACAGGTGTGCAAAGTTTGAATGAAATTTGGTCGTTTAAACTGGGTCAAAATCGCGCTATAAGGAGTCGGTTACAAACAAACATACAAGTGAAGCTAATATAAAGCGTGTAATAAAACACCCGCAACTTAGCGTCTCATAAATTGTACTGTGATCAAAGTGAAACTAAACGTCGAACGCTCGCAAAGTATGAATATTAATACGAACATCAAAGTAGGTATGCAGTTGAACGATATTGACAGATACCCTCCGACCTGCGACACACCGCCCTGACAAAGTGACCGATCGAATGGTGACGCGGCAACAGCGACGCGATGTCACCTGCCTTTCTTCATTCCAATTCGGTGGGGAGGGTGACACATAAAACCTGACTCATACGTAACTAATGCAGGGTTCTAAATTGAGGATTGGAAGTTGTTAACTTATCCAACTCTTCTTTAGCATAATTTCAATATAGCTCTGTATGTTTTCCGTTAAAGACATAAAAAGAAGGTAGTCAAAAAGATGAGTCCAAGGGTTAACCATTGACGACATAGGTAACCACATACAAAAAATGTGTACACCACAATTACATAAATGAACAATCAAAATTAAGTCGGCTTTAAAGAGCTTATTCATTAGAGTGCCGCAACAGTCGTCCCCACACATTATCTGGCCTGACAATAACCTCTAACGAACTACGTAAATGAACTTTCATTTCATTAGAATTCGTCTTTCATACGTGATGAACTTCGAGTACAAAACTCGTTATGGAATATAAATGGCGTAGGCGTTTTGTCTTTGATCCGAAACTCTAGTGGAAATGCGGGCAAAACGATGAATTTATAATCGACGCAAAAAAAGCAAGAGGTTTTCGAATCGACGCGTAGTTTATCCATTTCCATTTTACTTGTGCAGACATGCACCTACTGTGGATATGGTTTATGAATTCCTATTTAAAAAGTGAATTCCGTTTTATCAAAAGCGGGTGGATTTAAAACGGGCAGATACCCGTGGCTTCGCCCGCATAGTTGATCAATAAAAATTAGAATCGCCATTACAAATTTCATCCAAATCGGTCTAGCCATTTCGGAGATTACACCCTACAAACAAACAAAATTTTACCTCTTTATAATATAATTAGGTATAGATTTACTATATGGCATTCATGTCGAGAACTAACTTCTATTAAAATCATTTGATAACCTTTTTTTTTTTGGATGGGAAATCACCAAATGACTTCTCCCGCTCTGGGCGGAGCGGGAGGGCATGACTTGTGTCAGACTTTTACTGACTAAAACCCACCCGTGTCATCATTAGATAACCTAAGATGAATCTGAACCCGCATATCTCTAAGCGACTTGTATTTTGAAATCATAAAGCCTGCGACATAAATACAAGTTCTACATATTGTTTAGTACTCGTATTAGGTTTTTATTAATGCAGCGAGCGGGCACTGGGCAGGTATCTAACCGGTCCACTGGCAACTCCATATTCGCAGATCAAGTTACTGTCCCAACAACACGATATTGTGCAAAGCTTGTCCACGGCAAACATCGAAAGCGATTCAGCTGCTTTGAGTCCATAATCCAATTCCGTTGCGACTAAAAGCAGGTAAATAAAATAAACCGTAGTTTCACAATGAAAGCTACTTCTAATTCAAAGAGAAATTTCGCGGAACTACCCACGTTGTTTTATAAAATGAAAAGAAGAATAAATAAGGACCTTATTTGTGAACATGTCAAAGGGAGCTTATAAGCGGAGTCGCGAAATAAGAAATATTAAAAGCCATCGCTGCATGGAACCTAGAAAAAATGTATAAATGCTTTACGTTTTATTTATTCATTTTATTATTATATTATTTAAAATCCATCTCGGGAGCAGGTAGCTCCCGAGATTGATTTTAATGAGAAAATAGTGAAATAAAAACCGTGTCGTTTCCCGTTTTACGGAAATTCATTCGGAAACATTGAAGAGGGATAAAGAATTGTCGGCAATAAAAAATCTAGATTGCTTTTCAATCTCTCCGTCTCCTGAGTTGCGACCAGGTATTATGGCGGCAGGGCGGTTTCGTATTATTTAATATTGAATGTGTCTAATGCAAATAGCATTCGTAGGCATACTTGCATCACAAATCATTTGCACTCATTTGGCACATAGGTAATCGTGGCAATAGCTATTCAAAATGAGCGACATTTGCTACCCAAGTAAAAGAAATGCGGGTAAAAAAGAAGTAAGCAGTGGGTAACGTCGATAACCTATGGTTTAGCAATAAGCAGACATGAACATAATGTTTCAAAGCGCAGACGAGCCGTAATGACAAGCATTATTGATGCCACGGGTTATTTCATATTAATGAGTTGAATTATTAATTTAGACTCTCCTTGCTTTCAAGGAAACTATGTAGTTATTGTTGTGATTCTCAGTACTGGTACCGACCTAGTCCCTAGTAGCGTTACTTTTAGTATCAAACCAGCGAGGTTTGAGTACAATGAATGGTAGATTTTAGATCAAGATTAATACCACTCATCCTTCTAGTGTTTGTTTCGACGGTACTTGTATACGACTATCTTTTGCTTTTATTCAGATCGTCAAGTGTGCAGGTGAAGAGACACAATGACAAAAATCGACTATACTACCTTGATTAAGGTACACTTAGCTGCCTACCTATTAGCCAAATATTACCCTATTACCCGAAACAATTACCACCTTAAAGTCGGGAAAGACTTTTCAGTGAGCCGTCAATAAATAGACGTAACATTGTATGCCCAGCTGATTCATTCTGTAAATATGTGAGTATGAAATTCAGGATGAAAAGAGCCATATGTCCTTCCTCAGATGCCAGGGTATAACTACCCATTTGTCAAATTTCGTAACAGAGTTCGCCTCGTATTTATAATAACTCTAGCTCTCTCGTAGGTACGGGTGTACGAACGGAGGTCGTCAAATCTTTGAAATTCTCTTAGCTCTTAGCTCTACTAAAATACGCATATATAAATAATATGAAGCTTGCGAAATCAAGTCTCTTAATGACAATTAAACCCGTAAAAGTATCCGTTACGTGGTTTAGAAGACGTAAGCGGAGAAACTCAAACGAATATAGCGACTTTATACTATTTAGAAAAGTTTGGATGTCTACGAAGTGAGAGATTCGGGTGAGCGTTAGGGACCGCTCGGCTATTTTATGACAAAAACTATCCAGCATTGAAGGTTCTTTCGAAATCATGGCTTTCGCAGACAAGTGCGATGAGACTCTCGTCGAACAATTTTACATCTTCATGGACATTATTCTACCAGCATTGCATCGCATTCGCACCTTTCTGCTGTTATGGTAGATTTGAAAGATACCGTTCAAATCAACCATTCCGGAGATACAGTACTTAATTTAAAAAAAAGTTTTGGTAGGAAATATATTATTCTGTAAGTACATTTCCAATGCATAATATAAAAGCGAAATCTACATTTTTCATTCCAGTTAACATATTAAATGGTTGCTTAATTGAGCATATTGAATTTGAATTATGCAATTAATTACATCCCTGCAAAACCAAACAGACCGCATCATTTGAATGGGTGCCGACTGTTATTTCACATGCATTAAATTTATTGAATAATTAACGGCCCTAGGGATAATAAGCATATTGAATTTGCCCTTGAAAGATATCAGCACGATTCTTAAAGGATTTTTAGATACTAATAAGATAATAAGATCCTGAAAGTTTCAGATCTCTAACCCATTTGATTTTTGAGAAAACGGAAAATATGTAAAAACTGACAAAATCAGAAAAAACGATTAAAACGATTGATTTGAATTTTGGATAATTTTTGGGGGCTGATTTTTCATGATTTGATGATTATAATTCTGAAACTACATACCTATGTCTTTCAGCCGCGAATAATATTTTAATCAACATACAACCTAGGACTGGCCTGCAAATTGCAAAAAACATAAGAAAATTTGAATTTCGCGGGCTGGTTGGAGCACCTTAAGATTTTCAAAAAGGTACGCCATATTGCAAAAAAATAAAAACCATTTTTTGTGCAAATATTTACTTTGAAATTATGTGAAATGAATTATGTTGGTGATGCTTAAATTAATTCAACTTCGAGCAAAGATAAGAACTATATGTTTGCATGGAATACAACACATTTAGGTCGACCCTGGTAAGTCACATGGTGTTAAGCAAGAGAACACGTGTGGAAGTATTTTCTTCCCATTAAGACCGTCCCGAGGGTACGCTACATTAGTGTGGAATAATTGCGTTAGTTCGATCCCTTGCTGCAACGTTATTACTTAACCTTTAGTTATGCAATTAATATGAAGACGTTTAAGGATTCGCTCTATAAATGGTGCACTTTAGTAACTGGATTACTTGAGGTTTCCTCTACAGAAAATTCAAAGTAATCTCTAAAACGCAAAATAAATCCATAATACGGCGTATAATACTTCACAGGTCATCAGCCTTTAAGTAATAACAAAACTACATGTTCTCTAATAACGTAATACAATACAAACATACGTATAAAAAAAACGTACTAACTACGTACGTACGTACCTACTACTACTAACGTACGTAACAAACGTACGTAAAACATACGTTTTCAAAATGTGTATCTGTTTTAATAATACGAAGGAAATGAGCGCGCGAACCGCCAATTCTAGCCAGAGAGCCTCAATTAGTGCCAAAAGTTCAGTGCGCCCTTAATGATTGCATACACGCAAAAAAAAGAAACTACAAATATAGAACTAGAAATCAATCATTTATAATTTATAAGGATTTAACAAATTATTTCATTTCCTAAACGAATAATGATGTGGGGTCACAACAAGCAAAAATTCAGTTTCTATGAATGCAGGGATTGATTGCAATGTTTACAGGCACTTACAAAAATCGAGGTGGGACACGTCACACATACAAATCTCATGAAGAAGGGTTTAAGGACAAATTAATGCAACCGCTTCCCTACCTAGATAACTGAACGCGCGTTGTTGCGGACGAATTCACGAGCATCGCTATGTAACTATTTTATGTACCCCTATAAAAAGTAACATAATATGCCTTTCTTCGGTACATTTTTAAGCTCTATACTTACCAAAAGTTCATTGAAATCTGACCAATAATTTCGGCGTGAAGCTCAAACCTACATGGCCATCATCTTCCCGCCCTTGTCGCAACACATTTCCTTCTCTTTCATAAAATTCCTTACACAATCCATCCAATTTTTTTTTTAAACTAAAGCATACTAATAGACAGATTTAGTTCGTTTGTTGACTGCACCTACAGTTTTGCAAAACTATTAACACAAGTGCAAAAAATACTAGCTCAATTTCATTTAAGCTCTCACCCCGCGGTCAAGTGCAGCATCCGTCACGATAGAAATGTATTTCCAGCGCTATCTAGATAAATCGAACGTTAAGCATTCACCGCTTCAGTGGCCGGTGAACACTTGACTGAGTGCCTGCATGTTTACACCATTTGGAAAGTAAATGAAATTGTTATGGATGCACCCGTAAACACACCAACAAGCTTTGTTTGTATTGCATGAATATTTGACTAAGTATTGGGCCGGAGTTCCTCGATCGCGTGACTACATTTTCTATGGAAATCTTTACCTAAGGGCTCATTCTACAATGAAGTTTTAAAAGAACGACGTTGAATTTCTTCATTTGTTTGAAAGTCTACGTAGTTTTATTTTTAAGTACCTATTAACATATTTTCGCATTTTTACTGTATCATTTAAGGGTAAATTAAATAAACATAAATATGCTGGCAACCTCAGCGCATCAGACTTGATGTGATTAATTTCAAAGGTTGTATAAAATGTGTATTTTAAATTAAAGAGCCGGTTCTATCTCAGCGAAGCCAGGCGGTAAGCTAAAACTTATCGAACTTCGAAAATCACAACAGTGCACAAGTTGTCACAGATTTCTAGCTCATAACCTATTTCCGCAACCTATTTCCCTCAGCGGACGCGTCGCGACGTTGCAACATATCAACTGATACCCTATTTAATGTTCTACAATACAATGTGGCACAAAGATAGAGAGCATTATTCAGTATGGAGTCTGTGCTCCATAAACGTTTAGTATTTACATTATAATGTGGTAAAATTATTTTTGAACATCGTACTAAAGGCTCCCTGCAAACAGGCGCGACATGACTCTAAAAGATGTCTGAGATTCTATGAAAGCTTCATGGAAATCGTTCTACTTGCGTCACGCCTGTTTACAGGAGTCTTAGTTCACACGAGTAAAATTGGCGCTTGAAGACATACAAATATAAGCTCCAAACGTAGACAGGATGTGTTTTTTTTCGAAAATCACTCAGTTTTATTGAAAAGCTTCACTTTGAAACTTTGACAAAGTTATTAGATATAACTTAATATAATATATTTATTTGACATAACAACACACTTAAAAAATAATCATAATGAAACCGCTCAATTTATCTGTAACTAGCTTCTGCCCGCAACTCCGTTCGCGAGGAAGTTGTAAGTCACCACAATATAATCATTAACAGCCACATTTTCCGTCCGCGCTATTACTTCGTCTTGCACTAACCGCTCTTTTAAACTTTTTTTCTTTTTGCTCGCCTCCTAAGGATCGTACCAAGATGTCAAATAGCCTATAACCTTCCTCAAAAATTGGGCTATCAAACAGTCAAATTTTTAATTATTATTTTAGGTATATAATATATGTTTTTGAGATAGATTGGATGCACTCATTATGATTAACTACCGTAACATTTAAGTAGGTAAATGATAGTCAATTACGGCATGATTCGAATATAACACACAAACAAACCTCGAATCGAAATTAAGTTATTATAAAACCGGCACATAAATAGGTTACATTTCAACCGAATACCTAGAAATTATTTATACATAATTATATCCTCACGTTTTATCATACTGTTATTATTTTAAAAGTGGAATACATTACACGTTTGTAGGTCACGCGCAAATTTTTATAAACCCTATTTGGAACAATATCATGTAAAAGATAGTGTCACCGGTCACGTCGACCAATGTTCAGGATCTCGGTGACATAGGACAGGCGTGCACAAAGGCTTGCTGTACATAATAGGTATTATAATAGGTATAGCAGACGTAAACTCTGCGGAGCTTTGAATAGGGTATGGTCCTAAGTTACATAGAATCGATTTTCGAATGCGATTCGGTCGCCCGCGGCTCCTCACAGGGAATTCTCTTACACGAGTTTACATAGTCAGAGAAGGTTTAATTTGTTAAGTAAGCTTAGATATATCAATAATGTTTTACACAGATTTTTGTTCTTCAGAAAGGTTAGGTGCATAGTACTCGCACTGGCGGACGTGTATGACCAGATGTATGAATGTAAAACGACGCAAAAGAGTATGTTAGGAAGTTGTAGGTGGCATTCTGTAGTTTCTGCATACCCCTTGGGAAGAAAGCGTGAATTTATGTTTATGTAAGAACACACAAAAATTGGTGAGTTTAACTATAAGTATAGGCATCCTATTTAATAGATGAAAGAAAATATGATCTACAGTTTAAACGATAACGAAAGGTACAGAGTTCTTCTTCGAAATTGTGAGCACGTTGACAGCTCACAGCGGATGATCTCCCCAAAGGAA
The DNA here is from genome assembly GCA_947507805.1 of Aporophyla nigra. Taxonomy (NCBI): domain Eukaryota; kingdom Metazoa; phylum Arthropoda; class Insecta; order Lepidoptera; family Noctuidae; genus Aporophyla; species Aporophyla nigra. The sequence goes on along the minus strand of OX382291.1, from coordinate 9,393,429 downwards.
AAACAGTCACATGCCTACTCGGTGTTTACTCGCCTACTTTATGACGACATAAAGATGTGGTCGGTTAATTTAAAGGTCAATGTTCCGCTGTGCTCCAATCATTTTGTTTAAGACCCCATAAAACTTTTCATGTTTCTGTTTACCTATACCTAAGCGAAATGGACGCAAAAAATAATTCAAATAAATTTTTTCGCTTGATCTACACAAACTAACTTAACTAACTACCTTATAACTACCTTATTAAATACCGCCCAATTATATTGGGCAGTATTTATTCATGCTGCCCAGTTTGGTTTACCTCTTTTTTCTTACCTCAGGACTACGTCATCTATAAACCTATAGATAAAATCTTCAAAAAAGATCTGATTAGTGCTTTAGAAGATTATTAGAGAGGTGGAAGATAGATTAGGAAGGTATACGAATTTATGTGGGATAGGTACCACAACTAATAAGTGGAAAACAAAAGGTTTTATTTAAAAAAAAACCTACTTATAAAATCACTACAAAATTAATATAAACTTAATTTTGGAAGTCGGCGGCAATAAAAAACGGACCCAACGAAAGAAACGATCTTCGAAAATTAAGTTATTATTCATTGGAATTCGATTGTTTTTGCCGTCATTTTATATAATATGCTACTGGCAAGAAACTTGCAACGTGTATATGGGGCTTTTCATAAAGTAGTAACTCGTGCAGTAACGTTTGGAAATTCAAAAGATATTTCAAAGCAGCCGTCATGTGAAAATATCAAACTAAAGTAAACCTTATTCTCATAGATTCTAGGTTCAATAAATAAGATGTGATGTATTGACAAAGGAAAATCACAGGCTTTTCTTTCTTATTTCAGTACATCTTAATGAAACATCCTATTAATGATGCGTTTCTTTTGAGCTACTGAAGCGCCGTGCAGCGCTGTCTTTGTTCATCGCACTCATCGCAGCTTCTATTCAGAGACACCTTGCTATTGTGCAGCTTTTCCGCTTTATTTCTTGAATATCAAACAAAGTCAGCGATGCTGTCTGTATTCATCGGCTTTGTTATGAACTGGTCTCCTGCAGCTACTAACAAAATGTTCCATCGGAGCCCTGTCCCATCAGTATTGCTAATATCGCACGCTATGCTTATAGCTCTACAATCAACATCCATTGTGATCCTTTCGATTCCATTTCGAGTGTTTTATTTACTCAGTTAACGATGTTAGTCTACAGCCCTTAAATGAAGCAAGTAAATGGGCTCCTGGACTGTTTGTGCTGACTTCTGACGTTACACTGGGATGTGATTAGTATTAAATTAGTGTTTCTGCCATTTTATCATTGTACTCGTTGATGTCCGTTGTTCAGATAATGTGCGACAACCGTGTCGTTGCTACGGGCAGTTATTAGTCCTTTTAAACGTCGATCAGACAATCGAAAAATACGTGCCTTTTGTGTATTACGTATGAGCACCTGCAATTATGTACGGATCCTTACAAAGTAAATGTCAAATTAATGCATTCTGTTGTTGATATGCAATTGCTGTTGGTACTAAATAATTGAGTGACGAACGTCAGAACTTCGGCTGAAATCTACTTGTGTAACAAGGTAGGTACAGAGCAAGAGTTCATCCTAAAAGGATGAATGAGATAGTTAGTGTTCGTTAGCAGTTAGAGTACCTACCCCGCTAATGCTATGCTAATATTTTCTCGCTCTATTTTCGGTTTTAGGTTTCGTATTCATGTAAGTACTGGGGAGGTTTTAACGGGGACTTCCGCCTCTTCCAACCTCTACGAACATTTAAAAGGTAAAAACATAATGTGGAGATAAAAACTATTTTATTTTAAGAACTATATTACATGGGACTGAAATATGGGTGTACTATAGGTAGGTACACCTCTGCCCAACCATTCGGGGAAACAAGGCGTGTTAGACAGCTCGTGTCAAAAGAAATTATTTGTAGGATCCTATATTTATTTAAAATACGAGTTCGATTTTGTAATGTAATAACTTCGAGCTTCATAATCCCTTACAACACCCCAAGTAATCTTGTTTTCATTTGTATGTGCAGTACTTCGATGTACTCGGCCGGAAGGTTCTGGAGTGGCGACCGCGTACTGGAAGACGGAGCGTTGGAAGGCCTCCCACAAGATGGACCGATGACCTGGTGAAGGCCGCAGGAATACATTGGATGCGAGAAGCACAGAACAGATCGAAGTGGCGGTGCTTGGGGGAAGCCTATGTCCAGCAGTGGACGTCTTTCGGCTGAAATGATGATGATGATGATGACTTCGATGTACGTTTGCACACATCTTGCATAAACACGAGGTCCTGGAACTCTTTCTGCACTTATTTATATTTAATCTTGATAACCGACCGCGCTTATTTGCTCTTTCTTCTCTCTCACTCAATCTCTACGTAAATATCAGACTTCCCTTTTACAGCTAAATTCATCGTTATTAGACATCAGACTTGGCTGCCATTCAAACTGGAATTGCATTCATTTGTGGCTACACAGAATTTACGTTCCCTTGCGAATTTGAATTTGGGATGAGAATAGGACGAACGGTTCAATAATTGAGGTCGATCAACGATTTACCAAGAACCTACGTGGGTAGTACATAGGCGTATATGTGTTTGTGGTCATAGTGCATTTCTATCACAATTATGGCATCCAGTAGACCGTAAGATGTCTACCCAATTACTAAGTAACAAGATCTTGTAAGCGTACTAATGTGGAATGGTTATTAATTAGTGATAGGAGGATTACTTAGCCAGCTACTTAGAAATGTTAGTAATTACTGTTGGATTAATTAGGTATATATCCAGCGATGGATGTCTTACGATTGAAAGGATGTTGATGATAACTTATGGATTATGGTTGCAAAAATGGCAGTGGAAAGCATTACACAACGCAGGATCATTCAATGTAGGTAAGTAGGAACAATCCCGTAAGAGAATTTTGTACTATAATAAATATACGTGAGTACCCGATGATTAATTATTTATATCGACGTGTGTTTCATCAATGTAAAACAGACATCCACAATTTTTTTTTAATTTTTTTTTTGTTTAGCCTTTACTGACCCACTGCTGGGCAAAGGCCTCCCCCAAATTCTTCTAGGAACTCTTGTCCCGCGCCACCTCAAACCAGTGTTCCACAATAATATATAGCATTAATTCAAAAATGTCTGACTTCGAGTGATGAGTGAGTGAGCTGGGTGGATCGATACTCAGTGACGGTACCTAGTATGTCGCACAAATATTTCTGCGGATAGGAACAAACGTACGTATAACATTAGATAGATATGGATGAATCAAGTGTGTTCGACAGCGCTGAGCGCGGGATAAGCTTAGTTACGGTTACGGGGAGTTTCATAATGTTTAGGTTATTACGTGCAATCAGGTAATTTCATTTGCCGCCGCCAACCACGTTACCCCTAAGCTCGCATAGGTAGTGGCTTCAACGAAGCGCGACGTTGTTTTATATATAACAAAGTCAACTTAAACGACCCAAGTTTATAATTAAAGCCCAAGGCCAACCTTAGTCGATAAGTCAGTGATTTCCAAGGGCTGAACGTGTCTTATAACTTAACGTAAATACGTATTTAAGGCGTTTATATATGATAATGCTACGGCAGAGGCGTTGCCAACCCGTTTGGATAAAATATAGGTTAGCATTTCCTGATTTGTAGATAAAATAATTTAGCGCTTCGGAGGCGCGACTATACAGGTATATAATCTTTTAGCTGGAGCGATAACGGGTCTTGAAGGTGTCTTTAGTGCGAATTGTATCCTAAAGGAACGTAGCTATGATGAAGTGCCTAAATAATTTATGCGGAGAGAGTAAAGACCCAGATGCGGAGCTCTTTAACCTACATCGCTTGGTCCAAGACTTAGGTAACTATTTTAGAACTATCTCACCACGGAGCACAAAAAAGGAGGTGTAGTACCTACTGGTCTGTTCTTAAAAATTCATACGATTCCAGAATTGTTAGCGTGACCTCCAACCTTCAGCGAACAAAATTGCTATGGCAAGGAATAAGACAAATACAAACTCACGAACAAAGTTAAATTAATGCATTTTGTTTAGGGTCCACGCCCAAATTACGGCGGGGGCACAGAGACCGACTTTAATATGATAAACATGTTCTATTCATAAGGATTGCGTACGGTCGGTTCTATACTAGGGTGATACGAAAACTGGCACAATTCGCTTCCCTTTCTTTTTTTTTACTTAGACATAAAGCGTAACCAATGTTTGTTTGAAGCAGTGTGCTAGCGAAAATTCGCAAAAGTCGACAAGAAAACAAAGCGTCGGATATAAAAGGGAAAGTAAATACATATGTAAGTATTGTAAAATTCATTTGTCAACACCTAATTAGAATTACATACTCGCACAGTTGGAATCAAGTTTAGTGAAAAGTGGGTTTGAGGTCGTTTCATTTGTTTAGGTATGAGTAGGTAACATATCGATTTTCAAGTTTACGTTCTCTGCTTCTGTCTGTTTCTTCCGTAAGCTTTAGGTTCTGACTAATATTGTAATCCTTCCATTGGAGTCTGGTCGGTACATGTACTTGCTTTTATCTTGCATACATATTGTAACATTTCTAATTAATGATGGCATGAATATGAATAATAGTATCTAAGAGCGTCTCACACAAAGCGTATTGTACTTTGAAAACCGTTCAAAAGTGCATTATACTGAAGTCACTTATTTTGGAGCGCCGTTTGCAAGTGTAAGTGGGCAAAAGGTTAATAAGTGAATTTACATTATGAATGGTTATCTGTTGACTGTTGTCCTACAAAAAAATATATGTAATCTTTCTGACAAACGAGCGGACTTCTCCGAGCGGGAGACGTCATTAGATGATTTCCCATCAAAAAAAGGCCGCTGCTACATGACGTAACAGTAGGCAATACACTTCAGCAACTAGGAAAAGACCCTTATTTCCTTAATTGTCAGTTCACACTAAAATCACAATTATAAAAAAAAACCGGCCAAGTGCGAGTCGGACTCGCGCACCGAGGGTTCCGTACAAATGTGTAGGTATAAAGTTTAAAATTTTATTTTATTTTTTATTACATGATGTGACTAAAAATTTACGGTTTTCGCAATTTTTCCTTTATCTGTGCTATAAGACGTTGCTTCGTACCAAATTTCAAAATTCTAGATCGACTGGAAGTACCCTTTAGGTTTTGATTCCCTTGCAAGTTTCGAAAATTTGCGGAAATTTGCGGCTTAAACGGCTATATCTTTTGATTGCGTTAGCTTAGAAGTTTGATTTTTTCACAGCTCTAAGAGACAGTAGACTTGAGTATTTGATATGAATATCAGCTTGATATCTCCACGCGTTCCTGAGAAAAAGGGTCTTGACAGACGGACGGACGGACGGACGGACAACAAAGTGATCCTATAAGGGTTCCGCTTTTTCCTTTTGAGGTGCGGAACCCTAAAAACAGAGTTCGTCACTCAAAAATTAAATCTGCATCCAAAACAATCGATACCCTTACATACGCACCCTGGCTTCAGTGGAAATGGGCAAGCCATGTAGCAAGACTTCATGATAATAGATGGGAAAATATGACTTCATGGATGTGACTATGTGACTATGTGGTAATCGTGAACGAAGAAAACCACACACTCGCTGGGAGGATGAGATCGTGCGTACAGCAGGACCACACTGGATGGACGTAGAAAACGACAGAGAAAGGTAACTTATTTTTTTTATATTTTACGATTCATTACCAAATGTTTTGTCTGTTACATTTAAAACAACCGTGTCGACAACTGCTGTCTATGCAGATACTTAAATAATGACAAACATGTTCTAAGAATTAGAAGCGAGGGAAAGGCTACACTGGAAAAGCTTCAACAAACCAAAGCGGTCTGCATTTATCGCTAAAATAGTTGATACATTTTTTATCGACTGAAGTAAGCGGGCTTTTAGAGACTGAAAGCAGCTTAGCAAGCCAACCGGGCGTCAGTCGATAATAACTAGGGACAAGCTTCGGTAAAGCCGCGAAAGTAACCAACCAAACGGAGCGTTGGCGGAGCAAAAATATTAATAAAAACTACGACAAGCAAGTCATATACACTCTAGTTGGTCCAATTATGAAAAAACAAACATTTCCCAAAGTAATTGGCTATCATTGTGAACATGATTTTATATCCGTTGTCATTCATTGTGTTTTTACTACTATTTCATAGCTAGAAAACTCAGGTGAAGGATCAAATCGTTACAAGAATGTCGATTTACTTCCATTCAGGCGCTGTCCTAGGCAAAAATCATTCATTTGTAATGAATTCACATTGAAGCTTACAATATAGTATCAGCACGATATATTTCAATAACGTTACATTCCCAGAAACTATTTCATAAGGCAAGGGAGGCAGGCATAACTGACAACTATATGAGGACAAATTTAACACGAAGTGCCAATCAAATTTGTCGCTCATTCTCATGTGAATTTCCGATCGACAGACGCTTTGCAATGTTTTATGAAATTGACAGCGAGCGAGCCGCATGAAAGGTACCATATGAAAGGCCTTAACTACAATGGAGCACCATCTATTCAAATTTTAAATTAAATTCGTCTTTCATGTCAGTGTGTTTGACTACGCTTTATAATGTTTCATAAAATTGAGAGCAAGTAAGCCGCATCAAAGCTACCATATGAAAGACTTGAACTACAATGGAGCACCATCTATACCTTATTATAAATTAAATTCTTTTTTCGTGTCTGTGTGTGCCAGCGTTGTTCTGCCAGACTATGCAACGAACTTTAATCTGGTTTCATCATTATTCAGAGAATTGATTCCGGAAGGTTTTTGCGTAAAATATGTTTATTAATATTTAACTAATATATAATGAAGAAATCTCCTTGCTAAATCCAGTCGCTAAAACCGTGTAAAGCAGGAACGGGTCGCTAGTACATACAATACGAACATACAAAAGAAATTCCAATAATTCTGGATTTGTGCTGTCTATTGTGTTCATCACAGACAATACATGGGTATACTCGATGAATGTGCCAATCGTGGTAGGTAATTATGTTCTACAGTTTGTTTTGCTAACGACCAATACCTATGTAGGTATTCATAATTGGTTTCCCATTTAGCGAATAAGAGTCACTGTGTTAATTTCTGTTGCAATTCGTAAATGCATTATAAATTCGTAATTGTTCAATGAATTATGGTCGAATTTCGATCACTGAGTTACAGTAAATATGTCTCATGCTCGTACATCATCATCATTTCAGCCGTAAGACATCCACTGCTGGACACAGACCTCCCCAATTTGGAGGGCTTTGCCATAATCGCCACGCTTGGCAGGCGGGTTGGCGATCGCAGTATGGTGGTAAAATGCACAGAGAATGCTGCTGTCCATTATCTTCTAAAATGGGGTAAAATGGGATATTCGAATACTCGTATTTTGATACTGTTTTGCGTTGTTGTTGCTTTTCCTAGGTAATCACAATATCTATTGTCTGTACTGTAGCCCGTTAAAGGGGCTCGTGGTTAAAGAACAGCCGGATGGGTCGATCGAAGACTCATTTGTAGAACGTTGACAGCCCTTAGGGTAGTCAGAAGCCCGAAGGTGTGGCGTCCAGTCTTATTGCCTAGTACCGGGGTTGTGGAAGACAAATAGGCAGTCACTCCGTGTAAAATACTGGTTTTCAGCAGCATCCAGTTAGACTAGAAGACGACCCCAACATAGTTGGACAAAGGCTAGGCAGTTCATGGCGTATTGTGGTCTTTAAAATACATGTAGCAGCCTTTACCTAAGTAAAATTTATGTACCTAGGTATCAGCGGTCTGATCGGCAAGACAAGACAAAGTCTGCTTGTGCTTTATTTCATGTATCATAACGTTCAATAATCCTTTACCCCAACCCACCCACAAACCCGAATTGTATTCAGGCGACTGGAGAGTGGGGGCGAACCGGAGAGCAGTGCACGTTTGTTGTTGTTTTCCCCCCAATCCATACAAACACCCATTCTATATCTGGCGAGAGGGACCGAACCGGAGGGCAATTGTTGTGATTCGCTGAAAAAGTCTGTCAAAAAATACGGACTTACCTTCTTCCGTCGACTTGTTAGTACGTCGCTATTCATCATACTCAATTACGCCGTGGACGTGGGTACGTACCTACAACAAGAAAAACAAACTGATGAAGGGCAAGTCAGAATTTAGATCTGTTACTTCGCTGTCGTAAGCTACTGCTGAGACGATGACCTCTGGGTCCGATATCCAGGTCAAGCAAAGTGCTATTGGGGTTTTCCATCAGAATTTTTTCAGCAGCAGCCCCAGTTTGTGCCCGGGCGATGGTAATAGGCTCGTACTCTATTACATGGTACTTAAACATAACTGGAAAACTGTGGAATTACAAGCGTGATTTGATGTACGTTCACGGTGTATGTTAGTTATTTGGAATCGGTAGAAATTCATAAACGATAGATGAGCAAATAGATGAAATACTCACAGCAGTACGAGGTCGATGAATGTTAGATAAAAAACAAAAAAAAAAAACAACTTTATTTGCCAAATAAAAAACAACCTAGCACAATTTCAATGCAGTACAGGTAGGTAAAATTCTTGTCTAAACTATCTGTAAGTACATATTATGGTTGTTAGCACAGAACTGATTCACTCTGTTCCCCGTACTTGTATAAACTGTATTACGGTGGAACAGATTTCCTCTTACTCTGTAATTGCACAGTATAATATGCACTAAGCAATTTTGATAACTAGATAGTGTGCAATGAGGAATTTCGCTAATAAATCCAAGCTCTGGAATACCAAGTCAATGTTGCAAGCACAATCAGCCCTTTGTTCATATAATTATGATAGACAGTGATGTATGTGGCGCACGTTCTGAATCTAGCGCACCGTACTATTGGGTTATGGGTAGTCAGACAAATCGACACCATACGTAATTTTGACGAGTCTTTTTTCATACAACAGTCAAAGAACAGGCTGTAGTTTGAATATACGGACTATAAGGTTTATAGTCAATTTCATTATCATCATCATTTCAGCCAAAAGACGTACACTGCTGAACATAAGCCTCCCCCAATGGGGGTCTGCAATAATCGTCACGCTTGGCAGGCGGGTTGGCGATCGCAGTATGTTGGTAAAATGCATAGAGAACGCTGCTGCCCATTCTCTAGTAAGTCCCTTAGTCGCTTTTTACGACACCCGCGGAACGTCCAGCAATACACGGAACAATACGGTAGTAAATTTGCTTAGCAATGAGTCTTCCCGACTTTACATTACGGATTAGAGGTCAAAAGAAACATTTCTCGACTTGCAAGTAAACAACAACCTCACAAGTCCAAAGGTCACCATCATCTGAGCAATGGGCACGGCGCCAGTCCCGCAAAGGGCGGTAAGTGCTTATTTCCATCAAACACCTACTTATTTTTCAGGAAAAATACATAATTGAATTGGTGAATTATACCGAAGGAAGAACACATTAATTAATTGGCATTCCTCGTTTCCGTCCATCTTTTTACAGGACCAATTTATTTGTACCTAGTTTATAAATTAATGCAGTTAATAATCGAGTTTCCTAATTAAACTAAAGAAAATCCTGTTGAAATCTAAACGGAAATTGAAGACAACAGTTTTACGTCGGTACTACAGTACAACCAGTTCGTTTTCTTCAATTTCCGTAATGTAGCAATTATTTTTGCTAATAGTAAGGCACTTCTTGCAGGAATCAACTTAGCGAAAACGGCGTCCAATAAATTTCAGTAATAACTTGATTACCCTAAGAAGAGCCAATCGGCTATTTGCTTCATCATTATGTCATTATCGTCGAAGCTTTGGTTTCTTAGGAAACCGGTGAACGGTCACTTAAAGACTAAATGTACTAGAGTCACACAATAACGGTGTAAATAATCCAAATACAGTGCGTTTTGTCACACTTTAATGACTAACACTGTTGAAAATTACCGATTTTTATGACGGACGTTAAATAAGACGCAACCGCTTTCGTGGGAAACCTAAGCTTTATAGATAAAACGGTTGCAAGACAATCGGTTAACAAGTCGATTCGCACGAATTTATCGCCCGTGACGGGCGAATCTACAACTCCATATTTGGGCAATTGGTATGTTATGATTTGTATTCAATAAAGTAATAAGATTAGTTCGATTTCCTCCTTGGCTATTATTAAAAAAAAAAATCTTAAATATATTGCATAAAATACAAAACGTGCCAATTGCCTAATACGTATTTCTGAACTTGTCGATTCGCCCCGAATTAAATTACATTATTGTCCGAATCGGCTACAGTTATTAATTATTTAAAGGTATTCGCCCGTTGCGGGTGAATATATTCGTGCGAATCGACACTTTAACACGCGAGACAAGATATTGCGCCAAATGAGCTCAATGACAACCAGCCTAAATAAAACGAAACTGGATAACATAAAGTAAGGTTCCATTTCGACGTTTTCGCTCGTAGTTTCAAATGTCGATGTAACTGAGTCGAATAATATTGTAACAAGTCAAGCGGCATCGGCGGCCATGTTCAATTTGCGGCATATTTGTTTATATTCGCAGTCCTGAGGCCGTGGACATAGTAATTGTTTTGTGTGATTTTCCGAACCAAACAGGGGTACATTATTAAACAGCCTTTACTGTGATGAGCGTGAGACTCTATACTCTATTCAAAACTTTACTCACGACATCGACATGACCCTAAATCCTCCCCATTACAAAGTATGACCATGGCTACCTGAACTAACTTCTAGAAAGTGGGGTATGTCGCAAGGGGACGTTTGTAATCTCCTTCGCAAAACGCTAAGCGCTTGATGGGTTTCTTCGAGAATGGCGCAATACATTAAGAAAAGGCTTGGAAAGCGCTCGTTAAATCTATTGTTAGGAAAAAAAATAAAACTCAATTATTTTTCACAACTTTTCCGTTTGCCGCAATAAGGCTTCTGAAACAAGGTTATGTCATCCATGGTTTCTGGATGTTTGAGTACCTTAATATTGTTATTAATAAGTGTATTTACAGGAACCGCCAAACTACGTAATCATGGACGTAAAAACATCGCGGCGGGATTTTTTTCCGCAAACTAGATCTTCAACGCTTGACATCAGACATCAAACACTGACACGGTGTGGGCATTAAGAATCCAACAAAGTGCATCCTAGCGAGCCGAAGTGACACATTATTTCGGCTAGTTAGGATGCACTCTGTATATACACTTGTATATCTTTAAGTTCTATGTGGTGGTAGACAGAAGGTAGTTTTGACACTAATTTAAGATCTAGGTTATACATAGATTATGTCTCAACAAAATTAATCTGCACATATTAAAGTAGGTGTTCAATGTCAGTGCTGATTAATTTTGTTGTTGAACTCTACTCATATTCAGACAGGGTGTATTATTATAATAACATAAAGTCAAACATGAAGTTTCTTAATGAATACACCTGCGTTGTTGACATCTTACATAAACGTTACCTACTTCTTAAATATTGATTGAACGTGAAATGTTTTCTTGGTGACTATACTCGCCTTTCTATCTTTTTTTACTTAAGCTTCAGTAAGCTTCTTAACCCCCGGCGGAAACAGGGGTATTATAACTTTAACTGGTGTATCTGTTACTATCTCGATTTTAATATTTTTTGTTTTGTTTGAGCCGATAATCTTATAGACTCAGTTCTAGTTGGTGAAGGGATGTAAACATCTTCCACAGGTCTGATCGGATTAAATATGGTATTCTATTCCTTGAACGCTATTAAAAGATTATATTAACTAACTATATTAACCTTGAACTGATACTGCCGCATCAACTGGAATTTGCAGGATATACAGTAGAAGTACACCAACATACAGCAGAAGTATTGTGGGTCCTGTACGATACTTGTTAGTAAGTTTATGTTCCAAACTGACGTACATACATTTATACATTACTATCTTCTGTAAGCTCCTCATACTAGCTTCAGTAAGCTTCTGCCCGCGTTCGAACCAGTAGTTCCTGAGCTTAGCGCGTTCAACCAAACTCTTCAGCTTTATAATATTACAATCTTTTGCTCGCGGCTTCGCCGGCGTGGAAATTGGAATTTTTGTTGCGTTAGTTTCCAACCATATGCCCAGATAATAAAGAGATTTGTATGAATTAATTTTTAATAGTCAGCCTAAACACAAAATTTGAAGAACCTAGCTTCAAAACTGACCGAATTTAATACAAACTTCCACCCCCTACTTCACCCCTTTATGGGGAACATTTCCTAAATTCCTTAAATCTTAGCTGACGTCTACTACTCATAATCTTTGCTACTCATATTATTGCTCTACTACTCATATTATTTGCGTAAATATGATCATGTTTCTGCGCATCGGTGCCTTCTTAAGTGGTTGCCCATACGCCAGCGCAGAGAGCAAAGGGCGCTGACCACATTGTTTTCGTTTCTTGATTCTCCCTCTTCCCCTGTTTATCTAGCCCCACACTTTCAGTACATTTGCGCCAACCACAATAAAAATTTACGCTCATCGCACAATCGTCTTCTTCAGTGTCCCATTCATCGCACAGACTTCATTCACTCTTCTTTCTTTGTCCAGTCTATCGCTCTGTGGAATGCGCTTCCCCAGGAAATCAGGATGGTAACCAACCGATTGACCTTCAAAGTTAAAGTTCGCGAGCACATTCGCAAGAAGTTGGCAGTATCATCACAACGGTAATGTTTCGTCATTGTTTGTCTTATTTGTTTTTAGTAAATTTGATTATTTATGTTTATGTATGTATGTATTTTTATATTTATATATAGTTAGGTATATGTATTATGTTTATGATTTAAATAGGTATACGTTTATATTTGAATATCTTCAATTTCATTGCACCTACCACTGTTTGTCTCTGCATCACCCAAAGGTTGACTGGTAGAAAATGCCTATGGCATTAAGTCCGCCTCTGTACGTGTATGTGCTTAAAGTGTAAAATAAATAAAAATAAATAAATAAATAATCTTCCTCTACGCCAAATTTCATCGTCGTAGGTCCAGTCGTTTTTGAGATTTCGGGATTAAACAGTGAGTGAATGTATGAATGACCTTTCGCTATTGTTAGTTAGATTAGTTTAGACTTTCAGAATTATTAACTTGGTGATGATGATTTGTCCCCAGTCCAGTAGTATAAAACGATAAATTAATTAATTTAGGACAAACATAATTATGTGGATCTCTAATCACGACATTTATCCGTAAGAGCGAAATTGTAAGTAGGTAGTTGATTAAGAATTTAGTTCGTAACCTTGTTTATACTTGTTTCTTTTATCCTCCATTACGAATTGTACGTTTATTTCGAAATTACCTTGTTGGTCAACAACAGTAACTAAGTAGGTAGATAGTAGGTACAACGCATACAATGCGTAACAAAAATTAACTAGAAAATAAGTATCATACCATCGTAAGCAATAGTTGTTTTATTTGTCTACAGAAGAAATCACACTGCCTGTGGAAGACGTTCGATGGAGTTTATTCTGCCGTGCACCAATTTAACGTAATTTAGACTATTGCTATACTTGTCCTTCTAATAAAACAAGAATGAGGCGGTAATAAATAAGAGCTATCAAATCTACTTGATCTAAGATTTTCTTCGACGCAACAAAGACGAACTAAATTCATCGTGCTAAAAATCACGCTAAATTCAAGGCAATCGAGACGTAATCTAGTTTGACAGTTCTACAGCATATTTGTCTTTTTCTTTCACTATCTGTCAGTAAGAGATAGCAATACTTTTATTTTAGTTTAGTTGGTGAACAAAATAATCGGTAGTGTCTCCCTCAGCTTCAATTCTCCGGCCATAAGCACCGTTTGTCAAAAATATAATGTGCACATAATCTTAAGTAACACTCTTTGTGCTACTTACAAACAATGACAGCCAAACAGTTACAAATATTGCCAGGTTTTAAAGTGGGTTACAACTACACGTTTCTCATAAGATATAATTTTCATACAAAGACTACACTCTTGCCGATAAGTATTAGGCACCCCAATAAAGCACGTGCATCTGATAAAGCATACCTAACAGTAACTCAGCGGCTGCACCAATCCTGGCCTAGCCCGCGCAGTCCCCGGATTTAAATCCAATTGAGTACGCCGGGGTAGCATCCAACGAAGGGTTTAACAAAATTTTCCCAACAATCTAGTGTCAGACTGAACGTTTCATGCATCATTGTCGAACCTAGGACCTTAAACAAGGAGATAACGATCATCTTTTTTGAGTATGCAGAGTTGCGTTATTTATATCTGAAGTGCTTTTTACTGTTTAATGCTTCAGCTAATTTGATTTATTTATTTAATCAACAAAAACAGAAGTACGCTTTTAGTACATTGTACACTTTTTTATTTCTACTATAAATGTTATTTTTTTTAAGTTGCATGTAATTAATTTTCTATTAGAGTATCCGTGTGGTGTCGGACGTAAAGAATAGCATCATCCTATTTCTTCCCGTCGGTTTCGTAAGAGGCGACTAAGGGACATTATTAGAGAATGGGCAGCAGCGTTCTCTATGCACTTTACCACCATACTGCCATCGCCAATCCGCCTGCGAGGCGTGGCGATTATGACCAAGCCCCCAAAATTGAGGGAGGCCAATGTCCAGCAGTGGACATCTTTCGGCTATAATGATGATTTGAGTATAGAATATGGTGCATTTCGATATAAGTAGGTATGTTAAGATTTTCCAAGTAGTTTCTAGTTTCTTCTGAATATATGAATAACTAAAATATCTCAAGATTGTGTTGATGTGTGTCTGGCTCCCGTGAGTCTCACAACAGAAAATAATTGTATATGTCGTATTATCTGATGCATGAGTTATTTAAATATTTAAAGAAAGAAGGGAGGTAGTGGAAAGGTTGTCTACCTAAGTCGACCCTACGTTGTAAAGACTGGCTATTATATAACTTTAGAAGAGAATAGCAAAAAAACAATCGATAGACTTGAGATCGGACTGAAAGCCGGAGGCAGAAAAAAATTAAATAAATAACGTAGCCCTATTTCTAAGAATATTTATCGTAAGAACAAAACAAACGTCTTTAATTACCGAATCTCGGTACGGAGAATCGCTTTAGACTCACAGTACCTACTGACTCGTTATTTGTGAAAAAATAAAATACACTAAGTAGTCAGTTAGTTTGATTTTCATTTGTTTTTAAAATGGCAATAACCACGAGACACATTATTGTTACTGTAAATACCGAACACGCAAACACATTATAACAATAACAACACTAAAAACAAATAACTTTTCTGTCACTGCGATAATCTTTATTGATTGAAATACAGCAAAATCTTTACAATCCGTAATTAACTATAGTAGTGAAAAACTCTCATAATTTATTACGCCAAAACATATCCTGTTTCCCAACTATTTTAGGGTCGGCTTCCAGTCTAACCGAATGCAGCTGAATACCAGTATTTTATATGTAGCGACTGCCTATCTGACCTCCACAACCCAGTTACTGTGTCACACGATATCCCTTAGACCTCGGTAAGACTGGTTGTCTGACTTTTGGGCTTCTGACTTAGCAACGATCAAATATCTACGAATGACAACCGGGAATTGACTAAACGTGGTTTCCTAGGCACAGAGGGGTATCGTTATGTAATGGATGGTCTCCCATCCACGAAACGGCCGCAAACAGCGTACCGTACGCGAGCGGCTGTCTATTTACACCAAAACTTTAAACTTTATTTTTTTGCCAGTCACCGATAATTACTCAGTTCAGTTTTATTTAAATATAAATGATAGGGAAATTTCTCTCTAAACTCAAGGGTTGAATAATATAGTTAAGTAACTGTTCAATCTATAACAAGCAATAAGAACTCGTGAATGAGCATTTGGAAATGAGCAGCAAATAAGAGTTCCGAAGAGAGAAATGGATTCCTGCACTTTATTTTACATTGCAATTTACTTTTGCCCTTTTTAAATTCTGTATTAACACCGTCCGTTCCGAACGGCGGAAAATACAAATAGTGTTAATTAACGCTTAATGGTAAACACCATATGGTTTCCAAACGAAATGCGTTCAATTAATTAGTGG
This sequence comes from Aporophyla nigra, assembly GCA_947507805.1. Taxonomy (NCBI): domain Eukaryota; kingdom Metazoa; phylum Arthropoda; class Insecta; order Lepidoptera; family Noctuidae; genus Aporophyla; species Aporophyla nigra. The sequence continues at coordinate 9,377,392 of OX382291.1, read as the reverse complement.
AGTTGTTCAAAGATGACCCTTATAACCTATTACAATATGTACACAATATTTTTATCGACTACGGCGAAGCAAAAAGGAGAGTTTTGATTTTGACGGGTAATGTATGTATGTTCATATTTTCGTATGTTCCCTCATAACTTCTAAACCACTTATCATAATTTGACATAGGAGGTATCGTTGGAAGCGTCTTGTTCGCGCTAGGCAATAGGCTCTGTGACGTCACATTAAATTGAAGTACCTGGATGCCCGAGCTCTGCTCAACCGAGCAGAGCTCGGGCATCCAGAAAAACCTTTTTTGTTGGTAAAAAGACATTATCTAAAAATGAATCCTAGCTAGATCGATTTATCGCCCCCGAAACCCCCTGTATACTAAATTTCAAGAAAATCGCCGAGAACGCCAATATTTAGGGGATAAAGTGATGAACTAAAAAATTAAAACAGTCTAACAGTAGTAAGCGATTATAAGCTTAAGGGCAAAGTGGCATTCGACCACAGCTTTCAGGTGATAATATTTTTTCTTGATTAATTTCTTGTTTCATACTTTTAGAGCGTGAAAGAATCAGATTTTTTATGTAGGTCTCTAAAAAATTGCCTGAATCTGAGTTTTATTGGAGTCCACAAGTCCTAACTTGTTGACTCCAATAAAACTCGCGTATTAATACTGCCAATCCGCATACCTACTTACCGAAAGAAATATTCTACGGAAAGACGCACGTAATATTTGCTTGTATTACTAATGTGACATATACGGGTTTTTTTTTTAACCAGTGCGCAAATTACTTTGGTATTTTCAGTATCAACAATAGAACATATTTCAACTATTTTTAAATTTTTTCCGACCTTAAATCAGTAAACTGTGGATACCCTACATATTTCGTAATATGATATCGACAATAGGAATAGGTCAGTAACCGCGCACCGGTGTAGGTACTTCGAACTTCTTAGAATTTTGACCTATCAAACAGCTAGTAGGTCCTTGTAGCTACGCTCGGTCGTCTCTCTTCGCCGAGGCGCCGACGCCGCACGGTTGTTACCATAAAAACCAGTTTCAAAATAAACATCTTTCGTTAACGATAACTAAATTTTTTTTTTACTAATATACTTCAAAATAAAAATTGCACGGTTATGATAACTCGTTAAAGTTTAATTTGTTAAAATTTGCGCACTGGTTAAAAACTCGCGACCCTGGCAGGCATCAGTCCTAACAGACCCCTTCAGTTTGCCGATATCTCTTTGAGGCGCGCGTGGAACACTACGCTTCGTCGACACGGGCCTGGTCCTTATCGAGCAATGGGTAGCTCGCCGCCCGCAAGCCCGCGCCTGCGGTGGCTGGGAGTCCGCAATCGACTCCCGACGCCCGGGGCGTCTTCTCCTACGGCGGCTAGGGGCGTGCGGGCGCATAGCTTGCCTCTACCTCACACGCCCCGCCTCCTCCTTCACGAGCATTACTGCTTTACAGCAGGAGTTAACAGTTGACAGCCCTCTCGCCCCGTAACATGGCTTGCACCAGGGCCGGACGCGAGAGGTCGCCGCCGCCGATCGCCTCCACAAGGACACGGCGGTGCTCTGCCCAGACAGGGCATACCAACATATGCTCCACCGTGTCCTCCAGGCGATCCACACAGTGCTAACGCCCGGGCGTATGATCCCGCTTTTTCCTGAACAGGAACCCCCCTATAGCACCCATGCCCAGTGAGGACGCCGTGGCGCCTCTCTATCCACTCCTCAAAGAGGGGACTTATCGCCGCAATTGTGCCCATTCTAGTAGGGTTAAGTGTATAATCAATCCGCTAAGCCTTTTCCCAACTATATTAAGGCCAGCTTCTAGTCTAACCGAATGCATCTGAATACCATTATTTTACTTGGAGCGACTGCCTATCTGCTACCAATTCTCCAACCCAATTGCTGGGTAACACGAATGATATGATACCCGTTGGTAAGACTGGTTTTCAGGCTCAGACTTCTACGTAACGACTGTGAAAGATATACAGATAAAAGCTTATCGTTTTCTCCGAGGCACAAAGGAGTCTCAATATATTGTGTATTGTCCACCAACCGCGGCAGGCGTAGCTTAACCTTCGTTCGTCTCGTACGACCTCCTCAAACGAGTAGGTTTATGTGTATAAAACAATAATATTGAACATCGATACAGCACAGAAATCACCACGTTTTGAAATGTCGCCGTTGCATGCGATCAATGTTTGAAACGGGGACTGCTGTCTAGTGAATTATAAACGAACCACAAGTAGGCGAGTTTGTAGGTCATTTGCAGGGCAATAATTATTTAAGTCTATTTACAGATTTCAGTTAGATAAATGTAGTCGAAAACAGAGAAATTCGTGCTTGATATAGTTTATTAAGATTAGTTTAATTGATCTCCATGCCTTGTTTTGTATACCTCCAATTTATCCCTTATTTAAATAGGCTACATTATCACGGACATTGATAAATGATCCTTTATTGGCTAGTGCAGTATGCGCGAACAATACCATGAGTGTAGCTTAAACCTTGTGATAACGACGCCGACATATAGGTACCTAACCAGTAATTATCACTCGAGTGCTTTGATCGGACTAGATAACGTAGAGTGTGACAGATAACATGCTTGTGACAGGTTTGATTGAGAATGAGATGACAACCAATTAATGCACGATTCCTAACTACTAACCGATCATTGTTGCCTAACGTCACGCATGTATTCCCTCGAGGAATAGGCAGAGGTGCACTGTGCTTGAACCGATCAAGCAGAACCCAAAAATGTTCGAGCAATTTACTCGGTCCACTGAAAATAGGACCCTTTTACCATAGCCTAAAGAAGAAAATTGCATGAATATTGACACAGCTCATTTATACTCGCGACTCGGTTTAAATTGCGGCAAGAGAGAAGACCCGAGCCAGCCCGCGAAAATTTTCCGTTTTATCTCAACTGACCCTCATCGTACACCGAACTTCGCTAGTAATTTTAAGGTCCCATATAATAAAGGCTTTATCACACTAAGCGGTTCACGAGCGTCCTCAAAGCGGAGCGAGTGCGCAGCGAATACGTCGCGGACGCAGAACGAAGTCGCTTCGGATAAAACCGTTACTGAGTGTATTGCACATCGAGCTACCCGAAACTGGCAAATTTTGCCAATTTTGAACCTAATCTTTAGCGATAAAGTTGAAAACCTATTAAAGAGATTTGACATATTGTAGTAGCTTTATGTCTATAGGTCATAAACTCGCCGCGAACAGGCGTCGAAAACGTTGCGTAAACTCCACGCATCCGCGGCGTCTTCAATATGCAGCGGCGACGTGATCGCGACGTTATTATCGTATTAGCTGTGCGCCCGCTCCGCTCTAAAGACGCTCGTAAACCGCTAGTGTGATAAAACCCTAAGAGGCGAGCCTATTGCCATCAACCGGGCACAAATCCATACTCCAGGCTACTACTGAGAAATTCCTGATGGAAAAGTAACACTGTCCGATCCGGGAAAGAACCCAGAACTTCATGCTCAGCAGTAGCGCTACCACTAGATGAATAGACCAATGAGGCAATTACGATCGTTATTAGTTAGGTTAAAACTAACAGTCGAATTTTCGCTGATTTCAAGATGTGTTCTTGGACCAGCACAGACATTCTTAAAAAAACCATTAGTAGACATTAAATACGTTCCATGTTTAGACCTTAGGAAATGAAATAAGTTAGTTTGGGTCGTCATCGAAATTGAAATCTAACGTTTTCTAATAATCTGCTCATCAGTTATCAGATTGTATGGTAATAAAAAGTAAGCCGCGCCCGTTACAAAGTAAATGTATATTTACCGATGTATTATTATTAAAATCATCTATACATCTCTCAAGTTCAAACTGGTCGACCACCTTAATGAATATTTCAGGAAAACATGACGTTTGTGACTAATTCTTAGTGAAATGGGTAATCGGTATAATATCATAAATGTAATTCATGACTGTCCCGCAATTTGTGTCATACAAGCAACTAACTTCCAACTTTCAAAGTTTGATGAATCAATAATTGCCTCGCATCTGCCTTCGAAGTTTTACAAGCGCTAGGTAGTCTAAACTATAAGTAAGATCGTATCGTACAAGAAAACGTTTATCAAGATTTGAGACACGAAAAGCTTTAGTATACAATGTGTACACATAATTAACGCATGACCTACCCCAATTAGAGTATTGAATTCAAAGCATTATACAATGAGAAAAACATTTTATTTTTTAAAGCTAACTGTTATTATTAAGAAAATTGTGTTGACCCTACTAGCATTACTTTATGCATTTAAAATAAATTTTCTTCTATTTTTACGAAAATACCTGTATTAAAAATGACTGAAATCGATTCAAAAGACAATTATGATTTAACTACTTTCAGGACTTGCGTCTATTCTATTACACCTTGTATAAGGTAAGGTAATCATTAAACCCATCAATACAAGTCTCTAGGTCCAAATTAGTCGAAACCTAACTAGGTAGGTATGTGGACATGAAACTTGACGTTTGCGACCAATTCTAACTATCGTAATTGGCTAGCAGGTACATTATACATGTCATATCTATGTTGTGTAGAAATTTGTCTGACACGGTCAACAAACTTCCAAGTTCCAAAGTGGGAGAGGAAGCAATTGCGTGGCATCTGCCTTGAAGCATACAAACGGGAGGATTCTATTCTGAACTAAAAGGAAAATTGAATCGTACGACGCGAAAACGGTGAGTTAAATTAAATTAATTCAGGAAATCTTTGTCAAGATCCGAGACGTAAAAAGCTTTATTCGAGTTCATTGAGTGTTATAGCTAAAAGCGTATCGAGGAATAAAAATTTAAAAGTGCTATCCAAATTAATTTAATCTCCATTTCTTAAAAAAATATTGAAAGTAGATAGATGTAGGTAAGGTACACACGGCAACAAAAGTCTAGTAACGATTTTGAACCTACTTTTACATGATTATCATCTAAATTGATGGTGGTGTAGAGGATATCCTCTACACCACCATCCATATGGATGTGCAATGAAAAGCTAAGCTAGATTTACGAAAGAGTGAAGATTCTGGAGACGCAATGCCAAAATACGTCCGTGCGCAATCATTCGAAAAAGCTTGTACTCTCACAATGTTTTACAAACCGCTGCCCGCGTCGTCGCTAAGAGCGCGCCCCCCTCCCGCTGGCATGCGTCTCCCGCGCCTTTTACGAGGCTGGATTTATTTAAAATAAAACAGAATTACAAAATCTAAGTAAGTAAAATTGTCAATAACATTATGATCACGCGTCGCCTTTAGGTGGTCCATATATGTACGCATTTCATCTAATAAGTAACAGTTATGTAATTATACTCTTTAAATTTGATATCGGTTCAGAGGGTTTTTTAATTCAGTAAGAATAAACTTTTGAATACTCATTTTTTTAACCCTATCCCAATTTATTTGGGGTCGCATGTCTTTTTCTTCCACGCTTCTCTATTAGTAGTCATCTCGGTACCCAACCCCATTCTATGCATAATTCACGCAGTCCATCCATCGTTTCTTTGGTCTCCCTCTTCTCTTATAGCCATCGACATTCATACTCAAAACCTTCCTCACGACATTTTCTTCATTCCTCCGTATCACGTGACCACACCATGACAACAGATTTGCACATAACTGTTTAGACTTTATCGGTGCCAATTTCAGACTTCCTCTTATGAACTTATTTATTATATTCTATCCATTCGTTGGACATCACACATCCCTCTTAACATACTCATCCAGCTGCATGTGACATTTTGCCTTTCATTCATGCCTTTTGTGGCCCAATATTCTGACTGATACAAGACAGCAGCAGGTCTAACCATGGTACCAAAGTAACCTAAGAATAAACTTTTGAATCTAAAGAATAAATCGTATTTTTGTTGCCGACTGTACCAGCTATTTAATTTCAATTTAAAATGAGATTTAAACGTTCAACACTAGTGCTCAACGTATTTTTAGGAAGGACGAGGATATTGATAACAGATTAAAGAAAATATAAACCTACTGCCGAAATGTCCCGGGAGGCGATAGTCGACTTTCAGAAAATGTTTGTTCAGGAAAAGTTTTCTTAGTCGTCCCGAGGGTTTTCCAGGGCATAAAAACAAGAATTAATGAGCAACCCAAAGATATATTATATAAATGGTTGCGATACCTTCATATTTTAGAACTACAATATTGAATAGGTAACATTGGAGCTTTGGTAGATACTTATCTCATTCATTTTTCTTTTACCTAACTGCCCTTAGCGGGCTTTAATACTTTAACGCCGCCGAGATCTTCTCTCGACGTTGTTTGAGGATAAAAGCCTTTAAAAGTAACTTAATGAATTCGCCTAGTTTGAAAGTGGCGCAACTTGAAAATGACAACAATGTGCATGGCTTGTCGCAACTTTCCGCTCGACGTCGTTTACAATCGACATTAAATTTCCATTTACATCATTGCGACACCTCCGACCAAGAACTGGTCTTTTGGTAGAAGAAAAACCGGCCAAGTGCGAGTCGGACTCGTACACCGAGGGTTCCGTACAAACCTGCAGGTATATAAGTAAAAGTTCACCCATCACGACAATCGAGTCGTAGTTCTGTTCTGTTTTTTGGCTTGGTTTTATTTCTGTCTGTGTTTTATTCTGTTTATTATATGATGTAACCAAAAATTTACGGTTTTCGCAATTTTTCCTTTATCTGAGCCATAAGACGTTGGTTCGTACCAAATTTCAAAATTCTAGATCGACTGGAAGTACCCTTTAGGTTTTGATTCCCTTGCGAGTTTCGAAAATTTGCGGAAATTTGCGGCATAAACGGCTATATCTTTTGATTGCGTTAGCTTAGAAGTTTGATTTTTTCACAGCTCCAAGGGACAGTAGATTAGAGTATTTGATATAAATTTCAGCTTGATACCTCCACGCGTTCCTGAGAAAAACGGTCTTGACAGACGGATGGACGGACGGACGGACGGACGGACGGACAACAAAGTGATCCTATAAGGGTTCCGCTTTTTCCTTTTGAGGTGCGGAACCCTAAAAATAGGGTTTTTAGGTTTTTTGTTGATAAATGAAATAGGAATGGTTTTATTTTTGTAAAAAGGATTGTACATCAATTTTATTTTACAAACTAGTTAGTAAGTAGTCGACGAATTCTATCTGATTAGAAAGGCCGAAACCAACTCAGACGTCACAGTCACTTTTAACGTCCAGAGAATTCCTCAAAGAGTAAGGCAGAGATGTAAGTACCTATATTTCCGTACCAGGCGTGAATAGGTTGATAAGTCGATTGTCGAAGGATTGTTTTATTCATAGGGTAAATAAATGACTAAGTCAATGGGTCTGTTTTACCGCACATAGCAAACATGTGAAAACTCAAAGCAAATGAATTACATTCAGATAAAAAAAAAAAAAATAATAACATAAAATCAGAATTTACAGATAAAACTTAAACTTGAAAATGACTGCCCTGAAAATGGTGCATTTTCGATTTGTTAAGTTATTCACGCCTGGTACGGATTTATACCCATATTTCCCCATTGCCATCAACCGGGCACCAGTCCACACTACAGGCTGCTTGCTACTCAGAAATTCCTGATCTAAAAACCCAATAACCCTGCCCGGCCTGGAAATCCATCTCAGGATCTTACACTCAGCAGTGACGCTTTCGATCAGTAGACCAACGAGGCAGTGTTTCTTTTGAATTATTAAATAATAAATAATTCATAAATCATATTCAACACTCGGTCACCAGTCACCACGTAACCTGAAACTTTTCAAATCTGTGGTGGTTCCCGGATCCGAAAAGTTTTAGGTAAAACAAACTAAGTCTGATCAAGTCACCATACAAGCGCTGAGAATAAGCAATTTATAAAACAAATATGAACAAAGAGCCTACAGTATATGAAACCGTATACCTAGTAGGCTGGTAGGTAGATAGAAATCCAGTGCGCAAAAAATCCCGCTGCGATTTTTATGTGTCCGTCTGAAAGTCGATTAAGAAGCATAAATAACTAATCATACATACATTACTCACGCCTTTTTCCCATGGGGGTAGGCAGCAACTTCGGAACGAAACGAGCCAAAGGAGTATGTAAGAATCGTAGCAGGAGGAGGATACCATTCTTACATACTCCTTTGCCTCGTTTAGGTTAATTGTCCGTATTTACGCAAAAAGGAACCACTCAGCAAAAACGCACTTCTGAGATATCAAAGGATTTACAAAAACATGTGCAGCTCTGTTAGATGAAGTATAATTACTATTAATTTTATTTAATTTTTTTGATAAATTACTTATTTTAAGTATGCGTATATAAATGTATATAAATTTGCTCTAAATACTCTTAAACGTACTAGATAAATAAGAAAATGTGCGTGTGGTTCCTTTTAACATTTACTAATTGATAGGTTTTCTCATACAAAAAAAAGAACCACAACCCAGGGATTTACTGATATCAATGAAACTATATAACTTGGTTCCATTTGCTGTATTCGAAATAATTGTTAATAATAGAAATGTGTGTAATGTATAATGGTACCAAGTATGTGTGGATCTGTTTTGTATAAAATGACATAGTAGTAATATCGTTTATTTGTTTGAACAATCGAGTCCCGTTGTGCTGTGGTTCGGTTTTACTTTATATGTAATATTCATTGTTGCTGTTGGTTCCATTCTGCTTTTAGTATACCTTGTTTCCAAGGGAAAAATCATGTTTTTTTTATAAGAATTTAGACCACTTTTAAATTAGTATTCTTAATAAAAATTAAAAAAACTAAATTTGTCGTGTGGTTCCATTTTGCATAAATATGGACCATTCATCTGATCATACACGCGCGCCGGTTGCATGCTACGCACCAGACCTTTCTGAACATCACCAATAAGGTCACTTATGTCTTCCTATGGTGTTCCCTTCCGGCGTTCCGACTCACATTTGCCTTGGAAATACCTTTTGCAAGTCATCCTTCATTCATCCTTCCAACAAGACCAAACGATTCAAGCATACACTCATTATTTGTCACTATATCTTCTTTTAAACCGCACCGTTGTCTTATAATCGCATTCCTTAGCCTATCATTCACAGTCACAACACGCATGCTTTGCAAGAAACGCATTATCAAAGCATGTATTCTGCTTTCATGCTTCTTTTTAACCGACGAAAAAAACGGAGGAGGATCAATTCGACGCGTATATTCACGGAATAGATATCTATTCCGTGCGTATATTATTATTTTTTGTTTTTAGGGTTCCGCACCTCAAAAGGAAAAAGCGGAACCCTTATAGGATCACTTTGTTGTCCGTCCGTCCGTCCGTCCGTCCGTCTGTCAAGACCCTTTTTCTCAAGAACGCGTGGAGATATCAAACTGAAATTCATATCAAATACTCAAGTCTACTGTCCCTTGAAGCTGTGAAAAAATCAAACTTCTAAGCTAACGCAATCAAAAGATATAGCCGTTTATGCCGCAAATTTCCGCAAATTTTCGAAACTCACAAGGGAATCAAAACCTAAAGGGTACTTCCAGTCGATCTAGAATTTTGAAATTAGGTACGAAGCAACGTCTTATAGCACAGATAAAGGAAAAATTGCGAAAACCGTAAATTTTTAGTTACATCGTATAATAAAAATATTTTTTATAATTTTAAACTTACTACCCTTTTCTTTATAAACGCGTAGAGGTATTAAATTGAAATTCGTATCAAATACTCAGGACTATAATACCTCTAACCTGTAATACCTACAGGTTTGTACGGAACCCTCGGTGCGCGAGTCCGACTCGCACTTGGCCGGTTTTTTTTATATGTATGACCACGCATAACTTTTTACATAGTAGTCCGATTGTGATAATTCTTTTTGTATTGGAAAGGGTATACTCCGAGGGTGGTCCCAATTTGAAAAACAAAATCGAACCCTAAGGGTCGGAAAACAGGGGATGATTGATTGTTCACTCACTGATTGTAATGTATAACCACGCATAACTTTATACAGAGTAGTCCGATTTTGATAATTCTTTTTTCATAGGATAGAGTATACCTTGCCAAGTATTATTAGTAAAAGCTACAAAAAATCATAAAATAAAAACTTTTTAACAAAAAAATAAAACCGCCGAAAAAACTGAAAAGCGGTTTTATTTTTTGTTAAAAAGTTTTGCCATACCCAACCTTATCTTCCATACATAAGCGTAGGTACCAGCACACCATTGTGAACAGCTAACCGAAATAACAAATCAATGGAAAAATAACGCCGTGGCGAAATGATATTCCGTTTTCACCCGGTAAGTTGAGGACGAACGCAATTTATTTGCGTTAAGACTTACTAAAACAAGGTGCAGTATAGACACATAAATCTTTAGCGTTGTATAATATTACCTGTGCTTACTATGAAATTTGCTTTAGATAGCACTCATTTTACTAAGACACAATACCTATCTCGTTAGAGTTCTATGGCAAAACAGAAACACAGATTCAAAAAAAAAAAGGACCAGTGGAGTAATATACTAACAGTAAGAATGGTTTAATTTTGACAGTTCAATAACATTAATTGCGTTATTTACGTGGCTGAATAATTAAGAAGCAATGAATTAGCATTATCTTTCCAAATGATACAGATTCTGATTGATTGATCTCGTTTTGAAATAGTCCTTTAGATGGGTTTTTTATCACAACTAACGTTCTTTAATGATGAAAAATGAAAGAATGATTTCATCATGAAAGTCAAAGCAACCAAGTTTTCAGTGAAAAAGATGAACTGTTGATATAGTCAACTAGGCTGACAGTAATTATAAGATGGGCCGAGGCATTAAAGGGGCCGTTGCGGGTACTTTGAACCAACGGCACCGAAACTACCGTAAATTGAAGTAATTACTTAGCGACCTAACTCTAGTTCGCTGAGTAAGTGTGCGCTAGTACTTGCAGAGTCGGTAGACAAGCTATTTCGTATAGAAAACCGAATATTCAAAGCCTTTGATGTCACACAGTAGCGTACCAGTGAAACGTTGTAAGTCAAACTTGGAAGTAGTTACTGTTGTAAAGTCACTCTAATTGCGTAACACACAATCAAAACCTGAATCATTTTGAAGGTTAATGCTAATCTATTGCTTCAAATGTACGAAAAAAAGAAGCTAGACAACGTAAATAACGCAATCAGTGATTTTGAACCTGTCAAAATGAAAGCCATTCCTACTTCTGTTACGCAATTACCCGACGTTACACAAAACTACGATTCTGTTTTTTTTAACGAATAAATCATCATCATAATTTCAGCCGTAAGACGTCCACTGCTGGAATTAGGCCTCCCCCAATTTGGGGGGCTTTGCCATAATCGCCACTCTTGGCACACGGGTTTGCGATCGCAGTATGGTGGTAAAATGCATTGACAACGCTACTGCCCAATCTCTTGTAAGTCCCTTAGTCGCCTTTTACGACACCCACGGGAAGAAATGGGGTGGTGTTATTCTTTACGTCCGGCACCACACGGTACACGTCCGAATAAATGGATTTAGCAAACCAATTTCAAACACGATGTGTTTCAGTCTCATATTTTATTCAGATACAATCGCTACATACATTTACAATTCTTAATGACATATCCATTAATAATGTAAAAGCTTCCAAAACTGCACCTGTTATGAATTCTTTATCAAACTGGCGGCGGCGGCCGAAGCCCGAAGTTAATAATTCCGCGTGAAATCGAAGATATTTTTAGGGTTCCGTTGCCAAATGGCAAAAAAGGAACCCTTACAGATTCGTCATGTCTGTCTGTCTGTCCGAGTATGTCACAGCCATTTTTTTCCGAAACTTAAAGAGCTATGCAGTTGAAACTTGGTAAGTAGATGTATTCTGTGAACCGCATTAAGATTTTCACACAAAAATAGAAAAAAAAAAAACAATAATATTTGGGGTTTCCCCATACATAGAACTGAAACTCAAAAAATTTTTTTTCTTCAAACCCATACGTGTGGGGTATCTATGGATAGGTCTTCAAAAATGATATTGAGGTTTGTAATATCATTTTTTTTAAACAATAATATTTGGGGTTCCCCATACATAGAACTGAAACTCAATTTTTTTTTTTCTCTTCATACCCATACGTGTGGGGTATCTATGGATAGGTCTTCAAAAATGATATTGAGGTTTCTAATATCATTTTTTTCTAAACTGAATAGTTTGCGCGACAGACACTTCCAAAGTGGTTAAATGTGTGCCCCCCCCCCCCCCCGTAACTTCTAAAATAAGGGAATGATAAAACTAAAAAAAATATATGATGTACATTACCATGTAAACTTCCACCGAAAATTGGTTTGAACGAGATCTAGTAAGTAGTTTTTTTTTTTAATACGTCATAAATCGTACACCACAATTTACCTTTCATTCAGTCAACTCAAATATATAAATTTTAAAAAAAAACATTTAATTTCATAAACATAAACCTTATGCATAAACCGTGAATACCTGCAAGTTTGTACGGAACCCTCGGTGCGCGAGTCCGACTCGCACTTGGCCGGTTTTTTTATATGTAGAAACTAGAATTGATAACAACCGAACCAAATAAACATGGTATCGTTTAAGAAGCATAAATTACCATTTATCAGCGAATGAAAACATGGAACGCGAATTTCATGCTTATGTTTCAATCATAATATGTAGTATGTAAATTAGATTAAAAGTATAACGGAGCTTTTTGTAACATTTTCCTAATCTCCTGGCATTCCATTACATCTTTATTTATATTCGTGCAATGTAAAACAAGAACCACAGTAGATATAACGTACCTAAATTATGTAAAGCTAGATATTCTCATTAGCACTTAATGTGGCATACCCAAGTGTTTCTTATAATGATAATGTTCGTCGAGCGTTGAACTCCTTAATTTAAAAGTTGACCTCAACAAGGAGTAGCGTACCAACCGGGCTAGTCCACTTAAATCTGTTGATACGATTTTTTTCCTTAAGCGCCCTTTCATCAAACTGGGACACAAGGTGCCCTGCACGAGTTCTAAATTCTCTGATTAAATGTCTCCTGAACCGTGTATTTAAACTTAGCTCTCCAAAGAATATAAAAAAACCGGCCAAGTGCGAGTCGGACTCGCGCACCGAGGGTTCCGTACAAACCTGTAGGTATAAAGTTAATTTTTTAAAATATTTTTATTATATGATGTAACTAAAAATTTACGGTTTTCGCAATTTTTCCTTTATCATTGCTATAAGACGTTGCTTCGTACCTAATTTCAAAATTCTAGATCGACTGGAAGTACCCTATAGGTTTTGATTCCCTTGCGAGTTTCGAAAATTTGCTGAAATTTGCGGCATAAACGTCTATATCTTTTGATTGCGTTAGCTTAGAAGTTTGATTTTTTCACAGCTCCAAGGGACAGTAAACTTGAGTATTTGATATAAATTTAAGCTTCATACCTCCACGCGTTCCTGAGAAAAAGGGTCTTGACAGACGGACGGACGGACGGACGGACGGACAACAAAGTGATCCTATAAGGGTTCCGCTTTTTCCTTTTGAGGTGCGGAACCCTAAAAATTAATATTTTCCGACACCGTATCAAGGTGAAAATTCCCCTGGTTATTTTCCTTCGTATAAATAAACACATTAAGTTTATTACTCCATTGAACGTATATTCATTCCTTGATTAATCCTATCCAATTGTCAACAATGTCAATAAATCCATTTTTCTATTTAATCTTCACATACAGCTTTTGAACCGAAATACCTGATTATAATTTCAGTACCTAGTTAATAATAGAATAACTGTCGAAGGGCTGACATGCTCAGCGCGACAACGGGACGGTCGATTATCTCTAAAGGTTTGTCAAGATTTGTGTACATTTCTTACGTCATCCGAACATGTCTAACATGCACGCTAAACTCGAAGCTAGAAGGCACGAAAAAAACACTTCGACACTTGATTTACTTGCTACGAGAGAGATTTTATTAATTACTAAATAACTTAGCAACAGTGCTGGTAACACATGCATTCAACGGGTTGGTTTAAGAAAATAAACTGGCAACCCATGGCATTATTTTGCGAAGGTCGAACTGCCACAACTCCAATAATTTCGGTAATCATCATAGTTGGCAAAATTACTGATCATTACTGAAAGTGTTACTCATCTACATAAAATAAACTACAGAGCACCAAAGTTGAAGTAAACAGAGGATTAAGTTATTGTACAGATTTGTTTACGACATCTTCAGGACAAAGGTTTCGTCGCGACAGTGGATTATTTTCACACGGCGCATGTTAGCCCTGCCGGTGAAAGAGACTCGAGACTAAAAATACAAAAAGAAATATCTTTACACAATATTTCTAAAGCGAGTGGCAAGACCGAAGTGGATTACGAAGAGATCAATAAAGACTCCAAGGAGGCTACATCCGGCGCAGTTCTGTGGCGAAAAAACCCGATTCACGATAGTATATACCAAAGCAGTATTAATCATTTACCATTATATTTCACAGTTAATATTGTGACTAACTTCAGTCATTGTAACTTTACAAACTACTTAATTGGGGAACTCGGAAAGCTGACTTTTTCTAAAATATTGACTACAACAAATGTATTCAAAGTTGAAATATCTTCAGTTAATAAATCAGTCAAACAAACCCAGAGCAGAATGTTTCAAAATTACACATGTAAAACCATTATATCAGAGTATTTAAATGTTATGAATGTTATGATAAAAGAGTTTAAAGATTTCAGATTAAGAAATTATTGGTCACATGTTTCACATCATCATACTAATATTACATATGTGAATGTAAGCTTGTTTGTCACGTTTTCACGCGAAAACTACTAAACCGATCATCATAGAACCTTTGTTCACATATTCTTGGAGGTATTAGAAGTAACACAGGATACTTTTTATGAAAAAAAAGAAAGAAAAGAAGCTGCGGGAAAAAGCTAGTAGGTAATAAGTAGATAAGTACCTAAGAATAAGTTTCTCTCCAAAAACTTCGGTTACGTTAAATTATGAATAATGTTTTCTAGATTGTTTATCAGGAAAATGACTAAATTTTAATGTGTTGAATACGATTCCCTTAAATACCAATAACTTGTCGAAACGTGGGTAGTTATCGAAAAAACTATTTACTAAATAGAATCACCCGACTGAACAGTTTGACATTGACAATGAACAAAGCCCGCCATCCACATCACCAGAAATAGGAGCCCCGCGAAGCGGAGTTCCGCTGGCTCAAAATTGAACAGATGCATTCGGGAAATTGTCTATTCCGGAAACTGTCCATTCGGTACATTATACCAGCAACTGAAACTGTTCATTTGGTAAATTGTTATCAGGGAACTGTAAACGACGAATTGACATTCGAGAATTTATGTTTCAAGGTATTTTTCGCAAAGATAAAATATGAACACCACTTGTTATGAAGTTCACCGCGTCAATACGCGTGTTAGCCTATTTTACTTACACGCATGAAAGGGCACGGGAGATATACAGGGCATAATATTATCAACCACCGTAACAGATGAAGGTCGAACAGCTTTTCCGAATGAATAAATGCTGAAGAAAATACGCCATGAATAAAATATATCATCTCCTTCGGTGTTTTAATAGAACTGTTAGGTTTACACGGAGACGATAGACATCCGAAGACGACATTAACTCCTACCAGACCAAGCCCAACACATAAATCTTAGCGTCCTCGTTTTCTGTTTCTTTTCACCTTGTGGTTATTTACGACTGCGGATATTAATTTATTGCAGGTAGATTTAAACGCGGGAGAAAAGTGATAAAACAACTTTAGAGGTCTTGTAGATGGAGATGTGATATCTTCATCTACACGTACATCGTACATCTACATTGAGGACTAAGTATTGGTGTAATACAAAAAAAAAAACTATATTAGGTAGGTAGGTTCTATCTCTTACACTGCTTGATGTTTCGAAACAATTATTATAACGAGTATTATGGTCCAATTCCTTTATTACCTACCCGAAATGGTTGCGGTTTAGTGTTTGGCTTTAGTACTTACTTTTGTTGGCAAGGATTATCTTCCCCGCAAAATGTAGTGGCGTCATAAATGCGGTGTGGCTTTTTTCTTTTGTTAATGTTACCAATTGAGGTTTGTGGCTAAGTAATAACAGTTACATGGGTCAATCGATCAGGTTAAACTACGCTTGCCGTGGTTAGTCCGTGGATGGGTGACTATCTTTACACACCAAGGTTCACGTTAAGCATGGTACGGGTTGTCCTGTGTGGCCCTATGACAGTCGTTACGGGTCGTCAGAAGCCCGAAAGTTTAACAACTTAGAAAGAGGTATCGTATTACCCACTTGGGTAGTGGGGGGTCAGATAGGCAGTAACTCCATGTAAAATACTGGTACTCACTCCCAACTCCAATATAGTTGAGAAAAAGCTAGGCAGATAAAATAAAATCGACTTACAATGTGCAAAACATTATTTTGAGCAACGCTTGAATATCAAAACTAGGCCATAGGTATTGTGTTTTCATACGCATTGTTAAAAACGGAAAGGTGCGTTGTTCACGTTGGCTCTTGCATCCAAATACAAATAAACGACCCGACGACCTTTTCTCGCGTAATGGAAATCTTTGTGACTGTGCGGAAAATTATACTTTTTCAGGAAAATCGAAAAGAAAACCTGTTTGGCGGGTTATTGGAAAATCAGAAAGTGATAATACGGAAAAGAACACTACGATGAAACGCTGGCAAAACTATTTGTATTTTAAAGGTTTAATCAGGATTTTGTAAACAAATAGAAGTCGAAGTTAATGTAAGTACCTGCCTTAAATATTTGGCAGAAAATCTGTTTTCTACGAAGATATTTTTTTTAGGTAAGTACGGGTCTTAACACGTTCATCATCATTACATCTTTGTGATTTAGTTTAGTTATTGGGACTTTGTGCCTTAGCAAATAAATAAATAATAATAATAATTACCATTATTTCAGCCGAAAGATAGACTGCTGGACATAGGCCTCCCCCAATTTTGAGGGGTTCGCCACGCTTGGCAGGCGGGTTGGTGGTAAAATGCAAAGAGAAAGCTGCTGCCCATTCTCTAGTAAGTCCCTTGATCGCTTCTTACGACACCCATTGTAAGAAATGGGATGATGCTATTCTTTACGTCCGGTACCCACACGGGAGAACGTTTTTTTTTTGCTTTGTGGTACAGAACCCTTCGTGTTCGAGGCGGTCTCAACTTCGCCGGTAATTTTTTGCATTTTCTACGTAAAAGAATACTTTATGGTACCTATTAGATCATACTTCTGATGTCTTTACGTCTGGTACCCACACGGAAGAACAACGTTTTTTTTTTTTGCTTTGTGGTACAGAACCCTTCGTGTTCGAGCCCGTCTCAACTTGGCCGGTAATTTTTTGCATTTTCTACATAAAAGAATACTTTATGGTATTAGATCATACTTCTGATGTAGGTATTTTCTCAAAGGCGCAATCGCAATTGACTCTTGCTGCGTAAGGTATTTCTCTGCTCTTGATATTATCTATACTTTTTCAATGTATCTACAAAATATTGATGGCGAACTTTATAGAAAACTAGGCCACCTTTTGACACTGAACTTTGCCAGCCATAATAGGTACCTATTACATAATTAATAACTTGTACGGTCCGCCCCCAATAATTATTTAAGAAACAGCAAAAATACTTGGTTCTTGCTAAGGGGTATAAATTAAAAATGGACTCAGATATTATGCCCATTCGATTTCGACAACCTTTTATAATCAGTAAAAACCTTCGTTGAAAGTGAACTGGGTCATCGTACAGAATTAAAATTTCAAGGGATCACCTTTTCACATTGCATTTTCCACACCTGCCTATCGTTTAAACGTCCTTGTGTAACGTTTAAGTGATCCGTATGGAATGTGCTGAGATTTATTTATTTATTTCTTTAATTAAAACGGTTTACAACCAATTACAGAAATTAAAGACACGTGCACAAAAATAAGACAAAATAATATTTAAAAAATGTATATAAAGATCAAACAACACTTTCATACATCCCTCTCGCAGTACTTCTGACATGCCGATAAAATCTTCGTCCATTCGTCCGCAAACAGATCGTTTGTTGGATAAGTGTCCAAGAGATCATTAAGCGCAGCCAGAGTACGTGGTACTGGGGACTTAGCACGCGCAACGGTGCGACATGAAGGCACAGCAAATAGCCTGTGCTTTCTGCCGCGGCAGTAATTGTCTGGGACAAAAAAAACGAGCCAGCACAGCATGCAGATCAGGCGCGTCAATAGTGCCACGGAGAGTCTTACAGGCTATAGTGAGCTGGTCTTTAAATCGCCTTACCTCTAACGAGTTATATCCAAGGCATCCCAGTAGAAATTTAGTCGGATAGAGGTAAGGATAATAGCCATGTTTACGCTTGTAGAGAAACCGAAGGAATGCTTTTTGTACCTTCTCTAATAAAAGAGCATAGGTACTTTCGTGTGGGTTCCATACGCAGGAGCTAGACTCCAGTTTGCTACGTACGAGTGCATTAAATAATAATTTGATGGCATGTGCGGAGCGAAAATCGCGGCAATTACGCAGCACAAAACCCAACCTTTGGTAGGACTCCTTAGCTACCGTGGCAATGTGGTCGTGGAAGGTGAGCTTTCCGTCGAATGTGACTCCCAGATCTTTTATGGCTGTTGTTTTCTTTATAGTATTATTGTTTAAATAGTATTCATAATTAATTGGGTGCCGTTTTCGATCGAATGTCATTGCAAAGCATTTGGAAGGATTAAATTCCATCTTATTGTCTAAACTCCACTTGTATATAGCATCTATGTCTTGCTGCAGTGCTGAACAGTCACGCTCGGAGTTTATTTCGAGGTACAGTTTCAAGTCATCAGCATACAATAGACACCTTGCATGACGGAGAACTTGGGGAAGATCATTAACCATGATTAAAAATAATAAAGGTCCCAAAATTGAGCCCTGACTTACTCCGGAGCGCGTGTGGTAGGTGTTTCTGTAGCTAGCTAGGTCAGAAATTATCCCGCGGGGACATACTACCGGGATAAAAAGTACCCTATGTGTTATTCCAGGTTATAAACTATCTGTGTGCCAAATTTCATCCAAATCCGTCCAGTAGTTTTTTCGTGAAAGGGTAACAAACATACACATACACATACATCCATCCTCACAAACTTTCGCATTTATAATATTAGTAGGATTGTGCTAACCGTTTGTCTTTTATTTTACACTAGCTTCTACCCGCGACTTCGTCCGCATCAAGTTTCTTGCTCCCTCGACCCACCCGTTGCATCGAATCGCCTGCTTGGGCGAGTATTTCGTATTCGTGACTTTTTTTTCTATTTGCTCGACTCCTAAGTCTAAAGCCCACCTCAATAATAGAGCTATATAATAATACACGTAGTTCCTGAGATTAGTGCGTTCAACCAAACAAACAAACTCAGTCTTCGGCTTCATAATACTAGTATAGATTTGGTACGTTACTAAGCCCAATTTATAATTATGGAATTTTTAGTTTCCCATATTTTGTTCATAAGCTTCAGGCATAGTAAATACATCCGGGGATTAAAAGCGACCGAAATCTATACTACATCAGTTGTCTATACCTTATGTATTCACAATTTCTAGCCAACGTGAGCGAAAGAAAAAGTAGAACAGAACCATGAGTAAATGTCGATATCAAGATATTATGTAAAACCACCATGCAGGCCTAGCCGAGCGAGTAACTAAGATAGACATTCAACATAAAGAGCCGATTTTTCAAAGAATAAAACTTTCTGGTCGGCAGCCTTTATATAGAGAATATGTAAATTTGCGATATTTATTATTCAGGTAAAAGTGTTGGCCGTAACTATGGATTTTCCCAGACCCCAGGCTACAAGCGCCTTACCAAAAAATTGATATAACTAAAACACTTAGGTTACAGCTTGGTGAAGGAAAGGAAGAATCTCAGCAGATCCAACTAAATTATCTACAGAAATAAATATAGACACGAAAAAAAAAACTAATTTAAAAACTGTTCTATAATAAGAATAACAAACATTAAAATCATTTATTTCGTAAGCTTATTCAACCGAGCTTGCGATAAAATGTGTGTTTTGTTATTCCGGAAATTTCGTATTAAGCGTTCAGCCAGAAACATCCTGATAACCAAATTGATTGATTCAGTTTAAACCTAAAACTCGTTATCAAAATGATAATTGTTTTGTGATCCGCTTTTATGTCACATTACGAATGAGTTGGATTTTCCGAACGTATATAAGAAGAGATGCCAAAAGAAAATTCCAATGTCTCTAACCATCAGCGTAGACACAATATCCACCAAGCTATATGGAAAAATAATAGTTTAAAAAAACTAAAAAACACGCTTCCATGGAAAACCAAACTAAAAAGTACAAAATAATGGAAAAAAAGCGTGGGGTGCTTTTAAGGTATTTTTTATTGATATCAGGCACCCCACGCTTTTTTCCATTATTTTGTACTTTTTAGTTTGGTTTTCCATGGAAGCGTGTTTTTTAGTTTTTTTAAACTATTATTTATTTTCTATTTTTTAGGGTATTTCGAATTTTGAGACGTATGTCAGCGTAGTTTGTGACAGTTTTTTTGCTGTCCTGGTAACCCTGGCAAGGATAATGGCACAAATTTATGAAATTATTGCATTGTCATCAGTCCTTGACAGGTGTGCAAAGTTTGAATGAAATCTGGTCGTTTAAAGTGGGTCAAAATCGCACTATAAGGAGTCGGTTACAAACAAACATACAAATATACAAACATAAAAACATACAAATATACAAATATACAAACATACAAACATACAAGTGAAGCTAATATAAAGCGTGTAATAAAAGCCGCACGGGTCGATAGATCAGGTTAAGCTACGCTTACCGTGGTTGGTCTGTGGATGGAGGACCTTTACACACCAAGACCCATTCGGACTTCAGAAAAGCACGTAAAGCCGATGGTCCCGGCTGTCACTCGTAGATCTGACAGTCGTATCATAACCAAAGACTGGTTATCTAACTTTTGACTACCGAACCGGACAATATGTAACTGAAGTGTGCAAGTCAGAGAGGCTGGCGCTCCATGTAAAATACTGGTACTCAGCTGCATCCGGTTAGACTGGAAGCCGAGCCCAACATAGTTGGGTAAGGTGTTCATTCAATAGGTGAATGTAAAAGGGGCGCAATATTTACTGACGGGGCTTTTCCCACGTCCTTACAAATTTCCCAATCCTGGTTGGTGTTAAAACACAATAACAACTAGTTTTTAATTAGACTAGGCCAGAATATCGTCAGGCATATTTGTGACCCATGTGGGTAAATACATGTACGCGTAGTGTGCTCGCTTCACTTTCAAGCAACCTTCGATCAGCACCTTGCATCTCATACATATTCCACCCGTGGTATGTATTGTCTATCTATGCACAATCTTATCTAATCAAATATTAGCTAGGTACATACCGTAACGAAGTTTGTGTCCAACAATGTGTTATCAACAACATCTACGATTTATGTTCTTGTTATTAAGTGAATACTTAAATTGTTTCAACACGTTACGTATATATAAGAGAATTGCCCGTGGTGCCCCATTCGAAACAAAAATATGAAAACAAAGCGACCAAATTTCGTAATCAGAATGAGCCGATGTACGAAAACCAATCTGAAATACCAAAATTGAATCCGCATTTAAATCAAATTAACGCATTGATTGCTAAGCTTTCCCCTGAATAATAATTTTCACGATTCTAACAGATAGATACTACTAGCGCCACCTGTCCGGATTTCCCAGTACTAACTTCAACAACGAAGTTCCACGCGGCAAACACAGATGGCGCTGTATAAGTTTTGCAGCAGAGGATAGAAACTGAAATAGTGTAAGTTTCACAAACTAAGAGAGAGTGTAGCTCGCTCATCCGCCCCTAGAGGGTGCAATAGTCAACTTTAACATCTGATTCTTTTCATGTAAGATTCAAAGTTGATAAAAAATAATGCATTATCATTATTTATCATACATACAACATTTGTATTTGTTTATTTCTCAATAAATTATTCGAATAACAAAACATGGCCACTAAAATATGTTGTCCAGGTGTAAGACTGCGTAATCACTGCGGTCGCAATAATTTATTCTCCTAATACTAGGCATTGAGTTTGAATGCGGTCCCAACTTCCAACCGACCTTGCGTTTCTAACAAAATAAAAGTATAATGTATCGATTAGCTGGCGCGTAGCCCGCGCCATTTCCACTTTCCACCAATTTTATTAAATACACAAACTACAACCATTGTTTTACGTATGCAACTATTATGTCTGCGCGCATCGGAACGGGATCGAAGATTCCAGACGCTCACCCGCGTCCCTCGCACCGCCCGCCCCCCGTCGTCGCCTGCCAGCCGCACGCGCCTGGCCGCGGCCCTCGTCCACTTGCCCTCGCGCGCCCGAGCGAAACACCCGCGTCATTTTTGTATCAACATCGTCGTCGGGAAACTATTGTAAATTGTATTGTAGTAAACCAGTTATTTTATACAGTCCACTCAAGTTTAATTCCGCAAGGATCCATTCCCCACACTGGTCCTTCGAGGAAACAATACAATAACGTCAGTTTAACGTATTCTCGTCGGCGTCGACACGTTGTTGCCACGCGGTCAGGAAAAACTCGGAGAGGCGCGCGGCGGTTGGAAGATAGCTTCGGACTTGGAATCTACGATACAGTGAGTCTACAGCATAGATACTGCACACCGCATCGTCGGCATCGTGATCTCCAATCCGCATTTCCGCCGTGCAAGTCGCAAAAACGCAAACCAATATCCAACTGTGATCTACGGGCTACGTGAAGAATACGCACCACGTGCACCTGATACATCGGCTGGTATTGTGAGTTCGTTCCAATTATTATCCTTACCATACATAATCATCTGAAACTCTCGTAAAATCCTATTCAGTGACTATTTGAGTGAGGCTTATTTTCAAAATTAGGCAATATTTCACATTTGCACGTGAATTTGCATCCTGCACGCTTTCGGTGGGAGGCAATCCTATTGAAATATAAACTAAATAAATCTGCTTGGTGTGTGCACATTTTATGCTAATAAGTATATCGCACGGCTGACGGCATAGGTACTACGCACGACCACGCCATATTGCATCAACAAAATGGCGGAAAAGAATGAACGCATTGTTAAGCTAAAAAAGGCTAAAGCTAGCTTTAAAGCTAAGCTAACCCAATTCGAAACATATTTAATTACAGCAAGTTCACACGAAGTGCTTAGCGAGCTCCACGCTAATGAACTTCAAACTCGCTTTTCACGAGTGCAAAATTTAATTTCTGATTTTGACACCTTACAGACAGAGCTTGAGTACCTCTGCGACCCTCCGGATGAGCAGTATGCTGACAGAGAGAAAACTGAAAACAAGTACTATCAGCTCGTCGCTCAGGCCCAAACTCTTCTTGCGACCTGCGCGGACAAAATTGGTGAAAGACGGCGTTCAGGCTCAGACTCCGGATCAAACATCAGTGATGCTAAATCAGGTGGGACTTGCAACCATACTCATCGTTTCCATTTACCAAAAATTAATATTCCAAAGTTTGATGGTACTTATCAAAATTGGCTCGAGTTTAGGGATACATTTATGTCAATGATTCATGGAAATAATCAATTAGATAACATTAGTAAATTTCATTACTTGCGAGCTTCACTCCATGGGAGTGCTGCAGTAATTGTTAAAAATATAGATTTTACAAACGAAAATTATACAACGGCATGGAAATTATTATGTGAACGTTATGATAACTCTAGGTTACTAGTTAACAATCATGTTCAAGCATTATTCAAGGTAGACACCATTTCAGATGAGTCTAGTAAATCTATTAAACAATTAGTTGATACTACAAACAAAAACATTAGAGCGTTAACTATTCTTAAGCAACCTACAGAGCACTGGGATACCTTAATAATATACATCATGTCTAACAAACTAGATCCTACAACTAAAAGGAAGTGGGAAGAGTATAGAAACACACTGTGCGACCCACCAACACTAGAACAAATTACTACATTTCTGCGTAACAGAGCAGACCTGTTAGAATCCATAGAGGATAATAGTACAACAAAGTCAAAACCAGAAAATCGAAAGTCAAAATCTTTTCTAGTAGTTTCAAATGAAAATAACTCACAAAAAACAAATAATTTCAAGTGCCCCATGTGCAAAGAAGAACACACATTATATAATTGTGGCAAATTCAGAGATTTGACCATTGAGAAACGTTTAGAAAAAGCTAATGATCTCAAAGTATGCCTTAACTGTCTACGCCCTGGTCACTCTCACGGAAAATGTAGATTCCCACACTGTAGGTATTGCAGATACAAACATAATACATTATTACATAAAGATGATGATAAGCCTAGGTCCTCTGTGACAAATCAAGAGAATGTTGTGTTAGCCACCAACATAAATGAAGCAACTACAGATTCTGATAACTCTACCGAAACCATCACCCTGTCAATGGATACCATACAGCCTACTACTTCGCCACATGTACTTCTATCCACAGCGTTGGTGAAGGTACGTGACAACAAGGGCGGCACACTCACAGCACGGCTCCTGCTGGACAATGGCAGCACGGCCAACTTCATAACAGCCGGGTTATGCGGTAAGCTGGGGTTGTCGAAACGGAGTACAAATTCCACGGTATCAGGTATCTACAATCAGTTTTGTAAGAGTACACAATCTTGTAATGTCATAATCGAATCTCTATATAGCAATTATAAAGTAGAGATAGATTGTTTAATATTACCTCAAATTACTAAAACATTGCCATCCAAAATAGTAGCGAAGCAAAGCATTGTTATACCATCAGGTATACAGCTAGCAGACCCATCATTTCATGTTCCGGGTTCTGTAGATATTCTAGTAGGGGCAGAAGTATTTTGGGATGTCATATGTAACAATTCCATTAATCTTGGGAAAAATCAACCAAAATTATATGAGACTAAGTTAGGTTGGTTAGTGTCTGGTCATGTAGCCAATACAAAAAATAGGTCAGTACAACAATGTAATTTTGTCAGTCATGAAGATGATAGTATTTCAAAATTTTGGGAACTAGATTCAATTCTCCCTAAATATTCTTTGACTAGTGAAGAACGTGCCTGTGAAGAATCATTTAAAAAAGATACTTACCGTAATGAAGAAGGCCGCTTCGTAGTCAGCATGCCTTTTAAACAAGATCCACATACATTAGGTGAATCATATACTAGGGCAAAGGTTAGATTTCTCTCTCTTGAGCGCAGATTTCAAAGAGACCCTAATTTCAAAAAACAATACTTAGAATTCATGCAGGAGTATGAACAACTAGGTCACATGACTGAAAATACAACTTCCATTCACAGTACTCCTAATTCTGTCTATTATTACTTACCACATCATGGTGTTACCCGTGAGTCTAGCACCACTACTAAATTGCGTACAGTCTTTGATGCATCTGCTGTCACTACATCAGGACTATCCCTTAATGATATTCAGATGATAGGACCTACAATTCAAGATGATCTATTGTCGATTCTTATTAGGTTTCGCCAACATAAATATGTGATATGTGGAGACATTGAAAAGATGTATAGAGCAATTCTGCCCACCATACACTAAAGTGCAGTAACAGCAAAATCACGATTTCGAGTAAAACGCATTTAAAGTTAAGAATTGATTTTAAAAAATCAACAGAAAGTATAAGCAAAAAAATTTGAATGCAGAAAGGTTGTAAAGGCATAGGTTCACACGTTAAAGCAATAAAAAAAAATATATCTTAATAACTGAATTTATTATGGCCATTTATTCTTTTTGGTGCCTATTACTGCATAGCCTTTTTTGTAAAAAATACCATTTCAAACTTAGTAAAATGCAGCAAAAAGCCCTATTACTGCGTTTGGATCAGTTATTTTGTCAAGAAACCCAACTAACATGCAGTAAGGTCAAAAAAATACTGCATTTTAGTTAGTTTTTTAAGAAAAAAGTGTTCAATTTACTAGTGCAGTAAGAAAAATAGCTAGTTCACATTTTAAAGACCGTTTATTTCTTATTATTTAATCACAATAATTCAACTCACTTATGTAAAATTTACATATCAAAAATAAAAAAAACATCTAATTAATAAAGGACCCTGCGCAGAATGCACAACCTCCTTTGACAGTTTTCTCTTAATATTAACATATATAACATAATGTATCTTTATGTTATGTTAATGTATCTTTATGTTTATGTTTATAAACTTGATCCCAATTAAAATGCAGTATTTAAAACATTAACTGCACTTTAGCTAGGAATAACCTCTTGAGACCGTGGGTACACATATGTGCACCTATAATTTATTCAAGCTACAACTAGTAGCTACATCTTTTGACAGCTTTTAGTACTTTAATAAGTTATTATAGATTCCAGAGTTTCGAATATAAGTCAATAGATGGCGTCGCCGAGAAAGTTTGTCGAATAATTTTTTCATTCGAATTTGTCGGTTGTAATTTTTGTCACGGGACATCTACTTGCAATGTTTGAATTTCGTTAAAAAATCAAATTGTTCAGTTTAGTTCAATATTTTTGTTGATTTGTGTTACTAAATTATTGGACTAACGTGTGAAAGGTAAGTTTTTCATCTGTTTGATTTTTTTATTGTGTTATTGTCGTCTCGTTTTAATGGTACACATATGTGTACCTCAGGACTAAAGATTACTTTTGTGACATAGGTATATGATTCTTTTTCAGCTTGAATATGGACGACCGAGTTATTGAGGATATCCTGAACAACAGTGATTTTGACTTTTCTGGAGACGATGATGATGATGAAGAGTACTTGCCTCCAGATGTCTTAAGAGGTCTTCAGGAGCATGAAGAAGCGGAAAATTGTGGAGAAAGCGAAGTTGAAGAAATATCTGAAGAAGCGAGACAAGACGACGAAAATATTGAAGAAGTAAGTCAAAGTACATCACGATTATTGTGGCGGAAGAACGTAATGCCTTGCCGTGGGCCTGATATTGCAGATGACGTGTTAATTTCACAGGGGAGTTCAGACATGAATGTCTTGTACTGTTTTTTTGAGTATTTGGGGCTAGACTTTTGGGAATTACTAGCAGAACAGAGCAACCTGTATTCAGCTCAGAAAAGAGATCTAAAGTCAATAGATACAAATGCTATTGAAATGATCCACTTTGCCGGCGTGCAACTGATGATGGGCTCCCTCAAATATCCCCAAGGAAAGCTCTACTGGTGTCAAGATCTTTGTGTACCTATAATTAGGGATACAATCAGTCGTGATCGTTTTTTTGAGCTTAGGAACTATCTGCACTTAGTGGACGTCAGCCAGCCAAATCCTAATGACAAGCAGTGGAAAATCAGACCTTTGATAGACCGCATTCTAAAAAAATGTCATAGTTTGCCTCGCTCGAAACATATGTCAATTGACGAGCAAATGATACCATTTTCCGGACGATGTGAATTCCGCCAATACGTGCCAGCTAAGCCAAATCCACTGGGCCTGAAGAACTTCGTGCTGGCTGCACGAGATGGGTTGGTATTGGATTTTGAAATTTATGTTGGCAAGGATACATTACCTGCAGATACCATGAAAAATCTAGGACTAGGAGCGGGTATCGTGGAAAAACTTTGCCGCACGATTACCGGTAGCTGTGTTTTGTATACAGATAGATTTTTTACTAGTCTGAAACTGGCAGAACATTTACTGGAAAAAAATTGCGGTATTTTTCTAACTGGAACTGCAATGTCAAATAGGATTGGGCCAGTAGCAAAGAAACTGAAGAATGACAAGGCATTAGAAAGAGGAGAGTGGGATGAAAGAGTAAGAAGTGATGAGAATGTGTGTGTCGTAAAATGGATGGATACAAAGGCCGTGACAATGTTGTCTACTTGTTCAGGGAGCGCTTCTGCAGATACCTGCAAACGGTGGTGTAAAAAAGAAAAGAAGAAAATAGACGTAGCCCGGCCAGCAGCAATCAGAAATTACAACACCTGTATGGGTGGAATAGACTTGTGCGACAGACTAATCGCTTACTACCGGAGTGCAATGCGAACAAGAAAGTGGACTACAAGAACTTTTTGCCATTTTATTGATTTGGTTGTCGTCAATTGCTGGATAATGTACACCCGCTGTTGCGCCGAAGAAAATGTCCAACGCAAGGACAAGTTAGGCTTACTACAATACCGACTGAATCTAGCCAAAGCGATGATGAAGTTTAGCGGCGGAAGGGTTGAACCCAACTTCTTGGCTCTTGGTCCCAAATCTCGTCCCAGTGCCAGCCCTTCGATAAGATCCAGCTCGACTTCTACAAGCGATATATGTGAACCGCCCACAAAAAAACACCGGCAAATTGTACCCCAACCACAACCTGAAATTAGGCTTGACAATGTGGGTCACCTGCCGCGATTTGTGGACAGCAAGTTCGCTTCAAAATGTCGACATCCAACGTGCTCCTCACGCTGCCGCACCATGTGTGTCAAATGTAATGTGTACCTATGTGTGCTCAAAAATAATTGTTTTGAAAGCTACCACAATTACAAGAGCTTTGGCCCACGCTGAAACCTAAGGTACACATATGTGCACCAACTTTTTTATTAATTATATTAA
This sequence comes from Aporophyla nigra, assembly GCA_947507805.1. Taxonomy (NCBI): domain Eukaryota; kingdom Metazoa; phylum Arthropoda; class Insecta; order Lepidoptera; family Noctuidae; genus Aporophyla; species Aporophyla nigra. Next base: position 9,348,823 of record OX382291.1, on the reverse strand, counting down.
TTTTAAAAAAACTTAAAAAAAATGTGTGTCTTATTTATACCCCTATAACTACAATAAACCACAAAAAACATTAATATCATATTTGGTTCAAGTTCAGGTCTTAAGAGGTTATTCATATCTGTGTCATTATGCTATCCAAACTAATCTGCAGTAATGCTGTATTTTACTGCGTGTTAGTCATTTTATAATGATAAAAGAATGTTAAGTATTCACAACTAAAATGCGACAAGCTTTGATTTTACTGCATTTTAGTTGGGAGTTCGTGACAATAAATTGTATTTTCTTAATTTGCAGTAAAAATAGCTTGTATGGCGGTAAATTTTACTGCGTATTAATTTTTTTTTTAATTTTTTTCCAGAAATATAAAACTATCTAAAGAACTGTAAAATTATATTGCTTACTGCATTTTAGTTATGAAACCTTAAAATTTAATCTGCAGTATAATTTATACTGTATTTTAGTTGGGAAATCACGCCAAATTGTTAATTTTTTTCGTTTGCAGTAAGTGAAAACTGTTAAATAAAAACCATTCTAATAGTCTTAGAAATAAGTAAGTTAATTCAATAGAAAGCTTAAGAAACCCGCTTTCAGAATCACTAATAAAACGAAAAATCACAAAAGGGCTGTTACTGCTCTTTAGTCTCTGGTGGGCAGAATTGAGCTTAATCCTATACAGAGATCACTTCAACAAATTATATTCAGGCCAGAACCCTCAATGCCACTTAAAACTTACACTTTAAACACAGTCACTTATGGTACTGCATCAGCTCCCTACTTAGCTACAAAATGCCTTTCCAGTTTAGCGGAGACAGTGGATGACCCATCTGTCAAGTTTTCAATTTCTAGAGATTTTTATATGGACGATTATCTTAGTGGAGGAACGTCCAAAAGTAGCGTAACAGAACAAACTAAAACAGTAATATCTGTCCTATCTTCAGCAAAGTTTAATTTGCGAAAATTCAAATCTAATTGTCCTGATATATTGGAAAATATCATCGGACGCCAACCACAATCAGATCATGTTTTAGAATTATCAGAGAACAATTGTAGCACAATAAATAAAACTTTAGGTCTTAACTGGCTCTCAAATTCAGACACATTGTCCTTTGTTATAAATACTGAAAAACATGAAAAATTCACAAAGCGTAATATACTATCAATCATAAGTCAAATCTTTGATCCGCTAGGAATTGTAGGTCCAGTTATAGTGGAAGCAAAGATTATACTTCAAAAACTTTGGACTTTAAAAATAGGCTGGGACGATGAAGTTCCAATCGACATAAAAGAATCATGGGCCACATTCGTAAATAAATTACCATACATAAACAATGTAAAGATACCACGTTGGATTTTACAAAATTATTATGTCGCAATTGAATTACATGTATTTTCTGACGCTTCTGAACGTGCTTATGGAGCTTGCATCTATGCCCGTTCAATAAGTAATAATGGCACGGTTCATACCCAATTAATAATATCAAAAAATAAAGTAGCACCGATAAAGCCAACCACGATACCGCGTCTTGAGTTATGCGGAGCCCTAATAGCAACAAGATTGTGTACTAAAGTATTGCAGTCAATAACATTGCCAGTAACATGCAGATACTGGTGTGATTCGACAATAGTTTTGGGCTGGTTGTCAACACCTGCGCAACGCCTTAAACCTTTTGTTCGCAATAGGGTTAATGAAATAGTGGAGAACACCGCGGGGTCCCGGTGGAGCTATGTGCCGTCTCTCGACAACCCCGCTGATCTCGTTTCCCGAGGGGTGAAGGCTGATCTTATTAGCTCAGCTTCTCTGTGGTGGTCTGGCCCACAGTTCTTAAAACATGATGAAAATACCTGGCCTAAAATGCCGAACCCTAAGGAGGAGCGAGATCTACCGGAGATAGTGTGTCACTTTACTCATAACTCGACTAACAATAATAACACAGATAGTAATCCTATCTCATTACTTGTACAAAAACACTCTAACCTCACACGTCTTGTTCGCGTAGTAGCTTACATACAAAGATTTGTATTTAATTGTAAGAAGAAAGGCAGCAAATTAACAAACTTTTTGTCTGCTAAAGAATTACAAAAAGCCTTGTTTGATATTTTAAGATTATGTCAAATTGAAATGTTTAAAGATGAATATTTTAGTTTAAAATCAGGCAAATTACTGCCATCAAATAATAGGTTAATTTCCTTATCTCCATTTCTTGACTCAAATTATATCATAAGAGTTGGAGGAAGGTTAGATAATTCTCCATATACTTATGACCAAAAGCATCCTATATTAATATGTAGTAAACATCATATATCAAGATTAATATTTCATAAACAGCATTTAGAACTTTTACATGCAGGGCCACAGTTGCTCCTTGCTAATGTCAGAATGACATACTGGCCTCTAGGCGGAAGGAATCTAGCTAGGTCTATAGTTAAAAATGTATTAAATGTTTCAGACTTAAAGCTCAAACAGTTCAACCTATAATGGGTCAACTACCTGAATGTAGGACTAAATTAGAATTCCCATTTTTACATAGTGCAGTCGATTATTGCGGGCCAATTTTGATAGCAGATAGAAAAGGTCGTGGTTGCAAGTTACTAAAATCCTACCTTTGCATTTTTGTTTGTTTGACAGTCAAGGCAGTACACCTGGAGCTTGTGACGGAACTGAGCAAAGAAGCCTATATGGCTGCACTATATCGTTTTATAAGCCGTCGAGGCAAGCCTCGCAGCCTCACGTCTGACAATGGAACCAATTTTGTTGGCGCATGTAAATTATTGCAATCCTTTCTCTCTAAACTAGATATAGCTGATAAACTAGCAGAGGAAGGTATTAACTTCCTCTTTACGCCTGCCTATTCTCCTCATTTCAATGGGATGGCAGAAGCCGCCGTTCGTTCTACAAAGCATCATTTACGTAGAATTTTAAATTTAACTCATCTAACATATGAAGAAATGTCTACCTGTCTTACTCAGATAGAAGCTATTTTGAACTCTCGACCCTTGACCCCACTATCTACTGACCCTTCTGATTTTTCTGTCCTAACCCCATCTCATTTCCTAATTGGACGAACTCTAACTACTGTGCCCAACCCACAGGTGGCCGAGATTGAGTGTGTCAACTTATTGCAACGCCATAAGCGAATAGAAGCTATAAAATCGCATTTTTGGCAAAGATTTTCTAATGAATATGTTTGTATGCTACAGCAGAAAACAAAATGGAAGACAACCAGCGCTAGAGATAGCATTAAACTAAATTCCCTTGTTCTTATCAAGGACAAGACCTGTCCACCTTTACAGTGGAAACTAGGAAGAGTGGTGCAGGTATACCCAGGCATTGATGGCATCAACAGGGTCGCAGAGATCCGAACAAAAAAGGGAACTATTAGAAGAGGATGGAACAACCTCTGCCCCCTGCCAGTAGAGGAGAGCAACAACCCTTGAAGATCGTCTCTTCAACCCGGGGAGCATGTCTGCGCGCATCGGAACGGGATCGAAGATTCCAGACGCTCACCCGCGTCCCTCGCACCGCCCGCCCCCCGTCGTCGCCTGCCAGCCGCACGCGCCTGGCCGCGGCCCTCGTCCACTTGCCCTCGCGCGCCCGAGCGAAACACCCGCGTCATTTTTGTATCAACATCGTCGTCGGGAAACTATTGTAAATTGTATTGTAGTAAACCAGTTATTTTATACAGTCCACTCAAGTTTAATTCCGCAAGGATCCATTCCCCACAATTATTATGACTACTATTAGAGATTTCGGTTATTCACAGGTCACGACTATCACGAGATCATAGGTAATATAAATATATCTCAAAATAATAACACCACATAGCAATATGATGAGTAAGCATGCATATTAAAAAGTCTACTATTTAGTATTTCTTGCGTTGGTTTTTAAATTAATTAACCGTTTGAAACTACAAACTTTGAATAAAATATAATAAAGATTTAAAAGTAGTTTGGTAGCACCTATCATAAGTATACAAAGCGTAACATAATAATCGCAAAACCTGAAAGTAGTAAGTTCCTAATTGACTATTGAATCAATTTCATCACCTTTAAATACGGGTATTTTTCTTTAAAAAATTATGCATTTTGCTATATCTACCACCGATTAAGCCATTGGAAATTCAATGTTATTTCACGACAGTAAGACTTAATTTTAAATGCGTTAAGTAATGCTAGGTCATCACGTTTTACCTAATAATAATAGCTTTAAAAAATAATTAGTTTTAGTCATTGTATTATGCGTTTAACTCTATACCTATTCTAATTGGGGTGTATGAGGTTTTGTGCTAATTATGTTACACGTTGTAGTGCTTTACAGGTACTACGATACCTACGTAAGAATTAATAGATAATAGTAATTAGGTAGTCCTTAGAAAAAGAACGCATAGATCAAGTTTTACGCAGGTTCTAAAATAATTCGCCGAAAAATAACTAGGTACCTGAAACAAGTAACACCACCAATTATAATGCGCAGATCGTAAATAGCCGAAACCCAAAGGTAATAAATTGACGATTGCAGAGTTCCGTCCTAACTTCGTAGTGAGAGGGAGGAATTCAACGCATGCCAACAATTCCTACAAACTATGCAGTGAACCACTGCAACACTGGATTGCGTCACACGATGTCGTAGATACGGAAAAAATGCAAATTCTTCGGAATTAACACAACCTGCCATTGTCAGCATCTCTTTTACATCGATTTCCGAAGGGTAACGAGGGACAGTGTGCCAGACATTATGCAGGTCATGCTTATGCATGATGAATAGAACTTTAAATAGTGAAGCCTACCTTATTCAATCTATGAAACTTGATCCAGTGAAATCTAGGACGGCCGATAAATAAAGTAGGTACACGATTAATTGGGGATCAATCAGTTATTTTGATCAAATTAACTGATAATGAATTAGGTATATTGATAAGTAACAGCTGATCCGGATTGGAGGAATGTATTAAATTTCGCTAATCTACTGTATGTTTTTGTTGAACTTCTAACTTGAAGTTTCTTTTCAATAAGTTGGTTTAAAATTCGGCAAGAGACTAAATTGAAATTCTCTCCAGGAAGGAGGCTCTTTCAGGGACAAGGAGCTCTTGGCTTTTCAAACGAGTCGAGAACATTGAGTAGAACCAAGTACGTAAATCTTTGTGGACCTACTTGCTTTTTCCGATACGTAATGCTTTCCGAAACGAAGAGGCGCGACGTTTACTGAGAATTTAGGTTTCCTGTCAGTATATGTATCTAGAGCGTTCTTTACTACTGCTACATATGATAACTATATACTACACTTGAAAAGCTCGCCCGGCTTGCGCGCTGCAGCCCGGAAACCTGAAAACATAAGTGAGCGTCGTTTGCGTCTATTGAAAAGCTAGCGAAGTACTCAACATACTATTTTATAATTATGTTATAATCAGTACGGTGCTCAAATTAAAAAGTTTGCCACCCAAATTACATTCACGAATTCTGTATCTAATAGGTAGGTTAGTCAAAACAAACAAGACCTCAAAGATGCATTTTGCTTTTAAATAGGCAACTAAAGGTCGTCTTTAAAAGATCGCTTTTAGCGATATGACCGCCTAGTGTGTCATGTTAAGTAAACATTTTATTTTTGTTATTCATATGGTTAAACATAATAAAGAGTATTCTATTGTGACCAAGTTTCCTTAACCTGGTTGCAATAGAATGGAGTAGAATACTCTGCAATACTCTTTAACAGTGTTCTGATATGTATCCGTCGATATACCGATACTTGTTCCGCCACTTCTTCCCAGCTAAAGCACTAGGAAGTGTCGAAGGGCGGGCGTTTTGGGGGGACTGTCTTTTTAACTTTGACGTTCAAAAAGTGCTGACTCTCAGCCTAGTTTGAATAAATGACTTTTGATTTTGATTTTATACGTATTTCACGTATATCATTGACATTTTTTGTTAAAACTAGAAATTTTGCAAAATAAAAGTTTACCCTGAGAACACTTGACAAAAATCTACAGTTTGGATTAACTTTTCCGAAGTGGCAATCTCATTATAAGTTTCGAGGATTCATCAAATAATGCCCAAATACGGTTATCTTTGTGCTGAAATTCGTACCTTATATCCATAACGTAGGGTTTAGAGTAGTTCACGTTAATATAAGGTATTCGCCTATAGTTAATCATTTTCGTTTTTATGGGATTGTCCTCAGGTGTATGTAAAGTACAAATGATTTTACACTTGCATTTACTACTGTTTTTGGCTTATATTAATTTGGAAGTATTACAGACAATAGTCATTCAATCGAATTTAAGGAAGTTAAGAGGGTTTACCTATTTGTTACGTTCGCGAATTATATTTAAGGGCTTCTTCACACGTACCACAACCACACCACGTGGCCGGGCGTATATTTCGTATTGAAAATGAATAGGACTATTCACACGTACCACATTTTGCAGTCGTTATCGGCCGTGTGTGTGATACCGACCACATCGCAACCACAACGCAACCACTATTGACTTCCGTCTTCTTCTTAATAATAGCCATAGCAACGATAGCAATAACAAAGTTTCCTCTTCGAATTCCAAGAGTTTGGTCAGTCATCACGTGTTTCCGCTGTGAAAACCGGAGTCGAACTGTGTCTGCACACCACGTAACCGCATCGCAACTACTGGAGACAACGCAACCACATCGACATTTTGTCGGTACCACAACGCAACTACAAAAAGCTGCAGCGACACTATTCACACGTAACCACTGCTTGACAGCATTTTGTCGTTGCGACGTGGTGTGGTTGTGGTACGTGTGAAGAAGCCCTTAATCAACACAGAACCTTGCACTGGCCTGTAAATTGTGATAAGAAAATAATATTATTTTGCAAGCTACGTTGGAGCATCCACCCAAGGCGGAAAAATTCGGTAATACACTGTTTTCATATAACTCCATTGGTTTATATGGCGCACGCGAGTAAAACTCCCAGTAGGCAATGATTATTGCCGACATTTTCAACAATTATCGTCATATTTCAGGCAATTTACACCTATATCTTCCTCATGAATCACGCCATCTATAAGTGAAAACCGTATGATAATTCGAGGGGTAATTGGGTATTACGCCATGAGCATGAATCGCTTTCATTTTGACAGTCCCACAACATTCATGCCGTTGTTTACGTTGCTAAGCAGAATGTTTATCGAACATATGAAAGAATGGATTAGCAATAACTGGCAATAACCTTCAAAATGATTCAGTTTCTGATTAAAAATGTGTTACGCAATTAGGGTGCCGTTCGATGGTGTTTGAGTTTATCGCATTAAGACGCGGCGGAGGGACTTTGTTTATGATGTAATGTTTTCTGTTTCATTCTAGATAGAGATTGTAAAGCATAATATCCCCATAAGACGATGACAATGACAAACAAGAAAATAATGACAATACCTGTCAAACTATACTTTTAACTTGATGCTTCTACAAAGCTTACTAGCAGCTTCCTGACGGTTACCCGTATAGGCTTTCTATTGTCATCATTCTTGTTATCCATCTCATCTTGTTATGTAATATTGAAGGACACTGAACAGTAGAAAAAATATTATGCACTTTTACCTAGTAAATTCGATTTAATCTAAAAACGTGTTCTGAAGTTTTTTCATACCCCTTCTCGTGCAACCTTCCTCCATTTGATTTCAAAGATACAAAGTAGTGAAAATTATTTTTGGGTAATTATTTATATCTTATCTAACATATCTATCAAATCTTTTATCAAATGTCAGCGCCGCTGGAACTGGTTCTGTTCCGGTGGAGTAACGAAAAACAGAAAAATGTTTCGTTTTTTTAAAGCACGTTATAGTTTGTCGTCCCTTAAATCCCTCAGAGAGGGTTTGTGTTTAAAAGAACATATTCGTTAAGACCCTACCTTGACAATAAATGATAGTTGGATTGTTTCCCCCGCACGCGGGGAGTGGCGGATCTATCTTCAGTGGTCGGCCGACACGTCAGCGCCACAAACTTTATTGACTTATTTTACCAATGGCCAAAAGTGGAACGAAGGAATTATCACTGACCGAAATTTAAAAACGTTGCTTAGCATGGCCTTTTGCTAAGCATTATTCGTGTCACCGTCGCACAACTGTTAAAATAAAAGTGCAAGATAAAGACGGCAACATATTTAAGAAAAATGTGCATGCCAAGTGACGTTAATTTGTCTCGGTCTTTGAAATTTTTGCGCATAGTAAACTATGGAGTAGACAACTAATACAAAATATTTAAAAACCTTAAACTTAAATTTTGATTAATGGTATGCATGGGTAAAAAAAAAAAAATAATTGAAATCGAATAATGGTTTGTTATAGAATTTGAATTCCTGATTAACGGAAAAATAAAGAAAAAATTCCATCACGTAAGATTTTGTAAAAATCTTCATAAATGCTACCATAGTACAAATATGATATGATAACAATTATTATTTTCGGAAGGGCTTGTGGCTAAGTTACAACAGCTACACGGGTCGGTCGTTCAGGTTAAGCTACGCTTGCCGCGGTTGGCCCGTGGATGGTTGACCATCTTTACAGACCAAGACCCTTCCGTGCCTCGGAAAGAACGTTAAGCCGTTGGTCCCCCTGCCAGGGTCGCGAGATTAGTTCGAACGAGGTACCGTGGTCCTGGCATATGGGCAACTAAAGGGTTTTAGTCAGTAAAAGTCTGACACGCTCTTCTGCTCCACCCAGAGCGGGAGACGTCATTTGATGACATACCATCCAAAAAAAAAATTTGTTGGTCCCGGCCGTCTTTCGTAGATCTTAGACAGTCGTTACGGGTCGTCAGAAGCCCGAAAGTATGACAACCAGTCTTACCAAGGGGTATCGTATTACCCAGTAACTGGGTTGTGGAGGTTAGATAGGCAGTCGCTCCATGTAAAATACTGGTACTCAGCTGCATCCGGTGAGACTGGAAGCCGACCCCAATATAGTTGGGAAAAGGCTAGGCAGATGATGAACAATTATTATTTTCGACTGTCATTTTACTTGTTAAAAATATCTAGTAAATGTGATTGACTGTCGACTGATTGGTCTCTCTATCGACAAAACCGAGCCACAGCTATTTGCACAACCAGAATTAAACAACTGGGTGCGTAAATAAGATCTTTCTAAAATGGCAGCAGAACTTTCAGGATCTCGAATCAAAGAAAAAAAAAATTGGCTACGGGCACTACTTTTCCATAGAATAGATATAGAGAAAAAGCTTTTGTCTCAATTTTTGCTCAAGATGGTGATTCAGTTTTACTGTAAAGATATGAAAATGAAAATGTTTAATGTCAAATATGACAAAGAAGCTTCAGCGACAAGCAAATAAGGTATTACAAGGATTTATAACAGTTTATTTCATCGAAGATTATAATCTTTATTTTTTATTTAAGCACGCACCTTATGTTATCTCAATTGACTTTAGACATTGGCAGAATAGTCGACATCGGCTTTGTTTGCCATAATAAAAAAATAGAATAGAATAGAACAGTTTATTTTGTCAGGTTAGTGCTAATCTATACTAATATTATAAAGAGGTAACATTTGTTTGTAAGTTTGTATGTTTGTAAGTTTGTATGTAGGGGGTACTCTCCGGAACTACTGGTCCGAATTGAAAAATTATTTCTGTGTTGGGTAGCCTATTTATCGAGAAAGGCTATAGGCTATATAACATCACGCTAAAACTAAGAGGAGCTGAGCAGTGATGAAAAATGTTGCTAAAACGGGGAAAATTGCACGGGTATGCGATTCAACGCGACGCGGCGACGGGAAGGGTCGGGAGAACAAAAAATTTATCGCGGACGAAGTCACTGGCAGAAGCTGGTATGCAATAAAAACAAAACCCTTTACCGCCCAACGAAGTGGGCACAGGTCAGCTAGTCGATATGAAAATCTAAATGTGTAAGTAGTAGCTTTGTTTGTAATTTTCAAAAAGGTACATTTTGCATACCTTTGTTATTTACGACAATCTTCTAGAGGTATATAAATAAAATGGATGTTGATATATAAGAGATTGATAAACTCCAACTTCGTTTCACCGATCACCATACATTTGCTTGGTAAAATCATTACCCTCCTTTGGGCCGCAGTCAGATATAAAACCTCACCTTTTTCACACTTGTAATGCTACTCCATTCCTTCGTTGTGCTCTTGTATTTATAGTGTCAGTACTTGACATAAATATATTGTTGACGTACTTCAAATCTAAAAACTAATCATATATTTTAATTTATTTCTAAATGAACGATTATTATAAGTTTTTGGGATAAAACTGATGTTCTTCTCTAGAAAATAGGATGTTAACTCAATATTACTTTACAAAGTGAAAATATATTGTTGCTGTAATGCTTTAGTGAAGCTGGTGAATTCCTCTTACTGTTATCATCATCTTATTGGTATTGAATTCCCGCAAAATGAATGAATTAATTGCCCTGTGCAGGTACTCCTAAGCTTGAAGGTACTGTTCAATTTTGGTTTATGGTTCTTCCCATTTTCATACATAATTTAGGTCGTCACTAAATAGTAATAGAAAAAAAATGTTATATTATTCACAGTCACAAAAATAGACACATATACAGTCTAAATATAAAGTTTTTGGAAAGCCAACACTTATTATATTAAATAATTACAGCAAAATACTTCACTACTACCTTTTTCTGGGAACATAAATATTTAAAAAACGTAATTTTGATCGCACCGATTTGTAAAAAAGTGACATAGATCCGTCGTCGATGAGCCCTACTGGGCGACTGATTTATGAACGGACGAGAGTGATGACACTACTTATTATAGGCAAAAAAAGAGATGGCGATAATGTGTATGTGCTTGGAATAAAATAACGTATGTGCCAAAACGAATCGCCGTCTTTTATGAATGAAAAGTATGATTAAAACGAAAACTGTTTTACAAAAACTTAGATAAGATTATTATCAATGTTTTAAAGTAAACTATGTTTAATAAATCTAACGCATTGCGCCTTGAGGCTAAAAAAATCATAAACATGGATAGAACTTTGCGATTTTTTTGTATCGAGAAAATTTTATCGTATCGTGTATTCCTTTTACAGGATACTAGATCATATAGTCAAAAAACATGCACTTAAATATTAAGTTCGGCTATCATATGGTAAGAAAGGTACACTTAAAAGAAAAAGCACGGTTTTTTCAATATGTCACCTTAAGCATTCGTGCCAAGTTTTAGATTTGTAAACTTTTATCATATAGGTGCTATTCTGCTACTATTCATGCAAATAAAATACCTCCTGATTATCCCCTTATAGTGAGAATTTCCGACAACCCTTCTTAGTGCTCCCCTACATTACAAAAGGACACCGTGTGCAAAATTCCACTTCTCTAGTCCCAGTAGTTGCGGCTTGCGTTGATATGTCAGTCAGTCAGTTAGTTACTTGTAGTATATAGAGAGCGGATGTTTACCAACCAAACCTGGTTCTTTATTGTTTTTACCTAAGGTAAATATATGCATACAAAAAACGAAATAAAAAAAACAGTACTTGCACTGTATGTAAACTAAGGCGCATTGAAAGTACCTACCCTCAATGCGACTAAGGTACCTAATACCTCTACACTGTTAGTCGTACTATTTATGCTAACAGACGGGGTGGTTTCACCATAACCATTTTGCACTCTTCTACGGGGCGATGGGTGGGGTACATGGGGTTTACAATCAAAGTCAAGATCTTTCGCTTCGCTAGCCAGACGCCAACCATTGGGCTATTTTCGCTCTAATTTATCAGAAGTTTCAGCTTAATCGATCACAATTTAAACTTGGCTCGAGTTCGGTTCATTCATCGAATTTAGGTTGTAACAGGAACTTATAAACGATTAACAGACTACCAGAAGTTCGCAAAATGAGGTTAATTTTGTAACATAACAGTCCAAAGTTAGATACATTTTCTCAAGACAATAATAGTCAAGTAACTAGGTAGGTGGATTTTTTTTTTTTTGGTCAAACTAAGTAAGATGAAACGCTGGCAACAAGATGTGTTTGTCGCACTTTTCTAAATACCGAGCCAAAATGACAATATATCGTACTTACAGAAATTAAACAAAATTGCTATTTGATTTATTTTTTTAACTGAGTTTCTCTTAGAAAACTTGATGGATATCAAACAAATTTAATTATATAGCTAATCAATAAAATCACAGAATAATGAAGAATAATCGGGGCTTTCTATTTACAAAAATATATGACCTGAAAGTATTGTTTTATTTTGCACAGTAAATAACAGCAGAGTTGGCTGAAATCCCCATAGAATTTTAAGTTATTGGTAAAATGTTGAAACGCATACCTAGGTTCTCAGGTTAACCTTTACCGTGCAAAGATTGAAATTTCAACTGATGGAAAAAGCAGGGAATCATCTGCCAGAAAGGAAATAAAAATAAACAAAATCAGCAGATGTAGATTGGCGGTTTTTATTTCCGCTCTACTATTTCCAATCACTATCTTACCGACTTATAAATGTGAAAGTAACTCCGTTTGTCTGTTACTTTTTCAGGCCTAGGATTAAACCATTTTCATCAGCATTCCAATCCAAGGTTGCCAGGAAAAGATCGCAGATAGCGGATAAAGCCGCTTATTATTTTATGTTGTGTTATGTTAAATTCCGCTGGATGCGAGAAGCACAGAACCGGTCGAAGTGGCTGTGCTTGGGAGACGCCTATGTCCAGCAGTGGACGTCTTCTAGCTGAAACGATGTTGATTTTCCGGAGAACAATAAAGTACACAGGGTCGTTTTCATTTATAAGTATAATATAAGTATTGTCGAAAGAGACTGGATCCTGCGACATAGGGCATCCTAGTACGGGATCCAGTGTCACACCTGAATATTGTAAACTTTTTATGAACCAATAAACTAAACTAAATTTATCCGACTCAACTTAAATCACATGAAATGTACCGTATCTTTTTAACCGACAAAAAATACGAAGGAGGTTATCAATTCGACGCGTATTTTATTTATTGTTTTTTTTTATTTTTATTGGTTGTTGTCCTTTTGGACAAGAACCAATAATTATAATTATAATAATTACAATCAGATTTTAAATGTGAGAAAAAGCATTTTATTAGCATTGGAACGAAGTTCCTTATGGCGCGTTGCGAAAGGTGGCTAGACGGAAATTTAGAGAAAAAGTTGTAACGACACTTTTTAACCGACTTCAAAAAAGGAGGTTTCTCAATTCGACCTTATATATTTTGTTGTTTGTATTAGTTTTGTATGTTGTTGTTTTTTTTTGTTGTGAGGGGAGAGAGAGAGAGAGAAAGAGAAAGAGAGAGAGAGAGAGAAAGAGAAAGAGAGAGAATATGTTTGTTGAGTGTATACAGGTTTTTTGTACATAATAAATAATAATAACAATAATGAATCCTGGAAAGTGTCCCTTGACACCTCAAGTTTTTTTTAAAGTTTTTCGAGTTTTTATTTATTTATGACTAAAAATCGATCAACACAGGCGCTTGTTGCTACGTAATAACAGCCGCATGGATCGATCGATCAGATAAAGATACGCTTGCCGCAGTTGGTTCGTGGGTGGGTAACCATCATTACATACACCGTGCCACGGAAAGCATGTTATGCCCACTCCTGGCTGTAATTTGAGGGCTTTTTATAATCGTTACGAGTTGTCGGAAGGCCGAAAATCTGACAACCAGTCTCACCAAGGGGTATCGTATGACCCAATAACTGGGTTATGAAGTCAGATGGGAAATCGCTACCAGTAAAATACTGGTAAGTATTCAGCTGTATCCGGTTAGATTAGTAGTCGACCCCAACATAGTTGGACAAAAGCTAGGTAAATGATGACTAAATATCGATTTCACGGAAGCGGAACGTATTTTTTTCAGCGACATGACAGCTCAGCTGAAAATAATACACTTTGGTTCGGCCGAAACGACCGAAAATTATATTTAGGCCGCAAATAGCCGAAAACCGGAAAAGAAAACGAAATTGGTCGGACTACAGCAGGGTACTTTCCATTCGGTATGTTTGTATTAAAACATGATTAATATACACAAAAATAAAGTCGCGGGCAACAGTTAGTATGTAGTAAATTTCTATTTATTCTCTTCTCCAGCTACATTTGAAACCCACCTCGTTAGCTAGTTCCCAACAATCGCAACTCGTCGAGTTGTGATGGTTGAAACAACAACAAAATATAATTCTAACTTGATCTGGAACTTCTGTACAAGTTAGGAGCACAGTTCAAATTCATTTTCTGAATATAGGTCACATACCTACGAGATGTTAAATCATCCACGATTTTTAAACATTAAATTAAAATGAGGTGAGTTTAATTCCATTAAATACTAAAGATGCCACAAATTAATTCGTTAACTGACTATGATGCTTTCCAAGCAGTGGCTCGGGTTTAGAAACGGACGTAAAAATATCGCACACTAAATTTTGACCGAGCATTGAAAATCGAGAACCGAATTGAGAGTAGTGGTGGCCCAGTAGTATCGGCCCCGACTTATGAGGTGTAGGTCGTGGGTTCGAACCCACGCAGGCGCTTTACTTTGTGTAAATAATTACATCACCACTGCTCTCAAAACGGTGAAGGAAAACATCGAGAGGAAACCGGCATGTCTTAGAAAGAATCATTCGAAGACGTGACATCTACCAACCCGCACTAGGCCCGCGTGGTAGATTACGGCCCACTCCCTCTCATCGAGAGGAGGCCTGTGTGAGTGGGAGGCTGATGACGATGATGATTGAAAATCGAATAGAAGTGCAATTCAAAGCGTCGACAACACTCTGTTCATTTTCAACCCGCTGCGATTTACTCCCGTGCGAATGTAGACTTACTGTTTCTGCTTTTAATGGAACACAGTAAACAATTATGTGATTTGTTTGTGCAAGCACAGGTGTACAAACGATGGATGAAAACAATAAAAACAATCGGTATTTTTTATCAAAGAAACGTTATTGAGTATTTCTAGTAGGTAGAGCTGGAAAAATACCGAAATTTAGTTTTTAATTTAAATTGAGATTGTAATCTAAATTAGCTGAAAGCTGCATTTTCTGGCAAAAACCGGATCCGAAACGTACACACAACATACTTAATTATTTAATAAAATAAATGATTGACTATCAGAACAGAGTCTATTTTTTTGAAGTAAGTACTGTATTATATAAGGAACGTACTCAATCGATCTACTTATAAAGGTAAGCTTTCCGCCCGCAATTTATATTGTAACGCAGCATGTTGGAAAATCCAACCATGCTTCTCTATAGGCATATTTGGGGCAACGGCCTAGCTTCAACAAATCATATAAAATTTCAGTGAATTCATAATATTACGGCTTTCATGTTCCGTGCAGGTTTAATCATAAAATTGCATTGTAGGATTTGTAAGTACTGTGCTGTGTTCACCTGAAATGATTACAGCGCACTGAAACTAGCAATTTGTACCTGTATTGTATAAACGATATAGGTAGAGCCTGTTTAACCTGTAAAAAAATCGATATCGACTTCCCTGTGGAACTAATAATAGCAACATTCTAACATTATTTATACGAACGTATGTTAGAAAAGCAAGCTAACGTGATCTACTCATTCATTAGGCACATTAATTCGTCTTGCATCATTCATTATGTCTTCCAATCTCGATGTGTAATGAAACTAGAATGACTAGAATTATTGCTGCTCGGGAACCAATACAAATCATCTGGGAATAATATACGACTGCATACACATTTGCGACAAGACTCTCTAAAAATAAATGCTGTATGCCGGAAAGGTGGAACAGTTTATCCAAATTGCTGTAAATAACTGTTTTGTTTACACCAATTTTAATAAACTGTGAGCTCTGTCATTCACTATACGAATCCATGTTGCACTTTTAATTTAATAAAAGGCATGGAAAAGTATTCTGAAATACCTTTTAAAATCAAAGCTTGAATCCATCCACTATGTGTGTGACAGTTGTGTGTGTGTGTGTGTGTGTGTGTGTAACCTAAACACGTTGGAGACGTCAATATAAATGAAACAGGAACATTGGTAATCAATTTTATTAGCTTAAGTGGATGCAGTGAATATATTTAGGGCGTGTAGTATGAAATTGGATTAGTGCACTAGGTGTCTACTAAGAAGCAAGGTTCTTAACGTTATTACGGTACGCAAGCTCAGCCTCGAAAGGGTTGCACCAGTATTAAAAAAAAAGTAATGATTAATTGAATGATTTCATCGCGCTTTTCTAAACGTGCTCTTTATTTCTGAATTAATTTCATTAGTGACAATGAACGAGATAAACACGTTAAAACCGCCTTCAAAAGCTGTTAGTGCCATCATTGTTAAGGAAACTTGACATTGACAGCTCTTGAACTCTGTCTATAATGTGCGCAGTTCGCGTTGTTTCATGGAGGAATTTCGCCTTAAGATAATGGATCTTCTCGTATAGAATTCATTAGAAAACAGGGGTGAAATTTGTAGATGGAACTTCTGAGCGCTTTACCATTTTTACCAAGTAACCAAATTCAGTTTTCAGTCCAAGACCTCATGGTTTGGTTTTCTTCTCTATCTCTGCATAGTACAAAACAAAGACGCTTTCCGCGTCTGTACGCGTAGATCTTTTAAACTACGCAACGGATTTTAATACGGTTTTTATCAATAGACAGAGTGATTCAAGAGGAAGGTTTATATGTATAAAACGTCTCATGCAAAAGCTTGTGATTAATAGAACTATCCCTAGTACCAAGGTATACAAAACCACTAAATCTAAAGGGGTAATGTGCGCTTTAAAATGAACGCAACGTGCGTACATTTTATGAAAAACACTTGAAGCAATGAAAGCCGATCAACAATTTCAGCGTACCACCGCGTAATAACTACTATCCTAGGAACTTAAACACGAACGAATTTACAAGCATACTTAAATGACAAGCAAATGTAATAAAATAAATACATAGTACTTATTACTTTTGATCTATGTGTAGACCGATGCAGTACTTAGGTATCTTATTATTGCACCATAGGCAACAATTACATCAATACTTTTACACCGTAGATTTAAATAATG
Organism: Aporophyla nigra; assembly: GCA_947507805.1. NCBI lineage: Eukaryota > Metazoa > Arthropoda > Insecta > Lepidoptera > Noctuidae > Aporophyla > Aporophyla nigra. The sequence continues at coordinate 9,331,812 of OX382291.1, read as the reverse complement.
TTGCAAAATTAGGTAATAATTTTCCAACATTTTCCCGGAAATGCTTGGAAAATTCGGCCGAAACTTTAGATATTTATAATAGGCATGTTTTTTGTTACCAGAAATAACCTCCGCGGAACTAAGAAGAATTTAAAAATAAGAAAAGCACAAGGGATTCGGTGCCGTCATAAATTAGAGGCATTTGAAAGGTGACCGTTATAGAACAAAAGACGTTTAGTAATAACACAAAAGCAATGAAAACGTACATGCAGCTGTCGCTGCTAACAGATACATGAAATATATTGGAATGTCAGAGGTAATCGTACATGTTTTCTAATTCCGACACATTTATGATCAGTCAGTTATGTAGCTATAGGTGCAGAGAAATGCCTACAAAGATTGTCAAGAAGCAGCAACGGATATTTTAATTAATAAACCTCGAGATAAGTCTAAAGAAGCTTATTGGAATTCTGCATAAATAAGCCGAGCTTTTTAATCAGAAGCCACAACGGGACTTCTTTCTTTGATGCACCTTCTTTTAAATTGAAAAAAGCCCAACTTAAATATATTAAAAAGCGTACAATGTCAACTTGAAGATTATTGGAACAAAAAAATGCAATAAATTAAATGCGCCTAGAGCAAACATTAATCTCTCATTAAAAGGTACATGTCGTTAATTCAATCTATCAGATATTGAACGGTGATACGTACTGGCGAGCACGTCTGCCAACAAAACATCACGGATAATGCCAATTGGTATTGCTGCTTGCCACTTCCGAGACTGACATTGTTAGTAAAAATATGGACACTACATTAGGTCACAAGATGAATCAATTGTCATGGAGTGTTGTAGTTTGGATGAACTATTGGTCGTGATACATAAAAGACAATGCCAGAAACTTACTCGAGCATACATAATATACGTATTTCTTCGTAAGGGTACCTCATAATAGTTTATCTTAGATACATCTCACGATCTTGTTCTTCCTCCAACCGTCCAGCGAATAATATTAGCGACAAAGGAGCGGTGTTCTCTTAATCCATATAATATGTAATAATAACGTAACGATAGCATTATATTGTATACGACGTTTCTTTTACAGTACTGAAGTTTAGTCACCGAAACATAATTTATGAACCTAATGCAATTTGTTATTCTACAGGCAGAAGATTAGGTAGGCAAGTCGTTAATAACCGGATACATTACTACCAAAAGGTAAATCGTCCGAATTGCCAAAGACAATAGAAAGCAGGAACTCTGTACGGACGATAAAGTAACATTTAATTAGCATGCGACACTCGAAGCAAAAAGAGTTATCTGGCACAGCTACGTGCACTACTAGTTGGCTAGAATCATGGAGTTAATTAATTAATTTCATCTTTTTTTATGAAAGCAAGAGAACGGTTCGAATCCAAGGATTTTGATTTTTATTAATCGGATTATTCAATCACGGACCGTTCCTGAGAAATTATACTTGATCCGCGTCTCCGCAGGGATAACAATTTGTACCTTCTTCTTAGTAACGCAACGGTTAATTATATCTACAGTGAAAACATCTACGTTGTATCGTGCCCGAATTTGGTAATTACAACGACAACTTCACCAAACAGTATTGCGGTACTTAAGTGTGCTGTTGTTGTCTACATTATCAACAGAGGCAATTTATGATAAAATGATCATTTATTTGAGACAACTGATGCAGATGTTCTTCTCACTTGATCTTCCGCCTTCCTACGCCGATCACAAGAATGATTGTCTACGTGGTCCGCGATTATTCGCTAGAAGCATAGACACTCGCGTAAATAGCTGCTCTTGCCAAATCTATGTTAGTGAACTTTACATTTGGCACTCGAGAGTGTGTCTGCGCTGTTTGTTACGTTAAAAATATGCGGCGTCATGAACGAGTCACAGTAGTTCTGAGTGTCTGAGTGGGCTGGCCCAAGTCCAGGCTAGACACACACTAGCATCTTTTGGTGACTATGATTATCCCGATTATCGTGGGTCGCATGTAGCATGAACGCCAGTTAACTAAAACAGTTAACCTTCAAACGTCACTAGCAGAGCCCGCATGGCGCGAACGTATGTTGTGGGACTAGCAGCAGAGTGCAGGGCAATTTAGTGTCACAGAATTACATGCACGCACATACTTAGAGCAGCGAGTGACGCATGCTGCGACGTAACAACGAAAACAATGCCATGTTGAGGACAACATTGACGGGCCATCCGCTGTTTGTGTGGGCGTTGTTGGAACATAAATATTTTGAGTAGTAGCTAAAATTAGGTAAAGATATAGTAATAGTTTGATAAGCAATAATAAACAACTTGCGAACTACAGTATCAAGGCGATGCCGTCTATGAATAATGTAGCGCATCAAATAAGGTGACTACATCACCGGGAAGCTACGACTAGCATTTAAATAGGAGCATTAAAATGTAAAAGAACGATGTTGCAGGTACCAAGTAGAAAATAAATATAAAAACGTCCACCTTCAGGGCGCACACCGTTTTTAATCTTCCCTTGATCAAAAAACAGTAATCTAAGCCAAAATGAGTGTAGCCAAAAGCAATACCTACTTAGACGACGTTATACTAGACATAATTAGCAAGCGTAGTAGGAACTTATTCATTTCATCCGTCCTTTAACGATTTGTGGTTTTTATCTGAGAACAACGGCCGGATCCAACGACTAATTAGGTATCCAACTACGATAATGGGTTAGCCAACCTACATTCTGCAAAATCCATTTAATCGTAGCACGAGAAAAAAAAAACACGGTGAATCACAAATGGTGGGAACTGTGATAATAATTCAACGGGCGAACAGATGATCGTGGCGAGGAGAACTGATGTCATACTCGGATGCGTGTTGGATAGGTACGTAACACTTTTCATGACATCACACTGGCGATTTATTTTTAGTGTTCGCTCAAGCCTTAAAATAATTATTTCGAGTCGTCACTTCTTAAGACCGTCTTCATTTATTGCGCACGCACGTGTGATACCCGACAAACGTTTCTCATTCTCTAGCGTCCCAATTACTAAGGAATTAATTACAGGTACTACAGTTCACAGGTACCTGCCTGCTTTATTACCGTACGTCGTAATTCTTTGGTAATGACCGAAGGAGTTAACTTTCTTTAATGTGTCGTTTGATTACCGATAAATTCTTGAAAACTATTCGCGATTTTAATTGCTTGAAAGTAAAATAAAACTGTATACGACGACGATGAACTTACAAACAATTTTATCGCATCTAAAAGCATTGTCATTCCCCGTAATAATTTCAAGCGGCAATTTTATCGATCGCGGATTACGATGATAACCGATGCTTCGAGCCAATGTGTAGGTAGTGTGCGTTGCTCTCAACAGTTTCCGTGATGCGGCAATCCATAGTCATACACATAAATAAAATTGGAGCGTATGTCCACTGACAAACACTTTAATTTTGTTTATGGTTGCTCCAATTTTATGTGTGTGATCTGCGCTTAGCAATGAAACGGAGATTTCTTTCAGTCAATACCTCGCAGCTAATGTGAGCTATGAATGATTTATTATCTGAATACGGAAAAAAGGGTCATGAGTTAAACAGTTTAATTTCAGATGCACAACGCAATTCCGAAGCAGCCTTTGTACACGTGACAGTGTAACCTAGCAGGCCACGTTTTGCGAAAACTCAAATTGTTGCCTTCTAATAAAGGAAAACGGAATACAATACAGTTTATTGTGTAACCTAGTTACTTTTAAGATACGATGCAGCCGGTTTAAAAGACGAAGAAGCTGAAAACCAAATATGAATTTGTAATTTTGTGTAGCTAGAGATTTGAGAGAATTTTTTACGTTTATTATTTTGCACTCTTCTACATAAACTGGAGTGAAGACAAAGGAGGGTTATGATTTTAACAGGCTATGTATGTGTGTTCACCTGTCCCCTCATAATTCCTAAGCGACATCTCGTATTTTGACAAACGAGGTATCGTTGCAAGCATCACGTTGTTCCGCGGGTTATAAGCCATACATGAGGACACATAAAATGGCGGATGTAAGTGTTACTAAATAAAATATATTTTGGATTAATATATCGTGTTTGGTACCTTATGAAAGGTATTAAGGAGTACCTATTTTCTGAAAATGTATGGGTATCCTATCTATAACTAGCTTTTTCTCGCGGCTTCACCCGCGTGGTGGTCGGAAATTATCTCACGTTAATGTACCTACTACTACGTTTAATAGATCTATTATTCCGGAATACATTCGTTTTCAGTGAGCATCGAAAGTTTTAAAAAGCGCTGGTTAGAAAATGCGCTGGTAGGAAATGTCCCTATAAATAAGGCAATAAGTACTTGGATGTTTAGACTTAGCCCTTCCATTAAGAGTTTCCACATTATGCACTTGAAACCAATCATGATCAATTCGCGACAATTTGCAGTAACAGGTTCCATCAAAAAGAACAAGCACGCTGAAACAATCAGCGCGTCTGGAGGACCTATTGTCGACCACAATACAATACGCAATCTTAGCGCACCCACACACACACACCCCACGGACAGACGTATCGTTATAATACGACACGAGGCGATGGGGGAGGACCGAGGTCACACGACAATCAAAACTAATTGTGGCAAGGGTTTCATATTCATGATAAAGTGTTCGATGTCCAATAAAAAAATACCAAGATTTAAGATGACTAAATTGAACAAGATGAACAAACGATTATTCATAAGTTTTCAAAGAAGCTTCTTTGTATAGGACTGGCCCATGACTAAACCGGAGATATTTCATAGATTATTTGATTATTAAAATTTCCAGGTCGTCAATAAGTTCATCTTTATTTTTGAAGCACATAATATGGCGGTCTGAAAATTTGTCGAGCAGTGAGGCCATTGGCTGTCAACGATATCTTCGATGGCCATAAAACTAAGTTAACACATAGCGAAACGGATTTCGTATTACATAACAAAGCATTTATAAATGCAGAGTCCAATCCAAATGGGGTTACATTAATCACGGAAATTACAACGAAGGTTAAATGCGGCATAGACACGCTAACTCCACCTGCCTGAGAAAATGCTTAATTAATATAGTGAAAAAACGCGATGAACAAAAATTGCTGTTGCATAGACTTTTTATTTTCGTTTTATATTCAGCAGGAAGAGTGCAGAGAGATGGTTGATCAGTTTCCAAAAGAATGCACAGTTTTAATTGTTGACTACCTAATTTACTTTATTATAAACACAGATGAGAAAGCGAAAATCAAAATATAATCATATCAACTTAAAAATATATTCTTAAATGGAAGTTATTAACAACTGGTTCACACTGAATGTCTCTTTTCTATCTATTTCCGACAACTTCTAGAAAAAGAATGCATTTAAGTACCTGTCGGGATTCGTCTCTATTGTGGTCTCGATCGAGCTCCACTTGTCAGTTTTTCCGGTGTCGCACCGTCCGCATACGTAATTATACAACTGCGGCGCCAAATAGTATGTAATATTATATTAATGAGAGGGTAAAAGTTGTCATCATACATCTTGAATCATATATCTTATCTTTGTCATATTTTAATTTAATTTAAATATCTCTAGGTGTTAATTTAAGTCATCATCATCATCATCATTTCAGCCGAAAGACGTCCACTGCTGGACATAGGCCTCCCCCAAGCACCGCCACTTCAACCTGTTCTGTGTTTCTCGCATCCAACGTATTCCTGCGGCCTTCACCAGGTCATCGATCCATCTTGTGGGAGGCCTTCCAACGCTCCGTCTTCCAGTACGCGGTCGCCACTCCAGAACCTTCCGACCCCATCGGCCATCCGTTCTGCGAGCAATGTGCCCAGCCCACTGCCACTTAAGTTTAGCAATTCTTCGGGCTATGTCGGTTACCTTGGTTTTCCTACGGATCTCTTCATTTCTGATTCGATTGCGTAGGGAAACTCCAAGCATAGCCCTCTCCATTGCTCTTTGAGTGACTTTGAGCCTTCTTATGACGCCCATTGTGAGCGACCACGTCTCAGTGCCATATGTCATCACTGGTAACACACACTGGTCAAAGACTTTTGTCTTGAGACACCGCGGTATTTAGGACGAGAAGATTTTGCGTAGCTTCCCGAACGCTGCCCAGCCGAGTCGGATTCGACGATTGACCTCTTTCTCGAAGTTGGATCTACCTAACTGGACAGTATGTCCTAGGTACACGTATTCGTCCACAACTTCAAGTGCCTCCGATCTTCATTGGAGTGGGTATCACACGAGCATTGGACATGACCTTTGTCTTGTCCATGTTCATCCTAAGACCTACTCTTTCGGAAGCTCTTCTGAGGTCATCGAGCATTGTACTGAGGTCCTCCATAGTCTCAGCCATGACTACTATATCGTCGGCAAATCGAAGATGAGTGATGTACTCGCCATTGATGTTGATGCCAGCCCCTTTCCAGTCCAGAACCTTGAAGACATCCTCCAGTGCAGCGGTGAACAGTTTCGGAGAGATTACGTCTCCCTGTCTCACCCCTCGCTGCAGAAGGATAGGTTTCGAGGCTTTGTCCTGGAGCCGGACTGACATAGTGGCGTTTTCATACAAACACTTCAGCACCTCGATGTACCGATAGTCAATCTGGCACCGTTGAAGAGACTGCAGTACAGCCCAGGTATCGATCGAATCGAAGGCTTTTTCGTAGTCCACAAACGCTAAGCAGAGAGGCAGGTTATACTCTTCGGTCTTCTGTATGACCTGCCGCAGCGTATGTATGTGGTCTACGGTGCTTTACGGAATCCGGCTTATTCGGGAGGCTGAAAGTCGTCAAACCTGCGCGCGAGACGATTCGTGATGACTCTTGAAAACAGCTTGTAGACATGGCTCAGAAGTGAGATGGGCCTAAATTCTTAAGCAGGGTATTGTCACCCTTCTTAAAGAAGGTAATAATTAATTAGTAATGGTTAATTTAAGTATTTCAATGTATTTCATATTCTTCTTTTTAGTGTATGTCTTTTAATAATTTATAAACTCTTACCAAATTTTACCTATAGTCAATATTTTAACTTTGTTAGCTTAGTTGTAAACTTATTGTGCATGCTGTGGTCTCCTATAAGTGAAGGAGTACACCGACTTTTACTGTTACCCTTTGTTTACGTGTCAATGTATTGTGTACATCTTTTGTTGGAGATCCAAAATAAACAAATACAACGCTTTAAAATATTCGTTCCTTCTACTATAATGAACCTGCTTTCCAATTACCCATTCATCATGCAAACATGCAAATTTTATCTATCCTTTTATAAGTAGAAGAACATTCGCGAGATGCGGATGACATTTACTGTAGTATAGGTTAAAAAAAAGTTGTCCTTTAAAATACGTGTAAGAAGCTCCATTTATAGTACATAAATATGGCTGAATAAAACTAGGTCAATTTTATATTAGCGTCATGAGTTCATGAGTTATTCGTGGTAAATATGATACACGTAGTCAAGGTGTTGTACGGGGTAATTTATTCACGGAACTAGTGATATTGTTATTTTGAGGTGGCTCTAAATTGTAAAACTGAAGCCGATCCAACCATTACTTTTTATGAATTGTACGAATCAAACATTATTAGAATATTATTATTGCATCGACATTTTTCTTCCGCTGACAACTTTTACTGTGTCTAACAAGGAGACGGCAAGAGTGTGGGGTACTTAAATCGAACGGAGGTACCGCGTGTAGTTAGTACTCAGTGAGTGTATTCATATACTCAAATCCTAGAACGCACTACTTCGTCATTGCCGAGAAAAAAGATCCTGAAGTTTGAAAAAAAAAAACTTAAAAAAAAAAAAAAACTCGTTATAAACAATTCTTTTCAATCATTCATCTTTAGCAATACACAAATGTGGATGATAATTATCATAAAAACAAGAAACCCAAATTTTGACGACCACTTGCACAACAAATATGTCATGTAACAACTTTTTTCAAACTTCAGGAATGTTTTTCTCGGCAATGACGAAGTAGTGCGCTCTAGGTTTTGAGTATATGAATACACTCACCGAGTACTAACTACACGCGGAACCTTCGTTCGATTTAAGAACCCCACACTCTTGCCGTCTCCTTGTAAATCAGGATGCAAGTGAATGCCTTGTTCGTGAAGCGTCTGTCCCAGCAGACTGTTATTTATTCAGTGAGCGAAGCCACTTAAAAAGTTCCACCTGAGCACTGAAATATTTCCTGGATGATTCGAACATAATATGTATGTTCATTGATTCAATATTGCGATTGCAACGGAAAAGGCGATTTACGAATCGGACCGCTGAACACATTGGAAATACATTGGATGCACTTATACAACTAAAAACAGTAACGCCAAACAGATTTATTATTTGGCGTTACTGTTTTTCGCAGTATTTATGACCTGAATTATTTGTATTTTAATTAAATTTTTGTTCCGGCTTTTCTTGAATTAGTAACTTTCAAGTTAGGAATATTTTTATTTGCAATGTTTTTTTTTTGTTTCGGCTGTTTGCGCTAGTCTGTTTTAGTTTCGTTTGTTTTCGTTTTAGTTAAGTACATTAAATTTCAAGGCTGCAAGATATTCTAATCAATGTTCTGTACGTAGGTTATTGTCATATATGTACGTTAAGTCCTTTAGTTATTAAGATTACTTCTAGCATAAGTTTACATGTTGACATGTATGTGACGTGACTATGTTTTTAAATAAGTAACATTTGTTACTTCCAGTTAGAGGTTTTTATAGGTTTTAAGTTCCGTTAACGTTTTTGTTTTTTTTATTAATTCCTGCTAAGTAATGTCTTCAATGTTTTGTTGGTATATTTGCGAGTGCTAAGCTATGGTAAAGAAACAAGTTCTTCTTGAATGAACGGAAAAAGTTTGTTGCGCCACTTCTTCTTCCCAACTAAAGGACTAGGACGTGGTGAAGGGCGGCGTTATGGGGGATTATCTTATGTAATTTTGACGTTCTAAAAGGACTGACTTTCGGCCTAGTTTGAATAAATTATTTTTAATTTTTATATAGGTAACCTAATTAGACTTTTCTATCAAACTCATATTTTATGTAATAGATTTTTTTCACTTGTTAGTAAAAAACTCGAAATTCGTCCTGGGTGGAAAGAAGAAACCGGTATCCTGTGTCATGTTATCATCTGAAGCAGTTATCTTGAATCAAGATTTTATTGGTATTTTGTAACATAATCGTTACTAAGCATAGATAGACAGTATTTGTTCAGCTGGACTCCTTGAAGAGTCTGGTGGTAAGAAAAGATGCCAAGGCCTTTGTCTTTAAAAAAAATTAACCTAATTTCAAGCTGCATTTCTGAGCGTAAAACGAATGACCTATATTATCGAAGGCTTAGCATACTTGGTAGGAATTCTAGAGAAAGGCATCTGGCAGGCATACGAGTAGCATAATTCTAATAATTGCTCGGAGCCAGACCCCTTTCACCTTTGTAGTACTGAATGTAGGTAAGTGCGGAATAAATGTGATAACCGACCTATGTTTTTACAGAATGCAAAATTTTCGGAAAAAACATGGAGCAGAATTTTATTTTATTTGAGAGACACGAGGAACAAGTTCCCGCCACATTTTATGGGACATTAAAACAAGGAATAAAATGTGTGGTTATAATGTTTCTTTTCTGACTCGTATAATATGTAAACCATAATCGCTCATTGCGTCTCTACCCTGCACGTAGGCAGAAAACAATAAAACCACGAAACTTTGTCAAGAGATGCTTCTTTACATACATAAAACAAAGTTGCTTCTCGCGTCTGTACGCTTACATCTTTAAACTACGCGGTTTTCGTCATTGCACAGAGGAAGGATTGAAGTAATTCAAGAGGAAGGTTTATATGTAATAATACGCGGGCGAAGCGGCTAGCACAAGCTAGTAATGAATAATTCGAAATTAGTTTCTATTGAAAGTGGTTTTATTGTATATAAATTATTTTCTTTAAGTACTTAATCTAAATAAGCACGACCGAAACTCCACAAAATCACGACTAGGTAATCTAAAGAATTAAGTTTATCCAGCGTTGGGCTTATTACTACAATCCAAAGCTTATTCAGTGCATGAACCAGTGTTTTAAGTCTGTTGGTTGCATGCCGTAAGCCGAGACACACCGACAGTCAAACTATCCAGCACGTGGGTGGTCTCTCCCCACTCGACAACGAATTCAAAGCAATATAAAAGTCTTCCTTGAAGGATAACGTACGAGTCACAACTAGCAATTCAGTGCATCTTGACGTGTGTCTTAAATATATGGATGTAAAGCACGTGCTGCGTGGCTGCCAATTAAAATGGGTTAGGAGTAGGAAGATGATGACGTTCTTAACTTTTTGGACACAGGCATACTGCGCAAAATCCAAGAGCATACAGCCGGCGCAGTATGCCGACAACGAACCGGATACGCAAACCGTAACCGTTGCTTATGTCTAGAAAATCCGCTAGTGTTCGGGTTTATGCGAGAATAAGCGGGATACTAGACCGCGCCCCAGTTGCAGTCACTGGAATGCACGAGCATGCTATACGAAACTCGACGTCAGGTCCTCACTGCACCTGGGGCGCTATATGGCTGTAACGACATTTATGGAAGAAAGTTTGAACCAGCAAAATATTCGCTAATTAACTTTGTCATGGCGCCTTATGGGACTTACCTACTAAATCTTCGCACAGTCATTTCTCTCAAGTTTATACCACGAACTATAATAATCATGGCGTAGTTGGCTCTTTAATAGCAGTCAAATAATTATTGCGAAATAACATGAACAGTTTATATTTAATAGTACTCAGTATGTTTATGAGGCGTTTTCATAAATATTTTCAGATCGAATAGCGTTTTAAAATGAAAGTGAAGTAATAAAACTACTAGTACGAGCGGTGCAGTTAGGTAGAAAAATAATTTTATACCGGCTGAAAATCTTACGTTATCTAACTAAAAATAGTTTTTCTTTATTACCACTTTTGTATTTTATATTTATTAGGTACATTTAGGAATAAGTATTAGATTTTATTTTAGTGATTGTTCGCTGCACCAATCGACGTCATCACTTCAGCGCCGGCTGTGACTGAAAACCAGCGCTGGGGCTCTCTCTCGCATAGAGTCACAGCATTATGCTGAGCTATTGCCGTTTTGCGTGGATGTGACGCATGTTTTCCCCAGCTATTTCTTTTGTTTGTATGTTTTGGTCTTTCTTTGCGTAATACTTTATTTTCTTTCTATCTTTTTACTTTCCTTGGTGCATTAGAGAATCTGAGCGTCAGCTGCTCCAATAGTAAAGTAGTCCAAAATAATAGGGGAGCGGCGACTGACAATCACATTAAAAAAATAACGAGAATTTAAATTTATTCGGTATAAAATTGGTCGCAAAGATCGAGCATTTCGTCCCCTACGCAAAGAAACCACGTTTTATTTGTCTGAGTATTGCTGTCGCCCCTCGCCCGCTTAGCAGCATATAATAAGGAGGGTTATGACGATAGACGGGTGCTCAAGTATACCTAGAGCGTAGTGCCGTTATTATCTTGGTTCCAAGTATCGTTGAAATACGTTTAAATCAGAATCATTTTACATAGTTTTCAAATTAATATTTATTTTATTTTTTAGTTAGGGTAACTAAAAAAGCGTGTTGTTTAATTGCTATCCTGATGATCCTGCACCCTAATTGCGAAATGCACAATTTATCAGAATCTGAATGGGATTGAAGATTATTTCTAAACCATTGCTTGAATTATTTGTTCGAATAAATTGTCGGCTCAGCAACGTAAAGACGCAATGAATGTTGTTTAACTATGAATATTAAACCAATTCCTACCTATAAAAAGTTCCGCAATTACCCCTCTGGTCAGGATAATAGCACTTTATGGAATTATTGTATTGTCATCGGTCCTTGATAAGTGTGCGAAGTTTCAAATTAATCCGCGACGTTTTTAAGCAGAGGGGTAATTGCGTAACTTGCTAACAGTAGGAATTGGTTTCATATTGATAGTTAAACAACATTCATTGCGTTATTTACGTTGCTGAGCCGACAATTTATTCGAACAAATGACGCAATGGTTTAGAAAAAATCTTCAATCCCATTCAGATTCTGATAAGTAGTAGTGCGTTTCGCAATTAGGGTGCAGGTGATAATCACGTTCCAAGATTCCGTTACATAGATACAAACCAAGCTAATAAAAACCGAGTTCAAAATGACTGCTTTATGTCGTTTTGCTTTTTGCTAGAAAGTACCTATCCCCAGCAGATTTTTGAACGATTCTTGGTGCATCTCCGCCAATATCCGCCAAGAGACGAGGGGCGGCGCTATGATTCGCTACGTCTTTGAAAGAAATATATAGGTATTTGAAACGGCAATAGTCACTTACTGCGAGGATATTAGATTCAAAGTGTACATATTTTACGGTTTTTAAAATGGTGGTTCATTATTTCGTATCGAGTTTCATTGCTATCATCGGTTGTCCTCCTTTATAAATTTTCAGCGTCCAGTTAAAACTGTAGCAAATAAATAAAAACACTATGCTATTTGAGCTAAAGCTCTCAACTCAGCAAACAGTCTGTGTACTGTGGGTCCCGGATTTTTTTTCAGAGTACGCCCAGCTCTCAAAGCTTGTCCTAGACATTTAATAGAACCGAGCGCTTCTTTTATTTACATCTGCGTTTTAAATGTTAACTCTTGCATCGAAACAAATTTTTCTATGTTATTCAGTGAACAGAAAGGTTAACTCTGTTGGCATATTAATTAAACTTCGAGGTAAACTAACGGGTACAGTTAGAGAGTTATGAGTGTTTTTCCCGAAACAAATACCGAAACAATGTTTTATAATTGAACTAGCTTTTGCCAGCGGCTTCACCCGCTTAGAGATCGAGAATTATCTCACAGGAACGTAGTACCGGGATAAAAAGCATCCTGTGTGTTAATCCAGATTATAAACTATCTGCATGCCAAATTTTATACAAAACTGCTCAGCCGTTTTTGCACGAAAAAGTCGCCGAGTTGTCAGCCTACTGCTGACAACTAGACTATGTTCAAAGCCTTGGAACTTTAATTTTACCAACTGTGTCGTTGCTGATGAGCCTCTTGACCCGAATCAAGCGCATCAAGCTGGTATATGGCACAGATCGGCCCCAGAGATAAGTAGCAGTACACTGCAGCACACTGCAGTAGTAAGTACACTGCTCTAATCTGTAGGCGGATCTAGGTTCGAACGTGCATGGAGATACGCGATCGTACTTGGGCTTGATAATGATTACTAGACTAGTCTAGGATTATCAACTTTTTGCCAAACAAGCATTTTTTTTTTTTTGTATCTGTCTCTAGTATGTCCATAAATTTTGCTTGTTTGATTTGTTATTCCTTATTTTCAACGGAGCCATTAAAAAAAAAAACCCATCATGATTATTTTGTAAGTACTAAACTAATTTGTCTATTAGTAGGAGAGGTCTTCTTACGTATAATGTTAATAATTACGAATGTACGTCGCACGGGTTTTTGCGTTTACTTAGACTGCGTCGGGTAGGTCGGCTTATCGGCAAATGCGAAAAGGCCCTGGGTAGCGCATTTGTTGCCCTGGGTTACGGAGCTCAAACTGATAAGTGGATCGTTGAACTAATACAGAGATTATGACGTAATTTTGTAATAATTATGCATGCACGTTATGCGCAAATGGTTACAGTAATAATGATAAAGGTAGCACTGTACGTAGATTTGAAGGGTTATTAGAAAAGTTAGGCCCAGCCACAAAGTAGAGAAAGGGCCGAACGTCACTTGTCATTCAATTTTGTTTAAAGTGACTACATGATTCTTTAAATAGGTGAGCATATTGAAACGTTGAGTAAGAAATTAATAGCGGCACCCATCAACGCGAAAGTGTCACAACAAACAGCTTCCCTCCGCAAAGGTTCAAGGGAAAAAAATAGTATTTCTTGTATTTTTAATATTCTTCTTTACTTTTATATTTTGTGTTTTCAACGGAGTACCTCGTCACGTAACAACAATTTGGCCTAGTCTCAGCGGAAATCTTTAACCAGCTTTCGATAAGTTATTTATTCTGATTCATCATTATTATTTTTTTAGCTTATATATTTAGTATGTATGTATATAAGTATCTATTATACAGGATATATATGATTATATCTATGTTTTTATTATAATAAATTGTATCAATATTATGCACCAGTGACAACCCCATTTTTATGTCCACGAAATCACTGTCCATTCAAAGATTGCCTGGAAGAGATCGCAGAAAGCGATACGGCCGCACATTGTATGTTTTTTGTGTTAAATGTTCTTGTTGTTATGTATTTTCTGGTGTACAATAAAGGATATATAAATAAATAAATAAACTATTAGGAGTAAAACGAGGTATCACAGAGCTGTTCAGCCTAACCTAAATCTACTAATTTACAACCGTTGCAATGCTCACGCCGCCGGCGCCGTTGAGAGTTTTTGACAGATTTGATGGCAATGGATGATGCTTATTTTGGTAACCCCCTACTATAGCCATGTGTTATAACACCGTTAGATAGCTCTTTCTAGACGGAATATACATTAAGACTTATACTGTACCGCATATATCAGTTATAGCAACCCGAAAATAAGGTTTGTTTTAGTTATTTCATATTTCACTTCCCTTTTGAGCATCATTACGAAGGCGTCGACATCACACGCTACCTAGTAGCCGATCATGGGTTCACTCTTCCCCTCTCTGATAAATTCAACTACATCCATTTAAATTGGTAGCGGACGTTTACATAGTTGGGAAAAGACTAGGCAGATGGTAAATTAATACATTACATAGGTACAAAACATTACTCATTTCTTTTATTATTTAATAGAAAAGTTTTTTAAAGATCATGGATAAGATGATCGATCACTACGAAATGCAAGTTCGGGATAAGTTTAATGGACTTTTCTAGTACCTACTCAAACTTCAGTTGGTCCTAAAGTACCTTTAAACCCACTAGCACTAGCATCGATTGGCAACATAATAATAAAATGTAGGTAATTACGTAATGTTTTTCTAACTGACGAACTGACGGTAACAATTTTCTTAAACCTGTGAACGCCGTGCGCAATCACTCAAGAAGTTGAGGACAGTCTCCTCAGAAAGTTTTTCTGTACGTACTACGGTTAACGTAGCTACCCTTATTGCCTCGTCAACCTCCACCCTGAGGGATGTACGGCCTTACTGTGATAGGCTTGAGTCATATATTTTTATCACAGTTTGGGAGCAAAACCAGAGGTCGTGTTCGCTCCGCTGTATTACTTAGATCGGACAAGGAATCAAGTCTAGGTCTTTGTGATCCTTGTGAAACTATAGGCTTAAGATATAAGGGTGAAAGTGATCCACAGCTATTGTCCGCGTTTGTAAATTAAATAAAAACTTATTAAAGTAAGTAAAACAAAACACGCGTTGCGTTCTCTTAATAAGCCACATGGTGCACCGTGTTCGCCCTAAAGAACACGGTAGTTATTTTTTCCGTATTCTTAATGATAGAGTCGATTAACTGTCCTTACTTCTAAAGAAATAAGGCCCAATTTTGTAAAACTAAACGAAAATCATAAAGATCCGAGATAATCCACACAACTAAGGAAAGTAACAAATAGGTTTCTAAGAACACAGAATTCTCGTTTATCCCCGTTTATGTTGTCGTTGATAGTTGATGGCTGTCACAAACACGTGTAGGTAGGTATCATTTTAAAATATTAAAAAGACAAACAATGAAATATCGTGTTGTTTTCCGACCCCGAAAGATGTCTAAACTAAGATGTAACAGAACTAAACAGAATTGTGACGATCGGATCAAACATCTCCAGATTATGAGTGATGGATGGTAACTGACGAACAGGTCCAGAGTAAACAGTATAATAATGTAGAAACCTATCCGTCTGTATGAAATATGCAATCGTAAAAAGTCATTGTTTGTAATATTTTGTCTGTCTGTTTGTTCCGGCTAATCTCTGAAACGGCTGGACCGATTTTGACAGGACTTTCACTGGCAGATAACTGATGTTATAAGGAGTAACATAGGCTACTTTTTGTGTGAGTAGGACGTCCCTGTGTGATAATTTCTGATCACCACGCAGGTGAAGCCGCGGGCACAGCTAGTATATTTCATAAATAAAACTTACCTTGCCGACCGAGTCGGTAATTAAACGAAAAATATTTCTAGTTTCAAAATTGATTAATTCAAACCGCCATACATTGAACAATACAGTCGATAACTGCAAGCCGTATTTCATGTAAATAGGTTTACGGTGTGAGAGCGTTTTGCACTGTCCGAGTCCTTACGTCACTGCGGCGCACGCACTAGTGTTGAATACTGGTGTACACCGAGATTTCGAAACGCGTCGTTTCGGCTGATTTGTATGAAGACGTAACAGTGCTTACTTTATTTAACTGCACTTATCATTACATTAAGACTAAAAGGAGCCGAGCAAAATAGAAATATCTACAGGCCGTATTTCGGTCATTTCGGCCAATCTCAACGGAGACTAGCCTTCGGCGCGGGACGTATTAGTGCACAAGTGTGTGCGCAGACACAGGGGCACTCACTCTTTCCTCTCTCTCATAGTCCGATGGGACGGCAGTCCAACTCGGTCGGAAAGAGATCAGGAGCAGGACCAAACGGCTTAGCGTGGTTTTCGAGGTGCAGAGGTATCACACCGCCAACTTCAGGCCTGATTATAACTAATTAAGTTAAATACGCTTAATTATACTGGTAAATTCGAAAGTAACACTGGCTGCCTGAAAGCTAACCATATTTACGCCCAAACTACTAAATGGATTTTGATGAAAATTTGCCAGGAGAATGATGAAATCCCGGAAAGGACATCGGCTACTTGTTTTTCTCAAAAATAATCCTACGTGTGTGTTTTTCCCATCCTCACGTATGGTTCTAAAACGTGGTTTTGACAATTCAGCTGACGTCCACGCTCGAAGTTTGCCAGAGAGCCATGGAACGGATTATTCTGGGGATTTAACTTGAAGACCGAGTTAAGAAAACCTACAACAATCCGTTCCATTACCAAAATAACTGATTTCACTCGGAAAGCTGCCACGCCAAAATGGAATTGGGCTGAACACATCTGCCGTATGTCAGACGATCAGGGGGTCACACTTACGACCCAGTGGGTCCATGGGTTAATGGCAAAGAACAACCCGGTAGCCCAGACGAAGATGGCGGGATGAGCTGGACTCTTTTAATAAAGATTGGTCCTTCGCAACTCTGGACAGAGAGACGTGGAAAGAGGGTAGGGAGGCCTTCACCCAGCAGTGGGACAATAATGGCTAGTCAAAATATAATCCCTATAGGGTTGATAGGGGAAGAAACTTCGACAAATGACGAGTGAAACTGTGGACAGAAAAAAATATATCACATATGGAATGTGACGCTGTGGCGTATCTCTCGGTAGACAACGTCATGGATACATGGATACTGAACACGTAATATCGTACTCTGTTGAGTTTTTGAACTCAAGTTATAAGCAGTGCCTTTCCATAAGCTGAGGCTTAAAGTTGGTGTCCCGTACCTCTTAATGCGTTATCTTGATCCGCCACGCTTACAAATTACGCACCTGCGGTGTAGTGGCGGACTATGCCTGTTGGGGGGCCGAAGCGACAAAACGTAATGGGGGCGCGAGCCCACGTTTGCAAAAAGTTTAAGAACTGGGAGAATGTAGGATATAAGAGTGAGCTCAAAATTTGAAGCGCACTGCTTAGAAAAGGACCATTTTTTTCTTATGACCATTTAGACGGACATAGGATTTACTGTGCCAACTTACACAAAAGAGTCAGAGAATTAAGAGCGAGGATGCAAATTATAGTACCCTCTTTTTATATGATACGTAGGAGACCTCCAACTACAATATACCTTTAGCTTACTGAACATAGATCTTTTTTAGGGTTCCGTTGCCAAATGGCAAAAAACGGAACCCTTATAGATTCGTCATGTCTGTCTGTCCGAGTATGTCACAGCCACTTTTTTCCGAAACTATAAGAGCTATGCTATTGAAACTTGGTAAGTAGATGTATTCTGTGAACCGCATTAAGATTTTCACACAAAAATAGAACAATAATATTTGGGGTTCCCGATACATAGAACTGAAACCCAAAAAATTTTTTTTCATCAAACCTATACGTGTGGGGTATCTATGGATAGGTCTTCAAAAATGATATTGAGGTTTCTAATATCATTTTTTTCTAAACTGAATAGTTTGTGCGAGAGACACTCCCAAAGTGGTAAAATCTGTGTCACTCCCCCCCATAACTTCTAAAATAAGGGAATGATAAAACTAAAAAAAATATATGATGTACACTACCATGTAAACTTCCACCGAAAATTGGTTTGAACGAGATCTATTAAGTAGCTTTTTTTTAATACGTCATAAATCGTAAACCACAATTTACCTTTCATTCAGTCAATTCAAATATAAAAATTAAAAAAAAAAAAATTAATTTCATAAACATAAACCTTATGCATAAACCGTGAATACCTGCAGGTTTGTACGGAACCCTCGGTGCGCGAGTCCGACTCGCACTTGGCCGGTTTTTTCTTGTTTGGGATTTGATTAAAAAATATTTCTTTATATTTGGACCCCTGAGAGCCAGGGCCCAAGAGCAGAACGCAAGCAATAATTTTTACCAGAATAGCAAAAGGAGAATTTGAATTAATTTTTCTGTGAAAATGTTGATGAACAATAATGTTGACATTGTTGGAGAGAACTAATTAGTTATAACGTTTTGATTTCCCGTAATTCCGACAGATGTAGATACCCATTTCAATTTAAAAGAGTGCAGTTTTGTAAAAAGTGCCTACAAACAAAGTTATGAACACACATTTACAGTACCAAATTTTGGTCATGTTGGGATGCCAGGGAGTCCAATTCCAGGATGGCATGAGCACCCGTTTGCTCTATACTTTGGTAAAGAGCAAACGGGATCAATGGGATCTCTGTTGCACCTACGATGAATATATGTCACCAAGAGACCATCAGACAGCCAATTTTTACTGCCTACAATCTTTTGCCTGCAACCATTTCTTGTTGTGTAGTTTAGTTGTTCTTTGGCAAATCTATGTACGAAACTGAGAAAGTAGTATTGCAGAAGTGGGCACGGGCCTAGAAGTTCTATTGTAGAATGGCATTTTGAGCAAATCAACTTTATTTCTCTCTAAATGAATAGAATATGATATGAAATTAGATAACCATGCCAGATGTTACACATTCATTGAGTGCTGGCTACATAAAGCAATCAAAACTTTTGTGAACATTACTTGAAGATTTGCATTCAACTGTCCACCTAAAGAAAATAAAGAGATCTATTGAGTGGTTGTAGGTACAGCGGTCAGGCTGTTTTAAAACTCCAAAGTTAAAAGTTGGTTGACCCATTTCTTGCATGAATACCTACTTGCTTAAAATTATATAATTGATACTTCCTTACAATATTTTTAACGGTTATCATTAAATGTTCCTGTTAATGTTTGGACTGGAAAACTACTGATTGTATGCCAAAATACATGGCAACTAGAGTAGATTTTACAAATATTTGTCTTAAAAATATATATATGCATGTAGTTAATTTTTTCTAGAAGAATTGTAAGCTTTGAATTGTTGTCCAATACTTAATGCTTCCTGATAACATTCATAATGGAAGATAATTGTCTTGCCTTTTGTTCAATTCATAACTGATGCCACATTTACATAACAATCATGGGGACGAATGGCCAGCTCAATTAGAGGCCTGATTGAGCATGTTGTTGTGAAGAAATCATTCATTATGAACAAATAAAAGGAATCAAAGTTGGACTTTGTTAGACATTTTTTAATAAGCAATTGAGCATGATATGCTTGTTGCAAACTGTAAACAGTTTCAATAGATACATAATTATTTCAAAATTTTACTTTTTATATATGTATTATATATTAGTGTTCACAACGGTCTACAAAGGCTGTAAAGGCAGTCCACATTTTCACAAATTATTTAATTAAACCTCCTAGTTACAACAGTGCATGTGGTGTTATATGCAGTTGACTGTTGCACACAGTTCAATTCTAAAGGTGTAAAAATTAAAAAGGAATATAAAGACACTAACCTTTAAATGAGGCAGCATTATAAATCCCACCAGCTGTCTTCTTTTATTCATCTCTATCATTTTCATAACTTACAGTCCATAACACTTAAATACTTAAAACTACATAACAAACATTAACTAAATAATTCGTTTAATATTAACAAAATGTGAAGCAAAACATTACAGATATCTAAAATTACATTATTTAAAATGGAATAAAATAGTGTTTGATAGTCCCTACCAGATTGTAATCAAAAAACGTCTTGACAAAACTGCACTAAAATTTATACAAACAATGAGCTAACGGCCGCGACACAAAAGTTATACTGCAATACGTAAACAAAAGATCGTTTTACTAAAAACAAACGACTAAACGGAGTAGCGATAAGACGTGAAGTTACTAACTTATTTTCAAATTAGAAAATTATCTATTTATTGTACCTACATTGCGTAAAATTCACATTTCACTACAGTCGATCGCACACTATAGTCGATTGAAAAAGTATTATCCTAGATGCATGTCTTTTTATTAAAATTCAGAATTGACAAGTTTATCAAATATCTCCCACTGCATTTTGTACAACTCTACGCCATATTTGCAAAGTAGGTGACGGTGTTGCCTCATCAAAGGAATTAAAACTACCATATTTTAATAGTAACGGAGACACAAACTCAAGCCTTTTCCTCAAGTGAACAGGTTGAAACGTGGTCTTTGCTGCCGTATGATTCCTCAATCTGTCTTTCAGAATAAAGTTCTACCGTTAATTCATTACAAAAAAATGCATTGTCCGCGAACATACATACATAAACTCATGCTTTTTCCATACACGTAGGCAGAAACAACAGAATGCATCTGCTACAATATTTAAAACATATTGATACTTCTCTCACGTCATAAACATCGTGTCATACAGGCATGCTGGTTGCAAAAATTTAAGGGTCCCTGAAACGACCTGTAGCAATTGTATTTTTTACGTGATTGATACACAATGATGAGCAAATTGATCGTCTTCCAGATGCAATTGAAGCTATTGACAATATTACACAATTACAATTGATGACAATTAACCTAAAGGCATCCCCTTTAAGCGTTTTGCACTTACATTGTAAGTATTATTTATTACTAATTATGTCAGTCGCCTTTAATTCATCTCCCAACATGACCAGACCATATTCACTCTCTTTAAAATTTTTGACACTATGATTTAACTCTAGATAACTAAACTATTTTCGTTGTTATATGGTTAGTAAACATTCGTCGAACCGACTACGCCCAATAAAATGCATTTTTTGGTAAAAGTATTTATTAATCACAGGAACTTCTGACATTGGTACATTCTTTGGGTCATTATTATACAAAAAATAATCAAAACAGTAAATAAGAACTATTCCACACAGCCCATGCATTTATCGATGTTCACATAGAATTACATGAAAACGAGAATCGCGGGTAGGTGGGTCGTCGAACGGATGAATGTTTAGTTATCAGGGGTTAATGAAATATATATTATCTATACAAATAAATAACACAGGTCAACATTTGATCTAAAAATTATCACTGAACCTTAGTATAGTTTCTTAGGGTTTTTGGGGTCGCTGATTTCGAATTCAATGTCGGTTGACCTCCATCACATCAGGTTCAAGGTCACATCAAGGTCAAAGTAAGAATACTTTGAAAATTTGAAAAGTCATCGTTGAGGTGACAGCTTGTTGTTCACGCGCCTCTTATTAATTGGTAGCTTACAGGCCAGTTTACGAATATTGCTCAATGTGAAAAATTGCGGGCGATGGCAACGGTGAGAGAGCCATAAAAGTGGCGCGAGATCACGCGCGGGTGGTGAGGTACTGGGATACAACTTGCATACCACTAGCAGGCGTTTTTTCGCTGTGGAGTGCGCTGGTTGCTTGAAGCGTGTGATTGGTAAGACGTAAATGCTCGTGGGCAGCGCAGTACCCGTGAGCTGATCACTCTTATATATTTTCATCGTTAAATGTATGCATGGCTACATATCAAGGTATACATTTCCAGTTTAATTTGACCTCTATTTATATAGAAATCCTTTACAATGTGAGTTCAGTTTATATTGGCAATGCTTGCATCTAATGTGTTTGATTTAAAATCCTTGTTTGAATGACAAATTATTTGCTGTGTCGGAGCGATGCTGTTATAAAGGGAGATAACTTTTATCAAGGCAGTGCACGCAAGTGCCAGTCATTGTATTTCCTAAAGGTGGTAAATAAAAATGAATATAATGACTTTAACCTTTAAATGAGGCAACATTATAAACCCTACCAGCTGTCTTCTTTTATTCATCTCTATCATTTTCATAAGTCACAGACACGTCAGTAAAGACAACACAACCCTCTCCCCCCCTTCCAACACGTAAGTATAGATTTAGATCTTAATTAAATCAATGATCCGACGAACAATATAAAATCAGATCGATCGTCGATCGATCGATTGTCAGAAAACCAAGTTTTCAAATGTCTGATGTTGATGTTTTGCCAGTTCAAATGCCCATGCCCTTGACGCATAGGCATAAAAATCAACGAAAAGTAAAAAAATAGTTTTTTTTTTTCTGAAACCTTTTCATGTGTTATAGTTTTATTCACAATGTACACGAAAATAATACTTTTATGGAAACTATTTCCGATGTCGGCAACCCTGTTTTAACATCTGTCATCACGATGCTTTGTGAGGTAGTGAGGCACCAAACTAAAACGAAAATTTAACAGCGGTGGGTGCCAATTCAACTATTGTGTGTGTGAAAAATCAAAATAAATTTGATTGGGGAGAGAAAATAACGAACCGTGTAAAGTTATCAAGTGAAATTCCATTTGTTTGTTGTGGGATGATAATCTCACTCATAAAGTTGAATCTTATGCGGTCTTAATCATTTACAATATTGTGTGTGATTTTGAAGTGTTTATTATGATTTTCTTAGGTTTTAACTGATTTTCTATACGTACAAAAATTTTGTTGTTGTAATATTGTCTATTTGATTATATTAAAAAAGAAGACTGTAAATTCAATGTTAAAGTAAAGAGATACAAATAGAAATTAGTCGATTTTGTCCACAATTTTCTTGATAATATTTGAAATTACAAATTTAACAAATTCTTTGTAATCTGTGACTGATTTGACTGACTGACGTGATAAAAAAAAAAGTTTATTTGTGTTGAACATAAACTACGTGAAGTTGTGTTGCAGTTGCACATTTCTTAAGTTTTTAATTTATTTTTTGTGAGAGCAGTTTATTTATCGATCTTTTAGTGTTTTTGGCGGCATCATGGGTAAATAGTGTCAACAAAATAATCAGTTTATGTTATAATAATTCTTTTTCTGCATAAAATACAACTGTTGTTTGGGGGGACGTCTTGTTTCCAGAGGCTGTTTTCGAAGACCGTGAAAATTTAAATGAATTTTTGGAAGAGGCCGAACTTCAACAGTATTATGAATTGTTTAGGTAAATATAAACAACTTCGTTTCAGATTTGTTTATGAATCCTTTACTTTCGCGTTAAAAATTACTTTCCTGCTTGTTAGATACCTACCTACTCTTACCATTTACTGATATGTGTGATAGGTTTTTTTTATTCGAAACATTGAGTTTTTGTCGTATGTACTATGCTAGTTTTTGTACTTATTAATTTAACGGCTAAATACATTAATTTAACCACATGCTCAATACTTTGGCTGATTCGAATTTCCAACAAATCATCACTACATAGTATAAAACAAAGTCGCTTCCCGCTGTCTGTCCGTATGTATGCTTAGATCTTTAAAACTACGCAACGGACTTTGATGCGTTTTTTTTTAAATACATAAGAGTGATTCAAGAGGTACGTTTATATGTTTAATATGTGGGCAAAGCCGCTGGCAATAGCTAGTTATGTTCTAATTCAAGTATAGAAAAGTCTATTTGTAGGATTCAAGGTATTTACCATAATCACTACAAATAGACTACCTAATTTAACTAAGAAACACAGCTTTTATGTGAAAGTGGCATGGCGCTTATGTTTAGGTATGTGCTAATACTAATATTATATAGTAAGTACTTGTGTCACTGACTGGACTGGTTCACTCAAATCTGTGTGAATTTTTCCTTAAAAAACCTTTTCAGGCACATTGTCTTCACATGATCTGATCATGATTATGTCTAGACTTTAAAAGAAACTTTGATGCTATATTTGTTTCATAATTTCTTCTCGGGGCAAATAAGATAGGACATGTGGTCTCTGTCTAGCTTATTTTTGATATTATGACATGTAAAAGTGATTCCGATTTTCAATTTACAAAATAAAACAAATTCAATTTAATTAATGTATGAATTAAATTGAATCTGTTGTTAAACATTCAAATGGTTTGATTGTTTCAGAGACGTATTAAAAGTAACAAAAGTGTCACAACTTAAGTTTGTATTGACTGAAGACTTAGCTCAAATAGGCCTGTCAAGGCCAGAACAAAGACGGTACAAGAAGATATACTCTAAGTATTTTCCTAACCCATATTTATCAAAGATACGGAAAATGCTGAAATCAAATAAAAAGAGAGACCAGGTTAGTGCTATTATTACAAAGGTATGAAGTTGTCAGAAATACATGTTATGTGGTAAAATACTAGGTATAAATTATCAGTAGCTATAAAGCACTCTTTACTTTATATATCTGGTCTCTTAACTGGTTGGATGCTGCAATTACAGATACATTTAAAAAGCCATTGTGTCTCACGTGGATCTACGTGCCGGCATACAAAGGGTTAATGGTAAAAGAGCTAACCTTTTAAACCAAACCAGCCCTGGTATTGTATGTGTATCTTTACTTCTTGACCAGATTTCTAAGAACGCGTTGGATGTAATCATCAGGCCTCCAATTATTTATTTATTACAGCACACCAACAATAAGTACACATAAACATTAAGAGAGAGCTTAGTCATAATTTGTATAGTACTTCAGTTAACCTATCAGTTTTGTGCAGGGAACTTGTCACTTGGGAAAGCCTGGTCCTATGAAATTTCTTGTTGAACCATAAATATACATATTTGTTTTCTCTTAGCATTTTTTGTGACTTTTTTTCTTTTTATTTCTTAGAGTTATACTATTAACTTCGTCTTAGAGTTATTGAGCAATGTTTAATAGCCTATAACCATGAATATGTCTACCAAATAAAATAACAAAAACATATCCATATGGCAGTTCCAGAGATTACCCCTGCTTACAGACAACCTAATGTTACCTTTTTATCTACCGATTTTAATCTTAGCTTTCATTTTTGCTTTTTTACTGTTGGACTTCCCAATGACACCTGATAGTAATTTATATATGGAGCATCTGGAAATGTTGTTGATGCTAGGGCACGCCAGTGATGATGCATAAAGCTGTTGACCTTTACGAGCTGTTGACAGTGAATAAATCATTCATATCTTTATAAAACAGATAAAATATTAATTTGTATATTTCAGAATTTTCCTGGTCATTCTTCCATCGCGTTAGACGCCCAACCAGTTTTCGATAACAATGTGAAAGTACCTACAAAGCACATAATTTCCATGGAAGACATAACTATCAACAAAGAACTTGGTATGGGTCAGTTTGGTGTGGTTCAACAGGGAACATGGACTACAGGGAATCAAAGAGTAAGATCTATTTATTTATATATTATGAGGTAATACTTTTTGCAACTGCGCTCACGTGGGGGACAGTAATTATGTCATAGGAATGGACTACTGGGAAAAAAGTAGCCTATGATCTATTCCAGGTTATAGTATACCTGTAAAATTTTCATTGATCAACAATTCTGTAGTGTAAGTAAAATGTATAATTGTTCTAGCGTGAAAGGTAACAGCCAGCCAAAGTTCGTTTTGCGTTTATACTACTCTGAAATCTCCATAACTCAAACCTCGTTAAGTTGTTATCCTCAGTGTGATGTATAAAATTGCCATACCCTTTCGCCGAACTACTATATATGCGGTATCTCGAATTATAATCGATAGACCCTAAGGTTATTTTTTAGCGTTTGGTGGTTTTGTTCCTTTGGGTGTACCTACTTTACATATAGACGCTTGAAAGGCGAGATTCACTAAGCGACATAATGCTATGTCGCTTAGTCAATCTCGCCTTTCAAGCGTCGATATGCAATGAATGAATAAATTCGTTAAATTATTCTTCTGAAGTAACACTTCATTGCTTGAAAATAAGTTTGTTATAGGCTAGAATTTATTCAGTAAAACATGTACGCACGGCCGCACACCAAGCTATACATTTCCAGTATTAGCTGATATCTCATTGTACGGAAAGCCTGTACGATCCGAGGTCAGCTTAAACTGGACATGTATAGCCTGACCTATAGCCGTGTGTACACACATTGTAAACAGACAAGAAGAAAAGAACAGAAAAATTGTGTAACTGTTAAATCGCCACAGTAGAAATGGCGGGAGGGGACGTTAGGATGATAATTATATAGTGACCGTTTGGGTAATGTTCTTCTAAAAGGTCAGGTGCAAAGTGTAAACGTAAACGAGGCAATAGTATTATATAAGGATCGTAGCATGTTGCGTTCTGTAGTTTCTGCTACCTCCATGGGAAGAAGGCGTGCGTTTGTGTAATGTATGTAACTAGCAACTTCGTGCGTACTAAACGGAAATAAACAACTTTAACACTACGTTAATCAAAGAAGCCTTTCTAAGTCGAATTTTAGGAATTATTTCCTTTGTACGTCGAAATTTTGTTAAATTTGCTAAGTGGAAAACTCATTAACTCGTAATTTTTAGCATTTCCTTGGAAATTCGAGATATCGAGATTCTACTGTATTAGGTATGGATGTTACTTTGGATACTAATAACGTCTTTGATCAAGAGGCCAATTTCGACAGAAATCTCTGTGTATGTCTGTGTCTCTCTGTGTTTGGCTAGTAAACCAACCATGCAACCAACCATAATATCGTGCCCATGACTGCGCGCAAACAGCTGCATTCCCTTTTCCCTGACTCTCGTAGTCCGATGGTACGGCGATCCGACACCACCAGGGTGAGACCTGGCGTAGGACTCATGATTTTTTCCGAGATACAGCAATATCATAACATCGGCTTCCAAACTCGGGGCTACTACGCATAAATTCTTATTATAATAACCCAATACCTAATATTTTGTCCCCCCTGAAAATCGATCGTCACAGACTAGTGACCACGAGACCAACAGGTTAGTTAAAATCAATGCTGTTATGAATAATGCATTATGTGATTATATGCAGCAAAATATTGTAGTAACTGTTATGAAACAGCAAAATGTAGGTATTTTATTCCCATGGAACGAAAGTTTAAGCAACTTTTCACCATTTCTAACTGTAATTTTTTTGAGTATTTTATTTGCATTCACTGCAGTCGCTATCAGTTACGGGTATGACATACATGTATGGCTGTATACAGATGCAAAATCCTGTGTTTATGTCTGTTAGTCTATCAATGCAAATATGTTTTAAGGTCGTTTTTAAGACAGGGCTTTGATAGTTTTTGCCAAAAATGCACTTGGAAAAGGATTATGTTATAAAAACTTGGAGATGCAACTTAGAAACAATATTTTCAATTTAGTAGTTGAACTTTTTGTGGACTACCAGCAGTACCAGCATTGCTAAGAACTTACGCTCAACTCAGAAATAATACTCAGGGAACATAGTAGTGCACAGCGACGGCTGGTTTGAAGTGGCACAGGAATAGCGTACAATTGCACAGCAATAAAACAATCTAGAGTTTAAAAAAATGTAGTTGTAGAACCTCTTGTGTAGGACCATCGTACCTATTACTTACGTCGAACAACATTGCTGTTTTGCAGTTGTAAAGAGAGTTGCTTGCCAGTGAAATTACTCGCACATAAGAAATTTCTGCGTTGTCTTGGGACGATAACGCACATTTACTGCATGCAAAGGCAGCATGCTTCATATCAGTTTAGTATAAATCTTTATAGAACTGTTGGTGCCGGACAGTATATTTTACATTCGATTTAAAAAAAATCAAGTGTGAGTCAGACGACTTCCAATTAGGGTCCTGGAATTGGGATGAATTTATTCCAATAACAAATTTAACATTGTCGTTGAAAAACGTGTTCACCTTTTTTTTGTGGGTGGGAAATCATCAAATTATGTCTCCCGCTCTTGGGCGGAGCGGTAGGGCGTGTCAGTCTTTTACTGACTAAAACCCACCCGTGTTCCTTCAGTTGCCCATGTGCCAGGGCCACGGTATCTCTTCGAACAAATCTCGCGACCCTGGCAGGCATCGGTCCTAGCAGACTCCTTCAGTACTGCTGACATCTCTTTGAGGTGCGCGTGGAACACTACGGGCCGTCGACACGGGCCTGGTCCTTACCGGGCGGCGAGCTACCCATTGCTCGCCGCCTACAAGCCCGCGCCTACGGTGGCCGGGAGTCCGCGATCGACTCCCGACGCCCGGGGCGCGTTCCTTAGAAAAAGGACCTGTAACGGTTCCGATTTTTCGTTTTGAGATGTAGAATTCTGAAAAAAAAAAAGCCAGATAATACTTAATATGCTTTATTTACAATTTCAGCTGCAAGTAGCTATAAAATGTCTGGGGAGCGAGCGGATGACGTCAAACTCAACAGAATTCTTGAAGGAGGCAGCCGTGATGCATAGTATTGAGGATCCCAACATCGTTCGTCTGTACGGTGTGGTTCTTCACCTGGACTCCTTGATGCTGGTATGTATGCAAAGAACCCGTATTTCAGGCACTTAAGTGTCAGGAAGTCAGTTTTTGGCTGGTGAGCAACTTAGTATTGTACAGGCAAAGTATTTCATGCAGGGTGAAAGGAAAGAGGTTTTTTTTTTATAAAGGCCGGAGTAAAGAAGGTCTTACGTCATCCCACCTGGAAAATGAAGAGACCGATGATTCAGTGAGGTTCAAGTTCTCAAAGTCAATGTGGACATTTATTATTCTATATCTACATTCGGTAAAACTGGAAGCCGACCTTAACATCGTTGGGAATACACTATGGTGTTCTCGGACTAAACTAAAACTTTCTAGTCTAGTCAAGCCTACTTCAATAACATTACATAAATTACACCAAAACAAATCAACAACCACTTTATATACAAACAGAAATGCTTTATATGCAAACGAAACCCCTTGAATTGTTAGTACCTAGCCTATACCCGTAAGAATTTCATAATTGTGTTTGTTTCTCATGTGTCAAACGGTATTTTTAGAACAGATCGTAGCCGCTCCCCCACTGAGTTATTTAATATAGTTTATTAATGTCACCCGTTTTTCATAGTTTGTTGAGACTTAAAGAACTACAGCGTTTTTAAGGGGTTTCTTAGCCTTATTGCAAAAAAGGTTTCACACTTTTAATTTCGTCATGTCCTTTTGTATGGATGTTACGCAACCATTTTAGTCGGAGACTATTTGCACTATTTCTATGAAAGTTGCAGAAAAAAAATGTATTTTGTAACAATGGTCCGACACACAATTGGGCGGATTTGTCCTAGGCGTTTAAGAACGTTTATAAGGAGATGGAACTGTAGGTAGAAGAGGTGGATGGCTGCATTTAAAAAAAAAAAACAACTCTTACCTTGCGGTGCATTGGCGTCTCCACAAGTAGCTCCAGACGTATCGAACAGCTCCATCCAATTTCTTCCCGTGGGTGTCGTAAAAGACGACGTAATGGATTTAATAGAGAATGGGCAGCAACGTTCTCCATGAATTTTACCACCATTCTGCGATCGCAAACCCGCCTGCCGGGCGTGGCGACTAAGGCCTCCCCCAAAGGGAACCTCCCTTTGGGGGAGGCCTATGTCCAGCAGTGGTCGTCGAAACAATGATGATGATAGTTTCTAATACCGGTAGTAACTGTAATTTCTCGATGACTCTCGAACTGTTAAGCCTCATGAACACGGATCAAGTTTCTTGTCAGGGCAGCAAAATTTAAGCAACAAATCACTTGCATCGTCTAAATACTGTTTAGTTTAGTTAGACGGTGCAACTTTTATTGTTGCTTTCGTGAAAATTAGACTTTAGACTTAGTCTTTTAAGCAGGAAAGGTTGACAAACGCTTTTCCGTTTATAATAGGACATAATAAACATATTACGTGAAATACATTCCAGGTCACGGAACTGGCGCCTCTTCGTTCGCTCTTGGAATGCCTACAGGAGGTGTCGGTCAGGAGCTTCTTCCCGGTGCCAAATCTTTGCGAGTTTGCGGAGCAGATCTGTGATGGGATGACTTATCTAGAAAGCAAAAGACTGATACACAGGTATGTAGAATATAGCAAAGAGATGAGGGTGCTGCTAACTTTTTAATTTTACAACCGCTTTTTGACAAACCTTCGATACAATATGAACAATGGTTATAACTTTGATTGAAAGCCAACGCTCATTACGTAGCTATACAACTATAGTCATAAATAACTTCGGTTATAACCTAGCTGTTCCACCGAATCTGTGAACTTATACACAGTAAACACTTTGAGTGCCCAGCGCCCGGCTCCCGGGTAGAACGATAATTCGTTCGCATGCCCACAACTTGCCTCCGAGTCCTACGTATAAGTAGTTATGTATCTTGCGACCATGCTGAGCACCCGCCTACCGGGTGCAAATCACAAAAATAAGCTAGGTGCGAATAGTGTGTACTTTTGAATAAGTATTTTTTCAACTGGGCATTGAAAGTGTAAATAAAATACCCGATTATGACTTAAAAGAAATGCATGTGGAATAACTAATAGTCTTTGCCTGCGGCTTCGACCGCGTAGAGGTCTATCCCACAGGAACGTACTGCCGAGAAAAAAGTAACCCTTGTCCTAACTCAGGTCACTGTCTACCTGTAAACTTACCTGTACCTAAATTACTTTCTTTAACAAAATTTAAAGATTACCAAGGAATACTAAGTATCTTACCTACCTAGGTACCTTACCCATAGTAATAGTTAGTTGACGTAGACGACGCATTCCTGGTTTTCTTACGCAAGCGCTAATGCTGAGTGTGAGATAGAAACTAGGAGTGGTTTCTATTCCCAGCATGCGTAGCGTGATCACCGTAGAAATGGGTTTTGTCGACGGAACAATAGACAAAATTACAGATTGTAGAAAGATTAAAGACAGATTAAAGATTGTAGAAAGATTAAAGACAGATTAAAGATTGTAGAAAGATGGTGGTCATGCTACGCGTGCAGGTCGGGTAAAGTATTATTGGGCTATTCATCAAGAATTTCTCAGTGGCAGCTCGGAGTCTGGTTTTGTGTCCAGTTGATGTCAATAGGCTGGGCCCCTATTACATGAGACTTAAACATTATTGGCATAATGTGGGTATGCCTGAGTTATGAGTACGCCTTGCTTAACCCTCTAGCTAAGAAATACAGGTGTGATGTCATATAACTACAACATATCCATAATATTAAAACGTATAAATAATATTTTTTCAGGGACCTTGCGGCAAGGAACATACTAGTATTCAATAAGAATAGAGTGAAGATATCGGACTTTGGACTGTCGCGTGCTTTGGGCGCCGGCAAGGACTACTACCAAACAAATTACAACGTGAATCTAAAACTACCAGTGGCATGGTAAGTTGAACAACTTAATATATTGTTAGCGACTCGGCCCTGTATCGCACGGTTTTTACAAGCCTTTATTTCACTTGCAATGTTTATGTATGTGTGTAACTATGTGTGTTTGGGTGGAATCTTGCAACTCAATTTTGATGCAGATACATTCAACCGATTTTGCACAAATTTTGCACGTATATGTATATAGTGGGACAATGCAATATTATGATGACATAAAGCTGATCTGATGATGGAGCTGGAAGGTGGCCGTAGGAATTCTGTAATGCAACGATCAACCCCATCGAGTTTGGACTCGTTTGATTCGTCTTGATGAGTACTTTGTCTTTAGGTTGTATCCAGGGTCTGTAATGCAGCTGGAAGGTGGCCATAGGAACTCCGTTACTAAACAACATAACTCCATCGAATTTGGGCTCGTATGATTCGTCTTGACGAGTACTTTGTCTCTAGATGGTAACCAGGGTCTGATGATGGAGCTGGAAGGTTCCCATAGGAAGTCCGTATTAAAACGACACAATCCGATCGAGTCTAGGCTCGTTTGATTCATCTTGACGAGTACTGTGGTCCTAAATGGTAAAACCAGGGTTCGATGATGAAGCTGGAAGGTGGCCATAGGATCTCCGTAATAAAACTACATAACTGATTCGAGTTTGGGCTCGTTTAAATCATCTTGATGAAAACTTTGGTAACCTGTCCAGCGATAACTAAAAAGTAAAAAAATAAAAAATAAAAAAAAACTTCTTTAAAAACAAGCTTTTATTTAAATGCGAAAAATAGAATAAAATAAACTTTCCCTTTAAAATTTTTAGTATCAACTTTTAAAGTCATTATAGAATTTATATGATACTAGCTTCTGCTCGCGACTTCGTCCGCGTCAAATTTTTGCTCCCCTGACCCTTCCCGTCGCATCGCATTGCCAGTTTTCATCCATTTTTCGTTGCTGTTCCGCTCTTTTTGATCGCAGCGTAATGCTATATACCCTATAGCCTTCCTCAATAAATAAGCTACCCAACACAAAAAGAATTTTTCAATTCGGACTAGTAGTTCCTGAGATTACCGTGTTCAACCAAACAAACAAACAAACTCTTCAGCTTTATAATAACTAGCTTCAGCCCGCGACTTCGTCGCGTCAAATTTTTGCTCAACGAATTGCCTGCTCATTTTCGTCCATTTTTCATTGCTGCTACGCTCCCTTTGATCGTAGCCTGATGTTATATAGCCTTCCTCAATAAATAGGCTACCCGACTCAAAAACAATTTATCAATTCGAACCTGTAGTTCCTGAGATTTCCCTTCCCCATTTTAAGGAAGTAGGGGGTTAGAAAAAGACAAAAAGTAGCCTATGTCACTCTCCATCCCTTCAACTACCTCCACTTAAAAAATCACGTCAACTCGTCGCTTCGTTTTGCCGTGAAAGACGGACAAACAGACACACACACTTTCCCATTTATAATATTAGTATGGATGCATTACAAAAATCCGTGTAGTGCCGGACGTAAAGAATAACACCACCCCATTTCTTCCCGTGGGTGTCGTAAAAGGCGACTAAGGGACTTACTAGAGAATGGGCAGCAGCGTTCTCTATGCATTTTACCACCATACTGCGATCGCCAACCCGCCTGCCAAGCGTGGCGATTATGGTAAAGCCCCCCAAATTGGGGGAGGCCTAAGTCCAGCAGTGGACGTCTTATGGCTGAAATGATGATTACAAAAATCACGGTCGAATTTTGTCCATTTCGGCTACTGGGCGACCACTAGTTAATAGACACGAGCGATCGCGAACTCCCGTGACGATAGCGTTCGTCTAGAACGCGAATTAAGAATGTTGTCCTATTCAGTTGTCGCAATGCTCATCGACAGCATATCTCTGTGATTTTAGCGCACGCTGTTTTAGTTCTATAATTGTTTTTGTATATTTGCCAGGGCTGTGGCACAGTCTCTTCACTATTCCATGAAGTTATCAAGTTACTGCTCCTTAACATCTTGTGTGATATGAACCCCTTCCTGTACACTTAAGCCTTTTCTCGGCGATAAATATAAGCCGAATCAAAGGAGTAGCAGGGAGAACAAGTTCAATAAACAAGTCATATGAGATCAATCACTTTGCGTATTTCATCACTAATTCTCTCAAAACGGAGAAGTAAAAATTCGTGACGAAACTGGCATATTCTAGAATAAAAATGCCGCACTGGGCCCGCAGCAAGTTTCAGGAGGCTCCCCGACTGGCTATACCAAAATCGTACAAGCGATTATAATAGAGCATTCGGTAACGCAGATTCTAGCTGACCATGATTGTACACTGCATGCGGAAAGCACAAAACCGGTCGAAGTGGCGGCGCTTGGGGGAGGCCTAGGTCCAGCAGTGGACGTCTTTCGGCTGAAATGATGATGGTGACATAACGGCTTATGCTTTTGCTTCTGCAATTGACACATTTAATGATTTAAATCAGTGTTTCCCAAACATTGTTCTGCCATGGCCCGGTCATTTTAACACTGCCCCTTCGTGACCCACTTAATACTTTTAAACCCAAGCTGCTTCCATTACTTACTTAAAATAATACACATTTATTAATATTACATATTTTGGTATCGCCTATTTAGTCACTAAAGCGAAGTATGCGAGCTGCTGCTTATTTGTTTACCAAAAATCCAAGTTCTCGGAAAACGACGAAAGTGGTCCTAAGGTCAAGTTCCACTTCAAGTCGGTTTCGATATTTATTTTTAAGGTAAACTATTGTTGAAGTATTTTTTTAGGTATTATTTTTACACAAGGTGGGAATGTTGCGACCCCGTATTTTATTTTGATGGCCCGGTACCGGAACGCTGATTCTAAATAATGCTACTGATGACGTCATAACGTGGCTACCTACGGGCTCCAACATTATAAAAACAAAGTAATATGGTCACGAAAAGAAGAAGGCACACCGCTGTGCCGAATCATCGGCTCATCAATCGTCCTTGCCAACCCGACGTCTAATGCCGTTTTCCTATAGCTACAGCGGTAAAACTTACCACATCTTAGTTTACCACCCTGTATAACACGTTAACAGTCATGTCGGACCATGTGTCCGACACTTTTTAATCAATAATCGACTTAAAGTCAAATAATAATAAGTACATTTTTGACTTTTTCTGATTTTACCCATGGCAGTTAAAGTGTTAAAATACAAAATTGACTTTCAGGTGTGCCCCAGAGTGCATCCTATTTCTACGCTTCACATCGGCCAGTGATGTGTGGGCCTTCGGAGTCTGCATGTGGGAGATGTTCACGTATGGCTTTCAACCCTGGGCAGCATTCTCGGGACAGCAGATCCTGGAAGCTATTGATGCTCCTCACTATCAAGTTAGTTCTTTATTGCATGCAATTTAGTTATGGATAGAGAGAGAATAAGAAAAGAATTACAGCCGTTTCGGAGGAGTTTGGTAACAAACACTGCGACACGAGAAATTTGTAAATTAGATATGTCATAAATGTTTATGCCTTCTCTGTATTGGAAGAGGATTTTTAAATGTGTTTTTTTTTTGTTTTGTTTTTCTAATATTTAAAAATATTATTGATAAGTGTAAAAATTGAAATAAAGGAAATTATAAATGACCCGGTATAATTTATTCATATGTTTTCAGATAGATTTAAAAGCTTTTTAATACACTATAGTTGTCACACAGCTCATATAAAATATGTTTAATTTAAGGGTTCAAAGGCCGTCTCTACATTCAATTTTTTTAAATTTACAGAGACTAGAGCGGCCGGAATGCTGTCCCGACGCCTACTACGCTGTGATGTTGGAGTGTTGGGCTCACGATTTCAATAATAGACCTAAGTTCAAAGAATTGGGACCTAAATTACGAAGTATCCGACCGGAGCAGGTGAGTGTCATGTTTATATTTTTATTCAACCGTACCATAACACGACCTATCTATGTGATCTATTTAGACAAAAATCATACAGTCATTTCACAGAAGTCCAGACAAAGTGACATGATCGGCGTCCGAACTTGAGTGCATTGAATACACAGGTCCACTCAATCTTTGTAATTTTTTCCTTAAAAAACCATTTCAGACATCAATCTACATAGTCTTCACATGATCGGACCAAGATTATGTCTGCACTTGAAAACAGACTGTGACCTCTGAGTTTGTTCTCAGAGTAGTCAGATGGGAAATACCGACTTCATCAAGTTTTCATTTAATAATAATAATGAATATTTTTTATTTTATAATGAACGACGCAACACCTGCAATCCGATTGATTCATTTGTTTATATAGCTCTCGAATTCCTACTTCCCTCTCAAAAGTATCCACATACATTACACTAATATAGTTTTTTATTTCTTCTTTTTAGGTGGAAGCAATAGCGAGCTTCCCGAAGCCAGAACCTGGGCGCCGAAACACTTTCCTCGAGTACAAATGTGGACAAATCATTACAATATTGGGAAAAGAGTAAGTGTATCTGTGTTATATTTCAGTTTTTGTATTGGTTTGTGTGTTTTTTTGTAGTAGTTGTGTGTTATTATCTACTCTCAAATCGTAAAAATCAAGACAAAGTTTGTTTGTTACACTTTCACGCGAAATCATCATGAAACTTTGTACACATAGTCTTAGAAGTAACATAGGATAGTTTTTAAGAAAAAGTAAACTATATTTATTGTTATTTTTAACGCGACCGAAGCTGCGGGCGAAAGCTAGTACTTTATAAAGGCAAAGGCAGGCGAACTTTAAGAAATATAATCATAATATAACACTTTTTTTCTAACACAACAATGTTACAAAACATTTTTTTTTTTACAAATACGATACAGGGCAAAATCCAAGAAATTAATATTACAAAGGAGTTTCCCCCATTTTTTAAATTTTTTTATAATGCATTGTATATGTGTAGTCCTCGCCATTTTTATTGCATTACTAAACTATTTTTTTTCTCTTTTACTGATCTTTTGTTAAGTAGGTTCAATCCCAATGTATGAGAGTTAATGAAGTAGTGTATGAAACTGCATGTAACTAGGTAATAAAACACCTGTGTGACACTATTCACACTTGTGTTAGTACCCCTCATTATGCAACAGTTTCATAAACAACTCTTCTAAGATTTTGGGTTGACTTGAAAGATAGTAATAAACTCTCTAGAATAACACGTAATGTTATACGAATTGTGTGGGGTAGGTAGCACAGCTAAAAATATATAAATTGCACGTTCTTCTTTTTTACCGACAGTGAAACGAAGTTTTTTTGGTTTTTGAACTATCCATAATTGTGGTTTGTGTGTGGGATTAAAAAAATTGCAATTGTGTTTTCATCAGGACTAATTAAAATTTTCTTTCTGGCTAGTATTTTTTACACGCTTTATATTAGCTTCACTTGTATGTTTGTATATTTGTTTTGTAACCGACTCCTTATAGCGCGATTTTGGCCCACTTTAAACGACCAGATTTCATTCAAACTTTGCACACCTGTCAAGGACCGATGACAATGCAATAATTTCATAAATTTGTGCCATTATCCTTGCAAGGGTTACCAGGACAGCAAAAAAACTGTCTTCGAAAACTACGGTGACATACACAAACTAATTTGCGCCATTATCCTTGCCAGGGTTACCAGGACAGCAAAAAAAAACTGTCTTCGAAAACTACGCTGACATACGTCACAAACTACGCTGACATACGTCTCAAAATTCGAAACACCCTAAAAAATAGAAAATAAATAATAGTTTAAAAAAACTAAAAAACACGCTTCCATTGAAAACCAAACTAAAAAGTAGAAAATAATGGAAAGAAAATAAATAATAGTTTAAAAAAACTAAAAAACACGCTTCCATTGAAAACCAAACTAAAAAGTACAAAATAATGGAAAAAAAGCGTGGGGTGCTTTTTAAGGTATTTTTTAAATGATATCAGGCACCCCACGCTTTTTTTCCATTATTTTGTACTTTTTAGTTTGGTTTTCAATGGAAGCGTGTTTTTTAGTTTTTTTAAACTATTATTTATTTTCTATTTTTTAGGGTATTTCGAATTTTGAGACGTATGTCAGCATAGTTTGTGACAGTTTTTTTGCTGTCCTGGTAACCCTGGCAAGGATAATAGCACAAATTTATGAAATTATTGCATTGTCATCGGTCCTTGACAGGTGTGCAAAGTTTAAATGAAATCTGGTCGTTTAAAGTGGGTCAAAATCGCGCTTTATGGAGTCTGTTACAAACAAACATACAAATATACAAACTTACAAATATACAAACATACAAGTGAAGCTAATATAAAGCGTGTAAAAAGCGTGGGTTTTCTATGAAAGCGTGTTTTTTAGTTTTTTAAACTATTATCTATTTCAATTTTTTAGGGTGTTTTGAATTTTGAGACGTAGGGTAGCGTACTAGTTGTTGGACACTTTAGAGTAGGAACTTAAAAAAAAATATGCAAAAAATACAATATTACAATTTTATTTTTTAATAAATGTTTATTTGGTATCGTAATGAATGTCCTTAACAATGTATACTTTGTTATCATAGAAATTCTCCTATTAGTTTAAATAATAACAACCTAAAATAATATTAGCAATATGCATAGTCATTGGACATAAAATTTAGTTATGGGACAGCAATTAACTAGTGATTGGACAAGGCTTAATCTTAAGATTAACTTGTACTTAGGTAGGCAATGAATGCTTTAACACAAATTAACTTTAATAAAACAATATCAGATATCATTAAAACTTTTATTAAAGTACGAAACATACATAAAATATTCTTTTACAAACAATAAACTAACTTTTGTCAACAGAAATCTTCGAAAAGTTAAACATATAATATTAAATCAGTATTTCTTTCTTTAATCAGTCTGAACCCCACTAACAGTTACATAGAAATTATAACAAATCTTATGTATCAAGTTGGGAAAAGCTATCAATTCCGATTCAGCTAACTCCGAATCAATTCCAAATCAGCTAATGTTTAAAATAATTATAAAATCTTTCTAAAATCATTATAAAATCTTTCTCATTAACGAAACACAGATGAAGAAAAACACCCAAAAGAACTTTTAGTTATTTTTCTCTTTTCTGTATAAATCATATAGTAGATTAGCTTCCAAATCAACGTCCTCTTCAAGGGTTTCATCATCCAAAATTTCTTCGCCCTAAGTTTCATCACCATTGTCTTCTATATAACACTTATGACAAATAAAAAGATCAATAGCTATATCTTCAGGTAAATGTTCTTGGTGTCGTTTAGGCACACATATAACATGAAATAATAGGGAACACATATCACAAGCTAGACGATTGTTTGATTTTGTTGCTTTTGTACAAATCGAACATGCATTAGTAGCAGAAACATTTTTCTCAGTCATATTTTTCTTATTAATTTTATCATTAACCTTTTTCAATTTAACTACTTCTCTGAGTCTCTTCTTTTCTTCCTTTTTCTGCAGTTCCGTATCTTTTTTAATCTTTTGTTCTTTGAACATATTTCTGTAACTGTCAGATGTAAGTGTAAAGGGCATTCTAACAGTATTTCCCTTTCCTTTCCTTTCAGGTGTTTTAGGTAGTGTTAAGTAAGTTCCGAGTAGACTGTCAGTCATTATCTTAAAAGCTGGGCTATTTTCTGTTTGTGGTGTTTGGTCTTTTGAAAGTGTTTGCTCATCATCGTTGATTGTCATTCTGGTAAGGTACTCAATGTCGCAATAATTTTATTATCAACCATATTGCTCTTTTCATCAATGGTTGTTGTGGGTAAAATTAATTGATTAAAATCTTCACTTAAAAACACTGGGGTTTTTCATTTTGAAATGCAAAGTTGATTTGGGTATCCCATATTTTCTAGCTACTTCGCGCAGCTTTCCCTTACTAGCCGAAACCTCTCTTATGGCTAAGTTGATAAGGTCTGGATCCTGAATGACTTTCTTCTTCGTTGGAGCCATTTTTGGACTAAATCTGCAACAAACCAGTCATTGGACACTAAAATTACAGTAATTGGACAGATGTCCAAAAACTAGTACCCAAAGTCATAGTACTACGAGAATAAAATATTAACTTTATAGTCTCTAATCCTATGGAATTAAAGCATATTACACATAATAAAACTAATTTATTCGTAACACAGTTATTGGACAGCTGTCCAATTACTGATTTCCGATATTTTTGGGTTTCGATAATTGGACATCTCAAAATAAGCTAAAATACTGATTGAAATAACTGGAAATTCCTTGAATACTAAGAATGTAGTATAATCGATCTATTTCAAAACAAAATTTATGATTTTGAAAGCTATGATCAACAATATTTTGAATCAAAAAGTCTACTTACCTTATTTTTTCTATTAAATTCCACAAGCAATACGACGGACGCAGCGACGACCTAGACGAAATATTTTTTTTCATGTTTACATTGCCGTCTATGAAAATACCACTGTTCTATTTAGTAACGCTAATGCTTTATGCACACAACAATGTTATGTCGCAAGCAATCAACTAAGGCAAAATCTTATTATTTGAAGGCAAGTGTGCGCTGTCCATTGACTAGTATTGTCCAACGACTAGTACGTTACCCTATGTCATCGTAGTTTGTGTAACCCTGGCAACGATAATGGCACAAATTTATGAAATTATAGCATTGTCATCGGTCCTCGATAAGTCTACAGAGTTTAAATGAAATCTGGTCGTTTAAAGTGGGTCAAATTCGCGCTATAAGGAGTCGGTTACAAACAAACATACATACATGCAAGTGAAGCTAATATAAAGCGCATAAAAATAAAATAAGTTCTGGAACATTAAAATTTAATTAATCGTAATTATATTTTAGGTTTTAATGGTTTTTTGATTAATTGATTTTAAAATAGTTTATGAATTAAACGAATAGGTACTTCGTCTAAAACTTTGGATTATAACTATTTCTGAAATAAATAGATAAATATAATTAAAACCGACCATTAAATTTTGTAGAAAGATATACCTAAGACGAAGTAGCGCATATTATATTGTAGATAATACTCCATATGCGACAATGAAGTGATCATATTAATTCTCAATTACAGAAATTTGACGAACTGCTCACTATGGTACGGCGTGCTCCCCGGAGGTGCGTGTGGCATGCTCGACCCCACACATACGAAGCCGTACAACCCAGAGGTTAGTTCTTCAATACATATTTCTGTGCTATCGTTCACTGTCTTCACTTTCGCTACGAATTAATAATGGTCACAATCCCAAGCCACGTCTTTAACCAATTTTTGAACCGACTTTCCCGATCTTTGAAGGCTAACCACGGGCAGCCATCTAAGGCCACCGTTCAACGAGTGGATTGAAATGCATTATTAATTTCGGACGTTAATCCGTTTCTGAGTGTGTGCAGGGTGGGAAAGTGAAGCAGATCCTGGAGGAAAAGTACTTACCTTAAATGTTGAAGTTACTCAATTTTATTAACAATCCTGTATTTCTTTTAACAAGAGACACTGTATTTTTTATCTTGTTAAGCTCACCCGCTAGTCGAACAGATACAAATGCGAAAACAAAACAAACCTTACCAAACCAGATTTAATCCTTATCAAATATTTCTAATAAAACTTCCGTCTTATATTTAAGGTAAATCAAGGAATCTTAATAAAATAAAATAGTGAATTCACCCGATTTTTTTTTCTTGAGTTGGTAATGTTCGATTCCTTGATAAGGCAAGCGACTTTTCAAAAATAATTGAATGCGCTTTGGCTTACTTTAGCAAAGATTCGAGTGTCTCCTTTGAATAAACAAAATGGTGACAACATACAACACAAATTGTCAGCATGCAAGAGATGTTAAAAGTGGATATAAAGACTGATCATCACGTTTGCCTTAAACAATGGCATGCAAATATTTAAACACTAATTTAAAATCTTTCGTATCTCATATTCGTGACTCCTTCAATGTTTGTGGTACTTTCCCTCTGGGGTGCTTTTCAACTATCCACCTATTGTTTTCTGTTCTTAATATCTAACCGGGTCATTCCTTTTCAACTTTATTGGTTTGCTTTACCTGCGGTTTTCACTGCTAGAAATACAAACCATAAATTTGTTTGTTTTTTATAAAGCACTTAAACGAAACAAGAGCTTTCTGGCACTGAAAACGTTTTTGTTTTGTGTGTGAACATTATCTTTCTCCACTAACAACTGCATCATGGGAGCAGCCATTCAAGCTCTGTGTGGTTAAAAAACACTTCAACACGTATTCAACCAACATTACGCTTCCATCACCCCCATTCAGAAAAATGTGTGTTACGTGTCCGGTTCGTTGTCGCCGAATCCGATCCGCCAGTCGGCGCGGACGATCCGCCCGTCTCTGCTGCGGACGGACGTCAAACGTCACACGTACACCGGCAAGCGAACACACTTGCAGCGCAGCATGATCTCGAGCCCGCAAGGAGACGTGAAGCACACGGGCCACGTCGGCCTGGACGGCGCCTACTTCGGAGATATATCGTTCCTGGACCCCGCTGGCTGCGTAAGTACTGGAATGGTGCGCTGACACCTGCGTGGATGATGATTTTCATAATATATAGATTAATTTAAACGAATATTAGTAAAAGATTAAAATTAACGACGATAACTTAATTATTATTCCAATGCAACTGACTTAAACCGCTTGACTCATTAACAGTTTTATTGTAAGAATCGGTTCGGTCCAACTATCAGTTAAACCATATATGAATGAGTGATTTGATTAAATAATGATAAAAATCTAGGACGTTTCTGCTATCAGTATGTTTCGCTTATCCACGCAGGCGATGTAATCGTTCTTTTCCACAATTCATTAATATGCTTTTCATTGGGACACATACACATTATTCGTTTTTAATTTCTTGCTTTTGTGTGATTTGGTGAAAGGAAACTAATTTAGTGGTCCATTTTTTTAATATTTATTTTTATTATCATTTTTTAAATTATTTTTTTATTTTAGTATAATTATGTAAGTTTTAAATGATAAATTATTGAAGTAGATTTCTTAAACGTAGTGTATAACATATTAATAGACAG
The DNA here is from genome assembly GCA_947507805.1 of Aporophyla nigra. Classification (NCBI taxonomy): domain Eukaryota; kingdom Metazoa; phylum Arthropoda; class Insecta; order Lepidoptera; family Noctuidae; genus Aporophyla; species Aporophyla nigra. The sequence continues at coordinate 9,289,237 of OX382291.1, read as the reverse complement.
GATATTATTTTAAAACCCACCCTTGCATTGCACGAAATGCAAGGGTGGGTCGCTAATTAGCACCCATGGGTGCAATCTATTATTCGCCATAATACCCATTAGTACAGTGCACACGTACACAACAGGGGCGGGCCGCTAGTTTATATGTTAAAAAAAAATGCAGTTATTACATATGTATTGAGGATCGCAGTAGACTAGGTAGGAGACAGTAATGTACTAATATCTTATGAAATCCAATGAATCTATCAAATGATGTTTAAACGGTACATAACGACCGTCACGGAACCAAACTTGTGTGTGTGTTAAAATATGCATATCTCTGCTTTCCTCTTAGCGGCTCGAACTAAATGAGATTAGCCATACATATAGGCGTCTATATCTGAGTGCCTCTTAAACCGCACTAAATCATAATCATTTCTCTCTACAGCCTCCACGCCAGGTCGTGACGCCATACAAACCCTCCGAAGACCTGGAACAGATACCCCTCATCAACCCAAACTCGCCATCACACCTCACAGGCGCTTCCGGCACCACTCCATACCACATGCTGACTTCAAACCAGCCAGACAGCAGGGCTGACCACGAAGGAGAATACGTATCATGTATGTATTCTGGTACTGTAGGTGAAATGGACGGCTGGCCTGTTAGTCTAGTGGTTAGTAACCCTGACTGCTAAGACTGAGGCCGTGGGTTCGATTCCCACCCAGGACAAATGTTGGTGTGATGAGCTCAATCATTTGTTCTGTGTCTGGGTGTAATTTATTTATAATATGTATGTATTTAGAAATATATAAGTATGTTTATCAGTTCTCTGGTTACCATAGTACAGGCTCTGCCTAGTTTGGGATCAGATAACGTTGTGTTGGTTGTCCTAAGATATTATTATTATCAATCTATTGTCACGCGAATATACGAACAACACGATCGTTGTTTGTTCGTGAAATGATCGCAACGAGCGCGTATTTCAGAGACAGAACACTGGTGACAAAGCTTCCTATCTCCTATACTTTTGCTGTGCCCTATAGGGTCCATAATGATCTAAATTATATAGTTACCACCTAAGTACACATTATGGTAAAGCAAAAAATATATTGAGTATTAGCACGACGATTGTTTTCTATTATGACACCCTGTTAGAGTAATATTTGCCATGTGGTCACGTAGTTAGGTAACGCAGTCACACAATGCGCTCTCTAATCATTTGATACTCTTCAAATATAAGTGGTATACATTTGGATCATTGACAATTTGAATCCAAATTTTGTAGGCAATCAATTGTAGAATGATAGATGGCGTGACTCCCCTTGCTGAGCTGAGAGATAAAATGTTCACTGCGTTCGGCGCTGGTTTTATGTAATTTGCTCATATAAAGTTCTTAAATCCAAAACGTGGGGTGCGCGGATCATTGAATTTGCCTCTCATATTGTTTATTAAGATATTAAAATCACCCTGCACTTGAAAATTTAATTGGGACTAAGCCGTCTCGACAGTGGTGTGCGCTCGTGCATTCATGGGACTTAGTTAGGAGGTTTATTGTTATTTTGTGCCGTTTTGAAGATAGGGAGAGGGTGCGGTTCAATTGTGCTATACAATGTATTTCTTTTTTATACTAGGCCAGCGTTACGAAATCTGAATCCGACATGCTGGGAATTTCTAAAAGGAAACATAAGATCTTTTTTCGTGAAAAAATGTTTAGCGAACTTAATTAATAATTTGGTCATTAACAAGTCGCCGCTAAAAATGAGCGAAATTGACTAATTGTTTTCAATGCTTGGCAGTTCAGTTTCTTGTAAGATTTTTAATTTTGCAGTATTATAATAAAAGTCTGGGCAGCAAAAGTGGGTTTTTAATCTTTTGTTTTAACAAATTAGAAATCTGGTACCTTATTAAAACGAATGCTTCATTACATAGTCTCTTTGGCCTCCTTGCTGTCAGCAGGTAATATGACGGTGATGAACGCCGATTCATCTTCACTCTCTTGCCGTTATCTAGATTTATTTAGAACGGATAGACGTCGACTATCGCCAGAAACTCAATATATCACTTCATATCATACCTCTAAAAATATATACCTATCCTTTTAATATCAAACAAATTATGTCACGATACGGGTATGTTCGGTTGCACCCTATGACAAGTTTAGCAAAAAATGTGTTTCACAAAGGAATACACGACTCTAGTCAAAGCCACCCCTTTATTTATCATGCAGTGAGATAATCAGCCACTTATTTTACTAATGATGCATCACGCACGCTTCATTGTGCACGCTTACTCAAAGCTTCATCAAAAAGCACTAACTGAATTCAAAGTCATTTTAATTTCTAGGGTCAATACACACAACTTTGTTTTTTGCAGGTAGACACGCGTTAACAGCCCCAAATATTTCCACAAAGCAAATTATTTGAAATAGCAAATCATTTAGTTTTTTTGCTTTCGTGGGATGCGTGACATCTGCTCGTATAAATAACTTGTGTGCACTTTAAAAGTAAAACATTATTTAACCCAAATGTTGGGACAGGAAATGAAATAGGGTCTGAGAAGGATGATAACAGATGCCGTTCTATAGTTTCTGCCTACCCCTATGGAAGAAGGCGTGAGTTTGTGTATTAAGATATAGAAAATTGTAACAGTTTTACGTATTTAAAAAAAATACAAGTGTTTTGACAGAAGTCGGGATAGGCCCCCAAAGTAGGACTTTTGAAGAATTGGTTAGAAACAGTTCTTAAAATACTTAAATTGTTTCGCTATAACATTTTGGCCACAGTCATTACTATCATATCCTCGCGATCAGCTTATTTACTACCAAATAACATAAAAAGTAAGACACTGAACCGCATTTTATCTTTTCAATCATCAATCTTTGTTGCTTGCTAGTGTTATATAAAGTTCTTGACTGTTTAATCCCAAAGAAACGTTCGTTTATTTTATTTCATAGAAATTTATGATTAGAAAAAGGTTTGCTATTAGTGTCTTATAGTTTTTGCTTACCTACAGGCGATACTCGCTATAATATCTATATGGAAAGAAAGTAGATAAATGACGAGGCTTCGTAATTTATGCCTTTCATTGAAAATGTCATTATTCAAGGTATTAACACTCATCCACTAATAAATCATTATTCTTTTTGTAAAACGAGGCCCGCAGACGTCTCTTTACCAATGCGTCGGTTTTGAATCATAACACAAGTTATATTGCATGCAATACAAACCAACTCATTCAAGAACATGAATGGTGTCATGTGAGCCATTGTGAAGATAACACAGTGTTCTGTCGCACCGGGATACCGGATGCCGATGTAATCTTACACACAAAACTTGTATCATGAAAGGTCATGGCTTAGTTTTAACAATACGCGACATAAATACGTACTAACGCGACATTGTCCTAACTGTAACCGAGTTTATTTTTTCATAGTTTGTTTAAATATAAGTTAGAAGATAGAATAGTTGTTTAAAATTAACGTGGTATTATTTTTTCTCTTCGTTTTTAGGTGACGTTCAAGCAAGAAGTTTGAGGAGGAATTCCCATAGGACTCTATCAGAGCCGACTACAAGCAAACATATTCTTAGTAAGGTATAAACCAGACTTTTTTTTTTTTTTGAAAATTTATACGAAATTGGCGCTTGTTCATTATATTTTGAACAGAAAGAGTTGAAATGTTTTGAGCAGGAATAACACTTTTTCTGTATTTCCGTCTTTTGCTTATATTCTCCGTTATATTTTGTAATTTATTTTAACCGAATCCAAAGTTATTTTGCACTAAGATACTAGATAATAGTAGTAGTACATACACTGATACGATCTAGCCGGCTTTAAAAGTTTACCTGTACTTGTAATGTTTATTTAAATAAAGCCGGCCCGGAGATCGCCTCTCCTTCCTTGCTCTGCGAAATAAATGGTAACACAACTTTTTAGGAACGTTGTTATAGCTTGTATAGGTAGCCAAAACGTATTGAAAATATTAGCAATCATTATAACCAAATTCGGCACATAATTACGAAAAAAATATAAAGATCTTTATTACGTAAGAGGGAGTGGTTACAATTAAGTGAAGTCTCTAACCCTTGTGCTAGGTGAGGAAGTGTAAAATAACTTTAGATTCGGACATAGCATTTCTTTTTATTTTCACCTTTTAATTATGAAACTCTAACCTCTTCTGTACCCAAATACGTGGTCCACTATTTGTTATGTGAATATTATAAAGTGATCTAACCAATTACTTAATTTCATTTTCCGTGCGGTAATTCAATCATAATAATATGTTTACTGTTCGTCATTAGGGAGTTCCGTAGGTATTCTCTGAAATCCATGAACGCCTAACCACTGTGAGGTACTTAAAACTTTTACTGTATTTCTTCTTCTTTGAAATACCCCTTAATTTTACAATATGTGTATCTAGTATTCGTCGTAGTTCATGGGATATCTTCGGAGTCCATGATCATTTAATTTGCAATTTCTTTGAGTAATAGGGGACGTTACGTAAAGTAAACTTTTTCAAATAAAATGTCCAATTCTGTTTAAAAGTTCCAAATAACCTCTTCCTTTTTTCAAAGCCGGTAAAAACAAATATAGTATGAATTGAAGGAATATTTGTGACAAATGAAAAAATAGGATATCTCACAGGCACTCCTTATAACCACAATTAAACAGTGAGTTAATTAAAGAAGTCGTTGAAATATTTACAAAACTTTGTGAATAACTTAACTTACCGTAATATTGTTATATTGGTTACCACCTTTCCATTCGGATAAGCACAATAACTTGTAACGATAAAATAAAACATTTCAAAAGGAAAAGGTAAACTAAAAACTTATGTAAACACACTTTCCACTTAGGTGCGCTCCACAACGCTCGGCAGATCCCACAGAAGTGACAACGGCGCTGTGCCCAAGACAGTTGAGGTCCATGAGTACCATGAGATCTCAGACACCGACACGGTAAGATTATATATTTTTTTTAAACCGGCTAAGTGCGAGTTGGACTCGCGCACCGAGGGTTCCGTACAAACCTGCAGGTATTCACGGTTTATGCATAAGGTTTATGTTTATGAAATTAAATGTTTTTTTTTTTAATTTTTATATTTGATTTGACTGAATGAAAGGTAAATTGTGGTGTACGATTTGATTTATGACGTATTAAAAAAAAACTACTTACTAGATCTCGTTCAAACCAATTTTCGGTGGAAGTTTACATGGTATTGTACATCATATATTTTTTTATATTTATCATTCCCTTATTTTAGAAGTTACGGGGGGGGACTTTGGAAGTGTCTCCCGCGCAAACTATTCAGTTTAGAAAAAAATGATATTAGAAACCTCAATATCATTTTTAAAGACCTATCCATAGATACCCAACACGTATGGGTTTGATGAATTTTTTTTTTTGAGTTTCAGTTCTATGTATGGGGAACCCCAAATATTATTGTTTTTTTTTTTCTATTTTTGTGTGAAAATCTTAATGCGGTTCACAGAATACATCTACTTACCAAGTTTCAACAGCATAGCTCTTATAGTTTCGGAAAAAAGTGGCTGTGACATACTCGGACAGACAGACAGACAGACAGACATGACGAATCTATAAGGGTTCCGTTTTTTGCCATTTGGCAACGAAACCCTAAAAACTGGCCAAGTGCGAGTCGAACTCGCGCACCAAGGGTTCCGTACAAATCTGCAGGTATTCACGGTTTATGCATAAGGTTTATATTAATGTTTTTTTTTTTTAAATTTTTGTATTTGAGTTGACAGAATGAAAGGTAAATTGTGGTTTACGATATATGACGTATTAAAAAAAAAAAACTACTTACTAGATCTCGTTCAAACCAATTTTCGGTGGAAGTTTACATGGTAATGTACATCATATATTTTTTTTAGTTTTATCATTCCCTTATTTTAGAAGTTACGGGGGGGGGGGGGGGACACATTTTACCACTTTGGAAGTGTCTCCCGCGCAAACTATTCAGTTTAGAAAAAAATTATATTAGAAACCTCAATATCATTTTTAAAGACCTATCCATAGATACCCCACACGTATGGGTTTGATGTTTTTTATATTTTTTTAGTTTCAGTTCTATGTATGGGGAACCCCGAATATTATTGTTTTTTTTTTCTATTTTTGTGTGAAAATCTTAATGCGGTTCACAGAATACATCTACTTACCAAGTTTCAACAGCATAGCTCTTATAGTTTCGGAAAAAAGTAGCTGTGACATACACGGACAGACAGACAGACAGACATGACGAATCTACAATATAAGGGTTCCGTTTTTTGCCATTTGGTAACGGAACCCTAAAAAGACTGAATGAATACACAAATGACGGAGTGCTGCTGACTGAAATTCAACACAAGCTTAATTCATTTTATTTTATTTTTGTATAAGTATTTGCTTACCACATCTATCGCTGACCCAACCAAAGTGAAGTAAAATATTGTGTCGCTCAAACGAACTTTTACGTATTTTTTTTGTAACAAGACGCGAACATCCGGCACTCTCAACATTCATTCAGTCTTTGGCCTTAGTATGCTTTCTTTGTATTATGAGTTCGCTTATCATTTGTGGGATTGTGGAGCAACGAAGGTCAAATATGGTGCGTCTGCAGGTTAGTATTGTAGAATTTAATGACTTTTTCTTTCATAAATTTTCAATGTATCAAAAGTTTTCCGTTTTAAGTATACAGGATAAGTTTTTAACCAGTGCGCAAATTTAAAAAAAATAAACTTAAACGAGTTATAGTGTAGTGTGTGTATGTAGTTTTGTTATAATGACCATGCAATTTTTATTTTGATATATCTTAGTGCAAATAAATTAAGTTATCGTTAACGAAAGTTGTTTATTTTGAAACTAGTTTTTTATGGTAGCTTGCGCGCGGTACCGGCGCTGCGGTGGAGGTGAACGACCGAGCGTAGCTCCCAGTACCTACCAGCTTTTCGAGTGGTCAAAATTCTAAGAATTTCGAAGTACCTACGCCGTGCGCGGTTACTGACCTATTAGTACCTACCAAATGTTCGATCTGTGTAAATTCTAAGAAATTCGAAGTACCTACCTACCTACTAGCGCGCGGTTATTAACCTATTACTATTGTCAATATCATATTACGAAATATGTAGGGTGTCCACGATTTACTGATTTAAGGTCGGATAAAAATAAAAATAAAAAGTATTGAAAAAATCATGGAAATCTGTTCTATTACTGATACTGAACCACCGAAAAAAGTTTGCGCACTGGTTAACAAATTTTCCTGTATATACTAACTTTTTAATGTATTAAATAATAAAATATCATGAGCTATGACTCAGGACGTCGGTGTTTCCACGAGAAGATGTGGCTGCAGCATTGGAGGGAGCAGAACAAGAATATTGAATGTTTTAAGTACAAACAAAAATCGTCTGCTGAAATAATTACTTTCTTCAACTTTATCTAATTAACCTATCCTTTAAAATCTAAACCATATATTAATTGGTATTTGTAGGCCTTAAATTATGGCCAAATTTTGTAAGAAAGAAGATATTAGCTTTGTAGTAAGAGTACAAAAGTGTTGAATGAATAATTAATTAATCTGCGTAACGTTTACGGCGAATCTTTATATTTCATTATTTTGTAAAATTGCATCGCTTTTCTTCAGTCCTTCTATGTTTTACATAAACAGTAAATTATAGATGACCACAATTTTTGTTTTGGTTGGTACTTCTAAAACGCTCAAAGTTCTCGTAAGTTTTTTAAAATTTCCGCGTCCCGTTTTCCACAGTACGTATGTAATTTGGAATGCAATTCATCTGTAGCTGAAATCCAGAACCTATCTTGGTGCAGTTAGGGCACGAAGGTGCTATGGAGCGGTACTGAAAAACCTAACTGTTTGAATTATTCAGTGATTCTGTTAGTGAAGTAAGTTCGTTTCGCTAGTTCATATTTAGCGTAGCCCACCGGTATCGGGAATAGGGTCCAAGCTACCGGTGGTCAGGGCTGTTGAGAGACGAACCTCCTCACTATACGTGCCGTGTCCAGTAATACCGCATTCTGGATCAAGCCCTTGATCCACCTGCCTAACGAGAGCCTCTTTAGGTGTTGGTTGAGGGTCTTAGCTATTATACCATTAGCCGTCACGACTATCGGCACAATGACTGCTGTATCCACATCCCACATCTCAACAACCTCGCGAGCCAGGTCAAGATATTTCATCTGCTTATCTTGTTCAGCTTCACGACGGTTCTCGTCATGCGGGACTGCTACATCAATAATCATTGTGCGACGCTCTGATCGATCTATCACCACTATGTCCGGCTTATTAGTAACAATAGTCCTATCAGTGATGATAGATCGATCCCAATACAATGTGATATTGCCATTTTGGAGAACTGGGTCGGGCACATACTTATAGTACGGTACTTCTGATTCCACAAGACTGTATTTCAGAGCAAGTTGCTGGTGGATAATCCTGGCTACAAGGTTGTGTCTATGCAAGTAGTCTCCGTTAGCCAGACGAGAACAGCCAGAAATAATGTGTCGGATTGATTCCCCCGGACGGTGGCATGCCCGACAGATGTCAACCGTGCCATCCTTCACAATATATTTCCGGTAGTTGTTCGTTATCATAACTTCGTCCATAATTGCAAAGACAAAACCTTCGGTTTCCCCAAAGAGGTCACTGAAACGCAGCCAGGCTACGGACGCTAGTATATCTACATCGGGTCCATGTAGGACCCGGTAAAAGCGTCCGTGAAGCTCCTTGCTTTGCCATACCTCCCTGCGGTCATCAGTATCTAATACTTTAGGTTTGCGCCAGTTCTCGTTAGCCAAGGAGAGCGGGGTGAGGCTCTTGTCCACTGAGACCACATCTCGGTGCATCCCCACGTTGGCTTCTAGGAAGTATTCCCTGAGACTGCATACCTCACGGTTGTGCAGGGTCTTAACATACAAGAAACCTCGACCTCCGCACTTCCGCGGGATATACAGTCTCATCACCGATGACCGTGGATGGTGCATTCGATTTGCGGTCAGCATTGTGCGGACCCGTCTATCCCGGGCTTCAAGTTCCGTCTGAGTCCATTTGAGTATGCCGATAGAGTACATCAAAACTGGAATAACCCAACCGTTGAAGGCGCGAACCTTGTTTCCGCCTGATAAAATATATATTATATTGTTATTGGTGATGTTCTTCAGAAAGGTCACGTGCTTAGTACTCGCAACCGGCGTGTGTGTATGACCAATAGTATGAACCTAAACGAGGCAAAAGGAGTGTGTAGAGATCGTAGCAGGTGACGTTCCGTGGTTTCTGCCTACCCCCATGGGAAAAAGGCGTGAGCTTTTATGTACCTATGTATGTATAAACGAAGATGCCTGAATAGTTCACTATCTCTCATAAAGATTTTCGAGATAATTTTGTAAAGCCCTAGAGCAGTTCTCACACGTGCTGAATTGGATATATTAGGTTGGGGAAAAAGTCTTTTCGCATTATAGTATGTATGAACTTGTAATAAAATCTCTTTGGCTATACTATTTGTATCTGGCTGGTTTTGGTATCATTAAGAAAAAATCTACATCTTTTTAATAAAATAAGCGATAGACATAATTTTAATACTAGAAATAAAGACAAGATAGATCAACCATTTTTCAGATTAGCAAAAGTACATACATCTTTTATGGGGTACTGTGTTAAATGTTACAACAAAATACCTTCTGATATATTGCAATTAAATGAAAGGAGATTTAAAAGACATATTAAAAGTACACTTTGTAAACGAGCTTATTACAAATTAAAGGACTACATTCAAGATAAGAACGCTTGGAAACATGCTGGTCTCGCTCCATAGGACAGTCTTAGAGTTTATCAAACTAGTTGCTAACTTAATTGTGTAGATAATATTTATTTTTTCTTCTATGACACTGTTTTACATTCTGTAATTACTGTAACTCACACACTGACAGTTTATATGGGTAGTTCATATAATTGTTTTTTTTATTTTATTTTTATTTAACTGCTTTTGTTAATTTATTTTTATTTTCTTTAAATTTCATTTGTTGTGTCTATATATCATTTGCATCGTTGTATATGTAAGCGGGCGGGCCCTTTATGCCTGGAGGCTTTAGTAAGGTTTTAAGTTCTGTTTACGATTTTTGTTTCATCATTCATTTCAGCTTGAGTTTAGTTTTCAATGTTTTGTTGGTATAATGGCGTGTGCTAGCTGACATATGGCGAATAATGTATGTTTTGTTTTATTATATTAATAACTTATACAATATTGTATAGAATCAAGTTCTTCTAACTTAACAGACAGCAGTGCTGCTGGGGAGTTTGTTCCGCCACTTCTTCTTCCCAGCCAAAGCACTAGGAAGTGTCGAAGGGCGGGCGTTTTGGGGGGACTGTCTTATGTGACTTTGACGTTCAAAAAGTGCTAACTCTCAGCCCAGTTTGAATAAATGACTTTTGATTTTGAAAGTTTAAATTTTAAAGAACATAATTCCAAATTCAAATTAGGAAAATGTGTGATTTTCATTTGTTTTTCGTACCGTCAAGATGAGTGAATCTAATGAAGAAATTCGATACATTTTAAAATTTTACTACAAAAAAGGTAAAAATGCAACGCAAGCCGCGAAAAAAATTTGCAATGTTTATGGACCTAGTGTAGTGTCTGTGAGAGTAGCACAAATTTGGTTTAAGCGTTTTCAATCCGGAAATTTTGATGTCAAAGATGCACGTCGCTTTGGTCGCCCTATTACGGATAAAATGGATGCCATTTTTGAAAAAGTGGAGCAAGATCGGCATACCAGTAGTTACGACGTAGCTGAAGAACTGGAAATTGACCACAAAACAGTTTTGGCGCATTTGAAAAAAACTGGGTACACAAAAAAGCTCGACATTTGGGTACTTCACGAGCTCACTGAAAGAAACCTAATGAACCGTGTACTCATTTGTGATTCTTTATTACGACGTAATGGAACCGAACCATTTTTGAAGAAGCTGATAACTGGTGATGACAAGTGGATCACGTATGACAAGAACGTGCGAAAAAGGTCGTGGTCAAAGGCCGGTCAGGCTTCACAGACTGTGGCGAAACCCGGGTTAACTCGCAACAAGGTGATGCTGTGTGTGTGGTGGGATTGGAAGGGCATTATTCATTATGAGCTGTTACCACCAGGCAGGACCATCGATTCTGAACTCTACTGCGAACAACTGATGAGATTAAAGCAAGAAGTTGAGAGAAAGCGGCCGGAATTAATCAACAGAAGGGGTGTGGTTTTTCATCATGATAACGCTAGACCTCACACATCTTTAGCCACCCAACAAAAATTAAGAGAGTTTGGCTGGGAGGTGTTAATGCATCCGCCGTATAGTCCTGACCTTGCACCTTCAGATTTCCACCTGTTTCGGTCTCTTCAGAATTCTTTAGGCAGTGTCAGGTTAACATCACGAGCGGACTGCCAAAACCACTTGTCGCGGTATTTTGATCAGAAGTCCCAAAATTTCTATAGCAATGGGATCATGCCCCTACCTACAAGATGGCAAAAAGTTATCGAACAAAATGGTACCTACATACTTTAGTTAAATGTAAATAAACTTTATTAAAAAATGTTTTGAATTTTCTTAAAAAATGCGAAGAAACTTTTTCCCCAACCTATTATGTATCTATACTTAATATAATATTATAAAGAGGTAACATTTGTTTGTAAGTTTGTATGTAGGGGGTAATCTCCGGAACTACTGGTCCGAATTGAAAAATTATTTTTGTGTTGGGTAGCCTATTTATCGAGGAAGGCTATAGCCTTCCTCGATGCTCGCTCCTCCGTCGCTCCTCTTGGTTTTAGCGTGATGTTATATAGCCTATAGGCTATATAACATCACGCTAAAACCAAGAGGAGCGGAGCAGTAATGAAAAATGTTGCTAAAACGGGGAAAATCGCTATTAAATTCTACATAAAATCGTCGCTTATAAGTTTGATATTGGAAAATTCTGTCCGACTTTTATTGTAACCTTCTCGCAAGGTTACACTGAACTTCGAGAAAATATCCACCTCTGCAAAGAATAAAAAATATTCATTTATGCTCAGTGTGTTGTATCACTAGCAGTTGTCCGCGAATCCGTCCGCGTGTATTTTATATTTCATCTTTAAAGTTCTGTACCTCAAAAAGCAAATTTCGTAACGATCGGCTCAGTATTTTAGGCGTGTACGGTAACAGACGGACAGAATTACTTTCGCATCTTCTTTACATAGTATAAAATAAAATCGCTTCTTGCGTCTGTACGCAAGTACGTAAGTTTTTTAAACTACGCAACGGATTTTAATGCAGTTTTCATCTATAGACAGAGTGGTTCAAGAGGAAGGTTTATATGTATATTATGCGGGCGAAGACAGACTGTGCTGTCATTCATCATCATCATCATTTCATCCACTGCTGGACATAGGCCTCCTCCAATTTGGTTGGCTTTGCTATAATCGCCACGTTTGGCAGGCGGATTGGCGATCGCAGTATGGTGGTAAAATGCATAGAAAGCGCTGCTGCCTAATCTATAGTAAGTCCGTTAGTCGACACCCACGGGAAGAAATGGGGTGATGCTATTCTTTACGTCCGGCACCACAAGGATGTGCTGTCATTAATAAGTTTAAATAAGATTTTTTATCAGAATTAGAGATCAAGTTAACATGAAAATTCTCGCTATCACCCTGTATGGCTTTTTTTGTGGTTGGGAAATCATCAAATGACGTCTCCTGCTCTGGGCGGAGCGGGAGGTCGTGTCAGACTTTTACTAACTAAAATCCATCCGTGTTCCTTTTAGTTTAGTCTCTTTCGAATCCCGCCACCCTGGCAGACCCTGTATGGCTCAGGTTGCAAGCGGCGTAGGGTTGGGGACTTTTAGGTAATCATTCAATAACATATACCGAATACTATGATTGTTGAAGGATTGATGTTGCTGACATTAAAAAAGTTTGAATATGAGTTTTAATAAAAATTTACCTGTACATCGCAACAAGCGGAGGCAGATTTGGGGGTATTAGGTAATGATTCAGTACCACATACATGGTACCAAAATTAAGGTCGTTATCAAAAACTTCATGTATTAATTGAGCCTATCGCAGTCCACCGCTGGACATAGGATTCTCCCAGGCTGTGCGACAACACCGTGCCCGCCCACTACCTTCCGCATCCAGTCTGTCAACCGCAGCCACTTTCTTAAGGTCGTCAGTCCATCTAGCAGGGGGAATACCACGCTACGCTTGCCGAAGGAAATCCAAATTTTGTCTAATATTGTTGGATGAAATCGTGGAAAACACAGCATACATGTTATGTTCGGCGATTTTAGCCCATTTACCTCGGTAGGTAAGCACGTCGAGAGAGGCTTCTTAAAATCGCTCTGAATGTTACTACTCGGACTATTCTGCATAAGCTGTGAAGGTTTTTTAAGAAACATTAATCTGGTTTAATTATGATCCTCTATAATTAAATCTTATCGATTTACTTCGTGACCATATTAAAATGTGTTATATTTGATATAGAAAAGTAAATATTATTTTCTTTTGTTGCAGGAGGGCACCTCAGTTTTGTGCAGTCGATCTGACCGCTTGCTATCAAAAGCTGAAAACGTTGACGTTCTAGTAAGAGCCACTTTAATATCTGTAATAGTAAATAGTTGTCCCTATCATCACCAGCGTAGCCTTTTCCCAAGTATTTTTTGGGGTCAGCTTCTAGTCTAACCGAATGCAGCTGAATACCAGTATTCTTATCATATAATTTAAAAGTGAAGATTGGTGCACGCTTTAATGACGAAATTATTTGGTTGGGCACACACATAAGTTATGATTTGTTATCTGAATAATTATTTTGTTACGTCTAAAAATTCTGTAATCTACTAACAAACGACGAAAACTCCAGCTAAAGGTAATAGTGGGGAAATATGCAGTTTATTTCAGGATTGTTTATATAAGCGATTTCATAAGGGGCGGTTCAGTATAGTTGACTACGTACTTCAAGGTTCCTCCCCCTCCTTACAAAATTCTTATAAGATAAGACTGTATTTGTTCGAGTATTTTTTTTTTTTTCATAAATCGCGGAGGGTCGCGCGTGGGCTTAAAATTTACCGCCTACGACTTTAGACTGTTCACCCGCGCTCAGTTCGACTTGTACACTTCAGCGAGTTGGTTAGTCCGGTTAATAAATTACGCCATGTTCTGATGAGGATAACATACCGCTTGTTGTCATACCATTAGTGGATTTGTACGTGCTGCAGTTCTGATTTGTATGTGTTGTTCCAGAAAAGTTCGACGGACTTCAGCCAGAGTTTACTTGAGGAACTCGAGCGGTTGTTCGAAAACGTCGACATGAAGAAACGAGAAGAATCGGTGAGTACTTTCACACATTTTTTTCAAAAATTATTAATCTTCTCTAATTACTGTCTGCCCTCTGTTACTTAGGGAATTAGGGTCCGACCCCCATCCGATTCAGTGTGTTACACGTGAATTCTGGTCGCATCAGCTAACTGGCGTATTAATATATGCACTGCGAATGTTTTATTTGTGACGGCGCATTTCTGCCGCGCTTATTAGAAGTCCAATAAGGAGGTTATTCGTAATTTCGAGTAAATGGCGCCCAAACATTCAACTTTTATTTTGTTTCTAAAGTATAGTTTAGAAGTTTTGCGAATATCTTTTGATTTACTTGTAACGCTGGATATGTATAGTTCCATATGAACTAACCTAATTTTATAATACTAGAATACAATTATTATACAAAAAAAAAATTGGCTCTTCTTGACTAAATCCAGTATGACAGCAGTAAGTCTGAAGGAACTGCGCTTTCTACTGTTAAATGCAGATTATTTCGTTTATTTAATTTAATTCAATTATTATTACCACTCCGACCACAAATTATAAACGCATATTGACTTAGGGGAGCTATTAAAAATAGTATTTTTATGTGAAAAAGAATAAACATTTACTTGATTATATTCGTCCTAAACACTTCGTAATTAAATAAAACAACGTATATTGAACTAAAAACGTTATTTTAAATAGCAAATAAAATATCAAGTTGAAATTATAGATATTAATAATAAACCATAATTTATTTATCTATACATCTATACAAACAAATAAAATTGGAGTGTCTGTTTTTAATATTAAGATAACCACTTTTTACTAAGTGTATATGGATGTATACACGATACATATACCAAAACAACATTTTTTACAATTTTTGTCTGTCTGTCTGTCTGTCTGTTCGTTCCCGCTAATCTCTGAAATCGCTGGACCGATTTTGACGGGACTTTCACTGGCAGATAGCTGATGTAACAAGGAGTAACTTAGGCTATTTTTATTTTAGAAAGATTCTTTTATTTTAGAAAAAAATAACTATCTTCGAAAACTACGCTGACATACGTCTCAAAATTCGAAAAACCCTGGCTGAATCCTACGAAATAGATCAAAATAATGTACTACAGTATTGTACACCTTAAAAAGGCCTACAAAAATGTCCTCAATGGTATATGTCTATCTCTTAGGGATAACCTACAATAACCATTTTTTATCTTTTACTTTTTACGAGAAATAAGGGCTTATTTACGAAGCGATTTTAAGCAATACAGCATTAATCCTTATCCAATTAAGTACCTTAAATACATTGTGCATTTGATATAGATCAATATGGCCCTTTACAGCATGTAATTTAAATGAATATCTTAGAAGATATTAGAGATTTAAAAAGTGGGCGCAGAGCGCGTTGGCAGGGGCCGGGTAGTACAGGATAAGTAGGATTGTAATTCATATTACTTTGGCTTCAAAGTAATTGCGAATATCATGTGTGTTCATTATACTCAAAATAAACCTAATAGTATTATTTCAAGTAAGAGACCGCGAAATTGCTTAGATGTTTAGATTTTTGGATGTTTGTTTCTCAATGATGCAAAGACGGCCAAACGGATTTATATCGAATTTGGCACAAAGATATATTATATCATGGATACGTAACAGATAGGATACCTACTTTATCCCGGTAGTAGGTTCCCTGGTGATATTTTCCGACCGCTATACGGGCCAAGCCACTGGCAAAAGTACTATTCCTATAATTATGTTCGGTGTCTGGTAAATGATTGAGTGTCTGTATAGGTAAAATAGGAGCGTTAAGAAAAACCAGGAAGACTTATATTCAACTAAACCAAGCCCTATGTCACAGTCTTCTTACTCTGAATACTATTACTTTTATCTTAAAAACACCAACACACATGATGTTCTCTTAAACTATGAATCCTAAGTAATATGAGTTATAATCCTACTACTAATAATATTATATATGTGAAAATATGTATGATTGGGTGTTTGTTTCTCAATCACGCAAAAATGGCTGAATGGATCTGGATCGAAAATAGCACACAAAGTCTATATTACCTATATAACCCGGAATAACACATTGTTATCGCGGTAGTACGTCCTCTTGCATTAATTTCCGACATCCACGCGGGCGAAGCCGCGGGCAAAAGCTAGTCTTATAATAAATTCTTTAAGTACATTTATACTAAGGATAAATGTAGTGATATATATTACAGCATTATAAATTAGTATTGTCTCTTTTTAATTGAAATTAACCTCCTAGCAAAGTATATCTCTCACTTAAAAGGAGGTCCCTATGTAAGATCTAAAAAATTGTACAAGTTTCAGCAATAAACCTTTTTATTTTTAAATAGAGCGCTTCGACAAAGTGCAGTATTCATATTACTACATTTATAAGTATTATCTATAAATTCTTCACTTAATGAGGCAAAAGGAGTATATCGCCGGGTTAAAGGCAAAACCAATTATTTAGTCCAAAAAAGTCAATATTAAATTTTCCGTGAGCGCATTTAGAAAGTTTGCTATTTGTTTTTTTAATTCAGTCTAATAATTATATAATCGGTTTTTACATTCGGTAACTCGGAAACGGTAAGGCCTACAGTTTACTTTGTTTTACCATTAGGTACAGAATCAAATGGCGAATAGAATGGTATATTAAAATAAAAAACTCAAAAAATCGCAGATAGTCGGTTTTGCCTTTAAACCCGGCGATATAAGGATCGTAGCAGGTGGCGTTCTGTAGTTTCTGCCTAACCCCATGGGAAACAGGCGTGATTTTGTGTATGTATGTCTTCACTAAATATAATTTACAAATCATAAAAGCAGCAAGTGTTTTTGCGTTCTATGTTATAGTGGTTTGGTTTTGGCACTTAGTCCGTTGAGTGGACCATTGTGCGTGGGCCATGGCGGCCGTCGGTGTTTTTTCCAACCAGCCCACCTCTCTCCAGAATTTTTATACTGCATATCTTACTAGTAAAATAAATTATGTGCAAACAAACACTAGGAGGCAAAGAGCAGTAATTTGTCTTATAGCAGTTGTGCTTAGTAATTAATTTTTCGGCAGGAAACACACTGCGTATTTGCTAATTATAAAAGTACAACTTACCGACCAGCTATCAAAGTAAAGATCTAATCACTATACAGAGCTCATTACGTCGATTTTGAACCTATAAGTAACTCTATTTTCCAAAACTCCTTCCTTACTGTGTTTCTATTAATTCTAATTGTTTCTAATTAGCGCGGCAGATATGTTCATGTCATTTGCAAAGGTTTGTATTTAAATTGAATTAAAAATGGGTTTTTCTTGAGTATCCTGTTGTAATTTCATCCGCGTGAAAATTGGAATATCAAAGTACTTATAGGATTTTGAACCATTATTTAAATTATGACTGAATTTAAAAATTGATAATTGTAACATAATTAAAGTAACGCTCGGTTTTTAAATCACGTTTTTAAATGAAGAAAGTCAACTTTTTGTCAAATTGTAATGGTATCAATGATTGACGGTGTTTTAAAACGATTGATTGGCAGTTCCGTATGCGATTTTGGTAGTTAAATAAATATCCTTAAAGCCATAGGAAAACAAGTTTTGTTATATAAATAGCTTTTCATTAGAAGAATAATAAATTTATCTATCAGGATATCTTGTCTCAAACGTAACAGTTACTCCAAGACGTTCAAATAAGTCGGAGTGCATTGAAAAAACTTTTTTCAAAAAATAACAACCGACTTCCTTAAAAAAAACACTACGAAGTCAAAAATAACTTTAATTTCGAAAGTCGGTGTCTTAGGATCTGTATTTAAGGTTATTTTGCCACTGACTTCCGAAATTAAAGTTATTTTTGACTTTGTAGTGCTTTTTTTTAAAAGTCGGTTGTAATGTTTTTTGTAAAAAGTTTATACTTTTAACTTTTTAGTTATGGTAGATACCCCGCACATTAACGAATAACGTGATTAGATTACTAATCGCGTTATTCATTAATTTGTCGCGCTAATACTTAATGCAAATTTAAGACTTATATGGTTTTCACATGAACTCCATTGTCCGACTGGAACCAAATTAAAATGAGACCATTTGGGAAGCACCAGCTTTCAAATAAAAATCATCGAAATCGGTTCACCCAGTCAAAAGCTATGAAGTAAAACATAAAAAAAAAATACAGACTAATTGACAACCTCCTCCTTTTTTGAAGTTGGTTAAAATACATTTAATTTTATCTTATTTTCTAAATAGGTAGATATCATAATACCTTCGGATTCTTCGAAAAAAAAGAATTTCTTAAATGTTTAGACGTAAATCAGCAAAAATAATCTTGTTTTTGTAAAGATTCAGATCCTCTTAATTGGATTATAAGAAGATTTGCCAGTTTCTGAGAAAAATTGCCAAACTATGAGTTTGTTTTTATTTTATTTTTCGAAAATATTACGGTATACAGTCTGTAGTCAAGCAGAAACAATTTCAAGTAGAAACACGTCGTTATGATTGTTAAAGAAAATAATAATTGTACCCAATCTCTTTGTAATACGTGGTCTAAATACTGTAATAAATTGATATCGTAATGATGGAAATAATTATAGCCTGTACCCTTAAAACAATCGTATTAAGGAAATTATAATAAGATATAGAAAAACTGGTTCAAGAAAGCATTGCGAATTCATTCATATATCTTAGTTTGTGTTACCTTTAACTAGGAACTATGTAATGACAACAACGGAAGTCGATTAACATTCTTACATGGCTACGAGTTGGCAAATAATTATTAATTTCAATTTGTTTTCCTTTTACGTTCTACGAAAAATCTTTTATTGGTGTAAAAAATGTAAAAGAGAAGCACAAAAAGTATAATTAATTCTTACTTGGAAATCGAAATTAGGTTCTCGAAACATTTCTTTAACCTTCAAGTTATTTGCTTTGTGGAAAATTACCTTCATTAGTCGTTCTTATTTAATACCATGATGGACTTCTAAGCTCCATAAAGGTATCATCACCATCATCATTTCAGCCGTAAGACGTCCACTGTGATCCGGCAAATGGGACTCGAGGTGGCCTTGCACAAGTCCGAGGCCATGGGTTTTCATGGTCCTTGGAACGCGCCACCTGTGGGTTCCCAACTTACGGTAGGAGGGGTTCATATCGGCGTCGAGTCGACGATGAAGTACCTGGGACTTGTCCTCGACAGCCGGTGGAACTTCGTTGAGCACTTCCGACGTTTGGCTCCCAGACTGGAGCGGGCTGGGGCTGCCTTAAAGCGGCTCCTGCCTAATCTGGGGGGTAGTGCGGTTCATGGCCCTTTACGGGGCATCGGTGTGGGTGCCCTCATTGAGGCTGCGCCCAGCGCGCCGGTTGAGTGCGGCCCAGAGGGTCATGGCCATCCGGTTAATCCGGGGATACCGGACGGTCTCCTGCGAGGCGGCGAGCCTCCTTGCCGGAGTGCCGCCATGGGATCTGGAGGCAAAGGTCCTCGCCCACATGTGGGAGTGACGCGAGGAGGCGAAACGCCGGGGCGAAACTCCGCTGCCGCGACAAATCGCGGCACGGCGGACAGAGCTCCGCCAGGATCTCATGGCGACATAGCGGGTACGATTGTCGCAACCCAGCGCAGGGCACGCCACAATTACGGTGGTAAGTCCCCTCATTGAGGAGTGGATAGAGAGACGTCACGGCGTCCTCACCTTCCGCCTGACGCAGGTTCTCACCGTGCATGGTTGCTTCGGTGGGTTCCTGTTCAGGATAAAGCGGGAGGAAACGCCCTGGTGTTTCCATTGTGAGGATCGTCTAGAGGACATTGTGGAGTATACGGTGGAGGTGTGCCCTGCCTGGGCGGAGCACCGCCGTGTCCTCGTGGAGGCGATCGGCGGCGGCGACCTCTCGCGTCCGGCCCTGGTGCGAGCCATGGTACGGAGCGAGAGGGCATGGGAAGCCGTCACCTCCTTCTGCGAAGCAGTAATGCTCGCGAAGAAGGAGGCGGGGCGCGTGAGGGAGTGGCAGTCTCTGCGCCCTCGCGTCTCTAGCCGCCGCAGGAGGAGACACCCCGGGCGTCGGGAGTCGATAGCTGACTCCCGGCCACCGTAGGCGCGAGCTTGCAGGCGGTGAGCAATGGGTAGCTCGCCGCCCGGTAAGGACCAAGCTCGGGTCGACGGCGCGTAGTGTTCCACGCGCGCCTCAAAGAGATGTCAGCAAAACTGAAGGGGTCTGCTAGGACCGATGCCTGCCAGGATCGCGAGATTATTCGAAAGAGATACCGTGACCCTGGCACACGGGCAACTCAAGGAACACGGGTGGGTTTTAGTCAGTAAAAGTCTGAAATGCCCTCCCGCTCCGCTCAGAGCGGGAGAAGTCATTTGATGATGTCCCATCCAAAAAAAAAAAGACGTCCACTGCTGAACGTAGGCCTCCCCCAATTTGCCCTCAAATTTTCTTCCATAACCGCCACGCTTGGCAGGCGGGTTGGCAATCGCAGTATGGTGTTAAAATGCATAGAGAACGGTGCTGCCTATTCTCTAGTAAATACCTCAGTCGAGTCGTCTCTTACGACACCCACGCACAGTGGTTTCATTAGTACAAGCTAGCTAGACAAAATTATTTATTGGGGTATTTTGCTTCGTACGGCTTTAAGTTATGTAAGAAACATCGATAGAGTCTCACATGCTGCATATTTAAAACACAACTGGGCCTTGTAAATTTTATAGATACAGATGTTGTCTTCTACGTTTTTTTATTTAAAATTTTCCTCATTTTTCTCTAAAAATCCACTGTAAATTATTTATATTTGTAATCATTCTCTTTACTTCCCCAACACACCAGATACATTTCACATCCCGATTCCGTGGCATCTAGAAGTAATTCTAAACGCAAATGGATTTATAGTACACTTACAAGCTGTCGGCCCCTTAAGAGGCCGTGTACGATATTTGGAATATTTTGTTTTTGTGTTTTGAAAATTGGATTAATCTCGAACTGAAGTTTAATTCTGTTGTAAAATTAAATTTTATGAACCAGAGTTCTGAGTAGCCGAAATCAAAACCAATTTTCCCATTGCCCAATTTCTCTAATAATAATAATAAAGATACACTACAAAGATACCAAACAAAAACTTAAAAAACAAAACTTAACAACAATTTCAACACCGACTTGATACAATATTGAAAACACAACTCTATTCACGAAACACCATAAAAGCAATTAACACCTTTGCTATACCTGTGCTCACCTATTCATTCGGAATAATAAACTGAAACAAAACTGACCTAAAAAACCTACAACGGAAATTCAACACTACAATGGCTAAATTTCGCAAACATCACCCAAGATCTTGTATCCAAAGGTTAACGTTACAAAGAAAAGAAGGAGGTAGAGGACTTATAGATATTTTAAACTTGCACAATAGACAGATTACAAGACTTAGGCAATACTTCTTTACCAAAACTGAATCTTCCCTATTCCACAAACTAATAGCACATAATGACCAAAAGTTTACACCTCCTAATTTAAATGACACTACAGAACAAAAAAAACGACAAAGTGACTGACGACAAAACCAAATGTCAAGAGTGGACCCAGAAGTCTCTACACGGGAGACATCGCCAAAATGTATGGCAATTAATTGTCGACAAAGATGCGTCGAACGCGTGGTTAAATCGAGGCGAACTTTTACCGGAGACTGAAGGGTTCATGCTTGCAATTCAGGACCAAGAAAGAGACGAAAAACTACAGAAAATACATAATAAAAAAATTAACCACCGATACTTGTAGAAAATGCAATAGTTCTCCAGAGACAATCCAACATATTACCGGCGCCTACAAATTAATAGCACAGACTGACTACAAACATCGGCACGATCAAGTAGCCAACGTCATACACCAAAAACTAGCGTTAAAATATAAACTTATCGACACTGTAGTTCCTTATTATAAATACAACCCTGAAACGGTTTCAGAGAACCCCACAACGAAACTACACATTGCACAATACATTTTAATAGACCCGACATCACATTAATAGATAAAATAAATAAAACTGGGTTCCTAATAGACATTGCTGTGCCTAATACGTATAACTTACAGACTACAATAGCCGAAAAATTATCTAAATACATCGAACTTAAAGACGAAATAACTAGACTGTGGCATCTTCAAAAAGTCACAATAGTCCCCGTAATGCTATCTACAACAGGAGTAATTCCTAAACAGCTTCAGCAGTCCCTTAGTTCCCTCAACCTGCCATCTAACACCTTTCACCTGCTGCAAAAGGCAGTGATCCTTAACACATGCAGGCTAGTTAGAAATTTCTTCAGTGTGAGCCGGACACCTTGCACCAATACTCCCATGCAAATTCGTCTACCATACGGTCTACTTATCATATTACTTCACCCACACTTAACCCCAATGCTGGACACTTGGCTTAGGCCTGTGCCATCATTTCTATCCGGCTAGGCCGAGGAAAACAAATTTTAAATAATAATAATAATATCTTAGGACAACCAACACGACGTTATCTGATCCCAAACTAGGCAGAGCCCGTACTATGGCAACCAGACAACTGATAAACATACTTATATATTTCTAAATACATACATATTATAGATAAATTACACACCCAGACACAGAACAAATGATTGTGCTCATCACACAAAGATTTGTCCTGGGTGGGAATCGAACCCACGACCTCAGTCTTAGCAGTCAGGGTCACTAACCCTAGACTAACAGGCCAGTCTCTAAAATCTGACTAAGTTAAATATTTTTTTGACTATGGTTTTTAATATGAAAGTGGTGAGTTATACATTGTATAGGTAACTTTCAGAATAATCCATTATAATTTTTACATACCACGTAAATGTTAAAAACGTTCGTAAATATGTGTTATTCTAAATCTCATACCGCAAAATTTATAAAACAGTCACCGGTTTGAGGTCGAATAATCAAAATTAAATTATAGATAAAATATAAGAAACTTGTTAATCGAAATTAAAATGTTCATTCATATGGTACATTAAAACTTATAGAAATACAGTATCTTAACTGTAAAAATATGTCCATAAAATGAGATAAATCAGCAAAGTCTAAAAATTTCGGGTCATTATCATCATAATCAGACCCTATATTATTCCCACTACTGGGACAGACGCCTCCTCTCGGAGAGGAGTGGGCCGTAACCTTCCACACGGGCCCAGCTTGGGTCGGTAGATATTACATGTCTTCGAATTTTTGGTACAAGGACATGCCAGTTTCTTTACGATGTTTCCCTTCACAGTTTTGAGAGAAGTGATGATGAAATTATTTACATAAAGTAAATAAAGCGCTTGCCTGGGTTCGAACTCACGACGAACAACTCTTTAGTCGGGACCGATACTACTGGGCAACCACAGTTCTCAAAAAATTTCGTGTACGGCCTCTTAATTTTCGACCTGCGACTGTACTAGGGTTGCCACCTTTTTTTCATGCAATTAAAGTACTTTGGTTATTATAGGTAAGAAAAAAAAGTACACGGTATAAAAATAAAGTACGATTATTTTTCTTTGTTATTATATTTCAAAACATATTTTTTATTGCTTTTTGCAGTTTGCATCAAATAAATTCCAAGTTGCAAAAAGTATTTACGACTAATCTTTTCAAAATCCCAAAGAAATCAAATCTTGCAAAATAAAGTATTTTCGTGTACTTTATTTTTCTCATAAAGTATAGAGTACATTTATGTGAAATAACGTACAATACTTTATTATAAAGTACGGGTGGCAACCCTAGACTGTACCCTAGTTATTGCTATGCGGCTTTGTTGGAGGAAAATGCACCGCAAGTCGAAGTATAATATGTTTGTTTAATAAAAGTAAATCCAAAGTAGACATTATTAAAAATGGAAATAGTTACTGTCTGTTCAAAAGAACAGAACTGTCAGTACTGTCTATTCGAAGAACGTATCTGATTAAAATATAAACAAATGTATCAGAAAGCGTACCTCTGGATGCCAATTTGTAGAGCCACTTACAAATTGAGTGCGTCGATTTGATACTTTAACCTGAAATTCTAAGTTAAAATCACCATAAAGATGTTTTCACTTGACCATTGAAGTTAATTTTATAACCACAACTTTAAATGACTATTTACTAATATTATTCAAGCATATTTTATTGTTAAGATTGTTAGCTTTTCAATTATGTTAATATTATAATTTTCTATTCACACACACTCGTATATAATAGAAAGAGATAAAGGAAAAACCTGCATTTTCGTACAGGACCATCTGGTATACGTTTTTAAAGGTTCTCATAAAGATTTCGTCATCTTGGATTTTCTAAATAATAGAGCTAATTATAGGGATGTATAGAAGCCCAGGAAATGCAAGAGAGAGATCAAAACTTTGAAAAAACCAGCGGCAAAAACCCAGAGGCAAAAAGCCAGCGCAAAAAAAAAAGTGTAAACAAGCTTGCAAATGCAACATCATAACGTGACACACAACACTCAAAAAAAAAAACATAAGCGCATGTCACAGCTAAAACTGTTGAACCTGCAAATATTCGTGAGAATGTTAATGCCGATAAATGTATGGAAGGAAAGTTGGACGAAATTGTAAAATTGATGTCCTCATTTAACACTCGTTTGAGTAGACTAGAAAATAGCGCTACGAATGCTATTTCCACACGTAAAAAATGGATCCATTAAAAATAATGGCATGGAACTTAAACGTCAACAAGAAGTAGTCCTGGCCACAGACAACATTAACGTATGCTTTAAATCTGAAACTCACTTTACTAAGCAATTATACATAAATTTTCGAGGTTATAAAGTGTACCATGCACTGCACCCTGTCAATACTGCCCGAGGTGGTAGCACGGTTATCGTCAAAGAGAATCTCCGTCATCATGAAGAAGTTAAGTACGAATGTCCTGAAATTCAAGCTGTGGCGATTTTTATTAAATCTCAACTGTATCTAGTCACCGTAGCGGCTATCTACGTCACCTCCGAGATACAATATAAAAAAAGATCATTATGTGAGGTTCTTACAGTAACTCAGACAAAGATTAATTTTAGGTGGTGACTTCAGCGCTAAAAATACGCAGTGAGGTCAAGACTAACCACGACTAAAGGAAAGGAACTTGAGTGTCATGAAGGGCTAAAGTGTGAAGTTATTTCTACTGGAGATTCAACTTTTTGGCCAAGCGATCCATGCAAACTCCCAGATCTATAAACTTTTTTATAACTAAAAATATTTCCCGTAATTATTTGATCATTGATTAATGTTTTGACATGAATTCGGACCACTCACCAATACTTTATCAGTATGGTATCAGGTCCTACGCACAGAGAACAATCCTATGCTTGTAAATATTAGCACAAACTAGGAAAGTTTCAGAATAGATTTGGATAATACATTAGTATTAAGGGTTTCATTAAAAACTCCGGAACAGCTGGAATTAGGATTGAGTAATTTTACAACTAGTATACAGAAAGCTGCCTGGAAAAAGACATCGAAAAAAAAATCGGGTCAAAGCACCTACCCTGCAAGAATTAGATGTCTTATAACCGAAAAGCGCAAACACAGAAACAGATGGCATCAGACTAGATTTCCACAAGATAGAAGACTGTTGAACAACCTCACTGAAAGCCAAACGAAAGAAATTCAACACCACAATGACTCCTTAACAAACAGCTACCTTAGCCAACTAACGAGTGACACTAAAACTGGCTATTCTATTTGGAAAGCTACGAAGCACATGAAACGACGGATCGTATGAATTCCTCCTATCAAGGAAGTCAATTGAAAATGGGCAGTGACTGATGAACAAACAGCCTTAAGGTTCGCTGAGCATTTAGAGCAAATATTCCAACCAAATGAAATCCAGACTGATGAAGTGATTAGTTTAGACACTAAGTTAGTTACGACAAAAGAAGTATCTATAGAAATCAAGTGTTATTTTAATCGAAGAAAATCCCCTGGTAATACTAACGACCGAATTGCAGGACAAGTTTTACAGAATCTCGCACCTCAAGGTATAGTTAAGCTTACCACGATCATTGCTGTATTTCGGTTGAAACACGTTTCTAGCATAGTCATATAAAAATATGCAGAAACTCATGAACACAGACTTCAACATCCCGTGAATGTCCAGGCGATTCAACTTCTTGACAATACTGAATTACTGCGAAGACTAAAAAGGGTAAAACTTTTTGAGTTAGTTCAGTGCAGTGTAAGTAAACTTAAACTGTAGTGAATGTGCTAACTTTTATAAAGAACACGGGAATCAGTGTCTTCCCTTAACTTACAGTGAATAAGAAAGGCGTTATTGGACGCTTTCCTAGTTTTATATTTACTTAGTAGTTTAAGTTATATTTAATTAATTAAAAGGCTTGATTGTAATGTGAATAAAGTATCATCAATTGTGATATAGTAAAAAAAATGAAATGACGGGTTGTTTGCAAATAGTTCTTTACCGTCACCGCAATATTGGGACGAGCTTTGTTATGTAGGACAATAATGTTTTCATGTAATGGGCGCGTTATTCCTTGAGTGCTCGGCTCAATCTCTGTTCGATAAAGAGCTCAATTAATGGTTTCGACAGGTTTGAGCAATTCATAATATACGAACCCAAGCTGATCCCACTACATACTCAGCATGAGTTTTTTTTCCAAAAACATTCGTTTTGGCTTTCGATATTGAAGCATTGCCAGGTGGCCTCATGATTTTCTCTTCTTCTATATTGAAGTGGATACATTTTCCATCACCAGTAACTGTACGATGCACTTCTACTCTTTCTGTTTTGCCTGGCAAGCAGAACTTCACACGTGCAAAATCGGCGTTCAACATTTCTCGGCTTCAGTTTATGTGGAACCCAATTTCCTTGTTTCTGAATAATTCCCAACAGTTTTAAACGATGTGAAATCGTTGAGTTACTTGTAACGTAAGCACGAGTTCTTGCATTTGGTGCGAGTGTTCCTTCAATAAGGCTTCCAATTCCGTGTCCTCGTATGATATCGGCCTTCCACTACGTTCTTTATCTTACACATCAAACTCACCGTTTTTAAACTTTTGAAACCGTTACATAGGCTTCTACAAGCAATCGATGTGGTTCAGCTGCAGATTTCGTCAAATTAACGAAGTGAAAGAAATACCCCGGAATTGACGTTTATTAGGTACAAAACTTGACATTTCTGCACGTAAAATATTATTTGATGCTGATGCAGTTTCACTAATATTCCAAGGCAATTTTTTTACCAGATGTCCAAACTTACGATATTACATTTTACATCTGACAATTTCAACGTAACCTTTTAGTGACGACGTCTTTTGTAAAACGCCGGAAACTTATTTGTGAACCTAATAATATAAATTGAACATTGATAATTTTTATAAGCAGATATTTTGTAATATGTAGTTGTAGGTTCGCCTACTACAAAAGCACTCGCGAAAGAAGCGTATCCAATTATTTTTTTAATCTTTAAGACCTATTTGTTTTTAGTGCCCCGAGGATTTGGATATTTTATGTATGAGGTGAGGTTTAGTAGAACTTAGTTTTGACTTTATTTAACAATATCACTTTATTTAACAGTATTTAAATAAATCAGTATCAACTTTTTTCGCCAGAACTAAGGGCACGTTATTTATTTCTGTTGGAGTTGCTTTGCATATATCACAACGTTGTGATAACGTATCACATAAGACCGATGTTGCTTTACCGTCTAACATAGTAACACTGAATGTGAAATTTTTATTTCATCAATTTCAGTTTCTTTAAAATTATTTATTTCTGTTTCAATCTCATTTTTTAATTTAACATACTGGTTTTATCTTCCTTTTGGAATTTGAAAAACATAGGATGACACCAAAATGTTGAATTTGGTGAAACATTCTCCCAGACGAGTTGGTCTCGGGAAACCATTTTACTTGGTACTAAACTTCCCATAAATATACTGGAATCATCATCACTTCCCTCTGCAGACATTCTTTGCTTATATTTTGCCTGATATGAAGCACCATCAAATCCACATTTGCTTATTAGGATCATTTCTTTAAACTTGGTACTATCTATTGTAGCAGTTTTAAGTATTCTTTTAGTCGTTACGTCTAAAAGTGACAGCAATTTTATTTTAGCTTCTGTGTCTGTCACTGTTATTTCAGTTTTTGGCGGATATCATTCTTGCTTTGCAATAGATCAATATTCTTGTTTTGAATACTTTTTCTCAAAGTGCTATATTGCCACTTAGACAACTTAAGGGTCAAAACAAGCCCCAGTGCTTCATCTGCAGTAAATTCTGTTTTTTTTTTTACTAGCTTCTGCCCACGGCTTCGTCCGTGTAAATTTTTTTGTTCCGGGCCCTTCCCGCCGCGTCGAATCGCCTACCCGTGCGATTTTTCCCGTTTTTGCAACATTTTTCATTACTGCTCCGCTCCTCTTGGTTGTAGCGTAATGTTATCTCGATCCTATAGCTTTTCTCGATAAATAAGCTACTCAACACAAAAAATATTTTTTCAATTCGGACCAGCAGTTCCTGAGATTAGCGCGTTCAATCAAACAAACAAACATACTCTTCAGCTTTATAATATTAGTATAGCTTAAAAGGCTATTTTTAACATTTTTCATGTCTTGTGGATTCTTAAGCAAGTGATCCAGTATTTTAGCAATATCTGTATTTCCATCTTCTCGTAAATTTATAATATGTGCATGAGATATTTCTTCTAAAGTCATAGATGTATGAGTATGATCTGTACATCTCTTTTTTGTCTAGGCCCTAATTCAGAAAATGGTTTTCTTTGACTTAAATTGGTTGATGTAGCGACAGACGCTTTTTCAGGAGACACTAATTCATTTCATGTGCTAGGAACAGAGTCATGGTTATTTGGTTTTTAGAGCATTTACTTTAAATTCCGGCCAAATTATTTCCGATGCTAACCATTCATTATTATTAATTCTAAATACATCCTCTTTACTATGAGTACTTTTCCACCTTCTTTGAATGTTATAACAGAATTTAGAACATTAATCTTTTAGTAATTTATCTTCTTCGTCTTTTAATTCTGTAAGTAATCTAGATTTTATGGCACTATATAACACCTTATTATTTTTTAAACTACCACTTTCTCTCAGTATCACTACTAAATCAATATTTGAGACTAAATCGTCAAATATTTTCACGAAATTGAATGCACTATATAATATACACACACACACACAAAAACTACACACTATATTATTCTCCAAAAAAAAAGAGTTGTGCGTTAATTACGGTATGTGACAATGTACTGAGACGCTTGTTTTTCAAAGTTTTTCAAATATAACCGTGTTGTTTGTCTACCTCCTTTTGAGTCTCCAATCGTATAATGACACGTCATACTTTGCTGCACGCTGATTGGCCGACGCGTTAATGGATATCATCGCGCTAATGAGTTTTGTCGTAAACAAGTGACGTCATAGGGGTGGAATGGAATATGGGTAAACCATATGAACTGATTATTTCATCTAATGTATTAAAATTTATTTAATCAAACATACAATTTCTTTTTTTTCATACAAAGTTTAGGAGCCTCTATCTTCAAAATTACTAGAAATATCAGTAAATGTTACATAACATAAAATGTTTGTATTGATGTCTAGACTTCAGTAAGATATATTAGAATCTTTAAGTCCCCTCTTCACGATTCCAGCCCACTGAGCGTCGTCGCCACCTCGAAAATAATATTGTGCATCGCCGTATTCTTATAAATTCGTAAGAAATTGAAATTCAAGCGTCTTGTAATAGTTCTCTAATCTCTTATACAACGATTTGATATGATTGAATTATTAAAATAGAGAGCTACAAGAATAGAGCTGTAACTAAGGACGTCCAGGCCTAGATGTTATTTTCCGTAAAATAATAAAAGAAAGTGAAAGAGTTCTAAATCTGGTTTGTTACCACCCTTTCAAGGCTGTTTTTTTTAACTATTATTATTTTGTTTTTCACGTTCATACATAAGTAAACATGTTATTCAAATAATATTTCAACTCTTTAAATATTGTAAATTCACAGATTACTTACACAGACAAATAAACTTCAACTTACTTTTGGCAGCAGGAATTCAAGTCTTTAAGTTGTCAAATATCTAGACAAATATAAGGAAAGTGAAAAAATAAAAACTGGTGCACAATCTCTTAGTTCACCTAGTTAATAAAAACGTTATACTTAATGTACGGTTCGAACATTTGAAACCAGAACTTTAAATCTGAGCACACTCGACTATAATCATGTGTTTAGTGATCATGATTCTCAGCCAACATCGAATGCCTTGAATTTCTCTACACTCCACTTCACTGACCTACAAATGATTATGGTTGGTCGCGGACTATTGTATTCAGACGTAGGGTAGCAATATTTTTCTCTTAAACATACAGATTTTTCAGTGATCTTACTGGGAGAGCAGCGATTGACCCGTACTATTCGTTGTCCATACGCC
This sequence comes from Aporophyla nigra, assembly GCA_947507805.1. Taxonomy (NCBI): domain Eukaryota; kingdom Metazoa; phylum Arthropoda; class Insecta; order Lepidoptera; family Noctuidae; genus Aporophyla; species Aporophyla nigra. The sequence goes on along the minus strand of OX382291.1, from coordinate 9,258,506 downwards.
ATGCAATTAAATTAATAATGCATGCTTTGTAAATCGTTCATGTACAACATTTTTATTTAATGATTTGTCAGGATTCGGGACCCTAAGGTCTCGGAACTTTGGAAGCCCCTTCGGAGCTAAATCCAACTTGCAGAGACCTGTTACAAATTTTTTCATGAAATGTTTGGTGTCATTACTAGCTTTTGCGTTGCAAATGTTGCTACACAGAGTGGCATTAAAGTAGGTAATATGTATATCATGGCGTATCGATCGGGCGACCGACGTTTCATCCCCTTCTTCCGTGACGGCCAGAGTTACGTTGTTACAAATGTACCTCTCTTGGCTATAGTGCAGCGCTATAGTCCGTTAAATGGGATGGGGTCCGGTGACATAGTGGCTCGGCGAATACGCGAGTAACTCCATATCACCTAAAGTACGTATGTATGTATATATACGTATGTACTGTGATATAAAATTCTAAATAAAATTTCATGCCGTCACTTTTCTATCAGTATGAAAAATATTAAAAAAAGAAAAATCAAGGGCCACAAAAACAATTTAAAACCATTTTTCAAACTGTCGCATCTTCAATCTCAGATTTGTTACCACCAACTAGCACCCGCATCAAACTGTTTGAAACTGATCTTGATTAGTATTGTTCTGGTTTGTTAAACCTTTTAGTGAGTTATCATTAAGTTATCGTAATGGCTTCATCAGTGGCGGACTAAGCCCGTCAGAGGCCCGGGGCGGCAAAACTGAAGGAGGCCCCCAGCTTTAAAAAAAAGTAGTTTTGCAAGTTTCTTATTCAGTTCACATTTGTATGTATAAATAAGTGTTTATGTTTATTTCGTTAAAATCTGGCAAGTGAAATTAAAATTCGAACTAAATTATTTAGGCTAAATAAACATACATACCTACAATATCGAATGGATATGGGTAAGGAAAAAAAAAAAAAAACAAATCGATCGACAAAAAATAATTACATAAAATGAATCAAAGATAGTTTTTTTTTAATTTTTTGTAGCGTGATATACTTATGTGTTTTTGTGCCTTCAATTTACTGAACTCCTCAATAATTTCTGTGAAATCGACTTTTTTGGGATTTTATCTTTCTTTTGAAAGCACGGCTAGATTAACCAATCGCTCTTGACCCATTGTAGATTGAACATTATTTGCCTGTTCTGGTGTCGTGTCTTTTTTTTTGGATTGGACTTCATCTGATAACGTCTCCCGCTCTGGGTTAGACGGAAGAGCGTGTCAGACTTTTACTGACTAAAACCCACCCGTGTTCCTTCAGTTGCCCATATGCCAGAGCCACTGTACCTCTTGCGAACTAATCTCGTGATCCTGGCGGCATCCGTCCTAGCAGACCCCTTCAGTTTACTGACACCTCTTTGAGGCGCGCGTGGAACACTACGCGCCTTGACATGGGCCTGGTCCTTACCGGGCGGCGAGCTACCAATTACTGACCGCCCGCAAGCCTACGGTGGCCGGGAATCCGCAATCGACTCCCGACGCCCGGGGCGTCTCCTCCTGCGGCGGCTAGGGACGTGAGGGCGCAGAGACTGCTACTCCCTCACGCGCCCCGCCTCTTCCTTCGCGAGCATTACTGCTTCGCAGAAGGAGGCGACGCCTTCCCATGCCCTATCGCTCCGTACCATGGCTCGCACCAGGGCCGGACGCGAGAGCACGCCGCCGCCGATCGCCTCTACGAGGACACGGCGGTGCTCCGCCCAGGTAGGGCACACCTACACCGTATCCTGCAGACGATCCACGCAATGGAAACACCCGGGCGTTTCCTCCCGCTCTATCCTGAATAGGAACCCACCAAAGCACCCATGCCCGGTGAGGACCTGTGTTAGACGGAAGATGAGGACGCCGTGGCGCCTCTCAATCCACTCCTCTAAGAGGGCCTTACTGCCGCAATTGTGGCGTACCCACCAGTGTCATGTCTTGGCTGCAATTACGCCCATACGCTCACAAACCAAAGTACAAGTTATTTAGTGTTTATCGCCTGCGATCCTGACGACAAACAAAATTGTTTAATTTGATGGAGTTTGGCCAAAGATTGACGGTACTTTCCTGAGAGAGAGAGAGAGAGAGAGAGAGAGAAGTAAGTTTGCACATGATAGATGGCGTAAATACAATAGAATGTAGTGAATGTGTGAAATGTAGGCGTACAAGAGTGAATTATTTGCACTTCATTCATTCTGAGATTCCTGGGTTACCGCTACAAAGACGCGAATTCCCCCAGCGTATTGGACGCGTTCAGCAAAGTTAAAAGAATATTAGTACCGCGTAAAAAGTCTAGTTCGCTGTAGTGTTTTGGTCTTGATGAAATTATGTAGGTAGGGTAAGGTGGGGTACAGTGTTACAAAAAAAAATTATTGGAATATAATGACAAAAATATTGTTTTAATCAGTTAGTTTTTGGCATGGAAATAAACACTAACAATCTCTCTTTAATTAAAATAGCTCAAACATTAATATTATTAGCAACTACTTAATTTAAATTGCACTTTAATTAAATCAGTCGATTGTAACACTGAGCCCCGTATCTGGGGTAGTTTGTTACAGGGTAAGGGGCACAATGTTACAACATAAAATAAGAGGAAACTTACAGAATGAGAAAAATTGCTAACTTCTAGTAAATATAAAACTTCTTTAAAATATTCTTTGGGACAGTATAGACATCTGTTTGACGTTTGGTCTTTATTTCTGTAACAGTTACAAGAGGAAGCACAAATTTAATATTCTCCATCCACATCCTGGAACAGTTGACTAAATAAATATTCCTGCAACGCCTTTTCTTGATCGACACTGAATACCACTCTATTGGCATAATTTCCAGTAAGTCGTATGTGTCCGGCTTCATCCTCCGAACATTTTTCTTCTTTTGAACATATGTTTGCAGTGTCATAAAATTAACATGCTTTTTATTTGCAGTTTTTCGAAGACTAACACCGCTTTCAACCATCAAAATCATTTCTGCCATATCTTTTTTACAATTAAGACCGTAATCCATCTTTCTCTTACGATTTTGCACCATTTTCTTTTAATACCTTGAAATAGTACAAAAATATGTTAATTGGAGTTGACTGCTTCAGTGTCACACAGTGCCCCGTAACACAGTGCCCCGGAGAGGCAAACCAAATAAAAAAAATCGAATGACTATTTTAGGATATGTTTACAACAAACTACTTAACGGTAATATGTAGCCAAAAAAACATTAAATACAGGAATACTACCATCACTTACCTAAATACAATACGTCCGGAAAGAAATTAAAAACTTTGAAACTATTTTTTCGTCGTTTAATCACATAAAAACCTTATTTTTTAACCTGTTTTTTTATCGTTATTTTTTAAGCACGGTACAAACTGTAGCGAGGACAACTGTTTAAAGATGACTGCTTGTGAGCTTGACAAACGTGTAGGACCAACATCTTAAAACTAAAAGATGGGGACGGAGATATGTGTATTGTAACATTGTACCCCGTGTAACACTGTTCCCCACCTTACCCTACTAAGCACATTTTTAAAGTCTTGTTTAGGATTTCATCAGGGGAACGTGGAGGCATTTGGGGGCCCCCCAAGACTGGAGGCCCGGGGCGGGCCGCCCCTTCCGCCCCTCTGTTAGTCCGCCACTGGGCTTCATTGAGCCCTTTAATCTTGATACCAGAGATGGCAATGCTGCTGAAAGAAAGATATGCCAACGAGTATATCTCTTCAAGGAGAATATTTGTTACTATTACGACTTGTTACCAATTGTTATAATTTTTTTATGTTACTCATAATTTTTTAACATTTGTTCAAACGGAACGTTTAATCTCGTCAAAACGTAATGAAATACGTGGGATATTCAGAAAGTTTTGCGAAAACTCCTGCCAAGTATTTGGTAGTATACCGTTCGGCATTGATGCTTCTTTGGTTCCGTGAAGGGATTGACACCAAGTAGCCAGTCAAATTGAAAAAGCTCGCGATCAAAATCTTCCCCCCGCTTCTAGATCGCTTCACTTTGGTAGGCGTTGATTCGTTTTGAAACACCCAAACCGTCGACTGGCGCTTCGTTTTTGGATACCACCTCTAATAATGTCGTAACACGCCGAGACGAGCTTGCTTCAAATTTGTTTATCATATCACGGCACCATTCCACCCGGGCCTGCTTCTGAGCATCGGTGAGGTTGTGCGGCACCCAGCGTGAAACTAGCCTCCCCACACAAAGATGCACGTGTGAATCTCATGAAGGCTTTCCGATCAAATCTGCAGTATGTGTTGAATCTCCTGACACGTAATCAGCCTATTGTCTTGGATTAAATTTTTCACTGCTAGCACGTTTTCCTCCGTAACAGCCGGCAAAGGGCGACCACTTCTTTCTTCATCTCCCAAAGTTAGTCGACCACGTTTGAATTCGTTATACCAACGATACGCAGTTGCCTTGGAAGGGCTTTCATCCATGAATGCAATTTGAAGTCTATCGTATGATTCGTCCGGTTTCAGGCGACACTTGAAATCGTAAAAAATCATAGTGCAAAAATGTTCCCGGCGCAAATCCATTTTCCAATGAGACACGATAATTTAATTAGCTCGCAAAAAAATGTGGAGGGAAATTTTGAAATTGGAACGTACCTATTTTTACTTATAAATAATCATTATTTTTATAATAGTTTATAGTAGTTATGTTTATAACTGGCCAGAATCTCATACAAAAAAACTTTTTTTCGCAATACTTTCTGAGTGGCCTGGTATATAGTAACGATATTGGGAGAATACGGTTACTATATATTTCATGACAAAGATTAGCCTTTCTTTACTACAACGGCTTGTCTGAATTATTTATTTATTTTATTATTTATGTACACACAGTAAAAAAAACAGAGTGATAAGGCATATTAATACAATTGAGTACAAAGGTACTGCTTATTTCTTAAGAAATTTCTTCCAGCAGACCTGCGAAAGGAGAAATGAAAAAGAAATGTAAACAATATTGTGTGAAAACAAGAAGAGAAGATATGAATATGTGAAGTCTTAAACTAAAATATACTTATACATATATAAAGCAAGAAATTAACGTATACTTAAATAAATACATAAAGCTAAAATATAAAAATATACGTAAATACATATAAATACACACAATTATGAGGAAAGGTAATGCTCTTTTACTCGACATTTGAAAAGGGAAATAGTTTATGAGATTAATTTGTTTGGATCTAAGTAATGTAGCGACAATACTTATTATACAACTAGCTGACCCGACAGACGTTGTCCTGTCTCTTTGATGATATTTGAGCACGCATTCTGTCAATTCTATGTCATAATGTTACATTAAAAAAGTTTACATTGTCCTATTATATGGTTGTTAAGTATTCTTAAATAAGTGTTCTTCAATCAATCAATCAACTCAGCCTATCGCAGTCCACTGCTGGACATAGGCCTCTCCCATATTGCGCCACAACACCCTGTCCTCCGCCTTCCGCATCCAGTTTGCCCCAGCCACTTTCTTTAAGTCGTCGGTCCACCTAGCTGGGGGGCGTCCCACGCTACGCTTGCCGATACGCGGTCTCCACTCCAGGACTCGTCTGCTCCATCGGCCATCGGTCCTTCGACAGACATGGCCAGCCCACTGCCACTTCAGTTTGCTTACTCTGCGAGCTATGTCGGTAACTCCAGTTCTTTTCCGGATAATTTCATTTCTGATTTTATCCTTCAAAGAAACTCCGAGCATAGCCCGCTCCATAGCACGCTGAGCGACCTTGAATTTGTGAACCAGCCCAACTGTCAGTGTCCATGTTTCGGCACCGTATGTCATTACGGGCAGGACGCACTGATTGAAGACCTTAGTCTTCTGACATTGCGGGATTGGCGACGAGAAGACTTGACGAAGTTTCCCAAACGCTGCCCAACCCAACTGGATCCTCCTGTCGGCTTCCTTCTCAAAGCTGTGTCTACCGCACTGGATGACTTGCCCTAAGTAGACATACTCCGTCACAACTTCGAGAAGCGAACCCTCGATGTAGATTGGACTCGGCAAGACGTGCGAGTTGAACATGACTTTCGTCTTATCCAAATTCATGCCGAGGCCAACCCGCCGGGAGGCTTCATTCAGGCTATGCAGCATCTGGTCCAACTGTTCCAGCGTCTCTGCTATTACGACGATGTCATCGGCAAAGCGAAGATGTGAGATGTACTCGCCATTCACATTGATACCCTGTCCAGTCCAGTCCAGCGTCTTGAATACGTCCTCCAACGCGTTGGTAAACAGTTTCGGGGATATCACATCCCCCTGTCTCACCCCCCTAAGCAGTTGGATGGGCTGGTTTTCGTATCCTGGATCTGAACAGTCATCGTGGCAGCGTCATACAAGCATCTCAGTACTTCGATGTAGCGCCAGTCAATGCGACATCGTTGCAGAGAGGCCAGAACTGCCCATATTTCGATAGAGTCGAAGGCTTTCTCGTAGTCCACAAATGCCATACACAGCGGCTGGTTGTACTCCTCGGTCTTCTGTACAATTTGCCGAACAGTATGGATGTGGTCTACGGTACTGAAACCTTTTCGAAAACCGGCTTGTTCTGGTGGCTGGAACTCATCAAGTCTCCTGGCGAGACGGTTCGTGACGACTCTCGAGAACAGCTTGTATACGTGACTCAGAAGTGAGATGGGTCTATAGTTCTTCAGCAAGGTTTTATCACCTTTTTTGAAGAACAGAACCACCGCACCTCTGCTCCACGCTTCGGGCGTTGTACCCTCTTGGATGACGGAGTTGAAGAGACTCGCGAGCTCTCTCAAGACTGGAGCCCCGCCCGCTTTAAGGAGCTCTGTCGTGATTCCGTCATCCCCTGGTGCCTTGTTGTTCTTAAGCTGCTCGAGAGCCGCCCTAATCTCGCCCTGGTCGACATCTGGGATGTCCTCCGTGTAGTGGCGCGTTAATTCGGCTCGATGGTCATCTGCACTATGTCCCGCTGGTCTCGCCGTCCGCGCGGAGTATAGGTGCCCATAAAAATTCTCGACTTCCTTAAGTATCTCGGACTTTAAAGTCACGATTTTGCCATCCTCAGTTTTAAGTTTCGTCAGATGGGACCTCCCTAGTTGCTGAGCGAACACTTTCGACCCTCGATTTTGCTCAATCGCGACTTCAATGTCGCGGGTGTTGGAGCACCGAAGGTCGCGTCGCGTCAGCTTCCTGATCTTTAAGCTTAAGGCCCTCTTATCTGACGAAGACGGCTGCGTGGATGGCAACTCTCGTCTTTCCCTCATAAGTCCGAGAGTCTCCGAGGACAGTTTGGACACCTTACTTTTCCGCTGCGACGGGAAAAGTCTGCGGGACACGTAGCGCAGTGCTTTGACCACCTCGTCGGCCTTCTCGTCAACAGTGCCAGTGGTTTCCAGGAGGGCGAATCGATTTTGGAGTAAAAAGTAAAAAATAAGTGTTCTTAAATTTTCTAATTTTCCGCGCAATTTTTTTATTTTTTTCTTTCATAAGAACCTTCTCCTGACAATTACAAACACAACAACAACAAAAAAAGTGAAATCGGTCCAGCCGTTCACGCGTGATGTCGTGACCAAGGGAAATAGGGATTCATTTTTATATATATATATACTAGCTGACCCGACAGACATTGTCCTGTCTCTTTGATGATATTTGAGCACGCATTCTGTCAATTCTATGTCAAATGTCATAATGTTACATTAAAAAAGTTTACATTGTCCTATTATATGATTGTTAAGTATTCTTAAATAAGTGTTCTTAAATTTTCTAATTTTCCGCGCAATTTTTTTATTTTTTTTATTCATAAGAACCTTCTCCTGACAATTACAAACAGAACAACAACAAAAAAAGTGAAATCGGTCCAGCCGTTCACGCGTGATGTCGTGACCAAGGAAAATAGGGATTCATTTTTATATATATAGATATATAGATACTTTGTACGGCGTATCGTCGCTACTTTAGTTAGATTGATACACCCTTACAGCGTCATAAAGCGTCAGTAGATCCTTGATCCTCTAGCTATCGTCTCATCATCATCAGCCATTCGTAATTCATAAAATAAGGAATTGATTGATGAATGAATAAGCGTGTTGCACGCTTTAGAGATACTTAATAACAGACAAAATAACTGTTTAAAAAAAAACTCGTGTCTAATATATATTTTTTCTGTTTTCAGTCTCAATCCCCCAAGCAGGCAGATGTCGCCGGACCGAGGTAACTATCTTTATTTTCCTTATTAGCACTACTTGTAAATAAACTTCTTTCAAATATGTAACCTGACACGAAATATTTAGTATATTAAACTTTTCAATCGAAACACCCCACAAATAATTCGATCGAAAAGTAGTCTTACTCATTATATATTTCGTGTCACTTATTATAGTATATGTGGTACGAAGTTCCTCTGCAGGTTCAATGAACAATAGTATTGAATTTAAAAAAAAAAGACAAACTGACTTTAGAAAGCTATTGTGTTAAATAAGTGTCAACTACTTAAACATTGCTTATCTGCATAAGTTTATCACTCAGAGATTTGCCAAAGTCAGCCCTAAAAAGAAAAATGGAATGTAAATGTGATTGAACCTGAGTTCTGAGTTGATGATATACTAAATGTTGTTTAAATATTGTAACGCTTTCACAGTTTTAGTTTAATTATTTTGTAAACATATTTTGGTGTTGTATTCAATGTGCTATGAATGTGTCCCTCCACAGGTTTGAAATAATCTATGTACCTACCGTACGTAGGTTGTTTCAAAAGAACGAAGTTTAATGTATATTTGCTCCACACCAAAGAGAATATTCCTGATATTGTGTAAGAACATCATTTTTATGAACTCTTCTCTTCTCTATTACTATAATAAATAATTAATCAGTAGCAGACAAGAGAATACCTAACTTTACACTTAAAAATCTGTCTTTGGAAAAACAAAACACATATATTACTTAGCTGGTATAACAGCCAGCACCCTAATTACGAAACGCACAATTTATCAGAATCTGAATGGCTTTGTTTTCATTTCAATCAATCAAATCAGCCTATCGCAGTCCACTGCTGGACATAGGCCTCTGCCATGCTGCGTCACAACACCCTGTCTTCCGCCTTCCGCATCCAGTCTGTCCCAGCCACCTTTTTGAGGTCGTCGGTCCATCTAGCTGGGGATCATATATTTATTTGTTATCATATACTGACAAATCTTGAATGCAGAAATTTGGTACGCCTCAATGTTGCAGTAGGCATGTTTCTATATTGTAAGTCTTCTTCTTTCCTTTTGTCTGTGTTTGTTATCCTGTATGTATCCTTTTAGTATGCATTTGTCTGAATATGAGTCATGTGACTTGAATTAAACTAATTTTATTTATTTATTTTATACCTACATAATTATACCGGAGGGGCAAATCCCATAATTTTTAGAACGTTCGCAGTCTGATCTCAGTCACAATCTGTCAAAAATACCTCGAGTTTGCATACATATTTGACAAGTTTTTGACATTTAATTGTCATCGAAGTAAGACTGCGAGTAGATTTTGAACGTTTTTAATTACGAGAATTGGCCTTGTGCTATATCATGAGAGCTATTTTTTTTTAGCATGAAACTTCTGAAACCTATGTTCAAAATGAGTCCGTATTTTCTAAATATTTGGCTCCAAAGTAGCCAATTTCAGTGAGGTTTGAAGATAACAGTTATAGAAATCAACGAACTCGCTCAATAGGTGGGTATCGCAGAATTTTCCAGATATACATTTGTCCCTCTTTAATACAGTTTTACTGTTTGTCCTTAGCTATTGAAATTAAAAAAATAATGATTTATATAAGGTAGCAAAATCTGGTTTTAAGTCTATAACGTATTCTGGCATCATTGTTGTCGATTTCAAAGGAAACCAAGCAAAAAACACGCAATAAGTGAGAAAGGTTTAGAGGAGAGAATACAACGTATTATGTACTAATTTTCTTAGAAAGTTAATATAATGCTACGTTCCTTGTCATTCGTCGGGACCAGATAAGATTCTCTCAAGAATCCCATTGATTAAAATCGGTTGATTGTACCTTACGTGTACATAAATAAGTACCTTACTTGCTAAGATCTATTTCTGTATTCCCACAGTGTGGTGCCGGATGTAAAGAATAGAATCACCCCATTTCTTCCCGTGGGTGTCGTAAGAGGCGACTATGGGACTTACTAGAGAATGGGCAGCAGCGTTCTCTATGCATTTTACCACCATACTGCGATCGCCAATCCGCCTGCCAAGGCGTGGCGATTATGGCAAAGCCCCCCAAATTGGGGGAGGCCTATGTCCAGTAGTGGACGTATTACAGCTGAAATGATGATGATGATGATGATTCCCACGCAAGTAACTAAGACGAAACAACAGAGAAACTTAAAACGTGTTCACAAATAAACACAAAACTAGCAAAACATTATCGTGCGTAGCAATCTCGTAGCACTTTCGTAGCAACTTCGTAGCCACAAAAATTACGTAAAAATCCTTGCAAATGCAAAAAGGGTGACTTAGGGGACACCCGGACTTGAACTATGTATGTATTTTTGAATTCCGTTATATCATAGCTTCAGAAAGGTCAGCTGCGTAGTAATCGCAACCGGAGTGCGTGTAGGACCAGATGTATGATCTTAAACAAGGCAAACAGAGTATGTAAATAAAATGTTTATTTCTGTAAGTAGATCTTATAAAACACTTTTACAGAGCACTTTTACAGAGACACTTTTAGATGTCAGCAGTACTGAAGAGGACTGCTAGGACCGATGCCTGCCAGGGTCGCGAGATTTGTTCGAAAGAGATACCGTGACCCTGGCACATTGGCAACTGAACACGGGTGGGTTTTAGTCAGCAAAAGTCTGACACGCCCTCCCGCTCCACCTACCGCTCGAGACATCATTTGATGATTACCCAACCACAAAAAAAGGGCGCGCGACACAATACATAGGTCAGTTACCACCACCAGGTAAATCTAGGACATGTCTTTGTCAAGGCGCGTGATGTCACGGGAGGAACGGCGACCTGCTGCAATGTTCAGATGACGTAATAAACGGGTTTACGGATCGTATTAAGCATATTAATATTAATTTATGAAATAATTTCTCAAGTTGCAAGGATTGACGTAAAATTGCATTTTAAGCGGGCAATCTTAGTATGCGTTCTTGCGTAGCAGGAAATATTAAACAGACATCACTCAACCTTAAGCCAATTCGGCAGATATGACATACAAAATGGAAGTATACAACAAAGATACTGAAATAGGCGAAAGACTTAAAACTAAATGTTTAATATGTTGCAGCAGATAGTATCGTTATCTTATTGTGACAAATCTTTCATTTAGGTCGGTACGTACAACCGTGACACTAGGTACTAACTGACAATAGGTCATTTTACGCTTTGCCCTTACGATATTCATGAGCCGTACTGAAATCCTTTGTTCCGACAACTATGTATCCAATTGAATGTAACAAATATTACGTTTTTGTATATGGTGGTTTAATTTCATTGTATTTCCTTTCAAAACATATTTCAGTAGCTATAGAAAATATTTTTAGTTTACGTTATACAGCTTCGCTTTTGTGATGTTTGTTTGTAGATTGCAATCAACTATGCAAGAAGTACAATGTAGATCAATAAGTAGCATGTTTCTTCTGCTTCAGAAGACTAGATTACGTAAATAGTAATAAACTATCTTTTTCCCACAACAGTGGATCGGGTTCGCAAACTAAAGAGAAGAAGAAAGGGTATGTAAAATTTGTGTTTCGTTTAGACAAAATAACTGTTTTCATTTTCGCCTTTTTTTACTTAACCCATATAGCGTAACTGCTGAGCTTCCTCCAAGTCCTCCCAGGAAGTCTTTACTCTTAATTAAATCACTAGCTTCTGCCCGCGACTTCGTCTGCGTTAAATTTCTTGTTCCCCCGACCCTCCCCGTCGCATCGTATCGCCTGCCCGTGCGATTTTCCCCGTTTTTGCAACATTTTTTATTGGTTCTCCGCTTCTATTAGTTGTAGCATAATGTTATATAGCCTATAGCCTTCCTCAATAAATAGGATATCCAACACAAAAATATTTTTCAATTCGGACCAGTAGTTCCTGAGATTACTGCGTTCAACCAAACAAACAAACAAACTCTTCAGCTTTATAATACTAGTATAGATAAAAAGAGTAGGATAATTCTTACAGTTGGCATACATTGACCGTCGCTTTTCTCCTAGTACAGCGTGAACGTTAACTTTCCATTTCCTGCACTCAATAGGGCTTAATTTGGTAACATCTTTACGAAGATTAAGGACGGATGTAAATCAAAATTGCCTATATTCAATTAGATGTTTCATGAAATCGATAAGAATTAAAATATTAAAAAAGTATCCTTGATTTATTCAAACTTTTTGTGGAACAGAAACACAAAATTATTGCTAACGCAACTGAAAATTTGAGCACAGTCCGCTCAAATTTTCAGTGGCGTTGAGGTTTAATTTATTTTAGCTAATAATACGTTCATAATTTATAACATTATAGAAAAGAAACACTGTAATAGAGAACATAATAAAAACCACTGACACCAATTCCGGAAACTTGATTAAAATCGTTAGGAATTCATGAATACATATAGACGCAAAACTATAAAATAAAATATTGTATTCATTCAATGTTGATATTTAAAATCAAGTTTTTTTTTTGTAAATTTTCTTCCGGAGTAATTAACAACAGCAAACTAGCCAATTCCACTCTTTATTAGATCTTTAGTTTTTTTTTAAATTTTAATGTCAGATTAACTCAGGATTCAGGCTTCGTGTTGGTTAAGCTTCAGACGATCCATTTCGATCGACCTTTGACCATCCCCTAAATCAAGTAATCGGTATTTTATAACTATTAGATAATTCAAAAGAAATAAAATAGAAAACGAAATTAATATTGTGGACAAAATTAAGAAACGATATACACGAAACTTGAAATATTTCAAACGGATAGTTAACTCATGACTAGTCCCCTTTTTAACCGACTTCAAAAAGGAGAAGGTTCTCAATTCAGATGTTTATATGTTTTTTTTTATGTATGTTCGGCCATAACTCCGTCATATATTATATAGACGGATTTGCAAAATTCTAAAGGGGTTTATTCCGAAATGGTCCCATGTAAATTTCATATAGATCTGATGATGAGTTCGGGAGACAGACACCGGAACTCTTTAAAAAATCACAGCAAATCAACCGCGACTTCTGCTATCGCATAAATATGCATTGTTTGTTTGGAATTAGTGCGGGGTGAATACCTTAACTATAAATTTAAAAATAAAACTTTTTTACAAAAAAAAAAAAACAACCGACTTCCTTAAAAACACTACAAAGTGAAAAATAACTTTAATTTCGGAAGTCGGTGGCAAAATAACCATAAATACAGATCCTAAGACACCGACTTCCGAAATTAAAGTTATTTTTCACTTTGTAGTGTTTTTAAGGAAGTCGGTTGATTTTTTTTTGTAAAAAAGTTTTTATTATGGTAGAGATGCAGGTTTGGAATTGTCGACTTCGTCACTAAAAGAATTGATATCTAAATGGATGACAAAAAGATGTGTAGAGTTGAAAGAAAGTCTTAAGTGTATACTGTAACTTGGCAAGTTTTCAAAGCTATATTTATAACAGTTGCAAAAGAGGAAACTTATAAACTTTTAACTTCCGTTGGTGCGCATGCGCATTCACATAGATGTCGATTCTTTTAGCCCTTGCACAATATAGTGCAAAATCCATAAAAACACCATATTTTTACTTGGGCAACACTGTTGCTATTATCGCGACAATCTAAGAATCCGATTTGACGTTTTTTGATCGAATAAAATTGATTTAATGAAAAATCGTTACTTTTATAAACATTACATTTAAAAAAGAGATAAATGTAAAATTACTGTATTATTAAATACCAGCTTCTGTCCGCGACGTCGCGGCGTCGTCCGCGTTAAATTTCTTGTTCCCCAACCCTTCCCGTCGCGTCGAATCGCCTACTCGTGCGATTTTCCCAGTTTTTGCAAACATTTTTCATTACTGCTCCGCTTCTCTTGGTTGTAGCCTTCCTCGATAAATAGGCTACCTACCTTCGGACCAGTAGTTCCTCAGATTAGGGCGTTCAAACAAACAAACTCTTCAGCTTTATAATATTATAGTATAGATTTAAACATATAAAAACATATTTCTGATCACATATATTTTTAGCTTTATTTTGATATTTAATATGAATATTTAGATATTATAACGCCACTGGTGCTTAATACACTATTATACATAACCCTTCCCGAAGAAATAAGTATGTCGGGTTTTAGTTTATCTCTTGGTTTGGTTTGAATCTCGCCCAAATGAAAACTTCATTGGAATTTAAGTAATAACTGTTAAATATTATAAACTCGTACGTGTAAAAAAATATATTCCTCAAAAATCAGTTTTGAGCAATCTAAATACACCTGTCGATTACAAACTATTTTAAATTGATAAGTCTCAAGAATCGGATTTTAAAGCAATCGGACTTCTTAGATTGTCGCGATAATAATAGTTTGTCTGCAAAGTAAAATCCACGATATACCATTTTTTTACCTGGTTAACTCTGTTTTCCACGGGGATATCATGAAGTCCAATTTCTCCTATAGATATTAACAACAGTGGCGTGCACAGGGTTTTATGTCCGGGTAGGCAGTTTAAAAAAATAAATCTTTTGCAGTTGCACAAGTCGGTGAAGAAAAAACCCACTAGGTGGTTTAAAAGGTTGAAATGACGATTTTCTGATGATGCTAACAAAAGATTTCGGTTTGTTACAGAACACGTCACTTGAACGATATCCGATGTGGCCTTGAAAAAGGCCCTTCATGTGATTCGCATATGTAAATATATGATTAAGTAAATTAAGTACTGATAACAGTAAAAGTAATAAAGTAAACCAACTCAAGTATAGATTAAATCTACGCGCCTATCCTTTTTAGATATGATTTTAAATCGTTGCTATAAAGAGTTGGTGCGACCAATAATTTTTTTTCGGTTGAAAGCATGGAAAGACGGGTAGTGGTTGTTCACTTTGTGTGTTTCTTAAATACGTGTAAATACGTTTTAACGATGAAAATGAACGTTCCGTCGATGCGCTGCTTGCTGGGATAATAACAATAAATTTCACTAAACATAAAACTTATTCGTAATACTTGTCTTAATACGATAATTACCATTATGTAAATCTGCAAATCCCGAACAATTCCACATTGTACTCGGACTACTAAACAAAAAGTCACCATACCAATAATTAAGAAACATACACAGCCAGTTGTATGTTTCTTAATTATTACTATGAAACTTACCCCTTTGCTGGGTTAATTCTAGTAACTGAGGTACACATCTCCCTTTAGCCTCCTTTTCATTAAACGGCAAATGCAAAAACTTCCCATTTATAAACTTTTTAACAACCACACATTTTCAACACAAACTTCACAATCGAACAACATTTTGAATAAAACAAACAAAAAGCAATTGTAAAATCAATGCAATAAACTATAATAATTGAAAATAGCAACAAATCGACCTAAATATTTACGTTTCAAAATGAATTAATCACAAGAAAAATATAAACAGCGCACTTCACATTAAATAAAAAATTTCTAAAGATAAGTAAAACGCTGACAAATAAAATTGCATCATTGACTACCGGAATTTTCGTTAACTTTCGTACATATTCAATTTGGTCGCATAATACTCGCCATTAAAGTCGCGGTGACGCGCGTGTGGCCCGTGATTGGTTATCTGCCAGGTCCTGCCGCAGGAGTTCGCATTCTTGTGTGCAATGTATATACACGAAAATGTAGACGATTTTACCACTACATGCGCACATTTATGAATGAAATAAAGATACTATCGCTCGCTGCCTTGCGCTGCGATCTGTTACGAACGCGTTGCCGTAGTAAATTACGGTGTTAACTTTGCTATCATTTTATATTAGGATTTTGAAGTTTTTGAATAATTTTATTACTTAGTTTAATTTTTTTTTTGTTCTTCATTTCTTTTTTTGTTCTGAAATATCAGTAACTGGTCTAGATCTTGTTCGACTAGGTCTAGGGTCTGCAGTGTCTTTATGCCTATATGGACCGCACGCCACTGATTAACAAGCTTAATAATTCCAATAACCAATAAAGGTAGGTTAATATTGGAATTTGAACTTTGTCATGTAAGTATCTTATTTTATGCCTTTAAACGAGCAATTCTTGTATATATAAATATAATCTGAATCTCGGAAACGGCTCCAACGATTTTCTTGAAATTTAGTATACAGGGGGTTTCGGGGGTGATAAATCGATCTAGCTAGGATTAATTTTTAGAAAATGTCTTATTACCAAAAAAAAAATCGAGCAGAGCTCGGGCATCCAGGTACTTGAGTTTATATATAAACTCAATGCTGTTTTGTTTATTATAAAATAATTATAAAATTAGATCAATTTCTGTTTGAAATACGTATTCTGTCGGTCGGGAGCCCCCGTCAGGAAATTCCTTCTCACGTATAATTTAAAATGTTCGCAGCCACAACCTTGTTTCTTTTTTCTTCTTTTTTTATTTTGGATGGGAAATCATCAAATTCCCGCTCCGCTAAGCTTGCATCTTTACTTGTCGCTCGTTTTTATCTTATTTAAAATACTCATGTCTAAATCAATAGTTAAATCTTAAAATATACATAAAGTAACAATTTGCACAATTAATGGTTTTTTTTTGCAATATGGCGTACCTTTTTTTCAAATCTTAAAAGCTTGTAAATCTATAGAAAAATGAATGGAAAATTCGAAAAAAATTGTTTCATTATTGTGCCAAAATCGTATCACAGTTAAAAATCGTTATTACAACAAAAGCGCCATTTTTTTCAAGGTTCTTATAAACCGTTAAAGGTGTTCATTTCTTTGCTAGAAGCTATTACCAGCCCCCAAAACATATCCAAATTTCAAATCAATCGATTCACGTGTTCCTGAGCAAAATTATTTTTTTCTGATTTTGTTAGTTTTTACATATTTTCCTTTTTCTCAAAAGCCAAATGGGTTAGAGATCTGAAACTCTCAGAATCTTATTATCTTCAGTTCAGAAATTATCACATAAGGACGTGCTACTCAGACAAAAAGTAGCCTATGTTACTCCTTATAACATCAGCTATCTGCCAGTGAAGAAATCCTGTCAAAATCGGTCCAGCCGTTTCAGAGATTAGCCGGAACAAACAGACAGACAGATAGACAGACAAAATTTAAAAACAATGATTTTTCGATGTAAGTACCATATATACTTTCATATGCATTTAGTGAAAAACTGTTAATTCGAAGTTACAAACAGACGCTTCAATTTTATTTATTTGTATAGATATGTATAGATTAGCACCAAAAAATCCTCTCAGTATCATGCCGATATCTTTCAAGGGCAAATTCACTATGCTTATACCCCTAGGGCCTTTGATTTATTTTTAAAATAATTCGGGTGTAGACTGTGTAACAGACATTGGGAAACAATCCTTAAGTTGCTTTGAATTGACTAAGTCAATCAATATTATAATTTCAAACTTTTATCACGTTTTACTTGCCACTGTGTTAAGAACATTTTACAAATATAAACGATTCAATTTTTCTTGCACGCAAGCTTAGAAAGTTCCTTGGAGCTACCTCCCGACGCCATAATTACGAGAATGATGCAATAATGCCGTATGTACTATGTTATAAAATTACAATACACTGGTCTAAAAAGTATTGCACCTTATTTAATTAATTTTAAATCAAGATAATAAAAACACGCCGTCAAACAATATTTTTTTGGATATGTACCTAACTAAATCATTTATAACCCAAATTTCAAACATATTGTTTCGGACTACAAACATTTTTTCGAAGAAAAATATGCATTTTAAGTGTAAATATTTTATTCTGATCATTGTATTGTATTGATGTTGTTTTATTATTTAGTGATATTAATTTTAAATCGATGTCATTTATTTCATAAACAGATGTTTATTTTTTACACCTGCACCCTAATTGCGAAACGCTCAATTTATCAGAATCTGAATGGGATTGAAGATTATTTCTAAACCATTGCGTCATTTGTTCGAATAAATTGTCGGCTCAGCAACGTAAATAACGCAATGAATGTTGTTTAACTATGAATATTAAACCAATTCCTACCGATAAAAAGTTCCGCGATTACCCCTCTGAACTACCTTTTGCTAGCAGTTTCGGCCGCGTAGGGACTGATAATTATCATACGGGAACGAACTACCGGGATATACGTAAAGTATCCTGATATGTTGATCCAGATTATAAACTATCTGTGTGCCAAATCTGCCAATCCGTTCAGCCGTTTTCGCATGAATAGTAACAAATATCCAAACATAAAAACTTTCACATTTAAGTTAGTTGAATTGTTTTTTGTTTATCTTGAAAAGCTTCCGCAGATAGGCGAAACCCGACGGTGCGATTCTCGTTGAGCGAGATTTTTTCTATTGTTTAACTAGCGTTGCGTCGCGTGGTGTCGCGTCACGTCAGTCTGCGGAAGCCTTTACTATTATACCAGAACACAATACTGGAAAGGTATCATTTTTGTAGCAATTTTGTTCATTTGATTTTAAATTTATGTAAGCATATGCTGAGAAAGCAACAAAAAAAAACAAGTAAATGTTTATTTTACTGGATAAAATGAATCTATTCGATACACTCTCTTTCACATGCAACCTAGGATGCTGGAGGATGACTCCTACCTATCGTGTGTGGAGATAGGGGGAGAAAAGCCGTAAGTAGTTAAGGAATAATGCACTGATCAAGAAAAGTATGCCACTTGCTACTATCATGTAACATACAATTTAATTAGATTAGGAACAAAATGCCTTCATCAGTTCAGAAATTACTCAATATTTTGTGCATCTCATCATTGCTCTGTCGCGCGTTGAATACACGATCATCGCGTTCATAATTCCCTGTTTGCTCTCTATCAGCGCGACTACACGTTCGGGTTTGCCTAAGTATACGAACGCGAAGATCGCTTTGGTTAGGACGAGGCATTTTTGTATATTTTTTTCGAGGCCTTAGATTACATTTTCAAAAGATATAAATTTTTATGTTTTGTGTTTTGTGATACTGTTATATTAAAATTTTAATTGTTTGTATGATATGTTATTATGGAAATTATAATTTGAATGTTTGGTTAAAATTTTCTTTGAAATAAATATTCCCTTCATTTAATAGGTATTTAAGTTGTAGGTATACCTATGTATTATACTTGTTTAAGGATTTTAAATTATACCTATTAACAAATAGAAGCCCACTGGCAACAGAAGTACGGTCCAATGACCTTTCCAGTATTGAGTTTGATATATTTAAAAGTGCACTTTTTCTTTTAAAGTAGGCTAGGATTCAACTGTAATGACTTAACGATTGATGGCCACTCTGTGTAATGAAAATGTCAATAATAATTACTTGTTTCTGTATTCAGTTTGTATAAACAAAGTAATTCAAGTAGAGAAAAGAGCAAAGAAACAAAAAATATTTTACAAACTTTAAAATCATAGTAAAGTACTGATTTTGACTGACTAAAATAACAACAGTCTTTCAAAGCACTTGAAAGTGTATTCAAGAACTGGTTTTTTTGGCTCGTGTTAGTGTCAGTTCAGACAATAGGAAAACACCTCGCGTAGACTCAAGACTTCTAATTCTTCTCTGCATTGGAGGCTTCTCTGAATCGTGAGCATGACTGAACCGACATTCATATAATTTTCTCCTTTAGGCTATTGTAATACAGTCCTAATTTCAATGGAGCTAGTAAATTACTCGGGCATTTTTCCGTTCTCTCTGAACTGTCGTATATTTTGATACGTAAATAATAAATAGTAAACACATGTTCTTCGGTTCTTAATGTATAATGTTTTGTTACAGATCACAGACGCTCACGAAGGCAGAACGAAAGAAAGGCTTCTCCACCAGTACGATGAAGCCTATGTCCGCGGCCGAAGAAAAGACCCTGAATACAGCCGTCGCTATGGCCAATGAAATTACATCTAAGTAAGTACTGTGGCGGTTGTTATAACTATAACTTTGTAGCCCTTTTTTACGAATTACGCGGGCGGAAGAGTATAAAATTGGGCACAGTGAAAGTTTATATGGAGGAGTGCAGAAAGCTAATATCCTTACTAATATTATAAATTGGGAAAGTGTGTGTCTGTTTGTCCGTCTTTCACGGCTAAACGGAGCGACGAATTGACGTGATTTTTTAAGTGGAGACAGTTGAAGGGATGAAGAGTGACAAAGGCTACTTTTATTTTTCTTTTTTAGGTGGTTGGGGTGAACTTAGAAAAGCCGTGCTTTTCCCATGGACAATTGTATGTAGCATGTTCGCGTGTGTCCAATGCCCAGAATCTTTAATTTTTTTCCCAAATGGAAAGACATATAATAGCGTATTAAAATAACATTCTGTTCCGAGTTCTCTTCTGTGTTCTAAATCAGGAAAAGGGAACCGTGTTACCCCGAATTTAACGCGAGCGAAGCCGCGGGTTAAAGCTAGTTTTTGTATAATGCGTTACAATTACATTCAATTTTAACATGAATTATGTTACATGAATTATGTTATTCATAAAAACATGTCTCGTTGATATATGTGCCATTCATTTGGTAAATTTGTTCCTTGTGATCTCTCATTGTTTTCTTCCACTGATATAAACACGTTTTAATAAATAACGAAAAAAAGTTAGCAAGAACTTATGTAAATTGTTCGTTCTGCCAAGTGATATGTCATTTATACAGGGTGGCAGGTACTACATCGGACTGCGAATTTGTAACCATGAATTTAGCACATGATTCTAGACCTCGTAGCGTAGACATGTTACGTAAGTAATACGCTAAGAAAACTGCTGTTACAAAGAAATGTGCGGTACCTACGCGGTAAAAATGCTGGATTCATAATTGCAGCCCGTTGGTGTCCCTGCCACCCTGTATACTTGTATAAATATCACAAATTCAGAGTTCACTGACCGTTTAAGGCTTAAATTCGGTCTTACTTATAGCATTTTCACTACTTTTTCCAGGTCGATGTGTGACCTGGACGGGGATAAGAAGTTCCCCCACTCGCCCAACGAACGCACCAAGTTTCACTTCAAGTTTCCGCTAATGCATCATAGCCATGAAACTGGTGATCGAGACCATGCTACGGGTAAATAAAAATGTTCATAAATGACTCAATTTCTTTTTGAGAATGTCTGCACCCAGGCCAACCTATGAGGTTTACAGATGCGTAATCGGTCTTGCTTTCTGATTCTAAAGCCGATACCAGACCTTTCACTTGTCGATCATTTTATCTTTCACTTATAGAATAATCAGAAATGCAATGAAAGCCACGGTTGAATTTAATGGTAATATACAGGGTGTGGCGTAAGTAGTGGTCCACTGTTCAGGATTCGATGAACCAGATAATTAACTATAACAATTAAAATGTTTAAACATTTTGACCCAAGGGTTTTTTTTACAAAAATCGCTCTTGGACTTGATGGTGTGTTAAAAATTGGGGTTAAAATTAGAGAAGAACCAACTTTTTCTTCAAAAAAGCTGAATTTACATAAAAAATCATAATTTATCATGATAGCTCTAGTATTCAGCAGTAATTAACAGAAATCATAATGAAAAAAAAAAAAAATGGATTTTGTTGAAACTACAAACAAATATGTAATAAAAGGTAGAAATTTCGTAAATAATAGACAAAAATGAAATATTTTTGGAACCCTTGGGTAAAAATGGTTAAAATTTTTAATTGTTATAGTTAATTATCTGGTTCATCGAATCCTGAACGGTGGACCATTATTTACGCCACACCCTGTATATTTTTGAAACGTAGACTGAATCTAAAATTAGCCGTCATTCGAGCAAAGTGCCTGATATCGGCATTACTACAACTCAGAACGATAGCGTGAAGATAGGCGTTTTGGGGCTTACTCTATATTCAGTTCACATTAACAACTCAACGTAACATATCCCACCAGTGTACTTCCAACTAGATCACTCAATGTAGTTACGGTATTCAAACACACCACACTTTATCCGCAAAGTAGCGTTTAGATAGTTATTGTAACATTCGCGAACTTTCCCGAATACTGGTTGTATTGGCCATGTGCCCGGTATTTCCCGTCGCCAATTTCTCAGGGGACTTAGGGGATGAATTTCCGGAAAAACTAGGTTACACCCGTTTTATTACCTAAATACTCCTATACTTATACACCAAACTCTACGTATCTTAGTGACGAACTTCCATTCAAACAGCATTTCCTGTTTAACCCCTTTAGGGAATTCCTTCATACTTCTAGACACACCAGTTCAGACTGTCTGTGAGCGTTGTCTGCCGGCGAATTTCAGATATTTTTTTTTTTATTATTTACTGTATGAATTTCCAGCCAAAAGAGTCGATCGAATTAAACAGCACCTAATGAAGGCCATAGTCTGCGGTAAGTATTAAAAGGTCGACTTTTTGTTAGTTAGTTAACTGTTGGCGATTTGGCCATGTAACAGTATATGACCAAATGAGTCGACAGTAGGCGTGAATGATCAATTTTTCTTCATGAACCTCTTGTGCTTCTTAATGTTTTATCGAACTCGATTTCGTGGATTTTGATTGGGTGTTCTAATTCCCAATATAAATGTTCATGGTTCATGTGTAGTAAACTCCTGAAAGCACTTGCATCAATGTAACCTTCATGTTCTATGCTTTTTTTTATACATACCCGTTTGGTTCTAGATTTTGTAAACAATTTCGTCTCATCATTCATTTGTCTTAATTTTTACATGCGTAGGTTTCATTTTTTCAGTAATAGTTTGATTGTTTTGCCTCGATTCGTCTTTCATTGTTCATAGGTAATATCATATTTATTTTTGCTGTCATTTTTACAAGCCATCATAAATCAGCTAATCGTTTTTGTTTTGATATTTCATAAATTGGCTTTATTTTCACGTTGGATCGATGGAGTATATTTCCTGCCTCTGTGTCTTTCACTTCGCTGTCTTGATGAATGTTCGTCAAAAATCGTTAGCTGTAAATTTGATGAATGTTTACTACTGTCTAATAAATGGTGTATTTCTAGGCTCCCCTATCTCCCTTGCTATATCCATATGTGTTACCTTTCTCAAGGTCCGATTAACAAAAAAGGAGTTGGTCATGCGCTCTATTCTAAGTGCACGCCTAACTTTTTTTACCGAATATCTTAGCGTTTTAACAAAAAAGGAGATTTTTACAAGAAATTAAATACACGAAGTCATGTGAACGTTTGTATCGCTGATAGAATAATCTCTAGAATTTCACTTCGGAATTGCGCTCCAGATGTTAGTTATAGTAACTGGGCCTTTAATTATAGCTGTGTTAGCCACGGTTCTATAAATCGAACCTTGAAACAAGACCCGTAGTTTGGCCTGCCATGCATGTAGGTAGTTAGTTTGTAGTCTTACGCGTTTGTGCTCTTATGCTTTGCTGCAATAGTAAGTTAGAATATCTGATATTTCACAATGTGTGCTTTAATAATTTCTAAACTGCCGATATGTTTACGTCCACATTCATAAAATATATGGAAATACGTTCACGTTATATCGTCACTTTAGAAATTGGAACGGTATGTAAAATAACTGTGAGAACTGTTCACACAGTTATTTTACTTCGGCCGGCAGCAACCCAACAACTACCCTATTTGTAACGACAATAATAAATCAAACTATAAAAGGATTGTATATGTCACCGTGTTGTTATGAACATCGTTAATTTATAATGTATCTCGCTCGATTATAAGTTATCGAAAAATTTAAACTGCAGCAAACTATTTGCAATTTAGCGCATTATTTTTCGATAGTAACTAATCTGTCCATGACAAACCGACAAATTGTGAACGGGTGTCAAACTTGCATGCGCTGTCGCACCTTGTGCCAGTCGACATTAAATAGCCAAGTAACTACGACCAGTTTAGGAAGTACATAGCGGTCCCCGGCCGGTCGCTCGCACGCGTTTGGTCGCAGTTCTAACATAACCTTAGAACCCATTTTGGTCGGGGTACCCTGGCTTAGTTACTACGACCAATTTGGCTACCGGCAAGACCGACAAAATAGGGACGCTACATAATTTTACGGGTGATAAAATTGGACAGATTGTCAACTCCTGTTGGTAAGTGCAGGTTTATTCACAAGTTGACGGCTTTACATTATCGACATTTAACAATACCGGGAGATATAGATTATAAACTATCGGTATACACAATCATACAGTGACTTATACATAACAAAATGTATTCAAAGTCATTTAGTGAATCAAAATCTTGCTCAAAATGTCATTGTCAAAGTTTGAGCAAATTGTAAAATGGTACAAAAACGACAAAAAAAATTTATTAGTAATAAAACTTTTGCAGGTATCGGACGCGAGTCGCGTCGCAATTTCAGCGAGGAGGCGAAGAGTGTGCCCGACATACAAGTATGACTGAAATTTTATTTACTTATTTAACAAGCTGTGTACCCGATGGGATTTCACATCCGTCAAAATTACAAAAAACCATACAAGCTTTCATCCCGTGTTTAACAAATTCAGGCCATGTATTTTCAAATAAATATCTATAATAAATAAATATTTTAGGACAACCAACACAAGGTTATCCGATCCCAAACTAGGCAGAGCCTATACTATGGCAACCAGACAACTGATGAACATACTTATATATTTCTATAGTCTTTTCGCCATAAGATGAGTTCCCTGACAGTTCTTGTCTGACAATTGTAGTGACGTGACCTAACAAAATATAATCGATTTTTTTATAATATCGATTCAGTTGGCAACGAAAATGGAATCGGATTATCGATTTTAGATTTTCAAATTATTTTTTTAATAAACTGGTTATCCTACTTCCTACTAATATTATAAATGTGAAAGTTAGTATGTGTGTGTGTGTGGATGTTTCTTACTCTTTCAAGCATAAAGTACTGTTCGGATTTTGATGAAACTTTACAGTAATATAGCTTATACATCAGAATAAGACATAGGCTACATAACATCACGGGAGCAGAGGAAAAACCTGACATAACGCACTCGTACTGACGCGACGCGATCGCGATTACAAAATGGCCGGTCCGATTCATCTATTTTTTTGTCGATTAGTGTTTTGAGTAGTGGTAATCTCTATTGGCCGAAGTTCCGTTCAACGCATTAGACATTTTTAAGATTTATACTTTTTTATTTTATTTACTTAATTTATTAACAGTTAATTATAACTACAATAATTTACTTAGTAATTTACGAAAGGCAATATTTTTTTTAATCATTTCTTTTTTAATTTTTTGTCAGTTTATTTTTTATTCGTCTGAAGTAGTATGCGTGCCACGGAAAAAAATGAACTGTCAGGGAACTCATCTTATGGCGAAAAGACTATAAATAAATACTTATTATAGATAAATTACACCCAGACACAGAAGAAATCGTGCTCATCACACAAAGATTTGTCCTGGGTGGGAATCAAACCCACGACCACAGTCTTAGCAGTCAGGGTCACTAAACACTAGACTAACAGGCCAGTCAAAATGTCCATCCTCTGTGCTAATTTTACTTACAAAAGCCTTACTTGCCTTGAGATAAATTTATGAAAGATTTCATGATTTTTTTAACCCTTACATAACGGGAAACACAAGGTCAACTACTAAAATAATTATTTCCGAAATTATACTTACCTACTTCATACTGTCGTCAGAGCAGAGTGTCGCAGAGTGTCGTGTAGAGCAGTGGTGGCTCAGTGGTAACGGCCGCGACTTTCGAGTAGTAGGTCGTGAGTTCAAACCCAAACAGGCGCATTACTTTGTATAAATTATTTCATCGCCACTGCTCTCAAAACGGTGAAGGAAAACATCATGAGGAAACCGGCATGTCTTCAAACCAAAAATTCGAAGACATGTGACATCTACCAACCCGCATTGGGCCCGCGTGGTTAATTATGGCCCACTCCCTCTCACCGAGAGGCGGCCTGTGTCCCAGCAGTGGGAACATTATAGGCTGATGATGATGATAACTTCATACTGTCATCACAAAAAATATCCAAACCACTTACGTTTCTTGGTGTACAAGTCCAAACTTGTCCGAATTACTGCTGTCTTGTGCAAAATTACTGCTGTCTTGTGCAAAATTACTGCTGTCTTGTGCAAAATTACTGCTGTCTTGTGCAAAATTTCATGCGTCTAGGCAAACCCAGCGGTGTAGGCTAAGCGTTTTCTGCCAATAAATGAATGAATTTAAGTAAGTATTAGATTAGAAATAGCATGTATTGACATTAAAGTTTATGATGTTTTTAATTCGGTTTTCGTTGTGGGAGGAAAAGACTCGTGGCTAAATAATAACAGCCACACAGGTCCATCGAAGCTACGTTTTGCTTTGGTCGATCCGTGGGTGGGTAACCGTTCATTACGAGTCCCATATTATAAACCTTAAATAGCACAAATAGAAAGTTACTATTAATAACGTCATCTTTCCTTGTCTTCAGCAAAACTGCTGGTGCACCTCAGAATGCCAATCTTCGAAAAATATACAATTTATCTGAAATTAATTGTTTTCCAGTCCACCTTAACTAAAGAGTCGAAACTGGCGTACACGAGCCTCATTGAAGAGCCAACTCCATCTACTTCGCTGATGGCTCACATGTCCAGCGAGACGGGAGCTATAAGGAAGCTGTCTGCTGTCCCGAAGCCGACTACAGTCCCGAAGCCGACTCGTGTTACTACAAGTGTGCAGTTCCATTCGCTGCAAACCCCGCCACCCAAGTCTCGGTAGGTTGAACATTATTCAAATCCTGAAAATGGCGAGAGTGAGTTACTTTACGTTTGTATGTTACAGTTGACATACAATCCTGCATAAAGTCCGTCTTTTTCCATAAGGTTAGGCAGAAGCTACAGAACGCCACCTACCATGATCCTCACATACTACTTTTGCTTCATTTAGGATCATACATGTCGTCAACCCATCAGACCATCATTCATCAACCCAGAAGATAACTATATGTCATTTTATGGCGTCAGGTCACGCGGCGTTTCCATTCACATTTGCCTTGAAAATACGTTCTGTAGTTCCCTTTCATTCATCTTCTCAACACGAACAAACCATTTGAGAATTTCCTTTGCAATTTAAATTAATTTGAACTAGGAATAGAAACGATTTGCAGCTTTTGTATTGAAAATTTATGTAAGCAGCAGTCAAACCGTTAGTCAAAATTGTAATATAACTGGTGAAGATAACATTAAAGATTATGATCATCATTGGTATCATCATTTCAGCCAAAAGACGTCCACTACTGGATATAACCCCCCCCCCCCCCCAACCCTTGAGGGAGAGGGAGGGGGGTTGCCATAGTAGGCAGGCGAATAGCGAAAAAAAATAATTCAAGATTAATGCATCTACGCAAAAACTAATTAATTTTGCTAAATGTGTTTCAGATATTTGGATGAGCCTACACACGAGGAAGATTTTATTGTAAGTATAATTAACTAATACCTAAAATATATCAAATAATATTACGTAAAGCGTTTAAAAACGAATGCAACCTAACATAATGTATTAAACTTCTTCCACAGAATGTGTTGCCGTTGCCTCCTCGATCGACGAAGGTTCAGATGGTTGATAAGCCGCGGCACATCCGCAAATACCCATTGAAGCTGCTCGCTGAGCCTAAAAAAGAGGTCAAGCAAGTTGAAGAAACACTGATATACCAGAACACTTCCTCAAAGGCACAACAGGCAGCAGTCGCTGCCGCTGCTGCTGCCGCTGCCGCTGGAGCCGTTGAAGACGTCGTCGATTCAGCCCTTAAGGTTGATACCAATCCCTTCTCCAACGGGGCTGAATCTAAGTCAGCCAATCCATTTGGCGACTATTTTAAGAAAGAGGATGTTGGCGTTCAGGTCAACATCGAAAGCTCGGACAGCAGCGACGCCGAGACTAACAAGCAGCTTGAGAAAGGTACTTTATTTCATTAGTAGCTGACCCGACAGACGTTGTCCTGTCCAAATTTAAATAGTATACAGGGTCTTACTAAATTAGCTGGCAATATCCACGTGTGGGGTCGTCAGCAGCCTATAATGTTCCTACTGCTGGGAAACTGGCCTCCCGATACCTCCACCATGCGACAAAACGGGCCCAGTACGGGTTGGTAGATGTCACTTGTCTTCGATTTTTTGGTTCTAAGACACGCCGGTTTCCTCACGATGTTATCCTTCACCGTTTTAAGAGCAGTGATTATGAAATTCTTTACACAAAAGTAAAGTGCCTGCCTGGGTTCGAACTCACGACCTATAACTCTTAAGTCGGGGCCGATACCACCGGGCCACCACTCTCCTCCTCCTCTTGGAGTAATAAAAAATCAACTAGCCAAATAAGTCCAGCCGTTCTCAAATGATTCGCTTTCTAACAGCATTTCATATTATTTAAATAGATTTATTTATATTGTAGCACTGCGCTCGATATCTCTCTTCCAACTTACTTCTCGATGTCCTTGATACTTTTGTGATCAGTCAATTATAAGCTGAAACTGTCAGTTAATTTTACTTAACTGTCAATTAATTTTACATGGACACAAAACACAATTTCTTCTCGATTTGGTTTGCAGTTTGCAGAAATTTGTTTGTGTGCAATATGTATGCTGATGTATGAATAAATCAACAGATCAATTATTTCAATTCATATGTACTTTCTACGTTTATCTTAGACATCTCTGACATCGGTGAATGAAAACACCGAGAAAGTTAGATAGACATAGAAATAATCTTGGTTTGAAATTGTCAATCTGCCTATGAGCAAGCGTAGTGACCGATGGTCATGCTTTCTCTGAACGAGAAGAAGATTGCCCTGCAGTAAGACAATTTTAAGGTGGATTTATTATATAATTTTATTTGCACAATGTCTAAAATCGGCAAAAATTCCACAATGCCCAATGCACAATGTTCGCACCTCAATACCAATATTATGACGGACGGTGCTGAGACGTTGACAATCACGCAAGAGGCTGTGTAGTTCATGGTTATAGTTTCATAGCATTCTATGCCCAGCATTAGACTTATAGACCGTGTTCCAAACTTGGAGATCTGAAGACGTACGAAAGCTATCGATATCGGGAAACGAGTTATGGAACTCAAATGAAGTTGGGCAGGGCATCTGGCAAGAAGCAGTGATGACAGGTGGAGTAAGGCAGTGCCCGAGTGTCACCTAAGTACTAAAAGAAGAAAGCTTCAGTGGTCCAGTCACGATGTGGGCAGACGTCATTATTACCCTTTTTGGAAATTAATAAATTGATTATTTACCATCGCGTGTAGAACCGGGATGAGGCTTGGAGCCTTTGTGGAACGCGCGTCTCCATATATTTTCTAATAGAAGTGTATCACATTTTAAACTGTTGTTTTCAAACAAATTCAGAGCGCAAAGACCACGTGTCAGTTGAAGATCTGCTGGAGTTTGCTGACCAGAAGCCATGCGGCCGTCAGCGTGGAGAGGAATCTGATGAAGTTAGGATAATGCGCAAGGTGCTCAAAGAAAAGGTAAGATAAGTTAAGATAAGATAAAGATTTATTTCTCGCCACAATATAAAGTACATTTAACACAGTATACATAATTAATAATTATACTGTGGGAGACTGGTGCCTAAGCTAGACGTAAGGCCCGTATTTCAGGACACCAGGACTGGGGCCATTCTGAGATACATTTTGTAGAAAATTATGTACTTGCACATTATTAAATGCGGTAAATTACCCTTATTAGCACTAATTATTTTAACAATAATCTTACAAAGAATATTCTTCTTGCCATCAGTAACATAAAGTAACTATAAAGCCAGTCTCGTTGCTTGGGTATCGTAAAACAAAATTATTGTTTTTCACCAACAGCGTCATCTAGTTCTTTGTTTCTAAACTAACCTGAGAGCCATCTTGTTAGTTCGTTTTTCGTTCGTCCGTTGGTTAGTGGCATCGACGAGCTGTCACATGCAGCCATGTTTGAACGAATGAATGACATTGTTTTTGGCATTCATTCCTCTTTGATTAATTTAATTTAGTTTGAGCTTTCGGAAGTTGATACAATTTTAGTGTTCTTTCGTCATTTTTTTATTTGGAATTTTTTTTAGTTACTTTGTCGTAATTTTTTTATTTGGAATTTGGTTTTTAGTTTCCTTGTCGTAATTTTGTTATTATAACTTATTTGGTTTTCTTTTATTCTTAGTTACTTTGTTATCACTTTTCATTTTTTTTTTGGTAGGGTATTACTAAATTTTGGTTTTCAGGCATTTCTTTTTTAATTTTGATATATGTTTTATTGTTCTGTTTTGTGTCCTAGTTATTATGTTGTTTGTTTTACTAGCTGCGTTGCCCTAAGCTACAGTTTTTTTTAAATAGTACTTTGTCATTTATTTTGCGTAAGAACTGTATTGCAGACTATTTTAAAATATCGCTCTTGTCCAAACGCCAGATTTGGAAATAATGGACGCTGCACCCAGTACCTTAACAACAACTATTCGTTTCAAAGGCCAATGGAACAAGCAAACAAAAAAAATTGAAGAAATTTTACCCGAAATTCTTGCAAAAAATCAACAGCAAAATTAACCAAGCAGATTCAGTTCTTTGAAGCAACCGGAAACCGTACAACTACAAAAAAGAAAGCGTAGAACTTTTCGAAACTTTAAACACAATAAAACGACTTCTGTTGATAAAGAGTGTGTTCTTGTTGTCCGGTGGCATTATTACAAAAATCACAAACAAATTGCTTTTTTACTGAAACACACCTATGTGCCTACCCACCTGCTGGGACACAGGCCTGCTCTCTGTGAGAGGGAGTGGCGCATTACGACCACGCGGGCCCATGCGGGTTGGTGGATGGGGCAGTGCCTGCCTGAATCTTACGCGTAAGAGTAATGCAGGCCTCTGACTCGTAAGTCGGGCCCAACACCACTGGGCCACCGCTGCACTTGGCCAAAATTAACTCTATTATAATTTTATATAGAGAGTTCAATATCAAAGTGGGAGTCCCGAGACATACTGTCGAGACTTCCCAAACCATGCATTATGCGCCATGCGGCCTTTAGTGTGGAGAAAAATCTGACGAATAAAACATGCCAATTAAAAGAAAGTATAATATTGTCAATTAACTGTTAAGTCGCGCAATGGGACTACTTAGTTTTCGTACATACGTATACATTTCTTACACTGAAAGTTTTTACAAAATAAAAAACGGAATGATTTTCTAGCCTGTTAATATTTTGGTTGCTTTTCGAAGTATTCTCTGTTCCTTTCTAAGCACCGTCGCATGCGATGGATGTTAAGCCACGTAAATATGCGTAATATATAGACAACTACAACAGTTGTACTCAAAGTTTCGAAGAAACGTATTATGCAACAAAAATTATAACAGTAATATTGGCTGTAACGATTTCCTTGGTAATTATTAACTTATTTATATAAAACAGGAGAAAATAGCTTTGTTCTTCTCATAATTATCACAGCATTGCGTTCAAAACGCTCTCCTGTAAAATCAAGGGTTTTTAGATAACCTCATATGTGGCCTTAAAATTGTTCTACTATGTTTAGCGTGTCGTGTGAATTTGCAAACGTAGGGTAGGACGCCTTCAAGCTAGTGGTGGTGGGGTGAAATTCTTCACAGGGAGGCTGGTAGCAGGCTGGATGATAGTCGCGTCGAATTAAATGGCTTACTGGATCCATGTCGATTTGTTTGTTCTAAAAATTTGTTCCTATGTGTATTCAGTGGTGGACGACTATATGATGACGAGTAAAATTTCTGCTAACCATAGTTTGGCTATTGCATAGAAATCGTAAGTCGTGTACTATACTTACATAATGAATGCTCATATTGCTCATACAAGGTGACCCAAAAGAAAGTTTGTATCATGTAGAAGTTCACAACTAAAGAAAACTTACTCCTAAAAAACCTTATTTAAATATATACAGGATATACTTATTCATTATATATGAATGCTGCCGTTAAAATGAATTTTAATGGAATAAATAATCTCTGCTAAAATAAATAAAATACCTAATTTCTAAGGATGATTTGACACGTATCGCTCAGTAAAAACTAGTACATTTAAAAAAATTATTCAGTAGTGTCGAATATTTTTTTCTTACTGCGCTAGAGTCCGGTTTAGATTCGATAAGTTACTGAATTTGCCGATCACCAGGAGCCGAAGGAAAACCGATTATGTGTTGTAGATGCTCTGGGTGGGCTTGGTTGTTCAACGAATACTGCCGGCCCAAGCGTGTGTAGCACCGGCTACGCGAATCAGTTGCCCAGTATTGGTGCTTTTAATTCTATAACGAATTAATTTGTTAAAACCGGTCGTCAGAATAACATACTGAGCGCACGCGTTATTCAGAATGCCTTACGCAGTGAACTGATAGTTCAGTATTATATACTTACATACTTTCTTTTGGGTCATCTTCAGTGTTGTATCAAATGCAGTTCGTTTTTTTTTAGTTCTTTTATTGTTTTGTTTTCTTTTGTTGTTTTGTCCCAGTCAGCCTGTATAATGATAATACATTTTACTGTTCGTGGACATGAATATAGCACGTTGAGTTTTAAATAGAGACTCACACTACATGAGAGAGACTATAAAATACAAAGCCAAACTTTTCATAAAACTGATGTGAACGGACATTCCTGTGGTATACAAGTTCTCTTCAATTCAGTTCCACGTTTTTTAACCGACTTCGAAAAAAGAGGAGGTTCTTTGTCGGTCTCTGTTTTCTTTATGTATGTTCATTGATATTTTCATACAAAATCGAGTGATTTTGAAAATTATTTTTTTATTTGGAGGGAGAAGGTGGTATAGTCCCGTATGATTTTATTAACTTTGCTGTGGTAGTGTTGATGATATTATAAAACTTCGTGTCACTGTTGTTTACATGGCATATATTGGTATACGAATTCGTGTGGAGTAGATAGGTCAGGTACGACAGGCAAAAAGACATTTAACTATTTTTAAGTTTTTGGCTGTCGTAAAAAACTTACACAGTTCAAATTATTTTACACCTACAAGAGTTTTTTTTTTTGAGACCCGGTTATTTTGTTTTCAATTATTATTTTCATAAATATTATGATCCCACATGCATGAACCACATTAAGGAAGAAATGGTTCCTTATTATTTGTATTTGGTTCGCTGTAGACTAGCCCCAATTGCTTACTGTGTCGAGCTTTCGTCGTTCGATCTTAATACCTCAAAATTTGTTGTGATTTTAATATAAATTGTTTGTAATCCTCAGGCGAATCAGGCGGAGTGTTTGGAAGCGCTGGAGCTGAGCGGCTGGAACGTTCACAACGCCATCAAATTAGTTCGCGTGAAGGTGTCAGTGGGCTCTGACGTCACCTTCGATAAATGCCACGAACAACTACAAAAAACAAACGGAGACATTGTTAAGGCAGTTTCTATGTTGGTCCCCATAGACTAAAAAGGAATTTAACAAATCAAATCGTCCAAATTATTATTAAATAAATAGAAGTAGCTAAAATAGTGATTTATTTTGTTTTTATTTAAATTCCCGTATAAGATATACAAATTATTGCTATCTCAGGATATTTCAGGTTTCGTTTTAATTTTTACAAAAACAATTATAAACAAAACAACAACAAAACTTCAACCGTGTGCTAATTTTGTTTTTAATCGAAATGTATGCGACTGTTTGATTTGATTTGATTTGATTTTTGATTTGATGACAGGGAATTGTTACGATAAACATTTGTAAAATTGTATTTACAGAACACGAGGGCAGCGTAGTCTTCTAATTTACGGTATTTTGGTAAATTTTAGACTTATTTCGCAACTGAATCAAGTTAAACGGAATAGTTTTTAAGGTTCCAAACCCAAAGGCAAAGGGATTTGAATCGACCTACAAACCGACTTTTTTGGCCTGGCACGTTGTTATATCTTTGGAACGTACAGCTATAAAATATTATTAATATCATTATATATGGAACTGAGGCCGCTTTAATGGTAAGAAGTATAAAAGTATTTGTCCCTAATATGATTCATTTGAAGAATCTCGACCTGGACATTGGTCCAAAATTATCAAATGTGATACCTAAATTTAAATTAACTAAAACTAGTAAGTCATTTCTAATAAACGGCATTCGCTTCCATTTACAAGTTGTCAAAGTCGGTTACTGAACTGAAAAGTTCGAAACATATAAAACGTAAGGAAGTTTGGCAATAATTCCTTCTATACCTTAATATCGAAATAACCATTAAAATGCCTATTAAACTGCTCACAAATTAAGATACACATTAAAAAAAAACTGACATAGTGTACTCATTATTTGTCATTAAATACCTACAATTTTAATTTGATCTATTTTAATCCTTACCGATCACTCACTAAAGAGACGAATTGTAACAAATTCAACTGTATTTAGATTTTTTTTTACTTTATCTTTCACAAATTTCTTAGAACCGGGAAGGATTTCTCTTTCCAATAATTGTTTTTAATAACATTAATAGATTTGTAATTGAAAAGTCATTGACAAAAGTTGAGGTTATTGTCAAGAATAAGTTAAATAAGAATAAGATGATTTAAAATTAGAATCCGGGTAAAATAACCAAATGAAAGCTCTAAATTTCTAAGTGACACTACAAATTGACATACACAGCTAGGTACGTCTTCAAATTCAATTGTTTACCTCTTTATCAGATATTTTTGGAACAGAAAATAATTTACAGTATGGGCCTACAATTTCAACAAATAAGGTCCCCGTGTTTAATTGGATGAAGAGAGTGGATACTCTGGTAAGCTAGGATTAGCTTACCAAAACGACATTACACAATACCCGTATTCTCCGAAGCGGTAGAGGTGTAGCAGATATCCTTACATTTGGTCAACCACTAAAGTGGCTGCTACTGACAATTTCAAACAAAACTGCCCGACTCAGAAGACAAAATAGGATAACATATCATAATCAGCATTATCAGCCTGCTATAATGTTCCCATTGCTCGGTCACGGGCCTTCTGTAAGTGAGAGGGAGTGGGCCATCAACCAAGCGGACCCGGTGCGGCTGTTACATGTCTTGGAATTGATTGTAGGGTAATTTTTTTTGTTTTTTTTTATATTTATGTATCGTAATCGTAAAATAACATCTATTCCTCTCCCTACAGGTGATTATCAACGAGCTGCCGCTGCCGCCGCGGATGGTCAAGCCAGTGCGCCCAAAACATCCTAAACCAAAACGTAAGTATTTTTTATTTATTTTAAAATATAGAAAACTAGCTTCCGCCAGCGGCTTCGCCCGCGTAAAAATTCAACCCCCCAATTCACCCTCTTAGGTATGGAATTTCAAAAAACCCTTTCTTAGTGGATACCTGCTCTTCACAAAGAACACACCCTCCAAATTTCATGTCTCTAGGACCAGCGGTTTAGGCTGTGCGTTGATATATCAGTCAGTCAGTCAGTCAGTCAGTCAGTCAGTCAGTCACTCAGGACTTTGAATTTTATATATATAGATAGGTAGTATGAAACACAGTAGTTTTTCGTGTCTGTTAGTGTGGCAGCTTAAATCTTTTGAACTACGAAATGGATTTTGATGCGTTGTACACCAATTTTGAGAAAGTGTATTCCGGAAAGTTTATGTTTATTGTACATTCGTATTAAATTTACATATGATAAAGTAATTTCCATGTTTTGTCGTAAGTCATTCGAAGCAGGGGCAGGTAGCTAGTAAAAAATGAGTAACCTAATGAGTAATTTGGAAATCTATACTGTTTGATAGATAGGAAGGGCTCAGGGGCGACAGTCCATGTTCAGAGTCGCCTGCCCTATCTCCACACAGTAAGCCCATGAAGCTCCGATTAGGATAGGACAAATAAGACATGAATGGAAAGAAAAAATGTTTTTGTTTTCTCGGAAAATTTTCCATACCAGGAAAAACGAATCGTCTTTCTTTCTATGACTTTTTGTGTGTACTATTAAATTGGAAGGAGGAACTTGTACGAAATAGCTATTCGGTGAATTTAGGTATATAACGAGTTATAACATGATTGAAAGTCAGTACGGGCGCAAAAAAAGAATTCCAGTTTTGGAGATAGCTATTTTCATGTTGAAGTCAAAAAATTTGGTTTTACGTAAACAAAAAACATGTATACAGGCGCCAGCCCATCAAATTTCTTTGATAGATTTTCCACTTTATCACCAAAGTATTATGTTCAAGGTGGATTGGGAGAATTTGACAGTTTCGGGTACCTTGATGTGCTGGCGTCTGTACAACAAGTTAAATGAATATTTTATGGTTTAAAAACGTATTCCTATGTCTGTATACCTTATAGACCCCTACAAAACACAGAGATGTTTTACACACATTTCTCATAGAAGACAAGTTGACCGACAGATTTCGCTGAAATTTCGGAATCTTGTATTGATTTTTTTTCCATGATGTATTTTAGATTTAACAATTATTTCTAAGAATACTTACAAAAATAAGAAAAATACCATCTGTTTTATGGAAGCTTTTTATTATCTTGTTATTTCATTATTTATATATCAGCTGTAACTTTAACATAATATCATCTTCCAGACTTCATCTCGATGACCCAATCTCTAAAATAGCCACGGCCATTGTTACACGCTATATATTAGCTTCACTTGTATGTTTGTTTGTAACCGACTCCATAAAGCGCGATTTTGACCCACTTTAAACGACCAGATTTCATTCAAACTCTGTAGACTTATCGAGGACCGATGACAATACTATAATTTCATAAATTTGAGCCATTATCCTTGCCAGGGTTACCAGGACAGCAAAAAAACTGTCTTCGAAAACTACGCTGACATACGTCACAAACTACGCTGACATACGTCTCAAAATTCGAAACACCCTAAAAAATTGAAAATAAATAATAGTTGTATGTAATAAAAAAGCGTGGGGTGCCTGATATCAATAAAAAATACTTTAAAAAGCGCCCCACGCTTTTTTCCATTATTTTGTACTTTTTAGTTTGGTTTTCAATGGAAGCGTGTTTTTTAGTTTTTTTTGGAAATTCAAGCTACATTTTATAACAACAATAATATTATACAATGTGGCTTGAATTTCCGACAGTGTGCATAAATGTTTTCAAATAATAGGCACCAAAGTTTAACATAAATCTTTTGGCTTTTCAGTGAAATAAAGTGTTCTAACCGGCTGTGCTGCCGCTGCGAGTCTACACAAGCCGATCAACGATGTATACGAAGAGCTCTCACTGAACTTTGAAATTTAAACGAATTTTCTAATACCATATCGTTTTTTTATGTATACCTTATCGTATTCGATTGGGTATTAGTAAAAAAATAATATAACCACTCGATGGTTGTTGCATTATATAATACATAACCTAAGGTTATTATATTAGCATTTCTTACGAAAAAAAAATCAAATAACTGTTTATATTCTTAAACGTATATTTATTCACGTTTGCTCTGTGACACTAACGTATGTTACGTTTGCTCTCAAAGTGCACTTGTGCATTCAATGATATACGTATACGATATATATTATATATATCTGATTATTTAAAATAATAACGCTTAAAAAAAAGTTGATAGAAGTTGTAACTCTCCAAGTCGAATATATTTTTACGTAGATTTATAATAATAAAAAAATACATATTTGCACAGAAAATACAAAAAGTAACAAGATTCAATTACAACAAAAAAAGAAACTGTGCGTGGCCAAAAGTAGTCTTAAATATATATTATATTGCTGTGATGTTTAAATCATATATAGGTACAGGGCGTCCCACGGATATGCCACATGGAGGGAAAGTACCTTGAATATTAGATGGAAGATTTTACTGAAAGAAGACATTATTTGAATTTTAAAAACAATTTAAACTGCATTCATAGATATTTAAATAATTGCATGGTTGCACCGGGAATCGAACCCGTTCCACGAGAAAAATAATCACCCTGTAGTTTTATCATACCAATCGAAAGGCTTCATCATAAGGATTATTTTTTGCTAAATAACATAGTGT
The DNA here is from genome assembly GCA_947507805.1 of Aporophyla nigra. Classification (NCBI taxonomy): domain Eukaryota; kingdom Metazoa; phylum Arthropoda; class Insecta; order Lepidoptera; family Noctuidae; genus Aporophyla; species Aporophyla nigra. Next base: position 9,220,531 of record OX382291.1, on the reverse strand, counting down.
CACAAATAAAAGGAAGACCATGAATTTTAACATTGGATGTGAAATCTTATTCAGAAAATAGAAAAGCTGACATTGCCGTAAGGACATACAACTGACATATCGTATGTACCTATTACTAATAAATGTACCCACTTGAGAAGTACGCATCATTTCCCTATTATAATTTAAGTGCATGATAAAATGATAAAGAGATATGTAATTAATAAGTACCTGGTCCAGGTTCTATGCAACAAACCGAGCCGTATCCTGAGCCGAAGACGCGTAAATTATTTTGTCCATCGCAATGCGGCTGGCTGATTATAAAGAAATAATTCAAAAATGTGCTCCATTTTCAAACTTTTATTCTTTTGTTGATGTGATTTTCATTGTAGGATTTTTGCATTGTATTTTGATTTTTTTACATAACCTTGGCGTATCAAAATAAGTTTGATTTAATGGAAGGATACTTTTTGAACCACAAAAACAACACTTGCCTTACAATGGCACCGCTAAAGATATCCTGATAGAAATACACCATCTCGATTTATTATGAAACGGTTGGTGGATAATCTGCAAAATTTGGGACGTTTCGATCATCGCTTACCACAACCGCGGCGCCAAATGATAAACACTGACGATGAACTCGACATTTTGATATACTTTGAGGTAAATCCTAAATGTTCAGTGAGGGCAGGTGAAGAAGTCATCGGAATTTCGAAAAGCAAAATACACCGTGTACTAAAAAAATACAAATTCAAAAGTTACATTGAAGGGCGATTAGTACAAAAATTACTGCCCGGTGATGCTGAAAGACGACTTATTTTCTGCCATGAAATCGAGAGGCTCATCCTAGAAGATCAGTATTTTCTAAATAATATTATCTGGTCAGACGAAACAAAATTGGCACAACGGCTTGTTATACAAGCTGTACCAACTCGGAGTGCCTGACCGTCTCGTGCTCATCTTACGAGACTTTCTCGCGAACCGCACCTTTCGCTACCGCATCGAAGGGGCACTATCCTCCCCTCACCCCATCCTTGCAGGAGTCCCTCAGGGCTCTGTACTAGCTCCCCTCATTTTCACGCTATTCACTAGCGACATCCCCAGAAGCAGAAAGGCAATGTTAGCTCTGTTCGCAGACGACACAGCCATCTACTTCTCGGGATTCAGTGATAAAGCGCTGGTTCGCTACCTCCAAACCGCAGTCGACGAGCTCGGCGAGTGGTTCAGGAAGTGGCGAATCGAAGTAAATCCCGATAAAAGTCAGGCTGTCTTCTACACCCGACCGCGAAACAATCACCCCTCTCCCCGACCCATCTCTATGTTCGGCAAGCAAATCCCTTAGGGAAAGCAAGCCAAATATCTAGGCGTCATCCTTGACGAACACCTCACCTTTTTCGAGCACATAAAGAAGGCCCGCTCGCGGGCCGCTGTCGCTCTCGGTAGGCTCCATTGCGTCCTAAACAAGCGTAGTAAACTGTCGCTTCAGTGTAAGAAGCGCATTTACCTCGCTTGTATTAGGCCCATCATGACGTTTGCAAGCTCCGTGTTTGCACATACCAAACCCCGATATATCCATAGGATGCAGACCCTCCAAAACCGTTTTCTCCGACAAGCCACAGGTGCGCCTTGGTATGTCAGGAATATCAATCTCCATGTAGATCTCAGGATCCCTACGATCCAGCAGTACATGAAACGCGCTTCGAAGCGTTTCTTCGATAAAGCAGTGACCCACCGCAACCCTCTGGTTGTCGCGGCAGCTAGCTATACCCCCTCCCGTATCAGTAAAGTCCGCCGTCCGCGGCACATTCTCAGCGAACCCGATGATCCCACTACTCTCCTCCAGGAGAGTCGAAAAGAGACCAGTACAGTGAGAGCAACACACAGACACAAATCGTACCGACCTCGCCGCCGAGGTCCGTCGTCGCGACCCCGACTTAACAGTCCCTCCCGACCCTTGCATGAGCCAGCCCGCGATGCTGCGCCTGTAGCTTTAAATTAGCCCCGAAATAATTTAACCCAGATCCAGCATGTCCCTTGCTGCCCTCCCCCAGTGATTGCCTAAGCCGAGGTGCGAACCCCCCTCGGGGTTACCCTTAGGACTTTCGCTTTAGTTTTAATTTTACTATGGCCCGGCTGGAGGTCTAAAAAGTTTACTTTTTAGAAATCGCCGGGCAAAAATCCGTTTAAGTAGTCAGAATCTTTTTCAGATTAACTACGAGATGTCCAACAAAAAAAAAAAAAAAAGACGAAACAAACTTCAGCAATAATGGTATGTACAACCGACACAATAATCGCATTTGGTCCAGGGAGAATTACGTATCCGCGAGACTAATAATCAAGTGCGTTTTTCGTTCAACTGTTGGTGTGGGATTGTAAAAAACCGGGTTCTCTTAGTACATTTTTACGAAGAGCATTTGAATACGGAAAGGTATTTAAAAATACTTGAGATTTTGAGAAATGAGATAAATAATCTTCCAGTTGCAGAACGAAAAAACCTTACTTTTCAGCAAGATGGGGTTCCGGCTCATAACAGTCACAGAACAAGGGACTATCTGAATGAACACTTTCATCCCTGGATCAGGACAAATGGACAAATAAGATGGCCGCCGAGATCCCCAGATCTAACCTCGTTAGATTTTTTTTTATGGGGTTATGTAAAAAATTTAGTTTACAGGAACCAGTATGAAAGTGTCCACGAGCTACAAGCAGAACTTAGACGTATTATTCTAAATATCCACCACAACAAAATCAATAAATCGACAGGGAGCGAAATAATCAAAAGAGTGCGACTTTGTATTCAACAGTAAGGGACTAATTTTGAGCATTTAATAAATTGATTAATTTTGTATTAAAAATGTTAAAATTCATGGTGTTCCTTTTATTTGTGACACTATGTTATTTAGCAAAAAATAACCCTTATGATGAAGCCTTTCGCTCGGTATGATAAAACTACAGGGTGATTATTTTTCTCATGTAACGGATCCGATTCCCGGTTCAATCATGCAATTATTTAAATATCTATGAATGCAGTTTAAATTGTGTTTTAAAATTCAAATAATGTCTTCTTGCAGTAAAATGTTCCATCTACAATATTCAAGTTACTTGGCCTCCATGTGGCATATCCGTGGGACGCCCTGTATAAAGTTATACAGGATCGTAGATTATTCTATCGTTAATGTTTAAAAATATAAACATTAGAAAAAAACTTTAAGGTAAATAGATGTTGAAAACGTCGAAACGAATTATGTAGATTTATAATATAATATATATTTGGGGCACGCACAGGAAATGCAAAAGTAGCAAGTTGCATTCAAAACTAACATTCATTAAATTACAACAAAAAATAAAAACAACCTGTGCGAGGCCAAAAGTAAAATATATATTGCTGTGATGTTTACAAATATGTAGGTTATTCTATCCATAATGTTTAAAAATATACACATTTAAAAAAAAACTTTAGATGTAGGTTGATGTTGTAAATTTCGAAAACAAATATAGTAGATTTATAATTTAAAAAAAAAATGTATTTACGTAGAGTTATAATTAAAAAAAAAAAAATATTTTGGGCACGCACAGGGAATACAAAAAGGGATAAGTAGCATTATTACTAACATTCATTCAATATCAACAAAAAAAAGAGAACCTGTGCGAGGCCAAAAGTATTATATTTATATTGTTGTAATGTTTAAATATATATCTTTATATATATAATTCTACTGTACGTGTGTATGTCACTGAACTACTCCTAAACGGCTGGACCGATTTGAATATTATTTTTTTGCGTTTGGGTGGCACCCTGGATAGTTTAGATAGATAAACGCATACAAAAAAAATCATTCAAATCGGTCCACCCGTTTAGGAGGAGTTCAGTGACATACACACGTACAGTAGATTTATATATATAAAGATATGTATATACCCGCGCTCTAGATGAGTACCCAGTGCTATGGCTCGTTGGGACGCACGGTGGATCGAAAATCGGCTGTAGAAGACATAGGATCTCGATTTCTTAAATGTTATTTTTTTTGCTGGAAATGACTTCTGCTGATCATTACTGTTCTATAAAATGTCATATGAAGTAAATGTGTGCACAAATGGAAGAGTTATAATTTTTATAAGAAAAAAATGTATGGAGCTAGTATGAAAAATCGAATTATCTCCTAAACGGCATCTTCAACCGTAATATCCTTAGAGGTGGTCATAGTGCTAATTATTTATAATTTTTTAGTTGCGGATTTGACGAAAAATTTCATGCCGTTTTTTTTTAAAAATCGTCATAATATTTTCATTTGTTTTTTCATATGAAACGATTCCTTTTAGTGTTTATGTTGAAGAACACGGACTTTTAACTACACGTAACATAAAATAGCATCACTCCTATATTTCCGAAGGAGTTGGCAGAGGTTTATAGTACACCCACACGTAGACAACTATGCTTGAGCTAGATATTTATCAACACATCACGAGTTTTAAAACTTTTCATACAACCAAATTACCAATTGTTTACTCTTCTAATGAGTCCGAAAAGAAGTGATTAAGTAACTACACTGATTAGCTCTTCTAATGAGTCTTTATAGGTGATTTAATGATTTTCAATATCTCACGACAATGCCAACTATGGATTACATTCAACTTTTCCTGATAAGTAAGCTAATTTGTTAATTAGCAGTACTATGAGTTCTAAGAATAGTTAGTGACAATTATAAATTTTCATTAGCTAATGAGAAGATAACTAGGGTAGTTACCTAATTATTGGCGTTTTGCAATAAAAGGGCTACAGTTTTGTTTTATAATTTAGTTTGTTCACAACTGTGTAACTGCTAACACTAAATCTGCGACTATAAAATCTTAGAATGGAAAGTTTAATCACGAATTTAGACTTGTTTGTTCTTCTACGAAGTGAGAGTACTTCATTTGATCATGAAGTATTGTTCAGTGCAGTTGTATCCCGCATAGGCGATTGCCAGTCTGACGAAGATCGTGTTGTTCTCAAAGAATTTTGTCGGAGATTTACGCGAGCCGCTTTACAAAGGTGGCAGAAATCCAACCGATTCCTTGATAATTTCAGGAGAAAGTACGAGAATTGGTTGGGAGCAAATATTGATTGGCCAAGTTTTGTGCAAACTTTAGTTAATCAAGAACCAAGTGTTGATGAGATACCAAGAGCGCCCTCAGTCTCTCCAGAACCGTCGACATCAACGTCCATTGGAACAATGACGAAAAGATCCCGTAAACCATTCGAAGATCTGGGAAGTAAACAAAAAAAGAGAAGATCTGATGAACACACAGGCGAAGATTCCAGTGAATTGGCATATGCAGCTGCAGCACGTTTAAAAGAAGAAGGGCATGGAGATATCGCCTCTGTCATCGAATACATGATGAAAAATCCTGAAGCAGCCGCTAAATTAAATGAAACGCTTAAGAAACCAGCGAAAACAATCATATTTACGTCAGAAAAGGCGCTTGGATTGCTTCTTTCGCTAAAACTCTCAAAGTGGCAATATATTACGTTGCGAGAGGCTGCCATTCGGGAAGGTGCTAAGGATATTTATCCATCTTACTATAAAGTGCAACAAACTAAGCTTGATTGCTACCCTCCGAAGCAATCAGTGACAGTTACTGATTAATCGGCTAGGATTACACTTCAAGCTTTTCTTGATATCACAGTTACAAGAATCCTTCAAAGCCTTTCTAAGGAAGAGCATAACAAGCAGTTGAAGCTGATATCCAAGTGGGGATTTGATGGTGCTTCTAACCAAAGCCGATACAAGCAGAAAATGGAGGGTGAGGAAGATGACTCGAGCATTTTCATGACCTCCTTGGTGCCACTTAAACTGACAGATGGAGACAACATCTTATGGACAAACCCAAAACCATGCTCAGTTTTGTATTGTCGTCCAGTTCAGTTTACTTTTGTAAAGGAGAGTGAAGCAGTTGTCCTTGAGCTGAAAAAACAAATGGATGAAGAAATTGAGGCCCTTATCCCCACAGAGTGCAATAATAATAATAGGGTGACTCATGAACTAATGATGACGATGATCAACGCTAAAGTTTGCACTTACAAATTGTGTGTTCTGACCTGTATGAATTTGGCTTGTCATCCCTACACGCCCGTATAAATTGTATGGAATGTCTGTTACACATTGCATACAGGCTCGACTTCAAACGGTGGGCAGCGAGAAGTGATGAGCACAAAGAAATGCTACAGACAAGGAAGGAAATAATTCAAAATAAATTCAAAGATGAGCTCAATCTGTTGATTGATATAGTAAAACAAGGCTCGGGAACCACCAATGACGGGAATACTGCAAGAAAATTCTTTGAGTTTCCTAATAAAACCGCAGCTATAACCGGTTTGAATGAAGACCTCATCAAAAGATTTGCTGTAATTTTACAAGCAATTACATCTGGAGAGCAGGTCGATATAATAAAATTTAGAGATTATGCCCGCAAAACATCAGAAAAGTACGTATATACGTATTATACGACTGGTACTACAAGTCGTCAACCGTTCATAAATTATTAATCCATAGGGCTGACATAATTGAGAAAAATAATATTGTGCCGATTGGGACTCTCTCGGAAGAAGCCTCAGAGTCTCGAAACAAAGATTTTAGGAGGTTTCGAGAACATCATTCGCGGAAAAGAAGCAGGCAGGATTCCAATCAAGACATTTTAAATATGCTTGTTGTTTCTTCGGATCCTTTGCTAAGTGCACAAAGGCCTAAGTTAGATGCCAAGAAAAAGCAGAGCTTTTTTGCTGAAACTCTCGACTTAATTCAATTTCAGGAAACTGAGTTCGAGTTTTTCGTTATATCCAATCTGGATGCTGACTCAGAATTGGAGTCAGACAACGAGAGTGACAAGGAAAATTTGTAAAAAAAATATATATGTACTTATTTGTAAATTTGTATTTGAGTCTGTTTGGGTTTTTTTATTTATTATTTATATTTATTTATATATACTTTATTGTACACCATTAAAATACAAAACAAAAAAAAACATTATAATGACTACAAAATATACAATGGGCGGCCTTATCGCTTTATGCGATCTCTTCCAGGCAACCATGGAATGGACAGTGATAAGTCTGGACATAAAATGGGTATGTCAATGGTGTGGTGTGTGTGGTGTGTGTATTTTACTTTATTTTACAAATGCTTAGTATTAATTCCTTAAATTAAATTATTTTGTATATAATATAACTTTATATGTTACTTAACACTTTGAACGCCGCGCGTTTATGAATGTAGCTAATGACCAATAACAGCCAAACACGTGAACGGCGCGTGATTTTAGAACAAAAAATATTGAAAACGGATCACGTCACCCTCACGTGATATGCGTATGAGATCATTTTATTCATCACGTGAACGTCTCGTGATTGGCGTTCAAAGTGTTAAATAAGAGTTTGATAATCTTTTTTTATTTAAATTAATAAAAATGTGTAAAAAAACAGCAATTTTTTAATTTAATTTTTCTTGTTTTGTGTTTTCTTAATATTTGGGTTAATAACATATCGAACTTTTTAACTTGGACACTAAAAGGGATCGTTTTACATGTAAAAATAAATAAAAATATTTTGACGATTTAAAAAAAAAAAAATGGCATTAAATTTTTCGTCAAATCGGCAACCAAAAAATCATAAATAATTAGCACTATGACCACCTCCAAGGATATTACGGTTAAACATGCCGTTTAGGAGATAATTTGATTTTTCATACTAGCTGCATACAAATTTTTCGTAAAAAAATATATTTTCTTCGTTTTTGGGCAGAATTAACTCGGGTGTCATTTTTGTACATAGTAATGATCAGCAGAAGTCATTTCCAGCAAAAAAAAATAACATTTAAGAAATCGAGATCCTATGTCTTCTACAGCCGATTTTCGATCTACCGTGGGACCACACGGACACTCCTTCGGATATCTTTCAGTCCCACTAGTGGATACTACTCTTTCTATGTTGTCTTTGTTAACTATTACTAAGAAATTTAAATTATACCAATGTTTCTATCCGAATGTACCTACAGGGCGGAAATTTGTAATAATATGTGATTTTATTGTACAGACTAATATTATTTATTATAATATTTTAAAGGTTAATAGTTCCCAAAGCCGTTTATTTAACATATCACTATATACTTATCAGTACGTATTGTAGTTGTATCTGTGTATAGTAAATAAATAGGTTAGTAACACTTTTGTGTTATTATTCCAATACAAAAATACCCATTTAATGCCGCTCATAATTTTGAATAGAAGAACAGGGCATAAAAGAGTATGGATATGGTAAGTAATTCGAAAACCTATTCAGATTTACGTAGGTGGGTACAAAAGAAACCGCAAGATTATACGTCTCATTACAGAACTTGTCGTAACTTTAGTTCAAGTTTAAATATTCGAGCCGATTTTTTATTTTGGACTTGATTTAAACTGAAATTAAAGTTCACAAATTTATTAAAAACTAACTTCCGAATCAAGCCTATGGCGCCTGGCCTTAGGCTTAATTCGAAAGTTCGTTTTTATTTTCTTTAGTTACACCACAAACATGAATGAACTAAATTGAGTTCGCCCTAACATCGTACCGTGTCTATCAATCGTTAGAAGTTTGAAGATGACAGAGACCGACTTATTTTTAAATATATTTTGCAGTAATTAAAATGAGTTGTTTGTGTTGATATGTGTCAGAAAACATAGTACCTACATATCACAAAATCTTAGTGTTCTTTGCCTGAAAATGAATTTGAAACTCAGCCTATCGCAGTCCTCTGCTGGACTTAGGCCTCTCCCAGGCTGCGTCACAAACTTGCAACATCCTGTTCTCCACCTTCCGCATCCAGTCCGTCCCAGCCACTTTCTTAACACTTTAACTGCCATGTCAGACTATGTGTCCGACACTTCGTTCCATTCAGTCCTTATCGGACTATATGACCAACAACATATACCAAATCTGAACGTGTCGTTGCTGCCTGGCGGCCATGATTATTACTCTTTCAGCTATATTAAGTGTCTCGTATAGCGCAAAAACCACTGTGTCTATATAACTTTTGTTTACATTTACTCTCATACACTTTTTGGAAAGTATAAAGTCAAAATTAAAGTAAGGAATTAAATTAATAAAATAGGCTGTATATCCTACTTCTACTTTCAAAAGCACTACAACGTTATTCTCACAGAAGAAAAAAACGACCACTCGGGACCGGAAGAGCTAAGTCTATACTGATGGCTCAAAGACCACCTCTGGAACCGGAGTCGGAGTTTTCTCACACGACCTAAACATAAAAATATCCGGCCCGCTGGGAATGCTCAACACCGTCTACCAGGCGGAATGCATGGGCATTATACAGGCGGCGTATGCCATAGAAGCCAGAAGAGTTACGGACACCCGTATAAGTATACTCTCCGACAGCGCCTCAGTCCTCCAATCCCAGCCAAACGATACATAACCTCGAGCCTTACACTAGAATGTCACAACGCATTAGAACGGGTAACAATTTCTAATCGCAACAAAGTGACACTGCAATGGATAAAAGGACACAGTGGATCACTAGGCAATGACGCTGCTGACGAACAGGCCAGAAAGGCATCCAGTGCGTCAGTCTGCGGCCCCGAGCCCATCGTGCCCATCCCCTTTAACCAGCTACGCAGGTGGCTGCAGGAATTTACCCACACAAGCGGAGAGCTGGTGGACCTCGGCACCAGGCTGCAGGCAGTCCAGGGAAGCTATGGCATCCCCGGATGGTAGGCTAACCAAACGTCTGCTACGCCTGGACAGGGATAGTCTGCGTCTGATGACGGGCACCATCACAGGACACTGCCCGCTAAATAAGCACTTTTACACAATAGGCATAACGGACAGCCCCCTGTGCAGGGCCTGCATGGAGGCTGAGGAAACCGTTGCGCATGTATTCTTCGAATGTACAGGCGTCACCCAGATTAGGACAGATACCCTCGGGACACCCAAATCTTACACGGACGTTCTTAGCAGACCAGGAGACATAACCAACTTCTGGAGGGAGGTGAGCTGGTTGGAGTAAATACCGACGGCCGCCATGGCCCACGCACAATGGTCCACTCAAAGGACTAAGTGCGGAAACCAAATCCCCATAACATAGAACATAGGTTGTATATCATGTAATAAATATGATATACTAGCTGACCCGACAGATGTTGTCCTGTAATTTAAAAAAAAGTTAACATTGTCCTATTATATGGTTGTTAAGTATTCTTAAATAAGTGTTCTTAAATTTTCTAATTTTCCGCGCAATTTTTTAAATTTTTCCTTTCATAAGAACCTTCTCCTGACAATTACGAACACAACAAAAAAAAAAGTGAAATCGGTCCAGCCGTTCACGCGTGATGGCGTGACCAAGGGGAATAGGGATTCATTTTTATATATATAGATATGTATTTATGGAATAAATAAACTATTTAAAGTGAAATAACACTAAGAATATTTTTTGACTATTTCTGATTTTCACCATGGCAGTTAACGTGTTAAGGTCGTCGTATCATATAGCCATTGGGCGTCTCACGTTACGCTTGTCGATACGCGGTCTGAGAGAATGGAGAGCAGCGTTCTCTATGCATTTTACCACCATACCGCGATCGCCAACCCGTCTGCCAAGCGTGGCGATTATGGCAAAGCCCCCCAAATTGGGGGAGGCCAAAGTCCAGCAGTGGACGTCTTACGCCTGAAATGATGATGATGATGACAGGACGGCATCTACTATAATTTTCTATTCAAGAAAAAACTTTGTTTTTCGCAGTTCAGTTGCACTAGCTCACTATCCCACAGACTTCAAAAATATCGTGACGGGATTTTGAAGCGCACTGGATTTTCAAGTCCTTGTGTTGAATTGATTATTGTGAATCCAGAGTGCATCCCAGCGTGTACAAAATATACATCGTTCAATTTTCAACTCTCAGCTCTAAGCAGTGCGATGAAGATCCAGCGTGCTAACAAATCCCACCGCCTTTTTATTACGTCCGTGGAAACGTGGGTTTAGTGTGCATACAAACAGGCCAATGCCTCAACAGCAGAGGCATGAATTGAATAAATGAAAATGAATTCAAAGGTTGGGTTTGTGAGCCATTCCGTCCCGGAAACAAATATTGATGTTTCTTAAGGAAAATGCTGAATAACGAGAACAAAATTCGTTTGAACGCTGCCTATGGATAATTTAACCCGGTAGAAAATAGAAGGCAAACCTAAGGACGTACTTACGACAAAAAATTGTTCAAATTTTAATTATAGGTAAAATATCTATTGGAAATGGCGATGGCTAATTTTCATTAGCATACATAAATAAAACCACGCCTTTTTCCCATGGGGGTAGGCAGAAACCACTTGCTTCGATCTCCTTTTGCCTCGTTTAAGTTCATACACCTGGTTCATACACGCACGCCTGTTACCAGTGCTACGCTCCTGACCCTTTTGAGGAACATCACCAATAAGGTCACTATATGTTCTAGAGCGTCCCATTCCGGCGGCGAAACCAGTCACCTCTACCTTGTAAATTTTCATTGAATTAGTTCATAATTCGGTGCCTTGTACCTTTCCATCACGCTAGTGTGGGACTACAATTTCACGTTTAGTCCTTTCCAATTATTGGTGATGCACAAATCTAACAGAGCGTTTTTATTTAGGCACTAGCTTCTTCTTCTGAAATTTCTTGCTCCCCCAACCCATCCCGTGGCATCGAATCAACTGCCCTTGAGGTGTTCATATGCGTGACCTTTTTTCTTTTCGCTCGGCCCGTAAGGGTCCTACCGTGATGTTACATAGTCTATAGCCGTCCTCGATAAAGTGGCTATCAAACATTAAACGTAGTTCCTGAATTTAGAACGTTCAACCAAACAAACTCTTCGGCTTTATAATATTTAGATTTGATTACAATTCACAAAGTTAAAGTGCGCCAACCTTAAAAGATATACATATATGCTATCGCGGATTATTTTTGGAACTTTTTTAAGGGGAAGAAATCCGTCATACCTACATGATTGTTGCGTTACTTTAATAGTGAACGCAGCTCACGCAACGAAAGCTCTCAAATGGAATAAGTTCTCCCTGTTTTTGCAACATTTTTCATTGATCCTCTGTTCCTGTTGGTCGCAGCGTGATGTTATATGACCTATAGTCTTCCTCGATAAATGGGCTACCTAACACTGAAAGAATAGTTCAAATCAAACTAGTAGTTCCTTAGATTAGCGCGTTCAACTAAATAAACAAACTTCCGTTTTATAATATTTATTCAGATTAATTTAGATATTCGCTAATGCTCCTGAAAACGGCCATTTATTCACCGTATATAAGCGAGTTTAAACTGTTTCGTGCAGGTAAAGAATAAATCGTAATCAGTATTATGCAATAGGCACCTAATAATAGTTTGTGTGTTGCCTACATACATTCATAATGAGTACATCTGCTGCCCACGAACATAGTAGAACAGGGTCGCCCCTTCGTTATTTAAACCGTATAAAAGCGCCGGCCCAATTACCTACATTGCGGATTAAAAGATATGGGTCAGCGCTATCGAGGCTGGCTCGGCGAAGAGGCGGCTTTAATGACTTGAATCCCGCGACGAGTCTGCGCCTCCGCCACTTGCGAGTAGGGTTACCATTTATACATTTGAAATGTCCAGATGGATTTTAAACCGAATTCAAAAAAGGAGAATGTTTTTAAATTGACTGTTTAAAAAAAAATGTCTGTAATGTCAGAACGATGGGCGTAGCTATGGGGGTTTTGGTGGCAAGAGGGGAAATTTTTCAGGATATGAAGTTAGCAGACTTATGACAGACACTCCGTCTTATTACAAAAAGCGATCGTAGTTTATTTTTCCGTATTTATGCAAAATGGAACCACACGACAAATTTAGTTTTTTATTTATTTATTTATTTTATTATTTATGTACACACAGTAAAATACAGAGTGATAAGGCATACTAATAGAATTGAGTACAAAGGTACTGCTACTAATAATACTAATTTAAAAGTGGTCTAATCTATACAAATAATCTTTTCAAATAAATAAAATTGGAGTGTCTGTTTTTAATATAAAGATAACCACTTTTTACTAAGTGTTTATGGATGTATACACGGTACATGTACCAAAACAACATTTTTTATAATTTTTGTCTGTCTGTCTGTCTGTTTGTTCCGGCTAATCTCTGAAATGGCTGGACCGATTTTGACAGGACTTTCACTGGCAGATAGCTGATGTAACAAGGAGTTATACAACTTAGGCTTCTTTTATTTTAAAAAGATTCTTTTATTTTAGAAAAAAATAACTGTCTTCGAAAACTACTGTGACATACGTCATAAACTACGCTGAAATACGTCTCAAAATTCGAAAAACCCTGGTTTAATCCTACAAAATAGATCAAAATAATGTACTACAGTATTGTACACCTTAAAAAGGCCTACAAAAATCTCGCAATGTTATATGTCTATCTCTTAGGGATAACCCACAATAAGCATTTTTATCTTTTACTTTTTACGAGAAATAAGGGCTTATTTACGAAGCAATTTTAAGCAATACAGCATTAATCTTTATCCAATTAAGTACCTTAAATACATTTTGCATTTAATATAGATCAATGGCCATTTACAGCATGTAATTTAAATGAATATCTTAGAAGATATTAGAGATTTAAAAAGCGGGCGCAGAGCAGCTGGGGCGGGTCGTGCGTCCGTCCCGTCCATCCGTTGGCAGCGGCCGGGTAGTACAGGATAAGTAGGATTGTAATTCATATTACTTTGGCTTCATAGTAATTGCGAATATCATGTGTGTTCATCATACTCAAAATAAACCTCATAGTATTATTCCAAGTAAGAGACCGCGAAATGGCTTAGATGTTTAGATTTTTGGATGTTTGTTTCTCAATGATGCAAAGACGGCCAAACGGATTTAGATCGAATTTGGCACAAAGATATATTATATCATGGATACGTAACAGATAGGATACCTACTTTATCCCGGTAGTAGGTTCCCAGGTGATATTTTCCGACCGCTATACGGGCCAAGCCACTGGCAAAAGTACTATTCCTATAATTATGTTCGGTGTCTGGTAAATGATTGAGTGTCTGTATAGGTAAAATAGGAGCGTTAAGAAAAACCAGGAAGACTTATTATATAGATATACTAAAGAGTGTCTCAGTAAGAGTGCACTTTTTAAAATTGGAATATATATTTTTTTCATGCAACCGGCAACTCTGAAATTTTACAACTGTCACCTCTTATTATTCCGATTATTAAAAATGGAGCGCTTTTCGAAAGAACAACGCGTTATAATTGTGAAAACTCAATAGAAAAATGGGGAAGTTACGCTGAAACCGCTCGCAAACTTCTCCAAAATTTTCAGCCGAGAAAGTGCACCTAATGTGTCAACCATTCGAAGAGTGGTCAAAAAATTTGAATAAACTGGGTCAATTATGGGTAATAAGAATCCTTTGCGTCAACGTACCGGTCGGTCTCTTGAAAACATTGCTGCTGTAAACGAGAGTGTCGCCGAAAACCCGAAAACATCATTCATCATTCGACATCCTTCTCAACAACTTCAAATTTCACGAAGCACTACGCAACGAATTTTGACTAAAGATCTCCACCTTCATGCGTACAAGATTCAGTTAACTCAGGAGCTCAAACCAGCAGACCACGGAAAGCGTCGGCAATTCGTTCAATGGGTAATGGAGCAAAGTGGCCACCAAGATCGTGCGATTTAACGCCGTGCGATTTTTTTCTTTGGGGTTTTGTGAAATCTCGGGTTTATGCGAATAAACCCGAAACAATTCCTGAGCTCAAATCGGAAATCCAACGCGTCATCGGTGAGATACAGCCACAACTCTGTGCAAAAGTCATGGAAAATTTCATGAAAAGAGTAATGGCCTGTCATCGGAGCCGTGGGGGTCATTTGCCAGATATTTTATTCCATACTTAATCGGAACATGTCTTCTTTACAATACAATAATAATATTACAACTCTGTCATAAAATACTAGTTTTTATTTTAAAATGAAAAAGTGCACTCTTACTGAGACACCCTATAGCTTTTGCCAGCGGCTTCGCCCGCGTGGAGGTTGGAAATTATCCCGCGGGAACATACTACCGGGATAAAAAGTACCCTATGTGTTATTCCAGGTTATGAACTATCTGTGTGCCAAATTTCATCCAAATCCGTCCAGTAGTTTTTTCGTGAAAGGGTTACAAACATACACATACACATACATCCATCCTCACAAACTTTCGCATTTATAATATTAGTAGGATATTCAACTAAACCAAGCCCTATGTCGCAGTCTTCTTACTCTGAATACTATTACTCTTATTTTAAAAACACCAACACACATGATGTTCTCATAAATTAAGAATCCTAAGTAATATGAATTACTAGCTTTTTCCAGCGGCTTCGCCCGCGTGGAAGTCGGAAAATATCCCGCGGGAACGTACTACCGGGATAAAAAGTACTCTATATGTTAATCCAGGCTATGAACTATCTGTGTGCCAAATTTCATCCAAATCCGTCCAGTAGTATCCTCACAAACTTTCGCATTTATAATATTAGTAAGAAAGAAAAGAAAAGATGAAGAAGAAAAGAAAATATGTATGATTGGGTGTTTGTTTCTCAATCACGCAAAAATGGCTGAATGGATCAGCACCCTAATTGCGAAACGCACAATTTATCAGAATCTGAATGGGATTGAAGATTATTTCTAAACCATTGCGTGATTGATTCTAATAAATTGTCGGCTCAGCAACGTTAATAACGCAATGAATGTTGTTTAACTATGAATATTAAACCAATTTCTATCGATAAAAAGTTCCGCAATTACCCCTCTGGATCGAAAATAGCACACAGAGTCTATATTACCTATATAACCTGGAATAACACATTCTTATCGCGGTAGTACGTCCTCTTGCATTAATTTCCGACGTCCACGCGGGCGAAGCCGCGGGCAAAAGCTAGTTCTTATATAAAGAAGAACCACATGATTTTTGCCTTGGAAACAAGGTATACTATTTTTTGTATAAGAATTTAGACCATTTTTTAATGAGTATTCTTCAAAAAAAGTAAAAAACAAAATTTGTCGTGTGGTTCCATTTTGCATAAATACGGACATTTCTAGTCTCCAGTTCTGAGCTAGTCTTTGCATTTCAACTAAATTTCGATTTAGTTAAAGTTCATAATAAGTACAACAATTTTAACGTATTGTTAGTACCGGACTAAGTTGTCAGTTTTGTAAAAGGAAGCGCATTTCGATACATGTTGGGTTCTTAATTCAAAAACTAGTTTGGTGGTTAAAACCTACACCCTAATTGCGGAACGCACTATTAATCAGAATTTGCATAATTTTGAAGCTTATTTGTCATCCATTCTTTCATATGTTCGAAAAAATTGTTTGCTTAGCAACGTAAACAACGCCATGAATATTGCGGAACTGTCAAAATGAATCCGATTCCTACCGATAGTGTAGTACGCAATTACCCTTTTTTTTTTTTTTTTTTTTTTGGATGGGAAATCATCAAATGACTTCTCCCGCTCTGGGCGGAGCGGGAGGGCGTGTCAGACTTTTACTGACTAAAACCCACCCGTGTTCCTTCAGTTGCCCATGTGCCAGGGTCACGGTATCTCTTTTGAACAATCACGCGACCCCGGCAGGCATCGGTCCTAGCAGACCCCTTCAGTGTGGCTGACATCTCTTTGAGGCGCGCGTGGAACACTACGCGCCGTCGACCCGAGCTTGGTCCTTACCGGGCGGCGAGCTACCCATTGCTCGCCACCCGCAAGCTCGCGCCTACGGTGGCCGGGAGTCCGCAATCGACTCCCGGCGCCCGGGGCGTCTCCTCCTGCGGCGGCTAGGGACGTGAGGGCGCAGAGACTGCAACTCCCTCACGCGCCCCGCCTCCTCCTTCGCGAGCATTATTGCTTCGCAGAAGGAGGTGACGGCTTCCCATGCCCTCTCGCTCCGTACCATGGCTCGCACCAGGGCCGGACGCGAGAGATCGCCGCCGCCGATCGCCTCCACGAGGACACGGCGGTGCTCCGCCCAGGCAGGGCACACTTCCACCGTATGCTCCACCGTGTCCTCTAGACGATCCTCACAATGGAAACACCCGGGCGTTTCCTCCCGCTTTATCCTGAACAGGAACCCACCGAAGCACCCATGCCCGGTGAGAACCTGCGTCAGGCGGAAGGTGAGGACGCCGTGGCGCCTCTCTATCCACCCCTCTGATCTAAATAAAAACCTTGTTTTGTAATAAGGAGGACTAAGTTTTATTTATTTGTCGAGCTTTTAATATGGATTGTTAATACCTCAATACGTCAATTTTGGCACTGATGGACTCACTCATCAAAACCACAAGGGCATTGCTTACAGATACGTGTAGTACCGGACGTAAAGAATAGCAGCATGCCATTTCTCCCCGGGTATCGTAAAAGGCGACTAAGGGACTTACTAGAGAATGGGCAGCAGCGTTTTCTGTGCATTTTCCACCATCCTGCGATCGCCAACCCGCCTGGCAAGGGTGCCGGTTATGGCAAACACCCTTTGAGGGAGGTCGGAGATATCCAACAATGGACGTCTTTGGGCTGAAATGATGACGATGATGATGACTTCTTACGGATAATAAATAGGTGAATGATGTTGCACGGCGACAGATCAAACTATACAGTTCCAGTATAAGCTGACCTCTCATTTTACGAAAAGCCTATACCATACGAGGTCAGCTAAAACTGGAAATGTAGGTATAGCTTGATGTGTAGCCGTGTCTACTCACCTTTCGCAATTATCGCTTCAATTAAAAGGAATAGAGCACTCCAAAAATAAATGAAATCCTACCAAGCCTTGTAGAGATAGGGGCTTCGCTCTACATTCGATTTGATAACTTTTTAATAGTGAAAGTGTTATTTTAAGTCTTGGCAGCATACTTTAATGGAAATATTTTTGATGGAATTATATATTACTAGGCGTCATTCAATATCTCTCATTACATGACTGTGGTTCATTCAGCTGGATGGTCCCCTAAACAAAATCCCGAGCTACACCATTGCTCAGAACTCCGTTATTTATAAACCGGTTTGAAAAGTTATTGGTTTCGAAAGGGTATAGTTAGCGAGTGATCCCATCCACATAAATTCATATTAGTGGTTTTTGAGTAAGCTCCAATAATCCGTATACGGAAGTGAAGGTATACGAATTCGTGTGGGGTAGGTATCACAGTTAGAGTAAAAAATAAAAAGTTTGTAAAAACAAAAAGCAACTGACTTAATAAAAAAACACTACCTGAAAAACTATTTTTTATTTCGAAGTCGGTAGCGAAGAATAATCGAACATACAAAATCAAAGATACCGACTTTCGAAATTAAAGTTATTATACACTTGGAAATGTTAATTTTTTTTGGAAATCGTTTGTTTTTCGTTTAACTGGGAAAATGTGAATTCGGTGCACATCTGTCTAACCATGCGGAGATTACAGACGATAAGTTTGGTATTTGTTAAATCATCCTAAATCAAAACCCGCCCTAAATCAAAACGACAGAAAAGAAGTCAGAATGGGGATCATAAACCCGGACGGATGGTAACCCTACTTGCGCACGTAGCTCATCCGTCGTTTGATAACCATTGACCTAGTTGCTGGAGCGTCGTTTCTAGTCCACACTTGTGAGATTTATTCGAATAGTTCAAGGTTTAATATTTTAGTTGGATATTAGGTGTTGTTTCGCGGTCCTTAGTATACGTACTACAAACGACAACTACGTTCAAAGTATGAAAGTAAATAGGTGCAGATACTACTATTCAGGTATACTTTGACTGTATTAATGGTAGCTAGGTACAAGTCATCATCATCTGCCTAGCCTTTTCCTAACTATGTTGGGGTCGGCTTTTACTCTAACTAGGTACAGATGCGTAGCAGTATTTTAAAGAAGAAAGAAGAAGACTGCCTATTTAGTAACTGAGTAATACGATACCCCTTGGTAAGACTGGTTTTCAGACTTTCAGGCTTTCGACGGCCCATAATGATTGTCTAAGATCTACGAAAGACCGCCAGATCCAACGATCCAATCGCGGCAACCTTAGCTGAACCTGAACGATCGACCCGTGCTGCTGTTTTGCCGCAAGCCGTCCTAGCTAGGAACAAGTCCGGTCTAAATCGAAACGTAGGTACCAGCTTAGAATATCGCAATAATTAAGTTAACTACTTAAGTACTTACTAAATCCAATAATAGAAATGTGGTAAGAATACCTAAGTAGCTTAATCTTTATCCAACATAAATAATGAAATATAGGTAGGTACCTACTCAAGTTCATTCAAAACATAATAAATAATGCTTACCTACGATATAAAATCATTACCCACCTACAATTACAGTACTTCGGAAAATTTGAGATATTTTCGGTAGTCTCTGGTCACAAAGATCTCTGGTTTTTTCTATTTTATTTCTAAAACAATATCACGGTTTAGTCTTGGATGTTAATAGTAGTTTTAATTAAATCTATCTTGAGTATCAGAGTTTTGTAGAAAACGACTTGATTTTAAACGAGATAAAATCAATAAAAAAATACTTGGTAGTCATTAATTAGAGATGAAATGTTACGGTGGGTAGCATAATCTCATCGAAGGATCATCATTTTTATCCAGTTATGCAGATCTAGCACTTATAATAATGATCCTAGGGTCTTCTTAGGTTAAGAAAGTTTTATGATCACATAGGGTAATTCAAAACCTCAGATATCGAACAATGTCCATAGTTCAGACATAGCCATTTATCTGTTTCTCGTACACGAAAATCAATATTGGCACAGTAATAATATTACCGTGATATTGCCTACATTGTGCGGTCTTCCGTCAAAAATCTAATTTATTAGCGAACGTGATTGGGAATCAAAATATATAGACCAGCACCCTAATTGCGAAACGCACTATTTATCAGAATCTGAATGGGATTGAAGATTATTTCTAAACCATTGCGTCATTTGTTCGAATAAATTATCGACTCAGTAACGTAAATAACGCAATGAATGTTGTTTAACTATGAATATTAAACCAATTCCTACCGATAAAAAGTTCCGCAATTACCCCTCTGTATTGCCCGAATTCCATCCAAGCACTCATACGAAATCAGATCTTTAATTAAATGTAGTATGTAGGACCTTAGTAATATTACCTAGTACATTAGATGCTCGTGTGAATGTAAATACTTCATATGTGATTCGGTTTAAACGGAAAAGTTAGAACAAAGGCTCCAAATACCTTACAAAAGTAGGTTTAATAGGTACATAAAATATTATATAAGAAGTTATATCGGAGCTCCGCAGCACGTCGGGGTCACTAATTTCGAGCATATGAGACGCAAGGAATTGGGTCAGTGGAAGTGGATCGTAGGCTGGAGAACCCGGCACACCCGCTTCTCACGCTATCCTCATTAGGGTCTCGTTCCGAACATTAGAATGTCACACCCTTACGGGAAGAGTTTTAATGAACGGTGAAAAAAGCGTAGAGATGAAGATTCAAGTTAAGTCTGAGATCTTGGCAAGGTGTAGACACAACCACAAAGACACATCTAGAAAATGGTAAAATGTTTTTTTTTTTCAGATGCGACACTGTATGCGAACACTGCGTTGAATACAACACAGTATTCGCATCTCGCTGTTTTTTTTAAATTTACCTGCCTAAGTAACAAGCTGACCTCTCGTTATACGGAAATCCCATACAATGTGAGATCAGTTTATACTGGAAATGCTTAGCTTGATTATGTAGCCGTATGTACCTAATCTGGCTGGTTCCAAACTTCCAAGTAGTCAAGAACCCTAAAATTTGAACGGCTAACCAAACTTGCATCCAGATTAATATTGACATTTCTAGGTTTAGGTAGGTACCTTACAGGAGTATTTTTAGTAAAATCTTTCATATGAAGCGGCTGAACTGAACATCGAGCATTCGTATTGACAGCGCAAATATATTCACAGACAGCGACATTGCTCTAAGACTGCGACGTATTTTAATATTAAACTACAGATAGGTGTAATTACAGTTTTGCTTGGTGCCGCTGCTTCAACCTCGCCTTTAAAACTTTTAATGGGGATTTTGGAATTATTCTTTTTTCCTTTTTATATATTTTTTAAGGCTTTGGGTAAGTATCACCAGTTTCCTTCATCAGGACAGTCTCGACGATAGAAGTATTTTATAAAGTAGATACCATACGGTTCTAGACTTGTAGGTTACCATAATATTGAATGGTTAAATTACGTCTCAACTTTTATTTTTACCTTTAACTGGGTAAAGGTTTTTCCTGAAAAACTTCTAGGTATATACCTACCTATGTTTTGTGGATTTCCGACTATGGTTATGATTTTAATAAAAAGATTTTCTTTGTCCATTATGTAACACAATATAACTTATAACAAAAATCACAATATTTTCAGCAGTAAGTACTGAAAGTTCGTGGCTCGTGTACTGAAACAACGGTTTAACTTATCTGGGTCACCGCTGAAAATCCTCAACACAATCCGTTTAAGTGGTTATACAGTCTTGTTTTAAATACTGCCGTTTTCCGGTTTTACATAGCCAGCTAAGTACACAGCACTTTTCTTTGTTACACTTAGGCACTGGTAGCTTATCTAGTTTAAGGTATTAAAATAAAAAGGTAGAGTTTAATTATGACCTCCATATATCTGCTTAAGCATCTATCTATTTTGTAGAAATATAAAATATATTTTGTATTTCATTACCTACGTAACTAACTATCTATACTTAAATTCAGTGGTTATTGAGGTATAACGAAAATAATTTTGGTACAATAAATAATATTCGTTTGCTTTTTAAGTGGTGTAAAGTGTTTTCCTTCCACTTTTACGCTACAATAGATAGGTACCTCAGTTTACTTAAAGCATTGGATACATAATAGAAGATATATCTGTGTCTGAGCTTACATATTTCTGTTACGCACGTATTTTAACTGAATTCTTACCAGCATTTAAATTTACAACCATCCGACAGTTTATCGTACTGAAAATGACACATGTCGTTAACCTGATTTGGCTTGCCTCTGACAGCAAACAGCTGTCGGAAGAATAGCGTCGTCTATACAGATTTAAACTGAATACATTATCGGATTTTGGATTTGTGAACAGAGTTTACGAGGTCTCCTACGATAGTACCTATTGATTGATCTTTGATTCAGTACGAGCTATGGTGGCCCAGTGGTGGCTGTGCCACCACTGTGGCGTGGTTTACTTTGAAAATTTCATCATCACTGCTCTCAAAACACTTAAGGAAAACATCGTGAGGAAACCAGCTTGTCTTCGGACCAAAACTTCGAAGACATGTGACATCCACCAACCCGCACTGGGCGCGCGCGGTGGATTATGGCCCACTCCCTCTCACCGAGACGAGGCCTGTGTCCCAGCAGTGAGAACATTATAGGCTACTGATGATGATGAGATTCGGTACGGGAGCGTATATAATGGTTGTGAACAACCCGCTCCTAAGATGACCCACTGACCAACGTTTACGTACCTATTCGCAGCGGAAAAGTGACGAATTTTTTAATTTCAGTTTTACAGATATTTAGAGTACCTATGGCATCGAGTAATTGTGCCCGGTAAGTACAAATTTGTGCATCCAACCATTGTGGAGTTATTCAACAAAAATAGTTTCCACTGGACCTACGTGATCCCAGCGGTACTCTTTATTTCCGATGGATGTTATAATTAGTGTGGAACGAGAGGTAAATGTGTATGTTTAAATGGAATTTGTGTCATAAAACTGCGAAGATAGGTAGTCAAGTTTCCGCTGCGCTGACGTTTGGATATTTGATGAAAATTATATAAAACGGTTTAGTGCAGAGTTGCATTTTTTTAAGTACGTTGCTTTGAATAGGTATGAAATATTTATGAAAACAGAGTTTTAAAAATTCCCTTCCGAAGATAAAAAGGGTCGTAAAAGTAAAATAAGGTTATTAGGTCTGAGTACTTCAAATAGGAACTCTAAAGCCCTACTTATAACGTTTATTTGTATCTTGTCCTGCAAAGTTTCATTTATGTGCTCTTAGTAATTAATGAGCAAGCCTACGCACATGTGAATATTTATGCAGGTCCGTAAGTTATTCCAAAGCGAACCATTTTTAGGGTTCCGTTGCTAAATGGCAAAAAACGGAACCCTTATAGATTCTAGATATTGATAGAAACTATAAGACTTATGCTGTTGAAACTTGGTAAGTAGATGTATTCTGTGAACCGCATTAAGATTTTCACACAAAAATAGAA
Organism: Aporophyla nigra; assembly: GCA_947507805.1. Taxonomy (NCBI): domain Eukaryota; kingdom Metazoa; phylum Arthropoda; class Insecta; order Lepidoptera; family Noctuidae; genus Aporophyla; species Aporophyla nigra. Next base: position 9,197,285 of record OX382291.1, on the reverse strand, counting down.
AAAAAAACAATAATATTTGGGGTTCCCCATACATAGAACTGATTTTTTTTCATCAAACCCATACGTGTGGGGTATCTATGGATAGGTCTTCAAAAATGATATTGAGGTTTCTAATATCATTTTTTTCTAAACTGAATAGTTTGCGCGAGAGACACTTCCAAAGTGGTAAAATGTGTGTCCCCCCGTAACTTCTAAAATAAGGGAATGATAAAACTAAAAAAAATATATGATGTACATTACCATGTAAACTTCCTCCGAAAATTGGTTTGAACGAGATCTAGTAATTAGTTTTTTTTAATACGTCATAAATCGTAAACCACAATTTACCTTTCATTCATACATACATACATACATAGAATCACGCCTTTTTCCCATGGGGGTAGGCAGAAACCACGGAACGCCACCTGCTACGATCTCTGCACACTTCTTTTGCCTCGTTTAGGTTCATACAATTGGTCATACACACACGCCGGTTGCGAGTACTACGCACCTGACCTTTCTGAAGAACATCACCAATAAGGTCCCTATATGTCCTCCTAGGGCGTCCCCTCCCGGTGTTTCCACTCACATCTGCCTTGTAAATACCTTTTGTGAGCCGACCTTCATTCATCCTCTCAACATGACTAAACCATCTAAGCATACTTTTTTCGATTTTTGTCACTACATCTTCTTTTACACCACACCGTTCTCTTATCACATCATTCCTCAGCCAATCATTCATAGTCACACCACACATGCTTCGCAAGGAACGCATTTCCACAGCATTTATTCTACTTTCATGCTTCTTTTGCCATACCCAACATTCACTTCCATACATAAGCGTAGGCACCAGTACACCATTGTGAACAGCCAGTCGAGCCTTATCGGAGATCAACTGGTTGGTCACAGTCGCATGTAAAGCACCGTTTACTTTATTTCCCGCATTCACTCTTTTTTCTACATCTTTATCAATCTTTCCATCCCTTGTAAACAAACTCCCCAAATATACGAACTCAGTTACTTGCTCTACACTCTTATCATTTATTTTCACATCACACACCGATACGTTCTCTTCTCTTTCAAACACCATGACCTTCGTCTTATTCACAGTTATATTCATCCCCTTCATCTTAAATGCTTCATCCATTACAGTCACCATGTCTTGCAACTGTTCTGCTGACGATGAAAGTAGAACTTGATCGTCTGCGTAGAGAAGGCATTTGACAGGCAACTCACTCATTATCAATCCACACTCACCCTCTTTCAAATCTGTCAGACAACTATCCATGTACAAGTTGAACAGCCACGGTGACGCTACACAGCCCTGCCTAACACATTCCTCTGCTTTTCGTGGGAACTGAATGAGTATAAATAATAATATAAAACTCGGAGGCGGCGGTGATGCTCGCCACACACCACGTCATTTGTTTCCACGGGGCGAAAAGCGAGCAGCGGAATGTCTTTGCACCTTTCATTCAGTCAACTCAAATATATAAAAAAAAAAAAACATTTAATTTCATAAACATAAACCTTATGCATAAACCGTGAATTCCTGCAGGTTTGTACGGAACCCTCGGTGCGCGAGTCCGACTCGCACTTGGCCAGTTTTTTTTTAAACAAAGCTGTATATGTACCTAATGATAGTTTCCTAACCCAACGCTGGCGTTTCACTTTCATTCCGAAGACTTGATACCTACATACATACTAACCTTTTCGAAGGTGACGTAACTGCCGAGTCGTGACGTAATGTGGAAAGTGCTGTTGCTAATAAAAAAACAAACAAAACTAACCTATAGCGAGGGAATAGAAACGGAGTAGAAAGTACTGTACAGATTTAGGTACTTTAAGCTTTAACTGAGGTTCATCAGTGGACTGCATAATTTTGGAAGGAAGGAAAACTTGTTCAGATAAGAGAGAAGATTCATAGATGACGCGGTTCTGTGGGGTAATTGCGTAACGCAATGACTTCCATTTTGATAGTTCAACGAGATTCAATTATAATTTTTCGAAAGCTACTTGTTTCATTTGAACATATGAAACGACTACCTTTTGCCCACGACCTCGTTCGCGTAAATGTCAGTTATCGCGGATATAGTCGAAGCCGCGGGATAAAAAGTAGCCTATGTCCTTTCTTGGGGTTCAAACTTATTACTGACCCCGTTCCAAAGATCATCAAAATCGGTTCAGTGGTTTAGTCGTGAAAGCAAACAGACAGAAAGTAACTACATACTTTCCCATTTATAATATTAAGTTTGTAAAGATAGAAGTATAGATTATTTGGCAAAAACCATGATACTAAAGCATGTGCTACTACGGTGATGTTCCATCGTGTCCTATGTCCTGTTGTCTACACGTTACAGGAACTGATAGAGCCGTACTCGTAGCCGGATTCAGAGCCGTAAGAAGAGAAGATTTTGATATTAGTGTGAACAAGTAACTAGCAATCGTGAATAGAATCCCTCTGCCCTTAGTGTTAGGGATATTTTGAAAATTACATTAAAGCTAAATAAACAATGAGTAGGTAATATGTTAAAGATTTCCTTAAGAGAAAATGTGCCAGCCTATACAATAATAAGTATATCAAAATTATTGGCCAGTGCTTATATTCAACTATTTCTTTGGAAATAATCTTCTTCCTACTGCAGCCAACATCTTATATTTCGAAACAATCTGTACCTAAATGAATGATGAAAGTTACCATGAGGCAGGTACATAACATTTATTTTTGCTAAGAGTACAATTGAAAGAAAGTTTCTAGTTATAAGATTTGGTACAGGATTTCTTAACCTGGCACTTATTGAAGAAACTATCCTTCTTATATCTTTGGGAAAAAAAAATTTGAACACATTGCAAGCTACTGTAGAGGTAAAAGATCACTAGCGCCAAAAGTACCGAGTACATAATAAATATTTACAACCCGAGTAGAGGGCTTTTATGGTTCTACGCTGTCTCGTTGCTAAAGTTCTTCCATGAACAGACAGCGTCACTACGTGTTAGCCTCAAGAGAACTTAACATTAAATTTGTTACTATTATCTAAAGAATACCTACGTTCAAAAAGAGCATGGCTTGTCGTGAGTTCGAACCGATGCGTCGGCCAAAGTCGCACAGTTTTGACCAACCAGCCTGCGAGTTTATTGCGATGAATTTGTAATCTATTATCGTCCAATCTTTATTAGACGCTCTCTGCCTAATTGATAGATGTTATGATTGAGTTAAATATAAAGTAAACATTAGTGATCACCATTGCTACTCGTTTAGCACTATTATGCGGCACCACGTCGAACCAGCCGTCGCAGTGTCCCCCCGGGGTCAGGCGCAATGCGACTCTAGTAGAACACATACCTGTGAGAAATTTTATCTCTCATGTGCTTAGGACGGGGTAGTAAAATAAAAGACCGTAACTCGTACCTAAGCTTTATTTAATACACTGTAGAGCATACAGCTTAGGTACCTACGACATAAAATGACTACGACATAATTAATATATAGAGCTTAGTACTATTACACAAGGGCGGATCCAGGGGGAGCCAGAGATTCCGTTCAAAGTGGTACAGTTAGTTGGAAGTCGAGCAAATAGGTCTTCTGTGCCAACAATGGCTTATAAGATAAATTTTGTTTTCTTACATAAGGTGTAGAAAAACAAACGAATTCCAAAAAACATCAACATTCAATAGTAGATTTAGGAGACACCTAGGAGAACCCCTAGACATAAATCCTGGATCCGGTCTTGTTATTTGTAATTACGTTCTACCTATTACCTATTCTAGACCCACTTAGTTTAAAATTATAAGGGGTTTTGAAATTCGGTTTAAATACCATGACACTTAATTTTTTTTTTTAATACATTATTCTCTTTTAGAGTATGGCATAAAGTAACAAAAAATTGAAAAAAAAAATGCACCTTCAACTGAAACTTAATTGTCATTGTTTCCTGTAATACATTAATGTAATGTTTACAGTCATAGGAAACTTCTAAACTTCATAATACATTTAAGGTGGTAAGCTGCAGAAGCCATGTCATGTCGAGTTTGGCCCAATGAGTAATTTATACATAGTTTAGGCTAATGAGAAATGCTTGAATCCCTGACTAGTCCATACCTTATAACCCTACTGTTTACAGGTGTGGCCAGATTGTTTTGGGCGGCCCACGGCTTCACTTGAAACTGTAGGAAGTGAAGCTTTTACGACTCATGCACAGTGTTTTAAGCAGCCCATTTTTCGGACATCGGATTTATATAAAAAAATCTGAAAGAAGTAATCAAAGATTAATCATCAAGATTTCGTTTCCCTATTTATTAGCTAGACTGTTTAGTTATTGTGGCTTATGTTTTTATACGCGTTCATTTTTCATTAAATGATGTAAGAAGCATCCATGACGTCTCTAAAGCTGTCTATTTCAGAGCACAAATGAACCTCGTAACTTTTAGATCCGTTAATATTTCTTATTTTCCTCGATAAATCCGCCGAATGTGGACAACTTATTTAAAACACCGTGCAATATTGTTTTTTTTTTGCATTGTAATGTGAACACTCTCGTGGAAAAAATACCTTATAATACCTTCTATATGAATATACCTTTCGGTATTATTATTTTTAACAGTATTACAGTAGGGTTGGTACTGATGACATCGTATACACATAGGTATCACGGTGAGCTTTTTTTAGTTCTATAATACATAAAATTGGTGGTTTGTGCGTGAAAGTACTTAAATAAATTCCTTTTTTAAATACTAATTAAATTTCAAAGTCATTTAGTAAAACACAGTCAGATCAAATTGTGGACGAGATTAATTTGGACAAACTTGAACACTGAAGGTAATCTAACTAATTACACACTAGTTACACACAGTCTTAACTTTTCTAGTCTGAAGTTTTATTAATAAGTAAGTAATATTAGCTCGGTACCGTTTTTCAAATTATATTGATTAAAAAAGCCTATGGCCACATAAAAAAAAAAAATATCTTGCAAAATAAATTTACAAAAAAAAATTTTTACATTATTTATAAATATATTTTTTTTCGAATTAGGTACACTGCTCTTGCTGTTTCTGTATATATCAAAAATAATTATAATATATGCAATGATAGTTATAAAGCTCATTGTGAGAATACAAGATTACATACAGTAGAAATAACTATACGTTGGCTTCGATACGGAAGCCGAAATATCGTATTCAATGCAGCACTAGTACACGCATAATCACATACAGATATAAATAGAATGTTAATACATGATATATCAGTAAATATTATATTCAAAAGTTTGACATTTATTATTATAATATGCTTCTTAACTCTAATTTACGCATACATACAATAGAACAAAAATTACATATAAAAATATATATCTTACTTAAAAAATCTGTTAAATCAAAATATCTTAAATTAAACTTATTATGACAGTATTTTAGTTATTTGAAAAAATATTAATTAACATAAACTATCTTAAAGTAAGGAAATAAAATGCATTATCAGATTCATCTTAAAAGTAATACATTTATAGATAGATAAATGCTTGATTGTTAACTCTAATATACGAATACATAAAGAAAGTTCACACAGTCTCACAGTTCACAGTTCTCGTGTGTATATATGTATAGGTCTATTAGACCTATAGATATACACAGTTCTGGTAGTTCTATAGCGCCTAAAGCGCCTTATTCTCAAAAATAGTACGTAGATCCTATTGGAATTTGATGTATAAATCCAATATTCGCGTTACATTAGTGGATACATATCTTGCCATTTTAATTTTTTTTTTTGGTTAGTTGAAATAGTTTTAATAAAAAAATCTCCACGGTTAGAACCGTTCGTAAACGGTTTAATGGAAATCGAGTATTTGAGTAGATACCTATAGTATTACGGTTGTGAGCGCATGCGCGAGTTTTTCGGCCTAGTTAGTGACGAGCGAGGCCGAGGCGTAGTGTGGCAGTGTGCGTTGTGTGTTTATACACGATCGCACCTGTGTGTGTTTGGCAGTGGGACGCGCTGCGCGACCCAAATCACGCTAGAAACACCCGGACACACCGGCATCCCGACTGACCAACCATTAATCTGTTGTCGAATCGGTTGTCTGTTTATATATGTGTGTACATAAATGGTAAATAATAATAATAATAGTCGATTAGAAGATTATCTCCATCTGTGCATAGTGTTTAGGGAAAAGTCCGTTGCTTCCGTAAATCTTGCTATATGGTGTTTTGATACATTACATTTTATACCAATTATGGTGGAAGCGCCAGGGTAGGTCGCGAAGATTAAATTGTCTTTCCTTACGATCCTTTCAGTGGCTAACCACCTCTAAAGATGAAAAGGTAAATGACAGAGAGACAGACGGTTTAAGCATTTATAATATGTAAATATGATGGATATTAGGCCAATAAATATACCTACTTCATAACTTTCTGCTTAATGATTACTCTTAAAATAATGAATGTTATTTAATAACCTAAATTGAAGGCTGCGCCTTAATTTGTTCTTTGATAACCAAATCCTTCAGCATAATAGAAAATAGCAGTAGAAGCTTCAGGAAAATAAGGTTTTATTTTGTAATATACGAATTCTTCTTAAGTGTAAAAGCATAATCAATATACACCGTGACATTTTAGACGTCTTACAACGGCAGCCCACTTCATGTATCCAATTACTACTACACATCCATAAGAAAAAAATTAACATTTTAAAAAGTAAAAAATATTATTCATTATGATGACGCATGACGTAGTTTGAAATTGATATTTCGTCCCATGGAAAATGGAGATGGAACAATCTAGTCGACTCGTGCCCTGGGGAGGTATGTTCTCTACCATCTGATACGTAAACATTATTAACAGGATGTTTCATAATTCTAATGCATTATTTATTTTTCTTAGTACCTAATCTTAATTAATGGTAACAATTTTTTAATCACGCCTAGAGGTATATTATGTCGGACACATTGAGTGGACAACCTTTGAGACGACTAAAATGTCACGGTGTATAGTGTAGGGTGCTTAAATTATTTTCTCGATTACGATCTTAATCTTAAGGGATCCGTACCCGAAGGGTACTCACGCACGGGATTCTATGCCCGTCTGCCTGTCTATCTGTCTGATGGACTGTTTCTTGGACTCTCTGTCACAGAGCTGTATCTTTGGAACACTCACTTTATTTCCACTCGAAATTCACAGACTATCAATGGCTGTCGTAAAAAATAAAATGCAAATATCATGGAAGCATCATCTGATGGCACGAAACAAGCGATTAACCAGCAAAATGGCCTGCGCACACAACTTTTAATACCTAATTTTGATTTTTTTTTAAATGTTAATTGCTCAAGTGTTTGTATTGTGTAAATTCTTTGCTTCTGATGTATGTTGCTCTCACTTTTTAGCGCACAGTTGGGCTTCCCGCTTTTCCCAGAGTTGGTTTCGGTGTAATCTACTGCAGTGCCCGATATACGCGCTTAGCCCTAGGCATTGTATGACGAATGTGTCATCAGACAATATGTACGCCAGTTGGTATATTAGATCAAGCAGTATTCCATGCGAAAGGTTTATTTGTGCACTACAGATCCCTATTGTTTCTATAATGTTTTTATTAACAGGACCCATAAACATTTTGAAACGATATTTAATTTTTTGTTTCTGTCCTTGTTGGAAGTAAAGTATAGTGAATGCGGCCTGGTCAAATACGTGATTTAAAGAAAATACAATCCCGGCCAGCACCTTTCCCGTATGAGAACGCCGTATGATGCTTTTACCTTTATACACCGTATTCCTTTTTTCTGTAATGCAGATTCCATCACAAAAGGGCCTAGAAACATAAATAAGCGAACACGAAACTTTGAGCTTTAGATCTTTGACTTCGTCCTCTCGCCATACAATATAATTTGAATTGTAATTGCAGACGAAATAATGAACGTCCTTGCGATGATCGCCGTCATGAATCTGATTAAACCATCCAGTATGGGGTGGTTTCTTGTCCGTCATAACGGTTACGATACGGGATACGTGATAACCGGGATCAGCGATCAATATACCATGTCTCCCGTTGAGGGAGATGTGTACGCCCACCATGACGTGCTCCTTGTCGGGCGCCATCAGCTCGTTGGGCGCATTCGTCAAGAAAGTATCCCGTAGCACGCCGTCGGACTCCTCGCAGGACATCAAGCCCATGGCAGTCAGAAGCCCTGGGAACCTACCCTCTAGGCATCGCCAGCGACGCATCAGCTCGAGTGCCAAGCCAACGCATGTATAGCCGTGCGGGCGCACCACCGGCACGAAGTTGCGGTACACTTCAGCCAGCGATGTTCCACGGTAAGCATGCCTGTAGGCTTCGTATAAAGCAATAAAATTCGAAATAGAGTCATAGTTTTCGGTGTAGAGTAGACGCCTTAGAATGTTTTCAGTGCAGGCAACCAGGTTGTTGTATCCGGTGTTATCCAGATGTATTGGCTGAAAGGGTGAGCCCCAATGGCCTCGTGGTAGCGGCGCCCAGGTGGGTACACGTACCCTGCCGGCGATTCCACCACTCCTCCTGTTCGACGAATGCTGTAGTTTAGCTCCCAACCCGGAATTGTTTGGCCCGGTGATGCCCGCAGCGGCGACACCCGCCGGACGCTGTTGGTGTTGTCATTCCCTAACGTGCACCTAGTAACAATAATATTAGGTTAAAACTTTAAACTGAAGGTTTACTCTTATTTATAATTCGCTTTATGCTTTGCACATGCATTTCTGATTTGAAAGACAAAACTTTTATTTTTTCTGGGCTTCGGTTTACTAGTGGTTAAAGAAAACCGAAGACTAGAAAAAGTAAAAGTAAAGAAAACAAAAGAAGAGTACAGTAAAGTAGTATCCAGAAATAGTGTACATATTAGTGATGTAGCGAATATTCGTATTCGTTTAGAAAATTGACATTCATTACATCACTAGTACACATATTGTCACTGCACTCGAGGCTCCCTGCAGCCCGAGCCGCAGACGAAGAAGTAATGTAGCCCAGCATGAAATGACAGATACCGCCGCGTATTATAATGACGATTTTCAATACACTTGCGGAAATAAAATAAATAACATTCTGTACTTGAAAAATATTTTGTATTTTCAAACGTTTGTGAAAAAAGTTTCGTGGATTTTTATTCGTGCGCGTTGTCTTGGCATTTAGATGAGGCGCTGACTCAAAGCCCTCAAACACCCATATTTTAAAATATGATATATTTGTATGGTTTGTAAACACATCTTAATGTTAATTTGTTGACTAAAATAAAGAATTTGATGAAATATAAGGTTTAAATTTATCATTTTATTCTAGATAGATGGTGAAAACGGACTGGTGTCCGCTACTCGACGGCAATATGCGTATGTTTATTTTATATTTAGTTTTAATATTCGAGTACAAAATACGAAAGCTTTTTACTCCTTTGTCTGTGGCGCACTGTCCTGCGAGCTCCTTTTATTTTAAAGATCGGGATGTCAGAATAGCCACTTTGGGAGCAAGTGTCTTAAAACTAAATAAGCTATGGCGATCTATTTCAACGCTGTCACTCAAAGTGTGATGCCCTATCTCTCCAATATCCAAGTTCCCCAAAATGATTTTTCCCTTAAATGTCAAATTTATTTATTTGTAAAATTCACACTTGACCATTGCTCGTATTGACATCTGCAAAAGTGTTAGAATAAACTAAAGTCAGTACCTACCAAGTTAAAATTAACCTTATTATAGAAGATATATTTTGTAAATATTTCTATTTTATTTTTATTTTTTTAAATATTTTTTAATACTAAGTGTTTTTTAGATTGTTCGAAATATATCCACGGTGTTTTAGGAATGTATCCAGGGGGTGAGTTAGGAATGTTTCCAGGTTGTTCTGGGGAATAATTTAATTACAATTTAGCCTGATAGATAAAAAAAACAGGAATCCAGCACCCTAATTGCGAAACGCACTATTTATCAGAATCTGAATGGGTTTTTTTTTTTTTGGATGGGTAATCTTCAAATGACTTCTCCCGCTCTGGGCGGAGCGGGAGGGCGTGTCAGACTTTTACTGACTAAAACCCACCCGTGTTCCTTCAGTTGCCCATGTGCCAGGGTCACGGTATCTCTTTCGAACAATCACGCGACCCCGGCAGGCATCGGTCCTAGCAGACCCCTTCAGTACTGCTGACATCTCTTTGAGGCGCGCGTGGAACACTACGCGCCGTCGACCCGAGCTTGGTCCTTACCGGGCGGCGAGCTACCCATTGCTCGCCACCCGCAAGCTCGCGCCTACGGTGGCCGGGAGTCCGCAATCGACTCCCGGCGCCCGGCGCGTCTCCTCCTGCGGCGGCTAGGGACGTGAGGGCGCAGAGACTGCCACTCCCTCACGCGCCCCGCCTCCTCCTTCGCGAGCATTACTGCTTCGCAGAAAGAGGTGACGGCTTCCCATGCCCTCTCGCTCCGTACCATGGCTCGCACCAGGGCCGGACGCGAGAGGTCGCCGCCGCATCTGAATGGGATTGAAGATTATTTCTAAACCATTGCGTCATTTGTTCGAATAAATTGTCGGCTCAGCAACGTAAATAACGCAATGAATGTTGTTAAACTATCAATATGAAACCAATTCCTACCGATAAAAAGTTACGCAATTACCGCTCTGGATGCAGAACTGAGACAAGTTTGGATACTCCCCTTGATTACCCTCTCATTCGCACAAGTTCAATCATTAAAACCACTTTTGATGAGCGCCTATTTTTTACTGAAGTGCAGAACAACGGCCTGGATTTTCTATCTCTTATCAGTATTGCATAAGGTTAATCATATTTAATTAATTAACCGTAAATTGCAATGAAAATACAAATTACATTTTTTGCCCCATTGAATCTCTAAAGTAGAATAGTAGTCGAAATAGTATAACAATTAACGTTAAACAATACCTACGTTAGCATTGATTCGGTGACCTTACCTACTATTCTAGATTTCGGCCAAGAGAGAGTCGTACAGTTTTATTCAATGATATAAGCATTGGGGAACTTGAAACTTGGGGAAATAGGGCATCACCCCACTGAAGATGCAACAGAAGTAAATACTTAAATGTATACAGGGTTATTTGTAAAACACCGGCAACCTCTCAGGTCTATGTTACTAACATCATAATCAACAACTTTTGTTCTATGACTTTTAAAAAATCATCATATTTTAGTGCATCAGATTTTCATACAAAAATCGGCTGCCTGTAAATAGGTCAAGTTCAAGCGCCCCCGCCGCCCTAACCCCGCTCCCCTTGCTAATGTACTATCGCTTTCTTTTGCTTCGCATAGACTCCGTAACATTTAGAGCGTTTAATGTAAATATTTTTATTTTTGTTTGAAAATCTGATGAACTAAAATATGATGAATTTTTAAAAGTCACAGAACAAAAGTTGTTGATTATGATGTTAGTAACATAGACCTGAGAGGTTGCCGGTGTTTTACAAATAACCCTGTATATTCTGGTGCTTTTAGGCAGTGCTTTATGAGTTTAACTCAATCAACGTGTTAGTATTTAATTGCTTAGAAAACGACAATATTTGTTCCAAGGAACTAACCTTTGTTCTTAACGTGAAATATATAAAAATAAAGCACTGCTTTATAACATGACGTAGGTACGAGTACTACAGCTTTCTTTTTATAATTGATTTATTTTTCTAGAATAAGACTGGCCTAACTGAAGTGAATCCCGCGCGGGATGCAAGATGAAATTCTAGTATTAACTTTTATGCTATGACGCGAATTAGTGACGTGAAATTCTAGTCTCATAAACACGATGGGCGCTGGCAGACGCGTCCCGGGTCCCGGGCAGAATTCGCCAATGCGTGGTTGGAGCATAAAATAATTTAAATTATATTAAACTGCTGGGCGATTATGGCAAAGCCCCCGAATCGGGGAAGCCTATGTCCAGCAGTGGACGTTTTACGACTGAAATTATGATAATGATGAAGAAACTGCTAGAACAGTTCAAGGTGTTAACGGATAAAATTTACCTTTGACTCTTTTTAATGGCCAGTTTATTCAATATATTTTTTATAAACCTAATTTAGTCCTAAAGGTATATGATTACATAATCATATACTTTTCTGCCCGCGCCCATCGTGTTTATGAGACTAGAATTTCACGTCACTAATTCGCGTCATAGCATAAAAGTTAATACTAGAATTTCATCTCGCATCCCGCGCGGTCTTATTTTAGGATACATATCCTACTAGAAACAAAGAGTGATTCGCAAGCACTACCTACGTATGTACAGACGCCAGCACTTGAAGCTACTACAATCTGTCAAACTTCTTTAAAAGGTTTCAACGTTAACGCTATAGTATTAGGTTCAAGGTTGACAGTTTCGGGTACCTTGATGTGCTGGCGTCTGGACACAACACATAAAAACATATTAATGTTAATTAAGTACCTACATGAATATAAAAGTACGCCATTCGGGAATCATCGTCTATCTTCGGAAATACGAACGCTCGATAATAAGATCTTATATATAATTGTCACAAACATATTGGTATTTTGTATTACCATAATACACACGGCAACATATCAAGCTGACCTTGTTTCGTATAAGCTTTTCGTACAGTGAGATGTCAAGTTATACTGTAAATGTATAGCTTGATCTATCGGCGTGCGTATAAAATAAGAGATTAAAGTAATTAAATTTTATTGCTGTCCGAAACTGAATAAATAAATAAATTAAAAATTAAATGCAATTTAAAAAAAAAATGGTGACTACGATGACGGCAATATAAAGATGAACAAAAATCTTTTGGCGCATAGCTAAAATCTGAACTAAATATCTTACCATCTTGTTTATTTATCATCATCATCATCATCATCATTTCAGCCGTAAGACGTCCATTGCTGGACTTAGGCCTCCCCCAATTTGGGGGGGCTTTGCCATAATCGCCACGCTTGGCAGGCGGGTTGGTGATCGCAGTATGGTGGTAAAATGCAAAGAGAACGCTGCTGCCCATTCTCTAGTAAGTCCCTTAGTCGTCTTTTACGACACCCACGGGAAGAAATGGGGTGGTGTTTATCTTTACGTCCGGCACCACACGGTTTATTATACATCTCGTTAATTTCACAATCATCTTCATCACCATCATCATCGATTGTCAAAGATTTACGAATGACAGTCCGGACCAACGGTTTACTGAACTTTCCGAGGAAAGAAGGAGCCTTGATATGTACAGATGGTCACATATCCATGAACCAACTGCGATAACCTACTAATTTACTTACCAACGACGCCCCTTGTCAATGTAATTCAAGTGCGAAAAAATCATTGTAACACTTTAGGTCAGCTAATCACACACAGCAGCTACACTTTCACACGAACGCGGAAAAATGGGGGCATTACGAAAAAGGGTAGTACGCACGACGACAAATCTAGCTATATATTTTCAATATAAGCTAATTTTTCACTTTCCGGAAATCCCATACAATGCCAGGTCTGTTAAAAGCTGGAAATGTATAGCTTGATGTGTAGCCGTGTGTACAGAAGTTTTGTCTCTATAGAGAGTTACTCTAAGGCGCGTCGGTCATATTAAATATAAAACAGGAGGATCACCGAAGCGCAAACATTTGCCGGTTCACTTGTAAGTATCAGATTGTATTTCTAAATAAAAATTCTTACGAACTGTACCTTCTGTGCCCGAGTTACATAGCTGAAGTCGGATTCAGCAGGAATTATTAAACTACCGAATACTACCGAGGAACACAATCAAATTTTCATAAATAAAACAATGTATTTCAGACAACAAATTTAAAAGATTGATCTTCACATTATTCAATATGTATTATTTAATTACAATTGGATAGTCGCCTAGTTTTGAAGAACTGGAATCGTTTCTAGGCTTTTTAGTACTTGTATATAGCCTTTTAATCCTCAGTAACTAAGTACGTGATCTTGGTGCTTAAATTTTTTCGTTGACTTCAATGCACGCCACATTTAAAACAACTGGGGCTCTATCCAGCCTTTGGTCTGCTTTTCCAATCGCTATGTAATAACATCTGTATAAACGTTGCATTAGAAAATGTTATAAACGACTTTTCAGGCAGATTGATCAAAGGAGTCAGCAGAATTATGCTATTAGAATCCGGGAATCCAATTGCTGCTCTATTTCTTATTCGATACAGTCTCAAGCAGATTTAACAGGACTGAGGATGTGAGTCTACCAAACAGCATCCATCCTGCAGTCGATTCGCGTCAGCCAAGTGTGCCACATCTCGTAACGCTTGTATTTCTAAACTTTCTTCAGGACAGCACCCATGCGACTGAGCGCAGAAACCAAACGCTTCTGTGAAGTTTACAAACAGGCGTATACAGCAGTTTTCTTCTCCCTATACTTAACAGTATCCAGCGTTGCTGTAAGACTGTTTAACGGTCTCTTAGTCAACAGTTTCGGTTGAAAACTTGAATGTGCAACGTGCATGTTCCCTCAGTGAAAAGACTATAATTCTAAGACTCTTGCAGATCCCCACTCTAGGTCTTCAGAGAGGTTACAGTCATAGTCCTCATTGTACTCTTCATATCAATACGACGAGGTTACGTAATGAAACTAGACTACGCAAGCAGCAGCTGAAATAGAAAAAAATCGCAGCAAAAATGTTTATTATACCAGGTTGAAGCTGACATACTTTAAGCACGTATTCGGCATCGATATCAAAAACTAATGAAATAAAAAAAGAATATAATTCCAACTTTGTTCAAAACTTTAAATGACACTGACATGTAGATTAAGGCAACCCAAACGTCTGATATCTTTAGTTTAGAAAATATCTATCCTCCACCAAAAATTGTAAAAACGGCTGATCGGTTGCGGATCTTCCCCCATTGAATGAGGATTTTTTTGTTATATTCGTTAATTTCGATATCGACACGCAAAACGTGGGTAACGCATTGCCATCTAATGTAATTTGACCCTGTATAGTGCCATTAAAGTACGATTTACACCGACCTATTAAGGCCGCTTTGACAGACTCATAATAAGATATTACAATGAATTTTAATTAACCATAAATAGGTACAAAACTGATAATTCATAATATTATTAGCGCACACAGCACGCATTACATCAAGTTTGATTCGTAAGATTGTCTACAAATTATGAAGTTAAATGTCAAATGGCAGAATCATGAGGGATTTCAGGAAATGAATCACTTTAAAAGGAATTGCTTACGGGGGCGTTTTTGGGCCCCAAGCAAGCATCCACCAACACACTAGTGGTCAGGCACTAGCGTGGCGAATAAATTAATATTTAGGCTTTTTTTAAATTTTAGGTGCAAATGTAGGTTTATACATCGCGTCCAAGCCAGTGCATCGTGGCACAGATTAAACGGACAGAGGGTAAGCGTCATACAACTGCTCTATGATAGGAGTACTTCCAGCATAAGGCGCGTATGTGCGGGCAACTGGCGATTTCTTCGCGTACGAAGAGAAACCCGTTTCAGTAGGCGTCGTGCGTCTTTCATAATTACGTTTCACGTTTTGAAAATAATAGCGTTTTAAACTGTGTGTTTTGTACTATTTTAATAGATCAAAAAAGTGTAAATAAGTGTGTTTACTGTACTGTGTGTATAAGCAATACTATTGGGAATATATGTATATGCCGTATTTGTGGAATTGCTTGAGCAAAAATTTTCCGAATATTTTGATCTCGAAATAATTTATTGTAAATAATGGTACTAATATACTAAAAACGTATGAAAGAATGTAAATCGGATATGTCATTTGATTATTTAATAAAACTTTATGTTACATTTAGAATTTACCATTAAATTTAAAGGCACAATACATTAATGAAAAAAAGCATGTCATTTGGAAAATTATTGTGATTATTTCATAATTACCAATAAAAAGTTGACAAACATTTTGTTTAATAATTTTATCCTGTGCCAACCCTACCAAAATAGGTATAAATTGTACACACTCTTCAATAGCTACCCTCTGCACGTTTGTACTCTGTGCCCGTGGATCAGAAGATCAAGTTTCTAGCCTACTCTGACACTCTGGTTGAATTCTATGCCCAGTTTATGTGGTTGTCAGATTCATCGATTAGATATAAATGATTCGATAAAGTTATGACTAGTATGGAAAAAAATTCATTACGTATGCAACAACGCAGTGAGATAAAATATGGAACTAATAGCATCATCACATGGATTATCTCACGTTAACTCTACATTTAAACCTCAGAAACTGGGCATTAGTGACAGATACACGATAGAGAATATGCATGTAATTCAGAATTCTTTTATTAATTAAGTATACATTGTATACGAGTCAAGAAACAAACAGCTATATTTTAAAAAAAATGCTGCCTTACTTGTTTTGTAATTTCATATCTAATGTAAAGTTTTTCTGGTAAACAAATTTTAAGATATTTTCTTAGCAAACTGCTTGAATTCTTACCAAAGAAGTTAGTAAGAGCGATTTCTCCTTGAGTAAAGCACAAAAATAAATTATTTTACACGATTTGGGGCTAAAACAGAATAATATAATAGATAAACCTAGCAGTATTGCGCCAAGTGACGTCACAATGTGACCGCGACAGTAACTCACGTTTGAACTGTAGTAGAAAATTGTTTAAATTTAATTATAAATAAATAAATAAACATATAATAAATAATAAAAATGATAGATTGATTGATAATATTTTTGAGTAATAAACCGTCGTAAAATTGAACTTTTATTACTTTTCTTAGGTTTAAATTAACGTGCTTCAAAGACAATGAGGAAAGCAAAATGCATATTCCCTATTATTGTTTTCTCTCGCTAACCCTTGATGATGCATTCGCTACGAGATCTTCAGCCCTAAGTTTCAGGGTTAGTCTATTCGCGTTAAGAAAATAGTGACTCATCGTAGTCACTCAGCTTAGCCACGCCCCTTGACCAATTAAATCATAGTAAATTAGAAAGCCGTGTTTACATAGACCAGTTGAAGTAAGTCTTTCAGACAGTACAGAGGCGTCTTTCGTCATTTTCAAAAATGAGGACCACATCCATTCGTAATTATAAAGTGGAACAATATATAATTCATAGTGGAGAAAGATGAGTGATTTATAATATTTTTAAGTAGGTATTTTAAACAGTGTGGTGACCAAGATATTTCTATTGAGAGTAGATAAAGTAGTGAAAACGGATAGTGTGTATGGTATTTTTTTTTAAATACCATTTATAAATTTTAAAATAATTACTAAATATTAATATATATTTTGCAAATACTTACTCTATTACCGTATGTTCGCAATATTACGCAGTTACATTACAGTGTAATATTGCGAACATATACTTTGACATTTGATGGTTATTTTACTTTGAGTAGTATAATAACATTTTAATTATTATGAATATGAGTACTATGTGATCTTTTATTTAGTTATTTTTAATTGCACTTTGAGTACTCAATGCTACCTTGAAATATGATCTTTCTTTGGTGGTTCTTATTTTGGTTTTAATCATGGTATGGCAGTTTCAGTCATTTATGCGGCCTTTTGGACAGGTCTCCACATGCTCCTCACATGATCTGACCAAGATTATGTCTGTACTTTAAATGAGACTGTGACCTCTGAGTTTGATCCGGCCTTTCTTCTCAGAGTATTCAGAAAGGAAACGCCGACCTCATCTAGTTTAAAAAATATGATTGACGTGTAAAAGTGTCTGTACAAACCTACTTGAAGAAATAAAATCCTGTATTATTTATTAATTAAACGTTTGCTTTAATGAATTTAAATTTTACCCCAGTATGAATACGCCTTTATTTTGCAGTTGCACTGTAGATTCACTATTTTCTTAACGCGAATAGACTGTAGTTTATCTTTTTAAAAAGAGTGGAGAAAGAAGTAGAAGAACACAAACCAAGAAATCTTACCCACAATATAATAATGGATAGTATAGAAACTAGACCTATTTGTTGAAATAGTTACCTAAGCTCCATTGGAGCGTTAGGGCTGTCACTATTACTCTTTGTAAAATTGACAAGTCTTTTATTGGAACGCATTTGGCTTGCAGTAGGAATTGGCTGGTAGAAATCGTCACCCGAAAAATCGTTCATATATATTATGCCTCTTCCATGCGACAATCTTCTTAGGCAAAAAACTTTCTTATAAAAAAAAAAAACCACCGACTTCCGAAATTAAACTTATTTTTCACTTTGCAGTGTTTTTAAGGAGTTTTTTTTGTAATTTTTTATTTTTATTTTTAACTTTTTAGTTATGGTATCTACCCCGCACTAATTCCTATAACACTACTGGCCAGGTGAAATTTAAGACTTATATGGTTTTTTCATGGATGCCATTGACAGAACTGGACCACACAGAAAGCACCAGCTTGCAAACAAAAAAATAATCATCAAAATCGGTTCACCCAGTCGAAAGTTCTGAGGTAATAAACATTAAATAAATATAGTCGAATTGAGAACCTCCTCCTTTTTTTGAAGTCGGTTAAAAACGTAAATTCAAGATGGTGGGAAAATTGTCTATTTGGTTTTAAACGACTTCAAAAAAGGAGGAGGTTCTATGTTCCACTGTGTATACTTTCTTTATGTATGTTCACGATTTCTCCGTCGACTGTGGACCGATTTCGAAAGTTCTTTTTTAATGGATAGGTTACTGTTGTTAAAAAATGAAATAATTGTGTGTTTTATAAAATAACTCTTATTATTGTTAGGAATGAGGCATATTATTTAATATTCTTCGATGGTGTCTACGTCAATATTCGATTCACCTTTCTACCTCACCAATGCTAATCTACTTGCAGTCCGTTCTCATTTATTTATAGCATTTTATTACGAACTACGCGATACGCTCGTGGCAGTAAAAAATGGCAGGTGGTGCGTGGTGCAGTGCAGGAGATAATCGTATCACTCTTCTCGACACGGCACCCGTGACTGAGTGCACCATGAGGGGTAACAAAACTCGTTACCGTACCCGAAATCGATAAAACCGGCTAAACCGGGTTTCAGTTTAGCGAAAAACTAGGTTTCGATTTTTTCGTTTGTTTTTCCTATAATAATAACTTATTAAACACCCGGTGGAGTCAATGGCAGACACGCTAGACCGATTTATTTAATTGAAAGGGTGCATTTTACTCTTATTGACATAAACTTGCAAATAATATTTCAGGATAAAGACTTTTAGATCCTTACAGATGTAAGCAAATGTTTAAACTCTTTGTCGCCGCGTCGCAAATCTCGTTACTGCAAATATATCTATGAATTTCATGTTCACAAATTAAAAGGAACACCAGGGGCATTTTAGTACCTTTACTGAACAACTAACATATAGCATTAAACAGCGATGGACTAAATTGACCTCTGTTCTGAAATATTTGCCGACCACCTCCGACTATTTTAGTAGGAAAGTTGAGAGTGCTACTTTTTCTAGTCTTGATGACCAACAATTAGGTGATTTCATTAGTGTCCAACAAAACATCAGGCAATCTCAGTCTCTAACAATACCACCCAGCAGTTAAAGCAGCTCAAGTGAGAGCAATGATGTCGTAATAGCTTCTAGAGCTTCGACTACAGGAGCTGGAATGAAGTAAGAATTGCAAGAAGCAATGAAATAGTCCAGGTCTGAGTCTCAACGTAAAAGGACGTCAAACGCTATATAGATACAGAATTTGAGAATGATCGTCAAAGTAAAGTTGCCTCTTTACGAAAATGGAGGCTTAAAGGTAAAAAAAAACCTTTTACAGGTGTACAATTTTTTTTTTAAAGTTCTGTGTAAATGCCGACTCTGAAACAATCTTCTTATCAGCCGGCAATCATAAAAAAGGATTTATATAAAAGAAAACGAAATAACCTAAAATCCAGGACAACCGGTTTATGACATTTTTCTAATATACCTGCGGTGTTGCGACCCTAACCACGACTATCGCTGTGTCTATGTGCGCTTTCCAACGTTTGTTCATAGTTTCTGTACCATCCATTTTTATACTGTGTCTTAGCGATTTCGAAGTTAGCACTAATTATACCATCTACCACAAAATATTAATATATTTAATTCGCCAAAGTTGCCAATGTGTGTACGCACTATTGCCCAGCTTGATTGATGCACAATATTATACCTGATCGTCACGAACGGTAAAGGGCTGGTTGTGAAGACTCCCCTGACTTGAGTATGACTGTCAAGAGAGTATTACCAGCGCTTCAAAAACCGCTTGTGGTCCTTTCGTGATATGCTCTCAACAGAGACGGTTGTCAATACCATGGACGATGGTGATCACGTGCCTTTCCTCCAACGCCATCCTTTCCAATTTACCTGGATTGCACAGAGGTCCGTTTCCAACAATTTTTTCCACTCAGCAGGTAAACTGTTACGGCTTGCTCTTGGATCTGGATATATTTTTTATTAATTCTTCAATAGCTGATTCTTGTTCGAATGGAACAACGAAGAACTTTTAGGCTCCAAATAAATATCTTCACGACTATGAAACAATGCTGTTTAATAGTAATCATAGTGATCTTGAATACAAATCATCACTTTTCGAAAGTGGCAAATTCATCATAATGAATCGTTAGTGATAAGGAGCATCGTCTACCTGAAAGCTGATAACTTCATACTGTTGTCAATAACATGTTGCTCAAGCTAGGTGCTTATGCTCGTGATAATGATACTGATGATTATAAGGAAAGCCCTTCAACATAATAAACTCTCCATCAATGACACGAAAATTTTTCGTAGCGATGAAACTTTTTTAAAGGAGTTACAAAACAGGATCAGACGCTCAGTAAATCTGGCCTGGATTTATTCACGCTCATTGGAGAGCTTCCACACAATTCTGTATTAAATGAATAAACAAAAAAGTAAATCTAGGTAGGTATATTCTAGGCATGGGCTTGCGGATGGCGATCAAAGGGTAGCTCGCCGCCTGGTAGTCCTTCCACGCCCGGGTCGACGGCGCGTTGTGTTCCACGCGCGCGTCAAAGAGATGTCAGCGAAAATTAAAGGGGTCCGCTACGACCGATGCCTGCCAGGGTTGCGGATTTGGTCGATAGAGTTACCGTGGCCCTGGCACAGGCAATTGAAGAAACAAGGATGGGTTTTAGTCAGTAAGTCTGACATGCCCTCTCGCTTCGCCCAGAACGGGAGACGAAATTTGATGAATTCCACCCAAACACAAAAAAAGGTAGTTGGGTCATCCTTCTTTTCTACCGACAGTGAAACGAAGCTTTTCTTGGTTTTTTTTTTTTTGGTTTTTGAACTATCCATAACTGCGGTTTCTGTGTATGATTAAAAAAAATGCATCTGTGTCATCAGGATTAATTAAAATTTTCTTTCCGGATAATATTGTTT
Source organism: Aporophyla nigra (assembly GCA_947507805.1). Taxonomy (NCBI): domain Eukaryota; kingdom Metazoa; phylum Arthropoda; class Insecta; order Lepidoptera; family Noctuidae; genus Aporophyla; species Aporophyla nigra. The sequence continues at coordinate 9,176,015 of OX382291.1, read as the reverse complement.
TTAATGTATTAGTAAAAAATAATGTGACAAAGTGGCCCTTTTGTCCACAGAAAAGGGCCACTTTGTCACATTTTTTTTTCTCGTCTCGGTCTCTGTCTCCACAGACCACATTTCGGCTTACCACTCTGTCATGGCATTCTAAGGGAAAAAGACGTATTAAATATGCTGGTTACAGGAAATGAAAAATGACATAATATTAATAGATAAGAAAAATACGGACGTTTATTTGAACCAAATTAAAAAACCGTAAATATGAATACCCCAACGAGATGCCATAACAAGACAAAGAACAAACCGTTGTCCGTAGAAAAGTAGAACGACCCAGTTATATTTTTGTGGCATGTTGGATAGGTACTCTGATAACGTTAACATTTTGGCTGTTTTAAATAATACGAATATAGGCAAGCATTAGTTATTACCTATTTCTTTAATCTTACCTTGTCGTACTTACCTGTTGCCTCGAACTTTAATAAAATAGCTGGGTACACAATAAACAGTTACATTATTTGCTATACAATGCGACAAATTGCAGTGATTTATTAAAAATATTTATCTGCAACGTCATTTCCTTATTAAATAATCGAAATAAATTCAAATAAATAATAAACGAATAAAATATAATCGAATATTTTTATATGTTTTATACATAAACAAGTCAATCAGGTTTTATACAAATCTTTGCAACAAACAGGTTTACAAAATGTGTTACTCTTTTAAATATTTTGCCGGGGGACCCCGTGCCCCGCGACCTATTTATGTTTTTCCTGCTGCACGTGCTTAGGATCGCCTTCGTAGATCCACATTTGCTCTATATCTTTAGATACTTGCTGTACTCTTTTAGTTGTACATTTTGTAGTTTACAAAACCTACATGTTTAACTACCAAATTACGTTTCGATGATGAAAATGAGCCTTGAACTATACTTATGATAGCGGTAAAAATAATCAAGATCAGCGGAAGTAGGATACATAAACGTTGGAATCACAACAACATAGGAGCTTTCTCTTTCATACGTTCGCCTGAGATGACAAGTCTATTAGTATTGGCCTCGTTAATATGAACAATGAACTGGTGTCTGTGAACCTGTGTGATTACTGATCAGAATCTAGTCAAGAACTGTCTGTACCAAAATACTTGTGGTATGTGCGTATACGATTTCTACGCACGCGCAATGAGCAATTTCTGACAATATCACTATAGGTGCACCACACACATGGCTCGTCCGTGTGGTAATTAAAAATTTCAAGTTTTAGACGCTTAATCCCCTGGTATTACACATTTTCTAATATTTGATTATTATAAGAAAGTGGATTTGATATTATAGAAATTTTTAGACCAACCGTAGTGCCTATAAGTGTTAAAGATTGTGTTACAGGTGCAAAAATGTGTACGAAAATTTATAAGTCACTGGTGATCATCACCATTTTTAGAAAGGGAGAACAAGCTAGTCAACAAGTTCAAAAATGTGTTAATTCTTGATAAAGCAACTAAAAATATGAGCGATGACGCTCTTTTGATTCGGAATTATGTCTAGAAAAATGTATCGAAAGTAAGTATGCACATAACAAATTGCAATTTAAGCAAATATTAAAGTACAAAATTTTTATTTTGTGTAATTTTTCGGTGTAAAAATTTCATATAAATAGAAGTTTTTTTTTTTTTGTTGTACTTTAATATTTTTTAGAATTTTTTGTGAGCTCTCCAAAAATATTTAACGGTTGTCAGAATTTATTTATAACAAATTGTTAAGATGACAAACATTGAAAATATTTATCTAAAAAAAATTGTTAAATTATGAAGACATGCCTGTTATGATTTTGAAAAAGAAAACGATTTCTTAAATAATTATTTAAACAATAAAATAAAAAAATGTAAAACAAAACAAAAATATTTAGATTTTTTTATCGTTATTTTGGCAAGTAGTGTGGTAAAAAAGTAAGCAAGTGTGCAAATTTATTTAAACATAAATAAATTTGCACACTTGCTTACTGGCAGAATACAATGACTTTAATGAGATGTCTTGCCTTGTAAACTTTGTTTTTTCTTGCAAAATAAACATTTTAAATTTATATAAACTAACAATAACCAAGTCTACTTGTACTTGGTTACATTCACTCGATTTGTTAAGTAGATTCCTATACTTACCGGGTAATTTGAGTGTATTTGTTCAACGCCAACTGGAGCGGCCGCTTGGCCTACCATTTCCGTGTGAAGCCTAGCGACATCGGCCTCCGCGTAACGCGCAGCTTCCTCGAAAATTGTTTTTTGGTATTCACCGGTGTACGTGATCTGAGTAAGATACATAATTAGAAATAAAAATGCTTGTAAATGGGCTCTATCCTCCTTATTAGTACTAAACTCATGGCAAAACATTCCTGAAAAAGAAGATTCGTGATTACCTAATGCAACATAGGTAAAATCTTCTTTTTCAGGGATATCTTTGTAAAAATGTAGTGTTGGTGACCATTGCTTAATAAATAAATAAAAATATTTGGTTCATCTTAAGGCTGTCACTTAGCGTTTATTAAAAAACCGAGAGTACGTTTATGTCGCTTCGTCCCGGGACAATAAAATTGTCATGGGTTTACTGTGATGTAGGACTCTACCAAGTCTAACGTGATATTTGTTTGGTAGGATCCTTAGGCAATGAGTTCTTGCACCAGTAGGTACTATTAGGTTTTTAGGAAGTCTGTGAACAAACCGCAAGTCTGCGAATCAGCAAATAACAGATACTAATAGCAACTTTTGATTGTTCCTCATCATTACTGACTAACTAAGCATCACAGTATTTCAGTTTGAACAAGGTAAGAATTTGAAACCCGATATCACTTTTCCCGACCTAGAAATCGAACCCAGAACCTCATGCTCAGTAGTGCTTGCGACTACTAGACCAATGAGGCAATCTTTAATAGTTGCGAAATAAAACGTAAGAGCCTACAAATTGCTAAAAATTATTAGTATGAGTAAGAAGATATTTACCCTTTGACCATCCTTAGCGGATTCGGTAGGGGGTGGCGCATCCCACTCCTCGCAAGGGCAGAGCCGTTGCTGTAAGACGAGAAGTCGTGTTCATCTTTCCAGTATTGCTTAACTTTACTCATTAGTACATTGTTATTTTCGTATTAGTAAATTATTCGTTTTTACTAAAATATAATAATAATAAAAAATAATAAAAACAATTCTTATTCTATTAATACCTACCTGTTATAATGTTAGTATATTGTTATTTAATTAAATACATATAAAAATAAGAAGTAAAAAAAAATTACTAAAAAATGAATAAAAGAAATAGTAATTTAAATATTAAAATTAATAATAATTAAACATTGCCTATACTGAGGCAGCCTTGACAGCAGGAGCGCTCCCATCAGGTCTCCGATGGTCTCTAGGGTAGTTGGAGAAACTCCGGGTGAATTTTGTCATGTGGTTAACAAAACTAAAAAAATAAAAAACAAAAATACCACAAAAAAGAAACAAAGTTGTTTCCAGTTGGGAGGTTTTTTTTCTCAAAAGTACTTTTAAAAATATTCAAATAGTAATGTCACAAAAATTGAAAAACATCTACAGGATGCTTTAGTTGAGCTTGACTCAATATCTTTATTTTTTGGATAAACTGTCATTATCAGTATTCTAGTCATAGGTAGTAGTACTTTTGTATACTTTTTCTAAAGCTCAACTCCAAGCGTCCAGTGTCTGTTCTCAATAAACCTAAAAAAACTTGGTTTAAAGTTATGGCATTAAAAACTTATGAAATTAGCCAAAGTCTCTATAATAGAACTAACATTATAGTGACTTTATGAGTCATTTGACGGAGCCACGTTAATTCGATAAAACTAGAATATCCTATTAATTAGGTCCGCTTTGTATGCTATAAAGTGTGTCGCATGATAACATGACCCAGTGACGCCAGCTCGTCGAAACGCGAGCAAATTCACCGCGTTGAATTTTCGGTACGACCCGAATATCGACGACTTGTATTAACGTAGCGGACAAATGCCGCATAAACCAGCTCAGAGTTGCCATAGAGATACAAACTTACTCTTTCTTTCAGGCCAGTTGGGGCTGGTAGAGTCTATTTTACATGCGACGCATTCTGGTGCGGTTACGTCGTTTTACTGTCAAGCATGAGGGGCGAAGGAGTTTTCGGTACAGAAGGGGGCGGAGGGGGGGATTCTTCGGCGCGCATACGTATACATTATAGAACACAATGCGGCGTCGTTCGGCGTAAACGTGGTCTGCGCGCCAACGAACTCAGCCGCTGCGCGACTGTCATAAATATACTTGACATGCCAACCGTTTCTGGCATAATACTACCGACAGACGCACGAGAAGCCGCCTGCCGTCACTAGGTAAGTTCCGCTGCGCCGCGCTCGCACTTCAACTTTACTTTTATCGGCGATTTTTCTTTATTTCGCGTATTTTTTTTCTGCTTGCGAAATTTCAGTTACTAACCTACGTGTTAACGGGCTCTTATCTAACGGCGCGAGTTAGCCCGCGTTTTTTTAATTTCCCTTATTTTTTACTGAACACGGGTGTTTTACAAATGACCTACTTTCTAGGATTTGGGTCTCTCAAATTTTGTCAAGTTTCGGGGTGTTATCGTTTCATATTGAGTGCGGGCATTTGATACATGACGAGTTATGAATGACGTTCTCTTTCTAACCTTCTGTTTACTATCATGTTACATGTACTACATGTAGTGGCGGGCGCGGGCCGCGTACTAAGTGGAGCGGTGCTGGATCATGTCGCCGCGACATGTGTGCGCGGCTCATTTCCACAACTACTCTTATCAGTGAGTTCCGCGTATCGTTACTCCGTTATCACTGGCTCGTGGTGGCGTGTTCGAGGCATTTTCAGTACCTACTTTGTCGCCTATCTAATATTTAGTCAACACGATTTAGGTATTAATACTACGCCCAACAAAAGTATCCGACGTATGAACACAAATTATCGAACGCGACTTGAACGTGACGGCAAAACATAGAAAACAAAAGAAAATTGTGTAACGAATCATAATGGTGCAGCTAGAGTACGGAATGTATTGTTTGATAATAACATGAATGGAACGCGTTCTATTATGAATCTCATTGGTTCTCAATTGTAAATAATACCCATATTAGTTCAACAAAGTTATTAAATACAAATTGATATTCGTTCGTATGTAATTGATAGGAAGCGTTGTTTTCTGCAGATTGCATTTAAATTGTCGGCAAATCGTGGGCGGTACAAAATTGGAATTATAAGTCCGTCACCATATCATAGGTATATGTACAAAACTACTATCCTGTATGAAAATATTTATTTATTTAATGGAATTCTTTCTGTCTGTCTGAGCTAAAGAGCATTTCAAGTATTTATTTAGGAGGATTTGCTTTTTGAAATGTTTATTTATAAAAGACACAATCATGGGTACAAACAAACTGGGACATAGGTAGGTACCATGAAAAACTTCATTCCAATTTTTTTTTAATTTGATCTATAAAATACTGAAATATATGTTCTGTTAATATTTTTAAATATTTCTCGGACTGTAGGTACAATTATTAAATTAGGTAGGTAAATTGCTGAAAAGAAAATAATTGTGCGATACTTTTTGAAATAAATATTTACAAAAGACACAATCATGATATACAAACTGGGACATCCCATAAAAGCTTCATTTAATTTTTAAAGAACATTGGACTTATAAAATAGTGAAACATGTCTTGTTAATATCTTCCATAAGGATGATGATGATGAATGATGATAGGTAGATCGCTGTTTGGTTTTGTAATTTATATTTACTTAAGACACAATCATGATATACAAACTGGGACATCCCATATAAAAGTTCATTTCAATTTTTAACGGAAATTGGATCTATGAAATACTGAAATATATTTCCAGATAATATCTATACAGGGTGAGATTTCAAATACCTGGAAAATTTAAGGGGGTGGTACAGACTATCAGACTAAACGAGTTTCTCCATGGGACCGACATTGAAAATGCAAAAAGAAAAATTAATGACAGGTCTTTGAAAATTAACCCTGTATAATGTTTAACGGAATTTTGGTATAATTAGTAATTGAATTAGGGAGGTATATATTATATTCGTGCAAGAGCAACATAAGAGATTTAGAGTTACAAAAGGAAGTTTAAAGCTTTATTCCGAAATGGTTCAGTCTTTATTTTTCTCCTTAATTTGTGGATATCACATTTAAAACACTGTAGTATTTTTTATGAGTAGTAAGTGATTTAAGGTAAAAAGTAGAGTAATAGAAAGATTAAAATAATTTTAAAGATTTTACGACAGCAGCCCAAGCAGCCACTTTACTTTTTGTAAATTCTTTCATCACCACTGCTCTAAAAACGGTGAAGGAAAACATCGTGACGAGATGTTGTAGAACCAAAAATTCGAAGACATGTGACATCTACCAACCCGAACTGGGCTTGTGTTACCACACAGAGAGAGGAGAGGGCCATAATGGGTAGATTATGGCCCTCTCGCTCTCACCGAGAGGAGGCATACATCCCAGCAGATGTTTTGCATTGCATTATAGGCTGCCGTTGACGACAACTAAATAGTAAAAAAAAAATGATTGATAATATTTATATAATAAATATAAAGGTACCTGTAAACTGAACATATAAGTTTACATCCACAATTGTCTTTAGCAGTTATGGCATAATTGCTAAAGACAATGGTCACACTTTAAACCAAGTTTAGGAAATAATATACTTATTATGAAATGCTGTTAGTCGAGGCACTCGGGGCTAATCCTGGACAATCGCTGCATCCTAAGTAAACCTAGAGACATATTATAAATCTGAATCAGAAATAATATAAGTAGTTTATCGTAGTGCTTACATTGTAATATGTGTCATTTTCATCGAGTGGGCGCCGCTTGCTTAAGGGATTGCAAAACATGCAACTACAGCCTCCAGGTCGGTCACCCATGTCTTCAAATTGCAGGACAAATTAGTTGTTTTCTTCAAAAGGGAACACAGCAGAGCCCGCTTCTAATAATTCTTCTTTTCACCAATCTCAGCACAAAATTGAGCAGAATCAGCGTTTTAAAGCACACTGACCGTATTTGCGACCTGCGAACAACGTGATGTTCAAATATTGATCGCCGTTGTTGCGCCTATATTCCCCATCAAATCTAAGTACGCCGCCTAGGTACCAGTTTTCAGTCGCAGGGGATAGGGAGAGCGGCCAACGATATACCGACCCTCCTCCTCTTCTGCGGCCCTACAGCTTCCACCACCAGAAGGTGGCGACCCCATCCAGGATCGAATGGTCCTTAATTACGGCTGACGTCAAGAGATGATATATAATGATAATACCCATGCTTTCAGTCTGGAACACCACTGTCTTATTACTATCAATGGTGTGGTTACGTGTATGTTAAAGTCCACCGAGAAGATTCCAGCACCAGTTTCGATCTGTTTCCACCGTTTTCGATCTGTCCAACAAGATGGCGCAGCCTTAGAGGCAGTTACAAGGGCGATCCTCGTGAAGATAAAACTGTATTATTATCAAAGACAAAATTGTACAGGTATCCGGTATCTCCGCCTCACCAATTAACATACATTTTGGTGATTTTAGAACGGATTAAACAACAATGAACACGTAAAGAGAACTTACCACTTGGAGAGCTCCGCAACGCATGCGCGCGACGCTCTGGGCCACGCCTCGGTCGCAATGCGATTTCTCGCGGATCTTAAACTTTGGGACGCCTCGTAACGACAGCTATGAGTTACGTTAGCAGCTACGCAATTACCGTGCCCTAGTTATTTCGGGTGCCGTCCTAGATACAACGAGGCCAAAATGCTGTTTTAATCATCAGCAACAACTTTTATTCGAAGAGGCCACGACGGGTAGCCGGAACTCGAAAAAATACTGACTTGGATCAATAATTGCGCGTCATTTTCGCCGCGCAGCTTCTGTCATGCGCACTACAGCTTTGAGCCAACCAATCACGGTCCCTGAGAAATTATGCATCCTGAAATGGCGATCCTTTTTCATTAATTAGAAATAAGCATAAAAGTGTTCAAAACACTTGAAGAATGATCGCTAGTTCTTAACGAATACATAAAAGCCCGAAACTAATTCCTATTATAAATAATATGTGGCCTCCGTTAGAAGAAGCAGCATATTACCTAATACAGCATTCCCTTTGTTAATTCTTTGTTATGTTAGACATTGTTTAATTCATTTAAATGTATTATTATGTATTATTCTCTCCTAATATCTTCCCTAATATCGTTACACCTAAGTAATAAACCGTTCCTAGGGCAATACTGATAATAATTTGCACCTAATTAGAAGGAATTAAGTTGCATTTTGATTTCCGAATTTACTTGCCACAATCGGGTGAGTCGACACCTTTAAATAATACATTATTTTGTAAATTACCATTTGGGCGAATTTTTGAGTTCGTAATTCGCTCACAAATAAATTAACTTCGTGCTTGTCGCCTATACAAAATAATATAGTACCTAATCACAGTATATAAAAATTAGCAGCGATAGGTGCGAGGGGTATATGACAGCGTAGGCATAGTTGGTGGCTATGCATAACTCGGGCTGCGGTTCTCTCAGTACTTAAGAAGAAGGTGATACCTTTTAGTCCAAGTAAGCCAAGGCCGGTCTGGTGGGGATAACGCTTACACGTGTGACCTACATAGAGCCGATGGGCTACGAAACGGCACGGCGGAGCACGAGGAGCGCGCGCCCCATCTGCCGTCACCTAGTAGAAGCCAACTGATCGATATCTAACTGCTACCTACCACATTTTACCACTCCAAAATCATGCAGCGTACGAATTATCTTTGAGACTGTACGGGAAATAGAGCATGTGTATATACTACGGCCACTGACCTCGTAAGTTATTTGCATAAAAGCCGCCATCCGGTGCTCCCACGGCTGCAGACCAGCAATCTTCCACTTAATCACTATTTAAAACGACACAATTTTTTTTACCGATGGGCAGGACTAATTCGTTTTCCTGTCCTAATGCGTGTTTCACTGCAGCAGGTAAATTCGCTTCACATCGCCGACCGCAAGGTGGCGCACGGAACGTTACCGGGGTGCATCGATCGATATTACATCACCACTCGCGTCCTTTCTCTGCGCGCGCAGCCCGCCCCGTGGCCCCCTCCCCGGGCCACTCGCCGCGCCCCTCTCTCAGCAAACGCCATGGCTCGCCACTACGTGCCGCCATTCGCACTTTGGTCCTCATCCGCTTCGGTCGTGCGCTCGGAACTCTAGTACCCTAGTGCAAGTTTAACTTTAGTTGGAAATTTTCAAAGTTAGAATTTTTTGTGCGATACTAGGCGCGTTATAGTTAACTGGAAATAGGGACTAGTAGTGACCATAAATCAACTTAAAAGTGAACAAAAATTACTTTGGATTTAAAATTTGTGAGATGTTTGCGACCTACTTATAAAACTTCCGTATAAGTAGTTGAATTTCCACTTCGCGTTTTTTTATAATTCGTGCAAAAAGTTATAACATTAGCAAATTCGGCTCGCGTTCGGTTGTGCGCTGTTACAGAACAATTAGTAATATTTTTCTTTGTCATGTGACTCACGTCTTGCTGTAGCAGTTTGCGCACGTGTCGCGTTTACGTTTAATATTTCAATTACAGTTGGAGCTGAACATCGTTGAACTATGAAGACTAGAAGAAAATTAAAATGTCAGTCGTGTCGGGGGGAGGAATCGACTCGACTTTAATATATAATAGTCAGTCTTTTTCTCTCTCCTATATGGTTGGCATGTAACCGTCGCTCATCCACATGCTGAGCCGCAGTCGGCCGCTCATCAACTCCTAGCATGGCTAAGTCCGCAGTGACGTCAGAGATTACGCAAGCTGTTATTTGATTCGGCTGCGAAATCACTGAATTTTCTGCTTGAGACAATGCCGTTATATATTTTTTTTGTAACTGTACTTGTAATAATTCCTGTGTCTCTATATCTGTGTGATTTTTATGTCTTTAGCTTTAAATATCTGTGTCGTAACAGTTGGGTTTGAGTCATTGCACCGAATGACGAAATGGAAATAATCGTCGGCGCGGCACGCTCGTGGCGGGAATTGGGCAATCCGCGAGCGAGCGGATGTCTTGCCCGCCGCCCCGCGCGCCGCGCACTCCCCCGCTGCCTAAATTTTAAACTTGGTCGAAGAACGCGGACTCAACGGACAGACTACGAATTCAAACTGGCTCAATTTTCTTTTTGTTCCAGCCAGCATCAGTGCGCGTCGTCCCGCGGGGGCCTCTATTTGTATAACGTGCACGCCAATTGCGATTGATGTTTACCATAATTATTACTGTGCCTTCTATGTACTTTGCAAAGCGATTTAAAAATAAACTGGTTTTAATTGGACATCGAGTGGTTTTTACTGTAACTTTTTTTATTATTTTGCATGTTTTTTTTTAAAACTTTTTTTTAACCCCTGACACACTAAACATGGTTAGTTTATGTAAAACTCAAGACACTTAAAGTTACACTAAACAGTTTCAAAGTTTGTGGGTGGACCCCGGCCCGCCCTCAGCGGAAAGGCCCAATAGGAAGGCACGTCCTTGTCCTTGATAAACTTCGAGCCTTCCGTGAAACCTCACGCGGGCTTCGAAAAAACACAATGGCTTAGCGAATGAATAGCTTCATAAATAATGCTTCTATTATCGCTAGAGAACAATACACTATTTACAATGGAAATATCATAATACCAATTATTGGTAAAATGCTCTCAGCGAATTAAACCTGCCATTGGTTTCAAACCTGTAAAGAATTTTGTAGAAACAAGTAAAATGTTTAACACCAGGCAGACTAACCACTAATCCATAACACAAAGAAGAAAGAAGAGTTTAGCAATGGTGAAATAAATAAATCTTTGGAGTAGGAAATAAGTTGATCACAACTAAAGAATAATGATTTCTGAAGTCATGACTTTAGATAAAAATTATTCGATCATTGAACCAAGACACGTTTTGTGATAACGGCAATGCCGTATATTAATATAAACTGATGATAACATAAAGCCATGTATTCAAAATAAATAGAAATTCTTAACCGTTGAGAGGAAACGGATAGAATTTATAGTAACTAAACCTCTTACAGTATCGCAAATAATATAAGGGAAACAGGAAAAATATTTTTAATTACATATTAATAGTAATGATTAACCCTGACATCGAAGTCAGAAAAATTTATTGTTATACAAATTGACTAACAAACTGTAGTTTGCTAGTCAATTTGATTAATAACTTCTTAAATTGTCCGCGTATTCAAATTACGAATTTGACATTTGTTTGAAATGGCTACAATACGGCATATTGACGTAGTGTCATTTTGATCAACAAATTAATTTCCCTACTGTACCAGGAACCATATTGATGTAAAGTATTCATATAGCTCTAAATTAAAAATATTTAAACACCGGAAGTAATAAACATAAAATAAATAAAAGATATTTAAATTACTCATTGATGGGTTGTATTATTTCACCAACAATTAATTAAATATACATTATATAAATGATAACTCTTGAACTACATGCGGACGTATACAAAAGAAGACATAACTTCTACGGACCTAATCGGCGGAAACTACAAAATAAATATAAAGCCATTGGAAAACAAACAGTAACAAAAAAAATAATCTCATTCTATTTATACAGAACCTTCGTGGACAGATACAGATCAGGGAATTAAAAATCATTTAAATTTAAATCTTAGCAAATTAAACATTAAATATGGGCGAGTAATACATAATTATTACTGCGGAGGCCTGTACAAACTTCTGGATATTTTTGTAACACTAATTTTCATGGTTAAACTGAGTTGAATTCGAACAATCGATTTAAAATATTTATTCTTCTTCTTATTTAGTACATATATGAATAAATTCAATAAATAGTCACAGAAGTACAGATCTCCAAAAAAGCACATCAACAAACATATAAAAAAGTACAAATAATTTGCTTACTTCAACTAATGAATGAAACAGGTTCTGAAATTAATAAGCGTACTATCTAGACAAAGGAATCATAGACTCAAATAAATTATTTTCACTATCACGGTAAATATCTGTTCCCGTAGCTCAGAATTCGCAATAGATAAATATTTCAAACAATTTATTTTGATACTTTATGTTGTCATAATAAGATTTTTTTTCAATTCTATTAAAAACATTGTTTGCTTACTGGAGAACTACAAGATTGATAAAGAAACGTCGATTAAGACACCAGGACCGGAGCTTTGTTAGGATGAAACCATTTCAAAGTCAAAGTCAAAGCACTTTTTTCAAATAGGCCCAAAAAAGGCACTTTTGGACATCAACAGACATCGGGCATTCAACTGTTTACCGTTTTACATTTTACTATAGAATATTGGATTAAATTAACAAAACTAAGAATTCAACTACACTAAATTATTTACTATAAATAAAAATATACTGATTATATATTTTACGACAAATAACAATCGTATTACCAATTATTACCGAAAAAAGAAAACTAAAATTGGCTCTACCCTACATTCGCACATTATACATATGCACACACATTTTTATACAATAATAACATCGACAGGTACCATTTTTTTTTTTGTTTTTTTTTTCAGCTTTTTCGTTATAATTATGTAAAAAAACGTAACATTTTTTTCCAGCTTTTTCGTTCTTTTTAGAATTATATGTCTTCCACTGTCAAGAAAAAATTACTGCATACTTCAGCTGCCGTATATCGTAGGCTAGCGTTAGAAGGGAATAGAATAGAATTAATGCCAAAGGCACACGCTATTAGCATGGATTCAGTTGTGGCTTGTCCCTTCCGATGTGTGGGACATAAGTGAAGTGAAGTGAAATGGTGATCTCACAATTTTTAGGGTTCCGTACCTCAAAAGGAATCCTTATAGGAGCACATTGTTCTCTGTCTGTCTGTCTGTCGGTCTATCTGTCAAGACCCTTTATCTCGGGAACGTGTGAAGGTGTCGAGTGAAATTAAAACCATATACGCAAGTCTTCAGTCTTTTGAACCTGTGTAAAAGTCAAACTTCTAAGTTAACATTGTACAAAAAAGATACGGCCGTTTATGCCGCAAAAATAGTATATTTCAGCACTCTCAAGGGAATCAAAATGTATAGGTACTATCCGTTGACCTAGGACTATGAAAATCGTCTTATACTACAAGTATAGGGAAAAATCTGAAAACTATAGGTACATTTGTAATTACATCGTAAAAATATAACCTTAATTAAAGTACGTCATATCGTCGTATCAATCATCGAAGTATGCGCTATCATAATTGTGTGGGGGCCTAAATCTCTATCGTATTATTTTAATGAAATCACAAAAAAAAGAAAATACAACAAGCGCGAGTCCGATTCGCACACCAAGGGTTCCGTACCACAGTACCATATTTTTTATTTCATTATGCGCATCCCATTTAAAAATGAGATCTATATAATTTATTTTATAGTGGCAATAGAGATACACTGTGAAAATGTCAACTGTCTACCTATTACGATTCATGAGATACAGCTGACAGTTAGACGGACGGAAGGGCAGCGAAGGCTTAATAATAGTTCCGTTGGCACCGGTTGGGTATGGAACCAATGATATGGAACCCTAAAAGGTATAAGTACTAAAATAAGTGACATGCTTGGTTCTCGGTGGTATAAATAAATAATGTAGTGTAATGAGGCAGAAGATATAATTAAAAGTTAAATAGGTCGGTAAAACAATACTGTTGCTGTGTAGCTGAAGTATTCCATTTATTTATTTACTAGTTTGTTTTTGTCAGCGCCTTCGCCCGCCTGTTATTCGAAAATTATCCGTACATCCAAACTCACAAACTTTCACATTTACTATATTAGTGGGATTTAAACTTCCGGCACACAAAAAATAAATGTGCCTTTGGCATAAAGTCTATAATGGTAGAGACCAATACAATATTAGTGAGTCTGGTCACTGGTGTACGACCCCTTAAGGCGAAGCAATATGATGAATTTTATCTACAAATCCACCATAATAAGGCATTTTGCCCGTACTGTTTTGAAATGGCGGCCATATTTTTTTTCTGAGTGCGGTTAGGTTAATTTATTTTGCCATATCTACCGATATTAGAGGTCCTACAGGAATAAAAAATGGTTTCGTTCGATAGCTAAAAAAATTAGGCAATAAGTAGTCACACTAAAAAGTTTATCAAAAACTCCCATTAAAACCTTAAAAAAATACTGGAAACTTAAAAAATATTTAAAAAATTTGGTTGTTTTTTTTAACTTTTTAATTGTTTTCCAAAGAACTAGCCTGACAACATACCTTTTTTACTTTTTAGATGCACTAAAGTATTACCTAAAACTGATGTCAAGACCTAAGCTCTAAGTCAAATAGTTTAGGAGTTGTGACTATTTGGATATGATCCTTTACTTTAAAGATCCTGGCAATGGCAAGTAGAAGGAAAATAAAATACAATAATAATGGTGCTTTATTATGGTGGATTTGTCGATAAAATTGATCATATTGCTTCGCCTTAACGGGTCGGATACAGGTGACCAGACTCACTGTATAGCAGGGTTACTCAAAGTGGGGTTCGCGAACCTCTAGGGGTTCGCCATGCGACGGTAGGGGGTTCTCAACAAAATTTACGTAATGGCGGCTGGGTGACTGGCAGGCGCATGCGGAAAGCATGAAGGCGCGCGCGCGGCTGAGGCTCGCTCGTGGCGTGACACGGTGCGCGTGAGAATAACATTGTATATAGAATAAACTTTATTTTATTATATATAGTTACAATGTTATTCTTTTCTTGTTGGGGGGGGGGAGGGGGGCGGGGTTGGAGGTTCGCTGTCATCTGGAAACTTGAATGGGGGTACGTGGAGCCAGAAGTTTGAGAAACCCTGCTGTATAGTATTTTATTCAAATATAGGTATAACGATTCCAGTTTTAGCAACATTTACCTGTGGTGAATTGGGGAAAGTGATAAAACAATGGTTTTATACTACTACTTTCATTGTACAATGGTACTGAATCGTAGATTTCCGTGTTTTCTTTCTATTATTCTGACGTTTAAAATCTGCATCCTACTTAATTGCGTAACACATCACTCAGAATTAGAATAATTTTGATGGATATTTGCTAATACATTGTTGCACTCGTTCAAAAAGTAAATGTGCATAATACCATAATAACGCAATGAAGGTTGATGAACTGTCAAAATTAAAACCGTTCTTATTATTAGTGTGTTACGGAATTAACAACATCAGCCTATAATGTTCCCACTCCTGGGACACAGGCCTCCTCTCGGTGAGAGAGAGTGGGCCATAATCCACCACGCGGGCCCATTACGGGTTGGTAGATGTCACATGTCTTCGAATTTTTGGTTCTAAGACATGCCGGTTTTCTCACGATGTTTTCCTTCACCGTTTTGAGAGCAGTGGTGATGAAATAATTTACACAAAGTAATGCGCCTGCTTGGGTTTGAACTCACGACCTACTACTCGTAAGTCGGGGCCGTTACCACTGGCCCACTAATGCTCTCAAATGCAATTACTCGGTTGTCAATTGATAGTAAATAAAGTTTTACTTGTACTTAAACAAAAACGAATCGTAATTATTGGTAAGTAATTCTGTTTTTTGTTTGTATAGGATTTAGTTGACGTAATAAAATCGCTGCGGGATATTTTCGGCGCATTGGATCTTCAACACACTACTTAACGCCGAGAGTTCAAAATCGAATAGTAAAACACACAGTTCAATTTTCGACGCGCTGAGATGCACTCTACTGAATTCTCAATCCTCGGTTGAACACAGAGAGCTGAAAATCCGAGCGCGTAAAAATCCGCCGCGATTTTATTACGTCTATGTGTAGGTACGTCGACTTAGATCTGGACACACTATTTTATTAACCGACGAAAAAAAACGGAGGAGGTTATCAATTCGACGCGTATATTTTTTTTTATGTATGACCACGCATAACTTCTTACATAGTAGTCCGATTGTGATAATTCTTTTTTTATTGGAAAGGGTATACTCCGAGGGTGGTCCCATATAAATTTGAAAAACAAAATCAAACCCTAAGGGTCAGAAAACAGGGGATGATTGATTGTTCACTCACTGATTGTTATGTTTAACCACGCATAACTTTATACAGAGTAGTCCGATTTTGATAATTCTTTATTCATTGTATAGGGTATACCTTGCCAAGTATTATAAGTATATTAAAGCCACAAAAAATTATAAAATAAAAACTTTTTACCAAAAAATTTAACCGCCGAAAAAACTGAAAAGCAAAAAATAATAAACCTTAAAATTATGAGTCGGCGCTTTGAGTGATCTTTCTTCATTGATTTTCCAGCGCCCACTCATAATTTTAAGGTTTATTATTTTTTGCTTTTCAGTTTTTTCGGCGGTTAAATTTTTTGGTAAAAAGTTTTTATTTTATTTTAGTACTAAATGCATATGAAAGCGTAAATGGTACCTACTTATTTGTGGTTTGTTCCGTTTAATCACCGGAACGGCTGGACCGAGTTTGACGGGACTTTCATTGGCTGATGGCTGAGGTTATAAGGAGTATAACATTATAAGTGGAATGTACAGACGCCAGCACATCAAGCTATCCGAAAGTGTCAAATTTTCCCAATCAATCTTAAGCCTTATGCTTTAGCAATAAAGTTGAAAACCTATTAAAGAAATTTGACAGATTGTAGTAGCTTTTTGTGCTGGCGTCTGTATCTCAATTCCACGTGTCCCAGGGGAACGTGCTACCGGGACAAATATTTACCTATGTTACTCCTTATAACATCAGCCATCTGAACTATTACTCAATGTTTTGTCAGTCTGTACTTTCATATGCATTTAGCTAGAAGGAGGTACCGGAGTGGCAACCGCGTACTGCAAGACAGCGTTGGACGGCTTACCACAACGTGGGCCGATGAAGGCCGCAGGAACCCGCTAGATGCCAGTAGCACAGAACGGTCGTAGTGGCGGTTCTTGGGGGAGACCTATGTTCAGCAGAAGACGTCTTTGGCTGAAATGTTGATGAAGATGGTGAAAGCGCCTATTTGGGTTAGAATTTACACCCTACAACTCGTATAACTCGCAGCCGCTGCTCTTTATACCTGATGTTGCCCTTTTATGTGTTAAATATAAGAGATTCTAAATAAAGCAACAAAGCATATCAGGTTCAAAGGTTCAAAGACGACGCTTACAAATGATCGCATACTGCAGTGAGGAAGATTCCACAAGACTATTGTGATTGTCACTATTGTCAGGATAAAGAGGATGACGCTTCATACATACTTAGTTTACCGTTGGTTGATCGTAATCAGAAGAATTGACTACTCTGCTCTGATTATATTCTGACTTGCCAATCTTTTTTGTAACAATCTCGCTAATGAGCTTAAAGTAAGCTGCTATTTCATCTGAGACTGAGATCGACTCCACTGACAGATCGCTTCAAGCTCAGTCTGCGTAAGTTTCACGAATTCTTACAGAATAGATCGGCTGATCCAATTTGTTCCCGTAGGTGTCGTAAAAAGCGACTAAGGAACTTACTAGAGAATGGGCAGCAGCGTTCTCCATGCCTTTTACCACCCATACTGCGATCGCCAACCCGCGTGGCAAGTGGCGATTATGGCAAACCCCCCAAATTGGGGAAGGCTTAAGTCGAGCAGTGGATGTCTTTCGACTGAAATGATGGTGGTAATGATGAGATTGGCTGTTACAATACTTTAGGAAATCTTAAGGTTGACTCATATTTAATAGCTGGCTGATCATACAGACTCGGTAGGTGGAGATTCATAGACGACTCAGCTCTAGAGTGTAAATGTGGTGCTGTCCCACAAACGATGAGGCACTTGATATCTTGTCCAGCATGTCCTGTTGTTTGCACGCCACAGGAGTTGATGGACGCTACTTACTGAAAATGCTAAGCTCGTAGCCAAATTCTGGGCTAACTCTATTTAGATTGCTATCGACACGCTACGAAGAAGATACAGACTCGGTGTCATTTTTAATTTATCTGATACCTAAACACAATATTAACTTATCTATATTGTGTCGCTTAGGACAAGTTAGGATCGTTTATGTTATAGCGGATTTAATCAAATAATTTGGGAAGTAGGTGCTTACAGTACGGCAAGTTTGAAAACCAGTTTTGCCAACGGGTGTCGTATTACCCAGTAAGTGGGTTGTGAAGGTCAAATAGACCGTCGCTCTATGTAAAATTTTAGTATTCAGTTGGATCCGGTTACACTGGGAGCCGACCCTAACTTAGTTAGGAAAAGGCCAGGAAGTTGATGAGGATGAACTTGATAAGTATATCTGTAATCGATAGCGGACTCCCGGCCACCATAGGCGCGAGCTTGCGGGAGGCGAGCAATGGGTAGCTCGCCGCCCGGTAAGGACCAGGCTCGGGTCGACGGCGCGTAGTGTTCCACGCGCGCCTCAAAGAGATGTCAGCAATACTGAAGGGGTCTGCTAGGACCGATGCCTGCCAGGGTTGCGAGATTCGATCGAAAGAGTGGCCCTGTCATATGGGTAACTGAAGGAACACGGGTGGGTTTTAGTCAGTAAAAGGCTGACACGCCCTTCCGCTCCACCCTAGAGCGGGAGATGTGATTTGATGATTTCCCACCCAAAAAAAAAAGTATATCTGTAAAGTTATAAATCCCAATAGCTAATAGAACAAAGCGTCAAATTATCCCGCAAAATTAAAATTTTCGTATGTTTTTTTTTGCAATTTTCGATTTAAATATTATGTTGATCTCAATATGATTCACGACCGTAACACAAATATATAATAGTAGAATTATAATCGTAATAAAAATCACTAATACATCTTCTCTAAGTTCAGGCGTCTTCAGCCTGACGCGCTGCGACACAGTGACGCGATTCTTCTAGAACAAAATCCTTTTAGTTTAAATAGAAATTGTTCTACCAGAGTCGCATCGCGCCTGATTGTGAGAGCCTTCACCCTATTGAATGACTATTTCATGAAATTGCGACATTTGATGTCAATTCTAATCTTAGGAGAAGGATTACTGATTCTTCTGATTTATATTGTGTTATCGCGAATCATATTTAATCAACATAAAACTGATCTATAAAAATTGCCAAAATCGTAAGTAAATAATTTCATAGACTTCCTAAGCGCATCTCCCTTAAGCCTCTCGAAATCCCTTTTCTCGAAATTGCATTTGATTCTCGAGTGGCTAGCGCACTTAGTGCACTCTATTCCGACCGTCAGAAAATGAAGGTAATATTGTTTGAAAAATTCCCAAAGGTACCTACTAACTTTTAAATCAAAAGCAGATCAATAAATGCTTCGGGGAAATAAAGCGTTTTGTTATGTTTGAACAAAAATGTAGGTACCTAATTATTTTATAAAGAAAAAGACGAAAACATGATACTAGATTACAATAATTTAATTATAATTGGGCTATAATAATTAGTGGTTGAAAACATAGATAGTGATTCAAAATAATACCTTCTCATGATAGTCATCAATTAACATAATTACAGAAACGAAAATTAAACAAACGAATACAATGCTAATTGAACCGCGAACAGTAAGATGCAGAGGTTAAGCAATCGAAGAATTATATTACACTGATAAATCACTTACAGGTCATTGAAACACAACATTTTGAAAATTGAAACTAATTTATTTAAGGTTACATACATACATAAACTGTCGCCTTTTCTTATGGGGGGAGGCAGAAACTACAGGACGCTACCTGCTACGATACTTACATACGCTTTTTGCTTGGTTTAAGTTCAGACATCTGGTCTTACACGCGCCGCCGGTTACCAGTACTACTACTTCTGAAGAACATCCTTCCTATGTAAAATGTGCGCAGGAGGAGCATACCTATAGTGTACAGATACCTACAGCATATTTACATCGTTTAAACTGAATTCATGAAGTAGCTCCCCACGGCAGCGAGCAAAATTGCGGGCGTCATCTAGTGGAAAATATTTTTACAAAAAATAACAGATGGTCAGTGGTGGCCCAGTGGTATCGGCCCCGACTTACGAGCTGTAGGTCGTGGGTTCGAACCAAAACAGCCGCTTTACTTTGTGTAGATAATATCATCACCACTGCTCACATAATGGTGAAGGAAAACGTGAGGAATCCGGCATGTCTCAGAACGAAATATTTGAAGACATGTGACAGCTATCAACCCGTACTGGGCCCTCAGCACCTCTCACCGAGAAGAGGTCTGTGTCCCAGCTGTGGGAACAATACAGGCTGATTATGATGATAGATGTTACTGATATGACAATTTCTTGGAAGTTAGAGGATTTTTTTCATTAGTAATTGCCCTGTGAACGACAATCTATACGTGGCTTATGTTTGAGATTCATATCAGAAGCATGTGGTTCATGGAATGCATTCATCACTGTCTAGTCACACACGTTGCAGAATCGGCTTTTTATCTGTGATTATGCTGCAATGACAATTGTCTTGTTCTTCATAGTTGTACAGGGATCTTATTTCTCCCAAAGATATACTCAATAGAACACCATTCTAATATTAT
This sequence comes from Aporophyla nigra, assembly GCA_947507805.1. NCBI lineage: Eukaryota > Metazoa > Arthropoda > Insecta > Lepidoptera > Noctuidae > Aporophyla > Aporophyla nigra. The sequence continues at coordinate 9,155,496 of OX382291.1, read as the reverse complement.
GAATGTGAAACTTTGGATGTTTGTTACACATGAAAATATTGATTTGGATGGGCACACAGATGAATTAACCTCGAATAACGTATAGGGTATTTTTTATCCGGTGGCAAAACCTAGTATACATTAATAAAAATCACTTACAGTTTTAGTTATTGTGTGTAAGTAGGCTACTTACTTGTCCACTTATGCAGCGAAATTCGGAATTAACGCCACCATCTTTCTTTTTTAATATATTTCAGTAAACAATTGCGAAAACGTTGACGAACAGTAAGAGTTCACATCTGTCAACGTCATTCGATACAAAAAGATTATATACCTACCCGCATAAATCTGCCTAGCCTTTACCCAATTTTATTAGAGTCGACTTCCGGTGTAACCGGATGTTGCTAACTACCAGTATCTGACTGCCTATCTGACCTCCACAACCCAGTTACTGGGTAATAAGATAACCCTTAGGATAAAATCAGAAATGAAATTATCCGGAAGAGAACTGGAGTTACCGACATAGCTCGCAGAGTAAGCAAACTGAAGTGGCTGTGGGCTGGCCATGTCTGTCGAAGGACCGATGGCCGATGGAGCAGACGAGTCCTGGAGTGGAGACCGCGTATCGGCAAGCGTAGCGTGGGACGCCCTCCAGCTAGATGGACCGACGACTTAAAGAAAGTGGCTGGGGCAAACTGGATGCGGAAGGCGGAGGACAGGGTGTTGTGGCGCAATATGGGAGAGGCCTATGTTCAGCAGTGAACTGCGATAGGCTGAGTTGATTAAAGATAACCCTTAGTACAACTGGCTGTGAGATTTTTGGGTTTCTGAAAACCTGTAATGACTTTCAAAGATCCACGTATGATAGCCGAGACCAACGGCTTAACGTGCTTTACGAGGCACGAAGGGGAATATGTAAGATGGTTACCCATCCACAGACCAACCGCGGCAAGAGTAGCTAAACCTGCTCGATCGATCGACCCGGTTGTGATTAGGTACTTAGCCACAAGCCTCTATAAAATTTACCTGTAAACACCACATTAGATTTTTTGGATTATTGAAACTGGGTTGGTACGTCATTTGTGTGACGTTTGAAACCTTACAGAACAGCCTCTAGAACTTACTGGTTAATGTCTGTGACATCATTGTTTGTTCAGAAAACCAGCCAAATATGACCAGTAATTTTGATCATTATCTTTATTAATACGTGAAGCAAAAAATTTGTACCCCTTTTTACGGAAATTACGCAGACGGAGTAGTATAAAATGTGCCACTAATAAAGTTTATATGGAAAAGGAGTGCAGAAAAGTAATATTTTCATAAAAGATTGTAGACTTAAAACTGAAATGAATTATGGTCGAATATCGACCACTGGTAATTACAAGGTCTTTCTTCATTTATTGTTGAAATTAGTTTACAAAGAAAGTCCGGTCACTAGTAAATATCATTTTTTTCAGGTTAACTATTTTCTAACAAGAAATGTTAGGAAAATTTACACTAAGAAATATTATTCTTCATCATCATTTCAGCCGAATGACGTCTACTGTTGGACATAAGCCTCCGGCAATTTTGGGGGGTTTAGCAATATCGCCACGCGTGGCAGGCGGGTTGGCGATCGAAGTATTGTGGTAAAATGCATAAAGAACTATGCTGCCCATTCTCTAGTTAGAAATTTTAATATCGTATTCAAAAATAAAATATTTTACAACACATGTTGGGAATGTGCTGTTATTTCAAGTTCCTTCTTTCCACCTACCAATACCTTCGTTACTTCAAACATTTTGTAGCGTTTGTGACTTATAAACAGAGCAGACGACTCCTTGTGTTACTGGAATAATGAAATCATCAGGTTTCTTTATCTGTTTATAATCTCAAATAGGCGAAGTAGCCAGGTATAGCCTATAATGTTGCTACTGGGACACGACATGACAGTCGAACCCACTGACAGTCGACAGCCGACCCCAAGTCGTTTTCCAGGCTAACCGGATAAATTTGAATACAAGTATTATACATGAAGTGACTGCATATTTGACCTGCACAACCCAGTAACCTACTGGGTGACACGATAACCCTCGATAAGTGTGGGCGTTTCCTAGACCGCCAGCTTGATTCGAAGGAAAAGAAAGACCGAGAAGGACTAGCAGTAAAATAACATTCAAACTGCAGTGGAAGATATGGACCTTCCTACAACTATGAATCTTATACGCAACAATGAATACAATACACATGCAGTCTACTGCGCATATTATACGTTATTATCGCCTCAAGTAATCTTTCAATTTGCTTGTAAACAGCTTCGTCCGTCATTGTACCGACCCAATAGTTAGTTCGTCCGCCCCACAGACTTAGTAACTCTACATTACATTGATTTACATTTCCTATGATTAATTAGGAGACTGGAAGATTAATTTTGTTAAGCCGATGGTCCCGGCAGTCGTTCCTCGATCTCTGACCGTTGTTTTGGATAGTCAGAAAACTGACAAACATTTTGTCTTAAAGCATTTATTCTGGCATTTTGAAAATGTCGAGGAGTCAGTCAGTCTTTAAGAAGCTAGTGGCCTATTACAAACTGTAGTACGTTCCTATTGAGAAAAACGGACTAGAACCTCCATGGACACTCCTATAATTTAAAATATAGATACAAAATATTGGTTACATCATTCATGATGCAATTATGAGTAGAAAGACATGTGCGGTAAAAAGTATTACCAAGGGATATTGTTTTATCCAGTTAAGTAGGTAGATCGTAGAGGTCAGATTGGTGATCGACCGTAAGATATAGAACCGACATAGTTCGAATAACTGCCAAACTTAAGTGCCAATGCGTAGGGGACATTGCTCGCAGAACAGATGGCCGTTGTGGCTGAAAGATCATACAGGAACGCATAGTGTTTGAAGACCGCTCTCGAGGTGAACCGGTGACCTGGTGAAGGCCTTTGGATGCGAGAAGTACTGAAGCGGTTGAAGTGGCGGTGCTTGGCGGAGGCCTATGTACAGCAATGGACGTATTTCCGCTGAAATGAAGATGATATTCATCATATAGGATGTGAGACACGGAAACTTCATATTTTGTAGTACTTGTGAAACAAGGCCAGAGGGCTTAGATAAAGTGATATTATATCAATGATAACGATAATGGTACGGTCAAATATGTATTGGTGTGATATAAACCACTGCAACGCTAATGTCAATCCTGTCAATTACGAAACGTTTTGAAAGCGATTGTCAATTGGCTGGGCCCTCAGGTGGGCCACTCTCTATCATATTAGTTACCTGTGGGTCAAGGTCCTAGATACAGCCTTTAATGTGCAGTCACTAAATGAGTTTTGTAACGTGGGTAGTTGAATGTAGTGAGTGATGTATAAATAAGAAATCGATGGATGTTTTCGAATTAAATTTAATTTGGTAAATTAACTGTTTTGTTTTTTTTATTAATTAATTAAACTGTTTTTTCTTTCGTCTACATCCGACAACCCTGGTTGCTTATCTTTTTGGTGGCATGATATCGTTTTGATTTTCTTTGCCACTTGTTTTTTTCTTTTGATTTCTGTTATTGTTACAAACGACGGATGAGGCAATAGGTATCTAATAGTTCTTTAAAATATTTAAATCAAAACCCGTAAACAAACATAAAACGAGTACTTATCGGATATAATATTTTACAACTATGTTAACTGTATAAGGGTACTTATTAAAGGTACTTGAAATTCCTTTGTAAATACATATGTAAATACTAGTTTAGAAAACAATCATATAAAGTAGGGAGATGATAAGTATCTGCATAATCTATGAACATGATAACATTTCTAGTCCAAGAACCTACATACCTACCTGCCTTTAGTTTGAAATCACAAGTTTGAGAATTCAATTTACCTATGTATATGGGTAAATTGAATTCCAACACTCATATGAATATGATACATAATGTAATTTCATAGTATTTTAATGACAACGTCGCTCTCATACGGATGGGAAGAAAATTGGATTTGAAAATGTATTATTCCATTTAGACCATGGAACTGCTTTTCACCTTACGACGCGAAGCGACACAGTGTTTGCCGTCCTGAAGAAAATTGGTTCTGTGTCAGGCTTATGTGTACTACTGTGTATGCAAATCGTTACCGTGTCCACTCCTGCGTTATACTCGGGGGGAATAACCGAAGAAATATAACATAAAGAACTGCTCTTATGTATAGGTAAATAATAAAAAATAAATGCAGTTCATTTTCAAGCGCATTAGGTACTTGTGAACGGCTGGACCGATTCAGCCATTTTTATTTTAAAAGCATTTTCTAAAAAAAAAAAGAATGTTTTCGGAAAGTTTTCAAAATCGGAACGTCATTCTGACGATGTGATTTTTGTATGAATTATTGAAAGGACTGGACAAAGTCGGTCGAACCAGCTAGTTATTGTATGAAAGATTGTTCTCCTAACAATACTTGTATGATGAAATTGCTAACAGTAATCGTAAAAACTGATACCGTTTTACGTTCCTTATCACTGTTACTAACACTATCGGTCTTATTACAAAAAATACGTTTATCTTGAAAGAATAACAGCGAGGTTGTGATAAGTGCGTACCTATTTGTGTTTGTATAGGCAACGTAGTTTTAGCTTATAGAAAAATACAATAAACCAAAAATACGACACATTTGCCAAAATTTTCTTTAGATTTTTTTTTTCTAATTGGACTAACTTTAAAAGTCGAAAAATACCACTTACCATTTTCGAACGACCACCTTTTATTTCATCGTGAGGAATCCGGCATCTCCTAAAACCAAAAAATCGAAGACAGGTGACATCCACTAACCCGTACTGGGCCCGCGTGGTGGATTACGGCCCGCCACATCAACAGGAGGCCTGTGTCCCGGCAGTGGAAACAATTAAGGCTGATTATGCTTACAATTGCCTTTGTTTTGACAATGTGGTAACATAAATTTCCTTTATAAGTCAACTTTACTCGATGATCTTATTAGAATAACTACTATAGGTCTACATTCTACATGTTCTAACTGGAACATCTAGTAAGTTTTGCGTTTATCCTGTTCTCCTTGTATAAAGTGACTGTTATGAGGATTGCTTCTAGGCACTAATGTAAAGTGTTTGCATCTTAAATTTTCGAATTAACATAGTTTTCTCCGTCGCGGCTTCGGCAACCTACTATTTGACTTTTATTACTTACGGTACTTGTAACTGTGTACACTATGAATTAAATATGAGGAGTCCTGCAATTTGTAAGGAATGGAGTAAATCTTTCTTCAGGACACATTTATCCTGAAATTTCTTTGCCTTTATTCAGTTTCCAGCGGATTCTATATCTACGTGGGTCTTTGTAGTTTCGTACTATTGTGGTAGCATCCAGTCGGTGAATTTTTGTCAGGAATCGGTATGTCTCTTCATGGTTTATTTTTGACTTGTCATGGTAGCTATATTCAAACTTGATTTATTACATTTACAGATTATTACAGTCATGAATTACGTAAATTCTACCAGATTGGAATTCGTCTTCACGTACTTAAATGTTTATTTGATTTGTGTAAATTGATGGAAATTGTGAATCAAAGTAGGATGAAGCCAACATCAAATCAGTTGTGTTGTGTAAACAAGTCACGGCAGGGAGGGAGAAAAGAACCCTCTTGCTCCTAAATTTTACCAGCATTTAAACCACCCTTTTAATACTTTCAATTCACATTTTCCAATATTTTCTAATACGGTTGGGTGGCGTTATCCAATAGTATCAAGTAGGAATCCTCGTACAGAATGCGCGACATTTCAGAATTCAGACGAGCAGCCGGAATGTGGCTGAAATGGCCAGCTAGTAGGAGGGCGGTATGCAGGACTTCGAGAATGCATGCTTGAATGTAATGCAGTCTCAGGGTGGATGGGAAGGCAAAGGGGCAAATCCCAGCAGACGCAATAAGGAACACTACAGTGAACCGACGCACGTGATGGGTATTGAAATCAGATATTATTTACTGACTAGCGATTATTTGCCCGCGGCTTCGCCCGCGTGGATGTCGGAAATTAATGCAAGAGGACGTACTACCGCTATAAGAATGTGTTAATCCAGGTTATATAGGTAATATAGACTGTGTGTGCTATTTTCGATCCAGATCCATTCAGCCTTTTTTGCGTGACTGAGAAACAAACACCCAATCATACATATTTTCACATTTATAATATTAGTAGAGAGTAGTAGGATTATAATTCATATTACTTCGGATTCATAGTTTATGACAACATCATGTGTTTTGGTATTTAAAAAATAAAAGTAGTAGTATTCAGAGTAAGAAGACTGCGACATAGGGCTTGGTTTAGTTGAATATAAGTCTTCCTTGTTTTTTTTTTTTAACGCTCCTATTTTACCTATACAGACACTCAATCATTTACCAGACAACGAACATAATTATAGGAATAGTACTTTTCCCAGTGGCTTGGCCCGTATAGCTGTCGGAAAATATCACCCGGGAACCTACTACCGGGGTAAAGTATGTATCCTATCTGTTACGTATCCATGATATTATAATATATCTTTGTGCCAAATTCGATCTAAATCCATTTGGCCGTCTTTACATCATTGAGAACCAAACATCCAACAATCTAAACATCTAAGCCATTTCGCGGTCTCTTACTTGCAATAATACTATTAGGTTTATTTTGAGTATAACTAACACACATGATATTCGAAATTACTATGAAGCCAAAGTAATATGAATTACAATCCTACTTATCCTGTACTACCCGGTCGCTGCCAATGGATGGACGGGACGGACGTACGACCTGCCAGCTGCTCTGCCTCCGCTTTTTAAATCTCTGATATCTTCTAAGATATTCACTTAAATTACGTGCTGTAAAAGGCCATATTGATCTATATTAAATGCACAATGTATTTAAGGTACATAATTGGATAAGGATTAATGCTGTATTGCTTAAAATCACTTCGTAAACAAGCCCTTATTTCTCGTAAAAAGTAAAAGATAAAAAATGGTTATTGTGGGTTATCCCTAAGAGATAGACATATGCTGGCTCAAGGGATTTTTTTGTAGACCGTTTTAAGGTGTATAATACTGTAGTACATTATTTTGATTTATTTCGTAGGATTCAGCCAGCGTTCGCAATGTAAGCGCAAAAAATGTGTTTATTTATGACATCATATTAGAAACCCCTAAAATTATCAGCATGTTATATACATATAAACCTTCCTCTTGAATCACTCTATCTATTAAAAAAACCCCCTATCAAAATCCGTTGCGTAGTTTTATAGATCTAAGCATACATAGGGACAGACACACCGGGAAATGACTTTATTATTATTTTATAATATGTAATGATGAGCTGCGCGCGGTACTGGACAGTGCTTGGACATTGCAACATTACTTTATTACACGCTTTATATTAGCTTCACTTGTATGTTTGTATGTTGTTTTGTAACCGACTCCTTATAGCGCGATTTTGACCTGATATCAATTAAAAAATACCTTAAAAAGCACCGCGACTTACTTTTTTTAAACTATTATTTATTTTCTATTTTTTAGGGTTTTTCGAATTTTGAGACGTATGTCAGCGTAGTTTATGACGTATGTCAGCGTAGTTTTAGAAGACAGTTTTTTTTCTAAAATAAAAGTAGCCTAAGTTACTCCTTGTTACATCAGCTATCTGCCAGTGAAAGTCCCGTCAAAATCGGTCCAGCCATTTCAGAGAACAGACAGACAGACAAAAATTGTAAAATATGTTGTTTTGGTATATGTACCGTGTATACATCCATATACATTTAGTAAAAAGTGGTTATCTTAATATTAAAAACAGACACTCCAATTTTATTTATTTGTATAGATGTATAGATAGGTTATAATATAAATTGATCTGTCTGCTGCTTGGTGTTCGACACTGGAAAATGCAAACTATGTTTTTTCTAAAGCCTCTACATTTATTTTCCGACTAGCTTCTGCCCGCGATTTCGTCCGCGTCATATTTCGTGCTCCCGCGACCCACCCCGTCGCATTGAATCGCCGCGCGCCGGCCCATACCTACGTAGTGTTGAGCAATCAGGTTGTTATATCTCGTAAGATATTCATTAATCTCAAATAATGTAAACACAACTTTGTTCAAAATTAAACACTTCTCGATGGATGAGGATTATATCCATGTTTACAAACACTTACGCAAATAATGCATTTTTTATAACGAATTTGAAAAAACATAGTGCGCCAACCTTAAAAGATGGACATATGCTGTCCCAGACTTTTTTTTAGAACTTTTTAAGAGGAACAATTCCGGCTTCTAATTGTTGCGTTACTTTAACCGTTTAAGGAGGAGCGCACGCAACGAAAGCTCTTGAACGTAATAATTTACCCCGTTTTTGCAACATTTTGCATTGATGCTCCGCTCCTATTGGTCACAGCGAGATTTTATATAACTTATAGCCTTCCTCGATGAATGGGCTATCCAACACAAAAATATTTTTTCAATTCGAATTAGTAGTTCCTGAGATTAGCGCGTTCAATCAAACACACAAACAAACTCTTCAGCTTTATAATATTGGGTATAGATTACAGATTTTTTTTTACGTTATCAAAATTCCCTTTAATTACTGATTTTAATAAATAAGCATGATCTACTGATTTTTTTTGTTCACATTACTTCTTGTACTCTTAGGTGATTTGATTATCACACGGCACCGCGCACCGCCGCGGAGGGCGGTGGTGGTAAGGGCTGAGTTACACCGGAATGGCAGCGGCCGGCAGCGACGCGGCGAGCACTTTCAGTGTGAAATAATTTTAAACCAACAAGACTGTACCATTTTTCTAAATCTGTGAATACAGTTCGCAATTATTTGCAAAGGTTAAGTTAGCTCCCCTAACTGCCTCGTCTCAACTTCCACCCGGTATTAGTCAGATCGGACATATAATTACGACGAGTCATTGAAATTCGTGTACCAAATTTTATTAATAATAATTATTATATCTAATGATATTTTATTTATGCCTATTGGAGCGGGATACCAGCTTCTATACATTTCATAAAGGCTTCTTCAGACAGGCGCGACGCGAATCTGTAGTACAATTTCCGTGAAGTTTTACATATAAATTGTTCTATGAGGGTCGCGTCGCGCTTGTTTGTGGTAGCCTAAAGTTTGAGCCCGTGTAATTTCGTTTATTGACTTACACTATAATTGTATACTATTTTATGTAATAAGCTTAACAATATGATTGACTGAAGTTGAGGATGAAATAACTCTCAAAAGTAAACTTAATATAGACTAGTCTTTGCCCGCGGCTTCGCCCGCGTGGATGTCGGAAATTATCGCAAGAGGACGTACTACCGCGGTTAATGTATTAAGAATGCATTAATCCAAGTTATATAGGTATTTACTCGCGACTAACAAAAAAGTTTTTCGTTCGTTTATTTTTTTTCGTGATATTCTATTTTTTTTAAATAATAGTAGCCTAAGTTACTCCTTGTTACATCAGCTATCTGCCAGTGAAAGTCCCGTCAAAATCGGTCCAGCTATTTCAGAGGTTAGCCGGAACAAACAGACTGACAGACAAAAATTGTAAAAAATGTTGTTTTGGTATATTAACCGTGTATACATCCATATACACTTAGTAAAAAGCGGTTATTTTAATATTACAAACAGACACTCCAATTTTATTTATTTGTCTAGATTGTCTAGATTATCGCGCGCGATGCATGCATGTTTTTAAATTGTACATTTGACAGTTTCGGTAATCACATAATCGAAAGAGTCATTATGATTTTCCGATGCACTACCTTGGTATGGTTGATATAATGATCACCTTCTGCCCAGCCAGCCAGATGCAACTGAGGACCAGTACCTATTTTACACTAGCTTCTGCCCGCGACTTCGTCCGCGTTAAATTTCTTGTTCCCCCGACCCTTCCCATCGCGTCGAATCGCCTACCCGTGCGATTTTCCCCGTTTTTGCAACATTTTTCATTACTGCTCCGCTCCTCTTGGTTGTAGCCTGATGTTATATAGCCTATACCCTTCCTCGATAAATAGACTACCTAACACAAAAAGATTTTTTCAATTCGGACCAGTAGTTCCTGAGATTACCGCGTTCAATCAATCAAACAAACAAACTCTTCAGCTTTATAATATAATTAGTAAGTATAGAAGTATAGATGGAGCGACTGCCTATCTGACCTCCATAAAACAGTTAGCACGATACCCCTTGGCAAGTCAGATTGTTGGACTTTCGGGCTCTCAAAGGCCTACAAATAATAGCCAGGATGAAAACCTTAATTTGCTGACCGAGACACGGAGAGGTCTTGGTATAATAACCTCCTCCTTTTCTTGAAGTCGGTTAAAAAGACTGTTACTCATCAACGGACCAACCGCGGCAATCGATCCGTGCTGCTGCAGGGATCCTTTTCTTCTTATCATTGAGATAAAAGGTCATTCTAGGACTCTACTGAAGCCAGTTTTATTAGAACGTCAGAGGCTTTGGTCTGATCTGAAAAACGCAATAAATAAACCCCTATGGGTTGATACTTTCAAACTATTGATCTAGTACACACCGCACAGCAATGCATGAAAGTAAATAAAATGAAAACAATGAATCCGAAACAAACAAGAAAACTGTTTGTGTAAATAAAATAACAAAACGTTAATTAATTACTGCGAATTTGAGCACCACTCGGAGTAAAAAACATATGTTTGTGGTTAAATAAATTTTTTAGCGTATCTTTAGTATCATATGACATCCGAACTTAATATTAAAGTGTATGTTTTTGACAATAATGACAACACATTGGTTGTCTATCATTTTTCATTCATAAAAGATTTTATTGAAGATCAAAACAATGGTGTTTTTCTCTGACTGTCTTCAATAACACTTACTTTAGTGTTATGAAGACTGATTACAACTCCATCTGCTTCTTTCTATCAATTATCCCTAACCCCAAAATAAGCGTTATGAAAAATAAAGTTAACAAAGGAACAAACATAATAATATACGCATACATAGGCTGACAAACTCAAATAAAAGGTACACATAGTAACAAAATAACGGCAATAACATCGGTTTCGGTTTTCTAACCGCAGTCACAGGTAATTACTAAAATATATATGTCAAGTAATTTTGGCATTCATCATACAAATTGCCATACGAAATTTACCTTGAACGAAATGTGAATGACATGCATTTACGAGCATTTCATTATTGAGCCTGGCATAAATAGCAATACCTTTTTAATTTTTGTTTATGTGTGCAGAACTATCTGCACCCTAATTGCGAAATGCACAATTTATCAGAATCTGAATGGGATTGAAGATTATGTCTAAACCATTGCGTCATTTGTTAGAATAAATTGTCGGCTCAGCAACGTAAATAACGCAACGAATGTTGTTTAACTATGAATATTAAACCAATTCCTACCGATAAAAAGTTTCGCAATTACCACTCTGGAGTACCTTATGCCGGAAAATATTTTATCAATTTATTAATCGTATACATACTGCATGGAATTACTATTTACTATGTAGTTCAACTGGTATTTACAAGCACTGAAACATCGGTCTTGAAAGAGAAAACTCAACTGTAGTTTGCCTTTTTATATTAAGGAAAAGTAGGACACGATGGAAAATGCTCTTAACTAGTATTACGTTATGGACAATTACAATGTTTCATATACAATCCGTATGTAAAATATTGTAATTGTCATTTACAAAGCAAATGTATGGTGATCAGTGATACTAAGTTGGAGTTTATCAATCTCTTATATACCACCATCCATTTTATTTATATACCACTAGAATATTAATTCGTTATTTTTAATTTTATGTTGTAAATACCTAATTAATAAAAATAAATATTTAAGTTGTTTATTAAATATTTTGTATTATTTGTCTACTTCATAGTTTGCTTGTGCAAAAATTTTATAGACAGATAAATAACGTCACTCGGCATGCACATTTTTTTTAAATATGTTTCTGTCCTTGTCTTGCACTTTTATTTTGACACTTGTACAACGGTGACAAGAATAATGCTTACCCCAGGGCCATGCTACATATTTTTTTTAAATTTTGGTCAGTAATTTCTTTCGTACCACTTTTGGCCACTGGTAAAATAAGTCAGAAAAGTTTGTAGCAGTGACGTGTCGACCAACCAGTGAGGATACATCTGCCACTCCCCGCGTGTGGGGAGAATAAGCAAATATCATTCATTTCCCACATATGCCCTAAAGGGTTCGCTGTCCATTTCTCCGTCTGCCTCAGACTTGTATCTTTTGAACCACAAGTCCGGCCATAACTTGGACGATATAAAATCGCGGTGGGATTGTTTTCTATGTGTGGTGCCGAGCATAGAAAATCCAACAGAGTGCCACCCGAGAGAGAATTTCTCAGCACTAAGGGCCCATCCATAAATTACGTCACACGTTAAGAGGGTGGGAAGGGGTCGACGAATTGTGACATTGTGTGACAAGTGGGTGGGAGGAGCTCTAAATTTTGTGACGTCACATTTCAAAATTGAATATACATATTTAAAGTACTATTAAAACACGAAATATGAACTGTGAAACAAAAATTTATAGCACTGAGTGTAGTGAGTATTGAGTGCAGTGGTGAAGAAATAATTAACACAAAGTAAAGCGCTTGCCTGGGTTCGAACTTACGATTTACGAATCGTAAGTCGCAGTAGTTACCACTACTCCTACCAACCGTAACACATATGGCAAATAAAAAAAATAAAACAATTATAAAACTCTTTAGATGTTTACAAATGCGTTATGTTGTTTGAAATTCAGTTTTGTGGATAAGAAGTTTATTTTTTGTGTAATTTGAGAAGATTTTTCTGGAAACTGCTCTATTTTAAAGGGCAGGACAAGATTGCCGTATGCCAGACAAACTGTTGGCCCAAGTAGCACAGAACTGGTGCCCTGAGATAGTGAGAAGGGGTCGCGAACCACGTAGGAGATGGCGGGACGAGATGGAGAATTTCCGTCAGAACTGGAAGGAGGACACACGGACTCGCGAAAGATGGATAGGAGTAAAGAAGGAGGCCTTTGTGAAAGTAGTTGGACAGCAAAGGCAAGTAAAAAAAGTTAATATAATAAATACCATTCAGAATCTAATCTACAGGTCAGAAAAACCATGCAAAGCCTTTGGTTGGCAGTTAAAAGTTCACAAATAAATAGATTTATAAATAAATCTTGTGCGTAATATGTTTTTGACCAGTGTGTGTTGCCAGTAATGACATGTGGTACTGAGACGTGGTCGCTCACAATGGGCCTCATAAGAAGGCTAAAAGTCACCCTAAGAGCAATGGAGAGGGCTATGCTTGGAGTTTCCCTACGTGATCGAATCAGAAATGATGAGATCCGTAGGAAAACCAAGGTTACCGACATAGTCCGAAGAATTGCCAAACTTAAGTGGCAGTGGGCAGGGCACATTGCTCGCAGAACAGATGACCGATGGGGTCGGAAGGTTCTGGAGTGGCGATCGCGTACTGGAAGACGTAGCGTTGGAAGGCCTCCCACAAGATGGACTGATGACCTGGTGAAGGCCGCAGGAATTCATTGGATGCGAGAAGCACAGAACAGGTCGAAGTGGCGGTGCTTGAGGGAGGCCTACGGACAGCAGTGGACGTCTTTCGGCTGAAATTATTTTGATGATAAATAAATCTGTCTAGGTTTTTCCAACTACATTGGGATCGGCTTCCATTCCAACCGGATTCAGCTGACAACCAGTATTTTACAAGTAGGTAGTGACTGCTTATCTGATTCCAACAACCCATTTACTGGGTATCACAAGACTTAAGCCTTGGTAAGACTGGTTGTCAGACTTGAGATTGGGTACCCGTAACAACTGTCAAAAATGTCAGGAATGTCAGCCGGGAACAATGGACGGCTCTTGATATGTAATGAATGGTCACCCTTCGACGAACCAACCGCTGCAAGCGTAGCGATGGTTGCTTCGATAGACCCGTGTGACTTATTGTAATACGCTAAAGAAGAACAGCGAAGTAACAACCGTTAACTTGTGGATTTAAATGAAATCGGCTGAAGTAAAATTAGGTCGTTTTACATGAACTGTGGACGCTTCTGCATATTGGATGACGCTGTTCGGCTCGGCTGAGTTTCAGGTACCTTCAGCGTTGGTAGCTGAATCTCTGATGAATTCTTTATTACTCCTTGTGAGGGCGAACATAAATGTTAGCCGACTGTTTGCTTGATAACTGTCGACGATTCGACTTCTAAAAGGGTTCAAAGTTGGGATAATTTTATTATTCAGCATTATTTTGATTTTTCATACCCAAAGGATTCTTTTAAATATCAACGACAGACGTCATGTAAGTCAAATTAGCTTATGCGGAACAAAAGGTTCATCCATAGAGTTTCTTAACAATAAAATTAAGAATTTATTTATAAGTCTCTACTTCAAAAACTGTTTCGAATTTATATACCGACACTCGAGTACTAAACAGTTCGGTATTTAGTAATATAACGGCATGTTACAATAGCAGGGCTCCCCGTAGCGCCGCTACTTTGAGAGGGTCTGTGCTCTTCGCATCTAGCTGATTCCCGTAGCCTTCACCAGATCATCGCTCCAACTTGTGGGAGACCTTTCTACACTACATTTTCCAGTACGCAGCCGCTACTTCAGAAGTTCAGAACCCTTTGACCCATTGCCACTTTAACTCCAAAAAAATAATTTAAGTAATTGCCTAAAATACTTGTTCCATAATATTGTATTAAAGAGTGGCCAAAAGACGTATTACACTATATGGTTCAAAATTGTTACTGTATATTCTTATAGTAGGTACATATTAATCCAACACAACTAGTGTAGACAATTAAATGAATTATTGTCGATGGTTCATCTTTTTGCGGTTGACTGTATCTCGTTTATAAATTTCTTCAAACTAAAATATTTCACTTCACAGTAGGAGCTCATAATGGCAACAATTCCAAGTTCCGCCAACTAGCATAAAGTTTTGATATATCAATTCGTAACGTCGAAATGCAGAAACCATTTCGACGTACTAAATTGATATGTCCGATTAATATAGAGTGCACCAGAAACAGTTGAACAGCGCCGTCTGCCAGAATACTCTGAATTAGCAGCCTTAACTTAACTCTGGCAGTTTAACCGACCAGTTCAGTTCATACACGGTAATCCATTTAAAGTCTTGCTCAAATGACATTTATGATCACATCGGGATAAAACGTTTTAATCCAGTTTGAAATGTTATAATTTTATAAATCGTGGACCTGAGAATACATTTGAGTTGCATGATTTTAAAAATGTTCGCATATCCATCGTCAAGTCTGATCAGATGAGATGGTCTAATTAAGGGCAACAGAATTATTTTCATTGTTAATTTGTTTCTGAAATTACGCGAGACATATTGTAAAAGAAATAAGTAGAAACAGAGATATTTAAATGAATAAAACGGAACCAATTACGTATTAAATCATTCGATGAAATGTATTCAAAAATTATTTGGATACATTACAAGTTCAGCATGATAAGGTAAACTGAATAATTCAGTTGTTACTACAAAGTGAATTTTATTCACTTTACAAATTTTTTTTTCATAACAACTCATTCAAAATAACTGATTGACAGTGTTAGTGCGAACGTGGTCACATGTACCTGTCGGACGTAACTGCAAGATGGATGACTGCAACCCTATTGAATTGATTCAATTTTGAATATGTTACCATCTATTTTGAATATCTACATCTTATGAATGCATATCTTTGTTCCCAACGTACCTACGGGTTCATAATATCTTCGAGAGTTATGTAATCGTGTCATTCATGTACGTTGAACCGTTCACGACGAATGCGAGCAAACAACTGTTTGAGCTTGGAGCTATAATTATTCATCGATAGCGGGAATTGGTACTAATGGATTAGGAAGTCCAAGTGGCAAGCTGTCACAATTGTCAAGTGTCGACTGTCACCCTAAATAGTAGCAGTACTTGAATAACATTTCTATAATGGAGATGTCGACTCTTGATGATTTGTGATTTCACTTTATACCCTTCAGCTTTTAGAGACTTGTCAGACCGTCAACTATCCCAGACATGATCCATCCGCGCTATTCACCCGTTACAATAGAGGACATCCATCAGACGAAAAAGCAAATCAGTGTATCTAGTTGTGTTGAGATCGCACTTTTTGTTCAGTTGATTTTTCCGTTGGCTGACAGCATTCGTACCGTTGCAAATGTTTGTTAGGCACACTGAATCATTTCAGCGCAACTGATAAGTAAACAGTAGGGAAATTGTTTATTCTTTTAGTACATAATTACGACGGGCAAATTACGATTGATGAGAAAGGAGAAGTTTGTTTTGTGAAGCTTTCTTCAGTAGGTACTCAAATAATCTTTCACTACTGTCGCCGCTCCGGTAGCTTTCGGCCCCATCGGCCATCTGTTGCTGTTGCTGTTGTGAAGGCCGCAGGATCCCGCTGAATGCAAAAAAGCATAGAATCGGTCAAAGAGGCGATAATTGTGGGAAGTACGACTGAAATGATGATGATGACTCAAGAGGCCAGGGTCGTCTTCTAACGACCAGAAAATACAATACGTTTAAAAATAACAAATTACAATGAGCACAATTCAAAACGCTGCAAGTTCCGTGAGAGCATTTTATAGCGTGATGAGTGATGATGATGACTCCAATATCGGTTCAACACATTAATTAATAGCAATTTAATGGGACAATCGATTGCATATTACTTAATAACATTGTACCTAATTACTAAGTTCATTAAGCCTGTGATGGTGGCAGGTATGCCGACAGCGCAACGAATGATGTTGGATGATGAAATGTGCTGAGTCGGCAAAATTCGATGGTCGAGCTCACAAATTTGAATTTGACATTGACAGTGCCATTTTATGTGGTAGCAGTAAACCTTTACAGTCAACGGAATAAACATATCCCCACGTATCAGTACTCAAATATTAATGGGTTTGTAAAAAAATATTATTTCGTTAGTTAGGTACCTACTTACTTAGTTTACTACTATGTTCGACGATGCTATCGTAACGGTGAAAAAAAAAACGTTGCTGAGTTTCATACTATAAACATATTTTTTTATCCTTGATACCACATATTTTTAAGCTACGTACCGCTTTCATAAATAAATAATGTTATGCCTATTCTGCATCCGTCGACGTCAGCATCCGGTCCGGAACAGACTGCGGCGTCGGCATTGTACTGCAAAATGGAGGGTGGATAGACCACCTTTTCACTTAATTAAAGTTCAGGATGTGACTGGCAGGTTGGTTCGTTTCCAAATTCAGAATTATTTGAATTTGGAAATCTTTCACGCCATCGCTTCGCCCGGATGCGTTCTACTAATGTGGTGACATTTCATAACAATGAGATTTCTGTGCTATATCTCTATGGCTATCCCTTTGCCTGTCCCAAAGAGGGACGAAAAGAACCAAAAAAAATAAAATCTCTATGGCTATTCCTATTTTAAATATGTCTGCGTTAAACACACAGGTCTTCCAGAACACATTCTCTAAATGATATTGAAAACCATTATGTAGTTTAGAAGAAATTAAGCGGCTACACAGACTTTGTTTTTATTTTTTTTTCATGAAAGCACGTACTTTTATAAATCCCTGTAAACAGATATATGAATTCAGCACATGATTCTTGACACATAGCGTATTTTTTATTTTAAAGAAAATGGTCAGGTTTTCCATACAGTTTAATCGTGTAGGTATTGCATTTTGTATAAAACCCTTGAGAAATATTAAACCAAATTAAAACTTTATCATAATTTTCTTCGATTCAAACTCAAAATATTCCCGACGAGGTTTAATCTGTTCAATCCATAGTAATGGATCTGCTCGTATGTTGTCTTAGTAGGTAATAATGGCAACTTCTTCGCAAGCTATGACGTCACCACCCAGACGCCAGGGAGTCGCGACACCGCGACGACCACTACTAATCGATAAGTACATAAAATGGATTAACTGAGCGATTTTCTAGGTACACCCTGCCGATTGTGAATTATTAAATATTCTATTAACGCTTATGTACAGATAGTTTATAGCTTGGATTCGTATTAGACACAAAGGGTACGCAACAAGAAGGAACACGGGTGGGTTTTAATCAGTAAAAGTCTGACATGTATTTCAGCTCCACCCAGAGCGGGAGAAATCATTTGATGATAACCCACCGAAAAAAAAACGTACTTTTCATCCTGGTAGTGTGTTCTCGTGTAATAGATTCTACCTCTACGCGGGTGAAACCGCTGGCAAAAGAAAGCTGTATAAAAAATCTTCTTGTAATACTTAACAAATACATGCCAAAGCAGGTCGATAAAGGTATATACAGATATTTTAAGAAAACTTTTCTAGATACGTCGAACTGTCCGGATTAACAAACTGCGTAGTTCGAAACGTCTAAAGGAGGTTTCTGTAGGTACCTGTGTACTTTGAGCTTTACTATCTTTGTAGGTAAGCTGTCTAGTTTTTGTTATAACATATTTTCTATGATAAAAAAGATTGGATTCTGTAGAGAAGCGAGCACTATTAATAATTACAATAAAATATTATATGGAGAGGTCGAATTATCCCATGGAAACGTACTGGGATGAAAAGTGTCGTATGTGTTAATCCAGGCTATAAACTAGCTTTGTGCCAAATTTCATTCTAATCCGTTCAGCTTTTTTGCGTGATTCAGTAACAAACATCTTGACATACAAACTTTGACATTAACAGTTTAAGTAGGATAAATCCCGGTTTCCTCACGTCGTTTTCGCTTTATAGATGTTAGTGAAGTCCAAAATAAAGCCAGATAGTAGGTACATGAATTAGAAAAGTCACAGTTGTAGGTACTTGCCCAGATTTGAACCCACAACCTCGTGCATGAGCCCAGACCTACGACCAGAAATGTCATTGCAAAACAATAAATTCTTCTACCTCAGTCCGCTCCTCTTGCTTTACAAAACTTTTATCTATCCTACGTATGAGTTATCTAGCTTCTGTACGCGACGTCTCCTGCGTGAAATTTCGGCTCCCGATCTATTGTGTCGCACCACATCGTCAGGCCGCACTGTTACTTCGTTTTCGCTTCTTTTTGCTCTGCTTATCGCGCCACAGTGTGGCAGCATGATATTATATAGCCTATACCCTTCTTCAAGAAATGGGCTATCAAATAAATTAAGATTATTTCAAATATGACTAGTAGTCTCAGAGATTAGCGCGTTCAAACCAACTCTTCAACTTTATTATTGGGAAAGATAGATTACAAGTCTTGTGTAAAAAAGGCAACGTTTATGTTTGTGTTTTATTACAATTATTACTGACTCAAAACTTCATACGTATGTAGATGTTGGACTGATGTAAAAACTCGCTTTGATGCCTAATTAAAAAAAAAAAACCTTCTTGAATTTCCTTTGGCGAATGATTACCTACGAGCGAACCATAAAATTAATATGATGTGACAATGTCCTTTGTCGATTTTTTTTCCTAATATTCAACTTTCCTCTTTTATAAGATATTTCTCTCGTTCTGCCTTTTTTTTTATAAGTCTTCATTTGCGTTATACAGCGAAAATCGAAGGTCTGTGTACCTAAGGTTTCCTTTTTACGAACGTCTAAGAGACATCTCGTTTTTAATTAAAATATGATCACTACGCGTATTCAGTGGTAGACAGTACTTTTTAACCGTTCATTAATTTCTCGAAAAATATGATAGAAAAAGTATTTCATGGAAACTCAAATTACATGGGTACATTTTAGTTGAGTGCAGGTAATACATGTAAAGTGGTCAGGTACAACGATGCAGACGTGTCAACAATAAATGAAAGGGTCTTCTAGGGCTGATGCCTGCCAGGGTAGCGGAATTGTTTAAAAGAGTTACCGTGGCCCTGGCACATGGGCAACTGAAGGAACAAGGGTGGAATTTAATCAGTAAAAATCTGACATGCTCTCCCGCTCCGCCAAGACCGGGAGAAGTCATTTGATGATTTCCCACCCAAATAAAAGTTACATCGATGGCGCAACTTGTTAACATGGATTAATTACTTGATTCGGAGATCGTCATACCATACGGTGGACAAGCCAGTTTTGGTCCAGGTTATCTTAAAAGGAAGCATGTCAAAATGAAACAGTTTTCATCAGTTTCCGTTACTATAGTTCGTAAATAACTTTATAACGAACGGAACACAATCTTGCACTTAAGTACCCACGGTGGCATGATATCGTTGCGAACTCTTAACTCAGGTTTTCGTCTAGGTTATTGTACTTTTCTATAAAACAGCAGTTTTATTTATTAAGTGAAGAATTCCGACGCTTATCTAGAATCATGTGCTGAAATCCTGGTAATTCGATGTCTCTGCCATCCTGTAGGTACATGGAGTGTTAGCAACGTACACCGTGTCATCTAGACTAACTAATACTGCATACGTAAGTAACAGCACAATTCGTCTTACTACGCGGGTTAAGTTATTTATTATAGGTACTTAACTGCCTCTTACGAAAGTAATTTTATTAACACATACGTACTTTATGTAGAATAATTAAAATTAATATTAAATTATTTTTCTTCGAATCGTTACTTCCACATATTACCTTTTACAAACAAACGATTTTAGCTCTTTCTATTATTACTTTAGAAAGATTCGTTTGAGTCCGAACCCAGACAAGCACTTTTTTTATTATTATTATTTATTCATACTCGAGTAACAATAGACTCATTAGGCATAGGCACACAATTATAAAAATAATACACATAAAAATTTAGAATTAAAATCAAAATCAGATTTAACAACTAAAAATTAACAGTCAAAAAAAACTTTACTTTGTGTATTTAATTTCATCACCACTGCTCAAAACGGTGAAGGAAAACATCGTGAGGAAACCGGCATGTCCTAGAACCAAAAAACCGGCCAAGTGCGAGTCGGACTCGCGCACCGAGGGTTCCGTACAAACCTGCAGGTCATCATCATCATCATTCGTCATCATCGTTTATGAAATGAAATGTTTTTTATTTTTATTTTTATATTTGTGTTGACTGAATGAAAGGTAAATTGTGGTTTACGATTTATGACGTATTAAAAAAAAACTACTAACTAGATCTCGTTCAAACCAATTTTCGTTGGTAGTTTTCATGGTAATGTACATCATATATTTTTTTTAGTTTTATCATTCCCTTATTTTAGAAGTTACGGGGGGGGGGGGACACACATTTTACCACTTTGGAAGTGTCTCTCGCGCAAACTATTCAGTTTAGAAAAAAAATGATATTAGAAACCTCAATTTCATTTTTGAAGACCTATCCATAGATACCCCACACGTAAGGGTTTGATGAATTTTTTTTTTTGTGTTTCAGTTCTATGTATGGGGAACCCCAAATATTATTGTTTTAAAAAAAAATGATATTAGAAACCTCAATATCATTTTTGAAGACCTATCCATAGATACCCCACACGTAAGGGTTTGATGAAAAAAAAAATTTTGAGTTTCAGTTCTATGTATGGGGAACCCCAAATATTATTGTTTTTTTTTCTATTTTTGTGTGAAAATCTTAATGCGGTTCACTGAATGCATCTACTTACCAAGTTTCAATAGCACAGCTCTTATAGTTTCGGAGAAAAGTGGCTGCGACATACTCGGACAGACAGACAGACAGACAGACAGACATGGCGAATCTATAAGGGTTCCGTTTTTTGCCATTTGGCAACGGAACCCTAAAAACCCGAAGACCAGCAACCCACACTAAGGGCCCGCGTGGTGGTTTTTAGTCCATTTCATGTCACAGAAAGGATGCCTGTGGAAACATTATAGGCTGAATAAGAGATTAGTTTAGGTGATAGTTAAAAATTTAATTTATCGAGGCAATTAAACTTCAAAGTATTTACCTACTAGCTTTTGCCAGCGGCTTCGCCAGCGTGGAGGTCGCAAAATATCCCGCGGGAACGTACTACCGGGATAAAAATTACCCTATGTGTTAATCCAGGTCTTAGACTAACTGTTTTCCAAATTTCATCTAAATCAATTCAGTAGTATTGGCGTGAGAGAGTAACAAACATCCATACATCTATACATCCATACATACAAACTTTCGCGTTTATAATATTAGTAGGATATATTATATACTAGCTTTTGCCAGCGGCTTCGCCAGCGTGGAGGTCGCAAAATATCCCGCGGGAACGTACTACCGGGATAAAAATTACCCTATGTGTTAATCCAGGTCTTAGACTAACTGTTTTCCAAATTTCATCTAAATCAATTCAGTAGTATTGGCGTGAAAGAGTAACAAACATCCATACATCTATACATCCATACATACAAACTTTCGCGTTTATAATATTAGTAGGATATATTATATACTAGCTTTTGCCAGCGGCTTCGCCCGCGTGGAGGTCGGAAATTATCCCGAGGGAACGTATTACCGGGATAAAAAGTACCCTATATGTTAATCCAGGTTATAAACTATCTGTGTGCCAAATTTCATCTAAATCGGGTCAGTAGTTTTTGCGTGAAAGAGTAACAAACATCCATACATCTATACTCACACTTTCGCATTTATGATATTACTAGCTGACCCGACAGACGTTGTCCTGTCTCTTTGATGATATTTGAGCACGCAATCTGTCAATTCTATGTCAAATGTCATAATGTTACATTTAAAAAGTTTACATTGTCCTATTTCTTAAATTTTCTAATTATCCGCGCAATTTTTTTTTTCTTTCATAAGAACCTTCTCCTGACAATTACAAACACAACAAAAAAAAAAAGTGAAATCGTTCCAGCCGTTCACGCGTGAGGGCGTGACCAAGGGAAATAGGGATTCATTTTTATATATATAGATATACATTATAATAGGGAGTAGGATTTTAGAATTTCCTTAATTGATTCCTATTAAGACTGATATTAAAATCGTGGAAACGGCTTTGTCCTTTTCTGTCGTCCGCTGCTGATTATGTATTTCATGGGGATGGTCAATATGCCCTGACCTGACTGAACCTATATCCATAGGTACTGACAGGTTCCCAGCTCATCTCTGTGTGCTTTGCTAATTAGATTGTGCAATGTGTCCCGGCTATCAACTGATTACACGGATCTACGAAATGAGCTTATGGAGACCTTAATACAATAAGTCCCTATATAATTATGCTGGATTTCATACTTTGTATTAGGGACTAGCTTCTGCCCGCGGCGTCGTTCGCGTTCAATTTCTTGTTCCCCCCAACCCTTCCTGTCGCGTCGAATCGCCTATCCCTGCGATTTTACCCGTTTTTGCAACATTGCTCATTACTGTTCCGCTCCTCTTAGTCGTAGCGTGCTGTTATATAGCCTATAGCCTTCCGCGATAAATAGGCTACCCAACAAAAAAAGAATTTTTCAATTCGGACCAGTAGTTCCTGAGATTACCGCGTTCAATCAAACAAACAAACAAACTCTTTAGCTTTATAATATTAGTATAGATTTATTATATGACTAGTTTGTGAAAAACGTTTTGCCCGCGTGGAGGTCGAATATTATCTCACAGTAACGTATTAGCGGGATAACAAGTATTCTATGTATTAATGCAGGTCATAAACTATCTGTGTGCCAAATTTCGTTCAAATCCGTTCCGCTGTCTTTGCCACATTGAGGAACAAACATCTAACCATGCAAATAACGGGAGTCGATAGCGGACTCCCGGCCACCGTAGGGCGAGCAATGGGTAGCTCGCCGCCCGGGAAGGACCAGGCTCGGGTCGACGGCGCGTAGTATTCCACGCGCGCCTCAAAGAGATGTCAGCAGCAATGTAGGGGTCTGCTAGGACCGATGCCTGCCAGGGTCGCGAGATTGTTCGAAAGAGATACCGTGACCCTGGCACATGGGCAACTGAAGGAACACGGGTGGGTTTTAGTCAGTAAAAGTCTGACACGCCGTCCCGCTCCGCCCAGAGCGGGAGAAGTCATTTGATGATTTCCCATCCAAAAAAAAAAAAACCATGCAAATAAAAACTTCCACATTTATAATTTATTAGTACGATTACAATTTACAAAAGATTTTGCTTGATCTCCCATTTTCCATATTATAAGAATATAGATTTTGAAGATGGAAAACTGATTTCGGTCAGACGTGTATCCTGAAATTATATGAAGAACTTTTCAATTATAACTTTGCGGAAGACTAATAGTAATAGTAGTTTTATTGTAGCTTCTGGGGGAAACGTAACTACTATAAAATGTCTTGTTAGTTAATTGTGTCTTGTCAGTGTCTATCAATGGGTTAATAATAATAATAATAACAGTCCTCTAGATTATATTTCAGCTGTGGCGGCTAATCAGCGGAGACTAGCCTTCGGCGCGAGAGATATTATAGCGCACGAGTGTGTGCGCACACACAGGTGCGCTCCCTCTTCCCCCATCGTCACCACTCTTCACTCTCATAGTCCGATGGAACGGCATGCAATTCGACACGACCGGAAAGAGATAAGGCGCAGTACCAACGACTTACAGTGCTATCCGAGGCATAGGTGTATCTCACCACCAACTTCCATACTCCGGGCTGTTAAGGTGAATGCTCCAACCAGCCCGCGAAATTCAAAATTTCTTGCGTTTTTTGCAATTTGCAGGCCAGTGCTAGGTTGTATGTTGATTAAAATAGTTACAGAATTATAATCATCAAAATCGCCAACACAACCCGCCAAGTTCATAAAGGCTTAGGAACAAAAAAAAATAAATGAAAAAGTCATTCCTACAGTTTTATGAACTTAGAGCGTTGTAATGATGATTTTGATGATTATAATTCTGTAACTACATATGTCTTACAGGTGCGAATAATATTTTAATCAACATACAACCTAGCACTGGCCTGCAAATTACAAAAAACGTTAGAAAATTTGAATTTCGCAGGCTGGTTGAAGCATTCACTTTAATAAGAAACTCCTTATAGAAAAACTCAATAGCACTTTGCTCGGCCTGGATATCGACCCAAGATTCAGCAGTCGCGCTTGCAACCACGAGACAGCGTGACAATCAAAAGGATTAATAACAAAGAGTGCTGCACTCAATCCCCTAGTATATTGATATTTAATACACTTAGCACTGTTTCATCCGAAAGCCAAATAAATCTTTTGTTTGTTCTTTAACATTTTGCCAAATTGCCAATTTATTTAGCTCTCACAGCCTCGGCACAACCAGTATGTTGATGTCCCCTGGGACGGTAGCCGACCAAATTGCTTGCACAGCAAACTGAGCTTTGCTCTAACAATCTAATGTCTTGTCGACATGTAGCAGGTACACAGGGGTCCTGCACTCGTGTTTGTACAGTCAACATATCAGAAAGAGCAAAGTGCGGTAATCACCACATAGCGTCCGCAGTTACGTCACAGAAACGACTTTTTATGAACTATATTCCAAGGGCGTAATAAAATCGCAGCGGGATTTTGCGTACTAATCCGCAGGTAAAGTCAATGATAGTTAAAGTACTGTTTGTTATCTGGGACACGTCCTCACAATATTTGCGGTATAGAGAGTTTAATTAGGTCGACGACAGGCTAAGTGGAACCAACGTCAACAGTGAGTCGGACTAACGGTAAACGACATTACTCGTTTTACTCTAGTTGCGGATGTACAGGATTTAATAAAGTAGGAAGGACAATTGATATTTAAAACGAAATATATAACAACATATTTATTTTTACATACTATAAGGTAGATAAGACGTTACGACTGCGACTTATGTTGAAGGTCGTTGTTTTGAACTCAGACAGGAGATTACTTTGCGTAAATTATTTCATCGTCACTACTCTCAAAACAGTCAAGGAATACATCGCTAAGAAACCGTTAAGTCCCAGCACCGAAAAAATTCTAAGAAATGTGGCATCTACCAACCCGCACTGGGCCCGCGTGGTTACGGCCCAGTTCTTCTCACCGAGAGGAAGTCTGTGTCCCAACAGTGGGAACATTATAAGCTGTTTATGATATTTTATTTATTTAAGAAAAACTTACAGTTAAACAAATACAGTGAGTAGACGTTTTTACAAAATAAGGCCAATTACAAGTTTCCACATGTAGTAATAAATCAGATGAAAAAGACAATAGACCATCTTTACATAATACAAAAAAGCCCTTTCCCGCATAAACCACGCAACGAATCCCAACACGGTGATGATGGGATTAGTGCACTTCTTTCATTTTCGGCAATATAAAACAAAACAGCTATAAGTTTTTAATGTAATTGTTTCACGTGTGCACGTCTTTTATAGTTTTAGCACGGGCACTCTATCTGTTTGCACGATAAAATCGTGCAAATCTGTGCTATTTTTTATTTTTTTTTGAAGAACTAATACAACTACTATAACTACTATATAAAAAAGAAAATAATAGGCAATCAAAAAAATTCGTCCGCATCGTCGTCAACGGGAAAAGGGCCAAAAAAGCTGGTAGCATTGTCTATGCACTTTTTATTTAAAATAGGTACGCCAACAGCATATACATTGTACATTAATTAATAAATCAAAGTTAACACGTATAAGTCCTTTTCAATTAATAAATTACAGGCGTACAATGTTGATGTTGCTTTTCGTTAATTATTAATAAATTTTGTACCTAGTCTAACTAAAATGACTTCTACGCTTTATCAGACGGCCTATGTCTGATAAACTATTAAAATAATCCAGTATCTCCAAAAGATCTCCAAATCTCGAAGTGTCGAAAAGTTAGTGTCGCATTTGTAGACTTAACGTTAACCCTTCGACCGCGGCTTGTGACCGGCCGCCGCAGTAGTCAACCCGTTCCCGGGAGCGAACGGGTTTACCACTGACACTGCAAGTTGACGTTTGCACACGTACGGAGTAATTTAAGCTAACGTCACAGAATGTATAATGCCAGGTTTACTGTCTCTTGGTTCACTCAGCAGATAACGGGACATTTGTCTTATCTTTATTGTGCTTATGTCGTGTGATAGTAGTACTTAATCTATCTCTGTTTTGCAGGTAATTAACCTTATTTTGTTCATGCCTTTTCTGTGATAAACACAGATTTATTCTTCGATCATAATCATTGTACACAAACCACTGCTAACGGGTAGTCGATATAGCCTAGGGTTTTCAACTAGCTTTCGATTATTTTATTTTTTTCAATAAACCTCTTGTCATATGGAGACGAGCCGGCAAAATATTCCTCGGTTAGTCGAGGATAGTGTAGACCTGTAAAATATAAAATTGTCTACAAATCTCTCCTACAAGGGCTACAACGCTCTCACATTCATAAATGATAAAATAATCTACATCCTAATAATATTATAAATGTGAAAGTTTGTAAAAAAAGCTAGTGGGTATATAAAATACTAGCTTGTGCCAGCGGCTTCCCCCGCTTGGAGGTCGGATATTATCCCGAGGGAACTTTCACGACATGTTATAAACTCTCTGTGTGCCAAATTTCACCCAAATCCGCTTAGTAGTTTTTTCATGAAAGGGTAACAAACATCGATCCATCCAACCTCAAAAACTTTCACTATACTCATACTACTGACAACAAAGCGTTAAAATTAAAATTGTAGGTGAAGTCAAATAATGAAAAGAAGTCATATAAAAGGCTTTTTAGCTCGATATTCGGCCAGTATCATTCAGCTGCTACCTTGTCCCTCTATCCAGCCTCAGGGCACCCAGTTATTCCTCCTTCAGAAAAAAAAGAAACAAGAAAATACATTTATTCGTCACATTTGCCCGCGGCTTCGTCCGCATTGTGGTAGGCAGATGTCCCATGGGACGTACTACCGAAATAAAAGTATCCAATATCGTTTTTCAAGCCAACTGTATGCCAGTACATTTAAATCCATTCAGACATTTTAGCGTGAAAAGGTAAAGCAGATAGACAGGTAGACATACATAGATACTATTGCATTTATAATATTACTAACTTTTGCAATCGGCTTCGCATGCGTATTATACATATTAACCTGCCTCTTGTATTGCTCTGTCTATTGATGAAAACCGCATTTAATTGCGTTGCGAAGTTTAAAAGATCTAAGCGTACAAACACAAAATGCGACTTTGTTTTATACTGTTTAAGGATAAGGAAGTATCTGTTGTTCTCAGTCCACTGTGAGAGGCAGTGGGCCATAATCCACGACGCCAGCCAAGTGCAGGTTGGTAGACGTCTGTGTCTGTAATCACATGTCTTCCTTACGATGTTTTCTTTTACCGTTTTGGTGACAAAATAATTTGCACCTGTCTGGATTTGAAACTACGACCGACTACTACCCGTAAGTCGCATTAGTTACCACTGGGCCATCACTGCTAGCTAGTGGATAGTTTTGTTTAGTCTAGATAACAAATAACATGATCGAACATCACTTCGTCAAATTATTGTCACAACGGCCGTGTATCAATCAGGGTCCAATCGAGCCATCAATTTGACGCGACCTAGCGTGATCACGATAAATTGAATTCGGGACTGATTGCATTTAGCAAAATGAAATGGTTGCCCGAGGCTGTTCATGTAGACAGGGCAGCATTTTAATATGGTTTAGAAAAAAAAACACAGTCACGCTTTCATGCAGTGTTGATGAGTTCATATGCTGTGTTAATTTTTTTTTTTTTTTTTTTTGTTATTGAACTACTTTTTGGTGCTTGTCATTTTAGGGGGGGGGGGGGGTTGCCATAATCGCCACGCTTGGCAGGCGGGTTGGCGATCGCAGTATGATAGTCTGCAATGCATAGAGAACGCTGCTGCCCATTCTCTAGTATCTTCTCGTCCCACATACCGCAGTGTCCCAAGACGAAAGTCTTTGACCAGTGATGACATATGGAACCGAGACGTGGTCGCTCACAATGGGCCTTATTAGAAGGCTGAAAGTCATGGGCGATTGAGAGGGCTATGCTTGGAGTTTCCCTACGTGATCGAATCAGAAATGAAGAGATCCGTAGGAGAACCAAGGTAACCGACATAGCCCGAAGAATTGCTAAACTGAAGTGGCAGTGGGCAGGGCACATTGCTCGCAGAACAGATGGCCGATGGGGCCGAAAGGTTCTGGAGTGGCGACCGCGTACCGGAAGACGTAGAGTTGGAAGGCCTCCAACAAGGTGGACCGATGACCTTGTGAAGGCCGCAGGAACCCGCTGGATGCGGGAAGCACAAAACCGGTCGAAGTGGCGGAGCTTGGGGGAGGCCTATGTCCAGCAGTGGACGTCTTTCGGCTGAAATGATGATGATGATGATGATTGAACTACTGACATTTTAATTTTATTTTTTATTATGTTGTTCTGATTTTTTTTTGTTTCTGCTTTTTTGTTATGTGTTGCACTGATGTAGTTACTATTATTGATTTTTCTATTTAATTTATGATGATTTTCAACACAATGTATTTTGTTAAGAAATAAATAACTTATGACTTATGCCCCTTTTATCCCTGAAGAGCTGGGCAGAGAAAATTTTGCCAATTATATTTAAGCCCCAAGTAATAGGGGCGAGCTTGGTACAAATCCAGACTCTGGGCTGCTTGCCTGCTTCTGAAAAATTTCAGGTTGAAAAACCCAATAGTACTTTGCCCGACCTGGGAATCGAATACAGGACCTCATGCTCAGCTACTGCTCTTGCGACCACTAGACCAGCCAGGCAGTCTGTGTTCAAATATTAGAAGAAAACACAACATTTCTAGCTTACCTTTGTTTAGTTTTCAGCCCTTTTTTAGGGTTGCGTTGCCAAATGGCAAAAACGGAACCCTTATAGATTCGTCATGTCTGTCTGTCCGTCTGTCTGTCTGTCCGAGTATGTCACAGCCACTTTTTTCCGAAACTATAAGAGCTATGCTGTTGAAACTTGGTAAGTAGATGCATTCTGTGAACCGCATTAAGATTTTCACACAAAAGTAGAAAAAAAAAACAATAATATTTGGGGTTCCCCATACATGGAACTGAAACTCAAAAAATTTTTTTTCATCAATCCTATACATGTGGGGTACTTATCTATGGATAGGTCTTCAAAAATGATATTGTGGTTTCTAATATTATTTTTTTTCTAAACTGAATAGTTTGCGCGAGAGACACTTCCAAAGTGGTAAAATGTGTGTGTGTCCCCCCCCGTAACTTCTAAAATAAGGGAATTATTAAAATATATGATGTACATTACCATGTAAACTTCCACCGAAAATTGGTTTGAACGAGATTTAGTAAGTAGTTTTTTTTTAATACGTCATAAATCGTAAACCACAATTTACCTTTCATTCAGTCAACTCAAATATTTTTTTTTTTTAAACCTTTAATTTCATAAACATAAACCTTATGCATAAACCGTGAATACCTGCAGGTTTGTACGTACGGAACCCTCGGTGCGCGAGTTCGACTCGCACTTGGCCGGTTTTTTATTCAATGTCTAGAAAGGTGGGCATCAAACAGATAACGATTCAATTATTTTAACACTTTTTCTCATAATCCTCATCATTGTAGTATCTTTTCAGCCACTGCTGAGAACAGTAGACCTACTCCTTTGCGGCTGCTTCCCTAATATGTGCTGGTCTCAAACAAGCTTTACCATGGGAAAAACACTCGCAGACTAACTTCAATCATAAAATCTCAGTATCAAAAGCCTACAAACATGAAAGTTGTCAGGTAGGCTCCTTAAGATATACAGGACATACTAAAAGAGAAGCTGTGACCGCTACAAAGGGTTTACAATTTACCGACGAATGACGTCACTGTAACGTTATTTAAGAAAGTAGATGTGTTCTCTTGGAGCGCGTTTTTGATAGCGTTAAACCTTGCTGCCGTGATTTTCTGGCCGTAATGTGGTAGTTACTGGTCGTCTAGGAAAATGTGGACTTAAACGGGAGGTGTCTGTGAATCCAGTTACAATTAAAACGCGGACCTTACTATTGGCTACTGTAGAACCCAGGTCTCCAAACTTAATGTCTGTGAAACCAAAGAGAATATAACCACTGTCGGTTTAATTGTATTTCTGTGAAACTAATGGATCGGAAGCGGACGCCTCCGACATCTCCGACGCCATTCTGATTACCATATTAGGTAACTCAGCGACAACTTTAACGTCAAAGCCTTTATGGAACTGGATGCTGCCAGCTGGAAATAAAATGCGATTTATTTACTGTTAATTATATGGCAACATTATTTTTATGTCAGGTTCACTAATTTATTTATAAACTAGTGGTCGCCAAGCGGTTGAAATTCGGCCATGTTTTTTTTTTTTTTAATATATAAAAAAAATCATTCTGCCCTCCTTCTCTAGACGTATATAAACTTCAACTGTGCCCAATCTCATACTCCTCCGTTCGCGTAATTTTTTAACCGACGAAAAAAAACGGAGGAGGTTATCAATTCGAAGCGTATTTTTTTTTTTATGTATGACAACGCATTACTTTTGACATAGTAGTCCGATTGTGATAATTCTTTTTTTATTGGAAAGGGTATACTTCGAGGGTGGTCCCATATAAATTTGGAAAACAAAATCGAACCCTAAGGGTCGGAAAACAGGGGATGATTAATTGTTCACTCACTGATTGTAATGTATAACCACGCATAACTTTATACAGAGTAGTCCGATTTTGATAATTCTTTTTTCATCGGATAGGGTATACCTTGCCAAGTATTATTAGTACATTAAAGCCACAAAAAATTACAAAATAAAAACTTTTTAACAAAAAATTAAACCGCCGAAAAGAGTGAGAGAGTGATTACATTAGTTGGACAATGAAAATATGAAATAAAATAAAATGTCACTCAAATTACAAATATTCCATAAATACAATGGTTAACAAAAATAATGTCCAAAAAAATTAAACCGCCGAAAAAACAGAAAAGCAAAAAATTATAAACCTTAAAATTATGAGTCGGTGCTTTGAGTGATCTTTGTTCATTGATTTTACAGCGCCGACTCAAAATTTTAAGGTTTATTATTTTTTGCTTTTCTGTTTTTTCGGCGGTTTAATTTTTTTGGACATTATTTTTGTTAACCATTGTATTTTTGGAATATTTGTAATTTGAGTGACATTTTATTTTATTTCATATTTTCATTGTCCAACTAATTTAATCACTACTTTGACATTGAATTGTAATAAAAATACCTAATCTTTAATGAATAATGATGAAATGTAATTTTGATGAATATTATAACGGTTTATGCACCATCTCTTCCTACCAATTTGTACGCCACGGTATGCGGCTGAACATGTCTGATCTTTTCTGTATCTCCTTATTAACTTGCATGCAATGTATGTACACCATGTTTAAACAAATAAAATTTACTTACTTACTTACTTCAGCAGTTTTTTTTATTAACCGTCGGAATATTTTTGATCATAATACTGAGGCCATGGTTACAGTAAGCGCACTGATAATTTTTCCTGTATATGTAAGGTACTCAGTAGAATTCCTATAAACCAGGTTGTAAATATAGGTACTGACGACTTACATCGTGCATCCTACATTCACCAATTAAACTTTTCCAAAAGGTCTTCTTTTAATAGTACCTACAATAATACAATTACTTAATCAACTGTGAGTTATCTATGTACATTTTGACGGCAAGTTCTTCAGTGTCCACATTAGTGAGATCAATTTTTATACAACTGGCACAAATACCCAGTATAATAAAAATAATTACATTTTCAGTCATTACAATCATTGCTAAGTACCCATGCAATCGAAAATACGAGATATTTGCCTACATGAATACCACTACATATAATCAACCATACCTACATTGGTTGACCGAGCAAACCCCGTTACCTTCTCTTATCTAATTAGTTGTTGCCAGCAGGAAATTAAAAAATAATTAGATGAAATAATTGAATAACAACGGCACATATCTACACAGGCCACCGATGAAAAAAACAAGTTTCCAAAACGCAAAGACATCAACGGTACGCAACACTCTTGTGTTGTAAACGTCAAACTTTATTAGAAAGAATATCGCGAACAAAAATGAACAAGCGCTTAACTTAGCCACGCCGCTGTGGACCATAGGCTATTCTCAAAAAATCGGCCATTTCCGCTATTTTTAGAAACCTGTCCAACAAGTTCGGCCCTGTCTGGAGCCGAATAGCATTTTGGAGGTGAAACGTGTCAGAACGAGATGACCTCAGGTTTTTAATGAGTCGAAATAGGACGGGAGATCCGCGAAATTCTTTCGCGGTTGTATTCTCCGCAGGCCGGTGCCACCCGAGCGTTCGTTCCCAACTGTAATACATAACGAACTATTGATGATCGACGTCATCGGCGGCATTATGTGAGCTGGACAGGTACATGGGAAGGTTGCCACGAACCACGCGTCCACGACCGTTGAAACAATCATTGAACACGCAATACCTAAATTATATTAACTCTTTGGTACCAAACTTCCCTGTAACGTGCTATTGTTTAACACAGTTTAATTAGCTAATGAATATGCCTAGATTACAACCATTCAAGTTCATATACTCAACTGAATCAAACTGGCGGATATTTGACTAGTTTTAAATATCTGGGCCATTTGAATATAACTGACAATTTTACATATTTGTAATTTAAAAAAAATGTCAAAGTCACATTTTCATGGAAGATAGGTACTGTCGCCTGTAAGTTTTAATAAATAGACTTTCTTTAACATCATCACTAAAGATTGATAATATTCATAACACTACAACAGATCCCATTTAAGTCTAAAGTAAGTAATTCCAAATCATAATAGTAATCAGATACTGGAAAAAGAAACACAACATAACTCCGGCGACTGTTACCAAGAGGCCGCCATTCTAAACCATGTTATTTGGCAATGCCAAAAAAGGCCCGCTCACTGACTTTCACTTCATAGTCACTTGTGAAAAAATGTGCCGACCTTTCTAGAGACGCAGGCTATAGATCAGTTTATAGCAAAGATACGTATCTTCGTTTATAACTTAATGAACTTGAGTCGGACGAAATTTGTGCTACATTAATTCTCGTTATAGCCACATTTTTGTTTTTTTACAACGGTCATGACTTTCACTCGGTTGAACATTGTATGGTAACCACACAACGTTCAACGTAGTGTAGTATCTTCATTTGCCACGTATTTTACCCAACTGAGTTGGGCTCAGCTACCAGTCTAACTGGATGCAGATGAATACTAGTATTTAAAAATCAAAAGTCATTTATTCAAATTAAGCTGAAGATCAGCACTTCCAAACGAATATCAAAATTACATAAGACCGTCCCCTAAATAGCCCGCCCTTTACCACTTCCTAGTGCTAGTGATTTAGCTGGGAAAAGCTTGGGTAGGTCTGGTAGTCACATCTACGAAGGGCATCCCGGACAAACGGCTTTAGGTTCCAGGGACTTACCGGGAAGCGTAGTTTAACCTCCAACTGACCCGTACGACTTTTGTATGAAACAACTTTACCTTTCAAAATTATACATATAGTTTTCATCCTTTACTGAACATGGAAAACCCCAATAAACGTAACGTAGATCGAACACATTGGAATTTGTCGTAATAACTACTCGTAACAGACGAGCCGGGATTCGTCATAGCAAAGTTTTTGTCAGACTTTAATACTGCTATAAATTATAGTTAGCGACTCGAAAAAAAAGCATTAAAAAACCAGATATTTTTTAAAATATATATTTCTTCATATCTAATATGTAATACGGAAGGTTTTATCCCCAATTTTACTTAAAAAGCCGATCCATATAGGAGTATGCAAACTTTTATTTCTTGTATTTAAAGTATCCGGTTATTTAAAATAACTAGTTACTCTATTAATTTACACAAAGTTAACGAAATTAAATGCAGGTTTCCCTCTTGCAATTTACAAATCTAATTAGTTGTTACTATTGCAGGAAATTCTGCATCTGCATCAAATTTTAATTAAGTACTGCAAATGTAATTCCCCAGTGTTATGATTAAACGGAACTTCCAAGCTTTCTGGAATATGAACGTGCAAAATAAATAATGAATTATTTTGAAAATGAATGTTTACGTTACTGAAATATAAATGGGTTTTGAATTATACATAAATGAGTATTCGAGTTTAATCGAATATTTAATTAATAGATTACCCATATTATATTGATTAGACTATTTAATATGTACGTAGTTATTAGTACAAATTCGAAAACTTTCTCAATCAGCAAAAGCCGTTTAAGACCAGGCGAGGAAATTGCATGACACACTCGCTTGCATTATGATGACGGTTCAACAAAATTAATTGTATTATTTATAATGAATTAAAAAGCAATGAATTAGCTGTACTTAAATAAAAAAAAATCTGATTGGGATAGACAGTATGTTACAGAATTAGGGTGCATCTCATTATATTATTCATGGTGTATAGATTTCGCGATATGAGAAATCTCCGTAAGATTGGTAGCGGTTGTAGCAAGTTCTACCGAAGTGCTGAACAGGGCCAAACGATCCTAGTTAAGAATCTTCAATCTTGGAGGCCCTAGTCATCATTTAAGCTGAAAGAACGTCCACAGCTGGACATAGACCTCCCCCAAGCTCCGCCACTTCGACTGGTTATGTGCTTCCCGCGTCCAGCAGATTCCTGCGACAAGTTCATCGGTGCACCTTGTGGGAGGCCTTACTACTCCAAGTTATCCGGTACTCGGTCGCCACTCCAGGACATTTTGGAAATCTGTTCTACGAGCAATGTAACCTGTCACTGTCACTTAAGGTTAGCAATTCTTCGGGCTATGTCGGTTACCTTGGTTCTCCTGTGAATCTCACGTGGAGGCCCCAATACAGCCTACCTATGTATATCCCTATTAGCCATTAAAAGATGGGGAAAACGGACTATCCATCTTTGTGAGTTGATGACAAATGCCATAAAAATAAAAGAATAATCCGTTTATTTGACACCTGAAAACTTTAAAGGTAGAAAACACTGCTTATTAGCTCAGCATAATGTCAACCCCATGTATTAAAGCCTTCCAAGCAATGGAGTCTGAATTCGGCAGTTTATTTAAGTCAGTAAAAATTACAGAAAAATGTTAAACAAACGACTGTCCCATCTGCCGTATTAATAAATGTAATCTATGCGTATCTGTGCTGTGCGACTATTGTGTCGCAAGCGCAGCTCAAGCGGGTTTCTAATGTCGCGCGGTGGTTCCGCTGCTTACGAATAACGGGTCGTTAAGGCGCTAGATAACCCTGATTTCAGATTTCCGATCCGTTGTTCTCTGTAACCGCTACAGTTGAGAATATGAAAAAAGTTATGTAATTAAAAATTAATAGGTACTCTGTGTTCTGATTATCTTTGTTTTTTTATGATGAGTCAAACATTCGAATGTGTCCTCGATTAAATTTTTCGGATTGCATATTCTCTTTTAGCATACAAATAACTTCTAATATAACACATACATAAATTTAGGTTCGTTTCCTTATAGGGAATGCCGTCATACCTTTTCTTAAATAAATCGAATAAATTCAGTTTTTATGATTTTTTTATTAGACTACTAGCCCCGCACGACATGTATGAGAAGACTCGAAGATAGCCATATCTTGTACCCATACTTACTTGGTGAGTACTCGCTGCGTTATGTCATTGAGGGCAATGGTTTATAGGTACCTGCTCAGTTAGTAACTATGAAGATTTGTGATGAGTTCAACAATGATATGAACTAAAAAATCAAACATAACCGGTTTGGTTTTTGTAGGCACCTACTTGGTAACCGTTGGTTACAATGGTACTACAATATTCATGATGTAACATCGTGAAGTATTTAAAGATAATCTTTTAATAAAAGGCATATTATTATGTTTTGTGTGCCCCATTTGTTTAGACCTGCACTAATAATAAATAAAGCTGTAGAGTTTATTTGAACGCACTAATCATAGAACTGCCATTTGGATTTGAAACATTCTTTTAGCATTTGCGGCGAAATCTATCGAAACAAGAAACAATTTTTGAGGGATTTAATTTATTTGCCATCATTAAAATATACATTGAACAATTTATTTTACTTAATTGTAATAATTACGGGAAGCTTACAGCTATTTTTTAAAAGACGAAAAGATTCAAGGTTATTTACCAGTTTCCGTTTATAGAACATCCTTGTCATCATTATTTCAGCCGAAAGACCACTGACACAGGCCTGCCCCAATTTGAAGGGATTTGGGGAAGGGAGAATTGGAGTACCAATTCTCGAGTAAGACTATAGACCATTTAACACCTCACTTTCGATTTTGCTCAGCTCCAAAGGCAGACCCTTAGCAAAAAATCGAAAAAACGGTCAGAAATAACGCTTAACGAAACCCACGTAAAGTCGCTGGCAGGCTATGCGATGCCAATATTATCTGTCTAATCTCCAAAACTAAGTAAGATAGGTTTCATCGCAATTATAGTCATAATCATAAATAACGTAACGTCAACAGTCCCAGGATAGCTACATTTGCTGACTACCGGGATAAGATGGGTGGAGACGCGTTTGCTTACGTGTGGGAGTCGAGACCATTATCACTCGTACCTACGTCGCCATGAGCAAAATGATACATTGCGTCAATCGAAGACGATTGAAGCCATTTAGTTCCAGAAACTGTGTAGGTTGACTGTAGGTAAAGTACAGTAATCCTCTAAAAGATTTTTAGGTGCATTGACCAGAATTCATTTTAGTGTCTGTAATTCGTGTTTTATATGTATTACTGTATTGCTTTTGCTTGTCGGAATTATCCCACGGGAACCTACTACCATTGTTTTCATATAACTTTAATGGTTCGATGGTTTACGCGACTTACGCTATTAAAATTCCCATTCCGCCTGATTTTTCCCGACATCTTCAACAATCATAGTCATATTTCAGCTAATTTACGCTAAACGTTAGTGAATTGTACATTTAAACCTTCCTCATGATTTACTCTGTTCATTGGTGAATACCGAATGAAAATCAATTCGGTAATTTTTAGTTTATCGCGTTCAGACAGACAGCCGCGGCGCGCCCCTATCTATTGTGAAAACATTAAGCATTAATTGATGAATTAAATGAATTATTGTCTATGTATGTACCTTTTTCGACAAGTTGTCGATTTACCATGGACAAATA
The DNA here is from genome assembly GCA_947507805.1 of Aporophyla nigra. NCBI lineage: Eukaryota > Metazoa > Arthropoda > Insecta > Lepidoptera > Noctuidae > Aporophyla > Aporophyla nigra. Next base: position 9,117,567 of record OX382291.1, on the reverse strand, counting down.
TGAATTATTGAAAAAGAATGTCATTTAATTGTAAATACTTTGTTTCAATAGTTTATTATATATTTAGAAATAAAGTTCCTTAAACCCAGTTGATTACTAAACAAACAATGTTCATAATTATACGGTGATACTTTCGGCTTAAAAGCGTTTAAACGATCGAGTTTTTAACGTGTTTCCACTATAAAATATGATCTGCAACTTGCATGGCAACACACAGGATTACTGCGGTTCGGCCAATTAACAAAAAAACCGGAACACCTATCCAGCAAGCGTTGTTGCCAGCTAACTACATCACCTGTCGTAATGAAATTAAAAAGCAATTTCTTTTTCACATGTGTTCGGTAGACGACAGGGAATATATTCGGAGGCTCAGTGGCAGTAACCCGCATACCGCTGGTAACGATTTGGCATGAAGAGCGATATGAGTAAAAAAATATATTTAAAAAGCACAAGAAATGAATAATGATTTTATTTTTATCATCCACCTAAATGAGCATTGATTCTGTTAGAAAAGGACCATGTTTTTTTTTTCTAAATTACATTAATCCTTTCGTTCGTCGAAAAAAGCTTCTGAAACTTCAAAAACCAGCCAAGTGCGAGTCGGACTCGCGCACGGAGGGTTCCGTACAAACATGTAGGTATAAAGTTTAAAATTTAAAAAAATATTTTTATTAGATGATGTAACTAAAAATTTATGGTTTTCGCAATTTTTCCTTTATCTGTGCTATAAGACGTTACTTCGTACCAAATTTCAAAAATCTAGAGCGACTGGAAGTACCCCTTAGGTTTTGATTCCCTTGCGAGTTTCGAAAATTTGCGGAAATTTGCGGCATAAACGGCTATATCTTTTGATTGCGTTAGCTTAGAAGTTTGATTTTTTCATAGCTCCAAGGGACAGTAGACTTGAGTATTTGATATAAATTTCAGCTTGATACCTACACGCGTTCCTGAGAACAAGGGTCTTGACAGATGGACGGACAGACGGACGGACGGACGGACAACAAAGTGATCCTATAAGGGTTCCGCTTTTTCCTTTTGAGGTGCGGAACCCTAAAAATGATGAAATTCATACAAACTTCTATCTCCAATTTACATAAATAAAAAAAAACCTATTGTGCTCACATTTGACATGTCGTAGGTACTCAATAAAGTTCCCACTTCTGGGACACAGGTCTTCACTCTGTGAGAGGGAGTGGGCCATAATCCACCACGCGGGCCCAGTATTGGATGGTGGATGGCTTATGTCTTCGATTTTCAGTTCTACGACATGCCGATTTCCTCACGAGGTTTTCCTTCATCGTTTTAATAGCAGTATAAATGAAATTAAATGCACAAAGTAATGTGCATGTGTGAGTTCAAACTCACGACCTACAACTCTTAAATCGAGGATAAAACCATTGGGCCACCACTGTTTTTTGTGCGACATGTAAGAAGAATTATAGTGAATTAAAGATTCCTTACTGTTTGAATTCAGAACCCGAACCTGGCTTCTCTTCCAGCACGCGTAGCATGACCACCGTAGAAACGGATATTTTCGACGGAAGAAAAGAAAAATATGTGTTAAACTGAAGAGAATAGATCTATAGAGTTTCTATTATTCTGTCGACACGAGTAAACGATGTCAAGTATGACGACCATTTTTCTTTGCTTTCGGTTTGACTCTTGCGGTAGAAACATTTTAAAAGAATTATAATAGGTAAAGAAATTTGTCTATTCGTGGAAGAATAGAGATAAAATTGATCATGCTACGCTTGCAGGTCAGTCTATGACCAAGCAGCATTAATTAATCTTATGAATGTGGTATAAATAATATATAAGTAATTTATTGTAGGTAGTTATGTATACAAAATAAATAATCATAGCCACTTCCTGCGCGCCTAAGGATTGGTGATAAGCCGCAGCTGATTGTAAAACTAAGCTGATTATTAAAAATCTTAATTAACTAGTGTTTCCTATGTTGTATTCGTGTTTTAGAGACTAATTCTTCATATCGATCATGAGTATTCTCATAGCTCTCTTCATAGCTCACAGAATAAAGAATATGAAGTGGTAATGAATCATAGACTGTTGAGATAGACGTAATCTTGAATGAAGTCTACTAATCGATAAAGGCTATACTTAAGGCAGGACGCCCTCAGGCTATCATCATCATCATCATTTCAGCCGTAAGAAGCCCACTGCTGGACATGAGCGTCCTCCATGCACCGCCAATTTGACCGGTACATTTTTTGGGGGGATTTGCCATAATCGCCACGCTTGGCAGGCGGCTTGGCGATCGCAGTTTGGTGGTAAAATGCATAGAGAACGCTGCTGCCCATTCCCTAGTAAGTCCTTTAGTCGCCTCTTATGACACCCACGGGAAGAAATGGGGTGGTGTTATTCTTTACGTTCGGCACCACACGGTACATACAGGCTATTTGGAGCGAAATCTTCGCAGAGTGGCTTGTAGCAGCTGGTTAAGAGTTGCAGTGAATCTTGCTCAATAGCTTGCAACTAGGCCTATGTCTAACAGTGGAGTGCTGTAAGCTGATGATAATTATTATTCATTGTTCTTACTTATTTTACAATAGAGTTTGGTTCCTCCATAAGGAAAGTGTTCATTATTAACGTGAATGGCTATAATAAGAGTAGGGAAAGACCGAAAAATGACTAATAAAGTAGTTTGGAAGAAGAATGCGTGCCGCAATAACACTTATTAAATTAGGATAAGGAAGAAGAGATTGATGACTAGGTATTTCATTTCTGTGGGATTTGGTGATAATTGTCTCACCAGATTCTAGTTTACAAGGAGTACTCTTTCTGTGACAAGGCAGTATATAGCTTGCCACAAAAATGCATTTTCACAAGTCTCACAGGTTGTTCCTGCTGTGACAAGTTACTGAAAATTCTGTTCTTTTTTTAAATTTCTTGGTCTATTCTGAACTGCTGGGTTCGCGGAATGTGAAACGTAATATGTAATATAATACTTATGTATGCGTTGAAACTAATATATGCAATACAACATAAAGTGTAACAACAGACGTTGAAACAAATTCTCCAAAAACGGCAAAAATGTAGAGTTAAACAATCTCTAATCATCATTTAAAAATAAAGAAGTTATTACCGCAATTCAACAAGTCTTCTCATCATGATCCATCTGACCAGCCTATTCCCAGGTATATTGGGGTCAGAAGCCAATATAACCGGATGTAACTAGAAACATATAAGTATTTTACACGGACTGCCTATCCGACATCAACAACCCAGTTGCTCTGTAATACGATTTTCCTTGGTAAGACTGGTTATCAGATATGCGGGCTTCCGACGACCCACAATGACTGTTGATTTTCGTTGGTCACGGCGGCTGGCGGATGGGTGATCATCCATTAATGGACTGAGCAAGCATAATCTTCAATAAACCCGTGCGGCTTTTATTTTTCAATCACGCATAAAGCATTTTAAAAGATACACACATACATATATTTTTCTCGTATCCTCGCCGATAGTCGTCGGTATTTTTCCACTGTTAGGTATTTCTAAGTATATACCGACAACATTTATAACAAACAATTCAGACGAAATGATCTAATAAGCTCCTCTGCCTGGCTGGAGGATCAAGGCTTCAGCTTAAATGATTACCATTATAAAGAAAATAATATACCCTCATTTAGTAAGTACCAACTCCAGAGGGAAATTTAATTTTTCAGTGGAATTTGATCAGAAATAATTGGCATTCAATTTTGTAAGAACGTTCGACAAAAAATATTAGAAGAGAAAATATTTTGTAATAAGATTATTTATGCCTCTGCTTGTGTTAGTTTAGTGGTACCTTTTAGTGTAGAGTATAGACTACACTTGCATAGTACTTGTGTAGACAAACCAGTTATCTACATATACTAGTATTTAGGACAGAAATCCGCACCGAGTAGTTGTTAGCTGCGCTCAATACGAGTTATCAAAGTGTTACGATTCTGCATATAACAGAGTCCATAGCACAAGCAGTGACGTCACATATCGCAGTAATTCTTATCTGCCGTAATAACTTCATCGATATTATATTGAAACGACCGCATCATACAACGTCGCACTCATCTGCGCGGGTAGTTGCATAACCGGCCTAGCAATGAATGCTCAATTGCGGAGTAAAAACTAGAAATGCAACTAAGCCATTATGACTATGGCACAATTCCTAATGTTTCAAAATCTCCTTCATAAAATGTCAGTGGCTACTAGTTCGTTTAAATATAAAACTGGAGTTTAGCCAACCAGCGGAGCGCACGCGACGTCCCTGTTCCCGTGAAAATTATAATTAGGAAATTTATATTTACCGTCTTACTCAATTCGGGTATGGTATCATTATGCTGAATTACGCCCCCGCGGCGACGTTAGCTGGAGACTGCCAAGCTGAATAGATGGTTTCTATCTAATAAATACTGCTTAATAAATAAATAATAACTTACCGGCAAGCGACAATACTATTCATCAAATCGAATCATGAAAAGTGTTGCACCTTCACCCAGGAGTGAGGGTCATCATCATCATCATTTCAGCCGAAGGCGTCCATTGCTAGACATAGGCCTCTCCCAAGGTTGCCATAATCGCCACGCTTGGCAGGCGGGTTGGCGATCGCAGTATGGTGGTAAAATGCATAGAGAATGCTGCTGCCCATTCTCAAGTAAATCCCTTGTCACGTTTTACGACACCCACGGGAAGAAATGGGGTGGTGTTATTCTTTACATCCGGCATTACATGAAGTGAGGGTGTTGTACAGTAATTGCGTCATGCTCTATCAATCAGAATCTGAATAATTTTGCAGAATATTGCCAATACGTTGCGTCATATGCTCGGAAAAGATTTGATCTGCTGAACAACGTAAATAACGCAATGAACGACCTTGAACTGCCGAAATGCAAGCCATTCCTTACTGTTAGTGTATTACGTAATGACCCCGCTGGACCATGTTGCCAGTGCGTCATCACCATCAGCAGCCTGCTATATTGTTCCCACTGCTGGGACACAAGCCTCCTTTCGGCGAGAGGAAGTGGGCCATAATCCACCTCGCGGGCCCAGTGCGGGTTGGTAGATGTCACATGTCTTAAAATTTTTGGTTCTAAGACATGCCGGTTTCCTCACGATGTTTTCCTTCACCGTTTTGAGAGCAGTGGTCAATAAATTATTTACACAAAGTAATGTGCCTGCTCGGGGTCGAACTCACGACCTAATCAGCCACAACTCGTAAGTCGTGGCTGTTACCACTGGGCCACCACTGCTCTGCAAGTGCGTACCTACCTATGACCCACGAAGTGAGTACATTTCTTTTGCACGGACCACCTGGATCAGGTACTACATATCCACATACTGGTCAGACAAAATTCGGTATCCAAACGAACTTTCTACTCAAACTTTGTCCGTCCAACACGAAAAGAAGAAGTCAGAAGGCCAATTCTCGTAATTAAAAGAGTTCGAAATCTACTCGCAGTCTCATCTCAGCGACAAACATATGTCAAAAATGTATGGAAACCTGAGGTATTTTAGACAGATTGACATTGAAAACAGACTGCGACGAAAATTACGAGAATTGCCGCTCTAGTATAATTTCACGAGTATGATGATAACAGTTTCGTAAGTACCGGTACGTTCACAAAAGGCTTCCGCCGGCAATATTCCCGTCCAATGAGAGGGACGCTCAGGACACCGAGACACAATAATGGCACGGCGGTAATGTGGCCCTCGCGTGCATCGTCCGTGATTACTACCACTTACGCATCATTGTCATCTTCGCACATTCTCGCTTCACAATAGCCGCTTCCAGTTAATTCAAGTCCCTCTTTGATTTCAAATATGTATTTCCCGTCGACACTGTCAGGACAATACAATGCAAATTCACGAACTTAAGGAGAATGCTCTTCGAAATGCGCTTGGCAGCGAAATTTAAATTTTCAATTTGCAAGTCTGTGTCAAACCGTATCTTGATTTAAGTATAATTCGCGATCTTAATAAATGTGGTTATAATGTTCCCGCTTCTACAGACCTCTCGGTAAGACGGAGTGGGCCGTAATCTCACAGACGCGCAGTGCGGGTTGTAGATCTTACATGTCATCGATTTTTTATTTCTAGGACATGCCAATTTCCTCAGGATGTGTTTATTCATAATTTTGAGAGCAGTGGTGATGAAATCATTTACATTTCGTAAAGAACCTGGGAACCTGCGAACCTATGACCTAAAACTCGTAACTCGCGGCCGTTTCCACTGCTATATATACCTATGACTTTACAGAATTAGAATAATTAAAATCATCAATTCAAGCCTGTAAGTTCATAATTATAATGCCATTGAATGACTTTCACATGAAATGGTCGTGGGTTACTTAGCGCTTTCCCCTTTTTTTAGGGTTCCGTTGCCAAATGGCAAAAAAACGGAACCCTTATAGATTCGTCATGTCTGTCTGTCTGTCTGTCCGAGTATGTCACAGCCACTTTTTTCCGAAACTATAAGAGCTATGCTGTTGAAACTTGGTAAGTAGATGTATTCTGTGAACCGAATTAAGATTGTCACACAAAAATAGAAAAAAAACAATAATATTTGGGGTTCCCCATACATAGAACTGAAACTCAAAAATTTTTTTTCATCAAACCCATACGTGTGGGTGGTGTCTTCAAAAATGATATTGAGGTTTCTAATATTATTTTTTTCTAAACTGAATAGTTTGCGCGAGAGACAGTTCCAAAGTGGTAAAATGTGTCCCCCCCCCCCCGTAACTTCTAAAATAAGGGAATGATAAAACTAAAAAAAATATATGATGTATATTACCATGTAAACTTCTACCGAAAATTGGTTTGAACTATATCTAGTAAGTAGTTTTTTTTTTAATACGTCATAAGCCGTAAAACACAATTTACCTTTAATTCAGTCAACTCATATATAAAAATTAAAAAAAAAAAACATTTCATTTCATAAACATAAACCTTATGCATAAACCGTGAATACCTGCAGGTTTCTACGGAACCCTCGGTGCGCGAGTCCGACTCGCACTTGGCCGGTTTTTTTTTTTGGGATGGGATATCATCAAATGGCTTCACCCGCTCAGCGGGGCGTGCTGCTGCACGAGCTGGGCGTGTCAGACTTTTATTGACTAAAACCCACGTATTCCTTCAGTTGCCCATGTGTCACGGTCACGGTATCTCTTTCGAACAATCTCGCGACCCTGGCAGGCATCGGTCCCAGCAGACCCTAGCGCTTCCCCTTAAAGAGTATGTTTCTTTACTTATTTTGTAAACATATGGATACGTACGTCGAAGGTCATGATTTTAAGAAGTTTATTTCTCATTCCAAGCTCTTTCCATGTAAAATAATGGTACTCAGTTGCATCTGGTTAGAATGGATGCCGGCTCCAACATAGTAAAGAAAAGTCTATGCGGATGCCGATGACGATGATGTTGATATTATTAATTTACGGTTAACGATGTGTTTCTTACTAAGATCAAGGTTGTCTTACACCTAACCTTAAGTATGAAAATATTGCAAGAACTCTTAATTTTCATACCTTTGTTTACCACATAAGGCATGTAAGGAAAAACGTACTGCACCTAGTTAAAATGTAGTAGGAAGAGAGCTCACGTCCTCGACCTTGAGGAATGAATCAGTAACTGCGTCATTAGAGCCAAGACTTAAACCTGTTGTGCATATAACTACCCACGCTAGCTGCTATTGTAAATACTAGTAGGTAGACACGACATCTACCGTGTCTCCTGGTAAACATTACGCCCGCAAGATTCGATTGATCAGGATCTACGCTTTACGATTGGTCCACGTGGATGGATGACCATTTTTAAACCGATGGTCCCGGCTGTAATTTGTAGATTTTTGATCGTCATTACGGGTCATTAGAGGCCCGAAAGTCTCACAACCTGTCTTGCTAAGGACTGTCGTAATACCCAGTGATGGGGTTGTGAACGTCAGATAGGCAGTCACTCCGTGTAAAATACAGTTGCATCCGGTTCCACTGGAAGCCAGCTCCAACACAGTTGGGAAAAGACTAGGCAGATGAGTAGGTGCCGTATCTGGAAATGGACGTTGTTTTTGAAAAGCGCAATAAAACGAATGGCAGCCTAAACATTCGCAGAGAATCCTTTGTTTAGACTCTGTACGTGGAATTAGATAGAAATATTTTGTAATGATGGCACAATAAAAGCTATTCGCCAAGATTATATCATATAACTAATATTTTCGTAAAATTTTCGTCTGAACATTTGTTTTTATCCCGGTAACTAGTTGTAGTCGTAATATTATAAAACAGCTCTTCGCCATCTTTAATATAGCCCAGAGTTTGTCCACATTCCAATACTTGAAGGCAAGTTGATCATGCACGTAGACTTCGTACCTTGAACAAACTGAATTAAGACGGAAAGACATTGCGCCAGGCAATTTAGTAGCTCCGGCATTATTTCATCATTGCACCAATGTGACTATATGTTCCAAAATGGACAGGAAATGAGACTTGCTGTCATATGTGACATGGTTTAAATGAAATTTAAATGGCATTCTTAAATTTCTTATTGCTTTATTTCTAGCGAAAAAGAGATTGTGTTGATAACTAGGCAGTAAAAAGTTGTGTTTTCTTTGCGTAATTTGCAAAATTAATAACTCTTTTAGAAATACTGATTAAAAAATCAAAAGTATTATTTTTCTGCCCAAAAATGTAAAGGGTTCGTGAAACCCGCTTTTACACAAGTACAAAACTGAGTATTAAAATGTTTTGTGTATCAGTTTCATATGACTTCAATATAGTATGCATGTTCGTAAAGGACTGTCTTCCAACGAACGAGCTCTTAGCAGGAAACGTAGACAGTGGTAATTGAACAATCGTTCCATCTCTGCACAAGATGATCCTTTTGTCAACCAATGGGTGAATAGGTCAACTAACCACTTGTAGCCGGCCACTTATTTCTGCTCAGAGTGATATTATTGAAGGTCAAGGTAGTGTTGCAAAGGACTCGAGCTTTCGAGTCTTAATTTTAGAGACTCGACTCAATTATGCAAGACTCAGTGTGCTCAAAAGGCTCGGAGTTTAGACTCAAGCTGACCCCGAGTCATTCTAAAAAAGGACTTGAGTCTTAAAAAGGACTAAAATGAACTCGGGTCTTAAAGAAAAACTCGTAGCATGAAGATGAGACTTGTAGTTTATCATTCGAACAAACTTTAATAATTCGTCAGATTTTTTTGTATCAAAACCACTAATTTGAACTTATCACTTTCTATTCGAGTCTTTTCGAATGATGAGCTACAAGTCTCATCTTCATTTTCCGAGTTTTCTTCAAGACTCGAGTTCATTTTAGATTCGAGTCCGTTTAAGACTCGAGTCTTTTTTAAGACTTGAGTCTTTTTTAAGACTTGAGTCTTTTTTAAGACTCGAGTCCTTTTTAAGACTCGAGTGCTTGACTCTAGAGTTGGAGCTTTTCGAGCACACTGAGTCTTGCATAATTGAGTAGAGTCTTAAAAATTACGACTCGAACGTCCGACTCGTCCGAGTCCTTTGCAACACTAGGTCAAGGACACTTGCAGCAAGTTTTCCGAAGAGGCTGGAGAGAGATATTGATTAGGTAAGTTGATATGTAAGTACGTCAAAGGCAAAAATTTATTCGTAAAAAACAGCACATTGAAATAACAATAAAACATGTAACTAGGAACACATTTATCCTGTTAGTTACAAGTATCTTTCATTAAGTTAATTTATTTAAAGCCAGAAACAATGTAGTTAGTTTCCTCCTTTTCGAGATAAAGGAATATGTATTTGTAAACAATTTTAAACCGTTATCGGATGGCAATATAGGTAATGTAAGTACTTAGGGGCCATCCATAAAATACGTTACACAAATTTCATGATTTTTTTACCCCCTCCGTCCTTGTCAGAGCTGGTCACATTTGTGAGACCCTCCCTCCCTAGTGTGACGTCACATAATTTGCAATTGTACACCTAGACATTGAATTTTTTTAAATTTTTTTTTTCAAGTTCATGTTTCGTGTTTTAATAGTACCTACTTTAAATATGTATATTCAATTTTGAAATGTGACGTCACAAAATTTAGGGCCCCTCCCACCCCCTTGTCACACAATGTCTCAATTGGTCGACCCTCTCCCCTCCCTTAACGTGTGACGTAATTTATAGATGGCCTCTTATGTACTTTTTTTTTTAATTTATTGCATTATCAGCCTAAAATGTTCCCACTGTTGGGACACAAACCTCGTCTCAGTGAGAGGGAGTGGGTTGTAATCTACCACGGGGGTTGGTAGATGTGATAAGTCTTCGAATATTTGGTTTTAGGACATGCCAGTTTCCTCACGATGTTTTCCTTCACCGTTTGAGAGCAGTGGTGATGAAATAATTTACACAAAGTAAAGCGCCTGTGTGGGTTCGAACGAAAAATCTATTAGGAAATGTAAAATATCCAATCGACACTATACAACAATAATTAATTGCAGTGGAATAAATCAAGGATTCTTCTTAATAAGTTACTGAGTACTTATAGAACGCTGGTAGTATAAAACAGTAATGGGTAAGTAATCAATATAATGGTTACTTACAAGTTATTGTATTATACTGTTGACAAAGATAACAGGTTCTTTTAATGACACTGATACCGCGCGAACAAATAGGTGCGTGAAGCATTAATTACTGCAGTGTTTTGTTCTGATTGACAGTTTAAGGACTAAAGACAATTACTTTGTTGCTTGGGGTTTGTATTGTTTTTTATCACATCTCCGTATACGTTTTGGCGTAGTGGATACCTCGGTGCGCGGGACACGTTGCATAGATAGAATGCTGTTCAGAAAAGCCAGGGATAGCTCTGGTCTTATCTTCTTCTTATACAGATACAAGAATTGACCAATTTTTTGTGTTCGATAGTCCAGGAATTACAAGGACTCCATTCCATCGGAATGCGTATTACTCCAAATCTTGCAGTCAACTGTCGCGCGTTCTGCCCGCCCATTGTCATCATTATTTGAGCTGTGAGACTTCCACTGCTGAACATAGGCCTCCCTCAATTTGGAGGGGGGTTTGCCATACTGCCATAAGTGCAAAAGCAGTATCTCAAAAAAATCGTAAAGTTGATTTTAATGCATCCGTTGGCATTAAAATGAACTTTACGATTTTTTTGAGATACCGCTTTTGCGCTTAGTACGGCAGCACAATCGCCACGCTTGGAGATCGCAGTACGGCAGTAAAATGCATAAAGAACGCTGCTGCCCATTCTCTAATAAGTCCCTTAGTCGCCTTTTACGACACCCACGAGAAGAAATAGGATGGTGCTATTGTTTACGTCCGGCATCACACGGAACCGCTTAGAACCTCACATTGAATGCATTTCTAAAGCGGGCACTGCTTACGCCCTGCTTTGCTACTGACCTGCTTGGTCTACCAAAGCCCTAAAGTGTCCCTTTATTCAAATCAGAACTACCAATTGACTGTAGTACGAAAAGGTACAGACGCCAGCACTTAAAGCTACTACAATCTGTCAAATCTCTTTAATAGATTTTCAACTTTATCGTCAAAATATTAAGTTCAAGATTGATTGCGATTGACAGTTTCGGGTAGCTTGATGTGCTGGCGTTGGTACATAAACAATTAATTTCCTTGACTCCACATTACTTTTGTGTGATTTTTTTGATGCCACGCGTCGTCTGATGAATTAATGAACCAATTTAAATATTGCGTCGTTGCATTTGTTGGAATCCCGCTATAAAACATAACTGAAAATTCAAAATGGCGGATGCTCAAGGTCGTCGTTTAATTCCGAATATGCGTTTCTAGAAGGTTGGAGCCATGTGATGAAACTGACACATGCGTTCGAGGGAACTCACATGAAAATATGTTTTCGTCGTCACTGCCAGTTTTCATTATCATGATTTACGTAAGCAATGAAAGGAAAATTACGCTCCATTGCCCTTGAAGCTCTCATCCCACGACTTTATAAGTACTTGATAGCTACGCCTCTCTGAAATATTAAATATTCTTCTTATGGTCCCCACCATAAGCCGACCTCATTTCTATAAATATATTTAGGGAAATTTCACCACCCACTACATTTATATAATGAAGGGCGTTATGCATAATCGCCCACATAAGTTATACACCACTGAAAATATTTTCCACTTTTCCTGCCACTTAGGTAGTTATTTTAGAAACCATGCTAAAATCGACGATTAAGTAGAAGCAAAAACCACCGAACCAGTCGGTCATTCCACCTTCAGTATTTCACCGAATTTCACTAGCACTAACTACTTATATCTAGGTAGCTTGTGGTTCCTCTTTCCTATTCTCAAATGGGCATTATCATCATCATCAGCAGCCTATAATGATCCCACTGCTGGGACACAGGCCTCCTCTCGGCGAGAGAGAGTGGGCCATCCACCACGCGGGCCCAGTGTGGGTTGGTAGATGTCACATGTTTTCGAATTTTGGTTCTAAGACATGCCGGTTTCCTCACGATGTTTTCCTTCACCGTTTTGAGAGCAGTGGCGATGAAATAATTTACACAAAGTAATGCACCTGCTTGGGTTCGAACTCACGACCCTAGTCGTAAGTCGCGGCCGTTACCACTGGGCCACCACTGCACTTATTGTGTACTAATTGCTAATGCATCATTAAATAAATAAGTATTGTCGAGTCTGCAACGTAGTAACGCTTGCTGCGGTTGGTTCGTAGATGGGTAACCTTCTTTACTTAACAATACCCCTCCGTGCCTCGGAAAGCACGTTAAGCCGTTGGTCCCGGTTGTCATTTGTGGATCTTTGACAGTCGTTACGAGTCGTCAGAAGCCCAAATGCCTGACCGCCAGTCTTACCAATGGGTATCGTATTACCCAGCTACTGGGTATTGGAGGGTAGATAGGTAGTCGCTCCATGTAAAATACTGGTATTCAGCTGCATGCTTGACTGGCCTATTAGTCTAGTGGTTAGTGATCCTGACTGCTAAGACCGAGGTCGTGGGTTCGATTCCCACCCAGGACAAATGTTGTGTGATGACCACAATAATTTGTTCTGTGTCTGGGTGTAATTTATCTATAATATGTATGTATGGCAAAACCCCCCAAATCGGGGGAGGCCTAAGTACAGCAGTGGACGTCTTACGGCTGAAATGATGGTGATGATGATGATGTATGTATTTAGAAATATATAAGTATATTTATTAGTTGTCTGGTTACCATAGTACAGGCTCTGCCTAGTTTGGGATCAGATAACGGTGTGTTAGTTGTCCTAACATATTATATTATTATTATTATCCGATTAACCCGACATAGTTGGGAAAAAGGCTAGGTAAATGGTGATGAGCCTGCAACGGTTTGACTGCCTGGGTGCGCCAGACATGTCGTAGTACATAAATTATGCCATTTGTTGAGCCTATTTTAATGCTTCCTAAATATAGTACGCAGTCATAAGGATACAAGAGAATAGTCAATATAAATACGACTTAAGCCCCATCCTGCCAGGGTCGCGAGATTCGTTCGAAAAAGTTACCCTTACTATCCGAGTTGGCCCTGGTATATGGGCAACTGAAGGAACACGGGTGGGGTTTAGTCAGTAAAAGTCTGACACGCCATCCCCTCCACCCAGAGCGGGAGAAGTCATTTGATGATTTCCCATCCAAAAAAAAAACCGGCCAAGTGCGAGTCGGACTCGCGCACCGAGGGTTCCGTACAAACCTGCAGGTATTCACGGTTTATGCATAAGGTTTATGTTTATGAAATTAAATGTTTTTTTTTAAATATTTGAGTTGACTGAATGAAAGGTAAATTGTGGTTTACGATTTATGACGTATTAAAAAAAAACTACTTACTAAATCTCGTTCAAACCAATTTTCGGTGGAAGTTTACATGGTAATGTATATCATGTATTTTTTTAGTTTTATCATTCCCTTATTTTAGAAGTTACGGGGGGGGGGGGACACACATTTTACCACTTTGGAAGTGCCTCCCGCGCAAACTATTCAGTTTAGAAAAAAATGATATTAGAAACCTCAATATCATTTTTGAAGACCTGTCCATAGATACCCCACAAGTATGGGTTTGAAGAACTTTTTTTTTTGAGTTTCAGTTTTATGTATGGGGAACCCCAAATATTATTGTTTTTTTTTCTATTTTTGTGTGAAAATCTTAATGTGGTTCACAGAATACATCTACTTACCAAGTTTCAACAGCATAGCTCTTATAGTTTCGGAAAAAAATGGCTGTGTCATACTCGGACAGACAGACAGACAGACATGACGAATCTATAAGGGTTCCGTTTTTTGCCATTTGGCAACGGAACCCTAAAAAACTGGCCAAGTGCGATTCGGACTCGCGCACCGAGGGTTCCGTACAAACCTGCAGGAATTCACGGTTTATGCATAAGGTTTATGTTTATGAAATTAAATGTTTTTTTTAAATATTTGAGTTGACTGAATGAAAGGTAAATTGTGGTTTACGATTTATGACGTATTAAAAAAAAAACTACTTACTAGATCTCGTTCAAACCAATTTTCGGTGGAAGTTTACATGGTAATGTACATCATATATTTTTTTTTAGTTTTATCATTCCCTTATTTTAGAAGTTACGGGGGGGGGGGGGGGGACACATTTTAGCACTTTGGAAGTGTCTCTCGCGCAAACTATTCAGTTTTGAAAAAAATTATAGTAGAAACTTCAATATCATTTTTGAAGACCTATCCATAGATACCCCACACGTACGGGTTTGATGAATTTTTTTTATTGAGTTTCAGTTCTATGTATGGGGAACCCCAAATATTACTGTTTTAAAAAAAAATGATATTAGAAACCCCAATACCATTTTTGAAGACCTATCCATAGATACCCCACACACGTATGGGTTTGACGAAAAAAAAAAATTTGAGTTTCAGTTCTATGTATGGGGAACCCCAAATATTATTGTTTTTTTTTTCTATTTTTGTGTGAAAATCTTTTTGCGGTTCACAGAATACATCTACTTACCAAGTTTCAACTGCATAGCTCTTATAGTTTCGGAAAAAAATGGCTGTGACATACTCGGACAGACAGACAGACATGACGATTCTATAAGGGTTCCGTTTTTTGCCATTTGGCAACGGAACCCTAAAAACCGATGCCTTTAGGAAAAAAAAAACTTTCTATCAAAAGGATAAAAAACTCTTTAGAAGATTATACTGGTAACATAATAAAATAAAATAAAAATTGCCTTTATATCCTACTACAAGTTTTGCATAAATACATATAGGTTTTAACAGTATAAAAATATTTTAATTAAATTTTACTAGTAAATTAAACTTTATTTGTAATAGTCGCCTCTGCGATGTAGGCCTCTCATAAACCTTTCCATATACCTCTTTCACCTCAGTCCCATCCAATACGGTAACTTAGGGAGTCAGAAGTCTCCAGTCGAATCTAACAAATAAAAGTATTAAGCAAAGGTCAGACAGTACCCACATTAACAGGGTGGAGACGAAGTTAAGTCCTCCCTTCAGAGCAGCTTAAGTATTTATGTAGACGCTACTGTTTTGTTATTAAATAGAAATGTTTATCTTGACAGCCAGACTGGCCATCTTACTTACGTTATATTTGGTAAAATACACATGATTTTTTAGAGGTGATTTTTTCTTTGTTTGATTATAGGTACAGACAAACCATCTACCTAAGAGTACTTAAGCCAGGTTGGCTTTCAAATGTAATGAACATTCTTGAGTGATTTTCCTCATCAGCTCAGCCCGGATTCACTCACAGCTCCCACATTTTCCGCCATACTTCTCCTCCATCATCATGAAACAAAATTTAATTCAGGCAGTACATAAAACGACGACAAGATTCCATGTAGCTCTAACATTTCAGGTGATTGATTTCGATAAGGTTTCTATAAAAGGACTAAAAAAAAAACTGTTGTGTCGACCAGAAGCAAGTAATATCAAATACCTGAAAAGTAAACAGGCTCTTATTCCCGTCGTTTTTATTTTAGTTTGTTAGTACAAGAGACGAAAGTAAATAATAGTCTGTAATCCCCTTGTTTCGACTAACAACGTCGATGTACCCGCTTAGTGCTCCAGACAGAACCTTTGAGACTTGCGAGTCTACTTCGAGTCGAGCTTATGTTCCTGTAGCAGAAAAGCCTCTGTGGCAACTTTAATTGAATGTTGGCCTATTATCGAAACGTATAAGCGGCTTACGAACGAAATATGAAGTTATAGTGAACCTTCAAAATGTGGAGGGTAGTCTACGTCCCGGATATAATCTTCGTTGTTGTTCGGTCTAGTGGTTTTAATATTGCATGTGCGTACTGTATGAAGGTACAGTCATTATTCGAACGGTTTAAACTGTTATTTCTTCGTAATGGACACAGCTTTCGACTGTCTGGTTTCCAGTAATGTACATAATAATAAAGAGTTTGAGTGTTTCGATGTAACACATTCGGCTTCGTTTGTTTTTAGTTATTAACTTACCATTAGTAGCTATGCAATGTGGCAGGGAGGCCAAGGCTAAACCTGTTACCATTGATGCAGTATCAATTCGAATCGACACCAAGGAAAAATTATTAAAAAATAAAAATCAGTTGTCCCATACATTTTGACCGCGGAGGTATTGCACTTTTCTATGAAACTGCCGTTTTTTTTTATCATAACCTAACGAAAAAGATTTCACAGCGGGATGCAGGATCATGTTCTGAATCCATGGTACAGATTGAACGTGGATACCGTCCATATCTCTGCGACTGTACAATTGAAAACAATCTAAGTTGACCGTTTTTTTGTTGCTGACAGTTGAGTGGGTACTTTTATTCTTCAACTAGCTTCTGCCCGCGACTTCGTCCGCGTCAAATTTTTGCTCCCCTGACCCTCCCCGTCGCATCGAATTGCCTGCCTGTTTTCGACCATTTTTCATTGCTGCTCCGCTCCTTTTAGCATGATGTTATGTAGCCTATAGCCTTCCTCAATAAATGGCTACCCAACACAAAAATATTTTTTCAATTCCGACCAGTAGTTCCTGAGATTAGCGCGTTTAACCAAACAAACAAACTCTTAAGCTTTATAATATTAGTATAGATTAAAGATCATAATAAAATAGAAGGCTGAAATATACAATTACAAACGCTCATGAAAGGTAAAATGTTTGCCTGGTACAGAATTTCCAATATTTTAATACTATTATGCTCTGGCTCTTCAGATGAATTTTAGCCTACTTTGGCTTCTTGCCAAACAGGGAGGGCGGATGGGGGAAAATGTACTTTACAGTGAGTGGGTACTAAGCAAATATGAATATGTAATCTAAATGATCTACAATATGTATGTATTTACAAATATATAAGTATGTTTATCAGTTCTCTGGTTACCATAGTACAGGCTCTGCCTAGTTTGGGATCAGATAACGTTGTGTTTGGTTGTCCTAAGATATTAAGATAATAGAAGATTAAGATAATTAATAAATCACTTCTATAAAGATATTTATTTATTTATAGTATATATAGTCAGTCCAAAAAAAAACACCAGATAGCGATATTATCGATGACCGGCACTAAAAATACGCTAAGGAGATAATTTCGATACTACTTAAGATTATTTTCTTTAAGTGAATTATATTAATGATAGCTTCAGCCCGCGACTTCGTCCGCGTGTCAGTCGACCCAGAGAATACAAAGTTTCACAGAAAATTCAAACCCCCATTTCACCCTTTTAGGTATAGAATTTCAAAAAACCCTTTCTTAGTGGATACCTACTTCTCACAAAGAACATACCCTCCGAATTACGTGTGTCTAGGACCAGCGGTTTAGGCTGTACGTTGATATATCAGTCAGTCAGTCACTCAGGACTTTGAATTTTATATATATAGATGATACGTTTTACTTTTGGAAATGAACTCTTCTTGTGTTTATTTACGCAACTGTGTAATATGTCAGAAGTGCATCTCAGCACTTCCTTACGTGTCCTCATATTTAGAAAGATCGACGCAAGAAACTGCATTCTGCAACGCACCTCACAATAGAATCATTTGCATAAATTACAATTATTTGTCGTCATTAGCGTATGCAGCTCACAATTGCACATCTCAGTACTAGAATCGAAGTGTTCTTCTCTATAATAGTGTTTAGGAAAGTCGTTAAAGAGTTTTAAGATTATTTAGAGGATAATCATGTCAGACAAAAGATGCGAACTGTGGTGGAACAGACATCTCACGTCACCACACCGAAGTGTGGCAGAACATCTGCTGCTTGGACGCAAACCTACAGTAGCCAATCTGGGCATCTATTGACCGGTTGTGGGCCAAGGTTGGCCGCTGTAGAATTAATCGGGCCAAATGTAAAGGGCTATCCTCGATTCATCCCAGACACAGTGCCAGCAGAGTCTCTTCACAAGATATGCCTCACCTCCTTTTCTGCCTGACTACCTGCACCTAACAGGATTTAAACGATGCCAACGATAGAGCTATCCAGGTGGATATTTTCTGGTCAGATACTTGCGTCTTATCGCCCTGAAAAGACAGAGAAGAACTATTTAGTTATTTTTCAATGTGTAGACCTGTGGCACTGATGTATAGGTTTGCTGACGTGCAGCTCCAGCTGTCTTGGTTTGGTAAAGCGCAATGGGCTTCTGACAAATTTTGTAATTGATCCAACAGAAGCTCAACTCTATACCTAAAGTAATTATGGAATTGAAATCACTTCCAACTTTTAAAAAGCTTTTTGTGCGTCTTTACTTTATTTTATAACTTAATTCTAGTTTTTAAACTAGCGAAACCGTTGCTCAATTAACTTTGCTCGTTAACTCAATTATTATGTTGTTCCTAATAGGATTGAAATTTTGTAATATTTTTTAGTAAAATAAATTGTCTTTAACCGTACCTATATACAATTTGCGTCACGTCTGTATGAAGCTTCCCAAAAAAAATATACTTAAAGTTAAATTTTGCAAACGAAATTAGATTATTATTACTTTACCATAAAATAATGAGGTCTTTTCATGTCTGTATATTTCATATCATGTCGCAATAGCCTTTGTTCTATGAGTCTCTCGAAAACCACTAATACAATTTCCATTTTCTTTTTCAAGTATACTGGTGTTTTGTCTGTGAGCTTCGACTGCATAATCCATAACAATAGAAACACGCCAAACAACGAATTTTCTCGAAATGCGGCGTACCTGCTACGTAGATAATTTGCTACGGCGTACTGTCTACGCAGTAGCAAACTATCTACGTAGTAGGTACGCCGCATTTTGATCTCACAAATGAGATGAAAACTGTAAGCGAGCGGTAGTTGGGAATCGAACGGTTTTATTAAATCGGATTTAGAGTTTTGAACAATTCGAAACATTTACTTAATTGGGCAGAGTTGTACCTACGCTAAATTTGCATTTCGCCAGTCATTTGCCTAACCTCTCGGGAAATACAGGTGTGATGTTATTTACCTGGTTGTTCGTATTTTCGAAAGAGGATAACCTAACCGAACCTCACCTAACAGGTATAGAACGAACATTTTCTATTCTAAGCATGTATTTTTTAAGATGTAGAGTCTTAACTATATACAATTTTACCTAGTCTCCTGAAACTATGATATTGTTACCTGCAAATGTGTTACTTCTAACCAATTTCGTAAGTTTAATATTTATTCAATTCTACATTCCTTACTGAACTTAGGAATTTAGGAAAGTTAAATGATTACTTCGATTTAAAATTATATTGAAACATACTCAAAAGCGCATCTTGAACTGCCACTAAACCGACGATTTTTTCTAAAACTGAAAGAAATTGCTTGGATTTTTCTCCTCTTTTTCCTGTTGTGAGGCTTAACGCTGGCATTCGCATTGTCCTTGTTTGAGACTAGACTTTTTCGAGTGTCTTAGAGTACCTAAGTATACTTCACGAGGATGCTGGAATGGCCATTCAGTCTCTGGACGCTACAGAACACAAGTATGTATAATAGCTACATGGAAACTCTATAAGAATAGTATATTTTACTTGGCGTGCTTATACATATGTCGTTGGTAGCTACATGCTCATATCACTTTTCAGAAAACTTTTTGCTTGCTAGACAACTCTCCTTCTCGGGCTTTCACTGTCAATTATTTTTTGGTAACTTCTATTTCCAAGATTACGCCTCCTTATACTTATGGATCACATAATGTGCCTCTACATTAAAAAAGCGAAGAAAACAGCCTGCAAAAAGAGCTCATTATCGTGTGGGTACAGTAATATCGAAAATTATTTTGTCTAGCTTTTGTCAGCGGCTTGGAGGTGTAAAATTATTCTACGAGATCGTACTACCGGGAAGAAAATTATCCTATGTGTTAATACAGGCAATAATATTTCACACCTTCGTTTTGCCGACAACATCGTCATAATGGCAGAGACGCTGGAACAGTTAGACCAGATGCTGCATAGACTAAATGGAGCGTCTCGGCGGGTAGGCCTCGGCATGAACTTGGACGAGACAAAAGTCATCTACAATTCACATGTCTTGCCGAGTCCAATCCAATCCGCATCGAAGGGTTGCTTTTCGAGGTTGTGAAGGAGTATGTCTACCTAGGGCAAGTCGTAGACACAACTTCGAGAAAGAAGCAGACAGGAGGATCCAGGACAGGAGGGTTGCACAGCATTTGGAAAACTTCGTCAAGTCTTCCCGTTACGAAGTTATCCGCAAAAGAACTGGAGTTACCGACATAGCTTGCAGAGTAAACAGGCTGAAGTGGCAATGGGCTAGCCATGTTTGTCGAAGGACCGATGGCCGATGGAACAGACAAGTCCTGGAGTGGAGAACGCGTATCGGCAAGCGTTGTGTGGGACGCCCCCCAGCTATCTAGCTATCTATCTGTACCGACGACCTCAAAAAGGTGGCTTGGACAAACTGGATGCGGAAGGTGGAGGACAGGGTGTTGTGGCGCAGCATGGGAGAGGCCTATGTCCAGCAGTGGACTGCGATAGGCTGAGATGATAATTTAGGTTATAATCTATCTTTATGCCAAATTTCATACAAATCCGTTACTGCATGATTGAGTAACACACATCCAAACATCTAAACTTACATACTTTTACATTTATAATATTTGTAGGAATTAAGTAGTTAATAAAAAATGGCACCAACTTCTAATTCCCCCAAAGGGTATAAAGCAGCTAATAGGTACCTATGAGTATGATACGTACAGTACCTATGTATATCTAACAGTTGTGTTACGTCATTCCTGGTTACGAAAATATTATATATACCTCGTTGGTCGCAAGCATTACTAATGATCAAGAGGTCCTGGGTTTGTTCCCCGGACACTTTACCCGGAACTGTTATTAGGTTTTTAGGGTTCCGCACCTCAAAAGGAAAAAGCGGAACCCTTATAGGATCACTTTGTTGTCCGTCCGTCCGTCCATCCGTCCGTCTGTCAAGACCCTTTTTCTCAGAAACGCGTGGAGGTATCAAGCTGAAATTTATGTCAAATACTCAAGTCTACTGTCCCTTGGAGCTGTGAAAAAATCAAACTTCTAAGCCAACGCAATCAAAAGATATAGCCGTTTATGCCGCAAATTTCCACAAAATTTTCGAAACTCGCAAGGGAATCAAAACCTAAAGGGTACTTCCAGTCGATCTAGAATTTTGAAATTTGGTACAAAGCAACGTCTTATAGCACAGATAAAGGAAAAATTGCGAAAACCGTAAATTTTTAGTTACATCATATAATAAAAATAATTTTAAACTTACTATCCCTTTCGTCATGAACGCGTAAAGGTATTAAACACTACAGGTTTGTACGGAACCCTCGGTGCGCGAGTCCGACTCGCACTTGGCCGGTTTTTTTCTATCTAGAATTACTCAATAGCAGCCCGGATTATGGATTTGTGCCTGTTTGATGGCAATAAACAGGCCTCCTATTACACAAGACTTAAACATAACACACTAACATATGTCTTAAGGTTTATTGTTGTTTTTTTGTACCTAACTAACTAACATAAAATGAATCTCTGTTGTCTAAGAAAATAAATAATTTTATTTTTAATTTATAACTGGTATAATAATAAGTACATCTGTTCTCAACCCTTCGGGAAATTAAGGCTCTGAAAGTATATACTGAAGAATGATACAAAGTACCCGTGTGATCAGTGTTCTCGAGCAGGTGCAGTCATCAATAGGCCTGTATTCAATGCGTAGCCTAATGAGGTGCCACCACCAGGTAGGGAGACAATGGTATCGATATCAACAGTCTGCAGGGGACGCTCCTATTCACTAATGAGCAATCAGTTCTAGCCTGCATTGTGTGATTATCCGAGTCAATGGCCATAGTTAGCCTGAAGGGGTTTTCCGATGCATTGTTCAATTTCCATGTTGGCTTCTAGGGCTCTAGGCTTATAAACTATCAAGTTTCATGTGTCTGTCATTAAGGTTGTTGTATAATTTTAATCAATTTAAAAAAGGAGGTTCTCTATTCGTTTGTTTTTTTTTTATGTTTGTTACCTCTGAACTCCGTAATTTAAAAGAGGATTTTAAATATCTTTTTTGGTTTGAAAGGTATAATCACCGAGCAGTCCCATTTAAATTTGGTCAATTATATTAATTTGCCTATGTTATATTAATTTCCTGCCACTATTATTTACTTTGCAAGTTAATGTATACGAATTTGTAGGGGTAAACAACTAAAAAGTAAAGAATACGTAAAAAGTTTATTTAAATTAAACAACCGACTGCCAATAAAAACATTACAAAGCCAAAATAACTTTGATTTCGGAAGTTGGTGGCAAATAACCGAAAATAAATTACCAAAGATTTCCAAAATTAACGTGTTTGCTTTTATAAATGAAGTGATGCGGAGAATTGAGGTAAATTTCGAGCGGAAAGTTTTTAATAATGAATCTCGATGACAATAGGACTAGGGGAAGGCCAAAGAAACTTTGTTTGGAGTGCGAGAAAGCTGATGTGGATAGAAAGGGGGCGAGGACTACCGAGATTACGACTAATAGAAAAGTATGGAAGAAAAAGACATGTTGCGCCGACTTCAAATAAATTGGAATAAGGGCAAGAAAATTATAAAATGATGATTATTTTTGACACTCAGATAGTTTATTAATTATTTTTTAATCCGAACGAATAATTGGCGTCTTCTTGTTTTAAGAAAGCAACGTAAATGATCGAAAGAATCGAGTAAATAAAAGACCGAGTTAAATGACGTGCCCGTAATTTTCCTTATGTACACACAGGTGAGAACTTATCACAGTATTTCCGTATATGTACAGGTACCGCTGGATTTGAAAAGGGAGGCCCTTTTTTAGTTGTAATGTACTTCGTAGTATAAAGTGAAGTCTTTGTAGTCGGCGTCACGTTCGTGTTAGTTCGGCTCTGACCTCGTATCGAACCCATGAACTCAAGGTTCCCGATTGTCCTCGCCTCCATTCGACCAACAAGGCGATTTCTATCGTGAACTACTAAAAAGAACGCGATGTGAAAGTGTGTTAACAGTCCCACGCTAGAGGCTCCGTTCACAAAGAACGTTAGAGTTTTAGTAATTTAAGAACTCAATGACACACAAAATTCTAAAATCCATTTATAATTTGCAACGTTTTATGATTTGGTACACTTTTCGTTTCGCTAACCTTGTGAACGGACTAATTTGATTTGGGAACTTATTTACTGCTCAGGTACACCAAGGCTTTCGAGTGAGAAAAGATCTATCACTAGCTTAATATCTAAGTAAACTACGTACTTTTTATTTTGAACCAGCTACTCGCCCATGCTTCGCTACAGTCTACTGATATAGCGTGATATTGGCGACATGTCAAGATATCAAGATTTCTGAGCTATATCTGAGTTAAACATTATTGTATAATATTATTTAGAGAGCAGTGGTGGCCCAGTAGTCGCGGCCCCGACAGTTGTAGCTTTGTAGGTCGTGGATTCGAACCCAGGAAGTTGTGTAAATAATTTCATCACCACTGCTCTCAAAATATCGTGAGGAGACAGACCGGCTTGTCCTAGAACCCGAAAATTCGATGACATGTGTTTTCTATCAACCTGAGCTAGTACTGCGAGGTAGATTACAGCCCTGTGAAAGGAGACCTGTGTCCTATCAGTGGGAACATTATAGGCTGTATATGATTTCGATTCGATATATTATACCTACACATAAAACATCTTAATTAAATCTAAGCAAACATACAGACAGGCACGAAATGCGGCTTTGTTTTATACTATGTTTATAATTATATCCTAGCTAATAATAAATACAACAAAAACAAGGATTTTCATTCGAACAGAATACGATAGACAATGCGAGAATTAATAATGCAATAATAAATAAATAATACCTCCCCATCCGAACTCCGAACCAGTAAACTTGAACACACGTGGGGTGACCACATGAAGTCAAAATATTCGCGCAGTTGATCATTAATGGATTTTATTTGAAGAACTTTTTGATACTGAAATTGTGGCTAATGATTTCTAATCTAAAAGGAAATACAAATATAAGCAAAAAATAATAATCTTAAAGCGTCTGAAGTCTACAACATCTGTATGGATCGCCTTTTCCTACTAAAAAAGAAACTATAAGTCATCGAAAAGCAGTTCAGCATGAACTATACAGCGTCAGTACGGAGCCCTCCTTCATAATAGAAGGATAAATACAATTAAAAAACCGGCCAAGTGCGAGTCGGACTCGCGCACCGACGGTTCCATAAAAAAAATATATTTTTATTATATGATATTACGAAAAATATACGGTATTCGCAATTTTTCCTTTATCTGTGCTATAAGACGTTGGCTTCGTACCAAATTTCAAAATTCTAGATCGACTGGAAGTACCCTTTAGGTTTTGATTCCCTTGCGAGTTTCGAAAATTTGCGGAAATTTGTGGCATAAACGGCTATATTTTTTGATTGCGTTAGCTAAGAAGTTTGATTTTTTCACAGCTCCAAGGAACAGTAGACTTGAGTATTTGATATAAATTTCAGCTTGATACCTCCACGCGTTCCTGAGAAAAAGGGTCTTGACAGACGGACGGACGGACGGACGGACGGACAACAAAGTGATCCTATAAGGGTTCCGCTTTTTCCTTTTGAGGTGCGGAACCCTAAAAAATAGCGCAAAGCAGTTTGAGCTACGGTACACCCAAGCACTGGGTTGTACAGGTCAGATTGGCAGTCGCTCCATGTAAAATGGAGCATTCAGCATTTCTATTGTCCCAAAAATAGACAAAGTTCTTTATATCCCAATTGACATCTCTACTGCCCGAGCACGGACAGAGCCGTAGACTCGCGTTTCAATGAAGACAAAGACGAAAAAGAAGAATAAAAGATGAATAAGGATTTTTTTCATAGTATCGAGGAGGTAGCTAGTAATGCAATTATGGGGGATGCGCTAGGTAGGGTATAAGATTGTTTAACTAACATCATTGTTAAAAAAACATCTCAATTAAATCTAAGCAACCAAAAGTACCGTGTGGTGCCGGACGTAAAGAAACCACCCCATTTTATCCCGTGGGTGTCCTAAAAGGCGACCAAGGGACTTACTAGAGAATGGGCAGCAGCGTTCTCTATGCATTTTACCACCATACTGCGATCGCCAACCCGCCTGCCAAGCGTGGCGATTATGGCAAAGCCCCCAAATTGGAGGAGGCCTGAGTCCAGCAGTGGAAGTCTTACGGCTGAAGTGGTGGATTAAAATGAAATTACAGGGGTGTCCAGATGATTTGATTTTTTTTTAAATGGTTCTACCTCCAGGTACCAAAAGTAGAGAAAAAATGGTCGTCGTGCTTCACATCGTACACTTTTGTCGACTGAAGAATATAAACATTTCACCTCTTCAGTTTTATCATCGCCATGCTTAAGATGGTAGAAATCTTTATACAATCTGACAACTTGTCTATTTTTCCATTAAAAAAATCCCGTTTCTGCTGCAGAGTATGCCATAGTTCAAAAGTTCGCAATGATGAAGCACGGAAATAGCTTTCGTGAATTTGTCGCTCAAGCCCCGCCTGCACTGTGACAGCAATCAGGTTCAATTAATGCAACACGCTACTTGGTACCTCCTACATGATCTGTACCTATGTAGACCTAGTTCAGGCAGCGTATTACTATTCTTCATACCTACTGAATTACAAGTATAACTAGGGTTGCCACCTTTTTTTCTTGCAATTAAAGTACAGTGGTTATTATAAGTAAGAAAAAAAGTACTTACATTGTATAAAATACGATTTACTTTTCTTTATTATTATATTTTAAAACATATTTTTTATTGCTTTTTGCAGTTTATATCAAATTACGAGGTATCACTACTAAGCAATTGCACAGCATCTTTACAGTCTATATTTAAATTAAAGTAAATAAGTCATTAATTTTTTATCAAATTCCGAGACGTTTTGTTTGTTTCATCTCTCTATTTGCATCACAGAAAAATCTTTGTCTGTGAATTCTGACGTGGCGGGAATAGACAATGAAAATGAAATGATTATGAACAGGTTTAAAAAATTCTCATCACTTTATTAAATATATGCTGCCATTTTTGTGCAGTTGATAGTTCTGCAAAATCCTCGTGCGGAATAAAGTATTTTCGTTTACTTTATTTTTCTAATAAAGTATAAAATACAATCATGTGAAATAACGTAAAATACTTTATTATAAAGTACGGGTGGCAACCATAAGTATAACGTTTTGAACATGGATTATGGAAATGTGGATTTTCTTTTCAAGATTATCACAGTAATTTTTATATAAAAGGGTTTGCTTGTGTGTAGTTTTTACAGAATAACCAGACCTGTTTTATTTTTTTTTTTAAAACACCATATATTTGGAGAATGTGACTAGTGAGAATTGGCATTAGTTGAATAAAACTAAAAGAACTCCCAGAATAACCGGATAGTAATAAAGTTCTATATTTTATTTTTACTTTTATGTTACACTATCGCATCGCATCGTCTACCCGCGCTACTATTATGTTTTCGCTTAGCGTGCTTTGTGTTTTATAGAATCCTAGCGTGATGTAAACCTATTGGGCTGTCAAATTCAAAAATATGTTTTATAATCCAATTGGTTGTTCCACAGATTCGCGCGTTCAAACCAACAAACAAACACTTTAGCTTTTAAAACATATGGATTCGTTGTCTAAAGTTTAATTCAGTAAAAGTCTGTTCAACTTTCGCCCACCTGAAAATGGTACGGTCTTAAATTGAACAATATTTTTCAAAGGTTTCAATAAGACTTACATAACTTTTCAGACGAGGAAATGGAAAAGCCATGTTCTGCAACTACGTCAACATAAATATTTAACTGGCCTCGGCTATTCGCACCGACACCGACGGCCCAAATTTTGCCCAATTTGTGTCGAATTTAGTGCACACTATATTTGGAAGACGAATTCAATTCGTGTTGTGGAATAGAATGTCTGAATGTTCGTTCAATGAAGTACTCGTAACTCATCTAAGGTAAGGTCGCCTCACGAATGATGTCACACTGTCGGGGCCGGGGAACAAGAGTCGCCAGCCTCGACCTGAGATAACAAAGCGGGACCAAAATACAAGTTCTTTTCAAATACACTATTCATAGCACCTCTGATGATTTCGAGTATTGTAGTTCACCCTTCAAAATATCACCATAACCCTGAGCGTTGAACAATGGAGTATCTATTCAAATAATCTGACTACTAATACTAAGGTAAACAACATGCTATACAAATGTAGTACAAAGCAAGTTAGCTACAGAACCAGTCGACGTGCAAACGGTACCAGACGGTAGGTACTAAAATTATTTTTAAATGTATAATACGTATTCGTAATAGCTAACTGTCCAAATTCGCGTTGGCAGTGGGAGGAAACGTTGGTGGCCACTTCTATCGAAATATCGTCGTAACTAGGCTACTCCAGTGCGATGACACCGACGAATTTCGACGCAAGCGCTGCGCCAGCGCACGACGCCGTGCGATAACGCTCACTATGCCACGGCTAGCCCCGTGATGCCACGCCATCAGCGATCCAATACGGTGGCGAAACAATGGTAAATTGAACACAATGGCAAATGGTTACATGTTCGTGTTTGACAACGGAAACTGCTTAACCGTTCAATTATAAACTGTTCAATAACAAAATATAAAAAAGTCTCACTTTTACTCTTAACATCAATAACATAATTAGCAGTTGACGTTATTAGAGAACCATTCATCGTGTTTTGCTGACCCGTGTCGGTTTGTGAAAGGTAAATTAGGATGAATGTAGAGGGTAATCAGGTATCTCGCAGCGGTCGGTACCTATTGCGAATGCGCTCTGCATACGAATTACTCACAAAACAGGATAAAGAAAGGTTAGTCTTCATATAGGCAGCTGAGATGTACGGAGTCGAGACGAAGAGACTCATGGTAAGTCCAATAAATTACAATTTACTCAATGTGACCACAGAGATTTCATGTACACACATTCAACGGTTTATTAGAAGTTCCAGCAACATTAGATTAATTTTGGCAAGTCCATCTTTTTTAGCGGCGGAGAGGTATTTCAAGCATGTGGAATGACTACATACATAGGAGTACCTAACACGTTTGAACGGTGTCATCGACTTGCGAATTTATTTTTTATAGTTTTAATATATTATACTTACCTACTTATTAGGGATGCGCCGCATATTCGTTTTATGTTCGGTATTCGGCATATCCTGCGGGTTTATAGAACATTTGTATTCGGTCGATCATTCAGCATGCTGAACATTCTACGGAAGAATAATGTATTCAAAGTCTTTAGCATAATTGTAAAGTTCAAGTGGGCCTTTTTATAACAACAAAAATATTAAATATTACCAACGCAAGGGCAAGATGCTTAATTAACTAGACTAGATGGTGCAGTAACAGTCTGGGCCGTCAAGGGGTAGACGTCAGCGGGCGGCAGGGAGGTGCGCTTCAACGCGCTCGACAAGCAGACTGAATTTTTAAGATGCACGATTAACCACGCCAAAATATACTGCCGAATATTCGGCTCGGTGAAACCCGTCTTCGGCCCATCACTATAACTTATTTATATCTTTGTCTGTTTATTGCAAGCACGCCAATCACAGGCGTGGGACTTTTGAATTAAATAATTTGAGTAGCATTAATTATTTTTGGATCACCATTTGTAAACGGCCATACAGAACGAAGAAGGTCTCCAAAACAAATTCTGTTTCAATTAGTTAGCCTCTATCAGAACCCGGGCCTATTAAGAAAATTGGCACCTTCGGTTAGCCCTAGCTGTTAACCTATTTATTATTAAACTGAACGCTTATTGTATTGGCTATGCTACGATTAATTATAATTATCGTATTAACTGATGCTTGAGAACATGCTAATAACGTCACAGGCCGGACCGCTTCAGAGGGAGACAAATAATTTTATACTACATTTTTATTTCGTAGAACTCTAATATTATTTTATCAAACTGATACGTTGCGTAGCTCATAACACTTAGTCGTAATTAGACATACTACTTACTTTTTTAAACATGTTGAAGATGACATATTAAAAGTAAAAAGAGTCCCGATGCACGACGTACGAGTTGAAGGAAAACATCTTGAGGAAAACGGCATGTCCTAGAACCAAAATTCTATCAAACTACGAATTATTCCTACACTCAGTGAGAGGGATCTAAATGAATGGAGGCCTGTGTCGCAGCAGTGACTGACAAATTATTTGGAATCTCGAATCGACACCAGACGTCGCTAATCACAATAATTAATAACTCTAGAATTTAAGAGTCTGTTCACTGGAGCATCGTTCAAAGACATTTTTAAAAGAGGAACGCGTGCTAGCTGTTCTTTCACAAAAGCAAGTAACAATACAGACAGGTCGTCGAGTAGATAATTTTCCTGGCGATTATGTAGCAATGTTAAAAGGTCATACGAAAATAATAACAGCTATCGGACTTTCGCTTCTCGATTCGTCGAATAAGATTGAGAGGCTTTGAAAGTTCTCGGCTAAAACGCTTATAATGTTCCCCTACTTAAAGTTTTCGGGTCTCGTGAACTCTCGCGAAGCCACGATACTATGCGGATCAATACACCTAAACACAATGCGTATCAAACTATTTTCTCGACATCCAAACAACTGTGGTCTGTATACCAACTGCGATAGTGGTCACAATGACATACAGTCGTTTGGCCGAATTTGTGCGTAATTGCGTGTACAGTCGCATTGTTTCATTCGTTTAGTTGAAATGAGGCCCAAATTTCAACTAAATTGATAAATTAAGTGCGTTTTTTAATGTGGAACGAAGCAAGTGCGTGCATTTTATACAGATTATGAAATTTTATAAAAAAAAAAAACAAAAAAAAAATAGGTAGGTACTGGCTTCAGAAACACTGTTCAGTGAAAAATAATTTTAAATTCGGAAGTTGGTTTTTTATTTTCTTTTTTTGCCATCGACTATTGAAATTCAAAAAAAAATTCTTAGTTTTATGTTTCATTTTGAAGTCGGCTGTATTCGAAATAGGACATGTACTTAAAACAAACAAACAACATGCATTAAAATATATTTTATAAATGTACCCACAGACGAACTGAGAACCTCTTCCGTGCCTGTAGCTACTAGAATATAGAATAATACACATTAACTGGCGGCCATCGTGTCGATTTCCTCAACGATGAGCCCTCATTTCCTTTCCATTGTTAATTTGAAGTTTCTATCGTCAGGAATTTCCAAATATGCGCGCGAGAGAGAGCCAAAACCAGACATATTACAACCGTTTGACTAAGAACGGGCCTTGACCAAGTTTTTACTCCTCCACAAGTCGCCAGCCTTGAGCAACTTCTAACTACTTATCAACCAACCAACATTGTTTGTAGGTTATACGTACCTACATATGTACAACATCACTCAGCTAACTGACTAAAGACCTTATTCCATGAGCATGAGTATCTATTTTTGTTAGATACCAGCAGATAAATAGTGGCATAGCAAATGTGTTAGGACTGGTATCTAACTATATATGTATGAATGAGCGTGTACTTACTATCTGTACTTATTGGTAAGTAAATTTTAAGATTTTCCGTTACAAGTTGTTGTAAAGAAATCCTTTACACCGGTTTATAGGTTTTATTTGTGTAACGTAATTATTTAAACCAGTTATGTTCTTCATGTAGTTTTTCCTTTCAAGTACTTGCTACGGGTATATTTTTACTATCGCTTAGACCTCGTTCGTCGCACGGACGTAAAAATATAGCTCACTGGAATTTCAGCTCTCGATGTTGAGCCAAGCGTCGAAAATGCAGTGCGCGTTAAAATCACTCTGCGATATTTTTACGTGACGTGGGCTTAAAGTTTAATCATATTGATTCATACACGTGACCATGAATTGAAATTATGTATGATTTCCTTCTCGGCTCTTATATCAATACCTAATTAATGTAGGAATTTATTTATAGTAATATATTTATATAATATACCTGTATCTTTTTATTTTTGAATTGCTTTATATTTTCATACCAATTGCTTTGTTCCCTGAATAAAATATCTTAGTAAATTAGATATTTTTTTCTACTTTGATTGCTATACCTACTGTTATTAATTGCAGGCTCTGTATTACACAAACCACTTCTACAATGCGACAGTAAAGGATAAAACTATTGAGTGCTATATAGACATTATGTAAGTGCCTCTTTGATGTTTCAGTAGACCTCGCTTAGTCCCTCGAACTATCAGGGAGAGGTGTATCTATAGTACACCCATCCATATTTCTCCAGTAAAAGTCTTATGTAATAGCCCCCCTATTATGCCCCCAAAAGGCTAATTAAACTGTTGAGCCTGAGACATTTCAACCCGATCTGGGAATTGAATCCAGGGCCATGTTCACTGGTAGAGTATGCGACCAGTACAACAACGAGGGAATCAGTCTGAGATACCATTTAAATCACCTGGAGTCAGGATGTAGATCTAGAACGTTGAAGATAATCGCACGCATAATCGCACTACACACCACAGGATATGCCACGCCTAAAGTAACTATATGAACATTATCTTCCAAACATCACCTTATCAGACCCCCTTTTTCTGGTAAGTGTACCTTCTTGTAAATAGCGTCGCTATCATATAATTTAATCGTAATCTAAGGTTCTTGACCCTAGAATTCAAGCTGAATATTTTATACAAAAGAAAAGTTTCGTTCCTTTGTATCAACATTTTCGTGGAAATCGGGAAACCTCTCTCGAGAGAAAAGTTTTTATTTGTAACAAAAACTGTCTTAAATCGCCCCGGGGCTACAAAACAATGGATCGCTTTATATACAAGGTGTAACAGAATAGAAGTCCTGAAAGAAGTTTATTACTAATTGACAACTAAATTGTTTTCAGTCATTTTCAATATAGGTATTTTTTCATGATTATTCTGCCATACGATTGAGCCAAAGAAAATCAATTTTATTTCAAGGCCATAAGATTCAATTTTAAATGCATAAAGGGGTCAATACGATTTTCTTACAGTAAGCTTTAAAAAAAAATTGTTTTTGTCATTGCATTATGCGTTTAATTCAACACCAATTGATCTAAGTTCTTGTGTTAGTTATGTTACACGTTGTATATGTGTGAATCTTTTTATACATATGTCTTGGCGTGGCCTAGTCGGGCTCACACGCACAGAAACGATTCCATTGATTGTATGATTGGGCTACAACATGTGCCGGTAGCTGAGCACAACACGCACAGTGTACTAGTTACAACAGAAGTACATACGAATATTTATACTCGTGAATGTTTAGAGGACGAATTGCTGGCGGTTGGCGACCTAGCCTGTGTAAGTACCTACTGACTACCGACATCGCGGACTAAGCCAATTTTGGTCAAGGTTATCTTAAAGGGAAGCCGGTCAAAGTGAAGCAGTTTAGTCATTCACTTCCGTGACAACATTTATTTATTTATTCACAAGGCAACTACAACAGGTAACAATCACAATGTTTCACTAGATTCTATTATAGGTTTCGACCTGATTATCACCCAAAGCGAGAAACAAATTTCGAGTTCATGGTATACACGGTGGCTGGAACAACATGGTACCAAGGATTCAGTACAATGCCATGATTCTGGCTGAGCGTTGAAATTTTTATTTCATTTTCAGTTTAACCTTTTGTATGAAACGGTAGATTTTGTTTTTTATTAATAACAATAATAACCGACAAAAAAAAATTACGATAAGGGGTCATGGAGGAAGTGGATGGGGTTATAGGATCATGTGCTGAATTCAAGGTTACAGTTTGTGCGTCGATGAATGTTAAATGGTTTTATTTCTGTAAATAGTTTTGTAGTAACACTTATTAGTCTTATTACACGTCAATCATATTTTTAAAACTATAGGTCGGCCTTTCGTATCCGTCTCTAAGAAGAACGGCCGAAACAAACTGAGATATCACAGTATTTTTTAAATCCAAAAATAATCTTGTGATGACCCTGTAGATTGGTATCGGAAATGGTCTTTTAATAAAAGAACCACACAGATTCAATGGGCCTACGAATTCACTAATCGTGCAGCTCAACTCGGAACTTAGGAGCTCAACGATTCGACATATTCGTTTTCGTTCGATATCTCTGCCACTAATTGTATATGCAATTATAATTAACACGTTCTGCAACAACTAGTCATTAGCAGTGATGACAAATCGCTATTGTAGACTTAACTAATCATTAGTGATAATTATTCTGGTACGACTGAGGACGGCATTGTAGACACAAGGTTTTCTAGTTTTGCAACGGATGATTATCCGTATTTATCGGTAAACATAGTAATTCCGCTAATTATATACCTACTATTAAAAAATCTGATTAAGATAATCATTGTGAGGAAATCAGAATGTGTTAGTACCAATAACCCGAAGATACAATGAAATAGACCCACACTAAGGCAAGCTGTATTTTGTGTGGTACCGGACGTAAAGAGTAGTAAGTACCTAAGTACCATCCCATTTCTTCTCATCGGTGTCGTAAACGGTGAGTAAAGGAATTACTAGAGAATGGGCAGCAACGTAGTCTATGCATTTTACCACCATACTGCGATCGCCAACCCGCCTGCCAAGCGTGGCGATTATGGCAAAGCCCCCAAATTGGGGGAGGCCTAAGTCTAGCAATGGATGTCTTACGGCTGAAATTATGATGATGATGATGACTGCGATCGCAAAACCCGCCTGCCAAGCGTGGCGATTATAGCAAAATCCCCCCTGTTGAGGCCTTTGTCCAGCCGTGGACGTCTTCCGGCTCCAGGTATGAAGACAAGCCAGCCTATTTGTTGCCGAAATCAATTTATCTAGCCTTTTCCCAACTATGTTGGGGTCAGCTACCAGTATAACTGGATGCGGTTACTAGCAGTATTTTACATGGAGCCACTGCTTATCCAGCCTCTAGAACCCGGTAACTGGGTGATACGTTGCTAAGACTAGTTGTCAGATTTTCGGGCTTCTGACGACGTGTAACGTCAATCAAAAATCCACCAATGATAGCCGAGACCAACAGCTTAACATGCTATCCGAAGCACGGAGTGGTCTTGGTATGCAAAGATTGTCACCCATCCTCGGACCAACTACGGCGAGTTGACTTAGCTTAACCAGAACTATCGATCCGTGTGGCTGTTATTACTGGGCTAAACTTTGTTCCAACAGAACAGGCAAGGTTATATGACATAACCTTGCCTGTTCTGTTGGAACAAAGTCTGAACTGTCTGACTGAAACAAACATCATATTTTATGCATACCGTTCAATGACAAAAAAAAATCATTTTATTCAGTCGACATTCAATTTCACAAATCCAGTTTCCCTGCATAAAGTCAATAATTTAAATTTTTAATTTTGTACTTGGGCTTATTCCGTATGTCCAAGAATGTTTTTAAAACAAATTGAGGACTATTTTATTCAGGTTTCATACATTTTACTGCTATTTCCCGTTCTATAAAGAAACTGAACATTTTAGAGGAATTATGAAATACCTAAGTTGCATATATTTTACCTATCCATTCAGAACAGAGTTTTTATTGAGGTTACTATTCATAAATATAAGTGTATCAGATGCAGCATCGTGTTTTATTGACTCCCAATAATTCACAAAAACTCAACAGAAAACATTTAAATACTTAACTCCATAAAAATGAAATAATAACGGTTTCTTATCGATTGTTCCCACACTCAAATAACAAGCACCTACTCATTATCTCGTGTATGACATCAATCATCAGTCCCCAACTCCTCGACTAGTATTAATTTTGCCACATACATAATAAATAACACTTTAATGTCGTGTTGTTTTACAAGTAGCTACTTAACAGAATAATTGCTAGTATTTCGACATACCAATTAGAATATGGAGTTATTTTAAAATAAAATTTAATGAGAATTGTACGAAGGAAATATCAACTCAGCTTGTCGTAGTCTATTGCTTGATATAGACCTCTCTCAGGCACCGCCACAACACTGTGTCTTCTGCCTTCCGCACCCAGCCTGTCCTAGACACCTTTTTAAGGTCTTCGATCCATTTAGTTGGCTCCCACACTACACTGGCCAGTACGTGGTGTCCATTCCTGAATATAATTTATAATTGAACAGAATAGAATACTCTAAGGGGCAGATATTATAAGATATTATCTTCCTTGCTAAAAGCATGCAAATATTGGGGCTGATTTAAAAAAACGTGCTGATTTTTCAGTGCAATTACAATAAATATTATTATCATTGCAAGACAAATGTGCTAACTGATAAGGGGTTTTAATTTCAATTAAGTATATTTAGAAATGATTAACACTAGACCTACAGGCCGAGCACGGTCTCTGTGAAGCTTGAGTCACGCAATTTATCACGGTTCTTGCTCCCAAACTGTGATAAAAATGTGTGACCCAAGCTTAACACAGTAGGCTGTGCTCGCCCCGCTGGACATTTAAAAACAAAACATCAAGCCTTAGAAAGAGAATGCCATTGTCATCGCTTTTAAAACCCGACATTTTTTTTGAGACTATAATGAAAATACGTAGCCGTAGTAATTTGTTTTTAGTCCACACTAAAAGTGGTTACGCCAGCGACCTCGTACACACTCGCGCATAGCTAAACGCTGTCAAGTCAACCAGTCTCACTTGTACCAAT
The DNA here is from genome assembly GCA_947507805.1 of Aporophyla nigra. Classification (NCBI taxonomy): domain Eukaryota; kingdom Metazoa; phylum Arthropoda; class Insecta; order Lepidoptera; family Noctuidae; genus Aporophyla; species Aporophyla nigra. The sequence continues at coordinate 9,081,545 of OX382291.1, read as the reverse complement.
TCAAAACCATTTAATACAAGTGTTCCCATTAAATCATTTAGAAGTACACACAAGGTATAAACGATAACAAATAAAAATGTTTGAAAACTACATAAGAATATATCTGGATTTGTGGTAGATTTTTTTTGGGGTTTTCTTTATTGAAATTCTATAAAACCTGCAAAACGTTCGGATAATTAGCTTGATGGCTATAAATCCATAAACGAAAAATAAACGGTTTTATTGAAAAGAAATATAATTGTGAAGTGGATAACGTACAAAAAAATTAAAAAAATTAATTAGATAGTAAATAATGGTAGGTACCTAAAATTAAAAACGTAAGGCGCAAGAAATTTCTATCAACAATCTACCACTCATAAATATGCATTGGTTTCATTATGCCCCACGATTTTCATTCTTACTGTATTGTACTAGTCAGTCTCTTTCAGTTGATACCCATATTGGTAGGTTGTAAAAAAAATATGTAATCCGCCATTTTATGGCGTCGGCCATCTTGGAATTACAATGATACTGAATATATTAAATTATATTGACATCTGAATCAAAGGTGTGCACCAAACTTCAGATCAATCTGACAGCAGAAAATTTCAATAACTTAATTTGACCTAAAAAAACTTGAAACAGTGCAAGCTAAATAAAATCCTTTAATAAGAAATGCATGCGATGAAAGAAACACAAATTTCCGGCTCAAAGGACCAAACTTTAAAACAGCGAAAGAAAGAAACAGTTCTAATTCCTATGACTTTATTCAAGCTTCATGTCAAAATATACAACATAGGTAATGTATAATTTACAGAACAAATGCTAATTTAAAAAGAGAAAACAAAAAATGTACGGCAGTCTTTAAAAAGTCCGTTTTATTTAGTAGGTCACTATTCTAGGGTCCATTTACATGCAACGGTTATGTGAGGAGTGTACACTTGTACAGGTTATCTAATCTAGTATTTAAATTAATACCTAGGACTTGTATAACTCTGCATTAAGTAGGTAGGTACTAAGTAGATATACTCGTATTTATGGTTGCTGGTTAATTAACATTTTCACGGTTTCTATTATTTTACATACGAGTATTGCAAGTGTTTAGACATTACTAATGAATATTAATTACTATTTTGTTATTCATGTATTATAATTGAGTTATACGTTTTGCACCCCTTCTGGGCAGTCTTTTACGTCTTTAAATTCTGAACAAGATTCCTAAAAAACACAATATGCAATATTAAAAATTTCAATCAATAATCCTTTAATTAATACCACAGACATTATCCGAACTAAAACAAAACACCGGATCTTCCCAGGTAGAGCTTCATACATGAAAGTTCTTATCTAGTTCTTCTCTTCTGAAAGTTTTTCAAATGAACAAAAACCGTTGGACTCTATTTATTATTCCTATATTTACTTAGATTAATCTGGACTTTGTCAAGGTAATGTGTAGCATTAAGATCTATTACGTGAGTTAATTATGCAGAAGAAGAACCTGACTAGACAAAAAATCAAGTTTTTTTTTTCAATAGAATATATTTTCGACTTTAATTAATAAATAATATGTATAGGTTCCGTGTGGTGTCAGACGTACAGAAAAGCACGATCCCTTGTCTTTCTGTGGGTGTCGTAAAAAGCGACTAAGGGACTTACTAGAGAACGAGCAGTAGCGTTCTCTATGCATTATACCACCATACTGCCCAGCAGTGTACGTCTTTTGGCTGAGAAGATGATGTATAGATATCAATTATCACAACCACAGTTCCCTTAGCCTTGATTCAATAAATCAGTTTCAAGAAACTACGCTATACTGGAGTAATCAAATAAATCGATAGAGACTCCAACATTATTAAAATCGATGAAGTCCTACTGGTAGTACAATAAGCTCTGTGTTTTAGTACAGTGTGTCCGTATGTTACCCCTTTTTTAGAATGATGTAGCACGTGGTAACAAGAACCATTATTTTCTAATTTATTGCCATGCTGTCCAACCTTATCAGCACGAGAGACCCTGCTGAGTATTTATTAGTGTGTAGATGACGTCATGATTTTATTATTATAACATTTACTAACAGAGTGAAGTAAAACAAATGAAAATTCACCCTTACAGCACCCTCTGACTCTGAAAAATTCTTTAGATGAAAATGTGCGCGGAAAAATGGTCGAATACGGACAATTTCCACTAGAATAGATTGATTGAAACTCAGGTAAGAGCTCAGACATTCAGCATTTGGGAGCTCACTAACAATTCTGTCACTATCAGAGCTTTTTCTAACATTCTGCAAATATCTCTCTCCAATTTCGTTCGGCTTTTCCGAAGTACAATCGAATTTTAACATCAAAGGGTTCACATACGGAATGTTCAGTTACCTGAGGGCAGTTAACTGATCCTTTCGTGAATTTCTAACTTCTAATTAAAAACGAGCCAAATGTAGCGTTATGAAGTAAAACAACTGGTCCTTCCGTAAAATAGAGTTTCAGACAATTTTTTCTCAAAATGTGTCTAAAAAAAGAAAATGCTTCATAATTTCATAATGCACTAAATCCACGCTCTGATATTGGCGGTTATAATAACTGTAAAAATAATAGCAAACCTAAACCAATAACGGTTTCTAATTTAGCAAACAAAAACTATCCGCAATCTAGCATTAAATCAAAAGACTAGAATAAACGACATTTTCTTGTTGGTGAAGAACTCAGTGGAGCGTAAACTGCTCAAGACTTCCTTCAAGACGGAACGCTCTACTTCAGAAATGCACCACTGCGCAACCCCTCGTTACAAATGCACAGCAGTGCTTAGCGGTTAGAATTCACTTTATAGCTGCCGTACACGAGGTATAGAGCTTTTCATATTTTATAATGCACTCTGAAATTCAATTCAATTCGAAATGCTGTGTTGTTCGGTTGAATGCTTCACGAATGGATGAACTGAAATGGCTCCATCATCGATCGGTACCGTTGTTATCGTTGGAAAGAATTTAACCAATAAAAATAACTGTACGTGCCTAATATTTGGCTACTGTTTTAAAACTGCCACGTCTAGTCGGCTTTCTAAAAAACTGTTTCAATATAAAATGCCTTGGCAACAGCTGTGTGACTGTGTCGCTTCCAACGCGAATTTAATGACAAAATGTATTGCGGCTCGTCAAGTCTAATGTCGTTGCATTAAGGTTTATGATGGCGTGTTACGGCGGTATAATGAGTTTGTGCCTTTGTTTAACGTAACCAGCGAATTATTAATCTTCCCCGCTCCGCCCCGCCCCTCTGAATTTGGGTGGTAGAGGGTGGTGGGAGTATGTTTTCGGGGGGTCTGAAACTCTGTTCGTATTCACGTCGTTGAGCATCTCGATCCTTCGCTTCGGAATAAATGATATACAAAATTATGTTTTATGTCGAACCTATTACGTTGAATTTAAATAGACAAAGAATTTTTTACTAAGCTGTTGTGTGACTCACTTGTGATGATGTGCTCTAACAGTAGTTTATTCGTGTGCTGTTTGAATCTTAATTAAAAGGCTCATTATAAAATGATAATTACTTACGTAAGCAAGTATACTCTTTAATGCTTTGTTAACATACCTAAATAAATATCCATATTGATCAAAAAACCTTGACCCAATTATAATCTGAAATGAATCTCGGCGAGCTTTGCTCTGGACCAACATCGTTGCAAGGACGACTGTGACACATTTGACTTGCAAAACGATAAAGTTTCCTTGAGAAACAACTGCCGACCCAAAGAAAATAAGTAAGTATATTATCAGTAAAGTACAAAAAGGTAATCACAAATGCGCCAAAGAAAATGTGTTCATGTTTTAGAGTTTTGTTTCGCAAATCCTGGACTGATTTAAGCCACAACTAACTTAGCTTCTTGTGGATAAAAAATTCAAAAGGTATGTACGAAACTACGTAATGGCTCCGAACTACGACGTGACTTGAAGTTTTCGAAAATAAAAAGCTTTGAATTTTAGTAAAATATTCCTGATTTTTCGACGCAACATTTTTATTTTACAATCTAGAAAGTCCTATCTTTCAGAAAATCGTTCACGTTCTGGAAAATTTGTAAAATTGTTGGTACATAGCTGTAACCGTAGGTTTATTACGTAACTGAGTCACCGCTTCTACTCACTGAGTCGATATTCGATCATAGGCCTTATGATGACCTACCGAGAACTAATGACAAGTTCTTGGTTTTACCTACCTAGTGATTACTATTCCTAGTTGCTTGACGCCCAGCTAGTAATTAACATTGCAACTATTATAATATGTGCTTTTGCATTATCATAGTCAATTAAAGTTGTCGCTAAGACAAGGAAAATACTGCAACCAATTCTTCTTATTCGATTTCCTAAGGAAAGTAAAATGGAAGGTGAAGGTATATTTTGTGAGACAGCTGATCGTCGGAATTCGTAATAAGACTTGTACCATCAGAAATGAGATTATTGGAGCTCTATCGCTTCGATTCGATTGCTCGATTTCCTTCGAGCGCTACCCCGTATTGCTTAAATATGATGTGCTATGCAATGTACAATCGTCGCCAATCTATTCTTTGTCCTATTCATTTTATGCTTAGGTAGGTATTGGTATAACACGTACCTTTATTACTTCAAGTACATACAACGTTTAAGCGAGATCGACATCAATTCATGTAGGTAGTTTTACATCTCTAAAATGAGCATTTAGCATATGTCATGTCGATCAACATAAAATAAACACAGTATAGCCGCTGATTGGTGGCATGCCACACAAATCTGTTGCCAAACTATCACTCGTAGTAAGCAAATCGTTTACGACATCTCGTGGGCAGTGTACCTACCTACTTTGCCTACTTTGTATTTATTCACGGCGTCTCCTCGCTTCCGTAAAGGCGGACGTGACTGCGTGAGAGGTAGATCAAGGTAATACGTTATTTTCCTGGCAGGGCAAGCCGTATGATACGAACATTTCGAATAAATCAGGTGTGAAAACGATCCGAGCACACAGGGCCAGAAAATTGAAAAATTTATGTGGCGCTCAACGCTTTAAATCGAAATTGAAAAGTGCCACAAAAATTTGTTAAAGTATGTACAATTTTCTGCTCAGGTGGTGCCAATGAAATTCGACCGCTAGATAGTAATGGAAATAAAAATATGACACAGACAAAACTTTTAATAATCACGAGCTACGACCAAAAAGACGCGACGCTCACGCCATAAAAATAGAGTTAGGATCAATAGAAATGTGTCACGAAGTCAGTTTTCGGATCAACTCCAGCAGTTTAGTGTTGTTGGCTCGGAGCCAGGGGCGTAGGGAGACGCTACGATCGGCCGTGCGAGCCACACGCACCATTCCTGGGTTATTGCTTCATCCATTATATTGAATTCAAATACCTTTATGGCTGTTGCAGCAAATCGATTTCTGGAGAATACGGAGAATGACTTACATCGAATACAATGACATACTCACTCTAGGATTTAGAGTAAAATATGACTGTCAGTTTATAAACGAAAAATATGTTTTTTTTTAAGATCACTTAAAAGTTGACGTTAACGTACAAGGCGTTTTTTTTTTAATTTACTATAATTTTTCATTGGACATATGAAAAAAACAACACGGAAGCATTTTTCTACACAGTAAAGATGCAATTGTGCTGTGTTGAAGTGTGTACCAGAGAATCTCTATGGTAAAAATCCAAGGCAATCACCGAAATACACGCACACAAAAAACTACTGACCTACCATACAAGGCTATAGGGCATAGTAGTTGTTTACGTAATATTATACATATTTCAATACAGGGCCATTCACCAGGCTCGAACATTGTCGACCAGACTGATTACGAAATGGACCACATGCAATTAATTTTGTTATGTCTAATTACCATAGCTCTACTAGAACGGCCAACAAGACCCTTAACTGACTAAAGAAACCCCATGGAGTACTTCTACAGGTTGTTAATTTTAAATACACGAGTTTTCTTAAACTACGGAAAATTCGGGGAAATTGATAAAAGAATCATCATCACTTCAGCCGAAAGACGTCCACCGCTGGACATAGGCCTCCCCCAAGCTCCGCCACTTCGACCGGTTTTGTGCTGCCCGCATCCAGCAGATTCCTGCGGCCTTCACAAGGTCGGTCCACCGGTCATCGGATAAAGGAGTATTGTCAAGTAAAAGTGGAACAGTGGATTTGTATTCGTGTTGTTATTGAAACTCAATTACATTAATACTTTGTTGTATTGTAACTTTTCAAAATGCGAACTAAGGTCATTGTTAAAGATTTCAATTTCTTTTTTTTTATTTCCTTTTAAAATATTTTAGCTGTTTCCAAATGTTACCTAAGTATAATTTGAACTTTAACGTTGTTAGCTTGATGCTGTAGTGTCCAATAGATGAAAAAGTACACCTGATGTTGGTTTTTATTTGTGTGTCATATGTATTGTGTACATCTCTTGTTGAAAAACCTAAATCAATAAATAAATAGTTGGTAAAAATAACAGCTAACAAAAATGTATGTCAGTGAAATATTTTATCGTTATTAATAGCCATACTTAGCTTATGTTTTTTTCTGTGAATACGTCGACAAACCTTTCTTAATTGCAAATGTAGTCAGTATGTGTGTTAGTAAAAAATATACTTAATACTTTTATCAAGCCAAACGTACTTAACACGGGTAAAGTCCGTTTTCAGTGGCAATGAAAACTTCCGAGAGACAATGTCTTAAAAATTGTTGAAAATATGGCTAGCACACACATGTTAGACTTACTTATTAAGTTGTGCACACCAAATCCGACACAAAGCTGCTCAATCTTCAGTCTCCCATAATCACCCAGAAACTGCAGACGGTCTATTCTATAAAATCTGACCGCTGAAGTTTTGGTGTAGTGCCTTTGAAATGAGCTGGAATTGACACTATTCACAGTTCACTTCTAGATCACTTCACCTAAGTGAGATTTTTAGTGCACTACGGCGAAGCAGGAGAGTTAACGTTTTGACCATTATGGACATTTATAGGTTTGTTCTTCTATTCTCTAATAACTTCTAAACTACTTATCACAATTTGACAAGTGGGGTAACGCTGTGAACGTCTTAATCGTCTGCTGATGTGACATCACATTAAATTGATAATGGTGCCTTTTAGAACACGTAACGTGATAAATTAAAATAACTGTATAATTTTAAGGCTTAGTAGCACATTTCAAATAATTATATAAATATTTTGAGATATAAAAGTAAGTTCAAAACTGAAAACCCGACTACTGAAAAATCACACTCTAAAAACTATGACACAAAAAAAGTTCTCATCTGAAACCCGTGGTCGTATGCCACCTAAACCAAATACATTTTATCTATCCTAATCATAAGCTATTAGGAAAAATGACATACGACCACGGCTCTCAGATGAGTTTTTTTTTAATGATTCTCTTTGGAGCGTGATTTTTCAGTAACCGTTTTAGTTCTTGAACTTAATTTCTCCATAAAATAGATTCGGCAGTACTTACAACATATTAGGCAGAGTACATGCTCATGACTTCATTGTCGGCTGCTCGCCAGTATTCTACAATGGCGGCCACTAAAACGTCAAATAAAATTCGTAGTGCGTGGGCTAAGCAGGCCAAGGCTAGCTGCGATAAGCGTCGAGTCACATTTATTTATCAAACGATTACAAGTACTCTATGTTGCCACCAAACTGAGAACGAATTTGACGCCCTAAATACGTTTAATGAAAAATTATCTGTTTAGGATGCGACCTTAATTTTGTTGAGGTTAGAAGGTCATCAAATTGAATTAAATTATAATTCTATTTCCATTCTCTACTTACGTCAGGAAAATATTTTTATTTAGAACTGAACATTTTTATTTTCAGAATAATAAATTAGAATTGCGTTTTCACTTTTGACAATATTTTCCCAGTAAATTGAAACGGCACTAAGGTTGAAACTATCTAACTGTATCATAGTCAAATAGACCTTGTTGTATTATGACGTGCAAGCGACATTCAACATTAGATCGATGAAACAGTTACGTGGTCGACTATAGGTACATAGCTACATACCTTTGAGGAAGTTCTTTATCAACGTGAGCAGTCATCATTTCAGCTACATACCTTTGAGGAAGTTCTATATCAACGTGAGCAGTCATCATTTCAGTCACACCACACATCAAAAGCAGCAGAACAATTACCTATCCTATTTACAATGGCAAGTCTTTCATTTTCAACACACGTCACACGTCTTTTTTTTTTCACCGTTCAACAACATCTATTGCATCATTTACGTTAACTTACGAAGTAATGGATTAGAAATTTCCTTTAACGTTCTTCGGATTTTGAATGAATTTGTGTTGCGCAGTTGGGATGCCAATCTCTTCCATAACTGTAGAAATATGATAACAAAAATTAAATAATGATTTATATCCTTCTTTTTACTTAAATAAAACCTACCTCTTTTTGTAGTAATAACTGTTTCTATTCACTAAGAGACTTTTTTGTAGATAATCATATCCATCTATAGTTAATAGATAGGTATCTACATTTTCGCGACGACAACAACATGAAATAAAGAAAAGCTATCACAATAATCTCCTTGGAGGCGACCTTCGACAAATCAATAGTTCTTACCATTTAGAGTTCCGAAGTAGTTGTTACGCAACCTTATAATTTCTATGAAGGTATAAGCGAACCTTTGCATAACAAACCATGAATGTCATAAGTACCTTTGCTTTATAAAGTTACAGTGTACTTATCACTGTGTAGCAATCAAACTGCGAACGAACTTAGCGCCCTAAATAAGTGAAATAAAAAGGTATCGATTTAGGATAAGACCTTAATTTTGATGCATTTAAAAGATAATTAAATAGAATCAAATTATAATTCAGTCCTTTATTTACGTCCTGCAGTGTATTATGTCCCATTTTTCGGACATCGCCTTTTAATTTAAAAAGCTGTATAGGATGCAAGATTTCTTCTCCCTATTCTGATAACACGTTTATTATTAATTTATATTGAAATCATTATATTTACTTCCGCAGCACACCACATACATTTCACATCGCAATTTCGTGGAATTTTTAAGGGTATTTTCCTACTTGAATACTTAATAATTGTTTCTAGTCTTTAGGACACTTTTAAGTTGATAATCTTATATATACGAGTATATCCATGCATATGATACATAGGTACATTTTAACGATGACAACAACATAATCGATAGAAAAAGCCAGCATAACAATATCCTTGGAAGCAGCTTTCAATAAATCAATAATTCTTACCACTTATCGGTTGCGAAGAACTTGTTAAACAACCTTCACAATTTCTATGAAACACAAAGTGAGCCATGTGAATAATAAACCATGGATTTCATTGGAACTTTCATGTCCAACAAAAGCCTGCATAAATTGAACTGTGGCTCAAACAATGTTAAATAAAACGTTGGTATTAAATAAAACGAAGCCCTTAATTGAATTTATTAATAAACTTCGATACTGTTTATTCCATTTATTTACCTACAAATAAAGCGATGGACTGTGTAACTGATCCCTTCCAGCTTTCATGAAAATTACTGTTTTTATAAGATAAAATATTTGACTGTACAATACAGCAATACATGTACTGGCAAATACAAGGTGCGTTTGGCACGTAATTAAAGAGTTAACCATCTTCTCCACGCCTCGTGTGGTCTAATGTCTAGTTACAAATGGGTCACGCATTTGACGCATCCTTCGTTCAAAGCAATAAGGTTTAAATCCCTACACTAAGATTGTGCTAGGAATGTAGGCCGGTAAGTGGCGATTGGGTAGTAAATTGGGCCTGATTGAAATGGTCCAGATTTCAACAGATTGGTAGCTGTAACGTGGATCTTCTAGAGTGACCTATCTCTCTCTGAGGGCTGCTACGTACTTTTCCAGCTCTTTATGATTCGGCACAGCCGGGCAGCAGTATCGAATATAATGTGGCTACGTTCTATCTTCTGCCGGTGGCTTCTACCGCATGGATGTCGAATATTATTCCACGATGACGTCATACTGATACAAAAAATAGCCCATATCCTTCCCTAGTATGTATCTATCTCCTAGCCAAATTTTATCGAAATCTGTGCTATGGTTAAGGCGTCAAAAACTAACATACAAATAGAGTTACACACAACACAACAATACTATGGAATTCGGGTAATTTTGTGGTGAATATGAAGTCTAGGTAAGGCGTTGTTAGCTCTAACCAAACTGAACATGACTCAGCTAGCGTAGCTGCTGAACAAAATTTCAATAGTAAGTAATTATTTCAGGTCACCTTTGTTGTTCAATAAAAACTGCCGAATTGAATACCCGAAAATGTATGAAGCACCCCTGAAGCCGGGTTACCTCTCGTTGATTAGAGTGGACCTAGTCACGTGGATGGAGGACGCCTCTTCAATGAGGACCGATTGTGTCGACACGCGACGGAAGGTCTCGTCTCCGAGGCGGGTCGAAGGAAATTCTCGTCAGCCACCTCTAATACTCAAGCTGCAGTTACGGACGATGTATTAAATAAATCTTTGGCCTTCGATTTAGAATGGAATATATTATGTAATATGAGCAGTGTTTTCGTTTTGCCCAGTGGTTACGGTCCCGACGAGTTGGAGGTCGTGAGTTTGAACCCAGGCAGGAACTTACTGAATTTAATTTTATCATTACTGCTCCCAAGGGACGAAGAAAAACATCGTGAGGAAACCGGCGTGCAGTAGAACCAAAAATTGGAGACATGTGACATCCACTATCTCGCATCAAGCCCAATCCCTCGCATAGAGAGGAGGCTTGATCCCAGCAATGGGAACATTATGCGATATCTATACTAATATTATAAAGCTGAAGAGTTTGTTTGTATGTTTGTTTGTTTGGTTGAACGCGCTAATCTCAGTAACTACTGGTCCGAATTGAAAAAATATTTTTGTCTTGGGTAGCCTATTTATCGAGGAAGGCTATAGGCTATATAACATCACACTACAACCAAGAGAAGCGGAGCAGTAATGAAACGGGGAAAATCGGAAGGGTAGGCGATTCGACGCGACGGGAAGGGTCGGGGGATCAAGAAATTTAACGCGGACGAAGTCGCGGGCAGCTAGTGTATAGATATGCTCCTACACATTATTTATTCGATTGACATAACTCGATAAAGGTTCCTAGAAAAAAACAATAACAAAAGAAATATGTTTGCCACGTAAAGAAAACAATCTATTCAGAACAGTAATTTGAGATTCTCACATTTCATGTTTTGGCTGATTTGTGAGAAAATGGGTAAATAATAATACAACCTGGTGAAGGCCGTAGGAAATCGTTGGATGCGAGAAACACAGAACCGGTCGAAGTGGCGGTGCTTGGGGGAGGCCTATGTCCAGCAGTGGACGTCTTTCGGCTGAAATGATGATGATGGTGGGTAAATAATAATACAATAATTTATTTAACTGCTAAAACATTATAGAAATGGACATGGTTGTGCTAATGTTTAGAGAAGTAAATGTTTTGGATGCCCACTTAAATCTTAGTCCTTCTAAATATAGGTATGGTTTGAAAACAATCAATAGATTCAGATTTCTTCAATATTCATGAAAAAAAAATGTACAGCCGCCAGCACATCAAGCTACTACAATCTGTCAAATTTCTTTAATAGATTCTCAACTTTATCACCAAAGTATTATGTTCAAGGTTGATTGGCAGCAATAGTCAGTTTCGGGTAGCTTGATGTGCTGGCGTCTACCTGAAAGTGCGATTTTCTAATTTCTAACGTGAAAAATATTATCGTTAACGTCCACGGCATTACACTAACACAGGCAAATGAAATGTATTGAAATATACTGAAGACACTTTCAAATTTCCGCCCACGATATATTTATAACGTGAAACGTATTTGCATACAAAAGACGCTTCCTAGGTACAATTATGCTGTAATACGTTTAAAAAGAGTTAAAATCCTTTAAACCTTAATAAAAAAGGTATTAATCAGCACATATCATCACGCTTTGTTGCTCCGAAGGATTGGGCAGAGGTGTACCAACACCAACATGTCGCCAGTTATGTTTAAGTCCCATGCAATTGTGGGCAACTCTGCCATCAACGGGGCAAAAAAACAGACTCCTGAGAAATTACAGATAGAAAAACTCAATAAAACTTTGCCCGGCCATGGGAATCGAACCCAAGCCCTTGTGCTCAGCAGTAGCGACCACTAGACCAACGAGGAAGTTATTCATCATAATTATTAATAAAACTCAGTCTTGACACTGGGTAGTCTCGTCCAGCTGTGAACACAAGGACAAATGATTTAATAGTGTAATTACTTGAGCTAGTCATTAACAAGCACTAGACAATGAAAAACCACATAAGTACAAATCATTTATAAACCGCTAACGGAAAATAAAAGCAATTTAGATGTAATCGCACCTTTAGGCTTTATCTAATGTTGTTAACGAACGCGATCGTATCGTCATTCGGTATCTAAGTAGATACGATGGTATGTACCGTTTAAGTAGGTCAAGATAATTTTAGAATCAATACCAAGCGCCGCTCTGCGTAAACAACGGAGGTACTAAGGTTGTCAGAAAATCGGCCTCTTGTTTAACAGGATAACAGAGTTAGAGCATTTCTACAGCTTCCTATAAGTTCGGTGCTAGATTCACGTTATCGCGAATGTAACCGTGTTTGTGACCCACCCAATGAGGGTCAACTAATCTTTTGTAAATAAGTGTTGCGTAGATAATCTGGGACGAGTTTTATGCTCGTTTTGTGTAATGCGTCTTTAACATAACCTATAAATGATAATCGTCATAAAATTGTTCCAACTACGTCATTTGAACGGTATCTGTAAATCTTACAATGAAACATACCTGGCTCACTGCGTGTATTATAATTAATTAATTCTAAAAACGCAAACAAAGTTGAATGCGTTAAAAATTCTTACCTACCTATATTTCAGAAGTTTTAATAATCATTTCAACATAGCACTCTTCTAAGTACGTTGATACAACAATGTATAGGCGTTGTGCCTTCTATTTTAAGTAACAACCGGTTTCACCTAGCAACACATTTCGCAATCCCAAGCAACTTGCTCACGGATCTATAATCATCTATGAAATGCTCCTAAGAGGGTTCCCAAATGTGGAGTGTGGAATCTACGTTGCAAAAAAAAAACGGTTAAAAATATGATCAAGTGCGAAGTAAAAACTTATTGAGGGTTCCGTAAAATTCTTTTATGCGGTTGTGCAGTTTTCCTCTATATGGAGTGGTCACTACTCACTACCACTCTATATCAATATCTTGCTATCTATTAGTATTATTACATTATATATTTATAATATAAATTATAAAGCCTAAGAGTCTGCTTGGTTGGAAGCGCTAATCTCAGGAACTATTGTTTATAATTTAAAAAATATTATAGTCTTTAATAGTCCACTTATCGAAAAAGGCTATAGATTATTTATAACATCACGCTGCTACTAACAGGAGCGGAGCTGCAATGGAAAACGTTGCAAAATCGGAGAAAATTTATTACTTTTTTTGGTTTCCGTTGTGTGCGCTGCGCTGCGTAAACGGATAATCATGTCGATAGTTCCTAAGTATACTGAGTCAACTAACAAATTTCCAAACCCCAACACAACCCGGATTGGGGTTTGAGAAATAGTTTAATTGTTGTTTATCTACTAAAAAGTGCAAATGTTAAAAATTTTTAGTTGACTCGAGTATTAGGAGCCATCGATATATGACGGAATTGTTCCTCTAAAAAAGATCTAAAAAAAGTCCGCGATAACATATATGTCTATTTTATTAGGTTGGCTCTCTACAACTTTTTAATTATAATCAAATCTAAATAATAGGTTGGGGAAAAAGTTTCTTCGCATTTTTTAAGAAAATTCAAAACATTTTTTAATAAAGTTTATTTACATTTAACTAAAGTATGTAGGTACCATTTTGTTCGATAACTTTTTGCCATCTTGTAGGTAGGGACATGATCCCATTGCTATAGAAATTTTGGGACCTCTGGTCAAAATACCGCGACAAGTGGTTTTGGCAGTCCTCTCGTGATGTTAACCTGACACTGCCTAAAGAATTCTGAAGAGACCGAAACAGGTGGAAATCTGAAGATGCAAGGTCAGGACTATACGGCGGATGCATTAACACCTCCCAGCCAAACTCTCTTAATTTTTGTTGGGTGGCTAAAGATGTGTTAGGTCTAGCGTTATCATGATGAAAAACCACACCCCTTCTGTTGATTAATTCCGGCCGCTTTCTCTCAACTTCTTGCTTTAATCTCATCAGTTGTTCGCAGTAGAGTTCAGAATCGATGGTCCTGCCTGGTGGTAACAGCTCATAATGAATAATGCCCTTCCAATCCCACCACACACACAGCATCACCTTGTTGCGAGTTAACCCGGGTTTCGCCACAGTCTGTGAAACCTGACCGGCCTTTGACCACGACCTTTTTCGCACGTTCTTGTCATACGTGATCCACTTTTCATCACCAGTTATCAGCTTCTTCAAAAATGGTTCGGTTTCATTACGTCGTAATAAAGAATCACAAATGAGTACACGGTTCATTAGGTTTCTTTCAGTGAGCTCGTACCCAAATGTCGAGCTTTTTTGTGTACCCAGTTTTTTTCAAATGCGCCAAAACTGTTTTGTGGTCAATTTCCAGTTCTTCAGCTACGTCGTAACTACTGGTATGCCGATCTTGCTCCACTTTTTCAAAAATGGCATCCATTTTATCCGTAATAGGGCGACCAGATCGACGTGCATCTTTGACATCAAAATTTCCGGATTGAAAACGCTTAAACCAAATTTGTGCTATTCTCACAGACACTACACTAGGTCCATAAACATCGCAAATTTTTTTCGCGGCTTGCGTTGCATTTTTACCTTTTTTGTAGTAAAATTTTAAAATGTATCGAATTTCTTCATTAGATTCACTCATCTTGACGGTACGAAAAACAAATGAAAATCACACATTTTCCTAATTTGAATTTGGAATTATGTTCTTTAAAATTTAAACTTTCAATGATACCAAAACCAGCCAGATACAAATAGTATAGCCAAAGAGATTTTATTACAAGTTCATACATACTATAATGCGAAAAGACTTTTTCCCCAACCTAATACTATATCAATAGTGTAAAGTTGAAGAGCTTGATGGTTGAACGTACTAATTTCAGGAACTACGTTTAGTATTGAATAGCCCATTTATCGAGAGAGGCTATAATAGACTATATAACATCACATTAAGACTCTTAGGAGCCGAGGAAAATGACAAAAACAAACACGATTACGACGACCTCGCAGGGGCAGGCGATTCGATGCGACGAGATGCTGACCCATTCCAGAGCTAGAAATATGACGCGAACGAGGCCGCGGGCAGAATGTAGTGGACAAAGGAATAACTTTATTTCAAAAACTTTTTCACACGGATGCCGCGTTCCCAGAGACAAATCCAAAGTTCTTATGAGCTTGTTATACCTGTATATTACCCCTCAAAAACCGAGATGATCCTCTTTACAAAAAAGAGGAAACTCGCGAAACTCGAACTGCCATGACTATTTGGCACCACCCTAAGCCTATCAACTGAAATCAAATACCTGGGCATATTTTTGGACAAACAGCTGAATTGGGCAAAACACACTAACTACATTACTACAAAAGCCAGTATATCCCTGTGGCAGTGCAAGAGAATGCTTGGCAGGAATTGGGGAATCAGCTCCAAAGTCACCCACTGGCTATACACCACAGTTATTCGACCAATCACCACATACGGCTCAATAGTCTGGTGGCCCAGAACAGACCTGAGTACAACCCAAAAAGACCTTGAAAAGGTGCAGCGGTTCGCTTGTGTAGCCATCACTAGCTGCATGAGGACTAAACCCACCGCTGCCTTACAGGTAATGCTTGGGCTACCACCTCAACACCTGATCGTGCGGGAGGAGGCTGCCCTGGCTGCCCTAAGACTGAACATAGCAGGGACCCTAAGCAACGACTCGAGGGTCAAGCACTCACACATTAGGGAGGATGCGATCAAGCGACAACCAATGATGGCATCACCCTGCGATAATACCCCAAAACTACACTAGTTTCAAAAGCACTACAATGTTATACTCACAGAAGAACAAAACGACCACTCGGGCCCGGAAGAGCTAAAAGTCTATACTGATGGCTCAAAGACCACCTCTGGAACCGGAGTCGGAGTTTTCTCACACGACCTAAACATAAAAATATCCAACCCGCTGGGAATGCTCAACACCGTCTACCAGGCGGAATGCGTGGGCATTATACAGGCGGCGTATGCCATAGAAGCCAGAAGAGTTACGGACACCCGTATACGTATACTCTCCGACAGTGCCTCAGTCCTCCAATCCCTAGCCAAACGATACATAACCTCGAGCCTTACACTAGAATGTCACAACGCATTAGAACGGGTAACAATTTCTAATCGCAACAAAGTGACACTGCAATGGATAAAAGGACACAATGGATCACTAGGCAATGACGCTGCTGACAAACTGGCCCGAAACCAGCGCGTCAGTCTGCGGCCCCGAGCCCATCGTGGCCATCCCCTTTAACCAGCTACGCAGGTGGCTGCAGGAATTTACCCACACACAAGCGGAGAGCTGGTGGACCTCGGCACCAGGCTGCAAGCCGTCCAGGGAAGCTATGCCATCCCCGGATGGTAGACTAACCAGACGTCTGCTACGCCTTGACAGGGACAGTCTGCGTCTGATGACGGGCACCATCACAGGACACTGCCCGCTAAACAAGCACTTTTACACAATAGGCATAACGGACAGCCCCCTGTGCAGGGTCTGCATGGAGGCTGAGGAAACCGTTGCGCATGTACTCTTCGAATGTACAGGCGTCACCCAGATTAGGACAGATACCCTTGGGACACCCAAATCTTACACGGACGTTCTTAGCAGACCAGGAGACATAACCAACTTCTGGAGGGAGGTGGGCTGGTTGGAGTAAATACCGACGGCCGCCATGGCCCACGCACAATGGTCCACTCAAAGGACTAAGTGCGGAAACCAAATCCCCATAACATAGAACATATTACCTCTCAAACCCGAACCCAACATCGTTGCTTGACAGCCGATAAAGCAGGTAAAAAATCCACCACCAAGAACTCACTACTCCTCAAGTCCAATAAATATAATTATGAGCAGAAAATTATTTACCTTACAAATGAACAAGCAGTTAAACGGAAAAGCGGATTACTCATGAAAAATAAAAATTAATGTTCATTTGTAAATATGGCACTTGTAAAAGAACTAGCGGTCCATTAAATAAAGAAATGTTTTATGGTAACTTCGCGATCGTTCAGAGCTAGCTCAAGGGATTTATTCAGCGCAACGAAAAGAAAGAAAAAAATAAAGCCGACTTGACGGCGCAGTTGGGCTGCGTGAGGAACCGTGAAACGTTATCAATTGAAATAAGTACGTTCCATTTTTTATTTTCTGTGGGAATATTGTTTAAGAGCCATCTTCGTGCT
Organism: Aporophyla nigra; assembly: GCA_947507805.1. Classification (NCBI taxonomy): domain Eukaryota; kingdom Metazoa; phylum Arthropoda; class Insecta; order Lepidoptera; family Noctuidae; genus Aporophyla; species Aporophyla nigra. The sequence goes on along the minus strand of OX382291.1, from coordinate 9,064,090 downwards.
TTGATCCCGTATTATAAATGAAATGTTTAGTTTTCGATGTTCTCTACATCTTCTGTTTGCTTATGGATTGAGAATTCGAATAAGATTTATCTGTGGGCATTCCATTGCTGAAAACAGACCTGACTTCGGGCACGAAAGAAATTGGACCATTGATTGACGTATTCTTTATAAAACCAGCATCATCGCACAAAGGCAAAGGCTGGACAAAGGCAAGCTCCAGTTATTTCAGTCCAGGGAGACGTCCCGCTCAGCCCAGAGCTTGACACGTCATTTGATGATTTCTCACCCAAAAAAATAAAATAAAAAAAGATAAGGGGGCCTTCCACCACGTATCTGTATTTTTTGTTATTTCAGTTTGGCAAAGAGATCTAGTTATACACACGGCTACAAGTCAAGCCATACATGTCCAGTTTTAGCTGACCTCGCGTTGTAAAGGCTTTTCGCACAATAAGATGTCAGTTTATACTGGAGATGTAGAGCTTGATATAAGATTGAAATAGTATACACTGATGTAAGATTGACATAATACTGTTATATGAGGTGGTGGTAGCCCCGAGCTAATTTAATATGAACCATGTACTTATAACATAATTATGTCATTTTATTAAACTTAGCTTTTATTTTATTTATCTCTGAAATACCTATAATCTCTTCTATTTTGTGAACGTTGTAGACCCTGTAACCCACAGATGATTCGATTTGATGACCATTTTCTATTTTGCTAAGTACACACTGTGCCCCCATACCTTTTAACAGTGTAATTTAGAAAGCCAATAACTTTAAAACAGTGACCGTGGAGTTTCTTTATGGCTTTTCTCTATAGCAAACGACCAATTGGATCCGAACACCTAGCTTGTGACGTTTCATAAGAGCCCATAAAGGTTTATGTCATATCAAATACTTTTATTTTGATTTTTGATGGACCTTTGATTAAAAGGGTTCAATAAAGCGTCCACGTAACCCTAAACTGCAGCGTGCTAGTTGGAGTGCTGATAGAATGCGCGGGCTTGGCCCAATGACATCAGCCAATTACGTCATCGCGCACATGTGCTCGCCGCTCGCGACTCCATCTAGTATAATTAACCACAGGGTTATACTCGGGAACTCGGATAAATTATGGACAGCGTGCCGCTACAACGAAGGTCTTTGTGTGACGTCCGCGTTTTTAACTTCCTGCTTTGTTATAATGTTGAATAGCTCCTAAACATCTTGCCTGTATTTGAATTTGATAACTGTACTTCGTTGCTCAATGGCAGTTGTTTTGTTACGAAATCGGCGTCACAGAGTTGCGTAAGAGTTGGAAAATTGATGGAAATTTTCGTGTTTTCGATAATATTTGCGTAGTAGAATAAAACGTGAGGCTGGTTTTACATTGAACTTTAATTATTGACTCAAGATTCCTGGCATAAGTAGGTAAAGTCTCGCTGTTTTTAAACTCAAAAACGAAGTGACTGGTTTGACGACTACTCACTAGAGTTTACGCTAGACTCCTGAAAAACGTAAAAAGCCTAAAAATAAAAGACTCACGTCTACCCCTGGTGGCGGACAACCGGGGTTCTGACGAATTTCTCTTCGTTCCATTTATACTGTCCCAACAGGAACAAAAAAACATTGCTTTCCTGATGTCTCTTTATTTCTCATTTCTCAGTTAATTTGAAATTAACAAGTACAAAAATAATCATTTTACACAAGACGGTAAATGTGATGATGATGCTTTATTCTTTCGAAGAAAAGTAGAGATTTTTACAAAAATAGTGGTACATTACTCAGAGTCGCGCGTTGATGTAGGATAGTATAGTGCGACCATTAGACAGCATTTAGCACTCGGGTGGCGCAATCTAGCAGCGAGAAGTGGCGTCGAACTCAAGGTTATTCAGCATTACAAGACAGGCCCGTGGCCCCGCTTGTCCTCTTTTTGCAATTAACACATACTATTCAGATATCAACGAAATGCGTCGCTCGCTACGCCGCGCCGCGCGCCGTCTGCATCGCTAGGAACTAGGGTTATAATATTATGTATAATGTTTTGAACGTTGTTTTAAGAGCTTGAAGCTGATGAAACCGTTTTTTGCGGCACTAGTAATGCATGTTTTCATTACCTAACAGTGCACACAACGCAGTCATTTGTTTCCAGACTGAGTAGTGACGTAAGCTAGGTACGAATATACACTGGCCTTCTTTAGTACCACACTTAAGAAATTCAATAACTTTTAAACTACATAAGTTATATTTTCGATATAAAAAGAATCACATTTTTTTTTAAACTTATAGTCGAGAACCTCCTTTTAAGGAATGGAAAACTTTATAAACAAAAACACTCCTTTTCAAATTGCTATCTTACTCTTGACCTTTTTGTTTCTGGTTTTATTTTCACATTTATTTCTTGATCGATAAATTTTGTTTCATTAGCCAATGTGTCAACAGCACGCAAACATTACTTATCATATCTCTTTCACCAGAAGAATGTGCAAAAATCGTGGTTTTTCTGGAACTAGGCATCAGTATGCGTCGTAATGCAAAAATGGTGGGTATAATATTAGCAATGTTTCGGCAGGTAAAGCGAAGGTACGAAGAACCTAGAAACCATCTGAGGAGACCTTGTCATGGTAGACTTAGGTACGCTAGTATCTGAGAAGACCGCCATATTGTCTCCACTCTATTCCATCAACAGAATTCCAGCAACAGCTTCTTCAGACCCGAAGAGACTACATTAGTGGTATTACAGTAAGAAGAAGATTTGCTGAAGCACACCAGCACCCTAATTGTGAAACGCACAATTTATCAGAATCTGAATGGGATTGAAGATTATTTCTAAACCATTGCGTCATTTGTTCGAATAAATTGTCGGCTCAGCAACGTTAATAACGCAATGAATGTTGTTCAACTATGAATATTAAACCAATTCCTACCGATAAAAAAGTCCGCAGTTACTCCTCTGAAGGCTCAAAGGCCAGCAAGAGGCCCCGAACTCGAGAGAGGGCATCGAATAGCAAGACTGGGCTATGGCTGAGTACTCACACATACAGTGGAGTGAAGAAGAATGGGTAAGAGATTTGTTCACTGATGAGTCTCGACTCTCACTATTCACTTCCAATAGAAGGCGAAGACTGTACTGATGATCAATTGAGCGATACATTCAAGCCTGCTTCACTGAAAGAGTTTAGACTCTTTCTCTGTGTTTTGGCTTCAGGTGTACAGGGCTTCCACGGTATTAGTACCATGGAGGCTCTGTACACGTATGAACTGACATCTCTCAGATATACTATGCATGTGCAGGGCCATATTTGATGTGTCCAAAACACAAAATCGAGAGATCATTGAAACGCTTGTTAATTTATGGAATTAAGACCCTGAACAAAATACGAAATAAAGCGCTAATCGAATTCAAATTCGCACATTGAACAAGTTATTTGATTCCAAACATTTCCTTCACTTGTGTGGTGGGCAAAACAGAATTCCTACTTCATAGTATCATTAGTCATGCAATAACCGACCATATGGACTAGTTAAATAAGTACCATTACTAGGTAATTTACATAGTTACATTCTAGGTATGTTTTAAATAATATTCTAGGTGCATTGCACAGTGTTCTCGGAAGTATAACTAAACATAAAGTACCTACCTACATTGTAATTACAGAATAATAATAACAGAAATATCATATTATTATAACATATTTCTAGATTGCCTCGTTGGTGTAGTGTTGCCAAACACTAGCATGAGGTCCAGGGTTCGATTCCTGGGACCGGCAAAGTCTATTAGGTGTAATTTTCGTGAGTTGGGCTTGGTTATTTCGTAGCAGCCACTGCTAATTTTAATTATATATTTTTAGTTGATTTTGTTTTGTTACTATTTGCTTACACTCTAGACTTTAGTTCTCACATAAAAATTCAAGATTAATGATGTAACTTACCTAATATTTTTGGAATCAAAAAGTGTTTTTGTACAGTTTCTTTCCGGGATTCTCCATAGGTACCTAACTTTGGCTTGACTTAGTTCACGGAATTTGTTCTGTGGCTTAGTTTCACATTTCTAACTTTTCCTTGGCGATTCAAAAGTGCCCCTGTTAATTCTCAGTAGCAGCCCAGAGTCTGGATTTTCTCCTGGTCGATGGCTATACGATATTTTTTTTCCTGGATGGGAAATCATCAAATGACTTCTCCCGCTCTGGGCGGAGCGGGAGAGCGTGTCAGACTTTTACTGACTAAAACCCACCCGTGTACCTTCAGTTGCCCATGTGCCAGGGTCACGGTATCTCTTTCGAACAATCTCGCGACCCTGGCACGCATCGGTCCTAGCAGAGCCCTTCAGTATTGCTGACATCTCTTTGAGGCGCGCGTGGAACACTACGCGCCGTCGACCCGAGCCTGGTCCTTACCGGGCGGCGAGCTACCCATTGCTCGCCGCCCGCAAGCTCGCGCCTGCTACGGTGGCCGGGAGTCCGATGCCTATACGCTCACCCCCCGTTACACTGCCGAGGTTTAATACAGGCGTCATGTTATTTCATACTAGCTTCTGCCCGCGACTTCGTCCCGTCAAATTTCTTGTTCCCCCGACCCACTCCGTCGCATTGCAACGCCTACCGCCTACCTAGAGTGATATTATGTAGCCTTTCTCAACAAATGGGCTATCCAACACTGAAATAATTTTCATTTCGAACCCGTAATTCCAGAGATAAGCGCAATCAAACAAACAAAACAAACTCAGCTTTATATTTGTATAGATTTCTGGAAGTCTCTTGTCAGTCAGCACTAACTATCGAAGTTGTGTCCGTATGGATTGAGGAGCCATGTGTCATATTTAAATGCGGGTACCCGATTTTGTAGGACCAATCATGGAATGTGTAGTAACTAATATCTCAATGCATACGGACACTCGAAGTGTAGGTACTGAAACCAAAAGAAATACATTTTTCGTACTGCAGAAAAGTTAATATTACCTACTGTAATCTTGCATTTAGTTACAGTATTTTATTTAAATATAGACCATTCATTCATAATAACCGTAATCGTTATACAATTCCATTTCTGACGGAAAAGGGTTCCAAATTAATTATAGATTTAGGCGGGGAACATTTTGAAGCCGGATATAAATATACCGAGCACACCGATCGATGACCTGATTTCGGCGGGGCGCAATATTTGCAAATTATACGCGAACTTTTATACCCTACCCGGCGGCTCCGAGGCGGGAGGGCGGGGGACGTGGTACTGCGTGGCACAGCCTACGAGCAACGAGTGCCGACCCGCAGTACCATCGCCCCAGAATATTTAAAGAGACTTGTGGATGGCGTGCCGCAGCCGCAATACACGGCATGCTGAAATTGTAATGCGATCATTGGTCCCTTAGTTTATGGTTTTCGATGTAGAAACTACTTATAAGTAATTAATCTCCCACATTATAAACTTTTCACTATACACCGGTGTTTTCCCTTCCCAGTGGCGCAAAGCCCTTGTTCGGCCTCTGCCTAAGATACCCAATCCCTCTCTTGCTAGTCACTTTCGTCCAATTTCCATCCTTCCCTTTCTATCTAAAGTGCTTGAGGCCAGTGTCCATAAACAATTCTCCCACTTTATTCACCGCAACTCCCTCATCAGTCCATTTCAATCTGGTTTCAGGCCCGGGCACAGTACCGTTTCAGCTCTCCTAAAAGTGACTGACGATATAAGGCGGGGAATGGAAGCCACTAAAGTTACAGTGTTAGTGTTAATTGACTTCTCCAATGCTTTTAATACCGTCAGTCACGAAGTCCTTTTATCCATCCTTTCCTATCTTATGGTCTCTCCGGAGGTACTGGAATGGTTTGCCTCTTATCTTCAAGGGCGTCAGCAGTCTGTTCGTGCTGGAGACTCTTCGTCGAGTTGGTGCGATCTTGCAGCTGGCGTCCCCCAAGGCGGTATTTTATCTCCTCTTTTATTCTCCATTTTTATTAACCTCATTACCACCCTGCTTCGGACTGCGTATCATCTTTACGCCGACGATTTGCAGCTTTACTGTCAGGCAGGTGTTGACAATATTTCTGATGCAATTGTGGAGCTAAACCGAGATTTAGAAGTTGTTAAAAATTGGTCAGATCGATTTGGGGTGGCGGTTAACCCTACAAAGTGTCAGGCTATCGTTATAGGGAGCCGCCACAGTATGAGGAAGTTGAGCGGCCAAACAGTGCCACCCATAATATTCGACAATTCTATCATCCCGCTTAGCTCCAACGTTAAGGATTTTGGTCTACATATTGACACTTGTCTTGACTGGCGAGAGCAGGTCGCGACTGTTAGTAAAAAGTCACCGGAACGTTGCGGTCGCTCTATCGGTTGAAAAACGTTCTCCCATCGCACATAAAGGCAACGCTTGTACAATCCCTAATCTTTCCCATAATTGATTATGGCGATGTGTGTTACTACGACCTGAATGCAGATCTCCTCAATAAACTTGACCGCCTTCTGAATAACTGCATTCGATTCGTTTTCAATCTTCGTAAGTATGATCATGTGTCTGCACACCGGTTGCTCTTAAAATGGTTACCCATTCGTCGGCGCAGAGAGTTGAGGGCTCTGTCAATGTTATTTTCTATACTCGAAAAACCCACTTCTCCTTCCTACCTTACTTCCCAGGTTCACTACTTGTGCTCTGCGCATAGTAAAAATCTTCGTTCCACCAACAATCGCCTTCTACGATGTCCTTCTCACCGCTCTGGTTTCATTTACTCTTCTTTCTTTGTTCAGGCGGTCTTTCTCTGGAATGCGCTTCCTCTGAACATCAGGACGGCAACCAGTCAGTTATCATTTAAGGTGAAAGTACGCGAGCATATTCGGAAGAAGTTGGCAGAAGCAGCACAGCGCTGATTTGCTGGGTTCGTTTTCTCCTCTACCGATCGTGATGTCGCCAGACAAAGTTCATTTTCGTTATATGGATGTATGTATATATCTATGTATGTATTTAATATTCATTGTTTTTCGAGTTATCTATCCCTTATGTTGCACCTGCCATGTTATTCTCTGCATCACCCTAAGGTTGACTGGTAGAAAATGCCTCAGGCATTAAGTCCGCCTTTGTACAGTATTTTTACTTGTGCATAAAGTTTTAATAAATAAATAAATAAATAAATAATTAAATAAATTATTTTAGTCTCTTACATTGCCGGTCGACAGCGATGAGGATGAATTTTTCGACGCTTTATTTTATTTTAGGTATAGTTTTGGTTAAGTTAATATATTATTTTGTTAATTTTATTAATCAATAAAGTCAAGGTTCCGCTGCTATAATTTTTTTTAATAAAAACTTAACCTCTCGTGAAGTTACATATAACCTACAAAATTAAAAGATAATAACAAAAAAATAAAGCATCTGTATAATTTATTATAGGTATAATTAATATAGCTAGTCATCAGCACCAATTAGGAGGTTATCACCAAATCAATTTTACTAATAAATTATTTAAATAGTTATGGTGGTTGTAACCTCCTAAGGTTACTATTAAAAATAAACTTACACTGTAAAAACCGGCCAAGTGCGAGTCGGACTCGCGCACCGAGGGTTCTGTACAAACCTGCAGGTCATCATCATCATCATTCGTCATCATCGTTTATGAAATTAAATGTTTTTTTTTTTTAATTTTTATATTTGAGTTGACTTAATGAAAGGTAAATTGTGGTTTACGATTTATGACGTATTAAAAAAAACTACTTACTAGATCTCGTTCAAACCAATTTTCGATGGAAGTTTACATGGTAATGTACATCATATATTTTTTTTAGTTTTATCATTCCCTTATTTTAGAAGTTACGGGGGGGGGGGGGGGGGACACATTTTACCACTTTGGAAGTGTCTCTCGCGCAAACTATTCGGTTTAGAAAAAAATGATATTAGAAACCTCAATGTCATTTTTGAAGACCTATCCATAGATACCCCACATGTCTGGGTTTTATGAAAAAAAAAAATTGAGTTTCAGTTCTATGTATGGGGAAACCCAAATATTATTGTTTTTTTTTTTCTATTTTTGTGTGAAAATCTTAATGCGGTTCACAGAATACATCTACTTACCCAGTTTCAACAGCATAGCTCTTAAAGTTTCGGAAAAAAGTGGCTGTGACATACTCGGACAGACAGACAGACAAACAGACATGACGAATCTATAAGGGTTCCGTTTTATGCCATTTGGCAATGGAACCCTAAAAAGTGACATAAGACAGCAAACACATGTAGTGTTTAATGTCATGTATAATTTTTTCACCGAAATGTAGGTACGAAGGTACGTACGTGAAGGTACGTTTAGGTGGTAATGTGATTTTTACATCGAAAACGGTCCAAAGTGTTTTGTTGCCGAGCATATAGGTGCGGATAATAGAGTCATGATCTTCATCTGCCTAACCATTTCCCAACAATGTTGGGGTCGGCTTCCAATCTAACCGCATGCAGCTGAGTACCATTTTTTACATGGATTTTTTGATGGCCTTGGTATGCAATGATGGTCACCTATTCACTGACCAACTGCGACAAACGTCATTTAACCAGCACCTTAATTGCGAAACGCACAATTTATCAGAATCTGAATGGGATTGACGATTATTTCTAAACCATTGCGTCATTTGTTCGAATAAATTGTCGGCTCAGCAACGTTAATAACGCAATGAATGTTGTTCAACTATGAATATTAAACCAATTCCTACCGATAAAAAGTTCCGCAATTACCCCTCTGATCGATCGAACCGTGCGTCTGTTATTACTATGCGAAGGTATAACGTCATCATCTGTCTAGCGTTTTCCCAACTATGTTGGGGTCGGCTTCCAGTCTAACCGGATGCAGCTGAGTACCAGTCTGCGACTGCCTATCTGCCCTCCATAACCCAGTTACTGGGTAATACGATACAGACTCTCGGGCTTCTGACGACCCGTATCGACTGTCTAAGATCTACGGAAAACATCCGGGACCAACGGCTTAACGTGCTTTCCGAGGCACGGAAGGGTCTTGGTATGTAAAGATGGTCACCCATCCACGGACCAACCGCGGCAAGCGTAGCTTAACCTGAACGATAAACCCGTGCGTCTGTTATTACTTAGCGAAGGTATAACGTTTAGTAGGAATATAACCGCGTATACTACCAATAAGATTCGCATGGAGTATACGTAGGTAAATCTACTACTACCTACCGTTTTATACTCCTTGGAGCTATGCCCGTTTCTCTCAGATTTCAATAAGGGGACACTTTCATGATACGTATATTGATCAGAAAGGCTCTATTCCAGCAGCCACCCCATTTCGTTTACAGATTGCGACGAACACTGAAACAGCCATTTAATTCCTCTTACGCTTCATCATTTCATCATCATTTCAGCCGTGAGACGTCCACTGCTGGACTTACGCCTCCCCCAATTTGCGGGGCTTTGCCATAATCGCCACGCTTGGCAGGCGGGTTGGCGATCGCAGTATGGTGGTAAAATCCATAGAGAACGCTGCTGCCCATTCTCTAATAAGTCCTTTAGTCGCCTTTTACGACACCCACGGGAAAAAATGGGGTGGTGTTATTCTTTACGTCCGGCACCACACGGTACTTACTCTTACGCTTATAACCAAGAAAATAATCTAAAGTTTCATTACGTAAAAACAGATACCGACGCTTGTGTTCACGATCTATCTTTCTAGTCACATATGGGACTCAATGCGAGGTAAAATAAAAAATAAATCTAATGAAATAATAAACATTTTTAACCTGTTTCCTGAACCCAAAAACACTCCATTATTAGAACGAAGTGACATTGAAGTTAGAAATATATTTGGCTCATTTTTTCCCCCTAATAAAACAATGGTCGAGACGCAAAGAATTTGATGAAGTCATACGATTTCGGAAAACGGCACATTTGTTGCTATAAGGATATTCTTTTTACTAAAAATATCCAAAGTTATTTTTTTCATTAGCGAATACGCACATATTTTGGTTTAAGGATGTCCTACCTTCTAAGAATATCCAACTACACTTTCCACAATATACACATCATAAAAATCTTTCAGAACCATACTATTTAAACTTCAGCCGAGACCAGAAACTAGTTCTTATCTGTCTGAAAATTCTTGACCATACCTTTTAACAGACTCGCAGAGGTTGCATTTAAGCACCAAACAGGTATATATAGTCCTCCAGACCGAATTTCAGCCACGGCGGCCAATCTCAACGGAGACTAGCCATCGGCGCGGGAGATATTATAGTGCTCAAGTGTATGCGCATACACAGGAGCACTCACTCTTCCCTCACTCTCATAGTCCGATGGGACGGCAATCCGACACAACCGGAGAGAGATCAGGCGTAGGACCAACGGCTTAACGTGCTTTCCGAGGCACGGGGGTATCCACCGCCAACTTCCAAACTCCGGGCTGCTACTAAGAAATTCCTAATGGAAAAACCCAGTGACACTTTGCCCGACCCGGGAATCGAACCCAGGACCCCACGCTCAGCGGTCGCGCTTGCGACCACGAGACCAACGGGGCAGTACCTACAACCCATAACCCTTCGGAACTAACAGGCATGATATCATAAAAGGAGGCATGATATCGTAAGTACAGCGTAGGTACAGAAGAAAGCGCTTTGTTTTACGTATATTCAAATAATTTCAATTGACTTGTAAAAAGAGCGACAGCATTTACCAATTAGCACGTTTTGTCCGACGAGCAACAAGAAAACCTACTTCGTTTCTACTTTTTTCATGAAAATTAAAATCCTTCTGTTTATGTAGCAGAAATATAAAAATACAAGTTTTTTTTTTTTGTTACCTATCTTCATTATTATGCTTCGGAAGTGTTACCTAATGAGTGCCATCCATGTTCCATGATCACAGATCGGCCCGGAGCAAACAAAAGTTATTCCTTCATATCTACCGGACCATCAAACCTACTCAGTACTGCATAAATTATCTTCTATGACATATCAAAAGAACTAACGTCAAAACCGCTCGATTTTCATCTTTTTTATTATCAATAAAACATTGAATTGAAATTAACTGCACATGATAACGTTAATAGTATTTTATGACATGTTTTTTTAAAGTTCATGCACATGTTATATGTATGTGCCTGCCTACCTAAGTATATTTCTGTTCGCTGGCACTTAACCAGGGTATTTGACCACCTGCCTACGCGCACACCTTACGAAACTAATGAAATACAATAATTAAGTACTAGCAATTAAAAGTGGCCTGAGCTTACAGACAGGTGCCAATAAACTGATTTTATAATTTTTAATTACGAAGCTAAAAACAGTGTCTAATGTTTACTTTCAAACTTCTCAAGAGGTTTGACCAAGAGTTTATTTCGTCTTGATACAGTTTTAAGAGCCTCTTTTGTTTCTACGAAGACGAAAATTATTAAGTGGGGGACAAGCTTTTACTCGCGCGTCGCCCGAGTGAAGCTCTGAAATTATCCGACGGGCACCCACCCACTACCAGAGGGGTGATTACGGAACTTTTTATCGGTAGGAATTGGTTTAACATTCATAGTTAAACAACATTCATTGCGTTATTTACGTTACTGAGCCGACAATTTATTCGAACAAATGACGCAATGGTTTAGAAATAATCTTCAATCCCATTCAGATTCTGATAAATTGTGCGTTTCGCAATTATGGTACAGGATTAAAAGGTATCAGATAGACAGAGTTACTTTCGCGTTTATAATGTGTATCAGTATGGTGTCCCACTCATGTAGCTAATGCACAGATTCAATGCGTTTATAAACATGTTGTCGTACGAAATACGCCAGAAAAATCAGGAATGTTGGTTTAAGAAGAATAGAGTGGGATAGAAAAAATATAAGGAAAACGGCGGTCTTCACCATGTGGGATTAATAGTGGGGAAGAAGAGAATATACCAAGGCTCTGTCCTTGGTTCATTTCTATTTAGCTAAGTGATGAACTTCAAAGAAACATAATGCCAAGCCCAAGAACAGCTTCCAGTCTAAGTGAACGCAGTTGAATAACAGTGCCTTACATGAAGCAACTGCCTATCTGATCTCCAAAACCTAAGTAACGCGATACCTCTTGGTAAGACTGGTTATCATACTTTAAAGCCAGTAGGAGAACTCATGTAGATAATTTATTGTAAAATAACGTAACGTTACTATGGCACCTAAATGCCTCACTCCGGCCCGGCACGTTGGCACATTAGACCGGCACGTGACGGCTCCTCACGTGTCCTGGACGGTTTCATGTCCTTTATCCATCTGCATGTATCGTCCAGTGCAGATGGTCTGACCATTATTCGACAAAGTGATAGTTTATTGTGCGTTAGATTTGAATCGTCCTTCCATTTTCAATTGTGTGCCAGGATGCCCGTTATTGAGCATATGAATTTAAAATTCGAAGAAACATTCTGTATGATATATGAATAATACCTACTGCTCAAAACAATATAAGGGCCACTTTTACATTTACATTTTAAAATATCTTAATGTTTACCTACGTTATGATAACTCACTTCTATGAATTGAGTTATGATCTTAAGTGGTTGAGGAACAATAACAGTCAAATATTGTCAAGATTGTGGTCAAGGGTACGATTTGACAAATTTTTAACCTGCACCTTTTTAAGTGGGTAGTTTTGTTTAATTTTTGTGTTTTATTTCAATCAATTTAACGTCACTTCACTGTGTGTTACGGTTGTTTTTGGAAGTTAAGCGTGCAACGCGATGCCAAGAATTTGACACCATTTGGACATCGCTTCTGCTAGTAGAGCCGTAGCAATGATGCAGGGTGGTCAATCGCAAAGTTCCATTTCTCTGCAGTTAGGATATTCACGAAGAGCAGTTCAAAACTTGTGGAACCGGTACCAGGAGACCGCTAGAGTGTTTTGGCGTCGTGACTCAGGAAGAGCACGTGCTTCTACTGCCAGCAAATATCGGTACGTTCGACTTTGTGCAAGACGTGGATGAACTGCTACAGCGCGCACTCTGCAAAATCGTCTACGCCGGATTACAGATACAACTGTCAATGACTAGACTGTACGCAATCGCTTTCACGAAGACCAGCAACGTTCAAGAAGGTGAATAATTTGAACGAGACTGAACGGGAGCCAGCGTGCAAACCGTTTAAGATTTGCGCCTCAATACTTTGAAAGGGGGATGGAGGAATGGCGTAACGTGCTCTTCACGGATGAGTACAAGGTGAAGTTTTATAGTGACGATCGACGTGTCGGAGTGTGGAGAAGAAGCGCTGAACGATTTTCTGATCCTTGCATACACGAATGTAACAGGTTTGATGGTCCCAATGTCATGGTCTGGGGCGGAATCAGCTTACAAGGCAAAACTGACTAGTTTTTATGAACGATGGTACAGTAACAGCAGAAAGTTACATCGAACATGTTGTCAGGTCCCATGGTATCTCATTTTCACAACGAATAGACGACGGCTTCATCCTAATCTAGGATAATGCACGAGCGCATGTAACCCGAGCGACCACGTCTTTCTTACAGGGAGCCAATATTCAGGTTTTGCCATGGTCTGCCAACAGCCTCGGCCTAAATCCGATCGAACACCTTTGGGACTAGCTGAAACAGCAAGTCAGAGCAGCTCTAGTGGATATACGCGCCCAGCGAAGCGCCAGCGCTTGAAGCGCCAGTTGATAGACCTCCTGAAAAGGAGTTTGGAGCCTGCCCTGCACCTTATTGAGAGCTTGCCTTCGAGGCTTCCAAGGTGTTTTAAAAAGGGGAGGACATACTCGTTGCTAACCCCTTAAAAACAACAGTACATTTTGTGATTTTGATACTGAACTTTAATTTTAATATTTATGTTTAAATATCCGTAAATATGGCGAAATCTAAAAAACATGATCAAGTCGTTAATTTTTTATGTAATCTTCTTATTTTTTTATTATTTTATAATAAAATTACAGTTGTTGGATTTAATTTTAATACCCCCAGCATCGTAAACTTCACAAGAATTAAATTATTCAGGAAAATAGAGGTAGCCCTTATTTTGTTTTGAGTAGTATATATGTGTATAACTAAACACTATATGTAAGTAGGTATAAGAAAAGAAATTGATCATAAAACAACTTTACAAACCATCGAATGATCAAAACAGTAGGTAGGTACTGTAAAACAGTAGCAAAACGAAAATGGAAAAGTGTACCTATAGTTTTGCACGGAAACTGTTGTGACAGGAAAAGTGACAATTAGTTTGTAGACAATCTATCATTAGTGCACAATCCACGCCAACTCATCGAGTAATCAGTTCAATATAGCTCGAATTGACAGCTCAACAGCTGATTGCATCATTTATTCACTGTCTACAACGCGATAGCTTGTGCGCATGACGCAAACTAATCATTCATGAGCTTGAACAGAACGCTAATTACATTACAAACCACGAATGTCAGTCTGAATAATTTCGAAGTATATTGCTAATCATTGCTTCATAAGTTCGAAAAATTCGTTTGCTCATCAGTGTAAAGAACGCAATGGATTTTTACGAACTGTCAAAATGAAAGACATTCCTACAATTACCCTGCAGCCATTACTGAATGTTGTACAAAATGGATATCTATTAATGATGTAGGTATGAGTATTAATGAAGTTATTTAAATACTTTAGAATGGACACCCCAGTCTAGTGAAAAGCTTATTTGTTCGAATTTCATTACTTCGTATACGTTACCCCGGCACTATCTTACTGCGATGCCTTTCATAATCAGCCTCTGTAATTCCCACAGCTGGGACATGGACCTCCTCTCGGTGAGAGGGGGTGGGCTGTAATCTAACACGCGAGCCCAGTGCGGGTTGGTAGTGTCACATGTCGGTTTCCTCACGATGTTTCCCTTCACCGTTTTGAGAGCAGTGGTTATGAAAATATTTACACAGAGTAAAGCGCCTGCTTAGGTTCCAATCCACAACCTACAACAAGTCAGTCGCGGCCAATACCACTGCCTAGTTCTGGGACGCTTTTAAATTAGAGCTAAAATGGCTACGGTGCCGAAACTAGGTACTCATTCTTTATCAATGTTCCTTTTACTTTCATAGACACAAGACTATACAGCTATTCATATTATTAACCAGCCCTTCGCCCGTCGCGTCGCCCGTGTCTTCGCCGGCATGAAATAGCTCAAGTTACTGCGCAATAAGTAGATTTTTGTTTCTGTCTGAGTAACCGCGTAGTTTTGCTAAACTACGCAATAGAATTTTTAGAGATTTATTCCAGAAATTTCACGTGTAACTATATTAGGTAGATCAATATTCGTTGCACAGAGAGGATTTAGGACCGGTTTTTTAAGAGGTAACGGTACTTTTTCCATGTGTTTATAGTGACGACCGAGATGGTATTAGCGACGCAAAAATCTCACACTCCCCGGTCTTATCCCCAAATCCGTGCGTGCGCCTTTTGAAGGTTTCCCATCAAAAGCAAAAAAAAGGTACATAAATATTAAAGTTACATCAATCATAATGAACTTTTGATCTTTTTCGAGTCGTAAGAATGGGTCGCTATGGTATTTATGTTAAAAAGAAAGAAGAAGCTATAACTACGTACCTCTAACAAACAAATACTTACCCAACCGTTCTATGTTTACACACTTAAAATATTTTTCCAAAAGAGAGTCTTTCGCAAAGCACGTTTATTCGAGCAGACGGAATTGTACTCAAAGAAAGATTATTCTGGTACCTAATTTGTTTACATGAAATCGAACGAGAAAACTTATATTTGTTAGAGGTTCCGAGAAGAGGTTCTCAGTTGGAACCGTATTTCTTTAGGTATGATAAATCATATCTTTGGTATTTCTCTACAGAATTTTTCTCATAATTCATAATAATAATACTACTTATTTAGGATAAAACAGACTGAAAACAATCTTGAAACGGTGTATAACGTTTGAAATTCGTTTGACATGAGATTTTGGTATTCACCAGTTGTTTAAAGCTTGCTCTTTAAACAAAGATTTCGGGTACCTTTATTTATACCTACCCTATGATTCTTAACCAAATAGTTTTATATTCAGTATAAGTAAAACATTTAACAGTGACGAAAATCATCACAATAATTGTTACTGAGGGGAAAAACACTTGTAGTCGACTTTGTACAACACATAGATCGACACACCAGTTTTCTTTCAGAGTTTCAACTACTTAATAAATGTTTGAAAAACAAACGCGTATTGAAATCGCATTGAAAACAATAGTGTTGCCATCTGATAGGGCAGTCACAATGCTATATTTGCTACAACATAGCGTAGTTGTAACATTTCTATCAATCCATTCACATATTGCTATTTTATTCATGCAAACACTGTTTTAATAATAATAATAATATATTTATTTGCATAAAACACGGTATACAAAGATGGTAAAAATTACAACTTAGAACAATACATGTTTTGCCAATATAGTAATCGGCATGCAAAATTTTTCGCAGGTTACATTAGTTAACATTTTATATCAATGTAATCTTTAACACTATAAAAACTATTAACACATAACCATTCATAAATCTTTTTTTAAATAATCTAGTGTTTAAATTTTTGAGATCATTTGGTAACTTATTATATAAACGTACACACATTGCAAGGCAACTCTTATTATATTTTGTTATTCTTGGAATATCACTTAGTACGAACTTGTTGGGGTCTCGTTGGTTTCGGACATTAACATCATCAGCTTTAATAAATAAATGTTGATGTTTCTTTACAAACATACATATCTCAAAACGAAGACCTTTAGTTTAAAAGTAAACTAAAGGCCTTCGTTTTTTGGTCTAGTTGTCGCAAGCACTACTGCTGACAATGAGGTCCTGGGTACGATTCTCAGTCGGCCAAAGTGTCATTGTATTCCTCAAGAACTTCTCAGTAGCTGCCCAGAGTCCCGATTGAATACTCGCGCTCCGGACTTTATCGGCCACTCTATCGGGTGTCCGGATACTCGGACACCCAATAGAGTGCTCGATTGGTGTCAATAGACTCGCCTCGTATGACATGGGATTAATACATAACTGGCAATATGTGAGTGTAGGTACTATAGGTACTCGTCTGCCTTACCCTTACGAGGAAAACAGGCTTGAGATCGTGTGACGTTACTAAGATGGTAGAAAATTGGAAACCTTTCCTTGCAAGAAATTCTAATATCTTCGATAGCGTCTCCGTTTGGGTATTGAAGCACTTAAAGGCTTGTCTACGAAGGACTACTTAATTTCATGTAAAATCAGGGAAATTTATTGGCAAGCAAACTGACGCCCTACGTCAATTTGCCGTGACAAAACGTCAAAAGCCATTTATACAAATGTCAAAAATGACAGTTTGATTGGAATAACCGGGAAATAACCGGACATTTTAAGTTGCTAGTCAGTTTTCATCTCAATTAAATGCAACAGCCCTCTGGCAAGTTTATAAGTGTCCCATAAACGAGCTCGTCCGACGTAGGACCTACATATATTCTGGTGTAACTGGAACGTGGGCACGGGTTTTGCTCTTCATATTCATCAGGCACAAACACGGCTATTACATATGAAGTTTTTCTTTGACAGATTATTGACGATGTTTAGTTTTGACCTTTTAACTATTTTTATTATTATTTGATTGTGTCCTTTCATATAATTGTGCCTAAATCTTAAATTCATTCATTTACTGACAGACAACTGCCTGAGCCGCTGGGTCTATAAGCACCACAGTTTTTACACCACAGTTTGTTTTATAACGATAGTGAGTACAGTGCAGGTGAACCCTAGGATTTTTTTTTAAATTTTCCTCTAAAGTCCCACAGATTATTTTAAAAAAAGTCAGTTCAAAAACTTAATCGCGATTACCGAAAAATCACGCTCTAAAAACTGTGATCGATATAGAATTCTCAACTAATGCTGGTCGTATCGTATGCCACATTGACCCTTCCTATTGTTAGAATGTATTGTTTTATTGGGAAGACAGTTCAGACGATCAAGAGGCTTCCTGCGATACCTACATCATTTGTCAAAATATAATAAGTAGTTTAGAAGTTATGAGGGAACAAATGAACATACATACATACCAGTCAAAATTGTAACCCTTCTTTTTATTTCGCAGTAGTCGGGTATTAAAATAATCAATTAGTAGCAAAACATATATTTTATGCTGGAAAGAAATTTCATTTAGAAAGTTTTCGTTACTTCGTCCGCGATAAATTTCTTGTTCCCCGACCCTTCCCGTCGCATTGAAACGCCTGCCCGTGCGATTTTCCCCGTTTTTGCAACATTTATCGTTGCTGCTCCACTCCTTTTGGTCATAGCGTGATGTTATATAGCCTTTCTCAATAAATAGGCTACCCAACACAAAAAGAATTTTTCAATTCTGACCAGTAGTTTCCGAGATTAGCGCGTTCAATCAAACAAACAAACTCTTCAGCTTTATAATATTAAGTAAAGATAAAGAACATAATCCGTCTTTTACATTAAATGAGCCGCAGTCGCTATGATCAGCAGTTCTATTCGGTAGGACCTCTTAACTCATTAACAAGCTAACGCCCCGGTGAAATCAGAGGATAGAAATTGTTACAATCAACAAATTAGTACGTACTGTATCTAGGTTAGAACTGACAACTGATAGCTTGAAATCTGAACTGATCTCCACAAGCGAGTTTTTACAGAATTAAATTAAATTTAACATCTCTTCACAAATGTTGCAGGCAGGTACAGAAAGTGCTTAAACTAATTTAAAACATAAAAAAACATTTGTGAGAGACAGGAGCCCGAAGAAGGCATTGAATACCTATGTTACGTGTCACCAGGCCCTGAATAACCCAAAAATAAGCTGCATATTCAAATCATACTCTTAAATTGTCAGCTAATCGTGTTATTATCTGGAAAGTTGATAACAATTAAATTACTCACCTATCCACTCGTATATCTTCATTTCACAAATCAAGGTTAATCAACAAAATCAAAATCAAAAGTCATTTATTCAAACTAGGCTGAGAGTCAGCACTTTTTGAACGTCAAGTTTACATAAGACAGTCCCCCCCAAAACGCCCGCCCTTCGACACTTCCTAGTGCTTTAGCTGAGAAGAAGAAGTGGCGCAACAAACATTCGAACTAACCAATTGAAATTTTAAGACCTTTTATACTAATGATCCTAATCCTGAATTTTTTAACTGTACTCCCAGACTTTGTTAGAAAGGTAAACAAATCAAGCTCTTACGATTGTAAGAGATTTCAGGCTTCATACGTCTGATTAGACGTATGAAGCCTGAAAACTTTCATGCCACCTGATGTTATTCTGTTACGATGTTAGCCATCTTGTTAGTGGAGCCTGACGGTTGGAGCAGATCTAACCACGTTAACGTCCAGGGCAGTCGGCGTAACGTTGTTTGGCACTAAGTTGACTGGTAACTTGACAATCAAGACCAAAGGGGTAATTGCGTAACTTGCTATCAGTAGGAATTGGTTTCATATTGATAGTTAAATAACATCCATTGCGTTATTTAAGTTGCTGAGCCGACAATTTATTCGAACAAATGACGCAATGGTTTAGAAATAATCTTCAATCCCATTCAGATGCTGATAAATAGTGCGTTTCGCAATTAGGGTGCAGGTGCAGCGGGATGAGACATGCCTTGTTCTTGATTGCACGGTTAGATACTAACTATGATCTAATTGCTTATTTATAGATGGTTTATGACGTACATCTGCCAGGCCTTTTCCCAACTATGTTGTTCCAATTTAATCGGATGCTGCTGAATACTAGTTTTTTACACACAGTGACTGACACAAGATGGACAAAACCCAGTTACTAAGAAATGCGATCTCCTTTTTTTATGGGAATCTCAAAACACATCTTCCGCTATGGGTGGAGCGAAAGGACGTGTCAGACTTTTAGTGACTAAAACCCTTCCGTGTTTCTGCAGTATGCCACGGCCTCGGTAGTACTTTCCAATAAATCCGCAACCCTGGCAGAAATACGATCCCCCTTGGTTGTCCATTTCTAGATTCTGACGACCTGTAACGACTATCAATGATCCACGACTGACAACGGGCACGAACGGCTTAACAGGCTTTCCGAGACACGGAGCCACCGTGGAAAGCGTAGCGTAACCTGCACCCTAATTGCGAAACGCACAATTTATCAGAATCTGAATGGGATTGAAGATTATTTCTAAGCCATTGCGTCATTTGTTCGAATAAATTGTCGGCTCAGCAACGTAAATAATGCAATGAATGTTGTTTAACTATGAATTTTAAACCAATTCCCACCGATAAAAAGTTCCGCAATTACCCCTCTGATTGATCGGCCAGCGGGCTGTTTTTGACGTAGGCTGAGCAGAAATTGGCGACTTAATTATTCTTTGATATCGAATATTTGGTTCCATGCGGTGGACTTAAAGCATGATCCCATTTTTGCCCGTGGATCTCTTAGAAGGCGACTAAGGGACTAAAGAGTGAAACGTGGCAACTATGGCAAACGCCTTCTATTTTGGGGAGGCGGTCTAAGAGTAGCGGTATTTCGGTTGAAATGATGATAATGATCGGATATTTGAACTGAATAGTTTCAATAAATTAGTTTCGATTAATTATAGTCAGTTAATCGAAACTTGGTATACTACTGACAAAAAGTCGTTCAGCGTCTAAGCAGACGGCTCTTTAATGGCCAAAAAATTTATTCTAGTCACGAGAACGTTAATAGCAACGTTTCTGATCGACACCAAATTACCAAAGCGCCGGTTTAAGCCGTCTTGACGACGTTCTTTCTCCCTCTTCGTTATTCATTCTCCTATTGGAGAGAATGGGACGAAAGCTCTGTAAGACTCACACGTAACGTTGCCAAAGCCGTAGCTGTGAAGGGAGCATTAGAAAGTAATTGGCAATAGCTCCGAATCATGAAGGCGTAAGTAATTGAGTATTTCTTTAAATGGAGCAATGCTCACAAATTAGAATTAGGATGAATAGCGTGAGCTGTAGTGGTGAGAGGACATTGGCATTCATGCTGTGTGTAACCCTTTGTGAAGGCCAATTCATGTAATTAAAAACGTTCAAAATTTTTTCGCTGTCTGATCTCTGCGACAGTCAAATATCAAAAACTTGTCATAAATGTATGGAACTCGGCGTATTTTTGAGAAATTGAGACTGAGATCAGAGTGAATGGTCCTAAAATTACAAAATTGTTCTGTGGTACATCAATGTTACCAACGACAGAAGACTAGCCTAACTGACTAACGCAGAACGAACGCTGCAACACAGAGCAACGCAACGCAGAGCTGAAACTACTGAATTTACAAACACAAACGACACAGGTTCCTTTTGTTACGTAGAAACACAGGAAGTATTGAGACATTATCTGGAGATATTTGGATAATCTTTCTGACTGGGGTCATAAAGTAATGCTTCTATTATTTCAACATAATCTAGGTTATAATTCAAGGTTCAAACGTATCTAGGTTACTTCTAATAATTGGTTACTTTTGTGAACACGAAGTTTGGTACGAATACTTACAGAATTAACTGATAAAATGTTTTTGTTTTTTATTGATTTGTTGTTCAAATTATGTCAAACATGCACGCATCAGTCGTAATTATATCGGTTTCGAACGTCTGTAACCGACAAAGGAAAATGTTGGAAATAAAACAAATATTTTACAATAACACTGAGGCTGAAAAATCCTAAATCTATGTACCTAATCGAATTAAATGATTCAACTGCTACATTTATTAGAAAAAGTCGGAGTATTCAAAAGACTGCAGTATAAAACGATGAGCCTAATGTTTTACCAGCAGGATTGAAATAGTTCGATCAATTTATAATATAATTAATGGCGGTTTCTCCATCGATTTCTTTGATTACACCCGTATAGCGTAGAACCGACCTATCGAATCTATGCTACATAAAAGGAACGAGTATTAAAAAATTATGTTATGAAGCACATTAGCTATATCTAGACCTTATTATAAATTCTAGTTTTCTTTTATGTAAGAGCCTTGAAAGAGTTGATTTTTGAGCTGTTCTTTGTATTTTCCATGCAAATCACACGTAATAATTTTCGTTTTTTTTTTTCTGTGTGGAACTTACGTTAATTCAAACGATTTTAAGTTTCGAAAAACTCGTTTCGGCCGTAATATTTAATAAGCCCTATACGGTATCCATATGCATGGATTAGAGATGCGCCGAGTACACATGGCTACAGGTCAAGCTATACATTTTCAGTTATAGCTGACCTCAGATTGTATAGGCTTTGCGTACAATGAAATGTCAGCTTATACTGGAAATTTATAGCTTTTTACCGTGTAACTGAGTATCGAGTAGGTAATACTTCGATATTATGTTTACCGAAATCTGTGTACTCTACTCTGCCGAGGAGCTCGGTATAGTTGACGCAGGTATTGAGGACGTATGAGATATTATAGAAGATTGCCATGCATGTTTTTGGCATTGCTACAAGGATGCTAATATCTCTACAGATATACCCAACAGTGAGAAGATCTGAAAATTGCCTGCGGTACCTATAGAATTAGACCAATATCTAAGCGAGTATCTTTAACCACGATACTGATTATTTAATTAAATATGTTCAATTTATTCATGTTGAGAGGATGAATGAAGTACGGCTCACAAAAGGTATTTACAAGGCAGATGTGAGTGGAAACACCAGGAGGGGACGCCCTAGGAGGACATATAGTGACCTTATTGGTGATGTACTTCAGAAAGGTCAGGTGCGCAGTACTCGCAACCAGCGTGTGTGTATGACCAATTGTATGAACCTAAACGAGGCAAAAGGAGTGTGTAGAGATCGTAGCAGGTGACGTTCCGTGGTTTCTGCCTACCCCCATGGGAAAAAGGCGTGATTGTATGTATGTTCAATTTTTTTACGTTAATATTTTAAAGAGATCAGGTTTTAAGTTTATGACTTCTTGATTAGTTTTCGAATACCTCGCGAGTTATACGACCAATAACAAGTACTACCAAGATGGCCGAGTATGGTGAGTACCGAGTAATTATCGCAGATTTCATTCAAACTTTGCACACCTGTCAAGGACCGATGACAATGCAATAATTTCATTTTGTGCCATTATCCTTGTCAGGGTTACCAGGACAGCAAAAAAACTGTCTTCGAAAACTACGCTGACATACGTCACAAAAAACGCTGACATACGACATAAACTACGCTGACATACGTCACAAACTACGCTGACATACGTCACAAACTACGCTGACATACGTCTCAAAATTCGGAACACCCTAAAAAATAGAAAATAAATAATAGTTTAAAATCAATCAATAAAAAATATCTTAAAAAGCACCTCACGCTTTTTTCCATTATTTTGTACTTTTTAGTTTGGTTTTCAATGGAAGCGTGTTTTTTAGTATTTTTTAAACTATTATTTTTTTCGATTCAAAAACCGATCGAATTATTTCGCGTGTTCGCTAAAGGACGGATTCGCTTCATTAACTTTGAGTTGGTATCAAATTTGTGTTAGGTAATAATAAATAATATATTCGGTTTTTATATTTTATTAACCTTACTTAAAGCTAATTCCTGTGTTAAAAAAAAACGTTATGATTCATCTTACAATCTCAGCGAATTTTCAAATTGTATAAAATGCTGGCAAATAAGAGCAATTTTTAACGGACTTCTTAATAAGGAGGGTTCTCAATTTGGTTATGTGTATTACTTGGAAGAACTGCGTCATTTATAAACCGATTTGAAAATTAGGTATTATTTTGTATGCAAGGATAGGATGGTCCCTAAATTGGTCTAAGTTCTGATGAATGGTTTTGAGTTAGCTTCAATAGTAGGTAAGTACCTCCATATTTTTCCACTTAGTTTATGTTGATGTTATTATAATAATTACTTAGAAGGTGTTGGATACCAATTTGTGTGGGATAAGTACCACAAAAAAAAGGAAAAAAAAAATTATATAAAAAAACAAAGTCTATGTCTTTAGTTTTGCCAGTGACTTCCGAAATTTTTGTAATGTTTTCTTTTTCGAATTCCATTGTTTTTTTATCGTCATTTTGGTACTGAGATAAGAATACGAACATTCTTAAAAATACGGGAAATATCCTTCAGATAAGCAATTACAAAAGAGAAAACAACTGATCAGTAATTAAAACAGAATCTATCATTATTACTTACACTATATCTAATCGATTCTACAGGAAATACTCTGATAAAAGTCGTTTTGTACAAGATTGTATATCGTCCGGTTAATCTAATATCTGACTAAAATGTTTTTACTTTTTCACAATCAACACCAAAATTAATAAAAAAATTAAGACACATCAATGTATTTTTTCGGACGCTTTTATTTTTTCTCTAATACCTAGTAGGTATATATATTAAAACCGCATCTTATTATTTGGTTATTTACTACATTTAACTACATAAAATGTCAAGAAATATGATGAAAATAAAGAGGTTTACGACGTACAAGTACTTATCCAAAATTCTTCTTAAAATGAATAAGTACAATCCCCTTGACACTAGGTAACATACCTAGAAGAAACTGATAAAAATGAGACTCTATAATGAAATAATTCTCGGAAATAAGAATTTGATACAGCGGCCACAGCGACCACCAAAAATTTGGGGGAACTAAGGTACATCGATATGGGCCACCGTCCCGCAGGCCTCGGTGTGGAGACAACTTGGGGATCGATAGCGACATGGAGTGGTTGCCATGGTGATAACGCCTTCGTGGCCCACTTTTGGGAACTCGTAAATCCCTAACTTGCGCTACCTACAGTCAGCTACAGTGACCACATCGTCTCTAATCTCGTTTCTCGTTCCGAACACATATTCGAATGCTTTGATGTTTAAGATAGCTTGTTTCCCCTAAGTTCTAGTTTTTGGTTTTAATATAACTAGTGGACTCTTCGCTTAAAATAATGAATTTGTTAACTTTGTGGATGCATCCTTTCTTAAATATTTTACTATAACTTTATCCACACGTTTTGTTTTCATTTTTTTTTAGTCAGGACAAGAAAATTTTTACGTTTCTGAGATTCCTATTTTATTTTTACGAATATATTTTACCTATCAAAGTCTTGGTATTCTTTTTTGTGGACAGGAATTGAATAATAAGAGCAAAATTGCACTTTCGGTCATTTCAATTAAATTGCATTTCATTAAACGGACTAAAAGTGAAATAAAAGAAATTCAAGACTCCATACCGTAGAAATATTTCGTAAATTATGTTATAAATAAAAATAAGTTGTTTCATAGGAAGTGCAATACTGCCACAATAAAAATGTCAGGAACAGCATTTTTTTAGTTATCCCCCAAGAAAATTTTCAACAGGGTTCAAAATTATGTCCTTACTGAATTCATGGTTACAATGTGTGCGTCCCTGTCCCTGCCACCCTGTTCATATAACTATATGGGTTACTATAACTATACCTACCTACATAATAAAATAATAAATAATCAACTTATTTTGAAACGTTACTCATGAATTGATCCATCTCACCTTTTTAGTAGGTCGAGTGTTTTGCTTGTAAGAGAGAGATAGCAATGAAAAGAGAGTGAGAGGGAAGAGAATTTCGGTTAGTAGGTTTATTGATCCCTTGCAAGCTGATCTGGAAACGTGAAAATGAGCGGAAGTAGGTACATTACTTTACAGGCAGTGGTGGTGGAGAAATGAAAAAATACTGAATAAATATATTATTATTTAAGGCCTTTTATTTCACAAAAAATACAATAATATTTTCAATACATAAAATCTTAAAATACTCTTACTACAATAATATTTTCAATACATCAAATCTTAAAATACTCTTACGGACGGTAAAATCATGAATAATCATTTAAATATGCATTTTAATCCTACTAATATTAAAATGTGAATGTAAGTTTGTTTATTACGCTTTCACGCGAAAACTACTTAACCGATCATCACGAAACTTTGTACACATATTCTTGGAGGTATTAGAAGTAACAAAGGATACTTTTAATGAAAAAAATAATCTATATTTATTGTTATTTTTGACGCGAGCGAAACTGCGGGCAAAAGCTAGTAATATATAACTTAATAAAAAATATAGTCTAATATTTAAAAAAATAACTGTAGGCCGCGTTGCCACACGGACAGCCAGTCTGAAATGAATGTCTCACATAAAACAAAATGAAGTGCATTACCTATCAAAAGAAATTATTTTCATTAGGTTTAAGAGACCGTACACGAAATTTTTAGAATTTTGCTGACTTAGGTGATTTTATAAACGTGTTTTTATAATTAAAATACTGGATTCCTATAAGTTTTAATTTTAATGTACCGTATAAAAGATCATTTCAACTAAGCGAACTCGACCAAATTTCGTATACGGCCTCAAAAGGGGCTTTAATATTTATATTTTTTGTCTATGTGGTGTTTATACTACTAGCACACTACTAAATATTTATTTGGATTTACCAACGTTTGTATACAGATATTACAGGAAGTAATAGAAACAACAAAAATATAGACCAAATATATTGACTGGCCTGTTAGTCTAGTAGTTAGTGACCCTGACTGCTAAGACAGGTCGTGGGTTCGATTCCCACCCAGGACAAATGTTTGTGTGATGAGTACAATCATTTATCCTGTGTCTGGATGTAATTTATCTAGAATATGTATATATTTAGAAATATATAAAGTATATTTATCAGTTGTCTGGTTACCATAGTACAGGCTCTGCCTAGTTTGGGATCAGATATCGGTGTGTTGGTTGTCCTATAATATTATTATAATTTTTATGTGTTAACATATCTCGGGAACCTGGGATCCCGGTCCTTTGGAAAGTGTACGAGGAGCCGAAGCCAACTCGCAAAGGCCCCTTTTTTTTTTTTTGGATGGGAAATCTTCAAATGACTTATCCCGCTCTGGGCGGAGCGGGAGGGCGTGTCTGACTTTTACTGACTAAAACCCACCCGTGTTCCTTCAGTTGCCCATGTGCCAGGGTCACGGTATCTCTTTCGAACAATCACGCGACCCCGGCAGGCATCGGTCCTAGCAGACCCCTTCAGTACTGCTGACATCTCTTTGAGGCGCGCGTGGAACACTACGCGCCGTCGACCCGAGCTTGGTCCTTACCGGGCGGCGAGCTACCCATTGCTCGCCACCCGCAAGCTCGCGCCTACGGTGGCCGGGAGTCCGCAATCGACTCCCGGCGCCCGGGGCGTCTCCTCCTGCGGCGGCTAGGGACGTGAGGGCGCAGAAACTGCCACTCCCTCACGCGCCCCGCCTCCTCCTTCGCGAGCATTACTGCTTCGCAGAAGGAGGTGACGGCTTCCCATGCCCTCTCGCTCCGTACCATGGCTCGCACCAGGGCCGGACGAGAGAGGTCGCCGCCGCCGATCGCCTCCACGAGGATACGGCGGTGCTCCGCCCAGGCAGGGCACACTTCCACCGTATGCTCCACCGTGTCCTCTAGACGATCCTCACAATGGAAACACCCGGGCGTTTCCTCCCGCTTTATCCTGAACAGGAACCCACCGAAGCACCCATGCCCGGTGAGAACCTGTGTCAGGCGGAAGGTGAGGACGCCGTAGCGCCTGTCCATCCACTCCTCAAAGAGGGGACTTACCGCCGCAATTGTGGCGTGCCCTCGCAAAGGCCCCTTAGACAATTTTAAAAGATGAGGGGGCACCAACCGACGATTATCCCTGTATGCACCTATGCAAGTGCACCCAAAGACAATCCCCGGTTGGAGCAGGACTATTATAGAATATGGAAACAAAACAAATTAGGCTATGGGTTTGGATGGCTACAGTGGATTGGTAACCGCAACTATGGAAGAACTATGGCCCCTGCCTAATCAATGTTTTGTATACACGGATAAAATGGCAGGAGGTGACTTACATACTCAATAATGGGCCCCCGGGAAACGTTGCTAGCATATAGTGACGTAGCGACAAGGGGGCAACACTTCCTAAGGTGCTTGAGAAGTGAAGAGGTATTCCACGGCTTTCAGAACAATCCCAGAGCCCGGAAGATGGTCAAGATCCCTACGAGCACTTACTGGAATACTTCCTTTCCCCGAGCACGTTTGCTCTTGCGAATCTCCACTCAAGCCGGCCAATAAAAGCAAGAATGAGGCGGGAGTTCTGAACCTCATCAGTGTTCACTCCAGCCGGCCAATAAAGGCAAGCCAGAGATGGGGAACAAGAATTCTCCCGGGAGATAGGGTCCGTGGGGTCGCTACTGCCCAACAGCACGCCACATGCTGCCCTACGGGTTTATTATTATTTCGTGTCTGTTTTGTACAAACCATTACAGGTAAAACAACATTTTCTTATTCAATTTAAAATATGAAACTGTTTGTAAATCAAAAATTAAATACAGCAAAGAGACAAAGTTCCTTTTATTAACGACTATTTTGCTTTCATGTGAAGCATTATTACGAGTACTTTGCTTTTTACTGTTATAAACAAAGCTTTGTAGCACAGTTTGTGCGTAGAATCACAACACATAACCGTTAGGGCATTACCACCCTCTTGACGATACTTAACAGGACTAAGATTCCTAAAGTGAGTGTCATGCAACTTGTCTTAAGTCAGTTATTACATATTAAATGAATTAAATACGTATTAATTCGCAGCTAACGCAAAAACTACCAAAGCAAAGTCAATAAAATTGGTAAGGGTGGTCTCTTGAAGGATAATCTACCAATTTTTTTTTTATCAGTTCTATGTTGGCGGAGAAATCGGTGAACATACATTAAAATATATACAGCTATATATATATAGGTATATACAGTGGAACATAGAACTTCCTCCTTTTTTGAAGTCGGTAAAATCAAAGTCAATTTTCGTATCTGTCCGTGTGTCCAAGTAGTTATTGGAAAGCTTGGGACAAATCTGTGCGGAAAAACGCAGCAAGTAAAATATTCCATAGTTGGTCTACGCGCCGATTCCGCGTAGCAGATGCCTAGCCTCCAGCATTGTAGCAAAAGCGTAGTAGGCCCGTAGCGGACGCACAGCAGGCGCGTAGCTGAAGCGTAGCAGTCGCGTAGTTTGCTACGTATTGACGACGTGTAGGAGGGTCTCGACGCAGCGGCAGCGTAGGAATTCAACAAACGTCTGCCCAGCCGGCGTAGCTTGTCCAATTCTAATCTATTCTACCAAGAACAAAAAAAGTTCCATACATACATACAATCACGCCGTTTTCCCATGGGAGTAGGCAGAAACCACGGAACGCCACCTGCTACGATCTCTACACACTTCTTTTGCCTCGTTTAGGTTCATACAATTGGTCATACACAAACGCCGGTTGCGAGTACTATGCACCTGACCTTTCTGAAGAATATCACCAATAAGGTCCCTATATGTCCTCCTAGGGCGTCCCCTCCCGGTGTTTCCACTCACATCTGCCTTGTAAATACCTTTTGTGAGCCGACCTTCATTCATCCTCTCAACATGACCAAACCATCTAAGCATACTTTTTTCAATTTCAAGTTCTACTTGCATCGTCAGCAGAACAGTTGCAAGACATGGTGACTGTAATGGATGAAGCATTTAAGATGAAGGGGATGAATATAAATGTGAATAAGACGAAGGTCATGGTGTTTGAAAGAGAAGAGAACGTATCGGTGTGTGATGTGAAAATAAATGATAAGAGTGTGGAGCAAGTAAGTGAGTTCTTATATTTGGGGAGTTTGTTTACAAGGGATGGAAAGATTGATAAAGATGTGGAAAGAAGAGTGAATGCGGGAAATAAAGTAAATGGTGCTTTACATGCGATTGTGACCAACCAGTTGATGTCCGATAAGGCTCGACTGGCTGTTCACAATGGTGTACTGGTGCCTACGCTTATGTATGGAAGTGAATGTTGGGTGTGGCAAAAGAAGCATGAAAGTAGAATAAATGCTGTGGAAATGCGTTCCTTGCGAAGCATGTGCGATGTGACTATGAATGGTAGGCTGAGGAATGATGTGATAAGAGAACGGTGTGGTTTAAAAGAAGATGTAGTGACAAAAAAAGTTCCATATGTATTTTAATTCTGTAAAAATGTTTCTATCTCATCAATAGTAAAGAGAAATAGTCATCATACTTAACATCGTACTCTTGTCGACTGAAGAATAGAAGCATCTCTTTTCTTCAGTTTTACACAATTTTTTCTACGATACAATCTATCATTTTGTCTTCTCTTCCGTCGACAAATTCCGTTTCTATGGCGGTCATACTACGCGTTCAGAAGTAAATAAAGACGCTTTTTATTTAGTTGAAAGGCAAATGATTAGGTGACAATTTTGTGGTTACTTTTCGTGCGTCTTTAGCTTAAGAATTAAAACCTCTTTCATGGCTTAAGGGGTATGTGCTAGTAGCTTGCGAAATTAAAATGTACAGAATTCATACTTTGATATAAAATGATTATTGTTACACAACGCCCTGTTACAGAATGATAGTTGTGACTAGAATATACGGAGATTTTAATTGCTTTACTCAATTTCTCCCACTTTACTTACTACATGGTATATTTATATAGATATACCTAATTGCTTCATTTGAGGAGTTCTACTGGCTAGTATTTATTCAAATAGTAGATGCGCCACTCAAGGGCCGGAATTGCAGACGGATCACTAGCGATGGAGTCTTTTCATTTACATTAAATTTTGCCTTTCCACTAGGTATTTTTATGCTGAATATTGGTATTTTATATGATTATCTCTTTGGTCCAGTGTTTACAAGCGCGACTGCTAAGCAAAGTGCCCAGGGAACAATCCCCGCAGGTCAGACAAAGTGTTAAATGGCGCATCCCCCTTGGAGTTGGAATCCCGCTATAAATCACTACAGCAGACAGTTTTTAAAAGTATGTATAGTATTCAACGCCTAGATAATTCCATTAATTGCCCTCTAATAATACTGAATTAAAAAAAAATGGAAATATAAGTACTCGTTCTGCGGTATAACTAATAAGGTTGGTATTTATTCAAAAAATTACAAATTAAATAAATTCCATATTTAAAAACTCTATCAAGCACCAAGTACTAAATAATCGACCTAAATTCTGAGTACATATATACAGTACATTTTACGTTTAAATCTAACCCTCAAATTAATGATATAGGTATTTCACTTCGATTTTTTAAAAGATCAGTACCTAATGTTGGCTAGCTAACATTGTTATGTCCGAGGGAAGGTATTTTTAGTTACAAATAATCACATTCATTCATTGAAAAAACATTAGATGAACACCAACCTATCGAGCAGGCGGGTTTTCGTAAAGACTACTCAACGATCGACCACATTCATGTAGTACGCCAAGTTATGGAGAAGTATAAAGAATATCAATGTACCTACTACATCGCATTTATCGATTATAGCAAAGCATTTGATTCTTTGTTTCACGGAAAGATATGGGAGTCATTAAAAGAACAAGGAATTGAATACAAATACATCCGTTTAATAAAGAATGTTTACAGCCAGAGTACTGCGAGAATCCAATTAGAAAAGAAAGGTGAACCTTTCAGAGTAGGCAAAGGCGTACGACAAGGAGATCCCCTGTCACCAAAAATATTCTCGGCGGTACTAGAATCAATATTCAGAGGTTTAAATTGGGAAAATCTCGGAATCAATGTAGACGGTGTCTCCTTGACTCACTTGAGATTCGCAGATGATATTGTGTTATTTGCAAAATCCCCGGAAGACTTAACAAAAATGATAAACGAACTGGCAACAGAAAGTGAGAAGGTAGGGTTAAAACTGAACCCTGAAAAAACAAGAGTAATGACAAACGGAGAGAGAATTACCATAAAGTTAGGAAACAACCAAATTGATTATGCAGATGAATATATTTACCTGGGACAACTAATAACAGATGATAATCCGATGCGCAAAGAAGTTGAAAGACGAATAACTAACGGCTGGAGAAGATACTGGGGTTTGAAAGAAATCATGAAAGATAAAAACCTTCATATGAATATCAAAAGCAAGCTATTTAACACTTGCATACTACCAGTTCTCATGTACGGCAGCCAAACATGGGACTTATCACAAAACACAACTAGCAAACTTGCATCATGCCAATACGCAATGGAAAGGAGCATGATGAATGTGAAAAAGTCAGACCGTGTGCAAAACCGTGTAATAAGAAGCAAAACAAAGGTCATAGACATAACGTGCAAAATTAGAAGGCTTAAATGGCGATGGGCAGGGCATATGGTAAGAGGAAAAGACAAATGGAGCAAAATTGTGACACGATGGTACCCTAGAGAAGGTAAAAGGAAAAGAGGCAGACCGCAAAAAAGATGGGATGACGACATAAGACAAGTGGCAGGCGTCACATGGAACA
The DNA here is from genome assembly GCA_947507805.1 of Aporophyla nigra. Taxonomy (NCBI): domain Eukaryota; kingdom Metazoa; phylum Arthropoda; class Insecta; order Lepidoptera; family Noctuidae; genus Aporophyla; species Aporophyla nigra. Next base: position 9,031,903 of record OX382291.1, on the reverse strand, counting down.
GAGTGGCTCAAGAAAGACAGGAGTGGAAAAGGTTGGAGGAGGCCTTTGTCGACTGGCAAACAGATCTACAGAAAATAAGTAAAATTCAAATAAGAGACTAAATTACCGTACATTAAATTTAAGTTTTCTATGTATTTTCATCACATAATTTTATTGCAATATGGATCTGAATAAAAGGCTATTATTATTATTATTATTATTATTATTATTATAATCACATTCATGGGCGTACCCAGGTTCTGGGCCAGGGGGGGGCAAACCAGGATTTTTTATAAGCACTTAGTCAAATAAATAAACACATTTTTTTTTTTAATTCTTTAAATATTAAGCTAATAGCAATTTTAAAAGTAACTTTCGAGGGTCTTCAACAAAACGGTCTGCGACGTCTTTCGTGAAATAATCGCCCATAGCGTTAACAAATTTTCTATGTACACCGAGCATAAAAGCCCATTTAATCTACTTCAATCATGCTCGATCTTTATACGTTTTAACGCGTCTGAGTGTTCTGATTGACCTTTCAAATTTAGCGGTGGAATAAGGTATTAATTGCCAGTAAAATTTCTAGGGCTGTCTTCACCTTCGGGTAAAAAGATTCTGCTACTCCGTTATTAACTCTGTAATTCCAATACTTTCAAAGTCCTACTGCTGCTTATTCATCCAAAAAGATCCAGATGTGATCACTCGTAATTCATAAAATTTAGATACTTCCTCCCTATATTTTTGTAATTTTGGAACTGTAATTTTGAGTATCTGAGCAGGGCGCAACAATGAAAGAGTAAACGCTGGTAAATGTTTTTTGCCAAATCTTGCCTCTAATGAAGATGATAACGAATTGAAATAAGGCTCGCAAAATGAGCGACGAAAATAATCGCTAAGGGGCTCGCCAGAGTAGGCAGCTGGTTGATTTGCCCACTGTAGTTGGCGGCTTGCTGTCTAAGGTCAACGCAGCTCAAGGTTCAAATCCGCAGCAATTTCTTCAGCTGAATCGATTAAATTTTCACTCCCTTCTTCCGCGGAACGCCTGTGTTCTGCACATTTTATTACGTCCGGCGTTTTAGACTTGGGCTCGGACACCGGACACGGTTGTTTCGGGGGGTTCCTGTTCCAGAGACGGTGGGAGGAAACACCCTCGTGTTATCACTGCGTTGATTGCCTGGAGGACACGGTGGAGCATACGGTGAAGGTGTGCCCTGCCTGGGCGAAACACCACCGTATCCTCGTGGAGGCGATTGGCGGCGGCGACCGAGGAGCGGAGCTAGAGGGCAGTAAGAAGCAGTAATGCTCGCGAAGGAGGAGGTAGAGCGCGTGAGGCAGAGGTAGTCTCTGCGCCCTCCCGCCCCTAGCCGTCGCAAGAGGAGCAGCCCCGGGCGTCGGGAGTCGATTGCGGACTCTCGGCCACTGTAGGCGTGGGCAGAACCGACGGCGCGTTGTGTTCTTCGGGCGTCTGAAAGAGATTTCAGCAGTATTGAAGGGGTCCGCTGGGACCGATCCCTGCCAGGGCCGCAGCATTGTTCGAAAGAGTTACTGTCTGAAGAAACCCGTGTGGGTTTAGTAAACGTTTGAAACGCCCTTCCGCTCCACCCAGAGCGGGAGACGTCATCTGATGATTTCCCACACACAAAAACACGTTTTGACTGTTATATCTTTGGGACGGGTGCAGCAGGGAATTGTATTTGTTAACCGACTCCAAAAAAGTAGGTGGTTCTTCGTTCCACTGTAATTTTTTTCTGACTGATTTAAAAAAAAAAACCTTTTTTTAATGGATAGGTTATGCTTCAGGGTCCCATATAAATTTTATTAGCTTTGCTTTGATAGTTTTTGCTGGCTTGATACGTATTGGCTTCGATAATACGTATTTAATCCACTTTATTCAGCGTGATGATACTCTAATACTTCCTGTCACTGCTACTGACTTGGCCAGTAATGGTATACTAATTAGTGCAGGGTAGATAAAAACGTATTTGCAAGAAAAAAACAACTGACTTCCAAAAAAACACTACAAGTGAAAAATAACTTTAATTTCGACTTCCGAAATTAAAGTTATTTTTGCTTGCAGCGCTGCTAGCGAGTAGGTGGAATGGATGCGTCGCACGATTTTTAACACGCTTTTAATAGCGTCGCACTCACTCGAAATTTGGCATACTTATCAAGGACCTTTGACAATACAGTAATTTTAAAAATGTGTGCCATTGTCCTTGCCGAGGTTACCAGGATAGCAAAAAAAACAGTCTTGGAAAACTACGCTGACATACGTCACAAAATTCGAAACACCATAAAAAACATAAAATAAATAATACTTGAAAAAAACACGCTTGCTTATATAAACGATGTAAAAGTTGTATATGTATTGTATTACAAATTGCAAAAACATATTTTTCTTATTTTTTATCGACAAAAGTAGATAGTTAGTAGGGACGTTAACAAACTCCAGGGGGGGCAGCTGCCCCCCTCTGCCCCCCCCACCCTGGGTGCGCCCATGATCACATTTTGTTAATCCACCTCAACGGCAACATTCATAAATGCCTAAAGACGATTTTGATATTCTAACATTGGTACAATTCTGTTCAGCGTTGAGTTTTCTACTAAATAAATGTATTTTTATCGCAAAGGAACACATTGCGTAGCTATCTGCAAAACCTTTCAAGAATATCTGTTAGAATATAACAAGCAAAACTATTTAAAAAATATTGTAGTACACGAAATTGATCTTAATCAATTCAATAATCCGTCATTGCAACGAAATAATTCCATCTTAGTGTGTTTAATCAAACTGTCATCGGAAAAAGTTTTACCGAAACTCTCGTCTCACGAACTTTATTGTAACTTTTGCAGCAGCACTACTAACTCCATCTAGTGGGGAGCTTTCTCGTTAAATATTCACATTCAGTAGACTAGATGGCATTAGGGAGCAACCAAGCCTTCGTCCCTCCCCTCCCTCCGCAGACAGAAAATGCGAGAATGTTACCTCTCTGTCATGCACCCTACTTGCCGTTTTACCGACCTTACAGCAATGCAGAAAAGGGGAGTTGGGTGGTTTAGGTGAGGCACTTTAGAGATGGGGGATTACGTTCCGTTCCTCTCAGCCAGAAAATTTATTCATGTTGTGAAAAAAAGTCATTCGGGGTCATCCATAAATTACGTCACACGTTAAGGGGGAGGGAGGGGGTTGACGAAGTGTGACATTGTGTGACAAAGGGGTGGGAGGGGTCAGAAATTTCGTGACGTCACATTTCAAAATCTATTTTAATCTAAGTGTTAAGTAAAACACGAACTAGGAACGATTTACGCAAAACTCAAAAACATTTGCAACTCTATCAGTAGATAAAGCTTATAAAGTTCAAATTTCTTGCAATGTTTGATTGGATGTTCATTTTATTAAAAAATCATTAAAATTGAAATAAAACTAATTTCGGAACTGCGTTTTAATTCAATCATTATTTTTGCTGTAAAATATGTGACGTCACACTACGGAGGGGGGGGGGGGGGTCTCATAAATGTGACCAGCTGTGACAAGGACGGGGGAGGGGTCAAAATACATGAAATTCGTGTGACGTAATTTATGGATGGCCCCTTCGGAAAGTTAGAGGTAGCTTGTATTGATGATTTTAATTAATACAATTCTATAAAGCCATATCATACAGGCGTCAATCATATTATTTGAATCAACATAGAATCTGACACTAGCGAGCAAATTAAAAAAAAAAATGAAAATTTGTATTTCGCGGGCCATTTCGCGCTTCCAGCCGCCGTGCCGATATGTTCTCATTAGGGTTTTTTATCCATTACATTAAATACTAATCATTTATATTTAACTAGATTCTGCCCGCGACTTCGTCCGCGTCAAATTTTTACTCCCCTGACCCTTCCCGTCACATCGAATTGCCTGCCAGTTTTCGAACATATTTCGTTGCTGCTCCGCTCCTTTTGATCGTAGCGTGATGTTATATAGCCTATAGCCTTCCTCAATAAATAGGCTACCCAACAGAAAAATATTTTTTCAATTCGGATCAGTAGTTCCTGAGATTAGTTCGTTCAACCAACCAAACAAACAAACAAACTCTTCAGCTTTATAATATTAGTACCTATAGATTAATTCATCATCATCATCATCATTTCAGCCGAAAGACGTCCACTGCTGGACATAGGCCTCCCCCAAGCACCGCCACTTCGACCTATTCTGTGCTTCTCGCATAGATTAGTTAATTTATATAAATAGCACCAAATTATTTGTTAAAACTATGTAGGTGGCAGGCCCTTATAAATCCTTGTACCTACGTACGGCGACAAATCAAGCTATGCATTTCCAGTATAAGCTGACTTCGCATTGTACGAAAAATCTATCCAAAAAATCTATACAATGCGAGCTCAGCTAAAACTGGAAAAGTTAAGCTTGATAAGTAGCTGTGTGTACATTACACTGAATAATATATTTTTATTTATCAAGCAAGACAGGGTTAGACAAAAATATTTTTCGGATTCTACGAAGGGTTATAAAAATATCATTGCAAATATATAAACTAATTTATTTCGAAAATAATACTATTGTTAAGTACCTATCTATTTATTAAACAATATCAAAAGTTATTCAATTTTCACTGTAGTACTATTGTAATTAAAAAGGTACTTATATCAAAATCTAAGTTTTATCCATTTTGTAACAATAACATGGGATACAGAGACGAAACATTAAAATCTAGTCTATTCTTAAATAGGTTCAAAACAAATAGGTAGGGATACCATAAAATAACTATTTTAAATATTAATCAGTAAAATCATCTGTGAAAGCATTCAACAATATCCTCTCAGTCCATCGTAAACCTGTATGAGTTTGATTATCATCTAGGTTTTGTAATACTTCCTTGGCTTTTGTTCTTAAAATCCACAAGATAATTTCTACAATTCCTTGTATAAAAGTATTTGATGGTGACTCAACCTCTTTTATGGAAACTCTTTGCAGCACATCTAATACTGTAGTATATAAAACTGACTGTCGAGTTGCTGGTTTGCATATCGACAGATGATCTAGAGGTAGCTGGTAGAACTCGCCTCGGCCCAAGTCCGCCGAAAATGACTCGACTAAGTGTACAGGGACTTTGAATGCAGTTACTAATGTTGGCAAGGTTTCTACAAAACTAATAGTTTCCCAGTTGTATGCATCTGCAAACTCTATGAATGCTTTATGTAGATCTAACAAAACTGGTGAATTCTCCTGTAATTGTCTCACATCATTTGAAGGCCATAGTACAGCAGCAGCAGCTCGAGGCATGGCAGCCATAGCACTACCTTTGTGCGGAGTACTGAAGAAGAAAACAGCTTTAGTGTTATCAGCAATTTTTTTCAAATTCTGCTGGTCACTTTGTGAGGCTTCAACTAGCACTTGCTTGACAATTAATCCACCCATGGAATGAGCCAGCCAAACAACTGGAGTGTTTTTGCGGCCAACACCAGCATCTATGAGTGCAGGAACCAATTCCGAGGCTCGGGTTGCAATATCTGCAGTTTGCATTGGGCAGCGTTCAAGCCATTCTGATAGTGAACTCCAATAATTGACACCAAGTATTCTTAAGTTACTAACATCTTTAGGAAGCCAGTCTTTAGGCCAACACACTGTGTAATTGCATTTGTCTTCTTCTTCTTGGGTTAGAGCATGTCGTTTATGATTAGCAGTGAATGTGTTGGAAGCTGCTGGTTCTCTCTTAGCTTCAATTGGAATATCATGCAGAACCACCTCCAGTTCTGATAAAAACACCTCTTCTCCTATTTCTATCAAATCATCCATCACCTGCTTTATTTCAGGGTCGAGATACGATTTTACTGGTGGTTTTACAGTCTCACAAGGTTCACAATTATTGTCAGCTACAGTAACTTCTATGATTCCAACAGGCTCAGCACATTTTCTGTCACGTTGTCTCCATGTGACAAAAACTCCTCCTCTAAGTCCATGCACAAGCAAGGTATCGCAAGAAGTAGCAGCAGTGGTTCTATACAGAGGATGTAACAGATATAAACCAGGTCTATAACAATATTCTCCAGACAAATTTGCAAGACATACTGCTGCTGAACTAGACAAGCGTATATCATTGGACCGAATAAGTCTTGATAATTCACCAATAAGACCATTCTGAAAAAACTCAGATAGTAAACTACAATGCACACTCAAAACTGTAAGGATCTTGAGTACCGCGAGATCACAGTCCGGATCATTAGGATGTCGTAACAAAGCTTCAGCTAATATGGACAGACCACCCATGTCGATAAACTTTTTCGCTGATAGATCCTTGTCATATTCTGCAACATTAAAAAGACTTACATGGTGGTACAGAGCATCCATGCACAATATACATAGATCTCTTTCACTAATGTTGTCAGGTTTGGGTGGAATACTATCTGACTCCACTACTTCCTCTTGTACATTTGCAAAGTATTTATTGAGGAAGAGTTCAATACAACAATGGGGATTTATGTTTTCCACAGCTGTTATATGGTCACGAAATTTGTATGAGATGAGTTCCGATGACAGTGCTGCCCGTCTAATGTGAATTGGAGGTGGAAGGAAATATCGGAGGTCGACACCACGAGTTCGTGCTAGTAGAACTGCTGTATTTTCATCTATTGCTTGAGCAAGTTTACAGCAGTCCCAAATTTTATTATTTTTGAAAGCAGCAAGTTGTACCAAGGCTATGTTTCGCTGATCTTTATTTCCATGACGACATAACCACAGCAGTCTCCAAGCTAACGAATGCTTCAGACTTTTCCAGATGCGACCAAAACCGACCGGCTGCCTTGTCGCTTTATCGTATTCAAGTTGGAAGGTTCTATTGTAAGAAGGATCATCGACGTAAATATATTCAGGTACATGTTTCTTTTCTCTTTCAAATACACGTGTATTTACTATATTTCCTATCGTTTTGCACGTTTGCACGATATTGTAATAGATCGTAAAACAACCAGTGCCTGCTATTGCCACTATTTTCAAATATTTTACTGTGGCCTTAAGTTTATCCTGAATACTCATTATAAATAAATTATCTTTGTTTCATTGCTGATAGATGCGGAGATAAGGTTGAAGCTGTTCCACTATATTATTGGATAAGTTAACTAAGTACTATATTTTCATAAAAATATTGTTTTTTTTGTTTTTTTTTTGTGAAGACTGGACATACGTGACAGCTGGAGGTGACAGTTTGTTTGTATTGTATAGGTTTTGGCATAAACTTTACTTGACAGTTGACATTGGCAGCTATTGCCGTCGGAAATGGAACGCGCCCACAAGGGGTGCGTTCATTAAATTCAGATGTAAATCTGTATTTTAATTGAGCTATGCATAGAACTAATACGTATGCTAAGAACGGGGTATAAAAACTCTGGTCTCTATGGATACCTAAATTGTAATAGGTACATGATTTTAACCAAAAAGTAATAGATTTCAGCTGTCAGGTTTGTTGTTTTTGGGGTTTCCGAATATTATATTCAACTTCGTCTACGGTTTCTATGACGGAAATGCTACAGCGACTGTTCAAGAGTTCCTGATAAACAAACGTTTATTAACATATACAGGAGATTTCGTGAGATCGGAATTAGACCATGCCGCCCTGAACGAGCAATCAATTTGAGCGTCGCTCAAGAAAACAATAATGAACCTTCTTAGGTACAGGCAGTCCTCGTACTTACGGCATGTTAGGTTCTCGAAATACGCGACATAAATCGAAACGACGTAAGTCGAGACATATTTTTTCGTATGTTTACATGTAAAACTCAAGGGTTAGGATCCACACGGACGGTTCTTCACTTTACTATTTGGTGCCGATTCCCTTATTCACAAACTAAACTAAATTTAAGTTCAGTGCATCTTTTTCTTTCTATTTCATTAAGAAAAGGACAGAAGATAAATTTTAGTTCAGTCCTGTCAAATTAATCAGCGCTCCATACAAGTTTAGACGTGATTAAAAACTTGCCTACTAAAATTACGTCAATTTACGTCAAGCGCTGATTAATTTGACAGGACTGAACTAAAATTTATCTTCTGTCCTTTTCTTAATGAAATAGAAAGAAAAAGATGCACTGAACTTAAATTTAGTTTAGTTTGTGAATAAGGGAATCGGCACCACTGTCTTGTTTAGGTGGCTTAATTTAAAATTCACTTAAATATGCATGAAATATATATAAAAACAAAAACTGTCAAAGATGCAAAAAAAACGAATGTATTACGTCTTGATTGTCCGTTGTTCCTGAAGTAACTGAACAAAATCAGCAGCATGTGCGGGGTAATCCCGTACGCCGACACCGCGCCCCGCCAGCCCCACGGTTATTGACATCGCGACAAGTGAATTCTCCTATGCCGGAAATCGAAATAAACGACGTATGCTTGAGGAATAGTGTCAAAACATTGTTCGACTTAACTTGAAACGACGTAAATCGAAACGACGTAAGTCGAGTACTGCCTGTATACAAATGATCTTACGCTCTTGACAAGACGCGGTGGGAGAATCGTGAGTGTATCCTAAGGTAAGCTAGTGTGGAAATTGTGGAAAAGATATGGTTTGCATGCACACCACTACAGAAATTCTCAAATCATAATACCACCTGATCACTTCTCAAGAATTGTTTTTTGCGAGAGAATGAACCAATAACTGATAAATAATCCAATACTGCATCAAAACATTCTTTGGATGGGTGAAGCCCAATTTCCAAGAGCGCGAGTGTCTCCGCCTTTAATAGCAGAATAAATATTAAAACATAGTAGGTAATATCTCACGAGGAAAAAAGAGAGGATTCTTCATTTTCTTATACGTTTTGCATGTCAGCTAGATATTGTTTTAAGCGTTCGAAGTACCAGGTGGTCATAACTCGGTAGGAGCCAGTAGGAACTCACCTGACCTGATGTGTCAGCTAGAAAACGCTTCACGCCTTCGAAGTACTAGGTTATCATAACTTGGTAGGAGCTTATCAAACGTAGGAGTGTCAGCTAGAAAACGCTTAATGCCTTCAAAGTACTAAGTTGTCTGATATAATAGGTTAGGTAATAGGTAGAACGGGCTGGTATCCGCAACTCCACGTCTGAGCGCGTATTTTGCGTACGGGATATAATAGGTTTATTATAATACTAGCTTTTGCCTGCGGCTTCGCTCGCGTTAAATTCGGGGTAACATGGTTCCCCTTTCCTAATTTAGAACACAGAAGAGAACTCAGAACAGATTGGACACACGCGAACGACACACTGAATGCTACATATTATTGTCCATGGGAAAAGCACGGCTTTTCTAAGTTCACCCCAGCCACCTGAAAAAGAAACAAAAAAGTAGCCTATGTCACTCTCCATCCCTCCAACTATCTCCACTTAAAAAATCACGTCATTTACAGCTTGGCAAAAAAGTCTGAAAAAAATTAGGGCGCCTGGGTAGCAGGTATGGCCACCCTGTATACTAGGACTAAAAGTGATAAGATACTTGGTATTTTAATCAACAAACACGAGATCCCGGGAATTCTCAACAGTCAAAAATTTAAAGACTTGATAGACACATAGGCTTTTACTTTCATTGTATTTAGTAGATTGCGCATTATTTCGCTAGAATAACCTTTTATTTAAGAGATGCGAGTGCCATCATGAGAACATAATGAAAACTTATTCAGAATAAAAAATAAATTAATTCATACTCAGGGAATGTCCATTGAACCCGACACCCAAGAAATAATGTTCAACAATCGCACTTGCGGCCACCATCTAGAAAGAATGATGACAGCTACTTACTGTCGCAAACTAATCGGAAGTCAGAGACTACCTATAACATGTCGCATTCGAAAAGTACGGGCCATATAGAAATAAAGTTTATTATTATTATATCAAACTTAAACATATGAATAACTAGCTTTTGCCAGCGGCTTCGCCCGTGTGGAGGTCGGAAAATATCCCGCGGGAACGTACTACCGGGATAAAAAGTACCCTATATGTTAATCCAGGTTATGAACTATCTGTGTGCCAAATTTCATCCAAATCCATCCAGTCGTTTTTTCGTGAAAGGGTAACAAACATACACATACACCTACGTCTATCCTCACAAACTTTCGCATTTATAATATTAGTAGGATGAAGTCGTCAGGTATGTCTATGTATGTCTGTGTACTGGGGTACATACCACTATCACTATCTACATGACAATGAAAATGAAAGAACACGCTAAAATGTAGGTTTTATTTAAAAAGAAAAGCGTGACACAACATCATTCGTGTATTCCTTTTCGCTGCTATAATAGATTGTTCCATTAACACAGATCTGGGTGCTTACTCTCGAATATAATTCCAATAGATCGACATTGGTCAAACGTCAGTTGGTTGAGTTAAAAGTCAGGGATTGGCTAGACTCAGTGAGTCCAGCCAATCCCTGTCGTTTAACTGACAATTCCAATGTCGATCTATTGGAATTATATTCGAGAGTAAGCACCCTGATCAGTTTTACATTTCTTATTTATGAAGCTTAAAGAGTGTAGAATCTTTCTTAGAGGTTCACGGCTCCCATTATAACCCATCGTCTCAAACTATAGGTAATAAATTACGTAAAGTAGACAGCTGAATAATAAAATGTGTTAATTATACTTTTTGCACTGTGGTATGCGATAATAGCATTCACAAAAAAATAAAAAAAATACTCGCCTGTTTCTTTACAGTGTAGAAGAAGTTAACTTTTTGTCTCATTGCACACAAATTATTCAAGTCTTCCTTCAGGTGACATTGTAGGTGTTTTCCAGGTGTAGAAAAAAAATCCATAATTTGTTTTACCTTCATCAACAATTTTTCTAATTGTATTGACAAAGTTACCTTAAAGAAATTATAAAGACAATCATATTAATTCCATGCACATTTTTCAAATTCAAGTATCAACCATGAATAGTCAACGTACACGCGATTTGTCAAACTAGACAACATAACCTCAATAATCTATTAATAAATAAAACAATAAAATGGGTTGAAACTTAATAGTACCGATAAAACTAAGTATAAGAAAGGATAAACAATGACTGGCATTGACTAAAAGTTAAATTTCTAGGATAAATACCTGTCATATCGGGAGTTCTTTCGAAAACATTGGCAATCGGAGACAAAATTAAATTTGTTCCGCTTCCGATTCCGCCAAATATCTTACGAAAACTTGGCATATCACAGCTCACACCACTACTCCTTATTGTTTTATTAATTTTGTATATATTATGTACAAAAGCAATAATAATTGATAGTTGATTAGAAATAAGTGAAATACAACTGGGAACACAACACAATGACAGAGAAGCTACTTGTACTTGACTTGTAGTTGATAAACAAAGCAGGGCTGCCCTAAAAAATATTATTTTAGCTCCCCCAATAGCCACCACAGCAGAATCTTTTTTGCCGAGGTTTACTATACTCCATTTGTTTAGGTAGTTAACTAAATGTAAACAATCTTAACATGTCTTTTATCTAAAAAACTGTCTAAAAATTGAATCTAAAAATGTTTACAATTAGGTATTTACTTAAACCGATGTTAGGTAAGTAACTTAATTTAAATAATATTTGTTGGTCTTTTATACGATTTATTTTATATAAAAAGACATATCAAGATTGTTTACCTTTAGTTAACTACCTAAACAAATGGAGTATAACATAGTTTTCTATGTATTACTAACTATCAATATGAATCACTGTATTCGAATTAAATAAATAATAATAGTAATATAGGGCATGGTCGGCGTTATCGTAACATGACGTTATCCTATGACGTTATCTGTGCTGTGTTGATTCGATGGACTGCGTTCTTGCGCGCACGAGGTCAACTTTTCGGTGTAAGCAATTAAGCATGCCAGTTGTGCTTTATAGTACATACTAATTCCATACACAAAATTTTATAGCACTCTGTGTAAAAACCTTCATCTATAGTGTGGGTATTTAAACAATGTTTTAGTGTTAATTCTTTCTTTCTGAGCTTACCCTTTACCAGTAACGGTGGAAACCGAAACGTTAACCAGTCGGATTCAACAAATCGCATCTTAAAAAAGTAGCTTGAAGACAATCGTTGGATAGCGGTGGTCTTCTCACTCTCCGTGTTTTCGCGCTTCGTCTTTCCCTTTCAGTCTGCGTTTTTTTGACTTTAAAATGTCTGCTTACGACAATCTTAGTTTAGACGATATAATTAAATTGAAGAGAAAGGAAAGCAGGTAATAAATCTTGTCTCTCTCAGGTAATGCAAGTAAGTGTATAAAATGGAAAAAAAAATACTAACTCCAACTTAATATAATATTTTTCTCACTAATATTTTCTTCTACCCTCGACTTCGTCCGCGTTAAATTTCTTGCTCTCCCTACCCTACCCATCGCATCCAATCGCCTGCCCGTGCAAGGTCTTCGCATTCATGATTTTGTTTCTTCTTGCTCGGGTCATAAGGTCCTAGCGTGATGTTTTTTAGTCTATAGCCTTCCTCGATAAACGGGCTATCCAACATTAAACATAGTTCCTGATATTAGTACCTGCAACCAAACAAACTCTTCAGCTTTATGATATTTCGTTTTGATTATAATTAAAATCGTTATAATGAGCCAACCTTTAAAGATGGACAGTGCTATCGGAGAATTTTTGTTAGAACTTTTAAAAAGGAATAATTCCGTCATACGTTATTGTTGCATTACTTTAACCATTTAAGCAGCGCTTGCAACAGAAGCTCTCGAAACGAATAACTTTTCCCCATTTTTGGAACATTTTTCATTAATGCTTCACTCATAGGTCGTAGCCTATAGCCTCAGTAGTTTCTGAGATTACCGTGGTCAAACAAACTCTTCAGCTTTGTAATATTAGTATAGATTTATATCAACTATTTATAAAGCTGGAGAGTTTGTTTGACTAGGGTATTCTCTGGAAATACAGTCGGGATTTGAAAAAATATTATTGCCATATTATAAAGCCCAGTCGCGGAGCAGGAAGAATTTCGTACAATGACCTTTTTACCTACTGACAGTGGTCACAAACATTTTTGTTTTTAGTGCGGTTTACGTGAAATATTTAAGGAGAAAGAAAATTTACCAACTTATTAAATAAATTATTATTATTATTTAAATTATTTATTTAGATCTATCTATATTATAAGTACCACTTAACAATTAAAACAAGATAACAAAAACTAACAAACAACAACAAACTAAGAATAGATAAATAACTATGTCCGAAAACTGAGCGATCACTAACGCATCCCAACTCCCAAGATGGAATGTCGTTCGTTCGTTATTTAAAAATTATGAATTATGTCAAGCAAGCCAAGGATTTTTTGTCCTGACTCAAGGCCAACCAAAACCACATGCAAACAAGAACAAACCTTACCATCTCCGGTAAAACGTTGACAATCCCTGACCACGGCGGCCATTGCATCTGTGCAAGCGAGACTCATTATATTTACGCGGGAGTTACAGAGACAGGTAATAAGAGGTTAAAATACGAAATTCTTCCTGCTCCGCGACTGGGCTTTAGCTTAATTCTTCAGGAAGGTTATATGCTATTTAACATCACACTAAGACCATTAGGTCTCAGTGGGACCCTTAGGTGTGCTAAAAGAAAAAGTTTGGAAGAACGCTCAGGGAAAACAAAGTAACGCTCAATCAATATGAGTAGAGCCAACCAGTAGGGGGAGCAAGAAATTTCATGTGATTTTGTAATGAATGTAAGTGTGTATGTGTGAATATATATGTAACTTTTGATGTTACAGAGGGCAATGGGGAGCAGGATATAGACATCCATACAAACGACCAAAAAGAATTGTGTCTACTTATAATAGAGATAGACAATCACATCGTTCTAAACAGAGAGGTGGAAGATGTCAATCACACTACTTTCGTCAAGTAAAAGTTAGTTCTTATTCAATAGTGCTTTAACTAATCAGTCAGAATTTGTTACACCTTAGGTTATCAGTATTAGGTAGGACAATCAGATGCACATTTTGATTGTTTATGCAGCATCTTAATTATTTATACTTGGACTCAGTGATCTAAGTGATTGGTAAGAATATTTTTGATGTTATTAAGTTTTTCATCATTCTTCCTTAACCCAACTTATTTGGGATGGGTGCAACATGTAGTTTTCTTCCATACTTCTCTATTAATCTTCATCTTGTTAGTGGCACCTGTAGGATAGGTGCAAATCCCAAGAAAACTGTTAATTTGTTAAAATGTTGAATTTATTTTGTATATTAGTAGGTAGATAAAGATTTATTTAATTTCTAGGCAACAGCCCCTGCACCAGCTAGAATTAATTTTCCAAAGAATTATATTTGTCCATGGGAAACACCACCTACCTCATTCAGTAAGTAACATTTTGTAGTTTTACTTATTATCAATGATCACTGCTAATACATACCATATGCTAAAGTAGATCTTCTCAGCCAAACTAGTTAATTTCTTTTTTACTCTTTGCACAATTCTTGTAGCTTAACCATTTGATGATGGTGTATTGGGTGGAGTCAGTATACAGTGCCCTCCAAAAGTTAGTTGAAATGATCAGTAATGTAATAAATGTGAGGAAATAATAATAAAACCAAATAAAATCATGGCTTGAAGAACTATTTTATTAAAAAATAATCAATTTAGAATATTTCTATCAGTAAGAGAACCATAACAACTTTAATCATTTTGATTTATGTAGATAAACAGTGAAATTACGGTGCCAAAAGTTAGTTGAAATTGTTAATAAAATATTTTAAGGATTGTGGCTTTGCCAATGTCTTAACTTTTATTATTTTGTATGACCGCCATTATTCTGTAGAACTGCTTTGAGTCGTCTATACATTGCTTCTACAAGATTTTGTATGTTTTGACCAGTATAGTCGACCAAGTTTCAATTTTATTTCTAAACAAAATTCCTGTTGCGTCTTATTGAAACAAGGATCCAGCGGTCTAATTCATCCCACAAATGTTCAATGGGGTTAAGGTCGGGTGACACTGAAGGCATTCAAGTAAGTCCACTTTGTTATCTTCAAAATATTCTTTAGTTATCCTTGCTGTATGCTTCGGATCGTTGTCTTGTTTGAACTTGATAATTCGACCTTAACCCATAGTTTCAGCAGATTGATTTAAATTGTCATGGAGAATATTACAATAGATCTGACCTGTCATCCTGCTTTTAATTATTTGCAGTCGGCTTACACCATACCAAGAAAAACACCCCAAACCATCACACTCCCACCGTAGTGTTTCACAGTGGGCTGCAAGTATTTGTCGTTGTAAGAGTTATCGTTGCTTCTGCTCAATATGATTTGCCGACGTTGATTTCCAAATAGTTCGAACCTCGATTCATCGCTAAAGACTAATCTCTTCCAAAACTCTATTGGCTTCTCCGAATACTTGCGCGCGAACTCCAACCTTCGTTGGATCGATTAAAAGAGGTTTCTTTCTGGCAATGTCACCTCGTAAATTAGCATCATGCAGGCGTTGATGATAGTAGTTTCAGAAACCGAGGTTCCTGCTTCCTGTAACTGATTTTTTATCTCTAGTATCAGAACCTTCGGATTGATTTTACACGGCCGCACTATTTGCCGATAATCAACAGAAGTAGTAGCCCTAGGACGCCCCGACCGTGGCCTATCTGCAAGACTAGAGCATTCTCAAGTCCTTATTATTTTTCGCACACCTGCTGGAATACCTTTAAATAATTTTCCCAGAGCACTAAAGTTTTTCATTTTTTTGTATTCACACACAATCTTCGTTCTTTCTTCTATAGTTAATTTTCGCCTCAGAGCCATTATTTATTCAAAAACAGTCAAATCACCTCACAATATTTTTTTTATTAAATTTAAACTACCCACACTACCCTAACAATATTAATAAATGAGTTTAAAAACGCGAGAGTATCGGAAATCGTTAAAAGTTTCCTACTTCAGCTGACTTTTGACGCACTTAATTCAAGTAGTGAGCACATAAACAAAGATTATGGATGAAAACAAAATGAATTTCGGAGAATTTCATACTGTACGTATTAGAGTAGTGTATCCAAACATAAATCGTAAACAGTTCATTCATTGAAACTGCGTATTTTGGAAAATAAGTGACATCATTGATAAGGTGAATTAATTTCAACTTTTGGAGGGTACTGTATGTTGAATGCATTTAATAAAATTCGTGAATTGTTCAGATGTGAATGATCTGATACTAATCCTTGCTGGGCAAAGATTTCTCTTAAAGTTTTAAATGCACATTCAATTGATGTTGATTTAACTATTTTTAATTCTGGCCATTTCGAGTGTGGATCCACAACAGTTATATATTATATTCTTTTGTCATCTGGACCAGTAAAATTAATATGTAAACATTGCCATGGGTTCGACGGGGTGATCCCAGAATGTCCCGTGCTTGCTGGCATATTTTTATTTACCAGACAGCTATCACATTTTCCCACTGATGTTTCAATCTCACGATCCAGCCGTGGCCACCAAAAATAGCTTCTTGCAATTGATTTTGATATCATTATGCCGCATCGGTAGTGCTATGACCACCCGAGTTCCCCATATTTTGCAGTCATTTGTAACAAATAACTCCTTTCTTTTAAGTCCATGTAATTTCGTATTACTGTCGTTTACAGTATCGGGCCATTCATGCAATATCCAAGATTTCACTTAGATAAAATATGATCTCTCCCTGTTTGTTCTGCAATATCTTTTGCTGAATATTGAACGGCGCTTCTCCGACAATAACAAAACATTATCAGTATCTGAATTCCCATCTTCAGTAGTATCCATCGGCCACCTACTGAGAGCATCAGCATTTACTATACTAATACCGCGTTTCTATTGTAATTCATAATCATGTGAATTCAGCGCTAAAGCCCATCGCGTCATTCTTCGTGACAGCACTTTAAGTATTGCATTATTGGGGCTTAAAAACCCAAGCAACGGCTTGTGGTCAGTATATATTATTACAGGTTTTCCATAAACATACTGATTGAATTTTTCCAAACCGAATATAATCGCCGCCTCTTTATCTATTTGAGCATACTTACGTTCCGATTTTGATAAACTTCTGGATCCCATAGCAACAGGTCTTTCCGATCCATCATCCACAACATCAGATCGAACAGTTCCTATCCCATATTCTGAAGCATCACATGTTGATGTTACCTTTCTGTTAATATCAAAATGTATTATAAAAAAAAGAAAAAAAATAATAATTAAAAATTTTATTTCGGAACAATAACACAGGACAAGTTTGACAAGTAAAACGATGGTAGCTGCAAAAGTATAAACTGTAGCGCAGCTAGCAACGCCCTTCTCCAGATACAGAATGGAATGATGTTCCATGCGAAAAATTCTTAAAAAATTAGATTTATATAATTAATATAGAAACAAAGAAAAAAAAAAGAAAAATAGTCTAAAATATACAAAATAAAAGGTGTGATTTGGGATGTATTTTGACGTTGAGTTTATGTGGTGAGTGTATGGTGAATGGGTGTGTGGGTGAGTGACAGTGAGGTGTGCGAGGAGTGTTGTGATTCTGCGTGTGAGGGAGTGATGAGTATTTTACACTTCCACGAGGTTCTCTGTTTCATCATAATTTTGTGATTTTAACCAGGAGTTAAGTTTAATTTTGCATTTGCTCTTTGTTAGTGGGTAGATGTGCAAGCTTTTGTTTAATTTATTGTAGATTTTTGAGCTTATGTGTTTGAAGTGACGACTTGCAGCTACGGTTCTACGAAACTCAGTGTTACAAACCCTATTCGAGCGACGTGTAGAACAATTTTTAGGACTAAACGGAAGTTGGCTGTGTTTGCGAAGGATAGTCTGCAGGATAAATAACTGTCTGACGGTGAGGACCTGGCAGAGGGTGTACAGAGAGGATGTCGAATATCGGATTGGTTTCCTTGCCAGCACCTTGAGGACAGCTCTCTGCGCTCGCTCGACCCGTAGCATCGCTGTTTTACCGGCACCACCCCAGACCGTGAGGCAATACCCCAGAACAGACTGAGCGAGCGCAAAGTAGACTGTTATCAAACAACTGAAATCGGCCGCGCCTCTGAGTTTCTTGAAAATATAAATAAGTTTTCTCACTCGAGCAACAGTTGCAGCAATATGTTGCTTCCATTTCAAATTGCTATCAAGAGTGACTCCAAGATACTTAATAACTGAGGTATTTTCCAATTGTTGACAACCGCAGTCTGCATGTAAGTTTGGGCAGGTGTGAGCACGAATTTCAATCGGTGTAGGGGGCTGACTTGACTTCATAGTAGAGAATGTGACAAATTTGGTCTTATTTACATTTAGAGTGAGAAGATTTGTGGTCAGCCACCTCGGGTGTGTGCGGGGTATCTACCATAACTAAAAAGTTAAAAATAAAAACTTTTTACAAAAAAATAAAAACCGACTTCCATAAGGACGCTATAACATTTTTGAATCGCTCAAGTTTAGGTATCTGAGTCGGCACACAACAACATTACGCGCACGCACACACTGAAACCATTGTCTGCTCGATTTTAAACATTACTTAACTAATCTTGATACTCGAAGGTATTATTTATTTTATTTTACTAGCAGTGTTGAATAAAATTAGTACCTAGTAAATTAACTTTACTTTCTGTATTTGGTGACAATAAGTTTTATTACCATGATCATTATGATTTTTGGAATAACGTATAATTTGTCAATTAAAAAAAAAACGAGGTGTAACAATCAAAAACTTTAATAATATTTATCGATAATAAACAAATATAACGGATTTTGATCGTAGACTATTGTTGAAAATATATAGGATATTCCCTAAAGAAATCTACGCAAAAATTGTGTGACGCCCGAACCCTCACCTCTGAGATTGGAGCGCGTATTCAGAATTTTTAATACACAATAGGAACATGTATACATTTTTGTATGAAGGCTATTTTTGTACTCTATTATGTAATTATAATTCGAAATGACTTTAACATTTTGGAGAGATGATGATTAACTACATGGTTTTTAATTTATGTAAATAATGAAAGTTACTTTAAATATTTTGAGTACATACTAGCATAACCCCCAAAATTGATACCCATGTCGACATTTCATCATAACAGTACATCCGCCATTTTAAATTAAAAATCGATGATTATGGATAATAATCTTTTTTATAAAAAAACAATACCCGCCGTATTTGGATCAAATTTGGATGAAACATTCGTAATCACTATCCTAAAATTACCCAAAGTTGATAGCTATGCCCACTTTTTATTTAAAAAATTTAAATATTCGTCGTTTTGAATGAAAAACTTGTGGGGTCGAGGGATATTCCGTCAGGAAGTATGTTCCTTAGTCTTTTTTGACTCCGAATGTAATTTGTATGGAGTTTTCGGCTTCAGCACCTTCGAAAATCTTGAAAACGACACCCATGATGAAAACTTTGAAAATTTTCGCAACCGCCATTTTTTATTTTCACCTCACAATCGGTTTTAGCACCCTTGTCTACCCTTACCACAAGCTACGTTAAAGAATTTCGTTCCAAAAATGGACGACACTTGCATAATTTAATTACCACATTGAAAACAGATGTTCATATAACTTTTTATTTAATAATCGACCGCCATCTTGAATTCTTGTAAATGAATACATATTCATAATCATCACTACCTCCATAATTCCCAATAGAATTTAAGTTATTTATTTCTAAACTAAGTTCTAGTAATAAGTTTGGTACTCATACTAGTACTTTTGGCCCGAAAAGTATCAAAATTTTTCAACCACTGTATACAGCACGACACTCACTTTATTATTATTTTGATCGTATTTATTTCGTACAAAAAAGCGATACGCCCGTGCTTCCTAGGGCGCGTCTGAGCGCGGAATGATAAGCCGCGAGTAGAAAATGTATGAAGATATTTTGAGAGCGTTCTTTATTTTTCTCATAAATAAAAAAGTTATGTATTTAATTACAAAATATTTAGGCAAAACGTAGAAGGTTATATTAGCCACACTTTCTTGTCATTTTGAAGTTAAAATATGCAGCTGATCTCACTATACAGGTACCTTTTCAGACCCCACTATTTTTCATTTTCTACGATTATTGCGGTGGGGAAAACGTATTTTTGTGAAAATATTGTATCGGACTATACAATTTTTATGGTTCCACGATGGAGATGATTAAATTATCTTTAATTTAGACCATAATTGACCTCGCAATTGTGATTCCTCTTGATTTATTTGGTACCGGAAAACCACCGATATTTGTAGAAAAATGTTGTAGCGTCCTTAAAAAAAACACTACAAAGTCAAAAATAACTTTAATTTCGGAAGTCTGTGGCAAAAAAACCTTAAATACAGATCCTAAAACACCGAATTCCGAAATTAAAGTTATTTTTGACCTTGTAGTGTTTTTTTTAAGACAGTCGGTTTTTATTTTTTTGTAAAAAGTTTTTCTAGAAGTATTTATGTAACATCGATTTATTATATGTATTGATAACAAATTATTATGCTTATAGAACTTGAACATATACCAGAACCATTACGTCAATCATCACTGGAACCATTTCCAGAGCCATACCCAGAACCTTTTCTGGAACCTGTTGGGAATGAACCAGAACCATATGTTGACAGCGCAGTTAGTTACATCATAAGTTTTAAGAATGACCGTATACAACCACAAAACCGAGACGTGCAGTCCAACATCATAACTACAAGTAAACTCGAACACGATATCAATGCCGCTAACAGTCACAGGTAATAAATGTTTATATCTGCCTCTATTCCTTCAAACAGGGTACTGATAGTATTGAAACTAACTTCGTGTTTATATAGCGTCACAGACGCGACGTCAGCGCACCGTACACGTATGACAAACGCATTAGCAAACCTTAACCACAAACAGCTCCTCATTGGGATGTTTATTTTTAGAACTTTTGTAGGCGAGACTCCACTTGATCCTGGGATCTGGGGAAACACAGTAAGAGTGACCAACTTAAGACCCACTGTTACGGCTGATGATATTAAGGTTAGTATATTCAATTAGTAATTGGTATAGCCGTAACCATAGCTGTTAAAGTTGTACATGGATAGTGGTCTGACAGATTTGAAAGAGGGTCATTGCAGATTGAGGAAGAATGCAGAGAATCAAGTTTTATTTGCATCATCAGCGAAACAGTGGCAAGACTTGGTCAATGTGGCAGATAAAGCATATTAGATGAATGGGATGAAAAACCTAGAAAACTTATCCGCCAATTTGACGTGTACACCTTGGAGTTCAGCAACATAATTTGGTAACACACTTTCGATGACAATCTGAGTCATTTTAAGGAGATTGCTTATTCATTGCTTTATATGTTAGAAACAACTGTCAAAATGAAAGCTATTACTACTGGTACTGTGTTACGCAGAACAAGCAGGGTAGGTTAATAAAAAAAAAAAAACCAATTAGTCAATGCAACTGCTTAACAAGGTAGTGTGCCCACTTAGTCTTCTTATAGGACAAGTCGAGGTCATACTAAACATAGTCTGCATTATCAAACTTCAGACTTCACAATTGCGATCATCCGATAGTGCAGCCTTTCCCAAAGTGACTAGACTACACACCGCCCCCATTTTTTTTTTCTGGATCTCCTACCACCCCCATTTAGGCCTGCAGCGCCCACAAGGGGGCGTTATCGTCCACTTTGGGAAAGGCTGCGTTAGTGGATCAGGCCCATTAACGGTTGATCAAAACCGATTTTTTTACAATATTTATGCCGTTAACAAAATTATAATGTTTTAGGAGTTATTTGGGGAGGTGGGGGCCATGGTGGGATCACGAATTAGACGCACTGGCACTGCAGACATCCGTTATCACGATCCTCATGATGCACAAAAAGCAGTTCTAGTATATAACAGAAGACGTCTAGATGGTCAGACTATGAACTGCTTTATTCTTCCAACAACGTCGCAACATTAACGTCGTTCAGGTAATAATTATTATATACATATTGTAATAATATTTTACACATTTCATTTTTGAGCTGTCACACTATATTGTATTCATTTTTACTTTTTATCTTATGAAATTAAGTGGCTTCAATTTAGATATAATATTGCGTTCCAATTTAAAATTGAAAGTGTCAATGTTAAAAACCTAAAAGAAGCAGGAGTGAACAACACCGACAACTTTTTCGTTTTACTATAATTCTACAAAATCTAAAATATCACCAAACCGCTTGATAAACTGTGACAGCCGGGTTTATTTAACTTTGCCGGTTTATGTCGTCTGTGAAATTGACGTAAATTTTAAATAGTATTTAGTACTGTCTTAAATCTATCTAAACCAGTTATAACTTAACTTTGAAATAAAATGTTTTGCACTCCTTTTCTAGGAGCCTCTTTTTTCTAATACTTTAATAAATGGAATATAGTTAGGATATAATCAGTGGCGTGCACAGGGTTTTATGATCGGGTAGGCAGTTCAAAAAAAAAACGTCTTTCGTAATTGCTCAAGTTAGTGAAGAAAAACTCACTAAGTGGTTTAAAAGTTTGAAATGGCGATTTCCTGATAATGCTAATAAATGATTTCGGCCACCTCAAATATCTGATCCAGGTGAGTGATAGTTGAAAAAGGCCCTTCATGTGATTCGTATATGTAAATATAATATTTAATAGGTAAATTAAGTACGGGTAACAGCAAAAATAATAAAGTAAACAAACTCATTTATAAATGACATCTACGCGCCTATCTTTTTTTAAATATGATTTTAAACCATCGTCATAAAAAGTTGGTATACGTCTTCATTCGACCAATAATTCTTTTTCCGTCGAAAGCACAGAAAGATGTGAAGGTACTTGTTGTTGAATTTGTGTGTTTCTTAAATAGGTACGTAAGAATACGTTTTAATGAAAAACTTCTTCGTAATACTTCTCTCAATACGATAATTACCAAAATCTTTGAGCAAGCCGCGGGATAGTAATCATGTAAATCTGCAAATCCCGAACAATTCCACACTGTACTCGAACTACTAAACTAGCAAGGAAAAAAAATATTTAAATGTGTGTAAACAACAACATAGCCGGTTTTAGTTGCTTAATTATTACTATGAAACTTACGAGTTGCATTACCTCTTTGCTGGGTTATAATTCTCGTTACTCAGGTACACATTTCCATTTAGATACACTTTTTAACAATCACACATTTTCAACACAAACCTCACAATCGAACAACATTTTGAAAAAAACAAACAGCGTAGTAAGTAAAAATTAAAACAATTCAAAAAACTAATTGAAATAAGCAACAAATCTACCTCAATATTAACGTTTGTAAATGAATTAATCACAAGATAACTCAATCAAAATAAAAACATAAAACAGCGCGCTTCACATGTACGAAATTAATATGGATCCTTTCGTAAACAAACAATTTCTAAATTTTGATAACTAAAACGTTGACAAATAAAATTGCATCATTGCGAATCGTAATGTTCCTGAGGCTACGTACATATTCAACTTGATCGCATAATACTCACAGCGCGCTGTGATAATACTCACCAATCACAGGCGTCCATGCACCATTATTGAATGGCGCAGGGACGCCTGTGATTGGTTATCCTGCGGCAGGACTTCGCTTTATGTGTGCAATGTATAGACACGAAAATGTAGAAGAAATTACCACTACATGCGTACATTTATGAATGAAATAAAGACACGATCGTTCGCTGCCTGCTTACGTTGCGATCTGTTATGAATGCGTTGCCGTAGTAAATAGAACGGTATGAACGTTGCTATTATATTTGCATTAGGCGTTTAAACTTTTTGAATGGTTTTATTACTTACTGTTAGTATAATTCTTTTATTTTTGAAATATTAGTAACTAGTCCTTATCAAGGGTCTAGACCCTAGGGTCTGCAGTGTCTTTTTGCCTATATGGACTGCACGCCACTGGATATAATCAAGATAACAGTTGAATCACAAGTTGAAATTAAATCAAAGTACCAATATTTGCTGCGGTAGGTATTTAATTCCGATTAGTACCCGGATTAAATAGTAATGCATTGTATCACGAATGGTAAACCTGATCTATTACCATTTTCAGTTCCTGTAAACCATTAAACTTGCCCTCAATAATTTTTAATTGAGTTCTATATAAAAATATGGGTCCATCACATAAATATTTAAGACTCTTAATGTACACCACGACAGGATCTTCCTACTTTTTGCCAGGCCGTATGAATTACTAGCTTCTGCTTCATTGCTGCTCCGCGCCTTTTAGTCATAGCTTGATGTTATATAGCCTATAGCCTCCTTCAATAAATAATAATAATATCTTAGGATAACCAACACAACGTTATCTGATCCCAAACTAGGCAGAGCCTGTACTATGGAAACCAGACAACTGATAAATAATCATTATTTCAAAAAAAAAAAAAAGTGACAACATAGTTATACACATTACTTTAAAACATACTGAAATTGTATAACAAGCATAGGTCCCCTGGCTCCTAAACTAGGTTTATACCTGTGACTTGGGAGTCAGTGTTCCTCCAGTATATAGGACTTTACGTATGACGTTAATTACTAAAAAAAAACAAAATTGTGGAAAGAAAGCAAAGTGCAAATTTTCTTTGGATGAAGTAAATAATAAAAATCAAAATCAAAACAATGTATGTTGTGAGTGAGAAGGTGTGTGTGTATGTGTTTGTGTGTGTGTATGAATGTGTGTGTGTGTGTGACTTTTTATAGAGTTGAGTGTATGTATGAAGATGGTATGTTTGTGTTGCACTATTGAGTAGGAGAGAATAAGAGGTTTTCTATTTGGTCATAGTTCTTTTCCATCAACCATGCTTTAACTGTTTTTTTTGCATTTGTGTAAATTAAGTTTATATATCGCGAGCAGTCTATTGATCCGATTATAGATTTTTTGGCTAAGGTAAGAGAACTGGTGTTCCGCAAAGGTGGTTTTATGTCTTACAGGTGGAAAAACAATATCAGGTCGGCGTTTTTTGGTATTTTTTATTGGCACGCGATGTTTTCTCAGTATACACTGAAGCACAAACAGTTTTCTTACTGAAAGCACTTCGCAGTCCTTGTAAAGCTCCTCTGTGGGGTATCTATAGGGCCTGCAATACATTCTCTTGAGAACTGCCCTTTGTGCTCTTTCTAATTTGAGGAAGTAGGTCTTACAAGTTCCGCCCCATGCTGGCAAGCAGTATGCAAGAAGAGACTGACAAAGTGACATGTAGACCAATTTAAGGGTCATTGTGTCAGCGAAGTTTCTTAAAAATGTAAATTTGTTTTCGCGTTCTTGCTGCCAAGTTGTCTACGTGAGAATACCAGTTTAAATGTCTGTCAATCAGCACACCCAAGTATTTTGTATTTGGTGTTATTGCCAGAGCTGGACACGAGCATGAAAGAATTCTTGAGTGCTCTTGGCAGGTGTGGACTTTAATAACAGGTGGTATATTGGGCTGCGATTTTTTGCTTATAGAAAAGGTTACTATTTTTGTATTTTTTTTGTATTTAATATAGATGCGCCGAATGTAGGTTCAACCGAATACGAATGTTCGGCCGAATATTCGGTCCAAAATGTACCGAACCGAATATTCGGCCGAATCATTCGGTTCACGTCTGCGATAATTTTATGATATGATTATTAAAAGACATAATAGTAATCCTGAGAATCAGACTTTATTTTGCTAACATTGTCATTCGTCAAAAAAACTTAATTTGATTAAAACTTCTGTTGATTCCTCAAATTAGTATTTTTTTTTTTCATTTGTGAACTAGTATTTGTTACGGCAGATATACTTGTTCATTGTTGATTTCATGGAAATTTAATTTAGTTTATTTTATCATTTGTAAAAAAGCAGAAGTTTTTTTTTTACAATTTTATTTAAATTGATTGTTAAAGTTAATCTTTTTTATTTTGTCAATAAATAATTGGTACAAAAAGTAGTGTCTCTTTCATTTACAAAAAACTATGTACAACTATTGGAATAAACCACACTTATTTAGTAATTAGTTAACCTTACTGTTTAATAAAATTTTCTTTTATATTATATTAACAATAATTTTAATATTCGGTTATTATTCGGCAACACAACCGAATATTCGGCCGAATACGAACATGAAAAAATATGCCGAATGTACCGAATACGAATATTCGGCCGAACATTCGGCGCATCTCTAGTATTTAATGTGAGAAGATGTTTCGCGAGCCAGTTCATTACCGTGTCCAATGCCGCTTGAGCATGCAGTTCAGTTTCTCTCCAATCCGTGCCGTGTATAAGAAGTGCTGTATCATCAGCGTAGGTAAATACAGAGCAATTAGTGAGGGCAAGCGAACACAGGTCATTAATATAAATGAGGAAGAGCGTTGGACCCAAAATGCTTCCTTGAGGAACGCCGTAATCAATCCTTATCACTCACCACTTCACCAATCTTAACATGTTGGTATCTGTTTTTTAGGTAACTTGTAAAAATTTCCAGTGCAACACCGCGTACACCCATGCGTTCCAATTTTGATAAGAGGATTGGAACTGGGACAGTGTCAAAAGCTTTTGATATATCTAAAAATATACCCAGACACCTGTGGCCGAGATCCATATGTTTAGACGCTTTTTCAGAGAAAGCTACAACCGCATCCTCAGTAGAAATACCGGTTCTAAAACCGTATTGACTGTCTGATAGAATATTATTAGCACGCAAGCAGCCAAGCAAACGATTGTTAAGGATCTTCTCCAAAATTTTAGACATTGCTGGTAAAACGGAGATGGGTCTGTAATTGCTGACACTATCCCTGTTCCCTCCCTTATGGATTGGATGAACGAGTGCTATTTTAAAGGTGTCTGGGAAAATTCCACTTGCAATTGCCAGATTGCAAATGTGAGTGATACAAGGGACTAAGGTCTTACGCGCCAGTTTCAAGATTTTGGGAGATATACCGTCAATTCCCACTGCTGAATCTGTTTTCAGGTTATTTAGTATCATTTTGACTTCTTCATTGTCCGTTTCCAAAATACACATCGACTTAGAGGCTGGCGTTGGAACGGAAGGAACTAGTGGTTTGGAACTACCGTTTTGTATTTTAGTGGCTAAGTTATTTCCTAGGCTCACAAAGTATTTATTGACCGAGTTAGCTGCTTTTCGTTCATCTGTTTCAGTTCTTAGAAGTCCGCTAGGTGGAGCTGGAGTGGATTTGGTATGAGTTATTGTTTTTATAAGATCCCAAGTAGCCTTAAGGTAATTCTTTCTTTTTATAAATTCAGTCGTTTCATAGCTTATTTTTAATTTGCGTAACAAAGAGTTGCAAAAATTTCGATATCGCGAGTACGTTATTTTTAGAATAGGATTTTCCGGGTCAGATTTAAGTTTTTTATGCATTTTATCTCTGTTACGGATACTTACAGCGTAAAAGACCTGGGGTGATCCAAGGCTTTATATTTCGTATCTTTTTTGGGACCTTGGTGTATCGTGTATGGTTATTAATTATTGAGCTTAAAATGTACACCAAAATGTTTGCTGCATCGTTTGCGTTATTTGCCATTAGGACCGGAGAAAAGTCAGTTGTGTCGATATCGGTTTGGATGCTTGATATGTCAACAGTTTTGGTAGTTGAACTATATTTTGATTTAGGTGTGTCTAAATTGATGCTCAGTAGTACAGGCAGGTGGTCAGTTATTTGTGTCTCTATCACAATAGTGACCCCTGGCTGTTTTGTTCGTAATAGGACATGGTCGAGGCAGTTATTTAGTCTGGTAGGGTACAGGTGAGCTGGTAGTAATCCGTGTGAGGCAGCAAAGGTGAGGTATGTGTTAGAGTGTCTATCTTTGTTTTCAGATTTTATGTCGATATTGATATCACCGACTATGGCAATATAGTTCATTTTAGAAAGTGACGTTAATGTAGTGTCTAGGCTGTTTATAAAGTTGTCAATGTGTGTGTATGAGGGAGGTCTGTATAAAGCTATTATAGCAGCTTTGTTCTCAACTTTGCAAAGTAGACAGTTTGCATCAATAATTTCAGGTTCTGTGACTGAACACTGAAGTGAAGTTTTCGTGTACATAACAACACCGTCATTTTGATTTTTTGTATTCTTAGTAGAATGTGCGTTGTAGCCATCTAAATTTGGTATTATACTAGTTTTTCGTAGCCAACATTCGGTCAAAACAATGATATCACAGTCAGGTTTTAATTGTTCCAAGAAGGCTACCAGGCTGTCGAAATTTTTGTTTATGCTACGGATATTTAACTGCAATACTGTGATTTGTCTAGTTGTGTTCTTTATCAGTCTCGAGCAGTCCTCTACCGAAAGTTTGTATGATTTACATACTTGATAAGCATCCAATTCTGTCACAAGTTTATCTATACTAATATGGTTAGCCATTTATTACCAAAATAATTTTCACGTAATATGATTGGCCTCTTACAATAAACCGGTTTTGCTGAGGCAGCGGCTTCTGACTATCTCTCCGTGTTGAAATGGGTGGTATGCATAATTATGTTAGGTGTTTGTTGGGTATGTTTTGGGGGTGTATTGAGTGTTTGTTTGGTGTGTTTTGAGGTTGTGTTGTGTGTGTGTATGGTGGGTGAAAGGTATGACCGCGTGTTGAATATGGAACGAGAATGCGTGCGTTTAGTTACATTACTGAATACACGGATACAGAAAATACTTTCTTGTCTATGGTAAGTGAAAACAATTAGCTGAATAAGAAACAAATAAAAATCTGGTTGGTAAAAAACAAAAGAAAAAAACAAAACATAAAGTCATTGCGGATTTTTGAGATCTTCAAAACATTTTATCGGATTTTATAACAATCTGCTTATCACCTTCAAGTTTACGAATAAATATCTTATTATTCTTACACCAGCAGAACTTATAATTGTTTTTGCTAGCGAATTCTCTTGCGAGGAAATACATTTTTTTTACGGATGGAGACAAGTATTCGCTCACATATATCGGACGGTTTTCACAATTGAGACCAAGTTGTGCTGAGTTAAGCTTTTCTCCTTTCTCACAGTTCTTATTGTAGGACCGTACCAAGGAAGTGAGCTCCGTTTTTATTGGGACTGTAGAAAATTCAGCAATTATAGGTCTAACTGTACCTGGTTTACCAGGGAGCCTGTAAATGTCTCGTATACCATTCGGCTGTAAATCCATTTGCATTTTAGAGGCAATCTGCATCACAATCTGTGTAAGTGACTCGGAAGTTTCCTTTTCCTTTAAAGGCACGTTTCTGATCTCGATACATGCAGAGCGGGACCTGAGTTCTATATCTTGTAATTTGGTTTCCAAGATTTCGAAAGCTTGTTTGTAGTAAATTCTCTCTTTCTCTAGAGAATCAATACGCTGCTGCACTTCTTCAAAGCTTTTTTTAAATGACTCGACAGCTTTCTCAATTTCTGAGTTGGTTTTTTGAATTTGGAGTGATTGTGTTTTCAATACCGCTAATTCAGAAACGATGGTTTTTAAGGTGTTCGAATGTTCATTTAAAACCGCGGCCTGCTCACCTTTCCACTATAGTAGCATTTCTTTTAGTTCTTCGATTTCAGATGAGCATAGCAATGAGTCGTCACATCGAAGGCGTTTATTTGCTCTAGAGGTTATGTTGACGCCCTCTAAGTTCTCTCTAGCAACGACAGACGCCACATCTGAGTCCGAGTGAGCCTCAGATATGCCCACAGACTGTGGAGAGATCGTTGGAGTCGCGGCATTTTATTGATATAATTACAATCAACAATATGAACAAGTCTTGAATGTTGAAACTGGTAGTGCCATCTATCGATGAGTACACAAATAAATGTGACACCTAGCGCCACCTTCAGCCGAAGAGCCAAACTAGTAATTGGAGATGATACTGATCGCTAATTTGCCGCGCGGGTTGCACACGGCCGTTAGTGCGTTCAGCAGGTGTCCCGACTGCTACGCTCAGTGGTGGAGGTTCGAATCCGAGGACTGACACTTTCGGCTTTTTAAGATTAATCTTGAGCTTCCGTTTAGAGAAAAGGTAAGAGAGGTTGTAACTCACAGAATGCAGTTGTCTTGCTCTAAGTCCTCCCACTGGGCGGAGTCCACAGGTAAAAACACCACTTGAGGAACAAGGAATTAAAACTACGAAGATTCACCAATCAGACTAAAGTGGTTTATAGTTTAAAATTAAAATGTAGCACGTAGCCAAAACGGCAAACGTCCGTCACCAGCAAGGGTCAGCGGAGGAATCACAATATACTTATATATTTCTAATTACATACATATTATAGATAAATTACACCCAGACACAGAACAAATGATTGCTCATCACACAAAAATTTGTCCTGGGTAGGAATCGAATCCACGAGCTCAGTTTTAGCAGTCAGGGTCACTAACCAATAGACTAACAGGCCATTCGAAATAGCCTACCCAATACAAAAATTATTTTTCAACTCGGACCAGTAGTTCCTGAGATTAGCGCGTTCAACCAAACAAACAAACTCTTCAGCTTTATAATATTAGTATAGATTTTAGGTTCGATTTCATTTCTTCGAAATTGAGAAAGTAATCACGGTGAATGGATTTGACATCATATTATGGCTTTTGTGGTCGAGTATGTCTCATCCAGGTGATGTAAGCACTGGGAGTGAATATTGGTGGTATTATGTATTGCTCAAAAGTGCCGTGAACACTATCTACTTCCATCATAGTGTGCCTCGTTAGTCGTTTCCAGGTAAAGTTGTTCGATACAAATTTTCTTTCGTTGCGCCAAATCGAAATATACCTAAATAAAAAATATTCTGATGCACATCGTCATCATCATTGCAGCCGTAAGATGTCCACTGCTGGACTTAGGCCTACCCCAATTTGGGGGACTTTGCCATAATCGCCAAGCTTGGCAGGCGGGTTGGCGATCGCAGTATGGTGGTAAAATGCATAGAGAACGCTGCTGCCCATTCTCTAGTAAGTCCCTTAGTCGCCTTTTACGACACCCACGGGAAGAAATAGGGTGGTGTTATTGATGCACATATTGATATTTTATTCTAATAATTGTCTAAAGACCACGAGTATGACATACAACTAAAAACTCGTATGTGTAAATTGACACTTATGATATTTTACTCACCAACTTTTAACTAGCAAGCACATTGGAGATCTTGATGTTAGTAAAACTTTTGATTTTGATTTTTGACAGCTGCATCCAGTTAGAGTGGAAGCTGACCCAAAAAAATAAAAAAGGCTAGGCAGATGGTGAATATGCTATCGTCAATTATTGTTTCTTACGAATGACACCTCGCAGGTCATATTATGAGGTTCTTGGATGCTTAATCGGACGTGGCTGTGGCTACCTTAATAAATTAAAGGCTTAAATCTAAAGCGACTACTCGCTAAAGGCACCCCCTATGGGTTACGGATCTCGGCTTCGGGCATCGCTGGTAGAGGGTAGCAAGGGACGGGCTGGATCAAAATAATGTAATGGCCAACACGTCATGTCAATCAGCACCCTAATTGCGAAACGCACAATTTATCAGAATCTGAATGGGATTGAAGATTATTTCTAAACCATTGCGTCATTTGTTGGAATAAATTGTCGGCTCAGCAACGTAAATAACGCAATGAATGTTGTCTAACTATGAATATTAAACCAATTCCTACCGATAAAAAGTTCCGCAATTACCCCTCTGTTTTTTAAGAGTGTTTGCGATCCTTTGTCAATGTCATAGACTATGACGTCACACCAAGCGCACCAAAATGGAGGGCGTTTATGGTGCCCGTGATTGGCTATTTCAAACAATTTTTTTGTTTTATTTTTAGCGTTTATATTCTATGCTGTTGTATGCCGTTGTATAATCCGCCTATATATATGTTCAGCACTTCTCAAACGTCTAATTTACAGAAGTCAGTCTCGCTCTTCACCATTTCCTAGTGTTTTAGCGGCCAAGAAGATTAGTCAGCTACCTATACCGGCAACTCCGGGCGATGCAAACTACCATTTACAAATATTAATAATATAAAAGTACATACACACTCTTTATAAATAGCCAATGTAATAAATTGAGTATTTAAAAACAAAATTACGATTGAAACGTATCAACATGTGAGTTTTTGCATTCGAAAGAGCTTCAAAATATAAAAGCGTATTGCGTGATTTTTCCATGTGATACAGAGGTCTACGAAGATATAAGAAAAAGGGAATATAGTGTGTTCAGCACGCGTAGCATGACCGCCATAGAAACGGAATTTGTCGACGAAAGAAAAGACAAAATGATAGCTTGTCTCGTAGAAAAATTGTGTAAAACTGAAGAAAAGAGATGTTTCAATTCTTCAGTCGACAAGAGTATGATAAGAAGAGAATTACGAAGAGAAATAGTCATCATACTTGACGTATGATGACTATTTCTCTTTACTATTGATGAGATAGAAACATTTTTACAGAATTAAAATACATAAGGAACTTTTTTTGTTCTTAGTAAAATAGATATAGAATTGGTCATGCTACGCCGACTGTTTGGTTTATCTAATTTGGTTGTTAGAATTTCATACCCAAGGAGACTCAACGATACCCTACTACTAAGCCGTCCCTATTGAGCCGTGATAGCTAACCAGTTCAACTATACTGAAATTGCTTCTTATTAATTCTTCCGTTTTACTGAGGTAAAAGAGGTAATACTATCTGAGTTGTGTTGGTATGAAACCATTGGAGCGCGTGTACTACGCCGCCAAGTCCAACCAAGATGTGGACGTTCTTAGTAAAGTAAACAGAATTCGCAACTAGTCGGACGGTATAACTGCAATTGACCAGTTGGTATTTGTGACCAAGGGCGCGATTTGCCCTTGGCCAGTTTTCAATGAAGTCCTGATAACTACTAAGTTAATTTTTTGGTACTTGTTGTTCCAGGAGGAGTGGCCAACCGGGAGCATCTGGACGATTCCATAAGTAGAATCTGATAAATCTGCTGTTGGCGAAGCGCTGTTCAACCGTCGTAAATAATCACACGGTTTTGAATATTTCAATTAATGAACTTTGAAGAACGATATTGTTCAAAATTGTATATGTGTATGACATGTATTGCTCTAATCTGATTTTGAAAAAGGACATTGGGTGATTCTATCCTAAAGCCGAATATCGGTAAGATCTCATTTAGAAGTTTTTTTTTTTTTTTTGTATTATGAAGATCTCTATTAGTGTTTAACGACTTATAGAGCTCTAAATGTTAGTAAGTAGTATTATGTATATTCTGGTATACGAGCTATAGTCCGGGATGGGTAAATTACCCAATTTGAAGAAGGAAAAGTACAGGATATTTATGGAACCGGATTGAGTAATTTAATGCGTAGCTGCATAACCTCCAAACATTTACTTCCATCGATTCCGATAAAAAAAATCATTGCCGTGCAACGCATTCTTCAATTGTTAAATAAAAAATATAAAAAGAATGCATTAACAAATAAATTATGCACAATTATTTAAATCTCTGACTTAGTTTGTTCGACGTTCAATCTTTCTAAATGGGACGTCATCGACACTGAATACCTACTCGTTATGAGTTAACTAATTAATTAACTGCTTCTAAACATCATCATTATTATATAAACAAAAAAATATGACGCCTGATTTCATTAAAGGGTAGGCAGAGAACTTTGGTACAACTACATATCAGCTACAGAGGTAAATATATCTCTTAAGTATTAACGCCAGCTATGGTCAAGTGTAGCGATAGCTACCCTTTGGTTCCACTACCAAAGGTAGCTATCGCTATAACATCCATGTTCTAAATACATAACGATTTTAAGAGGTTATTATTGATTACAGTTTTATTTCTGAAAAACAGTGTTTTACAAATACATTCTGAAATTAAGTTACTTTTAACGAATAAAATGCGAGGGAAAAGAAGATATGAACAAGTGAATTGAATTATCTCGCCCCTAACACCTTCAGTGTCTAAGTATTTTTATGAACTGGGGTTCGGGATAAATCTAATTAAACCGATTTAACCAAAATCGCTGAAAAACAGTTTAATAAACTAATAAAAAATACCGCAGTAATCACAAACGTCAAACAGAATCACTTGTCTCGCTTGTACTGTTTCGCTTGAATCGCATTCGTAATAAAACTCAACTCCCAGTCCAACAATCCGCTATTTATATGCGTCGCTGAACATTCTAGAAAAATGCGACTCTGCCACAGTTCACAGTTAGCGGCGAAGCTTCCAGAGAGTGGTAGAGAGATCGGTCTATTTCCGCTATTAGATAATAGGTGGCGGTAGCGTCTACGTATAATTGTTCGTGTAGTACTTGCTACTTGATAATAGATGGCGTTAGCGTGTCGTTTCTAGTCTTTTCGATCTACGTAACCCTGCCCCCTCCTTGGACAAGCTCGTCCCAGCATCATTATTTCCGTAGTATCGTGCCAATCGATCTTCATGAACAATTTTAGGCGCAGTTCGCATACCCTTTTGTATTCGGTAAGTGACGTCGTTGATCTTCGTCACAATTCGGTACGGTCCGTCTCATTTTGCGTGTAGTTTAGTCGACTTCCCTTTGCTGCGCACTGGGTTATGCAACCACACTAAGCGACCCTTAGTCGAAACCAGTATTGTTCATCTTCCGATGATAATGGGTTTTCATTTTCTCGGACATCTGTTGGCCTGATTCTCTGTTTTGCTCATGTACGTCATTCATCCTGTTGCGCAGATCATTTGCATAATCTGTTATACTGCGTGGAATCAGGGGGGATGCTGGTAATTAGATCAGCTGGAACCCTTACTCCCTTCTAAAGTTCGCGAAGGCTGGCGTCACAGTCGTACTCTTGTGAACTGCACTTCTGTATGACAGAAGAAACGGTTGTATGATAACACTTTCGTTGTCATAACTGTAATAATTATAAGACAATATTTTGTCACCTAATAGTATTTATTAACCTTTCGTCTGTAAACGTTTTTTCGACTCCTCCCGTTTGTAAACAATATAACCTTATTATTTGAAAAGTACTATTAAAATGCTTATAAGAAATATGACTTTCTAGATTAAAAGCCTCAGAACAAAATAGGGTCCTGCTGGCTTGATAAAAGTTTTGCACGTGCATTCCTCATTAAATAATAACTATTTTAAAATTAAACTAAGGTATTTTTAATGTACTAATACAATGCTAAACGGGACCATATAAGATTTGTCTACAGATCTTCAAACAGTGGAGGGTCCTGCTGGAGTATAATTGAAGATAACGCTGTAATAATTAAGGTACTAATTTTTAGGTACTAAATACTACGCACGTTAACATTTAACTTTCAATCGGAATAAACGTAGGGTCCTGCTGGGTATACAGACACAATGGTTAATCATGCAGGTTGCAGATTTTTTTTTTTTTTTTTAAATCAATAAATGCTTAAAAGTTTGGACAGGTAAAACAGGCAATGAAACATGTATTAAACATTAGTATAAACACATTTAACTATCAAACCGCGACCGTTGTTCCGTTACACTAACACTGAGAATAATGTATGTAATGAAAAAAAAATCTTCTCATTCTGTACTTTTAATCATGCTAAAAAAAAGTTAAAATGAAAAAAAGTTTTTCATTTACCAGCGAGTTCAGTTTACGGCGTCGGTTAACCTGGGTATTTCGTGTCTGTTCCGATTTTCAACTGCGCACTTTTACTGCATAGAAGAGACTGAGACCTTCAACTTTAGGTGTCAAGTCCATTTCCTATTTAACTTTTTTTAGGTAGGAATAGTAGATCTATTCGACACGGTTTACAGACGAAGGGTTAATAACACTTTCATTGTAAAAGTATTCTTCATACATGTATGATGAATTGATGACGGTACATAATAATTATATGACAACATCACTTTCATTGTCTAACTATTCTTCAAACATTTATCATGTAAGTAACTCGAATAGTTACAAGATAACATGTTTTGTGTCCATATTCTATTTATTAATAACACTTTCACCGTCTAACTAT
This sequence comes from Aporophyla nigra, assembly GCA_947507805.1. NCBI lineage: Eukaryota > Metazoa > Arthropoda > Insecta > Lepidoptera > Noctuidae > Aporophyla > Aporophyla nigra. The sequence goes on along the minus strand of OX382291.1, from coordinate 8,996,058 downwards.
TCTTCATACATTTATCATGGAGGTAACTCGAGTAGTTATAATAGTTATAAGAAAAAATTTGTTACCTTATTCTATTTGTTAATAAGACTTTCATTGTTTAAGTATTCTTTATACATGTATCATGGAGGTCTAATATGATCTACCTCTGATAATCAAAGACAACACATTTCTGTGACTGGATTCTACTATCCTTTTTTTTTTTTAATAAAGTTTGTGAAGTAATGTAGTACTTATTCTCTTTATGACAGCTCATTATAATATCCTAAATCTTGTACCTTCAACCTAATGCAGTCCGTATACTTATCACTGGCAAATTGTAAATACCGTTAAATTACAACCTAACTAGCGAGATTATAATCTGACGGTTCACAAACTTTCGGCAGATTACAATCTCACGAGATAGATTATAATCTAACGGTATTTACAATTTCACGTTGACATATAATAATAAAGCTCCGAAGGTGACCGCCCCATCGCAATGACAGATGCACACAGCAGCGAGGCAGCTACACACGCCGCTGTGGTTTTAATATCAAACGCGGTGTCAGAAATTCGACGACAGGGCACCACGTTCCCACAGAGGACGTAATAAACTACAAAATTGCGGTGGTATTTTTTCGTGCACTGGATAATATTAAACATGTTTAATATCCAGTGCGCGCGCGCGTCTTAGCAGCATGCTGCTAAGACGCGCTAAAATGTACTCTGTGGGATTCCTAATGCTCGGTTAAACATTGACAGTTGAGAATTTAGTGTGCGATAAAATCACGCCGCGATATTTTTACGTACGTCGACAAACTACTCTTTAGTTTCGCGATAGTCAGTTATCCAAAAAATCAGCCAAGTGCCACGCACAGTATAGAGTTCCTCAGTTGGGACTGAAATTGAAAAAAAAAAATGTTTTCCCATAGGTGCATCGATTTTCGTCACGGTCAATTCTCCAACTGCTAATGTCACGTAAAAGCAATTTAAAAAAAATGTGACAAAGCCGCATGGTGGATCTTGATGTTTCTTGGCGGCACTTAGAATCGCTGGTAATATGCGTGCTGCTCGTGCTCTGCGAACAAGAACCGCCCTTTGCCTCGCCTAGGTAGGTGTGTACTGGGCCTAAAGAAATACCAACATCCCTATTTAATACCTACTATAAATTCGAAAGTATGTTTGTTTGTTACCTGTTCAAGCCTAAACCACTGAAACGAACATGCAGAAATTTGGCATATTCATTATCAGTTGTACAGACACGAACATCGGGTACCTATCATCCCGAAACAAGTACTGTTCCCGAGGAAAACTAAATAACGTTCTTATGATAACAGATGGCGCCTCGTTTCTTTCGAATTCTGATTGAATCATAATATTGAATTGATTGTCAAATTCTAAATTAACGCGAGCGAAGCTGCGGGCAAAAGCCCTAGTATGTACTTCCATAAATAACGTTTCAGTGGCGTTATTCGGAGGTAAACTGCGGACGCTATGTAGCCACCCCAGTTTTTGAAACCTTAGATTAGGGTGAAAGCTAAGGGGCAAAACTTAAGTGTGCGTAGTCCCAGCGAATTTCAGCTTTACAGATATTTTGTGTATGACGTCGTGTAAGTGTGTGTGGTACCTATGTACGAATTTTTTGCATCCAACCATTCAACAAAAACGGTTTCAGCTGGGTCTACGTCATCCCAAAGGAACTTTCTTTTCCTATGGACATACAAGAAAAAAACTACACTCAATAATTAGTGTGTAATGAGAGGTAAATACGTATGTTAAAATTAAATTTGTGTGTCATAAGAGTCCGAAGATATTCAAGTTTCCGCTGCGCTGACGTTTGGCTATTTGATGAAAATCATATAAAACTGTTTAGTGCACAGTTGTACTTCGTAAGGGAAAAGCAAAATAAAACATATACCCATATTTAGGATATTAATTCAACTATTCACACGTAAATTTTCAGCCCATTACACTAATTCATTAATTTAAATTCATAATTAAAGAGATATAATAAAAATATCAGAACAACTTCAATACATGGGTAAAGCGACCAAGTTTCAATGGCTACAAAAAAGCAATCGTGCAGTTGAAAGAGCTAACGTTCCAAACTTTCCAAACGTTTTTATTAATTCACCTAGAATGAATACACTAAATATTGGTATGTTTTATTTTGCTTTTCCATTAGGAAGTCCTACAATGGGTGGTCCATTCATAGTAATCACGCCATTGCTCATTAATTACCAAGAGCAGAAAATAAAACTTATAAGAAAATTGTAGACCCTAACAAGATACAAAACTAGAAATCATAGAATGCATTAAAAATAATACATTAAAAAATGATCGAATTTCGACCCATGGCGACCATTAGTAATCAATACAATCCTCTAAGTACATTTACATCAATTGAATGAATATTTTGAAATAGTAATTCGCCATCGTCACAATTCATTCGAAATTTCGCGGGCTACTTTGGTTTGCGGTCTGTGTTCGACGCTTGATCGCAGTGTCAGGCGGCAACGTCGGTCGCCAGCCACATAAGGAACCGTTTTCATAGTTTCATAGAATGTACCACCAGAGGAGCCACCTGGTAATTTTAAGAATGTTCAAACTCTGATCTCAGTCCCAGTCTGTCAAAAATACCATTTTCGTACCACTTGCTCAAAAAAGTGACATTCTATGCCACAAAAAGCGAACATAACAATAAGTAGTCATTTTTAATCTATTAAAAACAGGGAAAGAAGATTGTACTGAATTTCATTCATCCTCTAGGGGGAGAATGTGATTTAAATTTGGAATACTTACCGAAAATACTGAACTACATCTGTGTTTACACCATTGAGTTTGTATATAAAGCATTACATATACATCTTTTTGAAAAAGGAATACGCATTTATTGTGCAGTTATGATTATCTATATAAAATTACGAAAACCGACGAGGCCGTATGAGCTTGATGCCTTTGCTTTTCCGACAAAAAAATATTAGTCTAGGAATTTGCCGCGTTTTTGTTTTCTTCAAATACATAAACGTTAAGTTTATTTTAATTTATTTTTAATTGTCATTATTTTTAATAAATGCTTATCTCATATATTGTGTTAATTTTTTCGCAAATGGTACGAAAAGTTGAGTATTTTCCTGGGTGATAAAGCTGTCTTGGGTGAACTTAAATCCCTCGCCACACTCAGGACTCGTCTTAAATCCCTCGCTTCGCTCGTGATTTAAGTTTTTAACACCCTCGCTACGCTCGGGAGTAAACCTCGAGTTCTTCATTACACTCACGATTTAAATCGTCACCCGCGACAGAAGACACTGCTTTATCCCCTTGGTTAATAATCTACTATTGTCCTAAAACATAATTTAAGCTTGTTTACATTGAATTAACGTTGTGGATTAATTAATTACTTGTACCTATAATGACTTTGTTGTATGGCTTGCTTTTACTTATTAAGGAAGGAACCCTGAAATTATGAGCAGTACATGGCCGTGTAGACAATGGTTTTAAGGTTTAATTTGACTTTTACTAGTGCGATATAAACCTTACACAAGAATACTGATAAAGCACTTATGAATCGTCGGCGTCGTCGTTTCAGCCGTAAGACGTCCACTGCTGGACTTAGGCCTCCCCCAATTTGGGGGGCTTTGCCATGATCGCCACGCTTGGCAGGCAGGTTGGCGATCGCAATATGGTGGTAAAATGCATAGAGAACGCTGCTGCCCATTCTCTAGTAAGTCCCTTAGTCGCCTTTTACGACACCCACAGGAAGAAATGGGGTGGTGTTATTCTTTACGTCCGGCACCACACGGACACACTTATGAATCGTGGTTGGTCGTAATGGCGACATTTTGATATTATTTCACAAATAAAATAAAATATAATAAAAGACACATTTTTGAAATAATTGTCATTAAAATTTCAAAATAATCGAGAAAAACTACATCGCAACCTAATAATCGCATAAAGAGCGTGAAAAACACACTAGCATTTTGTAGGAAAATAAAATAAAATATAGTATTTATATAATACGTCTTTACGCGACTTTTTATTATTTTCGCAAAGTTTCTCTTTAGCTCACGGCGGTTTTTGATTACACTCATAATAGGACATCACAAAGAGGACTACTAGCGATATTACACTTAAAATTGCATTAGTAAGAGGTCTTTAAGGTTAGGGGGAGGTGGGGCACATTGATGCAAGGGGCACATAGATACACAGGCATTATTTAAAAATCGATTGAATGTATTCGAGTGGTGACACCTCTAAAATGATCATACATATGTTTGATCGCATCCGATGTGATCTCGTAGACAGCCAGTCAACTGGTGGCATTTAACAACGCGTAACGTGTTTCGAGTGCGATCAACTAAAAAAATACGTAATTTGTAAAAGTGTTTCTACGGTCTTCTGTACGATCCTGTGAATATTTTTATACACTAAATGTAAGTTAAGGGATCAAATGTTAAGGATTTAGTACTCTTATTTTTTTTTTAAATGTTAGTTTATTTACTAAATTCGTATATTTTGAAAAATATCTTTTGGGGCACTTAGATACAGCGCAGTACGGGGTACAATGATACACATCATTGTGCCCCCTAACTGTTTCAAGGTGCCCCAACAAAATGTGAAAATATATAAATTTCAATTAAAATTATATATTCCTTTGTTGTCATTAGAAAATGGAACGCAAGTACAAGCCAAAGACCGATAGACGTAGTATAGATGAAAAAACGATCAAGCTCGCCATATCAGATGTTACTTCGAGGGTACTGTCTATTGGAAAAGCAGCTGACAAATATGGTATCAGGTATCAAACCTGCAACTCTGCAATATCGTGTTCAAAAGTTCAGAAAAGATTGCGAGGAAAACGAAAAGTCATCTACTAATTTGTATGGGTCAAAGTATACTGTTGCTCAAGTATTTACTGCCCAAGAAAATGTCTTTTCAGAATATGTACTGATTTGCTCAAGATGCATTATGGGTTATCCTTGCAGCAACTTTCATCTTTAGCTTATGAGTATGCAAAATATTTAGGATGTAAATATTCAGATTCTTGGGGAAAAAAAATAAAAGTGCCGGGAAAGATTGGGCAGCAGGATTTAGAAAATGGAAAAGGAACTTAGCCTAAGAAAGCCTAAAAACACAAGTGCCGCAAGCAGTTTTGCATTTAATAAGACTTCAGTAGCTGATTAAAAAAAAAAATATGAGCATGTAATGCTATAAATTCACACCTGACCGTATACTAAATTTCGATGAAACAGCCATTAACACAGTCTTACCAACACCTAAAGTTTTGATTATCTATCTTTTTTTGCCACAATATACATCACATAAATTACAACCGTTTGAAGTCAGCGTTTTTTGAGTTTTCCATTTAAAAGCAAACTGGAAATAGGTTTTAATGATTGGCACAATCAAAATATTGTCAAGACACTATCCTTATATAACATAGCTTAACTCTCAAAATCTGCCTTTCTGGAATCTTTTACACTCAAAAACATCACAAGCGTTTTTGAAGACAAAATATTCTAAACTGTTCATTTGATTAAGTCATAAGTAATTTGTAAGACTTATTATGGTATCTTCACAATAAAAGAAGTGTTAATTTTCAAGAAAGTCTTATAACTTAACCAATTTCATACAACTTTCACACTGTATTAAAGTACCCCACGTGATGTATCTAAGTGCCCCGTTGGTGGGGCACAATGATTCAAAAGATATTTTTTACACAACACGTATTTTTCCCGTACTGTCACAACATAAACAATTATTATCCTTGACATTATAATGTTTATACATTTGGCTAAACGTTGAGTTGAAAATAAACTAAAAATATTATGTTTATTCACATATTATTACATTTTCAATTTTTATGAATCAATCTGCCCCACTTCCCCCTATTTGCCCTTAAAGCATGTCTTTGTAAGTCACTTGTAAGTTTGTTTTTCTTCATAAAAGTATCAGCAAGAGTTTTGTAAGTTTGTAAATACACTTCGCGAGACCATTACAAGGCAATTGTAAATGTGAATATATTTATAAAGTGCGCCCAAATCCACATTTATATGTGTCTATAAGTGTAATATAAGACTGAAAAAAATATGGTCTTGGGATATTAGTAAGATTATTTTTTGCTAGTTAGGCATCTTTTCGGTTGTTTAGAATACCACCCTCTCGAGGTTAGAAGAAAAATACCTCCAAATTATTGACATGGGTAAGACATTCAAGGGAACACAGATGCTCCTGAACTACACGACGAACTATCGCATATTTTTAGGATAAGCCGTAATAGAAGGTACAGCAGATGGTTCATAGTGGTACCGTCAGCACCGATCCAGACCGCCAGAGCGCCGAACGCCGTCTTTAATTCTAAGCCTGGTTGTGATGTGCTCGCGGAAGATTGGAACAACCTGTCAGTATTTTTGGAGTATTGTGAGAGGACCGATTCTTCTCTGCGTAGATTACCGAAAACTAAAGCTTTATTACGCGTTAACTAAAACCTGCGTGTACCTTCCTGATGCTTATAGACGAGCTTAGGCAGTTTATTACTAAATAGTGCATTCATACTAAGCTGCGTCCTCACGCCTCATTTAAGTATTTGACAATGACAGTTACCCCTTTACTAGTAAATATTTGTGTTCTGTCTTTTTTTAGAAATGATAATTTAGTAGCTGGTCATTATGTTTTAATTTGTAGTGTGAAAATAAAATGCAAAATCTATATATTTACGGTAGTACAACACATTTTATGTGGCTCCTGATGGTTTTTTTAACATGTCCGTAGTTACTAAAGTAGTTGATCAAGTCTGATATTAATCCAATATTCTGTACATTCAGTAATTCCAAAGATATTAACAATTGTAATATTTCTTAACAAATTACCGTTAACCATAAATAATTCAAATCTTGATCATAAACAGACTTTTATTTACGCATGAATCATTCTTCACTAGGTATGCCTTATTGAACACAATAAAAGAATACACAAAACATAAACAATTAAACTTAAACGCGAAAATATTTTTGAAGAAATTGAAACATTTCGGCTACAAGAAAATGCGAAGTCCGGTATTATATTGTATGTAAATGGTATTGAAACAAATCAAAGCAGCAGTCCCATAAATGATACGTTAACTATCAAGAATGAAGAAATAGAGTCGAAAATATTTTCATTTGTATTGGACATGAAAAACATTATATGTATCTGAGAAGAACCGGGACTACTAAATATAAAAAAATATAGAACGATGCGAAAGTGTAGATGGTCCAACCTTTTAAAAACAATAATTATAAATACACTAAATTATTTTGCACCTGCACCCTTAAACGTGAGAAAACAGTCAAAAACATTACAAGCAAACTGTCCGCAATACACCGCTTGTGTTTATAAAAAAGTTACAAAATATAGAAAAAATAAATACAAAGATAAATCAACATAGACAGGTCCATCAAACACAACTCAAAAAATGTAGCTATCTTCCTTTAGAGGAAACGAGCTGGCAGATATTGTAGTACAAATCTGCCAAAGTTTACTACTTTAGCAGATAACGAGTTAGCTTCAGAGATTCTATGTGAGAACATAGTATCTCTGAGGCTGAAATGACACTTACAGGACTACGATATCACCAGCGTTGCTTTCTCTTGCTTCGAAAAGACAAATAAAATGTGAGTCGGAAAAAAGGACAGTGGGTCGCTCCCGATCCAAATATTTCTTAATTAATTATGGCCAAAACTACACAAAAGTGTATTCGTACCATGTACCACAAATTTGTATGTATACTGCTAGAGCGAAAAACAAATTGACTTGTACAAGTTTTACAAATGATTACTGATGCTCGCAGCAAACAATCAATTTTAGAATGGCTTAAACAGTGGCTCCAGTCAGTTTCTACGCCTCTCCCCCCACATGAAGTTATTTCGGAGAATTCTTCTGCACTGGTTGCAGCAAATATCAAAGCTTTCACATCATTTAATTGCACAAAAGAATATATTAAGGAATTGTTTTCAATTTTCGTCATGGTAACTATGACGACGACTTTACTGATGTAAATAATTCTTGTGAAGCAGCCGAAAATCGATTGTACAACCACCTGAAAAACATAGACCAACACTATGATCATCGTCATCAATTCACGTAGAGGAATGAATCATATACCGTAAATACAGATATTGTAATGAATAGTTTGGTTAAATCAGTCGGAACAAAAAAACAGTTTTTCGAAAAACTCGGAAATGTTAACAATTACGTATATTTCTGTGTATCTTTTATTTCCTCACTTAAACGGATTATCGCTGAACTTCCTTTATTGTCTAATTTATTACTACCATTTTTTAAATCGCTCAATACTGCTCCATTATCATTTAGAATTGAAAGCTTATTACAACTCTGAAACACTTGTTTTTTGAAACATTTGTTTGTCGAATTTAACTTATCCAATAGTGACCTTAATACGTACCTTGACACACCAAGTAAAGACAAAGTAAAACGTAAAAAAATTGAAGATTTGGTCTTCCAATAAAATCCCGTAAAAAAAAAAAAAAAAGTCACATTCTAAATCCAAAATTATAAAATTTACTTTTAGAACAGAATCTTTTTTTTTTTTTTTGGCAAACCGTCGTTCATGGAAAATTGGAAGTGGGAGAGATGGGGCTGGGAAAAATAATAATTTGGCAAAATTTCAATTTCGATTTGTAAAAGATGGTAACCGTTGCAATTCTATTTCCATAGGCGTTCGTAGCATCACGCTTTCGGAATGATTACACAGGCCGACAAAATTTGACGAACACTCTTACCCAGAAACCAGACTATACTTTTCCGAAGGATTTTGACGCGCTGAATTCGAATCTGGCCTCAAAATTGCTCTATCGCGTCAGGGTTTTCGAGATATCCTAACCTAAAAGTGCAAGAAATACCGTTTTTCCTCATTTTTGAGGTTATGTAGCACGGCCGATCCTAGTTATTTTCAAAAATTATTGATAGCATCTCAAAGGACTAGTCTTCCTCTTTAAAAGGACGTTGAGTTTACTCAAATATCTTTTTTTTTCGCTGAGATATCGCATTTTGAAATTTTCATATAGGTGGATTTTTCTACGTTTGAGAATTCATACACATACAGTCTATAGATCTCGTTGCAAGTAAATACGATATATTTCTGAAAATCAAAAATAAAAGTTTTCAAGCATAGATAGGTCATTCTTAACTCTTCATATGCCGTAAACGTGGATCCACGCGAGACACAATGGTTTTTTAATTGTGTCTGTAATTATGGCATTCAATGGGTTAATTTACTTATAGAAAAGCAGTTGATTAAACTTGTTCTACCCAGAGTTAGGTGGGTTAGTCTGCTTAGAGGTTGTTGGGGGTGGTTATTCAGGGTTGTAAGGGTTTATGGGCATGAGATTCATCAGGGTTAGAGTGGGCTGACCTATCTATGCTTGAAAACTTTTATTTTTGATTTTCAGAAAAAATATTGTATTTACTTACAACGAGATCAATAGACTCCTTCGGAAAAGTACCTATAGTCTAGTTTCTGGGTAAAAATTTTGTCGGCCTGTGTTATCTACCATAATTACGATGCCGGAAAAGAACGCAAACGTTCAAATTCTAACACAAAACGATAGTCATATAAAAAAAAATCTCTTCAACCTTAAATGTACTCCAGAATTGATACACTTTCCTTCAAGGGTACATACAGGCTTTAAATTGGCAGGCAGGGCTTTAGCTTTGGGCTTCAAGCTTTGGCTTAGAACCTCCTCGGGCGTTGGCTGCTGTTGAACAACGCACAAACCTACGCGCTATCATGTTAATAGAAAAAACTTTTTTTTAAATTTGCTTGTTACCTTGGAACTAAACCATGTGAGAGAAAATAAATTAACTTTTTAGTATCATAATTTCATCCCGTGGTTGTCGTAAAAGGCGACCACGGGAACTGCTGCAGGATTCCACTGTCTTTATCTTTATGATACGAACAACATACACCCTAAGCTAAGGTTGCCGTGCCGAGAGCTGCATGGTTAGGGGGAAACTAGTCACAAGCGTGCGTGTTGTCTAGGATTGGACGCCCCCAGGCACTAACAAAGCTTACATCTTCATGCGGGGCTCTGTAGGGTGTCAACAGATTTCAGTTGCGAAGGCAGTTAAGATAAACGCTCCATTTATCCTAACATATGAACTGGTTCTGCATCACCAGGGATATTAGACAGGATTGTGTATCGTCACATTCGTCACCGTGGCTATTGAAGTTGTACGTGGATAATTGTCTGAAAAATTTGAAAGGGTGAGTGTGGATTGACAATGAGTGAGTTGAAAAAGTTGTCAAATACCTTCTCAACGAAGATGATCAAGTTCTACTTGCAGCGCCAGCAGAAAAATTGCAAGACATGGTGACAGTAATGGATGACCATATAAGATGATAGGGATAATTATAAATGTTTATAAGGCGAATGTCATGGTGTGAAAATAAGTTATAAAAGTGCGTATATTTGGGGGAGTTTGTTGATGTCCGAATAGGCTCAACTGGCTGTTCACAATGGTGAGCTGGTACCTACCTACGCTTATGTATGAAAGTGAATGTGTATGTAAGTGGTTGCGGCAACAGAAGCATGAAATTGAATACGTTCTGTGGAAATGCGTTCCTTCCTTGCGAAGCATGTGTGGTGTGACTATGAATGATAGGCTGAGGAGTGTTGTAATAGGACAACGGTGTGGGTTAAAAGAAGATGTACACTGTGGTTTTGTCATGTTGAGAGGATGAATGAAGGGCGGCTAACAAAAAGTATTTACAAGGTAGGCGTGATCGGAGACACTGGGAAGGGACGCCTTAGGAGGATATATAGTGACCTTATTGGTGATGTTCTTAAGAAAAGTCAAAGGTATAATACTCGCAACCGGCGTGCGTGTCCAGATGTATGAACGTATACGAGACAAGAGGAGTTCAGTATGTCAGAATAGTAGCAGATGGTGCTCTGTAGTTTCTGTCTACCCCAAATAAAAAAGGCATGCGTTTATGTATGAATGTACGATTACATCTCCTTTATTCATCTATGTACACTTATTATATAAATTATATTTTTAAATATTAGAAAAGTATAAAAACATTTAAAAATATAAAAAATAGTAACCCACCGGTATCGGAAACAGGGTCCAAGCTAAGGCGGTCAGGGCTCCAGTGAGAGGAACCTCCTAACAATGCGAGCCGTGTCCAGAAGTACCGCTTTCTGGACCAAGCCCTTGATCCAGCTGCCCAACGTGAGCCTCTTCAGGTATTGGTCAAGGATCTTGGCTATCAAACCATTACCTGTTACGACGACTGGCACAATGATCGCTCAGTCTACATCGGACATGTCGACAACCTCGCGACCGAAGTCAGGTTACTTAATTTGTTTATCTTTCTCGGCTTTCACGACGTCTCGTCATGCGCGACCGTTATGTCAACAATCATTGAGCGCTGTTCTAGTCGATCCACCACCACTGTATCAGGCTTATTGACAACAACAGTCCTATCAGTGATGTTGGAAAGATCCCAGTACAGTGTGATATGCCCATTTTCAAGAACTGGGTTGGGCAAATACCTGTAGTACGGCACTTCTGAGTCCACAAGGCTATATTTCAGAGCAAGTTGCTGATGGATAATCCTTCTTTTTATCGTGTGGAAATCCTCACCTGGGGGTAAGAGGAGGGCTCTGTCAGACGACAGAGCCCTCCACTTACCCCCAGGTAAAAGTAGCTGCAGAACACCGTGTGGTTTTAGTCAGTAGGAGTCTCGCCGAAGGAGCCGTTTTCTGCGGTTCGTTCCCGTTGTTACGAAGGACTTTTACCTTTGCGGCTATATTCTTTAAATACTCTTCTTTTCTGAGGTTTTAGATAGAAAATAGAAAGTGCGGCCTTCCTACTGACTAAAACCACACGGTGTTCTGCAGCTACCTTTAGCCGGGATGCTTACGCATTTTGTCAAGCTCCTCCGGCTAGGTGTTGACTCGCATGAATACATGCGGACCCCGTCACCCTAACGACCACGAATGGCCACAGTGCCTTCAGAGAGAGGCGCGCGCGGAACACGGCGCGCCACCCTCTCGGACTTTTCTCTGCTCAGGCAACAAACTCCCCAAGTCCCCAAGATGTATAATCCTGGCTACAAGATTGTGTCTATGCAAGTACTCTCCGTTAGCTAGAGACAACACCTGGAGATAATTTGTCTTATTTTTTTTTAAATTACGTTATTATTATTTTCTTTGCATTTAAGACACTGACGACCATATTGAAATTGACTCAATGAAGTGCGTTATTAAAACATCATCTTTTTATTAAGTTAGTTTCCGGTTAGACTCTAAGTATTAACTAAATCGACCATTTTAATTGATACATTGGTTGGGTACTTCTTTTAGAGAGGTATATACGATTTATATGCATCGCAATATAGAGCAATATATCCTTTAATGTATGCAGCGTCACCTACTGTGTCCAATTGTTAACCTAAACCTGGGACCTATTTAACACAAAATTCAACTATTAGAGGTTAGAGCGTGAATTGAAACGTCAGTCTGTGTCTTAACAACAATAATGATGTACGAAGCAGAAATAAATCAAACTATTTAACATACACACAGGTTGTGTATACTTTATTAATTGTAGGAACTTAAAATGTTATAACAATTACAGGTAACATTTTTGGCTTCGGGCGAAGATACACGCTCGTAAATAGAAAACTATAGGTTTTTGGTTCTCTTTTGATGGACATCAGACGACTATTGTCAAAAGAACAAAGCTTCTAGAACATTCTAGAACCTGCGCTCATAAAGGATGAGTGTGTTGTGGTGATAGCGGTTTGCAAGGGGTTCGCGTTATAATTAGTATTAAGTGAAAATTACCTTCACACAAGAGAAATAAACTAGTTACGGCGACCATCTTGGAAGCAAGGCATGGTCGCGGTGGGTCACAGTTCTAATCTAACCTAGAAACAATTGGTTAGTTACTGTGACCGATTGGACATTAGAAATCACACCTAACGGTTATTGATAGTTGTGACTACAGATAAGCTATTTTGTATTACGTCGTAGTAGCAGTTTTGTTAAACGTAACACATTGAGAATCCTGCTGAACCTAGTCCAACTGAACAAAACAGGAGCTGTTTCGTAAAACGGGTAGTGGCTCTATAACACAGCGGATTCTACTATTCATATTCGACAAACACTGGGTCACTAGTAATTTGACGTATTCCTTCCAGGATAGCCCCTTTTCAACAATTCAGCACCCCGCTTAGACAAAAATCATGGGATGCAAGAAAACCCACATTAATTGATTTTAAAAAAATCTTAAAATTGCTCTTCGTCCCTACGCCTACGCACGACGTAGTCGATTTATGATAACAAAACCATACAACAACATCATAAATAAATATTTTTGGAAAGTGGCGCGCTGGTTTTCAAAAACACGAGTGTTTGTTATGCTGAAGCATGAACCTGTGGCGAACCAAACTAAATATTTATGGTTGCCACTCTTAGATAAAAGTAACAACACTATTGTTCTATAAAGAGATAGAGTAAATGCGCCAATTATGGACTGGTTCTGTAATATGGACTACCCGCGTTTCTCAAAGAATGATTTTTGTATCGAGCCGTTGGTCAGCGCACGCAAAGCTTCACACCTCCCGCGCCTCGCTAGTCACTTGTAGGGCCGGCAGAGAAAGCACATGTATTCATGGGAGCCATTCAACGTTTTTATCAACGCGCGATGTAGTTTCATACCTAATTTCGTAAGCTCATAATTTCAACAAATAATATTCTTTGTAAAAATTGATTAAACCAGGAGAAAGGTAATTTATTTTACAATTATTCATATTAAGTTTCAATATTCAATCGTTTTTATAATTTTATGAATAACAATATAAATCTACAAATGTTTGTGTATTATAATATGGACCACTGGCATGTTCTGAATATGGACTAGCGGACAATATTACAAACAGTCACTTATATTGCATTTTAATGTTTTAGGATGGCCTCTACAACCAAAGAAAACAACAGACAAACTTAAAATAAAAATGCAATGGCAAATGGACTTATTATCAATGGGCTTTATATTAAGCATCCAGAACTTACGGAGTACCCAAAACTAAGCTTATAGGTACGTTTATCAAAAATAGAAGACCAATCACTTAGCGAACATAAACCATAAACTTGGAAGAAAATCGACTTTACCGAGTGAATTGGAAGGTGAATTAGCTGATTCATTCTATAAATAATAAAATTGGATTTGGTCTAACACGCAGGAAAATCAGAATAGGTATAGCAGAAAAAAAAATACAAAGCTCGCCGATAATGAATCTGTGCGGAAATCATAGTTGAGGTCATTCCTCAAGCGTCATCCTAACCTATCGTTTTGCCGTCCAACGGGCACATCAATCGCAAGCATAAAAGACTTAAATAAAGAAAATGTAATCGCATTTTTCGACTTGTTGGAGTGCTGTAATGGGCTTTATTCTGAAGATGTTTATGGCAAGAAATGGGTCCAATGTGCATCTTGTAGTCAATAGGCTCATGGAGAGTGTACTGGCGTAGAAGATATGGTTGATTTCTAAGCGAGCGAATTGTGTACCAATGATTAGTTTAACCCTAATAATTGACTGATGCAATTTTAGGCATCACGACTAGTTTTTTTAAAATTAATTTTGACTGTAGCCCGTATTTGAAACCATGTGGTCCATATTTTGTACACTTTTTGCAAATTCACCATAATGACATATTTTAGAAAATGTCGATTATTTCTACGATGTTGATCTTTCTAAAGAATTTTATTAATCATTTTAGATACCAAATAATTATCGAAGTGTTTAAAATATAAATTAATGATTATACTTTAAAATTCTGAGTTTTATTGGACAAAATCCTTATGGTGGTCCATAATTGGCGCACTTACTCTAAATATAAAAAACTAGCTGACCCGACAGACGTTGTCCTGTCTCTTTGATGATATTTGAGCACGCATTCTATCAATTCTATGTCAAATGTCATAATGTTACATTAAAAAAGTTTACATTGTCCTATTATATGGTTGTTAAGTATTCTTAAATAAGTAGTCTTAAATTTTCTAATTTTCCGCGCAATTTTTTAATTTTCTTCTTTCATAAGAACCTTCTCTTGACAATTACAAACACAACAACAACAAAAAACGTGAAATCGGTCCAGCCGTTCACGCGTGATGGCGTGACCAAGGGAAATAGGGATTAATTTTTATATAAGTATATAGATAAATATCTTAGGACAACCAACACACCGTTATCTGATCCCAAACTAGGCCTGTACTATGGTAATCAGACAACTGATAAACATACTTATTTATTTCTAAATACATACATATTATAGATGAATTACACCCAGACACAGAACAAATGATTGTGCTCATCACACAAAGATTTGTCCTGGGTGGGAATCGAACCCACGACCTCAGTCTTTGCAGTCAGGGTTACTGTAAAAACACAAAATACTAAGATTTGAATCGGAATGTAGATGCTTGTCAGCATATTTACGTTAAGCAGTGTACATTAACTACAAGGTCCATCTCCAGTATTTGCCAAAGTGACTGTTCTACATATTTCCTCCGTCGTTCTTGTAAGAATACTTTGTGGTACAACGAAATATATATCTTACCACTACTGCACCTCGTTTCATTTAAGCAAACGGCGCCGTAACGCGCCTAAAACCTAAATGCGTTGTCATAAACTTTAATAAACTTCATTCTTTAAGTTTTAACATTTTGATGTCTTCGAAATTTAGATACACCAAAATATGTAATTGCTTGGTAGGTACTCAATGGAAGAAAAATGAAGGCCATTCAATTTGAGAGTTTAGAGAACAACATAAATATTTAGTTACGAATTCTAGGAATTAAAAAATAAAAACAAAAAGTCAGGGATTTTCTCAAATCTCGTAAATTTTCACCTCGACTTTAAGGAGCCCTGAATGGAATACGAGTAATACGACAAATAACAAGTCGCTCTATTTACAGTGTATAAGAATTGTGTGGAAAACACAGCTGATATGTTTTTCGCGATTACGATGTTGTTCACATAGTCTGTATTACAACTTTAAATCTGGTATAAGTTCCTTGATCATACCACACACCTCTGATACGAACGCTGTTTAAAAGAAGATTGTCAAAGAAGGATTTATTATAAAGTCCAGACTCCCGCCAAAAACAAGAACAAAACTCTTGTTCTTCTTCTTTTATTCTGAAATGAGGTTAATTACGTATACAATCGTTGGTTTTTCGATCGTCAATGATCATAGTGTTTACGGCTTTGCTCGAGACCATGTCACAAAGACAACGTTGGAAATTATTATTGTTTTATTATAAGGCATTAATTTTCCAATATTTTTACCTGTTAAGCTACTTGTTTCTCTCTTGTGCTCTCACTAGACTATTCACTGATAAACTGCGAGAAAAATGCAGGCACTATATAAGAAGCATTATTACGATGTGCTAAAAAGTGGCCAAGAAGATACGATACTAGAATCTGACACATCTAACGAGGATTGTGAACGAGAAGATATACCAACTGCAGACGTGGGTTGCTACGCCAGAGCGCACCTGAAGTCGAGCTTAGTTCAAACACACTGGAGTCGCAACAACAAAAACTTTCGCAATGAATATACGGTCACTAGTGATGAAGGCAGTGGTGCGGTGCCACTGGATTGCCCAACCAACAGAGACGGGTGCTCCATTCATCGCAGCCGGAGTTATGAAGATGTTGCTACCATCCGCAGCCGCAGTTCTCAAGCTACAAGCACAAGCAATCAGACAAATCCATTGCAAAAAACTGGAAAAATAGCTGCCGTTGTTGCACGGGCTGTCGAGTGTGTCGAATTTTACCGACCTCAGAAAAAAAGTGTTGCACTGGCGTCCAAGGCTACAATAACAGCAAAGGGTGATGATGAATCTACTCAGTGTGTGCAGTCTAAAGAAATAATTAGTAACTTTGATGAATACCAGTATATACCGAGCAACCGGGGCCTGGCTGCTTGTCGCACCTTCTCGCTAGGATCGCTGGAGTCCCGTCGCTTGCAGAACGAACACTGTAGGACCAAGCTTATCGGAGGCTGTCGTGTTCCAGTGTGCAAGAACTATAAGAGCAGATTTTGATTGTTTATTTGTTGTTGATCTTGACCTTTTTTTTTTATAATAATTTAGCATTTATATCCAATACATTTTCCTTGTGAAAGGCTGCGTTTTAATAAGAGGGTGGTAGAGGTTGAATATGGTTGTTGTAATTTTACCTGCCTTCACAACGCCGGACAAACGGCTTCTGTATAAAACCTCATAATTTCAATCAATACTACAATATAAGGAACATTTATTTATAGGATCTTATGTGATACAAGATAAAGATATATTTTTAACCTTAACTATCCAAAACAAAAGCAAACAAACATAGCAATGATCGTTTACGTGCGAATCAACAAAAACAAGTTCTGGTTTATATTTTAAAAGAAAAAAAAAATACACTTGTTATTTGAAAAAAAAGCTACAGTTTTGAACCTGCACTTATCGCGGGCTGTCTGCTTAGTTTTTGTGTAGATTATTTACGACACACACGTCAGTGCAACAGCACTTATCGACCCGACGCTTGTCGAGTAGCTGTCATCAGCAGCCACTGTACAACGCCAGATAAGCCTAATGTGCTGTGTGGGCTTTTTACTGAACCTCATAGTACTAATTCAATCCCTTTAGCTTTTGTTCACAACTTTGCGTTCGAACTTTGACACATAGATGGTATCATTATTTTGGTAATTTATCTTTAGTAGGTATAAATGTATTTGTTACATTAACACTTTCAATGAAAAAGTACCTATTTTCTGAAATATTAATTCATTCTGTGTGGTGCCGCACGTAAAGAATAGCACCATCGCATTTCTTCCCGTGGGTGTCGTAAGAGGCGACTAAGGAACTTACTAGAGAATGGGCAGCAGCGTTCTCTATGCATTTTACCACCATACTGTGATCGCCAAGCGTGGCGATTATGGCAAGAGCACCCAACTTGGGAGAGTCCTATGTCCAGCAGTGGACTTCTTTCGGCTGGGATGATGACGATGATTCACTGAAAATATAAAAACATTGTCTTATTATAGTCTTCTATATTATTTTTTTTTTTTGAGGTCGGAATCCCAAAAATACGAGCTCCGTCCGCCATCAGGTACGGTGTCCAAGCTTCCAATAGTCAAAAGAGGACTCTACTCGTACAGTGAGGAATCTACTCACAATTATTTTGTGTTTTAATTTCTTTTATCGATGCATTGCTTTTATGCGTTGTCTGTCTCTCAGTATCTTTCTATCTGCTGACTGTTTTTAAACTGCACAACAGTTAAAAATTGCGGTTCGAATGCAGTTGACATTATTGCATCGGAACTACCAACCGACACACAATTACATTTTGAAGGAGGTGGTCCAGAGTGTACCTGCGTCCATAAAAAATCTGCTGAACGTGACAGAACAGCATCGCTATCAGGGATACCTGTGGGCACCAATGTAAGTAGGATGGCAGTGCATGCAATACATTTCTTATTACCCTGTTTAAAAAAGGCCTCATTGGTTTAATCTGTTGTTTATTTGTTTTAGAGCGATTTGATTATTTGTAATTACTGATATTCCGTGTGGTGCCGCATGTAAAGAATAGCACCATCTCATTTCTTCCCGTGGGTGTCGTAAGAGGCGACTAAGGGACTTACTAGAGAATGGGCAGCAGAGCTCTCTATTTATTTCACCACCATACTGCGATCGCCAACCCGCCTGCCAAGAGTGGCGATTACGGCCCCTAAACTGGGGCAGGCCTATATCCAACAGTGGACGTCTTGCAGCTGAAATGAAAGAGGCGATGAGAAAGTAGAATTTAAAAAATCAAAAAATTATAAAGTGTTTATTTAAATAAAAAGAAACAGCTTATGACTAATAAAATAAAACGTGTCCGCTTAGAGACACATATTTCTAAATAATACATAAAACAATGTGAATATGAAAATATTAACATAATACCTTTGTGTTCGCTTATGATTACTTTATTCTAGCAATTCACTAATGACTTTGATAAATATCCTACTGGTTTACATTTAATATATTATAAGTACCTACATAATGATCACTGCGATTATATTTAAATAAAGTCATTATTTTTTTTTGTAATTGAATCTAGGTACTCTTTGCTAAGCGTCAATCATGAAACGGCTCTATAAACAAAAGACATAAAAGTAGCGAAAGTTAAAAAAAATATATACCCCTGCACTGATTCCTCGAGATGTTGCCTTGATATATACTGATAGTGTAAAACCAAGCTTACACCTTCCAAAGACCTGTGCTAATAGCTTGATGGTCGAAAAACCTTCGAAAGGTTCGGACCTCTTTCAGTTCTTCGAAAAATAACTTCTAAAAAAGTAGAATAGATACAATTTAACCGTAGCCGTAGCTCTTTAGGCCCAATAGCACTTCGAACATTGGCCATTATTCTAAAAAGTTTTCATAAGAAATAAACTTTTTTGGAGAAATGTTTTAGCCTGCCTCCGAGCAGACAATATCGGTTGAAATACTCTACGAGGAAAGTCTTGAAAGATGAGGATATAAGCCTAAAACTGAAAGAAGTCCGAACATTTCGTGTATTTTTCGAGCACCATGCAGTAAGCTCAAGTCTTTCGAAGCTGTAAAATTGGTTTTACAGTATTCGTATCTATCCTAGTAACATGCCAACAATTCAGTTCAGTGTTTTGAACACACTTCAACAAAAAATAAAATTGTATTTTTTTTTACAAATTCTATAAAATCGCTTACCCACGCCCCTTTACGTGGCGTGTCATGTGTGTAATGCGCCTTAAGGTTTAATCTTGTTTTGTTCAAGCACATAAAAATAATTGTACAGCCATGAAAAATAAAATAGAAATACGAGTATCCCGAACACTATGCTAAGTATTGAGAAACGCTTTCACGAACTTGAGATGATCCGAGCTCTTAGAGCCGCGGAGTTTGGTTCAACCTTAATCGAAATATAATCTTCACAAAACCGCTTGTTAAGAATACTCACAAATTAACAGAAACTATCAAGCATCAGTAAAATGTTGTACAACAGTTGTGAATGTGTGCAACAATTTTAAAATAAATTGTATTGTAATATTTGAATGGGTGAATCGATGATAAATACATATGTATGTTTTTCTACACTACAATTATAGCTATAATAAGTCTAAGCACACAAATTACGTATCCATCTACATGAAAAGATCACTAAAGTGGGGGTTACATTGTGAAAAAGTGTTAAGCTAATGTGGGACTAAGGCCTGTGGCTTAAAACTAAAAATCCAGTAATCATGAGAGCTCCGACACTTCTTCGTAATGTAAACCCCGCTTATCACAAGACTGACTTACTCTCACATCTAACTTAAACTAAATCTTTGGGACAATAGTTCATCATTTATTTGTTATCAAGCACTGGGTCCTTAATGGTTTATCAGAAAATATAATAATATGACGTAACAATATTTGTCTGAAAATAATATCAGTATCACACAAGGAATAATCTCTACTCATACAACAAATTTCTACGAAAATTCTACGACAAATTCTTTAGCATTAAGTACAATTTGTATCTTTTCCTTTACCAGGTATAAACTCTTAGTTGAGTACTTTCATGAAACAGTGAAAATGTACTTCTGATTTCCTTAAAATATATTTTGGTCTTAGCTTTGGTTTGTTTTTAGGGCGCATTATTCGTAAAACAATTGTTATTATATTGTAAAATTGCTATTCTGCAAAGTGAAAAATCTGTTCAAGATAGCGCATCGAATTCGATAGGAAACACACAACTTTTTACACCTCGATACCGCTCGAATTTCTAAGTGATATTTAAAGGTTTTCGATGAAATGCCTTTGATACCGACCATAAAAGGCAGCGAAGACGACGCTTAGAAACACAGTCTAATAATAATGATAACCACTAAAGGTAGCTCGGAGTTTTACCAGAGTAGCAATATTAAATCAAAGTTGTATTTTAGTGCGCCAAATAATAGTTGTGCCAATGCCAACGTTTTAGAATTGTGTAAACTCAATATAATGGACTGAAATGACATCGATCATTGGTGGTTGCTACTGGCGCCTGCGTAATGTGTATCATCTGTATTTAAAACCAACTGTAATTACATCATTGAGATGCTGTGAGTAACATTGTACCTGTAATGCGAAATGGAGAAAGGTTGCTGAAAACCTGCAGGTAAATTACCTGTACCTGTGTCATTTGTACATAAGCTTCTATTTTTTGTTTCAGCCGGCTGAATATTTCAGTTTTATTGTTAAGAAAATCATCACGTTACCAAAGTTTTACTAAATCTCCATTTTGAACTAAGACAGATTTTTTATTCTAAATAAAGGTCGTTTAAAAAAATTTGATTGCGCCGCTACGGCGTAGCAAAGTGCTACGAAGCAACAACAATAAAGTTTAACAACAAAAGTGTAAAATATTCCATGAGTTACACTCACCTATTCCATGAAATTATAATTTTAAAACGTCCATTTAGAGACAAACGAATAAAATCATGCGGTCTCTGTCAAGTTTTAGCGATTAATTTATTAGAAATAGATCGATGTTTCAAACCTTTCGTCTAATCCTTTAGTACTGTATTAAGCACTAAACGATTGTTTGAAACGTTGTGATGGTGGGTGCAAGCCTTAAAGTAGCGGTCGACATTTGTAACTCTTCATTGGTAGTAAGTGTGTACAGAGCTGGACGATGATGGCGGGGGGCCAGGAGTGGGGACCGACGCTGGCGACGGCAGGGTCGGAAGCGGTGTGGGCGGCGGCGAGGAGTACACCTTGCGGTCGGGCGGCAGAGCTGGCAGCGAGGAAGAGAGCCCAAAGCCCCCGAGGCCGCTGATCGAGGATCCGCCGGACAGCATCTGGCCGTGCACACCCCTCATCCCGGCGAACATCGGCGCTGAGCCTGCACACAACAATATTATCGTATGAGCATATGGAAGTCATTGTTATTTCACGCAGTGCATGATGTCATGGGTATTTTTAAATAATATGATTTCATGTTATAATATAGCGTCTTAGGAAAAAACTTATATTTTAAAGAGTCAATTTATTATAAATGAACGACTTTTGATGTTGCTTGCGGATATTACTTAAGTGTAACTCCGAAATATAAGTGCTAACCTCTTATGCTCTAATGACCTAAGTCAAATTCAAGAGGTCATTAAACTTGCCATCATAAAAACTTCTACTACGGGACCGAACCTGCAATCGTCGAAAAACTAAATCAACTGTTCTATTGATTTAAGTTCACAGTTGATATTATTGCTTTCGTTGGTCCCTTGTTAAAAGTTTATCTCGATGTTATGACATGTCGCGATATAATAACGAGGGGTCCCCAGTAATAATAATATACACACATACATACAATCACGCCTTTTTCCTATGGGGGTAGGCAGAAACCACGGAACGACACCTGCTACGATCTCTACACACTCCTTTTGCCTCGTTTAGGTTCATACAATTGGTCTTACACACACGCCGGTTGCGAGTACTACGCACCTGACCTTTCTGAAGAACATCACCATTAAGGTCACTGTGGAAATGCGTTCCTTGCGAAGCATGTGTGGTGTGACTATGAATGATAGGCTGAGGAATGATGTGATAAGAGAACGGTGTGGTTTAAAAGAAGATGCAATATAATATGTAGATAGCTCATTCAGCTCATTCTATCGTAGCTGAAAAACTGGTAAATTCGCAGAGTGAGCAATCCGATTATTGATCAATGGGCTAAGGATTAAAGTGCACGCATGCGGAAAAACGGTAGTAGTAGTAATAGTAGTAGTAGTAGTAGTAATAGTAGTAGTAGTAGTAATAGTAGTAGTAGTAATAGTAGTAGTAGTAGTAGTAGTAGTAGTAATAGTAGTAGTAGTAATAGTAGTAGTCCAAGTGGTGACGGACTTAAAGAATAGCACCATCCCATTTCTTGCCGTGGGTGTCGTAAGAGGCGACTAAGGGACTTATTAAAGAATGGGCTGCAGCATTCTCTATGCATTTTACCACCATACTGCGATCGCCAACCCGCCTGCCAAGCGTGGCGATTATGGCAAATTGCCCCAAATTGGGGGAGATATCAAATAGTGGACGTCTTGTGGCTGAAATGATGATAATGATGCGGAAAAGGTTCACACTGTAGTGCAAGGCGACGACAATAAGGTAAATATATCGACTTATTTAGCTCCTGTATTTTTTTAATATTTGAAACATGCTTCAGGGAAGTAGATAACATTATCCTGATAATAATAGACCTATATGTATTTTAAAGCCTTATTGAGGCCTCATTTACACGATGATAGTTAACTGCATGTGTAATTTTAGTTTATACCTAGTATGCAAATTACCCATGCAACTTGATTTCACCGTGTAAGTCAAACTTAAAAAATTGGTACTGTAGTTAATTTTATCGTTGTTCTGAGAAAAAAGGGCGTAGGTACGTCTCAAAACTTTAAGGTGAATGCTCCAACCAGGCTCAGGAACAAAAAAAAAACAGAAAAAGTCATTCCTACAGCTTTATGAACTTAGAGCGTTTTATTGATGATTTTGATGATTATATTTCTGTAACTACGTATGTCTTACAGGCGCGAATAATATTTTAATCAACATACAACCTAGCACTGGCCTGCAAATTGCAAAAAACGTAAGAAAAATTGAATTTCGCGGGTTGGTTGAAGCATTCACCTTAAATAATTTCGTTTAAAGGTATCAAGGAATGAGAAGTCATGTCTCTTATTATACCTACAAACACGGATAGTACCAATATTCTGTTCTATTCTATTAGGTATAGCAAATTAGCCGATTTTGTAGGTCCAATTCTAGAGTTGGTAGCAAAACCCTTCAAACTCGAATACCAGCCATCGGCTGCCCGTTAGCCTCGTGTCAAAAAACACATAAACTCGCACCTTTTTCCCATAGAGGTTGGCATAAACTACAGTCCGCCATCTGCTACGATCCTTACATATTCTCCTTTTGCCTCGTTTACGTTTATATATCGGGCCATACACGCAGTACTATGTACCTGAGCTTTCTGAAGATCATCTCAAAAAACGTCACAAAGTTTCCTCCAAGGACGTGCCCTCCCGGCGTTTCCACTCACCTTTTCTTAGTCGCCTGTCATTCGTCCTCTCAACATGACCAAACCAGCATACTCTTATCAATCTTGGTTTGTACATCTTCTTTGAAACCGCACCGTTGCTTTATCACATCATTCCTCAGCCTTTATCAAATCATTCATAGCCACACATGCTTCACAAAGAACGCATTTCCACAGCATTTAATCTACTTTTCTGCTTATTTTGTCACACCCAATCTTCACTTCCATACTTATGCGTGTTCCTACAGTAAAGCACATTTCGCCATTTTTTTTATTCAAGAGTTAGCAGAGGACTGGAAGGTTTTGGTGGCCCAGTGATATCGGCCTCGACTTACGAATCGTGGGTTGTGGATTCGAACCCAGGCAGGCGCTTTTTGTTGTGTAAATTATTTCGACACCACTGCTGTTAAAAGTTGTAGGAAAACATCGTGAGGAAAACAGCATGTTTTAGAATAAAAAGACAAGTGACATCTACCAACCCGTGCTAGGCCCGAGTGGTAGATCTCAAATCAAATCTCAAATCTTTATTGCATTCCATAATGTATACAGGTGGTGGGTATTAATATATGTAGAAACAATTATGAACCCTGTAGGGCACAGCAACATTTTAAATTCTAATTAGAATAGAGGAAGAGAGCTCTAATTATTTTCCTATAAATTCTTAATATTGGTCTGTATTTTTAACAATAATATATTAAATTGTATATTATTATTGTTTATTACGTATTTATTTACATATTTCATAATGTAATTCATATATTTAGTTTCTATATTTTAATAAGTTTATTTTATTTTATTTTAATAATGTTAATATTACAGCCCACCCCCTCTTGAAGAGACAAGGCCTGTGTCCCAGCAGTGGCAAGATAATAAACTGGTTATGATGATGATGTATAATTAAAACTATTTAGAGTTCGGTGAATATTATTTTATTTGATTTATAAAAAAAAACTCACTTCTACTGGGATAAGTACTAATTTTTTTTGGATGTTATGTCTCTATTCATCAAAATAAAACTTAAGTAATAAATAATTATACCTGATATCAAAAATATTTCTGAAAGTAGAAACGGGTATGTACGTAAGTATGTAGATATACGTATTACGTGAACGCAATCTAAATAAAAATAGGATTGGCCTTTTACTGCAGGCGTCATAGTTGGCTAACTAATTTTAGTATTTGTCTAGAAAACATTGCTTTTGCAGCCAGCTTGTATAAACTGACTGAATCAATCATCAATTTTGCTCAAACACTCTAATTTATTACAAAATAATTCAGTAAAAGAATATTCATGAGACAACTCCACGGTTTTCGGAAACCACAAACTCTGTGGAAAAAAATAAGCAGTGCACCGCTGACAACGCGTTGATATAATAAATGTGAAGACGGCGTAAAACCTCACGTACACCAGCGTGCTCACATAAAATATGTGGATGTTAGGCTATAATTGCACACTACACACGTTCCCATCGATCGCGGCCGCCTGTTACTCGTCTGTCGGCGGCCACGTGCACGCCCCGGTACCTAATCGCCATAATTTAAACAAACCTAGCAACAGCTTCCAATTGGGCGCTTTTAGGAATAAAATTTTACTTCGACTTAAAACTTTCCGAGAACTGTGTTCATACAGTATTATCTAGTTATATTGGTACATTACAAGTGTATCCCAATATCTCGATTCAAACGATTTCCAGAACTACATGGAGATCTGAATATAAATTCCGAAATGAAATTGTTTGATTACGACATTCATCATTTCACTTTGTTGAGTGAGACAGCACAAGATTATCGATATTTTTCATCAGTTTGCTTTGATAATAAATACTTATATTGAAGGCACTGTTTCGATTTCTCAGAATGCTAAAACTAGTTTTTTATTTAATTGTTTATAATGAAAAAATAAAAGTGTTGGTTACTCTGCGGACGTTTCATAAGCTAACATTCCGGTACTTGTCATCGCTTTTCAAAGGCCATAGATTACGCCAGGGAGAGGGCCCCGCCGATGGGATAAATTGCTCTCAAGTTGGCAGGCGACGAGAGACGTGCGCCGGCGCAGCCGCCGCGCCGACCCGCTACCGAA
Organism: Aporophyla nigra; assembly: GCA_947507805.1. Taxonomy (NCBI): domain Eukaryota; kingdom Metazoa; phylum Arthropoda; class Insecta; order Lepidoptera; family Noctuidae; genus Aporophyla; species Aporophyla nigra. The sequence continues at coordinate 8,969,857 of OX382291.1, read as the reverse complement.
TTACATTACTTTAACAGTTTAACTATAGATTTATTGGAATTTAAGTAGCACACACAGGTACGTGGGCCAAACGCCTGAAATATATTCCTGGAGCAGATGTAAAAAGAATTCGCATAAGTCGCATTGCTATTGCACATAAAATTCAATTTACAAAAATGTTAAATGTTCGCCAGCGAATTATGTGAATCCTGAATGCCGGAAATTTATGAAAGTAATCAAAATATTTTTTATGTCATTGAAGCAATAAAACTGTATAATTCGTTTTATAATTAGTCCATGCATGTTTCCCTAATTACATTCATTTACGACGCGTTGGATGTGTGTGAATGTGAGGATGACTGAAAGATTCGTGATGGATTCAGTTTCGTGAGTTTCGCAGGCATTAAGGATTCACGAAGACGCAATATTCCAGAAAACATGAAGAGCAAAGTAATCCGTGTTTTGACACGTCATGAGTTTTTATTGCACTGGTGTATCGTCAGAAAGGGCTTACAGAAAAATAAGAAATTAATAATAATATTTACGATGGTACAAAATAGCGTGTTTCTTGCAATATTTCATGATTTAGTAAGGTACTGAATCATGGATTACATCGGATTACTTTGAACAAATAAGACGCAATTCGCGGTAACACTACAGCAACTTGAAACTTTCATAATACCTGATAAACAATCATCGAAGAGCGTAAACTTTCAAGTCACAAACGTTGAAAGGTATTCTGGTATTGCGCCAACGTTCCTCCCTAAATCAAGGAAAATATTTTTCTCATTATAAATAATCCCTTTGAGAATAATGACCAAGATAACATACCAAGAATAAACAATTCGAAAATTACATAAAATTAAAAATGAATGCACGACAACTGTTAGTAGTTCTGTTTTCATTACCGTAATAAAACACTGCATATGAATGTGATACCTATTTTATTAACTAAGAAAATTATTACCTTTGGAAAAAATATAGCAAGCAATAAAAAACACTGAACAAGAACCGTTAAAATTATATCTTCGTAACTCACAAGGATCTCTGCTACGTTCGGAAGAAATCTGCGAAGCTTTTTTTGCCTCAAAAATATCTGGCAGTTGTAAAAAGTCACCCATTTTTTTTTAATGTAAGCAAGGGTCAAGGTTGCCATATGAAAGGGTTAACTTTTTTATTCATTCGGGCAACTGGAGGGAAGATCTGTTTTTAGTTTTTTTTTTTTTGTATTGCTTGTTTATGGTAGAAGCAAGCTAAATCTGTTTGTATCGGGGAAGAGACCACCCATAAACAACGTGAATACAAAATATTCTTATTGGTTTGGTATGGTATTGCGGTTGACAGTTAAAAAATATCAGGAATTTAATGTTTTTGTGTCATATTTGTATAGTTAGGATAAACTTCCCAGATAGAAATAATTCCGTAACAAAGTTTTTAAAGTTAAAAATACAAAAATGTTTGTAAGCATCTAGCTTCAAATCGTAAAAAAATATAATAATAATATCTTAGGACAACCAACACAACGTTATCTGTTCCCAAACTAGGCAGAGCCTGTACTACGGTAACCAGACAACTGATAAACATACTTATATATTTCTAAATACATACATATTATAGATTACACCCTTATACGGAACTACAAGAAATAACGCGCTTAGAATAAAACCGTTTTACTTTTCATGTCCTGTTAAATCCTACTCATCACGTGGTTTCTGGATGCACCTTCTTTCGTCAAGATGTCGGGAGATCGATGTCGGATCGGACCGCACACATCGAGTCAAATGCATCGAACTGTGTCAATTACTCGCGTTATTTATATCGAACGCAAATAGAACAATACAAAGATGTGTTGCTTACAGATACAACTGTTTTAGCAGTCACCGGAAAGCGATTGTAATCGGATTTTTTGAATAAAGAATTCAATTTGACGTGTGCGATTTGAAATGTGTTTTCAATGTATGTTGCAGACTCTAAAGAATGATGACATATACGATGTCTATAATAGGCAAGTTCCTACTTCTATGTCAGATTTATATTAAAATTTAAAATACAAATGTATAATTCTTAGGTATTACCTGCAGCCTAATTGTGTAACATATTATCAGCCAGACACGGTATCTATGTTCTATGTTCTATGTTATGGGGGTTTGGTTTCCGCACTTAGTCCTTTGAGTGGACCATTATGCGTGGGCCATGGCGGCCGTCGGTATTTACTCCAACCAGCCCACCTCCCTCCAGAAGTTGATTGTGTCTCCTGGTCTGCTAAGAACGTCCGTGTATGATTTGGGTGTCCCGAGGGTATCTGTCCTAATCTGGGTGACGCCTGTACATTCGAAGAGTACATGCGTAACGGTTTCCTCAGCCTCCATGCAGGCCCTGCACAGGGGGCTGTCCGTTATGCCTATTGTGTGAAAGTGCTTGTTTAGCGGGCAGTGTCCTGTGATGGTGCCCGTCATCAGACGCAGACCATCCCTGTCCAGGCGTAGCAGACGTCTGGTTAGCCTGCCATCCGGGGATGGCATAGCTTCCCTGGACTGCCTGCAGCCTGGTGCCGAGGTCCACCAGCTCTCCGCTTGTGTGTGGGTAAATTCCTGCAGCCACCTGCGTAGCTGGTTAAAGGGGATGGGCACGATGGGCTCGGGGCCGCAGACTGACGCGCTGGATGCCTTTCTGGCCAGTTCGTCAGCAGCGTCATTGCCTAGTGATCCACTGTGTCCTTTTATCCATTGCAGTGTCACTTTGTTGCGATTAGAAACTGTTACCCGTTCTAATGCGTTGTGACATTCTAGTGTAAGGTTTGAGGTTATGTATCGTTTGGCTAGGGATTGGAGGACTGAAGCGCTGTCGGAGAGTATACGTATATGAGTGTCCGTAACTCTTCTGGCTTCTATGGCATACGCAGCCTGTATAATGCCCACGCATTCCGCCTGGTAGACGGTGTTGAGCATTCCCAGCGGGCTGGATATTTTTATGTTTAGGTCGTGTGAGAAAACTCTGACTCCGGTCCCAGAGGTGGTCTATGAGCCATCAGTGTAGACTCTTAGCTCTTCCGGGCCCGAGTGGTCGTTTTGTTCTTCTGCGAGTATAACGTTGTAGTGCTTTTGAAAGTAGTGTAGTTTTGGGGTTTTATCGCAGGGTGATGCCATCATTGGTTGTCGCTTGATCGCATCGTCCCTAATGCGTGTGTGCTTGACCCTCGAGTCATTGCTTAGGGTCCCTGCTATATTCAGTCTTAGGGCAGCCAGGGCAGCCTCCTCCCGCACGATTAGGTGTAGAGAGACACGGTATCATTTTGAAGGATATTGCTATCCATAACTTCATATGTTTGAGAAATTTGTCCGGTCAACAACGTAAATAAAACAATGAATGTGGTTTAACTGTCAAAATGAAAGCCATTCCTACTGTTAGTGTGTTACGCAATTACTCCGCAGATCGTGACTTCGTAAATCTTAGTATTTAAATATCTACTTGCAAACGAATCCATTATCAGATGTTGGTTACTTATGTGGTTAAAACCATGTCTGTCGTACGTATTTAATTAGAAAAATAAACTATACCCTCGTTCAAAGTACCTAGGCATACAAACAATTTATGTTATATTAGCTTACACTGTCCCACTGCTGAGCAGAGGCCCAAATGCCCCTAGGCATCCTATTTAGGGCCAACTCGATCCAACCCTCGCAATACGAGTCTAGATCGTCACGCCACCTCTTCTTATGCCAAAACAACATTCAAGAAAAAAATTCGTAGCTTCGTCTGTGACTACAGAATATATTTTCAGGTCAATTCGCGTATGTCAAGATTTTTTTTTAAATCACTTCCAATTTGTAGCCAACTAAATTTAGTTTATCATTGCAGTGGTTCTGAGTAGATGTAATAGAGCTTCAAATACGAAACAGCGTTTAATTAAACACCGGAAATCGAGTCCATCATTACAATCCGAAGTGACTAATGCAAAGTTAGTTACTTCGCAGAATAACAAAAGTAATCGTACAAATAAACCGCCGTCTCTGGCCGTCAGTTGTACTCGTAAATTAAAATACACCTCATCTTTTGTGAAATTTGAGGCTTACTCACAGCTTGGAAGGCCGATAACATAGCGATGGGACGGCACACGGCACGGCACACGGTACGTAAGGTACCTACGCTACATACTGAAATACAATTTTCAAACACACGTCAGTTACGTTAAATCAAAAAATGCTCATAAACTGAGCACCCATAGTCGAGCATAAACACAGTATCAAGGTTGTCGTTCTTAAAAATCATTCTCGATTTTTTTATGAAAGCGAGCGTTAAAGTTCCGCCGACGGCGATATTTTTGAAATACCTATTGCATTTATAAAGATCAAACGCTTTGAACAAACGGGCGTTCATGTAAACACATCATACTCGCAGCGCTGACTACGGGCAGCGTCGGCGCGTACGCCGCCTAACGCGCCATTATCCACACGTAAACTAAAATACATCACACCACGCTCTCTCAGTCAACTTTTATGTTTTTATGATCGTCTTGTATTCAAGTAAATTGTATTCAGCGGCCTAGTATCTGGTTAAATTAGGTATGCTCTGATAACTTCTTTTTTGAGATTTCAGTTTTTATTGCTTAAATCTGTGATTACAGAAACAAAGAATTAAGTTAGGTACATTAAAAAAAAACTTGATTGCTTCGAATATCTTCATCTTGATCTTTCATCTTGTATTGATAGTTTTCAGTTGATAGAAATTAATAGAAAAACTGCAAAGGTTGCTGGAAAAGTCGGACGGTTCAAAGTACCTACGGTAGCAAAAATTATTTAAGCTTTTTTATTTCAAAGGAAGGCAGCCATAGAACATGGCAATCTAGCGACCAGGAAAAAATGCAATTACCCTGAGGCAATACGGCAAGTACGTACGCACTGGTCAAGTCACAGTCACATGAACTTTACAATATCAAAGCTCGTCTACGGTTTTAATACTATCTTATTAGCAAGAATTTTATTCGTTTAAAAAGGCAGGACTGAAAGTCAAGCACACGCAGCTGACATGAGATTGCTAAGAGGGCTGTGTGGAGTATACAAGAGGAAATCTGGAAGAAGCACCAGTAACTGAAAACCTGTGGGGGATTGGGCATGTGATGAGAAAGAGTGAAGAAATGTCGTAAGCAAGGTTGTGTATGAGATCAAAGTAATGATGGATGGACTGTGTAAAAGATGATAGGTATGGCTAGAAAGGGGGTGACTACCAAGGTAACGATTTATAGGGATGTATGGAACACAAAGACATGTACCGCAGACCTTAATAAAAAGAACAGGTGAAGATGGGCAAGGAAACGATGATCCAGTTTTAATTTGTGATATCTAAATTAATCTATACCAATACTAGCTTTTGCCCACCACTTCATCTGCGTAAATGTCGGTTATCGCGGATGGAGATGAAGTCGCGAAATAAAAAAGGACCTATATCCTTTCCTGGGATTTAAATTTACCCCGTATCAAATTTCATCAAAATCGGTTCAGTGGTTTAGTCATGAAAGCGTAACAGACAGATTATAAAGCTGAAGAATTTGTTTGTTTGTTTGGTTGAACGCGCTAATCTCAGGAACAACGTTAATTGTTGCATAACCCGATTATCAAGGAAGGCGATAAGATACTTCGAATACGAAGACCTCGCACGGGCTGGCGATTCGATGCAACAGGGTGGGTCGAGCGAGCAAGAAATTTGACTCGGACTAAGTCGCGAACAGAAAATAGTAACCTTTATAAAAGGTGCAAAATTCGATTGATTTATAATTTTATTGTTAGTAATGCAATTTTATATGACATCTAAAAGTTGTCTAATTGATTTGATGTTACTGACGGCAGGTGACTCGTTAGTTCAAGCCATCATAAAAAGATATCAATTACTTACATTAGTTAAGTATGCCATGGCTGGCTATGGTTCTCTAAGCCAGTAGGCATGGACATGGCAACCATTGTTCTTCTTCTATCTTGTTTTAAATTCGATACTGATATACTTTGTAAAATATTACTAAATAAGACTATGTGCGTTATTTTTGTTTTGGTTGTTTTTTTTTTCTCATTTAGTTTTAATATTTGTCTGGCAGTTTGAGTCATTTATAAGGCTCACACAAATGTCTTTTCTTTGGCATTGTTCTTCGAATCATTGAGCTCCTTAATTTCAGAGTTCAGCTTAAGCTGCATGATTTCGCTTACATGTGCGTGCACTGACTGGACAGGTCCACTCAATCTATGTAGTTCTTTCCTCCTAAGACCATTTCAGACACCCTACATGGACTTATTATTAAGTCATTTTGAACATAGCAGCTTTTCCCGCCGTTGGGGTCGTTAAACTTTTTAGGCATTTGTTGTTGTTAAGGTGTACAATAAAGAGGATGCTATAAATAATGTCTACATATGGGATTTGATTTACTAACGTGAATTCCTAATTCCCTTTCTGTGATATTTTGACATTACAAACAGACTCTTCAATTTTATATATTTTTACTGATTTATCTCTTCTCTTCCACAAAGTATTGATAATACAGAAAATCCACAAAAAATACAAGTTATGCTGATTCGAAATCACAGTCATATCTATTATTTGGCGAGAATTTTAACACATACACACACGACAGAATTACATACATAAACGCATATATCTGGCACTAAATCCCGACCTTAAAAGCACCAGAACCAGAGCAGAGTCCGTCAGATGCAGGCGCTGGCATTGCACATGTTATACCGCATCTTTACGACCGTCGTAAGGGAGCTGTATCTTCTCAGAAACGGGCCGCTGTGCACATGGGAGGTCATAAACCGGCGATTATCCGGCCCTGTTCCGAGTTCGGTATTTATTGGCTATCTATGTACTGCCCCTTAATCTTTAGGTGTTATATTTGCAGTTTAGCGCTGTGTTTTGTTTGTGTATTTTAATTCGGCGAGATTGTGTGTTTTGTGGTGCACGAAGTTCACTCATCCGAGAGTGAATTGTGCGTTCGATTTGGTTACAAAATGTCAGATTAAATTATTGTAATATTATGTTTGCAACATGCTTTTTTAACCTTTGAACTTTAGAAAATAACCATTATTTCTACAAACAAACAAAACTTAAGCAACAGTTTACCTATTTAACAAGCTAATAAAATGCCCTACCAACAAAATGAAAACATCGCTAAATATTTTATTGAGTGACCAACTTTCCCTAATCGATTGAATGCAAGGGTGCTCCGCCGCCAGCCCCGGTCTTAATTACTCTCGCCGCCCTACTTGCTAAGGAAAAGGAAATCGATTTTCCATTCAATGTAATATTTTTTCAATAGGATCATTTATTATAGAATCGAGAAAAAAGTGAGGATATATATTTCACAAGAAATAAGCGAGATGAAATTACTCCTTTGACATTCAACAGGTTCCAATTGGATTGTCTTAGAAAACCATGCGTAGAGATGGGCAGTGGGTAAATACTCGGAGGATAAATACTCGAGTATTTATCCGAAACGGTATTTATCCGAAACGGATAAATACTAAGTTCTCACTCATTTTTATCGAGTATTTACCCAAAATGATGGATAAATTTATTTTTAGTGCATTTGATGATTATTTTATAATGTTAATTACTTGTACTGTTATTTGAACTTTCCGAAATACTATCTTTTGACATTATTTAGTTCTGTCATCAATTGCCAGGGCTATAATTGTGTCAGGAGTCCCTCTGTCTCTAATAGAACATGCTCGTAGATATTTTTTTAGAACCTTTCATTAATGAGAATGTACAGAATTGCCACACAGGTGAATTTCTCCGTGAAGAACTTCTAAAAAACATTATAAACACGACGAAGAAAAGTTTGGTGTTGTTAGTGACCACGCTAGAAACGCAATCAGTAAAAGATGTTCACCCTTTAAACTGCGAAGCACGCACTATTAATTTGCTGACTCATGGGTCTGAAATATGAAGATTTCAACGATTTTATAAAATATGCAGATATAATAAAATCTTAAAAAAATCAAAAGAAGTGGTATTAATGCAGGCATTGTAAAACAAAGGAAATCGGGAGCGAAGTTAAAGCTGCCGTGATGCACAAGATGGGGCACCTAATAAATACAAAAGCCACTCTCTTAGTGTTAACAATAGAAGATACTGTCATGTCAAATGACAAAAGCAGCTTTTCTTGATGTTATTTTTGTGAGATTGCATAGATCAATGCTTCTCTCTTTCAAATAGAGCCCAACAAGCGCCCACCATATCATCTTCAAGGATAAGTAATCTAAAATGAGGTTTATTTTGTCTAATTCAGTTTCTTGATAATAAAACCAAGAACCAAATTCTCTCAGGAGTGGTAAAAAGGGTAACAATTGCCTGTAATTTTTTCCGCCTATCTGCTTGACTCAAAAGCTTGCTGCTTGGCACGTGGGTCGGAGGAATGAGGTAAATGTCGTGAGGAAAGTTTTGAGTATGAATGTCGATGACTAAAAGAGTAGGGAAAGACCAAATAAACGATGGCTGAACTGTGTGAATAATATGGATAGAAAGGGTGTGAAGATGGCGACTAGTAGTGAAGTGTGGAAGGAAAAGACAAGTTGCGCTGACCCCAAATAAATTGGGATAAAGGCAGAAGTACGATGATAATGATGATGATCTGCTTCACCCAAACACGATCGAGTTAAATCAAGACAAAGAACTGGATGCTAAAGATTTTATAAACGGAGTGTCGAAATGGTTTGTTGAATGTGGAAGTTCATACAACAACAACATTCGCTGCATAAGGCCAGGAAAGGTTGTTGGTATAAACCTTTTATTTGGAAGAACACTAACGAAATAAGCCCATTAGCCGAGCACGAGGGAGAGGCAATCTCTGCGCTCCCACGCCCCTAGACACCGCAGGAGACTCCCCGGTCGTCAGTAAACTTTTTATTTCTGGTAATGAAGTTTCTTTAGTCGATAGTTTTAGGAACATTTTCAGTTAAAGTTTAAAATATCGTAACGTCCGGATATTCCAATAAAAGCATACCAAAATCCTGACTAATTGGAACAGCGTCAGTGAAATACTCGTCCAGATTAAGATCTTGATGACAAAAGGTACTTGAAACTTGAGCTTTACAATGAATATAATTTCCAGAAGCCTGTGTCGATTGCTCAAGTTCGTCAAGTGATAAGTGGAGATATCTTCAAAGCTGCTAGGAACTCTCACGACACTTAGTCGGTTAAAGCATTTATATGGTTTATGATTACGTAAAGTGGAAGATTTATCGAGGAAACTTGAGTAAAGGCCTATGCATGATTGACTTATTTACTTTATGTATAATACCAGCTTTAATGTTTCTCTGCTGGAATAAGGCCTCTCTTATACAGAGAACGCACGCTCACCACGCTTTTTCAAAACGAGTTGGTGATTCGAAATTCAAATAATTTATTTTTCTCTTCACAAATACAGTAGAGCGTCGATTATCCAAACGTCGATCAACCGAACGACCGCTTATCCGAACTACTAGGCCCGCCCGGCTTGCGCGAATCATTCTCCTCCCGCGCTACAATATACGCGATATTGTCTCGAACTGTTAGTTTTATGTACTTATAAGTCACTCCCAAGTAGCCAGTGGTGCCGTTCTGTTGTACAAAATTCTCTAAACTAAACTAAAAATCACTAAAATTTGGTTTATTCCTGTCAAACGACGATTTCCTATTGTGAAATAGACTAAAGTGACACAACTTAACTATATTTTAGTTTGACAGCACTAAGATTGCACTGAGTTATTAGTTTAGTGAAAATGACAATTTTGCTATTCTGAGTTTGCCGGTTTTCACCAAAAATTTAGACTATAATAATTTATTTTGACTAAATCTGACTATTTTTAATCGCGTTTAAAAAGGTGTGGAATAAAACTAGTGGTCATGAACAAAAATTCACACCAACGCCTCGCCTTCACGTGCAAAAACAGTGCTGTATTTTTTATTTTTTCTTTTGCTTATATCTCGAAAATGGCGTGTCCTATCGCAAAAATAATGAAATTTTCGACCCCCTTTGTAAACCCCAGAACATTTAAATCTCAACACGTGGGTAATATTTTTTTTACATTTTTAAACAAAAAGTGAAAAATTCCATGTAAAACACGTCCAGGCTGCCCCATTGCGCGCGCCTTCGTCTCTAAAAAATTAATTGCGTAGCGCATACAAGTACCACGTTGCTAAACCAAAAGAACAAAAAAAAACCACGTTGATTGTCAAATTCGTTTTTGGTCGTGTCAAAATAATTTTTAAATTTAGAGATTTTGTCTTGCAGAATAGCGTTAAAATTCTCATAGCCAAAAGTAAGGATTTTAGAGATAGTTTAGTTAGTTTAGTTCGGTGTACAACAGAATCGGCACCATTATTTGATACACGAAATTTTAACGCGTGAAAGAATTAAATATATGAAGGGCTAAGGGGAAGAATCGGCTAAGTCAATTTTTTTTTCAAATTGATTTTTTATTGCTTATGGTTACAAAAATCAACATTTTACCATACGCGTATCTAAAACAAAGCAATAACTAGCTGGGTCACTTAAAAAAATTGGTCGGCATTTTGGATTTAATAGGGAATAGCTTTGTCCATGTCAACGCCACTTCCCTGCCAAAGCGAATGTGAAACGGGTAATTTTTATGGAGTTGGCGATCCCAATATCGATAACATACTATATTTCCTTTTAAAATCAACTATTTATGTATGAGAAATATTTTTAAGTTAGCTATAAAATTATATCAAAACTTTAAATGTCAACACTCACAAATTTGTGGAACGTGACTAAGCCAGTTCTTCTCATTAGCCTTTTTTTTTTTTTTTTGATGGGAAATCATCAAATGACTTCTCCCGCTCTGGGCGGAGCGGGAGGGCATGTCAGACTTTTACTGACTAAAACCGGCCCGAAATGCAGGTTTAAATTAGCCTAGATAGGGCGGGTCGCTACCTAACATTCTAATTCCGATAAATAATCATTTGCACATGTAATAAAAATATTTTTGTTGAGATAATTATGTGGCTACTATGTAAAAAGTAATTACAATAACTTTCTAGTCTCGTTAGATAAAGTGTTTTTGTTTTACCAGGCGTACCGAAAACTAATAGAAGATATATTCGACGATATTCGAGATGTTTCGACATAGCTGCTCTGACGTCTGTCTATCTGGCGGAAAATTCTTTAGACTGAGAAAAAACCTTTAATCATTTGTAGGTAGGTTTTTAGTTGATGAAAAAGAAACGGTCCTTCTATATAAATAAAAATGAATCTAATAAAAATGAATCTATATAAATAAAAATGAATGTTGCTAAGCGCATAACTCGAGAAGGGCTCGACCAATTCGGCGCATATTTTTTTTGTATGTTCTAAAGGTTTTACTTCGAAACTTTTGACAAAACGGTCTGTCGGGGCAGCTAGTGTAAAATATATCAGAGACATACACTGCACATGATAGGTATACGTATTGTCATCATATAACACAACTATATATTGTAAGGTGTTATTAATATAACTTAAATCAAACGGTTTAAAATATAATAATCAAATTGATCTACTGTTTAAATATCTTTGTACTGACCATGCTGACGGCGGAAATGTGTATCTAAATAAAATAGGGAGATATAACGGATGGCGCTGGTCAGTCAACGATAGTTGACAGCGAATGGTTGTGGAATTGTTGCACTGTGGTGATTTATTCAAAGAAATAAGTTTTGATAAAACTAAGTGGGAGATTAATAAATAAGTTTAGAGACTTAACCGTGTTTATTTCTGAGTTATTGATTCGAAGCACAAAATCGCAATCAGATTACTAGGAGGCTAGCGGAACGTGGAATGAAATTATTGTAAAAGCTTCTGCCCGCGACTTCAACCGCGTCAAATTTTTGTTCCCCTTACTCTTCCCGTCGCATAGAATTGCCTACCAGTTTTCGACCATTTTTCGTCACTGCTCCGCTCCTTTTGATCGTAGCGTGATGTTATATAGCGTATAGCCTTTCTCAATAAATAGGCTACCCAACACAAAAATAATTTTTCAATTCGGATCAGTCGTTCCTGAGATTAGCGCGTTCAACCAAACAAACAAACAAACTCTTCAGCTTTATAATATTAGTAGGTATAGATGTGTGCGTTCCTTTCGCCCGTCATTACTGTATCGTACAGGGCGGTTTTGCTTATGTGTGCTACTTAGTCGTGCTCCATGTTTGGTTTTCTACACTAATATTATAAAGACGAAAGATTTGTATTTTTGTGTGTGTGTGTGTGTGTATGTTTGTAATGAATAAACTCAAAAAATTCGGGCGAAATGCTTGTCTTAAATAACACGAATCTTGAACCAAACCATACCTGCATCGTATAAGAGTAACAGGTTACGGGCCAAGGCACCCTGTTGAATGTGAATATAAAAATCGCTGAACATAAATGGAGGTGACCTCATTAGTGATGTTCTTCAGAAAAGTCAGGTACGTAGTAATCGCCACCCATGAGCGTGTATGACCAGATGTATGAACGTAAACGAGGTAAAAGGATGGCGTAACGCCATCCTTTTACAGAAGCAGCTTGCTGTGTGCAGAAGCTATAGAACGCCATTGGCGTTGGCGTTCTATAGCTTCTGCACTATGGGAAAAAGGCGTTAGTTTATGTATGCATTAGTTTACACATAGGGGTATCTTGGAAAGTCCCTGTCACAAGGCTTCTAAACACTCACTTTGGATCACTGTAAACGAGCAACCTGTATGAGTATTTTTGAATATTTCTCAATTTAAGAAGATAATACCACTGATAAAACTAACTGGAACTTTAAAAAGGAGAATATGCGTGATGGACTTGATAAATGGAGCCTGATCCATTTACTTACAATATTTGCTCATAAACCAGGTAGATACTTAGAATGTATATGTTACCGGCCAAACCCGATTTTAGGATAAACTAGTTTCGCCTAGGCCAAACCAATTCTCGCTTATCAACATAATTACTACATTTTTATGTGTAACAGTTAACAACGTTTGAAGTTTTACACTGGACTGATACCGTGACACTGCATTGCTACTTTTTTTTACTTTACTAGGCTGTCATGCTGTTTTTTTGCCTTTTCTGCATAGGCCTGTAGTGGTTTGTCCTATCGCGTGTAGGGAGAACTGGTTTGGCCTAGGCTAAACTAGTTCATCCTAAAATCGGGTTTGACCGGTAACATATACACAAAACAATGACTCTTTTGTTTGAAGAATGTTTTTTTTTTTGTTGTTTTTGTACTTTGTTTGAAAGACAACACATTACATCACGCTCAGTTTTGCCGGACAGGTTACGCAGAAGTGTAGTTATAAGATATTTTGCCAGTTACTTGTAAGCCGCAATAGGGGGCGTGCCGAAGCGTCAGATAGAGCTAATTAAACAAATAAATTTTCCCTATTTTTTTTTTTTTTTTTGGATAATACGTTTCGCAATAAGTGGTGTCAAAACATAGGACATTTTTCAAATTGTTGATAGTTTTTATCCTGCATCGTGCATCCTTCCGTGTCTCACCTACAGTTGCAAGACCTGGCCAAGATCACAAAAACTTGAAGACAGGCTGTGTGTATGTCAAAGAGGAATGAAAAAAACCATGGTAAATTTGCAAGAGCAATACAAAACTACGAAAATTAGGAAAATCACTTGGCAGGCGTTGTAGCCGAACTATTGAACTTAAATGGGTAGGTATTTGCTTTTACATTGAAGACCTTAGACATATGCATCACTAGCTTCTGCCCGCGACTTCGTCCGCGTTAAATTTCTTGTTCCCCCGACCTTTCCCGTTGCGTCGAATCGTCTACCCGTGCGATTTTTCCCGTTTTTGCAACATTTTTCATGACTGCTCCGCTCCTCTTAGTTGTAGCGTGATGTTTTATAGCCCTTCCTCGATAAATAGGCTATCCAACACAAAAATAATTTTTCATTTCGGACCAGTAGTTCCTGAGATTAGCGCGTTCAATCAAACAAACATACAAACAAACAAACTCTTCAGCTTTAGATTACAGGATATCTACTCCCTAAATAGAAATTCGAAAGCCTAATGTAAAATGTTCACACTGCTGGGGGCTTCATCTCGATGAGAGGGAGTGGGGCGTAATTCACTATAAGGGCCCACGTGGGGGTTGGTAGGTACATGTCTTCAAATGTTTAGTTCTAGGACATACCGGTTTCCTCACGATGCTTCCCCTCACCATTTTGAGAGAAGTGGTGATGAATTATATATGTCGTCATAACTCATAATGTCGAACTATAGAAGAAATGAAAAATGTTTTATTTTTAAATAGTTGATAAAATTAAAAAACTCAAATGTATTTTAGTGTGTAATATACTGTAATTATGTAATTTATGCATGTAAGTTCAGATACAAGCTACTTGTTCATGAATAAATGACTATGACTATGAAATTATTTTCACAATGTAAAGCGCAGGTACAAGCACAGGAAGAAAAAAAATTGTTGCGTCGACCCCAAATAAATTGGGAGAAAGACAGGAGAATTATGATGAATGAAGCCACGGCAATCGAAGTATGGTGGCTTAGTGGAAAATCACCTATCTTGTGGTCTCGCGTATAGAAAGTATTCGCATTGTATAAAGGGTCTATGAGACGACCAGCACCCTAATTGCGAAATGCACTATTTATCAGAATCTGAATGGGATTGAAGATTATTTCTAAACCATAGCGTCATTTGTTCGAATAATTTGTCGGCTCAGCAACGTTAATAACGCAGTGAATGTTGTTTTACTATTAATATGAAACCAATTCCATCGCAAGTTACGCAATTGCCCCTCTGATTTATTAAAAAAAAAAACCCTAACAAGTGAGGAAAAAAAATAACTTTGGTTTTTTTTTCGTTTTTTGCCACCGTTTGCAAATTTTAAAGTAATTTTTCATTTTGTTGTGTTTATTTTTGGAAATAGTTTTTTTTTAATCATCTTTTTTTTCAGCTCATTCTTGTGGTTTACGGGTAGTAACCCATCGAACATATTCATATACCTTCAATAGGTAAGTAAATAGCAGTGGCACGAAGTAATTATAACGTCATCAACATACTCTTTATAGATAAACTACGTATTATTTTAGTTAACCCAAAAACTACAAATCAGAGGGGTAATTGCGGAACTTTTTATCGGTAGGAATTGGTTTAATATTCATAGTTAAACAACATTCATTGTGTTATTTACGTTGCTGAGCCGACAATTTATTCGGACACATGACGCAATGGTTTAGAAATAATCTTCAATCCCATTGAGATTCTGATAAATTGTGCGTTTCGCAATTAGGGTACAGAACTTGACCAAGTCTATAAGGGACCACTAATACCTTTTTGAAAAGAAGAAGAATTGTTCATATCTTTTTATAAATGACGGAGTTCTGACATAACGATAATAAAAAAAAAACGGAATTGAGATCCTCCTTTTTTTCTAAGTCGGTTCATTATTATAGATGGACGTTACATATGCATATTAGCATTTTAAAAAACCGACCAAGTGCGAGTCGGACTCGCGCACGAAAGGTTCCGTGCCATTATCGGAAAAAAATCACGTTTGGCGTATGGGAGCCCCCCTTAAATATTTATTTTATTCTGTTTTTTATGATTTTTTGTTATAGCGGCAACATAAATACATCATCTGTCAAAATTATTATCGTTCATGAGATACAGCCTAGTGACAGACGGACGGACGGGCAGACAGCGGAGTCTTAGTAATAAGGTCCCGTTTTACCCTTTGGGTACGGAACCCTGAAAAGGTGTAAGGAATTATATATTAGACACCTACCTTTTTTTTCTGGATGGGAAATCATCAAATGACTTCTCCCGCTCTGGGGGGAGAGGGATAGCGTGTCAGAATTTTACTGATTAAAACCCACCCGTGTTCCTTCAGTTGCCCATATGCCAGGGCCACGGTATCTCTTTCGAACAATCTCGCGACCCTGGCAGGAGACACCTACCTAAGTTTAGCTTTTATATATTTGACACATGCGTTTAGCTTGAACTGTTTTGTACTTATTTTATTTAGACCTAAGTATATACCTACTTGCTATATTTCATACATAAAACTACGGTGTTTTGTATCTTAGCTTGAACGTCTTAATGTAAACTATTATACAACCTATTTTAATTTAGTTAAGTTTCTTTTTAAGTGAACTGTATTTATTTTGTTATTTGAGAAATAAATGTCTTTAAACCGAAAAGAAGTAAAGTTCGTAGCGTATAAGTATTGTTTCCACACCTCACAGGAAAGAGTTAAGAGTTTCTCTTAGCAGCAAGCTGAGGGGTAATTGCGTACTACACTATCAGTAGGAATTGGTTTCATTTTGACAATTCCGCAACATTCATGGCGTTGTTTACGTTGCTACGCAATAATTTTTTTTCGAACATATGAAAGAATGGATGACGAATAAGCTTCAAAATGATTCAAATTCTGATTAATAGTGTGTTCGGCAATTAGGGTACAGTTTGATAGCAGTTTGATACTCGTATTCCTCTAAGCTTAAACGGCAATCGACATCATTAATGAATGAGGTAATTTCTCATTGATTTCAAGCACTCGAAGCCACATGAGACTCCGCCGTGGCCCTGGACCGGTGCTGTCAACACGATACCCTCAAGTGCTCAGAAAGTTCCGAAGGATACTCGATATGTGATGATAAAAGACTGCCACGCGTGTGGTATATCTGGCCAGTATTAATTAGGTCATTTTTGCACTGTGTATTTAACCTCCTTTGTTTCCAAATTTGTTCATTATAAACGAACCAATATGAGTATGTAAGGATCGTAACAGGTGGTATTCTATAGTGTCTGCCTACCCTTATAGAAAGAAGGCGTGCTTTTGGCATTAATTAGTCTGATAATCTGTGAAGACACCGACAGAGACCTTAATAGTTCGTCTCTTGGAAAAGATAGGTCAAGCTATAATACAGCCATGGTCGCGAGATTGTTCGAAAGAGATACAGTGACCGTGACAACTGAAGGAACACGGTTAGGTTTCAGTCAGTAAAAGTCTGACACGCCCTCCCGATCCGCCCAGAGCGGGAGAAGTCATTTGATGATTTCCCATACAAAAAAAAGCTATAATACAGGCACCTACAATATTATGTTATTTCTATAGCATTGTCGAGAACTGATCAAGGTATTAACAAATTAAGACCAATATACGCGTGGCGAAATTATGCCTTAAATTTTGTGAAAGTATAAACAAAATATTCTCGGTTTGATACAAAAATGGCTAGGTACGGTAATGTTTAATATGTTTTCACGAAATAATAATATAATAATATTTTTTTCGTGAAATGTATTTCGTACATAACCATAATTAAAGGTAAGTATGATAGAGTTTTTTTGGCATAATTGAAACGGAAATCGAATGGTATAATACAAGAAAGAAAAATAGTTAATACCATCTTTCTCCACTCCGTGTATAATACTGTCCCACGGATGAGCGGAGTGTCAATGTTATTAGGGCCACATTTAATAAGACCAAATAAATAAAAGATGAGATGATGGGTAAAAACCTACATTATACAGACATATATCTTATTTAAAAAGTACATAAATAGCGACATCTGGAGGTTGCACTGAGCCTGATTATACGTTTGGGTTAACCAAACCACAGCGAAATCTAAGTCGATCCCAACGCCATCTGGGTAGCTAGAGGACAATATAATGCACTCGGCTGAATTTAGATAACCAGTAGACTCATTCGGTGAAACTAGGAACTATTTGCGGCAAAATGTACGGAATTTCAGTCATTGCAGGTCTCTACCGTTCCGTGCGATGGCGCCGCCGTGTGACGGAGTGTGGGATAGCAAACGAAAACTTATTTTCTCATTTAAATTAAACGACAAATCAATATCTGATGAATTTAACTATTACTTTAATGATTCTATTTTATGTAAAAGAATCCTAACCAGTCGCGTATTTTCACGAATTTAACTATGTTTTACGGACGCTCACACTTCTGACGTGCAAAATCCATAATATTCGACAATTCTATCATCCCGCTTAGCTCCAACGTCAAGGATCTTGGTCTACATATTGACACTTGTCTTGACTGGCGAGAGCAGGTCGCGACTGTTAGTAAAAAAGTCACCGGAACGTTTCGGTCGCTCTATCGGTTGAAAAACGTTCTCCCATCGCACATAAAGGCAATGCTTGTACAATCCCTAATCTTTCCCTTAATTGACTATGGCGATGTGTGTTACTACGACCTGAATGCAGATCTCCTCAATAAACTTGACCGCCTTCTGAATAACTGCATTCGATTCGTTTTCAATCTTCGTAAGGATGATCATGTGTCTGCACACCGGTTGCTCTTAAAATAGTTACCCATTCGTCAGCGCAGAGAGTTGAGGGCTCTGTCAATGTTATTTTCTATACTCGAAAAACCCACTTCTCCTTCCTACCTTACTTCCCAGGTTAACTACTTGTGCTCTGCGCATAGTAAAAATCTTCGTTCCACCAACAATCGCTATTTACTCTTCTTTCTTTGTTCAGGCGGTCTTTCTCTGGAATGCGCTCCCTCTGAACATCAGGACGGCAACCAGTCAGTTATCATTTAAGGTGAAAGCATATTCGTAAGAAGTTGGCAGAAGCAGCACAGCGCTGATTTGCTGGGTTCGTTTTCTCCTCTACCGATCGTGATGTCTCCAGACAAAGTTCATTTTCGTTATATGGATGTATGTATGTATCTATGTATGTATTTAATATTCATTGTTTTTCGAGTTATCTATCCCTTATGTTGCACCTGCCATGTTTTTCTCTGCATCACCCTAAGGTTGACTGGTAGAAAATGCCTCAGGCATTAAGTCCGCCTTTGTACAGTATTTTTACTTGTGCATAAAGTTTTAATAAATAAATAAATAAAATGGTATATTTCTTGTATATTATTCCAAGGGTCCTGGATTAACAAATTAGGCCTGGCCACACATTTTTGTGAGCAATAGTGGCCCTGTGATGACTGCCGCGACGTTAGGGATGTTCGATCCGATCCGATACTTGTATGTATCGATACAAAGGAATACGATCCACCCGATTTTTGTATCGATACAATGGCTTTCGATCCGCTAGTGGATCGATACATGTACAATGAGGATCGGATCGAAAAATCGGACCAATTAGAATTAAATTCTAAAAAAGATAAACAAACTTTAACCATAATATTTATTCGTAACATTAATACCGCGTTCCTTAACTACAAAGTATGGTCTACCTACCACAACGAACAGGTTCATATTACACTAACATAAATATTTCTCTGGCGGTAGATTTTATTAGATCAGTTGTTATTGTATCTTATATTTCAATATAACATCAATTTTGCCTTTCAGCATGATTACTTGTGATGATAGATCATTTCATTTTTGTGTATTACGTTTTGCTCTCTTGAACCGCCAACAACAACTAATTGTGATAATTATGGCTCCACCAAAAAAATCAACTGTTTGGTCGTTTTTCACGAAAACGGCGAGTGGAGGAAAGTGTAAATTATGTTTCCTAGATGTAAAAACAAAAGGAAACACAACAAATCTGGCCAAACATATACAAAGACACCACAAAAATACAGAAATTGTACCCGAGAGTGATACTTCAGAAATTGTAAGTACTATTTACCGAAAATAAACGTATTTTCTTCTTCTTTTTTTTCTTTTTCTTTCGTTTATTTATCTTTTAGTGACTTGAAACTAGAAGGAGGTTAACAATTCATCTGTTGGTTTATGTATGATTGTATATTACGATATGTGGAACTATTCATGTGATTCTTTTTTGATAAAAAGGGAAGTCGGTCCCGTTTAAATTTTACTAACTTTTGCCCGCGGCTTCACTTGCGCGACCTTTTGCTTTTTTATATGGTTATTTTTTTATATAATTAAGATTAATTTAGGTTGAGTAATTTCACAAAAAAGTGAAAAATAACATTAGGCTACTTGAGGAAGAACGTTAGATAACTTTTGAGGAAGCATAACCTGTAATTAATTTACTGTTAGGTCATTACCCGCGTAATTGTAAACGTGTTTTTATTATTTTGAGTGTTTTATGAAACTTTCTTTTTAGGTGCATAGTATGAATCAAAGTAGTCAAGAAATCGCTTTAGAGCAAGAAACAATAGTAAATCAAAGTTCTACAGGAGACAATGAACCTGAGCCATCAACATCATTTGCACACTCAACTCCGAAACGTTCATTACATGTACTTGGCATGACAAGGGTAAAACAACCTCAGATCGACAACCTTATTTCTAATATACAATCGTTTAAATCAGGAGGCCCCAATGAAGGTAAAATCACCAATGCACTGTTATATTTTATAGCTGTTGATAATTTACCATTAAACAGTACGGATAAAAAAGGACTTCAGTACTTAATGAAAACTGTACGTCCACATTATACCATGCCAGGAAGAAAAACAATTACCAAGTTACTGGATGAAAAATATGATTGCGCAGCTAATATTTTAAAAAATAAATTAAAAGAGACAAAGAGTGTATGCCTGACCACAGACGTTTGGACTGACACCATGAATACAAGAGGTTATTTAGGATTAACATGCCATTATCTTGAAAACGATGAGTTAATTTCAATTATGATAGGTGTAAAGGAATTGGAAGACCGACATACTTCGGACTATTTAGCAATTAATATAAAAAACTTATGCTTCGAGTGGAACATTGAAATTGACAAAATATTTGCAATCGTTACTGACAATGGTGCTAACATGGTCAAAGCTGTTCATGATTTTGCTGGAAGAAAAAAACATTTACCTCGTTTTGCCCACACCCTTAATTTGGTTGTTGAAAAGGCTATTAGTGAGACTGCTGGATTCGAGGCCCTAATAACAAAAGTAAAAAGTATTGTCACTTACTTCAAGCAAAGTGTACATGCCAGTGATGAACTGAGAAAAATACAAAAACACAACGATTCAGGCGTTCAAAAATTAGTTCAAGATGTGAGCACTCGGTGGAATTCCACATTTTATATGTTAGAAAGATTTGTTCATCTGAGTGATCTTGTAAGCGCTATTTTATTACAGAACCCAAAAGCCCCATCGATGCTTACCGGTGTCCAATTGGCAATCATAAAGGACATTATAAATATTTTACGTCCATTCGAAAATGTTACCACCGAAATATCAGGACAACACTATGCGACATGCAGTATTATTATCCCGATAATTTACTACATGACAAAAGCAATAGAATCTACCAATACTAATGAGACAAGTGATTTGGGTTCAGAATTTCAGGTCAAAATATTAATAGAAATAAAAAAGCGTTTCCAACATATCGAAAAGGTTCATATATTGGCAGTGAGTTCTATTTTAGATCCCAGATTTAAAAAAATGTGTTTTAATGATCCGCAGTCATGTGCCAAAGCCTTAACTGAAATTTCAGACTTGTTAAAATCAGAAATGGAGGCTACTACTCCTACGACAACGTCAACTGTCAATGTAGCTGAAAATATTACAGAAAAATGCTACGACATCTGGAAATTTCATAGCGAAATGGTGGCACAAGTTAGCGCGAGCAGACCACAGGAAGGCCTCCACACTTATTTCAAACAGTATTTGTCAGAACCTTTGTTGGACAGAAAGTCTGATCCAATTAAGTATTGGTCAGCAAGAAAAGTCGTTTGGGGAACACTGAGCGATATAGCCCTACGTTATTTGTCAGTGGTAGGAACGTCTGTGCCCTCTGAACGTCTTTTCTCGTTGGCCAATCACACTTTAAATGAAAGCCGCAATCGCCTAGATCCGGAGCGACTATCAAAATTATTATTTTTACGCAGCCTACATTTTAAAGATTGGCCAACCAATGTAAAAAAAATGTTTTGTTACTTTATTAAAATTAACTTTGATGCTATAAAAGACAGCATGTTTTATTTAAAAAATACTTGATACGATACTGGATCGATCCAAAAAATCGTATCGAATTAATGGGATCGATATTTGGATCGATACAGTGTATTACGATCCATTACGATCCAGAATATCGATACAAAGCACCTGGATCGAACATCCCTACGCGACGTACAAGTTGTAAATCGTAAGGAGCACCCAGACAAACGCTGTACGGTAAATTATTTCAACACGTCAGGAAATCGGCATGTCTGAGAACCTGTTTGGCAGAGGCGTATTATTCCACTTTCATTTCTTCAATAATGTCCCATGTAGGAACCTAATATGGGGCGAGCCTAATGATTGCCATCATAACCCAACAAAAACCCCAAATCGGGATTATTCCCACGTTATCGCGTCACTCAGATACGGTGGTCCCAGATAGTACAGACAGTAGATAAAGCTACTACAATCTGTCAAATTTCTTTAACAGGTTTTCAAGTTTATTGCTAAAGTGTTAGGTTCAAGATTGATTGGCAAAATTTGACAGTTTCGGGTAGCTCGATGTGCTGGCGTCTGTACTAAAGACCAAAATTAGTTTGTGCATAATTGACGACTGAATCGTACTTAAATTGGTTTTTTTTTCAAAATAATGTATTTTGCCATACGTACCGCCGATTCATCCTAAGAAAATTCAATACAACAACATACTACATACTCAATTGTAAATGCATAATGTAATACTAGGGTCAACACCATTTTCTTAATAATAACAGTTAGCTTGACAGACATAAGTTTGGTCATTATATTATGCTTTTAATTAAATACTCTCCGATAAAGTGAGGTGTATAAAGTCTAGCTTGCGTTAATTAGTTTGCCCGTGTTCACTTTGCCCGGCGGGTACTTGTTGAATTTAACCTACCCTAAAATCGAATCTAGAAACAAATTCCCAATTTAACTGGCAGTATTTCAGCATGAAATCATGCACTTTTAAGAGCTAATCTAACCAATACAGTAGTACTATTTAAACATGTGTAATTACATAATTACGTACCTTGAAAAGCCGTAAGCAATGTTCACATTTTTATTTTTATTATTTTTTTCGCAAACAACGTATGACCTCGCGTTAGCTCTAGTTGTTTACAACCGGTTAAACAGGAAAAACAACTAGATATTATGATTAACAACAAATTGGTTAATAAAGCTGCCGTCATAGCTGAGGCATTTAATGAGTTTTTTGCCAACATACCTATAACTACGACTTGCTCCTTAAATTCGTCCTCGTCTAAAGCTGAAAACCTTTTGCATAGTTGTGTGCCCGGATGTAGTCGCTTATTTAGTTTCGAACATGTAACGCCTCGTGATGTGGTTAATATTTTTAACACACTTAAGTCTAAAAACACTGGTGATTACTGGGGCATCTCCATTAAACTGTTAAGTAATATAATAGACATCGTAGCCCCCTATCTAGCTGTTACTTTTAATAAATGTGTTGATTTAGGATCTTTTCCTGACCTCATGAAGAGTAGTAAAGTCATACCATTATTTAAAACAGGTAATAGAAATAACGTTGGTAATTTCAGACCCATTTCTATCTTACCTGCATTTAGTTAAATATTTGAAAAGTTAATACTCAAGCAATTGCTAAGACATTTTAATTTAAATAGCCTCCTTCATAATGAGCAATATGGCTTTACAAAGGGTCGTTCGACAACAGATGCGGGTGTTGCTCTGCTGAAACACATTTTCAATGCTTGGGAGAACTCGCAAAATGCTATTGGAGTTTTCTGTGATCTCTCCAAAGCTTTTGATTGCGTTCACCATGACACGCTTTTGCGTAAACTACGTCATTACGGTGTTCAAAACGAAGCTCTCAATGTCATAAGTTCTTATTTGCAAAATAGGCACCAATGTGTAGATGTCAATGGAGTAAAATCTTCCGGGCTACTAGTTCAGTTAGGTGTACCTCAAGGCTCAATATTGGGTCCATTCTTATTCTTAGTGTATATTAACGACTCACCATTCTATTTAAAGAATATCTGTGACATTGTACTATTTGCTGATGATACCTCACTTATCTTTAAAGTAGACAGGAATAGAAAAGATTTTGATGACGTGAATAGTGCGCTCTCAATGGTTACGGATTGGTTTACCACAAATAACCTAGTTCTTAATGCTAAGAAAACAAAATGTATAAAGTTCGCTTTACCGAATGTTAGGTATCTGGGACCCAACGTCGTCTTAGATAATGAGGTGCTTGAAACTGTAGACTCGGCAGTTTTTCTAGGCATAACAGTAGACGCGAAACTACAGTGGGGACCACATATTTCAAGCCTAGCCGGGAGGCTTAGTTCGGCTGCCTACGCCGTCAGGAAAGTTAGACAATACACGGACGTTGATACCGCTCGATTAG
This sequence comes from Aporophyla nigra, assembly GCA_947507805.1. Lineage (NCBI taxonomy): Eukaryota > Metazoa > Arthropoda > Insecta > Lepidoptera > Noctuidae > Aporophyla > Aporophyla nigra. The sequence goes on along the minus strand of OX382291.1, from coordinate 8,945,661 downwards.
TCTATTTTAGTTATTTTCATAGCATTATGTCCTACGGCATTCTGCTGTGGGGCAAAGCCGCGGACATTCAAAATATTTTTGTTCTTCAAAAACGAGCTGTTCGAGCTATATACCAACTAGGTACTAGAGTTTCTCTGAGAGAGTTGTTTAAAGATATTGGTATTCTTACGGTGGCATCACAATTCATCTTCGCCAACATCTTATATATTAAGCAAAATATACATCTGTACACTAAGAACAGTGATATTCATAATATTAATACTAGAAATAAGGACAAGCTACGTGCTCCCTTTCACCGGCTTCATAAGGTTCATAATTCATTTGTTGGTCTTGGTATTACCTTTTTAAACAAGCTTCCCTCTGCTTTCATAGATTTGCAGTTTAATGAGTTTAAAGCTAAAGTAAAATCCAACCTTTGTTCAAAGGCATACTATTCTATCAACGACTTCTTAAACGATAAGAATAGTTGGTCGCTGTAATTAACTTAATGTTTATGTTCTTTCAACCAGAATCAGAATTAGCTTTCCTCATCGTTGTGTATGTAAGCGGGCATGCCCTTTATACCCAGAGGCTCTTATTTAGGTTTTAAGTTCTATTTACGATTTTATTATTTCAGCTTGAGTTTAGTTTTTTAATGTTTTGTTCGTATATTGGCGTGTGCTAGCTGACATATGACGCATAATTTGATGTATGTTTTGTTTTGTTTTGTTTTATACTATTAATTACTTACATAATACTGTATAGAATCAAGTTCTTCTAACTTAACAGACAGCTGTGCTGCTGGGGAGTTTGTTCCGCCACTTCTTCTTCCCAGCTAAAGCACTAGGAAGTGTCGAAGGGTGGGCGTTTTTGGGGGACTGTCTCATGTAACTTTGACGTTCAAAAAGTGCTGACTCTCAGCCTAGTTTGAATAAATGACTTTTGATTTTGATTTTGAGGATCGCGGGGAGCACATCGTGGCACGACGAGAGCGCACTTGGGCGCACCATTTTAAAATAATGGAGGTATCCACTTTGCCCTGGCTGTCCACTTTGCCCGGCCTTCCCCTTCCCGTTGTAGGTATAGCTTGTTATAAGCAAGGCAATGTGTCTTCTAAGTGTCTCTATGCATGACTCGTCATAACCTGCCTATAATGATCTCACTCCTGGGTCACAGGCCTTCTCTTGGTGAGAGGAAGTGGGCCGTAATTCACTACGCGGGCTAAGTGCGGGTTGGTAGATGTCACATGTCTTCGAATTTCTGGTTCTAGGGCATACTGGTTTCCTCATGATGTTTTCCTTCGCCGTTTTGAGAGCAGTAATGATGAAATAATTTACACAAAGTAATGTGCCTGACTGGGTAAGAACCTACGACCACAACTCGTAAGTAATGGGCCGCCACTGCTCCGTTGCTATGTATGACTGCCCTTTGTTTATTTTTAATTTGTATACATGTATCATTCAAAGTTTCCATATTCCGCTTCCACCCTGCTATCTGACTATTATTTTACTACAGCATAGAGCTATTCGGGCTTCGCCTCTCAAGTGGGAGGTAGTGGATTCGAATTCATTCACTGACATCGGTGAAGAGAAATGTCGTTAGGAAATCTGGAGTTATCTTACTTTCTGATGCCTAAACTAATATAATAAACAGTTTTGAAGTGAAAACTTCTTTAACACCTATGATTTGAAAGTCTATGAAACGAAAAAGCGACAGTAAAAAGAGACAGACACATAACAACGTCATTATGTTTTGTGCCTCGCTCTAACACTTAGGGTAATGGAAATCCTTAAGTAAGGGTGCTCCTTGAGAAAGTTTACTTTTCTGTTTGACGATTTTCGAGCAGGCTTTTTAGGGTTCCGTTGCCAAATGGCAATAAACGGAACCCTTCAAAATCAAAATCAAAATCAAAAGTCATTTATTCAAACTAGGCTGAGAGTCAGCACTTTTTGAACGTCAAAGTCACATAAGACAGTCCCCCCAAAACGCCCGCCCTTCGACACTTCCTAGTGCTTTGGCTGGGAAGAAGAAGTGGCGGAACAAACTCCCCAGCAGCACTGCTGTCTGTTAAGTTAGAAGAACTTGATTCTATACAATATTGTATAAGTTATTAATATAATAAAACAAAACATACATTATTCGCCATATGTCAGGTAGCACACGCCATTATACCAACAAAACATTGAAAACTAAACTCAAGCTGAAATGAATAATAAAACAAAAATCGTAAACAGAACTTAAAATCTTACTAAAGCCTCCAGGCATAAAGGGCGTGCCCGCTTACATATACAACGATGCAAAGGATACATAGACACAAAAAATGAAATTAAAAGAAAATAAAAATAAATTAACAAAAGCAGTTAAATAAAAATAAATAAAAAAAAACAATTATATGAACTACCCATATAAACTGTCAGTGTGTGAGTTACAGTAATTACAGAATGTAAAACAGTGTCATAGAAGAAAAAATAAATATTATCTACACAATTAAGTTAGCAACTAGTTTGATACACTCTAAGACTGTCCTATGGAGCGAGACCAGCATGTTTCCAAGCGTTCTTATCTTGAATGTAGTCCTCTAATTTGTAATAAGCTCGTTTACAAAGTGTACTTTTAATATGACTTTTAAACCTCCTTTCATTTAATTGCAATATATCAGAAGGTATTTTGTTGTAACATTTAACACAGTATCCCATAAAAGATGTATGTACTTTTGCTAATCTGAAAAATGGTTGATCTATCTTGTCTTTATTTCTAGTATTAAAATTATGTCTATCGCTTATTTTATTAAAAAGATGTAGATTTTTTCTTACATACATAATATTTTCGTAAATGAATTGGCAAGGTACCGTCATAATATTAATCCTTTTAAATAGTTCCCTGAGGGATTCGCCGCGACATAGATTATAAATGGCTCTGACAGCTCGCTTTTGCAAAATAAAAATGGATTCAATGTCAGCAGCCCTACCCCACAGTAAAATGCCATACGACATAATGCTGTGGAAGTAGCTAAAATAGACCAAACGCGCGGTTTCTACATCTGTTAACTGTCTTATCTTTCTAACAGCATAAGCGGCCGAGCTTAACCGCCCCGCAAGAGATGTTATATGAGGTCCCCATTGTAATTTCTCGTCTAGCGTGATTCCTAGGAAAACCGTTTGATCAATAAATTCCAGTTTTTCCCCATTCAATAAGATGTCACATTCGCTACCTCTGACATTAGGCAATTGAAATCTAATGCACTTGGTTTTTTTTTTTATTAAGTACCAAGTTATTTACCGTAAACCAGTCTTGGACCTGAAGAATGCAGTTATTGACGTCGTCAAGATTTTGAGACCGTCTGTCGATTTTAAATATCAATGATGTGTCATCTGCAAATAACACCATCTTCGGTTGGTTTGGAAGTAGATGGGGTAGATCATTAATGTATACTAAAAAGAGGAATGGACCCAATATCGAGCCTTGAGGAACGCCCATTGCCATTTCAGACCCCAATGAGTTTACGCCGTTTACTTGGACTTTGACCGTTCTATCCTTCAGGTATGATCTTATTAAGTCAAGAGCTGTATTTCTAATTCCATAGTGCTCTAGTTTCAGCAAAAGTGTCTCATGGTTTACGCAATCGAACGCCTTGGAAAGGTCACAAAAGATTCCAATGGCATCTTGTGCTTCTTCCCAGGCGTTAAAAATGTTCTTTATTAGGGTAACACCAGCGTCGGTGGTACAACGCCCTTTGGTGAAACCGAACTGGTGTTCATGAAAGATGGAGTTTTTATTGAAGTGACGTAACATTTGATTGAGCATTAACTTTTCAAACACCTTACTGAGAACTGGCAAAACTGACACGGGCCTATAATTATAGATTTGTCATGTCTGTCTGTCTGTCTGTCTGTCCGAGTATGTCACAGCCACTTTTTTCCGAAACTATAAGAGCTATGCTATTGAAACTTGGTACGAAGATGTATTCTGTAAACCGCATTAAGATTTTCACACAAAAATAGAAAAAAAAAACAATAATATTTGGGGTTCCCCATACATAGAACTGAAACTCAAAATTTTTTTTTTTTTATCAAACTGAATAGTTTGCGCGAGAGACACTTCCAAAGTGGTAAAATGTGTGTCCCCCCCCCGTAACTTCTAAAATAAGGGAATGATAAAACTAAACAAAATATATGATGTAGGACATTACCATGTAAACTTCCACCGAAAATTAGTTTGAACGAGATCTAGTTAGTAGTTTTTTTTTTTATTACGTCATAAATCGTAAACCACAACTCACTTTTCATTCAGCCAACTCAAATATAAAAAATTAAAAAAAAACATTTAATTTCATAAACATAAACCTTATGCATAAACCGTCAATACCTGCAGGTTTGTACGGAACTGTTACGGGGCAGGTTCAAAGTCACTTTTAAAAAAAAGACTATATTTAAACCTTGAAGAAAACTTTTATTGGAAATTAATATCTTTAACAATAATTATATTTTAATGTGTCCGCCACGAAGTTCAGAGTATAACTAACGGAAACCAACGTGTCGCAAAATGCAACAACTGTGGGAAACGTTACATGATGCCTACGTGTCACACAAAGTGCATCCACTGTGGGAAACATTACAAGACGCTTATGAGGCGTCAGCGTTTATATTTTATATGCTTAGGTCTGTCTTTCAATTTATAACAGAACCCTCGGTGCGCGAGTCCGACTCGCACTTGGCCGGTTTTTGGGCAAAAAGACATTTGACTTTTTTACATTCGTCTCATTATCTTGAAGCCAAATTTTTTGAAAGTTCACTTCTACCACGTGTGAATTGCACACTTTTTTTTTTGTTTGTATGTCAAGGGTAATCTCTAGAATTACCAGTCGGGTCGTTTTTTTTGCAATTGATAGCCGAGTTCTTGGGGAAGGTTAAAGGTTATAGACTAATGAACATCACGCTATGACCGAAAAACGCTGGAAAGTGAAAACGAAGTTACACCGCGGGCGTGCGATATGAAGCGGCGGGTCAGCCCCCCCTAGCCAAGTTACAACCATTTCGTGTCAAATTCCGTTCTCCAATCGATAACACCTCAGTGGCAGCAATTATAGAAAACGATAAGTTAGTAGCCATGTTGACACGCCTGAGTCGGCCGCTCGTTCTACAATGTCTTTAGAAAAACGACATTACAACAAAGGATGTAGCGTTGAACATTGTAGAAACGATAACAATTCATTCTATCATTTTGAACGATGTGAACTTGGCTACGAATTTTCTATTCGTTTGTTCTAACCACGTGACTTAACGTTGAGATGATTTAATTCCCATTGATTTGATTAGTTTTCGACTAGCGTTAACGATTGCAGCTTAACAACTTGGCTAGGGGTGCAGCTTTATGATATTAAATTTATAGTATAGTATAGATGACAAATAAATAGTTGTTTTTTTTTTTTTTGGCTCTGTTGTAGAGTTCCATAAGATACCACAAGATTGCTTTCTTGGCTCTGATTGTTTCGTCTTATGGACTGCCACGTGACAACTAAAACAACATGACACGTTAAACAACTTCTGCAAATCACTTGTGACAATTCATTGCCAATCTTGGAAAAGAAAACGACTTCGTGTGTTTTTACCCTACAATGTCTAGGGTCGGTACAAATTGTTCTGATGCTTGTAGGTACAGCGAGCCTTTATTAAAACCCTGAAAAATAACTTTCACTTGTTACACTATACATAAGTCATGTAATCAGCTGTACTTATTATATTTTGTACTAGATACCCGGCCCCAGCCTACTCTCTAAGTCTGTCACGAAGATACGGATCCGTCTGATAGTAATTCGATATCTACTTAGAAATGAACCCTTCTCCCGACGAATAAACCTTTTCAGTCGAGCAAAAATACGCCGAGAATATGGACAACAGTCAAATATATAGTGTCATTAATTATTACTTCAGGCCCCGGCGTAACTACATGCCCGTCAATGATACAGAGTTGGAAATTGGAGTTGGGAATGTTTTTAGATAAAGGTAAGGCACACAATTGTAGCTAATGCTGGAAAAATTGGTAAGTTTCGCGCTGGTAAGACATATTTTCCCGCGACTTTCCGATTACTTATTATAATTTCCATATTCATCATCTGCCCAGCCGTTTCCCAACTATATTGGGTTGGTTTACAGTCAATCCGGATACACCTGAATTGCAGTATTTTACATGGAGAGACAGCCTATCGGACCTCCGCAATCCGTTTATACCGATACCCCTTGGTAAGACTGGTTAGAATATAGATTTACATTATTATCTTCACTTTCCGCTATGAGACCGAATTTCTAGGGTGTCCCCTCTGCTATCATAATACGAGTTTGAAAAATTACAGCTTTCAGTATATTTGAGTTAAAACAATAATAGCTATCTGTAGTATTTCCCTTGACAGCCTTTTCCTATCTATGTTTGGGTTTGCCTTCCAGTCTAACTGGATGGAGCTAAATACCAGTATTTCACATGGAGCCATTGCCTATCTATCCTACACAACCCAGTTACTGGTATAATGGTTGTAAGACTTAGTCTAATTGCCATATCATCATATATTATGATAATAATGCTTGGGCAAACCTTTATATTTCACACCATAAATCTTGCAGTTTCAATGCATCAAAAGCTTTATGTGATAAAATCCGTATTTTAGATAAGCAAAGATAAACTAAAACAGGTACGGCATATAAACTTAACCCCTTAATCAAATAAAAATTCAACCCTTCATTACTGTTTTCTGTAAAATTTAAATGCAGGCGCAAACAGTGGGCCTACTGTGACTGTATTTTCCGAAGGCAGAGACGTAAATTGCGCCCCTAACCTATCTTCATTCCTACAAATAAAATGTACCGAGAAAAACTGATCCCTGAGGTTGTGGGAAGAAGATATTTAATATTATATACATTCCATCTTATATTTTTTTTATATTAGCTTGTACCTACAATCTAGATCGAATAAAATAAACATAAATACTGTATAAGTATTCTAATTGCAATTTCATAGAATTTCAGTATTCACATCGCTTCGCATTAAACTTAACTGGAATCAGACTCTAATTTGAAAACATTAATCCTTTTCACGAATATTATGATTTCCAGTTAGACTTGAGGCTTCCATCCCGCATATTACAAACATTTTCTACGCGCGTTTAATGTTAGATTGCTGCATGTTATATATTTATAATAATAACCTTAACGTCCATGTTAAACAGATATGTAAATGAGAAACAGCACAAGTTTATTAAAAGAAAGGGTTATTGTTTATATGATGGCAACCGACAGGGGTAACATGTTCGCCTTTTACCAAGGATTATGGCGCATCTGTAAATCCCAATAAGCATTCAAAAAACCTACGAACTCAGGCAGAGAGCGTGAACTGGGGATTGAACCCAGGACCTGCTTCTCCCACTGTATGGTTTAAGGAAATAACTGATAAACTCACCATGTTCATTGGCCACAGCATACTGGTAGTTGGGTATGAGGTCCGGCAGGTCGTGGTGCGGCGGCGGCGAGGAGGGTGGCGGCCGGTAGCCGGCGTCCACGCCGCCGTACGCCAGCGGCCACTCGCGCTCGTTGATGGCGCCGTACGCGCAGTACTCGCCGCCGTAAGCCAGCTGCTGTCCTGAGCTCGCGTGCGAGTACGCGCACGCCCCGTAGTCTATCGACCCACCACCGCCAGCGCCAGCGCCGCTCCCACCTGCCAGCTCGTAGCCCGTCGGCTGCGACGGCGGCAGCGACGGCACTCCACCCCCGCAAAGATAACTCCCGCTCCCGAACTGAGGCTTCAACGCTTGACACTTCCGACGGAAACCGCGCGGTCTCCTTCTGAACGAACCTTCCTCAAACATGAACTCTGATGACGGATCAATAGTCCAGTAGTGACCCTTCCCCGGGCGGCCCAGCCCCTTCGGCAACTTCACGAAACATTCGTTTAAACTTAAATTATGGCGAACAGAGTTCTTCCAGCCTTGGTAGGAGCTGCGGAAGAACGGGAACTGTTGTTGAAGGAACGCATATATTTCGCTGAGCGTCAACCTTTTGTTTGGCGAGTGTCGTATGGCCATCACTATGAGGGCGATGTAGGAGAAAGGTGGCTTTTCTTGTCTTCGGGTGGCGGGCGCGCGGCGCGCCGCCTCCTCCGTGGTTTGGTCCTCGGTCTTCATGCGTGCACGTGCGTGTGCGCCGGGTCGCGAGCGAGTTCGCAGTGCGCGCGAGCCGCCTCACTCTGCGCGCGCGCCGCCCACCACCCCCACCACACCACTCCCACGTCCGCCTCTATGCTCGAACTTATTAGCAAACAGATACTCGCTGAAGCGCTATATCGAAACGCTAACTGACTGCCGTCTCGGTTAAAAACTGAACACGGAATGATAAATAGAAGGCATGTTAACCGGTGCAATTTAATAAGAATTCTCCGTCGACAGCATTTCCGAGAGATAAGAAGCGCTTTCTGAACTTAGTTCAAGTTGGAAATATTCAAAGCTTAGTTTAATTGCATAAGTACGGTTTAATTAGGTAGGTACCACTTTTGTAAGATAAACAACGTAGGTTTGTTAGTACCTATATCAGATGCAAGTTGTGACTGGAGCGACGAGAGCTGCAAGGCTCAGGGGCCCCAGGATGTGAGGTCATGTACATGAGTGCGGTCATTGCACTGGCGGATGCCCCCGTCTATATCATCCAGAAACTCATACAAACACCCAAACAGCGGAAAACCCGCTTAGACAATAATATTTACCCGTCGCAAGGACGCCTGTCGAACGCCCGCTCTTGACCTAGCACAATTAAACCAAACATTTTACTAGAACTATAAAACAGTTATACGACGTACACCAAATATTTACCATAAAGCGTAAACCAAAAGTTTTGCATTAAACTTGCCGGATTTATTTACTCGCACACGTGTAAACTAAAGAGCGCAATCGAAAACAAACTTTATTTGAACTCCATACGACTTAGTTTATAACTCAAAAAGTGAAGAATCAATGGCGTTTGGCAGTTCTTCCCACCATTGAAGAGAATGAAGAGGAAGACATAGTAACGAGCTTTATTGAATAAACTTCAGCTTTATTGCTGTGCATGAAGCTTAGAAATCACTATTAACTGATGAAAGAAATCTATTGCATCAAAGTCACAATAGTAAGTAACTATCACGTTTAGAATGTATTTTACTGTTATGCAGAAGTGTTAGTATGAGGTCAGGCCCTATCCTTAAGATTACCTCTTCCACTCTTGCTATTATAGATAAACTGAAGCATCACACTTAATGAACAAAAACAACATTTAGCAGAGATAATTAATATAAAAAACCCTTAAGTAGTTACCGACTTGCTGGACAAATTAAATTCACAGTACACGGAACTTACAATTTACGGATCAAAGATAAAGCAACATGATATCTTTCATCGTCTCAGCGTCTCACCTTTTTGCCGCTAAATGTATACAAGAGTGACGTAACAGGAATGTCGTGATAAATAAATAAATCATTATTATCGAATGGTGCTATAAATACGTGGACCGACACGGATGCGCCGCGGGTTGCTGATCTTTCCTATAAACAATCACTGCCACTGTAGTAAACATTAATACTACTATTGTAATTTTTATTTTTGTTTTATTTACGACTACTCTAAATAAATTCAGCAGAGGTCAAGTCTACTTTCGATACTTACCTAAAATAATAGTATAAACAAAATATGAACAACAAAGTTGTTCATACAAAAATCACCGTGCCATCATTCTTAGAATAGAACCTATGTATATACCTATTAACAGATATCGTAGAATACCTACCTACCTAACGATTTCAAAAATAGTCTATCAGGTACGGCGGAGATGACAAACGTACCGTGCATACAAAGTTGCTCTATATTTCAAAGCTGCTTTTCTCTTTCCAACGCAGTGTTTCCAGAGAATACGAAGTTAAAAGGAAGATGCGCTCCGACACGACCGTCCAAGCCCCGCCCACAAGATGGCGCGGGCGGCCTGAGCGGCGCGCGCGCAGCTGGCGGAGCATTGCCTGATCTTGAACCCTCCATTCATCACCTTTTACGATCTAGTGATGTTTGCTTTGAGGTTTTTACGGTTTCGCCTTAATTTTTGGTGCGCAATTAGACATTTTATTGCTGAAGTTTAATTGATTTTCCAACCATTATTACAAACCGAAAAATTCGAGAAATTACATTCGGAGCGACATGTAACGATTTATTAGACATGTTTCACATGTTGGTATAGTAAACGTCGGCGTTTATTAGATTACTATGTAACGTAAGCCCCGACGCATACGCATGCTATTGAGATAAGCACATCCTCGGCTAAGCGCGAGTGACCGTGGCCTCTAAGAATTTATACTTAAGTCTTTGTCAGCGGCTTTGTGCCTGATTGTGTGAACCAAGTGCAAAGTAAGATCTAGGCGTTCATTCAGGTAATATAACGACAGTAACAATTTAATTGTAAGTGAGCTTACTTACATATATTATATATAACAGGAGGTAACCAACATCTTTTGAATAATTGTAATATTTGTAAGATTGTAAGAAAACTAAACACTATCTATCACTCGCGTTGTCGTTAAATGGCACACAGCAAGTAATCAGATTTTGTTTTGACTTAATTTATCGTAAATTCGTTTTAATGCATAATTCCTTTTTCGTAGCAACGTAAAACCTGTGCTACGAAAACCGTAGCGGCGCGGCGTAGACCTTCCGTAACCCTGCATTTTTCATTACAAGATTAATTGATTTAAGTCAGTTTAGTAGGCGACCATTTATAACAAGCTTTTATTTAACACTAGCTTTTGCCCACGGCTTCGCTCGCGTTAAATTCGGGGTAACACGGTTCCCCTTTCCTGATTTAGAACACAGAAGAGAACTCGGAACAGAATGTTATTTTAATACGCTACTGTAGACAATATTATATGTCTTTCCATTTAGGGATAGAATGTAAAGATTCTGGGCATTGGACACACGTGAACATGCTGCATACAATTGCCCATGGGAAAAGCACGGCTTTTCTAAGTTCACCCCAGTCACCTACCAAATAAAAAAATAAAGTAGCCTGTCACTCTCCATCTCTTCAACTATCTCCACTTAAAAAATCACATCAATTCGTTGCTCCGTTTTGCCGTGAAAGACGGACAAACAGACACACACACTTTCCCATTTATAATATTAGTATGGATGTCACAATGGATTCTTGGGCACCAACTAATTATGAACAAATGGGTTTTGGCTTCTTAAGTTGGAACTTAATTTTACGCTGAGACGGATTTTTGCTGGCTGATTATGGATAACTACCTCCTGGGCCCAGAAAAAGGCATACAGGCTTAGTATTATTATCTCACGAAGAGCCGCTCGTTTTACTTGTGGTAAACAAGTGTAGTAACAAATACGCTGTGAATCTATGCGTGAAAGCAAGTAGCCTCAACACGCACTCATACACATCCATGTGCGTCATTGTCTTGGAAAGTACCGAGAGGTCTAACACTTACACACACATTCACAACGTACACTTGGTAATCAGAACTAAAGCGCGTGTCGTTGCGGGAGATAAAAGTAAGTACTGTATTAGGAAAATATTAAGATTGGCATTTTTAAGTGACCAATTTTCACGCCACTGTGCTTTTTAATAAAACTAACTATGAAAGGCACTTGCAAAACTGTCGGATTATCGTTTTATTAAGGATAAGGCCCTATTCACTAATTAGTTCCGTTCCGATCACTATACCACCTCAGTTGTTTGTTTCCCTTGTACTCGGATATGGACATGTTTTGATGCTGCAGTTAGGGTCGTCTCCACACGAAGTTACTTGTTGTATTTATTTATTTAGGACCTCCAATAAAAGATTTACACAATACATTGATACATAAATAAAGGGTAACATCGGGTATTATGTAGGTATACTCCTACACTTATAGGAGACCACAGCATGCACAATAGACTTAACAAATAGTTTTTAACTGTATTGTGCATGCTGCAACCACAATGTTAATATTTTAATTATAGGTACAGACGCTAGCACATCAAGATACCCGAAACTGTCAAATTCTCATAATCAACCTTGAACCTAATGCTTTAGCGATAAAGTTGAAAATCTATTTAAGAAATTTGACGCTCGCTTTGAGCTCGATGTGCTAGCGTCTGTACAATTTGGCGACAGTTTATAAATTTTTAAGGACACACAAAAATAAAAGAAAATGAAATATTTCGAGATACTTCAAGTAACGCGTAGAGATACTTAAATGTTGGATGACCATTGAGATTGGCTAGCAGAACATAATCGTATGTAAACAGTTGAACATCAAATAGTTGCTGTCCAGGGGCAATTAACACAGTAATTGTAGTTTTGACAGTCTTGGTGAATTCATAATTTACTACTCCGTTGGTCTAGTGGTCGCAAGCGTCTCTCCTGGTCCGATTCCCAGGTCGGACAAAGTATTATTGGGTTTTTCTAATTGGATTTTCTCAGTGGCAGCACAAAGTTTGCATTTGTGCCCAGATAGAGGCAGCAGGCACCATCGCGCGCTGGTAACCTTTCGCGGATGACAGGAATCATGCTATGTCATGTTTATGTAGCGCCTCATCATGATTCCGACCATTTTCTTGGAAAACCTTACTTACAGTAAGTAGTATAACATTTCTTTCGATCACTAAATCTAATGTTTCTAAGTCAGGGGTGCCCATACGGTCGATCGTGATCGGCCGGTCGAACGTGAGAGGTTTGAAGGTCGATCGCCAAGGATAGTTAAAATTATCAGTGATCGACCTTAAATCTGTAGCTCTTTGATTAAAAGAAAAAAGCGACGAACAGAAACATGAAGCTTGTGTCTAGCTTTAACTGAGAATATTCCAAACTACGAACATTATGCGGAAGACCACCAATGTCGAAGGAAGTGGTGAAGGGCGGGCGTTTTGGGGGGACTGTCTTATGTAACTTTGACGTTCAAAAAGTGCTGACTCTCAGCCTAGTTTGAATAAATGACTTTTGATTTTGATTTTGATTTTGTAACGCTTCGACATCAGCATTACGATAATTTTTCAGTTTTCGTATTGTACCTACCACTAATATTTGAATTTCGTTTTGTAATATTGGATGATTAAAAATTTAATACAGAGTAGCTTTTGCCAGCGGCTTCGCCCGCGTGGAGGTCAGAAATTATGCCGCGGGAACATACTACCGGGATAAAAAGTACTCTATGTGTTATTTCAGGTTATAAACTATCTGTGTGCCAAATTTCATCTAAATCGGGTCAGTAGTTTTTGCGTGAAAGAGGAATAAACATCCATACATCTATGCATCCATACATACAAACCTTCGCGTTTATAATATTAGTAGGAAGTAGGATTTGACAATTTGCACCCAATGTAGTTTTACTTACGCAAATTTGTTTCTTGATAAATATTAAAATTTTGTAGATACACGGTTAAAATGTCGATCTCTCAGTCATAAATTTTTGCTAGGTCGATCTCCTTCAGAAAAAGTATGGGCACCGCTGTTCTAAGTGGTACGCCGTCCGTCGCTTCATAATCTCCTAAATTATAACAGTATAGAAAAACACCCTGTAATGTTCCCTTTGTTAGGACAAAGACCTCTTCTCTTCGAGAGGGAGTGGGCTGTAATCTTGGATTGGTGGAATTTCGACCGAATACCAACAATCACTGTGCAGATGGAAGTAAATTAATAAAATTGCAGTGGTTCTGACTAACATAGTATTTGAATGATTGATAACCAACAAAAATTTTACAACTCAAAGTCGTTCCTCTAAGGATTTTAATAATTGCAGGAGTTTGGCGAACCATTAAGCTAATTACAGCTTACATTAGCACGTGAGTAAGTACCAACATACTGTAGAGCTTATCTACAAAAGACGACCATTTGCTATAAGTTGGCTTTAAACCGTATTCGAACCGCAAGCAGCACGCTAACTGCGTAAAACCATTACAAGAATCTGAATCTTTTTGAACGTTATTGCTAACTAGCTTCTGCCCGCGACTTCGTCCGCGTTAAATTTCTTGTTCCCCCGACCCTTCCCGTCGCGTCGAATCGCCTACCCGTGCGATTTCCCCGTTTTTGCAACATTTTTTATTACTGCTCCGCTCCTCTTGGTTGTAGCGTGATGTTATATAACCTATAGCCTTCTTCGATAAATAGGCTACCCAACACAATAACAATTTGGACCAGAAGTTCCTGAGATTAGCGCGTTCAATCAAACAAACAAACTCCTCAGCTTTATAGTATTATTGTATAGATTTGATTCCTGTTCCGTATGGTGTCGGATGTAAAAAATAGCATCATCTCATTTCTTCCCGTGGGTGTCGTAAGAGGCGACTAAGAGACGATGAATGCGACTAAGAGAGATAATGAATGGATGAGATTCTGGCATACCTCTCGTCCCCTAAAAAATGATGATCCCAAATAAAAACCGGCCCCTAGTGCCTGGCGGCCCACCTACCCTTGACTACGGTAGCGTTCAAGGCCACGGTGAAGCAAGGGGCGCATTATAGGGGAGGCCTATGTCCAGCAGTGGACGTCTTCCACCTGAAATCATGCTGATGATGATTGCTTCCTATATTCGAAAGATTAGTCTGCTCACCAACGTAAATAACGCAATTAATGTTGTTCAACTGTCAAAATGAAAGCCATTGCTACTGCCAGTGTGTTACCCAATTACCCTGCTCATTTAGAATAAGCTTTACAATATTTAAGCATGAGTTTTTTGTATCGGCAAGAAGTGACTTACAGGGCAGGCTGATAAGTTGAATAAACGAAATATCGATATAGAATCACATAAAGGGTCGTACAGACTAGCGCGACGCGACGGTCGCGCGCGCTTCGGCGATACTTCGGCGAAACTCTTGTACGGATATAAATCGCCGATTCGCGCGCGACCGTCGCGTCGCGCTAGTCTGAACGAGCCTTAACAATTTCAATGCTCGATGTCGGTATAATGAGCCCCTCAGGCTCTCACATTATTTGATGCGTAGAAAATAATAAGTAGGTACCTTCATCCCGCTACAGATGTTGTTCACAAACTCATTATCTCTGCTGACATACTGTCGTAACATTAGTAGGTAACAATGACCGGATAGTAAACTTTGTAGCGACCACGGCCAGACACATTGCTCGTTACGGCTTTGTTTGACACCCGAGCTGCGCCGTTCTTTGAAACCCGACTGCGATCACATAACGATGTTAATCTAGTGTAAACAGTTGAACCTACTAGAAAGATATACAGCGTGGCAGGGACATCGATGTGCGTACTGTAACCATGAATTCAGGTGGTGGTTTTAGACCGGAGAAATCTTTTGTCGGTTATAGATAATCGAATCAGCTGTTTCATAGAAAACTACAAGACACACGCGGTCGAAAAGGAAGTTTAATTTCCTTTTTTAAGAGCCAAAAAAATTATTCAAGTTGGAGAAACATGTAATGAATCTATGGTCAAAGGCTGCGCGTTGATGTCCCTGCGTAACTGTATTTTTAAAGGCTTGTTTTTTTTTTAAAATATTGATAGAGTAATATGTTGAAGTATTGATCTAAGTTTGGAAGCATAAAATAAAAAATAAAATAATCTTTAATTCAGATAAGTAAACATCCATAAGGTTATTAGGAGAAGCTTACGGTGGTACATCTTAGTTCATTTTTAGCCCATTGAATGACTAATTCATGAAGAAATCATTCAACGGGATTAAATGAACAGGGTTAAAACTACACCATTACGGTGTTCAAAACGAATCTCTCAACGTAATAAGTTCTTATTTGGAAAATAGACACCAATGTGTTGATGTCAATGGTGTGAAATGATGAAATCTTCTGGGCTAACAGTTCAGTTAGACCTCAAGGCTCAATACTGGGTCTATTTTTAAATAAATATATAGCTTAGGACAACCAACACACCGTTGTCTGGTCCCAAACTAGGCAGAGCCTGTACTATGGCAACCAGACAACTGATAAAAATACTTATATATTTCTAAATACATACATATTATAGATAAATTACACCCAGACACAGAATAAATGATTGTGCGCATCACACAAAGATTTGTCCTGAGTGGGAATAGACCTCACGACCTCAGTCTTTGCAGTCAGGGTCATTAACCACTAGACTAACAGGCCAGTTTTTATTCTTAGAGTATTTAAATGCCTTACCATCTGTGATTTTGTACTATTTACTGATGATACCTCTCTTATCGTTAAAGTAAACAAGATTTTGACGACGTAAACAGTGCAAACTCAATGGTTACGGATTGGTTTACCACAAATAACCTAGTTCCTCATTGCCATGAAAATAAAATGTATCAAGTTCGCCTTACCGAATGTTAGGAGTGTAGGAACCAACATCGTCTTAGATAAATGAGGTGCTTGAAACTGTTCTTGAGATTTTCTGGGCATAACAGTAGATGTCAAACTTCAGTGGGGTTCACTCAAAACAAAATAGGGCCCACCATGTTTTTTGGCTGTCCTTAAAAAGTATGTATGTTTATCTGTTTTTTTATGAATAGTTGTACATAGGATAGGAATTAGGAAACTGTGTAAGCATAATCAATAATTAAAGTTGTTTATTTTGATAAAACAAACACAATAAAACACTTTTTAGAGAAATTGCAGCAAAATAATGAGAAAAATAAACTTAATCTAACACTGTTTTTCTGTGACTATTGTCTGAACAATGTTTTTCTCAGT
This sequence comes from Aporophyla nigra, assembly GCA_947507805.1. Taxonomy (NCBI): domain Eukaryota; kingdom Metazoa; phylum Arthropoda; class Insecta; order Lepidoptera; family Noctuidae; genus Aporophyla; species Aporophyla nigra. Next base: position 8,928,996 of record OX382291.1, on the reverse strand, counting down.
AGCAAGTGGGGCCTCCTCTACTTCGTATGCACTCTCTGAGCCTATCTGGTACACTTTCAATCAGATGGGTAACATTTTGCTCTAGTATTCCTTCCCAACAGAGTTTTAGTGCGTTAATAAGCTCTTGTCGACTATCCACCTGACTGTAGTTCTCTTTGAGGCTTCTTTTCAGTTGATCTCATAAAAGTTCAATAGGATTGAGATCGGAGCTCATTGCAGGCCATGGCAAAACTGTAATATTGGCATCAGAAAGTGCTCTTTGTGTGATACGGGCCGTATAGGGACGGGCATTATCTTGCATAAAAACAAAACCAGCACCCACTCTTTGTGAAAATGGAATGACATGAGGTTGGATTACTCGCTCAATGTAACTGGTAGCATTTACAGAACCGTCTTCCAAAATTACCAGCTTTGTTTTGCCTACCAAGCTAATTCCACCCCACACCATAACACTTGGACTCCCGAAACGGTTTGTTCCATGCATGTATGGTTCTGTAAAGTGTTCTCCTTGTCTTCTCCACACCCGTATTCGTTTGTCATCACTGAAAAGCTTGACCTTACACTCGTCTGTAAAGAGTACCGTCCTCCAGTGATCCATGGTCCAGTGCAAATGTTCCCGAGCGTACCTTAAACGCGCTGCTCGGTGAGCCCTTGTCAATTTGAGTCGAACAGGACGTACTCTGGAACGTTGACCATCTTCATGGAGTCGATTGCAAATGGTTTGATAACTGACTTTTGCGCCAGTCATTTGCCGCAGTCGGGTTTGTAAGGCCCGGGCGGTTACGGTACGCTCCCGACGTGCTGTTAAAGCGATATACCGGTCTTCATGAGCAGTTGTGGCTCTGGTTCTTCCTGTTCCAGGTCTCTTAGCTACTATCCCGGTTTCCTGGTAGCGCGTTCAAACATTTCTGATAGCTCTTAGCGACACACTGACACGTATTGCTACAGATCTCTGGGACTCTCCCTCCTGAAGCAGGGCAACTGCTCTTGCTGCAGTTTCCACGTCCATAGGACGTCGAGAACTAGCCATGGTAATCACTATTAATACAGAAATTTAAAAAAAAGTCCAAGAAAGCAACGTTAAACCATAAAACTTAGAGTCACACTGAGAACCCAAGGGATAAAATTAGTGCAATGTTGCATTTTTTCAAGCACTTCATTTTGTATGGCTACCCACTTGAATAAAACGCGTATGCTGTCACTCGAAACATTATTAATGACTCATAAACATGTCAACTAAACAGCTAAATGCTTCATTTTGCTAATCATTGCCTCTTGAGTAATTCTAAGACAAAAATTTAAAATAAATTATGGTTGGTCCTATTTTGTTTTGAGTACCTAGTGTATTATTATATCAAGCCTACCGGGAAGGCTCAGTTCAGACAGTACACTGACGTTGATACATCTCGGTTAGTCTATTTTAATTATTTTCATGTCTTCGGATGTCCTACGGCATCTTGCTGTAAGGCAAAGCCATTATTCAAAATATGTATTTTTGTTCTTCAGAAACGAGTTGTTCGAAGAATTTATCGACTAGGCGATAGAGTTTCGATGAGAGATTTTTTTTTAAATATTGTTATTCTCACGGTGGCATCGTAATCTATATTTGCCTAAATTCTATTTATTGTGCAAAATTTCCACTTATATACAAAAAAAAAGTGATCATCATAATATTAAGACTAAAAATAACGACAAACTAAGTCCCTATCACCGCGTTCATAAGGTTCATAACTCGTTTGTTGGTCTTCGAATAAATAACCTTTTATAAAAAGCTTCACTCTGCTAAATTGCAACGTTTAAAGCTAAAGTAAATCCAAACTTTGCTCAAAAGCATACTATTCTATCAAGGACTAATTAAACGATAAGTATAGTTCGTCCTCAAGACAATGTTGTTATTGTATTGACAGAATTAGCTAACCTGCTGCCAGGTTACAAGGATTAGTATAATTGTTTATTTTATTTAACTGTATAAGTCAGTTAATTTTTATTATATTTTCATTTATTGTTTACATAATGTACTCTTTACAATGTTTTTTCTTTTCACACAGCACAACGATGCTGACCGATGTTCTTGTGTAAGTTGCATGCACCATATTGCACGCTGTCTTAAATGTGATAAGGTTTATATTTGATTATGTAGTACGTCCGGATTTGTGAGTTGTGATTGTGTGCATATCTATTGCTTTTACTGAATTGCATGTGTAGTAGTGGCCATACGGTAGGGGCGAACTAGAAACACCGGGTCCGATAAATTTCCAACTACAGGGCATATATTATATCTCTTATATCTATGGTTATTGCACTAATTACTGTGGTCTAGTGAAAATTAAAGGGAAAAGTGGGTTTACTCTTTTCGGACGAGGCTGTCTTGTAATTATGATAAAACTTGACTGACAGGTCACTTCGATAATCTATATCTATATATATAAAATTCAAAGTCCTGAGTGACTGACTGACTGACTGACTGATTGATATATCAACGTACAGCCTAAACCGCTGGTCCTAGAGACATGAAATTTGGAGGGTGTGTTTTTTGTGAAGAGTATGTATCCACTAAGAAAGGGTTTTTGAAATTTCACCCCTAAGAGGGTGAAATGGGGGGTTGAATTTTCTATGAAACATGGGTCGATTGACACAAAAATTGGTACACATACTCTTCAAGTATAATTATGAGACACGAGTATCACAATTTTTCCAAAATCAACCCCTTACTGAGTCAAACAGGGCTTCGAAAATCCTACGTGGAATGGTAGACGTGCGCATGGCGTGCAGGGCAGCCCGGGTAACGCATTGTCGTCACCGGTGTCCAATCTCAACCAATGTATCAAGAAGTATCAAATATGTAATTGATATTAATATGAACTAAATAGCTTTTGCCTGCAACTTCGTCCGCGTAAATGTCAGTTGTCGTGGACGGAAACGAAACTCGGAATAAAAATAGGCGTATGTCCTTTCTTGGGGTTTAAACTTACTCCGTACCAAATTTTATCTTTCGTTTTTTTTCCCCTTAAAAGTATCTTATGTTACTTCTAATACCTCCATGAACATGTGTACAAAGTCTCATGATGATCGGTTCGGTAGTTTTCGCGTGAAAGCGTAACAAACAAACTTACATTCACATTTATAATAGGGATAACATCCGCACGGGTAGATCGTTCAGGTTAAGCTACGCTTGCCGCGGTTGGTCCGTGGATGGGTGACCATCTTTACATAATAAGACTCTTCCGTGCCTCGGAAAGCACGTTAAGCCGTTGGTCCCGGCTGTCTTTCCCAGATATTAGACCGTCGTTACGGGTCGTCAGAAGTCCGAAAGTCTGACAACCAGTCTTACCGAGGGGTATCGTATTACCCAGTAACTGGATTGTGGAGGTCAGGTAGGTAGTCGCTCCATTTAAAATACTGGTACTCAGCTGCATCCGGTTAGACTGGAAGCCGACCCCAACATAGTTGAGAAAAGGCTACGCAGATGATGATGAAGTGACATAAAAACGCGTTTGTTTCTGTATTAAATAAAATTAAATAACTACACTAACTATTCTTTAATAGATACCTATGCAACTTTATAAGTAAAAACTAAAAAGGCACATACCTACTATAATACTTTACGCAATAACATATAATCTGTACATTCAGTGAGCAATAGTGCGACTTTATGCATTTAAGTAAAACATAACGACCAAGCCACAATCAACAATGAAATTCTTTTGAGATCGTTCGAAGGAGTTGAAAATAATTATAATCATAAAATCATACCATACCAGCCATATATTATAATATATCAGTGGACTCGAGTGATAAACAACGATGACGTCATACATTACCCGGTTTAGTTTCTAACACATTGAAGCCTCTCGCTCTCCCAAATCACGTATAAAAATTTATGTTGCTGCGTAATTTAAACCCGCCAAAATTATGCAATGAGACCAGGTTGTGAGTAAAAATATTGCAACAAAATGTTATCGAGGCACCTATACTGACACGTTGTTCCTGAGAGGAGTCTGTGTTTATTCCGAGGATTCCTCTAACGCCATGGAACTACACCTTGAGTTCAAAAGAGTGCAGTTTCCTCTCAAAGTCTGCTTTGACAATACCATAAATAAATCTCAAGGCAAAACACTTAATTTAACAGGGGTAGACAGTCACTGAAAACAGCGGGATATGATCTTAGAGGGGACTGGTTCTCGCACGGCCAGGTTTACGTGGCCTGCTCGAGAGTGAGCTCATCTAGCCGCCTGGTTGTATTAGCACCCGAGGGCAGAACCTCTAAGTCGTATTTAAGTAAGTATTTAAAGTCAGAAGGTTTGGTAAAATAATGCCGGTGGTTCAGAGTAATTTCCTGATTTTATAGATTTTTCTCTATTATTTTTAATTAATTATGACAGTTCGAATGTTATAATTATAACCAGCCTGTGCAATCTATGACCAGTCTGTACAATCGTAAGGTTGTGTCATGCATACAACCTGTACAGTACGTGGACAGACGTGTGTCCCACAAAAGAAATACTTTAAGTACAGATTAAAAAATAAATAGTCTTAAACCCCTGTTAACAGCCGGTTAAGTAAAATCATCATTTGAAAAATTAAGGTAAAATTATTATTTTTTCGAAATTCCCACGGGAATGGGAATATAGGGGATTTATATTTTCGGTTTAAAGTTGTCTTCCAATTTGGCATGCAAATAGGTAATTTGCCGTTCCGTTATATATTCCGTTACTATTGGCAGGTTTTAGGGTTATTTATACTACAGCAATCATTTATCAATCCAAGCGTCGGTCTCCGGATAAGACAAAGCAAGCAGTGCCATAAGACATTTTATTTTCCTGGATTAACATAAGGTACTTTTAATCCTGATAGTACGTTCCTGTGGGATATTTTTCGACATCCACGTGGGCGAAGCCGCGGGCAGAAGCTAGTAATATAGTATAAAATTCAAAGTCCTGAGTGAGTGACTGACTGACTGATATATCAACGCACAGCCTATACCGCTGGTCCTGGAGACCTGAAATTTGGAGGGTGTGTTCTTTGTGACGAGTAGGTATCCACTAAGAAAGGGTTTTTTGAAATTCCATTCCTAAGAGGGTGAAATGGGGGGTCATGGGGAAAAGCCTGTCAGAGGCCCGGGGCGGCAAAGCTGAATGAGGCCTCCAGCTTTAAAAAAATGTTGTTTTACAAGCTTTTATTCAGTTCACATTTGTATTGTAAATAAGTGTTTGTGTTTATTTCGTTAAAATCTGGCAAGTGAAATTAAAATTATAATTAAATTATTTAAGCTAAATAAACATACATACCTATAATATGGAATGGATATGGGTGAGGAAAATAAAATACCTACGACCTCCGAATCGATCGACAAAAAAAAAATCAAAGATAGTTTTATTTTTATTTTTTGTAGCGTGTTTTCGTGCTTTCAATTTACTGAACTCCTCAATAACTTCTGTGAAATTTTTTGGAAATTTTTGTTTCTATTGAAAGCACGGATGGATAAACTAATCGCTCTTGACCCATTGTAGATCGAAGATAATTTGCCTGTTCCGGTGTCGTGTCTTGGCTGCAATTACGCCCTTACGCTCACAAACCAAAGTACAAGCTATTTAGTGTTTATTGCCGAAAAACAAAATTGCTTCATTTGATGGAGTTTGGCCAAAGATTGACGGTATTTCTATTTTCCTGAGAACGAGAGGAGTAAGTTTGCTCATGATAGATGGCGTAAATAGAATGTAGTGAATGTATAAATGTAGGCGTACCAGCAGTGAATTATTTGCCTTTCATTCATTTAGGGATTCAATCAAACAAATAAAATATTTTTATTTCACATAAACCTACATGGGCACTTATGAAACGTCAGAAGCTAGATGCACGGTTCCAAATTGTTGATTCCTATGGAGGAAGGCCGGCAAGAAACTCCACGGTTACTCTTTTAAAAATAATTGGTTTTAACAATTGTTTCAAATTACAGTGTTAATAGGTATGGGAGGACGGTGTAGGCCTGTTAACAAGTACCAGGTACTGAATAAGATAGAAGAAAGCTAATATAGATTCCTGGGGAAGTACCCGCTACAAAGACGGGAATTCCCCCAGCGTATTGGACGCGTTCAGCAAAGTTAAAAGAATATTAGTACCGCGTGAAAAGTCTAGATGGCTGTAGTGTTTTGATCTTGATGAAATGATGTAGGTACTTAGTACATTTTTAAAGTCTTTTTCTTTATTTGATCAGGGGAACGTGGAGGCATTTGGGGGCCCCCAAGACCGGAGGCCCGGGGCGGGCCGCCCCTTCCGCCCCCCTGTAGTCCGCCACTGTAAATGTACCTTATATTGTGGTGATAAAATAAATCTTTATTATGTTTTGCTATGATATGTTGTCCTCGAGATTTAGTAGTGTGAGAAATGAAATTAAAGAATAGAGGTACTTGAACGTAATTTTAATCTAATAAAGAAATAATAAACTTCAAATTATTGTTCTGTATTAATTCTGCTTTTTTTTTTAAATAGGTTGTCGTTATCTAAAACTCCACTTTACGCTTACATTATGTTAATATGTTTGAAATCCGACTAAACGTTTGAGAAAATACAGCAGTAAGTTAGTGTAGCAATTAGGTTTAATACATTTATATTTCAATTTTATTGTATGCCACCAAAAATGAAATTCTATTCTATTCTACAACAATTAGTTATTTACTTGTAGTATGACATCTCAAATTAGAACTCAAACCTGAGTGCTTACTCTTGATTTTAATTCCGATCGATTGACATTGGAATTGGAACTTTTCGTATTCTTGAAGTCGACGCTAGCGCCAAAATTTGGTTAAAATGGATGTCCATTTTTTAGAACTAAGTGGAATCGTGATCGGGTGTTGTTATTGTTCCAATGTTGACACTATTGTTTTAAAGAGAACCGAATTACGTGTATGCAAAATTAACATTAGAATCGTATTGGCATTAAATTGGAATTAAAATTAGGTTGAAGAGTAAGCCCCCTGAATATCGATGACGAATAAAAACTACCAGTTGAGCTTTTCATTCAAACCTTTGTTTGTTTACGATTCAACTTGTTACATGCCAGCGTGTTCGTCGAGCCACACAGTGCATACGAGTCGACCTCTACTGTGTGTGCATGTACCAGCATGGGTGTATTTCGAAAATATTAAAAATAAATAATCGATATAAAACAAGTCTATTTGAAAGGCAATCAAACAACGCTAGAAAGCCATGTCGATTTTGAATGATTACTAGGAGTGCATATTGTTATAGGAGAGTTCAAATAGGTTGGATATAGATAAAAACTTGCTCCAAGGCTCACTTAGGTCTTGGTACAGGAGTCTAGGTAGCGCGCGCTATTGACGTCGGGATGCTGTGCGCATGTCTGTCTGCAACAGACGGAGGGCACGCTAATTATCCGTCGTTTCAATTTTCCATCCCTTTCCGCGTCTGTGTCTGCATATGAATGTGTGGAGTGTCTGTTGCTATTAAAACTGCATGTGTATGTATCAGTTATCGATTTTGGATTCGTCCCTCAAGCCTCGATAGCGCGCGTGATGAGTTACATCGGTATGACCTTTTAGCGTCGTAATACAAAATGAATCGTTTATTGATGGTACGTTACATTTCATCTCATGGTTTACATGTAGATTTACGTTACGAAGACCCCTTTTACGTTAGAATATAATTAATTATCACTGTATCTTCCAAAACTTATACTATAGGAGTTAATTTTGTAAAACCTCATTTCAATGAATACCTGTTCTGCTCTGTGCCCTCTTCTTTGTTTGAAGTTTAGTTAGAAGAGTATTTAGGATGGTAAGATTAGAAGGTGTCGAAGTACACGAATTGCACAACTCATCAAGTTGTTGTGCAATCCTTTTGTCAAATTGTGCAATCCTACCGTTTTCCTAACTTAGTGCATCTTCTTAGGTACTTCTAAGCTTCTAAAACTCACAACCAGTAATTAAAATCTGTTTTGTTTTAAGAGAAAATCAATGATATATTGGCGAAAATACTAAGTAATCGTGTAAATTAACAGGCTTTAAAGTGGAGCAGTGGTAGCCCAGTGGTGTTGGCCTAAACTTACGAGTTTGCAGGTCGTGAGTTTGACTATGGTTTGAACCCGTTACTTTGTGTAAATAATTTCATCACCACAACTCTCAAAACGGTGAAGGAAAACAGGAAGCATCGCAGACGGCATGTCCTAGAAACAAAAATTTGAAGATATGTGATATCTAACAACCCGCACTGGGCCCGCGTGGTAGATTACGGCCCACTGCCTCTCACCGAGAGGAGGCCTGTGTCCCAGCAGTGGGCTGCTGACGATGACTGCGCAATCTTGTTGACATATCGACGCTAGAAAGGCAAATTGTATTAACGACCATTGCATAAATTGTTCAATAAATTGATTTGAAGTTCTACTTTTCACAAAAAAAAATCATAGTAAATTAACTACTGGAGTATTCTTGATGAAACTCAGAATAGTTATTATTTAATATGTTTATTATTTAATTTTTAAGTCAAAAAAAATGTACATAAGTTTTTGATATATTTTTAGGAGATAATACAAGGTTGTGAATAATCTTGGTTAGGTAAAATTGACTTAAGTCACAATTTCAACATTAGAGGTCCTGTAAAAAATGTTTTAACGATCGAATAGCTGCATACAACCTACAACTAAAGTATCTTACGTTATATTTGGTAAACTTTAATATTCCAATAAAATGTTTTATCAAACCGAGCATATTCAACCGATGAAAACCAAAAAATCTAATCTCACTCATTAAACTTAGTTCCATCTAGGATCAAGGTATTATATCCCAATATTATTATATTTTTTAGCGATAGTTAAAAAATAAAATACAAAATAAAGTAGTATACAATTGTTTATTATACAAAAGCACACTTCACAAACTTAAACAGTTGATAAGTGACAACATAAACGTAAAACAACTTCTTTATAATTAAAAAAAAACTAAATCAACTTTGAGATCGCTGTCAGTCACATGAAAATTCAATCTTTTGTTACATGTTATTCACAACAAAACAAAATAAAAAACAACTTATACATTTATAATTAAACAAGAAAACTACTTAAATTTGAGATCAATTAGTCACATGAAAATTATGCAGATGTTCGTATAATAATTATTGCAACAAAAAATAAAGCAACTTATACATTTTAATTAAACTACTCAACTTTGACATCAATCAGTCCTATGAAACATATCATACAGATGTTTCAACAATTAAACAATAATAGTTTATAATTATAACTCAATAGATCCGATAATAATATAATGCTTCTAGTAGACTCTTTATTGGTACTAACTAGGTAGTGTAATAGAAAGTAAAAAAATACTCGAATAAAAAACAATAACACACTGTGTTCAATTCGGAAACGAGTAGGGAAAACATAATCACGAAAAATTAAAAAAAATTAAAATGTCATGGTCATTCACATGGAATAATAAAACCTTACTTCAATCGTCAACGTCTTCTATATCAGTGTCTGGCAACAATTCTTTAGCGTTGCAAGTTTGCAAATTTAGATACTCCTCATGATACCTACTTTACCAAATCAGCATATTTTGGTTTAGGAATAGGAAGTCTGTTTTTATACAAATTATCTCCTGGACGCCTATTCTTACCAATAACTTCAACTTTTTCAGCAGCTGCTGTATCATTCATGCTATATTTTATATAAATATTATCTAAATCTTTTTTCTTAAATGTAACAATTCTTAGTTTACTAATTTTGCCAACAAGATTGTTTTTAAAGTATTTTTCGGACATAGAGTCCCAAGCCTTGAAATCTTGGTGACACATTATTTCTACATTGTACGGTTTCGGATTTTTCCTAGCCAATTCAAATATTAAATTTTCTACACTCCTTTCTATTACTGCATGGACACTATCAACAGGCGGAGAAGTGTGCCCTGGTATCAAAATATTCATTTGTATGTTCTCGATAAATTCACAGGATTGTAATGCTGTGTGAACAGCCGCAAACACAATTTTATTGCGATTTTGGCCACAACAAGAATTACTGTAAAGCAGTAAATATCGTACGGTTTTACGTTGGTCCACAATTTTAATGTAATTAAATAGAACAGTTGCAATCTCGTTCCCGCCCCTTTTAGCATCAGCTTCCCCCCATGAATAGCAAAAAACTTCCTTAGTCTGACTCTCAAATAATGTAAAATTGTACACAGAATACTTGCGAGAATAATAAAACAACATACTCTCGCCGTATGGAGTGTTGAGTACCTTTTATAAATCGAAAGATACGCATAACGTCTGTGAATCCTCTTTTGATGTTTCCTGGTGGAATTTGAAACGGGTTTTAGAATCCTCTACTTCTTTTTCGTGAGCTGCTTTTTCTTCTGAGGTGAATCCATCAGGATTATTTTTAAATGAAACGCATTTGAGACATTTGTCTTTTTTCGGAACATGGAACGAAATATTAAATTCGTGGGTAAAAATATTGCGAAACACCCTTTTTCCTACATAATCTTTACCATTTGAGCTAAAATCTTTTTTATACAATTGGTAGAGATTACTCAAATTTCTGAACTCCTGAGGTAAATATAAACGTGTTGAATCCTTACGACAGTAATGAGAGGGAACTGCTGGTAAATTTTTTATGTACTGTATAACACTATCTTTAGCTTGTGCACTAGTTTTATTAGGCGGAATATGTTTACCTCTCATATCGGTCTTTGATAATTTATATTGTGCGTTAGTGAGAGTATAGTATAAGTACCGCTGTGTAATATCAAGAGTAGCAATCAAAAATTTTTGACATACTTGTCGTCGACCTTCACCCTCATTAATAAAATAAAAAAAGGAGTTTTGACGCCTACTGAACTGTTCTTTTGAACGTTTTCTTTTAGTGTCTTCAAGTTGACTATTAGAAAGAAGCCAATCGCGTTTCCTTTCTGCAGTCAAACTGTGAAAAAAATTGAATAAACTTTGTCTTCTTTCATCGTTGATTTGATCACAAGATCTGCCACATTTTTTGTTGAGACATGGATGAGGTTTCATTACCTTAGCCCTAACAATAGAACCATCTTTTTTTGTGTATTCTTTTCCCTCGTTACGTAGCCGTTTTCTTTCTTTTCTGTTATTAATTTTCTTCTTCTTCTTAAATCCATTGTCACCCACTTTTCCGTCTTCTAAATTGCATGTCTTCTGTTTTTTACGAGATCTCTCTTCTTCACTATGCTCTTCGTTTGAAGATGCAACCCAAGATGAAGATGACCATTGAAAGTCACCATCGTCAGACAAATTCAGCTGAGTTTGGTTCAATATCAAACCTTAATCTCCTTCTTAGTCTAATGTTTTTTAATATTTTCGGACGCCATGATAAATTAATGTTTTACACTCCAAAGTGAAAACAATTTTCGAGTAGAAGCAGCGGGCAATTCGTGCGTGACCGCCCTCATCGACAGTGCGTGGTCGAATGAAGCGCCCTCGCAACGGCCAGACCTCATACGCAGCGCTTCGTGAGCATAAAATGCGCTCCTTGAGTACAGCTTATCCACCACTTTTTCACCCAAAAAAGATTTTTTAAGTAGGCTTAACTTACTTAATACAAAAAACTTTGCTTAAATTAAAGTAGCTTAAATGCTAACGATGCGTCAAAACCGTTTCAGGTAAAAATGTATGATCGACCAACTTGCTATTGAACATTGACGACAAAATGCGCTTAACGTCCAAGTGATTGAAATTAGCTGAAAGGTACAGTGTATTAACGGAAAATAAACAAAAAAGTACACGCAAATAAATTGTTTTATTTTCAAAATTGGATAAAGTGGCCAATTAGTAAAAAGGTTTATTGATAAAAAATAAAATAAAATGATTAGATAAAGTGTTTTAACATCAAATCTTTATTTAGACAAAAAAAAAGCAAAATGAATTATAGCCATTTTTTTGACATTATGTACGGTTTATGAAACAATTGACGAAAATGGTTGGATTTAAAACAAAATTAAATACGAAAATGACTGAAATCACCGTTGTATTAACGACCACAAAAGTGCTCGGATTTAACTGGAACCTAGACCATTCGAAAGATAAAAATCTGCCGATTCCAACAGTGTAAATAACTCAATTTTGACCAAAGTGGTCGTTAATACAATATGCCTTTCTAGCGTCGATATATTGACAGCGTACAGCAAATGTTTTAGAGCTATGCAAATAACGTTTCTAATCTAAACACTAACGTTATGTTTCCTGTCCATTTCACGTTTTTGTTAAAAAGCGTGAGATGCTCGTTTATATACATTTTACAGGGGGTATCTGCACCCTAATTGCGAAACGTACTATTTATCAGAATCTGAATGGGATTGAAGATTATTTCTAAACCATTGCGTCATTTGTTCGAATAAATTGTCGGCTCAACAACGTAAATAACGCAATGAATGTTGTTTAACTATGAATATTAAACCAATTCCTACCGATAAATCTGATATGTCAATTAGGTGAGGCGAAACATTTTTAGACAAATGATAGGCACTGAAGACATTATCGCGAAGGGTTCGTGAGCCTTATTTCACGGTCATATTCTTGGTTTTGTTACTTTTCTGTGTACGTGCGGGGGAGGAGGGGACACACTGAACGGCTAGTACATCTTGACGGGAAATTTACTGCTGTTAATGAAGTCCACTGAATCCCGAATCTCCTGGTTAATGGTCTGGAATTTTGTGTTTTGAGGACCGTAATCTCAACAACGAGATTTGAAATGAGCCGTCATAGTAGTTATTGAACTACAATAGAATATCTACCTAATGAGTATAACATTTGTGTAGCTGCTGTTATTTCAATGATCCGACGCCTCCGCGAGATCAAAAAAACAACAGACCTTAAAACTGCACTAACAACGTATTACGCGTACGCCTACGCATGGCTCAAATACGGTGTCATATTATGGGGCAACAGCACTGACGCGCCCACGCTATTTACCCTACAGAAAGAACTTCGAAAAAGATCTTAGTAAATATTGAAATTACCGATAGTTGCAAACCCCACTTTCAGAAACTAAAGATTCTATCACTACCCTGTATTTATATTTTTGAAGTTTGTAAGTTCGTGCGTAAGTACCCAGAATTCTTTACAAAAAGAGAGCACACACAAACAAAAATTACTTTAAGGCATAAAAATAGACTAAACATACCAACATCGCGTCTAAAAATGCACTCCAATAGTACCTTTGTCATGGCCATAAAATATATAATAAGTTACCCGAAATAATAAAGAATCTAAATAAAAATAACATCTTTATCAATAAATTGAAACTTTTCCTTGTAAGTTAATGTTATTATAGTATAGGCAAATACTTAAATGATAAATTATAAATAACATACGCCTACCAACTTATAATGCATAAGAAACTTTTTTTTAAATATAAATGTGGAGCATCCAACTAAATAAACTTACCATGAATAATGATCAAATACGCAATAAATTATAATAGTGAATTAAACAATAATTAATATTTTTTTTTTTTAAATATATCGTTTCTTTAACAGTTTACAGTTACTAATTGGACAAGTGTATAAAACAATCATTATAATTCTTAAATTCTATCATTATTATAAAATATAGTAGGTATAATATTATTAACTAATAATAGGTTGGGGAAAAAGTTTCTTCGCATTTTTTAAGAAAATTCAAAACATTTTTTAATAAAGTTTATTTACATTTAACTAAAGTATGTAGGTACCATTTTGTTCGATAACTTTTTGCCATCTTGTAGGTAGGGACATGATCCCATTGCTATAGAAATTTTGGGACTTCTGGACAAAATACCGCGACAAGTGGTTTTGGCAGTCCTCTCGTGATGTTAACCTGACACTGCCTAAAGAATTCTGAAGAGACCGAAACAGGTGGAAATCTGAAGGTGCAAGGTCAGGACTATACGGCGGATGCATTAACACCTCCCAGCCAAACTCTCTTAATTTTTGTTGGGTGGCTAAAGACGTGTGAGGTCTAGCGTTATCATGATGAAAAACCACACCCCTTCTGTTGATTAATTCCGGCCGCTTTCTCTCAACTTCTTGCTTTAATCTCATCAGTTGTTCGCAGTAGAGTTTAGAATCGATGGTCCTGCCTGGTGGTAACAGCTCATAATGAATAATGCCCTACCAATCCCACCACACACACAGCATCACCTTGTTGCGAGTTAACCCGGGTTTCGCCACAGTCTGTGAAGCCTGACCGGCCTTTGACCACGACCTTTTTCGCACGTTCTTGTCATACGTGATCCACTTTTGATCACCAGTTATCAGCTTCTTCAAAAATGGTTCGGTTTCATTACGTCGTAATAAAGAATCACAAATGAGTACACGGTTCATTAGGCTTCTTTCAGTGAGCTCGTGAGGTACCCAAATGTCGAGCTTTTTTGTGTACCCAGTTTATTTCAAATGCGCCAAAACTGTTTTGTGGTCAATTTCCAGTTCTTCAGCTATGTCGTAACTACGGGTATGCCGATCTTGCTCCACTTTTTCAAAAATGGCATCCATTTTATCCGTAATAGGGCGACCAGAGCGACGTGCATTTTTGACATCAAAATTTCCGGATTGAAAACGCTTAAACCAAATTTGTGCTACTCTCACAGACACTACACTAGGTCCATAAACATCGCAAATTTTTTTCGCGGCTTGCATTGCATTTTTACCTTTTTTGTAGTAAAATTTTAAAATGTATCGAATTTCTTCATTAGATTCACTCATCTTGACGGTACGAAAAACAAATGAAAATCACACATTTTCCTAATTTGAATTTGGAATTATGTTCTTTAAAATTTAAACTTTCAATGATACCAAAACCAGCCAGATACAAATAGTATAGCCAAAGAGATTTTATTACAAGTTCTACATACTATAATGCGAAAAGACTTTTTCCCCAACCTAATAATATAATTTCCAACTAGCTTCTGCCCGCGACTTCGTCCGCGTTAAATTCCTTATTTCCCCGACCCTTCCCGTCGAGTCGAATCGCCTACCCGTGCGGTTTTCCCCGTTTTTGCAACATTTTTCATTACTGCTCCGCTCCTCTTGGTTGTAGCGTGATGTTATATAGCCTATAGCTTTTCTCGATAAATAGGCTACCCAACACAAAAAGAATTTTTCAATTCGGACCAGTAGTTCCTGAGATTAGCGCGTTCAATCAAACAAACAAACTCTTCAGCTTTATAATATTAGTATAGATTAACACAGCGATTCAGAAAATGACGTCATTTGCACAACGCCATCTATCGGATTTGGATTTCAACTATCAACATTAGTTCTATTTTTAGTCTTAAGATGTCGTTGCAAGTACTATACTGAATTGCGTAACGTAATATTTTACTTCTTGAACTCACTAAATTAATCATATCTTTTGATAGAGTGAACCGATTTCGATGAAACAAAAACTAAGTTAAACCTCAAGTTGCGTATAATTTTTGTATATAAACATTGTCAGCATTGAATTCGTAGATTTTACGTGATGTGCGCACAAACAAACAGACAAACCGACAAACAGACAAACAGACAAAAATTTCAAAAAAAATGGAAATGGGTTCTGTTATTTATCTTTTCACACGCTGGCTATTTTTTGTTTCAATTTCTTCAATGTACAAAAATGACTTTTCTACAGATTTATTATATGTATAGATTAAGCACCCAGTGTTCTTCCTCCTCTCTCCTACTTGATCTTGCTGTGCCCGACAGGGTCTAAATTGTGACTTAAATAATGATTTCCCTTCCAACTATGCTTTAACATTATGGGTACGCAATAAAGAATTGAGAATTGACTGACTGTAACGGGCAATTTGGAATCTACATAAATGCACAACGTATTTAGTTGAGTAAGGAATAATACTGTATTGATTAAAACAGCACAATAAGGAAATAATTTATCTTTAGGCACTATAATTGTATGGTATATTTACTACAGTTGGCTAGATGAACTCTTTTTGTTATCAATTCGATAAAAAACAAAAAATAAAATACGTAACGTTTACAACGTTCCAGTAGAAATCCTCTAAAATATAATAGTGAAAAACGTATCAAAATCTGTGACGTGGTTTAAAAGAAGTAAGCGTAGAACAGACGAAATGAGCGAATTTATACTGTTTTATCAACCGACGAAAAAAAACGGAGGAGGTTCTCAATTCGACGCGTATTTTTTTTTAAAATGTATGTTCACGCATAACTTTTTACATAGTGGTCCAATTGTGATAATTATTCTTTTATTGGAAAAGGTATACTCCGAAGGTGGTCCCAAATAAATTTGGAAAACAAAATCGAACCCCAAGGGTCGGAAAACAGGGTATAATTGATTGTTAACTCACTGATTGTAATGGATAACCACACATAACTTTATACAGAGTAGTCCGATTTTGATAATTCTTTTTTATAGGATAGGGTATACCTTGCCAAGTATTATTAGTACAGAAAAACGCCACAAAAAATATAAAATAAAAACTTTTTAACAAAAAATTAAACCGCCGAAAAACTGAAAAGCAAAAAATAATAAACCTTAACATTTTTAGTCAGCGCTTTGAGTGATCTTTGTTCATTGATTTTTCAGCGCCGACTCAAAATTTTAAGGTTTATTATTTTTCGCTTTTCAGTTTTTTCGGCGTGCGTACCTTTGTTATTAAGAGACTTTTCATGCTTCTAGACCCAGCGATTTAGGCTGTGTTTTGCATATCGATGAGTGAATTAATTTAAGATTTTTATTTACTTGTAAAATACTTTTAATCAGTTTTGAATTCTAAACACGCAGTAAAGATTAAAATCAAAATATTTTATTTCAGATAAACCTACATGGATATTTATGAAACTTTCAATGCCGGCAAAAAGTACATGGTTACTATTTGAAAAATAATTGGTTTTACAATGTTATTAAATTACAGTATTAATAGGTTTGGGAGGACAGTGTAGGCCTGTCAACAAGTACCACAGGGATAATGGCGTAACTCGCTATCAGTAGGAATTGGTTTCATATTAATAGTTAAACAACATTCATTGCGTTATTTACGTTGCTGAGCTTACAATTTATTCGAATAAAGACGCGATGGTTTAGAAATAATCTTCAATCCCATTCAGATTCTGATAAATAGTGCGTTTCGCAATTAGGATGCAGGTAGATAACTAACAAAACACAAAATGGTCTACAAATCGATTATAAGGCCTAGTACATGATAGTTATCATCTCATCATCTGTCTAGCCTTTTCCCAACTATGTTGGGGTCAGCTTCCAGTCTAACCGGATGCAGCTGAGTACCGGTATTTTACATGGAGCCTAGTACAAGACAGTAAATCAAAATAAAAAAATCAAAAGTCATTTATTCAAACCAGGCTGAGAGTCAGCACTTTTTGAAAGTCAAAGTTACATAAGACAGGCCCCCCAAAACGCCCACCCTTCGACACTTCCTAGTGCTTTATCTGGGAAGAAGAAGTGGCGCAACAGTACTTATATGAATACCGACCATGTTCTGACAAATAATGGATTATGATTATGATGTGGGTATAAGAAACAACTTATTTGCCGTTTCACAAAATTTATTAAAAATCAAAGTAACAACAAGCACGTTACAAAATTATCTACTCTATAGTCTATATGGTTAAATTCGGTTTATACAGTACAGACAGATGAGAACATAAGAACGTTACTTTTGATAAATAAATAATAATTTGATGATGATGATGACACAGAATGAAGCATATAAAAACACGGCATACTACTATACAAGATACACACACGATACATTTAATTAAAATACAATGATAATAGGCCAAATTAATTTAGTTAGATACATTTCATAGAAGCTTTTGTTTAAACGCATATTATCAAACTTTTCTGTTTGAATTTTCACAACTATGATGACACAGAATGAAGCATATAAAAACACGGCATACTACTATACTATACAAGATACACACACGATACATTTAATTAAAATACAATGATAATACGCCAAATTAATTTAGTTAGATACATTTCATAGAAGCTTTTGTTTAAACGCATATTATCAAACTTTTCTGTTTGAATTTTCACAACTACTCTTTTTTATTATGTTATTACATAATATAATAAAAAAGAGTAGTTTATTTTTATTGGTTACATAAAAGCGTTTTTTCTTTTTTTTTTTTTGATTCAGTGGATAAAGAACGTTGAACTCTTTTGATTCAAGAATAAGTAGGGTACATAAAAAATAATACGTCTTATTTTCAGATAATGGCGGTGAAGTGAGTCAGTGAGATTGAATAATAATGAAGCCTAGCTAACAGGAAACACTTGATCACTTTCAGCTTAATACAAACACGACTCTGACATTGTAGCAACGTAAAGGTTGCCGAATGAATTTTGTAAAATAAAAACATTTCCAAAATGTTCACAAAAAAGTTGGTAAAATCCGATATTTGTACTGCTTTCATGAGTTTTTGTAAACACAACACAACCACTGTTTATTTTCCAAACCTCCATTTTATTTCCGAATTAAAAGCTGCAAAATAATTCTCGTAGCACCAACATATTATTTCAAAGCAAAGAACTGACTACTTAGTCAGTTTTCATGTAATACAGAAAGGGCACCACGTAGTCCAGCATGGCCATCAAATCTCCCTCTTCGTCAAATATTCTTTGCAGCGTCAGTAAGATCGCGCTGATGACGTCCCGGGTCAGGGAAAAAAGAATCTTGCAGAACAGGAACACAATCTGAACGAACATTATTATGAGTTGAATGAGCACAGAGTCTTCCAGTAATTCCTTTATGCTCTTCTCTTGGTAGTCACTGTAGTCGCGTACGTACGGCATTTTAGATTTATTTAGGCAGCTCTCGATTGTTTTACTTTGACTTGTTAGCAAGGCTTGGTTTCCCAATTATTTGTAATAAATCACGCGACGTGCACTACAGCAGTGACGACGTTTGCAGCTGCAGGTCAATTAATACGCATGCGTCAACTTGCCTGTACCTAGATTCAGATTTGCGGCTAGGTCTGTTAACGTTTTATGATACCTTGGTACACGATATTTGTATCGGAGTTATTGAATGGTATTTATTGAAGTTATTAATTTATTTATTACTTTTAATATGGTTTAAGAACTCCTAATTAAGACACATTTCACTTACTGAGAAAGTAAGTTAACATAAAATGTTTTTAACCGTACAAAAACGACGTAAAAAGTAAAATATGAAGGTAGTGTATATAAAATTCAAATAACTACTAATCACCAACCGAGTAAACACGGATATAGAGTAAAAGTTGGTGCACTACTAGATGTGGCATACATGGCAGCGTACTAGCTAATAAAGTTTTTTTTATTTATTTTTTATTATTACCATTATGTTTTATTTGGTTGCATGAACCCTTGCTAAAACTAGTTTTTTTATTTTTTTTATTCTTATTTTTACTGACACAATATATAGGATTTCAGTTTCTTTTTAAAACAAGACATAATTTTCACTTCTTTTAATTCCATCGGTATTTTATTATACATGTTGACACCTTCAAATTCTATATTTCTTTTCCCGTAATTAACAGTTCTGGGAGGACGTGTTACTAATTGGAGTTTCGCAGTTTAATTTTGTGTACGTGATTTTTTTTTTGTAGTGTTGTATCTTTGTGTAATATTTTGCGTGTTAGTATACATGTATAATACATATATGTTTGGGAAATGTTCATTATTCTTGTATCTTCGTTTATTTTCTGTGTTGACGTACAAAACATGAAATTAAATAATATTTTGATTAGTCTGTTTTGTGTTGTTTGTAATGTTTCTAGATTAGATTTAGCTGCGGTTCCCCAGATTTCTATTATGTAGTCTATATGTGGTTTAACTAAAGAATTATAAATTATGTATATAACTTTCCGAGGAAGTCATTTATTTATATTATGAAGAGCTCCTGTCAATGACAAAAGTTTACATCTGATTTTCTCAATGTGATGCTTCCAACTCAGATAGTTATCTAAAATTAAACCTAAATATTTCTCTTTGGTTGTTCTTTGGATGAATTGATCATTTATTTTGAGTTGTATATCATAGCTTATTTTTTTATTTTTTTGTTTTTGGGGCAATCACTACATAGTTGGTTTTTGTGGTATTGATGGTTAGAAGTGTTGTGCGCTACTCTAGCTTTTGTTTTCTCAAATTCCATTCGTAATGCCGTGTCTGGTGTGTTTGATTTGCATTTTTACCACAATATGTTCCGCTTGTTAATATTATGTATGACTAGCTTTTGCCAGCGGCTTCGCCCGCGTGGAGGTCGGAAATTATTCCGCGGGAACATACTACCGGGATAGTGTTATTCCAGGTTATAAACTATCTGTGTGCCAAATTTCATTCAAATCCGTTCAGTAGTTTTTGCGTGAAAGAGGAACAAACATCCACACATCCATACATCCATACATCGATACATACAAACTTTCGCGTTTATAATATTAGTAGGAAGTAGGACTAGCTTCTGCCTGCGACTTCGTCCACGTTAAATTTCTTGTTGCCCTGACCCTTCCCGTCGCGTCGAATCGCCTACTCGTGCGATTTTCCCCATTTTTGCAACATTTTTCATTACTGCTCCGCTCCTCTTAGTTGTAGCGTGATGTTAGCTTATAACCTTCCTCGATAACAGGCTACCCAACACAAAAAGAAAAATAATTTCTAAATTCGGACCAGTAGTTCCTGAGATTAGCGCGTTCAATCAAACAAACAAACTCTTCAGCTTTATAATTATTAGTATAGATTTCTTTTTTTATCTAATCTTGCCGTGGAGGGATTAAAACTTTTATTTTAGAAATTTTGCTCTGTGATAAACAAGACTGTAGTTTGTTAGCCAATCTCTCATCAATGGGTTCATCATCGTTTATATCGTTTATAATGTCTTCAAAGTTCTTATATAGTTTTGGGTAATCCAATGCCGTATATTCCATTTTATACGGTGGGAGGAGCATACTGTTTAATTTCTAAAAACATTTGCTTATGGTCGATCATCGTAGATTCAATTATGACCATATGAAAGTTATTTTCCTGTAGGTTGGACGAGACATGATCTAGTATGGTTTTGGTCGAGATAGTTTCACAGGGTACAATATTTGCGATCAATTTTGAAGTTACTTTCTTTCAGTGTGTTACTGTAGTTACTAATGGCTCGGTCTGGGCTCAGCAAGTCTAGGTTAAAATCGCCAAATACTATCGCTCTCTTCTTCTTCTGTAATTGTTGTGAATAAATTTGAAGGAAACTTTCCACATTGCTTTTGTCTGGTTTATATATGGCACCAATACTCAAAGAGAACTTTTTTACATAAATCCAGAAGTAATTAATGTTGTCTATACAATGTTCTTCTATAAGATGGTGTTTTAGGTTGTTGTGGACGAATATTGAGACCCTACCTCCTCTTTTATTCTGTCTGAAGTTATAATAATGTGTGTAGCTCGGAATTTGAAGTCTTCTTACCTCGTCATCACTTTTGATCCATTCTCATAACGTACAATAATGTGCGTGGTTGCTTGTAAAGATGCAATAATACATTTTAATTCATCGAATTTACCTGGTTTAACAACGAGCTTTGGCATAGAAAAATTTTAGAGACTTTTTTGTTGGGACGATATCAGTGTAATTATTCGTAATTTGGTATGTAATTCTCTCTGAGCAGGAAGTTAGTTTTTTGAGGTTGTTGACACAGTGGAGGGTACTTGTTCGGTTGTCGAGATGATTTTAGGTACTCCTTTAATGTACTTAATGATTACGTTATTATTGCCAACAGCAGTGCGTTTTTGCAGCTCGTCCTTCAGATTTTGTATATATTTACTCTGACACGGTGTTTGGTCGGAATAATTTTTATGTTCTCGATGTTCAGGTTATGTTTAGGGTTACCACCCGTACTTTATAATAAAGTATTGTACGTTATTTCACATAAATGTACTCTATACTTTATGAGAAAAATAAAGTACACGAAAATACTTTATTTTGCAAGATTTGATTTCTTTGGGATTTTGAAAAGATTAGTCGAAAAACTTTTTCGTTAAACGAAATTTATTTGATGCAAACTGCACAATCAATAAAAAATATGTTTTGAAATATAATAATAAAGAAAAATAAATCGTACTTTATTTTTATACTATGTACTTTTTTTTCTTACCTATAATAACCAAAGTACTTTAATTGCATGAAAAAAGGTGGCAACCCTTGTTATGTTTGTTCCGCAATATAGCTTTCGCTGTGTCCTCCGATGAAAAAAATACTTTAATGGATTGGGAATGGTCGGCCTTATATTTACCAAGACGCATTATTTTCTCATGTTGGGGGCAGTCATTGTAGGCAAGTTTCATTATTCTGGTAATTTCAGCCTTTTCGTATTCTTGGCGTTCGGTTGTTGATTTGTTAATAGGTTCAACGATACCTGAAACTATAACATTTTTACCTCGCATATTTCGTTCCTTGATTTCGTGTACAAAATCTTCATAAGTCGTATGCGCTTGGTCTGCGTATTTGAGGTTATTTGCTTCGGCTTCTAAAAGCATAACTTTTTGAACCGTGGTTACAGAAACGGTAGTTATTTCATTAAGTTTATATTTAATATTTACATTTTCTGTGGTTACGTTTTCAATTGTTTTACTAATATGGCCCACTTCATTCCTTATGGCAGTGACTTCTTGACACAGCTTATTGTAATTTTCTGCTTGATCATTTTTAGAGGTCCTCAAAAGTGACATTATTTCGGACATTTCCTTTCGCAATTCAGACAACTCAGTTTTTATTAAGTCATCATCGTTGGTTAATTTTCGTTTATAATTACGATGACTAATCTGTGGTGTTGTATCGATAGATATTTCAGACAAATTTGGTTGAGAACCTCTAACTCTTTCGGCGAAGCCACTTCCAGGCGGTGAGCGTATTGGATTCATTGTATATCTGTATTTAGTAAGTACTCACGTGAATCATACGCGCACCGCAGGTGTGAAGAATACAAAAAATGATGATCTTGTCTCTGTTACCCAAGGGGGTGAAGAGAGCGGCGATGCGTCGTTGCTTCGGCACTGGGCTCGACTCAAAAGAATTTCGTCACAACTTAGTCACAGTTAATTTTGCAAAATAAGTTATATTTCAATTTCTTAATATTTTAAATGGGTTGATGAGAATTTGATAAGTTTTAAAATAATTTACGACACGTCTGATCTGTACGCTCGACAGTACCGAGATCAGACAGTAATAGATGTTACAAACGCTGAAAAGTAGGTTTATATGCAACTAAATTAAATGTTCAATTAGTTATGTACGAATTTACTTACTTTTAATGCAAAATACGATAAAATTAAAGGTAAAATGAAAATGATTAAAAATAACTTATCAATTAATTATAATTATTCTATATTTGTTCAGTGCGTGTATCGTTGGTACTTCGAAAAGGTCTTAACAAATAAAAAGTAACTTTCGAAATGACTAATTAATGTTTCGTTTAAGTCTAGAGTTAGTGAGACTAATGCGCTTACGAACTCGTTAAAAATGTCTGGAGCCTTGACCTACTCTTTGACGGGCAATGCCAAGATATTTTTTTTAAATTTGACATTTTCCGCCGAATGTATGTTTAAAACATTCATTTCCTGATGATTACTATGATCATTTAATAAGATCTTAGGTACCTCATTATAGCCACTAATCCAATTTGACACTCATTTCATTAACATACTTTGCACAAATTAAAATAGAATAAGTTTATGTCACCAAAAACGTAAATGCGTGTGACAGTAATAAAAAAACCGTAGTGGTTTTTTAATTACTGTCACACGCATTTTCGGGTTAAAACCCAGTAAGTACATACTATGCGTTTCAACTTAGAAAAGGATGACCTTCGCCCCATATTAGAATTCTCTCATGCCTCATGCACGCTTTTCTTATTACACGCTTTATATTAGCTTCATTTTTATGTTTGTATGTTTGTTTGTAACCGACCAGATTTCATTCAAACTGCACACCTGTCAAGGACCGATGACAATGCAATAATTTCATAAATTTGTGCCATTATCCTTGCCAGGGTTACCAGGACAGCAAAAAAACTGTCTTCGAAAACTACGCTGACATACGTCACAAATTAATTTGTGACATTATCCTTGCCAGGGTTACCAGGACAGCAAAAAACACTGTCTTCGAAAACTATGCTGACATACGTCACAAACTACGCTGACATACGTCTCAAAATTCGAAACACCCTAAAAAATAGAAAATAAATAATAGTTTAAAAAAACTAAAAAACACGCTTCCATTGAAAACCAAACTAAAAGTACAAAATAATGGAAAAAAAAGCGTGGGGTGCCTGATATCAATAAAAAAATACCTTAAAAAGCACCCACGCTTTTTTTCCATTATTTTGTACATTTTAGTTTGGTTTTCAATGGAAGCGTGTTTTTTAGTTTTCTTAAACTATTATTTTACTTACACGCTCTTAAATAAACAATAATCATATGAAAATAACATGAACAAGATAAATATTTTTGAAAAGTAATTTGCACAAAATATTTTTTTGTTAAACATAATTGTTTTCACAATATGGTGCCAAGGTCATCCCATCCTTAGTTGAAACGCATAGTATGGTGCGCTGCCGCCGCGTTGATCTGGGATCGGCGCACCATTTATGCGCCATGCCGCACGCCGCTTGCGGCGTCCACGTCCACCGCGCGCCCTTCCGACATGGAAACCCAACGAAACGTTTTCGTCTTTCCGCGGCTCACGCCAAAACTTGTAAAAGGTTACGCTATATTGACAAAGCTCACAAGTTGTTGTATATTAATATTAAACTGTTCCGTGTTATAAACGATCTTCTTTTATTGGTATTAACCGAAATTTTATTTGTAAACTAGTAATTTTAACTCGATTGTTTGATCAGTACAGAACACAGAATCAGATGTTTTAATAAATACAGATCAGTTTCAAAAACATTAAGAGTGACAACCCTAATGCTGCCGTGGGGCGTAGGTATTTATTTCTACAACTAGGCCTAGTTTCCACACTGGTCATATTTACACTGTGACTACGCCCCTTCGGAATTATCTATGTGTGCTGTACAGTGCATCGCATACCTTTCGCGCCTTTTCCAGAAAAGGCGCGAATTATTTTATTTATAAAAAAAAATATATAATAAAATTACCATCTTGAATATTTTACTTAGCTGTTGCTGTTGCACACAAGGTTTGGAAAAAAAAGTATTTTTTTAGCAACAAAATAAACATTTGTGGCAAAATGTATATACAAATATTTGATTTACGACTTTGTAACGTCCATAGTAAATTAGTTAAAGTCATAATAGGACTATGTTAAAACCACACCTGGCAACACAGTTTAATCGTAGCCTCCTTCCTCCTTCTGCACTCTAAAGTAACTCAAATCTATTTTATTACTCGTACATTTTCAAGGCATATCGACACCAAAACAGTAGTGATATCTAGTGTTTTAAGGAAGAAACTCTAAAGAAAGCCCGAAAAATTCAAATTCTCCTACGTGTTTTGAATTGTACCAGACTTTGGGGACTTTATCCGGTAAACGGTGATATTGAGTCTCTTGATGCATTGCTCTTGACGCCCCCTTTTTTTTTTTTTTTTTTTTCTGGATGGGAAATCATCAAATGACTTCTCCCGCTCTGGGCGGAGCGGGAGGGCGTGTCAGACTTTTACTGACTAAAACCCACCCGTGTTCCTTCAGTTGCCCATGTGCCAGGGTACGCCCCCTTTATCTTTGAAACTAGAAGCCTGAAATTTCAGTAGCCAAGCAGGCATTGTATAAACACGGTATATTTCATATATCATTCAATTTGAACCTATGCGATTATTTCATGCGATGGCCAAGCCCAATCTATTTATTTAAAACATTAAAGATTTTGTTATTGATATGGTCACTATAAGATGTTGTTACGTTAGCTAATTACGTCCCTTAAGTAGGCACTGAATAAATTAACTGGCTTGATATTACATGGATCTCACAACTTTTTACGGTAGAAGAACTGAGTTGCGAGACTTGACTTTTTTACAAGTTACGTTTTTGGTGACATAAACTTATTCTATTTTAATTTGTGCAAAGTATGTTAATGAAATGAGTGTCAAATTGGATTAGTGGCTATAATGAGGTACCTAAGATCTTATTAAATGATCATAGTAATCATCAGGAAATGAATGTTTTAAACATACATTCGGCGGAAAATGTCAAATTTAAAAAAAATATCTTGGCATTGCCCGTCAAAGAGTAGGTCAAGGCTCCAGACATTTTTAACACGCATTTCAATTCGGTTTTGATGAAGCCGAGTTCAAACAGCCGTATACTACGCAATACACTCGTGGCATTTTGTGGAGATAAACGAAACGCAACCACTCGTCTTGACGCGGCACTCACGACTGACAGCACCGCGATGTCCGCTTAGAGGTCTCGTCGATTCGCGTGTTTGTGTGAGTGTGCCGTTTCGAACGTTAGTACGTAGTTTCCGTACTGTTTACCTATATTTTTACTGTGGCGTAGTGTTGCACGTACCCAAATGACGAAAATATATCAAGTCCTCCACACGGCAGAGTCATAACTAGGCTAAAATGAAACAGCACCGTGTTTTTCAGTTACTTGTTGAACCTACGTTCCGTCTAGACTTACAGGATAGCCTCATCTCTTAGTTTGCATAGTAAATAAATGAAAGAAAGCACACAACGCGGTCAAGAGCTAATTGGGCTCGCACCATTAAGGTTCCGAACACACTTAGCATTTTATGAGCCAGTTTCTCGAACGAAAGTCATCAGAAAATGAATGTGAAAAATTCCTAGGCTGCCTTAATTACTTAGGTACTGTATGGTGCAATATCTCTGCGCTAGCTTCTCTAAACTATAGGACATGCAAAGACATACCGCGCACCGGTTACCGATTTAAGAAATATTGTAAGTTGTATGCGTCTAGTGGATTATAATATAACATATTTTCGCAATATGAACGGTACTGAGCAGATCGGTGGTGGCCCGGTATCGGCCCCGAGTTTCCAGTTGTAGGTCGCGGATGGAAAAAATAATTTCAACACTACTGCTCTCAAATCGGTGAAGGAAAACCGTAAAAAAACCGGCATGTACTAGAAAAAACCGAAGACGTGACATATCACCAACCCGAACTACTGGGCCCACGTGGTAGATTACGGCCCACTCCCTCTGACCGAGAGGAGCCCTGTGTCCCAGCAGTGGGAACGGTATAGGCTGATTATGTTGTGTTTATGTATGAGCGGTACTGACAAGTAACAAGAAATATCGAAACATTATACTGTTTAGGTAAGCGTTAAGTTAGCCTGTACCCGACATTCTTATTTAAAAGTAAGTAGACATCTATTTATAGCGCACCACATTTTCGGTATTATTGCATTCTAAGAGGTAACAATGTTTTTGAAGCCGATTCAGCATCCTATAATTTGGCATTGCTTTTCTTGTCAGATCGTTTTGATCCAATGTTCCTTCGATATCACATATTTTTGCTACCAGTTGCGTTAAACGAGTAATGCCTAATGTATTTGATTACTTAATCACTGCTCATAAAACGAAAAATAAAAATAAATAATAGTTACAACTAAAAAGTACAAAATAATGGAAAAAAAGCGTGGGGTGCTGATATCAATAAAAAAATACCTTAAAAAGCACCACACGCTTTTTTCCATTATTTTGTACTTATTAGTTTGGTTTTCAATGGAAGCGTGTTTTTTAGTTTTTTTAAACTATTATTTATTTTCTACTTTTTAGGGTATTTCGAATTTTGAGACGTATGTCAGCGTAGTTTGTGACAATTTTTTTGCTGTCCTGGTAACCCTGGCAAGGATAATGGCACAAATTTATGAAATTATTGCATTGTCATCGGTCCTTGACAGGTCGTCACCCTCCGCGCTAACTGTCGTATCTAGCAATTCGTAATTTTTCAGGGCAACAGTTTTTCGGTCGGACGCTACAATCATGTTACTGTAGTTACGTTGGCTGTGGCTTTATTTATGAATTAATTCCTTTTTTTTATTGCTCTTGGCTTACTCTTTAAGTTAGTAGTAGCCCTAAAGCCCTAAGATATCTATTTATTTATTTATATTCATTTGAAGCAGATACGTCACTCTGTGAGAACTTTGTTTTTCAACTTGTGTCTGTTACGACGTGATTGTTTGGTATATGAAAATATAAATAAAGCTCTATTAATCCACACTAATATTATAAATGCAAAGTTACTCTGTCTGTCTGACTCGCTTTCCTGCTAAAACTACTGAACCGATTTAAATGAAATTAGGTACATAGTTTAGAGCCTGAGAAAGGACATAGGCTACTTTTTATTGCGGAAAAGGGAGGATGAAAGGTTGTAGGGAAGTATAGTCGTTTTTAAAGCTAGAATGATGAAACTTTTTTATTTGGCTTTTATTACATAATATATATTTATGAATTATATTTAAAGTTTGTTAAATTTTTACCCTTAAGCGGGTAAAATAACAATAGGTAATAGGGGATGAAAGTTTGTACGAAAAGGGGAATGACAAGAATCAGCGGAACTACTGGCCGGAATTGAAAAATTATTTTGTGTAGCCCATTTATTGAGGAACGCTATATAATATCACGCTACGGTCAAAAGGAGCGGAGCAGCAAACGAAAAATGGACGAAAACTGGCAGGCAATTCGATGCGACGGGAAAGGGAGCGAAAATTTGACGCGGACGAAGTCGCAGGCAGAAGCTAGTATCATATATTGTGAAATTGTACGCCGAAAGACGACGTTTATAAAAAACAGCATTTTCATTGCTAATAGGCAAGCTTATGGCTTGTTGGAGGTCAAATGTAGTAATTGTATTGGGGTTGGGTTTTGCTGTGATGCTAGTTTACATTTATTTCTTTCTGATATAAACAAAGTCTTCTCCTGTTGGTGCTTCCTATACTTTTCGCAAATCTTTAATTTCTCTTCTTCAGAACCTTTTAAATACGTCATGCACAAACTACACTGATCTTTTTATGGGCGATGGAAAGACAATTTCTTGAATTTAAAAACCCTTAAAAATTGTTCCGTGAAGCCCAGCTTTTCTTCATACAGAAATGAAGATAAGCTGGGCTTCACGGAACAATTTTTAATCTTTTCTTCAAACATGTGGTAGGTACATCTTGGGTAGCGTCAGTTCACGATGTAAGTATTCTCTAGAAGAATGGTCCCTGCAGTAATGAGATTCAACCTTCGGGAATCTCTCAATGTGCTGTTCGATCATTATTGTGCGAGCGACCTGTCACTCTACGAAGAATTGGTCGACAGACAGATTTGATTCCCTGCTCATTCAGAGTCCAACCGCCCGCACCCCACCCCCGTGCATACCGCAGTGTGACTTAATGATATGGCAATAAGCTTCTTATTCGTAAAAAAAAGCTTTGATCTCTAAACGACGTAAATGCAAAAAAAATAGTAATCATTATTGAAAAAAATTCTGCATCGGGACGAAAAAAATAAAATCTTACTAACTGTAATACATACGACAGATAGTGAGAATATTTTTTCCCTCCTTTTGCACATACGCTAAAAAAAAAACTTGATTATCTTCTAAACGGTAAACAATAGAGACACGAGGACTAGAGACACCTTTTCGAAACAAAGTTATGAACACGTAGGTAATGTCCGTGTAGATACGTCAGTTTGTGAGATACGACAGTTAGCGGGGAGGGTGACGAGGTGTGCAAAG
Source organism: Aporophyla nigra (assembly GCA_947507805.1). Lineage (NCBI taxonomy): Eukaryota > Metazoa > Arthropoda > Insecta > Lepidoptera > Noctuidae > Aporophyla > Aporophyla nigra. The sequence continues at coordinate 8,899,334 of OX382291.1, read as the reverse complement.
TTTGAATAAAATCTGGTCGTTTAAAGTGGGTCAAAATCGCGCTATAAGGAGTCGGTTACAAACAAACATACAAATATACAAACATACAAATGTACAAACATACAAGTGAAGCTAATATAAAGCGTGTAATAAGTTTAGTTACACTCGGTCAAGAGATGGCGCTGATAGCGCTACAATACTATTATGCAAAAATATGATACTATAAAATATTTATATATGATGGTACGGAGCCCTCGGTGCGCGAGTCCAACTCGCTATTGACCGTTTTTATTTTTTTCTACTGACAACATTCTAGATTCTGACACATGCGCATGTAGATGCACGCAGATGGGGACTGTACCAATATAACCTGACTGGTGACGAACTATGAAAGTAAACAATGTTATACTGAATTTGAGACAGTTTCCTTTGAAAGCAACACCAACATACAGGTCAAAATATAGTGGGTAGAGGAGACCGAGGGGAGTTGAAACAATTTTCACACCAAATACTATAGACAGAAATCGTATGATATTTGTATCAATCGATAGGTCATTTTTTAAGCTTGCGAATGACTAACTTAAAGAAATTGTCAGCATTAAATATTACGGTGAAAATCGACTTAACCGTAACAAGTCAACTTGTTTCAACTCCCCTCATACCGAGGTAAGATGAAACAGGGGTCGACGAGAGTTAAAACATATGATTTTTGATAAAGATTAAGGGCTGTAAAATAAACATTATGATATAATTTAAAGGTATTTATTAAAATTAAACTTTTAAAGTACGAAACAAACTTTTTTATTAATATTATGTACTGATATGTTTAAAAAAAATAAAATCGCAAAATGACTTCTGCTGTTGCGAGATCATATATTTCGCGACTCGCCATACCTCTGTCTGTCTTTCTTTTATTTTATGATCAGTAGGCATTCTGAAACAAATTAAATCCCCAAAAACATTTTTTTGGGCCTGTTGTTTATTGACTGCTATCTAATATAAAATTGAAAATGAAACAGCCTGTTTCAAATCTCCTCAGTAAGAAAAAACGTTCCAATTTTTATTCAATCCACAATCAATAAGCAAATACACAGAAATCAATTGTACCGAACATATATAATAAACCTTTAGTTAATGAGCTTTCGAAACATATGTAACTTAAACCAAAATACAAAACCCTTATCAAAATATAGGCATCGTAAAAATACGCTAAAAACTTACTTTTCACGATTTTTGTCCCATTGCACGCAGAACTCCACAACCGTGCGAATTAACCCACCGACGCAAACTGACACGTCAGCGGGCTAAAAAAAGTGATTGTTATGCAACATTGCTAATTCACTAACGGTTTTAAGTTCCAAGAAATCGGTACTGTTTCAAATCACCTTTGTTTCAAATCCCCTCGGTCTCCCCTACTCTAAACTATACAGCTTTTAGATTGGCGTACCTTACCTACTCGTAATTCTGCGAAAATCATATACTTACTTAATCTGTATGCTTGGAATACAAAAAACCATTCATTTATACGTATTTGGTTAAGTAAGAAACAGCCTAGCTTTTCTCAGCTCACTCACTCGCTGTCTGCCTGCTCAAGATCTTAGTATTTATATACGGTCTACTCTATATTACTTTCTGGAAAAATATCAATTTCCACTGAGTTTGTGGAAGGTAAGAATGAGATAAACACAGAAATAAAACACTCGATCCAAAAGTAGCATATGTATATATTTTATTCAGTTCACAATAACTTGACAACTAACTTATCTACGCCAGCTGGAAAATAATTCGCATAGGTAACATTACAACATTTTTCGCAAAGCTCGGTAGTAGATCAGCAAAGCGCTGAATAAAAATAGTACCACAAAACAACTCCATTGTCTATTTATCTTCATGGCGACAGTGTTTTGTTTTGCAAACGTACCACAACCTTCACACGACAATTCTGGGAAACATAGCGATCGATATATTTTATGCTAATTCATCGCATTTTCAGAACTGGCAACGCGTTCGTTGTGTTGTTTGCCAATGCAAAAATAGTAGCTTAAGTTTCAAAGATTTCTTTGACACTTGATACCTGGCTGATTTTTCACAAGCCAGCTGTGATAGTTTGACATACATTCTAGATAAAAGCTATCATACCTCTAGGATTTTTCCTTATTTAAAATTTAACTTACTATTGATAAATCAGCGTATCTATTGCATTCCTTTTGATAACCTAATGCATTTGTTTAATACAGTATGTATACCATGTATACCGTTTGTTCCGTGTGGTTCCGAACGTAAAAAATAGCACCCCTATTTCTTCCCGTGGGTGTCGTAGAAAGCGATTAAGGGACTTAGGTACTAGGGAGTGGGTAGCAGCGTTCTCTATGCATTTTACCACTATACTGCGATCGTCAGTCCGCCGGCCAAGCGTGGCGATTATGCCAAAACCCCCCACCTCTTTGAGGAGGCCTATGTTCAGCAGTTGACTTCTTATGGCTGAATTGGCAATAGGGTCACCACTATTATATAGGACTCAAAAATAACAAGCGAAATGAGGATGTACTATAGGGTGCACAACCAACTCTTCCTTCTAGGAAAACAGATGTTAAATTTTGTTGTAAATTAATAAATCGTATAAAATAATGTTATCTAGAAATAAAGAGATTATTAGGTGCTTGTCGCCGATTCCCACCTTTTTTGCAAACTTTCAGCACATGGACAAGTTTGTTTTATCCATTTCTATCACTCGCTGTTTTACTATGTAACAATTGACGAGGTGAATTACTGAGCGTTACAAATCTGGCTTTACAGAATTATAATCATAGCATTATCAGCTTGTAATATGCCTAATGCTAAATTGTGAGAGATTGGGCCATAATTCATCGCACGGACTCAGTATGGGTTGTCATGACTCATGTCTTCGATTTTTTGGTTAAGGACATGCCTGTTTCCTCACATGTCTTCCTTACCCGTTGACAGCAGTTGTTATGGAAAATAATTAAGTGGCTGCCTGGGTTTTAACTTATGAGTTTTAAGTCGGTGCCGGTACCACTGCTCTCATAGAATCTTATTTAATTTACATAACTTCTTCAGCAGAAAACTCGTATTTCTCCCTACAACTGATAAACTTAATATTAGAAGTGCGTGCGTCCCTTTGACCCATTTCGATGTTCTTCCTGCTCAAATTTATATTTTATTATGCATATAATCGTAACTTTTTATGACTTTTCATGAAATATGATGATTATTATATTTATTATTTATATGAGACTTCAACCACGTAATCGCAATATACATATTTTTTTATCCAAATTTACCTCAGTCGGTATGATCCGCGCTTCTAGTGTTAAAGGGCAGCTATTACAAATATGCGACCTGGGCGTTTTTCATGATTCCAAATATCGATCACTAATAAACAACTATTAGTGATTGATGATTCCAAACTTTTTATTTAACGTGTACATTGGACAAATAGGAACCATTGCGGTACACTTGTTATCCATTTGCTATAGCTGATAGTCATAGTTCTCCTATCATTTCAGCCGAAAAACATGTACTGCTGGACATAAGCCTACCCCAAAAAGGTGGTTTGCTATAATCGCCACGCTTGGCAGGCAGGTTGGCGATCGCAGTATGCTGGTAAAATGCATAGAGAACGCTGCTCCATTCTCTCTCGCTCGCTCCGGTCAGTCCCTTAGTCGCCTTCTACGACAGCCACCGGAAAAAATGGAATAGTGCTATTCTTTACCTCCAGCACCACACGAAACTACCTAAATATAAATAGTAATAGTAGTTCTTCTATCTATACTAATATTATAAAGCTGAAGAGTTTGTTTGTTTGTTTGATTGAACGCGCTAATCTCAGAAACTGCTGGTCCGAATTGAAAAAATCTTTTTGTGTTGGATAGCCTATTTATCGAGGAAGGCTATAGGTTATATATTACAACGCTACAACCAAGAGGAGCGGAGCAGTAATGAAAAATGTTGCAAAAACTGGGAAAATCGCACGTGTAGGCGATTCGACGCGACGGGAAGGGTCGGCGGCGGAACAAGAAATTTAACGCGGACGAAGGAAAGGTTTATAAACGTCGTTATTTAAAAAGAGGCACTGCACCTAAAGGTCGTATTTCGTTATTTTTAATCAAATAAGTAAGTAGGTACGTAAATTGACGGATTTTATCAATTTTCGTGATCGTAGCGATGGACATAAGAGTTTCAATTACGATTGTGACAGAAATGGTATTCTCTTAATATGTTTTCATGGGTAAGTCGATTGAGTTTCAGTGGACTTGGAAATAGTAGTCATAGTCATTCGTACATTTTTGCCTCCTAAAACCTACCCTGAGAAGAATTAAGAGAAAATAAAAAAATGTTTATTTGCGCCTAATACGTCTTCAGCTCTCAGTCTAACCGACTAATACTGAATATGAGAATTTTATATGGAGTGACTGCCTGTCTGGCCGCCACTGCCCAGTTACTGGGAAATACCGTAATACCCCGAACTGCTCCGTTGGTCTCGTGGTCGCAAGCGCGACTGCTGGGTGTGGGGTGGGGTTGTGTACTATATATATAATATCTCCTACGCCGATGGCTAGTTTCCTTTGAGATCTGCCGCCATGGCCAAAATACGGTCTGGAGGACTATATACAGTGTGTCTGGTCACCGGTGTCCGACCTGTTAAGGCGAAGCAATATGATCGATTTTATGGACAAATCCACCATAATAAGACATTTTGCCCCTACTGTTTTGAAATGGCGGCCATTTCAAAACAGTAAAATAACAACCAAATTTTTTCACACTGTTTTAGTTCCCAGCATTATTTTTTTTTGGTTTTAATGGTAGTTTTTGATAAACTTTTTAGTGTGAACTTATTGCCTTCTTTTGTAGCTATCGAACGAAACCACTGTTATGCCTGTAGGACCTCTAATATCGGGAGATATGGCAAAATAAATGAACCCAACCGCACTCAGTAAAAATAAAAAATAATATGACCGCCATTTCAAAACAGTAGGGGAAAATGCTTTATTATGGTGGCTTTGTCGATAAAACTGATCATATTGTTTCGCCTTAACGGGTCGGACACCGGTGACCAGACTCACTGTATATAATACCGTAATACGATACCCCATGGTAAGTCTCGTTTTCAGACTTTCGGGCATCGATCTGTTACGACTGTCAAAATCCACAAATGATAGCCGGGACCAACGGCTTATTGTGCTTTCCGGGGCATATTGGGGTCTTGGTATGTACCGATCTCACCCATCCACGGACCAATCGCGACCGCGACACGGGTAGCTTAACCTGATCGAACGTCCCGAGCTGCTGTACTTGGCCAGAAGCCTCTCCGAAATCGGATATCAATTTATTTTTGACCAGAGGGGTAGGTAATTGCGTACTACACTATCAATAGGAATCGGTTTCATTTTGTCAGTTCCGCAACATTCATGGCGTTGTTTACGTTGCTAAGCAAACAATATTTTCGAACATACGAAAGAATGGATGACAAATAAGCTTCAAAATTATTCAAATTCTGATTAATAGTGTGTTCCGCAATTAGGGTGCAGGGCATCGATTTCTTTGCAGAACATAAGACTCGAAGAATAAAATTGTAATATTAATAGTTATTATGTGCTATTATTTCACTATTGAGGGCACTGGTGGTCCGGTGGTATCGGCCACGACTTACGAGTTACAGGTCGTGGGTTCGAATCCTGGCAAGCGCTATACTTTGTGTCAATTATTTCATCACCACTGCTCTCAAGACGGTGAAGGAAAACATTGTGAGGAAACCGGCATATCCTAGAATAAAAGATTCAAAGACATGTGACATCTACCAATCCGCACTGGGCCCGCGTGGTAGATTACGGCCCACTCCCTCTCGATGAGAGGAGGCCTGTGTCTCAGCAGTGGGAACAATATAGGCCGATTATGTATGTATGTGTGTGTATTTCACTTTTTAAATCAAACCCCATTTTGTCGTATCATAATTAAAACACTAGCTGCAAATAAAATATTTTCTTTTTAGATAACATTTTTTTTTCCTAAAATACAAAAAAGTCATACCTAGTAGTTCTGGCGCCTCTTCGAAAATATTCTAGATCCGGGGCTGCAAAATGCCCATCGCTGCTACTCAAAAGTAGGTAAGTCTTTAACCCTAACACAAGTTGAGCTTTAGCTTGGGTAACAGAGGTTAATAATAGAGATAACTCTGTATGAATTTACAGTTTATAAGACGAATTGTATAATTGGAAAAAAAAGATTTATTTATTTGAGACCGAGCCACAGTGTTGAACACTAAGGTTAAAAAACAGGTTTTAGAGGCCTGTGTCCCAGCAGTGGGAACATTATAGGCTTAGTAAATACAAAGCCTTTACTTTCAGCTTCATAAAATGCACATGTAACCTTTTTTACGATTATTGTAACTTATAATTAAACATTACTTGCCTGCCTTGGCTGGTTAAGCGGAGACTCAATATTGCAAATTAGAAAAAAAAGTTTAGCCGGTTACGATGACATGACTGTATTGACTGTCAACAGCTGTGATCAATAGGGTAAAGTGTCCAATTATTGCTGTTCCTACAGTTAAACACTGAACGTTTAATTGCTATAAATCTTATAAACCTCATAAAATCTTATTACTATAAATGGATACATAAAAATTTAATAATATAGGACCTACAAATAGGTGTAGCAATTTTATCTTTAATCGGAGCCGTAATGGTTTAGCATTTAACGTATAAATGCACAAACAGCTGAAGCAAAAAAACGTATGTTTTCATTCATGTTGTTTTTAGTTAAATTAGGGTGTCATCATAAATTAAATTACAGTACACAGAAACCGCGGAATCATGTTTTATTGAATCTCGATTACAATAACTGTATTAAAATATTGTTAACGTAATTTGATATTTGTTTTCATTCAATCTGATTTAAGGTCTATAATCTTGCCAAATAGCTAATGAAACTAGTTTACATTCTAATATTTCTCAATTTCCGGGGGTTGAAGAATATCAGTTTTAGAAATTGGGGAAATAGGTATTGAAAGTATCATTAGGGGCAAGTCTGCTTATTTCGGTAGGCACATAAAGTTGCGATCAAACTTTACTGGTAGCAGAATATTTTCGGTAGGTTAAATTAGGATAGTTATTATTTTAAATGCATAAATTATATATTTTAAATACAAAATTATGATTTAATCTATGTAACAAAGAATTGAATTTGATTTGAATTAGATCCTAATCATTGGGTATTTTACCCTAATTGGTTTTCGGTTTCATCAATTCATTGATCACATCCATACTCACTTCACACTGAATTACTCTTCCTAATAGTCAGTAAGAGTCAGTATTATTCAAGAGTTGTATTTCAGTTGAATACATCATGAACTATATAGATCCACGAAGTGTGAGTATTAGTTTGAAGTATTTCGTTTATTATAATTTGTTGGTAACGCAAACATAATTTTGATTTTGTTTTTGCAACGAAAGTTGGTGGGCGTGGATCAAATATTAGCCATACTCGACTATATGAAGGATAACCCACAACTGGCCCACAGCCGCTTCAGTAAGACCAAGGAAGGACGTAATCTGTTGAGACGGCATTGGGATGCGTGTGCCGATTTGGCCAATAACGTTTCGTCAGACTGCACCCAAAAAACACCAGACCAATGGAGATCGGTAAGCATAAATATTATTCAGAAATTATAAAGAAAATCTCTTATATAAGTACTCTTTATAATATTAACGATAATAATTTTTTTTGTATTTTCTTTTTACGCTTAAACTGCTGAATGGAATTAGATGGAATTTGGCATATAGGTAGACCATGTCTTGCATTTAGTACATTGGATCGTTTTTATCCCGGATTTTCCTTGGGATTGAGACATGCTGATGAGAACGCGGGGTGCAGCTAATATCGATCGACGGTCAGACTGGATTCAGCTGAATACAAGTACTCTATATGGAGAGAGTGCCTATCTGACCTCCTCAACCCAGTTACTGGGTATTACCATACCCCTTGTTAAAACTATCGGGCTTCTGGACTATCTTTTCGTGTGTATTACTTAGCCACAAACAAGCCCCTGTTAATAGTTTAGTTCAATAAATTAAATTCTCAGTTGTCCTGTGTTTCAGTACTACAATGCATACAAAAGTAAACTAAAAAAGAAAATAAAAGATATGAATGCCGAATTGGTGGCTACAGGTATAGTTTATATCCATGCTTTTTCTTAAAGTTATGTTAAACGAGGAGTAGTCAAGAAATAAATATGATCAGCACCTTAAAGTTATACACCGTGACTTTTAATCGTCTTACAACGGCAGCCCACTTCATGTATCCAATGCCTACTACAGATCCATAAGAAAAAAATGAACATTTGAATAACTCAAAAATATTATTCATTATGAAGACGCATGACGTAGTTTGTTTGATATTTTGTCTCATGACAAATGGGGATGGAATGGTCTAGTCGACTCGTGCGTTGGGTAGGTATGCATGTTCTCTACCGTATGATACGTTAACATTATTAACACGATGTTTCATAATTCTAATGCATTATTTATTTTTAAGAGAGCATTGGTGGCCCAGTGGTAACGGCCGCGGCTTCCGAGCAGTAGGTCGTGAGTTCAAACCCAAACAGGCGCTTTACTTTGTGTAAATTATTTCATCGCCACTGCTCTCAAAAACGGTGAAGGAAAACATCGTGAGGAAACCGGCATGTCTTAGAACCAAAAATTCGAAGACATGTGACATCTACCAACCCGCAATGGGCCCGCGTGGTGGATTATGGCCCACTCCCTCTCACCGAGAGGAGGCCTGTGTCCCAGCAGTGGGATGGGAACATTATAGGTTGATGATGATTTATTTTTCTTAGTACGTATTTTCTTAATTGGTAACAATTTTTCAATCACGCCTATAGGTATATTATGTCGGATACATTGAGTCGACAACCTTTGTGAGACGACTAAAATGTCACGGTGTATAATTTTCACCTTACGAGTACTTTTCCCAATGCGTAATTGAACATGACTTGAAGGGGTCTGCTAGGACCGATGCCTGCCGGAGTCCGGAGATTGTTCGAAAGAGATACCGTGACCCTGGCACATGGGCAACTGAAGGAACACGGGTGGGTTTTAGTCAGTAAAAGTCTGACCTCCGCCCAGAGCGGGAGAAGTCATTGGATGATTTCCCATCCAAAAAAAAAAAAAAAAAAACATGACAGTTCGCAAATCTGACATGCGCACGCTTTGTGGAAAAGGATTTCTTTTTTTAATTACTTAACTTTTTCTCTCCTTGACCGTACGTTCATCAATATTTAGAATATTAATATTTACACCGTTCCGTGTGGTGCCGAACCTAAAGAATAGCGGCATCCCATTTATTTCCGGACTTGTACTCGGAGAGCCTGTGGTTCAGCTGCACTCATAAGGCCTACAATGCTCTGCGGATCCAATACAACAACGGATTTAGAGTGCTGTTGCAGCTGCCTCAGTTCTGTAGTGCATCTTCTATGTCCGCTGAGGTACGTACCGACTGCTTCAATGCTGTACGTCGTAAGAAGGCGGCGTCGCTGCTAAACAGACTCCATGGCAGCCCCAACAGTATTCTACGTGCTATAGCCGGGAGACATGACAGCCCGTTGTATTATTAATTAAGGACTAGCATAGGTTAAGACTATTGTTACTAACCCAATGGATTTTTGTTATCTGATCAAATAAATATATATATATAGGGTGTCCCAAAAGGTTACGTAGCTGGAAAGGGGGGTGATAGGGGTGGTCACAAGGGTCACCAGAAAAAAAAATCCCCTGTGGTTATTTAAAAAAATAAAAAGCATTTTTTTTACTAAAAATTTTACACCTTGTGGGGCTATTTTGCTAACTGTACCTACAAATATTGCTGTATTTAAAAAAAAAAATGCTGTTATGTAATCGTCAAAAACCCTTTATCAAATTGAAATATAAAAAAACAATACATATCTAACCAAGATTTTGAAGAAAATTACGTTCTTGTCCAGTCAAGGACTTAGTAATTACGATTTCACTCAACTTCCTTCAAGGGTACTGAAAAAGAAAGATTTATTATTTTATTTTTCTGGTGACCATTGTGACCACCCCTATCACCCCCCTTCCCAGCTACGTAACCTTTTGGGACACCCTGTATATATAAAGACTATTTCTCTATGTTTCCGTGAGTGTCGTAAGAGGCGACTAAAGGACTTAATACGTAATGAGGAGCAGCAAGCTCTATGCATTTTACCACCGTATTGTGATCGCCAACCCGCCTGCCATGCGTGGCGATTATGGCAAACCCTCCCAAATTGGGGAAGGCCTGGAATGTCCAGAAATGGACGTGTTTCGGCTGGAATTATTTAGACCGTACGTAGAGTATTTAGACCGTACGTAGTATTAAATATTAATATTTAAACCGTACGTGGTCTTGAAATACTATCATTAATTTAAAGGAGGAGCTCCTGCAAAAAAAAGGCTTTCAGACTTGGAGAACAGGCTGTATTCAATATTAGGGCCTGACCTTGGGGAGCAGTTGCCAAGAGTTTGCAACACTCCAGTTTCGGTAAGCGGGCCTTTTGAATAGATTTATTTTTACGCCATGTTATAGCCTGATTTACACGGTCCAAGTTTATGTAACGTTCAAGAGCAATAATAGTATGCCATAAAGCATGTTTAATTATTGTCATTTAAGAATCGTATGCAAGTGTAACCACACGCGTGTGATTTCCATAAAATGACAAACAATAATTGAACGCAAGTTTTGCTACTCAATATTTGAATGTGGCTTTTGTTTACACCGACGCGCGACGGGATTCTTGCATTCAATTTTTACCTCGAACATACACTTGTAACATTTTATGGTTCGTAAAAAATCCACGAAACTAAAAATTTCTTCCGCTTTTTGCAATTTATGGGCCAGTGCATGGCGCTATGTTGGTTAAAATATTATTCGAGACAGTAACAAATATGGTTTTACATAATTATAATTAAAATCATCAATACACCCTCTACGATCATTTAATTCTATTAAATGACTATTTCATGTAAAAGACATTAAATGGAATTACGTAAACTTAAACGGTTGTATTGATGATATTATGTTTATAATTCTGTAAATACAACAGTGTTACTTGACACTGAACTATGAATTGGGAAAAATGGAAGAAAATTTAATCTCGGTCTATACTGGCGCTTCTACTTTAAGTATTGCCAGTGCAATAAACTTGCCTAGGGTAAATTTTACAGCCATTTCCATGGCTTTTATTTTATTGTTGGTCTTCGTTGCTTATGCACTATTATGATGTCAACAGCTGCAGCGCCTTGAAACTGAACACCAGCCATCGTCGAGCACAGCGGAGGTTTTAGTACCGGATGACACTAGTTTCACTATAGGGTAAATTATAATTTTATACAAAACCCTTTTTAAAATTAAAATAATATTTAAGGGAAAGCGCCAGGGTAGCCCACGAAAAGATTTTTGTACGTTTTTTCAATTCCCCGGTCAGTGCTACGCTGTATGTGGAACAAAATATGATTCGCGACGTACCACGCTTGTGTTCACAAAATTATATTCATAAAAATCATTAATACGGCTGTATTAATGATTACCGTGCGGCGGCGGGCGGTACTTAGAGGGCTCTTTAAGTCCATTTGATCCCATTAAATTACTATTTCATGTAACTCAACACTGACCTGCAAATTTTAAGAGAAACCTGCACATTTTGAATTTCACGAGCTTCCTTAACTAATAAAATTAATGTGTTTCAGATCAGAATCTTCTGACGTAGAGTTGTACTATCCTGAGGAGCACACTGGACATCTAGCTGCTAACTCAGTGGGCAACATGGGTCGGCTGGCATCCAACTCTGTGGTCAACACAAACCAGCGGCTAGAGCTTTTGGTCCGTAATGCCCAGCAGCTAGACTCTATGGTCCAGAATACCCAGCAGCTAGAGCCTATGGTCCAGAATATCCAGCAGCTAGACTCTATGGCCCAGAATACCCAGCAGCTAGAGCCTATGGTCCAGAATACCCAGCAGCTCAAGCCTGTGGGACATAATATCCAGCAGCAAGAGCCTGTGATCCATAAAGTCCAGTTCCAAGAGTCTGTGGACCATAACACCCAGCAGCTGGAGTCTATGGTCCATAATATCCAGCAGCCGGACGGTGTGGTCTACATTGACCAACAGCCAGATCGTGTAGTTCACATTGACCAGCGGCAGGAGCGTATGTTCAATCCAGGCCAGAAGCCAGACGTTATGATGCACAGTGGCCAAATAAAGCAAGAGGACGTCGAAAGTTCCCCACGACGACGCCTCAGATCTAGTTTCGAGGAAGACAGCGGTAGGTTACTTGTTGTTGGTATATGTGTAGTTTGCTACATGTCGGGTATACATATATGTAGTAGCTACGTTGTTGGTATCCCCCTAACCTCTCATGATAAATAACTATATTTTTATTAAGATCCTGCCGTCCGTGATACTACGGAAGTTCTACTCAATGTGGAGCGTATGAAGTCCGACGCCAAGCGGGAAGTCACTGCGGCCCTCCACCGACTGGCCAGCGCTATGGAGGCCATCGCAGAAAGACTGGGGGGCCCTGTTAGGCTGCAAGTTACTAGTCCACCACGAGCTAAGGTATGTAAACTGTTCTTAAATAATAGCACCTAGCAGATTATTATCCCACAATATTGATAACCACGCTTGCTCAAGGTGAATTGACGATTTCACACTGAGTAGTTTTATTCCGTGGCATCGCTCGCGTGAAGGTTGGAAAGTATGCCACGAGAACGCACTACCGGAATAAAAAGTATTCTATGAGTTAATCCACGTTATAATATAAACTATCTGCCTGCCAATTTCTCTTGGCTTGATTGAGTAACAACATCACGTAAAAAGTTTCTCAGTCTAGTGGTTAGTGTCCCTGACTGCTAAGACTGAGGCCGTGGGTTCGATTCCCACTCAGGACAAATCTTTGTGTGATGAGCACGATCATTTTGTTCTGTGTCTGGGTGTAATTTATCTATAATATGTATGTATTTAGAAATATATAAGTATGTTTATCAGTTGTCTGGTTGCCATAGTCACATCACTACACTACACCACATCACACCACGAAACACTTCACCACACTACACTACAAAATACTACACCACACCACACATCAGCACACCGTGTGGTGCTGAAGTGTGACACCACACTACACTTTTACTGACAATGTTGAAAACAGTAATCTCTTTTTTAAATTTTGTATTCCTTTTTAGGGTTCCGTTGCCAAATGGCAAAAAACGGAACCCTTATAGATTCGCCATGTCTGTCTGTCTGTCTGTCTGTCTGTCTGTCTGTCTGTCTGTCTGTCCGAGTATGTCACAGCCACTTTTCTCTGAAACTATAAGAGCTGTGCTATTGAAACTTGGTAAGTGGATGTATTCAGTGAACCGCATTAAGATTTTCACACAAAAATAGAAAAAAAGCAATAATATTTGGGGTTCCCCATACATAGAATTGAAACTCAAAATTTTTTTTTTCATCAAACCCATACGTGTGTATCTATGGATAGGTCTTCAAAAATGATATTGAGGTTTCTAATATCATTTTTTTTTTTTTAAACAATAATATTTGGGGTTCCCCATACATAGAACTGAAACACAAAAAAAAAAATTAATCAAACCCTTACGTGTGGGGTATCTATGGATAGGTCTTTAAAAATGAAATTGAGGTTTCTAATATCATTTTTTTCTAAACTGAATAGTTTGCGCGAGAGACACTTCCAAAGTGGTAAAATGTGTCCCCCCCCCCCCGTAACTTCTAAAATAAGGGAATGATAAAACTAAAAAAAATATATGATGTACATTACCATGAAAACTACCAACGAAAATTGGTTTGAACGAGATCTAGTAAGTAGTTTTTTTTTAATACGTCATAAATCGTAAACCACAATTTACCTTTCATTCAGTCAACTCAAATATAAAAATTAAAAAAAAAACATTTAATTTCATAAACGATGATGACGAATGATGATGATGATGACCTGCAGGTTTGTACGGAACCCTCGGTGCGCGAGTCCGACTCGCACTTGGCCGGTTTTTTCTTTCTTTATTTTTGCTGTATGTGCTCTCATGCCAAAAGCTAAAATTATTTTATTTCGTTGTATTAGGTATCGCTAAGATTAAATCCTCAAACACTGTTTTTAGGGGGGGCCTGGTAATCTGTGTGACAGTTTTTCTTAGTGCAGATACCAGTCTCCCACAAAGGATTTATGCTGCTGTTATTTCTTCGTAATTTTAAGAAGCCTTTGTGGAAGAGAAATAAATGTTTATTTATTATTATTATATTAGAGTACAGGCTCTGCCTAGTTTGGGGTCAGATAACGGTGTGTTGGTTGTCCTAAGATATTTTTTTATTATTGTATTTTGTTAGTAGGAAGTAGAATTCGACTAGAATAAAGGCAAGGTTTCTTCACAATGTTCTCCATCACCGGTGTCTGTGAGGTACAAGATAAAAAAATGAACTGAAAAAGTCACATAAGTGTACTTGCCCGTATTTGAACTTACCACTTCATACATTAGAGGCGAGGTCTTAACCACAGGGCCATTACGACATGTAAACCTTCTACCAGTGTTTTCATTTCATATTTCAGTCACTTAAACAACTATCATTATTTTCAGAGAAGATACGCAAGAATCTCCAGTTCGGAAAGCGACTAAGGGACTGCATATAATATAAGGATATATCAATAACAAATTTTGTTTAGTAAAACAATAAATATTACCTATGTTATTATTTATTATATTTCCTAAGGATATCCAGTATCTCAGTTCTGAGATGAGTAAAAAATAAATCTTCTTAACTTAAGGTACCTAAGTTTTCCTTCATCAACATTCACAGCCCCACTTCAACTACTGCTGAGCATACATAATCATCCTATAAAGTTCCCAACGCTGGGACACAGGCCTTCGAGAGCCCAGGTGGTAGATTACAGCCTACTCATGTTGTCATCTACCAGGCGTGCCCAGTGAGGGTTGGTAGATGTCACACGTCTTCGAATTTTTAGTTCTAGGATATGCCGGTTGCCTCACGATGTTTTCCTTCAAAGAGCAGTGGTAATGAAATTAAATATACAAAATTAAATGCCACCTTGGTTTGAATTGACGACCAGCAACTCTTAAGTTGGAGTCGATACCGCTGGGCCACAACCGCTCCCTGTATTACCATAAGAATAGACAAAACGAAACCAATCTATCCGAAGCAGGGTGCTAAGATTTTCGAGCTCGCTCCGCTTGCTCTTATCACACAATAATTACAATCAATATCCCTCCCTATACTCATGGCGATCACTCCGATATCTGAGGCTGAGACCGCATCTATCTGCAAGCTGTAAAAGATCTTTCAGCAATTCAATGGAGACATTGCAAAAAGTATTGACATAGACCTTATTACTGATAAATTGGCCCCAGAGAAAAAAACCAGAACAATAAACTTTTAAGCGATTTCATATTGCGTAAATGAACCTGTGGTGTATTTTTTCGCGTCCTGTATATTAGTAAGAACTATTTCAATGCGTTAATGAATACATAACTTAATTAAAACTTTAAAGTTATTGTGTCATAACTCCTCCTAAATCAAAAAACAAACTCTTCAGCTTTATAATATTAGTATAGATTTTGATGTTTCTGAGAAGAATGTCGGGAAACTAGGTCAAGTTTTTTTGATGGAAGAAGAACGTTTCTGATGTAGTCTAACGATCAATCTTACCAATGGGTATCGTGTAACCCTGTAACTGTGTCGTGAATGTAAGAAAAGCAGTCACTCCATGTGAAATACTGGTATACAGCTGCATCCAGTAAGACTCGACGCCGAGCCCGTACTGTATTGGGAAAAGACTAGGCAGACTTATACTGTTTTGCGCACGGATATGTTTTGCGAGTTGTTTTCGAAACTTTTTAGGGTCGCTTCACATCTGACGGAAGATGCGTCGAGCGTATCATCGGTCCCGTCTATTCGGTCAAATACTTAGGGTGTTTTCATATCTGACGGAATATGCGTCTGTCTAGTCGAATGCATCCGTCAAAATACACGTGGCGCGACGTTGCCGCTCTTTACGTCGGCCGACAAAGCGTTGACGGAAACGGAACAGACGCTGTACGCTGGACGCACTAACGCATGATGCGTGTAAGTGTGAAAGGTTGAATGTTTTCTCATATAATTGTCTGTTCTTGCGTTACGCGACCGATAATACGCGACGCATCTTCCGACAGATGTGAACCGACGTCTAACAACATGCGATATTAACGTAGGTATCATTATATTTGTGAAAGATAAGTTATAGGAACAGAATACTTAAACACGCTTTTTTGTATTAGATGCACCTAAATGCATTTGTTTGTAAAATAATCTAAGAATAGAACAGACTTCTAGTTGTCTGCATATTTGAAACTTTGCAAATTAGACCTGCATTTTTGACCTGCAGTTTTTTTTAATGCTAGTCGATCTTGTTCCTCATAAGGATAAAAATGTGTGTGTGGCAGTGGCATTATTTGCGTTTACTTAACCGGAAATACAACTACAAGCCTAATTTTTAAATGATTATCATCACGCTATACCTTTATGGAGCTATGTAGTCAATTATGAAGTAACAATACGAAGGCTATTTTAATCAGCTTCAATCAAGCAAATAGTTAAACGGTTCGACAACTAGTTTGCAAGCATCACAATTTAAATCAGTGCAGGGTGGCCACCACGGACGCTGCGGTGCTCTGCAGATGGGTGCCAATGCCCTCAGAAATTTCCTGTCTTCTAAAAGAAAAGTGGACATTCATATAGGTATGATCGCTCTCAATAGGATGAAGTTTTGTTAAGATTCACGCATAGTTTTACTCATAACCTGAGATGAATCTTAAACGACACCAGTTCAAAGTGCCGGGTACGCGAGAGGACATGAGAAATCTCTTTCATTAACTCACTCTTTCCAAGTTTTCGCGAAATATGTTCACGATCGCTTAAAACCATCCTCGAAGTTCTACCACTTGTAGTAAAATTATTAAATGTGTCATACGCATTCTCGTTTCCCAGTCGTAAAGGGGCACGCAAATTATATCGGGACTCCTCAAAGAGACGTACGCTTCCCGTATATCCCGTCAGATTTAAACCCTCAGGTTAGTAAATAAATCTCTGGATTTGGGTAAGTACTGAAAAATTCCTGATAAAAAAGACACCCGTTTTCCCTGAAGCGTTAGGCATGGGTGGTGCAATCACAGTACACCCTCATTTCACCTGTTATGTTCAAGTCCCATGTAATAGGGGTTGGGACTGGACATAAATAGAAGCTACGTACTTCTACTGAAAATTCCTATTGGGACAAACCTATAACCCTTTGCCCGGCCTTTTTTTTGTTGAGTATTCCTCAAAATACGTCACCGACTCTGGGCGAAGCTGGAGGGCGTGTCACGACTTTTACTGACTAAAACCCACCCGTGTTCCTTCAATTGCCTGTGCTAGGGCCACGGTAAATCTTTCGAAAAATCCACAACCTTGGCAGGGCCGTTTGCCCGGCCAAAATGAGAATCAAACCGAGGACCTCATTCTCGGCAGCAGCGCTTACACGAACAGAAGAACAAAGAATTAAAAAAAAGATTTAATTAAGTACGATCTAATACAAAGTAAAATAAATTGTTATCATAATATTTAGTTACTCAAAGGACATAGTTTATTTTTCAGAATTGGTCAAAAGTTTAAAGAAGTATTCCACTTCCAATTCTCCATCTTCAGGCAAATCTGTGCAATGCACGGCATTGTGCACTATTGTTTTCCCATACAACGCCCTTATAGAATCTGGGTATAATTGTCGGCATAATTCCTGTAATAAATAAAGTCTTGTTATGAAATATATTATTAGGTACTAAATTCTCTAAATTTGCGACATAGCCCAAAGAACTGCCAAACTTAAATGGTTGTGGTAAGGATACTTTGCTCACAGAACAGATGGCCAATGGGGCCGAAAGGTTCTGGAAGACGTAATGTTAAAATGCCTCTCACAAGGTGGACCGATGAAGGAATCCGTAGAAGATACTTAAGAATCAAGCTGAGTTTTCTTTAAGTTACGAATTTCGTGTTGGTTCCCTGTGGTGCCAGAGGTAAAGAATAGCACCATCCATTTCCTTCCCGTAGATGTCGTAAGCAGTGACCAAGGGATTTACTAGAGATTGGGCAGCAACGTTCTCTCATTTTACAACCATACTGCGATCGCCAACCCGCCTGCCAAAGCGTGACTATTATACAATACAATACTTTATTTCAGGCAACTAAGGCCCATAAAAACACAACACATAAAGATAAATAATATAAAACAGTAACTATAAACTAATACATATTCTTCAAAAACAAAACTTAAACTACATCTAAACACGAAATGATGACGGCGTCGTGATCCGCTGCGCTTTGTGGTGTAACCGTCCTCGGAAACGTCGATATAAGACACCTTTCGGCCAAAAGTTCTCTCTCAAGCAGGTCTGTAGATGGTCGGTTGGATCTCGTACCACGAACGACTTAAAGTTGATGTTGTGGCGCGATTCCAACCTTTCGACCCTCAGAGTCCAATTGGTCTTAACTTTCAAATACTGCACAACTTCCTCAATCGTCGTGGAGTGGTGCAGACGCGAAATGTACAGCTGCGTCGTAGGCACAGCAGGGCGCAGCAGCATGTTGGGTCCACTCGGAGCGGGCTTCTTCTTCCTTTCCACTTTCATTAATTATAGCAACCCCCCCCCCCCCCCCCCAAATTAGAGGATGTCCAACAGTGGACGTCTTTCGACTGAAATGATGATGATGAAGAAGTTAATCACTATAGCTGGGGTTGTGATGATTGAAAAATCAGCCCTAAGTAAATAGAGGAAGGTATAATAAATAAACAATAATTAGTCAAATTTACCGGATCTCGGGGACCGCACAATTTCCTGAATTCAGAAACAACGTTCATACAAGGATCCTTACATTTGATTTCCAATGCTACACATTTTCCTTCAGCCATATGTATACACATTGCCTGAAATTATATATGTTACGATGAATATATTCAATTGGAAACCTAATTATTACTTTGGTAATACTCGGATGACGTCAGAATTATTGACAAATCGTAACAGGGAGGTTTCTCGTGTTTGTCACTAATGCCTTATTATGGTGGATTTGTCCATAAAATCGATCATATTGCTTCGCCTTAACGGGTCGGACACCGGTGACCAGACACACTAAGTATGGCGTATAGAAATTTGGGTAGGATAAAGTCCTACCCAAATTTCTCAATTAATAAAAAGCAGGACACGCCCTTCTTTTTATTATTAGACTTTGTAATATAATTATTTAAGACTAGCTTCTGCTCGCGACTTCGTCCGCGTTAAATTTCGTGTTCCCCCGACCCTTCCCGTCGCGTTGAATCGCCTACCCGCTCGTTTTTCCCCTTTTTTGCAATATTTTTCATTACTGCTCCGCTCCTCTTAGTTGTAGCGTGATGTTATATAGCCTATGTTACTCGCCGATAATGTAGCTTTCTAATGGTGAAAGAAGTTAAAATCGGTCCAGTAGTTTTTCGAGTTTATTCATTACAAACAAACAAAAATACAAATTTTACCTCTTTTTAATATTAGTGTAGATTGTCAGATTGTGTTATTAGGGTACTTCACTAACGATTGACGGACTTCGGAAGTCCATCGGAGATCATTAAAAATATTAATGGTTAATTTATAAGTTAATTTGTCATACCACATCTTACGTTCATTATTTAAAAGTTTAACGCCGTGCGCCGCTTTGAATATGGACATTATGCCGCAAGGTTTCCCAACCAACCGCGCTAGCTAGCTTTTGAGTAGAAGATACTGACTTATAGCAAATAAATATTTACCTCATAGGTAGGCAAAATTCCATGATAAACTTCATAGAACTCTTTAGCGTTGGCTATATTCAAGGTGAACATAGCCATGGCACACACGTAGAACTTGTCTGAAGTGGCAATATGTTCGATAATAGAGCCTATGTTGCCGTCTGTAATCGTATGCGGTTTGATCACACAACAAGTGCAGTTTTGGAATGTTGCGCTGAATGGTGTTCGTGGCTTGCCCTCGTAGGCTCCAAAAAATGCTTCGCAAGCCTGTGGAGTCGTTCGAAAAGGAACGTTAAGGACTAACTGGCGCACTCTGAGACAACATCATACTAATATTATAAATGTGCATGTAAGTTTGTTTATTCCGCTTTCACGCGAAAACTACTTTACCGATCATCATGAAACTTTGTACACATATTCTTGGAGGTATTAGAAGGAACATACGATACGTTTTATATAAAAAAACTAGCTATATTTATTGTTATTTTTAATGCGAGCGAAGCTCCGGTCAAAAGCTAGTTAATAATACGTCAATAACTAAGCGACAGAAATCCAATGGCCAGAATCGGAACGAAAGCCGCATATTTTACCAATAATTATTTAATAAAATATTAATAAGCAAATACCTAGTTCTTCAAATAATTTCAAATGTCAGCCGAACGAATATTTACTAGTTTTTTTTTTTAACAAATTAGAACAAAAGTTTGACATAATTTAGAATCCAGTTATTTCGTACTTGCAAATTTCCAATCAGAATATTTTGTACCTAGCTTTTTTTTTAAATCGTTGAATTTCTCCGGGAATTTCAAATAGTTTTTTTTTTTTTCTTTTTCGTCTAATGTGAGTCATATTTCGATAGAAACTGACACTTATTTTGTTCTGGAGTAATCAATAACGTTATTTACGTTGCAATGTTAGTTTTCACGACGTCGTCGTGAGGACAACGATGCGATGCCGCAATGACTATTTCCACAGCTCGACGTCGCATTGAGTTTATGAAAAAGTCCGGATGTATATAGTCTAGTCCCGTTGTTTATACGTAGACAGTCTCTAACTAAGACTGAACATATAAGGGCAAGGTACATATTACGCACATTGATAGCATCTCTCCTAGTGTTTACTGCATGCGCGACGTTTTTAATTATATTTTCTCCATACATTTTCCGGAGGGTGCCAGGAGCTGCGTCTGCGGGGTCTGTTGCGCCCAGAACACGCTTCCATTCATTAATAGCGTCAGGAGCTACCAGTTCCAGGCCAATAACTTCACCATTAGTAACGTAGTCGATAATGATACTGCACAAAGACATATGTTTTATCCTCACCGGCTTATGCAACTATACATTAAATAAATTACGCATTCAGATACCTTTTCGAGTATTTCTTCTAAACTACGCAACGAATTTTGATGCGTTTTCCACCATTAAGAAGTCAACGTCACACTGGTGTAACAATATCGCGATGGGGTTTTTTCGCTCACTGGGTCTTCAGTAATCTAAATCTTGCGCGTGGTCACACCACGAGGCCGGTGACTCTCGCCCTGACCTCAATTTCTTTGGAGTCGGCGCAACATGTTTTTTTCTCCTACACTTCTCTATTACTCGCCATCTCGGTAGTCACCCCATCTATCCATATCATCATTCACAGAGTCCTTCCATCTTATTTTTGATCTCCCTCTACTCTTTTAGCTATCGACACTCATACTCATTACTCATTCCACCATATCACGTGCCAATACTAAGACAACCAATTTTCACACAACTTTTTAGTTATAGCTTTTAGAGAGAGAGAGAGACGGAGAGAGGGAAAGAGAGAGCGAGGTAGAGAGAGAGAGGGAGAGAGAAGGAGATAGGGAGAGAGAGAGAATATTTTTGTTGAGTGCATACAGGTTTTTTGTGCAAAATAAATAATTAAAAAATTATAACTATTATGAATCCTGGAAAGGAACTTCGTTCCATCCGGGTTTCCCTTGACACCTCTAAAGATTTTTCTTATTCTATACATTCGAGTAACAACACACATCCCTGTTAACATTGTCATAGCAGGTGCATGCAATTGCCTTTCTTTCATCCCTTTTGTGGTCCAGTATTCCGACCCCAAGACTATGTCAGTGTCCTTATAAAATGTAATATGAACCTTAACGTTCTGGTGCCGTAGTATATATTTATATGGTAGCGACACAAAGTTGCAATTGCAGTTGGCCAAAAAGTTTAAAAGAAAGTCCGCGTGCTTATGTTTTCTATGAAAATTACACGACATATTTTCAACCTGAGTGTGCCTTAAAATGCTAAACATTATATTATTATTTGCAAATACCGCGCGGTTGAAACTACAGGAAAACCCAGTAATCTACAAAAATGACCAATAGACATGTTGACTATAAATGTTTGAGCAAATATTGCAATTCTAAGAAGACATATTAGATCGAATTACGTAATTGGCGGCCTGATATATTGTTATGTCAACAAGATATCTACTTAAAGTAATAAATTGAGTACAAATAAATAAATGAATGATAATCGAAAAGTGCTAAAAGAAAGAAATATGAAAAAACAAGCGCTTTACAAATTTCCGGCGTAATTTCCGTCATTAATGGTATTTCGGTGGTGTAAAGTTATTATGATTACGACGATTACGAACCGTGATATAACCGCTATTACGTGTGGCAACACCTAACAGAGATTCACTTACGGGAGCAAGTTGCTTCCACCCAAATGGCGGTAAAGTTCCATAGCAAATTCTTTCTTAATTTTCCCATTTTTCATACGAACGATGCGGAACCCCCTCTTCATAATAAATTCTATTATCTTTCCGTATTTAGTTGGTGAAACAGGTTTAATCAAAGCAAATGTACTGAAAACAAGAACGTGGAGTATTAATAGTTTTGGACGGTTTTTTTTTTGTGGGTTGGAAATCATCAAATGACGTCTCCCGCTCTTGGGCGGCGCGGGAGGGCGTGTCAGACTTTTACTGACTAAAACCCACCCGTGTTCCTTTAGTTGCCCATGTGCCACGGCCACGGTATCTCTTTCGAACAAATCTCGCGACCCTGGTAGATCGTTTTAGACGGTGAATGCGACATTACCACGACCCGTAGGTTCTTTTTCCGGATCCCATAATACATGTTGGCGCACTATTTTTTCCTTCGTGTCTCTGGCACGACAGTTATTAAAATTTAGAGTAGATGGTAGTAGTAGTCGATTTTTTTTTTTGCGATGCCCACTGTTGTCCTATCAACGCTCGATTCAACACCGAGAGTTAAAAATTTAGAGCGTGATAAAATCCCGCCACGATAATTTTACATTCGTGCGAATGTAGTCTAAGTTGACAGAGTAGTAAAGCCCGCTTGAAGAACTGGCTGGTGATGGCATGGCGCTCTCAATTTCCAATTGCGAGAGCTGACAGGATTGTTTTTGTGCCACATGGCAAGCGCCTAGCCGACACGGCATATAGGTAGGTACTGTACTGTGGTACACCTTGTATGTTCTGCTGACTTGAGTACGCCGGAAGAGTACTGTACCTACCACGGCGCAGAACATAGGTCGCCGTGGTACATCTTGGACAGTGTAGCGCTCTGTGGGAGTTGATGTAGCGTCGGTAGACGCCGAAGAGGCGAGGCGAAAGATGAAAGAAAACCGGAGCGGACCTTTCCTTACCACGGAGCCTATTAATTAATACAAATCTAAATATTACCTTTCACTTTTATGAAACAAAATCCTCGTGGTGGCTGGGGCGCAGTCTTTTATAAGAAGTAGTTTTGAAAATATATTGACAACATTGCCAATTTGAAGCATTTCCAGTTTAAGGTATGGCGCTTGGACTCTTTTAAGTAGGTTTTTGCCTTTTTTTGGATTTATTACTTGACACGAATTATCGAATGGAAAAAAATTAAGCACTAATTCCACAATAACATCAGCCTCGACGTTATACATGTCGCACAAAAATGTGTATTTATCAAAGTAATCGTACACCTGAAACAAGATAGGTGTATGATAGAAATGTTTAAATTAATACAAAGTAATTTAAAAAAGTGACAGACATGCTATTGATCTGTGTGGACAACGGAACTATTTATCGATTGTAAAGCCAAATAAAGGTATCTACAAACTCACTTGTCCGAGCCAGCATAGGCCGCGCCAGCAAAAAACGACTGCCGAATTCTACTGCCGATTTGTAGATTCGGCGAGAATAAATGTACGCGATTTCTTAAGAGGTAATAAATTTAATTCTAAAATTCGATTCTTTCGGCTTCTTTGCTACCTTAGGCTTTGATAGGTATGCGTTTAACTTTAAAGGACCCTATCGTTGTCTCAGATAGGTTTAAATAGCCCTACCCCTACTAAGGAACAGCCCATACACTACCAGATGCAGCTGATTACCAGTATTTTACCCGTGACCCCTAACGACTTTCAAAGATCCTCAAATGAAAGACCAACGGCTTAACGTGCTTTCGAGACACGAAGGAGTCATGGTATGTAAAAATGGTCACCCATCACCGCGGCAAACGTAGCTTAACTTGATTTATCGATCTGTACGACTGCTATCATTTAGCCACAAGCCCCTCTAATCAGTAATAAATAGATGTTTAAATTCATTCTCAAGTAGAAAAGGGCGGCTTTTCGTTATTAGCTGTTTATGCTTTTTATATAAGCAAATAAAGCGAAATATGTTACCATTTTTCGTCCAATTTCGTCTGAGGCGTCTGTTTGAGGTTAGCACAAAAATTAAAGTAGAATTTCAACTTAGTGTAGGTAAGAATTCTTAATACGAATAATACAATCTTAGGTATATAGCTTAAAAAATAGCATTAAAATAATGGGATAAATAAACTTTAAAATATATTACGTTTGTTCTACCAATACGGTCAAACTTTAATAAATTCTTTTTATCCTTTTGACACTGACGGCAAAACAATTAAAGAAAGAAAAAATATCTGGCCTTGACTGAATGTAGGTTATATATCTAACAATAGGTACCTTAACTTGATCCAACTTACATTCCCTAAGTGTTCCACTAATCAGGAATAGCTTCCTAATTGCGTAATACACTACTAATTACGCTCAGAATCATTTTGGAGGAATACCTAACTAAACTTTCGAATATTTTTCTGCTCAACAACGTAAATAACGCAATGAATGTTGTTGAACTGTCAAAATGAAAACCATTCAAGTTGTTAGTGTGTTAAGTAAGTACCAGGCAGGTTGACGATGACCACATGATCTGTTTGGAAATATTAATAACTAACACTTTGCCTGCGACATCGTCCCCGTGGCCCACAGGAACTGCGCATTTTTCGGACGTAAAATATTGTTATTCTGCCGCAACCAGTCAGACTGGAAGCCTACCCCAATTTACTTTGAGAAAGGCTACTTATAAAGGAATTAAAGGACAATTTAACTGTAGCGACCATTATCACTGGCCCTGCAGCCGGTCAGTTAGCTCGTATTCCTAGGATACCGATGACCACTACCGATTTGCCAATTCCGTTTACAGGACTTCATATTCCGGTGAAAAGATCTTTTGCTTTAACAATTAACAAATCCCAGGGCCAAACCTTCGAATCAGTAGGTAGATGTACGAAAATAATACTTTACTCATGCTCAACTGTATGTTGGCCTATCGCGGGTCGGAGCTCCCGAAAATCATTTTTATTTTGCTGCCACTAAATAAAAGGGTGTACTACGTGAGCTCGACAAATTGATGTGCGAATAACACTTGTGCGACAAAACTGTACTGCGAGTCTGCGACTCACAATAGTTCGAATGCACGGTTGTGCGACACACTCGAGTTCACGTAGTACACTATGTTAGGTTAGGTTAAAACTGTGACCTCCTGACCTCCTACGATGACTACTAGAAACGACTAGATTCAGTGTGTCGCACAAGCGTGCATTCCAACTATGGTGAGTCGCAGTACAGTTTTGTCACACAAGTGTTATTCGCACATCCATTTGTCGAGCTCGCGTAGTACACTCAAATAAAACGACATCAAATATTGTTTACAGGGAAGCTTTAAGCCACTAAACTGTAGTGGCTTAACTAAACTAATATTATAGATAGAAAATAATATAAACTAATATTATAAAAGGTTTGACTTTTTGTATGTTTGTATGTATGTTTGTCTATCTATCCTCATCCGCCTTTCTCAAAATAAATTGGTGTAGACTTCCAGTCTAACTGCACGCGTGGCATGACCACCATAGAAAGAACTTTATCTATTCTTCGTAGAATAGAGATAGAACTGTCATGCTACGCAAGCAAAAACGGTACAAATCTTTCTACAATCTTTAATTCTGTCTTTAATCTTTCTACAATCTGTCACTTTGTCTATTCGTCCGTCGGTAAAACCCCTTTCTACGGTGGTCATGCAACGCATGGTGGTTGCGGCTGAATATCAATATTTTACGTCCGAAACATTCGCAGTTCCTGTGGGCCACGCGAACGAAGTCGCGGGTGAAGTGCTAGTCTGTACCTACTAAGTTTCTAATTAACCAAAAATAAAATGTGCAGTTTTTCTTTTTTAGCTTTAGCTTTCAGCATTTTTATACCGTCGTAATTTCTAAACAACATGTGTGATTTGAATCTATACTAATATTATAAAGCTGAAGAGTTTGTTTATTTGTTTGTATGTTTGTTTGATTGAACGCGCTAATCTCAGGAACTACTGGACGAAATTGATAAATTATTTTTGTGTTGGGTAGCCTATTTATCGAGGAAGGCTATAAGCTATATAACATTACGCTACAACTAAGAGGAGCGGAGCAGTAATGAAAAATGTTGCAAAAACGGGAAATATCGCACGGATAGGCGATTCGACGCGACGGGAAAAGTCGGGGGAACAAGAAATTTAACGCGGACGAAGTTGCGGGCAGAAGCTAGTAATCTATAGAGGAATTTAAATGATAATCAACCTTGATTATGAAACTATTTAGTTGGATAAGGATATTATAATGATACGAATGTCATCATCTTACGATTCTACCCGTGTTTTGACTGACTCATTTGAACAAAAAGCGGTTATTGTGAATTAACTGTAATAGTTGGACATACAGCCTCGCCGACTTTTTTATAGGTAATGATGACTACTACAAACATGTAGTATATTATTATATGTACCATGAATAGTTTTAGCAGCGTACGCCAAATAACAACTTTTATGGGCAATTTTTTGATACGTTGGGTTACATTATGGTTATTTTCGTAACGATCTCTATTTAATAAAAAAAACCAAAATATTTTTTTTTAAATCGGTTTAGTAGTTTTCAAGTTTATCCATTATAAACGTACCAATAATCAAATCTTTCCTCTTTATTAGTTTAGACGAGAGGACTGAAAAGGTTTAATTATTTTCACGGCAGACCACGTAGAAGATGGCGAGACCAACTGGACAGATTTTGTGAAAACTGCACCCTAATTGCGAAACTCATAATTTATCAGAATCTGAATGAGATTGAAGATTATTTCTAAACCATTGCGTCATTTGTTCGAATAAATTGTCGGCTCAGCAACGTAAATAACGCAATGAATATTGTTTAACTATGAATATTAAACCAATTCCTACCGATAAAAAGTTCCGCAATTACCCCTCTGGAAGGCGGACGCGCGGGCTTGCGATAGATGGAAGGAGTGGATGGGAGCCTTTGCCCAGGAGTGGGACAGTTGAGGCTTACAAAAAAAATAATACGAAAGCATGAAGCAAAAAATATCGTTTTAACTAAAACATGTTTTAACGTATCAGGATCCTATGAAGGTGGGCAGAAACTCCGCCACCTGCTACGATCCTTACATACATAACCTTGTCTTAATTATCCGATTCGTGTAAGAGTCATTTTCAAAAAAAAATGTACGTCACACAAAAGAAACACAAGGGTATAATAATTTTTCGTTACATAAAGGATCATAACGTTACACAAAATAATTTACAAGGAATAATTCATCTTGCCGTTTTCCACTCGTATTGTAATGCATATATACCTACACCAAGAAAAAACAAAAACAAATCTGGGTTTAGATTGTATTGTATCTTTATTTAAGGGTGAACAAAAACAAGATTTTGTTTTTAATATAACAATAGATGAAAATAAACAATCCCAAAAGCAGTTTAAAAATGTGCACAAAACACATAATGTACTAAAAAACAATATAAAAATAATAGTTTAAAAAAACTAAAAAACACGCTTCCATTGAAAACCAAACTAAAAAGTACAAAATAATGGAAAAAAAGCGTGGGGTGCTTTTTAAGGTATTTTTTATTGATATCAGGAACCCCACGCTTTTTTTCCATTATTTTGTACTTTTTAGTTTGGTTTTCAATGGAAGCGTGTTTTTTTGTGTTTTTAAACTATTATTTATTTTCTATTTTTTAGGGTGTTTCTAATTTTGAGACGTATGTCAGCGTAGTTTGTGACGTATGTCAGCGTAGTTTGTGACGTTTGTCAGCGTAAATTGTGACGTATGTCAGCCTAGTTTTCGAAGACAGTTTTTTTGCTGTCCTGGTAACCCTGGCAAGGATAATGGCACAAATTTATGAAATTATAGCAGTGTCCTCGGTCTTTGACAGGTGTGCAAAGTTTGAATGAAATCTGATCGTTTAAAGTGGGTCAAAATCGCGCTATAAGGAGTCGGTTACAAAGAAACATACAAACATACAAGTGAAGCTAATATAAAGCGTGTAAAAATTAAAAACTATTATAGGTATAAGAGAGATCCGTTTACCTAGCCTGCGAAATTGAAAAATTCTTATGTTTTTTAAAATTGCAGATCTGTATAACTATAAACGATTTTGCTTTTCATAATAGGTAAGTAAAATACTGAATTGCAATATGCACACAGCTTTATACCTTTTCCTTTGTGTAACGTTACACAATGTTACACAAATGAACAAAATTTACGTGGCGTCAAAATAGTATCAAACAAATTACAGACAAATCTTTCTCTTGAAAGATATCAGTTGGATTCTCTCATGAGTGTACGAAATCACATATATAAAGTTTTTGTGTTATTTATTGGTACTTATAAAATCCACGTTACTCGGAGAAACATAATTAGCGACAAAAATCGAGAATCAGAGTCTAATCAAAATGTCAGAGTAAAAATTAGAGGGCTGCCCTGTTATTTCTTAGACTGGCAGTTGCGTATTGTTCTGACACTGCTAAATAAACTAGAGATGTGTTCATCATCATCATCATCATCATTTCAGCCGTAAGACGTCCACTGCTGGACTTAGGCCTCCTCCAATTTGAGGGGCTTTGCTATAATCGCCACGCTTGGCAGGCGGGTTGGCGATCGCAGTACGGTGGTAAAATGCATAGAGAACGCTGCTGCCCATTCTCTAGTAAGTCTCTTAGTCGCCTTTTACGACACCCACGGGAAGAAATGGGGAAGAGATGTGTTCAACGTAAATCAATTTTAGCGTTGGTAGTCGTTACACAGAGGTGTTACAGAAAATACAACAAAAGTGGACATATATTTAAATTCAATTCTATTCGTTTTATTTCAGCAATTTATTCAATGTTTTACTTTTTCGGTAGGTCAGTATCTTCGTTAATATACCCCGTACTAAATTTAATAATATTTCATTTAAATAGGCGTCAGTGAATTTTTTTGGAATGTAGAGCATAAGTGAGACATAAAGAAAATATATAGGAAAGGAACGAAGAGTCTTATGACCCTGTGTTTATTTTGTATTAAAAAAAAAATATAATGTAAATGGGTATTTAAGGTTTAAATTAATAAGTTAACATTATAAATAATGTTTAGAACGAAACGAATTCATGAAATCGGCAACAGGATCATAATAATATGTGATTTTTCAGCAAGGACAAGACATTTTACGAAAAAGTACAATTTTTTTGGAAAATGACTCTTACTTATGGCACAATAGATATTAAGTTCAAATTATTAGTCGTACTATATTTTTGTTTTGCATAACTGTTTTGTTGTCGTTGATACGTCTGTCGTGCGTTGTTTGTTTTGTGATATAACTGAGAGCATACTGTTAGACAAAGATTATTCTTACATTCACAATATTTACTTCACACTAGCTTTTGCCCGCGGCTTCACCCGAATGGATGTCGGAAATTAGCGCAGGCATTTTAAAATAAAAGTAGCCTAAGTTACTCCTTATTACATCAGCTACCTGCCAATAAAAATCCCGTCAAAATCGTAAAAACTTTCATTCCCTATTCCCTATTGTTATTTTACCCCCTTATGGGTAAAACTTTAAATATAATTCATAACTATATATTATGTAATAAAAGCCAAATAAAAAAGTTTCATCATTCTAGCTTTAAAAATGACAATACTTCCCTACAACCTTTCATCCTCCTTATGCATATAATCGTAACTTTTTATGAATTTTCATGAAATATGATGATTATTATATTTATTATTTATACGAGACTTCAACCACGTAATTGCAATATACATATTTTTATCCAAATTTGCCTCAGTCGGTATGTTCAGCGCTTCTAGTGTTAAACCACCGTGCTGTTGATGTATATTGATATATTACCTTTTCATTTTGCATACAAAGATTGCCACGGCAAAACACACAACAACAACAAAATAAAAAACATAAGGAAATTACATCAAACACCGAATGAGCGATAAGAATGCAACGTAAACCAACAGTACGTTCACGAAAGCTGTTCGAAATTCGAACTAAAGCAGTGTGCGCATGAAACATGGTTGTAAATTACATTTTATGACGCGCAGGCCATGTGCGCACTGTCTGTCAACTACGGGAAGCTTCGGGCAGACAAATTCGCGCGACGAAGGCGCCTCTGTGAACGTGCAGACGTACCTACGTGGAATGAGAAACAGACTCTCGAAGCTGCAACATTTCCATCGTTTTATGATAGGTACCTAGTATACCGAGTTTAAGGAAGTATGCGTGACGGGTAACGACGTAACTGTAGAGGAGACTAGAAGAGAGATAAATAGAAAATTCGTAACGCAATGTTTTTAGTGTAAGGCAGGGTGATTCGGGTAATTTCGGGTGATTTTAGGTACTATTCTAAGTACAAAGTTTGTGGTTTCAAAATCCGAATCACTTACGAAATGGTCACGGACATAAATGTTAGTTCGGGTCTGAACTAAGAATGAATGACAAAACGATTTGACAGTTGTGTTCAGCCACAACTGTCAAATCGTTTTGTCCGATCTTGTTACCAAAAAGAGAAATAATCAGCTATAGGGTCCACTTCGAAGTTAAGAATTACTTTTGAAGAGGCCCGTGTCTTCGTTGACGGAGTGAGAGAGTAGGCCCCCAGATGGGGGAATTTCTTTTTAAACATCGATGCACAGAGTGCGGCAGTTAAAATTTGACGTGTCTGTATGTGGGATCGTAGCTCCCTAACGGCTGAACCGATTATGTTAGTTTTTACTGTCTAAAAGGTGACTTAATCGAGAGTGTTCTTAGCTTAAGAAAATTGGTTCAGCCGTTTGATTATCAGTTCTTCTCTGGGTGATGAAGTGATTTGAGCCACTTCCACAGGTCTGATCGAGCCGAAACTTCGTAGTCTATTACTTAAAGATATTCGAAGAACAAAGTAACCTTAAACTGATGCTGCAGCAGCACCTTGAATGTCCAGGATACCCAACTACCGCACCAACAAACAGGAGAACTTTGGGCCCATAAAAAAATAGGAAACACCATTTATCTATTACCGCTTCATTGGTCTCAATGTGAGTAATCAGATTCTGATGATGAAGTAGCAACGAAGAAAGAGGATAAATTAGTAACAAGCTTCACTGTGGGAAACATACGTTGAGCTGCACTGATTTAAGCGAGACATGTGGCGATCGTAGGACCGTAGCATGTTTACTATTACAAGTTTAATAGCAGCACTCTAATTGCGTACAACACAATATTAATCAGAATCTGAATCATTTTGAAGTTTCGTGCTCTCTTTCCTTTGTTAGGAAAAAATTACTGCTTACCAACGCCACGAATGTTTTCATCATCAGCCATAATCAGCAGCCTATAAATGTTCCCACTGCTGGGACACAGGCCTCCTCTCGGTGAGAGGGAGTGGGCCATAATCCACCACGCGGGCCCAGTGCGGGTTGGTAGATGTCATATATGTCTTCGAATTTTTGGTTCTAAGACATGCCGGTTTCCTCACGATGTTTTCCTTCACCGTTTTGAGAGCAGTGGTGATGAAATAATTTACAAAAAGTAAAGCGCCTGCTTGGGTTCAAACTCACGATCTACTACTCGTAAGTCGCGGCCGTTACCACTGGACCACCACTGCTCCCAGTACCTAATGGTGAGGATCATGATCCGTTCTATGTTGGACTTGGAAGTGTAGAGTCACACCAAGACACAAATATATAGGTTAGGTTTAAAGAAAAAATATTCTCAATAAAGACATACGTCACTCACTTGAGAACAATATTAAACATATAGGTACATAATTTACACAAGGTTCGTCGTGATCAGTTACACAATACTAAAAAATACATTAATTATAGAGAGCTCGTTGTCATCAGTTAAATACTAGATATATTTATACATACAATGCTCTCATTTCTCCAAAAGAGATCGATCCGCAATTATATACTCACTAAGTTGAGTTTTGAACATACTGAAAGAATGTAGATTTCTTATACTAGCCGGTATTCTATTATAAAGTTGTGCTCCTTCAAAAGTTAGCATTTTTTTGCCATACTTAGTTCTAGTTTTGGGCAGAACTAGCAAGCTAGCTCGCCGGGTGCTACGTTGATTGATTTGTTTGTATTGGGTGAGTGTTATGTTTGTGTGAATGCTCTTATTAAGAATTTTTCTGATGATAATACATGTACTGTAAGTATACAGTTGTTTAATATTCATTATTTTTGTATCGCTATAGATATTACTGGTAGATGTTAAATTAGGATAATTGAACAGTATTTTTATGAGTTTATTTTGGGTAATTTGAAGTTCTGACAATTTTGTTTTGGCAGCGCTGCCCCAAATTTCGATCAAATAAAGTAGATGCGGCTTGACTAGGGAATTATAGATGGTGTAGCGTAATTTTGATGAAATGTAACGAACTAAGTTACGCAGTGACCCGGCAAGTGCTGACAGCTTGCTTTTTATACGATCAACGTGAGCATTCCACGTAAGTGAGCTATCGATTCTCAGTCCGAGATATTTTTCACAGGTTTTTTGCTGAAGAGGAACATCATTAATTGTTAGCGGGATATATGGGGGAATTATTTTGTTTTTTGCCTTAAATATAACGTAGCATGTTTTGGAGATATTTATTGTCAGGAGATTGAATTGAAACCATGCTAGTAAAGTATTCAAATCTTCTTGGGCTTGTGAGATAATTTGATGGATGGAGGATCCGAAGTAGAATAAACAGGTGTCATCAGCGTATAACGTTCGGTTTAATTTCGTGTATGTTGTTTATATAAATTAAAAAGAGCAAGGGACCTAAAATAGATCCCTGTGGGACGCCACATCTAATAGGTTTACCACTTGAGCCAAGTTTAACCACTTGAGAACGATTTTTAAGGTAGGACTCGAACATTTTCAGAGCCTTGCCAGTGATGTTTATTGATTCTAATTTCTATAATGAGCAATTTGTGACAGACTGTATCAAATGCCTTTTTTAGGTCTATAAAAATACCCAGAACTGTGTTTTTCCTATCTATATTTTGTTTTTTTTTAGTAATAAGGTCAATAGTAGCTGAAGGCATTACTCCTTGGTCTAAATCCGTATTGCCGGTCGTTTGTAGCTAGGTTAGACATACATACATAAAATCACGCCTTTTTCTCATGGGGGTAGGCAGAAACTACAGAACGCCACCTGCTACGTTCCTGACATACTCCTAGTGCCTCGTTTAGGTTCATTGGACACTTAACAAAATATTACCTACATACATTATGTAGGTAATATTTTGTTATGCTTAGCTTACCTACTTATACGTAATCAGTCTTCAATCATGATCCTGTCTTAAAGTAGATAAAAGTAGCTACAGACAAAGCCACTTCAGACTTAAAAGTATGTAAAAAAAAAATTACAGTACGTTTGTACTTCCGGACGTAAAGAATCGCATCACCCCATTTCTTCCCGTGGGTGTCGTAAAAAGCGACTACGGGACTTACTAGAGAATGGGCAGCAGCGTTCTCTATGAATTTTACCACCATACTGCGATCGCCAACCCGCCTGCCAAGCGTGGCGATTATGGCAAAGCCCCCCAAATTGGGGGAGGCCTATGTTCAGCAGTGGACGTATTACGGCTGAAATGATGATGATGATGATGATGTACTTCTTACCTACAATAAAATACAATCCTATTGCAAATGAATTTGTTTTTCCGCCGCTGCCGCGCCAAGACGTTAGCGTCTCAGCATTATTCCAAAGAAAACACAGAAATATCGATGTTTTGTATCGACTAGAATTGTAGCTGAAGATAGAAAGAAAATAGGTACATAAGTATCCAAGTCTTGTACATTTTAAACTAACTCATTTTACCCGCGACTTCGTGCGCGTGGAAGTAGTCAGGAACAATATTAAAATAACAGCAATTTTTTCTTTATTTCTTCGGCCCTAACGCATCACACACCCCGTCCGCTTGACTATTTCCGGATGCGCTCATCTAGCGTTCTTTCTGACTGTTTTGCTCGCCTGTTATCAGTTCATAAGGATTAAAGTGTGATGTTAAAAGCCTTCTTCAAGAACGGGCTATCAAATACAAAAAGATTTTTTCAAATCTGACTAGTCATTTCAGCGATAAGATGTCCTCTGCTGGACAATAGGCCTCCCCCAGTTTGGGGGGCTTTGCCGTAATCGCCACACTTGGCAAGAGGCGGGTAGGATAACGCAGTATGGTGGTAAAATGCGATGCGGTGAGAGAACGCTGCTGCCCGTTCTTCAGTAAGTCCCATAGTCGCCTTTTACGACACCCACTGACAGAAATGGGGTGATGCCGCTTTTTACGTCCGGTACCACACGAACTACTAATCTGACTGTTAATTTAAGAGATGAGCGCACTGAAACAAACTCTGGCTTCATTATTAGAAACTAGTCAATTTTTACTACTACACTTTTGGAGACGTTACTACGAGGAGTGGTCAAGCGTGGACTTTACAAACAAATTAATATTACATTTTGGGAAAGTTGGGAATGAAAGTATGAAAAATCATTTTGGGGAACTTGGCGAAAATAGGAATCACCCTTAATTACATCTTACAGTTACGTTAACTCATTTTTAATGTAAAATCTTATTAAAATATCGGCACTCTTGTTGTGTAACACGCTATTAATCAGAATCTGAATAATCTTGAAGGTTATTGCTAACCTGTTGCTAAAACATGCGTCTGCTCAACAACGTAAATAACACAATGAATGTTGTTGAACAGTCGAAATGAAAGCCATCGCTACTGTTAGTGTGTTACGCAATTACCCCGCTTGGTTTGACAGAGGGGTTGAAAAAAAATTGAATTCTTGCAAAACATTCTTGCATTACTGCAATATGTTGGTTGCTTTCGAAGGGTGAAAACTATAAACTCCTGAAAAAACTATACATTTCAAAAATGAAGATACCAAATGTTCTTTATAACTCTTCTTATAGCTTTATACGAGTATCAATACCTAAGATATTATCTGCAAAACTTGCCAAGAACACCGTTACGTAGTCTGCGTAGACGTCTACAAAAATTGTTTTCTAACAATTTTATCGGAACGTAGATCGAGACTTCAGTTTATTTTCTTTCGGAAAAAGCGAGAGCAACTAACTAAAACCAATTTATTAAACACCTGCAAATACTTTTGATTACTTGTTTTGACTGGCTTTATTGGAACAGGGAATTTAAAGGAATGCTAACTACAAAAGACGGAGTCTACATACTATTTGGTATAAATACAATAACGATCATTACAATGAATTCATTCATTCATTTCAGCCGAAATACTTCCACGACAGGACACAGCTTAGACCTCGCCCAAGCACCGCCAATTCGACCGATTCTGTGCTTCCCTCATGCGACGGATCCCTGCGGCCTTCACAAAAGCATCGGTCGGTGGATCGATCCCAAATACCACAAGGCGTTGTAGGATGTTGTGGGAGGCCTTCCAATGCTATGACGTCTTCCGGTACGCGGTCACCACTCTGTGCCAGAATCTTTCGGCCCCAACGGCCAATCGGTTCTGTGAGCAAATTACACTTACGAAAAGTTTAACAGTGAATATCTCCTAATGTTGATAAATATTGTATGGTGTCATGACCATGAGCTTAATATTATCGAACCATATATGTGATATATACTCTATGACGCAATTGTAATTTCACGAGAAAAACTTTCTTGAATGTTCTTGTTTTTCTTGCCTTTTGCAGAAATTAATTACACAAAGTATAGTGTTTGGGTTATAGAAGACGGTTTGCCCTTGCCAGACTTTTGGGTTTTTACTCTTAAGGGGACCATAACGACATCAGTTCCAAATAAATGAATTTATTATAATTAAAACAGAGTTTACAAAATTTCAATGCGATAGACCAGTCCAAAATTATCTTGCAAAATCCATCATACCACAAGATGCAACCATATAATATCTACCTTTATGTTTAAAAATCCCCGCGCCGTTATAATGGGCCCAGAGTAATATTAGACGTACTTCTATCAATAAGCCTACATTTGCATGGAACTGGATCCATTAACGGGCCGTGAATGTAAACAACTGCATCAGCGGACGGCAACTTAAAAGGCGTTAGGGGGAATTTAAATCTCCCGAATGCTTTTTGTTCACGCCGCACAAGAACACAGTGTACCTACTCACATTAGTCTTTCACGTTACTGTCATTTAATCATTTAATTACCAAGTTTATTAGTTATAAAGGAATATGAGGAGTTAGCTGATCTCGTTGTTAGGTCCTATGATTTGTATGTCGGCGATAAAGGTGTGTAAGTGTACCTATATCTTATAATTACTACAAATGGAATACCGAGCTTTTGAATACGTCCAACACGCGTAGCTTGACCACCGTAGAAATGGGTTTAGTCGACGGAAGAATAGACAAAATTACAGATTGTAGTAAGACTAAAGACAGAATTAACCCTAGATTACTAAACTATCGTACAAGTGACGTTGTTCTAAACATTCGTAAAAAATACGACAGGAAAATAAAACAATAAATCTACGAATCATAAATTTTAATTATTTTAGAAATTACAATCACTTATTCTTTGGGTTTAAGAGATCACATAATAATGAAAATAGTTTCATTTTTTTTTTTGCTCTACACGGTTTGAACACATATTCATGTTGTGCGCCGTACATCTGGCTCTTTTACATTTCATGCAAAAGTTAGTTGCCATTTTTCTAGCCTAAGACGGACACAAGGCACATGTTTTTTCTAGAATTTGATTCTTGCATAATTGCCGCTTCAGGAATAGCTTCAATGCCTTCAATACCTAAGATAGGCAAACTGACAGACGCGATTAGGAAGGTACAGTGAGGCGGGGGACGCGGGAACGATGCGAAATTTGTTTTTTCCAGGAAACATGATTTTGCCGTCGTAAATTTTACGATAGTTTAGTAATCTAGGGTTAAAGATTGCAGAATATTTGTACCCTTTTATGCTGGCGTAGCATGACATTTCTATCTCTATTCTACCAAGAATAGACAAAACTTCTTTCTATGGTGGTCATGCTACGCGTGCAAGTCGCAGAATATTTTATTGAACCTTTCAGATTATCATAACGGGTCAAATTAAATTTGCCAGCAAAACTCCGTGGATGGTATAATATCTAAATATGATAAAATAAAGAATAAATTAATTAGATTTTTTTTTGGGTCTTACCCCTAGTATAGTTACTTGAAATATCAGAGGGGAAATTCTCGTAAATTTATGAACGTTCACAGTCCGATCAAAGTTTCAGTCTGTCAAAAATACCTCGAGATAATAAATTTTTGTCAAGTTTTTGACATTTGATTGTTGCCGAGGTGAGACTGCGACTAAATTTTAAACGTTTTTAATTACGAGACTTCTAGTCTTCGTTTTAATAAAACAGCTTTTGACGTAATGGTTATCGATATCTAAGCACGACAAAATAAGAAAACCCTAAATTACTCAACTCAAACTTCAAGTCACCAACTAACCAGCGGTCGTTAACTCCATTTTTCTGTTTGTCATATTAACAATGTCAGCTATGCATTTTTACCAATATTCACTTTTTAACAATACATAAAACGAGCAGTGCGAACACCACAGTCTTATAAAATTTATTTTATCGCCAAAACAAACTTTGAACTGCTCTAGGTACTGAGCAGTAGTATTTTTGTGGAACCCACATTGTTAACAGGGACCATCAATTTATATAAACAAGTGAATATTGGTAAAAATACATAACCGACATTGTTAATAGGGACCATCGATTTAGATATCAATACCGGTCACGTCTATGGAAATTCGCTACCTAATTTAATTTGACCCTGTGTATAACATAAAATTAGCTTCAGCGATGTTGGTTACTTTTTATTATTTTATGATCAACATATTTTTTGACAACGTTTTTCGTACACCCATGTTTTTTTTTTCACAATTTTACACATACATTTAGGAGTCAACCCTTACAACATCGTATAGGTAACGTTTAACCCTCGGACAGCGGATGTAAACAAATGTAAATCACGACTGGCGTTACCGCCACATGTGTGCTGTTTGGGGTTAAAAAACTTACTAATTGGTATCTGATTCTGACACATAAAAAAATCAACGTTTTACAACATGTTTGGTAAAAGATAAGGTCGGGAGAACATCGGGTGCGAAAATAGACAAAGCTTTTTAGGGCGAGCAAAACTTATGGCTAAGATAATACAGCGATCAAATAAGTTATGCATCAGTTGTGAATATCATAAATACAGTTATATTTTTAGATGTATATATCAAGTAATACTAATCAATAATAAGTCTTATTCTTATGTACGGTCTGAAATAAAATGCGGTTTTAAACAAGTTACGAGTACCTAAGTACGCTAATTTCATATGTCTACACTGAGGTAAAATATGTAAGTTTGTGAGTCTGTAGCAAGGAATCTCCGGAAAAGTATGATTTGAAAAATACTTTTTACTTCTCATAGCCCAATTCTTGAGGAACGTATTAATAGGCTATTACACGCTTTATATTAGCTTCACTTGTATGTTTGTATGTTTGTTTGTAACCGACTCCTTATAGCGAGATTTTGACCCACTTTAAACGACCAGATTTCATTCAAACTTTGCACACCTGTCAAAGACCGAAGACAATACTATAATTTCATAAATTTGTGCCATTATCCTTCCCAGGGTTCCCAGGACAGCAAAAAAATTGTCTTCGAAAAATACGCTGAC
The DNA here is from genome assembly GCA_947507805.1 of Aporophyla nigra. Classification (NCBI taxonomy): domain Eukaryota; kingdom Metazoa; phylum Arthropoda; class Insecta; order Lepidoptera; family Noctuidae; genus Aporophyla; species Aporophyla nigra. The sequence continues at coordinate 8,860,169 of OX382291.1, read as the reverse complement.
ATACGTCACAAACTACGCTGTCATACGACTCAAAATTCGAAACACCCTAAAAAATAAAAAAAAACTATTAGTTTGAACATTACGCTACGATTCTTAGGAGACTAGCAAAATGAAAAATACCGCCTTTTTCCCATAGGAGTAAACAGCTACGACAGTACCTACGCCACCTGCTAACGACTATCTAGAAATCTAATTTTTAAATATGCGCTTCTCATATGACTTTACAAATGTTCAATGATCCGTGTGGTGTCGGACGTAAAGAATAGCACCATCCCATTTCTTCCCGTGGGTGTCGTAAGAGGCGACTAAGGGACTTACTAGAGAATGGGCAGCAGCATTCTCTATGCATTATACCACCATACTGCGGTCGCCAACCCGCCTGTCAAGCGTGGTGGCTTGGGGAAGGCTTTTATCCAGCAATGGACGTATTTCTGCTGAAATGATGACGATGATGGTACATTTCGAAATATCATGCATGTGAGTCAATTAGTAGTATGAGAGGCTAATACCGTGATAGAGCTCTTAAAAGACAGTATCGTCACCGCATGATTTCCAAAAAACTGACATCGTAGGACGACGTTTGATGTCATTATAAAATAAAACAACAACAAAATAAATATTGAAAACAAACTAGATCATGCAATTACAAAGGTCAGTTGAACTTCAAAACAAAAGGGTTGCACGACGCGGTCGGTCAGGATGCAGCCATCAGTTGGTTCCCTTTGTTTTCTTGGCGTGCCATACGCGGCTTTACGAAAATATACAAGAGACCGAAATGTAACCAACATGCCGCGCCCACACGCCGTCTATACATGTTTTGACGACGCGTCATCGCTCCAATACCTTTGTCTAAACGGATAGTGTGCATATATCATAACAAACTACGCTACAACTTATGTACGTTTCCGCAATTTATAATCTGCAGGTTTGCAGTTCGACTGTTCAGACTAAGTATCTTATAAATTTTGCCGGAGGAAGCTTGTTATAATATTATCAAATCTATTCGAGAACAGTGCGGTTAATGTACGTGGTGTCATTATAACCTACTTACACTTATTCGTCGGCGAATTTGTGCATATTTGTAAATATGTATTATTTAATTAACTAACCGTTGTGTTAGGTGTAAACTTCTATCAGTACATATTCCAAATTGAATTCGTTTTTCGTGCCGTGTGACCTTAGTTGTTCTTCTAAACTTTACAATAAATTTTTATGTGGGTTTTACCTGGTCCACGTTTTATAAATTTGGTAAGTCAATCGTGCGACTGCATCCAAAATTTCGTTGATTACTTTAAATATTTTAAAAAGTAGAAGGGTACTTAATGTACCAAAGTACTAACACTTCAATTAACATTTTCACTATCCATAAAGTAGATACAATAATTAGTAACATAATCAACCTGTACTATAATTATGTGATTCACATCAATTTACATGAGATAGGTATATAAGTATTTATCACGAACCTAATTTTGTCAATTCATTTTCACAGGTGCATTAAAACAAGACGACCGACGACGGTTAATATATTTTTTTTACACATCTCTATCTAACATTTAGGAGATATTATGAGCATTATATGATCAAAATCTAATTATTGGACAGTTTAGAGCAATCTGACCCAATTTCACATGATTCCTCGTGTGTTAAAAAATATTTTCCTGATATTAATTAAAACCTTGCATCACTTAATTCAGCTACAACATGTACCTATTATAGACTCACGAAAAAAAATGATTCCGTAGAAAACATTCTTATCACATTCATTTTCAACACCTCTCATCAGATAATAGACAACATGCATCCGAAATTACTGAAACGACCTGCCTGAGGTGCCAAAGAGAGACTGAAACTTTCTACTGCGCAGCCTCCGAAGAACAATTCACTAACAGCTACGTGGAAACAAAAAGGTAGCAAACTGAAACAAGCTATCTCTTACTGAAAAGTAGTCACTACGTTTCATTCAGACTTCAGAATTCTAGAGTGTGTACAAACATGTGTATAAACTCTTCGATTGTCATAATCGCCTAGTACTTCCGATGTATTAAAACCACTTTTCTGGTGGTCCTTAAATGCTGAATAAGCAAAAACAAACCAATCAACATTGGTTATTTTTTGCTTATTCCTCGGAGTTGCAATTTGTTGCACTTTAAAAAGAAGTGTTCTATATGTTACATATAGAACACTTCTTTTTATTTTCACAAAACTTTCTGAGTGTCCCACGTAAAAATGCAATAAGTTTTGGGTGTGTTTTGTTACCGTTGCAACAAGTGAATTGTTGTTGCACTGAACTTGCTGCGGTTAACGAGTAGGTATCTACATTAGGGATTAAGACTGATAAATGAAAATAAAACTGCGATTTATGCTTATAATTTAAGTAATAGTTTATTCATTCTAATATCATGCAAACTCTAATGGATCGTACCAACAATTGACATTAATAATGAAATATTTGTACATGTATTAACAACCTACACCGCACGTCTGCTCTCGATATGTGATGCTTTAACCCTTTCACGCACAAAATAAGTACACTTAAGTTTTTATAATTATGATTACGTTATTTAGTGTCTTTTTAGGTAATTTAAACATATGTATAATAACAAATAAAAAATACCCCATAGATTTTTAGAAATTTCTTGGGACAAATGTGTCCCAATATGCGATAAAGGGCGTCATTTATTATATTGTGAGGTACCAACTATTATAGCAATTTATACAAGTGTTTTTCGGATATTAAAAAACTAAATTCAATAAAATATTACAATTTTATTCATAATTTCATGAATGAAATCTGCAAAACAATTTCTTGTTGCTGAGAAACATAAAACATTGCAAATGTCAAATATATTGCTGGTACTATTTTCTACTCCACTCTGCACTCTGCATACATGTGAAGGTAAATATTGTGTCCTATATTTTGAATCGGTTTTTTGGTCATAGAAATGGATGGCATGTTTTCGTATAGAACAATTGCCAAACATAGCCCTAGCCACAACTTGACGGTATTCAAATGATGAGAGTAAATGCCCTTCTGTGCGATGTTGTGCATGCAGTTTTTCATAAACAGTGTAAGAATACCTATACATACATACAAAATAGTTCATAACGATGTCCAATAAATAAAAACAAAGCCGCAGATAATATTTGGTGTTGTCAGAAAAAATATACTGGCGATAAATATTATTTTTTCACTTGAACTCGGGAACCGGATCACGCGATGATGAATAAATGGGGATAGCAGATGAAGAGTCTGAAGATGGACCTTGATTTTGAGTAGACTCTAACGGAGCAGGTGGCTTAATTATAGCTTTGGAAACTCCAGCTTGCACGTCCTCTAATAAGAATGACTGGTCTTGGTAATTTTCGTCGTCGTGAGTACGGCGTCGTCAGTGTCACTAGTCTCAGCCATGAGAAATTCCTTGACTTCGGAATCAGTCCAATAAAAAATCTTGTTTCCTTTGCGCACCTAAAACAATGAAAATAAGTGTTTATACTGCGTGTAAAATCACAAAACATGCATAAAACGTATTTGTTATTATTTGTAAAATATTAATAAAATTGACCTTTTACGCATATTGGGACAACCGCGTCCCCTGCACATAAGTTCATATTTTAGTAACTTACATGTTAGTAATTACGACAAATAACAAATAACCACAATTATTACTTACCATTCTCATAAATGATTCAATAAACAATCACTGAATACTGCAAAAATGTAATAATAACCACTTATGAAAACAACCAAAGAAGCGCCCCAAATTACCCAAAAGAAATATGAAGTTTTTGGTTTTTTTTTTGCGCGCCTTTCTACTACCTTACGGAAAAAAACAAAATACATTCGGAAACAATCAGTATGCGTTGAGTTTAGTTCCAAATAATGCTTTGTTTAGCAATAAACACACATTTAGTTTTAGGGACACCGGTGTCCCATTTACGTCAAAGGGTTAATGCATTTTAAATGAGTAAAAAATTGAATTCTTATTAATTATTATTTTGAAGATTTTTGTTCTAGTTTTCCGGAGATAATTTATTACAATGAAAGAACGTTATCAGGCATAACTTGTGATTGGTAGGAAAATGTGTCTTGATTGGAAGCTGCTGGGCCAACCGGCAGCTCTGTCGTATAATATAACGTTTCTCCGTCTTGAATGGGCTGCAAATTGGCCAAGCTTAGAAATTCCATCTGATTTTCCTGCCCCTCCCCTGGCACGTAATTTTCCACAGCTAGGGAAGCGTCACCAACATGCGAGCGCATATGGAAGTTCAAATGACTACTTTGTTTGAATCTTCGGTCGCACACGGAACACTCAAACGGCTGTATATTGGTGTGGGTACGCATATGTTGCCGAAGGTGCACAGACTGCGAGAAACACTTGGTACATATCACACACTTGAAAGGCTTCACTTTGGTGTGAGTTCGGAGATGCTGGTCCAACCCAGCCTTCTGTGTAAACGCTTTAGGGCAAAAAGTGCAAACAAAGGGTCGAACGCCGGTGTGCATCCGCATGTGCTGCTGTAAGCCACCTTGTTGAGTGAATCGTTTAGCACAGATCGAGCATTGGTGCGGTTTCATCTTAGCGTGTACGATACGATTGTGTTCGTCGTACTCGCTGCTATCCAGGAATATTTGACTGCAAATGCGACAAGAGAAGGTAAACCGATTTTTGGCATGAAGTTGAGCGGCCATCATGTTAGTGGGGTAGAAGTCCCGGTCGAGTCGTTTCTCGCACACCTGACAGCGCAGCGCAGCTTTGCGTCTTTTAGTATGCTCTTCCCGGTAGTGTAATGAATAATCACAGCAGTTGAAGAAAATCTGACGACACTGCAGGTCCGGACGCAGGGTCGAAGGAAATGTGCAAGTAAAGGGCCCCCTGGTTAAAACAAATTAAAAATAAGACTCCAGGTTCGTTTAATGTCTGCACTAGGTATCTACATTACTTCCTCTTTCAGTTTACTGCATAGGAAAAAGCTTATGTTTAAAAAGTTGAGTTAAAATAAAATACAAATACTTAATCATTCATAATACTGTAGAATGTTGCATATACGAATGTTTATAACACTTTTTTTTTTTTTTTTGTTCTTTTTACTGAAGTATTAGCCTATCTTTATTCCTGAGACATAACCGGTGTTAAGGTTAAACTAAAAAACTTTCCATACAAACTGAAAAACCTATATCTTCTACAAATTCACTACACACAAAGACAGGCGTGATGTTATTTGTATAGACGATGTAATTACCTCAGATCGATAGGCAGCTTAGGTTTCATTTGTGCCCTTTTGACGACACCATCGAGTCGTGATCGCTTCATTGCATCAGAGTCCATCTCATTCCTCTCAATTTTAATGATCAAATAAGTAGTGTCTTCAGAAAAGGTGCGTGTGATAAAACCATCGCGTCCAATGACTTGTTCATCGCTATTATTTGTCTGTAGCGATATAAACTTGAAACCACATAGGCCGTTAACATTCTGCGCAAATAACATGTCATTAACATCTTATGATTTTAATGTTCGTCAGAGGTACATATTAAGCTCAATAACTTGTCACTAATCTAGCGAGATTGTAAAAAAACGTGTGATATGCCTCAATCTACTTGATTTAAATCCTCCTATCCCAAATTTCGATCGTGTTGGCCATTCACAACAGAGTCTAGTAAACAGGAGATATTATGACACCATATAAAACAGAAGTGAGTGCGCAATTACAGGAGCTCATCATCTTGCCCATTTTGCCACTACCACAGTCACGATCAGGCGCAGGACCAACGGCTTTACGTACTTTCCGAGGCACGGAGAATTGGGGATACCAATGCTACTCTTTAAGGATACAGCCTGTCGTCCAGCGCTGCCACAGAGGCCACACAACAGTGTGGTATTCGCTAAGTCGCGAGTAGCTACACTAGTGCTCAAGGCTGCGACAACCGAGAGTTTCAACGCAATGATTTTGACCTATAAAACTAATCGAGATTCATCGATTATGATTTAAAGAAATTTGTTACGAAGCCTAATTCGTCTTCGAAACAGCGATGGGTGATTACAGTCTTGAATTCGTTGACAAATATAACTGCGTTAGAGAATACCATTTCGATCAGCGCAGATGCAATTTAAGGCTGACCAAAAGGCTGTCTCAACGACGAACTCTAGTAGGGTTCAGCCAAGCCATTGTCTCTTAGAGAATAGCATAGCTGGAATTCTGGGGTCCCCAGTAAATACCGAGTTATATTGCCATTTCAACGATTTCATTTTAGTTTCCGAAGATTCCTTCAAAACCAATTGCTCCGTATAAAAATTAAATGTGGTATTTGTAATACCACTTTTGTACTAAATAAATAAAAGAAGGCTGGCTTACTTGATCATTTAATGGCGTAGATTTCGCTTGAAATTCTCCATCACTACCGTCGTCGTCGTGTTGTGCTTTTTTATGATTTTGTAAAGCCTTTTTGTTGTAAAACGTTTTCATACACAATCGACACGTAAAGTTCGCCGGCGATTCGCGCCATATTATGGGATACTGTAACTGAAACTAATTTGATGAAAAAAAATCCATTTTATTTTATAAACTAGCTGCGCACTACAGTTTCACCTGCATAAATCGCGATCCCGTGGGAACATCGGGATAAGAAGTATTATATACTATGTCAGCAGTGCAGTTTTAGTGTGAAAACGTAACATACAGACTTACTTTCGTATTTATAATAATATTAAGCTAGGATTAGGATATCGGTACGGGGCTTATTTTTGCGTTTTGTTTGCATGCACTGCACTATAGAGACTTCCATGAAATTAATGTGCTGTTTTAAAAACATAATAATGCACAGTTTTTGAAAAGCCTGATTAACTCTATGGTAACCCGTAGACAGTTAATCTTAGTCGCGACCCGCGATTAAAATAAGTGATCGCGATCCAGTTTCACTGTCGATGTGGATGATTGATTTTGACCGCGGATCGCGATCTAGATTTTATACGGGCTGTGCATAGGCACAGCCCGTATATGCTGTCATATGCTGACTATGAAATTTTGAATTGGTCGGCCCACATACATCCCAACAGTCATCAACGATTTTATATTCAATCAAGACGTGAAAAGGTGACAGACAGAATGAGAAACCTGAGTACTTCATTATTAAGGATTGGTAGTACTTTATTTTCTTTTCTTGCGCTTTGTCAGTCAAGGCGGTCATAGGCTTTAGAGTCAATTCGAACGTATTAACTCGCCCGATACATGTAACCTTTAAATAATGTGTTATTTTGTGTAGGCGATTCGCACGGAATTAATCGACAACTCCAATCCAGAAATACGTACTTATTAGGAAATTGGTACGTTTTGAATTTAATGCAATAAAGTACGATTTTCTCTTATTAGGTATTTAGGAAGATTTTTTTTTCTTTACTTGGTTATTGAATAAAATTATAAAGTTGCCAATTTCATACGTAGTGCTGGAGTTATCGATTCTCCTACAAATAAATTAGCATCGTGCAAAATTGCCTACAGAAAATAAAATATTATTTAAAATTCGGCGAGTAGTTCTGGGCGGGTAAATTTGTTCGAATCTACTAATAAGCCGACCATAAATCTCAGAACCCGATGGACGTAGGCATTACCCAACCTGACGGGTTGGTTTCTTTCGAACATGCGATTCGAAAATTCCATCAATGAGGCTGTTGTGTTATTGTCATTTTGGTATGCAGATACTTACAGGGTTTTTGGGTAGTAGCAGCAATGGCTCTGATGGTGACGATGGTGACACATTTTCTCCAACTACTTCCATACTTAGGAACTCCAGGAACCGCCTCACTTATGTACCTAGATTACTTTCTATGCGACTTATGACTTGATTAGAAACCTAATCCTTGGAATCAGTATAAACTTTCCACCATGTAGATAAAAGCTAGAAAGAAAATTATTTTCGCTATATAAAATATGAATGTGGACAATATTAGTAAAAGGGGAACCGCTTGTTTTCATGATTAAAGATACTGATAGTAGGTAGGATATACCTACAGCATTGCATTGCATAAACATGTTTTGGTGAATAATAGCTTGATAAAAAGTAGCTCAACCTCGATGGACTGAGATGACTAGAACTAACCGTGTTTCCTAGAGAATAGTGATTTAGAAGTAAATTTTGCGCATCGACACCACTACAGATTCTTCCTCACAATTTCTCTGTTTCGGCTTGATGCACTCCTTAGACAGAGGGTGTTTTCCATATCCTAACGTACCTAGGTATCTTCCTCTTTATTTTAACATGCGAGCAAGTAAAATAAATATTACATAAATGCCAAACGTGCCAATTAAAACAGCAAATAGAATAAATATATTTTCTTTAAAAAGTCCGCTTTTCTTTTAGCTAACCACAGGTAATAAATAATTAATTATGATGATGCAATGCAATAGACAACGATGAGCTTCATAAAGCCTCGGTCACACACAGCGATTAATCGCTGCGAATGCGTACTCGCCGCGAGTATTCGCTGTATGTGACAGGCTATTCGCTGCGAATAGATACAGTCGCCGCGAGCTGAAAATGCCGCGATTTGAATTGAGCATGTTCAATTTTACTCTCGGCGAATGCGCATTCGCCGCGAATATTCGCTGTGGACAGGGTACTCGCTCGGGCACGCACGCCACAATTGCGGCAGTAAGTCCCCTCTTTGAGGAGTGGATAGAGAGGCGCCACGGCGTCCTCACCTTCCGCCTGACGCAGGTTCTCACCGGGCATGGGTGTTTCGGTGGGTTCCTGTTCAGGATAAAGTGGGAGGAAACGCCCGGGTGTTTCCATTGCGAGGATCATCTGGAGGGCACGGTAGAGCATACGGTGGAGGTATGCCCTGCCTGGGCGGAGCACCGCCATGTCCTCGTGGAGGTGATCGGCGGCGGCGACCATTCGCGTCCGACCCTGGTGCGAGCCATGGTATGGAGCGAAAGGGCATGGGACGCCGTCACCTCCTTCTGCGAAGCAGTAATGCTCGCGAAGGAGGAGGTGGGGCGCGTGAGGGAGTGGTAAAGTCTCTGCGCCCTCACGTCCCTAGCCGACGCAGGAGGAGACGCCCCAGGCGTCGGAAATCTATAGCGGACTCCCGGCCACCGTAGGCGCGAGCTTGCGGGCGGCGAGCAATGGGTAGCTCGCCGCCCGGTAAGGACCAGGCTCGGTTCGACGGCGCGTAGTGTTCCATTCGCCCCTCAAAGAGATGTCAGCAATACTGAAGGGATCTGCTAGGACCGATGCCTGCCAGGGTCGCGAGATTGTTCGAAAGAGATACCGTGACCCTGGCACATGGGCAACTGAAGGAACACGGGTGGGTTTTAGTCAGTAAAAGTCTGACACGCCCTCCCGCTCCGCCCAGAGCGGGAGAAGTCATTTGATGATTTCCCATCCAGAAAAAAAAAAAGGGTACTCGCTGCGAATAGTCATTCCGAGTAGACGACATTTTGAATTTGCACACCAACAGACTGTCGAAATTCTCGTGTAGAACTCGCTGTGTGTAACAGGCAGGCAAGGAATTGTCGCCACGGTAAAAATATCTAACAGTATTCTATCTTCATACAAACGCTCGGAACGCAAGTCATACTTACGCGCCTCGAATCTGGTACGCTCCGAGTACATTCGCAATCGCATACGCACCGCTTTGACAAACGGACTTATAAACTATATTGTGCTGTTTCTGGTTCCTTGAATTCACCAATAACGCTCCCAGAGATATATTTTATTTAATTACCTAGAAACAAAATAATCATTTATATTTTTTTTTATAAGTAGGTATTTCGCTTTTTCCACCAAGTAAAATACCTAAATAAATAAGTAGATAGGGTGAAAAAAGTGACACACGACTGACGTACCTACGCTTGTAGTAGTAGCAGGTACTTTCCTAGCCTAGGGTGCCCGATCTTTTCATTTGAATCGATCTTTTAGATCGTAAATCATTGATTCGATACACGATCTTGATCGCAGGATTTGAATCCATCTAGCAAAAATCGTATGGTAATTAAAAATAAATAAAAGTTGACATTGACATAATTTACAAAAATAATTAAATACTTCCTTTCATTCACAACGAATTTCATATTTTTTTAAATAAAAGTAAGTAGATGAAGTTAAAATACTATTTGCGGGCCGTAGCCCTACCGCGTCTACCGCGTGTTTACGTCTCGCGCGTGCTGTAGGTAGATATTTCAAGGATTGGACTGAGTCAAAATACTGTTAGATATTATTACCGTGTCGCTGCGATAATTATTTGCAGCGAATGCACTCGCAACCAGTAATCGCTGTGTGTGATCGAGGCTTTAGACATATTGAGCCGACCCCGACCTACATGAATGCGGATATAAATTGCCAGCTACTCTCTTCAGATGTCGCTGCTGCCAACGTCCAAGAATTTGACAGGTATAATAGCTATAACCGTAATTTTTTTTTTTTTTTTTGTTATGACCCTCATTCTTTTACGCATAAATAATTATTAATAATCCCCGTTGTGCATGTAAATCGTCAAGAACTTCTGCGATAATTATTTTAAAACGTGATGAGTTTTATGGTAGTTTTTTTTTTATAGAAAGACTGGTGATACTTGCAAGAGAACTAAGTCTGTTTTAATTACTTACAGGCACCAGTGTGACATTACATAAGTTATGGTAATGTGTGTTTGTATTTAAATTGCCAATCAGTATACGTGGATCAGTACTAGGATTACCATCTCTGAAAATTATTAATTCAGGAAAATTACCCTCGAGTTGGTTCTCAATTCCGATCAAGTTACTTCTGTCGTACCTACACTTCCAGTTTTCATCAAAAATAAATTATTCTAAAACGTTTATAATTTAGTGTCTTTTCCACTGAAGCCGCTTTTTTACCAGTACAGTGGTACATGCTTTTCTCTTTCTTAGCTCATCTTTTAATAGTGCTATATTCCAAGTCACATACTTTTATATTTATCTAGTTTTAATTAATTTGTGATCGACACAAAAATAAACTTAGAGCTCTTACACATGAGATTTTGAATTCTCTTGCAACTGACTCCTATACTAAGGTGCAGCGCAGACGGCACACTTTTTATAAATATATAATTATATATTTTTATTTGAAATGTCTATCATGATATTCTGCCTTAGAAGTATCATACATTGCTGGTCTGTTTTGTATTTCTTGAATTAACATCGTTACATCGACCTCTTTTTTTTTGGCGCCATGATAATAAGTCGCGTGCGTTACGTCCACCCCTAGCAAATGCAGATTGCCGACTAAAGTGTGCGCCGTCTGCGTTAGCGCGCGTTGAAGCAAACGTTCAATTTTTTTCACACACTTTTTATGCCGAGCGGCGCTGCGCGGCGCGGTGCGGTCTGCCCGAATTACACGGATTTTTTGTGCGCCGGACTTTTTGCGCGTCGTGTGCGTTACTGCATATAATTGCATAGGTTCTATTTTCACAGACTAAAAAGTGCGTCACGGATAGTCTGTCGTCTGCGCTGCACCTAAGAGTGCTGACGACGGCTGCCGCTAATCTTTGAAGTTCGAATGTCGCCGGCTGCCATCGACGTGTCAACGACTGCTGCTGACGCGTCGACGGCTGCCGCAAACACGTATCGACAACAGCAGTTACAGCACTGCCGTTGGCAACATGCCGCTGATATGTAAAAACTCTTAAACAAAGCAATGGCGACTTGAACACGTGTTTTATTGGTTATAACCATTGTTATAACCTTAACAACTTAGGTAGTTTATTATTCATATTAGAGAAATCTTACTAAAAGAAATCTTTTCAAGTCAATGCACTGTTATTAGATATTAATAATTACAATGTAAGATATTAATAATTCTATTCTATTCTATTTTTTAAGAAATGGCAAGTAAAGCCGATGTCGACTATTCTGCTAATGTCTAAAGTGAATTGAGAAAACAAGTGTGTATGGCAAAACCAGAATTAAAATAATAATAATTTAAACAACTGGGGACACGAGTAAAATTCTTTGATTGATACAGTTGACACACATGTAGATCTTGATGATATTAATAATTATAATGCAGATTTAAAAATATTGTATTTTGATACCTTCCTATCCGTCCCTTTTACCATATTCATAAGTCGTAGCATGATGCAATGACTACCGCAAAACGGGGCTACTTTGACTTCCAGGGTTACTTTGACAGATTTTGGGGCTACTTTGACAGAGCGCCAAAATTGGTTTTCACGTGTGCTCAGCAAGTATGCGTGACCTCGAGTAATATTGCGCGAGGCGCGTGGTGTGGGGAACGCGTCATAGTTTGTTGTCATTGTTTTCATTTAAATCCATGTAGTTTTTAAAAAAAAAAAGTTTTTTTAGTCAAAATGATGTCAAAGTAACCCATGCTTTTACTATCTTTGACGTCAATTGCATTTCGATGCCCTGTCAAACCCCACTTCTGGGGTTACTTTACATTTAATAAATTAAAAAAGTAGGGAGTTAAGGGGGTAGTAGGTTGTAAATTTGACATAGATCTGATAACCAAAGGACACATTGTTCTGTTCGCGTAAAAAAAGTGAAATTCGAGCCGTAAAAAAAAGTTACAATCCAAAAACCTCCAAAACCTGTTCAAAGTAGCTCCGTTTTACGGTAAGTAGGGTAAATATTAATGCGATATGGCCCTTTTACTTCCTCGTAATCGAATATTTACATACTTAGACATAGTTAGAAGTGACAAAAATATAACCTGCTGAAAGTCAAAGCTCAAAACTGAATATCTATTAATCTCCGCTTTCTTTAACAAAAAATCTTGCATAAACTAGCGCAAAAACGCCGCGAGTTAAATAAGATATTTTTCATTTATAGACATAGAAATTTAATTTCAAATAAAGTAGGTATAGGAAGCTGCCATTGCTCTTTCCGTCCATGATAGGTAGCGTAAAATATTTTCTCTGTGAACAGAATCGAAACACAGAAAATAAGTACAAAAACTTATTTACGCATACATTATGTACCAACCTGTACCAATCAGATTCTGAATTATTTTGAAGGATATTACAATAATCCATTGCTTCTTATGTTCGAGGGATCGGTATAATCAACAAATTTAATAACGCGTTTTATATTGTTTAACTGACAAAATGAGTTCCTTGTTAGTATGTTACGTAATTACCCCTCCGATAATTATTTCAAAAAGAATTTATAGCCCAATGGCGAAAACCTGTGAGACCGCCTTAGACCCATTGTTTGAAATTTTGCGCAAATAATGATAAAAAGTAACTACATTGTAAAGTTGACACATCGATTGATTTTTTCGTTTTACGTTTAAGATTGTTGACATGTTATTTTTAAACACTCTGTTTTATTTAAATCTGAACATCCTACCCCACGTACCGTAGATTTCATTATGGGTCTGTGTCTGTGAATATTTGGCATATAACGTTACAACACTAATGCCATAGATAAATAATAGCGGTACGTCACTCTTGATTGAACAACAAATCCGGTGAAATCAATGCTTGATGCTCGGCAAGCAAAAAAACAAAAAAAAAAAAAAAAAAAACAATGCTCGGCGTAACATGTCATTTCAATAGTGTTGTCAACCCGACAATATTTTACCCTATGGAACGATTTAAAATAACAAAAACGTCTTTTTAACCAAATCGCACGGGGCCTGCACTCTGTCACCGAAAGGATCCCTGTATCCCAGTAGTGGGAACGTTATAGTTTGATTATGTATACATGGAAACTGGTAAATATACAATCATTTTGAAGTTTGAATGAAAGCTGCTTTAATGAGATGTGTTGCTCTCTAAGTTAAATAGAGAACTACTACTAATCATTTAAATAAAGAGCGTTTGTAGGGGACAATAACTTGTGGGATATTGTCTTGTTCAAATTGTCGTTCAACGCACTGTTCAGTGAAAAATACTGTGGCACAATAAATTATGGACGTTGGGGTTAATACAATTTACAGCAGTGCAGTTTATTTACTTCTATATCACAGGGCATCTACAACCTTATTCGGCTGCATCCGGTTAGACTGGAAATCGACCCCAACTAAGTTAGATAATAAAGGTTAGGCAGTTGATAAAGATTTTAGCAATTATAATAAATCTTTTAGGTATATAATCAAGACGCGCTAGGATAGGTCCGACTAAATGAAAATAAAATTACTAACAAAGTGTTTTACGGATATTTTTTGGATTATAATCCCTTGTACGATAATTTTGTCGTCGACTTAACAATAATTTTGACGAGGACATTCGGTAACTCTAACTTTTGGAGTTGGCAACACTGTTTTGAAATGTCAAGCTTTATCTTTCTCTATCTAACCAATGATAAATAAACGAGAGCGCATAATCAAATTGTCGTACCACTATTGTAAATTCGCTAATAATCTGCAACGCATCCATTTTCTGCAGTCTCTGTGCCGCCTACAATCAATGGCACTTGCTCGCTTGTCTGTCACAGAACAGCGAAGAATTTTGGCGAAATTTTAGATTCAATGAAATTAGTTTATTTTATTGTAACTACTGCTTAAAAAAATCATGGCTGGGTCAGCATTAAGGCGGCTTATGGCCGAATATAAACGTAAGTACAACTAGTGTTCTCAATATTTCATTTATACCTATTGTAACTTTCACAAAGAATATCCATATTATTGCTTTGCTAATTTGTCTAATCAGAATGGGTAATGTCATCAGTACTGAATAATTTTTAGAGCTGTTTTTCGCTCGATACTATATTTTCATTATTTCCACCTTATCAACAGCAATAAGTTATGAAAAATAGGTTCAGTGTTTAGTCCATAAACTTGTTGTTATTAGCAACAAATCATCAAAATGTGTGCATGCAGTATGACTCTTCATTACTAACTTATACTGTATGATAGGTACTTAAATTGATTGGTTAATCAATAATCAATGTCATACAAGTTAGATCATAGGATCTCGCACTGTTTGTCCTATCCATTTAGATGAGGACTGTTATGGCTTCATAACAAATGTGTATATTCCCTGTTTTTAGTTTAGACTATTTTCATCCAATACACATAATCATCTGACACAACATAATGATCTCCAGGAAATGGTAACAAGATTACCATTATTTACTGGACCTTTTCTTTTAATTAATAAGAGTAGATATAAAGAATGTTGACATAAAGAATGCCTTCAATTCGGTTAATAGGGACACCTTGCTAGCAGAAACTAAAAAAGAAATACCACAAATCTATAGTTTCCCTTGGCAATGTTATAGACACCCATCTAAATTACTATATCAGAACAACCTTTTAGAATCTGCAGTTGGCTGCCAGCAAGGTGACCCCCTCGGGCCAGTGATTTTTAGTTTAGCCATTCACCCAATCATTCGACACCTAAATTCTAAATTTAATATTTGGTATCTCGATGATGGAACCTTGGGAGGCGATGTAGAAACAGTTATAAATGACCTAACATTCTTAAAACATGAACTTCATTCCATTGGCCTTGATCTAAACCTATCGAAATGTGAACTCTATTTAACGGACAGCACTGACAGACAACTGACACTTACAAAATTTAACGCAATAGCTCCAGAAATAAAAATAATCGAAAAAAGCTCTCTTCGTCTCCTTGGGTCTCCAATCTTTGAGAACTCCTTTCCCTCTTTTATAGAGGAAAAAATACAAAATTTTAATGACGTTTCGGAAAGACTGTTCCAAATTAACATGCATTCGGCCATCACCTTAATTCGTTACTGCTGTTTCGCCCCTAAATTAACATATTTCCTACGCGCTTCCCATTTATGGAAGCACACTCACCTTTTAGACAGAATGGACCAAATTATCCGGCACACACTAACCTCAATATTAAATGTGGCCTTGGACGACCGAGCTTGGGCACAAGCAACTCTTCCCATTCGTATGGGAGGCATCGGCGTCCGCAAAATTTCCAGTCTTAGTTTACCGGCTTTCATATCCTCGGTCCACGGCACTGAGAAATTAATCAGGAAAATTTTAGCTCCCACACTGATTAATTTTGATGTGCCGTGCTTCACCGAGGCTATAGATGCCTGGAAACTCGCTTGCCCGAATTCAAATCTACCCGATAACCCACTTTCCCAGAGACGGTGGGATGAGCCGCTCTGCAGAGTTGTACAAGATAATTTACTGAACTCGTCTGCTACTACTGCAGAGCGTGCGCGCCTGCTGGCTGTGGTTAAATGGGAGTCGGGTCTGTGGCTTCACGCGCTACCGTCGTCGAACATTGGCACTTTGCTCGACGACACTACCTTCCGCCTCGCTGCTTCTCTAAGACTAGGAGCTCCTTGTTGTTCTCCTCATCGCTGCCACTGTGGTGAAGTTGTCAACAGTCTAGGACACCACGGCCTGTCTTGTAGCCGAAGTGCGGGTCGCTTAGCGCGGCACGCGAACATTAACGACATAATCCGACGAGCTCTTGTCACCGTCGGCGTTCCAGCTGTATTAGAACCCAATGGCTTGGCACGCGACGATGGCAAGAGACCGGACGGTATGTCTTTGTTTCCTTGGAAGGTGGGTAGGCCTTTAGTGTGGGATGCAACGTGTGTCGATACTCTTGCGCCATCCCATCTTCCTAGCTCGGCTTGCTGCGCTGGCGCTGCCGCTGCGGCTGCGGAAAACCTCAAGCGGCGAAAGTATAGCAACCTTATTGGTAATTATATTTTCGAGCCGTTTGGGGTTGAAACCCTCGGGCCGTGGGGTCAGAGTGCTCATGGCCTCTTTAAAGAAATATCGAAACGGCTGGTTGACACTTCTCGTGACCCAAGGGCTGGTTTTTATTTTGGCCAGCGGCTAAGCATTGCTATACAGCGTGGTAATGCCGCCAGTCTCTTGGGTACATTGCCGGTCGACAGCGATGAGGATGAATTTTTCGACGCCTTATTTTAGTTTGTGTACATATTTATAGTTTTAGTTAAGTTAATATATTATTTAATTTATATATCCTACTACTAATAAAAGTGATTTCGGAAAAAAAAAAAAAAAAAAAAAAAAAAGAGTAGATAGAAAAATATGGAAGTCCTGTATGTGTCAACTAATGAGGCAGTAAAAGTTTTTTGATATTACTTAATACATTATGTTTTTTTCTTATTCCAGAGCTAACTCTCAACCCTCCAGAAGGCATCATTGCAGGGCCAATTAACGAAGAGAACTTCTTTGAATGGGAGGCGCTTATAACGTAAGATTTTATTTAAAGTAATACATAAATACACTCAATGAAAATTCTTAACTCATTATTGTAGATTAGTATTTTACATATCAACTCAGTACCAAGTGAGTAATTTCACACACTAATCTAAGATATGAGTTAGACAAATTTCGAGGGTATGATTTTACAACTTTGTACCTATTCAAAGATATGTAAATTAAATGGTTCTGTGACCTTATACCTTTTTTGTAAAGTGTTGTTTTGTCTAATCTTATTTAAATAAAGTTGGTGGGCTTAAAAAATTACAAAGTAATTATACCATTGTATTATTAGCACAAAAGAACATTAAAAAATAAACTTAATTCAATGTATGTGTGTGTTATGTTTCGTGAAACATTGCAAAACTGTTAACTATGTTCATATATAACAAAACAATATTAATAACTAATATGTTCATATTATGGCTCAAATGGGCATTGAATCCATATTATCTCAATTAAGTAGAAGTAAAGACAATTATATGCTTTATGTAAGTCAAAGTTATGAATGAATCAAGTTTTTTTTTTCTAAATATATATTTTTTCATAATTCAATTAACTATTTCGTAAGTGTAGTTCGCATTATCGCAACAATGTAGCCTAGCTAAAAAAAAAATTATTCTTCTTCCTTTTGAGTCACTGAACTATTTCCTAACCCTCCCAGAGAAAGGATAGAGCTGCACTCCAATTTCGTAACTCATGCAAAATAACAATTGTAACCGTTTTAACAATAGAACCAATTTTTCAATCTATGAAGCAATGAACTCTGCAGAGGGTTCATTGCTTCATAGATTGAAAAATTGACCTGCTTGAGAACTTGAAAAGCGGGATGTGCATTGTAGGATAGATAAAATGTTAGTGAACCTCATAGTGAGTTTGTTATGCTATTTGGCTTCAGTAGAGCTATTAACAACCAATCATTATGCGCCTATGCAGAATTAATCAGGGATCAATGTTACCAAAGGATTCCTCTGAACACTATTCAGGTTTGGCAGAGCTTGCCAACTTGAAATAAAGGTCAAAAACACAAGGCCGGGGGGGCCCCCCCTTGTGTCAAAGTTAAACACTGGTCATAATCAAAGACTCGAGTTTTTACTGACTACAATTTTAGGTAACATCAGAGCAGTGGCATGCATTACATATAGGCACATAAGCAGTGCCGATCTCTCAAGATCACCATAAGTCTGTCAATTACATTTTAATGTGTGTCCCGAATTATTAAGAACTAACCAAATTTTCATACCTAAAAGAAACCCGCGTTTATCTGCCTGAACAAGAACAGACGGCCTAAGGCCTACCTATACAGAAAAGCAAAGCACGCCGCTACATCACCACAAAATCCAAGTAAAACCAAATACAATGCGTATTTGTATGATTAGAATCCTGAAAATTAAAATTGTAATTACTTTTAACAGTAGTTTTATTGTCATTGACAACCAGTCTTACCAAAGGGTATTATACTACCCAATAACTGGGTTATGGAGGTCAGATAGGCTGTCGCTCCATGTAAAATACTGGTATTCAGCTGTATCCTGTTTGGCTGAAAAACTTTCCCAACATAATTATGTAGGTGGAAAAAAAATAGGTAAAAGTTGATAACTAGGATATGACCTTTTGTATATTATTAGCAATTTTATTGCTAACCATTAAAATTTCTACGTCTTTAAGAATAGAAATAAATAAATGTACTCTGTTTTATTTTGCAAATTTTTTAGTACCTGATGTTTCTTCTTCTTTAACAGTAGTTTTATTGTCTTTTTCAGTGGTCCAGAAGGTACCTGCTTTGAAGGTGGCATCTTTCCGACAAAATTAGTCTTCCCTCCAGACTATCCGCTGAGCCCGCCAAAAATGCAGTTCGTTTGTGAAATGTTTCATCCAAACAGTAAGTAGTAGATCAATAATTTATTAACTAATCAGGGTAACAGTACGAATTATTTATTTATTTATTTATATATGCTTTATTGTACACCAGAAAATACATAACAACAGGAACATTTAACACAAAAAACATACAATGGGCGGCCTTATCGCTTTCTGCGATCTCTTCCAGGCAACCTTACGTGAATTGGCGAATTGTGAGCTGTCCGGTGCCATCATACAGATGATGGCACCGGACAGCTCACAATTCGTAAAAATATAGATTATTCAATCTACATATTATTTTGTACCAGTATATTAATAAGAAGGAAGGGAAAGATCCACAGCTTATATGTATAGCTTATCCCTTTGATAAATAACAGTTTCAAGTTTCAGTTTCGCTTTTTTTCTATGCATGCTGTGGCAAGATTATTGATTTATTATTATTTTGCTGTGATGGATGATGACTTTAATATGACCTTTTTATATATTATGAGCCATTTTGTTGTTAAGCATTAAAATTTCGTAGTTTTCTCGAATGGAATTCGTGGGCCTAAGCTAAACCTTCTGTTCCAAACTAAATTCTGTTAATGATGGTGAAAACACATCAAAATCCAATGTGTAGTTAAGAACTAAGTGGTCACACAGACAGACATGAAAAGCAATTATATTTTATACTGTTTATAAATCGATTGCCTCATTGGCCCCTATTGGCAAGCGCTAATGCTGAGCATGTCCATGCTCCTGGGTCCGATTCCTAGGTGGAACAAAGTATTATTAGGTTTTTCTATCTGGAATTTCACAGTAACAGCCCGGAGTCTGTATTTATGCCCGGTTGGCGGCAAAAGGCTCGCCCCGGCCTACATGGGACTTAAAACATAACAGGTGACATGTGGGTGTACTTTAGGCACACCTCTGCCCAACCCGTTAGGGGAACAAGGCGTGATGTTATGTTATTTATGTATCATTGTAATTGCGATGTTATTAAAAAGATGTAATCATCTTTTATTAAACATTTTTTGTTTTGGTATTACCATTTTGTTGCCTCAATTTTGCCATTTCTTTTTCTCGATTGAATGTTCATTTGCGATTGCACAATCGCATTTTTTTCTATGTATGCTATGGCTAGATTATTGATTTATTATTATTTTGCTAGCATTTCTTAGAATTATTAGTTTTAGTTGTGGTTTACTTTGTTTTAGCGACGTACCTACTGATAGTTTTTCTGCTATTTATTAGAGACTATGTACTAGCTTTTTCCAGCGATTTCGCTTGCGTGGTTCCCGGAAATTAACACACAGAAATGTGTTAATTAGAGATGAGTCCAAGTTACATGTGAAGATCATCAATATCTATACTAATATTATAAAGCTGAAAATTTTGTTTGTTTGTTTGTTTGATTCAACGCGCTAATCTCAGTAACTACTGGTCCGAATTGAAACATTATTTTTATGTTGGGTAGCCTATTTATTGAGGAAGGCTGTGGGCAATTTAACATGACGCTACAACCAAGAGGAGCGGAGCAGTAATGAAAAATGTTGCAACAACGGGGAAAATCGCACGGGTAGGCGATTCGACGCGACGGGAAGGGTCGGGGAAACAAGAAATTTAATGCGGACGAAGTCGCGGGCAGAAGCTAGTTTTAAAATATTGATGATTTACAAATATTTTTAACGATAATCAAATAGTTACGGGTCGTCAGAAACCCGAAAGTCTGACAACCAGTCCTACCAGGCGGTATCGCAATACCCCATAAGTCAGTTTTTGGAGGTCAGATATACTATCGCTCCATATAAAATACTGGTATTCACCTGTATCCAGTTTGGCTGGAAGCCGTCACCAACATATTTGGAAAAAAAAACCAGGTAGTTGATGATTAGGACATGACTTTTATATTATGAGCAATTTTTTTATTGACCATTAAATTTCTATGCTTTCACGAATGGAAATACATAAATGTACACTAAATGTTTTATTTTGCACATTTTTTTTGTTTTGTTATTTAGTACCTGATGTTTTTTCGCTTTTGCGATTATTTTTCTCGATTGAAAGTTCATTTGCAAGGACACAATCGTGTTTATTTTTTCTATGCATGCTTTGGCTAGATCATTGATTTATTATTATTTTGCTAGCATTTCTTAGAATTATTGTATTTATTGTGCTTCACTTTGTTTAAGCGACGTACCTACTGATAGTTTTTCTGCTATTTATTAGGGACTAGGAACTAGCTTTTGCCAGCGACTTCGCTCGCGTGAATGTTGAAAATTAATTAAAGATGAGTCCATGTTACATGTGAATTAATCGATATTTTAAAATATAGATGATTTTCAAATAAATTATATAATATCTTAGGACAATCAACACAATGTTATCTGATCCCAAACTAGGCAGAGCCTGTAACTATGGCAACCAGACAACTGATAAATATACTTACTTATATATCTCTAAATACATACATATTATAGATAAATGACACCCAGACACAGAACAAATGATTGTGCTCAACACACAAAGATTTGTCCTGGGTGGGAATCGAACCCACGACCTCAGTCTTAGCAGTCAGGGTCACTAACCACTAGACTAACAGGCCAGCCAAATATTCATGAGGATCTTTGAGAATAGTTACGGGTTGTCAGAACCCCGAAAATCTTACAACCAATCTTACTAAGGGGTATCGTATTATCCAGTAACTGGGTTATGGAGGTCACAGGCTGTCGATCCTTGTAAAATACTGGTATTCAGCTGTATCCAGTTTGGCTGAAAACCTTTCCCAACTTATGTGGAAAAACTAGGCAAATGTTAATAAGTAGAATGTGCCCTTTTGTATATTATGAGCATTTTTGTTGTTAACCCTTAAAATTTCAAAGTCTTCACAAATGGAAAGACAAATGTACACTAAATCTTTTATTTTGCACATTTTTTGTTTTGCTATTTGGTAAGTACCTGATGTTTATTTGCTATTGCCATTTTGTTTTCTCGATTGAATGCTCATTCGCAAGGACGAAATCGCTTTTTTTTCTGTGTATGCAGTGCCAAGATTATTGATTTATTATTATTTTGCTAGGATTTCTTAGAATTTTTATTTTTAGTTGTGCTACCTATTGATAGTTTTTCTGCTATTTGTTAGGGACTAGGGATTAGCTTTCGCTCGCGTGGATGACGGATGTCGTAAATTAACACACAGAAATGTGTTCATTAGAGTTGAGTCCCTGTTACATGTGAATATCATCGATATTTTAAAATATAAGATGATTTTGAAATATTCATGAAGATCTTTGACAATGGTTACGGGTTGTCAGAAGCCCGAAAGTCTGACAACCAGTCTTACCAAAGGGTATTATACTACCCAGTAACTGGGTTATGGAGGTCAGATAGGCTGTCGCTCCATGTAAAATACTGGTATTCAGCTGTATCCAGTTTGGCTGAAAAACTTTCCCAACATAATTATGTAGGTGGAAAAAAAATAGGTAAATGTTGATGACTAGGATTACTAGGATATGACCTTTTGTATATTATTAGCAATTTTATTGCTAACCATTAAAATTTCTACGTCTTTAAGAATAGAAATAAATAAATGTACTCTGTTTTATTTTGCACATTTTTTAGTACCTGATGTTTCTTCGCTTTTGCCAATTTTTTTTGTGCAAATTTTTTGTTTTGGTATTTAGTACCTGATGTTTTTTGCTTTGGCCAATTTTCAATTTAATGTTCAATTGCAAGTACACGAATACTTTTTTCTATGCATGCTTTGGCAAGATTATTAATTTATTATTTATGCTAACATTTCTTACTATTATTATGTTTATTTGTGCTTTACATTGTTTTAGCGACGTACCTACTGATAGTTTTCTGCTATTTATCAGGGCCTAGCTTTTGCCAGCGCCTTCGATGTCTAAAGATATTTGGAAAAAAAAACTAGGCAGATTTGATGACTAGGATATAACCTTCGGTATATTATGTGTAATTTTGTTGTTAACCATTTAAATTTCAGCATTTCATCATGCGATAACAACGATAGAATCATTAATAGCGAAATGCACTACCATGAATGTCGCGATTTCGCGAACTATGTAAAAAAATAATATCTCTGGTTAACCTAAAGGAATAACCCTTAAAGTGGGCACGTACGTCCCAAGCCTACTAAATATCTAATGAAAATTTCATCACTTTGTCATTATCATGCGGTATCCTTACAGGAAAGTCATCACTCAGCCCATCTCTAGTGTTAATTCAAATTGTTAACTCTGTTATAAATCTGTGTGCCAAATTTCAATCAAAACCGTGCAGCCGTTTTTGCATCATTGAGTAAACCAACATCCAAACTTTTACATTTGTAATAAGTTTAAGTCTGCATGCTACTAGAATGCGGACTTATAAGTACCTACATTACCGAAACAAGTCACGTTTCTCTTTCAAATTAATAATCCATTAATCAGACCACATAATTTAAATTAGTTATCAATTAAAGTGAAAGCACGTGAGCATATTCGCAAGAAATTGCCAGAATAATCCTAGCACTTATTTGCTGGATTCGTTTTCTCCTCTACCTATCGGTATTTCTCCAGACAAAGTTTATTTTCGTTACATGTATGTACGTATCTATGACATACGTTTAATACATTGTATTAGTATTCTTTCTTTTTCGAGTTAAATATCTATCCCTTATGTTGTAGCCATGTTTTCTCTCTACACCCTTAGGTTGTCGAAAATCCCTCAGTCATTAAGTCCACCTTTATACAGTAGTTTTACCTGTGCATTAAGTTTTTAATAAAAATAAATAATCATAAATTAGCCAGTGAGTGGATCTGTGTAAGCAGTGTTTGGCAGATTGTCGCTAGATCTCTATCAGCCCTAACACAAAATTATATGCCAATTTCCAGTTTATGCTGATGGTCGCGTGTGCATATCAATCCTACACGCTCCTGGTGACGACCCCATGGGCTACGAGAGCAGTGCTGAGCGGTGGTCGCCCGTGCAGAGCGTAGAAAAAATATTACTCTCTGTTGTCAGCATGCTGGCTGGTAAGTCATGAAAGGTAGAATACTCAAATCCAACCATACAAGGTGGCAAAACACAGAAGCGAAATCTAAAGACCAAATGTCATAATTAAAAACATTCAAAATCTAGCCGCAGTCACACATTGGTGACAGTCAATTCTCGAAAACTCCTCAAACCTCAATGTAGGGAAATTCGACGTATTTTTGACAGATTAAGAATGAGAACAGACTTTGGATGTTCTTAAAATTACGGGAACTAACCCGCTGTTACCATGGATTCCATTTCCCTGGTACATGATTCTAAGTCCATCTGCAATGGAAAATTCTGACGGTAATTTATAAAAAAAAAGTTGGTGGTATTGCACTTTTCAATGAAACACCAGACGTTTTGTGGTCTAGATCGTGTGCTAAATTCATTACAGTTTGCCTCCCTATATTTATGTGCATGATATCACCGCGCTAGCAGCGACTAGTGACGCCTATAAGAAGAATATTTGCGTCCGAATTTGGGGCAAATGTGCTTAAGATAGCTGTCTCAGGGTTTGCTGGAATTGTTACCGGCCGTCCGTGTCTATGGATAAAACGATGAAATGTACAGACACGCTTCCTTTATATGGAAAGTATTGGCAGTACCATTTTTGCCAGCAGCCGGCCAGGCATCCTCGTGCTCTCTAGTCGAAAAGTTTAGCAGTGTTAGATTATTCGAAGAATAAATACACTGATTTAAATAACTGTCAAAATATAATAAGAAAACCAAAAGAGATCTAAATGATTTAATTTATCCGTCCCACCATGTCCTCATCGTCAAAATTGTACATTTTCAGAACCAAACGACGAAAGCGGAGCTAACGTGGACGCCGCCAAAATGTGGAGGGAAGACCGCGAACAGTTCAATAAAATTGCCGAACGGCTTGTCAGAAAAACCCTAGGATTGCCTCCACCGTAAAATCATAGTCATAAGGTGGAATTTTTACTATTTCTATTCAGGGAGATGGCGTTTTTTACCTATTTATAATATTTTGTACAATTACGGCTACAATGTTTACTGATACACTTTCGCTTCCCTAAAAAGATGGTAATGTAAAATTTTCAAAGTTAGCTACGACAGACCCCGTGATTATCATTTAAATATATAGTTCAATATTATCACCGTTTTATGGAAAATAATAGGTGAGCAATTATGCCGCTAATAATTGAGGAGGTGTGGAACAAAAGGTGTCATTTACGTATTTTGCTCAATTAGGTTTTTTTTTAATCGGCTCAAAATGTTAAATTCTATTTGTAACTCCCAAGATTTTGTTAAAAAAAATGACTAGTTTCATAGAAAAATCGATCTGAACTGCTGCTTCCGGAACAAAAAGTTACATTTTATTCAATCACAGTGACTTGAATTCAAAAAGTGACATATTCTTAAGAAATACGTTTGAAGAGTCTTTAGTCGGTTCAAACTGGGTACAGTACCGGACAATGCTGTGTGATTTTGTATAAGAGGGTATAGGAAAATCGCAACCTTCAAAAAATTGAACAGCATTTATGTCCGGTAGTGTACTGAGAAAGAATTGGAACACTTTATCAAAGGTGCTAAAAAGAAGGATGTTGAAAGTTTATTAAAAAAGCAGTTTGGAGAAGTCTGGAAAATGAGCCTTCATTAAAATGGGATTGTGATATTTTTTATGAAAGTAATGTCGGTGAAAATGACAATGAGGATAATGAAAATCGTTGTGATTGGTTGGAACCTGATTGTGGAGAATTACATGTATAAGAAATAAAAATATTTTGTGTGAATCTATTTTTATTTTCATACTGAATGTTTCACAAGGTAACATTTTTTAGACAGTGAGTTTCAAAAGGTGACAGTTTACAAAATTATTGAATCAAATAGTGCCATTTACAAGCCATTGCATCAAAGGGTGTCATTTGATATGTAGTTTATACTTTTTTTTTCAAATTTCAAAACCAGCAAGATAACCTTATAATACATTAAATTGTATACAATAATTGACACATAAAAAGTTAATAAAAAATAATAAAAATTACTAAGATCAACTTGAATATTTATTTACTCAATTTACTCAAAAAGTTAAAAACTTTATGAGTACCTTTTGTTCCACACCTCCTCAATTTGTTGTTGATTGGTTTCTGAAAGCCACTCGATGCACCAACCAGAGCGATTAAATTAGGTGTCACATTTTGTGATAAATCAGCGTTTAAAAAGTACAGGTTGAACATTCCGTGTGCCAAATTACACGAATAACAAAATAGCACTATTTAAAAATATTTATAAGGGCAAACGTGCAATATTTGTTAAGACATGCTTAAATAACGGCACACATATACAGGATAATTTTATAACCAGTGCGTAATTTTTTTTTGGTGGTTCAGTATCAGTTATAGAACACTTTTCATTTATTTTTTCAATGCTTATTTTAAATTTTTATCTGACCTTATATCAGTAAACTGTGGATACCCTACATACATATTTCTTAATATAATATCGAAATAGTAATAGGTCAGTAACCGCGCCTAACCTACCTACCGGTAGGTACTTCGAACTTCTTGAATTTTGACCGATTGAACAGCTGGTAGCACAGAACAAAGAACAGCGATATGATTGGCTACAAATTACAAACGCAACTTTTACAAATCATCTTCTTATTGCTTTAAAAAATTATGTCTTATTACAACGAGTGAAAGTTGTTATTGTTTGACATGACACAAAGATTAAAGACGTTTTTCGTCTAAAAACTTTCAATAGACAGATTTACGAGTTCAAATGATAAATGATTTTATTTCTGTAAGTAGGTTTGTACAAACACTTTTACATGTCAATGATATTTTTTTTTTAAACTAGGTGCTAGACTTTCAGCAACTCAACGCTAAATGGCGCTGTAACCAATTCATTCTATTCAGAACGCTAGCTCTTTTGCAATAGATGTCATATTTACATGCACATGTTATTTCTTTTCAGACTTAGAGATGTAGATATATCGATATTTTAATATTGATGTTACGTAATTTATTCGGGTGAGCAATGTAATAATTTGTTAACATCATACCAATGCTTAATAACGGAAAAGGTTGATATCTTTAAAATATCAATGTTAAAGAGGTATTTGTATGTATAGCGGGTAATATTATTTTCATAAAATCAAGTACGCGGGCGAAGCCGCTGACAGAAACTAACGATAAATGAAACGATAACAGATAGTACTAAAAATATTTACTGACCTTGAAATAATACAAATTTATTTAATAATTGCCGTTTTGATACTTTTATGTTTAATTTTAATAGGTGATGAAATCGTATATTAATTATTTTGCCGTGATAGCTTTTATTAAGACAGTAAGATTAGACGTAGGAAAATCCCCTAATCGATGATAGCTTATGTTTTGGAATATTGATGTCCCAATAAACTGGCGCATTATTTTAGCCATGATAATTATAATCTTTATTAAATATGTGACCGTCTTTAAAAAATATTTCTGACGTCTGACATATCTTAATCACAGATCATCATCATCATTTCAGCCGCAAGACGTCCACTACTGGACTTAGGCCTCCCCCAATTTTGGGGGCTTTGCCATAATCGCCACGGTTGGCAGGCGAGTTGGCGATCGCAGTATGGTGGTAAAATGCATAGAGAACGCTGCTGCCCATTCTCTAGTAAGTCCCTTAGTCGCCTTGTACGACACCCATGGGACTCGTAACTCGTAGCTCGCGATGTCATATTACCTCAACCGTAAGTTTCATGAGATGGTGCGAGTGTACTTATTAATTGGTGAAAATTTACGAGCAGGGCGCAGGTTGTACGCAGGAACCCGAATCATGCACAAGGATCTGGCAGATTTTTTATTTCTTTGAGCGACATTCAATTTTTACACGCTTCATATTAGCTTCACTTGTATGTTTGTATATTTGTATGTTTGTATATTTGTATGTTTGTTTGTAACCGACTCCTTATAGCGCGATTTTGACCCACTTTAAACGACCAGATTTCATTCAAACTTTGCACACCTGTCAAAGACCAATGACAATGCAATAATTTCATAAATTTGTGCCATTATCCTTGCCAGGGTTACCAGGACAGCAAAAAAACTGTCTTCGAAAACTACGCTGACATACCTCACAAACTACGCTGATATACGACAAAAAGTACGCTGACATACGTCACAAACTACGCTGACATACGTCACAAACTACGCTGACATACGTCTCAAAATTCAAAACTGCCTAAAAAATTGAAAATAAATAATAGTTTAAAAAAACTAAAAAACACGCTTCCATTGAAAACCAAACTAAAAAGTACAAAATAATGGGAAAAAAGCGTGGGGTGCCTGATATCAATAAAAAAATACCTTAAAAAGCACCCCACGCTTTTTTTAAACTATTATTTTTTGTACTAAGATATATCAAAATAAAAATTGCATGGTTATTATAACTCGTTTAAGTTTCATTTGTTAAACATTGCGCACTGGTTAAAAAATTATCCTGTATACGTTGAACTGACATTCGACTGCTTCCAGAACGTGATTAATGACGGTATAAAGCGTAGGCGAAAATCAAATACGATACCGTGTACGATACCTCTTGGTAAGACTGGTTGTCAGACTTTCGGACTTCTGACGACCTGTTACAACTGTCAAAGATCTACAAATGAGAACCGGGACCAAAGGCAGAACGTACTTTCCAAAGCACGGAGTTGTCTCGGTATGTAAGATGGTCGTCCACAGCCCAACCGTGGCATGCGTAGCTTAACCTGAACGATCGATCCGTTCGTATTTCGTAAATTGTACACCTATAATTTTCCATAAAACTGAATGTCTTATATAAAATAATCGGTATTTAATAAATTTGTATTTCAACGAAATGGTGATTATCGGTCTTTAATATGTTTTATTCGATACAGTAGTCCATCGCGATCGCTGTGCAATCGTTCGCAAGTTGCACGACGTTTGGACATACGTAAAATTAGAACCTATGGTGTTGTGGACGGCATTACGTTTATTTCATAATGCCCTAAAGCCTTTCAATATAAGAAGCTAAGGACTGCTGTATAGAATTTAAAGTATTATCACTGTGGAACATGTATTCTCTTCGAAGCAATATACTCGTAACTATACAGGATCAGTTTTTATCCAGTGCGCAAACTGTAACCATGAATTCAGTATATCATTCTAGACCCCCCAGCGTAGAAAATTTTCGTTGGTTATACAAAAAAAAATCAGCTGTTTCAAACATTTTGACCCCATAGGTATTGCTTTTTTCTATGAAACAGCTGTTTTTTTTTTTTTAAACCGACGAAAAATTTCTGCGCAAGGGGGTCTAGAATGATATGCTGAATTCATGGTTAAAATTTACGCACTGAATAAAAACTTTTCCCTAGGGCATTTTACGCCAATTTTTACATTAGTTGTAAAGTAGCTTACGAATATAATATGTATAAAATTGTATTAATTATTTCAACAGAATTTAATTCCCCGTACCTATAGGTAGACAAGATATAAATGATTAAAAATCTTTTTTAAATATTTGCAATTATATATTTAATGGAATACTGTTGTTTTATTTTGAAACTCTTACAAAAAACCTATCTCGATCACGAGCTTGCGAGACAAAATTTACAGATCCCAAATAAAATGACGAGGAATGGGGCCGCAGCATTTACTCCAAATACCCCTTTGGAATATTGTCATCATCGTCCACAGCCCGATTTCACCCACTGCTCATAGGTTTTCTTTTCTTATGCCCAATCAGGTTTTACCCGCAATGACAACAATGTCGTCCGTCCAACTCGCCGCCGAACGACCGACATTTCGTCTTTAGGGTTCCATACCAAAAAGTTAAAAAGGGACCCCTTTTTTTTTTGGATGGGAAATCATCAAACGACTTCTCCCGCTCTGGGCGGAGCGGGAGGGCGTGTCAGACTTTTACTGACTAAAACCCATCCGTGTTCCTTCAGTTGCCCATGTGCCAGGGTCACGGTATCTCTTTCGAACAATCACGCGACCCCGGCAGGCATCGGTCCTAGCAGACCCCATCAGTGCCGCCGCCGATCGCCTCTACGCGGATACGGCGGTGCTCCGCCCAGGCAGGGCACACTTCTGCCGTATGCTTCACCGTGTCCTCTAGACGATCCTCACAATGGAAATACCCGGGCGTTTTCTCCCGCTTTATCCTGAACAGGAACCCACCGAAGCACCCATGCTCGATGAGAACCTGCGTCAGGCGGAATGTGAGGACGCCGTTGCGCCTCTCTATCCACTCCTCAAAGAGGGAACTTACCGCCGCAATTGTGGCGTGCCCTGCGCTGGGTTGCGACAATCGTACCCGCCATGTCGCCATGAGATCCTGCCGGAGCTCTGTCCACCGTGCCGCGATTTGTCGCGGCAGCGGAGTTTCGCCTCCTCGCGCCACTCCCACATGTGAGCAAGGACCTTTGCCTCTAGATCCCACGGCGGCACTCCGGCAAGGAGGCTCGCCACCTCGCAGGAGACCGTGCGGTATCCCCGGATTAACCGGATGGCCATGACCCTCTGGGCCGCACTCAACCGTCGCGCTAGGTGCAGCCTCAATGAGGGCGCCCACACCGGTGCCCCGTAGAGGGCCATGGACCGCACCGCACAAAGGGACCCCTTACGGTGAGATTCAGTCTGTCTGTCACAGCTGAATATCTAAAGAACTACTAAATGCTATCAACATAAGTTTTAGAATAGCTATAGACGACGACGCCGACGTTTGCCCAACTATTTTGCAAATAAGGAAATAAAAATATGTTTTTTTTTTGTTGCAACTGTGACTGACGGTGTCTTAAAAATTCGGAGTGGGGCTACTAGGGCATGTGGTGTATCATATGAAAAGCGTTTTTTTTTTTTTCTAAGGCGCATAGTTTACTACTTTTAATGAAAAATATAAAAAACTGTGTCAGTTTGTATATAGAAAAATCTGAAAATAATGTATGTGATAGAAGTTTATGTAAAGATTACAGAAAAGTAAAACGATGTCTCTAAATAGTACACTTTTTCTAAAATCATCAACAAAAACTACATTAGTTCCACTATCGGTTAAGAGATAGCGGTGACCTAAAACCACTAGGTACCACGAATTGCAATAATATAATACTACTTATAAAATATTTATATATTATGATGGTACGGAACCCTCGGTGCGCGAGTCCGGTTTTTACACGCTTTTTTAAACTATTATTTATTTTCTATAACACGATTTATTAGCTTGGTTTGTATCTACGTAACGGAATTTTGAATGAGATTTTCACCCCTTACGAAACGTTGGATTAAATTGAAACTTTGCACATATTTCAAGGACCGATGTCAATACAATAGTTTCATTTTGTGCCATTGCCCTAACCAGGATCGCCAGGATAACAAAAAAAAAACGCTTTTGTAGCTAGCCGAACAAAAAAATAAATAATAGTGTATTTCATAGAAAACCAAACTAAACGAAAAAAAGAATGGAAAGAAGCGTGGGGTACCTACTTTTTGAAGTATTTTTAATTGATAGTAAGCACTCGAGGTTATTCGAAGATACATTTACCTCGGGCAAACTCTGCAGTTTTGTAAGAACAACTTTGAGAAGGAGACTAACAGAAAAAATCAGCTATGCGATGGCAATGGGCCGACGATATTAGCTGTAGAACCGATAACCGTTGGGGTGACGGGGGTGACGTATTCTTGAGTGGGAACCGCAAGTCGGCACATGTAAGGTAGTAAGCCCTCGGGTGGGTAGAGCGGCGATCACCGTAGGGTACCAGCGAACCCATAAGCTTTTCGCTCCCAAATATCGCAGTTTTACGGGCGAGCGAAGCGAAGCGTGAAAAATCGTTAGATCCCGAATATCGGAGGAAAAAGCGGAAAAGCAATTTGTATGAATAATCACAGTACTATGATAACACATTATTGGCACAAGTACAATGATGATTGTTATGACCCATTTCCTCATTTGAGAGAGGCCTATAACCAGCAATGTACGTCTTTCGGCTGAAATTATGTTTATGATGACATTTTAAAGGGAGTCTTACATTTTGTTTGAAAAATCTAAATTCAAATTACGCTCATGCATGATGCAATAAATATCCTTTCACACGATGTTTTACATCACCGTTTTGAGAGAACGGTGTGAGAGCAGTGGTGGTGAAATAATATATATAGAGTTAAGCGCCTGTCACGATTCGAACCTACTATCTACATACAACTCGTAAGTCGCGTTTTTCCACTGCGCCATGACTGCTCCTTTTTTACACGCTTTATATTAGCTTCACTTGTATGTTTGTATATTTGTATGTTTGTATATTTGTATGTTTGTTTGTAACCGACTTCTTATAGTGCGATTTTGACCCACTTTAAACGACCAGATTTCATTCAAACTTTGCACACCTGTCAAGGACTGATGACAATGCAATAATTTCATAAATTTGTGCCATTATCCTTGCCAGGGTTACCAGGACAGCAAAAAAACTGTCACAAACTACGCTGACATACGTCTCAAAATTCGAAATACCCTAAAAAATAGAAAATAAATAATAGTTTAAAAAAACTAAAAAACACGCTTCCATTGAAAACCAAACTAAAAAGTACAAAATAATGGAAAAAAAGCGTGGGGTGCCTGATATCATTTAAAAAATACCTTAAAAAGCACCCCACGCTTTTTTTCCATTATTTTGTACTTTTTAGTTTGGTTTTCAATGGAAGCGTGTTTTTTAGTTTTTTTAAACTATTATTTATTTCCTGAGAAACTTGAACGAACGTTTTCTGCGAACTTTTTTCTTTAGTAGTCAATTTGTAACAATGACCAACGAAAATAATAGTGAGTGAGTGGCTTCAAATTCACGTATTTTTATGGTTATTTAGGTCCAAAAGAACAAGTTCCGAGAGGAGGGACGAAAGGGTTCCGTAGGACCCTACGAAACCCTTATAGGACCACTTCGTTTTTGTTATCCATCAGTCTGTCAACTAAAGTAAAACGTTTGATAAAAAGAAAAATGTTTGATATAAGAAACATATATTTGCAGTTTGACCATGAGTTATATCGATGTATGGGAGAGCAAGTTTTTCAACTATAATGTTAAGTTTGTTCTTGGGATAAATAATTCATCCCAACTACGGAACCCTTCATTGTACATATTCCGACGCGCACTTGGCCAGTTTTCTTTTTCTTTGTACCAACATCTAAAAAGATGCAGTGTGGCTTAAATCAGGTACCCAGGAGTGTGTTTCCAAGATGATATACATGTACCTATAATTTAAAAGCTTTAGTCTAAATATAATAAAAATAACCCCTCCGCCGCTATCTTTACGTTGACGTCGTGGTGGGGCTTGCGCGCTCCGAACTTTAAGTCTATATAGAGTTTACTTTGCTGGAACAGATCTACGGCGAGGAGTCAGACCAAGAGAGATAGAGAAACCGGCAGGGCATGTTAAGCGGCAGTAGCGACCCCATGAACCCTAACTCCCGAGAGTAGTCTTGTTTCTCACCTGTTTTCTTGCTTTTATTTGCCGCCTTGTGGGGATATCCGCAAGAACAAACGTGCTTGGAGAAACGAAGTGTTCCAGTAAATGCTGGTATCTTCATCATATGGATTTATCTTCCGGAGTCCTTCGAAGTAACTCGGCTGATAGCTGTGGAATACCCTATCCACTGCTCAAGCACTGAAGTCCTGAAGGACATGTTGCCCTCTTGTCGCTACATCACCTATGTGCTTGCGAGATTTTCCGGAGGCCCATTATTAAGTGCCCAAGTCACCCCGTGCCATTTTATCTGAGTGATTTATATAAAACATTGGTCAGGCAGAGGCTGTCTTTCCATTATCTAAGATAACCAGTTCATTTTAGCCATCCAACCTATACCTAATCCAATAATTTTGTTTCAACTGCTCAAAATGGTGAAGGAAAACACCGAGAGGAAACTGGCATGTCCTAGAACCAAATATTCGAAAATATGTGACATCTCCCAACCCACACAGGGCCCGCGTACTAGATTAGAACCCACTCCCTCTCACCAAGAGGAGGCCTGTGTCCCAGCAGTGGGACCATTATAGGCCATAGATATCCGTGTTATAGGCTGATTATGCTTATGTTAAACCTGAAATAATACAACACAGGAGCTCATACCATATCACCCAAAACCATTACTTTACGTCTATGCGTGAAAAACGTCTAAGTTGAATATATGTTTATACATAATCAACTTGTTAAAATCATACACCAAAAACTTGCTACGAAACTTAAACTCATGTAATCCTGTATGATATACAAACTATTATTATTCCAACTGCCTGGAGCTGTTTTAGAAAACCAATTCTACAAAATACACTGAAACCGCACTATACGCGTATTTACAGACCACACCTCAACAGACCCTCAGCACCCTAACTGCGTAACACACCATGAATCAGAATCTGCTTCATTTTGAAGGGTATTGCTCCATATATCCATTGTTGCTTCATATTTTCGAAAAAAAATCTGCTTAGAAACATATGTTTTTGTGTTACAATTGCAGTTACCCCGCAGGTGGTTTCCTGAAACAAATATTCAAATACAGAGTGGAGGCCGATGATACCTATAGTAATTTTTGCCCTCACAGCTCTAAAACTTCAGACAATGCTCCAAGAGCTGAGCACAGCTAGGTTTAGGGTGGAACTTACGACTAACAGCACTAAGCGTAAGATTGGGGTAAATGGACAGGAAAGAGAAATCAGCTGAAATGAAAACGCCTGGAAAAGTACTGATCCATGAAGACGCTAATAAAGGGTGATGTGCCGATCTCCCTGAAGCAAGAACTCATCGTATCCTTCCCGTCATATCCTATGATGCTCAGGCCTGGTCACTCACCGAGTCACAAAAGTTCCCCCTTCGAGTTTACCAAAGAGCATAACTACAAAAACTATCCCGGGTACGGAAATCTTCCGATTAGCATTGCATTTTTTAACCGACTTCAAAAAGGAGGCAGGATGTATGTTCGGCCATAACTCCGTCATATATAGACGGATTTGCAAAATTCTTTTTTTGTTCGAAAGGAGTTTATTTCAAAATGGTCCCATATAATTTTCATATAGATCTGATGATGAGTTCGGGAGACAGACACCGGAACTCTTTAAAAAATGACAGCAAATCAACCGCGATTTCTGCTATCGCATAAATATGCATTGTTTGTTTGGGATTAGTGCAGGGTGAATACCACAACTAAAAATTTAAAAATAAAAACGTTTTTACAAAAAAAAAAAAACAACCGACTTCCTTAAAAACACTACAAAGTGAAAAATAACTTTAATTTCGGAAGTCGGTGGCAAAAAAACCATAAATACAGATCCTAAGACACCGACTTCCAAAATTAAAGTTATTTTTCACTTTGTAGTGTTTTTAAGGAAGTCGGTTGTTTTTTTTTTGTAAAAAAGTTTTTTTAGACACACCTGTCCTTTACAAGTACTTACGCACGGCGACAAATCAAGCTATACATTTCCAGTATAAGCTGACTTCTCATTATACGGAAAGACAATGCAAGGTATGTTAAAACTGGAAATGTATAACTTGATATGTTGCTGTGTGTAGCGGAATGGGGGCAAAGTACGACGTAACTTACAGAAGTTACGTCGTACTGCGTCGTACTTTGCCCCCGTTCCGCTCAATGCCTAGCTAGGGTGTACACACAGCAACATATCAAGTTATACATTTCCAGTTCAAGTCTGTACTTGTAATAGGTAATATAGGTACATTCATTTATTGTGAACCTATAGTAAGTCACCGTAGTTAGAACAGCCCCATTACGCAAGTCGCAATATATTTGATTATTTGCAGTCTTGGATACTAGAAGAACAAGCTTCAGTAGGAGCACAGCAGTGCCTAGAACTTTTCTGACGAAATACATATTAATCAGTGAGCCAGTTTTGCCATGTGCAAGTTTGTTTTCGGACTACTTTACAAATTTTATTTTATTGTAAATAATTTGAATACTTAGATTTAAGTGTGAAATTTTATTAAGATTATTAGTGAAATATTCCTAAATTGAAAAATACATATAAGAAACATTCCGCGAAAGTAAGGGGTGTTTTGGCAATCAAACTTCGCGCGCTTAAAATCAACAGCGTTAATTGGTCTAAAACTAGTTATTTTGTGTGAGAAGACAGTAAATTCAATTGGAAAGTCAAAAGTTCAAATTACAGCGCAGTACGAACAACTATTATAGGTGTTATTTTGTAATAAAATTTTATTTTAATTTACAAGCCGGCAAGTACATTTTAGATTATTGCGTAAACAGAAGCGTAATCGAAATTAAGTGACAGGTTTCCAACCAATAAAAACATATTTCCAAGGGTTCCGGCCAATGAGAAAATAAAGATTAATCACATGTGACCAATAGAACGTAGGGGATCTCAACAAAGTTTCTGTGACATGATTTTATACAGTCTGGCGTTTTCGTAGGTATCTACTTTGCGTTTTATAGTTTCATCTGCTCTTGCTTACATTAAATAATATAAAAACTGAGATTAGACTTGTATAAAAAATACTGTTTTATAAAATTGGTGTTTTATGTTTAAAATCAGTGACAAAAACAGAGTGCAATTTGGTTACGATGTTATTTTACGATCGAGTTATTTTTTAACGCTGCGTAAATGATTGAAATAAAATGAAATTGTTGCTTTAGCTGTGATTTATGATAAGAAAATGGCATCTTCTGACGCCGAGTTGCAAGAAAGATGCAAGCTGTACTACAAGTTCACGAAGGTTTTGACCCTGAAGGTGGCACAAATAGTGGTTCAGAGCAGGCAAGGGAAAAAAATAACACACGACTGTAACGACAAGTTTCCGGACAACGGAGTGGAGTCCTCGCCGCAATGGGTAGGCTATGTTTTTGTATTTATACAAAGAAAAACGAATGCTTACTATTATCCCTAGCCTAGTAATTTATATTTGAGCTACTGAAATGTGCATGGACCAATTTCAAATTGATTGTAATAACATTATAAAAATATTTGTTCATTCACTAAACTTGTTACATACGATTGTTTGTTTCTAAATGGTGTCTTATTTTTGCATATTCATGCATGGTGCTCCGCTACTTATTTTCAAATCGGTGTTAATTATCTCCAAGCCCTCACACTTAATACAAGACGAATACATACACAAGCTGATTCTTTGCTTACACTATTCCAGTATAATAAAACAAATACTTATTGTATAACTTTCGTTTGATAAAACAATGATACTATTTTTTATTATTTAGTTATTTACAAAACATATTATTTCAATATCAGAAACACTGATTGCATAGATTTCTACAGGTGTTGTTTTGTTTCATTAGATGCAATAGCAAAGTACACACTTTGATTTGGATTTGCGGTCACAGGTCCCTATTACCTACTGTACAATACGATAAGACAATGTATATAAAAGGCTCAGGATACAAGAGGCCAGTTTTTTAAAGGTAGGATAGCAAGATAGTGCTAGTAAGTAGCCCTGTGTATCATGCCACAGATTTTCTCGCTTACAAAATTCATCACTTATGAATTATGGGTCATAGGCTCAAATACAGACATGTGGGATCCTAAGGCAAAGTAGGTATTATTTCATCACTTCTGCTCTCAGAATGCTGAAGGAAATCATTGTGAGAAAACCCGCATGTCAGAGAACCGAACATTGAAAGATATGTGATACCCATTAACTCACATTGTGCCTGCATGGTAGTTTATGGCCCACTCTGCACACAGAGACGAGACCGGGGTCCTAGCAGTGTCACTATAAAATAATATCTTTTCCCTGATCAGGCCGAGAAGGGACTATGGATAGTTGCTAAGACTCTTGTTAAGAACCTTCTGACCTTAAAATTAAAAAATTAACGATAATAGTAGTATTCTATTAATCCAAGGCGGGAAGCCTCAGCACCTAAGTCTCAAATTAACCCTCAATCCACATACGATATATGAACAGTACCATAACTGACTATATTCACTTCCAGAGATACTTAGGAATCACTTTAGACGACAACTCACATATTCACTCTCCGGCCAAGCCAGAAAACTTATAATATAAGAAGCAATGATTACTTGGATTAAGTTCACAAAACAAACTTACTCACTCTCTCGAATACTTTAAACTCTACATTTAAATTTAAAAAAAAATAAGATAATTTATCTAATTATAATTAGATTTTTGTATATTTATATTTTGTTACGAAATTATTAATTTTTATTTTATTGATCTCATAGAAAATGATTATGATTGAATAATTTCATTTTGCTTTATCTGATCTCACGCTTATAGAAGGGTGTACCTACATGATATTTTCGTGTTTTATTTTAATTGATTTAAGTTTATCTTTTCCTGTTATGCAATAATCAATATGTAACCATGTCACTTTGATAATTTCGCAATTTCGACCCCCCAAAGGGAAATAGGCATTTCAGATTGGGGCAAGGCAGATTGGGGGTCACTGCCCAAGGCGCTCACTCTTCTTATACAATTTCGCCAGTTATCCAATGTAAGAGGGGCGAGCCTATTGCCATCAATCGACCACTGTCTAGACTCCGGGCCGGAAAAACTCAATAACACTACCATACCGGCTCACGATCACCTTCAACCAAAGGTTTCTGTGCTATATATAAGTTAAATATTAAAGTAAAATAACATATTCTTCCTAAGCATCTTCCCAAATAAATTCCCTAAATGATGGTAGATACTACATGAAATCCACGAAGATATAAGTGGCCACACTAACAGACATGAAAATCTAGTTTGTTTTATAATATTGAGATTTTGATTATAATAAATTTGCTATTCTTGCTTTTTTGAAATAAAGAAGCTTGTTAGTAACAGATAGGTACAGTGGTGATAATTACCACTATATGCTATGACATATAAGAAACCATGATCCACCTACTTTTAAAAAAATGTATATAGATTTTTTTTTGGAAAAGTATTAGGATGGTGGTGGTTTACTTCAAGTGACTTTCTCAGTAACAGAAAATAGAATATTATAAAGTTAATATTCTGAGCAAGTCAAACCAGACTTACTTCTGAAGTACAGCTTAACCATATTGTGGGCTACATAATTGGTACAGATTGTGTCCAATCATGGGCTGATTTATTTAAATTGAAGAGACAAGGGGAGACACCCTTTTTATTGAGGCTGATTTAAAGCGGCATCTGCAGTCATATATCATTGTTTTGGTGGATTTTTATTGTCAAGTTTGGCAGTGAAAACTGAGCAGTAAACTAAATAAGAAGTCAAAACAAAAGCTAAAATGGGTCACCCTGAATGTTTTTTTTTTACTTTTTTGAGGTTTATATTTGTGCCGGGGGTCTTTAAATTTAATTTTCTGCTTTTTAAACTTATAGTAATAGTCCCCATTCGTTTCATAATTATGTTTATATATAATAAAATAAAAAACAATAACATTTCGTTGGTTTCGTTTTTTTTTTTAATAGATAGTTACTTAAATATTTCCTAAAACTGGAAATTAATTACTGGCTGACTAAATGACTACTGATTGACTGGCTTTTATAGTTGAATAAAAGCCTTTCACTTTGTGACTAATTTTGGGGAGCAGTTATACAGTAGGCAAATGCCTGCAGATGTCTCTCTTATCTTCCTCACTTCAAAGGCTGCTTCCGGCAGAACTTTCTAATAATATCCAAATCACTATCTTCATCGTCTAGGGCTTTACAGCCGTGGCCTGGGTGGGCCTAACCCTGGTGGAGTATTTTTCTCGATTGTGAACAATTTCTGGTTTTCTCTCTCCAGTTTTTCACTCCAACAGATTATTATATAAATCAATAATTACACCGCCCGACCTTTTAAGCTGACATCGGCTTCCTCAGCCGTCCGCATTTTCCGGTCATCCGGTCTACTGTTAATAAAAGTTTGGGTGCTCTAGCCTGTTCTATTCTTACGAAATTACGTGGTCATCGATTACGTTCCATTTTTTTGGTACTGATTACCTACATTAGGGTCTAGATTAGCTAGGTGCTAAAATAATGTAGTACCTACCTAGACTATTTTAACTCCGGACTGAAAAGGAGCTGTGTGTCTGTCTGCGGCATCGTAGCTCCGAAACGGCTGAGTCAATTTTGTTTTGTTTGAAAATTGACTTAATCCGAAAGTGTTCTTAGCTATGTTTGAAGATCAGTTTATCTTCAAACATAGCTAAGAACACTTAAGCCGTTTGAAGTTTATCAGCTCTTTTCTAGTTGCTAGTTGATGAAGGGCACATCCGTTCATCAAATAGAAATGACGCGACGACGCTTTGATTAAAATATTACCTCCAACTTATATTAAACTTCAAAAAATATATCATGTACAATTTTTATTGTACAATGGCCACGTCATTTTTTCTTAATATTTTAGTATTTTCTTTTTACCCAATACTGAAAGGGCTATGTAATGTCAATTGGTTATTTACATTATTTTCACTTAAAGCTTACCTACCATGTTTATTTTAGAATCCAGCATTACGCAATCAGTACGATTATAGATAACACAGTGATGTTTGTTAGATATATGTTAGGTCACGTTCACACGGACTTAAAAATATTGCGGCGGGATTTTATCGCGCACTGGATTTTTAACTCTCGATGTTGGACCGAGCATTGAATCTAACAGAGTGCATCTCAGCAAGTCTTTCGATAATCTACCTAAATTATAAATCCATTTCATTCATCTTGTTAACCACTCAAGATATCTCCAAAGTTATGTATGGAAGCTGTTTAGAAATTACTTCTTTGGAATCGTTATGAAATTAGCTAACATATAATGTATGGATTAGTTCAATTTTGCCTTGAAATAACTAAGTAATTCTAATTTGTAATTAGGGTGATGCGATTTTCCCCAGTTTTATGTGTAAAAGTACTATATAACGTGTTAAAAAATTAACTGCAAGAATTTCGTCCACTTACTCGACATCGAAAAATGAACACATAATTTTTTTTTTTTTTTTTTTTAAGCATTTTAATATTTTCACATAAATAAAACAATTTATTTAAATACTTTTTTGTGCGCTGTACGCAGGGCTGCGCTTGCGGCATGGACCGTCATTGTACCGCGCGCGAGCAACTCGCTAGCGGTTTCCCCGCCGCCCGCT
This sequence comes from Aporophyla nigra, assembly GCA_947507805.1. NCBI lineage: Eukaryota > Metazoa > Arthropoda > Insecta > Lepidoptera > Noctuidae > Aporophyla > Aporophyla nigra. The sequence goes on along the minus strand of OX382291.1, from coordinate 8,819,079 downwards.
ACTCTTCCCGCAGCTCTCGCTACCCTTTCCCAACCCGATTAGTCGTTCGATATTCGTCGCGCGATACGGGTGTGATTCCCTGTGTAATTCCGGCAAATACATGCGTTCGCGCAGTTTCGCGAATACTTTTAATAATGCCGTTTACGTATTCCAATCGAGAGTACTTAGATATGATAGTGTGCTACATTATGACTGGTGAAAGTTTAGCTGCGGCACGTAACCGTTACCGTGAACTGTATGGTGAACAACGACGAGTGCCTGCTGTCCAAAACATCCTAGGAGTTTACCAGCGCTTATTAGATTATGGTCAGTTTCGTCCTCATCAAGCAGATGCCGGTAGGCCACGGCTCTCCGGTTACATTGAAGATCGAGTGCTGGCCTACTTCAACGACAATCCACATGCGAGCACACGTGACGCATTGCATGGCCGTCTCGGTCGCCTGACCTAACGCCTCTAGATTTTTATCTTTGGGGTCGAGTGAAAGACTTAGTATATGGACATAGTGGCAACAACATTCGAAACGTGGACGAATTAAAAACTCGTATAATTAGTACATTTGATTTAATTCAAAGTGACTGAGACACATTAATCGCAGTGCAAGGAAACGTAATACGTCGCGCTAACATATGCATTAGACAAAACGGTGAACACTTCCAGCACCTTTTGTAAATAAGGTAAAAATTAATACCTCTTTTAAATAGTTTTTTAAATTATTGTAAATAGGTTGATTCAAACTTTTTAAACATACCAACTTATCGAGCTAACTTAATTTAAACAGTTAAAATATGTATTTGTGAGTAATACGATAATTTGCCAGTCCAAAGTCTGAGAAATGTGATGGGAAAATTAGAATCAGCTGTTTACGAATTTGCGCCGTCGCGTCGTGTCGCAGGGGTGAACGACTCACGCGTGCGGCGCGGCCGCGGCGTCCTAGGCCGCCGGCGCCGGTGCGCATGCGGTGTACAGTGCGCATATTCAATAATTTTGTGCGAAGTGAAAATATTGAAAATCTCTGAAACGGGTTGTTATTTTGAAATCTTTTTTTGCCAATATTTTTTATTTGTAATTCTAAACAAGTTCTTACTTTTCTTGCAGTTAATTTCTTAACATCTTATATACTACTATATATAAAACTTAAGCAATTATTTTAAAAAGTTTTTGTTTTATTTACATAAATATACATCATTTCACATTAATAAATAAAAAGAACATAACAAATAATTTTTTTTCATATCACACACGTTTACATGTATCATCATCATCATCATCATTTCAGCCGAAAGACGTCCACTGCTGGACATAGGCCTCCCCCAAGCTCCGCCACTTCGACCGGTTTTGTGCTTCCCGCATCCAGCGGGTTCCTGCGGCCTTCACAAGGTCATCGGTCCACCTTGTTGGAGGCCTTCCAACTCTACGTCTTCCGGTACGCGGTCGCCACTCCAGAACCTTTCGGCCCCATCGGCCATCTGTTCTGCGAGCAATGTGCCCTGCCCACTGCCACTTCAGTTTAGCAATTCTTCGGGCTATGTCGGTTACCTTGGTTCTCCTACGGATCTCTTCATTTCTGATTCGATCACGTAGGGAAACTCCAAGCATAGCCCTCTCCATCGCCCTTTGGGTGACTTTCAGCCTTCTAATAAGGCCCATTGTGAGCGACCACGTTTCGGTTCCATATGTCATCACTGGCAACACACACTGGTCAAAGACTTTCGTCTTGAGACACTGCGGTATGTGGGACGAGAAGATATTGCGTAGCTTCCCAAACGCTGCCCAGCCGAGTCGGATTCGACGATTGACCTCTTTCTCGAAGTTGGACCTACCTAACTGGACAGTCTGTCCTAGGTACACATATTCGTCCACAACTTCGAGTGTAGCGCCTCCGATCTTCACTGGAGTGGGTATCACACGAGCATTGTACATGACCTTTGTCTTGTCCATGTTCATCCTGAGACCCACTCTTTCGGAAGCTCTACTGAGGTCATCGAGCATTGTACTGAGGCCCTCCATAGTCTCAGCCATGACAACTATATCATCGGCAAACCGAAGCTGAGTGATGTACTCGCCATTGATGTTGATGCCAGCCCCTTTCCAGTCCAGACCCTTGAAGACATCCTCCAGTGCAGCGGTGAACAGTTTCGGAGAAATAACGTCTCCCTGTCTCACCCCTCGCTGCAGAAGGATAGGTTTCGAGGTCTGGTCCTGAAGTCGGACTGATATAGTGGCGTTTTCGTACAGACACTTCAGCACCTCGATGTACCGATAGTCGATCTGGCACCGTTGAAGAGACTGCAGTACAGCCCAGGTTTCGACCGAATCGAAGGCTTTTTCGTAGTCCACAAACGCTAAACAAAGAGGCAGGTTATACTCTTCGGTCTTCTGTATAACCTGCCGCAGCGTATGTATGTGGTCCACGGTGCTAAAGCCTTTACGGAATCCGGCTTGTTCGGGAGGCTGGAAGTCGTCAAACCTGCGCGCTAGACGGTTCGTGATGACCTTTGAAAACAGCTTGTAGACATGGCTCAGAAGTGAGATGGGCCTATAATTCTTAAGTAGGGCATTGTCACCCTTCTTAAAGAAAAGTACCACCACACCTCTGTTCCATGCCTGTGGCGTTTTGCCCTCGAGTATGACGGAATCAAACAGCTTCTGAAGGGCCTTGAGAACGGGTTTCCCGCCAGCCTTCAGGAGTTCAGCCGTAATTCCGTCATCACCCGGCGCCTTGTTGTTTTTAAGCTGCTTCAGAGCCATCCGAATCTCGTACAAGCTGACGTCCGGGATGTCTTCGGTGTAATGTCGGGTCAACCTAGCTCTTGGGTCATTTGCCAGATATTAAACGGGGTTACTTGTTGACATGTATAACTGTCCATAGAACCTCTCAATCTCCTTAACCCTTTCGCGGACGGTACTCGATCACGTGGTATATGTAGAATGACACTTCAATTCTTCGTACAAAATGGTTAGACGTTTATTGAAGTCGAGTCGAAAAAAAAAAACAGAACAATTTTGAAATTTTTATGCGTTGTGATGGAAAGACGTAGCTAGTACAATTTTGTATGGCGAATCAACGTGAGTATACGGTATGCTTAAAACAAGTAAATTAAAATAGACGTGGTAGTACGTTCTGTCACCACTCGTAGCTGTCTTGGAACGTATATACACGTCACCGCCCATGAAAGGGTTAAACAGCTCAGGTTTGGCGGATACGACTCTGCCATCATCGGTCTTCAGTTTTGTAAGCTGGCTCTGCCCAATAGATAGATGCCTAGTAAATACCTTGGAGCCCTTATTCCGCTCTATCGCGTCCTTGATCCGCTCTGTGTTATAGCGGCGAAGGTCGCTTTTCAAGGACTTAGAGATCTGTCTATTGAGCTGCCGGTACTCGAACGCAGCTTCTGAAGACTGCAGGATCATTCCGCGCCTCTGTTCCATGAGCTGTAATGTAGGATCTGAGAGTTTCTTTTTCCTATTAGTACGGCGGGTCTTGAAGAACTTAGACCCGACCGTATGGACAGTTTCCACGAACCCATAGTTAAAATCGTCTACGGAGCTCCCTAGGCACTCAAAACGATTCTGGAGTTCGAGCTGAAAGCTCTCGGGGTTTTGAAGTTGGATCGGTGCTGGACGGAGCGTTGACTTCACCAGCCGACATCTTTCCAGCTTGATATTGATATTCAACACATTTACATGTATGCTCTTTAATATTATAGTTTTTATAAATTGTTTACAAGCCATACCTATATTGATTGGTAAACGTTATATGTTTGCTTAGTTGTGTCATGAAATAATATTTACTGCTGTTTAAATAATTCCAATGCAGTTGTCAAGTAGCAAATATTAACACCTATATGAATTATAGACACTTAAATATTATGTCATAGGATTATTACTTTTTAACACCATTTTAAAGTGAAGCTGCGGGTTGTAATGCTAAGTAATGCTAAGTGGCATGAATTATTTTATATTGGCTTCTGGTCATGTAATATTGGGGTTTTGATTTAAATACCTAATAATAATATCCGTATCGTTTCGTTATCCGTTCACTTTTGAATTGTTAAGGAGTCGGTCATTCAGAAATATGAAGCTTGGTTGCCCATTCGAAAGCGTAGTAGGAGCCAATGGAGAAGAACGGGCAAGAACCTATTATTTTATTAGATTAAATAGGAACAAATAGCTGTATTATACAATATTACAAACTGAAAAACATAAATAGCTTGCATTTATAATTATGTGTGAGAACGAGTTAAAAGAATGTTAGGGCCAAAACTCATACACAAGATACGACGTCGCGTCGTGGCACATTGCGACGTCATGTCACGATGCGATGTGCATCGTAAAAAGTCAGGACACGACGTCGCAATCGCATTGTGGTACGATGCACGGATACATGGACTCCATGGGTGTAACCGTTTAATAAATATTTTTGATTCCTTCAGACTTCGTAGAGCTTCAGCACATCATTAATTTAAACTTGTTTGCCACTGGAGAAGTCATAAGTGCAATATTCTGAACAAAAAAATCTGTTGCCTCTTGTGAGGAATGAAATAAAATTAATTCTTTTTATTGGAACGATATTCATTCATAATTATGCTTGAATCCATGAAATAAAACAGCTGATGCATAAAATGGTTTAATTTTAAAATAAGAAAATATAACTACCGACAATTAAATAAAAGTAACATCAACATGTGAAATAAAATAAGATTTAGTTAACACTAAAAACACTTTTTAAAATTATAAAACCACAATTTATCTCTAAATCAATGAACCGAGTACCTTTGATTGTTGCTTGAATTTGACTCTTTAATGAAGATTCGTCGTATATGAAGATTCGTAGATAATTTAGATGCTTTTTGCATTGAAAAGAAAATAATTTTACCAACAGTAATTATTCTGGAAAATGAGGTATCAAATTAAATAAATAAGAATTAGTTTTATTATACCTATGACGTGCTATTTTTGTACTTACAGTGTTAAATCTCTTGTTCCAGTTCAACTTATCGATTCCCGACGAGCCCGGAGTGACGGAGGACACGAAGCGAGTGCTGAACGGAGAAGTGGTGGCTGCACTTACAAAGATTCTCTGTATCGAGATATCCTTACACACTGTGGATGGAGACGATATGGTCTTAGAGTTGTGGACCGTCAAGCTGTCGCCAGGGTCCGAAGTCTGCTCCCCTTCGACGGTGTACTACCGCATGAGCGTGATGCTGAAGTCCACACTGAGCATCTCCAGGATAACGCCAGCGTACAAGCTGTCCCGGTCCCAACACACCGAATCTTACAAGATCTCGCACAAGATTTATGGTGGTGAACCAAATTATGATAAATTAGGTAAGAATAATTATCTTACGCTTATCCCATTTTAGATCGACTCGCTGCAGTAACACATACAAATAATTAATTATAACTAAATTACAAGCAAGTAATAAGGATAAATCTGAAAGGTATAATAAGGTAATTTTAAATGTCTTAACAATAAACGATATCCTGCACACAGATAGTAACTGAGCCTTAATTTGCTGACAACAATACGTTATAACATATCCGTCTATGTTAAATATCTTCCAATGCATTCATTAATTAAACATGCATGCATATTTCATTACGTTAGGTCATAGACTGCCAACCTACTTTGCACTTCCTGTATAGGTGAATAGACGACTGATTCAATTTAACAACGCTGCTCTATTGGAGTCTGTGTGACTTATCGCGACCTGCTTGTGTTGATCTATGAGACTTCTCCAAGAGCATATAACTAGATGCGCCCTTAAATCAGGCCGCGCTTTCTCCAATTTTTTGTCATTCATAAATCCTCTGCTGATATACTTCTAACTTGCATTTAGACGGCGTAAAATGGATTAAGTACAGAACATAGAATACGTTAAAAAACGTACGTACTAGCTACCGCCCCTACTCCGCTAGGTTTTTACCCGACTACGTCAAAAGGATGGTTATGTTTTTCGAGTGTATGTATGTAATGTATATATATTTCTTTACGCTCTGTAGCCTAAACGGCTTGATAGATTTCGCTTGAGAGTCGTCGTTGAATTCTTCTCAATTGTGAGAATGACTGGCTAATTTTTGGCGCCATATCATATCATTGAATAGATAATTCAAAATCATTTTTTGGTGTCTCTGATCATTTTTATTGTGAATGATCATTTAGCATCAGTAATTATTCTTACTTACAATTTCAAAAGTTGTAAAAATAATTATATTAACTAAAAAATGTGAAATAAAAAGTTAATTCGAAATTACGCTTAAAAAAATTGGAAGCAAGAAATTTTTAATTTAATAGGTTGATTAAACTTAATACCATAAAAAAATCTTGTTTCATCTTTTTTATACGCAGACTTTAATGATCTTGACCACACCTTGATTTAGGATATATCTATTAAAATAAAATAAAAAATATGTCTATACTTACATTCTAAAAATATGCAGTACTTGGCTGAGAAAAACCTAATCAGGCTATTTTTTTATTGATGGCTACAACATATTTTTACACGCTTTATATTAGCTTCACTTGTATGTTTGTATATTTGTATGTTTGTTTGTAACCGACTCCTTATAGCGCGATTTTGACCAACTTTAAACGACCAGATTTCATTCAAACTTTGCACACCTGTCAAGGACCGATGACAATGCAATAATTTCATAAATTTGGGCCATTATCCTTGCCAGGGTTACCAGGACAGCAAAAAAACTGTCTTCGAAAACTACGGTGACATACGTCTTAAAATTCGAAATACCTCAAAAAATAGAAAATAAAGAAAGAAGAAATAGAAAAGAAAAAAAGCGTGGGGTGCTTTTTAAGGTATTTTTTAAATGATATCAGGCACCCCACGCTTTTTTTCCATTATTTTGTACTTTTTAGTTTGGTTTTCAATGGAAGCGTGTTTTTTAGTTTTTTTAAACTATTATTTATTTTTTAAATATATTATTACGTGACGCAAAAACTTTGTTCCCCCTTTTTACGAAAATTATGCATACGGAAGAGTATGAATTTGGCACAGTTATAGTTTATTTGGAGGAGGAGTGCAGAGAGCTAATATATGTATTTATATAAATTTTTATGAATTATTGTACGATTTTCGACCACTGGGAGACCACTAGTTTTAACAAAACTGCAACCAAGATTGTTTTACCAAAAAAAAAAGTGTATGATATATGACTTCACATATATATCAATAAAAATTATGAATGATTTCAATTAGCAGTCACAATTCAATTCTGACAATTCTTCCAGGAGAAAAACGCAAGACTGTGAAAGTGAGTGAGCTGCACACACCAATCGGGACGTTGATGATAGAGGTGGTGTACAGGACCAAAATGACGATCATGCCCGAAGCCAGGCAGAAGACTGAGTACGAAGCTTCACCAGCCACTACAGGCATTATGGTGAAGAGCGACCATTTCTACACGGAGACTCCCAAGTAAGTTTTTATTACATAACGTCACACCTGCATTCCCTGAAGGATCGCGGAGGTATCCAGTATACTGGACTAAAATACCAGGTATAAATACAAAACAGGATCTGTCTGATATTACTAAAACTGGCTAAAAGATACACTGTGTTTCCTAATAACACCGTTTATGTCTGACTCTGAATATCGGAGTATGTCTTAAGATCCGCCCAATCGTAGAGAAGTTCTCTGAAGCACGCCTGAGGGGGTATGGCCATGTAATGAGAAGACCCAAGGAATACATGACTAAGCAAGTCCTCCACATGAATTCAGGTCCGAAGAAGCGAGGTAGACCCCTTCTCACTTGGATGTCTGTAGTCAACAATGATCTGAAGCAAGCACAAGTGAATGACTCAGACCAGAACCGGCCGACTAAGAACCGAAATATCTGGCGAACAATGACGAGGAGAGCCGACCTGAAATGAAATGGGATAAGGCTAGGCAAAGAGAGAAATGTCTGACTCAAAATAGATTGTCATCAACACTCTATAAGGCAATTAACACACGGCACCGCGCACCGCCGCGGTAGGCGGTGAAGCGGATCTCATGTCGCATTGCCCTCTATTAAATCCGTTGATGCCTAACACACGTACACCGACCGACAGCGCGGTCAATTCGCTTCACCGCCACCGCCTTCCGCGGCGGTGCGCGGTGCCGTGTGATAATCGCCTAATTGGCACCAACTAAAATTGACAATAATTATTATTTTATTTATTAGGAAAAATCGCAACGAGAAGAAAGAATTGGATCTGTCCAAACCCTTGACGGCTGGAGCATTTGTTGACCATCAGAAGATCCAGGAGTTACATAGAACGCTCAGCGAGCAACTGCCTCCAGAGCCTCCGATGGCTTGGCTGCTTGCTGAGAAGGAGAAAATGGAAACAGTAAGTAGATTTTCTTTTATTTTATTCTGTGACGAACAGCCGGTCGGCCTTGCAGCTCCCTAAATGCGTAACACACGATCAATCATAATCTAAATATTTTTTAAAGATATCGCTAATAGGCTATCCATTGCTTCATATGGTCAGAAAAGTTGTCTACTCAACAACGTAAATAACACAATGAATGCTGTTGAACTTACAAAATGAATGCCATTATTATAGTGTTTTTCGCAATTACCCCACTGACAGTTAGTTTTTACGCGCAGTTTGAGTAGCTAATGCAGTCTTCCCAAGTGTCTTTTCTTCGTGTCGTTTAGCTTCGTCAGTTCTGAGCTCCATGATTACTGACAAATGCGTGCACTGACTGAACAGGTCCACTCAATCTGTGTGGTTCTTTGCTGAAAAGACTATTTCAGACACCAATTTACATGGTCTTATTATGATGTGAAACAGTCTGTGACCTCTGAGTTTGTTTCGGCCTTTCTTCTCGGAATAGTCAAAAAAGAAACGCCTACAAAGCCTATTTAAAAAAAGTATGATTTTAATTGTCGTGGTAAAGTGTTTGTACAATCCTACTTACAAAAATAAAATCATTCAAAGTATAATATTTTAATTATGGTTTAAAATAGTTACAGAAAATGAAGGCACTGACGATATCAGACCACGAGAATGCAAACAAGCCGAGTTGCAGCACCAATGTGCCGAGCTCATCACACACCGTCAGCCGAGCTATCGAAGTGCCCAAACCCAAGAACGGAGACAAATACTCGGGACTCATGGTAAACACTTTGTCTAATTCTTTAATTCTTTCTGCGAAAAGCATCAACAGAGACATCGAAAAGAATACAGCTTGGGATCAGCAAGAATTCCACACTATCTGAAGATTCTGAAGTCTCGCCTCTTATAACTAGTGTATTCTGCCCATCATGACGTACGGTGCTGAAACGTGGACGTTCATGCAGGACGCTGTGCACAGGCAGAAAATTGCAGAGACAGCCAAGGAGCTTACTTACAATGCTTCAAAATTTCTGTCGAAAGATATCCACTGCTGAACATGAGCCTCCCCGAGAGGCAGGGATTGCCATAATCGCCCCGCTTGGCAAGCTTGTCGATCGCAGTATGGTGGTAAGATGCATAGAGAACGCTGCTGTCCATTCTCTAGTAAGTCCCTTAGTCGTCTTCTACGCCACCCACGGGAAGAAATGGGTTGGTGCTATTCTTTACGTCCGGCAAAACATGAAATTTCCATGTTTTTTTTTAATGGGAAATAATCAAATGACTTCTCCCGCTCTGGGCGGAGCGGGAGGGCGTGTCAGACTTTTACTGACTAAAACCCACCCGTGTTCCTTCAGTTGCCCATGTGCCAGAGTCACGGTGTCTCTTTCGAACAATCTCGCGACCCTGGCAGAAATTTCCATGCTTGACATCAGGGTAATAGACCGAGTTCCAAAAGTCGAGATTCGAAGACGTACTATGATACTATGGAGCTCAAGCAGTTGGGCAAGACAAATGGCAAGGCGCAGTGATGTCAGGTGGAGTAAGGGTTTGACAAGGTGTGACCAGGAACTGGTAGACGAGATGTTACTCTTGCGGCGTCGAGATGGGTAAACGACATTGTTGCCATCGTGGACAAAATACCTGGATGAGGCTAGCACAACAGTGTGGAGAGTCGGGCTGCAGATGACGATGTTAAACTTTACATTTAAAAATAATAATCATTATCATCATCATCATTTCAGCCATAAGACGTCCACTGCTGGACTTAGGCCTCCCCCAATTTGGAGGGCTTTGCCATAATCGCCACGCTTGGCAGGCGGGTTGGCGATCGCAGTATGGTGGTAAAATGCATAGAGAACGCTGCTGCCCATTCTTTAGTAAGTCCCTTAGTCGCCTTTTACGACACCCACGGGAAGAAATGGGGTGGTGTTATTCTTAACGTCCGGCACCACACGGTACTCCGGCACCACACGGTACAAAATAATAGTAAATACTTAAATAATTATCTTAGGACAACCAACACAACGTTATCTGATCCCAAACTAGGCAGAGCCTGTACTATGGCAACCAGACAACTGATAAACATACATCAATTGTAAGGCTAAAGTTAAAAATTGGCTTCAATCTCTCGATTATGAAGCCACAGAAAGACTACTGGAAGTCATTTCATAAAAAAGCAGATCAATATGTCCATCAGAAATTTAAAATCATCATATTAAATTACTTTTGATTATCACATACTCCCTACACACACACCTACACTCACACGCCTACACTCACACACCTATACTCACACACACTCACACACCCTTCTTTGCTGTTTAATTAATTATTTGTTTTTTTTAAATTTTTTATTCTTGTTTTCTTCATTATATAGAGTCATTTTTTGTCTTCCATCCCATCATAATCATCTATTAATAGATGCTTGTTTTACTGTAGCTTTTCCGGATAGTTTGGGGGCCTGGAGACCTGTAACACAGGTATTCCTAGTACAGGCTCCAGTCTCCACGACATTAATGTATTTTTGTTACGACTATTACGTATTGTGCGTATTTATCATTATGTAGTGGAGAAAATAAACGTTTTTATTATTTATTATTACTATGGCAACCAGACAACTGATAAACATACTTATATATTTCTAAATACGTACATATTATTGATAAATTACACCCAGACAGAACAAATGATCGTGCCCATCACACAAAGATTTGTCCTGGGTGGGAATCGAACCCACGACCTCGGTCTCAGCAGTCAGGGTCACTAACCACTAGACTAACAGGCCAGTCAATTTTACCTACTGTGTGCTTCAATAAACACAAACATTCGTTCGAAAGTACAGATTCCTAGAATGAAAAACTACACTATCAAAAGCGTATTTTTATTTGTTCTTCCTCTCGAAGAGAGGAGGCCTTTGTCCCAGAAGTTGGAACGTTATAAACTAATTATGTAATGTATTTGTACTACAAGAAATTCTGCTCGTTTTCATACTTCTTTTTTCCTTCTTCATATTATGTGAAGATGCCATCGACGATGCACACTTGTCCAGAAGTAACCTATTTACTCGACACTTGTAAACTTCTAGGTTATAGCTATCTGGAATTACTGACTCTGGCTTGGACTATAATAGTTTGAATGGCCTGTTAGTCTAGTAGTTAGTGACCCTGACTGCTAAGACTGAGGTAGTGGTTTCGATTCCCACCCAGGACAAATCTTTGTGTGTCTGGGTGTAATTTATCTATAATATGTATGTATTTAGAAATATATAAGTATGTTTATCAGTTGTCTGGTTGCCATAGTACAGGTTCTGCCTAGTTTGGGATCAGATAACATTGTATTGGGTGTCCAAAGATATATTATATTATTATAGATTGAGATAGGGCAGACTGCATCCTGCTTCATCACTTTTCAACATGTTCTATGATCCAACACACCTAACTCTTTCATCATCAGCCTATATTGTTCCCACTGCTGGGACACAGGCCTCCTCTTGGTGAGAGGCAGTGGGCCGTAAACTACCACGCGGGCCCAGTGCGGGTTGGTAGATGTCACATCTCTTCGAATTTTTGGTTCTAGGACATGCCGGTTTCCACACGATGTTTTCCTTCACCGTTTTCAGAGCAGTGGCGATGAAATAATTTACACAAAGTAATGCGCCTGCTTGGGTTGGAACTCACGACCTACTAGTAACGACGAACTCGTAAGTCGCGGCCGTTACCTCTAGGCCACCATAGCTCTCACCTAACTCTTTATATTATGAAAATGTGTTGCCGCTGTAATGTGCTCTTGGCTTATACCATCCAATTCTTGTCACTGTCCGAACAAATTCTTATTCTATTTGTCATAACTTCCAGGAGTTCCCATTCGCTGACGGCAGCCCGATAGCGGAACTGGCAAACTTCTACCAGGAGTGTTTGCATGCTCGGTCCACCAGCGACGAATGGACTGACATCGTGATCGACGCCTCGGGGTCAACGGACTCCGAGTCGATGTCGAAGCAGCTCAAGATGTTTGAGGACGCCGTACCAGAGTTCGACAACATGGTCGCCTCGATGTTCAGCAACTCTGAAGGCTCTGACCGCTCCTAAACTGGACTGGATGTAAGACTGTATGATTGTTAATAGAGTAAGGTTTCTACGGCGCAGTGCGAATAAATTACTCAAATATAAACAGAGATTTTAACTTTACAATATGTTAACGGTGACAATGGTATCTGATTAATAGGGATTATAGATTTTTCGTGTGCCCAAGAGTGTAGTTTGACAATATTATTTATAAATAAAAGTTTTTATAAACGCTCAGTTTTAATTGACTGATGTGTTTGTCCTACGACTGCCATTAAATAATAGTTTTAGTTCATAATAAAAGGTTGTTATCGGACTAAATTATGTTTTTTACAGGCCAAATACAGACGATCATTACATTCGCACTGCTCTATTACAAAATACGGAAATACTTGAGGGATTGTAGATAGATTTATATTATAATCATGTTATTAACAATTTAATTTACACTATAAAGTGTAAACGCCATCTTGTCTGACCTGAAGCAAAGCATTGTTAAGTATTCTCTTATTCTATCCAAATCTATACATAGTTTAGCTTTATGTTTCTGATAGACTAATTATACCCGTTGAGTTTGTTAGCAATGACTGTTATGAAGCATTCGTTCTTCATTTATAAAAGCTGTAAAGGAAAAACAAACGTACCTTCAATATTAAAATAACAAAATAAACGAGTTTTGTACACGATTGACATATAAGAAAGAATGCGCTAAAGTAGCTCGCGAAACGCAAATTTTCTTACGTTTTTGCAATTTGTAAGCCAGTATGTTCAGATTCAGATTTATTTATTTGCCAACAATGTAGGTACAGATATAAGAGGCATCCTTAAGTGTTTCCATTAATTCCTGTGCTATATTCTACCTTACAGTCGTAGAAAGTAACGATACAATTTGTTGTTTAGGTTGCATGTTGATTAATAAATTTGAATCGCGACTAACGAATAGCAAATTTCGCGGGCTACCTTGGCGTTTTAGCCTTAATTCAAGCATTATCAAGAAATTCTGCTGAATTAAAACATCGGATATAGTGATTCAAACGAGTCAGCTAAACCGTCCTGTTAACCCTAACATATTATTAGTCCAAGTGACCCCACTTGGACTAATAACTTCAGGATAGTAAAACCGCTCTAACTTCTATGACTCATCCACTGTGAAAATTCCCTCTACAATCATTATATACTCATAAAGTTTAAAATACCCCCGACCAAAACAAGACCTCTAAAAAGTAAAAAAATAAAAGTTTTAAAGAAGTTATAGGTAAAATGTTGGTCAAAGGATTATCGTCTCGAAACGGATGAACCGAATTGATAAAACATATCTAAGAACCACTGCTAGACAGCCTACTTTTAAATAAAACAAAACGCACCCAAATCGGTTCATCCGTTTAAGAGGTACGGTGCCACAAACAGACGCACATAGTGGTCGAACTTATAACACCCCTCTTTTTGCGTCGGGTGTTGAAAAATAAACTCTAAAGACATTTTTCTTAGTGCAAATTCAACAACCAAATTCAAAAAGGTTTTGTAAAGGAGTACGAATAAGAAACGTATATGTTCTTACTGGTTTTTAAATGTATTTCGTAATGTGTATCGGATAGACTTGTCTATTTACTGGAAGATATTGTAGAACGAGTAAGGGATATAATCGATATTCATGGATTTACATGATTAGGAACGTAAGACTGGACTTACAAGACAAGACTTTGAATGACGTATGACTGACCTGATAAGGTAGCCTCTATTAGGTATTGATAACGCGCCGCGGTCGCACCCGATATCATCACTCATTATTAATTATAATACAATGATCGTTACCGATAAGTGTCGGTGTCATAGTTTATAACGCGTTCGTAGTTTATTCAAGATTTTATGTAAAAATTCTAATATTATTCTTTGCTTTTGAATGTATAAATTTATTATCTGTCTATTTCGTTTAGAGGACTTTTTTGTATCGGTATTTTATGTACAATAATACATTTCCATGATCAATGTAAATAATATAATTATGAAAGATAAGAACATAATTTATTCAATGGTTAAGGTCACTGTAGACTATAGACAAACACGATAACTCGTGGCGTATAATTAAAAACTTTTGTAGTATTTTGTGTCTGGTAGTTTTTAAGGAAAATAGCGTAGGTTTACACATTCTGCGGCTATCGTAAACTCTACTTCTTCTTATATTGTGTACCATAATATTGATCTTGGATCTTCTCGATACCATTTTCTTAACAGAATCACAGATAAACCAAATTCTAAATATCTGAACACGTCCTAACAGAAAGACAGACATAGCCGTAATTTAGCTATAATCATAATGGATACGACAGTAATTTTAATTATAACAGTATGGCATCAATAGCGGCCTTTTGCAACTCTAAAAATAAAGTAGTTCAGATATAAATAGAGACATGGTCATAATGTAAGTGGAGTGCCTTCCAAGCAATGACTGACACCACGTCTCAAGGAACGTGCCAACCTCGTTTTGATACATTTTAATACTTTTAAACTAATTTATCGATCGCTTGATTACTGAGACTGTATTCGTACTGAGCTCGTATCCGGCGTAGGCGTAAACGCCGCTCACACGCTGCGTATACGTTCGACGAACGCCCACGCTGAAACTGATGCAAAGAACCTGTACATTATATTGAAATCCTTTTTTATAGTGTTCCATTGTATTTTATTGGCATACTCATATCAAGTGTATCGTTTTGATGTTAGTTGTAACCATTCGTTTTGCTAGTCACTCGTTAATGGTTAAACATATTAGTTGAACTCGATTTTTATCAGGAACATAAAAATTATCTTTTAATATTGCGCCTCGTGGTTTATGATTCACTTAAAATAACCGTTAATTTTTGTTGTGAGTGTGCTTTGAATTTATTGTAATTCATTCACGTCAGTAAAATGAACAGTGGCACATTATCGTGTTGGCACATTCGATAGACTGTGATTGGCTAATCCAGAGCCAATCAGAGCGCTGAACGCAGTCGTTGCGTAGACGTCGAGATGGGTGAAAGAAACTCACACTAGGGTGGGTCTCAGTATAAACATAAAACTCCATAGTTACGTTTAACCTACTGTTCACTAGTATGAGTGTGTAATCACCGTCCTGCACTATCCAAAGGTGCTGATTGCCTTTTCTGTATGTGATGTCTATTTAGATATGACAAAAACATGGTGCAATAAAAATACTTAATATGCCTGTCGATTTGGAATACATTTTCGTTTAAGTTCTTTTATAAACGTATTTTGCGAGGCGCATATTAGCTACTAAGATTATATTTCACTGATTTGTTTAGGTAGGTATAACTTACTTAGCCTTGATATTATAATTAAAAATATTCAATAAATCACAAATTATATGAGCATCCTAATTAGTTCAGGTAGCGAGTATAGTTTTATTATTTTCGAAATATCAAAAGAATTACGTAAACGGTAAAGACATTTCGGCTAAAAGACGTCCTTGCTGGACATAGCCCTCCCCCAAGCATTGCCAATTCGATCGGTTCTGTACTTCTTTCTAGAGGTTCTATGGGGGAGGGGGGGGGGGATGGGGCTTATATTTAGTTACAAATTTGCACTTCGAAGAGACTTCCTGGTCCGTCCTCAGGTTCTAAGTGTACTCTCTTACTCCCTTCATATTATCCATTTTCATTCTTTATTTATGAGTACCAGTTGCTCTTCTAAACCATCATCAATACAGTTTCTTGAACCAAACCTTCTTGGTCTCTTGCTCGAGAATACTCCAGGTATTACAGCATCATGTCGTCAAAGAATAAATTAGGCTCTATTTAGAAGAAGAAATAATATCACGCTCGTTTCCCACTAAGGGTTAGGCAGAGGAATGTTAACCAGTTCATAGGGATAGGGTTTATAGGGTTAGATAGAGTAATTCTGTTAATAGACTTTATACGTCACATGTTGGTTTCTTTATTCTTAACTTTTAAGTTCTCTGCTCATGTATTTTAAGTTTTTTTTTTTCTCATCATTTTAGATGTTAAGACTCCGATGTCCGTGTTCAATACTTTTAAATCAAATAAAACAGGATTTCAGGTAATTAATGGACAATATAAAATGTATATTTAATGTAAATTAATAATTCGAATATTGCAAATTTCATTCCTTAAGAAATTATTTTTAATTGTTGGTCACTTGTGTTTCAATACTTTTTAGTATGCTACAAATGATTACACTTTTTCAAATTAAAAATCTGTGCAACTTTTGAAGTCAATTTTCAAACAATAATTCAAGAATTTTTTTTTAAGGCATGTATTGGTATTTGCTTATATAGATCAGTTCAGTTAACTTAAATAACTATAACAATAAAAAACCGATGTAATTCATTAAATTGTGGTCGTGATGTACAAGAATGTAAAAGAAAGGTAACAAAAAACATCGATTATTATAAAACATAACTTTGGTGCGTACGGTTATAAAACAAGCTATACATTTCCAGTATAAGCTGACTTCTCATTGTACGAATACTCTATCTATACAATACGAGCTCAACTAAAACTGAAAATGTATAGCTTGATATGGAGCCGTGTGTACCACATGTTTCTTTTTATTTGTATTTTTTCGAATGGCCAATTTTAAAATTATCCATTAATTACCGGACACCCTGTATATACATACGTGTTGCCGCAGAAGGCTAAATATGTATATCCATATCTTTTTAGTACTAGTTTTAAATATTTAATCATCAGAATAGTGTAGCGTAGACATGAAGATGTTAAGTCAACTATGGGTGTAAGTAATCGCCATATACATAAGTAATAAGGGATATACGTTAAGACATCAACTAATTATCATTAATTTATAACACATCGAATACAAGTTTATTTGTGTATTATACAATATAATTATTTATTATAGGACCGTATTTATATTACACATACACGCACAAGACGCTGATTTGGTTCTGTTCCAACTTAACTAAAATAAGAGTATTGCTATCTTTTACCAACGTATAGCTTGAGAAAAGGACAGCGACATTTCCGCACTGCCAAACTGTTATCGCGGTAAGCTGGTCCGTTCCTCTGCCAGATGCAACCCAACAGCAATCTTATTACAACGAGTCTAAAGAGCAGTTTGATGTTGACAGTGACGCAAAATCAGAGGTGAAATAAGTGTCAATGGACTGTCAAGCCATCTTGACTGTCAATGTCATGAAGATCGTTAATATTGACGAGCTACGTTTGAAGGAGCAATTTCTGGTCTTTATTATCAATAGTGACTTTTTGCTACAGCTATAGCTTAAATAATCGTATTTTAGCGCAACAAAGTCTTTTACCTCGTTTTTTTTACTGAGACGGCTCAGTCAGTTTTATCAGAGCAAAAGAGATAGCAATAACCTAAAGTCAGTTTCGTTGTTGGGCACCAGAATTAGCACCACTAAGGACCTCCGGCTGATTGCATCAGTTTAAGTTTCTGGACAATAAAAAAATAGTTAGTAGGCTTATCCTTAACCAAATAGAAGAGTATGATATGAGTACAGATTATGTAATGGCTTCATTACGTAATCATAATCATCATCATCATTTCAGCCGAAAGACGTCCACTGCTGGACATAGGCCTCCCCCAAGCACCGCCACTTCGACCTGTTCTGTGCTTCTCGCATCCAACGCATTCCTGCGGCCTTCACCAGGTCTTCGGTCCATCTTGTGGGAGGCCTTCCAACGCTACGTCTTACGTACTTAGTACGCGGTCGCCACTGCAGAGCCTTCCGACCCCATCGGCCATCCGTTCTGCGAGCAATGTGCCCTGCCCACTGCCACTTAAGTTTGGCAATTCTTCGGACTATGTCGGTAACCTTGGTTTTCCTACGGATCTCATCATTTCTGATTCGATCACGTAGGAAAACTCCAAGCATCGCCCTCTCCATTGCTCTTTGGGTGACTTTTAGCTTTCTTATGAGGCTCATTGTGAGCGACCACGACCATGGACAAGACAAAGGTCATGTCCAATGCTCATGTGATACCCACTCCAATGAAGATAGGAGGCGCTACACTCGAAGTTGTGGACGAATATGTGTTCCGAGGACAGACTGTCCAGTTAGGTAGGTCCAACTTCGAGAAAGAGGTCAATCGTCGAATCCGACTCGGCTGGGCATTGTTCGGAAAGCTACGCAATATCTTCTCGTCCCACATACGGCAGTGTCTCAAGACAAAAGTCTTTGACCAGTGTGTGTTGCCAGTAATGACATATGGTTATCATAATAAATAATAACATAAAAGCAATAGAAACTGAGACTCGGTATTGAATAAGTTTTAGGCAGGTTGTCGCTATTGCATTTAATAATACACTATCAAAATAAATTAATCTCATTTTAAGTGAAGAGATAAGAAATATTTTTGCAGTTGGAAGATCCTTTGCAAATCATTACGCTTTCGTTTTTTCGCCGAAGTCGGGTAAAAAGTGGAATTTTACTACCATAGTCCAACATTTCCTAGATATAGAATAGACAAATTGCCGTTAATACAGATTAGACATTTACTGGGAAGGGGGAAATTCCTAGAGAGATTTTATCAGCTTTGTTTTAAAGCTGTCCTGAAGTTCCCAAAGTCTAAGGAGTACCAAAGCAAATGTAAAAGGTTCTGCTATCCATTCATGATACAAATACGGGGTGGTATTATCATTATGGAATTACGGATTCCCGAATAAGACCGAATGGCCATCACCATTCTCATATCCTATTTATCATAGTCCAAAATATTGTTCTTAGGATAGGTTGCAGTTATTCCAGACTCCAATCTTGGTCTTAGGTCGTAACTATAACGTGAAGACCCTTAGTTTTCGGTTTATTGACAATATTTATAAAGAGACAGACATACATCGAAATAACGTGCTATAAAAGCATTATTTGCAATAATCTTCTTTAGCAATAATGAGTGCATAATCATGTTATTTTTATGTACTCTCATTCTATTGGTGCTTTTAATTTGGAAGTATACTCTAATTCCGTGGGCTCAATGTGATTGGGCGAAAGTGTACATATCCTATATCTTTGCGAGCGTTGGCGTAATAACATGCCAAAGTTTGCGATCGCGGTCGCTATCTCGATACCTCGAAAACAATACTCGCTATTTTTACATCGTTAGCAATACGAACACGTCTTTCAATCGCACTTGAAAGCACTGTTAACTAAGTCCTGTGTTTGTGCTGTATCCTAGTTACTCCATAAGAAAAAGTTGAACCAATTTGACCAATCACGGGCTATATCACATTGATTGCTGTCGACCGCGGGGTAAAAACAAAATATTCTCTACTGGTAAACTCTCAAGCAACCCGCGATGTATCGCTATGAGGTATTCTTCAGCATATGCGTGCGTGTCTATTAGCGTGCAGTGCATGCAGCTGATATCGAGGTAGCGAGCTAAACTGTGATCGCGAGGTGTCGTACTGTGGCATGTAAGTTACCGTTAGGGTTTATCACACTGACGCAAACCGAGCTTCCCATATCGTTACTTACCTTTAAATCAAAGGTAAGCCAATATTTTCCAACAGTTCCTTCGTTCCAATCGCTTTATTAAGTACTATAGTGACTAAAATGTACATTGATAACTTGACGTGTTTATATGTTTATCATTATTTATAAACTGTAACCCTATATCAACTAATATTTATTTTGCCCCTCATGTTTACAAGAATGTAACAAAATTTATTGCATTTGTATATTATCATCATTTAACTACAAAATTATTACTCATCTTAGTTTAAGTACTAAACTAATGATTTTAGACGCATATTATATACATGGGTGTATATTTAATATTTTTTAGATATTTAGAGGTAGTTAGGCATTTAAATTAATTTAAAAACAAATCTTGAATGTGTATTCTAAAGGAGCCGTATAGTGAATTGTTAAAGGCAACTTTGCGCTATGAAAAAAAGGGATGAAGCTATATAGCGTGTTCCCTTTCTTCCACATAACATTGATGGTTTTAACATTGCGTTATACGTCCCCTATAGCAGTTTGTATACCTACCTATTAGATAAGTTGTGTCATTATCATTATGTTAAGTGTCGCGGACACCATGTTTTGTTGTGTTGCATGAAGAAACGCTTCATAATGTTTGAAACAAATGTTATCACATTGTCATTAACGGCTTCTGAAATAAAATACAGATCTTTTATAAACAAGTTTTATTTCGTTTTAACCAAAAGTTTTAGCACGTGAAACTGCAGTAATGATTACTGTAGAAACTGTATGACAGACAGATATCTTCCGCCACGAAAACCTCCAGCGTAGGGAGATTGGTTTTTAATTTTCAAATAAAAGAATATAAAAAATCTTCTTAAAAGAGAACTCGGGGCACTAAATAAAGTCCTCAGATTATTTCATGATAGTATCACTTACTACGCTGTATGGCTTAACATTCAAAATTATTCAATCTGATTAGCCTTTTCCCAACTATGTTGGGGTTGGTTGGTTTCCAGTCTAACAGGATGAAGCCGAATACCGATATTCTACATGGAGTGACTGCCTATCTGACTGAAGACTGGTTGCTATACTTTTGGACTTAGCCGAGTCTAACAGCTTATCGTGCTTTCCGAGGCAGGGAGGTGTTTCGGTATGTTAAGATGCTAAGATCCATAGTTCTTTATGTTTAAGTTCTATATAAAGAGGAGACCCTTTTAGGCGCGGTCCGAGAGGGGGGGTTCTAGGGGTCATGACCCCCCCCCCCCCCCCAAAAGAGAGTCATGCTGTCGAAACCCTGAACGATTTGCCTGTCTTACTATCTTAAAATTGTTCTCACTTGAGCCACGGAGACTCCGATGGACATTTGCAAAAAGATTATAACCCGGGACATAATTCTGATCAGTAGCGCTTACGACTACTAGACCAGAGAGGATTTACTTTCCTAAAAATATTCTTCAGTACTTATGGTTCCAGTTTCAAAATAAACATCTTTCGTTAACGATAACTAAATTTTTTTGTACTAAGATATATCAAAATAAAAATTGCATGGTTATTATAACTCGTTTATGTTTAATTTATTAAAATTGGCGCACTGAATAACAACTTATCCTGTATACAACGGAACACCTATTGATAACCCATCACTCTAGGGTACTAATGGTGAGACAATAAATAGGTAATGGGTTTTTTTTTTCTTGAATATAGGTGTAACTTTTATTGATACGTACGAGTAAATCTTTTCAATATTTTAATGACACGAGTAAGTTAATATAAAGCTAAGAAAAGGCTTATCATATTTCACGTAGGGTTTTTCACATACATAATCGTGCCGTCGAATGATTTTGTATGAAAAATTAAAACTAAAAACATATGCTAGTTGATTCTTTGACATAGTGTCTTTAATACCTTTGAGTTATGGGATATCAAAAGAAACACCATGTATATCATCAGCAGCTTATAATGTTCCCACTGCTGGGATACAGGTTTCCTCTCGGTGAGAGGGAGTTGGCCATAATCGACCATGCACGCCCAGTGCGGGTTGGTAAATATCACATGTCTTCGAATTTTTGGTTCTTAGACACGCTGGTTTCCTCACGATGTTTTCCTTCACCGTTTTGAGAGCATTGGTGATGAAATCATTTACACGATGTAAGGTGCTTGCTTGGGTTTGGGTTCAAACCTAGGACCTACAACTCGTACGTTGCAGCCGTTATCACTGAGCCACCACTCCTCTCTCACATTTTGTATATGAGAGAGGAAGAATACTTAGAGTCCTCGAGTGACTACGTCAGAAACCGAAGCAGAATCAGGTGGCCAACCACCACCTCTTGCAGCAGTAATATTTTAATACTGCTTCACAGTAGAAATGGGATGAATGAAAGAAAGAAAATATGAGATGGAGCATATATTACTTGGGTGTTAGAAAGAGACGAAGCCTGAATAGCTTTATCTTTTTCTCACACTAAAGCTATCTATACTAATATTATAAAGCTGAAGAGTTTGTTTGTTTTGGTTGAACGCGGTAATCTCAGGAAGTACTGGTCCGTATTGAAAAAATATTTTTGTGTTGGGTAGCCTATTTATTGAGGAAGGCTATAGGCTATAACATCACGCTACGATCAAAAGGAGCGGAGCAGCAACGAAAAATGGACGAAAACTGCCAGGCAATTCGATGCGACGGGAAGGGTCAATGGAGAAAAATTTGACGCGGACGAAGTCGCGAGCAGAAGCTAGTAATAAAATCATACTGCTATATGAGGTAGTTCAATCACAGTTAATGTCTCGGTCGCATAATATCATATGATTGCTTTTTATTATCGTATTTATGGTTCATTTGATGCCCGTACTCTCCGCAGCCACACTCACAGCCCAGCTCTAGATCATCTTTTTCTGAAATATACGGATGGTTGGCATTCGTGGTTGGAATGCTGGTGACCTTCACGTTTTGTCCCGTTATGTTCTGCAATAAAGAGGGTAGGTAACTAAGTAAATGCCTTATAACTAGAGATCGGATATTCAGATGCATATTCACCTAAAGTTGAAATGTTGGCTAATATGGAATGCGCGTTTTTACCTTGTTATGTGTGTGTTTTAACTAACACATACCACCCTACACACATATGTATTTGCATCTGGGGTTAAACATTCATTTTAAATAAATATGATCCAAGAAACCCGGCTTTAATAAAAAATACGAAGCCGCTTCCGTGCTTTCACAGCTAAATAGTAACATTAGGTAAATATGCATCCGAATATCCAATCACTGCTTATAACCTTAGCGTTTTGCGAGCGTGCGTAGCGGACACGCCACGTTTGCGCAACGTGATCACCTCGTTTGCGTAACGAGAATGATTTATATGCGTGTACAAGAGTGTGAGACAAGTGAGCGTACAAAACGCCGAAAACACGTCGCATAAACGCGGTTAACACGCTTCGCATACGTGGAGAACAAGTTCACTAAACGTCCTGCTTGTTTCCAACACGCTGGCAAATAGCCAGGGTGAATCGCTTTAAGGCGGTAAGTACAATAATTATGTCATTTAATATCTATGTCTTTTCAGCCAACAGAGGATAGATCCTGTACCAAAAGTGTGTGAGCAATGGACCTATGAGGCCACTAACTAAAACCCGCTAAAACAATAGTAGCGCGTTTTTACGCTACGACGCGGACTTACAGGTAGTATATAACACGCGTGATCAATCAAAAGACGTATAATATATACGTCATCATCAATATAACGAATCTCCCGTTCCCGCGACAATCGCTTTCGATTAGGCCTCTGGGTTAAGAAAGTCCAAACCGAGGGCATTTATATGATGTAAAAGTTCTATCATCATAATTTCAGCTGAAAGACGTCCACTGTTGGACATAGGCCTCCCCCAAGCACCATCATTTCGACCAGTTCTGTGGTTCTCGCATCTAGCGGATTCCTGATCTTGTCGGAGGCCTTCCAACGCTACGTCGTCCAGTACGAAGTTCAAACATTATTTTATAAAAAAATGGGCTATGCCCTTGTTGGTCGAGCCGATACGAAAGAAAGAGTAGGATACCTGATTATCCAATGGCGGCTTATAAGTGCGCAAGAGTGTCGCATTGGTCTTGTCCGAGAACACGGTGCGGCGGTGATGCGCGAACACTGCGTCGTGCAGCAGCGCGTGCGTGATGCGGTTTTGGTCCGCCGACCGTGCCACGCAACGCACCATCCGCAATGCATCTAGCGCAATGTTCAGACGAATACGACCCAGGAAGGAGTACAGCGAAGATTCTTCGTCGCGTCCCTGTAACGCCATAACAGGAAAAAGGAAGTTTGTTTATTTATATTTCTACTACTTTTAAGATAATGTCATCCAGACATATTCTCTGGATGGCATCGTCTTTGCACACAAGGTCAAATTAAATTAGCAGACAATACTTTACCCATCAGAATCGAAAAGAAATAAACTTTTTTGACATACCTCGCTATTTCGAGCTATAAGCTATGTAGCCTACTTCTAAAAGGTAATATTTACTGCTTCGTTGGTTTAGTGGTTGTAAGCGCTGCCGCTGAGCAAGAGGTCTTGGGTTCGATTCCCAGGTCAGGCAGTGTTATTGGGTTTTTCTCATCAATAATTTCTTCCTATCCAGACTGTGGATTGTGCCCTGTCCCCGGTTGATGGCAATAAGCTCGCCTCCTCTTAGATTTTATCTAATATGCGAAATAAGGTTGTACTATAGGTATAGCTCTGCCTTACCCTTCGGGGAAAAACCAAGCGTGATGTAACTTACCCGTTTCCTATCGAGAACAACGACATTTTCTTGCTGGCGTTTCACTTCTTTAGCCCAGCCCCTGAAATAAGGATAAGGAATTCAGAAATATAGATGCCTCAAAGAGAGTACCCTGTGACAATTTTTGTTCTATGAGATTGTATCAATATATAGCCATAAAATACAGGGTGTCCAGTAAATAGCACGACATACTGCAGGGGGTGATAGCTTGGGTCACTACCTATCAATACAACACAATATATGTTCAGCAAAATCTTACGGATTTTTTTTTCACCACTGTAGGTTAAACTTCAGTGATAAGAAAATAGTTCTGTGCAAATTTAAACAAAAAATAGTATTTCTTGAAAACATTCTTATCTTTGATAGAAAAAAGACTTATCAATGAGTAAAGTAACTATTCACGAATAATTTGATGTAAAAAAAGTACTAGAAAAGGATTTTTTTCATTACGAGATGCTTAAAAATCTGTTTCAAGGTAGAGATTTTTCGGTATTTCGGAAAATTTTGTAAAACTGTAAATCCGTAAGATTTTGCTGAACATATATTGTGTTGTATTGATAGGTAGTGACCCAAGCTATCACCCCCTGCAGTATGTCGTGCTATTTACTGGACACCCTGTATATTACACACCAGCAGTGCCCACGGCTTCTCCCGCGTGTACGTCGGAATTATGCTACCAGGAAATAAAGTCGAGCTTATGATACTCCTTATAACATCAACTATCACCACGAGAAACTCTCAGAAAGAAAATGGGTCCAGCCGTTTCGGAGATTAACCGGAACAAACTGACAGGCAAGTTTTTTTTTTGTTATAATTAACTATATAATATATACTTAGTAAAACGCTGTTATTTTGACATTAGAAACAGATACTTAAATTTCATTTAATTTTATAGATTGGGTTAGGTAATTGTAGCTATCCATCATCAGCATTCTGCTGCCCTAATCCCTATTTATTTGGGGTCAGCGCAACATTTCTTTTTCTTCCACACTTCCCTATTAGTCATCATCTCGGTAGTCACATCAGTCAGCAGTTTCTAACCATATTATCATCTTTCGCAGTCTGTTCATCGTTTCTTTAGTCACGCCTACTATTACAGCCATCGACATTCATACTCAAAACTGTTCTCAAGACATTTTCTTCATTCCTCCATATCACATGCTCATACCATGAGAACCGATTTCCACAAAACTTTTCAGTAACTGGTGCCACTTTCAGACTTCCTCATATGTACTCATTTCTTATTCTATCCGTTCATGTAACACCACACATCCCTCTTAACATTCTAATCTCAGCTGCATGCAGTTGCCTTTCATTCATCCTTAGAGAATATAACCACTATAGTCTTTGCATTCATCCCTTCTCTGGCCCAACATTCTGACCCATACAAGACAGCAGGTCTAACCATGGTTTTATATTATCTTCCCCTTAAGTTAAAGTTGAATAGTAATTGTAGCTACATATTGATACAATATTATAGAACACAGATAATCGACAAGAAATGAATTCTTGGCGATGTTTACATCTTTTTAGTCTGACTGAACATACTCCTAAATGGTTTAAAAAAAATGGGGCCGAGATTAATCGAGAACTCACTTGCCCATATTGATAAAGTCTTCTAGAACAATAGTGTCCCTCTCGAACAGGGGCACGCTCTGGATTTGGGTTTCCTTCCAAGTTTCGTTCAGCTTCAAAGTCAGGTAATGGGAGCAGAGAACCAAAATCACCTAGGAACAAAAAAAAATATATATACTTTACGTGCTTAGTTAGTGTAGTGGGTACGTGGAAATCGATGGATGATTCCGACGTCGATAAAAATGTATTGTCATGTCATAATCAAGCAGATTTCGAAGATGTCTTTTTGATGATAGGCGGTAGGTAGGAGACAGCAGTGGGGGCCTAGTGGTAACGGCCACAACTTCCGAGTAGTAGGTCGTAGGTTTGGACCCAGAGAGGTGGTTTACTTTGTGTAAATTATTTCATCATAACTGCTCTCTAAACTGTAAAAGAAAATATCCTGAGAAAACCGACATGTCCTAGATACAAACATTCGAAGACATGTGACATCTACCATTATGCGCCGGATACGCGTGGTAGATTGCCGCCCCTCTCCCTCTTACCGAGAGGCGGCCTGTGTCCCAGCAGTGGGAACAATACTCAATACTCAATGTCATGAAGAAGACAGCAGTGTTGGCCCAGTGGTAAGGGCCAGGACTTACGAGTTGTAGGTCGTAGGTTCATACCCAGAGAGGCGCTTTGCTTAGTGTAAATTATTTCATCTGCTCTATAAACAGTAAGAGAAAACAACGTGGTGATACCGGCATGTCCTAGAACCAAAAATTCTAAGATATTTGACATCTACCAACCCGCACTGGGCCCGCGTGGTAGATTACGGCCCACTCCCTCTCACCGAGAGGAGGCCTGTGTACCAGCAGTGGGAATATGTTTAGCTGTAATAGCCTGATTATATATGTATGGTAAGTACATAGATACTCGACTGGTAACAGTGATACAAATAGCCGACTGCCCTTGAACAGCCGGCTTAAAAATGGAAATCAACTATTTTTATTAGCTACTAACTGTACCTTGCCACGCTTCGCTGTAGCACATTCGAGTGTTTTCCTCGCTTCCGGCAGATGGCGCGGTCACTGGTACACAGCCAATCGTTAAAAAAACTGTTTTTTGCGGTCGCGGATATGTGACTGATGCAAAAATACATAAAAACAATCCTTGATGCGGATTATATATCATGCTAAAATTTCAGCTCGATCGGTGCAGAACTTTTTGAGTTTTTGAAGCGTACACAAACCAACATAACATTTTAATATATATAAGATTTGTTAAATTGGTACATGTAAGTACCTAATTAATTAATGGTTAAGCCGATGGACTTAGCGATTATCTGTATAAACATGAACAGAAAAGAAAATTGCAACATTTCCACGCCAATGGCTTCTTCTCCGCCCTTCTATTAAAACCTAGTTTTTCCTGACGGTATACGATATAGTTATCCGTTATACTCCTATCTAGTTTTTTATACAGCATCTATCGTTGTTGAAGTAAGTTACATTGCCAGTTAAATTAAATAAGGCTTTGGTCGTGCGACCACACTCTCTTCTTGGTCGTCAGTCGAGGTCACGAGGTCTCGAAACCCCCAAGAAACATTACCTAGGTATATCTACTTACCTCGTCTTCCATTGCCAAGTTTATGTTCTTGTATAAGCAATATGCTTCATCAGCTAGCGAAACTTTGTTTTCTAGGTCTTCAGACAGCATATGTAATATTGCAAAGGCCTGTAACAATTCGACAGTATAAACTATGATGGTATTTGCAACGAAGATCCTGATAAGTTGGGTGGTTTTTGAGTTAAACTGTAATACTACTAATATTAAAAAAATAAAACTTTTAAGCATGCGCTTTTATTTTTCGTCTTTCAACCAAATCTGCTAGTTGGTCATTGCATTATACGTCCTGTGGGGTGAACACGGCCTACTGTGATAGTTATATATTTTATCACAGTTTGAGAGCAAAAATCGTGATAAAATGTGTGACTCAAGGCTATTACAGAGGGTCCCCCGTGTCGACGGCGCGTAGTGTTCCACGCGCGCCTCAAATAGTTGTCAGCAAACTGAAGGGTCTGCTAGGATCGATGCCTGCTAGGGTCGCGAGATTTGTTCGAAAGAGATACCGTGGCCTTAGCATATAGGCAACTGAAGGAACACGGGTAGGTTTTAGTCAGTAAAAGTCTGACACGCCCTTCTGCTCCACCCTAGTGCGGGAGACGTCATTTGATATTTACCACCCACAAAAAAAAAACAGACCGCCGTGCACGACCCGCTGTTGGAACCTAGGTAACCTGTATAAATTAAGCAATAAGTTGTATATTTCTTTCTGTAAAACGTTCGATTACGAACGATACCTTAACAGATTTCACTTTGTCTTCTGTGTTAAGGTGGAATCGCTAGTATAGCTCGGAAAATTAGAATTTTCTTACGTTTTCTGCAATTTCCAGATCAGTTTCATGTTACCTATAAGTTGGTTAAAATATTAGGTTGGGGAAAAAGTCTTTTCGCATTATAGTATGTATGAACTTGTAATAAAATCTCTTTGGCTATACTATTTGTATCTGACTGGTTTTGGTATCATTGAAAGTTTAAATTTTAAAGAACATAATTCCAAATTCAAATTAGGAAAATGTGTGATTTTCATTTGTTTTTCGTACCGTCAAGATGAGTGAATTTAATGAAGAAATTCGATACATTTTAAAATTTTACTATAAAAAAGGTAAAAATGCAACGCAAGCCGCGAAAAAAATTTGCGATCCTTATGGACCTAGTGTAGTGTCTGTGAGAGTAACACAAATTTGGTTTAAGCGTTTTCAATCCGGAAATTTTGATGTCAAAGATGCACGTCGCTCTGGTCGCTCTATTACGGATAAAATGGATGCCATTTTTGAAAAAGTGGAGCAAGATTGGCATACCAGTAGTTACGACGTAACTGAAGAACTGGAAATTGACTACAAAACAGTTTTGGCGCATTTGAAAAAAACTGGGTACACAAAAAGCTCGACATTTGGGTACCTCACGAGCTCACTGAAAGAAACCTAATGAACCGTGTACTCATTTGTGATTCTTTATTACGACGTAATGAAACCGAACCATTTTTGAAGAAGCTGATAACTGGTGATGAAAAGTGGATCACGTATGACAAGAACGTGCGAAAAAGGTCGTGGTCAAAGGCCGGTCAGGCTTCACAGACTGTGGCGAAACCCGGGTTAACTCGCAACAAGGTGATGCTGTGTGTGTGGTGGGATTGGAAGGGCATTATTCATTATGAGCTTTTACCACCAGGCAGGACCATCGATTCTGAACTCTACTGCGAACAACTGATGAGATTAAAGCAAGAAGTTGAGAGAAAGCGGCCGGAATTAATCAACAGAAGGGGTGTGGTTTTTCATCATGATAACGCTAGACCTCACACATCTTTAGCCACCCAACAAAAATTAAGAGAGTTTGGCTGGGAGGTGTTAATGCATCCGCCGTGTAGTCCTGACCTTGCACCTTCAGATTTCCACCTGTTTCGGTCTCTTCAGAATTCTTTAGGCAGTGTCAGGTTAACATCACGAGAGGACTGCCAAAACCACTTGTCGCGGTATTTTGACCAGAAGTCCCAAAATTTCTATAGCAATGGGATCATGTCCCTACCTACAAGATGGCAAAAAGTTAACGAACAAAATGGTACCTACATACTGTTACGAGCTGGGGTTCGGGATAAATTAATTTAAAGCCAAAATTATCGAAACACACCACAGTTTAATTAAACAATCACAATATCGCAATAGTCAAACAGAGTCACTTGTTTCGCTTGTACTGTATCGCTTGATTCGTATTCGCTCGCTTCCGAAATCGAACTGCCTATCGGGCCGACAATCCGCTATTTATATCCCGAGCAGAACATTCGCGAACATTCAACACTTTTCCACAGTTTACAAGTAGATTCGAAACTTCGAGAACCTTCCACAGACATCTATTTACTGTTTAATCCCGCTACTCAACAATAGATGGCGGTGGCGTCTACGTACAATTGTTCGTAGTACTTGCTACTTGATAACAGATGGCGTTAGCGTGTCGTATCTAGAAGTTTCAACACTGCCCCATCCTTAGATGGAATTAGCGTGAAGTTTCTAGACTTTTCGATCTACGTAATGTTGTCCCTTTCTGAGATGGAGTTAGCACGATGTTTCTAGACTTTACGATCTACGTAACACTGCCCCCTCCTTAGACATGCTCGTCCCGAGCATCATTATTCCCGTAATATCGTGCCAATCGATCTACATGAACAATTTTAGGCGCAGTTCGCAAACCCTTTTGTATTCGGTAAGTGACGTCATTGATCTTGGTCACAATCCGGTACGGCCCGTCCCATTTTGCCTGTAGTTTAGGGGACTTCCCTTTGCTGCGCACAGGGTTATGCAACCACACTAGCGAACCTTCGTCGAAGCCAGTATTGTTCATCTTTCGATCATAACGAGTTTTCATTCTCTCGGACATCTGCTGGCCTGATTCTCTGACATGCTCATATACGTCATTCATCTTGTTGCGCAGATCATTTGCATAATCTGTTATACTGCGTGGTGAATCAGGCGGAATGCCGGTTATTAGATCAGCTGGTAACCTTAACTCCCTTCCAAAGTTCGCGAAGGCTGGCGTCACAGTTGTACTCTCGTGAACTGCACTTCGGTATGACAGAAGAAACGGTTGTATGTGCTTGTCCCAATCCTTTTGTCTGCTTGCTACAACTTTTGCCAGATATCTTTCCAACGTCTGATTAAATCTCTCCACCATTCCGTCAGATTGTGGGTGGTATGAAGTGGTTCTGGTTTTGTGAGTACCCATAACCCGACATGTTTCCTGAAACACTTGAGACTCGAAATTCCTTCCTTGATCGCTGTGGATTTCCAAGGGTACCCCAAACCGACAGAAGACTTCGTGGACTAATTTATCAGCGACTGTTGAAGCTTCTTGATTAGGGATGGCGAAGACTTCCGGCCACTTGGTGAAGTAATCCATGACAACCATGAAATATTTATTTCCACTTTCACTTTCGGGAAATGGCCCAGCGACATCTAATGCAATTCGTTCCCAGGGGGCTCCTACGTTGTACACTTTCAATGCACCCCTGCTGCGTGTGTGTGGTCCTTTTACCGCTGCACAACTGGTACATCTGCGACACCAGTCTTCCACATCCTCTCGACAATGGATCCAGTAAAATCTTTCTCGGATCTTTAACAGAGTCCTTCTTACTCCCATATGACCTCCTGAAGAACCATTGTGGTAGAGCTGTAGAACTTCTGGTACGAATACCTTCCGTGTCCTCCTTCGGTAAAACTGGCATAATTTATCCCTTACTTCTGACACCAAATGTTACGAGCTGGGGTTCGGGATAAATTAATTTAAAGCCAAAATTATCGAAACACACCACAGTTTAATTAAACAATCACAATATCGCAATAGTCAAACAGAGTCACTTGTTTCGCTTGTACTGTATCGCTTGATTCGTATTCGCTCGCTTCCGAAATCGAACTGCCTATCGGGCCGACAATCCGCTATTTATATCCCGAGCAGAACATTCGCGAACATTCAACACTTTTCCACAGTTTACAAGTAGATTCGAAACTTCGAGAACCTTCCACAGACATCTATTTACTGTTTAATCCCGCTACTCAACAATAGATGGCGGTGGCGTCTACGTACAATTGTTCGTAGTACTTGCTACTTGATAACAGATGGCGTTAGCGTGTCGTATCTAGAAGTTTCAACACTGCCCCATCCTTAGATGGAATTAGCGTGAAGTTTCTAGACTTTTCGATCTACGTAATGTTGTCCCTTTCTGAGATGGAGTTAGCACGATGTTTCTAGACTTTACGATCTACGTAACAATACTTTAGTTAAATGTAAATAAACTTTATTAAAATATGTTTTGAATTTTCGTAAAAAATGCGAAGAAACTTTTTCCCCAACCTATTATGATTCGTGACCGTAACTCGTATATAAAAACTAGGTTCATTTACTCACATTTCATGAATGAGTGAATTTCGCAGGCTACGATAGCGCATTCGGAAAAACCATTATAAATTATCATCAGAAATTCTTACCTTGGACATACATGACCCTGGTAGGTCTGCGGCGGCCAAGCAGACCGGTGTTCTATGACTTAACCAGTGATAAGTTGCAGTGTTGTACAACTCTTTCTGGGCATCCACCGACATGATGGGAAAGTCCAAGTCTGTCAAAAACATTATAGCTCTGGTCATACTGAAGTGAATGCTGGAGAGTTGCGAGATAAGATTCCCTGTCACCGATTATATCAACAAACGTGTATAGAGGTATCCAAACTGGCGCGATCAGGTAGTTGCTTACCACTACTTCCTAATCATTAAAACATTCTACGCGCGTTATCGCGTCCTAAGACAAATCCCGCGCGGGATTAACCCTAAGGCTTTTTTTTTTTGGATGGGAAATCATCAAATGACTTCTCCCGCTCTGGGCGGAGCGGAAGGGCGTGTCAGACTTTTACTGACTAAAACCCACCCGTGTTCCTTCATTTGCCCATGTGCCACGGTATATCCTAAGGCTAATCCCAATAAACAGTAGTGTCTTCGAAAATAAATAAAACGAAATATTTTCTACCTTGTATTACTCCATCTTGGTTAAGCGGGATCCCTGCGGACTGGCATCCTTCCCGAAACAATGCGGCCAGCAGGGTCGCTATCGTAGCACCACGGTTCACCAGTTTTGGGTGCTGAAATTAAAGACCGGTTAGTGCCTGGGGGCGCCCGATCCCAGACAACAGGCACGCTCGCGACTAGGCTCCCCCCTAGCCATGCAGCTCTCGGCACGGCAACCTTAGCTTGGGTGTGAGGAAACTAATGGAATCCTCCAGCAGTTACCTTAGTCGCCTTTTACGACACCCACGGACTGTGATGGGGTGGTCCTATTCTACTACCCGGAGACCACGCGGGGACTACCCGGAGACCACGCGGGGAACAGTGTGGTGTAAAAGAAGATGTAGTGACAAAAATTGAAAAAAGTATGCTTAGATGGTTTGGTCATGTTGAGAGGATGAATGAAGGTCGGCTCACAAAAGGTATTTACTAGGCAGATGTGAGTGGAAACACCGGGAGGGGACGCCCTAGGAGGACATATAGGGACCTTATTGGTGATGTTCTTCAGAAAGGTCAGGTGCGTAGTACTCGCAACCGGCGTGTGTGTATGACCAATTGTATGAACCTAAACGAGGCAAAAGAAGTGTGTAGAGATCGTAGCAGGTGGCGTTCCGTGGTTTCTGCCTACCCCCATGGGAAAAAGGCGTGATTCTATGTAAATTAAAGACATGACTTATAGAAGCCCTCAGGGTATGAGAGATGTCGCGGCGATAATTTTTGAGAGCATTGCTTTTCCAACGAGCAACTTAGCACCGAGAATTTTGGTACATTTTTAACTGTTCGTACCTATGCCGTGAACACGCAAGACACAATGATTTTTAATTTTGTCTGTTATTACGGCATTCAACGAGTTTAATGCGCTGGGATGTGCTCTATTGGATTGGCAGGGCTCTCAATACTGAGTATTAAAAATCCAGTGCAGCATAAAAAATTGTCGTCTTATCATCTGACATAACAATGAGCAAGTAGGTCCGGAACTCCGGACAGAGCTGAACCATGGCCATATCATCATCTGTCTACGTTTTTCCCAAATATGTTGGGGTCGACTTTCATTCTAACCATTTGCAGCTGAATACCTGTATTGTATACGGAGCGACTGCCCACACCCCAGTTACTGCATAATACGATACTCCTTGGTAAGACTAACTGGACGATGGGCATACACAATATCTATTACTTTTTTTATTGTATTTAGCACGGATATTCGATATAGTATTTTTACGGGATATTACCTAGGTTCCCATCCCAACCACTCAAACCAGCGAAACTGTTGTATCAAACTGGAGTCCACATACACCGACCAACCACGTATAAGATAGTGATAAATAACTTGGTGCCTTTCTAGCCCGATAAAGTTAATCAACAAAAACATAAAACAAACATTGAGTAACGTACTCCCAAATCAAACAGTACCTACTAACTATGCTAAACTAATTGCCACAAACCCTTCACTGCGCGTACCCTGCACTTAGTTCCTGATCTGATTCGAGGGTAAGGTACTACGGACGTACCACAGAGCAGGGAGACCCCGACGCAGCCGCCGCTAGCTAGACACGGTGTAGTGAACACTCTCCATACAAACCGAGCGTGTCAGTGAGCGTCACCGTTTAGGTAATAGAAACTGACGGCCCGTGACAATTATGACAACTCAATTCAATTCATTTATTTCAGAGAAAATATCAAGATGAAATATCATCATCATCATTTTAGCCGTAAGACGTCCACTGCTGAACTTAGGCCTCCCCCAATTACCATAATCTTGCCATAATCGCCACGCTTGGCAGGCGGGTTGGCGATCGCAGTATGGTGGTAAAATGCATAGAGAACGCTGCTGCCCATTCTCTAGTAAGTCCCTTAGTCGCCTTTTACGACACCCACGGGAAGAAATGGGGTGGTGTTATTCTTTACGTCCGGCACCACACGGTACACGGTACGGTAGATGAAATATGCTCAGCGCTAATTGCCTCGGCTGCACCAACAAGCCCACGTAAAAAAAATTGCCGATTCTGTTGGAACTTAAAAACAGTTAATAAAATCGCGGCAAGATTTTTCCGCGCATTGGATCTTCAACGTAACACGTTGAAG
This sequence comes from Aporophyla nigra, assembly GCA_947507805.1. Lineage (NCBI taxonomy): Eukaryota > Metazoa > Arthropoda > Insecta > Lepidoptera > Noctuidae > Aporophyla > Aporophyla nigra. The sequence continues at coordinate 8,784,169 of OX382291.1, read as the reverse complement.
ACGCCGATAATTGAAAATCGAACACAGTTTTTTTGACGTGCTGACACTCACTCGACGAAATGAAACCGCACAAACGTGTAGGTACATCGAACAGTGTGTTTTTCGATGCGCTGACAGTTTTTCTCTCCTCAAAACACAAAGTTGAAAATCGAACACTGTGTTTCAGAGATTAGCCGGAACAAAGAGACAGACAGATAGAGACACACAATTTCAAAATCTGTTTTGTTTTACGTACCGTATCTACTTTGACATTACAAACAAACACTTCAGTTTACTTTATGTATGAATGAGTAATAGCATACGCAGCGCGCGCCATCACCGGCTGCGGTTGAGACGTCAATATATTTTTACTAGGTTCTATAAGCAACTTCGTCCGCATCAAATTTTTGCTCCCCTGACCCTTCCCGTCGCATCAAATTGCCAGTTTTCAACCATTTTTCGTTGCTGCTCCGCTCCTTTTGATACCGCGTTCAACCAAACAAACAAACTCTGCAGCTTTTGGTATAGATACTTTGGAGTCTCCTTACCTAACTTAAGCGTATCTGCGACTGGAGCCTTCGTTTAACGGAGGCTCCCATCACTTGTTGTTTTAGTGTTTTCTCTGTCATACTTAGGCCAAATTCCCACGGACGATTTTTTGTTGCGCTCATGATTTTAAACTAGTGCCGAGTTTTGAAAATCTAACGGTGCGCGTTTGAGGCACCGAATATGCTTCCAGTACTCGGCTCAGTACCAAGACGTGAAAGTAAAGTGCACTATAAAAAATCTTCGGTTAAAAATCGCCCGTTGCGTACTTGGGCTAAGTTTTGGCGACTCGGTGCACTCGGACACGCGCGCGAGTCGATTCCATGGTCTATGGTAAGTACGACGTACCGCATTGGAGGCTCCGAGATTGGCTCGCCAAGATACCAGGTGGCCGACCGCATCACCTGCTCGGGCGGTGTCGCAGACCAGCGCTAGTGCGATGCAACGCACCGGCGCCCGCGTCATCTAAAACGAAAATGGATAACATGTTACGAATTTTGTGGTTTTACTTATTTAACATGGGTAAGGCTTGGTAAGACCCTTGGTAAGACTAGTTGCCAAACTTTCGGGCTTCTGACGAGTCATTAAGACTGTCAAAGATCTACGAATGATAACCGGTACCAACGGTCTAACGCTTGATCAATCGACCCTTACGACTGTTATTACTTAACCACAAGCCCTTCGGTAATAAATTAGTCTTAGGGCAAATAATTTCTCTTGTAGGTTCCCAAGGGAGTAATAAAAAGCTTAGGAGAACCTACTTGGGCGACCGCAGCTGCACTACTTAATGTGAATTTAACCTTTAATTACTCATGAGCCATTACGATACCAAGATTCTATTAACCAATGAGAAATTGCTATAATCAAACTGTTTCCTTTGCAAGATTGAATATAAAACAAAAATAAACATCAGACTCTGCACAGTCTATAGCACAACGATAGGCCAACCGTCATAAACGTGCAAACATTGAGAGTTTTACACAAACGTATCACAGCGTCCGTTCCAACGGTTTTCTAGAGAGGATGTACTCTGTATCTATCCGACTCAGCCATGTACAATCGTCAAAGGCAGCGAGTATCAAACTTATTTGTTTAATAGCCCAGGAATCTCAATCAGGAATCGACCTTTCGAAACTGAGATTGTACAAAAAAAAAAAACATACTTTTGTTCCAAATTATAAATTGATGACATCTCAACACTGTGTTACTGCATTTCTTGGATCAACAAAACTTTGAAAACCACGTCCCTAGATAGTAAAAGAAACAGTCGTTAACTGCCAGCGTTTACTTCAATTGAATAGTCCAAGTAGGAAGTCACGAGTCCCCTAGCGAATGAATGCGAGTCTTTCACAGCAATATTAATAGCACTGTCCGTTGGTCTGAGCTATTGGAATTACCACAAGTGGTACGAGTGCCCCTCGTCCAGGCTAAACGTGATTGCATCCAGTAATTACAAGATATTGAGAAGTGATATTAGTCTTTGCATAAATCAACGACGTTGTGAAAGTGGTGTCTCGAACACTTGAACCTATCCTTAGAATGTGCAATGAATATGCTTGTGAAATCCATTCACTATTTCTGATTAAGTGGTCAGACACCCGATTATTGTGGGAAAAAATATTAAGATAATCAGACCCTATAAAAAGATAAACTTGGCTCGCGAGGTCGTTGACATTTGGTATGTTGTCTCAGTAATCGTTGTGGCGATGGTCATAACAGCCAATGACTTAATAGCCAAAAGCCTCGACCAACACCTGAGGAGTCGCTGGATTAAGGTCACAGCACACATATCAACTCGGAAACGGATCGTAACCGTATCAACTCAACTCGAGCCGTTTAGTATTCTATATATGAAAATCCCTACTGAAAAGCACACTAATCAGAATCGTAACGTAAAAGGTTCGCCTCGGGACAAGCTCACGAACCGCGGTGTGGCGCGTGGCTACCAGCGGTCCCCGCGCTTACGGCTCGTTATCCCCGCGCTTACGCCTCTCCGTCGCCGCGCTTGCGACTCTTCGTCCACCCCTGCCCCTCTCACCCCATTCACAAGGCAACTTCAAAGTAAATTCAAATGAATCTGGTGCCAGTCAGGTCAACCCAGGTCGCCTAACTGTAGCCGAATCGCGGTATCGGAGCTGCTGGTCCACTGTGGTTCCGTGCTTACGTTAGGTTGACGCCTGTTTAACGGCGAGGCGAAAGGCGATACGGCGACGTTCCCTTTCCGAGTTGATATGTCTGCTATCACCTTTAGGGGTTTGATTCAAAAAGACGTCCCTTTCGACTCGCATTGTTAGGAGGTTCCTCTCTCTAGAGCCGTGTATGTACCTTGGACCCTATTCCCGAAACCGGTGAGGCACTATTTAATATTTAACAATATAATTTATATATCTGTAACAAAATAAAAGAAATAATTATAAAAAATACTAATAAAAAGTAACTACACCGTTTTGAGAGCTGTGGCGATGACACCATTTACATAAAATCAAGCGCCTGCCTGGGTTCGAGCCCACGACCGCTAACTCGTAAGTCGAGGTTGATACCACTGGGCCCACTGCTCATGAGACTACTCATCTGCTATCTTCGACTTACCGTAATCAAATCCAACAGTTTATAAATACCATCGTCGGTCACAAACTGTGCTCTGTATTCTGTATTCCAAATAATCGCTTCCCATATGAAATTTAATAGCGATATTAACCACCTGAAACGATAATATCATATTGAAAAATAAAACTGAACTTCACTATTTCCTGCCAGGGTCACGAGATTAGTTCGAAAGCGGTACCGTAGCCCTGGCGTATGGGCCACTGAAGGAACACGGGTGGGTTTTAGTCAGTTAAAGTCTGACACGCCCTTTCGCTCCACCCTAGAGCGGGAGACGTCACATGATGATATCAAACCCACAAAAAAAAAAATCTTCACTATCTGAATCACTGATTTACAAAAAGTTAAGTCTCACCTATTCTAATCTATCAAAATGAAAGACATTCCTACTATTTAGTGTCTTACACAATTATCCCTCTGTTGTCAGAACCAAGTTAAAAATCCAAGGATCTGTCAGGATCCAGAGAGTCGTAACGACTCATTTCTTTAGCCGTCTGCTCGACAGCTAAGACAGAGGTAGTCAACGTAATTACATTCACACCTGATTTTCAACGGTCTTTGTACTGAAAATCCAAGATATTGCATTTGAGGGGTTCGAAAAGACAAACTGTTCGATTTTATTTCTCTCGTGGGAATGTGGGCTTATTTTTTTCACACGTTTGTACTAAGTATAGTTCACATAATGCTCACTCTTCAAGCAGTTGAATGCACTTGAGCTAAAATAAAATAATTGCCACGGACAATATATGACTGCTTAAAAAATGAGCTTATATTGAACCGTTTGTTGCAGTCGGCTACACTCACCTATCACTGACAATAAAATGCTTATCAAGTGAATATAGAACCACATCCATCATCTTTCCGGCCAGCTGGTTTGCGGAAACAGGCCATTTCATGAACGGGTAGACGATGCAGGTCAGACGCTGGTTTTTAACCACAGCGCTCGTCAGCAAGCGAAGACTCAATGCTAGAATCGCCTGAGATTTCTCCACCGGCGGCACCTTTTGTTCCATGAGGGTGTAACAGAGATCTGAGCAAGAATAAAATGTATGGAATCACAATTTCAGGTTGCTAGTGGATGGTCAGTATTTCTGGGTTTACACAGTTCCAGGTCCAGGTCATCTCAGTCAGTGTTTTTTTTTTTTTTATCAGAGCATACTCTTAGTGACTTACTTGACACAATGAATCCGAAAACGTCGGACCCCAGAAGCCCTGTCTCAGATTTATTTCAATTTGTAGATCTAGTCAGCGTATAATGTTCCCACTGCTGGGACACGGGTCGCCTGTCGGTGAGAGGCAGTGGGCCGTAAACTACCACGCGGGCGCAGTGCGGGTTGGTAGATGTCACATATCTTCGATTTTTTGGATCTAGGACATGCCGACTTCCTCTTTGTTTCCCTTCGCCATTTTTAGAGCAGTAGTGATGGAATACTTTGCACAAAGTGAAGCGCCTGTTAGTGTTCAAACCTACTGCCCACAACTTGGAAGTCACGGCCGTAACTACTGGAGCACCATTGATCTCAGGTATCCTATTTAGTGGGAAAGTAGCAAATAACCTTTTTTTAAAGAGCAACCGATTCAATGATATCTAAGCCCGCTGGTTTGATACGACTAGGGTTGCCACCCGTACTTTATAATAAAGTATTGTACGTTATTTCACATAATTGTACTCTATACTTTATAAGAACAATAAAGTACACGAAAATACTTTATTTTGCAAGAGGGTTTTGCAGAACTATCAACTGCACAAAAATGACAGCAAGTCTTGTATAAAATTTAATAAGAGTGATGAGATTTTTTTAAACTTGTATAAAATAATTTCAGTTTTATTGTCTATTCCCGCCACGTCAGCATTGACAGAAATCACAGACGTTTTTGAATATAATTAAAGAAAAATTATTCGTACTTTATTTTTATACTATGTACTTTTTTTTTCTTACCTATGATAACCAATGTACTTTAATTGCAACAAAAAATATATATATATATAGAATAGATACGACTGCCGTAGAGCTACATTATTTGTGGAAAACACCATCATCATTGTTTCAGCCGAAAGACGTCTAGTGCTGGACACAGTCCTCCCCCAAGCTCCGCTACTTTAACCGGCTTTGTGCATGCCACATCCAGCGGATTCCTGCGGTCTTCACAAGATCATCGGTCCACCTTGTGGGAGGCATTCCAGTTCCACTGCCACTTTTTGGCAATTCTTGGGGCTATGCCGGTTACTATGGTTCTCCAGCGGATCTCTTCATTTCTGATTCGATTACGTAGGGAACCTGGGAATCATAGCCCACTCTATTACCCTTCGGGTGGCTTTTAGACTTCAAATAAGGCCCATTGTGAGCGACCACGTTTCAGTGCCATAGGTTATCGCTGGCAACACGCACTGGCCAAAGACTTTCGTTTTGAGATACTACGATATGTGGGCGAGTCCTACCAAACTGGATATAGTTTATCCTAAGTAAACACACTCGTCGTTGTCAAAAACATATGACCATCTTCAAATTAATCACCAAGTAAATGGCTTAGTTTTCGTTCCTGACCTGGTCGCAATCAACATGACCACCTACTGGGCTCAAAAACGAGCCACAAGAAAAAAAAAACGAATCAATAGCTCACTCATAATTATAATAATGCCGTGTGTATCGAACAGGTCTTGCATGATCTTCTCGCGTTCAGGGTTGTCCCTCTGATGAATAGCGACCTGCAGCACTCTTACGCACCAGTAGAGTATCGGGATTTCGAACGGAACTTCTGAGTACCACTCAATATACCACATTATTCTGAAAACATATGATAATTATTGTAAAAATGGAATGTATAAGGTAGACCGCGAAATTAAAATTTTGTTTCGGTTTTCGCAGTTTTTCGTTCAGAGTCACATAAACTTTTAGATCTGAAAAACATTTTCTACCAAGAAATATAAAGTAACCTAATTTTTGCCAGTGGCTTCTCCCACGTAGAGGTCACAAATCATTATACAGGAACATACTCCGAACATACCGGGACAAAAAATATTCTATGTGTAGCATCCAGGCTATAAACTATATGTGTGCTAAACTTTATCCAAATCCTTTCAGCAGTTTGTGAGTGATTAGAGTAACAAACATCTAACCATACAAAAATAAAATATTTCACATTCATCCTTACATACTCGTAGTATAAATTAAAGTTGCTATCCGCATTTGTATGCTTAGATCTTTTAAACTACGCAACGGTTCTCATCAATAGACAAATATTATATATTAGTAGAATATTCACCTTCTAATTAATCCATACTTCTTGACCAAAGCCGGATCAGACATAGGTATGGTACAGACTAATGCTTGAAGAGCTGTTTTACGGATCTCAGCAAAGAGAGCCGGAGACCAACGTGCTCTTAGGGTACTGAGACCGGGGTCCAGTAGGTACATGATGCCCATAAGCCAATGCTGAGACTCCATCATCTAAAATATAAAACAGTTAGGTAATTATGGGCCTGTTTTTTGGTTACCGGACATAAAAAACGTCAGATATTTAAGGAGATAGTGAGGACGGTCCTATCAAACGCAGAAGATTTAGTCAAATTCAACTGGTACATCCAAAGATTACTCCTTAATAGTGAGTTTAGATAACTATAGCTAGAGCTTACGAATTTATTGTAAGGGAACACTTTAAGCAGATCAACGACAAAATAAATCAATGTCTTCTTGAACTGAACGTCTTCTTGCGAGGTAGCGAAATTGACAGTCGAAGTCCAGTCCTTCCTCGGAGGCACCTCCGTCAGAACTGACAGTGACATGATATCTGCGAACACAAAACAGCGGATAATGTTCGTGATGCAACTCTGGATGAACCAGATTCGTCTGTTTCGACGGGACACGGTCGAACGGCGACCATTCTTCGAGCAACGCAATTATGTCCGTCGGAAGTGAAAGTGCTCAAATTATGGTTGCTTGAGGAACTGACTAATGGAACTGATTCCGAATTCAATAACGCCCCCATTGATATTATAACGTTATGGTTATGTTGTATATTTTTTGGGGAAAATCGTTTATTATTTGTTCAGCTTTGGATCGGGAGCCCATCATCGGTCTAAATAGCTCTCCAGAATATATTGACACAGGTTATATTTGTGAACAGTCGCACGAATGTAGTTAAATCCTTAGATTCTACAAAATTTTACACCATTTGTACAAGGTAATCGGCGAATAAACAAAATGAATTGTTAAGGTAAAAACTAAAACAATACTTTGCCATGGCTATACTCGTACACCATCAAATAATTATGAATTATTCGCTGAGTATTATAGATAAAGGATTATTTTTTTTTAAAAGAGGAGCAAATGGCGGTCTCCGAGAGTCAGTGCGTTTTTGACCGTGATCAAGACAAATTATAAGAATACCGTGTTGTTCCGTTATAACCACACAGAAAACAGCACTGCAATCAAATGTTTTTATTTATCGGTAAAACGATACCTATCTTTCATTCGTTTCAAAGAGAGATCTGCTTGTTGATACCTTTCATCAATATGGAAGAGAAGAGAAGCAGCCGATCCCCATAGCACTTGTTCATGATAGCTGCTATCACAGTGAGGGTAATCCGCTCGTGGTGATGGTCACGAGCTCGGCACTCGTATCGATGTGCCCAAATGAAACAACTGGCAAAGTAGGAGAGCATCAAATTAAAATAAGTTGTATTTGGGACGTAAGAATGACAGGAAACCCATTTTCACGCCGACGAAATATTAGTTGGTTAGAAGGTTTAGAGAAGTGGAAAATCCACCAGCGTGCTTTCATTTCGACATTCAATCAATCAATCAATCAATTTATTTATTTTCTCACCACAATATTAAAAAGTTTACAGGTCCATATTATTAAGTCTTAAGCTATTAATACACATTACAATATTGTGGGAGACTGGTGCCTAAGCTAGGCCAAAACCTGTGTTTCAGGACACCAGGTCTCATTTAGGTGTCGCCTATTGTTAGTATAAAGGAGCAATAATCGCTTTCATAGTAATATGCAGGATGCAGCACTAGCCATGGGTCTCGTAATAGATCACTAAATACGACAGTCTTTTATAAAAAATTTTTAATGTTTTGCTTTGATTTAGTCCATTCTGGTGTTGGTCAATCAAACTTTATTTAAAACTTATAACTTCCCTCTTTGTGTGCTGGGGCTGAAAATTTAGTTAGTTGTCCGCGGTTTCGCCAGCATCATCATCATCATCATTTCAGCCGAAAGACGTCCACTGCTGGACATAGGCCTCCCCCAAGCACCGCCACTTCGACCTGTTCTGTGCTTCTCGCAACCAACATGGATCCGTTTCGCCAGCATGGAGGTCGGAAACTATCCCACAGTAGAGTACTACTGGGACAAAGAGGGTCCTATGTCCTAACTCAGGCCGCGGTTTACCTGTGTACCAATGTGCCAATTTCATATTGATCCTTTCAACCGTTTAAGCGTGAAAGGTATTAACCTTCCTTCTTCGTCTTTTAAGGCAGACAGACTTTCGCTTTTACAATATTAGTACCTATCTTTTGCACGCGGCTTTGCCGGCGTGGAGGTCGGAAATTATCCCACAGAAACTTACTACCGAGATAAAAAAATTATCATAATGCGATAATTCAGGTTATAAACTACCTGTGTGCCAAATTTCATCCAAATCCATTCAGCAGTTTTTGCGTAGGTTTAAACACAGTCAGGCGCTTGACTTTGTGTAAATTATTTCATCACCACTGCTCTCAAAACGGTAATGTAGGCAAACCAGACTGGGCTGGGTCGTTATTTGGCCAAAGAATTAGCATTGCCATTCAATGTGGCAATGCTGCCAGTCTTCTGGGCACGTTTCCAGATAACAGTGATGCAGACGAGTATTGTTTTTATATTTATTTGTGGGTATAGTTATATATTATTAATATCTTGTATTTAGATTGTTTAAATTTTAATGTTGATAATGAAAATAAAAATGGAGTTACGTAATGGAAACATCTTGAGGAAACCTGTATGTCCTAGGACAAAAAAGTCATCGGAGACATGTGACATCTACCAATCCACGTTGAGCTGGCGAGGTAGATTGCTGCCCACTCTCTCACAGAGAGAAGGCCTGTGTCCCACCAGTGGGAACATTGTAGGCTGATTATTATGGCAGTATAGATACGTATATACCAATAGTATTATCACCAAGGAAGTCAACTGGTCCCTTGCCAATCTTTTCCACATTAACCTTTTAGTCGCCTTTCACGACGTCCATGAGAGAGAGAGTGAATAAATAGTGGATTCGTTAACCTATTGGCGCCGACACTGTTAAACACTTACTAAAATCAAGTAAAGATTAATTTAAATAATTAACAAAAAAATGAAATAATTTTCAAATGTCTGCCAAAATGTCTGTCTGCTTTTTAGACAATGCATGTGTATACTAGAAAAACCACTAGACAACACAAAACTAGTAAAAGACTAACTAGATTTCTGAAAATAACATAACCGTCCGTCTGTTTGTTCTAATCTTCGTAACGGCTGGACCAATTGTGACGGGACTTACTATGGCAGATAGATGTTCTCTAAGTAGTCTTTTATGGAGAAGACATACTAGGCATAATTTCCGACATCAAGGCGGGCGAAGCCGCGGGCAGAAGCTGTAATTATATACACACTAGCTTTTGCCAGCGGCTTCGCCCGCGTGGAGGTCGGAAATTATCCCGCGGGAACATACTACCGGGATCAAAAGTACCCTATGTGTTATTCCAGGTTATAAACTATCTATGTGCCAAATTTAATCTAAATCGGGTCAGTAGTTTTTGCGTGAAAGAGGAACAAACATCCACACATCCATACATCCAGACATCCATACATACAAACTTTCGCGTTTATAATATTAGTAGGATACATAACATCACGCCAGTATGCCAGAAGGGTTGAGCAAACATGTACCTAAGTACACCCAAATTTTGCCATACAAGTCCGCTTATTGCATATCAACCGGTCACAAATCCCGCCGAGTTGCTACTGAGAAACTCCTGAAGGAATACCTAATAAAACGAACGACCTAGGCTTAATTAACAGTAAGATTTTAAAGACTCACCGTTGTGCATAACAGTCCGGGACAGGAAGCAATTTTTTAAAGCCCGGATTTTCATCCAAATGCTTTAAAGTAGTCTTCAGAAGCACTAGCAGCACTGACAAGGTCGTAGACATGTTGACGCTGCTATCCCCTAAAATCACGTAATATTACAGTATTACAGCTGTTGAGGTCTCAACTCTAATTACTTTCAATGATCTACGGATATTAACACTAATTGATTCGCGACTGGTTTGCACAACCGTCACTGATGTTATCAAATTAATTTAAAATCAATCAATCAATCTCAAAGCTTTTCCCAATCATGTTAGGGTCAGCTTCCAGACTTAACAGGATGCATCTGAATAGCAGTGTTTTACATGAAGTGCTTGAGGGAGGCCTAAGTCCAGCAGTGGACGTCTTTCGGCTGAAATTATGACATGAAGCGACGGCCTATCTGACCTCCACAACCCCTTTTTTTTTCTGAGAGGGAAATCATCAAATGACTTATTCCCACTCTGGGTGGCGTGGAAGGGCGTGTCAGACTTTTACTGACTAAAACCCGTGTTCCTTCAGTTGCCCATATGCCAGTGTCACGGCATCTCTTTCGAACAAATCTCGCGACCGAAGACTGGTTGACTGCCACAAAGTGCTGCTAGACACAGTAAGGACAGATGAACTACTACAAAGTGTGGCAGTACAGAACTAAGACACTACTTCTGTGGGGTATACTCTGTGGCGCAACATCATTATTTGCCTCGCATTTTCCCCAACATTTTTGGAGGAGCTTCCAGTATAAGCAGTTGCATACCGTGTTTTACTTGGAACAACTGCTTATCTGCCTCCACCCTCCACTAGCCTGTGGAGCAGGGTTCGTGCTAATTCGAAAACACGAAGATTACTGAAGCGTATCTATTTCATAGTTTAACTAAACCTACAGTTCTAAGAACATTACACTATTATTGTCTTACCTAATTTAACGTTGGGGTCCTGGCAATCCAGAGGGTTGATGTCATAAGCCGGCAGTTCTCTTCGAGGAAAATAAGGGTTGAAACGGTAGAATATGATCTCAATTATGTTTGTTTTCATCATTTCTATGCCTGCAAAATACTATTAATAACATTATGTACTTCGAACAATGGAAAAAAGGCAAAAATGACGAAATCAAGTTTGAATATAATCTATTGTGACGATCCTCATTATTACATTCCTAAATTATACAAAATAATGTGTTTAACTGAACTGGTACACATTATAGAAGTATTTTCTGTTAGAGGGTTAATTATTGTATGGTGTTACACGACTGGATAGAATTACAAATAAGTACATAAGCGGAAGTCTGAAAGTGGCACCGGTAACTGAAAAATTGTGTTGTAATCGGTTGTCATGGTATGTACATGTGATACGAAAAAATGAGGATAATGTAGTGACGAAAGTTCTGAGTATGAATGTCGATGACTATAAGAGTAGGGGAAGACCAAAGAAACGATGGATGTTCTGCGTGAATGATGATATAGATAGTAAAAGGGGTGACAACCGAGATGTTGTCTAATAGAGAAGCAGGCGCGGTCCGAGGGGAGGGGGGTCCTAGGGGTCATGACCCCCCCCCCCCCCCCCCAAGACAGTCATGCTGTCGAAACCCTGAACGATTTGCCTGTCTTACTATCTTAAAATTGTTCTCACTTGAGCCACGGAGACTCCAATGGACATTTGCAAAAAGATTATATATAACCCGGGACATCATGCTGATCAGTAGCGCTTGCGACTACTAGACCAAAGAGGATCTATCTTCCTAAAAATATTCTTCAGTACTCATGGTGACTCCCCCCAAAATGTTAAGCTGCGACCGCGCCTGTAGAGAAGTGTGGAAGAAAAAGAACATGTCTTTTTCTAAAAAGACATGTTGCGTTAACTCCAAAGAAACTGAAATAAGGGCAAGAGCATGACGAGCATGACGATGCTTGAAGTAGTTTCTGTCATTTGAATATATAGGTTTTTATCCAAAAAGAATTAAAACTGCATAAATTACAGTCAGTCATCTTCTGTACAGTCGAAAGAAACCAAAAATGCCTAATTCCGCGCCTAGGTGTGATGCTGTGTGCGCACGTAGATTTATAGTAATTTTTTTCCATATGTTTTTCCATATTTTCTCTCACAATCAGTAATTCTAATTTTATAAAAAATACGAAATGTTTTATACATAAAATAGTATGTATAAAATGGTAGGTAAAAAAATGGTAGGTAATAGTAGGTATAAAATGGTGTGCTGGTGCCTACACTTATGTGAGTAAATGAATATTGGGTGTGGCAAAAAAAGCATGAAATTAAAATAAATGCTGTGGAAATGCATTCGTTGCGAAGCAAGTGCGACGATCTGTAGTTTCTGCCTACCCCACGGGAAAAACGGCTTATGTATGTATGTAGTAAAAAAGAAGCATGTACCTATTATGCTTACAACATAATATTCTTAATGAGGAGTTTTGTGATGTGCGTTAATTCCGGGACTCCAGTCATTGACTGACACACTATGATACCTTCTTCACATCTTTGAATTTACTTAGTTGAAAATAGCAGAGGTTTTCTATGTAACAAGACCCGTACCAAAGGTAATTTCTCAATTAATGATCTCTACATGTAACATATATACACATGTAACCTTATTAAATCTATACGAAAACCTACCAAAACAAAATAGATTCACCCCTAACGCGAAAACATTACAATAAAGGAAGTCTGTATTTGAATTTCTGGATCAAACAAACAATTACCAGTTCTTATAACCAAACTTAAATACAGAATACTCGTAGATATTAAAGAGAAAGTTAACAATAAAGGAGGTAATCAAAATAGGACGGTTCCTTCATCATTGTAGTAGACGATGAACGCTACGCTCGGTGAACCGGCTTACCAACAATAATTGGCTATATTTTCTTTTGCAAGAAGAAAATGGTAGTATTTATGACATTGAGATGACAATAATACTCGTAGTCAGCGTTGCCAACTACTATTTTAACAGTAGATCTACTGTTTTTCAATGGCATCTCTATTTTCTGTTTTAACAAATTTATCTACAGTTTTTTGTATCTTGGGCGCCATCTGAAGCAAAAATATCCAAAATGCATATCTCTTGCTTTTTGTGTCTAGCCTAGGTCTACCGTTTACTGATTCTGGTGTTTAACCAAAAATGTATACATAAATTAAAGGGCCTTACTACTACCTACATATGCCCAACATTACAGACCATAAAAATATTTTAAAAAAACAATAACAAACCAACTTCTTTCATAGAACTATGATCCAGACCAGATGGATAGTGGGCTGTGAATACGTTTCAATAAGTGCATGAAGACATGCTTTTTCGGATTGTTAAACTTTTTTACTCTTTGAAAGCTTAGAAGTAAAACAGTTCTATAATTACCTACTATATACTGTTTTTGTGGTTGATTTGCAGTTTTTAGTTTGGTTGGGATAGCAACATTGCTCGTAGTAGCCGTTGACCAGTTTTCGCTTCAAGTTTATGTTACGACGCCAATATTGTTATAGCCTGCATCGATAATTCAGTATATCTAGACGACGTTATATTCGAATGCAAACCTTATAGACTTTTAGAACTTAGATCAATATTTCACAGCAATATTTCTAAGTTTAAATCCACTTAAGAAAGTAGTTACTTGGAGAAAAGTCATGGAAGAGACTGTGTTGTACTTTCTGCTAACGGGCCTCATCTTTTTTCATCTGAATTAAGAATACTAATACTGCATCAAGGAACTGTCAATATGGCAACAAAAAAAAAACAGGCACCGTATGTAGGTACTGCCTACCTCGCCAGTCATCATTCGCCTAGTCTTATTACTTATTCCAGTCAGGATGTCTTATTACTTATCCTAGTCAGGATAAGTAATTAGTCAGTAGCCAGCCTTATAGTCTCGTACCAACACAAACTAGATGAGTAAATCTCATGCTGTGGTCATGACCAAGTTTATTTTCAGGGGAGTGCATCTTCAGCTCCACGAAGCGAGCTTAATCATTCTTGCACTTCACCTCGGATATCGTTTGTCCATTCATACAAGGACTAACTTTGCCGACTTATTAAAAGAAAATTAACAATAATAAATAAATGTAGGATGCAAGAGCGAGCAAAGCTAGTCAAATTTCCAAACATTACATCACTTGACTTGTGAGTCTAACAATGCATTGTAAATATAGAAAATCTAGTGACATTATTGATGTTTTTTTTTTTTTTGGATGGGAAATCATCAAATGATTTCTCCGGGCAGCTCTGGGCGGAGTGGGAGGGCGTGTCAGACTTTTACTGACTAAAACCCACCCGTGTTCCTTCAGTTGCCCATGTGCCAGGTCACGGTATCTCTTTCGAACAATCTCGCGACCCTGGCAGACGAATAAGGTCACTATATGTTCTCTTAGGGCATCCAAATTTACATTCCTTATTTAACTCCCCTTAGCATATAATCAGCTTATATACCACTGCTATAACACAGGCCTCCTCTCAATGACAGGGAGTGGTCCGGAATCCACCACGCCGGCCCAGTGCGTGTTGGTAGATGACACATGTCTTCGAATTGTTGGTTTTAAGACAGGCCGGTTTCTTCACGATGTTTTCCTTTACCGTTTTGAGAGCAGTGCCGGTTTGCCGGCTGTCACTGAAAACCAGCGCTTGGGCTCTGTCTCGCATAGGGTCACAGCATAATGCTGAGTGATGGCCGTTTTGCGTGGATGTGACGCATATTTTCCCACCCCTTATTTTTTATTTGTGTATGTTTCTGGTCTTTCTGTGCGTCATGTTTGCCGCAAATAAACGTATTTTCTTTCTTTCAGTGTTGATGAAATTATTAACACACAGTGAAGCGCCTGTCTTGGTTTGAACCTACGACTTACAACTCGTAAGTTGCTGCTGTTACCACCGGGCCACCCTTGCTCTCAATCCCCTTGAGAAAAGGTTTTTATGAAATCCTTATTAAGTGTCAATTCATTGTTGTTGTTTATTCGTGATGTTCTTTAGAAAGGTTAGGTGCGTAGTACTGGTAACCGGCGTGTGTGTATGAGTAGATATATGAACAGAAACGAAGCAAAAAGTGTATGTAAGTATCGTAGCAGATGGTGTTTGTTCCGCCACTTCTTCTTCCCACCTAAAGCACTAGGAAGTGTCGAAGGGCGGGCGTTTTGGCGGGACTGTCCTATGTAACTTTGACGTTCAAAAAGTGCTGACTCTCAGCCTAGTTTAAATAAATGACTTTTGATTTTGATTTTGGTGTTCTGTATATTCTGCCTACCCCCATGGGGTAAAGGCGTGAATTTATGTATGTGTATGTATGTGCGTAACGTTTGTATTGCGTGGAATTTGGTAAATAAACTTCTATTTATAAATACTTGGTGAATATACTTGGTTTCATCGCTTTGCTGCTCCTGCCCTAAGGCTCCCAAGAACTTGCCTGTGTAAAACACCCATCAGGCATATGGCTCGTTATTTGATAAGTCTTAAATACCAATATCCATAACAATGATTAACGTACAATTCTCCGCTGTATCGCACGCCAAAAGAAGCACGATCTCCAAGAATATTGGAAACCTTTGGCTATCGGCGACAGCAACCATTCTGACGATCGTCTCTCTCAGGACCGGGGCTGCCGCAGACAGGGTGTGACGCCGTGGTACTGTTCCTGGGCCCCGAACATTGTCGGGAGCTGACAGGTGAAACAACATAGCTTTGGACACTATGAAGAACTGCTCATCTTCATCCAACAATATTAGCAGGTACGCTGAAAGAATTTTATTTTGTTTAGAGAGTGTAGTAGTCTACGCTTGCATCCACTGACCAACCGCTGTTGGCCCGCGGATGGGTGACCATCGTTACATACAAAGACCCATACGTGCCTCGGAAAGCACGTTAAGCCGTCGGTGTCGGCTTTCAATGATTGCTCTTTGACAGTCATTACGGGTCATTAGAAGCCCAAAATTTTGACAACCAGTGTTAGCAAGTGGCATCGTATTACCCAGTAATTATGTTGTGAAGGTCAGATAGGCTGTCAATTGTATCCGGTCAGACTGTAAGCCGACCCTAAGATAGTAGGGAAAAGACTGAAATTGATGACAGCGACTGATATTTATGAAACTTTGATTTAAAATAAACAAAAGCTAGTCTCCCTAGACTTGAAACATTCTCGGCGATAAAAGGTAAGGTGGGTGGGTAGTAAATGTATTTAAGAAGTGATTATAATAAATAACAACAAAACAATAAACTGTAACTGAATACAACAGTTTTAACGGCTGAAAATACTAAACTTAACCGTTTTGTGTTCGTATTAAAGCTCCTACACACGACCGCGGCGTGGCGGTGGGTCGCAATTCTCCTAGAAAATTTTCTATAAACTTCCACAGCAATTGTTCTACTACAGCCGCAACGCGCATGTCTGCAAAGGCCTTTACACCCCATTTCGTGGGTGCGGTGTCGCGTTTCTGTTAAGCTTTGCGACGAACCTACTTTGGTTAGAATCACCTTTCGATATAGCTGAGAGAAACGGGGGGCCCCTTTCTCTATCACACCATGAAATTGTTCATGTTTTATATTACGTACTACATTACCTATTAGTGAGGATATTCAATTTTACAGGGCTGGTGGCGAAGTAATAACAGTCGCACGGATCAGGTTAAGTTACGGTTGCCGAGTTTTGGTCCGTGGATGGGTGACCATCTTTACATACTAAGACCCGTCCGTGCCTCGGATATGGGTGACCATCTTTACATACTAAAACCCGTCCGTGCCTCGGAAATGGGTGACCATCTTTACATACTAAGACCCGTCCGTGTCTCGGATAGCTCATTGATCGGTCAGCTGTCATTCATTTTTGACACTTGTTACGGGTCGTCCGAAGCCTGAAAATGTGACAACCACTCTTACCAAGAGACATTGTATTATGCAATAACTGCATGTGGAGGTCAGATAGGCTGTCTCTCCATGTACAATACTGCTTTCAGCTACACCCGGTTAGACTGGAAGCTGACCGTAACATAGTTGGGAAAAGGCTAGACAGATGACACTGTTTACAAGGGATGGAAAGGAAAGGAGTGTAAATGCGAGAAATAAAGTAAATGGTGTCATACATGATTACATGCGATTGTGACCGACCAGGTCCGAAAAGGCTCGATTGGCTGTTCACAATGGTGTGCTGGTACCTACGCTTATGTATGGAAGTGAATGTTGGGTGTGGAAAAATAAGCATGAAAGAAGAATTAATGCTGTGGAAATGCGTTACTTGCGAAGCATGTGTAGTGTGATTGTGAATGATGGTTTGAGGAATGATGAGATAAGACAACGGTGCCATTTAAAATAAGATGTAGTGACAAAAACTGATAAGAGTATGCTTAGATAGTTTGGTCATATTGAGAGAATGAATGAAGGACGGCTTACAAAAGATATTTAGAAAGTAGATGTGAGTGGAAACGCCGAGAGGGACGCCCTAGGAGGAGATATAATGGCTTTATTGGCGATGTTCTTCAGAAAGGTCAGGTGCGTAGCAGTTGCAACCGGCGTGCGTGTATGACCAGATGTATGAACCTCAACGAGGCAAAAGGAGTATGTAAGGATTGTAGCAGCCATGCGTAGCATGACCACCGTAGAAAGAGGTTTTGTCGATGGAAGAATAGAAAAAATTACAGATTGTAGAAAGATTAAAGACAGAATTAAAGATTGTAGAAATATTTGTACCATTTTATGCTGGCGTAGCATGACAGTTCTATCTCTATTCTACCAAGAATAGACAAAGTTATATCTATGGTGGTCATGCTACGCGTGCAGGTGGCGTTCCGTAGTTTCTGCTTACCGCCATTGCATGGGAAAAAGGCGTGAGATTATGTTTATGATAATTTTCATCAAAATTTTTAATAGTGACAACAGTTGCATTCACACATTCACAAATATTTATTTTGTCATCTCTTTTGTGGAAAAAATGAAACGATCCATGGATACATTCATTCCGTCCATTGATTCATCTCTTTCACTTACAGATAGTAGTTATATGTTTTGTTTTGCTTTCATCTTCAAGTAGTTTGAAATGTTTATTGTTTTTCCCAGAGCAAACAATGTTGGTATTGTTATTAACTATTAAGTCTGTTTTGACATTTGTAGTATTCGTGTGTGGACATTAATGATAATGCAATTCGGTTGCTGGTGACTGTCTGCTATTACATGTATGATTCCACACTAAAAAATCTACAATAATAATGTAGCTACAGAGTTAATTTTTTGTTTGTTTGAACGCGCTTATCTCAGGACCTTTCAGTCAGATTTTAAGAAAAAACCGGCCAAGTGCGAATCGGACTCGCGCACCGAGGGTTCCGTACAAACCTGTAGGTATTCACGGTTTATGCATAAGGTTTATGTTTATGTAATTAAATGTTTTTTTTTTAATATGTTAGAGTTGATTGAATGAAAGGTAAATTGCGGTTTACTATATATGACGTATTTTAAAAAAACTGCTTACTAGATCTCGTTTAAACCAATTTTTGGTGGAAATTTATATGGTAATGTACATCATATATTTTTTTTAGATTTATCATTCTCTTATTTTAGAAGTTACGGGGGTTTTTTCACATTTTACCACTTTGGAAGTGTCTTTCGCGCAAACTATACAGTTTAGAAAAAATGATATTAGAAACCTCAATATCATTTTTAAAGACCTATCCATAGAAACCCCACACGTATGGGTGTGATGTAAATTTGTTTTTTTTAGTTTCAATTCTAAGTATGGGGAACCCCAAAATTTAATGTTTTTTTTTTCTATTTTTGTGTGAAAATCTTAATGCGGTTTACACAATACATCTACTTACCAAGTTTCAACAGCATAGCTCTTATAGTTTCGGAAAAAAATGGCTGTGACATACGGACGGACAGACAGCCAGACAGACAGACAGACATGACGAATCTATAAGGATTCCGTTTTTTGCCATTTGGCAACGGAACCCTAAAAAGGACGTTTGCATTAGATAGCGCAATTTTTGAGGAAGGCTATAGACTATTTTACATTGCTTAGGAATCGAGCGAAAGCAACAAAAACAATATTAGAAACCTCAATATCATTTTTAAAGACCTATCCATAGAAACCCCACACGTATGGGTTTGATGTAAGTAAAGCGCGATGCGATGCGATGCGACAGGGTAGTTCGGGGGAATGAGAAATTTCAGGCGGATGAAATTGCAGGCAGAAGCTAGATATTAATATATATGATGGAAACACTTAAAACGCCATGAAATGGCTTAGTGAAACTGCAAAAAAGTGTTTACTATTTAAACCACAGGATTTTCCGAATCACTTTGTACAACCAATTAGGAGGATTCAATCAATTTGAGGGTATTACAAAGACTCTGCTGTCCGGCCGTCCGTCTGTCTGACAGCGGACTGTATCGATCTCATAAATCGTAATAGGTAGACAGTTGATATTCTTGAATTCACAGAGCGTATATTTCTTTTGCCGCTATAGCAACAATTTTGAAATAAAGTTAATATATTTAAAGGGGAATAAAAGACACACAATAAAAGGCACCGTGTGGTGTCGGACGTAAAGAATAAAACCACCCCATTTCTTCCCGTGGGTGTCATAAAAGGCGACTAACGGACTTACTAGAGAATGGGCAGCAGCGTTCTCTATGCATTTTACCACCATACTGCGATCGCCAACCCGCCTGCCAAGCGTGGCGATTATGGCAAATCTCCCCAAATTGGGGGAGGCCTAAGTCCAGCAGTGGACGTCTTACGGCTGAAATGATGATGATGAAAAGACACGTTTTTTTTTCGGTGTTTGTGCCCTGTGGAACGGAGCCTCTGTACTCACTTAGGAGGCTTAATCTTTACTAATATTATAAAGCTGAAGAGTTTGTTTGTTTGGTTGAACGCGGTAATCTCAGGAACTACTGGTCCGAACTGAAAAAATCTTTTTGTGATAGGTAGCCTATTTAGTGAGGAAGGCTATAGATTATATAACATCACACTACGTTTAAAAGGAGCGGAGCAGCAACGAAAAATGGACGAAAACTGGCAGGCAATTCGATGCGACGGGAAGGGTCAGTAGAGGCAAAAATTTGACGCGGACGAAGTCGCGGATAGAAGCTAGTAATCAAATAAAACTAAATCACTACTCACGTTTCTTCAACCATCTGACCTACTATTGACGGCTTAAAGACGCCAGACGCGAAACAATTGGTATGTGAAGCACGAACAGCCGCCATAAATCATCACACCTGAAAAGGAGTAATATCCCCTCGAGCGACGACGACATTGCCCTCTTTAACTGCTACCACAAAATGGCGTGGCGATATTGACTTGGCCTCAATTATACCAATATTATAAACACGATAGTCTACGTAATACTAGTTCGGTTTCAATGAATTCCCAAGATATTGTGCAGTTTCTTTCATTCAGAAAAAGTGAATTGTTTTGTCTAAGTGTATTTCACAGTAACACGCGAGGTTTGTGAATCAAGTTAATGTTGTTGTTCTACATGTGGAGTTTTCAAGATTGTCACAAATTTGGGCTGGTGTCAAATCTAGCAGTTCTATAATCTGCCAAACCTTATCCCAGCTATATTGGAGACAGCTTCCAGTGTCCATCCACAACCCAATTACTGGGTATTACCCCCCCGCCCCTTTGTTAAGATTGGTTGCCAGACTTTCGGGCTTCTCACTACCCGTAACCGTGAAGAGGTAATTTCGCGTTCACTATTCAAAACACATCAGTTCTAATCGTTCTAATGTACAGCAGCCAAGCCAAGCCCAACTTATATCTACGTCTAAATATTTGGCTTAGCCACCACCGTACTCAACAATGGCATGACATTAAAGACCAATGAGCCGATAGGAGACTCTATGCGACGGCTGCGAAACGGCCAAGACGTACAAGTCGGCCAAGATGTAAGGTTTACAGAGTTAGCAGCTTGGCTCCACATTAAATCTGATGCATTTTTAACAGTGAAAGCGTTGTTTTAAGTCTTGGTAGCCATCGGCCATCTGTTCTGCGAGCCATGTTCCCTGCCCGCTTCCAGTGCCGGTCGACGTTCACATGGACAAAGCGGCCAGGAAGGCAGCGGAAGGCCACTATGGACGTTTTGTAGCGGTCACCGCCCTTTAAGAGGGTAGCGCGAGGGTAGTTTGCGAACTGATAGTATTTTGTAAAAAACTCATTTATTGGGATTAAATGAATTGTATAAGCCATGTTTGTAACGGTCGCGAATCATATTTTAAGCAACACAAAACCTGACTCACCCGCAAACTTCAAAAAACGTAAGAAATATTATTATATATTTTTTATTTTTCCTTAATACATAATGGATAAAACGTCTGATAACTTACCAACGAACCCCATGAAATACATGATGTCTTCAAAATATGAAACGACGTCAGATGCATTTATAAGCAGAATCGGTTTCTGCAAGTTCTTGATCAGAAGCATAATTCCATCCTTTAGCGCAGGAATGCGGTATACTGACTCCAATAAGTAGTCCATTATTAAGCAGAAACTCCGAAGAACATCCACTCGCTACTTTTTTTTAAAGGAAACTATAGATAATAGTATACAGATTAGTACCTACTACGTAAGATCTTTGCTATTGTTTTTTTTTTTTGGGTGAAATATCATGAAATGACGTCTCCCGCTCTGGGTGGACCGGAAGGGCGTCAGATTTTTACTGACTAAAACCCACCCGTGTTCCTTCAGTTGCCTAGGCCACTGCTATAGGCCAGGGCCGCATTAACTGTTACGAACAAATATCGCGACCCTGGCAATTATTGGAATGACACACCAGCAAGTAACGCACATAATGTATGACGTAAAACCAAAAGTCATTGCAATGTAACCTCTATCTCGGTACAGTAAGGTAACTTTAAAATGATTATCGAGAATTTTATCAAACATGGCAATATTTTTTAATGATATAAGTATGTCATTGCAATGGCTTAGTATGTTGCTATAAGCTGTGTAATGGCTGTGTAATGTTTTTTTTACCTGGCCTACATTGCTGAGCAAAGGCCTCCCCCCCAATTACTTCCAGGCACCCTTTGCTAGGGCCAGCTCGATCCATCTTTTACACTAAGCAGTAGGGCGTCTAGGTCGCCTCGCCACCTCTTCCTGGTCCGACCATGGCAGTGGCATCCATCGTCAGACACCCACCGTGTAAAGAATAGTTTCACGTCATTCAAATTTAATCGTTAAAGTGAATTTTATCTGGTCATGTTGTGGAACAGACCACAAACGCCTAATGTTCTTGCAAAAACAGAGCACACTACTTGGTAGCAAAATGAAAGAATGGTGGTAACTCTTACCCGTACCAGGTTCTTCGAAAATAACTCGGCCACTATTTATAAGATCCTTATTTACACTCCCATACACCTGAAGCGAGCCACCCTGCATACATTTTTTCTTAGGTCTCTTATGTTTTTAAGTAAGGGAAGCAGTACTTAGGACATGGTTTTGAAGACCATCACTTCCATTTGTCACTTTCCATTTTTTTATTCGATTGCTGACAAAAAAACAATTGCTGTCCACCATAACATGGTGTGATGTGTTTTCCCATACTTAAAAGATGACAGTTATCAGCTCCTGCAAAGTTTCTGGACCACGCCTCTTCAGCTCATCCCGTAAGTGCTCTCATCATCATCATCATTTCAGCCGAAAGACGTCCACTGCTGGACATAGGCCTCCCCCAAGCTCCGCCACTTCGACTGGTTCTGTGCTTCTCGCATGTCTCGTAAGTGCTCTGTTGGATTTATATCAGGACTTCTTGCTGGCCATTCCATTACTGCGATACTAACGTCATGCATGCATTCTCGAACAATTCTTGCAAAGTGCGTCCTTGCACTGTCATATCATACATAAAAATGAAATCATGGTCTACAAACTAGGCATATGGTACCACGTCATCATCAATTAAGCTTCTTTAAGTTACCAATCTCCGATTTTACTCTCTTTTTCAAATTCGTGAATTCATTTATGGAACAATTAAATAGCGACACCAAAATTATGAACAGCAAGTAAGCTTACAAACTGCATAAAAACTTTTTATTCGATTTAATTGCAAGGTGGCTCGATTGAGGAGTCCGGGGAGTGTTTTTACTTCATGAATTCTATGGCTTTTGTGGAAAAGGATACGTATCCATTACGGCTAATCTTAGCGAAGTCCAGGAGTTGTAATTGTAAGCGATCTAACTGATGTTCCACCGTCGGACTATCGACCATCATCTCTATCATCTTGGCTATTTCCCAATTGAATGACGAATCACATTCGTCGCTCCATTTGCGGTCTAAAAGAAATTGAGAAACTATTATCAGCAGGAATGGTTACAAAACGAAAAACAATTGTCGGCGCAGCTCAAGACCGCGTCGTTTGTTTTCGTGAAAACGTTTCCTCACATGTAACCTACGAGATAACTGCATAGTGAGAGAATTGCCCAAACTATCTTTAAGGAACCTAAAACCACATTCGCGATCAAAGAAAACCTTCCGAAACTTTTCGGCTATTCATTGTATTCGGCGTTGATAAGTGTGCGAGGTTTCACTGGATTTCATACAACTAATTCTAAACTTCGGTTCTTTCTGCTCCGTCACTTCCTTCGGCCCTGGTAAGTGTGCGTTTACCTTTAGTCGGTGCTAGCAGTTTGCACGCTAACTAATAAGAGGTGGTCGCATTAAATAAAACTAAGTTGACTTAATGACGGGATTTCCTAAAGCTACAGTCTTCTAGAAGAACGGTAGCCACCACATAGCGTCTGCAATTTACCTGCAAATTACGTCACTAAAAGATTATAATTAGTTGATGAGTTTTCCTAGAAAGTGTTTAGACACTACAAAGTCAAACCCCGCTGCTCATAGATTTTAATAGCTGGATTTGCCCTCACCGTACTTAAAAGTTCATACTGAGAAGAGTGATCTCACAATTTAGTCAAATCACTGCAAATACGAAACCGAAACGCGACTATGTTCGTCGTGGTTGCAAAAGATTGTATTTTTGTCGCTACCAGCATGAAACTGCGGCGGATACGCTCTTCTAGCTCACTAGCTTAGTACCGTAACGACCGAGCGAAGCCAGCCCTCAACAAGACAAGCGAGTGCAATGAACAAGCACACTCTTAAACGACCGAGCGAATCAAACTCACCTACACCACGAATCACGTTTCACACGAGAAAATATGTTAGCCAAGCGAAACTTTACCATAAGACAAGCGAGTGGAGAAAGACCACTGTCGAGACTAGCGAGCGAAGCGAGGATATCTTTTCAACGAGTGAGCAAAGCGCGTTGACTAAAAAGCGGAGTAAGTTGGCTCTTGAGCGTAGTAGGTGGCGCTTACTACTTCTTTCTCTCATCTTTGAAGTAGTAGTCATGCTAGCGTTTCTTGTAAGGGGTGCTCATTCAGTTTTTCACTTTAAAACAATGAATGCATAGCCAAATATGAACACGGAAATCAAGCTAAAAGATAGATCACCAGGAAAAGATAACCATTGATTCAGTGCACACATAAGACGTAACATTATTAAATTAAATAAATTAAGTGACACATTATGACATACTTTAAATCAAAATAACGAATATACAAAGTGCGATGTGCGTCTCAAGGTTGCTCCAAATCGGAGACTAGCTCAGCATGTGTCTGGCAAAATGACGCCGATATATTTAGTAACAAAATGGAGACGAATACTAAGATGCCAGCATAAGCACACGTATATAAAGAGAAAACAGGCTGCGGTGACCTTAAATTAATTGTGTCTAAGCAGGGAAAATGACGATAAAGACGGAGAGGAGCTAATAAAACGATAATAATAGGTTGGGGAAAAAGTTTCTTCGTATTTTTTAAGAAAATTCAAAACATTTTTTAATAAAGTTTATTTACATTTAACTAAAGTATGTAGGTACCATTTTGTTCGATAACTTTTTGCCATCTTGTAGGTAGGGACATGATCCCATTGCTATAGAAATTTTGGGACTTCTGGTCAAAATACCGCGACAAGTGGTTTTGGCAGTCCTCTCGTGATGTTAACCTGACACTGCCTAAAGAATTCTGAAGAGACCTAAACAGGTGGAAATCTGAAGGTGCAAGGTCAGGACTATACGGCGGATGCATTAACACCTCCCAGCCAAACTCCCTTAATTTTTGTTGGGTGACTAAAGATGTGTAGGTCTAGCGTTATCATGATGAAAAACCACACCCCTTCTGTTGATTAATTCCGGCCGCTTTCTCTCAACTTCTTGCTTTAATCTCATCAGTAGTTTGCAGTAGAGTTCAGAATCGATGGTCCTGCCTGGTGGTAACAGCTCATAATGAATAATGCCCTTCCAATCCCACCACACACACAGCATCACCTTGTTGCGAGTTAACCCGGGTTTCGCCACAGTCTGTGAAGCCTGACCGGCCGTTGACCACGACCTTTTTCGCACGTTCTTGTAATAATGTGATCCACTTTTCATCACCAGTTATCAGCTTCTTCAAAAATGGTTCGGTTTCATTACGTCGTAATAAAGAATCACAAATGAGTACACGGTTCATTAGGTTTCTTTCACTGAGCTCGTGAGGTACCCAAATGTCGAGCTTTTTTGTGTACCCAGTTTTTTTCAAATGCGCCAAAACTGTTTTGTGGTCAATTTCCAGTTCTTCAGCTACGTCGTAACTACTGGTATGCCGACCTTGCTCCACTTTTTCAAAAATGGCATCCATTTTATCCGTAATAGGGCGACCAGAGCGACGTGCATCTTTGACATCAAAATTTCCGGATTGAAAACGCTTAAACCAAATTTATGCTACTCTCACAGATACTATACTAGGTTCATAAACATCGCAAATTTTTTTCGCGGCTTGCGTTGCATTTTTACCTTTTTTGTAGTAAAATTTTAAAATGTATCGAATTTCTTCATTAGATTCACTCATCTTGACGGTACGAAAAACAAATGAAAATCACACATTTTCCTAATTTGAATTTGGAATTATATTCTTTAAAATTTAAACTTTCAATGATACCAAAACCAGCCAGATACAAATAGTATAGCCAAAGAGATTTTATTACAAGTTCATACATACTATAATGCGAAAAGACTTTTCCCCAACCTAATATTACGTATGGCAAGATTGCGCACTAGACACAAGATCTCACGAAATTGTCAAATAGTCCATAATCTTACTCCAGAAATATAATATGCAAAATAATGTTACGCTTTCTTGTAAATTTAATGGTAATTCTGCATTCAATTAATCAAAAGGAAATCTAAAGATGAACCACTAGCGTTATTAAGTCAGTCACGATTTTATAGACAATAAACATGCAACAGTTATTCCGATTAGTTTTAACTACCAACTTAATTGTCGTGTCCTCAAGTCGAGTAGAAATCATGAATAATAATACAGCCTGGAGTCAATACTTAATACCTAGATATATAGTTGGTACTAATAAATTTCAAACAGCTCTTAGACTCATTTCCTTGGACATATCTAAAGTTATATATAGAACATCATGGTGGTCTCCGGACATGTTTAACGGTACCAAAAATAAAAGATTAAAATAGATTATAATGCATCTTTAGTTTTCAAAGAACTATGGAAATATAGTTTCTGAATTACTAATACAGTTTTAGCATAAATAGAACGATAAAATGGCGTAGTTTATTGCTTTTCTCAAGACTAATGGTGTAGTGTACAACCGATGAATGACAGTTGAATATGTTCGCGATTAGTCGTGATACATACTTTATTGCATTGATGTTTTAAAGTAATTAAAATTACAGTGTAGGAATCCAAGCAAAGAACATTTTCATTTGGTGCAAAAATTGGCAAATGTAGTGGTACTGTATCATATTGTAACAATAAACGGTGTATTATCAGACGGCTAATGAAATCACAAATATGTAAGTAGTGAAACAATAGAATTGTTTTCAGGTCAGGTCAACGTTGCTGCACGAGAAATTATTATGATAGCTGATTAAAAGGGTAAGTGGGCGAGGGAAAGCGCACTTTAATTTAATAAAAGGACAATCGTCCTATTTGTTTACGTGCACTTTCATAAATACTGTGTCGTTTGCTATTTGAAGCCATCGCGACAAAAATAGTTTAAATATAATGCGGGTACAACATACATGGCTCATTGAAATGCACAATTACAATGATTTTATAGTTGGCGAGAGATGATCACTATGATCAGGGTCATAAAATGTTCTTTTTTTGTAATGAAGAAGAAAGAATATTATACATCCTGGATATCAGGTTCTTCAAACTTGCGTAATTACATACCTAATTGACAATAATTCCACTAATAAATTTTATTGGCTCTAGCCAGAGCAGAATCAGAGGAGCTATCCCCATATATGTATTAACATTCATATTCTATTTTACATAAGGGAGTTGTTAATATACAGAACCTTTGCCGCCTGAATAATCAAAAAGAAGATTATTTTAGTGTTGAAATATTCAGCTATTTTGGTGATGAAATACACAAGTACATTTACCAGACTCGGAGCTAAAAACGTACCAAAAGGTTTGGGATCCAATTTTTTCACGAAATTCCTTTTCAGTAAAGCCTTCTGTGTGTATTGCTTGACTTCGGCTCCATGGATGCAGCTGAATGTATCCGTTGATCCAGACATCGACTCTGATACACTGTAATATTCATCCCTAGTAACTCTCTTGAACTCGGCCAAATGGATTGGCCGCTTAAAAAACTTGGTATGCGAAGACTCCACGGTAACATCTTTCCAAATCTTCTTTGACCTCGTCTTCTGCTTTGCTTCTGGCGCTGGAATTTCTGGCGGCGGTTCCTCGGGAGAGTTGTTCGCCGATGAGCCCTCAGGTACTGTGTCAATGCGACTGATCATTTGCAGATACATTAAACTTGCAGCATTGGGTTCAAAATTTGTCTGCGATTCCATAAAAGTTTTTACTCTGTGCTTAAACCTCAGGTAGATTTGAATTCCGCAAAGGCTAATGAAATTGAAACTCAATCAAAAACATCAATTTTTCAAAAATGCACTGTATGCGTTGACAAAGAATAGATGTCAGACAAACTGTTGACATTTTTTTTTTTAGTTTTTGGTTTATTTTTTCTGTTGAACTATAAATAGGTTTAATTCTAATTAGTCTCGTCAATGTTGTCGCAATGAATATTGAAATTGGGTAAAATGTTCCGATGGAATGATGCAATGGATTTCATAGTATTATGGCCGCCATAGACGTTCAAGTAATTTGATCAAACAGGCTAGTTCAAACAGTTTGGTCAAATTGGCATGACCTTTCAAGCGACCACACACCATCAGGCACACTTGAAGCGGTGTCAGTTCAGTATCGAAGCGGGTGAAGAGTGGTAGTGCTTCTTTAAAATGTCTACAGATGATGCTTTAGCAATTGTTGGTTTAGTGTTTGCTTTGAAAGCTCACAAAAGGACAAAAAAACGTTCTGTATGGTGTAAAAAGTGGCTCATGAAAAAAGACGAATATTCGCATATAAACTTGTTAAATGAATTGAAATTTGCTCCTAAAGACTGGCATAATTATTTGCGAATGAATGAGGAAACATATTTAAAGCTTCTGTCGTTAGTCAGTCCATTAATTAAAAAAGAAGACACTATTATGCGACAATCTATATCACCACATGAAAGATTAAGCGCAACTTTGAGGTTTCTTGCGAATGGGAGGAGCTACGAAGACCTAAAATTTACGACATTAATATCACCTCAGGCTTTGGGACGTATTATTCCCGAAACTTGCAAAGCTATATATAAGGTGCTCTGGCGAGATTGGTTAATGGTAAATAAAATACTTGTTATTTCAACGAAATCAAACACAAAACTTATCTAAATTAAATAAAAAAAGTGCCTACGCCTGACTTCAAAGACTCCTCAACTTTATGTTCCTCCTTTTTGAAGGCTGTTCGAAAGCTGTTAATTGTCACCAGGCCACGGTCTGCATTCGGTTCTATTTCTTTAAGTTTTTCTATTAGTTTACAATAAGCAGCATTCCGCTTATCTCTGTTATGGTAATCTTTATTTTTGATGTTCCATAAACAGGTTTAATTTCGATATATTTGTATGAATTCTTCTAGTACATCGCGGTTCGACATATTGCAATACAACACGTCCACAAGGGAACACTTCCATAGCAACAACTGAGCGCTTGCAACACACACACTCAAAATTTTAATCAAACAGTTTGAACAAACTGTTTGGTCAAATAAAAATACGAAAATTCATATTTCTTCCTTCCATTTGATTTTTCATTAAATTTGATCAAATTTTACCACAGACAGTCATGCCAGTTTGACCAAACTGTTTGAACTAGCCTGTTTGATCAAATTACTTGAACGTCTATGGCGGCCATTAGTGACTTCTCGTAGTTTGAGTGGCCAGCGGCGGGTGAGGCAAATTGGTCAGGTCCCCGGCGGCCAGCGCCGCCGCCGGCGCATCTGAGCGGCCGCGGCGCTGAATCCGAATGGTGGGACCAACGGACAGTCGGAGCGCACGCTCACTCAGTCGCACCTCCACGCCGGCGGATGACGGTCGTGTGCATAGGCACGCTCGCGCTAGTACGTACTCTACGATACTTCATTAGTTTTCCCCTCGAGAAAACCAAGTGAAATAAAACAATTTATCCGCGTCAGTGGACGAGTAGTGAGTGGATTTGTCGCTAGTGTTTATTAACAGCTGTATCTACACACGGTGAGTGTTGTCTGCATATAAGATTTTCCTCAAATGCGGCCAAACGTTTGTTTTGTTGACATTGTTGTTACGTAGTTATGATAATGGAAATACTGCGAGCGGCTAGTGCTAAAGCCTGCTTTATTAGATTATAAGGGATATTAGTTAATCATGTTACATGGTTCAAAACTACTCAGAAGGCATTGGTAAATAGACGAGCAAATGACGACAATTTTACAATTCTTAGAATTATTTACTTTCCACTTTTAAAACGAACAAACAAAAATAAAAAATGCGAATAAATATACAAGTGAGAATTCACTAGTCGTTAAAAAGACAAACAAAATAATGGACTCTATTGTCAACGTTACGGCAATCGCAGTTTGAATGTCAGGTGTATGAATACTGACTGTGACGCAAGTAGGTACCTGATACCTACTCATTTAATATTACCAAATGAACGAGACACCGTCACTATGATTTCCTTAATTTATCTTAAATATTGACGCTGAAGTAAAATGTACTTTGCACACAGCATACATGGTGTTCTGTGTCATCCAATTACATAGTTAAATTTAACACAGTTTATTAGGTGGAAAACGATCACTCGTTGTGTGTAACACACCACACCTGTGCCTCTAGTCAACCAATAGTAGTCACTTAGCAAAGTAATTATGTTGCATTACGTAAAACTCAAGATATTTTTTATCAGTTTACAAACAAACAAACTGACAACTAACTCATCAGCTGACTGACTTTAACAGAGTTTTTCAGCTGATTACAAAAGGTAACGATTCCACATTGATTTAATCGAGGTTAGGCATTCGAATTACTAATTAATTAAAAAGTTATGTAAATTATTTTTATTAAGGCCGAAATAGACCAATGTTTATGCCATTTAAATAATAAAAAAACGTTGTTTTGATAACGTTTCATACAAATTTAGTAATAATCTTCCTACCTACTGTTGCTAATTTAAATAAGGTAGTTTTATAAATGTCACAATTACTATTTATTCTACACTAAAACTACCTTACCATTATTTACGCCATAGTTGTCTGTTTTATTGAAGTAATCAACACAACCAATGAAATTGCCCAACATTAATGTTTATAGTTATAACTAAGAAACAAGAGCTTTGACTGGAATAATCAGGACATGACATTACTTAAGTTTTACTAAACTTTCTCGTCTGTTACTCAATGATTTAAGAAATCATCGCTTACTGCGACACGTGTTTAGAATTGATATGACTAAAGAAGCTATCTATACATACAAATAAATAAAATTGAAGACTCTGTTTGGAATATCAAAATAACAGGTTTTTATTACTATAGCAAAAAAAAAACGTTTTTCGTCTGTCTGTTTGTTACGGCTAATATCCGTAACAGTTGGACTGATTTTGACGGGATTCTCACTAGCAGGTAGCTGATGTTATAAGGAGTAATATAGATTATACGTATTGATACGTTTTGTCCCGGTAGCGTTTTCCCTCGGGATAAGTTCCGACATCTTCGCGGGCACTGCTAGCAAGTCGACTCCAACAGAGTGCAATATCAGCGCGTCTAAAATCGAACTGTGCGTTTTACTATTCGATTTTGAACTCTCGGCGCTAAGTAGTGCGTTCAAGATCCAATGCGTCACGTCCGTGGGAACTTGGGCTAACGGAAGGGCTAGTAGTATATCTATGGCGGCATCAATTAGGTACTTAAAGCAATGTTTAAAAATAGTAGTTTAAAAAACTAAAAAACACGCTTCCATAGAAAACCAAACTAAAAAGTAGAAAATAATGGAAAAAAAGCGTGGGGTGCCTGATATTAATAAAAATACTTTAAAAGCACCCCACACTTTTTTCCATTATTTTCTACTTAAGCGTGTTTTTTAGTTTTTTTTAACTACTATTTATTTTCAATTTTTTAGGGTGTATTCAATTTTGAAACGTATGTCAGCGTAGTTTGTGTAGTTTTTTGGTATCCTGGTAACCCGCGCAAGGATAATGGCACAAATGTATGAAATTATTGAATTGTCATCAGTCCTCGATAAGCCTACAAAGTTTGAACGAAATCTGGCCGTTTCGCGCTATAAGGAGTCGGTTATAAACAAACATACAACATACAAGTGAAGCTAATATAAAGCGTATAAAAATAAACCCCTAGATGTGCTGTTGTTGGTCAAATTTTGTGGGTCTTCGCCATGTCTTCGCCCTCGTACCCACGGACGACTTGTTTATCGAACACTGGGTTTTCAAAGCACTGCGTAGCGCCGAAAGTTAAAAATCGAACAGGGTATTTTATTGACGCGCTGGTAAGATGCATTTCGATCGATTCTAAACACTCGTTTCGACACCGAGAGCTGAAAATCGTTAAAAATTCGATGCAAACTTAGGCATCTTTTATTTCCCTCGAACAGCTTAAATACCGTGACATAAAGCAGCGGGGTAATAGGAGTGGCTTTCATTTTGACAGTTCTACAACATTCATTGCGTTATTTACGTCTACGGGCAGATTTTTTTTCGAACATTTGAAGCAATGGAAAAGGAATTCCCTTCAAAATGATTCAGATTCATCTGTCTGACGCAATTAGGGGGCTCGTCTTAAATTGAAGTATTGTAATCCTATCGACACCAATTGCGATGTCTTCAAATGGTGTTGCAAATTAATTATTACTATATTCATAACACATCATCCTATTCATCCATATTAGATATAAAAGACGTGATGAGATCAACGTCTGTCTGTCAGAGCGTCCATAACTAAAGAACTACTATATGTTTTACGTGATTGTTTTTAAAATTTTCTTAGGCTGGTTTGAGAATATCTTCAAAATAATATTAGTCACCCTTAGGCACAGCCTAGTCTCCATCGTAGATGTCCATAGAATGATCTCTCACCTTTTTCATGAGGTAGAATGTTTCAACAACAGCTTAAAAAAATTATCATATCAAAGATGAGCTTTATGAAATGAAATGTTTATTTATGTAAGATCATATTATGACACATTTACACTTCAATATTTTGTTGGTCAATATTTCAAAACTAGATGGCGCCGCCGGCATTTCCTAGCTGACCTGACAAAAAATGCCGAAACAAACTCAGAGGTCATGGTCTCTTTTAAAGTCCAAAAATTATATTATTAGAACTAAAACATCATATCATATTAGTTTAGCCATAAATTCCAAGCATAAATGGTACTTCGAAGCTGCAATTAAAACTGGCGAATCGTAGTCCAGAATTCCAGAAAACGAGTTGACATTAACGTTAGAAACAGAACTGTACCACCAGCAGTCATTCTACAAGATAATACTTATTATCTCACAGAATGTAGGACCCCATAGCGGTGCGTAATATATCTTGGAGTCATTCCCCTAATGACTTAGAATACTGCTAATGACTCTGGTTTAATCACTTCTGCAGTACACGACTCATCATGACGTACTGCACTGTTGACTTCAGTCTATAATGTTCCTACACTTCTCACTACTGTGGCACAGGCTTCCTTTCGGTGAGAGGGAGTGGGCCGTAATCCACCACAGGGGCCCGTTGCGGGTCGGTATATGCCACTTGCCCTTCTGCCCGCGATTTCGTCCGCGTCAAATTTTTGCTTCCCTGACCCTTCACGTCGCATCGAATTGCCTGCCAGTTTTCGTCCATTTTTCGTTGCTGCTCCACTCCTTTTCACCGTAGCGTGAAGTTAAGTAGCCTATAGCCTTCCTCAATAAATAGGCTACCAAACACAAAAAGATTTTTTCAATTCGGACCAGTGGTTCGTGTTTAACCAAACAAAGAAACTCTTCAGTTTTATAATATTAGTATAGATTATATGCCGAATATACTTAGGGGGCGTCCATTAATTACGTGAGGTGTTCTAGGGGGGGAGGGAATCAACTTAAATCTTTCCAAATCTCACTTAGGGGGGAGGAGAAATATCACGTAATTATTTTTCTTGCAAAAACGATGTAAAATTGCGTGAAAAAAATATTTCTACACTAAAATATGGCCAAATCTGAGACAATAGTACACTGATAAAAAAAATTAACTTGACTTCAAGAGCCAAAATCTTGAACCAAGAATACCATTTTGAAGAAAATCATTTTCTTGGGTCAAGAGAATAGATTTTTGAGTTAAATTCATGGACTGAACTAGAATAAATCTTTTCTTAATTTTTGTTTGATATTCATTATTTAATTTTATGATTCTGATTTTAAATTACTATATATACTATATTATTATTTTAGTCTTTGCTAGTCTTCAATAAAAGTAATAGAACAGGTTGTGTTGTGTTTTTTTTTTTTCTCAATAATACACGTTTACAGCCCAAATAGAAGTTTTGAAGAATCTCACGTGAGATTAGGGGAGGGGGGAGGGAGTTGAGGAAAATCTTACGATATCTCACCAAAGGGGGAGGGGGGGTCGAAAAATTCTCAAAAATGCCTCACGTAATTAATGGACGCCCCCTTATCTATGTATTGAAAGTGTTTTGGATCTATTTTAATGGAGTTACAGAGTTCTTTATACCTCTAAATAATGACATCGATCAGCTTTGCCTTGAAAATGTAGTTGATACCTGCTGTCGATTGTGGGTATCGGATATGTCTAAAAAAAAAATTTAGATGTCAACAGTAATAACGAGCAGACGTGGGAATTTTCGTCATAATCATCGAGATTGGCAAACAGTTTGAAGGTAGTTGTTGATGCGTTGGAAGTTTGTTAGTCTTTCAATACACCCTAGGACCAATAAGGTGTATGAAGTCTGTTACTAAAAAATAAACAATCCGCCAAGCATTTTCCTAACTATGTTGGTTTCCAGTGTAAACGGATGCAACTCAGTAACAGTATTTTACATGGAGCGAAGTCCTATCTGACGGAAACAACCCAGCTAAATACGAAAACGCTTGTTAAGACTGTTTATCAGTTTTTCGGGCTTCTGACTACTCGTAAATGTCTTCACTTCACAGCCGCGAGCAATGTCTTCACTTGCTTTCCGAAGCAAATCAAATCTCGATATGTTATGGATGGTCACCCATCCACAAACTGAACGCGGCAAGCATAGCTTAACCTTCGACCCGTGGTTGTTTTTATTTAGCCACGAACTCCTCTGTCTTTTAAAAAAATTAAGAGGGAAAATGTACATGATTTAGGCCACAGAGCAAGTAGACCCGTTGGCGCTTGGCGCTAGAGACGCTACTGTCAACACTTGTCACACAATCTGTGAACACAACCATTTACTCATAGAAACTGACAGCTTGTGTCAATTCTGACATGGCCTGTGACATCTAGCTTGCGTCGAATTCAAAGGTATGACGTCTAGTTGCAGCCGACACTGCGATTTTGATATCTGCCATCTTAGAGAGACGAATAACAAGGAGGGAGGAATCTTGTCAACGAAAATGGCTTCGTTTCAAAACTCATATTTTCTTGAGATCATGCATTCAGGTTATTTATTTCAATTGGTTTAGCGAGTTTTGTTTTCAGTAATGTAAAAACAATGGCACATGGATGTCATTTATTTGCTATCTTCAGGCTGGTGTAGAGGAAAACTGAAACAATAATAGCTAGACTATGTCTATATTTCATTGAACGAACTGCGTCATTCTATTCAGTGACCGTCATAATTGATGACTACTTGTTACTGGTGTTTCTATAATCGACAATTTTAATTCATCTGCAACAACATAGACTTTGAGGGAAAAAATCTTGAGAAAACCTAGGCTAGAATATGGTTTCAAATCGGCAAAATGCATTGAGTGTTGGTGGTTTGTGGTGGTTAGTGGTATTGATGACCGTTAGTGTCCCCCCTGCCTCTCTGAGAGATCCTTGGTAGATGTCACATATCTTCGAATATTTGTTTTTAGGACATGTCGCTTTCTTCAAGATGTTTTCTGTCACCGTTTTTAGAGCAGTGGTGATTATAATTTACGCAAAGGCCACAGAACCACCATTGCTGTATCTCGATCAATACTACTTCCTACCCTGTAAAAGACTTTAAACTGCTGTAGGACAATTCACAGGCTGATACTATTGAGGTACTCCTATTAACTTAAGAATTAGGAACAAATCAAACTAGAAAACCTCCTATAAAAACAGTAGGACGTAATCTGTTGTTAAAAAAAACCTTTTATTTTAAGTTCCCGGATCTTGCAAATTCCTAATTTTCTTGAAATCGTCATTATTTCAGCCGAAAGACGTCGACCGCTGGACTTTAGCCTCCTCTAATTTGGGGGGGTCTGCCATAATTGCCACGCTTGGCAAGCGGATTGGCGATCGCAGTATGGTGGTAAAATGCATAGAGAACACTACTGCCTTGAAATAATAACAATGAAATAAACACAACCTTAGATTAACTGATACTTGACATTCGCAGATCTCATCGAACATCATTACTAATTTATGAGTGAGTTGCATCGGTTTGAGCACTTAATGTTTCTACTATACAGTTGCACAGGTCAAATGCATTGTCGGAGCTGCAATAAATGCAACAATGATCATAAAATGTGGCATTTATCAATAAACATACATTTTATTGTTAAAAGAGTGGTTCTTAAATGATTCTGGTGCACTCATTCCGTAAAGATATCACTGGGGCGATTCTCGTAATTATAAGAACGTTCACAGTCCGATCTCAGACAATCTGTCAAAAATACCTTGAGTTTCCATACATTTTTGACAAGATTTTGTCATCAAATTGTCGCCGAGATGAGATTGTGACTAGATTTTGAACGTTTTTAATGAGGAGAATAGGGAAGATGCAAATATAATATTTATGAAAATTTTATGATTAAAATGTTAAAAAAGTATAAAAGAAGGGCCACTGCAATGTTTTTATGTTACATAATGTTCATTTTTAACCGACTTCAAAAAAAGGAGGAGGTTATATGTTCGACTGTATGTATTTTTTTTTTTTTTTTTTTTTTATGTATGTTCACCGATTTCTCCGCCAATTGTCAACCGATTTTGAAAATTCTTTTTTTATTCGTAAGGGTATACTCCTGAGGTGGTCCCATATTAATTTTGTGAAGATTTGATGTATACTTTGGGAGATAAACGAAGGAACTCCTCAAAAACAAACAGTACACGTAATGTGATTTGGATATTGTACTAAAGATCAAAAATAATTGCTGGTTCTATCTATCCATCCGTGGTGAACTAATTATAGTCTTCGAAGATACCGCATGGAACTCCTCATCGGTGAACAGTACATATAGGAACTTACAGTGAAAGGTTAGAAGGTTAGGGGATAATTCTTTGAATATTATAGGCACGTTTAGACCGTTACTTGTATTCTTATATTCCGTTGAGCTGATGATGGAAGGTACAACTCCTTATCGATCAGGAGTTAGAAGATATCTTGTCCTAGATAGACATACTCGTTGACATCGAGAATTGATTCCTCAGCAGACACTAGAGAGGGCTCTTACCCACTCTACTGTCTGCTTAATAAAAAAAAAAGCAGCCTTAATCATTTTGGCCTGGCCATGCTTGGTTTTTTTTTTATGTATGTTCGGGCATAACTCCGTCATATATAGATGGATTTGCAAAATTCTTTTTTTGTTCGAAAGGGGTTTATTCCGAAATGGTCCCATATAATTTTCATATAGATCTGATGATGAGTTCGGGAGACAGACACCGGAACTCTTTAAAAAATGACAGGAAATCAACCGCGAGTTCTGCTATCGCATAAATATGCATTGTTTGTTTGGAATTAGTGCAGGGTGAATACCACAACTAAAAATTTAAAAATAAAAACTTTTTTACAAAAAAAAAACCACCGACTTCCTTAAAAACACTACAAAGTGAAAAATAACTTTAATTTCGGAAGTCGGTGGCAAAAAAACCGTAAATACAGATCCTAAGACACCGACTACCGAAATTAAAGTTATTTTTCACTTTGTAGTGTTTTTAAGGAAGTCGGTGGTTTTTTTTTTTGTAAAAAAGTTTTTTAACAATAATTACGAGTTAAAAATGACTTGAAACAAAACGTA
Organism: Aporophyla nigra; assembly: GCA_947507805.1. Classification (NCBI taxonomy): domain Eukaryota; kingdom Metazoa; phylum Arthropoda; class Insecta; order Lepidoptera; family Noctuidae; genus Aporophyla; species Aporophyla nigra. Next base: position 8,746,347 of record OX382291.1, on the reverse strand, counting down.
TTTCAAAACACCAATCAGCGTTTATAACAAGAGTGACGTCACCTCACTCCTGTTATGACAACTTATTGAGGCTATGGATGTAAAAGTTAATATTATTTTATGGGAATATTAATTGCATTTTTATTGTAAAAAATGGAAGGTAGGTTTATAAAAGCAGATTCCAGGAATTTACTAAGAGTTATTTTTCAGAAAAAGTTTTCCTCCACCCATTTTAAACTTTAATCCAATTTTTGACGTCATTCTCCAACTATAAATGTAATACATGTTATAGACAAGTTTGTAAGTATTAGGTAGGTTACTAACGTGTTTTCACGTACAAGCAGATTTACTAAACATATAACAAGTATATTCGCTGACTTATTACGTCAAAGTGATCTTCACAGTTCACAGCATCGAATAATGCAAAAAGGAAAGAAAGCTATGCAATGAAGAATGAATGGTGCATGATGATGATGTGATGTACTGTGGATTGCAATAAAGTTTTGAGTATTGAAATGGTGTTTGGAGAAAACTGAAATTTCTTTTCGCAGCTTGAAACCAACTTTTTCTCAGTTTTGGGTCTCAAGGTTCAGTCAAAAACAATTTATTTGGAAACTTTGTTTAAGTATACACGGACTCACTGGCTGGATTATTAGTGGTATTGTTATGATCACCTGATGTTGACGGATAGTCCATTTTAAATTTTTCAAAAAAAACTATCTCAAAAGTCGAAAAAATATGCAAAAGTATGAAAGCCGACCAACAAATACAACCAGTGACAGACAAGAATGACGTCATCGGAACTATAGGTCCGTTTTCGCGGGAAAATTTAAACTGTCAATTTAAAACCTCATTTTTTTCCGATAAATTACAATATTTTAATTTTTTTATATATTTGTGGTCTATTCTACATGGAATTCTTTAAAGTGAAAACAAAAATAAAAATATTGCATGTTGCCTATTGGCCTTCTGATTTGTAACGCATTTTGAGAGCTTTCAATGTACTTTAAATTTGTATCTTCTTAAAACGTTTGTCCAGTACATCAATTTGATTGGTAGATAGTGCGGTTGTTAAGAAGGGTCAATCCAGACTAGGGTTGTCAAGAGTTTAAATTTTTAATGTACGTATTTTATACCACTTTTTGCGGTACATACATAACAACTTTTATTGTTTTTTATAAAAATAGCCGGACTCCAAACATCCTAATTCTACGTTAGTATAGATCAGGAGCTAATTGTAATCAATTTTATTGATGAACAAAAAACAGTGAGGTCCAACTGTGGAAAACATCGAAAAACTGCAGAAAACCTCAATCAATTGCTTCGTGTCAAAATAAACGAGTTCCACGGAATCTGACATCTATTTCCTACAGACAAGTTGTCAAGCTGACATTACATTTTGACATGACTGATTGTGACTGCGTTCAGAAGCATCCGAGTCTTTTTGTGTTGTGGGGATGCCTGGCGTCAGTGAACATTATGCCAAAAAAGTCGGTAAAAAGAGTATTTTAGTATACTCTATTAGTGATTATAGATTATAAAGTACACATACATGAGAAGGAGTGAAATACTATATTTAACAGTATAGTTAGCAACCCTAAACTCAGACTTAAACATATAAAAGGCAGGACGCGATGAATCTGCTTCAATGGTGGGTACAACCTCAGCCACAGCAGACGTGGCTGAGGTAACATCCACCTATATTAATAACTAGACAGACTCAAAGCTAAACTTTGCAGTTTAACTGAGGAAAAAAAGATTTTTTAGTCAATTATTCAGGATTCAGGAATATTTATACGCCATTTCTTTAACATTTTGTAATCTAGTTTTCCCTTCTTTGTCCTCATCATCATGAATTCAGTTGAATGACGTCCGGAGCTGGATATAGCTCTCCTCTAATTTAGGGAGCCAGGTACCATGCTTGGCAGGCAGGCGGGTGTCCCGTGGTTGTCGTAAGAGGGGACTGAGGCACGTATTGGAGAATGGGCAGCAGCGCTCTAAGCATTTTTCCATACTGCATACTGCGATCGCAAACTGGTTTGCCAAGCATGGCGATTATGGCAAAACCCACAAGTTGGAGGAGACCTATATCCAGCAGTGGATGTCTTACGGCTGATATGCTGATGATGTTGATAAATAAACTCTCCTGGCATTTCACGCGGACGAAGTCGCGGGCCGTAGCTAGTACCCAGTTTCTAAAGTGGACCGCTGGAGTCGCGCCAATATCTACAAATTGTTTTGTTGCGTAAACTATAATAACTACTAAGCGAATCAAATACATATGTACTTGGTTTGAAATAACAAAGTGTACAAAGTTTCTCGTTACGACTTGGCTTGATTATCGATGGTCCCGAGAATGGCAAATAATTAATAAGCACTAGTAATATAATATGTCAATGGCATCTGCACAGTCAGAGTTCAGATATTTCAACAAATTCATTGCTTTTTAACGTTGTAAGCAGTCACATTTTTCGAACATACGAAGCAATGAATTAGCAATAAAAGGTTACATAATTATTGATTCAGATTCTAATTGATAGTGTGTTACCATCGATCACGTTCTTTATTAGTGATCGATGTGTGTTACACATAAATGTTACAGGTCACTCAAGTTGATATAGACAAATTTAATGTACTCTTACCGATATTACATACATCTATGTATTTCAGACTTGACTGTACGTTTACTATTAATTTACCTACCCACCACAAACAAAGTGTAACTCTTTTTAAGGCTCGTACAGACAGGCGCGACATGTCGCGCGACCTGTCGCGGAGGCGATTCTGCGATATATCGCGACGCAACACTTTTCACACTGGCGCGACCACTCGTGCGCGATTCGCGCGCGACGTCGTTGTAGCGGCGCGACAGCTTTTAGTACATTTTGTATGGCGTCGCCGCGTGGCAGCGAATTCGTGGCGAAATCGCCGCGACGCCATACAAAATGTACTAATAAGCTGTCGCGCTACTCGACGCGGCGCGACAGGTCGCCCCTGTGTGAAGTGTCGCGCGCGTTTTCATAGAAATTGTTCTACGGATATAAATCGGCGATTCGCGCGCGACCGTCGCGTCGCGCTGGTCTGAACGAGCCTTTATTTCATCCCGAAAAAACCCAATTAAATAAAAAAAAGTTTATAATTTAAACTTAGAATCCAACTACCTAAGTATCGGATTCTTAATTTAAAAAATTGAACCTTTGAACGGTTTTTACAAGTCACTGGCCACTGAACTGTTTGCCTTCAAAGTGTTGGCGCCAAAGCTCCAAATAGAATAATTTATAGAACGCTGGCGATTTATCGACGCAGTCGTAGACTGTTCACTGCTCACCTAGTTCTAAGAGTGTTCCAATATACAGTAGGTACCTACCTATATTTAGAAAATTATACAAACACATCCCGTTCAACTCCTGGAGAAAATATATCGGGTCTGTTGTTAAAGTCAGCTGAAAATAAGTCAAAATACAGGTCATACAGAAAAATATTTTTTGTAATATGTAGGTACATTTATCTTATACATGGATAATATTTATTTGTGAAAATATTAGGATTTAAATTAATTAAAAAACAAAATTCATACAGATATATCGAGGGGAAGACCAGAGGGGTAATTGCGGAACTTTTTATCGGTAGGAATTGGTTTAAAATTCATAGTTAAACAACATTCATTGCGTTATTTACGTAGCTGAGCCGACAATTTATTCGAACAAATGACGCAATGGTTTAGAAATAATCTTCAATCCCATTCAGATTCTGATAAATTGTGCGTTTCGCAATTAGGGTGCTGGGTGAGAGAGTCACACAGACCACCACCATTGCTTTCTATGTTAGACATTTTTTTCTGCTCTGCAACGTAAATAACTCAATGAATGTTGCTGAACTGTCAAAATGAAAGCCATTCCTACTGATAGTGTGTTACACAAATACTCCGCGGGAAAGCATGGTACCACAGGAAGGAGCCTTTTACTCACCAGCGGGTGGAATGAAACGGTCAATCATGATGGAAACAGTTTTTTTTTTTGTGATAAATCCAGCAACGTTAGAAGCTGCGTCGCACGGTTTCACCCGCAAAAGTCTCGATACCGTAAAAATCTCGGGATGAAAAGTATTTTATGTCCTTACCTGGGTTATAGTCTACCCGTGAACCCAATTTCATCTAAATCCGTTCAGCCGTTTTAGCGTGAAAGCGTAACAAACCATCATACATCTTTTCTCTGTATTACATGAGATAGATACTTGCTTTTGCCCGTGGTTTCGCCTGCGTGGAGGTCGGAAATTAACCCAAGGGACGTACTACAGGGTTTTAAAGTATCCTTGGATATTATCCAGGTTTTAATCTAATCTGCATGCTAAATTTCCTCCAAATCCGTTCGTTGTGTGAGTTAGTAACAATCTTTGACATTTATAACACTAGTAAGATAATAGTACGATTATAGAATAATATTTAAAGTGCGACGATTAAATTACGTTAATAATCATCAAAACTGGAGTTAAATTGTAAGCATCGCATAGTTTCATACTAATAACTTTGCGCTGACCTTACTACGTTTCCGTCCGGGGCAGGCGAAGGTACCTTCAAGAAAAAATGTCTTGGTTATTAGTTGACTATTCAAAATATTAGGGAAATAACTATATTAATGACTAAATACTTGAGATACTATACTACCGTTTTGCCCCAGAAAGAGCAGTTTTACTGACATTGATAAGTACGGGTTTTCTCTTTGATAAGTAGACCATAAAATGATTCCTGAAAATCTATACTAATTTAGTAAAGCTGATCAGTTTGTTTGTTTGGTTGAACGCGGTTTTCTCGGGAACAACCGGTCCGAATCAAAAAAAATATTTTTGTGTTGGGTAGCCTATTTATTGAGGAAGGCTATAGGCTATATAACATCACGCTACGATCATAAGGACCGGAGCAGCAACGAAAAATGGACGAAAACTGGCAGGCAATTCGAAGCGACGGGAAGGGTCAGGAGAGCAAAAATTTGACGTGGATGAAGTCGCGCGCAGAAGCTAGTCGTCTAATAAAACCACGTTCGCTCGAACGTATAAATATCGTGGCGGGATTTGGTCTCGCACTCGATTATCAGCTCTCGGTGTTGAGCCGAGCAGTGAAAATTCAAGAGAGTGCATCTCAGTACGTCGAAAGAACCTACTGTGAACGCTGGGCGCTAAGCTGTACTTGAATATCCAGTGTGCGGAAATCTCGTGCGGCGATATTATAACAGCCGTCTGAACGTTGATTAAACTAACAAGGAGACGGCGAGAGTGTGGGGTCCTTAAATCGAACGGAGGTTCCGCGTGTAGTTAGTACTTAGTGAGTGTATTCATATACTCAAACACTAGAACGCACTACTTCGTCATTGACGAGAAAAAAATCCTAAAGTTTGAAAACAATTGTTATTTGTTGTGCAAGTTGTCGACAAAATTTGTTTTTCTTGTTTTTATGATAAATATCATTCAGGTTTGTGTATTGCTAAAGATGAATGATTGAAAGGAATTGATTATAACGAGTTACTAAATTTTAATTATTATTAAAAATATTTTTTTCAAAGTTCCGAATTTTTTTTCTCTGTAATGACGAAGTAGTGCGCTCTAGTGTTTGAGTATATGAATACACTCACTGAGTACTAACTAACCGCGGAACCTCGGTTCGATTTAAGGACCCCACACTCTTGCCGTCTCCTTGTAAGTCAATTATCCAATTACAACAATCGGAAGTATCGTATCGACGTGCCCTAATAAAATCGCGTCGGGTTTAACACTCGATTTTCAGTCCTCGGTGTTTAACCGAGCACTGAAAATCCAATAGAGTGCATCCTAGCGCACCAAAAAAAAAAAACGCTGTAGGATATTTTACTCTCGGTGCACAAATCCAGAAACCGGGTTGCTACAGAGAAACAACAGACAGCATAACCAAATAAAACTTTGCCCGACTTGAAAACCGAACCCAGGACCTTATGATCATTGCTCAGCAGTAGCGTTTGCCACTAGACCAACGAGCCAGCCAAGTCAGTCAGTACAATCAGATAATATTAAGAAAAAACTACTCGTTATTAGCAGCTGCCAAACGCTGATTAAACACTCCACAGGATATCCTGATTGTCCCCGATCCACCTGATTGTGATGAATACGTTGACATTAGTCGAAGTCAGCCGATCAGGTCGACCTAGATACAATTGTGCCAGGTTTTTATTTTATAGCTGCTGCGTTGAGCTGTTGGAAGACAAAAGATACAACGGATAAGTTTTATTCCACAACGAGAGACGCAAGACATGCATAACGCAAGAAAGTACAGAAGTACTGTTTATTACAACAGTTTAATTGATAATGAAATAGGAACTGAAAGGTGTTAACTTTATTATGTAACTCTATAGTTTATCCTATTAATATTAAAAATGTGAGGATGTATCGATGTTTGTTACTCTTTCACGCAAACACTACTGAACGTATTTGGATGAAATTGCCACACAGATATTTTTTAACCTGGATTAACACATAACGTACTTTTTATCCTGATAGAAATTCCGGCGGAAGAAAGGCCATTAGAGATTTTTTTGGTTATCATCATTTAAAAGTTTATTGGTAAGAATGCGGCGAGCACAAAGTCACAACCCCTATCTAGGCTTGGAGTAATGTCGTTGTTGTAGCAAAAAGAATAAAAATTGGCCGCGTCTACCTGTAACAATCGCATGGGTCGATCGAAGATTAAGCTACGCTTGCCTCGGTCGGTTCTTGGATGGGTAACCATCCATTACACATCAAGACCCCTTTTTTTTTTGGATGGGAAATCATCAAATGACTTCTCCCGCTCTGGGCGGAGTGGGAGGGCGTGTCAGACTTTTACTGACTAAAACCCACACGTGTTCCTTCAGTTGCCCATGTGCCAGAGTCACGGTATACATCAAGACCCCTCCGTGCCGAATCGGAGAGCACGTGGTCCCGTGGCTGTCATTCGTAATTAAACCAACATTGAAGATGTTTAGTTATGTATGTCACCCTTCTTGCCCATGGACAAACGTGTTCTGACCTTCTGCCTGTTTCCTCCATGCTGTCCTCTCAGAAGAGCGCGAGATAAGTGGCATGACTGCATGATTGACATGTTGTTCCAAGATTATAGAGCTGATAAACGTTGAGAATACCTCGATCTGTCATGATAACACCTTCTCTTAGATAGTGGGCTACGGCAATGGACTGAGGACGGCTCGTGTGTGCTTAGTGCTAATTTTCTACAAATATTAAATGTGTGAAGATTTTGATGCGAGCGGCCATGGCGAATCTGTTAAAAAGGTACATTTTTGTTGTTTATTTTGTTTTTTTTTAATGTCTGATGTGAAGTTAAATAAATCCTTACACAATTGTAGAAAAAATATAAATATTAGGATCTTGTTATATTCGTGTACACACGGCAACAACTTATACGTATAATATGCTAATATTCATGTCTGACAATAAAACAAGTGTACTTAAAATGATTAAAAATCTAACGTTTTATTGATTCTAAAAACTGGTTTGTTTAAATATTTTTTTTTTTTTTTCAATCAATATTGCATGTTGATAAATTAGCATCGCATGGTCTTTATGTTAAAGTTAAATTAAAACAACGTGTTGAATACATACATATGTGCTTGTTTTATACCCATTTAACTTTCCTAATGTCCGTGCCATGTGATGCTTATTTATTAAACCCATATAAGTTATTTTACCCGAAAGAAGTCCACAGCTGGATATAGGCCACAATTTGGGTGGGAACGCTGCTGCCCAATCTCGAGTAAGTCCGTTAGTCGCCTCTAAAGTCACCCTCGGGAAGAAATGGTGTACATATAAGTGCTTAATAATTAATAATACGGATACGTATTGAAATTCCGGGTACAGAATCAATTAGGTATAATTACGTATATTATAAGGAAAAGTGTACGACTAATAAAAAAATGAAACAAAGGTTCCTTTACCTCTGATTTTGTGTCAGTGTCAAAATCAAAGGAATCTTTATTTTCGTTACAATAAGGTTTTTTTTGAGTTGCTGCCACTAACAAATCTGCCAATACCAAAGTGATCTTTATGTTGTTTATTATAAGGTTGCTGTTGATTTGCTGCTTTCAGAGGCAAAATAACTGAACAATGCGAACTAAAACTGACAATGTAAAAACATTCAAGACCAACTAAACATCTTTAAAACTCAAATTAAACCGAAAGAATCAATCTTCCTAGCCTTTTCCCAACTGTGTTGAGGTCCGCTTCCAGTCTTACCAGTACCCTAATTGCATACCTCACTATCAGTGAAAATCTGAATCATTTGAACCTTATGTCTAATCCATTGCTTCATATTCATCATCATCATTATTTCAGCCGTAAGACGTCCACTGCTGGACTTAGGCCTCCCCCAATTTGGGGGGCTTTGCCATAATCGCCACGCTTGGCAGGCGGGTTGGCGATCGCAGTATGGTGGTAAAATGCATAGAGAACGCTGCTGCCCATTCTCTAGTAAGTCCCTTAGTCGCCTTTTACGACACCCACGGGAAGAAATGGGGTGGTGTTATTATTTACGTCCGGCACCACACGTCATATTATGTTGGAAATATTTGTTTGCTCAACAACGCAAATAACGTAATGAATGCTGTTGAACTGTCAAAAGGAAAGCCGATCCTGTATCTGATGCAATTACCCCGCGCATGCAATTGACTACCAGTATTATAACATGGTTGTACAACCCAGTTACTGGGTACACGATACCCCTTGGTAAGATTGGTTGTCAGACTTCTAGGCTTCTGATTACCAGTAACTACTGTCAAAGATCTATTAATGACAGCCGGGACCAAGGGCTTAACGTGGTTTTCGAGGCACGGCGAGATGACATGTACCTAAGGGTCACCCATCCGAGAATTGACCGCGGCAAGTGTAGCTTAACCTTCAGTCACTACCAGTAACGACTGACAAGGATCTATCAAAGACCGCGATGGTTACCCATCCATAAATTGACCGCGGCAAATGTAGCTTAACTTTCAACCGGCTGTTAAAATGTTGCCACGGGTCGAGAGAGTATTTACATTAGATTGTTCCGCTAGGTGTCCACACTTACAATGCAGTGTTATTTTAACTCATCGGTCACACGCGACCGCCACGCGTGGGCAAGCTGTGGGTATAAATATCATGACTCTTGCCAAACAAATAACACGTACTAATTAATTACGAAATAACCGACTTACCTTCACAGAGGTCGCTAATATGTAGGCAGACATTGCAATGAGGGTTGCCAGGCAAATAAACACAATAATTTCTTATCAGCAGCTTAAATTAATTGCATTTAGATAAAATTATGAGATGAAATATTCGCCCATCAGCTTTAGCTAGATCTAACTTGTTAGGTGATTATCTTTATTTATTTATTCAAATTGTTTTATAGTTGTAAGTCGTGGGTTCGAACGCAGTCAGGCGCTTTAATTTGTGTAAATAAATAATTATCAAACAGTGCTCACAAAACGTTGAAGGAAAAATAAGCGAGGAAACTGGTATGTCCTATAACCAAAAATTCAAGGACATCTGACATCTACCAAACCACATTGGGCCCGCATTGTAATCTGGTAGATAGCCTACTTCTTCTCGAAGGAAGGAGACCCTGTGTCCCAGCAGTAGGAACTATGTAGGCTGATAATGTATGTAAGTAAGTTCATTATTTTGTCAAATTAACTAGAATAGGGAGTCTTAAAAGACCTGCGAAAACAATCGATTTTATTAAAACCATAACCCTATCTCTGTTGTCGCGCAATCGGGTAAGAATAGACAAGCTTATGAACTTAGTTATTACCACGGAGCAAATTATTACTGTGGTATAATTCATTAAGTTTTTTTTTTTTTCAATTAAAATATACATTGCGAATCATAAGTTCAGCTTTTGACAACCCTACTCTAGTAAGCTTCTTTCTGAATGTCTTAGACTTACTAATTAAGTTTTTAATGTTGTATGTACTTAATAATTTTATTTGAAAAGTTTCTCCGAAGTGAAACTTGAAAGTAAACGTAAGGTCCAAGTTACGCAATTGTTAATATATCGTCTTTTTAGATGATATATTAACAATTTTCCGTACCGTGAGGTGCCGGACGTAAAGAATAACACCACCCCATTTCTTCCCGTGGGTGTCGTAAAAGGCGACTAAGGGACTTACTAGAGAATGGGCAGCAGCGTTCTCTATGCATTTTACTTTACCACCATACTGCGATCGTCAACCCGCCTGTCAAGCGTGGCGATTATGGCAAAGCCCCCCAAATTGGGGGAGGCCTAAGTCCAGCAGTGGACGTCTTACGGCTGAAATGATGATGATGATTATCAATTTTCACAAAATGTGTTAATCACTTGCAATGTTAGGGCTCGTGACGTAATTAGGGTTCCGTACCCAAAGGTGCCAACGACCTGTTACGTCAGCTTGGCTATCGATGTCGGTCCGTCCGTCCGTCAGTCCGTCCCCTACTCACAGGGATGTTTCTCCGAGTGTGTACTATATGGCCGTTTCAGCAAAAATAATGTTATACTTAAATGAAAGTGGTTCCCATACAAGAATCGTGTGTTTTATTAAAGTTTTAGAAAAAAAGGTTGATAGTCTAAATGACGTATTAATAAAATTGAAAATTAAAGGGGGACCCCTATAAAAGACATGTTTTTGTTACTCAAATAAACGGTGATACCACGGAACAGTTCATGTGTGAGTCCGACTCACAGTTGGCCATTTTTTCCACGTAATATAATGTGATGTATCTCGGTAACTTGTATCACTAACGTACTATCTCGTCTATCTTTAATATTTGGGTTTTCTGTTTTATCTTTATCTTACCTTTTGATAAAAACCGCAGTAAAATCAGCTTCCAAACATGCAGACTCATGTGGATGAAGCATATTTTTTTGTGTCGTCACACAGCATACTGTCATTTCTCTTCGGGTATCGCTACATTCACAACTAATTTCCTAGCCTTTTCCCAACTATGTTTAGGTCGGCTTCCAGTTTAACCGGATGCAGCTGAATACCAGTATTTACATGGAGCGACTGCCTATCTGACCTCCAAAATACAGTTAATGTTACGCCTTGGTAACACTGGTTGTCAGACTTTCGAGCTTCTGACGACCCGTAACGTACTTTCTGAGACATGGAGGTGTCTTGGTACCATGGCAAACGTAGCTTAACCTGATCACTCGACCCGTGTGGCTGTTGTAACATAGCTACAAGATTCGCAACTGCTAAACTGAAATCCACATTTAAAGCAATTCAAAATAATGATATTAGAAATCACAAATCCTAATCTGCACCAAAACCAATTTGTACCAAAATGCCTTTTAAACGTCTTACAATTATTTCAATGATTACAAAACACACTCTGACAACATAGCTTGATAGTGTCGCATTTCGTCCGTAATATCAAGTTGCTTGTCCAAGTATAGAGTGACCAGTATGACTTGGCACTTGGTCCAAAAGCACTTAGCACTAATACGTTGAAATTAGTACATTTTGACGTAGTTGTGTATTACCAGAGTATCAAGATGTAATGGTCGCTCTGTAAACGAAGCTGCAAGGTGGTTGAGTGATATTTGGAACGTACGACAAACGGAGAATACGCGTGTACCTACAATTTATAATTAATTTCCGATACTTAATCCTGACGTGATTGAGCCCCAACCTTGGTTTCGATTTACAAGGAAATTGCTTCACTTATTTACTGCTCAAATTAAACACCGGATTGTCCGAAGAGATATTTAAATTACCACTGCACGTGAGTTAATAAGGTGTACTACCTCACTCGCATAAAACGGCAATAAAGAATATTCATCAGAAATCTAATTAGTTGAGTTGAGACACTCAAGCGGCGCGAATGACCTTAGGTAGCTACAGTTCTGAGCCGTGTGGGGTCGAAATGCTCGAGTCATGGACCCCGGGTGCACCTTAGAAATATCTATCCTGGCCGATACTTCATGTGACCAGAGAGAAGTTATTCTTTGACCAAAGAAACAGCATTGCCATTCAACGTGACAATGCTTCCAGTCTTCTAGGCACATTTCCGAATGACAACGATGCGGACAAATAGTTCAACGCCTCGCCTGTGGTCCTTTTATTTTTGTATTTATTTGTTTTGAATTAGTTAGGTAGGTAGGTAGTTATTTAATTTAGTATTAGTACCTATTATTTACACATAGTTGTGTTAAATATTGTCCACTTCAAATGGCAATGAATTCCTTGGAATTTTTGTGATAAATTCACAGTGGCCTTGTTACGACGGATCCATGTATCAAGATAGCTTTCGAATTGAACATTAGGTAGTCTTGTAGGATGTCATCAAAGTCAAAATAATTAACAATTTCAAAATGTCTTCTCGTTAGCCGCATGCGCACTGTGAAAGGATGTCCATTGCACAATACTTACTCAATTATTCCACGTACCTGAAATAGTACGCACGGCCACAAACTACACATTTCCAGTATAAGCTGACTTTTCATTGTACGAAAAATGTATACAATACGAGCTCAGCTAAAACTGGAAGTGTATAGGTTGATGTGTAGCCGTGTGTACACAAGATAGCCCGCGAAATTCAAATTTTATTACATTATTTTTTAAGTTCTCTTGAATGCCTTTCTCATGATATAGTCTTTCAATGGGATTAAATCCACTTGAGAGCGTTGTATTGATGGTTTTAATTCATATACTTCTGTTAATGCATTCGTGGCACGTCGCGAATCATATTTTGTTGAATAAACAACCTGACACAGACCTGTAAATTGCAGAAAAATGTAAGAAAATTCTAATTTCGCTAAATACTTTGGCGCTTTAAACAAAATGTTGGCATATATCATCATCATCATTTCAGCTGAAAGACGCCCACTGCTGGACATAGGCCTACCCCAATTTGAGGGTTTGTCATAATCGTCACTCTCTTGGCAAGCGGGTTGGCAATCGCAGTTTGGTTGTAAAATGCATAGACAACACTGCTGCCCATTCTCTAGTAAGTCCCTTAGTCGCCGCTTACGACACCCACGGGTAGAAATGGGGTGGTGCTATCCTTTACGTTCGCTCCGGCATGCGGCACCACACGTAACATACAAATGGTAAATATTCTGATGAGAACTGACAAATCTTATGCAATTACACGAACATACGTATTGCTTTCACCGGCAAAGTATTTTGTTACAAAAGATTGCGTTAAACTTTGTTTAATACTACTACTGCCGTTATCTTTACTCATTTCTTAAACCGGTTTGAAACATGTGAGTTTAGTGCATATTCTTCTTGTCTTACTGTTTTAATAACAGTTCGACATCAATACAATTGTTTTATTTAATGGTCTCGTACCATAGGATTAATGGCAATTTTTTAATTAGTCCTATATTAATTAATATTATAGCGGCTTAAATCTTAAAAACGCAAAAAAAAAAATACACTTCGTGCGTGTATCTGACACGTAAGATGTATTATACTGTACGTGTATATTTTTTTTCCGTAGCTTTTGGATGTATTTATCCCAAGAACATCCTTAACATTGTAGTTGAAAAACATGTATGAAAAAATACATTGATGTATGTTTTCACATACTTCGATCCATTCTCCAACTGCTAATGTAAGTTTGTAATCACAACAATAATATTTTGTATGTGATAAAACTACGATTAACGATATTTGAACTTATTTCTTCACCTGTGCTGCGACACCTTGCCAAATTTCATGATTCCATGTCATCTAAAATACAGACGCCAGCACATCAAACTACCTGAAACTGACAAATTCTCCCGATCAACCTTGAACCTAATCATTTGGCGATAAAGTTGAAAATCTACTACAGAAATTTTACAGATTGTATTAGATTGATGTGCTGGCGTCTGCACCTTTACCTGTACCCGTTTTTTAGTTTCTTTTTTGTTTTTTTGGCAAAATAAAGTTGTTCCTTGCATAAAAACTGCTATGAAGAAGATAGGATGTCGTAAATAAATAAACAACATAATGATACAAGCAAAGAAAATTTTGTTCTAAATATGCATGAAAGAGAGTCGGCCCGGTATGCATAGCTGATACCACAGTACTCTGTGCTATCGGGTCAATGAAATTTACACAAGTGCCCTTTTCAAATAATATCTATTGTCTTACACTACCAGTACCAAGTTTTACGTAACGTTTGCCTTTAGAATTCTCCTGGTTATTTGTATATTTCTATTAGGAAACTAGTTAACTGTTTTGTTTGGAAACGATTTCCTCAATATTTTTTAAAAATAAATTTCAGTCCGAACTAATTATCATAAACAACAAAATTTGTCAATTGTCCATACTCCCGGAAAGACTACGCTCGTCCGAATAAAAAAATGAATTTGTCACTTATTTTGACAGATCAACTACTTTCGAATTTCAAACGGGCCCAGACAGAGAGTAGATCAGTAGACAACCTGGACCATAACCACAAACTGAAATTTCACTATCCAATGGTATTTACGAACATTTGCAAGTTAAACCAACAATCTTCAATCTCAATAAATATATCTCGACATGACTTGGAAATTATATTGCAATTTGAATAGAAATCGAGCGAATCTGTTGAGCCACTTACTGGCGCAGTGGTCCACGATGGGGGGCATACTTGAGAGCTGATGGACCACGGAAGACGCCTGTTCACATGTGATACTTTACTTACTCACAGTTAGACTAGAAGTAATGCTGTTTAGACTCAACACTATATTATATTTTTATTTTTTTAACCGAATTCAAAAAAAGATTCTCTATTTTTCTGTATGTTTCGCGATATCTCCAGCAATTGTGAATCGATTTAATTTTTTTTTTTTGTTTTTTTATTTATAGAGTATTTTTCAGATTTATATGGGACCACGCATAAATTTTATTCACGTTGCTTGGGTAGTTTTTGCGTTAGCTTTGATAATACGTATTTAATGCACTTTGTGTATCTTGATTTTCTAATACTTCCTGTCAATGTTGTTTACATATCAAGTTTGTAGGATACAGGCAAAACCAATTGGCATAGGGCAGGCACGGTAACCAAAAAGTGAAAAAAAAAAAACACTACAAAGTAAAAAATAAACTTTAATTTCGGAATTCAATAGTAAAAACCTAAAATATAGATACAGAAACATTTTTTGGAAGTCAGTGTAAGAAGACGGACTGGATAAGTAGTCCGCAAAATCACCTGCTCCTTCGTTATGTGCGATGAAGTCGATTTACCCTTACTTGCCCCTCTTTATAGTGCAATCACAAAGAAATGTGATCTCAGAACAGCTAGCAAAAGACGCGGGCGGAAGCTAGTGCTGTTATAAAATGATTAGCCAGTCGACAAGGTGGGCTGAATGCCCTAGTGGTACAGTATTTACATTTAACTATCATAGAGGCCATTTTCATGCATCACGATGATAATACATAACATAAGACAGTTATAACTGAGAATAACTGACCAGAGCAGGGGCAATGGACAACGGCGCTTTATGCACTATTCAAATGTTTCAAAGAAATGTTATTGTTGTGTGGCTCAAACTATGCATAACGAATTAAGTTACTATGTTAGACTATACTCGCACGGAAAAATATCGCGGCTGGATTTTTACGTCCGTGTGTTCTTGGTCTAATGAAGTTCATGACCGATTGCGTAACACACTATCAATTACAATTTTTCAACATTGCATTCTAAGGTCGAAAAACTTATCCGTCCAACAACGTAAATGACGCAATGAATTATCGTAATTAAAGTTTATCATTACCTCTGCGGGGCAAGCACGCCAACTGTGATAGGTTTGAGTCACACATTTTTATCACAGTTTGGTGACAAAAACCTGTGATAAAACGCGTGACTCAAGTCCATCACAGAGGCCGTGCGCGCCCCGCTGTAACAACGATAAACTTGAATACTTACGATCCTGCATACTGTTTACAGTCTTACTAAATAAGTTAGCTTGCTTGACAGAGCTCGGCCCTTAGTCCAATTAGTTTCTAACTAGGTAAAGAAGTCAACGTGAATGCCCTATAATCCGGACATAGAAAGGGTGACAATCAATTAGCGAGACGTCGGCCTGCCCCACTGGCCTCGGATTACGTAAATTATGTAACGTCTGAATATTATCGCTCTCACAAACCGCTAGATTATTGGAACATTAAAGCAAAACGTGAAATTTATAGTTTGTGATCGATGTTGCGTAATAAATGCAAATCTACACTTAAATTATACTCACAAAAATATCATGAAGAGTTGAAGTTTGTATGTTTGTTTGTACGAAGTAATCTCTGGAAGTACCTATTCGATTTGAAAAATTCTTTTAGCATTTGATAGTTCAATTCTTGAGGAGGGTCATAGGCTATTTAACATCACGCTACGGCGCTTAGGAGCCGAGAAATAACATAATCGGAACACTAAGTGAAGAAAACGAAGTAATAGATGGGATGCGATGCGATGGGTTGGAAGTAGTCGCGGGCGAAGTGATCTCATTAAACACTAAATAATGATGAGCAACAGCCTACAAGTTTTCTTCCACAAAAATCACGCTACGACCCTTAGGAGCAGATCAAAATGAAAACGAAGAAATAGCCAGGGCGGGCGATATGATACGACGCGAAGCTGAATGTTCGGAGGCTAACATTTTACGCGAACAAAGTCGCCGGCAGAAGCTAGTTTATATAAGTCTTAAATCATAACGTCTTCGTGGCGGAATAAATCATTATTTGTGTTATTAGCAGAAATGTTGTGAGCTTCCTCCATGTTCATTTGATTTGATTTAGTGTTCTGTGTCAATTATGGATTGTTTCCATTATGTGATGCGTTTCCGAATTAAAATACCATTTTTTCCTAAGAAGGAAGTAGAATTCTTAGCGATTTTATCTCCGTCGAGGTCATATGAGTAACTGATTGTACATGATAATGAATTTCACGCACTATCTTTCGCTCACAATGTTTGTTAAATGTTTGTGTGCATAATGGCGGCGGTTTCGTCGTCATTCTGGTTACCGCCTCACTAATTGTTAGCTAGCGTTAACGTAATAAAGATACCAACAATATGGACGCTTACATGACGTGACTTTTACAACGAATACTTTATTTGTATGTTTTTTCATACATTATGTTGTATTTGTTATATATAACTTGTTATTAGTGTTACGTTACGTGATTAGTATAAAAATTTTATATGTAGTATATTGAACTATTCGTAGTTTTATTATTGATAGGGAAATGTTTTGTAAGCATTTGCGTATTTTGTGAACTGACGCTATAAACTCAAGGGTGAAATTAAAATAACGGGCTATGTTCAGATACGGATATCCGAAAATGCATGGTTTGTCAAGATCCGCTCTTAGTTATAAACTTATTTTAAACCCGCAAAGATTTCTCAGAATACATACATACATTCACGCCTTTTTCCTATTGGGGTAGGTAGCAACTACAGAACTACATCTGGGAACATCCACGCACGAACGTCGCGAGTAAGTTCCTGACCTTTCTGAAGAACGTCACCACTATATGTCCTCCTAGGGCGTTCCCTCCCGGCGTTTCCACTAACATCTGCCTTATACCTTTTGTTAATCTACCTTCATTCATCCTCTCAACATGGCCAAATCGTCTAAACATACTCTTTTCAATTTTGTCACTACATCTTTTAAACCGCACCATTGCTTATCACACCATTCCTCAGCCTATCATTCATAGTCACACCCAATGATATTATATACAAAAATACTTTATAATATCATTGGGTCACACACACCACACATGCTTCGCAAGGAACGCAATTCGACAGACTGTATTCTCTATTTCGACAATTATTTATATGCAAACGTGCAACGTACACGATACGCAATGTTTAAAATTACCGAAAATATTTTGAGCCAGACAGCATAAAAAAAATCTATAAATACTCCTAGTGCTTCGTATAACTCACACGTGTGACCTAGACTAGATATTTGTTAGTATTCTGGATAATCTCAATAATCCAATTTATAAACCGCTGTATTAATACTATACATAATATGTACACGCAACGTGGGTATCTGTCTGTCCGTCGTGCACGTTTAGCTGTTTTAGAGCTCAGCTAAATCAGGTAAACTTGATTTTTGTTTGAATTCAAACATTTTCTTTAAAACTCCATACATCATCATCATTTCAGCCGAAAGATGTTCACTGGTGAACATAGGCGTCCCCCAAAAAGAGGTTTAGGTTTTTCGAACACGAAGCAGTTAGCACAGGTCTTTCAAAGCTGCAAACTGATATTTATCCTAAAAACATCCCAAAAAATCAGGAGTAGGTAAAATTTTTTGCGACCTAACGCCTTTTCTGTGTATGGCCACTTGCCTATCTGTCTGTCTTTTAGACCTATTCACGCCTGTGCCACTGAATTAGGGCTTAGGGTTTCTCGAGATTTTTCATTTTTCGGGTCTCGAGAATTGTTTTAACTCGATTTCTCGGGGCTACTCGGCTAACCGAGAATTTTTTATTTGTTTAATTTTGTTGTAAAGAAAAACAATTATCACACCACACATAATGTTTATTTACATTGGACAACAGTCAACAAAATCTCTTGTTAACAAAACACTAACAAACTAGAGTAGGTATTTATCGTCTTCACATAGTATATAATCAAAATCAACTTGAATTTATAAACTTATTCTACTTTCTGCTACCTGATAAACTCTAAGTATGATTAAAAAGAAAAATAATCAAATTAAAATAAAAAAAAAGCTTTAGACGATCTAAACAGGTCAACTCGATTATTAATAACTATGTGAATAATTACAGCACTATTTTTGTTCATTTAATCTGTGGTTGGACTCAAATTCTTTCTAGTAATATCCAAAGCATTTATAGCACTGTCAGACAGCCGGCTCCTTATTTTGCTGACAACTCATTTAAAATGTCTTATTTTTTCCGGGAAAATAATCACTGTTTTAGTGTTCAGGTTTTTTCATGCAGTTCAACAGCGGTATTAGTGAAGTGTTTGAGCGATCTCTAATTTTCAGTTTAGAAAATTTACTCTTTTAAAAGCCCAAGGGTCGTTGATACTTTCCAATTTTGTTAGCAACATAGTTATTGCGGTTAATAAATTCGCAACATATTGGGGGCAGCATGGCATTAGTCAGACAAACGATTTCTCGAGTTCTCGACTTTTTTTAACTGAAGTTTCTCGGGAGCGAGTACAACGGATTTCCCGGTAAACCCTATACTAAACCGGTCAATAAGAAGTTTGCTAGAAAGAAAACCTGGGACCTAAAGAAGAACATCAAGCCCCTTTTCAACCTTTTTTTGGGTCGGAAACATTTAAGAATTGACGTCTTCCGCTTTGGGTGTAGCGGAAGAGCGTGTCAACTTTTACTGATTAAAACCTACCCGTGTTCCATCAGTTGCCTATTATGCCAGGGTCATGGTAACTCTTTCGAACAACTCTGCGACCCTGGCAGGCTTTTCAATCTGGATTCACATTATAAATATCCACGTGAGCAGAGTCGGGGCATATCTCATAAAACCGACTGATTCAAGAATCATAGTGATCTCAATTCATCACAATCACAAAAGAAAACTTATCCAAAGACGGACGCAACTTTTACTTGGGAAATTACTAACTCGAATGCAAAAACCATTTTCTGTAGTTAAGTAAAAAGATTATAAGTAAATTCGCGTCGTCATGTCGGTCGAATATAGCCGTAATGTAAGCGTTGGAAGTGATATAAGGATGTGTACACATAATTACTTTCCGCTCTGTAAAGCCGGTGGTAATGATGGCGGATGCTGTGGCTGGTGGCAGCTTCCCGCATGTACGACACGCAGGTATCGCCACTGAACAGTAGCTCACAACTTTTTGTGCTGAGATCAGAATATTATTTTGTTTTTGTTTTTTTTTGCAGTAACTGCACTTACGGCGGACGATGACCCCAAAAAAAGACATCAATTTTTCTTTTTTTATCGAGTTTCCATATTTGATACCTTCACATCTGGCGGAATTATGCCAGCTATTTTAATTTGAATATAGTATATATTTTTTCTTTCCCAAGTTATCATTTCGTCTCATTTTACTGTATTGAGAAACGAACCTTCTTTAATCGCTAGATTAATTCAGAAGTAACCATTAGTTCAATTCATCATCTATAATTCAGCTAACTTGAACCCACGTTCCCACGGACGTAATAAAAACGCGGCGGGATTTTTCCGCGCGCTGTTTTCAACGCACTGCTTAGCGCCGAGATTTAAAAATCGTACAGTGTGATTTTTCGACGCGTTTGTTTACAAGTTACTGGCGAATTACGTCACTAAAACATTTTTCCGCCATAAAGTCAAACCTAGAGTAGTGATGGTAGCCTAATAGTAACACCCCCCACTTACGAGTTGTACGTCGTGGGTTACCCAGACAGGCGCTTTGCTTTGTGTTCTAAAAAATGATAACCACTGCTCTCAAAACGATGAAGGAAACCTGCCATGCCCTAGAACCAAAAACTTGAAGACTGGACATCTACCAACCCACACTGGGCTTGCATGGTGGATCACGTCGGCCCGCTCTCTCTCAAGAGAGAGGCCTGTGTCCCAGCAGTGGGAACATTATAGACTTATTATGTAAAGTCAAACCCGCTTCCATCATTTTCATAACAGCCGCACTACGGCCGCTATGTGGCGGTCATCGCTCTCCTAAGCAATCGTAGAAATACGCACGTTTTTAAAAATAACAATAATATTTAAAACCGCAGCAATATCCGTTTAGCCGGCAAATTAAATCAATATTACTGTCCAGGTTAATTTCTCGAATGTTTATCACTAATATATCGTGCTCGCTCGGTTTCACTCGACTTTCCATTCAATCGTTCAGTGGGCGTGTCACTTGAATTATCTCATTTCATTTATCTGTTATAACTAACAAGCTTTACGTGTTTATTCTTCAAGAGGTTCTAAAGCCCTTTAGGTACATATTAGACCTTCATCGTTAAGTGATTGTCAGATTGTCTTCTATTGTTTCTGAATCTCAATGTTTTTTGTATGCGCTAATTCACACGTATACTTACTTAAACTGCGTATAATAAAAATCTTAAAATCTTCGTCTGAAGAGCCATAAACGCGTACAATGTGCCTTAAGGCTCCCACAGACGCGACGGGATGGTTAGACGCTATACTGGTAGAACAAATTACATAAAGTTTCCGCGCCTCTCTGTGGGAGCCTTTATTTTGAACCCAATGACCGTTACAACAAGTTACGACCTACCATTGACTGGACACCTTATTAAGATTCGGTGGTTGACCTTGACATTCCAATACGTACTTATGAAACGTGACGTAACAGAATCAACTTACTGATTGACCACAACGATGACTACTTACTGCATGTCCTACTCGGGTGATCTGTAACTTGACCGTTCTCGATAAGAAGATGATAAATTGTACCTTAATGTGGTATGAGTGGAATTAGAATAGTGTTAAGAGAATGAGCATCACTAAAAATAACATTCTGAGTACACTATGTTCTAGGTTAGAGAGTTTGGTTTCCGCACTTAATCCTTCAGGTGCGAAGGTCATTGCGGCTGAGTATTATTATTATTCCGTGTCTATTATTTAGAAAATCTGTCTAAATAAAATTAATCGATCGTGCACTCATTCTAATTCCGATCTTGCATAACATTCGTTTGCTGAGTAATAACATGAAATAAATGAACGAAATCCATAGGACAATCACAATGGTTGTGTGTGGCAATGGCTTTTATCTCGTTTCGTATTTCTACAAAAACTTCAACAGGATTGATATTCGTTTTTGCTGGCTTATGTCAGTTTTATAACTTTTGAGCTTTCCATTTTCGTATTTATCGCTGTCACTTTGTCGAGGCCCTCTGTCCGCCTTTAGGCAACAGTGTCCAGTTTCTAAGACAGAGACCAATGTAATTAACGTGTGATGCCTTATTCCAGTAAAGCCAATCAGATATCGTAAGTCGACGACGTCATATAACCGAGCATTGAGAATCCAACAAAGTGCAGCGCTAGTGTCTCTCAACGCATCGAAAAAACACTGCGTTCGATTTATAAATCTCGGCGCTAAACAGTGCGTTGTAATTCCAGTGCCCGAAATTTCCCACCGCGATTTTATTACGTCCGTGAGAACGTGAGCTAGCTGTGCAATTTCCTTCCATATAGCGATATTTCTGGAGTCTTCAGATGTACCTACTAAGTTATTGACACACGTGTTGTCAAGTCTAGAGCGTTCACCTCTTGTCTTCCAACTAAATACGGCCTGGTTCCCAAGATATGATAACTGTACTTACTATAACAAAAACTGCAAAAAAATTGTCCGTACTTTGAGCTAATTTATATATAATGGAAGTTCTTGTAAATGACGTGTATGTATCTAGATGTGGTTTGATTAGTCCTCTTAAATTTTTCATATATACGACTTGTCTATTTGTCAAAAAAAAAAATTATGAGAGATTTCAGTTGGCCTTCTGATTTTGCGAACAGCAGGTATATATATTCCCAACTCTTGCTCATGCATACAGCATCTATCACCGTCAAAAACATTATAAAAAAAACAAATCTCCGTTTTAGCAAACAATAAAGATAAGTTATCAGCCGTCACCCAAGCAGCAAGGTTGTTGCGTCTGTTTTGTAAACACGATCTCTCACAAAACCCCTCATTGTCTAACATTTTCATTGTGCTGTACACAGGAAACGCGTGTCCAATGGGCGATATTCGCACGCCTCACGCTTGGACCGAGTGAAAAAACTTGGGTACTAGCAGTACCTACCAATATTAATAAACACCTTTCTAAATTGCGTCGAACAGTCTTGTTAACACCTCATCTGACCAAACAGTTGCGACAATGAAATTGAAACAATACCTACATAGATACTTAGTCGAAGTACACACGAACGTAAATATATCGCAGCGGGATTTTATCGCTTATGAGAATCCAACAGAGTGCATGTATCATCGCATCGAAAAACACTGGGCGTTTTTTCACTCTCAGCGGTAATCAGTGTGCGAATTATTTCCGCGCCGATAATACGTCCGTTAGCACGTCGACTTAAATTGCGTCCACTGTACAATTACCACAATCGGTAGTATCATACCGGCTTGCCCTAATACCGGCCACATGTGTTTGTACAAGTTCCAAGTGTTAGTTGTAGGCGTACGCCGCAGATTCCACTGACCCAGTTCATGGCATTAGCGTCTCCACAACGGCAGCCATCAGTCAACCGGCTGTACAGTTACATTGTAACCACCGAGGGATCGGAAACCCGATGTAGACCAGCTCCGATACAATGATATCAACAGATACGCCCAAACAACTTTCCACTGACGAAATTGGTACTATTTTCTCCGTCGCGCACTCTATTTTTGTGTCCCCTGCTCGATAAACGCTATAATCTACCAACAGACTGTTCTATTTCGATTTACTAAGAGTATCGTAAATCGCCTTTCTCCGTTTCTGTCGTCGGTTAGTACTGGGGTCAGTGTTACACATTAGGAGAGCGTCGCTAATGTAATTACCGCGACCTTTCTATTAAAGTCAATTGATCACAATGTGGCGCATTAAACAGATCTAGTGGTGTTCCAGCGTTCTATGTTATTGTGAAACGCGCAGAGTATTGTGCCCGCGCCGCGCATGACGCGATGTCGTCAGCGCTCATTACACCAATTTGCGGATGATTAGGAACACAAAAGAACTCGGCAATCGATTGTTCGACATGTGATCATCTCACAAGCCGCTATTAATCTCGAGCATTACGTAAAGACACTTGAATAATTGAATTTTACGTGGGCACTTGTATTAGCATAAAGCGGGCCGTGTGCAGAAGTCGACTGTAATAATAACATATAATTGGAGAGCGTCTGGCGGCACCCAATTAACTTGGCATTAAAATACTTTCCCCTAACGCAGGTATTATTCGAGGTTTCATAATGAGACATAGTCTACAGAGATCATGTGCGCGGGAGGCTGGAGGGGGTAAGAATAGTGAAAGCATATTTGGTTTATTGCCCTCACGAAAATAGAGATTTGATATTTTTCACTGTTGTTTGTTTTCTGTTACTTAAGGCTTATGTTTTGTTTTTGCAATTGGCAGGTCAGTGCAAAACTGTATTTCGATTGGAATATGAATTGCGACACTAACACGTAATCATGTATTTACAGAATTATAATTATCAATACAACCTCTAACTCCTCTAAGTTTATTTAATTCTACTGAATGGCTATTGAAAAAGGCATTAAATGGAATTAAATAAACTTAGAGGGTTGTTTTGTTGATTTTAATTATTAAAATAAAGCCATAGTTATATTTGTTATGGTCGCGAATCGTAATTTGTTCAACATACAGTTTAAGACTAGCCGGCAAATTTCAAAAAGCGTACGAAAATTCAAATCAAATAAAAAAATAGTCATTGTTGAGTGGGTAGTGGCTACCTAAAGCGTGCTTAGCGTAAGAACATAATAGGGAAGCCACGAGCGGCCATAATCAGGTGAAATCCAATCTAATCGCAATTACGTGTAATATGAACCTAACAACTTTTAATAACATGCAAAATGCTCAGCTGAAATTACATAGGTAGAGTTAAAATGTGTATTATATAAGAGCGGAAGTGAGCCAGCTGGTGGAGCCTATCATCTGAGAGTACGGTTTGTGTGTAGACCGCAGATAACTAGGAAACCGCGAAAACGAAATCGTGATATTTTCTCTGAGAAACTGATTCTTAACTCACAGGTACCACAGTAACTCATGCACTTGTGCCCAGGCGCGGTCCGACGGGGGAGGGGGGGGGGGGGGCGGTCCTAGGGGTCTTGACCCCCCCCCCCCCCCCCAAAGACAGTCATGCTGTCGAAACCCTGAACGATTTGCCTGTCTTACTATCTTAAAATTGTTCTCACTTGAGCCACGGAGACTCCGATGGACATTTGCAAAAAGATTATAACCCGGGACATCATCCTGATCAGTAGCGCTTGCGACTACTAGATCAAAGAGGATGTACCTTCCTAAAAATATTCTTCAGTAATCCTGGTGCCCCCCCCCCCCCCCCCCCCCCAAATGTTAGGCTGCGACCGCGCCTGCTTGTGCCTATATTAATTCGTTTATTATTGTCATATAGGGACGGCAATCGCTCCATGTACAATACAGCTTCTTGACGTTAGACTGGAAGCCGAACCTAACATAGTTTGTTGAGAAAAGGCTAGGCAGATGTATGTGATGTGTGTAGTGTTTCCAATGACCTCAGATCCAAAGTGATTTTCTGAAAATAATCATCTTTTAGTTGAAAACACTTGGACATAGACCAATGGTAGCCCAGTGGTAACGGCCACTACTTGTAGTCCGTAGGTTCTAACCAGGAGATTACTTTGTGAGTATTATTTCATGTCCACTTCTCTAACTGATTATGCTATATTACACTTGGGGAGATACTTATTTATCTAACAATTATTGTTTTTGTTAAGTTTTCGGTTCGAATCTAACCATACACAAAGTGATGGCCCTTAATCAAGAATGTATTACGAAACTAGACAGAAAGAACAACCACGTGTGTAATAAAACTGTAAACAATAAAACATAAAAAACAGCGCCATCGCATAAAATTAAATCATAGCAGAGCTCAATCAAATAAACTTTCGGTTTCATTTCACTTCTCCGAAAAACATCTGTCTCAGATGAATCACAGAAACGCTGCGTTAATAAAAACAAGCGTTCGTTAACTTTAATGGAACTTGATTGAAACAATTGTGAAGATCGTAACTTAATATGAGTTTAGATAGGAGAGGGCAGGTCATCTTGCAGCTTGTCTGGTCAATTGGGTAGGCTGACAGGTGCTTGGTTAGGTTAACCAGCAATAACTTAGGTCACAAACACAACTCTTACGGTCCTAATTAAAAAAGCTTTTTCTTTAGGTAAGGTTTGATTCATCGTGTCTGGTCTTAAAATAAGAACCTAACAGAAATCAAAGTACAGTTCTTGTATTAAGAACTTCACAAAATTCGAAATAAAGTTGGAAATGCAAAATCTAGGTCAGAGCCCTTGGAGATGGAAAAATTCCTTTTTCACTTACATTGGGAGATAGCCAAACGGACGGTATAAAAAAAAGAAAATATAACAGCGCGCTTTTAATGTAGTCGTTCTGATTATAATACACTAGCTTCTGCTCGCGACTTCGTCCGCGTCAAATTTTTGCTCCGTGACCCTTCCCGTCGCAACGAATTGCCTGCCAGTTTTCGTCCATTTTTCGTTGCTGCTCCGCTCTTTTGGATAGTAGGGTGATTTTATATACATTGGCCTATATATAGCCTTCCTCAATAAATAGGCTACCCAACACAAAAATATTTTTTCAGTTCGAACCAGTAGTTCCTGAGATTAGCGCGTTTAACCAAACAAACAAACTCTTCAGCTTTATAATATTAGTAAGTATAGATTTTAAACACTCCGTTACCATAATGTTTATGATGATAATGCCAACTGTAAAACCAGTCAATATGTTGCCTTGCTCTTTGGGTGCTCAACCTATGCATAGGCCTGCTTACTTGCTTTCCGGTGTTCCTCCTTTCGCACCAACCTGTCACAATTGCCTATTGATTGTAGGGAGCTTAACATGAGTCACAGTTCAAGTCGAATTTTAAACATTATCATCTGCCTAGCCTTTTCCCATAGTATCTTAGCTTAAATTTCAGCCAGACACTTTGTAAACAAACTTTGCATCTGAATATTTTGCATATACTATGTCAACTTTAACATCTACCAACAAGTTATTTACAAAAATCAAGTTTACCATGTCATATGTCATGTTTTTTGTTTAACTACCTTATTTCAAATTATGTTGCACCTACTTTGCTTTGGTAATAATAAGTAAGATTCCTTTGCTACTAGGAAAATTGATTTTGTCACAAGTCTGCGACTATAAACTGTACAATTACAGAGATAGAGGAAATCTGTTCCACCGTAATACAGTTTATACTAGTACGGGGAACAGAGTGAATCAGTTCTGTGCTAAGAACCATAATACGTACTTACAGATACTTCAGACAAGATTTTTAACGTGTTAAGGACAGCAGTTAACGTGTTAAGGACTTAAATGTAAACCTCTAAGTAGCAAAAATCAACGTCGTACGCACTGAGCTACACATAAAGCTATACGTTTCCAGTATAAGTTGACATCTCATTGTACGAAAATCCTATACAATGCGAGGTCAGCTAAAACTGGAAATGTATAGCTTGTTTCTGTAGCCGTGTGTACAACGAAAAACAAACAAGCAAGAATAATAAAATTGTTAATCAATCGAACAACACATAATTGCTTACAACATAATAAATTACGTGTTATTTCATGTTTGTTCGTGTAAACTCGCCAATGCAAACGTGTTTTAGCTAACGCTTGTACTGAGTGGTTATTATATCATATTAGTTATTTAATTAATAATGATATACCTATTTTTTTTGGGGCTTGTAGCTTAGTAATAACCACCCCACGGGTCGACCCTTGACGCGGTTGGTTCGTGGAAGGGGTCAAACCTTTCTTTAGATCACTAATACCACTCCGTGCCTTGGAAAGCACGTTACGTTATTGTTCCCGGCTGTGCATTTGCGGATCTTTGACAGTAGTTACGGGTGAAAAGCCCGAAAGTCTAACAGCCAATCTTTCCGATCGGTCTCGTATTACCCAGTAACGAGGGTTATCGAGGTCAAAAAGTCAGTCATCATGTCATCATTTCAGCCGTAAGACGTCCACTGCTGGACATAGGCCTCCCCCAAGCTCCGCTACTTCGACCGGTTCTGTGCCTCCCGCATCCAGCAGATTCCTGCGGCCTTCACAAGGTCATCGGTCCACCTTGTTGGAGGCCTTCCAACTCTACGTCTTCCAGTCGCTCCATGTAAAATACTGGTATTCAGCTGCATTTGGTCAGACTGGTAGTCAAAGAGTCTTGCCTGGTAGTCGACCCCAACATAGATGGGAAAAGGCTAGACAGATAATGATGATTGAAACTACCCGGGAAAGTGCTACAAGTGACTTTTGTCCTTTTTTCGTATTGAGCGTTTTAACAAATCATCAATGTAACAACGTGAATCGAACGTCACGTTTGTTCTTATCTGGCGCTGGTTGACCTACCCGACTGCGTTCGATTCATAAGCATTGTAGAGAAATACAATAAAAAATACGAAAAAATGACAAAAGTCACTTGTAGCACTTTACCGGCTACCTAACCTAGAACTTATTGACAGATAGTGTTGAGATTACTCCACTTGATCAAAAGCCTTCGTTCATTCAGCCGAGACGTCCACTGCTGGACCTCAGCCTCCCATCAAGCAATGCCACATATACCAGTACTGGGTTTTGTGCTTTCATGCATCCAGCAGATATCTTGAATTTTACCTGATTATTGGCTCACCTTCTATGGCATGGGGGGATTTCTTTTTTTCGATGGGAAATCACCAAATGACTTGGCCCGCTCTGGGCGGAGCGGGACGGCGTGTCAGACTTTTACTGACTAAAACCCACCCGTGTTCCTTCAGTTGCCCATGTGCCAGGGTCATGGTGTCTCTTTCGAACAATCTCGCGACCCTGGCAGGCATCGGTCCTAGCAGACCCCTTCAGTTCTGCTGATATCTCTTTGAGGCATAACTCTATTTACGGCAATAATCTGGGAGTTCCTACTTCACGATATCATAATCAGACTATAACGTTCCCTCTGCTGAGATGCAGGTATCCTCTTTTCGAGAGGGAGTGGGCTGTAATCTACCACGCGTGCCCAATACGGGTTGGTGGAATTCACGATTTAATAGCAAAATACTTCTTGGCAATCTTGAACATTGACCGCCTCATCGCTTAGGCGCTTTGCACATGGAGCAACTATTGCAACAACTGGCAACTAGTTGTTTACATATATTTCAATTGGACTGCGCACACATAGCAACTCGCGTTTCGAGTTCCGGTGATCGTCAGCAGTTTTCAGTTACTGTAATCGATGACTAAGTTAGTTCCTTATTGCCGCAACTTTAAATTTATAGCGGTTTATAAAGTTGCCGGTGTCCTCAATCGTCAATCGCAATGCATCGGGCGAGTTCACACCCTCCCTCCCTCTCCCTGTGAAAAAATTGTTTGCTCAACAACCTAAATAACGCAATGAATGTCGTTGAACTGTCAAAACGAAAGCCATTCCTACTGTTAGTGTGTTACACAATCACCCCTCACGTCTACTTTTTATTCGGTGTACAGTCCCTACCTACGGTACGTTCTTATTGGTATCGGTATTATCACACGGAGTCCAGTCCGATTTTCTTGCAACCGTCAAGGTCGCTGAGTGCACGTAGGCAGCGGTCTTGCCTTACCAAACTACTCCCAAAAACGTCTAGTTCTTTGATTTTTGTGTACAAACCAGATTTCTTTATGTTAAAGGTCAGTTTGCTACGTTTAGGTGTAAAACTAATAAAACACACCAAAGTAAATTGAAGCACGTTCCGATTGAATGTTTTCTTATCTAATATATTATTTTTATATAAATTTTCTAATTATAAAACAATCTTTATCAAAATCCTGTAAAAATATTTTCTCAAATAAGTTCTCAAGCCAAACAATACATTTAAAAAGCAGGAAATTCAACAAATAACGATTAAAACGGCTGTCAAGCATAAAACCTCATTTCGAAAGTGTCAACCACCTCGGTAAACAAGGTTAGAAGGCTATTCAAGCCATATTAAATTAAAATCAACTGTCCCCCGTCCCTGAGCGGATTGCAACAATAGCCTACGGTTACAGACCCGACATGACAATTAACGGAAAGGAAAAACCTAGTTGTTCCACATTAAAAACCGGTACTGATGCATATATTGTTCAGTCCCGAAGG
Organism: Aporophyla nigra; assembly: GCA_947507805.1. Taxonomy (NCBI): domain Eukaryota; kingdom Metazoa; phylum Arthropoda; class Insecta; order Lepidoptera; family Noctuidae; genus Aporophyla; species Aporophyla nigra. Next base: position 8,716,576 of record OX382291.1, on the reverse strand, counting down.
TTTATTAAATTGAGAGCGGCGACTGGCCGTGTGACGGTGCCCTTAATTCGAGGATAGATTACCGGTGTAGATTTCAATGACGGCTATTGATCTGAGTTTTGTGATAGATGTAAAACTGAGGTAAAAGATAAAACAGAATATAGGGTTTTTGGCGAAGCCTGGTATTTCCTTATACATTCTAAAACCACAAATTTTATAAAAGTATCGCGTCGGAATTTTAACAACCCACTGGAATTTGAACTCTCTGAGTTGAACTTATCATTGAGAATCCAATAGAGTGCATCCCAGCACGTCGAAAAGACACCATGTTCTATTTTCAACTGTCGGCGCCACAGATCTTATACTGTTTTTTTTTCTATGCTCGGCACTAAGCAGTGAATTGAAGATCCAATCAAGTGCTTAGAAATATTACGAACGTGGACTAATATTGTAAATGCGAAATAACTTTTTAGTCCACATATTTGTATGTTAATAATAGTAATACAAAATACACTCAAACAAACACGCTGACAACAGCAAATTTTTCCCATGTGCCAAAGAATGGATTTGAAATAAACGTGTTTTTATGAAATCTACAGTTTAGTTCAGTTCCCATTTTTTTTGTATTTATTCTTGCTGTTATTCTAAAACCAGACTTCAAATTAAGGGGTTAAGGTCCTTGTTCTTGTTGTTGCATTCTTGCTATAAGATCAAGACTTTCCTTTTTGTGTTACGTCACACAATTCCCTAGGGATATCGGTTACTGTGTGGACCACGACGCACGACTCGACCAGATGGTAAGCTGTTTAACAACTTTATTCCTTCTTTTGTCTCGTCCATTATAAGTACTGTCTGCAACGCTGAGACCGATAAAAGCAGTTTTTTTTACACATCTTAGTACATAGATAACATAATTATACCATAACCATCGCGCCTTTTCCCGAAGGTTTAGGTAGGTAGAGGTGTCCTATTACACCTATAGTTCGACAGTTATGTTGAAGGCCCCCCACAGACGACTATTACGCGACATTAGTAAATGAATTAACATGAAGTTTTCAAAGAAATTAGTAGTGTCGCGCTTTCGCATCGCGATTATCTGTAGGAAACCCTAAGTCCCATGTAATGGGGCTTTTTGCCATCCACTGGACAAAAATCTGAACTGTGTGCTGCTACTGAGGACTATAATATGACGGAAAAATCAACTGCCGATTTGCCCGACTTAGGTATTGGACCCAGGAACTTACGAACACCTTTCAAGTCAGAACAACCATTACAATGTAACTTTTTAACTCGGTCAGCAGCCAATGACATTGTCAGCTATGTCCAATAGGAAGTCTGTTTAATAGTTAATACGACATTAACTGTTGCCGTGAAATCGGTTTATGAAACTGACCTCTAGGTTAGATAATAGAAAATTTCGATTATACGATTGCTCGCAGCTTCCTGGTGTTACAGGCAAAGACATTTATTAATTAGAGAGATACAATTTATTAGCGAAATCTTGAGGTGACTCATTAATTGCATTGGAATTTATATTTTCGGCTTATAGTATTTAGATTCGTGTAAGTATATCTGTATACCTATTAATATTTGAAGCAAAAATGTTGTGCCCCTGTTTACGAAAATTAAACGGAGGATAATGACGTTTGCCATAGTAAAAGTTTATATGGAGAAGGAGTGCGCTAAGCTAATATTTTTCAATACAAAATGCATTAGAAATATATTAAATTGTAAATGAATTATGGTTGAAATCCGACCACTAGGCTACCACAGATAACCTTAACACAATACCTTACCAACAAATGAACTGTTTTTTTTTGTAAGATTCTTCCATGTAATGTGAGGAATGTCTCATTACACTATTCTACTTACTACTACACTATCGTAACATTTTACATAATAAAATAGTGAAATAAATAAATAAATAATTGTGGCTGCTATATAGGGCTGATTTGTTTTCGAAACTTCCACTTACAAACTTAATATTTCTCAGTGTTGGTAAAAGTAGGTACCGATCATCACTATAGTTATAATTACCAGGCCTTATCAGCCATACTACATACAATTTAACATGTAAAATGTGGCTGACGACGCAAAATCCCACTTTAGACACAAGCTTATGCCGTCAGCCACATATGGCTGACACGGCTCAATTGGTTTGGAAAATGTCATCCCAGTGTAGCTGACATTATAAAAAAACAACCGACTTCCTTAAAAACACTACAAAGTGAAAAATAACTTTAATTTCGGAAGTCGGTGTCTTAGGATCTGTATTTATGGATTTTTTGCCACCGACTTCCGAAATTAAAGTTATTTTTCACTTTGTAGTGTTTTTAAGGAAGTCGGTTGTTTTTTTTTTGTAAAAAAGTTTTTATTTTTAAATTTTTAGTTGTGGTATTCACCCTGCACTAATTCCAAACAAACAATGCATATGTATGCGATAGCAGAAATCGCGGTTGATTTGCTGTCATTTTTTATAGAGTTCCGGTGTCTGTCTCCCGAACTCATCATCAGATCTATATGAAAATTATATGGGACCATTTCGGAATAAACCCCTTTCGAACAAAACAAGAATTTTGCAAATCCGTCTATATATGACGGAGTTATGGCCGAACATACATAAAAAAAATAAATAAAAAAACCACTCATAAGATAAGACTTATTATAAAATGTGTTATATATTTGTATCTCTAATTTGTATGGCGACATCATAGTTCTTTTTACACGCTTTATATTAGCTTCACTTGTATGTTTGTTTGTAACCGACTCCTTATAGCGCGGTTTTGACCCATTTTAAACGACCAGATTTCATTCAAACTTTGCACACCTGTCAAGGACCGATGACAATGCAATAATTTCATAAATTTGTGCCATTATCCTTGCAAGGGTTACCAGAACAGCAAAAAAATTGTCTTCGAAAACTACGCTGACATACGTCACAAACTAATTTGTGCTATTATCCTTGCCAGGGTTACCAGGACAACAAAAAAAACTGTCTTCCACAACTACGCTGACATACGTCTCAAAATTCGAAACACCCTAAAATATAGAAAATAAATAATAGTTTAAAAAAACTAAAAAACACGCTTCCATTGAAAAGTACAACATAATGGAAATAAATAATAGTTTAACGAAACTAAAAAACACGCTTCCATGGAAAACCAAACTAAAAGGTACAAAATAATGGAAAAAAAGCGTGGGGTGCTTTTAAGGTATTTTTTTATTGATATCAGGCACCCCACGCTTTTTTTCCATTATTTTGTACTTTTTAGTTTGGTTTTCCATGGAAGCGTGTTTTTTAGTTTCGTTAAACTATTATTTATTTTCTATTTTTTAGGGTATTTAGAATTTTGAGACGTATGTCAGCGTAGTTTGTGACAGTTTTTTTACTGTCCTGGTAACCCTGGCAAGGATAATGGCATAAATTTATGAAATTATTGCATTGTCATCAGTCCTTGACAGGTGTGCAAAGTTTGAATGAAATCTGGTCGTTTAAAGTGGGTCAAAATCGCACTATAAGGAGTCGGTTACAAACAAACATACAAATATACAAACATACAAATATACAAACATACAAACATACAAGTGAAGCTAATATAAAGCGTGTAATAAAAAGCGCGGGGTGCCTGATATCAATAAAAAAATAATATAATAATAAAAAAGCACCCCACGCTTTTTTTCCATTATTTTGTACTTTTTAGTTTGGTTTTCAATGGAAGCGTGTTTTTTTTTTTTTATTGTATTCTTACTACACTACCTTCTATGCGAAAAACCTGAAAGTCAGTTGACTGACTAGGCGCCGAGAGTTGATAATCGAAGACTGTGTGTTGGATTCTCAAAGCTCGATTCAACAATGACAGTTGAGTTCGCGATAAAATCCCACTGTGGTTTTTTTACGTCCGTATAAAACTTTATACGGACGTAATAAAACCGCAGTGGCATCCAACACACAGTCTTCGATTATCAACTATCGGCGCCTAGTCAGTGTGGTGAAGATACAGTCATCATCTGCCTAGCCTTTTTTCCAAATATGTTGGCGTCGGCTTCCAGTCTAACCGGATGCAGCTGAGTACCAGTATTTTACATGCAGTGACTGCCTGTCTGACCTTCACAACCCAGTTACTGGGTAATACGATACCCCTTGGGTAAGACTGGTTGTCAGACTTTCGGGCTTCTGACGCCCCGTAACGACTGTTTAAGATCTACGAAAAACAGCCGGGACTAACGTGCTGCTTAACGTGCTTTCCGAGGCACAGAAGGGTCTTGGTATGTAAGGATGGTCACCCATCCACGGACCAACTGCTGCAAGCGTAGTTTAACCTGGACGATCAACCCGTGCGGCTGTTATTACTTAGCCACGAAAACATCCAGCCGAAATATTATTACGTCGACTAAGTAGTACTCAGAGACACAATGTTCACTTTTATTACCTTAGCAGTTTTTGAAAAAGTAGAGCTTGGCCAAGGTCATCTGAGCGTGCGCAGTGATAATTAAACAACTATTCATGTTTTCCACTTTTGCTGAATATAAACAAAATTTCTAAAAAAATCGGTTGACCTTCACAATTAAAATATCAATACGAAACTGAGTTTATGTTGCTTATTTTTTATTGATGTTAGTTGTTATTAGTCCGTGCGCATTGTGTCGTTGTAGGTACTTCCACATTGTACAATTGGCATCAATATCTTGTCCTGTCACGGCTGTAATTATTTTTGAAATCAAAAGCAATACCTTTTTGTGTCGCTAATCAAATTTGCTGATCATTTTAACGGCTTGTTAGTAGATTCGGCCATTTTAACTTTATGTTTGTTAAATACGACTCTGTTGCCATCAAGCAGGTAGAAATCTATACTCCGGGCTGCATATGAGAGAACTAAATCTTAGCAGAATTTTTAAACATCATCAATAACATCATCATTCATCATCATTTATAACATCTCTATGGATTTTATTAATTAATAAATAAAATACGTCGATTTCGTCACTGACCGACTGACTGATTCACTCACTGACTCACTAATCATAACCTTTAAGGTATTTCCAGAAGTCTTAGAATGCAGAAATTTGGTAATGCAGTCTAGGATTTGCACAGAAACGACAAAAAGAAAAATAGAATTCTGTAACTTTCAACCTCCCACTCCAGGCAATAACGCCTCTAGGGTACTTGCCTAAGACCTAGTTAGTCGGAATTTAGCAGGCAAAGATTTGCACACTTAGACTTGGCCATACATTAGTTCTGATATCTCCTTAACTGAAACAGTTATGTTTTGGCAACCTCACTTTACATGAAATGTTTTTGTTAGTCACGAATACGACACACTATCGTTACATGGGAGCTTTTTAAAACCTTTTCGAGGAAGCCCCTGCACGTTTCGACGTATTATATTTCCTCCTCGTATTTCCTGGATTTCTTCGAAAATATTTTAAAGAATCTGTTTAAAACCAACCATTTTACTGTCGAGACCTGCATCATCCTACTACTTAGCGTAGGCTTCTCCCCATACATCCATCGCCCCCTATTCCTTAGGACCCGAGATGGTGGCGCGTAGTGTTCCACGCGCGCCTCTCTGTGATGTATGGGGGGGAGTTTAACACCTCACTCCCCCCCAACGTGAGGAGGCCCGCAAAGGCGGGCCGGCACCGGTCGGGGATCGCGGAAGACATATTGGTTCCCGTGGTCCCCGACGTAGGTGTGGGACGGAACACCGGGGTGGTTTTAGTCAGTAAGAGTCTGACAGACCCCTCCGCTCACCCCAGGGCGGAGGACATCCATGAGGATTTCCACCTCGTGATCAAAAAAAAAAAAAAAAGTCTTCTCCCCATCTTTCAGATCTTTCAATCCAGGGCTAAGTGGAACTCTAGTCGTTTCTTTTCTCCAGCCCGTCCCGCCATCTCCTACGGGGTCTGCCACAATGCTTTCTTGGTTTTCAGGGCTCCCAGTAGTAGTGGTTATTTTGACCCACAGCTCATTGGGCACACGACAGACGTGGCCAGCCCAGCCCCACTTCAGCTTAGCCGATTTCTGAGCAACGTAGACCATACTGTGCTTAAGACGCAGATAGTAATCTGTGTCTTGGAGCGCAGTATGGTTCTGTTCTTGGATACAAACATAGAAATATAAACTTATATCTATTGGTACATATCAATATTGTTAGACATATCTGCATCACTGATCTTCTGATAAGATAGGTACTGGAGATGATAAAGATATGTTTAAACAAGGTGTGAAGTGTGGTTATATTCCATTCGATTCTAGTCTATTTACAGGATGGTACATCGACTGACTCTGGACCGTTCTGTTCCGTTAAAAAATAAGATAGTTTTTTTCTACAAAAATAATAATCATGGTATCTAATGCCTTGTCGAATATAGAGTGGTAAAGTAAACTGTTCATAGTTCACACTATATTCAATACAATACGGCTCACTGTCCTCGCAAAAATTTCGTAATATTACATTTATTTTGTCCATTTTCTAACAACGCACGCAACACGTTTGACCATAAAATAACAATGACCTTTAAGCAGTATCCGATTGTACTGTAAAACTGTTTGGTTATAAACAAGGCTGTTTTTTGCCCTTATGACTTGGTTCATTATGTTGATGAAGTATTAGATATTATGTCGAACGTATGGAGTAACTGATGTGTACAACTGTGCCAGGCATGGAAAGTATAAATTGCTATTTGGTACTTACTATCTTGTTTTCATTGCACGATAGGCTAAGTGCAGAGGGGTTTGTGGCTAATAGCAGCCGAGCAAGTCGCTCGATCAGATTAAGCTACGCTAGCCGTGCTTGGTCCGTAGATGTATCTATGACCACCTTTACATTACAAGAACCCGCCGTGTCTCGGCAAGGACGTTAAGCCGATAGTCCCGGCTGTCATTTGTGGATGTCCGAAAGTCTAAAAACTGTTACCCAGTAACTGGGTTGTGGAGATCAGAGAGACAGTCGCTCCATAGAAAATACTGCTATTCAGCTGCATTCTGTTAGACTGGAAGCCAACCCATAATTGGGTAAAGTCTAGGAACATGATGATGATTTAGACTTCGATTCTATAATTAAAGTTTTCCTCACCTTTGACTGACGAAGAAGTTAAAAATAGCTAACAGAAACAAAGTTATGAATGAGATGTTTTCTGAGATGGAATTATCATAGAGACAATCACTGCGCTCGCGCCGCGCCGCGTTCTCGTTGAAAACATGGCGTCATACGACGTCACAATATAGTACACAATGCGCCATTGAAATAATCTTGAACGATGAGACAACCTTACGGGATGTGGTCGTTGTTATCTTTGTTTCTATGGTAATCTAAACTGTGCTATAGAGGAAAGTTTCCCACCTCTACAAAGATGCGTAACTATCCAAAGACAATATGCTATCCCATGAAAAGTAAATTTGTGTTGCTATTTGTCTAGCCTGTCTAGGGTGAGACATTGCTGAAGACAGCTGCTTAGGTCTCATCGTACAATCTCTTAAAACGTCCAACTTCTAACAATTTATAATGACATGGTTCTTCCCACGACTAGGTACGTCTGCGTGAAATTTCTTGTCAACTTTATTGGCTGTCATTTTTGATGACTGTACTTACGGGCGTTAGAAGCCCGGAAATGTGGTCTGGACGCCAGTTGGGTTGTGGATGTCAGATAGGCAGTCACTCCATGTAAAATACTGGTAGTCAGCTGCACCCGGTTAGACTGGAAGATGACCCCAACATAGTTGGGGAAAGGCTGAGCAGGTGATGATCCTATGAACTTTATAGGATACGATGTAGTTAGCTAACTTTAAACTGGATGAACCACGAACACCACAGGAAGTTCACGAATGCTGTTAAGACCACCGCTTCCTTTGCCGGAGAAGATTACCAAGTACTTAACACACGCAATGCTAATTATAATTTTAAATCATACTCATTAATCCATCAATATTACACGCATATCCGTAGTCCCAAACTAGTCAGGAAGCTTATGTGTCTAATTATAAAATTATTAATTGATTTTGAATTAATTTAAACGTCAAGTACTCATAATAATATGAAAGTATTGCTTATCGAACTTTACTCGGACATTTTGTAACATTATGGCCAAAAAAACAGACCCACCTAATTGCGTTATTTCCGAATATAAAAACAACATTTCGAAAAGTAAATTTTAGCAATATTTATTAATATATCCCTTCACGGAACGTCGAGTGTTGAAACGAATACTTGCCGCCCTTGAGTTGGGGATAAAAATAAAATAAACAGAACAATTTGGACTTTCACGTTGCATTATGCATCTCAGTTCCTTGCGTATGCGCACGTTTTAAAACAAAGTCGATTCCGTTTGCAATACGTAAATAAAATTCGAATAAAGTTAATAATGATGTACGACAAAATAATAATTAATTATGACGTTTACAACAGCTCGCTCTTAATGACACCTGACATGATGTAATTTAATACAAGGCCTAGATAATGCAATCACGTTTTTTTAATAAATTCTGTTTTAAAAATAAATATGCAATCGAATTGTTTGCCCATTTAAAAGGGGTCTCTTATAATCACAAGTATAACAAATATGTACATTTCAGTACATTTAGGTACTCCAACTTTATGTTAATGTAATCTTAGTAAACCGTCGAATAATAAAATTTCAACAACCCAAAAGAATGGTATGCAATGTAAACCTCCAGAGGCCATCGCCTTCAATACTGAACAGACGCCAAAAATGTTAAGTTGACTTAATTTTTATTCATATCATTAATTACACATCGTTTACTCAAGTTATCCCATGTCAATAGCATATTATCAGACGTGTTCATCGTGAGAATCGTCTGAACTTATCTGTTGTTTAATAATAATAAAGATACACTCATAAAGTATTGGTAAATCGATACGTCAATGCAGCTGTTGATCGATACTGTCGGATTGATACCGAAACCGCAACATGGTAGCTACATGTCTAACTTAAATGTGTATGCCATTATGATAAATTGAAGTTTTGATAAAAAAATAGGCTGTTGTCAAGTGAAATAATTATGTGAAAATTTAAGTCCTAACTTATCATATTAAAATTGCGAAAGTGAGTTTGTTTGTTAAACTTTACCGCTAAAACGGTTGCACGGATTTGGATGAAATTTGGCACATAGATTAAACATAACCCCTAGGTAAGGACATAGGCTAATTTTCATTCTGGATAGCAAACGAAATCAACTTAAATGTGTGAGTAAAAAAATAAACGGTGTTTAAACAAAAAGTAGGCAACATAACCGTGTTTCGCATCGGTTTTCAAAGAACCTTAACCCAAAAAAAAAAATAACGTCGCTCATAATTTCAAATACAACTTTATTTTTGTTTCAAAATGAACTCACAAATAAAATTAAATAGATAGCATCTCCATCGCTAATTGCGCGCCTTTCAATGCATTTTTATTCTGTATGTATTAGCCAATGTACTGCCGTTATCGCTAAGATACCTGTCAATTATAATCCAGAAATTCGTACCGAGAATTTTCATGATTGTATCGTTGTATTGATTCCGAATCGACCTTCGATTCGATCGAATTTTCGAGTTGTGAAACTGTGTATGGAAGGTTGGTCGACAGTGTAACCGCAGTTTTCGATGAATGGAGAAATAACATTACATTTGCGGCCATAATTACTTTAAGAACGTGTGAGTTGGGACACCGTTTATTGTGTCATGCAATTGTTTTGAAGATTATACATGACTAGCTTCTGCCCGCGACTTCGTCTGCGTTAAATTTCTTATTTTCTCGACCCTTCCCGTCGCGTCGAATCGCCTACCCGTGCGATTTTCCCCGTTTTTGCAACATTTTTCATTACTGCTCCGTTCCTCTTGGTTGTAGCGTGATGTTATATAGCCTATGTTACTCGCAGATAATGTAGCTTTCTAATGGTGAAAAATCGGTCCAGTAGTTTTTGACTTTATCCATTACAAACAAACAAACAAAAATACAAACTTTTCCTCTTTATAATGTGATATGTAGATGTGAACTTCATGAAAATTCATGCAATATATTACCAGAAATTATTAGTTTTTTTTTTTTTTTAATGAGCGTAATAAAAGGGCAGAATTCAAATTTCATTCTTATGACTAAAAGAATTCCTTTACGCTACCTATTAGCAAAATGTAAGTAATTATCCATTTTTAAATCTATCTTAATAAGCAATCAGTAACGACGGATTAACATTCAATAACAATTATTGCCTCGATTGACATAATTATATTAATTCCCTAATAATTAGGCACGTTAATGAATGATTACCTTTTTGTGATGTGAGAGACAGTCTGAAATGGAATGTTGACTGGCCTTTGCAAACCCAGTTTACAGAATTTCTGTTAAATGGTCATGTGCAAACTCGTGTTTTAAAATCAGCCACTATTACAAAGTTTTATTCCATCATACCCGGTTGTTCATGAACATAAAGCAACGTATTAAAACTAGCTTCTACCCGCGATAAACTATAAGATATACCTACAATAGTATACTTAACAACCACATTTTTATAATACTCCCTCGGCCCGCGACCCACCGCGCTTCTACCTTTTTTCTTTTAGTTCGGATCCATACGATCGTAATGTCAAATAGCCTATAATATTCCTCAAGAATTGGGCTATCAAATACAAAAATATTTATTCAGATCTGACAGGCAGTTACAGAGATTAGCGCGTTCAAAAAAATAAACAAGCACTTCAGATTTGTTTTATTAATAGGTTTGAATGAAACCTCTATATTTCTTCAAAAATATTGTTTGCAGTGTTCACGATCGGAGTTATTACCCCAGGGAAGATTGGCAGACTCTCGTAGGATGACACTGGTGATGTCATGTCGTTGCGCACGCGCAATCGATGTGTTATCACGACGAAACGAGTCTATCAACTAGTGGCCTATTTTTTTCGACGATATGTAGTAACATATCTTCAATTTATTTTATTTAATGCGTAAAGCATTAAATGAAATAAAATCTTTAAAGCTTTTTGCATATTTTTTTTGTTGTTGTTGTTGCCATTTCTTTCCGTGGGTGTTTTAAACGGCGACGGGAATTACTAGAGAGTGGGCAGCAGCGGCCTCTATTTATTTTACCATCATACTACGATCGCCAACCCGCCTGGTGAATATGGAACCCCAGCCCCCCCACAAATTGGGGAAGCCTATGTGATTTAAAAACATTGCTCATTGCGCAACCATTGCTCTTGAACTATTTCAAGCGCACACTGCACTTGAAATAGTTCTTAGAGCAATGTGGTTTTTGATATACACGGAAATACATGAATAACTGAAGATACCGACTGTAAAAGAACAAGCCTGTAAAATAGCAAAAGATACAAAAAAAAATTGGCTAAGAAATTTTTACGCGACAGAAAGTTATAAGTCGCCTCAAAAGAGGGCAAATACTAGACATAAGACCAGAGAAACGAACTAGTTTGTACCAACTCATAAGGTGAGTTTGAATGGAATCGCATCCAACCCAAATAAAAATTTAGTCGCAGTCTTTTCTCATAATCAACCTATATTGTTCCCACGGTTGGAACATAGGCCTCTCTGTGAGAGAGAGTGGGCTATAATCCAACATACTTTTTGTTTGTTACGTCACCGTTTTGACAGCAGTGGTGATAAAATAAAATACACAAAGTATATTGCCTGTCTGAGTTCGAATTCACGACTAAAATTGGGGCCCAATACCTCTGGACCACTTGCTCCACGTCCATCAAAAAACGTCACTAAGTCAAAGGGGTTAAATAAAAGAAAATGGTAGAAGAACTGAGAACTTTAGTTACGTTCATAATTCCGAGTACCGGAGGTTCCTAAACTTCTGGGCCATTACCGGGCGGTTTCTCTAGCATTATGGCTTCATGAACCCGGTTCTCTGTGACCAAATGTCCTAAGGACCTCCTTAGGACATTTGGTCTTTCCTTCCTTCAAACTTCGTTCCAATTTTTGATAGCCCAATTGTTTAGGAGTAACAAACAGTCAGACAAAACGTTTACGACTAGACATTGATTGTTTTATTTTATGTCGCGTGTAGTTTACTACAATATTATCAAAGCAAGCTCATTCAAGACGGGCGCTTGTATTTTGTATATAAACATTAAAATTAAACAAACGCACTCTGAACTAGCAATATTTATAATTAACAATTTATAGTCGTAAATGTTTTGTCTGTCTGTTTGTTACTTCTTGACCCTCTAAACTACTGGGCTGTTTTCATAGTTTGGAACATAGTTTAAATTATCATGACGTAGTGAGCGACTTAGGTCCTTAAGACATAAGTCATCGGTACCTTTTAAACGGGTTTATGAAACCTTCGATCCTAGAAAAACTGCTCGAATATGGCCCAGCAGTTAAGGGTCATGGGTTCCTACGATATTCGAAGTTTTGAACCTAACTAGAGCAGTGTAACTATTACTAGTTTTTGCTAGCGGAGTAATGAGGCTGTGTTTGTGGAGGTCGGATAAGCAGTCGCACCATGTAAAATACTGGTATTCACCTGCATCCGATAAGACTGGAAGTTGGCACCAACTTCTTTGGGAAAAAGGCGAAACAGCTGACGATGAGGTGTCTTAACAACAAAGCAGTTCGTCTGTCTTTCGTTCAAGACGTGGCTTAGTAGGATACTATTAACGACTAGCTGTGCCCGCGGCTTCACCCGCGTGGTATTCAGAAATTATCACACAGGGATGTGCTACTCAGACAAACAGTAGCCTATGTTACTCCTTATAACATCAGCTATCTGCCAGTGAAAGTCCTGTCAAAATCGGTCTAGCCGTTTCAGAGATTAGCCGGAACAAACAGACAGATAGACAGACAGAAAAAATTTAAAGACAATGATTTTTTGATATAAGTACCATATATACTTTCATATGCATTTAGTGAAAAACTTAATTTGAAATTACAAACAGACACTTTAATTTTACTTATTTGTATAGATGAAGTAACTCGAATAGAGGAGAGTCGCCGATTTCCCATCGCCAATCGTTAAGCCCATCCTTAATAACAGCGACAGTCAAACAAACTAAAACACTCTATACAGTTTAGGATGAGAATAAAAAATGAATAACACCATGATCGTTATGACGTCTTCCCTAGCTGCGGCTGTTGCGCCTGCGCCGGATATGACGTGATCACCCACGCTTTGACATTGGCACACACTTGGCTGCACATGTGGCCCTAATTTTTTCTGACCGTGTATCCAGAGCGAGTGTTGAGTCTGAATATGGTTCGAATGTATTAATTACAAGTGGGTGAAGTGCATTGTATTTTAATTTATAAAGAGCAGCGGGACTTTGGTATTTAATAACTCTATTTAGATAGGTAAATACGCTTGAAATTGTTTTGGTATAATCATGTAGATACTGCCACTTTAGCTTGCGTACTCTGCGACTACGAGATACTCGTCGGTAACTCTAGTTCTTTTCCAGATGATATAATCATTTTCTGGATGCGGAAGGCGGAGGACAGGGTGTTGTGGCGCAACATGGGAGAAGCCTATGTCCACCAGTGGACTGCCATAGGCTGAGATGATTGATGTAGGTGCTCGGCACAATCAACTAGGACAACTAGACCATCAGTCCCTTTTCTCATTTATTTGTAGTAAAATTTTCTTTGTTGTTGAACACTGCCATTAACCACAAATTAACTAACGTTACCTTGTCTACAATTTATACTGACAAACCCGATAATTTGATTGATTATACATCAATATGGAACCGCCAGCATGTCGCGAAAACCATAAGTTCCCTGCATCGCGGAGCATGACAACTCGTTACATAATTTGCGTCACAGTCTAACTGCTTGCTGTAGGACATTACAGAACTGTCCCACTGTTAGCTGGTGGCTGTTGAACTAATATTAGTCTGTGTACGATCACAGATAAATCATATAGTGACAGACTGGATGTGCTGGATGGCCGACTCCGGTAGCGGTCGGTTCCACTCCGATGCTCACCACGGAACACCCACTGCTCGTGATTCTAAAACACGGAGTAGGGACACAATGGACTGCTAAGGCGGCAGAAAAACCACAGTAGACCTCAATTATTAAATGCTCTAGTTAGGAACATAGGACTAAATGATTCTGGTTCCCTCCCAGCTGGAAACAGACATGACCGCCAAAAATACTATCTGTTTTCATGAAAATAAGCCTCGACAAATTAAAAACATCTTGAAAATCTACTCTACCCGTTGAAAAGTCTAAAATACTGGAAGGACCTACTTGTGGGTCCGCTACTACTAAGACCTGTGAGCGAGTAACTTAAAATGTTTATGTAAAAAAGTAAGTAGTAGACAAATCGGTAGACAAACAGAACACTGGCGTGAGAACTGGTTGCTTATATGATGCGAGATTGAGGATCTACATACTCTGGACACATTCATTGCCATACAAACTTCTAAGCGCAGTTGAAGCAGCTTTTAATTTTAATATACATATTATGTAACCATCAATGTAAATGGCTATTTTTTGTAAAGTAGCCATAGAATTAGAACACCAAATAAAAGGTTTTTTGGTACCACAGTAACAGCAAAAAATTTACTCCTGAGTCACAGGATCACCTAGTTTAGGAGTCAGGGTTTACCATATCCGTGTGACCTTTAGTTTAACAAGTTATGTATTAGTCTTAAGTACTCTTAAGCAATGTCAAAGGTTTTTTGTATCAATAAAGATTTTTATTTTATTTATTCAACTTAGCAGAGTAATTGAAAATACTTTCCTCATGTCTTTCTATCCTCCTGCCATCTTAAATGGTCTGGTGATCAATCAATTTATGAGAAACAGTTCAACACTCCACATTTTTATAAATTCTTGTGACAAAACTGTGAGGTGTGCAGTTGTGCACTCCTCTAATGATTTTGCGGTTCCTAACGTCTAATCCAATCAATCAATTCAAATAGCAATGTAATGTACCTTACCAAATGCCAACCTAATCGAATTAACGATTTCGTTTAAGATTTATTTATTTTGTTTTTAATTTGCGCAATCAAGTCTCTTGTACCTAGACTCAACGTGAGTTGATTGATCTTATAAATATGTCCGTTTACTTAAGCTACCTTAAAAACCTACATAAAATGGCATAGACGTAGGAATCATTATAGGAATGACTATTTGGAATTCTAGACCAACTATTTCTAGAGATCTTTAACCATAGAAATTCTTAACAATATTGCTGCATCTTGTAATTATTCTCATGCACAACACAGTACGGAATACGAAGAGAACAGTAAACTGGTTAATAATCCAGCATCGTTTCTCTTCGCTGCACAAAAACTAGTCAATCGAGAGGTCTATTCTCGACGTCTCGACGCTTCCAGTTCCCACCTCGTCATCCCAGTCGGCAGGCCCCTTCACACGGCTCCGGCCGTGACCACCACACCACAGTGTTGCTACACCACACTTAATGAGTCTTACGCCACTTTACTTAATATAATAACGCGTCAATCGATTGGTTCGACATGATATTCTTTCAAGTTTCCAAATAAAGGCCGGCTGTCCTTTATGACTCACGAATTAAAGGTCTATAAACTCAGCTCCGAGATTGGTCACATTTATTTTTGTAACTGTGGTTCTCTGTTGGTAATACTGTTAAACCTTTGGCCGTGACTACGTTTCTTTCTTGTAGTCCCTCTGCATTATTGTCACCTTCTTTTCTTTCTCTGTTTGCGTTTCTACCTTCATTGGTTTAGGCGTTCACAGTCACGGGACCAATTCATGCATCAAAATCAAATATGGTTCCTAAATTTTTCTACCAATCATTAGCATATCATGAAAATCGTCACTAATAGTAACATCAATGTATTTTGGTCATGTTAAGTGGTCAAACAATTCTAGGTCCTATATACCTATCACTAGTTATTGCTGAAACTAATTTGGAGTATTCACGTCGCGACAGCTCAGACGGAGTGCTAATCAAACGGTCAGGTTTAGCAAACCACAAACGTCAAACTGAAAATGACACATTTGTAGACACATCTGTGTCTAGAAAGATACGTAGCTTCGATATGTGTTCACAGCTTCAAGATTCACACTCCGATAAACAAACACGGAGCGAGAATAGTAGATCAAATCGTCGCGATCGTCTTAATGTGGTATTGTTCAGACGATCTATGTCGCGCGACTGACCTATCACCGTCACGCGATTTCGCAGAATGGATCTGTCAGTCAGTTTGTAGGTCGATATTTGCACCAAGATTAATTTCTTTTAATAAAGATCATGGCGGGGATTTAATGGGGCTGTCGCCAAACAATGCCGGACGTCTTTTGTTTCGTAGAACTTTTTAATGGTGACTGTCCCATACTTAACAATGAAAGACATTCTCTTGTTTTCTCCGTATTGGCAATCAGTGATGAACTATTTTGGTATATGCTCACACAAATACATAAACTTGTGCCTATTTCCCATGGGTTAGGCAGAAACTACAGAACTCCGCTTACGAGGATCCTTAGGCACTTTTTTGTATCGTTTACGTTCATACATCTGGTCATACACGCATGCTGGTTGCGAGTACTACGAACCTAACCTTCCTGAAGTACATCACCAAAAAGGTCACTTTATGTCCTCCTAGGGCGTACCCTCTCGACGTTTCTACTCACAACTGCCTTCAAATACATCATACCCTTTGTTACTTTAACAAAATTGAAAAGAGTATGCTTAGATGGTTTGGTCTTGTTAACAGGATGAATGAAGGGCGACTAACAAAAGGTATATATGACATTTTAAAAAATTGCGATGATTGTAAAATTCGAAGTCTATAATGTCTGTCACATTTTAAACATGTGTTTAGCTGCGGAGTAAAAAGCGTAACGCAGCTTAAATCCAACAATTAATTTGAAAGTGCGAAAGACGTGGGAAATGGCCGAACAATCTTCGCACTCATCAGATAACATTATGTATTACGATGGTTAAATGTAAAAGCTTACTATCTCCTATACCTGTTTGAATGTCTACATTCATGAGACACAAGGTTTGATCAGTTTAAGCTACGCCTGCCGCGGTTGGTCCATGGATGGGTGACCATATTTACATACCAAGGCCCCTCCATGTTAAAAACACGTTAAGCAAGGTCTCGGCTGTCAAACGTAGATATTTGACAGCCGTTACGGGTCATCAGAACCCCGAAAGTTTTAGTTTTACCAAGGAGGGTATATCGTGTTATCATGAAACTGAGTTTTAGAAGTCAGATAGGCTGTCGCTCCGTGTGAAATATTGGTAATCAGCTGCATCTGGTTAGACTGGAAGCCGACCCCTACATAGTCTAGGCAGATAATGGAATGTTTTCAACTTATCATTCATCAGAAAGTCCGTCACGACTTTTTGCATCTGTAATTTGTTGTTAGGCAGCTGTATTTTTGTATTAATATTCCTACCGATATCATTAATAGTTGAAACTATCAAAGGCCAAATTTTATCTACTAGTTTGATACTACATGAAATTATATCAATAAAATCGGTAGTTATGACTTTCGATTCTAAATTAATTAATTCTAAGGTCTCTTACTTGTCAAAGTGACAATATGTCATTGATTTTGACAATCTTGTATTGCTGTGCTTGCATGTACAATTCACGTTATAATAAAAACCAAAATTATATTGCGTGAATCTATTGAGGTCGGCCATTTTCGCTCTTAACTTTAATTGATCGTTCTGCGTTTAATTACATTGATTTTCATATCAATAATGTGGCTCAGACGTGTTATCCTGTTTAGAATAAATTAGAACTGATAATCACTTAATTTGCGTTACATACCTATTTAATTGAGATATACTCCGCAATAAGCGTATTAAAATTTTAGGATGTTAACAGATCATTCCTTATCTGAAATCCCCAAAATCATTCGAGATCTGCACAGCATGTCCTTTACACCTCTACAAGGTCTATTTAAATTATTGTGCGATACTCTGCAGACGTGGTGGGTATGGGTACATTGACGTCGGAATAAAAAAAGCAAAAAAAAAATGAAGACTTGTTTGGATAAAAACTATGAATCATTTTATGTTTGGATATCAAAAGTCTGTCGAGTTACGCTAGCTAATTTAATTTTACCCACCGTATAAGTCGTCATTAAAGAAGGCCTTCCTAGCTATCATCAGTATCTTTAACATAATGCATCCGTCTTTTCTTTGCTCTCGCTGCCTTGCCTAACGATACCTGTATATGGCTGCGAATGTAGTACAGATTAGACTAGGTCATTTAAACACCGATTACAATCTACTTTAAAATCGATCTTCAAGTATTGATATTAATCCTTTGAACGTACACTATCGAATTATCAAGAATAGTAATCGGTATGTCAATTCAACTCTAAATAATTCAAGGCTTCAATTTTAATTTCACTGCAGCATTCACAACGTGACCATCAAACGATTTTCGAATCGATTTTGTAACGATGAATCGATTGCGTGCTCATCGATAAACTGAAGAAAGTGGCCTCACTAAGCGATGACAAAATGTCTATTGTGTTTACTAACTCATGTTGACAAATTATTTGAATAATTTATAATGATTACCGAATAAAGAATGTCTAAACTTGAGGCGGCTCCCTGAGGTGTCAAACATCAGGTGGTTGTTCTGTGGGTACAAACTACCGTCGATCGCTCGGTGGTTTTTAACATTGACTGCGTCTTTATTTCATAGTAATAACGGCGATTTTCGTAGTGTTACCATATCGGTTGACTGTAGGTATATGCGCGTGCGATCAATCAGTGTCTGCGCCTGCGCGGGATGACGTCGCCTGACGTCACAGCGGTCACTGGCACTCAGTGAAAGTCTCCAAATCGCTGCTATAGAAGCATCAATCTGCAACACTTTCGTCGCAGTAAATCGATTGTCATTCGGAGGCCGATCCTCGAGAGCGATTTCCCTCAGCTAGATCGCACCAGGTAACTCAGACCTAATTTATACTACATTCTTCATACAGATAGGGGTCTTGTTATTATAGAGGATTGTGTAGTTACTTTGCTGTTGCATTACGTGCCATAGGAAGGAAGTAACTATGTGTAAACTTCAATTCTGAGTACATGTGCTTTAATTGTTTTGACACAAGGTTGTAAATACATTTGATTATTTCTCACAAAGTTGTTTACTTGCATGTCATTAAGGCAGCTAGCTCTAGGTTGCGCAAATTCGTACGTCTCACATTTCTAGCTGCACTGTGTTAAGAAATTAATATATTATTCTGGTGTTAGTTACGTTGGTTTATGAGTTTATGACGCAATACGTCCATAGCTATAATTTCAGCATACATTCATTGTTGTTTACTTGTATTTAGTAGTTAACGATTGTTTTATTGAAATTACAGGTAGGTACAGGTGAAATTATATCATTTTATTTTAAGTAGGTTTGTACAAACACTTTTACACGTCAATCATATTTTTAAAACTAGATGATGTCGGCGTTTCTTTTTTGACAACTCTGAGAAGAAAGACCGAAACAAACACAGAAGTCACAGTATCCTTGTTATCCTTTCCAGTTATCCTTCCATCAGATCATGCGAAGATCATGTAGATTGATATCTGAATTGGTACTTATTTAAGGGGAAGGAACCACACAAATTGAGTGAAAAAATGTGGGTACTATATTTCAGTTGCGTCAATATGTGAAAAGTACTAGGTATCTTATTGAAGTAATCAAAATTAATGAGTGGAGTGCTTTTCAATGTAAAGAAATATTACTGAACTTTTGGCTGTGGGCCAAAATGTTCAACACTCAACTGACTACTGCCCTAGAATGTAAAATCTCATGGGCTACATGCTATTGCTTTTATTAATAACGTTTGATGAAAAAATAGCGGGTTTGGCTAAGTAATAAATAACCAGCCGCACGAGTCGTTCGATGAGGTTAAAGCTATGCGTGCCGCGGTCTAGCCGTGGATGGGTGACTATTACATACCAAGACTCCTCCGTGTCTCAGAAAGGGTCCAGGGGTAATTGCGGAACTATTTATCGGTAGGAATTGGTTTAATATTCATAGTTGAACAACATTCATTGCGTTATTTACGTTGCAGAGCCGACAATTTATTCCAACAAATGACGCAATGGTTTAGAAATAATCTTCAATCCCATTCAGATTCTGATAAATTGTGCGTTTCGCAATTAGGGTGCAGGTTGTTATTCTCGTGGATTTTTGACCGTCGCGCGTCGTTACGGGTCGTCGGAAGCCCGAAAGTTTGGCAACCAGTGTTACAGTCTGGCATCGTATTACACGCTGGGCTGTGGATAGGGTTGCCAGGCGTCGGGATAAAGCCGGACAGTTAGGCTTTTTAGTTGCATGTCCGGCTAAATTAGACGGTGTCCGGCCTGTCCGAATTTGTGTAGACTCTACTCAACGCCCCCATTTTTTTTCTGGGTCTCTTACCACCCCCGTTTAGGCCCTGCAGCGCCCACAAGGGGGCGTTATCGCCCACTTTGGGAAAGGCTGGTCTAGTGGTTGCAAGCGCTACTGTAAAACTTGAAGGTCTGGGTTTTATTCGCGGGTCGGGCCAAATGTTATTGGGTTTTGACATCTGGAATTTGTCAGCAGCAACTTGGAGTCTGGCCTCCTATTACATGGGACTTAAACATAACTGACAAAATGTGCTTGTATACTATAGGTAAGACACTTCTGTTAGTCTATCGTGGATTACAGGCGAGGAGTTATATAGAGGAAGAAATTATAAGGAATCGTGCATTTCTCAATAGTAGGTACTAGTTTAAACAATGATAACGATTAAAACAGCCATCTAAGCTACTCAAATAGACCCATTATTCTTGTGGTTAACTTGTAACACAATAATTACTATCGCCGTATCAAGATTGCTAATCTTAGCTTTGCAATATCAAAAAAAGTCGATAACGCCACAATTCTACTTACGAAACAACACGTTTTTAAATACACTTTCAATGTTTACTAGGACTTTGGGCTTTATTTAGAGAAGCTAAAAGTTGTATTTGCATTTGCTAAGAATAAAAGTCTTGTTATTAGCGGTTGAAATCTTACATCTTTTTCTCAGTCTGAGAAATATTGAACTTACTGGGATGACGTTTTGTGAAAATTTCACTGTGGTAACTGGTATGAAGCGAGCTAGTGACCTGTCACTTCACCTGGTTAAAGTAAGATTCGTGACCGTAACAAATACGGCTTTACACATTATACTTATTAAAATCATCAATACAACCCCAAGTTAATTTAATCCCATTGAATGAGTTTTACACGATTTTCATTGATGATTATAATTATGTAAACACATAAGTGTTACGGTTGTGGATCATATTTTGTTCAATATAGAGCCTAACACTGAACTGCAAAGCAAAATACGTATGAAGTTTAAAATTCGCGGGCTATAAGGATAGCCCGCGAATTTCCAAAAAAACGAAACGAAACGTATTTCCTGTAGATCCTAAGGCGGAAAGCAAGGGCGGTCGCCCCTTAAGATCCACAGAAAATACGTTTTCACGACAAAATAAATAATAGTTTAAAAAACTAAAAAACGCGCTGTAATAGAAAACCAAACTAACAACTAGAAAATAATTTTCAATGAAAAAAAAGCGTGGGCTGTTTTTTAAGATATATTATATCCATAATGACCCTACCTCATAATGATTTCTACCAATATCTGTCAATAAAATGTTTTAAGTACACAATTGACATCAAGCATCTCACCCTTTTCTACATTAAAATAATTTGTACAAAACATACATATGTACTGTACCAACCAAATTAGTAAAAGCGTGTTAAGACCCTACCTTGACAATAAATGATAGTTGGATTGTTTCCCCCGCACGCGGGGAGTGGCGGATCTATCTTCAGTGGTCGGCCGACACGTCAGCGCCACAAACTTTATTGACTTATTTTACCAATGGCCAAAAGTGGAACAAAGGAATTATCACTGACCGAAATTTAAAAACGTTACTTAGCCTTTCGCTAAGCATTATTCGTGTCACCGTCGCACAACTGTTAAAATAGAAGTGCAAGATAAAGACGGCAACATATTTAAGAAAAATGTGCATGCCAAGTGACGTTAATTTGTCTCGGTCTTTGAAATTTTTGCGCATAGTAAACTATGGAGTAGACAACTAATACAAAATATTTAAAAACCTTAAACTTACATTTTGATTAATGGTATGCATGGGTAAAAAAAATAAAATTAATTGAAATCGAATAATGATTTGTTATAGAATTTGAATTCCTGATTAACGGAAAAATAAAGAAAAAATTGCTCTTTGGGTGACTTTGAGCCTTCTTATGAGGCCCATTGTGAGCGACCACGTCTCAGTGCCATATGTCATCACTGGCAACACACACTGGTCAAAGACTTTTGTCTTGAGACACTGCGGTATTTGGGACGAGAAGATATTGCGTAGCTTCCCGAACGCTGCCCAGCCGAGTCGGATTCGACGATTGACCTCTTTCTCGAAGTTGGATCTACCTAACTGGACAGTCTGTCCTAGGTACACGTATTCGTCCACAACTTCGAGTGTAGCGCCTCCGATCTTCATTGGAGTGGGTATCACACGAGCATTGGACATGACCTTTGTCTTGTCCATGTTCATCCTAAGACCCACTCTTTCGGAAGCTCTACTGAGGTCATCGAGCATTGTACTGAGGTCCTCCATAGTCTCAGCCATGACTACTATATCGTCGGCAAATCGAAGGTGAGTGATGTACTCGCCATTGATGTTGATGCCAGCCCCTTTCCAGTCCAGAACCTTGAAGACATCCTCCAGTGCAGCGGTGAACAGTTTCGGAGAGATTACGTCTCCCTGTCTCACCCCTCGCTGCAGAAGGATAGGTTTCGAGGCTTTGTCCTGGAGCCGGACTGACATAGTGGCGTTTTCATACAAACACTTCAGCACCTCGATGTACCGATAGTCAATCTGGCACCGTTGAAGAGACTGCAGTACAGCCCAGGTCTCGATCGAATCGAAGGCTTTTTCGTAGTCCACAAACGCTAAGCAGAGAGGCAGGTTATACTCTTCGGTCTTTTGTATAACCTGCCGCAGCGTATGTATGTGGTCTACGGTGCTAAAGCCTTTACGGAATCCAGCTTGTTCGGGAGGCTGGAAGTCGTCAAACCTGCGCGCGAGACGATTCGTGATGACTCTTGAAAACAGCTTGTAGACATGGCTCAGAAGTGAGATGGGCCTATAATTCTTAAGCAGGGTATTGTCACCCTTCTTAAAGAAAAGTACCACCACACCTCTGTTCAATGCCTGTGGCGTTTTGCCCTCGAGTATGACGGAATCAAACAGCTTCTGAAGGGCCTTTAGAACGGGTTTTCCGCCGGCCTTCAGGAGTTCGGCTGTAATTCCGTCATTACCCGGCGCCTTGTTGTTTTTGAGCTGCTTCAGAGCCATCCTAATCTCGTACAAGCTGACGTCCGGGATATCTTCAGGAAAGAGCAATGGAGAGGGCTATGCTTGGAGTTTCCCTACGCGATCGAATCAGAAATGAAGAGATCCGTAGGAAAACCAAGGTAACCGATATAGCCCGAAGAATTGCCAAACTTAAGTGGCAGTGGGCAGGGCATATTGCTCGCAGAACGGATGGCCGATGGGGTCGGAAGGTTCTGGAGTGGCGACCGCGTACTGGAAGACGGAGCGTTGGAAGGCCTCCCACAAGATGGACCGATGACCTTGTGAAGGCCGCAGGAATACGTTGGATGCGAGAAGCAAAGAATAGGTCGAAGTGGCGGTGCTTGGGGGAGGCCTATGTCCAGCAGTGGACGTCTTTCGGCTGAAATGATGATGATGATGATGAAAGAAAAAATTCCATCACGTAAGATTTTGTAAAAATCTTCATAAATGCTACCATAGTACAAATATGATATGATATCAATTATTATTTTCGGAAGGGCTTGTGGCTAAGTTACAACAGCTGCACGGGTCGGTCGTTCAGGTTAAGCTACGCTTGCCGCGGTTGGCCCGTGGATGGTTGACCATCTTTACAGACCAAGACCCTTCCGTGCCTCGGAAAGAACGTTAAGCCGTTGGTCCCCCTGCCAGGGTCGCGAGATTAGTTCGAACGAGGTACCGTGGTCCTGGCATATGGGCAACTAAAGAGTTTTAGTCAGTAAAAGTCTGACACGCCCTTCTGCTCCACCCAGAGCGGGAGACGTCATTTGATGATATACCATCCAAAAAAAAAAAATTGTTTGTCCCGGCCGTCTTTCGTAGATCTTAGACAGTCTTTACGGGTCGTCAGAAGCCCGAAAGTATGACAACCAGTCTTACCAAGGGGTATCGTATTACCCAGTAACTGGGTTGTGGAGGTTAGATAGGCAGTCGCTCCATGTAAAATACTGGTATTCAGCTGCATCCGGTGAGACTGGAAGCCAACCCCAATATAGTTGGGAAAAGGCTAGGCAGATGATGAACAATTATTATTTTCGACTGTCATTTTACTTGTTGGTAGTTATTAAAAATATCTAGTAAATGTGATTGACTGTCGACTGATTGGTCTCTCTATCGACAAAACCGAGCCACAGCTATTTGCACAATCAGAATTAAACAACTTGGTGCGTAAATAAGATCTTTCTAAAATGGCAGCAGAACTTTTAGGATCTCGAATCAAAGAAAAAAAAATTGGCTACGGGCACTACTTTTCCATAGAATAGATATAGAGAAAAAGCTTTTGTCTCAATTTTTGCTCAAGATGGTGATTCAGTTTTGAGAAAATGTTTAATGTCAAATATGACAAAGAAGCTTCAGTGACAAGCAAATAAGGTATTACAAGGATTTATAACAGTTTATTTCATCGAAGATTATAATCTTTATTTTTTTATTTAAGCACGCACTTATGTTATCTCAATTGACTTTAGACATTGGCAGAATAGTCGACATCGGCTTTGTTTGCCATAATAAAAAATAGAATAGAATAGAACAGTTTATTTTGTCAGGTTAGTGCGAATCTATACTAATATTATAAAGAGGTAGCATTTGTTTGTAAGTTTGTATGTTTGTAAGTTTGTATGTAGGGGGTAATCTCCGGAACTACTGGTCCGAATTGAAAAATTCTAGGCTATATAACATCACGCTAAAACCAAGAGGAGCTGAGCAGTGATAAAAAATGTTGCTAAAACGGGGAAAATTGCACGGGTATGCGATTCAACGCGACGGGAAGGGTCGGGGGAACAAAAAATTTATCGCGGACAAAGTCACTGGCAGAAGCTGGTATGCAATAAAAACAAAACCCTTTACCGCCCAACGAAGTGGGCACAGGTCAGCTAGTCGTTATGAAAATCTAAATGTGTAAGTAGTAGCTTTGTTTGTAATTTTCAAAAAGGTAAATTTTGCATACCTTTGTTATTTACGACAATCTTCTAGAGGTATATAAATAAAACGGATGTTGATATATAAGAGATTGATAAACTCCAACTTCGTTTCACCGATCACCATACATTTGCTTGGTAAAATCATTACCCTCCGTTGGGCCGCAGTCAGATATAAAACCTCACCTTTTTCACACTTGTAATGCTACTCCATTCCTTCGTTGTGCTCTTGTATTTATAGTGTCAGTACTTGACATAAATATATTGTTGACGTACTTCAAATCTAAAAACTAATCATATATTTTAATTTATTTCTAAATGAACGATTATTATAAGTTTTTGGGACAAAACTGATGTTCTTCTCTAGAAAATAGGATGTTAACTCAATATTACTTTACAAAGTGAGAATATATTGTTGCTGTAATGCTTTAGTGAAGGTGGTGAATTCCTCTTACTGTTATCATCATCTTATTGGTATTGAATTCCCGCAAAATGAATGAATTAATTGCCCTGTGCAGGTACTCCTAACCTTGAAGGTACTGTTCAATTTTGGTTTATGGTTCTTCCCATTTTCATACATAATTTAGGTCGTCACTAAATAGTAATAGAAAAAGAATGTAATATTATTCACAGTCACAAAAATAGACACATATACAGTCTAAATATAAAGTTTTTGGAAAGCCAACACTTATTATATTAAATAATTACAGCAAAATACTTCACTACTACCTTTTTCTGGGAACATAAATATTTAAAAAACGTAATTTTGATCGCACCGATTTGTAAAAAAGTGACATAGATCCGTCGTCGATGAGCCCTACTGGGCGACTGATTTATGAACGGACGAGAGTGATGACACTACTTATTATAGGCAAAAAAAGAGATGGCGATAATGTGTATGCGCTTGGAATAAAATAACGTATGTGCCAAAACGAATCGCCGTCTTTTATGAATGAAAAGTATGATTAAAACGAAAACTGTTTTACAAAAACTTAGATAAGATTATTATCAATGTTTTAAAGTAAACTATGTTTAATAAATCTAACGCATTGCGCCTTGAGGCTAAAAAAATCATAAACATGGATAGAACTTTGCGATTTTTTTGTATCGAGAAAAATTTATCGTATCGTGTATTCCTTTTACAGGATACTAGATCATATAGTCAAAAAGCATGCACTTAAATATTAAGTTCGGCTATCATATGGTAAGAAAGGTACACTTAAAAGAAAAAAACCGGCCAAGTGCGAGTCGGACTCGCGCACCGAGGGTTCCGTACAAACCTGCAGGTCATCATCATCATCATTCGTCATCATCGTTTATGAAATTAAATGTTTTTTTTTAAATTTTTATATTTGAGTTGACTGAATGAAAGGTAAATTGTGGTTTACGATTTATGACGTATTAAAAAAAAACTACTTACTAGATCTCGTTCAAACCAATTTTCGTTGGTAGTTTTCATGGTAATGTACATCATATATTTTTTTTAGTTTTATCATTCCCTTATTTTAGAAGTTACGGGGGGGGGGACACACATTTTACCACTTTGGAAGTGTCTCTCGCGCAAACTATTCAGTTTAGAAAAAAATGATATTAGAAACCTCAATTTCATTTTTAAAGACCTATCCATAGATACCCCACACGTAAGGGTTTGATAAATTTTTTTTTTTGTGTTTCAGTTCTATGTATGGGGAACCCCAAATATTATTGTTTAAAAAAAAAATGATATTAGAAACCTCAATATCATTTTTGAAGACCTATCCATAGATACCCCACACGTATGGGTTTGATGAAAAAAAAAATTTTGAGTTTCAATTCTATGTATGGGGAACCCCAAATATTATTGCTTTTTTTCTATTTTTGTGTGAAAATCTTAATGCGGTTCACTGAATACATCCACTTACCAAGTTTCAATAGCACAGCTCTTATAGTTTCGGAGAAAAGTGGCTGTGACATACTCGGACAGACAGACAGACAGACAGACAGACAGACAGACATGGCGAATCTATAAGGGTTCCGTTTTTTGCCATTTGGCAACGGAACCCTAAAAAGCACGGTTTTTTCAATATGTCACCTTAAAAAGTGTATATTTATTTGCAGCATCTTGTATTGCGCGTTACATTTCCTCCATTCCTCGCGAACTAATACACCTAATGTACACACATTTGCACAGATGCGACCTCTGTGACCTCTTTCGATCACCGTCGTTCTTCTTATTTTATTACGACGATCATTTTATTTATTTTGTTATTGTCTGGCCATCTAAAATGACAGTTTAGCTCATACAAAATACAAAATTACGAAGTAGGCACAGATGTCTGGAGCTGGACTAACCTCATTCTATATAATAGAGGTACTACATCCTACTTCGTACTCCGTGTGGTGTGGGACGTAAAGAATAGCAATATTCCATTTCTTCCCGTGGATATCGTAACAGACGACTAAGGGACTTTCTAGAGAATGGGCACCAGCTTTCTCTATGCATTTACCACCATACTGCGATCGCAAACCCGCCTGCCAAACGTGGAGATTATAGCAAACCCTCCCCCAAAATTGGGGGAGGCCTTTGTCCAGCAGTGGACGTCTTTTGGCTGAAATTATGATGATGATGATTACTTCCTACACTATAATAAAATGTGGTAGTTTGTATGTTTGGATGATTAGACGCAAATATGGCAGAACGAATTTGGATGCAACTTGGTACTCAGATAGTTTATAACCTGGATTAACACATACAATACTTTTTATTCCGATAAACGCAAACGTAGTTGCGGAAATAAGATTTTTATAGAAAGCGCCAGTTTAATCTGCAATGCGATAATATTTCCGTTCAGCATGCGTGGCCTATATTCAAGAAATCTAGACCAATCACTAACGTTTTAAACATTATGTTCGCAGTATATTATTATTTAAAATGTTGTACGTAATAGTAGTGCGCTTATTTCTGGACTAGCCGTGTGCCCGATAGTGTTTCCTGTCGGTAAAATATCGAATTTCCATACAAACCTTCATTTATTTATATTTTGTATGACCTGCCCGCAGTTTCGCCGGTGTGAATATCATGGGAACGTGTTAACCAGTACATAAAACCTATGTCAGTCCTTATAACATCAGCTATCTGCCAGTGAGAGTCACGTCAAAATCAGTAAAGCTGGGTTGGAGATAAGCCGGAACAAACAAACAGACAAAAAATTTAAAAATTGTTTTCTGTTTTATTTATCGTATTACTACTAGCTTTTGTCAGCGGCTTCATCCGCGTATTATACACATAATTATACATACAAATCTTCCTCTTGAATCAGTCTGTCTATTGATGAAAACCGCATTACAATCCGTTGCGGAGTTTAAAAGATTTAAGCGTACAGACGCGAGAAACGACTTTGTTTTATATATTATGTAAAGATATACTGTATATTTCATTTAGTAAAATATTGTTAATTTTGACATAACAAACACATAATCCACTTTTATTTCAGTTCATCGTTTCTATTTTAATTTATATCAATGTGTATTTGTTCCTAAATAAAACTTACTACACTTACTATTTATTTATACAGGATCAGTTTTTATCCAGTGCGCAAACTATAACCATGAATTCAGCATATCATTCTAGACCCCCCAGTGTAGAAAATTTTCGTTGCTTATAAAAAAAAAAATCTGCTGTTCCATAAATTTTGACCCCGTAGGTATTGCATTTTTCTATGAAACAGCTGATTTTTTTTGTAAAACCTACAAAAAATTTCTGCGCAAGGGGGTCTAGAATGATATGCTGAATTCATGGTTACAATTTACGCACTGGATAAAAACTTATCCTGTATGGATGTACGGTTTACACACTAAAATATAAACATAAGTACAAGAAAAAAGAAACAAAAAGAAATCTCTTCCACCACTTGCCACAAGAGAGTAGATAGCCAACCCACCAAAGTTAGACACAGGCTAGGCAGATGATAACTTAAAATGTCCCATAACAATAAAACTTCCCCTGTAGTGGGCATAACAAGCAACATAATTAAAGTCCGTAACATGTTGTAACAAAACATTTATCACAATACAATTGTCATTTGCAATAGAACACCTAAGTGACTGGTTGTCTACCAAGTTGTTCGCCTACGAAGACTAGTCCTAGCTACTTAGGGCCTAGGAAATCCATTTCGCCAAAGCATTAACGATTTGCGGGGGTAGGTAGACGTTTAGCTGGATAAACACGTATTCCAATAAACCTAGTTCTTCATTTCGATTTGATGTAGGTTAGTTTTCAAACCCAGACGGCCATTCCGGCACTTTATTTACTTTCTGTAATTTCTTTCATTACATTGGCTCAGCTGGTGGCCCAGTGGTAACGGCCGCGACTTACGATTAGTAGGTCGTGAGTTCAAACCCAAGCAGGCGCATTACTTTGTGTAAATTATTTCATCGCCACTGCTCTCAAAACGGTGAAGGAAAACATCGTGAGGATACCTTAACATTATGTCTTAGAACCAAAAATTCGAAGACATGTGACATCTACCAACCCGCACTGGGCCCGCGTAGTGGATTATGGCACACTCCCTCTCACCGAGAGGAGGCCTGTGTCCCAGCAGTAGGAACATTATAGGCTGATGATGATGACTTTGGCTCGCAAAATGAAGGAAAAATCCTTGAGGAAACCGACATGTCCTAGAAACAAATATCCGAAGACATGTCATCATCATAATTTTAGCCGTAAGACGTCCACTGCTGGACATAAGCCTCCCTGAATTTGGGGGGCTTTGCCATAATCGCCATGCTTGGCAGGCGGGTTGGCGATTGCAGTATGGTGGTACAATGCATAGAGAACGCTTCTGCCCATTCTCTAGTAAGTCTCTTAGTCGCCTTTTACGACACGCACGGGTAGAAATGGGGTGAAACTATTCTTTACGTCGGGCATCACACGGATCAGAGGACATGTGTGACATCTAGCAACCCTGCTTGGTGGTGCATTATGTACAACCCATTTCTTCCGAAGAAAATGTCTGGGTCCCA
This sequence comes from Aporophyla nigra, assembly GCA_947507805.1. Lineage (NCBI taxonomy): Eukaryota > Metazoa > Arthropoda > Insecta > Lepidoptera > Noctuidae > Aporophyla > Aporophyla nigra. The sequence continues at coordinate 8,686,357 of OX382291.1, read as the reverse complement.
GTAGTGGGAACATTATATGCTACTCCTAGCTAAGGGGCCATCCATAAATTACGTCACACATATTTCATGATTTTTTGACCCCCCCCCCGTCTTTGTCACAGCATTTGTGAGATTACCCACCCCCCCCCCCACACCCTAGTGTGATGTCATATTTATTGCAATTTTACATTATAACTTTTTTTAAATTTTTCTTTCATAGTTGATATTTCGTGTTTTAATAGTACTTTAAATATGTATATTTTATTTTGAAATGTGACGTCCGACAATGTCACAATGCGTTAGGGGGCTGGTGGCATAGTAATAAAATCCGCTGTGGCTCGCTACCGCTTGCTGCGGTTGGTCCGTGGATGGGCAACCATCTTAACATACCAAGACCCTTCCGGGTCTCGTTAAGCTGTTGGTCCCGGCTGTCATTTGTGGATCTTTGACAGTCGTTACGGAGCATTAGAAAACAGAAACTCAGTTAAGGGGGGCAATTCTCGTGATTTTAAGAACGTTCACAGTCTGATGTCGGTCTCAATCTGTCAAAAATACCTCGAGTTTCAAAACATTTTTGACAAGTTTTTGACATTTGATTGTCGCTAAGATGAGACTGCGACTAGATTTTGAACGTTTTTAATTAGGGGAATTGGACTTCTGCGAGGCAGTCGTTCTATGTAAAATACGGACTGGTATTCAAATGGAAGTCGAAACCAACGTAGTTTGTAAAACGCGTAGAAGATGATTCCATTTGGAATAGAAACTAACTTTTGCCAGCGGCTTCGCCCGCGTATTATGCGTATAAACATTCCTCTTGAATCACTCTATCTAATTTTAAAAACCGCATGAAAATCCGTTGCGTAGTTTTAAAGATCTAAGCATACATAGGGACAGACAGAGCAGAGCGACATTGTTTTATACTATGTAGTGAAGACGTATTATGGGTTCTTTGTAGGTAGTGAAAGTATTTTCTTTTATTCTACAAAAAACTACTGCTTAATATAAATTCTCATAACACCTTGTAATAAGCATATTTACATATAAACCGCACATCACACTCAATTAGATAACACACTATATAAATACTTGAATAGTAATATCGATGTCATTCTTAATTTTAGTCGTCATGTAATTCACATCAATCATTTAATTTAAAGCTGTAACTAATGATATCTTTGACACATATACATAATATATGGAGATATTTGGCCTGTCTCATACATGAGAAAAATTAACGATTTATATCTAAACTTACTACCTATCTTTATATATTTAATTCTACTGTACGTGTGTATGTCACTGAACTCCTCTTAAACGGCTGGACCGATTTAAATGTTTTTTTTTTTGTATGCGTTTGGGTGGCACCCTGGATGGTTTAGATTCATTATTGGACCCGGTAGGTGGCGCTGCTATCGATTTCTAGGAAACAGGACAACGTCTGTACGGTCAGCTAGTGTATTATAATGAGAGAACATTTTTTTTTGTATGTTTGTTTGTTAGGCTGTCTCGCAAAAACGGCTGAACGGATCTGATTGAAATTTGGCACATGACCATAGATGATAACCTGGACAAGGACATGGGACTTTTTATCCCGATTTTCCCACGGGATCAAGAATTATTGCAGGTGAACCTGAGGGGCGCAGCTGTTTTGATAAATATTTACTTTAATTTTTATTATGACTCCTGCCTCCTACCCTTCTCTATATTATTTGCTGCGCAGCATGTCTTCGACTTATTTTCCATGCCTACATCACTATCAAGGATCCTGCAGACAGCCGCTACGCGAACTATGTAGAACAATGTGCATGAAGTTTTCATAGAAATTGTTCCACTCTGTAGTATCGACCTCCACTATTACGTCACCTACTTGCATATTTGTATAATTAGACACATACAAATAAATAAAATGGTAGTGTATGCTTGTATTGTTCTAATAACAGCTTTTTACTAAATGTGTAATGGAGATTACGACCATCATCATCATCATCATTTCAGCCGAAAGACGTCCACTGCTGGACATAGGCCTCCCCATATGGGGATACGGTAGATACTTATAACAAAAAAAAAAAAAAAACATTTTTGTCTGTTTTTTCCAGCTAATCTTCGAAACCGCTGGAACAATTTTGACGGAAATTTAACTGGCAAATAGCTGTTGTTATAAGGAGTAATTTTACAAAACTAATTAGGGTTCCGCGCAAAAAAAAATCTTATCCAATCGGTTTTCCTTCATGCACACGAACGAAATTGCGGGCCCAGCTAGTTTTAGAAATAGTATCAAAATAGTTTATTTATTTCACGTCACACATAAATATTAATTGCTATATTCTATTTCTGGTATCATCTGTTACAGAGTTTGTTTATCAAAACAATAATCTTTACTTAGTATAAAATAAAATCACATTTCGAGTTTGTACGCTTAGATCTTTTAAACTACGCAACGGATTTAAATGCGGTTTTTATCAGTAGACAGAGTGATTCAAGAGGAAGATTTATTTTTATAATATGCGGGCGAAGCCGCCGGCAAAAGCTAGTGTTGTGATAAATAACAAATAAATATATTGTCTTAAAGCTGAAGTTGAGGCAGTTTCAACATAACCGCGTTAAATGCATCGAATGAATACAAATGCAGGTGGCAAGTTCACCTGTTCTCTAATAATAGCTGCTTTAATATTTGATAATATTATTTCAGAGCTTAATCAACATTTGTTACGTTTATTTTGATATAAATACAGGTTTTAAATACCACAAAGCAGTGATGAAAGTCAAATTCAATGATTGGATGATAGATACCCGTAAAAGGGCTGTCGAACACTAGATAGTTCACAAAATATTTATGTTTATATTTTCTCGGGCGGTTTTTTCGGTAACCTTTAAGTCACCAATAAGTCTATAAAGTAAATAATGTATATTTGTAAAAGATTTTGTAAAATATGCATATTGTGTCATAATTATCATTATATAATTATTGTGATTATTCAAATCTTACTTCATAACTTTTTGTCATACGACGTAGATAAATTGCAAGGGTATAAAAAACAGCGTTTATGGTGCGATAACTGTCAATCCTCCTTTATGTAAAGACTTCTCTTCAACAAACACATAAAAAATCGACAAAGTGCGTGTCGGACAACGCACAGTAATGGGTTCCGTAGTTGGATGCGTATTTGTTTTACGGCTGCTTAGTATTAATTTTACCGATCGCAAAAATAAGTATTTATTTCTCGAAAAAATTTGGAAAACCAAAGTTATACACAGGTATAGCGGTTGTTACCGAAAACATCCCATATGTCACAAACGTTTTACTTAAATTCACATAGAAACACCATCATCTTTTTAAATATGGGATCCAGCGATACCCCATAGGATCACATTTATGGGGAGTGCCACCAATAATTAATAATTCGTAATTTCACTACACTATATCTTCCTAATTGTCATCGATATAGTGCCAACAGTCTTCTTGTGAAATGGCTGTTTGACTTACGGACGTCGAACGGACATGACAAAATTATAATGCTTCCGTTTTTACCATTTGGCTACGGAACCCTAAAAACAGCACAAAAACGCACACAGTTCACTAGATTTATCACCTTTGCTGTTTTTACTGCTGGCAACCCTAGGTTCAAGTGGTAAATAGTGGGCAGTGACGTAGTGTTGCCAACGGTCGAAGCGGTTACATTATGTAACGGACGGCGGCGCGGGCGCTGCGAAATATATGAGCAATAGCAACACCTCGCTCCGGGCTACGTGTGGTAAGCACGTATCTACAAATAGGAGTAGATAATGAGGCCTGCTGGACGTGTGACATTTTACTACAGGTTCCTGGACAGTCTTAGCTAAAGGGCCTTGTTCATGATAGAGGTTTGGAGCTAAAGATCTTTGATATTAATCTGTGAGTCCACGTTCCCACGGACGTAATATACTCGCGGCGACATTTTCTCGCACTCTGGATTTTTAACTCTCGTTGTTGAACCGAGTATTGAGGATCCAGTAAACTACATCACTATGAGTTCGATTGCTTAGCATTCTGTTGTGATCTAGTGAGCGATAAAATCGCCGCGATTTTATTACATCCGTCAGACGTCAAACTATTATCACTCGTGGCTAATTACATTATCCTCCAATCGATAAGGTTAAGGTAAGCTCCGTCGGTCGTTCCGTGGATGGGTGACCATCTATACATAGCAAAACCCCTCCGTGCCTTGGAAAGCATGTTAAGCCGTTGTCCCGGCTGTCATATGTGGATCTTTGACAGTTGTTACGGGTATTCAGAATAGTGATGTAACGAGTATCAATTTTAAAGCAGTCGTGAACGCGAATGCGAATATCTACCGCTGATATTTGCGAATGCGAATGTGTCATCGTTTTCCTTATGCCGAGCATTGCCGGTATAATTGCAAAGTTAAAATAGTAAAGCTTGAAGGAAAACAAAATCTAATTAAAGTGATAAGATTTTTTGGTTTCATTTACGTAATGTTATTTACACCTTACGTACTTTTCCTGACGTTCATATTCGCATGAAGTCGGCGAATGCGATTACGAATGCAAATGTCAATAAGTATGAGAATATTCGCGAATACGTATATTCGCTACATCACTAATTCAGAAGCCCAAAAGTCAGAAATCCACTCCTACTAAGGGGAACGTGTTACCCAGATAGATTGTGGAGGTCAGATAGGCAGTCGCTCCATATAGAATGCTGGTATTCAGCTGACCCGATTAGACGGGAAACCAACCCCAATATAGTTGGAAAATCAGGAAAATGCTAGGCATAATGATTTGTCACAAACATGTGGGGTGTAGTAGAGGCAAAACTAGACTAATCATAGACTACTGTTAAGGGTCGGGTGGTTGTATCCACCAACCCTCAATGTGGCCGCGTGGTGGATTACGACCCTCTCTCAGAAGGCAGGCCTGTGGCCCAGCAGTGGGAACATTCATCATCATCATTTCAGCCGTAAGACGTCCACTGCTGGACTTAGGCCTCCCCCAATTTAGGGAGCTTTGCCATAATCGCCACGCATGGCAGGCGGGTTGGCGATCGCAGTATGGTGGTAAAATGCATAGAAAACGCTGCTTCCCAGTCTCTAGTAAGTCCCTTAGTCGCCTTTTACGACACCCACGGGAAGAAATGGGGTGGTGTAATTCTTTACGTCCGGCACCACACGGTACATTATAGGCTGATTAAGCTGTTACAGGGGAAGCGACGGGTTAGCCTGGGAACCCGACACTGACCTGGAAATTGCAAAATTCACGGACTACTTTAAGCCAACCTCTTTAAAGAGCAGCTTTCCTGAAATTACTAAGTAAGTCGTCATTGAAGAAATACCTCGCCCTGATCTCAAGGAGTAGCTCTAGGCAAAGTTTATATAAAATCTCATATGTCATCTAACATATTTAAAACATTTAATTATTGAATGTCACGAGCTTGTAATTTGAAAAAGTAGATTCTACCAAATAGAATTAGTTTACAATTTAGCTTCCTATAAAAACTGGTAACTCTGATAGTTCCTGCTTGCATTCTAAAACTAATAATAAGAAGAATAGACAAGGTTTCAAAGAAAACAATTCTTGAGGCCTCTTTCCGAGATTCGACGCTTTTTAGGGTTCCGTACTCGAAGGGTAACCAACAGAACCTTATTACTAACCCTCCGTAGTTCGTCCGTTTGTCTGTCTGTCAGCGGGCTGTATCTCATGATCCGTAATAGGCAGACAATATAAATTTCCTAGAATGTGTATTTCTGTTGCCGCTATAACAGCAATTCATAAAAATAAAAACAACGAAAAATCATTAAGGCGATTATCACACTGCACCGCGCACCGCCGCGGAGGGCGGTGGCGGTAAGGCGATTAACACACGGCACCGCGCACCGCTGCGGTAGGCGGTAAAGCGGATCTCATGTCGCATTGCCCTCTATTAAAACCGTTGATGCCTAACACACGTACACCGACCGACCGCGCGGTCAATTCGCTTTACCGCCACCGCCTTCCGCAGCGGTGCGCGGTGCCGTGTGATAATCGCCTAAAGCGAATTGACCGCGCGGTCGGTCCGTGTACATGTGTTAGGCATCAACGGATTTAATAGAGGGCAATGCGACATGAGATCCGCTTCACCGCCTACCGCGGCGGTGCGCGGTGCCGTGTGTTAAACGCCTAAAGGGGTCTACTTCCATAAAAGAAAAATTGTTTTCGGCCTTTTTTGCGTTGTGGTACTGAATCCTTCGTGTGTGACTCGGACTCGCACTTGGCCGGTTTTTTAGACTACGTAAAATTATGTTCAATAACATTACAACCATTCCAAACGAACTGAGTCCATAACCTATCACCTTCACAGCATAATGGCCATTTCCGTATACCTAGGTATATAATGAATGCCTAGCACACAAAGTGCTCATTGAGTGGAAAGAACTGCATTGACAAAAGGGCATTGTTTCCAAACCGGAATGCTCTGTCGTTCGTTAAAAACTATAGACATGACTTTTATAATCTGTATCGGTGTTCAACGTAAGCGCAGTGGTGGCTCAGTAGAGCAGTGGTGACCCAGTGGTATCGGCCCCAACTTACGAGTAAGGTCGGGGATTGGAACCCAGGCGGGCGCTTTACTTTCTGTAAATAATATCATCGCCACTGCTCCCATAGCGGTGAAAGCAAAACATCGTCAGGAAACCGACATGTCCTAGAACCCAAAATTCGAAAACATGTGACAGTTACCAACCCGCACCGAGACCGTTCTTACCGAGAGGAGTCCTGTGTCCCAGCAGTGGGAACAAAATAGACTGATTGTGTAGTCACCGTAAACACGGACGTAATAAAATCTCGGCGAGAGTTTTTCGCGCACGGAAATTTGAACGCACTGCTTAACGTTTAAGGTTGAAAATCGAATAGTAGAATACACTCTTCGATTTTCGACGTGCTCATATGCACTCTGTTTCATTCTCATTACTCGAGAGTTAAAAAGTCCAGTGCGTGAGAAAATACCGCACGTCCGTGTGGACGTCGATTTAATTTTTAAAATGTATATCAATATTCATTATTATTTATTTTAATGGTCACAGTGTTGGCGGAAGTCGAAAATATAATTGAATAAAAAATGTCAGATGCCCATTAAGTAACTTGTTCTCCCTGAGACCAATAGTAGCCGTACCTACATAAAATCTCTTAAAAATTATCACTTCTCGAAACAAGTAAACTATTTAAAATATCACATTATTATGATTAGTATTTATCACGTAGGCGTATATGCAACTACATATATGCTCTGCACATTGCCATAAATATTCGATGAAAAAAATACAACGTACACATCAAGCCAGCCATCATTTCCAGTTTAAGCTGAGCTCGCATTGTGTAGATTTTTCGTATAATGAGACGTCAGCTTATATTGGAAATGTATAAGCTTGACCTGTAGTCGCGCGTTCATCGTCATCATTTGTTTCTAGAAATTGATGCAAATACATTCATGAGGTTTTATTTTCCACCAAAAAAATATACAGCAATCATAACTGACATGAAGCACAATACAATAAATAAAATATTAAATGTTTGTTTAAAACGGACGTCACAAAAGCAATAACTTAGGATTGCCGTTCATAAATTAATACCGTGACAGCTGAAGTAGGTAAGGTACCTCTACTAACAGAAATTCATTTACAGAAACATGGACTAGCTTCTCGTCTTGATTTATGTTCTCAATCCTTAAAGCACCCATTCTGAAATCATCGTAATTTAAACAATCGACAGTTTCGCAGTCCTACTCTAAGCCCACGTTCTCACGGACGTTATAAAATCGCGGTGCGATTCTATCGAGCACAGGATTTCGACGCACTGCTTAGCGCTTACAGTTGAAAATCGAATACGTGTGTTTTTTTCGACGCGCAGAGACTCACTCGCGCTGCATTCTGTTGAATTCCCAATGTTCGGTTCAACATCGACACATGATTACACAGTAATATTTAAAAAAAAGAAAACAACATTCGAAACCAATATTAAACCGCTAATTATGGTTTTAAAAGTCTTTCAGAAAGTCCATTTAAAACCACTTGGGATTGCCGTTCATAAATGAATAGCATGACAGCTGAAGTAGGTAAGGTACCTCTACTGACAGAAATTCATTTACAGAAACATGGACTAGCTTCTCGTCTTTATTTATGTTCTCAATCCTTAAAGCACCCATTCTGAAATCATCGTAATTTAAACAATCGACAGTTTCGCAGTCCTACTCTAAGCCCACGTTCTCACGGACGTTATAAAATCGCGGTGCGATTCTATCGAGCACAGGATTTCGACGCACTGCTTAGCGCTTACAGTTGAAAATCGAATACGTGTGTTTTTTTCGACGCGCAGAGACTCACTCGCGCTGCATTCTGTTGAATTCCCAATGTTCGGTTCAACATCGACACATGATTACACAGTAATATTTAAAAAAAAGAAAACAACATTCGAAACCAATATTAAACCGCTAATTATGGTTTTAAAAGTCTTTCAGAAAGTCCATTTAAAACCACTTGGGATTGCCGTTCATAAATGAATAGCATGACAGCTGAAGTAGGTAAGGTACCTCTACTGACAGAAATTCATTTACAGAAACATGGACTAGCTTCTCGTCTTTATTTATGTTCTCAATCCTTAAAGCACCCATTCATATTACTTACCTGTTTAATTTATTTTACGTCGATGGTCCTAGTTTATCATTTGTGGCCTCGAGTTGTAACTCAGGTCGTAACAGCTATGCGAACATTCAGCATTGCATATGTAAGCTGTCACGCCCTTTATGCCAGTTTTTTTATTGTTGCAGCCATGTTTCTATATACATATTTTTTTTGCTTATGCTTGAGTATAGTTCTCATTTTATTTGTTGGTATACTGGGTTGGCTAGCTGGCATATAGCAAATCATTTAATTTAATTTGTGTCTTTTAATGTTTTACTATATACCATTGTATAGAATCAAGTTCTTCTAACTGGACAGACAGCTGTGCTGCTGGGGAGTTTGTTGGCCACTTCTTCTTCCCAGCTAAAGCACTAGGAAGTGCGCAACGGGTGGGCGTTTTGGGGGGGACTGTCTTTTGTAATTTTGACGTTCGAAAAGTGCTGATCCTCAGCCTAATTTGAATAAATGACTTTTGATTTTGATTTTGATTGATTCTGAAATCATCGTAATTTAAACAATCGCATAGTTTCCCAGTCTTACACTAAGCCCACATTCCCACGAGCGCAAAAAAATAGCGGCGGGATTTATTCTCGAACTGGATCTTCGACACCCTGCTTAGTGCTTAGAGTAGAAAACCGAACACTGTTTTTTCGACGCGCTGAGACTCACCCGCGCTGCATTCTGTTGAATTCGACATGATTACAAACAACAACAACCGACAACAACAACACACACAACATAGTAATATTAAAAAAAAACAACATTCGAAACCAATATTAAACCGTTAATTATGGTTTTAAAAGGCTTTCAGAAAGTCCGTTTAAAACCAAATGAGTTATACGTTGAGCGGTGGTGGCCCAGTGGTAACCGCCGCGGCTTACTAATTGTAGGTCGAGGGTTCGATCCCAGGCAGGCACTTTACTTTGTGTAAATTATTTCATCACCACTGCTCTCATAACGGTGAAGGAAAACATCGTGAGGAAACCGGCATGTCTTAGAACCAAAAAATCGAAGACATGTGACATCTACCAATCAGAACGGGGCGCGCGGGGTAGAGTATGGGCCTCTCCCTCTCACCGAGAGGAGGCTTGTATCCCAGCAGATGGTTTAAACGTTTAAAATCCGTTTTGCACATTTAGTTCTGGTACGTGAGTACGGGCCTTAAAAGTCATAACATTTTTCTATCAGCTCGCGTTTCGCTGCCATAATTAGGGTCAGGGCTACTTTCGTGCTTAGTCTTGACGTAACTAAGTTGTTTTCATTTACGGCCATCCAAGAGGAAACGAATAACTAAAAATGCCTTGCAATTCCAACTAGTTTTTGTTGCACTTAACTTTTTGCACGTTAAAATCTATGATTGGTTTTTTAATGCATGGATATTAAAAATATTCAAATGTATTGTCATTATCGACAGCACTTCGCGATTTATTTCCGGGCTCCGACACACTGAGCTTAAATAAATTGATCTTTCATTATAACAACCGTTCGGGATTGGTGTCAAGCTCATATTAAAATATAAACTGGTACACTGCTTACAGAAAAATCTGTCCATCATCTGTGCCTTGGAGCTCAACAACACTATAGAGTCTATAATTAAAATAAGCGATTAGGTACCTATGCGATTAAACATTCTCTCTGATTATAGGAATTACGGTAACGATAATGGTATACGACCTTCGCAGCATCTCGTAAATGGTAGAGTGTGGTCTAAAACAGCTGATCATCAGAGTCATCTGAAGTGCTAAGTGCTATTATTTATCATTATGAGGTCGTGTATGTTGGTTGGAACGTTGCGAAATGGAGTATAACCTGTTTCTATTGCGTAGGGCTGTGATTCGAGTAAATGCTATCGAGAGCGGTTTTTCGAAGTAATCGAGTACAGGAGTTTACGGCTACTTTTTACTCGGTTTTTTGTGTAGTGTAACAGTCTTTATAATCTATTCGATCGTTTTTGTAAAATCACTGGACGAAAACAATTCGAATCGAGTATAACAGACTCGAATACTGTTGTACCAGAAGGCGATCGTGCTGCACCCTATGAATTTCATAATCGAGTATCATCATCAACATCATTTTAGCCGTCGATGTCCACTGCTGGACATATGCCTCCCCTAATTTGTGGGGTTTGCCATTATTGCCACGCTTTGCAGACTGGTTGGCTGGCGATCGCAGTATGGTGGTAAAATCCGTGGAGAACGCTGCTGCCCATTCTCTAGTACCTAAGTCCCTAAGTCGCCTCATACGACACCCACGGGAAGAAATGGGGTGTTGCTATTCTTGACGTCTGGCACCACTTTTGCTTCAGACTGATAACTTGTTATTAGTATGAACGCGGGTCATCACTAGAGATTTGCTCCGTAATTGAGCCGGTATCTTAATGATGATGAATCGTCCTACTTAAAGATTTACAAACAGAATGAAACTAATTATGGAAGAGTAAGATCACACGCGTAGTACAGTCTGGAACGAATACAAGTTTTACGGTTTTATCCTTGCGCAATTTTAACCTTTACGTTTAATTATTTAATGATTATTTTAGCATATACCGAAGATGATTTAATCTTGAGTCACCATGCGTGTCATAGATTCTCTGTAATATTTGAGCGAAAGTGTTTAAAATGTCTGAGAAAGTACTAATAAAAGAGCCGCCACGATAATCATTATAACGCATGACTTCATTATATACACTTACTAATTATTACTGTCATTGGTTAATTAATATTAATTATAGGTACACTTAAGTATACAGTAAAAATCCACGAGTCGTAAAAAATATTTTCGCTATACTTAATATAGGTACCAACATAGTCATAAAACTGAGTTCGTAAGATAAGTTTGTGTAACCGGAATCCGCATTATCTTTACCTGTGTGCTTAAAATTAGTCAGACTATCTAGCGAACTAAATACTGAATATGGGTAAAAACCGCAAATTAGGTGGTTGTTGGACATATGTACAGAATCCAGATACATTGGACAGCAGGAGGTACTGCTGTCGCTGTAAACGAGAGCATGATGAATCCCTAAAAAATTCTACTCCGAAAACCAAGTCTAACCAGACGTAACAGCTTACTACCCGACTTGCAGGAAAAAACTAACCCGAAGCAGGCGAATTGTCACTTTAAAGTAATATAATATTCACTAGAGGCGACTGCCACGATGTTGATTTCTTTGTGGGCTTTCCCCCAAGACTACTAGTTAGTCGACATAACGCGGGCGTAATGGACTGCCAGGGTCGCGAGATTGTTCGAAAGAGACACCGAGACCCTGGCACATGGGCAACTGAAGGTACACGGGTGGGTTTTAGTCAGTAAAAGTCTGACACGCCCTCCCGCTCCACCCAAAAGCAGGAGACGTCATTTGATGATTTCCCACCCAGAAAAAAAAAAAACAACTCGGGCGTAATAAAATGGCGACGGGATTTTTTCGTGCACGGTATCTTTAGCATCGCGATTTATTGCGTCCGTGGTTACGTGGGCTTACTTCGATCTGAAACTCTGGAGCTAATGTGGATGTGTGTTGGTTTTGTCCAGTTCCACCCGCTGTATCCAACGCGGACTGCGTTGGATACAGTGGCTACTTACTCCGAAGGGATAAGCAGATGTATCACACACACATCCACATTTCGCCCGTTATATGACACAACTTTGTATTTTATTTTAAAGACGAATAAAATTTTTTAAATCTTGCACGTGACCAGTTTCTGATCTAGAAGCTGTTGAGTGCACATTTAAACGCATCGGTTTCGATTGCAGTAATCACTTTAGAAAACCTGTATTTTGTCTAATTTGCTCACGACCCAAGTGTGTAGCGAACGTAGGTGTTACGTCATTCGCTATTACTTAACGAGAAGTTATTTACTAATGTATAATATTTGTACATTACCGTTTTGGATGCGTTCTAGATCTCAAATGACTATGATACAATTTTTAGAATGTTTTTATTTTTGTTGTCTGATTGCTTTCTTGAGTCATCGCCATTAAAGTGCAAACAGACAATTATTTATGCAGTTTTTTATGAGTCGAAATAACCGAGTGCTGTTTATTATCCAAATTGTTTTTTTTTATATTATTTTTCTGCATTAGGGCTGGGTAAGTTAGAAAATTTTAATTTAGTGGAGACCCAAAGGAAACTATATTTTATTTATAAATCTTATCTACCAAAATAACGACACAATGGGAACAGATACTAGGGATAATTGCGTAACACACTATCAGTAGGAATCGCTTTCATTTTGACGGTTCAACAACATTCATTGCGTTATAAATTTACGTTGTTAAAGCACATAATTTTTTCGAACATACAAAAAAGTACGAACCGTAAATTATTATACAACTAACAATAATAAATTAAATTACAATTATCCAACTTTGATGTAACAGACTAGTGAAATCCAATACTACATTAGTTTCTGAATATAGTTCAAATAAATGCTCATAATTATAGGAAACGGTGAGTAAGAAACATGTTACGCATCCACAATAGGAAGTATGATTCACATCTCCTCACTGCCTGCCTGTCAGCGGACGCGTTCAGTTTCTTACAAACAGTCAGATAAACGATCAATCTGAAAGGTGCCTTAAATACCATAAAAAAGTTCAAAAACTTCCGTCTTCACAGTGCAACGTGAATCTAAAAGTAATTTCCGATATATTTATTTTTGGTAATTATAAGTTCGTGTTAATTTCAATTAAACAAGCATTTCAATTTAAAATGTAGGTTTTAATTTAGATAAACAACTAAATACCATCTGAACGAGTTTCAAAATTACCAAGCCGTCTAGAGATAAGACATCAAAGTTGGACCGGGCCATTATATTTATGGGACGTCTCAATCTTTTCAGGACATTCAGTGCCACGCGCCGTGAGGGCAGGGAGCCGGTCTCCTCAGCTTCAGCATCATCTTCTGGCAGTCAGGAGGTCAAGGAGGCGGGCAGCAGTGATGCTGCGCCCAAGGACGAGGACGCTGAGGGTACCATGAACCGGGAGAACGTATCTAACAAGTTCGCCGCCGGGATGGACCGGTGGCAGAACACCCTGGAAGATATGATCAACCTCAGGTCTTCTAATAACACCGTGTTCAAGGACTATTATTGGGTGAGTTATCTTTATACTCTCAGCCAGCTTTGTCCCAATGCTGAAAAACTTCCGTCCTCCATCAACTTCGCACAGACTAAACCACTGGTCTAGAAGTATGAAATTTAGCACATACCTTCCTAACACAACGAAGTACTAAGGAAGTAATTTTGACAATTTGCATGATAGTTCGTCATTTTGATCAAGTTGGGCTGGTTCTAAGTAACATGAGATGTAGCAATTACCTTTTTGAAAATGGTTGCCGATGGCAAATCCTATCGGGCACACGAGTTATGGCAGGATTAAGAATAAGATATGAATAGAGAACTTCCAGCTGTTTACGTTAAGGTCTAGTGCAGACCGTGGATGAGTAATAAGGATAAATATTTTGTGATGACAAATTGACGTGCGGTTAAAAACCACCTATAATCTAATCATAGCAGTGTTACAGGCTAACTACAGACAGACACTGAATTTTATTTTATTTTTATTCACTGATTTGCATAATTGAGTTCCTGACTGGTTTTTATGACGGGTTCACAAGAAAGCCGTCTAAACAACAACACCAAGAAATTATTCGAAAAACAAATAGTTTTTACATACAAGCACCAAGTCCAGAAAAAGTAGATAACTTATACGCACAGTCAAAATACGGAACTCTCTCTCTATGCCAGCCTCTGTGTTCTCTTCCACATTTCACCTACCTGCCTTCAAAACAAGGGGTAACCGGCATTTTCTGGGCACTGACCTCATTCATCGCGTTCCATCAGGCATGATCGAAACCAAGAAAAAATTTTATTCAGGACAAAAAAAGTTTGTCAACTATTTGTGTTGAAATAGTTTTATGCGTATACTGTCTCTAATAAAAAAGGCTTCCTGGAGGGATTTGGGAGAGGCTTATGATCAACAGTGGGACAGCAAATGCTAATAAAAAAAAATGTTTTGGCATGCTGTGCAACTTAATATTGTGTACTTGGCTTGTGTTAATTTGGTTGAACAATGTAACATTGTAACGATTGTAGATATATCAGTAAATAAATAAATATATGACTAACAGACGGTGCTTGGAATCTAGTATTGCTCCTGATGATTCAATAAACCGCATCGCCTTCGGGGTCATCGATTCATTATGTCAATGTCATGCGAGGTAGGTTCATAATCTGGAGCATGAGAATATTGGATGAAAGAGAAAACGAATGCTCAGCGCACGCGCAAGCCATCCTGAACGTACTGATTAGTTAAATATGAGACGTCTTTTTAACCGACGAAAAAAAACGGAGGAGGTTATCAATTCGACGCGTATATATATTTTTTTTTTATGTATGACCATACATAACTTTTTACATAGTAGTCCGATTGTGATAATTCTTTTTTTATTCGAAAGGGTATACTCCGAGGGTGGTCCCATATAAATTTGGAAAACAAAATCGAACCCTAAAGGTCGGAAAACAGGGGATGATTGATTGATCACTCACTGATTATAATGTATAACCACGCATAACTTTATACAGAGTAGTCCGATTTTCATACTTCTTTTTTCATTGGATAGGGTATACCTTGCCAAGTATTTTAGTATATAAAAGCTACAAAAAATCATAAAATAAAAACTTTTTAACAAAAAATTAAACCGCCGAAAAAACTGAAAAGCAATAAATAATAAACCTTAAAATTTTGAGTCGGCGCTGAAAAATCAATGAACAAAGATCACTCAAAGCGCCGACTCATAATTTTAAGGTTTATTATTTATTGCTTTTCAGTTTTTTCGGTGGTTTAATTTTTTACTATTATAAATAAGTTAGTAATGATTTCCTTTCTAAAAAGTGATTAAATTTTTAATTATTGTGGAAAATGTCGTAAAGAAAGTTTTAAATATGCATATGGCTGGGTTTATCATTAGGGCAAGACCAAAGAAACGATGCATGGATTATATGGAAGATGATAAGACTAGAAAGCGGATGACTACCGAGATATAATAAACGGACGAATAATAGAGAAGTATGAATGAAAAAGATATGTTGCGCCGACCCCAAATAATTTGGTAAAAGGGCAGGAGAATTTCTTTAGTCTGTATACATAGTATGTTCAACATAGGTATAATTCGACGTAATATTTCTGCGACTGTCCGGTTATACCTGCACTATACTATATAGGTGTTGGTTCCCCAAATAAGGAAAGGTTCATGAACATACAATTTAAAATTTAAAATTATGTCCTGATATAATATGTTTATGTCCTTTTTTGGCCAAAACCATAGAGGTATTATTTATTATTGTTTCCTGTAGGAAACCTACCTAGTTTATATATATATAATGTTCTAAATTACGTCTAAAATATCCACTCCAGTGAAAACACGTATCTTAATATTCCGTAATATTAAAAACTAGCTTGACAATATATCCTATAGCATCGCATCGCCCGCCTGAGATATATTAATTCGTTCTCTTTTAGCGTTTCTTTTTTCTGACTTTTTATTCAGCTCCTTAGGATCGTACCGTAATGTTAAATAACCGAGAACCTTCCTTGAGAATTGGGCTATCAATTACAAAAAGAGCTTTTCAAATCCGAAGGTAATTCCAGCGATTATCCCTACATACCAGAAAACAAACACATTTCGCCAGTAAAGCTCAAATTTCATAATAAGTAAGGCCATAGCAACTCCGGTCTGATCATCATCATTATTTTAGTCGAAAATCGTCCACTGCTAGATATTGGCCATTCCCCAAAGAGAGTTTTGCCATAATCGCCAAGCTTTGCAAGCGGGTTGCCGATCGCAGTATGGTGGTAAAATGCATAGAGAACGCTGCTGCCCATTCTCTAGTAAAGGCTCGCTGCCGGCATGGCACGGCAGATTGTGCTGCGGCATCCCGCGGCGTTCCGTGGCATGCCGTGGCATTCCGTGGTATACCGTGGCATGCCGTAGCATTCTGCTGAAAGCCCATTCACTCTGGCATCAATCAGTTTTGCTCCGCGTGGATTCGAAGTTGGTTGTGTCGTTATGGTTGACTGGGATTTAGTATTAAGCTGCACAAGTTACAACCTTATTTCAACTAGCTTAACAATCATAATTCCTCGACACGAAGTGATCCAAACGTCTCGCGAGATGCAATGGCGTGCCGCGGCATGCCGGGGTGTGTCGCGTCATGCCACAGCATCCCGCGGCACGTCGCGGCATCGTGGTATCGAAATAAAGTAACATGAACTTATGAATAAACTCATTGAAACCCAAAAACCCTAGTTCAACGACGCCCTCTCAACAGCGAGACAATCAACAGCACAGTCGGCCAGAATGTCGGACATGTCAGAATGAATGTAATATGTAATTATTGTAACAGTGTGCTCATAACAGCGTGCAATCATTGTTTGCCGAAGGCTCCACGTAACATGCTCAACGAGATTGCTTCAATCGTTTGTGCAAACTGGCATTGACTACTGAGTACTGCCGATTATATATGTATAACTAGCTGACCCGGCAAACGTTGTTTTGTCGGGTGAAAAAGAGTGAAAATTAAGAGTTTTCTGTATTTTTTAATGCCCAATCATAATGAAATAAAAGTTTTAAAAAAATGTAAAAAAATAAAAATATTTAGGGGTGGGTCACCCTTATCATTTACGGGTATGAAAAATAAATGTTGGCCGACTCTCAGACCTACCCGATATCCACACAAAATTTCATAAAAATCAGTCCAGTCGTTTCGGAGGAGTTTGGTAACAAACACTGCGACATGAGAATTTTATATATTAGAAGATAATAGCTTTCTAGCAATCTTCTTTCTGACGTTCTATCTATATGACCGTTGTTCCGTGTGGTGTCGGACGTAAAGAATAGCACCATCCCATTTCTTCCCGTGGGTGTCGGAAGAAGCGACTAAGGGACTTACTAGAGAATAGGCAGCAGCGTTCTCTATGCATTTTAACATCATACTACGATCGCCAACCCGCCTACCAAGCGTAGCGATTATGGAAACGCCCCCAGATTGGGGGAGGCCTATGTCCAGCAGTGGACGTCTTTCGGCTGAAATAAAGTTGATGATGATCTATATGTCACCGTAACATTATGAACATCGTTAGATTACAATCTATCTCGAGAGATTGTAAACTATCGAAAAATTATGAACTACAAAAACCGTTTACAATTTAACGCATGATATTTCGATAGGTCCATGGATCTGTCCATGGCAAATCGACAAATTGTAAACGAACCTACACTTACCTGGATTCACAATCTGTCCGATTTTATCACCCGTTAAATTGTGAACTATCCCTGATTTGTCGATCATGTACCAATTAGCTTCCGCAATGCATAGCTCACGCATGTCCTCTTCATTTCTCCATTTCTCCTTGTGGACCCTGGTTAGTCGCTTTTGAAGATAAGTCCCTTTTTATTCAACCACCAATGTTTAACAAAATCAAGAAGCGCTTATTGTATCCACCATTCGTGTAATCATATTGTACACATACCTACTTAAAAATTATGATCATTAACTGTAGCTTGGCGCAAGTTGTATAAAAAAGTATTGCGTTTCGTTGCGGCTCTTGCAATGACTAATAATCAGTAATCATCATACAATGGTGATTTAACGATTTTGTGTAATGCTAGCGTCATTCGAACGGAAAATATCTGTAATTAATTTGATAGATTTAGTTAAATATTGTGTTTTCCCCTAATAATATTTTTGGTCCGTATTGTCCTGTAAATATGGGATGCCACCACTTGACGGTAGGTATATGTCAGGTTCAGTGCCCAGTCGAAGAAAGAATTATTCAAAAGTAGACTCTATTAACTCTAGCTTATTTTTGTGATTTGCACCCGGTAGGCGGGTGCACGGCAGGGTACTTATTGTACTTGTACTTATCTCTGGTACTTATACGTAGGACTCGGATGCGAGTCGTAGGCATGCGACGAATTACCGTTCGACCCGGGAGCCGGGTGCTTGGCACTAAAAGTGTTAAAGACAAGTAGCAGTATAACGATCAAATCTCTCGAAAGCCGTCATCGAATATACTAACCGTAGCAGTTTCTTACGTAAAAAAATTACCCATTAAATAATAATTGGTCACTGTAATGCTACACTAGCTAGTTAATCCAAAAAAAAATGGCTGTACTAAACGGTTACACAGATTTATTAGTACGTTCAACCAAACAAATTTTTCAGCTTTATAATATTTAGATTTGATTTTAATTAAAAAAGTTATAGTGAGCCAATCTTAAAAGATAGACAAATCAGAATTATGCTATCGCAAGCTTTTTTTCCGTCATACGTGATTGTATGCGTCGCACGCAACGGAAGCTCTCAAAATAATTAAAAAAACCCGTTTTACAACATTTTTATTGGTGCGCCGCTCCTATTGGTTGTAACGTCTTCGTCGATAAATGGGCTACCCAACACAAAAAAAAAATCAGTTCGTACCAGTAGTAACTGAGATTAGCGCGTTCAACCAAACAAACAAAAAATTAAAAATTTAAAAAACCCCCGACACAAAAACCTAAAATCCGTTTAAAAAGTAAAAAATAATAAAAAAAACTCAATCTTGAAGTACCTAAGTATGTATTAATCATTCAAAAAAAAATACGTCGCGTTGGGGGACCGCTCCAAACCTAACAATTTACTTACAAATAGTCTATTACCTAACTGAAGAAAACTTTTATAAAATGACTTCTAAATATTGCATTTAGGATACGACTGTCAACGACGTCTGCCCTCGCAGAGCGGTCCCCCAACGCGACGTATTTTTTTTTGAATTATTAATACATACTTAGGTACTTCAAGATTGAGTTTTTTTAATTATTTTTTACTTTTTAAACGGATTTTAGGTTTTTGTGTCGGGGGTTTTTTAAATTTTTAATTTAATTTTTTATTTTATACTTTTTATAGGTATACTTATTATAAAGTAGATTTTGTTAAGTTGTAAATACATAGAACTTCGCCGTGGCCAACAGGAAGATGGGAAGCTTCCAAAAACAATATCAATTCAATTTGATGATGCCACTATCGGCCGGAGTTGTGTTGACGATAATGGATGGATTCTGATAAGGCCACATAATGTAACTTTTCAAGGTCTTAGAGGATATGGAAATATTGAAAGAACAATGTTTCCTATAATTTTATGTTGGGCGATTACGGCATATAAGTTGCAAGGCACTACAGTTGAAAAAGCTGTGGTTTACTTAGGTAAAAGTACTTTCGCAAAAGGCCAAGCCTATGTAGCCTTAAGTAGAGTATTTTTACTCTGCTTCAGGCTACATAGGCTTGGCCTTTTCCTTGGATGGTGTAGCAGTTTGTGAGCTCGACCAAAGAAAACTATTTAATAACCCACATGACAAATCATCTTTAGCAGAATTGTACAGATTGAGATGTAGTCATTGATACTCTCACGTGACAATCGGATTTCCATCTCCCAATTTTCCCACCACCAATTTTCTCATCAAGCGAAGCTTGAACATTCTCGATTAAGTCATCAATATTCTCTTTCAGTGCGCTTTCATTTGAGACCCCACTCGAGTATTTTTTTATTTATTTATTTATTTTTATTTATTTTATTTTCTCCCACAAGTATAAAACATACACAGTTTACTTTACAAAATAAATTTAAGATGGGAGACAGGAGCCCATACTAAGTAAAACCTGTGCTATGGGTCTCCTGGTCTCCTAATCTCGAACACATTATTTAGGGCTATAATAAGGAAATAAAAAAACAGTAGCAGGGAGCGCTTACTGCTAACGATCTATATGAATATAACACTAGGAATAAGAATAGTAAGTTGTGTTTTAGTATGATTTTGAGGTTGTTGATGGGTGAATATTGCGTGTGTAGTGGTTTTGTGAGTGTGATGTACAAAATTGTGCTTGCTGTGCAATGGGTGTGTATGTCTGTGTAGTGCATGTATTTGTGTGTAGTGCATGTATGTGTGTGTAGTGCATGTATGTGTGTGTAGTGCATGTATGTGTAGTGTATGTGTGTTATACTTCTCTGTAACTGGATAATAGTTTCTCCGTATCGCCATAGGTAAGTGTTAGGAGCCATTTTGAAACCTTACGCCTGCATTCCATTCTCGTTAGTGGATAAATTGTTAGCAGCTTATTTGCAATATTATACAGACGTGGCCCTTGGAAGAAGAAGAAGAATCGGCTGAAACATGTCCTAGCTGGTCTACCTTGACAGACTTGATGAAAACGCCGACTCTTTAGGACTGGATTAAAACTACTGTAGTTCAAGGAGGCATGTTGCCTAAGAATAGTAGCGAGAACGTACAGTTGTCTCACCGTCAAAACTTCGGCTTGTTGGTACAGATCTGTCGTAGGAAAAAGCCGCGGTTTGAATAGGCTTATTTTTAGAATAAGTCTTTGAGCTCTTTCTAGTTCAAGGAGGTGTGTTTTGGCTGCTCCTCCCCATGAGGAGATACAATAGGCAAGGATAGATTGACAGAGCGCCAGGTAGACGGTTCGCATGACTTTAGAGTCCGCTACGTGCCGAAGATTTTTGAATATGTAAGAAAGTTTTCGTATTCTCTTGGAGACATTACTAATATGTTCCTTGAAGTTTAAGTGGTCATCTATTATTATACCCAGGTATTTAACGGATTTCGATTTGTTAATGCATGGACAGCTACATGTTAGCGGTATTTGTTGGGGACAAGAATGTGCGATTAATTTGTGTGATGGGATGGGAGTATTTCGCAATGAAAAAGTTAGAAAAAAGGTTTTAGTGGCATTTAAAGTTAGCAGGTTGGAGGCAAGCCAGTGGCAGACCTTGTTGAACCCTTCCTGGGCATAATGAAAGACTTCGTCCCAGGTGTCCCCATAGAATGTAAGGGTTGTGTCATCAGCGTATGCGATAACTTTGCAATTTTGGAGATTCAGTTTGCAGAGGTCATTGATATAGCACAGGAAGAGAGAGGGGCCCAAAATACTGCCTTGAGGGACTCCGAAAATCACAGAGCTCGCTCCACTAACAGTATCACCTATCCTTACCTTTTGTGTGCGGTTTTTCAGGTAGTCTTTAAAAAGGAGTAGTTCCGATCCCCTTATACCCATGCTTTCAAGCTTTGCCAGGAGTTTTTCAGAAGAGACTGTGTCAAAGGCCTTTGCTAGATCTATAAAAATGGTCAAGCATCTCTTTTTCTCACTCTGTCTCTGTCACTGTCTCGAGTATATTTGTAGACATTCGGTTATTCTTCCCCACTTTCACCCCTCACAACTTTTAAACGGCTCAACCGATTTTCATCAAACATGTCTAAGAACACTCGCACATAAGTCACCTTTTATACAAAAAAACAATAATTGAAATCGCTTCATCCGTTCGGGAGCTATGATGCCACAGACAGACAGACACACAGACAGACCGACACACAGACAGACAGACACGTCAAACTTATAACACCCCTCTTTTTCCGTCGGGGGTTAAAAACTCTTCCGCTATAGATGTTACTAGCTTTTGCCCGCGGCTTCGCCCGCGTGGATGTCGGAAATTAACGCAGGAGGACGTACTACCGCAGTAAGATGTGTTAATACAGGTTATATTATAGGTAATAGCTGTTACCCGCGACTTCGTCCGCGTGGTATTTAACAAAAAGTTTTTCATAAAAACTGTCTTTGAAAACTACGCTGACATACGTCTCAAAATTCAGCGTGTTTTTAGTTTTTTTACTATTATTTATTTTTTCTAAAATAAAAGTAGCCTAAGTTACTCCTTGTTACATCAGCTATCTGCCAGTGAAAGTTCCGTCAAAATCGTTCCAGCCATTTCAGAAATTACCCGGAACAAACAGACAGACAGACAAAAATTGTAAAAAATGTTGTTTTGGTATATGTATCGTGTATACATCCATATACACTTAGTAAAAAGTGGTTATCTGAATATTAAAAGCAGACACTCCAATTTTATTTATTTGTATAGATGTATAGATAGGTACCTAACCTACCTATAAAATCTCGCTTTTAGAGAAAGAAACGAAACGTGACAAACATTGACAAACAAACAAACATTACATATGTATGACAAGCAAACTATACAGTTTTATCTGATTCATTTTCCTGGTTCGCAAGCCACATTAAGATGTAAAAAAAGAATTAAAACTGCCATTATGGCGGGTGTCTTCGACCACAATAATTCGATTGTTACCGAGTGAAAGTGTAATCACTATCGGTAATTGGGGCAATGGAAAAAGATATTTCTTTTACTTGATTATCAGAAAAACTGTGGAGTGAAAGTTTTTTTTACCTCTATTGATGGCGTAATAGAGGGGCTCGTAGCTATTACAGCCACACGGGTCGAGCGATCAGATTAAGGTACGCTTGCCGTGGTTGATCCGTGTATGGCTGATTACTTTTACGTATAACTCTGACAACCAGTCTTACCAAGCAGTATCGTATTACCCCGTACCTGGGTTATGGACAGACTGGAAGCTGACCCCAACTTAGTTAAGAAAAGGATTGGCAGATGTGCGCCCTAATCTGTATTTTGGTTGGGAATGACAATTTTGTATACGCACATAATTCTTTTCTGGAGAAATTATCATCATTTTTGAAGATGGAGAAAAAAAAAGAAAGAAAGTAAAATTCGGCACACAATTTATGACCACCCGATAAAAGCGGAGAGAGCATGTTATACTAAAGGTATCTATCTCTCTAAGAGTTGATTTTTTACTGGTGGATAGAGCTAGTGTTCGGCGTATCTCTTCATCTTCTAGGAGTTTTACGAAGAAGAAGAGGTCAGAGTGATCGTGCTCCTCATGAAGTTTCTTGTCTAGGGGCTGATGTGATTCACCGAACGATTTTCTCGCCATCTACTCCGGTTTTTGGCATCTTTATATGGGATCGCCCACTGTGGATTTAATTTGATGACACCATCTCATAGGTAAGCCTCTAAGTAGTCTAGGGCACTCCAATGTACCCTGCGGAACTCCGGAAGGTGGGCACCAGCACAAATCACTATTTACTGGTACCAATTCCCTTGTTCACAAACTAAACTAAATTTAAGTTCAGTGCATCTTTTTCTTTGTATTTCATTAAGAAGAGGACAAAAGAAAAATTTAAGTTTAGTCCTGTCAAATTAATCAGCGCCTGTCACTACTCCATACAAGTTTAGACGTGATTAAAAACTTGCCTACTAAAATTACGTCAATTTACGTCAAGCGCTGATTAATTTGACAGGACTAAACTAAAATTTATCTTCTGTCCTTTTCTTAATGAAATAGAAAGAAAAAGATGCACTGAACTTAAATTTAGTTTAGTTTGTGAATAAGGGAATCGGCACCATTGGTGCCGATTAGCCTCCATACAAGTTTAGACGTGATTAAAAACTTGCCTACTAAAATTACGTCAATTTACGTCAAGCGCTGATTAATTTGACAGGACTGAACTAAAATTTATCTTCTGTCCTTTTCTTAATGAAATAGAAAGAAAAAGATGCACTGAACTTAAATTTAGTTTAGTTTGTGAATAAGGGAATCGGCACCACTGTCTACCTTTTTAGGATTTAACTACCGATTACGATTATCAAGAACATCAATCTGGCGTCCTTAAAATAGAAATTGGCTTCTTGAATATTTATTCCACACTTGTGTGGGTCGGATAATTATGGTTGAACGACCATCACCGCTTTTATCTTGCTATAAAACATTATTTAGACTATAATTCACCAATTCGGGTTCGGTCCGTTTCCATTTCATAATGCGCGCACTTCCCGGGGCGGACGGAAGCGCGTGCGCGGTTCGACATTCAAATCATGCGCACCAACCATATTGAAATCGACACTGCGGCATCTCAAGCGCTAAACTGAACTTTAGTTCTATACAGTTAAAGGATATATTTGTGTGTAGTGAAAGCCGCCTTGTAAAGAAAGTTATTGTGTGTTTTGTACGTTTGTATAATGTATGGGTAGGTATAATTTAATTCATTGATGTACACCACTGTGGCGCGTGACTTGTTGATGAAGAACTATTTGTCTGTGAGCGATGCGCGTGCGCCGTACGGTAATGGCGGTGTAAACGAAGACAACTTTTCATTACGACAGCTGATAGAAAATGCTAGTGAAGTTCCGCAGTGTGTAGCGTTACTGAGCGGATGGATGAATAAATAAGCATAATATTTTCATTTATGGGCGCCCTGAGTGTTAGCTAACAGTAAGTGCTCCCACTCACAGGCGCGACGAGACGTTGCGACGCGATTGTGGTAGAACAAATTCCACAAAATGGTAGAAAGATAAAAATTGTTCTAATATTGCGCCAGTTTGCGGGGAGCTATAAAGCAGAACCTCCTTGTTCACATATGTATTTATTTGTAGAGACTTTCTTTGGTCCTACACTCTTCTTGATCTTGAATTGAAATATATATACCTAGGGCAATGTACCTATATTACTATTTAACTATAAATTTTGTTAATTATCATTATTTTTCACGCTCACATTTGGCTACATCATCGGGACAGTTCCATCCGAAGACAGTAGGCTGATTAAACTTCAGTACTCGCTACCTTTAACAGAGGAAATCAGGATTATTGTTTAAGTATTGCCACCATGGTTTACCCCCATCTTCACAGTGACTAGTGTCCTGTAGAATTTCAGAAATAATTCAGTAATTTAGTCTTCCAGCTATTTTGCATTGACCGTTACTATTGACGGGCAAATCCGATGTTTGTTATTCCACTTTATAGTAAAACTATGTTAGTATAATATAAACATTGCGGAAAACGGAAAGCAACGGCAATACATCACCTCCTTATCGTTCCGCGAAAGTCGGGTAATCGTATTTAATTGAGGGAAATACACGTCGTTGATGTGTTAGTTAATTTATTGGTATTTCCACAACGGATCTATTCGTAAATTTGTTTTATTAAACACTCAGAACAAAATTATTATTAGGTATAATACGTACTTACATCTGTATGTGTTTCGAGCTTCATAAGCAGCCTATATTGTTCCCACTGCTGGGACACAGGCCCCATCTTGGTGAGAGGGAGTGGGCCGTAATCTACCACGCGGGCCCAGTGCGGGTTTGTAGATGTCACATCACGATGTTTTTCTTCGCCGTTTTGAGAGCAGTCGTGATGAAATAATTTACACAAAGTAAATCGCCTGGCTGGGTGATGATTGAACCCAGGAACTACAACTCGTAAGCCGATATCACTAGGCCATCACTGCTCTCCGGGCTTCGCTCTCTTTCGGGCTTGCTCAGTAATAATCGTTCAGGTTAAGCTTCGCTATTCGCGGTTGGTCCGTGGATGCGTGACTATCTTACCAGACCCTCCGTGCCCCTGAAAACACGTTAAGCCGTTGGTCCCGGCTATCATTCATCGATCATGGACAATCGTAACGTGTCGTCAGATGCCCGAAAATCAGACAACTAGTCTTACCAAAGGGTTACTATACTACTGAGTTGTATACGTTGGGTAGGTAGCCGCTCCATGTAAGACACTAATGCTCAGCTGCATCCGGTTATACTGGAAACAGACCCTAACATAGTTGGGATTGGGCAAAGGCTAGCCATATTGCTTGTTCAAAATATTTGTCTAAAGCCTCGATCACACTCAGCGAATACTCGCTACGAGTGCATTCGCTGCAAATAATGATCGCAGCGACAATTCGCTGCCTGCCTGTCACACACAGCGAGTTCTACACGAGAATTTCGACAGTCTGTTGGTGCGCAAATTCAAAATGTCGTCTGCTCAAATTCAAATTATTCGCAGCGAGTACCCTGTCACACACAGCGAATACTCGCGGCTAATGCGCATTCGCCGAGAGTAAAATTGAACATGCTCAATTCAAATCGCGGCGAATTCAGCTCGCGGTGACTGAATCTATACATTATTTTTTGATTTTGATTAACTACTGTGTGTGACCGAGGCTTTAATGAACTGTCACAATTAAAGCCATTAACACACACACGATCGTCATTTGGCACTATTAGTGTGGTATGCAATTAACCCGATGCTCTACTTCAAAAATGTTATGTTTTCAACTTAATTAGTCCAAAATATTAAACGTACAGATAATATTATAATTATAACGCAAAAGCTTTAGCAATGCCTAAATAATGCAGCCCAACGCTTGAGCATTTCTGAGCTAATAATATTCGCGTGTGGAGGCGATCCACCTAAAAATATCTTCAAAAAGTTGAGACAAACCATATTATAGCTTTTTAAAATGACTTGGCTTATCAAGAAACAGGAGTGGCGTAGATGAGTATTAAAATACATAATTATATAATAATTTATATAAAAAAATGGTTTTATCGTGCATTGTCACGAGAACCAAACGTGTATGCCGAATTTCAGCACAATATCTGCAGTGGAAGTGGACAAATTCCTGGACATTTAAGTGAAGTTGAATAAAAGCATATTTTTTTTTAATGCATTCATTGGGTTTGTTGATGATTTCCATGATTTTATTTATATCAATAAAGCCATAGTTTTTCCAGTGCGAATCATATTTTTTCAACATACAGCACTGACCTGCAAATAGCAAAATACGTAACTATGCTGGCTAACTTAGCGCACTCTGTCAGATAACGCACAGCCCACCGCTAGGCCTCCAAGAGTTCCTTATACAACGAAAGTGAGCACTAAAGAAGGATTTTTTAACTTTTTACCATACCCATAACCCACGTTCATATGGGACCATCCATAAATTACGTCACACGTTAAGGGGGGGAGAGGGTCGACGAATTGTGACATTGTGTGACAAAGGGGTGAGGCTACATTTTGTGACGTCATATTTCAAAATTGAATATACTTTAAAGTACTAATAATACACGAAATATGAACTATGAAAGAAAAATTTAAAAAGTTCTATTTCTAGTTGTAAAATTGCGAAAATATGTGACGTCACACTAATACGAAGAACTTCCAAATACGATTGCTAGAGACAAAGATCCGTTAATGGATAAAAGGAACTGCTTCTGTTCATGAATCCACCGGCCTAGACATTGAAATGTGAAGTTCATATTAATTAACGCACACGTTAAAGGGTCTTAATTGTTCAAAACATTCCGATCTAACCGATCAAACTCTGATAGTTCTAATTGTACGCAACTTCCTTCCTTGTATCCTGAAATTGTTATGTACGGTCTGCCTATAACACCGCATAATGCTCTTGTTTAAATGTTGAATTAATATAACAATACATCATCATGATTTCAGGCGAAACACGTCCACTGCTGGACATTGGTCTCCCAACAATTTGGGGAGCTTTGCCATAATCGCCACACTTGGCAGGCGGATTCACGATCGCTGTATGGTGGTAAAATGCATAGAGAATGCTGCTGCCCATTCTTCGCCTCCTACGTCATCACGGGAATAAATGGCATGTTGCTATTCTTTACATCCGGCACCACACTTTATTTATTTAAGCATCATCCTAGACTATTAATTTTGTAGTACATGATTAGGGCCGATTGTCTGATCATGTTGTCGTCCCTTCTTACTTCGGGCTCCAAATTATTCTTTTCTCCGTGAGTAATACAGAGAAGCAAACGCCCGTAAATTCGACCGATGCTGCGGATTCCGTGGCATTATTAGAGTAGACCGCCATGAATGAATATCCGAAGCCCAACGTTGTGGCAAAAAATGTTTCCCAGTTGGCAAATTGGTGACCTGTTGACAAGGAACACCCGACCTATGAGTGCCTATAACCTGTAATGGAAGTCTTTCGGCTGAAATGAACCGTAAGGAAATTGCAACAAGAGCAAGCCTTGAACAAGGTCAAATTAAATTAGTTGGCAATACCTTTACCCATGAGTTGAGGATCGATATCGAAAATTAATGAAAAAAGAAAAAAAAAACATCATTTGATGGGCGAAGGTCAATGACCCTAATCGAGTAGCTGGCACAGTAGATAAATATACAGTAAAACATCTTCATACAAACGTGCCGCTTTCGGTTTGAATGTGTGCGTGCGCGCCGCGCGCCATGTCGGCACGCGATTTCACGCACACGCTAGCATAATATATGGGGGAATAAGGTGGCGGCAGTGCGGGCTGTGCAGCGCGACTGTGAGCACGCGCGTACGCTACATGACCGCTTGCGTTTGTCAACTCTCGCCGGCGCGGGTGGCGGACACTTGTCGTAAATTACGAGTATCATGACTTTTCTCGGTATCAAATTTGTAACTTAGTATAATAAATGTTATGTGAATAAAAGCTTTTTATTTTTACTAAATTTATAAATTGGTAAAATATTCAATCATAATATGCTTTTTATTTTATAAATTTAGATCAAGTGTATTTAATCAATATTTTCGAACAAGCAGTGTTCGAAAATATTAACTAAAAGTAAAAGTGACAACCCTGGGTATCAACGCAAGAGTAGGCTAATAACTCGGCGGGCGGCCTTAGATAACCTACTGTATATTTATCTACTGTGTAGCTGGTATAGTCATTTTTCGTGGAACTTATACATTTTGTACGTACCAAAAACTACACATTACAGTACAGAAGCACAGAACAGGTCGAAGAGGCGGAGCTTGGGGGTGTCCTATGTCCAGCTGTGGACGTCTTTCGGCTGATATGATGATGATGAAACATAAGAGTCGTTTGGTTGCCATAATATAGTCATCATAGTGTCTTTAACAGTTTTGCAAAAAAAAAAAACATAACGAAAAAAGATTTAAAAAAAATCCGTAACTTATAGATATCTTTATCCAACACGTGGGTAAAGTATAACCAGCTAATTTCATTTGACCCTATAGATACCTAATATACGATTAATTTCAAAACACCCAGTTATACACATACTAATGATAGCTCTATCATCATCACCTGTGCTCACGACATCTTTTGAACATCCCATTGCAAAATCAACCTTAGAACGCGGGTATAAAATATAAACTCATGTACAAAAAACAGTTTGTACTTTGTACAACAAGTAGAGACAAAAACTTGAGTATTACTGCCATGATAAGTTGTCGTGATGACAAACATACATAATTACAGACTGTAGTGTCGCCGATGTAGTACTTTTTACTTGGCTAGCTAAGTTGATGTCACTCGGTGGTAAGATGGCGGCGGGCTCTGAATCTTTTAGCGCCAAGATTTGAAAAGCGAATGTTTTTTGACACTCTGAGATGCGCTCTTAGTGTATTGGATTCTCAATGCTCAGTTCAACACCGAGAATAGAAAATCGACTGGACCATAAAATCCCGTCGATATTTTATTACGTCCCTGTAAGGTCGACTAATCGAAGATGTCTGCTCATGCCTCAATGTTGTAAAGGCATTATCATTCATCATTTCTAGCTATCGTGTTTGTGCTCTGACTTTCATTATTGTCATTTGAGAGTGTGACCAGGCTTGTCATTGTCACCTTTGCTTGGTATTTGAAATGTTTTGCTACAGTTTGAAAGAACGCTGTCTGAATGCCTCGTTGGTTTAGTGGTCGCAAAGCATGAGGTTCTGGATTCGATTGCCGGTCCGGCAGTTTTATTGGGTTTTTCTATCTGGAATTTCTCAGTCTGGAGTCTGGATTTATGCCCGATTGTTGGCAATAGGCTCGCCACTATCATAACTGACGATATACAGGATGTAAGGGTAAACACCGTCATCCTTGAAACCAGTGATTTTGTTTCGTTAATAGAATGTAAAATCAATGACAAAAAAAACAACCTTTTTTTAAAGAAAATCTGCTTTTTTCCACAAGAACATTTCACCCTATGCGCGAGGGCAACAAATTTGCGTCTCAATTCGCCGCGTTGCCCGACGCCGACGCACGGGTCGCGAGTCGCGACCCCAGTCAGTCACCTGTCAGTCTCGCTTGCGAGCGCACGTAAAGCCGCGTCGTAGCGTCGCACATATCTCGCGCGTAAATTCATCCTAAACCTTTTTAGGAAAATATTTTATTTTTTTAACTCGCTCTGTTATTTTATATTTAAGTAAAACTACCCATGGGTTAAGTGACAACGGTGTTTACCCTTATATCCTGTATAGGTGTTCTACAGGTCACCTCTGCCCAATCCTACGGGGACACAAAGCGTGATGTTATGT
Source organism: Aporophyla nigra (assembly GCA_947507805.1). NCBI lineage: Eukaryota > Metazoa > Arthropoda > Insecta > Lepidoptera > Noctuidae > Aporophyla > Aporophyla nigra. The sequence continues at coordinate 8,655,685 of OX382291.1, read as the reverse complement.
TGTCTGACTGGTGAGAATTGTCATGCAACACCTAAATCGCGTAAAACACGCAATCTGAATCACTTTGAAAGATTTTCCTAATCCATTGGTTCATATATTAAAATAAAAAGTCTGGTCGTCAACGTAAATAACGCAATGAATATTGTTGATCTATCAAAATGGAAGCCATTCCTATAGTTAGTGAGTTACGTAGTATTTTACATGGAGCGACTGCCTCTATCTGACCTCTATTGACCTCCCTTGGTAGGACTGGTTGTCTGACTTTCGGGCTTCTGACGACCCGTTACGACTGTCCAAGATCTACTAATGACACCCGCGACCAACGGCTTAACGTGATTTCCGAGCCACGGAGGGGTCCAACCGCGGCAAGCATAGCTTAACCCGAGCGATTGACCCTTGCGGCTGTAATAACTAAGCCACAAACCCCTTTGTACTTAGCCTATTGTACAAAGAAAATAAGATAGTAAGTACTTACTAGCAAACACTTTCCATGCCTGGCACAGTTGTACACATCAGTTACTCCACACGTTCGACATAATGATGGGAAAAAACGACTATTAAAAGAACATTGTTGTGTCGAAGCCGTCATAAAAAGTACCTGCATACTGTCTTCGAGGAAACCTCAGTATGTTTAGAAGATTAATTGTCTTTGACATCGCAATCACTACATAGTATAAAACAAAGTCGCTTCCTTCTGTCTGTCCCTATGTATGCTTAGATCTTTAAAACTACGCAACGGATTTTGATGCGGTTTTTTTTAATAGATAGAGTGATTCATGAAGATGACTTATACGTATAATACGCGGGTGAAGCCGATGGCATAAGCTAGTGAATGATAATTCGATGCCACGTACGTAACTTGAGGATTCGGCGTTAAAATGTGGCGATACATGACTGCCTCTTTGGTCTAGCGGTCGCAAGCGGTACTGCTAAACATGAGGTCCTGCTTTCGATTCCCGTTTCGGGTAAAGTGTTATTGAGTTTATCCACCTGGAAGTTCGAAGTAGCAACCCGGAGTTTAGATTTGTGTCAACAGGACGGCAATAGGCTCGCCCTCTCGTACTCGGATGAAAAGTGGGTAGATTTACTATACTACCTCTGCCGAACCCTACGGGGTATATAGGAGTGATGATATAATGTTACGATTCGTGACTGTGTCTGTTGAAAAGCGATCTCTCGTATCGGTACGAACTATCCATATGTATGTGAGAACGGTTAATGTCTTCGTAAAATTAAGTACTTATAGCTCAGTTCGCCAGATGACTTACTGTGGCTTGTGGGTTGTAACCAAAACCTTGAAAATGTATTTGTACGCCGGAAACGGTAGAATATTATAAAATATAGAAACTATGTAACATCCTTGTAATAATATTCTGACATATAAATGGACTATTACTATTTTGTGTCTTTGGCATATATGGGGTCCCAAACCCTTGGGAGGCGTACGATGGGCCCAAGCTTGAAGAGGCCCTTTTTAGGGTTCCGTTGCCAAATGGCAAAAAACGGAACCCTTATAGATTCGTCATGTCTGTCTGTCTGTCTGTCTGTCCGTCCGAGTATGTCACAGCCACTTTTTTCCGAAACTATAAGAGCTATGCTGTTGAAACTTGGTAAGTAAATGTATTCTGTGGACCGCATTAAGATTTTCACACAAAAATAGAAAAAAAAAACAATAATATTTGGGGTTCCCCATACATAGAACTGAAACTCAAAAAAATGTTTTTCATCAAAACCATACGTGTGGGGTATTTATGGATAGGTCTTCAAAAATGATATTGAGGTTTCTAATATCATTTTATTCTAAACTGAATAGTTTGCGCGAGAGACACTTCCAAAGTGGTAAAACGTGTGTCCCCCCCCCCCCGCGTAACTTCTAAAATAAGGGAATGATAAAACTAAAAAAAATATATGATGTACAGTCAAGAGTAATAATATGTATACACATAGCCAATTTCAAAAGCGATTTTCTCTTTAAATAACGATTGCAACTTTGAGATAAGGCGAATTTCATAATAGTGTGGGTACCAAAATACTATGTTCGTAATAAAAATAAAATTACAATCAGTACAATAGGAGAAAATCCTTTTTAAAAGTTGGTAAGTGTATACATATTCGTGCTCGTGACTGTACATTACGATGTAAACTTCCACCGAAAATTGGTTTGAACTAGATCTAGTAAGTAGTTTTTTTTTAATACTTCATAAATCGTAAACCACAATTTACCTTTCATTCAGTCAACTTAAATATAAAAAAAAAACATTTAATTTCATAAACATAAACCTTATGCATAAACCGTGAATACCTGAAGGTTTGTACGGAACCCTCGGTGCGCGAGTCCGACTCGCACTTGGCCGGTTTTTTAGAGAATGCTTTCAATTAATTAAAGTCAAGAAAGAGGTGGAAGCTCTGTTCCTCGTCATTGTTCTCTCCAGCCGGCCAATAAAGGCAAGCCAGAGGTGAGGAACAAGATTTACCTAGAGATAAGATAGTACGTCGCGTTGCTCGCCACATGCTGCTCTGCGGGTTTCTTTATCTCTCTTGGTCTGACTCCTCACCGTCGATCTTCTCCGGCAAAGGGAACTCTACCGGTAGAACCCTCTAGTACTATTACTAATGTAAGCGAAACTGACTGCTGAGAATCACAAGTACTATCACGTTGGTAGCTTAACCAGATAGGTACCTGCTCGACTGAAGGATCAATAAGTAGTGTACTTGCTCATAAAGCTGTAAATTGTATAGACTCCAGACAGTTCCTCTCCCTGCCATCCTGTATAATCCCAGGTATACAAATGTTAACTTTGATATCAATCTAAATTATTCGCTTTCTTCTTTTCAGGCCCAAAATGGTTTCGATGAACTCCGCCGTTACGTGAAACAGGGCAGCGACTTCAGTAAGGAACTATCATCTATATTACAAGAGAGGTAAGAGTACTTTTTATCAATTTATGTACTTACTGATTGAAGAACCGCCAAGGCCTCTTGGTCAAGAAATAAATTTCAACACCTTTGTTTTATGTTTAAGAGTTATGTAACTCAATCATCAGTTTTGTAACATTATTGCCTTTGTAGTTAATATATAGCCAAATAAATTTGAATCTTATAATGGGTTTTTCTAATTGAGATAAGGCTAGGTAGTAGAGATGTTTGCGACCTTCAATCACAAAATAAATAACGATTTAACCGTTCAGATAACGACACATTGTAATATGTGCAATCAGCATAACTATGTTCATAACGGTACTATCACTTTTTCTAATACCTGGTAAAATTGTTACGCATCATTCGGTCGGCCGCGCTCGGCGTGCGCGCAGCCTCACTGCAAGTCGTGCACGCAACAGATTAACAATCTTATCGACATTTCTTCGTAACGTTTACTTTCCAGACATTACTATAAAACAATACCTTATTGTTTACGAGCAAATCGCTCGAGCGATCCTGTGTTCCGCGAACGGTCCGAGACAACAGTCGGCGCAAGCGCAGGGACAATACGAAAGTTCTCGTCATGCTGTATAATTGATATTATATTGTTCACACGCACGCTTATAGCTTTCCCCGCGATATACAGATATCGAGCACGTCGTAAAATAATATTGCATACGAAAGTAAGGGCACGGCAATGGCCACAAAATCAAAAATAGCTCGTCGCGAGGTTCCGCCAAGTGGGCCAAGACGCGAGACATAAATAACGCGCGCTCTAAAAATCGAAATCCTCCCATTGGCCGAGAATGCATTATCACTGCTTTTACACAACCACAAAGACGAGCAGACGTAAAAACAAAACATTACGCCACCGCGATTATTTCCCCACGAGCGTTCGCTTCCGTCACAGATTGTGAAACTCCGCAGATAGTAGACACTCATGTACTATATCGGTTCTTTGTAGAATTGAAGCAGAAATATACTACTCAAAATGCTTAGCGAAGCTTGGGACGAAGTTGACGAAAGCTTGCAAGGAGAGCGTCAGCTCGTGCGCCGAGGCGTGGAAACATGTCGCGCTGGAGATGGAGAAACGATCGGAAATCCACAGGTAATTGGCAAACATGCACAATCTTTGAACAGCCAGTTATTTCACAAAGACTAGACGTTAGTAACGCTGCAATTGCTCTATTTCAGAAATTACTCAAGTGCTTTATCTGACGAGCTAGTGAAACCAATGAAACATGTAATCGACAATCAATTGAAGCTTAGGAAGAAGGTAAGTTACTCAAGACAATCGAAATCACGGACATTAAAACGAACAAGTTAACAAAAAGAAATCCATTGTTAATCTGATTATAATTGCAGATCGAAGGTAACGTTGACAAGACTACGCGATCTCTCGGAGAGTGGAGAACAGCGGAGGCAAAGTCGAAGAAACATTCTCACACGGCGGCGCGGGAGAACGAGAAGCTACAGGACGCCACGTTGGAGATTAGGTCTGCCTACACACTACACACTCGACGATGCTAATGTCCTGTTTTTTGTTTGTGATAGTAGTCTGTCGGGACATTACATCGGTGGGTCATTATGGAAGGATCCTTCGTTTTTTGCGGACGCGACCTGCCTAGCGATTATTTGTTTTGCGAATGTCACTAAACGCTCCCTGCGTTTAGAATGAGTCACGAGCTTCCTATGTTTGTTTGCAGCCGTCTGTCGCGTAGTTCTAGCGTGGGACACATACCACACGCGCACAGCATCCTGAGCGCCGCACGCGCAGAGCGGCTACCTAACGCGACGAGTGAGAAGGACGCAGCTAAGCTTCAGGTCAAGAAGAGGAAGACGGAAGATGCTGTGAAGAAAACGGAAGTTGAATATTACAATGTGTGCGTGCACGCAGAACGATCAAGGTAAATAAATAAATATCTGAGGACAACCAAAACACCATAATCTGATCCAAAACTAGGCAGAGCCTGTACTATGGTAACCAGACAACTGATAAATATACTTATATATTTCTAAATACATACATATTATAGATAAATTACACCCAGACACAGAACAAATGATTATGCTCATCACACAAAGATTTGTCCTGGGTGGGAATCGAACAAAACACTTTGATCAAATTCTGTATATAATGCACTAATCGAATATGAAAATAGTGCTACTGTTTCTGCCGTAAATAAGTCGACAAGCGCCTGGCTGTAATAAAATCGTGACGGAATATTTTGACGCACTGGATCTTAAACGCTCTGCTTAGCGCTTAGAGTTAAAAATTGAACACCCACAGGATGCACCGTGAGACGTAACTTTCTGATTGAACTTTTATAATAATTTTCTCCAGGTTGGAATGGGAGACTAGTGTGGTGAAAGGAGCTGGCATGCTGGAGTCTTTAGAAGAAGAGCGACTGGCCCAGCTGAAGACTGCAGCCGACTGCTATCTCAGGCTGACTTCCGCCGTGCCCGCTCAGTTAGCAGAGGTAATTAGCAAGTTTTTGTACTCGTGATCTAATCATCGTTTAGTAGGTAAACAAAGTGTTTTTGTTCGATGTTTATGAGTCTCCTTTTGCAATATCCCATGAGGCACTTGTCTTTTATTTATGTTATTAAGGCGCTAAGATAGTCCGTGAAATTCATATTTTCTTCGGTTTTTTTACACGCTTTGCATGCAAACATACAAACATACAAGTGAAGCTAATATGCTTCACTTGTATGTTTGTATGTTTGCATGTTTGTATGTTTGTTTGTAACCGACTCCTTATAGCGCGATTTTGATCTACTTTAAACGACCAGATTTCATTCAAACTTTGCACACCTGTCAAGGACCGATGACAATGCAATAATTTCATAAATTTGTGCCATTATCCTTGCCAGAGTTACCAGGACAGCAAAAAAACTGTCTTCGAAAACTACGCTGACATACGTCATTAAAAAACGCTGACATACGACACAAACTACCTACGCTGACATACGTCACAAACTACGCTGACATACGTCACAAACTACGCTGACATACGTCTCAAACTACGCTGACATACGTCTCAAAATTCGAAACACCCTTTTTTTCCATTATTTTGTACTTTTTAGTTTGGTTTTCAATGGAAGCGTGTTTTGTAGTTTTTTTAAACTATTTTTGTAATTAGCTTGGGTTTGTCAGGTTTTGTGTTGTTTTGTATGATCCGTGACCGTAACAGTTTATGGCTTGATAGAATCATAATAATTAAAATCATCGATACAATCCTCTAAGTTTATTTAATCCCATTTCATTCCTATTTCATGAAGAAAACAAATTTTGTGCAGCACAGTACAGCCTGGCAGAACCTGCAAATTCCCAAAAACGTAAGAAAATTAGAATATCGCGGGTTCCCTGGCGCCTAAACGTTTATTCAAATCATTGTTTCCCATTGCTGCTATTTCCACTAAAACCGATATCAATTTTATCCTAGTGTAAATAAAGCTGTTTTTCGAAACATTATTGTTTTTTTGTAACGTTCCTATACTTATAGAAGTTATATTACTTTGAGAACTCATATTTGTTTACTTTTTGTAAATTTAATTACGAACGTAGTTTAGATGCGATTGTATCACAGACCGGAAAACCACTGATCATTCTTCATCAATTTCCTCAACTGGCTCCAAGATCGTTAGCATTAAGTTGTAAAATTGACTTAATCTGCTTTCTAAGCTCGTTTTTCTTATCATTTTCAGGCCACAAACGTGTTAGTAAATCCGATAAAGAACGCAAACGCGAACACGGACATGCGGGTGGTCCGCGGCGTGCGGTCTGCGCAGACCGGAGCCAGCGAACAACTGCTACCGGATTTCTACTGCGAGCACACCACGCTGGCTATGAACAGGGAACGACGCAAACAGGTACTTATTGCTACACCGATATTTGTTCTATCACCTCCTAATGCGTATCTTTTGTTAGAAAATTATTGATAATACCTGTTCTTCGCCTGGAGAGAATGTAATGAGATTAGGGTTTTGTCGGACACCTTACCGACTAAAACCCATTCGTTCCACCTGCTGATAATGTCGCACCGGGACATGAGTTGTCTTGTCTATAGACACTGTCATTCACAACCCAGTTACTGCAGTAACACGATACCACTTTGTAAGATTGGTTGTCAGACCTTCAGGCTTCTGATGAGCCCTATCGACTGTCAAAGATCCACCACGAATGACAGACAGCTGAGTATAATGGCTTAACATGATTAGCGAGCCACGGAGGGGTCTCTGTATGTAAAGATGATCACCCACCGGCCACGGCAAGCGTAGCTGACCCTGATCGATCGACCCGTGCGCCTGTTATTAAGTAGCCACAAGCCCCTTTACATATTATACAAGGTGTAACAGAATAAACGACAGACCTGAAAATAGTTTCTTCCTAATTGACTACTGAATCGATTTTAGTAACTTTTAAGATGGGTATTTTTTTATTACGAATTTTGACATACCTCCGGCCGAAGGAATCAATCAATCAATCAATTTATTTATTTTCTCACCACAATATTAAAAAGTTTACAGGTCCATATTATTAAGTCTTAAGCTATTAATACACATTACAATATTGTGGGAGACTGGTGCCTAAGCTAGGCCAAAACCTGTGTTTCAGGACACCAGGACTCCACCCCGAGTAACAATATCTGGGCGTACTTTAGCGTTACACCATATAATTATCATGCGGCGAGTACAACGTTATGGAGATTAGTACGGTTGTGTACGAGAATGAGTGTGTGATTATGTATTTGCGCGCGCGTGTGTGTGTGTGTGTGTGTGAGTGAGTGAGTGTGCTTTTGAGTGTTTTTTTTGTTTTTTTTTTTATTCGGTAGTTTCGTATGACAGCTTCAATAGCCAACTAGTAAGCTTGCTTATCAATTTATTCCTAGTTAAAGTATATATATCCAGAAGACGATGGATTTTATTATAAATTCGGGCACTGAGTACGTTGAAGTGTCGGTCTGCGAAAAAAGTACGACACCGAGTAGTGTTACAAACTGGGTACCCTTTACGTTTTTTCAAAAGTTTATCATCAAGAGGAAGCAAAGAATGACGGCGTAATACCGCACGTAGAATGAAGAGTTGACGAACGTTGAGAACTTCTGATTCAGAATAGAGCAGGGCGGTGGGGTAATCTCTGCGCTTGAACTGCATAACTTTAAGAATCGCCCTTTGCGCTCGTTCAACCTGAATCAGGTGATTTTTGCAGGTTCCTCCCCAAGAAGAAATACAATAAGTAAGAACAGAGACACACAAGCTCTGATAAACAAGAAACAGGGTTTCACGATCAGCGGAGTGTCTCAGCTCTTTGAAAATAATATTAATTTTCTAATTCGTGAACTTAGAGCCTCAGTGTGGGGGCGCCAGCTAAGATGCTTATCAATGAGCACTCCAAGGTATTTGGTGCTTGTCACTGGTGAGAGGGTGAGGCAACTGCAAGCATTGGCACTGCGATCCAGAACGTTCAGGCAAGAATGGGCTTTGACTGTACTAGATTCTATGGGAGGTGCGCCCGTGTGAGGGAGAGAGAATCGGATAATCTTAGTTTTGTCAATATTGAGAGTCAACAGGTTCGCCGAAAGCCATGTCATCACACGTTGAAGTGATTGTTCCGCTCTTAGTTTAGCATTAACCCAGTTATCGTCATATATGACCAGTGCCGTATCATCAGCATAGGTGAATATATCGCAGTTGGTATTGATAAGCGGCACAAATCGTTAATGTAAAGTAAGAAGAGTGTAGGTCCCAAAATACTTCCCTGGGGTACACCAAAATGGATGTTTGCATCATTACTGTACCATGACTCGATTTTCACACATTGTGAACGATTTGAGAGATAATCTGAGAAGATTTTAAGTGCCATACCGCGGATTCCAATGATTTCCATCTTCGATATAAGTGTAGGTATAGAGACAGAGTCAAACGCCTTGGTCAAGTCAAGAAAGACGCCAAAGCACTTGAGCCCCTCATCCAACTTGGTTACTACAAGACTTGTGAGATCTAAGACCGCGTCTTCCGTAGAGATTCCCCGTCTAAAGCCATATTGATTTTTTGCTAACATATTATATTTTGCAAGGTACGCGGTAAGATTGTTGTTGAGTACCCGTTCTAGAATTTTAGACAGGAAGCTCAAAACTGAGATCGGTCTATAGTTGTTAACGTTGGATCTGTCTCCACTCTTGTGGATTGGGTGAACAACAGCCTTTTTGAAGGCATTGGGGAAAGTACCAGACTCGATGGCGCAGTTACAGACGTGCGTTATGGGAATAGCTAAAGAGGAACTGGACTGTTTGAGGATACTTGCAGGGATTTTGTCATATCCAGTGGCACAGTCACTGCGTAAGTTATCAATAATCCTTTTAACTTCAGCTTCGTCGACCGGCATAATGGCAAGGGAATTGGACGGTGAAGGTTGTGTCGGGCATTTGGGGACAGAGGGGGGGAATTCTGGTTTATAATACCTTTAATAGCTTTCCATGTGGCCTTGGTATTGTTTTTAGCTTTAAGCAATTCATTTTTATCGTGCGACCTTTTTAGTTTTTTCAGAATGGAATTGAGATAATTTCGGTATCTGGTATACGTTGTCAGCAGAATATTATTATCGGGGGATGATTTAGATTTTTTATGAAGCCTGTCTCGATTTCTTATGCACCGAACTAGACCTGGTGTCATCCAGGGCTTAAGAATTCTACATTTCCTGGGAACACGAACGGTATAGCTGTGTCTTGCAATCACACCTTGAATGATAGAGATAAGTAGATCAGCAGCCAGATTGCAGTTTGATTCATTTAACACAGGACTGAAATCTGTGTTATCTAATGCTTCTTTAATATTTGAGTACTTATATAGAAGAACATTGGCTGGTTGTATAGCTGCAGTCCTTTTTTTAATTTCGAGACAAAGGATGACTGGGAATCAAAGGAAGTTCAATCTTATATAAAAGAATGTAAGACTCAAAACTCAATTCTCTAATTGGGATGCATAAGGCCTTCCGTTAATTATGTTACACGTTGTATATTGGGTATTCGCTTTTAATGGTCGGAATACTGTTAAAAGATCACTCATGATAGACAATACTTACCATACTTAACACTCCTCGCACAGAAAACTATACACTCGTTTTTCTCGTTGTGTTCCAGGCGCTGCTAAAGATACTCCAGCTAGTGAAACAGGACATCGACAGAGAACGAAAATCCAAGCAAGGACTTGAAAAGCTGTCGATTGCCATAAAGCAGACCCCTACGTTTGGCAACGACGATTCACAGCAGAATGTGGCCGACAAACTGTACCATGTAAGTAAATTGATACCTATTAGCTGGATGTAGGATGAAGGTAGATAGCTACACCACCTCCCGTCCTTCCGATATGGTCATTCCGAAGAAGAACAAAACCGGAGAGCGAGTTGAAAGCAGATTAGGTTTGAGCCAAGTCTCTGAAATCAGGACGGCGTGGCGTGAACGTTGTTGTCGGCAAATGTGTCGTACAATTCATTGTAGTGACTGAGTATGCTCTAAGCATTTAGGTGGCACACGTTAAACAGTCGTCTAGAATGTTGGTTGAAATATATGCGCAACAGAACACGTAAGGTGTCTGACATTAGAGAATTAAAACCTCCAACGCTGAAAGACGCACTAGATTCAGAATAAAATGAATCGTTATCTGAAGTCATAAATATAAGTAAATTAAATAAATCATTTTAAATGACGCTAAAAACAAAACTCAAAAACCTGGTACGAGACGTTTGCATCTCTGCACGACCTGCCAGCACACAACATCGTCTAAATCTAAACACTGGTTTAACAAATTAAAAGGTAAAAAGCACACAGCGAAAACAAAACAAAATAAAAAAAAAACAAATATCCAAAGAAAAATGTGAATAAATTAAAAATACGATCAAGTGATGAATGCGTCATGACGATCATCATCGTATCATCGTCATCCGATTTAGAATACCGTTTCAACCGAACTTTTGACATTTATTATAGTCTGTGGACTTGTAAATTTCGCATTTGACACTTGACGTTTAAACATAAACCCAAAAAAAAATAACAATTTAAGGATATTGTAAATACAAAATTGTTGAGGGTAAAGGTAAAATATTACCCAAACTAAATTAACAATAGAGTTTGACGAAATAACTTAACTAATATTAGTAGGATTAAAAATCAGATTGAAAGGAAGATCATGAACGAAGAAATAACAGTCGTAAGTAATTCCGTAATATCTAAAGCATGCAATTATTTCTTATTTCTAGTAAGTATAACAACATTTTACTTCTTTTGACCCGTTGGTTTTGCAGGCTATGTCCAGTGACTTGGGCCTTTGGATCATAGACCTTTGGAAACGTCGCAGTCAGAGGGTGGACCTCATCCATAGATGTAACTTTGTGCCTACTTCAGTCAAAAGCATTCAGACCAATAACACCGTCCCGTATTGCCGGACCCTTGTCAAGTACCTACTCCTTCACTGAAATGGAGGTGCCCTTAAAGCTTGTCTCTTCCAGACTACAGATTTGTCCTCGTAGCTAGAAAACCTCACCAGTAAGGGCCTGCCATTTTCTGTATTGACAGTGCCAAGTCTGTGACTTAATGGAAGATGGCCAACGAGCTCTTGATGGCCAGCTTATTGCTAATAACATCCAGGACAACTACAGGACTGTCTTCGACTTCAGCATCACCTTGCAAAATCAGTGCTTTTTGCTTATGTCTTGTCTCCAATCCGTCAACCAGCATAGCATACTCATTGATCTGTGTCCAGAACAAGCCAAGCATGCTGAAAATAGAAGCGCTTGAGGAACTTCTCAGCCACCCTTGCCACGGTATACTTGGCAGGTCCAGCGCCCAGGGTCTAGTTGGAATTATGGCTTCGAGTGCTTCCATCTTCATTGTTAAGATATCTTCAAGGCTCTTTTGTGCAGACAAGACTTCAGCAAGTTGGGACACAGTGATCCACTAGTGTCAAAGTGAAAATTTTGTGAATTCAGATGATGAGCTGGCAGGTGATGTAATCTTAATATTTGAGTCAATTAAATGGAGGATATAACCTCCTTATAATCAATACAAATTTAAACAAATGTATTATTCATTCTTCTACTTTAGGGGGTTTATTAATTAATTTGTTTTATATATTATACTAAAAGATATACTTTTAGAAGGAGAGGATTTTTAGGAGAGCAGTGGTGGCCCAGTGGTAACAGCCGCGACTTACAAGTTGTAGGTCGTAGGTTCGAACCCAAGCAGGCGCATTACTTTGTGTAAATTATTTCATCACCACTGCTCTTAAAACGGTGAAGGAAAACATCGTTAGGAAACCGGCATGTCTTAGATCCATAAATTCGAAGACATGTGACATCCACCAACCCGCACTGGCCCCATGTGGTGGATTATGGCCCACTCCTTCTCACTGAGAGGAGGCCTGTGTCCCAGCAGTGGGAACATTATAGGCTGATGATGATGATATTTTTAGAACCCAGTCGTTTTTTTCAATAGATATTTTATGAGGAGGTGGTTTGCTTTAATTTTTTTAACAGTTTATTCTATAATGTTATTTATAAAATATCCCATGCACGAGGCGCCCTCCACCACTTTTTAGTGGTTTAGCTGTGACGAAGTTGCGATAGAAACTTCAAACGGCTGTAGTCTCCTTACTTATAGGGTTTATGAATACCAAGGAAATAAATGCAGATTGAATTGAAATATCGAACCTCTAAAATATTTGTATCTTCATGTTCTAACTTTTTGTTGATTTTTTCAGATGAGAAGTATGCTGACGTACTTGGAAGCAGTCAGATACAAGATAACGGCGAGTCTAAACGAACTGGACAGCAGGCCACCGGTGCAGCATCCGCTCGCAGCGCACATACAGATAATTAGGGATAAGCAGGGATTGCAACAGAGCATACTTAAAGTAAGTACTTATTTGAAAAAAATGGCCTTTTTTGTTGAACTTCAGATATGAAGAGATAGACTAGGTTTAGGTTCAAACCCATAGGATATAATGCATACAAGGAACCGTTAAATAAAAATCGATAATGGCTCAACAAGCACGTCATCCAAAATTACTAATCATTAATCTCAGTATTTACTGGCTCCAGGTACCACCATGGCTGCAAGCTGACTACCAAAACGAGGTGAACAAGAACCTCACACCGAACTACACAGCCTTAACCAAAAGCGTGAACGGGGGCGAGGAGAGGGAGCGAAGGGACTCCATCATGAGCAGAGCATCCAGCAAGCTGAGGATAGAGCACCTTTCATTCAGGAGGAATGCTGAGCACAAAAGCGCGCCGCCAACGCCCGTGGTCGACCTTCCTCCGCCGCCTACGCTGACGCCGCCGACGGACAATCCTCATCCGCCCGAGAGCCCCCTGGACTGGAGCGAACGAGGCGCTGGAGATGGACTGTCTAACCAACAGGATAGTGATTTCGGTAAGGTTTTCCAGTCATTTAATGTGTGGGGAGGCATTACCTAATTGCGTAACCACACAATTCACACAATACCTGAATCATTTTAAGGATTTTGCTAACATATGGGCATATGTTCGAATTTTTTCGGCTCAACAATGCAAATACATTTATATGAATTCTGGTAATAAATAATCAAATACAAGATATGTTGAGACTGACATAACACAACACGTACGGTTAGTTTAAGAGCTGTTAAATTGACGTGCGGTTATAATAACATAGGATGTAGGAAGCCATCCATGAAACAGGAGGACGATATGAAAATGGGAAATGTGGGTTGTATGAACTAACGGTCAAAAACCCCTGTTCAGTCGTGTAGAACAAAATATTTATGTAATTCAACAACAAAGACTCCATTCTTTTGTTATATTATTGACGTGTTGTGAGAGAATTATAGCAGAGTCGTGATCACGACAAAAAATGAAAAAGTTATGATTTTCTGAAAACGATTATCGAATATTTCACGTCACTTAATTTTTTGTTTCTTTTTTTTAGATGAGTTTTCATCGCAAAGTGATAGTTCGACAGACTTGACTGATATTATAAAGAATGAGAACGGTGACGCGGTTCCGCAGACGCCGTCGCTAGGGAAGTGCCGAGCCTTATACACCTACGAAGCTAGACTGAATGATGAACTTAATTTAGCACCAGGTAACTGTATAACACCTTCCTTCTTATTATAAAACAACACTTATGCCCGGTTTATAAGGTATTCTGAACTGACTTTGTGGATTCGATAGTGCTGGTTGCGATATCTTGAAACATTATTGCCCTTTTTCATTACCGCATTTAATGCCTAAAAAAACGCGCTGTTAGATACAATTATTCCGTGTGGCGCCGGACGTAAAGAAAGGCGACTAAGGGACTTACTAGGGAATAGGCAGGGGGAGGCCTATGTCCAGCAGTGGACGTCTGTCGGCTGAAATGATGATGATGAGATAATTATTCAATGCTCTGCTGCTTCCCTAAAGTTGAAAATCGAACAGCGCATTTACTTTTATTTATTTAGGTGTCGGGGCCCATGTTTCTGACCACAAAGTTATGGCAACAGATATTTAGTGTCTATCTGAGAACCTCAGGAAGTATGCCCTAGGCGTTCGTTCACTGTTCTGAGAGGTCCTTACTTACAAACGATTGTTTCAGTAAGTGGGTAGTAAATCTAGGTACAATGACTATGAAGTGATCATTTGCTGTCAATACTAGACATTTTCTAGATATGCCTGCTAAGATTTAATATTCATTGGGATGTTACGTTAATTAAATTTATATTAACATACACGATCCAATGTTCGTAGCTAATAAATAACCATAACGACGGACGTAGTAATACGGACTGATTGAATTCCAATTTTAATCATTTCTTAAGTTTTCGTGCAAAACTACAGAATGTACCTAAATAACTGTCAGCACATCAACTATACTAACAGCGTTTGCGCACTGCATCCGGTCAGAATTTGAGAAATTCAGTTCCATAGTAGCAACAGTACTGTTTACATGCGGGTGGCGCATTCGATCCGAAGTCCGTCCGTCCGAATTTAGAAAAATCGTCTCTCTATTATCAATCCTGACTCGTAGCCTTGGATGCAGTGGCAAACGAACTGAGGCCAATGCTTAGAATCCCGCTCTGTGTTTGATAGTAATGTTATAATATCTTGTATACAATGTAAGAGTTTTCCCCATTTCTTGCCGTGGGTGTCGTAAAAAGCGATTAAGGGACTTACTAGAGAATGGGCAGCAGCGTTCTCTATGCGTTTTACCACCATACTGCAATCGCCAACCCGCCTGCCAAGCGTGGCGATTGTCCCCCCAAATTGGGGGAGGCCTAAGTCCAGCAGTGGACGTCTTACGGCTGAAATGATGAATAATGATACAATGTAAGTACCTGAATAAGAATTACCTACTATAACTAAAAAGTCAGATATGTTTTAGTTTCCTTAATAAAAGTTTAAATGGTGACCCATAATTTTCTACAAGAATAAACTGTTATCAGACTGACTCTTATGTTGAATATAATTCCCATATTATTCATTTTGTTAAGTTTTTGTGAATATTTTTATTGTGCTTATAGATTGCCTAGCGAATTTTTGTACATTCATAAAAACTGTTTTAAAGCTTAATCTGACACAATTTCTGCCCACTTTTTCAAACACAAAGGAGTGCATTAAGAAACAAGAACTTATCTGCTATAACTGCTTTTTACAGGTGGAATTTTGATATGGTTGGACTTTGGAGAGAGCTTTACAATAATAAATAATATTAAAATTTTCTTCTCTATTCCACTGTGCTGCGGGTTCGATTCCCGCCCGGAAAAAATATTGTAGTCACCTACTGGTACAGTAAAGAAAGCTTGACAATGTAAGCTAGTCTACTATGGGATTTCCGATAACTGTCGAGTGTCGGTTAACTTATCTAGCCTTATTCTTTCTATGTTTGTCAGATTTGACTGGCCTGTTAGTCTAGTGGTTAGTGACCCTGACTGCTAAGACTGAGGTCGTGGGTTCGATTCCCACCCAGGACAAATCTTTGTGTGATGAGCACAATCATTTGTTCTGTGTTTGGATGTAATTTATCTAAAATATGTATGTATTTAGAAATATATAAGTATGTTTATCAGTTGTCTGGTTACCATAGTACAGGCTCTGCCTAGTTTGGGATCAGATAACGTTGTGTTGGTTGTCCTAAGGTATTATATTATATTAAATATATTGTGTTTATCGTTATAGGTACTAATTATTGTGAAAACCTTTGGGATAGAGAAATTTTGAATAATGTGCACAAATACACGTACCTACCGGCTAGTTATTGATGGCTGCAGTATAGCTCTACAAGCCTAAATAAAATACTGCTGTTGGATATTTAACTTACGGCGCTGAGCCAAGGCTTGAAAATCCAACTACGCTCTTATTTGTCAGCAAAAATAGGTGTTCAATATAAAACTATAGTAAACCACGTCTATGTTCTACCATAATCATGTAACATAAAATCTTTCTTCCCTAAAGCTGAATTTATGGTCATTTGCAGGCGACGTTATAAACATTCACGAGAAACAGGATGACGGCTGGTGGAGCGGCGATCTGAACGGCATCTACGGCATCTTCCCGTCATCCTACGTGGAAGAAATCACCACCTGCATATAGCACCAGAGAATAAGGAACAACAGTTTAAGAATGAAAGAGGCATGAAGATTTGAGATCACAGAGGAAATTATAACTTAAGAACAAAAAAAAAATACAAGTCATACAGGAAAAATTATACCCAGTGTGCTAACTGTAACTATGAATTCAGCATATTGTTCTAGCCCTATTGTTCTGTAGTTTCTACGCTAGGTTTCTACCTAGCGTAACTAGGTTTTCCATACATTTTCATTGCATTTCTTTGCAAGTTTTTTTCCTGTACTTGACCCTATCAAGTTAAACTAGCTAGCGAAATTCCTCAGTTGCTATGGATTATCTATGCATGATAAAACAATTCGGTGATTATTTTGGGGGTCAACGACCGCTGATAGTGTAGTAATTGAAAAACCTGTTATTTATTTTGTAAACTACACAGATATTGTCGGTTTCTAAATCTTAAAACGAAATAACAAGAAAGAAAACAGATTCATCAACCCAAAGAAAATTTTCAAGTTTTTTTTTTGTTTACTCAATCATAATTAACATTTTCATTTAGGCATCGATTGGCCAACACCTTAGTGGAGTTTCGTTTATAAATTTTTCTTAACCGTTTAGATGCTGCATGCCACGAACGCGCGTCAAACATTACAATTTTTACTTATTTATACAACGACGAGTCAATGATGCGCGTGAATTGGGAAAATCATATTGATACAAAGATTTAATTAAATAACTATTCGTTCACTCTTCACAGGTGAAGAATGATGAAACGTTATAGGTAATGGATCCCTAGAAAAATCAATTTATTCAATTAATTTGTAAATAAGACTATCAAAGGTTTAGATGTAGTCATTTCGCGCAAACCAATTGTTATGTCTGATTTATTATTATGATTATTTGTTGAAAGTTAAAAGTTAGTGTCTTAGTGTGAATGTGCATTGGACACTAACATTGTAGTTAACTTTTAAATTAAATATTTCAGTCAAGTTGTAGGTCCAGTGTCAGGCCAAAATTAAAATAATTATATCCAGAATAGTAAAAGCAACCACAGTCTTCAACCTATTCTGAAGAAATCTCACCGTGATTGCTTCTATGATATATTCTATTGGGTTTCATTTCCTTACTGAGTCCTTCAGGTGAACCATTGTGCGCGGGCCATGGCGGATGTCGATGGTTATTCCAACCAACCCACCTTACTCCAGAAGTTGATAACATCTTCTGATCTTTATGAACATCTGTGTAAGATTGTTTTGAAGTCATTGGTGAGTCACCTCAGACTAGACTGAAGGTCATAGATTCCATAGCATCAGGTAGGGTAACAGTTCACTTCACCTCAACTATCACAGTGAGATTTTAATAGAATAGAAGCTGAAATGATTTCTTATTAATGTAAGCGTAGCGAGCACAGCGTATATAAAGTTAACACTGAATATTTAAATAAGTCATAATTTATCTATTCACAAGACACAAAAGAATATCTAGAGTCATAAGTATTATAAATGTAAAGTGTTGGAGTTTATTAAATGTAAGATAATGTATGTCTAAGTTAAAGGTAAAATAACATATACACTGAAAATGTAAATTATATGATATATAAAATTAAACCAAAGTGTTGTTATACAAATAAATTGTCTAAGAATATTATTTCTTTGTATTATTTTTGGGGATAACCTAACAGTAAAAAAAGAAAAGCCAATTTTTCTGAGATAACGAATTATTTATTCAAAGTAACATTCTGACATTACAGTTTTGGCAAGAATAGATGTTTAGGCCAAAAATATATGTATATTACATATACATCACCATCGTTATGCTTACCTTTACTACTGTCTTCTGATATTTTCTAAAATATCACATTGAGAATCATACTAACGGTGTAAGTTTATTTAGTCTTCAAAATGTACCTAGCTGTACCTTTAACACGTTAACTGCCATGTCGGATTATGTGTCCGACACTTTTTGTTCTATTCAGGCCTTGTCGGACTATATGACCAACAACACATACAAAATCTGAACATGTCATTGCTGCCTGGCGGCTATGTTTTCGGAATAAATAATGTTCTTATGGAATAAATAATCTATTTAAAGTGAAATAACACTAAGTACAGTTTTTGACTTTTTCTGATTTTAGCTGATCAATCGCAACAGTCTACTTTTACGTCATTGATACACGTTTAAATGGATCATCTAGGTACTAAATGTAAAAGAAGCGATTGACAATATTATTAGTTACGAACTACTTTTAAAAAGAAAAGAATGGGGTCTCTCCCATTTCATTTCAGTTTTCGGAAATGTATGATTACCTATGGCCTTTTAAGACTAGCTAATGGAAGTAATGGGTTACCCCATTACTCCCATTAGCTAGTCTTAAAAGGCAAACTGTACTTAGTGTTATTTCACTGGCTTGACCAAAAAAGTACCTAGTCGCCGAATATCAGAATGAATCGGTCACTGGTTAAAAAATGATAAGGGTTTATTGGTGGCCGATCTGGAGAGCTTACCCCAGGTTGGTCGATTTGAATCTCAAAAACTAGGGCACCTAGCGAAGATCTGTATTCTTCTAAATTTAGTCGCTAATTAGTCAGAATTTGTCGCATCAGAATTAGTCGGTCACTGGTTCAAAAGTTATAAGCGTTTCTAGGTAGCCAATCTGGAGAGGATTTCCCCAGCTTCGCCTCATTTATACCTAAAAAAATTGGGCACCTAGCGGAGATCTGTTTTCTCCCAAATATAGTCGCTAATTAATCGGAATTACTCGCTAAGTAACAGAGTTAGTCGGTGTATTATTAAAAAGATATTAAAAATTATAGTTTCTATATTATAGCCTCTATAGTTTGAATTACTTTAGAAAAAATCGAAATGTGTTATGTTGAATTTCAAAATACCTTCTTCTATCAAACAATATTTTTCTAGATCATTTCACTTATTTAAACGACGTGATCACGTGGCAGACTTTGGGTAAGTAGACATATGACTAAAATAAGGGGTAGGTAGCTAAAGTGTTAAATGATTTGTTGAGCTTTATTCAAGCAGAAATTGCACTTACTAACTTACTTTGGTGAGAAATCTAGCAGTAAGAAAGAAAATATATTTAATGGTTTGTCACATGTGTTTTGAGGTAGGTAACGTCCAGCATGACAACGTGTTATGTGTTCGCGTTCCGTTTCACCAGAAAAACGTAACATAAAATAAGTAACGCAGTAAAAAAGATGGCAATTTGTTTCTTAAACAATGTTTATTTAAATAATGAAAGAGTTTTGAATTACATACATAATCCCTATAGTGCTCTTAGCGTATGTTAGCTACCTCGGGATTTGTATATATTTTTTTGACAGTGAATGGCGTAAGTGTCGTCGTTAATAACTTTTTAAGAGATGAAAAATATAGATAACTTGCTTTGAAAAACGAATTAAGGTAAATAACATAAAAAAGAACTTTTGCCTGCATAATATTATCGTCGTTAAAAGAGAGGTTGTTTGAATAGACCGATAACTTATAAGCATCGGCCCACTTGCGCGATTAACTAGGTAGTTTAGTGATCAACAAAATTTGCCACGTTGAAAAACGGAATGGAACTCAAACTGACGGTGACAGTAGGAAATAGCTAAACGCGGTAAAAAAATCAATAACAAGTAGGTACTTTCACCGGCTTCAACGCGATTAGTACAAAGAAAATTTCTGTTGAATAAAATCAGTTGAGAATTGAAATCTGCGAGTGGTATTTACGTTCTGTGAAAAAGATACTGTAATTACATACTATGTTTGGTTCAAGTAAGTTTTAATAAACATTTTTAACGCGAAATATTGTAGGTACCGTACTGATTCTAGACTACCTAAAAGAGTTACATTTTCGACATAGACAAAATTCGCAAAACCAACTATATTTTCAGTCTCTCGAGTTTTATACAGAGGTATAGTAACATCAAAACCCAAATAATGTTTTAGAAAAACGTGATCGCAGAAGTCCGAACCACACTGACGATATCCCGACCGTTGCACGAGAAACTGCCAGTACCTCGGCAGGAGACTGTCCTGTAATGGCTTTATTCAGAGACGCTGCTATTCAACTGAATGAGCGTCAGGATAAACACAACCGACTCAACAAATGGTCGCGCGAGTTAACTGCCGAAAGCCGAAGGATCATAATCTTGTTACATTCGCGTTTACCGTGAGTATACTAAGTTAGCATGCATGGACTTTCTGTAAATTATTTCATCACCACTGCTATCAAAATGGCGAAGCTACAAAGAAGAAGATATTTCAATAAGTTTACCTTTGCACAGTTCAATTCATCATTCTGTATTACATCAGCGTGTGGGGCAGTGCAGGAAAAACCTACTTGAGAGTAGTCGAGAGCACAGAGAGGGCTTTTCAAATCAACTTTTAAAAAGAGTTTCTCAATTGGTTACCACGCAGCGGCTGCCGAATAATTTAGAGTCTACCAGCTGTTCATTCTGTCAGCCTATATCAAAACGCACAAAAAATTTAATAACAGACTTGAATACACATTAATTATAATTAAAAAAAAATACGATCCCTGTACTTGATTGAGCCTCATTGTTAGCTCCCTGGCCTACTTTGTCATTAACATTTACCTTAAAGTTTGCAAACTCAGTGTAATATGAAATACAAATCACCTACTTGCAAAAATATTTGAAGAAGATGTTATAAAACAGTATTTATGCTGACTCGGAACAAGTAATATTAAGATTTAACTTGTCACCTGATTAATAGGAACAAACATGCACACATATGCATGTCTACACACACAATAAGTACACTCAAAACCTGATTTCACATTAACTAGTCTACAGTTTGGAAATTGAATCCAGAGCCTCAAGACACAGACTACCTGTCTAGTTTGTAGCTTACTCACAAATAATAATTTGTTACCAAGCTTTATTACCCTCCCTTTTACATATAAATAACATTAGCTACACATTGCTGCATAATATATCACGTAACTATTACAAAATACATTGAAATAGTACACTCGGTTTTTAGTATGACTTTTTAATTAACATAATTACACATTTTCAGAGTGAAACGATCAGGAGATAAGATCACTGAAGCCAAGGAACGAATTCAGAGGCTTATCGATGAGCCATTAAAAAGTATTGGTTTAGAACTAGAAAACACCCCAGCACAGCAGCACTCCAGGGCTGTCACAATTGGTTTCCAGGATTATGTTAAAGCCAGGAACCTTCTGTCTCTTATGTCTGAGAAAGCAATCATCCCTTACAAGGAAGTTCAGAAGGAATTGAATTATACAATAAAAAAGGAAGGTCAGCAACGACATCTGGTGACTGTTTTGCCAGAAATGGATTACATGCTGGGTTTAGCTGATCTGACAGGAGAACTAATGAGGATGGCTGTCAACAGTGTATCTAATGATGATATTGAGGAGTGTTCCCGAGTCTGTGCAGTTATCAGGCATTTGTATGTTGGTTATTTGGGTAAGATTTGACTTGGATTATATTTATTGACTATTACTATTGCTAAACACAGACAGACTGATATACCAGGTAGCCTTCGTTCAGCTATTTTCTCAATGATGTTGTCTGGCAGAAAATACACTTAAGATCAATATTGGCCCCCATCTGGAATCCAGGAACCTGACCAAAGTGCCTCAACATCAACTTCTGTTTCAGGCATATCATCAGATAACCGTAACTTAATGTACAAGCTGCAAACAACTCGCTCCAACGTGCTGAAGGTGGAGATGGCACTGTATACTCTATACATCCGGGCCAGGCTGCCACCGCCGCCGCTGCCGCCGTCGCCGCCGTCACCCCCGTCGCCCCCGGCGCAAGTAGCGTTGCTTGCCGCGCTGGAGAGGAAGACGCTACCTGGTCCATCAGACGAAGACTAGAGAGGATACTGTCACAACTGTACTTAAAATAATCAAAGTAATATAAGTACATTGATCTCAATTCATTGATTCTATTCCATCTCAATTAATTTTATCACTTAATCTATAAAATCAAAGAAATATAATATTTTCTAATAATATTGGGGCGCTTATCCCACCGGCGATTAACGAAAACTGAGTAGTGCTAGCAACTGAAAACGAGTTCGCGTTACACGGTTTTTTGCGCGAGAAAATTGATCATGACTAGTAGTCGCTTCTTCATCGGGTGTGAAACAGATGCCTGAGGCCTCTTATGAGTTCTTTTTAGCAATCCAATTTGTAAATATCCGGTGTTACATCCTTTCCATGTAACACCGGATATTTAGATTGATTGATTGATTGATTTTTAGTTTGTTTTTTTCGGAGGATTTGCTTAATTAGCGTTCCAATATAGACATTTCGATAGTCGGGTCGTGTTGCTAAGTAGTGATCTATAAACAGGCATTTTCTTTACTAAATAACATAACCACAAAATTAGTTTTAATCCATATTTATTATCGAGTAGTGGAACCTAGAATTTAAGGATTTTTTACGTAACAAATAAAATTTATTATGTAATCAAATATAGCTTCTCGTTTTATTTCGCAATCTTTGTGTATCGGACTTCCCTCGTAATTTACTAATCGAAAGGTTCGTAATTATGTAGTTAAATGCACAATATAATTGTTTAATACACGGCACAGTTACCTACATGCTAAAATGTCTTCTGAGTCGTCTTGGGTCTAGAGAGTGGAACACAGTCTAGAAGTACAATTTTTCATGGAAGTTTTCGTCACCGTTTTAAGAGCTGTAGCAATATAATGAAATTTATAAACTTAAATGCCTTTTTTTTGGGTGGGAAATCATCAAATGACGTCTCCCGTTCTGGGTGGAATAATTATAAATGGGAAAGTGTGTGTGTCTGTTTGTCCGTCTTTTACGGTAAAACGGAGCGACGAATTGACGTGATTTTTTTAAGTGGAGATAGTTGAAGGGATGGAGAGTGACATAGGGTACCTACTTTGTTTTTCTTTTTTAGTTGGCTGGGGTGAACTTAGAAAAGCCGTGCTTTTCCCATGGACAATTGTATGTAGCATGTTCGCGTTTGTCCAATGCCCAGAATCTTTACATTCTATCCCCAAATGGAAAGACATATAAATATAATATCGTCTACAGTAGCGTATTAAAATAACATTCTGTTCAGAGTTCTCTTTTGTGTTCTAAATCAGGAAAGGGGAACCGTGTAACCCCGAATTTAACACGAGCGAAGCCGCGGGCAAAAGCTAGTAATTATATACGCGATGAAAGTTTGTATGGGACACCCAGCATTTCTGAAGTTAGGCATTAACAAATCAAATTTATACTTTTGGTAAGAAATAACGTCTTGGCCTTACTTTTTGTAACTAAAAACTAAAAATAAACGGAAAGTAACATTGTTGTATCTATTACTTTTTTGTAAAACCATCCCTCGAGGGGATAACTTCTATTTCACATGTAATATTTATGTTGTTGTGTACTTCTATTAAAATTCGTTCCGAAGTTATTGCATTATTTTCAGTGGATAAAATGCACAAGGATAGGCCATGACTTACATTAGGATATAGGATATTTTTTACCCAGAAGGACGTCTCCATGGAACGATACCCATCACCTACTCAACCATCCCTCAGTCACTCCACGACAACCACGTCAGATACACCACAGAACCACGGCAGATATGTTCAGTATGTCTTATGTAAAGCTAACTTCGTCCTCAACTTTTCCTACGGCTCTGCATCATCATTGTATATTTTTTTCTGACGACATAGTATCAAATGATATCAATCAATCAATCAACTCAGCCTATCGCAGTCCACTGCTGGACATAGTTCTCTACAAAGCTACGCCACAACACAGTGTCCTCCATCTTCCGCATGCAGTCTGTCCCAGACTCCTTTTTGCGGTCGTCAGTTCACGTAGCTGGGGGGCGTCCACTGCCACTTCAGCTCGTGTTTTCCTAACGCTGCCCAAGCCAACTGGATCCTCTTATGGGCCTCATTTTTCAAAGTTGTCTCTACCAAGCTGGGCAAGCTTGATAGAAAGGACCTTTGTATTTGCTCCGTGGAGAGAACATATAACAAGTTTTAAAATGTCTTGATATTTATAATGTGTGAATTTAAATGAAACTAAATACATCAGTTTCCAGAATTATAATTCAAAATTATAATCATTTTCATCAAGTTGCTGATCAAGGGCAGAAAATGCCCTAACCCGTAAAATTCAATATTTTTATGTAGCAGCAGCAGAATTTTGTATTATTAAGGGGGATGTGCTAGGCATCCCCTTTAAAGATCACAGATTTCTAGAGCCAATTCTCTACCAGCACTGTAATTAGATATTACCTAAAGATCACCTGTGGAGAAACCTAATCCAATTTGTATTTTCTCTCAAATGTTTAAAACATACCACCAGTGAAGCAGTTGCATTTACTGCTTACCACAGACATGTTTCTGAGTTACTTACATATGGACTCCGAATATAAATGAAGCCTTTTAGGTACAGAAAATGTGCTTAGAAACAATCTGCGGTATAAGTCCCTTGACACCTTGCACACCTGACAGTGTACATAATACCTAAAGAGAATAATATCCATTCTATACTCGTAATCTGAACTGGGCTTTACTATACTGTGAGTTTTTATAATATACAACATACATCTAAATTATACCTATAGAGATCCAATTAGGAAAGCCAAATTTGAGCATAATTGTAACATTCAAATAACGTAACATGCATTTGTATTTCTCCTTTTTGTTAAATAAATTATACTTATTATTAAATACATTATGCAGTAAAAAACGTTCAGTCACTACAGTCAAATTCTCTCACAATATTCCATGAGATTAATAAATAGAAACACAATAACATATTAGCAAAATCTTTTAAATCTAAATTACATATTGGTACCGATTCCCTTGTTCACAAACTAAACTAAATTTAAGTTCAGTGCATCTTTTTCTTTGTATTTCATTAAGAAGAGGACAAAAGAAAAATTTTAGTTTAGTCCTGTCAAATTAATCAGGGCCTGTCACTACTCCATACAAGTTTAGACGTGATTAAAAACTTGCCTACTAAAATTACGTCAATTTACGTCAAGCGCTGATTAATTTGACAGGACTAAACTAAAATTTATCTTCTGTCCTTTCCTTAATAAAATAGAAGGAAAAAGATGCACTGAACTTAAATTTAGTTTAGTTTGTGAATAAGGGAATCGGCACCATTATAGGTCATAGGTATGTAATACTGTTCATAGTTTAAAGGAATAGGTAAGTGATATTAAATACTGCTTAGAATTAAGTAAAACTAGTTACATAGTAAAAGTTTAAGAATTACAATTTTGTGATAGTGTTGTAAAATGTTGTAATGCTAGTAGTTACATTGTCTGTTTAACTACACTGTTTTACTGATGGACATAATTATAACCTGTAAAATGATTACATGTAGATCATAACACTATTAATGGTTTTAATGTTAATAAATATATTCTAATCTATTCTTAAGTTGCAGCTCTGTAATACCTAAGTAAATTTTGATAGCCTCTAATATGAGCCAACCCGTACTGGGCCCACTCCCCATCGAGTAGTGGTGGTGCAGGGGTATCAGTCTCGACCTGCGAGTTGTCTATTTGAACCCAGACAGACACTTTTGTTTGATTCATCACCACTGCTATCGAAATGGTGAAGGAAAATACCATGAGAAAAGCGGCAAGCCCTAGAACAAAAATTGGAACATAAGACATCTACCAACCTCCACTGGGCCCCCATGGTGCATTATGACCCGCTTTCTTTCACCCCTTGGTGAAATAAACCCAGCCCAAAATCTGCCCATAATATTCCCACTGTTTGGAATATTAAGGGCTGATTTTGCTACTAATATGTACTGAAGATACGACATTACAGTCTCAATAGCAATAGTAGTAGTCGTTTAGTAGTTGTTTAATTTAGAACTTGAATACCAGATAAACATTGCAGTGCTGCTTTCCTTCAACTTATGTATTTTGATAATGATTCTTCTAAACACGCATCTTCAAATGTTTGGTGTTTCTATCACTTTATGTCATTATTAAAAATAATGTAAGTTACGTTTCCTTAATACAAAAGATAACTAAGATTTATGATCTACTTGGGGATACAATATGCCCTTTCTATTTTAACATCATCAACAGGACAATCATTTTTGTCACATTCAACTAAACCTATTCTTTTCACAACTGCCATTCCAGATTGAACTCTTCCAAAGATTGCATGCTTTCCATCCAACCACTGTGTTGGAGCCAAGGTGATGAAGAATTGAGATCCATTTGTGTTAGGTCCAGCATTTGCCATAGACAAAACTCCTGCTCCAGTATGTTTTAATTCCGAGCTTATTTCATCATCAAAATGTGGCCCATAAATTGATTGTCCACCCTTGCCAGTGCCAGTAGGATCCCCACCCTGTATCATAAAATCTCTGATAACTCTGTGGATCTTGGTGTTGTGGTAGTAACCTCGGCGAACTAACTCCATGAAATTTCTGCATGTTACAGGTGCATGTCTCCAATACATCTCCACAACAATAGAACCCATTCTGAAAACAGTCAATTAAAAATATGCCATTAAAAACTCGTGGAAGCATACATTAGACTTGTTTTATAACAGGGATTGATCAAAAATAGCACCTCAAGTAGAATTTGGTGTTTATCTGACTGTCCATTGCCATTTTCCTTTTACTTGCCTTTCTGCTGTTCAACCAGACATTCCGACAGTCAGTTATGACTACTCGATTATTTGAGGTAATTTTCATGAGATTTTCGGTTAAGTTGGTTATACAATCGAATGTTGGTTTCCGATTTGTACGCGAACGGAGTTAAAGGTCCATATTTCCATAATATTAGGTTACCCAAATAGAATGAACTAGAATGGAAATAACAGATTGCTTACGTTGTATGTATCACAGCCATCGGTGGTTTCCATGTTTTATCAGGAACACCAGAACTAGAAAATCCAAGCATGATTGTAACTTTTATGGCCAGGGAATTTGAAAATACAGTCTGTTTATTTTACGAACAACAAACTTGGACTTTTAATCAATATAAATGTCAATGTCAAGTGTCAACTTGTCAAGCACTAGCACAGCCTAACAGCCTGTGTCAAAGACACAGATTATGTAGTATTTCTAAAGTTTTTTTACCGGTATTGGTAATTGACTATTCTGCCAGCGTCACGTGGAGGCGGCACCTTAGTTGCAAAGTAGCCTGGCTGACAAACTTTATACTTTGAAATGGATACATGTTAGTAGCTGCTACGACAAAAACCAGGACAGGAGAACAAAATATATTTTATTTCCCCCATTGAAACCAAGTAAACATGTCTATTTCGATTGATTAAATGTGTTCCACTTTGAAGTCATAAAGACTTCGCGATTTTGGAATTTACTGGATTTATCATCTTAGTTTAATCTTAAAAATGTTTTTAACGGTTTTATTCGATATACAGACTAGTAATGGTTTATTATTTTTGATTATCACTGAATGCATCATGCAGCGGCGCCAGATAATGAGGGAGGAAATATTAAGGGTAGTAGGCATGCTCCAAGCCTCACTCAACAGTTGTGTGGAGAAGATTGGAACAAAACAAAACGTGATGATTATCAAGGTTATGGTGAAGTGGCTGAAAGACACCCAGGCGGATAGCACATAACCACCCACCGACAAGACTGATTTTGCAAGTTGCCGTGACAAGACAGCCAAATGCAGTCATGCGGTTGGTTCAAAGGCTCCAGTCGTGAGTATCTGTGTTTTTTTTTTAAAGAATAGGTGAGTATCAGTGTTTGTCAGTTACCAAAATGTGAGAAGACTGCATGAAGCTAAGCTTCATGTTCGTAGACCGCTTTGTACTCCAGCAGTGCGCCGAGGAAATCGTGGATGAACATTACAGTGGGTTCGTGAATATTTCCTATGGTAACCACTAATGTTTATCGATGAGTCCCGATTCCATCCCGAGTCGCGTAGAGTATGCGTATGGTGGGAAGGATCTTGACGGTGTTGCAGACGGTTCTCAACGACTCTGTCGACTCGGTTCTCGTGAGAGCCGTCTGACCACGACTTGCGAGTGGTTCGAATCCAAGCAAGCACTCTACGTTGTGTAAATTATTTCATCACCACTGCTCTCAAAACTCTGAAGAAAAACATCATGAGGAAACCGGCATGTCTTAGAACCAAAAATTTGAAGTCAGGCTCATTACTATCTGTCCTTCACGATAAATCGACTGCCCGTCTGGCGGAGTGTGCTGAAGCGTAATGCTGTGATCCCACAGCCAGCTTTCTTACAGACCAGACTGCGGCAAGCCAGGCCGATGGGCCGTGAGAACTGTCATATATGTTTGATACGTCGTGAGTCGGTTAGTTCAAAGGTGCAGTGTGGCGCAGCACGGGGACGCCTATCTCGGCCCTGTGCGTGTCTTTCAGCTTTATCAAACGTTGACCACTGAATAAAATCACTGCGGTGGAAACATAAGATTCTGTAGGTATTAATAGACACAAAGTTTTTTTTTAAATAGACTCTTAAATCACATTAAAAAAAAAAACAGCTTTTCATAGTTGTAACTCTTAATAAAATAGAAAACGTTTGATTGACGCACCATAAATCATGGTCACCCTTCTACTAACTCGCATTGTAGGTTTTAAGTTCTGTAGGTGATGAAGTCATTTAAACTTTATTCATACGGTCTACATTTTCTTCGAAATCGTATTACCTAGTGGTTGGCAAAAAGAACGGTACCTTTACTAAGCTCCATTTATGAGAACTGAGTGGCCGCGCTTTTCCTCCATGTTTCGACCGCGCGGCCATAGTAAATGCTTTATAACTTTCTGAATATTGGATCTACGAATTTGCGAGTTTCACTGTTAGTGTTTTACAAATTCCTCTGTAATGTTGACGTAGTTGTTTTTCTTCTACGACACTATGTCCGAGCAGTCGAAAGGGACACCGTAACATTAACCCATTAACGCCGAGGTGATCAGAATTTTTACTAACTTTTCAACGTGTTTATTTATTATGGTTAACGGACCAAAAAATTGATGTAATACCTCTATTCCTACGCGAAATTTGATGTTCTTTCAGAATCTGAGCTCAAAATTTCGATAAGACACCGAGGAAAAAAACATGGTCGATTGAAACTTGAAAATAATAAATTTTTGTTCTTGTAATTTTTTCCTAAAGTTTATAATTTTTAGGAAAACGATAGAGTAAGATTTTATAAAAATTTTTCATTCTCGCCGCCATTTTGAAAAAACGCGTCGCTGAAATTTTCTGAAAAAAGAAATCCTCTTTATGTTCGAGTGCCATGATCACCTCTGATCTTAGTAAAAAGTTGATATCTTTGCGGTATCACTGTGAAAAAAAATGCGAACGAAAAAAAACGAAAATTTTCATGTTTTTCATGTTTCAATCGACCGTTTTTTTTTCTCGATGTCTAATTGAAATTTTGAGCTTAGATTCTGAAAGAACATCAAATTTCGCGTAGGAATAGAGGTATTGCATTATTTTTTTGGTCCGATAACATAATAAATAAACACGTTGAAAAGTTAGTAAAAATCCTGATCACCTCGGCGTTAATGGGTTAATTACGGTGTCACCGTAATGTGTTGTTATAAATTTAAATTATTAAGTATATTTTTTTTGTCTAAAGGTAAGTATTAGGTACTATTTTCGGAGATAACAAGACAGAGAAACATTCATGAAATAAAACGCAATTCTTGTGAGATGACAACAAATTATTTATTCAAAATAACGTTCTTACATTACAGTTTTGGCAAGAAGGGACGTTTAGTCCAAAAATATCTATTACTTACATCGTCCACGTTATGCTTACCTTTATTATCGTCTTCAGACATTTTCTAAGAGACCAAATAGACCATACTTTCATTCATAATCACGTTAACGGAATAACTTTATTGAGTCTTGAAAAACATACCTTTTACCCGAGGTTTATTTTCGAATACCAGGATTTAAGGAGGCAACATTAAAACTTAAGAAATGATTTCGATATGAAGGGTAGTAAAATTCCTTAAGTTATCAATAATTAAAATCTCACCATCAGTAACACAACATTTTAAAAGACTCATAAAGTGATTCGGCTAATAAATGCACCACAAATTCTTTATCTTACCTTATTAAATGTGTATAGACACACTATACATTCCTAATTTTGTTCCTAATACGTATTGCTCCACGAGACATTCTTGCCTTGAAATTAAAGTCTTTGAAGTCTAAAATGAGGATTTGATAGATACAAACTTCTAAGAATGAATGCTAGGAAGTTCCTCATATGCTCGACTGCGGGCGAGTATTGGTTATCAAAACAAGTACCTTCCTAAAGGTGGCAATTAAAGTATAAGTAATAGGATTCGTCACAAGTTTTTTTTTTTTCGTTTCTATTTAGGTATATCTATCAAATCCTGCGCAGATATAGTTTAAAATCTGGTCTTTCATTGAGCTATCCTTATCTGTTATTAAAACAAGAGATGATTTATAAAGCCCACTGTTAAAACACATTAGCAAAGCCTTCCGTGCCTTAGAAACCACGTTAACCCGTTGATCCTGGCCGTCATTCCTTGATCTTACGAAGGGAATACGGCTCGACCGCCGAATGACAACCACTTGACCCCTTCAATTTTCCGTATTTTCCGCGGATCGCAAATATTATTTGACCACATCCGAATCCGATCACATCCACATCCGTAATTCGTAAATTAAAATTACAATTATATATCAAAATAAAATATAAAGTTAAAAAGCTCAAACAAATGAGATTAAAAAAAAATATATTGAGGGTAGATGTTAGTTAAGTCGTTCAGGGTACTACAGTCCCCCGTGGCGGTTGAGCGGGTAGTGTAGGTAAGTGAAAACAGAAGGTTATCTGTTGCTGTTTGAGAGAACTTATTCCAATACTCCTTTATTTCTGTTATAATTTGTAGCATTTTGATCAACTTTGGTAAACCAAACTTTATAAAATGGGCAGGTTTAGCAATTCATTTCAGAAAACATCGCTAATTCAAATAACAGATGAAGGCAGGTCAAGTTAAACCAAACCTAGACCTATTTATAGACCAACAGACTAACCAAAGGGACACGAGATTAACCGAAACATATTACACCCTTCCGTTTGAAAGACATTTTTTGTTAATCTGCTTACCTTTACAGCGGCGTGAATATCGTATTTTATACAAACATTTGAATACTACGACACTTATCTATGTATCTATTACGTAAACATCAATTATAAATGAATCCAGACGTGTATTGGAACGGACTGGTTTGTATAAGCTACACAACAATAATGTGAACAATTTTATACCACAATTATATTTTGCAAAAAATGTCTACAGTCTTTAGAATAACACTTGAGCGCAAAGAGTTGAGTCTGATGAGTTGTTAAGGAGTAGCTTTTAGTGAGGAAAAGAACGAAGATTTGTTATTCTGACCCACGCAGGGTCTCTCCATCAATGACAGTGGACATCTTATAGAAGTCAATGTAAACACGGACGCAATAAATTCCCGATGAAAATCGAACAGTAAAAACACATTTCGTTTTGTGACACGTTGAGATGCAGTCTATTCTCAATGTTTGGTTGAACACCGAGAGTTGAAAATCCAGTGCCCGAAACAATGTTACCGCGATTTTATTGCGTGTGTATATGGACTAAACGTTGAGCTACACTTGTCAGCATCAATTGCACATACAATGAAACCAAGCCACTATTTCCGCTCAGTCTTGCTGTGTTAAACAAAACATGCAGACTTAAAATGGTGCCAATTAATGCTGACGAGTATCTCAGCCCTAATAACTCGAACACCTTAATTTTCGTCAAATAAGTCCGATAAAGATGTCATCAAAACGAATTATTTTATGATAAATACGATACATTCTAAATTAAATTCATAATTTGATTTGTTTGGACCTAATGCGCAATTTTTGCCCGATTTTTTTTCGAAAATATAATTTTTTGGTTCGTTACCTTCACTTTGTACAAAAATAGCATTACGTGTTCATTTCTATCATTAAGTCCTGCGATGAGCTCAGTGCGAGCGATAGGCCCTCTCGGACACCTCAAAGCAAGAAATTACAACCAAATTAATATACTTTTCATTATACTATAATATTAGGTTAAATGCAAAATATATATCTTAAATATACTTACTGAAAATATCTAAGTGAAGATTATACATTGGAATTACCTACAGTTTATTAATATGTGTACACGAATATTAGGTATGCCAAGCTGGAAGTTCTTCTCAAACAAAATCTTTAAACTGATATCGTGATAGTCTAGAGACGTCCGAGGTACCACCGATCCTATTTCCTATGAGCTTGGTGTCAGTGAAGCTACGATGTGTAGTGGACCTTATCGTGCCGACCCTAGCGTTATATAATAACCTTTATCGTGAGGTATTCTACTTGAAACTAAGGACACCAAACCCACCTATAAGGTAACTTACCGACATAACCTAACCTAGCGTCCTAGTTGAGAATAACTCGAAACAAAATAGTGCCAACTTGTATATCGGGCAGTATATAGCAGAACTGATGACTCCGGCTGATTTTAAGGCTAGGCACGAAGTATATCTTAACTTATAGACTTAACGATTGCTGAATAATTATCAACTAATAAAACCGGAGTTATTGCATGACTAACTCAGTCTAGATCGAGCCTCGTTTGTAAATAGTTTAGAATATAGTTCAGTAGGTATTCGGCAGTGTTCGTAAACTCACGTTTTCTTATAAATATCGATGAGATGATTAATTGAGAGGCCTCTGTTCATGAGTCGGAAACTAACTACAGTTAACAGTATAGAAATTAAGTAATATATTACTATTTAGAAATTACTTCCACAATGTGAACAAGTCAGTTTTCTACAAGTGCAGCTTAATTCGCGCCGCAGAGTGCGGACATACACAGAAGGCCAGTAGGTATTTCTTATTGTTAATATCTTAGGTATCGACGTATGAACTATTGCGAACTGGGTGTATATTATATATATTTAACCTTTTGACCGCTACAATAATGAAACACACAACATCACCTTGCTACTACTACTGCACAAAAGCTGAATATTTGAAAATGTATATTATATTGGGTATACTATTTATATTACCAATGACATCATGTTTATTTAATGGTTGTTTAAAAATATCCGCCACCGAGTGATGACGAAATATTAGTTCCTGACCATCATTGGTTGACTGCGGAGGGTCAAAAGATTAAAGTGAGTGGAAGGCACTCAATTGTGTTGAGTAACTAGGTATATATAAATGGCTTACAGGACAATATAGTAAGTATATAATGTATGTGTAGTAGGGTGTCGGGTATAAACACAAAAAAAAAACAACTGATAAGAATAACATTTCGGTTACAAAATTATATTAGAAAACATAACAGAAATAAAATAAATTTGTATCAATTAAAATAAAGTGGAATAAATTAGGTGTTTTTAGAGGTTAAACCTAAATGGTTGATAAATAATTATTATATATAGGGTCAAATTAAATTAGCTGGCAATTATTTGTCCACGTTATTTATTACTTTTCGATATCGATATAGTACGTATAGTGAGGCCGGGAATTTTATTTTACCCTGTATATATTTTAACTAGAAACTAAAGGAACAAAATATATACGTAAAAATCTTTAAACGACAAAGTAACATAATTTTGGAATAAAATACATAAAGACTAGAAATTGAGCGATGAAGTAGACTATGTTTTAGAGATAGAGAGGAACAAAGAATAATAGTCATCTCGTAAACGCGCCACATGTCTTAAGCTAATAATATAAATCCTACTTTATGCCTACAGTATAATACATCCATATTTATCAAACAGACTTAGAGCTATAACATCGAGGCGGGAAATCAATGTTTTAATGCAATTTCTTCCCAGCTGAACTACTAGGAAGTGGTGGAGAGATGGCGTTTTGGAGGACTAACCGGTCAAAAAGTGCTGACTCTCAGCCTAGTTTTATTAATTTACTTTACATTTCCATTTTTACCATGTCAAAATCATTAATTTTTATAATGCTGCATGCAAAATGTTAATTATATTATTATAATAATTATAATATAAGCTGCTTGAGTATCTTCAAAAAAATTTTTTTATCGACCTTTATATTTAGTCACAGCTGCCTGTTGTGATTTCTTGTCTGTGAATATTTTATAACATTGATTTAGTAAATAAATAATAGGTTAGTCTTTTATGTCCTAGATTATTCTAATGTTAGATCGTGTTATTTTTTACGTTCCTTGCATTCAACTGAGCCCTCCAGAATATTTAAAAATCAAAATGTCCATAGAATTCCCCAACCTCAAGGCTATTCATCAAAATGTACACTTCAGGCAATTAGACCTGATCACATAAATTACCAAAACATTCGCAATCCCTTCAGTACAGCGACGATTACTGTTACATTTTACAAAGTTTAAATCTTGACAATTAATATGTTAAATACCTGTTTAACAATAATATGCGCATACGACAAAATAATAATATAAAAGATCAAAAAAATAAACTTACGCTTTAAGCCATGTAACAACTAAAATAAACTTTGGCCAAACAATTAAATTATCACACTGTGCATAGAATGTACGTTCTTATTGACCATCTGAGCAGATCTAGTATATTGCGGTTTTGTATGTACCCTTTATTTAACAAAACATTACGTGTTGTTAAAATTATCACATCTCTGCAGCATATTTTGATTCTGTTTACGCTCAAACGATCAAGTAGTTATATAGTTCTAAATAAAACAAAGTTTAGCGTTATATTACAAAAATGTATGCTTTGCATTGACGTCTAAAGCCGTTCAACAAATGAGTAAAATAAACCTAGTACAAGAT
Organism: Aporophyla nigra; assembly: GCA_947507805.1. Lineage (NCBI taxonomy): Eukaryota > Metazoa > Arthropoda > Insecta > Lepidoptera > Noctuidae > Aporophyla > Aporophyla nigra. The sequence goes on along the minus strand of OX382291.1, from coordinate 8,620,384 downwards.
GTTTTATAAGAAATTCGATCTCTACTTTTACACTTTTAGTTATAATCAGTAATCTAACTTATATCTAGACTCTTCACAAGAGTATACCCGTTCATCACATCCAAATCGCATTGTGCTCAACAATAATAATCACGTAAAAATTATAAAAACTATTAATTTGAAGAATTTTACAGTTGAAGCTATTTTCGTATTCCCGCGGATTAGATGATTGTGATATATAGTATTCGACTGGTTATCACACGTGTGAACGATAGTGTGAACGGTGCTGGCCTGAACGAGAGCTCGCAACGACAGACCACAGCGACACAACTGGTTCTCTGTAACTGCGGCTGCGGTCGCATTCGGAGGAGCGCCTATACTGATGTGATGACTCCGCCCAAATTAAAGTTACGTTATGTGATGTTCAACTGTTTCATACCGTGATGGCTATTTTATGTTTAGTTTTTGATTCCCGTAGCTAAGTAAATACTTCACGTCTTTTATCATCGACGACAATCTATCATGTTTAGTTAACCATTGTAAATTAGACGTTTTGAAGTATTACACACAAATGCCAATAATCTATCTATTTCTGCAAAACTTTCTTACCTCGACAACTATATTCGCATTCAAATTACAAGCATCCTAACCGACCTATAGATAGCCCACTGGAATTTCTACCTTATCTTACAGGCTTCTACCAATCATTGTGCCAGCATTTGTGCGCCAACTATGTTGGTCATTAAGGCCAATATTGGTACCAACATACGAAGCCATCGTAATCAGTACTTGATTAGAAATGTATAAATAAATATGTTAACTTAATACAACCATATCGAAAGGAGTTCAAGACCATATTATTATAATTAGGACAAAATTTATTGCACCAATGGCAGTGATGAATATACACAGTATATAGGAAAATCTAGCAATTCGCTCCAAAACAACGTATAATTAAACCTTAGTACTAACTTATGTAATCAGCTAACTTTGGAATGCTCCGTAAAATACTTTAGTCTAAAATCTGATAGAAAGAGACGGTTTGGTTTTCTATAATAAATTCATCGAAAATTCAGCCAACAATTGACATGAAAGTATACTTAAAACTAACTTATATTTGGCAATAAATAATTAAGTAGGCCTTGAACTCCGTCACTGAATCATTCAATTATAATCATAATACAACAATAAATTCACATTAAATACAATTAATATACGATTACTGGTAATAGTCTGTATGATAGACACTTAACTACTTGTAATAATTATATGAGTGGTTTCCTCTTACAATAATACTGGAAAACATATTTAATAGAATAAAAGAATTTTAAATTAAAATAAACTGCGTTCCGCTATACCTGCCTTGTTCCATTCTGAAAAGAAGAGATGAGCCTTCAAAACGATAATCTTAGTAAATTTTAAGTCAACATTTATTTTTCTACCAATAATGTAAAACCCCATGTTACTCCCTATAATATCAGCTATCTAACAGTGAAAGTCTCGTGAAAATCAGCCCAGTTGCTTCAGAAATTTGCCGGGACAAACAAACCAGATAGACTTTGGTCACAGTCACTGCATTTTTAGTCACAGCTACTGCAATACAATCCAATTTTGATCACAGCTACTGCATTTTTAGGGCTCCGGCCTTCATATTTGAGAGCTTCAATGTGTTGGTATTTTCTAAAAATACTATGATATAATTATATTATAATAATTCGAAGTATGTGCCAAAATCGCGACTCAACTGGTCCCTATAAATGGCAAGCGACATCGAAGCAGAGCCAGCCGGAGAAAGCCGATGAGCTAGGACCCCCTAGTAGCCCCAACGAGAAGAGAAGAAAGGCATTTACCTTGCAGTGGGAATAGTAGGTTAATAAGCCTGATGTCTAGATTTGTGCCCAGTTGAAGGCAATTATATTATTACAGGGGACTTAAACATAACTAGCGAAATCCGACTTATATCCTATTAATATTATAAATGTGAAAGTTTGTGAGTATGGATATTTGTGTCCCTTTCACGCAAAAACTCCTAAACGAATTTGGATGATATTTGGCACACAGATAGTTTATGACCAGGATTAACACACATAGCGTAATTTTTATCCCGGTAATACGTTCCCACGGGGTAATATCTAACCTCTACGCGGGCGAAGCCGCTGTAAAAAGCTATTGTGAATTGGTTAAGAACTGTGACAAGACTATGGAGTATTGTCATAGTTCTTATCCAATTAACTTTAGCCATCCAAACCCATAGTCCATTATGTTTGAACCATATCCTGCAATAGTCCTACTCCAACTGTCGATTGTCGTTGGGTGCACTTGCATAGTGTATACATGTAAGCACGTTAAGCCGTTGGTCCTACGTCTGATCTCTCTCCGGTCGTGTCGGATTGCCGTCCCATCGGGTAATGAGAGTGAGGGAAGAGTGAGTGCTCCTGTGTCTGCGCACACACTTGACCACTATAATATCTCCCGCGCCGATGGCTAGTCTCCGTTGAGATTGGCGGCCGCGGCCGAAATACGGTCTAGAGGACTCTATGTATATAGTGTATACAGTTCGTCGATTGGGAGCTGATATAATTTAAAGTGTCTAGCAGGGCTGTGAGGGTCGGCTTCAGCCCCTCGTTCGCTGTCCATAGATCCGGGACGCCAGTGTGATTTTTTTTTAAACAATAATTACGTACCCGTATTTAATGAGCCGCTCGGATCTGGTTGAGGTCATCGTCGCTGTCGGTAGGTGGGGCGGCCTCGGAGCCAGCTAGTACGGTGAGGTGGGTCGAGTCGCTCTGTAATGTGCTGCATTCGCCACTCCAGTTTCCGCACTGTGCCTTTTTCTGTAATGCTTGTACGTAGGACTGTCGAAGTAGAAATAGTAACAGTTGACTGTGGGATAATAACATCAATTAACAGCTTTAGCTTTTTTGTTTTGTTTTCTGTCCAAGCTAGTACCTGTGAAATTACATCTCCATGCGCTGTCCTGACTTGGTACAGGTATCTGTATTTGCGTTGTTTCATCTCGGTTCGTTGCTCGCGGGTTATCGGTCGAGTCTGCTGGGCTTTCAAATGACGCTTCTGGGCACTGATACCTTTAGAAAAAGTCTTTATTAGAAAACAAGCATGAAGCGAATTTGATATTGGGTGGCAAAGTATATGCAGCTTGTGTGTATAGCGAATGCAAGCACAGGAACGCTAGAAAATGTACTTCATATAATGTATGTCGGATCTGGTATGATGCGTATGCACTTACAAACGAAACAAACGCCTATGTTTGGCGTTGAGTCTAGGGTTATGCTGTCGATATAGACCATGGACACGTTGTTGCGATACAGGTAACCTAGAAACTGTTGTATTTCCTTTTTAAGTTCAAAGTTACACATAGATCTGCAATTTTGAGTAAAGTCCTTTTATAAATTATGTATTTCACAAATTTACCCTTACCCCAATTCTGCTTCATAGTGGGTATATCTGACGTTGTCTAATCGCGATCGTATACAGATTATCCGACAAGTACATTTCCGTGCGAGTGACCTTTGTTTTCGCTCTAAGGAGTTAGTCTTCCGTACTTAGCTGTTTTGTTCCCCAGCCTAGTTAATAGCCATTAATGAATTTTCACACTTCTAGCAACATAATCATGTTGCAGAAACAACGTTGTGCCACTTAGTTTCGGGTGTAGGAAGACGCGAAGCCATCACTTCAGTACTCGCCGTTATTGTGAGCATTTTGTATGCATTATGTTTCAGAGGAAAGTCAACGTGGTTTTAATTATTTTACACGAAAATAATCTTTAATGGCCCTGTACCGTTTCATGAGCATGCACCCTTTTCGTTGCATTGCGCGCTGCCGTGCGTATTTCCAAAAAAGATATGATCAAAGAAAGAAAGTCGTTTACAGTTTTTTTTTGTTTTAAAAATTGTTTTTTTTTTTCTATAAATAGGTTTGAACAAACACGTTTTACATGACAATCATATTTTTAAAACTAGGTAAGGTCAGGTTTCCTTGTGAAGAAAGGCTGACACAAACAGATGTCACAGTCCCTTTTAAAGTCCAGATATAATCTTGGTCACACCATGTGAAGACTATATATATTGGTGTCTGAAATGGTATTTGAGCAAAGAACCACAAAGATAGAGTGGACATGTTCATTCAGTACACACACATACGTCACTAATCGTGCAGCTCATCTCATTGTTACTAAGTATGATGTAAAGAATACATAGATATAGATGCTGAGTCTTTTTAGATCCTGTGTAGGGGACTTAATACTCACTCTGCTCGTGATAAATCCCGGTGGCAGTAAGAGCGCATTGTGCGGTGAGGCCTACGATCGCAGCAGCAGGCCAGGCAGCCAGTGTCAACCATGACAAACGGCACGGTGGCGCAACAACTGGCTCCAGTTTCGCACGCTCCCACAGCTAGAAAATTGCAATATAACTCCCATAATTTATTTGTTGATTGTACTTACTTTAAAGTTGTATGCAGCAATAACATAAGCACATAGTAGACTTCATACAAAAGTGGATCATTATAAACTGTAACTGTATTTGTTTTAGCTAGTATTAGTAAACTAACATTTCGCTAATAACGGAATAAAGATCCATGTTACTTGAATTTGTCTTTCTTTATGGGAGTGCGTTTATATTGTGAATCTTATTTGTGCAGAATACACATATTCTTTCTCTTTTTTATGTGATGAGCCAACTTGTCATGATGGAATGATGAAGCCTAGGTTAAAGAATAAGTTAACTTTTTCTTTTCGCTTAGTTTTCATAAACACGAGCAGCACGCATCAACGGCAGCGGCAATACTTATGACGACAGCTTTCCGTTATTAGAAAACCGGTTCGTCTCCCATTCAAGTATTCTCAAATAGTGATGGAGCGGAATAGAGATCTACCAGGCCACTCAGAAAGTTTTGCGAAAAAAGTTTTTTTTTGGTATGAGAGACTGGCCAGTTATAAACTCTTATAAAAAAAATGATATTTATAAGTCAAAATAGGTACGTTCCAATTTCAAAATTTCCCTCCACATTTTTTGCGAGCTAATTAAATTATCGTGTCTCATTGGAAAATGGATTTGCGCCGAGAACATTTTCGCGCTATGATTTTTTACGATTTCAAGTGTCGCCTGAAACCGGACGAATCATACGATAGACTTCAAATTGCATTCATAGATGAAGGCCTTTCCAAGGCAACTGTGTATCGTTGGTATAACGAATTCAAACGTGGTCGACCAACTTTGGGGGATGAAGAAAGAAGTGGTCGCCCTTTGACGGCTGTTACGGAGGAAAACGTGCTAGCAGTGAAAAATGTAATCCAAGACAATAAGCGAATTACGTATCAGGAGATTCAACACATACTGCAGATTGGATCGGGAAGCCTTCACGAGGTTCTACACGTGCATCTTCGCGTGAGGAGAATAGTTTCACGCTGGGTGCCGCACAACCTCACCGATGCTTAGAGCTGGCCCGGGTAGAATGGTGCCGTGATATGATAAACAAATTTGAAGCAAGCTCGTCTCGGCGTGTTTACGTCATTATTACAGGTATACATACAATACGATCCAGAAACGAAGCGCCAGTCGACGGTTTGGGTGTTTCAAAACGAACCAACGCATACCAAATTGAAGCGATCTAGAAGCGGGGGAAGATTTGGATCGCGAGCTTTTTCAATTTGACTGGCTACTTGGTGTCAATCCCTTTACGGAACCAAAGAAGTATCAACGCCGAATGGTATACTAACAAATGCTTGGCAGAAGTTTTCTCTGTTGTGAGCAACAAGCGACCAAACATAGGGCTCCGCGGGCTACTGCTCCACCACGACAACGCGCCCACGTACACCGCGCTTAAAACGAGGGACTTCTTGGACAGCACGCCAGTCTTTACAGCCCTGCCCTAGCACCGTGTGACTTCTTTTATTCCCAAAACTTAAAAATCTGCTCAAAGGGATACAATTTTCTTCGCCGGAAGATGCGCTGTCAGCGTTCGAGCAGGCTGTAAACGATGTGTCTGCGGCGGACTGGAAAAAGTGTTCCGAAAACTAGTTAAGACGCATGAAACTTTGCAGAGAGGCTAGTGGAGAGTATTTTGAAAAGATTTAATAAAATAATATTTACGTATAGAACACTTCTTTTTATTATCGCAAAACTTTCTGAGTGTCCCACCTATATATTATAGTCTATACAGAACAGAGACACGTATAGAAAAGATAAGACCCGCTTGAAATAATTTGATAATCATTTTTTTGTTTTTTTTTTAGATTTACTGTCAACAATAACTGTCATGTCTGTATACCCAGCAGGACCCTACGTTTAATCCGATTGAAAGTTAAATGTTAACGTGCGTAGTATTTAGTACCTTCCGAATCGTATAAGTAAAAAATTAGTAACTTAATTGTTACAGCGTAATCTTTAATTATATTTATTATTATTTCAATTTTTTTACCGATGTTAAATACACAGATCATATCATAACAGATTATTATTAAATGATGTACATACACTTTCTTTCTTTCTTTGATTAACGCCACCATACGTACTAAAAGCTGTGAAAGTTCATACATCGACCAAACGAAACGTTGGTTCGCTGAAAAAGTACAAAAAGTTTTATAAAACAATTTTTTAGCTAAAATACATACTATTTAATTAAAACTAAGTTTATTTGAAAAGTACTAATAAAATGCTTATAAGAAATATGACTGTCCGGATTGAAAGCCTCAAAACCTTATTTTGTTTTTTGTTTGAGTCCTGCTGGCTTGATAAAAGTTTTACAGGTGCATTCCTCAATAAATAATCGTGATTTTAAAATTAAACTAAGGTATTTTTAAGGTACTAATACACCGCTAAACGGGACCATATAAGATTTGTCTATAGACCTTCAAACAGCGGAGGGCCTGCTGGAATATAATTGAAGATAACGCTGTAACAATTAAGGTACTAATTTTTTACTTATACGATTTGGAAGTTATTAAATACTACGCATGTTAACATTTAACTTTCAATCGGATTAAACGTAGGGTCCTGCTGGGTATACAGACATATTACTGTCCATAGGATTTAATAGTCGTGTCAATTAAAAGCGGTGTCGAAGTACTAACCATTAAGCTAGGTCCAAACAGTCAATAATATGATTTTTTAATAAAAACATTTTTTTGTATAATAACGTGTCTGGCCGCTGATGCTAAAATGATAGCTTGCATTCGTTTGGGCATTCTATCGAAAGGAAAACTAAAGCTACTTTATTTTAGTTGTAAATAAGTGTTTATAAATGATGTTTTAATATTTAAGCTAAGCCAAGCGAAACTCGTGCGGCATGCTGAGCGAAATTAACTCATAGCGATTGTGTCAACTAACAGGTAGGACGTATATTCATTGTGATCACACTTCAGACTGATATTAATTCAAATGAACAACGTTGTATGACCCGAATGCAAAGCGATGGCGAACTAGCTGACTGTCAAGCATATAATTAACACAGCGTGGATAAACTGGCGGCAGGTCGCAGGAACTACTTGCGGTGCCTGATATCCACAAAACGGGGCGTGGTAAATCAAATGCCCATGTAACTTCCACTCCCACGCAAATAGGAGACATTACCCTAGCAGTTGTGGCCGATAATGCACTTAAGACAAACTGTCCAGTTACATCCAACTTTCGAGAAAAATATTAATCGTCGAATGTGACTCGGCTGGACAGCCGTCGGGAAGCTGCGCAATATCTTCTTACACACCAGTGTTTCAAGACGAAAGTCTCTCACCAGTGCGTATTGCCAGTGACAACCCAAAACGTGGACACAATTATATGGGCATGATGTAGAGGAATGAGGAAGGTGTTAAGAAAGTTTTGAATATGATTGGGTCCCCATTCATATCCAAAACTTAAAGCCATCCCACCTACTCTTAGCCATCTCTCTGGCTGTAAGAGTGAGGGGATGGCTAAAGAAACGATGGATCAAGTCTGTAAAATAAAATGAATTTTTCCTTTATTTAATTAAATATGAATATATCAACAACATAAAAACATTAAGAAAATATATAAAATAGTAGCCCACCGGTATTGGGAACAGGTTTCATGCTACCGGTGGTTTGGGCGTCTGAGACAAACCTCACAACGATACCCGCTGTGACCAGAAGTGCCGCTCTCTGGATCAAGCCCTTGATCCAGCTGCCTAATGAGAGCCTTCTTAGACATAGGTCCAGGCTTTTGGCTATTATGCCACTGGCCTTCACGACTATCGGGACAATGACATTCACATTATGTTTTAAATTTTATTTTATTTTAAAAGAAAGTGTGTGGTGGTTCCCACCACAGCAATTGCCAAACTTGATTCACAGTGAGCAGGGTACATTGCTCGCGGATGGCTGATGGAGCCAAAAGGTCCTAAAGGAGTGGCGACTGCCTGCCGGAAGGCGCAGCGTTGGTAGTACTCCCACAAGGCACATCGATGAGCTGGAAAAGATGACGTGAAACCGCTAGATGCGAGAAGCACCGGACCGGTCGATGACACAACGCCACGGAAAAGGCCTATGTCCAGGAATGACCGATTTTCGACTGAAATGATGATTGTTGACCGATGAATGATTATGACCTGTTGAAGAAGGCTTCTCATACTTTAACTATGCCCTGCAGTTCAAAGCATTTACTAAGTCATGCAGTTTAAAGCAGTAATGAACACAAACAAAATGTAAATCTACTGACCCATTTAAGCATCATCATTCTTTCGAAGAAGTAGTCGAGGGAGGTCGCAATCACGGCGCCGCCGTACACGCTCGTTCCGAAAATCGTTAGAACTGAAACATGAGGAGCATTTTATGAATATAGAGAGACAGGACACGCAATTATTTGAGTTAGAGCTAGAAGAAGTAAGATTACCTTAAGTTACGAAAACGTTGATGACTTTTGCAAGTTCACGCGACATTTGTGACGTCCGCGTCGCTGTGTTTTGCATCTACTATAATAGTGTTCATTTGCATCCGGTTAGACTGGAAGCCGACCCCAACATAATTGGGAAAAAGCTAGGCAGATGCAAAATGTGTGTGAACATTAATATTTAACTTAGACATAGCACAGAAATCTCGATGTGTCGAATGGTCGCTGGTCGACCACATGTCGCTACGTCATATCAGTAGTTTGCTCTCGTGCCAAGTAGGGGCGGAAGGCTACTTGTATGAATAATAATTATGATAAAGTTCTAGGTATGGTTTAGTTTTTGTAGGACGACTCTTCATCTGTGTCTAATTAGAAAATCACAGAAATAAATTGCAAATCATATTATCTATCAAAACTGAATGTGTTTACTGGCTGCGCTACATAAATTATTTACTTTTCCCATTACAGGTGTTTGAGGCACCCAAATATCATGCGCCTTATTCCTTCATTATCCACGATACGCATGTTGCAACAATGTACAGTTAAACCAAAAAAGATGTGCGCTCCGGTAAATCTGCCGTTTTTTCGAATAAGCACGGACATACGTCGCAACACAAAGTATTGCCCCCACTGAGACAAACCGTTTGTTTTCAACAGCCGCGCTTTCTGATGGTGCATCGATCATTAGCGCATTTCTTAGTTTTCACTCTGTCGAGTTATTTGCTCCGGTTGGATGCACCTCGTCTCAGACACCCAAAGGTTTTGAAAAGGTTTATGGAATTGCACAGAGTTGTTAATCATTAATTTCCTAACCGTGATAGTACAAAATACGCAATTATTTCTACGGCTGTAACAGCTCTATATTAAATCATCATCATACGTTCTCTCTTCGACAGACGATGATTGCCGAAGCGCAAACTTTCCTTGGAGAGCTGTATGCAACTAAAGTATGTTTTATATCAGCTTAAAATTCATTTTCAGAAAACAACACAATTTGGGCACTAAAAAATTATTCACCAACTAATGATGTAGTACTATTTTTAAAATGTTCCCAAAACCTCTACAAACTTTTTAGGCTTCTAATGCTGCATCTATTTTAAATAAATCAGTCCCTTTTTTTAAATTCTTGCTCTTATCTCTCAGTTAGAACTAGAAATCCGCGCCGTGCCGTCATCAATGCAGTGACCTGTCGCTGCCGGCCGTGGTCGAGTTGATGGTCGGCGGCGAGGAGTCCTGGGACGCGGTGGTATCCTTCTGCGAAACAGTCGTGTTGCAGAAGGAGGCTGCGGAAAGGAAGCGGGAGATCTCTTCCGCTTACCCGGCCCGCAGCAAGCGCATCGGGTGAAGGCGAAGGGCGTCTAACGCCCTCTTCCAGTCCTAAATGGGTCCAGGAGCTACGGGTTTGAGGACATCCGTCGCCCCCTATTCCGAAGGACCTGAGATGGCGGTGCGTAGGGTTGAAATAAGGGGCAGTCGATTTCTTTTTGATATAAAATCTGCTGAAAAATCTAGCGCACCGCAAAGTAGGTACTTAAAGTATGCAGTAAAACACTATGCGAAAATTTTCGCGTCAGTTCGAACAGAGATTTATAATAAGTACGTATCCATCTCCAGTAGAAGCCTCAAAAAGCCACTCACGAAAAGCTTTTCAAAATTTTTGACACAATAGAACAATTATGAAAAACGGTAATTACTTTTTCATTCATAGATTTTGATTAGCAACGGGAGTTACAAAATTTAATATATTTTCTGCTTGAATTGTAGTAAAATCAATACGTCTTAGTGATATTTCACCACAAATTATTCGGAAAACTATGAAGCAGCATTTTTTTCGCTATTCTAGTTTTATCCAGGACGAAAGCCTAGGCATGTTACTTCTTAAAACATCAGCTAACTGCCAGTGATAGTCCCATCGAAATTGGTAGCCGGAAAAAACAGGCAGAAAATTTAAAAAAATATATAAGTACCATATACGTTCATATGCATTTAGTAAAAAAGCTGTTTGTTATTTTGATGTTTCATTTATTTTTATGTAGGTATTTATTTGTAACTATAGATGATAAGTGGGTACAACGAGATATTTTGTTTAATATAATCTCGATTTGTATTCTAGCGACAATTTAAGTGCCTTCATCAACAATGTTCGACAAAGCAACATAGCTGTAACAGCATATTCCCTAGAATGGACAGTATTAATAGACCGGATAGTACTCCCGATTGGAGTTGTCGAGTTTCCGATCCCCAGTTACTGCGTTTAACCTATATCAAGTTTCAAAGCAAATAATTGCTGCAGTATTTCAGAGTATCCATTCCTAATGTATCTAGTCCTCGGAATTGAATCGATGAAGGAATAAATTATCAGTAAACACGTGTATCTACAGCTTGCTCGCGACTCCGTGAAACAAATAAATATCTACACTTCTACACTCATATTATGAAAAGGAAAGATTTGATTTTATGTCAAATTGTTTGTAAATGTTAAACTAAAAACTCGACTTAGCTGATTGGTTAAATTCTTTCACCTACGCTAAGCTACCACTGCCCCCGTTATTGTAATAACAGTAAGACAAAAAAAAAAAAAAAACGCGGCAAATCGCACTTTAGCTTTAACATTTTTAAATTGGTGATTTGGTGTCAGCAGATAACTCGGATATTTAAACGGACAAGAAAAGGTAAACTTGCGTAATTAAAAAGACAAATATTCCATGGTGGACTTGATTAAGAATCACAGTACTGTAAAAAAGTCATAACATCAGTAACTCGACTTACTATAATTATAACAACGGGGGCAGTATAATATTCCGGAGTAACATGAGCTATAAATACTGAGGTATCTAAAGTACACTACATTACACATGCATTACGAGGGAAAGCCGATATTAATACCAATATTAACAGAATTAGGAAAAACTAAAATTTTATCCGCCAAGGAAATTAGGAGCAGTCTGTCACGGATACATTCGATTCAGAAGTTACCATCTGCTTAGCCTTTTATCAACTACGTTGGGGTCGGCTTGCAGGCTAAAAGGGTGCACCTGAATAACAGTATCTTACATGGAGCGATTGTCTGTCTGACCTCCACAACCCCAGATACTGGGTGATACGTTACCCCGTGGTAAGACTGGTTGTCAGACTTTGCTGGGACCAACGGCTTAACGTGCTTTCCGAGGCACGGGGAGGTCTTGGTATGTAAAGATGGTCATATACGAACCAATTGCGGCAAGCGTATCTTAACCTGGTCAATCGACCCGTGCGGCTGTTACTACTTAGCCACAGGCCCCTTATTTCAGAAGTATTTGTTTTAAATAACAAAGGCGACCCGAAGCAACGACGACATTATTCGGCTTTAATTTGGCTTCTGCCGATCAGCAAACTATTCGACATCTATCTACGCTAATTTGGTATTTTGCACTTGATTTGTTGTAGTGTGAGTGCGTTGTTGGCTGTTATTGTCCACCGCGGCAGGGAAACAAAATTTTTGGAACTACGAGCACGTTACGTTATCGTGGATGGAAATTTAAAATCTTCTTCTATTATATCCTTACATATGCCTTCATGGAAGTCTTTAAATAGAATCCGGACTCATGTAGGCCGGAGTAAAGAGATCCTGTACAGGTGGAGATTCATAGACGACTCAGCCCTGGAGTGTAAATGTGGTGCTGTCCCACAAACGATGAGGCACTTGATATCTTGTCCAGCATGTCCTGTTGTTTGCACGCCACACGAGTTGATGGACGCTACTGAAAATGCTAAGCTCGTAGCCAAATTCTGGGCTAACTCTATTTAGATTGCTATCGACACGCTACGAAGAAGAAGACATCCTTACATGTTACTTCCCTGTGCTATCATGATGCCGTGGACATCCATGATAATACCGTCGCTTTAGAAATTATAATAGCGCACAATAACGTCTATTACTTCTAGGCGTTCCGTTTTAGCATTTCCACTCACATTTGCCTTAAATTCATACAATGAAATTTAATTTCCTTTTTCATCAAATAGTCCTACAAACATTGATTTAAAGTAATATAATATGTCAATGCCTACAAAAGAATTAAATGAACTTCAACAGGGCTGTCTTGATGATTTTAATTATAATAAATCTAGCTAATCATATTTTAATCAATCTGGCACTAACCTACAAATTAAAAGAAAAAACGCAAGAGAGCTTCAACTTTTAACGTATTTAAAAAAAAAAAATCGACTCATTATCTCCATGAATACAAAAATCAAAATCAAAAGTCATTTATTCAAACTAGGCTGAGTCAGCACTTTTTGAACGTCAAAGTTACATAAGACAGTCCCTCCCAAAACGCCCGCCCTTCGACACTTCCTAGTGCTTTAGCTGGGAAGAAGTGGCGCAACAAACTCCCCAGCGGCACTGCTGTCTGTTAAGTTAGAAGAACTTGATTCTACACAGTATTATGTAAGTAATTAATAGCAGTACCTTTGTACTCAATTGTATTAATATGCCTTCTCACTCTGTTTTTTTTTACTGTGTGTACATAAATAATAAAATAAATAAATAATATTATAAAACAAAACATACATCAAATTATTCGCCATATGTCAGCTAGCACACGCCAATACCGGATATCTATCGCCTTATATTTATATAGAAGACAGCTTACCCAAAATAAAACATCTATTGTCCCTAGTTAAAAGTGCGCTGGAGTGTCGATCAAAACGAAACACAATGCACTTCAAATAAAAAAAGAAAAAAAATGCCCAGCTACGGACGGACAAAAGCGGAAGGCGCAGGTAAATTTACAAAACCGATAAAAATGCACAACTATTATTCAGCCAAAATAATCTTCACCAACTGTTCATACAGTACAGTAGTGATAGCATATTCCTTAATTGAATGGTAATATTCCCTTTTAAAATGAATGGAACCAAAAAGGTATTTCATTTGAGTTCCATTTCCTCGGAAAGCCGAGCCAACCACACACCAGCAGTACTTACACTGAATTCAGACTAGCATCAAAATGTTTGATTGATGATTGCACTAAAAGCCACCCAAACCACTATTCATTAAATTGAGCCGGAGTAACGAAGTGCAATTATTGTGTAAGCCGGTGTTCCCAATGGCGATTTTATAAAGCCTGTACAAAACAAATGAATGCTAGTTAAAAAGCCTATTTACTGTAGTTTATGAGAGATTAAAAAATATATTGGTGCATAAAGCGCTTAACAATTTATTTTTTCATGAAAGTTAGAAAAAGTGCTTAAAATAACAAATCTTCAAAGAATTTGCCTAGTATGTTTTGTTTTTTTATATGACTTTACTTATTTTTGTTCTTAATATTTTAGAATAGATGTAAAGGTCGATATCAAAACTTCACATAAACACAATAACATGAGGTCAATAAATACTTTGAATTTTCATATAGGCGTAAAATTTTCTAATCTTTACCCCCTCTTTTTAACCGACGAAAAAAAACGGAGGAGGTTATCAATTCGACGCGTATATTTTTTTTATTTTGTTTGTTTTTTTTTTTTATGTATGACCACGCATAACTTTTTACATAGTAGTCCGATTGTGATAATTCTTTTTTTATTGGAAAGGGTATACTCCGAGGGTGGTCCCATATAAATTTGGAAAACAAAATCGAACCCTAAGGGTCGGAAAACAGGGGATGATTGATTGTTCACTCACTGATTGTAATGTTTAACCACGCATAACTTTATACAGAGTAGTCCGATTTTGATAATTCTTTATTCATTGGATAGGGTATACCTTGCCAAGTATTATAAGTACATTAAAGTCACAAAAAAATATAAAATAAAAACTTTTTACCAAAAAATTTAACCGCCGAAAAAACTGAAAAGCAAAAAATAATAAACCTTAAAATTATGAGTCGGCGCTGAAAAATCAATAAACAAAGATCACTCAAAGCGCCGACTCATAAATTTAAGGTTTATTATTTTTTCTCTAGTCAAATCCATTTCGACGCACGACAGATAATTTTAAATTGCCACCAATTTGTAAAATGGAATGACATGAATTCATTACACATCTACAGATTCCCAGAGTTCCTAGTTCAAAATATAAATAAAATTTTCATCGGCTTGTCTTCGTAGTGGCCTATTCTAAAAACGTTTAGTGTGACCCCCTTATGTCGGCACAACTTTAGAATAATAATTAGCCGCTGTTATTTTAGTTTAACAGCCGATCTAGACCGAACAAAACTTACAGTTAATTTTATCCTACTAATAACTCAATCCGACGTCATGACGTCGCAAACCCTTAGTTAAATCAAATCAGTATTTACTTAGTCTTAAATTCTCAGTACTCAGCGTGTTCCATTAATACAGTGGTCACCTAAGTAACTAATTACGTATAATAGTTTATACCAAGTTAACATCTCTTGGACCACTCCAGTATGTGGTGAACATGTTGCGGTCTGTTTGAAACTGGGTTTGAACACTAGGCACCGACGTCCTTTCCAGCGACCACTAGTTACGATCATATCTTACGACATGATAGCTTATGGGTCAATGCAGACAGAACGATCTATTTAAAATAGGACTTTAAGGTAATAACCTTACCTTAAAGTAAGAAATATAACGAATATCGACACATCGGCTCGCGAAGCTTCGAAAGCAGAGAAGACAGTAAAGACTCAAGCCTTCGCGAGGATTTTCCCGTTTCGTCTGAACTGACCATAACCTGCATATTACTTCCTTCTTTCACATGTTATATGTACAAAATAAATAGGTATAAGTAATAATAAAGTGTCAGTTACTATCACAATGTTATCTGTTGAGATAAGATAGCGGCCTTACCTTTCTTCCAATACAGGTTGATGACAGCGAAGGATATTCCTGAGCAGAGCAACACGACAACACAGAGCCAGTACTGAAACAAATGAAATAATATGAATGAAAACTAAAATCTTTTCAACACTAACTAGAAATGAAATGTTTATTTTATGTAAGTAGATCTTTTACACGTCATTATTTTAAAACTATTGACATCTATAGACTGACCCCTGAGAAGAAATTCAGAAACAAAGTCAGAGGTCATGCAGGCGCAGCATGAGCACCGTCTTGTCGACCGAAAAGTAGGTAAGAATGACGTTCCGTACTTCGGGTAGACAGCACGAGCGACGGCACCAAAGTAGAAAAAGTCAACTGTACTTTTTACGAAATTCAGAATACTTTGTTTTGTCATTGGGTATTTTTTTCTGTTTGAATCTCTATTTTTACTAATATTAAGTTACGTATTTATACAGATATATAGACAACTACAACATTTTTTCTCAAAGTGTCGAAGTAGGTACCGTATTTTGTAACAAAAAAAATAATACAGTAATATCGGCGCTAACCACATTTTCGGTAATGCCCTATTAACTAAATTATGTCAAATAGGAGAAACTGTCTTCACTACCTTAGACAACGGACAGTTGTAAGTGTGATTTTGACAATTTGGATAGAAAATAATCTTCTGAAATAGTCTCACATCTATATGCGACGTAGACAAAGATCATGAGAAACGAATGACAAGATGACAGATTGTAGAAGGATTTCGAAGGTGCGATGTCAAAAATAGACAAACCAACTTTTCTTCGTAGAAATAGAAAGCGTCATGCTACGCCTGAGAGTTTCTTTTAAAGTTCACACACTATACAGGATAAGTTTTTATCCAGTGCGCAAACTGTAACCATGAATTCAGCATATCATTTTAGACCCCCCCAGTGTAGAAAATTTCCGTCGGTTATACAAAAAAAAAAAATCTGCTGTTCCATACATTTTGACCCCGTAGGTATTGCATTTTTCTATGAAACAACTGATTTTTTTTTGTATAACCGACGAAAAATTTCTGCGCAAGAGGGTCTAGAATGATATGCTGAATTCATGGTTACAATTTACGCACTGTATAAAAACTTATCCTGTATGTTTCGAATTTTACGAGTGTCTTATAAATGCAGGACCATGTCTGGAAGGGCCTTTTGAAGAAAGAGTCATTGGAGCTTTGAGCTGACCTGTCCCACCAGACGGTATGCATGCATCTGACATCGTATATCTCAACTCTATTTAAGGGAGCACAACGACCCGTCACAAGAGGTATCAGTTACCAGCACAGAACATAATCTGTTCTGTCGCTTATATCTACTCTTTAGAAAATTATTGTCTCTTACAATGTTTCCAAATTACAGTTTTAATAGGTATGGGATCACAATTGGTAAGAAACATTTATTCCACAAAAAGGAATCTCGGCATCAAACCCACTTTTTGATCAAGAATTTCTTAATAAATGGAACTACAAATGATAGAAAAAAACACAACAAAAGAAAATATATTTGTAACAAACTTAATTTGCTTCAGGTTTCAAATCACAACGGAATAAATCCATTAGTGTCTCGGTAAAACTAGATTTCTATTTGACCCAATTAAGCAGCTTCGCGGGAGCATAGCGAGCATCAGCTAACTAAATAATACTCAGCAATAATTATATTTACCCAATGTCGGGTCAGTTTCAACTTTTAAGTTAGGCTTTAGCGACCGAAAACCTAAGTAATGAATTCCATTTTTCACTGTAACTAATATTGCATAAATTATTTATTCAACTCGAAAACGTAAAAATACCTCTGATTGGCGTTATACGGGCCCATAAAGAAGTTGCGCTAAAGTAGGCCGCGAAATACACATTCTCTTACATTTTTTGCTATTTGCAAGTTGGTGTCAAGTTGTCATCATCATCATTTTAGCCGAAAGACGTCCAATGCTGGCGTAAGCCTCCCCCAATTTGGAGGGTTTACCATAATCGCCACCGTTGGCTGGCAGGTTAGCGATCGCAGTATGGTGGTAAAATGGATAATGCTGCTGTTTATTCTCTACTCTAGCAAGTCCCTTCATTACTTTTTACGACACCAATTGGAAGAAATGCAAAGGTGTCAAGTTGTACGATTCGCGACCGTAGCAAATATGGCTTCACAGAATTAAAATCATCAATACAACCCTCTAAGTTCACATAATACCATTGAATGACTGTTTCAGGAAAAATATTCTAGCCAGACATTTTTAGAACTGGTGGAATGGCAAGCGATTGGCATTTAACATACCTACCATTTTAATAATGTCAGGTCGATCAATCACGGTTCAGATGAGATTCATAAATAGATAAAATTCTACATAATATCTGTTTAACATTGTAACGTGTCGAATTCAACATACTCTTTCAGGTGTTGAATGAAAGAAGAGCTCTGAACAAATGTAGAACGAGTGTTACGTGTGAGGTAGGAGAGTACAACAAGGTGTAAAATAAAGAGGTGCTGCATAGAAACATCGATGGTATCTCATTAAAATCTAACGCCATCAAGTAAACAGTTAACGAGGATGCGCTATGGAAGCCAGCGAAATTAAATTTTACCTTGCCTTGGGAATAAAAGGAATAAATGAACTTACAAAGGTTGTTATAATTCTGCAAAACCATATTTGTTACGGTCATCATATTTTAATCAACATACAGTCTGACACAAACCTACAAATTAGTGATGGGCTGAAAACGGGTTTTACCGACTACAAATAATCGGCCGAATATTCGATTAAAAGTTTACCGAACCGAATATTCGGCAGGATTTATCGTGCATAATGAAAAAATCAAGTCTGTGCTAAATGCACGTCCCTTTAGTCGACATTATACAGAGACGTAATAAAATTGTGGCAGGTTTTTTTAGCGCACTGGATTTTCAACCCTCTGTGTTAAACCTTGCATTGAGAATTCAACACAGTGAATCTCAACACACTGAAAATCGAATAGTGTGTTTTACTGTACAATTTTCATATCTCGATGCTAAGCAGTGCGTTGGAAACATAGTGCGCGAAAAAATACCGCAGCGATTTCTGATTTTTGCATTATCTAGCTAGACTAACTGGGAGACAACACAAGGGTAATATGCATAACGAACTAGGCACGCAACTTAAAAGTGCGATAGTAAAAACAAAAATGGTTATTTTAAAAGCGGGCCACTATACTTCGACATTTAATGGTGTACAGTAACTTGACAGTTCAAAGAAAAATAATGATACCATACTAAAACGAATAGTGTTGGGGTAGTGAACGATTTCGCGTAAAGAACGAATGATAAAAATGGTTTAATTTAAATAAATCGTTTTTAAGATGTGGAATTTAAGAATAATTTAAAAAAAAACAGTTATTTCCTTTTTAGTTTCTTCTAATAGAAAACTTAATATAAACATCATGTAATTTTACTTTTTTTTACTTTAGTCGTTTTATTTCCTCTGGTAACCATAGACGATGTATTCATATATCATCATCATCCTTGCGTTATCCCGGTTGTATCCTTTCGGAGCCCTGGGTCCGCCAGTACCCATATATCAATATAGTATATATAGTGTTTTAAGATAAGTTATTAAATTTAAAATAAAAAGTTTGCATGTAAGTACATTATTTCAAGTTCATGCAATTTCGTTAATTCTTACACCACGTCACTATCTTTATTTTGTCAAAATCTGGTAGCCTTCAACTTACAAGTTACTGAATACTATTAAAAGTCGAAGTACATATTACAATTAGAAGTTGTGGTACTTCATATATGTTTAAAGACTTTTTAAACACATTACGGTTCGGATGTACCGAACAGCATTTTTGCCGAATAATCTGCTGAAAACAAATGTTCGGTTAACCAGCCCAATATGACGAATACCGAACATAAGACGAATATGCGGCCCATCCCTGCTTCAAACTGCTATAAACTTAAAAAGATTGCATTTCGCGAGTCCTGGCGCTTTCCCATTAAGTAAAATGCGTCTCTTATGGTTATGACATTTTTTGAACCGAGAAACAAGGAAAACAATTTGGAACTAGTTTTGTTTTTAATTCGTGACGCAAGGGTAAAACCCGTGAGCCACAACTGGGCTTAAAATAAAAACAAACTGTTTTTACACCGTTGTTGCTTGATAGATTTCCACATACATATGGGTATGGACACCAGCCACCTGTACCTACGTTCACGTTCATAAACTGACAACAAGTGCTTGCATAGTTAAGTAATTAATAACATAATGTCGTTTCACGATCCATTATGTTACAGTAGACAGACCGACAGTAATATAATAACGAAACAAATAAATTTGTATTATGAAACCTTGCCGAGATGCACCGCTTTGATTAGTTTTCATTTGGATGATCCTACAAACTCCATTTGGATAAACAGAATTAACGCGATTATAGATTTATCAAAATAGTAATGTGGTTTTAGTACCATTTAAAATAGCATGTAGGTATGTTTTCGGTGCGCAAACATACAACGATGATATAATGTAGGTGGTTATATTATTGTTTTGGGCCTACAATAGTCGTACACTGCATGCAACAATAATCGCCCACACCAATGAACTATAATGACTTGTAACAACTTTTGTTTTCTGAGTGACACAATTGATCCATTCGGTTCGTTACTTTGTTATTGTGGCGTTAATGTAGAGTGGACTGTGGCTACCAATTTGTGTACGATTCAATGCTACAATTTCCGCATGCATGCATTGTTGCATCCGATTTATGAGAAAAAAAGGAACGTTTTCAGTTGAATAAATACGGGGTTTCATATCAACAAATATGAAATTATTATTGTCATAATCATGTCAGTATTTTCTGCGAATTATGAAGATATTATTTTAAAAATACAAGACTTGCACAAGTTGAGCATTTACGAGGCCGTAGAAAACCTATTTCCCAGGTAATAATTAGGTATGATCTATGATTCATCTCCTTTTACAATAATTATGGAATCATTGCAGTCATTGCTCCCAGTGCTTTGAGGGTGAAATATATAGTTGGCGCGTATATATTCCACCCTCATAACATCGTGGAAAGATGCTCCCTCACTGGGATCATCCGTCTGTAATATAGCAGTTCACATTCGAGCATTAAATCAGGAGAGGAAATAGTAATATAGTAATGCTCAAAATCAAATCTTGGCTTGTAACGTCACAGGCGAATGCGTCAGGGACCGTCTGTAGTAGTTACCGGCAGAGCCGCCGCCGGGCAGTAATCTCCGTAATTCGGTTCAGTTACTAACTGCGTTTAGCAACCCACTGGACTGGGACATGACATTTGATTGCTACCCACCAATCTTGATGACATACGTTTCGCTGCAATGAGCAATTGACGTACCTATTTGGTGTAGAACCAATCAGTTTTAAAGATAAGTTGACCAATAACTTTATTCAACACAATCAGCCTATAATGTTCCCCCACTGCTGGGATATAGACCCCACTCCCACTCCCGCTCAAAAAGGGGAGGCTATTTGTGAGAGGGAGTGGGCCATAATTTACTACGCGGTGGTGGAGGATGTGACATGTCTTCGTATTTTTGGTTCCAGGATAGGAGTTTTCTCACGATGTTTTCTTTCACCGTTTTAAGAGCAGTGGTGATGAAATGAAATGCACGACCTACAACTGGTGAGTCGGGGCCGATGCCACTGGGCCACCAGTGCTAACGACCGATCGATCCGCTGGGACTCCTATCGACATACTGGATATAGTGTACCTTAATTCAATTCAATTATGGTCTAGTTCGTCCCGATTGCATACTACATACATATTTAGAATACATCACTCGATTGCGTTGCGTCTACTCCATTAGCTTTATACTTTGTTTCCAGAACTACAACTGGGGTTTAGTTAATCTCCTAAGTGCAACCGCTGCCGCTGTACCATTGTATACTTTCGCCTCTATTAGCGTACCCGGCAACTCGCGTCGCGCAAACGTGTTCATTAATTAATCATCAATAGGATTTCACTATCGTAAGCTTCACTTTCACTTGAATCGATTGCTAAACCTTTATCAAGGCGATAAAGATGGCAGTTTTGTTTCATTCTAAAAACTTGTCCGATATTTGTGTAAAACATTATATTACGTAGCAGAAATCCGTCGACTATGTCTGGGTCTTTAGTTAGATACCTAGAGCATCAATTAAATTGAACACTGGTGAGTCAGTTTCTTTACTATTAGATTTTTTATGGACAATTCGTAGAATTATAGAAAATCTTATTCGTTGCAATACGGATTGTTTGCCTTGTGCTGAAGCCGGACTGCTCAGACACTTATAGTGATCAAAATACAGGTATGGCGATGAGGTAACCCGACGTTTATCTCAGAAGTGTTCAAACAAAACTAATGTACTTTAACATCACTTGACAAAAATGTTTATTTTGTAAAGTATTATATTGTTTTAATTATTGTGAATGTGAAGAGTAGGGTTCATTCCCGGGAATTCTCGGCTCGAGAATTCCCGGGAAATCGTTGGACTTTGTTCCCGGGAAATCAAGCTCGAGAAAAGTCGAGAACTCGAGAAATCTTGTACCTATGTATATAGAAATTAAATCACCGATTGTTGTGTTGCGTGGCGACGCAGGCCAAAGCGCAGTGGCACCCTTTGATATCGCTGCAAGTGCTCTGCGGCGTCGTTTTTACACGTTCATTCGTGTTTCGACTCTAGCCAAGTACCTATAGTTTACGTAGTGAGTGTTTCAAAGATTACTTACGTGATAAATTGAAATCAAACAGGTAACTTAGTCTTTTCACTTTAATTGACACATCATGGCTTTATTATTCATATTATTTTTATCAATAATATAATCTAAATATGATCTTAAATTTTACTAGGTACGAATACCTATTTTTTTGTCAAACTTTAATACAAAAAATAACTAACGATACATTAATTATACTACTTAGTCTAATTATAATAGGTTGGGGAAAAAGTTTCTTCGCATTTTTTAAGAAAATTCAAAACATTTTTTAATAAAGTTTATTTACATTTAACTAATGTATGTAGGTACCATTTTGTTCGATAACTTTTTGCCATCTTGTAGGTAGGGACATGATCCCATTGCTATAGAAATTTTGGGACTTCTGGTCAAAATACCGCGACAAGTGGTTGTGGCAGTCCTCTCGTGATGTTAACCTGACACTGCCTAAAGAATTCTGAAGAGACCGAAACAGGTGGAAATTTGAAGGTGCAAGGTCAGGACTATACGGCGGATGCATTAACACCTCCCAGCCAAACTCTCTTAATTTTTGTTGGGTGGCTAAAGATGTGTGAGGTCTAGCGTTATCGTGATGAAAAATCACACCCCTTCTGTTGATTAATTCCGGCCGCTTTCTCTCAACTTCTTGCTTTAATCTCATCAGTTGTTCGCAGTAGAGTTCAGAATCGATGGTCCTGCCTGGTGGTAACAGCTCATAATGAATAATGCCCTTCCAATCCCACCACACACACAGCATCACCTTGTTGCGAGTTAACCCGGGTTTCGCCACAGTCTGTGAAGCCTGACCGGCCTTTGACCACGACCTTTTTCGCACGTTCTTGTCATACGTGATCCACTTTTCATCACCAGTTATCAGCTTCTTCAAAAATGGTTCGGTTTCATTACGTCGTAATAAAGAATCACAAATGAGTACACGGTTCATTAGGTTTCTTTCAGTGAGCTCGTGAGGTACCCAAATGTCGAGCTTTTTTGTGTACCCAGTTTTTTTCAAATGCGCCAAAACTGTTTTGTGGTCAATTTCCAGTTCTTCAGCTACGTCGTAACTACTGGTATGCCGATCTTGCTCCACTTTTTCAAAAATGGCATCCATTTTATCCGTAATAGGGCGACCAGAGCGACGTGCATGTTTGACATCAAAATTTCCGGATTGAAAACGCTTAAACCAAATTTGTGCTACTCTCACAGACACTACACTAGGTCCATAAACATCGCAAATTTTTTTCGCGGCTTGCGTTGCATTTTTACCTTTTTTGTAGTAAAATTTTAAAATGTATCGAATTTCTTCATTAGATTCACTCATCTTGACGGTACGAAAAACAAATGAAAATCACACATTTTCCTAATTTGAATTTGGAATTATGTT
Source organism: Aporophyla nigra (assembly GCA_947507805.1). Taxonomy (NCBI): domain Eukaryota; kingdom Metazoa; phylum Arthropoda; class Insecta; order Lepidoptera; family Noctuidae; genus Aporophyla; species Aporophyla nigra. The sequence continues at coordinate 8,596,659 of OX382291.1, read as the reverse complement.
CTTTAAAAGAGATTTTATTACAAGTTCATACATACTATAATGCGAAAAGACTTTTTCCCCAACCTAATATATCCTATTTTAGTAAAACAACAACACACAAGCTCAGTTTTTAATGATTCTAATATGTTTTTCTTATGTAAGTAATTTTAAATTAGGTAATTAATGTGTCATTTTAAATTTGTGAGACGAATATTGCCAGTTGTGTTGTGTGTGTATCACATATTAATCCAAGGGCTCATTATTAATTTGAATTGCGTTTGTTATAGATGTTACCGAAACGTCACTATAACAGTAAAGATGACATCAAAACTATGGAAATATTTTAAAAAAAGGAATCAATAAAAGTTTTATAATTAATTTGATACTTTTATTTGAGAGGAAAACCACTGAATTTAGTGACGTTATTGAAACCAAATAATATGAGAAAACGTACGTAAATGAAAATTTCTCGACAACCCGAGAAGCCTCGAGAAATTAGCCTCGAGAATTCTCGAGACCCGAGAAATTAAAAAGCTCGAGAAATCATGAACCCTAGTGAAGAGTAAGTTGTAATAATGATCGGGTAGTTTAATTTTATTTTCGTCGAATCGTAGAGCTTCCTAAGTATTGAGTTGAGCTGCACGATTAGTGACTAATCCCTAGCCGCCGCAGGAGGACACGCCCCGGGCGTCGGGAGTCAATAGCAGACACCCGGCCATTGTAGGCGCGGACTTGCGGGCGGCGAGCAATGGGTAGCTCGCCGCCCGGTAAAGACCAGGCTCGGGTCGACGGCGCGTAGTGTTCCACGCGCGCCTTAAAGAGATGACAGCAGCACTAGGGTTCTGCTAGGACCGATGCCTGCCAGGGTCGCGAGATTGTTCGAAAGAGATACGGTGACCCTGGCACATGGGCAACTGAAGGAACACGGGTGGATTTTAGTCAGTAAAAGTCTGACACGCCCTCCCGCTCCACCCAGAGCGGGAGAAGTCAATTGATGATTTCACATCCAAAAAAAAAAGTGCGTGCACTGACTGGACAGGTTCACTCAATCTGTGTGGTTCGTTACTCAAAAGACCATTTTCAGACACCAATCTACACGGGCGGTGGTCGCATGATGTGACAAAGATTATGTGTGGACTTTAAAAGAGACTGTGAATTCGGAGTTTTTCCGAGTGTTTCTCAGAGTAGTCAGATAGGTCACGCCGAACTCATCTAGTTTAAAAAAATATGATTGACGTGAAAAAGTGTGTGTACAAAGCTACTTGCAGAAATTAAATTATTTTTCATTCATCATCAATCAACGAGTAGGATGGATGAAGTGGAGACAGCTCACAGGCGTTATGTGTGACAGGAAAATGCCGCTTAAAATCAAAGGCCAGATGTATAAGACAGCCATAAGACCAGCTGTTCTTTATGGGTCAGAATGCTGGGCTACCAATAAGCATCACCTGAGCAAACTGCACACAACAGAAATGCGAATGCTGCGCTGGTCAGCGGGCGTCACACTGTTAGACAAAATCAGAAACGAGTACATCAGAGGGAGTTTCAGAGTTGCCCCAATAGTCGATAAGGTCAAAGAGAGACGCTTACGGTGGTACGGTCACATTCAAAGACGCCAAGCGGACCATATGGTGAAGCTTGCCCTAGACTTGCCATCAATGAGACGCACTCGTGGAAGACCAGCTGCCACCTGGTTGACGACGATCGAAAAAGATCTGAAAGAAGCTAATTTGGATAAAGACGTCGCACAAAATCGTGCTAAATGGAAGATTCGGACAAGGAAGGCCGACCCCAAGTAAATGGGATAGGGTCTAGGAGGAAGAAGAAGAAGATCAATCAACGAGTAGGAAATGTAAGTAAAGCTGGTTCAATACCAAATAAAAAAAATCAATTCATTCCTCTGTTGTTTGCAAAGCTTGTGAAAGGAAACAGTTTACATATAATCTGCAAATGGAGTAGGTATATTTGTATTGCAGTTTCAGAGGATATACGCACGTCTACATATCAAGCTATGCATTTCCAGTATAAACTGATATCACATTGTATGGGATTTCCGTAAATTAAGAGGTCAGCTTAAAGTGGAAATGCGTAGCTTGATGTGTAGCCGTGTGTACATATACTAGGAAATCGACGGGATTTTACCAAAGCTGGTTTACTTAATCCCAGCCGTAGGTGCGTCGTTTACTGTGAGTTAATTACAACGTTCCCTGTAGTATGTTAATGAAAGTGCTTAACAACAGGTGCACGGGCTGGCTAAACAAACAGGCTCCTCGTGCCGACGCAGTAAACAACACTTGTGGCTGAATGCAACATGGGCCAGTGGGAGGAAGATCAAATAAAAAACAAAAAAAAAAACACAATATACTGCTGCCTTTGTAAAAAAAAACCATGAGCTACCGAAACCGAATAGTGTACATTTCGTTTCGGCTTGTATTTTGTAAAATGAATAAAAAATTTGTTGCGTTTTTGTAGTGGTACTTCTACGATTAATTACACGAAGTCTAAATAAAATACTGGATTACCTTCTTTCAGGGCATAAACTCCAATATGCCAGTCTCGGCCTAGTTGAACGACTTATGTGCCACTTACGAAGTCGAAGTCGTGAATAATATAGACTTTAAATTGTCTATAAGCGGGCCACTTTAAACCACTTTGTTGCGTACGCAAGTACATCGACTCAAAACGTACATTCAAGGAATAAGTATGAGTACCTTATTATTTTTCCGATTGCCTCAGTCATTACAGCATTTTGAATGAAAATTACAGTTCAATAAGTTGACATGCGCCCGCTACGAGGGAAAGTAATTTGTTAACATTCTTGCTCCTTGACTTGACCGCACCTAACTAATAGCGTAACGACGGTTGTTCTAAAAATAAATAATATGTCAATTAAAAAACTACAAAACACGCTTTAAAAGAAAAACAAACTAAAAAGTAGAAAATAATCTTGATTAAATTTAAAATTAGAATAGTGGTATACAAAAAAAAAAAAAAATATCGTAATAAAGCGTGGTGTGCTTTTTAGGGTATTTTCCCAGTGACTATCATTAAAATATTCATATTTTCTTTTTTTAAATTCTTATTTAAGATTATTTTCTATTTAGTTTGGTTTTCTATTAAGGCCTGTTTTTTAGGGTTTTTAAACTATTATTTATTTTTTACTTTTTAGTTCGATGCACCGTGAATTAGATCCGGGACTCCCCTCCCTCTCCGATAAATTTAATAAAATGGCTAATCCTGAAGATCCTGGTCAGGATAATAGGAGAAACGTATTATATTAAATTATTGCACTGTCATTTCAAGTTAATCTGACGCTTTGAAGCGGGTGAATATCGCGTTCAAACATTCCGTCACATACAAAATAAAGCTTATTAAAAAGTGCGTTAATAAAATGAACCGTTAATGATTTTACAATTGAATTTCAAAATTTAAAATTTAGAGTGTACCAAACAATGCATCCCGTAGTTGCGTTCTAAATAATGCAGGCAACATTGTTCATAACAACGTCATCTATTGTACATGTCTGAATATGACATGCGAGTCTTCAAAGGTAAACAGTCTACGTAATTGAATATTGGTTACCAACGGACAGTTAATGTCTTCAGGGCTCCGGCATCGCCCACAGCCACCTTACGTCTTGGTATATCTTTAGGTACGTACGTGACTGGTACTATTTACACTAAATATTCATGACTTCATTTGGAAACGACAGGTCGGCTGAATGAGTGCCCATTTAGTACATTTTACTAGGAATTTTCAACTCCATTTACTGTTTAATGCATTTTCTTGTTACTTTGTGTAGATCGGTACTATAAAGTAGTCTTTAACTTTAGTTTCTTACTACTTTCTGTCTACTTCTTGTAATTGAAGCGAGGTAATAGTGTAACACACTAACAGTAGGATTGGCATTCATTTCGACAGTTCTAAAACATTCATTGCGTTATTTACGTTGTTGAGTAGACAAATTGATCGAACATATGAAGTAATGGATTAGCAACATCCATCAAAATGGTACGAGTGTATAGTCGGTACTAAAAGCATCCGATGAAAGTGTAAACAAACCCTTTTCAGTTTGAATTGTTACGCAAACACTAAAGTTTTTTTTTTTTTTTTTTTTACTTTATAAAGTATCACATTAGGTGATACTTTATTCACATTACAATCTAGCCTATTAGCTAATAAGTAATTTAAATATAACTTAAACTGCTAAGCAACTATAAAACTAAGAAATCGTCCAATAACGTCTTTCTTACTCACTGACAGTTAAGGGGAAGACACTTGATTAACGTGTTCTTTATAAAAGTTAGCACTTTCACTGCAGTTTGTGTTCACTTACACTGCACTACACTAACTCAAAGGGTTTAACCCTTTTTAGTCTTCGCACTAATTCAGTGGTGTCAAGGAGTTGAATCGCCTCGACATTCACGTGATGATGAAGTCTGTGTTCATGAGCTTCTGCATATTTTTGTATTACTTGGCTTACGACATCCATAAAACACTAAAGTGAATTAATAACATATGTAGAAGGTATCAACTTTGTTTTTCATTACTTTTTCCAACAAATATTGTTTGAATTGCATTTTTAAATTAATGAATTAAAGCTTAACCAAATAAATTTGAGGCTATAAGAGTGACCTCAACAGTGAAATGAAAAGCAAATTTACCCGAAATTATAATTTTAAATCACCTATTTGAAATCAGAAGTTTGGGTTTGAGTACTCAAAAAATCAAATCAAAGCGCTTAATTTATGAATGGCATTATAAATTGGCATCCACAAGTAAGTTTTCCGATCTATTTATTTCCCTTTTTAACCCAATTAAAAAAGGGGGAGGTTCTCTATTCGCCTGTTTATACAATGACTTGGGTCGAATTAGATTTTAATTTAGGGTTTGAGTAAATACTTAAAAAATTAAATCCAAGCGCTTAATTTGTGAATGGCACTATAAATTGGCGTCCACGGGCGAGTTTTCTGATCCATTTCTATTTTTAACCGAATTTAAAAAGTAGGAGGCTCTCAATTCGTCTGTTTTTTTTTTAGTATATTCCGCGATATCTCCAACAATTATTATGGGTCGATCTCAAAAAATGTATTTTTAACCCTTATTTCGACGGAGTTCTTAAAACACTAATTTTACTTTATGATAAAAATTGGGTTTCTGTGACATGTTAGACTATCGTACAGCAACAGATTTATCAAAAGTACTTGTCCATCCTACCGGACAAATTCGAAATAAGGGTTAATGAATAGTTTATGCTTCAGGGGGAAGGCTTTCCCATTTAATGTTTATTACTTTGTTGGGTGGATTTTGCGTTAGTTTTGATAATACGTATTTAATCCACATCGTTTATCGTGATGGTGTTCTAATTCTTACTTTCACTGCTGTTTATTTTACCTGGCCAGTAATAGGTAATTAACGAATTAGTGCGGAGTAGGTTAAAAAGAAAGATTTTATTTTTACTTTTTAGTTACAGTAATTAAAAAGTGAAAAATTAAATCTTTTTTCCCATAAAAAACAATCCACTTCCTAAAAAAATTGGTACTACAAAGTGAAAAATAACTTTAATTTCGTTCGGAAGTCTTTGGATCTTTACTTTAGTTTTTATGCCACCGACTTCCACAAAATTAAAGTTATTTTTCGATCGGTTGTTTTTAGGCTGACCTGCTCCTTATTAATAATATTCTCATTTAAAATATTTTCTAACAACTCCATACTACATTCCCTATTCAATTTAAATTCCGGCGGGGCAATGAACTGCGTAAAAGTTTCATTATGACAGTTCGACAACCTTCATTGCGTAATTTACGTTGTTGAGCAGACAAATATTTCGAACATATAAAGCAATGTATTAGGAACATCTTTCAAAATGAGTTGTGATTAGTGTGTTACGTATTTACGGTGCAGGATTAATATGTATTTTTATGTTTGTAGGTCGGACCCTCTAACGGGATTAACCTAGTTGCAAGGTTAGTTAGTTAAACTTGATAAAAAGCCTGCGCGCCTGTTGAACGTACCTAAGCGTGTTCTGCAGATTAACCATCGTAATTATTGGTGATGTTATGCGATACGGTCACTTGCTTTTTATATACATGTCGTAATACTTTAGTCACCTCTCGCGGCCTGCCAGCTATAATGTTCTGCTGGGACACAGGCTTGCTTCCTTCGAGAGAAAGTGAGCTTGAATGTCTGCGAATTTTTGGTTCTAGGACATGCCGGTTTTCTCACGGTGTTTTCTTTCACCGTTTTGAGAGCAGTGGTGATGAAATTATTTACATAAAGCGCCTGCCTGGGTTCTAATACCCACGACTTAAGACTCGTAAGTCGGTGCAGTTAACCACACTTTCTTTTGGGGTGGGGCATCGTATTAAATTATCTCTCCCACTTTTGGCGGAGCGGGGAGGGCTTGTCAGAGTTTTACTGACTAAAACCCACCCGTGTTCCTTGAGTTGCCCACTCACTGTCACTTTTCGAACAAATTCGCGAATTCGCTTGCAGGGTGCCGTTACCGCTGGGCAACCATAGCTCTTATTTTCCCGTTTTACCCATAGATTATTCTATTCCTGGTCTAAACTTGAGAAATGACAAGAACTAAAGTTAGTTTTTTACTTGTTATATTTGGTTAGCAAAAATACTTAAAACGTCTTGAAATTTTTTAACTGCTTAACCAACCCAAGTTTCAATATCACAAGCAAGTCATAAAACGTCAAAAAGTCTATTTTTGGTTTTACACAAAAGTGACAATAAAGATAGCTTCAAGCTTAGTGAATTTATTTTTTGTCAAAAGTGTTAAAAGTTTACGAGGCCGACTATACCATGACCTATAATGTATATTTTTTATCGAAACTGGATCATGTTTGCATTTCCAATCGTACCGATCAACATTGTTGTGTTAAAAATCCCTTACAAATTGCTTTTGTTCAAAAGACTTACAATGAAAAACTGTTATAACAAGCAACTGTATAGGTTCTCTATTGTGATGCTAATCGATTGTTTCTTACAAAAACTATCGGTAGGTACAATACTTTCGCTAATCGGTAATTACGTGTTTATGAATCAATTACGTGTTTATATCGCATGTGTTGTTCCGTGTGATTCCGGAGGTAAAGAATAGCACCATCCCATTTCTTCCCGTAGGTGTCGTAAGAAGCTACTAAGGGACTTACTAGAGAATGGGCAGCAGCGTTCTCTCTGCATTTTACCACCATACTGCGATCGCCATTCCGCCTGCCAAGCGTGGCGATTATGGCAAAGCCCAAATTGGGAGAGGCCTACTAGGCCACTCAGAAAGTATTGCGAATCAAAGTTTTTTTTGTATTAGAGACTGGCCTATTATAAAAATAAGGATTATTTTTAAGTAAAAATAGGTACGTTCCAATTTCAAAATGTCCCTCCACATTTCTTGCGAGCTAATTAAATTATGGTGTCTCATTGGAAAATGGATTTGCGTCGGGAACATTTTCGCGCTATGATTTTTTACGATTTCAAGTGTCGCCTGAAACCGGACGAATCATACGATAGACTTCAAATTGCATTCATGGATGAAGGCCCTTCCAAGGCAACTGTGGTATAACGAATTCAAACGTGGTCGACTAACTTTGGGGGATGAAGAAAGAAGTGGAAACCGTGCGTTTGGTCTATTTTAGCTACTTCCACAGCATTATGCCGTATGGCATTTTACTGTGGGGTAGGGCTGCTGACATTGAATCAATTTTTATTTTGCAAAAGCGAGCTGTCAGAGCCATTTATAATTATGTCGCGGCGAATCCCTCAGGGAACTATTTAAAAGGATTAATAATAGGTCTTTACCTATGAAAATACCGTTTTGTATGAAAAAAATTAAACGAATTTTTTTCATGTATTTTTTATTTGTATTAATCGAAATAATCACCCATGCAATCAATGCATCTTTGCCAACGCAGTGGCAGTTTATTGATGCCGTTCTTAAAAAAATCAGCTGGACGGGAGGCAACAAATTCTTCAAAGGCATTTTGTACTGCCTCTCGGGTATTGAATTTTTTTCCCGCCAAGAAGTTATCCAAATTCTGGAAAAAGTAGTAGTCTGTAGCGCAAGGTCTGGTGGGTAGGGCGGATGACGGAGAGCTTCCAACCCCAGTTCTTGCAACTTGGAGACCGTCTGCTGTGCAGTATGAGGTCGCGCGTTGTCGTGCAGGAGCAGCGGAGACGAGCGATTGACCAATGCTGGTTGGAGATGTGCCAGCTTCTCCATCATTGAGTTCAGTTCTTCACAGTACACATCTGCAGTAATGCTCACCCCGTTTGGTAAGAAGCTGTGATGAATCACACCGGCGCTAGACCACCAAACAGTGACCATCACTTTTCTAGGGGTAAGTTTTCGTTTAGGGCATTGTTTAGGTGCTGAACCATGATCCAACCAACATGCTGAGCGCTTGCGGTTATCAAACAGAATCCATTTTTCATCGCAGGTTACAATGCGGTTCAAAATTCCTTCATTTGTGTGTCTGTTGAGCAGTGCAAGACACGTCTCGACGCGTACTTCACGCTGGCGATCATTGAGTTCGTGGGGCACCCATTTGTCAAGCTTTTTTACCTTGCCAATTTGACGCAAATGGACCAATATTGTTTTGACGCTAACGTCGAAAGCTGCTGCTAATTCAACCGTAGATTGTGTATCATCAGCTTCCACAATCGCCTTTAATTCGTCATTGGTGCCGATTCCCTTATTCACAAACTAAACTAAATTTAAGTTCAGTGCATCTTTTTCTTTCTATTTCATTAAGAAAAGGACAGAAGATAAATTTTAGTTCAGTCCTGTCAAATTAATCAGCGCTTGACGTAAATTGACGTAATTTTAGTAGGCAAGTTTTTAATCACGTCTAAACTTGTATGGAGCGCTGATTAATTTGACAGGACTGAACTAAAATTTATCTTCTGTCCTTTTCTTAATGAAATAGAAAGAAAAAGATGCACTGAACTTAAATTTAGTTTAGTTTGTGAATAAGGGAATCGGCACCATTGTCGACCAAAGTCTTCGGACGACCGCGAGGTTCATTTTTCAGGTCGAAATTTCCAGAACGGAAGCGAGCAAACCAATAACAGGTGGTGCGTTGGTTTGTAGTATCCACGATGACGAAAAATATTGAAATGCGATGAAAATGTAACACTAATCAATAAATAAATGACTACTTTTGGAAAAAGAATTCCATGTTTTTAAAATAAAATTAATTTGAAATTAGATTTCTTAGACAAACAAAAATTATTTTGATTTGAAATGGCCAGTACTGCAGAACGGCAATTTCATAGGTAACCCAACACCTAACACCGGTACCACCGGTACCTAGCCAATTCATTTACGAAAATATTACGAATTACGAAAAAATCTACATCTTTTTAATAAAATAAGCGATAGACATAATTTTAATACTAGAAATAAAGACAAGATAGATCAACCATTTTTCAGATTAGCAAAAGTACATACATCTTTTATGGGGTACTGTGTTAAATGTTACAACAAAATACCTTCTGATATATTGCAATTAAATGAAAGGAGGTTTAAAAGTCATATTAAAAGTACACTTTGTAAACGAGCTTATTACAAATTAGAGGACTACATCCAAGATAAGAACGTTTGGAAACGCAAACCGTTGCAAACCCTGTATACACTCAACAAAAATATTCTCTCTCTCTCTCTCTCCCTCTCTCTCTCCATCTCTCTCTCTCTCTCTACTCACAACAAAAGAAAAACAACATACAAAAAAATACAAATAACAAAATATATACGGTCGAATTGAGAAACCTCGTCCTTTTTTTGAAGTCGGTTAAAAAGTGTCGTTACAACTGTTCGTGAGATTTTTTCCGTCTAGCCCCCTTTCACAACGCGCGATAAGGAACTTCGTTCCAAAAACACACATCCTATTCTCAATAACTGAAACTGATTTCAACCTACAAAAATATTGCACGGAAACGTAGCCGCCTTTTGTAGTATTTCGTCTAACTGTACTGGAATCGCACACTGATACCAGTTGTGTATCTTCATCCAATTTTACAATAACAACGGCCGCTCATGTGCGATACTGTAACAGATTTTTATTAAGTTTCTATTGTGTTCAAGTCTAGATCAATTTTGTAAAGGTTAGTGGTCAAGAGAACTTCTGTCCGACCACAATGCTGTTCACTGTCAGCCGTATGTAGTTGGTACCTATACAAATGTATTTCACAATACATCTTCCGGAATCAGTATAAAAAGCACATGATTACAAGTTATGAGCTTATTAATTAGGTACCTGTTGTCCATTTCTGTTGTGTTATACATCCGAGTAGAATCTCTCAACTAACGAATTGTATCCTTCCACATAACATTCTTTCTAGGCATCAACTACCAAAATCGAGTGGCTCATAATAAACAAGATAGGTAAATAGTTGGAGAGCGCATACCTAGCGGTTACGTGCGTTGTGCGTATGAGAGCAAAACACATCAGAGCATGCAATTGAGGTCACCTACTCACATTATATTGTTAGATGCAACTACAGACCCGTCGCATCCTATCGATTTAACGGCTATTACATTCACCGGGAAGCATCATTCAATATTAAACGTGTAAGCTGAATTACTAAACGTTTGAGGGAGTCAGCTACGTATGGAAATAAATGCATTTATCGCATTTCTTGGAGCAGATACGAATATTGCAACAGGTGCTTAAACGTGTCAGCGGCACGACTTAACGTTTGAAAGAGTTATTTCTCACCTATGCAGAGAAAGGAATGCATTTGTCGTATATATTTGACCAGACAAGAATTTTGCAACAGATTACTCAAAGGGAATAGATATTTGTATGAGACACGTTTTGTCGCAAAAGTCTGTTATAGCCTGTTCAGGAAATAGAATCAGTTTCATTGCTACATGTTTGAAATCGCGTGATGGCGCTAACGGGGCGTGTATTATGAAACTACCCTAGGACTCAGCTCACGTGTTTAGGAGCGGTATGTTTGAAAAGGAATTGAATGACCATTGTGCCAACGCTTAAATAGTTTTATTTACTCAATACACTGAGGCCGAGAATAGTTTTAAGATCTTTGACTATTAAACCGTGTCATACTCTAAGCACAAGACGTGTGGTTCAGAAACCGTAAAGATGACGCTTCAAAGTTAAAAGTTACAAAGCAGCATCGTTAGTTCCGAGCAGTGGTCCGCAGCACTTACAGAAATCTGTTTTCTAGTAAGGAAAAATATTTGGACGTAGTAAAATTCTATTTTTGTTTTGCACAACTATTGAATTTGATTTTAAAGCGAGTAACTCAACTTATTGCCGGCAATCCTTGCAATAAGTTCTATTCAATGTTCTACGGAGGAGCTACCAACTACGGTTATTGGAATTACTGATTGATCGATTTTATAACTTTGTCGTCACATACACATATTACACATATTGCGAGTTGCAGAGCTGGTGTCCTGTATGACTAATTTTATTTGGATACAAAAGTTTTATATAAAGCAACCAAATGTATGTTAGTCAAGCTACGGCCGAGTTCGCACTTACTGACACGAGATAACAATGAATCACTTTACATCGAATTGATGAGTTCGATGACGCGTCACGACACCTAATCGACATTTCCTCGTCACTCGTCATAAAGTTTAATAAATCAACTACAATATACATATTAAAATTACATTTTGCAACAACACGTATCATTATACAGGGCCAAATTAACTAAGTTCGCAATACTTTATCCTCGTGTCGAGTATCGATATCAAAGACTAAACAAAAATAATTCATAATTACATATTTATTATTTGTATAATTTATTTCCTTATTTTAATTTTGACTTCATACTTTCACATTGTGGAAAGTAGATAGAGTATGAGAGTAAATGTAAACAAAAGATATATTGACATAGTGGTTTTTGTGCTCTAGTGTAAGTGAAACACTACTAGACATGGCACTGAAACAGTAATAGACATGGCCGCCAAGCAGCAAAGACACGTTCAGATTTGGTATGTGTTGTCGGTCATATAGTCCGACACGGCCTGAATGGAACAAAAGTGTCGGACACGTAGTCCGACATGGTAGTTAACGTGTTAGGCAATAAGTGACCGACCGTCGTCGGCGTCGGTGTGTACGCGATGGTACGCACGGCTACAGTTATATTAGTTAGGTATTTCCAGTATAAGCTGACTTCTCGCACGAAATATCTACACAATGCGAGCTCAGCTAAAACTGGAAATGTATAGCTTGATGTGTAGCCGTGTGTACATTAAGGCAACCAAACGACTGTTATGTTAAGGTTTATGGAATTTTGTAAAACATGTCCATGTTACATATAGAAAATTTACAAAAACAGTTGAGCGATTTACGCGCGCTCGTCTGACGTGGTTCACTGACCGATTACGGGCATTGACCTTTGCCCATCAAATTATCCAAACATTTTCTTTTGTTGCATTTGTTTTTGATTTCGATACGCATATTGCACCTGTATAGTACCTATCCTTCAGAATCCTATATTTATGGATCATTTCTAAATGAGCAAACCTATTAAGGTGAAGTATTTTATCATTTGCAACAACTGTACTATTTGAAGACAAGGTAAGAAACAACGATATTTTCTGTCAATCGGAAAGATATTAGGTACGACCGTCGAATTGATATTCTTCACGATTGCGACCTAGATAGGCATGGTCACGAAATGATCACGCACAAAATATGAAAGAATACACATTGAAGTGTGAAAATATGCTAATACTTACCGTGGTCGGGCGGGCCTCCAGGTAATGGTCGTAGATGCCCAGACCGGCGATAGAGAGCAGCACACCGGTGTGGAAGCCCGTCATGAACAGCCCCACGTACTGGATCAGCATAGTGATGAGACCGAACAGAAGCCCGGCACACAAAGCCACACCTATAATCAAACAAACAAACTAAAACTCCAATTCATTACCAGATATCCAATTAAAGCGACACCAACAGTTTTTCGTTAAGCTAAGTGCATTGATTTTATAAAAATAGAAAGCCCTCTCATCGGTGCAATGCACCCAAAACTGTAGTTAGGTAGTTATGTTAAGACATAGGTACCTAATACGGGCAGACGTGAATGCCACGTCAGACACGCTACGATACAAAATGACTAAATAAGTTATTAGATACTGGAAACTTGCTATTAAACGCATCCTGGAAATGATGAATATTTTACAAAGGGAATATTCTATTAGGCTTGGACGTGCTTTCTGCTGAATATCTGGGTACACATACTGCTGCATGTCTGGGTTTAGTTTCCAGGCATAGCTAGGTAAATTGATAAGGAAATTGATTTACCGATGTTGCGTTTCATTTTCCAGCTATTGATAGGTGTACCGAGTAGGAAATTGACTTACCGACGTTACCGTACGGAGGCATCAGGTATTCCTGAAGGCAAATTAGATAGACGATGGCAGAGGCGAAAGTGAAGCCCGTGAGGAACATGCTGGCTTTGAAACATCGATAGCCTGAAATACAGTGTTCTGGTAAATACACAGTCCGAAAAAGAGCAAAGATATCTTACTTCCATTTCAGCAAAAACAGTTCAAGCTGTCTTTTTCTTTTACGGGATGCAAATGTAAAATGCTGTGTTAGTTTTCTAGAAGACCGATGTCATTGTCGATTCTTTGAGCACTTTCCTCTTTTTATCATTCGCAGTTACCAACGGTTTTTGTCTTAAGTCCTATCTCATAAATTCAAACTGCACTTTTATCGAAAGATTTACAAAAGGTTTTTATCGTACAAGTTCTCGTGTTTCTTTTTAATAAGCAATCAGTTGTATGTCATTCTTGTGTTTCACAAATAAAAGAATACAATTCTATTCTACTGAAGCTATAATAGCACACCGACTATCCGGAGAATCATCTCATAAATAAAACCGGCCAAGTGCGAGTCGGACTCGCGCACCGAGGGTTCCGTACAAACCTGTAGGTATTCACGGTGTATGCATAAGGTTTATGTTTATGAAATTAAATGTTTAAAAAATTTATTTGAGTTGATTGAATGAAAGGTACATTGCGGTTTACGATTTATGACGTATTAAAAAAAAACTGCTTACTAGATCTCGTTCAAACCAATTTTCGGTGGAAGTGTACATGGTTCATCATATATTTTTTTTAGTTTTATCATTCTCTTATTTTTGTTACAGGGGGGACACATTTTACCACTTTGGAAGTGTCTCTCGCGCAAACCATTCAGTTTAGAAAAAAAAATTATATTAGAAACCTCAATATCATTTTTGAAGATCTATCCATAGATATCCCACACGTATAGGTTTGATGAAAATTTTTTTTTGAGTTTCAGTTCTAAGTATAGGGAACCCCAAAATTTATTGTTTTTTTTCTATTTTTGTGTAAAAATCTTAATGCGGTTCACAGAATACATCTACTTACCAAGTTTCAACAGCATAGCTCTTATAGTTTCGGAAAAAAAGTGGCTGTTGCTGACGGACAGACGGACAGACAGATAGACAGACAGAGATGATGAATCCATAAGGGTTCCTTTTTTTGCCATTTGGCAACGGAACGCTAAAAATGGGATGTCAGTTATCTGCGCGTACATTTGCGGGATCGTACTCGTATGTTGCGATGTTTATAGAACGTAACTAAGTGTGTGCATAATACACAAAAACGGTGCTTTATATTGTTGTTATAATTTTCTACCTCTAGTACATACATTGTAGGTATAACAAACAATTAGAATGTAGTCTGATGTTTCTTGAGATTATTTACGTAAAGTCGACCTCGTTACCGCTTTACCACAACTTTCCTAAGGTTAAAATTATCTAACTGATACAGAAGCAATACAATCTGAATCAAAAAGATGTCGTCACATTTAAGGGCGTAATACGGACTTTCTCCATGAGAGCCACAACGTAATTACGAAAAATAATCAATATCTTTTACATTTCCGTCATGTATGTTTAGGTTTTGTATGGGATAGTTTTCTTTTTTGTTGTAATTACGATGTTGGGTCCATGAAGAGAGTTTTTGAGTTAGATAGTCAGCACCACATGTTTCTAATACATGCTGTATACAGCATGTGTGACAATCTAGACTATTTTTAAAAGATCACTCTTAGCGATAAAGTCCCATTGTGTCTACTTATGTAAAATTTCTGCATTCAAATCCGCAATTTGTATGGTGTACATAATAAAGAGTTTACGATTCTAATCTTGTCGTGTTACCACGTGTAAGTGACATTCAACCTTTAGGTGATAAAGCAATTACGAGGTTAGGTTATTTCTATACAGAATAAATAACTTAATTATGTTTAATTTGTACATGGTGGCTGGCATATCCACGCGCAAACTGTGACCACGAATTCGGCACATGAAATTTTGATAGGTTATTTTTTTATATACTGGCCGTTTGCATACATTTGAGTCGATTGTAATTATATTGACGTTTTCTATAAACAGCTGGTTATATTTTTATAACAGACTAAAAATGTCAACGCTGGTTCAGAATCATGTACTGAATTGGCGGTAATAGGATACGCAGAGATGACTCGGCGACCGTGTATAACTGCAACTACAGGATGTTTGGCGCATAAACCGAGATTTCTTTATAAGGGGATCGGGTGGGTCAAGTTCTATCTTTCATCACCCATAAACCCCAAGTTCTAAATGTCACTCATAGACGAAGGTCATCATAGTGTTTGAAAGAGAAGTGATTGTATCGGTGTGTGATGTGAAAATAAATGATAGATAAATACGAGTACAGTAAATCATTTATGCGCGATATAAATACATTAAGGATTACTGTATACCCAAATCAAGTTTGATCGCGTTTAAAAATGATTTTGTCGGGTTTACGAGTATTTTTTATAATTCATTCTACAAGTTTAAGGTCAAATGAATATAGGGATATGATTTAATATGCAAATGGCCTATTAAATATTTGAAGAGCCACTTATCAATGATATCAGCGTTGTTGTTTATCATATCGCGAAATTAAATGTTTTAAATATCGTGTATCTCTTTCAATAAAACAAGGTATTTGATTGGAGTAACTAAGAAAAAGAACCTAACTATTTTCGTTAAATGAAAGCAAGGTTTTGAACCCTCTTTTACCGCCAATATGGGCCCGGCCTTATGGGTAATAAAGAAAGTCATTGAAAGTCTTAGTTATAGTCTGAAATTTTCCACCATTTCATCCCATAAAAGAAAAAAAAAACATAGGTACATTACTTACCAAACAATGTGTAAACGATGCCGAATGCTATGTACATAGCGCATAGGACGCTTATTACAGGGTCATAGTTATAATCTATTGACGTACAGAAAGACCCCTCCACGTGGGGATCGTTAAATTTGACCGTCATGTTCGGGGGGCTTCTCGTTACCTGAGGGACCAACTGACCCACTGATGACATGTCACTCACTGGTAGGTAAATAATTCTAATTGACTGGAATAAGTGAAGTTCTGTAAGAAAAGAAGACATTATCATATATTTCATCGGAGAATTCTCAATCAATGTCATGCTGTCTCTGTTACTTAAAGTGTGTGTATTGTAGCGACAACAAAACTGGTAGGTACGCGCAGAGTAACTTGCAGAAGCTACTTACCAGTTTACAGGAAAATAGCAATGCCAAGCATACTTCAGAAATTGTCTTGAGATCGGTATATAACAATGGATTGCATTCTTGTACTTTACGTACTAGTTTCCGAAACTAAATTGTTTGTTTTACATAGTGCCGACGTCGAAGTAAATAGTTTTCAAAATAGAGTCTAAACAGATGCCCTACTAATATCTTTAGCTGTGGTTCAGTTTGCGAAATAATGGTTTTGAAGAAAACAGGAACATAATAATGTAAAACTGACATCAATTTTTTTTGTTAAACCTAATAGGCGACCAAAGCAATGTTGGTAATTACCGCATAATAGGTCTGACATCTACATTTATAAGACTTTTACTAAAGTGATATATAATCGTCCTTCCGGAGAACAAACCGGATGTCACCCAACAAACAAAAACTATAACAGAGGACCCTAGAAAAATAAACAGAATTCAATCCTACCTGGTCTTCGTAGATTATACGAAAGTCTTTACCGTACACATTCAGAAATATTCACATCTCTGGGACACCACCTAGGACTTGTGATGAATCGGTCTAAAACCCCAGCTAATAACCCAGCACTAAGCGTAGGTTCGAAATATACATATGGGCAGGAAATACTTTACGTAGATGAGTATCTTATACTTGGGCCAGTGAGTTTGTTTCGAAAGCAAGCAGGGAAAAAAAAGATTGGTGAAATGAAAATGCTGGAAAAAGTTACTAATCTATGAAGAAGGGCTGCCAATCTCTCTGTGTCTGCTAGCCCTCGTAACCTACGGTTCTCAGTCCTGGTCGATCACCTAGTAGCGAAAGTTCGGCGTTGGAGTTTGCCAATACGAGCGATGGAACGCAGCATTCTGGGTGTAAAAAGACAGGACTATAAAAATATGCGATAGGACAGAATTTGGAACACCACGCTGCAATCCAAAACGGGCATGCTAGATGTATGAAATAAGAATGAAGGCTGCCGAGCTCAAATGGGATTGGACAGGTTTTTTTTTTACCCTTTTAGAGGGTACTTTAACTCTTTTTTTTTTCAAGACTGTATAATGACATCTCAAAATCGCCATTTTGATTTTATAAACAGAACCAAACTTTATGTCATGTATTCAAAATACATCAAGCCATAAGGATGCTTCGAAGGTATAAAGAATCTCACATACAAAAAGTAGATACGTGCGAAAAACGTAACCCTGTCTCTGCTGTTGCGCAGTGGGGCAAAAATGGGTTACGAAAGCAAAAAATAATAATATATATATATATCGAAAAGGTAGAGAGGCTCAACTATATATTGAAATAATTATTGCAGAATTATTCTAGAAAGTAAACATGGACAAAATTATGAGAGCTGACCATGTCTGAAGACACTTGGCACTATTTGTTCTTCACAAAACAAGCAGAACTGTAGAGGGTATTGTGTTACCAAAATAACTCTGTTGAGGAAGTCAGATAGATCTTTACTCCTTTTAAAATACTAGTATTCCGCTGCGTCAGGTTATAGTTAGACTAGAAGCCGACCCCAACATAGTAGAAAAAGGCTAGGCACATGAAGCAGTACTGTATTTTTTTTAAGACACAGTTTCCCTCAGAATACTAAAAGACCTATTGTAAAAGTCTGTGTATTTACTTACTTATCAATATCAAATATTTGTATTCTATCTTTTCAAATTTCAAAGTAAATTGGATCAAATAACATACTTATCTTTATATGAACTAATTACTATTTTACTATAACCTCAACATTTTAATTATGACACTAGCACTTACAGATTTAATTCATAGTAGATATTTCGGGCAACTACTCTTTCAACACACTTCTACTCGTTTCAAAAGGGACCAGGCTCCATTCCTGGAGTCAATAAAGCTTCCGTGCCGAACCTATTCAGATTTCCATTAACACACTTCTTCTTTGATCAATCATCATTATCATCATTTCAGCCAAAAGATGTCCACTGCTGGACATAGGCCTCCCCAAAGCACCGCCACTTCGACCTGTTCTGTGCTTCTTGCATCCAGTGGATTCCTGCATCCTTCACCAGGTCATCGGTTGTTAATAATAGTTAGTTTTGAATAAGCTTCAACCAGAATTCAGCCGGTTCAACAGCGTTTCTGTTGGCCTCCTAAAGGTCTTCCATAGTGCAAGTGTTAGTGCACAGAGAGAACAACAACAGGTGGGGCAAATTTTGTTGAGTGGCTACACTGCCATACTGCAGTTCAACGGAGTAGCTGACTATGTTGTCTCGCTAAGAGGTATTGGAGAGATATTGCAAGATACCCTTAGCTTTAATAGTTTTGGCCCCACCAATAACAAATACGGAAATGTGCACTTGCCTACTTTATGGCTGCATACAAGTATTGGTAATACAAATTCCTTAAGATCAGAGATAACAAAGTGGAGGTAAGTAGGACTGTAGACTCTATGGAAACTGATTTTGAACTAACTTTTGTGATGAGTTGTGTAATTGCAGATGGAATACAGCACATCTGCCCTCACAATTTTAATAATTTAGATGTAGGTACTTGAGTATTACAAATTTACACATGCAAAATGGAATTGTATTGTACATTATTTCAGGAACTGACTAATAGGATGTGCCTCCTAAATGTTTTTTTTTTTAATACACTTCGTTTGTTAAATCAGAACAAATCATTTTTAAAGAAATATTACAAAATGAGGGAAATATTATACCAGTTGACAATGGAGCATAATATCCTGCTAAATAAGATTATCAATAAGTCTTTTATTAATTACTGTAGACTGGACAAATCCTAGAAATTTGTTCTTATGTATGATTTTTTACGTTCTAATTACTCACATTAACCACGGAAATTCATTTTTCGATAAACTGAATACTCATGCAGATTAAATTGATATTTGAGATATAGCATGCTATTGCTTCAGACCTGTCTTTTATCATGAATCATTCAATCAATCCATTGATTTAATAAGTTTTCTACAATAATCGGGCAGGTACTCAATATTTTCAAAATTAGAGAAATTCTAATTAGCTAGTAACTGTTGTGGAATAGAAAACGGTAAAACAAAAATAATGTAGGTAGCTGGATATGTACAGTATTTTTTAAATAATGCTATAACTATTTTCCTGCATTAATAATCGTATGAGACAGTAGTGAGTGCATAGTCTCAAATAAATCCCGTAAGAAAACGTGATTATTTGGGGTATTATACCCCAAATGAGTCAATAATATAAACATGATCCTACTTCGACATCGAGTGCTTCGCTTTGTTTTGAGAACAAGCTTTCGCTAATAAAAAAATCAATGTCAAATATATATAACGTACAAAGAATACAATCCATTAAAACCAGTATTTTATAGAAGTTTTTACAAGAAAAATAAATACTATAAGTAACAAAAAATATCTCACCAATCTACGTCATGTGTTGTCGATTTCACATTGTAAATTAAAAATCCAGAACACTCTTTTCACTCAAGGATCACGAATTATCCCCACTTCTAAAACAAACACGTTTTTTAGTATGTAAATACCCACTAAACCCAACACTTCGCATTCGCGACTACCTACGTAAAAAGAAAATATGTAACAAAGGAGACGTTTCCACTGATTTCCACCAAGTTTTTTCTTCGACTACCTTCAGAGTAGTGTTGTGTTGTTGTCCGCTGCATGCCAAATGCCACAGATGTTGTAAACCGAATCGACATTTCAGTTTGACATCGGAATCGATTTGTAAAACCGATATTTTGTAATGATTATAAAATAATGATATGTCAATTTCCCGAGTTATTAAATAACGAAAAAAGTTAAAATTGTTTCATTTAATAAAAATATAATTCACAACCATGAGTGTTACAATAAAAATACCGTTAATCAAGCGCAAAGCGTAGGGAGGAGGAAACATGAAGCCAACCCTAGCAGCAATCAAGTCGAGTCCACATTTGTGAATAGCTAGCTTACTTTTATAATTTTATTTATTTATCGCAGGGAACATTTCCAAGAATATTAGTTAGTTGTGCTCGTGTTAGTGTACACAAAACGAGTGTATTCAAGGGGCGTATACGTGATTTAAAATGTTTTGGCTAGTCATCCCCAGACTTTAAATAAAACAACACGTATTTACCTCAGTGAACACTGTTCATTTGCAGTAGCCGCATCGCCCAAATTTCACAATGAAAGTCACAATTACAACTCTGAACGATGAAATCTTCGTCTTGGACGTATCCGAAGATTTGGAGTTGGAAAATTTTAAAGCATTTTGTGAAATCGAATCCGGGTTCCCTGCAAAAGATATCATCCTCAATTATAATGGAATGCCGCTTTTGGACGATAAGAAATCCTTAAAAGAGCACGGTGTTCACGATGGAGACGTTATCGTGCTTCTCCATATGATGCAGTCAGCCTCCAACCTCAACCAAACTGATTCCAGTCAAGGTACATGTTGATGTCACAATTTTCTTTATTTCACTGTGCAATAAAAAATTGCTTTGTCATGCTTATTGTCATTGATGACAGAGTGTATTTTCGTGAAATTTATTACTGGCAGCCAAGATACAAACAAAGAGAGCCAATGCATTTAAAAAAAACAACAGTGACGGTTAATGTCAATAAATATTTTTTATATTTAGAGGTTGAGTTACTTTTTTGTAAATAAATTAAAAACCTCATCATCCTTGCAGCTTTGCCAACTGGCTTAGCTAGTTTAGACTTCAGCGGCATCAGAGTCCCACCAGCTAGTGCAAGCACTTCGATGGCAGCTAGAAACCCACCAGTTGAAGAGGACCCACGTATCATCAGGGAAATGTTTTTGGCTAATCCAGATCAACTCGCTCTTCTAAAGCAAAATAACCCAAGATTAGCGGATGCACTTCTCAGTGGAAACTTAGGTACGTACATAATGACTAAGAAAAATATGGAGGTCACTATTTATTATATATACCTATGTAATTAAATGTTATAAATGTAGCTGTCTGTCCTCTCCACATGTAAACGAATGAATGTAATTCAATAAAATTGGGCAAGTGGCATGATGGAGAAGAACATTGGCTACTTTTAGTCTCTTGAGCATGTTCCCATCCCCTGTATTTCGAACATTCACACAGGCAAAACCGCAGGCAGAAGCCGGTATTTTATTTTTATAGTTATTCGGGTGCATGTTCTTAATTTCTTGTGCATAGGTTTCATATCTGCAGTAGGTTATCTACAGTAGGTTAGTGATTTGGTTATTTTTGTATGATATTATTATAGCTTTTATCTTATGTTTGAGAAGGGGTATATTTCCTTCAATGTTTATTAAAAGGCTGAAATCATATTATTCTTTTTGGCTTTCACTGTCTAGTACTTTCCTTTATTGTTAGTTACATTAGTTTTTTTTTTAAATTTGTAAACTATTATAAATATAATCCTTGAAATAAGTCTAGTTAGTATAGGTTCAAGGTTTTTATCAGTTTAATAATAAAACCTAGCATAAAAATAATCTATTTGGGATAGGTACTTATCAGTCTAGCAAAAGTAAAGTCATCTTCTCAAGGTAGCACAAAATGATTTAAAGGTAGATTAGGCTAGTAAGAACAGCACAAAAACCAAATTTAACAGGAAAATTTTGCAGGTCATAGGTACAACTTTTCTTAGCCAGTTTATTGAATTTATAAAGGTTATGCAGAAATAATTAATAATAATGGTGATTGGAATAATATTAACAGTTAAATATTGAGAAAACCAACTTTAATAATAAAAGTTGCTTCTCTTAATAATAACAATGACCTTCATGATTTTTAACCATAACAAAAACTTAATGTTGAAAATTTAAATCTTGTTTCATAGATACATTCGCTTCTGTGCTTCGCGAACAAATCTTAGCTAGAACGGAACGTCAGCAACAACGTATAAGGTGAAAAACATTACAGATTGGATTCGTGAGATAGGTGAAATAGGGAGATATGACTTAAAGCTAGACTTATTTCAGGATGATGAATTCAGATCCATTTGATACAGAAGCGCAGCGTATGATTGCTGAGGAGATTCGCCAGAAGAACATAGAAGCCAACATGGAGGCAGCCATGGAGTACAACCCTGAAACATTTGGCACTGTGGTGATGCTGTACATCAATTGCCATGTTAATGGGTGAGGTTATCATTTATACAATAGTTATTTGTTTGAATTAGTAGTATTTGTAGCTTGCTTTGCATTCTTCTGTCTCATTTTAGTGGTACACGGTTATATGCAAGTATTTCTTCATTGTTATAAAATAAGTAGTCAATAGAACTCCATGTTACATTCAAACCTTTATTCTAATCAATTACTGTTATTCTTCTGTTGTTATGAATAAAAATCATGAAACAGAAAACCAATTTCTTGCACCGTAAACAGTGCAGTACAGACCTTCAAGTTAATTATGTCAATGATGACAATAATTTATGCACACAATTGGTTTGTTCTAGATTTCCAGTGAAGGCATTTATCGACTCTGGTGCTCAGACAACAATCATGTCAGCAGCGTGCGCTGAGCGGTGTAACATCATGCGGCTGGTGGACACAAGGTATGTAAATCGTTTCATTTATGCCTTTCAATTTTATAAAAGAACCACACAGAACCATGTAAAAATAATATATGTTGAGGTAGGGGCTGTTAGTAAACATTTGTGCAACTGTGTTATTTCTCCACTATGTCATTTTTTAGTGTGTTTTCTAGCCATCCATCATGGCAGACAATTTTTTTAGAGGAGAACTCTTATTTTCGAATGTTTTGGCTGTTCATGAGGACGGCCATGATGAATAAGAAGTCAGATTAACTCGGGCTATCTTTCTGCTACAGCACAAAGCGTGCCCAAATTTCGGGGCGATGGTTAAACACAGCACAAGTGTTTACGTTTATCCTTGTCAGTAGAGTCTGTAGCAAAAGAGGTCATTGACTGGTACCTGGCAGTAAGCCAGACACCTGTCAATGATTGGTCATTTACACGACTTAGTACTGCACATTTTAATGTAGATTATGCTGAGATCACAACGTATTTTTTCAACAGTATCCGATATTGAGTTTATCAATAGAGGCGTTGTTATCATTGGTGGTCGAACCTCGATAAGACTGGCACTGAAGCGTTGAGGCACAAACTTTAAAGGGTGCCACTCTTTACCCATTGATGGGTGACTTTGGGATGTGAAACAAACAAAAAAAATGAACAGCGTATGTTACAGTTTGATCCCAGCATTACACTGCAAAAACAAGTGCAGTACAATGTCGTGTGAGTCACGTAAGCAGACCATGCAACCGTGTGTAGCGCCTTTATGTGATGATGGTGGGCGATGGCGATCCCACCTAAACTACACGTACTTAGCGTATCCATTCGCAGGAATACAAGCTCGTTCATATTAATACACATGAATCAGACATCTTCAGAAGTCAATATTTAAGATGGCACGGATGATTTTTCCGATATCTTAGCTTAGAATAATGAGTCTAGTATTAGAATTACTTGACAACAGCCTAGTAATACGTATTACAATGTAGTTAGGAACATTAACAAAGAATATGTTGTATATCATGGCTATCTAGATCCTATCTTGAAAATGCATAGTAATTTAGTGGGATCATGTGCTGAATTAATGTATAATAGCAGGGACAATTTTTGACCCTCATTCTCATCCACCACAGAATCAAAGTTGAATACATTGTTCTCACATGAGTACAGATGATGTACTTAAGTGAGATGAATCCATCGTCATCTCTTACTTAAATATCACTTGAATTGTACCAGATAAAAACTATAGGCAGTTATTTTTTACAGAAATAAATAGAAATATAACATTTCATATCTACACACTTATATAATTTAAGAAAGTTAGTGAAGCTGTACGAAAGCCTGCGGGAACCCTTTTCTGGTGATATTTTAGAATGTTACGCAAGTTTTTTTCTCTCCTCCCTCCGAAGCCTTGTTGGGGTTCCAACTTTTATGTATACGCTTTTCCTGCCCTTTTGGTTTATCTAGAACGTTCTCGGGTTAACAACAACGATTAATTACAAATGACCTTTCCATATGTATTTTAAGAATATGGCCAGCCCATTGCTCCTTTTGTCTGTTAGACATGTTATTGTCACATTAATTAGCGACACTAAGCCTACGTTCCCATCTACGGACGTAATAAAATCGCGGGAGATTTTTTCTCGCCTTGGATCTTCAACGCGCTACTTAGCGCTGAGGGTCGTATTTCGACGCTCCGAGACTCACTCGCGTTGCACTTTGTTAGATTCTCAATGCTCGGTAAAACACCGAAAGTTAAAAATCCAGGGCGTGAATAAAATGCCGCCGGGATTTTATTACGCCCGTGTGAATGTCCATTAATCCTTGTGGGATTATCATTAGTTTCACCTTACCCGTATAAAAAAAAATATATCCTATTGTTCTCTGCTCTCCCAGTCGTGTCCTGACGTATTGGACCTTTCTTATAGGAGTCAAATGGTCCACAACAATAGTTCGAGTTGATTTTCTATAATTAGCATACTTACTGGCGAAAATCATATAATGCTAAAGATTCGTTTGAGAGAAATAATATTAATTTAGGAGGATATATAAAGTAGTTTCTGAGTGAAAATAGCCGCACGGATCGATCAATCAGGTAGAGCTACTGTTGCCGCGGTTGGTTCGTGAATGGGTGACCATCTTTACATAACAATACCCCTCCGTGCCTCGGAAAGCACGTTAAGCCCTTGGTTCCGGCTGTCAGTTGTGGATCTTGGACAGTCGTTACGGGTCGTCAGAAGCCTGAAAGTCTGACAACCAGTCTTACCAAGGGGTATCGTATTACCCAGTAACTGGGTTGTGGAGGTCAGATAGCCAGTTGTTCCATGTAAAATATTGGTATTCAGCTGTATCCGGTTAGACTGTGAGCCGACTCCAAAATAGTTGCAAAGACTTAGTAGATGATTATATAGTTTTTAGTAGTATCTTTGTATACCTTCAAAACAAAAACTAAACTTGGAACTTTCATTGTATTTTTTCTCACTTTGTTCTTGTTTTTTGCTCGATGAAGCTATGTTTAATGAAGTACTCAATCATTTGTCTTATTCACACTGATAATGCAGCTACTCATATTTGGCTACTTTTTATCAAAGAGAGATAGATAAGTACATGCTTTAATATTATGTTATCAATATAACACTATCAGTCCCGAGCTCTCATAATAGCGGGCTATCCACAACTACATTTTGAAAATTGCAAGTTGATAAACAGCTCTTCTAAAAGTTCTTTTATTATGCTTTTTGCAAGGCGGCAGGGTTTGAAATTGTATGCGCCTTAAATAATGGTGACGGAAAGACTTTATAAATATCCCAACTGAAAAACATCCTGTAGAAATTGAGTGTTTAACGCACCTTATCATTGGCATATACATAGGCGGGTAGGATTTATATGAATCAATAAGGAAAAATTGTGGTTTGGCCTTCCAACCCGATAGAAAGAGCATCTGAAAATGATAAGGTAGCGTTATCGCATGAAGGATGCTTTTTTGTGTCCAGCAAATTGTACCTAATGTTTTCATTGTCTCCCACACAGTCAGCTCAATGATACGCAGGTCACTTTGTGCTTGTGCTGACTATCATTCTAAAAATACACATCGCGATATACATCCTACATTTTTCCTTAGATGGGCAGGCATCGCGAAAGGCGTCGGAGTGCAGAGAATCATAGGCAGAATCCACATGGTGCAGATGAGAATTGAAAAAGACTTCCTCACAACATCTTTCTCCGTGCTTGAGGAGCAGCCCATGGACATGCTGCTTGGCTTAGACATGCTCAAAAGGCATCAGGTAACAAACAATATAATTGTTACTTAGTTCGTAGTAGATTATTTTTGGGGAACTCTGCTTCACTTATGCTTTCACGACTTTTTACGTAGTGCAACATAGATTTGAAACGGAACGTTCTTCGTATCGGCACGACCGGCACCGAGACACCGTTCTTGCCCGAGTCAGAGCTGCCGGAATGCGCTCGGCTGTCCGGCTACTCCGAAGATGAAATCGTCAACCAGTCCATGAGGGACCACGAAGAACGACAAGTCAAAGAAGCGATGGAGAAGTCAAAGCAAGGTGGGCGTGCCAAAAAGAAATAACAAGTACGATTAAATATGAACAGTTGTGGAGATGTCATTTGTTCTTGCACCGTAATAAAAATAGTAACGTAATAATATTTATAAAACAATAAAAATCGTAAAACTAATCTTTTGTTTCTGTGTAGTTGATTGCATGTGCGGAGTAGCTAACAGCTTGTCGGTAACGCGTGCATTTTTGTCGGGAAAGTTGGGTCAGTGAATGGAAACGATAATGAAACCAAGTTGAGAAATGAATGAAACGATGGGACTCAACTCGACAATGCATGGGGATATTACTATTTTGATAATTTCGTTAATGTTCACCTTTTAGAAGAATTTAACTGCGTTAATAAGCTATGGATGTTTGACTTAATTCCGGTATGTTGTTCTTCGTTATTTTATTATGTCATGACTTCATTGACTGTACTTTTTCGAGTAAGTAGAGTAGAGATCATGGCAAACTACGTTGGTAGCACATTGGCTTTAAATTGTTGCCTTCTGATTAAATTTATTTGACAGCAACCATTCAGTGAAACCATATATCTATACTAATATTATAAAGCTGAAGAGTTTGTTTGTTTGAACGCAGTAATCTCGGGAACTACTTGTCCGAATTGAAAAATTCTTTATGTGTTGGGTAGCCTATTTATCGAGGAAGGCTATAAGCTATATAACATCACGCTACCACCAAGAGGAGCAGAGCAGTAATGAAAAATGTTGCAAAAACGGGGAATATCGCACGGGTAGGCGATTCGACGCAACGGGAAGGGTCGGGGGTGCAAGAAATTTAGTCGCGGGTAAAAGCTAGTTAGTTGATGATAATGTTGCGAAATTATTCAGACAATTAACCGTTTAGGTATCTCAAAATTTTATATTAAGACAAGTTTTTCTTGTGGGTGTTTGCACTAAAAGGCTGCTTGGAACTAACCTGAAATATAGTCTCTTCTAGATTTGTCTAAGCCTCCTAATTTACATACAGTGTAGTCTGTTGTGAGATTTTGACAGGTTTTCTAGACAAAACTGTCAAAAATGCAGTGTTAGTAGACTTAGCCCCCCTGCTTGATATCGTTTGAGTGTTGTTATTAAATCCTGAATATTTTCCATTAATTATAAATTATTGTATAGGTATATAATGGATACAACAACTGCAGGACCTCTGTATCCGCATCGTTCCCTTATCCTAAATGGACCTGTTATGTCCAGATTTTAAGCAACAAAAGAGGTTCAATTTGCCATGCAACAATAGTGATATAATGAAGGACAGAGCACATAATACTTTGATTGTTCGTTTTCATCTGCAAATTAGGTTTGGGCAAAGTGAATCGGGAACAATGGCCCTGCATTGTATAGCGTATACAGGATAATTTTTTATCCAGTGCGCAAACTGTAACCATGAATTCAGCATATCATTCTAGACCCCCCAACGTAGAAAATTTTCGTAGGTTATGCAGAAAAAAAAACCAGCTGTTTCATAGAAAAATGCAATACCTACGGGGTCAAAATGTATGGAACAGCAGATTTATTTTTTATATCTGACGAAAATTTTCTACGCTGGGGAGTCTACAATGATATGCTGAATTCATGGTTACAGTTTGCGCACTGGATAACAAAAATATCCTGTATACGTCCTACTAGACTTATTATAAGTACACTTGGATAGAACTGGGTTGATGTTCTTTCTGATAATTATGTAACATATTTGACATTGAACAGAATCCGGCGGCAACCTACTTAGACCGACAACTAGCGGGCAATCAACTCCAGGGTCAATGCAAATCAACAACCAGCTCAATAACCAGAGAATGGGTAAGTATAGTATAGGTAGATAGCACACTCGATTATCCAGGCACAGAATGGTATCGCGTAAAATTATTTCCCTCCTCAACGGACCATGCATTCAGCCGGTATTATTTAAATTAAACTTTTAAAATGTACTTTTTCTATTATCTTTACAGTTCTGGGTGATCCTAGCCAGACCATCATGCCGAATGACAACTTCGGTGAACTTGAAGTAGAAGAAATTATGAACCTTGGATTCACAAGGGAACAGGTAAAGTTCTGTTTATCATATGATCCTACCTAACTGGTATGAATGTGGAAATATGTGAAAATGTTTGTGACCCCACTGTGGTTACGGTGGGGGTCCTTGTGTGGCAGGATGAGTAAATGAATACATAGATCAAGAGTTCACTTGTAGTTTTATTCAATCTCCAATAGTTACACAATGGTACTTGATTATTACATACAATTAACTCGCGACACGATAACACTGATCCGAGTGGGGCTCTCGGAACGACTGGCCTTTGCCCATGTCGCCTGTACATTTACTATGAGGAATGCTTACATTGCAATTGTGACGCTGTGCGGTCGCTACACCACCATGCATCAACAACTGAATAGTTCTGGACGATAGGCACACAGATGGAATCATAGAATACCGTAACCAGAGGGGCAGGTCTTGTAATTTTGAGAACGCTCACAGTGTAATCTCAGTCTTTCCTTTAGGATACAACAAAATACCTCGAGTTTCCACACATTTTTGACAGCTGATTGTCGCCGAGATAAGACTGCGACTAGATTTTGAACCTATTTAATTACGAAAGTTGGCTTTCAGGTATATGAAATTAATCCCTTAAGATTCAACCACAGCAACTCGGGTAATTTTCCCAGCCGAGCTGTGCTAGTGGTATGTTGACTCATTTCACCTATTTTTGTTCCAGGCTATCGTGGAGCTGCGGCGCTTCAACGGCGACAAGACTCAGGCCACTATGGCGCTCTTCGCCAAGTCTCTGAAGTTCTGATAAACCATGAGTGCGCTAATAAGCCCCAGACAGACTGTCGACTGGTTGTCAAGCATATTGACGACCTTTAACTTAACCTAAAGACACAAATTTCATATAAGTAAATAGATTTTGAGTGTGTTCAACAAAATCCACCATAAAGTTGACATGTTTATTTTAGATTATTTCAAAAATGTTAGACATACAGATTATAGATTGTTTCAAAATTGTATTTTTTGTTTATTGTACTTTATGAATAATATTAACGATAGTGCGACGTCGACACCTACTGGTGATTAAAACTATTCTTTGATCATCACGTTTTATATAGACTTTTAATGTATTTTGTACGGACTGATGTTAGCTACTGCTTTTTGCTGGGGTTTTTATAGACTTGCTTATGAAGTAACGTAGAATTGCATAGTTTGATAAATTCGACCGAAGCATTTTTGTGTCCATTTGAAGAATCAGAGTGTTACACCTGATAAACGATTGTGTATTTTATATTGAAGTGGTTACAATGCTGGTTTTAGTGGCGTTTAATATTAAGATACTCACAGACTGGGAATAAACAGGAATCATGCATCCATCCCGTGCACATGACTATATTTTATAACTTTATAAGTCACGGAAAACATTTAATATGAAATAAGCTTGCTATTACTCAATATAATTTATATGATACTCTAATAATAATAAGTGTATTTAAGTTTTAAACATGTGCCTGCGTTCAGTACTAGTATCTGACAGAAACGGAAAGACTAGGTAGATTGACATCACCCGCGACTTCGTCGCCTACAAAATTCAGCACCCTTTGAAAGGTAATTTAAAAATATTTTCATCAAGAGATAACGATATTTATAATTTATATAGAAAATCATTGTGGTCAATTTTGAAGATTATTGATGAGAGAAAAATATTTTTACATTGAAACAATCCATCACAGATTTTTGAAAATCTTCATACATGTGCTTAATCATTTAATTTTTAGATAATGTACTTATACTGACTTTTGAGTTAATCAAGCCATGGAGTAAAACCCAACCCTAAATACTCAATTACCCCTATTTGCCGTGTTGGGGTCCGTTTGCGACAGTTCATTATATCTTAATGCTTTACTTTCCGTCAATATATAATACCGAGGTTCGAGGTAGTCGGATCACGCGTTAAGGTTCTTGCATACAAGCTTGTAACACTTAAACTTCGCCTTAATGAAAGGGTAGTTTTGACAAACTAATAATGTGGAAATTTTTCAATCATTGGAATGTATTCGTGGAAACATTATTAACTCAAGGAATAAGATTTTTTCATACAAATATTCATTAGTATGAAAGATCTTATTCCTTTTAACACCCTCTTATTTTAACTCCCTAAATATCGAATTTCTGAGAACCCCTTCATAGTGTGGGCCTACAACCCCTTGAGCAAAATTTCAATGTCCTAGTCTCAATAGTTTGTGCGCTGATAATATATCAGTCTGTCAGTTTATCCTTCTCTATCCTATTAATCTGGTTACTTCTTAGCTTTTCTTTACTTCTTTCTTTTCTGGGTAACCAATGGTTTTATAGGGAAAAAAATTTGTATCTAACTTAAGTTGATATTTTTTTATGTTTTCATGAATAAAGTTAGTTTATTATTCACATTTTGTTTCATTAAAATAACCTAGGTACCGTTACAGGCAATGGCGACGTCGGAAGTGTGTTTTATGTGCTGACGCTACTCGTCTACACATACCATTCTCAGCGTGTTTGCACACTTGGCCACCACAAGTAAAGCGCGCGTCGCTCCAAAATACTTCGGTTTCGGAATTAAGAATTTCTATTTCTGTTTCTATCACAAATTCTCTACTTAAAATTCTCAATGTGGGATTCTGACGATAAGGCCTGATTTATACCCTATGTTGATCAAGGTAAAATTACAAAAGGTTCTATAAACTTATTCATATATACACCATCTGCTTGTCCATTATGCCTATTGCCTGATTTTTTAAGTCATAGTTTTTTTTGTGGTTGGGAAATCATTAAATGACGTCTCCCGCTCTGGGCGGAGCGGGAGGGCGTGTCAGACTTTTACTGACTAAAACCCACTCGTGTTCCTTCAGTTGCCTATGCCAGGGCCACGGAAACTCTTTCCAACAGATCTCGCGACTCTGGCAAGCGTCGATCCTAGCGGACCCCTTCTGTTCTGCTGAGATCTCAATGGGGCGCGCGTGGAACACAACGCCCCGACGACACAGGCCTGGTAATTACCAAAATCGCGCCTACGGTGGCCAGGAGTTTAGGTTGGACTCCCGACGCCCGGGGCATCTCCTCCTGCGGCGGCTAGGGGCGTGAGTGCGCAGAGAATGCCTCTCCCTTACGCGTTCTGCCTCCTCCTTTGCGAGCATTACTGCTTCGCAAAAGGAGGTGACCATGCCCTCTCGCTCCGTACCATGGCCTGCACCAGGGCCTGACGCGAGAGGTGGACGCCGTCGATTGCCTCCACGAGGACACGGCGGTGCTCCGCCCGAGCAGGTCATACCTCCACCCAGTGCCGGATAAAGCCAGCGCGGGGCCCGTAGCAAAATTGTGATGCGGGCCCTTTTTTGTGTGTGGGAAATCATCAAATGGCGTCTCCCGCTCTAGGGTGGAGCGGAAGAGCGTGTCAAACTTTTTCTGACTAAAGCCAACTCGTGTTCCTTCAGTTGCCCATATGCCAGGGCCACGGTAACTCTTTCGAACTAATCTAGCGACCTTGGCAGGCATCGATCCTAGCAGTCCCCTCTAGTTTGCTGACATCTCTTTGAGGCGCACGTGGAACACTACGCGCCGTCGACACGGGCCTGGTCCTTTCCGCAAGCCCGCGCCTGCGGTGGCCGGGAGTCCGCAATCGACTCCCGACGCCCGGGGCTTCTCCTCCTGCGGCGGCTAGGGGCGTAAGGGCGCATAGCTTGCCTCCACCATATGCTCCACCGTGTGGTATCCCAGCTTGGGCGGAGCACCGCCGTGTCTTCGTGGGGGCGATCGGCGGGGCGACCTCTCGCGTTCGGCCATGAGAGCGAGAGGGTATGAGAAGCCGTCACCACCTTCTGCGAAGCAATAATGCTCGTGAAGGAGGAGGCAGGGCGCGTGAGGGAGTGGCAGTCTCTGCGCCCTCACGTCCCTAGCCACCGCAGGAGGAGATGCCCCGGGCGTCGGGAGTCGATCTCGGACTCCCGGCTACCGTAGGCGCGGGCTTGCGGGTGGCGAGCAATGGGTAGCTCGCCCGGTAGCGGGAGACGTCATTTGATGGTTTTCCCATCTACAAAAAAAAAAACAGGGCACACCTCCACCGTATGCTCCACCGTGTCCTCCAGACTATCCTCGCAATGGGTACCCGGGCGTTTCCTCCCGCTTTATCCTGGACAGGAATCCCCCAAAGCACCCATGCCCGGTGAGTACCTGCGTTTGGCGGAAGGTGAAGACGCCGTGGCGCCTCTCTATCCACTCCTCAAAGAGGGGACTTTTGATTACTTAGGTTGCTCCAAGGTTGCTCCAAAGCTTTTGCAAAATTACATATCGCTGGTTTGCGAGAATAACAACGTAATTCAAAACTCCGTCAAATCGAATACTGTATGCCAAACGATCATAAATCTTTGATATTTTATCGTGAACAGAGATGCAACGAACGTAATATATATTATCTAGTATACTTTTACTGTTATGTAACAGTAATATTATGATGATTTTGTATAAGTCCACGGGGATCGGCAAAACAGAAATAATACCTAACACAAAAGCAAGCACGTAAAAACTAAGAAATTTTAACACGATGTAAATAGTCTAGTAATAAAAACACTCTTAAAAGAAAATAAACTCATGTAATTAGGCATATCAAATTCAGTATGCATTTTGCTATTTTCTTATTGGTTATCATTTAAAAACTATTGGGTTGTTCGATAATTAATGTCGTTTTTTCCCATAGATGGTTTTAACTGCAATTTCATGTAGTAGTGATTGCGTGGCTTACATTATTAAATACTATTTTAAAGATTATACTTTAGACTATCCTTAGTCAAAGACTGAGATTAGTAAAAACAAGTTGGTTAAAAATTAAGTTGAAAATGAACAATCAAAGAGAGCATTATCGGTATATTTTATTGTTTTATTTTGGAAAGGGCAAAAATGCGGTGCAAGCTCGGAAGAAATTGTGTAAAGTTTATGGTGAGGACTGCCTTACTGAACGCCAGTGTCAGCGTTGGTTTGCTCGCTTTCGCTCTGGAGATTTTAATGTGCAAGATGCACCACATACTGGTCGTTCAACCACTACTGATGACGACAAAATAAAGACGTTAATCGAAATTAACCGGCGTATGACAGCACGAGAGATAGCAGAGAAGCTCAACATATCGAATTCAACCGATTACTTGCACCTACAACAACTTGGTTATTTAAACAAACTGGATGTTTGAGTTCCTCATGAACTAAAAGAAATCCACCTCACCAAACGCATTAACATATGCGACTCTTTGCTGAATCGTAACCAAAACGACCCATTTCTAAAAAGAATCGTAACGGGTGATGAAAAATGGATTGTTTATGATAACGTAGTCCGAAAACGATCATGGACCAAGGAAAATGAGCCGCACAATCGACATCCAAAGCCAATATTCACCAAAAAAAGATTATGCTTTCTGTGTGGTGGGATTACAAGGGAATAGTCTACTTTGAGCTGCTTCCAAGAAACCAAACTATTGATTCAAATGTCTAATGTCGTCAACTATCTAAATTGAATGAAGACATCAAGAAAAAACTCCCTGGACTGGCCAATCGCAAAGGCGTGATATTCCATCATGATAACGCCAAACCCCACACCTCTTTGATAACCTGTCAAAAATTAACAGAGCTCAATTGGGAACTGATGCCACATCCACCCTATAGCCCTGACTTAGCACCATCAGATTACCATTTGTTTCGCTCCCTTCAAAACTATTTGAATGGTAAAACTTTCGATTCCGATCATGCTGTAAAAAACTTTTTTACAAAAAAAAAAAAACCGACTTCCTTAAAAGCACTACAAAGTGAAAAATAACTTTAATTTCGGAAGTCGGTGTCTTAGGATCTGTATTTATGGTTTTTTTGCCACCGACTTCCGAAATTAAAGTTATTTTTCACCTTGTAGTGCTTTTAAGGAAGTCGGTTGTTTTTTTTTTGTAAAAAAGTTTTTATTTTTAAATTTTTAGATGTGGCATTCACCCCGCACTCATTCCAAACAAAAAATGCATATTTATGCGATAGCAGAAATCGCGGTTGATTTGCTATCATTTTTTAAAGAGTTCCGGTGTCTGTCTCCGGAACTCATCATCAGATCTATATGAAAATTATACGGGACCATTTCGGAATAAACCCCTTTCGAACAAAAAAAGAATTTTGCAAATCTATCTATATATGACGGAGTTATCGCCGAACATACATAAAAAAAAAAAACATATAAACATCCGAATTGAGAACCTCCTCCTTTTTGAAGTCGGTTAAAAATGAGTTGGACCAGATCTTCGCTTCTAAAAACCAGGGCTTCTTCGAACGTGGAATATTTCAGCTTACCGAAAGATGGCAAAAGGTCATCCAACAAAACGGTCAATATCATTGATTAAAGTTTGTTGTTACTATAAATAAATTTAGTTTGTTTTTCATGATCGGGTTATACATACAGCTTGAATCGAATTCAATCAATATGAGGGGATTCCGCTGTAAGTATTTTGGAGTTTCCGACTTGCGGCATGTATTAATTTTTTATAAATTTATTTTAGGGCTCCAGCTACGGGGCTAGTGTACCTGTACAATAATTACAGTATGGCCAGCGCTCACTAAGAGTTGCTACTATGTGTGTGACTTAGTGGGTGGCTTACAATTTCTTTGATTTGTAGTTTTTTTTTTGCACAGGCGCGGGTCCCCCTAGGCGCGGGGCCCCTTAGCATTTGCTGCCTCCTGCTACATGGCTAATCCGGGGGGGGTCTGGATTTATGCTTTTGCGGTTGCACAACGACACGCTTTGCTTGGCTTTGCTTGGTAGTATAGATGCAGGCCTACTCTGCCGCCTCCCTCAGAGGCGGTAGAGTGGCGGGGTCTTGAGGGAGAGCGCTGAAGTCGTGTAGATCCTCAAGGCAAGTCTGGCGGATACACCTTCACGAGGTTGCCACCCCGTTTTTGGTCTAATTCCTTTTGAAATAGACGTAACTGAAACCGCCAGGCGACTTTACCTCACCTCTCTACCCTCCCCAAATCCCATAACCGCTCCTCACGCTATCCCACCCAAATCCTCACTCCCTACAACTCCCACCTGTCCAACCTCCACTCCGAAACGTGACCACCCTGTGACTGGGTGGTGGCGGGCTCGACTGTCACTAAAAGCCGCTGATGGCGAGTTAGGAGGAAGCAGTCACCTGCGCTAGGACCTGCGCAGTTGAGCGCCGTAAGCGGGGATGAAGGAGTCCTGGGGGGTTGAGCCAAACGGCGCTGGTGGTTATGTGTCCGTGAGGCAACACGCCCCCTTTGGTCTGGATTTCAAGCGAAACGGTGGCCCTACCCACTAGCCAGGGGTAGGGAAATGGCCACAGTGTCCCGTCAGAGGGCCACAGGCGAGGTGCGTGAGGTCCGCGGAGGTCGTCCTTGGATGACTGAAGCGGTAGGTAAAGGTCATGCTGACGGTGTAAGTGAGGGTTGTTCAGCTCGTTGGGGGCCAACCTGATCGAGCACCCGATGTCGCACTGTAAACCAGCCTTGCGCCCCTATATCTCTCTGGTAATCCTAACGATCGAGCTTTTTCATAGCAAGACGTTCCCAGGTGCGGGCTCCATGGAGGGTGGGAGCCAGAGAGATGAATTCTTTCACACTATTTAACATGGACTCAATACCAGTTAAAACCAACCAACCCGGAGTGGAGGCGAAAGCCGATGAAGCTCCCAAGAGAGGTGCCTGCACTTCTCTTGCCCCTGGACGCCCTGCAGCTAACGCTGCGGGTACCAGCGCGGGCGCTGGTCTGGCTGTGGCGCAAGCCACAGGTAAGACCAAACAAAAGTCCCAAAAGAAACAAAGGGTGTCGGCGCTGATTGGGACCAGTACCGGCCCTTCCAAAACCCAGGAGAGGACCACGGCGAAAACTAATATCGCTATCGGTCCGACCTACCACAAACAAACACCGGTGCCAGGTATTACTGGCACTGGGAAACACCTTCCCTCCTCTGCGGCTCCTCAAGCCCTCTCCCATAAGGAGGACGCCACCGATCTAACGGTGGCAGACAGCCACGAGGACGCGATCTCTCGCGCCTGGATGGTTGTACAGAAGCGGGGCAAGGGTAAAGGCACTCAAAAAGCCCGTTGTCCTCGCACAAACCCCTCATGCGCTCCAGCTGCTATAGCACAGCGTATGACGCGGAAGGAGCGCCGTCAGGCTCGCAGGAGGCAAGGTAAAGGGCCCCTAAACAACCAGGCTACTGCCGCTAGTTCGGTCAAACCGACTAGCGGCCAGCTAACCTTCGCCGCTGGAAAACGGTCGCAGGCAGAGGCCGGCTTAAGCCGTCCCGCGACCAGCCGACCGTCATCCAGTGCGCCGGGTAAAACACAGCAACCCGGGGGGAAGGATCAGGCCGCGGCCAAGCGAGCTCTCAACGAGACCATCTCACCTCGTGGAGAGCATAAGCGGCCGCGTCTTGATCAATCCAAACGGGTTGCGCAAAGAAGCTACGCCCAAGCTGCCAATGCTACCCTCGACGTGGCGGTCACCTGTGACTGCACCGGGGTCATCAGCAAGGACGTATCGGACCAGGTGCTCGCTGCTATCCAGAAGCAGATTTTATTCGAGGCCTGCTCTCCCAAACAGGACACCATGGCGCCGACTTTCAACGCAAAGCCGCAGTTCGCCGGTGGTGTCCTTAAACTGTGGTGCGAAAACGATCACACCTTAGCCTGGCTAAGGAAAACAGTCTCCGATATGACTCTCCCTACTAACTTAACGTTAGTAGTCAAGAGTCAGTCGGAGATCCTAAGACGGGCACGATGTGGAATCGTGATCCCAGACGAGCAGGGGGTCCTCGGAGAGCCGACCAATTTAGGTCGTGCTCTCAGTTACCAGAACCCCTGGGTCGACATAAAGCGCTGGTTGCTGCTGCATGCCGACAAACAGGCCTCGGCATGGTTCGTGGTGGTCGGTGTCCCGGTGGACCAAATCCCGACCCTGATGGGCGCGGGGCGCCGTCTATCTTTGGGGGCGGGGAAGGTGTACCTGCAGTTCCAGGGTAGGAACGGCAGGTTCACCGATGTCCCCCAGGGATGGGACCCCGCCACGGGCACCATCTCAGAGACTCTGGCGCAGCAGCCAGAGACACCAGCGGGGGAGTCAACCCCCCCAGCAAACAACCCGGAAGCAGCCGTGGCCGAACCCGCTGTAGCGGAATCGGCCGCCCCAACTGCCGCCGCCCTGGACGCTGTCCCTTCTTCGGACGCGGAGTCGGACGACATAACCCTGTCCCCGGCTTCGCGCCAGGAGGAGGATGGCTTCGACGAGGGCGGCCTGTTTGCCGGGCTCAAACTGGAGGAGGACGATGAGGAACCGACCAGCAATGGCGTCCTCTTCGTCAATCTGTAAAATCCTCCAGGCAAACCTCCACCACAGTCAGACCGCAACGGCTCAGCTCCGGAAGTGGTTGGAGGTTCAACACACGGCCATCGCCCTGATCCAGGAGCCGTGGATTAGAGCGGGCCGCATACAAGGACTCTCCAATCTTGGCGGTAAGCTCCTGGTCACCACTGATCATGACCAACCCAGGTCGTGTATCTATGTCACAGGAAACCTTAACACGTTCAGACCGGCGTGTACCACCGGTGGAGCACGGAGTATTTGCTGCCACAGCGAGGTGTACCACCGGTGGCCACGTCACACTATACTTTCAATGTACTAAGAAATTCGCGCCGCTTTGAGAGAAAGTGTTGTATTTACCGTCCCCGCCTAGTAAAATAGACAAATTTTCATAGTGCAGCTCAGGATGTGGATAGAATTTAGAAAAGTAAGTAAAAATCAGTATTGAAAAATTATATTTATTAGAAAAAAATTGACATAATCACAACATAAATTGTACGAAATGCAAATCGTTTGTGATAAATTACGTTAGAATGTAATAATAAGAAAATTAAATCAAAATTGAAAAAAATATAAAATAAAATGCCACTATGGATGGTATAAAATGAAAATTATTTTAGATGAATAGTATTGAAACAATCCAAACACATTGGTTTTTCACACGCAGAGCAAAATGTATTTACGCGTTTCGATTTTTTTCTAGCCATACCCGCAGATTCGGTTGTTGTAAAATGGTCGTAACAAGGTCTGCATCTCTTTCGGGTATCTCTGAGCTTTCCTTCCGTTTTCTGTAACTTGTTTTTTGGCTTTCTTTGTGCATGGGGCCTACCCTCCTCTTCAGTGTCATCGGGTTGATTATTATCAACCCGATGACACTGCAGAGGAGGGTTATTTATCAGTGCTGGGCTTGCTAATCATCTCTTTTATAATTTGTTCCCGAAATTCTAAAATACTTAGATTTTTTCCTGCTCCAAATTTTTGGTGAATAACCCAAGCATTTACCAACATTGTGCCACAGACAATCTCAATGATTAGCTTCCGGTACCATTTTAGGGTTTTTCTAAGGCTGGTGTAGTACGATGCCATCTGATCAGAAATATCTACCCCCTTTTTCGCATTATTATAATCCAAAACAGAGTCTGGTTTCGCTACGACAGTGTTTGGCCTCCAGCGATGTGGCATTGGCACTAGAGCTCCTGTATGAGTATTGCAGGTCGAAAGCAGGTCTAATCCTGTCCGTGTCCACTGGTGGCGCACCCCGCCCGGCAAGACTTTTGGTTCATGGGGCGGTGATGTACCACCGGTGGCCATATGAAGATTTGCGCCGTAGGATACCAATAACCTACTCATGAGGTGCCGGTCTGAACGTGTTAAAACACAGCTTCTAACTGAATTCTGTTGCAGAGATATATCTGCTGTGAAGCTGCTCATACAGCGTGATGGCGCCATGGAGATGGCAATCGTCTTCGCTTCGGCCTACATGCCTGAAGCGGAGGCGCCGCCCCCGCATGACCTGGCCCGCCTCGTGAGCCATTGCGAGAGATCCGGGCTTGAGGTCATCATCGGTGCCGATGCCAATGCTCATCACCAGCTGTGGGGTATGGACACGCAAAACGAAAGGGGTAAGGCGTTAGTTGATTACTTATTCTCGACTAACCTATCCCTACTAAACACTGGCTCCGAACCGACATTCGTAACCAGACGAAGCCGTACAATCATAGATCTCACTCTGGCAACAGAGGCCGCGGCGGAAATTACCACTGGTTGGCA
This sequence comes from Aporophyla nigra, assembly GCA_947507805.1. Taxonomy (NCBI): domain Eukaryota; kingdom Metazoa; phylum Arthropoda; class Insecta; order Lepidoptera; family Noctuidae; genus Aporophyla; species Aporophyla nigra. Next base: position 8,556,926 of record OX382291.1, on the reverse strand, counting down.
GGTCTCAAGGGAGGCTTCCTGCTCCGACCACAGATGGATCCGCTTCGACATCCAGGCCTCTGTCCCGCCAGTAGCTCCACGCCGCAAGCCGCGCAACACAGATCGTGGTACCTATACACGCAGCCTAGAATCCAAACTTGCGACATCAAGCGACCCGACGTCATTTGCGGACACTACACAGATTGAGGTACAAGTAGAATACCTCACTAAATCAATGATAGACAGCTACCAAACTGCCTGCCCAGAGACGACTCCTCGTAGTACACCGGGCAAACAACCCTGGTGGGGTGCTGATCTGGAGCGAAAGCGCGGGAAGGTAAGGAAAGCTTTGAATAGAGCCATGAATACATGTGCGGATGAGGACTGGGATAAGTACTACGCAGCCAAATCCTGCTACAAAAGATGCATCAGGTTCAGGAGCACCTCGGGATGGCGCAAATACACTGGCAGTATTGAGTCCTGCCAGGAAGCAAACAGGGTAAGGAAAGTACTGGCACAACAAACTACACCTGGGCCTACTACTCTTCGCAAACCAGACAACACACTCACATCCTCGCCAGAAGAAACGAGACGCGTCCTTATCGAAACACACTTCCCCGGATGTATTTTCTCGCAAGTAATCGACTGGCAAGACGCAACTCAAACACCATCAGATAATGACTGGTTTTATGCTAGCAAGGTGATCACGTTGGACAAACTCCAATGGGCCATCGGGAGCTTCCATCCGTTTAAGGCCGCCGGTCCGGATGGGGTGTTCCCCGCCCTACTACAGTGGGGTGGAACCCTCATCACAGCAAGACTGGTACCTTTAATGAGAGCGTGCCTAGCATTTAGATACGTTCCCAAAGGATGGAGGGAAGTGAAAGTAATATTCATCCCTAAACCAGGTAAGGGCGATTACACAAACGCAAAATCCCACAGACCAATCAGCCTGACCTCTTTCCTGCTAAAGACCCTGGAAAGGCTGTGCGACAGGGAGCTTAGGGACGGCGCTCTGAAAACTCTACCGTTGCACGGTAACCAACACGCATACAGCTCGGGTAAGTCCACCGAATCGGCACTTCATCTGGTAGTCAGCCAGATAGAGGAAGCGATTCATCAGAAAGGGACCTGCCTGGGAACCTTCATAGACATCGAAGGAGCCTTCGACAAAACAAACTTCTCCAGCATCAGCAGCGCCCTCTCCAGACATGGAGTTGAACAGGTACTCATAGACTGGATCACAAACATGCTGAGCAAGCGCGTGGTTCGCCTAGAGGACGAGCAGCAGCTGGCCATGATTGCCAGAGGCTGCCCCCAGGGAGGGGTGCTGTCACCCCTTCTATGGAATTTGGTGATTAACGAATTAATCGCCAGACTCAATGCCAATCACTACTACACAATAGGTTATGCGGACGACCTCGCCATCCTTGTCTCAGGGAAGGTGACGAGCACGATCTTTAACCTCACCCAACAAGCACTACGTATCGTAGAGAGATGGTGCAGAGAATATGACCTCTCAGTGAACCCCACTAAAACTGAGCTAGTCATGTTCACCCATAAACGAGCTTTAGGCCTCTTCCGCCTACCGAAATTGTTCAATACAGAACTTCAGCTGGCCAACGAAGTCAAGTACCTCGGGGTCACTCTTGACAGTAAGTTAAACTGGAGTAGTCATTTAGACAGCAAACTAAACAGGGCCTGCATCACATTCTGGCAATGTAGGAAAATGATAGGTAAGAAGTGGGGCCTATCCCCTAAAATCATACTTTGGCTGTACACCGCAGTGATCCGACCCATGATCACCTACGGGGCCGTGGTTTGGTGGCCCCGCACCAAGCTTGTTACAGCCTGCAACAAACTACAACACATGCAAAGACTAGCCTGCATGGCGGTCACGGGCTGCATGAGGACTACTCCGACTGCAGCCATGGACGCCATGCTGGGACTACCACCGCTCCACCTGTTCATACAGCAGGAAGCCACGATGGCGGCGGCGCGTCTGGACGCAACTAACCTCTGGAGAAAGAGAGACACACAACACACCGCGCTGCTTAAGGAACTCAACAATGAGTTCCCCATCACTAAGGCTATAAATGACCGGGTACACAAACAGTTCATTTTTGATAAAAAATACAGAATCCAGCTTCACGAAGATCGCCGGTGTGAGGGTCTGCGCCCCACTGAGCTGCGCATCTTCACGGACGGATCAAAAACAGACAGTGGCACAGGTGCTGGAGTCTTCTCGCAGGACTTCAACATACATATAGCCACACCGTTGGGAGTCCACAACACAGTGTTCCAGGCTGAATGCATTGGGATCACTCTTGCTGCTTCAGCCATCATGGCTAGGGCAGTTAAGGACCACTCGATCCGCATACTCTCAGACAGTATGGCTGTTCTGCAAGCGCTGGACAGTCACTCGATTGACTCTGGGCTAATATACGAGTGCCACCAGCGCCTCAACCAGGTGGGTAGCCTCAATAATATAACCATTCAATGGATAAAAGGACACAGCGGTTCGCTGGGAAACGATGCCGCCGATGAACTTGCCAGAAGGGGGTCGAGCATGACACCGGTGGGACCAGAACCCATCGCGCCACTCCCTTTTGGGTTCCTACGCTCTCTGGTAAGAAAACGTACCAGGGATCTACACTGTAAGCTATGGGTGGACCAAAGTGAGTGCAGGCAGGCCAAGGAAGCACTTCCTACCATCGATGCCCGCCTCACAAAACAGGTCCTCCGATTAGACAAACGACAGCTGCGTATGGTTACAGCAGCAATAACTGGACATGGGTCGTTTAATAAACATCTATTTGTCATAGGAGTTACAGACAGTCCGCTGTGCAGGGCCTGCATTGAGGACGACGAGACAGCAGCGCACGTGCTTCTAAACTGCCCGGCGATCGCCACATACAGGGCCAAGTACTTCGGTAACCCAGGTACCCTACGTGAGATAGTCAGCAACATCAAGGCGTTGCTGGCCTTTCTCGAGGAGCTGGGGTGGATCGAATAACCGATTTCCCACCCGTACGCAAAATACGCGCTCAGACGTGGAGTTGCGGACAACAGCCCGTTCTACCTATTACCTATTACCTATGGCTAATCCGGCACTGCCTCCACCGTATGCTCCACCGTGTCCTCCAGGCAATCCACGCAGTGGAAATATCCGGGCGTTTCCACCCGCCTTATCCTGAACAGGAACGTCCCAAAGCAGCCATGCCCGGTAAGGACCTGCGTAAGGCTAAAATCATAACTAGTACAATCAGGACGTGAAAGTATTCATCAACATGAGCTAATTTGAACCCTGAATCCAGAATTCCATTCTAGACATATCTTAATTAAAAACGTTCAAAATCTAGTCATAGTCTCATCTCGGCGAGAAGGAAATGTCAATAACTTGTCAAAAGTGTGTGAAACTCGAGTCATTTTTGACAGATTGAGATCACCACTGACTGACTGACCGTTCTTAAAATTACAAGAATTGCTCCGACAGATCTCAAACAGAAAAAAAGAGTACCTGATTCACACTAATTATGTAATTAGTTACCCCTACTTGATTTTTGAATGATGACAGATCGATTCTCTCTCAGTATTGTCAAGCCTAGCCTGTATCAATATCTAGCACTTATGTCATTGTTCCGGCGAGCATAATTATACGTAACGGAATGCTCAGGCTTACCAGAAGGTGGACTGATGGTTTATTCATAGTCGCGGGATGCAGCTGATTGCGGGTAGCTCAGGACCTGCCGTTGTGGCGATGCTAAGGGGAAAGCTATATCCAACAGCAAATGGACCGCTTATATATTCATGATTTTAAAATCTATAGAGCAGTGGTGGCCCACCCAGTGGAGAGCAGTAGTATCGGCCCCGATTTACGATTTGTAGGTTGAGGGGTATGAACCCAGGCAGGCGCTTTACGTTCGTTTATATAATAGCATCACTCTGCTCTCAAAACGGTGAAGGAAAACATCGTGAGGAAACCGGCATGTCATAGAAACAAAAATTCTAAGATTTGTGAGTTGTGCCATCTACCAACTCGCACTGGGCCCATGTGGTAGATTACGGCCCACTCCTTACCGAGAGGAGGCCTCTTTCCCAGCAGTGGGAACAGGCTGATTATGATGATGAATATCTATGGGATTGGGCACAGTTTACTGCTATGTCCGTTGATAGTATCCAAAGTTAATATTTTTGTCAAAATAAAACGCTGTTGTTTTAGTTCATATTGGTATAATGTTCACGTTTTACAAATGTTTAACAAATATCGTAATTGGTACAATTAATATGAGATCATTAATAGGGTACAAGTCCTTATAAAATTAGGGCTATAGTTACTTTTCATTGCATCTTTATAACATCTAAGACTAGAGCAGACTTGCATTCACGCAGGTTTCACACCTTAGGAAATGAATACTCATATCATGATGTTTTTATCGGCTTACCATAGAAAACATCTTTAACCGGTGGGTCCAAAGAATCCATATAATTAGCATCGCGTCTATTTTCTAAGAAGAAATATATAAATTGGCGTTTCGATTACTTCGGTGATATGGTAAAAGGTTCTAAAAATACGCTTAAACATTATCATCTGTGTCAGGCGGTTGACTGGCTAACTTGTTAGCCATTGCAGTAAGAATATCCGTTAGACGAGCGAATCTTTGATTTGGCGTGGTTAGAGCTCCCCTTTCTCCCCATAGAAAGTTTATGTGGAACTCTGTTCTGAACAGTTCGAGGAGAGTGGGGTCTAAAACTGGTCCTAAGGAAGACATCTCCTGCACTACAGTTCTAGCGTTTCGTTTGAACATTTCGATTTGATTGGGGAAATGACGAGCCGCGTCCAAATGGGCTGCAGTCGCGTTAAAGTCAAACTCCAAGCTGTTCATCAGGCCACTAGGGAACGTGTCGTCTGGCTGCATTAGACCTCCGCCTTCGCCGTCTGTAAAAGCAAAACTGCCATTTCATCGACTTGCATTGTCCCTCGTCATGAAACCTACTTTTTGTCAACCTTTTAAGCATCATGAATGCAGCTGCCAATATGCAAGCTTTGGTACTCACCAAATAAATGGAAGCACAATACCGGTGGCAGGATGTACGGCGTCGTTGTGTTGGGAGGCAAAGGATTCGTGCCCTCATTCATACTCTTAAAGCAAGGTCTCAATTTAGCCTCGAACATGAACGCGTTGTCCGTGTAAACCCTTCTCAAAATGTTCCATGCATTCTCCAGGCACTCCACCTTCGAATATACAGAAAATAAAAATTATTTCTCATAGGAAGTCGGATTAGCCTTTTTTATCGAAAATAAAATGCTCAATACCTGAGGCATACAGAGCCCAAACATAATGGCAGAAAACCCGTACAGATTTCCCAAAGCAGTCTTTGTTTCAACTGCTAACAGGATCCAGTCGTTTATGGTGTCTGCTCGCTGTCTATCTGTCTGACAGGTCAATATCGTCACTGCTATCAGCAGACGAAAAGTCTCGAGCCTGAAAATGGAAATGACAAATTCGCGTCTATACTATTTCTTTATAAAATAATTAATTTCTAATAATCATGTTCATTTATCTGTACCTTTCTATAACGTCTAAACGCAGGGGTCGCCCTTGAGGTAAAAATAAGAGTTCTAATCCCGACGCGGTTTTGTCAAGACCTTCAATTTGAACGGCATCATCAAAAAAGAAATACAAATCTACTTTCGTCATGTGATTCGCCAAAATCCTTGGTCCAGACGTACGTAATAATAGTTTGATCGTGTGTAGCGTTTCAGATTCAAGCGGTTTTGATAACCCAGTCGGTATGATTTGCGATTGAAAGTTTTCTAGATTAATTCTTGAATCTACCACGTAATCCAAATTTTCTGACTGCAAAAGTTTCGCTTCGGTGAGCTCGTAATCAAATTGTTGTTTAATGGTGGGCGTCACCAAATTATAATCAGATTCCATTCTTGATTTATTTGGATCACTGTGCGCTGAACTTTGAGTGGAATCTCCAGATCCATTGCCTGAATCTGATCCCGAAACCTGGTAAAGTCGCTGGAGTTCTAATCGTCTTTCATCTGCTTTTGGTCCATCGTATCGGGCTGGTTTTGCTGGAGGACTAGTTGGAAGATTGGCATCCCAGGTGTTCGAGCTGGAGTTAGATTCGCTGCAGAAGTTTTTCCCTTGCATATGTGTTTGGCTCTGAATGACTCCATCAGCGCTGGCGCTTTTGCCGTGAGTGACATGTTGTCCCATGTCGATAGGGGTCAGTGAGTGAGATCGTTGTTTCTTGAAAGGCACTCTAAGTTGCAATCCTGGCTTTGCTGCAAAATGGCTGTAAAGGCTATATGGGTTGCCGTAGGACCCGTCTCCAACCGGTGAAATGACATGATTAATATCATCGTTCTGAATATAATTCGTCAGAGGTGTCACCCGGTTGGCTGGATATTGGATCCTGGCTCCAGATGCGGCTGATATAGGTTTACCAGATCCCACATAGGAGGTGATGAGATCAGCGACTGTGTCGTAGGCTTCATCTTCAAACTGATATTGGTGTCTTTCGTACACCGTGTCCGGGTGGACGATGATCTGAAACGCGGCATTTTTTTGTTATATCTTAGTTGCAAATTAAAAAGAGATCGCAGCTGCTGTGATAACTTACTCGTTGTATAACGAAATGTAAATGTTGTCCGTTGGAGCGGCAACTGAGCACGTAGTTATCTGGTTGTGAAGATGAGTCCCGCACAAGGAACTCCCGGTCCTGTTGGAGCAGACTCTCGGCCGCTGTCCTGCTGAGTGCTCCGTGGTACCAGCCGTGGGAGATGATCTGGTCTGATGGCAAGGAAAACTCCCATTCCAATAGACCAGACGTTGTCATAACATTCGGATCCTGGAAAACGAGAAAAAATCATTGATTACAACCGAGATCTATTAAGATCTTAAATAAAAACAACTAACACGCTAAGACGCTAACACGCAATTTTACTTTTGTTACACTTAGTTTTAATTTTATTACATTAAGAATTTGTGCACTTGTAGCCTGAAACACAGGTTCTACCTAGTTCAGGCAAATTGGCAAATCTTCTCTATTTTAATTGTTAAACGTATTTATTGCACGACGTAAAGAATAACACCACCCCATTTCTTCCCGTGGGTGTCGTAAAAGGCGACTAAGGGACTTACTAGAGAATGGGCAGCAGCGTTCTCTATGCATTTTACCACCATACTGCGATCGCCAACCCGCCTGCCAAGCGTGGCGATTATGGCAAAGCCCCCCAAATTGGGGGAGGCCTAAGTCAAGCAGTGGACGTCTTACGGCTGAAATGATGATGATGATTTATTGCAAATGTGTCCCTTTTTATTAATAAACAATTTATTATTATTATTAAAAAAAGAAACAATTTGTAGAAGAATATTTAAATAATAAAAAGAAAAACGATCGTATTTTGCCTTCGTGCCCAAGTAGGTTTAGATATAAATTCTATCAAAAAGTAAAAAACACTAGAAACACTCTTTTTACACGCTTTATATTAGCTTCACTTGTATGTTTGTATGTTTGTATATTTGTATGTTTGTATGTTTGTTTGTAACCGACTCCTTATAGCGCGATTTTGACCCACTTTAAACGACCAGATTTCATTCAAACTTTGCACACCTGTCAAGGACCGATGACAATGCAATAATTTCATAAATTTGTGCCATTATCCTTGCCAGGGTTACCAGGACAGCAAAAAAACTGTCACAAACTACGCTGACATACGTCTCAAAATTCGAAATACCCTAAAAAATAGAAAATAAATAATAGTTTCAAAAAACTAAAAAACACGCTTCCATTAAAAACCAAACTAAAAAGTACAAAATAATGGAAAAAAAGCGTGGGGTGCCTGATATCAATAAAAAAATACCTTAAAAAGCACCCCACGCTTTTTTTCCATTATTTTGTACTTTTTAGTTTGGTTTTTAATGGAAGCGTGTTTTTTAGTTTTTTGAAACTATTATTTTTATCAAACGAATTCTGATTTAAATCCACAGGAACTTGGATAGAAACATTGGATAGAACATTCAATGTAAAAGGCAAAGAGTTCGAATACTCTGATACGAAAATACGTATTGTTGTAAGAAATTAATTAGCTCCACGGAACCCCACCGCGGATTCTAAGACCAATATATAATTACCTACATAATTGCAGGTTCTCGATAACTTGCCTAACTATTAAAAGTATCCGATATTACCGCTAACTATGTGTCTACCGAGGTATCGACTTGCATTGATGAACATAGTATTAAAGGATATGGTATCTAATCACTAACACACTGAAGTAGCGAAGCAGCAAACTATTTCGTATATTCTTATGTCAACAACTACACCAACACAATAGAATCAGTGTAAATAATAATGTATGGCATAAATGAAAGCAACTGTAAGAAATAAAAGACAATTACATACAAAGTTTAACTTACCATTCCTTTTGTCACTTAAAGATAAAATACTAAACTCTATTTATATTTGGCAGTGACCGAAACTCGTGTCGAGCCGGCAGTCCCACCCCTCATTGGGGGTCGAGAGTCGATCAATAATACAACCCGCCCATTTTTAACCGTCGTAGGTTGGTAGTAAAATGGTTGCTAACTTCATGTTTCACATTCGCGCATGCGTTCTGAATGATCTTTTGGGTAGATTATTGTCGGACCTGTGTTTAAAGACCCAGGGCCCAGGCACTTGATATTTTATGCCCACCATCCCGAAGCCATTTTAGGAATCAAGCGACTAAAATCCACGTGTACAGAAAATAAGTAGCCCGCGAAATTGAAATTTGCTCACGTTTTTAGGGTTCCGTTGCCAAATGGCAAAAAACGGAACCCTTATAGATTCGTCATGTCTGTCTGTCTGTCCGAGTATGTCACAACTACTCTATTCCGAAACTATAAGAGCTATGCTATTGAAACTTGGTAAGTAGATGTATTCTGTAAACCGCATTAAGATTTTCACACAAAAATAGAAAAAAAATAAAAAATAGTTTGCGCGAGAGACACTTCCAAAGTGGTAAAACGTGTCCCCTCCCCCATAACTTCTAAAATAAGGGAATGATAAAACAAAAAAAATATATATGCTGTACATTACCATGTAAACTTCCACCGAAAATTGGTTTGAACGAGATCTAGTAAGTAGTTTTTTTTTTTTTAATACGTCATAAATCGTACACCACAATTTACCTTTAGTTGATGTTGTGGTTTTTTTTACTAGATTCGCGTACAAATGGTATAGAATTATAGAATAGATTGATGACAGGGTACGAATAATACCAAAGTTTACCTGCCTTGTGGATGGCAGTACTTGTCTCATAATTGGAGTAAGTGGGACTGGCAGAGAATCTATGAATTCTATTTCATCATGACTGTCTTCTCTATCGTCAGAGTTGGAAGATGGAATAGATAATGCATCGAATGAAGAATAGTCAGACTGTCTTTTGCCTCATCATTCGAGCTTCCTCAATGTCGGAATCACTGAGTGCAAAAGCCGTTTTTAGTCGCTAGAGGATAGGATTTAATAGTTAGTAAATTGAATTTAGAACATCGTGTGCACTAAGTTTGTGAATTCATAACATCATTAAACCTATTTACTTCTACCTCCATGGTGCCGAATTTATCATACAACCTTTTTTAATTTGTTAAAAACTCAGACTTGGAACCTTCTTGGTGTACTTTTTTTTTAATTTGCTTTGCGTGCACCATTTTCCTTTCACGTCATATCGTTAAAACCTTAGGTTAAAAACAAGAAACTTGATAACAAGTGAAAAACCTAATTCCAGCGACGAGGAAGATTATTTGCCGCCAACAGAACTGACTGACACTGTTAATAATGCGCAAATGAGCTTTCTCCCTCAACAATCACGCTAGAAATATTTGAAACAGTACGATATGTTTAACACGTGGCGACTAGCTAAAGGAGCCAAAACTTTCTCAGAAAACGTTTTGCTGGCATATTTTATTGAATTATCCGAGACCAAGAAATTAAGCACTCTATGGAGTACGTATCCAATGCTAAAAGCAAAAATAAAGACGAAAAAAGACATACATATCACGGTGTCTTTTTCCAACAAATCTCGCTACCCTGGCAGAATATCAAGCCTTACGCCCGCCTAACACTCCAACCAATCGGTTTTCTAGAAAACCGGAACGGAAAATGTGTCAGAAGCCTATGGGTGCTAATAAAACTGGCAGTATCCCACGAGAAATAGCAACATTTCTTGAACTTCCGGAACCCCTGTTGTACACCGGTCATTGTTTCCGACGAACTTCAGCCTCACTTTGGGCCGATTAAGGAGCTGATCTCCTGTCTCTTAAGCGCCATGGAGGCTGGAAGTACAATGCAGTTGTAGAGGGATATATAAAGGATTTAAAAAAATATTACACTCAAGTAATTGTTACAACGTGCAACGTTACTTTCAATTTTTCTTAATTATACCTAAGTATTATTTGAAATAATTTAAAGATTATTCTGTAATACTTACCTATCATAATTGAGTACCTAATAAATATTAATACCTAAACTGAAATAAAAGTGTCTTGTGATTGTAAATATTTTTTTTTTGCATTTAGTAATAGGGAAGATGCAAATATAATATTTATGAAAATTTTATGATTTAAATGTTAAAAAAGTATAAAAGAAAGGCCACTGCAATGTTTTTATTTTACATAATGTTGATTTTTAACAATAATTACGTATTAAAATTACTTGAAACGAAACGTATTTCAAAACACCAATCAGCGTTTAGTGACGTCACTCCCGTTACGACGACTTGTTGAAGTTATGGATGTAAAAGTGAATATTATTTTATGGGAATATTAATTGCGTTTTTTAAATAAAAATGATAGTTGGGATTATCAAAGCAGACTCCAGGAATTTATTTACCAAGAGTTAGTGTTGACATGAGATCTTTTTTGAGAAAAAGGTTTCCTCCAGACATTTTAAACTTTTACCAATTATCGACGTCGATCTCAAACTGTAAAATTAAAAATCTACTATAGACAAGTTTTGTAAGTATTAGGTAGGTAACTAACGTGTTTTTACGTACAAGCAGATTAACTAAGCATACTCGTATAACAAGTATATTGGCCTTATGACGTATAACACACACGACATATAACAAGTATATTCGCCTTATGACTTACGTCAAAGTGTTCTTCACAGCATCGAATAGTGATCTTTGGAGAATAATTGTCATTTCTTTTTGCAGCTTGATATCAATTTTTTCTCAATTTTGGGTCAGAACGTCTAGTCAAAAACAGTTTATTTCGAAACTTTGTTGAAGTAGACAGGAACACATTGGCACAAAAGATGAGTCAATACGGCTTTTTTCGGAATATTAGTGGTATTGTTATGGTCACCTGATGTTGATGGATAGTGCATTTTAATTTTTTACAAAAAATATTTCGAGAGTCGAAAAAAAATGAAAAGTATGAAGAAAGCCAGCGACGAACAAGTACGACCAGTGACGGGAATGACGTCATCGGAACTATAGGCCCGTTTTCGCGCGAAAATTTAAACTGTCAATTTAAAACCGCATTTTTCCCGATAAATTACAATGCTTTAATTTTTTAATATATTTGTGGTCTATTCTACATGGAATTCTTTAAAGTGAAAACAAAAATAAAAATATTGCATGTTCCCTATTTCCTCGCTGAGGTGGGATGAAAAGTTACGCGTTGCACTCGAGTGCAAAGATTTTTCACCTCGTATAATTAATAATATAATAATATCTTAGGACAACCAACACACTGTTATCTGATCCCAAACTAGGCAGAGCCTGTACTATGGTAACCAGATAACTGATAAATATACTTATATATTTCTAAATACATACATATTATAGATAAATGACACCCAGACACAGAACAAATGATTGAGCTCATCACACAAACATTTGTCCTGGTTGGGAATCGAAAACACGACCTCAGTCTTAGCAGTCAGGGTCACTAACCACTAGACTAACAGGCCAGTCAAAATTTCCTCGCTAACGCCCAGGATTCTAATTTTTTAATCACGAGCGAGCGTAGCGAGTGAATTTTAGAGTCGCTTGCAATGGCGGTATAATATTTCCCGGGCCTACAATAAATACACAACCAAAAAAAAACATTTTTTAAGTTTCTTTTCTTTTTGTTTTAATCTGACCGATGTAACGCACGTATCCGCAGTGCTTAAAAATCTGCTGTTACTTGCGGACTGGCCTAGATCTACACTAGACACCCTAAGTATATCTGATAAGTTTGGTGTGAAAAAAAAAAGTTTTTTTGTTTGACATAAGCGGTACAGGACGACACCGTGGAGTTTTAGTGGGTTGGAGTCCCACATAACTGCGCTATCTCCCTGTGGTAGCGAAACATGCATGAGCTTTTCTCCAAGTTAAAAAAGTGATGCACTCTCCATGACGCCATGAGACTCCGCTGGAGCGCTGACCGCTGTACCGTGATTTCTCTCGGCAGCGTTTTGCCTCCTTGCGTAACAGATACGCGATGATTGGACGTTTCTTTTCGGCTGAAGTGATTCATTCTAATAGGTACGAGATTTAAACGAAAACGATTCAGTACAATCCTTATTGGCATTAGAAGTTTCAAAATTTGATTATTTATAAGTTATAATTTACCAAACGGTTTTTGAAACTTCTGTCTGGCTTCTTCTATGTGTGTGAAGGATGTGAAAATTGAATTTCAAGATTTGTTCACAAAACTAAAGACACAAAAAAAACTTCCAGATTCACGAAGTCCTTTTTTTCGTGTGCAAATCCCTATGTCCTCCACCCTGGGGTGGGTGGAGGGTTCTGTCAGACTCCCTCTGGCTAAAACTACACGGTCTTTTGCTTCTATCTTTAACCGGGGTGCTGGAGTGCTTGCGCATTTCGTCACGTACCCCCGGCCAGGTATTGGCCCACATGAATTCATGCAAACCCCGTCACCTTCAGCTATCGCATGACGGCGGCAGTTCCTCTAGAGAGGCGCGCGCACCGCCGTCTCGAGCCTTTCACTGTTCAGGCAACAATCTCCCCAAGTCTGATGACTGCAGTCTTCACCCTAAGGCGGCCAGAGATCGTTCTGCGCCTTCCAGCGCCCAGCGACACTGGTACGAATTGGCCTCCCTTTCCCTTTCGTCGCCTCCTTCCTAACCATCACTTCCTCGCAGAATGAAGAGATGACGTCCTACACGCTCTCACTTCCCACCATGGACTGGCCCATGTCCGAAAGTGAGAGAGTATCCGCAACATCAAGTCGTGACGAAGTCCCAGCACGGCACTACCCAAGCAGGGCATTCCTCAACGGTGTTCCGCGCCGTTTCGTCAGGGTAGTTGCAACGCTGGCAACCGGTTGTCGGTTCTCGGCCTATGCGGCACAGTTATTTACCGAAGCATCACTCGCTCAGAATGGGTCTTACCGCCGCTATAGTGGCACACCCTGCGCTGGGTTGGGCAAGTCGTTGTTCCCACTCCATCACTAGGGTCTTGCGGAGCTCAGTCCTGTACACCACGACATGATGAGGCATCAGATGCTCGCCCCGCTCCAGTGCGTCCTAGTGCCACCGATATAGTGACGCCAAAACTTTACCGTCAAAATCCCAGGGTGTTAATCCGGCCAAGAGGTTCGCCGCCTCGAAGGAGATCATACGAATTTACGAGGTCCTGCCTACTCACTGATTGCAACAGGTAACAACGCATGTAATCTCCGAAGAATTAGGCAGACGTGCAACCTATAGCAGGCACTATAGATACACCTCTTCAAAAAATGTCGCTGTATTTATATTTCCCTCGGAAAGTTTCTGGTATAGGTAGTTTCCTGCACCCGAAAATAGCAGGCTGTAGTTACATACTTAAATTGTGAGTACCATAAAGTAACTCTTATTAATATTAGGAATGCCACAATCTGCATACATTTCATTTAAAATTCTTCGACGGTTTCTGCATCAATATTCAATTTGCCTTTCTGCCTCACCGATGCTAACCTACTTGCATTTTGTTCTCAATTATTTATTTAACCCAAAACGGAAACAGAGGTGTGCAAGAGCGTAGCCAGCTGTCTACAAAGGTGAGTAAATCGAGTGTTCTTAGCTATAATTGATTCAGCCATTAGAATATTATCAGTTCTTGTCTAGTTGTTGAAGGGATGTGAGCATCTTCTACAGGTCTAATCGAGACGAAATTTATTATTCTATTACTTCAATGATATTAGAAGAACAATGTAACCTTGAACTGATGCTGCAGCATCACTTGGAATTTGCAGGATAACCAACTTCCTCACCAATAAACAGCAGAAATATCGTGTTTGGGCTCAGTGGAACATTCTCAATGAATAGGTTATGGATAGATAGTGCTCAGAGTCTGATGATGGAGTAGCAAAGAGGAATGGGATAAATTAGGAACTAGCTTCACCGTGGAAAATATACATAAAGCTGCACTAATTTAAGCGAGTCAGGTATCGATCGTAGAGTTTAAACAGCAGGAATTAAAAAATAAATTTAAAAGTTAAAAACCATCGCCACAATCTTTTAAAAGTTTAAAAACCGAAAGGGCTAATACTTATTAAGTTTTTTTTACTTACATAATAAGTATAAGCCCTTTCGGCTTCAAAAGAAGTTGTAAAAATATATTTGATTAAAGTTTCCTCGCGGCCAACACGCCTACCAAGCGTGGCGATTATGGCGTACCCCCCTTTTTTGTGGGTGAGAAATGACGTCTCCCGCTCTGGGAGGAGCGGAAGGGCGTGTCACACGTTTACTGACTAGAACCTACCCGTGTTCCTTCAGTTGCCTTTGCCAGGGCCACGGTAACTGTTTCGAACAATTCCGCGATCCTGGCAGATGGCAAACCCCTTCCCTGAGGAGGCTTATATTAAATAGTGGACATCTTAAGGCTGAAATGATGATGATGATCGTCGCGTCGGGAGACGGTTAATGAAAACACCAAACAGTCGCAGCCCAGCAATAATGAACGTATGATATTGTAGAAAGAAAAACATTTTCACTAGCCATCTATATTTTTTTAAACTTTTTAGAAGTTTTCACCTCCGACAGGTGCAAACCAACTACAACCTTATAGAATTGAGAATAAATATCACTGTGATTTTACCAGACTAGTCAGTGGCAACAGTTCCACACCAACATTACACACAGCAAAGATAATATTTAGTATAGCACTAATTGTAAAGATATACCTTAACCGATTTCACATAGCTAAGGTACGATAGTAGGTATATCGTTAGTGCGTCTTTCTACCGGACGCCGTCTTGTGTGATGCCCAGGATATATCCCCAAGTTCCACGTTCTCCAAAATGATTGTTCATACAATAATTTTCAACATCCCCAAAATATAAAATTAATTTATTTGTAAAGTTCACACTTGACCATTTCTCGTACTGACGTCTCCAAAAGTGTTAGAATAACATAAAATCAGTAACTGATTAAAATTAAACTTGTCATGGAAGATATATTTTCAAAATATATATTTTGTACTGTGTTTGGAGATTGTTTTGAGCATATCCCGGGTGTGTAAGGGGATGTATCCAGGAGGTGAATTACAAATGTATTCATGTTTTTCTGGGGAAATGTAGTGTAGGGAACAAGTTTAGATACTTGCCTCTTATTCGCACAAGTGTAAAAATAATATTTCATATTTCCTTCTTATGCGCATTCATTAACACCACTTTTGATGAGCGTCTATTTGTTATTGAAGTACAGAATAACGTCGTTTGTTTTATATGACTTATCAGTATTGCATAATGTTCATCATCATCATCAGCCTATAGCAGTCCATTGCTGGACATAGGCCTCTCCAATTGCACGCCATTCAGCCCGATTCTCGACAACTCTCATCAAGCTGCTACCAGCCACCCTGCGAAGATCGTCGCTCCCTCTAGACTGAGGGCGTCCTACCTTACGTTTGCCTATTCGCGGTCTCCACTCAAGAACACGTCTACCCCAACGGTCATCAGTTCTACGGCTAATTGGCCGGCCTATTGCCACTTCAGCTTGCTAATTCTTTGAGCTATGTTAATAACTTTGGTTCTCTGCCGGATCACCTCATTCCGGATTCTGTCCATCAGAGATACTCCAAGCATAGCTCGTTCCATAGCTCGCTGAGCAACTTTGAATTTATAGACCAGCCGTACCGTGAGTGTCCACGTTTCGGCTCCGTAGGTCATTGTTATGACCTACTGGACGCACTGATTGAAGACTTTCGTCTTTAGGCTCTGCGGAATACTCGACGAGAAGACTCGACGAAGCTTCCCAAACGCTGCCCAACCCAGCTGAATTCTTCTGTTAGCCTCCTTCTCAAGGTTGTTCTTACCAAACTGCAGAGTTTGCCCGAGGTAAACGTATTCTCAAACAACCTTGAGAGTACCGCCATTGACAGCAATTAGTCCCGGACTTACGTGTTCGTTGAATATAACTTGGGTTTTGTCCAAGTTCATCCGAAGACCAATGCTTTTAGAAGAATCAACTAGGCCGTCCAGCATCTGCTGCAAGTCCTGCAGCGATTTAGCCAATATGACGATGTCGTCTGCAAATCTCAAGTGTGAGATGTACTCGCCGTTGACGTTAATACCGCGTCCACTCCAGTTCAGTGTCTTGAACACATCCTCCAATGCGTTAGAGACAATTTTGGGGAAATTACGTCCCCTTGTCTCACTCCTCGACGCAGGGGGATGTGTCAGTTCGCTGGTCCTGAGTTTGGACGGTCATTGTCTCGTTTTCGTAAAAACATCTCAGCACTTGGATGTATCGCCAGTCGACTTGGCATCGTTGCAAAGACTCCAAAACAGACAAGGTCTTGATAGAGTCAAAAGCAATATGCAAAAGCATGCAAGTTAATAATATTTAATTTATTAAGCGTAAACTGCAATACATTCTTTAAAGTAATAATAAATACCATTATACAATACATATATACGTAAACATTGATTAGGCGACTGTACTATTTTAGTTTTCGATAATATAAACTTTGGGGAACTAGGAACTTGGGAAGATAGGGCATCAATCACCCGCCGTCTTCAGATTCGCACGGTTCATACATACGAGTATATTTATGTTGTATCTAGAAGTAAGAATTGTAAAATCTAGTTGGAGGACTTTAGAATTGGCACAGAGCACGCAGATTAGTGCGTTCAAAGAAACAAACTCTACGGTTTATATTCTTCTTTATCTTCTTACTAGCTTTTGCCCGCGACTTCGTCTGCGACAAATTTTTGCTCCCGTGACCCTTCCCATCGCATCGAATTGCCTGCCAGTATTCGTCCATTTTTCATTGCTACTCCACTCCTTTGGATTGTAGCGCGATGTTATATAGCCTATAGCTTTCCTCAAGCCAGGCTACCCAGCACAAAAATATTTTTTTTGAATTCGGACCAGAGAGAGATAGTTCCTGAGATTAGCGTGTTCAACCAAACAAACAAACATAGAAACCTCTTCAGCTTTATAATATTAGAATAGATATGTATATTGATTTTAGGGTCTAAAGTCAACTTCTTTTGTTGTTTTTTTATACTTTACTCGAAAAAGGTATGAGGTAGCCTCTGTATGAGATTTCGGACTGGAAATTGCTAAAAAAGTTAAGCCCGTTGCGTGGTTGAAAAAATTATATCCTAAAACAGAATTAGGAGTAATGGCCCTGAAAATTTTGGCTGCTCCAGCAACTTCTGATTCTCTGGAACGCTTTTTTTCCACATTTTCAAATATACATTCAAAAAACGTAATAAATTCAATACCGAAAGAGCAGCCAAAATTTGCCCGATTGCTCAGAGTCCGAAGAACCACAACCAAGTACATCTGCCACAAAAGAAATAGAAGAGCCTATACTCAATTTAGAATCAGAAGGGAATACATCTGAAGAAGAGGTAGATGATGAGCCAGTAATCTTGACAGAAACAGACCATATCAACTTAGAATGACATGACCACTGATCCACTGTTGTTAATGAACGAATAGTAAAGTAATTTTATTTCAAGAATTGTTCGAATTGTGATTGTTATATTGTTTTTAATTATTTACATCGTAAACTTTATGTTTTTATTTTATTAAAGCTGATAATTTGTAACTCATAAAGTTTGTTTTAATACAGAAATCCTAATTTGACATTTATACCAAACGAAATTTAAGAGAATTTATGAGAATTTTCTCGGGAATGTTCTCGCTTAGGAGAATTTACTGACAATTTAAGTTGTAGAGTAGCTAATTTTAACGTAAATTTCGTAAAACGTTAAAATGCACTCCAAACTATTACTCTAAAAATAAACCGGTTCAATACAGTCATCCAATTTTTAAATTCTCGTAAATTCCCTTCCAAAAGAATATTCTCGAGAACTTAACAGCAAAGTTCTCGCAAAGAGAATATTCTCGGGAATTTACCATCACTACTTACAACACAACCTATACCTAAAACTAACCGTTATTCTTAAATTAAACAAACTAAAAAAATACAATCTTTAACTAAATAACCAAACAAAAAAACAATTCTAATTAAAATAAAAACGAATCTAATTATAAACTAATTAAAAACCGTTATTCTTAAATTAAACAAACTACAAAAATACAATCTTAAACTAAATAACCTAACAAAAAAACAATTCTAATTAAAATAAAAACGAATCTTATAAACTAATTAAAAACCGTTATTCTTAAATTAAACAAACTACAAAAATACAATCTTAAACTAAATAACCTAACAAAAAAACAATTCTAATTAAAATAAAAACGAATCTTATAAACTAATTAAAAACCGTTATTCTTAAATTAAACAAACTACAAAAATACAATCTTTAACTAAATAACCAAACAAAAAAACAATTCTAATTAAAATAAAAACGAATCTTATAACCTAATTAAAAATTTTAAATCGCTTCGAGTCGAATCCGCTGTGAAAAAATCTCAGAATTTATACAACCGTCAACGACGTCTGCCCTCACGCGTCTGCCCGCGTTCGGGTCGCTTACTCGGCGATTCGTAGCTGCACTCTGAGGCGGACGTTGCGACACGTTGCATAATAATAAATATTAATATCGTATAGCGCGGCGCAAGCCGACGCTCGAAAATTTGTTGACATGAGTGACAAACTTGTGCCAAATGAACTGCTGGCGTTCCTACAGCAGAAACTGGATGTGATGGACGAGGTGTCCGCCATCCAGATCTGTGTATCGAACTTCAGCGAGGACGACATTGCTGCTGCGAAGCTGCTGCTGTTCCGGTCGCTTAATAAAGTCGACCAAATGGTGACCCGTCGGCGCGACGGGACGAAGAAAAGTGTGCAAGATATCATCACGCTTCTGAAGGCTACCGACCCAGACGACGTGCCGACATTTGTGGTGAGGGATCTGAACAAGTTACTCCCAGTCACATTCGACCACGTCGACGTTACGAGCCTGTTGAAGGACATTGTTTCTTTGAAGGCAAGTCTAACTGATGTACAGAGGAAGTTGGAGACATCCCAGATCACCGTCGCGGACCTGCGCTCAGAACTCGATGAGTTGCGCAACTCTGTGGCGTTAATTGGGTCACCAGCGGCGCGTGTAAATACACGCCGAGGTGGCTGCCTCGATACGTCGGTCACGAGTTTTGCGTCAGCAATTTTGTCGCCGGCGCCGATTGCTGAGACAGCGTTGCGCGCTTCATATGTGCCTCGTTGCCCTGTTCCCGCCAACGCAGCTCCTCCCCGCAGCGCTGCACGACCGATGCGACCTTCAAACTCGTTGGTCACCCTACCTGCTCCCCCTGCAAAGCCCGTGCCTTTAAAGGAAACAGAACGGGATGATGACGGCTTTGTGACGGTGCAAAGGAGGAAGCGCCGCCAGAAAAGCTGTAAGAATCGCTGCGGCAAGGCTCCCATAGAGCCCAACGAGAAACTACGCGCCGCGAAGCCGAACACTCCGGTGTATATTTCGCGTCTCCATTACACCACTGACGCGGAAGACATCGTGAAGTACGTGCGCCAAAGGCTGAAATACTCGCCGAGAGTGCAGCTGCTGGAGTCGCATCGCAACGTCAATTTTAAAGCGTTTGTGGTGCGCGTACCAACATGCTACCTGCCTCAGGTGATGGAAGAAAGCTTTTGGCCACAGGATGTGGTATTCCGCCGCTTTCGTGGACAAGTGCCGCCAGAACGCACAAAGACTTAGTGCAACTTTAGTGTTACTAACATAGTTTTTTTTTTAAGTTATATTGACTAACACAATTGTTATTAAACGTATGTATACTTAGGTTAAGGTATTTATCTATGGGTCTTTGTTACCTGAAAATAAATGGTTTATTATTATTATTATTGCCTGGCCCGCCCCTCCACCCTCGTTCTGCTGGCCGCGCCGTCGACTCATCGCAGGTCATTCTTATCGTTATAACTTTTAAACTATTAGTCCAAATTACTTAGTGTAAAAGACAAACTTCATCTACATTAAATACCGAAAGTGATGAAGGTATTTAATTTGATAAGAATTAACTAAATACTCTAAAATATGCAATGTAAAAAAAGTATTCAATTTAAATGTTTTTATAGCTCACTATTTTGGTTATAATGGCTTCCACATAAAAGGTAGATATATGCTGTCGCGGACTTTTATTTAGAACTCTTTAAGATAAACAATCCCACAATACATTCTCTTCATGTAATTCTAACGGTTTAGGCAGCGCACGCAAAGATAGATCTCAGAGGGCAGGATTTTTTCCGACTTACTTGATACTTATCGTTATATTATGGCCAAATCACATAAAATCTTTATAAATTGTAGCCTATGTGTTATTCTGATGTATAAGCTACATTACTGTAAAGTTTCATCAAAATCCGTTCAGGAGTTTTTGCGTGAAAGAGTAACAAACATCCATCCATCCATCCTCACAAACTTTCGCGTTTATAATATTAGTAGGAAGTAGGATGGTGATTCTCTTCTTCATTGATATTAAGGGGAAGCGCCAGGGTAACCCGCGAATTTCAAATCGTATTTTAATCAACATCCAAGCTGACACTGATCTCCAAATAGCAAAAAAACGAGAAAGACATTTTTTATTGGGACATCCACCTTATGATCATTTTGATTGTCACAGCAATGCAAATTCAAAGGTAAAATAACTGTGAACGGACTGAACAAACATAACAATCATGTAAGTTAAAACTACAGATTACAGATTTACTTTCCATCCGCGTGGGAGTTCATTCATGTTTAGTTCCTCATTATTTTAGAGGTACTCTGATGTTTCTCTAAAAAAATTCTCTGGCATAAAAATGTGAGCAGTTTACAATCTCTTACATTTTCTCTCTCCCTTCAGGGTCAAAAAACTGTTTAAAACACACTTAGGTTTTCTTTATTATTTTGTGTTTTTTAGTAATTTTATAAGTAAGTACTAATATTCCAATCCACTGGTTAAAAAAGAAAATTGGCGTCAGAATTCCAATCACACATCTATTCCTTATTTCGTTTAGGAGTATACTTTTCATAAGGAACGTTAATTCCTAACCAGAAGCTTATTTTTTATCATTATAATTTTGAGCATGCCAGATTTCTCATACAAACTTTCATTACCTATTTCACCGCCATAAGATAGAATTCGAGAGAGGAGAAGAGCCGGCGTAACGTAACGGCTCTGACTGAAGAGCGGTCGGTGGTTTCCAGCTCAGGCAGGGGCTTTACTTTGTGTAAATTATTTCATCACCATTACTCTCAAAACAGTGTCCTATAGTGTCCGTGTTGGAAACCCTAGGCCCCTAGGGTTTCCATCATTTCTTCGACGAAATATAGTATTTTCCAAACTAAGCCAAAAAAGAATAAAGTACACTTAAGAAAAATATAGTATTTTGTGGAAATCTCAAAAAATATACTAATTTATTTAAGATTTCAAACTTCTCAAAGGAAATAACAACATCTAATTGGAAATAATCACCAAAATCCCAAAACAAAAATTACAAACATTTGTTTGACTTTGATAAGTTTGGAAAGCAGTAAGACAGATACGTTAGGATACACTATAGTCGAACCGGAGAAAGAGTACGTGGTGATAATCTACGACGACGACTCTTTTTCCGGTTCGACTATACACGCTACCACTTCATCATCAGTCAAAAGTTATTGTAAAGGCATGTTGATATTTTTTAGGGTTCCGCACCTCAAAAGGAAAAAGCGGAACCCTTATAGTATCACTTTGTTGTCCGTCCGTCCGTCCGTCCGTCTGTCAAGACCCTTTTTCTCACGAACGCGTGGAGGTATCAAGCTGAAATTTATATCAAATACTCAAATCTACTGTCCCTTGGAGCTGTGAAAAAATCAAACTTCTAAGCTAACGCAATCAAAAGATATAGCCGTTTATGCCGCAAATTTCCGCAAATTTTCGAAACTCGCAAAGGAATCAAAACCTAAAGGGTACTTCCAGTCGATCTAGAATTTTGAAATTTGGTACGAAGCAACGTCGTATAGCACAGATAAAGGAAAAATTGCGAAAACCGTAAATTTTTAGTTACATCATATAATAAAAATATTTTTTTTAAACTTTATAGGTACCTACAGGTTTGTACGGAACCCTCGGTGCGCGAGTCCGACTCGCACTTGGCCGGTTTTTTTAATGTAAGATTGGTTTGTTAGATTTCGATGTTGAAAATATAGTATTTTTGCGTACTATATATTTCTTCAACAGTCTAAAGTACGCAGACCTGAAATATAGTACAATACTATAATATATTAGGTTGGGGAAAAAGTCTTTTCGCATTATAGTATGTATGAACTTGTAATAAAATCTCTTTGGCTATACTATTTGTATCTGGCTGGTTTTGGTATCATTGAAAGTTTAAATTTTAAATAACATTATTCCAAATTCAAATTAGGAAAATGTGTGATTTTCATTTGTTTTTCGTACCGTCAAGATGAGTGAATCTAATGAAGAAATTCGATACATTTTAAAATTTTACTACAAAAAAGGTAAAAATGCAACGCAAGCCACGAAAAAAATTTGTGATGTTTATGGACCTAGTGTAGTGTCTGTGAGAGTAGCATAAATTTGGTTTAAGCGTTTTCAATCCGGAAATTTTGATGTCAAAGATGCACGTCGCTCTGGTCGCCCATCCATCATCAGCCTATAATGTTCCCACTGCTGGGACACAGGCCTCCTCTCGGTGAGAGGGAGTGGGCCATAATCCACCACGCGGGCCCAGTGCGGGTTGGTAGATGTCACATGTCGTCGAATTTTTGGTTCTAAGACATGCCGGTTTCCTCACGATGTTTTCCTTCACCGTTTTAAGAGCAGTGGCAATGAAATAATTTACACAAAGTAATGCGCCTGCTTGGGTTTGAACTCACGTTTCGACTCATGACTCGTAAGTCGCGGCCGTTACCACTGGGCCACCACTGCTCACTGCTGGTCGCCCTATTACGGATAAAATGGATGCCATTTTTGAAAAAGTGGAGCAAAATCGGCATATCAGTAGTTAAGACGTAGCTGAAGAACTGGAAATTGACCACAAAACAGTTTTGGCGCATTTGAAAAAAACTGGGTACACAAAAAAGCTCGACATTTGGGTACCTCACGAGCTCACTGAAAGAAACCTAATGAACCGTGTACTCATTTGTGATTCTTTATTACGACGTAATGAAACCGAACCATTTTTGAAGAAGCTGATGAAAAGTGGATCACGTATGACAAGAACGTGCGAAAAAGGTCGTGGTCAAAGGCCGATCAGGCTTCACAGACTGTGGCGAAACCCGGGTTAGCTCGCAACAAAGTGATGCTGTGTGTGTGGTGGGATTGGAAGGGCATTATTCATTATGAGCTGTTACCACCAGGCAGGACCATCGATTCTGAACTCTACTGCGAACAACTGATGAGATTAAAGCAAGAAGTTGAGAGAAAGCGGCCGGAATTAATCAACAGAAGGGGTGTGGTTTTTCATCATGATAACGCTAGACCTCACACATCTTTAGCCACCCAACAAAAATTAAGAGAGTTTGGCTGGGAGGTGTTAATGCATCCGCCGTATAGTCCTGACCTTGCACCTTCAGATTTCCACCTGATTCGGTCTCTTCAGAATTCTTTAGACAGTGTCAGGTTAACATCACGAGAGGACTGCCAAAACCACTTGTCGCGGTATTTTGACCAGAAGTCCCAAAATTTCTATAGCAATGGGATCATGTCCCTACCTACAAGATGGCAAAAAGTTATCGAACAAAATGGTACCTACATACTTTAGTTAAATGTAAATAAACTTTATTAAAAAATGTTTTGAATTTTCTTAAAAAATGCGAAGAAACTTTTTCCCCAACCTATTATTATAGTACGGTTGGCAACCCTAGTCCTCCCTGTCCTCATCGTGAGGAAACCGGCAAGTCCTAGAGCAACAGTTCGAAGACATATGACTTCGAAGACATGTGACATCCATTTACTAACCCGCCCTGGGCTCGCGTGGTAAAAAACAGCCCACTCTCTTTCAACAAGAGAAGGTCTGACTCCCAGCTGTGGGAACATTATAGGCTGATTGTGTAAGGATATAATTAACTAACGAGACTCAATTTACTACCCACTACT
Organism: Aporophyla nigra; assembly: GCA_947507805.1. Classification (NCBI taxonomy): domain Eukaryota; kingdom Metazoa; phylum Arthropoda; class Insecta; order Lepidoptera; family Noctuidae; genus Aporophyla; species Aporophyla nigra. Next base: position 8,532,437 of record OX382291.1, on the reverse strand, counting down.
ACTACTTGTATGTGTCGAGCCTGATTTATTCAAGGAAGTCTACTGTTTCATTTGATCGTTTGTCTATATAGTGTCTATCCAGACGTTCATTGCATGTGAATTGTGTATTCCAAAACACACTGACAATGTACCTGCAATGCACCTACAAAGAATCAAGCCAACCTCGCCTCTTTCAAAACATGTCACGGTAAGTAATGTGTGATGCAAAAATGTTTGCAAACAAGAAATCCATACGGAACATAACATGACTGTTAGCATCCAAACAGTGGGTTGACGCACAATTTTGAAACAACACGGATGATGCGTCAATTAGTCGGTAGTCGGCGATGGCCAGTGCACTTCGCGTCTCGTGTGCAGCCGTCCTACTTGTAATCCTTCTGACGACGTCCGTAGCGTGCTATGAGAAGAGTAAGAAACGTTAACACTGGTTTATTTATCATAAATATTTTCAAAAGTGATTTAAAAATATTTAAATAACTAATTATTTATTTACTTTATTTTATTTTAAACAAAATTGTAACTTCCAGCTTTGCGCAAAATCGTTCGTAACCAATCGAAAATGGTACAAAGGCCATTCAGTGAACTTAATGGTCCAAAAGCTAAATGGATGAATAACACCAATCATCATTCCGTACGAGACCATGATGCATTTAATTTCCCAGGCGTCGCTCAGTCAAAGACAGTTTTCCACCATCTACAGAGGCCAAAGCTATCAACCATTTTATCATCAAGTGAGACGAGTAAAGGAAAAACTTTGTACTCGAATATGAAAATTTCGAAACCAGAGACTGCAAATGAACTTAGATTGACTAATAGAAATATGAGTAAAGACTTTATTTACGTGACTTTGGAACCACCTAAAGAATTATCAAATAACATAGGCAATTCAGACTACGTAAAATTGGCTATTAAAAACTATTATCAAATACCAACACCGTCCAGGTTTTTCCCACCCGTAGAAGAACAGGATGGACCAAATGTTGGGCAAGGCTTTGACCAACGAGGAAGTACCAAGGAACATACTGTAGTCATTCCTGATTTTCAAGATACACGGAAAGAAAAGGAAAGTTTGAAAGTGAAAGGTATTTTAATACCAAAATCTAAATTAAACTCCCAGACTGCTGCTTCGACTGCCCGTAAAGGCACAGTACATAGTATTATAGACATCGATCCAGACAATGATAAGGCTGATTTTCTAATTGAAGGTTTGCCCATGGATAGTACAATGTTCAGCTATAATCTGACAACAGATCCTTTCACTTGCTCCGTAATTAAAGTAGCGGTAGCCGACATAGACGCTCAAGAAAAGTTCTCGCAATTAAATATAGAGGTAAGATCTACAGTAGGTATAAATAATGAAGTAACGCTAGAAATGTTTCACGCTACGTGTAACTAATTCATGTCAATTTCACAGCCCTCCTGGATAATTAAACAGCATTTTTGGAACAATATTTTTGATAGCCGTTACGAATCTTTGATGATGAATTCGAAATGGCCCCCGCTTAAGGTATTATTCATCTAGCTATCATGTCGATTCTTATAAAAGACACAAACTTGAAGGCTTCTTTAATATTTTCTAGGTGATATTAGTACCCCGGACGCACGTCGATACAATATGGAAACGAACATTTGAACAGTATCACAAAGATAGCGTTAATAAAATTTTATCCAATATCGTGAAGAAATTACAATTCTACAATAAATTAACATTTAGTTGGAATGAAGTGTCACATTTAAGTTATTGGTGGAAAACAACTACTTACAGAAATCGATCGGTAAGAAGAATAATATATATTCAATATCTTAGTTGCTGCATAGGCAAGAATATTAAAATGCATAGTTTTTACTTATATGGTTTAGGCGTTCCGCAAGTTACTAAAATCTGGCAGACTTGAAATAACCACCGGAGGTTGGATTGAACCAGACGAAGCCACTACGCATTTATTTGGACTCGTTCATCAACTCACAGAAGGTAAATTGATTTCTTCAATTCTATTTTCTGAGACCATTCGTGTCGTATTAATTATTCGAAGTTACTTTGACAAAAAGTTCCATGAAATAATTGTAATCATTTTCAGGACATCAATGGCTGAAACAACATCTAAATTATGCGCCAAAAGTAGGTTGGCTAACAAGCAGCGTTACTCATAGCCCTACAATGGTCTACCTTCTCTCTGCATCCGATATAAATGAACTGGTTATCACAAATGTTCATTACGCTTGGGAACAATTTTTTGCTGAGTTTCAATACAGTGACTTCATTTGGTTACAAAATTGGGATGATGATAAATCATATCCAACAAATCTAAATGAAGCATTAAAAAGAATAGGTAATGAGCGTTATCCAAGACACGCGGTTTTAACACACTTTCTTCAATTCAATTCAGCTGGATTTAAAGCTTGCGGACCGAATAGCTCTCTTTGTGCTGCAGAATATAATTTTGCCACAAACCATAAGAATCTAGATGTCAGCGCTTATAATGTAAAAGAAAAATCTGAGCTGCTTCTAGAACAGTATTCTAAAACAGGAACTATATCGCCTCACAACAGTATCATTGCACCTTTGGGAGGTCCATTTCATTATGAAATGCAGTCAGAATTTGATTTTCAGTACAATAATTATCAGAAAATAGTAGATTTTTTAACAGTTAACAAAGATATTTATAAAGCTACGATAGAATTCGGAACCGTTCAAGATTATTTCAAAACGATTAAAGACAAATGTAAACACTTACACAGTTTAAAGGGTGATTTTCTTAACTTCGCGGATATAAGCACTGGAAGCCCAGCATATTGGACTGGTTTTTATACATCTAGACCTTTCAGTAAAATTTTACTTAGGCGTCTACAAGCAACGCTACGAACGACAGAGATATTATTTTCTTTTGCTTTAAATCATAACGTTTTTCGAAACACTAACATATCTCAAATTTATGTTCTCTTGATTAAAGCGAGGGAAACAGTAGCGCGGTTAGTTGATCGCAATGTTGCTAGCGGAACAGTTACAGCTAACGTCTTGAAATATGTTCATAACGAGATCCTGACAACCGTCAAAGACTGCTGGTATATACAAGAACTGGCAGCGAGTTTCTTGAGTCTAAAACCGGAACATCACGTACCATACCTGCAAAAGTATGTATACAGAGATGGTGAATTCATGTCTATATTTAAAACAGTTTCACCAGGGGATCAAGTTTATATATTCAACTCGTTAAGTCATGAGCGGACTGAAATTGTAGAGCTCATGTCTAGACAGCCCAATATTAGAATATTGGATTATCGGAAAAAAGACGTAACAGTTCAGATTAATCCTGTATGGAAATATAGTTCCGAAAATATGATTAAGTTGTCTAGGAGGTTCTACAAAATCATATTTGCAGTAATGATACCTCCTATGGCGCTAGAGTTATTTAAAATTAAAGAAACATATGACGCTTCGCAAAACGCTGCTGCGATATATTGTTTGTCATGTCATGTTGACGATGTTGTGAATAACGGCTCGACGTTTCCGTTTACAATTCAACCAATACAATCAGGTGATATACAAATTGAAAGTTACAAACATCGACTCTTGTTCGACGAATTTACCGGGCTCATGAAAACAGTTATTGAGAAAGAAACAAACATCGAGAAAAGCGTTTCTATTGACTACGGCGCATTCAGAGTCTCTGATGTTAATTCAGGAATGTTTTTATTCAACACAAACGTCACCAAACCTTTGCTAGACATTTTGTCAGGATATAGATTAGGAACCAAGAAGAAAATAGTATTTATAGTATCGGGACTAGTAACGACGGAATTGACTTGCGTTTATGGTCAACTATTACAACATACAACTAAAATATTCAATCTCCTAAGAAGCCCTTTGTCAAGTGCTATATTTATTGAAAGTAAAGTAGATTATGAAATATCTCCTAAAAACAGGGAATTAGAACTTTTTCTTTCCATACAGACAGATATAGGAAATGGTAATCCTCCACAGATTTTTACAGATAATAATGGTTTTCAATACACATCGCGAGTTTTAAATATTAGTAGACGTATTGAATCTAATATGTACCCGATTACAAGTATGGCATATATACAAGACAGAAGAAATCGGCTAACTTTTATTACAGATCATGCTCAAGGTATCACAGCTCTACAAGAAGGACAGATACTGGTTATGCTAGACCGACGGGTCCTATTTAATGATGGCCGAGGAACCCATGAAGGCTTGGCCGATAGTAGAAGCACGTGTCATAGAAATTTCTTATTGCTAGAAAACTTCGGGGATGGAGATAAATCTTTTACTCGGTATCAGCAGCATGATGAATTAAAGTTACCTAGTTTATCTGCATTTTTTCTCGCCAATACTTTGGACTATCTGCTAGATATATTTCTTATCGACAAGAATCAGAGTAACCTTTGCTTCTATACGTTTCTACCGTTAGTCAAGACTTCGTTTCCATGTGATGTTGCTGTTGTAAATTTCCGAGTGGTTTTACACAGAAGTACGTTACTACATGCAATTCCAAATACTGCACTTATAACGCTACACCGGCAAAGTTTTTCATGTCAAATTGATAATTCTGCAAATCAATACTGTAGTGGAGATCCAAATTTCTCTTTAAAGAAGATACTACGTACTGCCAAATCTGTGCATCAAACGAATCTGCCGGGTACCGACGAAGGATCTGAATCATTTGAACTGAATCATGGCAATTTTCCACCCATGGAGCTGACAACGTTGCGGATACAATTTTAAATGTACAATATTCATACACTGGTCTTTAAAACTTAGTACCACACTCTAAAACATTTTTTTTCCTAAACTATGTAAGTCAGAGTTATGGTATAAAAATATTTTATAGCAAATTTCATCAACTTTCTTTGAAAGTATAGTTATATATTAGTTACGTTTTTAGCTTAAAAAACTTACTGGCAACAACCTCAAACAATATTTATAAGTATGTTTTACGCCTTAATTATTTTTATGCATTTTAATAACTGATATTGCCTTGATGGCTCTGATTACAGCTTAAAGCCGGTTTGGCATCCTGAGGACGAGGTTTCGGAGGCGATGTTGGGGAATATTCTCCCATTCTTCCATCAGGGCCTGTTTTAGGGCCCTGAGGGTCATAGGAGGTGGGGTACGGCTGCTGACGTCTTCGCAGCTCATGCCAGGCTGGCTCGATCGAGTTGAAATCAGTACTTCCTGAAGGCTAATCATCAAGTTGATACCAACCTTCTGAATTTACTCTTGTACGACCCGAGCGGTGTGTGGCCGGGCGTTATCCTAAATTAGTATCGATCTACATATCACTCATATTGACTAAATATGTCCCTGCATACTTACTGAGGATTTCTAAAGCATATCTTTCCCCAGTCTTGGCGCCATTTTCTATGGCAACTAGTTCTGTGTAGTGTTAGTTTCTGTGCGACCTGCTGAAGAGATGCCAGCCCATACGTGTTCGCGTGTTCGTATTTGCTTAAATGTAAATGTTTCTATGTTCTTCTCATTGTTTTTATGTCCTGTGCGTGTCCCAAATAAAATATTTTTCTTTTCTTGTTCTTTCTTTCTTTCTTTCAGAGGCTCCACCGTATCTGACTCTTTCTGTAGAGTAGGCTTGAATGTATCGCTCATCAGGACGCCTGTACACTCTTCGCCTTCCAACAGAAGTCAATAGTGAGAATCGAGACTTGTCAGTGAACAAAACACATGCACATTCTTCTTCACTTATTGTATGTGCTCGCTGGTGAAGCGCAGACTTGCTACTCGACGATCTAAATCAAAATTAATAGAAAACGGAAACAAAAAGTCTAAACTAAAACAGCAATTTGAAAAGAGTCCGTCTTTGTTCATCAAAATTTTTTAAGCCATTCCTTAGAAGGAAGTTGACTAAAAAGTTTTTATATTAAAAATTAAATTCTTTTTGTCATCCTTTTTATTTAAAAAATAAGCCTAGTGTATTTCAAAATTAATTGCAATTTTCAAAGCGTGGTATTAAGGTTTTTTATAACGTCAGTGTGCACTCTCGACTAGGAGTAACTGAAGTAGCTTTCTTTGTATCGTGGGAAAAGAAACTCTGTGTTTTGATAACATTTTAGCCTTCATGTAACACGCGGTGAGCATGTCACGTCAGGAAAGGCTAAAATTTAATAAATGGTCAGTGGGATGTTCCAAAAGAAAAGTTTGACCAACAATTGCAACAATAGATACAATGCAAATGCAGCGTGTTTTAAAGTTTGTGAATGTTTTCCGAAAACTCGTTGAATAATTTCCCTAATCTTATGTTTAAATAAGTATAATATGGTATAGACACCTACACATCAGTGGTAACAATTTGACATTGTCAGCGCATTTATGTCATAGCAGTAAGCGGTGATTTTCGTTTTTCTTGGCGCAATTCACTGATGTGTGGAATCCAGAAAATCAGAAATGAGGACAAATAACTAAATATTTGGTAAACCATAATCTAACAAATTACTGTTATCAAGTATTTCCGTTAATTGAAAGTCGTGAGTGGTAACTGAGTACCTGTTTAGGTCATTTTTGTGATTGATGGTCGACTCCGCAGTGTCGTTTTGGCTGTTTTGTTGCAAAATCAAACTACTGAAGTCGTGGGTGGTTATATAGTTTCTGTTGAGAACCTTTAAAAAAAGTTGGCCGTCACGGGACGTCCGACAGATGAAATTGACGGTTATTCATAGAATGTATAATTAAGAGACTAAGAAAACTAATAAAATATATATGGAGAAAAAAAAAAAATATTTTTCTGTCGGGACGCGGCATGACGGTTATGAGAGCGTTGAGTAGGTAGTATAAGTATTTAAGTTTAAATAAAAAATGCTTGTGGACTGAAAACAAATCTATGTATTTGTATGAAATATGAGATTGAAAATATACATAATTTGTTTCGTTTCTCCTTTGTTTTAATTGCTCAGCATCCCGGCCCTTATCCCAACTTACTTGGGGTCGGAGCAACTGTCTTTTTCTTCCATACTTCTCTATGAGTCGTCGCAAGGGCGATTGGTTAGCCTTCAGCTACACGAGGTACGCTAAGTAAACTAAATGATTGAACTCTTAAATTGGAAATAATCAATAATATTAAATTTTATCGAGCATTATGATTATGATTTGGGGATGACAGAGTGAATGAAAATGGGACGAGTTTGCTAGAGATATGTGTAGAGAAGAACTTGTCTGTTATGAACACTATGTTTAATCATAGAAAATTTCATAGGTATACGTGGGAAAGGCAAGACAGTAGAAGTATGATTGACTTTGTGATTGTGGATGAAAGATTAAAGAGTAAAGTGACAGATACTAGAGCATATCGGGGTGTTAACGTAGGGACAGATCATTATCTGGTAATGTGTCGGGTGGATGGTCTGTTCAGACATTGGCGTCACCGAGTTCGAGTTCCTGTGACTGCACTTGAAAGAATAAAAGTAGAAAAACTGCAAGATTTGAAAGTAAAAGAGCAATATAAGCGGGAAGTAAAGGTGAAGACGGATAAAATATTTGATGATACGAATGATTATAGTATGGAGGAAGTATGGGATATACTGAAAAATAGTATGGTGCAAGTAGCCACAAAAGTATGTGGTGTGGCACGGAGAAAAAATGGTAGTAGAATGAGTGATTCTTGGGTAGATGGTGAAGTTAAAGAGGTTGTGCGGAAGAAGAAAGAGGCCTGGCTCAATGTGTTAGCCTATAAGGCCCAAAATAGGATGAAGCAGGCAGCGAATGTGACGGATGGTTTGGAAAGAGTTAAAAGGAAATACTCCGAAATGAAAGTGAAAGTGAAAGAGATGGTAAAAATTAAAAAGGATGAAAGGCAAGACAAGTATAACAGGAAGTTTGTCTGATAACTTCAGGGCCAATGTTAAGCTGTTTTGGAAACAGGTAAGATTGACTCGCGGAGTGACAGGAACATCGAGTATGAATGTTATAAGATCAGAAGATGGATGTTTACTAAATGAAGAATGTAAGGTTTTGGAACGCTGGAAGGCATATTTTGAAAGTTTATTCAGTTGTCAGGACAGTGTGCAAGGAGTGGGCAACTGGGTTGATGCCAGTTTAGAAGACTCTACCTCAGAGGTAGATGAAGATAATGAAATAGAAATAGAGGAGATAGTACGAGCGCTGAAAGGTATGGAAGTTGGGAAAGCTGCAGGATATGACAGAGTCTCTGCTAGAATGCTGAAGAGCGGTGACGGGGTGGTAGCAAGCCTGTTGTGCCGGATCTTTAATATGTGTTGGAGATATGGCCGTGTACCGGATGATTGGTGTAAGGCTGTAATCGTACCACTATATAAAGGAAAAGGCTCACAGCAGGAGTGTAAAAACTACCGCGGCATTAGTCTTTTGAGTGTTGTCGGCAAACTGTATGCGAAGGTTTTGATAAATAGAGTGATAGGAGTGACCGGTGAGAAAATATGGGATGTGCAGGCAGGATTTAGAGAGGGGATGGGCTGTATGGATCAAATCTTCTCCCTAAGGTGCATAGCCGAAAAACATCTGGCAAAGCACAAGAAACTCTACTGCGCTTTCGTTGACTTGGAGAAGGCCTATGATAGTGTGTGTAGAGAAAAACTGTGGTCAACACTGTCCATGTACGGTGTGGACTGGCGCTTGGTACGGGCTTCCGGGATTCCAGTGCTTGTGTTAGGATAAATGGGGCATACACGAACTGGTTTTGTATCTCGAGGGGTGTTAGGCAGGGCTGAGTAGCGTCACGGTGGCTGTTCAACTTGTACATGGATAGTTGTCTGACAGATTAGAAAGAGGGTGAGTGTGGATTGACAATGAGTGAGTTGCCTGTCAAATGCCTTCTCTACGCAGACGATCAAGTTCTACTTGCATCGTCAGCAAAACAGTTGCAAGACATGGTGACTATAATGGATGAAGCATTTAAGATGAAGGGGATGAATATAAATGTGAATAAGACGAAGGACATGGTGTTTGAAAGAGAAGAGAACGTATCGGTGTGTGATGTGAAAATAAATGATAAGAGTGTGGAGCAAGTAAGTGAGTTCGTATATTTGGGGAGTTCGTTTACAAGGGATGGAAAGATTGATAAAGATGTGGAAAGAAGAGTGAATGCGGGAAATAAAGTGAATGGTGCTTTACATGCGATTGTAACCAACCAGTTGATGGCCGATATGGCTCGACTGGCTGTTCACAATGGTGTACTGGTGCCTACGCTTATGTATGGAAGTGAATGTTGGGTGTGGCAAAAGAAGCATGAAAATAGAATAATGCTGTGGAAATGCGTTCCTTGCGAAGCATGTGTGGTGTGACTATGAATGATAGGCTGAGGAATGATGTGATAAGAGAACGGTGTGGTTTAAAAGAAGATGTAGTGACAAAAACTGAAAAAAGTATGCTTAGATGGTTTGGTCATGTTGAGAGGATGAATGAAGGACGGCTCACAAAAGGTATTTACAAGGCAGATGTGAGTGGAAACACCGGGAGGGGATGCCCTAGGAGGACATATAATAACCTTATTGGTGATATTCTTCAGAAAGGTCAGGTGCGTAGTACACGCAACCAGCGTGTGTGTATGATCAATTGTATGAACCTAAACGAGGCAAAAGGAGTGTGAAGAGATTGTAGCAAGTGACGTCACCGTGGTTTCTGCCTACCCCCATGGGAAAAAGGCGTGATTGTATGTATGTAGATTAGAAATATCCACAAATATGATTCAGATTCTGATGGATAGTGTGTTAAGCATTAAGGGTACAGAGGGGTAATTGCGTAACTTTTTATCGGTAGGAATTGGTTTCATATTGATATTTAAACAATATTCATTGCGTTATTTACGTTGCTGAGCCGACAATTTATTCGAACAAATGACGCAGTGGTTTAGAAGTAATCTTCAATCCCATTCATATTCTGATAAATAGTGCGTTTCGCAATTAGGGTGCAGGTCAGGCAAAATGATTTTCCCTAGGGGTTTCACAATAGCCATCCGTAGTGTGGATTCGTTTCAATAGGCTGAGTGTGTGGGTACACCCATGGGTATGGAGCTATGGTAGGTACCTACTAACCGTGGAAATGGCAAAATATAGAATTGTTTTTAATTCGAAACTTTGTGTCTTTCCTATAAAATACATGGAATTTTCGAAAAAAACGAACACATTCGTCTGAAAAAATATAATCATACACGTTTCATACTTGTTTTATACTGTGTATTTTTCATATCATTAATTACAGGGATAATATCTTGCTTATTAATTTTAATTGAACATGATATGTTATTACTAGTTTCTGCCCGCGACTTCGTGTCAAATATTTACTCCTCTGACCCTTCCCATCACATCGAATTGCCTGCCAGTTTTCGCCCAATTTTCGTTGCTGCTCCGCACCTTTTGATTGTAGCATGATGTTATATAGCATATAGCCTTCCTCAATAAATAGGCTACCCAACACATAATATTTTTTCAATTCGGACCTTTCAACGCGGTTCCTGAGATTACCGCGTTCAACCAACCAAACAAACAAACAAACTCTTCAGCTTTATAATATTAATATAGATTGTTCCATTATTTTCCTGTTCATTCATGAAACAAAGAAAAATAAGGAATTAATCTTCTAGAGGTATAAAAATAGAATGGACGTTGGTATATAAGAGACTAGCTTTTGCCAGCGGCTTCGCCCGCGTGGAGGTCGAAAATTATCCCGCGGAAACGTACTACCGGGATAAAAAGTATCCTATGTGTTATTCCAGGTTATAAACTATATGTATGCCAAATTTCATCTAAATCGGGTCAGTAGTTTTTTCGTGAATGAGGAACTAACATCCACACATCCATACACCCATACATACAAACTTTCGCGTTTATAATTTTAGTAGGATTGATACACATTTCCTTCAAGGTCGATTCCGTATGGCAATCTATATGATGAATACCAAAATATGTACATGTATATACAGGGTGTCCAAGAACCTGGCGTCCAACTGGATTCCCACGATGCCCCAAGTTCTAACAGTACTCAGAAAAATATTTTAAAAAATCCACCCCATGTACTTACAGAATTATACTGATTTCAAAAAAAAAGGGGAAATGAGCACCCTGTGACATACTTTTGAATGCTGTGACTGCTAATGCTGATAATTTCGATATTTCTTGGAGGTTTTGTAATCTAGGGTATTGCTGTGTCTAAATAGAATGTAAAAATAAAGTACTTATTGTACCATTTTAAAATAAAATATTATTTTAACTAAAGGTGATATGGAAAACTATTGAATTTCGCAACTTTGACCGACTGTAGTGTAAAAAAAATGTACCAAAATAGTATGGCAAGTGACGTCAAATTTTGACGCGTTTATTCCTCTTTTTAAAAAGGTATAATACTTACACATTAATTTGAAAAAAAAAAATTTTTGATAATATTTTTACTCAACAACCCAATTTTTACGATGTCTTACAGAATTCTTAGAAAGAAAAATTTACGACGAATTGAATCTAACCTCTAAAGAATTACTATTGTATGCTCATAAAAATAACAACAGGCCTCTCAAAAAACAGGTTAGACCGTAAGGGACGGTATGTGCATGCATCTCACCATAGTGATTCGTTATTACAACAGGAGGGAGCAAGACAGAAACTATCTTTGCGATTTGCTGGTTCTTCTTTATGGTACCCCATTATTCAGGTAAGAGTGAGGGAGAAAAAGGTTAGAGGTGCGAGTGAGATAGATAGTGACGCTATCTGGGATCGTGCTATTTAGGATAACAGTACGGTCAGTACGCGTCACTGCCTCCTGCCGTTACTACGCACCTCTCTCTTATTGTTACCATTGATCACGTACTACGATTTAAAGCTTTGTTTATTGGACTCGATTACTCTTTGTGCTCTGGACTTTGAAACGAACTCTTTACGACGACCTTTGCCTGTGTTTGGACAGTTTGTGTTTTGTGTGTGCTACCATGGCGACCTACACTCCGCAAGAATACGCAAATATGCACTACATTTATGGAGAATGTAGAGGTAATGGACGAGCTGCAGCGAGACTTTACAGAGAAAGGTATCCGAGGGCTACGCGATATCCCGACCATCGAGTTTTCATTAATGTGCACAGATCACTATGTGACGGGCGGTTCCCCAATCAAGTAGCTGGTGAAGGACGACCCGTAAATGACTTCATACGCGATGAAGTTTTAGAGGCGGTGTCGGCAAATCCAAGCATCTCTGTGCGAGGAATAGAAGCTGATACGGGGATACCGAAGAGCACAGCACACAGTATTCTCCAAAAAGAAGAATATCATCCGTACCACGTACAGCGAGTGCAAAGTCTTTTACCTCGAGACTATCCGAGCCGAGTCGCGTTTTGTGAAACAATCCTGCAAAAACATCGAGAAGACGAAAACTTTATCGACAAAATTTTGTGGTCAGATGAATCAACATTTAAGAAGGATGGCTACATGAACCTACACAACTTGCACGAGTGGCATGTGGAAAATCCGCACTTGATGCGAGAAGATAGATCCCAGTACCGGTTCAAAGTGAACATGTGGACCGGTATTCTCTGTGGGAATATTATTGGTCCATTTGAGATGCCCGAGAATTTGACTGGCGAATCATATTTAAATTTTCTTCAAAATGATTTGCCAAACTTACTAGAAGAGACCCCACCAGATATGTGGTTCCAACACGACGGCTGTCCAGCACATTTTCGCGTATCCGTTAGAGAGTTTTTGGACGAGCAATACCCGAACAGGTGGATTGGGCGATCAGGAACAATCCCGTGGCCAGCCCGCTCACCTGACTTAAATCCGCTGGATTTTTTTTTCTGGGGAACTATGAAGGAGCTCGTTTATGCGAAGCCCATTAATGACATCGCTGACCTTCGTGAGAAGATAACACAAGCAGTGCAGGTGATACGTCAAAAAAGTTACTCGCGAAACATAAAGCGGTCCTTTTTAAGGAGAGTGAGAGCTTGTATTGCCGCGGGTGGTCAACATTTTGAACATTTATTGTAATAAAATATCTTTAAACTAACATTCTTTGCTTTTATTCTACTGGGAACCCATCTACCTGTGTGTATTTCCTTCTTGCTCACTCTTGGAACCGAAGTAAATAATAGTAGTAACATAACAGTTTCTAAGATAAGAAAGGGTCCGACAGTTACCGTTAGTAGGTAGGCACTTCGTAAAAATTGGGTTGTTGAGTAAAAATATTATCAAATTTTTTTTTTTTCAAATTAATGTGTAAGTATTATACCTTTTTAAAAAGAGGAATAAACGCGTCAAAATTTGACGTCACTTGCCATACTATTTTGGTACATTTTTTTTACACTACAGTCGGTCAAAGTTGCGAAATTCAATAGTTTTCCATATCACCTTTAGTTAAAATAATATTTTATTTTAAAATGGTACAATAAGTACATTATTTTTACATTCTATTTAGACACAGCAATACCCTAGATTACAAAACCTCCAAGAAATATCGAAATTATCAGCATTAGCAGTCACAGCATTCAAAAGTATGTCACAGGGTGCTCATTTCCCCTTTTTTTTTGAAATCAGTATAATTCTGTAAGTACATGGGGTGGATTTTTTAAAATATTTTTCTGAGTACTGTTAGAACTTGGGGCATCGTGGGAATCCAGTTGGACGCCAGGTTCTTGGACACCCTGTATATAAAAATAAATAATTATAAAGTATCAAAAAATTCGTTTGCATCGTGCATCGTTGTCAACAGGAAAGGCTGGCAGCATTGCCACGTTGTTGTATGGCAATGCTGATTCTTTGCCCAAAAATAGGCCAGTCCTCTGGTCACGTGAAGAGTCGACCAGCCGCTTGGCAATGTCTCGGTATATTATGTGGGCACTCGGACCCCATGGCCCACGAGTTTCAACCCCAAACGGCCGAACCATTAATTTCCAATTAGGTTGGGATATTTGCGCCGTTTGAGGTTTTCCGCACATGTAGCAGCCGCTCCAGCACAGCCCACCGTGCTAACATGATGGGATGGCGCAAGGGTGTCGACACATGTTGCATCTCACATCAAAGGCCTATGGTCATTCCATCTGGTCTCTTCTCATCGTCATGTGCCATTGGGTTCTAGAACAGCCGGCACCCCGGCGACGACAAGAGCACAACGTATGATGTCATTGATGGTAGCGTGCCGTGCTACCCGCCCTGCGCTTCTACTACAGGATAGGTCATGGTGACAGAGGCAGTCGATACCTTCACCGCATTGGCAGCGATGCAGAACCACGCAAGGAACGCCCAGACTAGGGATGAAAATTGCCGAATGTTTCCGAAAGTTACCAGGAAAGTTTACAATATTGCCGGCAATATTGGGCAATATTGCCGGAGTGTTGCCAAAGTTGCCAGATTACATAGGGTTTTCAAATGCCATTTTCAAAGTTTGTGCGCTCGTGAGGTTTTATGTAATGGTGTAATTATACGTAGGTATTATTAGTAAGCCTGTATTATTAATTCATAATTATAATTATTTTTTAATTATCCATGCTTATATGTGAAGATAAAGTTAAATATGCCACTGGTAACTTCATGATAGCTAAACTAAGAAATGATAGCTAAATTAAGAATATCACTTATAAATTTTATACAAAAAGAAAGAGGGTATTGATACCAAATGAAGTAAATATAAATCAAACAACTGTGTAGTGTTATTTTGTAAATATTTTCAACTTGTCATCAAGAACTTCATCTGTTTGAAATAAAATCGATTTTAATCTATTTCCTGAAGTCTGATAGCGCTAAAATGATCTAAATAGATATACAGGGTTATTTGTAAAACACCGGCAACCTCTCAGGACTCTATTACTAACATCATAATCAACAACTTTTCTTCTGTGACTTTTAAAAATTCATCATATTTTAGTGCATCAGATTTTCAAACAAAAATAAAAATATTTAAATTGAACGCTCTAAATGTTACGGAGTCTATGCGAAGCAAAAGAAAGCGATAGTATATTAGCAAGGGGAGCGGGGTTAGGGCGGTGGGGGCGCTTGAACTTGACCTATTTACAGGCAGCCGATTTTTGTATGAAAATCTGATGCACTAAAATATGATGAATTTTTAAAAGTCATAGAACAAAAGTTGTTGATTATGATGTTAGTAACATAGACCTGAGAGGTTGCCGGTGTTTTACAAATAACCCTGTATATGTATGTCTGGTGAGAACGCAATGTTATGATGATGGTATGCCAGCCTGATGATGGAGTTGGAAGGTGGTCATAGGATCTACGCTCTGTTAAACCAAACGAGATTGGGCTCTTTAGATTGGTCTCTTGTGGTGGGTGTCTTCCGTCTGCCGGAGAATTTAATGTGTTAGTATGTTTAAAAAAAAACAAATAAAACACTAGCATTTAATAAAAACCTAAAATTTATTCATATTGACTATCGTGATCGCCACTGTTTTGCTGCCGCGTACTCTTCTTGACAATATGTAGTATTTTATGCATACTTCATGGCGTCTTTTTTCACTCAACTTGCATAGAGCCTTCGCTATGCCGAACGAAAAGTTATAGCACTCGTGCACATATCCTACACTAGCTTCTGCCCGCGACTTCGTCGGCGTCAAATTTCATGCTCCCGCGACCCACCCCGTCGCATCAAATCGCCGCTCGACTCAGTAGTTCCTGAGATTAGCGCGGTCAATCAAACAAACAAACAAACTCTGCAGTTTTATAATATTAGTATAAATTACAGATTTTTTTTACGTTATCAAAATCCCCTTTAATTACTGATTATAATAAATAAGCCTGATAAGCTTAAATGTTGAATAATATGTACCCACACTAGTCGCTTACCCACTGCACAAATCATGCCATCAAAAGAATTTTCAAAATCGGATCAGTACCTTTTGAGAAAATCGCAAACAAACAAAAATACATACATTCATATCAAATAAAGAACTTCCTTTTTAAAATCGGTTAAAAACATCAACTTGTTGTTGCTGATCGTCTTGCAAGGTTTGGCCCTTCTATACATACAGATTTATATACATATAGATGTATATACTTTCTTACATTCAAGTGAAGTTAAATTATAAGAAAGTAAAAGAAAAAAAATTACGATATCTCTAAAATAGTTATGGTTTCATCACCAATGAACTATTGATTGCTTATATCTTATCCTTCGTTTCATCATCATCATCATCATTTCAGCTGTAAGACGTCCACTGCTGGACTTAGGCCTCCCCCAATTTGGGGGCTTTGCCATAATCGCTACGCTTGGCAGGCGGGTTGGCGATCGCAGTATGGTGGTAAAATGAATAGAGAACGCTGCTGCCCATTCTCTAGCAAGTCCCTTAGTCGCCTTTTACGACACCCACGGGAAGAAATGTTCTTTCGTTTATCAGTATCTAAGTAATTAAATGTAAAAACAAAAATTTTAGGTTGGATATTATAGATAAGCATAGCAACTACCATCCTGCATACGGAAATTTTATTCCACTAAGCAATTAGAATAGTAAAAGTTGTTTTCAATTTATACGTTTCTTGCCTCATGTTGCCGGCAAGTTTGGAAACATTCCCGGCAGTTTTGGCAACTTTGGCAATATTGCCGGCAATTTTCATGGCTAATCAGCACCTT
The DNA here is from genome assembly GCA_947507805.1 of Aporophyla nigra. Taxonomy (NCBI): domain Eukaryota; kingdom Metazoa; phylum Arthropoda; class Insecta; order Lepidoptera; family Noctuidae; genus Aporophyla; species Aporophyla nigra. The sequence continues at coordinate 8,515,874 of OX382291.1, read as the reverse complement.
AATTGCGTAACACTTTTCATGCCAATTCGAATAATTTTCTAAATGATTAAAGTTTTGCTTCATATGTAGAGATCGTAGCAGGTGGCATTCCGTGGTTTCTGTTTACCCCCATGGCAAAACGGCGTGAGTTTATGCGTTTATGTGTTTTGGCGTGTATGTATGTATGCTTCATATGTTCGAAAAATGCGTACGTGCGCAACAACGTAAACGAATGAATGTTGTTGAACTGTCAAAATGAAAGCTATTCCTACAGTAATGAATTTATGAATTACACAACTGTCCCGCTCATTACTTGATAATTTGTACTATGTTTTTTCTTATTAATTATGTAATTTTTATAATTAATTAATTGTGTTTTTTGTATTTTTTAATTTTAATAATGTACTTAGTTTTGTAATTTAGTTTATTAGTTTAAATTCTTAGCTGTCGCATTAGACTAAACCCCGTAATGATAGTTTAAGCAGTATAGATAAATAAATAATTTGATATGCGTTTTATTTGACTAGTAGTACTTTTTACACGCTTTATATTAGCTTCACTTGTATGTTTGTATATTTGTATGTTTGTTTGTAACCGACTCCTTATAGCGCGATTTTGACCCACTTTAAACGACCAGATTTTATTCAAACTTTGCACACCTGTCAAGGACCGATGACAATGCAATAATTTCATAAATTTGTGCCATTATCCTTGCCAGGGTTACCAGGATAGCAAAAAAACTGTCACAAACTACGCTGACATACGTCTCAAAATTCGAAATACCCTAAAAAATGGAAAATAAATAATAGTTTAAAAAAAACTAAAAAACACGCTCCCATTGAAAACCAAACTAAAAAGTACAAAATAATAGAAAAAAGGCGTGGGGTGCTGATATCAATAAAAAAATACCTTAAAAAGCACCACACGCTTTTTTTCCATTATTTTGTACTTTTTAGTTTGGTTTTCAATGGAAGCGTGTTTTTTAGTTTTTTTTAAACTATTATTTATTTGTTCCAGAAACGAGTCTACAGTAGAATTACGTATTACGACTACATACCTACTGCTCTTGATATTATTTACATGAAAGGGCTTGTGGCTAAGTGATAACAGCCGCACGGGTTGATCGTTCATGTTAAGCTACGTTTGCCGCGGTTGGTCCGTGGAAGGGTGACCATCTTTACATACCAAGACCTTTCCGTGCCTCGGAAAGCACGTTAAGACGTTGGGCCCGGCTGTCTTCGTAGATCTTAGACAATCGTAACGGGTCGTCAGAATCCCGAAAGTCTGACAACGAGTCTTCCCAAGGCGTATAGTAGTACCACAGTCTAAAAATCATACAGTCGTCCGACGAAGACGTCTAGACAGGGCAATCGTGCGGGGTGTGAGGGGCGAGACGGGGGAAGGGCGCTCCCGAACTGCATACGCTACCGTGTTAGTAGTTCGGGATAAAACTTTCAGGGCTATCGTGTGTCACTTTATTTTTGTTTTAATTAATTAAAAATAATTTTATTAAAATGGTGCATACGACGTGTGCTGTGAAGGATTGCAAGTCGTCATCTTACATTAATAAAGAATTGCGATTTCATCAATTGCCGCGCATGGATGAAAGGTAAACAAATAAATAAAATATTGTTTATTTAATAGAAAGCCAACATGGCGGCGCGACGTGTAGCCGATATTTATTTATTGTGCGGCGGCCAAGATGGCGCCGACGAAAACTTGCAAATTTTTCGTCATGGGTATCATTTTCATGGGTTTAGAGGTCGCTAAAACCGACTATGGGGTCAAAATTAAAATCCAAGATGGCGCAACGAAAATTTGCAAATTTTTCGTCATGGGTGTCATTTTCAAGATTTACGAAATCCCTACAAATAAAAATGAGGTCAAGTGTCTTTCGCGGAAATGTCTATCGTGCAAGTGTACCTGACCCAGGATGGAGGACATTTTTTGAAAAAAAAAAAAAATAGTTATTCGTGTCAATTTTGTGATTTCTTGGGGTGAAGATTATGAAAATAACATCAATTTTCAAATCCAAGACGGCAGATATTTCTCTAAATGAAATTTAATTTAGAGAAATATCCGCCATCTTGGATTGTGACATGTGTTTTTTCTCAACCTCAATCTAGAATTGTATATTTTTGCGTGTCAGACCATAGACGAAGCACATTAATATAATAGTTCCTGTATTATAAATTTCAGATGCAAATTATGGTTAGGCAATAATGTTGATCTAAAATAAATTTAAAAAAGTTTACTTGAGACAACCCTAGCTCTTGCGACAATGCCTACACGTTGTCGGCATTTACAAGGAGATCAAAGGCGTCGTCCTACTGTAAGTTTTTATACTGTGGTAGTACCCAGTAACTGGTTGTGGAATTCACATAGGCAGTCACTCCATGTAAAAGACTGGTACTCAGCTGCATCCGGTTACACTGGAAACCGACCCCAACATAGTTGGGAAAATGCTGGCACATGATGACTGTGGCTGGACACACACAAGTGTAAGTTGGTAATTATATCGTCGAGTCAATAAGGTGTTAATTATGGTCATTAAGCAAATCAATTGTTTACTCAATCGAAGTCAGACCCTTATCTGTCGCTTCCAATCAGGCTTGATCGAGGTCGAGAGCAAGCTTATTCGGCAAATAATTCACACTATCCACACTTCCACACTATATATTTATATATATTATATTTATATATTTTATATATCCACACTATCCACACCTCCACACTATAATATTATAAATGCAAAAGTAACTCTGTCTATCTGTCTGTCTGTCTCGCTTTCCTGCTGAAACTACTGAACCGATTTAAATGAAATTTGGTACACAGATAGTTTAGAGTCTGAGAAAGGACAAAGGCTACTTTTTATCCCGGTAATACGTTCCCGCGGGATATTTTCCGACCTCCACGCGGGCGAAGCCGCTGGCAAAAGCTAGTAAAGTATATTATTAAGTGTAATAATAAATGAAAATCTTTTTAGTTTTATTCTCTTTATTATTGTTGTAACTTTAATGTACAATTTAAACCAGGTTTTCGCCTCATTTATCCTTATACCTCCACGTTTTTAAAGGACAATAAAGATTTGTAATCTTCGCATTTATCTTGAATTTAAATAATAAAAATAAAATATGATGCGCTTTTTTTTTTTTTTTGCATGGGAAATCATCAAATGACTTCTCCCGCTCTGGGCGGAGCGGGAGGGCGTGTCAGACTTTTACTGACTAAAACCCACCCGTGTTCCTTCAGTTGCCCATGTGCCAGGGTCACGGTATCTCTTTCGAACAATCACGCGACCCCGGCAGGCATCGGTCCTAGCAGACCCCTTCAGTACTGCTGACATCTCTTTGAGGCGCGCGTGGAACACTACGCGCCGTCGACCCGAGCTTGGTCCTTACCGGGCGGCGAGCTACCCATTGCTCGCCACCCGCAAGCTCGCGCCTACGGTGGCCGGGAGTCCGTAATCGACTCCCGGCGCCCGGGGCGTCTCCTCCTGCGGCGGAAATATGATGCGCTAATGTTACATAGGTATGATTCAATTGTGTATCCAGATATATTATAGGTACTATTTTAATTTCTATAAATAAATAAATAAATATTTGTATCATTACCAAAGAGCTGTCTATATCATACAATTACTTTATCATACATTTCAACTATAAAGTTTACAAAAGGGTCTCACCGGGTTTCCATATGAAATCTGCACTGGCGTCTTTTTTTACATTAGTGCATTATGTAGCTAGTTGTTGAAAAAAATTTTGGGCCTATTATCAAACCCCTAGCTTCTTTAGTTTTTGAAAAATAAGGGTTGCAACCACAAACTTGAATGTTTTTTTTTTTTCTACGAAACCACAATAGATTTTAAAATGAAACAAACGCGACATGAAAATAATTTTTCTACCACCTATAGGGCAGAACCAACTGTGTTTTAAAAATTAAGGGTGGTTTTTCGTGGCCACCCTCCAAGTCCATAAACGCTTTATGAACTTGGAGGGTTGTATTGGCGATTTTGATGATTATAATTCCGTAACGACATACGTCTTACACGCGGGAATAATATTTTAATCAACATACAACCTAGCACTGGCCTGCAAATTGCAAAAAACGTAAGAAATTTTGAATTTCGCGGGCTGGTCGGAGCATCCCCCTTAAAGACCCACGGATTAGGCTGTACAACGATGTCACAATGGCTCTTGTCTGTCAGTGAATGAATCATTAATTTATATAGGCGTTCCAGAATCTCATGACAAAAATGGTAACAAAAAATGATGTCAGCAACACTGGGGAGATTGGATTAAAACGTTGTGAAACTTGTATTTTCTTCTTTAAAAATTCAGATCTGTACACTTATTTTAATAAGTGTAATGATATGTAAGGATATGTTATGCACTATTTTACTACACAGTTTATTCAACAGTGGTGTTTGATTAGTGGTACTTTTCTATGAGCTGATGGGATGATTGGGACCTACGTACTTGCAGCCTACTCTGGGCAAAGCTACAAAGGCTTTACGCACTATGAGCAAGCTCTATCACAGTCTAACTTCTTACTTTTAGCCCCTAACCATGAGTGACCAAACTTAAGAGATTTTTTTAATAAAGAGCGATATATTATAACTGCACCCTAATTGCGAAACGCACAATTTATCAGAATCTGAATGGGATTGAAGATTATTTCTAAACCATTGCGTCATTTGTTCGAATAAATTGTCGGGTCAGCAACGTATATAACGCAATGATTAAACCAATTCCTACCGATAAAAAGTTCCGCAATTACCCCTCCGGATAATATAAAATGAATTAAAATCAACCCATTCACTATAATATACTTTATTTACACAACAAAGATGAAGAAGAAAAATATTTTTTCGCTTTGTGATTGGTTTACCAGTTTGGTTAGGGTATAACAATTTTGAATCGACCTGATTGCTCATTAAGAAAAAATGATTCCGTGCTTTGGAAATCAAATCAAATCAAATCATTTATTTGCATTTGGAGGACACGTTAAGCCGTCGGTCAAGGTTACTGCCTCTGGTAGTAGTCGTTACATGAGCCACGTCAGTCGCCTTTAGGCGGCTTATATGAATCTGAGACCAAGGCTTCTGCCTTCACGTTAAGCAAGCAATCAACTATGAAGAACTTGAAAATGTTTCCAGGAACTCCACTTGCATATTTTCTTCTTCATCTGATGATGAGGATGATGAAGACACGGATGTATTTATAATAAATCGCTCATCCTGCCTCTCAACCAATCTGTCCTGTTTAATGAAATCCTTTTCCACTTTTATGATAATAAATAAATAGGTTGGGGAAAAAGTTTCTTCGCATTTTTTAAGAAAATTCAAAACATTTTTTAATAAAGTTTATTTACATTTAACTAAAGTATGTAGGTACCATTTTGTTCGATAACTTTTTGCCATCTTGTAGGTAGAGACATGATCCCATTGCTATAGAAATTTTGGGACTTCTGGTCAAAATACCGCGACAAGTGGTTTTGGCAGTCCTCTCGTGATGTTAACACTGACACTGCCTAAAGAATTCTGAAGAGACCGAAACAGGTGGAAATCTGAAGGTGCAAGGTCAGGACTATACGGCGGATGCATTAACACCTCCCAGCCAAACTCTCTTAATTTTTGTTGGGTGGCTAAAGATGTGTGAGGTCTAGCGTTATCATGATGAAAAACCACACCCCTTCTGTTGATTAATTCCGGCCGCTTTCTCTCAATTTCTTGCTTTAATCTCATCAGTTGTTCGCAGTAGAGTTCAGAATCGATGGTCCTGCCTGGTGGTAACAGCTCACAATTAATAATGCCCTTCCAATCCCACCACACACACAGCATCACCTTGTTGCGAGTTAACCCGGGTTTCGCTACAGTCTGTGAAGCCTGACCGGCCTTTGACCACGACCTTTTTCGCACGTTCTTGTCATACGTGATCCAATTTTCATCACCAGTTATCAGCTTCTTCAAAAATGGTTCGATTTCATTACGTCGTAATAAAGAATCACAAATGAGTACACGGTTCATTAGGTTTCTTTCAGTGAGCTCGTGAGGTACCCAAATGTCGAGCTTTTTTGTGTAACCAGTTTTTTTCAAATGCGCAAAAACTGTTTTGTGGTCAAATTCCAGTTCTTCAGCTACGTCGTAACTACTGGTATGCCGATCTTGCTCCACTTTTTCAAAAATGGCATCCATTTTATCCGTAATAGGGCGACCAGAGCGACGTGCATCTTTGACATCAAAATTTCCGGATTGAAAACGCTTAAACCAAATTTGTGCTACTCTTACAGACACTACACTAGGTCCATAAATATCGCAAATTTTTTTCGCGGCTTGCCTTGCATTTTTACCTTTTTTGTAGTAAAATTTTAAAATGTATCGAATTTCTTCATTAGATTCACTCATCTTGACGATACGAAAAACAAATGAAAATCACACATTTTCCTAATTTGAATTTGGAATTATGTTCTTTAAAATTTAAACTTTCAATGATACCAAAACCAGCCAGATACAAATAGTATAGCCAAAGAGATTTTATTACAAGTTCATACATACTATAATGCGAAAAGACTTTTTCCCCAACCTAATATGTTCACAACATTTTCGTCATTCATCTGCTCCAATTATAGAGAAAGCTTCTTCTGTTAATGATTTAATATCACTTGCCGGCCTATTTACATTTTTTTCGCTTACTTTTTGTATCATTATGCCCCAAATCATTTCTATGGGATTGAGTGTATAATGATATGGTGGGAGCCTCTAAACTTCGTGACCGTGTGGTTCTAAAATTTCATCTATTTCATACTTGGGTTCAGGTAAGTTTCTTCTTACTGCTTCAAGTAATTGACAGTAATTTCCTCCAGTGATCATCTTACTGCTTCAAGTAATTGACAGTAATTTCCTCCAGTGATCATCTTACTGCTTCAAGTAATTGACAGTAATTTCCTCCAGTGATCATCTTACTGCTTCAAGTAATTGACAGTAATTTCCTCCAGTGATCATCTTACTGCTTCAAGTAATTGACAGTAATTTCCTCCAGTGATCATCAGAATGAAGGTTATTTGATTGGAGCTATTCCTTAATAATATAATAATAATAACCCCGCAGGGCAGCATGTGGCGTGCTGTTGGGTAGTAGCGACCCCACGGACCCTATCTCCCGAGAGAATTCTTGTTCCTCACTCTGGCTTGCCTTTATTGGCCGGCTGGAGTGAACACTGAAGAGGTTCAGAGCTCCCACCTCATTCTTGCCTTTATTGGCCGGCTTGAGTGGAGATTCGCAAGAGCAAACGTGCTCGGGGAAAGGAAGTATTCCAGTAAGTGCTCGTAGGGATCTTGACCATCTTCCGGGCTCTGGGATTGTTCTGAAAGCCGTGGAATACCTCTCCACTTCCCAAGCACCTCAGGAAGTGTTGCCCCCTTGTCACTGCGTCACTATGTGCCAGCGACGGTTTCTGGGGGCCCATTATTGAGTGTGCAAGTCACCCCCTGCCATTTAATCCATGTAAATACAAAACATTGATGCGGCAGGGGCCATAGTCCTTCCATAGTTCTTGGTAACCAGTCCATTTTAGCCATCCATATACATAGTCCAACATCTTGGTTTCCATATCTGCAATAGTCCAACAGCAGCGGGGGGTTGTCCTTGGGTGCACTTGCACAGTGCATACGGGGATAATCGTCGGTTAGTGCCTCACGTCAACTAAATTTCTAAGGGGCCTCTGCGAGTTGGCTTCGGCCCCTCGTACGCCTTCCAAAAGACCGGGATTCTAGGGTCCCGAGATATATTAACATAAAAAAATAATAATAATATTCCACAACTATCACACAACGCCATCTAGTCCCAAGCTAAGCAGAGCTTGTGTTATGGGTACTAGACAACTGATAAACATACTTATATAAATACATACATATTATAGATAAATTACACCCAGACACAGAACAAATGATCGTGCTCATCACACAAACATTTGTCCTGGGTGGGAATCGAACCCACGACCTCCGGCATAGCAGTCAGGGTCACTAACCACTAGACCAACAGGCCTGTCAAATTTCCTTTCATCATTCCTTAATATCGGCTGGTGTAGGCGGTTTGTTCAGTTGAACAGAATGGTATTTCGCGTTGTCCATTACAATTAGGGACGGCTTTCTAAGATTGGGAATCAACTTCTTTGTGACCCATTTCGTAAAGTTTTTCTGATTCATATCGTGATGATAGTCAGCAAATTTACTTTTTGACCTATACACCAGGCAACAGTTTGGTACAAAAACATTTTGTCCACCAGTGTGAACATGATCCATTGCGGCCCTTGGCCTATGCTTTTGGATGAGCCGACAATATCTTTGCTTTGCCAACATTTATTCACCGAACACATACCGTGTATACCTATATGTTTCGTCTAAATAAATGACGTCTAATTTCTCGTGTTCTGAGGCGTCGCAATTTTTTTTCATTCTGTCAAGAGACTTATATCTGAGTATCTGAGTATCTTTATATCTTGACGCTCCATTAAAATAATCCTTTTCGATTGGCACCTCATAAACTTAAATCCGATTTCTTTCATTATAAGACTGTAGACAAAGAAATTCTGTTATTTAGGATACATAAGTTTTAGTTTAAGTAATTGACTAAAAATACATATATTTTCTATATACTTCAATGATTCTCTCCCTCTATTGAACTCAATTTCTTCCCGAAGAATACGTAGCAATTTCATTACTGTTGGTATTTCTTTTCGTACAGTATAAAATTATTTAATCTAATTTCTTATTAAGTCCAGATCAAAATCGTTCAAATTAATATTTTTCTTGTTCCCAGTTCTACCTTTGCCGGGCATATTAAATACGCCTTCGTGACATCTGCCTTCTGCAATAATTCGTCGTATAGTACTAGTAGACACCTCTGTAATAAGCCAAAGTTATATATACGTATGATAAACCAATAAAAATAGATATGAAACAAAGTATCAAAATTGGCGAGTCATACTAACCAGTCAACGCATGCACGCGATCAATAATCAAAGATTGCGTTTGAACTGCACCTTCTTCATCGCATATCTTTCGGTACACATTATAAACAATGCTTCTGGATTATACCCGCAGTGGTTTCTTACACATTCTTTAACTTTTTATTGAAGATTTCTTGAAAACAACAAATTCCACCAAAAACACGTAATATGACAGATGACATGACAAGATTATCATATCAAAATCATTATTTGTTTATTTTTTTTTGTCATCAGTTTCTGGTACACCTATACCTAATAATAAGATGCTAAATTGATGTCTGGATGACATTGTCATCTACAGCAAAATATAGTGACCTTTAAGCATATCTAGACACGCGGTAGCGTTTCAAGCCAAGTTCAAGTAACAGAACTGGCAAGCAGCATCGTGTGTAATATTACATGAACCATTTGGAGCCACTTTTGACCCCGTTATAACTCAAAAACTATTTCACATAAACGTGTCAAATTTCGCTCATGTATTGAGACTTGCGAGATACATATATGCTCTAAATTTCATAAACACATCTTAAACGGTTATTTAGATATTAACGTCCAAAAACTCTAACCCAGTTCCAGATGACCTAGAAAGTTCAAATTTGGCATGCAGATAGGTAATTAGGCGTATACAAAGGAATAAATCAGAAACTGGTAAATTTTTATCATATTGTAATAATTTTTCACTTAATTGATTCTATTAGGAACACTTACATACTTAGTGCCTGTAATAACTGTATGTAAAAAAAAATATGTAAGAATCAGCAATCAAAACTTATGACAGCTGGTCTTTATGTGGATTTTAAGGTCTAAAATATTATTTCTTCGTATAACTTAGGATAATATATTGTAGCCTAAGGTCTGACTTGGCTAGTTTTCATATACGAATTATATTATAGCCTTCGCAATTTCTAAACCTGTTACTTGTCGGTTCTTATTTTAATATTCCGAAAATGAGCTTGCTAGTAGAAACTAGCCTTCGAACATAATAATTCATATATGAGAACTAGCCAAGTCAGACCTTAGACAACAATATATTATCCTAAGTTATACGAATAAATTATATTTTATAAAAATTTCAGAACTGACCATTGAACTTGGCACCCATTTCGATCTCACTTCTTTTGTCGTCGAAGTCAACAACCAAGGCATATATATCATAATATTGAACTTGGCTCTCATTTCACATTTATGTTTTTGATGGGATTTTATCACGGAGATTTTATTTACAAGAAAAGCACGTTAATTACAACTTGGCAAAAAAGAGTCTGACGCGGTGGCAATCTAAACATCTATACATACAAATAAATAAAATTGGAGTGTCTGTTTTTAATATTAAGATAACCACTTTTTACTAAGTGTATATGGATGTATACACGATACATATACCAAAACAACATTTTTTACAATTTTTGTCTGTCTGTCTGTCTGTCTGTTTGTTCCCGCTAATCTCTGAAATGGCTGGACCGATTTTGACGGGACTTTCACTGGCAGATAGCTGATGTAACAAGGAGTAACTTAGGCTACTTTTATTTTAGAACGATTCTTTTATTTTAGAAAAAAATAACTGTTTTCGAAAACTACGCTGACATACGTCTCCAAATTCGAAAAACCCTGGCTGAATCCAACGAAATAGATCAAAATAATGTACTATAGTATTGTACACCTTAAAAAGGCCTACAAAAATGTCCTCAATGGTATATGTCTATCTCTTAGGGATAATCCACAATAACCATTTTTTTATCTTTTACTTTTTACGAGAAATAAGGGCTTATTTACGAAGCGATTTTAAGCAATACAGCATTAATCCTTATCCAATTAAGTACCTTAAATACACTGTGCATTTAATATAGATCAATATGGCCTTTTACAGCATGTAATTTAAATGAATATCTTAGAAGATATTAGAGATTTAAAAAGCGGGCGCAGAGCGCGTTGGCAGCGGCCGGGTAGTACAGGGTATGTAGGATTGTAATTCATACTAGCTTTTGCTCGCGGCTTCGCCCGCGTGGATGTCGGAAATTAATGCAAGAGGACGTATAACCGCGATAAGAATGTGTTATTCCAGGTTATATAGGTAATATAGACTCTGTGTGCTATTTTCGATCCAGATCCATTCAGCCATTTTTGCGTGATTGAGAAACAAACACCCAATCATACATATTTTCACATATATAATATTATTAGTAGTAGGATTATAACTCATATTACTTAGGATTCATAGTTTATGAGAACATCATGTGTGTTGGTGTTTTTAAAATAAAAGTAATAGTATTCAGAGTAAGAAGACTGCGACATAGGGCTTGGTTTAGTTGAATATAAGTCTTCCTGGTTTTTCTTAACGCTCCTATTTTACCTATACAGACACTCAATCATTTACCAGACACCGAACTTAATTATAGGAATAGTACTTTTGCCAGTGGCTTGGCCCGTATAGCTGTCGGAAAATAACACCCGGGAACCTACTACCGGGATAAAGTAGGTATCCTATTTGTTACGTATCCATGATATAATATATCTTTGTGCCAAATTCGATCTAAATCCGTTTGGCCGTCTTTGCATCATTGAGAAACAAACATCCAAAAATCTAAACATCTAAGCAATTTCGCGGTCTCTTACTTGAAATAATACTATTAGGTTTATTTTGAGTATAATGAACACACATGATATTCGCAATTACTTTGAAGCCAAAGTAATATGAATTACAATCCTACTTATCCTGTACTACCCGGCCCCTGCCAACGCGCTCTGCGCCCACTTTTTAAATCTCTAATATCTTCTAAGATATTCATTTAAATTACATACTGTAAAGGGCCATATTGATCTATATTAAATGTACAATGTATTTAAGGTACTTAATTGGATAAGGATTAATGCTGTATTGCTTAAAATCGCTTCGTAAATAAGCCCTTATTTCTCGTAAAAAGTAAAAGATAAAAAATGGTTATTGTGGGTTATCCCTAAGAGATAGACATATACCATTGAGGACATTTTTGTAGGCCTTTTTAAGGTGTACAATACTGTAGTACATTATTTTGATCTATTTCGTAGGATTCAGCCAGGGTTTTACGAATTTTGAGACGTATGTCAGCGTAGTTTTCGAAGATAGTTATTTTTTTCTAAAATAAAAGAATCTTTCTAAAATAAAAATAGCCTAAGTTACTCCTTGTTACATCAGCTATCTGCCAGTGAAAGTCCCGTCAAAATCGGTCCAGCCATTTCCGAGATTAGCGGGAACGAACAGACAGACAGACAGACAGACAGACAAAAATTGTAAAAAATGTTGTTTTGGTATATGTATCGTGTATACATCCATATACACTTAGTAAAAAGTGGTTATCTTAATATTAAAAACAGACACTCCAATTTTATTTATTTGTATGTATGTATGTATGTATAGATTACTTTGGCTTCATAGTAATTGCGAATATCATGTGTGTTCATTATACTCAAAATAAACCTAATAGTATTATTCCAAGTAAGAGACCGCGAAATGGCTTAGATGTTTAGATTTTTGGATGTTTGTTTCTCAATGATGCAAAGACGGCCAAACGGATTTAGATCGAATTTGGCACAAAGATATATTATATCATGGATACTTAACAGATAGGATACCTACTTTATCCCGGTAGTAGGTTCCCGGGTGATATTTTCCGACAGCTATACGGGCCAAGCGACTGGCAAAAGTACTATTCCTATAATTATGTTCGGTGTCTGGTAAATGATTGAGTGTCTGTATAGGTAAAATAGGAGCGTTAAGAAAAACCAGGAAGACTTATATTCAACTAAACCAAGCCCTATGTCGCAGTCTTCTTACTCTGAATACTATTATTTTTATTTTAAAATCACCAACACACATGATGTTCTCATAAACTATGAATCCTAAGTAATATGAGTTATAATCCTACTACTAATAATATTATATAGGTATGTGAAAATATGTATGATTGGGTGTTTGTTTCTCAATCACGCAAAAATGGCTGAATGGATCTGGATCGAAAATAGCACACAGAGTCTATATTACCTATATAACCTGGAATAACACATTCTTATCGCGGTAGTACGTCCTCTTGCATTAATTTCCGACATCCACGCGGGCGAAGCCGCGGGCAAATGCTAGTTGGAACTAAAATATTTTTTTAGTGGCAACTCTGCTTTGTTTATCAACTACGGTCTACAGGTAGGTTTTCTGGCATTGTGTTATGTTCCCATTTGTATTTTGTATTTCACTTATTTCTAATTAACTATCAATTTTTATTGCTCTTGTACATACAAAAAATGAATAAAGCAATAAGGAGTTGTGGTATGAGCTTGTGATCATCGATATATATGTACTTCCATTATAACTCTATGCTTGTGATATACCAAGTTTTCGTAAGATATTTGGCGGAATCGGAAGCGGAACAAATTTTGTCTTCGATTGACAATGTCTATCCAAGCACATCCAAGAAATTTATCTTTTAGTCAATTCCAGTCATTGTTTTTCCTTTCGAATACTTAGTTTTATCGATACTATAAGTTTCAAATCATTTTATTGTTTTATTTACCAATAGATTATTGAGGCTATGTTTTCTAGTTTGACAAATCGCGTGTAAGTTGACTTTTCGTGGTTGATACTTGAAATTGAAAAATGTACATGGAATTAATATGTCTTTATAATTTCTATAAGGTAAATCTCACAATACAATTAGAGTAATTGTTACTGAAGGTGAAAAAATTAAGGAGAAACACCAAAACAGATGGCGGAAGAAAGAATTAGAATTTTGATCTGTGTGCAATTAGACGAAAAGTTCAACACTGTAAAGAAACAGGCAAGTATTTTTGTTAATGCAATTATTGCATTGTTATATACCACAGTAAAAAAAGAAATACATTGATTATTTTCAGGTGCCTACTCTACGTAATGTATTAATATAGGTACTAATACTATACTTACTTAGACCAATAAGTTAGAGACGACTTGGGTAACAATTGGAGCCGTGAACATCTAAGAAAGATTTTATGCTCTTTAGGTTTCTCATATAAGAAATGTAAAACTAACAGATCAGTGCTAGTGGAAAAATCTATTATAGCAGTGAAAAGGGAGAAATATCTCAAAACTATTATGGATAATAGAAATTTGCCAGTGGAACTACAAAAAGAAATAATTTACTTGAATGAAAGTTATACTCATTCATCACAGAAGGTCAAGAAATTTTGATGATCCATTATATTACACCTCTGCATAACCCATCGGGGAATACACGTATGATGTTATGTTATGACCCACTTTTGTTTTTAAATAAAACCTCAATTTAAGCGTATTCTTTCATTTTCATTGTCATTTAGATCGTGATAGTGGTATGTAGCACACCCATAAACATACCTGACGTCTCGGTATGGCCCGTATCTTTCGAATACGACATTTTAAAGATTGACTTAGACTTCCGATTAGCTTCCGACAGTAAGCAGCTGTTTATCGACTATGAATCGTCAGAATTAAGAGTATTCCTTCGTGTGAAATTCAATACAGGCCGCAAATGTGTGTTTTGTTGTTTGTTTGTTTGTTAGACTCCACTGTCCCACTCCTAGGCAAAGGCCTCCGTTCATTCCTTCCATCTTTCGTGAGCCCACGCGTCCTCCTTCCACTTTTCACGGAATCTATCTAGCTCGTTTCTCCATCTTCTACGTGGTCTGCAAATGTGATTGCTGAACATTATTTCCCGGGTGTCGGGTTCAATCGCCAATCCCTGAGTAGGTGTACTATTTTAATTTAATTTTTATTCTGAACAAATTTTCGTTGTGTTTTAAGTTTATATGCAGTATGATGGCACTCTCATCTGTATAATAAAAGGGTAAGCCAAATAATGCGCAATCTACTAAATAAAAACCTATAAAATACTAAAGTTTGTGTGCCTATCAAGTCTTGAAATTTTGACTATTGAGCATTCCCGGGATCTCGTTTGTTGATTTAAACAACAAATATCTTATCTCTTTAGTCCTAGTATAAAGGGTGGCCATACCTACAAAACAAGCACCCTCATTTTATCCAGACTCTTTTTTGCCAAGCTGTACATAACACACTACTAAGCAGAGTCTGAATCATTTTGAAACTGATTGCTAATCCTTTCTGTTATAAGTATGTTCGAAAAAATGTCTGCTTACCAACGTAAAAAACGCCATGAATGTTGTGTAACTGTCAAAATGAAATTGATTCCTACTGATAGTGTATTTCGCACTTAGTTATCTGTTATGCATACCTAATACAATTAATAAAACTTTGACTTTGTCTTTTGAATTTTATTGAAGGCAGTGGACATTTACATGTTGCAATGGCAACCCTTTTTTGGGTAATTGCTGTGTGTAGCGTCATAGCGTGGAGTCGAGTGTCACGATCACAACTTGTCATAGTCGATCACAGTGGGTGATTGTGTTTTTGTCTTATCCTCTAATGTTCGCGTAACTTCGCAAGAAAAATACGGAGACGCCAACATATTTTTGCTACAAATATTAATAAAAATGCGTTCTAGTGAAATTATAAAGTGAACTAGACCGTGAAAAGACTTCCATAAGTAGTATGCAGTGGAATTTTAAGTTATAGCACTGCGTGTACTTGGGTAAACGCTTTCGACAATGAGAATAAATAAGTAGTTTACCTTACCGTCATTGTCTCCTTGATCCTTTAGTGTAAACTACCACAGAGTTTTCCGAAATGGGTTTACTTATATCAAAGATCTGGAGCTTATTTGGGAATGAAGGTAAGTAACCGTACATTTTATTTTAATATGTTTGACGTTGGCGATTAGATAAATTTAAAATGTCTAATGACGGCCCTAAATTCTTATTGGTAGGAAGAATTTTTGTGATTATGCAGGGTCTTTGTCTAGTAGTTCACCCCATTTGGTTTGTGAGATGTAGGTAACTTGGTTGAGAGCACCTACTTAAAATGAAATACAAAGATATTTGTCTTCAAACATTCCGGAAATGTGTTTAAAAAGTAAACTTGTATGTGATGCATATTCTAACAATACAAATAAGTTAATTTACAAAGATACCTGTTTCATTTACTTTATTTCTCATGTTTACTATTTGCTGTTTGTTTATTTTCTAATATTGTCTAATCCTCTAGCGAAAGCAGCTGTGATGTTATAATTCCTTTTTAGCACTATTACCATAACATTTTCAAAAATATATGCATACTAGCTTTTGTCAGTGGCTTCGCCTGCGTATTATACGTTTAAACCTTCCTCTTGAATCACTATCTATTAAAAAAAACACATCAAAATCCGTTGCGTAGTTTTGTAGATCTAAGCATACATCGGGACAGACAGAGGGTAAATGACTTTGTTTTATACTGTGTAGTGATAAATATATATATTTATATATGTTGGTAAGAATGTTTTGTTCATAGATGTATCAAAGTGAATGTGTAATTTTTGTGAGTGTACATACTTGCTTCTTTATAACCTTTGAATCATTAATGACCATAGTTTCTAATTCAAATAATTGTAACAACACAGATATAGGGAACACTCATCAGATTACGGTAACCACTCATCACCGGTGTATACTTATCCGTACACTGAGGTACTTCTTTACCCAGGGTGGTGTGTTTTTAATGATACACCCAGGTACCATATGTTAAGGTGCATAGTTGACTACGGTCTGGTCACCAATTACCGTCCTTTGAACACAACATACCTTAAATATATACTGGCCAGGGAACAGAGGCACCTCAGTGTGTAGTTAAGTTTCACAATTATTTTTTTAGATTACCTCTATTTTGTTGCCGAATATTTATATAGTTATTTCCAGCAATGTGAAAAGAAACCTATTAAAATATAATCCTCATTTAATTATTAAAACTTTATGCACAAGAATAAATAATAACACATAGAATATGAACTTTGTCTGGAACATTGGTAGAGGGTGGAATGTTTATCTATAAATTAATACATGAATCAAAAAGTTCATACCCCTTTTTACGAAAGTTTTTGGCAAAGTTAAAGTTTATATGGAGAAGTGCAGAAAGTTAATATTTTTGACTAAAATTTAAATGAATAACAATCAAATTTCTATCATTAGGCAACCAGTAGTTGTTATTAAAACATAATAGAAAATCAATTTTAAAAAAAGTGATGAAAAGTGATTAAGAAATTAGTTCAATCAATGATGATGATATTTACTTGTCATTGTGTCATCATGATACTGCAACAGTATTACACCAGTAATACTTTTGGTACTGATAATATTATATTTACATAAAGGATTGTTTTAAAATATTTCTTTGAAACAATCCAACATTTAAAAATACATTCATAATTATTCATAATTATCAGGTCTCCATTAGTTAAGACATAATATGTATAATTAATTATCTTCTACCTATTTATACAAAAGCGAAAGGTCACTCATTCATTCATTCACTCACTTATTAATCATGAAATCTCAAAAACGACGACCAAAAAATTAAAAGGCTAAAACATATTTGAAAGAAATCTAATAAAATCAACCAGATTTTTTTACATTAATCAAGTTTAATTTTATCATTAAGGTAAAAAAAAACTCGTAACATATGATCTTATAAAATTTTAACACAAAATATCTTGAAACTTTAACTTTTTCTTAAGTGCTTTGAATGATCGTCTCGTTTTAAACGCCAACAGTAATCACTTAGCATAATGGTGTCCCACGGCCTTGAAATCGTTCTTTAAGCCGCTTTACATCCTGGTGGAACCTCTCACCCTGCTCATAACTGACCGCACCAAGATTAGATAGAAAGAAAGAAAAATGAGAATGAAGAAAGTGACTTTTTAATGAAATTCTGCATCCCAACTTTTCTTATGCTTTTAACATGTCGTTAACTAGCTGTTCCGCATTTTCGGCTCTGTGGTTCCCAGAAAACCCTTTTATATAACTGCTTTCAGTGATAACCGGGCATCAAGGTCCTTGTAGTAAGCTTTTGTCAAAATTTGGGTCTTAGATCAGTATGCTTATTTGTGATCCCACAAATATTCCTTCTTTGAGTTTTGCATCACTTAACTTTGAAAATACTGTCTTTAAGTATAAAAAGCCATCTCCCTCTTTATTCGAAGCCTTGATCATCAAACCCAGTTTTATTTGGAGAGTTGGTAAAATTACATTTTTAAAAACAAAACAATAAATCATCATCATCAAATTCATCAAAAAATCAGTATTAAATTTTCCGCAAACAAACTGACGTTTCTGGACATACTTTTGTAGTATAGTGCTTTTCTGTGACTCTGCTGTCCCACATACAAATAAAACCACAGTATTTAGTAAATCAACCGTGTAATCCGAACAAAATAGTTATAACTTTGAGATCAGCGCATATTTTCCAGCTGTAATCTTTGTAAAGACTTATTTGGTGCATTTAAGCAGTTGCGACGACCACTTAGTCCAGTATTCATATTGGATTTTCATAAATAAATATGTACAACTATAGCGACGTTAGTGATTAGAAACGATTACTATACGAAACAATAAAAAAGTATAATACATTGAAAACGGTAACTGTTTCTTTTACGCCTAAAGTGAGTGTAGTAGGAATTATAATTGACATGTTCCTCGAAAACTAGACGTGATGAATACCATATATGTTTGGAACATTTCACACCCCTAGATCTAAAGGGAACTAACTCAAAATTCTTAATTTTTGAGTTATGCACACCTTCGAGTCTGTCATTTCAATACCTATCGACCAATAAACCAGATTCAAAACTATTTCCAATATTCGATTATTTTTTCATTTATTGAACTATAACAGATACTGAACAACCAAAAAAAAAATTGTGCACTGGTTAAAAATACTGTATAAATATTGATGGATGGAAATAATATATTCGTTACTTACATCAAAAAATATTTTTTTTACAATTTTTGTCTGTCTGTTTGTTCCGGTTAATCTTTGAAACGGCTGGGCCGATTTTGATGGGACTTTCATTGGTTGACATATGGTTGACATTAGGGGCTATCCATATATTACATCACAAAAATACTTGATTTTTTGACCCCCCCCCCCCCGTCTTTGTCACAGCTGGTCAAATTTGTGAGACCCAGAGGAGTCTCACAAATTTAGTGTGATGTCACATATTTTGCAATTTTACATCTAGACATTGAATTAAAACAGCAGTTCCGAAATTACTTTTATTTCATTTCCAAAAATGAATGCATTTTGTAATAAAATTCACAAAAAATCTAACATTTGAAAAAAAAACGAAAGAAAAACTATTAAATACATTAATGAAAGATACAAAAATGTAAAGTTTCATAATCATGAGTTAAAAAAAAAAATGCGGAATTACAAACACGACGTCGTTCCCTCAGCGATAGTCAATTGTCAAATCAAATAGAAACAATGAAAGCACGCGGTGACACTGAGGCGAGTGTAAAATCGACAATAAAACAATTTAAACCTTAAGTTTAACAAATAAAGTTGGAAATATTTTAAATTTTTCTTAGTTCATGTTTCATGTTTTAATAGTACTTTAAATATGTATTTTCGATTTTGTAATGTGACGTCACAAAATTTAGGGCCTGTCACACAATGTCATAATTCGTCGAACCCCTCCCCCCTTAATGTTCGACGTAATTTATGGAAGACCCCTTATAAGAAGTAACATAAGTTACTTTTGTTCCGCGAGCACGTTCCCATGGGATAATTTCCAATATCTACGCAGGCGAAGCCATGGGCAGCAGCTAGTCTTTTATAAAGCGGAAACTGTGCCAGAAAGCCTATAGTATTACACTGCCAAAGACCATATTGAGGATAAAAAGCCTTGGGTTTGAGCTGTTCCAATAAAATAAACACAGTGACTGTTGATTTTTTATAGCATTTTGCTATTATGCTTCTTTTTTACAATGGCATGAATGTGTAAAACTGTATGAAGTATTACAATACTTTAATTATTGTGAAGTTAAGGACTATGTGGGTCATTGTTTCACTTTAAATTATGGACTGGCAGTTCCAGTAGTTTATGCAGCAAACCCAAAAGTCTTTTCTTTGGTATTGTTAGTCAAATCGTTGAGATCCTTAAGGTCCGAGTTGAGCTGTACGATGATTGACAAATGCGTGCACTGACTGTACAGATCCACTCAAATCTGTGTGGTACTTTTCTCAAAAGAACATTTCAGACACCAATCTACGTGGTCGTCACATGATGTGACCAAGACTATTTCTGAGCTTTAAAACAGACTGTGACCTCTGAGTTTGAGTCGGCCTTTCTCCTCAGAGTAGTCAGATAGGAAACGCTGACCACACCTAGTCTATCTAAATATGATTGACGTGTAAACGTGTTCGTACCTACCTACAGAAATAATGTATCTTTAATCTTACATTAATGCGTCATATTGTATCCACAGAACACAAACTTGTCCTTGTTGGTCTGGACAATGCCGGCAAGACCACAATACTGTACCAGCTGCTCCTGGGTGAAGCAGTCCACACCAGGCCGACGATAGGCTCTAATGTAGAAGAGGTGGTGTGGAGGAACCTACGCTTCGTCATGTGGGATCTCGGCGGCCAGCAGAGCCTGAGATCAGCATGGAATACCTACTACACTAACAGCGAGGTAACTAATTACTTTAAGGATTGTTCCTTCTTTGAGATGGTGCTTGAGGTGAGTGCGGTGCGAGGGGGGTGGGGGGCGGGTGTAGTGACGAGTTGCGAGAACCCTACCGCACAGCGCACTTAACTCAAGCAACATCATACATAAAACAGAGGATTGTTAAACATGTGTATGAACAAACCACAATACTCATCTCAGGGTAGCTTTATCTCCTGCCAGGTTCGCGAGATTTGTCGAATGAGATACCGTGGTCCTGGCATATAAGCAAATGAAGGAACACGGGTGGGTTTTACTCAGTAAAAGTCTGACACGCCCTCCCGCTTCGCCCAGAGCGAGCGGTAGAAGTCATTTGATGATTCCCAACCACAAAAAAAATAATAGGGTATCTTTATCTGCTTAAAATTTCTGGTTTTAACATAAACAGTATTAGTATGTAATTAATGTTAAAACAAGAAATTTTATTGCAGTGGTAAAGGCGCGTTCCTTCTGACTTTTTTTCTTTTTGTTCGACTCCCTAAATATTGTAGCGTGATGTTACGTAGCCCTAAAAAATGAGCTATCAAATGCAAAAGGAATTCTTCAATTTCGATTGGTCGTTCCAGAGATAATTGTGTGAAACAAACAAACCGACTCTTCGGCTTTGTTTTGTATAAATATGATATTTGGGTGATGTAATATTCTATAGACGTCATAATATAATGCAGTTACTACTTGTATGTATTTACTTTTTACTGTGTGCAGTCATATATTTAATGCTGCCTCTATTAATGAGATCCTTCATCAGGGACACATGTGGTTTGATATTTAGTTGGTCTTGCTCAAGGCGACTTGAAGCAATATTATCTATACGTAATGTGAGGGACCCATCTCAGCGAGAATAGGCCGTTGTCCCTGCAATGGGAACAATGAAGGCTGATTGTGATGATTAATGTTGCTGTAAATTAGTGTAATAATTTATGCTACAGATCAACCTAAGAATTTTCAGTATAAGTTGACTTCTCATTGTACGAAAATCCTATACAATGGGAGGTCAGCTAAAACTGCCTTAAGTGTAGCCGTGTGTACATAGATAGATCTAACAGTATTTCATAATGTCTTAAAAACACAATGTCAGCTGTTCTTGTCTGTCTGTCTTTTCATAATCCTTCTATAAGTTGTACTCCAAAATAACTCGCGACAATTTGGCCTTGTAAACGAATTTTTGCGTACTTGTACGCCTTCAGCTAATATGGATAATCAAATTTGTGGAATTATAATTAACCAAAATTATGATATGTACTAAATATTGTGAATATGATAATTAGAACGGCTGTGTTTAGGTTTTGAATGTTAGTACCGTGTTGCGAGAGCCCAACTGACGTTAAACTGACAGACGCCATGGCATCTGATTGATTACAAATGAATACATTCGATAACAAATTTTTCTTTAAAAAATAGTGTCCTCATTTTAAATTATCATTTTTTAAATAGAAAAGTTTCTTTCCCATATTAGACTCACCTAATATTTCCAAATACTCATTATCTTTGTGCAGAATGTACTTCCTTCTGCGAATGAGTACTTGCTTTGAATAAAGTACCTGTGTACGTAGATACACATTTTCGCATACCTTTTGCAGTTTCAATATTATGACTAAAGTAAATAAGTGATAAGGAAATGTTATTTTGTTTGATTCCATTTGTTAATCACCACTAACATTGTAGTTTTGCCTGTATGACTTACGAGACGTGTTTGCAATTAAATAGAATCGTCTGAATTAAGCGTTAACAGGATAAATCTGAAGAGAATATTGTATCTGTAAAGTTTTGCTGAACAAAACAAACGACCAGTGGTTCATAGTAACCCTGGACTGAAAAGCTGAATGTCATGAAAAGAGACTTTGCCCAGCAGTGGGATGATGCATGATAACAGTCACTGCAAAGTTTTATTTATTTTTCTTTTAACACTTTAAAGATTTGAAAATGAATATTGCAAAGTGAGTCCTTATCTATGGTTTTAATGACAACATGGCGAACGTTAAGTACAATGAATCGTGTCAAATGCGCGAGGACAAGGCAAAAAGATAACAGTTTCTAATAAATTCTGTCTCGTATTGTCTAGTGATCGCTGAGGATCAGATCCCAGGTTCGAATCCTGGGCAGAACAAAGTGTGATTGAAATTTTCTACTAGGCCATCTTAGCCTGGATTAATGAAAATAGGCGAAATTTGCAAAAACATGGCACTAACACCTCTGGAAAAAGACATTATAAAGCTTTTAATACAGCTCTGCCTCTGTATGACAGTATGCATTATGTTAAGATGATCAAGTTAAGGCGCAGTGAGAAGCCATTTTTAGGTAATTGTGAATTGAGCATCGCGACAACAGACAAGGTTCAAAACAGCATCCAAAGTACTTGTACTTTTGCCGTTTTAATTAAATTAAACAATAAATGCAAGCCTTATTTTTACCCGACTACCAAGAAAAGGTTATGTTTTTAGGTGTATTTTTTTTAAAAATAATTACATTAAATATGATAGTTAAGTCTCAACATTTTTGAGAATGCGACGCAAAATATTATGAAATATTTTTGATTAAGTCTTGGAACATTTGACAATACGCTATTTTTTATTGACGTGTAATGTGCGCTTGGCGATTATGGCAAAGCCCCCTAAATTGTGGGAGGCCTATGTCCAGCAGTGGACGTATTATGACTGTAATGATGATGTTGTGCCCTTGCGCCTAATTGTGCGACAAAACTGAGCGCTTCACGGTGTCCTATGGTTGGGCAGCGCCTTAAATATTTATATTTTTTGTAAATAGGTATCAGCAACGTTAATGGGTTAGCGGAGCATTGCAGTACTAAGTTATAATTAAGAAGTTCTCAGTCTCAGCAGTTTTATCGGCCCCAAATTGCGAGTTGTAGGTGGTTGGTTCGAACCCAAGCAGGCACTTTATTTCGTGTAAATTATTTAATCACCACTGCTCTCAAAACGGTGAAAGAAAACATCATGAAGAAACAGGCATGTGTTAGAATAAAAAATTCAAACCAGCAAGCACCAACCCGTACTGGGTTCGCTCCCTCCCCTCCCTCTCACCGAGAGAAGGCCTGTTTCCCAGCAGTGGAAAAATTGTAAGCTGCTGACGATGATCACTTGCTCAGGCTCAGACGATGGCCATAAAAAAATATGCTGATCTTTGAATCTATAAAGTCATCCTTTTGTAAACGAATTTATTGCAACAGTTAAATCTGTCTATAACTATAGTTGTGTGATAAGCTTTTAGGCAATTAGCCAAGCCATGTCTGTTGTTTATAGACTTAGGAAGTCATAAACTCAAACGCTCGAAACCGAAATCATTGCGATAGTTAAATCCGTGTAAAACGATAATTTTGTGATAAGCCACCTCAAAGCTATTAGCCAATCAGCCAAGCTATGTCCGCTGTTTATTGACTTAGCAAGTCATAAACTTAAACGCTCAAAACGAATTCATTGCAACAGTTAAATCTGTCTAAAAAGACAGTTTTGTGATAACCTTTTAGGCAATTAGCCAAGCCATGTCTGCTGTTTATTGACGTAGCTGGTCATAAACGTGGTGGATTATGGCCCACTCCCTCTCACTGAGAAGAGGCCTGTGTCCCAGCTGTTGAAAAATTGTAGGTTGCTGACGATGATCACTTGATGTAGGCTCAGGCGACGGCCATAATAAAAAAATCTGCTGATCTTTTAATCTATAAAGTCAAACTCTTGAAAACGAATTCATTGCAACAGTTAAATCTCTCTAAAACGACAGTTTTGTGATAAGCTTTTAGGCAATTAGCCAAGCCATGTCTGCTGTTTATTGACTTAGCAAGTCATAAACTCAAACGCGCAAAACGAACTCATTGTAACAGTGAAATCTGTCTAAAACGACAGTTTTGTGATAAGCCATTAGCCACCTAAAAGCTAGCCAATCAGCCAAGCCATGTCTGCTATTTATTGACTTAGCAAGTCATAAACTTAAGCGCTCGAAACGAATTCAATGCAACAGTTAAATCCGTGTAAAACGTAAATTTTGTGATAAGCCACCTCAAAGCTAGCCAATCAACCAAGCCATGTCTGCTATTTATTGACTTAGCAAGTCATAAACTTAAACGCTCGAAACGAATTCATTGCAACAGAAGCCACCTCAAAGCTAGCCAATCAGCCAAGCCATGTCTGCTATTTATTGACTTAGCAAGTCATAAACTTAAACGCTCGAAACGAATTCATTGCAACAGTTAAATCCGTGTAAAACGTCAATTTTGTGATAAGCCACCTCAAAGCTATTAGCCAATCAGCCAAGCCATGTCTGCTATTTATTGACTTAGCAAGTCATAAACTTAAACGCTGAAAAACGAATTCATTGTGTTATCCTCAATACTAATAAGGTGCTCGGGTCTGCTTCGCAAGAACGCAATCTACTATTGTGTGCCATATGTCAAAATTACAAAAATACTGTGCGCTATTTGTTGTGTATTATACACAAACCTTCAGGAATAAATTCTCTATATAATGGGGAAAACCGTATCAATATCCGTTGCGTAATAAGTTTGTCGTAGATAGTCATACCATACCTACTATACGATCGAATTAGTAGGTACCTATTTAATCTGTTCTACGACTGACAAAATACTTGTTGTTTGCGCGGAATGCCTGCAATAGAAACCTCTATTGCAGGTATTCCGCGGAAACATAACAAGTATTTTTGTCAGTCGTTTGCGGTGAAACAAAGACAATGTTTAAAAAAAAAAAATGTGTTTACATACCTTTTCGAAAACAGTTTCGTAAATTATAAATTGACGAAAAACAACAATTTAATCACTTACAACAGCCTTTCCCAAAGTGGGCGATAACGCCCCCCTTGTGGGCGCTGCAGGCCTAAAGGGAGGTGGTAAGAACCCAGAAAAAAAAATGAGGGCGTTGTGTACAGTCTACCCACCCCACACAGTCTTTTCTGGGTCTCTTACCACCCCCCTTTAGGCTGACTTACAATATCATAGCGAACATCACTGCGATAACTATCATCACATCATTTTAAATAATAAAACTAATTTATAACATTAACACGTAGAAAATACTGGACTCGAAAAAATTAGAATTTTATAACCATATCTAATTGAATTGCGTGCCATCGATTTCGCACTTCACTCTGCGAGTTAACGCACAAACTGCGCATTTGCAAGGTTCCTTCACTGAACTCCGTTTTGTAGGTTATCACCGACAAAACAGAGTTTAGTAGAGAACGGCGAACGCACAGACAGACAAGAACAGCGACTAAATACAGGTAGATAAAACTGCAAGTATTGTATTCATACGGACTGGCAGGAAATCGACGCGCAAATGTGCGTAGAAACTTGTTGTCGGTTATAAAATAAAAAAAATAATCTGCTGTTTCATGGACCATGTGGAACATTTGACTTTTATTAAAATGAATCGACGGAATATTTCAATGAATCTGAGCTCTGAATCTCTGCAGTTCAGAATAATATACTGAATCCAAAATAACAGGTTCGCGTTAATGTCTCTGTCATTCTGTATGAATAAATTGAATAAATATTGCTTAGCGTAAAGCGCAACTGATGACTGCGAGAGCTATTCCTAGGTCAGCCTGGGTGATGACATTAGGCTTAAAGACTGTGTTTTTTTAAAATTAAACTAGGTCTATTCTGAAAAGTATTAGGGGACACCAATGAAAAGGCCGTTCGAAGGATTTTAATAATACGTTTAATATAATTTTTATTTATATTTTGGAACATGTGTAATGATTGTGAATGTTTTTGCTATTCTCCAATAAAAAGAAACACCGAAACAAACTCTGAGGTCTCTTTTAAAGTTGATATAATTATTTTTAATGCTCAGATTATTATGAGAACCAGAGAATAGTTTATGTCTTAGGTGGTCTCTTCAAGAAACCACTAAGGTGCTGTCTAGTCAGTGCATGCATGTTCCAGCCATCGTATAGCTGAACCACACGTTAAGGTCGGAATATTAAATATATACTCAATAATATTAAATGAATACTGCATAGTCTGCACAATGCCATCAGTAGAACTTCCAAAAGAGTGGGTCTTAAAATGAACATGGACAAAACGAAGGTGATGTCTAATGCCCATGTCACACCCACTCTCATGAAGCTCGGAGACTCTACATTCGAAGTAGAGGACGTTTATGTTTAACTAGAACAAACTGTCCAGTTAGGAAGGTCCATCTTCGAGAAAGAGGTCAATTGTCGCATCACTTGGCTGGGCAGCGTTCTGGAAGCTACGCAATATCTTCTCGTCCCACATACCGCAGTGTCTCAAGACGAAAGCCTTTGACCAGTGCGTGTTGCCAGTGGTGACCGGGTTGCTCATAATGGGCCTCATAAAAAAAGTAAAGTTAAGGTATCCAAAGGGCAATGGAGAGGGCTATACTTGGAGGTACCCTACACGATCGAATCAGAAAGGAAAGATGCGTAGGGAACCAAGGTACCCGACATAGCCCAAATAATTGCCTAACTAAAGTGGCAGTGAGCAAGGCATATTGCTCGCAGAACAGATGGCCGATGGGGCTGAGAGGTTCTGGAGTGGCGACTGCGTATTGGAAGAAGTAGCTTTGGAAGGCGTCCCTCAAGGTGGACCGATGACCGGGTGAACTCCGCAGGAATCAGGATGAGGCGGTGCTTGGGTGAGGCCTATGCCCAGCAGTGGACGTTTTCGGCTGAGGACTGTATATAGTCGACCTAGTAATTGCTTTATCAATTTGAACTCAATTGAAACGTCACTATGGTTGATAGTATTTAATTAACAAACAGACTATGACGTATTATGGCGTGCAAGTGATTTTCAACCTTAGGTTCATAAAGTTTAATAGTTTAAAATTAATTTATATTAAACTATTAACTTAAATTAAAATATATTACGAAAAATATATAAAAAATAAAATATATAGTGACCTTATTGGTGATGTTCATCAGAAGGGTCAGGTGCGTAGTACTCGCAACCGGCGTGTGTGTATGACCAGGTGTATGAACCTAAATGAGGAAAAAGAAGTATGTAGGATCGTAGCAGGTGGCGTTCCGTAGTTTCTGTCTACCCACATGGGAAAAGATGTGAGCTTATGTATATGTAATATAATTTTATTTTAATTTAATAAAACGTATTTCAAACTAAATTTTAACGGTGTAACTCAATTCTACGAAATTGTAACAGTAATAATTAATATTGTAATGTGTATTAATAGCTTAAGACTAAATAATATGAACCTGTAAACTTTTAAATATTGTGGTGAGAAAATAAATAAATAGTATTATATTGTATAGTAACATTAAAGGAACTATGTAACTTACGTCATTGTACCTTGCGGGACCAGACTGCTTCTCCTTAATACAGGTTTTCATAACCTAGCTAGGCGAGCAGTGCTCACCCACACGTTTGTAGAAATAGTACTTGTTTTGTAAAACTGTATTTTTAACGTGTTCAACAATCCTCTGTTTTGAGTAAATAAATAAAAAATGCTATGCGTCATAAAGCCTATGCCAGCCTCGCGAATTTTTTAATATGATTAATTTGTAAGCAATTACGTTTTTTTTTTTCATTATGTGAAAGTGAGTATGTTTGGATGTTTATATTTTTAGATGATTGTGTCTCAATCTCGCAAAAACGGCTGAACGGATTTGGATGAAATTTGGCACACAGATAGTTTATATCCTGGATAGGATACTTTATCCTGGTAGTAGGTTCCCGCGTGATATTTTCCTACGGGCGAAGCCGCTGGCAAGTTACATAAGTATGTACGATTTGGTAAATGATTGAGTGTCTCTCTAAGTAGAACAACAGCCTTAAAATACCAGTAAGACCTATATTCAATCCAGCCATATTTCGCGGTATTCTTACTTCGAATACTGCGTATAGTATGTTCCTTGTGGTAGACGAATTAGGTTTATTTTGAGTACATCGAATACACATTATATTCTCATATTTTTTATACCGAAGTACTACAAATATTATTTATCCTACTACAATATTATAAATGTGAATGTTTGTGTGTTTGTAACTCAAACATGCAAAAACGGCTGAAACGATTCGGATGAAATTTGTCACACGGTGTATAGTTACTAGGTTAACACAAAGGATACTTTTATCCCTATAGTAGGTTCCTGGGGTATAATTTCGGACATTATACGGGCTTAGTCGCTGGCAAAACCTAGTAGTTTTTTAAGTTTTGTATACTCTACCACATCATTTATGTAAATGTCTACTACTCTTATGAAAGACTTACATTTCCGATCTTCAAGATACATGCAAACTGTTCTTGAGCAATCTTATTTATATTGTATAAAGGTAATAAGTTTTATTGATATGAATGTAAACACAAATATGAATCCCCTGGTCCCTAAACTAGTGTTAACTGTATTATAGGGACCAGTGTCTGCGCCTAAGCAAGTCGCAATGTCAAATTATGGTAGTATAAAATATTTTTCTATAACAAGGATTATATTAAACATTTGGTGAAGCGCGAGTGTTTGCGTCCTTGTGGTGTGTGGTTGTTCAGTGTGAATGTGAATTTATAAAAATATAATTATGTAGGTGTACTACAAAAACATTTAATAGATTTTAATTTTAGTAAGTGGGCCACACAATGTTTTTAGAAAATAAAAACGGATTGATGTCTCAGTTCTTTTGTTAGCACCGTCGCTTGCGATGGAACCATTTATTGAAGCAATGGACCCACTCTTCTTTAGGGATCTCTTTCACGCCTTTTTCAAAGGCAGCCACAGCGTCTCTAGGTTTCACAAAAGGACTTCCTTTTAGTTTATTTTTTTATTTTTGGAAATAAATAAAAGTCAAAAGATGCCAGGTCGGGACTGTAAGCAGAATGACTCACTAACTCCACATCTTCGATAGACAAATATTCGAAATTTAGTATATCTGGCGGAGTGAGCTGGAACGTTGTCGTTGTGGATCCTGCTTCTTGGGGGCTTTTTTTTACCCATTGCTCGCCGCCCGCAATCTCGTGCCTACGGTGGCCGGGAGCCCGCTATTGACTCCCGACGCCCGGGGCGTCTCCTCCTGCGGCGGCTAGGGACGTGAGGGCGCAGAGACTGCCACTCCCTCACGCGCCCCGCCCCCTCTTTCTCGAGCATTACTGTTTCGCAGAAGGAGGTGACGGCTTCCCACTTCTTGGGGGGCTGCTGTCTTCTCCAAGACAATTGTTAACCAATTCCTGACATACCAATCTGTAGTAACAGTCTTTTTATCTTCTAGGACAATTGTTGCGAAATGACCCTTCCGTCCAAAGAATGAGGCAATCATCTTTTTGCCTTGACTTCTGCCCTTCTTCACTTTTTCCGCAAATCCGTTGTGCGGATTGTCTTTTGGTTTTGAGTTCGTAAAAATATATCCAGCTTTCACACCTATGACGTAGTCATATATAGTAATTGAATCACCTCCGTCATAATTTTCAAGCATTTGCTCCAATCTGAACGACGGTGTTTTAGATCTTCCGTCAAATTATGAGGTAGAACAACGCTTTCTAACACCTAAAATGTTCATGTAAGACTTTTGAACTCGTAGGAATGCCTAAAGCTGTCCGAATCTGTTGATATGTCGGGTGACATTTCTTATAGAACATGGCTCTCGGCTTATACAAGAGTTTCTATAAGTGTCTATCATTAGTCACATAGCCCTCACGTTATCTTCAGTAGCCGTAGAAGGACGTCCTTCTCATGAATCATCAGTGAGTGTGCTTCGACCACGTTTAAACTTATTAAACCAGTTGTGAACAGTGGCACGGGATGGGTATTCGTCGAAATCTATCGTAACATTTTAATTCAGTAAGAGCGAAACGAAAATCGTAAAAAAATCATTGAGCGAAAATGTTCCCTAGTCCATTTCGACGCACGACAGACACTTTTTAAATGGGCGCCAATTTGTAAAAATAAATGACATATCAGTTAATAACACATCTACAGATTCCCAAAGAGTTCATTATTAGACATTTAATGATTTTATTCATCGTCTGCCTTTCGTACTGGTCTATTATAAAAACGTTCAGTGTGGCTCTCATAAGCGACTAAAATAAGTACGCACGGCCACAAGTAACGCTTTACATATCCATTATAAACTGACTTCTCATCATACGAAAAGCCTATATAATGTGAGGTCAGCTGAAACTGGAAATGTACAGCTTGATATGTAAGCCTTCAATTTAGTAATATTATTAAAAAATCAGAGCAGTGGTGGCCCAGTGATATCGGCCACGGCATGTTCTAGAACCAAAATTCCGAAGATGTGTGACATCTACCAACCCACAATGGTCTCGCGTGGTAGATTACGGCTCTTTGTAGCAGGAAAGTTCTCCTATATTTACAGTATCGCTATCTCACGATGCGATGTAAGCTTTACTTGTGGTCACCAAGCGTAAAAACACTATGAATGTGTTCCTGCAGACGACACACACACACACACACACACACGCGCGCGCGCGCACATTCTCAGGTTACCACAAGCAAAGCGCGCGTCGCTTCTAGCGATAAAAATATTCAATTGTGGCACGTGATGATCCCTAATTGTATTTTTTTTCTGTCTATTCAGTTCGTGATAATGGTAATTGACTCGACGGACCGCCACCGGCTGAGTATAAGTCGTGAAGAGTTGCATCAGATGCTGAAACACGAGGAACTGACCAGAGCCTGCCTCCTGGTGTACGCGAATAAACAAGTAAGCATTACATTATCCTACCTTGTCTAAAATACACAGCGCAGAGAGCTCTATGCGGTCACTGCTAGAGCATTGACTAACACTTTCGATGTCCACTGCTGGATATAGGTTTTATCCAGTTTGGGGGGTTTGCCATAATCGCCACGCTTGGCGATCGCAATGTGGTGGTAAAATGTACAGACAATGTTGCTGCTCATTCTCTAGTAAGTCACTTAGTCGCTTCATATGACACCCACGGGGAGAAATGGGATGGTGCGCCCGGCACCATACGGAACAGTCAGTGTTTGCTCGCTTTCCAGCCTGTCCCTTGTTCCTCTCTTCTAGCGACATCCTAAGGCAGGTCAGTACCCCGCAGGAGTCCCCTCCTTTAGCGTGTAGTCGCTTAGTTTTTAGGGCTTAAAAACTAAGCGACTTATTATTGAGCATTGCCACGTTGTAAGGCAATGCTGATTCTTTGGCCAAAATATAGGCCAGCCCTCTTGGCTATATCTCGATAAACCAAGTGGGCACTCGGACCCCATGGCCCTAGTGTTTCAACCCCCAACGGCTCAAATAAAAAACTCCCAATGAAATTGGTATATTTTCGCCTTTTGAGGGTTTCCACACCTGCAGCAGCCGCCCCAGCACAGCCCATCGTACAGGAAAGATAGGATGGCGCAAGGCTGTCGACACATGTTGCGTCCCACACCAGAGGCTTGCCTACCTTCCAGGGCATTATGGTCATTCCATCTGTTCTCTTCCCATCGTTGCGTGCCAAGCCGTTGGGTTCTAAAACAGCTGGCAACCCGGCGGTGACAAGAGCACGACGGATGATGTCATAATACTGGCGTACCGAGCCATACGGCCTGCGCTCTTACTGCAAGATAGGCCATGGTGTCCGAAGCAGTCGACAGCTTCACCGCACTGGCAGCGATGCGTAGCCTCGCAAGGAGAGCCCAGATGCAGACAAGTAGCGAGTCGGAAAGTGGTGTCACTCAGCATAGAGCCTAAGTTACAAGCGTTTTAACACCTAGTTCATTTCATAGAAAAATTCTCAGCCATGCGAAACGAAAATTATATTGATCACTAACTTTTGCCCGCGTAGAGGTCAAAACTTATACCAAGGGAACATAAAAGTATCTTATGTTCTAGCGCAGGTATCCGTGTACCAAATTTCATCTAAATCCGTTCTTTTCACTATAGGAGTGAAAAGGTAACAGATGAAATGAAGTATGGATTTTTTGACTCGGTTTAAGTATACATTAATAAATTTCGTGTATCGTTATAGGCAACCCCTTATTATATGGGAGTTAAACATAACTATCGTAATGTGGGTGAACTAAACCCAACAAACAAAAATTGCTCTTGTAGTGGCTTATATTGCCAAAAATAGTATTCTTATAGGAGCCGTATTATCGCTAATAAGGGTGCGTTTGGGCACAAATTATAAAGACAATAACCTTATACCTCCCTTTTAGTTGCTTTATTGTCCGCTTTTTTTCCTTATACGTGTTTTACTATGGTTCGATACAAGGGAGTTAAATTCATTGCGGCAAATCAAAGGCTCTTAAAAAGCCATAGGCCCTTATAATCGTCTGTTTAGGATTCTGCAATAAGTCTTTTTCTTAGTGATTTACATTTTCGTAAAAGTTTCGCGAATAAAGAGAAAAGTCAACCATTTTATTAAAAAGTGAATGGTAAGTTATTATTTTATGTAGTTTATTTACCTGTTTTTGTGCTCGTTTATAGTGAAAAGTGTATGGGAATTCAAATGCATGATAAAATGTGGTACGCAGTGTCTTATAGTATCAACCCGCCCTTGAATTTTAGCTGTTTTTGTGCTACAAACGTTATTAATTATTTAGTCATGTTATAAACAGTGCTATTATGAGAGCAAAACGATTCGCACATCGTCTACAAGGAGTCTATGAGAGTGAAGACTTTATAATGGCATCATTTCTTGTTTATGCTATCGCCATTTTACATATCGTTAGGGTTCCTTTCTCACGAACAAAATCCTGTACCTAGCTAGTCTTGTTCCCATATGTATAAAATTTATGTTTCACTATGGTTGGGTTGGCTGGAAGAGATCTCTTTATAGGGATAAGCTTGCTTTTGTGCACTAGTTTTAAGTTTGAAATTTAATTATAATTGTAAGTACACAGTAAAGAACATAATTATAAATATAATATGTTTGTCCGCAGATATTGCATTGGTTTCAGTAATGCATATTACTACTTTATTTGTTTTGAGCAATGTACGCGCATCCAATGGCATTTTGTTTGGCATTACATGATGTAATATTTTTAATAGGTCACTTAAAGCGATATGGGAAATGTTGAATTTCACTGCCCATTCTCTGATATCACTACGAATATCAATATTCTTCAACTCTTCATTTAAAAATATTATCATTGTCATTATATTATTATTGTCTATATCAATATCGCTACAATTATATTCTTCTTCACTGGTTTCCTTTTCATTCTTATTTTCTATAAAAAAATCCTCTGCGGAACAACTGGCTGATTCGTTAGTATCTGCTTGGTCTTTTTGTAGTATCATAGGAGTAGAGGTGGTGGTTGTAATGTTCAAAACCATGTTTTCGTAGACTTTTTTTTACTTTTCTTCTGTAACCACCGCTCCTTTTTAACTTCTTCCAGTCTTTTGAATCTATTTTTTTAATGTAAATTCCCCTCCGTAATAAATTCACACAATCTGCTGTACTTCAAAATGGCGAATCTAGTTATGTAAAACATTTTAATGTGACCATATAGAGAATAATATCTTTATAATCACTGTATAAGGGAATACGGATTGCTTTCACCCTTGTAAATATCACATAAAATGTTAAAATTTGTTTGTTGGATAGACCTCTTATCAAATGCTCCTATAAGTTAAAAAGCATCATAATTACCTTGTGCATTACTTTTCTAAGAATAATTGACCATATTAAAAGCCTTTATATGACTTTGAATATTATATGGCTAAAAAGCAATGTAACTAGCCTCTATAAGAAGAACACATTTTGAACCCTTATTGTAGCCATATTAATTGTATTTATTAACGTTTACCCAGCCAAATTATAAGAATAAAGGTAATATTAGCCAAATCTTCTAATAATGTGCTACTATAAGGAACATTGACATAATAAATGCTCTTTTATAACAAGTATAAGAGTTTAGACCTTATAGACTTAATTTTATAAGCTTAGTTTGTTTGTTGGGAAGGTACACCGCTGACTAACCCTGGGGATTACGGGCGTGGTGTAATGTTATGATTTATATTAAGGCCACGCGAGCAGAGCCTGGCCTTGCTACTTATGTAAATGTAACAATGAAGGCGAAAGTACCTTGTAGCTGTTGCTGTAAGTCATATTAACCTTCACATCTGACTGTGGAATGTGAAAGTACTCCTATAATGTTTTAACTCACAATACATAATGAAAAGGTAAATAGACGCGTACATATTTAAAATAGAACGCAGTTATGTTATCCGATACATTACTTATTTATTTGGGTTGGTTAAGGCGCGGTAAGGAGAAAATTTTGGGATATTTGTCAATAATGCATCGCGGCAATAAATAAGGTTCAATGCAGCAATGCGTTTGAGGCCGCCCGTCGAAGACCCGTCTGATGACCCTTTGCCTCCCGTCACCCCTGACGAAGTGCAAGAGCTCATCAAAGGTCTCAAACCTCGCAAAGCCCGGGGGCTTTGCGAGGTTTGAGACCTTTGATGGAATCAACAATAAGGTGTTCCAATTGTTCCCCGCGCACCTGATCATGCTCATGATCACCATCTTTAATGGAGCCTTGAGTAATAACATATTCCCGCAAGCGTGGATGGAAGCCACAGTCATTGGCAAGCCCAAATCCGAGCCCATCAATTTGCTCAATGTCCTCGGCAAAATCTATGAGAGACTTACTAATAAGCGACTCAGTGATTACGCTGAGACGAAGGGCCTCATTTCCAACGAGCACTTTGGTTTTCGAACCCAACACTCGTGTGTCCAGCAAGTACACCGTATCCTCGAACACATAAACGGTGGTTTCCCACGTGGTATGTTGACGGGTGCTGTATTATTCGACATAGCGAAAGCGTTCGACAAAGTCTGGCACAACGGCTTAATATACAAGCTACAATACCAACTCGGATGCCGGAGCGTCTCGTGCTCATCTTACGAGACTTTCTGTCGAACCTTATCTTTCGTTATCGCATCGGAGGGGCAATATTCTCCCCCACCCTATTCGTGCAGGAGTCCCTCAGGGCTCTCAGGTATCTCCCCTCATTTTTACACTATTCTCTAGCGATATCCCCAAAAGAAATAAGGCACAGTTGGCACTGTTCGCAGATGACACAGCCATTTACTTCACGGGGTGGAGTCAAGATGCGATTGCTCGCACTCCAAGCCGCAGTCGACCAGCTCGTTGCATGGTTCAGGAAGTGGAGAATCAAAGTTAATCCCGATAAAAGTCAAGCGGTCCTCATGTCATGTTCGGCAAGCCGATCCCTTGGGAAAAGCGAGCCAAATATCTAGATATTGGCGTGATCCTCGATCAGCACCTTTCCTTCTCTAAGCACATAAAGAAAGCTCGTTCGCGGGCCACTTTCGCTTTCGGTAAGCTCCACTCCGTTTTAAATGCGCGTAATAAATTGTCACTCAAGTGCAAGAAGCGCATTTACACCGCTTGCATGAGGTCAATCATTACCTATGCATGTGTACTCTTTGCACACGCAAAACCCCACCATATCCATAGTATGCAGACTCTCCAAAACCGTTTTCTCCGTAAAGCCACAGGTTCCCCTTGGTACGTTCGGAATGTAAACCTCCACATCGATCTCAAAATCCCTACTATCCTTCAATTCATAAAACGAAACTCCAAGCGTTACTTCGATAAAGCCGTAACCCACCGCATTTCTTTGGTTGTCGCGGCCGCCAGTTACT
This sequence comes from Aporophyla nigra, assembly GCA_947507805.1. Taxonomy (NCBI): domain Eukaryota; kingdom Metazoa; phylum Arthropoda; class Insecta; order Lepidoptera; family Noctuidae; genus Aporophyla; species Aporophyla nigra. Next base: position 8,479,706 of record OX382291.1, on the reverse strand, counting down.
CCCCATCCCGTATCAGTAGAGTTTCGCCGCCCAAGGCACATACTGACCGACCCTGATGACCCCATTAGCCTCCTCAAGGAAAGCAATAGGGCCACTAGTACGCTACTCAAGACAAAACGTCCGTCTTTCCGACCTCGCCGCCGAGGTCCATCGCGACGCTTCCTACTAAATAGTCTTCCCCGACCCTTACACAAGCTAGCCCGCACCGCTGAGCCTGTAGCTTTAATTTCGCCCCTAAATAATAATCACACAGATCTAGCCTGCTCTTGCTGCCATTTAACAGCGACGCCCTAAGCCGAGGCCCACAGGGGTGCCATATAGTGGTGCATTATATAGTTTTTAAGTTTATTAGCCCTGTCCTTAATTTTTTTTAAGGAATTCACAGGAATGCCTGGTTAAATAGTTACGACCTTTTATGTTAGTTGAATGGAATAACCATCAACCGCCTGCCAAGCGTGGCGATTATGGCAAAGCCCCCCAAATTGGGGGAGGCCTAAGTCCAGCAGTGGACGTCTTATGGCTGAAATGATGATGATGATGATGATGAATAACCATCAAAATATGTAAAAGTAATTTTCCAGATTAAATAAAATAATAAATGCACGGGTCTGTGGTGTTTTATTCGTACAATTTATTTTTTCTGACATTAAATTTATTAGTACCAATACGTGTATTTCAACTACCAATACGCTAAGTGTGCGGAAAAACAAAATTGAGCGTTTTACGGTGTCCTAGGTTTGGGCAGCATAAGCATGTCGTAATTGTCCTATAATGTTCCTATTACTGGGATACAGGCTACCTCCAAAAAAAAAAAACTTTTTACGCCACATTAAAATATCAAATGTAATCCCTTTTGAGCAGTACATATTCTACAAGATATAATAAAACTGCCATCATGTGTCTCGTGTAGCCACCTGTGTCAATCTTATCGCGTCATCATTATTTATATCCGAAACAGTGTTAACCAAACTGTTTGGTATCCTTGAACGTGTGTTTATTCTCCGAGATAAATACAATATACATGCAAACTAAATGGCTGTAGTCAAACTTGTTGAGTAAAATGATTGGGTTAACGCAATTTGTGATACAAGTGAAAGTTTAAATCGTGTCTGACTTCTGTATACCTATGGAAGTGAAATCCGACCCTTATATGGTTATAAGTCGTAAGTTCGTCGTTCCATCGAGAATGGCGAACTACCGTATCTCTAACCCCTCAGGGGGTGAATTTCCTTTTCTTTTTTTTTTCTTTGCATTTTCTTTTTTTTTTCTTTGCATTTTCTTTTTTTTTTCTTTGCATTTTCTTTTTTTTTTCTTTGCATTTTCTTTTTTTTTTAATAAGTAACTCTTGTGCACTATTGTCTGTTTACCCACCCGGGTTTTTGGCATTATCTGTCAGTAAATTAATTTAAGTTTTTAATTAAGTAGATGTCAAGGTTTTCGATCTTAGATTGAGTTGTGGTACTTGATACAGTTTTAAAATAATGCTAGATGGGAGTTGCCTAGTTTAATGAAACTGCGATCACCAACCCGCCTGCCAAGCGTGACGATTATGGCAACCCCTCCCCCCCAAATTGAGGGAAGACTGTATCCACCCTGGGCAACCCTGCTGACATTACTGATTGTCTCATATTTTTAACTAGCCGAGCCTGCGACTTCGTTCGCGTGAATTTTCGATTTTGTGGGTTTTAAGTTTTATCTAAAATAAAAGTAGCCCAAGTCTCCTAAAGAAGCTGTTTTTTTACTTTACACGCTTTATATTCACTTGTATGTTTGTATGTTTGTTTGTAACCGACTCCTTATAGCGCGATTTTGACCCACTTTAAACGATCAGATTTCATTCAAATTTTGCACACCTGTCAAGGACCGATGATAATGCAATAATTTCATAAATTTGTGCCATTATCCTTGCCAGGGTTACCAGGACAGCAAAAAAACTGTCTTCGAAAACTACGCTGACATACGTTACAAACTAATTTGTGCCATTATCCTTGCCAGGGTTACCAGGACAACAAAAAAAAAACTTTCTTCGAAAACTACGATGACATACGTCACAAACTACGCTGACATACGTCTCAAAATTCGAAACACCCTAAAAAATAGAAAATAAATAATAGTTTAAAAAAACAAAAAAACACGCAGCAAAAAAAGCGTGGGGTGCCTGATATCAATAAAAAATACCTTAAAAACACCCCACGCTTTTTTTCCATTATTTTGTACTTTTTAGTTTGGTTTTCTATGGAAGCGTGTTTTTTAGTTTTTTAAAACTATTATTTTAATATTCAATACAAACAGATTATTCAATTGTATTTAGTTGCATGTCGTATGTACTTTATGTGATGTCGATACGAGAGAAGATGTTTAGAAGATGATGAAAGAATGAAATGTGGTGGGTGTTGCGAATGTGTTCGCAAAGAAACTTCGATCCCTGCTGGACCAGACGGAGACTGCTCTCCGTTATAGCTCGTTATGACAACCATACTAACACGACAGCATTACCACCAAAAGTTTGTCTTATCTCGTAAATTCACAAAGATCTCTTGATAGTGTTGTGTTGGAATTGTGGTAGAAAGGCATCTTCGAAATGCTAAAAAAAAAAAAAAAACTTTTTGATTAACAGGGAGATTAGAAGACTTAAATAAAATAATGTTTTGCTTTTTAAATTAAAGTCAAGACTGTGCCTACTCTAGACCAGTAATTATTTACGAATTTTTTCAATGGAGTAACGCGCCTTCATAATACCGTTGAAATTGACACCAATCAATTAGGAGATAATTACCAAAACTGTCAAAATCAACTGCACTGTTTTAGCAGACTTGGCCCCCGGGATCATACCTTGCAAATTCGATATCTTCAAGCTGACTAATACCTTCATAAATTATGTTTTAAATTCTACTATCCCACATTGCGAGCCATGTTTATGACAAGGATGCCGGCTGCCGGTCGTGAGACGTCACATTTAATGGTCTTGACAGGAAGGTCGCGCTGCACAGGGGTCTATTTTGCTAGTTAGCACTAATAGAGTGTGTCGCACTTGCAATTTGCAACACGTGTGACTGGGAAAACAAACAACACTGTGAGAGGGAGTGGGCCGTAATCTACTACGGACCCAGTGCGGGTTGGTAGATGTCACAAGTCTACGAATTTATGGTTTTGGGACATGCTGGTTTTCTCATGATGTTTTACCTTCAACGTTTTGAGAGCAGTCGTGATAAAATACGTAGTTTGCTGCATAAGTCTTGCAGTATGAGAAACCTAACAAGTTTTTACTTTTTTGATTGATTAAATAAATAAGTATAAAGACTAACAAGTTGGCCGGCCAAGCCCGGCCCTTTTGCCGTGAGGTCTTGGACTCTTTCCTTTAATTATTTATTAATTAATTTTTTTTTATTTATTTATTTAATTTGAGTGTTTGTATATTGATATTTTATTTTTTCGTTTGTATTTATTTGTGCGAAATTGTATTTATAATTTGATCATTTTAATTTTGTTCTGTAATATGGGTTATGTTACCTGAATTAAACCAATAAATAAAAAAATAATAAAAAATAAATTAAAACGTCAAAAATTTCTAACTGAGGAGGAATTATTAAGTGCTCGAGACAATACCTGTGCTTCCGTTTCAAAGGATAAATGGCAAGAGATTTTTAATAGTTCGTTTGTACGTATGCAGAATTATCTTATTTCTTTTAACAAACAAAAATATTTGCATATTGTTTAATTGTACATTATAATCAAGATGGCGCGATCAAGCCCCAATCTTAGATGTGTTTAGACAGTGATGGAAAATATTTTGAAAAATGTTAGTAAATATATGTTATTTTGCAAAACTTTTGGAGTAACCTACTTAATTTACACAAAGTACGCCAGAGCATCAAAAGGTTCTAGATAGCCCAGTAGTAACGACCGCGACTTAAGAGTTGTTCGTCGTAGATGCAAACCCAGGCCGGCGCTTTACTTGGTGTAAATTATTTCATCACAATTGGAAAACATGATGAAGAAACCAGTATGTCTAAGAACCAAAAATTTCGAAAACATGTGACTGGGAACGATGTATGTTGATTTTGCTCTGCAAGCTACTATTTTGCTGTGCCAGGCAAGGTCAATAACTGTGTGAAAAAGTTATGGCAATGTTTTGTTGGATGTACTTGACGTTAGATAAAGGAACATTTCGATGGTTAATCACTATTAGAAGTCTTAGTTTAAATATTCCCAAATGTAAGCATTCCGATGGTAACAAAATAGTATGGTACCCTAGAGCTGGTCTTATGATGGACCTGAACGCTAGATAACAGAACTCTTGAATAGCTACTAATCAAGAGTTCTGCTATCCAGCGTGCAGATCAGTCATCAGGTCATCGCTATTAGGTAAAATTAACAGGACTCGTTGAGACACATTTAATGTGCCCACAGTCGATAGGTTTACTATAATATTCGAGGGTTCCATTATCTAGCGTCCAGGTCCATAATCAGACCACCTCGATGGTACTATGTTATAATAGTGGTTAAGGTATGAAATTGTCGTTTTATAGTAAAAGATACTTTGAATTGACATTAAACCTTCATGGCATAAGATATTCGAGTGAAACTTTTTTACATTAAACAAAGGTATAAACGTAACAGTGACCAGTGCGGTACAGCACCGAGTGGACCCAACATGCTGCTGCGCCCTGCTGTGCCTACGACGCAGCTGTACCTTTCACGTCTGCACCACTCCACAACGAAAAAAGAAGTCGTGCAGTGTTTGAAAGTTAAAACCAACTGGACTCTGAGGGTCGAAAGGTTGGAATCGTGCCACGACTAGTGTTGCAAAGGACTCGAGTCCTCGAGTCTTAATTTTAGAGACTCGACTCAATTATGTAAGACTCAGTGTGCTCAAAAGGCTCGGAGTCTAGAGTCAAGCCGAGCCTGAGTCATTCTTAAAAAGGACTCGAGTCTTAAAAAGGACACGAGTCTTAAAATGAACTCGTGTCTCAAAGAAAAACTCGGAGCATGATGATAAGACTTGTAGCTCATCATTCGAAAAAAATTGAATAACATCAGATTTTTTTTGTATCATAATCACTAACTTGAACTTATCACCTTCTATTCGAGTCTTTTCGAATGATGAGCTACAAATCTCATCTTCATGTTCCGAGTTTATCTTTAAGACTCGAGTTCATTTTATAAGACTCGATCCTTTTAAGTCTCGAGTCCTTTTAAGACTCGAGTCCTTTTTAGGACGAGAGTCCTTTTTAAGACTCGAGTGCTTGACTCTAGACTTCGAGCCTTTTGAGCACACTGAGTCTTGCATAATTGAGTCGAGTCTTTAAAATTACGACTCGAGGACTCGAGTCCTTTGTAACACTAGCCACGACATCAACTTTACGTCGTTACACCACCATCTACAGACCTGCTTGAGAGAGGACTTTTAGCCAAAAGGTGTCGTATATCGCCGTTTCCGAGGAAGGTTACGCGACAACACGCAGCGAAACACGACGCCGACAACATTTCGTGTATAGCAAGTTAGTTTGATAAGGTTTTTAATATTTATTAGTTTTTTTTAATGTTTAAGATTATTTTGTGTATTTTTTCTATGGGCCTCAGTAGCGTGATAATAAAATGATGATTGTTATTAATATAAATGAACTTCCGATTTGATGGCAGCAATGTATACATAGTGAGGGTAAATATTTTGATTAAATAAGTATGTTACACATGGAAAAAAAAAGTTTTAATTTTCCAGTATAAATCGGCAATTTCATACTTTTACCCCTAATATTATCATTGGAATTAATACATTTGCAAATATTCAAACCAAAACCATCAGCAGTGAATCCTTACCTACCGTCCAGTACCTGCGTCCTACCAAACATGTATAACGTGTGTCAGTAATTAAGACCAGTCCGTTTCCTCGTTTCCAGGACGTGAAAGGCTCGATGACGGCGGCGGAGATATCAGAACAACTCGATCTGACGTCGATAAAGCAGCACCCGTGGCACATACAGGCTTGTTGTGCGCTCACCGGCGAGGGGTACGATCCTTTATTCAAATAAATTAAGCCTTTTTTACACTACTATGGTTTTAGGAACAATGAAGCTAAAAGACGTAAGCGGGTAGCGCAAGATAACCAGTGACATTCAAAATATTCGAACGTTTTTTGCAGGTCGCTGTCAGGTTGTATTTTGAACAAAATATGATTCACGACCGAAATAAGTTTGTATTTACTGAAAAAATTGCATTAATATCATCAATACAACCCTGTAAGTTCAAATAACACTATTGATTGGAAATAGTTATTCAATAGGGTTATTCTGGTTGCAAATAATTTTTTGTTCAATATACAGCCTGACCTGACTGACCTGCAACAAAACGTAAGAAAATTTTAATTTCACGGGTATCTTAGCGCATCCTCCTGAAGCCCACATGTGACGTAATACTATTAACGCTAAACATGGTTCTGGCACTATCATTTTCGAAACGGTTCACAGAAATGAAACGATGTTTTAAATTGGTTTATTGTTTTTGAAATGAATTACGTTTACATATTCAATGTAATTAGCAACTAAACCACTGAATTATCCACCGCAACTCAGTTTTTGTTAATCATGATATTGTTTCCTAAATTCAGAGTAGTGTAACTGTGTACCACCAATGCAAAAGGGCCCTTAATGAGTTAAACCAACTTCAGTTATTGCTATCTTTTACTGGCACGTGAAATAAGAAAGAGCCAAAAGAGGTTGAGCTGAATCTGCAGAAGTTTGTAATTTTGGCAGTTATAAACCGCATTTCCTTATGCAAGAAAATCTCTACGAGAAATATCTGACAGACTGTGCAGAAATATCAGACACACATAATAGTAATTTGCAAGTAAACACATGCTTTTTCTTTTTTGTTCGCCTGTATGGTTCCACTGCTGTGCAGGGGCCAAATCATTACAGGAATCAGTCCACGCGGTGCATGTCTCCAACTCCATCTCGCCATCTCTTTCTGGGTCAGTCTCAACTTGTATAATACTATTGGAAAAGTACTCGCAGAAGTTTTGTCGCATAAGATAATGTGTCCTTAATTGCAACTAGTTTCAAGCCATAGCGGACTCTGTTTTCATCTGCCTGCTAGTGAAAGATAATAATTCTTAAGATAGAGACATTCCAAATAGAATTGAGATATGTACCGAAACGAACTTTGAACTATAAGTAATCTTTTACGTTAGGATTGTTCCTTAAAACATGAAATAATTGAAAATATATTAACGAAATTACCCGTTTTTGTTGCTTAGTCGATTCTTCTCATTTTTTTTTTTATTTACTAAAAGCTGAAACATTAGTTTAAGAACGTATCGTATACTGATAAATCAGTAGCTTCTTTTAGTTGATTGAAATAGCATGGAAGACGATTCTGTCATCGCCCGTAATAATACTCGTATGTGGTCATAAATAAGATTATATTTGCAGTCGTGTGGTACTAGTGCAACAAGCAAAAGCAAATGTACTGAAAGAATTTTATCTCGGTTATTATTTTGTAGGAATGTTAAATCGATCCATCAAAATATGATAGACGTAATTAACTTTGCTTAATTGAACTCTGACGTATGTCAGTATCATATTTCTACTGGCGTCAAACTCTAATAAGATTAATATTAAAAATAACGTAATGGTCATCATAATTGTCTACTTAATTTTGGTTCAAGCAACAATATTCTCGTTTTATACTGTCCGTGATTGGACAGGTGAACTCAATCTGTGTGGTTCTTTCCTCAAAAGACCATTTTAGACCCCCAATCTACATGGTTTTCACATAATCTGACCAAGATTATGTCTAGACTGTAGAAACCTTGATCTCTGAGTTTATTTCGGCTTTTTTCTCAGAGTAGTTAGTTAGGAAACGCCGACCTCATCTAGTTTTTAAAATATAATTGACGTTTAAAAGTGTTTTACGAAGCAACTGCCACAACTAAAATAATTTATATGTTCTAAGGGATGACTTGTGTAGTGACGACTAATAGAGAAGTATAGAGGAAAAAATATTCTGGCAGGCCCATAATAAATTGGGATGATGGCAATAGACTGACGATACACATTCAGTCTAATGCTTATGTTGGCTTGGAGAAGCCTTGGATTTCTCCGTTTGATAAAGTTACTGCTAAAGCAACATATCTTTATGCGAATCGGTCGCATTATGGTAATCAGATAGGCAAGGAAAGGAGTGAAAGTTAAAACTAGCGTCTACATTCTACATGGAAACTTGTTAGTAGTATTACGATGTTTGTAAATAGATACTGGTTATATAACAACTATATTATCTACTTATTATTCTTTCTTATAGCTAAATAGTCGTTATATTGGTTGTCCTAAGATATTTATTGTTTATGTTACATGCAACGAATTTGTATAAACTTTGCTATTGGTTTTAAAAGTTGTATCAAAAATTTGTTGCGTTGGTAAATTATAGTATCCTTAGTCAATTTCCTCAAAATTACTATTAATGAAGAATACAATAATTCAATTATATAAGGACTTATTATAAATAATATGTAGAAAAGAGAGGGGAAAGAATCACAGGGCATCAAAAAATTCGTCCGCATTGCTGTCAAAAGCAAAAGTGTCCAAAGGGCTGGTAGCATTGCCACGTTGCATAGCGATGCTGATTCTTTGGCTACAAAAATAGGCCAGTCCTCTGGTAACGTGAAAAGTCGACCAACCGCATCGCGATGTCTGGAAAAATCAGGTGAACCCCCCCATGTTTTAACCTCAAATTACTCCAACATAACTTACAATAAGGTTGGAACATTATTACAGTTTCAGGTTTTCCGCCGTTTTTATATTAAGCAAGGGTTTATTTAGTGTTACGATATACTTGTACCGATAAAACTAACATAACCATCGTTTAGTGTACTATGCAATATAACTTGATAGAATAAATACGAACAGTTTAGTTTAATTCGAATATATAACATACTTATAACCAACGGAATGTGGGAAGTGTCGACAGGAAACCTTTGAGTACGAATGTGAATGACTGTAAGAGTAGGGGCAGACCAAACAAAACAATAGATGGACTATGTGAAGGATAATATGGCTGGAAAGGAGATGACTACCGAGATGACGACAAATAAGTATGGAATAAGAGGGCATACAAATACAAAATATAGTTTACTAGCTTCTGCCCGCGACTTCGTCCGCGTCAAATTTTCGCTCCCCTTCCCGTCGCATCGAATTGCCTGACAGTTTTCGTCCATTTTTCGTTTGCTGCTCCGCTCCTTTTGACCTTAGCGTGATGTTATATAGCGTTCCTCAATAAATGGGCTACCCAACACAAAAATATTTTTTCAATTCTGACCAGTATTTCCTGAGATTACCGCCCCCCCTTTCCGCAATAAAAAGTAGCCTATGTACTTTCTCAGGCTCTAAACTATCCGTGTACCAAATTTCATTTAAATCGGTTCAGTAGTTTTAGCAGGAAAGCGAGACAGACAGACAGAGTTACTTTTGCATTTATAATATTAGTGTGGATTTTCTTTAATAAGATTTGTACAACATAGCTAGTGATAGGAGTGTCCTTTTAAGGAAACAATTGCCTGTGTTAGGACACTCCACTCTTCCGCAACTTAGATTAAAGTAATATACATACAAAAATATAAAAAATTGCCAGTATTGACTATTTATATAAATTCGACATGGTAAATTACAAAATTAAAAAGATAAATTTAAACTGTTTTGTGAATGTTACAAGTGAATTGAGTATGTGTGTGTGGTATGTAAGCATATATGTGTGTGTGTGTGTGTGTGTCATACTGCGCCGATCCCAAATTATTTGGGACAAAAAAACGGATTGTATACGTTTTAAATTTACATTTGGTTTTCAGAACGTCTTTTTGGTTTAAAATGATTTAGAAACCACAACTGGCGGTTTGATAAAGGTTTAATTGTTTTATTAGTATGTACTGAGGCTTCACGAAGTGATTCAAACCACCTGCTCCATGATTTAGGATGTAACAATGCCAATAAAGAAAAAAAAAACACTAAAATAAGTAGTGACCGAAAAAACTTAATCAGACTATTTTTTATTGATACTTACAGCTACAACATATGTTTAAAATGAATATTTTAATAAAAATGTACTTAGTAGGTTTATTACGATATTTGGTTCACATATTTCAATAAAAATGGTCAATTATTTCAATTAGCCTTTTTAACGTAATTTCTAAAGCAATACGTAATAACGTTCGGTCCACGTAGTCGTGATTTTAAACCGTTTCAACCAAATTTAAAATTGGTTTTAAACTACGTATTTTGGTTTAAAACGGCTTTTTTTACAACTATATGTGACTAATGATTTCGCCCGTAAAGCAATGAGTAGAACAGAGATACTTTAGAATTTAGTTAAATAATTAAGTATGTTGGTGACACCTCTCGTCTTCACCTGTTTACAAATACTGAATACTTTAGGTACTTGCAGTACTTACTATCTGTACACACAGTAATACCGCAAGTTAATGATGTAAATCCCCATTTTACGTGCCTTAAAAATATCTTATCACTCAAGTTTATTTATTTAATTCATAGCAATAATTCTGTATAAAATATGATTTGCTTTATTTAGAAGAACGTGTGCTTATATTTTATTTTGATTTGTTTTTGTTATGTCCGAATATTTTTGTTGTATTTCTTGCAGTAGAGGATGGTGTTACTCCTAAAGCCTTATTTACACGATCCAAGGTTCTTGCCAGTAGTATACAGGAAAAAAAAATACCAAGGCGCAAACTGTAACCATCAGTTCAGCATATTATTGACGGGGGTCCAAAAAAATCATTGTTTCATAGAAAAGTGTGATACCTACGCGATCAAAATGTATGGAACAGCATTTTATTTTTAGCCGTGGCAAGGCTAGGGTCTAGAATCATATGCTGAATTCATATTTACAGTATGCGACCTGGTCAAAATTGTGTCCTGTATAAAAAATCGATGCAATAAATGACTTTGCATAGACTAAACACCGTATAGACGGTGCAACTATTTCTGTTGCTTCAACTCCTGGCATGCCATTTGCAATTAAATCGCACCGGTAAATCAGGCTTAACGCTTTATGATATATCGTATTCAAGGTATTTTTAATTTTGGGAGTTTCATAGGTCGCTGAAGTCGTCTAGCATTACAAGAATTATCCCTGTATTAAAATCCCTTTTATACGAGTATGCGTTTTGTCTCTTCTTAACATAAAATAATATTTGGCATATCTCAAAACACAACCTGTTTTATTACAGAACGAAATCTAACTTATGTTCTAACTCGAACCTTTGAGCTAGTATTTGTATTTTATTAACTTTATTTATATCTAGGCAAACTTCTTAATATTAAAATGATAACGTAGCACCGAACTGTAATTTTTGTATAAAAAAACTGTATTTTTAAAACAGTTAGGTTTTTAATTCAATAACTGTTTTGAATCTGATCAAAATGAAAATCTTGTTTTGGAATAGAAAAATTGAAAACAGGTTATTTACGTTTTCTCTTATCTCTTCATCTAGTGATCGATAAACACTAAATGATATAGGGTTTAGTTAGTATCTCTTGGATATAAATAACCTAACAACACATGAATGCGTCCATTAAGTCAAGCCTCTATGTATAATATAGTTTGGATCAGTATTTAATCAAATTTATCAGATGTACCATTCAAATTAGTATCAAACGTTAGCAAACAACAAAAAATATGTCAAAACAGGAAAGAAAAAACATGTCAAAACAGGAAAGAAAAACATGTCAAATTTTATGTAATGTTGAGAAGCGACGCTTTATTCTCTTGCACCCTTAAAATGTGAATTGTCGATCTCAAGAGCGATTTGTGTGTCAAAGACAGTACATCATACAATTAGCGCTAACGTAAGTATGATATTTAAAACTTTATTTTTTTGTTTTGTCCGTTTTCCTTTATTTTATTAAGTAGAGCTTTTATATGTTATCACATAAAACACGGTCTACATTATTTCTTCATACAAAGTCGAAATTGTAAGCTACAAAATGTGACATGATAAAATTCCTCTTTCTTTTTCCAGGTGATTTCTTCAAGACAAGTGTTGCGAGAGAAACAGGGAAGCTGTACTGGAATATAGCAGCTGTTATGACCTGAAGACGGATGCGTGGTTGTCGAACAAATGAGCCGCACATGTAACCTAGGAAATCCTCTCGGTAGACGGACAGTCGACTCGCTCGAAATTAATAATGTATGTCATTCTCGATCCGTAGTCTTTGATGGCTGCTTGTGATTAAGTTGGAACCTTCGACATTAAAATTTTCTTACGTTTTTTTGCAAATTTCCAGTACCTGACTGATTCGTGATCGTCATAAATATGTATGTGCTTACATAATTATGATCATCAATACAACGCTCTAAGTTAATTGAAACCCATTTTTTCTCAATCAAAGGGGTTAACCCCTGATGAACTTATAAGGTTGTATTGATGATTTTTATTCTGTAAAGCCGTATTTCTTACGGTCGCGAATCATATTTTAATCAACATAAAACCTGACCTGCAAATTGCGAAAAAACGGAAGAAAATTAGACTCTCGCCGGCTTACAATTAGGCTCTCCTATTACCTTGGCGCATCGACCTTAACTCTCTCAAAGACATAGATTGGCAAACACGGCCATTGATTGATTACTGACGAAGATCGGAAGGACAATACTCGTAATTAAACACGTTCAAAATCTAGTTGCAGTCTCATATCCGCGACAGTCAAATGTCAAAAATATATGATTACTACGGGTATTCGTGACAAATTGAGACAGATCAGTCTGAACGTTCTTAAAAGTACGAGAATAGCCCCTCGGGATTGAGATACGTTAGTATGTAGTCATAAGATTATTTTTCACTCTGGTTAACATACTAGCGTAGCGTACTAGGTTCGTAACACTTTATATCTTGAGTTGAAAATCGAACAGGGTGTATCCCAGCGCTTCGAAAATATACACTGTTCGATTTTCAGCTCTCAGTGCTAGGCAGTGCGTTGAAATTCAGTGCGCGAGATCCGGCCACGATTTTATTTCGTAAGGCTTTACGTCGACTAAGTCTACTAATAGTTAAACCGCAGTATCGCTAGGTTGTGGTCGACCATTGCACAAACACGCTCACCTAGGTTCTTTTTTAAACATAAGTACATACGTACAAACATAAACTGACGCCTTTTTCCCATGGTGTAGGCAGAAACTATAGAACTAAATCCTTGCAAAAAATTTTTGCTTTGTTTATGTTCATACATCCGGTCACGCACGCCGTTTACCAGTACTACGCACCTGACCCTTCTGAAGAACATCACCAATAAGGTCACTATATGTTCTCCTAGGGGGATTCTGGCGTGTGCAGTGACATCTGCCTTAAAATACCTTTAGTTAGCCACGCTTCATTATTTTTCAAATCCTTCTTTTAATGTTCCGGACTAAGACCACTTCTCTTGCAGAGTAGGAATAAGCATTGATCACCACGCTTGCACAGTACGGGTTGGTCATTTCAGACCGAAGTCTTGACTCTCCTCACGATGTTTCCCTGCACCGTCAGTCAGTGATGTCTTGGGATAGACTCTTGCTGGATTCGAACTTTGATCTCGCAACTTAAGGCGCTAAAACGAATCAGATAAAGAACGGGACACTCATGTGAAATTCTAATAAATAGAATACTACCCGCTCTTCACTGCCGGAAGGTGTCCGTAGCTGCACATAGGCCACTTCCCTAGCGTCGTCACAACGATCCCTCTTTGCTGCATGCATTCAGCAGATAACACGAGCATTATTAGGTTACACTTGTTCCACTTGGTGGGGCCCTTTTAACTCTAGTTTTTAGTACGCAGTAGCTTCGCTCTGAACGCTATTCCACACAATTGGCCATCCGCTCCAAAGACAATGTGCCACTTAAGTTTACCCACTATTCCGGCTTCCAACACTCAATATATATTTATTGCATTCCACAATGTGAACTTTACCTATTACCTGTTTATGAGGCCTATTGCGTACGTCATCACATGGGAACCCGCAATAGTCAGCCCTAGTCTAATTATTGCAGTTTTTTACTTGCAATAGTAGTAGTCCCAGGTGAACTGAAATTATTAAGTAGGAATCGATGCGACTTCCTGAATCAAAGTAAATACTTTCCGAGTTAATCTTGGACACCACTGAAAGAAAACATTGTGATGAAACTTGTGCTAAAGCCTGAGATCGCCTGCCTAACACACGGTGGAGAAGCGTGGTGATCTTTGCATGTGCACTCCATAAGAAGCTGTATTAGAAGCCCTCTGCAATAGGATCTATTCGAAATGAAATAGAATGAAATTTGAGAAAGCTGCAGGGTACAACAGTGTCTGCTGAAATGCTGACGGGGTGGTTGCAAGCATGTTGTGACGGATCTTTAATATGTGTTAGAGATATAGCCATGTGCTGGATGGTTCTTGTAAGGCCTATAATCGTACGACTAAATAACGGAAAAGGCTCTCGGCAGGAGTGTAAAAACCACCCCGGCCTTAGTCTTTTGAGTTTTGTCGGCAAACTGAATGCGAAGGTTTTTATAAATAGAGTGGAGCAACAAGTGAGAAGATATGGTATGTGCAGGCAGGATTTAAAGAGTGGATGGACTGTATGGATAAGATCTTCGCCCTAAGGTGCATAGTTGAAAAACATCTGGCAAAGCACAAGAAAGACTACTGTACTTTCGTTGTCTTGGAGAAGGTCTATGACAGTGAGTGGAGAAAAGAACTGTGGTCAACACTGTCCAAGTACGGTGTGTACTGGATCTTGGTTCGGGCACTAAAATCTTCATACAAGGATTCCAGTGCTTGAGTTAGGATAAATGAGGCATACACGAACTTGAGTTGTTTGGCAGATTTAAAAGAGGGTGAGTGTGATTTGGCTGTGAGTGAGTTGCCTGTCAACTGTCGTCTCTACGCAGATGATCAATTTCTACTTGCTTCGTCAGCAGAACAGTTGCCAGACATGGTGACTGTAATGGATGAAGAATTTAAGAAGGGAATTAATATAAATGTGAATAATACGAAGATCATCGTGTTTGAAACAGAAGAGAATATATCGGTGTGTGATGTGAAAATAAATGATAAGAGTGTGGAGCAAGTAAGTGAGTTCGTATATTTGGAGTTTTTTTAACGGTGGAAAGCAGAGTAAATACGGGAAATAAAGTAAAGGGTATACATGAGATTCTCACCAACCAAGGAAAAGCTCATCTAGCTGGTCACAATGGTGTACTGGTGCCTAGGCTTGTGTATCGTAGTAAATGTTGGGTGTGGCAAAAGAAACATGAAAGCAGAATAAATGCTGTGGAAATGCATTCCTTGCATAGCATGTGTGGTGCGACTATGAATGATAGGGTGAGCACTGATGTGATAAGACAACGGTGCAGTTTAAAAGAAGATGTAGTGACAAAAATTGTAAAGAGTATGCTTAGGTGGTTGGATCATGTTTAGAGGATGAATGAAGGGTGGCTTACAAAAGGTTTTTACATGGCAGATGTGAGTGGAAACGCCGGGAGGAGACGCTCTAGGAGAACATATACTGACCTTATTGGTGATTTTCTTCAGAAAGGTCAAGTGCCTAGTACTCGCACCCGGCGTACGTGTGTGACCGGATGTATATATACCTAAACGAGGCAAAAGGAGTATGTAAGCATCGTAGCAGTTAGCGTTCCGTACTTTCTGCCTACCCCCCATGGGAAAAATGCGTGAGTCTTTGTATCTATTATGGTCTCTGAAAATTGTCGGCTCTCCAAACGCATAACTTTGGAAATAACCCCGCTCACAGTTGCGAATTCCAATTAAAATACTAATGAAACACGAGAAAAAACGTAAAAACTACCGCGGCATTAGTCTTTTGAGTGTTGTCGGCAAACTGTATGCGAAGGTTTTGATATATAGAGTGATAGGAGTGACCGGTGAGAAAATATGGGATGTGCAGGCAGGATTTAGAGAGGGGATGGACTATATGGACCAGATCTTCTCCCTAAGGTGCATAGCCGAAAAACATCTGGCAAAGCACAAGAAAGTCTACTGCGCTTTCGTTGACTTGGAGAAGGCCTATGACAGTGTGTGCAGAGAAAAACTGTGGTCAACACTATCCATGTACGGTGTGGACTGGCGCTTGGTACGGGCACTGAAATCTTTATACAAGGATTCCAGTGCTTGTGTTAGGATAAATGAAGCATACACGAACTGGTTTTGCATCTCGAGGGGTGTTAGGCAGGGCTGTGTAGCGTCACCGTGGCTGTTCAACTTGTACATGGATAGTTGTCTGACAGATTTGAAAGAGGGTGAGTGTGGATTGACAATGAGTGAGTTGCCTGTCAAATGCCTTCTCTACGCAGACGATCAAGTTCTACTTGCATCGTCAGCAGAACAGTTGCAAGACATGGTGACTGTAATGGATGAAGCATTTAAGATGAAAGGGATGAATATAAATGTGAATAAGACGAAGGTCAACGTATCGGTATGTGACGTAAAAATAAATGATAAGAGTGTGGAGCAAGTAAGTGAGTTCGTATATTTGGGGAGTATGTTTACAAGGGATGGAAAGGTTGATAAAGATGTGGAAAAAAGAGTGGCTGCGGGAAATAAAGTAAATGGTGCTTTACATGCGATTGTGACCTGTACCTACATTCATAGCAAATAAAGTACTGATTCTGATTCTGATTCCGATAAGGCTCGACTGGCTGTTCACAATGGTGTACTGGTGCCTACGCTTGTGTTTGGAAGTGAATGTTCGGTATGGCAAAAGAAGCATGAAAGTAGAATAAATGCTGTGGAAATGCGTTCCTTGCGAAGCATGTGTGGTGTGACTATGAATGATAGGCTGAGGAATGATCTGATAAGAGAACGGTGTGGTTTAAAAGATGTAGTGACAAAAATTGAAAAAAGTATGCTTAGATGGTTTGGTCATGTTGAGAGGATGAATGAAGGTCGGCTCACAAAAGGTATTTACAAGGCAGATGTGAGTGGAAACACCGGGAGGGGACGCCCTAGGAGGACATATAGGGACCTTATTGGTGATGTTCTTCAGAAAGGTCAGGTGCGTAGTACTCGCAACCGGCGTGTGTGTATGACCAATTGTATGAACCTAAACGAGGCAAAAGAAGTGTGTAGAGATCGTAGCAGGTGGCGTTCCGTGGTTTCTGCCTACCCCCATGGGAAAAAGGCGTGATTGTATGTATGTATGAAACACGAGAACAACATATGGTAAACTTGGTCAACTGTCACATATTTCTTTTTGAAAACTTTAGGATTGTAAATCATAATAATTGTATGTTAGCGATATTCGTAAGTTTATAAGGAACTGCAGCTCCCGTTGAAAACAAAGTGAATAGAGCATGACTAAATAAAAACTTTTTGTACCTAATTAGCATTCTCTTGCCCTTATCCCAATTTATTTGGTCTGTCGGCGCAACATGTATTTTTCTTCCACACTTCTCTATTATTCGTCATCTCAGTGGTCTCCCGATTTCTATCCATATCATAATTCACACAGTCCATCCATCGTTTCTTTGGTCTCCCTCTACTCTTATAACTTTTTGTACATAATATACAAACATACGTACGTAATATACACACATGCGTACGTAA
Source organism: Aporophyla nigra (assembly GCA_947507805.1). Taxonomy (NCBI): domain Eukaryota; kingdom Metazoa; phylum Arthropoda; class Insecta; order Lepidoptera; family Noctuidae; genus Aporophyla; species Aporophyla nigra. The sequence continues at coordinate 8,462,121 of OX382291.1, read as the reverse complement.
TATTCCTACTCCAAATATGGCTGACACTCCACCGAGATGAGGAAAATTAAGCAATGACACCACATTATTTTTAACGGCTCAGTGTCGCCAAAACTCAGGTTCGTCAGCTTTGCTCGGACGGAGTGATAGGATGTATAGACGTGTATTCTAAAACAATAATTAAGTATAAAACATAAATGCCAAATATTTTCTAAAATCTGGCTTCAAACCGAGATTTGTGCTCGAATGTCATTGTAGAATAGGCCTTTGTTTGTTATTTACTAATAATAATAATAATATACAGACATCTGTAGGTAATAATATCTATCTTCAAATATAGGTTAAGGAAAAGTTATTATACAGGGTCTGCGCGACGATTCGTGCACGCCATTGTAATATTATGTATTGTTTTTGTTGCCAATTAAGTAAGTAGGTAGCTATTGTGTTTATGTTTAGTCGCATTTTGATTAGACAATAATACAATTGTAATTAATTTATGAATTTTATTATTATTATGATTTAGTAGAAATTGTTTTATCATATTGTAATGAGTCGTTTGTATAGTTACCAATAGGTACGTTAATGTTTAAAGCATTAAGGTTTTATTTCATTAAAGTATTTCTTTTTAATTCAAGATGAGTTCTTATAAAAATGTTATTGCATTACAAAGCAAAATATTATGTTTTATATCTTGACGCACTGTGGGATCGTTTGTTAAGCAGATATTAATAATTGAACATTCATTACCACGGTGGCTCTGTGAGAGTTCACAACCTTATAAACCTTTCTAAGCCCAGACTGTTCCACTGCTGGGCAAATGTTATCCCGAAGTTCTTCCAGTTTGCTCTTCTTTTAATTAAGACTAATATGTTTATGTTTCGTGCAAATCATTGATTTGATGTTTGTAAAGCTCTGAGCTGAGCTTGAATACTTTTTAAATTGGCTGTTATACGTTGAAGCTATATTAATTTAATCCGTTATTGTCTGTTACTAAATAATGAAGGGTATGCGCTAACGTAAATAAATTGCAAAACACGTAAGTAAATTTACTTACGTGTTTTACAAGTCAGTATCAGGTTGTATGTTGATTTGTAACCGTATAAAATATAGCTTTACAGAATTATAAAAATTTAAATCAGCAATATCTTCTTGTTAGAATTTTAGTTAGAAATGACATGATTTTATGAAATAAATTTTCATGCTTTTATACTGTTTTCTGGGAGACTGGTGTCTATAATAGGGCATATATTATACAGAACGTATAGCAGATCACCAATAGAAATAGTATTTCATAGGTTAATATAAACTTAGAGACATGCATTGATGATTTTTATGATTATAGTTCCATAAATAAATATTTGTGAATATTTATGCGATTGTCACCAACCAGTTGATGTCCGATAAGGATCGACTGACAGTTCGCAATGGTGTGCTGGTGCCTACGCTTATATATTGAACTGAATGTTGGTCGTGGCGAAAGCAGCATGAAAGTAGAATAAATGCTGTGAAAATGCGTCTCTTACGAAGCCTGTGTAGTGTGCACTTAACAATTCAAAAGTGCCTGTAATTGGTTTATTTGAAATAAATGGTTTGAGTTTTGTGACTGTCAGCCTGAGGAATGATGTGGAGAGACGGTGCGGTTTAAAAGCAGATGTAGTGACAAAAATTCAAAAGGGTATGCTTAGATGGTTTGGTCATGTTGAGAGGATGAATGAAGGGCGGCTAACAAAAGGTATTTACAAGAGACCTTATTGGTGATTTTCTTCAGAAAGGCCAGCTGCGTAGTACTCGCAACCGGCGTTCGTGTATGATCGGATGTATAAACATAAACGAAGCAAAAAGAGTACCTAGGTAAGGCTCGTAGCTGTTGGCTTTCTGTAGTCTCTGCCTACCCCCATGGGAAAAACTGGGACTTCATGTATGTATGTAAATAAATATTTGTTACGGCTGCGAATCATAATGTAGATCATCATACAACCAGGTCAGTGGCCTGCAGATTGCAAAAAAACGAAAGGAAATGTTAATATCGCGGGCTATTCTGACAGTTATGTCTTAACTTCATTGGATATTCGCTATCTCAAACCTTCAGGTCACGTGACGTCATGGTAATACTGATTACTTTATTTTTTTAAGATTAGGTTATCAAATAACATTATGTACTGGTTCTTACCTTTCTCACAGAAAATGCCCCAATCATAATTTTAAGAGATAGTAGGATTGACATGTTTCAGGTACCTATGCATCCATAGATCTTCTTTAATTACTAGTGACTATATATTATTATGCTATGTGCCTCATAATTTCAGCAGAAACACGTCCACTGTTGGACATAGGCCTCACCTAATTTGGGTGAGTTTGACATAATCGCTACGCGTGACAGCCGAGTTGGTGATCGGAGTATGGTGGTAAAATACCTAGAGGAAGCTGTTGCCCATGTTAAGTTTTAAGTACCTACTTTCCAGATACTATGAGAATATAGTCCCTATTATATATATGTAACGGAGTCTTTGAACGTGGTTTCATCCCCTGCAAAAACGTTGGCGACGGCGACGATCAAGGATGACAGTACAATAATTTCATTTGTGCCATTATCCTGGCCAACATCACCAGGATAGCAAAAACCCGCTTTTGTAGCTAGCCGAACTAAAATAATAAAAATTAGTTTAAAGTAATGGAAAAAAGAGTGGGTTCATTGATGTCATTTTTTTTTAAATACGTCAAAAAGCACCACACACTTTATTCTATTATTTTCTACCTTTTAGTTTGGTTTTTTATGAATGCGTGAAATTATTTCAATGAGTTTGTGTTGTGAAATTGTTGTATATTGTGAAGAAAATTATATAAGTTGCACAAATGTGTTAAGTATTTCTATTGTAATAATTAATAAACAAAAAAATTATGGTGAAATGTACTGTAACGATATATTTACATTCTATAGGTATGCGAAAAATTCCTTGTCTGTACCTACCTACTTATATTGTTGGAATGTAATAAAATAAAGTTATTTATGCGTACACTACTAACAACAAAGAAACAATAAAATGGGAACGAATAAATGTGCCATTGTGCTTGTTACTAAAAACTGTAACCATATTTTTTTCGTTATCTGTTAGTTAAATAAAGTTTTTATTGTTTAGGTGTTATGCACTTTATTTCTAACCTATCAGCCTATTGATAACATTTCCCTGTCACCATATAAAAGATATCACGTGTTCTTCGTGGATATTATCTAAATTTTCATAACAGCATTTGAATTTCGCGCCCTCTTGCAGACGTCATCTGCATTTGCATTTCGCGCCCTCTTGCAGAGGTCATCCGCTATTTTAGTTTGATGCAACCGCACTAGATGGCTCTAGGTGTATCTGAGGATCGAAAGTCAAAGTTTGACAAAGTTTTGTGTTGCGAAACTTATTTCATATAAAGTTATATTAAAAGGTTTTCTGTGTGTTTTGATGACGCAATATAGTTGCTAATATTGTGTATTCTAGTTTTATTTGATGATTACGTGGAACAGTCTGTCTGTGCGTAAGTTTGATAGAATTTAAGCTTTCGTTGCCATTATTCTGGCGCAGGCCACACCGGGAGCGGGCGGGCGGGCTTGTGTTTGCTTTGTTGAAAGTTGACTACATAAGCCGTCCCTACATTTTGTCACGATGAAAAGGTGAAACGATGCTCGCTCGCCAGCCTGCCCGCTAAATCGCGTTGTCCCCTGTGCTTTGCGGTCTTGCGCACTTTACGACCTATTTGCATAGAATTTGTAGTGGTTTCTTTACATGTCTCTATTCTAACTGTTAAGTTAAACATTCGTTTTCTAATCATGTACATGAACTGGTTTTTAAAAGAATTTGGTTTAATTCCTAGCTTTTGAGTCATTTGCAGGACTTGCCATTCTGTGTTATTGTTATATTATGTAAATAAGTAAATCATATTTAATGACCTCGTCTTTCTTTTCAGATTACATTTAGGGCTAGAGTGGATAGCGAGTAGAATAAAGAAGAAATGACACGAGGCGCTACCTCGATTAGTAATATTATAAATAAATAAATATATATATTTACACATACTATTGTTAAAGTTACATAAAATTCTAATCCCTAACTGTTTGCATTATCTTTACTTAATAAAATATATTCTAAAGAGAAACCTATTAGGGTCATTGTCCGTTGTTTTGCATGGATGGGATATTATTATAAATAAAAATGCGCTTGTATATTTTATTTATTTTTATTTCGTCTACTAAGTTTTCAGACAAAAATTGTACACACAATATTTATGTTGCTAGGTTATGTCTATGATTAACTTACGCCAAGTACAACCAAATTATACAACGAAATATTAGTTTCTAACTAATTGAGAAACAGATTGTGTAAACTAAACACGGTCCGCTAACACACATTAATATTGATTAACATTTTGACTTAAGAAATAATTTTCTTTGACTAAACATTATCGATGGTAATGATTTCAAGTTATATATACCTTATCACAATAATATATTTATAAAATTGATTGCGGTACATAGTAATGTATAAATTACTATAATCATTAGGTATATGGGAATCCAAAACAACAAGTTTTGAAGTGACAATATAACAAGCCATAAATAATTTAAAAAAAAATATGTAGATTTAATTAATTGTACCAACCAAATCTAAATTAATAGTGGCCATTTCAAAATATAAAAAAAAATCTTAAAAATATACAGCTTCACATTTATATACAAAAAAATATTAACAAAGTGGAAATTGTGAGATTAAATTAACTACATAGTTACGCGAACAAGCTAAGAAGTTATAAAAACTAAAGAAAAAATCATGTTTGGTCCATCAAATGCAATTAAAAATAAGCCTTATTAAAAAAAAACCCTACACAGATCTTTAAAAATATTGAGAAAATTCAGTTTTTATTACTTTTACTTATTTGTTCTTTTAGAACTGCATAATTCTTTATTAATAAGGCATAATAACTAAGGCAAGGGTAGAAACGTCGAAATTCATTATAATATGTAGACTTTAACACCCTCCCTTTCATTTTAAATGTATGCCTAGCATGTCGATTAAATTATAACTTAATTATTAAATGTAACCCAAATAGCACTTTCAAACTTAAAAAATACTTAAATCATTTCAAAACATAAGAAACACAACCTAAAAGCCTTTGTCATAAAAATTGTTTTATTGGTACATTTTAATAAGGAACAATTGAATCTAATAGTACGAGTAATCTCGTCATTAGATCAATAAAAGGATTCGAAATTTATATTTTAATAAAATTATTAAACCCGAAACTATCGGTAACTAAAATAATATACATAGGTTATGTCATGAATCCTATCACAGCAACCTATTATGAATGTAAGAAGTATTATGCTTTTGCACAAAGTAAGCGCTAACATGACATAAACTTTAGGGTGTTGTAATACATTAATAAAATAGAAGAAAACAATTTTACAAAAGTCAGTGATACAAGTTAATAATATTAATAATAGGAGATTCAAATAGACTATAACAATTAATTGAACTAGTATAATTAATCATTTGCAATAGAATCAATATATGAACAGGTATAGCATTTGGTCCTGAGGTAGATTTAACTAGTAGTCGAAATTACCGTTGAACTAAAACAGCCATATCGATAATAAATTATTATACAATTTAAAATAATATCAAGATTATACAGGGCAAATTACTATGACTTAGTGAGTGCATAAAACATGAATCGAAAATGATTCAACTAATAGGAGTATACTGCACGGGTCAGATCGAATGCAGTTTATACTAAAACCTCTAAAATTGGATGTTCCTACTTACTCTTCCTACATATCTTAAGCTTTGCCCACGCATGTTCTGGCAAGCAAGTTCACGATAAAGTTGTAAATTATTATAAAATTACAGTGTTGCACCTACCTATTACTTCTAACAGTCTTTAAAACCTGATCTTATATGTTTTCACCTCCATCGCATCCAGGTGGATATCGCTCAAACCTGTCAGAGCTTTGAACGTCTTCAGGCCTGTCAGACTGACTGCAGTTATATTCTGAACGTTCAGACCACTGAACCTGGTTTTAGACGAAAACTTCGGAGACTTGCTGACTGGTTTCTCTCCGACGGCGCAGCTGTACCCTGGTCTATGCAGCACCATATAGCTTTCGGAACTCGGGAAGAGTTCAAGTACGTCGTCAGTGATGGTTCGTAGGGTCACCAAGTGTATACCGGCCGGGAAGTTCTGCAGGAATGACTGATGTGTCTTTACCTCGATGTCGCCCACTTCGCTGGTGTCCAACAGATACACGTTGACTGGGTAATTGAACGACCGGCTCAAATACTCCGCGGTTTGAGACGGTACCTGGTAAGGGCTATCCTTCTGGTCGGGTCCAAAGCGACGTTCGTTCACAAACTTGAAACCCTGCTCGCTGGTATCTCTCTTAGCTCGCGTGACGCCGGGCATTGACTCGATTAAAATCCAATTTTGGAATGTTGTTGGTCTGTTATCCACAACTCCTTCGCCGATACCTCTAAAGTCATCATAGAGAGTCCGTCGGTCTAGCATCACCTCCAAGCGTCCAGGTTCATACCCTGATGCACCTTGAGCGTGATTAGTTAACAGGGTCAACCTGGTCTCCTCATCCTGCAGCCACGCCATAGTCGTAATTGGATAGTAGTTTGCCTCGATGCCCAATTTGTTCACCTTTACTCTCTTTTGATACTGGAATCCGTTCTGGTCGGTGTAGAATTCCGGAATGTCTCCGTTTTGTATATCAGTCTGTATTCTCATAAACAACTCAGTGTCTCTATTTTTGGGAGGACTTTCGAAATCTACCAAGTTCTCGATGAGAATAGCACGCGACAACACTGGGTCTCCTATGTTGTATATTCTCACGGTGTGAACTAAAAACGGCAAGTACATTGTCGTAATTTCAGTGCAGATCGGTCCGGAAACTATGATTATATTATCATCTTGCATATTATTCGGATTAGCATAAGGATGCAGAACGTTTTTTTCTGGTGAATCGTAATCCGGCATGAAAAGATAAGCCCCCGAATGACGTTGCGCACTTTGGTATGCCCCAAATTGCACATCAACAACAGTCCGCTTCCTAATATCTTTTCTATAAACCTGCCGCAAGAATCCAGTATTCCTATTGATAAGAAGTTTGAGCACCGCATTTTCTAATTGTATATCACCAGGCATCATTTTCTTGATAGAAAATACATTGCTTTTTTGAGAGTCTTCACAATTGTTGCAAAATATAACGCTGTGATGAGAGGTGTTGGTGTGCTCTTGGAGGTTGTAAGAGATTGACGTGAGAGGTGGGATGGTCGCCACGAACATCACGTCGTAGACGATGTCGCTCACGACTCGCTTGCCATTGTCCTGAACTTCGATGCTTGGTGTGATCTGGTACATTACGTGTTTCTTCTTGCGGGTATCAAACACGCGGATGTTCGAGGTGTTGGCCCTTACTGTGATAACTTCGGTTCGGGTTTCTGCTAAAGGGTTGAAAAGTACTATTTTCTTTTTGTCTATGAAAGACACTAGCAGTTTCTTAGCTGGTTGGCCGTATGTTTCCCACTCCACTTCGCTTTGCAGAATACTCTGCGAATGCAATGAGCGATCGGCGATCATTATAGTGGTGAGCGCAGCCTCTTGCAATCGGATGCAGTGATACAAGCTTGTGAACAATTTAGTTCCGTAATCTTGCATCACGCTAGATTTTGATGTACCCGTTATCGCGTCGTGATGTTGGAATAGACCCAAGTTCCTCCTTGCGTAGATAAGCTGTTCATAGGATTTCTCTAATTTCTTCTCCGAAGTTCCAAACCCTCGATTACCGGTCTGTTTTATGTAATTCGACACAAGAGTGAATAGTATTTCTGCAGATCGCAGTTGATGTTCGAACTGGCGAGCGAGAATTTTCAGATAAGGTCTCGTTGTGTAGTAGCCTGACCAATAAGCCGGTTTGCCCTCGCTGAAGATGTCTGAATAAACGAAGAAATCTCCTTTCAATGTTGGTATAGTGTGATGCCTCTCCTTCATGGCGTTGAAGTAATCCAGTGGCGTTCCGAACTGCACGTCAGCGTTGAACATCTCCTTGTGCGTATTTATGTAATTGAACATCTTCATGTAGTTAACGTATTGAGCATCAAACTCCATACTATACTCGTACCTGAAGTCGTCTCCCAGCGGCACCAGCACCACGTTGTGTGGAGTAAGGGATCCGATACGTTCGTACTCTTCAACCAAAGTCTTCGCCTTGCTTGGCAAATTATGTTCAGTTATATCTTCGTGTTTAGCGGTATATTCAGAATATTCACCAGGGATTTTCCGGAAGTCAAAGCTAAGACAAATCGAAGGATGGGGACCGCATGTGCTTTTTATGGAGTAGATGTCGAATGGTTGGTTGTGAACTATCATGGAGGGTTTCGTGCTTGCCCAGCCAGCGATCCAGTAGAACTCTTCGATCTGTCGCTCGGCCAGCCATTGTTTCCACGCGTAATGGATTCTTTGTATGATGGTTCCTTCCAAGCCACTTTTGTCCAGCAGGTAAGGGACAGTTGCTCCGTGACCGAAGGGATCGATGGACCAGCCTGTCTTCGGGATGACGCCGAGGTTCGTTTTTACCCAATGATGGCCTAAAGAATAGATTAGAATATAATATCTAAAACATGAGTGTTTCAATCAAAATATGTAAAATAATATTAAAATAATAGTGTACCTTCAATAAACTGATCAATTAACGCATAAATATGCGTGCACGCTTCGTCGGGCATCACCCAGCCGCCCGTGGTGATCTCGAGACGACCCTCCTTGATTAACTTTTTCAGTAACTGTAATAAGATCAATTATTAATAATTACATATTGCTGGTGCCGTTTATATTGTTTCCTGTTATTTCGTAAACTACCTCGTCATTAGGAAGGCAAGGTGTGGAATAATTATTATAATAGGTTGATTTTAATTGAGTCAAACAAGCTTCCTACATAGTTCGTCGTCGCGTCGCGGTGAGAGTATAACCACGATGTTCGTCAAGTCAAAGGAATAATTATCGCGCTATAATGTAACTAGCGCACAGACGACTGCATTGCCTACTGTAATCCTGTAATCCTATTGTGGAGTGCGTTGAATACATTAATTATATGCGATGAAATAAAATAGCTTCCGTAACATTATCGAACAGAGACTGCAAACATATTTTTGATGATTATGCTCGTTTGATAGATTGCAGGTCTGCAAAGGGTACTTGCTTGTCGTTGTGTCGATCTTTAATTTTATATATGCAAAGTACAAAGCTAAACATATCGTCATTCTATTAATTATTAGCTTCTGCCCGCGACTTCGTCCGCGTCATATTTTGGCTCCCCTGACCCTTCCAGTTTTCGTCAATTTATCGTTGCCGCTCCGCTCCTTTTGATCGTAGCGTGATGAAGTATAGCCCCCTAGCCTTCCTCAATAAATAGGCTATTCAACACAAAAAGATTTTTTCAATTCGGACCAGTAGTTCCTGAGATTACCGCGTTCAACCAATCAAACAAACTCTTCAGCTTTATAATATTAGTATAGACAAATGGACACAAAATTTCTTCGCGAAATTATTACGTCGGTGTGAACGTTGAATAAAACGCAATCACCAGAAGTCACCTTGAAAATGATATAACAACAACTGTAGGTATGAAAACCAATACAATGTACCTTTTGTTTGACGGGGTGTGACCTTTCCCACCAGGCGTTCAGAAAAGATATCTCTGTCCAAATGAAGGTCATGTTGGGGTACTGAGTCAGTTTCGTCACAATATTGTTGATAATGTTCTTTGTCTTCCACTCGAAGTACTGCTCGAAGGTCTTCAGCCATCCTGGGTCGTTGTGGGAGTGGGGGACCACTATAACCTGTTGTAGAGTAAAAAAGTTTTTTTTTAAATACTGATGGTACTCCAAGACTCCCTAAGCGCGAAATACGTTGTTTCCTACTTTTGTTACTATTACTTAGTTTGGAAACCGACTTAAAAATGAAAATGACAATGCAATTTGACAGCTGATATTACCACTCCTACTACCGATGCGTTTTTGCCCGTCTGAAGAAGTTAGTTAAAAGGGTGTAGGGTTTCACTCTGAAATTTCGAACTACTCTCGTACGGGCCCCTATTTTCGTTGACGGACTTAGAGAACAGGTCCTCTGAAACTGGCCTAGTGTATAACGTAGTTTCAATAGGTAAAGAGGCCAGCTTGTACTGGTATTCCTGAAACTGACGTGCAGCCTCATACACATGCACGAATACATCAAAGGGACACGGTTACAGAGACGCTTTGTCATTCTGACCGTTTTTATTTGTAAACCAGCTTTTGTGCTATAATAGAATTTAAAAAAGCGACCTGAATATACGATAGATTGTAAATATCGAAATAAAAGTCACGAATAGTGCCAGTATTGTACCGTCTACAACGAAAATCTACGAGTTCTCTTATATATTGGTCGTTACTATTCTATTGTTAAATTTTTTTACGCGTTTCGAATACTCAGAAATACAACTTCAATTTCCGTTACCTAAAAAATATTGTCTTTTCTTTTCTAAAAAATATAAATTCGTAAAAGAAATAGAAATTAAAAGGATATGTGAGAAAGCTTGTCGTGATGGTAGGGCGTGATCGAACTTACACGATCAGAGGGGGTAATTGTAATTGCGTAACATACTATCAGTAGTAATCGCTTTCATTTTGACAGTTCCACAACATTCATGGCATTGTTTACGTTGCTAAGCAGACAATATTTTCGAACGAAAGAATGGATTACCAGTAAGCTTCAAAATGATTCAAATTCTGATGTGTGTTACGCAATTAGGGTGCAGTTCTAATAAACATTAATATCGAATTCACGGCCCAATTATCAAACAGAACTCAATTTTGAGCTGCTGATAAGTCTTATGTTCCGGTCACTTCAATTTAAAGGTTGAAGGGTTTTAGCCAAAAGTCGTCTTAATGTTAAAAGCGTTCACGAATTCGAAGTTAAATCAGATAGAAACTGTAGAGTCATCTAACTTACCTTCAATCTGGGGCGTGTGGTATCGTTATGTATCTTTTCATAACGATCCTCAAAGGACTTGTCCCAGAATTCTTTTGATCGCAACCAGCTCGGCTGAAATTAAAAAATATTATCATTAGTTGGCCCTTTCAGTAAGGTTTCCTTTATAAAAATAAATCATAATTCTTGTTAAACATAATTAATTTATTTTAGTTGGTACTTCTACGAAAAAGAACCAGCAACCTAATTATTAAGAAGGTTAAAGTTATGTGCCAACTGAAGGTACGGTAAGGTGGGTTTTAGTCAGTAAAAGTCTAACACGCACTCCCGCTCTACGCTGAGCGGGTGACGTCATTTGATGTTTTCCCACCCAGAAAAAAGTTTAGCCCGTTAAATTAAATTTTCTTAAGTTTTTTATGTGCAGGTCAGTGTCAGGCTGTATCTTGAACGGGACCATAACAAATTTGGCTTTACATAATTAGAATCATTGAAATGATCACGACAACCGTGTTCATTTAATCACATCATATGACTTTGTCATCAAGTACTCACACAAATTACGTTAAACGGAAGAAAATTTGAATTGCGCACCACCTTAAGAACAATATAAAATCGAAGGTGACTTCCACAACAATTTCATACACGATTGACGTAGCGTTAAGTAATTATAAACACGGGCGAGATAGTAGCGGTGCGGTCGCACAGTTGTAACTTTCATTGGTTTACATTTCACTTCATTTCTGAAAGCGAACGTGAAACTGCGAAGCGTGTGAGCGTATGATGCACGTCAAAAGATACGAGGACGCTTGAAAACTCCGCGCCATCAATGCGACGGGAATGTGCTCATACCGACACCGTAGGACGTGAACATTGAGAATACGAACGGTCAGTTTAGTTGCAACCTGCATCTCGTATCATTCAATTTGGAAAAATGTTATGAATATTTCGATTCATTAGAAAATTGAATGAGTTGAGTTGCATGCATATGTCGGTCATGTATTTTGATATTTTTCCATGACTCTTTTGATGGTTACAAATCCTAATTAAAAAGGACTGAGATAAGAGCAGAAAAAGATGGCATCATATATAGACATAGCACACAGTGCAAACACAGTCCGTCTCTTGCTCACTCTCGCAGATCGGCACAACGCGTCTCTAGCCGATCTATTTCCTTGTAGTTTCCATAGAATTTTTTCTATTTAAGACACAGCGCGTCAACCTGCGATAGCCTTTACGGGTACCAAGTGCACATACATTTGCCGTACTTTGCTTAATCAACGTAAGAACTAGATAAATGAAACAAAACGCAATTATGTTGATGACGACAATTAAAAGTGAAGTCAATTCTGGGCACCTTCCATATACTAAAATGAACCCAACGTGAACCCACCGGTTCCGATCAAATTGTTTCATTGATACCACCATACATTATTAATTTATCCCTTCGATTCATTTAGCTTGATTACAAAGGAACAAACATGGAAACGGTTGCCTCCATGATCGAGGAATGAAGCGTATCCAGCGGTTCGATTTTATACTACAGATAGACTCCGGCAGAAAATTTGGATTTGATTTGAGCGGAGTTTCCCAAGACTTGAGGGGGTTCATATATCAACGTTGCTTAAAGTTAAACAATATATATGTTATTATCAATTATGTGTCATTTAAAGACCATAACAAAGTAGGAATGATAAAATTCAAAGATTTATTAGGTGTCGATCAACACGTGAGTAAATAACTGATTTAATTTGATCCTAGATATTTATGATGTTTAAACGTCTCATAAGTAACAAGCAACGTTAATAAGTAAAGAGGGTTGCGTTTTAAATTGTACGAAACAGCCCAGAGTCCACATTTCCCGCAATGCTATGTTGACTGACTTACGACTCGTAGAGATTTTCTACAATGGGAAAATTAAATTATTTATTACCATCTTTCATGAACTCACATCCGCCATTTTAGCGCTGTTAACGTTCCCTGCTTATCGCACCAAGTTTCAATAGGGCAAACAAGTTTTAACTCGGCAACAAACGTGCACGCATAACTATATAATAGAATTTCAAGTTCATTACAGACCGCGTGAAGGCTGCAACTTTATCGCAGCGAAAGACGGTGCACAAAGGGGCTCGTGACTAAATAATAATAGCTGGGGTCGATCGAAAGTTAAGCTACGCTTGCTGCGGTTAATTCGTGGATGGGTGAACATGTTATATTAAAGGGTGTGGTTTCCACACTTAGTCCTTCAAGCGGACCATGGTGCGTGGGCTATGGCGACTATCAGTGGTTATTGGGTGACCATTCATTACATATCGAGCCGTTTAAGCCGTTGGTCCCGGTTATTATACGTAGATCTTTGACAATCGTTACGAGTAGTCAGAAGCCAAAAGGTCTGACAGTGACAACCAGTGTTATCTAGGTGGATACCCTTTAAATTAGCTTACTCTTAACTGGTATCAAGAGAATTGCTGAATAGCTAGGTTAGGCTGAAAGACGACCTTGGGAACGCCATCAGCGTCCCAGAGGTGACACAAGGAGAGATGGGGGCGGCCGTGTTGCGGCTCCGGGCCAAGAACGTGGCTCCGGGGCCCGACGGTATACACGGCTGCGCGTTGGCCCTCGCTCTGAAGGAGCTAGAGCCCCAACTGAGAGGACTCTTCACAGCGTGCCTTGAGCAGGGCCGGTTTCCCAGTTTGTGGAAATCAGGTCGTCTGGTCCTGCTCAAGAAGGCGGGGCGCCCAGCGGACTCACCGTCCGCGTACAGGCCCATAGTGTTGCTGGACGAGGTCGGGAAATTATTCGAGCGAATTATCGCTGCCCGCCTCGTCCACCACTTGTGCAGAGAGGGGCCTGACCTGGCCGAGAGCCAGTTTGGCTTTCGGCACGGGCGCTCCACCATCCACGCAATATCGCGTGTGAGAGTCCTGGCAGAGGAAGCAGTGTCCCAGGGTGGGGTGATGTTGGCGGTGTCCTTGGACATTTCCAACGCCTTCAACACCCTGCCTTGGAGCTGCATTCGGGAGGCACTGCTGTACCATCGGGTGCCTCCCTACCTCTGCCACATCGTTGGGGCTTATCTCGAGGATAGGGGTGTCACCTACATGGGACGTGATGGCGGAAACCAGCGCCGCATGTCGTGCGGTGTTCCACAGGGCTCGGTCGTTGGCCCGCTCCTGTGGAACATCGGGTACGACTGGGTGCTGAGGGGCGAGCTCCCGCCGGGCGTGGAACTGACGTGTTATGCAGATGACACGCTGGTCACGGCCCGGGGGAGCTCGTACAGGGAGGCAGCGTTGCTGGCGACGGCTGCGGTTTCACAGGTGGTGAGCCGCATACGGCGCCTAGGCCTGGAGGTAGCCCTCAACAAGTCGGAGGCCATGGCCTTTCATGGCCCCCGGCGGGCGCCGCCGGCCGGATCACACATCGTGGTCGGGGGGTGTCGGATCGCTGTCGAGTCCACCATGAAATATCTGGGATTGGTGCTCGACAGCCGGTGGGACTTCGGCCCCCACTTCCGGCGGCTGGCGCCCAAGTTGATGGGCGCGGCTGGGGCGCTGTCAACGCTGCTTCCCAATCTGGGGGGCCCGAGCGCCGCCTGTAGGCGGCTTTACGTGGGGATCGTGCGATCCATGGCCCTGTATGGGGCCCCAATCTGGGCGGCTGACCTGACGGCCGGCAGCATCGCTGTTCTGCGAAGACCGCAGCGAGCGATGGCCGTCAGAGTCATCAGGGGATATCGCACGGTCTCCTACGAGGCGGCCTGTGTACTGGCTGGATCCCCACCGTGGGACCTCGAGGCGAAAGTACTCGCGTCACTGTATCGGTGGCGCGAGGAAGCGCGGGAGCGAGGCGAGCGACTGACGGAGCGACACATGGAGCTTCGTCGGTCGCAGCTCCGCGCAGCCCTGGTGGCGAGCTGGCAGGACAGGCTTTCACGCCCTACCGCCGGCCTCGCCACCGTCGAGGCGGTCCGGCCAGTACTCGGGCCCTGGCTCGGGAGGAGGCACGGCTCCCTGTCGTTTCGGGCGACGCAGGTGCTCTCGGGGCATGGTTGCTTCGGGAAGTACCTGTGTCGCATAAACAGGGAGCCGGACGCCCGGTGTCACCACTGCGTCGACTGCCGGGAGGATACGGCGCGGCATACGCTGGCAGAATGTGCCGCTTGGGAGGAGCCGCGTCGTGTCCTCGTCTCAGAAGTAGGCAGTGACCTATCGCTGCCGGCCGTTGTCGAGTCGATGGTCGGCAGCGAGGGGTCCTGGGACGCGGTGGTATCCTTTTGCGAAACATTCATGTCGCAGAAGGAGGCTGCGGAAAGGGAGCGGGAGATATCTTCCGCGCACCCTGCCCGCAGCAGGCGCACCGGGCGTCGGCGGAGGGCGGATAACGCCCTCTTCCAGCCCCCCTAAATGGGTCCAGGGGCGACGGATCTGGGGACATCCGTCGCCCCCTATTGTACGGACCCGAGATGGTGGCGCGTAGTGTTCCACGCGCGCCTCTCTGTGATGTATGGGGGGGAGTTTAACACCTCACTCCCCCCCAACGTGAGGAGGCCCGCAAAGGCGGGCCGGCACCAGTTGGGGATCGCGGAAGACATATTGGTTCCCGTGGTCCCCGACGTAGGTGTGGGACGGAACACCGGGGTGGTTTTAGTCAGTAAGAGTCTGACAGACCCCTCCGCCCACCCCAGGGCGGGGGACATCCATGAGGATATCCACCTCGTGATCAAAAAAAAAAAAAAAAAAAAGGCTGAAAGACGACTCTAACATAAAGTTGGTAAAAAGAGTAAGCAGATTGATTGACTGAGACAGCGAGAATGACAGAAAACTTACAATCGATTCGAATGTGCTACGATAAAATTCATCGGGTTTTAATACTTGAGAACTGGTGGCTTAGTAGTATCGGGCCGACTTACAGGTTATTAGTCGTGTGTTCACACGCAGACAGGCGCTTTAATTTGAGTGAATGAATAGTTTCAATACCACTTTCTCTCAAAAACAGTGAAGGAAATCATGGTGAGGAAACTGGCATTTCGACCAAAAACCATGTGTCATCTACCAATCCGCGCTGGGCCCGCGTGGTTGATTTTAGCCCACTCCCTTACAGAGAGAAAGGCCTTTGTCCCAGCAGTGGGGCACATTATGGGCTGATTATGCTTATGTTTAATACTTTGATCGAGTACATACACAAATGGCCAAGTTTGTAATGGTACTTTGAAAATATAGACCACAGCCGATATATTCTATAAAAAAAATTACCGTGAAAAGGGTAATTAGGTGATTTGAGCTGAAAATTGTGTTAATTCTAATATGATCTTGTTAATTATGAGATGAGGTGTGAATGACAGGTCACTTCAATCACATTTCACCTAAGTTTTCAAGTTATTGATTCTTACAGAATAGAGCGGCTGATCTAAATCACTACACGAAGTTATATTCCTCTAGCACTTCGTCGGCGTCGCATCTCATCGCCCGCCGTCGCTATTACTACGTTTTCACCTCTGGCATTTCTTCTTTTTTCTCTGCTACTGAGGGTCGCGTGGCGTTAAATAGCTTATAACCTTCTTCAAAAACTGAGCTATCAAACGCAAAAACTATTTTACAAATCCGACTGCTAGTTTCGGAAACTACCCCTTAAAAACAAACTTTTACATCATCAAACTATTAGTTTAGAAGTATAGATTTCCATAATAATTAATGCACTTTAGTTACATTCTAGTTCAATTTCCCCTTTCGTGCAACATGTTTGGTCGAGGTAACGTAATAACGATAATATGCATGCTGCACTTTCGGGCAGTATCGGGCGCCAATACGAACGCATTATTCAATTACCGTATCGCTTGGGTTAATAGGATCGGTAATGTTTGCGTACCGCCTAGCTGATGAATTTCGAACCTACGTCAGTGGACATCAACATCGGAAATCTTCCTATTTTAGGTATTGAAAGTAATCTATCTATCCAAAAAAAGTCATCTATCTATACAAAAAAAATAAAGAGTTTTTTTTTTTGTTTAAACGTGCTAATATCTAGAACTGACAGACGATTTTGAAAAACTCTTTTTGCAATTGATAGCCCTATTCTTGAGGAAGGTAGGTAGGTTTTTAATACGACTCTACGACCCTCAGGAGCAGAGCAAACGAAAGCAGAAAGAACGCTGAGCGAAAATGAACAAAAAAAGAGCGGGCAGGAGACGAGCCACAAGCGTTGCGATGCGACGGGGTGGGTCGGGGAATAAGATATTTCACGTGGACGAAGTCGCGGGCAGAAGCTAGTCTTGTTATCATTATTTTATAGACTACATGTTTTATTAACAACTTTATTTTACGGTGAAATAGAGCTAGGTTGATTGTGAGAAAGCTATTTGACAAAAATCTGAAACTTGATAGGTATGTGTATATTAAATACTACTTCAAAAGGGTCCAAGTTGCTTCGATTTGTCTCGCGTTATAGCAAAGAATTTTCTAAAGCCTCAACTAGAAATAATTTATATAACATGTCGCCCACAAATTTGCAAAGACTTTTTCTGTACCAGCTTTGCTATGAAGACCGTCCGGTCAAAAATTCAGGAGCTACGCATTGATATAAAAAAATAGCAATGAAGCTCCATGAAAGCCTTAAGAATAAAGTCTAAACCGGTAACCTAAAACTTAGAGTAAGAATGTGGATAGCCACCAATATCTAGATGAGCAATTTTCCTTCAAAAAGTCGAGACACACAGGTGGTATTGAAAGGAGAATCTGGAAGCACAGTACTGCTCGCCAAGATAAATATGAAATGGAAAAAAAAATGTTGTCTACAACAAATACTAAAATCAAAACTCCCCATAAATTTAAATACAAAGGTAATGGATTCCTGTTTACTACCCCGCCTATCCTATGGTTGTCAGACTTGAATATTTAACAAAGCGGGCTAAGGCAATAATACAAACGAGCACTAGAAAGAAGCATCCTCAACATCCTATTGTATTTTCATCCCGATGATATTGAAACAGTCGCAAATCGATAGTATCGTCGTATTTCCTATGTCGTGGGTATCATTATCTGTGATGTTCCAACTCGAACTGTTCTAGACAAGACAATAATGGTCGGAAATTTTAATGGCCAATTGGTTTGATCCAACATTCAGATACATTTTGGATTTAAGAAACAAACAATGCACCGTAATGCGTCCCCGTGACTATGCAGCTCATATTCGAATTGTTTTCAATATTATGTTCTATACGGACGAATTTATATCCGAGAGATAACTTTCAAAAGTAAAAAAAAAACCTAACAGTCTGCTCCGCAATTTTTTTTGTTTGCATTTTAGTCTCGTCCGAAATGTCTGCTCGTTCACGTGACTCAAATGAATATTCGATTGAGCACATCCCGCAAAAATTAGCGAAGTAACCAGCAAATAACTCGAGTTCCGAATTGAACGAAACCGTTTTGTGAAAAACTTTGTACTGAAACTGATAATAAAAAGCATTTAATAAAAACTGCATGGCTTCCAAATTCTTTTCATGGGTATTGTGTGAAACCACATTGTGTTTGGTAAATGTTGCGTGTATAGCAGTATAGCGAACTGTGACACTCGCACACCGCACTCCTATAAGTATCTACATTTGTATAAATGAAGCGTTCCGTATCAGTTTCATTATTTTCTCGCTTACAATATTCCACAACAGTTGTTTCATTGATAAATTACCAACATGCAACTGGTAGGTACTTTCCAGGAGTAACAAACTTATCTAGTCTTGAATGAATTAATACCAAGCTTTTGATATATCAGAAACTTGGTGTTTACATAAGTAACTTTACATAAATACACGCAGCATAAACGAGTTGATTGCTTTTAAGTTAAACTAGCTAACTACTACTACTAAGGACTAACCTAACTACTACTAAGGAAGTGTTTTGGGAGGACTGTCTTATGTAACTTTGACGTTCAAAAAGTGCTGACTCTCAGCCTAGTTTGAATAAATGACTTTTGATTTGATTTAATTTGATTTGACTAAAATAAAATCTGGAGGCACGTCACTGAAAGTATGACTGATACTAAACCTCACATCAATCAAACTTTGTCAACTATCCGAAACGGGAAAGAAGACCTTAATAAACCTCTTAAGTGTTAGTTCGACTTCCCAGCAAGTTTATCCGGAAGTGCACTTTGATGACGAATCGAATTCGGAGAACGTGGGCAGTTGTGCCACATTCATCAATAACTTGAACAAAACTCCCGAATAAGCCTCTTTTACCTTGACGAAACCTTATTAGCGTGATATATCGAACATAATAATAATCTACCAACTCGTAATCATTATATTTCAACGCTACGTAAAATGCTAATATCATGCTGTTCATAGCAATCAAATGATATGTGACAAGACATTAAGGTTATGGTAGGCAATAGGCTCGTCCCCCTATTATATGAGACTTGAACATAGCAGGCGAAATGTGGGTGTAGGTACTATAAGTACACTTCTGCCCAACCCGTCGAGGAAACAGGGGTGATGATGTTTGTAACGTATGTAAATTCATGATTCAGTATCGGATATCCATCCATAACTTGCATTGTTGTGCTTTTCAATCAATTTGAGTGAGTTGTGTTATAATGTGAGTTTTTCAAATAAAACATAAATGATGGGAAACGAGAAGATGTGAGAGTATTAAAAAGGTTGATGTAATGGGAATAACACAAACACTAAGCGATGTTTTTCTTTTAAACACGGTATTGCATAAATATTATAATCTTTCAGAAGAGACATCCACAAGGCGACGAAACAGGGAAACATTATGGTAAAGAATTATTTACAGGGTATTGTCAAGACAACTTCACTTTGATAGTATTATTAATTAGTGTTTAACTTTCA
Organism: Aporophyla nigra; assembly: GCA_947507805.1. Taxonomy (NCBI): domain Eukaryota; kingdom Metazoa; phylum Arthropoda; class Insecta; order Lepidoptera; family Noctuidae; genus Aporophyla; species Aporophyla nigra. The sequence continues at coordinate 8,442,284 of OX382291.1, read as the reverse complement.
TTTGTATTGTATTGTTTAAGTACCGCTTCTGCCTGCGGCTTCACTCACTTAACAGTGTTTAGCTTTTGGTATTAAATATTAATGGTAACTTTAATTCAGGTGGATTATTTTTTTATTTCTTAGCCCGTATGCATCACTACTAAAGATCTAAGAACGAGCTTCTCTCAAAGATTGTATACTTTCTTAGGGTCCCCACTTATATAATGAAATCAATCGTATTACCCCAGAGGGCACTCTGGGAAATACGTATACGTACGATAGTTGAATGGCTCCATAATCTAAATTATAAAGAGACCGAGGCATAACTAACTCATCCAAAATAGTCCATCCCGCTAGTTTCTCTACACATAACAGATAAGACTTTTTTACATTTTACTTCTGTTTTTGTTCTGTTGTTTTTAATCTATGAGTTTATCATTGATATTTATGTTATGCACTATACCTTCACATTTACTTATCGACCAAATGTATGGTGGGACCCTGGTGATCCGCTGTACAGGTATTCCTAGTGCAGATAACAGTCTCTTGGGAACTTTTGTCACATAGGGTTAAGGTTTTATGCCATTCTTTGTGAAGAGAAAATACAGTATTTGAATTTATCCATATTCCATGTGTCATATTAATGAGAAATAATCCAGTGGAAAAAGCTCAACACATCTTTACTTTCAATAAATAGGTATACTTCCGAACAGCTAGAAATAATATTCTTCTATTAGTGTTGATGGTACTCATCTTCGTTCTTTTTATATAGTTTGAGCCCAGTAGGTAGCCACGTTAATTTAAAGTAAAAGTACTTTAAACTTATTTTAAATAGGCAGATAAAAGGCACTTTTGAACTTCAACATTTTACATTACTAGCGGGACTACTTAAAAAAGCGTGGGGTGCCTGATATCAATAAAAAAATTCCTTAAACAGCACCCCACGCTTTTTTTCCATTATTTTGTACTCTTTAGTTTGGTTTTCAATGGAAGCGTGTTTTTTAGTTTTTTTTAAACTATTATTTATTTTCTATTTTTTAGGGTGTTTCGAATTTTGAGACTTATGTCAGCGTAGTTTGTGACGTATGTCAGCGTAGTTTTCGAAGACAGTTTTTTTTGCAGTCCTGGTAACCCTGGCAAGGATAATGGCACAAATTAGTTTGTGACGTATGTCAGCGTAGTTTTCGAAGACAGTTTTTTTGCTATCCTGGTAACCCTGGCAAGGATAATAGCACAAATTTATGAAATTATTGCATTGTCATCGGTCCTTGACAGGTGTGCAAAGTTTGAATGAAATCTGGTTGTTTAAAGTGGGTCAAAATCGCGCTATAAGGAGTCGGTTACAAACAAACATACAAACATACAAGTGAAGCTAATATAAAGCGTGTAAAAAAAACCGCACCTAATCGGTTCACCTTTTTACGGTGCAGCTACGGTGCCACAGACAGATACACATAGCGGTCAAACTTATAACACCACTGTTTATGCGTCGGGGGTTAAAAATAGAATTGATTCTCGTCACCCCTTCCTAATGGTAGTTTCGTTGCGGTACCAGTGGCACTGTTAAGGTCATCCGAGGTGCAAATTAACGGTCACTTAGGACACTCCAACAAAGAGTGGCAACATCAACGAACAGAAGCAGTGTTGGATGGTTAATTAATCCCGCACTTCGACAAATTGTGTCTCATCTCTTGAGGCCGGGAAATTAAAATCGTTTCAATTGAAGAAAGCCATAGTTATAACATTTTCACGATAAGTACTTGGATAAGCTGATTAAAGGTCGCGTAGTGGCGCTGCATCCTGGAAGTGATGCTCCTAAGCGCATGCTTGGAGAGGGGCCAGTTCCCACTTCGTTGGAAGACGGGGAAACTGGTCCTCATTAAGAAGCCTGGGCGCCCAGCGGACTCTCCGTCCGCTTACCGGCCCATCGTGCTGCTCGACGAGGTGGGCAAGCTCTTTGAAAGAGTGATTGCAGACCGCCTCGTCGGGTGGCTGGTGCGGGAGGGGCCGGACTTGTCGGACGGCCAGTACGGCTTCCGCAAGGGGCGCTCTACGGTGGACGCCATCATGCGCGTGCGAGCCCTCACGACGGGGGATGCAGTGGCCCGGGGTGGGGTCGTCTTGGCGGTGTCTCTAGACATCGCCAATGCCTTCAACACCCTGCCCTGGAGTTGCATTAGGGAGGCACTCCGGTATCACCGGATGCCGACCTACCTCTGTCGCGTGGTCGAGGCCTATCTGACGGATAGGGCCGTCATCTACCCCGGTCACCAGGGAGAATGGAACCGGCGAGAGATGTCGTGCGGTGTCCCACAGGGATCGGTCCTGGGGCCGCATCTGTGGGACATCGGTTACGACTGGGTGCTGCGAGCCGACTTCTCTAGCGGAGTCAGCGTAGTTTGCTACGCTGACGACACACTGGTCTTGGCGCAGGGGAGGTCGCACGAGGCGGCGGCCGAACTTATGACACGCGGGGTTGCGACAATCGTCGATAGGATCCGGCAATTGGGACTCGAGGTGGCCTTGCACAAGTCCGAGGCCATGGGTTTTCATGGTCCTCGGAACGCGCCACCTGCGGGTTCCCAACTCACGGTAGGAGGGGTTCACATCGGCGTCGAGTCGACGATGAAGTACCTGGGACTTGTCCTCGATAGCCGGTGGAACTTCGTCGAGCACTTCCGACGCTTGGCTCCCAGACTGGAGAGGGCTGGGGCTGCCTTAAAGCGGCTCCTGCCCAATCTGGGGGGTCCAAACGCCTCCTGCCGGAGGCTCTACACGGGGGTCGTGCGGTCCATGGCCCTTTACGGGGCACCGGTGTGGGCGCCCTCATTGAGGCTGCGCCCAGCGCGCCGGTTGAGTGCGGCCCAGAGGGTCACGGCCATCCGGTTAATCCGGGGATCGGACGGTCTCCTGCGAGGCGGCGAGCCTCCTTGCCGGAGTGCCGCCATGGGATCTGGAGTCAAAGGTCCTCGCCCACATGTGGGAGTGGCGCGAGGAGGCGAAACTCCGCTGCCGCGACAAATCGCGGCACGGCGGACAGAGCTCCGGCAGGATCTCATGGCGACATGGCGGGTACGATTGTCGCATCCCAGCGCAGGGCACGCCACAATTACGGCGGTAAGTCCCCTCTTTGAGGAGTGGATAGAGAGGCGTCACGGCGTCCTCACCTACCGCCTGACGCAGGTACTCACCGGGCGTGGTTGCTTCGGTGGGTTCCTGTTCAGGATAAAGCGGGAGGAAACGCCCGGGTGTTTCCATTGTGAGGATCGTCTAGAGGACACGGTGGAGCATACGGCTGAGGTGTGCCCTGCCTGGGCGGAGCACCGCCGTGTCCTGGTAGAGGCGATCGGCGGCGGCGACCTCTCGCGTCCGGCCCTGGTGAGCCATGGTACGGAGCGAGAGGGCATGGGAAGCCGTCATCTCCTTCTGCGAAGCAGTAATGCTCGCGAAGGACGAGGTGAGGCGCGTGAGGGAATGGCAGTCTCTGCGCCCTCGCGTCCCTAGCCGCCGCAGGAGGAGACGCCCCGGGCGTCGGGAGTCGATAGCTGACTCCCGGCCACCGTAGGCGCGAGCTTGCGGGCGGAGAGCAATGGGTAGCTCGCCGCCCGGTAAGGACCAAGCTCGGGTCGACGGCGCGTAGTGTTCCACGTGCGCCTCAAAGAGATGTCAGCAAAACTGAAGGGGTCTGCTAGGACCGATGCCTGCTGGGGTCGCGAGATTGTTCGAAAGAGATACCGTGACCCTGGCACATGGGCAACTGAAGGAACACGGGTGGGTTTTAGTCAGTAAAAGTCTGACATGCCCTTCCGCTCCGCCCAGAGCGGGAGAAGTCATTTGATGATTCCCCATCCAAAAAAAAAAAGGGGTCGTCACACTTAAAACCAAAAACGGGCTCTTAAAACGCCCAGTTTTAAAACTGTCCTTACTGCCAACAAATAAAAATGATCAAGATCCAAATGCCCCAAAAAATTATAATAAAATGCCAACGGCGAGAAAAAGGCTTCCTATCTCATTCTCAGCTGTAGTTTTATCTTTAACATTATTTTTACTGTCACTAACAAGCACCGCTCAAGCATCCCACAACTTCACCCTGTTGACAAACAATAGTGTCTACTTCGACAAAATATCTAATATGCATTTAATTAGTGATGATTGGCAATTAATAGTCTATTATGTTATGACACAAATCCTTATCAAGAAGGAACGGCGGCATTATTAAAGTATATCAAGTATCTTGAAACCTTATGCTCTACGATTAGAAGACAAACACCTTGCGACGGCGTCATGTTACAACTTGAGCACGAGTTCGAAGAAATTAAACATTACGATAATATTGTCATGATAAATGACTCGTTTATGACTAATAAGAAACGTCGGCGATGCGGCATGATAGACGGGGTAAGCTACGTTGCAAATAGTTTATTCGGAGTGTTGGATCAACGATTTGCAGAAAAATATGAGAAAGATACTGACCTTTTGAAGCATAACGAAAACCATTTATACAACCTCTGGAAAAACTAAACTTCCGTCGTAGACTCTAAATTTAATCTCATGAAAAGGATGGAGAATACTATCAACAAAAATCACAAAATAATAAATCAGAAGCTTAATTATCTCCAAGATTTTTATAAAAATCTCGCTCAGCAAGTGCAAAACATAATTGTTATCACAGACTTCATAACGTCGGCTTTCACTGCCAACAACCTGCTGTATACCCTTCGTCGAATCTAGCACTCAATTTTGGACTAACCTCACTTTTTCTCCCTCGGGAGCATGTTCGGGTCAATCACAGAACGATAATAAACATGTCAGCGTAATTGCGACACCGCGCTCCATGCCTTCAATATTTTATTTATTTAATCTAAGTCAGTATATTTCGGACAGCATATCGGGCGCGACTCAATCTCATCCTATACACCTCATTAGTTTTAATCGTTATCCCATTTGTATTACTGAAATATAGTTATCTTTATAATCTTTAATCTTAGTTTATCTCAATCTCACCCCAACCCCGAACAAGACGACATCTTGCGGAAATAGGTACGCATTTATGAAAAACATCTTAATTTTTGCTGAACTAATTGTTGCTCAGAATGTTTTTGTTTTGCTGAAATTAAAACACGTTTTGGTCTGATCATGTTTTGGTCTGATCTGGGATAAAGACGATAGTCTTAGATTAACCAATCAGCATTCAAGTTGACAATCGTTCTTTTTTGCAAAGATCCTGATATAGGTCTTGTGATAGCAAAAATCTTAGTTTTCTATTTATCTTGCGACATGTATACAGGGTGTCCCAAAAGGTTACGTAGCTGGGAAGGGGTGACAGGGGTGGTAAAAAGGGTTAGCAGAAAAAAAAATCTTTTTTTTTTCAGTTGTTCAGTTGGAGGAATTTGAGTGGAATCGTAATTACTAAGTCCTTGACTGGACAAGAACTTAATTTTCTTTAAAATCTTGATTAGATATGTATTGTTTTTTTTAAAATTTCAATTTGATAAAGGGTTATTGATGATTACATAACAGCATTTTTTTTAATACAGTAATATTTGTAGGTACAGAATGCCATTTATTCTTTTAAATACCCAGAGGGGATTTATTTGTTTATTTTTCTGGTGACCCTTGTGAACACCCCTATCACCCCCCTTCCCAGCTACGTAACCTTTTGGGACATCCTGTATAAATGATAAGGAATGACGTGATAAGGCAACGGTGCGGCTTAAAAGATGCTTAGATGGTTTGGTCATGTTGAAAGAATCAATGAAGATCGACGAACAAAAGATATTTACAAGACATATGTGGACGGAAGCGCCGGGAAGAGACGTCACGGGAGGAAACAAAGTGACCTTATGGGTGATGTTCTTAAGAAAGATCAGGTGCGTAGTACTCGCAACCGGGGTGTGGGTATCACCAGCTGTATGACGCAAAAGCTGCATGTAAGAATCGTAGCACATGGCGATCTGTAGTTTTTGACTACCCTCATGGGAAGAACGCGTGTTTTTATGTATGTATGTGTATAAGTCAGTCACTACAAAATTGCAAATACCAGCCCGGTCTATATACAAGTTGCAGGATAACTACACAAAATATTTTCGCCTATTTTGCGTATTTATCATAAGGGAGAAGCGGCCCGCGAAATTTAATTTTTCTTACGTTCTTCGCAATTTGCAGGTCAGTTTCAGGCTTTACGTTGAACATAGTCCTTAAAATAATCAAAACAACCCTCTCACTTAATTTTATTCTATTGAGTGAATAGCTCATGAAAAACACATCACAGCCGTATTCTTTGAAATGGAAATAAGCGGGTAGATCTCTATGACTACAGTTTTGTTTAAAAGTGACCTGTGTTAATATTGTATCATTGATGAATCTAATTTATAAATAAAAACGTAGAACAAATCTTTGTCAATAAATAACTACTTATGTTAAAGAAATATCGATTGTTAAAACACACATATTTTCAATCATAAAACAAATCACAAGATTGGAAACGCTTTACCACTTATGTACCTATAATAGTATAATCATGTCTCTACGAAGGTCGCGGGAGCCTTCAGACTTCACCACCATCATTTACTCAACCGTTTCTCAGTTATGTTGGGGTTGCCTTCCACTTTAACCGGATGCAGTGAACTACTAGTATTATCCAGGGAACGCCTCCCTGACCTCTACAACCAGGTTACTGGGTATTCGAACGATGCCTTCAATAGTCAGACACGATATGTGAATAATATATTAGCCGCTTAATCGATATAAACAAATTACTGGTATTGCAGACATTGATATACATATAATGCACTAGCTTTTGCCAGCGGCTTCGCCCGCGTGGAGGTCGAAAATTATCCCGAGGGAACATACTACCGGGATAAAAAGTACCCTATATGTTATTCCAGGTTATAAACTACCTGTGTGCATAAATTTCATCTAAATCGGCTCAGTATTTTTGTGTTAAAGAGGAACAAACATCCATACATACAAACTTTCGCGTTTATAATATTAGTAGGAAGTAGGATGGATAGTCCTGGTGCATTTTTACTTTATACGATTTCTTTAATCGACCTCTATTGACCCACTAGTACGGGGGAAAACATTTTCGTGTAGGTACACTCAACTGCGCATCAGTGGTAACAATTTGACACAGACGGGCGCCTTTCTGTCGTAGCAGGGGTTTTGTACTCGTAAATGTATTGTCTCTAGTGATAAGTACGTTGACCGAACATTAATTTTATGTAGGTAGGTATTCTATCTATCGCCTATGACACGCAAAATTAATACGTTGTTATTATACTGGTATTTGTATATCATTATTGTCATTTTCACCTATACACTTTTATATACAAGGAGTATTTCGAGAGTATTTAGTTAGATTCTACGTCTTTTATTTTGTAGTAGCGTATTTTGTTATGACAATACAAATTACATTAAAATGTTGGAACAATATTGTAAGACTGAATATTCTTGGTTGTTTACGTTGGTCCTACATGTATTTTTATAATTCATGTTCAATATTACGTTCAGTGTTGCGTCTCTAAAATTAATATTACGATACAACGATATTCATCATTCAAGTTTGTGTTATGGACAAATTAATCAAAACGTGGAATATTTGACAGCTATCTGAATACACGCTCTTAATGATCTACTAACACGATTATCTACTACTAAAATTGATGTTGGATTTATGAAAGAACATCTAGCACACGACACCAACTTACTATTTAGAAGGTACTGAATACCTGCACCTATAGGTGCACTTCTGTCTTAGCCTTCGTCGAATACAGGCGTTATATTATATGATATGTGAATTGTTATATTGTAATTGTACGTCAAAATGTGGACGGAGCGTGTTTACACCTCGAGACACGACCCAACCCACCAACGCTACCGCTTGCGTACACTGAACTAATAAAACAAACATTGTTGAGTAATTACAAATCTATAGTAGGAAGGTGACGTAAAATTTGTAGGCAATGCGTGAGATTGTTGTAAGTAGGTCGCATACTCGCGTTGTCGCGTAGTCGTAACTAGTGTACTTTTACGTCGCGTGGAACGCGACGGGCGTGCTACGAACATACGACATATGTTTTGACACGCAATTATCGTTAAGACTCTCCCAAATTTTATTTTCTCGTACACCACTTTTAAAATTTTACTGGTTTCTGTGGATCCCTCTACATTTCTTCAATAGTCCCAAAATTCGTCAAAAAATTTCAAGATTAGATCTAACATGAACCCCCGTCATGTCTCCCGTAGACCTCTGGGTTCCACCTGGACCACTTTGGGAATCACTGGCCTAGAATCTAATATGTATCATTATAATTTTACCTATAATATTTAATACATATGGGACGATTTAGGGTTTAGATAGATGTTCAGAGCAAACGCTGAAAATATGTTAAGTCGAGAAAAGACATTAAACTTAGTGTCCTCGTATGGGCTGACCAAAATTTTGTCTGGACTTTAAGAGAGACTATTGTTTCAGTCTTTCTTTTCAGAGTATTCAGTAAGAAAACGCCAAACTCATATAATTTTAAAACATAACATCATATGACGTATAAATTATTTTTTTGAACCAACTTAAAGAAACAATAGTAAATTATTCACTAAGGGGATAAAGCTGAAACCTGTTTTTTAATGTCGCGAGCGCTATTTTGAAGCCCGAACACAATAAAGGATTTTAGGCAACCCGAGCGCAGCGAGGCAGCTGTTGTTTAACTCCTGAGCGAAGCGAGGGAATTAAGACTAGAATCTGGAGTGCAGCGACAGATTCAAGCGCGACCATGACGAAAACATGGCACCTTTATCCCCGAAAAGAGTACTCTACTTTTCGCACTTACAACAAAGTAATCAAAACCGAATCGATTCTCCAATTAGTAGTTAATCAAACTGTTAAATAATTGGGGAATACCCAGTTACGTGCCGTGTCTCACACTATTTACCCGATAGCGCGAAGACAGGGTTATGCCCACATATCGACTTACTAATTGTACGTGGGTCTTTATACCTTTGAAGCATCTTAATGGATGAATGGATATTAATAAACGAGGTGTCTATAGACTTGTCTAAGTCGCACAAAGGTTTTGATTTATTTACTTTACTGACAAGTGCGTGGGATGACTAGTGAGGTCCCCTCAAACTGTGTGATTCTATTCTCAAAAGACCATTTCAGACACCAGTCTACATACTGATCACATGATCTGACCAAGATAATCTCTGAACTTTAAGAGAGACTGTGATCTCTAAGTTTGTTTCGGCCTTTCATCTCAGAGTAGTCAGATAGGAAACGCCTACCTCATATGTTTTTGTCTAAATGTTTTTATAAAGAACCTAAGTAGTTACAGAAATAAAGTAATTGATAAAATCGAAATGGCGGATTTTAGACGTCAGTGGAAGGTCTTGAAAATAAACGTTTAGTGTGTCCATGTGGGGTATCAAAATAAAAATCTTGAGGAGTCCAAAACTATATGTCATACTAAAAGTATTAAAATAGAAATTATAAAACCAGACTGCTTGAAAAGTGAGCTCGTTTTGTACTTTTTAGTTGCAGTTGGGTTTTTGAATCTTTTCAACATTTCAAATGTTAACTCTCATGCTATTTTATAAAAACAATAAGATATAAATTTAAAACCAGCAAAAAAGTTTCCGACTCTGTTTTTTTTATGATTTAATCTTAAATTTATCGTTTGCAGATTTTTCCCTACGCTTGTAGTATAAGACGGTATTATTTGCCAAATTTCATAGTTCTAGTCCCACGGGAAATACCCTATACATTATGATTCCCTTGAGAGTGTCTAAATATACGTTTTTTTACGGCATAAATGGCCGTATCTTTTTATCGTGTAAACTTAGAAGTTTTGCTTTTTCACAGCTTCAAGAGGCTTTAAACTTGAGTATATTGTTTCAATTTCAACTCACGCGTTCCCGAGATAAAGGGTCTTCTTTTTGGGTACGGAACCCTAAAAAGAAATGACTTCAAACCCTTTTTAGGGTTCCGCACCTCAAAAGGAAAAAGCGGAACCCTTATAGGATCACTTTGTTGTCCGTACGTCCATCCGTCCGTCTGTCAAGACCCTTTTTCTCAGGAACGCGTGGAGGTATCAAGCTGAAATTTTATCAAATACACAAATCGACTGTTCCTTGGAGCTGTAAAAAATCAAACTTCTAAACTAACGCAATCAAAAGACATAGCCGTTTATGCTGCAAATTTCCGCAGGGAATCAAAACCTAAAGGGTACTTCCAGTCGATCTAGAATTTTGAAATTTGGTACGAAGCAACGTCTTATAGCACAGATAAAGGAAAAATTGCGAAAACCGTAAATTTTTAGTACATCATATAATAAAAATATATTTTTTAAATTTAAACTTTGTACCTACAGATTTGTACGGAACCCTCGATGCGCGAGTCCGACTCGCACTTGGCCGTTTTTTTTTTAGTTTAGGTTCCAAATTCAAATCACATTATGCTTTAGCGGCTCATAAATAAATTCAGGAGAATATTTTCATAGAGTACTATCTAAATATTTTACCCGGCTAGAGTCTACTTATGGCTTTAATAACTTGATTTAGGTTCGTTTTGCATGATATTTAATATGACATTAGCGAGCAATTGGTGTGAAAATACCATTTTACCAAAGCCTACACGTAGTCAGGAGCTGGAGTAAGTAAGTTTCAGAAAAAGAAAATAGAGTTTTCAGTTTCTTGGAACAGCTAGTTTTTCCAAGAATGTCTATTCGATAGTACCCATTTTCTCTATGAAAATGGGTCTCAATTTTCCTATTTTTATAGAGAAAATTGGTTTTATTAATGTACTAATCAAAATACAAGTATAACATATGTATATACTTTAGAGTCGGCGCTCTCAATCTCAGTAGAAGCTGATTTTTTCTTCAACAATAGGAAACTTTTGAAGTGAATAATGAAGTTGGTTCGCTTATGAATATGTATGAAGGACCTCTGTGAACTCAAAACTTAATAAGGTCGGGTTTCAGTCGCTTCAGGTAGTACACTAATCAACACTCGCTTGAAAGCGTCGAAATCCTACTTGATATAACGCGACCAAAAAGCCGAACTAAATTATTAATGTCGATAAATTATACAGTAGGTCTGGCTTGTAAAACATTGGACATTTTGAAGGATTCAGTGTTCGATTATCGTGGAAGATATTGAAAATCTGACCTAAATATTTGATAAAAAATATCTAAATAAATCTATAAGCTTTAGACATTCACCCTTATCAGATGTTTCATATATGTATTAACGGTCATACCCATTCATTTGGTTCAGTGCAGTCACTCGTGCCGTAAGTACTTCAATAATTATTCGTAGAAGACGGTTATGCGTGTTAGGATGATGTTACGATGTTTAGGTATATTTTACTGACTTAGCTTGTAAGCTAAACTCCTCCCTACTTGTTTTATTCCATTGTTTATGGAGCAACTGCTTGTAAGCAGTGGTGGCCCAGTGGTAACGGTCGCGACTTACGAGTAGTAGGTCGTGAGTTCAAACCCAAGCAGGCGCTTTACTTTGTGTCAATTATTTCATCACCACTGATCTCAAAACGGTGAAAGAAAACATCGTGAGGAAACCGGCATGTCTTAGAACCAAAAATTCGAAGACTTGTGACATCTACCAACCCGCACTGGGCCCCCGTGGTGCATTACGGCCCACTCCTTCTCACTGAGAGGAGGCCTGTGTCCCAGCAGTGGGGACATTATAGGCTGCTGATGATGACTGCTTGTCTGACCTCCACAACCCAGTTATTGGGTAACAGACTTGTGGGCTATTTTGGAACGTCTCATGTTAGCATAAATGATCATAAACTTCATAAAGTATGTCAATTTTCTATCAGTTATCATCATCATTATTTCAGTCCAAATATGTACGTCCACTGCTGGATAAGGGCCTCCCCCAATTTGGTGGGGGGTTTGCCATAATCCTTACGCTTGGCAGGTGGGTTGGCGATCGCAGTATTGTCGTAAAACGCATAGAGAACGCTGCTGAACATTCTCTAGTAATTCCCTTAGTCGCCGCTTACAGTACCCACGAGAATAAATGGGATGGTGCTATTCTTTACGTCCGGCACCACACGTAAAATACAATATTTCCATGTCTGTCCGTAAATGTGCTTATAATTACAACTTGTGAACCACAAACCGTAAGTTTTGTGGTTCACAAGTTAAGGCTCGTGCAGACTAGCGCGACACGACGGTCGCGCGCGAATCGCCGATTTATTTCCGTAGAGCAATTTCTATGAAAACGCGCGCGACACTTCACACAGGGGCGACCTGTCGCGCCGCGACACGGTCGCTCCGCGTCGAGCAGCGCTACAACATAAGGTACAATTTGTGTAGCGTCGGTTCGCAGCCGCGACGAACTCGTCGCGCAGCGACTGTGGCGTCGCGGCCGCGTATTCGCCGTGACGCCCTACAAAATGTACAACAAGCTGTCGCGCGCGATTCGTCGGTCGTGGTCGCGCCAATGTGAAAGGTGTTCCGTCCCGATAAATCGCAGAGTCGTCTCCGCGACAGGTCGCGCAACAAGTCGCGCCTGTTTGTGCGAGCCTTTATGCGACTTTTAAGAAACCCACATCAAGAAATAGGTTAGTAGTGTTCTAATATTTACATCCGGCACCACACAGATACCAGTCTAACAGTCATGCTGTATTATAATCATAAAAAATGTAAGTGTTACCAAATTGTTAAAATAACCTGTAAATAAGAAAAATAAATAATGGCTACGTACCTGAAACTCAAACGTGGGGTATATGGCGACGGTGTCGATGTCCGCGACGCTTTCCTTTAACGCTGGGCATTGATCCGGGGTCGGCTGTCAAACAATACACAATCGGTAAAATTGTCGACAAAACGTTTTAGATGGCAGCGATTTTCTAAACCCTATTTCACAACCAGCTAACGTCGAATATAATGAGCGAAATTTTTGCGAGATCTAGAATTTTCTCATAAATGCCTTCCTTTTAATATCAATCGCATTTTCGTAAAAATGTCACTATCGGGCTCGACGACTCTCAGAATTAGAAATTTTCGTAAAAAAGTCACTGGAACTCGACAACTCTTAAAATTGTAAAATAGGATTCACAAAAACCGTGGATAATATTTAATAAGTACCTACAATGTTAATGCGGATTTGAAGCTTTCCATACATTCTTAGAATATTATTTCAATAAATAGAAAGCACTTGATTCTTTGAGTATTGTAACCAGAACACAACATGTGAAAAACTCTAGACAAGCTTCTAACAGAGAAAATCTCTTGGCCGTTCATTGGAAATATAGAATTATTGTTATGTCCCATTCCTTTTATTTATTTCTTAAGTACCTATTCAAATCTAGAAATGAGATACGGTTTCTGCTTTTATTTATTATAAATACTAGCTTTTGCCAGCGGCTTCGCTAGCGTGAAGGTCGGAAAATATCCCGCGGGAACGTACTACCGGGATAAAAAGTACCCTATACGGAGTTGATATGACAGAGGGGCATTAAATTACACTACGTATACTATACGTGTTTAGTATTAATTCGATACGGTATAAAAATAAAAAGCACCAAAAATTGGATTATTTTTTTTCAAACAAACTAAATTGCTTACAAATCAGAGTAAAACGCAACCACCCTTTATAAATAAATTTAACTGACCTTAGATACCTAGGTAAGAACGACAACGGCGCGCGCGCGCGCGCGTGTGCGGCGTGTGTTATCTCGTATCAAAGAGGGCGGCCGCACGGCTGACGCGCTGGGTTTTTATGTTAGGTTTTGAAATACGCGCACAACAGTCACAACAAGATCACAATTTTTTTTAATTCTCGATGTGTCTTCCATTCACGTTAATGCACAAATTATACCGACGGAGAATATTGTTATTTATTTTTCTAATTACATCACTGTCCGTCGCTAAGCACTTTAATTTTGTAAAATGCTAAAATAATCCTATTTTTTAGTTCAACAATTGTATTTACCTCAGAGGCATACACTTCACCCTTAATGTACCCCCACAAAAAGAAATCCATGGGAGCGAGGTCTGGAGATCGTGATCGTGGAAGAGTCGAGTCGTTTCACAAAAAAAAACTAACACTGAATAATAATAATCCCAAGTTACGTTACGTTACAGGACACTGTCACAATAAAAAAAAGAAATACTGTTTGTCTTAAACTAAAAATCACAATTGTCAGCACACGAGTTCCACAAAACAAAATCTGCGCGGGAGGTCTTACGAAACGCACATTCGCGGCAGGATCGCGCCGGCGAACTGAATAAACAAGTTTTTTAGGACGATCGCAAGGATCTTAGATGAAGTAGCAAAACAGTGACGTATTTCTATTTCTTTTACGCACGGGAATTTTTGTATAACTGTCACTCTCGTAATAAAAGTGTAAGTGTGTGTATTCATTGCTTCCTTGTTTGCATTGCCATCTTTTAGCGAAAATATTTGGTTTTACTTGTGACTTGGATCAGAGCGGCAACAGCGCATTTCAGATTTATCATTTTAAGGTGCATGACCTATGCGTATAGGCATAATCAGCTGTTAGAAAAGATACATCGTGTTCAAACAGGGCAAAATCTTAAAAAATCATTTGCGACTAAACTACTGCTCCTATTTAATTGATTTTTGGTACAGGGCTTGAACATGGTCCCTAGTATAGGCAGTTTAAAAGAAAGCCCCTCTGTCGTATCAAGTTTGTATGTTAATCCAGGTTATAAACTATCTGTGTGCCAAATTTCATTCAAATCCGTTCAGTAGTTTTTGCGTGAAAGGGTAACAAACATACACATATATCCATCCTCACATACTTTCGCATTTATAATATTAGTAGGATATAGTGAGGGAAGCTAGTCTCATGAATCAGTTTCAAACTTAAAGCATTAATTTAAATTAAATCATTTATAGGCATTTTTAAATCGTCAAAGGAGTCAGTCATCCAAAAACATGAAGCTTATTACCCATTCCAAATAATTAATAGTAGTAGGTGCCTATGGAGAAGAAAGGACAAGAAACTCTACGGACACTTATAAATATATTGTTACAAAACATTTATTTATAACTAGCTTTTGCCAGCGGCTTCGCCCGCGTGGAGGTCAGAAAATATCCCGCGGGAACGTACTAACGGGATAAAAAGTAGCGTATGTCCTTTCTCGGGCTCTAAACTATCTGTGTACCAAATTTCATTTAAATCGGTTCAGTAGTTTTAGCAGGAAAGCGAGACAGACAGACAGACAGACAGACAGATAGACAGAGTTACTTTTGCATTTATAATATTAGTGTGGAGTGTGGATAGTGTGGATTAAGTTCATCATCTTAGCAAGTTATAATACAAGGTGTTCCTATTGATGTCCTATAACTTTTGGGATTGTATGAGACCAAGTCAAAAAATCAACGGGCATATGAATATTTTTATTTATCGTTTTACTTTTTCATACAAAAAATTATTCGACGTCACGATTATTTATATAAAACATGATATGATCTCATGAATAGCCTAGAGTTATGAGTTATCAATTGGACAACTTTGTATATAGGGTATATATATACCTATATCTTACGGATCCAGCCTTAAAAACTTTCATCAATGGCCTGATATGTTTTAATTGCCTTCATGACTATACTAGTCTTTAATATATTTTTGTATACCCACGATCTATAAACACGAAGCGTAATTGGCTGCCATGCAACAGAATGCTCTGAAATCACCTTTGTCAGCATGTTCATTCAATATTTGCCTTCAATACAGAGATACAGACTGTTTGTGTCACCCGCTGCTTGTAAATCTGTATCAATAAATAATATCAAGATATTTCTGTAGGCTTTTCATACATAGGTACGAACAGGTCTTTGAGATTCAGGTGATTCATCAGAATTGTATGATAAACTAGCTTCTGGACGAGGATTCGACCGCGTGGAAGTAAAAAAAATTACCACTTTAACCCCCCATTTTACCCTTTTAGGAATGGAACTCCAAAAAAAGGCTTTTTTAGTGGATACCTACTCCTCACAAAGAACACACCCTCCAAATTTTATCTCTCTTGGACCAGCGGTTTAGGCTGTGCGTGGATATATCAGTCAGTCACTCAGGACTTTGAATTTTGCATCTATAGATAAGGTTTCAATAGCCGATGCTTGGCACACTTTAATAAGGTAGACCGGCACGGAGACATCAAAATTTAATACTTACGTCGCCTGGGACCCGCATTAATTAAGTACCTCTTATATTGAGTTCGCTGAGTGTCGCAGTCACAAGCCACTCGATGGGATTGCCCATCGGCAAAAGCAAAAAATTGAACTTTCATACAAACATTCAACCCCTTAAGGGCGACGAATTATCAAAAATACTAAATTTTATGCTGCAATGATCCAGTGGTATGGCTGCACGTTATCTGTCAGTAAATTAGTTAATACAATTTTGTTTTTTTATTGTAACCTGGATACGTAGGATTTCAAGGGACAAAGGAGTAATTATCACTTAAGTATAGTCTTTTCATTTACCCAATTGCCAAATAGTCAGGTTTAAAATGTTAGTTCCCTTATTTATTATAGGTCGAAATTGTACTGTTTCCATTAATTAAGGTGAAAATGTTCGTTAAAAACTCATAATTTATGCCCAGACCAATATTAAAAATGATAAAAAATTTGAAAATTATGCGACGAAAAAAAAAATTTTTTTTTGAGCTGTATTACGATCATTTTATCATAATATCATTTTAATTGTGAAACAGTCTTTTCTTTGAACATTTGACAATACACTCGTTTGTTTTTCTGGCTTGCAATGTGTCCCAATACGCCTAACTGTTAAACTGAGTGTTTTACGGTGTTTACCTTAATTATTTCCAGCAATAGAGGTGTCAATATAAAGTGTCGGGCCTCATTGTAATAATAAGTAATAGACTTTTCTACAGGGCCTACTTGACCAGGTTATATCTTTAAATTGCTAACTTAGATAAACAAAGTGTTGTGTTTTTAAACTACAAATCGGAAATAAAATTTATAGTAGTGTGGTGCAGTAATGAAGGTATTTTTATTTTACTTGCCTCTTCACGACTTTTTCCTTGGTTATTCAGTGAAGATTTCACACGGATATCCATGCCGCCGGGGTAAGGAAGACCTGTAACAAATGAAAAATAATATTTAAGAGTTGCAACGCAATATCATTTTCTTTTAAGAGTAAATCGTCACAATCGGGACCAGTTGTTTTTTATCAGACTTAACTATGTTTAAAACTATAAATAGTTTCTATACTTAGTACTACAGACTGTAAGGTTAATTAGCTAAGATGTGGGTATTTTGATAGTATCCTATCTAGTATATCCCGAATAACATGTATTTGTATTAAATTTAGAAGCATATTAGAATAGTAGTTATTATTATAATTTTAGTTAAATATTAAATCGATTATTTAATTGTATCGAATCTGAGTTCAGTATGACAACACTTTGTTTGAAATATTTGACGTTTTAAAGTGAGGTGAAATGTGGGCATTCGTGTTTTGACGATTGAACCGAACACTTATCAGAAATAAATCCGTTTATATCATTACAATCATCGTTTAATTTGGGAGATAAAGATTAGATCCTTTATCTCAGAAGTGGGATTAGTGAATTACGCCTACAATTTTGGAGAAATATTCTCAAATATCGTGTTCACAAATTGCCACGTGTTTTTTTTTATTATTGTGTACGCAAGTCCCTGGTTATTATCTGAGTAATAATGGATAAAACTAGAGCTTAACGCAAGAGCAATGAGCGTAAACGTCGCCGTGACCGGAGCAGAGAAACAAGAACCAGCACTAAGCATAAACGGAAGCAACGCAGACAGCAATCGAGCAATCGCGATTCTTCGTCGGAATCCCTTCGTAGTGGAGGCCGCAGTTCCCGTGAGCAGCCTATGAGACGCCGTCACCAACCGAACCGGAGTCGCAGCCATGACGGATATCGCAGTCGGAGTAGCAGCTGTGAGCAGCATCGGCGACTCCGTCCCAGCCGGGGTCTAGATGAGAGGCGCAGTAGGCGAGGCCGCAGCAGGCGGTCAGGATCCAGCATCGAGCGACACACACCTCCACTTCCTGGTTACGTGAGTAATACCAATACTCTTAATAATGACACGCAAGCGTTTTTTGCTACTTTAGTGGAAGCTTTAACCCAAAGTCGACCTCCGGGTAACAAATTTCCTATGCTAGGCAATGTGATTCCAGATTTTGACCCTATGGTAAAGAGTCAGACTATAGTTATGTGGATAAATAAAGTTGATGAATGTGCTAGGCTCTATGGTTGGGGCGACGATCAGATAATACATTACGCTTTGCCTAAACTGTCAGGGATTGCCAAAGCGTGGTACCAGGCCCTTCCATCTATGTCGTATTCATGGTCTGAGTGGAAGGACAAACTGGAGCAGTCATTTCCGAGCAGTGAAGACTATGCTGAATTACTAACCGAGATGTTATCAAAACGTGTGAAATTTAATGATTCTTTAGAACATTATTACTATGAAAAAATTAATTTACTAAATCGATGCGAAATACATGGTAAACGTGCGGTGGATTGCCTACTATATGGGATTGAGGATCGGTCATTGAGATTAGGCGCGAAAGCAGCAAAATGTCAGGAACCGGAGCAGGTTCTCACATATTTTCAATCAATCAAGCAACATCTTCGTGAACCAGATAGGTCAAGGGCGAATTTTGATAAACGTAGCAACACTACCCCTCTATTATCTAGTAATAGTTCTAAGCAGATGAGTAATGGCACCGAAAATAAGACTCCGAAGTCACACAATAATGCGTCAATTGTATGCTTTAACTGCAATGAACCTGGGCATTACAGTTCTAGATGCACAAAAAAGATATTGAAGTGTAACGTTTGTTCCAAATTAGGTCATTTATCAATTAACTGTCCCAGATTACCCTCCGACTCGGCTAATAAAATTGATAAACCTGTAGAAAAAGACGTGATGCGTATTGAAACAAATAATACTAATGACACTAAATATTTAATTAATTTAAAACTCAACGGTGAAGTTATTCGAGGTTACGTAGATTTGGGTAGCCAATGTACGCTGATTCGGCACAGTGAGGCTGTTAGGAGAGGAATCACGTGGACTGATAGCAACTTACCGACTATGAGAGGAATAGGTGAGGGTGTAGTAATACCAGTGGGCGTATCAAACGTCATTATCGAAATTCAAGGTATTGTGGAGGAAGTCAACGCGTACGTCGTTGATGATAGCGTTATTAAATATTCAGTTTTAATTGGGCACAGTTTCACAGAGAAACCAGGCATAGTCATAACGAAAACTACACATTCGTTAATATTTACTCGTGACCAATCAGTTAAATTACAATTAAGTTTGAAAACTGATATTGTAATACCCCCTAAGGAAATGTATCCATTACCGTGTATTTGTACACACAAATATTCGGGTGTAGTCCACGTTAGAGGCTCGTTACGCGGCATGTCACAGAACGAATATTATCTGATGCCTGGTGAATATGAAATAGAAAACGGAGAGGTTAGGATACTGGTGCAAAACTTTAGTGACAGTGCAGTTTGTTTAAATAGGGATACGCTCATTACACGCGTCCTTTACTCCAAGAATAACTTGAGTATTAATTTATTAGATTTTGATAATGCTGAGACTAAGTCCGCTTTCAATTATGGCAAACAGCTTACTGAAAATGAGGTCAACTAATTAAAAGGGTTGCTCAAAAGGTATGAAACATGTTTCTCAGATAACCTAAAAGACCTGGGATTGACTAATGTAGTTCAAATGGAAATTGAATTAAGTGACTCGCAACCTGTAGTTTATCGCCCATATAGGCTCTCCTTTCCGGAGCGTAGACAGGTTCAATCTTTGGTGAAGGAAATGATCGATGCAGGCATAGTATGCGAGTCAAACTCGCCTTATGCTAGCCCAGTTTTACTGGTTAAGAAAAAGACTGGCGATAGCAGATTATGTGTTGATTATCGTGCATTAAATAATAAAACAAAAAAGGAACACTATCCGTTACCTTTAATTGATGATCAACTTGACAGGCTAGCTGGTAATTCTCTATTTGTAAGTTTAGACCTTGCATCTGGCTATTACCAGATTCCAGTAGAGGCAAAATCGCAAGACAAGACAGCATTTGTTACTCCTGATGGGCAATATCAGTTTAAACGCATGCCTTTTGGTTTAGCGAATGCACCTTCAATTTTTCAACGAGCAATGAGCAAAATATTGTCGAAAGTAAGTTATACGATCGTTTATATGGATGACGTATTGATTCCTTCGCGATCCTTTGATCAGGGAATGAGAAGGCTAGAGGAGGTACTTCAACTTGTAAAAGACGCAGGTCTTACACTTAAAGTAAAAAAATGTAGTTTTTTCTGTACTGAGCTAGAGTTCTTAGGATTTCACGTTAGTGGTGAGGGGATACGTCCAGGAAAGCGTAAAACATTAGCAATAGAAAACTTTCCAATTCCGCGAAATGTTCATGATATCAGACGATTTATCGGCCTTACTAGCTTTTTCCGGAGGTTCGTAAAGGACTTCGCCCTTATTGCCCGTCCACTAACAGACCTGTTAAAATCTAACTTTGAATGGAAATGGACAGCGGAGGAAACGGAGTCATTTAGAGTTCTGAAGGAAAAATTAGTTGAACGCCCTATATTAGCTTTATACGACCCTCGTTTACAAACCGAAATTCATACGGACGCGTCGAAGCTAGGTATTGCAGGGATCCTCCTTCAGCGAGGTACTGATGGCTTACTTAGGCCAGTAGCATATTACAGTCGTAAAACTACTGTAGACGAGCAAAAATTTCACTCATTTGAGTTGGAAACTTTAGCGGTAGTCGCATCTTTAAATCGTTTCCGAGTCTATTTACTAGGGCTAAGATTTAAAATAGTCACCGATTGTAACGCACTTCGTACTACCTTAACTAAGAGGGATCTTGTACCACGAATTTCCCGCTGGTGGATCCAGTTTCAGGAGTATGACTGCGAAATTGAGTACAGACCGGGCTCGCGTATGGCTCACGTAGACGCTCTCAGTCGCGCCCCTGTGAATGACCCAACCGATGTGGATACGGAGCATGTTTTTGATGTTCTACACGTAGACATTCGTGATTGGATCGCTACTGTACAGGATGATGATAGCGAAATAAAACGTATAAAAGAGATCTTAGAAGACGACAAGACTAAGTTTGTAGCTGATGTGCGTAAAAATTATATGTTAAAGGGTAGTTATGTGTATAAAATTTTAGACGAAGGATTACGATGGGTAGTTCCGAGGGGTTGTAGGTGGCAAGTGCTGCGCATGAACCACGATGAGGTGGGTCATTTTGGCTTCGAAAAAACGTTGAGTCGTATCAGAAGCATATTTTGGTTTCCAAAAATGCGTAGGTTCACTAAGAAATATGTCTCAGCTTGTTTGGAGTGTGCGCATCATAAGGCACCTGGTGGCCCCAAAGAGGGAATGCTTCATCCAGTACCTAAGTTGGAGAAACCATTCCATACACTTCATGCCGATCATCTGGGCCCATTCATTCGCTCTAAGAGAGGCAACATGTATTTGCTTGTTATTATAGATGCTTTTACAAAATTTATTAATATACGAGCTGTTAAAGATACTAAGACGACTACGGCGATCAAGGTATTTAAGGAACATTTTAGTTATTTCGGCGTTCCTTCTCGTCTTATAACAGATCGTGGCTCTTGTTTCACAAGTGCAAAATTTAAGAGTTTCATAGACCATTTAAAAATAAAGCACATCTTGAATGCAGTAGCTACTCCAAGAGCGAATGGACAGGTGGAAAGGTTTAACCGAACCATAACTGATGCTCTAAGTACAAAATGTCATGACGGAAATGACAATTTATGGGATGAATACATCGGTGACGTACAATTAGGTATTAATACCACTATTAACAAGACAACAGGGAAGAGTCCCTCTGAGCTGTTGTTCGGTTGTAGATTGACGAATGCATCGGAAAACGTATTGAGTGACGTAATTGCTGAAACAACTGAACGAATCGATGGTGATGTGTTACTAAAACTGAGGTCGAATGCTAGGGAAAGAATAGAAAAACAACAAGATTATGCTAAAAAACGGTTCGATACTCATAGGAAGCCTCCGACAAAATATAATGTAGGTGATTTAGTTAGAGTAGAGAGAACAGTTATAGACAAAGATCATATAGGAAAATCACATAAGCTCATCCCCAAATTCCAAGGTCCCTATCGAATCCTTAAAATATTACCTAATGACAGATTTCTCGTTGAAGATACCCCATTAACAAGAAAGAGTAACAAGAGGTATGAAAATGTTGTTGCGCTAGATAAAATCCATCCCTGGATGAACTTTAAAGGTTACGCCAGTGAGAGCACTGACAGTGATCAGAGTGAGGGCACAGAGATAGAGGAAGAGAGAGAGTGATCTACACATTAAGTGGGACCAATATAATTATTCAATGTTGGTGATAGTAATGATATGCTAAATAACATGGGTTAATCAACTTCCCTGATGAAAATGAGTAAGATTTGCGTGTCATTGTTAAGGTTGTATATCTATACATGAGCAATCAGTGCAGATAATGAATGGCATTGAGAAATCGATGTCGCACATATTATGATTGCAAGATAGTGAGTAAGATTATACGATGTGAGCACAATTTGTCATAGAGGTCAGTGCAGATCATGAATGGTACCAAGATAACGGTGCCGCACAGTTGACCAAAGATCGTGACAGATTGTGCAAGAAACAAAGAATGAGAATGCAGATCCAGCTTCATGAATTTGAATTTTGATCAAGATTTGTGATTTAGATAAAAACGATAAGCTAAATTGAGATAAACTTAGATGTAATATGAAAATAGAAACTTTGAAATTTTTATTGTGATGAGAATTTGTGACAGACATAGATCATGAAAGAATATAGAATATTAGTTGAACTGTAAACAATTCACCTCGTGGTATGAATTATTATTTTTCAAGAATGAAATTACTTGTAGAAATATGTATGTATTGATAATCAAGTTATGACCTATATTATGTTTTATTTTGTTATTTATCATCAAATTAATGATTTATTAAAGTTAACACCAAACAAGTGAGAGGACTCACTTACACAGGATGGCCGAGTTGTAAGGTTAATTAGCTAAGATGTGGGTATTTTGATAGTATCCTATCTAGTATATCCCGAATAACATGTATTTGTATTAAATTTAGAAGCATATTAGAATAGTAGTTATTATTATAATTTTAGTTAAATATTAAATCGATTATTTAATTGTATCGAATCAGAGTTCAGTATGACAACACTTTGTTTGAAATATTTGACGTTTTAAAGTGAGGTGAAATGTGGGCATTCGTGTTTTGACGATTGAACCGAACACTTATCAGAAATAAATCCGTTTATATCATTACAATCATCGTTTAATTTGGGAGATAAAGATTAGATCCTTTAAGACGGACTAGGCAGTTAAAATTATTGTTGTATTGCATGCATACCTAAATGTTTATAACAATGAACAATATCATTATGATCATCCTTATCACCTGCGTAGCCTTTTTCTATGTTGGGATCAGCTTGCAGTCTAACCAGATGCAGTTGGATACTAGTATTTTACACGATACCCATTGGTAAGACTGGTTGTTAGACTTTCGGGTTAGTGACGATCCGTAACGACTGCCAAAGATCCACGGGTGACAGCCGGGACCAACGGTTTCACGTGCTTTCCAAGGCACGGTAATTCCGACTTTGAACAATAATAAGTAGTCTATTATTATGTTTATCATAATAAAAAATAAAGTGTTGAAATTGCCCTGTTTATTACTTGCGTAATGTCACACACACACGCAAGTAGCTGCTGATAGTATAGTTTGATTTCCTGCACGAACGCTTTAGAACTTCAAATGGAAAATGTCAACTACATATCCGGCCAGATACAAAGACCAATCGGCAATACATATTTGACATATGTAAATACGATCCCGCCGATTGCACCCAGGGACGAAAAATTGAAAATACATCGTCTGAGGTACGAATAATTTACTCGAAGTAAACATTTCTTGTAACTGTTTATTTACATGAGTTATGAATAAGTTTCATATAAAGTCGTGTTCATAATGTTTGACTGAAGTAATCATTGTTTTTCGTCGTGCTCGAGCGTCGAGGTATAATAAAAAATTGATTTGAAGGAAAGTCAAACTTCTATTTTCCAGCCATAGCTGTCAAATGAAGAGATCGGCAGGCGAGCCAAGTTAACCGACATATCCCGAAGAATTGCCAAACTTAAGTGGCAGTGGGCAAGGTTAATGACCGATGAGGCTGAAAGGTTCCAAAGGGGCAACCGCGTACCGGTAGACGTAGAGTTAGAAAGCCTCCCACAAGGTGGACCGATGACCTTGTGAAGGCCGCAGGAATCCGTTAAAGAGCACAACAAAAGATAAAATTAAGATAACTAAAAATACCCCAGTAACAGCAAGTAACTTAGATGTAGTGCTCGCCGGCCAAGTGTGCATCAAGAAGGCCTAAACAGTAATTAATTTTCAAAGTATACATCCAAAGACATCCTAATGAGAAAGACAATACATTTTTCGAAGATCAGTTAAGTGTTTCCCAAAAAGAAATGAAGTTGTAAATTTGAAAGACAGCACGATAACATTGAGGGATGAAATATACACAGAATGCAGTTTTAAATGAAATGTAATTAATTTAAAAAAAAGCAATTTTCACAATTCACGCAGATAAGATATCTGATTGAGTCCTATGAAAAGTTTGCATAGTTTATAAAAATGCATTTTAAGAATATATAATGTTCATATTAGTACTTTGCATCATATTGATTTTTATACTTCCTTTTTTACAGCGAAGATATCTAACGTCCGCAATCTATTTCAAAGTATCGGAAAGCTGGCTTGGCGTGGTACGGGTACTGTTCTACAATTTCAATAGGCTAGTGCATGCAGCCACTCAGCCAGACGGCTCAATCACTGTCAATACTATCGATAGAGCATTCATAACAACAACAGCGGCAGGTAGACTAACGGACATCAATCTTCACGCTTCACGATGACAGATACGTAAATGATTGTCACCAACTCTCTTTGTGCGATACACCACAATATCCAATCCATTTAATCACTGACAGATGCTATCTATCGAACGTTTGGCTAGATTCAAATGGTAATGGACAGTGGGGGTTAGCTCGTAATGCTATATTCGATGCAATTACTCCATCGCACCGAAAATAGAATTTTTAGCCTGATGCTTTTAAGTAATTAGGGAAACTAAAATGGTGTCGAGACAAACACGTCGGCTTTCAATAATGGTGTGTTCTAAAATAAAGCCTTGTTTTCAGCGCTACCGCAGCAGTGAAACACTTTGGTATTATGTTTGACACCACTGCTTGTCAAACACCTCCCACAATTCCAACAAAAAAGAAAAAGGAGGTGGCTCAGACAAAGGATGTATCCTTTTGCAGCAAAAGGTATACGTTCACATCGTCTCGCCACCTTTTCACCATCCTCAAGTAACCACCGTGTGGAGACTGTTGACCAGCAGTCACTATGCACGCTGCTGATATGCTCCATTTGCGTTATTTTATTTTACATTAATCCACTGCATTTCTATTATGAACCGTACAAACCGCGAGCGCTTTGCGAAATCGTTTCTAACTAATTTTAATCCGATTCATTTGAATTCGTAATTTGAGTAGCATAACATTTACATGCCGTACGGGTTACCGTTTATTTGTTTCCACAAATAAACCATAATTTGTATTTGGACATTTGTTGTTGTATAATATGATTTTAAAAACAGATTTAAAACCGGTAAACTGAGTTTTCGGATAATTTGCCACTGTTTTTAAATGCACGCTGGTCCCTACTCCCTCTCCTGGTTTGAAAAGGTTTTTTTTTAATTTATGCAGGTGCATTAACTTTATAATGTATGATCGATCGGTCGAGGGTGAAAAATATGTACATATGGATAAGTATCCGTAGCAGTTCAGAATAGAAATTTAAATAGTTACCCGATTATGGCAAGGATCTTGCAAAATTACTTTGGTACGCAAAATATAACACGTATTGTTTTACTCTTGGGTATTTTTGTTCTAGCGGCCTGGCCCTGTATCGCATGGTTTATAGGGAAGCCTTGATAAAACAGACAGTTGTGATTTGTTTATCATATCATATATTAAACATAACTTCATAATGTTTTTTTGTTAGACTTCGATCACGCTTGATAGAATATAACTGTCACTGGCGAAGTGTAAATATATAGTCACAAAGTGATAAGTAAACCGGATCGTCGGATATACATTCAGTTTAGTAGAAACTAATACATGTTTTATTTAAATTTTATCACATTAAACTTCATTCGAAAATATTCATTAGTTGCTTACTAAACTTCAACTATATGTGAGGACTAACCACCTTTTCTATTTAGTGACTTACTATAGGTACACCTCTGCCCAACCCCCCAGAAACAAGGCATGTTGTTACGATATGTTTAATATCAATTGACTTAATATAAAAATGTATAAGTCAATGTTAAGGAAAACCGCATCAAAATCCGTTGCGTAGTTGAGAAGAACAACGTGGTCTCGCAGACAGACACGATAAGCGAGTCTAATTTTAATATACGTAGGTATATATTATATTCACGTTTAGAGATGATACATCTACTGTATAATGCTAACAAAATTCATCTACTTATTTCGTTGTAGCAGCTAAAACATGGCGCTTGTCAGTATAATTAACGTCGATGCCAACATAAATTTGCTGATACATAATGCATTTCCATTAGTGTCCTTTAAGTTTCATGATTCAGCTGTTCAGCGCTTCATGTAACAAAGCCAGCGAGCAATTATTAATATATTAATAAATTCATCATCATAATTTCAGCCGAAAGACGTCCACTGCTGGACATATGCCTCCCCCAAAAGTGGGGAGCTTGCAATAATCGCCACGGTTGGAGATCGCAGTATGGTGGTAAAATGCATAGAGAACGCTGCTGCCCATTTTCTAATAAGTCCCCAAACGACTTATTAGGACACCCACGGAAAGCAATGGGATGGTGCTTGCTATTCGTTACGTCCGGGACCACACGGTAGGTACTCCGGCACCACCCGGCACACTAACGTTAATAAATTATTAGTATTTGCATGTATTCAGTTCGTTGATCCCGATTAAGATAAGCTCTCATATTTTTTACACGCTTTATATTAGTTTCACTTGTACGTTTGTTTGTAACCGACTCCTTATAGCGCGATTTTGACCCACTTTAAACGACCAGATTTCAATTAAACTCTGTAGACTTATCGAGGACCGATGACAATACTATAATTTCATAAATTTGTGCCATTATCCTTGCCAGGGTTACCAGAACAGCAAAAAAATTGTCTTCGAAAACTACGCTGACATACGTGACAAACTACGCTGACATACGTCTCAAAATACGAAACGCTCTAAAAAAAAAAATAGTTTTAAAAAAAAGCGTGGGGTGCCTGATGTCAATAAAAAAAAAAACCGGCCAAGTGCGAGTCGGACTCGCGCACCGAGGGT
The DNA here is from genome assembly GCA_947507805.1 of Aporophyla nigra. NCBI lineage: Eukaryota > Metazoa > Arthropoda > Insecta > Lepidoptera > Noctuidae > Aporophyla > Aporophyla nigra. The sequence goes on along the minus strand of OX382291.1, from coordinate 8,414,763 downwards.
TCCGTACAAACCTGTAGGTATATTAGTAAAAGTTCACCGATCATGACAATCGAGTCGTATTTCTGTTCTGTTTCTTGGCTTGGTTTTATGTCTGTCTGTGTTTTGTTCTGTTTATTATATGATGTAAGAAAAAATTTACGGTTTTCGCAATTTTTCCTTTATCTGTGCAATAAAACGTTGCTTCGTACCAAATTTGAAAATTCTAGATCGACTGGAAGTACCCTTTAGGTTTTGATTCCCTTGCGAGTTTCGAATATTTGAGGAAATTTGCGGTATAAACGGCTATATCTTTTGATTGCGTTAGCTTAGAAGTTTGATTTTTTCACAGCTCTAAGGGACAGTAAACCTGAGTATTTGTTATAAATTTCAGCTTGATACCTCCACGCGTTCCTGAGAAAAAGGGTCTTGACAGACGGACGGACGGACGGACGGACGGACAACAAAGTGATCCTATAAGGGTTCCGCTTTTTCCTTTTGAGGTGCGGAACCCTAAAAATACCTTAAAAAGCACCCCATGCTTTTTTTCCGTTATTTTCTACTTTTTAGTTTGGTTTTTTATGAAAGCGTGCTTTTTAGTTTTTTAAACTATTTTTTTTATGTTAAGTTGGTAATAGTACTTACTTACTACTTTAAAACAATATTCTAAATGCACTTGAGAAAATTTTTATATCTCACTAGCTGACCCGACAGACGTTGTCCTGTCTCTTTGATGATATTTGAGCATGCATTCTGTCAATTCTATGTCAAATGTCATAATGATACATTAAAAAAGTTTACATTGTACTATTATATGGTTGTTCTTAAATTTTCTAATTTTCCGCACAATTTTTAATTTTTTCCGCACAATTTTTAATTTTTTTTCTTTCATAAGAACCTTCTCCTGACAAATACAAAACACAACAAAAAAAAAAGTGAAATCGGTCCAGCCGTTCACGCGTGATGTCGTGACCAAGGGAAATAGGGATTCATTTTTATATATATATATATAAATTGAATAAATTATTGTTCGGGAAATTATTTTTAGAATCGTGTGCTTCATTTGTTTTCTCATTAATTTCTTTTTATGGAGGCAGAGTCTGCAGTCTCGCTAGCGTGGTTGTCGAAACTTTTTCCACGGAAACGTATACATGGCTACTACATATCATCTCTAGTTTTAGCTGACCTTCCATTGTATAGGCTTTTCGTACAATGAGCAATCAGCTTAAACTGGAAATGTATAAGCTTGATTTGTCGCCGCGCGTACTACTGGGATAAAAAGTATCATGCGATTTATTCCAAGATATAAATTATCTGTTTGCTAAACAACAAAATCATTTCAAGGATAATACTAATGTTTGAAAACTATCATGCATTCATGCAAACCTAGCACTTTTTGTTAGGATACTCCTCAAAAATTAAGCATGACGCGTGAAGAGAATACCGTCTTGTATGCATACAACGGATTACCGAGATAAAAGTATCCTATATCCTATTGTAGGTCATGGTCCACCTGTATGCCAAATTATGAATGAAATCTGTTCTGTAATTAAGCGTAAAATCGTTTCAAACAAACTAACTTTCGCATTCATAATTTTGTTAAGATTATTCCGAATCCCAAACTCAATGGATTTTTCCACAACATACACCAAACACTTTGAGCTACTCCGTATATAACTATGCTTTGAACAACAGCATTATATTGTCAAGACAGTTCACAATACCGTAACTCGAGAGTGAATAGACAGACCATCTCCTACATAAAGAGATTGTATCTCGGATTGTCGGCAGCTGCAGTGTTTACAAACTACCTGTGTCCCTTGTCCGTCACGTAATACCAGTGCGACTATTATACGTTGTCAGGTACTGCTAATCTTATTAAACAGTTTACTCTGGCACCAGAAGTTCATAAGAATTTTGTTATTTCACTAATATCCCTGTTTGTCATAGGCCAATCTATAACCAATCATGACTTCCAGTAAAAAAAAAAAAAACACCTTTATTAGTTCTCAATGCATTTGTTTTCCCTTTGTTACTTCATAGAACACTTTCCGTCAACCTTCAAACGTAAATAATGAGGTACATAAGTAGGTATAAGTGGGCTCCACTACAAAATCACAGGTAACATAAATAACCTAGTTCTTTGTTTTGGATCGATACTAGTTGCTCGCATTTGCATGTAAGATGGGTTAGGGTGGACGCACCATGGATAACTACCGGTTGAAGGACGATCACACTTGATATTTCTAGCATGGCTTATAAAGTCTCATTGCTTTAGCGACCTTTTGGCTCAGGCTACTATTCCATCGCTCAACAGTGCAACAAGACTTTTGTTTTTGCAGATGCATGTGTAGAAACGCAACGGCTACTGTATGCGAGTAGGACGGACCGTGGATGCATGATTCAAACAGACTTGCAAACGTGAAAGTTGCTAATATGCGGCTAGCCTTCGAGAGAAGACAAATTCGAAATGAAGCACGCCCTTTGATGCCAAATTGAATAACTACTTCTGTAACACAGGTAAGTAACTACTTTTAAACCTGGTGTTTTAACGTCAAAAACGATTATAATCTTATATAATAGGGATAACACACACAAAAATATACATATTAGGTTGGGGAAAAAGTCTTTTCGCATTATAGTATGAATGAACTTGTAATAAAATCTCTTTGGCTATACTATTTGTATCTGGCTGGTTTTGGTATCATTGAAAGTTTAAATTTTAAAGAACATAATTCCAAATTCGGAAAATGTGTGATTTTTATTTGTTTTTCGTACCGTCAAGATGAGTGAATCTAATGAAGAAATTCGATACATTTTAAAATTTTACTACAAAAAAGGTAAAAATGCAACGCAAGCCGCGAAAAAAAATTGCGATGTTTATGGACCTAGTGTAGTGTCTGTGAGAGTAGCACAAATTTGGTTTAAGCGTTTTCTATCCGGAAATTTTGATGTCAAAGATGCACGTCGCTCTGGTCGCCCTATTACGGATAAAATGGATGCCATTTTTGAAAAAGTGGAGCAAGATCGGCATACCAGTAGTTACGACGTAGCTGAAGAACTGGAAATTGACCACAAAACAGTTTTGGCGCATTTGAAAAAAACTGGGTACACAAAAAAGCTCGACATTTGGGTACCTCACGAGCTCACTGAAAGAAACCTAATGAACCGTGTACTCATTTGTGATTCTTTATTACGACGTAATGAAACCGAACCATTTTTGAAGAAGCTGATAACTGGTGATGAAAAGTGGATCACGTATGACAAGAACGTGCGAAAAAGGTCGTGGTCAAAGGCCGGTCAGGCTTCACAGACTGTGGCGAAACCCGGGTTAACTTGCAACAAGGTGATGCTGTGTGTGTGGTGGGATTGGAAGGGCATTATTCATTATGAGCTGTCACCACCAGGCAGGACCATCGATTCTGAACTCTACTGCGAACAACTGATGAGATTAAAGCAAGAAGTTGAGAGAAAGCGGCCGGAATTAATCAACAGAAGGGGTGTGGTTTTTCATCATGATAACGCTAGACCTCACACATCTTTAGCCACCCAACAAAAATTAAGAGAGTTTGGTTGGGAGGTGTTAATGCATCCGCCGTATAGTCCTGACCTTGCACCTTCAGATTTCCACCTGTTTCGGTCTCTTCAGAATTCTTTAGGCAGTGTCTGGTTAACATCTCGAGAGGACTGCCAAAACCACTTGTCGCGGTATTTTGACCAGAAGTCCCAAAATTTCTATAGCAATGGGATCATGTCCCTACCTACAAGATGGCAAAAAGTTATCGAACAAAATGGTACCTACATACTTTAGTTAAATGTAAATAAACTTTATTAAAAAATGTTTTGAATTTTCTTAAAAAATGCGAAGAAACTTTTTCCCCAACCTATTATGTCATAAACTTCAAAAACTGCCCCCCCCCCCCCCCCCGTAAATGTTGCTATCGCTAAATATTGCAGTAAACCCTGTTTGACTTGAAATAGGTGCCATTTATGTAACTAAAAAAATTGATTTGCCGTTAAGTTTTGTTCAGCACTTTTCGGATTCCATTCGTATCAGCGGCGAGTGGCGTCTGATACGCTAGTGTCACGCGACCACGGTTAGAACTTGTTCGATATTCTCATGTAATCTTTTAAAGTGTATACTAAATTGAAAAATTGATTTCAATCGATTACTAGCTTCTGCCCGCGACTTCATCCATGCAAAATTTCTTGCTCGCCCGACCCTCCCTAACGCTCAAAAGGAATAACTTTCCCTGTTTTTGCAACATTTTTTAATTTTTGCTCCGCTCTTATTAGCCGTAGCGTGATGTTATTTAGCCTATCACCTTCCTCCACAAAAAAGCAACCAGACAGTACAAGATTTTTTCCTGAGAGTGGCGCGTTCAACCAAACAAACACTTCAGGTTTATGATAAGTATTAGTATAGATTTAATGTGGTTGTAATGCTGTAGTGCAGTTGACGCTCAAATCACGCAGATTGTAAGCGGTAAATGCGCTACGATTGTTCTCTATGATAACTTCCAGTATTCCTAAGCGAATGACGGAAGAGAGAAGATGAAACAACTATTTTAGCGATTTCGTCCCCCCCCCCCCCCCCTAAAGCATTGCATAGCCTGCGCTTATTAAATTCGTTCTTGTTCAGCGTTCGTTCCATCTTTTTTTTATGTTTGTTCGGCTTCTAAGAAGGGATCTAGCGTATTGCCTTTCGCAAAGATGGAACTATCAAAAGATTTTTCAAAATCCGACTGATATTGCTAGAGATGATCGCGTCCGAACAAATAAAAAACAACAGTCGCTTCAGCTTTTTATTATTAGTGTCTAGATAGACAGCGGGACGGCAATATCGTCTTGAATATATTATTTCTCTAGGTTCGATTCCCAGGTCTGGCAAAGTGTTATTGGATTTTTCCATTACGAATATCTTAGTAGTAGCCTGCGAATTTGGATTCATACCCGGTTGATGGCAATGGGCTTGTTTTTATATTATATTGGACTTAAACATAACTAGTGAAATGTGGGTGTACTATAAATACACCTTTGTCTAGCCCTGCAAGGATTATAGGCGTGATATTATTTTATTTCTCTCTAATATATTTTCGATCACCTTCCCTTTTTAGATCTCCATCAAACTTTTTGATATTTGCATTCGTTTTTTGTCCCGCAGCTATCGCAGCCTATTCAGAAACCATGTATTTCTTTTAAAAAACCGTGGTACTGTAAATAAACCATTTCGACCTAAAATGACAGGAGCTGTAAATCGAGTAAGGCCGCTTGTTGTTTCCCATGCATATCAATTATTTTAGGTCGTACGGCGTACCGCTAACTGGAAAAGCGGATCTAGTATACAAAAGAATTGTGGCACTGCGCGCGTTTTGAAGAATGGATAAAACTGGTTAAGTTACTTATCACAGAGGAACTCACACGTGTAGAAATAAAACTATAACTACATAAAAGTATTCTATTCTGTAAGCAAATGGGTTAAATTATATGATGCCTTTGCATAGAAGTATAGGTTCAGGAGCTGAATATGGCAGGTAATTCTCTTAAACAGTAAAGAGCTTAGTTAACGAGTGTTTTGATTGTTGCATAAGAGAATTTCGGTAGCGAACTGCGGCGACATCCCGGCAAACTTTAACAATGTTTCCTTGTATGGTTCAGACCCGTAGCACATACACATTCTGCGTTTTCATTCGACATTTCTCCCTGTGTAAATATTTGAGCTGCAATCTGCAAGTTCTCATAACGTTATAGAAATAACAAGGTTTAGTTTGCATTGCTCTGTACATTATTAAACATCAACAACATTTCCCTTAAGTTGAGTAAATTATTTCTGTAATATGTGGAAATGTTTGCTTTGTTGAATTTCTGCGGTGAAACATTTAATATTCCTTTTCGACAACGTTGGAAAATGATCTGAGTCTAAGTATTTATTTGGAAAAAGGCCCGTTATCGCAACCACCTTTCTCTTCCTCTCTTTTCACTTAAGTACTTACTGTAAATAATTTTGCTGTGTTGTTTTGTTTTAATGTCTCTGAAACTGTTGTTGCAATCATTCTCGGAAAAAATATATGTTAATCTACATTATATACTGCATCAGAGATCGATTTAATATTTCGTAAAAGGATTTCAATATTGTTGAAATATCAGGAGCACTGATAAGTGCTGTCTGCCGATTAAATTTGTTTTTCTCGTTACCTATTAATCCCGGGATTCTATAAAAATGATCATAAAGCATGACTTTTGAATTGAATTTTTTTGCCTGTTGAATTTTTAAACTGAAAACAGTAAAATTCGGAAAACAAGGGTGGTCTTTTTGTAACAGATAAGTACTTAACATACCGTATAATGTTGTAAATTCTCGCAAACGATTTATGCATGGCAGGATGAATCGTATCAATTAAAAGTTTCGTCGAGTGAGTTGGGATTAGGACGTAAGTTGACGTCATTAGTTCAGTATGCGCGAGGATTCTAACCAAATAGTTCTAGTTTTGACGCTGTCAGAGATCTCCAACTATTTACACGTGAATGGTAAAGTATTGTCTCTGCAATTGGTGAACTTTCTAACTCCGTTTCGCTTCGATATTTAAAGTTTATATATAGTACAATAGGTACATATACAGGGTTATTTGTAAAACACCGGCAACCTCTCAGGTCTATGTTACTAACATCATAATCAACAACTTTTGTTCTGTGACTTTTAAAAATTCATCATATTTTAGTTCATCAGATTTTCAAACAAAAATAAAAATATTTACCATAAACGCTCTAAATGTTACGGAGTCTATGCGAAGCAAAAGAAAGCGATAGTATATTAGCAAGGGGAGCGGGGTTAGGGCGGCGGGGGCGCTTGAACTTGACCTATTTACAGGCAGCCGATTTTTGTATGAAAATCTGATGCACTAAAATATGATGAATTTTTAAAAGTCATAGAACAAAAGTTGTTGATTATGATGTTAGTAACATAGACCTGAGAGGTTGCCGGTGTTTTACAAATAACCCTGTATACTTGTCACGGTTGGTTCGTGAATGGGTTGACAACCTTTACATACTAAGACCCCTCCGTGCCTCGGAAAGCACGTTAAGCCGTTGGTCCCTGCTGTCATATGTGGATCGTTGTCAGTCGTTTCGGGTCGTCAGAAGCCCAAAAGTCTGCCAACCGGTCTAACCAAGGGGTATCGTATTAACCGGTAACTGAGTTGTGGAGATCAGATAGGCAGTCGCTCCATGTAAAATATTGGTATTCAGCTGCATTCGGTTAGACTGGAACCTGACCCCAAAATAGTTGGTAAAAAGCTAGGCAGAAAGCTATAGATTATACCTACACTGTGCCATTTTAATAGTCTTACAACGGCAGCCTACTTCAGGTATCCAATGACTACTACACATCCATAAAAATAAAAAAAAACATTTGAATGACTAAAAACAAAATATTATTCATTATGATTACGTATGACGTAGTTTGTTTGATATTTTGTCTCATGGAAAATGGAGATGGAATGATCTAGTTGACTCGCGCGCTACGTAGGTATGTATGTTCTCTACCATATGATACTTAAACATTATTAACAGGATGTTTCATAATTCTAATGCATTATTTATTTTTCTTAGTACGTATTTTCTTACTTGGTAACAATTTTTTAATCACGCCTTGAGGTATATTATGTCGGATACAATGAGTGGACAACCTTTGTAAGACGACTAAGATATCACGGTGTATACATGTCGGAGGCAAGGTTGATGAAAAGTAATTAATTTTGTTCTTAAGGTGAATGCTTCAACCAGCCCGCGAAATTCAAATTTTCTTACGTTTTTTGCAATTTGCAGGCCAGTGCTAGGTTGTATGTTGATTAAAATATTATTCGCGCCTGTAAGACATATGTAGTTACAGAATTATAATCATCAATACAACGCTCTAAGTTCATAAAGCTGTAGGAATGACTTTTTCTGTTTTTTTTTGTTCCTAGACCTTTATGAACTTGGAGGGTTGTATTGGCGATTTTGATGAATATAATTCAGTAACTACATACGTTTTACAGGCGCGGATAATATTTTAATCAACATACAACCTAGCAATGGCCCGCAAATAGCAAAAAAACGCAAAAAAATTTGAATTTGGTGGGCTAGTTTGGAGCATTCACCTTAACTAAAAAGGCATATATATTAGGTTAGGGAAAAAGTCTTTTCGCATTATAGTATGTATGAACTTGTAATAAAATCTCTTTGGCTATACTATTTGTATCTGGCTGGTTTTGGTATCATTGAAAGTTTAAATTTTAAAGAACATAATTCCAAATTCAAATTAGGAAAATGTGTGATTTTCATTTGTTTTTCGTACCGTCAAGATGAGTGAATCTAATGAAGAAATTCGATACATTTTAAAATTTTACTACAAAAAAGGTAAAAATGCAACGCAAGCCGCGAAAAAAATTTGCGATGTTTATGGACCTAGTGTAGTGTCTGTGAGAGTAGCACAAATTTGGTTTAAGCGTTTTCAATCCGGAAATTTTGATGTCAAAGATGCACGTCGCTCTGGTCGCCCTATTACGGATAAAATGGATGCCATTTTTGAAAAAGTGGAGCAAGATCGGCATACCAGTAGTTACGACGTAGCTGAAGAACTGGAAATTGACCACAAAACAAATTGGCGCATTTGAAAAAAACTGGGTACACAAAAAAGCTCGACATTTGGGTACCTCACGAGCTCACTGAAAGAAACCTAATGAACCGTGTACTCATTTGTGATTCTTTATTACGACGTAATGAAACCGAACCATTTTTGAAGAAGCTGATAACTGGTGATGAAAAGTGGATCACGTATGACAAGAACGTGCGAAAAAGGTCGTGGTCAAAGGCCGGTTAGGCTTCACAGACTGTGGCGAAACCCGGGTTAACTCGCAACAAGGTGATGCTGTGTGTGTGTGGTGGGATTGGAAGGGCATTATTCATTATGAGCTGTTACCACCAGGCAGGACCATCGATTCTGAACTCTACTGCGAACAACTGATGAGATTAAAGCAAGAAGTTGAGAGAAAGCGGCCGGAATTAATCAACAGAAGGGGTGTGGTTTTTCATCATGATAACGCTAGACCTCACACATCTTTAGCCACCCAACAAAAATTAAGAGAGTTTGGCTGGGAGGTGTTAATGCATCCGCCGTATAGTCCTGACCTTGCACCTTCAGATTTCCACCTGTTTCGGTCTCTTCAGAATTCTTTAGGCAGTGTCAGGTTAACATCACGAGAGGACTGCCAAAACCACTTGTCGCGGTATTTTGACCAGACGTCCCAAAATTTCTATAGCAATGGGATCATGTCCCTACCTACAAGATGGCAAAAAGTTATCGAACAAAATGGTACCTACATACTTTAGTTAAATGTAAATAAACTTTATTAAAAAATGTTTTGAATTTTCTTAAAAAATGCGAAGAAACTTTTTCCCCAACCTATTATACCATATAAGCAGTATAGCGTGTCGCAATTGTGACACAGACACGAGACAATACAATCAAAGTATTAAACAGTATGCGTGGGAGTAGAGTTAGGTAGCCGGCGCGCACGCAGGCCCGTGATGGGCGAATTTACGATGGAAAGCGGAACCGCACGAATTACACATATTCTGTCTGAGTCAAGCCGTGGGCACCTCCACCATCATCAAGCTGAGCTGGGCACAGACTGAAATGGAACATCAAATGTACCACAATTACTAATTAGGCGAAGTGGTTTCAACGTGTTTTCTACACACATTTCATGTCATGTCGTCTATTGTCAATCAGCATATAAGGTCTCAATTTCCACTACGGAGCCGTAATCAACTACGCTCGTACAATACGTCTTGGTGAAAGATAGATGTGTTAGAATTATTTTTGCATGTTTTCCTGCACTGTTTTTACGTGACCGTGTAGAAGCCGTTGCCAATCTGATATGGTGTGCACAATTTACGGTTTATGACCATTTATTTAATCCAAAAATAATAAAATCACTCCTATGAGGAAAAAAATAAGCAAGTTAAGCGTCCTTTTCGTTGGGATAAATAGTAAAATTATTACTTAAGTTATCAAAATAAAGTAAAAACGTACAATTTACTTAAACTTTATTTACACATTATGGTGCTTTATTAGATTTTTAACAGTTGGAAGTGATTTAGATTACTTAATTTCGTAACCTTTACTAGTTATTGAAGATAAATACTTTATTATGTACCTATAATGGAACAGTGGTGGCCCAGTGGTAATGTCGTGACTTGCAAGTTTTTAGGTCGTGAGTTCGAACCCAAACAGGTACTTTGTTTTTCAAATCCGCCTATCGTAGTCCTCTGCTGGACATAGACCTCTCCCGGACATAGGCGCTTTACTTTGTGTAAATTATTTCATTACCAGTGCTCTCAAAACGGTTAAGGAAAACATCGTCAGGAAACCGGCATGTCGTAGAACTAAACATTTTTACATCTACCAACCCGTACTGGGCCCGCGTGGTGGATACGGCCCAATCCTTTTCACAGAGAGGAGGCCAGTATACCTGTATAACGCTTAATGTATACTTATTACTTGATAGGAAAGCTTAAGTTCAGTCAATAAAATGAATTGCTTCTAACGGAGTGTTGAAGACGTTGAGACGGAAAATATGGTAAAAATTGTAAACTGCAAAACGTAAAATTATTCGGTAAAAAAAAACTAACAACGACTTTATTACCTGCGTTTATAAAAAAAATTATAATTTTGAATACTTCCAGAGGTCCATCGCCAAATAGCGTTATACTCGTATTAAAACGATATTTTTCAAGTCGGTGTTCAAATAAAACTAATCGTGTTTATTTTAAAGAGCACGAACCGAGCGCGCGCTTTAAAATCCGACGTTCATTTTGTAAGAATTTGTAAGAGCACGGAAATATTCATCAACTTTTGCGGTCTTCCTAGGCAAAAAGTAGAGGACGTTATCTACTACGATCTTTACACGTTCAAAAATGGCGTTTTACTTTTTACTTATGCCTCATAAATTCCATGTATAAAGATGAACCAAAAAGTTTGGTAGTAGTTTGTTCTGCTACATCATTTTGATAGTTGCATAGGGTACCACATACATCATTTCTGCCTCATCATCATCATTTCAGCCGTAAGACGTCCACTGCTGGACTTAGGCCTCCCCCAATTTGGGGGGCTTTGCCATAATCGCCACGCTTGGCAGACGGGTTGGCGATCGCAGTATGGTGGTAAAATGCATAGAGAACGCTGCTGCCCATTCTCTAGTAAGTCCCTTAGTCGCCTTTTACGACACCCACGGGAAGAAATGGGGGGGTGTTATTCTTTACGTCCGGCACCACACGGTACACCACATACACGGTACATTTCTGCCTACCCCTTCCCAACTATACTATAAGCAAATGCGTATCAGTGATTAAGGAACATGGATCGACTGCCTACCTGACTTCCACAACGCAGTTACTGGAGAACGCGATACTATAGTGGTTAGATTTTCGGGGTTCTGACTACTTGTAACCACTGCCATAGATCTACAAAAGGCAGCCGGGACAAATGACTTATCTTATTTCAATAACAATTATTTTAAGAATTATTTTTGAAATTTAATTTAATAAAATACTTCATGGTTTTAAGGATTGCTCTGTAAACATTTATAAATTTAAGGTAACTGCACTACTTTTAGGCAAATGTTATTGCTCAGTGAAATACTTTTTAAAGGATATAAATTCATCGACGTTATGACTGTTATAATTAATTGCAAATTTGACCATATAAGACTTAATGTACCTGACTAATCTTATTAACAGACTTTACTTTAATTTGTTTTTTTTTTTACATTATTTTGTTTATTTTTTTTATTAGCTTACACTGTCCCAGTGCTGAGCAAAGACCTCCCTCAAACCCTTCAGGCATCCTTTTCCAGGGTCATCTCGCCACCTCATCTTGGGCCGGCCTCCTTGGCGGCGCCGTCCATCCTCAGGCACCCACTATGTGGAGACTATTGCCCAACGGTCGTTGTGCATGCGGCTGGTGTGACCCGCCCAATCCCATATTTTTCTTGTATTCATATTTTTATTTAAGTAATAATTTCCACGCCGTGTATTGATTCTGATTCATACATATAGTTAATTTTCATCGTCGAACATCGCTAATCATGATAATTATTGCGTGGGACGTGGATGAATATTAACTATCTATTGATGATTTCATCGCTAATGAGGAAATGCATGCCACATCACTGACAGAACGCTCTTACAGTAATTAAGTACCACTGATCATTAAATAGGTGAGTTGCTGCTCTGAAATATGGAGCCCGAAAATCGGTGTACCTACGTTCAACTGCAGTGGAAATTAATTAATTCAGAACGGTCAGTTCGGGTATAGTCAAAGTTCACTGATAAGCGTATGCAGCTAAGTATTTTGAAATCTATACTAATATTATAAAGCTGAAGAATTTGTTTGTTTGTTTGATTGAACGCGCTAATCTCAGGAACTACTGGTCCGAATTGATAAATTATTTTTGTGTTGGGTAGCCTATTTATCGAGGAAGGCTATAGGCTATATAACATCACGCTACAACTAAGAGGAGCGGAGCAGTAATGAAAAATGTTGCAACAACGGGGAAAATCGCACGGGCAGGCGATTCGATGCGACGGGAAGGGTCGGGGGAACAAGAAATTTAACACGGGCGAAGTGGCGGGCAGAAGCTAGTGGTTGAATATAGTTAATGGATTATTAACGACTAGCTTTTGCAAGCGGCTTCGCCCGCGTATTATACATATATACCTTCCTCTTGAATCACTCTGTCTATTGATGAAAACCGCATTAAAATCCGTTGCGTAGTTTAAAAGACCTACGCGAACAGACACGGGAAGCTAATTTGTTTTATACTATGTAAGGATTAATTATCTAAAATTGCTGATTATCAAAGATACATTTTTCTCTTTAATAAATGTTGTAGTGCCTATAGTTCAGGATATATAAGGTACTACTCTGCTATTATGTATACATAGTTGTCTGCTTATTTTGGTGTAAATGAAAAACTACAAGCAACCAAATTACATATAAATAACATGTACAAATTTTCGTATCATTTATCGGTTTAAAAAGCCATTTAATTCTAGAAAACACGCACTAATAAGTAAATTGAAAATTAGAAACAACGTGAATTTAATTCAGGAACAATATAATACGTCTCAATTGTTTAGGTGTTGTCTTAGTGAAGTTCTAATGGACCCTCGATACTTGAGTTGGTATCTTCCGCTGACTAATAGGGCCCACGCTAGGTCTGCGCCGGGGTCGACGTTCCCATTCAGCTGTACACACAAGCTCCAGCCCGGGACACTTCGGATAGAACGATGGGCACTGTCGGATAGAAAACACAAACATATTCGGTTCGTTCGTGGAAATGCGAGATGAACGCACTTTGCACTACTTTCTGCAGTTTTATGTTCACAAATAAAGGGAGAAATTAATAGCGCTTATAAAGTTAAGGATGCGCTAAAGTAGTCCGCGATATTCATATTTTCATACGTCTTTTGTGATTTTGCAGGTCAGTGTCACGTTGCATTTTAATTAAAATATGATTCGTGACCGTAAACATAGCTGACTTTTCATGAAATAGTCATTCTGTGGGATTCAATTCAACTTAGAGGCTTGTATTGATGATTTTAACGATGAAAATGCAGTAAATACAGACGTACATAATGCCTGCACTGACCTCATCATCATCACCCTCCATTTCAGCCGAAAGACGTCCACTGCAGGACATAAGCCAGCCTCAAGAGGGGATTTGCCATAATCGCCACGCTTGGCAGGCCGAGTTGGCGATCGCAGTATGGTGGTAAAATGCATAGAGAACGCTGCTGCCCATTCTCTAGTCCCTTAGTCGCCTCTTACGACACCCATGGGAAGAAATGGGATTGACCAGCAAATTGCAAAACACCAAAGATATTTGAATTTTGTCGGCTACACAGGCGCTTCCCCCTTAAAAAGCAAAACACGTCGTGTTTCCCACAAGTTAATACTTATCTCTATTTTAAAAAACCGCATGACACCAATGGAAATTGCTCGAGTAAAATCGTTCATTGCATTTCACGGTACGGCTCTTTTCGTTAAAAGGATTGAAAAGCAACTCATTTTATTCCTGTGAATATTGCATATTATTTTACTGGTTTTAATGCGTTCATAATCGAAACCGTTCAGTCCCTGTAATCTACTTTTTTTTTAAATTCAATCCCTTCAATTTACTTAAAAATAATTGTCAATATTGAAGACGAATGTTAAAATAATGGAATATTGAAAATGGACTCTGTAACAACTGATCGTCGAATTATTACAAAGTTAATTATTCATTGTAGATTAATTTACATACAATTTTCATGAGGCTGGCAGAATCTGCCGGAAATTAATAGTTGCTTTGCAGTTTGCGCAATATCATACTTTTTGTTAAATCCTTTGTGGAAAAACAGCTGGACAAGTGTTATTAGTTTGATTACAACCTTAATTATATCCGGATTTAAGTCGCATGTTCTCTGGCCTTCTCTAACTCGTTGGTCCTGAGCTTGAGGTCCTGGATCAGCTCCCAGGTTCGGAATTCTATCTAACATTTCTCAGTAGCTGCCCTACTGTATCACCAAAAATCAAACTAATAAATACTTTGACTTTGAAGTCTGGATTTGTGCCCAATCCATGGTAATAGGCTCGCCCACCACTACACGGGTGTGGAACACCATGTTTTTAGGGAACGAAATATTGCTAAAGTTGCCCAGTTTTTTCCCCCTTGAAATTATGTTTGTATATAAATCATCAATTCCTTAGATTTCCGTTCCGATTTGGATTGCTTCCTCTATATTTTAGGCCATAAATGCAGGCGAAGACTTCCATCATTTAAGGAAAATGATTTGAAAACTAGTAGTGCAACCCTGATACTAATTTCTGCAAGGAAAACTTCTGTGTGAACTTGAGGTACCTATTCATAATTGGAATACTGTGTTTGCACAGAGTAACTGTAGCTACTCTGTGGAAAACCATTTCAAAAAGTTTTATGAAATGCACTGCTTTTAGTTCTGACTGGATTCCGTATTTAAATAGATAGAGTTTTCTCGGTTTTAATTGTTTTACAAATTTTCGAATGCAAAAGTAGACGGCAAACTTGTAGAAGTGAAAATGAACAGAATAAATAAAAAATATTTCCTCGTTTCATTTTCACTTCTGCAAGTTTACCGTCTAAACTACCGAACTAACTTCAGCTAAAAAGCTGAACTTAATTCCAAGATTTATGTTTGGTAGGTACCTACGGTTTTAAGACGTCTTGACACTGCTCGCAGCACTAAGTGCAGGACACACAGCTGGACATTAGGTACCTATACAAACCATCGGTTGAGATAAGCAAGTAAACATAATTTTACACCAAGGCAAGGTGACAAATATATAGGCATCTAAGTGTTCCATGACTACTACATTCCTTGCGGGCTGAGTACAGTTAGATAACCGATATGACACCTATATGTGGTTATGAGGGGCTTGTGGCTACGTAATAACAGCTGTACGGGTTGATCGTTCAGGTTAAGCTACGTTTGCCGCGGTTGATCCGTGAATGAGTGACCATTTTTACATACCAAGACACCTCCGTGCCTCGGATAGCACGTTTAGCCGTTGGCTGTCATTCTGGATCTTTGACAGCCGTTACTGGTCGTCCGAAGCCCGAAAATCTGACAACCACACTTACCAGGGGAGATCGTGTTTCCTAGTAACTGGGTAGCAGATGTAAAATAGGCAGCCGTTTCATATAAAATGCTGGTATTCAAGCTGCATGCAGTTAGCCTGGAAGCGGCCCCAACATAGCTGGAAAAAGGCTAAGCCGATGATGGTGTGGATAGTATAGCTACATCTCATCATCATCATCATTTCAGCCAAAAGACGTCCACTGCTGGACATAGGCCTCCCCCAAAAAAGCGGAGGCTTGCCATAATCGCTACGCTTGGCAAACGAATTGGCAAACGCAGTTGGTAAAATGCATAAATATCGCTACTGCTACTGCCCAATCTGTAGTTAGACATTTTTTTACGTTTTTTACGTAGTTAGTTTACGACACCCACTGGAAGAAATGGAATGATGCTATTCTTTACGTCCGGCACCACAAGGTCCTAGGATACATATACCCATATCTTAATACGAGGAACTTTCAAGTGTACATCGGTAATACTTTCTACAAGATAGATCTCATAGAAATTCGCACAATTGATACGGTACGGCATTTATGATACAGAATCACGCACGGCTAACTTCTTGTGCTTTTGCGAGAACTTAGCCGTGCGTGCTTATTCAAATTCAATGGATATAGAAATCGTTGAATTTCTCAAAGTAACACCGGGTGTTGCTGAGATTTTGAGATCTAGTCAAACGTAACCTTATTTATATGATTAATTGAAGTGACACAAAATTTCTTTGAATAAAACTTCAATGAATTTCGCAGGCTTCATTGAACGAGTAACCTTAAATATTTGACAAGTTTTTAACTTCGAAGTCTTAATTCAGAAACCGGATGAAAAACTCTCAAAAGGTATAATTATTTTCTTTAAAACAACGCCTATTTATCAAAGGTATTATGTAGTTAACAGTTATTGTTTTTTTCTTCAACGTCTTATTAACAGTTGAATTAAAAGAGGAAGTACTTGTTTCGAGAACAAAAGCACCCGGGAATTTTTCAGTGTTTGCAACACTGGAAAAATCACTCCGCTCCTTTCAAAGCGCATCGTTCATTTCTTTTTGTTCAGACTCTTCATGAAATATTTAAGGCTTGAATTCTCCAAGAGGCACTGAATTACTTGAGGCAAACTGTTGTTGTTTCTTAAAGAATAAGAAGTGATGTGATCTCTTCATTTTCACACATGAATTTTACAAACTCGCAATTGGTTCCGATAAATTTAATATGTTAGGTATATGTTCTATATGTTTATGCTAAATGAACAAAGGTAATTCAGTGTCAAAAAAAGCGGTTTTCTTATTGTAAATGCCATTTTGAACATTTTTATTTACCAATGAAAGTCCAGTTAACCTCTTGGGCTGCTTTTTTTATTTTGTAAAGTACCAGAGAAAAACCAATAATAATTTGGACATTTGTTTAAAAACAAAGAATGCCTGGCGTTCAGGAGTCTCGTGTGTACGCCATTGAATTTCATCATACACTCCAACCATGCTAGGAAAATGAATAATACACCCGCAATCCAGTCATGTTGAAAATTTGAAAATATTAAATGCGTTTTTCTTTACAAACGACTTTATTGAAGCGTGGGTGAATTATGCATTTCCTTGAAACATTTTAATTGACTGGGCTGGAAAGAGTGATATGCCACCGGGGATCTGGTCGATCACCCAGACGTTGCACCTCAAAAGAAGGCACGAGCAATTCTTGCTCCTTTTAAAGTATAAAATATTTGTGCATTCAGTTTCCGCTTAAATGGAGTTGAATATACCAACCTGTAGTCATGGATGCAGTGCATGATTCTGAACCTCCTGCGTTGAAATTTTTCGTCGATTATTAAGAAAAATATTTGGTCTGCAATACATTATGATGGAGTAGATGAAGCAGCAGATTCTTTTATATATAGGTAAGCGATGAATTATTTCTATGCTAGGGGTTCCATAATTGTGTTGAATTCATGGTTACAGTTTGCGTGTCGATGCCACCTTGTATTTATTTCGTTATGTTTCACTTAGTCTAGAAAACAGCGTGATAAAAATAGCTTTATTCAAAATCAAAACATTTATTTCAAATACACCGATTACGGGCACTTTGGAATTGTCAAGAGGTCGGTGAGTCAGAAAAATGAAGTTAGTTGCCCATCCCAAAGCGTACTAAGGTACCTATGGAGAAGTACGGGCAAGAAACTGTAAACACTGTTACAAAAATTTGGTTGCATTATGTATGTTGAAATTATAAATATGAGAACGATGTAAAAATGCGTGCACATTAAAAGCGTCCTTAATTAAAACTATCATAAAATAACAATTCAGAAAATATAATAAAATTTTAAATTATGGTGACGATCTACTTATTCAAATAAGAGTAAAAAATTTATAAATAGTAACTCGCGAACGGTTTCGCACAATTTTACGACTTAACAAATCATGCGTTCAGCATTACCATTTAATACACATAAAACTACGGGAATTAATTCTTTATGTGATGTTGAGAAGTGTATCAAATTCCGTTGCGAAGCTTAGAAGAAGAACGCGGTCGCTTATCGTGTTTGTCACACGGATATCCACGGAAAGTGACTTCAATTTATGTGTATAGATAAACTAATTCCTTGAAGCGAAGAGCTCTGGAAGTGACAGCTATTATAAATAATTATTGCCCAAAGTCTTTTGATAATTTAGGGATCTTTTTGTCTGAAAAATAAATATGGCGGTTTGACATATCTGCGAGTATATCCATCGAGGTAAGCTTCCTACATAAAATAATGAAATGCTGCACTCGAATTGCATAACACACCATTAATTGAATCAGATCGAATCAGGAGCAGACCCCTCTGTCTGCTCCCGGACCGATTTGGGTTTTTTGATTTTAAATGTTCGTGATATTTCGAATTAGGTTAAAATGGACATTAAAATGACATAGAAAAGTTGCTTGGAAAACTTGGAAAATACTGAAAGTGCCTTTCTTGTATGAACTATAATAGACCATATTAAAATTTGTACTAGACATCATCTGTCACCTTACCTAGTTTTCTATACAAGACCATCAAGCCGCTATCTTTATTCCTCAAATGAATGTTGTCTAAGACTGAAAAAAAAAATGGGCCAGAAGAAAAGTATACTAAAGACTTTCTTTAGTTTAGTTTTTATTTTACCAGCACTTTACAGCTTATTTATCTCTGTTAATGCCCCAAGCAAAACATATGTTTATGACAAAATCTGGGAACAATTCTTTCATCTGCTGATTAAGATTACGGAGCACATGTGTGTACATTCGCAAAGTGATTCGCTCCAACGCCAAATTTGCGCAAATGTGTCGTAGGACATTAACGGTGGACTTTTCAACCTAACTACCAAGTCAAAAGGGTGAATAGTGGTCAGACGCCATTTTATGTAAATGGGAAGTAGGTGTGTAAACACAAACAGAGCCGATGCAAACTTAGTACGATGCGAACCGTATTTCAGTGTTTGTTTTTCTACCACGTTTCGTAAAATCAGATATTTACCATAAATATCCAATATTTTGATACATTTCCGATATCTCATATAGAAAAAACTGATTGACAGATCAACGTACACTAGGAACGTAAAATTTTGTACACGGCTTCTCTTTATAATGTAGGAGAGCACTAAAATGGGGCTTATTGAAATTCGAACTATAGGGTGAAAATTTGAACGCGCGGTGCATTTAACTCAAAAATCTATGTTTATATTTAAGTCCAAAATCGAGAATAAAATGTATTGGGTTCTACGCCAGAGAATTTGAAAAAAAAAAAAAAAAACTACAATGATGAATTGATGACTTTTGAGACTTTCGATAATCGGGTCGATTTATGGGGCAAAAACGGAAGATTACAATTTTGAGGGCCTTGACCTTAGCCCCGTGTGTAATTCTGATGTATAAGCCATATTGCTGTAAAGTTTCATCAAAATCCGTTCGGTAGTTTTTGGGTGAATGAGTAGCAAACATCCATCCATAGTCACAAACTTTCGCGTTAGTAGGATTATAAAAACAAAGTCCCCTTGCCGGGTTCGTCTGTCGGTCCTAACGCGATAAACTCAAAAGTAATGGTTCCGTCCATTGGTAAAACCGTTGGAAATCTGTTTTTTGTCATGTGTTGCGTATATATGTACCTATATCAATTGTATATGTAGATATATGTATATCAATTGATATCTATCGTGACATATGTTATCATAAAATATATCAGTGGTATCAAGTACCAAGTGCGTACCTATATTTTAGGGAATACTCCGTGTTTTGTCACATTATACAACACCGGGAGTAAATATAATTACTTAATCACGCTAAGGCTGAATCTCACTTGCACGTCATAAAACGGCAGTATTAATCTTAAGTTTTAGTTTATTGTGATAGTTATCACAGTTGACTCTTTTTACATCGAATTAAAGGTGACAGACATGATGCTATTCCAAATTGGAGTTTTTCTAAAACCCTGTATCAATAGACGACCGAGTACTTAACCAATGATTGAAGAAACTAACTTATAGGAAAGTCATAGGTGTTAGTTCATCGGAATACACTTTTACTTCAAAGTGAAAGTAAAAACAATATAAGATAGCGTGTGAACTAGTGCTTGCATTGTCACTCGATATTGTTGTCTACAACTCATTCGAACAAGTCGCTGTCCTTTTTGTGTAGTAACATTTTGCAACAGAATAACTTTAAGTATCTTTCTATAACTTTTGCGGTTTTTGCCTTTTTGTTATCGTTTGTTGCTCACCAACATTTGTAAACGATGCTCCAGAAAAATTCACTCTAGTGAGGATGCAGCTTAAGAGTTGTTAAATTTTTGTGTTTTTTATCATTTACATGTACGGAACGGGATACTTTTGTCTGGTTTTATAGGAAAACGTAGCTTTGTTTTATTGTACCTACTACGCTAAGTGAGCGTTTTTGTGCAAATATATTGAAAGTGTGAGGAGAAATATTGTGCAAAAAAGGGATATTTAATATTTTGTGGGGCGTTTGAAATTTTACTTTTTTGCAGACCTGTCCATATTTTCTCAAATACGTCTTCCTTCATCATCAGGAAATCGTCCTTAGGAGTAGGCAGTGAACTATCGCTGCCGGCCGTGGTCGAGTCGATGGTCGGCAGCGAGGAGTCCTGGGACGCGGTGGTATCCTTCTGCGACACAGTCATGTCGCAGAAGGAGGCTGCGGAAAGGGAGCGGGAGATATGTACCGGGCGGTGGCGGAGGGCGGACAACGCCCTTCCAGCCCCCCTAAATGGGTCCAGGGGCGACGGATCTGGGGAAATCCGTCGCCCCCTATTCCTTAGGACCCGAGATGGTGGCGCGTAGTGTTCCACGCGCGCCTCTCTGTGATGTACGTGGGGGAGTTTAACACCTCACTCCCCTCCTAAAGTGAGGAGGCCCGCTAAGGGGGGCCGGCACCAGTCGGGGATCGCGGAAGACACATTGGTTCCCGTGGTCCCCGACGTAAGTGTGGGACGGAACACCGGAGTGGTTTTAGTCAGTAAGAGTCTGACAGACCCCTCCGCCCACCCCAGGGCGGAGGACATCCATGAGGATTCCACCTCGAGATCCAAAAAAAATGGTCAGTCGATTCTTCGATAAATTCTTGACCCTCACTCTTATCTTAACGTTGCACACAATGCTTCTATCAAACTTGCAACCTCCGGGTAAACGGCTCTGGGTAAAGCCATGTAGGTTTTTTGCTATAGTTTAGAACAATGCGGGGAGCCGTCTTTTCATCGCAAAAAGTTTGATCGATTTTGAAATTTTGTGCAATATTTTTGTGAGCGACATTTTTGCCAATTTGTGGGACACTTTTTACATATTATTGCGCTATTTACAGAATAATAATAGATTTTTCTAAGAAACTTTTACTTACCTACTAATGAATGTGGTCTTGATTTCCTCGGAGTGTGATCGAAACTCGAACTATGTAATTTCCGTTCGGGTTCTGATTACTCTTCGAAATTATTTCACTTAGCTAAGGGGACGTATATATCATAGATTATTAACAATTATATTTTGTAGTAACTCCTTTTTTTAATTAATATGATCTTTTGATTGACCATGTGGTCTGCAATAAATTTGTATTTATATATTTATGTATCGGTAAGTGGTAATATTTAATAAAAAAGTCGATTAGCCTGTATTGCTGTTTAAGTTGTAAATTCATAATGTAAATATTTCGTTTCAAACATATATGATATCCTAATCCTAAATAATATTATAATTGACAAAGTGAGTTTTTCTGTTTATTATCACGCTAAAACGGCATAACGGATAGACCATGTTCTGGAGATGGACACAGGCTGCTTCTTTTCGTCCTAGATTGCATAATAGGTATTAAAGATCTTCGAATTAAGAGTAGGTCTAAAAACGATACTAATTGTGGTTAGGTACAAATGAATAAATCTCAGTTTTTGTAGTACTTTACGAATTTACAGGATATTCGTACTAATAGTACTGTAAACATACTGCAAACAATGTTAGTTGAGTAATTAAGTAGACTTTTGAATAAAGTACCTCAAATTCCTTTGAATTTATTGTGAAAAAGTTTCATAACGTTGATTTTCTAAACGGTAAATATTTTACAAAAGAATACTTAAGCTTGTTCTGTCGACAAGAACTTCGTCCGTGGCTGATAATTAAAATATGGAAACATTCCGGAAATTTCCTATTCATTTTAAAAAGTGCAAGGAATTTTTATGAGCACTACAAAAGTGTGTTAATTAAGTATGATAAAACATATTCGTATGAGAGATGCTCGTGTTTATAATGTTGCGGATGTGTGAGTACGGCCTGTCCTCTGGGGATAGCGCTTGGCTGCACCACCGGTCGAGAGCCGGCATTTGGACTCAGAAATAATTAAGGGTGATACCCTAAGGCAGTTTTTGAAACCCTTTTTTACAATTTACAGGTTATAGTCCGGTTGCGTTCCGTGGTTCCGTGTGGACGTAAAGAATAACACCGTGGCTGTCGTAAGAGGTGACTAAAGGACTTAATATAGTATGGGCAGCAACGCTCTTTATGCATTTTACCATACTGCGATCTCTAACCCGCCTGTCAAGCGTGGCGATTATGGCTAACCCCCTCAATTTAGGGGAGGCCTTTATGCAGCAGTGGACGTCTTTGGGCTAAAATGATGGTAATGAGTCAGTTTGCATGTTGATCAATATATGATTCGCGACCGTAATACGTACCTATGTACTAACTAAATTATAATTATTAATATAATAAACTCAACCCTCTAAGCTAAATTTAATTGAAGCCCATTGAGTGGCTATAATTAGAATCATCAATATAATTAGCAAATTTATCTACAACTGGCTTCAAATGGCATGATTTTAATAGACATATTTGAATTCAGATAACTGTGTTGATGATTCCAATGATTATGTTCTGTAAATATAAGTGGTGTACAAAATATCGTTAGCGTATGTCCTTCCAGTTATTAGGTTTTTTTTGTACTGAACGATAACTAGGAACCTTCTGGTCACGGTGATATTGAAGTTCAAAGTTCCAATATTTGTTGTCATTTTTCACGAAAATAAGTTATAACTGTAAAGTTGTTACATAGCGCACTACCGTAAACAGTGAACTTTCACGCCAAAAAGAAAAGTTGTTTCCCAGCAATTATTTTTGTTCAAAGCCACATAATTTGATGCACAAAATGCGTAGACTAGCACAACGTCTTTATACGTCCTGTATACTCGTTAACGTCGTGAAATACACCTGACACTGATCTACAAATTAAGAAAATTTGAATTTGTTGGACAACCCTGACGCTATCGCCTTAATGCATCTATTTTAATTAACGCAACATTATTTACTAACGTCGCAACATAAGATACACGGGAGAATTGAAACAGATTCAGAAAACACATTTTATTATTAAAGGGTGTTTTGCATACTTTTTCCACATCTCTTGCAAGTGAAGCCTCTACGAATACTTGCAGTATTGAACAAACAAAACTGGAAGTCGGGAACGCTACGGAAATGACTATGACTAACTTCTTTCGGATTCGCAACGAAATGAATCAGAAAAGAGAATTATCGATGAAGGTATTAAAACGTTTCCTTTGTCATTTTCTTCTTTTCCAAATAAACTATAGCGACTCGCCCCTGCTTCGCACGGGTGCAATGTCCTGATGGGGGGACATCAAAACGTTGAGATTTCTGTTACATTTAAGTTTTGTATGAAAGTAATAATGAACATCCCACCAAAAACATTCTGTAAAAAACTAGCCAAGTCTAGATGGAGCTGCTTGTTTATCTCTAAAAAGTAATGGAATCTAGACAAAGTCGTGCCAAGTCTAAGGTTCTTTACTGCGATTTCTTTATTATTATTATAGTTAATGTTGTGTGACTTGGCCGTTGAATATTCTTTATAAGTTAGTGGGTACAAGTCAATTTTGTTTACACGTAATGTTATATCTGCTGTAACTACCTATGTTTGTTAAGCGCGATAATAGCCCATACTTGTATTGGTAATTGGACGCTAGTGTCTTATTTTAGGCTGTTGTTGATTGTGCAACACATGCGTACAGATGGACTTCTATCAATGATTAGAAGTCCGTCTGTACTGGAAATAATTTTTATACTGTTTGTTTCAGACTCGCCTCTACATAAGTATTATTGAAATACGCAGCTTTATCAAGCCTACAATTGACTGGGTATGGAATCAACGTTTTCCAAGTGGCAATTTTCCATCGTCAATGGGTAGCGGTTTTGGCGACAGATTGATGCAATGGTGTCATGGAGCACCTGGCTTTGTACCCTTGTGTACCCTTCAACTGCCAAGTCACACAACATTAACTATAATAAAAAAGAAATCGCAGTAAAGAACCTTAGACTTGGCACAACTTTGTCTAGATTCCATTACTTTTTAGAGATAAACAAGCAGCTCCATCGAGACTTGGCTAGTTTTTTACAGAATGTTTTTGGTGGGATTTCACTTTTTTTTGTAGAAACGTATACGATATTGATTTATTTTATTAGATTTTCTTATTTGACAGTTTTTTTTCTTTTTAGAAGTAGTTTTTTTTATTAAATACAGTCAGCTCCATCTAGCGACGTGTGCGGGTATCACCGCCACTCTTAATCCAATGCATTATATTTTGACCAAATTTTGACCGAAATTAATATTTTAGTGTAAGTAATTTGTTTATTTAAATTGTGTAATGTTCGAGTAGAATAAAGTTAATCGTTCGACTATTTCTTCTTGTAAACTTGTAAGTATAAGTATAAAAGCCAGTCTAGTCTAATCCAGAGTTTTCCTTTAATTTTATTTATATGCGTATTAAAAGCAGAAGGGGAGGCATTCGCCCAGCAGTGGGACGCTATAGGCTAGATTAAATTAGAAGATATGTACCACTACGCTGGATTTTTGCAATGACAGTCGATTTTTTATGTACCAATAGTAGAAGGGGGCATTACCATATCTCTAATACAGCTGAGACCCGCTGAGGGTTCTTCATCAGATACTTCAGACCTTCGATTTTTGACATCAAATGAAGCGGCCCACTAAGTTGAATATTTTTTGTAAAGGCAGTATGTCGATCTCTAATAGTTTGGTTGGGCTCTTGTGTTTTCTAATCAGGGTCACCAGGTACTCCAAATCTTCGATTATCCTAGTTTTTATAGTTTTTCCTTTATGTGGCCATTAAACCCTAACTCTGTACCAAATTTCAGCTCTCTGAGTTTATGGGAAGTACTAGTTCTATTCTGATGATCATGAGTGAGTGAGTGAGTGAGTGTCATAAATGCGAAACTTTGCTTTCGCTTAACTTCAGAACTAAATGACCTACAGACTTGAAATTTTGGATTTTAAGTATGTGATTATAGCTTACTGGATGACGAAAATTTCTGCGTTATGGTCTTATCCAGAGGCTCTCAAATAGGGGCCTGAAAATGCGGCGAAATGGTTCCAGTAAAGGATGGTACGGCAGTTTGCTTCGCGTTCGACTTGGCGGGGGCACTACCGTGCCCCTCGATATAAACCATCCGGTGTAAATTCTATGAATGATGTTGAAAGTTGCATGAAAATATAACAGGTTTTTATACGAAAAGCGACTTAGTTTTATACTATGTTTAGAAACTATAAATCTTTATAAGTAAGTAGCTGACCGACGTTGTCCTGTTTCCTAGAACTCGATAGCAGCGCCATCGGTCGGGCTGATTTGTGAATGTAAACCATCCAGGGTGCCACCCAAACGCATACAAAAAAATTCATTCAAATCGGTCCAGCCGTTTAGGAGGAGTTCAGTGACATACACAAGTACAGTAGAATTATATATATAAAGATTAAAACGAGTGGTCAAAACACTAAAGATACTTAACTACTTGAAATGAAATTAACAATCACAAAGAGACAAGCATAAAGATGCTCAGCAAGCATAACACAAAATTAGTCTATAATATTCCCACTGCTGGGACAGAGGCTTCGTCTCGGTGAGAGGGAGTGGTCACGCATGCTCAGTGCGGGTTCGTAGATGTCACATCAGGCGCGGTCCGAGAGGGGGGGTTCTAGGGGTCATGACCCCCCCCCCCAAAGACAGTCATACTGTCAAAACCCTGAACGATTTGCCTGAGTTACTATCTTAAAATTGTTCTCACTTGAGCCACGGAGACTCCGATGGACATTTGGAAAAAGATTATAACCCGGGACATCATTCTGATCAGCAGCGCTTGCGACTACTAGACCAAAGAGGATTTACCATCCTAAAAATATTCTTCAGTAAAAAATGTTAGGCTGCGACCGCGCCTGTGTCACATGTCACATTTTAGGACATGCTGGTTTCCTCACGATGTTTTCCTTCACCGCTTTGAGAGCAGTGGTGGCCCAGTGGTAACGCCCGCGACATACGAGTTGCAGGTTGAAGGTTCGAACTCAGAAAACATGATCTATAAGTCGCAAATCGACGAGGGATAGTCCGGATATTAACTTCGTTAAATAATTAATACCAGCTTCAAAGTAAAAGCGCAGAATAGATAAGGGGAGTAGTTTCAAGTACTTCGAAGTTATAATGTTCTGAGCAGGTTCTGAGAAAACGCCCACTTTAATAGAACCCCTTATTTTTGTGGGTGCGTAATCCTCAAATGACGTCTCCGGCTCTAGGTTGGAGCGAAAGGGCGTGTCAGAATTTTGTGTGTTCCTTCACTTGCCCACATGCCAGGGCCACGGCAACCTTGGAGAACCAGTCATCATCATCATTTCAGCCGTAAGACGTCCGCTGCTGGACATAGGCCTCCGCCAGTTTGGGGTGCTTTGCCATATTCGCCACGCTTGGCAGGTGGTTTGGCGACCGCAGAATGGTGGTATAATGCATAGAGAACGCTGCTGCTCATTCTCTAGTAAGTCTCTTAGTCGCCTTTTACGACACCCACGGGAAGAAATGGGATGAAGCTATTCTTACGGTATAATACGGAACCACTCATATATTTTAATAAATATTTTTTAACTTAAGCATATTTTTTTTTTTTTTTATATTGCTTACGAACATGTTATTAGTAGTAACGCTACCCACACTCACTATACGCTAGACTACAACTTATATAAAATAACATTACACTTTGTTTCAGCGAAGAGTTTAGGTCTAAAGTACCTACACTCATATTTCGCAAGTTATATTTGAGTCTTATGTAAAATAAGGCGAGTCTATTAACCTGAGAACTCCCAGATAAAAAACAATAACACATTGCCCGACCGGGGAATCCAACCCTGCCCTCATGGTCAGTAGTAGCGGTTACGAGGTAAAAATCAATTTAATTTGGTCTATCCGCACAAGATGCTGCACAGAACAACAACCAGAATTATCCGGAATGTTTGTAACTCTTGAAATATTGAAGTTACATTAGAAATTCCAACATAGCTAACGAAAATTATCGAAGCATCAAAACGCAAGTCAAGTGATCCGATTGGCGATTGATAACTTAGCGTACCAATCACAACAGTTTACGGGTACTTGACACTTTGTTAGCAAAATTGTATTGATTTTCGTTCCTGAAACTGATAGCTGATCGGAAGTTGGGAATTTCTCTTCAAACGGAGATCAGGATTTAGCAAGTGGATAGAAACAGTCAAAAACTATTTCCTGAATGATATCGGTGCATTAAATGCGAAGGATGGGAACATTATCTAAGTAGGTACTATATATAAAATTCAAAGTCCTGAGTGACTGACTGACTGACTGATATAGCAACGCACAGGCTAACAGGCTGGTCCTATAGAAATGAACTTTGGAGAGTTTGTTCTTTGTGAGGAGTAGGTATGTACTAAGAAAGGGTTTTTTGAAATTCTATTCCACGCGGGTGAAGCCGCTGGCAGAAGTTATTAGGAAACTATAATAGAATTTATGACGAACTAAAATTATTAAATAATACAAACTCATTTAAAAACCAATTATATAAATGGCTAAATGGATACAACTTTTATGACATTAAAGATTTTTTTGACTTCAAAATATAAATATGTTGAACAGGTATTAATGAAAATGTAAATGACCATTATTGAGTAGGTACTAAGTAATCTGCAACATTGCTTAGTTTATATTTAAATCGTGTATAAATTATTTTGCATGCAATTAATATAACTTTTGTATTGCTAAACATGTGGACATTATATCAAAACCAAACTGTAAGATCTATATACCACGTTTATAGCAAATAAAATCTTATCTCATGATTCAATTATTTTAACCCGACTATGGCGAGGAAAAAGGGAAGCTTATGATTGATTTTGAATCGTATATAATTTTGTATGTTCATCTGTTCCCTCATCGTAACTTCTAAACTACTAAGCATAATTTGGCAAATCGGTAGTGTCTTCGTCGTCCGCTAAGCTATGAAACTTCACATTTAATTGAATATGACGCCTTCTAGAGGACATAAAGTAACGTACAAAAAGAAAATGACTGATTCGGGTGTAATTTATCTATAATATGTATGTATTTAGAAATATATAAGTATGTTTGTCAGTTGTCTGGTTGCCATAGTACAGGCTCTGCCTAGTTTGGGATCAGATAATGGTGTGTTGGTTGTCCTAAGATATTATTTCCTTTATTCATTTTTAGAATCTTATAAATTATATTTTTAAATATTAGAATATAAAATAAAAACATTTAAAAATATAAAAAAATAGTAGCCCACCGATATCGGGAACAGGGTCCAAGCTACCGGCGGTCAGGGCTCCAGAGAAAGGAACCTCCTGACGATGCGAGCCGTGTCCAGAAGTACCGTTTTCTGAATCAAGCCCTTGATCCAGCTGCCTAACGAGAGCCTCCTTAGGTGTTAGTCGAGGCTCTTGGCTATCAAGCCATTGGCAGTGACGACTATCGGCACAATTATTATTATTATTCGGTTTTGGGTATCAAATGAAAATAGACAGACAGGCTTGCCTTCGGAAAATATCGTCATAAACTTTGCAGACAAAGTTAAAGGATGCAGTTTGAGAATGATTTTCCGGCAAGTTCTGAGATTATGAATACCTTGGTAGATTTCATCACACACATTTGGTCCTTTTTTATCGTAAATGTGTCCTTTTTCTTTATATTTTGCATCCTGTGTAGCAAATTATGTTCATTTAGGTACATTAGTACCATTATAACTTGTCCTAATGTCGTGGAGGTACTAACTATTTCACTCAGTAGCTCTAATTTTGTGTTTTTGGGAAAAAAATATTTTCCTAAATAATTGAAACACATTACCTACTTCATAAAAACCAAAAAAATCCCCTGATAAGCCTTTGTCATTCAATTAATCCATCATCATCATCATCTCAGCCAAAACACGTCCACTGCTTGACATATGCCTCCTCCAGTTTAGGGGGGTATGCCAGGCTTGCCAGGTGGGTTGGCGATCTCAGTACGGTGGTAAAATGCATAGAAAACGCTGCTCCCCATTCTCTAGTAAGTCCCTTAGTCGCCTCTTATGACACCCATGGGAAGAGTTGAGATGGCGCTATTCTTTACGTCCGGCACCGCACGGAACTTGTAATAACACAGAATTAATCCATATCGAAATTAAAAATATTGCCGAATAAAATAAATTTTATCGGGTTGAATTTAACCAATAAATTCAATAGCTTTTGTAGTTCATAGTCGGTTGCTTTCAGAAATCCTCGCTCCCGGATTATTATTGTGTGTGAATTGGGCGCAGCGCTGCGGTAATTTGAGTATTCGATACTTCCCACAGAAATGTTTATATATTTCGTTTTGCTCCGACACACGATGCAGCGGCGAGTGAATTGGAGTTACGTTTGTTCGGGATGATTTAATACTGGACTGTATCAAATGAACATTCATATTCTAAGTGATGTTTCTAAAATATGAATATTTTATTGATTTGAGATTTACTAATGCAGCTAATGAAAATTTAAAACACCTTTCTGTTTGCACTCGTTATTTATCCTGCCACTAGAACCCAAATCAATCTGCCTAGCCTTTTGTCGACTGTATTGGGGTCGGCTTCCAGTCAGACCAGTTGAATACTAGTATTTTTACTTCAAAAAGGAGGTGGTTCTCAATTCGGATGTTTATATTTTTTTTTTTTTATGTATTTTCGGCCATAACTCCGTCATAATAATAGGTTGGGGAAAAAGTTTCTTCGCATTTTTTAAGAAAATTCAAAACATTTTTTAATAAAGTTTATTTACATTTAACTAAAGTATGTAGGTACCATTTTGTTCGATAACTTTTTGCCCTCTTGTAGGTAGGGACATGATCCCATTGCTATAGAAATTTTGGGACTTCTGGTCAAAATACCGCGACAAGTGGTTTTGGCAGTCCTCTCGTGATGTTAACCTGACACTGCCTAAAGAATTCTGAAGAGACCGAAACAGGTGGAAATCTGAAGGTGCAAGGTCAGGACTATATGGCGGATGCATTAACACCTCCCAGCCAAACTCTCTTAATTTTTGTTGGGTGGCTAAAGATGTGTGAGGTCTAGCGTTATCATGATGAAAAACCACACCCCTTCTGTTGATTAATTCCGGCCGCTTTCTCTCAACTTCTTGCTTTAATCTCATCTGCTGTTCGCAGTAGAGTTCAGAATCGATGGTTCTGCCTGGTGGTAACAGCTCATAATGAATAATGCCCTTCCAATCCCACCACACACACACAGCATCACCTTGTTGCGAGTTAACCCGGGTTTCGCCACAGTCTGTGAAGCCTGACCGGCCTTTGACCACGACCTTTTTCGCACGTTCTTGTCATACGTGATCCACTTTTCATCACCAGTTATCAGCTTCTTCAAAAATGGTTCGGTTTCATTACGTCGTAATAAAGAATCACAAATGAGTACACGGTTCATTAGGTTTCTTTCAGTGAGCTCGTGAGGTACCCAAATGTCGAGCTTTTTTGTGTACCCAGTTTTTTTCAAATGCGCCAAAACTGTTTTGTGGTCAATTTCCAGTTCTTCAGCTACGTCGTAACTACTCGTATGCCGATCTTGCTCCACTTTTAAAAAAATGGCATCCATTTTATCCGTAATAGGGCGACCAGAGCGACGTGCATCTTTGACATCAAAATTTCCGGATTGAAAACGCTTAAACCAAATTTGTGCTACTCTCACAGACACTACACTAGGTCCATAAACATCGCAAATTTTTTTCGCGGCTTGCGTTGCATTTTTACCTTTTTTGTAGTAAAATTTTAAAATGTATCGAATTTCTTCATTAGATTCACTCATCTTGACGGTACGAAAAACAAATGAAAATCACACATTTTCCTAATTTGAATTTGGAATTATGTTCTTTAAAATTTAAACTTTCAATGATACCAAAACCAGCCAGATACAAATAGTATAGCCAAAGAGATTTTATTACAAGTTCATACATACTATAATGCGAAAAGACTTTTTCCCCAACCTAATATATAGACGGATTTTCAAAATTCTTTTTTTGTTTGAAAGGGATTTATTTCTAAATGGTCCCATATAAATTTCATATAGATTTAATGATGAGTTCCAGAGATAGACACCGGAACTCTTTAAAAAATGACAGCAAATCAACCGCGATTTCTGCTATCGCATAAATATGCATTGTTTGTTTGGAATTAGTGCAGGGTGAATACCACAACTAAAAATTTAAAAATAAAAACTTTTTTACAAAAAAAAAAGCAACCGAATTCCTTAAAAACACTACAAAGTGAAAAATAACTTTAATTTCGGAAGTCGGTGGTAATAAAACCATAAATACAGATCCTAAGACACCGACTTCCGAAATAAAAGTTATTTTTCACTTTGTAGTGTTTTTAAGGAAGTCGGTTGTTTTTTTTTTGTAAAAAAGTTTTTAAAAAGATCTACTTCCTATCTGACCTCTACAATCCAGCAACTGGGTAATACGATTTCCTTTGGTAACACTGGTTGTCAGAGTTTCGGGCTTTTGACGAACCGAAACGACTGCTACGATCCGGGAATGACAGCCACCCCATCCACGGACCAACACTGGCAAGCATAGCTTAACCTGGTGGGTCGACCCATGCGGCTGTATTTACTCAGCCACGAGTCTTGCAATCCCAGAGGAACGCCACGGTACTAATGCTGTTCCAACCTAACCAGCTAAAACGATTCAAGCGATTTCCAGCTAGGCTACAACAGTAACTTTTACGTAAACCGTTCTTAGAGGTCACAAAGGTTCAGGGAACGCATAACAAAATTACGAGCTGAGGTCAACACGGGAGGGTCGTCATCCCTTTGATATATTTTATTACGTCTGCCTGTCTTATTTAACAGAGATAGCTCCGTATAGTTAGTGAAGCGGCTCATTGGTGACCTATAATTGCATTAAGCATAGCGTATTGGGGCCAAGCTATAAGATCATTAACTGTACTACGAGTTACGTAGAATTAATAATGTGTCTAGATAGAAATGCCATTTATTCAGTGTTCATAGAAGCATAATTAAATCATTAAAAAAATACATGAATATATAAAAACAATGTAGCAATATCCAAAATAGGATCAGTTAATAAATTACGAATATATACCTACTAAGTGCATTGTGCGTTTCGAGGTTGCATCAAATGGGAGTCCAGCTCAGCATGTGTCAGGCAAATATACGAAGTGACGAGATAGACTGGTGTAGTGAAAAAGTGTTATGTGCGGAAAGAAATTATGCAAGTATAAGTACCCGCAACTTAAACTTATTCCACCGTACTACCGACGTTGATTTTGTTCTGATTACTTGATAATTTATAAAGATTCATATAATATGTTTATATGAATAACCTTTTCATAATTAAGGTGCGAACAAAATAAACTATTTGGCTACACAAAAATATCAAGTTAACAATAACTAAATACAAGTAAATAACGTGTATTATAATTGTTATGTAACAAAAGATGCACGATAATTGAATTACGTACTAAGTACTCTTACCGATAATACCCAGATCTGTGTACTAAGTGTTTCTATCTATTTACCTATTACTTATTTCTATCTATTTACCTGGGCTCAAACGATATAAAGTGTACGAGTACCAGCGACACGAAAGAAGAAGAATCTATTTACCTCGTGAGGTCCCAGGATGGTCCTTTCGGCGGGAGCCCAGTTCGTCCCTCCATCTTCTTGGTCAGCCACGATATCGTCTAGCATTTAATGAGACCCAATCAGTAGTTCTTTTAGCCCAAAGCTAAGTTTTATGAAGTAACCGTGTCCCACTACGTACTCCAGTAAAATGTGGCGCAGAAAGAGATGGCTGAACGGTTACCGGTTAACAGATAGACATGTTTGTTGACGTCAAAAGTGGCACATAAATCTTTTAAATTCTTTAATACCAGGTTATGTGTCATCTTGGTTAAGTGCGTAGTACTCGCAACTGGCGTGTGTGTATATATGAACGTAAACGAAGCATAAGGATCTCAGTAGGGGCGTTCTGTAGTTTCTGCCCAAGGGAAGAAGGCGAGAGTTTATGTATACAGGGTGAACTAAATTACCTAACAATATTTTACCCACAGGTACCCAAAATCCGATACCAAAAAGTTGTGAACAAAAATTTTTTTTTATTTTTTTTTTCCCCTTTGTTCAAAACGTTTAATGGCATATTATTATATGACAAGTACATTCATGAAATCAAAAATAACAATCGTTACAGTTTTTAGAAATCCTTAAAAAATATCTAAATTCTACGAAAGATTACTTAATCAGCTGACCGGTTACGTTCATCGACTTTCGCCCATAAAATGATGAAAAATATTATTTTTTGTTGTGTTAGTTTTCGATATCAATATACAAAACGTAGCTAAGGTATTACAAGCCAATTGAATTTGACCCTGTATATGTAACTGTCAATATTGACTCCTACGCAGTTCATTACAGTAAACCTATATTAGAGTGTTAGATTAGAGATCTAACATCAGGAGAATGATAATTGTATCAAATCTAAGGACATCTCCTGGATTTCAGCATATAATAGGTTGGGGAAAAAGTTTCTTCGCATTTTTTAAGAAAATTCAAAACATTTTTTAATAAAGTTTATTTACATTTAACTAAAGTATGTAGGTACCATTTTGTTCGATAAGTTTTTGCCATCTTGTAGGTAGGGACATGATCCCATTGCTATAGAAATTTTGGGACGTCTGGTCAATATACCGCGACAAGTGGTTTTGGCAGTCCTCTCGTGATGTTAACCTGACACTGCCTAAAGAATTCTGAAGAGACCGAAACAGGTGGAAATCTGAAGGTGCAAGGTCAGGACTATACGGCGGATGCATTAACACCTCCCAGCCAAACTCTCTTAATTTTTGTTGGGTGGCTAAAGATGTGTGAGGTCTAGCGTTATCATGATGAAAAACCACACCCCTTCTGTTGATTAATTCCGGCCGCTTTCTCTCAACTTCTTGCTTTAATCTCATCAGTTGTTCGCAGTAGAGTTCAGAATCGATGGTCCTGCCTGGTGGTAACAGCTCATAATGAATAATGCCCTTCCAATCCCACCACACACACAGCATCACCTTGTTGCGAGTTAACCCGGGTTTCGCCACAGTCTGTGAAGCCTGACCGGCCTTTGACCACGACCTTTTTCGCACGTTCTTGTCATACGTGATCCACTTTTCATCACCAGTTATCAGCTTCTTCAAAAATGGTTCGGTTTCATTACGTCGTAAAAAAGAATCACAAATGAGTACACGGTTCATTAGGTTTCTTTCAGTGAACTCGTGAGGTACCCAAATGTCGAGCTTTTTTGTGTACCCAGTTTTTTTCAAATGCGCCAAAACTGTTTTGTGGTCAATTTCCAGTTCTTCAGCTACGTCGTAACTACTGGTATGCCGATCTTGCTCCACTTTTTCAAAAATGGCATCCATTTTATCCGTAATAGGGCGACCAGAGCGACGTGCATCTTTGACATCAAAATTTCCGGATTGAAAACGCTTAAACCAAATTTGTGCTACTCTCACAGACACTACACTAGGTCCATAAACATCGCAAATTTTTTTCGCGGCTTGCGTTGCATTTTTACCTTTTTTGTAGTAAATTTTTAAAATGTATCGAATTTCTTCATTAGATTCACTCATCTTGACGGTACGAAAAACAAATGAAAATCACACATTTTCCTAATTTGAATTTGGAATTATGTTCTTTAAAATTTAAACTTTCAATGATACCAAAACCAGCCAGATACAAATAGTATATAGCCAAAGAGATTTTATTACAAGTTCATACATACTATAACGCGAAAAGACTTTTTCCCCAACCTAATATCTTACTAGCTTCTGTCCACGACTTCGTCCGCATCAAATGTTTGCTCCCCTGAGCCTTCCCGGCGCATCGAATTGCCTGCCAGTTTTCGTTCATTTTTCGTTGCTGCTCCGTTCCTTTTGATTGTAGCGTGATGTTATATAGCCTATAGCCTTCCTCAATAAATAGGCTACCCAACACAAAAATATTTTTTCAATTCGGACCAGTAGTTCCTGAGATTACCGCGTTCAACCAAACAAACAAACTCTTCAGCTTTATAATATTAGTATAGATTCTGATATATCCGAGTCTTTGCTTATCATATCATTAAAATGGGTACAAGATCCCGGGAAGGCTAGCTTGTAACGTATGCTTTGTATTCAATAGGCGGAGTCACATTTTCATAATAGAAAATCCTTGTAAACAAAGAGAAATAAAGTTACCCCTGAATGTTCTGTGGCTAATTGGCTGTTCCTGTCTGTTTATACATACACACGTACCTACTAATCACATGTCCAAGCGGAGTACTGATGTAGGTACTGGATCTGTTCATTATAAGATGATATTTTGTTAATCTTTTGGTCTCCATTGTAACTTATTTTATGTGACAAGTGAAACCTTCCCCTGTATTTCAAGTCACAAATATACATATGACAATACTGTGATCCATAAAACAAAATAAACAATTAAACCATTACAATTACTTTTGCGAGAGTTTATTCATAAATATACGTACCTTAAAAATGTATGGTCGAATCCGTATTTAATTGTTTGAAACGAATTAAATAGATATTGAGAAAACTTCGAAAAAGGCAATTAAATGCTTAAAAGGGAGTGTTTTTTTGGACATGCTGTAGTCTTTTGAAGAAAGGCTTGTGGCTAAATAATAACAGCCGCACGGGTTGATCGTTCAGGGTAAGCTACGCCCGCCGCGGTTGGTCCGTGGATGGTTGACCATCTTTACATACCAAGACCATTCCGTGCCTCGGAAAGCACGTTAAGCCGTTGGTCCCGGCTGTTTTTCGTACATCTTAGACAGTTACGGGTCGTCAGAAGCCCGAAACTCTGACAGCCAGTCTTACCTAAGGGTATCGTATTACCCAGTAACTGGGTTGTGGAGGTCAGATTGGAAGTCGCTCCAAGTAAAATACTGGTACTCAGCTGCAACCGGTTAAACTGGTAGCTGACCCCAACATAGTTTGGAAAAGGCTAGGCAGATGATGATGATGCTGTAGTCTTTTATATATGACCGCTAGTGTTCTGACACGAGGATTAGTGTGAAACTTTCATACAAAATAATTTTTTTTATCAGTTAGTATCTGGATAAACAAAACGAATTGTTACTAAACTCAGTCTTGTAAAACAATATAAGCAGCTACACAATCAAATATAAAATCTAGTCAAGTCTGATTTCGATATTCGCTACTCTCATCTCCCGCGCATCCCTAGTGCAACACCGATTACCTGTCCCTTATACGCTATTGTCACAACTAGACGTCGAAACGGTGACATCATAAACAGGCGAGAAGTGAAGTCCAATGAATTTGTTTTGAAATAAAATTACTATTCATTCAATAATTATTATTTTAGTTCCATTTATGTGATATTATGAGACTGATTTATAATCATTACGTGGTCACTGTTTATCATTCATTTGTTACTGTTTATATAACTTTTTTTTACTAACAGATAAAAATATCAATATTAAAAGACTAATTTCGAAAATGTATCTTTGGAAAATAGTTCCTTAACGAGGCTTGCGGTAGGCGTTAACTGGTAAAAATCGTCACGTAAGGAAAAGCATTATGCCCACTCCATGAGACTTTCTCTCCCACTCTGTCTTTCGTTTATATACGAGTATGTGTGACTGCGAGTATCAAGATTCGACCACATGAGCCAAGTGCACGGTTCGTTCAGGTCTTAAACATGATTAATTTATTATGCCTGTTATTTAATACATAATATACAGCGAAAGGTAATTCGCCCCAAGCGGGCTGCCGCGTCAACTCTCGATTTATAAAACGAAAAACTTGGACCTAAATTAGGACGAGCTCATATAAAACATACTAAATAGAATCGATAAACGACATTCTGTACTGCTCCATCCCTAATTTCAGATGCGAGGAAGACAATGATGACAATAATGGCTGGCCAGCCACGCCATTGTCATAATATCGAGACAACAGATCGAGAATAGTGTTGTACTTTATTGTAATTTGATTCGATTTTATTTTTTTCGCAATGTAGGAGACTTAATTGGTAAAGTCTGTATTGATAAATAAAATGGAGGTAATGTGAGGTTAAATTATTTTTATGTCAAGATTTATTCAAAAAAATTACAAATAAAAATAGTTTATCGATAAAGTTTTAGAATCCCAATTATTATTGTAAGTTATTTTATTGAATTCGTGGCTTGGCGTGGAGAGTATAAGCGCCGAAAGATCAGTTCAGAAGCTTCAAGCTCCGTTCTGAAGTACGACTTTTAACTTTAAAAGTCTTATGTCCTCCACATGGTCATACGTCACTGGCGGTAGCTTGCAGATGTCCCTCACCACGCAAGGTGGATCATCATCCAGATCCGATTCTTTGAACACTCGGAAGACGTCCTGCAGGTCCCTTTTGCCACATTCGTCCCGAATTTTCGTGCTAAGCTTAAGGAGGGCTCGCTTTTCAGCCTCCACGGTGACACCTTCTTTGTTGTTGGATATGTATATTTGCTCCAATGAGAGCTCATCCATCACATCCAACTTATTGTGCAAAAGGCGAGCAATTCGTGGACTAAAATGGCATCACAGATTTCAGCCTGCGCCATTGCACTAATCCGCATGTAAATCTAGGTTAACAATACGTTTGCGCTGACACGCCCGTGCATGCTGATTCTTTCGTACTCTGTCGATATAGAGCTTGTAAATAAAAGGGTCACGAACAGCACACTTTAAAACACTTAACGAACTAATCGTTCCAGCACTCTTACTAAGCCGTGGTATCTATTAGTGATCGTGTTGGTAACTAAGCTTTTAATCGTTCTTAGACCGAAGATTATTTGTAACATGATAGTTTTAGAAACGATCGGCATTTAACATACATAGTTTTTTTTACGTGAAACGTTTTACAGTGAGTAGGAAGTAACTTGCATAAATCATGTGTTATGGCAAGATGCAGATAAGTTTAGAACTATTGTTCCTGTTGGCATTATTTTATTAACATAATTTAAAGGATAGAAACCATTTCTTGGAATTGCATATGTCGCTGGCGCTGTAATGGTGCGCTGTGTAGCTTGCTTCCCCAGCTTTCGGTCCTCGACTCAACCGCGGCGAATCCCATCAGCCGCGCTATTACCTCGCCGACTTGTATCTTTTAGCTTAGCTCCTAAAGGTTGTAGCTTGGTGGTTAAATAGCCTTAAATAATCTTCCTCAAAAAATGATAAATTAATTTTAAATCAGCCTGGTAGTATCGAGAGGTTAACGCGTTCAAACAAATAAACTCTTCAACTTCATTATTAGTAAAACACATATTATATCACTCAGCAGTACATTGATCGATTCGAGCCGGAGTGGTCGCGCTGAAACAGCTCAGGATATTAAAGTAGGTGTGATACATGAAATATATTGAAGAGTTTCAAAAAGGTGTACGTCTTTCATAAAGAATAAATTGAACTGCTGGCGTGCAAAAGTTCGGATAGCAAAAAAAAAAAAACAGTCAACACCTCGCTTTGACTTCGGCGCAAATTGTTCGTCTTCACAGGGATCGTCTTTAATTTGGCCGGGTTCAAGCAGCGTAAGGCAGTCTCGAGCACCGCTATTTAATTTAACTGTGGCTGCTATGGTGGCAGAGGACGAGACCAGCCCATCGACATCCACCAGAAAGAGCCAGGTTAGGTAAGATTGCGAGTGTGCCTGATTACCTACCTTAGGCGCTGGAATTCTCTACAGCTCGGTTCAAGTCCGTGATGATTGAGAACGCGTTCGGACACAAGTGTGATGAATGTGACTGGCCATGGATCAACAAAGGTTTAAAATTAGGAAGCTTATACTGGAGAGAATACAGCTAACCTTGAAGTCTACTGTAACCGCTTGGATGCATGTAAACCTCGCCTGAGGCCAGTCCTGAGCAACGGATATTAGATATCCTCCGTACCCTAGCCAACTAGAAATACTAGAGCCAATGGGGGTGAGGCTCGTCTCCCCAACGTACAAGTAGATACGACGGTGTCGACTTGCAGGACAATGCCGCATTGTGGGACAAGTCATTCATATTCCGGTTGACGTTAACAGCATGGTGCAAACCCTTCTCGTTAGTTAGACGACGACTATGCAATAAATATTAATATTAAGCAATCATGTCAAAGAAAATTAGTTATTTAATTTTAATATTATTAAAATAAAAGCAGTCACTTATTTACGCGTCTTTGTGGGCGGGAAATCAGGCGTGATTAAACGGGTCAGTATAAAACGGAAGGTGGAAAATTGACTGGAATCTCTCACCAAATAACCTTTATAACAGAATTCTAACATTCCCATCGACTGGGACCACTGGACTACTTTGACCGGGAAAGTCCACTGGACTGCACGTTAGCGCCAGAATCAGAGACCAGGAGACCAGAAAAGTTGAACAAAACGATGGTGTGGATGTGTCGAAAAGTATAGATATCGCTCCGGGTCAGATTCAGTCTAGCTAAAATTATCTATGATAGTCAAACTGAAGAATTTAGTTTCCTTACAATATATCTTGGTGGAGTAAGGCAAATAGCGGAGCGCGTGAGGGACATCTTGTATACCATACCATGTCTAAGCGAGAGATAAGACGCATTTAACGGTGTGGTGTTTCTCCACAGCATGTATTGTATTTGGCATAGGTGATGTTCGCCGGCGGACATAACACCTTACGATTCTATCAGAAAACCAAAAGCTACACTCATAAACAGATAGAAGATCACGACTTCGTCGAACGGACACAGCCTTATTGAAGACGATCCCCAACTCCGTACAGGACTGCGAAAGTGGCAAGAGTGATTTTGTCGCAATGATTAGTAAGTTGGGCAGATGACCGACCTTCATGACTTTAGCGAGAACGGAGCTTTGTGGCCTCACAGTGCCTCAAAGTGGTGAAACCAGAAGAAAGCAAAATATTTTTTTTTAAATCCAGGGGGCCAGGGTAAATATATTAAGGCTGAGTAAGTAGCAGATGACCTCACCTATCCGCCATTTTCGTATGTTCAACGTTCTGCCAAACACCCTGTATGTAATTGAATAGATGCGTCCAAATAACCGCCATAACTAAGTAGCCGACG
The DNA here is from genome assembly GCA_947507805.1 of Aporophyla nigra. Taxonomy (NCBI): domain Eukaryota; kingdom Metazoa; phylum Arthropoda; class Insecta; order Lepidoptera; family Noctuidae; genus Aporophyla; species Aporophyla nigra. The sequence continues at coordinate 8,374,149 of OX382291.1, read as the reverse complement.
ATCCAGTCACCTGTTGCGTGTACTTTTCCAACCTGTCTGCTCACTATCTTGACCAGTGAGCGGACCTTAAACCCAACCGGACGGTAAAGACTGGTGGAATTATTTCTTCAGATCGAGTTTCAGAATCGAAGAATTAGTGCTAGAGATTATTGCACAAGACTTATCACGCACTCCATTGGGGCTGCGTTCCTGGTACAGCCTACCCTTTTTTTTTACCTTTTGGACAAAGTAATTCTGATTTTGATTACGAAAATGTTTTTGTTTTGGAAAATTAATAAAGACGCTAATTGCTATATGGTTGGATTTCGGAATGATATCCTACAACTATAGTTTGGGCTTTATGAGGCTTTGACCCATAAGTCTGTTTAATTTTTATCAATTTTATCAAATACTCATATTGTTTTTCATAACGTATAAAAGTGATTCCTTAATCTTATAAACAATTTAAGTTTATAGGTAGCGTTTAGTTGTTAATTAGTCGGTATATTTCCTCATCCAAATAATGTCCAGTCAGAGAAATGGCCGCAGAGAAATGGAGTCACAATTAAAATAATTGTATAAACTGAGTACTCCAAACTAGAGCTTTCACATAATGGCTTCTGGCTGGCCGTGTAAAGAGCTCGCGGTGCAGTCTTAGTTACGGATTATTTAATTTAATACCAAAGGAACATTGTTCTGTTAGATTTTAGTTAGTCGGTAATAAAGCAAGTTAGTCGTAGAGCACCTCTAACCTCACTAAGTAGACATGTGCTGTTGTGATTATTAGGTCATAATAAAATATTGAAAACATTTAGGTGTCTTCCTTTTGAAGATTATTCTTATATGTTGTCCGTTTTAGAAAAGTGTCTGGATACACACAATTTATTCATGAATTTATATTGCTTCATAATAGGTATAGAGACAATATAATTACAAGAAACCGGGCTCTCGCATTGGTGATGACCCTGTACTAAGTTTTAAGAGAGATAAAAAAAATACATTTTCACGAAGAGTTATACTCAACAGATCGGCAGACATTTCGTTTATGGTAAAACTCATAAAAAATCGATAAGGAGTGTAAAACATACACTAATAGATTCGGGTCTTGCCGCCGGATCGTGAACGACCATAAATTAGGAATCAATCAGCGCTCAGTTTAACAATTTATCCGAGTTTCTATGATACTGTCTCCTAGTAAAATCTGTAGTGACTGATGTGGCAGCTTTTGGAAAGAAATCCTTTTGAATGTCACAGTTATATAACACTCATGGAATTAGTAAACATTTTCTTGATAATAGTAGATTGTTGATATATTTAGTAGAAAGAATTTATTAACACCAGTGGTCGCCCCATGGTTGAAATTCGACCATAATTCATTTAAAACGTAAAGTATCTAAGGCATTATGATACAAAAATATTAGCTTTCTGCACTCCTTTTTCATATAAAATTTAACTGTGGCTTTTATACTCCTCCGTCCGCGTAATTATTGTAACAAGAGGTACATAGTTTTTGCTTGACGTATTTATATTTGTCTTGCATTGCTATCAGACAATATGTCATTAAAAAAAAAATACAACCGAACATCGAACTTCTTTTTCACAACCATTTAGCCAGTATTATAATCTGATACGTTACTATAACAAAACTGTACAAAAGTCTTTATTTTTAAAATAAAACTTATCTGACTATCGAAAAATCAGCCCTCTATTCTCCTTCGTATAAAAAACAGTACCTATTCCATTATGCTCGTTAGAAGAAGAGCATAAAAGCAATCTGTGAAACGTTAAAGAGTAATACCTGCAATAAAAAATATTTTGCTGCAGAAAATTCTGAAAGGCAAAGCTCCTACTCGTATTACATTTTAATGATCTCGCAGCATTTCTTAGCAGACGTGAAAAAAGGATTTGTGAGAAAACACTAAAGGCGGCAAAATCCCTTTTAACAATATGATTTCTTCCCCTCCTCTTCATGCAACTTTTCTAGACTAGACCAATTATTTAATATCGAATAGAATTTAGGAACGCAGTTCCGAGAAGATTTACTCATTTTTCGGATTATAACATTTTCCGCACTTCAGTAGCGCGAGATATTTGTGATATCCAATAAAAATCGCTTGGAAGAATTTGTAACTGAATATAAACATCTCTATTTGTCTATCTACCTATTTCGCTTTAATTTACATGTATTTTGTTTTTATTAACACCCGATGCAAAAAGAGGCGTGTTATATGTTTGATCGATATGTGTGTCTATCTGTAGCTCTTAAACGGGTGAACGATTTGGGTGCGATTTTAATTATTTAAAAGCAGGCTTTCTAGCAGTCGTTCTTAGACATCAAAATCGATACAGCCACTTAGACACGACTATCCTTTAATCAATATATTACCTACAACTTTTTAGTAAATTTTAAGGGTTAATACGTATATTTTTGTTACTTTCTGTTTTTTTTTTTTAGTTTCGTACGGAGTTTTTTAATTTTACATTGTAACTGTTCCTGATAATTGTAGAGTAAATTACAGAAAACAGTATTATTTATTTTACGTTGCACACGCGGGGGACATTTATCCACATATACATTTTCAGTTTTAGTTGACCTCACTTTGTATACTTCTTTGTATCTTCGTACAATGAGAAGTCAGTTTATACTGGAAATGTATAGCTTGATTCGTTACCATGCGTACCTATTCTACGGTCGAGCCAAAGTAGGACTGTGTGTAGCACTGACCGCTTACATAATATGACAAGACACAGTCGCTTCGTGGACGTCCTGAGGTTCCCCTTTGTAATCCCATTACAGATCACTGCGGCCGTTCAGGTTCGCATCCCACGCCCTACCTTTGACGCTGAAGCAGTTTGTCATAACCAAAGTGTTATTAAAGCCAGCACACATGGATGAGCACTTGTACTCTATACACCTGCATAGTGTAAGTGCTTTTCCATGTGTGCTAAAAATCCTGAACTGCGAAAATTTTTGTAATACAAATAATGAGTAAATTTTCTCACAACTGTCTATATTATACTCAATATTAAATAGTTCGTCTAGGTGTAGTAAAATAGGAAGACGGGAGTTACAAAACATATTAATGAAAGAGGTTTTCCGTCTCACGTGTTTCCTCACGTATCCTTTTCTGTACAAAAGTATGCAAACCTCAAACAGTTTAGTTTATTTTTTATTTCTATTTGAAACCTGCGATGCTTGCCTGTTTGCGAAACTTCAACACGAAGTAATGAGGACTTTTTGTATCTTCTCGGGTAGGGATGTGACTATGTAGGTTTGTATGGCATAGGTTTATGTTTTTTTTTTCTTGTCACGTAAATTACATTTCACAGCTTTCTAAAAACAGATTAAGATAAAAAAATACCTATAATCGAACTGTTCCTGAGTCACTTTTGACGAGTAGCTTACTCAAAATACTGGCTTTTGTAAGCGTTAAGCGCACAGGAACGCCACGGCGGTATTATTATCCTGCACTTCTACCACATATTTTGAAAAAAAAAAAAGGTAGATAAAGATGTTTGCTTTTCAAGCTACACATAATTATGTAGCTCTCTTTAAATACCGAGTAAAACCGCTAACAACAGCTAGTTGTAAATAAATAATGAGTAGCTAATTGAGTATTAACTCGACAAGTTTTCAGCAGTCAATTTAATCTATCGAAGCTGGCGTTTATTAGTAAATATTAACGTCACTTTATAATTAATATAATTTCAGAAACACGCATTTCATTAAAATTAATCCGAAATACGAACCGCAATGCTTATTTGCAATGTATCACCGCTAGCAAATAGAGTTAGTGTGATTTCTGGATGCATGGGAGTGCCCGCCGGGTAGGTACGGAGCTTAACATTAATCTGCAGTGTGCATAATTTACACGCGTAGTGGACGTCGAGGCGACGCGACGCGACGTGTGTCTGTTTGATTCATTAGCACTGCGTTTTGCATTTTAGGGTAGTTAGAATTAAACGTATTCATTTTTCGTCTTCATCATCCTTACCATTTCTGGGCATAGCTCTGTCATAATCGCCACGCTTGGCAGGCAGCTTGGCGGTCGTAGACGAACGCTGCTGCTCTATTAAGTCCCTTAGTCGCCTTTTACGACACCTTCGAGAAGAGATGGGACTGATGACTGCATGATAGCGATTTCGTATGGTTTAGCATGATCAGCCTATATACAGGGTTAGTTTTCAAAGACCTGTCAAATTTAAGGGCACGGTACAGACCAAAAGACTCAAAAATTTTATTTATGGAATCAACAGCGTAATCTAGAAAAACCAAATTAGGCGTCCCATTAGATCGAGTAAGTTGGAAGTTTTAAATTTTGTATGGAAAAGTTGATACATTTTTCGCGACGTTATTTGGAATTGGAGAAACTTATTCCGTTGTTTACACCCTTAAATTTGACAGGTCTCTGAAAACTAACCCTGTACATAAATGTTCCCACTGCAAGGACACAAGCCATCTCTGCAAAAAGGAATGGGGTCGTTATCTACCATGCAGACACAATGCGGGTTGGTAGATGTCGCAATAGATTGTTTTAAAATGTTTGGTTCTAGGACATTCCGGTTCCGTCACAGGGTATTCCATCACCGTTTTTAAAGTTGTGGTAAATTATTAACACAAAGTGCCTGGCTGGCTGTATCTGGCCGTCGCATGGATAATTCCAAATTTAAATAAGTATGGGCCAAAATTCAGCCGTTTCGACAGCACTAGCTTGGCCATTCATTGGCCAACACTTTATTTATATTTATTTTCAGTAGTTTACAATATTTAAAAGTATTTTTAGATTTCTTTCATATTTGATTTGCTATAAGTAGAGTTTACATCTCAGCTATTTCGTTTTGTAACAAAAGCTCGGTATTTTAAAGGCATATGTCCAAAAAGTATGATAAAAGTTGTACAACGCTAAAAATACCATAAAAAAAGATTATGGAAGGCAATTTGAAAACCAATACATGGCGTCCAAATTCCGTGTACAAACAGAATATTCCGGTAGATAAAGGTCGAAAAATCCGAAGTATTTCAGACTAAAAAATATTGTTTCTGCATGTGCAATTCAGGCAATATAAAATGAAACAGAAGTATATCGGCACAAGGGTAAATATGAAGCGCCGACGCAGGAGCAGCCGAAAACAATGTTTTTACGTGAAATCTAAAAGTTAAAAGAAAATTCCCACAAAAGATGATTGAAAGTTTTATGTGCTTTTTTCTGGTCGGCTCTTTTTTATTTGAAAGTGTTTTTTGCCGCGATAGTCCCATTTATACAAGGTGTTATATTAAAAAGCCAACCAATAATCTCCCATAGCAAAAGTTGTTCATAATAATGAGTACAATTACCAAAAGGTCAAGGGTGTAATTAGAATAACTAAAGAGTTATTCTAATTACACCTATAATTATTGGGTGATAATCTGATAACGATCTTCGAACGGAACTCCTCGATAGCGAATAGTGTATGTATACGCATTGTGACTTGTTTATTTTACGTAAGATCATAGCAAAATATTGATTAATTACATATGGGTACAGGTACTGATGATGAAGTTCAAAAGTCCCGATTTTAATTTTTATACCTATAAGTAAATTAACTTAAGACTTGGAAATTAACCATCAAATCAATACCCCATTGCTTTCCGGGGCATCAAAACTACGCAAAACCAGTATCACGTAGCCCCAACCGTAGGGGTAATCATCATAGTAGGGGTAATACTAGCCGTCAAACCAATTAAAATCATTAATTATATCGCTCTTTTGTAGATCTAGAGGTGTGAAATTGTTCCGGACACATACGGAGGGATGTGGTAACGTAGTACGGTCAACAATTCCTATTTGCATCATTTTCATCATTATTTTGTGAGCGCTTATTTCGGTAATGATACCTTTTTATTGTTTTTAACTGTTGCAATTACAACAATTTTACTTATAATAAGGCCAATATTATTTGTTTTAATCCATGTTATTATAATATTGCAACCCGGTTTTATAAAATATTTTTGTAATATATTTTTTTCTTGTTTTGTTTCATATTAGCGGTCATTGTTTTCAAGCCAATTAAAACTATTAATATAAAAATTCTTGATTAATAGTGAGTGTGATTAGTTTAGTGAGTAATAAAACATTATATTTATACAGTAATTGATATACATACTAAAGATAAAGAACGAGCCAACACCGCATTAATTGTTCCCTGCGTGTTGTTGATTTCATACCTTTTAACCGACTTCAAAAAAAGGAGGAGGTTATCAATTCGTCTGTATTTTTTTAAATGTTTGTTAGCTCATAACTTTTGACTGGGTGAACCGATTTCGATGATTTTTTTTTTTTTCATTTGAAAGCTCGTGCTTCCCGAATGGTCCCATTTTAATTTGATTCCATTCGGACAGTGGGATCCATGAGAAAACCATATAAGTCTTATATTTGCATTAAGTATTGGCGCGACAAATGAACGAATAACGCGATTAGATTATTGCGGGGTATCTACCATAACTAAAAATTTAAAAATTAAAACTTCCTTTCCATGACATTTCCCTACAGTAGCGTTTGCAAATAAATATTCTACTCCACAACTTTGTGCTTGGTGATTATAAAATTTCCAGAAGCAACAACAAATAGAAATGAATAATCCATCCATAAAACTAACACCAGTCGAACAAAGTTGGAAACTGTAAAGCAGACCCCGATGGATTAATTTCATATGCTGTCTCTAGGGTAACTTCCTCGAACGCAGTAATATTATAATTTAGAAATCTGCGTTTTGATGATTATTCTGTTACAAAACCGGGTTTTCGAGTTAATCGATTATCCTGTTTATTTTTAATAAATCCTACTTTTAACCGCCTTCAAAGAGGAGGAGATTCTCAATGCGTCTATTATGATTTTTATTTTGTATGGATATTCCACGTTGTCTCGGCAATTGTGGATCGATATAATGGTTACGGTATGTCTCAGGGGCGGTCTCATATAAATTGTATTAACTTTGCTGGAGTAGTTTTAGCGTTAGCTTCGATAATACGTTTTTAATCCACTTTTTGATGCTTGTATCTTGATTATATTCTAATAATTCCTGCTACTGTTGTTGAAATAGCAACTAGTGGTATAAGAATTGGTGTGGGGTAGGTAGCATACCTAAACAGAGGAAAATAGGAACTTTTTGCAATTATCTTCCACCGTTTTTCAAAACAAGCCGGTTGTACTCTCTTTGTAAAAATATTTTTATAATAACGAATGGTCTAATTCATCACTTTGAAGAGCATTTACCAATTAATCTAAAAGAAAACACTCCTTTTCAGTGAAAAACTAGCGAAACAAAAACTGTTATTCTATCTGAATACCAATCAATTACCAGTGCCGATGAAGCCGCTCAAGTAATTCTCTCTGCAATCGTTGGGCGTACCCACAATTTCAAGAGACTTGTGGCAAGATCCGAAGACGATCTAGACGATACAGACGATCGCCTCATTGTGTTACTCAATCGGTTCTCCAATGCTTTTCAAGAGGCAAATTGTGGTCTACAGAATTAATAGCAAGGCATAGGAAATTTTATAATCAAACACAGATTTGTGATGGCTTATCGTAATTAAATTATTATTGGAGAAAAACCGAAAACTCTGCGTCAATTGATGTGAAACTCGGTTTCTAAAAATGGCATTGAAATCCGTTAAGCCGGTTTTTTGTGCGGGTGTAACAATGGGCGGCTTAATTTTGGCACGGCGGCGTGTGACAGAACTGGTTGTATGAAGTCCATCTGTATCGTATTATAGAGGTTGCTGTAACTACCCGTCAATCATTTGTAAGTTTCCGTTCCAAGGGCTCCGACTGTGGCTCTGATAGGCAACAGGTTAGTGTTACTAGACAATTGCCATATGGGGTTATCAAGAAAATGTTATGACTCTGTGTATAGTTGCTATCGTTTCACTAAGCAAGTATAGACAGTCTTATTAAAATGTGTTAAATATTTTATGGTTTATGTCACTTATGTACCAACTAGTTTCGCCTGCGGCTTCGCCCGTGTGGATATCGAAAATTATCCCACGAGACTCGGCTACCGGGACACAACTATCTTGCGTAACGAACGTACGTTGTGTTACTTGGAGTAAGATTATAAATTAGTATAGGTGTATCATGATTTGACCGGACTTTCAGTGGCAGATAGCTGATGTTCTGAGGATTACATCAGCTATCTATCTGCCCGTGAAAATCCCGTCGAAATAGGTAGAGCCGTTTCAGAGATACGCCGGAAGAAACAGAAAAAAAAATAACGTATATTCTTCCAAATAAGTATTTAATAAAAACCCAATAGGGTTTTATTAAATACTTAAAAATAAGCGTCTGTCTCTTATTTTTTATGTATTTGTCATGTTAGCTATGAAGCGCGTTTGCTGTGGTATCGAGTATAAAACAGAAAACGTAAACAAAAAAAAAAAAAAAAAACCACCGCCCAGACATAAATCTGTAGAAAGTAAAAAAAAAAATACGTATTGGCCCTTTATCTTTAGATATATAATTCTACTGAACGTGTGTATGTCACTGAACTCCTCCTAAACGGCTGGACCGATTTGAATGATTTTTTTTTTAATGCGCTTGGGTGGCACCCTGGATGGTTTAGATTCACAAATTAGCCCGACAGATGGCGCTGCTATCGAGTTCTTGGAAACAGGACAATGTCTGTACGGTCAGCTCGTATTCTACAAGAAGTTGTAGGTATTTTGATAAAAGCACTGTCGTGACAAAACAACTAAACCGATATTGATAAAAAATATCTAAAAACCAACGCTGGAAAGCCCACTTTTAATTAAAAAAACCTGTACTCAAATCAGTTCACCAGTTTAAGAGCTACGGTGCCACAGACAGACTCACATAGCGGTCAAACATAAAACACCCCTCTTTTTGCGTCAGGGGATAAAAACGAGAAACGATAAATCAGCTGTTCTATACACTTCTATTAATTAAGTAAATACTAGCCTAATTGTTTAATTGTAAAGGACACTTGTTATTGTTAGACAAGTCTAAGCTCAAAGGTTTAATATCTTATCTTATCTTAGGACAACCAACACACCGTTATCTGATCCCAAACTAGGCAGAGCCTGTACTATGGCAACCAGACAACTGATAAACATACTTATATATTTCTAAATACATACTTATTATAGATAAATTACACCCAGACACAGAACAAATGATCGTGCTCATCACACAAAGATTTGTCCTGGGTGGGAATCGAACCCACGACCTCAATCTTAGCAGTCAGGGTCACTAACCAGACTAACAGGCCAGTCAGTTTTGTCAGTCAGGTTTGACAATTAGTTGCACGAAGCATCAAATAGACCTGTTAACGTTGAAGGATCGATTGAACACGCAGTTGGTCAATCGGACACTGATGTTTATTGAATAGGAAATACGAAGCCGGCCCCCAACCCCAACAGCCCCGGGCTATTGGGTTCGGTTATTGCTATTACTACACGTATCTACCTACATCAACCTTGAACTGTATTCACGATGCCGGAGTGCTAATCGTTTTGATGTAACTATTGATATTGTATACGGAAATTAACAACGACAGTCGACGATATTATATAGAGTACCATGTGCGGGCAAAACAAATACACGTATAGGTATGGAAATGTGATCTACGAATAATTTGATTTAAAAAATTAGCTCATTGCTACCTCGTCTTTCTCAATTAGGGTTGTCAACTGTTTTAAAAACATTACTTATAATATTTTACTCCATTTCGGACTCTGAATCGCTTAGCCTTTTCTCAGCTATTTTGGGAGTTGGCCTCTGGTCTAACCAGATGCAGCTGAATATCAGTATTTTAGGTGGAGTGATTACCTATCTGAGCTCCACGACCCAGTTTCTGGACAACACTATACCCCTTGGTAAGTCTGTTGATCGCACTTTTCAGTTTCTGACTACACGTACCGAGTGTCAAAGATCTCCGAATGACACATTCGAATGAAAAGGTAATCGTCCTAGCCATGCAATCATTTATAACTCTGAGCTTGTTATTACTTCAAACAATATGCATAATACTTATAAACAGATGTGAACTTTGAATCTTATATGCCGTTAATAGTTCAATACAAATAAAGTATATGAATGTACTGTTATTATTGATATCCAGAGCTTGTCATCTGCCTAGACTTTTCCCATCTATGTTGGGGTCGGCTTCCAGTCTAAATAGATGCATCTGAATACCAGTATTTTTCATTGAGTAACCGACCTTCATAACCCAGTTAAGTATTGGTCATTACAGTACCCCTTGGTAAGACTGGTTGTCAGACTTTCAGGCTTCTGGCAACCCGCAACGACTGTCCATCCACGAATAGCAGCTGGGACTAACAGCTTTTCGTGCTTTCCGAGGCACAAAAGGGTCTTGGTAAGTGAATATGGTCACACATCCACGACCGCCCTATGCCACAAGTCCCTCCGTTGATATCTTGAGCTTTACCTACCTAAATAAAGAATTTTAGCTACTACAGCTACGTAGAACATCGTGCATGGTATGGGCGGGGTGATTCGGCTAGTCTTAATTTCAAAATGAGACTGATAATATCTCGAATTTTCGGATCATAGTAAATAGATAATTATTATCGAAATACCCTTTAGATACTAGTTAGTTCTGCTACTCCGGTATTCACAAAATGAACGTTTTCAAAGGTGAATGCTAATTGGTGAGACGAAAGCAAAGAGCTTCAAGAAATTTAATATGAAATTGCTCCTCGTCTATTTAGCGAGGCTTACGAAGTCTTCAAAATTGTTGATAAATGGATGAGTTCGCTCGAGTACACATCGTTATTGTTTCGAGATAAGTATTAGATTAGTATTACTGTTTCATTTACTTAAAACCTGTTTGTTTTCCCCATGTTAACCATAATGTATTTAAACTTCTGTAAGTTAACAACCGTAATTTCAGCCAGACACTGTTTTTTCCATGGCGATCAGATTTTCATTCCGCGTCAAGCCAGGTTCACTTATTTTTTATTCGTTCAGAAATGTCCTTGTTTGGCGGTGAAGAAAGAAAATGTTGAGAGATTGTTTGTTGCCACGAGATATTGAACACGGTTTAAGGCTCGTACAAACGCGCGCGACACTTCACGCAGGGGCGACCTGTTGCGTCGCGACACGGTCATAGAAATTGTCCTACGGATATAAATCGCCGAATCGCGAGCGACCGTAGCGCCGCGCTAGTCTGCACGAGCCTTTAAAACTTCAGGCAATCAAGATGAGCTAATATTCAAATGATATTCGTACTTTGGTGGGCCAGTTTTGTCTAATGCGTTGGTAATTTCCTGTTTTTCAGTATTTGATGCTTCCCACTGCTGGAATACAGGCTTCTTTGTGAGAAAGAGAGTGGGCTAAAACCATAATCCTCAATTCGGCTTATGAAATGGACGGCACATGTTTTCAAGTTTTCGGTTGCCACGGAGATGCTTGTTTCCACACAATGTTTCGAGAACAGTAGGTAATGATAAAGAAATCTTTATCAACGAAATAATGTAACTATGTATTTTCTCAACCTTCGTAGCAAATTATTATTGTCAATAACTTCAAGGTAATGCAGCATGCGTTTTGTATGAGTACATAGTCAGTCTCAGACGGGGTCACACGCAGATTTACTCAAGATCGCCTTATCATCAAGTTCAAGTTGATAACCTAGCGAACTAACCATCGAACATTGCCTTATTGTTACTTATATGAAATACCTATACAATGTATGTATGAACCACGGCCGTCACTTGCTGTTGACCACTTTTCAACCTTATTGCTTAATGTTTAAGGGTGAAAAGTGATCAATGTGATACGAATAGGGGTTGAATATTATGCAGGTATACATTCTCACTGGCCTGCGGCGTAATTCTGTAGCACACTAACACAAGGAATGACTTCCATTCTAACAGTTTGACATTCATTGCGTTATTTACGTCAGACGAATTTTTTGAACATATGAACTATAGATAGCAATAACCTTCAAAATGGTTCAGATTCTTATTAATAGTGCGTTGTGTAATGCGCTGTTAGGGTGCTGTTAAGAATACTAATATTAATTTAATACCAAATTTAGAGCTAAATATTTTTGCATGATGAGCACGAGGTCCTGGGTTCGATTCTCAGTAGCAGCCCGGGGTCTGAATTTGCAGCCCGGACATTGGGAATAGGCTCGACCCTTATTATATGGGACTTAAACATAACTAGCGAAATGTGTAGGGAAACTTCTGTCCAAACCTTCGGAGAAACAAGGCGTGGTCTACAAAAGTAACGAAAAACAATTTTCTGTTTTTGCAACCATCATTTTATGTGTGCTATCGTACAAAAACTTAGCCTACTAAAGCAGTTTTCAAACAGGCGCGACGCGACACTAGCAGCACAATCTCATTATGTAGAATTTATTCTACAAGAATCGCGTCGCACCGTCGCGTACCGTCTGTCTACGCGGGCCCTTAAAATAATATTTATAATTTAAATATTATTAGATTTATTAGTATTTAAATTTTAAATACAACACCCGTGTTCAATACAGTTCATAAAATCAAATACATAGTTTGCGCCATCTGAATGATTTTAATAATTTTACAGTTTCGGGTAGCTTGATGTGCTGGCGCCTGCACACTTTTACAGTTACGCTTTGTGTGGTAATTAGCGCGTTGTGGTAGGTGTTATCGCTAATTACTTTCACCATAATATCTCAAGTAAACTCCGTCGTTGTTAGTATCGTACTTGATGTTTACTTGTAAAGTATGAACAGGCGCCGCGCTCTAGCAGTTTGTAACAGCTTAAATGTAAAAGTTAGCGAAATTGTTAGGTCCCATTTTCGTATGCGAACCACTACGACTACCTATTTAATATTAATTGCCGTAGGTATAATGTAATTACCTATTAATAAGTGAAGCAAAAACTTCATTATTTACGAAAATTACGCGCACGGAGGAGTATGAAATTTGTCAGAGTTAAAGTTCATATCGAGGAGTGCAGTAAGTAGCTAACATTTTCCAAGCTTTTATTTAACTTGCGATGTTTGTATGTATGTGTGTTCGGCACGAATCTTGAAAGCTTAATTAGAACCACTTCCCAATATTCGATTGGGCTCAAATTTGGTAAACATATGTATCTTTGAATACGTTGGATGCGAGAAGCACAGAATAGGTCGAAGTGGCGGTGCTTGGGGGAGGCCTATGTCCAGCAGTGGACGTCTTTCGGCTGAAATGATGATGATGATGATGATGATGTATCTTTGGTGACAATTCAATAATATGGTAACATAGAGTTATTCTGGTGATGGAGCTGGAAGAAAACCGTAGGAACTTCTTAACTAAACAAGATAAACACATCGAGTTTGGACTCTTATGTTTTGTTTTGGTGAGTATTTTTTGGATAAGCTGTCATAAACTCGTCATAAAATATATTTCTTCTATTTATTTATATATAAAAATGCTTAAGAAATATCGGATCGGTTTTATATGAATTATGGTCAAATTTCGACCAGTGGGCCGACCACTAGTTTAATTTATTGTATCAAGTACCATAAATCAAAATATTTTATTTCACATAAACCTACATGGGTACTTATGAATCGTCAGAAACTAGATGCACGGATCTAATTGGTTGTTTCGTTAAACGATATACGTCGCTAATTACACAATTTTGAGCCGAAACCCTGTAATTAAGATGTAGAAGTATATTTGATCTTATCGTGTGATATATGCAGTTGGCTTCACAGTTTAATCCAGATACTTAAATTCTCAATCGTAACAAATATGTATTTTGCTCTAAAACTTTTAAATACCTACTAATAAAAACTTTAAATATCAAGAAAGTGGAGATCACATTCTTGATATTTCAACTTAAAATATTCGTATTATTTTAGTCCATTGTCGGGCACTTGAAGGAAATCCTCGTGAAATGAAGTTGCATCTCAACGTAATTTACAGCAGAATATCTCGTTGTAGTGCGCTTGGAATTTCAGTGAGAAAATGTTTAACCCGGTGACATTGGTATTCAAGTTTCTACGATAGTAATTGAAAGGAATTTCTTCCAATAAGCATTGCGGAAGCTCCACTGAGGGCTGAGGTATTAATAACGATGTTTTGCTCGTCGACTTGCAAACGAATAAAATGTTATTTTAAGCGTGTCGTAATAATAATAAGAAGATAAGTAGAACAAATAATAATATTTTTATATTGATTGGTTCATTTAGTTAATCTTTTAAGTGTAAATAGTTACTTGTGATAAATAGCGTTAGATATTATATACACGAAAGAAATAAGATTTTCTTAATAACTAGCTTTTGCCAGCGGCTTCGCTGGTGTATTAAACATACAAGCTAAGTTTTTATCGAGTGCGCAAATTTTAACAAATGAAACTTAAACGAGTTATAATAATCATGCAATTTTTATTTTGATACATCTTAGTACAAAAAAATTAAGTTATCGTTAACGAAAGATGTCTATTTTGAAACTGGTTTTTATGGTAACTTGCGCGCGGCGCCGGCGCGGCAGCGAAGGTGAACGTCCGACCACCTGTTCAAACGGTCAATATTCTACGAAATTCGAAGTACCTACGTCGGCGCGCGGTTACTGACCTATTAGTATCTACCAAATGTTCGATCGGTCAAAATTCTAAGAATTTCGAAGTACCTACGCCGTCGCACGGTTACTGACCTATTCCTATTGTCGATATCATATTAGGTACGTAATATGTAGGGTGTCCACAATTTACTGATTTAAGGTCGGATAAAAATTCTAAAAAAAAAGTATTCATGTTACGTTATTTTGTGTTTTACGAACTGTGGCAAATAAATGGTATTCTTTCTTTTTCTTTCTTTTTCTTTATTGAAAAAATGGTTGAAATGTGTTCTATTACAGATACTGAACCACCAAAAAAAATTTGCGCACTGGTTATAAAATTATCCTGTATAATACATACCTTCTTCTTGAATCACTCTGTCTATTGACGAAAACCGCAAAAAAATCCGTTGTGTAGGTAGTTTAAGAGATCTAAGCGTACAGATGCGTGAGGCGACTTTGTTTTATATTTACTATGTAAAGATTTCAAAGACTAAAAGAGCATTTTTAAATAATTTGAGGTTGCTCAAAAATATATAAGTGTTTTGGGATGAAACTACGTTTACTAAGTACTGTATCAACGTTGCTTGGTAAGGTTAGTTAAATTCTGTAAATGATTTGTATTAGCTCGGTAGACATAGTTATAATAAGAGTTATTAAGTATTTATTAACAGCGATAGATATTAAAGGTCGGTCTGCGAATGTTTGGTAGATAGATTTATGCTCGGCTAAGAGGTTCTCAATTTATCTCTCAATAGCTGTCATGGCGCTGCCCAAACGTAGAGACACCGTAAAACGCACAGATTTTTGTTTCAGTTATTACTAGTGGCGTATTGGTACGTATTACAAGTCACAAAACTGAGTGTATGGTAAAAAAAATATTGATACAAATCGTTTGATTTGTATCATGATAAAACAATTGTAAAACAGAGATCAAAAATATATTTTTCGTAGTTCTTAAAATTTATAATATTTAATGTAATGACAATAAAGGGAATTCAATCAACTAAAGAAATACCTAAAAATGATTACACTGAGCTTTGAATTTTTTTTTTAAATTTAATCGAAAACTACGAAATTATATTATTGTGGTGGTCATTCGAATCAACTGACTTCAAACGCTTCGCAGTTTTGAACCTTATTGGTTACCGCCATGCGGTATTGTGAAATACCCAATTACCGTCTAACAAAGGTCTAGTTTTGACTGACGAATAAATACACCACACGATAAAACGAGCGCGGTGAGCTAATGAATAGGTACTCTCGTTCCTGACCAATTTTAGTGACAAGTGGATAACATGATTCACAACAGAATGCATGTGGAAATCGGGAAAATATCAAGTGATTTCCGATAAATTATCGGTCATTACGAGTAGTCTGTGGTTCTATGACCAAATGGAAGAATTTAATTGCGATGTGATGGCACGCCATATCGTTACGCGGTTCGGAATTATTCAATTGGAACCATATTACCGAAATTCATGTGCAATTTTAGCTGGTAATTACCTTCTGATTATAGTGACAGGTCTGTCCTACGTTATTCAGTGATGAATTCCATGCGAACTATTAATTGCTATTTTGCGGCGCGCTCAAAAGCGGTGGTTCGAACTTTTGAACTTTCATTCTGTTTATATAGTTATGGACTAACTAACGAGTAATGACTTTCGAGCAAACGATTTTCATTTTAGCAACAGCTGTAGCTCAGTTGGTGACATTTTAATAATCACCTCTATGATGCAGGCACATCTTTTGTTAGACTCGGCTGCAGTGTTATTTTGTAATTTCCTTTCAACCAGCAATTATGTACGATTTTAATCTAAAAGTAGAAACAGCACTTACTGACATAACGACGTTGTGTACGTCAGTTTTATCTCGTACAATCAACTGCACATAAACTCGAAGTTACTAGTTAGAAAGAGAGAAAAATATTTTATTTGGGACGCTCACAAGAAATCAGAATCTAGATGAAACTAGTTAAAGTTATGTCAAAACTATTTCTATATAATTGAATAGTGAGTTTTGTTTCAGGTTGTGAAGCTTGACAGCTGCGGAAGGGACATACAGTTTGCAGTTTACACAATGAAAATAAAAAAAGCAGCTTAGCACACTCCAGTGGCGCGTGCTTCTCCATGGATACGTGATATATTTCAGAGGACGGAGCAAAACGACAAAACGGGGAGTCTGGTACGTAAACCAATATTGATCCGCAGTGTGCACTCGCTCTTCTGTAACTGTTGACTAGATTATATGTAATACGCCTGTTTTTCCAAAAGAGTTCATTTTGCCGGCTAACGCCATTAACGAATGCAGAAAAAGTGCATGAAATAAAATTAACAAACGGTTTCGAAACAATCGAGGAAAATGGAGTATTTCAAATTCTGCTTTGACTCATGAGTGTCCTTCACTCATACTCACTCCTGCACACTATCGGCAACTGACAGTACAAATACAATACAAAATACAAATTTATTTCAAAAAAGTAAGGTACAGTCTGTTACAATAAAAAAATAAGTGCACCGATACTTCGTATCAAAACGAATGTCCATCGTAGCCGGGATTTTGTATTCACGAAGCAATAAAAATTTTAGAGAGTATTTTTTTCAATGTTATTTCATTCTGTGTACAGGTTTATTGATCAAATTGAACGGCAATAGTCCATGTGGTGTTTATGGAGGGTGGGAATACTGGAAAAGCAACATTGTTTTTTTGCGTATCCGTAGGTATTTACCGATATAAACATATATATAAATAAAATTCACAACACAGTTGTTTCAAGCTAGGCATTTCAGTTTTCCAACGCGAAAATGAAAAATACCGACGAAGAGCGGGTCGAACTCGCCCACCGGCCCAGGAGCTTTCGTACCTTAGAAGGAAAGATGTTTCTCCATTTTCAACGTAACGTAACGTACGACCGTAAACTAAGTTAGGGAGACACGTTGAATGATTTTTGTTAAAATTGTGCTAGTTTTAGACATCTACACATTTTTTCCCCCTGTTATTCATATTAATAATATAATATATGTGAATGTAATTGTGTTTGTTACGCTTTCACGCAAAAACTACTTAACCGATCATCATGAAACTTTGTACACATATTCTTGGAGGAATACCAAACCAAATTATCATAAAAATTATCCTATGTTACTTCTAATAAGAAGTAACATAGGATAATTTTTATGATATTTTTTTTTCTATATTTATTGTTATTTTTAACGCGAGCGAAGGTGCGGGCAAAAGCTAGTATTTTTATAATTCGCCATCAATTTGATTTATTTAAGATTTCTCGCTTTGCATACTTTGTAGATAATGAAATGATATTTGTAATGGGCGTTTTTTATCATATGTCGAAAACAATGACTTAGAGATAGAAATTAAAATTTGTTCTGTAATTAACAAACGATGTCCTATAATATGATGGGTTTCCTTTATTAAAGGATTTGGCCTAATTACCTTACTTTCAAATTTCAACCCTAAGATTTCTACAGCAGTTGAAATAAAATTAAAAAAAAAAAAAAAATTTCTCTAGTACGTATTATAGAAGGACAACCATTATTTATACGAGTATCTACTCCACATTCCGAGGCGATAACATTCGCAGTTCCAGGAAAAACTTACAAACATACATGAACCCAGAGAACATAACCCTCCTTTTTTGGGCAGTCGTGTACAAAGTAGTTATAACAGACAGAAAGACGGACTGACAGATGAAGTTGCGCCCACCCTAATGGTTAGTTTTTTACCCGTTTGGAACGGGACCCTAAAAACTTCTAGCATAGCATTTTACAGACAACACCGAATAAAACTGAAAACACCAATGCAACAAAAAAACATTCGCAGCAAAAAAAAAATATAAATAAGAAGATGAGCATATAGCGTATGAGACACAGATGTTTAATGATGATGTATGGATTTAGCATTGCCTGCTTTTTTTGGACGCTCAGCCAGCTCATGTTCTTAAAAAGTTCGAAGTAGCATTACAAAAAAAAATACAGTCGAATTGAGAACCTCCTCCTTTTTTGAAGTCGGTTAATAAGTACACAACAAGTAAAGCCAAAGTTATAAAAAAAGAAGAGAATGAAGGAAATAGCTAACACGCACTCATACCACTCAGCGCTGGGAGCGAAAAAAAATGAGTTCAGGTCCGATTTAACTAAAGCAAATGAAACAGTGAAAATGCTGCGGAAAAGAAGTGTTTATCTCAAAATTAGGTTAAAATATATCTCAGACGACTGAATATTTAGTGTCCCAACGTAATTTATGGCAACTCCGTTATTAAGGGGGAAGCGCTTAGTCCGCGACATTCAAAGTTTCTAATTCTAACGTTTTTAGTTATTTGCCATTCAGTGTCACGTTTTATGTTGAACAGAATATTGTTTGATTCGTGACCGTTACAAATATATGCGGTCGCCGAAAGAGATACAGGATCATCGGATATAGTTAAACTTTACAAAAAGCTAATGGATTTTTTGGGATAAAATTTAATTTAATTAATAGAAAACTAACAGTTAAATTATCCAATTATATTAGATTCGAAAAGATTTATGAGTTAATTATTATCACTTCAACTATATCGGACGACCCTGGTTATGTCTTTTGGTGACTTTAAAAAATGACATCAAGCCTCACGATATCATGATTTCATGAAATGATCATTCAATAGGGCAATTCAAACTTACAAAGTAATGATTATTTTAATTGTTACACTTCTGTAAATACACATTTGTAATTGTCAAGAATCTCACTTTGATCAACATACAACTTACTTTCACGGCAGGTTGCAGAAAAACAATAAAATTTCAACGCCGCGGGCAACCTGCTTCGCTTTTGCCTTAACTGTTTGCACCGAAACGGTTTTATTTTAACCCGGCTGGACATAACCGTACAGCTATTACTGAAATGTGACACATTCACATGATGTTTGGCTTAATAAAATTGTCGAGGTGTGGATGTTTGTTACTCTTTCACGCAAAAAGTACTGAACGGATTTAAATGAAATTTGGAACACAGTTAGTTTATAACTTGGATTAACACATAGGGTACTTTTTATCCCGATAGTACGTTTCCGCGGAATATTTTCCGACCTCCACGCGGGCGAAGGCGCTGGCAATAGCTAGTAATAACTAAAACTAAGGACCTTATGAATATTTGATACGATTCTAATAATGTAAGAATACATCCGTAGATATGGCAGTACGAAGAGTAATAAAAAAGATTAATGCGCGTCAGAGAACGGTTAATTGCTCCACACGGTTTGACACACAAACGGGTTCAAATATTCCAGTTGGTATATTGTTTTAACTGTTTCAGATATTAACGAGAACAACTTATTTGAAAATAACGTACTACGTTTAATATTAAAAATAAACAATAGTCAGAAGTCAGCACCCTAATTGTATAATACTTTCAATAATCACATTCTGAAGAAAATTCCTAATCCATTGCTTTTGGTAAAATCGCCTGTTCGACAGCGTAAAAACGCAATGAATATTGGTAAATTGTCAATTATAATTTAATTGGAATATGATCTCGCTATGGCTTGTAAAATTGTACCTATGGTTTCGTTTCCCGGACGAAAACAATATAGTGTGATAAATTATACAATTTATGTATAGTGGTTTAATATGAAACGCATTATGATTCTATGGCTTCTACGCCATTACGTACGGATTACATTTTCGCATGAAACGTAGTTTTATTTGCCCGGAACATGGGAGTTTCTATAAATACTATTTATTTAATTTTAACATACGCACCAACGATACCGTGGATGATACGGGTAAAAAAATGACGTCATTATTTCCATGACACATCTTGTGTACATTCCTTACAACTAAAAGTATTTTTTAGTTATTCGATTGAGTTTCACCTACATATTCTGTGAAGAACTCTCTTCGGAACTTGACCTAATAGTGTTACCTCGCTCTTGACATATTTATAGGCAAATCTATTTTGGTAATTTCAAAGTTCACATCTGTTTCTATATTGTGCCAACTGTTTATAGTCATAACAAGCTCAGTGTTATGAATTATTGGATGGTTTGGATTCCAGTCTCTTTTGTATAAACACAATTCTATATATTCTTCTCTTAGAGAGTAGTCAGTAACCCATCAGGTTGTGGAGGTCAGATAGGCAGTTGCTAGAGTTGGACCAGAGATGGGAGTTCTACTGATTAAAAGTTTTAACATTAGTAATCATCACAAGCATTTACATAATCCACTGTTATTAGTCTAATGTTATTGCAACAAATCGTATTGTATATTATACACATTGCACAGTAAACCAGCTTCCTATTGGAAACTGCATTAAACATTATCCTGGAGATAATATCTTCTATAGTCAGACGAGATAATACCGACGCACAGTGAGCAAACTTCTCTATACCGGCGAACAGACTTCGGATGCTCGATATCGACTATTAGTACAAAACAATATAACTGAAGGGTTTTATATTGCCTTCACATGCAATATAACCAGGAACTACGATATTGTTTTATTACAGTGATGGATGGGATATGGAAAAGGATACGAATGACCATTCTAAAAATATGTGAAATTAGGATTCACATTTTGTTTTGAATGGTATTTGAGGACGACGTGAAAGAAGCGTGATAAAAAGGAATGATATTCATAGTAATTTATATATAATTTTAGTCCTCTAGAAAGAATTTCGGCCATGGCAACCAACCTCAGCGGAGACCAGATCGATGCGGGAGGATTTTATAGTGCACAAGTGTGTGCGCAGATACAGGTGCACTCACTATTCCCTCACTTTCATATTCCGATGGAATGGGAATCCGACACGACTGGAGAGAGATTAGGCGCAGAACCAACGGTTTAACATGTTTTCCGAGACACGTAGCGGTCTTGTTATGTAAAGATGGTCCCCCATTTACGGACCAACCGCAGCAAGCGTAGCCTACCCTAATCGCTGGACCCGTGCAGCTGTTGTTACTTAGTCACAAGCCCGTACGTACAGTATCTGATGATGATTAAGATCTACATTTTCAAATTGATGATGGCGATGTTTGATGACAAACGCTGCAATAGATTTAATCATCAAACAGCCATTTGGTATGAGTCGATATGGTACGGACACAATGCATGTAATCAATGCGAGTGTCCGGTAAGCTGTTAATAGAACCATTAGCTAATATGGCTTTAAGGGATTAATCTTCCTAATTGTGCTAAGCCTTTATATATACTGCATATACCCACATAGTATTTTACTCGTTAAAATGCAATAACCATTAACTAACGTAACGTGCATACGCGATAAAGTTCCTAATTACGACTTTATTTGTATGAATTCAATATCTTGATGGAGTTGCAGAAAAAAAGAAAATTATAGAGTCGTATTTGACAATTTACGATTTTACATAGTTTCGATGTTTTCAAATAACATTTGGGAGCTACACTGAAGCTGCTATATTCTGAACTGACCCAAATTCGATTGCCATCGACACGATAAATCCTCATTTCCCGAGCATTGAGCATCCAACGGAGTTCAACCCAGCGCGTCAAAAGGAACGTCACTAGGAATTTCAATAAACGCCCGTGAGGACGAGGGCTTCAATGAAAAAGTTCCGAAATTGACACCGGGCTATGAGAGGCAGATCAAACCTCTGAAGACCAATTGAAGAATGAAATTTTAATCTGTCTCAATCTCAATGTCAATAATAGTGATGTGCCGGATATCTGTATCCATTAATTTTTTGGCGGATCTTTTACCTTATTAATTTTCAATAGATAGATGAAATTCTATAAATAGGTACCTACTATAATTAGGTTGCAATGAAAAACTATTAAATTCCATACGGATAATTTCTTAAAATCAAATATTTAATGGCTAAACTATAAACAAAACAAAAGAAAGATCCGCGCAATGCAAATTGAAAGATGACCTGTCAAGAAAAGTAGTTAACGCCACTTAGGTGGCGTCAACTACCATTCATCGCCACGCGCATCGAAAAGATAAGATCCGTATCCGCGGATCTTGACTACAAATATCCGTATCCGCGGATATACAATTTTTACGATCCCGCACATCACTAGTCAATAATATCTCTAATTCTCCATAGCCTAGATTTTGAACATTTTGAATAATGGGAATTAGCGTTCTGATATGTTATTCTAGTGTGAATGTTCACTTTAATAATCGCGATTGGTGTTCGGAAACAATGCCCTAACATGAGATTATAAACGCCAGGGATTCAGTTTGCTGCTTTCTCCTTTGGCTTTGACGTAGTCGAGTAATAAAAGCACTAATTGATTGCGGAAATGTTCCATTATATGAGATCAGCTTTTGCCCACGGTTTCGCCCGCGTGATTGTCGAATACAATCTCACGGGAACGTACCACAGGTATAAAAATGTATCCTATGTTCCTAATCCTTTCATCCAAATTCGTTGAGCGAATGTAACAGAGATTATAAAAGGTTTGCCCGTAACTGCGTCTGCGCGGAATTCAGAATTACGTTTGATTCGGTACGTTTTTTCCACTAGCACGTGCAAGTTTTGGGCACTCGATACTCTTGAGCAATCAAATCCGACTCCCGTTCAGTGATTGAGTGATTGAGTAACAAACATCGAAACATATGTTTATGAAATACTTTTTAATCCTTTTTGACCCCGACGGAAACAGAGGGGTGTGTATATGTGTATCAGTGTGTGTATATAGCATCGTAGCTTCCAAACGAATTTCATATTTTTTTTTTGTTTCGTATTTATTTTTGACTTAACACAGAGTGTTCTAAGCTATGATTCAGGTACATTTGTTCAGTCGTTTGAAGACGATCAGTTCTTTTATAGTTGAAGAAGAGATGTGAGCTTCTTCCACCATGTGAGATGTCTTACCGAGACAAAATTTGTTATTCTATTACTTCAATGATATTAGAAGAACAAAGTAACGTTCAACTGATGCCGAAGCATCACCTGGAACTTGCAGGATACCCCACCACCTCACCAGGAAACAGCAAAGGCCCATATGATCTTCCCAATGAGCCCAAACAGAATACTTTTGCTGTCAATAACCTATTAATCAAGTCCTTACTGAATGAACAGGTTATAGATAGATGGTGATCAGGGTCTGTTGATGGAGAAGTAAAGAGGAATGAGGATAAATTAGTAGTAGTATACGGTCAATAAAAACACCAAACAGACGAGTCCCAATAATGAAGATTGATATGCCATTGTAGAAAGGACAACAAACATTTTCATTAGCCGTCCCCCGACACAACGACTTTGATCAAAATATTACGTTTTCGTTTTTTTTTAAGAGGTTTTTAAGATATAGGTATAAAAAATATATATAAATATGAATTCTATGCGAATAAATTTGGACAGTCATGAAAATAAACATACATACATACATACAATCACGCCTTTTTCCCATGAGGGTAGGCAGAAACCACGGAACGCCACCTGCTACGATCTCTACACACTCCTTTTGCCTCGTTTAGGTTCATGCAATTGGTCATACACACACGCCGGTTGAGAGTACTACTTACTCAGGTGCGTAGTACGTAGGAAATAAAATGTTCATCAAATGACTACGAACTTAAATTATCCGTTTGTTCAAATGACAACTGTCATTCTTTGACAGTTGTATGAAATAGCTATAACGCAACATATTGATGCAGTGTGTCATGTAAATTAACAACTTATTTTACCTAACTGCACTACTTACATGACGATCGTTTTTGTACTAATTTAAAAATAAACTTTGACCTTACAATGTCAATCCTAATGATTATTATCACGACTATGGATGTAGGTATGTTTTGTTTCAATTTGTAATTCATTACTTTGGTTTAATAATAGTGCCTTAATTTATTCAATACTAGCTGTGCCCGCGGCTTCACCCGCGTGGTGTTCAGAAATTATCACACAGGGACGTGCTACTCAGACAAAAAGTAGCCTCTGTTACTTCTTATAGCATCAGCTATCTGCCAGTGAAAGTCCCGTCAAAATTAGCCGGAACAAACAGACGGACAGATAGACAGACAGATAAAATTTAAAAACAATGATTTTTTAATGTAAGTATCATATAATAAGGTGTATAAAGAAGCTATAGAAGCAAAAAGAAATTTTTTATCTAAGCGTTTTGGAATTTTCGTAATTATTATAATTTTAAAACTGCTTGAGACGTTTTGCATAAAACCTTTACTCCAAATTCTATAAATGGCCTGCCTGACGCTGCGACGGCGGCGACCGGACAGCGCGAGCGCGGACACTATAGAAACTAGAGTAATGGATGTTAAAAATAAGAAGGAGTCAGTATTTCTTATGTGCGTCAAATAATTTAAAAATACTAAATTTTGAAAAAAAAAATACATTTCGACAATTATTTTTT
Organism: Aporophyla nigra; assembly: GCA_947507805.1. Lineage (NCBI taxonomy): Eukaryota > Metazoa > Arthropoda > Insecta > Lepidoptera > Noctuidae > Aporophyla > Aporophyla nigra. The sequence continues at coordinate 8,349,263 of OX382291.1, read as the reverse complement.
TTTCGTTGCTATAGCTTCTTTACCACCTACAAGGTGTACCTCTTCAAATATTTCGTGTTTGAATAGATACACCTTATATACTTTCAAATCCTTTAGTGAAAAACTGTTAATTTGAAATTACTAACAGACACTTCAATTTTATTTATTTGTATGTATAGATAAACCTATAAGTATTCGAAGTAAGAACCGGGAAACATAGCCTAATTAAATACAGGTCTTCTTGGTTTTTCTTAAGGCTCGACCTATTTACCTATAGAGACACTCAATCATTAACGAAATCGGACAAATTTATTATGTACACCCGGGTACACATCAAGCTTTACATTTCCACTATAAGCTGACTTCTCATTGTACGGAATATGTTTACAATGCGAGCTCAGCTAAAACTAGAAATGTAAAGCTTGATGTGTAGCCGCGTATACATTCACATGTATAATATAATACTAGCAGTATGTGAGGTGTTGGTATCGAGACTATTTGTCTTAAACTACGACATGAAACCTATCCGCAAGTTCCTCAGCAAATTCTAGACAGCTGAGATATTTGCTCATGGCAGACAGGCAAACAGACAGCTAGATAGGAGGCGGTAGAGACTCAGTAATAACACGATACACGAGTATATTATTTTAACTTGAATACAAAATGTTGTGATTGTACAACTTGAATTCAAAATTTCGGATTTCGTCCTTCCACCGACTTAAGGGTTGAAATTCCAAGAACACAGATATACGTTGCGTTTGTTTCTAACCAAAATCTTAAATAATTTTTTATTTTTATTTATTCTTTGAATATGAAGGACTGTCCACACTTAAATTCATCCCGCTTTTCACCCTTTCGGGGGAGAAATATCAAAATCGCTAAGACAAGTATAAATTATTTTTTATTCGTTAGCCCAAACTCAAAATTTGAAGAACCTTACTTCGTAATCCATCTCCTATTTTACCCCATTAAAGGTTGAATTCCAAAAAATCCTTCCTTAATGAATGCCTTTTTTTGGTCTAAGTCTTGCCGTTTCGGCTGAGAAAAATATAACAATATCAACAATCAGTCAGTTTACCATTTCATATATACAGATTTAATCTCAACCTATGTATAAGTATATAACCCTCTACTTCATGCAGATAGAGAATAAAATCCCCGGCATAAAATACAGTTTGTGATTATTGAAGTGCACAAAAACCACTTCCCGCTGGGAATGAACTCCGAACAAATGAGTATATTATTTTATAACAGACGTGTTATTTTAGTTTGTTCGAAACAAATCAGCGTTCACATTGAATAATTTTGTTAAGTTACAGTATTAGGAGATTTTCATCCACAAATTAAGCGTCGCGCTTGATATTTCACTTTTACTTCGTTATGTAAATTGTTAACTACAGCTAAATCTGCTCTATGATTTTCAAACGTCGCCATTGTTTTATGCAATTAGAACCAGCCACCCGGTGTACTGACCAAGAAAAGATTACGGTTTTTAAAGCTTATTAAACTACGTTTTGTCCTGGTAGCATATTCCCGCGGAGTAATTTCCGACATCCACGCGGGCAAAGCTGGACACAGCTAGTGTTGTAATATTAATTAACAGTGCGTTGATAATCGGCGCCGGTACCGCAAAATTAGTGATTTGTAACCGACTTCAACAAAAAAGTTGAAGTTTAGGAGCCAAGGAACAGAAGGTCCTACTACTTATAAGCTTCTCCTATTAAAAACTTTTATCCTAAACGAATCGGAACTTGTCTGCACTTGTCTTGCAAGATTTTCTACAAGTGTTAGTTAATAAATCCTAACATGAATTGGATGTAGTACGTCTAAAGTTTACTCACTCCTGCATTCTAGTAAAATAACTAATTAGTTAGTGAGCGGCATCCAAGTCAGAAACCAGAGAACGCACTCTCTAATTCATAATTAACAAGGAGGAGCGTGCTGCAGAACTAACTCAATCATTCAATGGTACATATGTAATGATTGAGTTAGTTCTGTAATCCTACATATACAAGTTATTGGGCGTAGGTTTGTAATTCAATCATCAATTGACTCCATCGCCAATATAGAGTTGGCTGGACGCAATCAATCTGTTAGGGTCGGCTTCCGTTCAATCGAATGCAGCTAAATACTAGTAATTTACATGGACCGACTAGGCAATCGTTCCAAGAATCAGAAGGACACAATGATGAATCAAATTAGAAAGCCTGTTCTAATGACTTAATTGGTATGGACAACCCATGCAAACTCGACATCTTCGCGTGTCTATCAAGCGAAAATAGAAACGAAAAACAATAAAGTCAAGATGTCTGAAAAATCTTATACTTGATAAAAGTAGAAGCGCACTTTTCTACTACAAGTCCTATCTATGCTTCAGCGAAAAGCCACAAGGACGTTATTCCTTTTTATTTATTCTACATTTCTCAGAAGTTTTTGCCACACTCGTTTTGTGAGAGAATATGGATCTAAATGGAGACACGTCGCATAGAATAGAACTGAATTCCTAAAAGTTCCTTATTTATAAAAAAATAAAAGACAATACTCGCAGACTGGTTAGGTGCTGTCCTAAGTTAATTAAAACCATCCTGTCTTTCATTTATAGAAAACGCATACAAACTAACAGCCAATTCATGAAACTATTATTTTCCGGAAAATTTAGCTTTTGTAGTCGGATTATCGTTTCCTTTCTTCTGCTCCTTGTGTATTAAGATCTTTAAAAGATTAAAGCGGAAAGATTTTTCACAGAAATTCGGATTTATCACGTGCCAGACTTAACAATTTAATAGTTTCATACAATGTTCGGACGTGGTATTTGTAATCTGCATCAACTAGGTATATGTCGGCTTTATATCGTATGGCTCCAAACTGAGGTTTAGCCATGTTTGATTAAATATTTCAGGTTCTCTGCCACAACGGGTTTTCTGGCATCCACGTTCCGTTTGAGCTCACAACAGTAGGAAGCAGAGTTTATTGCTTTATTAATAAGTTAAGAAAATGGAACAGATATCGTTGAATTGTCAAAATGAAATTGACTGTGAAGCAGGCGAGATGCCACTTTCGTAGAACAATTCCTATGAAAACTTTATGCAAATTGTGCAACAAGTGTCCTGTCTGAAGAAGCCATTATGTAATAATGAAAAATGGATAAAGATAGCAACCTGAGGCATATACGACAGGGCACGCCACAATTGCGGCGATAAGTCCCCTCTTTGAGGAGTGGATAGAGAGGCGTCACGGCGTCCTCACCTTCCGCCTGACGCAGGTTCTCACCGGGCATGGGTGCTTCGGTGGGTTCCTGTTCAGGATAAAGCGGGAGGAAACGCCCGAAATGGGTGTTTCCATTGTGAGGATCGTCTAGAGGACACAGTGGAGCATACGGTGGAAGTGTGCCCTGCCTGGGCGGAGCACCGCCGTGTCCTCGTGGAGGCGATCGGCGGCGGCGACCTCTCGCGTCCGGCCCTGGTGCGAGCTATGGTACGGAGCGAGAGGGCATGGGAAGCCGTCACCTCCTTCTGCGAAGCAGTAATGCTCACGAAGGAGGAGGCGGGGCGCGTGAGGGAGTGGCATTCTCTGCGCCCTCACGTCCCTAGCCGCCGCAGGAGGAGACGCCCCGGGCGCCGGGAGTCGATTGCGGACTCCCGACCACCGTAGGCGCGAGCTTGCGGGTGGCGAGCAATGGGTAGCTCGCCGCCCGGTAAGGACCAAGCTCGGGTCGACGGCGCGTAGTGTTCCACGCGCGCCTCAAAGAGATGTCAGCAACACTGAAGGGGTCTGCTAGGACCGATGCCTGCCGGGGTCGCGTGATTGTTCGAAAGAGATACCGTGACCCTGGCACATGGGCAACTGAAGGAACACGGGTGGGTTTTAGTTAGTAAAAGTCTGACACGCCCTCCCGCTCCGCCCAGAGCGGGAGAAGTCACTTGATGATTTCCCATCCAAAAAAAAAAAAAGGCATATACGACCGAAGCAAGTCAACCCTAGATTACTAACCTATCCTACAAGTGACGTTGTTACTAAACATTCGAAAAAAATACGACAGGAAAATAAAACAATAAATCTACGAATTATAAATTTTAATTATTTTAGAAATTACAATTACTTATTCTTTGGGTTTAAGAGATCACATAATAATGAAAATAGTTTTTTTTTTTTTGCTCTACACAGTTTAAACGGGACGCGGGAACGACGCGAACTTTGTTTTTTCCAGGAATCATGATAATGCCGTCGTAAATTTAACGATAGTTTAGTAATCTAGGGTTAATAAAAAAAAACCGGCCAAGTGCGAGTCGGACTCGCGCACCGAGGGTTCCGTACAAACCTGCAGGTCATCATCATCATCATTCGTCATCATCGTTTATGAAATTAAATGTTTTTTTTTTAATTTTTATATTTGAGTTGACTGAATGAAAGGTAAATTGTGGTTTACGATTTATGACGTATTAAAAAAAAACTACTTACTAGATCTCGTTCAAACCAATTTTCGTTGGTAGTTTTCATGGTAATGTACATCATATATTTTTTTTAGTTTTATCATTCCCTTATTTTAGAAGTTACGGGGGGGGGGGGACACATTTTATCACTTTGGAAGTGTCTCTCGCGCAAACTATTCAGTTTAGAAAAAAATGATATTAGAAACCTCAATTTCATTTTTAAAGACCTATCCATAGATACCCCACACGTAAGGGTTTGATTAATTTTTTTTTTTGTGTTTCAGTTCTATGTATGGGGAACCCCAAATATTATTGTTTTAAAAAAAAATGATATTAGAAACCTCAATATCATTTTTGAAGACCTATCCATAGATACCCCACACGTATGGGTTTGATGAAAAAAAAAATTTTTGAGTTTCAATTCTATGTATGGGGAACCCCAAATATTATTGCTTTTTTTCTATTTTTGTGTGAAAATCTTAATGCGGTTCACTGAATACATCCACTTACCAAGTTTCAATAGCACAGCTCTTATAGTTTCGGAGAAAAGTGGCTGTGACATACTCGGACAGACAGACAGACAGACAGACAGACAGACAGACATGGCGAATCTATAAGGGTTCCGTTTTTTGCCATTTGGCAACGGAACCCTAAAAACTTACGAAAATTACAAATAAAACTTTTTTGCAAAAAAAAAAACAACCGACTTCCTTAAAAACACTACAAAGTGAAAAATAACTTTAATTTCGGTAGTCGGTGTCTTAGGATCTGTATTTATGGTTTTTTTGCCACCGACTTCCGAAATTAAAGTTATTTTTCACTTTGTAGTGTTTTTAAGGAAGTCGGTTGTTTTTTTTTTTGCAAAAAAGTTTTTATTTTTAAATTTTTAGTTGTGGTATTCACCCCTGCACTAATTCCAAACAAACAATGCATATTTATGCGATAGCAGAAATCGCGGTTGATTTCCTGTCATTTTTTAAAGAGTTCCGGTGTCTGTCTCCCGAACTCATCATCAGATCTATATGAAAATTATATGGGACCATTTCGGAATAAACCCCTTTCGAACAAAAAAAGAATTTTGCAAATCCGTCTATATATGACGGAGTTATGGCCGAACATACATAAAAAAAAAAACATATAAACATCCGAATTGATAACCTCCTCCTTTTTGAAGTCGGTTAAAAATACGGAATCATGACTTGTATGTGTGAATTACTTTATAACTAATTCGAAATAAACGCGGCAACAGCAAACTTTGCATCCCAAAATCACGAACAGCGTTACTACGTAAGAGTGTATTCTGTATGGCGGCAATCTTTTATAATAAATTACCAAAATCTTGAAGGTAAGATACAGCCGCAAAATTAAGAAATAGGTTGAAAAAGGTTTTGTTAGAGAAAGCCTATTACAGCAGTAACGGGTTTTTGACTGATAAACTAATATAACCCTAACTTGTTTATGAAATATGGACTATTTTCATTATTATTTAAGGAACGAACTTTGACATATTTTTATTATTATTATTATTAACCATAATATTAACTTTATATTTTGACTATGATTATGATTATTTATATAACATACCATTTGACATTATGCAGTTCAGAACTTTTTGTACCGTTAATTATTGTTGTTTAGTAATACATGTATAACTGTGATGATTCAGATCTTCTTGATCAGTAATATTTTGCACGCCATCAAGGCAAAACATGACAGTGATTCAACCGAACTATTATGTAACATCTTGCATTTATGTGTACTCATAAATATCTTGTACCTACTTATACAAATTTATTTGATAAAAATAAGTATTGTAGATACCTACCCAAGTAAGATTTGATATTGAATTGCTAATTGTGGGCGGAAAGAATACAAGGCCGAGAGTAACGACCCGCGTGGTTTATAAATACACGTTGTTTTTGATATTCGTATTCCAGTAACAATAGAACCCTCTATTATATGTGTATTGTTACTGGAAAACCACCACCACCCACTACCAGTTAACCACAAGACTCAATAGAAAAAAAACCCTTTTGCTTTTAAGCTATAAAGGTTTATTTTCTCTAAGTATCACTATTTTCCGACATCTTGAACTTCTAACTTCCAATGCTATTGTGTATAAGGTCTAATTTAAATGTGTATCAGGTTGTACAATGACAAGGCAGGTCTGTTCTATTTCCAGATACATTTCCCAAAAAAGAAAACAAACGACTTCCGAACCGTAAAGTTATCTTGTGCTTGTTCGAGTTTTTTTTTTGTTTTTTATGACGATAAAGTTTAAGTTGAATATTTCTGATCAAAAAAACTTATAAGATTTCAACCGCTAATAACTACAAGATTTTTATTGCGACAGTAATTGTTAACAATTAAAAAAATACGTTATAATTATAACAATTTTGAGGCAGGTTATAATTTGCCTATGACGTCACACTACGAGTGCACGCGCATGTTCGGCACACTCTATTCTTTACTGTGTCAAAATTCCAAAACATATAGCGCAAAAAATCTTAGCTAGAATAGTCAGACTGGTGTCGTTTTTAAGAGTTAATAATGTACTACTAGGACCTATAGAGAAACAACAATAATATTCACCAAGATAGGGTTGAAAATAATATTTACAAACATATACGTATAGACAAATTGAGAACCTCCTCCTCTTTCAATAAGTCGCAAACATCTTCAACAAACAATAGGCTAGTGAAAAGCAAAATAAATAAAACTTCGAAATACCACGTTAGAAAATTAATTACAGAAATACATGGTATTATTATACGGGCTGCAGTTTGTATTATCCATTCTTTTTTTTTTCGAGACGGCAGCATCATGAGCTCTAATTGGTTTTGCTAACAAAAGCAGACGAGTTTATGCCACGTTATGATAATAATATAAATTATTATTAAGCTTGCATTAAATTTATTTAATTAAGTCATGACTAATTTAAAGACTCCCGTAGACAAGCACGACGCTACTCTACTTGGAACAATTTCTATGAAAGCTCACTGGAGTCTGAACTCAGTGGCCGGTCAGAAATTCAGAATACTAAACATCCCATTAGTAACTATTTGCAGTTTCCAATAATTAAGTAGTATTAACATTAGACAATTACTCGTTCTTCAAAATTATTATTTTGTTAGACGGATACACATTTTTATAAATTAAAAGCCTGCCTGGATTTAGTCTGCCTAGCCTTACCCGCCCTATGTGGGTTCAGCAACCAGTCTAACCGGAGCTGAATACCAGTATTTTACAAGGAGCGACTGCCTAACTGGCCTCCACAACCCAACTCGGTAATACGATAACCCTTGGTGAGACTGGTTGTCGGACTTTCAGGCCTCTACGAAAACGAACAACTATCAGATATAGAGAGAACAGCCTAACGCGTTTTTAGAGACCAACGGGTTAACGTGCTTTCTGATGCACAGAGATGTAAAGAGGCATCCACGGAGCAACCGCGGGAAGCGTAGCTTAACCTGATCGATCCACATCAACACTGAACTACAAGGAGCTAAAGTTAGCCAAGTATTTGAGTGTTTACCACAAACACTTAGCTGTCCATCAAGTAATTTAATTAATATTGTTGCACACATTGCACGATAACAATTTGAGCGGAACATCGAAGCGCAATAATGCAAACCAGGTATTCAGTAATGTTACCAGATCTCGGGAGAGCGGAAATTATTAGTCAGTTTAAAAAATGTATTGTTACTAAGAAAAATGCAATATCTACACGCTCTAAATGTATCGAAGACCAGATTTTTTTTTTAAACCTTGCTGCTTGTAGCCGAAGCTGGATAGAATGTATTTTCTATTTTCTTAAATGTTTCAGTAAAGGTGGAAGCTGTTGACCGTTGAGTCTTACTAAGAGTGGCATTGTGGACAAGGGAGTTATTCACACAGGTAATATTAGAGAACAAGTAAACTTAGTGCGCACAAATCGCCACAAACTGTTTACTGACCTGCTCTGAGCACCAGCTCACCTATAATATTTATAGAACCCAAGAAAGGTAAAATATTGTTTTGAAGTAGCTTTCAACTTGTTACCCACTGCAGCCCCTGATTAGTTTATCTTGTTTGCGGGGTTTATAAACCACGCTAACTCCGTAAACACAATCTATTACGGAATCCTAGACATTCAAATAAGAGTAAAAGGAAATAGACTTTCTAAAGATTGCACTTGGCAACAGCAATAACCGAAACATAGTTGGATTCATTTCCGATACATTTAAATCAAATCCGCATGCCGCAGAGTACGTTCAATATTGGTAGTATTCGTAGTAGCAGTCATGATAAGCATACAATCAGCCTATAATGATCCCACTGCTGAGACACGCACACACTGTGAAGGGAATGGGCTGTAATCCACCGCGCGGGTCTAGAGTGGGTTGGTAGATGTCACATGTCTTCGAATTTTTGGCTCTAGGACATGCCGGTTTCCTCACGATGATTTCTTACGCCGTTTGGAGAGCAGTGCAGATGAAATTACATACACAAGGTGTGCGTAAATCGGGGCGAGTGATACCACAGAAGCACCACGGCTCTATATTAGCGGTAGTCAGACAAAAATGCAAAAACCTCAGCATGCCGTTGCCTCTCTTTAAAAGCTCTAAGTTCATTTCCTCCATTAAAATGATGCTACCTCTCGGAACAAACTTATTGCTTTTATCACTCAATTATGGTGTCCGTAAATGTTCTAAAACTACACAAAGGCATGACCTAATATGGACCTCTGCTATTTTAATTCACGCCACTCCACGTCCTCAGAAACCGTATTAATGATATTATCTCGACTGCACTTCACTTCACTCACACCGACGGAAAATTTATCGTAGGTTCGTAACGACGTTATGGAAAATCCTTTGGAAAATTTTTCAGTTTATATGTGATTTTCAGTTCCTAAAAAAACTTTATTTCCTTTTAGAGTTTATTTTGCACACTACCAGTATCGTGAGGAAACACAGATTTATAAGTTATGAGTCTGGAATCCCGACCCGTCTTGAGCAAGTGTAGTGATTACTGCTCGTACCTTCACTGTATTAGAAAAGGCCCTTAGTCTTGTTGTGGGACAATAAGAAATCAATCAATGTACCTAGCCTTTTCCCAATTTTCTTGGGGTCGGCTGCATTTCTCACTGGATGCAGTCGAAAACTAGTATTAACATCGAGCGACCAATCTGAACTACACAACCTAATTGCTGGGTAACACGATACCCTTAGTAAAGCAGGTTGTCAGACTTCTGGGCTACTGATGACCCGAAACAATTGGTAAAAGTCCCACGAATGAAACCCTGGAACCGTGCTTTCCGAGGAACAGAGATTCCCCCCCCCCCCCCCCTTTGTAATGGATGGTCACCCCCACCCACGAATTAAACTCGGCAAGCTTTGCTTAACCCCAAAGATAGACTCGTGCAAGGTGATTTTAATTTTTTGTTATTCAGTCATGCCTTTAACCCTCCATACGTCGCGCAATCGGGTATAAATAGTTCTGATTGAATTAACATGATTAAAGTGGCGTTTAAATATAAAAGTATCTCCGAAGAGCATTTAATTAGTTCTTTACACTGTTGCAAAAACTTTATCATGAAGGAGATTAACTTCAATTCACTGTAATTAGCAATATGAGTGAGTAATTAATGTAGACGAGCTAAGCACTCGCTGCGAGAAAAATGAAGAACATTGTAAATATTTTTTGACATCTCAAGGGATATCATTTTGTCCAGTTAGTAGTAACTTGGTTGTGGAGGTCAGATAGGCTGTCACACCAGTGTAAAATACTGGTATTTAGCTGCATTCGTTAAGTCTGGAAGCTGACCCCTAAATAGTTAGGAAAGACTAGGCAGATGCAGGCAAGGATCTTTTTGTAAATCAATCATGTTGTGGAAATTCGGTCGACCTTTTGTGTGGAATGCAACATGTGCTACACCATCCCATCTTCCTAGCACGGTGGGCTATGCTGGGGTGGGTGCGTAAACCTTCAAACGGCGCAAATTTTCTAATATTATTGGAACCTATATGTTCCAGCTGTTTGGGGTTGAAACTCTAAAGCCTAAAGGTTCGAGTGCACACTTAGTTTTCCGAAACGAAACATTGCCAAGCGGTTAGTAGACTGTTCGCGTGACCAGAGCCTGGCCCATGTTGTGATCGAAGAATCAGCATTGCCATACACCGTGGAAATGCTGCCAGTACTTTTTTGGGCACTTTTACCGGTGACAAAAAATGACCATTAAAAAAGTATGGAAACAAGAAAGAAGTTGGCTGTTATTTTATTCTATTAAAATGTTTTTTCTTTCATTTTAGATGTAAAGCAATTGTTATATAAATTTAAGTATGCATTGGATTTACATGGGATTTTTATTGAGTCTCAAGAAGTAAACAACAAAATTCTCAAATCAACCCTTTTGTTTAGATCGACAAACACCATTGTCTGAAACTCCATAAGAACTGCTAAGTATTTGTTTCGATTCCTTAGTTATGGAATTCAAATTGCAAGTTATTCTGCAAGTAAAAAGACTTCAAAACAAAATCAAAGTATTTATTTCAAACTAGCTTTTGACAGCGGCTTCGTCCGCGTGGAGGTCTAAAATTACCCCACGGGAGCGTACTGCCGGTATAAAAGTATCATATCGACGGTTAAAAGGATTATAATACATAAGCGCCATTTTGGTCGAAAATGACTTATGAATTCCATCCTACTTAAAATTTTCTGCTTTTTCGAATGCGCTTACTCTACGATGTCTTTAAAATTTTCACGATATGACAATAAACAAAAAAGTTATGATTGTTCTACAATTTCAAACTTTAAAGCGGTCTCCTGAACAATTTGGTTTTTGTCGCCTATACCCTATTACCTTTTAACCGTCGATATATTATGTTAACACAAGTTATAAACTACCTATGTGCCAAATTTCATTCAAATCCGATCAGTTATTTTTGCGTGATTGAGTAGGAACAAATATATAAATATACAAACTTTCAAAAGTATAATATTACTGTAAAGTAAGATAATAAAATAAAATACAATAATAATCCTATTACAGGCACTTTTGAATTCTCAAGGGGTCGGTAAGTCACAAAGATGAAGTTAGTAGCCCATTCCGAAGTACCTAATTACTAAGTAGTTACCTAAGGAGAAACACGGGTAAGAAACACCACGGACACAGATCAAAATATTGTTGCAAAATATTACATCTTTCATGTAAAATGATAAATGATTTTATTTTTGCAAGTAGGTTTGTACAAACACTTTTACACTTTAATCATATTTTAAAAACTCAATGAGGTCGGCCTTTCCTAATTAACTAATTTGAGAAGATATGCCGAAACAAACTTAGAAGTCATTCTCTTTTAAAGTCCAGAAATAATCTCGGTGTTTGGTGTCAGAAATGGTATTTTATGGAAAGAACCACACAGATTGAGTGGACCTGTCCAATCCACGCATTTATAAGTAATTATGCAGCTCGACTCAGAACTGTTGAATTTATACATGCAGTATATCAAATCAGTTTAGCCTGATTTGGTATTACTGTAACATGATTTTAACTACCAACTATGGTAGCCACACTACTGTGAGACCGATGTAGAAAGACGTGGACATTAAAAGCATCCATAACAAAAAAATATAAACAATTCATAAATTAAAATAAACCGTCGAGACTAAATTATAAAGGTTGTTTGACAACGGGATTGTAAACAGGGCTATTGTTAATGTATGTTGGAAATACGCTGCACAATATTTGTCATATTTGCAACGTGCGAACTTTATGGGCAGAAAAGAATTATTATACAACATGTCCCGGAATTAACAGGCACGTAATCATAATACGTACACAGAATTTTTAATATTATGTATTAAAATACTGTTTATTAATTTAAATAGTTATACTGATTGTGGGAGTAAATGGTGGTCACATTACAAATGTATACATGCACACAGTCGCACACGTTGACGGGTCTAGAGTAGTAGAGTATCAAACCAAAATGCATGAAGAAATAGTTATACTTCTGTATGTCTGTAATTCACGAAGTTTTCATCATTTTCGGGATACAAAATAACCAAAATATATAAAAAAAATACAATTTGGAACACACTCGTTTCAAAACGTACATTAATTCAGTTACAGAATGTATTATAATGTGGAGTTTTTTTATGTGTATCCATCGAGATGGAGCGGGAAAAGAGTTTCTGCAAGGATATGCCTTAGCCTAGCAGTTGAGCATCTGAGGTTTACTGGGTCCTCGCAGATAGGCGCGACGTGACGGTGCGACGCATATTTATATTTTGGTATAACGATTTCCATGAAGTTTCCATAGAAATTGATCCACAAGTGTCACGACACGCCAGTGTAATGCTCCTCTTGATCATTTTATTTCAAAAATGCACTGCACATTGTTCCGTATGATGCAAATATGGCAAATATTTTACGAACAATACGCCAAATCAATAGCGTTCGCTTCGTCCCCCCGCATTTTTACCCGACTACGCAACGCAAGGGAGGGTGGTAGTGTTTATTAAACAAAAGCTTTGATTACAGCCCCTCATATTAACATCACTTTGGATTCAATCAAATTGAAATATTTGATACCGGGTGAAAGAGACATCGGAGCACTGCGCACAAGAAACTGTGACCATGAATTCAGCTACATAATAATAATAATATAATAATAATATGTCAGGACAACCAACACACCGATATCTGATCCCAAACTAGGCAGAGCCTGTACTATGGTAACCAAACAACTGATAAATATACTTATATAATTCTAAATACATACATATTATAGATAAATTACACCCAGGCACAGAACAAATGGTTGTGCTCATCACATTTGTCCTGGGTGGGAATCGAACCCACGACCACAGTCTTTGCAGTCAGGGTCACTAACCACTAGACTAACAGGTCAGTAATCTAGACCACCTAGCGTAGACACTTGCATCGGTTTTAAAACTGCTACCTATTTCAAAGAAAAGAACAATACTTTCGCACGGTATGGAACAGCAAATGTTTTCAGCAAAGGGTTCAGAATCATGTACTGAACCCATTGCATGAAGTAGTGCGTCTATGTGGGATGTCATCCTTTATATAAACTGCTAGTTGTACCATTTCTTTTTTATCTTTGACATGCAAAACTATTTATAAAATCCATTTCCTATGCCGAGAGCGGTTCGCTGCATTTGACAATTTATTATTGACTGCGCATCGAAGTAAACTTGTCACGAAAGCCTCATAACATTTATCTGCTTTAAGCATATCTCTCGGAAATAACATCTGATTAAAAACGTTGGCAAATATAAAAGATAGAGAAATTAAAATTGATTACTGACAATTTTTAATTTTCATGCCTTTTACCTAAATAGGTATAGTATATAATACTCATTCATATAGAATTGTAAAGCGCAGTTGGATGCGATTAAGCTGTTCATGACTGCAAGCGGGAAATTTCTCGAAAACAATTGCCTGATTGACAATTTCCCGTCCCGCGCTCCATAGCGTTGATCCGACAGTCTGCTGTAAACCGGTATTTGAATGCTTTGTTACAGTTTTGAGCAGTGGTGGCCCCGTGGTAACGACCGTGACTTACGAGTAGTAGGTCGTAAATTTGAACCCAAGCAGGCGCTTTACTTTATGTAAATTATTTCATGACCACTGCTCTCAAAACGGTGAAGGAAAACATCGTGAGGAAACCGGCATGTCTTAGAACCAAAAATTCGAAGACATGTTACATCTACCAACCCGCAATGGGCCCGCGTGGTAGATTATGGCACACTCCCTCTCACCGAGAGGAGGCCTGTGTCCCAGCAGTGGGAACGTTATAGGCTGCTGGTGATGTGGCTGGTGTTACGGTTTACGCCTTCACGCGGTTCTGATTGCAACATTAAAGGCGTATTTGACATGTTCACTTTGTCGCTCCTGTCCCTTCCTGGTAGGCATTGTAACGAATAGTGCAAATTGACCGTAAGGCTTTCGACGGCAACCTATCTATTTATGAGGCACTCAAACTGTTAGTAAATCTATTTGATTGGCATAATCTGCGAAGCAATTCAATGTTTTCATATAACGAACAATTTCGCCCACAGGAAGGGTCTGCGTTTGTAGCAAATTGAAAATATTAAGTCTTAAATTGTAGTCTACAGAGAGTAACAATTTAGACTTATTGTTTAAAAAGTACGGATACACAAGTCGAAGATAGTTCCGTATCGGGAATTCTATTTACGAGGTACTAACGGTTATTAATATAAAGAGGAAGCTCTTTGAAATAGCAATTCTGCTTCGTCCGACATAGGTACGGTTGTCAAGGATGGTCGCTAAGACAATGTGAGGTAGACAAGCTAGCATAGTGCCGACGAGAAACCATGAAATTAGCATAAAAACCGTCCAAGTGCGAGTCGGACTCGCGCACCGAGGGTTCCGTACAAACCTGTAGGTGTGAAGTTTAAAATTAAAAAAAATATTTTTATTATATGATGTAACTAAAAATTTACGGTTTTCGTAATTTTTCCTTTATCTGTGTTATTAGGCGTTGCTTCGTACCAAATTTCAAAATTCTAAATCAACTGGAAGTACCCTTTAGGTTTTGATTCCCTTGCGAGTTTCGAATATTTGCGGCATAAACGGCTATATCTTTTGATTGCGTTAGCTTAGAAGTTTGATTTTTTCACAGCTCCAAGGGACAGTAGACTTAAGTATTTGATATAAATTTCAGCTTGATACCTCCACGTGTTCCTGAGAAAAAGGGTCTTGACAGACGGACGGACGGACGGACGGACGGACAACAAAGTGATCCTATAAGGGTTCCGCTTTTTCTTTTTGAGGTGCGGAACCCTAAAAATTATATCAAGGAATTAGTAGAAAGTATTACAGGGACTGATATTGTTGAAAGCGTGAGGGGGTCATGTACAAGATAAAATTTACGTAACTATGAATCAGCGTATGATTCTAGACCTAACGTAGAAATTATTCGTCGTTTATATAAAAAAAAAATCTATTGTATCACAGAAAAGTGCTATACCTACATGGTCAAAATACCGGATTGGTAATTAATCAATGATAGATGGACCAAAAAAAAATCAAAGAATGTATCCTAAGCGACAAGGAATACGATCTAGGGGATACCAAAGGAAAACTTGGGCAAACCTATTCGTACAAAGACTAGGGCATCATTGGACAACCAAAACCAAAGAAAGTGACAGACAATACTAGATGAAAGATGAGGGAGGCCTAAGCCAAGAAAGCCACTATTACTTAATTAATATTCATAGAAAAAATCAAAGTAACTTCAAATTAATACAATTACAATTTTGGACTATCAAGCGGTTAAAATATTAATACATGAATAATGAATTAATAACGGAATGAATCAAACATTCCATTTTGCATGTTAAAAATTATATAACTTCATAATAAACATTTCATTGATATTATTGTCATTTATTTTAATAAACGAATGCTAAAACAAAAAAAAAAAGTGTAATTCGGTAGTAGAATAAATGTTTTTATTTTATTGAAGTCATAACTTCATAAGGTCATAACTGTTATATTTCCTGAATACAGTTTGTTTCTATCGAAAGAATTTTTTTCAATGTATGATCTACTGGAAGTCAATATTCAATATTGATACAAATAACGAATCCTCACTCGTTTCAAACATACCTATGTTCAATACACAAACAGCGAGGGTGTTAGAAATAAAAAAGCCGATAAAAACATTTTTGAAAAAATGGCAGGCACTATTTTTCGTGTCCTCACATTTTTATGGAAAAGCATTGCAAATTCGTAGGTCTGCTAAATTTTGATGAATAGGATGGTGAAAAACAGCTAGAAATGGTTCGAGTAAGTAAGACAAGACACAGGCGTGTCTTCGTCGAAAGGTCGGCGTAACGTTCCACGAACAAAAAAATTCATTATATCGAGAATATAAAACCATAGTTGAAATGGAAAACAATTATGAGAAAAGCTAGGATTTAGTACTTACTATTAATGAAGCATTATTTTTTTCATATGACAGCTATGTCATTTTTTATCCCGTCCTTGCAGATGCAATGCCATGCGAATGTTACCATGAACCTAGCGACGATGATGGAGTTACAATTAATATTAAAAGGGGCTTGTGGTTAAGTAACATCAGCCACATAGGTAATTTGATTAGGTTAAGCTACGCTTGCCGCGGCTGTTCTACGGATGGGTGATCATCTTTACATACCGAGACCCCTCTATTGACGCGTTGGTCACGGCTGTGATTCGTAGATCTCTGACCATCATTGTCGGGCGTCAGAAGCCCGAAAGAGTTACAAACAGTCTTACCATTTTTACGTTTTACCCAGTAATAGGGTTGTGGAGGTCAGATAGTTAGTCGCTCCATGTAAAATACTAGTATTTAGCAGAAGCCGGTTAGACTGAAAGCCGACGTTAACATAGTTAGGAAAATGCAGATGAAGATGAGGAGTACTTAGAGAAATAGAAATGTTATGTTACATACACACATACATAAAATAAACGACTACTAACTAAACTCACGTGTTTTTCTTATTGGGGTAGGCAGAAACTTCAAAAAGCTAAAAACTGAACTGCTACGGTCCATACACACTGTTATGAATGAAGATTATTTATCTCACGAAGAAGCATACACGATCTTATCTAAAAACTAACTAAATTGTACACACGTACGGGCCGTTAAACTTAATCTCATGTAACTACAAACTACGTTGTATATATTGCATGGCCATCAACTCACTGGTCTGACCCCTTTAAATCACTAAAAGGTCATTCAAAATGAAACGTTATTAGAGAAACCTAAAGATGATTTTCAAAGACTTATTCAATGCTACCCCACGAGATATAGCTCGTTTTTAGGGTTCCGCACCTCAAAAGGAAAAAGCGGAACCCTTATAGGATCACTTTGTTGTCCGTCCGTCCGTCCGTCTGTCAAGACCTTTTTTCTCAGGAACGCGTGGAGGTATCAAGCTGAAATTTATATCAAATACTCAAATCTACTGTCCCTTGAAGCTGTGAAAAAATCAAACTTCTAAGCTAACGCAAACAAAAGATATAGCCGTTTATGCTGCAAATTTCCGCAAATTTTCGAAACTCGCAAGGGAATCAAAACCTAAAGGGTACTTCCAGTCGCTCTAGAATTTTGAAATTTTCTACGAAGCAACGTCTTATAGCACAGACAAAGGAAAAATTGCGAAAACCGTAAATTTTTAGTTACATCATATAATAAAAATATAAAAAAAAATTTTAACTTTATACCTACAGGTTTGTACGGAACCCTCGGTGCGCGAGTCCGACTCGCACTTGGCCGGTTTTTTTGTTTATATCGCGCCTAGTTGTCGCCATATAGAATTTTGATTTCTGTCATGTCTTTAGTTGATAATCGCAAGATTAAGACTAATCTACTGATATAAGGATCATCGAAATAGGAACAAGCATTTAATATTTTTGCCATAAAGGAACAAAGAAACATATATGACCTCTGCGTTTGTTTCGGCCTTTCTCCTCAGAGTAGTCTGATAGGAAACGCCGAACTCATCTAGTTTAAAAAATATTATAGACATGTAAAAGTGTTTGTAAAAGCCTAGTTGCAGAAATAAAATCGTAAAAATGAATAAAATCACCGAAATAAAGTTCCCAGCTTGCTGGCGGAAGAGTCAAAAACATTTAACGTGAAACGGTAAAGTGTATTTGCAGAGTTGCACGGTTCAACATCAAAGGCCCCCAATTGACGCCTCTATAGAGGCATACGGACACAGCTGTCATTTTATTTTGTTATATCCAGACACAGGTAGTCATTTTTTATCTCTCGTGTTATGTGAAAAGTTCGTATGCAAGTATCACATGTTTCGCATTCTCCGGGAATTTTTTATTATCGGTCATCGTCAGTGCCTTCAATTAGGCAATTTTGTTACAACAAGCCGTTCATCATCTGTCTAGCCTTTTCCCAAATATGTTGGGGTCGGCTTCCAGTCTAACCGGATGCAGCTGAATACCAGTGTTTAACACGGAGCAACTGCCTATCTGACCTCCACAACCCAGTTAGGGTAATACGATGCCCTTAGTAAGACTGGTTGTCAGACTTTCGGGCTTCTGAAGACCCGTTAAAATAAATAGGTTGATAAACTAATATTGGAAGACGACGACGGGTACAAAGAGAGGTGTAACGCCGACCCCAAAACTGTGATGAGCGAAGCAGGGTGGAGCTATGAAAAAGGAGAGATAGAAAGCGTGCCGTTAAAGTAAAAAATAAAATCATAAATCCATTAGTTCTCAGCCAAAGGACAGCTTTAGTCGCAGGGTTTAGAAGCGCAAAGGTTCCTTTCGAGCCCCAAGATACGGATAACTGTCTAGTTTGGGGCTCACAAGCAAATATTATATTGTAAGCTAAAGGCAATATTTTAAGCTACTTATGTCATCTCAACTTGGTGTTTACCTGGGAGCCTGCCTGGATAGTAAAATATTTTCTATTTCGAAAGTGAACGCTAAGGTGTGATTCTTAAAAATTCATCCCCAAAGGGAGGGTGAAAGTTTACATCGTCTTTTTTGCTAGTGTGGAATGCCCTCTGCTACTGGAGTAAATGGCTTCCAATAAAATAACGCCTGATAAAATCAGCAAAAATCAATAACGCTGAGTGTGACTAAATGCCAATAACGACACTACGTATAGTAGTTACTTATGTAGTGGTTCTTATTTTGGTTGTTGAAATAAACATCCATAAAATTTCTAGCCTCGATAATAAAGTCCGCACCACAGGCAAATTTATAAGACGAACCAGAACAGCATCTCTATTCTGTAAAAATGTCACTGTCAAAAAGAGTCACTCATTCACTTCACCTAGCCGAATCACTTCGGCCCGGGTGGTTGCTATTTTTATTTATTTTATTTATTTAAGGAAAAACAAACAGTAACACAATAAGAGAGACATAATTATCTTAGATATTAAATTTTGAACAATTGTGCTACCCACAACGTTCTCCACAGATTACAATGCAAAGTATTTAAAACTAGCTGGTAACACAGATACAATACCTATACAACAGTAAGCTATGGCTTCGAGAATTGGATGGAGTTATAATATTAAGTCGTGCTCGCTTTTTACACGCTTTATATTAGCTTCACTTGTATGTTTGTATATTTGTTTGTAACCGACTCCTTATAGTGCGATTTTGACCCACTTTAAACGACCAGATTTCATTCAAACTTTGCACACCTGTCAAGGACTGATGACAATGCAATAATTTCATTTTGTGCCATTATCCTTGCCAGGGTTACCAGGACAGCAAAAAAACTGTCACAAACTACGCTGACATACGTCTCAAAATTCGAAATACCCTAAAAAGGAGAAAATAAATAATAGTTAAAAAAAAACTAAAAAATCATGGTTTTCCATGGAAGCGTGTTTTTTAGTTTTTTTAAACTATTATTTATTTGACATCCCGTTCGTCTGTAGCATCCATGAAAACCTTGAAAACGACACCCACCCATAACGAAAACTTTAGAAATTCTGTTATGCTATTCGTTTTAAAGTACTAATAAGTACTAGTTTTAAAGTAATACAAAATTATCAAATGAATTAACATGAAATATATGATTAAAATCTCAATTATGATTGTAAATGTAAGTCTTGGTGGCATCAGTGGGATGACACTCAGCTCATTCCGTGCAACTTTTGACAGTGACATTATTGCTAGTGTCTAGACTCTAGCCGAAAATGAATTTTTCAGCCGATAACGAAGCTTTAGCTTTAGTCTTATTTTCTGCCTAAAACAAAAATGATTTAGATGTTAAAAATAAGAATATTTCCGCTTTCCACTGAATTCCTGTTTGTTTTTTTTACACCTAGCGAGAGCAAGCTCCTTTAAATGAAATAACTGAATTTCGTGTATTTCTAAAATATATAATCGATATTTTTATTCGATATGTTTATACGCGCTACAAAAACTACAACGTAATCTCGCTATACAATTCCAAAACAATATCTCGTCCGTTTAAGTCAGCTGAGTGAAACCACGGGCGGTATCTATTCACCCCGATGTTAGCCGAACGTCACGATATTGCCGAGCTTTACGAAGTAGCCCGATGGCGCGGAAATTCACGAACTACTGATTTTCAGCTTGGCCGAAGCTTCGGCTGGTTGAAGTCGGAAAACGAAATTATCATGACTCTTAGGCCGAAAATGGCTGAGAAAAAGCTGCGATCGGTCACTATTTTTTACATAATCAACATACAGACGATAATTAGCCGTCTCTTCACACACGACACAGTGGAACCAAGCAATCATGAGACTTTAGCCCCTAAACACTATCCGTTGGGAACAGCGTCTAATATACTTGGGATGTTTTTGTTGAGTTTAATACACCTTAGAAAACAATGGCGGTTGTCAAAAAACCTAGCAGATACGTTTTAAGCGCGCTAGAAACGCAAAGTCCTGCCTGATATGTGTCCAAAAAAGAAGTGGCCCTATGAACTAACAGTCTTGTGAATATTAAGTACCACTTAGATTCCACGTAAACTTACTTATTTCCTCAATGCTATTTCAGTCCATCTCAGTAGAAAATAATTACCTTTCACCCTTGGTGGAGTGAAATTGCACTAAAAGGAAGTTTATGTTTTTATACCTAGTTGGAATTTATAAAGGGGAAGCGCCAGAGAAGCCCACAAAATTCGAATTTTCTTACATCTTTTGCAAGATCCAGGTTAGTGTCAGGTTGTATTTTGATTAAATATGATTCGCAGCTGTATTAAATACTTATTTATAGAGTTATAATCATAAAAATCTTCAATACTACACTCTAAGTTCATATAACCCTATTGAATGACTTTTCATGAAATCATGACATTTGAGGCCAATTCTAACTTAAGTCGTTGTATTGCTGATTCTAATGATTATAATTCTGTAAAGCCATATTTGTCGCAATTCATATTTTAATCTACATACAACCTGAAACTGTACTGCAAATTCCAAAACCCGAAAGAAAATATGAATGTATCCTAACTTAGCGCATTCTCCATAATCGGTCCATTAGATTCGAAGCAAAGTGGCTGTGACAGACGGACAAACACAGACCCATAACCAATTCATTTTTCATTCGGACGTACGAAACCCTAAAATAGCTTAGTATTTTCCGACGAGCGTACAATTTTGCCTCTTTAGAGTAGGTATACTTTGCAGGAGCAAGTATACAAAAAGTAAAAATAGATAAGTATAAAAAGAAAGAGGAAAAGTATGAAGATCATGGGAGTATGTATGTAGATAGATATCTCAATAGATACATACTCTGATATTCATATTTTTCTTTATCCCCATAGCAAGGTTAAAAGAAGGGGTTTCTTTTAACCTTGCTATAGGGATAAGGAAAAATTGTTAAATGTAATTGTGTAATAGTTGCTAAATGTTAATAGCCGTACGAGTCGACCAATGGTTAAGCGACGCTTGCCGCGGTCAGTTCGTGGATGGGTGACCATCCATTCCATAACAAGACCCGTGTCTCAGAAAGCACGTTAATCTCGGAAAGCTTGTTGCCTATCACTCGTAGATTTTAGACAGTCGTAACGAGAAATCGGCAGCCTAAATGTATTACCGAGAGGTGACATAAAATGTTACCCAGCAACTGGGTTATGCAGGTCAATTGGGTCGTCGCTTCATGTAAATTACACAATTCAGCTGCATTCAGTTAAGCTGGAAGTCGACCGTAACGGCAAAGGCACACAGATTGATTGGATAGCGAAGTTTAAACCTACACGACACGGCTTGCTATACTTATGTACGTAGCTTTAACGGCGACAGTAAATGTTTTATGAGCAACCTTTTAAACTTAACGCACACCATAAAAGATACGAACACGAGATGTTTCAGAATGAAACAGGCCAACTTTATAAGAATCTTCTTGTTTCAGATGTACTATGTGTAAAAGAGAAAAAAGAAGGAAAATAAATTTATATAACCTAGGTTATGGGCCGTTCCGTTATGGTTCCGTGTGGTGCCAGACGTGAAGAATAACGGTATCCCATTTCTTCCCGTGGGTGTCGTAAGAGGCGACTAAGGGACTTACTAGAGAATGGGGAGCACCGTTCTCTATGCATTTTACCACCGTATTGCGATCGCCAACCCGCCTGCCAAGCGTGGCGATTATGGCAAAACCCCCAAACTAGAGGAGGCCTATGTCCAGCAGTGGACATGGTTTGGCTGGAATGATGTTGATGAGGTTATGAGCCCACGATATTCACGCAAAAACAAAACATTTAAAATAGATATATGTAAACATTGTCTCATTTACACAAGGAGTGGGGCAGCCAAGGAACATAAACTCAGCTACAGCAAGCTGGTAGCTACTGTCACTAATGCCTTCTGTCAGTCATCACGAAAGGTGAGGAAAGGTTGAAAGTGAAGTAGCCCTGCACAAGCGACTTGGTGAGATAGCAAACCAGTTAACTTCATTTGGAAGACAATCAAACGGCGCATCAAAATGTACCAATTACTTAAAAATTGCTTATTTTCAATTAATCGTTTCGGGAACTCTTGAGCAAATTAATTACAGATTCAACAGGAGTCGACACTATGTTTAATATGTATTGACAATGTGGTTTACTTTTCGTTGAACTCATCTTTATCAATGCATGTTTATACAGTTGTTCTTTGTAAACATGCATTTGTAAATATAAATAAGTACACAAATTCAACTCGGAGTTAGATAAATAGGGTGAAATTGAATAGGTGCGCCAAATTAAAATAATTATATAATTTAACCTCTTAATTAAGAAAATGTAGAGTATGTTATTAAGGAAAGGGATGCACATACATGCGCGTATGCAAACGATTTGGCTTGTTTTTCGTAGGAATGGTCAAAATTAGGTAAATGACAGCTAGCTTAATGCGTTGCCAACTTGCTTTATGTCTTGAACTCTACTAAAAAAGGGCTGCATATCGGGCGCTCGCTAAAATTGATACTTGAATTTTCTACTATTCTATCTTTTTTTATTCATCATCAGCCTATAATGTTCCCACTGCTGGGACACAGGCCTCCTCTCGGTGAGAGGGAGTGGGCCATAATCCACCACGCCGGCCCAATGCGGGTTGGTAGATGTCACATGTCTTCGAATTTTTGGTTCTAAGACATGCCGGTTTCCTCACGACGGTTTCCTTCACCGTTTTAAGAGCAGTGGCGATGAAATAATTTACACAAAGTAATGCGCCTGCTTGGGTTTGAACGCACTACCTACTACTCGTAAGTCGCGGCGGTTACCTCTGGGCTACCACTGCTCTCTCTTTTTCATTGGACCACCGATAATGCTTTTCTACTTGAAGCCAATAACGTAATTTGTACTATTTAAGACGATCATCAGTATCATTTCAGCCGTTAGACGTCCACTGTCACTGTCGTGTTTTTGGACACAAAAGAAATAGGGGCGTTTGCCACAATCGCCACGCTTGGTAGGCGTGTTGGCGATCTAAGACGATAGTTACACATTATTTGCATTGTTGAGAAGACGGTTTTTTTTTTCAAACAATAAGATTAATAGATTAGCAATATCCTCCGAGAGTATTCCGATGGGGATTGAAAGCGGAAAACGAAATGAGAATGCAGTTCTTGTGGAAACTACATAGTAACATGTTTAAATGAATTTACCCACTTAGGGATCACGCAGAGTTTAAATCGCTGGGTTTAGTAGAGTGAAATGCACAACAGTTCCATCCTATATATATAACAAACAAAAGTAACCTTTGTCTTTTTGCTCACAGAATATCTCTTCGGGCACACGGTTTGTAGCTACATAAGTTATGAGTAAATTATTGAATGCTTTTCCTTTCAGAGAAAAATACTGACTAATGAATTGATAAATCTGGCTTTGAACAATAATATGAATGATTGCATGCCGAATGGTGAATCAAATATGGCGGAAGTTTAATCATATATAAATGATTTTATACCTGTAAGTAGGTTTATACAAACACTTTTAAATGTCAATCATACTTTTAAAATTAGAAGAGATCGGCGTTTCCTATCTGACTACTCTGAGAAGAAAGGCCGAAACATATATACCTATATACATTTTTGTTGGTTCATCATTCGCCGCCAAAGATGTAAATTACTCAAACATTTATTAATACATATTTCCAAGCGATTGATCGTGATATCTTTTTTAGTAACTTTTTTATTTAGGTTTGGAATATCGATCAATATTGTTCGCAATGATCAGAGCTATTACTTCCGCGAATTCGTCGCGTGTTAACATTAAATATACACACAGCAATACCGTGGTTCCCTTTTATTGAAAGACTTTTCGGGTTCAGATCAGTAATTCCGAAGATTACACCTACATATAAACTCACTGAGGCTCTTTATAGTAATACAGAATATTATTTCTTATATACATACATATTTTTGCAAAAACTATTATTTCTTATATGATTATATTTTCTTAGATTAGGAAAATTAGCACTAATAACTACAGTAGGTAGGTACACACGGCCATATCAGTCTATACATTTCCAGTTTCAGCTGGCATCGCTTTGTATAGCCGACTATTCAGTCGCATTAGCTTTTCGTACAATGAGAAGTCAGCTTATACTGGAAATATATTGGTTGATATGTCGCCGTGCGTACCTTCTATCTTATTTGCGTCCAGGATTTTCCCACATTAATTGCACGTTAACAATTTATTTATCATGGAATGAATAATGTTTAAAAAATGATAACTTTATGACAATAATAAGCAGAATAGGTACCTACATGATGATAATTTAATGCTCTGACAATTGATAAATAATTCACGATACAACAGTCCACAGAAGCATGACAGTTGATGTTCCCTCCGGTTTTTTTTTCTTTACATTTCGGATTTCATTCACCAATTTCTTTTCATCTTATATTTTTCCGGCTATGTTTAAATTTTTGAGTCACAATATTGTTAACGATGAATGATACCCGATTAAAGGGAGCATGTTTTTACAATCATGATGTTTAAAAAGTAGGTAGGTAGTCGTAAGTATCTTTTTACCTATCTAAAAGTCTGCGCAAATGAACTCTTGAGTGAACTCTCTTCCTCACCTTCGTGTATGAGATTTTACAACTAAGAAAAAAACAACACAACAAAACGTACGTATCCCTGTACGATTTGTCGTGTTGTTCTCTTCGAATTTGTCCGGACATGGCTGTCTTTTTGGCTGTATTTTGTGCGCATTTTATGACTTCAGGTAGAAACGTTAAAACGAGCTTCAGTTTGAAAAGGAACAACATCAAAAGCTCTCACCAAAATCCTTGCACCTACTTTTACAAATATCACAAGCTTGAAGAAATCCATAGATAAATTTTCTTAATATATAAAAGCATAAGTTGGTGAAAGCTGCACTATTAAAGTTTCCCTTGAAGCCTACAATAGTGGCAGCAGAGTTTCCTTACAATATTCAACGGGTATCGCATTCCGACCGAGTTCGGTCGACGACTACTATTCACGGGACTTCTGCATTCACTCCCAACCTTTGAATTTTTCAATACATCGACGTTGTATCGTTTATAGTGAGCATTCTACGTATTTTTAGAACTGTTTGTATGTTGTAAGCGTGTATGCACCTACAGTGCCCGTTTTAACTAACGTCAATAATTATAAGTTTGTTATAATTTAATTAATTATATTATTATACCGTACCGTGCTAATTATAACCTATAATATTATTATAGCCCAGGTATAGCACATACATATGAGTGTTGTAGTACATTTCCAACAACATAAAATAACGTGCTTTTAGAGCCGTTGAAGATATAGTTCTTACCAAACTTCTTGGCCGCCCTGAAGTTGGCTACAATGGCTGCACAGTAGTAAATTGAATGAAAAACAGCACCGATCCGTGCCTTGCGCTTCGGAAAGCCAACTTCAGGGCAGCCTAGAAGTTTGGCGAGAGCTATACGTCGTGTGGTTTTTAATATCGGTATATTTCGCAGCTATCGCAGTAATAAATTTATTTTGACAGTTTCTTTGAAAAAGACTATGATTTAATTAACTTTTTTTTGCTGACGCTGAAATGGAAATTGTGCATGCGTAAATATACATCCCGACTACGGAACACTGCACTGTGCGTGGTCCGACGCGCACGGCTAGTTTTTAATAAGTACCTTTAACATTTTTACAGAATGGATGCGGACGATGGAGGACAGGGTGTTGTGGCCATTTGTCCAGCAGTGGACTGCGATAGTCCGAGTTGATTGTTCATTGATGTTTTACTTTAACCTACAGTAAAAGCTGCATATTAGCTACAATTCTAGAAAAGACTAAGAATCAGCCATTTCCCATTCCAAGCCATATTTACCCACTTCGATGGCGAAAAAATACAAAATTTTCATCTAATAACTTTATCTTGAACAAGACAAAAGGCTAAAACAAACGCTATTTTGTACTTTTATTATGTATCGATGGCAATAAAAACAAGAACTTGGGCACAACCAAACAATATTAGCATGTACAGAAAATATAATAATGTTTACTTAAAATCATTCGGAGGCCGACACAGCATTGTTTGGACAACCAGTACTGTTCTATTGACTCTGCTCGATAACTTTTTTATATTCATTGTAAATCGCTGTACGTATTATTGAAGCGTGTTTTCCTGTTCCACCCACTGGCATTTTACAAGTATATTTTGTAGAAGTCATAGTTGATAGCAACTTATCGTTCTGAAGGTCAACTGTCGTAATTAAAAACGTTCAAAATCTAGTCTCAGTGTCACTTCAGCACTGGTAGGGTCGCGAGATTTGTTCGAAAGAGTTACCGTGGCCCTGGCATATAGGCAACTGAAGGAACACGGGTGGGTTTTAGTCAGTAAAAGACTGACACGCCCTCCCGCTCCGTCCAGAGCGGGAGACATCATTTGATGAATTCCCACACACAAAAAAATAAAAATAAAGTGTCACTTCAGCGGGTCAAAAACTTGTCAAAAATTTATGAAATTTCGAAGTATTTGTGACAGATTAAGACTGACATCGAATTGTGAAACGTTCTTAGAATTACGAGTATTGCCATCTGAGTGAGCGTAGCGATTTCTTGAGACGTTTTTCTCAAACTATATATGTACCTACTGTCATATTATAGTTATTAGTGATGTTCTTCAGAAAGGCCAGGTGAGTAGTGCTCGGTACTGGCGTGCGTGTATGACCAGAGGGGTAATTGCGGAACTTTTTATCGGTAGGAATTGGTTTAATATTCATAGTTAAACAACAGTCATTGCGTTATTTACGTTGCTGAGCCGACAATTTATTCGAACAAATGACGCAATGGTTTAGAAATAATCTTCAATCTCATTCAGATTCTAATAAATTGTGCGTTTCGCAATTAGGGTGCAGATGTATGAACGTAAACGAGGAAAAGGTGAATGCTAGGATCTTAGCAGGTGGAGTCCTGTAGTTTCTTCCTACCCCCAGAGAAAAATGCGTGGGTTTATTTATGTATGTATGATTTCCTCAAACGTATGAAAAATCCTATTATAATTAGCCTTACATCTCATGAGATATAAGGCTAATTATAATAAATAAATAAACTATCAACTATCATAAATTACTTATCAATTTTGTAATTATATCTTGGTTTTATTAGCTTACTAGTAACAGGCTTCTACTTCACTCGTACCCAATGGCGATATGTCAAAGATCTCAATATTATACATATATTACCTTAACATGTATCAGCTATGTATTATACACATAAACCTGCCGCAATAAATTATCTAAATGACAGTAAAAACCACATCCAAATGCGATATGTAGTTTAGAAGAACAACGCGATTAATCAGACAGATACGTAAAGAAATTTTAATTATTAATAGTATATATAGATAGATAACTACTACACTATATAGGGGCAAATTAAATACATGACAACTAAAGACATAAAAAACAGTTTTTTTCCTCATTCCAACTTTGTTCAACACTATAAATGACACTGTCATGTACTTAACGGCAACCAAACGACTGTGTAATGGTTTTTTTTGGAAATTCGTAAAAATATCTATGATCCACGAAAAATTACAAAACCAGCTGATCGATTACGTTTCTACTCGAGTACCTTCAGTCATCGAATGAATTTTATTTTTCTTCCATTCGTTTTCTATCCCCATACTTATAACGTACGTAAAGTATTGCCCGCTAACTTAATTTGACCCTGTATATACGTATAAGTAGATATAGAAGAACGGGAAAACCAGCAAAAGATTATTTTTCAGTCACGTTTGAACTTTATCTTCGCCACAATTTGATCTCTGTAAGTATTCTGGCGATATAAATATTTTATATGAAACTTGAGAACTTTAAGAGGCTTATCTGCTAGTCTGGCCGTCCACCCCGTCCCTTCGAATGAAAGTGTGAGGCTTCTCAGATTTCTAACCGAAACAGCTGGTGGCAGGAGACAATTTTGCGTTGCGAAGGACCAACGTTTTAAACGTTATTTCAGCGTCCACATAAAAGGGAAGTCTTATTGCTTTTATCCATGCCCCCGGCTAGCGTTGGAAAAGCTTTCAAAATATGCTTTCACGTGTCTTCTAAAAGCAATTTTGATATTTGTAAGTAATACTAATATCTGCTAACTATAAAATAAGGCAAATCATTGCCACTGTTTGTTCGTTCTTACAAAATTATATAAAGGTAGTTAGGGAGCTGGCGAGCAAAATTTCGATATGATCAGCACACAACGCAGACGTTATTAATAGTGTTAATTATACCCTAAGAAACATCAAGGACCTCGTCTGCCACCATGGTGGCGCTGCGTTGTTAATTTACAGCGTTTCAAAAATGTTTCAAAAAAGGTGTGCTATATTATGCGCACACGCCTGCCTCTGGGAATGATGATCACAGTCATCCTGGAAACACAAAGAATCGAAAAGGCAGACATCCAGGGCTCTGACTTTTGTAGTATTCAATTTTTTTTTTATGATTAAAAAAACTGTATATGAAGTGCACACTTGGCAGATTTGAATTGTTCGATTAAAAACAATGAGAAGAACCACGGAAAATTAGTCTGCCAACATGTTGCCTCTGCGTTGTCTATTGACAGTGCATCAAAAATGTAAAAAAAAGGTGTGCTATATTATGCTCACACGTCTGCCTCTTGGACTGATGTTTGAATTCCTTATGAAAACCAAGAAAAACGATGAGGCAGACGTTCAGCCTCCTAATATTCCAAAGGCAGATCATTTGATTTTTTTTTCAACCCTACGCCAAAATTCAGACTAGGAAGGAGACATGGATGAGAGCGCCGACATGGATGATCGGCAAGGTTTCTCGGATACCAGCGATGACAACGCTTGCTAAATATTATCGGTTTCTTTTTTAAATTTCATTGCGAAAAAAGAAATAAATGGAGTCTTGGTTCAAAATCTACGTATTTCACACAAATAAAACGTGACTAAAAAAAGTTAAAGACTGTTCCTATCCAGATCCTGATCCTATTCAGATTACATTCAAGCAATTAAAAAAAAAATACTTTCTAATTACAGTTCCAAGCGCATTTCGTTTCTCGTTGGCATTGATAAAAAATATGATTGCATAGATTTCAGCTCCAGAAGTTTAATCGTTACCGTGAGTTTAGAGGATAATATTAATAAATCTATAAAGAATAACAATAACCCCATGCAATACCAGCTGTCCCTTGATTTCGTGAATTTCAAACAGTTATACAGCTGAAAATCTGTGAGCAAAGTGTCTGCCATATGTTTTTTCGTATCCACAGAGTCATAGTGAATCGTTTTTTTTTTAAATCATATTTCCAACTCCGTCCCATGATAATGCAGAGCCCTGAATGTCTGCCTCTTCGATTTTCTTCGTTTCCAAGATGATTCTGACCATGAACTCCAGAGGCATACATGTGCAAATGATTTAATAACCCGATTTTTTTTTAAGCAACTTCAAACAGCTGTAACGCAAAAACGCAGCGACATAGGACCTTAATTGATTGGACCTAATCAATTCGTAATGATTTAAACTGCAATCCTCCTCAACGTGAAACGTGTGCAAATCATATACCGAAATGCTCGCCAGCTCTCTAACTATAATGTCACGTCTAATAACTTAATCCACTTTTTTGTATATTTTTTAAATAATAGTGCATCACAGTTCTAAATCCAAACGCACACAATTTTAATATTTATAGGTATTCGAATTTCAAAAACGAATGAAGGAACGTTAGAACGTCACTAGTGATTGTAAAACAAAAGTATGTCTATTTTTTTCTAAACAAGACATCGCACTAACAGTACCCATTGTAACTGTAACCTTGCACGTGGAACGATGTACGAACGACAAGGTAAGATCACACCGGTCAACTGTCCTTGGGGGGCGGATGGGTGGGCGTGAGCGTTCTACACACCAAACTCTTCGCAACTTGAATGAAGTTGAATGTCACGGACAGTCAAGGTTATGTGTAGCCATGACGTGTTACCCCAACGTAGGTTGCGAAAGATAATACTTAGAGGACAAAAGTAATCAACGCAAATACGTATCAATATATTTATATACCCCACAAAATTAGAGTGTGTATAGACAAATAAGATATCAGAGGATATGTGATTAGTGCTAGACAAAAGCAAACATCATTATGACAGATAACTATATAATATTATAATGTGTAAGTGTTTATTTTCCCAAACAAATAAAAGAAACAGGGTACTGCTGGACAAACGATGTCTGGCAAATCATGTCCAAACTACAATTTCGATTTCTTTATCGATCTCAGACTTGTCAAACAAGTTTGTGCGTCACCCTCATCACAGAATGACGGACGAATGGTCGCACAAATCCTGCCGAATTGCCAGCGACCGCTCGTAAGGTCTAATGAACATTTTCACGATATAATTTTCTACAAATATCTTGCTGCCGTACACAGTAGGTTAAGAGGAACTTAACATCTTCGCGGAGTCTGAATAAAATTGAACATGAATACAGATATATTATGAGGATGTACACGGTCCGGCGCACTTAACCTCGGTGCAAATAAATTATTTATGCAAGTCGTAAAATCACTTTTTATAGGATTGTATTGGTCTATTATGGCAGCTTTGAATAACTAAATTTGTATGTATGAATTTTTGTTGATTTCTTAGCAACGTAGGTAGTAAGAGACGTTTTATTTAGTCCGATAATTAATATATAGAATATTTCCGAAAATATTTTTTTTTCATCATTCATTAATGGTATTATTCACGGATGTTTTCATCATCATATGTAATCCAAAATGACTATGTGGCATGAATGAAAATAAAGGGTTCCTTTTTCCTATTTTGGTACGGAACCCAAATACATTGGATAAAGGCAAGAGGATGATGATAGACGAGGAGCTACGCGGTTTAAATGGAATCCTCTTAAAAGATGTTATGAGAAAAACGTCAGTAAAGTTTTCAACCACCTTAATGCAATTTCAATAGTAGTTTTAAAAATAATATTATATGAGCCATTACTGAGACCAAGTCCTTTCATATTGCGGGATAGGCCAGCGTGTCGAGGTGACGTGGTTGCGGTTCCAACGCCGGGAAATACCTTCATGTGTGTTCCATTTCTGTGCAGTCACATTTATATAATCTCTTTGGTTTATTTCAGCTCACATTTGACTTTGTGGTAGAATGAGGGTCTTATTGTAGCTTTATGTAACTTTAATTACTTGATTGAGCTATGAAAGTTTAACTTTCAGTGAATGCGTATGTATTAAAGACGGAAAAAAACAAGTAGGGGAAAAATATACGCCACTCAAAACGGCCAGCGGTCACCATAATGCTACGCCCCTGTGCAGGACAGAGCTCTGGCACTGGTTTTTAGCGGCAGCCTACATTAGGGTCATCCTGTGCATCATGCACAATCGCACGAAGTCAAATTGATATGAACAGAAGAAGGGGATGACTAATAGACACATAACAGAAAAGTTCCCTGAACAGTACCTAATCGTTATATACGGGCAATATAAAAGATACAATTTAACCTCAAGAAGTACCGCTTTTACGCTAAAATTTGCAGTTGTTTAATGTCCATTGTTAAAATGCGGCAAATAAGACCCTGACAAGTGACAACCGTCACTGTCGGTAATTTTATCCTGAAGTGTATAAGCGAATTTAAAAATAACCCAATGTTTCTAACAAATCATTAAGAGTAACGAACATCATTTTGATCACGGAAAATTTCGCGACACGTTCCGATTTTTTCTGCGGAGTTAGAGCGTCTCCACACTAGCGTTTGTCCAGCGTAGGCGTTCGATAAACGTATGCGCAGCGCAGACGCCGCGACTGCGTGGCGCAAGCGTCGCGTTGCGATGGCGCCGCAGGTGCGCGACGTATTCGCCGCGTTACTGCGGTGTCATGTACAATAAAACGATTTTGAATATTTTTTTATGTGTTTACAATACACCCACAACGTTAATGTGAAGGCGCTCTTATTGTCACTTTTTAGTTGTTTGCGAAAAATAAAGGAAACACGACGAAAAGCGAACGCATTTTTAAGGATCAAAAACAAAACGAAGTGATTAGGCAGATCTTATCTACATAAAAATCAAAAGTAACTAACATATCAATAACCAGTTGAAACTCTTCAGACTAGGAAAGTGAAATTTTGCGGCATACGGCTTCCTTTTGTAATGTATGGGGGAGCGCTGACGCGGTTTCTGGTAACTCGACCTTTAAAGAGTTAAAGGGGGGATTTCGTTTATATGAAAATGTATATTTCTTGAGTTAATAAACTTGAAACTTGATACGAATACTTTTCTAAGTAAATCATAAAGTTAATATTATTTTTACTCCGTATTAGGGAACGTTAAATTTGAAGGAAAATACGAAATATACGAAGGAACGGGCGAAGTGCTAATTTACCGTACAAAATTGCAAGCCTAAGTAATATGATCATTAAAAATTCCCGATAATACATACATTAAAGTCGCTTTTCATGTGTATGTGAGACTGCGTTGTTTTTCGAAACTGCACAGTGCATCTTGTTGCGGTTTCCACCATCATTTCAATAATTAATTTCGGATATTTAATATGCCATCATCTGTCTAGCTTTACTCAACTATATTGTGGTCGGCTTCCAGTTTAACCTGTTGCAGCTACCACAACCCAGTTACTGGGTAATACGATACCCCATGGTCAGACTGGTTGTCAGACTTTCAGGCGTATGTCGACCGATAACGACTGTCAAAGATCCACAAATGACAACCGGGGCGGCTAAACTTGCTTTCCGAGGCACGGAGGGATCTTGGTACATAAAGATGGTCACCCATTCAAGGACCAACCGCGGCAAGCATAGCGTAACCTGCACCCTAATTGCGAAACGCACAATTTATCGGAATCTGAATGGGACTGAAGATTATTTCTAAACCATTGCGTCATTTGTTCGAATAAATTGTCGGCTCAGCAATGTAAATAACGCAATGAATGTTGTTTAACTATGAATATTAAACCAATTCCTACCGATAAAAAGTTCCGCAATTACCCCTCTGATCGATCAACCCGTTCGGCTAGTATTTAGCCACAAAGCACCAAGTTTATATTGCACTTTAATTCTTTTGTATAAAAATCATCAAAATTGGTAGACCCAGTCAAAAGTTATGACTTATGATTATGAGGTAACAAACATAAAAAATTAAATAAAAAAAAAAACAAAAAAATACATTCGAATTGATAACCTCCTTTTTTTTTTGAAGTCGTTTAAAAACGAATATAAAATTAAATAAATGTCCATGTCTGGTCACGTCGTACAACCCTACGAAGCAAGGGCGGATTGCTAGTTGTTTTATAAACGACTATTGGTTTGCAATTTACAGGTAAATTTGGATTCATTTGGTCACAGCTATTGAGCAAATTGGTTTCACTAATGAAACAAACGGGTAATTTTAAACTTATCTCGAATTATTTTGTGTTTAACTGCAGCAGTATACGCTTGTGAATTTCACGATGCATTTGTACTAATGATTTAGCAATTATCGTGGTAAGATAATTAATACCTTCAACCATATAACCGTTCCTGAAACAAAATCAGTAACAGTACCTTTGGGTACTGGAGCACCCGTAATAAAAAGTATGACATAAAACGTCATTATTTGGTAAAAAAAAATATTTAGACTTTAATGGCACTATCAACATCCTTTCTTTTTAAGTCTAGTCAGAAAACTTTATAAAAATAAGTTAAATTAATATGGACTGTTTTTATTTCGTGCTCTAAAAACAACGTTTTACATTTATTTATCACAAATTAATTAGTGATATACGGTTTTTGACTTTGGACATAGCGAACATTTCCAAGATTTTGTAATCTGAAGGGTTTGATGTATCTGTTGCCTGCTTTTTCCTACGTATATCCCACTATTTATTTGAATATGCGTCAGCAACCAGGTATACCCAGAGGCACTGGAGTACCCCAAGCTCTGCGTGCTACGAACAAACGCTTAATGGACTTGCGCCAGACAAACTATTCCACCCTATCCTCCGCCACGGGAAAAACGCAGTAGCGTGAAAATCAGATGAGTAATTTGTTTATTTTATTTTTTATTTGTACACGGGGTACGGTTCTAGTGTTAAGAAATAAGAATTCAAGCTCGATTAACTTTTAACAATGAGCGAAAACATTTTTATAAAATGCGATTGACCATTTTTCCATGGATGTCTTAATTAGTGTATCCTCGATGAAGCAAGCGTGGGATTATTCCTATTATTTTATTTTACTCGACAATTGAAGGCGCTTGAATACTTTATTTAATACGGTGGAAATTTACTAGTTGATTTAACGATTATGCGGAGTCCTTTCCTTTTTTGTTGTGCCTTTTGTAGTGGTTCAATAATTTAACTAGTGGCCTGTTTAGTTTTCATTAAGGTTCAAAAAAAAAAAAAAAAAAGTCATTTATTCAAACTATGCTGAGAGTCAGCACTTTTTGAACGTCAAAGTTACATAGACAGTCCCCCCAAAACGCCCGCCCTTCGACACTTCCTAGTGCTTTAGCAGGGAAGAAGAAGTGGCGGAACAAACTCCCCAGCAGCACAGCTGTCTGTTAATATTCAGCAGTTCATATTCATGCAAGGTATTTATTGCGAATATTATACAACCTTCTATCATCGCCGCATGCTGCAATTTGTGAACTTCAGATTCTTACTCATGACTGCGTCAGCGAACGGAGTTCGTGGAGCTCAATTTTGGGCCAAACATTTTTAAACTTTCTTTGCGCGAAGCAGAAGCGCAACAAAAAAAAATGGACCTGTCGCTGAAATCAAGGACTTGAGTTTCGTGCAAAAACGAATGCGATAACATTTTAAATACCGTATATCTGTCTCTAAAAACTGTATTTAAAAACTGTTTGCCATTTTACCGGTAACTGCTATCGTTTAAAACTTTTTCGTGTACATTTAAATTTAGAATACGAAATCAAATCAGTTAGGCCGCTCGCGGGACAGGACTAAATTCAATGGACGGTCAACTTCAGGTGTTTCGCATCCGTTAACCGAGTATTACGAGCGTTTGTTTTGCTCAAAGCCAGAGCCACCAATTAATTTCGTGTTCTCCATCGTTATATTTACCTAGTTCAACTTGTGGCCTTAACTGTTGGCAATTGTTTAGTAGTTTAACTCAGAAAGTAAATACCGAATAATAACAAGAATAGTTTTATTACACCTTTTCATACTTGCTAAGTAAACCCGACCGTCGATAAAAGTATTATATTATACGTGCCTACCGTGTTGCAATTTAATTTTAAATTTAAATGTTTTTTATTCTTTTCATAATTAGTTATTCCAACATATCATTTTAATCTAGACAAATAAATAAAATTATTGTTTAATTATTGTTTGTGATATTAAGATAACCACTTTTTACTAAGTGTATATGGATGTATACACGGTACATATACCAAAAAAACATTTTTTTTAAATTTTTGTCCGTTTGTCTGTCTGTCTGTTTGTTCCGGCTAATCTCTGAAATGGCTGGACCGATTTTAATTTTGTAAAAAGAAGTAACTTAGGCTACTTTTATTTTAGAAAAAAAAATACGATCTCACGAAAAAAAAACCTATTGAATAACTTTTTTGTTAAATACCACGCGGACGAAGTCGCGGGTAACAGCTACTACCTATATAACCTGGATTAATGCATTCTTAATTCATTAACCACGGTAGTACGTCCTCTTGCGATAATTTCCGACATCCACGCGGGCGAAGCCGCGGGCAAAAGATGAATAAACTGAAAAAAAACTGAAACTGAATAAAAATACTGATTTCGACGTTGAAAATTAAATTCACAACTGGCCACCACGTCTCGAACGGTAGCGCGGGCGTATGCATTTTATTTTTTTTAATTTATGAAGGGAATTTTACATGCGTGTTACATTTATTTGCCGTGTGACGTCCCATGGTTTGTTTTTGTGGCACACCTCCCTCTAATGTTTACGATACAAGAAACTAAAAACTTTTCATTGTTGCAGATATTTTTTGTATGATTCATAATCATGATTGAATACTGCTAACTCGAATATCTAACATAGTTACGTAGTCGACCGAGAAGCCGGTTTTAATGGATTTTTCACTGGAGAACCGCCAAGAATCCTGGTGGACTCGTAGGTATATGGAAGGATTGAAGAAATCCGCACTGTAAAGCCGTAGTGAGACATGCCAGCTGTTTATTGCGAACGTGCGGCCTTCCGCTTCGAACTGTGACCTATTATCTGTATACTGCCTAATTAGGAACTGACTCATCAGTCTCAAGTAGTGTAAGGTGTGTTTACGTACCGAATGGTCAATTGTTAGATATTTTCCTGAATGATACTTGTGCAGACATAGTAATGGCGTTTTAATGCAGTGTAATAAATAAACTTTAGAATTTCTTTAAACGGGTTTCGTCAAGGTTAAAGCAATAATTATGATCTAACGAAAATTAACTAGAATGGACTAGGTTACGAGATTCTGGTGTTTTAGTGTACATGAATATGTTTAGTTAGTTGTGTACACATGTCTAAGTGCCTGCCTAGTAATATAAACTGAAACCACTGGCAAATATCTAGGTAAATATTAATAATATGTGAGGATAGTTGGAGATTCACTATCCTAATATCTTATTGTGGATAAGATGATATAGTGGTGTGTGAAGATAAAGGTATAAATGTTGAACTTGTCCAGTAGCTTGCTTGAAGATTAGTCAGCAGTTCCCTACATAGTTTTTACTTTGATGGACAGATAAAATTGTCATAATGAATACAGTACATTGATGAAGATCCTCTGTGGTGGACTGTAGTTAAAAATCCCTGTAAATCTTTCCAATTGAAACAAAATACTATAAAATAAAAGTAATTACATAAATTAAATATTAACACAATTAAAATTAATAGGTATACAACAAGTGAAGTTTAGAAAAAGAAACTAAACAAAAATTGGAAAAAAAAAACAAATGACATCCAAATAAAAATACAGTAAAAAAAGTAAAATGAATAAACAGATTCCTAGAATAATGGAACTTACTTGGTTTGTTGAAGGTTTGGGGAGATGTATTGTAGAAGTAGCAGTAGACCCCAAAGGCAAGAACAATTAGCAGAAGCAGCAGGATACGGGTGGAGAAGGGCCGGCAACGCAGGACCCGGGTCCTCATCGTGGAAACTGCAAAAAGAACATTATTTTAAAACAAACTACATAGTAATATAAGTATACCCAATAAAAATTTAATTTACAACACCAAACAATAATAATCACATCCCAAATTAACTCTATGACTATATACTGCAATAGGTATTCATTTATTTTACTCAGACAAAAAGTTTGAAAAGTTTAACCAAACTTTTTAAACTCTGTCTAACACAGTAACTGCTTACATGAGCTTAATGTAAAATTACTGGTAAATAGATGCTTGGGTGCATACTAAATAAAGTAATTGAAAAGTTGAAAAAATTATTTAGTTACATTTTTCTTGTTAATGTTCAGAATTCGAGCAAAAAAAAACCAAAATGCCTTGTGTATACAAATCTAAATAAAATTCCTACATTCATCTAAGCTCTGTAGTCTAGTGAGTAATTTATAGTGGAGTTATATTTAACGCCCTAGTGGTTTGTACCCTTACGCAATTTGTAGCCTATATCGAGTGAAATTGTCCATTTAACTATTAACTTCAACTATGCTTAAATATAATTTGAATCTAAAATTGTAACCAAAAAATCTAAACCAGTTTAGAATCCAAACAAACTTAAAAGATAATCTACCTACTTTGACGCTCAACATAAGCATTCCAAACACTAAACCACTCGTAACCAGCATCAAAAGTAACCCAAAACCATATAAACTTAAATTTTAAAACTAAAACCAAAAGTTTAACACAAAAAAGTGACAGCTAAAAAAAAATATTAGCTCGTCTTCAATCGACTTCGCGTAAACAGTAAACACCGAATATGCGGCAAACACTTCAAAATACTTATAATAAATTAACTCACATTTTATAAGTCACGACTTTAGAAAGAACAATGTTCACATTTTATTTTTCTCTTATTATACTCGAATATTTATTTTACTGTTGAGTAAGTTATCGAATCACGCTTGTATGCGGCACCTCAAACGCTACTGCGTGCTCCCAACCCTCCGCGATACGGCTACAATACCGATTGGCATTGGCATTCTGGCAACTCGCTCGCCTTTGAGTTGCCAGCCTTGTTTAACAAAGCTACCAAGCAACAATTTTATAAAATTTTGGTAGTTTTTTTTATTGTTTCCGTTTTGTGAAAGTGACACAAATAAAACTGACCATGTTATTCTATAAAATATATTATTTTCTATAAATATTTTGCCAAATAGCAATATATTACACACTCGAAACTATTGCAATAATAGTCTAGGAGGTATTTTTTGTAGTTTGTTTTATTTAGTGTAATTGGGTCAATATTTGAGAGGCTCCAAATTCATGTCTCTCAACATTT
The DNA here is from genome assembly GCA_947507805.1 of Aporophyla nigra. Classification (NCBI taxonomy): domain Eukaryota; kingdom Metazoa; phylum Arthropoda; class Insecta; order Lepidoptera; family Noctuidae; genus Aporophyla; species Aporophyla nigra. The sequence goes on along the minus strand of OX382291.1, from coordinate 8,309,975 downwards.
CTCGAGAACGTGTGTATGTATATTTTTTTTAAGTGTTACCTTTAATAGTGAAATAATAAGGGAAAATGTTGCTTTAAACCACGATTTTAAATAATTGATAATAAAAAAAATATTAAATAAAAACCAATAAAATTGCCGTTTTTTCACGTGTCGCCTCGGCACGCGCGGCCTATATTTGGATGATTTAAAAAAAATGTGACTTCATGGAGCCATTTGTTGTTGGGTGCTGTATTTATACATAATCAATCTTCATGATTTTGATAAAATTACCAATACCCACTAGGTTAATAAAGAGAAAACTCATGTTCAAAAAATGTGCGTCATTATCCTGCGCTATGCTTGTTTTCAATATTATGTCGAGTAAGAGACAGGAGAAGGGGAAACTGGTGTCTCGGCGAAAAGACCTCCCAGCACCCCAGTCAGGCGACGTGCTATGGTGATGATATACGCGCTCGTTTTTTGCAGGTAAGGGTCTGAAATTCATTCTCCAAAAAGTTTCATTGAAAACGTCATTTACATTTTCATCTATATATCCGTCAAATTCCATTGTGACTCTATACATTTAACAAAAAAGTATGCAGGTTTTCTGTACTCACGCAATTATAAAACGTTTTTTGAAATACCACGGGCGCATAACATTTTTGAACATGTTTTTTTCCAATTCATCATTTTTCTCACCGTCATTGTCCTGAATTTGTACTGCCAGGATAATGACACACGTTGAGAAGAATGACATTACGTGAAATGATAATGACAAATGTTGAGGATAATGATGGGAGTTCGTAATTATACATTTGTTTAAGGTCGTATTTTTGGAATTGAATATTAATACTATCATGAAGCTCAAGTATTATATTTTAAAAATTTATATAAATCATCATAAGTTTTCCAGTGACAGCTATAGTGTATACAGTGACAGTATACCGCAGATGAAATATTTTTCATCAACTACGACAGTTTGATGGTCTTGATGAAAAACGATTTCTGTTTATTGGAACATTTTAATGTTATAAACGCTACATATGATGGTCACCAATACAAGGCTTTGTGTGAAGATAGTGTACACTTAAAGATATTTTAATATACAAGATAATTTTTTAACCAGTGTGCAAATTTTAACAAATTAAACTTAAACGAGGTATAATAACCAAGCAATTTTTATTTTGATATAAAGTGACTAAAGTGATTAACCTAGCGAATGGCACAAAGAAAAAACAGATAGTCACTGAGAAAAAGAAAATTACCATAAGTAGTAAAGATGCAATTGTTAAATTTGAAGATGATTTAAAGAAATCTTGTCATCACACCTTCAAAATTGTGAGTCAGTATGGATTTGAAAGAAAATCTTAATATACATGAAAAATCTAAAAAAGATCTGAAAAATCTGAAATTGATCAACTGTATTTATATACCGGTGTTATTTATACGCACAGTGTGGGCCAGTATCAGTGTATTGGGCAGAGTCAGCTTGCGAAACTGAAGACCGACGACGGCAGAGTCGTGTCCGCCAAACCTGAGCTGTTAAGAGAGATCAAGAAGTTCTATGGACATTTATACACGTCCACCACAAACCCAGTTATGAATCTGTCTAACGACCTGAGGGCTAGATTGACTCGACACTACACTGAAGATATCCCGGACGTCAGCTTGTACGAGATTAGGATGGCTCTGAAGCAGCTTAAAAACAACAAGGCGCCGGGTGATGACGGAATTACGGCCGAGCTTCTGATGGCCGGCGGAAAACCCATTCTAAAGGCCCTTCAGAAGCTGTTTGATTCCTTCATACTCGAGGGCAAAACGCCACAGGCATGGAACAGAGGTGTGGTGGTACTTTTCTTTAAGAAGGGTGGCAATACCCTGCTTAAGAATTATAGGCCCATCTCACTTCTGAGCCATGTCTACAGCTGTTTTCATCTTCCCGAACAAGCCGGATTCCGTGAAGGCTTTAGCACCGTAGACCACATACATACGCTACGGCAGGTTATACAGAAGACCGAAGCGTATAACCTGCCTCCCGCTTAGCGTTTGTGGACTACGAAAAAGCCTTCGATTCGATCGAGATTTGGGCTGTACTGCAGTCTCTTCAACGACTACCAGATTGACTATTGAAACATTGAGGTGCTGAAGTGTTTATATGAAAACGCCACTATGTCAGTCCGGTACCAGGACAGAGCCTCGAAACCTATCCTTCTGCAGCGAGGGGTGAGACAGGGAGACGTCATCTCTCCGAAACTGTTCACCGCTGCACTGGAGGATGTCTTAAAGGTTCTGGACTGGAAAAGGGCTGGCATCAACATCAATGGCGAGTACATCACTCACCTTCGATTTGCCGACGATGTAGTAGTCATGGCTGAGATTACGGAGGACCTCAGTACAATGCTCGATGACCTCAGTAGAGCTTCCGAAAGAGTGGATCATAGGATGAACATGGACAAGACTAAGGTTATGTCCAATGCCCGTGTGATATCCACTCCAATGAAGATCGGAGGCGCTACACTCTAAGTTGTGGACGAATGTGTGTACCTAGGACAGACTGTCCAGTTAGGTACGTAAGTCCAACTTCGAGAAAGAGGTCAATCGTCGAATCGAAATTTCGTCGAAATTTGTTCCGCCACTTCTTCCCAGCTAAAGCACTAGGAAGTGTCGAAGGGCGGGCGTTTTGGGTGGACTGTCTTATGTAACTATGACGTTCAAAAAGTGCTGACTCTCAGCCTAGTTTGAATAAATGACTTTTGATTTTGGATTTTGAATCCGACTCGGCTGGGCAGCGTTCGGCAAGCTACGCAGTATCTTCTCGTCCCACTTAGCGCAGTGTCTCAAGACAAAGTCTTTGATCAGTATGTTTTGCCAGTGATGACATATGGCACTGAGTAGTGGTCCCTCACAATGGGCCTTATAAGAAGGCTCAAAGTCACCCAAAAGGCAATGGAGAGGGCTATGCTTGGAGTTTCCCTACGCGATCGAATCAGAAATGAAGAGATCCGTAGGAAAACCAAAGTAACCGACATAGCCCGAAGAATTTCCAAACTGAAGTGGCAGTGGGCAGGGCACATTGCTCGCAGAACAGATGGCCGATGGGGTCGGAATATTCTGGAGTGGCGACCGCGTACAGTAAGACGTAGCGTTGGAAGGCCTCCCACAAGATGGACCGATGACCTGGTGAAAGCCGCAGGAATACGTTGGATGTGAGAAGCACAGAACCAGTCGAAGTGGCGGTGCTTGAGGGAGGCCTATGTCCAGAAGTGGACGTCTTTCAGCTGAAATGATGATGATTATGATGACAGTGTGGACCCACTTGATACCACTGACAGAAGAGGTATTTAATCTAAATACAATCACACATCTTCCCAATACAGAAACAAGTATAAATTTTATTTAATTATTCAACTTTGTAAAGACTTCTCACAGCTAAAAAGAGTAACGTGGAATTATTCGGAATTCGGACAAGGAAAAAGTGCTTCGGTTGGTGTTGGGGCAACTCTGAAAAGGACTGCAGATCGTATGGTAACTTTTGGGAAAGATATAAGATTTTTAAAGACAACAATTTTACGATTTGATTAAAACTTATTAAGAAAATGACAACTTTAAGATAATTGTGAAAAAAAAAACTAGAAAAAGAGGATATCTCATTTAGAGAAAGCTTGATTTTCAAGAAATTAAAACCATTTAGCTTTTCTGTGTACCAAGGTCTTTGGTAGAAATGTACATCGAGAACAAGTGTATGTGTTCTATATGTGTTGTTTTGATACTTATAATTTACGAAATATGAATAAAATAATAATGTTTATAAAAGTCTTAGAAATTGGTTTTTGTTAGACTTATTTTAAGGTTAATTTATATTAGTTGATTGTGATACTTTAAACCAAATAAAAATATAATTAAGATACTTAATTCCTTTTATTTTCATTTACCTACCTACATCGTTTACAGAAGTACAAAACTAAACTCATGAGCATATTATCATTGTCCTCAACATATCGTCATTTTCCTAAGCTTGAAAATCATTTTTCTCACATTATATCATTATCCTCAACAACAGTTTAGGAAAAAAACATGATTATCTCGTTAAATTCTTGTTTATCTGGAGTAAAAACAAAGAAAAACTTGTTATCTGAACATGCCTAGTAATACTTTTAAAAAATTTCAGCGATGCACGCACGTTTTTAAGAATCCACAAAATTTACTCAAAAATAATAATTTCTGAAGATTTACCCAATTATGAGGTTTTTATGAATCTAACAATCAACTCGCGTTTGATTTCTTACGGTCGTTGGTAATTTGGAAGGTGGCGCCACCCCAGCGCGAACAGGAGAAGTTACTTTACTACAAGGGCAATTACCTACACCCGCGGTTTTTAAACGCGCTATGCATAGTTGTATAAATATTTTGGGTAATCATTATATTTTTTTTCCTATGACCGCGACCTAGCTTGGAATTTTTATATAGAATTGGGGTACATACAAACCCATGGCATGTTTCAACCAATGAGCGATCAATGGCGAGGAAAAAACGGTGTGATTTTTCAAAATCGTATTACTGAACCAGAAGGGTAGTTGCGAAATGCACTACCAGTAAGAATCGCTTACACCGACAGTTTCACAACATCAATGGCGTTGTTTATGTTTTAATTTTTTCTAACATAACAAAGAATGGATTAAAAATAACCTTCAAAATGATTCAGATTCTTATTGATAATGTGTTGTGCAATTAGGGTGCTGATTGGGTATCTTGTTTATAAATCTAATTGTATTGAATCATTGAAATTCCATTTTTCAGTTTTAACCTATTAGCATAAACTTTTGAACGGACGGACCACGTATGGTATGACGCTAGTTTGTAAAGTAACTTATTATGATACCAGTTGAATTTTGTTTTCTACCATATGGTAGAAAAATGTTCATACCAAAGTTTGAAAAACTTTTGTAGCGGATTAATGAACCAAGAGGGATTGTGATTATTAAGATACGTGCTATTTATACATGACCTATATAAAACATCTGTTATTGTTTTATGTTTTGTGGCTATAAAATGCTTGCAACGTCCAGCAACTTCATATCACTTACGAAATATTTTCCGAATTGTGGCTATTTGTTTTGAAGTTTTTATTGGTAAGAAATAACAGTTCTGTAAATAGATTTAATGAGTAGGTATTATGCATCATATTTTTGTTTTTGTTGAACCATATAAACAGAAAATATATTTAGACAAAAGTTATCTTGGCAATGAAATCTAAGGCCTTGTCCTAATAAAACGACTAGTGGCCTGAGATTAACTACTTAACGATGATTTAATAATAAAACAAAAATAAATTAGCTAGTCAATATCAAACAGAACAAAACTATTGTAAGTAGTTATTCCGTAGTTAGTATAGCTTATCAGTGCAGTGGTAGAATAACGCGACTCAATGTGTCGCAAGCGAGGAAGGCGGCGGCGCACCGTGTCATTAGTTTACTTTGTTTGAACAATTAAACATGAAATATAACGAGCTCGGAAATACCGGAATGAAAGTCTCTCATATCAGCTTGGGAGGCGCTGCATTCAGTAGCTTTTATGGGTAAATATGCACATAATATTAGGTATAAGAAATAGGTACCTACTTAAATAGTTCAATAACAAGTTTGTTTTCTTTGCTTGTGTCATTGTCTGCGTCGATTATTTATCGTTTTATTAAGGCTGTTATCATTTGTCAGGTAAATTCAAATGTAAATAGTTAATACACTGGAGAAGATTATGCATTGTATATTTAATACAGTTTAGTGACAAATTATCTTAACTGGCTGTTGAACGTGGTGCATTATTATTTATGTTATTTATTTTTAACTCTACCAAGCGCTCGATATGGCAACTCGTGAGAACGGTTTTTTATTTATGGAACGTATTTAAACATGTCTTTAGCTATTCGATTTCTGAAACACTCTGCTAAGTTCAAGGCCAATTTATATAGATTGTTGACATTGATTACAATTTGTTACGTAACACAAGATTGCTGGCTCGTTACACGCATTTAGAAAATTTCAACACATCATTGTTTAACGCAAATAGGTACATCATATTATTTTAAAACAGAAAAATATTTAATTGTTATTTGCATTCACTATTTATCTAATGCATAAGATATTGATAACGTTCTGCAAAACAAATCGTTATCATTTACTAGTGTTTAGGTACCGCTATTAATTATATTGGCTATAAATTTTTCGAGATATATAAACTCGCGCGTTTCTGTAAACATATTAAAACATATTATTACGACTAAAGGCTCCCACTAACAGGCGCATCGACGCTACTCTTGTAGAACAATTTCTATGTAAACTTCATGGAATCTGAAGAAGCCTTAAAGGTGTCTTCAGACTGGCGCGACGCGACAGCGCGACGTGATTCTTGTAGAACAATTTCCATTAATAATTATTAAACTGACTATTTTATGAAAGTCATTCAATGGGATAAACTGAACTAAGATGGTTGCGTACCTAGATGACTTTAATAATTATAAATAAACAGGTACTGGACAAGAAACCAGTAATGGACAATAAAAAGCAAATATTGTATTATCAGTATCAGTATTGGAGAATCAGTTTTATCTATTGTACAGATTATATTTTACTAAATATACAACATGATTACATTGAAACCGACCCGCAATTTGCATGAAACGTAAGAAAACATTAATTTCGCGGGCTAGTTATTCTCTCTATCTAGATAAAACCTCATAAAACAAACATTACTTACCTAAAATGCTATTCAGTCACAGAACATACACATAAACACAACATCACGCCGTTTATCCCCGGAGCCAGAGGTGTACCTATAGCACCCACATAACGCAAGTTATGTTTTAAGTCCTGTAAGCCTCATCACGCTGTGCGATTAAACGCAAGCGGTTCGATTTCGAAGCTATAGCGTAAAGCTGTTGCACGCACTGGCGATTTTTTTTTTCAGTGGCTCATTTATAAATGGAATTTGCGACCATTGACTTGCGATCCGAAAACGCGCGATCTTTTTATATCATAGAATGGTGGTACACGCACAAAAATTAACAGCACTCGGATTCCATTTTCAAATTTCGATTACAAATGTCTTTGATAAGTCAGGGATATACCCAATAACTATGGTGGCGGGGCCGTTTACGGTTTATAATTAAAAAAAACTTTAGAGGTGTCAAGGGACACCCGGATGGCACGAAGTTCCTTTCCAGGGTTCATAATTTTTATATTTTTTTTATTATTTATTATGTACAAAAAACCTGTATACACTCAACAAAAATATTCTCTCTCTCTCTCTCTCTGTCTCTCTCTCTCCCTCTCTCCCTGTCTCTCTCTCTCTCTACTCACAACAAAAAAAAAACAACAATATACAAACAAATACAAACAACAAAATATATACAGTCGAATTGAGAAACCTCGTCCTTTTATTGAAGTCGGTTAAAAAGTGTCGTGACAACTCGGCTGTGCTACGGAAAAACAAAGCAACTAACGTATTTTTCAAAATCAGTTTTTTTTACATATTTGGAACATTTTGCCTATAACGGACACAGCTACATTCACAGAATCATCGAAAAGGCTTTATTTTTCGAGATAAAAGTTTGTAAAATAAAGTAACTGCAGGTACTTGTCTAACATATCTACGGTAAAACAAAGTAAACCACAATGTCAAAGCAAAAACAAAGTTATTGCACGTCGATTACATTGTTTTTACGTTGTGAAATGATTTAATTGGCTTTTCATTTGATATAAATTTCTTTTTAAGCCCCTTTATCTAGCTATAAGAAAATCAAACAACTTTACTTTGTTTTTGAATTGTTAAAAATGGCCAAAATGGCAAATTTGTTAACGTAAAAATAAAGCAAGTACAATGACAAATGTATTAAATGGCTTCATTGTCTTTGTTAAAAACAATTAAATGCATTTGCTTTGTTATTAAAACTAAAACTTAACTTGTCCATCTCTTTTTAAATTATTTACAAAACAAAGTAACTGTAGTTACTTTCTTACTGAATTGTTCATTTTATTTAATATTAATTTTATGTCTATAGAAAAATATTTTTTTCAATTTAAAGGAAAGTTACGAAAAATTACTCAAAAAATTGCTTTGAAACAGATAGAACTAATTATTTTACAAATTATGAAATAACAAAAGTACTGAAGTTGTCGCCAGTACGTTTTAAATTTGTGATTTTCGGTTTTTTGCTTCTCCTGATAATTTTGCTTGACTGCAATTACTTTGTTTTTCCGTAGCGCAGCCGAACTTTTCGTAAGAATTTTTTTCCATCTAGCCCCCTTTCACAACGCGCGATAAGGAACTTCGTTCCAAAAAAAAAACAAAGTCGCAACACACGCTACTCACCAAAAATCCATGGTGGTACTAAAGTCGAGTCAACGCCGTTGTACCTACGTCTTTGCCGGTTTGGCGTTTTCAGATATTCCAAAACAGAGCGTCTAATCGCAATGGGTGCCAAGCCTTATAGGAGGCAAGCGTTTCGCACGCTCTTGTAGCCTGCCTTCTCCATTTTCTAACAAAGCCAGCCGGTAAGAATTTAAACATGGGAAATTCATATTAACTAGGTAGTGTGTTCGTTCTTTAACGTTCACGACGCTGCGGGCTAAAGCTCGTTAACAATATAACTGACTGGCTCCTAGACAAAACAAACAGTCCATATGAGGTAGATATGTACTGTCTGACTAATGTGGTCGGTATAGTTGTATCTATACTCCTTTCTAAGACCGCGTTCGCAACAACGTAAAATTATATCGCTTCAGCTCTGTTCTATTTCTTGTTCTGTTGTACTCCATCAAACATTTAGTTCTTACTTGTCTTGATGTAATAACATACAAAGTCTAACTATAAGAATTGGGTTGCCTAGTGACCCGTAACACAGGTATTCAATGCCTTCTTCGGACTCCAGCACAGAAATCTAAATAATAAGGCACTGCCTTATTATTTAGATTTCTGTGGACTCCAGTCTCTCACAAAAGTTTTTATATACATTTTTTAAATTAGTTTAAGCACTTTATGTACCTACTATTTGTGATGAGAAAATAAATTTTAATTTTCAATATTGCGATATTCATACGTCCGTGCGAACGTCCACTAATTGATGTTAACCTTTGACATCAGTCCAAATTGCAATATGCATTTTAAACTGGCATAAATTGAGAGATAAACCGCCTTTAATTAGGGTAGTTTCAAAGGGCAGTCGACTAGGTACTTATGTAATTCAATATCAAAACAGGTTCTTGTTCTCTAATTAATGAATGAAATGAATTTGGTTCATGAAAGATTGAATGGCGGTAAAAAAACACTATAGCTCTCGATCGAGATGTTATTTAGAATGTTATTCTGGAATGAGATTATGATGATATATTTTTTATTTTTTTATTTAAACACAGTTTATTTCAAATTCTTGTAAGAGCAAATGTATGAATCGGGTATTTATTGTTATTGATAGCGCAAATCGATAGGGTGCATTACTAGTTGGTACCACCATATGGATATATAAACAAACAAAGAACGGCCATTCGTTTTTCTATCAGCCATATCAGAGTCATCCATTTAATAACCAGACATCCTGTACTTCAATATTAAAATGACATCGACATTTTGGCAGGCAGTGTTTTTAGACGTAAATATCAATAATTTGTCATCCCTGTTTTCGGAATCCCGGCTTTTATTGCGCGGTTCGATGGCATTCGACGGGCAGTCTGGCTCGCCCCATACTTCCCCTTTCACCCTCGTGACGCGACACGACACTGCACTCTGCAACGGGTAAAAGCAAATTATAACAAAACGGAATTTCATTTAGCAAAATGGCGTAACGTTTCGTAAACTACACTTACACTAACTCTGTGATCCAAGGCTTATTTTTTCTTGGATTAAATTTTTCAATGCTAGCACGTTTTCCTCCGTAACAGCCGTCAAAGGGCGACCACTTTTTTCTTCATCCCCCAAAGTTAGTCGACCACGTTTGAATTCGTTATACCAACGATACACAGTTACCATGGAAGGGCCTTCATCCATGAGTGCAATTTGAAGAATATTGTATGATTCGTCCGTTTTCAGGCGACACTTAATATATCGAAAAAAATCATAGCGCTAAAATGTTCCCGGCGCAAATCCATTTTCCAGTGAGACATGATAATTTAATTAGCTCGCAAAAATGTGCAGGGACGTTTTGAAAATGGAACGTACCTATTTTTACTTAGAAATAATCATTATTTTTATAATAGTTTATAACTGGCCGGTCTCTCATACTAAAAACCTTTTTTTCGCAATACTTTCTGAGTGGCCTGGTATTTATTATTTTAATTACATTTTTTTGTCATATTTATTTTAGAAGTAGGTATGTATGCAAGTTTGTATGTATATTTTCATTTATTATATGTGTATTTTGAAATTAGAGTATAATTTTTGATTTTGTGTTTTGCCTTAGACTATTACACACGTTGTCTTATATCTCTTTTTATCTTCTATCACAGGTATACTTAAAAGATTTCTGTAGAATTAAGCAGTACCTTTGTACGTATTTTTCTGTTCCTTTCTTCTTGTGTGTTTATATGTATGTATGAATGGTTAAATAAACAAACCACAGCAATTATAAAGTAACTCTCTTAATCTATATCCTCTATGTAATGTTGGATCGGGATCCAATACCAGTGGTGAAGTTTACCGGACATACTTGTAAGCTACTTAACTACCTGCTCCAAAACTATGGCACTAGTTTTGAAGCGATGGCATTTAGCCTTTAGACTGAGTTCCTGATATAAACTTCAACGTGGCTTTCCTGCACTGCATAATTGGAGACAAGAATGCTTATGGTTAGAGACGCATTTGTCTCCAAATCTTGAGGGTAGTGCCTCAAGATTTGGACACAAATCAGTCTGTATTTTCCCACAGCTGAGCAAAGATAAATACTTTTCCATCTTCTCTCTAACTTTCTTTTCAATAAATCTACTTAGCCTTTTCCCAACTTTTTTGGGGTCGGCGTTCAGTTTAATCGGATGCAATTGAACACCAGTATTTTACACTAGCTTCTGTCCGCGACTTCGTCCGCGTCAAATTTTCGCTCCCCTTCCCGAAGCATCGAATTGTCTGCCAGTTTTCGTCTGTTTTTCGTTTGCTGTTCCACTCCTTTTGACCATAGCGTGGTGTTATATAGCCTTCCTCAGTAAATGGGCTACCCAACACAAAAATAATTTTTAAATTCCGAACAGAATTCCTGAGATTAGTGCGTTCAGTCAAACAACCAAACTCTTCAGCTTTATAATATTAAGTATAGATGAAGCGACTGCCTATCTGACATGCACAAGCCAGAAACTGGGTGACACGTTACTCCTCGGTAAGGCTGGTTGTCATACTTTTGGGTTTCTGACTACCCGTAACGACTATCAAAGATTTACGAATGATAACTAGGCTTTCCGAGACGGAGGGGTCTCGAAATGCAATCACGACTCATCCATCAACAGATCGCGGCAACTTTCGCTTAGCCTCTAAGTTAAATTAAAAAAAAAAAAACTATATCCTTATTCGTATTTTCGACTTGTTTTAGATCGTTTGACGAAGAAAAAGGTTTGCAGTTAATAAGAGAAACTTTTAAATGCGGCGTAAATTATGTGGAGACTGGACCCTGGTATGGTGCGGGGACGTCCGAGAGAACTTTCGGCAAGGTAAATTTAGTTCCACTAATGCAGGTTATTAACGTATTCGTTTCATTTGCTATAAAAGGAGATACGATTACAGAGAGAGAGGGAGAGAGTGAGGTGTTTACATGATTTTAATTACGTAACAAATTTTGTTACAGACTGCAAATTGCCAAAACGTGACAGTTTGAATTTCGCTAGCAACTTTGCTTTCGCCATATCGTTTTGTTTAGGGATAAGTTACGAACGAAAGCCCTCTTGTTCGACATTGTAGACATTACACACACAGGTTTAGAACACAAGAACAAAATTATATCCTAGATGTAGATATCTATATCTTCATCATCATTATCATTATATCAGCCGTGAGATGTCCACTGCTGGACATAGGCCTCCCCCAATTTGGGGCGGTTTGCCATAATCGCCACGCTTGACAAGCGGGTTGGCGATCGCAGTTTGGTGGTAAAATGCGTAGAGAACACTGCTGCCCATTATGCTACCCATGCTCTAGTAAGTCCTTTAGTCGCCACTTACGACACCCACGGGAAGAAATGGGATTGTACTATTTTTACGTCCGGCACTACATAAAACAACACAGATATATTGCTTAATAAAATATAATTGTACAGAATTAATCCCTGACCCTGGGATAATTTAGATGCCAGACAGATTTGGGAATGTAGCTCCCAATAATGATACTTAAATTATTACCAACTATCTTGTTCCTAATTTTCTAAGAATACTTGTGACTTCCATTTTTTAGTTATCTTAACTTTTAGGGATTCGCAATTATGCACATTTAAATTTTATTTCCCCGAAAAATTCCTCGTTCAATCGACGATTTATCGTTAAAAATGTATCAAGTTAATACATCTACATTTATTTTATCTGTTATCGAATAATATATAATTAGATAAGTATATTTATTTATTAGCGTCTAGCCCAATTTTTTTCTTAATTACTAATGACGAAAAACGTTAAAGGCGGCCGTCCGAACTATTCAATAAAGTACATCAGAGTTTGAAACCATAGGTTATGCCTATGTATTATTTACAATAACCCAATAGTCACTCGTCAATTTGATTGATACTAGGCAATCAAATTCACTATAGTCGGGATTGCGGAGACATCCAAATTTCGTTATGCATATTTAGTTTGTTTTTAGTTTGGTCCGACCACGGATGTGGGACTTGAATCTGTTGCACTTGAACAAATAACAGAATATGCTGAACCCAACTGAAGCGTTTAATTTCGTACATAATTATGACAATGAGTAGCCTCAACTTAATTTTCGGTTTTCCATTAAGTAATGGCAAGCTCATTGCGGAAAATAATGAATGCTTTATTTAAAATAACAGTTATTTTGCTTCAATTTTATAATTCTTACAATAAAGTATGGTGGTTACCCCAAGGTATAATACTCGGACCATTTTTTTTTTCTTGTAACCTTTTATAGTTATTTTAATGTTTATCGGTACTATATTTAATACTTATTGTAATAATATCCGATTTCGTGGTATTCCAGCTATTTATAAAGCAAAGTATTCACAATTGTGTACTTACCGAAAAATAATTTAATGTGGTTACAATAATATAATGTGGTCATCACGACGACGACACAGTTATGGCTAGATTTTCGTGAGTAAAGATACACCTTTACTCACGAAAATCTAGCCATAACCGTGTCGTCGTCGTAAAATGTAGTTCCACGAATACGCTCGTTTAGTTTTGGGAATAATTGAAAATCACTACGGGCTGATCCCGGTGTGGTCAAGAAAATTGAAGCCGGCACAGCGGATTGTATCCGGAAAAGAACTGGAGTTACCGACATAGCTCGCAGAGTAAGCAAGCTGAAGTGGCAGTGGGTTGGCTATGTCTATCAAAGGACCAATGGCCGATGGAGCAGACGAGTCCTGGAGTGGAGACCGCGTATCGGCAAGCGTAGTGTGGGACGCCCCTCATCTAGATGGACCGGCGACCTAAGGAAAGTGGCTGGGGCTGAATGGATGCGAAAGGCGGAGGACAGGGTGTTGTGGCGCAATATGGGAGAGGCCTATGTCCAGCAGTGGACTGCGATAGGCTGAGTTGATTGACTGACAGCGGATTGCGTGAGCACAACTTACGTTAGATGGATAAGAGCGTTATCGTGAAGAAACGGCACGCCTAACGATAGTTTTCCACGACGATTTGCCTAACAAATGAAATAATTAGGATCTCAGCTGAATGTTTAATGGTTATTCTTATGTCCAGCATATCCAGATTCTCAACCTTTTTGATATGTTCTTCCGTAACGAAAGTTGAATGGCGTCCAGAACGCGGTTCATCTTAATCTGCCTCTTTTAAATTCAGTCACTCAGTACGCAACCGTAGAATTGAGTATAGCTAGAAGAAAAGAAGTAGATTTTTTTAAAAAGCCTGCGTGACAGGTCTTCACAGAAAAACAATAATATAATAAAGGGTTTAAAGACAATCATGCGTGAACTTCATTAAAAGAACCAAGAAGATTAGAAAAAAATCTGTTGAAACTTAAAAATAATAATAAATAAATAAATAGTAAAAAGTTCTCTATTAAGAGTGTGAGGGCTTAACTGTAAGATAACTCTTGGTTCTCTTAATAACATTGCGCAAACATGCCACTATACCACAATCCCTACGGCTATGAGAAGGCAAACGTAAAGGAACGAGACTGTGTAGCACGGAGATACATAGAACTGCGCTTGCTTGCTTGGAGGCATAACTGGTTTCAGGAGCTTACAATAAACTTAGTTCTATTCCAAATATTTGCTTATTTACCCATCTACAATGCAGAAACCCTGTGAATGACTGGCTGAAATGTCTCACCTACGAAGAATCTGAGAGACTCATACAATTGGTGGGTGGCTACCTTATCAAAGCATACTAATACCTTATGCCATTCTGGACACATTTCCAAACTTAAATATACAACCACAATAAATATATTTATACACTCACACATACCTTTTATTCATAAAAAAAAGAGTTAATTCTTATTTTTGTGCATATCTCTTTTTCAAAACAATATATTAAAAAGAACTATCTATAATAGTTGGTCCGAAGGAAGGTGATGGCATTCGTGATAAAGGGTAATTCTAGTACGAGTGCCAAAGCACTCCTGTGACACTTAAGTGCACTTTACAAAAGATCAAATCTGTTTTTATGGACATTTACTGTACCCATCTCGAAATAAAGTTTCTTTTATTAAACAAATATTTTACCATCGCTCGTTACTCACTTTACTCAATAATTTCGCGTTTTAGGAAAATCGTTGTACAAAATAATTTATTGTGCGCGAACAAACTGATGAAACAAATTGATACTTGGCATAAATATTGTGTGATTGACACGTATTAAAAGGAATATTTAAGCGCTTCCAAGAATATTTGATTCACTCTTGTACAATTTAAGTACCGTGTCAATTGTGACATTTATTTTTTCGGGATAGAAACCAATTGCGCATTAATGTTTAATAAGTATGTACAGATATTTAACATAACACGTAATCACGCAACCAGCATCGTGATCCTCAAATTAATCCCACAGTGAAAATAGTTCGCGCAAAGTTCAAGCAAACTTACAAAACAATTAACAACATAGATGAACTAACGTGTCTCGGGAAATAGCGAGCGGCAAACTAGGTGTGAAAATATAACAACTGAAAATATGTGGTATTAAATAATAAAGGACACACACACAAGAACACACAATAACGACGCACAGAATAGGTCGAAGTGGCGGTGCTTGGGGGAGGCCTATGTCCAGCAGTGGACGTCTTTCGGCTGAAATGATGATGATGATGAAATAATAAAGGACTTTTTCATAAATAACATTTTAAAACTGTGTGACTAACAGTGAAAATATGTCAATAATAGCATTGGTTACCTTAAAATACATTTACCTGTGACCTGGCAAAGTGGCGAGTGCGCTATAGTGTACCGTTTTTAACTTTACTGAAACTGATGCTGAAATGCGTACAGTTAACCTAACCTTTGGTACAATTTACCCGACTAGTTGGGTAAATTGTTCCAATGGGAAGCCTTTACAAAAACGCATATTTTGAGGATGGGGTTGATGTTACAGTATATGATAAACGAGATTCTAAACAATTTGGCATTGAATAAGTAATTTGTCTAAATTAATACCATATCGAGATATTTTCCTGAAACTGAAAAATGGTCCAATATATCCGACTTTCCCCTACAAGCATCCACAGATAACAATAGAGTACTGACACAATTCTCAAGTGAGTTCCTCCTCTGATCTGCTAATTCATTCACAAAAGGTCGTTATGACGTCAGTAGCTCATAAAAATCTGTACGTACCTTCAATTGGTGTCAATAATTTATGATCACTTTGTTTCATAACAGGCGCTTGTCGGAGTTCCGAGGTCTTCGTATTTCATCGGAAGCAAAGTGGGAAGATATGAGCTGACTCCGGAGAAAATGTTCGACTTCTCCGCAGAGAAAACGGAGGCTGGAGTGGACAGCACGCTGCAACTCCTCGGCTTGGACTACGTGGACTTGATACAGGTCAAGATCAAGTGAGCTCTACCCATTCACACTAATTCTCTTCCGGCCATCAATCTTACGTAAGCGAGGGGCGATGTAATCGTCGCCGGCGCCGTGCAGCCACACGCGAACTTGACCTTCCGTTTGATCACTGGAAGGCCCGCCGCATACGTACGGTTTCCTGATCAGGATCCTGATTCGGAGACCTGAATGCTTGCCTCACAAACAAATTGTTCAGCTGGATGCACACGTTTGTACATTTACGGAACAGAAAAAAAAACCTGGCGTTCGTTTCGGAAACTAACCGTGCGTTCAGTCAGTCAGAAAGGGAAAAATCCGAATGACGACATCCCGGACGCAGTTCTCGCTGTATACAGTTTTACTACTCTGTCACATACGAACGGATATTTCCGTTCAGAACTGCGCCTGCGCTATGCAGAGTGGACGTCTAGGTCATCTATGAAGCTCATCAAAAGATTTCATTGGATTCCTGTAAAAATTAAATTGACTCTCTTTTATTCTCTTCCAATTGCGACCAACACCGATGTTTCTATTTTCTTGTTAAGCGCTAGTCAAATGGTCGTCATCCATCTTAAACGTGCTTGCATGAAAGCGCTTCTCTACCTACTGGCAATGTAAACTCTTAATACAAAAACTTTTTAACAAAAAATTAAACCGCCGAAAAAACTGAAAAATTATGAGTCGGCGCTTTGAGTGATCTTTGTTCATTGATTTTTCAGCGCCGACTCAAAATTGTAAGGTTTATTATTTTTTGCTTTTCAGTTTTTTCGGCGGTTTAATTTTTTGTTAAAAAGTTTTTATTTCACAATTTTTTGTGGTTTTAATGTACTAATAATACTTGGCAAGAAAGAATGATCAAAATCGGACTACTCTGTATAAAGTTAAGCGTGGTAATACATTACAATCACTGAGTGAACAATCAATCATCCCCTGTTTTCTGACCCTTAGGGTTTGATTTTGTTTTCCAAATTTATATGGGACCACCCTCGGGGTATACCCTTTCCAAAAAAATAAAAGAATTATCACAATCGGACTACTACGTAAAAAGTTATGCGTGGTCATACATAAAAAAAAAACAAACAAAAAGAAAAAAAAAATATACGCGTCGAATTGATAACCTCCTCCGTTTTTTTTCGTCGGTTAAAAATCAAACTACTAGTCTCACGGAATTTCGAATCTGGAATCTTGATCAGTAGTGCTATTCTGTAAAAATCTCACCGTGATAACTTGGGTGAAGTGAGCTTAAAGTGAGCTGTCATTAGTCTCAATCCCTAACATCTGATGGAATGACAGCTCACTTTCAAGTCACTTCACCTAATTAATTCTCACGGTGAGATTTTTACAGAATAGATCGGCAGGAAACCGTACGTACGTATGCGGCCAGCCTAATCACGGCACTGGATTGTCAAAGCGAGATGCATTTATCCTCAATGCGCTGCCAATTGAAACTGACAGACTGTTTGTGTCGCAAACACGGTTGATTCCGCACGGGAAATTCCAAATGTATAAACTTTAATCATTGTATCGAAAAACTTGAGTTGATTGATACGACCAAACAAACCTCAGTGAAGTTTAATTAAGCTTTATAATGAGGTACAAAATGGTTATTGGAAAGTTTGCCGATATTATTATAGGTTAATTAAAACGATCGATACGTTGGGTTGAATTAATAAAATAATAAGTTAGGTAGGTACTTTGAACCACGCGAAGTAAATGATATTTGATAGCAAAAATTAATGTTATAAAACATCAGATGCATTTATTGAAATTATAGGTTGGTAGTGAAGTTTCATGATTTAAAACTATAATGTAAAAACTTCTTCAAATCTTTACTTTTCAACTTGTTATTGAGATCACAGCAATAAAAAAAAAAAAAAATGTTCTACTCCATGTTATAATCCAAGGTTGGCTAGACACTAACCCCTGCGGCGCGAGCGATATTATTTTCTCATTTACTTTTTGAATGCTCTGTTCCCACGGCTCGCTAAATGACAGGCTACGCCACGCGTTGCTACGCCTATCAAAGCCTGGCGGCACATGCTGTGTCTTTCCGTATAAACAATACACACAAAACGCGTCGTAAACACAGCGACAGTTACGGCGCTGCACCACGCCGCAGCCGCGGCCGCGCCGCCGCCGGCGCGGCGTCGCCATGGACGCGGCCTAGGCCTTTAAATTTACCGAATCCAGAAAAATCGAATGGAAGGCGATGGGTCACCGCAGATCTCATCCGATGCGACTGTTTCTATGGCCTGTCGGCCTGGCTTGGGGCGGCGCCGGCGGCGTGGCCTGTGCGAAAGTGGGCCGCTGAAACGCGCCATAACACATAATTCCGATTAGATTTATTTCCTAGTTATTTAGTTACTTATTTCCTAATATTATTGTGATTCATATTTTTATCATCACAACGTAAATTAACGCAATTAATGTTATTGATTGACCAGTGGACGCCTGTTCACCAAGTACGATTTGAACATTTCATGTGCTGTTCCTGTAACGCCTATGTTGTCTAGCTTCTGAAGCAGTTTTTGATGACTCACGGTATCGAACGCTTTTTTAAATCAATGAAAATACCTAAGGCATAGCCACCTTGATCTACATAGGTTTTAATTTTGTTGCAGCCGAGAGAGTACTTGATTTTTATTTTCATTTTTATTTGCATGCATTTTCATACTTGCACTTTGCACTTACTGACTCCCAGCGGATTAAACGGGCGACGACAGGCCACCGTAGGGCTTATCGGATTTAACAGTTCCTACGGCATGTCGGCCTGGCTTGGCGCGGTCTGGCTTGTGAGAAAACAGGCCGTGGGAATGTGGCATCAGGTTTCAGCACAATCCGCCAGACGGGCAGTCGATTTATTGAGTACGGTAAATGCACAGATATAAGATAATGAGCCTCGACCAGGCGCCTTGATTTTTATTTATTCTCGAACATCTGAGTGATACTTCGTCGCATTAACATTAGAGAACCCAGGTAGCGGGGAGCGCTCAGGCAAGATTCGAAGATTTCTTTATTTTTAATGCAGGAGTGGTACTTACACCATCTAAGCGACACATTGTTGTCCGACATGCACGCGAACGAAATCGCGGGCACAGCTAGTGCTTTAATAATATTGAATTGAAAAAAGAGATTTCTACTGTTTTTCGACACGACTGGCAATTTTTAACCGACGAAAAAAAACGGAGGAGGTTATCAATTCGACGCGTATATTTTTTTTTGTTTTTTTTTTTATGTATGAACACGCATAACTTTTTACATAGTAGTCCGATTGTGATCATTCTTTTTTTATTGGAAAGGGTATACTCCGAGGGTGGTCCCATATAAATTTGGAAAACAAAATCAAAGCCTAAGGGTCAGAAAACAGGGGATGATTGATTGTTCACTCACTGATTGTAATGTATAACCATGAATAACTTCATACAGAGTAGTCCGATTTTGATCATTCTTTTTTCATTGGATAGGGTATACCTTGCCAAGTATTATTAGTACATTAAAGCCACAAAAAAATATAAAATAAAAACTTTTTAACAAAAAATTAAACCGCCGAAAAAACTTAAAAGCAAAAAATAATAAACCTTAAAATTTTGAGTCGGCGCTGAAAAATCAATGAACAAAGATGACTCAAAGCGCCGACCAGGAACGGAAAAGAAAATAGGAGGAGGTTATATCTGATCATCTGTATGTTTTAATTTTATTTGTGAGATATTTTCCTCAATTGTGATCCAACTTTGAAAATTATTTTTTCGACTGTTAGAGAAATTAGCTAACGCGCTGGTTTTGCATGGGTAGTTTTTATGTTAGCTTCGATAATGCCCATTTAATCCAATTTGTGTATCTTGATGATGTTATAATACGTCCTACCACTATGGTTTACATAGCAAATAGTGGAATAGGTACGAATCGGGGTGAGGTACGCACGGCGACATATCCAGCTACATTTCCAATATGAGCAGATTTCTCATAGTATGAAACGTCTATACAATACGAGGTCAGCTAAAACTGGAAATCTATAGCTTCATAATTGTCGCCGTGAATATTAAAACGAAAGAGGGAAAAATAAAAAATAAACTTTACGAAAACAAAAGAAAAAGCAGCCTTTGTCAGCTATGAAAATTTCACAGGCTTTTATTAGTCAAGCATCTGTTGTTTAACAATACCCGAATAATGGAAAATACTCGAAAAATGGAATTGGATTGCACCCGCCAATGAAAGTGAAGGGTGGGTTTCATCCATTTTCTCTTATTGCATTTATATTTCGTCGAATAGCCTGCTCTTCGCCTCACGCCGCACAATCCTATTATTCGAATTTACGAACCTGTTTGCATTTCAGAGTTCCGTTCTGAAACTAATATCACATTACACAGGCCGTTTATTTAATTAAGATTGTACTTTTATCTTTATTTATGAATGGGACTTTTATCTTAAAATGTTTTATTTTAATATTCCGTAATTATTCCCTCATCATTTCAGCCGTAAGACGTCCACTGCTGGACTTAGGCCTCCCCCAATTTGGGGGGCTTTGCCATAATCGCCACGCTTGGCAGGCGGGTTGGCGATCGCAGTATGGTGGTAAAATGCATAGAGAACGCTGCTGTCCATTCTCTAGTAAGTCCCTTAGTCGCCTTTCACGACACCCACCGACCCACGGGAAGAAAATTATTCCCTGCGCACTGTTAATCAGAATCTCAATATTTTGAAGATTATTTTCTAATCAATTGCGTCGTATATTCGAAAAAAAGTCTGCTCAACAAAGTAAATAGCGCAATGAATGTTGTTGAACTGTCAAAATGAAAGCGATTCCTACTGGTAGTAAGTTACGCAGTTAGTAAGTAAGTTAACAGGACTGTGTATTATACGTAAATACTAAGCAATTTAAAGACATTAGACCTGGAAAAGACTTCTTGGTCGTGATTACTTGCATGATTTCTGAATACATTGACAATCATAGATGCTTTCTTGGGTACCTATCAGTTTGTCTTTCTGTACGTACCTTTACCTAACTGTATCTTTTCTACGGGGTGGACGACCGCGAAAGTACTTATGTAGAGATGAGAAAAGCATGTTTTGAATTCTATTTGCTCACCACAGCCATGATGCAAGACGAAATTGAATATTTCATAAAGTTGATAAATAATCATCAACGTAAATCTAAGTCAGATAGACTTAGACTTACATCATAAAAAGGGTCAAATAAAAATAGCTGTGAAAACGAATGGAAACAGAGATACACCAAACAAGTTTTTATTTCATGTTTCGATGCGCGAAGGTAACGTAATCGATGAGCTGTTGTTTTAAATTTTCGTGGAACGTAGATATTTTTTATGGATTTCCAAAAACCAAAACTTAACAGTCGTTCGATCGCCGTGTCATTTAAAGTTTTTAACAAAACTGAACCTATTTTTTTTTTCTTAATCCATTTGTTTTCGATATCGTTACCCAACCCGTGGGTAAATCAGTTATTTACAACTAATTATATTTGGTCCTGTATACAGGTTTTTTTTTAACCAGTGCGCAAATTTATTTGGTGGTATCAGTAATAGAACACATTTCAACAATTTTTTTCAATACTTTTTTTAAATTTAATCCGACCTTAAATCAGTAAACTGTGGACACCCTACATATTTCGTAATATGATATCGACAATAGGAATAGGTCAGTAACCGCGCCGTAGGTACTTCGAGCTTCTTAGAATTTTGATCGATCGAAGAGCTGGTAGGTACTTGTAGTTACGCTCGGTCGTTCACCTTCGCCGTTACCGTAAAAACCAGTTTCAAAATGAACATCTTTCGTTAACGATAACTTAATTTTTTTTTGTACTAAAATATATCAACATAAAAATTGCATGGTTATTATAACTCGTTAAAGTTTAATTTGTTAAAATTTGCGCACTGGTTAAAAATTTATCCTGTATAGTTATTTTTGTCACAAATACCAAATTCAATGTAACGCTAAAATATTTTTGAAAATATACGTAAAATAAACATTGAATAATTTGTACGCACGGCATAGGTCAAGCTATACCTTTCCAGTATAAACTGACATCTCACTACGAAATTTCTATACAATGTGAGGTCAGCTAAAACTGGAGTTGTATAGCTTGATGTACAGCCATGTGTACATGTTCATCTAATTTACCGACGTAGGTACTTAGTTTGTTACAATGATTCTAGATAAGTAGGTAGGTGTGTCGGCACTGGGACTTTGATGGTGTGAATGCTAGCCATTATCATAGATCAAAATAGACGAGAGAATGCTGCTGCCCATTCTCTAGTAAGTCTCTTAGTCAATCGCCTTTTACGACACCCACGGGAAGAAATGGGGGGTTTTTTTTTTGGATGGGAAATCATCAAGTGACTTCTCCCGCTCTGGGCGGAGCGGGAGGCTATTCTTTGCGTCCAGCACCACACGGAATACGTACGTATAGAAATTGACGGCTTTGAAGGCCTTGAAGAAAAAGTTTATTGCACAGCACACTTTCAGTACCACGAATTTTCACCACGAGCTCCGCTGCAGCAGCGGGAAATTATCAAATGACTTCTTCCGCTTTGGATGGAGCGGGAGGGAGTATCAGACTCTTACTGACTAAAACCCACCGAGTTTCTTCATTTGCCTGTGCCAGGGCCACGGTACCTCTTTCAAACAGATCTCGCGACCCTGGCAGGTATCGGTCCTAGCAGACCCCTTCAGATGACACTTAAGTACCACTTTTTGGATCGAGCGAATGGAAATTTCCTGTTTTTTTTTTTAATAATGATTGCCGACACAGACAGGCGTGACGCGACATTTGTAGTACAATTTCCATGAAGTTTTCATAAAAATTGATTTACGAGAGTCGCGTCGCGCCTGTTTTTGGGAGCCTTTAAACGCGACCGATGTATAGTGTACCGCGTACCCACCTATAGAAAACACTCCTCTCATCTTCTGGGATGCTAAACACTGGTATTTCTCACAAACACTGCACTCCGTGTCGACACCTCAGCACTAAAAATGTTCATGCATAGATGCATGTAAAATTAACCATTGAAAATTATTGGCCTTCGAGGTGAGTGCGTGTAGCTAGGCGCTTTCGGAAGATTGCCGTGAAATTAGGTTTCTTTGTAGTTAAGTAGTATTAGTTGTAGGTAAGCAGATATAATAGGTTGGGGAAAAAGTTTCTTCGCATTTTTTAAGAAAATTCAAAACATTTTTTAATAAAGTTTATTTACATTTAACTAAAGTATGTAGGTACCATTTTGTTCGATAACTTTTTGCCATCTTGTAGGTAGGGACATATGATCCCATTGCTATAGAAATTTTGGGACTTCTGGTCAAAATACCGCGACAAGTGGTTTTGGCAGTCCTCTCGTGATGTTAACCTGACACTGCCTAAAGAATTCTGAAGAGACCGAAACAGGTGGAAATCTGAAGGTGCAAGGTCAGGACTATACGGCGGATGCATTAACACCTCCCAGCCAAACTCTCTTAATTTTTGTTGGGTGGCTAAAGATGTGTGAGGTCTAGCGTTATCATGATGAAAAACCACACCCCTTGATTGATTAATTCCGGCCGCTTTCTCTCAACTTCTTGCTTTAATCTCATCAGTTGTTCGCAGTAGAGTTCAGAATCGATGGTCCTGCCTGGTGGTAACAGCTCATAATGAATAATGCCCTTCCAATCCCACCACACACACAGCATCACCTTGTTGCGAGTTAACCCGGATTTCGCCACAGTCTGTGAAGCCTGACCGGCCTTTGACCACGACCTTTTTCGCACGTTCTTGTCATACGTGATCCACTTTTCATCACCAGTTATCAGCTTCTTCAAAAATGGTTCGGTTTCATTACGTCGTAATAAAGAATCACAAATGAGTACACGGTTCATTAGGTTTCTTTCAGTGAGCTCGTGAGGTACCCAAATGTCGAGCTTTTTTGTGTACCCAGTTTTTTTCAAATGCGCCAAAACTGTTTTGTGGTCAATTTCCAGTTCTTCAGCTACGTCGTAACTACTGGTATGCCGATCTTGCTCCACTTTTTCAAAAATGGCATCCATTTAATCCGTAATAGGGCGACCAGAGCGACGTGCATCTTTGACATCAAAATTTCCGGATTGAAAACGCTTAAACCAAATTTGTGCTACTCTCACAGACACTACACTAGGTCCATAAACATCGCAAATATTTTTCGCAACTTGCGTTGCATTTTTACCTTTTTTGTAGTAAAATTTTAAAATGTATCGAATTTCTTCATTAGATTCACTCATCTTGACGGTACGAAAAACAAATGAAAATCACACATTTTCCTAATTTGAATTTGGAATTATGTTCTTTAAAATTTAAACTTTCAATGATACCAAAACCAGCCAGATACAAATAGTATAGCCAAAGAGATTTTATTACAAGTTCATACATACTATAATGCGAAAAGACTTTTTCCCCAACCTAATATATAATAGATAGATGCCTGTTATCAATATCACAAGGATACCCTGAATTAAGTTTGATAGGGAATCTAGACACGCGGCAGCGTGTCAAGCCAAGTTCAAGTAACAGAACTGGCGAGCATAAATAATTATCGGCGACCAGCGGCCGAGGGTTGAACATCACAGCGCGCTTTTATTTAGGCTTTTAATTAATTGCAGCAGTTTTCTACGAATGCGTTAGGTACCGTACCGATTTTGAAACTGTAAAATACTGCAATTTTGACTGAAAGGTTTATTATTTTTTGCTTTTCAGTTTTTTCGGCGGTTTAAATTCTTTGTTAAAAAGTTTTATTTAGTTTAAGCTTTATTAGGGTAACATATTTTTAATTTTACATAATGATAACTTCATTAATACTCTGTCAGATCTGCGACAAAAACGGAGCGAATGGGTAGAAATTTTTAGTATTAGTGTCTTGGAAATTTTGCAGGTTTAGTTTTAGCTACAAAAACGTTGTTTTCCTATAAAAATAACGTGCCAGGTTGAACAATACTAATACAATTTTGTTTATATTCCGTATGGTTTGATATTTTTGTGAAAAGGACTTCATTTCATCAAAATAGTAAGTTTTCAAAACGGTGCACATCATACGCATTGTTATCGAAACTTGAGTAACAGAAGTGAAGTTGTTCACTCACTGATTGTAATGTATAACCACGCATAACTTTATACAGAGTAGTCAGATTTTGATCATTATTTTTTCATTGGATAGCGTATACCTTGCCAAGTTTTATTAGTACATTAAAACCACAAAAAATGATAAAATAAAAACTTTTTAACAAAAAATTAAACCGCCGAAAAAACTGAAATGCAAAAAATAATAAACCTTAAAATTTTGAGTCGTCGCTGAAAAATCAATGAACAAAGATCACTCAAAGCGCCGACTCATAATTTTAAGGTTTATTATTTTTTGCTTTTCATTTTTTCTGACTAATACCCACCCGTGTTCCTTCAGTTGCCCATATGCCAGGGCCGCGGTATCACTTTCGAACAAATCTCATTACCCTGGCAGTGAATCTAAATACCTAAGTCTCAGTTCTGTTGCATTTAGATATACGGAAAAATAGGTCACAATAAAGTGTGAAGCAGGAGAAAACCAGTAGTTCTTATTTAACCTGATTACTCAATGGGAACGTTGGAATTTGCTTTAGTCAGATCTCAGTTGAAATAAAGTTATTCTATCATAAGAAGCAGTAAAGGCATAGTATTTTGTATTAAAATACACAACTTATAATATGTACCTTAAATGTTAATAAGGCCTAAGTCCAGCAGTGGACGTCTTACGGCTGAAATGATGATGATGATGAAATGTTAATAATATGATATGTACTTGTAATACAAGTGTGTTGTGTTGTAGTACTATGCACTTATAATATGTACCTTATATAACTTAAATGTTTTCTGGTGAAACCGTGTTATAAAATATGAATAAATAAATAAATTGTAATTTTCTAAGTAAGTCGCAATCTGTATAAATTTTGAAAAACGTCATCATCATCATCATCATCATTTCAGCCGTAAGACGTCCACTGCTGGACTTAGGCCTCCCCCAATTTGGGGGGCTTTGCCATAATCGCCACGCTTGGTAGGCGGGTTGGCGATCGCAGTATGAACGAAAACGTAAACAAAATTATTTAAATCTGTATTTTTGTGGCTCAACCATACTGTCAACGATATTTTTCTATGAAAAGTTTGAGGTTGCTGCTACAGTTTTGCATATGAGCCCATGTAATGTTGCCTCATGTAATGGTTCTTTTTTGACATGGTCTCATTAACACCGTAGAGTATGGGAGATAAATAGGAATACCTTTTTTTGATTTATTTTTTATTTTTGTTATGGTACCTACCTACCCCACACCAAATCGATCGTATACCACTAATTGCTATGTAAGAAATAATGACAGGAAGACGTAGAATGTCATCTGGATATACAAAGTGGATTTTAAAAGGTAGATATTATCGAGGCCAACGCCAAAAATACCAAAGCGAAGTAAATAAAGTTTATATGGGACCAGGCATAAAAATACTGTATTTTCGAAATCCATTCACAATGAATTGCCGGAGATATCCCGGAAAAATACAGATGAATTGAGAACCTGCAGGAGGTTCTTAATTCGTTTTTGAAGTCGGTTAAATATATTTACACAAATAAATAAAATTCAAGCGTCTGTTTGTAATTCCAAATGAACAGCTTTTCACTAAATATTTCTTAAGTAAAACTATATACAGTACTTACATCAAAACGTCTATTTTTTTATTTTTGCCTGTCCGTCTCTCTGTCTGTTTGTTCCGGCTAATCTCTGAAACGGCAGACCAATTTTCACAGGACTTTTACTCGCAGATAGCTAATGTTATAAGGAGTAACATAGGCTACTTTTAGGGTCTTTCCCGGCACCATGTCCATTTTCACATTCACGTGGGCGAAGCCGCGGGCACAGCTAGTAAAAAATATAATACTTTCATTATGTAATGTAACTGCCAGGGACAATAACGGTGTCTCATGCACACGGAAAAATAATACTGAAAAGATATTTCTTGAGCTCTTGAGATCCTTCTGTCCACGCAAACTTATGTCTTCTATTTACAACTTTGCCTACGGCTTGGGTTTAATTCTTTTGCAAAACATTACGTTTTAAAAATATTTCTAGGGCTCTACTTGCAAGGCATAAGGTCTGTTTTTCATTTGAAACTCATAAAAAGTCATATTAATTAAAAGGTTCAGTGACACGAGCAAAAAACAGCAACATCCAAGCACAGTTGCGGGATTAAAAAGAGTTTCACAAAACTAGTTAACCTTTAAAATGCGCGTCGTCGTCGGCGTCGGCGTAAGCTTAACTAGTTTGAATCTAAAAATCTGAGTTTTCAACGGTAAAATAAATGTTGAGTTTTTATTCACAGGACATCACAGGATTTTAAAATAAAACTGTGGTATTTCTTCATTACTTCTTATAGTTCTTTAATTGTCTAGTGACATTTCTCAGTCCTGACTTCAATATTCTTATGGAAATAAATTGTTTCTTTGTTTTAAACCGTTTATAGCTTCGATTCTAAAGAAGGCGTAAGAAAGTTTAACACGGTATAGTCAACCACGTATTTTTTTTACCTATTTTGAACACCTTCTTCCTTAGGGCCATAATGCATAATAAGGTTGACTATTACCTATACACATACACACACATTAATTAATGCAAAACCATTGCATTAATTAAAGTGTAACATTAATGAATGGGGTTAACATTAATTAACAACATTGCTTATGTCCAGCAGTGGACGTCTTTCGGCTGAAATTATGATGATGATGAATGTGTAACATTTAATGCGGCGGTTCAGGCCGGCTATCGGCGTGGCTGCGCTTTTTTTTTTAGATGGGAAATCATCAAATGACTTCTCCCGCTCTGGGCGGAGCGGAAGGGCGTGTCAGACTTTTATTGACTAAAACCCACCCGTGTTCCTTCAGTTACCCATATGCCAGGGCCACGGAATCTCGTTTGAACAATCTCGCGACCCTGGCAGGCATCGGTCCTAGCAAACCCGATCAGTACGGCTAACATCTCTTTGAGGCGTGCGTGGAACACTACGCGCCGTCGACACGGGCCTGTAGTGCTATTCTGTAAGAATTTCACCGTGATAACTTGGGTGAAGTGAGCTTAAAGTGAGGTGTCATTAGTGTTAATCCCTAACATTAGATGAACTGACAGCTCACTTTTAGGTCACTTCACCTAAGATCTCACGGTGACATTTTAACAGAATAGATCGGCTGGTCCTTTCCGGGTGGTGAGCTACCCATTGCTCGCCGCCCGCAAGCCCGCGCCTACGGTGGCCGGGAGTCTGCGATCGACTTCCGACGCCCGGGGCGTCTCCTCCTGCGGCGGCTAGGGACGTGACGGCGCAGACACTGCCACTCCCTCACGCGCCCCGCCTCCTCCTTCGCAAGCATTTCTGCTTGGCGTGGCTGCGCTAAGCTTTTTACGGCGCGGCGTCACTATGCGCACGTAAGATCACGTTTGCATGGATGTAAAATGATCGCAGCGGGATCATATCGCACACTGGGTTTTCCTCTCTCGGTTTTTAACCGAGCATGGAGAATCCCACAGAGTGCATCCCACAACGTTTGATTTCCTACTCTCGGCGCTAAGTAGTACGTTGAAGATAGAGTGCGCCAAAAAGTCCTGCTGTGATATTTTTATGTCGGTCAATGCGAACGTGCTCTTACTAAATCAATGTTGGTATTAAAATATATATCTATTTTCTCAACAAAGAACAGTTTGAAATTATTGGTTTTTGAGTATAAAGTAATAAAATAAAAAATCCTTCACGCATATTTCCATAAAAAAGAGTTTCGATGTTTCGCATCTACCAGACGTCCCATGAAGACTTATTTCATTTTTTTATTCAGGTCCATGACTCCACTTTTGCGCCAGACATCTCAATCGTGATTAAAGAAACCTTACCAGTACTAGAAAGGGCAGTAAAAGACGGCAAAGCCCGATACATCGGTCTTGCAGATTACGATATTGATCTCATGAAGGAAATCATTGAAGAGTCGGATGTAAAAATCTCATCTGTACTGTCTTATGCGAAGTCTACGCTGTGTGACAACAGGCTGCAGAATTATACGAGCTATTTCAAGGTAGTACCTTATCTGAAATTTAATATTAAGTGATGTGTAGAGTGGCTTACAATGTTATGGTGTTTAAAGACATGGTTAATGATGATTGCCTGAAAATCAAACTTATGTACAACTTTTTGGATCGAGCGAATGGCCATTTCCTGTATATTTTTTTTTAATAACGACTACCTGGGTACACAGAAAAATGCAGAAAGATTTTTTAAATTTTAGCGTTAAGGCTTCTTCAGACAGGCGCGAAGCGACAATTGTTGAACAATTTCAATGTTAAATTGTTTACGAGAGTCGCGTCGCGCTTGTTTGGAACCTTTAAACGTATTTAGGTACCTAGTGATTGGAGCAAGCGGTTCTAAGTAGGTATTCTCTACTCAATAAGAAATTACAAGGATATCAGTTACTTGAGAACATTTTTAGGACTTATAATAGGTATATGAACTTTGACATACAAACTAAGAAGGTACATTTTTTTTACAACAAATAATCATTAATTAAATTACTAAGAGGGTCTCGTGGCTAAGTAATAACAGGCACACGAGTCAATTGATCAGATTAAGCTACGCTTGCCACGGTCGGTCCGTGGATCGGTCACCACATTTACAGTTTCTTTTATACCGAAACTGATCTGTGCCTCAGAATGGACGTTAAGCCGTTAACCCCGGCTTTCATTCAAAACTGACAGTCCTTTCGGGTTTTGAGAAGCTCGTAAGTGTAACAACCAATCTTACCAAGGGGCAATGTGTTATCCAGTAACTGGGTTGTAGAGAACAGCTAAGCAGTTGCTCCACGTAAAATATTGATATTCAGCTGCATCCCGTTAGACTGGAAGCCAACTGAATGCAGATTTTGGTTGATTTACTAAATAAAATTACATTTAGTACGCAAATAACATCAACGAAATACAAAACCTAAAACTCTCCAACCACCCGCTTATGAAATAATTAGCGTCGTCGCAAATATTCTTAATAAAGCAACAGATAAGGAATGCGATTCTGAGCTGTGCCACAATAAAGCAACATAACAGAAAAGCAAGTCTGTTTATGGTAGTATTGTTCGATCATTTAGAAAGAGAGCTGGTATTTTTGGGTTTATAGATAGCAAAGCAAATCTTAGCAGCATTTATTGTTAGTAGGTTATGGTAAATCCTCCCAAATTGGGAGAGGCTTTTGTCCAGCAGTGGACGTCTTTCAACCTAAATGATGAGGTTATGTTCGAGTTGATCATGTCATTGATCAAAGTATCATAGTAAAATAAACGTGTCCGTTTCATTTTTCGTGTACGGAACTGATGTAAATTTGAAAGAATAATGGTCCAAGAACCGATCCCTGGGGCACACCGAGTAAGCCTGTGCTTTGTGGTTTACTTTGAGATTTCCAGACTTTTTCTATTTGTGTACTTATGCTATTTCTTTATGCAAATTTAATCATTTTGAGTGCCACCCATGATACACCAAAGATGCTGCGCTTGTGCAATAATGGAGAGTGGCTAAAGATGGCAAAAGCTTTCTTTGTGTCCCTATAAGACCCCAGAAATATCTGTTTTGTTTCATGTTAATTTGCGTTGCAGTCATAAAGTGTTGGACAGGGAACGAACCCCATACACTGTTTTATAAAGAAAGTTAATAGAGGTGACGTTTTCTCGAATCAGTAATAATTAAGTTTGTCAAAGATTTTCGACACACGGGTCAGTTTTGTGCCAGCTAGGGTTATAGAAAGGAGTAACTTTAGCGATTTTCAGAGGATCTGGAAACGTTCCCTCAGCAACGTGTTCTTAAATAAATAACTTTGCCAGCTTGTCTGATATTAGGGTTCTTAAACATTTAATATTTTTTGTGGCTATCAGTCAATCCCCGCACTATAGTGTAGTTTAAAACTAACGATAATTTTTGAAATTTCGCCCATTTGATATATTGTAAAAGTAGTGACTTCATTGGTTTAATTTCTTGCTTTTTGTTTTTTGTACGTTGTGTTTTGGTCGTGTCGTTAGGAGATCGTGAGCGACTGTTAAGCCGATCGTTTGAACGAAAGAAGACGTTAAAAGTCTCACAGATTTTAGTATCCTCGGTGACAGGTACAGGTTTGTCTTCAGTTAAGAGATTTGGAGAAGTATGAATGTGTTTTGACCTAGTAGTTGGACAGTATGTTAATTAGTTTCCACACCTTTGGGTTTCCTGAGTATTTATTTAATATTTTAGAGCAGTATTACTTTTGGGTATTCTTCCTGATATAAGTTATAATTCTTTGTCTTCTGGATCTTGCTTCAATTTGTTGACCATTTCTTTCGTGAATCCTTGTTCTTATATCTCTGGATATCCAGTCTTGCTGGGATGGATTAGGGACTTTAGTTTGAGTAACTTTGCTTTCAAGTATTGCAAAGCTTATTTAATTTTAGAGATAGTCGTAGTAGTTGTCCATTCGTTTATTGTTTGTATTTTTGATATATTCCACGAGTTTTTTGATGTTCTTTGCCTCATATTTGGCACGCTTTCTAGGTCGTTATTTATAGCTTTTCATTGCTAGGTGAATCTGCCTCTGATCGGATGTGGGTGAGTCCACAATTGCATACTTACCTGATTGAGAATAGTTTCACGCATCCAGAGTCCTCTCTGATATTTTTAACAATTCCGTAGCCAGATTCTTGTATGGCATTTCTATAGGCTAGCCGCACACACACAATAATATTGACAATAAAGTATGTATTGTCCATAATATTGTATGTGTGCCGCCTGTATCGCGGTATTGTTCAATATTATTGTGGATGTGGACAAAATCAGAATTTCTGTTCTGATTTTGTCCCAGAAATATCCGAGGGAGGTAGGGGTATTGTCAATAATATTGTCGGGTGCGGGGGCGCGGCAATATTTTTGTTGAGGAAACCATATCAAGGCAAGCGCACGTTCGTGTTTTTTGTTCAAAATGGAGAACGAAAACAGTATCCAAAGCGAAAATAGTGCTGATACTGTTGATAGTAGTCGTCGTTCATCGTTTCAGCCGTAAGACGTCCACTGCTGGCCTAAGCCTCCCCCAATTTGGGAGGGTTTGCCATAATCGCCACGCTTGATAGGCGGGTTGGCGATCGCAGTAAGGTGGTAAAATACATAGAGAACGTTGCTGCCCATTCTCTAGTAATCCCTTAGTCGCCTCTTACGACACCCACGGTAAGAAATGGGATGGCGCTATTCTTCACATCTGGCACCACACGGAACAATGATAATAGTATTCTCACGGAAAATCAATTCATTTATTAAAGTGATTTAAGTCAGCTTTTTTGTCTCCTCCAGTCTATCCATCGCTTCTTTCTTGATTTCCTTTTTTTAATGCAACGTCTTTTTTCTTTCTATCTACATATTATATTCAACGTGCGCATATGAATCTAGCTGCGGAGCGACTGAGAGCTCATACACACGAGCGCCATGTTGCCGACGGCAGCCGACTGCAGCCGGCGACATGCCATCTTCAAAGATCAGCGTCATCATCGCGTGTCGACGGCTGCAGTTACTTGCCGTTAGCAACATGCCGCTCCGCTCGTGTGTAAGAGCTCTGAATCAGATTTGATCACGAAAAATTGCCAATAATATTGCGTAGTGTGCGGGACCTTATATTGATGAAGATTATTGACAATATTGCATTGACAATATTATTGTGTGTGTGCGCCAGCCATACGGTGTTCCGCTGTTATTTTTCGCTAAAAGGTCGATGTTGAATCACCATCATCATTATTTTAGCTTACATGCAATGTAAGCTAAAATGATATGTAATAAACTTATTTATTTTTATTTTATCATCATCTCAGCCTATTGCAGTCCACTGCTGGACATAGGCCTCTCCCATGCTGCGCCACAACACCCTGTCCTTCGCCTTCCGCATCCAGTCTCTCCCAGCCACCTTTTTGAGGTCGTCCGTCCAAAAAACACCACCAACACCACCACCACCACCAAATCACCATAGACAATGGCTTAATTTTCGCTAAAAGGTCGATGTTGAAATTATCATAGACAATGGCTAAATTTTGATTATTAATTGTGATGGGTACACTTCAAGACAATCTTTTATGTTGGTAGTTCCAGGGTTCTACTCTAAGCCTATGTTGAGTGCATAATTTTCTAGACTTTCTCAAAGGAATACCTCAGTGTAGGTTTCTTCCAACCCGCACTGGCCCCGTGTGGTGGATAATGACCCACTCCCTCTCACTAAGAGGTGGCCTGTGTCTTTCTTTTGGAGTGTATGAGGTTTGCGTCAAATATGATACATGGTGTAAAATCATCATATAAGAGTTATCGACGATTGAAAAATCTTCCCAATCTTGGTTAAACGTTACATTTTACGCATCACAAAATAACACAACACCACTCGGAGAAACATCAAGCTTCAAGATGATTTTACACGCTTTATATTAGCTTCACTTGTATGTTTATTTGTTTGTATGTTTGTTTGTAACCGACTCCTTATAGCGCTATTTTGACCCACTTTAAACGACCAGATTTCATTTAAACTCTGTAGACTTATCGAGGACCGATGACAATACTATAATTTCATAAATTTGTGCCATTATCCTTGCCAGGGTTACCATGACAGCCATACATATATATCGATGATGACAGCAAAAAAACTGTCTTCGAAAACTACGCTGACATACGTCACAACCTACGCTGACATACGTCTCAAAATTCGAAACACCCTAAAAATAGAAAATAATTAATAGTTTAATAAAACTAAAAAACACGTTTCCATAGAAAACCAAACTACAAAGTAGAAAATAATGGAAAAAAAGCGTGGGGTGCCCGATATCAATAAAAAACCGGCCAAGTGCGAGTCGGACTCGCGCACCGAGGGTTCCGTACAAACCTGTAGGTAAAAAGTTGTTTTTTTTTTTTAATATTTTTATTATATGATGTAACTAAAAATTTACGGTTTTCGCAATTTTTCCTTTATCTGTGCTATAAGACGTTGCTTTGTACCAAATTTCAAAATTCTAGATCGACTGGAAGTACCCTTTAGGTTTTGATTCCCTTGCGAGTTTCGAATATTTGCGGAAATTTGCGGCATAAACGGCTATATCTTTTGATTGCGTTAGCTTAGAAGTTTGATTTTTTCACAGCTCCAAGGGACAGTAGACTTGAGTATTTGATATACATTTCAGCTTGATACCTCCACGCGTTCCTGAGAAAAAGGGTCTTGACAGACGGACGGACGGACGGACGGACAACAAAGTGATCCTATAAGGGTTCCGCTTTTTCCTTTTGAGGTGCGGAACCCTAAAAATACCTTATAAGACACTCCACGCTTTTTTCCATTATTTTCTACTTTTTAGTTTGGTTTTCTATGGAAGCGTGTTTTTAGTTTTTTTAAACTATTATTTATTATTAAGATACTACATATCTACTCTGCATTACAAAAGCGGGGACAACTAAGTTATGATAAAAATACTGGTTCATATCTCACATTCCAAACGACGAGGCGAGAGACGCCATCCCCGAGGCTTGCATACCTTTGTCTGCATAATACATTCACCTGAACATGCCTACGATGTACCTACTGTGCCCACGACACATCATTCTTCAAAACATAGAATAAACTAGCTCCTACCCGCGACTTCGTCGACGTGAAATTTCTTGTTCCGCCGACTCACCCCGTCGCATCAACTGCCCGCGCTGTTTAACGCTTAGCATTATTGTCGGTTTTTTTTTTTGGTCGGCTCCTAAGGGTCCTTCCGTGATGATATAGGTATATGTATAGCCTAATGGCTATATAGGCCTACAGGCTCTTGAGGAAGGCTGTATCTTTTCTCAAAAATGTAGCATTTGTCCTGTTACTCTAGTGGTTAGTGGCCCTGACTACTAAGACTGAGGTGGGTTCGATTCCCACCCAGGACAAATCTTTGTGTAATGAGCACAATCATTTGTTCTGTGTCTGGGTGTAATTTATCTATAATTTATGTATTTAGAAATATTAAGTATGTTTATCAGTTGTCTGTACAGGCTCTGCCTAGTTTGGGATCAGATAACGTTGTGTTGGTTGTCCTAAGATATTATTATTAATTATGAACACGATCTGGGCCCGCGTGGTGGATTACGGCCCCATTCCCTCCCACAGAGAGGAGGTATGTGTCCCAGCAGTGTGAACATGATATGCTGATTATACGTTTCCCAATAATTGCGGTCAGCTCACTGTGTAATTAGAAGGCTGTATTCAGTGCCTAGCTAGTTAACTATTAATTTGCACATCCCATCTGTGCACTTAAACCTATGCAATTACCTAGCCCTAGGTATGTATAATTTCTAATGTCCGTTTTCCCTAACACTAAGTGACACCTGTAATGCCTGAATATCATAGTACGTTGGATTTTCAACTCTCAGTGCTGTGTCTAAGGTTGAAAATCCAACAAATCACTTGTGTTAGGCATGAAATATTATTTTGGAGATCACCAATTGACTTATTATAGGTAACTGACTTATCGCCTGCTCTCGCTGTCCGCTGAAAACGCGTTTACCTATAGGCCGCTGTACGTCACCGTTTATTCGGTCCAGTGTAGCTAGTGATTGGTGGAAAGTTATGTTTAGAACGGTGTGGCCACCTAAATTAAGACGTGACCATATCTTTTTTTCTTACTTCCAATGTGAATAAATAAATGGAAATTCTCACTGAGTAGGTATATATCGCCCGCCCTGCTATGCTAGTCTCTAAGAGACAATGTCTTGGCTGCACTCTACGAGGAGATCGTTATCGAGGCAGCCTTGAGGTCGACCGAGCACCTAGCGCTGATTCACACGGTATTCACTAACTAAACGTAGTTATGGTCGTTGACGAACTCTAGGCTATGAATTTCCGTTGCTTTTTCCTACACGAATTAGGTCATGCAACAAATTTCTTTAAATCATTAGGTATCGATCAATCTCGACTGAGAGTTTTATGGGCTTAAAATAATTGAGTTGAGTAGTTCTAACTTACGGCCGTCGCAGCCTTGAATGTTAGTGTACCTATTCGCAGCTTAGGGAATATCACACGGTTTCGCCGTGGCGCGCAAGGCTGTATCCTTAGAGAATAACACTGCTGACAACCGCAGACAAAAGGATCCCTTGTTAAGTAGTAACAAATACTGTGTCCCCTAAACAGGGGAATAGATATAGAGAAGTTTTATTAAAATGTGGCTATGCACCCCGCGGGAATACAGCGCTCTCAATATTGTCAGTATATTCGCATTTTGGTGAGATTCTCCGATGTTGCGGAGGTGGATCGATGGTGCTACACGTTGAATTGTAAATGTGTATGTAAATCAGTCTCTGTAACCTAATAACACTAGAAGTTAAGTCAAATTGTAACTTACGCTATGGACTCTTTTCTGAAAAGTTTCAATTCAAATCAAATTATTAGCAATAACTGTTGGTACAATTACGGTCTTAAGGGGGATGGTCCGACCAGCCCGCGATTCAAAATTTCTTACGTTTTTTGCAATTTGCAGGCCAGTACTAGGTTGTATGTTGATTAAAATATTGTTCGCGCCTGTAAGACGTATGTCGTTACAGAATTATAATCATCAAAATCGCCAATACAACCCTCCAAGTTCATAAAGCTATAGGAATTTCTTTTTCTCTGTTTTTTTGTTCTTAGGCCTTTTTATATAGTATATGTACTACATTGTTGTGAAAGCCTGTGTTACTAAGATAATCTTGTATTATAAATGTAGAGCAAAGGAGTGGGTGTTATCAACGCAGCCGCCACAGGTATGGGTCTCCTCACGAACCACGGTCCGCAGCCATGGCATCCCGCTAGCGATGACATCAAAGCCCTTTGCAAGAGAGCTTCCGATTATTGCAAGGTAACAAAATCATCACTATTCATCCGAAACGCGTTGGCTGCTGAATATAGACCTCTTTCCAGAATCGCCAATGATTGATCGGTTGTTGATAGGTAAATAAATCAACCAATCACAACAGTTTACGCGCGCTTGACAATTTGTCACATAAAGGAGACTGGATGATTTTTTATGGGAACTGATCTATGGACCATATCGATAGGTACGGTTTTGGGTTTGATTTCTGTAGGGATAGTTAGCCTATACGCTTGTGCAAAGGGGCATCAAAATCTGATACGGAAATCATAAAAAAGTACTACTCGATTTTACAGGATTTTCAAGGGCAATCTTAGTCGCTGTAGCTATACAAAAACGTTGCGTTGTTTTTTTATTATTTACGTATGACTTTTCACATACATAAACTCATTAGGTCTAGACGAATATTTCAATCCTTATGTGTAACTGCATCGATTGACACCATTCAAATAAAACAAGCATCGTTATTTTTTGTTGACCTTAGGGATCGTTCAACAATTACGTGATCATTTTTGGCCGTTTTTTTAACCCCTCCCCCCCTATGTGATCACAGCGTAATCTTTTGTTTTAACCCCCCCCCCCCCCCTCGCCTTGATTACGTAATCTTCGTCCGTGCTTAATGTTTGCTGTTTTATTAGCACTGACACGTATGATGCTTGGAAAAGTCGATTTAATATGCCGAAAAAGTATAAAAATACTGAATCTGGTCACACTGTTCCACAGTTTGTCTATAGTAGGGGAAATCCCGTTCCATCTATCTAATAGTTAGTGTTACCAGTATAGACTTCAAAATTGGACGTAAATATTTAGTTATATAAATGATGACGTAATCATGGATTCTCTCCCCCCCCCCCCCCAAATAATCCAGATGTATATACAAGCACCCGACCCCCCCCCCCCTTCGGTGATCACGTAATTGTTGAATGATCCCTTACCATTCTTACATAATCTGTGAATGTCGTTAGCAATTACTCAAAAGTTAAGGACAGTCTTCTAAGAATGTTTTCCTGTCGCAACAATGGTTTAAATGGTTACAGTACCTGCCTTTATGGTCAGTCCATCCTGTATAATAAAATTTAAAAAAAAAAACTCAATATATGATCTGTTCAGATTTTGATGTCACTTTGCACAAAGGTAAGGATGAAGTATCCTTACACTTTCACAATCATATCGCTATAGATCCATAGACTAAAAATGATCATAAAAGGATACTGGGTAAAAGTTCGCCCAGTATCATTTTTCAATTTTGAAACTGGCTCTTACAATTCAAGAAATAATAAACTCAATTTCTTTTGTAAGTGGTAGTCTGATAGTAGAAGATCCGAGGAAGATCGAGTCTGACTCGCCCACCATTTTAAACAATTATTATCCCATGTTCAAAGTCACGTATTTTTCTTTGCGACTAGAAATCTAAGTTTTTTGTAAACGCGTTTTTGCTGATTTATTAGTCATAGTCATAGTCATTTATTCATAAACAAGTAGGTACCTTGTATCTGAATTTACATACAAAATTACAAAAATTACAGTACATTATAGACTAAAATGCATTTGAGTTTAATAAATTTCATCACCCATTTAAAAAATAAATTAACTGTTATTCAATCGACATGTAAATTAAACAATATGGACAACACCTTAAAATTTAAAATAATAACAATAAATTAATTAAAGACAAATTAGCATAGATTATGTAAGAAAATCAATAAAAAATAATAATATAAAAATTTATAGTCACATTAATAAATCAGAATGAACAAAAATAAACAATCCATGATGATTAC
Organism: Aporophyla nigra; assembly: GCA_947507805.1. NCBI lineage: Eukaryota > Metazoa > Arthropoda > Insecta > Lepidoptera > Noctuidae > Aporophyla > Aporophyla nigra. Next base: position 8,271,105 of record OX382291.1, on the reverse strand, counting down.
TATTCAATAAAATTACAGTTCATCTACAGCATACAGACATTTATTCAATAGGATTTTTTTTACGAGTACATTTGTTTTGAAAGCGCTACTATAGACAGCACTTTTTATGTCTAAAGGCAACCGGTTAAATAATTTAACAGACTATTGTCCTAGCTGTGCTCGTTACAGACTCCGATGTTTTTTTTTTTCTATGTTGACATTAAACTCCATTGACTAGATTTATTACAAATTTTTCGCTTTACATTCGGAGCTATTTTTACGGATTTTTTTCATAATGGGGCTTGCAAAGGCTTCCTCCTCCACGTTAATTTATGCTAACTGACTAGCAAAAACGCATGTTGACTAAAAATCTTAACGTACTTATCTCATTCTAGGAACAAAACGTCGAGTTAGCCCGCTTAGCTACCTGGTTTACACTAAATCAACCCGGTATTGACACAAACATATGCGGTTTCTACAACATTGAGCAGCTTAGGGACACTGTTGACGTACTGGACAACGGGTTGACTGAGCACGAACAACAAGTGCTGCATGACATCCAATTACGGTGAGTACACTTGCCCACACACCTTACCTATAGGTATCTATGATCTGCATGACGGAAATTTGGACAAGCGTTATCCTTGCTACAAAGGCGGAAGTATTGAGGCGTATTTCCATTCTGTACAAGGCCAAAACGCAACCATAGGAATCTGCTCGCGTATATTTTGTAATGCATTTTTTAAACTTGTGATTACAATGTATACACGAATTTTGCGTACTACTCGTATATAGTTTGTAACGTAGACGCGCACGTGCATCTTTCCAATTTATACAAGGCCAGAATGCCATCATAGGAATTTGGTAGGACTTCTGATTGCCGGGCTTCGATTTAAGGGGTGTTACGGGAGGAGGGGGGAGGTGCCTCTCCTGTGAAGGAAAAGTTTCAAACCCCCCCATTTTTGAGAAATTTGTTTGTTAATATTCTAACCTAACTTTCGAATTTTCGTGTATCGATATCGATTTAAAGGCCGGAAGAGGTGTAGGGTTGACGAATAAAATGAAGGTGAAGTAGCAACGCTCGACATGACACTTCGCTGACAGGGCTCGTCAACAGAATCAAGGCGTTTCCATAGGAGGTCACAGTTTTAACTTAACCTAACCTCCCCAAACCATGTCGTTTCTGGCACTCGCCGGCCGCTGCCGCGGCACCGCTCGCTTCGCTCGCTCGGCTCGTGCGTAGGAGGTCGCAGTTTTAACCTAACCTAACCTAAACTCCCCAAACCATGTCGTTTCTGACACTCGCCGGTCGCTCGTCTATACCTACAGGTTTAGTTTGCATGCGGAGTAGCACTGTATATTATGGAACAATTTAGTTACTTTGGCCACTACAAAGTATACACGAGTATTTGCGTACTACTCTTGTATAGATTGGAAGACCTTGATTAAAAAGTGATTTCCAATCTATACGCGACTAGTTTCACACCCTTGCGTTCTAGCCTTGTACAGATTGGAAATACGCAGTATTGAGTAGTGTTTTGTTTTTAATTCAGCCCTTAAAAGGGTTAAATACGGGATGAAAGTTCGTAAGTTAGGAACTTGAAAGTTGGTACTTAGACGCAACAGTTGGTTGTATCATCGTTTTGTTTTTTTCAAATCAGCTATTTAAGTTCTTGAGAAATTGCCTATGGGAAATTATAATTTATTACGGGCGGCAACATGTTCAGAACCAGCACTATCAGTCTATATGGATCCCACTGCTGGGAAACAGACCAACACACACGCGTGCCCAGTGCGAGTTGGTGGATATCATGTCTTAATCTATTTTAGTTTTAACACATGCCGGTTTTCTCATGATGTTTTCCTTACTTATTTATTTAAAGGATTACCAACGAGGGATACATTACACTAATCTTCTATAGTTAAACGTTGTGTAACTCGTACACATTATCCTGTATCGCATAGTCAATTACAAGAGACCACAGCTTGCAGTGTTGATAAAATAAATTATAAAAACTAAATGCAATGAAATTGTTCATTCTGTTAATGTTATTGGAATCACTTTTACACGGCAAGGTAAAAAACAAGCTAGAAGGACTCGACATTTTCTAACTGACTACCCCTGAGAAGAAATGAGAAAAGAAAATAAGGGGTCAAAGTCTCTTGGTCAGAACCATGTTGTCAAGTGAATCAATATGTCTTTTGATGTACGAACCACATAGAGTTGAGTGGACCAGTCCAGTTAGTCAGTGCCTGTGGCGCTTCGAACCCGTGATCAGCCACTCGTAACTCGGACGGGGTGGGGGGCCAACCACTGCTCTCTACATGACTACATTCGAAAGGTCCCTATTAACATTGTCGGTACTAGATTAATATAATTCTAGGTTCAGTGACATCCACTATCGGTTGTTGCTTTTCTCCAAGAAATAGTATCTATTGAAAATCGCCTGTATTTGATCACGTTGTCCAGGGCATTATTATAACTACAGTTACGGTTTGGTTTTCGGCTTGGGTTTAGTAAAAATCTTACAATCTAGTTACATAAATAATAGTTGTTAAATAAGAAAAAAAAATCTTCTTTAGACATCGGTTTCTGTTTTTTTTTATTGTTTTGGTTTCCGAAGATTGTTCTGCTTTAGCATAGGCCTCCCCATATTTTGCCATAATTCCCGGTCATGGGTTCCCTCTTCCAAGTTAGCGCAGCTATCACCTTAATATGATGACCGGCCTGTTAGTCTAGTGGTTTGTGACCCTGACTGCAAAGACTGAGGTCGTGGGTTTGATTCCCACCCGGGACAAATCTTTGTGTGATGAGCACAATCATTTGTTCTGTGTCTGGGTGTAATTTATCTATAATATGTCTATAATATTTAGAAATATATAAGCATGTTCATCAGTTGTCTGATTACCATAGTACAGGCTCTGCCTAGTTTGGGATCAGATAACGGTGTGTTGGTTGTCCTAAGATATTTATTTATTTATTAATATCGTCGTCCCACCTACGTATGGGACGTCCTAGTTTCCTTTTGCCTTCTTTTGGGTACTATTCAGCTACTAATTTAGCCCATTTCGCCTTTCGGCTTCTGTTACACTTTTTAAATTTGACCATTTTACATTATTTTGTCATGTGGGTTAGTTTCCGCTCCGCCGCCTCACCTTGCATCGCTAGCGCAAGCAAGCGGACTAGCACTGTCCGTAATAAAAAAACTAACAAGGTTGATTCATTCAATTTTATTGTTGTTTCATTAAAACTTAGTAAACTGGTGTCAGACCGTTTTACCCAAAATATCCGACTAAAGTGGCTGATGTGTCAGACTTTTCGGTTTTATGACCTGGAAACCCTAATCCCGTATTACGCGGCCACGCTTTAATTTAACAAGAGGAACAAGTCGTATCGTGCAACGTACAATTTGTAGCCAGTAGCGCTATCTACTGGGGTAGGCAGAGTTGACTATACGAAGAGGGAGCCACGGAAAATCTAGGATAGGGCACTAACGAAGGACTTACACATGCACTAGTCTTCATTTTAGTTCATACGCAAATTCACAGATGGCGCCACTTTTCAGAGAGCAGTGGAGGGCCATGACTGTTTACGAGTTGGAAGTCGAAGGTTGAAACCCAGGCAGGGACTTTAATTTGTGTATATTATTTCATCACCGCTGCTCTCAAAGCGGTGAAGAAAAACGTCGTAGGGATCCGGCTTGTCCCAGGAGCGAAAATTCGGAGACATGTGGCATCCACCAACCCGCACTGAGTTCGCGTCGTAGATTACGGTCTACTCCCTCTTACAAAAAGGAGGCCTGTGTCCCAACACAGAGAACATTTTTTTTCGACAATAGTAAAGATTAGTGTTCTACTTATTAATAATTATTATACAAAATAAAAAAGCCAAAAAACTGTACTTCATTGTTTATTCATTTTTAGGATACAATTCTGTGCATAAATCAAGTCATTTACTTACAGGATTTTAATTTATTTCTAGATTCTTTGACAACGTCACCCTGCACTGGGATAACGTCGAGTTGCCGTTGTATAAAGCAAAGTTAAATGAAATTCAGCGCAAGTGAGCAAAATGGAATATAATACCTACACACGTATATTTTTCTTATGTATAACTTAATTAGTGTATAGGCAACTGTTCAATAGGGAAATGTTTAATACGCCCTGGTCGTCAGTGATGCCTAATAATAGAACCTAATAACAACAATCTACAGAAATTGATTAAATAAAACGACTATATACTTTTATGATGTTTTTATTTCTTTTAAGATAAACTGGAATGCACCACTAATGATTATTTATGGTACAACAGGATAACACAATATTGCTTATCATCGACTAGTTACACTTGGAATAACAACGAACATGTTTGGAATAGCGTAAATAGGAATACGTACTAATTTCGAGCCACATTTGAGCACAATACCAACTAATATCGTAGTACCACAACCGTAATGATTCTTGAATCCCGAATAATTATTGATTAATTTCTATCCTATCGTATATTTACCATTGCCAAAGCCAATTATTATTCTATTATTGCGTTTTGTGGTTCTTTTTTTAAACCAATGAATTGAACACCTTAAGCCAATAAAAATTTCGTTTTTATTTTGTACCATTTAAATTACACGCGACGCCAATTCTTTGTTTTTTTTTTTAATCCATGTTTTGAATCTTTCATGACATATATGTTCAATGAAACAATACTACCACAAGTAATTACAAAATCCCAAATATGTTCAACATTTTCACTATGTAGTGTGACAACCCCTACAATATTGAAACGTGCTTATTATGACCACAATATTATTAAAACTTAAATAATGCCCGTTTTCATATACATTAGGAACCTGAATAAATGCCTAAATAAAGGAAAACTGTTGTATTTTCAGCACTCGGCGCCTAGAGTTGAGAAACCAACAATATAAAAACGGGCATTACCGTTACAAAATATAAGACTAATTGAAATTAATATGCAGAAAACAATTATGCAAACATGATACTAAGGTCTAATATTTCCAACGCCAAATATCTCTATTTATCCGTAGAATAATTTTGAATTAAATTAACGTCCATTTTTATATGGTAAAATGTCAAACGTCCATTTTATTCCAAGGATAGAAGATATCTAACATTGAAAAATCGTCCCTTATTGGCAGAAAACTATTGTATATCGAGGATATTATTTTCTCGTTATTTAATTTAAATCGTTTTTAACACGTCTCAATTACAACGCAAATGTTTATTAAATGTACTTATTTGATTAACAATTTTCAAGTTTAATCCTAGGAAATAATCTATATTATGACAAACTGTTAGATACCTTAATTATCTTAGTCATTTAAAATCCCATTTACACCGATACCTCCTTGTTTGAGTAAAGCGTTTTTTTTTAGAATTCTGTGTCACATAATTATTACAAAGTCATTTAATATTGTTTAGATATATTGTAATTATGTCCTATTTATATACAATTACGGAACGTAGTCCGTAATAAGAACAAAGAAGATGGAGACGACGATACGACAATCAATTAAACTTCGTACCAATATGTAATGACATTCCAAGCCAACTTTAGTCACTATAATCCAAGGTTGGCAAAGCCCATCTCTATTGTTTAATTTGCTAGATAAAAAAAAAACTAAATTTCAATGCTAGTGTCAAGATACCGAGACCATGTTTACATTTACTGTCGTATAGTCGTCTTCAAATTGTCCAAGTCTTCACTGCGACGTCTTTCTTATTGTTACAAGATCTTTAATTATTTATCCAATAATGTTTATGAGGTTATGTTTATTATATTCGTTGTCGATAAAACAATTTTTTTTCTTTCTTACGAAGACAGTAAGTACAACAACATTTTGTAGTTCAACAACTGTGATAGAACTGTTCATTCACGTATAAATTGAAAGCGTGTCAGTACAAAAATAAAGCCTCCTCGCTAATATTTGTCAAACCTACCACACTACGCTACCTCTGCCTACAAATCAGTGTGGAAAAGTATTTAAAACCTCTTATAAAATAAGCTGAAGATACGTTTGGATCTATTTAATATACAAAATTTAAGGCTGACTCTCACCAAGCTCGCGTTTACCTAACTTAAGGTAACTATATCCATTTCAGTAGCTCGAAAACGGTCGTTACTAGAGCGAATCCGGACATCTAAGTCAGTCCTTAAACAGCTCGTAGGTTCAGTCAGGAAAATTAATTGTTTATAATACAGACACACTGTGTCAATTTGCTGTGTCATAGCAATTTCATAATATCATCAGCCTGTATTGTTCGTGTAAAAATCGTTTTATTTATCGCACAAATTACTATGCCTGTTCTGCAGCTGTTGTTGATTGCAAAAAAGTACGGGAACCCTTGTATTTGCCAAAGATGTTAAGAGACAAAAACGGTATTGTCATATTACATCAATGCTAGAATTAACTTCCTTGAAGTTTTTCAGTCAGCAAGATGATTCTCAAGTTGGTTGTGCAACAAAAAAAGAAGCTTAAAGCCAACAAACATAAAAAACCTATAAATTTTAATTTTTTATTTACTTCCTTCTACATCTGTTTTTGTACCAGTAGTAGACGCTAGTTTTCTAGCTAACCAAACAAATGGCGGCTTGTAGGCGATGAATAGTGCTGCCACCTATGACGAGTTTTAGCCCCATTTGATAAACAACTAAGTTCCCTGACATTACCTAAGATGATAAGCGTTGCTTGGTATGAATTATGCCTGGTGTATATTTTATCATATTTATATTTTGCTCAGGTGCTTCCAACCACGCACAATATTTAAGAGAAGCTGCAAACTTAGACAACCTAGTGATTTACTTATTTGTTAATATACATGTGGACGATTAACAAAAATAAATGGCTGCCTTTTTAATACATACGCATCTGTAATTAGCTGCTAGTGTGTCTAACCAAATAACAGTTATATATTTAGTAAATAATCTTTATGCAATAAAACCAAAAACTCGGTTGTCCGAAAAAATTTCAAATAAGTAACTCATTTATACCAAAGTATCCTTCTTTAATTTACTATTAATTCACAGTTTTATTGTTTTGGAAATTAGAAGTACTGAATATCATTTCCTTCAGAAGAACTTATGAAACATTAAATATAAATTATAATAATCTGCATTTTTGGTATAACAAGGGCCTTAAGATTATAATAAAATGTTAAAAACTAAATAATATTATTTACCATTTGTAAGTAATTTAAGACGTTCCATGTAATTTGTTCGAGAGAGTGAAAATTGGCATACAAAATAAACTCAATAATTGTACCGTTCATTTAAGGCCTAGCTTAGATAATAAAGCTGAGTTTTCCCATACATTTCGTATGAAATGAGATTCCCAATTTATACATTTTTTATGATGGACAGACTGACCGCTAGAAAAGTCAGAAATCAAATGTGATTATTGCTTAATTTCACGGACCAAAACTAATACAAAGTACACACTAAGTAAGTAACTTATATGAATAATAAAATTAAATATTGTCTAAACAGCTTGATACAATAGTACCTACACTGCGCTGCAATACATTTAATTTCCTTAAAAAGGAATGAATATTCTTAGGCCTTTATAATTTACAACGTTTTTTTAATTAGTTGCAGGAACTTCATAGACCGGATGGTACAACAATTCACTTTTTTTTTAGGTTGTATTCGAAATATTACTATTAATAAAACTGAATCCGTCTTATAAAAGCTAACTTTGTTCAAGCCTAAATCCCGAGCCAGTTTTTGTAATTTCCAACTTTATTTGTAAGAAGCTAACGTTCTTAATACAAAAATGATAACTTAGCAACGGACTGTGTTGTCAGTTTTGGAAAAAGAACTACATTTCTTTTATTTATATATTTATTTATTTTATTTATCTTTTATTAATTTTTATTTACAGTTATTTATTATTTGTTGGGTTCTTAATTCAAAAACTGGCTTGCTGGTGGGCGCGAGGGGCCGGTGTTAAAATAATTATAAACCAACATCAATTGCTTAAAAGCGTGTTAGTTAAAGTTAGTTCACACTATATTGTGTATCTTAATGTACAGAGCATGAGGTAGTGTTTGCAACTATAATGAGTTTCAATTATTATACTTACATCAAATAAATTATGTCAGTGCTCCTATTGCAAAATTTAAAACAATTAGAAAGAGAGAAAACATTTTTTTAAATTCATTTTGAAATACGTAATGGAGTTTTTTGCCCAATCTTCTTCATAGTAAACTATCTTTTGGAAGGGGACAACTAGAGTCAGTTTTACTTTCGAAATGTTGACGATCAAAATTTGATTACCGTAAGAGCATTAAGTGGTGACAGAAACCTATTAATAGCTTACTTTAAATAAATTATTAGACTTTGACTTCTAAAAGTCAGTCTAAAAGCTGGGTGTAGTCAAATTATTCTGATTATAATCGACACACTTAAAATTACTGAGCATTATCGTTAAACCTCTTGGTTTGATACTACACAGCAAATTAAGCCACTGACATAAAAATAATATTAAAAAAAAAAATGTCTATAAAGCAAGAACACAGCATGTGTGAAGAAACAGTATAATAAATAATATGTAAATAAAAAATATAAAAGACTGCTTCGTTGGTCTAGTGGTAGCAAGCGCTACTGCTGAACATGAGGTCCTGGGTTCGATTCCCAGGTCGAGCAAAGTGTTATTGGGTGTTTCCATCTGGAATTTCTCAGTAGCAGCCCGGAGTCTCGATTTGTGGCCGGTTGATGGCAATAGGCTCGCCCCCTATTACATGGGACTTAAACATAACAGGCGAAATGTGGGTGTACTATAGGTATACCTAGGTATACCTCTGCCCAACCCTTCGGGGAAATAAGGCGTGATGTTATGTAAATAAAATTAAGTTCGCTACAAAAGTAAAACGAAATATGAAACGATATTATACAAAAAGCTTACGTATGTACGAGTATATAGCTTGTATATTTGCTTGAATCCTACATCGGTTTGGTTTTTGCCACAGATCACGAAATTGAGGCCGCGAGCAACTAGAGGCGGCAGAACGTAGGCACGGCCACACTGCAAGCTATACATTCCAGTATAAGCTGACATCCCATTGTACGAAAGGACATACAATGCGAGGACAGCTAAAACTGGAAATGTATAGCTTGACCTGTAGCCTTGTGAACAAATAAAAGCTCATTTAAAGCCGTCAGCTTTGTATATCGTAGTGTGAGTAAAAAAATGGTTGTGAGCAATGGCTTGGTTTGTATTGAAGATGTTGACAATGCCGCCTCTAGCAGGCGTCTTCGTGGTCTGTGGTTTTTTTTATTCAAACAAATAAATAGCATTGTCTTCTCCTTTTTACAAAAAAAGAGATTCATCTTATAAGATAGACTTAATTACACACATATATTGCTCTGATTTGTTTAAATATAAATAATACAATTTGTATTATTTTAATAATAAATTAACGTTAAACAAAATATTTAATTAAATAAAAATTGTATTCTGTTTGAGTGTATACGATTAAAGGTAAAGATTTAAGTTTTTGTTTAACGTAAAATAAAATATACCCAGTTAATTATACAATTAATTGAATTACAAATAGTTTTTGACACCGATTGAATTTTTACTTATAATATCAAATTATATATTGCACACATCTATGAAAAATATTATACTAAAAACAACAGTGTAAAATAAATCAATGAAAAACATCGTATCTCCTAATTTACTGGATTACAATCTAAAATTTTGTGAAAATCTTTCGCTTGACCCAATTATGAGAAATTTATTTTTCTATCTAAGATCACACTGAATTTTAACCCTATACTTAATATTAAATGATTTTCGTATTTAGTTCTTATTTTGTTCAAGTATTTATTAATCACGAATTATTAGAAACCCACTACTAAATTAGTTTGAAAAAAAAACATTGTATAGAACGTGTTATTTACATTCCCATTTAATTAAGTGCAGTGTATTGGTCAGATTACAGTACCATAACATAAATCTGTGTCTCAATAAGTTACCTATCGAGATTGGTCGTAGTAATACTAGTACTTAACAATAAAAGACTCGCGAGTTATCGCATTAAACAATTATTTTAGTCAGTATCTCATAAATTGCAATTTAGTCCCAGATCTAGGCCAATTTTTATTGCTTGTGAGTCGTATAGTCTGTTCACAAAGTATTTTATGAAAGTGCAAACAAAACCCCGTAACATTCTCACTCACTCAAGCAAAAAATTCATCTTCATTCACTCACCACGTTTTAAAAACAATTATTGTTTCAATCACATAATTAAATTGTAATTTAAAAAATCACCGACGATTATTGAGGTTATAAAAATAAGGTCAATTATCAAATCTTTAAGGTGATTTAAATATTCAAATAATCACCACAAAGCACCTAATTTGGAAGTGGCGTCCTCCACATGTACATTTTCCCTCTCTATTTGTTTGCAGTTTCGCCAGAAAGTTTGGGAACAGACTACATGTAGGTAAATATAATAAATACGGTTGTGATTGCTAATTCCTAAACTGCAACATAAAGTTATCCAAAGGACCTAGAAAAGTGGTAATCGCCTTGTTTCGTATTTCCACAGCGACTTCCTACAGGATTAACATAAGCTTTCCGGTAGAAAGATACTTTATCGAGGCCCCAACGTCATTCTGTAGTGATCCTCTATTTCAATGAGATCATCGACGAAAAATTCCACAGGTATTAACAATTTCCGATATTTTAAACCCGTTTTTTGTTCATAAACCGTAGCAGTTTAGAGTACAAAAGAAAACAACATTTACTACATTTCAGGATGTCCTTAAAAACATAATTGTTGTAGTTGTTGTTGTTGTCACTGAAAACCAGCGCTGGGACTCTGTCTGTGTATAGGGTCACAGCATTATGCTGAGTGATGGCCGTTTTGCGTGGATGTGACGCATGTTTTCCCACGCTTTATTTTTATGTTTATATACCTCTGATCTTTCTGTGCGTCATGTTTGCCGCAAATAAACGTATTTTCTTTCTTTCTTTCTTTCTATGTAAAGAGCAGAAAAAAAACAACACTTAGCTTTTCTAATTTATGAAGGTATCTATGCTCACTATAGTTCACCTTAGGAAAATAATTGATAAATTTTGAATTTTGTAGAATTATTTGAGAACATTCCAAAGTGGAAAAACAAACCCGATACTAAGCAGAAGGTTCTATAATATGAGCCAAAATGGGATATTTTTGTACATTGTATAATGTACATAAATGTTAATGAGATCACTTTAAACATTATTTTCTAGAAGCCGCCTGACTATACTGTTAATTTTGTAATGCTATATTTTCTTTTGACAAAGTTATATACTTACTAGCTGACCCGGCAAACGTTGTTTTGCCATATAAATAATTTCTAAAATGGCTATTAAAAAATAAGGGTTGATCGTAGAAAGGTGAAAATTGAGGATTGTATGTATTTTTGTATGTTGTATCATAAAAAAATAGAAATTAAAAATTTTGTCTAAAAAATAAAAATAAAAATTTAGGGGTGGACTACCCCTAACATTTAGGGGGATGAAAAATAGATGTTGGCCGATTCTCATAGATACCGGATAAGCACAAAAAATTTCATCAAAATCGGTCAAGCCGTTTCGGAGGAGTATGGCAACGAAAACTGTGACACGAGAATTTTATATATTAGGTGTAAACGCGCCAATACATATAGTTGAGCACCAGAACACTATTTCAGCATAATATGATTTGTTAAAATTTAAAACCTTTAAAAAATAGTGGCAGTCGAACGTTTTGGAATCTTAATCATTGCAAGCAGAGTCGTATAGCCCTTAATGCCTAGAATAATAAGAGATAAACACTACTTTGAATTTAGAAGATTAGAAAACCATAGAGAATCTGCTCGTCGAGCTGACTGAGAGTGCAAATTATGAATTACTAGCTTCTGCCCGCGACTTCGTCCGCGTTAAATTTCTTGTTCCCCCGACCCTTCCCGTCGCGTCAAATCGCCTAGCCGTGCGATTTTCCCCGTATTTGCAACATTTTTCATTACTGCTCCGCTCCTCTTAGTTGTAGCGTGATGTTATATAGCCTATAGCCTTCCTCGATATATAGGCTACCCAACACAAAAAGAATTTTTCAATTCGGACCAGTAGTTCCTGAGATTAGCGCGTTCAATCAAACAAACAAACAAACTCTTCAGCTTTATAATATTAGTATAGATTTCATCATTATTAGGATCATTATTAAAACCCGGAATCAGTTACTGATGTGTCCTATGTGTCTATACCGGGAACCATGTCAAAAAAAGACGCCTATAGCTCCCCTTTTCTGCCATACTTCCCGGTTCCCACGACTTTGATGCTATTATCAACCCTATGCGCTTTTGGCCATGTTGTTTTTGGCCTAACCTTGTCTACCATTCGGTCAAAGTTACGCGTTAAGAACGAACCATTGATTGAACGGTCCCATCACATTACTTAAATACACTGTTAAAACTATATTAAAAGACCCATCTTATCAACGGCGAGCGAAAACTACTAAAGAGAAACACGACATTTGGAAAGCATCCAAGTAAGTTTTGTGTAGTATCTAGGTCATTTTGTGACAATTGTTCTAGTTTCCAGCCGATACGACCTAGCATGATGCGAATTATAAATGTGTTCGTTCACTAATGATTTAATAACGACTATAAGTAGGTCACGGCATTACCTATTGCTTCACAGGGCTAAGTGTCGCTGCATTCATGGATCGATGTAAACGTTTGCTTAGTTCACTTTAGGTGCATAGGCGTTTGTGGGACGTGGGAACTAGTTTATTGAAAAATTAAGCGTTTATTGTTTTTTTTTTTTACCTACCTCTGTTGGTAAGTATTTGACTGCAAGTTACTAAAAGTAAATCAGCAAGGTCGTAGAGTAACACATTAACACTAGAAGTGCGGGCGTCCCAAATTTGACCCATTTCGATGTTCTTCCTGCTCTAATTAATATTTTATTATGCATATAATCGTAACTTTTTATGACTTTTCATGAAATATGATGATTATTACTATTTATTATTTATACGAGAATTCAACCACGTAATTGCAATATACATATTTTTTTACCCAAATTTACCTCAGTCGGTATGTTCAGCGCTTCTAGTGTTAACAGTACTGATGACCATGTAGACAATTCCGGAACATTCATTAAGTTATTTACGTCGTTGGGCAGTAAATAACCATATAAAGAACCAACATCCTTCTAAATGATTCGGATTGTGATCGATAGTGTTGTTGAGGTTCAGATGGTTTGGTAAAAGAATGCCGGTGGTTGAGAGTAATTTCCTGATTTTATAGATTTTTCTCTATTATTTTTAATTAATTATGACAGTTCGAATGTCATAATTATAACCAGCCTGTACAATCGTATGGTTGTGTCATGCATACAACCTCTACAGTAGGTGAACAGTGTGTCCCAATGTGTTTGTACAGATCTTTAATTGATAATGTGGCAATGGTGCCGATTCCCTTATTCACAAACTAAACTAAATTTAAGTTCAGTGCATCTTTTTCTTTCTATTTCATTAAGAAAAGGACAGAAGATAAATTTTAGTTCAGTCCTGTCAAATTAATCAGCGCTTGACGTAAATTGACGTAATTTTAGTAGGCAAGTTTTTAATCACGTCTAAACTTGTATGGAGCGCTGATTAATTTGACAGGACTAAACTAAAATTTATCTTCTGTCCTTTTCTTAATGAAATAGAAAGAAAAAGATGCACTGAACTTAAATTTAGTTTAGTTTGTGAATAAGCGAATCGGCACCATTATCTATCGGTTTTGTCAAACTAAGGCGGAATCAATTCATAGTTTATTATTCTTGCAATTCTATTTCTATTAATCTAATTTATTTACTGTCTAAAATCACTTTGATCCCTTTATTTCGAGGATGTGGCCTGTGGCACAATGAAGAATCATTATTACGTCCGTGTGAACGACGACAAAATGCCATGATCATAAAAAAGACTTTTAGGGTTCCATAGAGAAATGGTAAAAACGGAACCCTTAGAATTTGGAAAATACTTGGGTTCAATAATATACAGAATACAAATTATCCCGAACTTATAAAATAATATATTATTTCTCGTTTTCTGAACTGCTACGGTAGGTACGAACAATTACGGTTAGGTTACCAACGCATTAAGACCGTATAATTAGTTCGATATATCTCAAAAATCGGTTTTTGAAGCATCCGATTTTTTTCCCATCACTACAGAAAGTATTTTGATAGCTGTCAAATTCGACTTCTTAGATTGTCAGTAATAAATATATTTTAATCCATATTAAATCATGAGATGACTGACATTTTTCTCAAAAGTGGTCTAACAATTAAAAGCACGATTACAATTTGAGACCTTTGAAAATAATACGCTCTTATTGGGAATAACTAAATGTTATGCAAAGAGATTTGCCCTCACGATAACTACCTACAGTAGACCACCCGAAGTTTCATATTGTTTACGATTCCGTATTACGTATGTCTTTGACCCATTATTTGAGCTGAGGTACGCCATACCTAACCTAGACGTTTCTTTAAGTAAACTCACAAAGTTTCCGTAATTAGGCGAATTATCAAATTTCTCTAGATTAATTTTTAGATATGGCTTCTTATATTTCGCAGTTTTCGTATGCCAGACTAGCACTTTTGAGCAGTTGGCAGCAAGAGGTTCTATTTCGTCTAGTTTTAATCCTAAGCTAACTAGGAACCTGTCTTCTTCGTGTCCGGCGATGTACGGCATGGAGGCGGAGGGCGTCAAGAACTCAATGTTGACTGCGAAGCCAGCCATGTCCACGGGGAATGTTCGAGAGCCCGGCCAGGAGTCGAAGAATGCCACCACCTGGAATTTCATAAAACGAAGATTAGCTATTAGAATTTCTTTGAAGTAAACATATTAAATTCTGTTCGAATCCTGATGTTATTTCTACTTAATCGTATAGTTCGGGAAGGCTTCCGATTGGACCCGACCACACGAACCTTCGCGGCCTCGGTAGTATGTCCCATAGGACCCTACAATGACGACACCCTAAATTGATTAGATATGTAAATAGTTGTTATGGAACCCACCAAATAGGTGGGTGTGCGTTAATTCAGAGAATTGGATAAAACCACTCACAATTATGTTAACGCGTTAAAATATTTCATATTTAGTGCGCAATTTGATTAATTTACCTTTATTTAATCAAGGTTTGTAAATGCAATAAACGCTTGCCTTTTTGATGACAGTGGTGGTCGAGGCTAAAGGCCATATAAATTGGGAATTTCCTCCCCCACAGGCGCAGTGAATAAGTACATCACTTATTTGACGAATTAATTTTCGATTGAATAAGTCATATCATGGAAATTAACAAATGACTTCTCCCGCTCTGGGCGGAGCGGGAGGGCGTGTCAGACTTACTGACTAAAGCCCACCCGTGTTTCTTCAGTTGCCTATATGCTATGGTCACAGTATCTCTTTCGAACAAATCTCGCGACCCAGGCAGGCATCGGTCCTAGCAGATCCCTTCAGTACTGCTGACATCTCTTTGAGGCGCACGTGGAACACAACGCGCCGTCGACCCGATCTGCACCCTAATTGCGAAACGCACAATTTATCAGAATCTGAATGGGATTGAAGATTATTTCTAAACCATTGCGTCATTTGTTCGAATAAATTGTGGGCTCAGCAACGTAAATAACACAATGAATATTGTTTAACTATGAATATTAAACCAATTCCTACCGATAAAAAGTTCTGCAATTACCCCTCTGGTCCTTGCCGCCTGCAAGTTCACGCCGCAATTGCAAATAGCACTAGGTTGCGACAATCTTACACGCTATGTCGCCATGAGATCCCGCTGGAGCTAATAGCAAACCCTTCAAAATTATTCAAGTTGTGATTTAGAGTGTGTTACGGTTAATTAGGGTCTAGGTTGGATTTACGTATTTGAGTCAATCCTGTATGAGAGAGCAAATCCGAATAAACACTAAAAACGCCCTAATACTTTGCTCGACACCAGCAGTTACTTCAAATTAAATTAAATACCTGTAAGTAAGCATAGCTTACACATCTTTACAAAAAGTTAAAATAACATTTCAATACCTTTCCATCTTTGACGACAGGTGTGGACACTCCATAGCTCCCTATGAGGCCCACTGGGAACATGGACACTTTCTTCGTATTCCTTATCTCATCGAAGAGCCGCAGGTCTACGGTGTTGTCATCATCACCAAAGTATAGAACTCCTTCGTTTACGTTTTCTCTGAGCCACGCCAGTGATGCTCGCCTATTGGACACCCCTCGAGGGAAATTAGTTTCTTTGTAGGCATACGGCTTTGGGCTTGATATGTGTGTGAAGGGTAGACCGGAGCGCCTGGAATGAGATTAAAACTTTGTGTAGGTATAATACTGGGAGTGTTGTGCAGTCAAGTCTTTATATCTTCTGTCTTAAAAAATAACTTTATCATGTCGGGCACCTAACACGTTTTGTAGCTATGGCACTGAGCAGACTCTTGCTTAGAAAACTATGTTAAATTACTCGCAAAAAAACATCAAATACCTACGACCAATGTCGACTCGACATAAATCTAAACTATTTATTGGCCGTGCCATTTCATGAAATATAAATACTTTTTTAAATTTAATGTGCATATGTCAAGACTTTCTGTGTCCCATTTTTAATTCGTTCTGGTCACTGGGTCAGGGTGATTCTGCGGCATTACGGCGCAATGTGTTCCTAATGCTGAATCGATAAAACAAATTATATCGAGCAATGAGCAGGCATAAATAGTCCGTAAGGTGACGAACATGTTTCAGATGTGTTAAAAGTTGCTAAGACACTAGACAAACTATTCACAATAGAGGTTATGAAACTAGGGTCTCTAGCCAGGGTCGCGAGATTGTTCGAAAGAGATACCGTGACCCTGGCATATGGGCAACTGAAGGAACACGGGTGGGTTTTAGTCAGTAAAAGTCTGACACGCCCTCCCGCTCCGCCAAAGAGCGGGAGACGTCATTTGATGATTTCCCATCCAAAAAAAAAGGTTATGAAATATTGAAAGAAATTGAATATATCTACCAACTCTTCATAACTTAGTCAAAATAAGAAGCGATTTCCATATTACAAGTACACGTAGTATAAATGAAATTGTGATACCCAAAGGATCTAGCGGGTTAAGCATATGAAAACTGCACTCGCGTCTGATGAAAGATTCTTACCTTGTTTTTATTGTTTTTCATCTAAAATAGCCATACACTTAATCTTACACCCCTAACCCCTATAGTAAGGGAGTAATGGGGGTGACAACCCTTAACGAAAACATTTTTTTTCTCAGTACCTATTCAAGATATCTTCATGAAATTGAAACCATACATGACTATTGATAAACTTAATATAATATATTTTTACTAATACTACTAATAAACAGTTTTCACTTTTATAATACAAAACCCTCACCGAACTTTTCATATGAAAAAAGCATATTATATAAGAGATTACGTCGAAGACACGAAAATTATCTACAATTCCTGCACTTATGTCTTCCCTAATACCTCATTAACAAGATAACTATGTAAATGTCTGTTAACTACTCCCGAATTACGATGGTTATTTGTGGCGTTCCGCGCATAAAGATACCCGTAAGGAGGTATTGAGTTAAAGCCGGATGTAGAATCTAATAGAGTCCCTTTGTTACGCTGATTACAAAAAAAAACCCTAATACTTTTTTTGTAACAGACATCCAAAGTTGAAATTCTGAAAAAACTAGTTTTACAAAAATGGAGTTTGAAACTTAAGGTTACAAAAAAACAATGTTCTACTAATTGTAGCAAATTTGTTGTAGAACAATAAACAGTAAAAATCACAAAATACCTACCATATTTTCACCCGATTTGACAAAAACGCAAATAACTCAGAAACTAAATGCCGACATCTGGTACCTTTATGCGCGGATCGCCACTTTTTCTTTTTTACTTACTTTTTTGACATAATCTCCTCATTATTTGGCATTACAATAATGTAATTTGGCTTAAATAGGTGTTATATTTTATTGATCTTTTATTTTATGTAGATTCTTTTATATTTTGTGAATATGGGAACATTGTAGGCCGTGTAGAGCTATCTGCCGCCAAGAAACTCCACGGTTAAACTTTTAAAAATAATTGCTTTTATTCATGTTTTCAAATTACAGTGTTAATAGGTTTGGGAGTACAGAGTAGGCCTGTCAACAAGTAATAGGTATTAAAACAGAAAATAGTCACATTGTTAAAACCAATTATTTTTAAAAACGATTATCCGTGGAATTTTTGGCGGCTCTTCTTCTTAAGAAAAAAAAACAATTGCAACCGTGCACCTAGGTTCTGATGTTTCATAAGTCCCCCATGTAGGTTTAATAGAAATAAAATATTTTGATTACTTTTAAGTAATTTTTCCTTCAAGTCCATCGATTATTATCTTTGTTATTCTGAAAATCCTTACTAGAGCGGGAAAATTAAAGTAATTAAGTAATAATCCAGTTAGGCGCTCAGCCCAGACGGCAGACTTATTGCGAGCGAATGACTGAGAGGGACGACATCCAGCAAACATCGGCGCACGTTCTACGTTCTAACGTCGCGGACAAATTGTCCATCGTCTGCTCGGTGCCTGAATAGAGATAATTCAATCCATCTTACCTTAGTAAATCATATACGATATCCGAGCAGCTCGGCTGGTCATCAGCTATGATCCAGTGTAGGCGGGGGACGTGCATCAGCGTATGCGCAAGCCGCGTTAATTCCGGCACTTGCTCCGGCCGGGGGTATGTAGGTGTCACATAGTATATCATCTTCAAATCGGTTGTCTTGTTGACATGGCTTCTCTCATCTTTGAAGTTTACGTAGCATAATTTGTTCTTTACTTTCAGAGCTTGACCTGGTGCATCCGATGATCTATTGAAAAACATAATACATGAAATAGCAACAAGACAACACAAACAGTTTGGATGTTTTTAACTCAATTGGCTGTAAAATGTAAGATTTGGAAAAAAATTGGCACACAAGTCCCGGAACAATTATTCAATATAGTTTTGTTTTACGGAAACATTACCGTAGTTTACTTGATATGAGTGAAACTAAAGCATACTATTACGTGGACAAAAGTCATTGTTAGATTCACGGACAGAGTTCAATTCCAGAAACGATTTACTTCTAACATTCTACAATGATGGATCATAAGTGGTCAAAGTTGTAGTTCAGGTTAGCATTTTAGCGACATTTTCGACAGAATCTCCTCATTGTGGCAGTTCGTTTTTTTATGAAAGTTCTAGTAATGGATCTAAATTCTCAAAGTACGTACTTCATTTTAAGTTATTTTATTAATGGTCCTACATTTTAAAATAACTGATTTACCAACTTTAAACATAATATTTGTGTATCGAGGGTGTGATTTTAGTGAATCATCCTCCTTGTGACTTTTATTTGTGTCCAAAAATAAAAGATAAACTTAGAAGAATTTGTTTTATAAACCTTGAAGATGAAGGCTGCGTTTAAAAAACGCGTGGAACAGATCCCTAAAGAAGAGTGGGCCACTGCTGCAGTCAATAGTTCTGCATACTACATTGCTTCGAAAGGAACGGAGACTACAATACTTCGAAAAACAATTCAAATATTAACAGGCTTCTACTTCGTTTCGAGAGTTTTCATTTAGAGATGTACCATTAAAATTATTTCAAAAGGAAACTTAAGAAATGGCTCTATAGCAATGTATTATAACAGTTTAAGTGAATTCTCAAATTATAAACAAAGTGCCAAGTAATTTAAGTTTTATTTAATTTTTTTTCAACCGTTATTGCTGGCTGACAGAAGTAAACCCGATATTATGTAAAACTTTTTTATGTTTAAGACCTTTTATGTAAGTACCTTTTTATGCTTAATAAAGATATGTACTTATTCTGTTTTATTCCATTAAAAAAATTTCGAGGTATCACTGAAGAATCAATATAATATATAATAGAAGTTGGAGACTAGTGAGGATACCTATAAGATTTTATTTTTTTACTAGTTTCTGCCCGCGACTTCGTCCGCGTAATTTTTTTTATTCCTGGTCCTTCCCTTCGCGTCGAATCGCCTACCCGTGCAATTTACCCCGTTTTTGCAACATTTTTCATTACTGCCCCGCTCGTCTTCGTTGTAGCGTGAGTTTATTATAGCCTTTCTCGATAACTAGGCTACCTAACACAAAAAGAATTTTTCAATTCAGCTTAGTAGTTCCTGAGATTAGCGCGTTCAATCAAACAAACAAACTCTACAGCTTTATAATATTAGTATAGATTTTGTATAATAAGACTCGACCATGCCAATAAGTTTAAGCTGATTAGATCGGTACAATAATTACAAATAAATGTGTTTATTTCTGTTTTGTTCCATTTGTAACGTTATTTGCGCATAAAACGACCTAACGAGTCGATATAAATGCAGGATAATATATATGTATATATTAAGTGTGTTTTATAAAACACAGTTTTATCCACCTAGTTTGTTCTAGGCGAAACACCGCGCTGGTAAATGGCTAGTAGTTATTTAGCATATGACAGGTTTACTTTTAGTTAAATGGAAAACGTTAAATGGGGTGCACTTGCTCGCGATTTTCAAATTTTCTTACGTCTTCTGTAATTTGCAGGTCAGCGCCAAAATAAGATTCGCGATCATAACAAACAGGGCTTTACAGAATTATTAAAAACATTAACACAACCCGTTAGGTCCACCTTAAACCGTTGGTTCTAGAATTAAGATCCAACGGTTCAAGCTATGCTTTGTTTGTCAGTGAATGAATGCATTTTAAATATTTCAGGAGCAGATGCATCACAATACCTATTGACAGCGGTGTATATTCAGCAAGAAAATCAACAACTCTCCCCACCCACCCATGCTTTAATTACTTTAATTATTTCTTTTTTAACCGAGTTCGAAAAGGAGGAGGTTCTTCGGAGGTCATTCGGATGTTTATATTTTTTTTTATGTATGTTCGGCCATAACTCCGTCATATCTCCGACGTACTCTTACGCTCCTCAACTCGATATTATTTACTCAAGATGTGGACCTATTCACTGACAAACTACACGCGAATCCATCCATCTTACATACTGTCACAAAAGTTAACTCACCTTATCGACGTAACTAGGTCTGGGTAATATTTGGTAATAAGCTGTAATTAGTAATAAGTAATAAGTTCGTAACTGTAAGTTAGTAGCTAACACCACTATGCAAAAAATAATAATATTTTGGCAACAAATTGTAACTGTAATGTACGTGTATTCTGCTAAAATGTACTTGTTTGTGGACACCTTGGGTTTACCTGTAAGTCTACAATATGTTTAATAATAATAAATAAATATATAGACGGATTTGCAAAATTCTTTTTTTGTTCGAAAGGGCGTTATTCCAAAATGGTCCCATATAAATTTCATATAATCTGATGATGAGTTCCGGAGACAGACACCGGAACTCTTTAAAAATGACAGCTAATCAACCGCGATTTCTGCTATCGCATAAATATGCATTGTTTGTTTGGAATCAGTGCGGGTGGATACCATAACTAAAAATTTAAAAACTTTTTTACAAAAAAAAAAACAAGCGACTTCCTAAACACTACAAAGTGAAAAATAACTTTAATTTCGGAGGTCGGTGGCAAAAAAACCATAAATACAGATCTTAAGACACCGACTTCCGAAATTAAAGTTATTTTTCACTTTGTAGTATTTTTAAGGAAGTCGGTTGTTTTTTTTTTGTCAATTTTTTTAAATTATTTATTAAGTATTGTTTTTAGTTGAGTTTCTGTGCGTATCCCAATAAATACTTTTTCTTTCTAATAACATTAGAAATTAGTTCATAAATTAAGGTTAATTTACGACCTAATTTCTAATGTTATTAAATGACCTAATGAGGGTTCATTAGTTCATTAATTACCTATATGCGCTTTTATAATCTAGAAGCCTGTTAGTCTAGTGGTTAGTGACCCTGACTACTAAGACATAGGTCGAGGGGGTCGATTCCCACCCAGGACAAATCCTCGTGTGATGAGCACAATCATTTGTTCTGTGTCTGGGTGTAATTTATCTATAATATGTATGTATTTAGAAATATATAAGTATATTTATCAGTTGTCTGGTTACCATAGTGCAGGCTCTGCTTAGTTTGGGATCAGATAACGGTGTGTTGGAAAAAAACAAAAAAAAAAATTCTAACGTGACGAAAATATATCATTAAAGCGCACATTCTCTAATCTAACTAATTAAACTTATTACGAGATAAAAGGTCGTTATTTCCCGTATATGAAATGTTCATATTTTATGACTAGCTTATGCCTGCGCATGCGCCCGCGTGGATTTCGTAAGTTATCCCACGGGAACAAGCTACCGAGACGAAAGTAGCATATGTGACTACTTAGGTATAACATCAGCATAAAGTCCCGTCAAAATCGGTTCAGCCGTTTTAGAGATTAGCCAGACAAAATGAAATAATTTATTTTTTATTTTTATGAGTGTACTATAGTTGTGAGTACTATATAAACGTCGATATGGGTTTAATGAAAGCTGTTATTTTGACATTACAAACAGTCACTTCAATTTTATTTATTTTTATGTAGTATGTCATGTATTTATGTATTATTAGATTTGTTTTACATTAAATTATGGCTGATGATTTCGATTGTTTTTACTTTTGGAGGTTTTATTATATACAGCCAAACGGTGTCAACTTATTTATTTATTAGTTTAAGGCACATACAAATATCATCACATGGATGGAGCCCGCCCATACATTACATAATGAGCCTATATCGTTCCCACTGCTGGGACACTGGCCTTCTCTCGGCGAAAGGGAGTGGGCCGTAATCTACCACGCGAGCCCAGTGCGGATTGGTAGATGTCACATGCCTTAGCATATTTGGTTCTAAGACTTGCCGGTTTCCTCACGATGTTTTCCTTCACCGTTTTGAGAGCAGTGGTGATGTTATTATTTACACAAAGGAAATAGCCTGCATAAGTCGATGCAGATACCACTGGGCCCCCACTGCTCACTATGATGTATGACCTTATGATATATTTTTCCTGTAATTCATATTGTTATGGTGTACATAATAGTTCTCTAAACTATACTATATTATTCTATAGGTACTATTCTATTCTGCAACATAGTATTGTGCCTACTGTATTGATCTGATCCAGCGGAACCAGTAGACTGCTTGTAATCCATGATATACAATACAGGTGAATTAACAATACCCAGTTTCTGCGGTCCTTTATCTCGATGGCTATTGCTTTGTCAATCATTCGAGCTAATTTCTTCATTAGCTAAGTGCTCAGAAACACGATGTCGAATCAATAATGGTATTAGTTTGATATCAATGCATTTGTGAGCACTCCAAATTGATACACTTAGGCTAAAATTCCTCAGAAACGGAGTATAGATGACGTTAGTCACAGATTAAACTATGCAATCAAAATAAAGATTGTGATGGTTACCTAGAGTACGATAAAGCTTGATAAAATAAAAAAATGAATATTTTATATGGTGCCGTGATTTACAAAAAATGAAATGATTTACCTGACTGGTGAGTTATTGCAACAATGGATGAATTGACGAAAGATTAAAGCTTGCGCTATTAAAAATACATTTGGTCCTAATTTGCATCAATCTATGGGGGTGGGAAAATATGATTTAAATACTAAACAAACCAATAAATACAAAGAATCTGAAAAGATGATTTTTTCTGTTATTATTACCTTATCTTTTCAGGTTTCGGTACCCAAAATGTGCCACCAAAATTTTCAGTCACAGCAATGAATCTTTTAAACCTTTAAAGATAGCCAGTTGATATTTCCATAGAACATGTAAAATAATAACAAAGAAAAGTTAAGTAAAATTAATCGGCCTGACTTATCCCAACTAAATTGGGTTCAGATACCAGTCTAACCGGATGCAGCTGAATTCCAGTGATTTGCATGGAGCAGACTGCCTATGTGACGTCCACAACTCAGTTACTGTGGTTGCCCTCCCTGCGATATCTCCTTGTAAAGATTGGTTATCAAACTATTGGGTTACTGACTGCCCATCATCTGCAAAGCCTTTTCGCAACAATGTAGGGGCTTCTAGTTTAACTGGATGCAGCTGGATACCAGTATAGTTCGCCCCCTATTAAATGGGACTCTAACATATTAACTGGCGAAATGTAGGTATACTAAACCTCTGCCTAACCTATGGCAGATTTCAGACATAATTTTATCTCTATTCATGTTATTGAATCAATTTCAATCGTTCCACCATTCCTAGAAACCTGTACAAATCTGTCTATTATTTCTCAAATTGCAACATTTGCAGCTGACACTGCAAGGCCAGTCTTTGCAGGGCAGCTTGGTAGACTTAAGTAGGCCTAGCAACTAAGGTACTACCAATTACAACAACTTACATTTAATTTGATATAAATTACCTGACAAACTGTTTTATTAATCTGGTCAACTTGTGTAAAAGACTAGCTATCTTCTAAATTAAGGTGTACATTTTTTTAAAGTAGTTTACTTGTTTATTTGATATGATTATGCATTGTACTCATTTTAAATTAAGTAAGTAAAACAACTGCTTATGAATTTTTATCATTTAAAAAAAAAATCTTGTAAGTCCTATTTCAATATACAACTGAGCTGAATCACTTTAAATGTGATATAGGTAGTTGAACAAATTGAATGGTTGTGGCTAATACAATAGAAAATCTTTGTTGTCCCACAGTCACGAAAGGCATGGCAATGGTTTCCAATTACAATCTATTTTTAAATGCCATGAAAGATTTTCCTATAGATAAATACCACCCGTCTCTTCACCAGTCCAATGCTTACTCAAGGATGCATATCCGGTAGGCTCGCAATCCTTTCCTATCCTAAGGGCACGCTTCCCTACCATTACAGCGCCCCCCAGTCTACTTCTTGATATGCATTGGCCTAAGTAGCACCATGAAGCCTCATGCTTTAGGGGCTAGTGCAAATTTCGGGATTCATTCGATTAATCGAGTCTATTCAAACCACGCTGGGATCGGTACAATTCATTTAATTTCATTTCATTCTAGTATAGTACAGTTTTCTCCAGATATTTTCCTACACTGTTTCGAGAGCAGTATTTTTATGAAATAATTTACAGAAAATAAAGTGCCTGCTTGGGTCCGAACCCACGACCTACTAGTCGCAAGTCACGGCCATTACCGCAGGGCCACCACTGCTTTTTGTGTAACATCAGTTTTGTAACTGAGTATAGTTTTAACATACTGACTAGTATTGAGAAAACCTAAGCCACAATTTGTGCTCATAGCAGTTAAGCAAAATAACTTGAAAGGTACTTGAGACTCATTAGCTCACATTGCCGTGACAGAAACCATGCCTGCTGCATGTTCCATGCTCGCTTGCGTGCTGCATAGATACATTGCAATAGGAACGATACATCGGGTCGGGGCGGTCGGGTCGGTTCGTAACAATTTTTTTTTTTCGAGTTCCTAATTTTACCCGCAACCGGGTTAGGATTTCAGGTCAAGTTCGGAATAATTGGAAAAAATTAGCACCTTCATATCAAGTCCCTGAAGTTTCGCAGCGAATCTTCCCGCTCGAATTTTCCCAGACTTTATGTAATCTCGATTTGATTTTATAAGTGAGTAATTAGTTGAATTATCTCGTCACCCTTGCTAAATGCAAATGAACGTAATTTCTAGTTATTATATCGGGTAATTCCTCAGTAGCAGCCCAGAGTCTAGATTTCGCCCAGTTGATGGCAATAAGTGCGCCCACTAAGTCCACCGAATCGGCACTTCATTTGGTAGTTAGCCAGAGAGAGGAAGTGATTCATAAGAAAGGGATCGTGGGTACTTTCATACACACCGAACGAGCCTTTGACAAAACAAACTTCTCCAGCATCAGCAGCATCCTCTCCAGACATGGAGTAGAACAGGTTCTCATAGACTGGATCACAGATATGCTAAGCAAGCACGAGGTTCGCCTCGAAGATGAGCAGCAGCTGGCCATGATAGCCAGAGGCTGCCCCCAGGCAGGCGCGGTCCGAGAGGGGGGTTCTAGGGGTCATGACCCCCCCCCCCCCCCCCAAAGACAGTCATGGTGTGGAAACCCTGAACGATTTGCCTGTCTTACTATCTTAAAATTGTTGTCACTTGAGCCACGGAAAGTCCGATGCACATTTGCAAAAAGATTATAACCCGGGACATCATGCTGATCAGTAGCGCTTGCGACTACTAGACCAAAGAGGATGTACCTTCCTAAAAATATTCTTCAGTACTCATGGTGACCCCCCCCAAAATGTTAGGCTGCGACCGCGCCTGCCCCCAGGGAGGGTGCTGTCACCCCCTCTATGGAATTAGTGATTGACGACCTAATCACCACACTCCATGCCAACCACTACTACACAATAGGTTGTGCAGACGATCTCATAATCCTTGTATCAGGGAATGTGACGGGAACGAGCTATAACCTCACTCAACAAGCACTACAAATCGTAGAGAAATGGTGCAAGGTTGACCTTTTAGTGGACCCCACTAAAACTGAGGTAGTCATGTTCACTTATAAACGAGCTTTAGGCCCCTTCCGCCTACCGAAATTGTTCAATACAGAACTTCAGCTAGCCCGAAGTCAAGTACCTGGGGGTCATCCTAGACAATAAGATAAACTGGAGTAGTCATTTAGCCATCGTGCCGATGGCGGTGGCGCGTCTGGACGCAACTAACCTCTGGAGCAAGAAAGACATACAACACACCGCGCTGCTTAACAATGAGTTCCCCATTACAAAAGCTATAAATGACCGGGTACCCAAACAATTTATTTTTGACAAAAAATATAGAATCCAACTTCACGAAGATCGTTGTGAGGGTTCGCGCCCGACTGAGCTGTGTATCTCCACGGACGGATCAAAAACAGACAGTGGCACAGATGCTAGAATCATCTCGCAGGACCTAAAGACACACACAGCCACACCTTTGGGAGTCCACAACACAGTGTTACAGGCTGAATGCATTGTGCATGCCACTTCAGCCATTTTAGCCAGGGCAGTTAAAGTCCACTTGATCTGCATACTCTCACACAGCATGACTGTTCTGCAAGCGCTGCACAGTCAGTCAGTAGACTTTGGGCTGATATAAGAGTGTCACCAGCACCTCAACCAGGTGGGTAGCCTCAATATCATAACCATCCAAAGGATAAAGGGACACAGCGGTTCACTAGGAAATGATGCAGCTGATGTACTTGCCATAAGGGGGTAGAGGATGACACTGGTGCGACCAGAACCCATTGTGACACTCCCCATCGAATACCTACGCTCTCTGGTAAGAAAACATACCAAGGACATCTTAAATGATGGTTGGACTAAAGTGACTGCAGGCAGTCCAAGGAGGCACTTCCTACTATCGATACCCACCTCACGAAAAAAGTTCTTAAACAAACAACAGCTGCATACAGTTACAGCAGCCAGGGTCGTTTAATAAGCATCTCTTGTCATAGGAATAACACACAGGACAGTCTGCTGTGCAGGGCCTACATTGAGGACGTTGAGACAGCAGCACATGCAATACTAAACTGCCCGGGGATTGCCACATACAGGGCCAAGTACTTTGTTAACCCGGATACCCTATGTGAGACAGTCAGTAACACCAAGGCATTGCTGGCCTTCTTCTAGGAGTTGGGGTGGAACGAATGACCAATTTCCCACCCATATGCAAAACACGCACTGAGATGTGGAATTCTGGACACCAGCCTATTCTACCTATTGCCTAGGTTCGCCCACTGTTACATGGAACTTCATTATTATATTACTGGTAAAATGTGGGCATATTATGTACACCTGCCCAACGCTTCTAGAAAACCAAGCATGATTTTACGAGGTTAACCAATGAATGAATGACAAGAAATCCAAGTATATTTTCTAAAATATTTTTGACTGTATAGCCCTTAAATTATTGCCTTCAAAAACTAGAATGACGAGAAAACCATTGCCATATCAAGGCATTGTGAACTAAGGTATATATTTCATCTAATAATATTTTTATCTAAAATGAAACTGTAACTGCTCTATGCGAGTAACGTCTTCACAGAGTTTAATTTATTGGGATACTAAGTAGTACTAAGTAGTAGTCCCCAAGGTACAGTTAAGTACCTAGTTTAGGGATCACCGTTCAATCAAAAAGAGTTTTTGATGATAAAATAAATAAGTTATAGCTGTAAGGTCATCTTTGTACACACGGCTACAGGTCAAGCGATACATTTCCAGTTTTAGCTGACCTCGCATGGTATAGGCTTTTCGTACAATGAGATGTCAGCTTATAATGGAAATGTATAGCTTGATGTGTAGCCATGTGTTCTTAACAATGAATAAAACAAATTTATTCTTACCTATGACATCATCTATTTATTGAGAAAAGATGGAAAGACTTGTTGATGATGCTAAATGTGGGAAGTATTAAGTTAGTTCAATTTTTATTTTACTGATATTATAACATTTAGTACAACCTATTGAAGATTTTAAAAGTAATGACAATATATTAAATTATCATACTTATTACTTGAAATATTTAGAATCATTTAGTAGAAATCTGTTAATTAATTTAAATATAAAAGAGTACTGCGGTTAACGGGGCGCCAAAGCCAGTTTCTTCATAGTTCTAAAAATCTAAAAAAAACTATCACTTAAATACTTAGTTATACCCACTGATTTTTTTTTCACGACTATAAAATTCGTGAAAATCGACAGGTTATTGCTATCATTAAAAATGTGAATGTATTACCTTACAAATTCCATGTTCGCCCAGAAGAAAACAAAAACTACAGCACTTAAAATTATAGCCATCACAAATGTTTTTCTAAATACATTTACTGATTTCATTATTACAGACACTAAACAGTCGCAATTTCAAGTATTCACTGTATTAATTTAACACTAAATATTTATTTCCCCTCCCAGTTTCAAAACGGTTATATTTTATTTAGTACATTAATAAATCTTATAGGCTTCCAGATCATCTGCACTGATCTATACAGAATTTTTCAGTACGAAAAGTACTCAGAAATGACACAAATGACATATTGCATGACATTGACAAATATTTTGGTTGTGACCAGTGTTGCTAGGTTAAGAGAAGTAGGTTAAGACTTGCCAGATGTAAGTCGTGAGAAAACAAAGGCAAACCAAGACCTATCTGAGACGATTTATAAATCGTCTAAAGGTTTTTAAAGTTCATAGGTATAAACTCCATTTTAATCGAATACCATGATTATAATCAAACAGTAATGCCTGTGACTGGCAAAAGACTCATTGTACTGTTAAATTGTCGTTTAGATCTTAGAAAACTCCCATCTAAATCAATCTCTACTCTAAAAAAAAACCGGCCAAGTGCGAGTCGAACTCGCGCACCGAGGGTTCCGTACAAACCTGCAGGTGTTCACGGTTTATGCATAAGGTTTATGTTTATGAAATTAAAGGTTTTTTTTTAAATTTTTATATTTGAATTGACTGAATGAAAGGTAAATTGTGGTTTACGATTTATGACGTATTAAAAAAAACTACTTACTAGATCTCGTTCAAACCAATTTTCGGTGGAAGTTTACATGGTAATGTACATCATTTATTTTGTTTAGTTTTATCATTCCCTTATTTTAGAAGTTATGGGGGGGGGGGGGGTGAACACATTTTACTACTTTGGAAGTGTCTCTCGCGCAAACTATTCAGTTTAGAAAAAAATGATATTAGAAACCTCAAAATATTATTGGTTTTTTTTCTATTTTTGTGTGAAAATCTTAATGCGGTTCACAGAATACATCTACTTACCAAGTGTCAACAGCATAGCTCTTATAGTTTCGGAAAAAAATGGCTGTGACATACTCGGACAGACAGACAGACAGACATGACGAATCTATAAGGGTTCTGTTTTTTGCCATTTGGCAACGGAACCCTAAAAAACCGACGGCGGTGCTTCTTAGCGCATAATAGTTCTCTATTTCACCACGCTTATTTTGATCTGTAGCGAATTTTACCGAAATATTTTTTACCGATATATTACGTCACGTCATTCGTCACATTCATTAGCCTTTTTATAGAACTGGGTAATTTTCTTTTTCTTAGCAATTTTCGACCTTTTGGCGCTTGAATGACATTGATTGGTTTGACATTGCCTGTTAGTCATAGCTGGGCATTAACTCGTTAATCCGTTAATCGTTAATTAACGAAGTTAACATTTTGATTAACGGATTAACTTTTAAGTTAACTTTTAAAAATGTTAACGGACACGTTAACTTCCGTTAAATATGCAGAAGTCCGTTAATCGTTAATCCAATGCCTACTATTTACCGCACAGCACCGCGGCGCGGCGCGAAAATCAGGTTCAGACAAGTATGAAACGACAAGTGCCGGGTGGCGCGTGGCAGCGAGTGAAACAAAAACAAAACTAGATATATTTTGCCGGGGCGTTTGAGTGAGAAACGAACTGCGAAGAGATGTGTTTCGTTTAATCATTCCATTATTTAGCGCCGGTGCTTAGAGTGACGAGTGTTTGACGTCTGTTTTCCACGGGTAAAGATATTTTAACACCAAAACGAGCCTCGCTTTCCGACGTGAACTTCAACATGTTAATGTTCATAAAGGGGAATATGCACCTTATGCCCGACGATTAATTATACAAGTATTTTGTTTTGTTCCTAACCTGTTAACTTCCAGAACCTAAACCAACAGGTTTTATTAGTTCAATAGCGCAACGATATACAAATGTAATTTTACACATATTAACGGATTAACGATTAACGGTAACTTGCGTTAATTCTTCCGAAATGTAACGCTTTAACGTTTAACGAAGCTAACTTTTTTTGTAGCGGATTAACGATTAACGAAGTTAACTATTTGATTAACGGTGCCCATCTATGCTGTTAGTAAATATTTGTGATGAAGGTAAACGCAATTTAAGTAAAACGTTCCGTTAAAATGTTGGTATCGAAAAAGCTTAGTTCCGATATTAGCCACGCTCAAAAATATCCTTGTTCAACTGTAGATCACTAATAAGCATAAATCCCGGGGATTTGGGCACGTGATACAATCAGGCAATAAAGGACTTACATACATACATACAATCACGCCTTTTTCCCATGGGGGTAGGTAGAAACCACGGAACGCCGCCTGCTACGATCTCAACACACTCCTTTTGCCTCGTTTAGGTTCATGCAATTGGTCATACACACACGCCGGTTGCGAGTACTACGCACCTGACCTTTCTGAAGAACTTAATTAGTACTAATTCCGATAACTGCCGCGAAAACGCCACTATTACGTCATGAAGGTTTAGCAATACTCAATTTAACTTGACTCTTTGTAGCAGTAGACTCAGTGCAGTTATAATCTAACATAGGTGCCAGGAAAATCAAAAGCATTATCGTCGAAAGTATTTTCATGTGTTAATTGTACAAGTCCTTTATAATAATATACTGATGACCTATACATTCGTTGATATTATTCCAGCGAAAATTACAAGATTGGGTGTGGGCAAAATTAAAATGACTGCTCTCTATCGAATTTGTGAAACTAATAATCAACATGATAGTTAAGGAATTTCAGCACAATGACTTCGACTTGTGGTTGAAGAAAATCCTTTTCAGGGTTCCGGTACCCAAACGGTGCCAATGGAACTCTATTGCTAAGCCTCCGCTGTTCGTCCGTCCGTCTGTCTGTCAGCGGGCTGTTTCTCATGAACCGTAATAGATAGACATTTGAAATGTGCACCGAGTGTGTGTTTGTGTTGTAAGTGTCTTTTGCCGCCATAAAACAAAAATTAATTTAAAACGCCGCAAACAAAACGTTTCTTGCATATCCTCCATTGAAGAAACGTTTTATTTGCGGCGTTTTTTGCTTTGTGTTGCGGGACCCTCCGTGGTTTTTTAATATCGTTTTTTTTTTAAATATAAGTGCATTTATTAAATAGTAACGAAGTCAAAACAGTATATTGTATCTATTATTTAAAAAAATGCTTAGGGGTCTGGGACGAGTCTGATGCCGAAAATATAGTATTATTTGTCCGTTTATATGGTCCGGACTGGCGCAAAACGGCTGAAGGAATTTGGAACACAGTTTATAACTTGGTTAACAAATCTCGGTAGTATTTTCCCGTGGTATATTTTCCGACACAGATGCGAGTGAAGCCGCTGGCAAAAGCTAGTAATATACATCTTTACCTACGAATATTTTGTTTTCACAAAATAGAACAGTACTATCGAAACTATCTTTGTGGGTAGGTATAGAATATAGATATGTTTAGTAGCTTAGAACACACATAAGCAATATATTAATAATATGGCTTTTGAATTTTGCGTAACTAAAAGGTATTTTTGCTCGTGACTGTATCTTGTACCTACTGCTTATGCATTTAAACGACAACCTACATAATATTATACTGGTAGGGTTGCCAACCATACTATATAATACAGTATTCTACTATATTATATACGAAGACTTACGAAGGCCTTCTTCGATATCGGAAATCGTATCAAGGAACTCACATGGAGTCCGTCCAGACACATGGAAAGGTGCAGTAATGACAGGTGGAATAAGATGTGAGAAAGTGGCGTCCAAGGACTGGAAGAGGTGATGTCGGTCGTCCGGAGGCGAGTTATTGGAGAAACAAATATATTTTGTAACCATAGTTATTTTAAAGTTTATAGCCATTCAACACTATGTTAGGTTCTGTCGACTATCAAAGATCTACGAATGACAGCCGGAACTAACGAATAAACGTGATTTCCGAGGCATGAAGATATCTCGGTATTTTAAAGTCACCCATCCATCTACGGACCAACTTTGACAAGCATAGCTTAACTTTATTCATTGAGCCATGCGGTTGTTATTACCATAGCTGGGCATTAACTCGTTAATCCGTTAATAGTTAATTAACGAAGTTAACATTTTGATTAACGGATTAACTTTTAAGTTAACTTTTAAAAATGTTAACGGACATGTTAACTTCCGTTAATATGCAGAAGTCCGTTAATCGTTAATCTAATGCCTACTATTTACCACACAGCACCGCGACGCGGCGCGAAAAACTGGCTTAGACAAGTATGCAACGACAAAGATATTTTAACACCAAAACGAGCCTCGCTTTCAGACG
Source organism: Aporophyla nigra (assembly GCA_947507805.1). Taxonomy (NCBI): domain Eukaryota; kingdom Metazoa; phylum Arthropoda; class Insecta; order Lepidoptera; family Noctuidae; genus Aporophyla; species Aporophyla nigra. Next base: position 8,237,990 of record OX382291.1, on the reverse strand, counting down.
AGAACTTCAACATGTTAATGTTCATGAAGGGGAATATGCACCTTATGCCTGACGATTAAATCACACATTTGAATTATACAAGTACTTTGTTTTGTTCCTAACCTGCACCCTAATTGCAAAACGCACAATTTATCAGAATCTGAATGGGATTGAAGATTATTTCTAAACCATTGCGTCATTTGTTCGAATAAATTGTCGGCTCAGCAACGTAAATAATGCAATGAATGTTGTTTAACTATGAATTTTAAACCAATTCCTACCGACAAAAAGTTCCGTAATTACCCCGCTATTAACTTCCAGACCCTAAACCAACAGGTTATATTAGTCCATTAACGCAACGATATAAAAATGCAATTTTACACATATTAACGGATTAACGATTAACGTTAACTTGCGTTAATTCTTCCGAAATGTAACGCTTTAACGTTTAACGAAGCTAACTTTTTTTGTAGCGAATTAACGATTAACGAAGTTAACTATTTGATTAACGGTGCCCAGCTATGGTTATTACTTAGCTACGAGCCCCCCAAAGACTATGAGACATTTTAAACAAAACCTGTCAATGTAGGGTATATTTTTTATTCCTATTATATGTTTACAGGTACTCGAATAATAAAATTGGCTGCCCTAGCTGCTGCTCGTTTAGTCCTTCACGTAACCGCGTGCGTGGTATTGTATACACCTACAGCGTCACGTCGCCAATTGTGTGTGATCACTCGGACTCTGATTCTCTGAATTATTCGTAAGGCTTTTTTTCGATGTCCAGAGGATTCAATGACGTTAACTTTTAACTTTTTTAGTTTCTGACTTTAACATGCATACTCTGGCCCATTCATACCTACTACTAATTTAAATTCGAACCGTAACGACTTTACGGATTTCGATGAAGTTTGGCTCACAGGTTGGGTTTCACACATTTTATTGTTATCTTGTAATTAATTTAAGGTGAATGCCTAGATAGCCCTCGCCATACATTTTTCAGGTGTGGAAATCTCGGTAAATAAACAGTTTCTGCAGAATAAAAGCAACTGTAATGAGACTTTATAATGTATTATGTTCGCGTATAGCCCAAATTTTATAAAAAAAACAGTATTTCTAGGAGAATTAGACCGAATAAAAAACGAAAAATCTTTACATGTGTGAGTGACCTGAATCGCGCCATCTGACAGAAATTTATAGAACCACTGAGAAAGTTGGTTGCTGTTGTGTTACGAGTTTACGATTAGTAAACATTCATAATAGATGGCGCTGTTTGATATTCGAACATTTTAAAAGAATTTATCTTTTAAATTCGATAATGCGACGTTGCCATTCTAGAGGCAGCGCGCGCACACCGCGTTGTTGCCATACCGTCAATGCGTGATTACTTGAGTCTTGAAAACTTGCGAATCGTTTCCAGAATATTGTGTTTCTAGCAAGTTAGCGCCGGGCGCGCGGGTTTGCCCGCGGAGTTAACATTTTATGATTGATAAAATGTTTTTTATTATGGAATGAGAAAGAATGCTTTACATAAAGTGAAAAAAATATCTCTGCGATCTGCCCTTGGTTCACACAGATACAATACTAATGTAATTATTGTATTATCTAGTTTAAATATGTAGTAAGTAGTTACTAGTACACGACTTTCCAGATTTAAAAATCTTTTTAATGTATGTAAGTAGGTACTGATAACATTCTGATACGCTTAGGTACTAATCCATTGGTTTGGGTTGAATAAAATCAGAGAATAGAATTTGATGTATAAGTAAGTTATAACTAAATCAGGCGATCAGCGAAGCTACCTACACAATGGTGAAACGTAGGTACTACGTACATCTATTGATTGAATCATATTTATTCTTCTATTCTTTTATAATTCATGTGAAACCAGCAAGATTAGTGAATACACAGACAAACCACTTTGATTTTTCATAATTGCTTATTTTACTAGTATTATTAGCACACACAAAATGCGTCAAGCAGGGTTGCCAACTTTATTTTTTAGAAGATCGTACCATACATTTTAAAAGATCGTACTTTGCTAAGAATTCAAAAATAAAAATAGTACGCATTGAAATTTCAATAAAATAAATGGTAAACAAATGTGGTGGGTGTTACTATAACTTCAACGCAAAATTTAGCATTTTGGTATAATATTTAAGAATCTGGACACCAATTTAGCAACTAAACTTTACGACGAGGTTTTTTTATTAAAGAAAAGGGGCTCGGAAGAGACTTTGTCATGAAATCCACACGAAACAATAAACACCAGTATCATTAGAACTTAAAACGAGATATTTACCATGTTTATTATTACTTAAAAAAAAACTGTGCTACCTACTACTGAGAACCATTCAAATGAGTGCCATCCGTGAAACAGTTTTCATCAGGGCTTGTTAACGTTACCAAATTCACACTATAAGTATCGTTAAGTAACGTTATTTTCATAAAGTTAATATTTTAACGGTAAAACGGGTAACGATACTTTGGTATCGAATCTATAAAATAACGTTACCAATTAACGTTACTAGTATCGATACTTTTACATACATACATACATAGAATCACGCCTTTTTCCCATGGGGGTAGGCAGAAACCACGGAACGCCACCTGCTACGATCTCTACACACTTCTTTTGCCTCGTTTAGGTTCATAAAATTGGTCATACACACACGCCGGTTGCGAGTACTACGCACCTGACCTTTCTGAAGAATATCACTAATAAGGTCCCTATATGTCCTCCTAGGGCGTCCCCTCCCGGTGTTTCCACTCACATCTGCCTTGTAAATACCTTTTGTGAGCCGACCTTCATTCATCCTCTCAACATGACCAAACCATCTAAGCATACTTTTTTCAATTTTTGTCACTACATCTTCTTTTACACCACACCGTTCTCTTATCACATCGTTACCTAATGCGTTGTTGTCAACCTGCGCAACCTAAGCGGCACGCCATGGGCGGCGGCGCTCTACGGCAACATCGCCAATCAAACGGTGCAAATGCAACTTCAATAATGTAGACGAAAGAAAGAGATGAAAGAAAATAAATAAAAAATTAACGGTACTCAGTTACCGGTAAAACGTATGCCAAGTATCGTTACCAAGCATTACGTGACCTCTACTAATAACGTTATCTTCGTCCGATGAAAGTAAAGATACCAAATTTTTAACGTTATTCAAAGCCCTGGTTTTTATTCAAAAGTGAAGCGTTTTTGTGTTTTATTGACGGTAAGTGTTATTTTTATGTGCAATGAATGATTTTCAAGGTGATATAGAGTATTATTATAATGGTAATTAATTACCCTTAAAACTTTACAAAAGTGTAAGATTTAGAAGATGAAATACAAAATCAAACGTTAGCAACACTCGTTGATTGTCGTCACATGACATACTACAAATTTCAGATATTCTCTCTGAAAACAACAGCTTGATGGTGGTGTTATTTCTGTTTCTTGAAACATTTCATAAATAAGATACATTTGCTGTTGTTTGTAATTATTCTTTTTGATTTCAGATTGAATTGCAACTGAACTGCCTAAGATGAACCCGACTAATAAACTTGCATAAATGTATACGACATGTGTATTCAGGACCGCGAAAATCACGGAAAAAAGTGCAAGCTGTATTGAAAAGACATCATGGAAGTTCTTTTAGTGATCTATAGTGAGTAAATTAGATTCCCATAAGATTTCGAATCAGATTTACGTGAGTGGAGGTTATTTGATACTCGTTGGTTCGTGTTGTAGTCTTCGTTTACAGCCATTTTTCCTTGCAGCCGAAAGCAAGCGAAGGAACAACAAGCATGCAAGCATGGCGTAACAAGAAACAGAAGGTAGTGGAAGAAACCGCGGTTTGCCCTGTTGTATTTAGGTACCTACAGACCTATCAATATTTTTCTGTCTCTCAACACTGTTTTTTTAACATATCTTTTATTTCAGTCCACATTCAACTCAAGATCGTCATCAGCTGTCCAACCTTTCGACAGCTTAAGATACGCCCTAAACCTATTCGCGTGGTATACCAGAAATTCGATACGAAGCCATAGCCTGCAGCTCTAGCTTCAATACAGTTGAATCTGTTACAGAGCAAGTAGAGACTGTTGATTTTGATTGGCCACAACCCGATTCAGAGACTGAAGCTTATCAACTAACTGTGGAAAGAACATCAAGTGACAACTTATCAGGTTTGGTAGGGTACCGTATTGTTGACTTGAAGAAGGTCATATGGTCACAACTTTGATTCTTCATCTGGAATGGTAAGTCCCAACTTGATACCATATTTTTGTGTTCATTACATTAGTACGCTTTTGCTTGTTTGTTGTGATGAAGTTTATGTTTGACAATACCAAAGTACAACATATTTTACACAATGTTCAGTGTAACAAATATCATTATTTCTTGGTATGTATGTATAAAAATAATGTATTTCTTGGATTGTTTCTTTTTAACAGCTATTATTATTTTGATTCTAGGTCCAGGGTCAATTGCGAATTACCAAAATGAATAAATGTTACTTCATTTGCTTTATATCTGTCACCCAACCATTGACTGTCATAGAAGTTAACCGGGATGAGGAAGTTATCAACGCTATGATGCCGAAGTTGGTAACATTTTTTAAAACGTGTACTGCCAGAAATTATATTGAGAAGAGTTGAGAAAAATGCTAAATGTCTAGACATCAAGGAATTAAAAGGTATAAAAATATAAGTCTTACTCATTTCCTAACTTATTCCGCAGGTCTCTGAGGTGTGGGTTCAGTAAGAATAGTCTAACAAAACTGTGTAAATTCATTTGTTGCAGCGAAAACTGCGTCTTCCAGCATTTGATTCAGATCGCACGGAAATTATATAAATGGAAGTAAAAAGTGACAAGCAGAAGACTGATACGGCGCGGCGGCGGCGGCGACTGCAAAAAGTAGCGCGTAGAAAAGAAGATATTTTATTATAATATTTATAAGTATCTTTGTATGGTGGTACGAGTCGATGGTTCGAATCCAAGCCGGCACTTTGCTGAGTGTAAATTATTTCATCACCACAGTTCAGAGGAGGCCTGAGTCTCAGCAGTGGGAACATTATAGAATAATTAATAAGCTATTTTTGCACGTAGCGATGTATAGTTTGTGTTATTTTGTTAGTTCATAAGATTTTTCTGTGTAGATAAGTTTCACTCATGTATTTAGGTACCAGCCTAACAATTCAATTGTAAAAGAATATTTATTGCAGTTCAAAATTGTATCATAAGTAGGTATTCTTGAAACATTAATAAATGTTATGGTTAGCTAGCAACCCCTTTGTGTTGTTATGTAAGATACATGTGCCGTTATATATAGTTACGTATGATGTTATTTATATTGTAATCTACATACATAATTCTTTCTAATACTAAATTCAAAATCATAATTGTAAATATCAAAATATTTAAAAAAGTATGTTATCTTTGTATGGTGGTATGACTCGATGGTTTGAATCCAAACGGAAACTATCTAAGTAAATGTAGTGAGAGTAAATAAAACATTATTTTTATGAAAATATTAACCCCTTTTTACTAAATAAATATTATTAATTTATAGTAGGGTACAATAAAAAGCTTTACAATGTAATAAATAGTCTTTTATTTATTTAGTACACGTCACTATTTACACTTCCATTCCTTCTTCTGCCTTACATTTCTTCCCGTGGGTGTCGTAAAAGGCGACTAAGGGATTTACTAGAGAATGGGCAGCAGCGTTCTCTATGCATTTTACCATCACACTGCGATCGCCAACCCGCTTGCCAAGCGTGGTGATTATGGCAAAGCCCCCCAAATAGGGGGAGGCCTATATCCAGCAGTGGACGTCTTGCGGCTGAGATGATGACTATTTACACATTACAATTTAGGTTCAGTCACATTACTACAACTTATAGGGACAGTGTACCTATATTAATTTCATTTTAAACTGTTTGAATAAAACGACATCTAGTGGTGTCGAAAGTTACTACTATTTACTTTGCATGTGTGTGTAAAGAGTAAAGTCAAGCGGCTAAATCTTTAGAATGTACAAATCTTTGTATGAGACCAGTTAACAAGCACAGTGACTATCTAAAAAAATCAAGTTAATGCCCTAGGTTTCGCATATAATAAAGTTATCTATTAAAGATTTCTAAGTTAGGCGTAAAAATTGAAAATGTTCCAAATTGTGGATCTAGCGCCATCTAGCGACAAAATGGCATCTGAGATAATCATCCATCCACCTTAAAGCAATGATGGCTCTGCCAGGGTCGCGTGATTGTTCGAAAGAGATACCGTGACCCTGGCACATGGGCAACTGAAGGAACACGGGTGGGTTTTAGTCAGTAAAAGTCTGACACGCCCGCCCGCTCCGCCCAGACCGGGAGAATCAATTTGATGATTTCCCATCCAAAAAAAAAAAAAAAATGCTATGATGGCTGTCCTGCCCACCTCGTTGGGATGTTGTTAGTAAAAATAAAAATCACTTTACTTTATGCTAATAACTTTTCCACTTTATATATTATTAATTATAGTTTAGTCAGCGGGTTAAATACTTTGTTCCGTGTGGTGACGGACGAAAAGAATAGCACCATCTCATTTCTTCTCGTGGATGTCCTAAGACGCTACGAAGGAACTTACTACATTTTACCACCATAGTGCGATCACCAACCCGCCTGCCAAGCGTGGTGATTATAACGAACCCTCTGAAATTGGAGGTGGCCTTTGCCCAGCAGTGGATGTCTTTCGGCTGAAATGATGAATACTAATAATAATAACCAGTAATTCTACTACTATCAGTAATTTTACTGTGTTGATCATCATAATGTTACTATGCCTAGCTAGACTTGTCCTAACTATGTTGGAATCGGCTGCCTGTTTGACCGAATGCACAAGGATATCAGTTCACATAGAGATATCTGTCCTCTACAAACTAGTTATTGTGTCCCTTTGGTCAGTAGTTTAATCGCTAGACCAGTGCTGTTACTTAGCCACAAGCCCCTCCGGTTGCTGTATTCTGCTATTCCGTTGGAGTGCTTGAACAAACTAAATTGTGCTGCACTTCGCGTTCTCCCTTTCGCACACAGATCGATGTTTCGATGTATACGTACAAAAGAAAGCGTGCAAAGTGGAATTCGCGTTATCTTGGCAATGTAGTCGTAGCATAAGAATGAAATATTCGAAATTGAACATTTTCATGGATGTTGATCTCCGGCCTCATTGTTGCGATATGGCGCACTACAGTTTGTGCTCTGTGTCGTTCACTGTTCGACATCTCACTGTAAACAGAGAGCGCGCGAAGTGCAGTTCGCTTTATCGCGACAATGTAGCCTTAGCACGCATCATCAACATCCTTGCATTATCCCGGTTGCATTCTTTCGGAGCCCGGGATCCGCTTTCCTGCTTTAAACCCTCCACTTCGGACGGTCTTGTGCATCCCTTATGGTGAGTTTGTTGGTACTCATCTCATCCGCTATGACGTCAAGCCAGCACTTTTTGGCCTTACACATCTACAGGGGCCCGGCGGAGACGGCATGGCCAGATAGTAGCCGTAGCATTATGACTGCCTATTTAGTACACTATTTAACAGCAGAAACACCAAAAGATATATTCTGTCAAAGTCTATGTTTCCAGTGTTTCAATCGCAGATGCTCCCCCCATAGATGTTGCCACAACATAGAAGAATATTTCAACGCACATATTATTAAGTGTCGTTGGATTCCAAAATTAAAAAGATGTTTCTAAGTCAATAGTTTTGAAATAAGTTTGGGATATTTATGTGGTTTATAAATCAGTAAAATGAATGCGTAAATATTCATTCTAACTACGGAACCCATCAATGTCCGTCAGCGTTGCCAGACATCCATATTTTGGCGGAACGTCCTGATTTTTCAGTTCTAATGGCATTCGTTATGGTAATTTGGTTTATATACGTTTAAAAAAGATTTCTTTAGCTTTTCGTTTACATAAATTCTCTTCCTTTTTATGAATTAAGCAGTGCCAATACTATAATGTGGAGATAAATAAAGATTTATGAAAATGTGAAAACGTTTAAGGCTCTGGTAGACTCACAGATAATTCGATTTGTTAACCATTTTCGATTTTGTTTCGTATGTACGAAACAAAACAAACACACCTGTGTACTGGTTGACAGGCCTACATTGTCCTTATCTATACTATAGAAATACTGTAAGAGTGTTGCAGCCGGTTTTTGTCCATAGAAAACAACTGACATTTCTTATGTGTCCGTGTAGCTTTATGTCAAATGACTGTTTGTCGTGACATTTAAATGGTTAATTTTCAATTTACTTAATGCTTATTTTACATAATCTCACGCCTTCTTCCCATGAGGGTAGGTAGAAACTTCAGAAAGCCACCAAGACGATCCTTACACACTGGTTTTGCTTACGCAACACTCTAACAGTAAGAATAGCTTTTTCAGTTCAACATTTATTCCGTTATTTACCTACGTTGTGGAGCTAACATATTTTGTGAACATGATAGAGCTATGGTAGATAGTGTTGTTTTATGTATTTAGGGTGCGAGTAGCCTTTGTGAAACGAGACAAAAAAGACGCACCGTCGACGTTTCCTATTGCGCCGCCAGATAGAGTAGCCCAGTCTCACTAATAATTAGTTTGACAGTATGATATATAATTCGAATATTCGATATTGATAGGGTGATAAATAATTTTATAATAATTCGTAAATGTAGTATGGAGAGCGTGTATGTTAAATTAGTTATTATTGGAACTACTTCTTTAACATTAAGCAGGTGAAAATGATATGGAAATATAACTGTTTTTGATTCTGTGTGAAACATTCTACTAAATTCCAAGTTAGTTACACTTTGTTAGCAATTTTCTAAAATGTTGTGTTACACTACTACTACTAATCGATTTTTAGGTTTATTAGACAAAATATTCTTCAGTAAACCAAATACCTCTTTTCCGAAATACATGAAACAGGGCCACGTTGGACACTAGACGTAGATAATCCGTACCGGGTAGGAAATAGGTTTGGTAACCTATTTTTGTATTAAGTCTTTCTACTTTCTTTTCCCCTTGTGAACTATGAAGACGTAAAGTTGGCGTACTTTTTATTATGTGTTTCTGAATTCAACCTAAAAATTATAAAAACATTTTTTATTCTTGTAACGCCACGGTCGACACTATCTAAGCACTACCATGAAGTAGCTCCAAAAAAATTGATTAATTTTGTCGCTTATGTTGGCTGTTTTGAATCGTTGTCAACAACTTCAGTGTGGTAGTTTCGATAGTGATTGCGCGTAGTGTTATTGTTTTGTGGAAAAAATTGTGAAACTTAACTAAATCCTATACAATCAGTGAATAATTTCGGTTTAGTTTTTATCTCTCTTCATCTATTGTTATTTTTTTCGTGGATTATGTCATTTTTGTGCGAGGTAAGTCCAATATTAAGCTACATCAACATCAGTGGATAGGGCGGTACTATCGTGTGGCAATTGACAGCATTTCTTGTCTTACAGCAGTTTTTATCACTAAAAATGATTGTGATTCGTTGATAAACAGCATAATATAGCTATTCCTTGCCTATCGCAGCGGCCCATTTTGCTTTAGAAGAGATTTTTGATGGTATCGGATATGCATCCTCCATATTTTACTGCTACGTGCATGGTACCAACTACATAATGTTAGTAGCTATAGAGGCTTTTTTTGCTTGTGTGCCCAATATTCAGAACATTTTCTCTTGCATTTGTTAGGAAATAATCATGAATTGGATTGGACACGACTCTTTCATATTTGCGCTCTTCATATTTAAGATAATCTAAAATTTATAAAAATCAATAAAATTATTAGGTAATTAACTTTGTATTACTTATCAATTTGGGGCTTAATTGGAACAAATCGTGTATTTCCGTGCAACAAGCTATGTAACAAGGCCAATAAGATAACACTTTTTGTCTAAGCTCAGGGTTAAATTGAGTTTTCTGAAGCACAAGAAACTAAATTAATTATTCATCTAACCAAAGCCATTAATGATGAAAATGACCCCATACTACAGTACCTTGAAGCTGACCGTGACAGTCAATATTGAGAGTCTGAGACGCTTAATAGATATTGATTGGCTCTGATTTTATACAATTATCCATATTCCTCAATAAATTATGGTGCATATGTCGCTAACATATTATCAGGGCTTGATGTGGGTCCCAAAACCAAGATAATACCCTTTTTGACAAATGACACAGTTCCACTATCCACTTAGAATTGATTCAGGTTATGTTCACTAGATGGCGCTGGTGAGCCAACCCAGGGAATGTTTCAGCTGTTATGGTTTCTTTGTGATTTGACAAAAGAACTGATTTTACTAAAACACTGCAATGGTTTGCAAAACATCAGAATTGAATAATAAAAACTTATTGAGTATCTGGTTTACCTAAACAAAGTACAAAAAGAGTTTTAGATACTCGTGACGTTTTAATTTGGAGAATCGAACTAAAGAATGATCTATCCCAGATTAATTAAGAAATAAGTTGGTAGTGTGGGACTAGAATGTGCATTTCCTAATTCAGTCTAATCTGACGTTACTATAATTATTAAATAGGTATAAAGTCTTGACATTATCTCATTATCATAAGGTGATGATTTCTGCCTAAAAACGTCAGTAGAAGTATGGAAGAGGCAATCAATTCTTGAAATTAAAACCTAGTCTACTGTTGCTTCATTTATCAACCACATCAGTCTTAATGCAATACTAATTAAACTTACTGAAAACATTTTGATCAGCAACAGTTGTATAATTGAATACTTCTATGTAAGAAAGATGAAGAGACAGTGCCTTTAATTCAACTTGTTTTTAACATTATTTTCCCATAATTCTAAAGTATTTGAAGACAACAACTTTCTGCATCCACAAATAACAAACATTGCAACACAATCTTTAATAGGATATTACTGAAAAACCTGACATTTAACAAATTTTTATGAGTAAGATGATTGATTAGTACTTTTGACTTCTCATGACAATGGTTAGCGTTTTTTTTTTTGTATGGGAAATCATCAAATGACGTGTCCCGCTCTTGGCCGGAGTGGGTGGGCGTGTCAGACTTCTACTGACTAAAACCCACCCGTGTTCCTTCAGTTGCCCATGTGCCAGGGTTACGGTATCTCTTTCGAACAATCTCGCGACCCTGGACAATGGTTAGTGCTGTGTTGATAGAATGATATATGTACATATTGCAGCCATGAATAACCCATCCTAAGGTATCTTATTTTCTTTAATCACTTTTCGAAATTACCTCTAGCTATAACAATGGTAATGCTCATGTCACAGCACAAATCAAGCTTCTGTTAACGAGTCCAAAACAATTTAAAGTTGCATAAGCAATTCAAACTTTCCATTTTCATAAACCTAAATATTTCCCCATTTTTATGGTTTATCTATCTAGTTGTTCCACGGTCAGAATTCAGAAGTAATTACATTTACTTGGTTGTCTATGTTCTTGCTATATACATTCAAATAAACTTAGAACTGTATTTTATTGCAAAAATAATAAAGGTATTCTGTCTGTTTCTTAGAAACTATGACCCAGAAAGAGTCAGCAAGTTTCATCAGTACCGTTTTTAATGACATAGTTGCTACTTGTGCGAATAAAAATATCAAAGCCAGCAGTTTAATATATGTAAATATAAATTGAACACATCAGTCATCGGTAAGTGGTAATCATTGCGAGTTGGCTGCCGCAGTGAAGTGCACTATCATTCCATTATAGCCTTCCATGCAGTCCCCCTTGTACTGTGACCCTACCTTGAGAGGCAGTTAGATCAATCATAACACTAAACGAGGCGAGAAACGTGAACGGGCTGTGTAATATAATGTATGTATTGGCTTATAAAAGTAAAAGAATAGAATAGAATATTATTTATTGTTGTTCCTGTTAATCACCAAAATCTGAAACTAAATACGTCTAGCTAAGGTGAATAAATAAAGAAAGAATTAATAGAAGGAAATTGAGTTTATCATTTATGTTGGTTTTGCCCGTGTGTGTTGGAATTTTTCCCACAGGATCATGCTACCAGCACAAAAAGTCCGTCACTCCTTAAAACATCTGCTATCTGGCATTATAACTCTCGTGAAATACGGTCCAGCTTGTAGAGATTAGCCAGAACAGACACAAATATGTTTTTTTTTTAGTTTAAAGTACCATTCTCTATACTTTCATATGCATTTAGTCAAAAGCTTTAATTTTGACATTACAAACAGACACTTAAAATTTATTTATGTATATAAATTGTTGCTACAGGTGTTTAACAAATAAAGATTAGCAAAATTTCAAAAAAGTTTTTCTTGTAACATCCATGTCAAACAGTGAGTGGTGAGCCAAACACATAAAGGAATTCAAATGAAAAACCTCAATATGTAACAATTTAGTAAAAAAAAAATTGCATAGAGAAAAGATGTCATATTTTCTAGGAAAGATTGTATTATATTTTTCTATTGATTATTAAATGGTATTTTGTAACATATGAAAACTTAACATTTAGTAAAGGGTTTTATTTAGCTTGCTCTTTTTGATGTTTTATTATAGGTCAAATTTAGTCATTGAAATTTAACCACCTTCTTGTTGTCAGATAGATCTGAAATTAGGTACACACCTTTGATTCCTATGGCAATACAATTGCGTAAATTCAGTATCATTGTAAATCCAAGATGGCCGATGCCACAAAATGGCGGTTTTTTTTTTTTTCACGACCCTCTCAATATGATATCAAATGAAAGGGCTTGATTAGTACAGTTAGTACAACTATAAAAAAATATCGAATTCCAAATATATTGAAGTGCATAGCGCAGTAGCAAATTGTCAGGTAAAAAACCATGTAATAATGAGGCACTTAATGAATTAAATAGATTGAGAATCATCATCATCAGGGTGACAACATAAAAAAAAGTAACAATACAATTAAATTTTGCATTAATTTGTACATTTTATCTTCTATAAAATCTTCGACTATTATAATAGTTTGACATTTCGATCTTAATTTGTTTAATAATTAAGATCGACATCTTTTAACTAAATTACCTATTTGGGGGGGTAATATAATTGCGGAAATTCGTTTAAAATAAAACTACACCCAAGCATGCGTCGGCGTCGGTCAGTCGCGATCTCGCGGGTGATTTGTTTCTTTCATTACATAATCGCCTATATTGTTCCCACTGCTGGGAACACAGAACTCGCTCATGAGAGGGAGTGACCCTAATCTACCACGCGGACCCTGTGCGGGTTGGTAGTTGTCACCTTTTTATCGAATTTCTTATTCTAGGACATGCCGGTTTCCTCATGATATTTCCATCAGCGTTTTGAGAGCAGTGGTGATTAAAATATTTACGCAAATTAAAGCACCTGCTTGGGTTACCCATGACCGAATTCGCAAGTCTGGGCTGATACCACTGTGTTACCACGGTGCTTCCAAACATTGGTGTTATAATATTTTACAAGAAAAGTGCCGTATTTCTTGGCATTGAACAGATACTTGTAAAAGTTGAGTGCACCAACACTCTCGAAATTTTATTTCAAACGAGCTTTAGTTAGCGATTTCGCCCTCGTTATTACACATATAAATCTTCCTCTTGAACCACTGTCTATTGTTAAAAACCGCTTGAAAATCCGTTGCGTTCTTTAAAAGATCTAAGCGTAAAGCCGCGAGAAGCAACTTCGATTTATACAAAGAAGAAGATAGTCTCAACATTGAATTTCTATTACGTCAATCCAGTCCAGCTTCCACGTGATTGTTGACACTTTTTCACGCAAACGCCTCCCGCATCTAGAAGTTGTTCTTAAAATTGGATCGGGCCGCAGCCCTCGATGGCCTCATGTGTGACATGTCTGTCTTACAACATACCTTTAGAGAGTCTAGGGTGCGCAAAAATAGGGAAATAAAATCTAACATGGGTATGCAGAAACAGGTAAAATACAAAATCAAAAAACCGGCTGCGTAAAAAATGAATAAAAAATAAAATGTAAACAAGAAAGTAATTTATGAGGATGAGAGGTTGTTGTTTTTCACGTTAAGGTGGATGGATGATTATCTCAGATGCCATTTTGTCGCTAGATGGCGCTAGATCCACAATTTGGAACATTTTCAATTTTTACGCCTAACTTAGAAATCTTTAATAGATAACTTTATTATATGCGAAACCTAGGGCATTAACTTGATTTTTTTAGATAGTCACTGTGCTTGTTAACTGGTCTCATACAAAGATTTGTACATTCTAAAGATTTAGCCGCTTGACTTTACTCTTTACACACACATACAAAGTAAATAGTAGTAACTTTCGACACCACTAGATGTCGTTTTATTCAAACAGTTTAAAATGAAATTAATATAGGTACACTGTCCCTATAAGTTGTAGTAATGTGACTGAACCTAAATTGTAATGTGTAAATAGTCATCATCTCAGCCGCAAGACGTCCACTGCTGGATATAGGCCTCCCCCTATTTGGGGGGCTTTGCCATAATCACCACGCTTGGCAAGCGGGTTGGCGATCGCAGTGTGATGGTAAAATGCATAGAGAACGCTGCTGCCCATTCTCTAGTAAATCCCTTAGTCGCCTTTTACGACACCCACGGGAAGAAATGTAAGGAAGAAGAAGGAATGGAAGTGTAAATAGTGACGTGTACTAAATAAATAAATAAAAGACTATTTATTACATTGTAAAGCTTTTTATTGTACCTTACTATAAATTAATAATATTTATTTAGTAAAAAGGGGTTAATATTTTCATAAAAATAATCGTTTTATTTACTCTCACTACATTTACTTAGATAGTTTCCGTTTGGATTCAAACCATCGAGTCATACCACCATACAAAGATAACATACTTTTTTAAATATTTTGATATTTACAATTATGATTTTGAATTTAGTATTAGAAAGAATTATGTATGTAGATTACAATATAAATAACATCATACGTAAGTATATATAACGGCACATGTATCTTACACAACAACACAAAGGGGTTGCTAGCTAACCATAACATTTATTTATGTTTCAAGAATACCTACTTATGATACAATTTTGAACTGCAATAAATATTCTTTTACAATTGAATTGTTAGGCTGGTACCTAAATACATGAGTGAAACTTATCTACACAGAAAAATCTTATGAACTAACAAAATAACACAAACTATACATCGCTACGTGCAAAAATAGCTTATTAATTATTCTATAATGTTCCCACTGCTGAGACTCAGGCCTCCTCTGAACTGTGGTGATGAAATAATTTACACTCAGCAAAGTGCCGGCTTGGATTCGAACCATCGACTCGTACCACCATACAAAGATACTTATAAATATTATAATAAAATATCTTCTTTTCTACGCGCTACTTTTTGCAGTCGCCGCCGCCGCCGCGCCGTATCAGTCTTCTGCTTTTTACTTCCATTTATATAATTTCCGTGTGATCTGAATCAAATGCTGGAAGACGCAGTTTTCGCTGCAACAAATGAATTTACACAGTTTTGTTAGACTATTCTTACAGAACCGACACCTCAGAGACCTGCGGAATAAGTTAGGAAATGAGTAAGACTTATATTTTTATACCTTTTAATTCCTTGATGTCTAGACATTTAGCATTTTTCTCAACTCTTCTCAAAATAATTTCCGGCAGTACACATGTTTTAAAAAATGTTACCAACTTCGGCATCATAGCGTTGATAACTTCCTCATCCCGGTTAACTTTTATGACAGTCAATGGTTGGGTGACAGATATCAAGCAAATGAAGTAACATTTATTCATTTTGGTAATTCGCAATTGACCCTGGACCTAGAATCAAAATAATAATAGCTGTTAAAAAGAAACAATCCAAGAAATACATTATTTTTATACATACATACCAAGAAATAATGATATTTGTTACACTGAACATTGTGTAAAATATGTTGTACTTTGGTATTGTCAAACAAAAACTTCATCACTACAAACAAGCAAAAGCGTACTAATGTAATGAACACAAAAATATGGTATCAAGTTGGGACTTACCATTCCAGATGAAGAATCAAAGTTGTGACCATATGACCTTCTTCAAGTCAACAATACGGTACCCTACCAAACCTGATAAGTTATCACTTGATGTTCTTTCCACAGTTAGTTGATAAGCTTCAGTCTCTGAATCGGGTTGTGGCCAATCAAAATCAACAGTCTCTACTTGCTCTGTAACAGATTCAACTGTATTGAAGCTAGAGCTGCAGGCTATGGCTTCGTATCGAATTTCTGGTATACCACGCGAATAGGTTTAGGGCGTATCTTCAGCTGTCGAATGGTTGGACAGCTGATGATGATCTTGAGTTGAATGTGGACTGAAATAAAAGATAAATAAATGAAATAGGTACAGTTAAAAGTACACAGTTAAGACACAACACGAACCAACGAGTATCAAATAACCTCCACTCACGTAAATCTGATTCGAAATCTTATGGGAATCTAATTTACTCACTATAGATCACTAAAAGAACTTCCATGATGTCTTTTGAATACTGCTTGCACTTTTTTCCGTGATTTTCGCGGTCCTGAATACACATGTCGTATACATTTATGCAAGTTTATTAGTCGGGTTTATCTTAGGCAGTTCAGTTGCAATTCAATCTGTAATCAAAAAGAATAATTACAAACAACAGCAAATGTATCTTATTTATGAAATGTTTCAAGAAACAGAAATAACACCACCACCAAGCTGTTGTTTTCAGAGAGAATATTTGAAATTTGTAGTATGTCATGTGACGACAATCAACGAGTGTTGCTAACGTTTGATTTTGTATTTCATCTTCTAAATCTTACACTTTTGTACCATTATAATAATACTCTATATCACCTTGAAAATCATTCATTGCACATAAAAATAACACTTACCGTCAATAAAACACAAAAACACTTCACTTTTCAATAAAAACCAGGGCTTTGAATAACGTTAAAAATTTGGTATCGTTACTTTCATCGGACGAAGATAACGTTATTAGTAGAGGTCACGTAATGCTTGGTAACGATACTTGGCATACGTTTTACCGGTAACTGAGTACCGTTAATTTTTTATTTATTTTCTTTCATCTCTTTCTTTCGTCTACATTATTGAAGTTGCATTTGCACCGTTTGATTGGCGATGTTGCCGTAGAGCGCCGCCGCCCATGGCGTTCCGCTTAGGTTGCGCAGGTTGACAACAACGCATTAAGTAACGATGTGATAAGAGAACGGTGTGGTGTAAAAGAAGATGTAGTGACAAAAATTGAAAAAAGTATGCTTAGATGGTTTGGTCATGTTGAGAGGATTAATGAAGGTCGGCTCACAAAAGGTATTTACAAGGCAGATGTGAGTGGAAACACCGGGAGGGGACGCCCTAGGAGGACATATAGGGACCTTATTGGTGATGTTCTTCAGAAAGGTCAGGTGCGTAGTACTCGCAACCGGCGTG
The DNA here is from genome assembly GCA_947507805.1 of Aporophyla nigra. Classification (NCBI taxonomy): domain Eukaryota; kingdom Metazoa; phylum Arthropoda; class Insecta; order Lepidoptera; family Noctuidae; genus Aporophyla; species Aporophyla nigra. The sequence goes on along the minus strand of OX382291.1, from coordinate 8,220,578 downwards.
TGTGTATGACCAATTTTATGAACCTAAACGAGGCAAAAGAAGTGTGTAGAGATCGTAGCAGGTGGCGTTCCGTGGTTTCTGCCTACCCCCATGGGAAAAAGGCGTGATTCTATGTATGTATGTATGTAAAAGTATCGATACTAGTAACGTTAATTGGTAACGTTATTTTATAGATTCGATACCAAAGTATCGTTACCCGTTTTACCGTTAAAATATTAACTTTATGAAAATAACGTTACTTAACGATACTTATAGTGTGAATTTGGTAACGTTAACAAGCCCTGATAAAAACTGTTTCACGGATGGCACTCATTTGAATGGTTCTCCGTAGTAGGTAGCACAGTTTTTTTAAGTAATAATAAACATGGTAAATATCCCGTTTTAAGTTCTAATGATACTGGTGTTTATTGTTTCGTGTGGATTTCATGACAAAGTCTCTTCCGAGCCCCTTTTCTTTAATAAAAAAAACCTCGTCGTAAAGTTTAGTTGCTAAATTGGTGTCCAGATTCTTAAATATTATACCAAAATGTTAAATTTTGCGTTGAAGTTTTAGTAACACCCACCACATTTGTTTACCATTTATTTTATTGAAATTTCAATGCGTACTATTTTTATTTTTGAATTCTTAGCAAAGTACGATCTTTTAAAATGTATGGTACGATCTTCTAAAAAATAAAGTTGGCAACCCTGCTTGACGCATTTTGTGTGTGCTAATAATACTAGTAAAATAAGCAATTATGAAAAATCAAAGTGGTTTGTCTGTGTATTCACTAATCTTGCTGGTTTCACATGAATGAAATATGATTCAATCAATAGATGTACGTAGTACCTACGTTTCACCATTGTGTAGGTAGCTTCGCTGATCGCCTGATTTAGTCATAACTTACTTATACATCAAATTCTATTCTCTGATTTTATTCAACTCAAACCAATGGATTAGTACCTAAGCGTATCAGAATGTTATCAGTACCTACTTACATACATTAAAAAGATTTTTAAATCTGGAAAGTCGTGTACTAGTAACTACTTACTACATATTTAAACTAGATAATACAATAATTACATTAGTATTGTATCTGTGTGAACCAAGGGCAGATCGCAGAGATATTTTTTTCACTTTATGTAAAGCATTCTTTCTCATTCCATAATAAAAAACATTTTATCAATCAAAAAATGTTAACTGCGCGGGCAAACCCGCGCGCCCGGCGCTAACTTGCTAGAAACACAATATTCTGGAAACGATTCGCAAGTTTTCAAGACTCAAGCAATCACGCTTTGACGGTATGGCAACAACGCGGGGTGCGAGCGCTGCTACTAGAATGGCAACGTCGCATTATCGAATTTAAAAGATAAATTCTTGTCTAAATGTTCGAATATCGAACAGCGCCATCTATTATGAATGTTTACTAATCGTAAACTCGTAACACAACAGCAACCAACTTTCTCGGTGGTTCTATAAATTTCCGTCAGATGGCGCGATTCAGGTCACTCACACATGTAAAGATTTTTCGTTTTTTATTCGGTCTAATTCTCCTAGAAATACTGTTTTTTTTATAAAATTTGGGCCATATGCGAACATAATACATTATTAAGTCTCATTAAAGTTGCTTTTATTCTGCAGAAACTGTTTATTTACCGAGATTTCCACACCTGAAAAATGTATGGCGAGGGCTATCTAGGCATTCACCTTAATAAGACATATTAAGCGATTATTTATGTACTTTTTTATATACGTTTTGAAAATTTAAGCGAGAATGGTTGCTAACCAACTTGACATCTTTGTAGATACTAAATGGTTATTCAAAATGATTTGAGAACCCTTAAGATGACCGTCAATTACCTTTTTAATGATACCCCAATAACCCAATTGACATCGTTTGTCGACTTTCATTTTTTTATTTTTCATAATGTGGCGTATTTAACTGTCTGTCGCCATATTAAACTTTGACCACAGTCGGGTAGTAAAAATACAAGACACTAATTAATTCTTAAGTTTAAATAAAGAGTTACCGTGGCACTGGCATATAGACAACAGAAGGAACACGGGTGGGTTTTAGTCAGTAAAAGTCTGATACGCCCGCCCAGCTCCGCCCAGAGCGGGAGACGTCATTTGAAGATTTCACATTCACAAAAAAAAAGTTTAAAATAAGTAAACATGATTTTTCTCTGTTCATAATTGAAATAGAAACGTTTAATTACCTAAACCAAGTAGCTTATGCAAGCCCCATAGATATATATATTGTACATATTATAAAGATAAACAGTGTTAGGTTTTAACAGATGTTTATCACACGTCATTTTAAGGGTCTTTTAAGGTCATTAAATTACGGTTTTTGTTTTGGTATCAAACTTGAAAGAAACATAGGGGGCATAAAAACTAGAGTATTTCCATGCAGAAGCATAAATACCTTCATCTTCGTCGTCCTTATTATGTGGATCGCGCCACATACGGCGCGTCTCGGAAGTTATTCGGTCGAGACTGCAGTGTGCACCGTACGGTAGGTTCCTCCAACGGCCTTCATGTGCGCGTCTTTCTTCCACCCGGCCCGTATTATCTAAGTTTATGCGTAGTATCATAAGCTTTTCAATAACATGCTTAGGTGAACAAAATTAATTGAAATTAAACTTTACAATTACGCAGAATTTAAAACTTTTTACAAAAAACATTCAAATTAAAAAAAAAAAAAAAAAAAACTGGAAAATAACTGTAACCTCGGAAGTCTGTGTCCTTTGGTCTGGGTTTTAGTTTTCCATTCTTCCTAAAGTTATTTTTCACTTTGTAGTTTTTGGTAAGTCGGTTATTGTGAAAAAAAGATTTTTGGCTGGTATACGAATTAGTGTGGGATAGGTCCCACACTAATTAAAATCACTCTTCTCTATGTAAACATCAGTGACAGGAAGTATAGAACAGCATCAAGAAAACATAAAGTGGATTAAATACGTATTATCGAAGGTAAAACAAAAACTACCCTGGCAAATGTACGTAAATTACAGCCACACTGCCGCTGTACGGCCGAAACTAACCAAAACAGAACGAAATACTTCCTACGCTTGGCCCTTTTACTCGTGCGTCCGACGGTGAGCGTGCATGAATTTGTAATGTGAAAATTTTCTCCCACAATCCGTATACGTAACAAATTTTATAAACAATCAATGTTTTATAACATATTTGTAAACATTCAGTGAATTTATTGTGATATTTAACATAAATTACATTAATTTGTGTATTTGGTGGCGTGCGTTCATTCCGGGACATGTTCTTTAAGAATAGGGGAATAACAAAAAATATGAAAGCACTGTGTGAAAGATGATATGCCACTAATGGGGTGACTATCGAAATTACGACTAATAAACAGGTATGGCAGAAAAAAAAACATGTTTGCGCCGATCCCAATTAAATTCGTGCCCTCAGGCAGGAGAGTTATGTTTTTGATTTTAGGAGAAAATCTCTGTCGAATCTAGCGTGAGTGTCTAATGTTATTATACCTGTTACTTACTGTACATAGTTAATTGTTTTTCACGATGTATGTCGGGTGTGATCTATTTACTGGAACATTTCCGTGGATTTCTTTGCGGAGTATTTCGTCATCAAAATATTCGACTGTCCTTTTGTTATAATGTTCCATTCTGGAGGTATCCAGGTGTAGAGACTATGATGGATTTCCTCTATTAAAGGAGTTCAGTAAAACATCGAGTCTACTGCCTGATTTTCGCTTTTTCTGTGCAGCCGGTATTCTGTTAAAAGTAAATGGCTTTGTGTTCTCTAGTTAATAACTGTCACCGGTACCGAGAATGTGTTTCGGGGCAGCATATTATAATACCTAAACTGTTGTGCCATCGACATGACGAAGAAGTTTTTTTTATCAACTTAGCGTTCAGCCAGACTCTCAATATCGCCATTAATGAGCCTTTAATAAGATAAGATACGCGCCCATTTAGTTAGTCGCGGCTGACTATGTATTTTATGGTTCGAGGATGCGTTGTTGCATAAGTGTTCATGAAAGCCGAAAAAGAGCTTGCCCCTAACTTAATCATTACCATGTTATTAATTTACTGGTCAAGCCGAAAAATTAATTTTTTTGGATTAAGCGATGATAGCTAATTTTCGGTACTAAAACCAAACCATTTTTATATGTAAAGCAAACATTCGTCTATAAACAATGAAAAATTCTTATTAACTTTTTAAAGAGCTCTCCAATGCAAGGCATGCCAATTAGGAGTAATGACAACCAGATAGTGGTGGCAATATGCCTCTTAAGCTCATGAAAATGCTTCAACTTTAACAAAGTTTATTAATTATTCTCTCCTACAAGCTGATACTGAAAAATAGCTGTATATTTTTAGTATAACATTTTCATCATCAACAGCACATTGTGTGCATGACAATCACTCTTAATGAGATCAGGTACTTTACCTATCATATTAGTTTATATAATAATGAGTTTTGAACACCATAATTTGCATTAATGTCATCTGCACTGAGGCCAGATACTCTCCTAAAAGAGATTTTATATATATTCATAATATAGAATTTTAATGGCTGCGAACATATCAGCACTCACATCAGCACTTTCAGAGAAATTGAAAAGTTTGTTTATATTCCCTTTACTAAAAGTACTGGACTACTATAGGGAATAATTAGTGTTTTTTTAATTTGATGAATCGGATTTAGATTACAAAAACATGTTTTCGTCTTGTAAATAAGGACCAATAACTTCCATCGGCTCAATGGCTTCCATTTTGGTTCTTACTAGTCGACTTAAAACAGTTTTTCTTACGTACGTGTCCAAATCAAACTGAAGAATTCGAGAAAATTACACTACGAATTATAAATTTTGCATTTGTATCACATTGTGGGTTATTTGTTAACCATGTATATTCGTTCTCCTATAACTTTATTATACGTTTTTTGGATGAAATATCGTCAGCTATAAAAAAAAAAACCAGACAAAAGACGGTCAATAACACAATTCTGGCAGTGGAAATTGTAGAAAAATCAGTTGAAGGAAAGTGAAATCAGTTGCTTCGCGCCAAAAATCCAAATTAAACAACTGACATTTATTTCTAACATAGTTTGTTACATTGGCATTAAATTTTGACGTGACTGATTGTGGCTGCGTTTAGAAACGCCCGAGTTTTATGGCTTTGGGCCTTTGGGTACCAGTATAAAGACCAGCACTAATACGCTGTAACATTACGACAAGTATTGTAAAAAAGTTAAAGTCCAGATGATGACCCGCTCTATGTAGGTCCATGCCAACTAAATCTTATGTGTTGGGCCGAAACAGTTGGACGCTATCCAAAAATATTTTAAGAAGCCTTTCTCTAAAGGCTTTCCGAATAAAAATCCACCAATGCATGTTTAGCGATTATTTAAAGTTTAGGAGAAAACGGAAGTCTTAGCTTTAAGCACTTCCCCCTTTTTACAAAACAGGGTTTTTATTTCGATCAGGTTTAAACCACCAAGCCAGTTTTTGAATTAAGAACCAAAAATGTGTAGAAATGCAGTTCTTTTTACAGAACTGTCAACTTTGTCTGGTGCTAAGTTATCATTTTTTAATCGACTTAAAAAGAAACCGGCCAAGTGCGAGTCGGACTCGCGCACCGAGGGTTCCGTACAAACCTGCTATTCACGGTTTATGCATAAGGTTTATGTTTATGAAATCAAAATGTTTTTTTTTTTATTATTTGTATATTTGAGTTGACTGAATGAAAGGTAAATTGTGGTTTACGATTTATGACGTATTAAAAAAAAAAACTACTTACTAGATCTCGTTCAAACCAATTGTCGGTGGAAGTTTACATGGTAATGTACATAATATTTTTTTTTTTTAGTTTTATCATTCCCTTATTTTAGAAGTTACGGGGACACACACACACACACATTTTACTTTGGAAGTGTCTCTCGCGCAAACTATTCAGTTTAGAAAAAAAATGATACTAGTAACCTCAATATCATTTTTGAGGACCTATCCATAGATACCCCACACGTATCATATGGGTTTGATGAATTTTTTTTTTTGAGTTTCAGTTCTATGTATGGGGAACCCCAAATATTATTGTTTTTTTTTTCTATTTTTGTGTGAAAATCTTAATGCGGTTCACAGAATACATCTACTTACCAAGTTTCAACAGCATAGCTCTTATAGTTTCGGAAAAAAGTGGCTGTGACATACACGGACAGACAGACATGACGAATCTATAAGGGTTCCGTTTTTTGCCATTTGGCAACGGAACCCTTATAGATCGAAACGAGGAGGTTCTCAATTCGACTGTATTTTTTAATGTTTGTTACCTCAGAAGTTTTAACTGGGTGAACCGATTTTGATGATTCTTTTTTTTAATTTTCAAATCTGGTGTTTCCCGTGCTATTTCAATTTTATTGACTTTGCTTTGGTCGTTTTTGCGTTAGCTTCGTTAATACGAATTTAATCTACTTTGTTTATCCTGATGGTATAGGAATTAGTGCGGGGTAGATACCATAACTAAAAATTTAAAAATAATAACTTTTTTCAAAAAAATAACAACCGACTTCCTTAAAAACACTACAAAGTGAAAAATAACTTTAATTTCGGAATTCGGTGGCAAAAAACTTAAATACAGGTCCTAAGACACCGATTTCCGAAATTAAAGTTATTTTTCACTTTGTAGTGTTTTTTTTGGGGTAAAATCGAAATAAAAGTTGGAAATGCAAAAACTAGCTTGTAGCTTTAAACTACAAATACATAGATCGATTTTGTTATATGATCAACGGTTTATGTACATAATGAGCCAACGCTTGCATATTTTTGGTTTTACGTATCTGAAAGTTACCAATTAGATAAAAAAATTGACAATTGGTCGATATAGTCGGCGAAATAAAAAAAAAATCTACAGTTATATTAAAATTACTACACATACCTACTTTTTGAAGACAACTATTTTGCATGCCTTAATTGGTAGGACATACTGTACTGCGCATCTACTCAATATCTTCAAATGTATGTATATCAATTTTCAGCAGTAAATAAATTGAATTGAATTGAAGACATAGTTTCTATCTTAACTCTTAGTTATACCGTTAAAGTTCTCCCGTTTGGTACTTGTCCAATACAGCCATATTTAACTTATTATGTCGCGAAATATGGTCGATTAGACATTATATTATAAGAATGAGACACCTATTAGATTTCCTGTTCACCATGTCAAAATATTAATCAAAATTATGTATCGCCACGAATAATGCGATAAAATGAACTAATATTTAGCACTAGAAGTGCGGGTGTCCCAAATTTGACCCATTTCGATGTTCTTCCTGCTCTGATTAATATTTTATTATGCATATAATCGTAACTTTTTATGATTTTTCATGAAATATGATGATTATTATTATTTATACGAGACTTCAACCACGTAATTGCAATATACATATTTTTTTATCTAAATTTACCTCAGTCTGTATGTTCAGCGCTTCTAGTGTTAATTCATGCCTCTGTGAAAGAAACATTTTTAGAAGGGTAGTAAGTAACTGGATTTTGTTAGGACATAAGGTAGAAATTTTTATAACCTAAATTAAATTGAACAAGGTTCATTTATGTTGAACTCACTGCCTAAAATTTCAATTGCACCTGCTAAGTTGCGATAGCAAATGTGCTCTCGTGGGTTTTTAGTTGAGCCGTTGAAATGACAGTGGACACTAGCTAAGTCGCTGAAGTTGGGAGGGTAGCACCTAGCTGGTAAATGAATGAAGGGGACTTTTGTGGAATATGACCTTAGGGATTTGCGTACAATCTCCTAGGCTTAGTGCTATTCAGAACGTTGCATAGCTGCTTAATATTGGAGATTGTGACCAGACATTTTTGTCATAGGTCTGTCTTGTACGAGAATTTTGGAGATAGACAGCTAAACTCTACGTTTGCTGTTGTCTTGTCATTTGTTTATAATACCACCCATTTAACAAACATTAACTCTCATTAAATATGTATATGGGTGATACTTTGTAAATACGTTTTCAGCCCGTTCATAATTGGCCGCTCATATTAATATTCTTTCTATTTAAAAAAATATACACAAGGGCTACACAAGTAATAGTTTAATAATAAGTGCTAAAAGCCCAATGAATTGTAGCTAGTTTTCGAGATGTTAGCGTTTTTCTGGTAAATGGTTGCAAGGGACCTTATGGTGTAGCAGGGTTTGTTAAAAATAAATCTAAACCATATAATACATTATTATAATTATTTATTTTTGTATGTCATTTAGAATTAATATTCGTGTAATAATATTACTTCATTTTCGAGCAAAAATCAACTAGTCTAGCGAACCTTTTCCTGTTATCTTCTGTTTGGATAGCTTTGTTATTTGAGAAGCATGTCTTACTACCCTGTAACAAAATATTATCTCTATAATGATATGAATTACTAAAGTAATCAAAATATTGACTGTTGTCAAAACAACACAGATCCCTGGAATGATGAAAGACGAGTCTCCTGCCACATCACATAACATATAGTCCCCGGCAACAGTCCCTGTTGCAAGGGACTCTATTTTCAGACTTACTCGTGAAATATAAACAAGACTATGATGATGAATGTTCTTTTGTGATTTCTCGATAAATATGTACATACACCATTCTCAGGTTTATGGAATATATCGGATTTCTCAAATAAACACTAAATTCAATAATTACCAGTCGACTTTGCGTCGTATCGGCACCCATACACACCCCGCTACAAACAGGGCAATGCAAATAAAAAAAATGGCAGCTAACGCCACTGACATGGTCTTTAGATGTTCCTTTTTACGCAAGACACCATGAAAGACGCAGAGGAAAAAAGTGATCTTGATTTTTTTTTAAAGTGACGCCCATAATTCTGTATTAAAAATAAATATCTTAAAATTAAATCCATCGTCCAGCAGTGGACGTCTTTCGGCTGAAATGATGATGATGATGATGAAAATTAAATCTCAAAGTGTAAATTATGGAATGCACTGAGGATTGTTTTTATGCTGCTTGCTCGGTTTTGATATAAAAATATAATTTATACCACATCTGCTCTAAATAGTCTTGAGTCAGAATGCTACGTTCTGAGATATTTTAATTTATGGACTACTCCTTAATGTGTTTACAGAGATTCGCGCATATAAATCGACAGCTTTATATTCATAAATCGATTGTATTGTAGTGTGAAAAAGGTAAAAGTATTGGAGGTTGGCGAAATGGTTTATAAATCAATTCAAATCAAAGTCGAAAAAGAGTGCATTGAACACTAGTCAAATCAACAGTGTTGAGCTTAACAAAACTGTTTCATCAATAAAAATACGGTTCTTATTTCTTAAATCGCGCTGGCCTAGTTTCTGATCAGATATGTCCAGTAGTGTCTCTAGGGTAAGTCACGTTTAATTTTCCTTTCATATTTTCAGCTTATCCTCTTTCATAAAACTGGATTATAGTGTCAACAGAAACTTAACTTGTCTAACAACTGGAATAGAGCTTTAAATCAGATAAATGGGGATGGATATTAAAGCCTTCGATTTTTATAAGGCTTATACTTAGAACAATTAACCTGTGCAGAATAGACAAAGCGGCGGTAGCTTTTTCTGCCTGGATATGTGCAAAGAAGAAACCATGGAAATATTTAGTTTTAAGGATTTGCTTCAAATTCAATAGTGATTTGGTTCTGTTGCACTTAGGCCATCGACCTTGATGCCAAAATAGCCACACGGTACCAATTTTGAGATTGGATCAGACGGATCTGAAGGTAGAAGTTAAGTAATTTTATTTTTGCATCTATGATGTCAGTGGAACGGAACCTGTACCATACTCAGTAGGGGACGTCCATCATACGTTCACTAACTGCTTGTAAATCTACTTATATGAATAAATATAAATGCTGATCCTTGAAAAGTGTCGGCGGCTGGACCGATGTTTGTTTTTTAAACGTTCGTAGTAACCTGAATAATATAAGTCTGCCCGGAAAATTCGAGAAAAACAGAAAGTGCTTTTTGTATTAATTTAAAATCGGGCACAACAACGTGTCGGGTGTATTAGTAATTTATAAATATATGTTAAAAAATGTGGTCCATGTCGTGGAGGCTTGGAAAATAATGCATAGATTACTTATTTATTGTAAACATCAGATACTGTTCGTTGTGCTCCTAGCTGTTGTCCACATTTTGATGAGTCACTAGCCATCACATAAAAATGACCCAGTGAGAAATATTTACCTGTATATGATATATGGAAGAATATCATGCGCCTCAAATTGCACAAAAATGTTTACTGTGCAAATTGAAATCGACCTATCAGACGTTTAGGACCACTTGCACCACATTGCTAAAGATATTTATGACATCTTTCTGTCTCTGTCATCTTCTGAAGCAGAGTTATGTTTTGTCGATTATTAGTTCAAGCGAGCCTTAAAACGAAACTGTATACTCTTAAATAGGTTACAGATAGCCGTCAGTCCGCACTGGCACTGCTGGGTCAATTACGGCTCACATTGGGAACGTTTAAGGCTGATCGTCAAGCTGCCTGCCAAGCGTGGCGATTACGGCAAAACCCCACTTATTGGAAGAGGCCTGTCTGGCAGTGGAAGTTTTTCGGATGAAATAATGGAGGCTGATTTATATAGTATGAGAAAAAGTCGGCTCGGTTTTATCAATGCCACAAATGGGTTTGCTTTGCACGGTTTAGCATAAAGTGACAATAGCAACTTTACATCATAAAAATATAAAAGAAAACTGAATTCAGTTAATAGAACCAATCGGAACACTGAAATATTGATCAGTTCAGACAAAGATTTAACATAAACGCACGTCTTCACCAAAAGGTTAGTAGGGTAGCTATGGTAAAAACAAATAACTATTAATGAAACGCTAATAAACGCGAGGGTCGGAAGCAATTAATTCGTATCCGGACACATTGTTTTCTTGCCGGCTCAGTTTTTCATAATCTTTGTTTGACGTAGGTTCCAAGCAAGTAATTCCTTACATAATATTAAACGAAGTCGCATTTCGTGTCTGTACCCTTAGATCTTTTAAACTGCACATCGGGTTTTAATGCTGTTTTGAATTGATGAATAGACAGAGTGATTCAAGAGGAAGGTTTACATGTATATAATACGAGGGCGAAACCACTGGCAAAACCTAGTAATATTATAAACAGGTACAATTTGTTTCTTTGTTTGTAGGGGATAATAATCTGTGGTACTTCAATCAATTTATTTATTTTCTCACCACAATATTAAAAAGTTTACAAGTCCATATTACTTAGTCTTAAGCTATTAATACACATTAAGGCTCCTACACACAGTGCCGGCGGCAGGGCCGCCGGGCAAGCCGCCGCCCAAGCCGCCGTGCAGCCGGCGGCATTCAAAGCCGCTGGGCTTTGCCACGCAAAGGAGCCGCCGGCATGGCCGCCGGGCTGTGCCGGCGGGTTACGCGGCTTGCCGGCGTCAGTTTGTTCCTGGCATTCGAGCGGTAGTGGTGTGCGGTTTGTTTGTAGGTATTAAAGAAATTAAAATGTCGTTTCATTGGGACGACGAAACTGTGTTGCTATTAATAGAAAAATTTCATGAAAATGATATATTATGGAATCCCAGAAATTCAGTCTATAAGGATAGGAACAAACGAACGGACGCATTGAACATAATTGCAAGTGTATTTGACATTGATAAAGGCGAAGTAGAGAGAAAGTTAAAAAAAAACCTCTCATTATTTTCGGGAAAAAAAGAAGGTTGAACAGTTGCACAAATCTGGTGTGTACTTCGAGAATCAGTGAGGAAAGAAGTTGTGGTGAAATTTTAAACAGTTCTCCAAGGCTGAAATAACTTACTCCTGTAGCTAAAACCCGCAACGTTGCTGCCAACCTCTCTTTAGCGGGTTTAGCCTTTCTCCAGTCAGTATTTTTTTTTGTGCTAATGTACACTTCAGTACTCTCTAGAAAAATTCAAAATCTTCATGTCATTCTCAGAAACCCAAAGAACATACTATTGTGCAAACGCTGACACCCCATATCATCTTTTTTATACTCTTCTATCATTACAGTACCGTTCTGCCATTTTCTATTTTGTAAACTTGGGCGCACCCAAAACCTTCACGTCATTTTGCATTTTTTTCTTATTAAAATAAAAATTACAACTACGGCGGCAGTGCTGATGATTTCCTTATTCATTGTAACCAACCAACCATAAAATGTGCACTTCACTAGCGTTCTATGTGACTGTCACAACCGGAATGATGCTTGGCGGCTTTGCGCGGCTTGTGCCGGCGGCTTGTATTGCCGGCGGCATAGCCGCTCGGCATAAACCCGGCGGCATTGCCGCCGGCACTGTGTGTAGTAGCCTTTACAATATTGTGGGAGACTGGTGCCTGAGCTAGGCAAAACCTGTGTTTCAGGACACCAGGTCTTACTACCAGTCGGATTTAAAAATTGTTTTCCCAGTTCTTAGCCCAATTGGGGATGGTTATGGGCTATTCAACATAACGATACGGCCGTAAGGAGCCGAGTAACAAGAAAAAATGCAGGAATTATGCTAAGACAAAACGAATTAATATCGCTTGCGGGCGAAGCGATGTTATTGGATATATTTTTATGTTAAAACAAATAGTAATTTCACGGGGACGAAATCTGGCAGAAGTTAGTATTGAATACAGAGGGGTGATTGCGGAATTTTTTATCGGTAGGAATTGGTTTAATATTTATAGTTAAACAACATTCATTGCGTTATTTATGTTGCTGAGCCGACAATTTATTCGAACAAATGACGCAATGGTTTAGAAATAATCTTCAATCCCATTCAGATTCTGATAAATTGTGCGTTACGCAATTAGGGTGCAGGTCCTAATGGGAAACAGTTTGCTTTATTTGAAACTCATAGGCGGTTATGGGAAGAGCGATCCTCGATCTTTGAGAGGTAGGGAATGTATGATTACTCGTCAAATACGAGACGAAAAGAATGTCGGACATTTACGTTTCGTATTAATTCCAAATTGTCCTAGATTTTCGCTATATTGATAAAAATGTGATTGCAAATATATGACCATTCCGATTCGTTCCTCCGTTTGGCCGTAGAAGACATAACACGAAGAAAATTGGAAAAGAATGGCTTTACATAGCAGTGCAACAACGTAGTTAAATTAAAATAGGTTTTTGTTTACCCGCATTGTGGTATAGTCAATGTGTTTGCTATTTACGTAATTAAGTCAGTGACACGCAGATATTGCGTTCAATTCTCAAGCTAGTCCAATATTATTGCTCCTGGAACCGTGTAAATAACTCCTTGGGTATGTGTAGATAGGGTGTGGTGTCTGGGCAACTGCTCGATGATTGATGTAGGGACGTTGTATTGTATATACATATGCTAGTTTCGTGGTGAACTCTGATAGCGCGATACAAGATTTCGTGATGCGTAATTCGTATTACGCGGTATATATGTTACGGCTAAAGGTGGGTGTGAACATAAACTTAAGATTAGCCGGCTAAACTTAGGTTTATCTTCGAGAAGCAGCTAAAGTTCGATATCATGTTAGTTTGCGTCGTGATATTCCATCTTTAGCCGGCTAATGTGCACATTAACCGAAATGAAACGGCTAAAAATGTCTTTAAATTAAAATATTTTCTTGAAAGTCAATAATTATGTTGTGCTACTAAAGTTAGTGACAGAAACATATCGCTGCAAAACCGACTCCACGTAGTCTTGTCTGCCCTACCCCTAGAGTGTAATTTAGAATCGCGTAGGCGCGGAGGGGCGAGGCAGCCCGCGAGCTGAGGAGCAGGTGGTTTTAACACCCGCCGCCGCAGCAGAGGTTGGCCGGCGAAGCCGGCCAACAAGCCGAAGCTGCGGTGGTGAGCGTTTAGACCATCTGCGACGTTAAGCTCGCGTGGGACTGCCGGAGCCCTGCAGCGCCGGAGCCGTGACAGAAACCATGCTTGCTTGCATGTTGCATGATTGCTTCTACATTTTAGCCAAGGGCCTCCAGTTACACTTAAGTTTAGCCGGCTAAAGATAGAAGAAACTAACATTAACACCTCCTCGAAGATAAACCTAAGTTTAGCCGGCTAATCTTAAGTTTATGTTCACACCCACCTTTAGCCGTAACATATATACTACAGTATTGCCTCGTAGTTAACATCTATAGTTGAACTAGGACGATTCCTGTATCGTGACATAAAGCGCCAGAACCATCAAAATAGTGTAAGTGAATTGTGATTTTGTGTAGTGTCTAGTAGTGAAAGGCGTTTGGGGTGTTGGATAGTGTAAATATGTCTTACCGAATAAATAAAATGGTGCAATTGACAAAAGCATTAAATATTTCGCAACCATGAGCAGGCAGGTTCTCTGTTTTCCACATAGAAAAGGGCAAATAGGTAGTTATGCCTTCTTTTTACATTAGGATTTGTTGAACGGATAAATGTAGAGTTCTTTATTTATTGTAAAAAAAGGAGCAACAAGAGGGTAAATCTCTTTATTTATTGTAAAAAAAGGAGCAACAAGAGGGTAAGAAAGATAATTTGGGTTCATGGGGTCTTGTGCATACCTCGTGCTTTCGGCGTTGTGAGTTGCTGACCAGTATTTGGTCATAAACGAGTTTGCTGTTTTTCTTCACAACAATTCTTTCTATGAACAATTACTTGAAAAACCGGCCAAGTGCGAGTCGGACTCGCGCACCGAGGGTTCCGTACAAACCTTCAGGTATTCACGGTTTATGCATAAGGTTTATGTTTATGAAATAAAATGTTTTTTTTTTTAATTTTTATATTTGAGTTGACTGAATGAAAGGTAAATTGTGGTTTACGATTTATGACGTATTAAAAAAAAACTAATTACTAGATCTCGTTCAAACCAATTTTCGGTGGAAGTTTACATGGTAATGTACATCATATATTTTTTTTTAGTTTTATCATTCCCTTATTTTAGAAGTTACGGACACACATTTTACCACTTTGGACGTCTCTCGCGCAAACTATTCAGTTTAGAAAAAAATGATATTAGAAACCTCAATATCATTTTTGAAGACCTATCCATAGATACCCCACACGTATGGGTTTAATGAAATTATTTTTTTTGAGTTTCAGTTCTATGTATGGGGAACCCCGAATATTATTGTTTTTTTTTTTTTTTTTGTGTGAAAATCTTAATGCGGTTCACAGAATACATCTACTTACCGAGTTTCAATAGCATAGCTCTTATAGTATCGGAGAAAAGTGGCTGTGACATACTCGGACAGACAGACAGACAGACAGACAGACATTTCGAATCTATAAGGGTTCCGTTTTAATGCTATTTGGCAACGGAACCCTAAAAATGAATGCATTGGGTGGGTCGAGTTTCGTGTAGTTTTTAATTAGTTTGTGACGGATGTAGTCCAACCTAATATTAGTATTAATTTAAGTAATAGTTATTGTTCTCAAGTAAGCGACATGTTATGTTTTTATTGAGAATAAAGTTTCTTTAAACCTAACAATTGCTTAACCGAAGAGACTTGGCAGCATTGATAGTGTGCTTGTAGGGAACAATATCAGTTTAAAATTGCTTACTTTCAGTATCGCCCGCTGAGGCATTTTTTAAGTTCTGTGGTGTTCACAATCTTATTCAACATTTAACACAAATACAAGGTTAACATTGCCATAGAAGTAGTCGCCACGTACTAGTTTTAACTGTGGTGTGGTTTACTTCCATGATGAACTTAGTTTGAATATGTTGTCACGATCATATTTATTTTAAACATAATTACGAAACGTTGCGTTAATATGATGAGGTACAAGGCTGCACGTCACTGATTTAACCATTAGAAACTGGTATCTTATGCTAAACGAAATTGAAATCTTGCTTGTTCTGGTCAAAGTAAGTTACTGTCTGATAGATTTCCTTGGGACTTTATTTACAGCAAAAGATGCACACATGTGTTGGCAAAAATTTGTTTGATTGACGATTAAAACTTAAACTAACGGTATTATTTTCAACTAATGACTGAATTAGTTTTAGTTTTCAATTAGGATTGCACACATGTGTTGGCAAAAATTTGTTTGATTGACGATTAAAACTTAAACTAACGGTATTATTTTCAACTAATGACTGAATTAGTTTTAGTTTTCAATTAGGATTTTTTTAAATTCTTGAATTTTAATGTCCCGAGAGGAAGCCTGTGTCCCAGCATTGGGAACGATATAAGTAATAAAGTAAGTAATAAAAGTAAATCAATAATTTGAAAAAAAAAAAAAAACTTTAAGTACGAAGTTCAAAAAATTGTTTGACACGCATCTATTCTTCCTGAAGATATTCCCCTTTAAATGGGAGGAAGATTAGTTTTAGGATTAATGACAAGCTAAAATTGATGATTGAACATTAAGTTAAAACGAATACTAAAATTTAAATCGTGATTGGTTTTAGTTAAACCAATTTAATCACTGTTTTTTTAGTCCGGGTCGGGCCGGACATCGACGCACAACCTGCTATTTATTATATGGATTCAACTGCTACGCGGTCAAAATATGTGGAAACCTGAGCGTCGTTGTGCTGGGCACACCACAATACGGCGGTAAGTCCCCTCTTTGAGGAGTGGATAGAGAGGCGCCACGGCGTCCTCACCTTCCGCCTGACGCAGGTTCTCACCGGGCATGGGTGCTTCAGGGGGTTTCTGTTCAGGATAAAGCGGGAGGATTTTCTGGAGGACACGGTGGAGGTGTGCCCTGCCTGGGCGGAGCACCGTCGTGTTCTCGTGGAGGCGATCGGCGGCGGCGACCTCTCGCGTCTGGCCCTAGTGCGAGCCATGGTGCGGGCATGGGAAGCCGTCACCTCCTTTTGCGAAGCAGTAATGCTCGCGAAGGAGGAGGCGGGGCGCGTGAGGGAGTGGCAGTTTCTGCGCCCTCACGTCCCTAGCCGCCGCAGGAGGAGACGCCCCGGGCGTCGCGAGTCGATCGCGGACTCCCGGCCATCGTAGGCGCGGGCTTGCGGGCGGTGAGATACCGTGGCCCTGGCATGTAGGTAACTGAAGGAACACGGGTGGGTTTTAGTCAGTAAAAGTCTGACACGCCCTCCCGCTCCGCCCAGAGCGGGAGAAGTCATTTGATGATTTACCATTCAAAAAAAAAAAGAACCGTCGTTGTGCCTGGCACCCTGTATTCAACCTCGTTATTGCTTAATTGGTTCTGAAAAAGGAAAAACGGACCGTTTGAATCACGTTTCTGTCGCCTATCAAGTTTTTTTTTTTACTTTAATAATAATTAGCTTTTGCCAACGGCTTCACCTGCGAGGTGGTGGAAAATTTCTCACGGGAACGCACTTCCTGGATTAATGTAGCCTATGTGTTATGGGTATAAACTATACAGAACCTAACAGAAATCGAAATACAGTTCCTTTTACAAAATTAACAACTTAGTCCGCAGCTGTCATTTTTAGGGTTCCGTTGCCAAATGGCAAAAAACGGAACCCTTATAGATTCGTCATGTCTGTCTGTCTGTCCGAGTATGTCACAGCCACTTTTTTCCGAAACTATAAGAGCTATGCTGTTGAAACTTGGTAAGTAGATGTATTCTGTGAACCGCATTAAGATTTTTACACAAAAATAGAAAAAAAAAACAATAATATTTGGGGTTCCCCCAACATAGAACTGAAACTCAAAAAAAATGTTTTTCATCAAACCCATACGTGTGGGGTATCTATGGATAGGTCTTCAAAAATGACATTGAGGTTTCTAAAATCATTTTTTTCTGAACCGAATAGTTTGCGCGAGACACTTCCAAAGTGGTAAAATGTGTGTCCCCGCCCCCTCGTAACTTCTAAAATAAGGGAATGATAAAACTAAAAAAATATATGATGTACATTACCATGTAAACTTCCACCGAAAATTGGTTTGAACGAGATCTAGTAAGTAGTTTTTTAGGGTTCCGTAGCGAAATGGCAAAAACGGAACCCTTATAGATTCGTCATGTCTGTCTGTCTGTCTGTCCGAGTATGTCACAGCCACTTTTTTCCGAAACTATAAGAGCTATGCTATTGAAACTAAGTAAATAGATGTATTATGTAAACCGCATTAAGATTTTCACACAAAAATAGAAAAAAAAACAATATTTGGGGTTCCCCATACATAGAACTGAAACTCAAAAAAAATTTTTTCTTCAAACCCATACGTGTGGGGTATCTATGGATAGGTCTTCAAAAATGATATTGAGGTTTCTAATATAATTTTTTTGTAAACCGAATAGTTTGCGCGAGAGACACTTCCAAAGTAGTAAAATGTGTCCCCCCCTGTAACTTCTAAAATAAGGGAATGATAAAACTAAAAAAAATATATGATGTATATTACCATGTAAACTTCCACCGAAAATTGGTTTGAACGAGATCTTAGTAAGTAGTTTTTTTTTAATACGTCATAAATCGTAAACCACAATTTACCTTTCATTCAGTCAACTCAAATAAAAAAAAAAAAAAAAAAAAATAATTTCATAAACATAAACCTTATGCATAAACCGTGAATACCTGCAGGTTTGTACGGAACCCTCGGTGCGCGAGTCCGAGTCGCACTTGGCCGGTTTTTTTTTAATACGTCATAAATAGTAAACCACAATTTACCTTTTATTCAGTCAACTCATATATAAAAATAAAAAAAAATAACATTTAATTTCATAAACATAAACCTTATGCATAAACCGTGAATACCTGTAGGTTTGTACGGAACCCTCGGTGTGCGAGTCCGACTCGCACTTGGCCGGTTTTTTTCTAAACTGAATAGTTTGTGCGAGAGACACTTCCAAAGTGGTAAAATGTGTGTCCCCCCCCCCCGTAACTTCTAAAATAAGGGAATGATAAAACTAAAAAAAAATATATGATGTACATTACCATGTAAACTTCCACCGAAAATTGGTTTGAACGAGATCTAGTAAGTAGTTTTTTTTTTAATACGTCATAAATCGTAAACCACAATTTATATTTCATTCAGTCAACTCAAATATAAAAATCAAAAAAAAAAAAAAAACATTTAATTTCATAAACATAAACCTTATGCATAAACCGTGAATACCTGCAGGTTTGTACGGAACCCTCGGTGCGCGAGTCCGCCTGGCACTTGGCCGGTTTTGTATAAAGAAATTCATCGAAATAAAAGAACAGACTGAGCCGTAGGCTAGAACTAAAGTTAGATCGCGTTTTTGTGCAAAAATAATTGGGCGATTCTGCCCTGAAGCTCAATAGCGTTAAGTTACCAATGAAAAAATCTCATGAAAGGGAATATTTCTTATTGTGACCTTTTGTCTTACAGCTACATAGATCTAAATGTTAGTAATTAAGAACTATTGAAATTCTAGTATTTCGTCAATTTCTTTTCTTGCGTCGATTCTATTTATGCTTTGCAAACATTATTATTAAACCATTTTATTGTAAAACATTGGCCCCCTAGATGCAACTTCAGAAAGTTTTTAAAGAGTCCGTCGGCCGGACAAGGTTACGCCTGCCGCATCCTCCAATAGCCATATATTATTATATGACACTGGAAAAATTTCTTCAAGGTAAATATATCTTTACATGACGACCTCTCGATCGACAGTCAGTGAGGAACTACAGTACTCTTATTATGAATAATTAAACATGATCGAAATTCAGGTACGTTTGTGCCTTGCAAACATCGTCTTCTAAGTCTATAACTGTCTACTTTAAAACGTGTCCGTCTATACTCGTATGCCGTTTTAGGACCTGTGTTTCTAAGAGTGGGTCGTAAACTTGTCGAAGCTCCCAGTACCGTTACGATATATTTTATTGGAAAGATCTCGCTTAGAACAATAGTTCTTACTACTACGATGTGTTTCAATTATTAACTTGTTCGGCGTTAAATCATTCTAAGAGTAACGTAAACATCGACACCAAATTCTCGTCTTTAGTTAACTAAATAATAAATACTAACTTGTAAACTTCATCATTATTATATTAACACAAATAAAAATACTCCCTAAAGGGTTGGTACACATGTTTTGATCAACTATATTTCGGTTACGGAGGTAAAAACACCACTTTAACCACAATTTTCTTACGCGTCATAAAACAACTGACTACTGACTGAGCGTTTGAAAAAGTTCAATTGATTGATTAAAAAAGTAACGTTATTCATCCAAAGCATATGTGGCCATGGACGAAGGACGTACATTTCAAATTAATCAATTTAACTTAATACGGTTATGCTCCAACCTCATCAGATGCCAGTAACATAATTGTCAATCGATAAACCACTTAAAATTACAAGCTTTCCATTTATGAAGAAGTAATACCTAAATGTTCGCATTTCTTGCAACGCAAGTTTAATTATATTAACTTCTTTTTTCCTGATTCCTAAGTCTTGTTGGATTGTCATCCCGTCAAAACTTGTTTGAGATATATCACTAAAGGCTTTGGGCGCCAATAACATTACTAAATTTCGGTGCCCAAGATGTCACCTAATTAGGTCATTCACTCTGAACTGGCTACAAATTGGTAAAGGTCGTGTTACTAGCAAATGATCTCCTTGAAAATCCCTTTTGTATTGCTATATAGCTTATGGCTATTGGGCCCAAAGTATTCCTTAACGTAGGTGCTCAAGTTGTCACCTATTTAGGCCTAAAACTCCGAACTGAAAAATATTTGGAAAAAGTCACAAACGTTCTACTTGAACAAGCATTTTCCTACATATTCCTTATGGCTATTAGGCTTCAGTGTAGATCTCCATGGTTCGGTGCCCATTCTCCTTTCAGCCAGAGTAATTTATTGACGCGACTAACGCGAGTAAAACTACCAGTCGACACGATTGTTTCCGACATCTTCAACAAAAATCGTTATATTTGGAACACCTCAACGACCATTATGTATCACTTGTACAATCTGATTACTTCGACCATTAAACAACCCTATGTAAATCAGAGGGGTAATTGCGGAACTTTTTATCAGTAGGAATTGGTTTAATATTCATAGTTAAACAACATTCATTGCGTTATTTACGTTGCTGAGCCGACAATTTATTCGAACAAATGACGCAATGGTTTAGAAATAATCTTCAATCCCATTCAGATTCTGATAAATTGTGCGTTTCGCAATTAGGGTGCTGGTCGGTAGTTAATGAGTAGGGGAGCAGGTTCCTAGTTGTCTCAAAATTTAAATAAACATTTTTAATTGAGAGAAATAAAACAAAACTACCGATTTTTCTTCATTAATCATATATTTGGTATTTCAGCCTTCATTAATTGCTCTTACATCTAAAAAATAACAAAATTTGTACGAAAAATTTGAGAATGAAATAATAAAGTCGAGTGGGACAAATTACCCCCGACATGGGGTAGGTTGTCTCAGATGAAAGTCCTCGTTGTCACAGATCACTGTTAACATCACTGTCATCGTCTGAGGCACAATTTGGGCAGCAATAAAATAAATGTTTGTTCCCACCACATTTTTCATGCACCCACATTTTGCATTTTGTGCACTGAACCCATCCTTCATTGGGCTTGCTGCTTGACCAGGTTTCATAACATATCAAACATGACGTATCATCCAAATCGTCATCTTCTTCGCTACTCACTTGCTTTTGTTTCTTATTTTTCTTCTTCGTAGGTACCTTTGGTTTGGTTTTTCTCATTTTTTGTTGCTCTGCTAACGCATTCTTAACCGGGGTTTCTGTCAAAATTGCGGTAGTCCTTTTTCTTCGATTGGAAGTCGTTTTCTTAGCTGGAGCTTTCGGAAATGGTCGTAAAATTTCAGGCGTTGGTAAATTTAAAGTTTGAGGAGTAGTTGCACTGGTTCCAGGAGTTGGGGAGGGTGTCCTACAAGAAGCTGGGGTATGTTCCGCGTTTGGACTAACACCGTCTTCGCTCTGTATAGCCTGATCGATTTGCTGGTCAACTTCAGGCCTATCGGTTACATAAGATGGTGCAAAGTCTATGTCAGTGAAGATATTACGATTATAGGGCCATATGCCACTCACAGAAAAGCCAGACATTATGTTCTGGGGAGTTATGGCTGGTGGTAAACTAATTTTGACGATAGCAGGAATATCATAAATCGTCATTGTTTTCCCAGGATGATTCTTGATCCAGTCATCACAAGCAACATTGACAAACCTCTTCAAGGGTCCATAAACACTACGGTCTAACGGTTGCAGTTTATGAGAACAATGAGGCGGGAATGACAACACCACAACTCCGTGTTCCTTACAATAATCCAATGTTTTAATAGATAGGTGAGAATCGTGGTTATCCAACAATAAGAGCAGTGGGCGGTCAGAAGTGCAGCGAGTGTATCGCACAAATTGTTGAATAAATACATAAAAACAGTCTTCGTTCATCCAGCCGGATGGATTGGCGCTACCAGTTGATCCTGTTGGTCCACTGTTAACAAAATGGTCTTTGAAATTTTTTCGGGGAAACACGAAAAAAGGCGGTATGCTATTCCCTGCAGCTGACACTGCAACAGCTAATGTTACCAAAGTACCTCGCTCGGCTGAAGTCAGGGCGCCTATCTGTTTCATGCCTCTTCGAGCAACAATTTTTTGGGGCTTTTGGACAGTAGTAATTCCTGTCTCATCCACATTCCATATATCTTGCCCTTCAAACTTGTACTTTTCTAAAACTTTTCCTAGGTTATCGAAGAATAAATTAACATTATGAGAATTGAAGCTAGTTGCTCGGGCAAGGCTAGTCGCCTCAGGTTTTCTAACGCTTAGCTCTTGATGTCGCCGCATGAAGCCTTTCAACCATTCTTCGCCAGCCATGCCATTATTTTCCCAAGTTTCAGGAAATTTACGGTCTAAAGCGACAGCATATTGATAGGCTAATTTACGAACTTCAAGAGGAGTCAGTCCAAAATATATATCTGCCGCTCTTTGTAAATATTTTGACAAGTTTTCTTCTTCATCATCTTTGAAAACTTGTCTTACTTTTACATACCCTACAGATAACGGATGAGAGTTCTCATTATCTTTATATTTTTTATAATATCTTGCGAGTGTCCTATAGTTAATATTAAAATCTTTGGCAACACTTCTTATAGAATTGCTCGGACCCACAGCACTCACCGCCTCCATCATGACTTCTGCGCTCGTCCGGCCACGATCAGTGAGTCTTCTGCGATTTCTAGGCATACTTTCTATAAGAAACAAAAAATATAATATTTGTTAGAATAATTAAATGTTTACCGGGGTTTGTTGTCACAGTGACAACTAGCCCCAAAAACATTGAGACAACATGTACCAGAGATAAAAAATATAAACACACAAATAATAACCTCTAAATGTTTACAAATGAAAACACTTTTCGAAGTTACATTAAAATTGACTATTTTCTTAGTAAAAATATGTGAGAAAAACATAAATACATAACTAAACATAGTCAATAACTAAGTTCAAAGTATAGAGTAAAATTTACTCACCAAACGTATTTTTATAAATTTCACAACACACGGCGATGCAGGAGACTAGTGGCCATGACACTTTCTAATGTTGGTAGCACTGGGGTGCGTTCCAGTTTGTCAATATTCGCGTTCCTTAAATACTTTTACTTTATTAAATATTGGACTTGTGACAACTAGTACTTGAGACAACGAGGACACTCTTCCCCTACTTCGCGAACTGATGGACAGACGCGATATCAACAGATGTGATATATAGAGAGAAACTATCTTAAGTAAAGTTCTAATTTATTGGGAGTGTTTTTTATAGCCTACTTCCTTAGCTTACTTAGGCCTTTCTCTTAATCATGAAAATTACATATAAATCCGTGCAGAACATATCTACAGGCAGACAGTTGGGTAAGGAAGATGTTGCATTTCATTAATGTAAAAATGTAATAGGGAAAAACAATACTATATTGATAAAGAATTTTTTTTTTGCTTACACGAAGTAAATAAGTTTAACCAAATATATAAATAATGAAAACTATCTAATAAAACGATTCTATTCTAAAACAGTTTTTATACTCAGTTTTTTTGGTATACACTGTTTTTAAGTACAAAATAGTTTTTGCTCGCGCGAATTCCAAAACTAAACTGCGAGTGAAGCGTGCTCGGAAAATATTTGCACCTCGGATAGGTTAAATTTTCTTTTGACGTTTCGTACAAAAGTAGAAGTTACTTTGATGACATGTGCAGTAAGTAAAGGTAAGAAAATGGAAGATGCAAGAGCGAGCGAAAAAGCTCAATTTTTCGCAACGCAATCAACTTAATAACTTAGTAGTTAGACAACTTGCCGTGCGGCGAGTAATGTAAAAGAACTATCGGTCAAAACTGATTGATTGATAAGTTTTAATGTCTATGCTCATGAGTGCTCCGCACCCATTACTTTTCTCTTGTGCTGGATCTCCCTGAGCAGCCACTGAGTGGGTTTTCCTGACTGTAAATTAAACTGCTAGAATACTAGAATGATTCTTCTAAAAGAACAGGCCTATTCTTTCAAAAGACAAACGTATTTAGGTAGGTATATTTCTCTGGTTTTAGCTAGGTTTCAACCTTATATCCTAGCTGGCCTTATATCACAAACCCTCACTCACAGGCTCGTTCTTTCAAAAGAGAACTATAGTTCTGCTATCTATATTTTACTGGTTTTAATATAAACATTTGTCAAAACAATTGAAAATAACTAACAAAGTTTAAGACTGGCTTTAAACTAAACATTTTAGTTGACCTTATGTCACAAACCCACACTCCAACTTTGTTTGAAACAGCATTCATCATGCCCCAAAACAGAATTCTGCATAACACTGCAATCAGCTCCCTACTCAACCCGAAGGAAAAAACATTTTCAGTGCATTTCGTATTCACGACCATGAACGTTTGTCTTCATGGTGGAATACGAAATGAGCACTGAAATAGTCCTTAATTGTCAGTTCATGGATGCGGATCGGACAAGTGACAAAATTAGGGGTTCAAACAAACCTATGCCGCTCAGTCAACAACATTCGATAGCGGTATTTACAATCGGAATAGTGCATAAATCGGCATAAATATTACAATGGAGCTCAAAAATTTGCCATTGTAACGTTAATTACGTTATATTCGTGGAGAGAACCTGCGGCTCCGTTACAAGGAGTATCCTACACGAAATTTGGCACACAGATAGTTTATAACCAGGATTGACACATAGGGCACTTTTTCTCCCGGTAGTACGTTTCCGCGGGATAATTTCCGACGTCACGGGCGAACCCGCTGTCACAAGCTTGTACATAATAATATTACAAATAATTAATATTAAAATCCTACCTGAAATTGCGTTTTACCGGTGAAGCGCCCCGACGTGTCGGGGCGCCGTCCCGACGGCCCAGATTCATACATTTTGCGTCCATCGGCCGTGCCATTGGTATGGGAAAATCGCTATAGGGAGTATATATCTTATTTAGCGGGTATCCCTTTTAAAGGAAAAAGGGCAACGAACGAAAAGTGTTTCAACTTTATAGTTGTTTGAGAGTTATATGTAGGAATGGAATGTTGATGAATGCATGACTTGTGTGAAACACAAGTAACTGTATATGAGACGTGTGCCAAAGGCCTGTCTTTGGGATCTCGTGGAAGATATTTAAAAAGGTAATGGCAGTAAGGTTTTTGAATGGAGTGAAAAGACGATAAGACGTGATTTTTACCAAGATGTATTTATAGAAGTTTCGTTTATTTCAAAGAATAAACCAGCTGCTGCTAATTATCCCTTCTAGTGGTAGCCTCCGTACTACAGCAGTTGAGAATTTCGAAAATGTTTGACCCCTGTCGTTTTAAACAGCAGTTGGTTCGTGGTCACACTGTTTTAAACGTTTTCGAAATTTTCATCTTACCACTTGAAGGGTTATAATGCTTTGTTTGTAACTTTATCCTTTTATTCCCACAAAGTTATTATACTAATTATGGTTATTATAGAAATGCTTCAATTGCCATTCGACTGCATCGTTTATTTAGAAACAATAGTGGTCGCCTAGTGGTCAAAATTCGACCATGTTTTTTGAATTAATTAAATATATTCCTAATGCATTATTATATAAAAATACCACCAACCATTCTGCACTCCTCTGTATATATATACTTTACCTGTGTCAAATTTCATACTCCTCCGCCCGCGTAATTTTTGTAAAAAGTGTTACAAAGTGTTTGCTTCATGTATTAGTTTAAAAAATTGGTGACTTGTGATTTATTGTAATCATTCTTAGACTTATTAGGTGTCATTTTCGCTTGAAATAATGGTTTTGTGCTCGTCGAATATGCAATGGAATTATCAATAGATCGTATTAAAAATGACGCAATTGTTTAGTGAATAAAACATATTTTAATACAAACACGAAATTCAACAGTAAAGGAGAAATTGTTTCCCGCTCAAGTGCGTTTCAAATCATTGCTCGTAGTGGAATTCCTCCGAAACTAACGTCATTTAAAGTTCGTAAGTTGAACTCCTCACCTTCAACTTCGAGGTGTAGAACTCGTACCTAAAATGCACAAGAAGTTTTTGAACTAGTAATTCAGGAATCTTGAACAGATTATATTATTTCATGTTTTTAAAATGTCTTATTTATTCGTTGGGATATCGAAATAAACTGTCTAAAACTAAGTTTCATTAATAATAAAATACTACTACACTATTCTACGTTATTGGAACCTTATCGGATTTGTCTGTCCCACTTACAAGTCTGTAAACTGAATTATATCGATGAAAGTGATATTGGAGTCTATTTTGATCGTTGACACAGAACTGGTAGTATAGTTGTGTTAAGTGCAGACTGTCTATATGCGGCAGGGGCGACACGGCAAGCCGTGTCCCAACAATCTAATTACCTGTTTCACTCGGAAAGGCAATCTTTTACATTCTGGCAATTCAACGAAAATATCGCACTGGAATATTTAGTGAGATTCCTTTGTTGTGTAGTGTTTTAGTGTTTGATATACAAGCGAACATAATCAAGAAACATATCGCATACTGTTGGTTTGTGCATATGATACTTATAAATTAAGAAACGTTTCACTCAATTTGATTCCAGCACCCTAATTGCGAAACGCACAATTTATCAGAATCTGAATGGGATTGAAGATTATTTCTAAACCATTGCGTCATTTGTTCGAATAAATTGTCGGCTCAGCAACTTAAATAACGCAATGAATGTTGTTTAACTATGAATATTAAACCAATTCCTCCCGATAAAAAGTTCCGCAATTACCCCTCCGGTTATCTCTTTTGCTTGACAGCGGACATGGTACCAACTACTCTATACCACAGAATACTATCCCTGTTAAAAGATAAAAGTACTGAGTCGATTATTTTAAAATGACGTCCGTTATTTGCGTAAGCAGGCGACTGTATAAACATATATGTAAGAGTCCAGGATGTGGCCCATTGCAACCGATTGCAGGTCTATAAATATGCACAATTTTGATGGAGAGATACAAATCCAATTCGTTATTGTTAAATTGCTTCTGGTGTGCCGTTGAGGAGCAGTTAGCAGCTGTCTGGCGACTATTGTACCGGTAATTTCCAATGATGAATCCACTGGTGTATCTGAATATCGAATTCAGATACACCAGCGGAACTTTGTTTTGGTATGAATTTATGGATAATGCCAATAACTTGTCTATAAACTAAAAAAAAAAAAATGTTAGAGGATAGCACGATAGTGACGAAGGGAATTAGGTACAAAAGTAAACAAAAAAAAAAAAAACTTTTGAGAGAAGAAGATGGTGACAAAGGAATTAGGCACCAATTAGAAGAACTAATTTACGCATTAGGCATTTTTTTGCTTGTTGTAAAGTTATAATATGCATGGAAAAAAGACGATTAACTGCAGTTGAAGGTTACTTTGTTGCACAACATAAAACATCCTTTAAGCTGCATCGATACCACTGCCGAATGGGCAGTACGCGCTATAAATAATCTTGACCAACTAATGTACAGCAAGTTAGTTTAGCCTTTATTGACACCTCGTTTCTATTGGCAACTACGTCTAAAGATGGGTGAATATCGAGATGACGACTAATAGAGAATTATGGAAAAGAAAAAATGTTGTGCCGACCCCAAATAAATTGGGATACGGGCAGCAGAATTATGAATATGAGATATTATCTAATTTGTTTGCAAAGCAGCCTTTAATTGGCTGTTGGTTACTGAAAATCAGAGAAAAATACTGGATTTTTTGGGTGTTCTAACAGTTTTCTCTAAGCTTCTTAAGAAGATGAATATCTATTCAAATGTATTTATTTATTATTCAATAGTACAATGTTTGTCCTACAGAATATATCATTTGTAACAGTTGAGATGGTGCAAACTTAAACTTATTGGAGTTTTAACGTGCACGATTAGCCCGGTTGTTTTAGGGTTTATATACTCATTGAAAGTCTTTTAATTTTATCCTTCGTCAACATAAACGATTTGTTGAGAGGGCCTACATAAGTGGCAGTCGCTTTCAAAGCGTTTCGATTTTCTGCAGCAATATTCAACGGAATCGACTTAAAGTTTTCGGTAGCCTACATTTATGACATCTACCATTGTTTGGTGTTGATAGAATGTTTACTAGTTTAGTCCTACAGGTTATGTGATATATGTAAGAGCATTTGGCTTTTGAATATTGGCAAAGACTACTCACAATAACTCAATAGCCTCTACGATAAGCTGGCAGACTGGGTATCGCAGTAGGATACCACCATTGTAAAGCTGTATACTAATGTCAATGCAAATGTAAATTGCACCCGAACAAGGTAATATTTACTGGTTATAATTTGTAAAATATTCACTTATTCGGCCACGTGATTAAGTCATAGCGTGGCGGAAAAATATGTTTTCGATTTTGTCTCAGGGCTATATGCAGATCGTGCCGAATTATGCACCTGAAAATTTGTGTAGCACCCGATACGTCGATTCGTAATTTAAATGGAGCCAACCATGGCATATATGTAGCAGTGTCACAGGTTCAGTTAATCGGATATCCGAATGGATTTCCTAACGTTGCTCGAAGGCTTATAGTCAATTCGGTTTCTGTTCGGTTTGCCTACCTCGAAAATCCAATTTTAAATGTAGCCGTAGTGGCTAACCTCGAAGAATAGAAATTCAAATCCTGATTGAACGTCATCTGTGGTTTCCTGCCGCTGAACTCCTCAACGTTGTGACAAGACGAGGAAACCAAAGGATAGCTTATAAATGAGAAACATACAAGCATCTGAGATATTGTGGGGTGTGCTTTAATTTTCTTAAGGCAAAGTATCATATGTGTGCTATTTCATGAAATCTTGATATTTGTGGTCAATTTCAACAAATACACTACAATAACTTTGATTGATGATTTTCTTGATAATTATTTCTGTAATAACTTATTTGTCACCTGTACGAATCATATTTGATTAACATATACTGACATGAAAATTGCAAACGTATGTACATTTGAAATTGGCGTATGCCATTGCGCTTCCTTCTTGAAGATATTTGCAAAATTGCTCACCAAACAGGCTTAAAGAAGACTAACGAGCGGCCAACGCGCGGTCCCACGCTACGCCGTAGCAACTTGTAGATACTGAAAACACCTTGAATTTTCTGGATTGTAGGCCTATGCTACGACGTAGCGGCGCGTAGCGGAAATGTGTTCTGTATCCGTCGGCTTATCTGGCAGTCGTTGACATTTAGTGTCACAACTGATTCGGTATTAGATCTTTATATTCGATAAGAACTTAAATTGTCATATTATATTATTTTAGTATTCCACAATAATGTTATGTTTTAAATAAGGCAAAAAATCTATCACGACTATATAGCCACCCAATATAATACGAAAGCGTAATAAATATTGGATTTTGATGCCTATTTGAGCAATGGTTCCAACTACAACAAATATGAGAAAAAAAAATCCTACAAATATCAAAATCGTATCGCTATTGATCCATTGCCCCCCTCCCTCCCAGTTTGAATGTGCCTTTTGTCTTTGATGATAATCGTAACGACCGTTTTTGTTTCAGGTAAAATTAAACGCCATGGGCCCATGGCTGGGTCAAGCTGGCTGCGACTTCGCGTACGCGCTGTGAGAAAGTATTCTTAATCGTTGTTCGCGCATTGGCCAAAGCGGGGAGAAGACGCCACGTGTGGGCCTGCGTACACCAGGGGGCGGGCGCTTTGCGCCGCCCCAAAGTTGCATCTGTAAGTGTAATGCTTGTCTAGTACACGCGCATACAGGCGCATTTCCCGTTTCCACGATGATGTATCCCCCGCCAACCCTTACCTGCGATTTGCGAGCGCCTCTGCCATTATTCATTGCCCGGCAGAGCTCGACGTCGGACGTCTAGAGTTCGTAGTGACAATGATTCCTCGTGTAACTGTTTTCACTTATTTAGTGTTACTAGTTTGCTTATTCGCGCTTCGACTTATTGTGTATTTTATATTTGTGACCGATCTCAAAGAACTTAAATCGGGACGAGATAACTTATCACAGTAATTGAGTTCGAGTAATTGTTTTTATTTTGTTTTATTTTTTCATTTATTTAATTTGTGGTGTTGAAATGTCCATATAAAACTTTCAAAATGTGCGTGCAGCAGTTTCGCAGGATATTTGATGTGCACAGGTTAGTCTTCATTACATAGGGCTTTGCGAGCCTTTGCCAAGTTTTATTTCTTTCTTGCAATTTTTTTAATATGTCTTTTTTATTTTTTTGCTGTAGAACTATTTATTTTGAATTATAATTTCATTAAAGCTTGTTAAATATAGTTTTAGTTTGACTTTTAATAATAATTTTATTCATTTTAAGTTTAGTTTGACTTTTAATTATAATTTTGTTCTTTTTTATTTTAGTTTGACTTTTAATTATAATTTTAGTCTTTTTATTTTAATTTGCCTTAGCTTGCTTTGCCATTTCTTATCTTTTGCTATTTTCAAGTTGTCAATTAGAACGGATTCATTCTGGGAGAGTTTGGTATCTGGGTACAACTTGCAATTTATCTTAAATTAAATAAATCCACGGAAAATTTGCAAGGAAATTTTGACGTCAATTAGTGCGTCTCTGGATAGCAGTATAATAGGTCAAGCCTGGCAACGCGGGGCACCCGTGCCATTACAAATCACATCAGCACCACCATCCTTTTTTCTATTCTTTGTGTGCTGGAAATCATTGAATGATAGACATCATAACCGCTCTGTGTGGAGCGGAAGGGCGTGTCAGACTTTTACCCCACCCGTGTTCCTTTAGTTGCCTATGCCAGGGCCACGGTAACTCTTTCGAACAAAATTCTCGACCCTGGCAGGAGCACCACCATGCTGGGCTGAATCTTTTCAGCATTTCGAATTTACAATTGCGTTTTTCCGCTTTCTCGAAGCTTTCGAATTGGCGTGCAAATTTTGTCAGTGTAAGCGAAATAATTAGCTGGAAAGGCCATATCGGTTGCTTCTCTTCTTCATGAGCCTAAGGCTATGAGTTATCAAAAAAATGCGAAACGTAAACTGTTTCCAACTTGGGAAAAGGCTAGGTCGATGACGATACCGTTTACTAACTTTAAATAAATTGTACAAGTATCGAATTTAAAATTACTTAG
This sequence comes from Aporophyla nigra, assembly GCA_947507805.1. NCBI lineage: Eukaryota > Metazoa > Arthropoda > Insecta > Lepidoptera > Noctuidae > Aporophyla > Aporophyla nigra. The sequence goes on along the minus strand of OX382291.1, from coordinate 8,189,123 downwards.
TGTCTGTATACCTAATATTTTCAGGAAATATCTTAGTTTTTGAAATTAATATTAATTACTCGGGGATCTTACGGGACGACTTTTTAAAATACGATCATACAACTATATTCTATTTAACCACAGATAGCTAAGTAGGAACATCTAAAGCGTTTCTAACTTAAATTAATACGAACTTCCATACGAACTGTCATCCTTTATTGAATGACTTGAGTGGAGATTTTCTAAAAAAAGATGTTACAGCCATTGGCAGGAGTTGTTGTTCCAACATCTACGTTTCTGACTTTAAAAAATGATGTCTTGTAGTAAATAGCAAGCGCAACTATGTCGAGCCAGAGGTCCTGGGTTCGATTCTCAGGCTAGTAAACATTTTGTTGGGTATCTGTGTCCATCACGAATCCGCAGACGTAGCCCGAGCACTGACTTGTGCCGTTTTACAACAATAGGCTCACTTCTTATTAAAATAGACTCCAAGTTGGCGAAACGTGGCTATTGTCCACGTCCAAGCCCAATTTTTGCGTACAGTTTATATCCCCCTGTTTACCCCTTCGGGTAATAACCATCTGCCGTATGATGTAACTTTAGGTCACGTGCAATTAAGGACGCTACAACATTTTTCTACAAATATCGGTGGTTTTCCGGTACCAAATAAATCAAGAGGAATCACAATTGTGAGGTCAATTATGGTTTAAATTAAAGATAATTTAATCATCTCCATCGTGGAACCATAAAAATTGTATAGTCCGATACAATATTTTCACAAAAATACGTTTTCCCCACCGCAATAATCGTAGAAAATGAAAAATAATGGGGTCTGAAAAAGTACCTGTATAGTGAGATCAGCTGCATATTTTAACTTCAAAATGACAAGAAATTGTGGCTAATATAATCTTCTACGTTTTGCCTAAATATTTTGTAATTAAATACATAACTTTTTTATTTATGAGAAAAATAAAGAACGCTCTCAAATTTCTTCATACATTTTCTACTCGCGGCTTATCATTCCGCGCTCAGACGCGCCCTATGAAGCACGGGTGTATCGCTTTTTTCTACGAAATAAATACGATCAAAATAATAATAAAGTGAGTGCCGTGCTGTATACAGTGGTTGAAAAATTTTGATACTTTTCGGGCCAAAAGTATGAATACCAAACTTATTACTAGAACTTAGTTTAGAAATAAATAACTTAAATTCTATTGGGAATTATGGAGGTAGTGATGATTATGAATATGTATTCAATTACAAGAATTCAAGATGGCGGATGATTATTCAATAAAAAGTTATATGAACATCTGTTTTCAATGTGGTAATTAAATTATGCAAGTGTCGTCCATTTTTGGAACGAAATTCTTTAACGTAGCTTGTGGTAAGGGTAGACAAGGGTGCTGAAGCCGATTGTGAGGTCAAAATAAAAAATGGCGGTTGCGAAAATTTTCAAAGTTTTCATCATGGGTGTCGTTTTCAAGATTTTCGAAGGTGCTGAAGCCGAAAACTCCATACAAATTACATTCGGAGTCAAAAAAGACTAAGGAACATACTTCCTGACGGAATATCCCCCGATCCCACAAGTTTTTCATCCAAAACGACGAATATTTTATTTTTTTAAATAAAAAGTGGGCATAGCTATCAACTTTGGGTAATTTTAGGATAGTGATTACGAATGTTTCATCCAAATACGATATTGTTTTTAGGGTTCCGCACCTCAAAAGGGAAAAGCGGAACCCTTATAGGATCACTTTGTTGTCCGTCCGTCCGTCCGTCCGTCCGTCCGTCCGTCCGTCCGTCTGTCAAGACCCTGTTTCTCAGGAACGCGTGGAGGTATCAAGCTGAAATTTATATCAAATACTCAAATCTACTGTCCCTTGAAGCTGTGAAAAAATCAAACTTCAAAGCTAACGCAAACAAAAGATATAGCCGTTTATGCCACAAATTTCCGCAAATTTTCGAAACTCGCAAGGGAATCAAAACCTAAAGGGTACTTCCAGTCGATCTAGATTTTTGAAATTTTGTACGAAGCAACGTCTTATAGCACAGATAAAGGAAAAATTGCGAAAACCGTAAATTTTAAGTTACATCATATAAAAAAATATTGAAAAAAAAAAAAAAAAACTTTATACCTACAGGTTTGTACGGAACCCTCGGCGCGCGAGTCCGACTCGCACTTGGCAGGTTTTTTTAAAAAAGATTATTATCCATAATCATCGATTTTTAATTTAAAATGGCGGATGTACTGTTATGATGAAATGTCGACATGGGTATCAATTTTGGGGGTTATGCTAGTATGTAGTCAAAATATTTAACGTAACTTTCATTATTTACATAAAATAAAAACCATGTAGTTAATCATCATCTGTCCAAAATGTTAAAGTCATTTCGAATTATAAATACCTAATAGAGTACAAAAACAGCCTCATACAAAAATGTATACATGTTTCTATTGTGTATTAAAAATTCTGAATACGCGCTGCAATCTCAAAGGTGAGGGTTCGGGCGTCACACAATTTTTGCTTAGTTTTCTTTAGGGAATATCCTATATATTTTCAACAATAGTCTACGATCAAAATCCGTTATATTTGTTTATTATCGAAAAATATTATTAAAGTTTTTTATTGTTACACCTCGTTTTTTTTTTAATTGACAAATTATACGTTATTCCAAAAATCATAATGATCATGGTAATAAAACTTATTAATTGTCACCAAATACAGAAAGTAAAGTTAATTTACTAGGTACTAATTTTATTCAACACTGCTAGTAAAATAAAATAAATAATACCTTCGAGTATCAAGATTAGTTAAGTAATGTTTAAAATCGAGCAGACAATGGTTTCAGTGTGTGCGTGCGCGTAATGTTGTTGTGTGCCGACTCAGATACCTAAACTTGAGCGATTCAAAAATGTTATAGCGTCCTTAAATAATTGTACAATTATCGAAACTCGAAAGTGTAGGTTAGTAATTTAGACTGACGGCTTCTTAGGCCTAGCAGCCGCGAGACTGGTAGTTTGTTTTGGGTTCGATTCCCAGGAAAAAATCTTAGTGGTTTCTTTCATGAAGATATTCATTGAAGGATTTCGAAGACGGATATTTTAATCGCGGAATTCAAATCACAGTGGAATCATATGAAACTTTTAAAATAGTGTTTTAGTAAATAGTTTTCGATTTTTTTTCTATCAATACTTTTATTCCAATTTTTACCATTTTGGGTTTCTGGAAAACTTTTTAATTTATACTGTTAGTCACTACTGACACTGAATTTTTCACGCGTACCGACATCATATTTTCTTTTTTCGGAAATTATTTTAAATATTTTGCCGTCCACGTACATTTGGATGCCTACATAAATAAAATAAAAAACATTATTTACCAATAAAATTTAAATAGAAATATACGGTACCTATTTCGGAAAAAATGGTTCTTTTTAAAATAAAAATCGGGATTCGGGATACCAATACGAATTTATATACTTGCTGATAACGATAAAAAGTTTGTTAGTTTGTTTGTTTGAATCCCTAGTTAGTTAGTAGGTAGGTAGTTAAATACCAGTCGAATTTGGATGAGGAATTATAAAACACTTTTACACATCGATATTTTGTTAGTCAATATTTTTTTAAATTCTATATCAAATACTGGTATTCAGCTGCATCCGATTAGACCGGAAGCCGATCCCAACATAGTTGGGAAAAGCCTAGACAGATGATGACCTACGCTGCGGAAAAGATCTTAGTTCTTCTATTGACAGAAAAACAAAAATATTTCTGTCTATCTCCCCAAGCCGATTCAACTTTCGTAATATTTGAGCGAATGATTAAATTATTTAGACATTCACTAGTTAGTGGTAAATAATAAAAGGAAAATGCCACGTTATTCGATTGAAAGGTTCTGTCATCATCGTTCAGATGAATGGCGTCTAGTCCCAGACAGACATAGGTCACCTTCAAGCATCGTCACAGCGCCCGTCCTGCGCTTCTCGCATCGAGTGCATTCCTATCACTATGAAAGCTAAAGGAACGTAAATATTGCAGAAATAAAATTTAAAGGACGATATTCACTACTATAAATCGAATTTCTTTTGAAATTCGTCGAACTCGAACGTTTTGTGCACAACGCAATCGAACCCCTTTTGTCAGCACCTTACCATCATTTTATTAGCCTTGATTTATACAATATATAGGTATTTATAATGGCTTATGTTTAACTTACCACCAGATATAGTAACATATAACAGCCAAAATAGTAAATGATCACCAAAATTAAAACCCGCATTTTAATGTAAAATTATAACCAAAGTTTTAACATCTCGCTATCCTATTTAAGCAAAATGACTCCAAATAAATCACTGTTAACCCAAAAATAGTTAATGAACACCAAATTATTAAGAGTGTACTACGTGAGCTCGACAAATGGATGTGCGAATAACACTTGAGCGACAAAACTGTACTGCGACTCACCATAGTTCGAATGCACGCTTGAGCGGCACACTGAATCTAGTCGTTTCTAGCACTCGCCGGCTGCTGCCGCGGCACCGCTCGCTTCGCTCGCTCGGCTCTTGCGTAGGAGGTCACAGTTTTATTCTAACCTAACCTTAGTGTACTATGTGAGCTCGAGTGTGTCAAGCGTGCATTCGCACATTCATTTGTCGAGCTCACGTAGTACACCCTATTATTAAGATTTGGTGATCATTTACTACATTTGGTGTTCGAATACAATTTGAAGTGCAGTCGTGACTAAAATAGCTAGTACTATTGTAATTTTAGACTTTATTTTTCTGGGGTCAAGTATATATTTTTGGTGAAAGAACTAAGGGTATCAAAGCAATTGATTTTTTTTTTGTGGTCATTATATTTAATCCCGTTTATAATAATAGTTATTAGGTACTATGAGAACTTGAGTTTATCCGTACCGGGATCGAATAATAAAACACATTTGCTGGGGAAAATTTAGTATTTCTAGAAAGTAGTATTTCTCTAGGATCATTCTACGAGTATATTTTAATATTCTTCGTTCCGCTTGTAAGCGCAATATTACACCTACTGTTTTTTATGGTATTTCTTTTCAAGTTTGTTTATCGACAGCCTGTACAAACATATCGTCGTCTTCAGCAGATAACCTTAACAACACTACTAGGAGCAATTCTATTTTACTCGAAAACATTCCTGTGGAGCTCGGCGACAGTGTAGCGGTGTAATGTGTAGAACCGTCTAAATTAATGGCATTGCCATTGTACATGTCCTACAAGTATATTAACAAACAAACTAACAAAGAAACAAACTAACAAAGAAACAAACTAACAAAGAAACAAAGAAACAAACTAACAAATAAATATACTAACAAAGAAATAAACTAACTAACAAACTAACTGACAGACTAACAAACAATTTTACCTGTTCATAATATAAATAGAAGTAATTTTAAACTCGATACAAATTAGGGCGCGGTCTCGCAACTATCGGGTGTCACATTAGGCGTTTTCCAATTTGATTTTCATGTGGCCCACTATGTCTTATTGTATGTAATTTTGTTTAGATATTCATCATCAAAAGTATTGACGGCTCGCGGTACATCTAAGCACGATGTAGAGTCCTATTTGGACCCTGACATCTTTGCGCCGGATTCGGCCGAGCTGTTCGATGCTGATGATCCTTGTGCAGATCATCTATACCCAGTGAAGTAAGTGCCCTTAGATTAATAAGGTCTAACTAAAATAGAGAACAATATTTGCAGGGCTTCGTCGGCATGGCGGGTTAAAACAAAGATAGTATTCACATGTTTCTTTTTTTAACTTCAGTAATTTAAAAAAATAAAACTTTGAACTCAATTGAAATGATTTAGCGAATATTGATAATTATTACACATACTCGTAAGCGCTTGTGGCGTATCAATCATATTACTGCATATTTATGCATTACTGGTTTGTTCTACCTATGGCTATCCATGGCTATCAAGGGTCTAAGATTACCAGAACCCTATGGTTCTGGTAATCTTAGACCCGACTGCGGTGAAGCCCGAGAAGAGGGTTATGTTTTAAAAGCTTTACATAATCACATATTAACCCTTAAGATATTGTTCACTATTTTATTGGACGTTAATAATTTATTATTTTTTACGTAGGACGCGTCCTGGAGCTTTACTGTAAAACATTATACAAGACATTAAGACCATCATGAAAATAAAAACTTGTTGACGTGTTCGTATGCAGAATACTCCTCACTCACCCTACGTGAAGAATATTATAGCAATGTCTTTTACTGTGTTTTATGTAAATGTGATGTCACCAAGCGTTTATTTAGTACATTCATGACATTTGGAAGATTTTATTTGTCGTTTTAAAACAATCGTTCGTCTATCGTTCATACATTACAGCACAACAGAGATATTATTCTTGATCGCCGCACGACGGGACATACAGACATTTGCTAAAACTACAGGTGCCCCGCCGGAAAACTTGCAACGAAAGGATTTGTTTCGTTTGGAGTCGTGTTACAGTTGAAATTTGCCTATCGTTGTAAAGTACGTTTGTGTCACTCACTTTATTTTCAAAGTAATTATAGACTACTAACCTACGAGGAAAAGGTAACTTATACTTTTAAGTGACTGCCTAAAGTGTCGGTATACTTTCAGCAACTAACTTGTTACAGGTTAACATAATTTATTTAGTGGATTTACTAATATTTTTATAACTATCGGGTCGGTAAAATTTTCTACATGGAATTCATACTGCATGTCATAACCATATTTTCAGATAAATGGTGATTCGGGATGGTTTTGTAACCGACTTAAAAGGAGGATGTTTTTCTTTATGTTCATCGATTTCTTCGAGATTTCTTAGTTATTTAGCAAGTTAGTAATACGTGGTACAATCATCCAGGAAGGTAACCGATCCCTATAAAAAATGTATACTTCTTGCAAAAAAATAACATTGAACATGCTGTTTCTAAATATTCCATAATCGAACTCATGACTTTGAAAACTGCTCTTCTTTATTTCTTTTTCATATTTTGCGCCGAAATCAGCCTCAAATGGTTCGATAATACTATTACTTATAGAAAGCAAATGAGACCAAAACATTTTAATATAAAAAATAATACTTATGCCAAAGTGGCGTCAATTCGACATAATGTCAGATGGCAACATTAGGTACGACGACTTGACACTGGTTTTCAATGACTTAACGATTCGCGGTTGCCATCATTACCACAGCCTAGTCGACCGTGCCAAAAACAGCTGTGTCGATTTCATTAAGGAAGCGAAGTAGGTAGATCACGTTTCTCTCCCCCTTTGCAAAACTAACTGGCAACAATGACATCGTGTTGTTAGCGTTCTCACGTTGCTTGACGGCCAAGCGACGTAATAACATGTAGTTAGACGTATCCGCCAGTCCGTCACGCATCAATCACTCAAAAATGCAACGCGGTGCAAGCAGATAGGTAATATGAGGTACTTGACTAACGTGGCTCCCGTGCGGTACGTTTATGAACATAACTCTAGTATAAACAGCCAGACCACAGGAGACCGATTGAAAATGAATTTCTGCATTTTAGGCCGAAATCGTTCGTTTTTTTTTGTCGGTCGGTTTCGTTTTGTCAAAGTAAACTGAATACACGATCACTGTTTTCTTCAACACTTTTGATTCGTTTAATCATTAATTATGCGAAAATGTACAAAGTTTTCTGAAATATATAACAATAATATTTTAATAAAGTGATAGAAAATAAAATCGTCCAGGAAAAAAAATCGTTCATTGTCTTCCCATACCCTTAACAATATAATTTGAAATCAATGTAAATGCCTATTATTTTTAAAAGAGTAACTATGGAATTTCTTCCCGGCCTTTTCTTCCTCTCTATAGGAATCAATAAATTGGAACCGTGCACTTAGCTTCTGACGTTTCATAAGTGGCCACTTACATACATAGGTTATGTGAAATAAAATATTTTGATTCTGTCTGAAAACCAAAATGGCTGGGAAATTACAAATAGCTGAAATTGCGGAGCACAGAAAACGAAATTAGGTTAGACTGTTGTGACCACACACTCTTATGGGCATTATCTGATGGAAAGTCAAGTGTCCAGCGAAGGACAGATTTTGTACCAGTAAGAGTCACATTGCCTTTGGCCTGGATTTTAATAGCTCTGACATTAATTATGGGTTCTTTTTACAAATCAAGCAGCGTCCTGGGGCTTGAAATACTGCGCGACGCCATCGTTTCCACGAGTAGTAACAACATTCCGTTTAAAAAATAAGAGGAAAAATATCGAATATCCAAGCAAACAACGTCGAGAATCCTAAAAATAAAAATTCTAGAAAATCCTAAGCTCTAAATAAACTCTTAACAGATTTTAACAAACATTTTATTCTTTTCTCCACTTATTGGTATTCCGTTTAAAAAATAAGAGTAAAAATATCGAATATCCAAGCAAACAAGGTAGAGAAACATGAAAAGAAAAATTCTAGAACATTTTAGAAAGTCCTCATAAATTCCAAATGAATTTTTACCATCATATTTTCTGTTCGCTACTATTGATATTTCTGACTATATCTTTTTTTATACCTGTTCAAAAACTTACCATGTACAGCTACACTTAGCTAAGGTCAAAAGCGATTTTCTCTTTAAATAACGATTACGTCTTTGAGATAAAGCCTATTTCATAATAGTGTGGGTTCCAAAATACTATATTTGTAAAATCAAATTACAATCAGTAAAATAAGAAAAAATCACGTTTAAAAGTAACTAAGCGCATACATCGATGGTCCCTATTAACAATGTCGGTTATGCATTTTTACCAATGTGCATTTTTTACCAGTGCTGTTGGTGATGGTATATACTCAATTATTATATTAGTTATAATAAATATCATCGTATGCACAATTGATAAACATACATACAATGCCTGATGACATCTTCTACTTAGTTTACTTTCATGATGGAAATTTATAAGTTTTTACTAGCCACACTAAAATGTTGCCTAAAATATGAACGAACGGTGTGACGGGGTTACGGATTCGTAGCACGTAGCGAGCTACGCCGTAGATGCGAGTTCAACTCGAAGAACGAGTACGCGTGGCGCGGGCGAAGTTGTTAGCCGCTTCGTCTATAATTGTATCATTATTAAGGTTTTATTCATTTATAATCATTATTATGACATTATTAATTTATAATAAATGATCCGGCCCCTATTTAATTACCACATTACAAAAAGTTATTTTAATTAATTTACCTTCGGAAGAATAATTGCAAATAGAACGTATATTAAAGAAGTGAAAAAGAAAGTTTGATAGTAAACTTGAATGCCTTACAAAAAAGTAAAACAGAAAGGTGAAGTAGCCATCTTAGTAGTTCTCGTTAGAGTCCGACCGAATTTCGTTTTGTTTTTGCAGCATAAACATTTCATCAGTTTTCTGCCGAATAAAGTTCAGTACCGGCGAATTAATATTAACAATTAATTCAAGAAATTCTGTCGTTACAATTAGTAAAAGCACAATAAAAACACTTGATTCAGTTATTGAAAAATATATTCTGTATTTATTGCACTTTAACCGAACAAAAACCTGTCGATACGCCATTTTTTTTTTCGGTTTCCGGTTGCATATACAAATCAAGTCAAAAATCCTGTCCGTTATCGGGTGAAAAAAAAAAACAATATTCATTAGACAATATTCCACGAATGCAGAAAAGTTGACATTCGTAGGTGACTTCTTCTAATAGTCATGGCCGCTGTTCTAGGCCCACCCAATTCTTTTTTTAGACCTGGGCTATCGATCGATTCATTTTAAATATTCTAGCCGTTCAAGGACTGTTTGCTAGGGGTAAGCTAAATATGCAGCGGAAATCAATTATTAAATACAGTCAGATCTTTTATTTCTTCACTAGTTTTTTTTCACTTATCTGGTGAAGACACATCATAACTTTTAAAGCAGACAAATGAATAGAAAACTATATTTAATTACTTGTTAACAAAGATCAAAATAGTACCTATACACCTTTGACCAACGTCAAGTTGACATTAGTCCAAATCCTATTTTAAAGGCCTATTTATGAAAAATACAAAAAAAAAAAAAATGTTAGTTGTTAAATTATAATTCGGTCAGACATCTAAATAATATGACTGAAAGTTATTTTGCGCTATTGAGACGAAATATAATAATCTGCTTTATCAATGCTGAGTCGGTAAAGCAGATCCTATCCTGCAATGCAGACAATAATTCGGCTAAGAACATAGCTGAATGTGACAGTACAAAGTCCTGAGACAAAACGTGAATGAAAAAGAACAATATACTGTTATTTTGATAAAAAATAAGTCATAAAAGTTAGGTACTCTAGCGATTCACCCGTTGTCTTAATTCGGAGCAGATGTTCATAACCACGTTTTTTTAACTGAAACGTGACCCTTTGACGAAACCTGTAAATTGTGAAATAGCTTATGACACTGACACGTTGTCGCAGGAAACAAAGGGTGAGAAATTAACTCCTACAAAGGAGGACACAGAAAAACCACATTAGAACGGAAACCTGAATGTCGAGAAGAAAAGCAAAGTAACAGAAGTCATGAGCTCTATTTCAGGAACAGTTTTTACTTTTTTAAATTTTACCTTTTGTGTATTACAGTTTTGTCAAATTATATAATGAATTGAAAAAAAAAACCGACAAGATTTTTTGAGACAGCTTTATTTTTCTTTGGATAGACTTGTAATTTTCACACTCTTTTTAGTACTTTATTTATGACTAAATCACCTTCACTGGATCATGTACCCACTTTTTGCTAAACCGAATAGAAAACCTTCTCCTTTTAAGTCGATTACAGCCATCAATAATTCAATCATATAACTTTAATAGCTCTGAGGCCGCTTTTACATTATCTTGTGTTTACAATCTATTGTCATACTTATAGGATCCTACCTTAAAGATGGTAAAAATGACCATATTATTGTTTTCATTAAAAGAATAAACTTGGTATTTTTGTGAGCTAAGCATGAGAACTTGGATTGGCGTTCGGGATCATCCACTGCAACGCCACGTAATCAAAATTTGAACCGCGCAGCTAAAACGTGGGAAAGTTCATCCTACTTCACAATGCACGGTCGACTTGACACTTGCACCAGTAATAAGCTGATAATAGGAACAATCGTTTTAATACGATCACGATAGTAAAATAAAGTAAAAGCGGCCGTAGGTTTTATAATCGAATTGTTAAATTTTATCATGTGTTTCAATATTTCTTAGGGAAAATAATATGAATTGACCCAGAGTTGCTTAAGTGGCTCGAAAATCTTAAACAAATCGATTGTTATCAACATTTTTGTGAATCATAATAAAAATATTCAACATTTTGGAAAGATCATTAAGAAAGAAAGTAGGCAACAATTTCAATATACCCTACGTAAAAATGCCGTCAAACTCATTTATTCGAAATAGACATGTTAATTAATATATAGGTACATAATGGTTTTAATTTAGTTTTTATGATGAACAATTTTATTTTAATACACACATTAAAAGTATGTAATGTTTTTGTGGTAATTTTTATAAATATGTTTTTATCCTATTAAAATTAATGAAAGTGTCTATACTTTGATTTATGTGAAAGCTTTTCCTACGTCTAGTTTGGACTTACGAAGAAGCGCTACTGCGTCTGCGTCAATTTATTGACGCATCTATTTATAAATACTGTCACAAAAAAAATGCAACGAACTGACAAAATAAAAAATGAAAATGGTTTATATTGCAAAAAATGTACAACCTGTATCCTATAAGACTATAAACGTAAACTCGTATCACTCAACCATACATATTTGACATGCTGAATATGAGTTATCCAAATCACTTTACGGAGTACTATGTACTTCTATTGTAATAGATGAAAAGGTATTTTAGTTTATGTATAAATATAATTATGTTGTATGCGTGCTCAATGGGATTTATTTAAGTCTGGCGATTAAGCAAAGTATGACTGGACGATAATGTTAGCTTGGGCAAGTTAGTTTTTAACCAAACTGGTAGTGTGCAAACGGATGTGCATCGCATACATACGCTGAAATAAAGCACCATAGATCCACCAATATTAGATCCACCAAAAATGACATCATATAATTTCGATTATTCCATCGATCCAAATATTCGTAGATGTCATGATCGATCTACCACTATAATCATGACTTCTTAAACTGCCTTAGAGTTCAATGGTCTTTCAGTACCGTAGGTACGTATACAATGCCTCCGCTAAGTCTGAGGGCCAAGTCCAGAATTTAAAAAAAGAAGTGGTTGTGTTCCATTTTCGTCAATACTGTCGTCATTTCTTATGAGTCAAAAAAATCTCCTGGTTAACGTATTTTAGAATTATTCTATTATTTTAAAGATGGGTTTACCTACAGCCCTACAGTTCGATACCTTACGTCTATATGGCATGAGTAGCATTCGTCCGTGGCTTTGAATTTGAAATTATCCTACGTGATTGTCCTACCGGTATGAAAAAACAAAACCTTTGCCCTAAATCAGGAAAGAACTGTATAGTCTACTTGTGAGCCAAATTTCATGTAAATTCGTACAGTCATTAAGGCGTGAACAGATAACAGCAAGACGGATAGACAGAGTCAATATTTTGCAGTAATAATATGAACCTTTAGAACGCCGAAGCATAAACGCATCGGCGTATCCCCCGCGCCGAGCCACACATTAAGTGACATTTCCCACTAAAAGAATAGGGATTGCAAAACTATATCGATAAACATTAACAAGATCTACGTTTTATTTTTGTCGTTTGTCGTTCACCTACGTTTGCCTACTCATGCCTTGGAAATTTTATTTGGACTAGCACTACTTCCTACTATAGTAATGATTACACGGAATTTATCAGAGTAAAAACAGTAATTAGCGATAAAAAAAAAAAACATATTACATTATGGTACTTACAACACTATTCTCGATCTGCTGCGTTGATACTATACACTGGCGTGACCTGCCAGTCTTTATTATGACTTCCGCGCATCGAAATTAGGGAGGTAGCAGTGAAGAACATCGAGTAAGCTTTATATTAACTGCGTAATTTAGTGTTAGGAATTTTATTAAGCAAAAAAAAAAAAATATGTATTGTCGAAAGCCGTCTTTTAATAATTACTATTTTTAACACTTAATTGAAACAAATAAATCTGTTTCGTGAGTTAAGATAATATTTGGCACAATTTATCAGGGAGAATTATTTAAATCTACAAAAATATAATAATAAAAAAAATATGGACTCCGTATTATCACTGATACTGAATAATATATTTTCTAGATTTACCTAATTTCAAGAACATGATGAGTTTGTAAAAAGTAACTTGTCTTAACATATTCTGTTTCCGAAACCTTATTATCGTCTGCACCTTTTTCTAATATGCGAAGAAGTTTTTCGGTAGTCCTTACATTGCCACTCATTTTGGCAGTCTCTGAATAAACTAATAAAAAAAATTGGACTTCACTAACAGTGATTGCCTGCGCTTATGACGTCACCGTTTTGATATAGTGACGGATGAGAATGGCGAATATCGAAATTAGACCTGACTCGATTTTATTTTTGTTTGTGTAGCTGCTGATTTGTTATTATATCGCTGACTTAAAAAAAAAATTGTTTGGTTTATCCAAATACTAACATAATTATATAAATATAAAAGTTTTTATTCATCATACGTCACGACACCATCGGTCATGTATGGAATACTATCGCGTGTGATAGGCGAGACTCCTTATTTTTTAAGAAATTGTTTATTTCGTGTTATGGTGCACTGTATTTTCGTAAGCTTTTCTTTGTCACATGAATGTGACAGTGGCGTCCATAAGGGTACTAGCTTTTGCCTTCTCCAGATCCCTGAATACATATCCTTCAAATTTCGTAATGAGTACGTTACATCCTTTTTAATACAGGGTGGCCCGTTTACGTTGTCATTGGAGGGCAATATTTGTTTTTTGAATGATGAAGTTACTTTTGACGAACGTTTTCATTAGGTGTACAAGCTAACACAAACGTATGTAATACTTGCTGCGCTCGATCCCGTGGGAATTTTGGAATAAAAAGTATGCTATGTCCTAATATAGGTCATGGTCTTCCCATGTGCCAAATTTCATCCGAATCCGTTCAGCTGTTTAAGCGTAAAAAACAAATATATGGGTCGTTTTTCTTATCTACTGACAATGAAACAAACCTTTTTCTATTTTTTTTTAGTTGTTGAACTATCCATAATTGTGGTTACTGAGTGGGATTGAAAAACAATTGCATCTGTGTTTTCATTAGGACTAATTAACATTTTCTTTCCAGCTAATATATATATTTTTTAATGTTGTTTAGAAAAATATAATGTGACAAAGTGACCTTTTTCTGTGGACCACATTTCGGCTTACCACTCTGTCACGGAATTCTACGGGAAAAAGATGTATTAAATATGCTGGTTAGAGAAATTGAAAAATGACATAATATGAATAAATACATAAGAAAAATACGGAGACACAATATGAATACATAAGAAAAATACGGACGTTTATTAGAACCAAATAAAAAAAAAAACCGTAAATATCAATACTCCAACGAGATGCCATAACAAGACGAAGGACAGACCGTTGTCGGTAGAAAAGTAGAATGAACCATAATACGAAATCAAATCTTTTATTTTAATAATATTAGTTTAAATTCAGTTAAAGTACAAATATACGAAAATAACGATTATTTATAGTTTGGGATCTTTGGGTATTCGATGTCAATACAAATCCTAAACTTCGATGCCTAAACAGGCATCCATTTATGTCATTAACTCCAAACTGACTAACAATAGGCAAGTCGTGTTAGTAGCAAAAGTGCTATTGGAAAAGCTCTTTCCATTGGTATCGATCGTAACCTTCAGCTCAAAGGGAAACATTTTGTTCGACCTCTTCAGACCCCAAAGAGAGAGTGGTGAAGACTTCCCAGCATAAACTCCTTAGACTTGTACCTACTTTATTTTTTTAAATAAAATTTCTGTGCACCAGTTCAACTCTTTTAAAACAAATGGTGAGGCGTGGTTTTTTTTTTTAAACCCAGGGCTGTGTGTTATTTTTCACAGCCAAGTAAATGGTACGCGTTGTTATCATGTCCGTAAAATGATGATTTCGGTGATTGCAATTATGCTACGTTGCACCGAATACAAACAGATTATTATTTCAAAATTAGCTTAAATTTAGTACAAAACAATAGACTTTTCTTTTCAAGAAACGTACCATATATTTTTATTATTACTTTTGATCTTAAAACTTTTGGGTTGTATAGGGTAACTTTTCCTTGTTTAAAAATGATTAAATAAAAGTCGAACTGTTATTAAATCCATCCTTCCTCCACCATTGGACTATAGGTTTCAACTCCTCACCAGGGCCCATGCGCTTTCACACACATATCATAATTGTTCCACTTTGAAATGGATGGACGTCCCGTGGATTTTGCAGGTGGCACCCCCGTCCAGATGTTTGCAAAACACGTTAGCATAATCAGAATAAACCGTTTCCACTTCTGGGATACGAATTCCTCTCTATGAGAAGAAGTGGGTCATAATCCACCACGCGATCCAATTGCGGGATGTTACATATTTTTAACACCATGTTTTCCTTTACCGTTTTAAGAGTGCGTGCTTGCCTAGGTTATCACCCGTACGTCAAGCCCGATATCACATGCTCTGCCAATCACGTATTCTTCGTGAATCTGGATGAAGGTCGAACCTGGGTAAATCGAAAATGAAAGTTTTCTGGAAATTACGTATCGGCGATCATTTTAAGCCAAATTTTCGGTTGTCCATTGTTATTTTCGTCCGCGACTGCTTCGTCGTAATTTTGGGCTACGATATGGTTTACGATTAGTTTATTTCTTACAGTCACCTGTAGTTGTACTATGATTTCGTCTGTTGTATCGACGTAGTTTGCAAAAATTGCTCTTGCGTTGTTAACCCAACTTATCCCAGTGTGCCGGTAGCTAAACCACATCTTTTGAATCAATGGTTTCAATGCTGCTTTAAAATCGGTATTGCATAGTATCAAAAAAAAAGTGTAGAATACAATGTAACCTTATTGACAAAAAATAAAAACTAAAAACCTAAAAACTAAAAACGAAGAGAATGACGTAACAAAAGTTAAATCAATCTTACAGGCTGCATGATTCCTTTATATTATTTTTAAATACAATAGAAAGAAGTGGTAAAACATTGTGTTTTTTTTAGCCTACGCTGTCCCACTGCTGAGCAAAGGTCTCACCCAAATCCTTCCAGTCCTCCTTTTCGTGGGCCATCTTGATCCAATCCTTGCAGTACGCGTCTAAGTCGTCTCGCCACCTCTTCTTGGTTTTACGTCAGCCCCAGCTGATAGTTAGTTCCACTATTGGCTAGCGCTGACGTAAAACTGTAATAGTATAACACTATAAAATATGTATATATGATGGTACGGAACCCTCAGTGCGATTTTTTACTGTTGGCAATCTTTTTGGAAACCGAAAACCTCGAAACGTGCGGAATCCCATACATTTCAGGGGAAAGTCTAGGCTTTTGCGCCTCTTAACCTTGACCGCCAGAGTCATGTATAGATGACAAACCAAAACGTGCCCAGCACGCCACGGTCACGATACCGTGACAGACTTTTAAACGTAAATAAATAAAACTCATAAAACAACATTGTTTTTTTTTTATTTCCTTTGCTAATTATGTTCCTTGACTCATCCTAATTTATATTAGTTGAGCTTCTTTCTTTATATTTCATCCATATTAACATAAGATGGCAAAAACTAACACCAATTATAAAGTTCGAAAAACATTTACTGACTAAAACCCATCCGAGTTCCTTCAGTGCCTATGCCAGGGCCACGGTAACTCTTTCGAACAATTTCGCTACCCCGGCAGGATTCTGAACGACTTAAATCTCAAATTGAAATATTCGCTTATCATGTCAATCCATTTTGTGAGATCAGTATATCAGACTATAGTCATCGGAACATACATCCTTGTTTAACGATATTATTGTGTTATAAGTAATTTGTTTCAAATAAAACTACGAAGTGAAGTTCAGATTTTGTAATTAATTACGAAAGAGAATTAAATTCATGTAAATCATTTCAAACAGCGCGGCTGACGTGTCATAAAATAAACACGGATCTGATTGAGGTTTATTTAAACTAAGTTTCATTTGTTTCCAAGGATAATATTGTCCCTTTCTTCGTATTTATTATAATATTTGTACTTACAAATCTTGAGTATAAAAACTTCGTTTAATGATTTAAATTTGCTTTCGCCCATTTTCGTCGTATTCTGATAATTATATATCTACAGTAAATGGTATTTATTTCAGCTGAGATATCAGTACCTACGTGACGGTACATTAAGGCATTGTTACTGGTTGTTCTTTCAAGGAAACTTAAATCTATATAAATAAAAATGAATGTTGCTAAGCGAACAATAGTAAAAACAATACTTTTCTTTTTCAAATAAAAAAATATGCATACGATGCGACGGAATGGGTTGGAGGAGCAATAAATATAACGCGGACGAAGTCGCGGGCAGAAGCAAGTTGTATTAATTAAAAATGCTGCTACTGTATATAAAAAGCGAAACCATTAAAATAAAATAACTCTTATTATTTCGATATTATTCATAACCACCGGCACCGGCACCTCTAGTGCTTCTGTGTCTAGTGCCGAAGCGAGCAAATTAAGAAAAGCCGTACCAGCTACGCCAGTGTCATCATAAGATGACAAGAAAGTACGTCAAGACTGAACATAGTGCTGTGATGGTATTGACTTGCTTTTATCGACTGTTGTTTCGAAATGTGAATTTAACGCCGAAACTGTGACACATATCGTATCATTTCTGTCATAAAAGACAAAGTGGGATGAAATAAAACTCCTTTATTATATATTTCCGGTATAGTAACCTTTTATTAAAAACATACTGTATGTTAAAAAATTAATAGTTAGTTCTTTATCGATATAATTTCGAACTCACTGCTATTTTGTAGGTATTAAAGGATGAATTTATAGCTTGGCGCTGAGGGCACGATTTTGCTTTTTTGTCGTGGCGCTCAAAAGGTTAAAAATAAAACTAAAAATGAGATTCTCTAGTATTTTTTTTTAACCGTACTAGTGCGAGTTGAACTCGAATGGAGGGGTACTATACGATGAATATGTTACCCCTAGAACAAACTTAACTTTGCAGTTGAAAAACATGGACACTCCTACTGCAAATGTAAGTTTGAATGCAAAATAGGTACTAAGAGATTTACGGTGTTATTTTCTGTTGTTATATCTTTAAATAAATAACAAATTAGGCTTTTTTTTCTTTTCTTATATTTTGGGCTCTGCTGTTTCGGAGACAAGTCAGTTTAAATAAATTTTCTTAAATAACTTTAAAACTTTAATTAAAAGAGTATTGAAATAAATATGTTAGACCTGTGAGGGTCTGTAAATACAGTATGGAAACCGCATATCATTACATAGCATAAAGTTGCATTTGGTGTTTGTACGCTTAGATCTTTTAAACTACGCAACGGATTCTATTGCGGTATTCATCAATAGACAGAGTGAGTCAAGAGGTATATGGGGAGAATTTTCTCAACTGCCCCAGCGCGACCACAGACAGGCCGCGTGAGCGCAAAAGACGACTTTTTCATCTCGTCGTTTGGGCCTGAGAAAAATGTTTTAAAAATCACAAAAGCATCAATCCCCATGCACTTTTTCTCAGCTTTCTGATGGTGCTATCAGTTTTCACAAGTTTTTACTTAATAACCTATAAAAATGCAAATGTTGGTAAAAATGCGTCAAATCTCATGATGTACAATTTTTAGAATTTTTTTGACCATCTAGATCGAAAGATGAGACGGTTTTAGTAAAGTATAGTCAATAAAAAAAGAGGGGTTTTTTGATATTTTTATGTATTGGACCGATGAATGTATAGGTGCGAGTCACCGCGCGGCACGGGCGGCTGCTACGCGCCCGCGCCGCTCCTAACGCCGCCACACACCGCGAGGCATTATTTTTATTTATTCCGAGTATGAACAAGTACGCCTAACCTAAATACTATATAATAATACCACCTACCTAATACGTGCCACCCAAATTGACCTGGGCCGCTTGTGGTTTGGCCGTTTGAGGTGATTTTTCAGAAAAACGATTTCTGATATGAGAAATTTTCTGGATGATTGTGGCCATTTTAAGAGCAACAGAAAATTTTTCCCCGGATTATAAGTAGATAATCTTGTAGGGTTTTTTCAAGACAAGCATTTCCCCATAAGAAAATCCGATAAAATCTCAATCTCGTCTTCCGTAGTGACATTTTTGTGCGAAAAATATAGTTTTTTCCATGCAAACCCATTTTTGGACTCAAATTCCACGAAAATGAAGACCCGAAGCAAAAATCGAAAAAGAGGAATCGATAGGGAATTTTATGACGAACATGTAAAAAAAAAAACGTCCTCAAACGGCCAAACCACAAGGGGCCCAGGTCAATTTGGGTGGCACAGTGGCGCGTGGCGCTGGGCGCGTAGCAGCCGCCCGTGCCGCGCGGTGACTCGCACCTATATTCATCGGTCCAATACATAAAAATATCAAAAATGCCCCTCTTTTTTTATTGACTATACTTTGCTAAAATCGTCTCATCTTTCGATCTAGATGGTCAAAAAAATTCTAAAAATTGTACATCATGAGATTTAACGCATTTTGACCAACATTTGCATTTTTATAGGTTATTAAGTAAAAATTTGTAAAAACTGATAGCACCATCTGAAAGCTGAGAAAAAGTGCATGGGGACTGATGCTTTTGTGATTTTTAAAACATTTTTCTCAGGCTCAAACGACGAGATGAAAAAGTCGTCTTTTGCGCTCACGCGGCCTGTCTGCGGTCGCGCTGGGGCAGTTGAGAAAATTCTCCCCATATATGTGTAGGTTATGCGTTTATAGGTGTATAGGTTTCTATAATATCTTAATAATAATATCTTACGACAACCAACACACCGTTATCTGATCCCAAACTAGGCTGAGCCTGTATTATGGTAACCAGACAACTGATAAATATACTTATTATTTCTAAATACATACATATTATAGATAAATTACACCCAGACACAGAACAAATGATTTTCTATGTATGAGGAATGTTTGTATGTGTGTATGTTTATTGCATACGCGGGCGAAGCCGTTGACAAAAGCTATTATACAATAAATGATACTAGATACCTGTCGCCTTAGCTGACGAAACAAAAAAAAAAAAAACCTAAAAAAAATGGAGTTTTAATTTGAGAAAGTTTGAACACTCGGGAGAATTGGATCACTCTGTCAATGTTTCAATGAACTTGAATTCTTCAATATTGCGATGTTACCACGCAGTGTAAACTGTGGCAACGCTGTTACGTATTCTAGTCGTTTTCCTAAAAAAATAACATCGGTACTCCTAAACCACAAGGTACGACGGTACCTTGTCTAAACGGTGTTAAATTTTACTGCCTTTGATATATCGATTCACTTATTCAGTTTACGTTTTAAAGTTAATATTTAATTTTGCTATACTTCTGTGGACTTGTATGACTTGTGGTTTCATTTATTGCATATACATATATGGTTTCCATACTGTCTACAGGCCCTTTCATACGATATAGGATGTTTTTTGACTCAGTATTTAATTAATTTGCAATAACCTTCAAAATATTTAGGGAAGTGTGTCTCACAATTAGGATATAGTAGATTCAGAGCCAATGGGGTTAAAAATTCAGAGCTCGTCTTAGGGTGCATTGTTCAACATCTACAAGCCACCGTTATTTTGTTTATGTTTACTTTGTATCAATCACAAATAAAATGAAATCGACTAAAGTGAAGCACTATTAAAAGAAGAGCTAAGGAAAGGGGAAGCGTCTACCACTGGTGAAAAGCAAGTGTATAGCAGAAGTAAATAAAATATGAACATTTTATTATTAACTAGCGGTTGCCAGCGGCTTCGCACACATACTACACATATAAACCTTCCTCTTGAATCATTATGTCTATTGATGAAAACGAGTAGTGAGATATCTATCTCCTTGACTGAAAACCTTTACTATAATTTACATAATATCTGCCTCTAGCAAATGAAAACAGACTTAGTTATCTTGGTAGCATCACCTGTGTACAATTTTCACCCATAAAATTCTTCAGGTATCAAAAGGATAGCATATAGTCTCGACGAATATCTAGTACCCAATTTTTTTTCGAAGTCCTATTGCAACAATTTTCGTAATTTACCATCTTTGTAAAAAATAACATGGGTCCTTGTTTTTTAAAATATTTAAAAAAAAACTGTGCGAATTATATTATAGCCTTCGCAAGTTCTAAACCTGTTACTAGTCGGTTCTTATTTTATTATTCTGAAAATTTGGCTTGCTGGTAGAAACTAGCCATCGAACATAATCATTCGTATATGAGAACTAGCCAAGTCAGACCTTAGGCTACAATAATAAATAATAAATATCTTAGGACAACCAACACACTGTTATCTGATCCCAAACTAGGCAGAGCCTGTACTATGGTAACCAGACAACTGATAAATATACTTAAATATTTCTTAATACATACATATTATAGATAAATTACACCCAGACACAGAACAAATGATTGTGCTCATCACACAAATATTTGTCCTGGGTGGGAATCGAACCCACGACCTCAGTCTTTGCAGTCAGGGTCACTAACCACTAGACTAACAGGCCAGTCAAATATATTATCCTAAGATATAAGAAGAAATGATATTTTATGTAGTTAAAAATAAATTTCAGGACTGACCATTGAACTTGGCACCCATTTACTCGTAGATCTCACTTCTTTTGTCGTTGAAGTCAACAACCAAGGCATATATGACAATATTGAACTTGGCTCTCATTTCACATTTATGTTTTTGATGGGATCTATAATTTACGCAGATGGCAATAAATAATTCCCTATTTTTCATATTGTCAAATACCCTATTTGCGTTGCATAATAACGCCATAAAGAGCAAAAATGTTTGCATTAAACCGAGTTTTAAAAAAAATAACCTTTTTTAACATTTTCACGCCTTAAAATCACACAGTATTTTTTTTCTTGCTAAGTAAAACAAACATGTTGGCATTGTAACAAAGTAACTTTACAAAATCAAACATAATCAAAATGAAATCTCAAAAAACAGCCTATTATGGAAATAAAATAGAACATCTCCTGGGCCCACCTCACTCGCATTGTATAGATGAGTTGAATCAGCTCATAAGGAGAGAATATGTTCGTATTTAACTAGGCAAATGGCTAAAAAAAAAGTCTATCCAAGTCTGCTCTCAATATTATGTGTAAATTATTCGCAACAAAAATGATTTAATGTTTTTCAGCAGCAAAACATTTCTTTATTATAAATGTTATGTTATTTTCTAACATTGGTCTTTAGATACACAAAAGTAAAAACTACACACGACGACCTTAAACTGTACTTAACGTGTACTTCTTTTCTAAACGTTCTTACCTCACGGATTCGGCACCGCACAAAAAATAATCAGATTTGGTAGATATCGAACTGGTTCATCTCTCCTGGAGTTAGAGCTGCTTTAGGACACAGGCACTTGCCGGCCGGAAAAAATAAAGTCAATTTCGAAAAAATGAGTTTTGAGGTCTAGCTCTAGAAATAATGAAATTTAGGTTTTTTAAATCTTTGGTTTTTGAACTAATCATATATTTGAGCCATACAAGTTAGCTGCTAACTATCGCGCGATAGCAGTACGGCCGCACCATGTAATAACAATCGATTTTTACCATACCAATCACCTGTCATATAAAAACGTCATTACAACTCTCACTTTATTGGTTTAAGTACCATTTTCTTTAAGATTTATTGAAACACATAGACGTGATGGGAAATTCGACTTAAGTACAAAACCCTAAAAACGACAATGATTTTTATATTTTACGCTGCTAATTAATACGTAGAAATTTAATTCTTCTATAAAAATAATTAAATTCCATGCAATTTAGCAAAAAAGCAGATTGAGCAAAATTTATAGTAAACAGACACCAATTTCGCCAATCAAATAAATAAGCTCTAATGTAACCCAACCCTAGGATAAAGTGGAAGTTCCGATCATCCTATATATATATCGGAATTATATGTATAGAGATATAACAGAGGCCTAAATGTAAACATGCAATTAGCGACACTGAGTAAATGACATCACCAGATTTGTCGCGTATTTCGTGGGCCAAATTGTTACGCGTTTTGGATAGTGTGTTCATCTTAAATTTGCCATATTTCAATCGTTATTATTTAATTATATTTTTTTCTAGTGACCAAGTTCTCATCATGCATTCAAGCGAAGACGAACCTTTGTCAAGTTTAAATGCAAGACTGAGACCACGAAGGAGGACTTCAAGTCCTCAATCGAAAACTACCAAGAAAACTGAAGGCAAATTCGCTCAGGATAAATCCAAGAGGACAAGTACGGCGTCCAGGGCGTTGCCAAATAACCCAGAAGATCTCACTATCAAGCCTGATTCTCTTCCTGCCCTGCAACATCTATGCCCCCACTGCGACAGAAAATTTTCCTCTAAGCAGACAGTGTCTAAGCATGCACGGCGCATACATTTGTCAAATTCCAAACAAGACTTTTTCATTGCATGTCTTTTTTGCAATCACACTGAAGCTGAAGCAGGGGATATTATTCGTCATATGGTGGATAATCATCCAAACCAATACTTAGCATGTCTTGACTGTCTAACCAGATTTTCAACCACTTCGGAACTTGCTGAACACAAGCTGAATGATTGCGAGAGGCAAAAACCTTACCGTAGCAAATTACGCCAGAAAAATTGTGCTTCTAAGAAAGCTCAAAAGAATGTTAACATCGATGGAAGAGAAGATTTTCAAATCGACAAAGAATATATTGAAAGTCATGGCTTTAATGGCATTGTTATATCGTGTGAACTTAAACCGTCGCAAATACAGGATGAGGCTGACATTGAGGATAACATAACAACGAATTTCATTTTGCCGCCCAGCAAGTCTTTGGCTAGTACAGTAATAGAAAAGAATGCAGTTATCGTATTAGACGACATACAATGGAACAAACGAATTCCCGCCAACTTTTCATTTCATAATACCGATGCGGATCAGATTCTCTCAAGGTTGGGCGTCGTGCACCGGTCACCAAGGACAGGTGAAACAACACGAAGAGACTGGTTCAAAACAATCGACGATTCGACCCAAAAATTTGAAAAGTGTTTTGATACTAGCTTTTACTCTAAAGTAGCGAGCAACGTTGCTGAAAATCTGGCTAAATGTCTTGATGGCTCGTTCAACTTTAATCCGGATTTGGATAATACAATAAAAACACGAAAAGCAAAAAATAGTGTTGCTATTAATACAGCAGAGGGTTTCCCAATACTCTTGGCTCGTGAGCAATATTCACGCAATTTGTTTGACAGCTATATGCCAAGAAGTATTGCGCCTAAACACAAATGGAAATGGGACAGTCCAGAAAGTGATAAAAGCCTTATGAATGCAGATCAGATCAAACGTGACTCTCACACTAACAATTGCATTATAACATTAGTTTCGAGTCTGGATATATGGACCCAATTGAGCATGCGGAAGAAATACGATAATAAATTTAGCATTTCACATGTAGAAAAGAAGACTGAGAAACAGAGTATAATCGATAAAGAACTGAAGGAAATTCTTGAAAGTAGAGAAATACCAACTACTTCTTCTAAGCAGATAACAACTTATTCAAACAATACTTCTCCCGTTAGAGATGGACTTGACTTTCCTAGTTATTTGGGATTAACACCGTCTGCACCGAGTTATAATTTACAACCTGCTGTTCTAAGTGGAGAGTGGGTGAGACCCAGGTGCTACGTTTGTTGCGCATGCGGCGCTCAAACTCGAGACTCTAGAGCTCTCACGACCCATATTTCGATTCAACATCCCAATGCACAAGTACAACACTATGAAATAGTTGGAGAACCACTATTGAATGCAGACATTTTGAAACATTTATATGTACCACCAAGCCAGGTATTCAACAGAACCAGACCACTTCGAGGTATCAAAGAATGCACAAAATGTCAAAAATCTATTACATTAAAGGAATTGCATCAACATATGCTAGATTGCGCAGGTGATACACCGGCCGTACGCAGGAAGTGCCGATATCGGCCCTTCGGAGTTCGCCGAAGACGTCCACGTCTACCAGACAACGTCATAAGGCGTAAACTTCGAAAAGATTTAAGGAATATACATAAACAGCAGAGTCATTTACGACCTAAACAAAAAATAAAAAGCGAAGTCGGCGATGGTAAGTTATTACATATTTATGAAATTAATTACGTTATTTATGCTCTTTATGTAATTACTAATAATATGTTTTATTTTACTTTTTAGCTGAAACGATCCGAAAAATGATTGCCGACTTACCTGCCAAACGACACCGCGTAGTGGTAAATCCCATGAATTCAACGTTGCGACCACGAAGGAAACTTGATAAACAAAGAAGTAGGCTTTTAATAAAACATCGTCCAGCAGACGATTCTAAAAGCCGAAAGCTGCGGTCTATAAAAGATCTTAATAATTCTACGAATTCTTTAAACATGCCTCCAAATAATGAAGAAGAAAATCATATTCTACCAAATCAAGATGATGAGGACAACAAACCTCTAAAGCCTACTAGAAGACCAACTGACAATAAAAATACTCGTCATTCTGATACTATTAAAAGAAATTCAGTGGTGAACCGGGCAAAAAGAAAAATTCAGATAAAAAATACTAGCATTGTCAAACTCCCCGATCCTGACACAGTAGATGCAAATAGTAATTCGCCAGACGAAGAATTGTCAAAAAACAATGCACCTAAAAAAATCGACGTTAATAAAAGCCAGTATAGTTCTAGGCAGCATACTGGTCGTGCAGGAAATTACAACCGAGGAAACAAAAATCGGGGTAGCAACCATGGAGGAAACTATGATCGGGGAAACAGCAATCGGGGAAACAGCAATCGGGGAAACAACAATCGGGGAAACTACGATCGGGGAAACAACAATCGGGAAAATGGAAATCGTGGAAACGACAGTCATGAAAATAATCGAGGGCATGGCCAAGGTGCGGGAGAGAATAATGGAGATGGCAAAGATAAAATGGGAAAGGACCCCCCTGCCGAAAACGACCCACTTAAACCTTCGAAGGCAGACTGCAAAACTAAGGACAAGTCCCTTCGATTACAGTCTACAGACCACCAAGAGTGTAAAATCTTCACACATCACTTAAAAACGATACAGACAGATTTATATGAAAACGAAGCGGCGGATTCTAGACTAGATAAACCACCTTTACCTTGTTATCAAAAAATTCCTATAGACCCCCAAAAGAATAAGTCAAACAAAGCAAGAAAAGGGAAAGGGTTGAATGATTGCATAGCAATGTTGAAAAACAAGCTCCCGTCCGCTAGTATCGATGTGTATGAAACTGAAGCAGCGGATGGGATTGACAATCCTGTTGGTAGTCCTGTAGCCGACCCAGCTGCGCACGAATGTTCAGCCTCAGAAGGTGACCCGGCTTCTCATCCAGCCGGTAGCATAGCTGCTCAAGAGGCGGCTTTTCTTGGAGATGATGAAAATCTGCTTCCATCTGTTTGCCAAACTATTCAGCAAGACGCTGAACAACTTTCCAAGTCTGGTGTTCAGACTGATGACCAACAATCGGTTCAGCCAGATGATCCTTCGACAGTTCAGACAAATGCTGTAAGAGTTTCTCAACCAACTACTAAGACAGAAGCTAGTCCAGTTGTACAGACTCATAGTCTTCCAGCTGTGTATTCTGATGCTCGTCCAGTTATCCTGGGTCGTAATACACCTGTACACACAGATGATAGTGCAGCTGTTCCCACGGACGATCGTCCAACAGTAGATACAAGAGAAAATCCAGCTGTTCAGAACGATGATTGTTCAGGTGTCCACACAGATGCTATTCCAGCTGCTCACATGAAACATCAGCCATCTGTTCCCACAAAAGATCACCCAGCTAAACAGATAGAAAGTACTTCAGCTGTTAGTCTGCTTAAAAAAGATACGCGTCCAGATATTGCCACAAATGGCTGTCCAATGATCCCCACAGATCACTGTTCAGATGTTCCCAACGATGACTGTACAGATGTTCCCACAGATGACTGTCCAGATGTTCCCACAAATGATAGTCCAGATGTCTCCATAGATGTCTGTCAAGATGTTATTGCAAAAGACTGTTCAGGTGTTCCCACAGATGAATGCCCAGATGTTCCTACAAATGATAGTCCAGATGTCTCCATAGATGTCTGTCAAGATGTTACCGCAAAAGACTGTTCAGGTATTCCCACAGATGACTGCCCAGATGTTACCACGAATGCCTGTCTAAGCGTTCCCACAGATGACTGTTCAGACTTTCCCACAAATGCTCGTAAAACTTCATATAAAACTACCCAGCTGGAAGCTGTATCAGCTCCTCAGCCAGATATTCCACAAGGTCAGCTAGAAGTTCGACCAGCTCCACACCTAAATTTTCCATCAGAACCTCGTGCAGAGGCTCAAGTTTTTTCGCATCAGTTTCCAATTCTACCTGCAAACTCAGCTCCATATTCGTCAGATCATCTAGTTGCAGACCCAGCTTCACTCCCATCCCAACATTTAGGTCTGCGTCCTGCTGAACGTTTACCATTTAATCCTACGGGACATCTAGCACTTCATTCAGCGGCACATCTAGCAGCACATCAAGCCGCACATCAAACCGCACATCCGCCTGTACACCCATCTGTGTATCCGGGAATTCGTCCAAATTATAATCTGCAACTTGCAACTTTAGCTCATCAAGCACAGTTAGCAGCACAGTACAGAAATCCTATGGATCCAAATCTTCAATACTTTTTGCCAAGTACACTGGACCCTAAAATGGATTCATACCCCTCGGACATGTATTCACGGGCTTTGTTATTAAGTAGGTTAGGGTTTCTGCCTCACAATATGACCCTTGATCAAGTAACAGGCCTGCCGATGTGTACAGAAAATCAAAAAACACCAACTACAGAGAGTGGTGTTAATTATAGAGGTCAACAAAGGAAATCGCCGGTTACAACGACTCAACCTAAAAGAACTCCTCCTAAGCGAAAATCAACACGTTACACGCCGAGATCAGATGTTCAACCTCATTTGCCGCAGAATATTTTTGGATTATCTCCACATGAAATGTTACCCCAACCGCCTCTTGGAAGCACTCCTCATCCAGTAATTCAATTTCACGATCAATACCCGAAAGTAATGGTAAGTCCAGACAGCGATAAAAATAAAAAGCGCAAACAAACTAACATTGCAACTGATACCCATCAAATTAATAAAACTGAATCGAAAACAGCTGAATATCTTAATCCATATAACATGTCGGGTGGTCAACTGATTGAAAACAAGTCGTATCAACCTATAGTTACTGAGCCGAATACAAGATCAGATGTTGAGCACAGAATTCTTGGAGATCCAAGAACAAATTCCGAACAGAGGACAGAGAAGACTTTATTCCAAGATAAAAGATCCGCTACCATCACCAAACCATCAGAATATAGACCACATACAGAACATAGATTACCAAATTCATTGGTACAAGCAGAACAGAGTTTCCGAGTTCCGAGTTCATTGGCAGATCCACCTTTCTTGGACCTCAGAAATTATCCAGAACGGAGGGCTTTCCTGGAAAATAGGCCGCTTCACGAAAAGAGAGCGTTCCCAGGAATGAGGTCTCACGTCAACCAAAAAGTTTATCCAGAGCCACGACCACATGCTGACTCGAGACCTTACAGTGAGCAGATACCATTCCCCGAGCTAAGACCTTTACCTGACAGATCCTTGGAACAGATGGCGTACGAACAGAGATACGCGGCGCAAATTTTGTTAGCTGGGCGGTGCCCAGATCAAACAATATGCGAAAAACTGGGTACATGTCCAGAACAGAGGCAACACTCACAACAAACATCATACCCAGATTCGGTGATATATCCAGACAATAGAACGATTGCTGAAAAAACTGTAGATCAGCAGTTAATAAATGAACAAATGTTACCACCCGATCAGAGATCCTTAACTAAACGGAGATCATCCAAAGAAAAGAAATCTGTCTCTGAACGCAGAGTCTCAAATGAACATTGGTCATCGTATGAACATAGACCTACGAGTGATATTTTATCAATACAAGCAAAAAGCATATTTAAAGAACAGAATATTATAGACAAATCGAGATTACCTGCAGAGCAAAAACAGTTCTCCATCGATCGGCCGCCCTCTGTTGAAAAACGGCGCTCTGTCGAACAACGGCGCTCTGTGGAACAAAGGCGCTCTGTCGAACGCCGGCCCTCTGATGAACACCGACCCACAGGCGAATCGATGCCAGCATGTGAAGAAACGCTCAACCAGAAGCATTCAAATGAACGCAGACTTTCGAGTGAACTGTCTCGTGCAAGTATGCACGCTGTGGTCAATAATGTAATGTTTAAAGAAAATACGCTAGTAACTAATCCCGAGTGTATAAATCAACTGCGGATGGAAATCAACCAAGAGTATCTAACTAAACAATTACGAAAGGGACAATTACAGTTATTAGAGCAATCTATGGAGGAAGGAAGATTACTAAATGAGCGAATATTGCAAGAAAGGAGATTATCTGAAAGTAGATCCTCTACGGAAGAAAACCCTATGGATGATATAACGATTCAGAATAACTCTTTACCTGAAAAAGACATATACCTTGCGCAGCAAACATATAGTGAATTAAACCGTCACTCGCAGGTATACATTGCAAAACACATGCCAAAAAACATTTATCATGAAAATACTTTAAAGCCTCCTCCTGATCATGATTTATTTCACAAAGTACAAGATGAGGCTTATAACTTGAAAAATTACATGGCCCAGTTTTTACTAGAGAGTCCGCTTAATTTATCTGGATCACGAATTCCACAACGACACTCACAAGTCTTGCTCCCGCATGAAATGTATAAAACTGTTGAATTTTCCGATTTAAATTCAGGTACAGAAACATTTGATATGCATAATGTCATTGTAGACATGCGTGTTAAATCTTCTACTGAATCTGCTTTCCAGATGTCTGAACCTATACATCAAACGCCTGAACCGATACCTGAAATGTCTGAACCGATACCGCAAAGGTGTGAACCGATACCTCAAATGTCTGAACCTATACTGCAAAGGTGTGAACCTTTACCTCATAGTCCTGAACCTATAACTCAGAGGCCTGAACTGATATCTGAAACGTCTGAACCTACACCTGAAAAGTCTGAACAGATACCTCAAATGTCTGAACCTATACCTCAAAGGTCTGAACCGACACCTCAAATGTCTGAACCTATGTTTCAAAGATCCGAATGTATACCTCAAATACCTCAACATATGCGTATGAACCATTTTGAAGATGCCATGTCTGTTAGACACGAAGATGACTACGTTTCAAAGGATTTGGCAGTTAGAGGTATATCTTGGCATGAATCCTCAAAAAACAATGAGGAAAATATAACTTATGACGTCCAGAACTCCCCAAGCAGCATCATAGCTGAAGGAGAACCTAAAGAATTTCCTAACATAATTCATGATGCCTCACACTCACCTACCGACCTTTCGAGTAAAAGCAGAGACATTCCTTTTGAAGAAGATATGACAGCGGATGAAGAAAGCCTTCTTGATATTATGACCACAGAGGATAACGAAGATCAACATGATGGTTCTATGGACGTTAAATCTAAATCTGCTGAAACAAAAATAAATAATAATTATGAGAATATAATACGGCAATTGAATTCTAATGTTTCGCCAGCCAGTATTACGGTAGCTACAAACCCGACTAGGGAAACAGATACGGTTTTACAGACAACGGAAACAACGATGTCAACAAACTCAGACGCTGCACTAACAACTCAAACGAATATCAATCTTTCAACAACTGTAACGAGCACGGTACCAACCAGTGTATTAATTAATACATCTTTAAATGATCAAACTACTTCAGAAAGGATACCGAATACTTTTGCTAAGTCGTCCTTAAATTGTGTGAGTGATGTAATTACACCAATGTACACATCAATTCCTGTAATGGGTACAACTGTGAATAAACATGGAAACTATGAACCTGTTTACACAATGGCTGATACAGCAAAATCAGTCGCTAAATATGAATCTCCACATTCAGTAACTCTGACAAATAGTGTTCCCAGTATACCAAGTATAAGCATCGCAAATACTTTAGCAGAGACAACTACAGAAACACCTTTAAATTATGGAGATGAGCAGAATAGTGGTGCAGAAACTGGAACCGCTATGCGAAATAATAACATGCAAATGACTGCTTCCGAAGACACAACACATATTAATAGTAAGATTGATCCGGTTACTAAAGCCGTGAATACAGTTGATGTTAGTCCTGCAAGAAATGAAACACCAGCTCCCGAAACAGCTAGAAATATCTCTATGTTCCAAACCAACTGGCTATTAAACGCATTGCCTCAATATGTTTCAAGTTCATCATCTACACCCAGAAAACATTTCGAAACTGACGTTTCAAATGTTAGCCGTCAAACATCAACCCCTGAACATATGCTTGTACACGAAAATCAAGACTTGTCTAATATGAATGCTTTTATTCCAAACTACCATTTACCTACAAATATACAACAATTTTCACCTCAATTCATGACAGCATTGAACATGAATAAAAACCATCCCATGACATTTACATCTTCTCAGTTCAGTATGATGCCTCCACCGCCGCCCCCTCCGCCTCCCCTTCCACCTCTCCCGCCGCCGCCAGTTCAGGATACATCGCAAGATCTAACACAAACACAACCAGAGTTTGTTCCACCTCTACCACCAAATTCACCACCACCATTTTTATTGCCCTTCCCAACAACTATTAAGTCAGAGGAAGGCGTAAAATCTCCGGTCATGGCTTTAAATGTGAAAGAAGAAAACGACTTAGAAAATGAAAACCCTAGCGTTGACAAATTTAAATCTGGTCAATCCCGTGAGATAGCAAACGATACGGAGAGTGAAATCACTTATAAAGCAAACATTGTACCAGTCCCAGTACCCGTCAATAAAGAGATAGTTAAATTAACAGAAGACCTTACTACACCAGCAACAACAGTTTCACCACAGAAAATAAATAATGCCGTCTCTGTAGGGACTACACCAATTCCGAAGACAGTAAGTGACAAGACAGCCAGTTTAAGAGCTGTACGTATTAAGACACCATCGGAACGCAATAAACCTTCAGCGGTACATCTTAGTGAGAATCCGCCAATTACTGAACAGGAAGTTCCTTTTACAGCAAGACCAACAGTTGACAAAGAAGTTCAACAATGCATAAAAGCAATTGCAAATGAGCGTGAAATTGAACTATGCAAAGAGTTGCCTGAAACATTTGAGAAACAGCCGGTAGGTAACACTTCAATGGAAACAAGGTTTATGTATCAAGATCAAGACTTTGAAGGAGAAGACAACAAATTATTACAGTTGAAAATATCGTTAGATATTCAACAAGCTGAGATAAGTAGCACTCAACGAAACAATAGAAATAAAACAGTCTCCTCCAAGCTCCCCGCCACAGTTTCACCCCTTGAGTCCATACGCCCAGAAAACTTTGTAAATTACGAATTGGAACAACCTGTAGCACCAACAGAAGAAATAGTCCTTGAAAAGGACATGGAATTGCCTGACAATTCGATACTCAACTTGAGGAACGTTATGCCATCTGTCTCGCAACAAGATAGTGACGTTCTTGATCGGTCACATAATTCTGCATCATCGCAAAAGTGTGAATTGACAGACGGAGCTCATCTACCGTCAAAAGATATTATTGACCCCAAAAGTTATGATACAACGTCATCGCGAGCAACCAATACTGCTGTTGTTGAAAAATTAACTTCGGAACATATAACCCTCACCGACGGTAAACTTGTTGTAACGGTTAAACATTACAATACACTCGAAGACGACGATTCTGACGACGATGTGTCACTTGCAATAATAGTGAAAAACCGTGATCAACTGAAACATAACGTACAAGATAATTTACCGGAGAATAAATCTGCCAATAATAAATCCCTTGACGACAAAATAAACGAAGACACAATTCTTAAAGAAACTACAAATAACCTTAACAAAGATAGAAAAATTGAGCCGAGTGCTTGTATTAATTATACTAGTGAAAATACGATGAAAGAATTATCGACCATCGAAAAAGTTAAATGTATAACCAAAGAACACGTAACAAGAAATATTATATCCGCAGCCAACGTAGTTGATAAAGAAACTGTAAACAATTTTGAACAGCAAATTGAAACTCCTCAGATTGTAAATGAAAAACCTGATCAGCAAATTAGTTTATTAAATAAGGTTGTAAGAGAAGAAATTAAAAGAAAAGATTCTTTGCTGGTGTCACTAATACCAAATGATGCGGATTTGTTTCTAACCCAAACAGAAAAGCAAAAGAAATTTAAATATAACTTATCAACTTCTGTAAACAATGATGATCCGACCCGCACTAATATAAATATTGAAAAAAGTGACATGTCCATTGAAAAAATTGTTTATCAAAAATATAAAAAAACCCTGGCTGAAACAAGTATAACAGATTCACAAGCTTCTCAAAATCCAAATATTGGCACTAAAGAGAGTAGTACTGAAGATGTAACGAACCATTTCGACCCAACTGCAGATAAAAATATTAAAAAGGTTGTTGTTCCTGAAAGTGATAAAAAATCTAAGACTGTCCTTACTAATGATTTTGATCGTCATTCCGAAACAGACGAAAATAATACAACACCGTTGCGCCGCAGCAGACGTAGAAAATCTGCGTCAAGTAAAGATGAAATTGTAGACGAACCTGCAGCTTTTACTGAACATAAGATACCACTTACTAAAAAGCAACTTATTTTCTCCAAATTGTTGCTAGATGAAGAAAATAATACCGGGCCACAAGCTCATTCAACGCCCGAAAAAGATTTAAGTCCTGTAAAGGAAAATATTCAATCAAACCATAACAATTCAATGAATGACCCTACTTCACCTATAAGTTCTGTCGCTATAGAACAGACTCAAGTAGGCGACCAGAAAAAATGCAAACGAAAGAAACTGAAAAAATCGGCACAATTAAGACGTATTTGTAAGAAAAAGAAATCGTATGAAACTAACGATAAAACCGAGGTGGGAAATTCCCAGAGGCTAAAGAAAAAATCAAAAATAAGATTACATTCCGAAAAATCTGATGGTTCAAATCAAATGCACCATGATTTGCAAAGTATAACACCAAATAGAGAAAAATGTTCCGTAACTGAGAATAAAATCAGTTGCAGTCAAAGTGTTAATCTTGAGACTACAGATACCTTGAACTTACTTTCTGGTTCCACTTCTAATAACGAACAGTTAATTGCTTCTGGAGAAAAAAGAAAGCTCGAAGATGCGGCCACTGACAATTGTAGTCAAATTACAAAAACTAAGAAACATAAACTTACGAATAAGAGTAAGGAAGATTTAGAAGAGAAACATGACAACCACATTTTTAAAGAAAAAGTCCCCTTATCTTTGGAAAAACGTACTGCGTGTTACATGCCGGTTGCAGCACGAAGAACGCGTTCTAAGTCAGTTATTGTAAAATCTTCGACCTGCGATATGTACGACCCTTACGATATTGATTTGGATGATATGATTGAAAAACCCGATTCATTTAGATCTAAAATAAACGTATCAGATAAAAACACCCAAAATGCGAAAATCCAAAACCATTGTAAATCTAAACGTAACCTCAAACCTGAAAAATCTTCGAGTAAAACTCACGCACTAGACAAAAAATCTTTGAAACCTTCAAGTTATCTTGTTACGTATAGTAACAAAATCGTAGATTGCACTAAAACCGATGTGATTGATTCTGATGACTCTACAAAAAGTGATGTTCCATTAACGAAATATATAGAAAACAAAGAAAAGAAAATACTTCAGTCTGGTAAACCCAATAAGCGAAACCTAAAGGATCCCGATCTAGGCCGAAATGAAAACCAAAAAGGAAAAGGCAAAATAGTCAATAACGACCTCAAAACAAATAGACGAACACTTGCTACTTTGAACGATATTGAAAAATCTAGCTCTCCAAATGATGCCGAAGAGCTTCGTTCTGAAAAATTTATGGAAAGCTTTGGTTTCTTCTCACAAAGGAAGCCCCGTAAATCCAACTTACTGGCTTCCAAAAAAATTGCTGAGACATTCCATATCATAGCAAATGAAAGTGACGACGCTTATTTCAGTCCTAAAAAACGAACGCGAAAGCGATCTCATCTGAACGATACAAAAAAATGTGCAGGAGGTCGAGCTACAATAACACGACCAAGACGACGTATTGCGAATAAAAAAATTGTTAAAAGGATTCCAAAACCCAGAAAAAGGGTGTTCTTACCTCTACCACGCATTTGTCGCCTATGCAGAAAAGAATTTCAGCGGTCAGATAACTTTTTGCGGCATCAAATGACTGTACTACATGCATCAAAGATATCGGAAATAGAATTAAGGTTGAAAACGATCCCCGTTATTGAAAAACCTAATTACCTTATTGCGTATAAGCGCCAACTAGATCGTTTAAAACTATTGACCAAAAAATATGCCAGTAGGAAAAAATCAAAATATACAAAAATAAAACTGCCCTCGTTAGACAAAATTTTAGCAAAAGTAAATAAGAAAGTAAGAGAGCAGCAACTTGCTCAAAGGAGGGGACTAAGTCGAGATGAAGCACTATTCATAGATTGCTGTCAATTGCTGAAGTCCAATAAAAACGATGTTAATACCTCGGCTGCAACAGGTTTTAACACTGTAGCTAATGATTTTTCTGAGTCAACAGTCAAAGAATTTGATTTACTAGATAAACCCCTCAAAGGCGACGGTGACGTGGATTCTATCACCGCTAAAAACATATTAGAAAGTGAAGAAGTGAAAAACTTGGAAAAAGATTTAATCTCAGGTCTGAAGGAAGCCGCAAATGAGGGCTCTTTGAAGTCAAAAATTATATACCAACGAAGTGTTAGTCAGGTGGGACTACATCAGATCGATGATGAACAATTAGGTTACTCTAGTTCAAACGTGCGTGAGCCTAACTATGAGCATATAGAACCATACCCTCCCATATCTACCCCTAGTAAAACGAAGAAGCAACCTGAAGTAAAGGAGAAAATGTATCCAGACATAATTGAAAACATAGATATGTTCGAAGACAAGTTCGATAAAATAAAAAGGAAGTGTAGATCTCAAGCTGCGGCAGCGGCTGCAAAACAAACGCAAGCAGCTGTTGAACCCAGCGCTAGGTAAGTATTTATTTTTGACTAAGGTTACTGGGCACAACTGTGCCAATTGGCAAAACGATATCCCCTTGTTGCACATTAAATATGAATCCTGACTGAATGCATACAATATTTTTTTTTCGCACTAATTGTAGGCATATTTGATTGTTTGCATATTAATTTTATCGTCATAATCACAATTTGCTTTAATTTTAGTCGCCAATAATGTGTAAGTTGTACTTATCGCCTGTAATTGCCAAAGGGGTAGGCAGAGGTGTACATACCTATAGTAAACCCAACGTTCGCCAGTTATTAAGCCCCATGTAATAGGAGCGATGCAACTAACATTCATTCGCGAAACGGTCATTCGTTTGCCGTTCACAGAACGTGTACAAATTGGCGAAGCGTTCTATTAAAGTTATTTCCACTAAAGGTAATTTCAACTAAATACGAAAGGGTTACTCCTCGGTTTTAATAATTTGTTATTTCCACTGGATATAGAAAAAAAACATGAGTATTTAATAACATGTTGATAATAAATTGGTCATAATGAAGAGTACGCACGGCGACAAATCAAGCTATACATTTCCAGTATAAGCTGACTTCTCATGGAAAGCCTATACAATGCAAGGTTGTTGTTATTGTATTTAGTTGTTATTTTATGTAGCCCTTTTTAGGTTTTCAGTTGTTTCAATAACACCTTGTGGAACAATTTTCTAGACTCCTTTGGGTAGTTTTAGTTTCTAATGTTTTAACTTATACACACTTCTTTTGCAGCTTCAAATGCCGAAAGAGATCTAAAAAGAAAAAAGCCCGAAAAAATTCTAAAAAAAGTCATCAAAGTTCCCAGGTACCAACGAAAGGTGCCTTGAAAGGGTTCGACGGAATTAAGGTTTCTATACCGACATCAGACATTAATATGTCTGCAATTGTCCCTGCGGTGAGTTCTCCGAAAAATAAGAAGAAGCGAAATTCAAGAAAGAAAAAGGGTAAGATTTCTGAGTCATGTAGCAAAAACGACAGTCAACGGCATGCAGAAGACGGAATGACTTCGGACAAGGACAAGGAAGTGGATGTATATGAATTTCTTGATAATGAAGATGCAGTATTTGAGCTAAGACCTTCAACACTCATGGAAAGATTTAAAAGCGTTAGTTATAAGGAAACGCCCGGTACATCCAAGTCAAATCCAGGCGTGCACGATGTTGAAAATTCTCGAGATAGTGTTTCTGACGGGGATGACTTCGTATACATGTCAGATGACTATGTGTGTAGCGATGATGAAACAGAAAACAGCATGTTATCCTGTGAACTGAGTAACGGCAAGGTAGGCTGCGACCTAAAGAAAAATGTATCACCTTTAAAAAGGAAAGACGCACTTGAGAAAAATGCTGTAATGGGAAAAATATTTAGATTTAATGCGGTGCGAAGTGATAAAAAGAGTATAAAAATCAAGGAAACCGCGAAGCCAAAAGCTAATTTGGACCAATTATTTGATAGCTTACTAGAGGAAGAACTAAGCTCATCAGCGTTGAATAAAGACGCCGCATCACCCAAAAATGACGATTTTGTGTCACCCAAAAAACACGAGCAAGCTTCAAAATATGAAAAATACAGCCGGTCGCCATCGATCAGAGATCAGAGTTCTTCTCCAACGAAGTTAAAAAGTCCATCACCTAAGCAACATAGTATGACATCGCCTAAACATTATGATAACTCATCTTTCGTAGACTATGGACCTTCAACATCAAAAGCAGCAGCAATCGATTTTGGCCCGAGCACATCCAAAAAACGTGACTTAATTTCGCCAAAGGACTTTAAAGACCTGTCACCGAAGAAATATGATTCTGCGTTAAATAAGAAGCATGAGGCGCATGAAAAATGTACATCGAGTAAACATACGAAGAGTGACGATATCCCTATAAAGAAACGTAATTCAAAAAAAGAAAAGTCACCATCGAACAAATTAGATGAAGGCATTAGCACTAGTTATGATTTAATCGCTGATGCATATGACCAATACGATGATACTGGAGTAGCTAGACAAAGGGCGCGACGTAAATGTACCGTAGGGAAACAAAACGTGCTAGCCGAGACTTGGAGTTCGGAATCAGAGCCAGATGGCATTCCGCCGCGCCCTAACAGCGCGGAGTCAGTTGTCCTCACCTCCGCTCGTAGAAAGAAAGGAAAGAAAAGAGACGGACATCATGCCGGCACAAAACGTGCGAATAACCGACATATTTCATTCAAAAAGCAAGATATTGAAACAAGTTGTCGCAACACAGCTCGGGGCTATGGAGCTGGAACGAGTCGAGCGAGGAGGGATAGCGACGATATACGCAGCGTGAACCCGTACGACTCGCCGGCGCCGTCCACGTCCACGGCGCACTTGGACCTGCCTGCATCGAAGCCGCCGCGCCCTCGCACCACGGCCTACTACAACTGGGCTTCGGAGCCTGAGGAGGAGCCCGAACAAGTGCAACAACACGGCTGGATCGTGGGCGACAGCCACAAGAAGCTAGTTACAATGCTAGCACATGCAAAAGGCCGTAAACGAGATAATGATGATACTCATCATGTCGATGAATAAGTTTAGTTTATTAGATTATATTAATCTTGTAAATATATTGTACATAATATTCTAGTTCTTTATTAAATGTCTTCAAACAAAGGTTGACCAGACATTACAAGCTTCATTTTTTTTCTTTTATTGTTGTAAATATTGTAATAAATAGTTTAAAACTTTAGTTAAATCTTGAATGAGCCAATGTCCTGTCAACTCCTGAATTAGTGAATTTTTTGGATCATTTATTTAATTTCGATTGATTGCTCTTACATACCTAAAATCAACGACGTTGGCATTTTTAGTTTATACGCGTCATCTGTTGTAGATATTTTGTATCAATGAATAATTTTGAAAAAATTTTGTCTGTTTAATCATCTTGGAGACTATCGGAAGCCGAGAAACTCTTTATTTCACCTGCAAATTGTAAGTGCTTTTGTTTCTAT
The DNA here is from genome assembly GCA_947507805.1 of Aporophyla nigra. NCBI lineage: Eukaryota > Metazoa > Arthropoda > Insecta > Lepidoptera > Noctuidae > Aporophyla > Aporophyla nigra. The sequence continues at coordinate 8,149,772 of OX382291.1, read as the reverse complement.
CTTGTAATGTAATCAAAACTAAATTAGATTAAATCGTAGAACCTACAGTATTCATAAAAACATAAGAATATTCGAAACTAGTTTCCAATACCACTGTCATTACCGTTGGCACATATTAATAAAATTTAAAATTGCACATATTCTGGTAACCCCGTAGATGTTTTTTAAGTCTCTGGGATATAAAAATTAGAAAATAAGGTTAAGATTTTTATTAAATGTCTAATAATGGAATTTAATTGTGTTCGTCAAGAATTTCTAACTTTTCCCGAGCTGGGAAAAGACGAACACTTATAAAATAAGTAATCAATTCTAATAATGTTTGTACATAGTTTAAAAAATAATATAATAATGGATGTTTAAAAAATTGATGTGTTTCAAATGATTGTACAACGGAATATTAAAAAAAAAAAAAAAAAAACAAGAATATTCAGAAAAGTGTATTTACTAAAAATGCCTCGTTATTTTATTGTAATTTTTAAATATAAATAATTTTAGTCTGCAAATGTAAATGTATGTAAAAGTTTCAAAGCATAATAAAATTGAAGTAATGTTCCTTAATGAATTATAATTTTATGGATTTATTTTATTTTCGAAATTATTAATGAATTATAATTTTATGGATTTATTTTATTTTCGAAATTATTCTAATGTGGTACCCAGCCATGCTAATCAGCAACATGAGTAGAGGTAACAACTCAACATTGGCGGCGCTTTTGTACTGCAGTAAGGACGATTTTCAAAGTGTAATTTATCACTAATGTACAGTTGACTGTACCAACCCACAAGCATTTCTTACTGTTCCCGAAGCAAGTAATCCTTATTATGAATAATTAAAACTGATTAATTTTAAAATTTTAATTATTTAAATGCTGGACTGTTTCCGTATCTATATTTTTTTTGTTTTTTTTGCTATTTTAACTATCAGCATTATATTTGAATTATTGGATTTGTTTGCCGTGACATTTATTCATTGGTGGTTTAAAAAAAAATTAAAGATTGTGGGTTAGTACATTTTAGGTCCAGCATATGAATGTCTTACCGTCTGAATGTCTGTTACCTATGTCAAATGTTTACGTTCTTATGGGAATGACAACACGGTTTGAGTGATTTGTGTATCTTTGAGTTGAGTAAATTAATTTGTTAACTATTTTTATACCTGCATTGGATATTTTTTGCGTAGTCGAATGTATTAAGTACATATTATTGTGAAATCTCATGCATTAGTTATTGTTTTTATCTAGTCTAATAAGGAAAGACTAATAATCGCATTATCAGCCTCAAAAAAAAAAGTAATTATATGATCTTTTTTCCAATGTATTTGAGAAAGTCAATGGATTAGAGGAAAATTTTAACGTTGGCATTATATTCACAAGAAATTAGTTAAAAAAAAAAAACACTTGGTATGTATTACGCGTAAATGTAAATCAGGTTATTATTATTAATTAACGCTCAATGTTAAAAGTTTATTTATTTGCTTAAGCTACGGTTATCTAGAGGAGCGTTTCCGTCATATTTAATAACAATAACGAAACCGTGGTCAGCAAGACGAGCTCTCACCACAAGCTGCACATTATTATGAAATAGGTATTTTCTAGTAGTAATCGTTATTTCATGTGAAAATAATTGTTCTCGTTATGAATATAAATGTTGTGTTTACCAGTATCAGTAAAAACATTAGTAAATACAACCGCATGTGGCATTTACCGCTCTGCTAGGACACCGTAGTTTTACTGTACTCAAGTTTGAGAAGGGAGAACTATAATATGTATGTGATAAGTCCAGTAAACATCTACTTATGATAGGATTTGGGGTATTCATCCCTGTATAGACTCACTCTTTCTTTTAGACGCATAGGTGTTAGAATGTAGTAAAAATATATAATCATATTATATAAACTTATTTGAACTTCGTATAGTTTAAATTAAAGATTCATTAAATACTAGTCAGTATATCAGGTGTTCCAAGATCTTTAACTATGAGCAAGGGGTGTATCCCATCCACATTGCGGATTTATCTCATATAGCTACATTTTGTGTTGTCAAATATTTTAACGAATAAATGTATTACAAAAATATGTAAAATCTTTTATTTTATCACCCAAGCTATCTAAAATTCAGCTGATGAAATCAGTGCGACAGTATCTGGCTAAGTCCTGGCACAGAGATACCTGATTGCGTTAATTAATCTATCCCACCATACCATATCATCATAGGTAAATACATTCCAGTTGCTTCTTAAAACTCACTACTAACTCCTAAACTTATACCTAAAATTACTTACAAAGGTATTTCTTTTTTTTATATAAAAATTATTTTAGACAGCGGCTTGGGATCCCATGTATGGCGTAAATTATCCCGCGGGGACGTATTACCGCGATAAAAACTCTATGTGTTAATCCTGGTAAATACTATCTGTGTGCCAGATTTCATCCAAATCCGTTGAGTAGTTTTTGCGTAAAAGAGTAACAAACATCCATACATCCATACTCACAAACTTTCACATTTATAATATAAGTAGGACATAAGAATAATAATATGGTGTAATAGATTACTAAACGCAAACAAGAACTTTGCAATCAATCAGGTAACTTTTCTCAAAGAACTGATAAAACTGTGTACCGACTAAGTAAGTAACTAGTTACGGTGAGCCATATCTTCTGGAAACCAAGTTGGAGTGCCACGGCGGATGGAGCGCTTCAGCGGCAGTCGAAGGTCGTCGGAGACGCTGCATTACAACTCACCGACTCACTGTACTAAGTATACCAATACACGATTACACAGATTTATGAATATAGTTAAGCAAGTATAGTTGGGGATATAAATTGTCAAGCTAATTGATACTCTTTGTTAATTTGCGGTGTTATAACCAATTTGAATATATGGACAATTTAAGAAAGTAGTCTATTTTTTAACCGACTTCAAAAAGGAGGAGGTTATCAATTCGGATGTTTATATGTTTTTTTTTTTTTTTTTTTTTATGTATGTTCGGCCATAACTCCGTCATATATAGACGGATTTGCAAAACTCTTTTTTTGTTCGAAAGGGGTTTATTCCGAAATGGTCCCATATAATTTTCATATAGATCTGATGATGAGTTCGGGAGACAGACACCGGAACTCTTTAAAAAATGACAGGAAATCAACCGCGATTTCTGCTATCGCATAAATATGCATTGTTTGTTTGGAATTAGTGCAGGGTGAATACCACAACTAAAAATTTAAAAATAAAAACTTTTTTGCAAAAAAAAACAACCGACTTCCTTAAAAACACTACAAAGTGAAAAATAACCTTAATTTCGGAAGTCGGTGGCAAAAAAACCATAAATGCAGATCCTAAGACACCGACTACCGAAATTAAGGTTATTTTTCACTTTGTAGTGTTTTTAAGGAAGTCGGTTGTTTTTTTTTGCAAAAAAGTTTTTTTAAACGATTAATTTACCTGAGTATTTATGAAGTCGCAAATTTAGTTGGGTCTTAGTTTAGAAGATATAATGAATTAAATTTGTAAGGCATAGTCCAAGAGCGAGATCGAAGATTTTAGAAAAATTGGCAAGAAAAAATATTTCTATTAATATGTGTAATATACTCCTAGTTTCATCAGTCTTAAGTCCTTAGAAATGTCAGAGAGAGAGAGAGAGAAATTCTCAATTAAATACATGTTTTTGTGTTTAAAACTACTAGGTTAGAGTGACTAAAATTTGTCTGAAAACATTAAACTTTGCAAGGTCTATTTGGTGTCAAGATGTACGGTCGCATACAAAATGTGTGAGGAAAGTTTTGAGTTTGAGGGAGACCAAGGAAACGATGGATGGACTGTGTGAATGACGATATGGATAGAAAGAGCGTGACTACTGAGATGACGACTAATAGAGAAGTGTGGAAGAAAAAGACATGTTGCGACGAGCCCAAATGAATTGGGATAAGGGCAGTACAATGATGATGGGATATAGGTGGAAATCTTAACGCTAGTAGTGGCTTACCTTCATTGGCAGCCAAAATGAATCTTGAATGAAAATTGCTCCATGTTGCCGAGACGTCTTATTCAATCAAAGAAAATGGCCCGTGTATGCGACTCTAGGCTTTTACCCGTGCAATCGTGAGTTCGAACCTCTCTCGACGCACTGAATTAGGTTTACGTACCTACAGTAAGCCGCATGTCAGTGGTATCACTTAGACATGAGCTGGCCCGAAGTAGTAGAGAGTTTCAATAGAATAAAGGGCCAGTTTACACTACGTTCACATGGACGCAAAAATATCGTGGAAGGATTTTATCGCCCAGTGGGTTTTCAACTACCGGTTTTGAACCGAGTATTGAGACTCCATCAGAGTGGAGCCCAGTGCGTCGAAAAAACACTGTTCGACTTTTGGCGCTAAGCAGGGCTTGAAGAATTTCCGCCACAATATTTTTTACCTCTATGAGATCGTGGACGTGTAACTTGATTTACCACTGACAGGCGGCCAATCATACCCACCAAAGAAATAATATATTACTCTGGTACTCAGTTCTGGTGAACAACTCATTCTGTAGTGCTTTTCTGTAAAAATCTTCACCGTGATAACTAGGGTGAAGTGAGCTTAAAGTGAGCTGTCATTAGTGTCAATCCCTTAGCATCACAGGATATTACAGCTGACTTCTCACTTCAGCTAAGTTCTCACGGTGAGGTTTTAGCAGAATAGATCGGCTGATTCGTGCATGAATGCCTGAAAGCCCACCAAAGGAGTACCTACCTAGAGGTTTAAACCTAGGTCTTAATAATAACCTCATTACCTACTCTCCTCTATTACGGTTGAAGATCTTGTCAACCAGATACTTTTTCTCAAAGAACTATTAAAAATACCTCCTGACGGAAGCACTAATTAAACCCGTACCTACCAAGTACGATGTGCCAAATCTTCTGGAAACCAAGTTGGAGTGCCGCGGCGGATGGAGCGCATCAGTGGCTGTCGAAGGTCGTCGGAGACGCCGTACCACAACTCACAGACTCACTGTTCTAAGTATACCAACACAGAATGGCAGATTTCTGAATATAGTTAATCAAGTACAGTTAGAGATATTCTTCCTTAAGTAGGCAGCCTATTTGCTAACCGATTAATTTACCTGGGTATTTTCTACGAAAGATTACACGGCAGATGTGAGTGGAAACAACGAAGGGGACGCCCTAGCAGTAGGTACATATATTGAACGTATTGGCGATGTTCTTCAGAAAGGTCAGGACCAGAGGGGTAATTGCGTAACTTGCTATCAGTAGGAATTGGTTTCATATTGATAGTTAAATAACATTCATTGCGTTATTTACGTTGCTGAGCCGACAATTTATTCGAACAAATGACGCAATGGTTTAGAGATAATCTTCAATCCCATTCAGATTCTGATAAATAGTGCGTTTCGCAATTAGAGTGCTGATGTATGCTAAACGTGGCAAAATGAGCATGTAAGGATGGTAGTAGGTGGCGTTACGTAGTTTCTGCATCCGTGGGAAAAGGCGTGAGTTTATGTATAATTTTCTAGTTAGGGGCTCCTTCTGAGCACCAAGCGAGCAATTGCGGATAGAGCACGCGCTGGAACGTGCTGCGAACGCGCTAGGTACTAATTTTGCTTCTGTTGATTTTGAACTATCTAAACGATTTTCAACTAGTTTTGTCTCGAAAGTTCAAGTGTACTTCGAAGAAACTCAGTGCTAACATAATCCTAAATCGTTTAGCCTTTTCAAAACGTTAAATAATAAATTGAAGCAATTATCGAAAATCTGTTGGAAGTACCTATCATCTTGACTACCGTGTGTGCAACGGAAACTCGCACTTAAGTGCGGGGAATATGTGCTGTTACGGCGTGTGATACTTACTCGTGGTGCTTTTGTCAGTGCTACCAGCACTCACCTGAGAATCTTAACATAAACGTTCTAGATTCAGAAATAAAACTAACAATTTTGCGAGCACTGTCTCTTACGCGTCTAAGCATCCTCTACGCGACTGGAGGACTCGTCAGCCCCTCTTATAAATGCCTAAACCGCATCGTCAATCAATCAATTAATCAACTGAACCTATCGCAGTCCACTGCTGGACATAGGCCTCTCCCATGATGCGCCACAACACCCTATCTTCCGCCTTCCGCATCCAGTCTGTCCAGCCATCTGTTGAGGTCGTCGGTCCATCTAGCTGGGGGGCGTCCCACACTACGCTTGCCGATATGCGGGCTCCACTTCAGGACTCGTCTGCTCCATCGGAGATCGATCCTTCGACAGACAAGACCAGCCCACTGCCACTTCAACGTGCTTACTCTGCCAGCTATGTCGGTAACTCCAGGTCTTTTCGGGATAACTTGGTTTCTGACCAAAAACCGAAACGTATCGTACGTTTTCCTAAATCCTCGAAGACCCCAGACTAGGAAAATTGCAATCTGTTCCTGACATTGGTTCGGCTACCAGGTGCGATGCGAACGAGTCCAATGCAAATGTTACGGTTTGGGGCAAGCGGCCGCGTATCAATGACTCGCCCAACAACCAGTTAATAGCTTCATCCTGTGCATGTCGGGGAAAAAAATTTACTCATGCAGCTGTTGACTAAATGGAGGATCGAACATAACCTTAAGCTGTCTGATAAGAAGCGTGGTGTTCTAATCACCATAAAGTTTACATGTATGCTCGTAAGGGATCGCAAAACATGCACATTTACATGACGTGAATACATATAGGTGGCAAAGTCAACGGTATTGGTGGCTTTACCTGCATTGGCAGCCAAATTCAATCTTGGTATTGTCATAAATTGCTCCATATTGCTGAAACGTCTAATTCAACCAAAGGAAATGGCACGCAACCACTTTAATGAGGTGTACGTTTAGTAGGCTGCACGTCACTGCTGTTACTTAAATCTTTAGCTGGCCCGGAGTACTAGGGAGTTTCAATAGGATAAAGGGCCAGCTAAGACCACGTTTGCATGGGTGCAATATTATCGCGGCAGGATTTTATCGCCCAGTGGGTTTTCAACATCCGGCGTTGAACCGAGCAATGTGCACCGAAAAACCACACTTCAATTTTTAACTAGATTTCATTAGAGTTGCCGTCATAACAAATGGTGTGAGAGCAATTGGGCGCTCATAATGCATATATGCATGACGCTGCTCGAATTTATTATGTCTATACTTACATACGATGAGGTTATGAGTTTTGAAACAATATGACGATAAATTGAGTGCCAAGTTCGAGTGCACATGTCATTCATGGCACAAGTATAGGGTGCAAGAAGAGATTATTGCACAAGTTACGTCCACAGAAGGCAGATAGGAGAGCATCGTAAATGTAGATAATGAAGCATCATTCAGTCTGATCAGCAGATCTATATTGAAAAAATTATATAACAAAATAGAATTATAAAACAAAATGATGCGCAGAGCTGTCAAAATTACAAAGGTGACAATGATGAAGAGCGCAGCTGCCGAAGTGCAGTGCGCCTGCGCATGCAAAATTCTGCGCCCGAAATGAAGAAGGACGAGCAGTTATCGATGTCACCAAATTAAGTTGACGAATTAGAGGTCGATTTAGACTTGGTGAAAGGGACAAAGAGTTAGTTGAGGTCATCATGGAGCTACGTATATACAGAAGCAAAGAAAACTATTTCAAAGTTGTGTCTGAGAAATTCAAAGACATAAGGAATCGTAAAAAGCTCAAAGCTGTAGGTCGTCATTATCTGGTAAAGATTAATATAACAAAAGAAGAAATATGAATGTATTGTTACGACAAAAGCGCACCGGAAACATTTTAAAAAAGCGCCTGTAAAGAAAAATGTCTCATGACAATATGCTAGAAAAACTAAAATTAAAACCTTCATTTTTAAAATAAATTTTAAAAGAAGTTCTAGGAAAATTTATAAAGACATTTTATAAAAGGATTTTGCATTTTAAAATATAAGCTTAGAAAATTAAATAATATAAGGTTCTGGGACTGCGCATGTAAACAGATTAAAACCTTTTCATGTTAGGATGTAAAAATGTATTCTTTTAATAGCTTTTGCCAGCGGCTTTGCCCTCGTAGAACTTGGAAATTATCCTGCGGGAACGTACAACCGGGATAAAAAGTACCCTAAGTTTTAATCCAAGTTATAGACTATCGGTGTGCCATAGAAATCATTTCAGTCGTTTTTGCGTGAAAGAGTAACAAAGATCTATTATAACAAACATCCTCACGTACTTCACATTTATAATATTTTTAGGATTGTCATTTGTTGTCATGTAGAGTTAACAATTACGTCATGCCATTTACGTTGATACGATCTTCATAAGATACTCCGCGTTTGAGGACTGACTCCCAAAACACAAGTCCTGGCTTAGTTTGGGTATAAGTTTCTGTACCTGATTGTAAACATTAATAAATATTGTATCTGAGTACCAAAATCTTGTGAATGATTTTGGGAAATAAACTTTTTCTTTTTTTTGCCAAGTACGTCATTATTAATACATTATTTTAGATTGGATAATATTCAGTGTCAACTAGATGTAAATGTCATTATTTTAATTTGGATAGTATAACATTTTATTAACGCGTTTTCGTTTGTGTTTATTACATGTGATGGTGAGAAAACATCGGACACAGAGCATGTGAGCTGACACCTGGTCACCAGGTGACATTCTTCACAGCTGCAACGCGATTGAAGGAAGGATCCCACGACTACAACTTCAGTAGTTTGAAATAGCACAAACATGCACCAGATAAATAACTATTGTCTTTTAGTTAGTTAGGTTATGAGAGAAAATGGTTTTGAAAACTGTGGTTCCTGGAGGCTTAATTATGACAACGTTAGTTTGTATGGGTGCATATACATTATGTTCAAATTATTGTTGATCCTTTAGAGTTTGCTTTCATGAGACAACCTTACGATTGTATAGGCTGGTTTTAATTACTTTAATAGATTTGAACTGTCAAACTAATTTAGAATAGAATAGATTAAAATCAATTTAAGAGAGATTGGCAAAGAGTATATTGAATATAAGATAGAGAATATAAGATATTGGAGATTGGGCTGACATTGACAGGCAGAAGAAGAAAGTGTTAAGTAAGATTCGTAAAAGGTTTATTATAAATAAATAACTATATTCGTCCCTAAGATTGTTTTATTATTGAATAGTAGTACAGTAGGTACCTATCATAAAATAGGTACAAAATTGCTGAAAATGCTTTATATTTTTATAAAATATAGCTATTAGCTAAGCTGGTTTTAATTATATCTAAAGGTACATGTACAGAGCAGGGCATAAACATTCCTAAGAATAATATATAGATGCGTTCCTTGCGATGCACGTGTGGTGTGACTATGAATGATAGGCTGAGGAAAGATGTGACGAGACAACGGTAAGGTTTCAAAGAAGATAAAGTGACAAAAATAGAAAAAAAACTTTTTACAAAAAAAATAACAACCGACTTCCTTAAAAAAAGCACTACAAAGTGAAAAATAACTTTAATTTAGGAAGTCGGTGTCTTAGGATCTGTATTTAAGGTTTTTTTGCCACCGACTTCCGAAATTAAAGTTATTTTTCACTTTGTAGTGTTTTTTTTAAGGATTTCGGTTGTTATTTTTTGTTGTTTTTTTTTTTTTTTTGTGTGTGTAAGGATTATATCAGGTGGCATTCCGTAGTTTCTGCTCACCCCCATGAGAAAAAGGCGTGAGTTTATGTATGTATGTAATATATACAGTTAGGAAAATTAATTAGCCTAATGTGTTTGTGTGACTAGATGTTTCTACGTAAGTTAGTCGATCATGCAAAAACGGCCAAACGGATTCGAACGAAAATAACAGATAGTTTATAATCTGGATTAAAAACATTACTTTCTCTTTCTCTCTAATGCAATCATCTGTCCTGGGAAATTCAGCAATAGGTAGATATTTCCTTATCTAGCACGATATGACACCACTACTCCATTCGATCAATGCTACACCTCATTTATGCTGGTAGGCTGAAAAGAAAAGCAATGCTTGTTTTCAGTCTTGTGAAGATAACTAACTGGGTTTGACATTAGTTCCATTGCTAATTGATTTAGTTGAAATTGTAATCTGGTGGAGTACGGGGTTATACGGGCTTTGAATTCCTCTTCGACAGTTTTCATCTTTATGTCCTTTTGGATTCTCTCGTTTGTGACGTACCAGAGAGCATTTATTTCCATCTCAATGTTTTTGATTGGAACCTTTGAAAGGTTACGGCCAAAATAACTTGCTATTTGTAACAGATTTTCTTACGCTTTATGCCATTGCCGTAACTATTATTTTTGCTTCGCACTAGATTTTTGCACTATACGAAAACAAATTTTGCCACCGTGAAAAAAAAATGCGCGCATGCTTGTGGGCAATCAGTGAGACTTTAATTACGAATACGCAAATTATGCCCCGTTAATTTATTTTTTGATATCTTTTGAATCCTCAACCAATACTCTAGCAATAAAAACTCCAAAACATGCAAGATTTCAACCATCAATAACTAATTGATGGTTGAAATCTTGCATGTTTTGAAGAGTCAGAAATATTGAACATTAATCAGTACTAGTGATGTGCCGGACATTTGTATCCGTATCCGCGGATATCCGAGGGAGAAGATAAATCCGTATCCGTATCCGTTACTTTACGGCGGATCTTTTACCTTATTAATTTTCAATACATGGATGAAATTTTATATATAGGTGATTAGATAGCAACGAAAAATATTAAATTCTATTCAGATTATTTCTCAAATGTTTGCCGAATAACTGCCGACAGACTGTGAGCCCAAGTAGCACAGAACTGGTGACCACTTCGGAGATGACGAAACCTATCCAGGTTCCGTCAAAACTGGTTCGCGAAAGATGGAAGGAGTGGAGGAAGGCCCTTGCCCAGGAGTGGTATAGTGGTGAATAGCAAAAAAAAAAAAAAACATCAACAACAAATATTTAGTAACTAAACTATAAACAAAACAAAAGAAAGACTACAAGTCGAAACATATTCTGTCAAGCAAAGCTGACTGGTTGTGGTGACTGGCTGGAATAAGCACGTCGCCGGCGTTCATGAGGAGGCTAGGCTTAGTTTCAGGATGTGGATTTTGGCGGGAAAACCAAAAAATGGAACTTTCTATAATAATATGTTAGAATCACGGAAAGCATTCAAGGCTAAACTAAAATGGTGTCTAGACAGACAAGAACAATTGAAAATGGACATACTCGCATCAAATCACGCGGCCAAAAATTTTAAATCGTTCTGGAAAAATACCAGCAAACTTAATGTGAGGCCTAGCCTACCCGTGAACGTTGAAGGCGTTCATGACCATAAAATGATTGCTAACCTGTTTAAGGAATATTTTACGGTGCAGTCCACGTTGAACCCATCGTCGCGTGTTGTTTCTGAGGCAGTGGTGGCTGAGCGGAGTGTCTATTTCTCAGCTAAAAGCGTTTCTACTGCTATTAAACACATGCAAAGAGGAAAATCGCCTGGTCACGACGGTCTCAGTATAGAACACTTTAAGCATGCTGGGGTTCACTTACCAAGAGTGCTTAGCATGATGTTTAATTTGTTTTTGTGCCACTCTTATTTACTTGAGCCATTGATGCGTACGATTGTGGTGCCTATTGTTAAAAACAAGACGGGTGACGCATCCGATAAAGCCAACTATCGACCCATCTCACTTGCCACAATAACAGCTAAGGTGCTTGACGGTTTGTTAAATGGTAATCTTTTGACGCACGTCAACCTGCACGATGCGCAGTTCGGTTTTAGAGCTGGACTGTCGACAGAGAGCGCCATACTTTGCCTGAAACATACTGTCAAGTACTACACAGAGAGAAAGACGCCGGTATACGCGTGTTTCCTTGACCTGTCAAAAGCTTTTGATCTCGTAGCATATGACGTGCTATGGGAGAAGCTGGGAAGCGCGGGTGTACCGGTGGAATGTACCTCTCTTCTCAAGTACTGGTACTCAAATCAAAGAAATCAGGTGAGATGGGCCGGTACTTTGTCGGATGCCTATAAATTAGAATGTGGTTGAGACAAGAGGGGTTAAGCTCGCCCTTGTTGTTTAATCTGTATATAAATCAGCTGATTGAGCGGCTCAGTAGCACTCATGTCGGCTGTTACATTGATGACAAGTCTGTCAACAATATTAGTTATGCTGATGACATGGTGCTGCTGAGCCCCACAATCAACAGATTAAGGAATCTGGTATCTCAGTGTGAGACTTTTGCGATGTCACACGGGGTTAAATACAACTCCAATAAGAGTGAACTTCTTGTATTTAGAGCAGGTGCATACTATCCCGCACATGTTCCTCCTGTCGTGCTTAATGGTGCAGCCCTAAAAGTTGTGGACAAGTTTAAGTATCTGGGTCACATTGTCACAGGTGACCTTAAGGACGACGAGGACATCGACAGGGTGCGCAGGGCTTTGGCGGTGAGAGGCAATATGCTCGCTCGCAGGTTCGCACGTTGCACCAAAGAGGTGAAAATAACCCTTTTTAAGGCGTTTTGCCAATCATTTTACTCGAGCGGCCTGTGGGTGAACCATAAACAGCGACCCTACACAGCCCTGCGCACCCAATATAACAACGCTTTTAGGATGCTGTTGGGGCTGCCGTGGCGTTGCAGCGCGTCGGGCATGTTTGCTGGAGCGCGTACGGATGGCTTTCAAGCTATCATGCGCAAGAAAGCTAACTCGCTGCTGATGCGTCTACAAAGTAGCAGCAACAGCATCCTACAGGTGATTGCTGCCCGTTTTGACTGCCCTTATCAAATCATTGGATAAGGACAGCCATAGGTATAAGTTAGGTATAGGTAATAACAGTACTAACATAATTTTAAGTCTAATCTTTGTTATTAACACGCTAACTTTTTTATGATTGTCACTTTTTTTATTTTTTTTATTGTGTACAATGTACTTTTATGGAGATTTTCTCTGACATAAATAAATTGAATTGAAAAGCGTCAAGTGGCGTCAGCTAGCGTTGCTAGGTCACGCGCATCGACACCGATCGATTAAGAAAGTTAAGATCCGTATCCGAATCCGCGGATATACGTTTTTAACGATCCGCATATCACTAGTCAGTACCTGCAGGTAAAAGTTGGGTGAAAACAGGATTAGTTATTCCACTTTGTCCCAAAAAGTTGACGCACTGTGAACCCACTTTGTCTGTTTTTTTTTACACACACATATGACAATTCGCCGTTCAATTCGCCAATCAATGAGATTATCAGCTGCGCAACTGGACTTGACTGTGGCTACATTAATAAGTTAAGGCATTTTTTTTTTATACCGTGACCCTGGCACATGGGCAAAAAAAAAAGTTAAGGCTTCCAGCCAGGGTTTAAAAATGTAAAAATAAGCGACGACACGCTAAGGGCAAACCTCTGTGGGGTACGGACCTAGGCTTAGGTCTTCGCCGGAAAAGGGTGATAAGGGACTGTTGTACAGTTGTACGTACGTATCTCAGGAACTACTGCTTTTAATTGAAAAATTCGTTTAGCGGGGAATAGCCCGAATAGCAGAATATACAATCGTGCTTGGACCTAAAGGAGCCACGCAAAAATAAAAAAATAAATACGAAACGCACGGCAGACGATTCGAGTCGACTGGGTAGGGCGGGGGAACAAGAATTTGACGCGGACGAAGTCGTGAGCAGAAGTTACTTCCTACTAATCCTATCCTACTATATATATATATATATATACTAGCTGACCCGACAGACGTTGTCCTGTCTCTTTGATGATATTTGAGCACGCATTTTGTCAATTCTATGTCATAATGTTACATTAAAAAAGTTTACATTGTCCTATTATATCGTCACCCTCCCCGCTAACTGTCGTATCTCACAAACTGACGTATCTACACGGACATTACCTACGTGCTCATAACTTTGTTACGAAAAGGTGTCTCTAGTCCTCGTATCTCTATTGTTTACCGTTTAGAAGATAATCAAGTTTTTTTTTAGCGTATGTGCAAAAGGAGGGAAAAAATATTCTCACTATCTGTCGTATGTACTACAGTTAGTAAGATTTTATTTTTTTCGTCCCGATGCAGATTTTTTTTCAATAATGTTTACTATTTTTTTTTTTGTATTTACGTCGTTTAGAGATCAAAGCTTTTTTACGAATAAGAAGCTTATTGCCATATCATTAAGTCACACTGCGGTATGCACGGGGGTGGGGTGCGGGCGGTTGGACAGTGAATGAGCAGGGAATCAAATCTGTTTAGTCGACCAATTCTTCGTAGAGTGACAGGTCGCTCGCAATAATGATCGAACAGCACATTGAGAGATTCCCGAACGTTGATTCTCATTACTGCAGGGATCATTCTTCTAGAGAATACTTACATCGTGAACTGTCGCTACCCAAGATGTACCACATGTTTGAAGAAAAGATTAAAAATTGTTCCGTGAAGCCCAGCTTATCTTCATTTCTGTATGAAGAAAAGCTGGGCTTCACGGAACAATTTTTAAGGGTTTTTAAATCCAAGAAATTGTCTTTCCATCGCCCGTAAAAAGATCAGTGTTGTTTGTGCATGACGTATTTAAAAGGTTCTGAAGAAGAGAAATTAAAGATTTGCGAAAAGTATAGGAAGCACCAACAGGAGAAGACTTTGTTTAGATCAGAAAGAAATAAATGTAAACTAGCATCACAGCAAAACCCAACCCCAATACAATTACTACATTTGACCTCCAACAAGCCAAAAGCTTGCCTATTAGCAATGAAAATGCTGTTTTTAATAAACGTCGTCTTTCGGCGTACAATTTCACAATATATGATACTAGCTTCTGCCCGCGACTTCGTCCGCGTCAAATTTTCGCTCCCTTTCCCGTCGCATCGAATTGCCTGCCAGTTTTCGTCCATTTTTCGTTTGCTGCTCCGCTCCTTTTGACCGTAGTGTGATATTATATAGCGTTCCTCAATAAATGGGCTACAAAAAATAATTTTTCAATTCCGACCAGTAGTTCCGCTGATTCTTGGCATTCCCCTTATCGTACAAACTTTCATCCCCTATTACTGATTGTTATTTTACCCGCTTAAGGGTAAAAATTTAACAAACTTTAAATATAATTCATAAATATCAATTATGTAATAAAAGCCAAATAAAAAAGTTTCATCATTCTAGCTTTAAAAACGACATTACTTCCCTACAACCTTTCATCCTCCCTTTTCCGCAATAAAAAGTAGCCTATGTCCTTTCTCAGGCTCTAAACGATGTACCAAATTTCATTTAAATCGGTTCAGTAGTTTTAGCAGGAAAGCGAGACAGACAGACAGAGTTACTTTGCATTTATAATATTAGTGTGGATTAATAGAGCTTTATTTATATTTTTATATACCAAACAGTCACGTCGTAACAGACACAAGTTGAAAAACAAAGTTCTCACAGAGTGACGTATCTGCTTCAAATGAATATAAATAAATAAATAGATACCTTAGGGCTTTAGGGCTACTACTAACTTAAAGAGTAAGCCAAGAACAATAAAAAAAGGAATTAATTCATAAATAAAGCCACAGCCAACGTAACTACAGTAACATGATTGTAGCGTCCGACCGAAAAACTGTTGCCCTGAAAAATTACGAATTGCTAGATACGACAGTTAGCGCGGAGGGTGACGATATGGTTGTCAAATATTCTTAAATAAGTGTTCTTAAATTTTCTAATTTTCGGCGCAATTTTTTAATTTTTATTTTCATAAGTACCTTCTGCTGACAATTACAAACACAACAAAAAAAAAAAGTGAAATCGGTCTAGCCGTTCACGCGTGATGGCGTGACCAAGGGAAATAGGGATTCATTTTTATATATATAGATATATATATATGTATATATATTTATCCTACTAATATTATAAACGCGAAAGTTTGTATGTATGGATGTTTGTTCCTCTTTCGCGCAAAAACTACTGATCCGATTTAGATGAAATATGGCACACAGATAGTTTATAACTTGGAGTAACACATAGGGTACTTTTATCCCAGTAGTATGTTCCCGCGGGATAATTTCCGACCTCCACGCGGGCGAAGCTGCTGGCAATAGCTAGTTAGGAATAAAACCACTCTCCTCACTCCTGCACCACGTGTGCCCGTGGGTTGTCAAAGATTGTCGCGTCAGGGTCATGACGAAATGCAGCTGCCTAATCACACTGAGCTCCGAAAAGGGTTTAGTACCACATCCATCATAATCAGCCTTTATTGTGCCCACTGCTGGGGTACTAGCCTCCTCTGTGTGAAAAACACTGGCAGTTATCTAGCAATTGTGTTTGGTCCTCTGAAATGTATCCTCACCATGCTTTTCTTCACCGGTTTCAGAGCAGTGGTGATGAAATAATATACAGAAAGTAAAGCACCTGTTAGGATTCGAACCTGTGACCTACACAACTCGTAAGCTGCGATCGTTACCACTGGGCCACCACGGCACTTTTCTACATCTGTACTGTTCGGCAAACTATAATATTACAGAAGACCAAAGAATATAATTAAGCTCAGAAGTAATAAAAAGTAATAATACAGTGCATTGTGAACTTAGAAGTGATCGAATAATGGTAATTTCTCGAGCAAATATGTTCTTGAATTCGTCTCGATGTTATTCTACTTCAATAATTAAAAAAACAAATGTAATTAATTGTTATTTTGTAACTTATTTCAGCTAGATAGGGTACTTTTCAATAAAACAAAATTTGCGTAATATCATAAGGGTAATATGTAAGCGTTTAATTTTAATTTCTATCACTTATATTCGTGAATAAATAAGTACATAATGAGTACATAGCGAGTACATAATAAGTATATAATGAGTATATAATAAGTACATAATGAGTACATGACGAGTACATAATGAGCACATAATACATCGTAATTTTTATTATTTAGTTAGTATTAGCGTTAGTTCCTTATAAATGGGTAATATGTAAGCATTTAATTTAATTTCTATCATATTCGTGAATAAATAAGTACATAATGAGTACACAATGAGTATATATCGAGTACATAATAAGTACATAGTGAGTACATGACGAGTACATAATGAGCACATAATACATCGTAATGTTTATTATTTAGTTGGTATTAGCGTTAGTTCCTTAGAAATGGGTAATATTATGTAAGCATGTAATTTAATTTCTATCGATAAAATTCGTGAATAAACGTTAGTTCCTTATAAATGGGTAATATTATGTAAGCATTTAATTTAATTTCTATCGATTAAATTCGTGAATAAATAAGTACATAATGAGTAGGTACATAAAGAGTACATAATGCGTACCTAGTAAATTGTAATCATTTAGTTCGGAGCAGCGTCAGTTACTTTTCCAGATTTTTTAGCTTTAATAGCTAGAACCACACCTACCAACAGGATGAGACAAGATAATGCTATAAGCACTGGAATGAAGATTTCCACCAATCGTAGACTGTTAAGTAACCGGTCTGTCAGCTCCTCGACGAATTCTTCAGGTAAATTAATGCCCTGAAATGAAACAGAATTAATGAGAAGTGTATTTTAGCCGTTAAGTTACTATACGGCTATATGAAGTCATGTTTTATTATGTAGAAAGAAAATTTTATACCCCAGAAAAGGTCTAAGAACTATCGAAAGGTATCGGACGTGCATTTTGCGGTACCGTGCCCAAAGAGTGCCAATTTGACTCTATAAGCCCCCGCTAACAGGCCATCCGTCCGTCTGTCTGTCAGCGGGCTGTATCTCATGAACCGTAATATAGATAGACATTTAAAATTTTCACAGAGTATTCTATTTCTTTTGCCGCTACTTTACTTACGCTAAAGTATATAATAAAGGGGACCCATACAAGTAACGTGTTTTTACACGCTTTATATTAGCTTCCCTTGTATGTTTCTTTGTAACCGACTTCTTATAGCGCGATTTTGGCCCACTTTAAACGACTAGATTTCATTTAAACTCTGTAGACTTATCGAGGACCGATGACAATACTATAATTTCATTTGTGCCATTATCCTTGCCAGGGTTACCAGGACAGCAAAAAAACTGTCTTCGAAAACTACGCTGACATACGTCACAAACTACGCTGACATACGTCTCAAAATTCGAAACACCCTAAAAAATAGAAAATAAATAGTAGTTTAAAAAAAAACTAAAAAACACGTTTCGGCGTTTTGTTTGCATATATACTATCAATTTGAATCTCAAATATTTTTAGGGAAATCGCTAACCCATTGCTTCGTAGTGTTCAAAATAAATCTCTGTTTGACAGTGTAAATAAGGCAATGAATGTTGTCGATTTGAGAGCCATTCCTACCGTGTGTGTTACATAATGATCCCACAGGAGAGCCCGCGTAGGTAACTTTAAAAGTCACCAAATTGCAAAAGCTTTGTTTTTCATTGCTGCGTATCGCTATGCTATATTTACAAGGCGCCGCAGCTCGAGAGAAAGAAACTACTTATTGTTCGATACTGCAAATTAATGGACCCAGCAAACACTCAATTGACCTTAATTCACTATTTAACTATGTTCAGTCTCGTTCAGTCTGTACATTCATTCATTCACTCGATTGAATGGGATCTCAATCATTGTGTGTCTTAACGGGCCTTTCAATAATTTATTCAAGAGGAGCAACAAGTTGGTAGCCGGTATCTATAGAAAGCACAATTTGTTGAATAGACTCCATTCAAGTAAAGAATACTTTATAACTGTGTTATATATATATTTTATTCTTGTGTTTTATCACAATTTTTCAACAATTTTAAGAGACCTTTACAGTTGGTAAATTAAAATCTAAAAATTTCATAATATCAAAGAGAAAATATATCACTTAATATATAAGTACTTAAGCATAAGTTAATTGTCAAGCAAATTGACTCAAACTTAAATATTCCGTAACAGTTTTATGAAATCACACTGCAAATATTGACGTATGGTATCCATTGCTATAGGATTAATTTCCCGAACTGCGCCTAAATGTCTGAATAAGGTCTATAAAACCATGTATTTATTTTATACTCACTTCATCGACCCAAAGGATAGGCATCAGCGTAGTGCGCAAACCGGCTGTCTCTGGTATGCCCCTGACCTGCCTCGAGAAGATGTTGAACTGGGCTCGTTTGGCGCCCCTGATCGGAGTACCAGTGTTCTGAAAATACGTAAATAATAACATACTATAACTAAGCTTAACATCACACTTGTAGACCCGAGGAAAGAATGAAAGAATGCAGTTTATTTGGACACAGTTCGTAAAATACAGAATAAAATGGACATCAAAATAAAAAAAATAAAACAGTATGTGCCTCATGACTACGCCATTAAGGTTATTTTGCCAGACAAATGCTGTCTAATGCTGGTTTTCTAATGAATCTTTAAGGTTAAGTTACAACTTATAGTAACTGGGCTTATATTACATCAGTTGTGTTAACAAGAGGGAAAAATAAAAACACCATGACAAGCCCGCAAAATCGAGTTTTTGGAAATATCTTAAACAATTTAACACCATTACAATATGTAATTAACTGAAAACCTGGAAAAGGGCATTGTACAATATAGGGGCCACTTTTCCTACCTTTTTAGACAAAATCATCATCATCGTCGTCATTTCAGCCAAAACACGTACTCTGGTAGAAATATATATAATAGGCATTAGTCCAGCAGTGGACTGCTATTGGCAGATGATGATGACGTCCACTGCTTGAAATAAGCCTCCCAGTTTGGGGTTTTTTTTTAAGACATACTATTGCACCCTATCCGTCCTAATCTGTCTAGAGGACACGGTGGAGCATACGGTGGAAGTGTGTCCTGCCTGGGCGGAGCACCGCCGTGTCCTCGTGGAGGCGATCGGCGGCGGCGACCTCTCGCGTCCGGCCCTGGTGCGAGCCATGGTTCGGAGCGAGAGGGCATGGGAAGCCGTCACCTCCTTCTGCGAAGCAGTAATGCTCGCGAAGGAGGAGGCGGGGCGCGTGAGGGAGTGGCAGTCTCTGCGCCCTCACGTCCCTAGCCGCCGCAGGAGGAGACGCCCCGGGCGCCGGGAGTCGATTGCGGACTCCCGGCCACCGTAGGCGCGAGCTTGCGGGTGGCGAGCAATGGGTAGCTCGCCGCCCGGTAAGGACCAAGCTCGGGTCGACGGCGCGTAGTGTTCCACGCGCGCCTCAAAGAGATGTCAGCAGTACTGAAGGGGTCTGCTAGGACCGATGCCTGCCGGGGTCACGTGATTGTTCGAAAGAGACACCGTGACCCTGGCACATGGGCAACTGAAGGAACACGGGTGGGTTTTAGACAGTAAAAGTCTGACACGCCCTCCCGCTCCGCCCAGAGCGGGAGAAGTCATTTGATGATTTCGCATCCAAAAAAAAAAAAAAAAATCCGTCCTAATCTACTGTGGATAAAGATGGTCAATTACTGAACAACAGAAGTTCAAAACTCACGCTTTGCCAACGGGCACAGACCGCACAGAGTTAGAAACACCACCCTGCGCTCCATAACTCAAGTAACGGATCTTGGAGAAAAACCGCCACGTAGATATAGGAGTGGGTCAAACACGTGATGCTTATGCACCCGAAGAGATGGGCAAAGATCGTCATGCATTGGACCCCTGAGAAAGGACTACGCCGCGGAGGTAGATCACGCCAAGTTGGCGTGATGATCATATACTATTTGCAGGGCAAACATGGCCAAAGGACGTAAGAGACAGGAAGGCCTTTGCCAGCAATGTGATACATTAACAGCAGCCTATAATGTTCCCATTACTGGGACATAGACCTCCTCTCGGAGAGAGGGGGAGGGTCATAATCCACCACGGCCGCCTAGTGCGGGTTGGTAGAAGTCACATGTCTTCGAACTTTTGGTTGTAAAACATGCTGGTTTCCTCAAATATTTCCTTCGCCGTTTTGAGAGCAGTGGTGATGAAATAAGTTACACAAACTGCTTGCTTGAGCTCGAATCCAAATCGTAAGATGAGGCCGTTACCACTGGCCCACCACTGCTTGCCTTTGCACGGAAGTGCGACACAATTCAGTCTAACAAAAATCCCTTTTTTTACGCAGTTATCGAAAGTTGTCATATTACGTAAGTTAAAAAGGGCTAATATTGTTTTAAAGACTAAACCGTTACTAATTTTTAATAAGCCGATGAAAGGTTTAAATAATTTTAATTCAAAACTCTGACTTCTGTAACTTTTGAAATTGCAGATTTAAGAGTGTAGTACTAAGTTTTGAAGGCCAGTGTAGTTCGGCAGTTTATAAGGTTATAGGTTGGAACTCGGACCAACCACGCGCGAACGTAGTCGGTCGCAGTAACTAAATCAGGGCACCCCGAATAAATAGGTTACGTTAGGTTAAAACTGTGACCAACGGCGCAACTTCCAAGTTAGATTTCATACCGACATATACCGATTTGTTAAATGCCTACACGTAACTGTCCGTTTAGTACCCTAATTTCGTAACACACTATTCATTTATTAGAATCAGAACATTTTGAATTTAATTTATCCATTGCTTTATAAGTTCGAAAGTTGGAAAGTCTCAACTACGTAAATAACGTAATGAATGTTGTTGGACTGTCAAAATTAAATCCATTCCTACTATCAGTGTGTTATGATATTACCCCGCTGAAAATTACAAAGAACGGATGAAAATTTTAAATCGTCCCGCAACCCCGCAGTCATTCACTGCTCAAATATCTATCTAATTACCCATTTAAATATTTGAAAACACATTTTGTGTCTTAGTTTACTGCTCAATTTTTACTGCTTAACTTGTTTAAACATGCATTTCGATTTTTTCATTTACAACAACCGCTATAGACAAGGACCGCTTTAAATTAGTGTCTCATAAAAAAATAAAATGTAAAGGACATACATGTACAGTCAAGGTGCTACATTACCTGACCCCTCCTACACCCAAGAAATGAGGAAGAGGGCTCAGTTAATGAAGGGCACTGACTGTACATGAGCCATACCAGTCGAAGACAACCCTTGTGTCATTTATTATTTAAAAGACAAGGGAGTAAATTACGGCTTCTTAAGGATAATGCACTAAGGTAATCAGCGGAATTCAATTTTCCTAACGTTTTTTGCAATTTACAGGTCTGTGTCAGACTGACATCATCATAATTATCATTTCAGCCGAAAGCCGTCCTCTGATGGACATTGGTTTTGCCAAAAGGGAGGTAGACCACAATCGCTACGCTTGGCAGACGTATGGGCGATCGCAGTATGGTGGTTAAATGCATAAAGAACGCTGCTGCCCAATCTCTAGTAAGTCCCTTATTTGCCTTTTACCACGAGACGAAATGGGATGGTGCTGTTTAACGCCCGGAAAAACACGGGGCAGGCTGTATGTCGATTAAAATATGATTCTCTTAACAAATCTCTACAGAGTTATCTAGACATCTAGACAAACAAATAAATCTAGACAAACAAATAAAATTAGAGTGTCTGTTTGTAATATTAAAATAACCGCTTTTTACTAAGTGTATATATGGATTTATACACGGTTCATATACCAAAACAACATTTTTTACAACTTTTGTCTGTCTGTCTGTTTGTTCCGGCTAATCTTTGAAATGGCTGGACTTTTTTCACTGGCAGATAGCTGATGTAACAAGGAGTAACTTAGGCTACTTATATTTTAGAAAAAAAATAGAATCTCATGGAAAAAAAACGAACGAAAAACTTTTTTGTTAAAAATACCACGCGGACGAAGTCGCGGGTAATTACGCCCTCTTGCGATAATTTCCGACATAATAACGGGCAAAAGCTAGTAATAATTAAAATCATACAACCCTATAATAAGTTCATATAGTCCAATTTAATGACTTTTACATTAAATAGTCTGAAACCTGACCAGCACCCAATTAGATAATCATTGCATCATATGTTTGAAAAATGTGTGTGCTCAAAAACGTAAATAACGCAATGAATATGTTTGAACTGTCAAAATGAAAGCCATTGCTAGTGCTATTGTGTTATGCAATTACCCCGCTGAGACTTGAAAGGAACGTAAAAAAAAATTAAAGTGTCACTGTTCAATTATTAATTTAATTACCCATTTAAATATTTGAAAACACTCATTTTTGTTTAGTTTACTGCTCAATTTATACTGCCGTAACTTGTTAGTAAACATTGCATTTTGTTTTTTTTTATTTACAACCACTGCTATTAATATTATATAATATGTTATAAACATTAAAATTATACTTAAATCAGTGCCTCAAAAAAAAATGCAATACTTGTACGTACGGCTACGTATCAAGCTTTAGATTTCCAGTTTAAGCTGACCTTTCATTATACGGAAATCCCATACAATGTGACATCAGTTTATACTGTAAATATATTTCAAGTAGCCGTGTGTACATGTGTGATACCAGTCAATGACAGCCCTTGTTTCGTTTATTATTTAAAGAAAAGGGAGGAAATTACGTCTTCTTAAGGGGAAAGCATTATAGTTATCAGCGGACTTCGAGTTTTCTTACGTTTTTCGCAATGTGCACGTCAGTATCAGACTGTCATCATCATAATCATCAATTCAGAAGAAAGACGCATGAACGTCTTTCCCCCTTTCTTTCTTTCTGAAGGGGGGTTTGCCATAATCGCAACGCTTGGTAGGCGGATTCGCGATCACAATATGGTGGTAATTCCGTAATACACTATTAATCAGGATCTGAATCATTTTGAAGGTTGTTGCTAATCCATTGCTTCATATGTTCGAAAAATGTGTGTGTTCAACAAACGTAAATAGTGCAATGAATATTGTTGAACTGTCAAAATGAAAGCCATTCCTAGTGATAGTGTGTTATGCAATCACCCCCCTGACAAGTGCAAAGAACGAAAGAAAGTTTGAAATTTGAGTTATGCTAGCGCATCTCTTTAAAGTAGACCGGTAGATACCTATGTCGTATCTATTGATCGCTACTGAATCGGTGCATTATTTCTTCCAAGGGCGCTGCGATTAAGTCACATATTACTGACTTGTCAATGTCAGGCGGACCCTTCATTTCCGTTAGCATTTATTTTAGTGTTAGTTTGTATATTGTATTATGGTTAACAAATATCTGTAAAACAAAAAATAAAATTGGAATTTCGATGTGCCCTGATTTATCCATTAGAAAATATTTATTCATATTTTGATATCAATTTATTTATTTATAGTAGTTTATTTCCACAAAACGGCACGTGAGTGAATACTTCGAAGACAACATCCGCGGCGTCTGTGCGCCATCTTTGACGAAGACACCATTAATTATTTCTGTGAAGTTTACGTAACAAAAACAAAACAGATTTTTAAACTGATAATATTCTAGAAAAAAATACCATCAAATAAATTTTGTTTTTTGATGTTTACACACGCCCTTCCGCTCCACCGTAGAGCGGGAGACCTCATTTGAAGATTTCCCACCCACAAAAAAAAGCGGTTAAGCATTGAGTTTAGTGAGACTAGTCCTTACGTTGAGGGCACGAAGCCAGCCACTCGTGATCTCTGAGATGCGGCCGCTCAGCAATAATCAAATGGGTGCCGCATGACGAATGTCGGTCCCCACCATCCATTTAATTGACAACCTTCTACCAAGACACTCTGAGCCAAGCAATAGAATACTTTTATTCTTTAACAGTCTTTAAATAATATTATGTAATCGTCGTTCAGTCTCAAATGTACTGAAATAAATAAAAAAAACAATTATCGACACTAAAATGTTTTCAAAGCTATGTAGTTTAAGACTAATAAAAAGTATTGAAATGTTCGTACGACAACTAACACATAATCGGCAATTAAAAATATATTTTGAGTGATGGTCCCTTTAGGTTTCTTATTCCACAGCAAAATCACACTTTCATTCTCAGTAAATGACGCATTGAATGCTGTTGTTAAAATGCAATGCAATGCAATAGAATTGCTGAAACCACTGCCAGTAACTATGTAGCCTAGGTAATTGAAAGGAATATCTATGTAGAAAGTAATTGACTACGCTTACAACGTTTCACTTTGACAGAATTACAGCAAATATTTCTACTAAATAATTGGACCTTTGCTCGCGCGTGTCTTTGTTTATTACCGGACACAAATTGGAACCAAATTAAAAAATCACAGTAGTGCAGAGTGGAAGTTATTGAAAGCTTAATTAGCTGATTGCTAGAGGTTACTGTACGGTTAAAAAAGGGGAATTAGGGGAAAACAGGGGGTGCCAAACGATGAGGGCGATCTCCCCTTGCCGCGTCGTCGTCGGGACAGACAGTCGGCAAACGCACACTTTTATCAAAATATCGATTGCATTAAGTACGTTTCCGCTAAATGATTGATATTTAGAATATCCCCTGTAATAATTAAATTATACGAGTTCCATGGACACAGTCATATGTAAATAATGTAATTAGCCTGCTCGTTACCGCAAAGGGTAGGCTAATTATATTATCAGTAGACCGACAAATTATATTAATGATTAAATTTAAATTTTATGTCGTTTCAAATTCAAATGATTAATTTAGTATTTAATTTATGGTTGGATGGCAAAATGTAATGTTGTCAACGTTTCTCGCTAGAGTCTGTGAAAAATAACTTGGCAGCGGTCGTTGACCTCCCGACATTTATTTTCCGATTCTATTACAAAACAGAAATGAAGCCCGTTAATGGATTTCTTAGTTGTCAACAATTTTCACTTAAGGAAAATGACAGGTAGGTACAAATAGTTGGCCATACAGAATGCTTCGGGCATATCTTAGGGACAGGGCAATGACCGGGACTTTTGAAGTCACTGAACTTAGTTACAGTTCACTCAATAAATTTTTCAGAAGATAATCGTCCTTATGTTAGTACTTATCTATTTCCTAAAATACTTTCAAAAATAGAAAAATAAATTGCTTCCGTTTCACAAATACCGCGAAACATATCGATCTTCTAAAACTCTAACAAAATACATAATATTTGTTATGTAGGTCAAGGTACACCCGATCGTTTTCGGGTGGTTGTAAGTACCGTATTAGGGGTGAGACATCGCGGCTCCCGCGACCCCCACGACGCGTCTGCCAAGTTCCCCACAGACGAGCCCCTTTTACCCAACATTTTCACGGCCAAGGTCATGCCCTCGTCTGTTTTGAATTATTCACACAATGAACGCGCTGTTTCAAGGTTATATCGTTCTATTTTGGTCGTTGAGGTTGGTTCAGTGGTGCTAACGTCTTGTGCAGTGCTGGGATCGAATCTAGAATGTGTACATACAAATGGTTTTTTTGCGTAGTTAGACGGAACAGCAATATATATGTATATAGAGATTCCATAGGTAGATGGTGTGTGGTACACACATACGTACTACGCTGACGTATCCTACATCGCGATAACAGAGTGAGCCACGCGATAAGAACGTGAAACGGTACAGGAGTCGTAACAATTGATAACTTGCTTTCGTAAAAACCTCATCAAAATATTAATTTAATCAAAAGACCAGACCTGGGTAAGGTATGGTCCAGTACTAAAAAAATCTTCACAATTACTCTTGTAACACCTGTTACCGTAGAAACATAAAACATATCTCTGCCTGTTCCACAGGAACCTGATAGACAGCCGTCGCCTCGAGAAGCAACACACCAGACACATCAACACCCGTCTCACAGGAGAATCCTCCGTTTCCTACGGAGGGTGAGGAACGCTACACCCCTCTGGTCTGAGGTACCTCCCGTTTTTAAGGAGGAACCCTGTTTCTCATTCCTATAATACTTACTCTGCATGTGAATGACGATAGAAAGTGTTATTGATACAACCTGTTGTCTTTAATACAAACCTCTCCTCGTGCCAGGGTCGCGA
The DNA here is from genome assembly GCA_947507805.1 of Aporophyla nigra. Taxonomy (NCBI): domain Eukaryota; kingdom Metazoa; phylum Arthropoda; class Insecta; order Lepidoptera; family Noctuidae; genus Aporophyla; species Aporophyla nigra. Next base: position 8,123,057 of record OX382291.1, on the reverse strand, counting down.
GATTGTTCAAACGAGATACCGTGGCCCTGGCATATGGGTAACTGAAGGAATACGGGTGGGTTTTAGGCAGTAAAAGTCTGACATGTCCGCTCCGCCCAGAGCGGGAGAAGTCATTTGATGATTTCCCATCCAAAAAAAACCCTCTTCTAGGCTGGATCTCTAAGCTCAGAAATATACATAATACGACCTCTATAATAACCTCGTAACGTTTAAAACAGTCACATGATTATGACCATTAGAAATAATAAGTATATTTTACGTACCGGCTCTATGTCCAAGAAAATTTTATGATTTTCCTCATTCGGACGCATCCCAATGACACCATCGCGGTACCTTATGTCAGCGAACAGGAAGTGCGGGTAGGACATCACGAGGAACGCACCTAAAACAAACATAAAAAAAACATTATAATAGTGTAAACGTGAACTATTCCGCGGGTAAGGCGGGCTAGTGTATCATATAGGTACAATTTTAACGTAGCTCCCAAACGTAAAACATCTAGCTTCTTCTTTCTGAGAGAAGACTCCTTGTCAATTCAAAAGTGCCTCCCCGAAGGATTGGATTGGGGGTTACCATAGTTGCTACGCTTGTATATTTGCATAGAGAAAGCTCATTCTCTAGTCATTCCCTTGGTCGCCTTTTACGACACCCACGGGTACAAATGGGGTGATGATATTTTAACTTCCTTTCATTTGTGGGTAACTGACAGTTGACATATGTGTGAGAGTGACCGCACTGCTGATGTGCATGAAAACTATCTCATGCACATCAGAAGTGCGATATTGTATAGATACATAACAGTAGGTTAGGTAATGCTTTTAAATAGAATATTCATTTTGACCCATGCATTAATATGATTATTCAATCAACTGCTTACAGCGTTTCAGTATGCTGAAACGCTGAAAGCAGTTGATTGAATAATTTTATGTAAATTTCGTTGACGTGTAAAAGTGAGTGTTAACGGACATTCGCAACGGTAGTCCTGCACTCATACTGCATTTACTATAAATTAAGATTTTAATTATTTAATGAACGTTTTGTTTTATTGCTCCGATCTTACGACCCCCCTTTTTAACTTAACCCCCTTTAATACAAAAATTTCACAAAAGAGACAGGACTTTTGAACAACGATAACGTTTTGTTGCCGCGACATTTATATTTCATTTACGATGAAGTTTTTATAGAAATTATATATATATTTATAGAAATTGCTCTACGAGAGTCGCGTCGCGAGCCTTTTTTTCTCGATCAAAGGGGGAGCCAAGAAATTGTTTTCACAATCTCTCAACATTTTTTGTAAAGATCCATACCATAGGGTAGACGAGCAAAAAAACATACGAATAGCTTTACAAGTAGAGGAGAAAAGAAAAATGTACCGACCTACCCTAACTTTTTTTTCTAGATTTGATTTGTACCACTTTTTCGTCGTGACTTATATGTATATCCATCCCAAATTACAGCCTTCTAGCACTAAGTCGCTGAGCTAAGCTGTGGACAGACGGACGGACACGGCGCAACTACATGGGTTACTTGTTGAAACCGTAACAACACTGTCTAGCAAAGTACACCAACTTACTTTCTTCAATACAACTGTCAAATATTATCAGTTGGTATATATTTGAATATATACGGCCAATTTAATTGGTAGTTCAGCTAAACAATTAATTTCTTTGAGTTTACAATTAACATATTTGACTATATGCACGTGTGGCCCCAGACGTAAAGAACAATACCATCCCATTTCTTCCCGTGGGCGTCGTAAGAGGCGACTAAGGGACTTACTACAGAATTGGCAACAGCATTCTTTATGCATTTTACCACCACACTGCGATGTGGCGATTAAAGCAAACCTCCCAAAAAATGACAAGCACCAACATGTCGAGGTTGGAGGGGGGGGGGGGGGTGCTATGTCCACTGCACGGCTTGCCATAATCGCCACGCTTGGCAGGCAGGTTGGCAGTGCACGTGTTTCGGCTGAAATGATGAAGATGTAGCGGCCACCGCTCACAACCATGGCATAAGTAAAGATGAGAGGCTAACTACTAAGTACTGAGTCATAGTTGTCCTTAACGAGTCAATTAAAGACCAGCAGCCAGGCCTATCATAGAACAAACGCTTCCTACCTAACCACTATCCACTATGTAGTCATTTACACAAATCATGAGTTAATCATTCTTTATTTTAATGGTATGTTAATGTGGCTACAGATGTGTTCATCAAAGTGGAGTCTCACTGGTAAAGGTTAGGTATAATGGTCAAAGTATAGAAAGATTTGTTTAAAATAATGATGATGGCAACAGATGTCAGAACTGATGACGTATACACAAAATTATTGAGGTTAAAAGTGGATCAAAACTGTATTGAGAGGTGGAAATGACACATCAGTTACGTAGGCGCTAGATAAATTTTGTTTACGCAATAAAAGTCATAAAAGTCAATCAGCCCCCGGCCTGTTAGTCTAGTGGTTAGTGACCCAGACTGCAAAGACTGAGTTCGTGGGTTCGATTCCCACCCAAGACAAATCTTTGTGTGATGAGCACGATCATTTGTTCTGTCTGGGTGTAATTTATCTAAAATATGTATGTATTTAGAAATATATTAATATGTTTATCAGTTGTCTGGTTGCCATAGTACAGGCTCTGCCTAGTTTGGGATCAGATAACGGTGTGTTGGTTGTCCTAAGATATTTTTTTATTTTAGTAAGTAAGAAGCAGTGGTAAAGGCCGCGACTTACGAGTCGACGTGCCTGGTCATCATCATCTGTCTAGCCTTTTCTCAACTATGTTAGGGTCGGGTTCCACTCGACGTGGCTGGTGTTTTTTTAAAGGTTGTTTTTGGGACTTATATTTTTTTCCAGGGAAGCTAGGTTTTTTGCTCCTATGAGGGTACATACAGGGTGTGGCGTAAGTAGTGGTCCACCGTTCAGGATTCGATGAACCAGATAATTAACTATAACAATTAAAATTTATAAACATTTTTACCCAAGGGTTCCGAAAATATTTCATTTTTGTCTTTTATTTACGAAATGTCTACCTTTTATTACCTATTTGTTTGTAGTTTCAACAAAAACCATTATTTTTTCATTTTGATTTCTGTTAATTGCTGCTGAATACTAGAGCTATCATGATACATTATGATTTTTTATGTAAACTCGGCTCGTTTGAAGAAAAAGTTGGTTCTCCTCTAATTTTAACCCCAATTTTTAACACACCATCAAGTTCAAGAGCAATTTTTGTAAAAAAAAAAATTGGGTAAAAATGGTTAAAGTTTTTAATTGTTATAGTTAATTATCTGGTTCATCGAATCCTGAACGGTGGACCATTACTTACGCCACACCCTGTATACCTAGTGACACCGTTGCATATATACCTAAGTAGTGTATAACCGAATTTGCAGTTTCGAGAGACGTGAGCTAATTTAATTGCAGGGTGCTCGAAAAACGTCGAAATTTTACAAACTTCTTTTATGAAATTCTCGTATATGAACAATCGTATTTCACCCGTTGTAAGTACAAATGCAGTCTACTGTAAACCGTAGTTAATTGTTTATTTAATTTAAGCAACAGGTGACCTACGGCGTAGTGGGCAAACTTAATAATGTTGTTCCTACAATGTGTACAACTAATGGAAACTAATAGTTATGCCGAGCGGGTTAGGTTATTACGTACGAAAGTAACGTATAGTTTAAGTAAGGTAGTAAAATCAGCTCAGGGTGCTTCTAATAGGAATTTATGTTTTCGTTGGATCAAAAAGATCCATTGTGCCATAAGGTTTTGGAGCGATATGAAATGACTTTCATTAAAGTGCTTTATACAACTTTAACTCATATTTATTTATTAAGTATTACACATCTACTAGAAATGAAATTTATTCGGTATAAAATCGGTCTCAGAAATGTAGCAGTATCTCCATTATAACATTTAAAACTCAAAAATTGAAGCCCATCGTATTTAATTAAAATTTTGCAGTATCTCCTTTATAACATTTATAACTCAAAAATTGAAGCCCATCGTATTTAATAAAAATTTAGCCGTATCACCATTATAACTCAAAAATTGAAGCCTTTCATATTTAATTATAATAATAGATTACTATCTTTTTCACTACCTCACTAGCTTTTTAGTGTTTTTAGTTCCGTTGGTAAACCTTAATGGATACCTACTGTCTCGAAAGAACAGAGAGTAATGTCGGACTCCAACTGATTATAACTTCACTGTGCCTTCTAGTACCATGTGTCGAGGGTCGGCTATAGATACTGATACTTGTAGATTCGCCGCAACCCAGACTACTATTTTTGTTTTAGCTTATACTGCCCCGCTGCTGGATAAAGGCCTCCCCCAAATCCGTCCTGAAACTTTTTCCCGCGCCACCTTGAACCAGACCTTGCGGTCCGCGTCAAGGTCATCTCACGCTACCGCTTTCTGGGCCGCGGTGGCGCCGTCTATCTTCAGGAGTTCAGGAAGCCATTGTGTGGAGATTTTTCCCCCAGCGCTTATCCTTTTGAGCCTGGCAGCCGTTTTGCCGTTTTGCCTTGGTTTTGCAGTGCATCGGAATAGATGATTTTCATGCCGTTATGCGCAAACGGTGCGTATCGATGTTGCGGCGATTCAGGGGCAGCCCTAACAGTATATTAGCTACACTGGCGGACAAAGTTGATGGACCATTCATCAGGCGCTGGGCTGGCAGGCATGTGCGTGCACATGTTCATGTAGCCAATTAATGTATTATTATTGTATTTTTAAGTTATTGAGTTTACTAATATAGGCAAAGTTCTTACTAACACTCTATGGATCTCTGATCTGAAATAAAATTTTGAATTTGAATTTGCCAGCGGGTATAATAAATCGTTTTGAAACGCAGCGGTATGTTCCGAATTGCGTACTGTCTTTTTACACTCAGAACGCTGCGTTCCATCGCTTTTTGGCAAACAACAAGGCGGAACTTTTGCGACTGGGTGAGCGACCAGCTCTGAGCTCCGTAGGTTAGGACGGCTAATACACATTTTGATGCCCGACCGCTTACATTTTGATTGAGGTTTTTAGAAACAGACAGACAGCATAGTATTGCAGCCCGGGCAAACACACTAAATCTACACAAAATAAATAAAACGTAATCTTTGTTCTCTGCACTATCCTCAAATAAGGTTGGCGATATTTTAAATAGAACATTTCACCACACTCCCGATAAAACTCAATACATCTCCAGACAAACAGAAAGTTCTATCGAAAATAATAATATGAAACTACCGTGCGCTTACACGTTCACTCAACATGAAAGCGTAGATCGCTTAAGTGACATTAAACAGTGCTTTGAAGTAAATTGTTTGAACTTAAAAATTTTCTAAGTAAAAGGATACAAATTTATAGACTTGGTAAACTTCAATACCAAAGCATGTGGCAACCTAAAGATTAAGTGTACTTAAATTAGTTATGTGTCAGTCTTTTTCTAGTCTATCATTACTCATTCACAGTAAATCTCATTCACAGTAATCATTTAGCCGAGCCAAAATGATTGAATGTATTGTGTGGCGGTATGTCCATAAGGTTGAATTTTGTTTCAGTAGTTTTTGCACTTATTGTTTCTTTGCAGCCTTTGAACGTACACTGTGTATGTTTGTTACTTCAATATAGGTAATATCTGTAATAGTCAGGAGTGACTTCAAAATATCTCATTTTTATGTTGGCACCTTGTAGTTCACAATCAGTCTTTAATGTCCCACTGTTGGGACAAAAAACTCCTCTGTGTAAGAGGTCAGAGTGAGTGGGCCATAATGCACCACGCCGGCCCAATGCGGGTTGTCGGAAGTCACAAGTCTTTGGTTCTAGGTCATGCCGATTTCTTCACAGTGTTTTCCTTCACCGTTTTGAGAGCAGTGGTGATGAGATTAAATACGCAAAGTAAAAGGTTGTTTTGTTTGTTACTAACATAGCTTTTAAGTTATTTTTACAAAAACTAGGTCAGTTGGTTATTATATAGATATGGTTGAACTTGTAGTCCGAAATAAAGAATATAGGTATATGAATATATTTAAAAATACATTAATTTAAATAATAATAAATATGTATACTTAATTCTGTGATTTTATCCGTCGCAAATTACAGGTGTTAATAATATTAATGAAGATGTATAAAATTACTAGTTAATTAACTCATTTCCATACTGTTTTACATTATGGTAATAGATAAGTCTACCTAGGTACAGTAAGCCCCAAAAAGATGTAGACACGGACAAGGATCCATTTTATTATGTGCAACCATTGTGCCATAGCATTTGAACAGTGTACCCACCGTAAATGTACAAACCATAGTATACAATTTATTTGACAAAAACAAGAAAAATGTAAAGGGCTTGTAACTAAGTAATAACAGCTGCATCGTTGATCGATCAGGTTAAGCTACACTTGCCGCGGTTACTTTATGGATGGTGACCATCTTTACATATCAAGACCCCTCCGTCTTGTCAGAGATCTTCGACAGATGTTACGGGTCGTCAGAAGCCCGAAACTCTGACAACCAGTCTTATCAAGGGGTATCGTATTATACCCAGCAACTGGGTTGCCCAACATAGTTGGGATAATAAACCTTAAAATTATGAGTCGGCGCTTTGAGTGATCTTTGTTCATTGATTTTTCAGCGCCGACTCAAAATTTTAAGGTTTATTATTTTTTGCTTTTCTGTTTTTTTCGGCGGTTTAATTTTTTGTTAAAAAGTTTTTATTTTGTAATTTTTTGTGGCTTTAATGTACTAATAATACTTGGCAAGGTATACCCTATCCAATGAAAAAATAATTATCAAAATCGGACTACTCTGTACAAAGTTATGCGTGGTTATACATTACAATCAATGAGTGAACAATCAATCATCCCCTGTTTTCCGACCCTTAGGGTTCGATTTTGTTTTCCAAATTTATATGGACCACTCTCGGAGTATACCCTTTCCAATCAAAAAACAATTATCACAATCGGACTACTATGCAAAAAGTTATGCTTGGTCATACATAAAAAAAAAATACGCGTCGAATTGATAACCTCCTCCGTTTTTTTTTTTTCGTCGGTTAAAAAGGCTAGGCAGGATGATGATGATGAAGGTAAATATTTTGCCCCAAAACATCCATACGCGTTCATAAATCTCACAAATATATAAACAATATCAATCAATCAGAGATTATCAAATGTAAAAGTTAATTCAGTTCAAAACTTCAAATTGAGAGGTGTTAGAAATACATATTTAGTTGAAAATGCTAATCCATAAACGATAGATTACCATGTACTTTATAGCGTCAGACTAACAAGTTATTACTGTCATGGTATCGATCACCCGCCGGGAACATTTGCGTGTAATACCTATAACCGTTGAGATTCGAGGATTAATCAGTGAGTGAGTCCAGGCGAGCATAACAGTCCGTACTTGTAATCATATTATTCGTAACTTGCAGCACGAAAACCGAATATTACACCTTACATGTACGAATACTCACAGCTGTACTTACAAAATCGAATGCCCATTAGTCAGTGCGTCGGGCTAGCGCAGTAATTGTAACGGAATGTTCAAAATCCAATCATGGAATGATAATGAAAAGCGAATATCCAGTGGTACAAACCACCTGAAATAGTAAGCAACATTTATAACGAACATTCATAATTTACCCATTTGTAATTCAAAACTAAAATCTAAAAAAAAAATGTCACGTTAATGACTTCATGCATGAAATGAAAAAGACAAATATAATATTTTTGGTTTTCTTTATTATTTCTTATTAAATTTGTCCGTGTATACATCTTTTTGAGGCTGACTGTTTCTATTGCTGTTTCTGCGTTATCTATGCGTTATGTCACTCACTTTTATTTTAATCGCGTTTATGTTTGCTCTCTCTCGCTCTAATGGTAAGTTTTGGATGGAATTATGGAACGCAAGGTCTAATGTTAGCATTAGCGTTCCTAAAGCTCTTTGCGTTTCTGAATCGATATTAGAGGGGCATTTCCCGGATGTTTTCACAGTTCACAGTCTGACCACAGTCACGATCACTCCAAAATAGAGAGCCCGAGAAACGGCTACCACATCCAAGGAAGTCAGGAGGCAAATTACCCACTCCCAGGTATTCTTACAAAGAACCCACTTGTAACGATCAATCGAACTGAAAAGTAAATAAAAAAATAATAAAAAAAAATTGTAAATAATTTTCTACTATAATTAATAGTAATAACTTAATTACTTATGTAGTAGTGTGTGTGTGTAGTTATGTGTTAGGTGTTTTATTGGCATGTATGTAAAAACAAATGTGAATCCCCTGGTCCCTAATCCAGTGTTAACTGTATTATAGGGACCAGTGTCTTCGCCTATCCAAGTCGCAATATCAAATTATGGTACCTTCTATAAAAATATTTTTCTAAAACTATAAGAATAGAGTGGTAAAATAAAAAAATAAAAAAACTAATATTTATATCTTTTTATCAATTGTTGTATTTATTTTATTAACCCTCCACCAACCGTACCAGACGATATTGTCTGTGCCAAGTTTGGAGCTGATGCATATCTTTGGAAGGAGAAAAAGAAGAGGCCTCGAACCACTCTGTAAAAAAACTTACACTCGCGCACACCTCACAGGCGCAAGCGCGTCAATAGCCATTGTAACATCAGTGAGTACGGGCGTTTGTGGACGGACGATATCGTCCTATACGGTTGGCGACGTAACTTTTACGAATTTTTAGGTATGTAAAATATTATTACGAGCCGGGGTTTCGGAATAAATTAATTCAAACCAATATTACCGAAACACACAAAACAGTTTAATTAAATAATCACAAATACCACAACAACAAGAAACGTCAAAAGGGATCACTTGTCTCATTGTACTAGTTGTACTGTATCACTTGAATCGCATTCAACCGCATTCGTAAACGAACTGCTCGTCGGCCCAACAATCCGCTATTTATATCCCGAGCAGAACATTCGCGAACATTCGACACTGTGCCACAGTTCGCAAGTAGCGTAGAAGCTTCTAGGAACTTCCACAAACAACTGTACAAAATGTACCATTTTCGAGTGTTCAAATAAATATAATTTTTTGAGCGATGTAACATCCAACTAATATTTTTTGAAAGCCCCTTATATGAAGAATAAATCCCCAAAACATTACTCCTTATAACCAATGTATATCCAAGATATCGATTTTTTGTGAAACCTTCGAAATTACGGTTTTTGCAGCGATTACGAAATTTTATTCCATCGGGGGCAAAGTATTCAAGTCAAAAACTATGGGAACAGGAAAACGAAATCTAGAACATATTCCCTGATCTTTATCGGAATTTTATTTACGTTTAAATAGGTTAAATTAACGGTTGAGACGATATCGTCCCCGACGGTTGATGGTGTGCAAAAAAAAACACACGGTTGGCGGAGGGTTAACATACTAATCATTAAATACATTGGAAGGCGGGTGTCAACGACTTTTATTTTTTTCACATCTGGCACAGACAATAGGCGGTTAATTGGCGTAACAATGAATTTCACTGACTGAACAAACCAATATTTTACTCCCTCCGTGTACGCGGTAGAGTCGGAACGCTTACTAAAATATAAATTTGTACTCCTTACTAAGGCGATTATGAAATAAGTAAGTACCTCGATGTTATTAGTACGTTAATAGACGAGAGTAGAACACTCCATTTATATCAAATATTCTCATGAAGTCGGTATAACAGGTAAGTAGGTAGTTTCATAGGTAATATTTTCAAGAAGGTATTTACTTTGTCTTTGTTATTGAGTTTGTAGTGCGGAGGGCTAATTGCGGAACTTTTTATCGGTAGGAATTGGTTTAATATTCATAGTTGAACAACATTCATTGCGTTATTTACGTTGCTTAGCCGACAATTTATTCGAACAAATGACGCAATGGTTTAGAAATAATCTTCAATCCCATTCAGATTCTGATAAATTGTGCGTTTCGCAATTAGGGTGCAGGTATACATAATCTACGTATAATGTTCTAACTGCTGGGACACATCACTCTCGGTGAGATCTCAGCCGTAACCCACCACGTGGGCCTAGTGTGTGATGGTGGATGGCACATATTTTAAAATTTTTAGTTCTGGGATATGACGTTTCGTCATAATGTTCCTTTTCCGTTTTAAGAGCAGTGGTGATGAAATAATTTACCTAAAGTAAGGGGTCGTCTGGGACGCCCCCCAGCTAGATGGACCGACGACCTTAGGAAAGTGGCTGGGGCAAACTGGATGCGGAAGGCGGAGGACAGGGTGTTGTGGCGCAACATGGGAGAGGCCTATGTCCAACAGTGGACTGCGATAGGCTGAGTTGATTGATTGAAGGGGTCGCGGCAGACCACATAGGAAATGGCGAGGGGAGCTGGACAGATTCCGTGAAAACTGGAAAGAGGACGTGCTGGCTCGCGAAAGATGGAAGGAGTGGAGGGAGGCCTTTGCCCAGGACTGGGACAGCGGAGACTATAAAAAAATGGGCCTGTCCGGATTTGGACCTTCAACCTACAAGTCGTGACTCGAAGCCGTTACCACTGGGCCACCATAGCTCTCGGAACGCGTTCACAGAATACCGCTAATTTCGCGTAAACACTAGCTGAACTAGAAGTACTGAAACTACACTAAGTTTCCTAATTATTTTCTTTTCCATTATCTCTTCTCTCTTGAGAAATTCTTCATAATTCCGGTCTTTTGTTTAATCAAGTCATTCTCAGCTGAGGCGGAAATTGGGTGCATCCAGCCATTCGAACGCTGGTAACGACGGATGTTCGCAAACGAAAGGAAGTTCCTTCATCAGAGGTTCTTGTTGAAAACTTTATTTAATTAAAGTATTTGCTGATCTAGCTTTCAAGCCAGGTATTTATTACTTATAGATTGTATGTAGTTATGATTCAAAACTTATACAAAATCAACCAAGCCTTTTCGCAACCATTTTGTGGTCGGCTCCCAGTCTAGCCAGATGCAGCTGAAAACGAAGCGGTTATCGGAATTCCACTACCGAGTTACTGGCTAACACGATAATCTTAGATAACATAAGATACATGACATACGACGAACTGGTTAACGTGCATTCCAAAGCCCGTGATAGTATAGCATACTAGCTTCTGCCCGCGACTTCGTCCGCGTTAAATTTCTTGTTCCCCGACCCTTCCCGTCGCGTCGAATCGCCTACCCGTGCAATTTTCCCCGTTTTTGCAACATTTTTCACTACTGCTCCGCTCCTCTTAGTTGTAGCGTGATGATAGCCTATAGCCTTCCTCAATAAATAGGCTATCCAACACAAAAATATTTTTTCAATTCGGACCCTGAGGGTCCCCGTCGGTTCCTGAGATTAGCGCGTTCAATCAAACAAACAAACAAACTCTTCAGCTTTATAATATTAAGTATAGGTTAACAGTTCATTTATTAATTTTAACTTCTCGCACACAAAAAGGTACAAAGGCGGACTTAATGCCTTAGGCATTCATTGTAATTTACCTACTACTTATTGGAAAAGAAAAACCAAATGCAGTAAGTTACGCTACCTCACGCAAGCTAGGTGAAAACTAATGTTTTGCTAAAGGGCTAAGAATCGTGAAGATAGTAGGTACTGTTTATGACGTCACTTCGTGTACTAAGCTTCAATGTCCCGCACACATACATCCATACTTATTCATACATTGTATCAAGCTAAGCTAAGTAAAAAGCATACGCTGTAGACAGCCCGTTTACAACACGTCAGCTATTGGCATAGTGTAATGTTGTACAGTATTCTGTAGTTGAGAAATGCCGCTGACATTCAGATAATATTTGTTTGTAGAAAATAACTGTTCTAACAATTTATAACTTAGTAGTGTTTGCCAATGGCTTGGCCCGCGTATTGTCCATATAAACTTTCTCTTGAATCACTCTGCCTGTTGATGAAAACCACATTAAAATATAGAAATTTTAGAGTGTGATTTTTCAGTAGTCATGTTTTAGTTTTTGAAATTACTTTTTTACTTATCCACTGAATGTAGTTTTTTTTTGCTTACTTTTATTTTTTGCTAGCACTTCGCTCGCTTCGTAGACGTGAAATTATGGCCCCTGACCCGCCGCGTTGCAACCCCATCGTCCCTCCACGCTATTAATTGAGTTTCACGTAGCGGTCTTTCCGACTTCTACTTTTCTCTCGGCTCTTATGAGTCGCAGAGCAATGTTAATTAACTTATAATTAGAGATCGCATATTCAGATGCATATTGCCCTAAAGTTGAAATGTTGGCTAATATGGAATGCGCGTTTTTACCGTGTTTTGTGTGTTGTTTTAACTAACACATACCACCCTACACACATATGTATTTGCATCTGGGGTTAAACATTAATTTTAAATAAATATGATGATCCAAGAATCCCGGCTTTAATAAAAATACGAAGCGGCTTCTGTGCTTTCACAGCTAAATAATAACATTAGGTAAATATGCATCCGAATATCCAATCACTGCTTAGTACCTTCCTCAAAATTGGGCTATCTAATGCAAAATTATTATTTCAAATCCAATTGGTAATCTATACTTAATATTATAAAGCTGAATAGTTTGTTTGTTTGATTGAACGCTAATCTCAGGAACAACTGGGCCGAATTGAAAAAATCTTTTTGTGTTGGGTAGCTTATTTATCGAGGAAGGCTATAGGCTATATAACATCACGCTACAACCAAGAGGAGCGGAGCAGTAATAAAAAATGTTGCAAAAACGGGGAAAATCGCACGGGTAGGCGATTCGACGCGACGGGAAGGGTTGCGGAAACAAGAAATTTAACGCGGACGAAGTCGCGGGCAGAAGCTAGTCAGTTATAATTATAAAAATATTTTATTGTATAAGGATTAATAATCATGATACGATTGCCATCATTTTTTCGATTTACGATTCATCATCGTGCTCGTGTTTTAATGGACTATGTTACACAAAAACTAACTACATATTATTGTTACTCGATTACATAAAAATAGACTTACAGCCTTACGAACTTTTTGGTAGGTAAAGTTGCGTATTGCAAACATATACTGCAATATTTCGTGTATTATCAATAGTTTTTGCAGCTCACGCCAATAATCTTGGTCATATTATATTATGATCTGACTAAAATTAGGTTTGAACTTTTAAAGACTGTGACCTCTGATTTTGTTTCAGCCTTTCTTCTCAGAGTAGTCAGATAGGAAATGCCGACCTCAGAAAGTTTTAAAAATAAGAATGATCAAACAAACCTACATACCGATAGAAATAAAATCATTGAACAGTGTGGAAATGAAAATAAATCCGAGTACAGTTTATTCAATTAGCCGATTGGTAGCGATGTTTTGATGAAAAATCGGAAAAGAGCGAATCGGACTCATATATCGAAGGCTGCGTAGGTACTTCGGCTGGAAAAATATTTTTCCATAGAAAAAAAATTGATTTTTAAACCACATAATCAAGTTTGTTAGTAAAACTATGCTAGTTACAAACATTTTTTTATTTTGCATGTTATGTTTAAGAAAAGCCAAGACTTTATAGGCAATATAACATGTTACATAGTTAAAATTTCGAATTTAGATATCTGCGAATCTCTTTCTAAGTTTATCGATAGTTCACTGATTTAATTTAATTTAAATATCTCCTAATTTTTGAGTGCTTCGAAAATTGATTATCATTTTCTAAAATTGTTTATTATTTTTATTTAACTTTCATTAAGATCCTAAATAGATAGATGCCTAGCCTATACTGTGTCCCATTGCTAGGCAAAGGCCTCCCCTTTTTCCTTCCAAACCTCTCTGTCATGTGCGTGTAAATTAATAAAATAATAGGTTATGTGTGTATGAAAAGAAAAATAAAAGTAAGCCAAGATCATAGAAAAATCCACTAAGTTATTCATAATAATTAAGAGGAAGTAAAACTAAGACTGCACTCACTGAAAACTAAAACCAACGCCAATACGAACCCAATAACCGTTAATTAAATTGGAGCGAACGAGGAGGGAGGGAAGATTATCAACAGGGAGGTCAGAGGAAAAAAACAACGGGACGTTGTAACAGTCAGTGTTCAAAGAACTAATATAGACAGTAAATGAATATTAAATCAGGACTGTGTGCCTCAAAGGGATCCACAAAGCAACAGAGAGGTAATAAAAATACTGCGTTTTACTTTGATACTGACGGAGTTCCGGGTATCTAACTTGGATAAGCTAAACGTCAAGTCAACGGCAAACAAACAGTAACGTTATATTCAACTCAACTCAAAGCGTGTTCTTGACATTATCAATTTGCGGACTGGTGTCTTTGAGTCAAAGCTTTAAATCCGCGTATACATAAAGTACGCACGGCTACGTATAATGAGAGCAGCTTAAACTGGAAATGCATAGCATTAATTATGTAGCTGTTGCACTTTACGTTACTAGCTTTTGTCAGTGGCTTCGCCCGCGTGAAAGTCGGAAATTATCTCAAGGGAACGTATTATCGAAATAAAAAGTATAAGTCCTTAACCCTTTCATTCAAATCCGTTCTGCCGTTAAGTCAGACAGAGTTTATTCCGCATTTCTAAATTAAGGTTTTGCCTGCGACTTCGTCTGCTCGCACTTCAGAATTGATAGTCGACTTTGTACGATAGACTACGCCCTACGGTATGTTTTTCCCGCCAGTACGTACGCACGATTGCACATCAAGTTTTAAATTTCCAGTATAAGCTGACATCTCATTGTACGAAAAGCCAATGCGATGCGATGTTAGCTAAAACTGGATTTGTATAGCTTGAGCTTGTGCATCATACATACGGCTACAGGAGCCGTGTGTACGATGCACTACGGTATGTTTTTTCCGCCAGTACGTGTAACTGTCCACACGATACTCTTGAACGACCAAATCCGAATCCGTTCAGCCATTGTTACTTTTACAACATACTTTTTTGTACTTTTTTACCTCCGACGGAAACAGAGGGGTGTTATCAGTTTAGCGGTTGTATCTGTGGCATCGTAGCTCCCAAATGACTGAACCCATTTTCTTTTTGTTTTGTGTTCACGGTGACTCAGTCGAGAGTGTGTTTAGCTATGATTAAGGAAAATCTGTATAGCCGTTAAGTTTTATTTATGTCGGGATTTTTAAATACTCTAATTTAACTTTTTTGCTATACCTATACTAAAAAAGTTAAATTACTTTAATTGTGCTAATATACTTGAAGAGTCCCATTATTCGTGTATTCAAACTGCTTAAAACTGCAAAATGGCTTTAACACGACATGTTGATGTAGTGTCATTTAGATAAACAACTAATTTTCTTGACCGTACTAAACTGCTTTTTTTTTATAAGTTCCTATTTTAAAAATAAACAATATGCCTTCTCGACTTTGTATGCAGGGATGTTTTGTTTCAATTTGTTATTTAGTTTGTTAAAATATGTATGTTTGATGTATTTACTCAGAATAAACCATTGAAGTATTCTTAGTTCAATGGTTTATTTTAAAAACCATATAGCCTGATGGAATACAGGTTTCTTGGTTTTTCTTAAGGCTCCTATACTAACTATAACGACACTCAATAGCACAATCGAACAGATTTCTATGTACACATATTCACATTTATAATATTAGTAGGTTAGTAGGCTGTGAGGTGTCCGAATCGAGATAATTAGTCTTAAACTACGCCATGAGACTTATCCACAAGTTCCTCAATCATTTCCAGACAGCTGAGATATTTGCTCGTGACAGACAGACAGACAGACAGACGGATAGACCGGCGGTGATTGAGGCTTAGTAATAACACGCTACACGTGTACATTACAAAACGACTAAATATTGCTTAAACCAGCTACAATACCTACTGCAAAAAGCTACATTATTTAAAAACAAAATTTTGTGCATGAACAACTTAAATACAACATTTTATTCATTTCTCTTTTCACCCCTTAAGGGTTTGAAATTCAAATAATACCATAATATGTAACGCTAGTTTCCAACTATAGCCTAAATAAAAATAAATGATAAAAAACATGCCTGCTGCATAAGACGTGAATTCAAAAAATGACCGGCCAAGTGCGAGTCGGACTCCTGCACCGAGGGTTCCGTACAAACCTTCAGGTATTCACGGTTTATGATAAGGTTTATGTTTTTGAAATTAAATCTATTTTTTTTTAATTTTTAGATTTGAGTTGACTGAATGAAAGGTAAATTGAGGTTTACGATCTATGACGTATTAAAAAAAAAATACTTACTAGATCTCGTTCAAACCAATTTTCGGTGGAAGTTTACATGGTAATGTACATCATATATTTTTTTTAGTTTTATCATTCCCTTATTTTAGAAGTTACGGGGGGGGGGGGGGGGACACATTTTACCACTTTGGAAGTGTCTCTCGCGCAAACTATTCAGTTTAGAAAAAAATGATATTAGAAACCTCAATATCATTTTTGAAGACCTATCCAAAGATACTGCACACGTATGGGTTTGATGTTTTTTTTTTTGAGTTTCAGTTCTATGTATGGGGAACCCCAAATATTATTGTTTTTTTTTTCTATTTTTGTGTTTTTAAATTTGATCCCGAGATCGAATCCTCTAATCGTGCCTTACCCTCGACCGCCACTCTTCTGTCGGTCCTTCGTTTTAACACGACAATCCAAACAAAGTAGTATCGTTTTCAGTTATCCACTTTTAGGCACAAAGGCGGTTTAATTGCACAGTAAATATTAGTATCGATTTAGAGTACTAAATCGATACTAATATTCTTAACTTATCCTTGTGCCTATTCAACATTAAAATCATTTAGTTGATGGACGCTACTGAAAATACTAAGCTCGTAGCCAAATTCTGGGCTAACTCTATTTAGATTGCTATCGACACGCTAAAAAGAAGAAGATCATTTAGCTTGTTTTTGATGTATGTTGGTCATTTTTAGGGTTCCGTTGCCAAATGGCACAAAACGGTACCCTTATAGATTCGTCATGTCTGTCTGTCTGTCCGAGTATGTCACAGCCACTTTTTTCCGAAACTATAAGAGCTATGCTGTTGAAACTTGGTAAGTAGATGTATTCTGTGAACCGCATTAAGATTTTCACACAAAAATAGAAAAACAACATAATATTTGGGGTTCCCAAAACATATAACTGGAACTCAAAAAAAAAAATTTCATCAAACCCATACGTGTGGGGTATCTATGGATAGGTCTAGGTCTCAAAAATGATATTGAGGTTTCTAATATCATTTTTTTCTAAACTGAATAGTTTGCGCGAGAGACACTTCCAAAGTGGTAAAATGTGTCCCCCCCCCCCCCCGTAACTTCTAAAATAAGGGAATGATAAAACTAAAAAAAATATATGATGTCCATTACCATGTAAACTTCCACCGAAAATTGGTTTGAATGAGATCTAGTGAGTAGTTTTTTTTTAATACGTCATAAATCGTAAACCACAATTTACCTTTCATTCGGTCAACTCAAATATAAAAATTAAAAAAAAAAAACATAATTTCATAAACATAACCCTTAGGCATAAACCATGAATACCTGCAGGTTTGTATGGAACCCTCGGTGCGCGAGTCCGACCGCACTTGGCCGGTTTTTTTATTTCGTAAGGGTTCCACAACACCGATATGGTAGTTGTCTTAGTTTCAAAGCATGAGCCAAAATATAAAAATTAGTGATATTAACTTTGAAAATGAAGGACTTTTTGTATTCAAATTCATGATTAGAAACTTGTTCGAGACTTTAAATGACAACCAAACGACTTTGTTATGGTATTTAAAGATTCGTAATAAAATATCTAAGTTTCCCAAAAAAGTACAAAAATAGCTGGACGCGCGCGGCTGACGCAGTTAACTGACAGATTACGGGCGTTGACTTCTCCCATCGAAAGACGCCAAAATAATATTTTTTTTTGTTCATCACTTTTCGTTATTTATCGTGTTTATACCCAACAAGTGTGTAAAACATTGCCAGCTAATTTAATGAAAAATCAGGGACCTGAACCTATAGACCTCTAGGTATACCTAGAAGTGCCATCCACACGAACGAAATCGTGGGCACAGCTAGTGCATAATAATGAATAGTTACATTCGACGGCGGAGGGGTTTTTTTTGGGTTAGAAATCATCAAATGACGTCTCCCTCTCTAGTTTTTTACTGACTAAAACCCACCCGTGTTCCTGCAGTTGCCCATATGCCAGGGCCATGGTATGTCATTCACGGACCTTTGACAGTAGAACGGTCCGTTTTCTACATGATGGACAAATCGGGTGTACGAGTAGACCAAAGGGGTTACTATCGTAATTTTAAGAACGTTCATAGTCTGATCTCAGCCTCAATCTATCAAAAATACCTCGAGTTTGTGGGTTGGTCTACCCGGTCAGAAAAATGTGACTAAGTTTTCCAGTCTGTAAATTCTCAATAAGTACCTAGCAGCTATGTTTTGGAAATATGGCCCGTTACCAATATTATTATAGATAAACCGAAGAAAAGTTACACTAGGTATTGGCTTGGGGATAGCCAAACATTTTTAGGCTCGGGTGTGTAGGTTTGATTTCACTGCCATTATTGCCTAAGATTGATTCTGTGCTTTTTTATGGGTGGGTAATCATCAATTGACGTCTCCCGCTCTTAGGTGGAGCGGGAGGCGTGTTAGACTTTTACTGACTAAAACCCACCCGTGTTCCTTCAGTTACCCATGTGTCAGGGCCACGGTATCTCTTTCGAACAAATCTCGCGACCCTGGCAGGAGATGACACGGTGGCTAGATTTTGAACGTTTTTAACTACAAGAATTGGTCTTTAGTTATGACGTCTTTTCAATCATTTTACGGTCGCTAAAATATATAAACCGATAATTCCAAATGGCATCACTTGAATAATAATATCCTTGCAACGTGACTCTCTCCTATATCATACTAACGAGCCACTTCCCCCAATTACGGCTGCGTGCAATTTTGCCCCTCGACCCACTGCGTAGCATCCGATCGCCCAAAGAGTAGGTACTCATCCACTTCGCGATCCTCCTAGCGTCCACTTCTGACTATTTTAAGTTTTGCTTGGTTCTTAAGGGTCGTAGCGAGATTTTAAATGTACTTTGTGTATGTAAGATCGTTGTAGGTCTTGTAGACTGTAGACAATTTTCTATTTTATTAAGTACTAGGTACTTGTTGACAGGCATACACTGCCCTCCAATAACTATTAACACTGTAATTGAAACCATTGTAAAAAAACAATTATTTTTAAAAGAGTAACCATGGAGTTTCTTGTTGGCTCTTCTCCATGCTTCTGAAGTTTCATAAGTGCCCATGCTTATGTGAAATCAAAATATTTTGATTGAAATAACCTTTAACTTTCCTCCATAATTGGGCTACGAACTGACAAAAAAAAACAAAAAAACAAATCCGGTGGTTCATGTATCATGCATGTCAGGTGCAATGTGGGCTAAGACCACCACAACATGGGTGCCCGAAAACGTCATACGGTATCGCGGAAGACCCAGGCGTAGATGGCGGGCCGAACTCGATGCTTACTTGAGGGGTTGGTCCTTATTGGCTCAGGATAGAGTTCAGTGGCAAAAGGAAAGGGCTTTGCCCTGCAGTGGGACAAAACAGGTTAATTATTATTTATTGTTATTACAATAGTGCACTATGGTCTCTTCTGCGAAGGTACAAATCTCCGTTGGGATGGGAAACCGTGACCGAACGAGATTTAATCCGGAGGATCCTACTAAGTGCATGGTCACTTTGTCCATCAAAACAATGATATATTGTTCCATGCTACAATGGACAGATTTATCAAAGCTCCATTTCAACCAAACTGCACAAAACTACCACAAATTCTGTGTAGCTAAATGTAAAATGATTTAAATTACTAAGCAGAGTGCTACCAATATACGTTTATTATCGAATTCATGGTAACAGGTTGTCAATGACCCTGCCACTATATATAATTCTGCTGTAGATACGTCTGTATGTCACTGAACCTCCAAAAGGCTAAACGATTTTGATGTCTTTTTTGTGTGTTTGAGGGAGTCCCTGGATGGCTTTGCCCTATTATAATTATTTGATATACGTATTTAATTATTATTATATTTTATTTTGGATGTTTAGATATTTGTTACTTAATCACGTAAAAATGACGGAACTTATTCGAATTTAATTGCTCAAAAGTATCAAATGCCTAAAGCTATGTACCTCTTGGCAGAAAAAAAAATACAATGTAGTCTTTCAAGTTCTTAGTCCACGCAAACGAAGTCGCGGACAAAAACTTATTTTAAACTCTCTCTCCGTTACATTACATACAAAAGACCATGACCTAGGTTAGGACATAAGATACTTTTATTGCGAAAGATAATTTCCGACAACCACGCGAGCGAAGCCGCGGGAAAACCCTAGTAGCTATTGTATTAATCATCAAAGCATTCCTACGCGGAAATTGAAAATTGAATAACATATTTCTGTTTGACGCGGTACTGATGCAATGGGGAGGTTTGAATTTCATAGATATTGTGTGAGCCCATTGAGGTAGAATCTCCACTCATAGAGTAGGATCACAAAGCTTTGCTATATTTGTAATTTGAATAATTATTTCGTTTCAATTGGTATGATATATGTTGGTATCGCATATGTGAATGTTTGTTCCGTATGGTGTCGGACGTAAAGAATATCATCATCCTATATTTTCCCGTGGGCGTCGTAAAAGGCGACTAAGGGACTTACTGCAAAATGGGCAGCAGCGTTCTCTAAGCATTTTACTACCAAACTGCGTTTGCCAACCCGCCTGCCAAGCGTGGCGATTTTAGCAAACCCCCGCAAATTGCGGGAGGCCTATGTCCAGCAGTGGACGTCTTGCAGCTGAATTAATGATGATGAATTGTACCTAATTGGTAAGTGGGACAAAGAACTAGTGTCACATTCATCATCATCATCATCATCATTTCAGCCGTAAGACGTCCACTGCTGGACTTAGGCCTCCCCCAATTTGGGGGGCTTTGCCATAATCGCCACGCTTGGCAGGCGGGTTGGCGATCGCAGTATGGTGGTAAAATGCATAGAGAACGCTGCTGCCCATTCTCTAGTAAGTCCCTTAGTCGCCTTTTACGACACCCACGGGAAGAAATGGGGTGGTGTTATTCTTTACATCCGGCACCACACGGTACACACACGGTGTCACATTCAGATGTACCCAAAACGTAGCCTTTCTTTAAGTTCGGCAACACACGAGACGTAGGTTAACAAAACGTTGGTACAATAACGTAAACGTAAATGTAGGTTAACAAAACGTAGGTACAATAACGTAAACGTAGGTAAACAAAACGTAGGTACAATAACGTAAACGTAAACGTAGGTTAGCAAAACGTAGGTACAATAACGTAAACGTAGGTAATTATAATTGTAAAATTGCAGTTCTGATCTGTTGTATTACTAGCAGAGACTGTACCATAATTTAGTAATTTAATGTTATGTTATAATATATTTCAATGCAAAAAACCTGCGAATATTATATAAAGATATTTTACAACTTTTTGTCTCAACACACATTTTATAATGAACTATCTCGTGAAAAGCTAGGTTTTAAATTGAAGTTTAAATCTAGGTCAAACATTCAGCAGAGGTTTTCAATCGAATATATTCACGCACGGAATATTCTGTAGTCAAAAGGATTTGTAAATTTCATGTGTTGTCGATGCTGAAATTATTTTCACAATGATTTCTCGGAAAGTAAATCGATAGGCTTATACATATTATACTCGATTTACTCTTTGTGATGTGTTCAGTTTTAATATAGGCTAGAGCGACCTAGTAAAATTTTTTTTGTTAATTATTATATGGTGTTACAGAACCCTTCGTATCTACAGGGTCAAATTATATTAGTTGGCAATACTACCCCCGTGTTTGATATCGATATCAAAAACTAATTAAAAAAAAGACCTTTCGAACTTTGTTCAAAAGTTTAAATTACACTGACATGTGCATTAAGAGAACCAAACGACTATTATTTAATAGTTTCAAGAAATTCATAAAAACGAATAATTATCCGCGAAAATATACGAAAATAGCTAATCGATTACGGGCATTAAATGATAAAAAAATATCTTTTTTTACTTTTTTATGTCCCGCTAGTTTTCGATATCGATACCAGCTAATATAATTTGATTAGATTCTAAAAGTATTAATGAAAAGCCACTCCCGTAGGCACCATTTACGATCCCAGCCATAGATACCCACTTAATTGAAATCTGCAATGGCTTTTACACTCTGGTGAAAATCAGATGAGCTTCCATTAATTACTGCAACCACTGACCTATGTGCCGCGGGTGACACAGTTCTCTACATTGAAGTAGATTAAAAGGAACAGGAATGAGGGTAGTACTGGTGCGGCCTAGATAAAACCTGCCTCAGGAAATGTGCCCGCTGCCTCGCAGAAAATTTGTTTATTTGCAAAGAAGATTTTTTTTTAATTTGATTTGATTCACTCTTAAAATTGAGTTTTAAATAACATAATATAACATAAAATCACGCCTTTTCCCCCTGAAGAGTGAGCAGAGGTGTTCCTATAGGTTTCTATAAAGTTAAAGACTAGTTAAATTACTTCAATGTACGTTCCACCAAGCAACGAACTATTATATAAGCTAAGTTTGTGAGCAAATACTATTGACATTTTAAATTTACTGCTTTATTATTTTATGATGACATTTAAAAAGAAAACTGGCTGTGAATGTAAGTACCGTGCAGACTAGATTGAATACATGACTTAACAACACAACTGTCGGGCGGTTTTGAGTATTTTGTATGAGGCCTAAGCAAATGTCCTGCAGATCTGGTAGCGTCGTTGAGCTCCCTAAAATAAGGTTAAGCTACACGATAACAGATACATACATGTAGTCTGATGGGACAGGTCTGCCAATGGCTCTTCCTTCAAAAGGCGCTGCCAGCCATGCTGCCCTGCATTGTTACACTCACATAAAATTCTAATGATATGGTGTTTGGACTTGATCATGACCTCTGAGTACGTTTCGGTGTTTCTTCTCAGGGAACAGTCAGCTAGAAAATGCCTCGCCACTAAAATTCAAAATATTGACCAGAAATACTTGTAAAAGTGTCTTATAATATCTACTTACATTAATAAACAATATTTTTCATATAGTACGCCCAAATTTCACCAGTTATGTTGAATGCCGTCAACGAGGCACCGATTCTGCTACTGAGAAATTCCAGATCGAAATCCCAATAACACTTTGCCGAACCTGGGAATCGAATCCAACGACAATCAACAACAACCAATCGACCTCGTGATTGCGACCACTAGACCAACGAGGCAGTCAAATGTTCTATGTTATAGGGCAGGGTTTCTCAAACTTCTGGCTCCACGTACCCCCATTCAAGTTTCCAGATGATAGCGAACCCCCCCACCCCCCAACAAGAAAAGAATAACATTGTATGTAGGTACTATATACAATGTTATTCTTTTCTTGTTGGGGGTTCGCTGTCATCTTTTAATTTCATTTCTTCTTTATCTGAATAAAGGTCACGCGCACCATGTCACGCCACGAGCGACCGACAGTCGTGCGCGCGCATTCATGATTTCCGCATGCGCCTGGCAGTCACCCAGCCGCCATTACGTAAATTATGTCGCGAACCCCCACCCGTCATGGCGAACCCCTAGGGGTTCGCGAACCCCCCGTTGTGTAACCCTGTTATAGGGGTTTGGTTTCCGACCTTAGTCCTTTGAGTAGACCATTGTGCATGGGCCATGGCGGCCGTCGGTGTTTATTCCAACTAGCCCATCTCCCTCCAGAAGTTGATTATGTCTCCTGGTCCGTTGAGAACGTCCGTGTAAGATTTGGGTGTCCCGAGGGCATCTGTCCTAATCTGGGTGACACCTGTACATTCGAAAAGTACATGCGCAAAGGTTTCCTCAGCCTCCATGCAGGCCCTGCACAGGGGGCTGTCTGTTAGGTATGCCTATTGTAATATAAAAATGTTTGTTTAGCGGGCAGTGTCCTGTGATGGTCCCCGTCAGTTAAATTATTTATGTAACTGCATGCTTGTAGATAGGTAAAAGTTATGTAATACTTTCAAGTGAATATCCATATTAGATAAATATGCCCGATCTAAGACGATCGACACGTGTGATCAAACAAAATCTAGCAAATGCCTAAGCAACAGACGATTTTATTCGGTTTCATCGCCACTGACGATCTTTTTTGTGGAACAATAAAATCAATATGTGATGCTTAAACCTTGATATTTATCGATCATAAAGAGGCGACAGTAACGATCGATAAAATCAAGCAAATTTGTAAAAAACTGTCAGATCTTATTAATCGTCAAAACATAGCATATCGAGCGACCATAAAGATCATCGAAAATTGAGAAAACCTGCTTTAACTGGATTCCCCGAAAAGTTAGGCAGAGGTAATAAAAATAAAATAAAATTTTATTCGGAATTGTTTTGGTACAACTTAACAATAGACGCGAAAAAACTTTTTTACAAAAAAAAAACCACCGACTTCCTTAAAAACACTACAAAGTGAAAAATAACTTTAATTTCGGTAGTCGGTGTCTTAGGATCTGTATTTACGGTTTTTTTGCCACCGACTTCCGAAATTAAAGTTATTTTTCACTTTGTAGTGTTTTTAAGGAAGTCGGTGGTTTTTTTTTTTGTAAAAAAGTTTTTATTTTTAAATTTTTAGTTGTGGTATTCACCCTGCACTAATTCCAAACAAACAATGCATATTTATGCGATAGCAGAACTCGCGGTTGATTTCCTGTCATTTTTTAAAGAGTTCCGGTGTCTGTCTCCCGAACTCATCATCAGATCTATATGAAAATTATATGGGACCATTTCGGAATAAACCCCTTTCGAACAAAAAAAGAATTTTGCAAATCCATCTATATATGACGGAGTTATGCCCGAACATACATAAAAAAAAAACCAAGCATGGCCAGGCCAAAATGATTAAGGCTGCTTTTTTTTTTATTAAGCAGACAGTAGAGTGGGTAAGAGCCCACTCTAGTGTCTGCTGAGGAATCAATTCTCGATGTCAACGAGTATGTCTATCTAGGACAAGATATCTTCTAACTCCTGATCGATAAGGAGTTGTACCTTCCATCATCAGCTCAACGGAATATAAGAATACAAGTAACGGTCTAAACGTGCCTATAATATTCAAAAAATTATCCCCTAACCTTCTAACCTTTCACTGTAAGTTCCTATATGTACTGTTCACCGATGAGGAGTTCCATGCGGTATCTTCGAAGACTATAATTAGTTCACCACGGATGGATAGATAGAACCAGCAATTATTTTTGATCTTTAGTACAATATCCAAATCACATTACGTGTACTGTTTGTTTTTGAGGAGTTCCTTCGTTTATCTCCCAAAGTATACATCAAATCTTCACAAAATTAATATGGGACCACTTCAGGAGTATACCCTTACGAATAAAAAAAGAATTTTCAAAATCGGTTGACAATTGGCGGAGAAATCGGTGAACATACATAAAAAAAAAAAAAAAAAAATACATACAGTCGAACATATAACCTCCTCCTTTTTTTGAAGTCGGTTAAAAATAGCTGCAGAAGTGAAATACTGAGGCGCGACTATCAATGCCCCACACCAGATTCATGGTAAATATTTGTTCCAGACTTTCACTTCTTTAGAGAGTCTAATAATAATATAGCATTTGCCTACGGCTTCTCCCGCGTATTATAGATATAAACCTTGCTCTTGAATCACTCTGTCTATTCATGAAAACCGCATTAAAATCCGTTGCGTAGTTTAAAAGATCGTAGCGTACAGGACGCGGGAAGCGACTTTGTTTTATACTATGTAAAGATGAAGGCTTATAAAATGAAAAGAAATAGTATAAGAAATCACTTAAACTTTGTATAATATGTATGTTATGTTGTATTTTGTAAAGTGAGTAGTGTGAAGTGAGGGTGAGAGTGTTTGGTTTGTATGTATGCGAGTGTTAGCGTATGTGTGTGTATGTGTGAAAATGTATGTACTATATGTATCTTAAGTGTATTAGTCTATATCAAGTATCATGTGAATTTATGTATGACCCCACAAGTTGCTTAGTTGCATGCGGACTCGGGCTTAAGCCAGCCAGTAATATTTTTTTAAGAGGGAATTCCTTGTTATAGGGTAGAGCTGCACCTAAAGTACACCCATATTTCACCAATTCTATTACGGTCCCATGTACCAGCAGGTGAGTCTTTTGCCATCAACCGGCCAAAATCCACACTCCAAGGTGTTCCTAAGCAACTCTAAATGGAAATACCCTATATACCTCTTTGTCCGACCCTGGAATCGAAGTCGATTGCGGACTCCCGTTGGCGCGGGTTTTGGTGACTAATGGGTAGCTCGCCGCCCGGTAAGGACCAGGCCCAGGTTCCACGCGCGCCTCAAAGAAATGTCAGCAATCTGAAGGGGTCTGCTAGGACCGATGCCTGTCAGGGTCGCGAGATTAGTTCGAAAGAGGTACCTTGGCCCTGGCATATGGCCAACTGAAGGAACACGGGTAGGTTTTAGTCAGTAAAAATCTGACACGCCCTTCCGCTCCACACAGAGCGGGAGACATAATTTGATGATTCCCAAAAAAAAATACCTCTACTGCTTGCTACCGCTAGACCATAACGACGCAGAAAATCTGTAAGGACTTTAAAATACTCAATGTAATTGAGTTCAGTATGCTCAACACTTTTAGAAAACGTCGGTATAAAATGTTTATGCACATGCGAGGTGACGGCGGCAGCTTTGAGCATTATACAATACGTCGCTCAAAAGAAGGCTAAATATGAACGGTATTTAGATTTTTCTTTTGCTTGTTATTAGAGTTTTCCGTTGCAAACTTCAATTTCTAAGAAATATATTTTGAGAATATTTTAAAGTGCACGTGGCCATCTTTATGTATAATGAGTAGATACTCTACCTATGTGGGGACATTTACATATTAATATAGATACCTACTAATGTTTTTCTACTAATTTGAGACAATAAATGAAGTATATTAATCGGTGGCAGCCGGTATTATAAATAGGCAAGAAGAGCTCATTTATATTTAAGGCGTATTTATGAGTCGATACGCACAAAAATAATACGAATTAGACGCTTTTTAAATTTAAAAAAAAATTATAGGCGACTCGCACAAATTTATTTACTTTTTCCATATTTTAAAATTCTTTATGGCTTGTAGGTACTTTGAATGACCTTATTTCATAACATCATTGCAAAAAATTCTAAACTTGCCAATTGCCTAATACGTATTTCTGGAGTAGTCAATTCGCCTGGGGAGTTTTTTTGCGCCATTTCTCCTTCCCAGCTAAAGCACCAGAAAGTGGCGCAGTGCGAGCGTTTTGGGGGACTGGATTTGAATGTAACTTTGACGTTCCAAAAGTGCCGAATCTTAGCCTAGTTTTAACAATTGGCTTTTGATTTAGATTTTGCTTCAAAATAAAGTAACGTCGGAGCCTATTACAAAAAAAAAAATGGCATGTGTGCAATTCACACGTGGTAGAATATAGTGATGTAATGATTATAGTGAAACAAAGTTTGATAATTATTTAACATTTTATTATTCGTATATATTACATCGATTTATCGCGACAATATTCTGCATTCGTTTTTTTTCCGTATTTACATAAATAATATATAGGTACGATAATAGACTTGAAATAATAATAATGTGTACAAGTACATAAAACATTTTTGATTAAATTCTAATATGTACAGGTACATAAAACGTTTTTAATGTGTTTTAATTTTTTGAAGTTCAGATGTGACAATATTTGCCGTATCCATATTTCTTTCGTCCATGGTCATGAACGTCATGTATTTCCTATCTCATTTTCTCCCACGTTAAATCTTATGAAGTTATGTCTGTCTCTTTTTACTGTCGCTTTTTCGTTTCATTGAGTTTCAAATCACAACCAACGGCGCTAAAGAAGTTTTCACTTTAAAAAAAACATATAAAATGAAAATCAAAAAAATAAAGGGGAATCGCACTAACCCGATTTGGGCGAGTAATTTCGTGCGAATTGCCTAGTAAGCCATGTCGAACATGGAACGAATGAAATATTACCGAAATCATGATTTAAATATTAATTAAAGCAAGTTCCTCATTATGTGATGTGGTTTGGTCACAGAACCGAGAACGAATATACTTTGTAGTGAGGAAAAAAACTTGATATTTGGTGTGTTTGTCAAGTATTTGCAAATTAAGACAGGTTTCGGTGAGACACTTTTCCGAGAAGTTTTGGTTGTTTATGTTTGCGGTAACATACTCATCGGGTCGACAGTTTATAAAAATTTATCTACTTACATATTTCACTAACGAACTTCGATAAACCGCATGTTGATCTGCGCAAGGCCATGTTGCGTAGGTAGTTACTTTTGGAGAAAATAATTGTTAAGGACATTGATACCTTACTTCAATTGGCCGTGTAATAGCCGTTTCATACAACTATCAAATATTATCAGTAGGTATATATTTGAATATATACGGGCAATTTAAGCCAACCCGCCTGCCAAGCGTGGCGATTACGGCAACCCCCCCCAAATTGGGGGAGGCATATGTCCAGCAGTAGACGTCTTCCGGCTGAAATGATGAGGATGATGATGATATTTGACTATTTTGTTTGGTAATAGATTTGTGTTTTATCTCAGACAGCTAATTTATATTTAGAAATAGCTCTTGCCAACGGTTTCGGGGCGGGTCGGATATTATCTCCATGGAATCATACTACCGCAAAAATAGAAAAAATATTTCTACGTAACTATGGAGGAACGGAAACGCCTACTTTATATAAGCCATGTTTAGAAGCTTTATTAACTACTCTCATTATTCTTTGAAAAATAATACAATGAGAGATTTATAACACAGGACGTTAGCATAGAGATAACAGTTTCTTTCCAGGTATTCGGCATCACTTCGATGGTACAGTAGGCCGCACATCAGTGGTAAAGTTCTGACCGTGAGCTGGCCTCGTACCGAGTTTCTATATGATAGGAGCCCAGCTCATACTGGATTCGTTACCACTAACGTGCACTTAGCATAAGCATAATCAAGCAACCTATCATGTTCTCTCTGCTGAAACACATCCCCTCTGTGAGAGAGAGTGACCCGTAATCCACTATCAAGGCGCAATGCGATTATTTTCATTTCCATTCGTAAGTCGGAGCTCTCGTAACGTGCGTCCGATTGTACATACTGAGGAAAAGAAACCTACAAACCCGTGAAAGAAAATTTACTAAACATAATTATTTTCGTAACATACATATCAATTAATTCACGTCGTTTTCCCAAAAGGGGAGGTAGAAACGAAGCAACGCCACTTGCCACGATCCATACATCCGGGTATAAGTCGTTTAGGTAACTATATTATTATCTTAGGGTCGTCCTGCGGAAGTACGTTCAACAGAGTCAGGCGGGTAGAGATTCAATATCCGTAGATTTAGAAGTTCAGCACCGATGTGTGTTTCGCAAGCAGATAGAAATAAAATAATATTTATTTTGGTCCATAACAAAAATAGGAAAATTTTGGCTTATTCGTCGATTCACACTTATTTATTCCCCCAAAACGGTTGAATCGACACTTTTAAATAATATATTATTTTCTATAGGCGACTCGGACGAAGCTATTTTATTTGTGGGCGAATCCACAACTTCCGAAATATGTTGAGTTTAAACGACCAATTAGGATCTATAATGAAATCAAAAGTTTTATTAAAGCGGTGATAAAGTTTTTGTGTAGTCGTAACATGGTCTTAATAACGAGAAAAATAATTTACAAAAAAAGTAAATTTAAAAAATCTAACAACGCTACTGCATAAAAATGGAATTAAAAAAATAAACTTAATACTATAATATGTAATCTCCTGCAGTCAGAGGCAGTAGATACCTTAAGTTTAATAGTCAGACTCGTCAAATAAAATTTTCTTGTTTGCATCATTTTTAAAGTTCTCTTTTACGCAGTTTTAATATTTTTTATTCAAGCCGTACACTTTGCATTTTTCCTGTTTGTGGTCCAAACAGGTGTTTTATTTTATGACAGGCTATTTTCGGATAGGCCGATGACATAACGAATATAGCTTTAGGGAACTAGTTTGACAGAATACGTTGGTTGTCATGTGAGATAGAACGTTATTAATAGCTCGCATTAGTTAGCAGTGTCCTTGTTCAGTGCCTAACTGAAGCCTTTTGTCCATTTTTATTAGGAAACGAGATTTATCATTAGGGTAATTTCGTAACACACTAACCGTAGCAATGTTTCTCATTTTGACAGTTCAACTATATTCATTGCGTTGTTTCACAATCAGGATGCTGGTTTTAAAAACTTCATTCCGACAACGATTCTGAAGTTCCAAATACAAAACTGATTTTAGACCAGAGTGTAAGCTGTCGAAACTTTATATCAGTCGAACAAGATTCGAAATACAAAAATAGGCTGACAGGTTGTAGCTAGGAACAAAGAACTAAGACTTAGCTAAGAAATCTCGATATCTTAGCATATCGCCACATCAGTACATTTTCCGAAGCAGGGTTGGGTAGTAATTTTATCAATTATTACAATGTATAGCTGCTACTCCCGCCTTCGCCCGCGATTTCGGAAAATAACCTGCAAGAACGTGCTACCGAGACAGAAAGTCGCCGTTTCGAAGATTAGTCGTAATAAACGGACAGACAGACATACTATATATTTTTTTTCTATAAGAACTTTCATATGCTGCTTTCATATGTAAATAGCTCTTATTTTGAAATTACAAACAGACACTCCAATTTTATGTATTAATAGTATTGTAGGTAGTAAGTGTGAAATGTTATATGTTTTAGTTATTTGATATGTAGGTATATTTGTATGGAAAATGTTTGTTTTACCGTGGTTTTACCCCACAAAATATGCAGGTAGTCCGATCTAAAATCCACCAGATCCTGTACTTTCGGTCCTGTTTAAATTGTTTCCCCAAAAACAAGTTTTGTTTTATTTTATTTTTGTGTTTTCAACAAAATAAAATCTGGTTAGGTAAGGTACTTTAAAAAAGGTAAATGACGTTAATCTCCTTACAAAATGGAGAGCTAGTTTTCCTTAATGTTAAAAATAAATAATTATTTGAAAAGATAGTTAAAAATTATAGAATCTTTATATATTTAACTCGTGGCACGTGCTTTCGTTGATGCATCATTATTTATAAACGGCAAATAATACATAATTTACAAGTTATTCTCGTATTTATTGATTGTATCATCCTCTGAACTTTGAAAGTGATACCGGCATTAAAATAATAAATCAATTTAAATAATGTTGTTTGTGACAGCCCTCGTGAACCGGCTCCGTTGGACAACGCACCGCGTCGTCGATCAATTCACTTTTCACGGATGTCATATTAGCGTTTGAATATTAATAAAGTGATTAGTAAATTAATTCAACATTATATTATTGCTGCTTTTTGTTAATTTTTGTAGCTTTATATTAAATACTAGCTTTTGCCCGCGGTTTCGCTCGCGTGAAATTCCACCCCCCATTTTAGGGAAGTGGGGGGTTAGAAAGAGACAAAAAGTAGCCTATGTCACTCCCTTCAAGTATCTCCACTTAAAAAAGTCACGTCAATTCGTCGCTCCGTTTTACCGTGAAAGACGGTCAGCAGACACACACTTTCACATTTATAATATTAGTATGGATTAGCCTAGTCCGCGTCGGAGGTCTGTGAAAACACCTCCCCCAATTTTGGGGGTTTGCCATAATCGCCATGGTTGACAGGCGGGTTGGCGATCGCAGTACGGTGATAAAATGCATAGAGAACGCTGCTGCTTCGCTAGTAAGTCGCCTCTTACAACACTCACGGAAAGAAATGAAATGGTGCTATTCTTTACATCCGGTTTCACTCGAAACACCTATCTGTGTGCCGTAGCATAATCAGACGATAATGTACCCACTGCTGGAAAACAGGCCTCCTCTCATCGAGAGGGAGTGGGCTATTAGCCACCACACGGGCCCAGTACGAGTTGGTAGATGTTACATGTCTTGCAATTTTTGGTTCTAGGAACTTTATTAAAGTTTTCCTCACGCTGTTTTCCTTCACCGTTTTGAAAAATTATTTGCACAAAGAAAAGCGTCTGCGTGGGTTCCAACCCATGACCTACGACGCGTAAGTCTGGGCCACTTAGTCCTGGGTCACCACTGCTCTTTGTTGGCCAAATCCGTTCATCAGATTTGGGGTGATTGATGAACTAACATCCAAATATACTATCTTTCGCATTTTTAATTATAATAGGATACTATAATATTAAACTGTTGTAGCTCTTCTACAAAGTTTACTGAAAAATCTTGAACGTTGCGAGATCAAAAAAATATTAGATCGAACGAATTAAATTATTAATCGAATAACCAAGTTTCGATGTTAGGCTCCCGCAGACTGGCGCAACGTGATTGTAGTAGAACAAATTCTAAGAAAATTTGATGGAAATTGGACGTCGTTAAGCGAAAAGTATCCAATCTACACCCACTTACTTTTGAGATATTGACGCTTGAAGTTCAAGAGGTATTTTTCATATTTGTTTTAAAATTAACAAAATGTTTAGTTTTGTCAGTGGAATATTAAAAAGTTTTTTATAAATAATGGTATATTTACATATTCTATTAGAAATACTAGTTAAGAACCAGAAAGTTTGAATTGTTTATGCAGAAAAAATAAGAAGCGCCAATTGGTTCCTAAGTATAAGTATGTGAAAAATAAAGCTATTTTTAGCTGGGTCGTCGT
This sequence comes from Aporophyla nigra, assembly GCA_947507805.1. NCBI lineage: Eukaryota > Metazoa > Arthropoda > Insecta > Lepidoptera > Noctuidae > Aporophyla > Aporophyla nigra. Next base: position 8,090,360 of record OX382291.1, on the reverse strand, counting down.
ATCCGTAGTATCTATAATTTGGATCAGTTTGGTGCATTTAACTCATTTTTGACCAAATTGTGGATTGGATCATTTTTAGGGTTCCGTTGCCAAATGGCAAAAAACGGAACCCTTATAGATTCGCCATGTCTGTCTGTCTGTCTGTCTGTCTGTCCGAGTATGTCACAGCCACTTTTCTCCGAAACTATAAGAGCTGTGCTATTGAAACTTGGTAAGTGGATGTATTCAGTGAACCGCATTAAGATTTTCACACAAAAATAGAAAAAAAGCAATAATATTTGGGGTTCCCCATACATAGAATTGAAACCCAAAAATTTTTTTTTCATCAAACCCATACGTGTGGGGTATCTATGGATAGGTCTTCAAAAATGATATTGAGGTTTCTAATATCATTTTTTTTTAAAACAATAATATTTGGGGTTCCCCATACATAGAACTGAAACACAAAAAAAAAATTTAATCAAACCCTTACGTGTGGGGTATCTATGGATAGGTCTTTAAAAATGAAATTGAGGTTTCTAATATCATTTTTTTCTAAACTGAATAGTTTGCGCGAGAGACACTTCCAAAGTGGTAAAATGTGTGTCCCCCCCCCCGTAACTTCTAAAATAAGGGAATGATAAAACTAAAAAAAATATATGATGTACATTACCATGAAAACTACCAACGAAAATTGGTTTGAACGAGATCTAGTAAGTAGTTTTTTTTTAATACGTCATAAATCGTAAACCACAATTTACCTTTCATTCAGTCAACTCAAATATAAAAATTAAAAAAAAAACATTTAATTTCATAAACGATGATGACGAATGATGATGATGATGACCTGCAGGTTTGTACGGAACCCTCGGTGCGCGAGTCCGACTCGCACTTGGCCGGTTTTTGCTTAACTCCGTCCAATTGTTTTACTAGATTAGTTTCGTATCCTGTCTGCTAGAGCATTTAAGTTTACCCACATCTTTAGAATCAGCATATTGCATGTGTTATGAGCAGTGATCGGACATTCGGATGCATATTTACTTAATGTTACTATTTAGCGGTGAAAGCACGGAAGGGCTTCGTATTTTTTTATTAAAACCGGGTTTCTTGGATCATAATATTTTTATTTATAAAATTAATGTTTAACCCCAGATGCAAATATATATCTGTGTAGGATGGTATGTGTTAGTTAAAAACAACACAAAACACGGTAAAAAGTTAAAACAACACATAGAACACGGTAAAAACGCGCATTCCATATTAGCCAACATTTCGACTTTAGGTGAATATGCATCTGAATATCCGATCTCTAGTTATGAGATTATAAAACAGGCATAGTAGTTGTTATATTCTTATTGACTGTACAAACGATAAAGTGGCGTGTATCACAGTCGAAGTACCGTCCTTCAGTACATTCGCACCTTCAGTTTATTTCCGCATTAGAACTTGTTATTTTAAATGTTAATTACAAAAATAACAAGCCTCTGATGATGTTATGCATTATTTTTAGAGTTAAATAACATATAATTAAGACCTTTTATTTAAATATTTATATCTTTTTACTTATTATAGATTAAAAACACGTTTTGTGTGACTGTGTTTTTCTACTAAAGTACACAACGGATTTAGATACGATATTCACTATCATTTCGAGAATTTATTTCGGGAGGTTTATTTGTATCATCATCATCATTTAACCGAAAGACGTCCACTGCTTGACATAGGCCTTGCCCAATTTGGAGGGGGGGGGGAGGGGGTTGCCATAATCGCCAAGCTTGGCATGCGGGTTGGCGGTTATTATATGTCAAGACGTAAACACCAAGTGAAGCAGGTGTTTACTCTAAGTCCAAAAAAGATACGGATCCGTTCGTAAGTAACTGATGCGTCAGGAAAAATTACAATTAAAACAATTCGGACGGACGACGGACAGGGACAACGTCCAAATCATGATTTCCTTATTTCTCAGTGCGGGCCCCGAACAAATATTATGTTCGTAAGTGATACGCAGGTAGGAAACATTCGTAACTTTGAGCGAAAACACGGATACGCGCTTAGGGAGAGTCCCCAGTGGTCGCTAATTAGTGACGAAAAGGACGTTCAATAAAAAAGAGGTTATAGTTAAAAAAATATAATTTTAAATACACAAAATTAGATAAATGCTTTTTGGTCTAGTACTAAAATAAACATTCGCTTAATTCGCAACTTATACTAACATAGTAAGAGCAACCTCCGTCGTATGGCCTGTGAGTCGCAATAGCATGCGTTTGCGCAACTAACATTTGAATACAAAAGCAGTTATTTTTCCTGCGCACATCTCATAATGAAAGGCATCTTCAAGTCTATTATAGTAAAAAAAGTGACACGTGTCAGGGAAAAAAGAACTTAAGTCTAACAAGTGATATCAGAGATCACAAATAGATTAATAATCCTACGTAATATGAGATGTACGCTATGTTTGTCTTTTGATATAATTCTTGGCGGCGCCGTTATTATTCTCCCCACGTCCTCGTGTTGACTGTACCGGCGCAGGAGTCGTTGTTGTCCCGCCAGCGAATATATTCAACTTGGATTGACCCCAGCTGTATTTGTAACTTGGTAATTGCGGCGCTTTTGTTGGATTCAAGTACAGATCGAATATTGATTGAGTCGTTTTTGGTTTCTGTGGGGTTGTTTGTGGCCTGCTCGTGGTCGTTTGTGGCTTCTTTGTGGTCAAATACGTCACTGTTTGAGTAGTTCTTGTTTGGACGTTATTTGGAGCTTTTGTCGAGAATGCGAATGGCTTCGTAGTCCTAGTTTGGCTGAAAGGCTGAAGTTTTGTTGTTGCCGGTGTTGTCGCGGTTCGTGACGTGAATGTGTACCACGAAAAGTCTGGTTTAGGCTTTGTTGTGACTGCTTTAATTGTGACCGTGGGTGACTTCGAGGTCGCTGACCTCCATGTCCAAGCAGTTGTTGGTCTTCTAGTGGTTGTCGTTGTACTTGGCTTGACTGTGGTTGTAGTAGCAGGTCTATAGGTTGTAGTCACTGTTTTTGGTGCCACTGAAGTGGTGCTCGGTTTTCGTGTGGTTGTGCTGTACCATTGCCTTGTTGATAAGGCTGTCGAAGTAGGCTTGTATGTAGTTGACCAAGTAAAAGGCTTGTACGTAGTTGTCCAAGTAAATGGTTTGTACGTAGTTGTCGAAGTAGGTACCTTGTATGTGGTTGAGGAAGTCGATGGCCTATACGTTGTCGTCGCAGAGGGCAGCCTGTATGCAAATGTAGAAGTGGGTGATCTGTACGTAGTTGTAGTAATAGTCGTCTTCGTCGTTGGCCTCAATGATGTAGTGGTCACTTTTGGTGAGAAAGTAGTCACTGCGATGGATGGTGGACGAATTGTTGGACTCGGCAGTTGTATGGCTGTACTTGCTTTTGGGCTTTGCGTATACCTTTCTAATTCGGTTGTCTTTTGTGTAGTGGTCTCACTGAACTTTTGTTTCTTCCTGAACTGGTTTGTTTCAATCACCCTCCACACCTTCACTGGTGGTATGTACTCCGTGGTGGTGGTCGTGGCGGTGGTCGTACGGCGTGGTACAGTGATTGCTGCGGGAGTTATAAAGCGTGGTGCACTCGTCGTCGGAGGCATACTTATATGCTGAGACGGTTGGTTAAACACAGGAAGCTTGAGTTCATCAATGTTGTCAATCTTATAATAATACCCGGTATTTTGATCGAATCCTTTACCGTAATTTTCTCTGACGAAAGATCCAATCGACAGGTACGGGGGCAACAAATTTTCTACAATCTGCTTATTTATCGTTTCGTAACTGTTCGCGTTTTGAAACCCACGAGTTCTTGTTACCGGCACTGAGTTTTTCGCGTTTATATCACAATCGACAAGGTATTTTTTAGTGTTATGTTTGCAATGCTGCGGATACACTACCCAGGCGAGGAACCCGTTCCCCTGGAGACGCGTATGTTCTTCGTGGACGGTGAGCGCACAGTCGAAGTCGTTGGAGATGTCCTCGTCTCGCAGAGCAGAGCAGGGCAGGCCGCACGCCTTGCCCGGCCCACACCAGTACAGTTCGCTGATCTGGAAGATGCCATGGTCGCCGCTGTAGGGGTTGTTGGCGGTGGTGTCGAAGCGCGACTCGTGGTAGGCGATGCAGACCCACGTGGAGAGGTGATCTTGGCGTACGCCGAGCGCGGTCAGCTCGCGGGCCAGCTCGCAGCGCTCGAACACGCGCGCGCCGGCGACCGACAGAAGCGCACACGTCAACCACGCGACGCGATTCATCGCAACGTGCGTTTGACCGTCCTGCGCCCGCGCACTCTTTTTTACGTACGTACCATCGACCTCCCGCCGCGCGCCACTCTCGAACTGTGTCGCGCCCGTATTTCTACTGCAATCTTAATTGGCTCAGGTTAAGCTGCCATGCATTTTAGAGCACGAATGAAGGTCATTGTTTCCAGGTTATATAGTAGGAATGGGGTCTTCGTTATCGAGTATAAGGGACCTGGGTGATCATCGTCGAGGCCGATAGTTCACCTTGACGGGCCGTGTCATCATCTCATCGCACTAAAATGTCGTACAACTCGAAACTCACGATAGACATCATATTAGAAGAATAAATATAAATATATTAATTCTATGCACGCACATTCTGCAATGGATAAATACGTGTGCAAAATGAAATATTTTCATTGTTTTTAATCAAACACACACGATGATACCGTGAGAAGGTCTGGTGCGACCGGTTTTTAAAGACAATTATTATTATAAGGGGTCTTGATAGTTTAAAGGTCAATCTTTAAAATGGTCAACCTGTTCCCTGAATCGGAAAGAGCGTATAATTAGTGGAATTCTGAGCTTCAGTTTTTTATTTTCTTGGTATCGATTTGTCGTAAATATTAGTCGGTTCGGCGTTTGGCGGGTTAGCGGCTCTGTTAGAATTTGTACAAGGTTGAGCGCGCCTGCATGCACGCTTGTATGTAAACATTCGGATGATTTCCGAGGCGGGTCAAGAGGTGAGGCGCTGGCCTCTGTTGCCTAATAATAAGCTTGAACTTAAAGATATTCGTAAACTCTGACGCGTCGCATCTACATACGGATAATCGTGACTATCAATCAAGTCAAAGGACTATTTATTATTAGGATATTGATTACTACTGTTTGATTTATTGTAAAAAACAAAGTACTTATCACAGAATTATGCGAAGCAATGTTCATAAAATGATTGGTAAGATCTTTTTTGTGTTTGTAAAGGATAAATATTAATTTGAGCATTCTCCCAAATGTATGAGAATATTAGTTTATAGAGATGACGTCACTATACTTTTAAATAGCAGTTCAGTCAGTGATGATCAATGTTTAGTGATGATTTATTTGTGCTCAGCAGAAGAGCACTTATTACAAACGGCAGGGAAACTAATAGCGCAGAATTCCTAATGTTAAACCATCGAAATGTAATATATCAAACAGATTTTAACGAGATTAAATTCACATTAATCAGGAGAATAATTGGTAATACGTTAATTAAGGACTTATGTGGTTGTGGTATACGTTGTATCATGCATGCCGATGCATTAACCACCTACTCATGTATTCGGATGGTTGCATGTTCAAAGGACTTAAATCAAATCAATTAGTTTATTGCGAACAGCGCAAAATTTAACATTTCAATCATGCACCCTGAAATAGAATTACAAAATAAATTATATTAAACAGTTAGATAAATCTAGTGCCTACTAAAATGTGACATTCTAGCTTATTACTTGATTCGGATTTATTCGGATGGTTGCATGTTCAAAGGAATTAAATCAAATCAATTAGTTTATCGCGAACAGTGCAAAATTTAACATTTGAATCATGCACCCTGAAACAGAATTACAAAATAAATTATATTAGACAGTTAGATAGGTTCTAGTGCCTACTAAAATGTGACATTTTAGCTTATTATTCGATTCGGATTTACACCAATTTAACTTAATTATAGGGAATCGATGACTGCAGAAATACGTATTAAGCAATTGGTACATAATTTTATGAAATAAAATAAAGAAACCAACTAGCACAGAAAAAAAATATAAGAAAATATTTTGAAATAATAGGAAGTAGGTACGAAAATTAAATAAATAGTTCTGTAGTTTAAAAGTTGGAAAAATCCAGTCACTGTTTTGTCCATTTACAAACTTCTAAATCACATTAAAAGTTATTAGTGCTTGATTGCTACCACATCTTTTTGAACCTTATTTTATTCGGAAATTCTGATGCCTTAATTGTCCTCTCTCGTAACATTTAGGTATATTTAAATTCTTCTCCACTGGAAATTCCGTCCATGGTTAGTCTTCTTTCAAACTTTCGCGCTTTTGTTCCATTTCTTTAAATCTTTTTTTTATTAATGAATTAAATACGCCCTTACTTATTCTGGGATCTATTCATCTCTTTGGATTCCTGTTCTTCTAAGATTTTTTTCTTCAATGCCTTTGGGTTTTACATACGTCTCTTTGACTCAATAGCATATTTAAAGGAGTAGTCATCAACATTCATCATTTCAGCCGTAAGACGTCCACTGCTGGACTTAGGCCTCCCTCAATTTGGGGGGCTTTGCCATAATCGCCACGCTTGGCAGGCGGGTTGGCGATCGCATTATGGTGGTAAAATGCATAGAGAACGCTGCTGCCCATTCTCTAGTAAGTCCCTTAGTCGCCTTTTACGATACCCACGGGAAGAAATGGGGTGGTGTTATTCTTTACGTCCGGTACCATACGGTACGAAAAGGAGTAGTACCTTGGAGCATTCCAAGGTATACCGACCTCATGGTTCTGAGTTAGAGGTACAGGGAGTCCAAGCCAACTCGCAGAGACCCATAGAAGGTCACCAGACACTAAGTCGAATGAGACACACTTCCATGCTTATGGACTCCCCTGGATGGAGCAAGAAGCTTGAAGAAAGAAAGAAAGGAAACAGAAGAATATAAGTGGGCCTATCTAGAACTGTAGACAATAATATGTCTGCCTGACCAGTGTCATTATTATTTTTTCACACCACGTACCTACTCGCTACTGACAAATGATATGTCGTGCAAACTTAACCTAAGGTAAGACAACAAAATTATCAATAAAAAACTAAAAAAACCGGCCAAGTGCGAGTCGGACTCGCGCACCGAGGGTTCCGTACAAACCTGCAGGTCATCATCATCATCATTCGTCATCATCGTTTATGAAATTAAATGTTTTTTTTTTAATTTTTATATTTGCGTTGACTGAATGAAAGGTAAATTGTGGTTTACGATTTATGACGTATTAAAAAAAAAACTACTAACTAGATCTCGTTCAAACCAATTTTCGTTGGTAGTTTTCATGGTAATGTACATCATATATTTTTTTTAGTTTTATCATTCCCTTATTTTAGAAGTTACGGGGGGGGGGGGACACACATTTTACCACTTTGGAAGTGTCTCTCGCGCAAACTATTCAGTTTAGAAAAAAATGATATTAGAAACCTCAATTTCATTTTTGAAGACCTATCCATAGATACCCCACACGTAAGGGCTTGATGAATTTTTTTTTTTGTGTTTCAGTTCTATGTATGGGGAACCCCAAATATTATTGTTTTAAAAAAAAATGATATTAGAAACCTCAATATCATTTTTGAAGACCTATCCATAGATACCCCACACGTAAGGGTTTGATGAAAAAAAAAAATTTGAGTTTCAGTTCTATGTATGGAGAACCCCAAATATTATTGTTTTTTTTCTATTTTTGTGTGAAAATCTTAATGCGGTTCACTGAATACATCTACTTACCAAGTTTCAATAGCACAGCTCTTATAGTTTCGGAGAAAAGTGGCTGCGACATACTCGGACAGACAGACAGACAGACATGGCGAATCTATAAGGGTTCCGTTTTTTGCCATTTGGCAACGGAACCCTAAAAACACGTTTTAATAGGAACACCAATCTCAAGGTACAAAATAATTACTAAAAAAATTAAAATAAGGATAGAGATTAATAAATGAAGTAATTGTTATGTAAAAAAGCGTGGGGACCGAGGGGTCCTTGATAAGTCTGCAAAATTTCCAATTTTAATTGATATCTTGAAGTGGGTGAAATTACAGTTTCAATACTCCGTTACATATACAGGGTTATTTGTAAAACACCGGCAACCTCTCAGGACTATATTAGTAACATCATAATAAACAACTTTTGTTCTATGACTTTTAAAAATTCATCATATTTTAGTTCATCAGATTTTCATACAAAAATAAAAATATTTAAATTGAACGCTCTAAATGTTACGAACTCGATGTGAAGCAAAAGAAAGCGATAGAACATTAGCGAGGGAAGCGAGATTAGGGCGGCGGGGGCGCTGAAATTTGACCTATTTACGGGCGGCCGATTTTGTATGAAAATCTGATGAACTAAAATATGATGAATTTTTAAAAGTCATAGAACAAAAGTTGGTGATTATCATGTTAGTAGCATAGTCCTGAGAGGTTGCCGGTGTTTTACAAATAACCCTGTATAGATACAAGCGAAGCTAATAATACAGGTGTGATTTAAACAAGCGAAAGTATTAAAAACTAAGGCTCTAGGTTATAAATAATAATATTGACCTGAACTTCATTATGATCCATTATTGTGCATAATGCGATTAGAATCTGGAATCTCAAGATTTTTCTATTAAAATACAGCTCGACCAAAGGGTTTTCACTTTATAGATTTTACTTGCCATTGACGAACAAAATAATTTCAATACGCAACTTAATATAGATATTAGTGTGGAAGAATAAGTAAGAATAATGTACATTTATACCGGATGACATTTTTTACCGTATATAGATATTAGTGTGGAAGAATAAGTAAGAATAATGTACATTTATACCGGATGACATTTTTTACCGTATATAGATATTAGTGTGGAAGAATAAGTAAGAATAATGTACATTTATACCGGATGACATTTTTTACCGTATATAGATATTAGTGTGGAAGAATAAGTAAGAATAATGTACATTTATACCGGATGACATTTTTTACCGTATATAGATATTAGTGTGGAAGAATAAGTAAGAATAATGTACATTTATACCGGATGACATTTTTTACCGTCTCGACCTTCATATGGTGTGTTGTGTAACTAGAATAGAAGGCAGGAAGGCCTTCAGATTCATCGTAGGTGACTAAAGGAGCGCGGGACGCGGGTGGACAGGGATGCGTGTGCGGCTCGTGCGCCTGCGAAAGATCAATGAGGCCGCCTATCAGCCGGCTTCAAAGGGTAGGACCGCGCTCCGAAATCAATGATACATGCCACGCATTGAGTAGGGTGCGTATGATTTGAGTTTCGATAGATTTAAATATATTTTTTTTGTTTTTTTTTCCAAATTTCTGTTTTTGTTGTTCTAGTATGAAAATGTTACTTTAAATGTGTAGTATTTATTGCTAGATCAATTTAATTACATGTTATTCAAAAATAAAAATAATAAAAAATTCTATGCCAAAAGCTTCTACTCCGTTCACCTAATACCCGCATTTTTTTTCAAGACGCTGAAAAAAGTCACCCAGTAGAATTGATCAAACAAAAATGTAATTGTTTGAACTTTTTACAAATTATTTTGTAATAAAAAAAAAATGTCTGCCAACTCCAAAATTATTGACTATTATTGCATATTAGACTCGCCTAACCGCTGTTTCTATATAATCTGTGGCGGTAATGGCGGCATGTCATCGCAACAGCTGATCTGTTGCGGTGGAACGTATCTCACCACAGCAGTATACTGAAACACTGCCGGGGACGTTAGAATGTTGAATTTGACCGTCATTTTTATGAGATTTTGATGAAATTGTACAAACTAAGATTAAATATTGTATGAAAGTGCACATTCATATTTATTCCACGGTTATTAAACCGTTTCACGAACTGAAAATTCGAAAATTGTAATGGTTTTTATTACCTCGCAGTAGGTGCGAAAGAAAGAGTATTCTCCTCGGGGATAAAGTCTTCGTTTTGGGCGAGCTCGAATCCCTTAATGCACTCAGGGTTGTAGTCTAAACTCACTCGCTTCAATCAGAGATCCTTCGTTGCGAATGGTTTGGCAGAATAGCGCCCGTGAAATTAAGATACAGCTTTATTCCCTTACTAAATAATCGACAACCTAGGTTTCTTCATGATTTTACGTAATTCGGGATTAGGTGCTTAATATAATTTCCTTTATTTATCTTTATTCTTTTTTGTTACACTATCTACATCGCCAGATTTGAATTACGTATAACAATGACTTTACGCAATATCTTGCAGCGCGCACGCAAGTTTACCACGCCACTATTACTATTTCCTATATACAACGTCCCGACATCTGCCACACAACACTCAGTGGTCGGAGGATCCTACCTCTTCAATGGAGGATGAGGTAACCTTTCCTCATACCTCTAAAACATATTAAATGCATTATATTTTTTTTTTTACTATTTCTCTTTTCAGTTTTGTTCCCTAACCAATAAAATTTGTATACCTTCACTTGTTAGGTAAATAACTGTAATATAATAATTATTATTACTAGAACATCATCAACACTAAGAGGAAAAAATACATACTAATGAAGCTTAGGTACTCAGAAACAACTCAACAGAACGAGCCCCTTTCTAACAAAAGAAGAATTTTCAAAACGGCGGAAATTATAAATGGCGGAGTTCTGTGGTACAAAAAATAAAAAAGCAACCGAATATAGAACCTCTTCCTTTTATTGGAGTCCTTTGAGAATATTTCCTCACTGGTATCCTTTAAGCTACTCGTATTAACGCGCGAGCACGCACGAGCTTGCTATGCGCTTTTGCTACTCTCACGTCTACAGCGATTCTCCGATACACTTCCGTGATATCACGCTTTTAACCGGATTTATTGAAAATAACAAACTGCAACGTGGAAATTGAAATGCAAAACGAACTAAGTAGTTTAAATCTAATAGTGTCTTCGTTCCGAGCGGCAAATCAAGTGATTTCCTTAGTTCCTCTAATCAATTTTCCTCAAATCACAGTCGCCCGGATTTAATTATTTTGTCGATCTGTAAATCTGTTTCAATGCCAAGGTCGCTGCTAAACGAATTGTCCTATATTCAGCTTCTTTCTGTTTTTCTAGTAACATTCGTCGGAAGACCCGCATCGTCGTCTGGACCCGCGTGGTGTGATAATAGAAATAATTTATTGATAAATGTGAAGTTAAAAATCGAAAAAAGCAGGCACCTACGCTTTTTGTTGTTCGACAAAATACGACAAGCCGTTTACGCCAAAAAATACCAGCGGGGCGCTCAACAGAAAAAATATGACGAACGAGTGCTGTTTACAGATTTATTGGATTGTCGAAAGTAAAAAAAAAAAATTTTTTAATTGTAAAGTTTTTTATTTTTACTTTTAGTTGCTGCCTGCGATCCACTTCCACTGCTAGGCAGGCCTCATAACTTCCAGCTCTTTCGATCTAGCGCTAAAATGGATCACTAGTCGTTTGTTTCCTCCAGCTCGTCGCGCATCTTACTACTATTTATATACTGTTTTTTGTACTTTATCATCAAGCCTAAAGTTACACTTGCCCTACGAAATGCTAAGCCAAGTTTCACACGGGAATGGTTTGCCGGTTTCCACTACTTAGCGCCCAAATTGAAAATCTAACAGTATGTTTTTTTGAATGCTCGTATCAACTCCAAGAGTTGGAAATGACATGAGCAATAAAACCCTGCCGCGATATTTTTATGTTCGTGCGAACTTGGGTGTTAACTGGTACGCCATAAACACTCTGTCAATGTACTTATATGACACTAGCTTTTGTCCGCGACGTCGTCCGCGTTAAATTTCTTGTTCCCCCGACCCTTCCCGTCGCGTCGCGTCGAATCGCCTACCCGTGCGATTTTCCCCGTTTTTGCTACATTTTTCATTACTGTTCCGCTCCTCTTAGTTGTAGTGTGATTTTATATGGCCTTTCTCGATAAATAGGCTACCCAACACAAAAAGATTTTTTTAATTCGGACCAGTAGTTCCTGAGATTAGCGCGTTCAAACAAACAAACTCTTCAGCTTTATAATATTAGTATAGAAGTATAGATTATCACGTTATCACTAATGCACGGTTGATTGAACTAATGTTGTGAAAAACATTGGCTCTGCATTTAGTGCAACACACTGAGATGACCGACCCAATACAGGTAATATTGGCATTGATCTTAGTCAGCTCTTTGGTTAAGGAAAAAGTATTTTGTGGCAGGTTTTAAAGCACTTTCGTAGCTCGAAAAAATCTACACAAATAATAAGGCTGAAGACTTTGTTTGTTTATTTGAACGCGCTAATCTCATCTACCAATCCGATTTGAATCTATTTTTGCCTTTGATAGCGCAATTCTCGGGAAAAGTTTTCCGAAGGACCTTTAAGAGCTGAGACAAAAGTAAAAAAAACAGAAAAAGAGTGGGCGGACGATCGATGCGACTCGACGGGGTGAGTCGGGGTGATCTAAGAATAATGTATTAGTATTTATTTTACTGATTGTTTTCTGCACCGGTCGACGTCATCAAGTCAGCACCGGCTGTCACTGAAAACCAGCGCTGGTCTCTGTCTCGCATGAGGTCACAGCATTATGCTGAGTGATGACCGTTTTGCGTGGACGTGACGCATGTTTTACACCAGCTTTTTATTTTTATTTTTGTATGTTTCTGGTCTATCTGTGCGTGATGTTTGACGTAAATAAATATATTTTCTTTCTTCTTTCATTCTTTCTAACAATAAAATTCACGTGAACGAAGTCGCGGGCAGAAGTTAATCATTCATAAATTAAGAAAACAATACTATAACAAGCATCATATCCCCCCCTTTATCGCATACGACCTTTGTCTCGTGTGTTTCCGCGTCCCGTATCTTTCTACGCATTAGGACCGATCGGTATAGAAATTCTCTACTTTGGAAAAAAAAGCTATAGGTACTCAAAGTTTTAACTTGCATGACCAAAATGATGATTATATTATAATTTATAACGTAACTAGCTGACCCGACAGACGTAGTCCTGTCTCTTTGATGATATTTGAGCACGCATTCTGTCAATTCTATGTCATAATGTTACATTAAAAAAGTTTACATTGTCCTATTATATGGTTGTTAAGTATTCTTAAATAAGTGTTCTTAAATTTTCTAATTTTCCACGCATTTTTTAATTTTTTTCTGTCATAAGAACCTTCTCCTGACAATTACAAACACAACAACAACAAAAAAAGTGAAATCGGTCCAGCCGTTCACGCGTGATGACGTGACCAAGGGAAATAGGGATTCATTTTTATATATATAGATTTCCTTCAAAATGATTTAGATTGTGACGTGACGGAATTAGGGGGCAGACTACCAATCGATTGCGAAACCCTCTATAAATTGTTGGGCAGTTCGACCATGGTTGCGTCACCACTGGGGTTGCAGTGTCAAGGCCCTAAGCGATACGTTTTGTGTTCAAAGATGGAAAAACTGGCAATGGTGCCGATTCCCTTATTCACAAACTAAACTAAATTTAAGTTCAGTGCATCTTTTTCTTTCTATTTCATTAAGGAAAGGACAGAAGATAAATTTTAGTTTTGTCCTGTCAAATTAATCAGCGCTTGACGTAAATTGACGTAATTTTAGTAGGCAGGATTTTAATCACGTCTAAATATGTATGGAGTAGTGACAGGTGCTGATTAATTTGACAGGACTAAACTAAAATTTTTCTTTTGTCCTCTTCCTAATGAAATACAAAGAAAAAGATGCACTGAACTTAAATTTAGTTTAGTTTGTGAACAAGGGAATCGGTACCATTGTGTAGAATATGTTTAGTGAAAAAAAATACATTCTTCACTAAACATATTCTACACATTGCCAGTTGTGTGCCATTGTATGTTGTAATTATACCTAGTAGAAGCTGACTGATGTAAAAGATCGATCGTATCCAAAATTTTGGTATAGCAAAGTTTGCCCTTAGATAGTTTTGCTCGTTATAAACACCTCGGTTCGTTGCGCATCGTATTCGCTGCAATGTGAAAACAAATTCCCTACTAACTTAGTTGTTACCTAGTCTGCGGCTTACCTACCTAACTTAGTTCATAAAACAATCGCTATTCTGCTACTTAGGGCGCGTTCCACCATACATGATGTTGCGTGGCGAAGCATATGTTCGATACCGAGGGCCGCTAACAATATTATAAATATTATAGAGTTTGTGAGGATGGATTGATGGATTTTTGTTACTCTTTCACGTAAAATCTTTACGGATTTAGATGAAATTTGGCACACAGATAGTTTATAATCTGAATTAACAAATAGGTTACTTTGCTTTCCGGTAATTTGTTCCCGCGGGATAATTTCCTTCCTCCACGTGAACGATTATTTATATATATCTCCATTTTATATTCAACAATTATACTTAGTACTTTTATATAAAAAGTATGCGGAAATATTTTATTTTATAAAATAATATTTTATAAACAATATACTCAATATCTAGTTTTACCGAACTACTAAATTTGTTAATACTGATGAGTCAAAAAGAAAATTTATTACTGTTGATAAAGTATTTTCAGCGAAAAATACTGTTCACAATTGGTAATACTTATCTGTTTACATATACAGGGTGTCCAAGAACCTGGCGTCCAACTGGATTCCCACGATGCCCCAAGTTCTAACAGTACTCAGAAAAATATTTTAAAAAATCCACCCCATGTACTTACAGAATTATACTGATTTCAAAAAAAAAGGGGAAATGAGCACCCTGTGACATACTTTTGAATGCTGTGACTGCTAATGCTGATAATTTCGATATTTCTTGGAGGTTTTGTAATCTAGGGTATTGCTGTGTCTAAATAGAATGTAAAAATAAAGTACTTATTGTACCATTTTAAAATAAAATATTATTTTAACTAAAGGTGATATGGAAAACTATTGAATTTCGCAACTTTGACCGACTGTAGTGTAAAAAAAATGTACCAAAATAGTATGGCAAGTGACGTCAAATTTTGACGCGTTTATTCCTCTTTTTAAAAAGGTATAATACTTACACATTAATTTGAAAAAAAAAAATTTGATAATATTTTTACTCAACAACCCAATTTTTACGAAGTGCCTACCTACTAACGGTAACTGTCGGACCCTTTCTTATCTTAGAAACTGTTATGTTACTACTATTATTTACTTCGGTTCCAAGAGTGAGCAAGAAGGAAATACACACAGGTAGATGGGTTCCCAGTAGAATAAAAGCAAAGAATGTTAGTTTAAAGATATTTTATTACAATAAATGTTCAAAATGTTGACCACCCGCGGCAATACAAGCTCTCACTCTCCTTAAAAAGGACCGCTTTATGTTTCGCGAGTAACTTTTTTGACGTATCACCTGCACTGCTTGTGTTATCTTCTCACGAAGGTCAGCGATGTCATTAATGGGCTTCGCATAAACGAGCTCCTTCATAGTTCCCCAGAAAAAAAAATCCAGCGGATTTAAGTCAGGTGAGCGGGCTGGCCACGGGATTGTTCCTGATCGCCCAATCCACCTGTTCGGGTATTGCTCGTCCAAAAACTCTCTAACGGATACGCGAAAATGTGCTGGACAGCCGTCGTGTTGGAACCACATATCTGGTGGGGTCTCTTCTAGTAAGTTTGGCAAATCATTTTGAAGAAAATTTAAATATGATTCGCCAGTCAAATTCTCGGGCATCTCAAATGGACCAATAATATTCCCACAGAGAATACCGGTCCACATGTTCACTTTGAACCGGTACTGGGATCTATCTTCTCGCATCAAGTGCGGATTTTCCACATGCCACTCGTGCAAGTTGTGTAGGTTCATGTAGCCATCCTTCTTAAATGTTGATTCATCTGACCACAAAATTTTGTCGATAAAGTTTTCGTCTTCTCGATGTTTTTGCAGGATTGTTTCACAAAACGCGACTCGGCTCGGATAGTCTCGAGGTAAAAGACTTTGCACTCGCTGTACGTGGTACGGATGATATTCTTCTTTTTGGAGAATACTGTGTGCTGTGCTCTTCGGTATCCCCGTATCAGCTTCTATTCCTCGCACAGAGATGCTTGGATTTGCCGACACCGCCTCTAAAACTTCATCGCGTATGAAGTCATTTACGGGTCGTCCTTCACCAGCTACTTGATTGGGGAACCGCCCGTCACATAGTGATCTGTGCACATTAATGAAAACTCGATGGTCGGGATATCGCGTAGCCCTCGGATACCTTTCTCTGTAAAGTCTCGCTGCAGCTCGTCCATTACCTCTACATTCTCCATAAATGTAGTGCATATTTGCGTATTCTTGCGGAGTGTAGGTCGCCATGGTAGCACACACAAAACACAAACTGTCCAAACACAGGCAAAGGTCGTCGTAAAGAGTTCGTTTCAAAGTCCAGAGCACAAAGAGTAATCGAGTCCAATAAACAAAGCTTTAAATCGTAGTACGTGATCAATGGTAACAATAAGAGAGAGGTGCGTAGTAACGGCAGGAGGCAGTGACGCGTACTGACCGTACTGTTATCCTAAATAGCACGATCCCAGATAGCGTCACTATCTATCTCACTCGCACCTCTAACCTTTTTCTCCCTCACTCTTACCTGAATAATGGGGTACCATAAAGAAGAACCAGCAAATCGCAAAGATAGTTTCTGTCTTGCTCCCTCCTGTTGTAATAACGAATCACTATGGTGAGATGCATGCACATACCGTCCCTTACGGTCTAACCTGTTTTTTGAGAGGCCTGTTGTTATTTTTATGAGCATACAATAGTAATTCTTTAGAGGTTAGATTCAATTCGTCGTAAATTTTTCTTTCTAAGAATTCTGTAAGACATCGTAAAAATTGGGTTGTTGAGTAAAAATATTATCAAAAAATTTTTTTTTCAAATTAATGTGTAAGTATTATACCTTTTTAAAAAGAGGAATAAACGCGTCAAAATTTGACGTCACTTGCCATACTATTTTGGTACATTTTTTTTACACTACAGTCGGTCAAAGTTGCGAAATTCAATAGTTTTCCATATCACCTTTAGTTAAAATAATATTTTATTTTAAAATGGTACAATAAGTACTTTATTTTTACATTCTATTTAGACACAGCAATACCCTAGATTACAAAACCTCCAAGAAATATCGAAATTATCAGCATTAGCAGTCACAGCATTCAAAAGTATGTCACAGGGTGCTCATTTCCCCTTTTTTTTTGAAATCAGTATAATTCTGTAAGTACATGGGGTGGATTTTTTAAAATATTTTTCTGAGTACTGTTAGAACTTGGGGCATCGTGGGAATCCAGTTGGACGCCAGGTTCTTGGACACCCTGTATAGCATAACCAAAAAGAAAAAAATTAAGCCTCACTTCACGCCACTCTAGCTTTCAGTGACAGTTGTTTCGGAAATGAATGTCAAATGACAATTGAGAAAAAGATATTCCATTTTTTAATAATTCATTTATTTTTATCAACATTTTGATAAAGAGATTTAAAAAAAAAACACGTTTATTCAAAAGCACTCAAACATTTGAGAAATCTTATTTATACAAAAAAAGGTTGTAGGGTTAACCAAGTTAATACTTGGGCAACCCTACCGGTATCTATCAATAGGATTACTTTATGTTTCTAACGTTGCAAGGCGTAGCTTTGGTGGTAAAGGGCTTAGGACTCAGCGAAGCCTAGGTCTTGTTCATACAAAACAATCGACTCGAGAAACTCATGCGAAGGCTGTGTGCAGCTTACCCCGTCCGGCTTGTTTTGTATGTATGCTCGAGAAATTAATTGTTAATCAAATTGCCAATCTGATTGAATTCTCGTATGGTACTCAAGGCTGAAGTACAATAGAACGTGACATAGAATGACAGTTACGTATAAATGTAAATCTATATTAATATTATAAAGCTGAAGAGTTTGTCTGTTTGTTTGATTGAACGCGCATCTCAGGAACTACTGGTCCGAATTGAAAAAATCTTTTTTTGTTGGGAAGCCTTTTTATCGAAGAAGGCTATAGGCTATATAACATTACGCTACAACCAAGAGTAGCGGAGCAGTAATGAAAAATGTTGCAAAAACGGGGAAAATCGCACGGGTAGGCGATTCGACGCGACCGACGGGAAGGGTCGGACGAACAAGAAATTTAACGCGGCTGAAGTCGCGGGCAGAAGCTAGTGTATAAATATACCGTATTTTTCCCATGGAGGTAGGCAGAAGCTACGGAACACCACCTGCTACGATCCTGACATACTCCTGTTAAAGGGAGGACACATTGGGTCATAAAAAGGGGGGTTTACATTGGGGATTAAAAAGTAAATAGTTAACTTGCCTAACAAATAATTTTCCTGACGTTGCGAACCCCCACTCAAATTAATTCCTGAGTTTGCAAGCCCTCACTCAGATTCACTCAGTACGTGTGCAGCTTTTAACTCTAAGCCTGCGTGCACCACTGCGCTTCCAAACTACCTCAAACATTTCTGGTGGGAAACGAAAGGTGCGTCTTCACTAGAAAATGTTGAGATTATATTTATTCACGATTAATTTGTATTGTAGGAACTAAAATGTGGAATCAGAACTTGCTTATATAAACATGTACTTGTTTATGTACTCAGTTTATTTCCTTCATATTTGAGATTTTTTTAAATAGTACCAAAAGTGTAAGGAAGAAATTTTTATCAGTCCAACAAAGGACCGGAACATGTCAAAACTCGTAATATTAAGTATGTAGGGATACCCAAGATACCAGCGATAGGTCAATACAATTCTCTTCGACTGACCTGTAAGAAGTTTTGCCTCTCTCATATCTACGATTACTATTCATTCCTTCAAAGTACAAAGAATTTTTATATGTCGTATTAGGTACTGAAAAATGAAAACAAAAGCAAATCTCCCGTTCAGAATTCACTGATTCCAACTGAATCAGTCCCTGTCAGTGAAAGTGGGGCCTTATCTTCTGAACATTAGGTGTGGTGCCTTGTCCCAAGAAACTTTAAACTTGCATCACTCGGTGAGTGTTTTTTTTTAACGCTCTCTCTCGCCATAAATCTATTCCTCGCTACTTACTAGCTGGACTTGTTTAACATCTTATAATATTCGGTAATTATAAAAACCTCGAACCACAGTAACGGCTACTGCAGACAGATGCGATGCGACTTTTGTAGAACATTTTCCATGAAGTTTTCATAGAAATTGTGCTACGAGATTCGCGTCACCCTGTGGCGTCGCGCCTGTTTAAGGGAGCCTTTATCTTACCTAATGCTTTTACTACCCTCAAATTATGATCGTATGTTTGAGTACTTTTTAGTTCGACAGCAAAATAGACCCGACATTGTGTTTTCATTTTATATAAATACGACTGACAATGATTGGAAATCCGTTGATACTCGTAGATAGACACAAATCCTCAAATAAATTGCTATTTAATCTGACCTTAGTTCTGATGAAGGGAGCAGAACAATCCATAAAATTAACTGACAAACCACCTACCGGTTAATATCCTAACAATCCTACATATAGGCAATTATTTAAAATAATTGCCTATTTGTGTATCAAATGATTTTCGGCTTAATCAAAATGATTTGGTGGCAAAGGACATGCCCACAGATTACGGCCGGCCCACGTTGAAGCTTCAATTCGATTTTGACGAAGCAATTACATGATGAACTGTCATACTGGTTAATTCATTTTGAATTTAGAAGTAAATATGATGTGACTGCACTGATCAAATAGAAAAAGGAAAAGTATAAATAGGTACTTAGAACGGTATAATGTATATATCACAGTAAGGTGGTTGAAGACGTTAGTTAATATATCCCTAGGGCGCTATATACCGTAATATAGTTTTATAAAAGCGTTTGGTCTTATTGACGGTTGGTAATTATTTGTTTCGTGTGATGCTGAACGTAAAGAATAGCACCATCCGATTTCTTCCCGTGGGTGTCGTAAGAGGCGACTAAGGGACTTACTAGAGAATCGTAGTCTTCTCTATGCATTTTACCACCATACTGCGATCGCCAAGCAAATTGTCGGAGACCTATGTCTAGCAGTGGACGTGTTCGGCTGAATCATCAGATGATGATGATGATGAAAAACGTTTGGCATTAACGTCGATACCAAGACTGCGTGTAATTCTAAGATTTTCGCAGGTTTTGTTAGCCCAGCGATTTTTTATGGTAGTTCAGTATCAGTAATAGAACACATTTCAACAATTTTTTCAATACTTTTAAAAATTTTATCCGACCTTAAATCAGTAATCTGTGGACTTCCCACATATTTCGTTATATGATATCGACAATAGGAATAGGTCACTAACCGCGCGCCGGCGTAGGTACTTCGAAGTTTTTAGAATGTTGACCAATCGAACAGCTGGCAGGTACTTGTAGCTACGCTCGGCCGTTCACCTTCGACGCCGCGCCGGCGCCGCGCGCAAGTTACCATAAAAACCAGTTTCAAAATAAACATTTTTCGCTAACGATAACTTATTTTTTTTTGTGCTAAGATATATCAAAATAAAAATTATAATGGTATGGTTATAACTCGTTTAAGTTTAATTTGTTAAACTTTGCGCGCTGGTTAAAAACTTATCCTTTCGAAATGACGTAATGACGTGTGCCTACACACGTCATTACGGCATTTCGAATGACATAATAAATCTGGTAACCATTCCGGAGGCACAGTTAGTCCGGCTATAATATTCCTCTAGACCGTATTCGGCCATGGCGGCCCATTTCAACGGAGACTATCCATCGGCGCGGGAGATGTTCTAGTGCACAGGTGGGCAGGGGCGCTCACTCTTCCCTCACTCTCATAGTCCGTTTTTTTTTGTGGGTGGGAAATCATCAAATGACGTCTCCCGCTCTGGGCGGAACGGGAGGGCGTGTTAGATTTTTACTAACTAAAACCCACCCGTGTTCCTTCAGTTGCCCATATGCCAGGGCCGCGATATCTCTTTCGAACAAATCTCGTGACCCTGGCAGCTCATAGTCCGATGGGACGGTAATCCGACACAACTGGAGAGAGATCAAGCGCAGGACTAACTGCTTAACGTGCTTTCCGAGGCACGGGGGTATCACATTGCCAACTTCCAAACTCCAGGCTATAAACTAACGGGCTTGTCCGATCTTGGAATCGAACCCCAGACCCCACACACAGCACTCTCGCTTTCAACCACGAGACCAGCGGGGCAGTTGTCCTAGTTATAAGATTGGAAACGTTTTCATATAAACATATTACGATAGTACCTGTATCCCGAATCACGATATCAACCATCTAATTACAACATTTAAATAATTATGTTCATTTGTTTTAAAATACAGAATTAAGATTGTTGGAGAGCTCGTATTACAGCTGCACGGGTCGTTCGATTAAGCTAAGCTGGCCGACGTTGGGCATGGATGGTGACAATACATACCGAGAGTCCGAGACCCCTCGGAATTTGAACCACGTTTTCAAATGAAGGATCTCGATTAGATCTCAGGCATCGGTATTTATTTAATTAAAATCTTCATTCACTACGCATTGTCTAAGCTGCAGAGTCTAGAACAGGAGTCAGAGACAGAAAGTAAATATTTGCCTTTTTGTTTAGTAGTAGTTTTATTTGAAAAATTATTCAGTTTTTTATTATTTACATGGTTCCTAGTAATCTTATGAAAAACAAACTGCGACTCTCATATTATTTTTAAAAATGTACCCACGGTTAAAGTAATCGATGATTCTAGAATTTATAAATTTTGCACGGACCATTACGAAGTTGAACACTAAGAAAGCAGTTTTGGAAAGTTTATCCCGAAGTGGCATGAGATGTATGACGAAAATGACGAACTTCCACGTATTTTAAAGTAAGACATGTAGAAGTTGGCACCTACCTAAAGGTATAATCAACTTCGACGTGTACTAAGTAAAAGTTAGTTGTTCCTATCATGCTTTTCAGAAACTCATCTTGTAAGATTGCTCAAAAGTTACCGATGGGAAACCCTATCGGGAACACGGCTTATATTTATGAAGTTTCGACTTACCAAGACAAGTGTAGAGCTCCATCGCTCCTTCCAGAAGACAGCCATCCTCGCGATTCAGACCAGTCGTGAAGTTGAGACAGAAGCAGCCCTCATTGTTATCGAGAAGCCACTCGTTTGCGGCGAACCTCGCAGTCGGGATACCCTCGTATTCCGTATCATATTCGTATCGCAGTTCCACGGATCTAGAAAAAGAACAGGCATTTCAGTGGCTTCAACAATAATGTTATTCCGAAAATCGAAATTCTCGTCGTAGCTAGCTTCAAAAATTTAGGTTTAAAAATAAAAACATCTGTTTTCATTTCTTTCCCATACCTTTTACAGAATGATTACATTAATTTGCCTACATATTAAAGAACTACAACAACAGGTTAAAAAATTATAACATGAAAATACGGTAAATCTATATTATCATCTTATTCGAAAGTAACTACCAATATTTTGAAGTAATATACGAATCATAAATTAAATAAGGAGACGAACTTGTCACAATCTAAAATTACAATTTTCTTCAAAGAGAACCTAAATCTAGCTATCTTAGACCACTGCAGTACTAATCATATTAGTCTATGAATAGAAGCCGGACAGGCTCCGAATAGTTTTCAGACCGCGAAATGTCAAAGTAAATAGACTGTGTAAGTTATAGAGTCCAATTTAGAGATATGATCAAGTAAGTTTCGGGTATTTCAAAGTTGTGATCGTCTAGTAGCTTCTACACTCTATCAAAGACAGAAAGTTTTAATTCAATTCAGTTTTAAGTAACTAAATTTGATCTTGCATCTTACTTTTAGTAACAAAGTTATCGACGAACTCACTACAATTTTCGTTTGCAAGCGAAATAATTAGTGGTGCATTAGAAATCTATCAGCCATCGTGTAGCCTTTTTTTGTGCAACATCTGACTTTAAAGGTTCCGTAGAGAAGTGCGACGCAACAGCAAAATGCGACTGTAGTAGAACAATTTCTATGAAAATTTCACGACAACTGTTTTATCAAAATTACGTTGAAACGTCTTAATGGACCGCGTCATCGTAACAACCGCATCACAATCTTCAAACCGTTTCTATATGTTTGCCGCAAGCAAGCCTCAAATGGTTTTTGTTTTTATTTTAAAACTTAGACAGGGTTGCCAACTCAAAAGATTAAAACATTTTTTGTCCACCATTTTGATTGGGTGTCCAATTTTACGGCGGTTGTTTGTCACTCACTATTTATTAAATTGTGGCATTATGCGCCCTTTATAAGAATAGTAGTACCGCATTAATTTCAGTAAGTTTGAAAATACATTAAAAAAAACCCTTTTGATCACAGAGGTTTTGTAAATATCAAAATTTTTCCAAATGTGGCAAAGGTCAACCTTTATTGGCCACGTAACACCTTTCAATTCTCTACGTCTGACTGGTTAAATGGAGTTATTACACTATTTGTCCTTGATATGTTGCTGTTATTGCAAATGACACTCGCAACAGTTATTTTAGAAAATTATTCCAAGAAAAAAAAAAACGGAATCTTAATCGTCTCTTAATACTTTTTTCATGGAATCAATGAGTTCTTCTTAAAAAGATCTAGTTCCAATAAGAAGGAGCTAGCCCACGCAGCATGAAACATAATTGATTCTTAGAGAGGAATATTTTATAAGAAATCATTTCCAAGAAAAATGTCGAAATTAAGTCTTGCACTAATTCACCAGATTAGACAGGTTCTCACTTTTTCAGAACGCTATATAATCGCGTTTTATTTCAGCAATAAGAATAAATATTCATAGAATTGCCAAACCTGTGTTATATATAATAATAATGGGAAAATATCTGTTAATTTTCGGTTTTAAGAATGTTGTCCAGCCTGTAGTTCGTTGTAATCTAGTGGAAATTATACTCCTTTATACGTCATTTACAAAATGGTATGCCTTGTCATGTCCGCTGTAGCCTGAAGGTATGGTGTTCATTTGACTAAGTAATTGTAAAAGTACCAGATATTATTCCATAACTATAGGTACGTATAATACAGGCTTGACAATTTGGTATGAAACAATTCAAAAATTGATATAAAGCCAAATCACCTTTTTTCTGCATTAAATGCGATCGCTTTTCATCGAATTTTCGCATACTTTATTCACAAAGGGTCACAAATATTCTGCTTTTATCCACACTAATATTATAAATGCAAAAGTAACTCTGTCTGTCTGTCTGTCTCGCTTTCCTGCTAAAACTACTAAACCGATTTAAATAAAATTTGGTACACAGATAGTTTAGAGCCTGAGAAAGGACATAGGGTACTTTTTATCCCGGGAGTATGTTCCCGCGGGATAATTTCCGACCTCCACGCGGGCGAAACCGCTGGCAAAAGCTAGTTGTTTATGAATTACCACGATACGCACATTTAACCTTACAGAAAAATGTCGAAACCTGTCTATTCATTTCAACATTTCAAACCATACGGCACTGAAGATTACTTTATATATGATTCATTTTTGAAATCTGAAAGTGCACTTCTGACCACGGGGCATCTATCTGAATTTTTCAAATATATTTTCTGTGTTCTCTCAACATGCCGTACAAACGCTATCAATGTTTCGCCCTGCATACGTTTGCTCAACAACCCTCTGGGCGATGAGACTACCAATATCAATCAAAGCATTCGTGTATTTGTTTTCCGCTACCGACTCTCGAGATCAAACAATTGTATCTCTTTGTGAGGTTTTTTTTTAAAGTCGACTCATTTTATTGTAATAAAACTTTATTTTTATTTTTTGAACTCTATTGATGTGGTTCCTACCCCACACAAATTTGTATTCCACTTATTACGTCCATAACAGTGACGAAATGATATCATCCCTTTGTATTTGCAAAGGGGATTTAGAGAACCAATCTTCAAAACTGCTTAGGCAAAGTTTATTAACTTAAATTTATATGGGACCAACGCGAGAAATGAAGAAGCGGGAAGACAGTCTCTGAAATACCACATTCAGATTTAGAAACTTGATTAAAAATACAATTACTGTACTATAGACCATAATGGCTAATTGATTAAGATTGGGATTGGCAGTGTATACGCAGTTAGAGTGCTGGAGGGGGCGAGGGTGGGAGGAGGTGTTGCATTCCATATAATCAGGGTTCGACGACGCGGTGTCTGCCGGACCGTAATTCAACGCGTCGCGACTTTGTCGGTCCGGCAGACATTCAATTTTCGTCAAATGGGGTTGTACAAGCCTATTCACGGCAGGCGCTTTGTTGTTCTGCTCTGTGACGAAATTGGCTTGTATTGGAAGCAATAAGTAGGCGGATATAAGAGACATTGCCGCAGACAGAACTAATTTCTAGATAGAGACAAAGACTACCTATTATGTCTTACAAATTTGTTGATAAAACAAATTCTTTATAACTGTGCACATGTCAATGTCAACATATTTATATGATGGCTGCAATGATAGCGTCTGTAGTAGTAAATATTTTAAACAAAATTACAGTGCAGACGACACGGGAGTGTAGAGTATACCGAAAGGCATCATTGGTGAGGTAGGAAGGGAAGCGGGCGGGTGAATTAAATCTTGCCAATCTTTTGTCTTTGGCAGCACAGAAAGCCAATTCTCGTAATTAAAACGTTCCAAATCTAGTCGCAATCTCATCTCGGCGACAATCAAATGTCAAAAAAATGTATGGAAACTCGAGATATTTTTGACATATTGACACTAAGATCAGATTGTGAACGTGCTTAAAATTACGAGAATTAAACTGTTGGTTATATTATAAGCCAATAATTTTTGACACGTCGAACAAAATTAATGCAAAAACCCATTCATTTTATTTTACTCAAAGCAGTTTAGTTTAGATTTCTTATCGCTCTTTATCAAAGTCTAAAATAGCCAAGGTCACTAAAGAACGTGATAAAAGAGAATCCTAGTTTTTTTATTCAATGAGAAATAGGACGCCAGCGGGTTGGAGGTTAACGACCTCTTATCAAAGAGCGAACGACACAATAATTAGGGAACCGGGTAACCCCAATTTGCGCAAATGTAGACGAAGGCTTTGCATTTCTCGCTCCTATTTATTAGTCTAGCTGTTTCTGCACTTCTTTTGTATGTGTCTACTTCGTTTTTAATCCATTTGTAATTTGGTGGTAAGATTAAGTCCTCGGGGGGAGATTACACTCTCATAAATCATGAGTCGTAGAAACTTGAAAATGGAAATACACACATTTGTGTTGCAAACTCAATAAACGATAAAAATTTTACTCATTTCCAAGTAACACTTTAAAAGAAACTGTGACAAACTGGTTACTTGAACAAAACTACACAGAGCGGATTATTCTTACTGGAGAAAACTTTTACTAGTCTGTTATAGAGCTTGCAACCTTCTCTCACATACACAATACACACACATCACTCTCACCAACACAGTAATCTCAACATCCATTTGTATTTTTAACCGACTTCAAAAAGGAGGAGGTTCTCAATTCTGATGTTTATATTTTTTTTTATGTATGTTCGGTCATAACTCCGTCATTTATAGACGGATTTGCAAAATTCTTTTTTTGTGAGATTATTCCGAAATGGTCCCATATAAATTTCATATAGATCTGATGATGAGTTCCAGAGATAGACACCGGAACTCTTTAAAAAATGACAGCAAATCAACCGCGATTTCTGCTATCGCATAAATATGCATTGTTTGTTTGGAATTAGTGCGGGGTGGATACCACAACTAAAAATATAAAAATAAAAACTTTTTTACAAAATAAAACAACCGACTTCCTTAAAAACACTAAAAGTGAAAAATAACTTTAATTTCGGAAGTCGGTGGCAAAAAAAACATAAATACAGATCCTAAGACACCGACTTCCGAAATTAAAGTTATTTTTCACTTTGTAGTGTTTTTAAAGAAGTCGGTTGTTTTATTTTGTAAAAAAGTTTTTATGCTCAATACTTTTTGCTTTTTTTATTATTATTTTTACTACAATTTCAAGTAATTTTCTGTGACCATTAAATGCTTTTACTGTTCTTTGTAATGCCTTAGAATACATGAACCAAGGGTTGGGACTTGTGCCCTTAATACAAGTTATCTTGATAACTTAGCAAGGGTGCTAGTTGGAACAACTTTCAGTGTAATCTTTATACATTTAAGTCTTAAACATGTAATGTTAAATAGCTGTCTTGTTGATGCTAATAAATAGGTACTTATATTATATTAATAGACAGACATAGTCGTTTGTATCCTTATGAGCTTCGGTATAAATGTATAAACTTATTCAACCTATCATCTTCCTACTGCTGGGATACAAACCTCTCAATGACCGGGAGTGGGCGTGGGGTGACAGCTTTTTGTCTGGCTTAGTAATGGTAGATGGTTTTTCAACAAGCGTATTCAGAGCGAAAAATCAATCAATTATTAGATACTACTTACAGTTTTACCCGATTACGTGACCGCACAGACAGGGTTATGTCAAAGCTGTTAGTGACACTTAAAATGACAAATGCGCCCACAAATAGCTCATCTATACGCCTACAAGTAAAATTGCAATTTGCGGCCATTCACCCGAGGCTTTTGAATTCGAGAGCTAAGTACACAATTTTGTTTACTTTCATTGTATACTAATTTGCTTTTGCACATCTCAATGGCATGTCGAGATGCATTGTATTACAATGGGTTGCATGATACGCTTTTGACCCGACTACGAGAATATTCCGTAATTTGTGATGCTGCATTGTTGCGCTCAATATGAAATATTGGATTCATGAGTGTATTGAGTACAATCACAATAGTCTACTTGTGAAGAGATGGATTTTAAGTGGCAATACAGCATTGGTATCAGTATTCTGAATTAAATAATAACGTTATTTGTTCGTTTGTACTGCTTCAGTTATTCTTTATCACAATAGATTTTGAATACAAGTTTTTGCATGATGGAATACAATCAAATGATATTTTAATTTGAAAGAAAGCCAACATTCTATAAATATATGAAAGGAAATCTCTTTACTTTATAATTTGGTAAGTAACAAGGCATATTTTAATTTGAAAGAAAGCCAACATTCTATAAATATATGAAAGGAAATCTCTTTACTTTATAATTTGGTAAGTAACAAGGCAATTGTGAGAGGACAAGCCCGAAATGGGACGCCCCAGGAGAACATTAGTGATGATGATGCTGCTGATTCTGGTGATGCTCTTTCGAAAGCTCAGGTGCGTAGTACTGCAGACTCCGTGTGGTGCCGGATGGACAGATTTCCACCATCCCTTTTCTTCCGGCGGGTGTCGTAAGAGGCGACTAAGGGGCATACTAGAAAATAGGCAGCAGCGTTCTTTATGCATTTTACCACCATACTGCGATCGCTTACACGCCTGCTAAGCGTGGCGATTATTGCGGACCCCTCCGAATTGGGGGAGGCCTATGTCCAGCAGTGGCTGTCTTTCGGCTGAAATGATGTAGGTTACCGGTGTACGTGTATGAGCTGAGCAGAGGAGTAATTACAGAACTTTTTATCGGTAGAAATTGGTTTAATATTCATAGTTAAACAACATTCATTGCGATATTTACGTTGCTGAGCCGATAATTTATACGAACAAATGACGCAATGTTTTAGAAATAATCTTCAATCCCATTCAGATTCTGATAAATTGTGCGTTTCGGAATTAGGGTGCTGATGTATGAACATAAACGTGGCTAAAGTTATGCATGGATCGTAACAGGTGGAGTTCTGTAGTTTCTGCCTACCTCTATAGGTAAAAGGCGTAATTTTATGTAGATATGTATGTACCTATGATTCTACGGTTCTCTTTTCTTTAGTGGAATAAAATATTAAAAGAAAATATAAATAACTGGTTTCTACCCGTGCCTTGGTCCGCGTGAAATTTCTTGCTTCCCCGACCGACCCCATCGCGTAGCATCGCCTGCCCGCACTGTTATGCACTTCGTTTTTGCTTAGTGTCAACCGACTTTTTTACCCTCTTCGCGAATCCTACGTCCTAGCGTGTTGGTTAGCCTTCCTTATTACATTGAGCCACAAAAAGCAAAATTAGTTTTTCAAACGAAAAGCAAATTATAACTTTACTAGCTTTTGCCCGCGGCTTCACTCGCGTTAAATTCGGGGTAATACGGTTGCCCTTTCCTGATTTAGAACACAGAAGAGAACTCGAAACAGAATGTTATTTTAATACGCTACTGTGGACGAAATTATATGTCTTTACATTTGGGGATAGAATGTAAAGATTTTGGGTATTGGAGTCGTACGAACAATGTATGCCGAAATAAGTACGCCTATGTCACTCTCCATCCCTTCAACTATCTACACTTAAAAAATCACGTCAATTCGTCGCTCCGTTTTGCCGTGAAAGACGGACAAACAGACACACACTTTCCCATTTATAATATTAAGTATGAATTACTACTTACTATTTAAATAGTTTATAGAAGTTCTGATTCAAAATATTCATTTAACATATGAATATTTTGAATCAGAACTTCTGCTTCACAGGTAACATTAAATGTGTATTTATGATTCAAAGAGAAATGCCGTGAGGTGGAATATAAACAGACGGGCGGACTTTGTGAGTAGCTATCAACGGTCAGCAAAGCTTATTTGACTAGCACTGACTGGGAATTTTGATAGTGGTTATGTTATTTCAGAGCAAACATTAATATACTGCTTTGATATGAGCGTACGAGAGCACTCTGAACCGTAAATTACCGTATTTAATGTAACTTTACGAGGAAGACCGACAAAACAAATACTTAAGTCTACTAGGGTGTACGTCTGTTTGTTTTCTATTAATTTAATTTAATGTATAACAAAACATCTAACAATGAGCTGTTTCAAGAGTTGACTGGACTGATTAAATGTCTCCAAATTTTATAGATGCATTTTAGCTGCGGGGTGTCTTAGCAAATAATAATAAAAATATCGGTTTCTTAGATTTCTCTTTTGGTGACTGTAATGAAATAATCATGATCATCTACATGACTTTTTACTTACTATGTTGGAGTCAGCTTTCAGTCTAACCGGATGCAGCTGAATTTCAGTATTAAATATTGAGCGATTGCCTCCATCCGACCTCTACAACCCAATTACAGCACGGTAATACAATACCCCTTGGTAAGACTGGTTGCCAGAGTTCGGAGTTCTGAAGACCAATAACGACTGTCTAAGATCCACAAAATATGATAGCCGTGGACTACGTCCTTATTACTGAATTCATATTTGGTGTGTAAATCAAATCAAATCAAATCAAAATATTTTTATTTCATATAAACCTACATGGGCACTTATGAAACGTCAGAAGCTAGTGCACGGTTCCAAATAGTTGGTTCCTATGGAGAAGAGCCGGCAAGAAACTCCACGGTTACTCTTTTAAAAATAATTAGTTTTAACAATTGTTTCAAATTACAGTGTTAATAGGTAACTTTAGTTAGAATACTCACCGATAAGTTTATTGAATTATCTTGACGGCAAAGACTATTTTGTAAAACTAATAGGAATTATAGCAGCGCTAAGTACGCCGAGCGCGTATTTTTTTTTTATATTTGTAGTCTGTCAAACTAGTACTAACTTTAAGCACAGAAGCATTCTTAGGAAATAATGGCAGTGAAATATTGTTCTTAATTTTAATATCCAAACCTACACCCGAGCCTAAAAATGTTTGGCTATCCCGAAGTCAATACCTAGTGTAACTTTTCTTTCGGTTTATCAATAAAAATATCGGTAACCGGCCACATATTAAAAACATAGCTGCTGCTTATTGAAAATGTATTGACAGAAAAACTTAGTATCATTATCCTGATCGGGTAGACGAACCCGGGGGCCGTACGCTCACAGCAGCCATACTTTCAACCACAAAACCATCACATAATTTCAATTAATAAATAATCGATCGTGGGTCCAGATACGAGGAGTGAGACCAAACGAAAGGAGAGAGTGAAGTAAACATACTGACGTGGATGCGTTGTTTACCTGCATACATCGCCCTTTACTGTTTATGTAAACGTTACTTCACAATATGAGAGCGATAGAGATGAAATTACTATTGCAGTACATGCTTTTAATGTAAAGCCCTAGCTCTTGCATGTGTGTGAGTGCTGAAATTCATGGCAATACATGGAAGTGTGCAATAAGCCCCGCCTCACTGGCTCCACACATACATAACCCTGATGACGCACATAATATTTCGCGAGATAATGTTAGTCCCACGTAAGCCTGCTTCTATCAGGCTTTATTATTCGATGTTTTTCTTTTGAAGCTGTTAAAAGCTTCTCAAAACTTAATAAGCTTTCCAATTTCAACGTACTTACTTACAAGGACACTTAAGACGATAGAGCGCTTAGTATCGTTATAGAATTTGTGCATGCTTTGAGTCTATTGGACAACAATTTGTTTAGCAACCTTTGAAGGGATGGTCCCGCTATTGCAGTCATATTAAGTATTATTTTATTTGCGGGGCTTTTCGGGGCGCCCTTTTTTGAGTTTGTTTCGCCACAGCTTCTCAGGGGTAGTCACATAGGAACTGTCAACTACATCTAACTTTTTTTTATATGACTAGTAGAAATGGTTCCGATATAGATACTAATTACGGAATTAACACTTTCATTTCATTTTATTTTTACATGTTGTTAATTTTATTTGTACATGTTTATAAGAAAATGTAGTGACTAAAATTTTAAAATAGACCATGCATAGATGGTTTTGACATGTTGAGAAGATGAATGAAGGGAGGCTGATAAAAGGTATTTATAAGGTAGATGTGACTGGACACGTCGGAAGGGGACGCCCGAGGAGGACATATAGTGACCTTATTGATGATGTTCTTCAGAAAGGTCTGGTACGTAGTACTGGTAACCGGCGTGCGACTATGTCCAAATGTTTGAACAAAAACGAGACAAAAGGATTATGAATGGATCGTATCAGATGGCGTTCTTTAGTTTCTGCCTACCCCCATGGGAAAAAGGCGTGAGTATTATGTATGTATGTTGAACAAAATACTTATAGTTCACAACTGTAACAAGTATTTATTTCAGCATTTCAGCCGCAAGACGTCAATTTGGGAGGTTTTGCCATAATCGCCACGCTTGGGTTGGCGATCGCCGTATGGTGGTAAAATGCATCTTAGACGCCTTTTACGACACTCACGGGAAGAAATTATATTATATTATTAAAAAAAATCACCAATATAAGCATCTTTATAAGAATAAGCGTTTTGCCAGCGGCATAACCCGCGTGGGGTTCAGAAATTGTCACACACGGGAACGTACTATCGGGAAAAGTACTCTATGTGTTAATCTAGACTAGATTAACAAACGTCGGCAAACAGATATGTTTGCCGAACATTCAACTGCGTTTGCGTGATTGAGTAACAAACATACAAACGTTCAATATCATCATCATCACCATAATTTCAGCTGATAGACGTCCACTGCTGGACATACGCCTCCCTCATGGACCGCCAATTTGACCGGTACATTTTTTGGGGGGTTTGTCATAATCGCAACGCTTGGCAGGTGAGCTGGCGGTCGCAGTATGGTGATAAAATGCATAAATAACGCTGCTGCCCATTGGACTGGACTCTGAGGGTCGAATGGTTGGAATCGTGCCGCAACATCAACTTTAAGTCGTTCGTGGTACGGTTCCAACCCACCATCTACAGACCTGCTTGAGAGAGGACTTTTGGCCAAAAGGTGTCGTATATCGACGTTTCCGAGGACGGTTACCCGACACCACGCAGCGGAACACGACGCCGTCGTCGTTACGTGTTTAGTGATAGTTTAAGTTTTGTTGTATAGAATATTGTTCATGGTTATTGTTTTTTACACGCTTTATATTAGCTTCACTTGTATGTTTGTATATTTGTATGTTTGTTTGTAACCGACTCCTTATAGCGCGATTTTGACTCACTTTAAACGACCAGATTTCATTCAAACTTTGCACACCTGTCAAGGGGCCGATGACAATGCAATAATTTCATAAATTTGTGCCATTATCCTTGCCAGGGTTACCAGAACAGCAAAAAAACTGTCTTCGAAAACTACGCTGACATACGTCACAAACTACAATGACATACGTCCCAAAATTCAAAACACCCTAAATATAGAAAATAAATAATAGTTAAAAAAAACTAAGAAACACGCTTCCATTGAAAACCAAACTAAAAAGTACAAAATAATGGAAAAAAAAGCGTGGGATGCCTGATTTCAATAAAAAAATACCTTACGAAGCAACCCACGCCTTTTTCCATGATTTTGTACTTTTTAGTTTGGTTTTCAATGGAAGCGTGTTTTTTAGTTTTTTGAAACTATTATTTTTATATTATTTATGTATTGTTAGTGGTCTTAGTTGCCTGAAATAAAGGATTGTATTGTATTGTATTGACTAGTAAGTCCTTAAGTTGCCTTTTTCTACACCCACGGGAAATGGGATAGTGCTTTTCTTTACGTCAAGCACCACACGGAAACATACCATACAAACGTTCATATTTATAATATTAGTAGGATTGACCTCAAATCACATGATTTCATGTAATGATTGTTGAACAGGAAAATTTGACCTTGGAGAGCCACCCGCGTCGTGGTCGCGTTAACACTACGTGTGGTTCCATTTAAAGCCACCAGACCAGATAAGCTTTATTTCACTAGAAATATCTAGGTACATACGTACAATCCAATATGTCATGTCACCAGAGGGCGCCACTCACCATACAGACCGTTTAGTCGTACTACACATAACATGATGTATAGAAACTGGCGGCTTTGGATGGCGATCCGTGTAAAATACGCTACGTGCACTTGCAGTGCTGCGAAATTAATTAAAGGTGAAAGGGGTGCGCACCGTCCCCTACGTATTGAACGGATTTGCCGATGACATGCGTCCACTGAACTGGAACGCAATATTTTTGGCAGTACCCCTCTTAATTATTAAGAAAAAAGGGGTGGCAGTGAGCGATGCATGCGGAGACCTAATCCAAGTGACGTCACCGGCACGCAATGCATTTTTTGTTTTAGCAGGGTCCAATTAAATTAGCTGGCAAAACTTTACCCACGTGTTGCGTAGCGATGTAGAAAGTTAAGAACCAAAAAAAATTACTCATTCGATGGGCGAAGGTCTGTAATCGTTCAGCTGTTTTTAGTAATGTTTCGAGAAACTTAGGTTTGTTTTCCGAGGTTTCAAAAAAAAAAAAAAAAACAAAACCTAACAGTCGTTTGGTTGCCATAAAGTACATAACACGATGTCATTTAAAGTTTTTAACAAGGCAACGATTTTTTAAAATTAAATTTAATATGGTGACAGATGTTCTTCAGAAACGTCACTTGCGTAGTACTCGCAACCGGCGTGCGTGTATGACCAGATGTATGAACCTAAACGAAGCAAAAGGAGTGTGTAAGATTCTGCCTACCCCCATGGGAGAAAGTGTTAATGTATGTATGTTTAAGTGAGTTTAATTTTCCATATCGATACCCAACAAGAGGGTAAAGTATTGCCTTATTAATTACTAGCTCTGCCCGCGACTTCGACCGCGTTAAATTTTTTGTTCCCCCGACTTTTCCCGTCGCGTCGAATCGCCTACCCGTGTGATTTTTCCCGTTTTTGCAACATTTTTCATTACTGCTCCACTCTTCTTAGTTGTACCGTGATATTATACAACCTATAGCCTTCCTCAATAAATAGGCTACCCAACACAAAAAGATTTTTTCAATTCGGACCAGTAGTTCCTGAGATTAGCGCGGTCATCAAACAAACATACAAACAAACTCTTCAGCTTTATAATATTAGAATAGATTAATTTAATTTTACCTTGCATATGACACTTGGTGCGGGCGGTACCTACTGATAGTGAATACAGTGCTATATGGGTTAAGTGGACAAAGGTGTTATCTGACAAAATCAAAAAATCCGACTTTTTTGCATGAACATAGGTTTTAACTGATGATTAATCGATTCATGATCTTAAAACACACCAATTATAATTCATTACATATGTTGTTACAGACACTAGCAAAGGTGTTAACTGCCAATCAAGTATATATCAGATTTCCGAATGTTTTAACACAAAAAAGTCGGATTTTTTTATTTTGTCAGATAATTACTTTGTCCACTTAACTCTTCAATTCAAATAAAGAAAACCAAACTCCGTTGCGAGCCGTGCGTGCGTTGCGGCCGGTGCGGACCAGAGGACGTTCACCTTAAATCTGATTATTCTAGAACCGGATTCCGTGCTCTATATATCCGTGTCGTGGTTAGGATACAGCATGCATTGACGGACATAATTGAAGCGACCCTTACGAGCGCTTTTCCTCATGAGCAACCTCTGTGGGCAGGGATGTATTATTAATATTCTGTTTTATGAATAGATGTAATGTTCTATATACTCTATGATGGGACGAATTTAATATTGATATATGTTTGCACGTCAAGCCGTTGGTCCCGGCTGTCTTTCGTAGATCTAAGATAGTTGTTACGGGTCGTCAGAAGCCTGAAGGTCTGACAACCAGTGTTACCAAGGAGTATCGTTATTATCAACCAACTGGTTGTGGAGGTCAGATAGGCAGTCGCTCCATGTAAAATACTGGTACTCAGCTGCATCCGGTTAGACTGGAAGCTGACCTCAACATAGTTGGGGAAAATCTATGCCGATGATGATATCTTTGTACGCCCGTTAAGTCAGCAGGCTTTTAGCTGAGCCGTGCTAATAATCTTACGAGAGCGCCATCAAGAACAAAGCGCGAGTCTACTAAAAATTGTCTGCCGCCATTATTCACCCAGAAACTATAATTTATTTTTACTCTGCGTGTGAAAATCTGTAAGCGTAATGGGTGAATTGTGCATTAAGTACCGTGTTTTTGGCTAGGCCTGGCTTCTATTCAAAGAAAATGCCTACAATGATTGGGAAGTCAGCCGCCGCAGAGAAAAGGTGAATTGCATTTTTATTTGTCAAAATTGTTTGTTTTACGCGTCGATGGACCCATATTTGTTTTATTAGCTTTGTTGCGTTTTTGCGTTAGCCTCGATAATAGGTTAGTAATCCAGCATGCATAGCATGACCACCGTATAAACGGGTTTTGTCGACGGAAGAATAGACAAAATTACAGATTGTAGAAAGATTTGTACCGTTTTATGCTGGCGTAGCACGACAGTTCTATCTCTGTTCTACCAAGAATAGACAAAAAGTTCTTTCTATGGTGGTCATGCTACGCGTGCAGTTCGTCTATGCTGATAATGTTTATACGTATACTAGCTGACCCGGCAAACGTTGTTTTGCCATATAAATAAGACATCTGGCGGGGATAACTAATTAAATGACGATTGATCAGTTTTCGACCGGAGAGGAAAAATGATTAAATTACTAAAATGGCTATTAAAAAATAAGGGTTGATCGTAGAAGGGTGAAAATTGAGGATATGTATGTATTTTTGTATGTTGTATCATAAAAAAATATAAATTAAAAATTTTGTCAAAAAAATAAAATTTAGGGGTGGACTACCCCTGACATTTAGGGGGATGAAAAATAGATGTTGGCCGATTCTCATAGATACCGGATAAGCACACAAAATTTCATCAAAATCGGTCAAGCCGTTTCGGAGGAGTATGGCAACGAAAACTGTGACACGAGAATTTTATATATTAGACAAACCTAAATACATAGTAAGTAGTGGTATGTGACTTTTTGTAGGGGAACTACTACAAAAAAGAACTCGACTGCGTGAAAGTGAACTGTTAAAAGATGAAACCAAGTAAATGTTATTTTAAGAGATTGATTTAATACTATAAGAAATCTCATGCACTCGGAGGCAAACAAACCTTCATTGTTTTTAAAAGTGTCATATTCAGTTTTCATTATTTTCATGTCTTTAGTGACACTCATAAGATAAAGACAAATCGACTGACGTAAGAATCATCAAAATCAACTCACGCGTTTGATCTCTAGAGTACCAGAAAAGAACAGACATACATACATAATATAGGCTGATAAACACATTACCGTCCTTTGCGTCGTGCAGTCAAGGAAAAGAAAGAGCTTGATAGAAGGAATCTACGTATTTCGTACATATATGATAGAAACAATGAGAATAAAATAATATCATAATTATTACTGAAAATTTTTCCCTGTAGCCGGAGACTTGCCGTCTTCACTCAATTGAGACCTGACGACAATCTAATGAGAGGCTATCAAATTATGTACGCACAGTCGACTTTACAGCTCGACTTTGAGCTGGTCTAGCGTAGTATGAAGTCCGCAAACTGGCTTCAGTATCGATTAAATATACCTACACACTTTCTCACTACAAATGTTTACTAACAATACTAACACCATACCAAACCATAGGATCTTAGTTTCTTTTTCCGTTTTGCTGTTCTTTTTTTTTTTTCTCTATCTCATTTTTCATTTATGTTGAGCTACTTACTACCTGCTAATTAACTTTTTTATAAAACATGCATTTAACTGCTAGAGGGTGGAGACCTGGTGACCTGAAACACAGGCCCTTAAAGCCTAGCTTAGGCACCAGTCTCCCACAGTAAACGAAACCATATCGTACCCAAGTGTAACAATCTGTAATGTAATGTAATGTTTATTGTGGTGAGAAAAAAAAAATAAATAAAAATTACCCAGCCTACCTATTACGTAAATATCGACTCACCGGCAGATATCCGTATTGATGGCATAAAGACTTTTGCTGGTGTCCACAAAAGGAGCGTAGATCCCGGAGTCGGTTCCATTGATGTCGTTACAGACACTCATGCCGCCCTGTGGTGGGTTGGGCCATTGCTTGAAGTAGCGGGAATATCCGTATCTTAAGATACGACCCAAATCCGCGGGGTTCTTCGTACCTCGTAACACCTCATACTCTTCACTGGGTAACTTCTTTTTCTGTGGGCAAATACAAACACAAAAATGATTACTACGGCTCTCACCTAAATTATTCCATGACTGAAACAACACACCACACGATAATCAATACAAATAAGTTGCTTTATATTAATACGTAAAGCAAAAATGTTGTACCCCTTTTTAACGAATATTACGCGGACAAGAATGATGAAATTCGGTTCAGTTAAAGTTTATATGAAGAAGAAGTGCAGAAAGCTAATATTTTTTATACTGGGTGACTTTTTTTAGCGTCTTGAAAAAAAATGGGGGTAATAGGTGAACGGAGTAGAAGCTTTTGGCATAGAAATTTTTATTATTTTTATTTTTGAATAACAGGTAATTAAATTGATCTAGCAATAAATACTACACATTTAAAGTAACATTTTCATACTAGAACAACAAAAACAGAAATTTGGAAAAAAATAAACAAAAAAAAATAATTAAAATCTATCGAAACTCAAATCATACGCACCCTACTCAATGCGCGGCATGTATCATTGATTTCGTAGCGCGGTCCTACCCTTTGAAGCCGGCCGATAGGCGCCCTCATTGATCTTTCGCAGG
The DNA here is from genome assembly GCA_947507805.1 of Aporophyla nigra. Taxonomy (NCBI): domain Eukaryota; kingdom Metazoa; phylum Arthropoda; class Insecta; order Lepidoptera; family Noctuidae; genus Aporophyla; species Aporophyla nigra. The sequence goes on along the minus strand of OX382291.1, from coordinate 8,051,997 downwards.
CGCACGAGCCGCACACGCATCCCTGTCCACCCGCGTCCCGCGCTCCTTTAGTCACCTACGATGAATCTGAAGGCCTTCCTGCCTTCTATTCTAGTTACACAACACACCATATGAAGGTCGAGACGGTAAAAAATGTCATCCGGTATAATAATACATAAGAAATACATTAAGTTTTTAATGAATTATGGACGAATTTCAACCACTAGGCTACTAATATAAATAAAGACGTATACGAACAAAAACAATAATCAAATTAATGATGGGATTTAACAATATCCCACTCATTAATTTGCACTGAAGATTCATTATCAACTCTGGGTGGCATTTATAAGGAGTGCCTTCTATAATGGTTTAATTCATAATTTTTGCTAAAATTTAGGCTCCCGCAGACTGACGCGTCGTGACAGTGGGACGCGAATCAACTAGATTAATTTCCAAGAATTTTTCACGGAAATTGTCGCGTCGCGCTTTTCTGCGGGGGCCTTAACAAATGTATTTCACTCGTAGAACTGACAGACGGACCTGACGACATTATAAGGGTCATATTTTTGCCATTTGGCTGCAGAACCCTTGAAATTACCTAATATGTAAATAGTGTTGTAGTTTTAAATTAAAGACCAGAATGTTCATTGGTCTATTAGTCGGAAGTTCGACTGATCTTGGGCCTTGGATTTGATACCTAGGACGTGCAAAGTGTTATTCAGTTTTCTAATAGGAATTTTTCAGTGGTAGCTTGGAACCTGCATTTGTGTTCTGTTATTGAAAGTAGGCTTGTGCCTTGTCACAAGTGACTGAAAAATAATCAACTTTTGAACTGAGGGTAGTACTTATAACTCTGTTTAACCCTTCGGGAAATATAAGCGTAATGTTATTTTCTGAGGTAACAATACCAGAATACAAGACTCTGGTATTGTTACCTTTCTAATACAAATATTAATTTGTGGCAACGTTCGAAGCCACACAGTTATAGCAAAGCCAATATAAGTAGACCCACAATATAAAGTTTAAAGAATGGAAGCATAACATACAATCTTATTATTACGAAACTGGCCGTGCTCGCGACTTCGTTCGCGTGGATGTCCAAATACAATAATGTGTCGCATAGAAAAGCTGAAGTTACCACTCCTCCATTGAAAAGGAAGAATCTGCCGATCTAGCCTGGAGTCAGTACGTCTTCGTCAAGATTCTTAATATCAATGCGACTAAGTGTCAGTTTGAACTGTGAGAATTAATAAAAGTCAAGGCGCCTGGGCATGTAGAGGGGCATTTTCTATGCCATACCTTGATTGCCCCCCGACTGAAATAGAAGGACCACGCAACAAAAGCGATTTTGAAAATTTTCTAAGAAAACAAGTAAAGAAACTGAAATGCGTATGATCTTAAAAACTTACCTAACTAAATTTTGGAAACAATGTTAGAGTAGTTGCTTGAAATCTCGAAGGAGCTTCTACATAAGTTGTCCGTGTGAAAAGCAACTTATTTACTATGGTTTTAGCCGCCATTTTGGATTTGATTTCCTGATTTTCGGTCTTATTTCATTATTTTGATTTAGACCTCTTTTTATTACCATTACATAAAAACTACACCTCGGAAACTGGCTGGACCAGTTTCGATTAAATTTGTTATAGAGATATTTTGAAACTCGGAGCAGGAGCCGCACATAGGGTTTTCACCGACATACCACGCGGGCGAATAAATGCTAACTAAAGGTACGCAAACTTAAAACTCAAAAATGTCTCTGACGGTTAGGTTGTAAATGTAATTAAATTAATCTGGGTGTATTATAAAGATGAAGGTATAAGTCGTTCCTAAGCCTACTTATAGTTATTCAACATTGAGTAGAAAGTTAACGTAGTGTGAAATATAAGGCAAAATCAATACGTAACTTCCTACATGCATTGTAAACTTTCACTGGCTTCAAGCGCATGCAAAGTGAAAAGTTACCTGGATTTGAGTCTACACGAGCGCAACCAAATAATGTTGTAGCTATAAGTTGCGAAATAATTAATTGCTTTCAAGCGGCGAAAGTAAAATAACCGTATGGTATAATTATTTTCGAGCCGTTTGGGATTGAAACCCCCTTGGCCGTGGGGTCCGAGCGCTTGTAAAATTTTCATTGAAAGCTATAAACGGCTGCATGATATTTCCCATAACCCAAGGGCTGGCTAGAGGTAATGTTGCCACGTTTTATTGAAAAGCCGACATTGCAATAAAACGTGAAAATGACGCCAGTCTTTTGTGCGTATAATCGTTCATAAACACTGGATGGATGAAATGGCGGCAGGTCACTTGGACAATCTGCGATTCCCACATCCCCCTTAAACTGAAGGGGAAGATATATAAAACCATGCTCATACCTGCTGTCTTGTATGGGTCAGAATGTTGGGCCACAAAAGGGATGAATGAAAGGCAATTGCATGCAGCTGATTTGAGAATGTTAAGAGGGATGTGTGGTGTTTCACGAATGGATAGAATAAGAAATGAGTACATAAGAGGAAGTCTGAAAGTGGCACCAATAACTGAAAAGTTGTGTGGGAATCGGTTGTCATGGTGATACGGAGGAATGAGGAAAATGTCGTGAGGAAAATATTGAGTATGAATGTCGATGGCTTTAAGAGTAGAGAGAGACCAAAGAAACGATGGACGGACTGTGTGAATTATGATATGGATAGAAAGGGGGTGACTACTGAGATGACGACTAATAGAGAAGTGTAGAAAAAAAGACATGTTGTGCCGACCCCAAATAAATTGGGGTAAGGGCAGGAGAATGATAATGATGATTCGGTCCACAGCGATTAAGAGGATTTTTTCGAGGCCATTTTACATTTTTATTAATTAAAAATTAGGTTACGTTATTTTATTTTCAAAGTTTGTTAAATAAAGCTAAGGATGCATTGAAAGTACGGTCACGAAAAGTTATAGGTAGACACGGTCGTAGAATACGGTTGAAGTTTAGTTAACTGTTTCTTTATTTTATCAACTTTATAATATAATTATAATACAATATAATTCAGTATACTGAATTCATCGTTTTTATTCGTGCATCGATATCGAATGCCAGCCTGCATAAATCCAATATAATCCCATGTCATGAAAATCCGTTCTAGCTAATTTATAAATCCCTGTCTTAAACCCTTTAACGCCTTAACGGCTGAGTGGCTTTGGATCTTTCACACACGGATAGACTGTGAACTGAGTTAGGACATAGGATACTTTTATTTTATTGTGATTGGACGTGCTCGTCGGGTAAGTTCCAACGCCGCGAGCGTAAGCTAGTAAAAAGAAGAAAGTCGCAACCGCTGGAGCTTGAATATATTACAGGTGCACTGATTCGAATTTCTTCCTTATTCTTATTTCCAATAAACGAAGCCAGTTCCAACTACGTTTTCCTATAAATATCACAATTCAATTGGAAATAAACGAATCCGACTTATGAGTAGCGCTGTTAGGACTTATGTGCAAACGGACGTCCGACTGAAGCGAGTTTCCATGGTAACCGATTGCCTCTAAGTACTCTCGTTCACAGATACGAACGAACATGAAACAAGTTCGAGTATTATATATTGCAGTTCAGATTGAAATTCTCAGAAGAGAAAATAACCTTAGAGTGGTAGCTATCCGAATGCGAATAATATGAAATAGATTAAAAGTGAAAGGTCACAAATTCATACATTAATTACGAAATCTCAAAAACTGCTGGACCTAAAATGATGAAATTTGGCACAGAGGTAGATTTAGAGTAGGAGACGACAGCTAAGAAAGGTCACAAACACAAACCGTCATACCGACCTCGCCACCGAGGTCCGTCGTCGCGACAACCCCGACTAAATAGTCCCCCTCGACCCTTGCACCAGCCAGCCCGCGATGCTGAGCCTGTAGCTTTAATTTAGTCCCTAAATTAGGATAACCCAGATCCAACCTGTCCTTTGCTGCCCTCTACCAGTGACTGCCTAAGCCGAGGTCCGTACTCCACCTGGGGTTGCCCTTAGGTCTTAGTCGCTTTAGTTTTAAAGTATTATAAGCCCGGCTGGAGGCCTTAAATTAACTTTTAAGGAATCCGCGGGAATGACCGGTTAAGTAGTGACAGCCTTAACAGGCTAACTACGTGATGTACTATAAAAAAAACGAAGGATTTCAGTAAACTCTCTCCGTGAAGGGGTGAAATAGGGGATGGAAGTTTGTATGAAAGTCCGCCAGTTTTGAAGCTAGGTCCTTCAAACGTTGTGTTCCGGCTGACAATAAAAAAAAATTAATTCAGCGTTTTTGAAAATTCTACTCCTGAAGAGCTGAAGAAGGGCATGAAGTTATGTGGAAAGTCCCTCATTTTTAAAGCAAACATCATTAAATTTATTATTTAATCATATATTTGGAAACTAACGCAACAAAATTTCCGGCACCCACGCGGGCAAAGCTGCGAGCAAAAGCTATATAAATAGTTACTTATTCAGAGCACTTAGGGCATCTAAGACAGCGGCTCCACTCATCTTGCTTCGATTTTATTAATAAAAATCACTGTTTATTTTAAGAGAAGAAAGTCTGCATGGCGTTGCGTGGGCGTGGCTTCAAATGGGGTGGCAGAAAGGGGGGCAAAGTGCTCGACTGATTCCAAGAATTAATTTTCCCACACATGTAAGGTATTAATTCAGTTTTATAAAAATACTAGCTTTAGCCAGCGGTTTCGCTAGCGTATTATACATATAAACTGCATAATTCTGTCCATTGATGAAAACCGCATTGAAATCCATGGCGAATTTAATAAGATCTAAACGTAACAAACGCGGAAAGTGACTTTGTTTTATAATATGTAGAGATTCTACATGGCGCATACGTTAAGATATCGTCAGATTTTCCTCCGTATCGAATGGTAATCTTACACTACGCAATTGCTAACGTAAGCCATTAAAGATAAACGTCTGATATAAATCATGGATATAATAATGATGGAGAACTATCGGCCAATATCACTAATTCCCATAATTTCTAAAATATTTGAAAAATACATTTACAAGGAATTAAATTCATTTATAGAAAAACATAATATTATATGCGAGGAACAGAAAGGATTTAGAATGGGTAAAACTATTAATATGGCCATTTATGATTTTTTATATAATGTTACATATAACGTTGATAAGAGGAAACCGGTCTGTGGCGTATTTTGTGACATGACTCAAGCCTTTGACTATGTGCACTATGGTACACTCTTAAATAAACTAGAAGCATATGGAATTAGAGGAAATGTCAACAATCTAATTAAATCTTACTTACATAACAGAACTCAAATAACACATATAAACCAAATTAATATGACAAATAAACATGAAATTGTATTTCAGTCCTCAGAACGTATAGTTTCGTTTGGTGTGCCACAGGGGAGTGTTTTGGGGCCGCCTTTATTTATATTATATATAAATGATCTACCGAAAGGCATCCCTCAACCTCTGACACTATTTGCCGATGATAGCACCATAACGATACCTTGCAAAAATGTTGATACTTATGAAAGTGACATCAATGATTCTATAGATTTAATGGTAAAGTGGCTAGATGACAATAACTTAAAAATTAACCTAACTAAAACTAAATTAATACATTTTAATCAACGGATCAATAGTAAAAGTAATTTAAATATACACTACGATGACCAGCCTATAGAAGAGGTAGATACAACAAAATTTTTAGGGCTCCACATTGATAAAAAACTGAATTGGAAAACACATATCGAAATCTTATGCAAGAAAATCAGTAAATCTGCCTATGCCCTGCACACATTGTCGTCTATAATAGGTGTGGAGGCATTACTTACAGCATACTATGGTTTAACAGAATCCCATCTACGCTATGGTGTCATTTTTTGGGGCAACTCAACAGAAAAAGACATGGTGTTCAAGGCTCAAAAGAGATGCGTTCGTTCAATATTTAAAATTAAACCTACTGATAGTTGCGTGCCTTACTTTAAAAAATATAAAATGCTTACTTTGCCATGTCTGTACATTTTAGAGGTATCGGTATTTGTCAAAATAAATCCACACCGATTTAAACGACTAGATGAAGTAGTCCCACGTAACAGGCGCGACAACAGTAGGATATGCTCTCATACTGCGAGAACAGCCCTCATGCGCAAAAGTGTTTTCTGTATGGCTCCTACGATATTTAATAAATTGCCTAAAAGTTGGAGAGAACTGCCCTTGTCACTTTTCAAAAATAAGCTGCGAATTTTTTTAATTAATAAAGTGTATTACAATGTTTTAGATTTTTTGAATGAAAAGGACTTTTCTATTCCGAATTAAATGAATATAATTATATGGTTAAGAATAACAATTTAATAATGTGAATTTTAAATCTTTTGGACATACTGGACATAATTTACTTTTACTATAATATCATGACATCAATTATTTTTTATTTCTTGTGTATATTATAATGAGATTTTAAATGATTAAGTAAATGAAATGTAATTTTTATACCTACAAAATTTGTACGCCGTTATTGGCAAAACATGGACGCTCACAACATATTAATCTAATAACTTGCATGCCTGATTAGTCAGTTTATGTAAACGCATGTTTGACAAATAAATTTTCTTTCTTTCTTTCTTTCTTTCAAAAATCTAAGAATGCAAAAAATCCAAAACAAAAAATTAAATAACGAGCACACCGGGATACAAATATCCCGGTGTGCTCGTAATTTTGCCCTCTCGACATCGAATGGACTCTCTTTAATCTCCAAGTAAAGATTTAATTAGTTCCCATTAACGAGGTTTCCGCGTCCTTTGTTCAATGGCAGCAAAACTATGCAAAAATAATGAGTTCATCGTTATCAGACTTGCTATGAGTTCATATAAGCATGTCATTATCTGCCATTTTATCCCATTAAAAGACTTAATTATGAAAAGTTCAAACAGTGGAATTTAAACTAACGGTTGGAGGATTTCCGCGGGCCACCCTGGCACTTCCCCCTTAAATAACCGCAATGAGATTTGCACAGAATAGACCTGCTCTACTTGTTGCAAAATCCTCCAGTAACAAGGTCCGGATCTGTTCAGAAATCCGGATAATAAATGGCTACTTCGTCTAATTAGCATGATAGACTATGGATCACAAGATGAATCATAATAAAGGCAGCTGCAAATGTACGGTTTCTGGATTAGGTTTTCGAAAATGGAATATAGACGTTCTTTTAGTCGTTTAGATTTTTTGCCACACGCGTCAACCGATGTTGTTAGGCTACGCTTGCAGCGGTCGGTCTGTAGATGAGTGACTATCTTTACGTATCGATACTCTTCCGTGCTTCGGAAAGCATAGCCCCACGGCGGACAGAGCTCCGGCAGGATCTCATGGCGACATGGCGGGTACGATTGTCGCAACCCAGCGCAGGGCACGCCACAATTGCGGCGGTAAGTCCCCTCTTTGAGGAGTGGATAGAGAGGCGCCACGGCGTTCTCATCTTCCGCCTGACGCAGGTTCTCACCGGGCATGGGTGCTTCGGTGGGTTCCTGTTCAGGATAAAGCGGGAGGTAACGCCCGGGTGTTTCCATTGTGAGGATCGTCTAGAGGACACGGTGGAGCATACGGTGGAAGTGTGCCCTGCCTGGGCGGAGCACCGCCGTGTCCTCGTGGAGGCGATCGGCGGCGGCGACCTCTCGCGTCCGGCCCTGGTGCGAGCCATGGTACGGAGCGAAAGGGCATGGGAAGCCGTCACCTCCTTCTGCGAAGCAGTAATCCTCGCGATGGAGGAGGCAGGGCGCGTGAGGGAGTGGCAGTCTCTGCGCCCTCACGTCCCTAGCCGCCGCAGGAGGAGACGCCCCGGGCGCCGGGAGTCGATTGCGGACTCCCGGCCACCGTAGGCGCGAGCTTGCGGGTGGCGAGCAATGGGTAGCTCGCCGCCCGGTAAGGACCAAGCTCGGGTCGACGGCGCGTAGTGTTCCACGCGCGCCTCAAAGAGATGTCAGCAGTACTGAAGGGGTCTGCTAGGACCGATGCCTGCCGGGGTCGCGTGATTGTTCGAAAGAGATACCGTGACCCTGGCACATGGGCAACTGAAGGAACACGGGTGGGTTTTAGTCAGTAAAAGTCTGACACGCCCTCCCGCTCCGCCCAGAGCGGGAGAAGTCATTTGATGATTTCCCATCCAAAAAAAAAAAAAAAGCCTAGCCCCGACTGTCATTCATAGATCTTTGACATTCGTTACAGATTTTCGGAAGGCCGAAACTCTGACCACCAGTCTTTCCAACTGTTATCGTTTACTTAGTAACTGGGCAGTTGCCCAACGCAGCTGCAATCGGTAAGAGTGGAAGCTGACCACAAAAATATTTGGGAAAAGGCTAGACAAATGGTGATGACATTTGTAGTAAGTGTAACACGAGGTAAGAGGGTAGTAAGTGGTAAGATGACATGGGTAGTAAGTGTAACACGAGGTAAAAGGTTTGAAGTACGAGTAACACGAGGAAGTCAAAAGTTACCCAGGCCACTTTTACAGTATTGCTGACCTTTTCTCATGAAAATAAACGAATTTCCTTCTTTTACTACACTGGCGCAGAAGTTACCACTAGAGCAACAAATCGGTTAAATAAATGTAGTTTAGTAATAATGGTTTATGAAACTGTTGCATAATGAGAGATATTCAAACACGAGTGTGTTTAAAAACCGAATAAAGTCACACGAATGTTATGTGCAGCACCATACACTACTTTATGGAGTCTCACACATTAGGATTGAACTTAATAAAATATAAAGGTTATAAGAGTTAGAAATAGGTTTAAATTTACTTATAAATGCAAAAGTAACTCTGTTACGCTTTCACAACTAAACAACTGAATCGATTTTGACGAAATTTGGTACGGGGTAAGTTTGAATTACAAAGGACATAGGATACTTTTCATACCGTGACTTTATGTGCGTCCACGATAACCGACATTTACGCAGAAAAAACTGTGATTTCCTACGCACAAGCCGAGCGAGCGAAGCGACCGGTGCCGCGGCAGCGGCCGGCGAGTGCCAGAAACGACATGGTTTGGCGAGGTTAGGTTAGGTTAAAACTGTGACCTCCTATGGAAACGCCTTGATTCTGTTGACGAGCCCTGTCAGCTAAGTGTCCTGTCGAGCGTTGCTACTTCCCCTTCATTTTTTTCGTCAACCCCACAACTCTTCCGGCCTTTAAATCGATGTCGATACACGAAAATTCGAAAGTCAGGTTAGAATATTAAAAAAAAAAAAACTCAAAAAGGGGGGGCTTCGAAACTTTTCCTTCACAGGAGGGCTCTACACTTCTCCCCTCCCTCCCCCCTACCACCCCTTAAATTGAAGCCTGGCAATCAGAAGTCCTACCAAATTCCTATGATGGCATTATGGCCTTTATACATTGGAAAGATGCACGTGTGCGTTACAAACTATACACAAGTAATACGCAAAATTCGTTAAAAAATTTAAAAGTTGCATTACAAAGTATACGCGAGCAGATTCCTATGGTTGTGTTTTGGCCATATACAGAATGGAAATAGTAATGCTATGAAAACGGTACGTCCCGAATAAGCAATCTATTTTGATTATATCATTCCTTGGTTACAGAAAAGGTGTAATAATATGATTTTATTTTTAAATTTCAATATTATGTTTGTTAAGTACGTTTGAAATTTATAAAACGAATAGTACGATATGAGAGTAGATAAAAAAAACTTACATAATCCAAAATGGAGAACAGGAGTGATCCATCATTCATAATTTCTATGTTCCGAGCACCTTTCGCGATGTCTCTGATGATTCTGCAGGCAACAGCACCGAAAGTAGTATACTCCGGCACACACAGCGGAGTTCCGCTGAACAGTAGCTGCCTGGCTGAGATGGTCACGAAAGGCTTGTCGTTTTCACCAAACACATCCTTCATCGTTAAATTCAGAACAGACATCAAAGTCGGATACAGACGCTCTGCTACCTGTATTATAGCCTGAAACAATGAAATTGTTATTTTAACAATAAATCTAAAAACAATTAAGCTGTTAATATAGTTGTTAGACACTTCATTAATAGCAATTAAAAATAGTTTAATATTCTCTAATTGCCTGTTCAAAAGAAATGAGAATTTTCAAAGTTTCCAAATGCATTTTTACACCAATAACTAAATATTCAGTGTTTTCCGATATTAATTACTAATTTCAATAATTGAGCCGAGCGATTCATCAAATCGTCATCATTTTATGTAATTAGAAAATTTTGAAGAATTCGTCAAAACAATGAAATACTGAAAAGTTATTCGCAACGTTATCAGCTTTGTTTTACTACGGGTCCAATTCAGAAATATGATGAATTCATTGTTGTCTCAAACTAAAGTGCGAAACACCGGGGCGAAACTCCGCTACCGCGACAATTCGAGGCACGGCTCGGTGGACAGAGCTCCGGCGTAATCGCATGGCGACATGGCGGGTACGATTGTCTTAACCCAGTGCTCGGCACGCCACAATTGCGGCGGTTAGTCCCCTCTTTGAGGGGTGGATAGAGAGGCGCCACGGCGCTCTTACCTTCCGACTTACACAGGTCCTCACCGGACATGGCTGTTTCGGGAGGTTTCAGTTCCGAATAAGGCGAGAGGACACAGTGGAGCATATGGTGGAGATTTGCCCTGCCTGGGCGGAGCACCACCATATCTTCGTGGAGGCGGTCAGCGGCGACAACCTCTCGCGTCCGGCCCTGGTGCAAGCCATGGGACGGGGGCGAGAGGGCATGGAAAGCCGTCACCTTCTTCTGCGAAGCAATAATGCTCGCGAAGGACGAGGCGGTTCGCGTGAAGGAGAGGCAAGCTATGCACCCTCACGGCCCTAGCCACCGCAGGAGGAGACGCCCTGGGCGTGGGGAGTCCATTGCAGACTCCAGGCCACCGTAGGTGCGAGCTTGCGGGCGGTAAGCAATGGGTAGCTCGCCACCCGGTAAAGACGAAGCTCGTATCGACGGCGCGTTGTGTTCCACGCGCGCCTCAAAGAGATGGCAGCAATACTGAAGGGGTCTGCTAGGACCGATGCCTGCCAGAGTCGTGAGATTTGTTCGAAAGAGATACCGTGTCTGTGATTCAGTGTAGCAAGCGTATTTGGGCCATTAAAATAGCGATAGGTCAGTGTTAGTTATATGTGTGTCATCATCATCATCATCATCATTTCAGCCGAAAGACGTCCACTGCTGGACATAGACCTCCCCCAAGCACCGCCACTTCGACCGGTTTTGTGCTTTCTGCATCCAGCAGATTCCTGCGGGACGGTGAGCAACCCATTGCTCTCCACCCGCATGCCCGCGCCTATTGTAGCCGGAAGTCCGCAATGGACTCACGACGCCCGGGGCGTCTCCTGCGGCGGCTAGGGGCGTGAGGGCGCATAGATTGCCTCTCCCTTACGTGCTCCGCCTCCTCCTTCGCGAGCATTACTGCCTCGCAGAAGGAGGTGACGGCTGCCCTTGACCTCTCGCTTCGTACATGGCCTGGACCAGGGCCATACGCGTGAGATCGCCGCCGCCGATCGCCTCTACGAGGACACGGTTGTGCTCCGCCCAGGCAGGCCACACTTCCACCGTATGCTCCTCCGTGTGCTCCAGGCGATCCACAGAGTAGTAACACCCGGACGTTTCCTCCCGCCCTATCTTGAATAGGAACCTCGTGAAGCACCCGTGTCCTGTGAGGACCTGCGTAAGGTGGAATGTGAGGACGTCCCAGCGCCTCTCCAGCTACTCCTCAAAGACAGGAAGCGGTGGACGTCCTACGTCCGTTGTTAGGTTGAGACTCAGACACAGACTTTTCAATTAATTGTTACTATCAAATCAAATCATCAAATCAAACTAAACCTCGGCAAAGACAGCACCAATGGTGTGGTTAATATAATAATTCTAATTATAGATGAGACAATATGTTTACATTTTAAACATGTCATATTGTTGGATAAGTTAATATATAAAGAAAAAAACCAAAATAATCGAAAACTCGGATTATGTTAAACTGAAATCCGGTTTCTAAAAATGACGTAAAACCCAGTTAAACCGGTTTTTTTTCGATTTTGTTGAAACCAGTTTTGTGACCTCTACTGACAACGCAACCCCTAGAACTCAACCCCAAAACACGACAACTCATCCCCAACTCACGACAACTCAATCGCGACACCTCAACCACTACAACTCAACCCTGATACACGACAATTCATTCCCGACTCACGACAACCTAATCGCGGAACCTCAACCACTACAACTCAACCCCGATACACGACAACTCATCCCCGACCCACGACAACTCATCCCCGACCCACGACAACTTAATCGCGACACCTCAACCACTACAACTCAACCCTGATACACGACAAATCATCCCCGACTCAGGACAACTCAACTACGACATCTCAGCCCCTACAACTCATCCCCTACAACTCAACCCCGACATCTTAACCCCTACAACTCATCCCCTACAACTCAACAACGACAAATCAACTCCCGTCGTCGCATTGTTTCGCGATAGACTTATGTTTGAATCCTTTCAATTAAATACGTAGAAACCCCAATTAAGATGAAACTCGACTCACCGCCAATTAACAGTTTCAAAAGCTTCATCCATTTCTATGAATGGAATTCATGAAAACATTTATGAAATACGTATTATGCTCAAATAACTCCGTAGTTCTGAAATGTTGGCTTAAAACATAAAACTGTCCTATTCAGAATAGTTCCGGGAATATTAAATTTGTGTGTATTTACTGTGCGAGTAGGTACACTACGGAATAACAATGAATAAATTAACTTTTGCAACCGGCTTATGTGTATGGGTAGAGAAATATTTTAAGAACGTTCACAATCTGATTTCATTCTCAAACTGTCAAAAATATCTCGAGTTTCCATATATTTTTCACATGTATTTGACATTTGATTGCCGCCGAGGAGAAGCTACGACTAGATTGAAATGTATTTAATCACGAGAATTGTGTAGACGCAAACGAGGCCAAAGGAGTATGTTAGAGCGTAACAGGCTAGCGTTCTGTAGTTTTTGCCTACCCTCATGGGAAGACGGTGTGAGTTTATGTTTAACTTTTGTTTCGTTTTGGTAACTGAATTTGTCTGCCTCCATAATGACCCGAGCTAGGTATGTAGAAGAGCTATTTATTAATATCCCACTTAAACTTAATATCCCGCGATTTCGTTTGGACCTATTAACACCAATAAATAAAATTGAGATTTCCGTTTGTAGCGGCACGGCACCAAAACAAACTTTTTAAATTTTCTTGTTGTCTCTGTTTGTTCTGGCTAATCTCTGAAACGGCTGGACCAATTAGGACGGGACTCTCACGAGCACATGAAGTAATATAAGCTCTGCTTTTGACCTAGTAGCACGTTCTTGAGGCGTAATTTCCGACATGCACGCGGGGACAAGACACGTGCAGCATCTTTATAAAATTATTATATGTGTTTTGTTATATTTTGGTGTGATTTTATAGTCACTTCATATCGACAACATAGTCGATGCAACAGAGGTAGTATAGTATGGCCGACGCAGCGGGTACTTATTATTCACTCGCATTCACTTTTTGCAACGTGAGCTACGTATCATTTTAAGTAATTATTAGAAAAATTGTCAACGATCAAGCTCACACAGTCCATCCTTCGTCACAGATTGTTACTCGCAAAATTATATGAGTAGGGAAAGATAACAACCGACTTCTGAAATGAACTCAACGAAGTTTTCTATTTAAAGCGCTCATTTGGTTTCTTAAAAAAAGAAGCACCGACCAATATCTCCATAGCAATAAATCCGACAAGCAACAGACTGCTCACTAATAAACTGTTAACGGCTAATTCCTTCGTCGAAATCTTTAGTTTCAACATCGAATTTTAGCTATCGAAATAAGCTGAGTCTAGCCGATAGTTTATTTTTACTTAGGAAAGGCTAAAAAGATGAACTGCAGTTCAATCTGAGCTTTTGGCACAGCCGAACGTGTCTGCTCCCGCGCCGCAGATGCATCAAACCGTGTTGTTGTGTGCGTGCCTCCTAGTCATAATTTTAAATTGGGCGGCCATACAACGTATAATATAATTAACGCAAGACCGCCTACCCCCCCTATTCAGAGTATTGAGTAAAAAAAAACGTATTTTCACTTGCATTGCTTTATGCATTTAAATTTGAGTTCTATTGCCTTGAGATAGAATTGAATTCTTTCAAGCTCAATTGGCGAACTTGCGTCTATTCAGTTACACCTTGTATAAAACACAAAACAAGGAAGCAAAAGTGTCAATGGCGCGCTCCAGCCTGCACTGGAGCCTGCCGGCTAAAGAACGCCTGATGAACCCGGTGAGCCTATTCCTAATATTTCAGGGATTTTTTTACTAAACTGCGTACGACCGGCTTTGTTTTGAAAAACAAGCAGAGCCTGCTTCACCGGACTAGATTAAACTCTCCCCGAAAAACGAATGCAAATGGTCTATTCATTCTACAGGCACAACAAACAGCAAAAAAAAAAACGCGTCGCCCCGACGAAATGAAATACCTAGGTATTTCATTTCGTTGGGGCGACGCGTTTTTTTACAAATACATAGGACCCGTATTAATCAGAAAAAGCACTATTCGAAAACTGGCATCGTTTACAAATAGTGCTTTTTCAGGCCACGAGAGATGCCAAAACATTACTACCATTCATATTAAAATCAAAGATGGACTGGGAAAGAGCTAGACTTATGTATTGATTGGTTATCGAGCCTTGTATATGGCTTAAACGTATCATCACTCACAAAGGCGAACACATCAAGACCGAGGAGAAATGAACGAGTTATCATGAGAGGCTTGATCAACCACGTTAGCAATAAACCAAGACACAAGAAAGCGGCCAAGACACAAGACATCAAATCCTAGACGGGAGAACCGTATCAAACGCATTAAGAACCACAGGAAGTGCTACTTAGCACACGTCTTCAGACGCGCTGAACCACATCTGTTACATGCAGCAATCCAGTACAGGGCCAAATCTAAGAATGTCGGACGACCTATTTTGCACATGGAATGACAACCTAAAACAGGACATGAAATACCATGGAATCAAGTTTTAGAGGGACACGACCGGAGACAGAAATAAGATCAAGAAAGCGGCCATTGATGTCTACAAAAAACCAGAAACTCAGAAGACGACTATGAAAACAACACGGAACATAGCAAAGCAACGACTTCCGAAAGGGCCGACAAAACAGTTTACCCCAACAAGAGATGCAGCGGTGATTGATATTCAGCTGCATGTACAGTCACGAGCACGAATATCATACACTTACCACCTTTTAAAAGGGATTTTCTCCTATTGTACTGACTGTAATTTTATTTTATTATGAACATAGTATTTTGGAACCCACACCATTATGAAATTTGCCTTATCTCAAAGTTGCAATCGTTATTTAAAGAGAAAATCGCTTTTGAATTTGGCTATGTGTATACATATTTTTACTCGTGACTGTACGTGGTAATTGCGTAACACACTATCAGTGGGAATGGCTTTCATTTTGACAGTTCAACAACATTTATTGCGTTATTTACGAACTGAGCAGATGAATTCGTGTAATGAATTAGCAATATCATTGAATATGATTCAGATTGTGATTGAGTGAGTGAATTAGGCAGAACACAACTTAGTTGATAGGTTATCTAATTAACTGTCTAATTTATGTTATTAGGACAAAAGAAGATAGATAAAATCCATAATATCCTATCTTCGAAAACCACATACGTACCTACTCCCGTGGTCCGAACAAAATCAAGCGTCTACCTACATGTCCTACATATATAGGTGCATTATTTTGTACAATGATATACACGGGAAAATCGTCCTCCCCCTGGTGGAGGTAAAAGCTACAATCGTTTTATAAAACCATGTGCAGAAATTATTATAACGTCATTATTATGAACGAAGACTATCCTCATAAAATATTTGAAAACAATCTACTAAATACCGACTAGTCCTGCTTACATTTAATAGAAATAAAATAAAGTACAGTCAAGAGCAATGCAATACGACAAGGGTTTATTAGGTATGTGGCTTGCGGTATTGTCTGTGCTTGCAGGTGAATTCCATTTAATAAAGGAACTTCTACGCCAACCGAGCACAAATCCTGTCTGAGCTACTACCTAATTTTGGTGCTCAGGACCCCCCGTTCAGCAATCTCGCTTGCGAAAACACCATGCGGGAAGAGAAGCTGATATATGTCGAGGGAAAAAATCATGTTTTGGGGACTGAACAAAAGCAATAGATTATGGTAGGAATTTGTCTCAAGTATTTTGTTAGTAAACTCATTAGAAGTAACAAGCATAAAAAAAATTAAGAACGTCCTTTTCTTGAAGTTGATTAAACAAGGTAAGTGAGTTTATAAATAAGTTTAATCTTCAGACCCACAGATCCGATTACAAAAATATATCACTGATAGAAAGTGACACAATTGCTGAATTCTAAGATAGGATATGTTTAAGAGACAGACAGTAAATACTTAAGTATTATATGTTGTCAGATCGCAGTTTGAAGAATTCGCCTAGCGAGTCTGCGATGCAAGTAAGTTTCTTTTTTATTTCCGGCAACAGCGCTCTCAAAAACAATGAACGTGCAAACAGCCGCACGAATTGATAAAATATCGATCGTTCATCTATATATATATATCTATATATTCAAGCATAGAAATCAACAGAGCAGTGTTAAGCCAGTAGTAACAGCCACTTCTTACGAGTTGTAGGTCGTGGGTTCGAATTCGAACCTTTGTCAGGTGCTACTTTATGTAAACTATTTCGCTCTCAAAACGGTGAAGCAAAATATCGTAAAGAAACCGGCACGTCCTTTTTTTTTTGGATGGGATATCTTCAAATGTTTTCTCTCTGGGCAGAGCGAAAGGGCGTGTCAGACTTTCATTGACTGAAACCCACCCGTGTTCCTTCAGTTGCCCACATGGCAGGGCCACGGTAACTCTTTCGAACGAATTTCGCGACCCGGCAGGCATCGGTCCTAGCAGACCCCTCCAGTATTGCTGACATCTCTTTGAGGCGCGCGTGGACCCGAGCCCGCACCCTAATTGCGAAACGCACAATTTATCAGAATCTGAATGGGATTGAAGATTAATTCCAAACCATTGCGTCATTTGTTCGAATAAATTGTCGGCTCAGCAATGTAAATAACGCAATGAATGTTGTTTAAGTATGAATATTAAGCCTTTTCCTACCGAAAAAAGTTCCGCAATTACACCTCTGGTCCTTACCGGCCGGCGAGCTACCCATTGCTCGCCGTCCGCAAGCTCGCGCCTACGGTGGCCGGGAGTCCGCTATCGAAACCGGCACGTCTTACAAACAAAAATTCGAAACACTCACGCCCACTCCGTCTTACAGAGAGGAGGCTTGTGTCTTAACAATAGGAACATTATAGGCTGATTACTACATGAAAATCGATAATGTCCTGTCTAGTCCGAAAAGAACAAGAAAATATTACCCATCTAATAAAATTGTTGCTATAGCAATAATCTGCCTGTTCCTATAGTGTTATTTATGGAGTACAATATTTTTATCTGACGGACCGACGCGCGTTACTCGTGGTAACCTACTCTACAAATACGCTGTGTATGTGTGCGTGAAAATGGCTAGTGTCAGCACATAAAGGGTATTGCAAATAGGTGAACAATTTCTATGAAAACTTCACGGAATTTGGTGTACTAGAGTTATGACGCGTTGTCGCGTTACGTCGGTCTGCGGGAGTTTTAACTCATACACACAACACAGACTTCCGTTGCCGAAGGCTCATATTCACATTCACAGCGTGTTTGTTCACTTGGAAACCACAAGTAAAACGCGTGTGGTTTCTTGCTAGATAACAATACTGTATCAACAAGTGGTAACTAGTACGATTGTTACACAGACACTGTACATCCGATGATAGCTCCTGCCTCTGTATTAACTTCGTGGGATCCTCTTTCAGGATTAGAGATACGTTGGGATTCGGGTTTTTGGTGGGTTTGGTTTTAATACGGCAATGCGTTTTTTACGCTGCATAGCCCATAGCCCATATACTTTATGAACTAACCTGTATATATAATAAAATAATTATATATCTGATGCTGATGCTGTTTGTTTGTTCGAACGCGCTACTCTCTGAAACTACCAGTGGGATTAGGACAATTTTTTTTTTGCATTTGATAGCTTTCCTTTTGAGGAAGTTTATAGTTTTTTTTAACATCACGCTACGACCATAAGGAGCCGATCAAAAATAAATTAGAAAGAAAGGAAGGCGGAAACGAAGTAATGGCGCCGGCGGGCGATGCAATGGCTTTGCTATAAGGTAAGACATTTTATGGTACATATGAAGCACGGAAAGTTCCCGGAACACGACGGGCTCAATGCGGAACAGTTAAGAAACGCTCGTATTTATTTGCCCAGGGTACTAGTATTGATTTATAACTGTTGTATGTTGTCACTTATTTGCCAAAGGATATAATGAAAACTGTTGCATTTCCTATTGTCTTTAAAATTGTAAAGAATTTGACTAGTAACATATCAGTTAAAACGAATAACAGAATAATCTGATCTTTGGTCACAATCGTCACTAGAGAGCCATCCATGATTGTGACAAGTATATTAAAGTTTGTTGAACAAGTTTTTGAAGAATAATATCTACAGATTTTAAAAACAGGGTGTCGGAGATCTGGTTGCAGGTACTTCTACCTGCAACCAGACCTCCGACATCCTGTTTTTGACTTTTTCATGGATATGTCAAAGGCATTTGACATGGTATCTTATGACAAGTTGTGCTCTAAACTGCATGACCCGTGACCACAATGTACCTAACAAGGTGTTGAGTGTTTTTAAATACTCATCAAATTAATTCTGTAAAATGGGCAATATAAACTGTCGGATGAGTATGTGATGCAATGTGGAGTTAGGCAGGGTGGATTAAGCTCCCCCATTCTGCTTAATTTATATATAAATGAGCTTATTATCGAGCTCACTAGTTTGCATGCAGACTGCTACATAGATGGGGTAGCATTTAATATCAATAGCTACGCTGATAACATGGCCCTTCTGAGTCCGTCTGGGGTAGGCTTTACAAGGTTAGTAAAAGTTGGTGAGTGTTACACGCAGGATCACGGTTTGAGATATACACGGATAAAAGTCAGTTGCTTATTTTTAAAGCGGCCAGTAATGGCCCAGAGGGCTATCCAACTGTCACACTGACTGTTTTCTTGAACAGTGTTCTTCAGTTAAAATATCTACGGCACATTGTAACGGAGGATTTGAGGGACAATCTAGATGTAGAGCTAGCAAAGAGCATTATTAGTGAGATATAATATGTAGATCCGAAGGTTCTCACGCTGCTTGGGTGTGGTTAAAATAACATTTTTTAACTCAAAAAGTTGTTCATGGTCGTCGCGTTCAGTACGACAATGCATTCAAGATACTGTTGGGGCTTCCACGCTTTTGTAGTGCCTCAGGTTTGTTCGCGGACATATAAACTGACGGCTTCGCTCAGATCTCCGATCAAAGTATCCGATGCAAGCGTGCAGCATCCTACAAAATACTTGTGAAAAACATAACCCTTCCTTGGCAATCGGGCAAAAATACTAGAAACATGATTAGAAATAACTCAAAGGTTACTGATGCTCTGTGCCACTGTGAATAACTACAAAAGCGCTGGGGTGGTCACGTAGCTACGTGACCATGCCCGCGCCAACTGTTTACAGATAATCGATGTACTAACAAACTCACATCTTGGAACGGGCCATCATACAATAGGAACAGAGGTCGACCGACTGACCCTTTGGGTAGACGACATAGTACAAGTGGCTGGCGAACAGCGACTCACAGGGAGGAATAGACATCTCCTAGAAAGCTCTTTACTTTAATTAAATGAGTGATTCTTACTAACGAAGACACTTAAAATAAGATTAACGTCATAGAATTTAGGAAAATGTAGTTTACTTAAAAAGTAAGTTACTTATTTATTAGGCATCACTGAATACATTCCGTTTTAATGACAAAAGTGGCCGTACTGTAATCAAATGTATTATCTACACAAGCCGTGTGTTTTTGCCCAAAATATCGAATTTCCATTCAAACTTTCATCTCCCAATTAACCATTGTTACAATAGTGCTCACTCTCGTGAAACAAAGGAACCCTTGCATTTCACATTCATAGACGCAACGGAGTAGTCTATGTTTTGTCTGTCAGTGAATTTAAGATTATTATTTAGTAGATAATTCAGTTTTGGGTCTAGATTAAAGTATGAATCTCAGAATCACGAAAAGGATTCTCGGCATCTCGTTAAATCGGAATCTCGGATAGATTTTTCCGTTATTTAAATTCCAATATATAACAATACAAATCCAGAATTTAAAAAAAGTTGTGTTATTTTTTAACTATTATCGTATTTCAGTCAACAGGTTACTTACATATGTTGTAAACTGTAATCAAGAAAAGCGTTCGCTGAATGCCGATATTACCAAATATCGGAATTCTCATACAAATTAATTCCGATATTGAAAACCTACCGATATTACATACCCTAATCTATATAGATCCTGCATACAAGATGTATTGTTTAAGGTGTCCACTGTAAAACTGTCAAACGTTTTGCTTCTGATTAAAAACTTTAGTCCTAACACTAATGCTAAATGTAAAATTCTATTTAGCAGACTTTAGCGTTGTGGTACTGTTAAATGTGGTCTCGTAATATAATATTTACAATGTGACAGTATTTAATGGAAAACACTGTATCACGATACCGATCCATTCAATCTAGTTACCGGGTATCTTGTTACCCAGTAAAGTTACTGGGTAACGACATACCCAGATACTGTTATTCAAGAGCATCCGGTAAGACTGGAAGCTCACCCTGACATAGTATCCCGAAAAGGCTGGGGGTGATGATTTTCAGATTATACACATATGAAAATTATTTAATCTAATATTGTTCTAAGCCCGACTACAGATGTGGAGGGGTTTTATTACAATAGTTTATTTTTAGCTGCAGCTGTCTGGATGTTGTGGGCGGACTAACGATATAAACGGATTATACATTTTCTGCCAATTATATTGACATTTGAACACGTTTCGGGGAAAAAGGAGAGACCTCCTCGGGCACACGAATAGAATAAACGAGATTATATGTCAGCCGTAATACGAAATTCACTACAATAATAATGCTCTCTGGAATAATGCCTTTTGAAACTCCAGCATTAGATTTTGCTTGCTTTAAATTTAATAAGGCGGTATGTTCCTGGAATATTAGTTTCTGAAAATGTGCAGTTTGGTTTCTACCAAAACCCCACATTTCCAGAAACGAATATTCCTATTTGTTGAATTTAATGCACAGAAATGTTGTATTGGAGAAATATTCGGTTTCAAATCTACCGAGAGTTGTATAGTTTTCTTAGAAACTACAACAACTGAAGCTTTGAATAGTGCTCAGAAAGATGAAATTCTATGTTCACAAAATGAATGCCTCAATGTGCAGGAATATTTTCCTTCCCATTACTGCACTAGCAGTTTCTGATAAATTTTAAGAATGGCAAATGATCTAAAACTCATGATATTTTTTTTGAAGGGACACTAAAAACTAATGTACCTTTGTCTAAAACGTCATTATAGTGTATCATATTTAAAAACAGAATTTGTTTGACATCCTCCATAACGCTTGGCAGGCGAGTTGGCAATCGCAGGATGGTGGTAAAATGCATAGAGAACACTGCTGCCTATTCTCAAGTAAGTTCCTTAGTCACCTCTTACGACACCCACGTGAAGAAATGGGATAGTGCTATTCTTTACGTTCGGCACCACAAGGAATGACTAACCGATCATGTCATCTAAATTGTGAGAAAACTGGTGTAAGCGTACAATGGGACATAATTGCTGTCAACACGTGGAGTTATAAAAACTGCGGAAAAAAAGCGTCACAATGGCATGCGACTAAGTAGCTGTAATTGTGATACTTATTACAGGTTCTAGACGTGTTTACTTGGCCTTTATGAGAGAATATCGGTCACGAGTGGTTTGACACACGTTAATTACATTCCGCCTAGATTTTGCCGTAGAAATTTGAATGGCAAGAATGCGCAGATGCGCAAGAATATACGTAGAGTCAAGAAATGCTATACACATTGTTTTTTTACCGACTTTGTCACTCCCAATGTTTTCTATTAAAATGACAGTGACAATGGCTTCCCTGCGATGCGCGAAAAGGACTTGCTTAAAAAAATCTTAACATGTTCGCTTTTTGACCAGTGTAAAATTTTGTAAAGTCATTCGTTTTTTTCAACTGCCGTCTATTGTTGTGTGCATTGAAAGTGGTAGCCAAAGTTATAATGACGAGAAAACATATTTGTAACGTTTCAGTTAAGTAACATTAAACAGAAAATCATCAAAGTAAAAGACGAGTTTTTTTTTGTAAAAGCTCTTGAAGTCACAAATCCCTACTTCTATACTCTACACTAATACTATAAATGCGAAAGTTACTATGTCTATCTGTTCCGCATTCATGACTAAACCACTGAACCGATTTTGATGACATTTCATACGGGGTGAGGTTGAACCCCAAGAAAGGACATAGGCATTTATTTCCTGACGTCGTCTGCGTCCGCGATAGTCGACCTTTACGCGGATGAAGTCGCGGGCAAAAGGTAATAATATTATAAATGCGAAAGTAACTCTCTCTGTCTACAACAAGCGTAACGCTTTCACGCCAAAACCACGAACCGAATTTGTTGAGTTTTGATACCGAGATTGACTAGACCTTGAGAAAGGACATAGGCTACCCTTTTTCGCGAAAAATAACTACGTCCTCTTGCAATAAATTCACGGGCAAAAGCTAGTACTTAATATTCGGTTAAACCATGTTGTTTACCTATCTGGCACTTATCGAAAACCTATTAATGTACACGATGTTATAGAGGTTGTAATATCTTCCTCGACGAGTCGTGAGTCCCGCATCGTACCTTTATTGTCACGGGTACCAATTTCGTTGTTTGGAGTCTCTCTAATTATAATTAGTTTTACAATTAGTTTGTAATAAACCTTGTACCTTATGACAGTAAAGTTCAACTTGCCATGTCTAAAGTTCTCTAGCCCTGAGCTGGTACAAATTTATTTCTTGTTTTTTGTTTTTTGGGCAGCGGATGACGGGAAAAGTTCCATGGAAAAAGTAAAGAAAAAAAAAACGATGCGATAAGGTCTTATTATGAAAATATAGGGTATGTTCCGTATGGTGACAGACGTAAACAAAAGCACCATCTCATTTCTTCCCGTGGATGTCGTAAGAGGCGACGAAGGGACTTACTTAAGAATGGGCAGCTGTGTTCTCTATGCATTTTACCACCATACTACGATCGCCAACCTGCCTGCCAAGCGTGGCGATTATAGCAAGCCGTGCCAAATTGGGGGAGGCCTATGTCCAGCAGTGGACGTCTTGCGGCTGAAATGATGATGATGATGAGGGTGTATGGTCTAAGCCATCATACGCCAAAATAAGTAGCATTGCAAGACTTTTATTTTTCTTGCGAAACATCGCGGGTTATTGAATGCGGTACGCACAAAACTTTGTGCTTGTGTGTTCTGTGCAGTGCAGAACTGTACAAGTGGTGTGGTGTAATGCAAGTTAATTTTATCATTACATCAAAACGAACTAATCTAACTATTCAAAAAAAAGTGAATCAAGTTGTTCAACCTTCACCACCACTGTAGCCAGAAACTTCTTACTATGGTCAATTACGAAAATAAAATTCACAATAACAGGAAGAATCAGGGAGTTTCTATACCCTTTAAAACAGGTTAATCCAAACAGCCGAGTCGCAACAGCCCCAGTGCCCCAATGACCCCATTTTCCCCTAGACACAGTTTGGAACTTTCCGGGTGCAACAATACGACGCTTCAAATGTATATCTACAAACATTTCATCTATCTGAATAGATTGGTACCCCGGTGTGTTTCAATGAAGTTCCTCTTCATTTTCAAAAGAGCAGCGAGCTTCGTAATTAAAGATAAAATACCGGACTGATTTATTTTGTACTAGCTGACCCGACAGACGTTGTCCTGTCTCTTTGATGTTATTTGAGCACGCATTCTGTCAATTCTATGTCAAATGTCATAATGTTACATTAAAAAAGTTTACATTGTCCTATTATATGGTTGTTAAGTATTCTTAAATAAGGGTTCTTAAATTTTGCTAATTTTACGCGCAATTTTTTTTTTCTTTCATACGAACCTTCTCCTGACAATTACAAATACAACAAAAAAAAAAAGTGAAATCGGTCCAGCCGTTCACGCGTGATGGCGTGACCAAGGGAAATAGGGATTCATTGTTATATATATAGATATAATTTTTCCAACTACGATATAAGATCTTATGATCACGAAAATTGTTCCAATTCCATTTTTCCAATTATCCAGACATTAATTCTAGGACTTTCCAATTATCTTGTGACATAAACAAGGTTTAATTTAAATAACTGAAAACCTTCATGACCATCTAAGCATCGTCCTCAACTAAGCATGACATTATATAGTAACATAAAAATGTAATAGAAAAGGGGGAAATAACAGTCGCTCTACTTTGACTCATATTTCCCCTAGAGTTTCAAGATTATTTACAGGTAGCACAATTTTATAATCTAATGTGCTTTATAAGTCATAACTAGGTATATAATTATGTACATGGAATATTTTTTTTGGGTGGGAAATCATCACATGACTTCTCCCGCTCTGGGCGGAGCGGGAGGGCGTGTCAGACTTTTACTTACTAAAACCCACCCGTGTTCCTTCAGTTGCCCATGTGCCAGGGTCACGGTATCTCTTTCGAACAATCTCGCGATCCTGACAGGCATCGGTCCTAGCAGACCCCTTCAGTGCTGCTGACATCTCTTTGAGGCGCGCGTGGAACACTACTCGCCGTCGACCCGAGCCTGGTCCTTACCGGGCGGCGAGCTACCCATTGCTCGCCACCCGCAAGCTCGCGCCTACGGTGGCCGGGAGTCCGCTTTCGACTCCCGACGCCCGGGGCTTATGTACATGGATACGTTTTTTATTTTAGAGATTTAGAAAGAAATATCTTTCGTGACAGTGGTGAATTTCCGCCTCTTTTCATCTTTATCGTAGTTATGTGGGTTGATTCATTTTTTTTAAACATAAGCATGATATCACGGTTATGATCTCCAAAGGGTTGGGCAGAGACATACCTGTTTAGTACACCAACAGTATACCAGTTACTTTTAAGTCCTATGTAATAGGGCGACCCTATGTCGTCCACCGGGGACTCCGGGCTGTTTCTAAGCAACGCCAATTGGAAAAAACCCAATGGCATTCAAATCGACCTGAGAATGGATCCCAGGAGCTCATTTTAAACTAAAGTGCTCGCTACTATTATAAATTCTCATTTTTTATTACTCCTCTATTTGCCATTGTGAACTAGCTTAACCATGATGCCTTGAAAGTTGGGTAGGCCTTTGGTGTGGGATGCTACCTGTGTCGACACCCTCGCGCCATCCCATCTTCTTAGCACGGCAGGCTGTGCTGGGGCGGCTGCTGCAGATGCAAAAAATCTCAAATGGCGCAAATATAACAACCTTATTGGGAGCTATATTTTTGAGCCGTTTGGGGTTGAAACACTAGGGCCGAGTGCTCATCGAGTATTTCGGGACATCGACAAGCGGTTGGCTGACTCTTCATGTGACCAGAGGACTGGCCTATTTTTAGGTCAAAGAATCAGCATTGCCATCCAACGTGGCAACGCTGCCAGCCTTCTGGGCACTTTTCCCACCGACAGTGATGCGGACGAATTCTTTGATGCCCAGTGAGCTCTTCCCCCACTTTTTTTTTGTTTACATTTATTTAATTGTATATAATATATTTATTTTAGTGTTGTTTTGTGGATTGTATTTAAGTTAAATAAATAAGTAAACAATAACTAGCTTAACTCATGTGCAGGCGGAATGTTTGAATAAGTGACGTTACTTACTTTGTAAAAAGTCGAATTAAGTTTGAAACGTATGAAACTGACACAGTTACATGGAATGCGCACGTAAGAACTCACGGATTCAAATCAAACTTTTGATTAATTTACACTTAAATCAGCCTATATTGTTCCCACTGCTGGGACACAGGCCTCCTCTCGGTGAGAGGGAGTGGGCCGTAGTCCACCGCGTGGACCCCATGCGGGTTGGTTAGTAATGTCGGGTGTTAATTTAGACTGATGTATATAATAGGCTTAAATGAATTTGTATAAATCTGGCTGGTTCTGAATCAGCATAATAAATCTGCCCTTCAGTCAGAGTGGAAACTGCAGTTGGTCAGTCTAAAACCTAATAGAATTTAGGTACAGACGTCGCACGCGGCGCACGTCTGATGTAACTCATTGATCCTGCGCTGGCCTAGCGTAGTACCGAATTTCAATCGAATAAGCCAATATACTATAAAATTATTATAAGGTAATATAACTAATATAGTTTTGTATGTATGAGTAGGTGCCTACTACTACTAACTGTAATACTGGATACAATAAACTTTATTCTATTGTATTCTATACTGGTTTTGTTTTCGCAAATCTTGGTGTCTAAATAACGGTAAAAACGTTACTGACGAAAGCGTTTCTTCAATTAGACATATTGTTAATTCACGAGAAAAAAAATCGTTTCGTAACACTTCGCCCCTAAAGAGAGCTAAAACCGAATCCTTTCACAATAATTCTATAACTGAAGGAAAACATATTTCTATTTAAAAAAACACGGTGATGTTAAAGCGACAGAAACGTGGTCCATGGTTATTTTCCAGGACAAATTTAATCATTATAGAACTTCCTGGAAATGCCGAGAATAAATCTCCTCAGAAATGAACGACAGTAAAATCGTTTATTTAATAAATTTATAGGATAACACTATAGACCTCAATAAACTTTTAGCGCAGAAAATGTTCATCGGATAACGTTCATAAAAAAGTCAGCTGTTTTATGGAAAAGTGCTCAAAATGAGCATTTTTGTATTTAATAACCGGCGAATAACTACAACTCATTTCAGAGTAATATACTAAATCTATGATAATTGGTTGCGCGTTGCTTCTAACCTGTATAACCAGCCTTCAGCCTAAAAAAAAATCTAGATTTTGGTAGCTGTAAGTTTGAGGGTTCTTTGTCACCGTACCTATCAAATGAATAAATAAACTACAGGCATTTGCAGTTTTGCATGGACTGCGAATCTGCGTGTCTTTACGTTTAAATTCCAGTTTGCCAAGGAACGCGATTTTGACTTTTGTCATATTGTACTGGCCGTTTTGAAAACCATAATTTTGACCAGTATTTGACATAAGTGGTCAAAAAACGCGACCGCGTTTGAAATACCTACTCAAACACACTCAAACTCATTTATGTCAAATAGAGTTATATGGGCAGTTATTATTGTGTGTCGTTCATCGCTTTCAGAAACCAAAGCTTTAACTGAGAATAAATGAAATATAATTTCGTTTTAAACACTATTTTCACTTTTGCATCATAAAGTTAAAGAATAGGCCATTATGAGCAATTACGTTTATAACTTTCCTACAAACAAATGAACAACAGGCGTTGTATAAAAGTTGGTACGAGCAGTTAGCAGTTTTAATTAACCTTTACCGGGAACTTCGTTCGCAGGAAACGAGGTGGCCCTTTCAAGGATTGATCTATAATATTATATATTTCGTATTCCAGTATACACAACAAGGAATACGATTTGAATACAAAAAACAAAACGTATTATCTCCACATTAAATTAAACCATTTCTTTATATAAAGATAGCTAACATGGATTAAAAGGCTGCCAACTTAAATGGGACTGGGCAAGACATGTCTGACAAACTGTGCTCAAATATTACAAATTGGTGCCCCGAGGCGGGTCGCGGCAGACCACGTAGGAGTTGGCGGGCGGGAAGGAGTACAGGCAGGCTTTTGCCCAGGAGTGGGACAGAGCAGGCTAGTAAAAAAAATCTTTGTATTATATTCCCTATACTGTTTGGGCTGGGCGATAATAAGTAAGTAGGAACACTTGGTACTCCTACTAATGGTAGAATATTAAATGAAAACTTTAACATTATTCAGAAACACTCTAAAAATCCAGGTATATTTATTATGTCATGTTAGTTATGTGAATGCGCTGGAGGATCGAGTGTTTCTGCTACAGCCTGCAGACGAGCCAAATTTTAAACAATGAAAATTTTCACTTTGTTTCTAACTGACACACGCTACCTTGTATTATGAGTAAATATGACCGGGAAAATCTGTTTTTTACTAGACTGAGCTTATGTTTGGACAGGGGAGTTTTAATGCTATTTGCATCACTATTTAGTCTGTTTTTATTTAGCCAGAAATTTGGTACAAAATGTAGGTGTGTTAAAACTATTTGGTTCCGTTTTTAGGGTTTCGTAGTTAACAAGGAGCCCTTATAGTTTCGCCATATCCGCCCGTCGGTCTGTCTGTACGCAGCTCGGCCCAGAGACTCTTAGTACTTCATAATGAGCCTATATTGTTCCCACTGCTGGGACACAGGCCTCCTCTCGGTAAGAGGGAGTGGGCCGTAATACCACGCGAGCTCAGTGCGGGTTGGTAAATATCACATGTCTACATTGTGCGTGGCCTGACACATACTGGAACGGTTTTCCTATCAGAAACCCAAAAAATATTATTTTCAGAATCGTGACACCCTTTTTTTTTTTTTTTGGATGGGAAATCATCAAATGACTTCTCCCGCTCTGGGCGGAGCGGGAGGGCGTGTCAGACTTTTACTGACTAAAACCCACCCGTGTTCCTTCAGTTGCCCATGTGCCAGGGTGACGGTATCTCTTTTGAACAATCACGCGACCCCGGCAGGCATCGGTCCTAGCAGACCCCTTCAGTGTGGCTGACATCTCTTTGAGGCGCGCGTGGAACACTACGCGCCGTCGACCCGAGCTTGGTCCTTACCGGGCGGCTAGCTACCCATTGCTCGCCACCCGCAAGCTCGCGCCTACGGTGGCCGGGAGTCCGCAATCGACTCCCGGCGCCCGGGGCGTCTCCTCCTGCGGCGGCTAGGGACGTGAGGGCGCAGAGACTGCAACTCCCTCACGCGCCCCGCCTCCTCCTTCGCGAGCATTACTGCTTCGCAGAAGGAGGTGACGGCTTCCCATGCCCTCTCGCTCCGTACCATGGCTCGCACCAGGGCCGGACGCGAGAGATCGCCGCCGCCGATCGCCTCCACGAGGACACGGCGGTGCTCCGCCCAGGCAGGGCACACTTCCACCGTATGCTCCACCGTGTCCTCTAGACGATCCTCACAATGGAAACACCCGGGCGTTTCCTCCCGCTTTATCCTGAACAGGAACCCACCGAAGCACCCATGCCCGGTGAGAACCTGCGTCAGGCGGAAGGTGAGGACGCCGTGGCGCCTCTCTATCCACTCCTCAAAGAGGGGACTTACCGCCGCAATTGTGGCGTGCCCTGCGCTGGGTTGCGACAATCGTACCCGCCATGTCGCCATGAGATCGTGACACCCTTTAGAATGCAATGTAGGATACAATTCTTAATTTGTGATTTATGAATTGAATCATCATCCACCTAGCCTTTTCCAATCCATCCATCAATATTGGGATCGGCTTCCAGTTTAATCAGATAGCTTCTGCCCGCGACTTCGTCCGCGTCAAATTTTTGCTCCCCTGACCCTTCCTGTCGCATTGAATAGCTTGCCAGGTTTCGTTCATTTTTCGTTGCTGCTCCGCTCCTTTTGATTGTAGCGTGATGTTATATAGCCACCCATCCACGGAAAAACCGTGGCAAGCGGTCTACAAAGTGAATATCATAGTGAATATAATTAAAAGTTTGCAAGTGTGCTCATAACCACCAAAAGCTAACTGTAGGTAAAAGAAAATAAAGCTCGAATCAATATCTCTCTCTTTATTAAAACGCAAGTTAATAAAGACTGCATATTTCCATCAAATTAATCCGGTTGAGTCTGAAATCACTATTTGCTCACCCGGAAAAACATCATATCTAGGTGTATAGCAGTGCCAATATGCAAACATATTCCATTACAATCTGCATGAGGGTGGCGCGGGGAGGCAACAGGAGGTCAAACAGAAATAACTGGTAGTAATTATTGTTCTCAAACACTTTATTTTCTGAGGTTTTGTTCAATTCAAGTTTGATGAATTTTCTATTAACAACTCGAATACTGTTTCGGAAACACTGTTTCCATTTCTGCCTTATTTTCCATATAGGAAAACACGTTGTTATGTTTCGATTGTTTTTTTTTATAACAGAACAGTTGTGTAACTGAATTTTCGTTTGACGTTTTGTTACCTAAGGGAATGCTGTTGTTTATTCTTACCTACGTCAGATTTATAAACAGAAAATGATCGAATGTTCTGCATTTTACAGTCATCTTTACTTCGATAAGTTACGTTGTGTGGGCTTAACTAATTAAATTACACAGCCCGACGTGACTCTTGCTCCTTGAATGAGAGTGGTCATTCCCCGTAGATTTTGGGTCACTGAATTCAAATTTGGCCTCGGAATTGCTCCATCACATCGCATTTTTTAGATATCCTAACCTAAAAGTGCAAAAAACACGATTTTAGCGTGTTTTCACGGTTATGTAGCATCGCGACAAATTAAGCTATCGAAATTTGATCGTATTTTTTGCACTTTTAG
The DNA here is from genome assembly GCA_947507805.1 of Aporophyla nigra. Taxonomy (NCBI): domain Eukaryota; kingdom Metazoa; phylum Arthropoda; class Insecta; order Lepidoptera; family Noctuidae; genus Aporophyla; species Aporophyla nigra. The sequence continues at coordinate 8,021,347 of OX382291.1, read as the reverse complement.
GTTAGGATATCTAAAAAATGTGATGTGATGGAGCAATTCCGAGGCCGAATTTGAAATCAGTGACCCAAAATCTACGGGGAATGACTACTCTCATTCAAGGTAACAAGAGTCACGTCGGGCTGTGTTATTGATAAGTACGCTTTAGGTATTAAGGTATTAATGGTATGGAGTTCCTTGCCCGTTCTTCTCCATAGGTTCCCACACTTTGGAATGGACAACTAGCTGCATTTTTCTGACTCACCGCCACTACAAAGTGCATGTAATTGGTTTATTTGAAATAAATGTTTTGAGATTGAGTTTAAGTTTGAATCCGACACATCATACATGATTTTATTTCTGTAAGTAGGTTTGTACAAACACTTTTACACGTCATTCATATTTTATAAACAAGATAAGGTCGGCGTTTCTTATGTGACCACTCTGAGAAGAAAGGCCGAAACACATAAAGAGGTCACAGTTTCTTTTAAAGTCCAGACATAACCATGGTCAGATTATGTGAAGACTATGAACATTCAGATCAAATCAAAATATTTTTATTTCACATAAACCTACAAGGGCACTTATGAAACGTCAGAAGCTAGGTGCACGGTTCAAAATTGTTGATTCCTATGGAGAAGAGCCGGCAAGAAACTCTCTTAAAAATAATTTACTCTTTTAAAAATAATTGGCTTTTAGAATGGTTTCAAATTTAGGTATGCGAGAACAGTGTAGAACTGTCAATAAGTACCAGGTACTTAATCAAATAGAAAATTATCTACAGTCTACAAGACCTACAACATTCTCACATTCACAATATATAAAAGAATCTACTTAAATGATAGTATTTCATAAATAAAACATAATAACCTATTTAAACCAAATGTCATTGTTGATATGACAACCAATATTAAAGAGGTCATTGGTGTCTGAAATGGTCTTTCAGAAACATGAACATGACCTATAGTCTTATAGCAGGGGATGGAATAATGTGAAATAACTTTTATAAAACACAACTTTGTGATACCCAATGAACTTGTTCTTATTATTAGGTCCATAGTGTTATTATTCAAACCATTGCAAAGGACAATTTTGAATTTCTTGCCGGCTCTTCTTCATAGGAATCGACAAATTGTTACCGTGCACCTAGATTCTGACGTTTCATAGGTGCCCATGTACGTTTATGTGAAATAAAAAAAATAGATATTTTGCACTTATGTATGTATAGTGTCATTGCAATTATTTAATTCATAGAGAAATAAATAAGTGAAGTACTATAAAAGCTCTGAACTAATCTCTGACTTCGTGTGTTCGAACTAATCAAAAATTTCGAACCTATTCGACTGTGTGCTTTTTATTTCAACTCACTGGCACGAGTATGGCTAAATTTTAGAGTAAAATTTGAAATGTTGAATTGGAAGCTCGAAGGTAGCTCGAAATGAATACATACGTTTTTGCAATTTAAAGTTCAGTATCAGGTTGTATGTTGGTCAAATTAAGATTCACGATCGTAACACGTATGATTTATAGAATTAAAATTACCAAAACAACCCTTTACTTTGATTTAATTCCATTGAATAACTATTTCAAGAAAAACTCACTCAATAGAATTAAATGAGCTTGTGAGGGTTGTAATGATATTTTAAATGATTATAATTTTGTATAACCATATTTTTCGCGGCTGTGAATCATATTTTGTTCAATATGAAGTTTGACACTGACACCTGCAAATTGCAATTGAGTTAAGATACCTTAAGTGATATAATGCTTTTTTTGCATTACAGTGAAACTCCGATTATCCGAACGCCGATTAACGGTATCGCCAATTATCCGAATCGAATCCTAAGCGTAATATAAAAATTAAAATCAAGTAATTGTTGTTTTGTTTAGTTGTAACAAGTTGGAACTCGCTGTAGTCCAGATATATTTCAACTGTTATGGTTGAAAGCTGAAAAAGAAAGAAGTTTATTCTAGGTGTGACAGTTCGTTTTTCTTTATTACCAGTCTATGTCCGATTATCCGAATTTTCGATTATCCGAATCGACCCCGGTCCCAATTAATTCGGAAAATCGGCATTCTACTGTATTTTTATGCCGATTTTTTTTACATCTTGTGGAATTAAGGTCCCCACAAGGTACAGATAGTTTATAGTGCCATAGCTTACTTCATCAACAATTCTCAGTGATTTAGCACCTTATCAACGGTGTATAATTACTATAATCCCGTTATCAAACCCTCACACTCGAGCATATATCTCGCGTGATAGTGCAGATTAAAAATTTCATATAAACAGGACACTGTTATCTGTTTATCCGATTATGCGTACGACATCGTTCTAATCAAGACATTTGCGTAAATGTACTTAGTATTAATTTCTTGCATAATTTATTTTGAACAATGTTTGTTCGTGAAGTGGATTAAACATTTTTGTGCATGAATTTTTCACATATATGTTTTGCAATTTAAATTTTTAGACGAAGGAGGACAAGAAGTATGTAGCAAGGGAAAAGTCAGCATCATACCATTTGCCTACCCTTTTTCCTATTATTTTGAGATGGGTTCAAGTGTAATCGGTTGTAGCTGAATACAATTTTTTTGTTTTACATGTGCTGACTCAAAGCCTGAACAGTAAAGGACCAATAACAGTTTTTGAGGAAATACGTTTGAAAGTTTCAACGTCGTGATTTGTTTCAGTCTCAAAGAGAAATGTCGCTTTGTATTATGTATAGCTTTATCGCTATTCATTTCAGTAAGTAGATTTGTACTTTATAGTATGCAATCAGGTTAAGCTACGCTTGCCGCGGTTTTTTTATGGATGGGTGGCCATCTTTACATACCAAGACCCCTCCTGGGCTCGGAAAGCACATTAGCCCGTTAGTTCCGGCTGGAATTTGTGGATTTTGGGCAGTCGTTACAGGTCATCAGAAGCCCGAAAATCTGAGAACCAGTCTAATCAAGGGTATCGTATTACCCAGTAACTGGGTTGTGGAGGGCAGATAGGCAGTCCCTCCATGTAAAATACTGGTACTCAGTTGCATAGTGCGAGCAGTGGTAGCCAAGTGGTAACAGCCGCGACTTACGAGTAGTAGGTCGTGAGTTCGAACCCAAGCAGGCGCTTTACTTTGTGTAAATTATTTAATCGCCACTGCTCTCAAAACGGTGAAGGAAAACATCGTGAGGAAACCGGCATGGCTTAGAACTAAAAATTCGAAGACATGTGACATCTAGCAACCCGCACTGGGCCCGCGTGGTGGATTATGACCTGCTCCCTCTCACCGAGAGGAGGCCTGTGTCCCAGCAGTGGGAACGTTATAGGCTGCTGATGATTCAGTTGCATCCGGTTAGACTGGAGGCCAACTCCAAAATAGTCGGGACAAGGCAAAGCTGATGATGAAGTAGATTTGAACAATCACTTTTACACGTCAATCATATTTTTAAAACTAGATGAGGTCGGCGTTTCCTATTTGACTACTTTGAGATGAAAAGTCGAATCATAAAGATGTGTATAAGAAAAATGTGTATAATATGTGTGTTTTAATTTATAATAACTTACCGAATGAACTGAAATTATTAAAGGGTAATGTATTTAAGACAAAATTGACAGATTGTTTTCTAAAGTGTTGTTTTTATAGTTTTAAAGAATTTATGGGACATACAAACACAAATTTAAATTTAGTGTAATTATTAATATATAATCAATATAAATTAAAATTTAAGTAGGTATGTAGTAAATAATAATTGTATAATAATTAATGTAATTTAAAATGTAATCAATGTACTATGAGTATAATTTATATAATTAATATTTGCACGCTTGCTCGCAGGCAGAATACAATTACTCTTAGGTTATAAGATCTCACCTTCCCTAAAAATGTATTTCTTGCAAATAAACATTTGATATGATTCAAACTCAGAGGTTCACTGGAAGAAAGACCATTCAAGAAATCACACTATTTCGGAAATTTGTCGTCAAAGTGACTATGTCGGATGGTAATGGACCGCTTGTATGGCATCGAACCTTAATTAACGTTCCTTTCAGGCTGTCTGGGAAATCATTTTCCGATAAATGCATTCAAACTGACTTAGAGTGCTTTTCTTTGAACATAATTAGTTTACCTTCAAGTGTCCCGACTTTTTTTATAAGACCTGCACTTTAATTACCTTACACATTATCAATCAGAATCTAAATAATTTCTAAACAATCCATTGCTTCAAATATTCGGAAAAATTGTCTACTCAATAACGTAAATAACACATTGGATGTTGTAAAACTATTAAAATGAAAATAATTCTTCATTCTTATTATGTAATTACCCCTCTCGTCCATTTGCGTTGCTATTCAGTGTCGTAAGCAGATTTTGTGGTGGTTGACGTATTTTAGTTAGGATATTTATTCATTTACACTCTTATTTATTTATTTTATTACTTATGTAAGTACTCACAGTACAATACAGAGTGATACGGCATATTTATAGAATTGAGTGCAAAGGTCAAATTTAAACTTCGAAAAATGAACTGTGAATCTGAAGCTAGTTACTTTATCCCACGTTTTCAATAAATGTGATAATTAAATTAGAAATGATTACATTTAGTCTTAAATATGTCTTGACATTATATTATTTAAATAAGTATTATTAAATATATCACTGATTTAGAATTGACGCACAAAAAAAAACCATGATTGAGATCTAGGTACGTTTTTGAACGGGCAACTAGCATTAACTTTCTGACTAACTCATCGACTTTTTAATCATTTTCACCCGTAAATGGTTAAACTTACTGTTTTTGTGGCAACAAAATATACGTATTTATACATACATACATGAACTCAAGCCTTTTTCCCATGGGGTAGGCAGAAACCACGGAACGTCACTTGCTACAATCTCTACTCACTCCTTTTGCCTCGTTTAGGTTCATACAATTGGTCATACACACACGCCGGTTGCGAGTACTACGCACCTGACCTTTCTGAACAACATCACCAATAAGGTCACTGTATGTCCTCCTAGGGCGTCTCCTCCCGGTGCTTTCACTCACATTTGCCTTGTAAATACCCTTTGTAAGCCGTCCTTCATTCATCCTCTCGACATAACCAAACCATCACAAATTTATAATGCCCTCGAAATTAAAATTTTCTAGCGTTTTTTGTTAATAAATAAAAAATATAATTACCAGGACAGTATCTAGACATATGGTGAGCAAAATATGATTTTCGTTCGTAACAAATATGTATTTACAGAATTATAATCATAACAGTGTGATGCTTATGTTCATTCAGTTTTACCCTCGTTTACATTTGTGGTCTGAGGCTCCTCTACTTGTATATTTCGAAATTTCACTGCACCATCGTTCACCGGTGCACAGAATAACCATTCAATGTCTGTCGAAATAGTGCAAATACTCACCGACTAAAATGTCTGTGTAACATACGGACGGAGGGGCGGTCATACAGAGAGACCGACATGTATCAAAGTGCCTTTTGCTATTTGACTACGGAACCCTAAAATGAAGCCAACGCAAACTGCGATGCCAGACATTAGTAGTATAAACATTTATACAGATTTTTACAATTATTTTTTATTTATTTATTTATTTAAACTCCTCGCACACGAAAAAGGTACAAAAGCGGACTCTCTACCAGTCAACCAAGGGTTGTATTTTCAGTTTTGAGTAGAAACGGTTTAAATTTAAAAGACTTTTCTCAGTCAATTTGACTTTTTCTATGTCGCAGGAACTGATTTAAAGTAGGGTAGCTAAGTTATAGGTTGAACTGAAAAAACCCGGACATTTATGTATACAAAAACAATATGCCTTTTAACTATATAATATAAAAAGTTAAACACTTGTAATCAATTTTGATACTTAATTTTTGTTCAATCACCGCCGCAGGACCGCAGGTTTTTTCAATAACCGCCGAAACATTATAACGTAAGGGGGTTCATTGTAACAGATTGCACGTAGATGTACTTTTATTTTAAACATAGTATTGCCTCTGAGAAGTTCTTTTTTTTTAACAAAATGTGGCCTCTGAACTGTCGGAGTACGTTATGCTCACCTATACAAAAGAGCTCATTCGGGTGGAGAAGATCAGCACAAACTCATCTCTACAGTCTCTATAATTCAAATGTTCCGAAAAGGATTGCCTATAGTCCAGATCTTTGACAATTGTCAAGGATAGTCAAAAGCCCGAAATACTGACTGTCTTACCAAATCACGTCACGCAGTGACTGGGTTGTGGTGGTCCGATAAAATACTTTTTTATTCCATTTAGTGGCCCCATGTACGAGTACATTACTGGTACTTCGCTGTATCCGAGTAAATTAGAAGCCAAACTCAACATAGTTGGAAATGTACTGTAAATATACCGTGCAGGATTTTGACCGACAGATTATATGCATTTCAACTGAATGTGTGTGTTTGTTAGTATAAGACCTCGTATATCTATTTTGTGCCTCAAGGCTTGTGTAAACAGGCTACGGCTAGAAATTGAGCGTGCACCCGTTTCAACGGTAGGGTAGCACGAGCAAAGGAGACTGGACGCTTGGTAAATCAAATACTGTAATGTAACCAATACCAACACAAGCCCTCTGGGCAACATCCTCATCATCCAATGTCAAATTATTTGCAGGAGTTCTCGATCGGTCTTCTCTATCCTCACATCTATGTCAGCCGTATGATCTTTCAGACAATTTGTCGGTTTTCCGCTATTCTGTCTTTCATAAGTATTTACTGGTCCTCAAATTGGAACTTTATTTTCATTAAAAAAAATCTAAGAGCCTAGTTTATTTGACAATGTAATAGATCACTCAGTAGTTAGTCATATTACCGACCCGCCCTTGCTTCGAATTCGCACGGTTTTCACGACTGGATAATAATACATTCATATTAAATTAACTTACATAATTAAGAAATCATAGAAAGATGAATTGGATCGAGATTTCTTTAAATTTGTGTAAGTTTAATTGAACAGTACATCCTGCCGGCTGCCCGTGCCTGTGATCCGAACGCAACATCTACACAAACGTCACCTACACACCTACGCTGCTACGCCCATGCCGCTACGGCTATACGGCCACGGCTACGCTACGCGGTTACGGCTACGTCACGTCTACGCCGCCCGCTACGCGGCTACGGCTAAGCCACCCTAGCTACATCGGGTCTTAGCGATATCAATATTTAATCATGTATTGCAGTGCATAATGTGAGAGTACTTAGGTGGTAATTTATAATTAGACCATATGGGCTCTCTCAGACACAGCAAAGTATTAAAAGAGGAAGCTTTAAAACATAACTTATTAGCGTGCTTAGCCATATTTAACGTTAAAAGGTTTGATTATCTAAAATGTATGCATTTTACCGAGATGACAACTAATAGAGTAGTGTGGAAGAAAAAGACTTGTTACGATAGGGGCAGGAGAATGATGATGATATATAAATTATCAAATATTTTTTATTATCTTTATATATATAATTCTACTGTACGTGTGTATGTCACTGCACTCCTCATTAACGGCAGGACCGATTTTGTTGAATCCTTTTGTGTATTTAAGTGACTCCCTGGATGGTTTTGATTCACAATTGGACCCGATAGGTGGCGCTGCGATCGGGTTCAAGGAAACCGGACAAGGTCTGTCCGGTCAGCTAGTGTATTATATAACTTGTAGCTTAAATATTCATTAATAGCATAGTAGCATTTCCTTATTAAAAAGGATCTATTTAACTTTTCGGTTAATATATTTTTTAATAATCGAGGTTGTTTGTAGTATATTTTTAAGTACATTAGAAGAACAGAAATGTATTTTTATCCAGCCGGCTGGAATGTTTGTTCTTCATTTATGTCGGGTGTGTAACGTGATTGTATTACTCCGTGTATAAAATCTTGTACAAAATCTTGATGGTTTCCGTAACCATGAATATAGATATAGCTAATCTCAGCACTTTATATTGTCCTGTTTCAAAAATCTGGGTTTCAAAAAGTTGGATCAAACAGGCTGTTCGTCTCTGAAAATAGTTACGTCTTTTGGTGCCAGCGTAGCATGACCAATTCTATCTCTATTCTACCAAGAATAGACAAAGTTCTTTCTATTCAACTCGACATCTCTTCGGCCCGAGCACGGGGCGACACGTAGACTCGGGTTTCTATGAAGACAAAGACAGTTATTCTTTCCATAGCAAGAGAGTGGTAACTAATGTAATTAAGGTGGATCCGCTAAGGACTTTTTCATTGAATAGTCATACAGTGGGATTAAACGATCTTAGAGTATTGTATTGATGATTATAATTAATATAATATTGTAAAAAAAATGTACCCCCAACTGAAACTCCAATTCAAAAGTAGAGAAAATTCGTCGCCATGCTTTTTTTTCTGGATGGGAAATCATCAAATGACTTCTCCCTCTTTGGGCGGAGCGGGAGGGCGTGTCAGACTTTTACTGACTAAAACCCACCCGTGTTCCTTCAGTTGCCCATGTGCCAGGGTCACGGTATCTCTTTCGAACAATCTCGCGACCCTGGCAGGCATCGGTCCTGGCAGACCCCTTCAGTATTGCTGCCATCTCTTTGAGGCGCGCGTGGAACACTACGCATCGACCCGAGCCTGGTCCTTACCGGGCGGCGAGCTACCCATTGCTCGCCGCCCGTAAGCTGGCGCCTACGGTGGCCGGGAGTCCGCTATAGACTCCCGACGCCCGGGGCGTCTCCTCCTGCGGCGGCTAGGGACGTGAGGGCGCAGAGACTGCCACTCCCTCACGCGCTCCGCCTCCTCCTTCGTCGCCATGCTCAACATCGTAGAATTTTGTCGACTGAAGAATAGAAATATTTCCTCTCTTCAGTTTTAACACCGCCGTGCTTAAGACGATAGAAATCTTTCTTATTACTGTCATTTTGTCTATTCTTCCGTCGACAAAACTCGTTTCTACGGTGGTCATGCTACGCATGCTGGACATGCCGGTTTCTTACGATTATTTTATTCACCATCTTGATTCCTAGTTAGTGTCCTATTGCTAGAATAATCTCACACCCTAATGACTCTATTGTTCTCATTGCCCAATTAACGTGGGCACCGATGTGGCTAACTATGTTTCAGATTAATCCGCAAAGCAACCGGCCGTATACACACTACACAATGCCACGGTTCGATCAATAACTAGGTACTGATAGATGACGTGTCTTTAATTAGTAATATCAAGTAAGGAGGCGATGTAATCTGTGCATATATAAGATGACCGAGAACTGAAACCCTCGATCAGTACACGGTTCTGAACCGGTCTACGTTATCATTTTTCGTCGGTTACAAAAAGTTAAATATAAAAAACCCCCGGTCGAAACAGAAATCTATAAAAAGATAGATATATATAAAAAATAAGTTAAGAACTTGTAGTTACCTGTATTCGTCCTTCTATTCTATTTCTTCTCCTCTATTTCGACGCTGGGCCTAGTCGTCGAAATAGAGTAAAACTAGAATCATGTAACGAGTTCATGGTGTCAGGTCACGCATGGAAATCCCTGCGTGGCCCTGTATTGTAATAGTAAAAAGTCAAAACTGTACTAGGTTTTTTTTTTTAAAGTATTTACTGGTGGCAACTATTCTGATGCCGTAAATATTGTTCTCAATTTTTTTTGTCCGTTTGACTGGATTTATGTTCCGAATTGGTGCAAGTAAGCAACAGTAGAACTGATTTAAACGAAATTTGGCACGGCGATTGAAGTTGAGAATAAATTAAACTGTTCTTAGGCACAGTTAAGGTAATCCCTTAAATGTAGTCCGCGCAATCAAAATGTCCTATTTTGTTTACAAAGAAAACTTTATTTTCTCAGGATTCTTAAGTTATTCTACATTAGAGTTTTAACTTTAAATTCTCAATTCAGAAACACACTTACATTAAAAATGGCTTTCTTTTTGACAGTTCAACAGTAGGTATTCTGCTGGATCTAATTGGCATAACAAAACGTAGAACTACAAAAGTGTGTGAAAGAGGCACAGAACCACACTTGCAGAACGTCATTTCAAAATCATTGTTAGTCGTATTACCAACTTCGTGAATAAAAAATTTAACATCTATACGTTCAATAAATTGGAGTTTAAAGGTACGGTCCGTAATTGGACAATGACCCTTAGCTATAACGAGGATGAAATCTGAAATCTCAATACTTACGTAGATTTAACCCTTACCCAATTTCAACCAAAAATCAACCCACATCCTCGAATACAACTACCTTCCAACACAAAACAACTACGAACACTACAAAAACAACATAAAACACACACACACACACTAAACACAACCCCACATACAACACACATACACACACTACAAAATGGTTCACTCTTTAATAATTTAACATGACAGTCCTGTCATCCATGTCACAAGTTGAATCTTAGCTTGAGTGTCACAGGTTTATAACTCTGTATGAACTTACAATTTATAAAACGAATTGTAAAACTGGAAATAAGGATTTATTTATTTATTCATTGCCTTATTTCCGTTGTTGGCCAGACAAGTTTTACAAATATATGAAACAACGGATTAGCAATATTCCTTTTGTTGTTTAATATTAATGGGTATATTAATGGGTATATTTACTAGGCGTGTAAGATCGCGAGGCAGATTGCAAGGAGTATAAAAGCAGATTCATTTTAATATACATACCATGGTATCTATCTATACGTGTATGTCTATCGTACGTGACAACTTCATCGAGTGGCTTCCGACTAGTTCCCAGGCATTGTGATTCAATGTAGCCATAACGATCTTTTCTTTAGATTGACTTAAGTTTCCTTTTTATTGGAAAAACTTTCTAATTTCATTATGTAAGGTGAGTACATAAACCATTTATGTTTTTGTCTAATTTTTTGTAACTTCAATACATTTTAATTCGATGTTAACTGTACTGCACAAACATCAAAATAAATTATAATTCTGAAGTCTGAAAAATACATAATCCAAAACATTGTTCGTAAAATTCGCTTATAAGTCGCTAAAGGCATGACCAGGGTGATAGAATATGGTTTGTTTGTGGTTTAAACCATGAGAGTAGCGTGGTTCTTTTCTTATTGGGGTACAATTATCGTGGACGCATTCTTGAAAACGTGATCTAACAAACAACGTTAGGGATGAAAAGACCATAGACAGCCCACAGAAGTGCAGACGTAAACCTGATACATCCGTTCACTGCTGACCCAGCGCCAAACATCATTCTCATAGCTAAAAATACATAGTTCTATCATTAGTACGACGCGAACCCTTAAGAAATTCCCCCACCAAAAATTACTCAAATAGAGCAAAGAAGATTCCAGTTGAAAAAAAAAATAGCGGTGGTAAGCCCTGACCTATTAAAGAACATCTCTTATTTTGTTCCGCGATTTGGAATAAAAAACAAAGTTGGCGGCCAGGAATGAACTTATATCTGAACTTGAAAAGAGAATGTGACCTCTGAGTTTGTTTCGCCCTTCCTTCTCAGAGTAGTCAGTTAGGGAACGCCGTTTTCACCTTGTTTATAAATATGATTGACGTGTAAAACCGGCTTGCAGAAATAAAATCATTTATCGAATTACGTGTTATTTGTATAGTAGCAGAAACATGTTTTTGTGTGGTGACAGTGCTTTAATGAATTTGCGAACTTAGATGTACATCATCATCATCATCATTTCAGCCGAAACACGTCCACTGCTGGACATAGGCCTCCCAAAATTTTGGGGGTTCGCCATAATCGCCACGCTTGGCAGGCGGGTTGAAGATCGCAGTATGGTGATAAAATGGATCGAGAACGCTGCTGCCCATTTCTCTAAGAAATCCCTTAGTCGCCTCTTACGACACACGGATCACTTAGATGTACACAATCTTTTAAATGAAATAAATTATGTGACTCCGCCATTTTGTGTGAGATCCCATATAGTTATTATTCCGCTGTAGTAACCTGACACATACTCTGTTAACTAGACATTCTGTTATCGACGTAGTATGAATTACAATAAAATAAAACAAAGGTATCAATACGCTACATGGGAAAGGGGATGGGAGACTCCTCTCGCATCCCTTCCCCCGTACACTATTTTATTAAAAGCTTTTTTAACTTTGTTTTGTAAAAATACTGTTCTGGCACTATCGTGCTACGCTAGGACATGATGTCAAGCGGATATTTGTACTACCAAAATAGTAATATTTATTTCCCGTCACCTAGTTCTTACTTGATATAGATCTCCGATCCCGAAATTTTCTCAACTTCGACGCCTTTGCAAAAAAGTCAGGCGTACTATTTGTACTTTAAAAGTATGTAATATTATTGTGCCCCTAATACAAGTTATTTTGATAACTTAGCAAGGGTGCTAGTTACGACAACTTTCAGTGTGCTCTTTATACATTAAAGTCTTAAGTATGTAATGTTAAATAGCTGTCTTCTTGATGTGAATAAATACTTGATAAATATGATATTGACAGCCGCCTTAAAGGGGTGATCCCCTTCAAGGTTATTTTATTTATGGCGGTTCTTCCATCAATGAACTCAGCCTATCGCAGTCCACTGATGAACATAGGCCTCTCCCATGGTGCACCACAAAAGCCTATCTTCCGCATAATTAGTGTAAATAATTATTACTGATGCGAACCTGCAATTAGGTAGCGGTTTCCACTCACAGAATTCTCACTTCTGCTTGATCAGACTTCTCAGATACCATGATATAGGGATCATAGGTAATAACATGATCATTAAGAACAGTTCGCTAAGCTGATTTGGACTGAGGGATACGCCAGCATCCGTGTAACGCAAGTACTCATGATTCAATGGAACCAACTATTATGTAACTATATCGGCCAATGCATTCATTAGGGCTCCCTCGGACAGCCGACTGAACAGAAGAACAATATAGTCTGTACGTAACTCCCTAAACAGAGTTGGTATGAACTGTGGGCATGTGACAATATGGGACGCTCAGATACATTCAGCGCGGTGGCATTATAATTTAGCGCGCGCGGCTTGATTGCATATTTGCACTATTATCAGAAGCCTCCACACTAGAACTTTTTTCAGCTGCACTTTCTGTAGGTGCCTGCTGAAAAGCAGCAAAACAGAGCAGTAGTGTCCTAGTGGTAACGGCCACGACATACGAGCTGTAGGTCTACTTTACTTTGTGTAATATATTTAATCACTGCCTGCATCTCAAAACGGTGAAGAAAAATATAGTGAGGAAACCGTACATAATATGTATAATAGGGCCTCGGCTGTAGTGATCAATACCTGTCAGTATATATAGACACATATATACAGGATGCACATCAGTTAATCTTTATCCTTAAACCGAGCGTGCAACAGCTAGAAGTAACAATTATAAGTTTGACCAATGTGTCTCAAACGCATAGCTGGGCATTAACTCGTTAATCCGTTAATCGTTAATTAACGAAGTTAACATTTTGATTAACGGATTAACTTTTAAGTTAACTTTTAAAAATGTTAACGGACACGTTAACTTCCGTTAATATGCAGAAGTCCGTTAATCGTTAATCCAATGCCTATTATTTACCGCACAACACCGCGGCGCGGCGCGAAAAACTGGCTTAGACAAGTATGAAACGACAAAGATATTTTAACACCAAAACGAGCCTCGCTTTCAGACGAGAACTTCAACATGTTAATGTTCATGAAGGGGAATATGCACCTTATGCCCGACGATTAAATCACACATTTGAATTTTACAAGTATTTTGTTTTGTTCCTAACCTGTTAAATTCTAGAACTTAAACCAACAGGTTTTATTAGTTCACTAAGGCAACGATATAAAAATGAAATTTTACACATATTAACGGATTAACGTTAACTTGCGTTAATTCTTCCGAAATGTAACGCTTTAACGTTTAACGAAGCTAACTTTTTTTGTAGCGGATTAACGGTTAACGAAGTTAACTATTTGATTAACGGTGCCCAGCTATGCTCAAACGGGAGAACCGATTTGGGTGCGGGTTTTTTTTCATTTAAAAGTAGGCTTTCTAGCTATGGTTCTTAGACATGTTTTAAGAAAATCGGTGTGGTTTCGGCACGGCGATCCTTCGATCAAAATATTACCAACAACTTCGTTGCCAATACGTATACCAATTGTTTTTACGTTTTAGTGCTTTTTTGTTTAGGTTGGAAGTTTTTTAATTGAAATTTTTCACACAAATAATGTTAAACTAACTTCTACCAACGGTGTCGCCCGTGTAGATAATGAAATTATCCCCATAGAAACAGTACTCATTACAAAAAAAAAAAACGATTTATATTGGTTATTTTCTGTTTGTCTGTTTGCTCCGGCTAATCTCCAAACCGGCTGGACAGATTTCGACGGGACTTTCACTGGCAGATAGCTAATGTTACTTTTTGCTACTTTTGCCCCGGTACCACATTTCCGTGGGATAATTCCGACATACACGCGGGCGAAGCCGCTAGTACAGCTAGTACTCAATAAAAATAAAAATAAACTTACGTGGTACGGCACGTTGATAATGGTCACCAAGTCGTCTTCTGTGTTCGGATACGAAAGGAACTTATTAAACACCATATGTTCATGTACGATGTACTTGACCACATCCCCGGTTACTTCAAGCACTTCTCGGGTTTGAAAAAGTCTGAAAAAAAAAGGATGTTTTAGAAAATGATGATTGGGTGTCAAAATCTTCAGTCATAAGTTTATAGCGTGCAATATTATGATTGGTAACAGTGGCAGATCTAGATTGCCGTTTTTGAGGAACTTAACCCTGCTGAGGGTAAAGTCTAGCAATATAAACTCTACACAAAAAAAAAACATAACCTTTATTAAGTTAAGGATAATTGATGACAATTCTACCTACTTCGGCAGAACTCAAATGCTTCTGAAGTGGGCCCTTGAGCCCCTTAGTCCAGAGATCCACCATTGAGGGTAATAATTAATTTAATTACAATTACTGACAACCAAGGGGTATCGAATAACCCAGTAAGTGGTTTGTTGAGGTCATATAGGTATATAGCTACATATATAGTCATGTATCGCTGCATTCGGATGGTTAAGAAAAACTAGGCAGATGATGAAGAAAATATATTTACCTAGCTTTTAATTCCGAAACTAGACAGCAAAATTTACAATAATGGTTGTAACAAAAATTACAAAATGTCTCGAATTTCAACGTGCCTCATAGCAAAGCCCTCCTCTAACAATTTCTATTGCCCTCCTCCAGCTTAATTTTCTGCTCGCATCGGACAAGCTGTCTTCCCCGATTTCTATGCCATCCCTTGGATACCACTCTGTCACTACCTTAATCTCCTTTAAGGTCTCGTGTGGCCCGTCCATCTTCACTCTTATTGATCTATTCTTGTTGGAAATATCGGTCAGTTATATTTTGGACCGAAGGTGTGTTTCTTATTCTATTCTGTATCTTTGAACCTACCATGCCTCTCTCCATTGCTCTTTGACACATGACAACCTTTTCTGATGATCAATAATTGAACGACACTTCAGCAACCTATGTGCCGGATGATTGGCTGTAATCTTACCACTATATAAGAGAAAAGGCTCTCAGCAGGAGTGTAAAAACTACAACGGCATTAGTGTTTTGAGTGTTGTCGGCAACTGTATGAAAAGTTTTTGATAAATAGACTGATAGGAGTGACAGTTGACAATATATGGGATATGCAAACAGGATTTTTAGAGGATCTTCTCTGTATGGTGCAAAGCCAAAAATATTTGGTAAGAAACTACTGTGCTTTTGTTGCCTTGGATAAGGCCTATGACATTGTGTGGAGGGGAAAGCTGTGGTCAACACTATTCATGTACGGTGTGGACTGGCACTTGGTACGGGCATTGAAATCTTTACAGAAGGATTCCAGTGCTTATGTTATGATAAATCGGGCATACAAGAAATGATTGCGTTGAGGGGTGTTAGAGACGGTTGTGTAGCGTCACCGTAATTTTTCAACTTGTACATGGATAGGTGTCTGACAGATTTAAAAGAGGGTAAGTGTGCATTGACAATGAATAATTTGTCTGCCAAATGCCTTTTCTTCGCAGATGATCAAGTTTTACTTGCATCGTCAGCAGAACAGTTGCAAGACATGGTTACTGTAATGGATGAAGTATATCAGATGAAGGGGATACATATAAATGTGAATAAGACGAAGGTCATTGCGCTTGAAACAGAAGACAATGTATCGGAGTGATGTATAAATAAATGATAAGAGTGTGGAGCAAATGAGTTCCTATATTTGGGAGTTTGTTTACAAGGGATGAAAAGATTGATAAAGATGTGGAAAGGAGAGTAAATGCGCGAAATCAAGTAATACATGCGATTGTAACCAACTAGTTGGTGATGTCTGAAAGTGAATGTTGGGTGTAGGAAAAGAAGCATAAAATTAGAATAACTGCTGTGGAAATGCGTTCCTTGCGAAACATTTGTGGAGTAACTATAAATTGGCTGAGGATTGATGTGACAAGATTGAGAGAATGGATGAAGGATGGCTAACAAAGCTAATACAATGTAAGACAATACAAGGCGTGGAGATGTGAGTGAAAATGCCAGAAGTGGACGCCCCAAGAGGATATACAGTGACCATATGGGTGATGCTCTTTAGAAAGGTCAGGCGCGTAGTACTCGCAATCGGCGTGCGTGTATGAACAGCTGTATGAACGTAAACGAGGCGAAAGGCAAATGTTATGATCGTAGTTGGTGGCGTTCTGTAGTTTCTGCCTACTCAAATGGGACAAAGGCGTGAGTTGATGTGTGCATGTATGTCAGCAAAAAAAAATCTATACTAATATTATAAAGCTGAAGAGTTTGTTGGGTTGTTTGGTTGATTGAACGCGCTAATCTCAGGAACTGCTGGTCCGAATTGAAAAAATCTTTTTGTGTTGGGTAGCCTATTTATCGAGGAAGGCTATAGGCTATATAACATTACGCTACAACCAAGAGGAGCGGAGCAGTAATGAAAAATGTTGCAAAAACGGGGAAAATCACACGAGTAGGCGATTCGACGCGACGGGAAGGGTCGGGGAAACAAGAAATTTAAAGCGGACGAAGTCGCGGGTAGAAGCTAGTAAATTATAAATGTCAATAGCCAAAATTACAAAATATTAACTTGCGACTAGAATTCTAGATTTTCAGGAATAGCTAGTATTAGAAGGCAGGTAGGCGTTACACGAGGTAAAATAAAGTGGCAAAAAAAAATCTAGGCTGTATCTTCCCGTCCCCTATTCCACCCACTTTTACTTTATTTTATATGAATTAACGCAAAATATTAAATAAAATAATAGCTAAAACAAAAGGACACGAATAGACCAACGGAAGCCTCAAAAGTTCTGGCTTACCTTCTAACTAATTAGAAGGTCAAGAAAAACCTGTTCATAATTTTGATTGTTTATTAAAACAATCATTTTCCTCAATTTCTTTTCATCTACTTCGAAAGTAGGTAAAGGGTTTCTCTCGACCTTTTACACAATCACAATAGTAAAAAGGCTTTGTAAAGCAAGGGGGAAGTAAAGTCGTCGATCAGATAAACAATTGGTTTCTTTGACTATACTTGTAAAGGAAGATTCTCGAAAGGAACATAATTGGCACGTCTGTGTTTCTTAAGTTATTCAAAATGTACTGACTGCATAATTTCTTAAGATGTAGTTTGAAGTTACGACAAATTTTCACTTGTGACGTGACCTAGAATGTAAGATTGACCTTTGGAAACCTAATTAACTGAAGATCCAGTTTGCTTAAATAAACCTTTTTATTAATTAAGATACATTACCTAACTTACTATAGCGTTTACTCAGTGGCGTGCATTGCATATAGGCATATAAGTAGTGCCTTACTCGAAAAATCACCATAAGGCAGACTATTATTACGACACTAACTAAATTATCATACTTAAAGGAAACCTGCGTTTCTCTGCCTAGAGAAGAACAGAGGGCCTAGTGCCTACCTGCAAAGGACACCACTGCGTCTACCTAGGACATTAGGGTGAATTTGTAACCCTGTATCTACAGCAATGTTTAAAACATGTATTTCATAAAAACTTTTGAACAAAAAATTAAACCGCTGAAAAAACTTTAAGGTCGCCGACTCAAAATTTTATGGTTTATTATTTTTTGCTTTTCAGTTTTTTCGGCGGTTTAATTTTTTGTTAAAAAGTTTTTATTTTATAATTTTTTGTGAGAGCAGTGGTGATGAAATAATTTATACAAAATAAAGCTCCTGTCAGTGTCTCAAGCAGTATCTCAAGACGAAAGTCTGTGACCAGTGTGTGTTGCCAGTGATGACATATGGAACCGAAACGTGGTCGCTCACAATGGGCCTTATTAGAAGGCTGAAAGTCACCCAAAGGGCGATGGAGAGGGCTATGCTTGGAGTTTCCCTACGCGATCGAATCAGAAATGAAGAGATCCGTAGGAGAACCAAGGTAACCGACATAGCCCGAAGAATTGCTAAACTGAAGTGGCAGTGGGCAGGGCACATTGTTCGCAGAACAGATGGCCGATGGGGCCGAAAGGTTCTGGAGTGGCGACCGCGTACCGGAAGACGTAGAGTTGGAAGGCCTCCAACAAGGTGGACCGATGACCTGGCTGCAGGAATCCGCTGGATGCGGGAAGCCCAAAACCGGTCGAAGTGGCGGAGCTTGGGGGAGGCCTATGTCCAGCAGTGGACGTCTTTCGGCTGAAATGATGATGATGAATGAAAGCTCCTGTCAGGGATCGAACCTACAACCTACTATTCGTAAGCCGCTGCCGTTTGAACTGGGACACTACTGTTCAATTGACAGTAATAATTGATATCTAGTAAGTTGTAATGAAAACTAAATGTACTCACTTATAAACATAAGGTCCAATTTCATTGACAACGGGCACGCCACCATTCATCACTGCCTCAGGGTTGGTGATGTTGAAGATCTTGACGGTGAAGTTCATAGGGAAAGGTACTTCCTCGAAGCGGTCCATCTGCACTGTGTTTTCAATCAATGCAGTCTCCTAAGACAAAAAAAAAATGGTATTTAGAAAGAAGAAATACAGAAAATACGTTTATTTGCGGCAAACATGACGCACAGAAAGATCAGAGTTATATACAGACATAAAAATAAAGTGTGGGAAAACATGCGTCACATCCACGCAAAACGGCCATCACTCAGCATAATGCTGTGACCCTATACACAGACAGAGTCCCAGCGCTGGTTTTCAGTGACAGCCGGCGCTGACGTGATGACGTCGACCGGTGCAGCAACAATCATTTAATAAATACTGGTACATAAATTATCCTTAGAAGAAATAATTATATTTATTTATTTCAGTATGGTTCATCATGATTATAATCATTATAGATATCTGGGGTAATTACGTTACACGCTACAGGGCATTAATGTTCCGGCCAGGGTAGCGGATATGTTCGAAGGACTTAACGTTGCCCTGACTTAGGCAACTGAAGGAACACGGGTGGGTTTTAGTCAATAAAAGTCTGACACGCCCTCCCGCTCCACTTAGAGCGGGTGACGCCATTTAAAATGATTTCCCACCCATAAAGAAAAACAAAAAAATAAAGGGTATTAATGTTAATTTGATGTAGCTTTATTGTTTGATGTTGCAATTAAAAAAAAAAACTTAATTTGTTTTAATATTTACAGACGATGACAATATGGAATACATGTTAGCACAACTCCATGTACTTATAAAACTTTGCTTGCATTTTTATAATGATTGTATGAGCTCACGTGTTTGAGAAAATAAAGTTATTTGAATCTAGCATATTTCTGATTTAAATTGCAACTTTCAAACATTTAAGATGCATATTTTGACCTTTATGACTTGCATATAATCCGGTCTCAAATTAATCATCTTCCTAATCTCCTTATCCCAATTGTTCTGGGGTTGCAGCATCTCTTTTTCTTCTCTACTTCATTATTAGCCTGTATTTTAGAGTTGCTTGTCTGTTAGTCGCAAAACCTCCACTGCTAGGCTCCCTCATCATTGATAACAATGGAATTGATATATATATTCACTGATTGGTAGAAATTCAGTTGCATTGACAAGTGACAATTAAATTAACTAAGCACAAGTAGTTACCGTTCAATTTCCCCTTGAGCCCTCAAGGATTGCAACCCCTAAGGGTTGAAGCGAAAATAGAACCTGCCACTCGAATTTCAAGAACTGACAAATATGGATGCAGTGATTTTTGTTTGTGCTTGTGAATGACATTCACAATACAATAAATATATGTATCTGTAATGGCCTGATTGTTTTTTTTTTTATGGGGGAGTCATCCGGCCATGTTAACGAAATATTTTATCCACTTCACGCTGGGTTACCTCGGGAATTTTTCAGCTTTTCTTATGTGTATTTTCTAGATAATCGGTAAAGTAAGCAAGTATAAGTAAACAAGCTCGATGAAAATGTATTTCTTGTATAACAAGGTAATTGCGACAATTTTTTCCTGACAAGGAAAATTTCAATGCCTTTGAAACCCTTGAAGCGAGAGATTTTCTCTGTAATTTAATGGTAGATGGACCAACGAACGTCGCTTGCCTACGGAAACTTCTATGACGATAAAATACAAAAAATATATTTCTGCTGGGAGCTGGGAGGAGGGATCTGGTTCCAAGAAATCTTTGCGCTCTCTCGAAAGCAGCTTTACCAGGTACAAGCACTAATTGGGTTCGCAGAAAGTAACTGAATAGCTCGCTTTCAAACTAGTTTTAGGTCAGTTTGCTTTTTGTAGAAACAGACTAAAATCCTGAAAAAAAATCATGTGTTCTAACCATGTGTTTTCGTGTAAAGGCTCCCGCTGATTGGCGTGACGCGATATCGTTACGGGACTGTAATAGATTTCTATGAAAAATTCGTGGAATTCAATTAATGGACGAGCTTCGCGTCGCGTCTGCAGGAGCTTTCACTCGACATAATGTAGAGAACAACAGATTATATGTTGTTAAATTTCAAAGTGCATGTAGCCAATGTGCTATTCAGTTCGTCTAGAACCGACATTTAGGAGTTGGGCTATAAAACAAATCAAAAGGGACAAATACTAGACTAAGAGTCATTAGTTTTTGAACGCCAAAATTACATAAGATAGTCCCCCAAAACGCCTACTCTTCAACACTTTCTAGTGGATTTAGCTAGGAAGAAGAAGTGGCTCAACAAACTCCATAACAATTTAATCCGACCAACAATTTAGACGACAAGTAGTAGTAGGGTGGGCCCTTACACTATTTACTTTATTTGTTGATAATATAGCGGTGATAGAAATATATAGTCTGTGAAAATTTCAACTGTTTACCTATTACGGCTCATGAAATACAACCCATTAAAAAGTACATTGGGCGTACTATTTTAATATTCAACTTTTCTTTTGTAGTACAGACTCAAAAGAAATACACACTCTGTGAAAATTTACACAACTGTCTCCCTACTACGTTTACTGAAATACAGCCTGCTGACAGATAGACGGACGGAGAGCGGAGGCTAAGTAGTAGGCTTCCGTTGGCACTCTTTGGGTGGGAAACCCCAGAAAGGCAAGAACCTAGTCCCAGACAGACATTAAAGAACTTAAAAAAAAAATACATAGGTTAAATCTAATTAATTACGTGCCCTCTTGAGCCCCCATAGTATTTACTTACAACATTTGCAAAGTACATACAATATTGAAATTGCATCCACCATCTTGTGAAGCCCACCTTTTTATTTCAAATAAACAGTCCTTGCTCAAAGGAAAATACCGATCGTAACCGAGCCAATATTAGACTTTTAATTTAAAGTGGTTTTTATGAAATGTTCACTTCCTTTGACAAGGCAAGAGGCCCTAGTACGAACGTACGACAGAAGCGTAACATAAAGGGTATTTTATCGATTTTGCAATAAAACAAAATTCCCATCATTATAGCGCTAATATAAAAACTTTTAATTTAAAGTGCTTTTTATGAAATATTGACTTCCTTTGACGAGGCAAGAAGCCCTAGTACGAACGCGCGACGGAAACATATCTCAACGGAAATTTGATCGGTTTTGCAATCGAAAATACGACTATCTTTTTCTGTTAGAATATCAATCATAGGTTTTTTAGTCTTTATGCATTATAAGATGTGTTTTAATATATATTTTTAGCCTTACTTGAGATCACACATATCTTATTATTGAAAGCTTTGTAACGACCTTTCTTTTGGTGTCCTTTAACCCATATAGATTATGAGCTTCTGCCCGTGACTTCGTCCGCGTATCAATCGACCCAGAGAATAAAAAGTTTCATACAAAATTCAACCCCACATTTCACCTTCTTAGGGATGGAATTTCAAAAAAACCCTTTCTTAGTGGATACTTACTCTTCACAAAGAACACACCCTCCAAATTTTACGACGAGCGGTTTAGGCTGTGCGTTGATATATCAGTCAGTCACTCAGGACTATGAATTTTATATATATAGATTATTTATTTTGTTACGACACCTACAATAGTGTCATCTATAGAATGAACAAAGTCCTTTAATTAAGTACTTTCCGAAACGAGTATTATCAATAAATTACCAAAATGTGCGATTTTATGCAACGTTCACTCTGCAAGTTACAACTAGGCCCACAGTGCAGCATTTAAATGTTCTATTCATCAACGTACTTTTCGAAGCTTTGGCGGAATATTGATAACTACTTCTGGGTAGTCTTTATTTAATTAAAAAGTGTACAGTAATAATAAGTCCACTGAATTCTATGATTTTATAGCAAAAATATTATGCATATTTGCAGGGTTGTTCTTTGCATTGGTGGGTACCCTATCGGTAATGTGTACTAGATAAAGTAGGTCATACTTAGGTATTGAAGGAAATATGGGAAAAGTAGACAGCTCATGTATGTGGTACAGTCCTGCACCCCTAGCCAAGTTGATAATCTGCAATCGTTAACTCTAGTCGCTCAACGTTAAGTCACGTGGTTAGAACAAAAGAATAGATAATTCGTAGCCAAGTTCACATCGTTCAAAATGATAGAATGATTTTTTATCGTTTCTACAATGTTCAACGCAACATCCTTTGTTATAATGTGTCATTTTTCTAAAGACGTTGTAGGACGAGCGGCCGACTCAGGCGCGTCAACATGGCTACCAACTTATCGTTTTCTACAATTGCTGACACCGAGGCGTTACAGATTAGAGAACGGAATTCGACACGCAACGGTTGTAACTTGGCTAGAGGGGCTGTGCTTAGAACATACCAAAGGTCTGGAGTCAATGTCTGTGATGATTCCAAAAATGCTCCAATGATACTCTTATTTATATCTTCCGTGTTTTGTGAGTTTTATTTTCTTTTGAATACTGACTTAAATCTAAAGAAGACAACATCGGGAAAGTTTCTAAACATTAACGGCTTTAAGATTTTTTTTTTTTTAATCTACACTTCTTTCCATTCTTTTCCTTTCCTTTTCGATATTTTTATTAAATATGGCATCTATTTCTTTTCTTAGCAAAGTACTTATATACTAAACCATGATCTTGCAGTAGTAAGTGTGACTGCTGAGCGTGAGATGTTGGGTTTGATTCCCAGGTCAGGCAAGCATTATTTAGATTTTTCATTTGCGATTTCCCAGTACTTAATGGTGTGGTACACCCGTGCCTCGGAAAGCAAGTTAAGCCGTCGATTTAACGCCCGATCTCTCTGTGATCTGTCCATGAGATAGTGAAGAGAGGGTGCAAATGCGTTTGCGCACACACTTGTGTAATTAACATCGTCTCCGTCGAAGGCTAGTCTCTGCTGAGACGTACTCACTAAACTAAATACATGTAAAGCCTTTAACTTCATCTAAATTATAGGATTTTATCTGACTTAATTTTCCGATGTTTGACTCGGCAACAAAACTAGAAAGAAATTCCCAAAGATATTGGCAAACCTTTGCTTTCGTATAAGTTGGAACCAACAATAAGCTTAAAAAATCAATACATATAATTCAGGGCTAGCTAATTATGTATTTATTTAATCGAAAACTTATTTGTTATACTAATTTAACTTCTTTAGCTTCACATATCACAACCATCAAAATTAGGAGAAGAAGTTGAAAAGATTTGAAGGATATCTGTACTAATATTATAAAGCTGAAGAGTTTGTTTGTTTGATTGAACGCGCTCATCTCAGGAACTACTGGTCCAAATTGAAAAATTCTAGTTGTATTGAGTAGCCTAATTATCGAGAAAGGCTATAGGTTATATAGCATCACGCTACAACTATGAGGAGCGGAGCAGTAATAAAAAATGTTGCAATAATGGGGAAAATCGCACGGGTAGGCGATTCGACGCGACGGCAAGGGTTGGGGGCACAAGAAATTTAACGCGGACGAAGTCGCGGGCAGAAGCTAGTATACTTATATACGGGATCAAGCTAAATAAATAAGACAATAATTTTGAATTTTTTATTTAAGTGATCCGTGTGCTGCCGGACATATTAAAGAATAGCACCATCCCATTTATTCCCGTGGGTGTCGTAAGACTCGACTAAGGGACTTAGGGGCCATCCATAAATTACGTCACACATATTTCATGATTTTACCCCCCCCCCCCCCGCCCCCTCCTTGTCACAGCTGGTCACATTTGTGAGACCCCCCCCCCTCCCTAGTGTGACGTCACATCATCATCATCAGCCTATATTGTTCCCACTGCTGGGACACAGGTCTTCTCTCGGTGAGAGGGAGTGGGCCATAATCTACCACGCGGGCCCAGTGCGGGTTGAAGGATGTGACGTCTTCGAATTTTTGTTCTAGGACATGCCGGTTTCCTCACGATGTTTTCCTTCACCGTTTTTGAGAGCAGTGATAATGAAATTATTTAAACAAAGTAATGCACCTTCCTGGGTTTGAACCTACGACCACAAACTCGTAAGTCGGGGCCAATACCACTGGGCCACCACTGCTCACATATTATGTGACGTCACATATTTTGCAATTTTACATCTAGACTTAGATTTTTTTTGAATTTTTCTTTCATAGTTCATATTTCGTGTTTTAATAGTACTTTAAATTTGTATATTCAATTTTGAAATGTGACATCCCACCCCCTTGTCACACAATGTCACAATTCGTCGACCCCTCCCCCTCTCCTTAACGTGTGACGTAATTTATGGATGGTCCCTTACTAGAGAATGGGCAGCAGCGTTCTCTATCCATTTTACCACCATACTGCGCCAACCCGCCTGGCAAGCATTGCTATTATGGCTACCTCCCCAAATTGGGGGAGGCCTATGACCAGCAGTGGACGTCTTTTTTGAATTACTTATTATAATGCAACTGAATTATACCGTTTTGGTTCTTATTTTACTTATTATAATAACCTGTTCTTGCAAACAAAGGATGTTCTGATTAGATCCATCTGTTACACATCCGTTTCATCTGTTCGAGAAAGCATATATAATTTCCGCAGAAGCAATACTCTAACGGAACTGGTTAAGGATACTAATGTCATGACGATATATCTTTGAAACCATCCTGTACGTCAGTTTTAAATTGAAATCTTTTTAGACGCGCAATCCACAAAATGGGGCTTCGCGTGTCTCTTCGAAACCAATTTAAAGATGTTGATATACTAACTCTACCATCTCTTTATTACTATTTATCTTTGAAAGTATTTTGTATGTTTGCAAAAACTTAGGTCTTCTTAAAATAAGAAGCGATTTCCTTAATATAAATAATTTTGATCCCTAAATGTAGATTAACTAAAACTGACTAGTAAGTTATTTCTCATAAACAGTATTCGCTTCTATAACAAGTTGCCAAAGTCGGTTAGTAAACTTAGTGATGAAAAGTTCAAAACACACCGCAAACGTGTCCTTATCCAGACTGCATATTATCATATAAGATAAAAGACCACGTTCAAGATAAGGAAGTTTGGCAAGCATTCCATCTGCACATGTGATTTCCGTGGTACCTCATTAACGAAATAGCTACTACCAAATTACGATGTAATTTTTTATATTTTAATTTTTTTACATATTTCTTTGACATAATCTTCTCATTATTTGACATTATCGGTTTAAAGACATTTATTTATCAAAAAACAAGAACATTATAGTTCACTTAAAATATTGAGAAATGTAAATATAAAGCTAAAAGTGTGAAGTGTGTGTGTGTGTGTGTAGTGTGTGCGTGTGTAGTGTGTGTGTATGTGTAGTGTGTGTGTGTATATTATATATCTATAATTATAACTTGAAATGACTTAACTAAATTTATTTTCGATTTGTTATCGTTGTTTCTCTTTGCTGCCCTCTAGACGCTTTTAACGTGTATGTCTTTGTTACATTGTTCTCACGTAACATAACGCCGGGGTTACACCCGAAGGGTTAAGCAGAGGTGAACCTATAGTGCAGCTGCATTTCGCCAGTTATGTTTAAGTCTCGTTTATAATACGGGGAGCCTATTGCCTTCACCGGGCACAAATACTGAGTCCGGAGTACTACTGAAAATTCCAGATTGAACAACCCAATAACACTGCCCGACCTTGGAATTGAATAGAAGACCTTAAATTCAGCTACAGCGCTCGCGTTCACTAGACCAACGAGGCAGTCAGTTGTTCCCACATTAATAATCTATACTAATATTATAAAGCTGAAGATTTTGTTTGTTTGGTTGAACGCGCTAATCTCAAGAACTACTGGTCCGAATTGAAAAAATCTTTTTGTGTTGAGTAGCCTATTTATTGAGAAAGGTTATAGGTGATAGAACATCACGCTACAATTAATAGGAGCGGAGCAGCAACGAAAAATGGGCTAAAACTGGTTGGCAATTCGATGCGACGGGAAAGGTCAGGAGAGCAAAAATTTGACGCGGGCGAAGTCGCGGGCAGAAGCTAGCGTAACTAACATTTTTGGAACAATATAGTTTAATTTAGTGTCCACGGAGTTTCTTACCCGTTCTTCCCCACAGGTATCTACGACTCTTCATTGTAATTTTTGTATATGGGTACAATGCCTGAAATAAAACACTATTTATTTTATTTTTTATTTTATTTTATAAAAGTACCTTGTATTCGTTTAATAAAAATAAATTCTTTGATTTTGAGTTTACACAGGTTATTTGTTAACACAAAGCTGAATAAAAACTGCACTTGAAGTGAAGTTAATTCTTAACAAGGAATACCTTTTGAAAGGAAATCTTGTAGGATAACATACCCTTAGTATAAGCTAAAGGCTTTCATTTATTTCTGGTTTCTTTGTGTGATAAGAAAACATTATTCTTTTTAAGAGAATTAATTCTTGTTTTATACTTTTTTTTTTTTTATATACTAAAACAGTAGCAAGTGTGAATGTTATTTTTACTAGAGATACGTTTCTCTGAGCATTCACCCCTTTCAGGCCTTATTATTTTCTTCCACAAAATCCTAATAATAATACTCAATCAGAATCAGAATCTTTATTTGTTAAAAATAGCTATTTATATAATGCTTAACATATTTGAGTGCTATGTTTTACTGCGAAGGCGTACAAATTTCAATTAAAATGTAATAAAAAATATTAAAATACTTAAACATCTAAATAAAACAAACAGAACCAAAAATAAACTAAAAAATATTAAAAATTATCATTTATAAAATCTTGAACAATATAATAACATTTTTCTATTAATAGAGAGGTGAGAACTTTCTTAAATTTTATTAGATGCATTTTTTAATATTATCGGGTATTTTATTATAAATTATTGAAGCCATTATTATTCATTATTATCAAGAAATTACTATTTATTTCTCGTAGACTAGTTGTGGGACAAAAAGTATCAGTCACCTTAGTAAAAATATATGAAGCGCTGTAAGCTTAGGTATTATATACGTAGTATGGCTTACAGATTGATAATAATTGTATTAACGAAATTTCTCTAGTTCTGTTTCACAGGGATTTTTTATAATGATTAATTTGACACATTAATAAGAAAAACATCCACCTCCGTCAACGGAAACGGATGCACTTCATTTTTTTTTTGTTTCTAATATTGTCCGTTCTTATTCCTTTTTAAATCTAAAGCTTTCTCTTATAAGATCTGCACCCTAATTGCAAAACACACAATTTATCAGAATCTGAATGGGATTGAAGATTATTTCTAAACCATTGCGTCATTTGTTGGAATAAATTGTGGCTCAGCAACGTAAATAACGCAATTAATGTTGTTTAACTATGAATATTAAACCAATTCCTACCGATAAAAAGTTCCACAGTTACCCCTCTGATCATCCTGTAAAGCAATTTAAACAGCAGCAACGGTTTAATTGTTACAAGGATGGGAGGAAAGTGGTTTCTAATAATAGGTAAGGAAATGGATTTTGCAAGCTTTCTTATTATTGTTTCATAATAAACTTTCTAGGCTAGATAAAGATAAAGTATACATTGCTACAAACAGACTCAGTAATGTCGAGGCTTCGCGCGTTGCACTGAGGTGTCGGGCGGCGTGTTCGAGGCAGCGGGACTCCGGACACCAGTTGAGCCTAAGATATTGTTGAGCTCACGATGTCTAAACGCTACCCTACATGTTGTAGAACGATGTTGTTCGATATTTAATGTGTGTTTAAAATAAATATATTCGATAAGAATAAAAATAAAGAATTTAAATATACTTACGCTCACGATCATATTCTTGACGATTTCAGGCACCCAAATGTAGCCTATTAGGGAACTGCCCACAACGAGGACAGCGCCAATGGTGATCGTGACAACGCTACCGATTATCCCGCACATTTTAACACTCACAATTCTAATTAAACAGAGTTAATTATAAACAGTTGATAATTACTGTCCGGCCGGCAATACCACACGCTTCAGATAGCGATTAGTATTGACATTGTGCACCACATTTTTTCTCTGATAACGATATCCAAGATTTATTAAGGATTTTGATAGTAAGCGTTATCTATAAAGTACCTACCAGAATGGTTTACGTATATTCAAGTATTTTTATTGATATTTGATTTTTGTCATGCACAGATTTTTGCAAGAAATTACTTCGTACACAGTTAAGAAATCTAATTCCTAAAAGAAAGACACGCGAGAGTTTTTTATTTTATTTTTCGCGCAATTTTTCAAGAGATGTTGCACTCTTAAAACGCTATGAAACACTAAGCAAACCTACAGAGAAGTCCATCGTTCCGTCATAAAATAACGTAAGTAAGTACCTATTTTCAGATGGGGGAATATTTTCAAATGCCTTCGTCGTGAACTTATTAGTTCAAGGAAAGGAAAAACGCGTAAGCCGCCACCGGCAAGTTTCTAGAACTTGGAAAAGTTTACAAAGGCTTTTGTAAAAGCTCACACAAACAAATCATTGAATGTTTTATTTTCTAAGTTTTCCTTGGAAGGGCTTAGTAAATAGCGAAAATATTTATTTTGTTTATTATTATAAAATCTAAAAAAATATTTTACAGTTTGCCTAATGCGATAGTTAAGGACCTACACAAACTATCTGAAACTAAATTCAAAATGAAATAAAATTGTCGTAATACCTAAATTTAATTTAATTAAAACACACCACTCTAAAAGTCGTAAAAGAACAGTCGTTCAGTATACGAGAAAACTATGCTAGTCTATCGGTGCACGTAAAAGTAGATTGGTGCGAGCGGTCGTCACCAGCAGCAGTCGCGGCCGTCGCTGCCAGCTCGCCTACTCGAATGATACGCGCAACCGAATTGACTGAGATATGGCAGAATTACATATTTTGCCTGTATTCACAGATTGCATCCTAGTACAAGTACAGAAGAATACACTCCACAAATTTATTAGAATAAATTGTGACTCTTACCACGACCCAATAAAGTGCAATTCAGGTCTCACAGCGGTAATAGATATCATTATATTAAACTAGAAGTTGTCTCTCTTTCTATCACGTAACTCGTATCTTTTCCAACTAGTTAGGGTTGTCTAGTCATGTCACCACTGATAGAAGGTCAAAGAAAAGCTAACAAAAATATTGCCTGAGCTCTTGGTCATATATGTTATTAATACTTTAATTTGCTTAGTTTCCATTAATATTGTTAAGTACCTTAGTAATAGGGCAAATAAATAAGTATGTACGAGTGTGTTTTTTACAAAATCGAAACCGTACATAAGAGTTAATTATATTTAGTCCATGGTAAGTTAAATACTAAAATAAAATTCAAATAAGTTTTTTCTACCTATACTTATGAAAGCTAAACCTGACCTTGTAAAGAGAACTTCAAATATAATAATTAATAATCTAACTACGTAAATACGGGTGGGTGACATACATAACAAAAGTAAATACAATATTTGTTAGGTAGGTACCTACGTAAGTACTTGTAGGGAGACGTGCATTTCGATATCTTTTGAAAGGTTGTAAACATGAGCTTCGGATCCTTGTTATTATTTAAACAGCGTAATGCAGTGCAATATGCTTTCACCTTTATTTTAGTTGATATCTTAAGCGACGAACGAAGGCTGCTACGCGACGCCGCCGCCCCGGCGCGCAGCAGCCCACTTAATTGGCCCGACAAGGCGAACCCGCCGCGTACTCGTAGCTTCATTGCAAGACTCGTTTTGCGGAGTGAATCTTCTGTATTTGTACTATTATGTATTCTGCGACGCAATCCGAAATGCGGTGTAACTGCTCGATCACTTATACAACATAGGGTTACCAGGTAATATTCTTTCTGTATTATGTGTTGCCTAGTGGCAGCCAGTTTCTGTACCTAATTTCAAATAAATCTGAACCCTATGATTTTAATAGTGGAAAACGATGGTGACGATTTTGTTCTCAAACTTTTAACATTTTGATACAAAATGTAGTGAACTTGAGCTTGCTAGTGCTTCTAGTGAACTTTATGAAATATATAACTAATTTGGTAAACTGTGAGGCCCATATATGACTCCGTTGTCAAAGAGACGACCTCATTCTTATCCCAATTTATCTGAGGTAAGCACAACATGTCTTTTTCTTCCATTCTTTTTAGTTGCCATCTCGGTAGCCACTCCCGTTTTAGCCATAATATCATCTAGTCCAGGTGTTTCATAACCAGTGGCGGATTTGCCCTAAGGCCAAGTGGGCCCGGGCTTCGGGCGGCCAAATATTAGGGGCGGCCAATCGGAGTAGGTACAACAAAATACACTGAACTGTGAAGAAACGACAGAAAGTAAAGATTACATTGTGTGTTAAAAACTATACAGTCAGAGTAGTTGCGGCCCTGTGGTGACAACCGCGACGGTCGTGTGTTCGAACCGAGGTGCTTTACTTTGTATAAATTATTTTTAACCGACTTCAAAAAGGAGGAGGTTCTCAATTCGGATGTTAATATATATATATATTTTTATGTATGTTCGGCCATAACTCCGTCATTTATAGACGGATTTAAAAAAAATCTTTTTTTGTTCGAAAGGGGTTTATTCCGAAATGGTCCCATAAAAATTTCATATAGATCTGACGATGACTTCCAGAGATAGACACCGGAACTCTTTAAAAAACGACAGCAAATCGACCGCGATTTCTGCTATCGCATAAATATGCATTGTTTGTTTGGAATTAGTGCGGGGTGGATACCAAAACTAAAAATTTAAAAATAAAAACTTTTTTACAAAAAAAAAAAAAAAAACAACCGACTTCCTTAAAAACACTACAAAGTGAAAAATAACTTTAATTTCGGAAGTCGGTGGCAAAAAAACCATAAATACAGATCCCAAGACAAGGACTTCCGAAATTAAAGTTATTTTTCACTTTGTAGTGTTTTTAAGGAAGTCGGTTGTTTTTTTTTTGTAAAAAAGTTTTTTATCTTCATTGCTCTCACAACGGTGCAAAAACACCATGATTAAACCGAAATTTGTCGTAGACCAATAAAATCGAAGACGTGTGATGTAGATGGCTACCTGCACTGGGCCCGCATTGTAGATTACAGCCCACTCCCTCTCGAAGAGCGGAGGCTTGTGTCCCAGCAGTGGGAACATTATTGACTGATTATGGATGACTAACAATGCTCGATCACTTGTTGGCTATTCGGGCGTCCATGGGTATTAAGGGCGTCAGATGCAATCCTATTGTCTGTAGTACCAAGACTGACAATTTATAAACCGACAGAATTTAGCAAGTAGGTTTGTTTGGTTGAACGCGGTAATCTCAGGAACTACTGGTCCGAATTGAAAAAATATTTTTGTGTTGGGTAGCCTATTTATTGAGGAAGGATAACATAACATATAATATCACGCTACTATCAAAAAGAGCGGAGCAACAACGAGAAATGGGCAAAAACTGGCAGGCATTTTGATGCGACAGGAAGGGTCAGGGGACCAAAAATTTGACGCGGACGAAGTCGCGGGCAGAAGCTAGTCACGATATAACTTTTCTGAATCTTTTATACAAAACCTGCCAAGAAAGTAAATTCATATGTAGGTAGTACCAAAATTATGAGCTTAGTAAGGGGTGGCTGGTACAGCACGGCCTAGGGCGGCAGACTGCAAATCCGCTTCTGTCCGTAACTGTGCGTCGCGACGCTCCGAGGCTTCGCAGCGTTTTCCCAGGGGCGTCGCGTGCATCTCACGTTACCATACCGGCACCTTATGTAATGAGGGTCAGTACTACAGATTATATTACCTTTTGTTACGTCATATTTGTGCAGGGCTTGCTTTTTAGCAGTTGCAGTAATTAATTGGAAATACAAATCATTAATCAATTTAGAAAAATAATTCAGTGTAGCTTCTTCAAAACTTCAGCCTTAATTCGAGAACTTGTACATAAGAAAACAAGCTCATTCGTCCCCCTAATTCTTCCATGATACTTCCTGTTTATCTTAACCTCGTAAATGATAATTTCTTTACAGATTCTATATTCTTAAGAGATTCTATATTCTTTAGAGATTCTATATTCTTTGGAGTTTACTTTGCATAAAATAATCTAGTCAGAGTTTAGGTGGACCATTTTAATAAGTCGAGGTGCTACACTCTAGAATTCTAGAGCTACACGAAGGTACGATCTTTTACAAGGGAGTCACAAATTAAAAATAATACATAAAAAATCATGCTTTAATAAAAATACAAACTAAAGAGTAGAAAAATAATATTCAACGCGTATTTGTTTAACTATATTTTTTATGTTTGACTTTTGGGTTCGATTTTTTTGTTAGAATACACGGAAGGGAGAAATTCACCTGTATGGTGCCTTTCTTGAATGTGTTTGCTGTTTCTCGAAGGAGCTCGAAGCTATCCAGAAAACTTTATAAGAAATCGCTTGTCCTGAAGATTCTGCTCAGGAAATTATTGTACTGTCATTGTTCCTTGATAAGTGTGCTAAACAATTTGATCTGATGTTTTTAAGAGGGTGTGAATCACGTTCAAAGATCCCGTTACGTAGATAGATACAGATGAAACTAGGAAAAAAGGGGCCCTGTATCTAGTCTATATTCTTTCAAAATTGAATTTCATTTGTATTACATTAAGAACATAATTTTTAGAGCGTCACAGTGACAGTTTTTCTTTCGCATATCCTATCTGGAAAATAAAGGAATTCAGACTCTGGTAATGAACAAAGGTTTCTAATCTAGATAGAGATTAGTTAGTTGGATGTTGCAGTGCAGTATAACATACAAAGGCTTGTTTATCGAACACTACGTCGAGTGATTGGTAGTCAAACAGAATGTTCCTCACGTATCCCGTTGTTCAGGTATCAGCCATGCAAACACCGATCGAAGCCTCCGTTAATGAAAGCTGCATTCATATCAACCTGTTGCCCTCAATACTACGGTGGAATTTTATCAGTAGAACGTTTAATCATAGGCCGCGATATGTAAACGTAATTTAGCACTTTCCAACTTTGGCTATAAGTGATGATACTTGAAATAAAACTTAAATACGTCAGAAATAACTTATATTGTTAAACTAGATGTTAGATTGATTCTATTTAACTACTCAGAAAAGTAGTACCGTGTGGTGCCGGACGTAAAGAATAACACCACCCCATTTCTTCCCGTGGGTGTCGTAAAAGGCGACTAAGGGACTTACTAGAGAATGGGCAGCAGCGTTCTCTATGCATTTTACCACCATACTGCGATCGCCAACCCGCCTGCCAAGCGTGGTGATTATGGCAAAGCCCCCCAAATTAGGGGAGGCCTGAGTCCAACAGTGGACGTCTTACGGCTGAAATGATGATGATGACTCAGAAAAGAAAGACCGAAACAACGTCAGAGATCTCTTTCAAAGGCTGATTTGGTCGATAGATCAGGTGTAGCTTGTCAGGGCTTGCCGCGGTCGTTCCTTAGTTCGGTGACCATCTTTACATACCAAAAAATTTCCGTGTTTCCGAAAGCATGCTAAGCCGTTGGTCCTGGTTATAATTTGTGGATCTTTCACCGTCATTATGGGTCGTCAGAAGACCGAAAGTCCGAGATCATGTCTGAAATGGTCTTTTGAGGAAAGAACCACACAAATTGTGGTGTCCTGTTCAGTGGACCTGTCCAGTCAGTGCACGCATTTCTCACTAATCGTGCAGCTCAATTCACAACTTAAGAAGCTCAACGATTCTACGAGTTCTACCCATGACAGTACATTTCGGTAGGCCGCATAAATTACTCAGCCTGCCAGATCATGATAATAACTTACTGAGAAAGAGTTAAACAAAAAATTAATCACATAGTCTTCACATTCATACCACTACTACTGGTACAATCTACTTTACGAAGTAAATATTCATGTCATTATTTATACTTATAAAATTTATCATAGTCGCACATCGACTATTTAAAAATTCGGAGATATTCTTATGGAAATCCGGAAATTATCTTGTTATACACTATGATATAACGTAATTCAGAAAATACATGCAGCATTATAATAACTTGCTAACAAAATTAGTACATAATACATTTTATTTTCTCTTTCTCGCTTAATACTCGTTTTTGCGTGGTTCCCATTGAAATCGTCGTAAGCGGGCTCTACTGTATTTAATTATTATATTGAAATTCTAAAGCTAGCTTCATCTTCCTGATTCACCACCCGTTGACGATTTAAAAGTGCCAGTAGTTGGCTTATCTCATAGTATAAAACAAAGTCGCTTCCCACGTCGGTGCGCTTAGATCTTTTGAACTACGCAACGGATTTTAATGCGGTTTTCATTAATAGACAGAGTGATTCAACAGGAAGGTTTATCAGATGTATAATACGCGGACGAAGCCGCTGGCAAAAACTAGTTTGAAATAAATGTTTTGAGTTTGTTTTAAATTTAATTATCTGGATTTAACGGCTCGGTAGACAGACAGTTCAATGAAATCTGTTGTTTAGTTAATCTTAGAATGTTTACTTTGTCTTCAATGAGCTTTGTAAGGAGGCTTTTGGTGTGAAACGCACGCAACATGTGTCGACGCTCTGGTGTCATCCCATCTTCCTAGTCCGAGTGCCCACTTGGTTTTTCGAGACATCGCCAAGCGTTTTGGTTGACTATTCATGAGACCAGAGGGCTGCCCTATTTTTGACCAAAGAATCAGCATTGCCATACAACGTGGCAGCTTCTGCCAGCCT
The DNA here is from genome assembly GCA_947507805.1 of Aporophyla nigra. Classification (NCBI taxonomy): domain Eukaryota; kingdom Metazoa; phylum Arthropoda; class Insecta; order Lepidoptera; family Noctuidae; genus Aporophyla; species Aporophyla nigra. The sequence goes on along the minus strand of OX382291.1, from coordinate 7,985,949 downwards.
TTTGGGCACTATTCCCACTGACAGCAATGCGGAAGAAATGTTTGATGCCCTGTGATGCTTTTCTCTCTATTTATTATTTACATATACATATGAATTATTATTGATATTTTTTTGAGTCTGTTAGCCTATTTTCTAGTTTTAAGTTGTATCTACCTCGTCATTTCAGCTGAAAGACGTCCACTGGTGGACATTAGCCTCCTCCAATTTGGAGCGGGTTGGCGAACTCAGAATGGTGACTAATCTCTAGTAAGTCCCGCAGTCACCTCTTACGACACCCACGGGAAGAAATGGGATGGTGTTATTCTTTACGTCCGGCACCACACGAAACTTGTTCTATATTTGACCTAGCTATAGTTTGTTGTTAACGGAAACAGGAAAACGATTTTGTTTTTATCAAAATGGTAAAAAGGACGCGCAAATAATGCAACTCTGTCTGTCCATCTGAAATGTTAATTCCAGGAACTAACGCCATCAAGTTGAAAATGTTATCCCAGCTATATTCAACTGAAAGAAATGAGTTATGCTAAAATTTTAAATCGGGATTCCTAAGTCAAGTCTATACTAATAATTTTAACATTATTTTAATTACACCCTACTTAACTTGAATGAACAAATCATACAACACATAAAAACATAATTGACCGGCAAACACAAAAACTTGAAAACTGGAAACAGTCCTTCACGATACTCTTGATCTAAAGCTGCCCCTCATAAGGCTAAGGTATCCTTTGAACGTCAGAAGCAACCGACAACATGCGGTCACCACGACTCACCACAACGGACGACACGCTGACAGCTACCAAAGGTACATTTCCGACGTCGCAAATGGCGGTCGCAGGTGGCGTGAGAGGGAGACCGCATCCGTGTATTTCCGTTCACACCATTCGGCCATTGTCGGTCCGGACGGCAACACATCGACGACCGCAGGCAGCGTGTGGTCAGATAGACTCCAGCCTAAACAAATTAGCTTCAAATAATTGGCTTAAAATAGAAACCCTTTTCCTAAAAAAGAAGGGGTTATACAAGATCAAATCTAATAAAAAAAACTTTAGAGGTGTCAAGGGACACCCGGATGGAACGAAGTTCCTTTCCAGGATTCATAATTGTTATAATTTTTTTATTATTTATTATGTACAAAAAACCTGTATACACTCAACAAAAATATTCTCTCTCTGTCTCTGTCTCCCTCTCTCTCTCTCTCCCTCCCTCTCTCCCTCTCTCTCTCCCACTACTCACAACAAAAAAAACAACAACATACAAACAAATACAAACAACAAAATATAAACGGTTGAATTGAGAAACCTCGTCCTTTTTTTGAAGTCGGTTAAATAGTGTCGTTACAACTTTTCGTGAGAATTTTTTCCGTCTAGCCCCCTTTCACAACGCGTGATAAGGAACTTCGTTCCAAAAACTAAAGAAAATTTATCATTAGGGACCCTACCATCACAAACGGATACATTCAGTCAAAAACGATTTACAACACATAACCGGAGCATGCACAACCCACACAGAGACAGACTACACAGCCACAACCACGTTGCAAACATTATCCATCAAAAACTAACACAAACTCACTCTCATACAAAACACTAACTCCCCCAAAATCCATAATATAATGACTGTTTGCCTTAATGTACATGTTAGTGTCATTAAAAGTTTTGAATAAAGCTGAAATGACGAAAAAAATACTTTTTTTTTTTGTTTTTTTTTTTTTATTACATCAGTAGGTACATGAATACCCAACACGCGTTTAAAATATTGCCAGCTAATTAGATTTGACCCCATATAAGTACGCGTGACATACTATCCTAGAAAATAACATGTATAAACTGTATTACGATCGCGCCATACTTCCAAATACCGTCCACTATAATAGGCCAGCACCCCTAGCCAAGTTGATAATCTGCAATCGTTAACGCTAGTCGAAAACTAATCAAATGAATGGGAATGAAATCATCTCAACGTTAAGTCACGTGGTTAGAACAAACGAATACTAAATTCGTAGCCAAGTAAACATCGTTCAAAATTATAGAATGAATTGTTATCGTTTTTACAATGTTCACCGCTACATCCTTTGTTGTAATGGGTCATTTTTCTAAAAACATTGTAGAACGAGCGGCCGACTCAGGCGCGTCAACATGGCTACCAACTTATCGTTTTCTACAATTGGTGACACCGAGGCGTTACCGATTGAAGAACGGAATTCGACAAGAAACTGTTGTAACTTGGCTAGGGGGGTAGACATACCCTACAGGGTAACATAGAAAAAAAAACCATTTTATGTATATGTAGTTTATCGCAGTTCCCAAGACCCACCTACAAAAACAAATCACTGTTACTAGAATTTGAAGACAAGATAAAGTTCATGTTGTTCCTGACGGTCTCTCCACGAAAGGTATTATCCCCAACCAGATCGTTCATAACCTGAAATTAATAGTTATATAAGAATCTCTATACATCAACCTGAAGAAGGCAGCCAGCCTAAATTCTTGCAGAATCGTTAGGCAATTCAAGCAGTCAGACGAAAGATCAGTTCACCACCACAATACACCATATCACCAGAAATTGTACCTCCATTTACTTGCCTAAAAGCTGAAAAAAAGAACACTCAATAATTATATTTATGAAAAAGAACAAAGGCCAAAGAGAACGCTAAGTAAAAACCAAGGAATAGCGCAAGCAAAAAATTTTGTGGTCATTTTAGTATATTGTACCGTCTTACGACGACCACGCAAAGGAAGTCGTCAGCAGAAGCTAGCATCATATAAAAGGGCTTCATTTGTTAATTACAAAACTTGTTCTTGTATTTTCTTTTTGCCTGTAGTTGTTGACTTATGATGAAAAATTTCCTGAGCTCCGAAGTTTTTGACGTGAAAAATCTTAAATAAGTCTAGTACGTAGATCTGAATTCAGGAGGATACGGTAAGGTAGCCGGCGCAATTTAAATTTTGTTACGGAAGAAGAAGGGATGGAATTTTTCTACCTTAAAAATGGCTCTCTAAGCTCTTCCAAGAAGAAGCAGATTCGTTTTTGTTGCGGCTCCCCATGTCGAGATGCAGTACTGAATTATTGATTGATCATCACTATAACCCTCTAAGTTAATTTAATCTCATAGAATAACTTTTGATGGAATTTAATGGAATTAAATTAACTTAGAAGGCGGTATTGATAATTTAAATGAATAGAGTGCGTAAGATTACATTTGACACTGCTCAACAATTTGCAAAAAACCTGAGAAAATTCGAATTTTGGGGGCTACCCTGAAAATTCCCACTTAATGTAAAATTTACATGAAAAGTTAAACGATGTATCTAACTAGTATAGGAACTACTGAGCTTTAAACCCTATAGGAGAATTTGTTGCGCCACTGAAGCACTAGGAACTTCTGTCTCATGTTTTCGAAAGACGAGTATAACGCGTCCTTAATATTTCACCCTCCAATTCTTTCTCCTAAAACTTCTCCAATCAACGCGTCAGTAGTTTTTTTTTCAAAAACGTTGAAAACTGAACCGTAGGTGCGCGAGTCTGTTCCGCTCTTTGAAGTTTTTTGTAGCACCTGTAGTTGTTGTAAATTCTTCGAAAAGATAAATTTACCATTTCGTTTATAAAAGTTTGCGATGTCTCTTCAACGGCTTCCGCCAAAATGGCGAAAGCTGTTTCATAGATTTATTTGGCATGGATGTATGTATGTACAAACATTACATAAACTCATGTCTTGTTTCCATGGGAGGTAGGCAAAAACTACGGAACGCTACGTACGATCCTGACATACTCCTTTTTGTTGCGAGTACTACGCACCTAGCCTTTCTGCAGAACATCACGAATAAGGTCGCTATGTGTCCTCCTAGAGCGTCCCCTCCCGGCTTTTCCACTCACATCTGTGTATGTACATATTGGTCATCATACGGGTTGAACTGATTTTCTGTAATTATTTACACAGACCTAAAACGATTTGTCTTTTATAAGCTCAAGTAGTGTTTTCCCTAAATTTTGCAATGTTGAATAGAGAATAAGTTGTCAGAGTTTTGAGAAATGATTCGATGAAAAACTATACATGCTAGTAGTAGACAGAATGGGAGTCATAAAAAGAAGGTAATCATACAAACCCCAATTATGACAATATTATAATTTAACATTACTTAACATGCTCCCCAAACATTTAGTTCCCATATGTACAAAGACTCAAAGGTCATTTCCTTTATTAGTATTTGAACTACGTTCCTGATGACGTAGTAGCATTTAGTCTGGAACAAGGAAAACCCTTTCATCAGAACATAAAAGAATTGGAGCGCAAGAACCAATGATAGTGGAGTATTCGCATGATGGCTGACTACTGTTGGATAATGAAGCGTTTTTTTTTCTGCGAAGCTTTTGTTTTGCAAATTTTCGCTCAACAAAAGCTTCGCAGGAGAAAATTAAAGGTTTCACAGGCCTACATTTTAATTTGAAAATGTTGATCCTCATAAACAATCAGATAAATAAAATACTCACTAGTCACTTTATCTTACTTCTGACTACTTAAACCGGAATATTTTCAGTTTTTACGTGATATTTTTTTTTATTTCAGACTCGTGTTTAGGCGAGCTTAACCAGCGCTGAAGTAAAAAAAAATACAAACACAATAATAAAGCAGGTCTGTGCTATGTATTATTGGTAAGGATATTGTACATTTTGCAATCTGTCAATTTATTAAATGGTAGCCTACTCTGTAGGTACTAACAATTGGAATCCACATGTCTGTACGTTTCCTGACCAATTTCTTTACATTTTCATTGTAATAGAACCGATGTATTTTTTTGGGCTCTGCCGCTATTGTGGTTCTCTTCTTGCAATTGTAGGTCTTCTGTGTAATAAGATGGCCATATATCTTCTCAGTGACGTCTCTGGGGTGTTAACAGAGGTGGCTGTGTCTTGTGCCAGAGTCGCGAATTTTGTTTGAAAGAGTTGCCGTGGCCCAGGCATATAGACAACTGAAGGAAAACAGGTGGGTTTTAGTCAGTAAAAGTCTGACACTGCCTCCCGCTCCGCCCAGAGCGGGAGAAGTCATTTCATGATTACCAACCCACAGAAAAAAAAAAACAAAAGACAAGTGGGCCAAGTGATTGTCTTCTTAGATCCTATTTTGTTGCAGGTTGCGCATCGGTTCGTTATTTTTTCAATAACACAAAACATTCTAAGGTCACCTGCCATGGTCATGTGGGCAAGACACATTGCTCGCAGAACAGATGGCCGATGGGGCAAACTTCCGGAATAACGACGGCGGACCGGAAGACGTAGAGGTGGAAGGGCCTACAAGATGGACCGATGACCTTGTGAGGGCCGCAGGAATCCGCTGGATACGTTAAGCATAAAACTGGTCGAAGTGGCGGCGCTTGTGGGAAGCCTATGTCCAGCAGTGAACGTCTTTTGGCTTAAATTATGCTGATGATGAAGGTCGCCAAAAGAGAACACTGATCAGGGTCGTCAGACATAGTTGAAGTTTAGTAAGAACCGATGGAGTTTTCGAGCGAAATTTACTTTGATAAATGAATTGTTTGTCTTCTATTAATTAAATTAAATTTGATTCTAAAACATCCATCGGTTTCTTTTTAACCGACTTCAAAAAGGAGGAGGTTCTCAATTCGGATGTTTATATGTTTTTTTTTTATGTATGTTCGGCCATAACTCCGTCATATATAGACGGATTTGCAAAATTCTGTTTTGTTCGAAAGGGGTTTATTCCGAAATGGTCCCATGTAAATTTCATATATATCTGATGATGAGTTCAGGAGACAGACACCAGAACTCTTTAAAAAATGACAGCAAATTAACCGCGATTTCTGCTATCGCATAAATATGCATTGTTTGTTTGGAATTAGTGCGGGGTGGATACCACAACTAAAAATTTAAAAATAAAAACTTTTTTACAAAAAAAAAAAAACAACCGACTTCCTTAAAAACACTACAAAGTGAAAAATAACTTTAATTTCGGAAGTCGGTGGCAAAATAACCATAAATACAGATCCTAAGACACCGACTTCCGAAATTAAAGTTATTTTTCACTTTGTAGTGTTTTTAAGGAAGTCGGTTATTTTTTTTTTTTGTAAAAAGGTTTTTTAAACTTAAACTCTATCCGACGACCCTGGTTATTAATCTCTTTTGATGAGTTACCTAACATTATAATGTACGCACGGCCACACATCAAGCTATATATTTCCATTATAAGCTGATATCTCATTTTATAAAAAGCCTGTACAATGTGAGGTCAGCTATAACTGGAAATGAATAGCTTGTCCTGTAGCCGTGTGTACCACTGCATTTGGTTAAACTTTGTCTGGTATTATTGTAATTTGATGCAACTTGACTGAACAGCAAACAGTACGAAATAACAGCACAATAGAATTTGCCAGAGCTTTGTCTTGCAAGCGTTTGTGATAAACCACAACCAATTAGACTATATTAGCTTGTTAGAAATTTCTCAATAACAACTTGGATTTTCATCTTGTTGATCGCAGTAATAGGGATGGGGTAGAAAGACTACCCCTCCCCAACCCAATTTCTTGAAACTGGTGGATCTGTCTTTATAGTAGAGACTACCTGGGTACGTCGCTGCTTAGGCCCTTGGTAATATGTGTTAAGTTATGATTTTAAGTGTAACTTGAAATTCTGGCGAAATCTGGCTGTAAAGGAACATTTCTGCCTACTCCTTCATGAAGGAAAGCCGAAATGTTATAGTGTTACCTATTCTTCCTTCAGCCAAGTAAGGTGAAAACCATCGTAAACACGACATAGTACAAACATTTAATTAAAAAATCATTACCATTATGATCAGCCTATACTGTTCCCACTGCTGGGACTCCGGCCTCCTTTCAGTAAGAGAGAGGGCCGTAATCTACAACGCATGACCAGTGCGGGTTGGTACATGTCACATGGCTTCGAGTTTTTAATTCTAGGACATGCCGGTTTCCTCACGATGTTGTCCTTCGCTGTTTTGAGAGCATTGGTGTTGAAATTATTAACACAACGTAAAGCGCCTGCCTGGGTACCTTATAACTCGTAAGTTGAGACGGATACCGCTGAGCCATCACTGCTCTAATTATAAAATTTCTGGCCAAATTTACCATTTAAAAACTTCGTACCAATTTTATTTCAAGTAATAAATTCAATAATCCCACGTATCTTATCGTACCACTAAGCATATCTCAGGGCTTAATTCATATTTAAATGGAATAACGAGTGAAGATGTTCGTTACCTACTCAATCACGAACAAACTAGTCGATTGAAATATTTGGCATAAAGGAACTCATTTTATTTTACAGGAAGTACTTAGGTATCTACCTAATCTAATAATTAGTTAGGTACTTCTTAATTACAATGAGACGTGCTTTACGCGAAAGAAAACTCAGTCAGTAATTTGTGTTCAAAAAATTAAATGTTGCCTATTTCTGTCTTAACTTGCATGCCTTAAAATGCGTGAAAATCAGAAGTAAAAAATGTACTTAGTGTTATTTCACTTTAAATAAATTATTTATTCCAAAAATACATACATATCATATTTATTACATTATATACAGCCTATTTTTATAATTTAATTCCTTACTTTTATTTTGACTTCAAACTTTCCACAAAGTGTATGAGAGTAATGGTAAACAAAAGTTATATAGACACAGTGATTTTTGGGTCGCGCAGGTCACTCAATATAGCTGCAAGAGTAATAAACATGGCCGCCAGGCAGCAAAGATCCGTTTAGATTTGATATGTGTTGTCGGTCATATAGTCCGACAAGGCCAGAATGGAAAAAAAGTGTCGGACACATAGTTCGACATGGCAGTTAACGTGTTAAATGATAAATGATTTTATTTCTGTAAGTAGGTTTGCACAAACACTTTTACACGTCCATAATATTTTGAAAACTAGATGAGGTCGACGCTTCCTATCTGACTAATTTGAGAAGAATGGTCGAAATAAACTTATAAGTTGATTGGAAGCTCAACGATTCGACCAACAATGCCAATGAAAGGACATTTAGTCAGATCAGTATAACAACTTACTGAGACAGAATGAAAAAAAAAAAAAAAAAAAAATTTTGAAAAGTAATGGCCCACATAGTCATCACATTCACAATAATTAAAACAATGCAATACTTTACAAAGTAAATGTTCATGTCATTGTATATAAAAAAATTCAATATTAAATAAGAATATAACAAACCGGAAAAATACTTGGGCAGATCATTTAATGAGCATGTAGATCGGTGTCGGAAATGTTTGTGACTAGGCAGAAAACAAGACGCTATACACCTTGAGCTAGCCTCCTCAACCCTTCAGATTTTCTTTAAAAATGTTTGTCTTTCTTTAAACCATTTTACAGCACTTCCGAAGCTGTTCGAGCTAATATTGAACGTTGGTGTAAATTCTATTACCTGTTCAGCGTCCTCACTCTCGCCCGTAATAATTTTATGTCCCGGCTAATCGCAAGTCCCCGATGATTAGATCAATTGACCTGTCGGGTCAGCTTCTTCACCGAATTCCCAATAACTCGTGAACATTCTCTGTAATGAGTTTAAGCAGATTACTTGCAACGACGAAGTGGCAAAAGTTTTAATAAAAAATTCAAAACCTGACTCTTAAAAATGTAAAAATATGTATAAGAAATGACCCTTTAAGTTAATTATAAGGTCATTTATAATTCTCCTGCCCTCCTCCCAATTGATTTGGGGTCGGCGCAACATGTTTTTTTCTTCCACACTTCTCTATTAGTTGTCATCTCAATAGTCACCCCCTTTCTATCCACATCATCATTCACACAGTTCATCCATCGTTTCTCTGGTCTCCCTCTACTCTTATAGGCATCGACATTCATACTCAATACTTTCCTCACGTCATTTCCTCATTCCTCCGTATCACGTGAACAATGAGTGGTGGAGGTACTATTATGATTATAGGGTCGCGTCGTCGCGTCGAGTCTACAATACCATACATTATTGCTGGGCCTTGTCTGGCGTCCCCCCACCGTTGCTGATCAAATGCTTGATCAGATGCTTTGATCAAATTTTTTACCTCCTTTTTAAACTTATTACACTCAAAGTAGACAATCGATGACACTCGACACTAGACGATCAAAACCAAGCAAGCTTAAATATGTGCAGCTCTACGTATGTTTTCTACAGAGAAGCTAGTTGCTAATGTATCCTCATTTCTCTTTGCTATTCCATCATTCGACTCTGATCACCATCTATGTATTTACTGAATGTCATTGAGACTATTTCAATGAGGTCAAACACGATACTTCCGCTGTATGTTGGTGAACGACTTGGGTATCCTGCAAATTTCAGGTCATTTAAAGGTTACTACGTTCTTCTAAAATCATTCATCATCAGCAGTCTACAATGTTCCCACTGCTGGGACACAGGCCTCCTCTCGGTGACAGGGAGTGGGCCATAATCCACCACGCGGGCCCAGTGCGGGTTGGTTGATGTCTTCGAATTTTTGGTTCGAAGACATGCCGGTTTCCTCACGATGTTTTCCTTCACCGTTTTGGGAGCAGTGGTGATGAAATAATTTACACAAAGTAATTCACTGCTCGTAAGTCGCGGCCGTTACCATTTGGCCACCACTGCACTTTAAAATCATTGCAGGAGTAAAATACCGTTAGATAATTCCGTGACTTGCGTTGATTCCGTGTGGTGCCGGGCGCAATGAAAAGCATCCTCCCATTTATGCATCCTCCCATTTATTCCCGTGGGTATCCTAAAAAGCGACTAAGGGACTGACTAAAGAATTGGCAGCAGCGTTCTCTACGCGTTTTACCATTATACTGCGATCGCCAACCCGCCTGCCAAGCGTGGCGATTATGGCAAACCTCCCTAAATTGGGGGAGGCGTATTTCCAGCAGTGGACGTCTTTCAGCTGAAGTGAGTCAATACCAAAATTCAAGTTTTCGACTCGATCAGACCTGTTGAAAACGCTCACATCCTCAGATTTTCTTAAAACGTAGCTAAGAACTCTTTCGATTAAGATACCATTCAGACAAAACAAACATAAATCAAAATCGGTTGGGCCGTTTGGATGCTATGATGGCGCAGACAGATAATATATACATAGAGAGACAAATAAAACGATACACAAGCTAAACTTATGAAACCCCTTTGTTTCCGCCGGAACAAAACAAATAGCAACCAGCGGAAATAACCTAGGGCAGTCTGAATTTAAAAGGTTTTTTTAGCAATTTTTACATTGGACATCCATTGTACTGATCAGCAGTGCAGTTGCAGTGAACATCGTTCGCCGTTTTGCGAAATAGTTTTATATTAACAATTTTTGTCCATTAAACGGTCAGCAGCACAAGTCTCAATAAAACTATAGTATTTTTTAATGCATTATGTAAAGAGATATATATTTATTAAAATCTATACCGATATAAAGTTTAAGAGAGCAAAGATTCAGAATAGCAATGTAACGAATGGAAGTACTTCTATCACTTCAGATGATATGTTAAAGTTACAGTGTCAATCGATTTTTTGTTGACTGTACAATAACGCTGGCAGATCAATACCTTTTCACTATTATACAGTATCAAAATACTTTATTTCACATAAACCCCGATGGGCACTTATGAAACCTCAGAAGCAAGGTGCATGGCTCCAATTGGTCTTATCCTATGAAGAAGAGCAGGAAAGAAACTTCATGGTAATATACCATATACATAAAATTACGCCTCTTTCCCATGGGGGTAGGCAGAAACTGCACAACGCCAACTGCTACGATCCTTACATACACCTTTTGTTTCGTATACACACGCCGGTTGCGAGTACTACTGAAAAACATCACTAATAAGGTCACTAATGTCCTCCTAGGGCGTCCCCTTGCGGCATTTCGAGTCACATCTACCTTGTAAACACCTTTTTTTAGCCGCCCTTTATTCATCCTCTCAATATTATTTATTTATTCAAACTTTTCGCACACAAAAAAAGGTACAAAGGCGGACTTAATGCCTTAGGCATTCTCTACCAGTCAACCAAGGGTGGTGAAGAGATTACATGGCAGGTGCTTTGTTTGAGAGGAACAATAGTGAAAAATGTATAATAATTAATTATAAATAAGAGAAAAACACTAGTACTAAAATAGGTTATAAACTAATTATACACATACATATTTGCTATAATACATACTTATAATATATATATATAAATCTACAGATACAAATTCAAGGTAGAGAAGTGTTAAGATGACTCTACGCTATTTGTTATGAAAAGAACTCTGCAATTTCCGCTTAAATGCAAACCGACTGGTGGCCGTCCTAATATCGAGAGGAAGCGCATTCCAAAGAAGAATGGACTGAATATTATCAATCCATCTAAATATACTCTTTTCAACTTTGTCACTACATCTTCTTTTAAACCGCACCGTTGTCTTATTACATTATTCCTCAGCCTATCATTCACAGTCACATCACACATACTGCGCAAAGAGCGCATTTCCACAGCATTTATTCTACTTTCATGGTTATTTTGCCACACCCAACATTCACTTCTATACATAGGCGGTTTCTCTTTTAAAAACAAGTGACTTTTACAATGTTTTTAAATTACAGTGTCATGTAGATACAAGTACCAGGTACCTATTTAATAAAATAGAAAACTCAAAAAATCTACCGTGTACAAGGGCTACTACGTTCTCTCATTCACAGAATATAAAAGAATCTACATAATTTAAAAGAATCTATTCCTAGTGACTAGTGAGTGACCAGCACCGACAATGCAACTCAACGAAAAATGTTATAAAGTTGGCGTCGTCGCTTCGATAACACTCGAAGAGCCGGTCGCACACACATATGCAAGTACACTTAGGGAGATAGTTTTGTGATGCAGTAACTCACACCCTAACAACCAAACCACTTCAAAAGACAGCTCATCTGTGTCCCTACTAGCAGTGTAAGACTAACAGTGCAATGTAATTACATAAATGGGTGTTCACGAATTCTATAGCCTTGTCTGATATTCCATCTACGATTAGTGAATATGCCATTAAGTTGAACACAGAAACTCTGGATCTATAAGCTTCAAAGCAGATTAATCTGTCGGCTTCCTACTGGGTAACTAATCCTGATAAGTTAGGTTATTATTTTAATTGCTTTGTGACTGCCGGTTTTTTGACACAGTGCTGCACTGAAATAAAAGAACATCCATGCGAATGAAGGTGGGTTCGTTTTTACACGCTTTATATTAGCTTCACTTGTATGTTTGTTTGTAACCGACTCCTTATAGCGCGATTTTGACCCACTTTAAACGACCAGATTTCATTCAAACTTTGCACACCTGTCAAGGACCGATGACAATACAATAATTTCATAAATTTGTGCCATTATCCTTGACAGGGTTACCAGGACAGCAAAAAAAACTGTCTTCAAAAACTACGCTGACATACGTCACAAACTACGCTGACATACGTCTCAAAATTCGAAATGGGACTGGGAACTGAATACACTATAGTTAAGGTATTTTTTATTGATATCAGGCACCCCACGCTTTTTTTCAATTATTTTGTACTTTTTGTTTGGTTTTCAATGGAAGCTTGTTTTTTAGTGTTTTTAAACTATTATTTATTTTAAGTAACTATAGTGTATCAGTTCCCAGTCCCATTTCTTCCTGTGGGTGCCGTAAGAAGCCACTAAAGGCCTTACTAGAGAATGAGCAGCAGCGTTCTCAACGCTTTTTACCACCACACTGCGATCGCCAACTAGTCTGCTAAGCGTGGCGAATAGTGCACTCTCCTCAAAAATGCTTAGTGGAGGCCTATATTCAACAGTGGAAGTCTTTTGCCTGAAATTATGATGGTGATGAGTAAACCAGTAGATAAGAGTTGTCTAAAAAAACTTTTTAACAAAAAGTTAAACCGCCGAAAAAACTGAAAAGCAAAAAATTATAAACCTTAAAATTATGAGTCGGCGGTTTGAGTCATCTGTTTTCATCGATTTTTCAGCGCCGACTCAAAATTTTTAGGTTTATAATTTTTCGCTTTTCAGTTTTTTCGGCGGTTAAATTTTTTGTTAAAAAGTTTTTATTTTATAATTTTTTGTGGCTTTAATGTACTAATAATACTTGGCAAGGTATATCCTATCCAATGAAAAAAGAATTATCAAAATCGGACTACTCTGTATAAAATTATGCGTGGTCATACATAAAAAAAAAAAAATTGCACTCCGGGAGTGCCGGCAGAAGTGAAAACTTGATTATTAACGTTGAGCATGTTTGATATTTTGGAATGGTTAGGGAATAATTTGTTGTTCAATTTCCATATTTTAAGCACTTTATATTCACGAATTTTACGAATACACAACAATGTGATCACTACACAGACGGTCGAGCCATCAGCTGTCACCATCCATGGATGCGCGTGGCACGCTGTAACATAGACGAACATTCGCGCAAGCGCCCTGCGCCGCCTAAACGAAACGGTAGGCCCAGGCATACATTTTCGCCGCGCCGTAGAGAGGGGATAGCTGTCTACTCTCCATCCGTCCTACGCTTTTTCGATCAGGTCACGTGTCCTGACGCGAGTTTAAGATTTTATACCCATTACAGAAAAAGTGCTCAACGCCGCTAAAGAAGTTTTCACTTCAAAAATTGAATGATTAGTTTGAGCGCCATCTATAATCGAGTTGCTGTCTTAGAAAAAGTTATTTGTTACAATTATTTAATTCATAAGTAATATTTATTTTATGGCTTATGCTATATTACGATTTTATTTTTTTAGAATTAGACACACTTTTAATGACATATATTTTACTGTAAACTCTTCGTGTTTAGTAGTTTATATTAGCGTCATCTATGATTCCATAACCATACTAACCAAGGCTAGCCAAGTGATTCGTATTCGTTTTAATAGATGGCGCTTTTCCAAATTAAAACCATCCGTCCTACGCTTTTTCGATCAGGTCACGTGTCCTGACGCGAGTTTAAGATTTTATACCCATTACAGAAAAAGTGCTCAACGCCGCTAAAGAAGTTTTCACTTCAAAAACAAAATAAAATATACGCGTCGAATTGATAACCTCCTCCGTTTTTTTTCGTCGGTTAAAAAGGGTGCTCACTAGGCTTGAAATGTAGTCTAACATTATTACTTTGAAATGAGTTACATTTCAAAGTAATAATAATAGACTACGTTTCAATTCGCTGAACATATAGTTGTTACCTACTACATACTTAGACACCATTGACTGCACTTCCGGCAGTGTTAGTCAAAAAAAGAACTTCGTCTTCTCGACTCGAAATAGGTATAGACAAAAGTAAAAATTTTAAGTAATTAGTTAGATTTATTGTTATTAAAAACATCTTGACCAACTACATGTTTTTGTGCAGAAATACTGCTAGTTATATTGGGAATTTGTTTCTAGATTCGATTTTAGGGTAGGTTAAATTCAACAAGTACCCGCTGGGCAAAGTGGACACCGTATCCACTTTGATTTGCCCGGTAAGTAATTTACAAGATTTTATTAAATTTTTCCTTTCCCTTTATTCGGTCTGTGTATGTGTGTGGTCTGTCTGCCTGTATTGAAATGTTGCTGGTTTACAATTGACCCATTTGCCGGTGCCCGATCGATCTAAAATGAAAGATGCACTGCTTACGAGGGAAATGGCATTTTTTTCTGACAATTCCACTGATGACTAATAAATAAATAATATAATAATAAATTGTTTATTGGGTCTCAAACGCTTACATTTTCAAAATTTTAAATGAAACAGCCCTAGTAAGTAATTAATAATACTTATGTTGGGGTTGGCTCGCTTCTTCCCAGGATGCTAAACAAAATTGAGACTATATAAAACAAAAAATTAAAATAAACATCAAAATCAGAATCAAAATTAAAATAACATCATAATCAGAATCAAAATCAAAATTAAATTCAAAATTAAAATCGAAATTAAAATCAAAATTAAAATAAATTAAATTCAAAATTAAAAATAGAAGATAAACTTGAAGTACATAATTAAACAAAAAAAGTAACAATGGTCTATAATAAAAAAAAATAATAATAAGGAAATGTAGGTTGTAATTGTATGTGTGAAATAAAATTGTGTAAATGTGGGATTGTGTGTGTGCATGTGTGTGTGTGTGTGTGTGTGTTTATGTTTGTGTGTGCGTGTACGTGTGTGCGTTGGTGTGTATTTGTGTATGTTTGAGTTTACGTGTTTTCTGATAACTGTTATAAAGTTGTATTCTTTATTAATGTCTCCTTTATTTTACTATGTTTTTTTATACTTTGGTAATTCTTCTTTAATTAACCATGTGTTCACTTAGCCTTATTAGTCTATCCGCTTTCCCCGGTGAATTGGGCAAAGCTGATAGCGTGTGATTAGTAAGTATAAGTAAAGTACTTGAGTTACGTGATTTTTGTTTATTTTATTGAAAAGTTCAATAAATACTGTTACAAACTCAGTCATTATTGTTTATCTGTCTGTAAAGAATACCTTCCGATAGCCCGCTAAATGTTAAGGTGACCAATTTCCCGACTTTCCCCTGTGTCGTACATTATATATACCTCCTCCTTTTTTTGTGTCGGTTAACAAACAGCTTGTCTGTATTGTTTAGGGGTTATTTTGATTAAAAAAATAACCAATCTCCGTTAAATATAAAATTATATTTTCAAAACAACAAGTAATTTTTTACGCGCTAAAGGGTTTTTTGTAACGAATTTACTGAATTAAATATCATTTAATTGCACAAAACGTTTCTACCCTACTAAATCAGCAATCCTAGAACACATGAAGTAGGGGTTGCTTGTTAGTTTTTATAGTAGTCAAAAGTTATTCCGCATTATTATCGGAACCCAGTACATAAGATACTTAACTCACAAATATTTTACAGTGCAGTTTATGGTTGTTGACTTGCACGTCAGCCATCATTAAATACGTCTCGGGTGATTTTAGGGTTCAGTACCGAAAATATTGAACCTTTATAGCACGGCAATTTAATCAAAAACTCGATAAGTACCAAAAATTATATTATTACGTACGTGTTTCGGGATAAGTAAAAAGATATACGAGTACATTCTACGGGTCGGTGAGTAGGGAGGTTACTTTTTGATAAGCGCATACCTACGATAAGCACGCTATCACTCAGAATCTAAATAATTTTCAAAAATATTGCTTACCCATTGCTTCATACGTACCGTGTGGTGCCGGACGTAAAGAATAACACCACCCCATTTCTTCCCGTGGGTGTCGTAAAAGGCGACTAAGGGACGTACTAGAGAATGGGCAGCAGCGTTCTCTATGCATTTTACCACCGTACTGCGATCGCCAACCCGCCTGCCAAGCGTGGCGATTATGGCAAAGCCCCCCAAATTGGGGGAGGCCTAAGTCCAGCAGTGGACGTCTTACGGCTGAAATGATGATTGCTTCATACATTACCATCATCAACATTTATCAACATTCATCACACGCACACACATTACATTCATCTTCATTGCTTTTTTCTTCATTGTTTTTTTTTTTTTTGTAAAATGGAGGTCACCACGAAGACACGCTTTTTCATTTTTTTTCTTATGTTCAAAAATTTCTCTCCTGAACAATGTATTTAACACAGTGAATGTCGTTGAACTGTCAAAATTAAAGCCATTGCTACTGTTCGTGTGTTACAGCGTAACACACGAACAGTAGCAATGGCTTTAATTTTGGCCCCGCTGGTGAGGTAATGGACAAAAGCGAGTCTAAAAATATCTTAACGCCAGTTCAATTGTTGTAAACCAATGATTTATGTAAAGACTCAGATCGTATTTGTTTCTAAACAGATCATACAATACAATAGTTTCTTACTATCAGACTAATGTGCCACAATCTTCAAGCAATCAAAGTTGTAGAACTTTTCCTAAAGAGAAAAAGGAAATCCCTTTTCTTCTTGGGAACCTGTCTCAATGTCTACTTATATCCAAATCGAAATACCACCTGTGACTGCGGTCGACTTAGATAAGAAACAAGAAAAAATATGGGCACAAAAAAATTTACACTTACGGAACCATGTGCGATTTCCACTCAGTGCTGACCGATTCATTACAGGTATTTTACATTAGGGCTGCCCGGTGGAGTACGTCTGATAACCTCATTAGACTTTCTCCTCTTTGTGTCCAGATTAATTGTTTAAGTATGGCGTAATACACATTTGCCCAACCCTTCGAGGAAATAAGGGGTGATGTGATGTATCCGACGTACCTACTCAACTACCAGGAATTCAGGGGCTTAAAGTAAGTAATAATTTTGCTTTCAGTCCACTATTATTGCATCAGCTTCAATACAGATTAACATTTCAGTTAGAGTTTCCCGTGCTTAATTTCATGCCTTTCATGGTTTCAGAGAAATTTCTGTCCAGAGTTTATTGGTTCAGTACCGAGAATAGTAAATATCGAAGTGAAATATGGGTAGGAACAAAATAATAGTTTAAAAAACACGCTTCCATAGAAAACCAAACAAAAAAGTAGAAAATAATAATTGAAATAAAAAGCGTTGGGTGCTTTTTGAACGGGTTAGGTGGTTTTCTATGGAAGCGTATATTTTTGTTTTTTAAACTATTATTTACTATCTATTATTTAGGGCGTGTATCATACTTTTGTGACGTATTTCAGCGTAGTTTTATAAGACAGTTTTTTTGCCATCCTTGTAACCCTGGCAAGGATAATGGCACAAATTTATTAAATTATTATATTGTCATCGGTCCTCGATTACTCTACAAAGTTCAAATAAAATCTGACAGTTTTAAGTGGGTCAAAATAAAGTCTAAAGGAGTGGGTTACAAACAAACATAAAGGTAAAGCTAAGTAAAAGCATGTTAATAAATCATATTGTTTGTTTACAATATAATTGATTGTTGCTACCGATATTTACAAATCATACATACCCCTTGGGCATGGGGTATTTAACAATAAAATAAAATAAAAAAGTAATTTAACACTGATAGACGTAACTATGTGGGAACAAGAATGTTATGTCATCAACAGAATCTATAATGTTCCCACTGCTGGGACACAGGCCTCCTCTGGGTGAGAGGGAGTGGTCCATAAGTGGGCCACGCCAGCCCAGTGCGGGTTGGTAGATGTCACATCTGCCCTAGTAATCGAGAGGGCAGTAAGTCGAAGGTGGCCATTTTTTTTAAATGATCGATTTGGAATGTAAGTCACACGAGCTTTCTTCCTATCTAGGTTTTATATTTCTACGTACTACCTTTTGACATATAGGACATAAAAATCGAGTGTATAGTTTTATCACAAACGCTTAAATTGTAACCAAAATATTTGCGCTCCGTTTTCTCGAAACCGCCTTTTTTGACTTACTGCTATATCGATTACCAAGGCAGACATGTCTTCGAGTTTTTGGTTCTAAGACATGCCGTTATTTAAGACTGATTATGATGAATACCGAATGATTGCTCTGAACTTACAAGTAGATTAATTCAAATTCCAATCATAAGTAAAAACTTGTCGCATTTCATGTTTCACGAAGAGTTCATCATAATAATCGAGAGATTAAAGTGTTTATTTTATAATTAATACTATCTATAATCACTATGATAGCGAGCGTAGGTAAATACTGTGATAAAGATACTGTGCTACTTTTCAGATAAGTAGGAGTTAATCTGGTGTAAGAATTTTATTGGCCTAGATACTGTTATCAATCATCTGAGCCAAGGCTAAATATGTATAAGTGAGTGGACGGTAAATGTACGTATCATTAGTTTTATTTTAGTGTAATGCAATGGAGAACTGTTGAACTTTTATCATTCATCTTGTTATGCAAATGATCTTAGAAAATATGCACTTTTTCTTGAAATATGATGATATTAGGTATGTACATAAATACCGTGTAGGTTATTGTACTGAAGTTCTTAACAAACTATAAAAATCTAGTGGCCAATTTTTTCCATGAAATTGTCCCTGGATCGTAAGCGCTTTAAGTCATAGGGAGAGCCTTTGTCCAGCTGTGGGAGTTAGTACTATATGAGCTGACAACTGTTACCAATTAGCATATCTTATTCACAATGGGTACCTCCTGGGGATGTGTCGTGTTACGCGAATGGAGAGAATAAAAAATGTTTACACATTAAAAGGAAGGCATTGTAAGGAAGCCTAAAAATGGCACCGGTGATTGAAAAGTTGTCTGGAAATCGGTTACCATGGTATTACCATGTGATGGGAAAATATTGTAAAGAAGTTTTTGGTGTGAATGTGGGAGACTAGTTCAAGAACAAAAAAAGTGAGCCGTCGCGGGACGCCTGGCAGATGTGAAACAACGAAGTTATTTAGTAAAGATAATATTAATAAAGCATACTTTACGAAAGGAAATAAATATGGTGTAATCAAAAATAACATGTTAATTATATGTTAATAATCAAAATTCGGACTACTCTGTACCACGCAAAACACCACACATAAACTAAATGGTCACCCATCCAAAGGTTGACGTTGAGAAGTGTAACTTAACCTAGCGAACCTGCGACACAATGCAAAACAAAAGCTAAATGGTCACCCATCCAAAGGCTGACCTTGAGAAGTGTGCTTAACCTAGCAAACCTGCGACACAAGGCAAAACAAAAACTTAATGATCACCCATCCAAGGGCTGACCTTGAGAAATGTAGCTAAACCTAGCGAAACTGCGACGCAAGGCAAAACAAAGATATATTTTTTAAAGATAATATTTATAAAGCATACTTTACGAAAGGAAATAAATATGGTATATTCAAAAATAACGTATTAACTATATGTTAATTATCACATCAAAAAAAATCGCATCGATATTGAAACTCTGTTGCTTAAGTCCACTAATTTTCAGTATGGGCCCACTGTGCGTCGCCACGCTCGCCAGTCCGAAAATTAGGTTTTTCCCTCGTTTATAGATGTTTCACATCAAAAACGAATGAAAGGTTATGAAAGGCTACAGAATGAGAAGTATGTCGCGTAGAAGTGAGAAGACATGATGACTCCAAACTTATTGGAATAAGGGCTAGACAATTATGAGAATGGTGTTTCACATTATTTGTACTACATACACACATACATACATGAACTCACGGCTTTTTCCCAAGGTAGGCACAAACTACGGTATGCCACCTGCTTCAATCGTTACATACTCCTTTTACCTCGTTTAGATATATACATACATCTGCACCCTTTCTGCGAAACGCACTATTTATAAGAATCTGAATGGGATTGAAGATTATTTCTAAACCATTGCGTCATTTGTTCGAATAAATTGTCGGCTCAGTAACGTAAATAACGCAATGAATGTTGTTTAACTTTCAATATGAAACCAATTCCTACCGATAAAAAGTTACGCAATTACCCCTTCGGTCATACACGCACGCCGGTTGTGAGTATAACGCACTTGAGTTTTCTGAAGAATATCACCAATAAAGATACCACCACATGTCCTCCTAGGGTGACCCTCCTAGTGTTTTCACTCACATCTGCCTCGTAAATACCTTTTGTAAACCATTTTTCATTGATCCTCTCAAAATGACTAAACCATCTAAACATTTGTACTACTATTCAAAATTAATAACACCTAGGTATAGGTAAATCTGCAGTACGTAGATACTATTTGCCTATTTTTTTTTTAAGTGAAAACTTCTTTAGCGCCTTTGTGATTTGAAAGTCTATGAAATGAAAAAGCGACAGTAAAAAGAGACAGGCACATAACAACGTCATTATGTTTTGTGTCTCGCTCTAACACTTGGGGTAGTGAAAGTGCGCCTTGAGAAAGTTTACTTTTCTGTTTGACGTTCTTCGAGCAGGCTTTTTGGACAAACAGACATTTGACTTTTTTACATTCGTCTCATTATCTTGAAGCCAACATTTTTGAAGGTTTCACTTCTACCACGTGTCCACGTGTGAATTGTTTTTTTTTTTTACTATTTGTCTTCTGAACAGTGAATGTGGCAGTCTTGTCCGTTACAATCGTGCTAATTGAGTGAACCGGACGTGTCCGTCGCATGTCAGATGAGCTTACCAGTACAGGCTGGCGCAGATGTAGGCACGCCGCATCGCATCGCATAGCAAACATTCCCCCAACATTACTTTCGTACATTTTGTACTGTGAACCATCGTTCACCGAGTCGCCCCGAATTATAATCTGGTTGAAATTCGATGAGAGTGTAATATGTACATAGCTTTTTATAACAACCGACGCTTGTAATAGGTTGGGGAAAAAGTTTCTTCGCATTTTTTAAGAAAATTCAAAACATTTTTTAATAAAGTTTATTTACATTTAACTAAAGTATGTAGGTACCATTTTGTTCGATAACTTTTTACCATCTTGTAGGTAGGGACATGATCCCATTGCTATAGAAATTTTGGGACTTCTGGTCAAAATACCGCGACAAGTGGTTTTGGCAGTCCTCTCGTGATGTTAACCTGACACTGCCTAAAGAATTCTGAAGAAACCGAAACAGGTGGAAATCTGAAGGTGCAAGGTCAGGACTATACGGCGGATGCATTAACACCTCCCAGCCAAACTCTCTTAATTTTTGTTGGGTGGCTAAAGATGTGTGAGGTCTAGCGTTATCATGATGAAAAACCACACCCCTTCTGTTGATTAATTCCGGCCGCTTTCTCTCAACTTCTTGCTTTGATCTATTCAGTTGTTCGCAGTAGAGTTCAGAATCGATGGTCCTGCCTGGTGGTAACAGCTCATAATGAATAATGCCCTTCCAATCCCACCGCACACACAGCATCACCTTGTTGCGAGTTAACCCGGGTTTTGCCACAGTCTGTGAAGCCTGACCGGCCTTTGACTACGACCTTTTTCGCACGTTCTTGTCATACGTGATCAACTTTTCATCACCAGTTATCAGCTTCTTCAAAAATGGTTCGGTTTCATTACGTCGTAATAAAGAATCACAAATGAGTACACGGTTCATTAGGTTTCTTTCAGTGAGCTCGTGAGGTACCCAAATGTCGAGCTTTTTTGTGTACCCAGTTTTTTTCAAATGCGCCAAAACTGTTTTGTGGTCAATTTCCAGTTCTTCAGCTACGTCGTAACTACTGGTATGCCGATCTTGCTCCACTTTTTCAAAAATGGCATCCATTTTATCCGTAATAGGGCGACCAGAGCGACGTGCATCTTTGACATCAAAATTTCCGGATTGAAAACGCTTAAACCAAATTTGTGCTACTCTCACAGACACTACACTAGGTCCATAAACATCGCAAATTTTTTTCGCGGCTTGCGTTGTATTTTTACCTTTTTTGTAGTAAAATTTTAAAATGTATTGAATTTCTTCATTAGATTCACTCATCTTGACGGTACGAAAAACAAATGAAAATCACACATTTTCCTAATTTGAATTTGGAATTATGTTCTTTAAAATTTAAACTTTCAATGATACCAAAACCAGCCAGATACAAATAGTATAGCCAAAGAGATTTTATTACAAGTTCATACATACTATAATGCGAAAAGACTTTTTCCCCAACCTAATATGTAGGTACTGTTGGAGCCGAAGAACCTATTATAGCTACTATTTACCAAATTATGTTTTTTTAGTTAAGTTAGGATATAACAGATACTGCTACTTTTTAAATAATTAATTGGTGTATATTTTTGAACGCATATTTTTTTAAATAATTCAAATAAAGATACTTTTCGCACACAAAAATAAGTTACAAAGGCAGATTTAATACCTTAGGTATCTGCCTGTTAACTATTTCTCTGCCTGGTGGTGTTAGAGATCTGTTTAACACGATTTAAGAATGAATTATAAATAAAAGGTACACTAGTATTTAAATAGGTTATAAACTTATAAAACACCTAAATACATATTATATTTACTTTACTAAATACCTACGTTAAATAATAAAGGTATATAATGTGTACTTATATATATATACAAATTGAAGTGAAAGGGTTAATTGAGATGAGTCTATGATATTTATTTTGAAAATAACTCTGCTTTTTCCGCTTATTGATGGTGGGGGGGTGCAGTACTTATAAATAAAACAGCAGCTATAGGAGCGCTATAGTAATAGAATAACACCCCACCGGGACAGCAGTACCTACCTAGGCAACTAATTTTATTTGAGGTAGGTAGAATGTCTGGGTCTATTTTTGCCAGACTCATTGTAATAATACAAACCTTCAATTCTTAGTACTAAGAAATAGGTACCAAATTAGAGTTATATATATTGTTATATATTGGAATACTGAGGTCATATGCCGACAAAATACCACAAAGTATTTCAATCCTATCAAATTCGAAACACAATGTAAGGTAACTAATTAACGTTGCTATTAATACCTACCTTAGAGCTGTGGTCTGACATCTGATGCTACGAGCTACGCGACTACGGAGCTACGCGGCTACGAGCCTACGAATTATCTACAATACAATAGACTACGCTGAGATCCCAGACTGTTCAGCAAGCTGAAATGGAAGCCTGTTTTATTGAGCCTCTACTTTATAGATTTGAACTGAGGTACCTACTCATTACTTGACACAAACCTAGCTAAAACATACATACATAGGCCTACAGCCTATTTGTTCCCACTGCTGAGACATACGTCTCCTCTCGGTGGGGGGATGTGAATGCTCTGTAGAACCGAGTCTGTCTGCTTCAGCCTACAGACGAGTCAAGTTTTAAACAATGAAAGTTTTCACTTTGTTTCTACCTGACGCACGCTGCCTGTATTAAGGCTGGGTGGCACCGTTTTCACCTGTTTTAGAATTGGTTTTTAATAGGCAAATTATTACGACCAAAATCTGAAAAAAATATATATTTAAGATACATTCTTTCTCCTTAGTTTGTATCCGATCAAAACACGATACAATCAAATTTACTCGATAGAAAAAAAAGCCGAACTTACTTCGATTTGCAGTTTTTTAACAAGCCTAATTTCATTTTAAAGAAGTACTAATACTCCTATTTTTCTATAATTAGTATCAATGTATAGGTAATTTATTTTAGAATCGATTGTACCCGATCATTTTTTTTCATTATATTTCTAAAAAAAAATATCGATCGTTCAAGAGATTTTTGATCGGCGCGTCGCTTGCCACTGCTTGCCAGTGTCCTGCGAGACGTTATCGAGGTGAGACCTGTGACAAATTTTTGCGCGCGCGCTTCCTTTCTGCTGCGTAAGTAATAATAAGAGAAAAAAAAAAAAAAAAAAAATATTGTTTTCAAGAATTTATATAGACCATAGTTGGTTAAGCTTTTGTTTTGTGTGTGTGGTTCTCATTGTGTAAATATTTGTAAAATTTTAAAAACAATATTGCAATCCAATGCAATATTATTATGACATAGAGCTGATCTGATGATGGAGCTGGAAGTTGTCCATAGGAACTCTATAATTAAACGACGCAGCCCCATTGAGATTGGGCTCGTTTGATTCGTCTTGACGAGTACTTTGATACTATATGGTAACCAGGGTCTGATGATGGAGTTGGAAGGGGCCATAGGAACTCCGTAATTAAACGACACAACCCCATCGAGTTTGGGCTCGTTTGATTCGTCTTGACGAGTACTTTGATATTATATGGTAACCAGGGTCTGATGATGGAGCTTGAAGGTGGCTATAGTAACTCCGTAATTAAACGACGTAACCCCATCAAATTTGAGCTCGTTTGATTCGTCTTGATGAGTATCTTGGTAGGCGTGATTAAGAAGAGGTCGAAAATTATTCCGCGGCAACGTACTACCGGGGTAAAAGGGACCCAATGTGAGAATCCAGATTATAAACTATCTTGGTGCAAAATTTCATCCAAATCTGTTCAGTAGTTTTGCGTGAAAGAGTAACATACATCCATCCATACTTCCATACACCCATACTCACAAACTTTCATAATAATATTAGTCCAGGTTATAAACTATCTGCTTGCTAATTGGAACGAAGTTCCTTATCGCGCATTGTGAAAGGGGGCTAGACGGAAAAAATTCTCACGAAAAGTTGTAACGACACTTTTTAACCGACTTTAAAAAAAGGACGAGGTTTCTCAATTCGACCGTATATATTTTGTTGTTTGTATTTGTTTGTATGTTGTTGTTTTTTTTTTGTTGTGAGTAGAGAGAGAGAGAGGGAGAGAAAGAGAGAGAGGGAGGGAGAGAGGAAGAGAGGGAGGGAGAGAGAGAGAGAATATTTTTGTTGAGTGTATACAGGTTTTTTGTACATAATAAATAATAAAAAAATTATAACAATTATGAATCCTGGAAAGGAACTTCGTTCCATCCGGGTGTCTCTTGACACCTCTAAAGTTTTTTTTTTTCATTCAAATGCGTTCAGTAGTTTTTGCGTGACAGAGTAACAAACATCCATCCATACATCCACACTCACAAACTTTCGCATTTATAATTTTAGTCCAGGTTATAAACTATCTGCGTGCTAAATTTCATCCAAATGTGTTCAGTAGTTTTTGCGTGACAGAGTAACAAACATCTATCCATACATCCATACTCACAAACTTTCGCAATTATATTTTATTTATTTTTTGTTTTTTGTGTGACTAAGTCTTTTGTGTAAGTAAGTTATTTGTGTGTTTTGTATTATTCCAGGTTATAAACTATCTGCGTGCTAAATTTCATCCAAATCCGTTCATTCGTTTTTGCGTGAAAGAGTAACAAACATCCATTTATACTCACAAACTTTCGCATTTTTAATATTAGTCCAGGTTATAAACTATCTGCAAGCTAAATTTAATCCAAATACGTTTAGTCGTTTTTGCGTGAAAGAATAACAAACATCCATCCATACTTCCATACATCCATACTCACAAACTGTCGCATTTATAATATTAGTCTTGTATTATCGTTTCTTCTGTGGTTTCTAATACTGTGGACATACTGATGTCGCTACACTATGACCTGTCTGTGCTACGCCCGCTGCCGCCGCGCCGCCCGAACTTTTGGCGCGCTAACGTGTTCGACAAGAAGGACGCGCGGGAGGCGCCCCGCGGATTTCCACGCACCTCACCCCCTCAAATCTGTATGAGTGTCGAATCACCTAGCCTTAAGAGTAAATTTGACCGGGAAAATCTGTTTTTGCTAGACTGAGTTTATGTTTGGAGTTTTAATTCTGTTTGCGTCACTGTTTGGTTTGTTTGTATTTTTATTTAACCGGAGATTTGGAACGACAAGTAGGTATGTAACAACAAAATGGTTCAATTTTTGGGGTTCTGTAATCAACAAACCCTTATAGTTCCGCCATGTCCGTCCGTTCGTTTGTCTATCCGCAGCTTAGCCGCAGAGACTCTTAGTACTGCATAATCAGCCTATATTGTTCCCATTGCTGGGAAACAGGCTTTCACTCGGTGCGAGGGAATGGGTATAAATACGCGGGCCTTGTGCGGGTTGAAGATGTCACATGTCTTTGAATATTTGATTCTAAGACATGCCGGTTTCCACACGATGTTTTCCTCCACCGTTTTGAGAGCAGATCATATTATTTACTTTTGGTTTGAATCCACGAGTAACTCGTAAGTATACTGCCACTGAAACAAACTTTATGAATGGTTAATGATATAAATACCTACAGAGCAAACGCAATGAGAAAGCTTTCAATAAATACATTATTTTAATTCGTCACACATGCTGTTTCCAACTAATGAGGTTATTCATCATTGATAACATTTTTGAAATATAAGGAGAAATCGTCTCTCAATTTGTGAAATAACCGTTACCTATGTTACAAATATACTGAACGTATTGCCACCCACCGGCGGGTGGCGGGTGACGTCATGCATCACTGCACAGCGTTAGTGGCCGCCCCACACCCTCGCTTCGCGCCCTGCACGAGCTACAGGCGAAATTAGAGATTTTGCGGACATGGCAACAGGCAAAATAACTCGACAACAACTTGGGTAAGTATATCATGCATTTAAGACTAAAATATGCTTTATGTCAAATATTTTGACTTGATATGTAGGTAATAGGCGCTTGAATTTTATTTGCAATTTTGCTGGTTGTACACTCATTGTTGACCTCTATCACTATAATTTCCAATCGATTGAGGATTCAACGTAAAAAAATTGTGATTAAATTAGTATTACTAAATCAATCACGATTAAGAGCAGTGATGGCCCAGTGGTAACGGCCGCAACTTACGATTTGCAAGTCGTGGGTTCGATCTCAAACAGGCACTTTACTCACTTTGTGTGCCTATATTATTTCATCGCTACTGCTTTCATAACGGTGAACGAAAACATCTAACGAAACCGGCATGTCCTGCAGCTATCGATTATGTCTGATTTGTGCATGTGATAGATCTAGATATTTTGTTGACTATTCGAGTGAATTATCTTTTTATTGCACGTACGGTTGCCAGGTCTTAAAACCGAAAAGCCGGACAGACCAGCCAGTTTAGCCGGACATTTGGGTAAAAGTCCGGACGCCCTTAATTTTTCTTAGTATAACACGACATTAAAAAAGTATAACAAGGTTTTTATCATTTACAATACAAGTCTTCTTAAATTCGAATGAAACAACAATAAAATTGAATGAATCGTGCTTCATTATGATTAATTATTTAATATCCCAAAAAAATACTGAAAGCCTTACAAAAACCGGACAGGCCGGACACTTCCTAATTCGGCCGGACACGCAACCAAAAAGCCTGACTGTGTCCGGCTTTATCCGGACGCCTGGCAACGCTAATTGCACGTGTTCCTGTGTCAAATCTAATTTATTTCTTTATTTTCTTACTAGGACCAAAAATAAAAATCAGTCATCCGCTAATCTGCACTGAGTCCGCGTTAGTAGAATATGGCCCATTAGGTACCTCTTACAGAGCGGAGGTTTGTATTCCAGCAGAAGGGACACTATACGCTAATTTTGGTTGATATTAATTTAGTCCTCACTATTAGGTTTAACACCCTGAAAACCCTTTTTTTGCGGGTGGGAAATCATCAAATGACGTCTCCTGCTCTGGGTGAAGCGGAAGGGCGTGTTAGACTTTTACTGATTAAATCCCACCCGTTCTGTATACGAGGTAGTCAGGTTCGTTCAATTCAATGCAATTTATATCGTGCAGGTTGGTAGGTACTTCCCAGTATAAAATAAGCAAACAGGAAGGCTGTTTGTGTCACCATCCACCAAGGGAGAAAGTACTTAGTATAAGATGGATTGAATACCAGTTCACGTGCATATCATTATTAATTCAAATTGAACATTTTAGTAGGTACCTACTTTTGTTAGTTGCACACTATGTGGCTGTGTATCGATATACAAATAAAAGAATTAACCTTTTGTTTCATTTAGTTTAATCATCTTTTAAAAATTTTAGGAATAATTTCTTCTTTTTTTTTCATTTACCTGGATTGACTAAGAGGAGAATGCAAAAATACAATACAGTCAATATTAAATGAAAATATACAACTAAAACGATTATTTTTAATTTTATACGCGACTTAAGGTGACATATTGAAAAAACCGTGCTTTTTCTTTTAAGTGTACCTTTCTTACCGTACGATAGCCGAACTTAATATTAAAGTGTATGATTTTCGACTATATGATCTAGTATCCTGTAAAAGGAATACACGATACGATAAAATTTTCTCGATACAAAAAAATCGCAAAGTTCTATCCATGTTTATGATTTTTTTAGCCTCAAGGCGCAATGCGTTAGATTTATTAAACATAGTTTACTTTAAAACATTGATAATAATCTTATCTAAGTTTTTGTAAAACAATTTTCGTTTTAATAACACTTTTCATTCATAAAAGACGGAGATTCGTTTTGGCACATACGTTATTTTATTCCAGGCGCATACACATTATCGCCATCTCTTTTTTTGCCTATAATAAGTAGTCTCATCACTCTCGTTCGTTCATAAATCAGTCGCCCAGTAGGGCTCATCGACGACGGATCTATGTCACTTTTTTTACAAATCGGTGCGATCAAAATTACGTTTTTTAAATATTAATGTCCTCAGAAAAAGGTAGTAGTGAAGTATTTTGCTGTAAATATTTAATATAATAAATGTTGGCTTTCCAAAAACTTTATATTTACACTGTATACTCGTATGTGTCTATTTTTGTGACTGTGAATAATATAACATTCTTTTTCTATTACTATTTAGTCACGACCTTGATTATGTATGAAAATGGGAAGAACCAAAAACTAAAATTGAACAGTACCTTCAAGGTTAGGAGTACCTGCACAGGGCAATTAATTAATTCATTTTGCAGGAATTCAATACCAATAAGATGATGATAACAAGAGGAATTCACCACCTTCACTAAAGCATTACAGCAACAATCTATTCTCACTTTGTAAAGTAATATTGAGTTAACACCCTATTTTTTTAGAGAAGAACGTCTGTTTTATCCCAAAAACTTATAATAATCGTTCATTTAGAAATAAATTAAAATATATGATTAGTTTTTAGGTTTGAAGTACGTCAACAATATATCTATATGTCAAGTACTGACACTATAAATACAAGAGCACAACGAAGGAATAGAGTAGCATTACAAGTGTGAAAAAGGTGAGGTTTTATAACTGACTGCGGCTCAAAGGAGGGTAATTATTTTACCACGCAAATGTATGGTGATCGGTGAAACGAAGTTGGAGTTTATAATCTCTTATATACCAACATCCATTTTATTTATATACCTCTAGAAGATTAGTTCGATATTTTTAATTTCATGTCGTAAATAACAAAGGTATGCAAAATTTACCTTTTTGAAACAAAACTACTACTTACACGTTTCGATTTTCATGACGTTTAGCATTAACCTGACTGACAAAATAAACTGTTATAAATCCTTGTAATACCTTATTCGCTGGTCACTGAAGCTTCTTTGTCATATTTGACATTAAACATTTTCATTAGCCCGTTTATATCTGTACAGTAAAACTGAATCACCGTCTTGAGCAAAAATTGGGACAAAAGCTTTTTCTCTACATCTATTTCTCTATATAATATAGAAAAATTAGTGCCCGTAGCCAATTTTTTTTTCTTTGAGTCGAGATCCTAAAAGTCTGCGGCAATTTTAGAAAGATCTAATTTACGCACTTATTTGTTTAATTCTGGTTCTGTAAATAGCTGTGGCTCGGTTTTGTCGATAGAGAAATCAATCAGTCGACGGTCAATCACATTTACTAAATATTTTTTTAAACTACCAACAAGTAAAATAACAGTCGAAAATTATAATTGTTCATTATCTGCCTAGCCTTTTCCCAACTATTTTGGGGTCGGCTTCCAGTCTAACCGGATGTAGTTGAGTACCGGTATTTTACATGGAGCGACTGCCTATCTGACTTCCACAACCTTGTTACTGGGTAATACGATACCCCTTGGTAAGACTGGTTGTCAGACTTTTGACGACCCGTAACGACTGTCTAAGATCTACGAAAGACAGTCGGGCCGAACTGCTTTTTTTTTGGATGGTGGATCATCAAATGACGTCTCCCGCTGTGGATGCAGCGGAAGGGCGTGTCAGACTTTTACTGACTAAAACCCACCCGTATTCCTTCAGTTGCCCATATGCCAGGGCCACGGTACCTCTTTCGAACTAATCTCGCGACCCTGGTAGGCGGACCAACGGCTTAACGTGGTTTGTAAACATAGTCACCTATCCACGGACCAACCGCGGCAAGCGTAGCTTAACCTGAATGACCGACTCGTGCAGCTGTTTTAAATTAGCCACAAGCCCTTCCGAAAATAATAATTGTTATCCTATCATATCTGTACTATGGTAGCATTTATGAAGATTTCTACAAAACCTTACGTGATGGAATTTTTTGTTTATTTTTCTGTTAATCAGGACCTCTAATTCTATAAGAAACCATTATTCGATTTCAATTAATTTTACCCATGCATATCATTAATCAAAATTTAAGTTTCAGGTTTTTAAATATTTTGTATTTGTAGTTGTCTACTCCATAGTTTACTATGCGCAAAAATTTCAAAGACCGAGACAAATTAACGTCACTTGGCATGCTCATTTTTTTTTAATATGTTGCCGTCTTTATCTTGCATTGTTATTTAAACAGTTGTGCGACGGTGACAAGAATAATTCTTAGCGAAAGGCCATGCTAAGTAACGTTTTTAAATTTCGGTCAGTGATAATTCCTTCGTTCCACTTTTGGCCACTGGTAAAATAAGTCATTAAAGTTTGTGACGATGACGTGTCGGCCGACCAATGAAGATAGGTCCGCCACTCCCCGCGTGCGGGGGAAACAATCCAACTATCATCTATTTTCGAGGTGGGGTCTTTGTCCCATTCATTACGATAATTTTAGTTGTCCTCCTATTCGGCGGATATCTTGTGGGCAACTGCGCGATTGCTATTTTTTTTAATGGGCATTTCGTAGTGATCTGTGAGACGCCAATAAAAAATAAAAATAAAACAATCAATCATTGACACATAGCAGGAGCACTGTTTTTATTCTAATTGTCAGGATAAAATGTAGTAACACGCGCACCTTAAGAACAACAAGTCTATTCTATAAGTCATAACCATAAGTCATTTGTCTAGCTTTTTTTAAGGTTGTTACTACTTAAACGGTCTTTCCCGCAGATTCCGTAAAATTAATTTAAGGCCTCCACCCGGGGGTTTAGGTTTTATACTTTGGATTTTATTAATACTTAAATACGTCGTTTATGTCACTGACTAAACTCTTCCTTGAGGAAGGACTCGACATGATGAGTCGGAACTCGCACCACGAATGACTTGAGGTCCGTGTTGTGGCGTGACTCCAACTTCTCAACCCTCAAGGTCCAGCTCGTCTTCACCCGCACATACTCCACGATCTCCTCAACCTTCGTGGTGTCATGTAGCCGGGACACATAGAGATGCGTCGTTAGTATAGCCGGACGCAGCAGCATATTAGGTCCTGCCAGGATGGTCCCGCACTGGTCTCGACTAGGAGGCTTCCTCCTCTTCTTCATGCCCACCTTCACAGAGCTATCCTTGTCACACGTGCCTGAAGCCGAGGCTTGCTGTTTCTTACCCCTGTTGGCAGGTTCACAGCAGCTCTTCACATCCCGCTTCCTGGTCTGTGACGCAGGTTTGTGAGTGGCGACGATAACAGCGTAGTCACTTTTAGGGGTCGACGTACCTACACGACTCCCTACATCGAACGGTGTCGAGTCAGCGACAGCGGCGGCGTATGTTGCAAGGCGTGCAATATCAGCAGCAACTTCCTCCTGCGGCGGTGACGCAGTGGAGCTCGCCGACTCTAAACTGCCGATGCTAGCGTTTCTCGGTCCGCGACGGGTGCACACGTTGAAAGCAACAGGCGACCTATATTGCGTAACAACTCTACTTCGGCACGTAGCTCACTAATGGTGTTATTCGACACCTCCAATGTTGACTGTACCTCGGCCAGGCTTGCCTTGAGAGTTGTAATGTCCTTCAGCAATCTGGTGACATCAACGTGATAAAATGTGACTGGGGGTAACTTATGTAGCTCCTACGCCACAAAAGCGGGGACGTCGTCCGGGTTTGTGCTCTTCAACATCGTGATGATGTTTTGCACACACTTCTGGCCACCATCCCTCCGGCGGGACTGAATCTTCTCGACTTTGTCGAGCGATTGGCACAGTAGCAGCTTGGCACTACTGATCTCCTCCTCCTTGAAACTGGATTTGTAGATCTGCAAGATGCTGACTTCATCCATATAGTTGATAGCATGATAGATAAATGCCAAGACCTCATTGGCTATGAGCGGTTGTGAACTCATAGCGACGCTAACCGGGTAGCGGCTAAAGCCGCGCGAAACGCGAATCTAATATTCGTATCGAGCAGCGCAAACACGTCCGTCCTCGACCGTGCATTGCGCCCGACTAATGTAGCGCCAAGCTCAACTTACATCTTGCTCAAGATGTAGGGTATGGTTTGGCTTTTCCATTGAACTATTGACATTAAAGACAGCTTTCTGTGCGACGGCCGCGAAACGAACAAGCCGTACATTTTAACCAAGTTGCTTTTTTACCTTTATTATTTATGTAGATAATTTTATATATAGAGAATGTGAGGCCTTGTAGACTGTCGATTTGTAGGTCATTTTCTATTTTATTTAGGACTTGGTACTTGATGACAGGCTACATTGTCTTCAAATTACCGTGATACCGTATTTTTTTTAAAATTCTATCTCGCCAAAAAACATCCGACTTCCAAACAAAATACTACAAAGTGAAAAATTACTTAATTTCGGATGACACACAGAGTATACTAAAACAGAATTAAAGATTTCCGAAATTAAAGTTATTTTTCTCTTTGTGGTGTTACGGTCTGTTTTAACCGAAGTCAAAAGAAGGAGGAGGTTTCTCAATTCGACCGTATACCTATACATATACAATATTTTTGAATGTGTTCGCGGATAACTTCGTCGTGTATGAACCGATTTTGATGATTTTTTTTTTGTTGGAAAGGAGATATCCCAAGAGTGGTACCATGATAAGGAAACCAGGATCCGATGATGGCATCCCAGAGAAGTTGATGGGAGCCTTTGAAAGTCGTAGTGGCGACTAGTGCGTTTATTATTTTTTTCGTTAATTATCTTAAAGTACTACTATTTAATGAAGGTATAAAGTTGCTCTGATAATGAAGCCGAAAGATAGTCGAGGGAACTCCTCAACGACTTACAGCAATCACCCGGTGTGAATTTTCAGTGAATTTTTTGATTTTTAGTGTACGCACGGCGACAAATGAAGCTATAATTTCCAGTATAAGCTGACGTCTTATTGTACGAAAAGCGTTTAAATGCGAGGTCAGCTCAAACTGGAAACGTATAGCTTGTTATGTAGCCGTGTGTACCTACTCATACTAATTCGTATAGTACTAGTACTACTACGGGCCAGGTAAACAACAGTGACAGAAAGTATTAGAACATCACGATACACAAAGTGGATTAAATACGTATTATTGAAGCTAAAGCAATAACTATCCAAGCAAAATCAATAATTTATTCATAAAAAAAAAGATTTTTAAAATCGGTCTACAATTGGCGGCGAAATTGGTCAACGTAATTACATTAAAGAAAAACATAGATCCGAGGAGGATCTATGTTTTTCTTATTTTGAAATTGGTTTAAAAAAACATTGGAAAGTCAATTAATTTTGATGAGTAACCGTGGAGTTGCTTGCCAGCTTTTCGCCATAGGAAACAACCAATTGCAACCGTGCTCCTAGCTTCTGACGTTTCGAGCCCATGGAACTTTATGTGAAATTAAATAAAATATTTCGATTTTGAGGCCGTGAAACGGCCATGCCATTGTATATATATATGTAGATTTATAGAGTTAAGAGCTTGGCTCTATATTTGATTTAATATTTTTAAAGTGAAAGCGTTCAGCTTACTTTACTAGAAATGTTTTAGGTGGGATTATTTATTACCTACTAGTCGTCATTAATAATTTCTCTATAATCTATAAGATCTTTATCTAAATCTTATAAGACTGGATAATTCAGCTGGACGGCTGCCCCCCCCCCCCCCCCTAAACAAAATCCCTAACTACGCCAATGTAGGTGTGGCACCACGATGCTGCGGCCGTAGCCAATGTTGCAGATGAGGCTGAGGTTGATGGCCATATCTGAGCGCGTCCGCTGCATGCTGGTAGCCAGATAACCGTGCTGATGAACTCATGCTGATGAAGTTAGCTGCGTCACTCATCTATACTTCTATACGATTAATATTACCTATATAAGCGAAAGTAACTCTGTCAGTTACTCTTTCACGACTAAACTGATTTTGATGTAACATTTTGGGACGGGGTAAGTTTGAACCCCAAGAAAGGACATAGGCTACTTTTTATGCTGTGACTTCGTCTCCTTCTGTGATAATCGAAATTTACGCGGACGAAACATGAGCTAGTCCTCCAAAAAAAAGGTAAGGTCCTCCGATAAGACGAGTGCTGTCGGGTGGCCACCTGCTTGACGATCAAGAAACATATACATACTACTGTCGAATGATGTCAGGACGTTGCATATTATTATCCTAGGTACGTGGTGAACTCTGATTGCCCGATGCAGGCTCTTGCATGATGTCAGTGTGATGAGTAAGTTCGCCTGGGCGATGTAGTTGCCGCTCCATAATTTCACAGAAGTGACATCTGTAATTTGAATCTGCAACTAATTTTAATAATTTACCCACGATAATCCTATTCTCCGCGGCATGATTTATATTGTTTGTCATACTATTCCGAGAAACTTTGATGGTTTTTAGTGCTCCTAGCATTGATTTACAAGATTTGTATATCAATGGTTCCTAGCAATCGAAGCATCTACTTTATACTAGTGGTGGAAATTTAACCATAATTCATTTAAATTGTGAAATAATGCATTATTACATAAAAATATTTTCTGTCTGTAAAAAGTTTGTTCCTAATTTCATATTATGGGATCGCCATTTCATCCCGTGGGTGTCGTAAGAGGCGACTAAGTACCTACTAGAGAATGGGTAGCAATGTTCTCGCATATTACCACCATACTGCGATCGCCAACGCGCCTGCCAAGCGTGGCGATTATGGCAAACCCTTCCAAATTGGAGCCTACGTCCAGTAGCGGACGTCTTTCGGCTGAAGTGATGATAAAATTTCATACTCCTCCGTCCGCGTAATTTTCGTAAAAATGTAGTAGCTTTTGCTTAGGCGCGGTCCGAGAGGGGGGGTTCTAGGGGTCATGACCCCCCCCCCCCCCCAAAGACAGTCATGCTGTCGAAATCCTGAACGATTTGCCTGTGTTACTATCTTAAAATTGTTCTCACTTGAGCCACGGAGACTCCGATGGACATTTGCAAAAATATTATAACCCGGACGTCATTCTGATCAGCAGCGCTTGCGACTACTAGACCAAAGAGGATTTACCTTCCTAAAAATATTCTTCAGTACTCATGGTGACCCCCCCAAAATGTTAGGCTGCGACCGCGCCTGTCCGTCCGCGTAATTTTCGTAAAAATGTAGTAGCTTTTGCTTCACTTATTAAAATATCTATAGTATACCAATGTTTTGTTTAGGTTGAGAAACCACTGGTATTGAAGCCGGGCCCTGCGTGACTATCTACAGCTCTGAACTTTGTGTCCTTTTTTAACCGACGAAAAAAAACGGAGGAGGTTATCAATTCGACGCGTGTATATTTTTTTGTTTATTTTTTATGTATGACCACGCATACCTAGTTACATAGTAGTTCGATTGTAATAATTCTTTTTTTATTGGAAAGGGTATACTCCGAAGGTGGTCCCATATAAATTTGGAAAACAAAACTGAACCCTAAGGAAAACAGGGGATGATTTATTGTTCACTCACTCATTGTAATGTATAACCACGCATAACTTTATACAGAGTAGTCCGATTTTGATAATTCTTTATAATTATTTTGATAATTGTCAAAATCTTATAATAATATAGTTGGCAAGGTATACCTTGCCAAGTATATTATTAGTACATTAAAGCCACAAAAAATTATAAAAACTTTTAACAAAAAAACTTTTTGGCAAAAAATTTAACCGCCGGAAAAACTGAAAAGCAAAAAATAATAAACCTTAAAATTATGAGTCGGCGCTGAAAAATCAATGAACAAAGATCACTCAAAGCGCCGACTCATAATTTTAAGGTTTATTATTTTTTGCTTTTCAGTTTTTTCGGCGGTTAAATTTTTTGGTAAAAAGTTTTTATTTTATAATTTTTTTGTGGCTTTAATGTACTGATAATACTTGGCAAGGTATACCCTATCCAATTAATAAAGAATTATCAAAATCGGACTACTCTGTATAAAGTTATGCGTGGTTAAACATTACAATCAGTGAGTGAACAATCAATCATCCCCTGTTTTCTGACCCTTAGGGTTTGATTTTGTTTTCCAAATTATTATGGGACCACCCTTTCCAATAAAGGAAGAATTATCACAATCGGTTTACTATGTAAAAAGTTATTTGTAGACATACATAAAAAAAAATATATACGCGTCGAATTGATAACCTCCTCCGTTTTTTTCGTCGGTTAAAAATTATGAGTCGGCACTGAAAAATCAAAGAACAAAGATCACTCGATGCGCCGACTCATAATTTTAAGGTTTATTATTTTTTGCTTTTCTTTTTTTTCGGCGGTTTAATTTTTTATCAAAAAGTTTTTTGGTAGATATTGTTCGTAGAGTCGATGTCTACGATTATTGATAAAATTGCTTGCGCTAACTGGACAGATCGACTCGTCTGGGTAGCGTTGGGGAAGCTACGCAATATCTTCTCGTCCCACATGCCGCAGTATCTCATGACGAGTCTTTGACCAATGTGTGTTGCCGGTGATAACCTATGGAACTGAAACGTGGTCGCTCACAATGGGCCTTATTAGAAGGCTGAGTCTCCCAAAGGGCGATGGAGAGGGCTATGATTGGAGTTTCCCTACGCTATCGAATCAAAATTGAAGAGATCCGTTGGAGAGCCAAGGTTACCAAAATAGCCCGAAGAATTGATAAACTGAAGTGGCAGTGGGCTGGGTACATTGCTCGCAGAACGGATGGCCGATGGAGCTGAAGGGTTCTGGAGGGGCGACCGCGTACCGGAAGACGTACAGTTGGAAGGCCTCCCAAAATGTGGACCGATGACCTTGTGAAGGCCGCAGGAATCCGTTGGATGTGGGAAGCACAAAACCGGTCGAAGTGGCGGAGCTTGGGGGCGGCCTATGTCCAGCATTGGACGTCTTTCGGCTGAAATGATGATGATGATGAATTGAACAAATTTACTCAAATCTGTTTTTTTCATCTGCAGACCATTTTAGACGCTAAATCAAGTTCCTCACATAATCTGATCAAAGTTATGTTTAGACTTGACTTTGACCCTTGAGTTTATTTCGCTATTTTCTTCTATGGGGTAGACAGAAAATGTAAACTATATTTACCACTTATTTTTATTTATATGACGTACTGATTGATTTCAGGGATTCCAAAGACCAGAAGAAGGGTAATTACGTAACACAATGGCTTTCATTTGGACAGTTCAACCACATTACTTTTGTTATTTAGGTTGTTAAGCAGGCATTTTTTTAATAATGTAGATAGCAATGGTTTAGTAATATCCTTTAAAATTACTCAGATTCTATTTCATAGAGTGTTACGCATTGGGTGCTGTTGAATAATACAGTGGGAGATATGGAGGAGGAAACGTAGGCAAGATTAAAAAACGTTATTTGTAGTGATTTAATATATTTAAGGTAGTTCTATTACATTTGGTAATTGACTGAAATTGATAGATCCAATAAATGCAACAAGATTTTGCTATCACCAAAGAGAATGACATCGTCAAACATAAATTTAATTTGGATGCATAATCAAAATAATGGTTTAAATCTAATTACAAACAATCAGTCATAATTTTTCGTTACGATTCCCTCTAATACGAGATCATATTTTTATTGTAAAGAGAAATTACAAAAGAACATTCTACTGCATATTCAAGTCATGGTATATTTCTCAAATATTGTTGTTTGATTTTAAAACACAATCATTATAATTGTAGTCCATTATGCACATTCAAATACAACATTTTTTCCAAACAACAAGGCTACAATAAAAATATGAACTCGTGAAATATCAGTACTATCGACTGAGATCACTTCGTGTGAAGTTTACAATGGTCTAAGCACACTATTCTAAAAAATATTTAACCAATTCTTAGATAGATTCAGTGAACATAGTTTCAGTGTCGTCACATGCGGGACATTTGTGGGCAGAGCTTAGCGCTAAAAGGTGTGCATTAAACGTATTCAATGCAGACGCGCAAACCAAACGTGTAAACTATGCGATGATATCTTTATCCACACAGCATGGAGGCGCCTCGGCACTTTGCTGGAGATTCATGTTTACTCCGTTATTATGAGAATTCGTGCGAATAGAAAGCGCTTTGTGCAAATTGCACTGCACGAATACTATGCAGTGCCGTCTCAAACTTCTGCTTTCTGGGTATATAACCAACATGTTTATCAAATCATCGTAAATAAGACTTATAGAGAATCATTCTGACGGAAACTAGTACCCAAGTCGATTTAAAAAAAAAACTTGATGAGCCCTGAATCTTTGTGAATTGGTTAAAACACACTTAAATTAACCTATAGAAATAACTTAATACAAACCCTATTTTGGAAAGCAAATATTGTTTGCTTGGAAATTTAATATAGAATTTAATTGCGCATCCAGTTGCTTCAACAATAAACATTCTTTAAACATTTTAATTCCTTTAAGAAACTCTCGACCAACATTTGAATAAATATGATAAAAACGGCAAGAATAATCTGTTTTTATTAAGTATAGTTCATTGCAGAAAGTCTTTTTGAGTTAAAGAGCATTTAAGATGTCTGGTAAAATTTAGAGCATATTTTATTAATGTGTGGTACTGGGTATCGTGAAAAGGTTTTGTGCCCCTTTTAAATAACTTGTCACCTTTATACACACTATATTATTATGTTCAAACAATGTCTATAAGAAGAAACAAATTGTGTTTTAAAAACTGTAAAAAAAGCCATTGTCACGCCTACTTACCTAATCAAATGAAACCCACGTTCCCCAAATTCTACATTCCAAATATTTACTTCATATTGGTTTAACAACATATAACCCAAATGACATAACAATTTGAATACTTGGTACATAGTGACGACATACAAGAAAGTAGTTTACAAAAATGTATAATTTGGATAAAAAAAATACATACAAGAACAATTCAGAAATCTTTCCTTTAGAATATGCATAATTGAAACTCATAAAACGAAGCTGCATTAAAATAATAAGTCTATCGTATTACATTTTAAATAAAACTTGATTTCATAACGTGAAACAATTTTATTGATATGAATTTATTTCAAATATATCCCCAAAATTTTGTACGTTTCAGAAAGTTTTTGTCAAATAAGTATTAAATCGCTTTTTCTTGTTTTATTTCCACGTTACATTGAGAGATATCTAACAGAGTTCAGCTAGTTGTAGACATCGAGATACATTGAAACTGATCTATTGTTAATTTAACACGGGGAAGTAAAAGGACCTTCTTGATAGGTGCAGTGGAATCAACTATGATACCAAGAGCTACATCTGAGATTAAACATCTTACATACTGACATTTAACTACAGGAGCTCGCATGCAGACATCGGTCACTGTTCTGTGTTGTCAAGTACGTCACACGCGTGATGCGATCCGAACCAATGCTGTAAGCACTGTCTAGTAATGTCCAACTCAAAAAATAAACACGGGACCGCTATCTGTTTGCGCGACCTATCAACACGGACTACCGACAACAAATACAATTTATATTGTTTAAAATCTAGAAATTCTTAACACTGCGTATAAAATGGCTTGGTACAGCACAGAAAGCTCCGCATTTTAACGGAAGGTAGACAAAAAGACGGTCCAATGACCAAAGCGAGTGACTGGCCTGGTAGAGTTCTAATTGATCAAACATTTAATATTGATATAATGAAAAAATCATCAATCCACTTAATATTAAACAACGATAAATAGATGAACATCGATCGACAACATTGAGCTTAGTTTTATATGATAATAATATCGATACATTAATTATTGTATTACG
Source organism: Aporophyla nigra (assembly GCA_947507805.1). Lineage (NCBI taxonomy): Eukaryota > Metazoa > Arthropoda > Insecta > Lepidoptera > Noctuidae > Aporophyla > Aporophyla nigra. The sequence continues at coordinate 7,945,470 of OX382291.1, read as the reverse complement.
GAAAGTTGGACTACATCGATAACAATGATGGCTTGTACTACGGCTCGTCGAAAGGGGTGTCGACATTACTTAGCTGACGAAGAGACGCTAAATTCAGCGAAATATTTTCTGTCACAATATATCGAGCGTCACATTCCACACAACGACTGACTCGATCATCTTCCTCAGCACCTGAGAGAAACGCTCATGGGCTCTTCTCTACGTAGCTCGTAGTACTCATCAATAACACATAAATCTGCTGCAAACACCTATACACGAATCTTAAAGGAACGTATGCTATCACATCGTGAATATATAATTATAATACTGAATCTGTGCTCGTAAACTATCAAGAAATGAATATAGTTTCGGGGTCGCGTCTTGTCCTTCAAATAGATTTGTGCGGCGCACTTAGATACCAGGACTTAGATATGCGTCTCGCGCTGAATACAATTACAACTATTGTTATACGTACCTAACACACAGAGTTACAGTACATCCAAGAACATCGAACATGAGCATTACTTCTAGAATTACTAAGATCGGTGCAATAATCTTATGTCTACTTATAATCTTCGGATATAGTTATTCAGTTGCAACAACGATTTTAAAAAAAACATCGCTGTACAGACGCGACCCCACGCAGTACACGGTACATCATAAAGAACATCTATTATTACCAAACGCCGTGTGCCGGTCAACAATTGAAATACTGCAAATATTAATTACATTAACAACTAACACACAAGTTAACTATTTTACTAATAGAGAATTAAAACATGCATCGATAATTATTAATCCATTTGTTACAATTCGTAATTTACTTTCAACATGTTTCCAGGCCAACATCTCCAATATAATCAATCAATATTTACGCAAACCCGAGCTACATAAAATCTATTACATTAATTATATTCGGCAAAGGAATATTTTCCTGTAGTTGCAACATTATTATTAATGACAAAGGTAGAAAGTTTACTCCCTACACCGTCATAGTCGTCACACTTTTCGTAACCTAATTCCTATTACACATAGTTCAAAATTCTTAATACTAACATAAACGTTCAATTGCATCCGTCGTTCAAAAGAACTGACTATCTGAACAGATGAAGGTGTTAATACAGTCGAATATATGATAACACTTAGAGGATAAACCGCACTCCGCGTAATCTACTCAGTCGGTGGTGTCGTGACCTGAGGTCTATATCAAAGTACCAACCAAGGCTTCTATATCGATTACACTCGATATGCGACGTCACTAGTTGACCATCGACACAATGCACGTATATATTATCCATAAACGAAATAGGTCGTTACCAACTTTGGTCCAAAGGGGACGCCTATTATTCATAATTAGGCACAAAAAGTTGGCAACCCTAGAAGCAGTATCCTATAAAAGCACGCGTTAAAACCGTACATTTATTCTTAAAATTACACTGCGATAATATTGTGCAAAAGAATTATAAACGAAGCATCGGTTGTGTACTTTGTTGATAGACCAACAGCATTCAAGATATCAACCTCGACACGACTAATAAACGCTGAAACCGCCCAAAAATATAACACACACCTGTGCGTTAATCTAGTATAACATTTAGAACTTTAAATACTACAATAGTGCATACTCTACAAAGAGCTAATACACAAGATCGTTCGTAAGCCGACAGAGTCAGCCGAGTCCTTATTGGGTGGTGGCAACGAGATGGAGCCGCGCTACAAATCGCTCCTTCACGATCTAAACGACGCAGAAACTGAATGCGTACTAAATTCCGACACTGTCATTTTTGAGAAGCCAAATTGCAGTAGAAGCCATGTTTTAGACCAAAGTACTATACAATGTGGCTTCTAAAATGCGACTAGTGTTTGATTTAGTTGTTAAGTTTAAGAATGGAATCGATGGAAAAGTCGACCCTGCGTCGTTGCTCGAGCATGATGAAGGTTTGGACGGTGTGCAGCGCTGCCGGATTGGCCGATGACGGCCCCGGGGCGGCAGCGTGGCTGCCGCCTCCGCCGCCACCCTCTTGCTTTCAGCTGGGCTTCTGCTGCGCGTCACGCATTATAAGCTAAAACAATTTAATACACTGTATACTTGGGTCCCAGCAAGAACTGACTTTATACGACCGTAACCTATTGACCGCCCCAGTCGGAATTACGAAAAATATGGCAAATAATTCTCATGCCAATACTGCCGCGCGACTCTATATTATTTATTTATTTACATACAAAAACAGTATAATACAAAGGATCATAGGGATACATGAGATAAGTTTTTGTTTTAATATTATTCCACGACTTCGTCGCAGATATTTTATGCGCTGGGCGCTGGGGACATGGCAATCGATTTTAAATCAAGCGGTCAATAGGTTAAGTGACACTTAGAGCTCGTTTGTATAATATTCGTTTCAGGGTTCCTTTACTACAATGTCAGCCCATCCAAATATGCTGACAAATAATAGTAATAGAGCAAATGAAATAGCAGCATCTATTTTCTTACGTAAGCATTCATGAGAGCAATAGAATGCGCTTGAGCAAAATCATAAAGTAAAACGATACCTAGTTGGTTTTTTAACTAGAAAATATAATAACAAAGAAAAATGTAATACAAAAACGAAGTTCCTCGACTGACGGTCTTTAAAATGATAAACTATTTACAACGAAAACATAATTACAATAACCAAAAATTAAATAAATAAAGGAATCATTTAAGGTTATTTAAATTATTCGTCATAGATCCAAATAATCGAAAATAGTCAAGGTTGGATACAACCAAGTTTTGTAAAATACGATGGAAGGAGACTCAGGCCACCCATCTTTAATAAAGGAATGAAATTTTGATACTGTAAATAGGATATCGGAATCACATTTACACGTCATTTGAACAATTAAAATCTTTTAAAAACCAATGTTTTTGTTTTTTTTTTTTTGGTTTAATACTGTGTCATCGTTTTAAATATATAAAATGATATAAATAAATACATAGAATATACTTTGTACCGTAACACAGTTCGTATACAAACTCCATAGATATAAGAATTATTGCTAACTATGGGATCCTGAAACGAATACACGTAAAACAGTGTACCACTGTAATATATGGTGAATATACAGTATGTAGCTGTCCACGTATATCATGCCGTGAGTACTATCTAGAGTTTATTCCTATACAATTTTTCACGATCTCTGAGCGTCCATCGTATTGATTTAAAAAAAAAATACTTTTGTAACTAAATAATTATTAAAAAAGAAATAAAAATTCTTGAAACTAACTGCCGATCACTAAAGCAATAAAAACTATATAGAAATAATTTTTTTTTAATGCTCGAAACTAAACAAAAAGCATTTATATGATCCATGACGAGCAAAGCGGATGCTTTACTACTACTAACAAAATTAAATAAATTTAAGAAAATTATGTTAATAAAAAAATAAATAATACCGACTTCATGATTATGTAACAGCGAAACGTTTGTGTTGTGACGTTACAAGCGTTATGAATTTAAGTGGGGTGTAAAGAAACCAAACTTTTTGTGATTCATTTCTTTTTTGAGCAAAATAATTTTGATTGTCCTTGTATGTCAAGTCGGTCAGTCAAAATCAGTGATCGGAATAGGTAATGATGTCCTGAAACTCGGAACAAAGATTCCGAAAAAAAAAAACACGAAATGTTATCTTATCATAAGGAAGTCCCCACGTTTTGTCTGTTCTTTAAACTTTAGGCACATTAGCTCTACCTATTCCGATCAGTGGTCATAATGAAGGATTGCTTATTTGTTTACTGGTTCGTTAAGTATCAGAGAATATAATAACTAGAGATGAAACGGATGTCTGGTAACTATCTGGAACCCGGCCAAAATTATTATCCGGCCGGATATCAGATACCAAGGGCTTATTTGGCCGGATACCGGATGCACTAAAGGCAAATTATGGAGAACGAACACAATTTACTCTGTTTTAAGATGTAACAAACGGTTTCAAATGTCTTCAGAAACAAGGCCAGCTTAAAAAAAAATAGTATTTTGCTGCAGGGTGCTGAACGATAGTTTTCGGGAAACTTTATTAAACTTGGGTATTGTGTAACATTATTTGCCGACAAAAAAATATGAGGGTCACGATCGTGAACAACTCGCACTGACTTTAGCTAAAATCAATATCATATGCTTTCGTTGTTCATAGTGAGACTGGCTAATGCTATTGTCATTTGCTACCTCACTAAAAGCAATGTTCGACCTATCCGGCTATAAGGTTCGAATATCCGGTATCCGGCCAAACAGCTATCCGATCATCTCTACTAATAACAGACAATCCTACTTTGAATGAATGCAGTATTTATTTTATTTTTTTATTTGTGTTTACCACTGTATCTCGTGGGTTGCGCATGAGGTGCTCATGTCGGCAGGGTCGCACATATGTATGTGCCTGTAAGCACATACACATGTCAGATTTATGTATAATAAAATTGTCGCGAGTCTAAGTGTACATACTCAAGAGCGGCACAGGCAACTATAGCCGTCAACTAGTTGTCGATGGCTGGGGTTGCCCCTGCTTTATAAGTATGCACACTAAGGCAGCACTGCTAGATGGTCTGCTTAGCGCCTGGGACTCGACTATTTAGGTTGTCATGTTTTGCTGTTTAAGCTTCAAGCTAAGCCACTAGCGAATGCGCTAAGCTCGCGATGCGGCTGGTAATGAACTAGAACGACTAGACCGTTCGCTTGTGTTGTGCCGTCTATATCATCGTCTAAATAGGCACCAGGCGCTAAGTAGGGTGTAGAGAAAAACTGCACGATGATGGTAAACTGCATCAATTATATTAGTAAACTATCATGTGTTAGACATGATACGATCTTATAGAGATTGCCAGAATACGGTCATAATGCAACTCAGATATGTAATTAAGAGACATCATCTTGATTTAGATGTTAAGTTACATTCAAAGTAAATTAATGATCTACACAATTTATCGTGTGGTAGTTCTCAGAGCGAATATTTACAGCATTAGAATTGCAGAAATGAAAATTGATAATGACTTAGCTCCCGAGTTTACAAACTCTACATTTATTCTTTTAATCCGACTAAACGTGCAAATGGGCCTAAAAAATCTAGACAAAAGTGAATCTCATTAATTGCAACAACTAATTAGAAAAAATGGAACTAATTAAAAAACTTATTAGTGCATTATGAGGGTGCGTATTTTTTTAACGAAATGTTTTTACACGGCTAGGGATAAGGTTTTAAAAATCTAATGATGCAAGGCTAGATATGGCACGGCAACGCGAGTTAAATATTTAATCACTACATTCACTAGTATTTGTAGTTAAGTTATTTGAATAATTCCCTCGGGCCGTTAAGAAAGCGTTTTGATTTTAAGATTTTATTTTATTATAAAACGCAGTCACCTTCATTTCTGAGGTTATGAACACCAATATTTTCTGGCAAACTTTATTTGAACTATCATGGGAGCAATATACAAAGGAGCCACGAGGGAAGTTTAGCAATTTCCTGAAACCAGGGATACACAGAGTGCACCACTAGGTGTCAGCCTTTCTCTACAAGTGAATTTTTGAACATTTTAGACAAAATAAAGAGGAATGGACTAAGTAGTCCGCGAAATTAAAAAATCTGTCTTCGAAATATAACTAAAAAAATACTTTGATGATTTCTAACATTATAGCATCATCATTTCAGTTGTGTACAAGATTTTTACGATATTACGAAGGAATGTAGAGTAGCAATTTGACAAAAAAAAAGGTAACAAAATTATAATTTCGCGAGCCTACATTCGTGCATTCCCCTTTACTCAACTATTCTTGGAAATGGGAAAAAAATTAGCGCTACGTTTTGCAACGAAAATGAACAAAAAATATTGTTAGCAAATTATCAAGCGCTCTAACTGCTGTGTTTGTTTGACTCAATTATTATCAACACAGAATCACTTGACAAGAGTTTAGTTTTGTAACATTTATTCATTTTTAAGGTTCACCAACAGGTTCTGCGTATTATAAAATATCTTAAGTACTCTGGGTAACTCGGCTTTACTAAGGGTCTTAGTACACCTCCGCTACGAAAATAATGGTGAGAAACCGCTTCACGAATTCCGCTAAGAAATATGAACTGAGCTGAACATCATGAGTCAGGTGAATTGTAGAAGTTGGAAAAAAAAAATGAAGTCGCTATTGTTTGTAGATTAGTATTTCCGTAGAAAAAACTGAAGATAACATAACATCACGCCTTGTTATCCCAAAACGTTGTGCAGAGGTGTACCTATACTGCCCTGGTAATCGAGAAGGCAGTAAGTCGAAGGTGGATTTGGAATGTACGTCAAACGAGCTTTCTTCCTATCTAGGTTTTATATTTCTACGTACTTCCTATCTAGGTTTTATGTTTTACAATAACCCTGAGGAAGATGTTAAAACAATATCTATATATATAAAAATGAATCCCTATTTCCCTTGGTCACGACATCACGCGTGAACGGCTGGACCGATTTCACTTTTTTTTTTTTTTGTTGTGTTTGTAATTGTCAGGAGAAGGTTGTTATGAAAGAAAAAAATACAAAAATTGCGCGGAAAATTGGAAAATTTAAGAAATCTTATTTAAGAATACTTAACAACCATATAATAGGACAATGTTAACTTTTTTAATGTAACATTATGACATTTGACATAGAATTGACAGAATCAAGCTCAAATATCATCAAAGTGACAGGACAACGTCTGTCGGGTCAGCTAGTAGAACATAAAAATCGAGTGTATAGTTTTATCACAAACGCTAAAATTGTAACCAAAATATATGTGCGCCGTTTTCTCGAAACCGCCTTTTTTGACTTACTGCTATATTGATTACCAGGGCAGTATAGTACACCCACATTTCGCCTGTTATGTTTAAGTCCCATGTAATAGGGGGCGAGCCTATTGCCATTAACCGAGCACAAATCAGGACTTTGAGCTGCTACTGAGAAATTCCAGATGGAAAAATCCAATAACAGTTTGCTCGACCTGGGATTCCAGGACCTCATGCTCAGCAGTAGCGCTTGCTACCACTAGAAACTAAACATTCGCTTTATAAATTTCGTCGACTGCCACGGACACGTGTGAAACAAACTCGGCACCGTAACAAAATAGCGGACTGTGCGCGGAGGTGTGAACTGGCTTCCGAGCAGATAAAAATCACGCAAAAAAGAGCTAAGATCATAATCTAATTTGTGCGTTCGAACAGGCAGTTCCGCGTCTGTTCCGCTTGTCGACCAATGGACTAGTCAAGACAGAAAAAAATTAGTTTCGCAGCGGCGATGTGATACCCGACATTGTTCATTTTCGTTCTAAAAACCGTGTTAAACTTGAGAGAAAAGAAGAAGGAGAGTTGTCAAAAATTCACTATTTTATGTTTGCTACTAGCAGTGCGCCTTTACGCGCAAAAAGGTCGAAATTATACCTGATGGGGGCGCTCCGACGTGACGGTCTCGGTGGCGCGCACCACCGGGGGCGGAGGCCGAATCTGCATCATCTGCGGGCCATTCTCGCGTGTGCAACGACTCGGTTCGGGTGGGCCAGTAGTCACTGCGCAATTGTACATCACTTGAATTGTAACATCTGTCCCCTAGGAGCATTTCTGTGACAGTTTCAGCAAAAAAATCACGTTAATTTACATTTTTTAATAAGCACAAACAAAAAATAAAAATAAGAAATAAAAACGAAAAGCAAAAAAAAAAAAACAAAAATAAACATCTTAGCTGTTTTTATTACATTCTTGGGGCAAAGCAGAGTACACTTTTTGTGTTTTTTATATAGAAATACATAAAGTTCAGTTTCGAATAAAAAGCTTTTTGCTATCTCAAAACAAATACAAAGTTTGCATTACAAACGCAATGTGTTAACATCAATTATTGTATTGAATAGAATAAAGATCAATAAAGTAACTCAGCACAACATCAATTAGCTCTCTTTTTTTTTAGCCAAAACTAATTTACTTATATAAGTATTTTATGATTATTTTCATGTAATGACAATAGTACCCGAATCATTGTTACAATTAGCCAAGATCTAGTCTCGTCGTGAAAAATTACGACGCCTTTGCCACATGCGTTATACAGACATGTCATGCAAATAATCATAAGGTGAATTGAGAGATATCTACATAAACACAATTTAATTCTTATGAAAATTATTTCGGGTACGCGTCTTCAAAATTTGCCTTAATCACTATTCTGACGACGACTCATTCTCGAGGCATTATGTCTAAAATCCTGTAGAAATTTAATCTGTAATTGATCCGCCAAAGTTACGTACGTTTAGCATCCAGGTTTACTAGGATTAGAGGAAGAAAATAACATTCAGCAGTTAATTTTGAGCCAAGGATAAATATCCCAAAAACCTTAACAACTTTTAAACATATCTTTATCCTCCTTTTGTTGTTGGCGTTACATTGGTATTAGAAGGTTTTCACTTAAACAAATGATAATCTGTTAGCAAATTGAGGGCAATTTGTTGAAAATGTTGCTAAGATTTTCGGGACTTTTTCCGAAACACGTACCAGTTGTTAGCGGAATAGCCAGACGAGCGTTGACTGCCAGGAGATGGTCGCGACGTTGGAGCAGGCTTCCTACGTGTTCCTCTAGACGCACGTTCTCCGTTCGCAGTTGGTGTAGGCATGATAACAGCGAAGCGACTGTGAATACATCTCTTGTGTTAGCGGTTTATACAGTTTCAAAATAAACCACTGTTCTAAACTTAGAGCATCGACTAGAGACGGCAGACTAAAAACAGTACTTTAGAAGTATAGGAAACATCGGGCTTTAGAAAGAGACAGAAAGTTTTATACGAATATTTGGTCTGTTTTTACTCATAAAATAATATATGCGGGTGGTTCGGCATCGCCATACAAAATACTATAACATCTCATACATCACATTCTTCTCAAACGATAGTTATTCAATTGACTATTCTTAATGATTCCATAATGCTAATTGTTATTAAAGGTGAAATGAACTTTAAATGCACATGATTCATGGTTATGAATTGATAGTAGATAAGATAGGTAGGGGTACTGTTAGGTTTATAGATAGTTAAAGATCAAGATTTTCCTTGCAATTTCATCGAATTGATTTGTTTTTACAGCATCAATCTGCCAAGCTTTTTCACACGAAATCCCATAAATGGCACTGAATTAATTGGAGCGATTTTAACGTATCCTTCGTTTGCAGTTCTTTACTACAGAATGCTCCAAGTCTGACAGTAAGGGTCGAATGCTCGTGATATTACACTTATGACACACGAATGCTTGGCTTGTTTAATAATTTGAACAAAGATCGTATTTCTTTTATGTCTAATTTTATTGTTTCCATAAAAATTAAACGATTGTACTTATAAATATGTATAACTTTAACAGATACGTTTTTGTATGCGGCTGTTACTTGGAATACTAAAATAAAAGTGTATGGTTTCAAATTCATAAAGTAACGCATGATATTTTTTCTTTCAAATATGACCAAATTTTAGTATGTAGACTAGGTATAATGATATTTTTATTTATTGCAATCGATATAAAATTATTAGAACATAAGTAATTGGTATTCACAATTAACACACACACTCGTACACCCACAGATACACACACTCACACAACACACTTTCACACACAAGTACACACACCCCCTAACACACATTTACACTCATATCAGCACACCCAAATTAAAATCAGTGTTGTTTTACTATTTAATCTTTCTTTATTGTAATTGTGTTTTTGCCCTAATTTTATTTTGTTTTTATCTTGATTTTATTATTAATATTGTTTTTAATTTTCAATTCAAATTATTTTTTTATCAATATTTGTCATAATTCTAATAATATATAATTGTTTTCATTTTATTTTATTGAGATTGTCAAATTTTCTTTAATGTTAATTTGCTTGTACGATTCTATTCTAGTAATTTATTTAAATGATTAGTATTGAATGTAATTTTAAGTAATATAAATTTGTCACACAACCTAAATGGAAGAAGTCACTGGCTCCTGAAATACAGGTACTTTAACCTAGCTCTGGAGCCAGGGTCTCAAGTTTTTTGTAACCTGTTTTTTATGGCAATAAAGAAATTATTATTATTATTTTTTTCCACGTTTCATTCACAAAGGGCATTTAAACGATCTTAGTATTAATTTACCAATAGTTTTACTATTAAAACACGAGATCTAAGTGAAGGACACACAATATTAATTAACTGTTCAATTACACATCGATTTTCTAATAACAACAGATTTAAAAAATTACAATTCTAATTATAAAAAAAAACTTTAGTGTGTTTTCAATCAAATGACTGAAAGCCTACTACTACTTAACAGTTTAGTGCATTTCATTTCGTTTTGAGGTGTTCAGTGATACCACGTGTCCAGGAGGGGTACTGAGTACCCACTACTGCTATCAAGAATATTAAGTGTAGACAGATATTTGTTATCACGTGGAAGACTCCATTGGCTCTATTATCTCAAATGTACCTTTCTTGTGCTCAATATTTCATAATGGTTGCAAAGTACTGTGTCTATTACATTATTAAGGCTAAGACAAAGGGGAGGAATAAAACAGATATCATACACAATTTATAAAAATGAAAAATTACTATGATAATAATTTAACAACAATGAATAAAAAGCAAAGTAGGCCAGTGCAAAATTACGTACATATAATTTATTTCATGACATCAATTCTTAAGGTGGAGGGTGGTGAATACCCTCCACAGGCCGTCTCCAGTAAAAGTGCTCGGAATGCAAGACACATCACAGATTGAGTAAATGCTGAACTACTCTAGATATTGAAGTGTTTACTTACTGTCAAAATGCTGGGCTTGTTCCATGAGGAACTGTGAGCCCTGCTCCCATTGACGCTCGAGCAGCTGGTCCAGGCTTTGAGCGCTCGACGACCGTCCTGAGCTGATACTGCCACCCTATAAATACAAAGTTTGTTAGATTTTTAACTATGTGCTGACCTTTCTGAAGAACATCACCAATAAGGTCCCTATATGTCCTCCTAGGGCGTCCCCTCCCGGTGTTGCCACTCACATCTGCCTTGTAAATACCTTTGGTGAGCCGACCTTCATTCATCCTCTCAACATGACCAAACCATCTAAGCATACTTTTTTCATTTTTTGTCACTACATCTTCTTTTAAACCACTCCGTTCTCTTATCACATCATTCCTCAACCTATCATTCATAGTCACACCACACATACTTCACAAGGAACGCATTTCCACAGCATTTATTCTACTTTCATGCTTCTTTTGCCACACCCAACATTCACTTCCATACATAAGCGTAGGCACCAGTACACCATTGTGAACAGCCAGTCGAGCCTTATCGGACATGAACTGGGTGCTTACTCTCGAATATAATTCCAATAGATCGACATTGGAATTGTCAGTCAAACGTCAGTGATTGGCTGGACTCACTGAGTCTAGCCAATCCCTGACGTTTAACTCAACCAACTGACGTTTGACCAATGTCGATCTATTGGAATTAAATTCGAGAGTAAGCACCCTGGTTGGTCACAATCGCATGTAAAGCACCATTTACTTTATTTCCTGCATTCACTCTTCTTTCCACATCTTTATCAATCTTTCCATCCCTTTTAAACAAACTCCCCAAATATACGAACTCACTTCCTTGCTCCACACTCTTATCATTTATTTTCACATCACACACCGATACGTTCTCTTCTCTTTCAAACACCATGACCTTCGTCTTATTCACACTCGAATATTTGTAAGAGATAATAATGGCTGTACAAGGCCTTAGGTATAGTGAGTAGTAGTAATGTAAGGTAAAATAACTTACAGCTCCAGCCTTGTTCATAAGCGGCGGCGGGATCAGTGTCTCTCCGCCCACATTTCCAGCGGCATGAGCGGCTAATTCCGCAGTCAATTGTTCCTGAAGACATGCAGCCGCGCCACTCTCAGGGTTCAACTCATTGCCTAGCATGTGAGGAGCTGTGCAGGAAGCGGCGATCCTGGGATACATGAAGGTTCTGAGGGTCAGTCATAGTACATTGAATATCCTCGATTATAATCACCTTCGGAATGAGCCCTCCTTTAAATTGATTGAATTTTGCCACCACAATATGCATCCTCGATTTCAAAAGCTAAAGACGAACTAAATTTTCATGAGTTCACGACCGTCACAACAAATCAACGGCACGAAATGCAAAGTATGTCAAATAAATTATATTGATCAATTCAACTGGTTGATCAAGAGTAAGTTGGTCAAAATTAGCAAACATTCATCTTATAATATTGACAAATACAGCTCGCAAATTAATTAAAACTAAAGGTAATAACAACAGTTAAGGGGGTTTGAATTTTGTGTGTAAACTGTGTAACAAATCATATAATATTCACATAAGAACACGATCATTACCAGAACTCAAAATGCTACTCCATGTAAAAAGTCTTTAAAATAAGTTATTTTTTAATGTGTTATTTATTTACTGACCCTAAAACTATTAACACTATAAGAATAAGTAACTGAAATCAATTTCAAATTTTAGTTTTAATCTACAAATATTATTAGAAAATATTGAACATTTATTACTAAACACGGTACTTACTTGGAATCCATCCTAGGCCTCAATGTTCTCTCAGAGCCTGTAAAGTGAAACATTCATTCAATTACATGTATGCAATGAATAAAACAAATAAAACGACCTCTGTTTTCAAATGGCTGCATAACTATCAATATGGTATGTACTTCGCAGTTCGCACCACATATTGAAATTCAAAACCGAGACGTTTCTTAAAATATGCGGTATAATGGCATGTTAAAGAAGTTTCTTTTTAGTTATATCGTACAAAAAGAGTTAAGTTTATTTGATTAACTTGGAGTTTCACTCGCATCTAAAGGAAACAACTACCTACATATACACACGTGAAAAGCATCCTGGGTGTTTATCCACTTTACCTGTGTGCCCAAACCAAATTTCATTCAAATCTGGTCTACGGTTAAAGTGTGATCGAGTTACAAACTTACAATCATTCACTTTTTTAATATAAGTGTGACTCCAATTTAATAACGTTAAACAGCTTTGATCATGAAACACTACAATTAAAAAGAGAAAAACTTCTGCAAATACCTAGTGAATCTGATAACAAAAACGATTTTACTTGCAAAGATAAATTATTCCGGAGTGGGTGTTGAAACTGTATGCTTGTAATATGCACTGATCCCGTTATAATCTTCATGTGTGTGGATACTGGCACACAGCTACAAAGGTATAAGGATAATCTGGCACGTAGCCAAGGTCTGAGCTAAAGGCATCATCTTGTTTTTTGAATACAACTTCTGTGAAATTTTCACAAATATTTATTAAGAAGCCATCTTGACAACTTCATTGTGTAACTTGACTACTTACATAAATGATTTTATTTATGTAAATAGGTTTGTACAAACACTTTTACACGTCAATCATATTGTTTTTAAACTAGATGAGGTCGACGTTTCCTAACTGACTATACTCTGAGAAGAAAGGCCGCAAAACTCAGAGTCTGTTTTAAAGTCCTGAATCTTGTCACATCATGTGAAGACCATGTAGATTGGTGGGTAAAATGGTCTTTTGAGGAAAGAACCACACAGGTGGAGTGGACCTGTCCATTCAGTGCAAGCATTTGTCACTAATCGCGCAGCTCAACTCAGAACTTAAGACGCTCAACAATTTGACGAACAATATCCACCGAAAGGACATTTGGGTAGGCCACATAAATTACTCAAACTGCCAGATCTCCAGTCTCTGCCAGGCTCCTTAAGAGCATTATAGCTGTCTATTTGAATGCAGAAGTATTTGTACATAAAGTTTAGACTTACTTGGAGAAGTGGGCGGAGAATCTTTAATGGTCTCCGAGTAGAGTGGCGGCGGGGTCGGCTGCGGCTGCGGCTGCTGCTGACGACGCACGCTGGCGAGAGTCTGAGTTGCCATAGACTCTGAAATATTCACGGTACATCAGCTACTTATACGGTTTTTTGTTGACTACAGACTTTTGAGAAAAGTATGGATTGCATGCACATTTAAAATGTATAAATAATCGATTGTTTAATTATATTCTTAGCAAAAAAAAAAAAAAACTATTATGTCGGAGCGAACAATGAGCTACAAACCAAAACTGTTAGTTGGTTGCATATTTCAATGATCTGTAATGTCTTCTACTTGTTCAAGCCAATGACATGGGTCAGTCATGTTATTTATATTATTATAACCAACAGACGTCAACCACATCCCACAACGAACAGTATGTAAATACCTATCATTTTATTATTAAATATAACCAACTGGGATACGGAAAACCGCATCATTAAAGGTCATGTTATATGTATTATGTATAGATTTTTTAAACTGCTGTTTTAGAACCTATATGAAGTACTAGCTTATGCCCGCGACTTCGTCCGCGTTAAATTCCGTGTTCCTCCGACCCTTCCCGTCGCGTCGCATCGCCTACCCGTGCGATTTTCCCCATTTTTGCAACATATTTCATTACTGCTCCGCTCCTCTTGGTTGTAGCGTGATGTTATATAGCCTATGTTACTCGCAGATAATGTAGCTTTCTAATGGTGAAAGAATTTTAAAATCGGTCCAATAGTTTTTGAGTTTATCCATTACAAACAAATAAATACAAATTTTTCCTCTTTATAATATTAGTGTAGACTTACGGATAGCCGATGCGGTGTTAGCTACGACAGATGTGGCCATGGCAGCTCGTTTCTTTGTCCTTACTGTAGTAGGCGGCATTGGGGGCATTGGAGGCATGGGCGGCATGGGCACCATGTTCAGAGGCATGTCGGGCTGCTTGCTCGGGCCAGGCATGCCACTCATCCTGCAGAAGGGATGTTATTTAATCTGTAGTACCGAACTCGCATTTAATACTATGGCCATTATGCAAGGTTCTATCGGCGCGTGACCAAAATCGAAACGAATGTCGTAGATTTTTATTTTTAATACATTTCACAATACAATCGCAGAAATATTTATCAACTTCACTCTATCAAGGTCATTTGAGCACCGACAGACCCTTATAGCACTTAATTTCTATCTTCGATCAAGAATATTCTAAGATCGATAGTTTAATACATTTTTACTATTACCTAGCTGACCCGACAACATTGAAACGTCCAAATAAATGAAATGAAAAAAAAAAACATAGAAATTTCATTTTGAGTTTTTCCTGAATTTTCATTATTTTCTTTCCTTTAATCGGACTATAACGAAAATAAAACAAATCAGTCTAGTCGTTCTCAAGTGATGCGCTTACCAACAACCTACAATTTAGTTTTATTTATAAGGATCGAAAAAAAATTACAAATGGTATTTTAAAATCATACACTTGAGATAATTATCAACCTTAACACTCGAGTATAAAGTTGAATTATGGTTGCGACAAATGAATATTAAGGGACTATCAGTCATCGGGAAAAAATAAAAGCAAATTCGCTCGACGCTTAAAGATAAAGTTATTTTGAAATAAGTAAAAATATTTTTGATTGAATCTAACCAATTAGTAAAAGTAAGCAATTGATCGCACAGACTAAGGCAGCGGTGTCTTAGTTTTCGGGCCTGGTTTGAGGAGCTAATCCTGAATGTAGAATATTCTCGATCGATGATATCATCATAATAAAAATATTTTATGGAAAACAATATTATTAAAGGTAAGTTTTTAATATATTGGCGTGTATCCTTAATTAAACTCAATTATGCATTACATATTCTTCCTGCTATTTTGTTATCAACACAATAATGTATGACATGAACGTCGCAACACACAATAATGATTCCTATTTACTAGAAATGTCCAATTAGCAGTAGCAGTTTTATTTTTAAGTTTTGTCTAGTTTGTTAGTTAATATAGTAAAAGTTGTAGATATAGGGCAGGGACATGAGCGTAGACACTTTTAGCGCGGTTGTCAAAAAAAAATCTGCTCATTCTAGGTCAAAATATATGTATTTCAGAGCAGTTTTTTTTTAATCATCGGAAAAATTTAATTTAGGGGCGTTCAGAATCATGTATTGAATCCATGGTAACAATTTGTATTTTAATCTGCGGTTTAATAACGTAACACACTATTAATCACATCGTATAACCAGCCTATACTGTTCCCACTGTTGGGACACAGGCCTCCTCTCAGTGAGAGGGAGTGGGCCGTAATCTACCACCATAATGAGTGAGTGATTTGGAGTATATTGCTAATGTATTTGTTAATATGTTAGTAAATTCGTCTGCTCAACAACATAAATATCGCAAATAATTTTGTTTAATTGTAAAAACTGCCATTGCTACTATCAGCGTGTTATACAACTACTCCGGTGATTTCTCATCAGCGATTAAAACCTTCAAGTTCTCTACTTGAAATAGTAACGCAAGATTAGACGTTACATTGGCAGTGCAGCAATAAGCCGCACAGCAGACAAGAAGTCGGTTTGCCAACCTACCCTTAGTTTTAAACTATTAGCCTTTCACAGTACCTTAATGATTTATTTAAGTAATAGCTAATTGTCAAAGCATATTAATACCATTAGGTACTAAAACAAGAAGTATTTTTTATCTCATTGAATACTTTTCTTAAAAATTTCTGCTTTCTAATCCTAAAAGTTGCTTTTCTGCCATAAAACATTTTCAATTTAGCATGTTATATACTTTCCATTTTGCAAATGAAGCGGTGCACAAGAAATTCACGATCAAAATATTTTTTTAATTTATTTTGAATTGTTCGCAATAATAACCGCGATGGTAACCTTCTTCAAATTTACAAGATATAAAGAGAACCCAAGGCAATATAGAGTAAAAATGATTTCATTTGATGCATTGTTTCATTCTTACTTTGAGTAAGATTTCTAGGTTCGATCATCTGTGCGATCTGGTCTATTTATGAGCAATTTTACTCATGATTTTATTCAGCTCATCTCAAGTAAAAGAACTGCCATACATCGTGGCAATTCTGTAAACCTTTTCGGCACCTTCTCAGTTGCTTTTTTCTTAGCTGTTAAATGATGTAAATTTTGTAGAATATTTCATTGAAAATGAGTTTGAAGAGGATTACCATCAGGCGCAGCCACGGCACATAATGATATTATTCTTAATACGATACGCCATGTGCAGTAAATCTTTTGAATTTTGAACAAGTTATTATTAACAATTAACTATTTTAAGTTAGGAATAACAATCTTAAATTGTTTTAAGATTATTTTTTTTATTTCAAAGTGTTGAATATTGCATCGTATTCAGGAATAAATCACAATATGACTCACATATAATCTTTTAAATTCTTAAAATAGTTACAAAATACACCGTGACATTTTAACCATTTTACAACGGCAGCCCACTTCATGTATCCAATGACTAGTACACATCCATAAGAAAAAAAATTACATTTGAATAACTAAAAAATAAAAATATTGTTCATTTAATTATGATGACGCATGACATAGTTTGTAATTGATATTTTGTCTCATGGAAAATGGAATGAACTTGTCGACTCGTGCGCTCTACCATCTGACATGTAAACATTATTAACAGAATGTTTCATAAATCGAATGCATTATTTATTTTTCTTATACCTATTATCTTAATTTTATTAATGGGAACAAATTTTTAATCACGCCCAGAGGTATATTATGTCGGATACTTTGAGTGGACAATCTTTGTAAGACGACTAAAATGTCACGGTGTTGATACAATTGTCAATACAGTTAAATTATAATCTATCTCGCGAGATTGTAATCTGTCGAAAGATAGTGAACCGTTAGATTATAATCTCGCTAGTTAGATTGTAATCTAACGGTATTTGCAATTTGACGGTGACATATATATTTTGTAGCTATTTTAATGGAAAATAATCTTTACGCATTTACTTAAACATTATTTTCCGTTACTTCTCTTATTTGGTAAACTTATATGGTGTGGATACTTACCTCCTCATTTTTGAATAAATGTTTTTAATTATGATGTTTTTTCCATACAAATATCGAATACCATACATAATAGTGCGAAAACTCGTGATTTTTGTACCATGTCAGTTTACCACATAAGACACGTAAAGAAAAAAATACCTTGTACAGTCAGGGAACTTAATTGTTGAGCGATGGATGAAATTAAGTTGTCCATAAAATGAGGAATCAGGTAAATGTTGTGAGGAAAGTTTTGAGAAAGAATGTCTATGGCTATAAGAGTATAGCAAGAAGAACGAAACGATTGATTGACTGTGTGAATGATGATATGGATAGAAAGAGGGTGACTACCGAGATGACTAATAGAGAAGTGTGGAAGAAGAATAGAGAAGAATGAAGTTGAAAAAAAAAAGAAAAAAAAATAGTCGTTAGTAAAGTTGTGATTATGAGTGCCTACAGGAGTCGAAGCTGACCAAAGAAACGATGCTGTGAGAATGATATGGTTAGAAAGGAATTGACTACTGAGATGACGACTTATATAGAAGAACGACTTATGAAGAAGAAATGTTGCGTCGACCCCAAATATATTTATTGGTATAAGGGCCAGAGAATTGTGATAAAGTTCATAATAAATTTGTTTATCAATCAAGTACCCAGACTGTAGATGGTTATGTCATAGTGCTTACCCAGGTTTGTTGGGATCTTGTTGCATCTCATAGGCTACGTTAAGACCTCCCCAGGAGCGCCCGGGGTGAGCGTGCGGTGAATGCCCTGTCATAGCAGTATCCATAGCCGGCTGAAAGGAAACATTTCATAATTATAGCTATTGATCTTTTAAATACTTTCTTGCTCCCCGATTCGCAAAGCTTGCCCGTGCAAGTACTTCATATTCATGATATTTTTTTTTTCTTTTTTCTGGGTGCCGGAGGGTCCTAGCGTGATGTTATATAGCATATAGCCTTTCTCGATAAATAGGCCCTCCAGCATTAAAATATTTTTTCAATTCGAACCAGCTTTTCTTGAGGTTAGCGCGTTCAACCAAACAAACTCTTCCTTCAGCTTTATAATATAATTTGTCTTGTCTATATTCGGACTGGCCGCCTACTGAATTACTTGTTACATTTACGAAACAAAAATCGACTCGGGTTTGTCGAACTACAATAATATTAAACATACTCGCGTCTCCCAACATGTGTTCACAGGACAAGTCGTTACCATAAATAATTTATAAATGGTATGTCGTTGCTAAAAAACAAATCGTTTTCAGCTTATTATACGAACGTTATGAATTAGGTCACATCAATGTGGCATCTTATTACTACGAATCGTGGCTGATTTGACATTCGTAACAACGAGACGAAACGGAGCGTATGATATTTGAATATGATTTCGATCTGGCTGTGCATCTGGTTACAAGTACTTTAATGTTTGATGGTGTCATTTATATTACCAAGTAACCCGCCCCTGCGTCGCATGGGTGCGAAATGTCGAAACAGAGTTTCTGTGCTGCTTATCTAAGTAAAATATGAATGTATTTTACTCATAATTTGCCAGAAATTCTCAAAATCATGCAATTAATTTCAAAATACATTACGTTGTTTAAAAGAACCAAGCGCTTTCACAGAAATGCGACTTCGCTTTATTTTATACAGATTTATAAATCAACTGACAGTAGAAAATTGCGAGGATTCTGATTATTATTTGTGATACAATAATTAATTTTAATACTAAGATAAGACAATAAATAGTAAAAAATGCTGTGGTCATTTCTGTATTATTTTACACCGTGGAAATGGTCCCTTTCGTAACTAAAAAAATAAACTATGCCAGACTATGTTTTTGATGTTAAAAAATAACGATACGGTAAAACACAGTATTATTGGCAAAACTTTAGCATGCAGTGATCATAAAAATGTTACTCACGGGACTCCATAGCTTCAATATTTTTATAGAAATTAACACGGAAGCCAATTCTGAATATTCTTGCCGTTTATATTCAAAACCAAGAACTGGTCTAGTCTCTACATAATAGGATTTCGGTTAAACTACCGCGGAACAACAAATTATAATAACACACAAACTCCCGGTAAATACATAAACAACTGACAAGTTACGAACTCGAGTGAATCTTAAAAACCGCGGGAGAAGAACACGTGCTACACAAATGATACGTACACATTCGCACTGACACAAACATGTGTAAACGCACCATAACACGTAACTTGTTTTTTTACTCGTTTTAGTTTACGATTACCGCGTTTTATCAGTATTATCAGTACAGTACCACGGACAGATGTGTCGTTACCAAGCGTCGCTTGCTGACTGAATTAAGTGAAGGCACTGTGAGACATGTGGTCAAACTTCGAAGCTTTGAAGCATCGTACGAAGCAGGTAGTCCAGGGGTGTGGGCAGGTACAAAATCGCAATATTTATCTATGCTAAGGTCCTAGGGCGATACGCACGCACGAAACCTTTCTAAGAATATATTTAGCTAATTTAATCAAAACATCTTGTTTAAATTGCAAGATTACTAAGCAAAATATATTTTTTAGGTTTTATAGGGCTTTTTTAGTTTTATAGGCCTATCTTTTGCACGCGGCGTGTCGGAAATAAATTATTTTTCAATCGTCAGCCAAACACAAATTTGAAGAATTTAGCTTCGAAATGACGGACTTTCATACAAACTTCCACCCTCTATTTTACCCCTTTACGGGGGGAATTTCCTAAAATAGCTGACATTTACTCATTATCTACCTCTGTGCCAATTTTCATTTCTTGAATGTATGAATGAGTGACCTTTTGCTTTTATATTATATATATTATTTTTTTCAAATGACTGTGTTTTTAGCATATTTTTACAAGCTCTCACTAATTGTTATTGTAATAATAATGTGTCTCACTTTTTGGGTTGTCTATAAAATTATTTGTAGAGAATAATTACATAGACAACCCAAAAAGAGAGACAGCCGTTATAAAATTATTATTGTTACGATTTATTAGTGTTGGTTAGGGGCCCTTTTGTCAGCCCTGCACCATGTTTGTGCCAGTTGTGTACATTGTGTAGAAAAGCTCATTGTGTGTGGATTCTTCTAATTTTTTATTCACACCCTTGTTTTTGAGAAAGTCAAGTTCGTTTGGTAGTGAACACCAGTTTTTTTACTAGACTAAAATATGATAGTTCTAAAAATTTTATGGCAGATTATTACTAGCTATACCTAACGTATCGACCCCAAAAAGATCCTGGACAATCCATGGTGTTGATGACAAAATAAAAATCGAACTAAATCGCTCTATGGTCTAGTGGTCGTAACTCGCAAGCGAAATTGCTGAGCGAGAAATCCTTGGGTTCATGCAATAGGCATTCCTCAGTATCAGCTCGTCTTGCACCCTATTATATGGGACTTATTACTGGCGTAATGTGTACACAGACGCCTCTGCCCAACCCTACGAGGAATAGAGGGACGTGATATTAATTTGTTAACATTAACGACGCATGATTTTAGGAATTGGCATAATGGAAACAGAATGATGATGATGATATCAAGAAATATTGATTAAACGTTCCGCCGTTGAAAAAAAACCATCGTTATTTTTACCCGACTGCGGCGAACCAAAAAGAGGGGTTATGATTTGGTGTATTAAGTAATTATAGGCAGCTAATAATTTTTTCTACCGTTGCAGAAACACAAGATTTTGTCTAAATTACGTCATCTGCCTATGTCGTTACATTTTTATTGACACATCGGCCATTGATGAACTTGATGCACTACTACTTCCACAAATGAAAATTGCAATATGTCATGTCACCAATTATGCATGCATTGTGATACGAAACCGATCATTACCGTAATTGGCGATGTCTCAGAGACCATAATGAAAGCCGTATCAATTCAGTCGTATTTTTATTAAATTTATTGTCGAACGAATACAGTACATTATTATTAGCGCCTGTTGTCGTTAGTTCCTTTGTATTGTTATAGACTGACAAAAAAATATTTAAATTTAATAAACATAGTAAAAAAAAGCTGAAGGTCATGTATTGGCAAAAACAAAACAAAACTATGTTGGCCTAATATTGAATAACAAAATATTTGAGCTAAATGCCCATTCAAGAGTCTAGTCCCAAATAAACCAAAATAAGACATGAATGATATTCAGTTCCATTGACAAGTAGTGTAACACTTCAGTGGATCAGTGTACAATATAGTATAATAAAGACTTCCGTTGGGCGGCTCGTCATTTATTTTACGTACCGCGTACAGTCGACTACAAAACAGATGTATTTAGGCTTCTAGAGTAGTATTAACATAACCAACCTACAACTAACTCCTTTTATACTCATTGTGTGCGTAGTAATTACATTTTTAAGGTCCTGAGCAAATGACTGAATGGCGTAAAATAGCATGTCTATTTTGGGCAAAATAAATTATAAATACAAATAAAAAATGGGAATTTTCCTTTACAATCTCAATGTTTTTTTGCCGGGTTAAGGACTCCTGCTATTCCTTCCAAATATTTCTATTTATTGAGACCTCTGGCCATGTTGGAGCCATTAGTTATTTGATTGCTCACAATATCTATCTGGCGAAAGTAATAAGCGAAAATAAAACTCACTTTACTTACTTGTTTTTGTGGCTGGTGGAATATGTGCGGCGTGGGACCCGACAGATCGTTTGGAACCTAGCAGAGAAAAACATATATTAATTCATCTGCGCTTGCGTCTCTCAAAACACTTCCACCGATATCTTTAATATTTCATCAAATTTACATTTATTTTTGAATAGCATATTGAAGCTTCAACGATAGGACTTTAAAGTGAAGGTTGTTAAATAAAATATAATTTACCAGCTCCGATATTTGCACAAGCTAAGCTTTCGTTGCGCCTGAGCCGTAAGGAGACCATGCATCTCCCAATTTGATGGTACGGCGCACACGGGCAAGCGGTTATTGTTAGTAGGTAGTTGTAAAAAGCATGTCTGAGTGAACACACAACTGTCATCAAATCATTACGTCATTACGGCTGTCGGTCCCTATTATTCATTTTACTTTAAAATTATACCTTAATACCATTTATATACCTACCTACTTGTTTAGTACTTACGATTTTTTGTGGCACCTATTCATTTAAAACTAAAATACATATGATGATAACCAAGTAAAGTACCTACCATTTTTATTTCAGGATCACTCTCCGATGATTAGTTAGAGACTCACCTTAAACCACATGATACCAAATGCCGTCCTTCGTAAAAAGTTAAGGGTTCGAAAAAAAAATAAAATAAATAAAGATCAATGTAATGAGACTAGAAACGAAACCTGTAGCTAATGTCGATAGATTACTAGCAATATGTGGGTTGCACATTATTAGTATTCCCTCTCAATACTTCGTTTGAGCTAAGGTAGAGAATCACATCCGTGCCGTTTTACGTACGGTCAGCTTTGTTAGCATTTATTGAAGCGCCGGCTTCGGCATTGAAATACGCGTGTGAACGGCTCCGTACAAAATGTCCACATCAATATTTTTTTGATAACACGCAGCGTCCTTGACATGGCACGGAAGTGTACGGTTACACCTAGCAGCCCTCGCCGCAGTAGGTTTATTACAATAGCACAACGGATAATATAAACTAGTTACAGCTGTTGGACTATTGTCGCTTCAATCTGAGAAATGAAACTACGTAATTCTACTCTTTATTTAAAAAAAAAAATGTTAGTACGTTACATTTTATTCATAAATTGACGGATCGCACGACACGTGTCAAATGTGCAAAATAAAATTATATTATAAAAATGGTATTTATAAGAAACTCACAAAGTTTATTTTTTCTTACTAAAATTTAAACGGTTTAACCGTGCAAAATATTCACGACAAGTGTCGTGGGACCGTTGCTATCGGGAACAGAGTAATGTTGTTAGCCATCGACAGTTATGCGTCCATTATTAGTCATGAACCTGTGCGTGCGCGGTGAGGTTGAGTCCGTGGCTGGCGGACGGCAGTGGCACCGACACGAGAAGCGACGCCGGACCCTCGCGATCGCCCTTGCCGCCCTACACAACCCACGCATTAGTACGCTCTGGGACGCCTACTGTTACACGGAATACTTACAAATGGAGTGCTAACGGCTACTGGACACCAAATTCTCAAACGTACGACCGATCCGTTCGATTCTCTATCGCATTCTATTGTAAAGGAGTGGTAACTTTCATGGTAAGTGTTAAATAAATAGTCATTATTAGGTCGTTTGTAACGTTCTCAGTTATATGGCTTGATTTCACCTCAACTATTTAAAATTCGTCCCAACCGAAGTTCTCAACTGGATTTTTGCTGGTGTGCGACAAAGAGTGCATGTTATCATGTTTGGATGCTTTAAATGACTCCTGGTCTACACGCTTCCAGTCACCACAGATCGTTGCTTTAAGCCTGACACTTTAAATAACGTTTCCGGTTAAACCGGTGCAGGTTTACCCGTTCAGTTTGTCCTCTTCACATATTTATTTTAAGCACGAGATAAAAGTCTTACTATTTTCATGGGTCATCCTCTAGTGACAGAGTTAGCATGAGTCTAAACAACAAGTCAAAATAAATAAAAAAAATATCTTAGGACAACCAACACACCGTTATCTGATCCCAAACTAGGCAGAGCTATATTCTAGATATAGCTAGATTCTATGGTAACCAGACAACTGATAAATATACCTACTTATATATTTCTAAATATCACATATCATAGATAAATGACACCCAGACACAGAACAAACGATTGTGCGCACCACACAAAGATTTGAAAATGGACTAGCGTTTGAGAATTCGGTCGATTATGAAAACCGCGTCAGCGTAAGCAAGTTTGAATCAGCACTTCCATTTGTGCATACTCCGTGATGGCATGCGATATGCATCGATGAACCAATAACTTAGCACTTATTGGGTTTTTATAAATTTTGCATAATAGGTAATTTCATACAGGCTTAGTGTTTTAACCATAGTGTCATTCGCCTTTCAGTATTTTCGACTCATGCATAACTACAAGTATTTCTTTATATGGAATAAGGGAAGTTTATGCATGTATATCTCTAACAATGGCGTGAATGTCACTGTGTTATGTAAAAACAAGAGAACCAAGTTTTTATTTTATAAATAAAATACAGTCGGGTACAAAAGTGTTAACTAAGCATCGTCTTTTAATGAGAAAACATTATGGGTAAGCATAATTGAAGCACACAAAGGCATTCGTCAAAAAGCAAAGCTTGTTTGTTACTTGATGGCGAATTGTAGGAATATATTGTGTTACTTTAAAAAATAAAATAATCAATTTATGATCACATTTTTATAAGTACAAATAACAATGTTTGATGAGGAAATTGTATTCTTTTCTCACCCATAGGATTTGACAGTGACGAAACCTACCCACCCATGTTTTACCCCTTTGTGGAATAGAGACATGATGCTATATTTATGATGGTATGCTGATTTTGTACTGAAAATTGCTATAAATGTATTGTTACTAACCTGTGGGTTTGACGGAGAGCGTATGTTGGACACTTGAGGCATTCCACTGGGGCCCGGCATCGGACTGGGCATCTGATGCCTGTGGGAGAGAAATAAGTTGTTATACCCATTATTATAAATACGGACTATTATTTCAGAAGTTTTGGCTAATCTTCACGCCGCGGTACCACCTTGTTTGTATAGCTCGTGCACACATAGACGAACTACTGTATTATTAACAATACATATTATGTTAGTTAATGCTGGAGAAAGGCCTCCCAAATTCTTTCCATGTATTGATGCTCCTGTTTACTTGGTCGCATCTCGCCGCTGGTCCGCCCGCGTGGAGGTCAGCAACTATCCTACGGATACGTACTACAGGGATAAGAAAATCCTAGCTCAGGTCATGGTCTACCTGTGTTGCAAATTTCATCCAAATCCGTTCAGTCGTTGGCGTGAAAAGGTAACAGACAAAAACATTATAATATGTAAGTATGTATGTCATGTATAAAAAAGGTACTAACGCATACCTAGGGCTTGGGTTAGAAGCCGGGCTGTGAGCGGGCGGAGGCGGCGGCAGCGGCGGAGCGGGACTCACGCTCGCGAAGTGTGAAGTCGGCACAGGGACCACTTCCATAGGTGTCTCTGTCTTAGCCTGCGTATGAAATAATCAGATTAGAGTCACATCTAAGAAACAAATTTCTAGAATATGCACTGCACCACTCACTAAATACATTTAGCATTTAACTTATTCAAAATATCCTTTTGTCTCTGTCATATTGTTTATTACGTCTCTTCAAATGATTTAACAGCAACAGAGAAATGTTTTACATACATAATTATATTAATCTGCCTGCCCAACTTTGATGGGACCAGCAGCCAGTCTAACGGGATGCACCTGAATACCAGTGTCTAAAATGGAGCGATGCCTATATGACCACCACAACCCAGTCGCAGGGTAGAACAATGTCCTTTGGTTAGACTGGTCTGCTAGAGTTTCCATAAAGACTGTCAAAACTCCACGATTGACAGCCAGGACCAAGGACATAACGTGGTTTCTCAGGCACAGAAAGATCTTAATATGTCCAAGATATTCGGATGAATATCTTAATATGTCCAAGATATTCGGAAGAATATCTTAATATGTCCAAGATATTCGGAAGAATATCTTAATATGTCCAAGATATTCGGATGAATATCTTAATATGTCCAAGATATTCGGATGAATATCTTAATATGTCCATGATATTCGGATGAATATCTTAATATGTCCAAGATATTCGGATGAAAATCTTGATATGTCCAAGATATTCGGAAGAATATCTTAATATGTCCAAGATATTCGGATGAATATCTTAATATGTCCATGATATTCGGATGAATATCTTAATATGTCCAAGATATTCGGATGAAAATCTTGATATGTCCAAGATATTCGGAAGAATATCTTAATATGTCCAAGATATTCGGATGAATATCTTAATATGTCCAAGATATTCGGATGAATATCTTAATATGTCCAAGATATTCGGATGAATATCTTAATATGTCCAAGATATTCGGAATAATATCTTAATTATGTCCAAGATATTCGGATGAATATCTTAATATGTCCAAGATATTCGGATGAATATCTTAATATGTCCAAGATATTCGGAAGAATATCTTAATATGTCCAAGATATTCGTGGAGTTTGGATGGATATCCACGGGACAACCGTGAGCTTAACCTGATTGATCGGCCTGTGCGGGTATTACTCAGCCACAAAACTTAACATATGTTTAGCGCTAAATGAATTTAGTAGATGGGCCACCGGGCTTTTGTATATTTTAGTAAGATTTATGGTAAAAAACAGTGATATTAAAACAGAAGTATTAAACACAACTAGTTGATTTAGTCACCTACATCTGAGTTTAGGATTGTTATGGAAGAATAGCAGGACGATCTTCGCAGGAAACAGCTGGATGAGAGTTGCCGAGAATTGAGCTGAATAGCGTGCATTTGGAGCTTATGTCTAGCAGTGGACTGCTATAGGCTGATGATGATGAAGGAAGAATAGCTAAGGACGTGCGTTCATTAAATCAACACCCGCCACACGCCTGTTTAATATTTGAAATACAGTGTTTACACTACGAGTATCCTTTTTTTAGTCTGCACTAAATAAACTCTTAAAACTAAATGATCTACTCTACAACTATTTATGAAAATCTAATGAGGTACAGCCACTATGGAACGTTTAACTACAGTCTACCAAGTAACTATTTCACGCAAGGAGTTAAGCAATGAAAGTGATAAATGAGGACAACAGTGAAGATACCTTTTTAATTATTTTGTCATTGGATTCCATCGGGAGGTCGGCTGTTATTGGCGTGGCTTCCCATACACCGCCCCCTTGAGAAGTGCTTTCTCCAGCCTAAATGATTTCAATTGAAAACTGTTACTTTTGCTTTTTTCATGTCTATTAACTTTTCTAATAACCTAGCCTAGCTCAAAAGAAAAATAATCAGTTATAACAAAACCAAATAAAACTACAATTTTATGCATATTTGTACCGTGTAACCAGCGGACTTCTGCGGACGGTACAGCATAGGATTTTAAGTTAATCATATTTATTTTTAAATAAAGCGATTTTAAACATTTATTTCTATGGCATCGAAATAAAACTAGGCACCTATCAGTAAAATTCTAATAGATTTTTCTCAACCACCTTTCCTTTTCCGCCGTTCCATCCAAAAGATTTCCCAGTACCGTATTGTTAAAATAAGTAATTCCAGGCCGTCTTACCCCTGCAATAGGAGGCGTATTAGAAGTGTAGTCGACCGGCGCGTTCATATTATTAGCTGCAGCGATGGCCTTCCTCTTCTTTGTCTGCTTGGTCTCCACCTGGTCAGTGTTAATGATAACCGACTCTTGGTATGTCGGCTTTGCAATCGGGGCTTGCACCACTGAAGCAGGCACTGGAGCGCTGGGCAAAACAAATATAGTATGTAATAACTAAATTGACTTTTTTTTGTATTCACACAGAAGTTATTCTTCTATTCTTGTCACGTAAAACGAGCATTGTACTGAATAGCGCGAAGTTACTATGCGCCCCTTTTTTGTGACGTTAGATGCTAGTATTGTTTTCTTTGTCTAACATCGACTTTAAAACGCATACAGCTTTGCCATTTTTTGAGATAATATCTTTATATATAAAATTCTACTGTACGTGTGTATGTCACTGAACTCCTCCTAAACGGCTGGACCGATTTGAATGTTTTTTTGTTGTATGCGTGGGTAACTTTTTATCGGTAGGAATTGGTTTAATATTCATAGTTAAACAACATTCATTGCGTTATTTACGTTGCTGAGCCGACAATTTATTCGAACAAATGACGCAATAGTTTAGAAATAATCTTCAATCCCATTCAGATTCTGATAAGTTGTGCGTTTCGCAATTAGGGTGCAGGTTGGTTTAAAAACACAAATCAGCCCGACAGATGGCGCTGCTGTCGAGTTCTAGGAAACAGGACAACGTCTGTACGGTCAGCTAGTAGGTATATATTATAATCTAAACCATCCAGAGTGGCACCCAAACGCATACAAAAAAAATCATTCAAATCGGTCCAGCCGTTTAGGAGGAATTCAGTGACATACACACGTACAGTAGAATTTTATATACAAAGAAGATATGTAGAGGCACTATTCATTTCGACATCATCATCAGTGTTCACGGGTGCAATGGGCTACGCTAATGTGCCCCGCGCATGCGCGCAAACTGTCAAGATGGCTTCTCGACCCCGCCGGAGGCACCATCTTGTCTGCATACAACTTTATACAACATAGTAACTTTAAAGAAATTAATAGAATGATACACAATATCTATGAAAATAAATTTGTATTAAACAATATTCTTAGTAAGCATTCGACATATAGTGTTTTAAACCAATCAACTCAAAATACTCCAAATATATCCTCAGACATATATTTTTACTATAGCTTAATATTTCTCTAGCTTTAGAGAAATCTATTAAAAAATGCTTAGTCAAATACCCTATGAAACAGGCACATATGAACTGTTATGATTAGAGTTTGGACTCTTCATATCATGCTGCTTAGCAGCAGAAATAAGTATAG
The DNA here is from genome assembly GCA_947507805.1 of Aporophyla nigra. Lineage (NCBI taxonomy): Eukaryota > Metazoa > Arthropoda > Insecta > Lepidoptera > Noctuidae > Aporophyla > Aporophyla nigra. Next base: position 7,915,981 of record OX382291.1, on the reverse strand, counting down.
TGGTAAAATATAGTATTTCCATGGATCAGACATGTTTCACAAGGAGTAAACAGTATAGTAAAGAGCGTTGTTCCTTACCTAGGGGTGGTCGGGTTGGTTGTGATGGTGGACACTGAAGAAGCAACAGAAGCCACGGAAGCCACAGCCTGTGCCACCGAGCTGATGACTCCAACTGGTTCCACTGGCGGCTTACTGGTGCTGGGCGACGCCGGAGGTGGCCAGGCCTTCGATGGACCGGCCACTGGGGTTGACCTGCCTGACGCTGCAACAAAGTTTAGGAAGAGATGAAATGTATGACGGTTTTAGAAAATATTTCAGAAAGAACATTTTTCACAAAAGGTACATTGAAATGTATTTTTAGTTAATAATGTGATTCATTTTCTATTTTTACTATGTCAAATAATGTAAATTCAAAATGATCATTGACTTCTATCATGAAATTGTATTTACTCATGAGAAACCACTCAGCGGCTTTTTCGATTCTTCTTAGATGCAATTTGGGACAGACAACGTTATTGAGATAAATAATAAGTATTAGAGGAGTAAATCAAACATTAGGATAAAAATTTGAAAACTTTCTGCCGAGTTGTACCATTCTACGGCAAATTCTCTAAGTAGTAATGTACCGGATAGAATACTATCCAGAAACTAAGTTAAGAATTTTCTAGAAATAAAGAAGGAAATAGATACAAATACACATAGAAACAATTAGAGATGAGCCATATATGGGAGAACATATTTTTGAATTGGCATTCAACCCGTTTAGTCCAGTCGTCTTTAAGATCAATTGGAAACAAAATAAAACATCTTCGTTTTTATTTACAGGCCCAAGAGATTAGCAGTTTTTCAATGATAACAGTGTGTGGATAGACATAATTTGAAAAGTGAGGTATAGCCTCCTGTGGATGCAAATATTAATGTCAATCAATAGACTACCATGAACCTTCCCACTATGTGATGGCATGCCTCATAGGCACTAAGGCGCTGCACTGTACCCAAAGAACTTAATAAACCAATATAATAAACATACATTTAGCGGTCTGTGTAGATGTGGATTCCATGCTGTGCTGCGGTGAAGGGGCTGGGGTGCTATTCTTGCTGCTGGAGGCCGCGTCTCCGGCCGACGAGGCGCGACGTGACGGCGACGGCTTCTTTTTGTCTGACGAATGGTGTAATTTGCCACCTAAGTATCATGGTCATATACTGTGACTACGAATTCTTATAAATAAGGGAAAGCGTAAGGGATGCGGTGAAAATTAAAAGGATGGTTGCTACTTAGGTAGGTAGACACATAAACAAAATGGAGGATTCTAAAGGAAGTTGTATATAACAATTGTAACCAGAAACTTTACGCAAAAAAAAAGATCTATAACTAACTTATCAAAAAACACTCATGAGACATTATCCAAACCTCAATGTTTTACTCTAAACGACATCTAATTACCTTTAGGTAGACATACATGCATAACGAAAATATATAGGTACCCTTATAGTAATAAAACAAGCAAAATATATCACTCTCCTCCCACGTAATCTGAAAGCCTACTCAATTTGATCGACTATTAAATCTCTTGTCAAGTGATTTGATTGGTTGCTGACATTTTGGCTAACCAACCAAAGCCAACATGAGATACGCCATCTAGTTAACCGATCAGAAATGTAACTAGGCTTTCGTATATGGGGATCTATCATTTAAGTACCAATTTTGTAACTACATAACGAAATCAAATTACCGAAAAACCGAAAGCAACTACTCAATCGTATTGCTTCTATATAAACGCTAAAAGAGCGATAACATCAAAACAACATTTTGTATTACTGTAGAGCTTGCATGTCAAAGGATTGATGGCTTTATAAGGAGTAGGGCCTGCAATGGAATACTTAATCATGAATAGAAATGGTGCTACGGACTCCATCGATATCTCATCGATATGTTTTATTCAGTTACATGCGATGGCAATCGATCCAGCCTTAAAGCAAGGTGTCGTGCGGTGGGCATGTTATGAAAAGCATTAGAAACATGGTCATCTAATCTGTCTTACCAATTTTAATAGAAACTTATTTGAGTAATTGCACAGGAACATAAGCATACAAACATACTGTTTTATTGAAAAGTATGTTTTACAGTTTCTCTACCAGATTTGGTTGTTTGGCAGTCCCATTAAATAAGGAGTGCTATTAACAAAGTTTGAAACACCAGTCCCCTCTATGATTTTACACCCACACCTGCAGAATTAAGCAAGGAGCTATTCCTTATAAATCCTACTCCAGTAACAGTATAAGCCACATCGAAAAACGAGCTAACATGCGACATAAGTTTACGACATACGAAACAAACTTTTCTCGGTCGCCTTGTGTTTTCGTAGGACAGGGCCCGTGCACTCTGTGTTGTCTTGTGACATATCTGGTGGCAGCGAGCGAAAAAAAAAAACGATTCCGATTAGTTTTATTACCAATAAATATTTATAATTTTTATTTCCTACTACAAAGTAAAATACGTTCATTCATTGGGTATGTATGCCTAAGGATAATTATATACCGAAGATGCCTCACTGCGATCATACTTTAAATCGCTACCACGATGTCACCTCTAATTTCAACAAACGCATGCAAAGACACACACACACGTACTCGCCGAAAGATACCTCACTGCGATAGATCGTGGGCTCCTTTGGGGGTTTACCTCAGTGCCGACATGAAAACAAAATATTTCATTTCATCATAGCAAAACATCAATGTGATTTGGCTCATGATTGGTCAAATCGGTTCAACTTTTCTTCTGGAGTAGGTAGAAACGTAAGACTGAGCAACTAAGCTTTCAAGTACGTCTGAAACGACATGTTTGCATCGCCATCCATGAAGACATAGCGAGTATCGTGTTCGAGGTATCGAGATAGCGACCGCGATCGCAAGCGTCTTCGGCATTTAATTACCCTAAGAATTCATTAATAAATTTAGGCGTGTACATATTGTTTTATATAATTACAAACCTTAACGGAGCAATTATTGATATTCCAGTGGGTTTCAGTGCAGTCAACAAAAACATACTGAACTATGTATAAGTTGGCTTTGCTGAAACCGAATTTAGTTAGGTTTTTTTTTTAGTACCTAACTACACAATAACATGCATACAAAAACATTTGTCTGTTTTACTGAAAGATTTGAACAGGAGTGTAGATTTTATACAGTTTTTCTCCCAGAATTGGTTGTGTGGGGCATTCCATGAACTAAGAAGCGAAATTAATATATTTTCAAACACCCATTCCCCATGATTTTACACCCACACCTTTAGAATTAAGCAAGGATATTAAAGTCCTTTTAAATCCTGCTCCGAAAACGGTATAATATAAGCCACATTAACAAACGAGCTAACATGCGACAAAGGTCTACGACGTAGGAAACAAACTTTTCTCGGTCGCCTTGTGTTTTCGTAGGACAGGGCCCGTGCTCTCTGTGCTGTCTTGTGATATATCTGGAGGCAGCGAGCGAAAAAAAAAATACGATTCCAATTAGTTTTATTACCAATAAATATTTCTTTTATTTATTATCTACTACAATGTTCAATACTTTCATTCATTGCATACAAATGCCTTAGAAAGCGGTGCGTACTTAATTTATCAATTTTGGCGTGAATACGCATAATGATTTATATTATTTTAAGCCCCACCGGTGGAGTCATTGATATTGCCGTGGAATTTCGAAAGGACAACAATACCATACAAACCAAACGTTGTTTGGCAAAAGAGCACCTCGGTGGTGATCTTTTTAGCAAGAACGACATTTGTGTGTTGTTCTTTACCATGACATTTATTAGATACTTACAAGGTCAAGGATCTGCTTAAGGAGATTAATTTTATTATTAACTCGAGATATCCGCTTTTCATGCATATTAATTTTAGTAATACAATATTATTTTACAACAATATTATCAATTTTTCATTGAGGTAAGTAACTATTTAACCTAATTAAGAGGTCGTGTTAAGTAAACAAGCACAAATGGGGAAAAACTCTAGTGATTATTAATAGCAGTTCATTAAACATTCTCTTTTGTGGATAAAAATATATTCATGTTAATAAAATAGAAATAGTTCATGTATTTTTTAAAGCATTAATGTTCTTATTTCAATTTTATCAAGGATTTGGATACTACATATTTTATTTTCTACATTTTCTTAAAACTTGTTATTTTAATAACAAGCAGCGTCAACTAGTACTTTTGATAGCTACTCATACCAACGCATCATTATTAGTTGAATACGATGCCCGAACTACGTCATTAACATGTTTACAATTGTTAAAACATATTTTAATTATGACAAAAGGATTGGCCGCCATCTTCCAGTGTTAGATCAAAAACAAGCTATTTCGGCCGTGTAGCATATTTCCAGGGTTGATAGCATGTGAGCAATGAATGAATGAATGTACTCACCCATAGGCTGAGGAGGAACAGGAGCCTTCGACGTGCTCGGAGTATTCTTTCCTGAACCTGACACAACTGTACTGGTCGCATGTGTTGATGACTTGCGCCCCGGCTACAAATTAAAACATACAGTCAAAGCACTATTAAGCCAACTGCATAGTTAATAGCAACATAAACTTAAAATACCCATAATATTGTGTTACGTTACATAAATAACAATAAATAATTAATTGCACATGTTTTACTAACCAAAGTTATTGCTATACTAACTTGTTACCAGTATGCCACCATACCATAAACGGAAAAAAATATATAATTATTACATATTTAATTCAATAAAAAGTACCCTGTTATTAACGGACGTCAAATTGGGTTGATTAGAATACGATAACTTAAATCTGTTCCAATATTTGTCATGGATTTTTTCATTCACTTAGTCATTTCATTTCATTCATTTTTCATTTTCGAGGAACAAAGGTAAAGCAGTTTTGGGCTAGTATTGTCAACTAGAACTAGAACGGTGATTCTAAGAAGCACAAGCATAAAACCATAAACTATCATAATAATGGGTTGAATGGCAGATGGTGGGAGCTATAAATACATAGATTGGGCGGCTGTGCTACAGGCATGAGACGTACGTACCCCTTTGGACTTGCCGGCATGCGTCGGCGTGGCGCTGCCGCTAGCCTTGGGTGAGCATGAGGGTTCGCCTTCCTTCTCGCAGCTCGAGTCGCTCGACTGACTGTCGTGCGACACCGGCTTGTACGGCGGGATGGTCTTTACGTTACCGCCCTTTCTCTGCACAGTCAACGTTCGTCACCGTATCACACACCGCTAATTAACGCCGGCAATAATTTCGGTGTCAAATAATAACGAGTTTGCGCTTAACCACTACGAAACAGTATATTTTTAATCAGTAATTGATAAACCTTTAGTAATGGTCAGTTAAAAGTATACACTACTCTACTCTATTGAAGTTACTTCCAATTGGGCTAGTTGACAGTAACAATAATATCAAAAGTCAACAAAATTTTGTAAATGATTTTAGATGAATATTTTTGCGAAATAATTGTGCCAAGATAAAGCCAATGGTCACGTGACATTGATCGCGAATCAGAGCGTGCCACGTCATTATTTGTACACGACTGCTACATTCGAATTGAAAAAGAACAAGCTTTATGCATCAGATATACTTTAAGTACAATTCTCTATTTCTATTTATTTTAATCTGTATTTTTGTGAAATAAAGATATTTATTTATTACTTTATTTATACAGTTTCTTTTGCATTATCAATAAACATCCAAAAATAATGGTCTTGAAAGGAATAACACTGATTGGTAGTGTGTCCCTCTCGTATAATGGTAGCACTGTTCATTATTCTACTAAATTAGTTGTATTAAGCCCTTTGTACCTACACATCCGTTTTTCTTGCCGTGAATAACTACGATTTATTCGTCATGTGTAGGCACGGTTCGTCACTGAACTGTGGATGACTATGGAAGCTTGTACACGTACATTTTTTGTACGGTTCGGTTTATACGCCATATCATAATGAAACCTTGTCAGGTTCATAGCCCACTCTCAGATTTCTATTCATTCAACTACATTAAGAACAATTAGGCAATGGCAAACGTCTAACTAATACTGTCAATGTAAATATTAACAGAAATAACTACATTTTTTCTTTGAAAATATATATTTTATAATCGAGACTTTAATGAAGACTATCGAATAATATATATTCGATAGTCCGTGTGTAGATAACATTCCGAAGGAGGAATTTATTTTAAAAAGTATGACTGCAATCAAGCCGCCATGACAGTATTGGCCCGTTTTGACAGCCAAAATTACATTTTATAACAAAAATGCGTTCGGACTGTTAATATTTCGCTGAAATATTCATATCTTTAGGATCATAAACCACAAGGAACTCTGCAAATTAGTTTCTCAAAAACTGTCAGGTAGCCTATTGTGATTTATAAAATGAAATGGTTTTAGTAATGGTTTTAGTACCTTGGCGATGACGGTGACATCATGATTGGTGAACTAGAAAAATGATAATGAATGAATAAATCAATTATCAATCATGCACAAATTAGTAGCGACTTAACGCAATAATTAGGTGCAGAAGGCCGACATGAAAACAAAATGACAAAGTGAAAATGTTAAACACTATAACGCGTTCTCAACACAATAATCAGCTCTTATGACCGCACGAAGAGATCTAAATGCTGGCGCGCATTACACATGTTACCGAAACAACTCATTTACGTATGTATGTTATAATGAATGTACCGAAAATTGTATTTGCATGTTATCCAGTGTAAATTCTTACTGTTCCAGTACATAGCCACCTTTTTCTGTAATAGGCGCCAGTGTTTAGAGACCCGAAGATTGTCACAGTGTGAACATATGGCATATCTAAATGGCAGTAAATGTGATCACAGACAATGGTCTAAAAGAAGGTGTACAGCGACAATGCTAAAATGATCTTGATTGTGCATCGACATTAAAATGGTAGGTACTGTCGAATGCTTCTGCCATATCTTGCTATTTAAGCAAAAAAGTACACAAGACTTTTAATATCAGGTTCATAAATCGATAGTCTAAATCGATTTGACAAGCTCTTAGACAACCAGTACATGTGTTAAGTGATTCGTGGTGCAAGCGGTCCTAAAGCACACATCGCAACAAACATAATATATACACATTGTATTTTCCGGACTAAATATTAGCACCATACAAATTATTTAAAAGGGCACAATAATATTGCGTCTTTGCTTCATCAGCAGCATCCTTTACTTCAAAGTTATTCGTTAATAACTTCTTTATTATCTGTTATAATTTAAGAAGACACGAGAAAGAGGGAGAAAGACAATTAGAACTCACCAGTTTACTGTAATGGTGTCGGCAGTAACCGCAGTACTTTACGTTGTCCAGATAGTTGCCTGCTTCCTCGCATAGCAGCCCAAGGCCTTGCGCACAAGTCACGTGGAACTGTTGCTTGCAACCTTGTGAGAAATAATCCGGATAAAGCGACATGTCGACCTGTTGTATATATTTTGTTAATTATATTGAACAGGACTTGACATTATGATGATGAATGATGATTGAACAGGACTAGTGAAAGACAGAAATGAATTGAAAAACATTTAAACCAAGCTACGCAACAGGCCATAGTTGTTACAGCTTTTCATCATTGCATTAATTCACTGCGCCTGCGCGGGATATTTTCGAATTTATTTTAATACCTACGTTTTATTTTGCATTCTAAAAATACCTCCCTACATATTGTCTCACTAAGTCTAATGAAAATACTTTCCAAACGTCTGAAGGCGTAATTTTTAATAAAGGCCTTCTAGCTTGAAAGACACTATTTACATTTGTAAAAAAAAAAAACTGCAGGATTGCAAAATATTATTATTGTTTTTCAAAAACAAAACAAGTTTAAAAAATAACGTTATCAATAAATAAATAAACCTAGTATTATTAGAAACTACTTCACTTCAGAAGAAACTCTAATATATTCAAAATACTTATGTTTCAAGTCATTATTGGTTATTCAACATTAGACGGCAGTATGCTAGCATAATAGGTGGCATCTTGCTAAGGTAGATATTCTGTTGGTGGGACTACCTTTAACAAGATTGGTAGTGACTGACAAAAACCATGTATAATATAGTAATTTTAGAATCACAGAAAACAATGAAGTAGATGTACTAAAAAGAGTAATCAAAATCTGAACTCACCAGTTTTGTTGCACTGCATGCATGCCCCAGCATTGGCCCGGTGTGTTTTGCCCATATCTTGACAGATATAGCATGTCTGGAAAATGTTCAGTTATTTAAATATGGTAATAGATATAAAAAATCAAAACTGCTAACAAAACAACTAAAGAAAAATGTATTATATATGTTTATATTGAAGGCAGATTTATACCAAAGTGAGTGAGATGTCATTATAGAATTAAATAGAAAGCTGTGTAAATCACACTATTCATTTAAATCACAATTAAAATTATTATTAATCACATTTAAATCACACTATCATGCATCTGCTTTTGGTTTTGGTTGTTTGAGACATCTCTCCACTCTACTTTGTCAAAACTGGATTGTCACTATTGTTTTGAAGACTGACTGGTAATTGATGGGGTACGAAACAGTGGAAGAGATATAGATGGTGGTTCTTACCTTGTTGAATCTCTCTGGTGGTATGAGGCGCAACACGATCGGTTCCATAGATGTGACATTACCGAACCGGACTTCTGGTATGTAAAGTGCGCAGACGACATGCGCCCATCCTCCGGTGTCCGCTCGCTTCAGAGCACCCGACTTGGACGGGCATAGCTCACAGCGCTGAAATATTAAGCAGCTCATGTTAGTATAACACCCCAGGAAAAATATTTAACAATGAAAATTCCACCCCTTTTGTGTAACACAATCGCAATCCCTCTCATATTGATAATTCATAGCATACAACAGCAAGCTAACAATTGTGTTGAAAATCCGAAAGTAAAATAAAGCAAGGATATTCTTTAATTTTGAAAGGAGGGTTTGTCGATTGGATTGTGTTCTGCAACAAGGGTTCCTTGTATTATACAGGCTGCTGTTGCATCCGCAAGGATTGATTCTATCTTCGACATTAGGAGAAAAATAACATGATTCAGAATTTCAGAATAATACAACAACCAGTATCATACATGAACTGCTCAACTCACAACCTTGTTTCTAGTATCCGGACTTTCACATTTTCGACAAAACCATGGTCCTGTTGGTACTGTCACTATGCCGTAGCACGCTGAAAATATATTGAATTTTTCAGTAATAGTTGGAATTAAATACAAAAGCAATTTAAGTAAACAAATTCCATGATTAAAAATGGTACTAGATTGTTGACGCTGATGCCTAAGCCTGCAAAGGCATCAGCAATTACAAACAATTTAGTAGAAATACCTTGATGGACTGCGACAGTGCAGCCATTTCCGTCGCAGTAAACAAGCGGGTTGTCGGGCCAACCGCGCTCGTCAGAGCACACGCAGCAGCCTCCTACCATCTCCTTCATTGTGTACTCCGCATTATTGACTTAAAACCTAGAACCTCACACTTATGAACTGGAGTAACAACAACTGATAAAAATTCAATTTCAGTGACAAGGATATGAAAGTAGCAATTAATTTATTAGTAAATGTGTTTAAAAGGAATATATCACCAGGTAATTTGACCCTATGGAAGCTTAAGATGGTATAGATGACAACACAAATGATTTTTTATCATGTATATGTAAAAATGATTTAACGAATGCAACGGCAATGAAAGTTTCTATCACTTCATATTGAATTAAGCTCTTGCTTTCATATTTTACAAATGATAATACCAGATAATAATATTATTTTACTAAGATGAAATATAAGTACCATGATGTTGCAAAACTGTCAAGTGTTTTAATGAGGTGGCCATGTTCACTAGCAAGCGCAAATGTAATCATTTTCTAATTAATCTTGTAAAACATAGTCCATACTCCATGGTTATCTATAATCATGCTCTCTTCTGACATAAGGCCTTTGAAAGTATGAACTGTTTCTAATAAGTCAGTTTATGAAAACATTCCCTTATAAATATTCTGGCAGTGTCACATCTGTTATTTGTTGAATGCTGCCCTGCCACTATTTACTAAACAAGCAAATGTCAAATTAGTTATACTTTTCTACTACTTCAGTAAGATAATTGATAGTTAATATACTTATTGGCTTAGCCTTTTATTAAGTAGGCCATTTAGTTCAGGTCAACTTGCAGACTACCTATATCTGCCAGGGTCGCGAGATTTTTCGAAAGAGATACCGTGACCCTGGCACATGGGCAACTGAAGGAATACGGGTGGGTTTTAGTCAGTAAAAGTCTGACATGCCCTCCCGCTCCGTCCAGAACGGGAGAAGTCATTTGATGAAATCCCATCCAAAAAAAAAGACTACCTATATTGAGTCTGCAATTATAATACTGCTGTCCATAGAATGGCAAGAGCTGATTATCAATCTAATTACAGGGCAATGAAGGATGAGTGGTGCTGTTAAATTTATATTTATCCTCTATTCAGTTAAATCAGAAATGGTAAAGGCAAAGGTTCTTAAAAGGAATTTTGCTGGTTTCATGTTCTATGTACTTCTGTGTGTTAATGCAGGAATTCACTTCAGAATACACTTAACTATTTAAGAGTCAACATGAAAAACAAATGTAAATGTCAAAGAAATGCTGAATGCCCTACACGCACATTAGACAAAGAACAATTTATTAATAATAATAAAATTGTTTATTTCAATTACAAAGGGCATTTCGATACATGTTTTTGGAGATCACCTTTTAAGCAAGGATTTGCTCTTAAAGAAGCTGAGGAATCAGTGTGAAAACAGGATGGGTGAATACTTTTTCAAGTTTATCACACAAAGCATTTAACTTAATGTGTGCATGATTAGCACCTACACTGCCTCATTATGTGTAAAAAAAAAACTGGCCAAGTGCGAGTCAGACTCGCGCACAAAGGGATCCATCCCATTATCGGCAAAAAAATCACATTTGTTGTGTGGGAGCTCCCCTTAAATATTTGTTTTATTTTAATTTAATTATTTATTTTTAGTGAATATATAATATTCTAAATATTCTGTGAATATTTCAAGCATCTACCTATTGCCATTATCAATATCGAGCAAAAACAAGCAAAATAATCACGATCAAAAGAAATAACTAGGTGCCAGTGATTGCAACTCCACATCAAAGTGCATATTTTGTGTATGAACCTATTAAATTGCCCTAGTTAAGGTTAACTCTAAATACACACTACCTTGTATTTAGTCTGAGAGCCCCCGTAGCTGCTAAAGCGGTGAAAATTTAGTTATAAAACTTGAATCAAATAAATATTTAACTTTTTGCACACAAATGCAATAATAATAATATTATGACCATTTCAATGTGAATATTACATGTTGATAAGGAGAGAGTTAAAGTTGTGTATCTGCACATTTAAAAAACTGAGTTCATAGTAACCAAGATAACAATAATATACCTATCATAGTCCAATGGTAATATATAATACTAAAATTGTAGTACTAAAATGGTATAATACCAAAATGGTGGTGGTGGTACAATCTGTCGTACTCAAGAATAACTCGATTCTCATTTTGAAACAACTAAAAAGTTGATTCACGGAAGTTATAACTGAATTTTTTTTTTTTTTTTTTAAGAGTTATTGTGAAGTCTTTTTTTGGCTTTCTCCTTAGGAAACGACCAATATGAACCATGCAACTAGTTTCTGATGTTACAAAAGAGACCATGGTTTGTGTGAAAAAAACATTTTTGATTGCGAAGCATCCTTAAGCCATAGTTACGTTTTTTGTAGGTTGTAAACTCTGCCTGGAACACCAAACACTGGACCCTTTGCAAATCGATTTTCTACATTTATTGTCTTAACAATTACTGCTAGTGAGTTAATTTCATACTAGGTATTCTTTAGTACTGGATGATATATAAAAAAATTCAGGAAGTATTGATTTTAGATAACTGGAAAAAAGTAGGTACCGTGTAGCATTAAAATGCGACAAATTCAATGAAATTAAAAAAAAAGAATAGAACTAATTCTTCTTCCATGAGATATTGATGAAATAAGATTCCCCCAAAAGAGGTAAGTTTCCTTGTGTGTCTATGCAAATGATGCTAACGATTTTGATAATCTACCGAAAGACATAAAAAGCCATGAATAAAGATCCAAAGCAAGAGCTAATACAATTTGAAGTGTAACACCGATGTTCCCGATGGATATGCTGTGAATTTTAAATGACAATGAATAACTTACAGCTTCCATCTAGTTATATTTACCAAAAGTAAAATTATCCTTTCATTGATGCAGAATTCCCGGGTAACAATTCTTTAATTCATCTTTAATTTACAACTGATATCTTTTATCACCTCACCTGCGCCTAGCAAGAACGATAAAATGAAGTCTAATTACACAGAATCTAAACTCGTCGAGAGATTTTATGTAAAACCGGCCAAAACTAGTTTAAAACTCTGATTAGAACTGATTTTACAACTGCAATTAACACCGATTTGAGTTAGTTTTAGATGCGAAAAATTTGGGAAAATTACACTCGCTCGTTCGCTGCCATTAGCTACAAGCAAAAGCCATGTTGAATTTTGTTTGGAACGCACTTCAATAACGATTTATAATATCTTTAGCATTTTATCGTTAGAAAAAGATAGCAGCATACTCGATGCGTAAGCGCAACAGAGAAAACTTGATGTTTCAGAATTCTCCTCTAGAGCAATGGAACGCGCTTTGAAGTCTATTTTCCAGATTTCTGTTAATCTAGTTAGGTTTGCTGTGTTGGTACTGTTGGTAACTTTGAAAAAATAAAACAAAATAGATATAAACGCGTCTCTTGCGCGCGCAGCGTGGGTAGTTGCAGTGCAGCCTGTATTGATCGATTTCCATCTAAGGGCCGGGTGAAGCTAAAATATAGCTCAGATTAATTGAAAGACCTAGAGATGACATAACGAAACACTAGCTATACTTATACAAAATTATGTAGGAAATACCCTAAAACATTTTTTACATCAATGGTAACACCGATTTAATTAAATAATAATGTAGGTACATACCATCACCTAATACATTCGAAGAAATTGACCTAGATTTAAAAAGATCTAGACTCTTTAATGTCCGAATTTATAGGATTAAATATTTGTTAATTATGGTTAGTTTTGAATTGAAACAATCATGTGGTGGATTGCATCTTTTTCTTTCAATTCTAATCATCTATGCCAGGGTTTCTCAAACTTCTGGCTCCACGTTTGAGAAACCCTGATGCCCCTACCCCCATTCAAGTTTCCAGATGACAGCGAACCCCAACCCCCCCCCCCCTCCCCAACAAGAAAAGAATAACATTGTATAGATATAGAATAAAATAAAGTTTATTAATTGAATAAAAGGTCACGCGCACCGTGTCATGCCACGAGCGAGCTACAATCGCGCGCCAATTCATGCTTACCGTACGCGCCTGCTAGTCACCCAGCCGCCATTACGTAAATTTTGTCTCGAACCCCCTACCGTCGCATGGCGAACCCCTAGGGGTTCGCGAACCCCACTTTGAGTAACCCTGATCTATGCCAACCGACTGTCAACGTCAGTCTCAGTGTCATAAAAATGACAAAAGCAAAACAAACTGTTCATGAAGCCAAATGACTCGTGCATGGGGGAAGCGGTTGTGGTGAGGGGAATGTTGACCTTGTAAGAAGTTAGGCCTAGGAGGTTGCCAGTTTCAAAATACTTTTAAAAATCTTGACTAAATCGAAAAGAATTTTAACTGACAAAAATAAAATTCATATTTATGTGTAAAAGGTTACATATTCGACTCCTAAAAATCAGTAACGCAGGTAAATGATAATAAACATATTAAGTAGCCTACGCCATAAAAACACAACTTGTTGCCTAACAACAAAACTGCGCGAGGAGGAAGGGTGCAACGCGGATCAATATATGCATCCTTCATCCCTCGGCGTCGCCCTGGTTGTTGCTAGGGACAACTCTGCGAGTCGGGACGATCACCATTTTGTTGAGGCTCTGGCATGCGCGATACTCTGCATTGTTGCTAAAGACGTTTTGTTAGGGAAAATGTGGGTTGAAGCTGCCAGGCGGCATAATGTTAGCCAGCCTTGCCATGTTTTTAAATAAAAAGGATCAGGCAACTTATCCTAAACCTGCCTCTAATCTCTAAAAAAAAAGACAAAGTGCATTGAAATATTTTTTTTATATTTTTTTTTATATTGATTTCGATACGAATTAACCCGTTAAAATAAAAATAATAGATAGTAAGCTCATGAGGACACGAAGTGTAACTTAGGCTTATATTTCAAAGTGGAACAGTTCGTGGGCTGGTTGGTATACAGCATTAGGGGGCCGCGCACACAACTATGATCTAGAAAGAAAGTGTTAGAAATGGGAAATATTCCAAAATCAGTAAAGGAATTGTAAGACTTTTCATAGTAATTGTAAGGAGTAACGAGGCATAGTCAATCTCCTTATACAATATTTACACAACTTTGTTAATAATACAAATATGTAGGTGTGTTAAGGATTAGGTATTAGGCTATGGGCCTGTGTCGCTTGAAAAGAAATGTACTTATTATTATTTTCATACTTAAGTTTATATATCTCGGTGTTGCACCGGGTTTTGGATTGTTCGGATTTTGTGATGATGAGTGTCTGTTGCATCGAGTCAGGGTCACATAATCGAGTCCAGTCAGGACAAGCTCCAATCAGTAACAGACTCAGCCTGTCGGGGGGCAAGACAAAGATGGATGTGTAAGTATACTGTAGTACTCTTTCGAGTCTCGGAGCAAAATTGCGGACACACAGATCAATGAATAAGGCGAAATTATAAAAGGAGTCCTTATTGACTACGGAACCCTAAATACGATTGTCATTTGCTGTCATTGAACATCAATGCACGGTGTTCGCATAAATGAGTAGATATCAATTACGTAGGTAAATATCAGAAATGTTGACCGTTTCGGGAAAGCTTTGACCGTAAACTAGAAATGTTAACCTCTTACGTTAATTAACAAATTAACAGTAGGTTTAAAGATATTTTTTATTCTCAAAAAAGACACAAAGTCACTTACTTGAGAACAATGCTTACAGTAAATTATTAAAACGTTCGTCACAGACGTTATTGTAGTAATTTTACACACATCCAATACATTCAGCTTTTGGGAAAGGTGGTATTTTTTATTAAATGTGCAGCTAATTGTGTTTTGAATGCATAGAATGAGTGCAATTTTTTTATATGTGAGGTATTTTGTTATATAACTGTGCTCCGTCAAAAGTTTTTTTTTTTTTGCCAAACTTCGTTCTCGTCTTCGGTAAAATCAGAAAACTAGCCCTGCGACTGCTACGTTGTGTGACCGACTTTTGTTAACGATAAATTGGTCCTGAACACTTTTGTTGAGTGCCTTACGAATAAAAATGCATGTGTTGTAAATATATAATTGTCTAATGTTCATTATTTGGGTTTCCTCATAAATTTTGCATGTTGATGTTAAAAATGGGTAGTTAAAAATCATTTTTATTATTTTGTTTTGTGCGACTTGGAGGCTTGCTAGCTTCGTTTTGGCCGCACTGCCCCAAATTTCAACCAGGTATAGTAGGTGTGGTTTTACTAAGGCGTTATAGATGGTGTGACGCAGTGTATGTGGAATACATCGAACTATGTTTCGGAGGGATCCAAGTAGTGACGTCAGTTTTGTTTTTATATGATCCATGTGAATCGACCACGACAGAGAACTATCCATTCTAAGTCCAAGATATTTTTCACAAGATTTTTCTGCAAGGGTATATTGTTAATAATTAATGGATTATATGGAGGTATTATTTTATTTTTTGCTTTAAACAAGATACAGCATGTTTTGGAAATATTTATCGTAAGTAGATTGTATTGAAACCACGAAAAAAGGGTGTTTAAATCTTCTTGTGCTTGGGCAACTAAATCATGGATCGAAGATCCGAAATAAAATAAACAAGTGTCATCTGCGTATAGAGTAAGATGGCCATGTAATTTGATCTCCTGAATATTGTTTATGTAGATGAGGAAGAGCAGGGGCCCTAAAATTGATCCCTGGGGAACTCCACACGTTATACAACGGTAATGCGCCACTTTGATAATTATTATCCATTTTGACTAACTGTGACCTGTTTTTGAGATAGGAATCGAACATTTTTAGGGCATTACCGGTAATTTTTATGGTTTCTAGCTTTTTCAGTAATAGTTCATGACTAACGGTGTCGAAAGCTTTTTTGAGGTCAATAAAGATACCAAGGGCTATGTTTTTACTATCTACATTTTGCTTAATTTTAGTAATGAGGTCAACTGTAGCTGTTAGTGTGCTGCTTTTTGGTCTAAACCCGTACTGTCTGTCTGAAAGAAAGTTAATAGAAGTTAAATGTTTATCTAATCGGATGTATAGAATTTTTTCTAATATTTTTGACAATACAGGCAACACTGAAATAGGCCGGTAGTTACCTGGGTCCATTTTTGAACCCGATTTGTAAATAGGAGTAACCTTCGCCTTTTTCAACGTATCGGGAAATTTACGTTCAGCTAGCAGTTTGTTGAAGCATTTGCTCAGATTGTTTGCTATTATAGGTTTTATGCATTTTATTGCTTTGGTAGTAATTCCATCTAATCCGGTACTGCAGTTTGGGTCGAGATTTGATATAATTTTTATAATTTCACTGGCAGAACACGGGTCAAGAGTCGATAACACTGGAGTGTTTCCGGGAGGAGTTGTTGGTAAAGCATGTGAATGATCTTCATGAAATGATCTAGGTATTTCATTCGCTAGAAGGGGACCTATCGTGGCGAAGTACTCGTTGAAAATCTGGCAAATTTCGTGTGGGTTTTTAATGTATTTTGAATCGATCAACAGTTTTGAAGGAGCACAGTTCTGCTTAATTTTATTGTTTGCTAGGATGTTAACTAAATTCCACATTTTCTTAGGTTTATGAATACAATCGCTAAATTTTTTATAATAGTAAATATTATTTGTATCTTGCATCTGTTTGGCAACAAGTTTTCTTTTGGTGATAAATTCTGCTTCCAGGGTGGTGTTGTGCCCAATTGTGAAAAACAAGATATAATAAATATATTTTTCTATATAGAAAAGTTAAGAACAATATATTAAAGGAAAAGATTTTTTTTTTTTTCATTTTTATTCGAAGAACATGACAAGTTTTTGTTTGAGGCTGTTTGAGCCAGTGCCACCAAAAAAAAAAACTTTATGGATTCATTTCCATTATTTGGCTATGAATCCAGTTTCATTATTGGTACTTGACGCAAGCAGCACTGAATAGATACCTGACTTTAACAGCCGTGGGAGGTGTTGTCCCCACTTATTTATTTCCTACGCGTTTAAATAATTGTAGGTATAGACCATGTACTACTTTGCACGAATGCCGCTGCCGTAACACAGTTTTGGACGACCTAACTTATGGATTACGAGCCCCTCAAGTATCGTGGACCCTGCTACTGTGCAAATTGATATAGACGATACGGACTGGACAACTGATCTCAACTAAAATATCTTCAATGATTAAAAGCAAGTTTTGATATCGACAATCCTACGGAGAAATAAATATACAGGGTGTCCAGTAAATACCACGACATACTGCAGGGGGTGATAGCTTGGGTCACTACCTATCAATACAACACAATATATGTTCAGCAAAATCTTATGGATTTTTTTTTTCACCACTGTAGGTTAAACTTAAGTGATAAGAAAATAGTTCTGTGCAAATTTAAACAAAAAATAGTATTTCTTGAAAACATTCTTGTCTTTGATAGAAAAAAGACTTATCAATGAGTAAAGTAACTATTCACGAATAATTTGATGTAAAAAAAAGTACTAGAAAAGGATTTTTTCATTACGAGATGCTTAGAAATCTGTTTCAAGGTAGAGATTTTACGGTATTTCGGAAAATTTTGTAAAACTGTAAATCCGTAAGATTTTGCTGAACATATACTGTGTTGTATTGATAGGTAGTGACCCAAGCTATCACCCCCTGCAGTATGTCGTGCTATTTACTGGACACCCTGTATAAAACCCTGGATTATCCCCGGGTTCCCCAGGCGTCAACCCTATAACAGACTGTCAACCCTATAAAAGAATGTCAACCCACAAGAAAGTATCAAACCTATAACAAGGTGACAACTCTACAAGAGAGTATCAACCCAATAAAAGAGTGACAACTCCACAAGAGAGTATCAACCCTATAAAACAGTGTGATCCCTACAAGAGAGTATCAACCCTATACAAGAGTGACATCCCTACAAGACAGTATCAACCCTATTAATGAGGGTGAACCCTACAAGACAGTATCAACCCTATAAAAGAGTGACATCTCTACAAGACGGTATCAAACCTATCAAAGAGTGTGAACCCTACAAGAGAGTATCAAGAGTATCAACCTTATCAATGAGTGACAACCGTACAGAAGACTATCAACCCTATAAAAGAGTGACAACCCTACAAGAGAGTACCAATCTTATAAAAGAGTGACAATGCCACAAGCGCGTATCAACTCTATCAAAAAGTGACAACCCTACTAGAGAGTATAAACCCTATGAAAGAGTGACAATCTTACAAGAGAATATCAATGCTAGCAAAGAGTGACAACTATACAAGAGAGTATAAATCCTTTATAGGGGTGACAATCCTACAGGAGACTATCAACCCTGTAAAATAGTGACAACCCTACAAGAGATTACCAGTCCTATAAAAGAGTGACAACACTACACGAGAGTATCAGTCATATAAACGGGTGACCGCCCTACAAGGGAGTACCAATCCTATAAAAGAGTGACAACCCACTAGAAAATATCAACCTTGTAAAAGAATTACAACCCAAGAAAGTATCAACCCTATAAAAGAGTGACAACCCACAAGAGAGTATGAACACTGTAAAAGAGTGACATCCCTACAAGGGAGTATCGACCCTATTAAAGAGTTACAATCCACAAAAAGTATCAACTTCACCTTGACCTTCGAGTAATTTAAGAACTAATGACATAAAATCTAGGAATCCCCTTAATATATACTAGGATAAGGAACAATAAACGACGAAACTCAAAGAAACGACTTCAGTCAAAGATGCGACTTAAGGCCCTCTTGTAGTGCGGTGTGTAGGTATGAAAACGCTTCCTCACCCCCCGCATAATAGGTATTATCGAGCGTATAGACTTAACTAAAAGATGCAACATCAGTCTGAAATGCGACTTGGTCAAAGATGCAACTCCAGTCTAAAATGCGACTTAAGTCAAAGATAAAAGTCCAGTCAAAAAGCAACTTAAGTCAAAGATGCAACTTCAGTCTAAAATGTGACTTAAGTCAAAGATACAAATTCAGTCTAAAATGCGACTTAACTAAAAGATGCAACATCAGTCTGAAATGCGACTTGGTCAAAGATGCAACTCCAGTCTAAAATGCGACTTAAGTCAAAGATACAACTCCAGTCAAAAAGCAACTTAAGTCAAAGTGCAACTTCAGTCTAAAATGCAACTTAAGTAAAAGTAGCAACTTTAGCTTAAAATGCGACATAAGTTAAAGTTGCAATATGAGTCTAAAATGCGACTTAAGTCACATATGAAACTTTAGTTTAAAATGCTACTTCAGTCAAAGATAATTGAAACATGACTCATGCAATTGAAAGTTAGGCTTCACAAATGTGACTGTCAGAGAGGAACGATGACACCTAAGATAAAGGACATGTCCTAATTTGGGTGTCAGCATTTTCACATACGGGCAAGTAGTACTATTAATATAGGATATACAGTAAAATCCGGTTATAACGACGGTGAAGGGACCGGTGATATTACGTCGTACTAACCGGAAGTCGTACTAAAGGAAAAGACAATTTTTGATTTTTATTCAAATCACATTCATATGCGTACCTACATACATTATGTATCTATACTAATATTTATTATGTTTGTAAGTTTGTATGTAGGGGGTAATCTCCGGAACTACTGGTCCGAATTGAAAAAAAATTTGTGTTGGGTAGTCTATATATCGAGAAAGGCTATAGGCTATATAACATCACGCTAAAACCAAGAGGAGCGGACCAGTAATGAAAAATGTTGCTAAAACGGGGAAAATTCCACGGGTATGCGATTCAACACGACGCGGGAAGGGTCGGGGGAACAAGAAATTTAACGCGGACGAAGTCGCGGGCAGAAGCTAGTAATCTATAATAATAATGACACTTTTTTCTTCAACAAAGAAATTTTTACGTTTTGTAGAAGGCATTATTGTACGCGGAATCACGCATCACCCGCAAATTCGAATCAGCGGCGTGCAGGCAAGGGGGAAGCGCAGGGCGGAGATAGTTTCTTACCTACAATTTATTTGTAACCGGACAATTTTGTTTGAAATTCCGTCGTTTAAAGCGGTCGGTCACTGTAAGCGGAGTCGTAATTAACGGATGTACTTTCATAGTGGCTCATATTAAAACCAAACAGGCGCCTATACTTACGTCGCTAAAAACGGTTCTTCGTTACATGCGAAGTCATACTAAACGGACTCTACTGTATTTATTTAAGTTATGCATTTGTTTACCATTTTCTCTCCATTTTGTATTAAGGGTTATGACATTAAAAAAAAAAAATTCATCATCATCATCATTTTATCCGAAAAACGTCAACTGCTGGACATTGGTCTCTCCCAAAGGGCCTTTGCAAATTGCCATAATCGCCTAAAATTAAATCCTGCCAGTTAGTCTTCACCATTTGTGGGTGGACTCACCCCAATAGGTACTTTTACATAATAAAACATAAAATTTGGAAATAAAATAATTATTATTACGGAATTGTCCACGTTTTTACATCATGACATGACACACGCAATGACAGCACTTCGGCTAACTCCAATTGTTTCTTCTTCATTATTATCTATACATCTATACATACAAATAAATAAAATTGGGAGTGTCTGTTTTTAATATTAAGATAACTTTTTACTAAGTGTATATGGATGTATACACGATACATATACCAAAACAACATTTTTTACAATTTTTGTCTGTCTGTCTGTCTGTTTGTTCCGGCTAATCTCTGAAATGGCTGGACCGATTTTGACGGAACTTTCACTGGCAGATAGCTGATGTAACAAGGAGTAACTTAGGCTACTTTTATTTTTAGAAAAAATAAATAATAGTTTAAAAAAAACTAAAAACACGCTGAGTTTTGAGACGTATGTCAGCGTAGTTTGTGACGTATGCCAGCGTAGTTTTCAAAGACAGTTTTTATGAATTTTTTTTTGTTAAATACCACGTGGACGAAGTCGCGGGTAACAGCTATTACCTATAATATAACCTGAATTAACACATCTTACCGCGGTAGTACGTCCTCCTGCGTTAATTTCCGACATCCACGCGGGCGAAGCCGCGGGCAAAAGCTAGTTCCATAATAAAGTTTATCTCAAAATCTTATGCCGTTATCTTATAATTTCTCAAGAAATTGATAGAGTGCGTCGTCAACGGGAGGTTTCATGAACGACTGGCGTTGTGTACACAGGTTTAGAGGACTTAGAATTAACTTACAATGCCTAAGATTAAAGTCACCCGCAGACAGGGCCGACGCAACTCTAGTAGAACAATTTCTAAAAAACTTCATGGACATTTTATTCTACCAGAATTGCATCGCATCGTCGCGTCGCGCCGGTTTGCTTAATATACCTCCCTACACTACAGTGGCATGTTAGGGTAGAACCACACAGGTCACGATCTCTACAGTGCCTATTAAGGTAGGAAAAGGGTCAGTGGGTCGTCTAGTACGTACCTAGTCACGATTCGAACTTCATCATCATCATTTCAGACAAAAGACGTCCACTGCTGGACATAGGCCTCCCTCAATTTGGGGGTTTTCCATTATTGGCACGCTTGGCAGGCGCGTTGGCGATCGCAGTAAGGTGGTAAAATGCACAGAGAACGTTGCTGCCCATTCTCTAGTAAGTCCCTTAGTCGCCTTTTACGATATCCGCGGGTAGAAATGGGATGATGCTATTTTTTACGACCAGCATCACACGGAGCATTAATATAATAAACTTAGAATATGATAACGGAGTAAAGAACTATGAAAGGAAAAACACCTTTGTTAGCGCACTAAGCGACACCTAGACGACCACATAAGAACCACGCAGTCAAACAGCGAGCTAAATACGAAAATGGCGCAATTTTAACACGGCCGCCGCCGTCACGCAGTCTTAACCGCGACTAGTTTCCTTAGAAAGTTTCATCTATTATAAAACAGATGACCGTAATGTACCCACTCCATCAGGCTAAAAATTTCTTAACAAGTGGAACAATGAAAAGGATGTAGGAAGGGGTAGCGGGTAGATAAGTACTTATGCTGTTTAGAATGTAAACAATGCGGTTTCCATCGATGACAGTATTTGGTATCATGTGATTAGTTGCATGACTTATTACCTGGGTCCCTGCTCTCTAAGCATGAAGTCTGTAGTTTCGGGCGAAGTTCCATAAGATTAGTCCGGGGCCCGAATTAAAAATGAATGCCAACACGATTTGACAGCTCTCCATACAACCGATGGGTTTTGCCCTTACAAAGAAGTTAATTAATTGGGAGTAGGGTTCACTTCTAAGTTTTGAAATACTTTCGGACCAGCCTGTAATTTTGTTGACGGACTGAGTAGGGCCCCTGGGCCGTTCGTACGTGAATGTCCTAACATTCAACGCACCGCACTGCATCCGAAAAATATGTCGTTGTGAACAAAACGTCAACGGCAAAACTTCAAAATTCGAACGGATACCGTCTTATAGCTGGTTTATGCATTTCTATATAACTTTAATGCGATTTGGGTTCTTAATATAAAAATGACAACTTAGCATCGGACTGAGTGGTCAGTTTTGTAAAAATAATTGTATTTATTAGGTTTCTTATTTTAAAAACAGTCTCAATGGCTTAAAACATACCTAAAGAAAAACCTTATTTTGTAACAAGACCGCTAGAGTCGCTAAGTTGTAATTTTTATACTAAGAACTTTACTTAAACCGAATTAAAGTTGGAAATGAAATAATTGACTTTAGAGTCAGTTATTGCATTTTTAACTTTAGGCCTACTACTTTAGGACTTTAGGCTAGAACTACAGCTCTATTGCGGTTTATTAATAAAACGGATAGAGTTCAGATTCAGCCAGTCTATTCTATAAAAATCTCACCAAGAAGACGAAAGTGAGTGAAGTGAGCTGTCATTCCAAGAGACCATCGACAGTTCACTTCACCTCTACAGAATAGCAATCCGTCTTACAAAAAGTACCGGTGTCCGGTACCTATTTAATAAATGATAATGATAATACTTCGTATTTTCTCGGATTTGGATCGGATGCAGTCCATACGTAGTGTTACTGAGTACCTTACTAAGTAAAATAAAGGCCAGTCTTACCTGCCAGTCTTGAGGGGCATTGCTTTGCTTTGGCTGAAGTCAGGAAGGATTTCCAAGATAGATTTAGAAAGAATATACTTAAAGCGGTTGAATGGTACTTGCTAGGTTTGAATCCATGACTCCGTGCTTGAGATGTGGGACGCCTTACTCCTGATCCGCCACTTTAAAAACTTTTTAAAAAGGCAATAAGCTGAAGAAAGTAAAATAAGCTAAAGAAAACAATAAGCAAAAAAAGTTCCGTTTTGCGAAAAGTAATTTCATGACCACGTTCATTACGTATTTAGAATAAAACTAACAAGGAGACGGCAAGAGTGTGGGGTTCTTAAATCGAACGGAGGTTCCGCGTGTAGTTAGTACTCAGTGAGTGTATTTATATACTCAAACCCTAGAGCGCGCTAATTCGTCATTGCCGAGAAAAAAAAATCCTGAAGTTTGAAAAAAGTTGTTATTTGTTGTGCAAGTTGTCAACAAAATTTGTGGTTTTCTTGGTTTTATGTTAAATATCATCCAGGTTTGTGTATTGCTAAAGATGAATGATTGAAAGGAATTGTTTATAACGAGTTATTGTTTTTTTTTTATCTTTTTCGCAAACTTTAGGATTTTTTTTGAGGAGGCAATGACGTCGTAGTGCGCTCTAGGGTTTGAGTATATGAATACACTCACTGAGTACTTACTAACTACACGCGGAACCTCCGTTCAATTTAAGGACCCCACACTCTTGCCGTCTCCTTGTAAGTAAATAATCATAGTGATTTTGCAGATAACTTATTGAATTGGGTTTCTTTTAAGCTAATTTACATGATCAAGTATTTCAATCCAGCATTTGAACCTAGTCGATAACATGGGGTCAACAACAATTTATTCGTTCCTACTGGGGTGAAAAGTGTTTACATAAGTTTAATTGATCAACTTTCTGTATTCCAGCAATAGAATAAGATACTATCGCCATAGGAGTAGACGGACGCTACTGAAAATACTAAGCTCGTAGCCAAATTCTGGGCTAACTCTATTTAGATTGGTCACATCGACACGTTAAGAAGAAGAATAATGAGATACTGGACAAATGAGAATCAGCCTAAGCTATACAGATTTGGAATTCGAAAAATGTTGGGTGCTACGATTAAAAAAGTATGAAAGAAGACAACTCACTGTTTTAACATCAGCCGGAATATATTCAGTGCATACCGCGGGAAACCTCTGTGGTGCCCTCCTGTTCCTGGTAATTTTTCTGGTTGGTTTGGTCTTTTGTCGAGTCATGATGATCGCTGTGGTTGTCTGAAACCCATATCAGGACAATGAAAAGTTATTGATTTATCCTTATCCTTATATAAGTTCCTAGAATAATGTTACTAAGACCACGTTCACAAGGACGTAAAGATATCGCGGCCGGACTTTGACACGCATTGAATTTTCAACCGTCGGTGTTTAACCGAGCATTGAGAATCCAACAGGCACAGACGCCAGCAAATCAAGCTACCCGAAACTGCCAAATTTTAGCAATCAATCTTGAACCTAATATTGTGGTGATAAAGGTGAAAACCTATTAAAGACATTTGACAGATTGTAGTAGCTTTATATGCTGGCATCTGTACATCCTAGTCATAAAACCATACTGTTGATTTTTTTTATTCTCGGCGCTAAGCAATGCGAACGTTGACTAACTGCTTATTTCGTCTTTTACGATTTGTCTATGTTATAAATGTTTTTAATTTGTTAGTATACATTGGCGTGAAATAATGAGGTCCCAACAAAATAAGGTGCTGAAGATTTAAAACAGCGGTACCCCGATGTATGTAACCAAAGATAAATAAAGCAAAAAATAAATAAAACCGTAATTATTCAAGTTAGTACATAAAGATAATTTATAGTTATAAATAGCCTGTTTTTATAAGGGCCTCTATATTTATAAACAGCATACTTAATTGTTTAGTTCAGCATAAGCAAAATCAAATCAGCCTAAAATATTTCCACTGCTGCACTGCGGGGACACAAGCCTTTTCTCGGTAACGGAGAGATGCGCTATATAATTCGCCCAGTGCAGGTTGATGGATGTTTTCGAATTTTTTGTTCTAAGACTTGCGGGTTTCCTCACGATGTTTTGCTTCACCGTTTAAAGAACAATAGTGTTAAAATAATTTACACAAAGTGCCTGCCTTGTTTCTAATATATAACGTACAACTCGTAAGACGCGGCTGTTTCTACTGAGCTGACACTGCTACATTGTTATAAGGACAAAGCCCTGTGCAAAAAGGGATCAAAATCTGATTTGATCATTTTAAGAAGCATACTGAGTGAAGGCAGATGTGAGTGGAAACACCGGGAGGGTACGCCCTAGGAGGACATATAGTGACCTTATTGGTGATGTTCTTCAGAAAGGTCAGATGCGTAGTACTCGCAACTGGCGTGTGACCAATTGTATGAACCTAAACGAGGCAAAAGGAGTGTGTAGAGATCGTAGCAGGTGGCGTTCCGTGGTTTCTGCCTACCCTAATGGGAAAAAGGCGTGATTGTATGTATGTACTGAGTCTTTTAATTCTGGTTAAAAAATTGTATCTATCCACCGTTAATTTATAGTGTAAAAATTGGGGATAATTATATTGGTGTCGGCTTCCAGTCTAACCGGATGCAGATGGATACCTGTATTATACATGGAGCCACTACCAATCTGACCTCCACAACCCAGTAACTGGGTGATACGATACCCCTTGGTAAGACTGGTTGTCATACTTTCTGGCTTCTGACTATCCGTATATTATGGCTATCAAAGATCAATAAATGACAGCCAAGGCAAGCGGGTAACATGCTTTCCGAGGCACGAAGGAGTGAAGGCATATAAAGATGGTCACCCATCCATGAACTGACCACGACAAGCGAAAGTTAAACTGAATGATCGTGCCGTGCCGTGTGTACTGTTAGCCACGAACCCCATAAAATAAAATAATAAAATTAAAACCCGTCAGATTATCCACCCTGTGTAGGTAGAATAAATAAAGACATTTTTCGATATTTTTCCCAAATCAACATCACTAAGACAACATTAGAGCAATGTCTGTTGAAATTCGACAAAGAATGGTTCAGTAAAAAAATATATTTTTTTTTAAGTATTGGCTACACCCGTAGTCGAAAATTATACTACGCCAGCGTGCAACCGGGATAAAAAAGTATTCTAATTGTTAATCTAGGTTATACATAAATTAATGCCGTAACACAATAACTATGTATCAAACAAACTAGCCGTTTTTGCGTGATTGAGTAACAAACATCCAGAGACATTTATAGTATTACTAGCTGTTGTCCGCGACTTCTTCCTGTGATCCAGGATGAAAATTACCCTATGTCCTTACCCAGGTCTGTGAGCATGGTGTAGCCATCCTTCCATAGGCAAACTGCCCCCGATAGGAAAGTATATCGTAACATATGTTATATTGTAGGGGGTACCTACTAATAGTAGTTCATCGAGTAGATATTAGCTCTAAATCTTAATTAATTGACGAGCTATTTGAAAAAAAGTGTTCGTAGATGACTTTTTCAAGGTGTCAGACACTTCGTCCGCGTGAAATCGGAAATAATGGACTCGTGATAGTCGGAAATAATGTTGCTGTCCAAAAGGGAAAGAATGTCTAAAATCGTTTTTTGTTTTATTTCATTTATTAATCACTCCATACATATGTTGTATTTATTAAATATTATTTTCTACTTTTTAGTTTGTTTTTCTATTAATGTATGTTTTTTAGTTTTTTATTTAAATAACAGTCTAGTTTTTGTACTATTGCGCCGCATATTTACGACCATCAAATTACTTTAGCTGTTTTTACAGGTGAAACATCATACTTCATATATTTTAATAGAAAAAAAAAAACCTATATAACTACCGATTGGCGAAAATAAATGCAAGGTGTCAGTTTTAATATGCAAAATAATCGTATATAATGGAAACACAATACTTGTTCAAGATGAAGGAACTGTCGTAAAAATTCGGTGCAGTACTTTGTAAAAACATGTTATAGAGAACTTCCCCGACTAGAGTAAGACCTTGCATTTTGGGCCCAAAGTGCCTGGGGGCCGATTCTACTAACAAAATTGTGCACAAATCGCAATAGATCCACGACTGAATCACGACTTTTAAGCGCTTTCTCATTCTACTAATGAACAACAATCCAACTGCGATTATGTTGTTATTGACGCCAACGATCGATCGAAACAATGTAAAAATCTATTCTGCTAACAACATCGCACAAGAGCGTGACGTTTAGTCACATTCTGCTATTATTTTGACACTCGTTAGAATCGAATCAACGCTAAACTTCGGCAGTTCATCTGTCAAAATTTGCGGTTGAACAAAAGTAAGTAAAATGCAACTTTTATCGCATCGATCTGGGATTGCTTTCGTTTTTTTCCTAAAAATATAATGTTTTATACAGATTTCGTTGAACTTGCCCATGTAGGTGATGTTGGAAAGGTAAGAGGAAGAAATTTTGCGTCACGAGTATGCAATAATGCTCTTCCCGTCGCATCGCATTGCCTGTCAGTTTTCGTCCATTTTTCATTGCTGCTCCGCTCATTTTAATCGTAGCGTGATGTTATATAGCCTATAGCCTTCCTCAATAAATTGGCTTCCCAACACAAAAAGAATTGTTCAATTCGGACCATTAGTTCCTGAGATTACCGCGTTCAACCAAACAAACAAATTACAGCTTTAATATTAGTAAAGATAGATTATAATGGAATATCAGGTATTTGGTAGTTAAAAAAACCACAAATTTACAGACTGCCCTTGTAACATATTACGCCTATGTATATGCATGGCTTAGTTACGACATAATAATGTAGGGAAACAGTACAGATGCACCTACACTGTTTACCATTCAAACGAAATTTGCCCATATCATAGTAAATATACAACAGATAGATAGCTGCAAACCGCATTTTACAAAGCTAAATATTTTAACTCTGTCACTATACTTGAAATATGCAAATTTGCACATTAACACCAAGAATTTCACACTCAACGAGAAGACATACAAACAATATACACACTCTGATACAAAACACGACTAAAACTGCCTAAAAATACATTCAATAAGCCCTCTGATAATATCAATAAATATATACAATAATTTACCCCAAGCAATTGGAAATGAAAATAAACTCCATCTATTCACTAACAAATTAAAAAATCTATTAATAAGTAAATGTTATTACAGCATTAGCAAATATTTAAGTGATAAATACCTGAAACGCAATTAGAATACCCAAACCATGTTTTTTATTTATTTTGATTTTAGAATAAGTTAGATTATAAGTCCTCCTCTACCTACTATATTTCTTTTGCTGGGCCAGACAGGGTCCACAATTTTATTGTAATTAAATCCAATGTTTACCACTTAAGCATATACATTCTGGAATGCAATAAACTATTTAGTATTGGAATGGTTCATGAAATAAAAAAAACAAATAATAGAACAAAGCATTTTTATTACTATAAGTATATCAATTTTAACATCAGACCACTTGAGAAGTAGATACTTAGTATTTCATCACCTATAATATATTAATATTGCATGCTCAACATTATAAGTACCTACACAACAGCCAACAGTCAGCAGATCGAGCACGAGCAACTCTTGAGTCAGAAATTGATGTATGGGTGTACTAAGTAATGTTCCTGCAAAAATATATATTTATGTTAGAAGGGGCTAACTAATATTATTATTTTTGTCATCAGTGTGCTACCCACTACATAATAATGTTTTTTCCCTGCGAACAGGCACGGTATGTGTTTGTTTTGCAGATTGCCATGGAATGTAAATATTCCTGTATCCAGATCTCCATATTGAATAAACAGTTCAAATTTTTTCTTGCATCATCAATACACACTTTCCTGAAACTGCATCTAGATGGTTTTACTGAAGAAAGGGAAACATTCATAAGTTATTTCAAATCTGGAACAGTCTCGGGCAACATCTTCACACATTGTATTGAAATCTTACTGAACAGTTAACAGCACATTATTTTGCAGTATGCTGTACCATCTTGAAGATTCAATTTTCATAATAATCCTTCAAGTACACACATGAAAACTGAAATATCAATTTCGTGCAATTAGAAAGAAACGGATTAACTACTCCCTCTCACAGAGAGGAGGCCTGTATCCCAGCAGTGGGAAGATTATAAGCTGCTTCTATATGTATGTTAAGAGGAATAAAAGTATTAATTAAAGCAATTAAAACTCTTTGAACTAAAATAAATAAAGTGTGTTGCTGTCACTTGACAGTTGACACTTGTCTTTCAGCTATGTCAGATAGTGATGCGATTCGATTTTGTTTAACTCGTTACTCGAGTAACTAAAGGCTCGAGATCATTTTATTTATTTATTTTCTCACGCGTTGTCATGTCACTCGATGTAGTCGTGTTTAGATAAGTATCACGGAGTCTTCAACTACACCAATTCATAATTCAATATTAATAATATCGTGTAACAATCTGTCAGAATAATGTGATGTACTGAATCACGGATGTTTTAAATAAGAGAGATTATGCATTGCATTATTCTGTAAGTACTAGTCAGTTGATAACGTGTAGGTAATTTGTCATCATATTGTCATTATTTAACATATTGCTAGTGGAATGTGAGAAGGAGAAAATGCTCCCCGAACAGCAAGAGTCGATTGTTGCCCCAATATTGATCAGATGCCGCATTTTGAATTTTTATATGATTATTTTCGTTTTAAATTATTATTTAATGTCTCGTTTTTAACTAACAAAGCTGCTAGAAACGTCTCTAAAGGGAGGTACCTACCTTAGATTCAACTTGAATTAAATTGAGAAAACCAGTTCCTGACGATTTATAACTAGTAGTAGTAACATCACTAGTCAAACTGACAAGCCACCAAAAACTCCAATCCGTTTCACGATGATTTTTTATGCCAGAGTAAGCGAACTTAAAAACGGGATTAAACACCTGCACCGTCAACAGTATTTTTTTTTTAATCAAAACATATTTGGTTAGGTAAAATACGATTAATAGAAGTTCCCTTCGAGTCTTTAACATAACCGAAAGGTTTGATTTCACAGCTTTAGCTAGTTAGGGACGTAGAACGAAACGTTCTTCTGAGTTTTTGTTATTCGTAAGTTAAAATGTTGTATTTTTGTAACAATAAAATATCAGCACAAAACTATTATTATGGTCAAGATATTTTTTATATTAGAAAATCCTTTAGTGCCATTTATTCGTGTTTAGTGACATTTTTAGATTCAACTTTTTTCTTTGTGGTAATAATAAAACATACTATTTGGCATGTTGGTAACACCGGAAGCACACCCGTATGTTCCCGTTACGACTCAGTTGCGATCGGGTTTAAGTATAGTTGCCCTTGTGCTTAAAAAATAGCAGAATGACTTTATAAGACATATCGACCTGCGATCGAAATCTCACTGTTGCCGAAACACAATTGAACGTGTAACTTTGCAAATTAGTAGAATCGCCCCCCAGATCTCCTTTCGTAAAAATAGGCCCAGCTATTCGCTCTCGCAATCGCAACCTA
This sequence comes from Aporophyla nigra, assembly GCA_947507805.1. Lineage (NCBI taxonomy): Eukaryota > Metazoa > Arthropoda > Insecta > Lepidoptera > Noctuidae > Aporophyla > Aporophyla nigra. The sequence goes on along the minus strand of OX382291.1, from coordinate 7,885,021 downwards.
AGAATCAACATTGCACGAGGGTTACATTAAATAGGTAGGTACACGAAATCGCTTGGATTAATCAATCTGCCTAGCCTTTGTCAACTATGTTTAGGTCGGCTTCCATTCTAACCCAATGTAGCACCTATATTTTACATGAAAGCCGCCTGCAAAATCGCTTAATCAAATCAAAAAGGGGTAGATATTATTTGATTGTACTGTATCCTATACAGAGTGGCATAGAATACCTACGACATGTAACCATGTAAAAAAAAAAGTTGTCAAAAAAAATCGGCTGTTTCAGTGAAAAATGCAATACCAAAGTTGTCAAAATTAATGAAACAGTTTTTTTTAGTCACATATATTTCCCTTTTCAGGGCTTCAAAGGTATGTACAGAATGCATGGTAGGTAACCTTATTCCCTTCGGATTTGAATACCGCACAGCTGCTATATGTGTATATTGTAATATTCAAAGGAGAAGGTTCACTTTTACCAGCAGATTCGAGAAAACAAAAATAACTTAATCGTATTGGGGTGAATCAAAAGATACTCAGATACAGCCATCAAAATTCGGGATGATAAAATGATACAGAAAGTAGTATGCACCTACCTTCTTTCGCAGGATATCGCGTCCGTATATGATCACACAAACACATACACATACATAAACTCACGCCTTTTTCCCATAGGGTTAGGCAGAAACCACGGAACGCCACCTGCTACGATCTCTACACAGTCCTTTTGCCTCGTTTAGGTTCGTACAATTGGTCATACACACACGCCGGTTGCGAGTACTACGCACCTCACACAAAATTTAACGTAAAAAAAATATATTATAAAACTCGACCGTCCCTGCTTCGCACGACTTGAGAAATATCGAGATTGCTTTATTATATTAATTTAGTTGTGTAAAAACATAATTTTTCCGCAATTAAAATTATGTATGGTGAAAACAATATCAAACTCCGTTGCGTAATTTAAAAGAAGAACGCTGTCACACACAGACAGTAAAAAGACTTTGATTTATGATAGGTTATTAATTTTGATTGCTTCGTTTGTTGACTGACCACAATAAATCAGCACTATCTTAATTTTCTTTTTACACCGAAAAAAAAAAGAAAGTAAGAGCAAAGTCTGACCCAAGCAACATTACTTGGTGACTCTTATCCGAGGAATGATCAACAACTGAGACACCCTTTGTTTTAATACGTTTTTTGCTTGAGGTAGGTACTTACTCTCAAACTCTACCCAAGAGTTAAGAAGCAATAGCGAGGTGACATGCGTAAGCCTTCGGAAAAATCGCGACACGGGATTTTTTATTGTGGGGAAATCGTTGAGACTCTCGTTCACACCTAAATGTCGACTGCGGCGTATAATCTCAAGACGCGCCCATACTTTATTGATGACTAGCTTCTGCTCGCGACTTCGTCCGCGTCAATTATTTGCTCCCCTGACCCTTCCCGTCGCATCGCAGCCTGCCAGATTTCGTCCATTTTTTTATTGCTACTCCGCTCCTTTGGTCGTAGCGTGATATTATATAGCCTACCTCAATAAATAGGCTACCAGACTCAAAATGTTTTTTTTCAATTCGAACCAGTAGTTCCAGGGATTAGCGCATTCCACCCCCCATTTTAGGGAAGTGGGAGGTTAGAAAGAAGCAAAACGTAGCCTGTGTCACTCTACATCTCTTCAATTATCTCCATTTAAAAAATCACGTCAATTCGTGGCTCCGTTTTGCCGTGAAAGACGGACAAACAGACACATACACTTTCCCATTTATAATATTAGTATGGATTCCGTGCAGAACATTGACCGTCACGTGGCCACCTATCATCATCATCAGCCTATAGCAGTCCACTGCTGGACATAGGCCTTCCCAATTGCGCACCATTTAGCTCGATTTTCGGCCACTCTCATCCAGCTGCTACCAGCCACCCTGCAAAGATCGTCGCTCCACCTAGCCTGAGGGCGTCCTACCTTACGTTAAACCACCTATAGTTATTGCATATCACACGACGGCATCAATATCCAAATAGTTTTCCTGTCAAAAAATTGTGACGGAAATAAGCCTGTATTTTGTTTTTTAGGATACTGAACTACTATTTGGTCGTCACTTCAAAGGATTTGATTAGGACCGGAATGTCGGCTATACGGTATGCGAAGCCTGACTTTATTGTAAGTATCTGTTTACTATGTTAGACAGAGACGATGGCACTGCTAGTGACATTTACCAGTGAATAGTGTTTACAAAAGTATTTTTCTACACTTAAATTTTAAAGAGGATAGATTTGATTGTTTGTAAAACTGTTCGTAATGGATAAACTAAAAAACTACTCACCAATGGACAGCTACATTATTCCGAAGTAACATGAGCTATATTTCGCGAACGAGGTCGCGGACAGAAGCTAGTATTCTACATCCCTTTTGACAACCACAGACTGCTTATTACTTCGAAAATTGACATAATAGAGAGGTAAGGTCGTACGGTTCTGTACGTCAGTAGTTACAAAACCAATGTAAGGTGACCTGGTAATTTATTAAAACTCCGTACTTCATTAGGCCAGTCCGAGATCAAAGTATTATTATTACCTAGTAATCTACTGAATAACTCTTCTATTGTATTGCTCTCCAATATGGAGCCAGGTAAGCATCAACCAAGTCACCATTAACATGGGTCAGGGGAGAAAACATTGGACGCGGACGAAGTCGCGGGCAGAAGCTAGTCTTTCATAAATAACCTAAATCTCGCATTATAATTCTCACGAATAAAAAAAAAATAAACTCACTGAAACCATCGTTCATGCTATGCATTAAAACCTATGGAAATACAGTATTTTGACAGTAAAAGCACATCTGTAAAATCAAGTAGATAAATGCAATGGGTAGCTCGCCGCCCGGTCAGGACTAGGCCCGTGTCGACGGCGTGTTGAGTTCCACGCACGCCTCAAAGAGATGTCAGCAAAACTGAAAGAGGTCCGTTATGACCGATGCCAGTCAAGGTCGCGAGATTTGTTCGAAAGAGTTAACGTGGCCTGGCAACTGAAGGAACACGAGTTGGTTTTAGTCAGTAAAAGTCTGACATGCCCTCCCGCTCCGCCCATAGGGGGAGACGTCATTTGATGACCCACAAAACAAAAACAAAATAGGACCTAATATTCTACTGTGTCCGGCTGCACCAACGACGTAGCTCTATGTGTCCCAGCTACATGATACCATGAAAGTTGAGGAGCTCGTAGAGTATGTACGAGTGAATACCAGTTGGACCTTGAGGATCGAGAAGTTGGAATCGTGCCACAACATGAACTTCAAGTCATTCATGGTACGAGTTCCGACTCATCATTTCCAGACCTTCCTCAACGATGAGTTTTGGCCGAAGGGTGTCATGTATAGGCCATTCCACGGAGGATACGCGACATCACGCAGCGCCGTCACTTCTTGTTCAATAATTTTATCTTTACATGGTTTTTATTTGTATGTATGATAGTCTGTAAGGTATTTATGATATGGGTCTTTGTTGCCCGAATTAAATTGATTTGATTTGATTTCGATATTAGGTCGTTTATTTTTTAAATATTAATTTAATTTGTGATTCCATTATTAAGGACGGCCTACTGTGATAAAAGTCGTGTGTCCATCTGGTTCTATCTCTAGTTATTCTGCTCCATATTTTTCCCTGATATTTTATTACTCCACGTCTTGTTGATCCACCACGTTTTCGTTTCTTGTTAATAAGACACGGGTTTGTTTTGATTTAGTCCATCTATTTTTGCTAATTATTTGTAAACATCCAGCTCAATTTATTTTTATTTTCTTAATGTTTGTTTGATAACGTCTTTAGCTTTGTTTTTTTTTATTGTATTGAGCTGTTTCTCTTTCTCTTAGTTTATGGCCTATATAACTCCTCTCTATCACTCTCTGGCAAACTCCTAAATTATTGAACAATATTTTCTCTAGTCATTTCGACGCACGACAGACGCTTTTTAAAATGCCATCAATTTCTAAAAAACAAGTGGCATATGAGTGCATTACACATCTACAGATTCCTTAAGAGTTCCAAATTCGAAATTTAAATAAATTATTCATCGGCTGCTTTTCTTACTGGCCTATTCTAAAAACTTTCAGTGTGGCCCCCATACAAGGCATAACAAATAACTCATTTTTGCTGGTGAATCAGATAGATTAATCTAGATTAATCTGGCTTCCCTGGTAGCTCATTACAGGATGACCTGTGTCTATTAACTGCTCCCGAGTGACGATGTACATTTTGTATTCAAGTTTTTCAGTTTTTACATTCTTTCATATTTACTCATTTTTGAAATTGTATACCTACAATTGTACATTGTACTCTTTAATATTAGTTGTCATGGCAATAATGACATTTGGTTTAAATAGTGTAATAATGTCTTATTTATGAAATAATATTATTTATGTAGATTATTTTTTACTTTGTGAATGTGAGAACGTTGTAGGCCTTGTAGACTGTAAACAATTTTCTATCTTATTCAGTACCTGGTACTTGTTGATAGGCCTACACCGTCCTCCCATACTAATAACACTGTAATTTGAAACAATTGTAAAAATGAATTATTTTTAAAAGAGTAACCGTGGAGTTTCTTGCCGGCTCTTCTCCATAGGAACCAACTATTTGGAACCGTGCACCTAGCTTCTGACGTTTCATAAGTGCCCATGTAGGTTTATATGAAATAAAAATATTTTGATTTGATTTGATTTGATTAAGTACTCTACTGCAGAACCTCTGCATAGTTTGGATATACTCCTGTTAGTAGATAACAACAATAATAATGACAAAATCGGCCGGTTATGTCTCCTTTGCAGGGCAAGGGCCACTTAAATAGGCCACAACGAAGCAACGACAGTGGACTGTTCCGATCCTTTGACCCTTAGGAATTTTTTTCCGGACAATTTCTTGTGTAGCTGGTACAACTGGCTTCTAAAAAAAATCGTTTTACCCAGGACAGAGATTTGGCGCCAAGTCGAGACAAAATAATCAATAGATGTAGATATCGATCGAAAATTGTGTACCTTAGAGGTCCAGGTTTCTAAAAGATAGTTTTTTAGGGTTCCGTTGCCAAATGGCAAAAAACGGAACCCTTATAGATTCGTCATGTCTGTATGTCTGTCTGTCTGTCCGTGTATATCACAGCCACTTTTTTCCGAAACTATAAGAGCTATACTGTTAAAACATGGTAATTAGATGTATTCTGTGAACCGCACTAAGATTTTTACACAAAAATAGAAAAAAAAAACAATAATATTTGGGGTTCCCCATACATAGAACTGAAACTCAAAAAATATTTTTTCATCAAACCTATACGTGAGGGGTATCTATGAATAGGTCTTCAAAAATGATATTGAGGTTTCTAACATCATTTTTTTCTAAACTGAATAGTTTGCGCGAGAGACACTTCCAAAGTGGTAAAATGTGTCCCCCCCCCCCCCCGTAACTTCTAAAATAAGGGAATGATAAAACTTAAAAAAATATATGATGTACATTACCATGTAAACTACCAACGAAAATTGGTTTAAACGAGATCTAGTAAGTAGTTTTTTTTAATACGTCATAAATCGTAAACCACCATTTACCTTTCATTCAGTCAATTCAAATATAAAAATTTAAAAAAAATATATTTCATAAACGATGATGACGAATGATGATGATGATGACCTGCAGGTACAGAACCCTCGGTGCGCGAGTCCGACTCGCACTTGGCCGGTTTTTTTTTCCTTTTATTACATGCAAAAAAAGGTAATCTTTATCTCTACTTAAACTAAAATAGGCCTTCAACAGGGCAATAAAATAATCTTAAGTTGTTAAAACAACAATTTTGAAAAAAAGAAGTATATTTGTTACTTGCCAGACTTCGAACCTGCATTATTGTTAGGTATAAGCTACCATCACGCGCATAGTTATAGTCAACCTCCATTACTTTGCTTAAAAAACCTTTGATAAGTCAATTATTACCGACTCCATCTTTTCCTAGTTCATATAACTTTCTGAACATTTTGAAGCCATATCAACAGTTTTAAACAAAACTGGCTCCTGCCTAAACAACAGTTAGGCAGGAGCCACCCACTCACATTTACACAAATTATCGCAGAGAATTACGTTTTTAGTTTTTCAAAGAAACTGTTTGTTTACTCTTTCTAAAGACCTAAAAATAGGTGAAACAAGGAAAAGACATAATACAAAATGTAATGTAATATAATAAGCATTGTTATTTTTGAAAGCATGTTTTTTTTTAGGGTTCTGCTGTAAAAGCCCTTTCAAGTGAATGTAAATGTAGATTATTAGCACCATAATTGCGTAATACAATATTCATCACAACAAGTCGCTATATTTTGCTTCATATGTTCGAAAAATTTGTCTGCTCAGCAGCGTAAGTGACGCAATTAATGTTGTTTACTTGCCATTCCGCCTGTAAGTGTGTTACGCAAGTTTCTCGCCGGTCAAGCAACCATTTATGGATTTTTCTATTAATAATTCCATAGTAGCAACTCATAATGTTACATAGCAGCACTTTTGCCTTGTTGCCGATACACGGAACCAAGATGCAGCATCATAAGCTTCTTCCATCAAACTTTTAGGAAAGGGATGGAAAGATTGATAAAGATATGGAAAGAAGAGTAAATGTAGGAAATAAAGTAAATGGTGCGATATGCGATTGTGACCAACCAGTTTGATGTCCGAAAAGTTTCGTTTGGTTGTTCAAAGTGGTGTGTCGGTACCTACGCTTATGTATGGAAGTGAATGTTGGGTGTGACAATAGAAGCATGAAATCAGAGTTAATGCGAACATGTGGAAATGCGTTCCATGCAAAGCATGTGTGGTGTGATTTGATAAGACAACGATGCGGTTTAAAAGAAGATGTAGTGACAAAAACTGAAAAGAGTATTTATGCTTAGATGGTTTGTTGATGTTGAGAGGATGACTGAAGGATGGCTTACAAAAGATATTTATAAGGCGGATGTGAGTGGAAACGCCGGAAGAGGACGCCCTAGGATGACGTAAAGGGACCTCATTGGTGATGTTCTTCAGAAAGGTCCAGGTGCGTAGTACTCGCAACCGTCGTGTATGTATGACCAGATGTACGAACCTAAGCGAGACAAAGGGAACATGTAAGGATCGCAGTAGGTGGCGTGAGAAAAAATGTGAAGTTATGTAATAATAATATTTTAGGACTACCAACACTGATCCTAAACTAGGCAGAGCCTGTACTATGGTAACCAGACAACTGATAAATTATTCCCAAATACATACTCATTATATATAGATAAATTATTTATGTATGTATGTATGCAGGTACCTACAGGGATGATTTTTGGGACGGAGCATTAAGATAGTTAGGCAGGTACCTCAATGCCGGTTGCAGACTAAGCGCTAAGCTAAGTTAGTTTAGCTTAGCTTAGCTTGCAGCCTGTAAACTATAAACACAAGAAGGAATCAAATTACCTGAGCTATGTGAGCTAACCTTAGCGAAGTCAGCTTATCTTTTGGTCTGCATGCTATAAGAAGCTTTCTTAGGAGAAATTAACAGATTTATCAGCATTCACAGACTTTGGAAACCATTAATGTGTAACATGTGGATTACGTAGTTGGTTACGCACTGATATGCCTAGATTATAAGCTATTGTATCCATGTATAGTGTGTAACTGTTGGTTTTCCCTAATAAATAAAATAAAAATAAAATTAATAATATTGGTAACACGAAAAATGTAAGTTATCGTTTTTTTTTATTTCGTCGTGACAAGTGTGGCTATGTAATATCAGACTCACGGATTTTTTTTTATGTGTGGGAAATCATCAAATGACGTCTCCTGCTCTGGGTGGAGCGGAAGGGCGTGTCAGACTTTTACTGACTAAAACCCACCCGTTTTCTTTTAATTGCCCCTATGCCAGGGCCACGGTATCTCTTTCGAACTGATCTCGCGACTCTGGCAGACACGGATTGATCGATCAGAGGGGTAATTGCGGAACTTTTTATCGGTAGGAATTGGTTTAATATTCATTGCGTTATTTACGTTGCTGAGCCGACAATTTTTTCAAACAAATGACGCAATGGTTTAGAAATAATCTTCAATCTCATTCAGATTCTGATAAATTGTGCGTTTCGCAATTAGGGTGCAGGTTAAGCTACGCTTGCCGCAGTTGGTTCGCGGATGGGTGACCATCTTCACATACCAAGACCTCTCCGTGCCTCGGAAAGCACCTACCATGTCTACCATGAGTTGTTATCGAAATATTAATTAATTAATTATTATAATTAGTAAGCACGATAGATCGTGTCGTCTAACTAACTTTACTTCTTATGTTTTGTTTCTTTCTTTCTCGTTAATAAGAACAGAGATCGGCTAATATTCTTAAAATATAGTGGTATCCCTGTGCTAAAAATAATGATGATCAATTTCACGAGTTTTTCCGACTAAATAGAAAGGTTGGCGGTTAGCAACTATATGTAACTTTGGTATTTTGTGGTTGTTGAATTTTCATTCCTTATAATAAATATCGAGTGTTGTAGGTATGTTGTAAGTAACTATAATAAATTTGATATTTTCGCTGAGATTCTGACTTAAATTAAGTAAAATAAATCAATAAAATGTGATTAATACAATGAGTAAAGTTTAAATTTCCAGTTGGTAACCAACAAAGATTCACGATTCAGAAATTAACATGCTTAATCAGCCTATATGTTCCCACTGCTGGGACACAGGCCTCCTCTCTCGGTCGCGAATCATATTATAATCAACAAACAATCTGACACTTACCTGCAAATTGCAAAAAAACGGTAGGAAAAATGCATTTCGCGGGCTACCTTAGCGTACTTATACAGTTCAAGCGGAATAGGTATCGCGTAGAATGCTCTCACTGATTCGTCAGCTGCCTTGCACGCGTATAAAAATGGCGCTGGATCTAAATTGTTATGTCTATCGGTACTTGATAAGGTTAGCTGATGGCACAATGCATAACCGACCAGTAGGTCAGTGCAAGGACACACATACTGTATATATCAGCGATTCGCTTTTGTTTGGCATCACATCAACTCTGACTACTTCTTGTATTGTGCTTTCAACGTACTTCAGATTCTTTCGAAAGTTGATTAGGGTTACGTTAATACACACAATGTCAACTAAGCATTATGTATGCATTGGACCATACGCGGCGAAAATATACACTAAAAGTTTTACGTTTAACTTTGATCTCAATATTATTCTTTTCTTTTAAAATTTTATTTCGATTAGTGTTACTTTAATACACACGATGTCAACTATGCATTATGTATGCATTGGACCATACGCGGTCAAAATATACATTCAAAGTTTTTCCGTTTAACTTTGATCTCAATCTTATTATTTTCCTTTAATATTTTATTTTGTTTTATAAGGCTCCCCAAGATACAGTCAACGGTCGGTTAATAGACAGCATAGTTGGGAAAAAACTAAGCAGATGCTAATGACATTGGTATCTAATTGTAATAGGTACATACAAAAGATCTATTTGTATTGAACCGTATGTTTTCGTTATCAGGTAGGAGCTTTAGTCACTCCTACACCCTAATTGCGAAACGCATAATTTATCAGAATCTGAATGGGATTGAAGATTCTTCTAATTCTCTAAACCATTGCGTCATTTGTTCGAATAAATTGTCGGCTCAGCAACGTAAATAACGCAATGAATGTTGTTTAACTATGAATATTAAACCAATTCCTAACGATAAAAAGTTCCGCAATTACCCCTCTGGCTCTCATATGATATTCTACAGCCTTGAACTTTTCTGTTGATAGACCGATAGCTATCAATATTGTGTATTCTGAGAATCAGGTTGTATCGCAAATACAAAACCGTACTTGGAATCAAGAAAATTGGCCACTTCCATGAATTCAGTATCTTGTAGGTCTATACTATGATGTAAATATCCAAACCCAATTTTAGGATGAACTAGTTTCACCAAAGCCATACCAGTTCTCCCTACACGCGATTAGACAAACCAGTACAGACCTATGCAGAAAAGACAAAGGTTATTTTTTTATTGATATCAGGCACCCCACGCTTTTTTTTCCAATATTTTGTACTTTTTAGTTTGGTTTTCAATGAAAGCGTGTTTTTTAGTTTTTTTTTAAACTATTTTACTGTAGTAGGCTGTACATGATGTTTCTTTTATTTTGTACTTTTTAGTTTGGTTTTCAATGTAAGCGTGTTTTTTAGTTTTTTTAAACTCTTATTTATTTTCTATTTTTTAGGGTGTTTCGAATTTTGAGACTTATGTCAGCGTAGTTTGTGACGTATGTCAGCGTAGTTTGTATCGTATGTCAGCGTAGTTTGTGACGTATGTCAGCGTAGTTTGTGTCGTATGTCAGCGTAGTTTGTGACGTATGTCAGCGTAGTTGTCGAAGATAGTTTTTTTGCTGTCCTGGTAACCCTGGCAAGGATAATGGCACAAATTTATGAAATTATTGCATTGTCATCGGTCCTTGACAGGTGTGCAAAGTTTGAATGAAATCTAGTCGTTTAAAGTGGGTCAAAATCGCGCTATAAGGAGTCGGTTACAAACAAACATACAAACATACAAGTGAAGCTAATATAAAGCGTGTAAAACATGTAAAAAGTAGCGATGTAATCTCACAGTATCATTCCAATGTGAAACTGTAACCGTTGTAAACTGTTACACATAAACATGTAGAGTTATTATGTTGATGAGAAGGGAGAACTACTTTGGCCTAGGCGAAACTAGTTCACCCTAAAATTGGGTTTTGCCTGTAACATGTTTATCACTAAGTGATTGCTGCACATGGCTCTAAAGTTTTCAACAGCCGTACCGTAAAATGAGCTGAAACAAAGGAAACTGAGTAGACGTATGTTGCTGGGCCGGATTGCTTGTGCACTATTCTTTGTTTGAATCTAGACCACCAGTAATTGAAGATATGGATCTAACTGGTTTTGACGGCATTATAACTTACCTATTAAATGCAGCCAATTAGATCTATACCGTGTACCGTGTGGTGCCGGACGTAAAGAATAACACCACCCCATTTCTTCCCGTGGGTGTCGTAAAAGGCGACTAAGGGACTTACTAGAGAATGGGCAGCAGCGTTCTCTATGCATTTTACCACCATACTGCGATCGCCAACCCGCCTGCCAAGCGTGGCGATTATGGCAAAGCCTCCCAAATTGGGGGAGGCCTAAATCCAGCAGTGGACGTCTTACGGCTGTGATGATGATGATGATGAATTAGATCTAGGGTCTAGGTTCTCATCATCCTTATTTTTTCAAAGGCGGGTATTTTAAGAATAGGTTTTTTTTTTTCATGGATCCTCACTTTTTTGTTATCTTACCACAACTTATTTTAACACTACGATAATCGCCGTGTAGTGCCGGACGTAAAGAATAACACCACCCCATTTCTTCCCGTGGGTGTCGTAAAAGGCGACTAAGGGACTTACTAGAGAATGGGCAGCAGCGTTCTCTGTGCATTTTACCACCATACTGCGATCGCCAACCCGTCTGCCAAGCGTGGCGATTATGCCAAAGCCCCCCAAATTGGGGGAGGCCTAAGTCCAACAGTGGACGTCTTACGGCTGAAATGATGATGATGATGAATCGCCCTTAAAGCTTCGACATAAAGTCCCTGTAATTTGTTACCACTAATGTGCTTTACCTAATTTAAAGCTGGGACGGTTCTTCGTGTTCAAGTATTAATTAATGTTTGTGTACCTATAGTATTCGTTTTATTTAAATAAATTTTTTAATATATCTGGAGGTACTTGTTTAAATGATTCTCATCCTTGCAGCATATACCTAATAATTTTAATTATAGTTAGGTAGAAGTACTTCTGCTACCTAACTGTAATTAAAATTATATAATAGATAATAATAAGAAACCATTAACATTTTATGTTTCTGATGGTTTCTGTAAACTACGAAGAAGCCGGGTTACAGTTTTGTTCGAGTTGCAACCCCTGTTGTTAACGTCACTTTAATTCGGAGAATCAAACGTGAAACGGAAACTTTTTGTAAGTCACCTTGGACGCAGCACCCTTATTGCGTAACACACTATTATTCAGAATCTGAAATATTTTGCAGGTTACTAATCCATTGCTATTTATGTTAAAAGATTTTTTCTGCTCAACAACGTAAATAACTTAATGAATGTTGTACTGATACAGTGTTAATTTAATTACTATAGTATAGTCCAAAGGTGATGGATTCCCATTCCCATTTCTTCCCGTGGGTGTCGTAAAAGGCGGCTAAGGGACTTACTAGAGAATGGGCAGCAGCGTTCTCTATGCATTTTACCACCATACTGCGATCGCCAACCCGCCTGCCAAGCGTGGCGATTATGACAAAGCCCCCCAAATTGGGGGAGGCCTAAGTCCAGCAGTGGACGTCTTACGGCTGAAATGATGAAAGGTGATGGAAAGGGTCTTCGTTCATTAAAAGTATCTCATTTAACTCATCATCTGCTTTAATAGTCATTTCCCAACTATATTGGGGTCAGCTTCCAATCTAACAGAATGCAGCTGAATAAAATTATTTTACATGCAGCGACTGCCTATCTGATCTCCACAACCCAGTTACTGGGTAATACGATACCACGGTAAGACTGGTTGTCAGCCTTTCGGGCTTTTGACGACCTGTGACGACTGTTATCCAGAAACGACAGTCGGGACCAATTAACGTGCTTTCCGAGCCACAGACAGGTCTGCTATGTAAAGATGGTCACCCATCCACGAAAAAACCAGTTTCTAATACCTACGTATATTAAAAACACAAAAGCTAACACTATTTGAGACAAACGTTTAGCATACACAGTATTAAAAAACATCATTTAAACATATACAATGTTTTAATGTATGCTTTTAATTTTTACAAGTCCTTTGTGTTCCATAACGCGTGCAGGGTGTTACGTAAAAACCAAATTTTGTAAGTCCTAGATTACTTCATCGTTCCCACTCTCAGCAAGTACTTTCTCCTATGACGTCAAAGATGGGAGGCAGACAAGGCGACGCCACAGCCATCGATTGCTCCGCTCATTCAATGCCAGGCGGAATGACGCCGTTCCACCCCCATGGGATACCGCCGAACTGACCTTTCATCGAGGACCCATTTATATGAATGAATGAACGGTTTGCATAATACATTGATTTTGTTTTTTAAAAGAAAATATAGATAGGCAAATTAAGCTGCTGACAGAACTAGTTACTGAACTTGTCCAACAAGTAGGTCGGAAAGTATGTAGGTAAAGTTAAAAAAAAACGAAATATAACTAGTTCTGTCAGCAGCTTAATTTGCCTACCTATATTTTATTTTTTTGGGTGGGAAATCATTATACTTATGACGTCCCTTGCTCTGGGCAAAGCGGGAAGGCGTCTCAGACGTTTACTGACTAAATCCACCTTTGTTTCTTCAATTGCCTGTGCCAGCACCACGGTAACAACTCTCGAACGAATCCGTGACCGTGGCAGGCATGGACCCTAGCGGACCCCTCTAATTTTGCTGACATCTCGTTGAGGCGAGCGTAGAAGACAACGCGCCGTCGATACGGGCCTTGTCCTTACCGGGTGTGGAGCTACCCTGTGCTTGCAACCAGCAAGTCCGGGCCATGGATGGCCGGGAGTACGCTATGAACTCCCGATACCTACCTACCCTTGAATAAAAAACAATAGAGTATAAAGATAAAGGGCAAAAACTACGTAGGTATTGTATATACTTTCAGACGGAATATATCAATAACTTTTACTCCTGTTATCGTCGTTTCTGCTTACACACTTTAATATCATGCAAGTTAGTTAAATCTGATCCCCTACGTTTCACATTGGTTTCCGGCCGGGTGTCATTCATTCATATCTAATCTGAATGAAAGACGACCCGTCCTACGCTGCCTGCTTCAGTTTGTCGTATAATATTATAGTTGTTTAACTCCGTCAACAGTGATACTCTCAATGAATCAATTAATTTTCCATTCCCAAATAGAAACGTATGTAACCGCCATCTTACCATATAAGTTAATCATAATTAATATTTTAAATCGCGAAAGTAAGTTTTGTTGTTACGTGAAAGCGTAACATACATAATTTCGTATAAATAAAATTGGCACACGGATAGATCAGAACCTGGGTAAAAACATAGGCTACTTTTCATTCTGGATCACAGACAAAGTCGCGGACAGCTTAAACATTAAAGAACGTTCGAAATGTGAATGAGTTCCACGCTGTAATAAAAAATAAAAAAAACATTTCCCATAAGAAACCAGTACTTTTTTTTCCCCTGAATGTATGCTTTGGGTACTAAATCAATGATGTCCGTGAGTTTGTATGCAGGAAAAATGTGTGTTGGCTAATCTTCGGAACTACTGAACCGATTCTGAAAATTCTTTCAATAATAGGAAGCTATATATTGTCCCTGAGAGTGATAGGATATAATACATAATTCATGGTATAGTTGCCTTCCACGCGGACAGAGGCTAGTATATGTTTTGATCCTGTGTTCTGTTTCCCTTCGCTAAGTTTGTTTTGATACTTATAAATATTTAGGTCACCGAGGTCAATTGATAAACTGTCTTTGTGGAGCATTATGGCTATATGGATCATTTCTTAAGTACTATAAGAGCCGAGAGCAGGAGTAACCAAGTGGTAAAGGCATTTCATTATCACTGCTCTCGAAACGGTGAATGAAAACATCGATGAGAATCATCGGTGCGATGCGAAACATCGCTGCATCGGTGAGAAAACCGGCATGCTCTAGAACCGAAAATTTGAAGACATGTGACATCTACCAAACCGCACTGGGCCCTGCGGGGTTGAGTTTGGCCTGCTCCGTCTCAACGAGAAGACGTTTGTGTCTCAGCAGTGGGAACGTTATAGTCTGATTATGTCGTAGGAGCCTTAAGATCCCCCAATCTCTCTCCCATCTAATAATAAAACACGTTTGTTGAAGAACTTTGCTAATTATATTTTTTGAATCGGTCTTCAAGTCCTATCTTTTTGCTTTGACTTGTCGGGCCAACCTGTCGCCCACTTTTATTCTATCTCTAAATAAGTCAGTTTTGTTTTCGAATTGTCTGTTCGAATTTGGCCAGCATGTACGAACGGCCACAAATCAAGCTACACATTTCCAGTACTACCGGCTTCAGTAGCGCAGTAGGCAGCGCGTAAGTCTCATAATCTTTAATTGTACGAAAAATGTATACTATGCGAGCTCAGCTAAAACTGGAAATGTACAGGTTGATGTGTAGCCGTACAACGTAAGGTATTTTTTGTTAATAGCTAGCTGATGTTACAGGGCGGCGTTATCGATCAGCGATAAAGCCCTTTAAATAAAGATTAAAAAAAAAACCTTTATAGTACCTATTTGAATTGGAAAGGGCCATTTTTAGAAACTAATTGCAGCCCACGACTTCGTCTGGCTGCGTTTAGCTTATAATAAGTCCTTCACTCGATCCCTAGGTTCAAAACGATCGGTTCAAAGCTTACACCGTGACAAGGTAACCTCATCATCTGCCTAGCCTTATCACAACTATATTGGGGTCGGCTTCCAGTCTAACCGGCTGCAGCTGAATAGGTACCAGTATTTTACATGGAGCGACTCCACAATCCAGTTACTGGGTAATACGATACCCCTTGGTAAGACTGGTTGTTAGACTTTCGGGCGTCTAACGACGTGTAATGACTGTCAAAAATTCACAAATGACAGCCGGGACCAACGGCTTAACGTGCTTTCCAAGGCACAGGTCTTGGTATGTAAAGATGGTCACCCAAAGACGAACTACCGCGGCAAGCGTAGCTTAACCACACCACCACAAGCCCCCAAAAGGTAACCTATCTAAGTTTAATAATTTTCATCGCTCATTAATCGCATTAATTACGCCTTTGTTTCCATAAACCAACCGGAAGGTTTGGTCAGTAAGACGTCGGAATGTAAACAAATCTTGTCTCTCTACGTCATATTCTACACTAGCTTCTGCCCGCGACTTCGTCCGCGTGTCAATCGACCCAAAGAATAAAAAGTTTCATAGAAAATTCAAAATCCCATTTCACCCTCTTAGGGATGGAATTTCATAAAACCCTTTCTTAGTGGATACCTACTCTTCACAAAGAACACACCCTCCAAATTTCAGGTTTTTAGGACCAGCGGTTTAGGCTGTGCGTTGATATATCAGTCAGTCACTCAGGACTTTGAATTTTATATATATAGATATACAGGATGACAAGGATATCGACGCTCAAACTATGAACACTAGAATCACGAGCTGAATTCATCAGCACGTGATTCGTGACTCCCAAGCACAGATTTTTTTTGACAAAAATAATATGGTCTTTTTAACGTGTCCATAGCAATCTAAATATAGTCAGCCCAGAATTTGGCTTCGAACTTAGCACTTTCAGAAGCGTCCATCAACTCCTATAGTTTGGTGTTTCATAGAAAGATGCAATTAAAAAAAAACTTATTTAGTCTAAGACACCACTAAATGGCTCTAAAATGGTATCAAATAAACCCCTTTGGCCTGATTTTTATCCGAACTAGCTGCTGCCGGCGTCTTCGACCGCGTGGATGTCGGAAATCCATCATCATCTGCCTAGCCTTTTCCCAAGTGTGTTGAGGTTGGCTTCTAGTCTTAACTGGATACAGCTGAACACCAGTATTTTACATAGAGCGACTGCCTATCTGGCTTCCACAACCCAGTTATTGGGTAATACGATATCCCTTGGTAAGACTGGATGTGCGTGGATGTCGGAAATTATCTCACAGGCATCTGCTACTTGATACCGCGACAAAAAGTAAACTATATTAGGTACTCAACATCA
Organism: Aporophyla nigra; assembly: GCA_947507805.1. Lineage (NCBI taxonomy): Eukaryota > Metazoa > Arthropoda > Insecta > Lepidoptera > Noctuidae > Aporophyla > Aporophyla nigra. Next base: position 7,868,222 of record OX382291.1, on the reverse strand, counting down.
GCCAGTGAAAGTCCCTTCAATATCGATCCCGACATTTCTGGAATTAGTCGGAATGAAAACAAACAAAAAACTTCAGTTTTATTTACTTGTAAGTATGGATTTCGAAATGCTGAACTTTTCTGGCTTCAACAGAAACTTTTTGTTTAAAGTTTTCCCTGGTTAAGTTTTGCTGAAGCCTGCAAGATATTTTCATGTTATTTATAAGTGTAGGTTGTTGTTCAAAATTGGAGCAATGTTCAGGTTACGCAAGCGCCAGCCGCGCTTGAGACAAAACAGTTATTTCTGTCTTTTCGAACGAATTTTTTTTTTCCTATTAAAAGGACGCTTTTATTCTGTAAACTTGGAGGGGACTATGCAAAAGTTTCCTTTACAAATATAAATGTTTTCTAAGGAATAACGTCAGAGGTTTAATAAAGCAAAACCCGGCCAAGAGCGAGTCGAACTCGCACATGAAATGTTACGTATTACAAGGCAAAAACACTGAAAAGGACGCGTTTCCTGTATGGAGAGCCCTTTATTTTTATTAACTTTATTGTATTTTGATTATTTATTGTTATAAAATTAATAGAAAAGCACACTCAGTAAAAAATTTAATTGTCGACTTATTACGTTTCGTGCGCTGAAACGGACGTAAAAATATGGCGGAGTGATTTTATCGCGCCGTACAATTTCATCTCTCGCTGTTGAGCCGAGCAATGACAATCCCATAGAGTACATCCTAGCGTGTCGACAAAAACAATCTGTTGAATAAGAATTCCGAGTACCCAGCAGATAAAACATCATAGGCTGATTTAAATAATTACATCACCACTGCTTTCAAAACGGTGACGGAAAACATCGTGAGGATACCAGCATATCCTAGAACCGAAAATTCGAAGACCTGTGACATCTACCAACCTGACCAGGGTCCGCGTGGTAGATTACGGCCCGTTCCCTCTCACCGAAAGGAGGCCTGTGTCCCAGCAGTGGGAAATTAGGCTGATTATGTTATGTATGCTGCTTCATATCACACACGTATAGGACAAACTGCGTGCTCCTTTTCACCAGCTTCATAACTCATTCCTTGCGGTCGGTATATCACATCACATATGTATGTCAATTGAGGTTTCCCGCACTGGGCGGAGCGGAAGGGCATGTCAGACTTTTACTGACTAAAACCCACCCGTGTTCCTTCAGTTGCCCATATGCCAGGGCTTCGGTAACTCCTTCAAACAGATCTCGCGACCCTGGCAGGCAGATTTACCTTTAAATGCGTCTAAAGCTCAAATAAAATCCAACCTTAGTTAAATTTAAATGATAGATTACGAAAAGTTAGTAGCTGTGATTAACTCAAAATAATATTTATGTTCTTTTTCCAGAATTAGCGTACCTAGAAGCAGGTTATATGGGTTCGTTTATTTGTTTTTTTAAATTGCCCATATAAGTATTTTTTTAAATTATTATTTTATTATATTGACAGGATCTACTCATTACAATGTTTTTTTATGATAAGCTGTATTGCATTATGCAGTTAGCTAGCGACCTCGACAATCGATCGTTCTATTCTTGCCTGACCAACTGGCAGCAAGCTCATCCTGCTCCTTTAGATACCACTGCTTGCGGTAGCGGTATCGGGATGCCTCCTTCTCTCAAATATAGCGGGGGGTAATGGCAGATCTTTGCGTTATGCTCGTGAACGGGTGCTGCTTATGGTGACTGGTCGTCTTGCTAGCCATGATATTGTTATCCATTATTATCTACCTACCTACCAATTTATTTATTTTACATCGATTGTCCTAGTTTATTATTTGTGGCCTCAAGTTGTAAGTCTGGTTGTAACAGCTATGTCACGGTAATAATATGTGAACATAATCCAGCTTTGCATGTATAACCTATCACGCCTTTTATGCCAGGAGGCTAATATTTTTGTATTTAAGCATCGATCACTAATAAAGAACATTTAAGCCTCATTTCCGTTAGGTTATGTTAATATATGACAGATGATTTAATTTAATGTTCTGTGTCTCGTAATGTTAATACTTTGGCTATTTACTATTGTGTAGAATGAAGTTTATCTAACTAAATAGACAGCTGTGCTGCTGGGGAGTTTGTTGCGTCATTTCTTCCCAGCTAAAGCATTAGGAACTATTGAGGGGCCGATGTTTTGAGGAAGTACTCATTCTGAGCCTAATTCAATAAATGACTTTTGAAAAAATCGTCTGCTTGACAGCATAGATTACGCAATTGATGCTACTGAAATGTCACGGTGAATTAAGTATGTCATGTACATAACGCAACGATATAACCCTTTACCGCCAGTCAGTGACGTATAGATAACTAGAAAGTACCTATACCTACCCACAGAATGGAATGACTGAAACCTGACTACTATATGAAAACGTACCAATTAATTTAAGGAATGCAAATCGATGCTGGTCAACTGGATAAACAATTTATGCTACGATGACGTAGAGAATCTTCTATTAAATATAAAGTAAAATCGCTTACGAATAAAACAATCACATACACATACACACACACTCACGTACACATATACACACACATACTCACCCACCAACAGACTAATGACTATGAATAAAAATTTACTATTTTGTTTAGTTACATGTTACACTAATTGAAAGATATAAAAGACCGGTGCCTCCTGGCACAGGCATCTATATGCTTAAAAGGAGACGCCACCAACTGTCTAATGTACAACGTGTAATAATTTAATGAAATAAAACATTTTTGTTTTTTTTTTTTTTTTAATTTCCTTAGGTACGTCAACAACATTTCCCTGGTTATCTGATATCAATCTACCTTGCCTTTTCCCAACTATGTTGAAGTCGGCTTCCAGTCTAACCAGATGAAGCTGTATACCAGTATGTAGTACGGACCAGCACAACGCAGGCACTAGGTAAGACGATAAGGACCCCTTGGTTAGACTTGGTGTCAGACTTTGGGCTTCTGACTATCTGTAATGACCGTCAAAGATCGACGAATGACAGCCGGACCCAACTAAGCGTGCTTTCCGAGGCATGGAGGGATCTTAGTATACAGGATAAGTTTCTATACAGTGCGTAAATTGTAACCATGAATTCAGCATATCATTCTAGACCCCCTTGCACAGAAATTTTTCGTCGGTTTTACGAAAAAAAATCTGCTGTTTCATAGAAAAATGCAATACCTACGGTGTCAAAATGTATGGAGCAGATTTTTTATTTTTTTTGTTTAACCGACATAAATTATCTACGCTGGGGGGTCTAGAATGATATGCTGAATTCATGGTTACAGTTTGCCCACTGGATAAAACCTGATCCTGTATAATGCATGATCACCTACCCACGAAAAAACCGCGGCATGTTCGAACGACGCGTACGCCTGTCAATCAGCCGCGAACCCCTACCTTGGCATTTGATAAAAAACAACGATTAACCGTTTATTTTCATTGATAATAGACTTTATCGAAACGTTATCATGAGTGTAGTGTGAAAAAATCAATGCATAGGTACTGTAATGGTTTTTTGTTTACCGAAAACGACCTTATGTCGTACCAGCAGGCAACAAAATGGCTTTATAATATTCGAACTGTCAAGAGATCTAGAACAACCCTTCAAATATTTTAGAATAGTTTTTTTGTTTCGGAAGAAATCACTCGAATAGGCGCGGAACTTTTAATACATATGCGTCGAATTTACGAAATCCATACTAATATTATAAATGGGAGAGTGTGTGTGTCTGTTTGTCCGTCTTTCACGGCAAAACGGAGCCAAGAATTGACGTGATTTTTTAAGTGAAGATAGTTGAAGGGATGGAGAGTGACAGGCTACTTTTTATTCCGAGACTTCGTCTGCGTCCGCAGTAACCGACATTTACGCGATCGAAGTCGCGGGCAAAAGCTAATATTTTTTTAATTACACGCATTATTAGCCTTTAATGTTCCCACTGCTGGGACACAGGCCTCCTCTTTTTGGGAGGGAGTGGGCTGTATCCGCATTGTGACCGCGCGGTGGATACCACACGGGCCCAATGCGAGTTGCTTTCGAATGTGTGGTGTTTAGGACATGCTTTTGTCACAATTTTGAGAGTCGTAGTGTTGAAATTATTTACACAAAGTAAAGCTCCTGCCTGGGTTTGAACCCACGGACCTAGAACTCGTAAGTTGGAGCTGTTAACACCCCGGTACAGTTCCTACAGTACTTATAATATAATCTAAGATAAACTACTCCTTTTTTTATTTCAATGTAATGTATTTTGATATCTGTTATTAATTATTATTGTTTTAAGGGGTATCGTAACATACCAGCACACGCCGGTTGTGCAGAAGTGTACATATATTACAGCCACATTTCGTCAGTTATGTTTAAGTCCCATATCATAAGGGCGACCCTATCGCCATCAACGGAGCACAAATCAACAAATCCGGGATACTACTGAGAAATACTCAATAACTCTTAGCCTGGCCTGGAAATCGAACCCAGGCCCGTATGCGTATGGCCGTAGCTAGACCAACGAGGCAGTCTAGGTACCCACCTAGCTACCTTATCCAGTGCCACCTTTGCGTCCTATACCGATTTTTATCGATATACATTTCAAAGAGCTTTACGTATGTACGTTTATCCTTTTATGTAGTCGGTAATCGCACTTCAATGTCATGTTTGTTTACTAGATAACAATAAAAGGTTTGCACGTGACACAGACTCGTGCCTATACAAATAACGGACTAATTAAGCCGTCAATAGAATGTATACTAGTGTTTGTTCTTTATGCTTCACATAAATTGTGACATGGCAAACTCATAATTATCTAGTTAGTGCAAAATGGTATCTTGATCAAGGTGTTATTCTTCGAATTAGTTGGAGACTCATCAGCTTGCCCTTATCCTAATTTATTTGGGGTCCACGCAACATCTCTTTTTCTTCCATACGTCTGTATAAGTCGCCATAAAGGTAGTTAGTTTTCTCTTTTTAACCGATTTAAAAAAAAACCGGCCAAGTGCGAGTCGGACTCGCGCACCGAGGGTTCCGTACAAACTTGTAGGTATAAAGTTTAAAATTTTAAAAAATATTTTTATTATATGATGTAACTAAAAATTAACAGATTTTGTAATTTTTCCTTTATCTGTGCTATAAGACGTTGCTTTGTACCAAATTTCAAAATTCTAGATCGACTGAAAGTACCCTATAGGTTTTGATTCCCTTGCGAGTTTCGAAAATTTGCGGAAATTTGCGGCATAAACGGCTATATCTCTTGATTGCGATAGCTTCAAAAATCAAACTTCTAAGTTTGATTTTTTCCCAGCTCCAAGGGACAGTAGACTTGAGTATTTGATATAAATTTCAGCTTGATACCTTTACGTGTTCTTGAGAAAAAGGGTCTTGACAGACGGACGGACGGACAACAAAGTGATCCTATAAGGGTTCCGCCTTTTCCTTTTGAGGTGCGGAACCCTAAAAAGGAGGAGGTTATCAATTCGACTATATTTTTTTTTACCATCTTCAAAAAAAGGAGGAGGATATCAATTCGACTGTATTAAAAAAAAAAACCCGAATGGTCCCATTTTAATTTGTTTCCATTCGGACAATGGGATCCATGTGAGAACCATATAAGTCTTAAATTTGCATTAAGTATTTGCGCGACAAATGAACGAATAACGCGATTAGATTAGTGCGGGTTATTTACCAAAACTAAAAAGTAAAAAATATAAACTTTACAAGAAAATAACAACCGTCTTCTTTAAAACAAAAAACATTACAAAGTCAAAAATAACTTAAATTTGGAAGCCGGTTGCAAAAAAACCTTAAATACAGATCCTAAGACACCGACTTCCGAATTTAAAGTTTTGTGGTACTTTTTTTAAGGAAGTCGGTTGTTTTTTTTTTCTAGCCATATCATCATCTACACAGTCCATCCGTACTTTCTTTGGTCTTATAGCCATTTTATTTTATCATCATCATCATCATTTCAGCCGAAGCCGTCCACTGCTGGACACAAACCTTCAAGTACCGCCACGTCGACCGGATCTGTGCTTCTCGCATCCAACGGATTCCTGCGGCCTTCATCAAGTCATGGTTCCAATTTGTAGGAGGCCTTCCAACGCTACGTCTTCCAGTTCAATTTTATACTCAAAACTTTTTACACGAAAATTTCCTCATTCCTGCGCATCACGTCCATATCAAGTAAATACAATGGCTACCGATTTTAACTTACTTTTCTAGCATTTCATGCTGAGCTAACATATACAACACATTTATTCGACAAAAATACTGGATTGTAGGCGGAATTATACAGCAGTTTTGTGTTCCACGATTCGTTACCTAAATTCGTCAGAATTCTCACAATCTGCAGCCCAATATACGAGAGATATACGAAAATATATATATGAGACTGATAAATACTGCTTTACGAAATATTTGCATTAAACTACAGTCAGCAATGAAAATATTTCAGTTAATAGTTTACCTCATTTATGACGTATACAAATGCTGAATCCCCATATTATTCCATTCTACATTGTAGATGTCGCACTCCTATCAATAACTTAATTTACTTTACTACGAGTTAAAGGGAGAAAATTTGCAATCATATAGCCAAAATAAGAAGACGCTTATAGCAGTGGAGGTTTATTTTCTGATCTTCGTGACTTTGACCTTGCACCTATCATTCCATTTTCCGATCACTCGATAGACGTGCGAAAGAAAGAAGAAAAAGAAAGTGCATGAAATCCATCGTCGTTGGATCGGTAATGGAACTAATTTATGTATTTTTCACTTTAGATTATTCTGCGTTCAGTTATTTCACGGGAAAAGTGAATCGTGTGATATGCGTAGACATTTAACAAACAAAACTTCATTGTTGCTATACTCCATTTGTTTAGGTAGTTAACTAAATGTAAACAATCTTAACATGTCTTTTATCTAAAAAACTGTCTAAAAATTGAATCTAAAAATGTTTACAATTAGGTATTTACTTAAACCGATGTTAGGTAAGTAACTTAATTTAAATAATATTTGTTGGTCTTTTATACGATTTATTTTATATAAAAAGACATATCAAGATTGTTTACCTTTAGTTAACTACCTAAACAAATGGAGTATAGTTGTCGCCATCATTACAGATTATCTTCATTGTTCTTCAAATCGTTGACCTCCTTAAGTTCTGTGTTGAACTGCATGATCAATTACTAATAAATGCGTGTGGTTCTTTCCTCGAGAGATCATTGCAGAGACCAACCCATATGGTCTTCACATGATCTGATCAAGATTATGTCTAGACTTTAACCTGAAGACTGTGACCTCTGAGTTTGTTTCAGCAGTTCTTCTCAGAGGAGTCAGATAGGAAACGCCGACCTCATCTAATTAAAATAAATTTGATTGATATGTAAAAGTGTTTGTACAAACCTACCTTAAGAAATAAAATTATTTATCATAGGTAGGTGCCTAATACCACTACCCTTGTCCCAAGTTATTTAGAGGTAGTGCAGCCTTTCAGGTTTCATCTCTATTGTTCAGAATTTCAGTTGAACTGTCCACCTAAATCAGATTAGAACTTCAATACTTGGTAGTAAATTGTAGACAAGGCTGATCATTAAAATAATTTGCTCACCAATTTATTACCTTACCTACCGCCATATCCTGCCAAAGTACCTACAAATTACTTGAAATTATCCATTGATGCCATCTCATTGATACTAACAGGCTGTGAGTACAGGTACAATTGTTGATAATTATATTAGAACTAGCTTCTGCCCGCGAGTTCGTTCTTGCTCCCTCGACCCTGTCCGTCACTTCGAATCGCGTGCCCGTGCGAAGTCTTTCTGTTCGTGACTTTTTTAAGCTCCTAAGGATCCTAATGTGATGTTATGTAGTCTATAGCATTCCTCGATAAATGAGCTATCCAACACTAAACGTAGTTCCCGAGATTAGTAAATTCAACTAAACAAACCCTTCAGCTTTATAATATTTAGATTTGATTACAATTAAAAACGTTATAGTGAGCCAACCTTACAAGATAGACATATGCTATTGCGGACTTTTTTTTTACTATTTAAGAGGAACAATTCCGTCGTACATGATTGTTGCGTAACTTTATCCGTTTACGCAACGGAAGCTCTCAAAAGGAATAAATTTTCCCCGTGTTTGCAACATTTTTCACAGCCTTCCTCAACAAATAGGCAAACCAACGCTGAAAAAAAAATTTCAAATCGAACCTGTAGTTCCTGAGATTATCGTGTTAAACCAAACAAACAATCAAACAAACTCTTCAGCTTTATAATATTAAGTATAGATAGATTTGTACCTGCACACTGGGAGCAATGACTCTTTAGGTTGTTCGAAAAATATATGAAAATGATTGATGTGGTGGTTTTACCAAGATTTTGAACTTATTCTCTTTTGTCGAATTTAACTTAAGTTCTGCCGAATATTATCCCGTAAATAGGGTAGAAAAGCAGACTAATCAGCGCGATAATTTTATATATATATATTTAGGAATGGCTTTCATTTGGACAGTAAAACAGCATTCATTGCGTTATTGACGTTGTTATGCAAACAAGTTTTTCAAACATATGAAGCAATGGATTGTCAACATCTTTCAAAATTATTCTGATTGTAATCAGAGGTGTTAAGCAATTAAGATATTGAATAAAAATAAAAACCTTTATGACTTCATGGTTTCTAGCGGTTCCTCAATTTAATGTGACGTAACAAAGCCCATAACCAACGGACGATAACTATTTGTTAATTTATGATAAGCAGTTTGAATTCATAAAGAAACAGATGAACATACATATCGCACCTTTGGTAGAACAAGGGCACAATTGCAGTTTATGCAATTTTACAGGAGAGTAATTTAAGATATTTCCTAAAAGAATATAGTATATAGTTTATGTCATACAAAGCAGAACAACCTTAGAACATTATCAACATAGCGAGACCACATTAAGTACAAAAAATATCTTAAAATTACTCTCCTGTAAAATTGCAAAAACTGCAATTGTGCCCTTGTTCTACCAAAGGTGCGATATAATACCGGTGAAAATCATAACTCTCCGTTTTACTTCGCCATAGTTGGGTAAAAAGACACATCTAACGTGTATAGCGGAATGCCATTGATTTGCACCTCCCATACAGACGCCAATTCGTCAAGCTTGTATTATGTAGGTACCTACATGTCATAACATAATGCTTCTTTCTTCTCACAATCGGTTCATCTAGGAATATTCCGATACACTCAATGCTAATTAGTTTGGCGCTAATATGTGCTGATTTTTTGCTGATGTCTGAGGATGGAAGCCAACTTTTTTAACGCAATAGACGCAAGGCAAGACCACCCACTCTCGACTTCTTTGAAGTACGTCATACACTAAAACTGGAGCCAGCAGAACTGACGTGTTAAATTTACAAGATTCAGTGTCTTTTGTAAACTTTGCGGCTTTAGTTTATTTAATATTTCCTTTTTTGTTACCTGTATTATTCAGAAATACATTCGTCCACGCTGAATGTTACAACTTCAGTACCCCAGCTAATACACTATTTATCAGAATCTGAATAATTTTGAAGATTATTGCTAATCCATTATTTGATACTAGCTTCAGCCCGCGACTTTGTCCGCGTCAAATTTTTGCCCCCCTGACCCTTCCCGTCGCATCGAATTGCCTGCCAATTTTCGACCATTTTTCGTTGCTGCTCAGCGAAGCCTTTTGATCGTAGCGTGATGTTATATAGCCTAGACTTTGTCAATAAATAGGCTACAACTACTAACACAAAAATATTTTTTCAATTCGGACCAGTAGTTCCTGAGATTAGCGCGTTCAACCAAACAAACTCTTCAGCTTTATAATGTTAAGTATAGATGTTCGTAAAAATTGTCTGATTGACAACGTAAGCAACGCCATGAATGTTGTGGAACTGTCAGAAAGAAAGCGATTACTACTGATAGTGTATTACGCAATCACCCCCCTGGTATATTTACGCCTACAGACCCACTGAAATGGAAGATTTTTTTCAGCTGATAATGCAAAAGATAGCCAGCACAATGTGGTTTAAAAAATGTTGTTTTATTCGTCGATTATAGTTTCATGTTTGGTTGATTTTTTTTTTAAGTACCAACCTACTTGGGTTGGTACTTAAAAAAAAAATCATCATACTCCTATCTCAATATATTTGGGGCCGGCGAAACATATAATTTCTTCTACACTTCTCTATTAGTCGTCATCTCGGTAGTCACCCCCTTACTATCCCATATCATCATACACACAGTCCTACCATCGTTTCTTTGGTTTCCCCCCAACCCTTATAACCATCGACATTCATACTCAAAACTTTCCTCACGCCATTTTCCTCATTCCTCCGTATCACGTGCCCATACCATAACAACCGATATCCAAACAACTTTTCAGCTATCGGTGCCACTTTCAGACTTCCTCTTATGTACTCATTTCTTATTCTATCCATTCGTGAAACACCACACATCCCTTCTTAACATTCTCATCTCAGCTGCATGCAATGGGGAATATGCACGTGACTTAAATATGGACAAAATATTTTTTTTTGTAATCTTTATTGCTACTGAAAACACACTATACAATTATTTTTTAAATTTATTTTAATTTAATAGTGAAATTTAATCATCAAAAAGTGGCCGTTTAAAAATTCCCGCGCAAATTTCCAAAACGCAACACTATTGGTGGAACAAAACGTGACGTCAGTTTTACACGAGACGTCTGCTGTCAAGCCTGTCAACAAGCTATTTGTACGGTTTCTGTTCTAAGGAATAATTGTTATTGTATTGTGTCGCTGTTTTTTATATTAAGTTAATAATAGGTTTTTATGTTCAAAGTATTAATTAATTGTGAAGAAGGACTTAGAGAATGACTGAAACCGGTTTCGTAAAAGCGCAATCTGAAACCCAGAAATAATAGAAAGGTTAATAAAACTAGTCTTGAACTTGTCTCTTACTCTCATAATTTAGATGTTTTTACTCATCAGTAATACTTAAACTCATATATACATAAGGATTAATTTGGAATATTGAATAAGAATTCTTAAGAATATCACTGTGCTACATCTTTTCGTAAACTAGCTTATGCTATTGTAGAGGTTTGTAAACAAAACAAGTAGGTAAACGTAAGAATGAATCGTATATATATTTTATAACTTTTTTAATATCCTTACTTACATCTAAATGGTAATCATAACAGTATAAACAGCTCAAATACGATACATTGTCTCTTCTCATCGCCTTACACCACTTTTTCCTTAGTTTTTCACCTTTCGGCATAAGGAAATATAGTTTGTTAGGTGCACTGTTGATGTTATTTGGGCACATAGGAACGACTCAATATTTGTAATATGGTTTTTTGTTCATTCCCATGGGAATTAAGTCTATATTCACTCACTTTCTTTATTTTTTAGTAATTTTGTGAACCAAACACTTTGCTGTTGACATCGAACTCGTGTAATGGTGACGTCACGAACAAGCGCGCCAAAATGGCCGCGTTTAAATCGGTCAAAATTTATAGAAATTTTAATATTTAATTTTTTGCGTAATGGTTTATATTTTTGACGTGAAATTTGTATGTTTGGTAATGTAATAAATAGTAGAAACATATAAAAAAATAAACAATAATCATGCATATTCCCTATTACCTTTCATTCTTGGCCTGACTGGCCTGTTAGTCTAGTGGTTAGTGACCCTGACTACTAAGACTGAGGTCGTGGGTTCGATTCCCACCCAGGACAAATGTTTGTGTGATGAGCTCAATCATTTGTTCTGTGTCTGGGTGTAATTTATTTATAATATGTATGCATTTAGAAATATATAAGTATGTTTATCAGTTGTCTGGTTACCATAGTACAGGCTCTGCCTAGTTTGGGATCAGATAACGTTGTGTTGGTTGTCCTAAAATATTATAAAAATATTATTATATTATTCATCCCGTTTACGGCCCAACATTCTGACCGTACAAAACTGCAGGTCTAACCTTAGTTTTATAAATCTGAGAGGAATGTGGGAGTTGCAGATTCTTCCCATGACTTGCCACCATTTCATCCATCCAGTGATAATGTTGTGCTCAACAGTCCGATCTACTTCGCCATCGCTTTGCTCGAGTGAACCGAGATGACGAAAGTCGGAGTAAAGAAGTCGGTCTCTCCAGAACTGAGTCAAATCAAAAATCAGCTGAACCGAAACTGAATATATTATATTCAGTTTCGGTTCAGCTGATTTTTAACCCAACATTCTCCAGATTTCATTTCCTCTTCACCAATCTGCTCTGGATCTCAGATATACACACCGACAAGGCACCTAAAATAAATACAGTGACGATTTCTTACTCGTACTAATTTCATTACTTACTTATATCAAACGAACATTATAGTTTTCTCAAAGACAATACCTACATAATTCAAGATGAATCAAGAAATCTGATACTTTATGTGAGAAAAGCATTCTTCTTCAACTTCAGCATTTTTTTATTTATTATGTTTTCACTTTTCAGCTGCTGTTGTAACTATGGATTTTCTCTAAATCAAAATATTTATTGTAAGCTCATGGGAAAATTCCGCAAACAGTAAATATTGATTTCCTGGAAATTGCGGAATTTTCTCATGACCCATAATAACCACGATGTGGAGCTCTGACACAGCATCGTGGCATACCCTGTAGATGAAAGCGGGAGTTTTGGTCAACACCAACCAGTGGTCCACATTAGCCCTGGATAGAAAGAACTGGGTAAAAGTCATAGAGAGAAGCCTTTCAACAGGTATGATATTGGCTGACAAAAACCAGTAACTATTATTTTGAAATAGGTTAAAAAATTGCCGAAAACTGAATACGAAATTCCAAAGGACTCTGTTTACAATATCTATTTTAAACAACCATTTTAATTTGTATTGACAACATTCTTCGTAATCTTTGAAACCAGTAAAGGCTGATCTAAGCTTTACTTAATAAGCAAGTTTTTTTTATTTAATTAAATCTCTTGTTTTACGGCGAATTCTTAAAACAAGATTTTTCTTGTCATTCGTAAATAAAGCTTAGAAATTCAATGGCTAACGGGCATTCATTATTTCTAATTAATTCGGTACTATTATTTCATTTTATTTATTTGGGAAAACAAACAGTTATACATTACAATATTATACAAAATTTTAACTACATAGTGAATAAATGTGTAACCCAACATTTTCCACATATTACAAAAAACAAGTTATAAAATTAATGCGATGTGCGCTTACAGTTTTATAGGTACAAAAAAAACATTAAGTGTTAGTGATAAAATTAAACTAAACAGGCATGCAATTAAAAAATATATATATGAAAAATTAGAAATTATAAAAATACAGTTTCAACGTTACAAATTAGGGAGCAATATTCAATTTTTTTTTCCTGAACAAGGTCTCTAAATTGACCAGTTGCTAGAGCAAAGATGTCAATATTTTGGAAGAGATTGTTATATTAACCAGTGTGGCGACGGAGGGGTGCTCGTAAGCCTGCATTCGTACGACTAGATGATACGGAAAAAAGGTCGTGCGCGCAGGCTTATGGTTATATTGTTATATTACAACGTAGCTTATCTTATTGGTAATGTCCATACATGTCCATCATATGAGCTATTACATACATCAAATAAAAAAATGTCTCCAAAATAGTACGTCTTGCCTTGAAGCTTTTCAGAAGATCGAAATAAGAAGCATAAGTTGTTCGGAGCATCGCCCAGTTTATGTAAGTATTGATTTTTACGCAAAAAATGCGCATTATTTGCATATACTTGTTTGTTTTATTGTCGCCATGGCAACTGTCCAGGTTCCTGCAGTTTCCGTAAACCTTTTATTACAGAACAGTCGTATAATGGTAGGAAATTTAAACTTATTTCCTGGAACTACCTGAAACCATGTTTTTCACGTGAATTGCCGGCTGCTATGTGCTACCCATTCATTTAATTTTACCGTAAATCTAGGTCTTATCGTGCCTACAGTCTATCCAACCGCTGATTGTGTAGCTTTTATACAGGGTGTCTGGTAACTAATGGTTAAATTTGAAATGAGTCATGGTGAAACTAATGGCTTTTAGAAAAAAATACACATAATAAAGAAGTAGTACTTAATAGTAATCATTTGGTTTTTTAAATAATAATCGATGTGCTTTGTAACCGCATTTTTACATTCTTGTTTTTTTCTGAGCACTGAGGTGATAGATAAGCAATTAATACTAAGACTACAATAACACGGCATAAAAAGAAAAACATTTGAATTGGTAAAATTGTCTTTGCCAAAATGTACGATAAACTGTGTCAAAGCTATGGTTAGAAACGGGTGAATATTGAGACTAATGAATGAATTATCCAATTGTAAAAAAAAATAACCGACTTCCAAAAATACAATACAAACAGTAAAAAATCACATTAATTTCGGATAAAGCTGTCTCGATCTTATAAATAAATAGGTTTTGCCAAAAATAAAACTTTCACTTTGTAGTTTTTTGTTTTTTGGAAGTCGATTGTATTTTTTTTCTTTTGTTAAAGATTAATCCATTTTTCACTTTTTAGTACGTATGGCACCTACCCCACAACAATTGGTACCTATAGGGGGAAGTCCCGTAACGCCGGACGGCACCTACCGCCGGACAGTCGTACTATCTTAGCAAGTATAAACCTGTTCGATTCGAACTACTAGTGAAAGGGGCGCGGGGCGTGCATAGCTACAGGATCACGCGCCGCAGCTCGCCAGTGACGCGCAAGGCCGCAGCGGGAGAGGGTGTGTGTTGTTTTTGGCGGGAACACGCGGCGTCACGTAAGATCTACGTAAGTAGTTCTGGCATATTTTTGCATTTATATTTTAATGGTAATCGATAATTGAAGTAGCATTTGATTATTATCAGTAAACCGATAGAATTTTATTTGATTTTTGAAACTATTTCGCTATGTACTACCTAATGTACTTACCATATTGTCTGTCCCTTAGTACCGGACACTAAGTCGTCCCCTAGTACCGGACAGTGATTTCTTTTTTATTTCTTGTAACAGTTAACGTAATTTAATTTATTTATTTATTTTTCTTTTAAGGCATAGACAAAAGAAGTGAAACGAAATGGAAAACAAGAAAAAGAAAGGGTCGTGGGAGCCACAGAGCTTGCAAACAGCTATTGATAAGGTTTTGTCCCAGGAAATGAGTGTAAGACAAGCTGCAGTGGTTTATCAAGTTCCTAAAAGCACTTTACAAGACAAGCTTAAATCATTAAAACGTGGAGACAAGTGTCGATGAAGCCAAAGTTGGGAAGGTTCACTAACACCTTCTCAGAACAGTATGAACAAGTCTTGGTAGAACACGTCAAAGATTTATCTAACAGATGTATGCCGCTCATGAAAAAAGAATGCTCATCGTGTCTTGGGTGGGCACATGAAGCATGTGCAGACGTTCCAGAGTGTGGAGACGGCTACATATGCGATCGATGCAGACTCTTCTGAAATGTCCGGTGCTATGGGTATGGCACAAACACCCGTCCGGTACTAGGTGCCACATTTTAAAATTATATTTTTTGTCACCAAAGTTTGATTAATGGTATTAATTATGTTTTGAGCAGAGGTTGCTTTTTTAAAATTTTATTTGATTTCTATCTTTGTTACCTACTGTAAGTCATAAATAAATATACATGTCTGAATTTTTTTTAAATTTTATTCTTAAAAAACCTTAGGTGTCCGGTACTAGGGGACTTCCCCCTACCACTACTTGCTTTGTTAACAAAAGTGATAGGAAGTAAATTATAACATCATCAAGATACACAAAGTCGATTAAATACGTATTATCGAAACTAACTCAAAAAACAACCTAAGCTTTGTTAATATATTTTATGTATATCGGAGCACCGCGCACTGCGCAAGCTTTCTCTATCAAATGAAAATAGAATTTTCAAAATCAGTCCACAGTTGACGGAAGTATCGATGAACACACATAGAAAAAATACATACAGACGGACGTATAACCTCCTCCTTTTTAAAGTCAGAAAATGAATTTTCCTGACCATATGTACAAGTTTCTACCCGCGACTTCGTTCGTGTCAAATTTACCCCTCCGAACCATCCCGTCCGCGGCGTCCGCGTCCGCCGCATAGAATCGCTTGCCCGTGTCATCATCATTTCAGCCGTAAAACGTCCACTGCTGGACTTAGGCCTCCCCCAATTTTGGGGGCTTTGCCATAATCACCACGCTTGGAAGGCGGGTTGTCGATCGCAGTATGGTGGTAAAATGCATAGAGAACGCTGCTGCCCATTCTCTAGTAAGTCCCTTAGTCGCCTTTTACGACATCCACGGGAAGAAATGGGGTGGTGTTATTCTTTACGTCCGGCACCACACGGTACCACCTGCCCGTGTAACGGTGTAAGTACTTCGTATTCGTTTTTTCCGTTTGCTCGGCTCCTAATGGTCTTAGCGTGATGTTATATAGCTTTTCTCAACAAATGGGCTATACAACAATAAAATATTTTTTTCAATTTGAACCAGTTCTTGTGATTAACGCGTTCAACAAAACAAACTCTTCAGTTTTATAATATTAATAATAGTAGATGGTGGAAGCCGATCCGAGTCAAACTACCCAGGAATTAGCAGCATGGTTTAACGTTACCTTACCTACAATATTGACTCATTTGTATCAAATCAATAAGACATTTTTTTTTAAAGCGTGCTAAAAATGGGTGCCTCATGATTTGATAGATCTGCAGAAAAAAACGCGTGTTGAAACTTGCACTGCCTTGTTGAATTGGTTCAGAAATGAAGGAATATAGGATCGAATTGAGACTTGTGACGGTAAGTGGATTCTTCACGATAACCGTAAACAAAAATTTTTATGACCTCAGGTCAAACGCCGCAACAGTGTCCTAAAGCAAAGTTTACCAATAAAACGGTAATGGTAACTGTTTGGTGGTCTCTTCATGGTGTTATTTACTAAAGCTTTTCCAGGTCTAGTCAGTCAATATCAGCAGATGTTTACTGTGCCGAACTTTATACAATGATGGCGCAACTGGCAGTGAAATAGCCCCGACACATGAGTCGATCTTCACTTTTATTGGTCCGTGACTACGCAAAACCTCACACTGCACGGGACACCGTTGTAACTCTACGGGAGCTGCAGTTAGAAACCATACGTCATCGTCCGTACTCGTCAGACTTTGCTCCAACTGACTACATTTTTTTTTGTTCGGGGGCGCATTCAACCTCTGAAATAAACATATGAAGAACGCAGTAAACTACAAGACGTGACCGTATGCAGTTTTTGGTCCCAGAACTACGTCACTAGTTACGTGATCAATCTCTGTGTCTATTGAGTTTCCACATTTTTATGTAGGTACCTACAAAATAGAGTTATTTTCACAATCAGTGTAGAATTCAATCCATGAAAAACTTTGTACAAGTCAAACAAGCTCAAAGCATTTATTTCGAATAAGCCAATTACAGGCACTTTTGAAGTGTCAAGGGGACGGTCAGTAAGTTAAATCTAGTTGCTCAGTTCAAAGCGTAGTACTTACCTATGGAGAAGAATGGGCTGAAATCTCCACGGACACACTCATTTTAATCTATACTATATAATATTATAAAGCTGAAGAGATTGTTTGTTTGTTTGTTTGATTGAACGCGCTAATCGCAGGAACTACTGGTCCGAATTAAAAAAATATTTTTGTGTTGGGTAGCCTGTCTATCGAGGAAGGCTATAGGCTATATAACATCACGCTACAACTAAGAGGAGCGGAGCAGTAATCAAAAATGTTGCAAAAACGGGGAAAATCGCACGAGTAGGCGATTCGACGCGACGGGAAGGGTCGGGGCAACAATAAATTGAACGCGGACGAAGTCGCGGGCAGAAGCTAGTTTAAAAATATACAAACTATTGGTTACATCATTCATGTTGAAATTATACATGTGACAACAATTAAAACGAGGCGCACGTTAAGAGTGAAAAAAAAAATACAATTCATAAATGAAGCCGCGGCAGCTAAGAGATAACTGACGTAACCAGTAAAACTGAATAAATGTTTCAAGTTTACTAACTTTAAATACATTCAAATTGGTATGACCTTCAATTTGTCATCACGTGTGGTGATTATTCAGAATGCACTTTTAGGTATAACTTTGCCAAATTTCATACTCCGTCCGCGTAATTTTCTTAAAAGGGGGTACATAGTTTTTGCTACACGTATATATATCCAAAATTTAAATCACCTCACAGATGTTTATTTTTTTCATTTGACAATATTGAAATTAATTTACAACCCTTAATATATTTTTTCAATTACAATATACCTAATGGTATTCAAACAAAAATTGTTGGAAAACGTTGTGAGACATAAAGTTGAAACCTTCTAAATACATGAAAGTGTTACTAATTCCTTTTAGTGAGTGATTGCCTAATGCAATCTAAACAGAGTTTGTTTACACTTTCATGAGATGCTTAAGAAACAGATTATATTCTAGGACTGCATCCTATTCCATAAAACGAAGAGATAGACGAGAGCTAAAAGGGGATGAGAAGAAACTATAGATAATCTAAGTCTTGAAAGGTTTCTTAAACAAATAAGGTAATTCGACTCGACTAATAACACGTTCGTACAGACAATACAACAGACGTGGACATAATCACTTAATGACCTAACACAATAGACACTAAAACATGGCGGCACTAATTGTAGTTATGCAATATTTCCTTCAATTACTCTTTAGGTACATTCAATACTAAAGCTAGTAACTCGGCTGTGCTTCAGGCCGGTACGATCTAATAATATGGCGACATAGCAAAATATCGAAATGTCTGTGCTATAACTTTAACACAAATTTGAATTCTGTAAATTATTGTGAAATCTCCACTGTATAGTTTAGAAGACAGAAACGCGAACGCAGCCCGAGATAAAACACTATTTTGACATACATATACTATCATCATTTCAGTCGTAAAACGTCCACTGCTGGACTTAGGCCTCCCACAATTTGGGGGTTTTACCATAATCGCCACGCTTGGCAGGGGAGTTGGCGATCGCAGTATGGTGGTAAAATGCATAGAGAACGCTGCTGCCCATTCTCTAGTAAGTCCCTTAGTCGCTTTTTACGACACCCACGGGAAGAAATTGGGTGGTGTTATTCTTTACGTCCGGCACCACACGGTACATATACTATACTGATTATAAATGGATCATCTACCTACCCTTCTCCCAAAAATTTTGGGGTCGGGTTCCATTCTAACCGGATGCAACTGAGTAGCAGTTTCCGATGGAGTGACTGCCTCTCCGACCTGCAATCCAGTTACTGCGTAATACAATACCCGTTGTTAAGACGAAGAAGGATATAAAATACAACATATTGTAACCTATTTATGATATAGGTACAATAATTATAGATGGATATACAATAGAATAGATAGACAAGTTATAGTCTGTTGAGGCAGGCACCGCGGTTGCAGGCCGTTTACATGCAGAGAATCACGAGGTACATACGCTACACAGGCATGCAGAAATTGAATTTAAATTACTTGCACCGGTAAGGGGAGATCTTGTTTTGTCGGCACTTGGCATATTCGTAGCATGCTGGATGAAATGAATTAAGTATGAAGATGCTTGGTTAAAAATTGGTGCAGGAACCAGAATAATAAATTTAGATCTACAATGTATTTTTACTGAGTAGATAATTCATCATTTCAGCTGGACTTAGGCCTCCCCCAATTTGGGGAGATTTACCGTGATCGCCACGCTTGGCAGGCGAGTTGGTGATCGCAGTATGGTGGTAAAATACATAGAGAACGCTGCTGTTTATTCTCTAGTAAGTCCCTTAGTCGCCTTCTACGACACCCACGGGAAGAAATGAGACATGGATGTGGAGTAGATTATAGATTACTATTAATAGGAAAATAGTTTTAGTCATACTCAGCATTGGATACATCATCATTCTCACTTTCTTGCATTTGTCGCAATGTATTCGAAGTCGGTGCAGCATGTTTTTTTCTTCCATCCGCCTCTTCTTTATATTAAATGGCTTCAAAATTTAAAACAATTCTGTTGTACTTTTTTTTAAATGTTTGTACTCAATAATCTATACTATCTATACTAATATTATAAATGCGAAAGTAACTCTGTCTGTCTGTTACGCTTTCACGACTAAAGCACTGAACCGATTTTGATGAAATTTGGTACGGAGTAAGTTTAAACCCCAAGAAAGGACATAGGGTACTTTTTAATCCACGACTTCGCCTGCGTCTATGATAACCGACATTTACGCGAACGAAGTCGCGGGCAAAAGCTAGTTTATTTATAAACCGATTTGCAAAAACCTTTAGTTTGAAAGGGTGTACATATAAAGGTGTTCCATACAAATTAGGTCAAGTGCTGCACCCTAATTGCGAAACGCACAATTTATCAGAATCTGAATGGGATTGAAGATTATTTCTAAACCATTGCGTCATTTGTTCGAATAAATTACGGCTCAGCAACGTAAATAACGCAATGAATGTTGTTTAACTATGAATATTAAACCAATTCCTACCGATAAAAAGTTCCGCAATTACTCGTCTGATCAGTGGTTTTTGAGTGAACTTCAAAAAAAAATATTCCACATAGTGTTTTTGATAATGTTTTAATAACTTCTTGTCACTTTTATTTACTTAGCAAGTGAAGGTATATGTATAAACTTTTGTAGGGTAGGTAGCACAGGAAATATAAATAGCGAATAAATAGCAATTCTATTGAAAAAGAAAAAACAACAAAATTAAAAATAATGTGGGAAACCCCGTGGCAAAAAAAAAACGAAAATACAAAAACAAAGAGACTGTAATTTCGAAATGTGTAGTTATTTTTTAATAGTTGGTTGTTTTTCTTCATTAGTCGTCATCTCTCTAAAGTCGTCGGTCCACCTAGCTAGGGAGCGTCCCAACGCTACGCTTGCCGATAGGTACGCGGTCTCCACTCCAGGACTCGTCTGCTCCACCGGCCATCGGCCCTTCGACAGACATGGACAGCCCACTGCCACTTCAGCTTGCTTACTCTGCGAGCTATGTTGGTAGCTCCGGTTCTTTTCCGAATAATTTCATTTCTGATTTTATCTTTAAAAGAAACTCCGAGCATAGCGTGCTCCATACCACGCTGAGCGACCTTGAATTTGTGGACCTGCCCAACTGTCAGTGTCCACGTTTCGGCACCGTATGTCATTTCGGGCAGGACGCACTGGTTGAAGACCTTAGTCTTCAGACATTGCGGGATAGGCGACGAGAAGGCTTGACGATGTTTCCCAAACGCAACCCAAACCAAATGGATCCTTCTATCGGCTGCCGACTTTCTTTCACCTTATCTTTGACTCAACTCATTTCACATCAGCCTATATGTACCTGTTGAGTACCGGACTTACTGGACTACTTCTTCCAGTACCATTTCTGACAAAATGCAAACTTACCAACATGGGTGAATATACTTTTTCGATGGCATACAAAACCACAAGCAGTGTAAGCATTCTTTTATAAGAAACGGATAACTAAATCTAACCATCAATGTGCACTATTAGTCATTGCATGTTCCATAATCAAAACGTTCCGACGCGATCCTTTTAACAATATTCAGAGTTCAAATCATTTAACCGATTTTCATCAGCATCTGTTCGAACTGGGTTATTCATTGATTACTCTATTATTTGTGTCAATATTGTCAATAATGTTTGCTTCCTCATTTAAATAACCTTCTATTGTACTTTGTATCGTATTTCAAAGTTCATGTTCAATGTTTAGAGGACGGTCGCAAATGACGTCAAGTGCGAATAGTTACGACAGGCGACATTTATTTGTTTCTGTTTGATGATTAACAGACGGCACCGCGCACCGCCGCGGTCAATTCGCTTTACCGCCACCGCCCTCCGCGGCGGCGGTGCGTGGTGCCGTGTGATAATCGCCTTTTCGAAATTGTGTTTCGAATTATGGTTATCTTAGCAAATGGGTAAATTGATGCAAGTGGTGTTGGTCTGAGGCACCCTGTAATGATTTGGCATGTTTCATTTAAGGGTGCATCTACTTTTGGGCATGGGCAAATCAATGTCACGTTGGCACGCAAATTCGTCAGCTGAAAAGCAGAGAGCCATGACAGATGTCCGGAGAACTTATGCGGAGGCGCCCCAGGCGGTGGATTTTAGTTGATGTAGCAAGTTATTGCGAGCACCAACTTTCGGTTTAGCCTTGGTAGGTACAGTGTTGTTTGTAGGTCAGTAAACAGTTTAATGTAGCTCAAAGATAGATGGGGTGGTTGTGTTTTCTGTTGGCCTAACAATTTATTAGGTAAGTGCACAAGATTGCGGATTAGGCCTTAGAGCATTGTTCTCGTAAATAAAATGGGACCTAGGAAACTGCCTTGGGGTAAGCCGTTCTTCAAGATGATTTTCTACGATACGACGGTCGCTTAACATTTCACCCGAACTGCGTATAAATGCTTGGTCATCAATTAGGGCAACTGCCCTAATTGATGACCAAGCATTAAACTAATTAAGCATTGAACTAACTAGTTCAGAAAGTTATTTCATAATATTAACATTGTCGAAAGCTAGGTCGACTAGGATAACGCAGGTTTGCTTGACTTCATATCTATCCTCGATATTTTGGGCGGAAGATTTGCCCGGTCCGTGATTATCCAGGGCAAGAACAGGTCGATCAGGGACTGAAGGCGATTAAGGAGTAGCCGTTAGGAGCAAGAGGAGTAATGTTTAAATGGACCCAAAACACAAGGTGATATTTGGCGATAATTCCGTGGTTGCGTAAGAGACTTTTCTGGTTTAAGCGCGAGCAACCAGGACACCGCCATTGGGCCTAAGTTTTTAAATTGTTCTAAGAGAAGTCGTCATAATCATATTCATATCACCGATTACAATCGCCATAAAAGGCACGTGGCTCTGCGAAGTAAAGTGGAAAATTATAATTATTGCGGAAATAATTAGGTAAACTACCTACGTAGAGAGTATTCTTAACATCGTGATCTTATTTCAAACACAACATTATTTCAGGCCAAAGACGTCCACTGCTGCACATGAGCCACCTCCAACCGTTACCACATCGATCGGTCTTGTGCTCCTCACACAATAAAATGGGTAATGTAATGGTGGGTAGTAACAGTTAGATTCGTGGAAGAAGGACTACAGGATTATCCTTTCTAGGCCCACAATTTTGGTAAGTTATTGTAGTTAGTGGAGTTTGGACCCATTAATTAAAAAACTATCCGAGGAAAATGGGCAAGTAGATTACTTATTAAAGATACCCAACATTCATACCCCTTTCATGTATAAACCAGCCTTTCCCAAAGTGGGCGATAACGCCTCTTGTGGGCGCTGTAGGCCTAAAGGGGGGGGGGGTTAGAGACCCAGAAAAATAGAGATATAGAGTCTACACAACGCCCCCATTTTTTTTTCTGGGTCTCTTACCACCTCCCTTTAGGCCTGCAGCGCCCACAAGGGGGCGTTATCGCCCACTTTGGGAAAGGCTGGTATAAACATTGCTTAAAGTTACGTACTGATTCGTGTTCTTGTCAGAGCGGTCGTAATCATCATAAAGTTTCTTGTCTAGGGGCTGATGTGATGAATCACACAGACCGTAACGTGAACCTCACGATGTCTCACCATCTGCTACGATTTTTGGAATTTAACGTGCACTCATATATGGGATCGCCCACTGAAGATTAAATTTGGTCAGTCCATATCATGGGTGAGCGTCCGCGTGTTCTTTCGCCCCCTACTTTAAACAGCATGACAAAGCGCTCCTAGGAGTCACTTGCCTCGAGACGTATCCAAAGTATTTGAGTGCAGATAAGCGATTGTTTAAATATAAATGTTTAACGTTTAAATGTTGCTTAACTTCAAGCAACGTTTATTAATAAACTCCATAATATTCCATATTTAATTAACCAGCCAGTTAGTTTCCGACGCCAAGATGAAAGTCGCTTATTCACTCTTCATGTAGATATAGAAAAGGCACCACTGCACGACCTCTGACCCCTTGGTATTGAACTTTATCATGATCTTCTCAACAGGTTTTCCAGAAAACTTAGAAGGAAAGTACCGGTGAACTAAACTTTTGTAAGATGTAGGTAATAATTACCTGCCTTTTTCCAACCATGTTGGTGTCTGCTTCCAATCTAACCGGATGCTGCTGAATAACAGTATTTTACATGGAGCGACAAACTGGATTAAATCAGCCGAGTCCAGAGAAGACTAACACTAAAACTTTGGAGGAGGCTCCACCTGTAGAGGGTTTCTTGTAAATTATAATTTAGTATGCTTAGAAATCTATACTAATATTATAAAGCTGAAGAGTTTGTTTGTTTGTTTGGTTGAACGCGTTCTCAGGAACTACTTGTCCGAATTGAAAACTTCTTTTTGTGTTGGGTAGCCTATTTATTGAGGAAGGCTACGCTACAACATTACGCTACAATTAAAAGGAGCGGAGCAGCAATGAAATATGGACGAAAACTGGCAGGCAATTCGATGCGATGGGAAGGGTCACGGGAGCAAAAATTTGACGCGCACAAAGTCGCGGCAGAAGCTAGTAAATAATATAAACGCACTTTAATATAGCTTAGAATATAATTACTAACTACAGTTTATTTTATTTTTAATATGTAAAACAGTAACACTTGACAAGAAATATAAGGCTTTTTACTATTTTTTATTTACATGGTTCGACTGCCTAACTGACCTCCACAGCTGGGTAATACGATATCGTTGGGTAAGTTTGGTTCCTATGTCAAACTTTAGGGCTTCTGACGACACGTAACGACTAGCTATCAAAGATCTACAAATGACAACCGAGACCAACAGTAACTTGCTTTCCGAGGCACGGAAAGGCTTGGTATGTAAAGATGGTCACCCATCCACGGGGCAACCGTAGCAAGCGTTACTTAACCTGATCGTTCGACCCGCGCGGCTGTTATTACTTAGCCACAAGTCACCAATACTTTTGTAACATATGTGTAACATATTATATTTGAATGGTACAAAGGTGCCCGATACAGACATAATATAATATTACACTTGCATGTCCTGAAGGGACTTAACTGGTAAAATGTAGGTGTATCTCATATTTCACCAGACTTCCATGTAATTGGGGCGAGCCTAATACAGTCACCCTGACTGGACAGGTCCACTCCAGCTGTGTGGTTCTAAAGATCATTTCAGACAGCTATCCACATAGTCTTCACATAATGTGACCAAGATTATGTCTGGACTTTAAAAGAGACTGTGACCTCTGAGTTTGTTTCGGCCTTTCTTCTCAGAGTAGTCAGATAGGAAACGCCGACCTCATCTCGCTAAAAAAAATATTATTGACTTGTAAAAGTGTTTTTACAAATCTATTTACAGAAATAAAATCATTTATCAATCTAGATTGCTGATGAGAATTCTCTGACGAAAATCCCAATATCACTTTGTCTGAGCTGGGAATCGAACCCAGGACTCCAACATAAGCAACACATGCGACCCGTATATCGACTGTGCAAAAGTTGGCTGAAGTATTTGAACACTAGTATGACAGCTAATTCCCGTTTACACGAATAACACCGGCTGACGAAGAAGTTCTAAAAGTAATATGTGGCGTTCCGCACATAAGATACCAGTAGGGAGGTATTGAGTTAAGGCCGTATGTAAAATTTAGGAGATTCCCTTTATTATGCAAGTTGCAAAAAAAAAATCCTAATACTTTTTTTGTAACAGACATCCAAAGTTGAAAATCATAAAAAACTAGTTTCTATAAAATGGACTTTGAAAGTTAAGGTTCTCTCTCTCTCAGTTGGTGATTCCTCCATTCTCGGCAATTTCTGGCTAACGCCCAACACATTATAGATATGCATCAATGTATCACTAACTTAACTGATACTGTACTGCCAATATACATATAGTATTAAAATTCAAAAACTCAACATAATTATTATGAAAATATCGACATTTTATAAGACCTACCGACATAATTATGATATGGTACCTTTTTACTAAAAATTTCCTCTTAAAAAAATGTGCTTAGAAATGTTGTCTGTAGATGTTAATTGTATCAAATTTATTGTAGAACAATAATCAGTAAAAATCACAAAATGCCATATTTTCATCCGATTTTACAAAAACGCAAAAACTCGGAAACTAAATGCCGACATCTGGTACCTTTTTGCGCGGAACGCCACAAATAGTGTCCCGGCAGGGCCACTTAAAGTATGGGCAAGTAATACTGCAACAAGCCATGTACCCAATAAAATTTCTGAATGTAAAATTACTTACTTCCACGGAATCTTTTTATCACTTGTTGTTGTTGTATAAGGGGGAAAGTCAAGATTGCCCGCCAGAAATTTCTTACGTTTTCTGCACTTCAGGTCAGGGCCAGGCTGTTTGTTGAACAAAATATGATTCGCAACCGTAACACGTATTTACAGAATTATAATCATTACTTACTCTAACTAAAACCCACCCGTGTTCCTTCATTTACTTATGCCAGGGCCACGGTAAGTCTTTCGAAAACCGTGACCCTGGCAGGTACATGGCATACTTGAGGTTCATTTCCTGCTTCTAATTGTCAGTCAGTGAATGAATCAATTTAAAGTTTTTATTGAGTTGCCGAGCCAAATTTGTTGCAGGGGAAATATAGCCCTACCGAAAAGCCACACTAGTAAATACTTGCCGGTTGGGCCGCCAGGTTTCTAACCACAACCAGCCTCGCCATTTATGAGAAGCGAGCCCCTTAACCTCCGCGGCCATGACATATGTATATTAAAATCTTATAAGGGCCGATTTTTAATCGTCTAATAACTTTTATCAGAGGGACTGATAAGACATTTAAAGTGTCAAAGCGACGACGATTCATTAATTTTGCCGATAAAAATTAGCTATTGAAAAATCGGTCCCAAGTCTAATCACATAAAACAGTCTTGCACTCCGTTGTACTATGTTAAAGTGACAAGTTGGCGCGCACTTGTCACTTAATGTCATTTTTCGCTCCCCCTACTCGCTATCCCCACCAAGCTGTGGAGCTAACATGCTCTATATTGGCAAATCGGTCAAGGTTACTCGGTTCGATAACAATACTGACAGATTCGTGGAGTATTTATGTAGTTTATTAAAAAGCTTTGGAACCGACCACACTCTTTTGATTTTGTTATTGAGGAAATGTATTCTAATCCCAAACAGTATTTGCATTACCTACTGTCCGTGTCTTTATGTTCACCAAAGACCTTATAAGATTAGATAATGAACAATAAAAAAACATTGACTAATTCAGTAATTAACTGATAACGATGACCGTAATTTTTGGGTTTCTTCCGAATGACTTCATCTCCTTGATTTTCCATTCTCATCACAATGATTATGATGACTTGGCGCCGTTGTTCACTATGGAATTGTTTGCTGTGCATCGAAATCTTAGCAAGTATTCTAGTGGACTCAGTTTATCTGATATGAATCACCATGTGTTTCTACCAAACCATTGCGGGAAATGACGCAATAAGATCTATTGAAATAATGATAGCACGCGGAATACTTGGATCGGAAAAACACAGAGTCATTAATGATGATGCTTTTGCTATAGAAAACATATAAATACATCCATTAACTCACGCCTTATCCCATGGGGGAAGGTAGAAATTAAAGAATGCCACGTGCAACGATTCTTACCTTCTCCGTTTGCGTCTTTACGTTCATACATCTAGTTATATACGCACGCCGGTTGCGGGAACTATGCACCTGACGTTTCTAAAGAACATCACCAACAAGGTCCAATATGTCCTCCTAGGGAGTCCCCTCTCGGCCTTAAGTGCAGAAAATCTTCCGGAATTATGAAGACGTGTAAGTTCAAAGCAATAGTTCCTCGTGTAACGTTAGATACAATGCACCCACTGTTTGCGTTTACTTTTAGACGTATCTGTAGTCGCTGATATTTTTTTATTTTTTTTATCTTGCTAGGGTCTACCATGAAGTGAAATGAATTGCAAATTCTTAGCTCAAGATATAGAAGATAATATGATGGGGAATAAAACCTTTAAATTGCAGGAGTCAGTAGATGTGAAAATATAAATTACATAAGATCTATCTACTATGTAAAATAAACACGGGCAGATAAACATGCTGACGACAGCTCTGGAGAGAACTTCTGGAGAGTCTTAAACAGAGATAGATAAAATTGATTCCGCAATATACGTCATACCGTCCGTCATATTTGTCGGGGATAGATTTATTTATAGCCCTCAGTTGAAAAGGATCAGTTATAAAGAAGTCGATGACCTTGTCGAGGACACAATAACTTTTTTTATCAAGACTTATCATCATTTACACACACATCATCGCTATACAAGTTATTTTAGTACCCACAAAAAGTCGTCAACGTAAAAATTCAAAATAAACTGCTGTCATCCATAACGATGTGATGGATGGTATCGTCATCCACCTGATAATGACTAGTATAAGGTGTGTTGTCTGTCTATAAACCATGAAATTGACCGATTCATTAACACCACAAGAAGTGTTAAACGATCGCCTTCTCATTGTTTTGCACGACTGTTTAAATTGTATGACGTTTCAATTCGCAACTTTATTTTTCTGTACCAACTCCTATTGATTTCAACTCATTAACCAAACTAGAATCATCCTGATTCTATTGCGCAGCTAAAAATATACGTTAGAAGCAATTGAATGAATCTTGACATTATGATTATTACAATGAAAAATAAAATGAGGCCATTATTGCACCACTGCAATGAAACGTAGTGATTGATTTGCATTTTTCTGTTACTGATAATGACACGACAGATATTGACATGCCATGTCCATAAAAATATTCATATGTATGTTAAAAAATAACGTCATCATCATCATATCAGCCGTAAGACGTCCACTGCTGGACTTAGCCCCCCCCCCCCCCAATTTGGGGGGCTTTGCCATAATCGCCACGCTTGGCAGGCGGGTTGGCGATCGCAGTATGGTGGTAAAATGCATAGAGAACGCTGCTGCCCATTCTCTAGTAAGTCCCTTAGTCGCCTTTTACGACACCCACAGAAAGAAATGGGGTGGTGTTATTCTTTACGTCCGGCACCACACGGTACGTAAAAATAACGTAATATAACGTAAACTACTCGGGAGTTAGTTGCGCCACTTCTTCCCAGCTTTTCCACTAGTGTGGTGAAGGGCATTTTGGGGCACTGTCTTATGTAATTTTGACGTTCTAAAAGTGCCCTCTGCCTTGTTTGAGTAAATGCCTTTGATTTTAATAAGCAGCGCAGCGGTGGGGAACTGGTAACAGTAGCGACTAACGAGTTGTAGGTCGTAGATTCGAGCCCAGGCAAGCACTATACTTTGTGTAAATTATTTCACCACCACTGCTATTAAAACGGCGAAAGAAAATATAGTAAGCAGTCGAATGTTCTAGATTGAAAAATTCAAATCCTCATCTACCAACATACCACAATCATTGAGTTCGCGTGGTGGATTTTTGGCCCACTCTCTCTTATCGAGAGGCATGTGTCCCAACAGTGGCAACATTATAGGCTGATTTTTATACAAAACATAATTTTACGATTATGTCTGGATTTTAAAAGAGACGTCTGATTTTGTGTATGTCTTTCTTCTCAGAGTAATTGGTTAGGAAAACCAAACTCACATGATTTAATTTTGACGTGTCATCATGATATATATATCACTGTCTATTTTACTCGAAGTTTCAAGTAGAAGTGTACGTAGTACACTTACATTTCGCCAGTTATATATAATAAGGGCGCGGCGTATTGCCATCGTCTGGGCTTATATTCAGACTCCGATTCTGAAGGAGAAACCCAATAACACTTTGTCTGACTTCGGAATCAAACCCATGAAATCTCGCACAGCATCCACAAGTCTTCGTCCAAATCGTTGTAGTTCAAATCAAATGACTTTAAAATGACTCATTTCACAAAAATGTAGTTGAGTGAAACTTCAAAGTTATCACAGCTGGATCCATCACTGTTACAATTTGTTCCTTTTTCAGCGAAACACTCATAATACCTTGATTAACGACTGCTTAAGCCTCGTGTTCGAACAATACAGTTTTATTGACATTATAGTCGCTTGGTAGGAAGGATTCCGCGGCGCCTGTCGAGCGGAATTTTCCATAGCTTTAAGTACCCACAAACTTTTTTTATTCTAATGTATGCCCATCGTAAATCCTTATAGGATTGGTCGTTATGCATGTGGTTACACTGTGATGTTATCGCCCATCCTCAACTCCATTAAAGTCCTGATATTCAGGATTTTATTGGCTAGATATTATTTGCAGTCACAGTAGGTACTTTGCCTACAAAATGTATTTTGGTATTCAATCATTTCAACGGTTAGGTCACCGGAGCTCGTTGTTGCGTCTTTCTGATATTGCAAACGATTTTCCTTGTCACTATTTGTTGCAAGTTCATTCGTGTCTTCATGTTTTGTACTGTTGTCAGTTTATTGAGGCAGCCAGTAGGAACCTGTTATTTTTTTTACCTGTCCTGCCCACAAAGCTACCCATTGAAGATGTCTATTCAGATAAATCTTCAATAAATACAATGCTTTTGTTGTAGTCTTGTACAGCGACAAAGGGCCATTTGAGATTTTTTTGTTGTTGTTTTTTCTTTCATAGTGTTTCGTCCTGAGAACCAAAAATGTCTGGTGAATATTGTGGACTTAAAAGTTCTTTTTTTACTCGCATTGCTTATTTTGAGGCCATACATTACCCGACATAATTATTTTAATCTGGCGCTTATAATACTGAATTCCTAGACATGGTCAATGCATGGTCTATGTGGCTGTTACATTTGATAAAGAGACAAACAGCATTTGAGAAAAAAAAAAGTTGGAAGGTTTTAGGGGAAGGAAAAATATGAATCCTAGTAAATCCTAGAACGATCCGCAGAGCATGCTACATCAACCGAGTCAGTAGAAATAGTCGGAGGACTGAAATATTTCGTCATGAATATACTTATAAAGATTCCATCAGGTTTGCTTGCAATCAATTTGAAATGAATGAATGAAGCAAGAAACAAAGACTAACAAAAAATATTACCTATAATCAAAGTGGTTTCTTTACCTAAATAGGAACAATTCAAATGATCAGCATGCAAAATAGGAGTATTATTGTATTCTTTGTATGTATATTTTTCGTCCCATTTTTTTGTTGACGATTTATTGGTGCAATGGTTACATCCGACATCTGTGTTTAATCTAAGTAAAATACTTATGTAGGTATTATAGACATACCTTTAACAATAAATGCTGTACCTAGTTGTATTATGACGACAACCGCATGAACATCTATGGTGAAGTCTAGAAAATCTAAGCGGTCATATTGACTGACCGACACGGTTTTGCGACTGTGTTCAGCAAAGTAATTTTTCATCATCATCATCATTTCAACCCAAGGACGTGAACTATTGGTCATATACCTCTCCGAAAAAAAATACCGGGCGGTTTACCATAATCGCCACATTCGCCACGCTTGGCACGCGGGTTTCCAATCGCAGTATGGTAGTCAAATTCATAGAGAATGCTGCGCATTCTCTAGTACGTCCCTTAGTCGCCTTTTACGACACCCACGGGATGAAATGGGATGGTGCTATTCTTCTTTTACGGAAGCAGTTTTTTAGTTTTATGTAATATCTCCTGTTATTAGGAGTAACCTACCTATATGTATAAATATATTACTTTTCACACCACCGGCTCGCTAATGTCAAATTATGCCTACACTAAAACAAGTCATTGAAGCCTTTGGCTGTAGCCGGGCAATCATTTTGTACCCGCTGGTACATAATGTGATTTGAATTTGTAACCTATGAAGTTCAACTTGGGGGGCGCGAACCCCGCCACAGTATAAAAAGTAGTAACCTGTGCCCAGCGATAGAATGTTGGATTTGGGCATCATATTTACGATATTAGTTACGTGTGTTGTTTGATGAAATAAAAAGTGTATGAAACTGCATATAACTAGGTATTGCCACGGTTTTTAACAGTTTCTTGAAATTTTAATCCAACAATTGAATATATTTTTATTGCCTCGCAGTAGATATATGTATAAGCAGCACGGCCCGCGTGATGGATTCGGACCTACTCCCTGTCACCAAGAGGAAGCCTGTGTTCCAGCAGTGGAACCAATATGGTCTGCAAAAGATGATAATGATTAGGATCGAAAAAACTTTTTACCAAAAAATTTAACCGCTGAAAAACCTGAAAAGCAAAAAATAATAAACCTTAAAATTATGAGTCGGCGCTTTGAGTGATCTTTGTTCATTGATTTTCCAGCGCCGACTCATAATTTTAAGGTTTATTATTTTTTGCATTTCAGTTTTTTCGGCGGCTAAATTTTTTGGTAAAAAGTTTTTATTTTATAATTTTTTGTGGCTTTAATATACTTATGATACTTGGCAAGGTATACCCTATCCAATGAATAAAGAATTATCAAAATCGGACTACTCTGTATAAAGTTATGCGTGGTTAAACATTAGAATCAGTGAGTGAACAATCAATCATCCCCTGTTTTCTGACCCTTAGGGTTTGATTTTGTTTTCCAAATTTATATGGGACCACTTTCGAAGTATATCCTTTCCAATAAAAAAAGAATTATCACAATCGGACTACTATGTAAAAAGTTATGCGTGGTCATACATAAAAAAAAATAAAAAAAAAACAAAAAAAATATATATATACGCGTCGAATTGATAACCTCCTCCGGTTAAAAAGTAGAGTAATCTCTCGGAGACAAAGGACGATCTCGAATCGGCATCCTTATATTTCTTTGTTACTTTGGGGTGCGAAATAGCGCCTGTGAGAGATGACATTGTTTAATCTCATTTATTTATTATCTGCTATTATTCAATCCCTTGACTTTTATTTAAAAAACCACCAATATTTAGCACCTGTTCCACAAAAACCACAAACCTGCGGCTGGTTTTAAAAACATGCCCCAGCTGTTGTGTGTGGACAGCAGGTGTTGCCTGTCTAAATTACGAGGTAGTTGAAATGTTAAATAAAGTTTGCAATATTCGGCAAGATTTTGTGCAAACATAATGTTGAACCAGAAATAGGCATATTAAAGCCATATATAAGCCGTAGTATCGCCAACATTTTGCCTTTCGTATTTCTTCAACGATTTCAATCTAGTCAATTCTTAGCTTATGTCAATCCATTACATTTTTGACTTTTCCATAATCGCTATCGTAAACAGAACTTCATTTTGTAAAGGTGCTATCACTTATCGCTAGATCGTCTGCGGCTAGCCCACCATCACCAACATTTTGTTTACCTCGGAAAGCAAGTCTTAATGTAAACAAAATAAGTACGTTCGTTAACGTAAATAAAATAACAATAGTACCTTCCTATTATTGTTTTTGTTTAGTCATTCGTGATGTAAACACTTCCTAACAATCAGGAATTATTTGATTTTTAGACTATTGTCTTTTCTATGCTTTGATTAGTGTTACTCTGATCAGTGCCTGCAGAACCGGTGTGTGTAAACTGG
Source organism: Aporophyla nigra (assembly GCA_947507805.1). Lineage (NCBI taxonomy): Eukaryota > Metazoa > Arthropoda > Insecta > Lepidoptera > Noctuidae > Aporophyla > Aporophyla nigra. The sequence goes on along the minus strand of OX382291.1, from coordinate 7,834,757 downwards.
TGAGTGGTTGTGTGTCCAGTTATATCTTCTTTATTAGCGATGTCAAGAACTATGCCAAGATCTAGCTCCAGTTTTGGAAAAAGAAGCAATGGTGAATAGTCAGTCTTAGTTTGTGTTGTCCTGAACATAGAACGTACAGCGTAAACACAGATTTTGTGAAGTATGGATTGAATGCCTTTCAGCAAAAGTTTTGGTGTAAAATGATAGAAAACACGTTGGCTTCTGGTGAAATAGTGGTGAAGGATGATGAATACTGGAGAAATATTATTATTCGATTTTATTGACGGCACAGTCAGAGATTTATGTAAGTACCTAGGTACGCTACTGATCGATGGTTGGCACTTATTCTCTACTGTAATGGTACTATAATCGCAAATTAAATATTTTTGTTTATCAACAAAATATCAGCGGCCGACCTTACTATGGAGTATTTACTCTTCAGGCTGAGATTGCTTTGGCGTGGAATTAGTTCATTTTAAGATTACTGTCTAGTGCTAGATATGCGATGAGGTGACATGTAACAGTATCTACCTCATGTTACTGAACAAACTTAAGGTTTTCTCGTGGCAAGTTACAGATTTAAACACAGACATAGGTACTTATATGAACAATTGAATAGAAACATTTATGATTTTTAAAACATACTTCAGGAATAATGATGTAGTTTCAACAATACAAAACAAAAACTGTTTTTACTCATCTAGCGTTTTTGAATTCCACTCCGGGAAGTCCCACGCAGATGCATGTGTGCGCTTAATTATCTGGTCTTTTACAATAAATATGTTTATGATATAACTGCATCGCCCACAAGAGGAAAAGGATTATAAGATTTATATAAAACTCTTGACGCTGCAATCAGTATAATACTTGAGGCAGTAATCAGTGCAATAGCGGTCGCTGCAATCACAGTGCTTATTGGTAGTCTACTACTGGGCTTCTGGACAAAAGGATCTATCTATCTTCGACTTCGTAATGAGTAGTAAAACGAAGCTTGCTGTGTACACCATCAGTAATGGCGAGGTCCACAATTCCAGCCAAGTCAAGTAAGTGCTTTGTATCGCCTAGCATTGAATAGCTGCGCTAGGATAATGTGATCGTGAGTCACGTGTTTTGAAGGCTAGGCATGTTGTATTGGCGGTTCTAAGGCTAGGGACGTTGTAAACCGTCACAGTCATTTGACACAACAGTGAAAAACTATGAGCTGACTAGATACAGCGCTTGAACGGAACCACGGTGGATTTCAGGCCGCTGTATTGCGCGAGACACGCTTACGTCACTTGGCGCCTCCGCGGTCCGCTCCGCTACAGCGCGAGGCGACCCTCAGCAGCTCAGCGGCTCGGTGGCTCGGCTCGGCGCGACTCATTCCTTTTGGCGCGCTCACTCGCGCCTCACCCGTTCATTGCCGACTTGACTGCAACCGTGGCACGACGTATGGTACACTATATTACCGACGCGTCTCACTCAAATTAAAGTTTTCTTTTTTGGCACTGTTTAGCAAGTGTCCAAATAGTGTACTCATCAAAAATATTTTTGTAAAATACAAACATCGATTTGTTACCAAATTTGTTTTTGCTCGGCGAAAACTTATATCGCAATTTTAGTCATCGGCGACTTGAACGCAACTCGTTTCAGTATACGATTTCTTTAGAATTGTTTAAAGTAACAAGTATAGTTTATTGAATATTTGTGAGGATACCGATTCATAGAGGCGTGGAAGGAAAAAGATCCGAAAATGTCGAAAAAACATCTTCACAACCAAGCGGCTATACCGTTAGCTCCGGCGGTGTTTAAGGTAAGTTTTTTAAACATATTTTTTAAATTTGTATGCGAATTTTTGTTGTTGGATACTGTTCCAATTTATATTTGGATTACTTTCTCTAAATTGCTCTGCGACAATAATTGGGCTTGATAAGAGACCATTCGTGATAATCGCCGTCAATGTAACTGGCTAATAAATAGAGAAGAGGCGATTAAAACTTAGGAAACCGAAAAACGGGCACGTAAATAAATTGAAAATACGTCAGATGATATGTATTTCAGAACGGAACGGTTCCGCCGCTTTTTGAAGTAACACGAAATTTCATTGACATTGTGAAACGACGGAATGTAGCGGAATAATTACTCTTGTCCGACCGAATCTTTTAACTCTGTTCTCAGAAGTGCGTTTTGAAGCTGTGCGATATATCTATAGAGTACCGATTTCTCACACAATTACGCTATAGCTTGGTCATTATTTATTTTAGTGTCATAGTTAATTAAAACATTGGTTTTATAATTCTTACTTCATTTTAAAACTGACAATAAATTACTCAACTTTAATGAGTAAGTGGAAAAAATGCGGACCGTTTGAAATCAGTACTTTATTATAAATAAAAAACATAAGTTCTACCAGGCTGCCATTTTAGGTACCTCAATTAGGACTCAAAGTTTTTTTTTAATTATATATTTTTTATTTATTTAATCTTTATTAATGTCACAAAAAACCTTGAAAATGGGTTGTTAATGAGAAATTGGCAGATTTGCATGTGAATAGCGAAGGGATGCTGAGCTCAAGATTATAGGTCAAATGGCATCTTAAATCATGATTTTCAGAAATCGATACTTCATCATATTTTTTTTTTATGTTAGTTACTATTCACAATCTTAATATCATCATCATCGGCCTAGCCTTTTCTCAACTAGGTATGTTGGGGTCAGCTTCCAGTCTAACCAGACGCGGATACCATTAGGTATTTTATGTGGAGCGACTGCCTCTCTTACCTTCAAAACCAAGTTACTGGTTAACACGATACTTCTTAGTTAAACTTATAATCAGACTTACGGGGTTACTGTTCTGTACCCATCCTCGAACCGACCGGGTTAAGCTTTGCTATGAACCTGTGATCGACCCGTGTGGCTGTTATTACTTAGCCACGAACCCCCGCACTTCACGCTCTAAACTTATGATGTAATTTTAATATTTTTTTACTCGCATCATTACTCCGTTACAAAGTTACTTCGCGTGGTTTTCGTAATATTAGTTGCATTTTATTACGCTCAAGTGTATTGAAACTTGAAAGTTTCAAACATCCCTCAAGTAATATTAATTAGGTGCTATATTTGCAAAAATATTTGATATGTTGTACATTAAGAAGTATTCTATCTAAAACACTGGGAATTAAAGAATGACATATTAATTTTGTGAGTATACGCACTCCAACATATCAAGCCATATTTCCAGTATAAGCTGAGTTCTCATAGTACGAAAAGTCAATACAATGCGAGGTCAACTTAAACTGGAAATGTATACCTTGGTATGTCGCGGTGTGTACTGTAGTACGCCTCTATCCAACCCTTGGGGGACACGAGAATGTTTTTGTTATACATAGCGTAATTAACCTATATTGTTCCCACTGCTGGGAGGACACAGGCCTCCTCTCGATGAGAGGGAGTGGGCCGTAATCCACCACGCAGGCCCAGTGCGGGTTGGTAGATGTCACAGGTGGAGGACCTGTGAATTTAAAAAAAGAAAGGATTTATAACCAATTACTAGAAATTGGTTTCTATTTACTGAGGTCTATTATGACGTGAAAGTAAATAAAACTTATAGAAGCCAAAAAACATTTCGACAAAAACTACGCCAGAGGCCCTGAATTGTTTTTGTAACTGTAAACTTTCACAAAAATATAACGTATACAAATATATTAAACACAGACAGTAAACAGAGTTCTTTTTTCAAATCAACGAACGTCAATGTATTCTAAAGAAGATAGGAATATCTTTTGAAAATTACGGGCTCATTTTGTAAAACGAACGTACCTACCAGTATTATGTGAAACGAGGGCATTATAAAATAAGTTTTTAAGTACATAAAGAAGACACATTATGCTAGTAAGAATACCATAAAAGGAAACAGCCTGTAATGTGGCCACTGCTGGAACATAGTCCTCCTCTCTGTAAAAAGGAGAGGGCCATTATCCATCACGTGAGCCCACGTGGTTTGACTCTAGGACTCTCCGTTTTCCTCACGATATTTTCCTTCACCGTTTTGAGAGTAGTGTTGATGAAATAATTTACACAAAGTAAAACGCTTTTCAGAGTTCAAACCTTTGACTCGTAAATAGCCGAAAATTCCACAGGACCACCAGTGCTCTCAATGGGGACCCAACAGAAAACCATACTCAAAACTCTAAAACTGTAACTAAATCGAGACTAGGAGTGATAGGACATGTTCACTATAACTAATATCAATCGACGTATGACCAAAAATGAACAAATCATAATATCTAATTCCGTGCTACATGCTTGATTTGTAAAATCGTGATAAAGCACCAACTCTACAACGACATTACTCACATGCCCACACTGCACGTGATTGCAGAACGTGAATACGTGATCGTTGAATTTAAACTTTAGCTTGAAGAAGCAGAAATAAATAGTCTAGATGAGGAATACGAAGCCAACAGTAAAGATAGCTTAGTAAAAATCCACAGTATTCAAAAACGTCCAAGTCAACTTGCATCAAAAATTTTCCTAAGGCACGTTTAATTGAGTCACTTCAAATATATCGTTGTACGTCACGGCTCATGGCGACATCAGCGTAATTTTTTTGTATGCAAAATAGATGAATATATTACTGAACAGTTCGTCGCTGTAGACTGAATTCATTGGCGCCATTTATTGCCTCCTCAAAGGGGTTCTTACCTGCGCATTATGGTTGAACTTAGTTTGTTTTATCATAATGTGTTAGACAAATTCGAGTTTGTCATGCTTTGTTCTAACATACTGGATATTCAAAATAGTTGCAATAGTTTGGTTATCCAGTAAACAAACAAGATAGGGGATTTTGTGTCGACGAAACCGAGCGCACATTATATGTTTTTCTGTAAACATCTAAAGTTAGTACATATAATAATATTATTCAAACTGTAGTTGCATCTTTGCCACGGTCAGATTAATTTGCGACAAGATTTATAGAAAGTTTTAGTTTCGTGAGTTAGCCGTACATTGTCACGGCCATGGTGCGTTGTTCTGAGAATGATGGATGACATATTTGTAGGATGAGTATTAACTACCGGCTTACTATATTATTTTAGCTGCGACACCGAACAGAGCCAAAACTATCATTATTTCCTGGTGCTGAAAATAATTCAACCAATAAATGCGCAGTATGAGTAATAGCAAAACCGGCAGCCTTTTAGGCATAAACCATAAATGGGAAAACCCTAAAACTACTAAGTTAGTAAAAGACAGGATCCTTAGTTTAAAAAAGGGATATTTATCCCTTTTTTTGTTCAAAAAAGAGATATTTCAAATTAATTGCACTCGCATCACTTATGCACGGAGGGTTGCAGCATAAAGTAAGGTGTTAGGGACTGTCAATCAGTTCAAGGAAAGCATTACCACTGAATAATATAAAACAGGGGGCTTTCATACAAGCACAGATGACTTATCATTTGTTAAGTACTTAATGGTGGAAAATATTCTGTAAAACATGGTGTTGAAAAACCCAAGTCTATTTTTGTGAAGAGCGTTGATTGATCGCCGTCTAAATGAGATAGTTCACTAGTCTACACGTGAACTAGTATGACATTTTATAGTCGGATAAAATTGTTAAAATTTTGTATCAAATGGCTAGTAGCTGTGTCGTCTTGTAATTCGTTCACATAATGTTTGAATGCTGCTACCTTTAAGTAAATATTTACCTTTAGATTTCATTCGGTATTTCTTATTGGTTGGGGAAACGCATGTTTCTCTGGTTAGTATTTGTTGTTTACAAAGGGGTTTTGTGTAATCGTACTTGAGTTGGAAATGGAATTGTTGCAACAGACTACACTGCCACGGACAGTGTTATAATCCACTTACTTCATACGCTGCTGTGTCGCTTTTGTCATCTTTAGCCTTGTGGGATTCTCTTGTCTTGGAATAGTGCACTTGAGACATTACCTCATTCCCTTGCGTAGGATTACTGTTTCCGTTTGCTCTATTATTATATCCGGTCCTTGACTTAACTACTTGGCATCGTGTTCCTTAACATTCTGATGTTTTCCTTACTTAACTTTTATTGTTATATTTGTCTCATTTTGGAAACGTTCAGTGTTATGGCAACAAGTTTTCCAAATGGTCTTTTGTTGCGAATTTAAAACGTGTTGAGATTCTTATCAACGCGATGTACCTAATCAATATGTTGCATTGTTTTCTGAACTTGATTATAGAAAACAATGTTCTAGTTTAATTACTTATTTGGATGGTTTCTTTGACTAAAGTTCCTAACGGGAAGTAATTAGATACAGTTTGTTTGATAGTGTCTGTAACATCTGCTATTCTCCATCAGAAGTGCGGTAGTTCGTACGTGAAATAGTGTATACTTGCCACTATCACTTGACGGAGGCATTGTAATGTTATAACAATTCTCGTGTCTTTATTCATCAACAGTATCAGGTGTTCATTGGGTATTGTCTACACGATCCGGTGCAAGCGGACACTCGCCAGTATGCGCAAGCGCTTGCCCACCACAGACCCGCAGCCCGCACGACACAATGCTTTAGAGGAAAACCTATATTACTTGTAGCATGAATAACTGACACGTTAATAATCGCTCGATTTACGCATTTTCCCGTAACAATCGATTTCCTTGTTTTGTGTGGTACAGTATTGAAACATTATAAACTCATTTTAATATTACATATTCTATTGCTAATTGCTATACGTGTATTCTATCATTTTGTGAAATAGTTACAAGAAACATACGTTCAAATAAATTTTTACGTATCCATAACCACTTACACGTAAAGATTAAACTAGAAATAGAAGCGGTCGCGGTGCCCGTCTCCATTTCCGTCCAATGGAAAATAACCAAAAACGGGATGCCTTTAGACAAGGACAGATATATTCAAGTTCGCCTGACGTGCGTCGTTCAAAGTGAAAACGAGCCTACTGCCTTCTGTTAAAGTTTAATTTAGCTTCAGACGGTAGGCATATCCTAAGTCTATAGCGAATAACCCCGGCAATGCTAGCCTCTGTATTACTGAAGCGTGGAGCCGAAAGTTGCGCGTGCGACTACACGGCGCGGCCTCCAAATTGGTGCCATGAGTGTAGAGGAGGCGGTCGCGACCGCGATCCGCTTCGGCTCCCAACTTTAAACACACGATCACGATACAGAATCGTTTGCATTCAATACCCATATTATGAGCATAAATAAGTCTCTTTCAATTTTAAAACACTGCTGTCTTTAGCAGTCACCTCTGAATTCCGTTTTACATTCTAAATAAAACAGCAATAATTTCACGAGTTAGTCTCGTAAAACTTTATCGTGAATGCGTTCAACGCAGTCAGAGAAAACCATAAGTCAGCTTCGATTATCTGGACATAAAACGCGTGTAGTCCGCGAGGAGAGGCGGTGATCGTGCGTCTCTCTCTAGCCTTTTCGCTTGGTTTAGTGTGTATGTGTACGCGTTGTAACAACGGCGCTTGGGCAAGGCAATGGAAATTTCTATAGACGTACCTCGTCCCCTCCCGTCGCCGACACCTGCCCCACCCCGCGCCGCTCGCTTGTGGTACCCAAATACCGTTCTCGAGGCGCTCTCCCCTTCGATAGAATCAAAGGATTTCACATTTCTATACAACAAACCGCTCCAGCTTGTTGTCCACGCCATTCAGAGGACATAAAGGATCATTGATAATTTGTTTAAAACCAGTTTCTTTTTTGTAAACTCACTATTGTTAATTTTTCAATGGCTATAGGAAACCTATTGAAGAGTGTATTATAGTAAAATAAAAGATTTGTAGGAGCAAAAAATCAAGGTCATTCATAGGTAAGGAGCGGCGTCTAAACGGAAAGATTAAAGCGTCTCACTTGACAGCGTTGCGCGCCTCCGCCCGCATTTTGCGCTGCGGTAAAAAACGTTGCGACTCGCCCCACGAGTCGCTTGGTTTGTATCTACCTGTTATAAATGTTACATAATTAACGCAAGACCTCATACATGATTTTCTAAATAATAGTTACCTTGAGAAAAAAGTTTTGATCATTGTTTTATACTTTTAACTCAACGCAATAGGGGATCCTATTGCGTTGAGTTAAAAGTATAAAACAATGATCAAAACTTTTTTCTCAAGGTAACTATTATTTAGAAAATCATGTTGACTCTAGCATTACTTTATGCAATTAAAATCGAGTCTTACCACTTTGAAATAAGATACAATTTTCTTTGTTTCAATCTGCGGTAGGTTGGCAAATTACGTAATTAAAAAAAAAAATGACGCATAATAAAAGGTACTGAAATCGATTCAGTACTCAATTATAAATAAACTACTGTCAGGAGTTGCGTTTATTCTGTTCACAGGTGGATTGTTAGGAACTCTAACAAGCGGTCCGGTTTTTGTTTCAACAGTTTGTAACCTTCCAGTTACAGCTTAATTGGTTTTTCGATAGTCTGTGCCTATTTCTGTAAGTAAAGGATTCATCAAGAAAATATTTATACAGTTATCTAGAAAACAGTCATTTTTGAGTTTGTTCATACAAAAAGGCAAATTGACCAAAGTTCACAGTGGTTAAAAAAGTATCAGCAAACAATTTTGACATGTACAAAATAAAGACCATAAAGCGAAACTGCAAACGGTTGATTCTGAGAAAGATAATTCTAAATACCTTAGACATTAATGGACAGGCAAAATTGTACTCTATAATAAAGAAGTAAGACATAGATTCGTGTTTTGCTACAAAGGTCAATTCAGGTTTACATTCTGTATGCCATGTTTCACCGTGGTTATGCGCACAGTGGGTTGCAAACTCAAGTTGTAGTGACCCTAATGTCTGAAAAACCGGCCAAGTGCGAGTCGGACTCGCGCACCGAGGGTTCCGTACAAACCTTCAGGTATTCACGGTTTATGCATAAGGTTTATGTTTATGAAATTAAATGTTTTTTTTTTTTAATTTTTATATTTGAGTTGACTGAATGAAAGGTAAATTGTGGTTTACGATTTATGACGTATTAAAAAAAAAACTACTTACTAGATCTCGTTCAAACCAATTTTCGGTGGAAGTTTACATGGTAATGTACATCATATATTTTTTTAAGTTTTATTATTCCCTTATTTTAGAAGTTACGGGGTGGGGGGGGGACAAGTGTCTCTCGCGCAAACTATTCAGTTTTCAAAAAAATGATATTAGAAACCTCAATATCATTTTTGAAGACCTATCCATTGATACCCCACACGTATGGGTTTGATGATTTTTTTTTTTAAATTTCAGTTCTATGTATGGGGAACCCCAAATATTATTGTTTTTTTTTTTCTATTTTTGTGTAAAAATCTTAATGCGGTTCACAGAATACATCTACTTACCAAGTTTCAATAGCATAGCACTTATAGTTTCGGAAAAAAGTGGCTGTGACATACTCGGACAGACAGACAGACAGACATGACAAATCTATAAGGGTTCCGTTTTTTGCCATTTGGCAACGGAACCCTAAAAATGCTGAGAGATTTATCTTCCTATTCACTTTTTGTACTAAATTCTGAATAAGATTTTTATTTGACAGGTTACGTATTAGGTAAACTGTCTTTGTGAGTAATTAGCTCGATCAAAAATACTCCTCTTCGCCCCACTATAACAAGTGAGTTAAGCATGACTGTCGATATATTATGGCTGTACTATAGATACCTTATCACCTGCCCAACCTCTCGGGGAAACAAGGCGTGATTTTCATCTATGTATGTTTATTTATTTAGGAGATAATATAAAAATGTTAGATTTCTATTTACAGTCATTACAATTTAATTATCTGGCATCATATATTGTGCTGATGACAAGTTAACACTGTAGCCCCAATCATTTATATACCAGCGTCCAACAAACATGACGAAAAACATGCTCCAAGTGTCAGAGATATTTGTTAGACAGTTGCAATACCGTTACCGAAGTTTCTAGAGTCTTGTTAAGGTGCCAGCTGACGTATGGTTCGAAGTTGCACATCATAAATTCTAGACGTGGGTCTGACTTGGTGGGTGGCTGGCTTTATAGTTGCAGATTACCGACGCGGCTTTCACATACCATTGTTTTGACTACACTTAAAATACTAATGAGGTCGCACGTTGGAAGGCGAACACTCGAGGTTGCTTGTCTGCCAGTGACACACAGAAATATAATACTTACAATAATGATAACAACAATTTGTAAAAAAAAAAAACTATCAAATTCTAGCGAACCCAGTTGTCTTTTTGTCCAGAATGTGCCGAAACTTAACCAAATTTTTTCTTCGCTTTTTTTTAAGTTAAGCCGTATTTCGTTTTGTCATGTAAATAGAACTGTTAATGTAAAATAACATATTATACGAGGTGTAATTAACTTTTTTCTAAACAGAAAAAAAGTTGAAGACTCAAACCGGATTCTGCGACACGCGCCGGCGCGGGCGCATAGCACGGTGAAGTGGAGGCAAGTCTGAGAGTCTGCAGACTTAGATAAACATATACTAACTAAACTGCTAGTGCTAATCATTATTAGGGATACAGCTAATAACCAGCTTAGCGGAAAATTAAATCATATTACTTATGAACTATTTACAAGTGGAAAGTGAAAACTATTAAGTGCAAAAGTTGAATAAGGTCAAAACTATAATTTGATAGCTCAATAAAACTGTCAAATAAATGGTAATCAGCATCAGCATTTCCTACGATTGACAAAAAAAATATAGAGCATTATTAAGTCACATTTTAAATTCGCAAATCGTTAAACAATATGCCTTTTCTTGAGAATTAAGAATCTTATTCTATAGCTAGACACGTAAAAGCGATAAAAGTTATAATTAATTATTATTTCTTGCATCTAACCAGAAGTTCATAATATTACAGAGGACATTAACATTTTAATGACGAAGGTTAAACATAGCAGAGTATTAACAAAACCCATAATTATTCATTTAATTGCAAATACTCACGTTTGGTCGTAAGAACATTCGCAGATTAGATATTTTTAGGTAGGTACTATTTTCAATTATTTTATGGAAATATTTCTTTGATTATTTTCTACTTTCATCTTAAAAGGAAAAACAACACATTTGTATTGAAATTGCTTATTCAAGAGTCCTAACCACATAATTGAGTGGCCTGTTAGTCTAGGCGTTAGTGACCCTGACTGCTAAGACTGAGGTCGTGGGTTCGATTCCCACCCAGGACAAATCTTTGTGTGATGAGCACAATCATTTGTTCTGTGTTTGGGTGTAATTTATATATGATATGTATGTATTTAGAAACATATAAGTATATTTATCAGTTGTCTGGTTACCATAGTACAAGCTCTGCCTAGTTTGGTATCAGATAATGGTGTGTTGGTTGTCCAAAAATATTATATTATATTATAAATATTATAATCTTCCTAATAGTACCTACAAACGCGAGTTTATGAGGATGGATGTTTGTTACTCTTCCACGCAAAAACTATTGAACGGATTTGGATGAAATTTGGCACATAGATCGTTTATAACCTGGACCTGGTTTATAAACTTTTTATTCCAGTAGTACGTTCCCACGGGATAATATTAGACAAAAGCTGATATATTATATCGTCTTGCTTGATAGTCAACGATGACCCAAAATCTTTCCATAGACAAACAAAGAACAGTGCTGCTTGGATTGTAAATCCATTAACGATTAAAGTGCACAGAGTATTTTATTCTCAGTCTCAGCAACGTCCATTTTCTCTCTGAGTGCGGTCTTAGTGCTGTGAAATTGTAACCCCGGGCACTCGCGCTTTTGCACACTCTGGTTACACAACGATTATAAAGACTGCTGACAGGCGCGACGCGATTCCTATAGAACAATTCTTATGAAAAGTTCATCGAAATTGATCTACTCCATTTTATTACATAAGGCATTCTAGCCTAAAGTCAGTTTTTGCAGTTCCAACGCTATTTCAATGAGGGTAAAGTTCTTAACACACATGACAACTTAGCACCGGACTAAGCTGTCAATTTTGTATAAAGAACTGGATTTCAATTTCTGCTAGGTTCTTATTTCAAAATCTGGATCCATGATTTGAACCGTACCTAAAGTAAAACCTTGTTTGATAAGCTAGAGTAGAGACCGTTAGAGTCGCGTCGAGCTGTGGTTTCGCGCCAGTTTGCAGAAAAACAACCGGTATACCATGTAAAAAAACACCGTGAAAGTTTGGTGAAGTGAGTTTAAGGTGAGTCGTTAGTAGAGTCAATCATCGTAGCAATATGAAAAACTCACTTCATTCAAACTTCACCTTAAATTTCCTAGTGCTTGCGATTTTTGTTTGTGCGACCGGCTACTGTTTACAATTATCATTTTTATTATCTTGCCCTTCCTCTAATTTATGTGGGGCCTTGGCAACATGTCTTCCCCTTACCAACTTCTCTTGGTCGTCATTTCGGTAGTCACTCCTTTCTAGTCATAACATTTTTCACTCAGTCCGACCACTGTCTGTTTGGTCTTCCCCACATTCATACTCATAACATTTTCACTCCTCCGTATCTTATGCAAATTTCATGACAGCCGATTTCTACAAATCTGCCTATTTTATTTTCATATTTTAAATTAGAGCTTTAAAAATGTGCACAATTTCACACTGCTGGGAGTGTGGACAACTCTATGGAGTCGGCCGCGCTCATGCCTAATTATCTACGTGGTTAGTGATGCCACATGTTTTTCTTTCTTGGATATAGTTTTTCCTGATTTCATCCTATTGTTTTCAATCGCCCTTTTGAGAGCAATCGTGATGAATGAAATAACACATAATAAAAGTACTAACATCGCTGCTAGTTGTAGCTTCAAAGCTAAGACTATAATTGGCAATACGTCAGGCAAATTTCCAGTTTGCCACTGCACTCAGAGTCAACCGCATCAAACTACATTACTGTAATGACCATTGCCATTCGCAACTTTGACACAAAAAAAAATATGACAATAGTGACAATCTCAAATTATTCCCACAGAACTGCGGTCGTGTGCTGTAAATTTGCGCATGGATCTGGGAATTCGGGCAAAATTGGAGGAATTACTTGCATGTTTCATGTTTTCAGCTGCCAATACCGGTAGTTTTCCTTGACCTAAAAAGCTAATGACTATGTGGTAGACGACTGTAAGTGATGTATGTGATTTGGTTTCATCTGCCCTATTTAGGTTTATTGAACAATATTACCTAACGTTCCTATTGATGTACAATTTTCCATTTTAAATAGTTTGTACATTTTCCCACGATCGTTTAAAATAATTTCAAGCGATTTAAAAAAAAAAAGCTTATTTGGCCCGGTGGCAACGGCCGCAACTTATGAGTTGGTTACAGGTTTGAATCCAAACAGGGGCTTTACTTCTTTTTGTAAATTATTTCATCACCACTGCTCTCAAAACGTTGAATAAAAACCGGCATGTCCTAGAACCAAAAATTCGAAGACGTGACCTCTACCAATCCGCCATCCCATCTACCATCTACCGTGTTATTTATTTTGGCGGCTCACTCCCTCTCACAGAGATGTAGCCTGTGTCCCAACAGTGGGAACATTATTATGATGAAGCGTTTAAGTGCTCATGTACTTTATTGCACGTAACCTTTTAAATATTCAAGCGAGAAAGTACGAGGTGGAAATTGCAAAATATCCTAGAGTTTTGAATATTACGTAGAAGGAATTTAATATCAGGATATTACATTAAAGGGAAGAACTTGTTTTGCTGAGCTCGACATGCCATACCTAGTAACTATATTACCTTCTGCCCGCGACTGAGAACGCGTACATGTTGTAAAATGAATTTCCAACATAAACGTGTTGATTTTTTTAAATGGGACAATACTACCCCTCTAATAAGAAAAGAATAGTGGAAGGATTTTTAGAAAATTGAGATACTTATATATTCAGAATCCTCGTAAAACTCTGTTTAGTGATTTGGTCCTTATGTTGATAGTTGTTCGGAAATGGTCGTTTTAATAAGCAAAATCGCAGTATGGTTCTAAACAACACAGCACAAATTTCACAACTGCAGTAAGACACATTACTGCTCTTTGCCTCCCAGTATTTGTTTGATGTTTAGTCAATAATTTAAAGGCACTACTTATAAATGTAGTAATATTGGATACTGCACTTTTTCTAAAGGCTCCATTTCAATTGAAAGAAGAGACAATTAATAAACTTATTTAAAATTCAGTAAGAGTATCACTGCGTTTATCCTTAGTATAAAACGTAAACAACCTATTATGAGATACTAACTAGAAATGCATCATTATTATGATCAGCCTATATTGTTCCCACAGTTGGGACACAGGCCTCGACGCTACCACGCAGACCCAGTACATGTCACATATCTTAGAATCTTTGGTTCTAGGACATGCCGGTTTCCTCACAATGTTTTCCTGCACCGTTTTGAGAGCAGTGGTGATGAAATTATTTACTCAAAGTTAAGCGCCTGCCTGGGTTTGATAACACGAGCTACAATCGTAAGTCGGGGCGATACCACTGGGAACCACTGCTCCCAACAGTGTAAAGAACGGATAATTTCTATCACAATGTTGTAATTCATATAAAAATCCGGACGGTTTACGATGCTATCGATTAAATTACCATGAGCACGCACCATGCCTCGATAAGATAAGGTTGTCCTTGGCACCGCGGTTTGTTATTAACGCTTGCATTCTCTCCCTTTGTTTTAAAAGAAACATGAAGGTTAGGTTCAAACAGTGGCCTTTTAAAAACGAACTTCTTACACTTTTATAATATATCTCTGTCGCTTTTATCTTCGAACGTTTGACAGAAATGGAATGATGATTTAACGTATTTAGTGTTTTGTGGCACTAGCAAACTTAACATAGACTTAATCAACACAAAAATTTGGTAACGTTAACTTCTGAGAGCTGAAAAAAAAAGGAAAACAAATTGTCAAATATAATCTGAATCATTTTGAAGGAAATCGCTAATCCATTGCGTTTATATTCGACGTGTTTGCTCAACAACGTACTTAAATAATGCAATGTATGTCGTTGAACTGTCGAAATGAAAGGCATTCCTACTGTAAGTGTGTTACGCAATTACATAAAATATGACACCTGTATTTTCGAAAGGCTTGGGGAGAGGTGTAGGTTATGTAGGCTGTAGCACTTGAACTGAGTTTGAAAATAGGACATTGACGGTTGAAAAAACTATCTTATCTAATGAGGAATATTCAACCAGAATTCAGTATGCCTTCTACCTCTTAAATCCTGTACCTAAGTAGTTTAAATTCCCTATAAAAGGTGGGAGGGACATCGTCGCGCACTATTTTATGAAACAGCTGCAATGGCCTATGTAGCACCATGTAACATGAGGCTTCAGGGGCTAGTGCGAATCTCGGGGTTCATTCGATTAATCGAGTCCGGTCAAACCACGTTGGGATCGGTGCAATTTATTTGATTTCATACAGGTCACATAAAGAATGTACTAAGTTCAGTCGAACACGCTATTTTTTATACAGGTAATCATTCACAAAACAACACTTCTAATAGGTTCCAACTCATTTAAAAAATAATCTTACGGTTTTTATTACTTTATTATTTAATTTATTCCCAACGAACGACTATTTCATGAAAAAGTCATTGCAAAAACATAAGAAAATTTGAATGTGGCGGCTTACCTTAGAGTGTCCGCTTCAAGAGAGTGATGTAAAAGAATTGGCTTCTTATCAGTTAGCAAACTCACAAAAAATTATAAAAAGAATGTAGTGGCAAGTAAGTTGCCTGAAAGAATCTACCAAACAGCTGTTTCGATCATATTTATGAAGAACTGAAACCACTTTGAAAGCATTTATGTATTATATTTATTTTTCATTTTCAATATACTACCTACTGTGGTCCCATAAGGAAATTAACTTTTAATACTTACGGAATGCACCATATATAAAAATTTAAAAAAAAAACTTGACTTTTGATAGAGAAAGTAGAGTACTTATTTTGATACGGAACTTAAGACTAAATATTACTTTGCTCAAAGTCTAATAATTTATTTCAAACTAGCTGTGCCCGCAACTTCGCCCACATGGATGTGAAAATGGACGTGGTACCGGGAAAAAATTAAACTATGTTACTCCTTATAACATTAGCTATATGCAAGTGAAAGTCCCGTCAAAATCGGTCCCGTCGTTTCAGAGATTAGCCGGAACAAACGACAAAAATTTTAAAATTTCATTTTGTGATGTAAATTTCGTACCTACATACATTCTTTCATATGCATATATTGAAAAGCTCTTAATTTAAAATTACAAACAGAAACTAAGTACATTCATATTTTATTTTATACAAATAAATTTGATTGAAGTGTCTGTTCGTTATTTAGGGATAGGTACATAAAAGACACATGAGAACGTAAAAATCTTTAAAAAAAAAAATGGTTCTATACTAGCTACAAGTAGCTTACTTATGTAGGTATTCAGTAAGACCGATTTGTAGAACTTTACCTACACCTTTAAAGTTGGACGAACCATGGTTATCCAAGTGATCGTTTTATTGTTTTAGCTTATACCCTCGTGAAATTTCTTGTTTCTCCGCACAACGCGTCGCGTCGCATCGCCCGCTTGCGCTTTACTTCGTTTTCGCTTATCGTTCTATTGGCTTTTTTCTCCTTTGCTCGACTGGCAGTAGCGTGATGTCAAAAAGCCTTTTATTATCTTCTCAAGAACTGGGCAAAAACAAATCTGACTCGTCCCAGCGAAAAGCGCGCAACCAACCAACCAACCAACCAACCAACTCTTCGAAATATTATTAGAATAGATGACGAAACGAGCAATTAAACAATATTTGAAACAGTTAGTACGAACATAAATTATCCGTTTTTGACTTTTTGTTTGCCACTTATTTTGATCTCTCTCTCGGAAACTATATTAGACTTCAGAACTCCGCCTCTGAATTTTCCAGAATCATTGCCCGTTCTTGTGCCGATGTCTCGAGATAATCACAGGTCATCGAACTTGTAGTTTAAAATTTGAAGCTATGTACACGTGACTAAAATAAATAGCGTCTGACTAGGTACGTTATCCGAGCAATACACGTCAACAAAACATTTTCATTTTACCGCTTGAATGCTCACAAAGCATATAAAAATTACACAGTTTTGCATTTTCAACGATCCTATACCGTGTAATGACAAATATCCGATATTTTCAGCATTTTCCCTCTATGATGAGAAAATATGAAATCAGTTGGTGATTCTAACTTTAAGTAAAGACTTGATTCAGCGAGACATTTTTTGTATAATTTATTTCATTGCACATTAGAATTTCGCGTTTTTTTAACAACATAAAAAAACTTAAATTTTCAGCATTATTGCTGATTTCTGAAAAAATGCGAACCAACTTCGCTATTCTGGCACCATATTCGGACTCAGCGACCCCGAAAACATAAAGTTCAGGTGGTCTGGTCTTTCGCGCAGGGTACTTTTTTTTTGTGGGCCTGTGTTATCTACGGTTCTCAGAATGCAGAGAGGGTAAGCAGCAGGATGAGGACGATTAGATAGTAGGTACGTTAGAAAAGGCACGTGACATTACAAAGGTATATTTTTATGATTTTACTAAAGTCACGTGCCGTTAAACCAATCATAATTTACTTCATAACGTACCAATTTCTTCACCTTCCTGTTCTTATCCCAAATTATTTGAGGTCGATGCAGCAAATCTTCTTACATACATCTGTATTAGCTAACGTCTCTAGAGTCACCTAAAAAAAAAGACAGCCTTTTTCAAAAAAAAAGAGGAGGTTATCAGTTCGACTCTATTTTTTTTTAATGTTTGTAACCTCATAACTTTTGACTGGGTGAACCGATTTTGATGATTCTTTTTTTATTTGAAAGCTGGTGCTTTCCGTGTAGTCGCATTTTAATTTGGTTCCATTCGGATAATGTGATCTATGTGAAAACCATATAAGTCTTAAATTTGTATTAAGTATTTGCGCGACAAATGAACGAATAACGCGATTAGATTAGTGCGGTAATTAAAAAGTTAAAACTTTTAACAAAAAAAAAAAAAAATAACAACCGACTTCCAAAAAAAAAAAAACTTTTTCACCGGTATTAAAAAGTTTTATTTTATTTATATTATTCACACACATCCATCCACAAGGCCCTTCAGTCTTCGCCTACTGTTAGAATACAAATATACTACCTAAATCTTTATGTGATTATTTCTTCTGTAGCTACATGTATATGTCACTAAACTTCTAAACGGCTGGAACCATATTTACGAAATTTTTGTGGGCATTTGAGTTGATCCAAAAAATCCAAGAAACCACCCAGGGTTTAGATTCGGAATTGGATCTGGTAGGTTGAACTGTTTGGGCAGGACAACGACTGTCAGGTTCGCTAGTCTACATATCTAAAGGAAATGTTTTCTATGTAATAAAAACAAAAGTTCCCATGGCTCCGGGAACTCAAAACATTTTGTTCTGTTGTAGGGCTCACAGAAATATTATTAGATAGTGATTTTCCATGGCTTTTATTAATTATTTCGATAGCAAAATAAATAACGGCACTCCTACATATCGTGTGTCAGAATGGGTGCGGCCAGCCGGCTTTATTGGCATTACAGTGGAATGGCGAATTATCATGAAATTCGCGAACACATATTTCGCTGGCTATACTTAGTTGCCTTAGAAAATTGTCGGGAAAAACCTGCCTTACTTACTTACTGCATTCTCAGAAACTATTAGGCTCTAGCTCACTTAATAACAGTGTTGTTTGTTTTCTTGATAAACCAACTAGTAGGTAGGTCTTTGTAATTGCAACTCCAGCTGTTTTTCCCAGGACGCTTCTATAGTCAGGGCTATAATGATAGGAAAGTGTAGGGGCAATTCTCGTAATGATAAGAACGCTCACAGTCTGATTAAGTCCCAATCTGTCAAAAATATGTATAGTTTCCATACACTTTTGAAAAGTTTCTGACATTTGGTTGTCACCGAGATGAGGCTGCGATTAGTTTTTGAACGTTTTTAATTATGAGAAAAAGTCGAATAATTATTGAAATGTTCCTATTTTCCATGAATTAGATACATCAAGTAACACAGAGTTAACATAACTTCGTACGCGTAGATTTCTTTCACGGATTTCACTACTTGCTGGACATTTACTCTATCTCTATTCTGAACTAGTTTATCGACATAAAACTACTGCTCTAGCAATTAATCTTGTTTGACATCTGTCATTTTGACATCTGTCAACAGGAAGTATTGAATTTATGAGCTAACAAAGTATGGATTGCGACATTTGTGTAATACTGGCGACTCTTTTACTTATGTTAGGTACTAATCAAGAGTTCGAACTGAAGATTAATGACGGATCAATATCAGACCTCAGTTTGTACCAATGTATTGACCGAGGTTTATGATCATCAACTTATCACGCATGAATCATGATCATAATTTTCGTACTATCATAACTCTTGGACTGGGTCTAAGCCGGTAATTGTGGATGACGTTGGTTTATTGTATCACGTCTGTATATTATATCATATATTTTGCAATATTTAAATGTAAGTATATCAGATTACCATATCGCGACCGGTAAATATTATCAGTGCTAAGCTTTATTGTTGTTTATGGTACGTCACCAATAAATAAGCTGACGCATCTCCGTATAGACAGTATCGATAATTTTCTTTGATATCGATAGTTATCTTTAGATGCGTGACATACCTATCGATTAGATAGGGATGTACCACGGAAATCACTTTCAAGATTGTTTTAGATATTGTGATAACGATAACAGATACTACATAGTTATAACCGGTTACACAGACTATCGTGAATCATAATTTTAATCGGGAAAGGAAGATAGCGTTTGGAAAACTTTCCGTCAAATCTAGGTACTTATTATGGAAAGTTATTTTTAGAATCTATGATTAGAGTCTGCGTTATCTGAATCCATTGTCGAAGTTGACGTATTTTTAAGAAAAGTGACGTAAATAGTAACAAATAAGGAAGGAAGACACATTCTTAGAAACTGCTCGTTGAAAGGGTAAGAAAATGCATGACGTAAGCTTAGTAAATAGGTTATTATAATAACTAGCGACCCTATTCATGAGAAGATTTGTATAGACTTTCAAATTGTTTGTGTATAGAAAGTTGGATATAATATCAGCTAACCTCTAAACAAATACTCGCAGTAAAACAAATTTAAACATTCACAAAATTATGAACGCGTTGCAAGTTTCCGCATCTATCATAAAATTATTTTATCATATTGAAATTATTCGATTTTTATTGACACCTGATCACATAACATAAGTTGATCAATCGACCCGTGCCGCTGTTACTACTTAGCCACGAGACCCTGGTTGTCCGTACAACCTACCATGTAAAAATTCAAAGGATACCGTGGTCAACGTGAAACAAATGAGATAATACAGTGTGAACCGGTTACAGCCAGTATTGCTTCGTATACTGTATAACACTCTGCGAGCCTCAGTTTATAAATACCGGCCATATTGTGAGAAAGGCTGCCCATTAGAATCATGTATTCAGGCATTGTGCTGTTAAGAAATTACCGGACTCAATGGACTTATATTTTACTAAGAAAAGATATCTTTTGAGATTGAATAAATGAATAGCTCTGCAGAACAAATAGTTTTAAGTCTTTGAATGCTTAGGAGGTTCGGTTTTCGTTTGTTCTTCGGCTTGTTTGCAAACTTTTAATCTTTTACTCAGGAAATGGTTTAAAACTGGTCAATATCTTAAGTCTAAAATCTGTTATTCTCAACAGCTTATAGCTATACTACTACAAATACTTTTAGGATTTAGTGGTTCCTCGAATCATAACGTAGGTACCCATGGTATAGGTTTATGTTCGTAATTTCTGACAAAACGGTGTCGAAAGCACCGTTTCCTAAATTATGCAACGCACAGGACATATTATAGCTTACCATGTAATATGCACTGAAGCGGACAAGGGCAATATAACGCGTCATATTGAAGAAAATAAATTAAGTTATTTAACAACTATGTACACGTGAGTGGTTGTACCTACATATAGCATGATAAGGATAAGTTCAATTCCGCGATTTCAACTGAAGAAGGTAAGGCAGGCAAGCTTATCAGTGCGATAACATCTGCTGAAGCTTGCACATGGTGCCTACATTGTAATCTAGGCATGTACAACATGCGGATAAACCATATCAACGCCTAGTCACGTTTTCCCCGTTTTCCTAAAGTGTTCGTGTATTAATAAATCAGACAAATATCACAGATATGTGTAAAAATATATCTCTATATATATTCTGTTGATTGATTTACACAACCAGTCAGGATATTTGCGTGAAACTCCTTTAAGAATGTGATAATTATTTATCATTTTTGAAAAGTGCAGGAATTTGTTTCTTCTGGTGTAGATTTTTGGATAGTTAACGACACGAGTAGAATTTCAATGTGTACAAATAGTCCCAATCATCAAATTGTTCAATTGATGACAAATATCATTAGGTAGGTAATCGCTTCAAAGGCACGGTAGCTAATAGGTATATTATTACAACACCATAAAATTAGAAAGCCAGCAGTTTAGTAGACAGAGCAACGAAAAGCTACAAAATGTTACCCAACAAACACATCAACATCCGCTTTCTCCTAAATCCCTTTGTAAATGTGATAACTAATTATCATTTTTAAAAAGTGCAGGACGTGGTGTGATTTCAGGAGTCTAAACGATACGTGCAGATTCACAATACACATTGTGAATCTGCACGTGTCGTAAAGGTCCCAAAAGTCCCAGCAAATAGTCCAAATGAACAAATAGTTGAATTGGTGTCGAAAATACAGTAGGTACATAATATATTACTATTATAGTAGCATAGAAATCCAGAAGCTTACTATGTAGACTGAGTAAGGAACTGTTACAAAATGTTACCCAACAAACGCATCTAGATCCGCATTTTCCCTTAATCACTTTAAAAAGCCGTAAGAAAGTGTCAATACCTAGCTACTCTTAGCAGGCTTCTCGCAATGTCTGCAAATAGCTCAAGATTCCAATAACGCCATATGTACGCATCTAGATATTATGAATCGACCTTATTTTCTTCCTAGATATGAAGTTGCAGGCAGACGCCGGAAAATAAGAATTTAATATTGGAATGTTTGATCTAAATCTTTGGTTCTAAGAATTACTAAGAAAAATATTAAATAGATGTTCTATTGTAGTATTAGATGAAACTTTTCCGGAGTGGTGCGTAGTTAATTTATTGATCAATAGACGACTCATGGGTACTTTCTCATACGTCATATTATGACGTGTTGACAGCATGAAAATAATACTTATAGTCTTATAGGGAAATCCTATTAGCGCTGCACCTAGCTCTATACATTACATAACAATTTAAAAGGAATTGATCTTTACCAATTAAATTCAAAGTATTGTAAATCACGTTTTGTTAAGGACACACGTGCTTTTAACTCGATTTAGTTTTACATATGGCTTTGCTTGGGTGACTTTAACGTTAATAATTTCCAGGAAAAATAATTACTTACGCACTTGTAACTCTCTCATCTTTAATGTCGGCGTGCAACTGAATTACCTACTTTGATAACTTTATAATGTTGAACAGAAAACTTGAGTGCCTTCTAAATTCAAAAAATAAATAACTTGTATTAACCGTTGCGGCACGTGCAAGATAAAGGGCACACGTGCTTTTTAGATGAATGAGGATAATAATTAAAATAATATGCACCATTTATTTACGGTATAACATCATAAACTGTACAACTACAATACTGCCGTCGTAAGAAAAAAGGGCACAACTAACATTTTTGTCAAAATTGAGTTATATACATATTTAGAATCAGAAAAAAAAGGCACATCTCCTCAATTTTTCATAGAATTTTATCTTCAAGGAATTCGGAGATACAGTTAGGCTCAAAAGTTACAAATGAGACTAATACTCATGTTTTATATAATGAAAAGGCACATTTATTTACC
Source organism: Aporophyla nigra (assembly GCA_947507805.1). Classification (NCBI taxonomy): domain Eukaryota; kingdom Metazoa; phylum Arthropoda; class Insecta; order Lepidoptera; family Noctuidae; genus Aporophyla; species Aporophyla nigra. The sequence continues at coordinate 7,811,853 of OX382291.1, read as the reverse complement.
ATTATATTGAAAAGGCACAATAATAACTTACATTTCATTAGTTGTATAAAAATCGTGATAATAAATTTATTTTAATTCATCTATTTTGGAAAAATTATGTGTAAGTCAATATTTTTCGCCAAAAAGCAATAAAAACTTTAAAGTCGATTTTCTCCATATTTATAAAATGTTAGTTGTGCCTTTTTTCATTATGACGGCAGAATATTCTAGGCACATTAAATTTATTCCTTTTCTGTATGGCATACAACAGTAGGCACTGTAGGTAGGTATGCGTAATGTGTTGTTTCGATAATGAGCTACGGAAATTTTATTAAAATAATCAAGTTTAACGTACCAACATAGTCACGTATTTATAGACATTATGTAACTCAAAATGTTACAATTATAGTTTCTTTGAAAACCGACTAAAGCAAAGATTAAAATGCAATCTGCCATCCGCTCCGAGGCGTTAGGGTTTAGGGTTGGCAAGCACACCTAATTAAAAAATATCAAACTTAGTTAGCTAATAAACAATTATGTTAAAATCAAGTAGACAAAAACGATTAAACACTCTACTGTGATGGAAATATTCAATCTCTAAAAGAATTTAGTGATAATCCCTTACCACTCAACAAACGATTATAAATGGGCAATAAAAATGGGCTACATTCGGAAAAGCCGTTAAAATCAGTAGCTTGAGAAGTTGATAGACACGATTCCGTAGAAAAAAAAAGTAGGCAGCCCTGACTGAGGTTTGGTTGCGCAGTCGCACGTGGTGACCGCGTGCTCCGCCCGTGCGTGCTCTTGCGCCGGAACAAGATCCGTTCGATTGCTCACAAACCGTCTGTGTGGGTGTCCAATGTTAGGAACAAAACAATTTACCATCTATTACCAATTCATCCTGTTAAAACCCCATAACTGTAATAGGACTTTAATTGTAATACGTATAGCTTGCAATGACTCTACAACTTTTCGTTTTCGATTCCAAACAGAAATGTAATACAATTATATAAATCTTCTCTAGGCGAAATTATTACTGCAGCATGTCCATTTTGTAATATTAGTTAGGAAATGAACGGAAATGTATGCATTAACGCAAGTACACGTATCGGTACCACACTCACACAACGTATCATCGCACGCACACACACGTCTGGGCCATTCGCAGCGTGCGTTTGCGCAGGCCGAAGCGTCGAACGCGCTTACGCGCCGCTATCCGCTATATGAAATTGCACACAACGAAAACTATACTTCAACACGTGACTGCGACCTGTTTAATTAAAATAGAAATAAGTTTATTTTAGACACATTTACTTTATCTTGTTTATAGGTTTAATGTGTGGCTACGATTTTTTTCGTTTAACTTAGCATATTTTAGTCGTGTTCCGGTGATTCACAGCATCTCAAAGTAGCAAATGATTAGAATTCAGGCTATATCGTTTCTCTGCGGTTTCTATGTGCAGTGAAATGTACTTAGGTGTGCATTTAATAAGTTATTGACGACGCAATTAAAGTTATAGTAATAGTGAACATTAAGACGGCTCAGTATTAATACAACTTTAATCATAATAGTTGAATTCAAGCCTTAGTCTTATAACAAGGTTTGACTTTTGATCAGGTTTAAATTCAATTCGACGCGAATATATATATATATATATATTTTTAAATGTATGATCACGCATAACTTTTTACATAGTAGTCCGATTGTGTAAATTCTTTTTTTATTGGAAAGGGTTTACTTCGAAAGTGGTCCCATATAAATTTGGAAAACAAAATCGAACCCTAAGGGTCGGAAAACAGGGGATGATTGATTGTTCACTCACTGATTGTAATGTATAACCACGCATAACTTTATACAAAGTAGTCCGATTTTGATAAATCTTTTTTCCTTGGATAGGGTATACCTTGCCAAGTATTATTAGTATATTAAAGCCACAAAAAATTGTAAAATAAAAACTTTTTAACAAAAAATTAAACCGCCGAAAAAAATGAAAAATCAATGAACAAAGATCACTCAAAGCGCCGACTCATAATTTTAAGGTTTATTATTTTTTGCTTTTCAGTTTTTTCGGCGGTTTAATTTTTTGTTAAAAAGTTTTCTATAACAGCTAGGTTCTTAATTCATTAACTGGCTCGGAGGTTTAAACCTGTGACTGTAAAAGTGACTGGCCTGTTAGTCTAGTCGTTAGTGACCCTGACTGCAAAGACTGAGGTCGTGGGTTCGATTCCCACCCAGGACAAATCTTTGTGTGATGAGCACAATTATTTGGTCTGTGTCTGGGTGTAATTTATCTATAATATGTATGTATTTAGAAATATATAAGTATATTTATCAGTTGTCTGGTTACCATATTACAGGCTCTGCTTAGTTTGGGATCAGATAACAGTGTGTTGGTTGTCCTAAGATATTTATTTATTATTTACTTATTTAAAACTGACCCAAAGAAAACCTTTTTTTTTTAAAGGAAGTGGGGGCTAGGTCCGCATTTTCCGAAGGTTAAATATATTTTGGTAAATCAAATTCTGTTTTTTCTTTTCGATTTTAAACGACGCCGACGTAATTTTTACGCATCTTAATTGTAGTTATAACAGATTTTTTGTTATTAAACACTCCTATTTCTTTATTGTGAAAATAAGTAAACGAAATGTACGTAATTTTATTTCACAATGCAAAGTACATGCATACTTTTATCGACAATACTAAAATTCCACTAAGCGATAAGACTTTATTTTAGGTAGGTATAAAACCATTCATTTAACAGTACTTTTAGTATGGCTGCAACATTTTAATTTCATAATACAAATTATTTACATTAGTTTGAACTGATTATTTCAATTAATAATTAGAGATAACATTACCTGATTGGAGCTTCCTTGTTAAAAAAAAAAGGATGTTGCACATATTCTTGAACGTGTGTAATTATTTACGTACCTATAAGAAATTCATTATAGCTATCTATGTAAAATCGATTGTTTTCGCAGTTTTTAACCGACTTCAAAAAAAGGAGGAGGTTATCAATTCATCTGTATTTTTTTTAAATGTTTGTTACCTCATAACTTTTGACTGGGTGAACCGATTTTGATGATTTTTTATTTGAAAGCTGGTGTTTCCCGAATGGTCCCATTTTAATTTGGTTCTATTTGGACAGTGGGGTCCATGTGAAAACCATATAAGTCTTAAATTTGCATTAAGTATTTGCGCGACAAATAAACGAATAACGTGATTAGATTAGTACAGGGTATCTACCTTAACTAAAAAGTTAAAATAAAAACTTTTTATAAAAAAATAACAACCGACTTCTTCGGCTTCCGAAATTAAAGTTATTTTTTTCATTTTGTAGTGTTTTTTTTTTAGGAAGGCGGATGTTATTTTTTTGAAAAAAGTTCTTGTTCATACAAAGTTCTTTTAATACAATTAAACTGGCGAACAAAAAAAGGCGACTTTTATTCAATATTTGCCAACCCTATTACACTTCTATCATTTTGGAATAAAGGAGGATTAAAAGGTCAAATTTTTATTTTTACTCATTCTATTAATTCATTTTCTCGAGAAGCGCTGGCCCAGTGGTAACACTTTCAACTGTAGGTTGTAGGTTCAAACCCTGGGCAGGTGCTTCAATTTGTAGTAACAATTTCATCACTAGTCACCACTGCTCTCAAAACTGTGAAGGAAAACATCGTTGGGAAACCGGCATGCTCTAGAATCAAAAACCGAACAGTTGTGGCATCTTCTAACGTGCACGCGGTGCACGGGGCCCGCGTGGTAGAATACAGAATACTTCCTTTCGATGAGTGGAGACCTTGTTCCCAAGTGGACACATAATATATAGACTGGTTATGCATATTATTTTTAAATGTTCTATGATTTTGTTCAGTAGTTCAGCTCTACTTGAGTACATCTACATATTAACAATACTTTGAATATTTTGTGCTGTAATGATATTCAAGTAACCTTCATTATTCCAGCTTCAATGCTATCGTGTGCTGCGCTTTCAACTCTTTATTACATGTTGAACGAATAATGAAGACGTAAGTTCCTATAACTTATACCTACAGTTTACTTTGAATATAGTAAATTGTACTGGAAATCCATTTAACTGTATGATTTCAGTCTTCTACTTACAATTTGGGAATTTTCAGAGACGCTCACGAAATGGTAATTTTGTTAGGACACGTCAATTTTGTTTTCAGTCTTTAATGTACTATACTTATAAACCTTCCTCTTGAATCACTATATCTATTAAAAGAAACCGCATCAAAATCCATTGCGTAGTTTTAAAGATCTAAGCATACATAGGGATAGACAGCGGGACGCGACTTTGTTTTATACTATGTAGTGATACCTACATGTTATAAAGAGACGTATTTTTTTTTGTTTTTTGTATTGGGTAATCTATGAAACTTCCAGTCAAGTTTGAAAAAAATTGATAGCTCAATTCTTGATAATATTTATAGACTACTAGCTTTTGCCAGCGGCTTCACCCGCGTGAAGGTCGGAAAATATCCCGCGGGAACGTACTACCGGGATAAAAAGTACCCTATATGTTAATCCAGGTTATAAACTGTCTGTGTGCCAAATTTCATTCAAATCCGCTCAGTAGTTTTTGCGTGAAAGGGTAACAAACATACACATACACATACATCCATCCTCACAAACTTTCGCATTTATAATATTAGTAGGAAATATTTAACATAACGCTACGATTCTAAGGAGCCGAGTTAAAACTAGAATAAGTTGGAAAGAACGCTAAGAGAAAAGAAAATCGAGGGTGGCCGATGCGATGCTACTAATAGGATGATTTCCCGCGGACGTCTTCGCAGTTAGGAGCTAGTAGGTGATAATTATATTACACTACTAACATTTGCCAACTGTTTATAAAACATAAACCTTCCTCTTGAATCACACTGCCTATTGATGATAAACCGCTTCAAAATCCGGAGCGGGTTAAAAAAATCTAACCGTACAAACACGGCGGGAAGATACTAGATTAGATAAAGATAAAACTAGAAAAAAATAAAAATTTTCGTGAGAATACCATCAGGCATCGATGCCACGGCGACGGTGAAATAATTGATGGTGAATTTGATTACGTCCATAAACTACCCAGGTATACATAAAACGGAAATATCAAATTAATTTAGCCAATCTCTTATCTAATCCAAGCGGATATGACGAGTCTAATTTATTTATGGTTACTTCATACAATGCTTTAAGTACAATGCATTTTTATTGTTTAATTTTATTGCACGTCGGCGCACGCTGCCGTAGAATGGAAAATGGATAAAATACTGGTCCAGCACGCGTAGCATGACCACCATAGAAAGAACTTTGTCTATTCTTGGTAGAATAGAGATAGAATTGTCATGCTACGCCAGCATAAAACGGTACAAATCTTTCTACAATCTTTATTTCTGTCTTCAATCTTTGTACAATCTGTAATTTTGTCTATTCTTCCGTCGACAGAACCCCTTACTACGGTGATCATGCTACGCATGCAGAACTTTGCAAATATGTCTTTTGTAATGTAATGTAACATATTATTGCAGGTTTATTTCCTACATCATTTTATGATTATTTTATCGCTGTAAAACATAACATTTAGCAAGACGCAATGCGCTATTCATTTGTCTGTACCACGTCGTGGTTGCAAGTGTCATTAAAACGTAACAAAAGGCTAAAATATTTTAATAAATTCGGAGTACCTTTTACATGGATTTGGGCTTGGTTATTTTCTATTTGCTGCACCCTAATTGCGAAACGCACAATTTATCAGAATCTGAATGGGATTGAAGATTATTTCTCAACCATTGCGTCATTTGTTCGAATAAATTGTCGGCTCAGCAACGTAAATAACGCAATGAATTTTGTTTAACTATGAATATTAAACCAATTTCTACCGATAAAAAGTTCCGCAATTACCCCTCTGGTCTGGTTCTTCTAAGTTCATTAATGACATGAATGAATCTAAAACGTACCTGTTGATTTATTTCTGTTCTGCCTTTGTCCTCGTTCACCCAGTTAGACCGGAAGTCAACCCCCCACTTAGTTGAGAAAACGCTAATACATAAAAAACCGGCCAAGTGCGAGTCGGACTCGCGCACCGAGGGTTCCGTACAAACCTGCAGGTCATCATCATCATCATTCGTCATCATCGTTTATGAAATTAAATGGTTTTTTTTTAATTTTTATATTTGAGTTGACTGAATGAAAGGTAAATTGTGGTTTACGATTTATGACGTATTAAAAAAAAACTACTTACTAGATCTCGTTCAAACCAATTTTCGTTGGTAGTTTTCATGGTAATGTACATCATATATTTTTTTTAGTTTTATCATTCCCTTATTTTAGAAGTTACGGGGGGGGGGGGGGACACACATTTTACCACTTTGGAAGTGTCTCTCGCGCAAACTATTCAGTTTAGAAAAAAATGATATTAGAAACCTCAATTTCATTTTTAAAGACCTATCCATAGATACCCCACACGTAAGGGTTTGATTAATTTTTTTTTTTGTGTTTCAGTTCTATGTATGGGGAACCACAAATATTATTGTTTTAAAAAAAAATGATATTAGAAACCTCAATATCATTTGTGAAGACCTATCCATAGATACCCCACACGTATGGGTTTGATGAAAAAAAAATTTTGAGTTTCAATTCTATGTATGGGGAACCCCAAATATTATTGCTTTTTTTCTATTTTTGTGTGAAAATCTTAATGCGGTTCACTGAATACATCCACTTACCAAGTTTCAATAGCACAGCTCTTATAGTTTCGGAGAAAAGTGGCTGTGACATACTCGGACAGACAGACAGACAGACGGACAGACATGGCGAATCTATAAGGGTTCCGTTTTTTGCCATTTGGCAACGGAACCCTAAAAAGGTACTAAAACTATAAAGAACAAGCACAGTTTTTTATCCGACGCACGGTTCGTAAATAATCGGGATTACGTCGCAATTAATTAAATGTTCCTAAATATTGGCTCGGACACCAGGCTTTCAAAGCAAACGCTCTTAAAATCACTCTCACACTGAATCAGATCCGTATCCGAGTTCCATTCGAATTGCAAATGACATGTTCTAAATTTGGTCGAACTAAGTTCGGATCTACCTAGTGCGCAATCCGTCATCCAAATAGTTGATACGGATCTATGTTCGTCGGATTTGGATCGCATGCAGTCTGCTTATGCTCTTGGCCATACAGAGACTGGATAGACTGAAGCTGTGTCAGTCTTTCAGAAGTCTCGGTGGTGCTTGGTATAGTGGTCTCAGTTGCTCCTGCTGCCGATGGGTGTAATCCTCATATATAGCCTCAATAACACACACGGTTAGTACGGTTATTTAAGAGGTATTGCGAATTTTTTAAAGCTATGCACCATTCTTATCCAGTTTTAACCAGTTTCGCCTCATCTTGTGACTAGTACAGGAGTCTACCTTAGTTTACGTTCCGACATCTTATAAAAATAATGACGATTATGATGAATTATTTTTCAACAAGGAAGCTGTCAACATCACGTGTTCCCGCGCACTGACTCGAGCAATTATTTCACTATCTTATGGTAGAACTAGGTATTTAGAATAAGCGCAGTCAACGTTAAACTTCTGTCATTTCCGTGGACTAGAAATTACTTGATAGTTATTTTTATTGCTGGATCGATACCTGGGATATTAAAAGTATAGTTCTAAGCTTCGTTATAATGCTTTGAGTATCATTTAGAACTAAATAGGTTTTAAATGTCACCTATAAAGTTTAATATCGATATCTATGTACATGGAGTCATAGATGATTATCATTTGTGTAGTCAGAATTTTTGTTATTTAGAACAAGAATAAAATTGGAATAGGTACTTCTTATTTCATTAATGTTTGTTATAATTTATAAGGTCTGTGTGCAAAATAAGGTGTTTGCATTGAATGTTCACAAAATCAAATCGATAACCAAAGTAATCATACCAATTTTCGGTAATTTTTTAAAACATTTGTAGATGGACGTAATGATAAGTAATTTATTTTCTATCTCGTGCGTAGGAAACGTTGCCAAGATATACAGGTTGATCTCAAGAATGTCCATTCGTATTGGCTAGTTAACTGATGTTATCGAACCATCAGGTGTGAAAATTATAATTATCCATGCACATCGTCCTGTGTACCGAGATGTTTGATCGTTGAATCACCGTTAATTACACATAACCCAAGCTTAACTTGTGTGCATATAAATAATTAACTTAAACTCATAGCATTCATTTCAAATAATAATAATAAATGTGGTGCTGTCCCACATACGATGAGGCACTTGATATCTTGTCCAGCATGTCCTGTTGTTTGCACGCCACAGGAGTTGATGGACGCTACTGAAAATGCTAAGCTCGTAGCCAAATTCTGGGCTAACTCTATTTAGATTGCTATCGACACGCTAAGAAGAAGAAGAAGAAGAAGAGGAAGAAGAAAAAGAAGATTTCAAATAATCCAATTACAGGCATTTTGGAATTGTCAAGGGATTGGTCAGTCAGAAACATGAAGCTAGTTGCTCATTCTACATCGTACCTATGAAGAAGACGGTCAAGAAACTCCACTGACAATTCCTAAAAAAATATTGTTACAAAAAATTGAAACAACATAATTTATTTTGAAATTATACATGTGCGAACGATATTGAAAGAAGATTTAAAACGTCCGTAACAAAAACAGAATATCAGAAATTAACTTAACCCGTGGCGGCTAAGAGATGACCAGTACCTAGTACCAGCGCCCGTTCACGAACATTACAAATGCATCAGCGCCATTTAACTCAACCATTTTGAAGGGAACTTAATTATACAACACACGCCAGCATCAGCGAGAGATTTGAGTGAGCATGACATACTCTCGGCCGCACAGGCACAATTTATAAGACATGTAGGTAGTGAAAACTAAATCTTATATTCACCTGTGACTAGAGAATTGGTACAAGCCGTGTCTTCCTGATTAACTATAACAAACTGTGATCAATCAAACGATAATTTGCCAAAAAGCTAAATTGGAATTAATCTACCAAACGAAAAACTATAATCAATTCGTTTCAGTCTTTGCCTTTTTTAATACAACATTATCATTTTAAAGTAATCCATTATACGCTCACATGCTGCCATTATGAGGTCAAGGATGCCTTTTATTTGCCGAACAAACTCTTGAACTAGCCTTTCGCTTGTAAAACGGTACGTTTGTCTTGGGAACAGACTGAAAGCCATAAAAAATATCAAGAAACGATTGAGGCCAGTCTAAGAGACAGACAACAGTGGTTTTTAGTTTATATACGACTATAAATAAAAGCTGTTTATAATTTTATGAACAGTAACTGAAAGTACTAACTTATACGATCTAAATTATGATTCTGTTTGAGTACAGCTTTTAAGTGTACTTGTTTTTATCATAGTACTTGTTCAGCAAGGTCGTGCCGCGTGCACTTTCTACAAACATCACCCAGCGAATTGCATCGATCAAATCTAAGAATTTCTATTTCTCGTACATTCAATTCGCTAACAATGATCACAATTTCCCAGTGAAAAAGAAAACAATACAGCGACGGTAACAAACATTCATAACTTGACATAACATTCCTCAAGTATGAGCTAGTGCCATCTTAGTTGCGAGTAATTGTAGGTAATAAATTACTGAAAATGAGCCAATAATCGTATTTGTGACGAGCGCTATTTAGTGCAGCAATCGTCACGCAATGTGGAGAAGGGCAAGAGGGAGGGGAGGTTTTTGGATGCCAAGTTTTGGCGCCAGAGTGGGGAGGCGTCCAGACAGTTGCGTCATGAGAAAAACATGCTTTCCCCTGTACTAGACCAAAGGCCCGCCACCAAAGGAAAATAAACATCAACGGATCCTTTCAAAAACAACGAACAAGGTCGATTACAAGGCGGTATCGAATTATAGAAAAAGTTTGAAGGATTTCTTAGACTGCTGATCGTTTAAGGTTAAAGTGACACTCAAATCTAAGCTAGGTGATGTGAGCTGTCAATCTCTTGTATCAGGTGAAATGGCGGCTCACTTCATTTAAGTATTTACAGAGAGATATTTACTGAATGAATCAGCGGATGTGATGGTTTGATAATAGACAACTACTACACAAATTATTGGATTACTACAAAACATATAATCAAACAATTTATATTGCCATGTTTTTTGTTTAGAATAACTTCAAAATTATAATCATAGGAAATGCAAATTTATTTTTCGATGTGAGCTCCTGGACTATGCGGGTCACATTATTGAATAATGACACTTGAGTTTTGACGAGTATTACTTTCACATGTCACAAAGTATATGGTGAATGAATGTTAGCAAATTGCAAGTTATTCATTTTCTCTTATTGTTATCAAGTTCGTATCTATAATGAAAGATGTTCCTTTGAGAAAATTTTGTTAAGTATGTCCCATTCAGAATGAGAACGCCTCTGTAACTATTTGATCATGTTACTAGTTTCCTACTCTAAGATCTATCTACTTACTAGTAAACATCATCTTATATATAACATTCAAGTAGGGACCAGTATATGTTATGGCCCGTATGAAAACATGAAACAGTCTATCAACTCCTACTGATTATTTTACACTTAGCGTGATACTGTACATTCAGCTGAAAAAGAAAAATTATTTAATAAATTTATTAGGCTTTTAGTTTTTTAGGGTTCCGTACCCAAAGGGTAAAATGGGAACACTATTCCAAAGACTCCACTGTCCGTCCGTCCGTCTGTCACCAGGCTGTATGTCATGAACCGTGATAGTTAGCGAGTTGAAATTTTCACACATGATGTATTTCTGTTGCCGCTATGACAAAAAATACTAAAAAACAGAATAAAATAAATAATTAATGGGGCTCCCATACAATAAACGTGATATTTTTGCTCGTTTTTGTTCGATATTGATAACGGCAACAGGTAGACGCTTGAAATATTCACAGAATATTTAGTTATATATTCACTTTAAAAATAAATAGTTAAATTAAAATAAAACAAATATTTAAGGGGGCCTCCCATACAACAAACGTGTTTTTTTTTGCCGATAATGGAACGGAAAGCCTTCGCGTGCGAGTCCGACTCGCACTTGGCTGGTTTTTTTTTATAATTTCTCCCTGTTAGAACCTCTTCATTATGTAGTCTCTTCTCTTCTCTTCATTATGTAGACTTTGGCAAGTCGCCTGCTATGATTTGTTGAACTTTTTTATTGCTTCAGAGTTCTACGTCTTATCAGCAACAATAGACTATTAAAACTGTCACTTTTAGATATAATAAATACAAATATGTTTCGATAAACTGTAGCTTTTCAGCATGCTAAGAGATTATATTTTTGGAATTTTACTGCCCTCCGATTTTAACACAATAAAGATTTAAAAAACTAAACTGTTAAGCGATTTGTGTTACTGACTGTACGTTTAGATACGTGTCCAAAAAGATAAACATTAAACATAATGATTGCTGTCGTTAAGATTCGTCAAAAACCCGTAAGCCTGACAACCGGTCTTACCAAGGTGTACGGTATTGCCCAGTAACTAAGTTGTGGAGGTCAGATAAGCAGTTGCTCCATGTAAGTTACTGGAATTCAGCTGCATCCAGTTGGGCTGCAATCTGACCCCAACACAGTTCGGAAAAGGCTAGGCAGATGATGATTAAACATGATGATTGGTTGGTCTCGTTAATGTCGTTAACGTTAGATTACCCGACTGTGCGACTGCTAAAATAGAGTTATGTTTTTCAGCAAGTCTTGTACACACGTGGAAGTAGGTTATGTGAGTCTTGATCATTTAAAAGACGAAATGTAATCCGGACAGCACTTTCCCATTGTTCTTTCCGCACTTTGTCATCATTGTCAATGTATCAGCAAACAATTATTAAGTATCAACAAGGATTCCTTCTTGACCACATGGAGCTTGAGTACCTACTTACTTTGACGCGATTTCGCATCAAAGTAGCTAGTCGAGCTATACATTTCCAATTTTAGCTGACCTCGCATTGTATAGGCTTTTCGTACAATGAGATGTCAACTTATACTGGAAATGTGTAGCTTTTTACTAAGTATCGTTTTACTTAGTAGTCTAGTAACTGAGTTTTAGAGGTTAGTTAGGCAGGCGCTATATGTAAAATACTGGTATTCAGCTGCATAGAGTTAGACTGGAAGCCAACCCAAACATGGTTGGGAAAACTCTGGGCAAACGGTGATGATGATATTGTAGGTAGGGGTCACAAAAACGGTTACACCGAAATCGAAAAAACCGGTTAAACCGTTATTTTTAGAAACCGGTCTTCCGTTTAAGAAAAACCGAGTTTTCGATTATTTTGGATTTTATTTTTAAATAATAACTTATCCAAATGTGTACATTATAAACATTTCATGTATACAGGGTGTCCAAGAACCTGGCGTCCAACTGGATTCCCACGATGCCCCAAGTTCTAACAGTACTCAGAAAAATATTTTAAAAAATCCACCCCATGTACTTACAGAATTATACTGATTTCAAAAAAAAAGGGGAAATGAGCACCCTGTGACATACTTTTGAATGCTGTGACTGCTAATGCTGATAATTTCGATATTTCTTGGAGGTTTTGTAATCTAGGGTATTGCTGTGTCTAAATAGAATGTAAAAATAATGTACTTATTGTACCATTTTAAAATAAAATATTATTTTAACTAAAGGTGATATGGAAAACTATTGAATTTCGCAACTTTGACCGACTGTAGTGTAAAAAAAATGTACCAAAATAGTATGGCAAGTGACGTCAAATTTTGACGCGTTTATTCCTCTTTTTAAAAAGGTATAATACTTACACATTAATTTGAAAAAAAAAATTTTGATAATATTTTTACTCAACAACCCAATTTTTACGAAGTGCCTACCTACTAACGGTAACTGTCGGACCCTTTCTTATCTTAGAAACTGTTATGTTACTACTATTATTTACTTCGGTTCCAAGAGTGAGCAAGAAGGAAATACACACAGGTAGATGGGTTCCCAGTAGAATAAAAGCAAAGAATGTTAGTTTAAAGATATTTTATTACAATAAATGTTCAAAATGTTGACCACCCGCGGCAATACAAGCTCTCACTCTCCTTAAAAAGGACCGCTTTATGTTTCGCGAGTAACTTTTTTGACGTATCACCTGCACTGCTTGTGTTATCTTCTCACGAAGGTCAGCGATGTCATTAATGGGCTTCGCATAAACGAGCTCCTTCATAGTTCCCCAGAAAAAAAAATCCAGCGGATTTAAGTCAGGTGAGCGGGCTGGCCACGGGATTGTTCCTGATCGCCCAATCCACCTGTTCGGGTATTGCTCGTCCAAAAACTCTCTAACGGATACGCGAAAATGTGCTGGACAGCCGTCGTGTTGGAACCACATATCTGGTGGGGTCTCTTCTAGTAAGTTTGGCAAATCATTTTGAAGAAAATTTAAATATGATTCGCCAGTCAAATTCTCGGGCATCTCAAATGGACCAATAATATTCCCTCAGAGAATACCGGTCCACATGTTCACTTTGAACCGGTACTGGGATCTATCTTCTCGCATCAAGTGCGGATTTTCCACATGCCACTCGTGCAAGTTGTGTAGGTTCATGTAGCCATCCTTCTTACATGTTGATTCATCTGACCACAAAATTTTGTCGATAAAGTTTTCGTCTTCTCGATGTTTTTGCAGGATTGTTTCACAAAACGCGACTCGGCTCGGATAGTCTCGAGGTAAAAGACTTTGCACTCGCTGTACGTGGTACGGATGATATTCTTCTTTTTGGAGAATACTGTGTGCTGTGCTCTTCGGTATCCCCGTATCAGCTTCTATTCCTCGCACAGAGATGCTTGGATTTGCCGACACCGCCTCTAAAACTTCATCGCGTATGAAGTCATTTACGGGTCGTCCTTCACCAGCTACTTGATTGGGGAACCGCCCGTCACATAGTGATTTATTTATTTTTTATTTATTTAACCATTTATGTACACACATATATAAACAGACAAGAAGAAAAGAACAGAAAAAATTGTACAAAGGTGATGCTTATTTCTAAAGAAATCTCTTCCAGCACACCTGCGATAGGAGAAAAGATACAGAGATGTAGACAGCGTGTGTAAGAGTATGAGAAAATGAAAAATATATAATCAAAAACTATTAACTTAACAAAATTAAACAAATAATATAAGAATATACTTACATACATACAAACAAACATACATACATAGATACATACATACAAACAAACATACATAGATACAAACATACAGACTACTAAAATAAATAACATTAAATTGTAATTAAAACAATAAATACAAACACAACTATGTCGATACGGAAAGATAGTGTTCTTTTACTCTTCTTTTAAAATTTGCAACTGTTTGACAGTCCCTAATGTCAGGCGGAAGTGCATTCCATAACCGCACCGCGTGCACAGTGAAGGAGTAGGAGTAGAAGTCGGTGGAGTGGGGAGGGGACTTCAGGAGGTTTCTTAAATGCGACCTACAAAGCGCATCTGAAGAACGGGCGTAAGAAAAACGGTCCCGCAGGTACGATGGTGTTTTAGGATTGTGGAGAAGGTTGAATAGCAGACATAATATCCGAGAGTTCCTGCGAAGTCGAATAGGGAGCCACTTGAGTGTCTTGCGAAATTGAGAAACATGATCATACTTTCTGAGATTAAAAACAAAACGAATACAGATATTTTGTAAACGCTCAAGTTTATTTAAAAGCTCCTCGGTGGCATCCAAATAACAGGCGTCAGCATAATCAATGATGGGCTGAATGAGAGTTTGAGCAAGAGAGATTTTGGTGTTCAAGGGCAAGAATCTCTGGAGACATTTCAAAGAATGAAATGTGTAGTGTACTTTCTGACTGACTAGAGCAACATGGGCAGACCACGATAAATAAGAGTCCATAATCACCCCTAGGTTTTTAACAGAATGTGCGTATACAATCTGAACTCCATTCAGACAGAGTGGAGACAGAGACGCAACATCAAGCCTATTCCGCATATATCTGCCGCCAATCACAATGGCCTGGGATTTCCTAGGGTTGATTTGCAGTCCAAAAGACCGCGACCACTCGCTAATCAAATCCAGGTCACTGTTCATAGCAGACACGGCGGCTTCTGCATCATCCCTCAAGAAGTGACTGTAAAGCTGCAGATCGTCGGCATAGAGATGGAAGTAGGAAGAGATGATTCTGGTGACAGAGTTAATGAAAGTAGAAAAGAGAAGGGGAGAGAGAACGCCACCCTGAGGTACACCAGCGGTAAGAGAACACCAATCAGAAAACGACTCGTCTAGACAAACCCGCTGCGAGCGGCCCCGAAGATACGAGTCAAACCACCCAATGGCGGAAGATGAGAAATTTAAAGATTTAAGAATCCCTAGAAGGATATCGAAATCAACTGAGTTAAACGCACTACTAAAGTCGAGAAGTACGAGTAAAGTGAGAGATTTGTGATCCATAGCCCAGCGGATGTCATCAGTAACCTTCAGAAGAGCCGTTACAGTGCTATGGCCAGGTCGAAAACCAGATTGAAGAGGACAGAGTAGATCATTAGAAGATAGAAAGGCAGAAAGTTGTTGATGAACAATATGCTCCAGAACTTTAGAGAGATACGGTAGGATAGAAATAGGACGAAAGTCGGTGGGTGAGACTGGCTTCGCAATTTTGGGTAAGGGGATGATATGAGCTTGTTTCCAGGCTTCAGGAAAAGTACACGAGAACAAGGAGAAATTAAAAATGTGGGTCAGGACAGGAAGAAGCGAGGGGAGGATAGGAGAAATCATCCTTGAGCAAAGTTCATCGTTACCAACAGCAGTAGAGGAGATAGCAAGAAAAGATTTTTTGACCTCAGTTTCACCCACTGGCCTTAATTCAAAAGAAGAACACTGAGGCAATGGCAAACAAGAAAGTTTGTATAACGAAGCTGATTTGACGTGTGGATCAAAAGTAACAGGGGGACGAGAGAAATGTTTGTTAAGAGCACACACGTCTGTGTCATTAGTAGAAACGCCTGGAGATTTGCCAATACCAACAGTTTTAAGAAACTTCCAAACTTCAGAGGAGTTACGGTTGTCGAGAGAATTGTGAATGTAGCGTCTCTTTGCATCTCTACACAAACGCCTGCAGCGATTACGCAGCACCTTATATGCATTCAGGTTACGCTCAGAAGCACAACGTTTAAACCTTCTCTTGGCTCTGTCCCTACAAGCCATCGCATCCTTTATGTCCGCAGTAAGCCAAGGAGCCGGAACATATTTGACCTTGACTCTACGGATGGGGGCATGACGGTCATATAAACTGAGCAAAGTGCTGTTAAACAAGTGAACCATATCGTTTATACATGAGCCCTCCAAGACGTCCGTCCAGTCGATGCCATCAGCATCACGCAATAATGCCTCCAGATCTATACCCTTGTAGTTCCGAAGGAAAATATATTTCGGCTTACGCTTGGGAGGGCAAATCCTGTAGGACATAAAGATAAGGTCGTGGTAAGAAAAACAAGCAGTGAGCTGTCCGTGGATTGATACATTATTGGAGTTCGACACAATCATCAGGTCCAACAGAGAAGGAGTGCAATTAGGGAAATGATGAGTAGCAGAAAGTGGCAGAATACTAAGGTTAAAAGAGGATAAAAGAGATTTGAGTTTGTGAGTACGACTGTCGTTTTTAAGTAAACAAGTATTAAAATCGCCCATCAAGACTACGTGATCATAAGAGGGACAAAAATCATTTAAAAGCGTATCAAATGAGTCAAAGTAATCGATACTGAGATTAGGACTATAAACGACTCCAAGGAGCATTTTAGTGTGATGTAAAGAAATTTCGAGAAATAGATGCTCCGCTGACCCCGAGTAGGAAGAAGGTGATGTGCTGATAATCTTGTAGGGAATATCAGTACGCAAGTAAACGGCAACACCACCCCCACCCTTCCCAGTTCGATCATTACGAATAAGGACATAACCAGGAAGGGCAAACTGGACAGATGAGAGAGAGGGTTTGAGAAAGGACTCAGAGATGAGCAGAGCATCAATATGTGCACAGTTAAAGGAAGCCAGAAGATCAGAGTAATGGCCAGGAACACTCTGGGCATTGATGTGAGCTATGTTGAGATTGTTGGGAAGGTGGGACAACAAAGAGGAAATCTGATCGCCGAGGGTAAGAGGAGAGGAGGAACCACTCGCCGCACTAAGGAAACTGCTAGAAGAGGAAGAACAAGAGAAAAAATCATCGTCAATATCGACATCGATCATAATTAACAAAAATAAATATATACGAATAAAAAGCAATACAAAAACTAAATAATACTAACAATGTTAAAACAATTACTACTTAAGTGCATACAAACACTCAACCAATAAAAACACCTATTCGCTGTTGTTGGCAGAGATTTCAACACAACAATTTTATGCGTAAGTTCATGGTACGGAAAAAAATAAGTGAATAAAAAAAAATAAAAAAAAAACAGAGCATACATTAGAATAACAAAAGACGTAAATAAAAATTAAATTAAGTTTCGATAACACCAGCCACAACATTCACAAAGACTAAAACGAACACAACGTGTAACGAAACGTAACGTCAACATAAAAACAAAACATGACACTGACACACGTCAATGTCATGTCAATAAAACGAATACCGGCAGGCTAAACTAAACATAGTGGGAAAATAATTAACTAAAATTAAATATTATGGGTAGTATAACAAAATGAAAATTAACATTTTATAGTGTACCGTCACTACACGATTGTGCTACAAAACAGACAATGTTAGATATGCAAGGGGACATCCAACTCGGTAACTCAACGACGCGCCTTCCTCACAGCCTTCTTTTTGGGGGTTGCGGATACAGCCGATGTAGATGCCATTGCCGGCGAGTTAGAAGCTGCAGGCACGGGATCATTGGGGGCGGCAGCACTGGCCGGAGCGGGGAACAACGCGATTAATGTATCGAGCTCAGCCATGGACGATATCTTACGGCGAGCCTTGTCAGGCGTTAAAACAATAATCTTACCCTCTGCAGACCAGCAGCTATTGATATTGAAGTGCTTGCGGGCGGCAATAAATACCTGGTGCCGTGTTTTTGTCAGAAACTCCGAAATGGTGAAGCCGCTGCCTTTGAGTGTAGTTTTGCCGTCCCAAACCAAGCGACGATGCTCCATGCCATTAAATCGCACCAATACTGGCCTCGTTTTGCCCTGGGGAGCTCCCAGTCGGTGGCATACGTCTAAGTGCTCCAACTCAATGTCATCAATCAATAGTTGCTTGGATATAATGCTAAGAATTTCATCACACAGTTTTTCATTAGACTTCTCGGGAATACCGTGAAACAGCAGAATCTTTCTCCGCATTGCAGTTTCTTGTCTGTCCAGACTCAAAGACAGGAGTTCTATTTGAGTTTTGAAGTGAGTGAGAGTTTTGCAGACAAAAGATTTAAACTCGGAGAAGTCCAGGGAAAGTGCAGCAAGATCCGAGTGGACAGGGTCAGTTCCAGCTGTAGCTCTCTGCAGCTTATCTTCATATTCGTGCATGCGGGAGCTAAACAATTTCTCCAGTTCCTCCATACTGTGCACAAGTTTGCTGTCCATGTTTAGTTAAAGTATTTGAAGTGTTGTGGTAGTGGAAGAGTGAAAGTGAAAGGAAATTTAAGAGCGAAGGTGGGTTTACTAGTTAATTAGCACATATATATTGTGAAAAACTACAATAAACTATTTTTAAATCAATATTAAATGAGGAAGCTAAAAAGTAACTTATGTATGTTAAGCCTACCCACATAGGAAAAAGTGATCTGTGCACATTAATGAAAACTCGATGGTCGGGATATCGCGTAGCCCTCGGATACCTTTCTCTGTAAAGTCTCGCTGCAGCTCGTCCATTACCTCTACATTCTCCATAAATGTAGTGCATATTTGCGTATTCTTGCGGAGTGTAGGTCGCCATGGTAGCACACACAAAACACAAACTGTCCAAACACAGGCAAAGGTCGTCGTAAAGAGTTCGTTTCAAAGTCCAGAGCACAAAGAGTAATCGAGTCCAATAAACAAAGCTTTAAATCGTAGTACGTGATCAATGGTAACAATAAGAGAGAGGTGCGTAGTAACGGCAGGAGGCAGTGACGCGTACTGACCGTACTGTTATCCTAAATAGCACGATCCCAGATAGCGTCACTATCTATCTCACTCGCACCTCTAACCTTTTTCTCCCTCACTCTTACCTGAATAATGGGGTACCATAAAGAAGAACCAGCAAATCGCAAAGATAGTTTCTGTCTTGCTCCCTCCTGTTGTAATAACGAATCACTATGGTGAGAT
Organism: Aporophyla nigra; assembly: GCA_947507805.1. Lineage (NCBI taxonomy): Eukaryota > Metazoa > Arthropoda > Insecta > Lepidoptera > Noctuidae > Aporophyla > Aporophyla nigra. Next base: position 7,792,568 of record OX382291.1, on the reverse strand, counting down.
GCATGCACATACCGTCCCTTACGGTCTAACCTGTTTTTTGAGAGGCCTGTTGTTATTTTTATGAGCATACAATAGTAATTCTTTAGAGGTTAGATTCAATTCGTCGTAAATTTTTCTTTCTAAGAATTCTGTAAGACATCGTAAAAATTGGGTTGTTGAGTAAAAATATTATCAAAAAATATTTTTTTCAAATTAATGTGTAAGTATTATACCTTTTTAAAAAGAGGAATAAACGCGTCAAAATTTGACGTCACTTGCCATACTATTTTGGTACATTTTTTTTACACTACAGTCGGTCAAAGTTGCGAAATTCAATAGTTTTCCATATCACCTTTAGTTAAAATAATATTTTATTTTAAAATGGTACAATAAGTACTTTATTTTTACATTCTATTTAGACACAGCAATACCCTAGATTACAAAACCTCCAAGAAATATCGAAATTATCAGCATTAGCAGTCACAGCATTCAAAAGTATGTCACAGGGTGCTCATTTCCCCTTTTTTTTTGAAATCAGTATAATTCTGTAAGTACATGGGGTGGATTTTTTAAAATATTTTTCTGAGTACTGTTAGAACTTGGGGCATCGTGGGAATCCAGTTGGACGCCAGGTTCTTGGACACCCTGTATATAATTTTGATCAAACTATGATCATTTCAATATTGATGAAATTAATTAGTTACGTCATACACACCGTACGCAAAATACGCGCTCAGACGTGGAGTTGCGGACACCAGCCCGTTCTACCTATTACCTACGTCATACATTACATATACATTATTATTATTCGTTCAATTTTACGGTAGAATTACAAAACTAAGAATGGAGTTTCATTTATCGTTGCGTTAAGCCAGATGTTTTGTGAATTCTCAGATACTATATTTGTTGTTTTTTTTTTATGTATTCACTTAAACGGAGTTTTTCATTTTATTCTAGTGTTCTCTGATTTAGCCATAAAGGTTATTAACGAATGTCGACGACAAAAAGACTGAAGCACTATATAAATAGGTTTAATTAAAAAACATCGAAATAATCGCAATAACCGAAAAAAAACGGAAAACCAGTTTTGAGATGAAATGAAAATCGTAAAATCGGTTAGCAAAAGTAGGTACGAATAGCTCTACTTGCAGCGACGTAATAACTAAAGTGATGATTAAGCGTAATAATTCATGAACAACGATAATACGAACTAATCAACTTACATAAATGTTTTGAGAATTTTGCTATTTATTAATATAACGATGCCGATTATAAAGGAATAAACAGATATTGTGTTACAATTGTGAATAACTATAAATCTCAATTCTGTTATTGTAAGGCCTTCGAATAGTCATAAAATTTAAGGGCATTGTGATGGTCACCCATTAAAATGACATGTTTATTAGTAGACAATTAAACTCAACGATACGTTTCAACTGCTGACAGGCCTAAAATTTCCATTCGAATCTCCATACAGTTCAATAACCATTTGTATCTCGATAGAGTTGCCAATATCCATTCGTAACTCTATAGAGTTACCAATAAGTATTCGAAACTCTATAGAGTTGCTAATATCCATTCGTAACTCTAGTAGTCTCTTTTTGGTAAGTCTAGTAGAGTTACCAAAAATTATTTGTATATCTATGGAGTTACCAAAAACTATTCGTATCTCGATAGAGTTGCCAATATTCATTCGTAACTCTATAGAGTTACCAATATCCATTTGTATCTCTGAAGAGTGACCAAAAACTATTCGTATCTTTATAGAGTTACCAATAACCATTCGTATGTCGATCTACATTGAGCTACCAACAAGCGCTCCTACCATTTTACCGACAACACATTGTTTGGAAGAAGGCATTGTATTCGTTTCATTTACAAGAAACCGTTAATGAATAGGCTGAATAAGTGCTTTAGTACTTAAAATCTCTTATGAATAGTCTATTTATGAACATAAGTAGTTAGATACACTACATAACAAATGACGCAGGAAGTCGCTCTGATCTAGGCTTTTGACGTTTGCGGGGAGGTGAGGACTATGAGGACCCCTATCTTTCAGTAGATATTGAATTACATACGTAGTCATCGCGTGGGAAGTCGTGTGGTAGGTAAGTAGAGTCATATTTCGCTAATTAATCCTATTATTGCCTTATAGGGAACAAACATTTTGCCACTACGACTTCTTCCTAAGAGTAATCCATGAACTGCACCCTAATTGCGAAACGCACAATTTATCAGAATCTGAATGGGATTGAAGATTATTTCTAAACCATTGCGTCATTTGTTCGAATAAATTGTCGGCTCAGCAACGTAAATAACGCAATGAATGTTGTTTAACTATGAATATTAAACCAATTCCTACCGATAAAAAGTTCCGCAATTAACCCTCTGTTCGCTCTATCCAACAGCACGTGCGTTCTATTACTAGACCGCTGCTCAAAGTCAAATTATTAAATTCAAATAGTGCCTATTTGAATTTAATAATTTGACTAATAAAAGGCACTTTTGAAGGTCAACTTTTACATTAAAATAGAATTAATTCTAGTTGCCCATTTCAAAAGGTAGTTTCGTATGGAGAAGAATAGGCAATAAGCTCGCCACGTCACTCATTGATTTTTTTTTACAAAAAAAAAAAACACTACAATGTCAAAAATAAATTTCATTTTGGAAGTCGGTGTCTTAGGATCTGTATTTAAGGTTTTTTTTGCCACCGACTTCCGAAATTAAAGTTATTTTTGACTTTGTATTGTTTTTTTTTAAGGAAGACGGTTGTTATTTTTTTGTTTAAAGTTTTTATTTTTATCTTTTTAGTTATGGTAGATACCTCGCACTAATCTAATCGCGTTATTCGTTCATTTGTCGCGCAAATACTTAATGCAAAGACTTATATGGTTTTCACATGGATCCCATTGTCCGAATGGAACCAAATTAAAATTGGACCATTCGGGAAGCACCAGCTTTCAAATAAAAAAAGAATCATCAAAATCACCCAGCCAAAAGTTATGAGGTAACAAACATTTTTAAAAAAATACAGTCGAATTGATAACCTCCTCCTTTTTTTGAAGTCGGTTAGAAATGTTGTATAAATTAATTATATACCTTATTATACGTAAAGACGAAACACCTAGAACAAAATACCACCCATAATAGGTGAAAATAACTAAAAATTAAGCAATGACAGATATGCTTATATGAAAGATGCCGGTCGTGACCATGTGGTGCCAACTAACGAGTTCAAGGTCCAGGGTTCAAACCCAGGCAGGCACCTTAGTTTGTGTAAATAATTTCATCAATAAAGCTCTCAAAACTGTGAAGGAAAATATCGTGTGGAAACCAGCATGTCTTAGTCCCTAAAATTAGAATACATGTGACATCTACCAAGCCGCACTCGGCCCGCGTGGTAGATTACAGCCCACTCTCGAAGCAACGAAGCCTTTGCCCAGCAGTGGGGATATTTAGACAGATTAAGCTCACATATTTACAAACATTGTAAACGTATACGATTTCCTACTAGATCAGCAAGGCACTCAGATTATAGTACTCTTTCTACCTAGAAACTTCAGTGGATACCTATTACAGCTAGGGTTGCCACCTTTTTTCTTGCAATTAAAGTACATTGCTTATTATAGGTAAGAAAAAAGTACATAGTATAAAAATAAATCATGATTTATTTGTCTTTATTAATATTTAAAAACATATTTTTTTATTGCTTTTGCAGTTTGTATCATATAAATTTCGTTTAACAAAAAAGTATGTACTTACGATTAACTTTTCAAAATCCCAAAGAAATCAAATCTTGCAAAATAAAGTATTTTCGTGAACTTTATTGTTCTCATAAGGTATAGAGTACAATTATGTGAAATAATGTGAAATAATGTACAATACTTTATTATAAAGTACGGGTGGCAACCCTAATTACAGCCATTGCACAGTTATTTAACCTGTGACAGCAACCAAACGGCAACCTTATAACAATGGCAGTAAAGATGACTGTGACTGCAAAATCAGAGGTGAAATACTGCGGCCTGAATGTGTTTCATGTATATCATCGCTTGACAAGGACGTATGACGTCTCTAGATGGGAACTTGGTGGCGACCAACAAGTACCTATGTACCTATGATAATCAGAATTTATATCGTTTATATCTCGTGGGTAATTGCTGAATATGCACTACTAGTTTCCGCCCGGGACTTTGTCAGCGTGAAATGTCTTATTCCACCGACCCACCCCGTCACGTCGCGTCGCCTGCCCTCTCTATTACTCTTTTATCGTTTAGCGTTCTCTCTGACTTGATTATTTTTGCTCGACCCCGTGATGTTAATTTGCCTATTAAAATCAAATAGAATTTTTCAAACTCAAATTCAAGTGATAGAGTCTGACGTTCGTTTCAGTTTTCCACGTTCAAACAAACAAAAAACTCTTCAGGTATATTATTAGTATAGATATTTATAAAGGTATGTACCTAAATAGATAGATAGATACTCAATATTGTCATTGAAAAATAGCTTGGCACTTAATCATTGATCTTCTAAGAATTTTTCTCAATCAAATCTAGGACAATACAGACTTAAGTAGGTAGTCAGATTTTGTTATTTGTTCACTGGTATTGTATTTTAGCTTTTTTAGCTATGAATTTCAGTTGAAAAGTCTGTTGAGTTTATCAAAGAATTTTTTTAAACATTTTGTTTTCTACAATAATATAAGTATAAAAAATACCATGAACATTTTCATGCATATTTATTAATATCTACTGAAAAGTTTTACTCTGACAAGTTCTCCTGCAAACCAATTAAACAGAAAGAGGCTTGCCAACAGAAATTACGCTTTATTGGTGTGTTTAAGTAATGTAAATCGGAATTATACACCAAGTGGACGGTGTATAATTCGACGTAGATTGTAATTTACTGAATAAAGTGCCTAAAATTACAGTATAGTTATGAAAGACACTTTATTGATTTGTTTAAAAACATTCATTTATTTAATTGATCACCAAGTGGACGGTACATAGTAAACCTACCTACCTTTAGTTAGATATAAATTTTAAAGTATGTACACAACTAAATAAACACTGAATAAGTAGTTAAGGTACGAGGAGCGAATGGGCGCAATGTTAGCGCTCGCTCGCTCTTAATCCACTTATTATAGGCAGAAATTAGCTAAAAAACAACTCTAAGTATACGCCATTGGTTCCTGAGTAGACCTGCATATGCTAAGCCATCAAACTCTCTTCAGAAAAAATAATAATAGTATAACCACTTAGCTCTGTTTTCCACTCTTCTTGGCGTGCGATAGGCCTCGCCCTATCTAATATTATTGTTAACCGCTTCTCTTCCTTTCCACACAATATTATGCTTTGTACACGCTGCATTTACCCTAAATACGTAAATAAATCTATGCCTCCACCACGATAGAATTCTATTAAAACTACAGTTTGTCGTAGTTCAATTATTATAATTTCTAAAAAATGAGTTATATTGTTATCTTATTTCTTCGTATGTCAGCTCATCTACAGTTTTTCGCTATTCCACATTTTTCAAACAATGTTTTCCACGTAAATCGGCAACCCCAGGTTCAACGTATTCATAAAAGTTGCATTTAAACCCCAAATACGTTTGAAGGCTATAATTTTTACAGTACGTAGGTATCGAAAGAAGAAAGAGCATGTACGTTAGTAAAGATCTTTTTAAATATTTTTTTGTAACAGATATAAATACCCTCTTACTTAAAACTAAAAGTAAGAGAGTAGAGTACATGGAAACCTTTTATTAACAAAATATACATAAATATGTCAATAACAACAACGATTAAAATATCAAGCATAAACTTGACGTAGAAACAAGCAAAAAAACTGTAATCAAGGGTCTACAACGGGCTTTTCAGTGTACATACTTATTACTTTCAATAACAAATCATTCCGATATAGAAACTAAAAGTGGTATCTCTTAACCAATTGGACACCTTAAACGAACAAACAAATTATCATCATCCGCTCCATAAAAAACTTCGTAGTCTATTTTCGTCAACAATTTACTTCCTAACCGAATGGTCCCTACGTCTTTATTAATATGTCATACTAATTCCCTTCCACATGAGAGGCGCGGGCGCAATCATCTCGTAACATACAAGTCCGTTTAGTGTCACTCAGTGGAGTGCAATGATTAGAACGGCCTTCGTGTCGTGACGAGGAAGCATCGACAAGAATCGGCTTGTACACTGAACCAAAGATAGATGTATTACGAGAATCACCCTTACTGCTTCGCTATAAAGGCGCTGGTAATATGCGGTCGACTATACCTACCAGCTACCTACTATGGTGACCATCAATCAGCCTCAATGATAGACTATAAAAAACTTCCATCTATTGATTAAATTGTACCGTTCTCGAGGCTGTTTAGATTTCACCTCCATAACATTTTGGCAAGTGGTTTTATTCAGTTGATTTCAGTTAAGAAGTACGCACCTACCTATTTACAGTATTACGCAATCTTACAAGCTGATGATGAAATATGTTGACATTTAATATACTTGCTGAGTACCTACTTGTAAACACACAAAGTATAGAGTTGCATTTAAACAATCTATTATCAGAAACACTAAGGTATGTAATGGTAGGTGGAGCCAAAAAATTGTGACATATAAATATTATCAGATATTTTTATAATTATTCATTGTATAATGTCGAAAAGAAAATTTTGGCAAGAGCAACAATATTTGGCCAACAAAAAATTAAGGTAAAAAGTGTTAGAAAAACTTCGCGTCTCATTCTTACCTCGATGATTGACAAACGCCGGCGCGAAAAAGTACCTAAGTATGTGGAGAAAAAGATCTTTTCGGATTTTTTGCGAATAAAACCGCAAAAACTCACAACACAGCGTGCCAAAATATTAAGCTCTCAGTACCTATGTCCTCCCGTCGGCGCTGCGTGGCCTTCCTATTTTTTTGCTACCATGGTCATTGTCACTGCTTTTGCTAATAATCACGATTCACGACATTGATGCTTCACGAAACTGACGGGTATTAAAACAGTTTTTAACTATAGATGTTTACTTTCATGACACCAGCAAAGTTTGTGCAAACACAAGATTTACCTTCACACCATCAATCATCTAGTTATCTTACAACACTAGGTTTTACCAGCAGAAATTCTAATTATAACAGCTGTCAAAAGCTTGGGCGCCATCTTATGTGCAGTTACAAAATGTTTACTTTTATTTTGAACGCGTTCTTTTGAAATACTTACGTAAATTTTGTTTCGTAAGTAGAAGATATCTTTCAGCGTAAAAATACGATTTTAGTGATATCCGTAGCTGTAGCTATGGTGCAAAATATTATTGATATCTTGCTTATGTATAGTTTAAAGTAAACATCATCTTCTTTGTCATATAAGTGACTATGCGTCACATAATTAATCTGGCTCGTGTCACCCACGTCTTTAGTTTCCGAAACGACGTAAAACTTCATAATAGTTAGTTTATTTTTTAATCATGACTCAGTAAGATATTACCTACACAATTTTATGCTTCATCAAGTGATATGACACGTGCGAAGTAAACAGATTGCAAATAGTTACCTACCTACTATACTACTCACGTGTGCAATGTGCATTTTCGAAATAACATCAATGTATGAGTTTAAAGAAAGACAAATTCAAATATTGTTGCATTACCGTATATTACCATTATATTCAGGCCCACTTTACAGGATTTACCTATTCAAATGTAAATCTTAATCTGAAGTTTTCAAATAAAATGAAAATGGGATTATTTAGTTGCTTAAAGATAAGTAAGTAATGATTAACGTCTACTTTAACTTACTACTACTTAACACCGACTGAATCTAGTTTTACAATAATGATAGACTTGTAATAGAGTTTGTAAAAACCTACTTACAGAAATAAAATCATTTAACTATACTTTATTGACGTTTAACCGTCTCTCAATTTTAAGCAACATTTATGACTGAAGGACTCACAGTTTAGTCGACTAATAAGCCTTGCTATCAGTGACATGAAACATAGAATTCTGTATTAGAAACTAGATGTTGCTCTCGACTTTATTTACATACAAAATGCAATGCTCCTTTGATTTCCGTGCTCATCACATTGTCTAAGGTATAGCTACTATCAAATTCCATTTTCAGAGGTTAGGTTGTACGTCGTCTATCAGTCATTCAAGGCCCTTATTCTGATGTTCAAAATAAGACAAACAGGACGCCGTTCATTCATGCACTGTCCAGCGGATCTATTTCAAGTGATGTCAAGTTCAATCTAGACTCACAGGAATTAATTTGTAAAAAATCTGTCTCGCTCGTAAGTGTAATCATCCGGTCGCGAGGCAAGGCCAAGTCATTCGACTGAGTGACCGAATGACACTGCCTATTGTATCTGGAGGGCCCAGCCTGCGCTATTTCAAACAATATGATAAACGACCCGACCTACTCTACGCCCCTCCTGTTTGGTAGCTATCGGTATTCAAGTGTATACTTATACACTTCAAGCACTTGCTTGCCTACAATCTAGAACCCATATTTACAAGTACTTTTAAACTTAAATAAATAATAGTTTAAAAAAACTAAAAAACACGCTTCCATTGAAAACCAAACTAAAAAGTACAAAATAATGGAAAAAAAGCGTGGGGTGCTTTTTAAGGTATTTTTTTTTATTGATATCAGGCACCCCACGCTTTTTTTCCATTATTTTGTACTTTTTAGTTTGGTTTTCAATGGAAGCGTGTTTGTTAGTTTTTTTTAACTATTATTTATTTTCTATTTTTTAGGGTGTTTCGAATTTTGAAACGTATGTCAGCGTAGTTTTCGAAGACAGTTTTTTTTTGCTGTCCTGGTAACCCTGGCAAGGATAATGGCACAAATTAGTTTGTGACGTATGTCAGCGTAGTTTTCGAAGACAGTTTTTTGCTGTCCTGGTAACCCTGGCAAGGATAATGGCACAAATTTATGATATTATTGCATTGTCAGCGGTCCTTGACAGGTGTGCAAAGTTTGAATGAAATCTGGTCGTTTAAAGTGGGTCAAAATCGCGCTATAAGGAGTCGGTTACAAACAAACATACAAGTGAAGCTAATATAAAGCGTGTAAAAATAGAAAATATGTAACCAGAGGGGTAATTGCGGAACTTTTTATCGGTAGGAATTGGTTTAAAATTCATAGTTAAACAACATTCATTGCGTTATTTACGTTGCTGAGCCGATAATTTATTCGAACAAATGACGCAATGGTTTAGAAATAATCTTCAATCCCATTGAGATTCTGATAAATTGTGTGTATCGCAATTAGGGTGCAGGATCGTCGAATGTAGTTGCATTTGATTAAAAGGCCGATGAATGTTTTCCGAAATAAAATGAATATTCATAAAATAACATCACATCTTGATCCCTGAAGGTTTGCGCAGAGATGTACCTTATAGTCATCGATCACTCGATCCTTATAGTACACCCACATTTTGTCAGTTTTGTTTATCAATCGGGCACAAATCCAGAGGGGTAATTGCGAAACTTTTTATCGGTAGGAATTGGTTTAATATTCATAGTTAAACAACATTCATTGTGTTATTTACGTTGCTGAGCCGACAATTTATTCGAACAAATGACGCAATGGTTTAGAAATAATCTTCAATCCCATTCAGATTCTGATAAATTGTGCGTTGTAGGTTCTAAATGATCCATTGATTCATACTTTCGAAAAATGTATCTGCGCAACCACGTAAATACCGCAATGAATGTTGTTGAATTGACAAAGTTACGCAATTACCCTCTTGTGACGATAGGATTCTGCTTCTTCCAAACGCACGTTATAGACCGCATAAGGGTCTTCTCTTCTTCATCTTGCTTTAATTGTTAATTTGATTTTATTGTATTATTAGAATGCTGACTTCATTAACAATGTTGGTAGATGACATAATCATGAAGTTATGCTGTCGCATACAATGTAAATTACTTTAAAAAAGTCTTAGACTTTAGTCACACGTTAGCCTCATAAACTGAAAATGTTGTATTCCACCCTAATTTCGTTCTGAAGGAAATCTTCAGTTGAGAAATATTTCTCACTTACTCACAGTTAAGTAAACTCAGTTAATCACAAGCGTATGATTAGTCAGATAAGTACCTATATAAGCTACCGTTAGTCAATGTTTACTAGCGAGTGTTTTGCTAAAAGTACACGTGAACTCACCACGTTTCAGGCAGTCGCACGTGTACTTGGCACTTCTTGTTTTATCATCACTCAATGAGCTACACGCCCCGTGTGAACCGAGCCAATAACCAACACTGTACACTCTTCTTAAATAGACATTACTTGGAATCTTGACTCCTGTCCAAAGTGGGGGACATTACATCGCTAGAAGCACTTCAGCACGACCTTAAACCTCTTTTTGAACATACAAGCACCTTAATTGCATCACACTTTCAATCACAATCTAAATAACTTTAAATTTTATTGCCAATCCATTGCTTGTATGTTAAAAAATAATAGTTTAAAAAAACTAAAAAACACGCTTCCATTGAAAACCAAACTAAAAAGTACAAAATAATGGGAAAAAAGCGTGGGGTGCTTTTTAAGGTATTTTTTTATTTATATCAGGCACCCCACGCTTTTTCCCATTATTTTGTACTTTTTAGTTTGTTTTCAATGGAAGCGTGTTTTTTAGTTTTTTTAGTCTATTATTTATTTTCTATTTTTAGGTTGTTTCCAATTTTGAGACGTATGTCAGCGTAGTTTGTGTCGTATGTCAGCGTAGTTTTCGAAGACAGTTTTTTTGCTGTCCTGGTAACCCTGACAAGGATAATGGCACAAAGGGAAATGCCCATTTAATAAAGAGGTTTTGGCCAAGTGATGCCCACGAAAGAAACAAATTATAGGCATTAGGGCTGACATCATAGATTAAAAACCTACCACTATTTTTTGAATAGAACTTGGTTGGACTTTTATAAACCATGTATAAAAATTCAAGGTTATTAAAAAAAAAACTTTTTTATTTTTATTATTCGTTGTCATTTAAATAAATGATAACCACGTCATCTAGGAATTGGGTTCACAATACACAACTACAAAATACAACTTAGGTTGAGACAAAACAAACTACAACAATTTCTATGGTTTCCTTGTTACTAAACAACTGAATTATTCAATTCAAATCTATCTTACATAGCTATGCAATATAAGTTACTGAGTATGTATGTACCTTTTATGTTCTTATAGTAACTCTCTTGTTGTGGAGCAATCCATTGCTGCAATATAGACCGAACTTCCATATTGCTTATGGTAAATCTCTTAAATCTTCGTGTATCTACGCCACAGTTGACACAGAGAGGGCTCCGTGGTAACCTGGTAAGTTTGTGTAAATCAGGTTCCATATTCGTGTCAGGTCCGTCATGAGAAACAGGAACGGTATCCATTGGCAAGCCGGTGTCGTCGTGGGAAGTGGGTACAGAATCTAATGTAAAACCAAGGTCGTCATCGGGAGCGGTTACAGGGTCCATATTCGTAATCAAAGTCGTCGAAAATCAAATAGAAAAACGGAGTAGAAAATAATCACGAGTCGCAAGAACACACACAACACCAAACAAAATGTGAAATGTCAATCAGTTGTCAATTACAATTATTATTGACGTAGGGATGCGATATGAGATCGATTTACTGAAAAATCAGTAAATCAATTTAAAAATAAAAAATCTGGAGACATGGAATCGGTTCAATAGATCTTATTTAGAAGCATGGCAATGGACAAACATCTTTTTTCTTTCTAAAGAAAACAACAAAGGTGAAACAACTATATAATAAAGAAAAGTTTTCCAAAAATCAATTTTTCGTAACCGGTTTTATTTCGTGTATCGATTGTGTGTGTTTCAGTAATGGTTGCCATCCCTACTTGGACAGGATTGACAATCGACCGGAACTGTTAGATACGATAATAAACGATTGAATGTTTTTATTAAATAGGCTTTTAATTCCGGAGTTTTCATAACGAATTAGTAATAGCAATATTTTAGTTACTAAATGGGTATTTTTTTTGTATATACCATATTGATGGGCGCAACATGGCCAAGAACGGGCGTTTCCCTTTATGAAATTATTGCATTGTCATCGGTCCTTGACAGGTGTACAAAGTTTGAATGAAATCTGGTCGTTTAAAGTGGGTCAAAATCGCGCTATAAGGAGTCGGTTACAAACAAACATACAAGTGAAGCTAATATAAAGCGTGTAAAAAGATCTGCAAGCAACACAAATAACGCAATGAACGTGGTTGAACTGTCAAAGTAGTTCCTGCTAGTTTCAGAATTGATGATTTGTAGTTCCTTAAACTAGAAATTAAAATTACTTTATGAAAAACATAACAAAAGTTGTAATCTTGAGGACTACATTCAATAAAATCTTAAGTAATGCTAGAGTTTGAATACTCCAGAAATCCATTCTAAGTCAACTCGGGCGATCAGTAAGATGCACTTAAACAATAAGGCATTTGTTTATGAATGAGGTGCTCAGTAATTAGTTAGTGTCATGTATCAATCGTTCGTTGTGGTACGGACAGGAAAGTCACTGATACTGATACTGCCATGTAATTAGTGCTTGGTTTCACAACATACTCGTAGATAATGAAGCGTCTCTCACCACATGAGACTGACACCGTGTCCCACAAAGTTGATGGCACAGCAATATCCTGTAACAATTGTTCAGTTCAAAATTAAAACTTTAAAATGGTACATTGTCTATATTCTCAATAAAGGGTAGAGCCTGTTAGGACTTCTCAAGGAAAACATTCATGGTATGGAATAAGAAACAATGAAGTTACCTAGAACTAGGCACATTATCGGATACCTATTCTTCCTGAAAATATAACGAGGCGGCTGTTTCATCTTCATCATGTTTGTTATTCAAATATTTATAAAGTTACAGTGTGTCTTACTGAAGTTAGGTTAAACCCGATTTAAACGTTATGGTGACTCTGAAGTGCGCTACTAACTGCGCAGAAACTCACCCGTCACCCCCAATGATAGGAGATTTTGTTACTGCGCAAAGACTCGCCTCATGTTCAGACGTCATAAAGTTTGAATTGGACTGTACTCTATAATCTATGCTCAAATCCTAGTTCCTCTAGGTACTTCATTTACTCCTCAGTGACTTGTTTACGTTTCCATTATGTTTAGATAACCACATAAAATTACGACGCTGATAAAAAAAACTGTATATCTTCTACCTTATGATCTATCTTCTAATCTCCGCATTAAAATACGTAATACCTATAAATTAAAGCAGCTGGAAAGTTTCCTTCATATATTCAGACAGGTTGATTGAAATTCTAAGCGAACATGCGCCAACTAACTTGATGAAATGATGACAGACAGGTCGCAGCGAGCGCAACAATAATTGAATTTGTGAAGTAACTGCATATCGTCACGGTTCATGACTATCATTCAATTTCGCAGAGCCAAAAAGTGGTTACAATGTGCCCAATTTAGCCAAACTACGCACACCTATTCTGAGTGTTTACCTGGCCGAGCTGACCAATGTTTGGGTACAGTAAGACCGTTTGACCAATCAAGTTTAACGGCTCGGGAAGTAGGTCGCGCATGGTTGAGTTCTCAAGGATTCCTCTCGAGTTGTTACGTTCACACCTCTCCCCAGTCAGTTCACAGACCATTGGAAGTACTAAATTGTTGAGATCCGGCTCAGCACAAGTCTAATCAATTTTGCGATTCAATTCAATTGTGGCACGGGATGCGACATTTTGTGCAAATATAAACGGCGGACGGACAGGTTATCTTAAGGCATGCAGCGCTGTGCATTCATCCTGTTTTTACATTGTTTTGGTTCCAAGGATTTTTAAAAAAGGCAGTAAATGGCAAAAAGAAAGAGATCAACAGACAAGTAAAATAGTGAAAAAGTGACTATTATAATAAATGGGTTTAGCAGACATAATAATTATAATATTCTTAAACCAAGGATATTAAGATATCCTCCAAATTATTGTCGCCAGTTTTCTAGCTTGTATTCACAATCATTGCGTCCTATACTGCATAGGTTGTTTGTTTTCAAGCGAGGCGTTATGTACTGTTTTATGTATCCTAGTCGCCCAATATCGAATATAAACTTATTTATGTACTTACCTAGTAATTTTTCAGGGACTTCAAACTCACTTTGTTCGATTTTTATTTGATTACTAACATGTTGCTTACTCGATTAGTAAATGTGATGATTATAGGATTTAGACTGTTATTTCTTGAATTGATGAAAACTAAAGTGGGTTTCATAAATATGAAATTATCCCCAAGGTCCAAAAAAGCGTAGACCACGACGAGATGACCATTGTAAATTAGAAACGAAAGACGAAATGAAAGATTTCTACGGCGCAATATCAAAAATTTGCAAGAGAGCGCTCACTTTGTCTAGAAAGAGCTATTCTTAGGCACTATAGTTCATAATAATTACAAAATGCAGACTTCGAATAGTTTTCAGACTTTTCAGTACAGCGCGCGAACTTTTCACAAAATACTTGGTATTTCAAGTTGTCATAGTATTTTCATATTTGGTTTTGTGGTTATTATTGTATATTCTGTGTCTTTCACGTTTCAAGGTGACTCGAAATGAAGACGTTTAGTTCGTTTAACTAATATTGATTAATGAGAGACGCAGAAACTAGCGATTATTGTTTAGAATGTAAAAATAGTAACGTAGTTTTGAAAACACCGTCGTCTTCTTTTGGGGCTTTGCCAGAACACTGTAATAACTCATATTGTGGGTGTGGCAACTTTCCTGTTCGAATTCTATTTATTTGGTATTCTAATAGTTGTCTTACGTCCTTATATTGATTTTCTTCCCAGTACTTAAATCTTATAATTTGTTTAGAAGCAGTTCCGACAGATATTCATTTAGTGAAATCCTCACTTCACCCAGACTTCACAAACAAGGATTTTCCATATGATTTAAATCCATATTAGCACTGAGTCTTTGCTCACAAGATACTATTAAATTACTAATTCAAGTATCACACTATTTTCATTAAAAGTTGTAAATAAGAAAGTTTGCTGCAAATATTTGACGATCGTGACGGATTGGATTTAGCAGCTTATACGTCAGGAGGCGTGGCTCTACTTGACAAATATAGTTAGTCTATCAATTCACCTATCCTTGTCGCGTGATTGAGGTGGAAATGCGCACCACATCGATGTAACAATAAACATGTGTCGTCACATAAGTGCTTTAACTATTAGACCATCGTGACTATTGCCGCAAGCAGCTATTATGGGGGGCAACTCCGGTCACAATAGCTGTCGTGCCATGCCTTTGACATTGGCTATATTTGTCACAAATATTGGTACTGTCACGCGACTACAATCAAGAACATCACGGATTGAACTGTATTCCATCTATGTAATTGTTTGCACAGTATTGTGCGACAGTGTTGAGAGTGATGTTTACAGAATAGGATTTTAATGTGGAATAAGTATTTGGTCGAAATATTGATGAAATTCTGGAGCATAATACTGCCGATGATAATTTTAATGAATATAACTTTCCGAGAAAACGTAATGAGGTTTGCATGTGAGTGCTTCCCCGAAAAACATAATTGAAAACTGATTTGCACCTGTATCCGGATTTTAGGTCAGGCTACGAGTTTCAGTTTATACTAGTAAATCATTCATTACGTAACACAAAAAAAACGTCACACGTGACTTGAGCACAATATTGGACAATTGTTCATACTAATGGAGAATCGTCAAGTATGTACATCACATGACTGTCAACAACAATAGAACCAAACGAATTGTAACAATGCTATTAAAAAAGTAATGTTTACTTTAAATATTCTAAAAATCATTAATTCGCTGACAGACAACGGTAGTAAAGTGACCAATAGGTTTAAGAAGAAGCGAGACGGAAGCCAAACAAATAATCTTACGCATTTCCAATTTACAGTTCAGTTTCAGACCATATGATGAACAAAATAAGATTCGCGTCCGTAACACGTATGTATTTACAATAAACACGTGTTACGGCTAACTTAACGCAATATGTTAATAAAATTATCCCCTAAGGGGGTGACATCCTGCCGGGGTCGCGTGATTGTTCGAAAGAGATACCGTGACCCTGGCACATGGGCAACTGAAGGAACACGGGTGGGTTTTAGTCAGTAAAAGTCTGACACGCCCTCCCGCTCCGCCCAGAGCGGGAGAAGTAATTTGATGATTTCCCATCCAAAAAAAAAAAGGGGTGACATGGTGGATGAAAGTGTGTATGTATAGAAATTGGAACTTTTTGTCGATGGAATATACCATCGCGTAAGTATGCGATTTGTTTATTAATTAACAAGTCATATGCCCAAATATAAACAATAACTTGACTTCCTTGTGTTAGTGGCAACTAAAGCAGCCTTAGAAGCGGATGTCTTCATCAAAATATTATTATGTGCACTAAACGGTCTTAGCACTAGTTTGTCAACCTATAAAGTTATCACAAAATTCAAATTTATCGAATGTGACAACTTGTCAAACGCGCGTAAACTACTGCGATTGGCTGATAAATTCATTCATTCAACCAATCGCGCGTGTCAAATCGGGGGGAGGCCTAGTCCAGCAGTGGACGTCTGTCGGCTGAAATGATGATGATGATGATGAACCAATCGCGCAGATTAGGCGCGCTTGAAAATCTGTATTTGACAAACTGACCCTTAAAATGCTTCATGCCGATATCTGTAGTAAGGTAGCCCGTTGTGACTCAGTTATCGTATCAATACGTGTCTATGCAAATAAATTAAATTAAACTATAAACTTTTTAACTAAATGCATACTAGTTACAAGCCCTACATGAGTACCTATTAACTACCTACAAATTGTTTTTGCGAATCCTAAAATGTGTCGTTTGTTTTTTCTTCTAAGTAAATTTACAACTGTCTTGTTATTTTAATCAGCCATAGAAACGGCTTTATCACGGTAGAACTAGCTACACAGTTAACAAATTATTTCCCTGATTGTACTTGTTGTAGTCAAGAGTCAGACGACGCCGCGACCGACGTGCAGAATTAAATTCGTAAAGTTATCAAACAATACAATGCGTCTGCCACGTAAAAGCAAGCGAACGCCATAAATAATAAGACAATGTGATGTTTTGGGGTTACGCAGTGCGAATATAAAATCCTATTATTTTCATGTACCTACCTGCGGAAGAATCAGTCGTTCAACAGTTGATAATGATTTAAAATCAAATCACGTTTCGGTTTTAAACATTGATTTAGTATTCTAGGTGTAGTAGAGATAGTAAAATTATTATAAAGCAAGGTATTCACATGGCAGTTTTTTGTTTACGAAACTGAACTTTTCTTTGATTAAAATCTTCAGGTACCAATCACCATAAAAAAATACACTAATAACACTGGTAAGTTTTTCCTATGTTCATTCATACTCATGCAAATTCTAAACTCATTATTATAAAACTCGGGCTGGACGCTTTTTTTGGCAGTCCAAGCAACCGGTTTCGTCCAAAATTATTTAAACCAGTTCAATCCAGTATCATGCGCATCTGTCTTGTCGGCAGACACTATACATCAAGGTACATATACTTTCCGAATGATGCCCAAAATACGCACCTAAGTCAATGTAATAAAGTTTAAAATTCACCACGAAGTCAAGAAACAGCTTGGTTTGACTGAATACAATTAAGTAGGGGAACTGAATCGCATGAGCGTAAAGCATTCAGTACTTTTATGAGTCATTTTGTTGCAGCCGGCACGGTAACCCTTTATTTATATCCTAGATCCCATGAGGTGATAAAAATTCTGCATGTTTTCGTGTACATAAATGCGAAAAAAAAAACTTGTTAGGAAAATTCTGCCAAAGTTACGAGTTTGGGCCTTTTCACGTGTTTCTGAATCGATGTAACCTAGTGCATATGCAGTTACCTATGGTAAAGACTATTTTTTCTTAAATCAATACCCAAGTTTATGAATTACATCGATAGAAAAATAAAAATATATCAAATAATAGCACAACAAGATACATACACTGGGATAAGGGCAGAAGAATTATGATGATAATGATGAAATAACAATACAACAAAAAAAAAAATATTCGAATACACAAAATTTGGGGTCCAAAAATGCCCAGAATGGTCTTTGATAAGGAAGCACGAGAACGAGACTGCGGTCAAACTTCGATAATCAACTTTAAAAAATTCGCCAACGTTAGTGATCCTGTGGGAGATCTGTGTTTCATACTTATGCGGCCGCGATGGCTATTTATGTCTTCCCGAAATAGCAACGGCTTGGTCACATGGCTGCCGAACCAAGCCCCTGCAACGAATAACGCCTGACGTCACTGCAGCGTCACATTCAATGAAACTTGTATACATTCCTCATTCTGACACTATCAATCCCAATTCTCTACTAAAGTTAATTTCAAACACCAGTCATCATTGGAACAGTATCCTCATAAGGGCTTGATTTCTATTGTTATAATTCCATAACTAAGTGCATTTTCCTTTTTTTTCAGAAACCTCAAATGCGGCCGATGATAGTTGAATATGACCCCAAGAAAAAAGGAGTCAAAAATGACTTGTCAGATGTCGTTATGGTCAAGTAAGTGACTATGTTCCGTACATTCTGCAATGAGGATGCCGCTAGAGCGACAATCACTGAATCAACCTTGATTGCCCATTTTGTGTTGTCAATAATTAATTTCAGTTTGATCTGGTGCCACATCCGATCAATGATTATGTTGTACTGCTTAGTAATTAATTAGAAAAATAAATAAACATTAAAGCATGCTTCACAGCTTACCTCATTTTTGTTTCTGTTCAGCAATTGATATTTTAATTGTGGAATATCTTGTCAGATTTGCCTTAAACCTAATAATTTTGACGTTTTTATTTCTACAGGACATTGAAAAGAAAATGTATACCTATTAGATTTTATGACCAAGGTTAAAATATCCTAAATCGGTAGCAATTAGAAGTTCAATATGAGTGCGCTCCTAGGTGCGCCGAGCGTGCAGCTCTGCTCTGTCGATCGCCCTGATCGCATCTCACTGTTTCTTTTTTTTTTGACAAATTTATGTTTTGTCGTGGTATTTTATATTGTATGTTGACTGTTAAGTACTCGCTCCTTAAATGAATGAGCTAAAATGCTCGAAGCTGTACGGAGACGATCCGGGAAGACGAGTGCTGCTTCCACGAGATAAATGTCGTTCGTCGACCTTGATCATCTTGCAATGGACTCATACACCGGTACATCATTCCATTTTATGGTTTCAATTTTGTTTATTTAATTTGTTTTGTTTGGTAATGGTAAAAAATTTGGAGATAATTGTGTACGAATAGTGCCCAAGTCCGCTGCCACAGCGCCGACGCTTGCGCCGGCCGTGCGCGGCGGACACTCGTGCGCCATCTCTGTTCAGGCTCGGGATTGGCTCGCAAACTGGCGATTTGTACAAATTTGATTTAGCTTTATGTTCTACTTACACGTCTCTACTTTATTTCTTACTTACTTCTGTAATCCTAGAGATACAATATTATAGAATTATGATATAATTCTTGTCAATTTTTGTTACTACTATAATCCAATCGTCTATGTAACCCCATTGTCCAATTGCCATATTTGTCCGTTAAGTTTATAGACTTCATATTTTTGATTATAACGTAAAGCTGTATTGAATTTAACGGTTGAGCCACCTATTTGTAAATGCCGAGTCTTAACAGAGTGAAGCGCACACAAACAAAATATATTATACTTTATTTTGGAGACCATAATGAATGTATCACACTTCACACCACAACACTCACACAGAGTAATGCAGCTTACAATCAGTAAATAATCTTGATCATTCGCGTACAGTTCATAGTCGCCACAGAATCAGTATTCCGATGAGAGTAGTGTCATGTAACTTGTTGGAACCGCGGCCGCGACATCCACACCTCGTTCGATTCACATTATAGCTTGAAACGTGGCGCTTTATGTGTTCTCGCTACCATTACATAGATCTGCTTTAAATTCAATGAACTATTAGAGACTACACTTTGTTACCTACCTCACTTCTAACCTATCAACACCACTTTACTTAGTTTGTAGTATGGGGTTCGCCGAGACACTTATTATAACAGTATTTGGGGAATGTTTTACAGGTACAAAGTTGACCCAAATGAGATCCCAGTGGAACAACAGGCAGGCTCCACCCTGCCCCTCATGGAGATCCCGGGCAGGGATATTGAGGCTGATGAGGACTATAATCCTTTCGAGCACAGGAAGCTGGCGCACCCCACATCGTAAGTGTACTTGTTAAATAAGATATATAACATATTACAATGCAGTTTTTCATTTGCAATATAATTATGATGAATACTTTTCTTTCCAGGGATATGGATACCCTGATTCATCTGTTGAAAGGATCCCTCGGAAGTGGGATCTTGGCTATGCCTATGGCATTCCACAACGCCGGTCTGTATTTCGGCTTGATAGCAACGTTCGCCATCGGAGGTATTTGCACCTACTGCGTCCACGTGCTGGTAAGGACAGCACACGAACTCTGCAGGCGGTTACAGAAACCCTCGCTAGGGTTTGCTGAGACTGCTGAAGCCGCTTTTTTGTCTGGACCACCTGCTGTGCATAAGTTCTCTCGACTTGCCAAGTATGTTGCATAATCAATAGACCATACTAATTTGTTACAGATATTGAACAGAAACCTTAATGTGTGTATTTGTTCATGTTGCAGAGCTATGATCAACTGGTTCCTTGTGATTGACTTGCTGGGCTGCTGCTGCGTCTACATCGTGTTCGTCGCCAAAAACGTGAAGCAAGTAGTGGACTTCTACGCGACAGGGACTTCCTTTTATGACATGAATGTTCGTTACTACATGGCTGTCCTACTTCCACTGCTCATCCTCATGAATCTGATAAGGAACCTGAAATATTTAGCGCCATTCTCGATGATTGCTAACTTACTGGTCGGAACTGGAATGGGAATTACTTTCTATTATCTATTCCAAGATATTCCTAGTCCAAGCGACCGCTTGGCTTTCACTCGTGTTGAGCGCCTACCAACCTTCTTCGGAACCGCTATCTTCGCACTGGAAGGCATTGGCGTCGTCATGCCCCTGGAGAACAACATGAAGACCCCCACCCACTTCATTGGATGCCCTGGTGTGCTTAACACTGGAATGTTCTTCGTGGTTTCGTTGTACGCGTTCACTGGATTCTTCGGCTATTTGAAATATGGTGATGATACCAAGAGCAGTATTACTTTGAATCTCCCGCAAGACGAAGTGTAAGTATAATTACTTTGCTTTAAATTCTTAAACTTTCAGACCCGTCTTTTAGAGTCGATTTAAATCGAGCTTCATATTACGATGCCCCCAAGTAAATATTGACATACTTTAAAAACAAATTATGTACTGAAATCATATGGACGCTTGAAAGGCAAAATTGACTAAGCGCCATTGTGGCCCTATGGCGCTTAGTCAATTTTGCATTTCAAGTATAAATTACTTACATAAATTTCTGTAGAATTTAGTATCTATCACCAAGGTATAAGCTGTTACTATACTGCCATAATAGCGTATGTGTACTATTCCTGGAACACTTTCTCTTTCATATTTTTTTTTAAATTCTAGGTTTTTCCACATAAAATTTAATGATGAGATCGTAATTGAATTGCACATAAATAAGCTTTCGTTAAATAATACGACCCGTTGAAAATAAATTCACCAAAAACAGAAAAGCCTTTCTACTGTAAAATTTGAGTTTTACGATTATCGACTTATTGCTTGGGAGCACTGATTAGAGTGTCGTTCTACAATTCGGGCCTGAGCAATCTAATGTCAAGTTACTCGATTATAATCAAATAAATTGCAGGCAAATGTCATTCCTTGCTAGGCCTACTCGATTTTTCGTCAAATTAACTTGTGTGTCAATCTGCTCAACAATCAAGCGCCTTGACTGTGCTTTCTAATTTGAATTGAGACCAGTAGGAAACTGTCACTGTCATTCTGTATTTGAGCCAGCTACCTCGAGCCAGGGAGATGGAAAGACGCAAGAGTAACAACACACAACGCGGCCTTCCCTCCTTCCATGGAAATAAAGACATGTTGTCCGATCTCCTGTTCTGTGCGAGTGCCAAGCCATTGGCTTCTAATACAGCTGCAAAGCTGACGGTGTCAAGAGCTCTTCGGATGTTGTAATTAATATTCGCGTGCCGCTCTAAGCGACCTGCACTTTGGCTGCAAGACAGGTCGTGATGTCTAGAGCCTCTCGACAACTTAGCATTAGTATACTCGAACAACATTTAAAATAAAATAAATGTTTTTGATATCAGCCAGGCTGCAACCGACCCCATGTTTGATGAGCCCAAAAGCCTAACCTTTTGCTGCTATGTTGCGGACTTGCGGTGGTTTCCAGTCTAACTGGATGCAACTAAATACCAGTATTTTACTTGGAGCAACTGCCTACCTGAACTTGACTACCCAGTTACTGGGTAATAAGATACCCCTTGATAAGATTGGTTGTCAGACTTTTTGGGTGCCTGTTGACTACCTGTAACAACTGTAAAATATTTACGAATGACAGTGATTTCGATAGTTTCAAATATATTTGCCGGTGACCCCCAAACTAGACATCTGCCTGTATATTGGGGGTCGGAACAGTTGAGTAAATATTTTTAAGTTCTAATATTGTTTTGTAATATTTCCAGGTTGGGTCAATGCGTTAAACTGATGATAGCCGTCGCCATCTTCTTCACCTACAGTCTTCAATTCTACGTGCCAATGGAGATTATTTGGAAAAACGTCCGCCACTGGTTTGGAGCCAAGAAAAACATCGCTGAGTACAGCATCCGAGTCGGAATCATCATATTGACATTGGGCACGGCAATCGCTATCCCTAATCTTGGTCCTTTCATCTCACTGGTCGGCGCCGTCTGTCTGTCTTTCCTCGGCCTTATCTTCCCCGCTGTTATCGAAACCGTCGCTTACTGGGACAGGCCCAATGGCCTGGGCCGCTTTAACTGGGTACTCTGGAAGAACATGTTCTTGGTTTCTTTCGGTATTCTCGGTTTCTTAACGGGAGCTTATGTCAGCATTTTGGATATAATCCAAGGTGAGGAATAAAGACAGACGTGCATGACCATTTCATAGAATAAGGCTCAATAGATATGATTTAGGCTAAGGCCGATTTTTATAAGTATTATGGCTTCGTTGGGTTAATTTGATTGACTTTGGCTTCCATTTTAATAAAAACTTTTTTAATCATAATTTTGTTTTACATGTAAATGACTTCTCAAACACCACGTTTCTCGGAAAGTAAATCTGCACAAAAAACCTTATCTAAAATGTTTCCATAAAATCGTAGTAATGTTAATTTCGCTTCTAGTATTTTTATACTATTTTGTGATTTTCGCCACTTTAATTTTGTCTAGCAAAGTTGTATTCTCTTAATAGAATTGAGTTATTGTATTTAATTTAATGCTCAATTTATATTGTGTGAGATTAGTCTTTTCTAACTAATTTACATTTTGAATTGAAAATTAGTTCATTCGAAGCAGGTTGTGTATTCCTATTACTTACATTTATTTAGCCCCGAAACTCTGTAGCCATTTTAGTTTTAAGCGAAATGTAGATAAATCTACTTTTTTAAATGTGTGAGAATCTGTCTAGTGCATTATCGAAATGTGATGTTTAGGTTAACTAAAAGGCATTATGGTATTGGAAAATATGACTAAAAGAACATAAATTGTTTCAAAAATAGACAATATTAATGTGTTGTTGTAAGTAAAATTTTGACCTGGCTACAGCTTGCCAAGTTGTCCAAAAAATGGATTACAATTTTGGGGTCTAATCGTAGAAACATTGTTCGTGATAATATAAATATGGCATTTCCATTACCAAAAAAAAAACATGTAGGTAAGTATATAACTGCTTATGTAGTATAAATATTCATATCGAGCTTTTTTGGAAAATTATGAACTGAAGCATTTATATATAGGTACCTATAGGTACAATATTAAGATCTTCCGTCGAGATCGTTAATGTTATATTAGAGAAAAACACAAACTCAGGCGTCAAAGTTGGTAAATCTCAATAGATACATAATATATGTACCTAAAGACTGTTTATAATATTGTATTTTTATGTCACAAAAATTAGTATTTTCTTTCGTCTTTTACTGTCTCAAAATTGAAGTTGACACTTCTAGAAATAAGATATGAAAAAAGGGGTTACTGATCTATTAAGAAATAGTAATTACGTAAATATCGAAATCTTCATACTTGATAAGTTAAAGTAACCCTATTGTTCCTCGTACAAGTTTGATTCTGAATATTTATTTAGATACTAACCGAGTGAATGTCTGACAAAATACGAATGGCTAAAAATTTAGATAATTTAAATATTATAAATGATCGTGTGATAGTCATTCTGTATTAGATAATAGATATTAAGTGTTTGTCTTTTAAAGTTGGGTCGTTTTCCCCGACTTGTACATTAGTGATCATTGTTTTACTATTGACGTATCAGCTCGCTGTCCCGACCCTGTTCGTATCGTATTCCACGGAGCTACGTTAAACTTCCATCTTTCTTCAATTTCACTACGAAACAAGGTCGTAGGCCCAGCATTTTGGAGGTTAATAGTTATCGTAAAATAAGAGTTAAAAATGAATCAACTTGACTTCTAATAACTAAATAAATTCACAAGACGAAACAAAAGATTGTTGCTTCCAGACGCTTCCAGAAGGATTGAATTAAAATAAAGTAATTGTAACAGTAATTCTGTATCAAAAAACAGTTTATCGAACTGCATATATTTTTATGTGAAATTTTATTCAGTAAGTACCCAGAAAAGATGAAAATTATATGCTAAACGGTTTATAAAATTTAAAATTCATGGGATATCATTCCTACATATTTGGTATAAAGTACCAGCCTACCTATTTTAGATACTTAGAAGTGGTTGTTTTGTTACAGTATTAAATAAATAATATTAAGGAATATAATATGCGTTTCATTGTTGTATACTTAAGTACTTCAAGATCGATGACTATAGCGTGGCAAACCGTAGCCTGTAACTCAGCTTAACCATTAAATTTCCTGACTGTACCTAGTAGATTTGCATGCTTTAGTCGACGTGTTCACACGGACGTAATAATATCGTTTCGGGATTTTATCGCGCGGATATAAAGAGAATACAACAAAACGGGTCGAAAAATCACAGTGTTCGTTTTATCAACTCTCAGCGCTAAGTAGAGGGGTAATTGCGTAACACGGAGCAAATTTGCATACCTTGCTGTCAGTAGGAATTGCTTTCATATTGATAGTTAAACAACATTCATTGCGTTATTTACGTTGCTGAGCCGACAATTTATTCGAACAAATGACGCAAGGGTTTAGAAATATTCTTCAATCCGATTCAGATTCTGATAGATAGTGCGTTTCGCAATTAGGGTGCAGTGCATTGAAGATATAGTGGGCGAAAAATCCCTAGCCACGATTTTATTACGTTCGCGGGAATGTGGGCTAACGCCCCTAAACCTATATATAAAAATTGTCAGTTTAGGTTACACTGTTGCTGGAACGCCTGGCGCCCAGGATACTCTACTCGCCTCAATCAAATCAGCCGCAAACACAGAGAGCCAAAATTTCTTCGAATTCCACTCCTACGTACGGCTAGCAAAACTATACACCGAACAATTTGCACACACACAACACAATATACAACATCACGCCTGTATACCCTGAAGCGTTAGGCAGAGTTGTACCTGTTTGAATTGTTGTGTACTATCATAACAATTCAAACAATAAGAACCACAATTAAATAATTTGACAATTTTCTGTGAATAGACCACTATTCTGATTGATATTGTATTACGTAATTAGAGTGCAGGTTTTGCGCTGTGCAATTCGGTTAATCTATTAGGAATTCCTAATCATCCCCTGAGTGTTGTGGCGCAGCATGAGAGAGGCCTATGTCCAGCAGTGGACTGCGATAGGCTGAATTGAGAAGCGTCCCCTGAGTCTGCTGGACTAACACTATATTACACATCATTCATCATTATTTCAGCTGAAAGACGTGCGCTGCCTACATAGGTTTCACCCAATTAGTGCCCATAGTCGCCACGCTTGGCAGGCGGGCTGGCGATCGCAGTACTGTGGTCAAATGCAGAATAAAGAACGCTGCTGCCCATTCTCTAGTAAGTCCCTTAGTCACCTGTTACGATAACCACGGGAAGAAATAGGATGGTGTTATTGTTTGCGTCTGGCACCGCACGAAACAACACAGTGATATCCAAAATATGAGAATTCTGTATTTCCATGATACCTACTGTGTACAAAGGAAATCGACCATGTGTGGGCAACGCAGAAGCGGCCGTTATAGAGGATCTTGAGGAAGGAGCTGTCTAGTTGTATATTTATAGTTGGATATTTCTTTAATTAGGCGCAAGATGGTGACGTAGGTGTTCATTTTATTCCAAGAATTCATCAAAGTGGCGTAAGGAACATTCAACAGGTGGGATTGTAGAACGTTTCGCGATACCTGTTGCGCTCGTAATAATTGAAAAAATTGTTAATCCTGGACCCTGAAAGCTAAGGGTGTTCTTGTGAAATAAGCACAGGTTTTTCAGTATAAATATATCTGTATTTAAATTCTAACTCACATATACAAAACTGGTATATAGAAATATATCATAGTATCAATATAGACTTCTTTAAGACGACGCTTTAATTTAGACGTTCTTTAAGTGTCAGTACACTGATACATAATCATTTATATAAAGGTAAATTATAGATATCGGGTGGGTGATACTGACAGCTCACTTCAAGCTCACCACACCAAAGGCTACACGCTGAGATAAAAAAACTGATGGCTGTTCTCAACTTTACATTTAAAAGTAACTTTAAGAACTTAAAAATTAAATACAATAGGGCAAATGATGTACTTACCAATCAGCATTGCACTTCCTATTTCACTGAAACGAAGGGGGAATATCTAGGATAGCTCGCAAAATTCAAATTTTCCTACGATTTTTGTAATTTGCAGGTCAGTTTCAGGTTGTATGTTGAACAAAATATTTCCCGGGTCAGCGCCACCACATGTGAAATAGTAATTCAATGGGATTACATGACCATAGTATGATTTCTGTAAAGTGATATATATTACGATCACAAATCATAATTTAATCAACATACAACCTGACGCTGACCTGCAAAGAGCTAAATACGAAAAAAAATATATGCGTGTTAAAAAAGAAGTTTCAATTTTCCGGGAGTTGTTACCCAATGTAGTTAAGCACCGAGGTCAACTACACTTTTATCATCAGCAGCCTATACTGTTCCCACTGCTGGGACACAAGCCTCCTCTTGGTGAGAGGGAGTGGGCTGTAATCCACCACGCGGGTAGATGTTCGAATTCGAACAGAGATCGAATTTTTGGTTCTAAGATATGCCGGTTTCCTCACAATGTTTTCCTTCACCGTTTTGAGAGCAGTGGTGACGAAATAATTTACACAAAGTAATGCGCCTGCTTGGGTTTGAACTCACGACCTACTACTCGTAAGTCGCGGCCGTTACCACTGGGCCACCACTGCACTACACTTTTATAAAGGGACAAAAAGTAAAAGCGCTGTACTATTTCCGGGGAGTTCAGCTAGAATTTTAAAAAATACATCTTGACGCCTCGCAGGTTTGTTTTGGGTTGCATAGTTGGATTAAATTTAAGAGTTAAAAAACTAGATCCACATTTTGGTCCCAGTATGTACCTACCCGTACTTTTCAGTACGACGTCATCTGTAGATTATCATTGATTACAAAGTCTGTGAAGTACCTATTTTAGAACCTGAACAAGAGAGGTGGTGACGTTGACCATTACTCTTCTCCGGTTTTACAGCACTGATCACTGTTAGCTGGTTCAAACTGGTATTGAACATTATAGTCTTACATTTTACATAATCGCATTCATCATTTAATGGATAAACTCAAAAACTACTAGACCGATATAAAAAATTCTTTCACCATTAGAAAGCTACATTATTTGCAAGTAACATAGGCTATATTACATCACACTACAACCAAGAGGAGCGGAGCAGTAATGAAAAATGTTGCATAAACGGGGAAAATCGCACGGGTAGGCGATTCGACGCGACGGAAGGGTCGGGGGAACACGAAAAACGCGGACGAAGTCGCGGGCAGAAGCTAGTACATACATAAACTCACGCCTTTTCCCATGAGAGCAGGCAAAAACTACGGGACGCCACCTGCTACGATCCATACATACTCAGTTTGCCCCGTTAATTTTACATACATCTGATCATACCGCCGCTGCGCCGGTTGTGAGTATTACGCACGTGACCTTTCTAAAGAACATCACCAATAAGGTCAATGAATGTCATTCTAGGGCGTCCACTCCCGGCGTTTCCACTCACATCTCTTTGCCTTTTAGATACCTTTTGAAAGCCGTCTAGCGACATGAAAAATAATCTTCCTGCATACTGGCATTCCTTGTAATAATGAACTAAACATTTTTTTGCAAAGATAAACTGCAAAGTCTAGCTTTGAGTTCATCTAGTTACTTAAATAGGATATAAGTAACCTCAGCCCCGTCTGTTGGGGCTGAAGCTGTACCTACCCGCCATTATAGAAAACTCTTCTCCTGCCGTATAAAATAGTCTTAAGTCTTGACCCTTTTTCACATTCAGAGCATCGCCTAGTCAAATTCTGAATTGGACAGATGTCGTATGGTGGTGCAATTTAAAATATATCGGACACACTAAACTCAAAAGTGCATGAAAAACATTTTCACAATAAAGTGCATTTTTACTGTGATAAATTACACTTTTGAAAACAATTGCTTCATTAACTGTGTCTACGACAATGTATCTGTGACCGGCGCACTATAAAGAAACAATTAAACCCACCCATCCATGCAACTCACTCCACTTCATATGAATAATGATGTATCGATGAGGGCTGCGAAGGTTACCTAAGTGACTACCTATTAGTTTCTTGGAGTCATTCCCGTTCGTCCACACCCCGTCGTCCACACTGCGGACGACTGGGAATGTTGCGTTCTGTTCGTCTACACTGTGGACGAACAGAACGCATTATTCCCAGTGTAATATAGGAATGAAGTTATAAAATGAGTTTTTCAGATTTGAATGTTCAGGCGTTCAACTTCAAAATAAACGGTAATTTCATTACTACAAAATCAAAAGTCATTTATTCAAACTAGGCTGAGAGTCAGCACTTTTTGAACGTCAAAGTTACATGAGACAGTCCCCCAAAACGCCCGCCCTTCGACACTTCCTAGTGCTTTAGCTGGGAAGAAGTGGCGGAACAAACTCCCCAGCAGCACAGCTGTCTGTTAAGTTAGAAGAACTTGATTCTATACAGTATTGTGTAAGTTATTAATATTATAAAACAAAACATACATTATTCGCCATATGTCAGCTAGCAGACAGATATTATTTTCGTGGTAGGTTCTCTAGGTAGATTTGTTTCTGTAATTAATGGTCATCAAGTCTGTTGGTTCTAACCAAGCTGAAGATAAATAGAAAACTGACCAAATCGGTTGGTTCTAACGAGGCTAGTAGATAAATCGAAAACTGATCAAGTCGATTGGTTCTAACCTAGCTTAAATTATTCTGAATGGGTCATCATCATCATCATCATTTCAGCCGTAAGACGTCCACTGCTGGACTTAGGCCTCCCCCAATTTGGGGGGCTTTGCCATAATCGCCACGCTTGGCAGGCGGGTTGGCGATCGCAGTTTGGTGGTAAAATGCATAGAGAACGCTGCTGCCCATTCTCTAGTAAGTCCCTTAGTCGCCTTTTACGACACCCACGGGAAGAAATGGAGAAATGGATGGAAATGGTAAATAAATGTTTTTCTATCTGGATTTTCACAGTAGTAGCCCGACGTCTGGATTTGTGGTCTG
Source organism: Aporophyla nigra (assembly GCA_947507805.1). NCBI lineage: Eukaryota > Metazoa > Arthropoda > Insecta > Lepidoptera > Noctuidae > Aporophyla > Aporophyla nigra. Next base: position 7,762,676 of record OX382291.1, on the reverse strand, counting down.
CTGATGGCTCGCCCCCTACACCCTATTACATGGGACTTAAACATAACAGGCGAAATGTGGGTGTGCAATAGGTACACCTCTGCCTAACCCTTCAGTGTTTCGCTGGCATGATGTTATGTTTATGGGTTAATAAATACCCTAGTGGAAGAATAAGAAACGGACAAAGTTGGTTGGTGGCTGATGGTGCTGACAAAAAACAAAGCAGCTTAGGGGCCATCCATAAATTACGTCACACGTTAAGGGGGAGGGAGTGGATCAACGAAGTGTGACATTGTATGACAAGGAAGTGGGAGGGGTCCTAAATGTCGTGACGGCACATCTACAAAATCTATTTTAATCTAAGTGTTTAAAGTAAAACACGAACTTTGAACTATCAACGAAAAACTCAAAAACATTTGCAACTCTATCTATTGTTATTGTGATACCTACTTACGAAACAAGTTTAAAATGAATAAAAAGAGTGACTTAGGTAATCTTTACCATAAATAATGAAGCATACAGTGCAGCTTATGCTGTGGTGTATATTTTGCATCATACAAGGCCAATTATCAACACATGCAATTACACAGAAAAAGAAAGAAGTTTTGCCCACCGCGAGATTCGTCCTCATAGAATTGCTGCTAGACATGCCAGAGAAACTCTTTGTTTGGATGATGACGATGATGCTGTGTGGTTCGATGAAAAAGATGTTGTCACAACGTAACATACGTTGTATGTACATAACGTAACCTAACATTAACAACCCAAACGAGATCGAAGTGGCCACTGGTTACTATGCCAGATATAAATAATTAAAAGAAGCCCACTCCTTTCAAAGTCACATAGTAGGTACTCAAGATGATAAAGTTTGATCTTTAATTAATATAATTAATCGTATTTTGTTTTGTTAATTCCTTGTAATGTTTGATTTAATGTTAATTTTATATTTAAAAAAAACATTTAAATTGGAATAAAACAAATTTCGGAACTGCTGTTTTAATTCAATAATTATTTCTAGATGTAAAATTGATGACGTCACACTAGGGAAGGGAGGTCTCACAATGTGACGAGCTGTGACAAGGACGGGGGGGGGGGGGTCTCAATTATGAAATTCGTGTGACGTAATTTATGGATGGCCCCTTAGGAGCTCTGGCTGGCGCAATGGTGGTAACGACCGCGACTTACGAGTTGGTTATAGGTACGAACCTAAACAGGCAGTTTACGTTGTCTAAATTATTTCATCACAGGTGCTCTCAAAACGGTGAAGGAAGGCAAGGCATTAGGCCTGCGAAGCGGTCGCCTGACGTCCCGTATTTTATCACGGTTTTTGTTTACAAACTGTGTGCATGTAGGCCGTGCTCGCCCCGCTGATAATTGTGAACGCGACATGGCTGGTGTGGTATAGGGCTTTCAAATACCGGATTTTATCAATACCGGTATCAGTACCGGTATTGGAAAAGTCAATACCGTGATCACGTTATTAATACCGGTATTGAACGTAAGTTCTATTAGGACATTAATAAAACCATTAAAATACGTGATATTATTTTCAAATCAGTTTTGATTTTTATTATTTATTGAAAATTTTAATACAAATATCTTTTATATGTAGCTCTCATAAATGACAATCTATACTAATATTATAAAGCTGAAGAGTTTGTTTGTTTATTTGTATGTTTGTTTGTTTTGGTTGAACGCGCTAATCTCAGGAACGACTGATCCGAATTGAAAAAATATTTTTGTGTTGGGTAGCCTTTTTATTGAGGAAGGCTATAAGCTAAATAACATCACGCTATGATCAAAAGGAGAGGAGCAACGAAAAATGTTCGAAAACTGGCAGGCAATTCGATGCCACGGGAAGGGTCAGGGGAGCAAAAATTTTACGCGGAAGAATCCGCGGGCAAAAGCTAGTTTGGTATATAGGGTGATTATTTAAATTTAACCAAGTCTTTTTGCAAATTTTACATTGACTTTGTAAAGTAAAATATTAACTTCCAATTATCTATAATATCTATTTGTAGAAATGCAAATTTAGCTTAATTAGCCAGCAATCTTTTGGTTTTCATTTTAGTAACATGATTTAACTATACCATAAAAAAAAACAGTAAGAAACTAAGCCAGTGACAAAATAGATCAAGCGTTAGTAAAATTTTCTGAAATATTGGATCAGTCAGCGAACTTCTCAGTCTGTTACATAAAATAGCCTACTGACGAAAAAGCACGCTCTGCTTCACTTCTAGGTACGACAGACATCAAATATCTGAAATATCTCCCGACCACCCCCAGCAGTTTCGAAGACACACATCTTTACTCATAATGATTTAACATCGGTGCTCGTAGCTGAGGTAGCCCACTTGGTTTTAGGCAATTTGGATTTATCCCTCTCTAACTGTTTCTGTATGAACGTATTTCCACAGCTCGTATTAAATGATGAAGTAGAAGTTTCTTCTATCGTTATATCATGTTAATGACCAGTCACTATGTCACTGTCTCTTTGAGGGTTTCGTGTGTGCCTCAAAGATATGTCAGTAATACTGAAAGGGTCTGCTAGGACCGATGCCTGCCAGGGTCGCGAGATCTGTTCGAAAGAGTTACCGTGGCCCTGGCATATGAACAATTGAAGGAACACGGGTGATAAATGATAAATGATTTTATTTCTGTAAGTAGGTTTGTACAAACACTTTTACATGTCGATGATATTTTTTTTTAAACTAGATGAGTTCGGCGTTTCCTAACTGACTACTCTGAGAAGAAAGGCCGAAACAAACTCAGAGGTCACAGTCTCTTTTAAAAGTCCAGACATAATATTGGTCACAACATGTGAAGACCATGTAGACTGGTGACTGAAATGGTCTTTTGAGGAAAGAACCACACAGATTGAGTGGACCTGTCCAGTCAGTGCAAGCATTTGTCACTAATCGTTTAGCTCAACTCGGAACATAAGGAGCCCAGCGCTGTGACGAACAATACCAAAGAAAGGACATTCGGGTAGGCCACATAAAATACTCAAACTGCCAGATCATGATTGCTGAGAAAGAAAGAAAGGAAAATAAAAAGAAGACCCACATAGTCTTCACATTCACAATAATTAAAACAATATGATACTTTACAAAGTAAATATTCATGTCATTATATATATAAAAATTATCAATATCAATGTGTATATAAAAAAAAGAAACGGATATAATTTTGTTGGTCACAACATGTGAAGACCATGTAGATTGGTGACTGAAATGGTCTTTAGAGGAAATAACCACACAGATTGAGTGGACCTGTCCAGTCAGTGCAAGCATTTGTCACTAATCGTTTAGCTCAACTCGGAACATAAGGAGCCCAAAGCTGTGACGAACAATACCAAAGAAAGGACATTCGGGTAGGCCACATAAATTACTCGCGGTGGGTTTTAATAATAATAATAATAATAAACCATTTATTTTCAGGTAACAAAGACCCATAGATAAATACCTTAACCTAAGTCTACATACGTTTAATAACAATTGTGTTAGTCAATATAACTTAAAAAACTATGTTAGTAACACTAAAGTTGCACTAAGTCTTTGTGCGTTCTGGCGGCACTTGTCCACGAAAGCGGCGGAATACCACATCCTGTGGCCAAAAGCTTTCTTCCATCACCTGAGGCAGGTAGCATGTTGGTACGCGCACCACAAACGCTTTAAAATTGACGTTGCGATGCGACTCCAGCAGCTGCACTCTCGGCGAGTATTTCAGCCTTTGGCGCACGTACTTCACGATGTCTTCCGCGTCAGTGGTGTAATGGAGACGCGAAATATACACCGGAGTGTTCGGCTTCGCGGCGCGTAGTTTCTCGTTGGGCTCTATGGGAGCCTTGCCGCAGCGATTCTTACAGCTTTTCTGGCGGCGCTTCCTCCTTTGCACCGTCACAAAGCCGTCATCATCCCGTTCTGTTTCCTTTAAAGGCACAGGCTTTGCAGGGGGAGCAGGTAGGGTGACCAACGAGTTTGAAGGTCGCATCGGTCGTGCAGCGCTGCGGGGAGGAGCTGCGTTGGCGGGAACAGGGCAACGAGGCACATATGAAGCGCGCAACGCTGTCTCAGCAATCGGCGCCGGCGACAAAATTGCTGACGCAAAACTCGTGACCGACGTATCGAGGCAGCCACCTCGGCGTGTATTTACACGCGCCGCTGGTGACCCAATTAACGCCACAGAGTTGCGCAACTCATCGAGTTCTGAGCGCAGGTCAGTAAAAGTCTGGCATGCCCTTCCGCTCCACCCTAGAGTGGGAGACGTCATTTGATGATTTCCCACCCGCAATAAAAAAGCTCGGATTTAAAAAAAAATCTAATGCTAAAACTAGAAATCAAAATTTAATTAAACCTTGTTTGCTCTTAAAAAGGTTTTAATGACGCTTTATTTACCTGTAAGAATCTTGGTAAAAAACCGACTTCCACGTTTCTAACTTATTAAATGACGAACTCTACCCTCTTCACAAAACAAATCCCTGCATAGCAGTCGGTATAGGCTACCTACAGTATATTTATGTTCATAATATACATTTCATTAAATTATATCTGTATCAAAATTGTATCAACTCTGTGAGTAGCAACTCTGTGCCGTAGAATCTGCTAACGCACCGCGCCATCTATGGCTGGTTAAATAGAACGCACTTCAGCCTTAATCTTAGGTAAGGCTTGATGAGAGTCACAATATTGACATGTTTCTAAAGCCTATTAGTGAGCATAAAGTCGTTTTTTAGTCGCCAGATGTCCTTTTTTTCTGTTCTGCGGTTGACTATGGAACGCGCCCTTTCTGCATTCCATGGATGCGTTAAGGTGGCTCAATGACAATTCCATGAAAAATACATATAACGGGATTACATGAAATGACACATACGTGTTAGTCGTGTTACGTCGGAATTATATAAAGTAACCTACAGTTTGAGATTTTTCTGAAAAGTCCAGGCAAAGGTATTCAGGAATAATAATAATAATAATAAAATGCTTTATTGATATGAAAAAGTTTGACAACATCAATTGAAGCCCTGACTCCTGAGCTAGGTGGTACCTGTGTTACAGGAGTCAGGAATGTCAGTGTATTAGACCAGCTCTTTACACTCCTAACAGTATGAATGAAATGCATCGACCCAAGCGTGATTTTAAGCGAATGAACCCCAAGAATTACACTACCCCTGGAAGCCTTATGTTTTATAGAGCTACAGAGACCATTGTACATCAAGGAGTAGACCGATGGGCATGTCTTCCCTACCATTACGTTAGGGAAGACAGACTTAGGATAAGTAAGAATATGTGAGCCGTACCGGTTATGCGTCCTAGAGTAGGCAGTAGATTACAGTATAGTGGGAAAGATGGGTTATATTTTTCCATCTCTTGACAACGTCGCCGCCACATTGGTTCAGGTAGAGCTTTCTTGGCTCTTTTCTTTGTCATTTCTCTCTTTAATGTTGCAGTTTTCAATATCTTCGTCAGACGTCTCACTTCTAACCGTCTCCGTTTTTTGTATAATAAATATCAGTTTCCGTGTTCTTGGTCTTATTTCGGTCGTGAAACTGGTCGTCATCCGTGTCCATCCAAAAATGTCGAAGTATTTTTCTTGAACTTGTAACAGTAACAAATTAATTCAGCTTCGTTCCTCAACTTCATTCTTAAACTAGTGTGGCGACATCTATTCCGTCACAGTAATACTTATCACAACCGATGTAGGTATCCTACATCACGATGTCAAACTTAGCAGCACGATTAGCATAATATGTATAATTTAAAGAAAACCGACAAGAACATGCGAGCTCGAAAATCCTTCCTACTCTATGCAGGTTGAGGAACTTTCCATTCTAAACAAGCCTTATATTATACTAGAAGAGCGTATCAACCAATACTACGTACCTAAAACCACCATTTTTAAATACCGTGTTTCAATCTTCTACGTTGCTGTCATTTTATCTTCCTAGAACATTGATATATAAAAAACCCTCCTAGGAGAGTTTATTGTGGTAATGATAAGATTGATAATGGTTGTTGGTTTGAGTTGAGTGATTTTGTATTTAATAACAAATTGACTATCAGTATTCTGGCAGCAAATTATCATTAGAATCGGTTGCTCCGATTAATCGCTGTATTAGGGGTTAAAAACAGAAACCTCGTCATAGGTGGCAGCACTGTTTATAACTTACAAGCCGTCATTGTTATTTATGTTTACTTGAATACAGGGATGCTTGAATATCGATCAGTAATTGACTGGCCTGTTCTGTTAGTCACTAAGGGTGCTTTCCGAATAAGAAAATATCGCTCACGGCGCTCACAGCAATAATTTGGCGTTCCGATTTGGTTAACCCGATTATGACAGTTGAGAACCGTCACAATACGGAACGCTCGTGAACGCGTTATCGGTGCTCACTCAACGTCAAAACCCATATACACCATTGAAAACTTGTTTATAACACAAATTTCTTCTTCTTATTTGGTTTGATGGTGACTGTAGCCAGAAGCACTATTTCTAATTAATCCAAGTTAGTTTAACATATGATGCGACCTAAAACCAAACGACACAACTGTCATTTTTGACAGCGCTCACGGTGATATCGGTTTAAGGCATGGTCGGCGTTATCGCAAGATGGCGCCTGTCATGACGTCATCTATGACGATTTACGGGACAGCGTTATCGCGCTCACGCCAATTCGGTACGGGCGTTAGCGCGCTCAAATCGATGTGAGCGTAAAATACGGAACGCGGCGTAAACTAACAGAACAGTCAGTCAGTCTTAGCAGTCAGTGTCACTAACCTAGTGGTTAGTGACACTGACTGCTAATAAGACTGAGGTCGTGGGTTCGATTCTCACCCAGGTCAAATCTTTGTGTGATGAGCACAATCATTTGTTGTGTCTGGGTGTAATTTATCTATAATATCATATAATATGTATGTATTAGTATATTTATTAGTTGTCTGGTTACCATAGTACAGGCTCTGCCTAGTTTGGGATCAGATAATAGTGTGTTGGTTGTCCTGAGATATTATTATTAATTAAAAGAAAACTAGATAAATACACGTATGCGGCTTGTAGGTAGCATTAAAAGACGAGCTAAGCAAAAGGGAAGCGCCTACCATTGGTAAAGTGCTTTTTGCCAGTGGTAGACGCTCCTTTGCCTTTCCCCGCGGCTGTAGTGGAAAAGCTAATAGAATACGAAGTTTTATCATTTTCGGGTTATTTCAAGTTTTTTTTTTTTTGTGCAATACTGGTTACGCTCAGGAATAGCTTCGGAGTTGAAAAACAACTCGAGGATGATCTTTATGACCTACATAAGAAAGTTTATGCAGTCTTTTATAAGTAATAATCGATGCATTCTTCACAGTGGGGAGAGGGTCCCCACTGATATTAATTGATAGGTTGCCGGACCGGGGCCTAGTGCTCCACTGTACCTGAATATGAGCAGTTGCATACTAGCTCGAATTTTTTTTAGTGAGTGACAGTGCTATAGTTCAGAGAGTACAGGGAAGCCGTGAATGTAGTTTATAAGTACTTACTATAATTTCGTTTCATAATTAATTTGTTCACTTCCATTGTGAATCTTCAAGTTTAAAGTGGAAAACATTTTTGTTACACTAGATTTAAACGTCAATGTGATGGCGTCACCCCTTAACTACAAAATTTTGGTCTTAGCCCATATTAACAAACTACATATCATCGACTTTATTCTCTTCGAACTAAAGAAACTAAATGTGACTTTGGCTAAATGCTGAAACCATGCACAGCCAGAGTAATGAAAGAAAAATAAAACTACAAACGTAAAATCGTCTATGCCACTATGTCACCTGACATTTAAAAATCGTTCAGTGTTAACAACGTGCTTTTAATAGGAAGCACTAAGAAACTTTTTTTTCCTGTGTGGGTAGACATAAAGCTAACATACATTTTTGTGTGCTTTTTTATAAATTAAATAAATCAGTTCATTTTATAGTAGCCAAGGGTACCGGGATCACCATCTCCGAGTTCTTGACATAAACTCGTCATCGTGTATTTGCAGCAGCTCGTAAGCATTTCGGTATGCCAAATTGTTGGCCCATGGAAGGCAAGATTGTTGTTATTTGCCCAGACAAATCCCGCCGAAGGATCGAAACGTAAGGCGAAATTCGCGATCTGATAGCCAAATTCCCGTCTTGTTCAGTCGACACCGAGGATTCTGCGCAATCTGAAGAACCCGTAGCTCCTAAAGCCGCAGTCTTGGTTACTCCCGCTAAGAGAACGAGGAAGACGCGTCTGCGCAAGTAACACATTCGTCATCGTTTTTGTCAGTCCATTTACTGCACAACTTCTCAACTTGGCCGTTTTGCATGTTAATAATCTTCATGGGCCGGTATTTAAATAAGTAATTTATAAGCGGCCACTGCTAATCATTTTACTTTTCATTTTTATTATTGCCGGTATGTACGTAAACTTTCTTTTTTTTATTCCTAAAGATATTTGTCAAAATTGACAATATGACGGATGTCCAATATGTCCATGTAAGTGTCACATCTCCTACCTCTGTGTCGCGTTCCATTCCATGTACAGTGCGATGTTTTGATTTATTTTTTCTATTTTTTTTGTGACTAGGTTTATTATTGTAAAACTGCCAATATATCAGCGAGTGGGAGAGGTTTTTCTCAAAGGGAAATCTATAGTTAGTGTAATTTGTTTTGTATTTAAGTTATTATAATATTATTATTATTATAAACTCTTGTAGTTTAAATATTTATATTATTTTCATATTTATATTTTATGTTCGGTATATTTATGGATGACGTAGCTGATTTTAACGACAGCTTCTTCTCGTGTTCTTCATCTACTAGTTTTTTTAGTGCGGATAGTGGCTCTGCCTTACCTCTTACCTTGAATTATAAAATCTCTTCTCTTTTCTCCTATGACCCTAAGAATCCGCATATTGCTCAGAGTGTTCACGCGCTTTTGATATCGGAATCCTTTTTGAAGCCGTCTCTCCCCTCTACTCAATATTCACTCCCCGGCTTCGTCTTGATCCAAAACGATAGGACCGGCTAAGGTGGAGGAGGTATTGCTATGTATTTGCGTGCTGATTTACCTTACAGCTCCTTCACGGTATTCTGAGTCGGCTGAATTCTTGTTTCTTGAAGTTACTGTTCATCACACAAAAGTATTGCTAGCAGTGCTCTACAGTCCTAATCTTCACATTGACTACTTCAGTTCCCTCGATCCAACTCTCAGCAATCTTTGCCGCATGTACGAGCACGTTATTTTAATGGGTGATTTAAATACTTGCTTGATTAAAAATGACTCTCGCTCCCTTAAGCTCCTTTCACTCTTGTCTTCTTACAATCTTCAAGTTTTGCCTTTCTGCAACTCACTATTTTCCTAACTATACACCCTCTTTCCTAGATCTTATGATCGTCTCCTCTCCTAATAATGTTTCTTATCATGGTCAACTTACGGCTACTTTTTCATACCACGATCTCATTTATCTCTCATATTGTATCCGTGTTCCCAAGCGTAAATCTCAGGTTTTATATCTCCGTAACTACAAAGGCATAGATCTGGAGGCTTCGCAGCGTGATGCCGCCAACATTGATTGGACCCCTCTGATCGAGAGCGAAAACCTCGAGGATAAGGTGAAATGTTTTAATGCTACCGTCCTCGCCTTATTTGATCAGTATGTCCCTATCCGACGTGTCAAAGTAAGACATAACCCAGCATCATGGTTAACGCAACAAATTAAAGTGCATATGGGTCGAAGGGATAAAGCCAAGAGCAGATATCAGCGCAGACCTTCAGAACTGAATCTCTCTTATTACAAATCCTTGCGAAATCGCTGCAGTCATCTGTGTCAAGATGCTTAGAGACGCTGTTTCCACGATTAACTCAATAACCGCAATTCTTCCGATGTTTGGAAATTCGTCAAATCTGCAGGCATAGGCAAGTCACCTGCTAACCAGTGTAAGGATGTGAACCTTAATCACCTTAATAAACATTTCTCTCTCCTTCCCTTTTCTCTAGATCCGTCTGTCAAAGCTACGATACTACAGTCTTGGTAGTTTGCCGTTACCTCAATGTTTTCACTTTGAGCTTAGCAATGTTACTGTGGATGACGTTAAGAAATCTATTCTTGCGATGACTTCTTCAGCAGTCGGTAATGATTAGTTGTGTTCAAGAATGATAAGATAACTCTTATCCTTTCCTCGTTACTTCCTGTTTTCACTCACATATTCAATCACACATTTACCTCTTTCTCCTTTCCGTCAGTCTGGAAAAAGGCTCATATTATACCTTTACCTAAAACTAATAACCCTACTTTATTAACCCACTTTAGACCTATTTCTAACCTTCCATTTCTCTCTAAAGTTCTTGAGCACATAGTTCATAGACAAGTATCATTTTTCTTGGGGTCATACTCGTTAATTTTCCCTTTCCAATCCGGTTTTCGCTCAGGTCATGGTACTGTAACCGCGCTTCTTAAGGTAACTGACGACATCCGCTGGGCAATGGAGAGTAAAGTCCCTGACTGTTCTCGTATTGCTTGATTTTAGTAGCGCCTTCAACTCTGTGGATTTCGATATTTTACTAGGTATCCTCCAATCTATAAATTTCTCTTCTCCCTCTTTAACCTGGTTCAATTCTTATCTTAGAGGACGCTCTCAGTGTGTTCACCTGGAAGAGTCCTTCTCTGATTGGTGTTGTCTCACTGAGGTGTTCCCCAGGGTAGCGTTCTCTCTCCTCTTCTTTTTTCAATTTTCATAAACCTTGTTGCCACGGTTATTTCCTCTAGTTTTCATCTCTAAGCATCTGCGTAGCCGCAAGTCATCTGACTTGCAGCTTTACCGGCATTTTACTGTAGCTGACGCGGGCTCTGCACTTGCCGCAATGAAATAAAGAGAAGAAATTCCTTCTCTGTTCATGCTGTTAGATTGTGGAACTCACTTCCGCCTAGCATTCGAGATCTAAAAACTATTTCCCTTTTCAAATGTCGAGTAAAAGACCTTTCCTCATAATTGTGTGTATTTATATATTTATGTTTAATTGTATAGTTTAGCTTTATGTATTTAAGTATACGTTAATTTCTTGCATTATATATGTATAAGTAAGTATATTTTAGTTTAAGACTTCACATATTCATATCTTCTCTTCTTGTTTTCACACACTATTGTCTACATTTCTTTTCTCCTTTCGCAGGTCTGCTGGAAGAAATTTCTTAAAAAATAAGCAGTACCTTTGTATTCAATTGTAATAATATGCCTTATCACTCTGTTTTTCTACTGTGTGTACATAAATAATAAAATAAATAAATAAAGAAACGCCTTGTATGTTCCTTTCTTAATTGCCCCTTACGTTTTCTTGTTAGGCTTATAAATCGCAGAAACCTGAACCTAAAGCTTAGTCAGGTTTCACGTAAACGACCTAATTTACGTATCTAGACCTTATAGCGCAGGTCATAAGTTATTGATTGAAATGCAGGAGTGGGCCCAGGGGGTGTACAGGGCTCGGGGAAAACTTTAAATAGCCACAAGGTAATCTAGCTCATACTTCGAAATTGAGCCATCTATAAATGCATAATTATCATTAAAAGTAATGATAATTATGCATTTATATGCATAATTATCATTACTTTTTGCCATTGCAATGTAGGTATCAATCTAGAGCACTCTAGATTGATACCTACATTGCAATGGCCTCGCACTGTTGGCTGTGTTTTAAAGAATACTTTATTCAGAAACATTATCAGATTTGTCTATCCCCATTATAACCTCATTAAAAAGGGTTGAGTACATTACAGGATACTAACTCCCAAGACATAGTTAACTCAAGGCGTCTTTTGTCACGATCTTAGATACGATATATTAATTAGAACTGAACAAAAATGTATTTGTTTTTCGGCCAGTTTCACGTAGGTATGTGTGTCGAATATTTTGAACTTTTAAGTTGCAGTCGGGTTTTATTATTTTGTAAGGAGCATAAACGAACAAGGTATGGGAAAGCGTTTTAATATACATCAAAAGCTTTAAATAATCTACGAAGTGAGTACTAAAAATCTACATGTCTACAAACATTCATATTTATATTGTAGGTATGGAAAATTTGAGCAATAAAATTAATGGAACGGGTTTACAAATGGTTCTGGAGGCTTCGGTTCTACGTGTTGCGTGATGTTGATTTGTTTCGAATCATTCTGCACATAGGCCTGATTACGATGGACATCTGTAGATGCTGATATAAAAAGATCCTTGAATTGCCCTCCTAATGCATGCACTTCCATTGCATTTCCTTGTCCCACGATGGTGTTTGGAACATCAGCGTCAACGCCGGTCTTAGCTATTAGCAATTTTGTTCGGTTTTTGCCTCCTTGAACTGCCTCCATTATCAGTCATAAACAAAAAGTTTTGATCACATACGAGTAATCGTAAGCACTTTTTTTCGATATCGAGTTATTTCGATTAAAGTGGTATGATAGGCAAAACACTGTTGCACTGAGTAAAAAAGGGACGCCTTGAATTTTCAAATTTAGCCACTTCTGTTGTCTTCCGGTTCCAGCTCAGAAGAACGACGTATATCCGCCAGGACTTCCACAAATACACGGAAACAGATCTCCGCGCGAATCGAGTTACATTCTTCAATAGTCGTTGCAGCTGCAAGAGCCTGCTCCAAGGATGGACGCCATTTTTGCATATATTTGCTGTATGGATCAAAATAATGCTCTTCATTATAGTCAGGAGCATCAGCCCCAATTTCTAGTTCTTCTGCCATTAAAAAAAAAAAAAAAAAACGAGTAATTCATTAGGTATTAGACGCGATGATAACTATTTAGACGCGTAGTACTTGGACGCCAGACACGGTGTTTGACTTGATCAATAAACAGGAGCACGGGCGGCCGACTGGGCTAGACTGTGAGCGGGACTAGACACAGGACACAAAACAGACGCGATAGGTACAGTCGGCCATGGATCTAATTGTGTGGCGAAAAGAGAACTAACATTAAATACACAGCAGCGCCGCGCCGCGCGCCGCCATCAACGTTCATTTAGTTAGAGCGATGTCGGACAGGTTGGTACGGAGTGTGCAATAAAAAAATAAGTTCAGCGCAGATGAAAAGTGGTCACTGTCAGCTTTAAGGCGGAATTGCTATGGTAGCCCGCAAAATTCATCAGTTGTATGTCGTTCAAAATACTATATTTCGTAGAAACAATATAATTATCTAGGTTTAAATTGCCATATTGATTGAATGCCTATTTCAAATTTACAATCATGTCAAAGAGTTGTATTGACAATTCTAATGAATCTCTAAATTATTTACATTTCACTTATTAAAAAAATCGCATGTGTGCAATTCACACGTGGTAGTAGTGAAACCTTCAAAAATTTTGAAGGTTAAAAACGTTTTATGTATTTACATAAAACGTTTTTAATGTGTTTTAATTTTTTGAAGTTCAGATGTGACAATATTTGCCGTATCCATATTTCTTTCGTCCATGGTCATGACGTCATGTATTTCCTATCTCATTTTCTCCCACGTTAAATCTTATGAAGTTATGTCTGTCTCTTTTTGCTGTCGCTTTTTCGTTTCATTGAGTTTCAAATCACAACCAAAGGCGCTAAAGAAGTTTTCACTTAAAAAAAAACATTTTTTGTTCAACCTAAAACTTTGTTAAAAAGAAACGTCATTAAATGCATCAATGTGTACGAGTAGTGTTTCTGTCTGATGATGCAACCCTCTCGCGCGAAACATGCAGCGGTGGTATGCCCAGTATGCTGATGGGAGATACATAGAATGAGAAAAGGGGGAATTAAGTAATATGAACAATTTTTATTCCTCTGATTTATAAACTGAAAACTTAGCACGAATACGTATAAATCAATTAAAAAGAGAGACATTATTCGATTTTCAAAACTACCCACCATTAAGGGTTATGTTTAAGCATTTATGGAAGAATATTAATTATAGACTGCGCGGTCTGTTGAATTTGAAACCCAACATTAATACTACTGATTAAAAAAAAAAAAAAACAAGAATTTATAGCTTGCTATTATGAATTCGGAAATTGATATTAATGTTCATAAAATCAATAATGGGAAGCAAAAGTGTCGGCGTGAAAAGCGGGAAATAAAAAAATATTATTAATTGATTACGCATCATAGGCACAAATACAATAAAGATCGTCAGCATTAGTTAACCAGAAGTGCCCTTTACAGGGGGTACCTATTGAATTTTGTTTGTAAAACTATAGTCAAATGACGCTCAGAATCAAATATCATACAAAAAAATTAAACGCTGGCCAAATGCTTCTCAGACAAAGCACAGTGAAAGATTCCGTAGTCTGGATGTAATGTATTAGGGTTGAAAATGAAGAATGATGCCTAAAAAGCGTACTTACTTATTTTTACAGTGTTCCAACTAACTTCTAATTGCTCTATGATCAGAATTCCCATTGAAGCCAAGCCAACACCTACCTGCTGGCTGGCTGGGTGAATCACCGCTCAGGACCTTGAGGAAGTGCAGATGATGATAACGTCACCATTAAGTTGCTACACGAAGGCTACGCTGACGTATATATTTGGAATTATCAGTATAGAGGTATAAGGAACTAGGATGTACAGTTCTCATCCTCTCTCTGACAGACAGAATAAATCATAAATGGCGCGTATAACTGAGCTTGTGCAATGCAGCATTTTGCGAGACGTCAGTGTTACGCGTATTTCATATGTGGCGCTGTAGATGTTGTCACTTAACTGAATCAAATTCGAAAAACCATCGATTTTGAGATCATAAGGATGAATGGAAGATGAAATTACTGACAGTTTGATTTATACTTTTGTTAAGCAAAAATGGCTATTATAACATGTAGGTACAAAAACCTGAACAGTGATTCTGATAATATAAAATAATAAGGTTTATGTAAAAGTGTGTAAGATTTTCAAATAGAAATCTGTGTGCCACTTATGTCAAACTCATAGCATTTATTTCAAATAAGCACAATGGTAGTTTTGAGCGTCAACATTTACATTAAAATATAAATGATTTTAGTCGCCCCTCCCAAAAGATAGTTTCGTATGGAGTAGAATGGGCAAGAAACTCCGACGTTACTCTTTTAAAATATTTTAGCTTCTGCTTCTTACTGACCTTCGGATGCGTACTTTCAAAAAACTATGTAAGCCTAACGGGTTAGAACTGTTACGAACCAGACGTAAACCGGATTTTATTATTAGGAGCAGGACTCCAAAATAGGACTTAATAGACGTTCATAAAAATAAAGATTCATTATATTAGAGTATTCAATGGTATTTTCATAAGAACAAAATGAGAATTGTTTGAGATTCGATGATATATGCCTAAAATAAATCACCATTAGTATGGAATAACATATTAAACAAAACACTGTGACACTCACTGATAATACTTTTAGTAATCATCTATATATACAGGGTGTCCAAGAACCTGGCGTCCAACTGGATTCCCACGATGCCCCAAGTTCTAACAGTACTCAGAAAAATATTTTAAAAAATCCACCCCATGTACTTACAGAATTATACTGATTTCAAAAAAAAAGGGGAAATGAGCACCCTGTGACATACTTTTGAATGCTGTGACTGCTAATGCTGATAATTTCGATATTTCTTGGAGGTTTTGTAATCTAGGGTATTGCTGTGTCTAAATAGAATGTAAAAATAATGTACTTATTGTACCATTTTAAAATAAAATATTATTTTAACTAAAGGTGATATGGAAAACTATTGAATTTCGCAACTTTGACCGACTGTAGTGTAAAAAAAATGTACCAAAATAGTATGGCAAGTGACGTCAAATTTTGACGCGTTTATTCCTCTTTTTAAAAAGGTATAATACTTACACATTAATTTGAAAAAAAAAATTTTGATAATATTTTTACTCAACAACCCAATTTTTACGAAGTGCCTACCTACTAACGGTAACTGTCGGACCCTTTCTTATCTTAGAAACTGTTATGTTACTACTATTATTTACTTCGGTTCCAAGAGTGAGCAAGAAGGAAATACACACAGGTAGATGGGTTCCCAGTAGAATAAAAGCAAAGAATGTTAGTTTAAAGATATTTTATTACAATAAATGTTCAAAATGTTGACCACCCGCGGCAATACAAGCTCTCACTCTCCTTAAAAAGGACCGCTTTATGTTTCGCGAGTAACTTTTTTGACGTATCACCTGCACTGCTTGTGTTATCTTCTCACGAAGGTCAGCGATGTCATTAATGGGCTTCGCATAAACGAGCTCCTTCATAGTTCCCCAGAAAAAAAAATCCAGCGGATTTAAGTCAGGTGAGCGGGCTGGCCACGGGATTGTTCCTGATCGCCCAATCCACCTGTTCGGGTATTGCTCGTCCAAAAACTCTCTAACGGATACGCGAAAATGTGCTGGACAGCCGTCGTGTTGGAACCACATATCTGGTGGGGTCTCTTCTAGTAAGTTTGGCAAATCATTTTGAAGAAAATTTAAATATGATTCGCCAGTCAAATTCTCGGGCATCTCAAATGGACCAATAATATTCCCACAGAGAATACCGGTCCACATGTTCACTTTGAACCGGTACTGGGATCTATCTTCTCGCATCAAGTGCGGATTTTCCACATGCCACTCGTGCAAGTTGTGTAGGTTCATGTAGCCATCCTTCTTAAATGTTGATTCATCTGACCACAAAATTTTGTCGATAAAGTTTTCGTCTTCTCGATGTTTTTGCAGGATTGTTTCACAAAACGCGACTCGGCTCGGATAGTCTCGAGGTAAAAGACTTTGCACTCGCTGTACGTGGTACGGATGATATTCTTCTTTTTGGAGAATACTGTGTGCTGTGCTCTTCGGTATCCCCGTATCAGCTTCTATTCCTCGCACAGAGATGCTTGGATTTGCCGACACCGCCTCTAAAACTTCATCGCGTATGAAGTCATTTACGGGTCGTCCTTCACCAGCTACTTGATTGGGGAACCGCCCGTCACATAGTGATCTGTGCACATTAATGAAAACTCGATGGTCGGGATATCGCGTAGCCCTCGGATACCTTTCTCTGTAAAGTCTCGCTGCAGCTCGTCCATTACCTCTACATTCTCCATAAATGTAGTGCATATTTGCGTATTCTTGCGGAGTGTAGGTCGCCATGGTAGCACACACAAAACACAAACTGTCCAAACACAGGCAAAGGTCGTCGTAAAGAGTTCGTTTCAAAGTCCAGAGCACAAAGAGTAATCGAGTCCAATAAACAAAGCTTTAAATCGTAGTACGTGATCAATGGTAACAATAAGAGAGAGGTGCGTAGTAACGGCAGGAGGCAGTGACGCGTACTGACCGTACTGTTATCCTAAATAGCACGATCCCAGATAGCGTCACTATCTATCTCACTCGCACCTCTAACCTTTTTCTCCCTCACTCTTACCTGAATAATGGGGTACCATAAAGAAGAACCAGCAAATCGCAAAGATAGTTTCTGTCTTGCTCCCTCCTGTTGTAATAACGAATCACTATGGTGAGATGCATGCACATACCGTCCCTTACGGTCTAACCTGTTTTTTGAGAGGCCTGTTGTTATTTTTATGAGCATACAATAGTAATTCTTTAGAGGTTAGATTCAATTCGTCGTAAATTTTTCTTTCTAAGAATTCTGTAAGACATCGTAAAAATTGGGTTGTTGAGTAAAAATATTATCAAAAATTTTTTTTTTCAAATTAATGTGTAAGTATTATACCTTTTTAAAAAGAGGAATAAACGCGTCAAAATTTGACGTCACTTGCCATACTATTTTGGTACATTTTTTTTACACTACAGTCGGTCAAAGTTGCGAAATTCAATAGTTTTCCATATCACCTTTAGTTAAAATAATATTTTATTTTAAAATGGTACAATAAGTACTTTATTTTTACATTCTATTTAGACACAGCAATACCCTAGATTACAAAACCTCCAAGAAATATCGAAATTATCAGCATTAGCAGTCACAGCATTCAAAAGTATGTCACAGGGTGCTCATTTCCCCTTTTTTTTTGAAATCAGTATAATTCTGTAAGTACATGGGGTGGATTTTTTAAAATATTTTTCTGAGTACTGTTAGAACTTGGGGCATCGTGGGAATCCAGTTGGACGCCAGGTTCTTGGACACCCTGTATAAAAATGAATCCCTATTTCCCTTGGTCACGACATCACGCGTGAACGGCTGGCCCGATTTCACTTTTTTTGTTGTTGTTGTGTTTGTAATTGTCAGGAGAAGGTTCTTATGAAAGAAAAAAATTTAAAAATTGCGCGGAAAATTAGAAAATTTAAGAAAACTTATTTAAGAATACTTAACAACCATATAATAGGACAATATAAACTTTTTTATTGTAACATTATGACATTTGACATAGGATTGACAGAATGCGTGCTCAAATATCGAAGAGACAGGACAACGTCTGTCGGGTCAGCTAGTAATAAATAAACTTAAGAATTGTATACCATACTCATTAAAAAGTCTCCCAACCATGTTTTATTTACGGATAAACTGTATATAAAAGATATTTAAAAAACAAGAAGGTGACGGTGACGTTAGTTCCGATTTTGGCCACGCACCAGTATTTCGTAATACTGTATAGGTATAGCAGAAATATTATTATACCATAGCAGAAAGTAACCGTTCAAAATTACACGCAGAACTAATTTGATAGTTTTGTTCCCCATAGCCTTGTCACTGACATTATTTCTTTATTATAGCTTGGAAATAATAATAAAATAAATGTACGTTTCGGAAAATATTTTTTTGTACAAAATTATGAATCAAGTCACAATTTTTTTCACAAACATCACTTCTTTATTCATAGATTTTTAGAGCACTTTAAAAGTACATACTATTTCAGTGAATAAAATGGTAAACACGGAACCCTTCGAGATTTTTGATTTTGGCAACATTTGGCGGGATCATAAAAAATAACTTCACTGTGGATCACATCACTCACTCACTTCACCTCCGCCACCAGCCGCCACATCCGCCGCCATATTGCTGTCTCAGAGTGTGCGTTTGCTATTGAATCATTCAAGCACTTAGGTAATTATAATCTAATTCCGTTCTTATTACAATTTCGATATGATCCGATACTTCTATTAAACTTAAACTACGTATAAATCGCGCAACTATTCCTTTTTATTGAAAACGTATGGTAATTTCGTTCCTACCCTGCCACCTTGACTCTTGGATTGTGTGTTTCGTTTCAATCCGTTCGAGTCTCATACGCGAGGTGCTTATGGTTTCTCAGTGTTTTCGTAACAAATGGATTCTTCTAATAATATTGTGGTTTGAACGGAGTGGTTGCAGCACTTTGTTTCTATTGTGATTTTATATCAGTCGGTTCTGAGCTAAACTACGTAGGTACCTACTACCTGTGCAAAACCATTATTAATCTTAATGCACTATTATTTAGTTTATTGAAGTTGTGTTATTGGTGGATTCCTGCAGTAATATATCCAATTAATGGTTATTTTTAATGGACTATGTTAATTTAACGACTTTAAAATATATTTTTGTATTTGGGGGTATGCTGGAGTGATGATAATTGGTGAGTGTTAAGTACACTCCAAACTTAATTCAATGAATAAATGTAGCTGAAACTCTAAAATGAGTAAGTATTTGTGTACTGTTGTCTCCCATGGTAAATATTTCAACATATTAAAACATCTAGTTTTGGTAATGCATTGTAATTCACATTCATTTGCATAAAAACTTCTAACATTTGTTTACAAATTCCAAACAAAATTTGTCTTTACATTGTAGTTTTACTTCAGTTTATTAAAGTTATTATTAACATTTGTTCAAATTGAATCAAACAGTTTATTTGTGCATATTAGTACTAAGTAGGTCTAATAAAATATATAATGTGGGTATCTTTTTCCCTGCTAACATAAGTTTTGCACATGACGAGACAATTATCATGTTGTCTCATACTATGGGCTATAGTTTTTCAAGATTATGATGATGCAAATCATTAGAATATTTTCAGATCTGCTTTAATAAAAAAATGTTAGTTATCGTTAACTTCACATGTCTCTTCATTCTTCAACTTTCCAAGAGATGCTACCTCGATTTACCAGCCATGACTGAAAAGTACAAATTTTGTAATAACCAATCTTTCACGAACTTAGCTTTATCATATGAAGGCATGCTACACAGGGACCTTTTTGTAGCCCATACACATAATAAGTTTTGTATACTGAAGAATTATGTGAATAATCACATAATTCTTAGGGTTTTTATTTCTGTACTAATCACAGACCTCTAAAGTACTAACAATAAAACATTCTATTGGTAGGAAATAAAATACAAATAAATTAAATGGGCCAGCTGTAACAATTTTAGTTATCAAATTTGTCGCTGACTACAGTCTGTTTTTTTACTAACAATAATATTGTTATTGCGAAATAGTTCTGAAAACAGAACTATGTGCTGGCGTACTCATTCATCTTTACAGATAATCGATTTTTGCATTGTATCTAATGCTAATTGCGACTTCCATGCATTGTGCATGTTGCGATGCAAGCAACAACATTGCCATGCTTATTACATAAACACAATTCAGTTTATAGTGATATTTCTATCAATTGTCATCTAGAGTAAGCAAAACATTTGTTACTTTTAGCATTGAGAAAAGTTTGAAAAAAAAAAGGAATTTTAATAAGTCAAAAATTACACACTTCTTCAGTTTCAATTAATTTCTTTAAATTGCATTCATTCATCTGTACAGATAAACAATTTTTCCATTGTATCTAATAGGCGCCAATTGCGACTTATAAGCATTGTGCTTGTTGCGATACAAGCAACAAACATCGTCATGCTTATTACATAGAACACAATTCAGGTTACAGTGACATTTGTCATTGAGGTTGATTTAAAAAAAGGAACTGGTAGCAAGTCAAAGATATACTATACACTGCAAACAATTTCAGTTCCAATGAATTTAATTAAATAGTCTTATTTGCAATCTTCGGAGGAGGCCCTTACCCAACCTGGGGTCCTTGCAATAGGAAGAACAGGAAACTAACAATCTAAATTATTTTTGAATTAAGTAAAGGCACTAACCTCAGTAATGCAAAACTACTAGAATTAAGTAACTGTATTGTAAGGAATAAAAGATTTTTTATTTATTTGCAAAATGGTGAAGGATTACATTATGAGGAAACTGGCATTTCTTAGAGCCAAAAATTCAAAGACATGTGACATCTACCAACCGGCACTGGGCCCACGTGGTGGATGCTGATTTGCAACTGTGTGTGCAAACATATTATTCAAAATAGTCTAGTTTTAGCTTGCGTTTTCCCATCTTTTAACCCCACAAGGTTAGAATTATAAATATGTAGGCTCGAAGAAGATTAAATCTTTTACATTGTGTATTTATGCTATGCGTTCGTCCTTCAGTGAGTCTGGTTCATTATTTTATATTGATTTAATTTATGACAAGATTAAAAGAAATACTTATACTTAGGATTTCTTTTTAACAAAGTAAACTCTAAAGTTACTTTAAAAGTTGTGCTATACATACTACCAATAACATTACTTAAGTACATATTCAACAAAGAAAAAATGCAGTCACCCTTTAAATGGTATTATTATCTGCACTTAAGTGACCAAAGCAATATTTTTTTTTGTTTTGGACCGTAAGCCCTGGCGATACAGTTGACTTTACACCCATTGGTATTTTCTGGATTGAGTGGTTCTTCATACAGGATAACAATCACATCTTTAATTGATGACAATGGGTGGGTTGTGATTTTCTTTTGAGGATTGTTAAGTGTTCGAATCTGTTGCACTCCAGTTCTGATTCAGTTCATCACTTGTGCTGTGCAGTTTAAGAAAATATTAGGGTTAATATAATACATACAGTTATTTATTTTCCAATAATATGTTAAGTATTGTGATGACATTCATTTAGTTGTAAATGTTAACTGTTGATACACATTACATTTTCAATTAACTATCAATATAAATTTGAGTTGATTTTCGAGTGAATGTTACAGTGAAAACAAGCATTTGTTTAAGGAATATGATTAATGTTCTCAATCGCGCATTCGCTAGTTTCTCAGTTATATGTGTATCTTTAAACTTTGAGCATTTTGCATCAAAGCCATTTGTTTATGATAGGCTATCTTCCATATGGAAGATAGATTATCATATGGTCTTTTACAGCTAAGAATGTATCATTTACTAATTATAGCTACTGTATCTGTAACCTCTTGGTAACATTTGTGTGTTACCAAGTGGTTAAACATATATATGTACATGTATAATAACAAGAATACACCTTAGTATATTTTGTATTCGTGGGGAACCCCCAAATACTCCGAAATATTTTATTCCAAATTTCGATGTTCCGATTTTCAAAAGTCCGAATTTCATAATACTAAAAACAGAACAAAGAATACAGAGAAGTGCCCCTACACTGGCTAAGCACGGGAACAAGTGTCGCCAAACTTACACATTTGTATAGCAAATTGTCCACTACCTACACACATAAAAAAAGAGTGATATGTTTGGCTACAAATTACAAACACAACTTTTACAAATCATCTTCGTATTCCTTTCAAAAATTAAGTCGTATTACAACGAATGAAAGTTGTTATTATTTGACATGACACACAATAAAGACGTTTTTCGTTTAAAAACTTTAAATAGACAAATTTACGAGTTCAGCAACTCAATGCTAGATGGCGCTGTACCCAATTCATTCTATTCAGAACGCTAGCTCCTTTGAAATAGATGTCATATTCACATGCACTTGTAATCGCTTTTAGATCAAGAAATTTATTTTACCAAAAGTCGATTTGTTAGTTTTCCGATTTTCATACGTTCGAAGAATCAAATGCTCGAAGTGTTCTCTGTCCGAAAAACGACATTCCTCGAATAAACTAAAAGTCAACATGTGCTACAAAATGTAGTGACAGAAACTAATCGCTATAAAACCGCCTTCACGCAGTCTTGTCTGCCCTACCCTAGAATGTAATTTAGCCCGAAGCTGGGGTGGTGAGCGTTAAAACCATCTGCGACGATAAGCACGCGTGGGGCCGCCCAAACCCCGCAGTGCCGGAGCCGTGACAGAAACAATGCTTGCTACATGTTGCATGCCTGCTTGCTTGCTGCTTGCCTGCTTGCATGCTGCATGCCTGCTTGCATGCTGCATGCCTGCTTGCATGTTGCAGGCCTGCTTGCATGTAGTATGCTTGCTTGCACGCTGCATGCTTGTTTGCATACTGCATGCTTACTTGCATGCTGCAAATCCCCTGTATTATTGATGAATCACTTCGGTTAGGTTAGAACTGTGAGTATTAAAGCGCGAAGGCGAGCAAGCTAAGCGAGCGGTCGCCGAGTGCCAAATTCCTTCTATTAGTGATAAATCATTTGGGTTAGGTTAGGTTTAGGTTAGAATTGTGACCAGGGAAACAAAATATTTTTCGCAAAACCCATCTCATCGTCATTTGTTTTTTAATTCTACCTCCTCATACTAAACATAATATTATACTTCTCTCTGACGAGCAATTATGTGTTTATTTGTCTTGCTATTCAGTTTTACAATGCGTTTTTATTTCGGAATTGTATTAATCAGTATTTTAATAATCGTAATTCGTGACTTTGATGTTTCGAATTATCATTAAGTCGGACTTTTTGTTATTCGATCTAATGAAACTCGGTTGTTTGAGAATTATAAACGTTAGGAATATTGAAATTTAGGGATTATAAAAATAGGAGTAATGATAAGTCGGAGTTGTTATATTCGGAATTTTGAACCATTAGGAATTATGAAAATCGGTATTTTGAAATTCGTATTGACTGACGGAATAAAGTTTTTCGTATTTATGTAGTGTATCCGTATTCGTGTACCATGTTGGGTCTCTCTTTATTGTTCTTATTTAACCGTATTTATGCAAAATGGATCCACACGACAAATTTCGTTTTTTACTTTTTTTGCAGAATACTAATTTAAAAGTGGTCTAAATTCTTATACAAAAAAAAAAAAAACACATGATTTTGCCCTTGGAAACAAGGTATACTAAAAGCAGAATGGAACCAACAGCAACCATAAATATTACATATAAAGCAAAACCGAACCACAGCACAACGGGACTCGATTGTTCAAACAAATAAACGATATTATTACTATGTCATTTTATACAAAACAGATCCACACATACTTGGTACCATTATAAATTACACATATTTCTAATATTAACAATTATTTTGAATACAGCAAATGGAACCAAGTTACATAGTTTCATTGATATCAGTAAATGCCTGGGTTGTGGTTCTTTTTTTGTATGAGAAAACCTATCAATTAGTAAATGTTAAAAGGAACCACATGCACATTTTCTCAAATATCTAGTATGTTTAAGAGTATTCAGAGCATATACGCATACTTAAATAAGTAATTTATCAATAAATTTAAATAAAATAAATAGTAATTATACTTCGTCTAACAGAGCTGCACATGTTTTTGAAAATCCTTTGGTATCTTTGAAGTGCGTTTTCGCTGGGTCCTTTTTGCATAAATACGGACATTTTGACCCTCATTCTCTTAGGTACCATATTTCTAATATTATTTTATGATTGTTTCAGTTGTTCCTGCCAGCAGGTTTCGTAAATTCGTTCAATATTGTCTTCAACACGTATAATGGGTGACCGTAACAATCCCATAAAGTTTGGTCCCGAGTGGCTGCGTAATATATCCAGAGAGCGTAGCGCGGCAAGGTTGAGCATGAACGCCAACGCGGGCGCAAGCACTTCGGCTGGCTCGTCCGGGAGTGGCACATCTAACTCTGCATCAGCTACTGCATCTACAAATTCAAACAATGGGCAACCTAAGGTCCTCTTAGCTAAACAGAGGTATGAACTAGTAACACTGAACAACATTTCGTATTTTTAGCGTTCGTTTACGTACTTATTTATAACCTTATTAATGTGTTAATGTACTATATTTTTAACAGGTATGGCAGAGAAGAGATGCTGGCCTTATATGATAAAAATGCAGAAGCACCATCAGAGCTAAAAGTTATTGATACATTGTATCAGCCACGCGGGAAGCAACCAGTTGCATTAACCAACACATTTGAAGATGATGTAGTAAGTTGGTTACAATATTATATTTATCAATATCTGTGGTTAATGGATGTAATGAAGAAATATTTTATCAATGATTATTTGTTACAGAGGGATAACTTGCGGAGTGCTCCACCTATAGGAGGGATGGCATCTGGCGACAGATTCGTTCTAGCGCGTGGAGCAGGCCGTGGCGCAAACAATGACGGACGCGGCAGGCCCCGCGGATCGTATGTACGACAGCCGTCTATGGGGAGGTCAGTTGTATAAAGGACTATTGTGATAGGCACAAATACGATTGAAGAACCGACCCGGAATTGAGGCGTCACAGTCTTACGATTTTTAGTGCCTACTGCAATTTTTAGAATAAGTAACAGTTAATAGAAAAGAAATAACAGATGTCGCATTTTCTGCCACATTTGAGTTGCATTTCACATGAATACCGAGTCAACCACGTTACTTATTAAAAACTGTTGGCAGTTACTTTAAATTTCCGTAGACTATTCAAGGACAGTCTCAACTAGGCCATTATTTGTTAGGCACCCTTCTGGATATTCATATGGGCAGCTGCGCTACAAAACTTTTTATATACTGGCTATTCGTCCAGCCTTCCAAAATTAATAATACAAATTGTATCAAGTATGCATATTGAATGTAGGTCATTCATAATAGGCACATTTGTACTGATGGCATAATGATAAAATTTAAGATTAAATAGTATCTCACATTGCTTAAACATAATAATACAGATTTTAAAGTTGATGAAGTTATTTTAAAGCAACAATTTGTTGGGATAAATATGATTGAATAAAACTTTGTAATTTTATCACTGGACCGGACTGGACTAGGTTCTGGCCGCGACTTCGTCCGCGTTAAATTTCTTTTTCCCCGACACTTCCCGTCGCGTCGAATCGCGATTTTCCCCGTCTTTGCAACATTTTTCATTACTGCTCCGCTCCTCTTGATTCTAGCGTGATGTTATATAGCCTATAGCCTTCCTCAATAAATAGGCTACCCAACACAAAGCTTTTTTCAATTCGGACCAGTAGTTCCTGAGATTAGTGCGTTCAATCAATCAATCAAACAAACAAACTCTTCAGCTTTACAATATTAGTATAGATAAGGTTAGGTTAGCTTCAAATAGGCGACAATGAGGAGAATTCGATCGATTGTCTACAATTTGTGTTTTATAATACAGTGTCAATGTGAAAACTTTGTAATTTTATCTCTGGATAAGGTTCCTATCGTACAGTTAACCTGAAAAAGGCGAAGAATTTATTTGACTGCCTACAATTTGTATTTCAGTACCCAATCTGTAATGTTTTGTGATTGTTACATAATTATGAAAAAAAAGATCATAGATAATTAAATGAATTTTCATTGATGTGTGCATCTATTTGAGGCTGACTGAATTGTTATTGAATTCATGAAAAAATTACCTCTTGTTTTTTTTTAAATTAGCAGTGTAGATGTAGGCCTGTACAATAATTTGATCGGATATTAAATACAGTTTTTAATTATTTGGTTACATCCAGTAATTGGATTGGGTGAAATCATACTCCTTGGGTGATACATAGTAATACAAGTTTATGTTGTTCAAGTAATAACATACTTTTTATTTTTTTGCAAGTTTTTTTTTTAACTATCTTCGCAGGTTCTGATCTTTGCAACCAATTGTAGAGGTCTGCTCAATGTCGTTATGACGGATTTAGACTGTACAAGCTTCAAATTAACTTAAAACTACGTAATTGTAGAACTTTATTCTTAAAAGCTCGAGGCGTGGCCGTCCTTCTTAAACTTTAAGATAATCCGCCATAGAATAAAAAATAAAGTTCTAAATTTCATTAAAACCTTGTAGAACAATTTTTTAAGATAAGATTGTTTCTTATGTTTTATTTTTAAGTTATCAATCTTGTTTAAGTTAAAGACTCACATAATGTAAACAGTGTAGTATTTGTTGTTTTTATTTTTCAACATCGAGGTATCTGGTCTAAAAGTATCTGTTCATTATCTGGTAAGTAATCAGGACAATAAAAGTCATAAATAATATTGATTTTTCTCTTTCTTTGTTTTAGGGGGTGGCATGTTACGGGACCAAGAATGACTTACACTGGAGGTCAGGATGACGAAAGTGGCCCGAGCGGCACCAGTCGTCCCTGGACTAATAACAACCTCAACAACCCCAGTAGGAGTAGCGGGGATCAGACAGATTGGAACACCAAAATGTACAGAAAGTATGTTATGCAATATTATAATATCAGTGAATTGTCGAGTGGAAGCAGCATTATATTATCAAGCAATTCTCTGTTTTTAGTAAACGACCAGGCAATAGTACCAACTGGCGCTCATCGCAGGCTCGTGATGACAGCGAAGAGTGGCGATCATCAGAGCCTGGCAGAACCCGCCAACTCGAGAAATGGGGTATATTATATGGAAAATTTATTTTATTTGCTTTGCATACTATATTGTTGTATAGAATCCAGTTCTTGCTTAGCTGGGGAGTTTGTTGTGCCTCTTCTCCCTTGCTAAACGGCTAAAGGACTGAATGGTTCAAAAACGTAATTCTCAGCCTAACTATAGATTTGAAAAAAAATAACTGATTTGTTTGCTACTTGCTACTGAATGAATAATGAATGAAATTCAATGCAAATTCACAGACCGCGACTGGGGTGACAGACCAAGCGGAGAGAGACCCCAATCCTGGAACAATAGGCGTAATTGGGGTGGAGACAACCAAAACAATGAGGAGAATTTGCCAGAATGGTAAAATTAACCTTATTATAATGTGTACAGTATACATACTTAATTTTTGTGAAGAGCGTTGACACATTATGTTGCTTATTAGGGCCGTTGAAAATGCTGAATGTGGAGGCACCTTTGACTCTTCGGGGGCATTCCATGGATACAGTAATGATGACAGCAATCTGCCAAAACACCAAGAGGGTGCATATTGTAAGTGATGCTATAATAATGATTATATTAAACTAAAGAGTGGTACTCAGGTCAATTAATAATTATGAAATTACTAGCTTCTACCTGTGACTTCGTCCGCGTCAAATATTTGCTCCCCTGACCCTTCCCGTCGCATCGCAGCCTGCCAGTTTTCGTCCATTTTTTTGTTGCTGCTCCGCTCCTTTTGATCGTAGCGTGATGTTATATACCCTATAGCCTTCCTCAATAAATAGGCTACCCGACCTAAAAATAATTTTTCAATTCGGACCAGTAGTTCCTGAGATTAGCGCGTTCCACCCCCCATTTTAGGGAAGTGGGGGGTTAGAAAGAGCCAAAAAGTAGCCTATGTCACTCTCCATCCCTTCAACTATTTCCACTTAAAAAAATCACGTCAATTCGTCGCTCCGTTTTGCCGTCAAAGACCGTACCTATCGATATCTCCTCTTTATTTCACGCTGTGTAAAATTACAACATTCAGCAGCATTTAGTTTCAAGGGTGGAGTTTCAGTCGATTGGAAGTTTTGTCAAAGTGTTAATAGAGAATGTATTACAGCTCTTACACGGTCCCACACACATGGCAGTTTTCCTCGTCCTAAGGTGGTAGAAGAAGGGTCTGACGAATGGTGGGCGTCAGAAAAAGCTAAGAAACTCTCGCCAAAACGTTTTGATGCCACTGATCTCAAGGTTAAGAAGGTATGAATGAACACTTGTTTAGATTTCTTTAAAGACCACCTTTTGGAACCCGGCGCCTAGAATCAATTCTATTTTCTTTAAAATTCAATGTTTATAAGTGACCTACTTGAAGTAAATTATTTGACTATTGTTTGGTGATAAGACTTTTTCTTGACATGAGTTGATATTGCAGCAGCCTGGTATTGGAATAGCAGAACCATCAAGCTCAAGTACAAATAATAGGTCCAACTCAAGCAATGAAGGCGAGCTGGACAAGCTGGAGGAACTGTCGGCTTCAGGATCGGAACCACCGGAGGCTAGCGCGGCAGGCCAAGGTGAACACAAATTTGGAAAACAAAGTGCTTACAAATCTAATAAGTTTACAGAGAGCAAAACTTTTGATGCACTCATGAGGTCTGATATTGATTTAGAGGAAGCAAGCGATGAGAGGGGCAACTTCCAATCAGTCATCATAAATTCCAACAACAGTCTGCGGCAGAAACATCAACATCTTGTCCCTGCAATGAAGGAGGCTTCGGGGAAAACGATGCATAACATGAAAGGATCAATGAAACACAATCAATCTGACATGTATGTTCCTACGCATTTAAAAAGTGACTAATTTTGTCTTGCACCTTTGTTTCACATTAGCCTGACTGTTTTTTTTTTCTTTCCAGGGATCATATATCACACAAATCTCCCGAAGAATTACTTGTGGACAACATATTCAGCATGTCACTCGATGACAAGGAAATGCACTCTACACCTTCCTCCAACTCATTTACCAATTCGATGTCATCTGTGTTAGCTTCAGCAGCAAGTGGAATGCCGCAAAACCAAAACTTGCAAATGTCAAGCATGTCAAATTCTGGGATACCCAATCATGGCATGAACATGGATATGCATTTGAACAACCAAAACATACAAACAGCTGTCATGCAACCAGTCCATCATTCATCTGGGATGCAGCCGGTCGTAATAAATGCAGGTGGGATGCAGCAAGGTATGCCATCAAGTATGCAACAAGGTATGCCATCAGGTATGCAAGCTGGCTTACATATGCCTAATATGCCTGTTGCAATGCAACCTGGAATGCAAAACACTGGATATCCATCAGTTGCTATGCAAAACATGCCTGGGATGCCAACAGGTGGCATGCAGAATATGCCAGGAATGCCTTCAGGTGGTATGCAAAATATGCCTGGGCTGCAAGTTCCACGAACACAAACATCAGGAATGCAATCGGGCATGCAGAATATGGGTATCACCAATTCTGCATTGAATGCTTCGTTAGGCCTGCCCATTGGCCCTAACATGGGTCAAAACTACCAAGGCATGCCACAACAGATGCCAAATAATTCATCCTTGAATTCGTCTGGCATGGGCGGTTTGGGGACACCATCTTTGCAAGGGTCTGGAAATATGCCCAATTTTCAATCGAGCGGCGCTCTACCAGGCATGGCCAATAACATTGCAAATAATTCATTGTTCTTGGGACAAAACTCTAACAATACCTCGGTAAGTAACTGATTTTTTAGGCTTATGAAACCTAGGATGATAGACCATGGAACCATAAAAAAAGTTCATGTATTTGTCTGTCTGTCTGTACCACTTTGTATCATATTGTCCTTCCATTACTGTGTGTATACTCAAGAACACATAATCCGATTTGGCTGATGTTTTTTCGTTATTAAAGTTCTCCGGTAATGTTATATGCATATTAGTACTGCACAAATGGAGCAGAGATAGACTGACAGAATTTTCAAAATATAAATGCGCAAATTCAGCCCACCAAAAGCTTCCGTAAATGGAACCCTGTATGCACAAGCCCTACTTATGTATCTCAAATTCATATAACACTTGGCAATATTGATGCTTTTTTTTTCAACAGATGTCATCAGCAAGTGACATGCCAATGTCCAATCATTCAGGGCAAAATATGATGATTCAACTACAGGGAATGCAAGGATCACAAGGAGGACCTTTCGGAAATTCGATGTATGGAAACAACGCTATGCCAAACGCTAACATGCTCGATCAATGGTATTATGAAGATCCTGAGGTATGGCACTATTGTAATGTTGTAAATCTTGTCATTAATGCGTACTTTACCGAGGTAATTTGCAAATAAAATGGTTTCAGCAGATTACAAATTAAAAAAAAGCCACCGTACAACAAAAAATTAAATAGTTGCATGTTGTATGTTGTTGATAAGGATTCTTATACGTCAATACATTTTTATGTCGGTAAAGTTCGGAATGCTTACTGCAGATTAATTCATTCATAATGTGCTCAAGAGCGTATTACTACAATACCATGTTTATAAAGTTTCTTTTTTATTATAACAACGGTAAAACAATAGTATTCTGCAACCCCTCCAAAGGCTACCTATACATGGTCAGATCTACCTTCAAAGTCGTCTGATCTGACCAAAATCCGTCTCGTCTGTAGCAGTTCTTCAAGATACTTCACTAACTCCGGCCGCAGCTATTACTACTTGAAGCCATCTTTAAATTGAACAATATTATTGTTTCATGTCTGTGCATGCATCCGTTCAGACGGATCCGGCGCAGGTTTGTCTGTTCAGATTGATCTCTCTATGTATGGTTAGCCTTTGATAGTTTCTCTTTATTTGACAATATTAACGAGCCTTAAGTTTCTATTTGACCATATTGAAGAGCCTTTTTAAGTTTCTAACTAATTGACAATATTAAAGAGCCTTTGTAAGTTTCTTACTAATTGACAATATTAAAGAGCCATTGTAAGTTTCTTACTATTTGACTATATTGAAGAGGCTTTGTAAGTTTCTTACTATTTGACAATATTAAAGAGCCTTTCTAAGTTTCTTACTATTTGCAATAATAAAGAGCCTTTCTAAGTTTCTCACTATTTGCAATATTAAAGAGCCTTTCTAAGTTTCTTACTATTTGAATATATTGAAGAGGCTTTGTAAGTTTCTTATTATTTGACAATATTAAAGACCTTTTGTAAGTTTTTCACTATATGACAATATTAAAGAGCCTTTGTAAGTTTCTTACTATTTGACAATATTAAAGAGCCTTTCTAAGTTTCTTACTATTAGACAATATTAAAGAGCATTTGTAAGTTTCTTACTATTTGACAATATTAAGGGCCTTTGTAAGTTTCTTACTAATTGACAATATTAAGGGCCTTTGTAAGTTTCTTACTAATTGACAATATTAAAGAGCCTTTGGAAGTTTTTTATTATTTGACAATATTAAAGAGCCTTTGTAAGTATCCCACTATTTGCCAATATTAAAGAGCCCTTGTAACTTTCTTACTATTTGACATTATTAAAGAGCCTTTGTTTCTTACTATTTGAGAATATGAAAGAGCTTGTGTTAATTTCTTACTATTTGAGAACATGAAAGGGCTTTTGTTAGGTTTTCACTATTTGACAATATTGAAGAGCCTTTGTTAGTTCTAACTATTTTAATAATTTGAATGTTTTACAGAGGAACATCCAGGGTCCCTTTACATCCTTAGACATGTACAACTGGTACAGGGCAGGATTCTTCAGCCCAAGCTTGATGGTGCGGCGAGCTTGCGAAACTATTATGAGACCCCTGGGTACTTACGGGCTGGTGGTACCATTTGCACAGATGGTAAGTTAGCCTATAAGCCTATTGTAAATGAATGTGTGATTAATAACTAGGCCTGAAACTGCGTTAAGTGGGCGCCCGCGACGAGCAACCGTCGCGTGTCTACGCGCGTGGATACGCGGGTGGGCTCTGTGGGAACGCTACCGTCGCGGCGTTTTATTTACGCAGTTCATAGCGTTATGAACTGAACAAGCCCGTGCATGTTACAGCTAGCGGGTCCCGCACGTGCCCCCGCGCGGGTATCCGTCGCACGGAGGTGGGCAACGTTGCGCTGGCACGGGGCTCGCCTCCCCGCAACGTATACCCGCGCAGGGCCCCGCGACGGTGCACTTTTGTATGGTACTGCGCGGGCGCCCGCTTAACGCAGTTTCAGGCCTTATCATCGCAGCGGAGCGAGCACATCCTACTGTGACATCTCTTGAGTCACACATAGTTTCGGCGAGACAACCGTTGTCTTATAAGTCGGATAAATTCTTGACATGTGACATAAGTTCTTGACGTTTATTTGGGACTTTAAACGACTTCAAAAAAAGGAGGAGGTTATCAATTCGACTGTATTTTTTTTAAAATAATTTTTTTTTGTTTGTTAGCTCATAACTTTTGACTGGATGAACCGATTTTGATGATTCTTTTTTTATTTGAAAGCTGGTGCTTCCCGAATGGTCCCATTTTTAGTCCCATAATTTGGTTCCATTTGGTCAATGGGGTCCATGTGAAAACCACATAAGTCTTAAATTTGCATTAAGTATTTGCGCGACAAATGAACGAATAACGCGATTAGATTAGTGCGGGGTATCTACTATAACTAAAAAGTTAAAAAATAAAAACTTTTTACAAAAAAAAATAACAACCGACTTCCTAAAAAAAAACACTACAAAGTGAAAAATAACTTTAATTTCGAAAGTCGGTGTCTTAGGATCTGTATTTAAGGTTTTTTGCCATCGACGTTTCCTTAAGTTATTTTTCACTTTGTAGTGTTTTTTTTAGGAAGTCGGTTGTTATTTTTTTTGTAAAAAGTTTTTTATTATCTCCTATTCCTGTTATTTATTAATTTGTTACTCTAGTGTCTATTAAACTAGATTAACAAATTAATAAATACTTTACTCAGACAAACCAACTGTTGCAGGATATGATGAGTTCATTCCCGGCGATGTCTGGGGGTTTTGATCGTCCACAAGGATCACACGATAATATGATGAATGCGCCATCTAATTTGTCTTTAGACGTAAGTAAAGGAATCAGTATACTTTAGTTTATGCAATCTAATGTAGAAGTAGACCCAGATGTAGCATTATTATAGAATTCTGAATGCCTTGTAATAATAAGGTTTTCTTGATTTCTAGGCGATGAATATGGGTAATATACCTGATAATGCACCTATGGATTTACAATTTGGATCTGTGGGAATTATGGCAAATCAGAATTATGCCCAACCGCCAGCTATGGTAATAAATTGAATTCCTACGATACAACTACCTTTGCTTGTTTGTTTTATGATTTCTTGCATTATGAATATGAAATCTACAAACAATTTGCAATGCGGTTTTACATAAATATCCCCAGATTTTCTTTAGTTTTTTTTTGTATCCAAATAGATTAATATAAATCACTATAATTATTTTCCTTATTTGGATATAGTTTTTAATAGATTTTCATTCTGTAAGTTTATGTTGTAAATTATTTTTTACTTTAACATGCTGAGGTCATTTCATTCATTAAGTTCATAAAATTTTCAGCAAAAAAATAAATTTCGTGCTTCCGGACCCGGCCGTTTAGGCTGTTCGTTGTCAGTGAGTGATTGAATGAACGAATGAATTTAAGAATTTTATTAAGTTCATGGAATCGCTCCAAGAATTTTCTCTTTAGGAATTATTGATCTCACCATAATTTGTGATGTTAGGTGTGCTATTCAAAAGGAACAAGCTTTTCAGTTAAAATATGTGGGTCCCTAGTTAAAGTACCCTTAAATAAAACAATTTTAAGAAAACAATATGAAAATATAAATAAAAGAGCACACAGGTACCTACTGCTTATTTTATCAGCTTGTTTTTATTTCAGTTTATGTTATTACACTGTTATCATAATAAGAAGGTATTCTTATTTTTTTTTCTTTAGCTATTTTTTAAGGGAACAACTGATATGTGTTGTGGACTTGTAAACAGGATAGGTGTAAGAACTAAAAAGTGTCATTATTTCAGGTGGAATCTCTGTGGGGCCAGGGAGCACCCTCATCGGCTGATTTAGTGTGGATGCAACAGCCTCGCAGCCGCGCAGAAGCCCGCGTCAATAATTTGCCAATGTTCTTCTCATGGGATCATCAGGTGGGTTCCATGCCCATTTGGGATCAATAAGGGTTTCTAAAATATTGAGGCCATATTTAAAAAGTAGTACTAAATGTTTTCAAGATTTTTTATTTATTTAGTAGCGTTTGTTTCTCTGAAACATCTTTGGCGATCTTGAACATTTTTTTCTCAATTTTCACAAAAATATGGTTGCAAAATTTTAGTTATGCCTTAGGAGTTGGGTCTTTTCAAATGAATTTCGAAATTCTAGAAATTTAATGCTATCTTTGTGTGACATTGCGCAGACCGACCTAAGCATAATTCATTACTTTAGCACTATCTGGATGGTATCTAAATCTACTAACTGCACAGTTCTAAATGGTAATTTTAAATTACCATTATCATCATGATTAACTCGAAACAGTCCCCAGTTAGCTTATTTCTTTTTGTTGTAATAGTTTTGAAAAGGTAATTAAGTAAGCCAACTTACTTTAAATGTATTACGTTTTTGTCGTAATCGCAGTATGCATCACTGTTACTAAATATATTTTACCTTTTTTAGACTAGTTTTTCGTGTTCCCATATGATCTGCCTTATTTGATCTTAGCATTCAAATGAAGTTTTTTTTAATTAGAGTTAAGCACTTTCTACTTTTTCATGTATATTTTTTGGGCTTTTTCTTAATTTTACTGTGTAGTTGAGGAACTTTGAATAGAAATACGAAATTATACTTACAATCAGTTGTCTAAGCAGAGTAACACTTTGTTTTGTTACCAGCATAATATATATAATTTCTTTAAATTTCTTAACCCCGTGTTGTCGTGTTTCTATTTTGTTCACACAATTTGCATCCAGCAAGAAAGGAATCATGAATGACATAAGTATAGTAAAGGAATCATAAATATTTCATCAACTATGAGAGCATTACTTCCCATAATAACATTATTACTATGATCTAATAGATACAACCAATGGTCAATTGTATCGAATAGTTAAAGAAAGTTCTAATTTTAATTTATATCGCGACATCCGCCGTAGTAATTTTCCGAAAAATATCAATTTTATCCTTCATACAAACTAATAGTCGTGTAAGCTGTGTAGGTCTTATTTATAAACTTTAATTAAAGTTAATTTATGAATAACGTCTGCTTAAACATATACTTTGTGACGTTTAAACGTATCTTAATCTTATTTAATGTTTATAAATAAATCCTAGAATGTTTCTTAAGAGATTACACAATAACAATAGCTAATTATTCTTGCTATTTTATCACCTCAACAATTACCCGGGGTTTTATATCTACGCTTAGCATCTTTTATCTATTAACCGATTCGCTTCGTCTTCACATTTTAAATTAGCCATCGCTAAAATATTGATAATGACATCCTCTAGATCGGGGTCAAGAACCACAATGTCTTAGCATTACCTGACCACACGAAGCACCTTAACTTGTTTCCCTTCAATCCTAAATGAAGTAGCATAATAAAATGTCTTTTAAAAATACATGTCACTGTATTTCTGACATATTCCACAAAAGGCGTCGAATCAAGAGTTGAAGTAGTAATAGACAAACCGTAATTGAATCATTATTGACAGTTAATTAATTGTAAAGTAAGTAATCCAGTTTTAAGGTTTTAAAGGCATAGAAGATATCACTTTCATGATTCCTTAAAATGCTTAAAACGCTTTTTATATAATATTTGCATTGTATGTAGACCACCAATCGCAAATGAGCCGTTGTGTCATTAAAATCACATTAACACAAAGTGGTTTGTTCTGCCGCAGTTTAAGAAATAGCAGTGACGTATGTGAAACATTTAACTTATTTGCAATGATCTTGGTAAATCTTAACTACTGAAATAATATTATGTTTGCAAAAATGTCATTGCTTACTCTTAAATACAAAAAAAAAAAAACGAAATGACTTGTTGTTAATCAATATTAATTTTGCTTTTGTAAATTTTCACTAATCACATAGCCAATTACTTAATTGTGTGGTAATAATTGAGTTCAATAGAGGGTCATTCTCATGAAAAGTACTTTTTTATTCTGCCTAGTTCATAATTCATTTAGGTTTCTTTAGAGTTACTACATTAAGAGCTCTTAATGTAGCATTTCCTGTATTAGCATTTTATAATACTTATAAGACCTCGGGTGCAGTTCTTACCCAAGACTGCTGTTTTAGTTACTTATCTGATCGTTTTAATCAAGAAATTAGGTTTGAATTTACCTTGGAAATGAATGGGACTCTACAAATGGTAACATTCTCTTTGATCGTTCTATACTGGGCATTAACAAGATATTAATTAAAAATTAACACTTTAACGAATGAATTTGCTCAACATCACTTGAAAATGGGAATGACCTGAAAGAAGAGCTTATTAATAGTGCCGTAAATATTTTCCCTTTTAGATATTCACCACTTTGTGTTAATATATTTTTATTTTTCATGTTGCTTTTAAGTAACTAGCTCGGGGTTATTAGATAGATTCCGTTCTCACAAGGTTGACATAGTTCGCCACACCACACTTATAAACGATGTTTTATAAGCTTTATTCATCGCGCGCGTTTTGAGTTTCCAGCCACATAACAGGTACGTAAAATACTAGTGGGCAATCAATTGCTATTAACGACTATTTGATCGAGATCACGGTGTATGAACGTGGCGTGTAGGACAAACTTAATATATTTACAAACTTACTACGGTGGAAAGCATTCGTACAAAATTACATCACGGCTTAGCACTCTTTTATCAATTTTGCAGGCCAGCTAATGCTGAGGTTTAGGCAGTAACGCCTAGCTCTTTTCCAAATATCTTACGGTTTTTGGCTTTCAATAATTAACATACTACAACATAAGCGTTAGATAACACGTACTATTACATAATTGCGGTATAAAAAAAGCTCCATCTATCAAAATAGGTCTACAATAATTGTGATATTTTATTGCTCATATCAAAATTTATATTCATATGCTTTGGATAAAGGGCCTTGTAAAGTGTTGCCAAAAAAGAAGATGGCTCTACTGTAGAAATTGAGGTTGCCTGTAGCCACCGATGGTGGCAGGCAACGGGTTTTAATTTTATAAAATGTTTTTGTATTCTAATTTCAATACTGCCCTGTACTCTAATAGGGGAACAGAATCGCGGGAAATCGCAAAGGCTTTGATTTTGACAGTCATTTCTTTTTTTTTGGTAATGATTGCAGATTTTTCATTTTGTTATTTATTAAAGTTCAACGCAAGTAATAATGTTAAACTGTAAGAACTAAAGCTATTGCGTGATTGAGAAGGACTTCTAGTGGACCGTTTATTGTAATTAATTATATATCTAGTCCTCGTCGCCATGCCCTTCAGGAACGTAAAACTTTACCAAGTGCGAGCTGCCGAATTGGACTTAGTGAGGTGGATATGTGCAGGCAAATTCAACGATGATTCCCATAACATTGAATACAATTTAAATCGATTTGGTTTTTTACTATTTACTCAATTCCTGATCATTCCGCGAGTGAAGTGAAATACTTAAGACTGGAATAAGATTTAATTATTGTAAATTACAAAGTAGTTTATAAACTAGACCACTAAGCACATATTCAGCTCCGCACTAGGTTTGCACTGAAACCACGTTCATAACCATTGGAACCTGTAACTCGTAACGCATAAAAGTAAAGATAATTGCAATTAATGTGGTATATAGACGAACTTATCGGAAAAGAAACAGTCCGCAGAAGCACAATGAAGTCAGTTGCTGTCCCATTTTTGTAATTTTTAATCCTCTGAAATTGAGAGGGTTGACTTATGATTTCCTCGGTCTGCGTATACGTAGTATATATGTGTACTGTTTTTATCGTTAGCCTGGCACGTACGTGTTCTTAATGCAAACACTATAAATGTTGCTATTTTTTTTTTATTGTGTTAAGGTTCCTCAATTCGGGACATTGAAAACCGATAAGTGCATTTATGTCCGTAGTTCTTTTTATTTAAGGGTACTTTCTCCTGGCGATGTTGCATATTTTTTCACAACATTTATGTAGCACGCTCGTAGATATACCACAATCGTTTCATTTTATTTTTAGTTTATGTGTGTTAAAATGTTTACGTACATTTGTTACGTCTAAAATATTGAATCGATTGGACAAATAAAGTATTTCTTACCGTCAAAGTGGTGCGCATGTCAAGTCAATTTAAACTTTGCTATTATTTATGAAAATATTGGTTAAATTTTAAAGAAAACGAGTCTATTAATGTGTGTGGTCTGTAAACGTTATTATTTCAGCGCTCGATTTAACATAAGTATGCTCTGCTTTTTTCCCCTTTTATCCGTGCATTGTTAGCAACCATATAATTTGGGGTTAGCCCAGTTGTCGTGGTTCTTTTGTTCTAGCTATCTAATTTCTAAGTATTCATTTTCTGAACTCGTTCGTCTTTCTTCAACATTTTCCTTCATTTACTTTCATTTATAGGCAATAGACAGCCTGGTGGAATATAAGGTTCGATGAACACAAATAAAAATATTACCTACATAAGTAAAATATCTCTAGCAATCATCTACATGCCTGGAAAAAGTCCAATTTATATTCACAAGATAGCCGCGTTTAGCAAACTTGCCAATTGACATCCATTACTGAAAGTTATCATGAGAGATCAATATGGACGTTGCCCAACACATTGTGTATGTTTATGGGAGCCTAGTTACAATTATGCGCCACTGACTAAAATATACAGGACATATTTTGAACTTTCAAAGGATTTTCGTGAACCTGGTTGTCACATCAAACTTTTCTCCTGCACGGCTCTTGCTATTGGCATAAATCTGTCAGGGTGGCTGTATTTAGTCGTCTATTTAATTTTTAATAATCTAAAATCTTAATTTAGAAAATTCTGTTTGGGTTGAAAATACGTCCTGAATATGTTGTTCGCATAATTTGACTTTTTACTTCAGTACCGCGTTTAATCACATCACGAGTAGGGGGAGATCTTCACATCACTAGTAGTAAAATCAAAGGGTGAGATAACGGGATCCAATTTTGCATATTTCTGCTAACAGTTTAACATCCTGTTCATATTTGGCGTCTACATCTTATGAGGCTTTTAGCAATTTTAAAGACATGCTCTCCGAGATTCCTTTTACATTAAGATAACGTTTTAACTTCAAGTATTTGCCCTTCTTATTACATGTTACAATAAAATTACTATATTGGTAGGTATTCAATATTTAAAGTGTTCGTTCACATCGCATGCCAAAAACCAAATCCTCATCATGCCAAAGGTCTATCTACACAATAAATGATCTTAAGATGAATTATTTCAGTTTCTTTATCTAACATTAAAGAAAGAGAATCTCTTTGTAATAATAAAATACAGTAAAAATAAACACGCACAAAGCGTTTTAAAAAACTCGTGGTGTGTCTGATTCTAGATTTTCGTGATTTACATTACGTAATCATTTTAGTGTTTACGTTATCGTAGACATTAAAATATTAAACTTAAAGAGGTATCTCGGAGGTTTTTACATCGACCTTTAACTATTCACTAAATGCAAGTTAACTTTTTCATAGACTAGGTAGAATCCTGGGAAACAGTAATTACTACGGCGCGATCGACTACTGATTTCTATATTATTAATTAAAACGTAAATAAAATATTTACTAAGGTAGTATTAAGCAGTGGGGGAAGTTTTGATGATGTGATCATTTGGGAACAATGTCTTACAACAAACTAATAATATAATGTAAGAACGTCAACGATGAAGCGTTTCAGGCTGAAGTAATAGGTAAATGTCATAAGTTTAGTTTATATATTATTATTTTTTGAAGAAATGGTCGTTCATGATTCCACTTATTTTATTTTTTTCATTTTTATTTTTGTTACTTATATAAGTAACTCGTTAAGTAAGCGATGTGGTTTCAGACGTTAATATTCAACGAGGATTACTTATATAAATTGATTGATGATTAAAGAAGACATTGAAGAATATTGTGAGTACGTAGGGGAGGGGGTGTAACCATTTAATAAAAGTAACGTTTTAAAGAAAAAGGTAACGTGCAAAGGTAAAGTGCATAATTATAGATTACTCAATATGAAATAAATGATTCAAATGTTAATTGTTTATGTAATACCTAAATGTTGTATCGATGTCAATGTAGTATTCATTAAAATAGTTTGGATACTTATGTTTTGTCGACTACTTCCTATAAACTTATGTACGTACGATAAGAAGGCGGAACTTGACAAACCTAATGAAAACTTATTGGAATGTAATCTTTAGAAACAGTAGTGAAATAAATAAATAAAATTTCATAAGATGTACATGCAAATTCTATAAATTATTGGTTAGTTAAGGAGTATGCGCTAAGGAAGCGCGCACAACGTAAATTATCTTATGTTTTTGCAATTTGCTGGTCAGGTTGTATGTTGTTTATGATTCGCGACCATAAAGAGTATTGGTTTTACAGAATTATAATGATTAAAATCAAAATACTATTTTTCATGAAAAGGTCATTCAATCAGATTATATGAACTTACAGGGTTGTATTGGTGATTTGAATGATTTTAATTTTGTAAATAGGTAAATACCTAAATACGTATGTGTTGCGGTCTCCAATCATATTTTATTCAACCTACAGTCTGATACTGATACACAAATAAAAAATAAAAAACTAAGAATAATTGTATTTTGCGGGCTATTCTGTTTAGTTTTGTGAGAGCGTTTTTAAATTCGTAAACAATTTTCAGCATAATGATGATGACTTTCTTTGATTTTATAATGAATATCACTAACTCATTGGGTTTGTGAAGTTTCACCAAGAATTTACATAATTTTTTCTTTGGATAACATATACATAATATTGTACAGTTTAGCTACTTCCTCTCCTTTATACGTCATAAAACTGTATTACAAGAAGAAAGCATTGTTATTTGTCTAAACATTAATTACTATCTCATAGTTGTACTACTTATAAATGTAAGAAAAGTAAAACAAACCAAAAAAATATCTGATTGTTGTGTTACAATAAAAGACGATGGGCGTCTATGTATTGACTCCTTCGCAAAGTCTTGTATCGAAATTAACTAGTATGGACCTTGTTGATTTGATTTTATTTTGAACAGGCAAAACAAGCTATTATCATGCTGAAAATTATGTTTAATAAATTAAATACAAATACTATTGCAGTTACTATATATTTTCATCGAAATAATATTGCTGGCTGAAGTGTCAAAAATAATGATTTGACCTTAACTATAAGTGTTTTTAAACATTTTTTTTTTTCCATGTTAATATAATGTCAATATATTTTTTGAATATTATTGATCTGGTGTTGTAATTAGTTGGGATCGCGTTTAAATGTTTCGCTAATGTCCTGTACGAAGACTGATTGTATACCATCAAACGACAAGCGACATGTCTCAACTGCAACTCAGTACGAACTCAATATTAATCAATCTCACTAGCCTTTTCTCAGCTGGGTTGGTGTTGGCTTTCATTTCTAACCGGAAGGAATTCAATATTAACAAGAACAATAAAATTATAAAATTTGCTCATAAATGTTGAGTCATTGTTCTTTTGTTCTACGTATTTGATTTCTGTCTTTAAGAACCAAATGAAGTGGTAAGAAGATGTATAAAATTACATAAATTGATACAAAACTTAGGACGGATCCGCCCATAGTCATTTCCAAAATATTTGATTAACTTGTTAGTTTAATACAAACGTATTGTTACAACAAATAGTTTTAATTAAAATACGCCTATAAAGAGCGATTATTTCAAGGTGGATGCTATGAGCTTAATCATAATGCAATGTGAACTGAGAAGTATTTTCAACTTCAGTTTAGAGATCTGATTAAGTCTAGTTTTTAAATATACAAAACTCAGATGTAAACCAACAGGTGTTTATTCAACATTTAAATAGCTAAATGTGTTGTTGTTGCTTTTTCTTGTCTTGTCATTTCAAGGACACATTATAATTAGAGATTAGGTAATTTAGGATACTTGTTATTTTTACGTAGATTTAATTTTGATATTATTATTTTTTATTTTGTTTGAGGAGCGAGCTTTGTCTATGATAGGGCTGGTTGAATTTCATGGCAGGGTAGTAAAAAAGTACTGATAATGATATGGATGTCGTTTATTCGTTACAGATTGGGTCAATCTCAATTTTGTGAAGAATTTGTATACGATGAAGTAATAATTCTATGGCCTTAGTGGAAAAAATGTGTATGCATTTTGTTGTTTCATGCTTTAATTGCCTTGTGATCCCGATTTATTCATCGGGGCAGTCATTTTAACTGCAGAATATAGCAATAACATCAATGAGAATCCGGTATACATAACTGATATTGGTTTGTATTCTGCGTGAGCTAATTTTAAATGCTTTAGGGCAGGCGATAGTCTATTTAATTTATATTAGTTAGTACGTATATGTTTGGTTTTAGGTAAAGTTGTATTTATTTACTGTAAAGCTAATTTTCTATATTTATTGTTATATATAAACAACAAAATAAACAGGGTGACTTTTTAAGATGGAATTCAGATAATAACCGAACGTATTGAAGAAATTAAAGGTTAAAAGTGGTAGAAAGAGTCATGGACAAGATTTATTTCTCAAAAATAAATACCATTCCTAATGCCGCAGGTTTTTTTAGGAATTGTTCCTTCTCAGCAGTATTGCTGTAACACAGCCTCGATTTATAAACCTGTATTGAAACGCTTCTTACCCCTTCGTCTTTAACCTATTAGTAGGTTACATACAATTCTGAAACCCTCACGTGGCACCTTTCAGACAAAAAATATTGATGAAAACAGAATGGAATTTTACAGCTGCCATTGTTTTTTCTTTAAATGTCACCTGCCAGTGACCTGGTCACGTCAAATGTAACGGCTTTTTTTTTTAAAAAGAACCAGGTTTTAAAAATAACTATTATATTGCAATTTAGCCTGTAAGACTTATAAGCAATTTTAAGGAAAATTAAATTTTTACGTGTTATTTATGTTAAAACTTAGAAAAATGTCGATTGTACTTTACACAAGTCCGTTGCACTTGCTTGGCTGCATATCAAATCATACCGCAATCTTGAAGTGTACTAACTATGAGGGAATTAAAAAGTCCTGCAGACATACAAAGATACTCCTGAAAGACATAGTCCTTCTTTGCTCTCGACTAAAATACTTAGTTTTGGTTGCCTCCTAAATCGAGCCCATGACTTCTTTCACCACTATTCTCACCTAAAAGACTTTTAAAATGACATTCCTTAAAAACCCTGCATTTTTAATATCATAATGTAGATTCTGATCAATGGTTTATTGAATCATTGATGAGCAGTAGGATGGGTAGTTGACTATTGTCTAAATTTACTTCATTTTGTGTCTTCTCTT
Organism: Aporophyla nigra; assembly: GCA_947507805.1. Classification (NCBI taxonomy): domain Eukaryota; kingdom Metazoa; phylum Arthropoda; class Insecta; order Lepidoptera; family Noctuidae; genus Aporophyla; species Aporophyla nigra. The sequence continues at coordinate 7,718,737 of OX382291.1, read as the reverse complement.
AAACTGAATTCAAAATTATAGACAGTTCGAGTGTTACAGTGCAATTCTTGTGTGAATGCTTCTTATCAAAATCAATTTCTGTTGATAGGTATCTAAATCCTATATGAAGAACCATACTATTTATTAGAAACTAAAACTCATTCCGGTATTCATATTTAGTCATTTAATTGTTTTCTACATTTATGTAATTCTAGCAAAAGTTTTGTAGGGTTCGGACAAAGATGTGAACTGACAAACATTCATTTTGAATTCGGTTAAAAGTAGCCAAATACCCTTTTACTATATTTAGAGACCTTGTAAAAGTCATTCCAAAAATTTACATGTTTGAATAAGTCTAAATTAAAATACGTTCGTATTATTAGGACGAAATTGTTCATTAGACTCGGTATTGTAAGTACTTATGTTTTTTGATAAAACGTTGATATTAGATATTAGAACTTGGTGTCATTTTTGTTCTCTCTCATTTGGGCCGCAGAATTGATATTTGTTCGGGCACAATATTAAACAAATAAGATGTAATCTATACATCTCTCTGTTGTTTGTGTACGAATTTATCTACACTGGCTGTTTACTGGAAATTGAGACTGATTTAAGAAATGTTAAGATTTGGAGTGTTAAAGATGATTGATGGGTAATGAAGCAGCAATGTTGATTACTAATTTAATATTCCTTTTAGGTATATCCTAGTTACCAAATATAATGTTTATTAAGTTTGTTAGTTAAGTTTATTCTATTTCTTTTCGCAATGTGGATAATATAACATAGACTTGTACAAACTTGTAGCTATCCGCACCTTATGTTAATTCATTCAGATGTTTGTTCTCACCCGACTGCAAAGAAGGGTTATGTTTTTATGAATTAAAATCTGATAAAGAAACCGCTTTTGCATTTAAGGGAAACTTTTGGTTGATATGATTACAGAAATTGTGTGTTTTCCAATGTGCAAACGATGATATGAAAATACAAAAAGTATTGAGGGTCAAATTAAACTAGCTAACGAAACTCCACAGACGAGTATCGATATCAAAATATGAAAAAAAAACAAAAGATTTTTTGGGGTCGTCGACCACAGTCAGTGTACCTAATTCAAAAACCACATATTTGTGGATACAGAAGCATCGATATTTAAACACTATAAAACAAAGAAAACGATTCTCTCAACTTATACTACAACAAATCCTAAGTAGCCCTGGCGGGCCGTTGAACCCCAATAAAAAAATAAAACCAAAACATTTTTGATATCAATACTCTTCTCGCCCGTAGAGAAGAAAGCTAACTGAAATTGACCCTACATAATATAAATGAACATAAGATAAATACAAATTACTTATTTTGAACACACATTTTCCGTAATGTAACAGTATTTATCCCCCATTTATTATTTTAATTTTCAAAACGAATTCTGAAAGAGAGCTTTATTGGTCATGCATTATAAATGTTATGCCTGCTTGAAGGCTTGTGTTAACCCCGATACCGTATGGCGATCGATTTTAGCATTCCTATTGTAAACACATCTAGACCGACTTCTAAATCTCATAAATAATTGACGACGACATGCGGCTACACGAATACCATAAAATATCGGAAAAATATTTGTCCGATAACCGTATCGCCACCGGGCTTGCATTCATTATAGGGCTACCATTAAATGCACCAAGGAAAATAGCTTTTTTCTACCAATAGGCTCACATCACTGATAATTAATAGTCCCTTATTGAGCACAATTAGTACTTAGGGGTTTGTTGTTTCGTAATTTTGATTTTACTACGGTTGTACGAGGGGTTCACTTGCTAGGCAACAGGTAAGTACAGACACTGGAACGAATTATGAGCGCTCGGTGAAAGAGTGGGGAAATGTTTACCATTGTTTTACAAACCGTTCCCCTCTCTTAAGTCGAGCGCTCAAGATTCGTGCCGGTCAATGTACGGGGCAGCCATCTTGGATTCCTCTTATTTATGCAAACGAACTAATAAGCGTTCATTGTAGCCTATTTTGAAAAATGGAGCAAGTAGTGATAATGTTTCGCGACATATTGATAAGATTCACGTATGTCACCGGCCGCGTATATTAAATCAACGTATCCAGTAGTTATATTCAGACTATGATAACAATTGGGAAAGCTGCAGGGACGTCCTGCCTGGCCCGTTTGTAATGGGATAATAGCTCCGATTTTACTACTCCGCAACACTTGAGGAATGTTCTTTCAATAGAAGAAACTGATTGAATAATAATCTTAGTTAGTCGTGCACAATACTATACAGGATGCCCACAGTTATTCACTTGTGTGCATCTATATACAGGGTTATTTGTAAAACACCGGCAACCTCTCAGGTCTATGTTACTAACATCATAATCAACAACTTTTGTTCTGTGACTTTTAAAAATTCATCATATTTTAGTTCATCAGATTTTCAAACAAAAATAAAAATATTTAAATTGAACGCTCTAAATGTTACGGAGTCTATGCGAAGCAAAAGAAAGCGATAGTATATTAGCAAGGGGAGCGGGGTTAGGGCGGCGGGGGCGCTTGAACTTGACCTATTTACAGGCAGCCGATTTTTGTATGAAAATCTGATGCACTAAAATATGATGATTTTTAAAAGTCACAGAACAAAAGTTGTTGATTATGATGTTAGTAACATATACCTGAGAGGTTGCCGGTGTTTTACAAATAACCCTGTATAAATAACTGGCCTTGTAATGCATAATGCATGACTTTTATTTTCTTACAATGAAATACAAATGTCAAAATCTATACTGAATTCTTCTAATCAAATGTATACACACCATGTTTGTATTCTTTTGTAAGATCTTACAACGTATACGGAATTTGATTGCATAGTCAAATTTGAAAATTAAATCTAAATCATTTTACTACATGTTTTATTGTGAGGGTGTATTTCTCGTAAAAAGAACTTTAAAACAAAACATGCAGAGACATTATTTTTGGATTTAGTCTACGTTCGCATGTCTATATACCCAGCAGGACCCTACGTTTAATCCGATTGAAAGTTAAATGTTAACGTGCGTAGTATTTAGTACCTTCCGAATCATATAAGTAAAAAATTAGTACCTTAGTTGTTACAGCGTAATCTTCAATTATATTCCAGCAGGACCCTCCGTTGTTTGAAAGTCTATGGATGATATAGTGATTAACGCCACCATAAGTACTAAAAGCTGTGAAAGCTCAAACGTAGTAACTCAAAGCTCAAACGCTCAAGGTAATCGACCAAACGAAATGTTGGTTCTCTGAAAAAGTACAAAAAGTTTTATACAACAAATTTTTCACCTAAAATACAAACTATTTGAATTAAACCTAAGTTTATTTGAAAAGTATTAATAAAATGCTTATAAGAAATATGAATGCCTGGACTGCAAGCCTCAAAATAAAATAGGGTCCTGCTGGTTTGAGAAAAGTTTTAAAGGTGCATTTCTCATTGAATAATCGTGATTTTAAAATTAAACAAAGGTATTTTTAAGGTACTAATACACCGCTAAACGGGACCATATAAGATTTGTCTATAGACCTTCAAACAACGGAGTGTGCTGCTGGAATATAATTGAAGATGACCCCACCTATCCACCATTTTCGTATGTTCAACGTTCTGCCAAACACTCCTGGCAAAGGCCTCCCTCCACTCCTACCATCTTTCGCGCGTCCTCCTTCCAGTTTTCACGGAATCTGTCCAGCTCGTCTCGCTATCTCCTACGTGGTCTGCCGCGACCCCGCCTCCATAATTTAAATACATTGCGCGATAAAACCACGCCGCGATATTTTTATGTTCCTGCGTGTTTCGACAGTATGTTCGATACTGTTTCGGGGTATGCTTCCGTATGAAACGTTATTCCTCGTTTTATAAGGAAAACAAATTAACTACCGATAACTGCTTTACTATCACTTAAAAACGTGATAGTTAATTTGAACATTTCTTTCCATACCTTAAAACAAAAGAACGCAACAAAGAGGCTCCATGGTAAACAAATAAGGTGTATTATAATGGTCTCAAGTAAATCTTATGTATTTCAAGTACACAGGATCCGGCTGTTAATTAGGTATATGGAGCGTTAAGCAAAAGTTCGGCTTTGTCTAAAAGTAGGTATGCGTTTTTACTGTTGAATGCACACTCAACACTCAAAACAATATCGACAAAATGGATTGCTGCATGTTTGTGTACAACATATTCAGTCCATCGATAAGTAAATTTGTCCTTAAATTTGGTTTTGAGTTTGGGTTGAAGTAGTACGAGTGCTGGCCAATGTGTTTGTGAGTAAATATTTGTAAGCAGATAATATTAACACTTGCGTGACGCCACAGGATTGCGGAAATAGAAGGTCTAACAACAAGTCATAAAACACAAAACGAGTGTACACATAACCTCCATTATGTTATAGGTCTATAGTTCCAAATGTTGAATGCTTTCCCGGTTCACTCTCACCTACCTGTTAGAATATCCGCTAACTATTTATCTTGTTTCACTCTCAATATACTAACAAAAGTGGTAATGGTTCATAACGGACAACAAAGTAGTAGAAAAGTTGAGTGTTTATTTGCTTTATCGATTGGGGTCAGCCGATGTCAATTGCTGCGGCGACATTAGTGCAGCTGTTGCTTCGCATACGTCGGCGCTCCTGCACCGCCAGACGCTACGACGCTGTCTTGGAAAGCACACACTGATTTATTGAAATAATAATAAATATATTGGCACACTCTTTCTTCATTTACTACTCTGTGGTCTCGTTTTACTATTGATATACAAAAAGGGACTATAATGGTACGCAAGCTGGGTTCAAATTATTATATTTTGGATTCCTAAAATTATTCCATATATATTGTCTCTGAAACACACTTGAATAACTAATGGTCTTCTATTGGGAGTTGTTAATTTTAGCACGATATCGCCACAATCAATGAAAAGCTTATTGTGCGGTTGTGTGAATAATGAAAGAAGCTCACTGTGTGGTCACGTAGCAGTAGATGGCTTAACTCGTCTCTAACATTCGAAAATTTATGTATGAGGATTGCCAATAAATTTCAGCCTTCTGCCATCAATTCAAATTCTCTCCTACCTGAAGAAATTGCAAAGGAGATGAAGACTGAAGATCAGATTCTGGCACAGTTGCGCGCTACACAAAATATTGGACAGCCATCGCAGCAGTTCATGTCGGAGCTGCAAGGCACGCCCGCAGTTACTCCCAAGCCCGAAGACTGTTACGCGCCCAAAGTCAGCGCCACTCCCAATATGGAGGAACTACACAAACTTATTCAGACTGAAACGCTTACTGGCCAAGTCAGCGTGTCCGGTATCTCCACGGTTCCTGAAACAGACAACATCGAACCGCAGGTATAAATATTTCATTGCTCTTGATAAACGAACTACAGTCACGGAACAAAATTTTAAGCACCTTAAGGGTTATTTTTGCTTGTACCATATTAAGTTTCTGACTAGTGCTAACATGTTGAATGAAAATGCCTAATAACACGTACGAAAGGTGACATACTCTTTGGGAAAGGAATTTGTTTGAATTTGTTACAACATTTTCGTTCCATGACCATACTTATGTATGCCAAAATATGCATTAGCCAACTTCTTAGACCTACTTATAATGATGAATAAAAAAAACTAACAAACATTTACAGACGGTGACACTGAAGGCTGGCAAACTTGAACAGAGCTCCAGTGAGTCGAGCGTCATAAAGACGTCATCTCAAACAAAAACTACCGCGGAGTCAAAGCTAACAAAGCAAGTGAAGGAAGCCGAAAAGTCGGCCAAAAACAAGGATAATAACAATACCAAGAATAAGAGCAAGAAGTCTAAGGACGAAAAGAAGGAAGATGTCGCTGATGGCAAGCTTAAGGACGAGGAACTTGTTAGGGCAGAGGTATGCAAATTTTTAAACATTGAAAAGAGACATGCCTGTTATAAAAATATACAAAAAACAACCTTATTTAAAAGAATGCATAACATTTAAAAAAAAAAAACAGGCGCTAAAAGATTTTGTAGTTTTCCGAGGTTATATTCTCAGCACATAGCGGCTATTGGAGTTATTGGCGATTTTGCACTATCAAGTCTATATAACTTACTACTAACTATGCAACACTGCAGAGCACGTAGACGCCTTGGCGGCCGCTGCAAGAGGCGGCATTGGCAACACTTTCCACGCAAACCATGCGTGTCACCGTTTACTCACACTACGACACAAATAACGTATAGAAACGACGGCTCGGCCCGGCCCGCGAGATAATTAGTGCGCTCGACGCAATTTCGACGCCTCGAATTATATTATTACTAGCGTCCCTAGAAGCTGCGGCGATTCTGTGCTCTGTGGGTACACATAACCTTAGAGATATTTATTTTCCTAGTTCTTCACTATTTCATTTATTTTTTATGATTGCTTCAGTATTTAAAATTGTTAAAAAAATCGTTAAAACAATCGGAAACTGCAGTCGTTGATATCATATATATTTTTTACGCTTACCTATCACTGAGAATAACGTTGTGAAATGCATCATTGGGGCTAGTCGTTGATTTATTGGCAAGGCTGGTTCGCTCGCAGTCTCTCAAACAAATTGAACTCTGGCCTGGGGTCAGTTAATGATACAGAAACAGGCTCGCAATATCTCCCAATTTAGTCTGCAAGTCTGTCGTTCAAAGAAAGGATGTGTTGTTCATAATAAGGGACGGCTTCTCTTTTGCGGACTGCAACAATAGAATATTTCTGTAAGTCTTGCTTAAATTATTTTCTCACTGAACTATTCAAACTCAACGCGAAATGTAATCATTATTTTATTTATACAATATTTTTTTAAATGCCGAATCCCTCTTTTGTTGTTTACAACAGGTCAGTTACTTCACGATTAGATTCGCGAACTGTTTTTTTTTCAAATTTCGATTCTAGAATGTTGTGCATTCATTAAAATAAGGTTACATTTTTTGTAAATTCATGATACCACCTGAACCCTGTGGACCAACGAGGTGACATTGTCTTGATATCTCAAAGGCCTTGAACAGGGTCTGGCATGCTAATCTGTAGGATATGCTTCCCCGCATTTGCCATGCCTGCTGACTTTTGCAACTAGGTTTCCCGACCTCCTGAGTGTACGATCGATAAGAGTGGTCATAGATGTCTGCTCTTCGGGTCATGTGGCTATTGCTGCCGGTGTTCCTTAGGGGTCAGTTCTTTCAGTGACTCTATTTTTACTGCGTATCCACGACTTGCAACAGCTTAGTGCTATCGGGTACGCAGTTGACAGCACAGTCTCAGAAAAATACCTATCCAGTGCAAGAGCCAGCAGAGAGGAAACAACTACTCTGAGAGAGGTCATGGTGGAGCGAATGAATTGGACTTTGAATCACGTTTCTCAGTGGGGCGGCGATCTGTTCCAATTTAACGCTCTGAAAACAGGCATGTCTAATTTTCACTGCCAAAATGAGCCAGTTCTAGTTACCTGCTAATTTCCGAGGTACACCTGTGCCGGTTACCGACCGCCTGGAGCTTTAGGGCATGGAGTTGTTGGAGTTTGCCCATGTCAACTTCGGCTACACCATCGATTTAAAAGAGACGATACAATACTTCACACCTGGACAGCTTCTTAATCTGTACAAGGCACAGGTCTGTTCCTGTATGGAATATTGCATCCACGTGTGGGGGATGGCCGCATGGGTGAAACGCAGAGCAAAAAGGCTTATAGGCGGCGAGACATTGGTGGCGAGGCTTGACGGCCTGGCTCATCGGCGTAATGTTGCTTGCTTTGCTTGCGGTCTTCTGCAGACTATAATTCTGAGTGTGCAAAGGAGCTCCACGACCTGATCCCACCTCCCCCTTTGTCTTCCGGCCTACCAGACTGTTGGATACCATCCGTACTTGGTTGATATCCCGACCAGTCTTACACAGCTCTTTTGCACCACATTTTATGCTCACAGCCAAAAATTATCTCCCATTACCTGAGCTCTCTACCACATTTTACCCGACTGCCTTGAAAGCATGAGTGAACAGGCCTCTTCTAAGCACGGTCGTTCAATTGTAGACTTCATCCAACGCTTTTTATCAGGCGAGATCAGTTCAAGAGCACCGCTTTCACAAAAAAAAGAGGTTATCGTACCAACTATAACATTCACTTAAAAATGTATAAGAGCTTACACTGCCATGATTAGTAAGTGATTAACACAAAATATTTTAACAGAAAAGATCACAGGAATCGTCCCCGTCCAAGACTAAGAAAGAAGATAAGAAGAAGGAAATTGAAAAAGAGAAAAAGGTAAACGGATTTTTGGACCATATTATGTCTATTGCCTCGTCAAAATGAATATCATCTTCAAAATGATAGGATACCCTAAACAGTTAGTGTCTAATTAGTGTTAAATAAGCTAGTTTACGTTTTTAAAGTACAGCCAGTATTCATAATGAATACTGCTCATTTTTATTGTTTTTATACCTAAACAAAGGCATTGCCAGTCGCTTGGCTTTGTTTTTTTTTTTTTTGTAATTTGAAGCTGATCTTTTCCATTGTAACAAAAACAAGCCTAATGTGTCTTTTTCGTATTTTTTGTTTATTATTTTTATTTGGTATGTGTATAGGAGTGGATCAAGGAAGGCTTTACAATCGTGGGTCCTGAAAAAAGCATCAGCAAGGATAACAAGAAAAAGGCAGAGGAAGCACGTGTCGCCGACGAAGCCGAGCGTAAGAGGTCAGGCACAGGCTTCTAACATGGACTCAGTCTTTCAAACTCGCAGAATGTTCGCTAAAATCCAACCAAACTCGATTCCAGGTTCTGTTCGAGCCAAACAAAATGAATCAAAGAGTGTCATTATCTGTGTTACAGAAAGGATCTTTCTGCTAGGGTTGCTTGAGCTTCAATGCTTAGAGCCCTCAGAGAGGTAATTGCGTAACACACTATCAGTAGAAATCGCTTTCAACTGGACAGTTCAACAACTTTCATTGGCTTATTAACGTTGTTGAGCAAACAAATTTTTGGAACATATGAAGCAATGGAATAGAAATAACCTTCAAAATGATTCCGATTCTGATTGATACTGCGTTACGCAATTAGGGTACATAAGAGTGTTTTGCATTAAAAAGTGAATGGTGAACCCACTTGCCCATAACAAAGTATTAGCACGCATTTCCACTTGTGCAAGTGTGCAGGGAAATCATCTGTACTGAGACATGATACATAAGATATTAATATACCCAAATTTTTAACTTTTTTATTTGTTAAATAACTTTAATATGATTTGTTTATTTAAATCAGTGTGTGATACCAGTGTATCCACACCAGTGTATCCATACCGGTGTATCCACACCAATGTATCCACGCTGGTGTATGCACATTGGTGTATCCACACAGGTGTAACACCATCAAAATAAAACATAATATATAAGTATTATGTTTCATTTTAAAAAGCTTACCATAACTTAAGCTAATAATATCTTTAGTTACGGATAGCTTAAGATAGTGAGTATTTTGTTTTATTTTGATGGAGTTGATAAAAATTAACAGGAAGGAAGAAGAGAAATTAGCGACCGACGAAGAAAAGAAGAAAAAGCAGGCTGAGACGGCAAAGAAACAGCAGGTGTGTGTGCACAGTGTATTAATGGCTTCAGAATCAACTATACCGGGGGTGTGAGAAGTGTTAAAAACTTAAATGTTCCGTTTATGTAACAACAAAAACAGATAAACATACAATTCTCAAAACTTGTAAAATTGTAATATTTTTATTGTTGTTTATCGTTATACCTATTTGCATTTCTTTTTAACAAAACTATGTTCTAGTTTCCCCCTCTACTCTTCCTCCACCTCATGCTCTCACATCTACCTCAATGTCATATACATCAGTACAAAACATCGCCATATTTTTTGATAAGTCAATACGCCATCTTGCTCAATGTCACGGAGTAATAACGAATGGAGTGGTGAATTTCCGGGAATTCCCGTATTGTAAGAACTACAATCGGCCTAATTAATACACCCGATTGACACGCATAACAAAAAATAACAATTAAAAGTGCGTACCATCACCCCATTTGTTTATTACATTTTTTTACTAGTATTTAATGTCGTTTATTTTACAGGAGCAACAAACACAACAGCAGCAGCAACGTCAGGCTACAGATTTGGTGGTGAAGAAAGCGCCGTGGTCCTCGGTTGCCCACCTGAACATGCAAGCAACCAGCAGGGACGGGCCCACGCTCGCTGAGATACAGCGTCTCGAACGAGAGAAAAAACTCGAACAGATCAAGGAACAACAGCATATGATGCAACTCATTGCTCAGCAACAAGCAGCAACACTTGCTCGGGAACAGGTCGGGATTCAACTTCAGCTTGCGATTTCAGCTTAAGAAGACCCATATACTGGTGTCCACTATTTACTGGCGTCCGCTGCGTCGTCGCATCATCGGCATGATTTTCCGACGTGTTCAGTCATCATCATGTCTCAGCCCATTTATACAGAACTATGTGTTATAAATCTAAACCTTGTACATGAATCACTCCCGTCTTTTGGTGATTTCGTGTTCTGACAGAGAGGCGACGGGAAACTCTATTGTATACTATGTAGAGATTGTTTTTCTCTAACTTTTATTTTGTATTCTTTCGATAGGAACTGCAGGCTGGTTTGGGGTGGGCCAAGAAAAAGGCGTCTAATCAGTCGCAAGGACAGAGTTTGGCCGAGATTCAGGTAGTTATTGAACTTATTTTATGGTTAACGGTAGTTAACCAACATACCGACAATCGTGGTCGTCGCCACACCATGATTGTCCTTTCCTAATTGGGAGAAACATTGATATTTAGCAGCATCTGGTGAAAATGGAAGCCGTTTATCAATTAAGCAGAACAACCTTTGTTTAGAGTTGGGCAAGACTAAATTATGCAATTTTTATTAATTAAAACGTGATGATAAACAGGCTGAAGCTCGCAAGCAGCAGCAGTTGGCGGCAGCGGTCGCTGCGGCTGCTAGAGCTATGGAGGATAACGAGCTCTTGCCGTCTCTGCAGGCCAACCACACCCCTTGGGCCAATCCTACTCCCAACGGAGGTAATTGAACACTTTTATGTGGCATGTCTCTATTTAATTAAACCTGAAATTATTCTCATTTCACTTTTCTAACAATATAGTTGAACACTAATGTAATAAATGCATTTCCTTTAGTCAACCTCTTATAAATCCCATTATGGTGCCATTAAGATACTAAAAAGCCAAGTAACTGCGACCACCCTGAACGTTCTCTGTCGTTCTAACCTAACCTGTTTGGACTTACCTAGCCTATTTACTCAGCAAGGTAAAAAGAGGCCAATCGATTGAAAAAAGGTGTCATAAAAAGTCCAAAATGTTAATAGAGATTCAATAACTTTAAAGAGCGTACATAATAAGGTCAGTTAAATATTTCCCTTTATGTATTAGCGGCCATCCATAAATTATGTCACACAAATTTCATGATTTTTTGCCCCCTCCCCCGTCCTTGTCACCGCTAGTCACATTTGTGAGACCAGACCCCCCAGCTAGTCACATTTGTGAGACGTTACATATTTTGCAATTTTAGATCTAGATATTGAATTAAAACAGCAGTTCCGAAAATACTTTTAGTTCCATTTCCAAAAAAATATTTATTATTTAATAAATGTTACAAGAAATCAAACAAAAGAAAACAAAAAGCGATTGATTATATTAATGAAAGAAACAAATGTAATATTTATAATGTTTCATAATCATAAGTTAAAATAAAAAAATAGTAGAATTAAAAACACGACGTCGTTCACTCGGCGAAAGGCAACTGTCAAAAAGTTGAAACATTAGGCTTTCAATATCAACACGTCTATTTGAAATGACCTAATTGAAAATTTTATATACATACTAGCTGACCGTACAGACGTTGTCTTTTTTCCTAGAACTCGATAGCAGCGCCATCTGTCAGGCTGATTTGTGAATCTAAACCATTCGGGTGCCACCCAAACGCATACAAAAAAATTAGGAGGAGTTCAGTGACATACACACGTACAGTAGAATTATATATATAAAGATAAACAGACAACAAGAACAGAAAAATACATCAAAGAACATTGACAGTGCTCAGCTCACTGTGTATGACAGTGTTCAGTGGAACAAGTTCTAAACAGGTTTTGTTTCATCAACTTGAATATTTTATTTTTCGTTTAAGGTGGTTTCTGGGACACTCTACAACCGAACTCTTCGAAGGCTGAAAAACAGGTCGAGTCGCAGAAAACGTCTGAGCCGACCAAGGCTAAGAAGAAGCCGACTCTGACCATGCCATCGAAGAAGGACACCTCGCCGGCTATTGAGTTCGAGTCCTGGTGCTCCGGAGTACTTTCTCCTTGGAGCTCCAAGATTGACGGTAAGTTCTACCAAACTGACTACTTTATTGACGTGTAAAAGTGTTTGTACAAACCTACTTGCAAAAATAAAGTCATTTATCATAACTAAACGAGAATAGCGCATGTTTTCACGCAATCATTAGCCAAACAGCAAGTAGCGTGGCTGACTTCTGCTGGTGCGCATAATCAACCTAAATTGTTCCCACTGCTGGGACACATGCCCCCTCTCTTCGAGAGGTGGTGGACCGTAATCTACCACGCGGGCCCAGTGCGGGGTGGTATATGTCACGTCTTCGAATTTTTGGTTCTAGGATATGCTGGTTTCCTCAAGATTTTTTCCTTCATCGTTTGGAGCAGTGGTCACCCAGTGGTATCGTTCCCGACACACGAGTTGTTGGTCGTGGGTTCGAACCCTGTCAGGCGCTTTACTTTGTGTAAATCTTTTCATCACCACTCAAGACAGTGTCGGGTTATGGTTACGGTTTAGACTAATGATGCACCACAATGATGGAGTTTCTTGCTGGCTCTAATCCCTAGGAACCGTGCACATAGCTTCAGACATTTCATAACTGCCCATGTAGATTTATGTGAAATAAAATATTTCGATTTTAGTTTTGCACCTATGTTTGAAGGAAGTACTTTTATTGTTTCAATTAAATTATGAGAATAACTATTAAATACATTACGTAAAAAAAACTTTAGAGGTGTCAAGGGACACTCGGGATGCATTATTATGTACTCAACAAAAATATTCTCTCTCTCCCTCTCTCTACCTCGCTCTACCACCTCTCTCTCTCTACCTCTCTTTCTCTCTCTCTACCTCTCTCTCTACCACCTCTCTCTCTCCCTCTGTCTCTTTCTCTACCTCTCTCTACCACCTCTCTCTCTCCCACTCTCTCTCTAGCTCTCTGTCTCACCCACTCTCTCTCTAGCTCTCTCCTCTCTCTCTCTCTCTCTCTCTCTCTCTCTCTCTCTCTCTCTCTCTCTCTCGCTCTCTCTCTCCACCTCTCTCTCTCTCTACTCACAACATAAAAAAACAACAACATACTAAACAAATACAAACAACAAAATATATACGGTCGAATTGAGAAACCTCCTCCTTTTTTTGAAGTCGGTTAAAAAGTGTCGTTACGACGTTTTCTCTTAATTTCCGTCTAGCTCCCTTTCGCAACGCGCCATAAGGAACTTCGTTCCAGAATTAAGTACCTATCTAATATAAATTATATTAGATTCTTTATAATAGTCAATACCCACACTATCGCATCAGGTTTAATATCTGTAAAGATAGTTATATTAGTTGAGGGCTATCGGTGCGAGCCTAGCTAGGCAAATGGCTTTATGCGATTTGTTTCATATATACAGCTCTCAAAGCAGCGAACGAATATATCGAAAATAATACTTATAGAAGACATGTGCATTTCCAACCACCATCGTGAACTAAGCCCAAGTGGTCGATTATGGGGTTAATGCTACTTTCCTCTCACGTTTAAGAGGTCTGTGTCCCAAGTGTGTGGGAACATAATAGGTCGAAAATCCCGGAAGGGGGGTGAGGCAGAGGTGTACATCCATATTTCTCCAGTTTTGTTTTAGTCTAATGTACTAACCAGAAATATTTAATGGATAAACGGACTAACACTCCGCACTTTGCTGTTTTGCTTTTGCTAAGGATTGCATATTATTTAAAGCCCTGCCCATAGCGAATGTTTTACCTGCGTGCCTATTATTCTTTGCTATGAGGTTTTATGTACATGGACATTTGAAAGGCTTCACGCTTTTTACTTTTACAGTTCGCTCTAAAGTAATATCTTTGCGTTTCGATGACGTTACACAAAATATGACTACTGTCAACTGTGGGTAATCCCAATTTGCTCACGTTCCCATACTCGACTTTAGTAGCTCTACCATGAGTTTACATAACGAAAACTCGCTAGCGTGTCTGTAATTATATGAAATATTGTGCAGCGATTACCACGAATACTATAGATTTCGATAGAAAAGTAATCTAACGTAACCTATTCGATAGTCACTGACGCTTTTCTGATGTCGCCATGCAAAACGGCAATATGAGTCACTAATTTGACAGATGCTATCGATAAATACAGTTACGATGCAGTTTGCGATGACCTTGCTCGTTGACATGTTGAGGTGTGAAAGATTTTGTTTACAGTAAAACTACATACGTTTATGAGTAAATTTAACTCAAAATAATGCCTTGAAGAACTTGAAGGCTGCTGAATTAGTAGACCAACGACGCGAATTTCAAAATGAGAATTTATGTTGGATACCTAATGGAATTTCACTCGTTTTATTAGTGAGAAAGAATGAAAAAAAAAACATACAAAGTGAAGTTAGCTAGACGATACGATCTAACGAGCTAACCTTAGCGCCTGCGAAGACTTCGTAAAACTCCTGGTGCAAGCATTATCGAAATCTGTTTGATCCACGTTAACGCGCTAGCGAATAATTTCGCGATAGACTCATGTAGACTTCCAGGACTTTTATGTATATATCAAGTAAGACTAGGATTTAGGCCTTCACGTTCCAATACACTATAGGTGCCATAAATCAAAATATTAACATCTTTAACTGTCCAATAATTCGTTTCAAAAGACAAAAATCCTCTCTTTTCACCCCATTAATGACAAAACCTCTCCTAAGCGGATGAATACGTCATAATAAATAAAGTTGTCAATCTTTTTTTGCCCTCTACAAGGTGTAACAGAATAAATGCAGGTCGAGAAAGCTGTTCGTTCATTATTGACTAAAGTATCAATTTCAGTGACTTTTAATATTGGTTTGTTTTTCAAATAACTTATTTCAGCAAACTGACGACCGATTGAGTCAGGAAATAAAATTTTCAAAATTGGCAATAAGACTCAATTATAAATGCATTCAGTAATGCTGGAGCAGTGTACAATGCTATTTTCTTAATAAAACCATAATACAATGACTAAAACATACTTTTTTGTAAAGCTAATATTATAGCTTTAAAAAAGTGAAGTTTTGGCCATTGTATTATGGTTTTAACGCAATTATCCATTACGGTTTATAAGGTCTTGCGTGAATTATGTTACACGTTGTATAAGACAGCTATCATGTTAACCTGCCGAAAGCGATGAAAATAAAAATAGGTCCCTTCAGATAATTGAGTAGTTATCGAAGTTTTACTGTGTAATGGTTGTCAAAACAAATGTTGTAATGCAGTATTACTCATGTTTCAGTGCCAACTTTCGTGGGCTTCCTGAAAGACATTGAGTCACCATACGAGGTGAAAGATTACGTCAAATGCTACTTGGGCGAGTCGAAGGAATCTAGCGACTTTTCTCGCCAGTTCCTGGAGCGAAGGTAACAATATTGTAGAAAATTATTGCTTTTATGTTCCACTTCTGATAAATTATTCTTTTGTTTCATAGAATTATTAACGCTGAAGCTGGAATATGATACCTGTTTTTTATGTTATTAAGTCGTCTAAATTGTATGCAAATAAACGATTTTTTATTGCAAGCCATAATTTTGATGGATCGTTCTGATTGGGCATGGTCTTCATAGGTCTAAGCTGCTGCGCGTCGGCATGGTGACGCCGTCTGACGACCTGTGCTCGCCCGCCATCGCCGTCAACCCGCGTACGGTCTCGGGCTCCGACTACCAAGAAGTGAAAGGCAAGGGGAAGAAAACCAAGAAGAATAAGATGCTGAAGGTCGACGTGCGCATACTGGGATTCTCAGTGACCGCAGCCGAAGACCGCATCAACGTGGGTGACATTGATACCGTGTGAGCTGTCTGCACCCCTCTCGTGTTCACTCTAACTCGCCTTGTGATAACCCATCGGAGATATAAACACTTGTGTCGACACTACTATTATTAATGTTCGATGCCTCGGGTGAGTGGCCCGCACAGCTCGGTGGTATCCATCGGGTTTGCTCGCGAGCCTCCGTCACCCCATCGCACAGTTAATTCTCTCCCTCGAATCAATAATACTTACTCTCTATTATCACGTGAAGTTGACGACACTACATTAAGTTAATACTGTACTGCATGATGCGTTCTACGACCGTACATTCACTTCGAACCTTCTATCCAATTATATATTAATAGCTTTCGCCAGCGTCTTTGCCCGTCTTTTATACGTATAAACCTTCCTCTTGAAAAACCGCATTAAAATCCGTTGCGTAGTTTAAAAGACCTAAACGTAGGGACGCGGAACACGACTGTTTTCTACTGTGTATAGATTATTATTATTTTAGCTATCTACATCCTATTTTTTTATGATTAAAATGTATAGGCATGTAATATAACAACCAAATATGAAGTAATTTTACTTATATTTGATTCTAACTGAGCCGACAGACGTTGTCTTGTCAAAAAAGAAACAATGTTATCGGATCAGTTGTTCTAAGGTGAAACGCTTACTAACAAACTACATTAGATTTATTTAGTTGAGTATTGATTTTGCATGAATTATATATATTAATTTTTTGTCATGTTTTATGTTGTGATTAAATGTGCAGATCGTTTTAGTTTATTAGTATTAATTATCCTACGTTACTCCACCCAAATTAGACTATATTTTAAAATAATTGGCCTGCATTTTCAATGTCACGTAAATGTGAAGCCTATTTTATATATCTCTTTATATTCATTGAAATAAAATTGGTGAGAAATTCTATGGAATATACCTAATAGTCATGTGGGTTAAAACATTATTTTTGATTTCCTCTTCTCGATGGTACGGTCATAGAACGCGTCTTAGAATAGAGCATCATTGAAAGTCGTGTCGTCAGTGCCACCCGCTTTATTATACTTAGAATAGTTCTTAAGAAAGTTGTACGTAATATTGAGCCGAGGGGTATTACTGGCTGTCAATTTCATCTTCAATACTTTTTTATGCTGTGTAATAATCTGAACAATGTTACCGAATTGTTTTAATAATAGTAATAAAGTGTATTTGCCAGAGAAACCGTTTGATCCAGCTAGGTTGGGCATGGTGAGCATGCCGGGGCACATAGCTAGTGCATAATAAACCACCGTTATATTGTGCCTTCAGTGTGTTCGGGCCATTGAATGAGTGGAGGAGTGTCTTCTTCAGAGCATTCATTTTGCATGTTTATATTGCATGTTTATATTGCATGTCATCTTTTATCAGGTAAACATTGATTGGTGTTACCTGTTATACAAAAACGTTCTTGGTCAGTTGTGGCTACAAAGTGTGCATGCTACTATACTTGAGACAAACAAATCATTTTTTAATCTCTGTCCCATAATCTTTATAACTATGTATTTCTTTGTGATTAATTTATTATTTTATTTTACTGAATTTAATATCAATTTTGCATATCTTTTTTACTGATGAAGTTAATCTACGGCAATGATTTATGGAATAAGGGGCAGATGTCTTTTTTTACTTTAGCTGACCATTATAGTTGATTATCACGATGTTTCTAATGTCAGTTTAGCGACAACAATAATTATTATTTATGGGGCAGAGATTACCGATTCACGACTTCCTTTGAGAAAGAAGTGTCCCTGCAGTTTTCTAGTCAATTTCTAATAATAATAATAATGATGAAAACTCATAAAGTAATTATAAATAACAAGGAAATTCTTAAAATAACAGGAATATGTTTAATCAAACAGCATGCAATTTATGATTACTGTTTAAATTGAAATCTTGAGTAGCCTAAGTGGGAGGTTTGTTTTGTTTTGCTCATATAAATATAATGATTAAATAATACGTGGACATTTCGTTATAAAATGTTTGAACAACACAATTTTTATGTATCCTTTCAATTTAATAAATGATTACCTAATATATAATATAAATAATTTGTATCCTTGTCTTCTTAAAAATACTTTTTACAGGTATTTTTTTAACAGGGATCTGAATAGTGTCTTTTCTAACCGTAAGAAGCAACTTTTTATTACTAATGTCAAATATATTTGATTGTAGTTGAGAGGACTAGACTTGTTATCTCGCACGACCAGCAGCTTGATCCCTGTTAAAGACATTATCCTGTGTATTACTTTGTGTCTGTTTACCTCCCTCCACATTGAAATTACGATGAGAAGCTCGTGTCCATGAATGTAAAATTGGACCTTAAATACGGTGATCTCTTTTTCATTGTTCGGGGCAAGCTAGCACAGACTAAGATATTTGCGTCTCCAACTATATCGAGGAGTTTGTAATTTTTATCTAATTGTTTACAAAATTTTAACTTTAGATAGGTATATCGGTTTTAGATGTTGAGTTTATTGCAGAAATTACCACAAAGTACTTGTATTATTTTGTTAACCTTCGACGAAGCACGCCTCACTTATGATATTAGCATTTCATTAAATTCGTCCAGGTTGTGCTAATAGAAAGAGATCGTCGCGGTGAACGAGCCCGAACAGATGATCAAGGCGATCTCGTATTCGTGTGACGGTCTCTTTCTATTAGGACATCTGGTCACACTAGTAAACCATGTCCTCATACAATTCAGAAGCAGTATCTCGAGCGATAGAAACTATTTATATTTTTGGTATTACATCACTGTCACCTCCTTTATGGGATACGCATTTGAACACTGCCATTCGTCGGAGGTTAATATTCTAATGATTTTGAATTATTTATTTTAACTTGTGTAGTGGCATTTTCTTACATTATACTGTATATAAGACGACAATAGGTATATAAACCTGATGGGGTAGTATAATGTGTAAAGTTTCACACCTTCTAATATATTATTATGCCTACTTCTTTATGTCTAATTTGTCTATGGTTTGGCAGAAATTGTTTATGTCCGATTTTTTAAATTTAGTTTAATGTTCGAACTACATCATAAGGATTTTAATAGTATTTTATGTATATATAACATTTTAAAATATTATATAGTCGTTTTGTATATACTTTGTTTGTTAATGAGCATATTTTGTAGTCAATGTATGAGCATGCGGATTTTTCTTTTTATTTTCTATTTGTATGTTGCGATAGGACAGAGTTCTAGGGACTGCAAATTATTTGGCTCTGTCTCATATAAACTGCTAATCCCACGTCTGTCTTATATGTCGTATTTGTGTAACATGGCAGCACGAGTGTTGTCCGGTAAATTGGAGTCTGATGACGACGTGTTTTTATAATATTAGGCATAATTGTAACATGATTTTATTGTGCATGATGAATTAAGTAATTAATAAATATATCAATGTAGACAGGTCATGTGCCGACGGGGCTTGTAATCGGTTTGTAATATAGCCAGTCGACTTGTTTAGTTTATTGTTGCCATTGCCGATATGTAACACGTATCATACGTGTGTGAGAATGTCTTTTAAAATCAACTTGTAATTGTGAACTTTGAGATTTCATTAAGGTAAATGAGCCATGAGCTCGGTTTTTAGAGAACAGTAAAATTGTATGCTTAGCTTTTTGAAATTACACCTGCTTTAGCCACAGTCTCAAACCGGATCGTTTCGGTTTTCGCCCTAAAGGCCCATCTCAAAACTCACCTTGTATAATTAATTTTAAAACATTTTACTGATTAATAACTTTCTTGAATTGTAATTTTTAAAGATTTTTGTCTGTCAATGAGGTATTATCTCAATATGATCCATTTACATATATTACAATTTACAATAACTGTCAATATGATTCTACTTAAGTGTAGTTTTGACGATAACCGTGTTTTGTGTCTCCGTATATATAATGTTGTTCAATATTCCTGAAGTATGCAGGTACCTACTGAACGTCATGTGGTAGATAGAAATTCAGTTATCCGTCATGTGCATTTCCGCCAATTTTAAAGTAGTGTTATAGTAGTATTTTCTTGTATGCTGATTTTAAATGTGTTCTGATTTTACATGTAGTGTCTTAATATTTGTAAATAACATTAATTTGTGTATAATTCATAATCAAATGAATTTCCGCATTAAATGCAGTTCGCTGAATGATTCTGAGTATATAATATAAGGCTTACTCTCGACACTGAAATAATTAACTACATAATTCACACATTCTATAGTTGATTCATCACTTATTCTGAATAATATTTTAATGCAACTGAGAATGAAGCCCTTAATTTTAACATAACGTGTAGGAATATTTAATGTTTTGTCAACCGTATTCAAGCTCCAGAAGAGTTTCATTTTAACCGTTTCATGTATACAAATACTTATAGTACAAAGGGGGCACTTGCGTGGATCGTTGTCAGCATTCAGTTAACGTAGAAACAGCTAATTTGGTGTTATCGGTTCTAAAAGTTATACATGTTTCTTGGAGACCGCCATCACTCACTAGTCCACTTGAAATTATTTATTGCATAAATTGGATCTCATATTAGTTGTTTTGCAATCAGGTGTCGCCATTTTCCATGTGACTAAAGTTGTTAAGGCACGTCACAGACAAAAGCAAAGCGCCTTAATACTGTTACGATAAATGCGGTTTGTACCTCAGAACAATCTAAGTTAAGTGGCATGAACAGATCCTAACGCTAGGCCCCCTGTACCAGGCGGACCGGGACACCACCGGGAACTCGCTTATTTAGTTCCATGTGACGTGGAAGCGATTAATGCTAATAAAATGATTTGTTTTAGAATCGTTACTAGTTTATTAAAAACACCTTGTCTTCTACTCTTCATGAGTTGACACTTCGGAACTGAATTAAATTCATGAGTAAATTAGTGTTAAAATTTCTATGGACATTATCGATTAATGTGAACGTGTATAAGTGGTCACATTAGAGCGTGTTGGTGTCGTCCCTAATCCTTGCGGAGATACCTTTAACTTTTAGGCTGTATATGTATGTAAATGTAACATTATTTATTTAGAAAGGCGGCCGGTACGCTATCATTACAGAGGAATATGTTCGAGCACAATAGGTGGTCTTTGCTGGAAGTAGATTACAGCTGAAATTTAATAATAATAATATAATTTAATTTTTGCAACAATGGACCTAAATTTATCCTGATTTTATTTTGATCTGATGATTCGTACGCATATAAAATGCACTAAAAATTTGTGACTGACAAGAGAAATACTCATACCAATCAGTTCTAAGTTCCTTCAAGCGACTAGGTTGACTAAGTTTGTACAGGCCGCCTTTTCATTGTCTAAAAGTTTCCCATACAGCCTTTGCATAGCATCTCTAGTAGGGTGATAAATGAAGCAATAAGTGTAGGTATGTACCGTACTGATGTCGTGTAATCTTTAAAAATAACTTACTGTTTCGATAACTCTATGGAAAAGTATGTTTTATTATATGGAAGTCGTGTAAATATTAAATTAGAATTAAAAAAATTAAATAATGATCACTGATCCTGGCAGTTTTATTTACCATATCATGCCTGTATTCCTTGAAGAGTTGGGCAGAGGTATACCTAAGTTACCAAGTAAGGGTCGGTTCACATCTGACGGAAGATGCGTCGCGTATTATCGGTCGCGTAACGCCAGAACAGACAATTATATGAGAAAACATTCAACCTTTCACACTTAACCGATGATGCGTTAGTGCGTCGAGCGTACAGCGTCTGTTCCGTTTCCGTCAACGCATTGTCGGCCGACGTAAAGAGCGGCAACGTCGCGCCACGCGTATATTAACTGATGCATTCAGACTAGACGTAACATCAGCGGAGATCGTTTGTGTACTGACCGTTCGAAGTTTTACATTGAAAATGTTTGATACTGAACGATTTATCACGGAAGTGCAAAATTACGCCCGACGCTTCTTCCGTCAAATATGAAAACACACTATTTGAGCGAATAGACGCGACCGATGATACGTTCGACGCATCTTTCGTCAGGTGTGAACCGGCCATAAACGTAACTGACGAAGAGTAGAGCCACATTTCGTCAGTTACGTTTAAACTTTTGACCACTAGAGTCATGTATAGATGACAAACCAAAACGTGCCCAGCACGGCACGGTCATGATAGTGTGCGTTATTCCAGTGGAATGTTGTCGCTTTTCAGGATTTCGGCTTGACAGATAATTAGTACCCCATCTCTTGTAAATGTGCCCGAAATTTAGAATTTGTGCGTCCAGCCGATCCAAAGATATTCACGAAAAACAGATTCCGCTGGAGTAACGTTACCCCAGCGGCATGTTTTTTAACCGGTGGTCGTAGCTGAGTAAAACTGGCTACTTAGATCAAAGTGCCTAAGGGTCAATTTATACTAGCGCAGAGTTGAAGCGCATCGAAGCGTCTATCCAAAACTGAACATAACAAATTCAACCTTAACTCCACAGCGTAACGCATAGGTACATTATTTCGAGTGCGTATTCCCAGCGGAAAAGTGTCGAATTTCTTAATTTCAGTTTAGCAGATATTTAGTGTATGACGTCGTGTAATTGTGTATGGTAAATAAAAATTTGTGCATCCAACCATTGCGGAGATATTCAACAAAAACTGTTTCCGCTGGGACTACGTATTCCTAGCGGCACTTATTTTTTCCTATGGACGTACAAGAAAAAAAATACATACAATAATTAGTGTGTAACGAGAGGTAAATGTGTATTTTAAAATGAAATTTGTGTGTCTTATATTTGTCAAGATATTCAAGTTGCCGCTGCGCTGACGTTTGGCTATTTGATGAAAATCATATAAAACGATTTAGCACAGAGTTGTAATTTTTTACGCAGGTTGCTTTGAATTTGTGTGTAATGTGTGTGAAAACAGAATTTGAAAAAAACCTACTGCTCAGAAGATATACACGTAAAGTAAAATAAGGTTATAAGGTCCAAGTACTTAAAATAGGAACTCTAGAGCCTAACTCATCTCGTTTATTTATATCTTGTAAGGGTCTACAGTGTCCTGCCAAGTTTCATTCATGTGCTCTTAGTAATTAATGAGCAGTGGCATAATTTACTACGACTGGAACACTATATTTTATGACATCCGATTGTAGGACTTTTTAAAGGAAAAGCAAAATGAAACTTATTCCAATATTTAGTGTATTAATGCAACTATTCACATGTAAAATTTCAGCTCATTACACTGAATGATTAAAGAGATATAATAAAAATAACAGAACAAGAGCAAAACATCGATAAACCGACCAAGTTTGAATGGCTACATAAAAGCGGCCGTGCAGTTAGAGCTAACGTTTTAAATTTCCAGTATAGTATCGTCATCGTGTTTAATAGTTTTGTACAGTTTTGCGTACACAATAGTTTAGCAGAAAATAAAATAACTGCTTTGTAATCTTAATAGTATTTATTAGTTAATGACTATTTAAAAAAAAAAAAAACAAAATTATTAACAACGTAATTTAAACATTGATATAAAAAATCAGTTTTCGCGCAGCGGCAACTTGAATAGCTTGACAAATATAAGACACACAAATTTCATTTTAACATACACATTTAGGTACCTCTCGTTACACACTAATTATTGTATGTATTTTTTTTCTTGTACGTCCATAGGAAAAAAAAGTGCCGCTAGGAATACGTAGTCCAAGCGGAAACAGTTTTAGTTGAATATCTCCGCAATGGTTGGATGCACAAATTTTTATTTACCATACACAATTACACGACGTCATACACTAAATATCTGCTAAACTGAAATGAAGAAATTCGACACTTTTCCGCTGGGACTACGCACACCATTATTTCTGAGATTTTAAAAAGACGCGCGAATTCACGCGTCTGCGCGTGAATAACGCTGATTGGTGCGCGCGCATTCTCGCAAATCCATGCGCCCACTAGCGAACCTACGCGTCATCACCATCAGTCGGAAAAAATTGGCCTGCGTCGATGTTGATCATGATGTTTCAGCTACGAGAGGCAACTGGCAAGTGATCCAAGAGCACTGCTGTTGATACCCATTACTACACGTAAAATAGTGCGCGCGTATTCTTGCGAATACGTGCGCATTTCAGGATTCAGGCTGTGGGGTGTGGCTTCGCTTTAGTTATAAAGAATTTGACACTTCGATGCGCTTCGACTCTGCACTAGTATAAATTTACCCTAATTGTGCCCAAAAAATGAAATTTGTGCTTCTTGAGGTTTCAGAGTTAATCAAGCTGGTAACGTTTAGCGAATTGCTGTACCTCTCAAACGGCGTGACATACAACTACGATTTTTTTACTACGGTGAGTCTTAATTTGTGCTTATGCTGTGCAATTTTATTTTATAATCGACACCGTTGGAAAATAAGAAATTGTTTTTCAAAAACCCTAAAATCGACCCTTGCGCTTCAATGAGAAACCCCCTAGAAACTTACCAAGTATGGTGGTTTGTACCTTTTATGAACTCAAAGCATCATGCGAAATTAGATGTTTTTATTCCAACTCCTCAGAGAGCTATTCCAATTCAATTAAAATTCTGGCTACGCTAAAATGTAACACTCCAATATATGAGTTATTATTAAGTGACGGTAATTATGATTCGACAAATAATTAGTACCTTTATTCAATTGCTTATCCTTAAAGTTTCAGCTGAAAAATCCTTGTAACTACGCAGATATAAGAAGAAAATCATAGGAAAAGAAATTTCACGATTAACCGAACAAATTCGAATGACTGTTTAAAAGCGACCGTGCAGTACATTGTGCCAACTTTCTTAAATTTGTGTACAAGATTTCGTTTTTTGAAACAGTCTCACACAAAAGTGTTACCTACATAAAATTATTTATTGGTTTGTAAAACACGTAGATACGTACACGCACAATATGTAAGCCATATTATATTGAGCTTTACCTTTCAGTCAAATGTTAGAACATAACTAAAAAACTAAACCAAATTAAAAACAACGGTAAGTGGCAAAAGTGCTGTCATATTTATCTTCATAATAGTATATGTGACCTTATAAGGCCATGAGAACCATAATATCGGTAAGTATGGAGTTATGTTCAAACCTACAATCAAAAATCTTATAAACATTATGTTTGTACTAAACTAGTCAATAAAGTCCTTACTCTCTGATAACTCTCTACGTTACATATTTATACATATATTTTATTAAAATGTACAAAACTAGACTTTTCAACTTTTTAAACACCTGAAGGAAAATGGTCGTAGACAATCGGCGCCATGGTAAAAATTGACGAGGATTTCCCCAACAAGGTAACACTTTTTTTAGCTGGCCTGGAATTTTGGGTTTTGAGCTCAACTTTGTATGAAACGTTATCTTAACGGTCTCATACTCTGACAGACAAGACAACGTCCAGCCTAAACCTCTGGGTATAGACTCAAGAAACAAGATATTTTGCACAAGTAGTACCTACCTTTTATAACGAAGGTTTGCAATAAGGAGATTTTTGAAATTTTAGCCCTTGAAGGGGTAAACGCGGGGTTAGTCGTATTTGCCTGTTGTTAAAATAGATTTTCATTAGTCAAATTAGTATTTGTTTGTATCGACCTGCACCCTGTCATAAGCCGATTAGCTAGGTAGAGGTAGGTACAGGTATATATACAAGAATAAATATATTGTATTTGGGTAGCTAGGCATTAATAGCTGATATCAAGATTCATTATTTAATTATAAATAAGTGGCAGCATGGATATGTGACATCGAAGGACCACTCAAACTATCTTGCGAAATAAGCGACGCCAAAATAAATAGGATTCTCCATTCGGGACTTTAAATAAAATACTGACCTCTGAGTTTGTTTCGGTCTTTCTCACCTAGTATTTAAATATGATTGAGGTTTGTAAAAACCGACTCATTAAAAATAATTTATGATTTAATTCTGGAAAATAATAGTTATATCAGTCTATTGAATTTAGATTTTAGGTAAATAATTTGATTTCATTAAAAGTGTTCGTCAAAACTGTTTACGTTTATTGTCAGATATTACTGCCGAGCTGTCCATAATAATATATATCTGCTCGTGACTGTATCAATTGTCACGAGTATATGTATGCGAAATATACACACGAAATTATACATTATGTGTTTCGTGTACCTTCTACGTATAATGTGCACCCGGTCACTGGTAGCGTTGCCAACTTTTTTTTACTAGAAATAAAACAGAATAAAAATAAGAATATTAAACAGTATTTTAGAAAAGTGAACAGTATTGTATTTATTTCACGTTTACACTACATAATATTTAGAGCTTCTGGCACCATTTATTAATTTATAATCTTCTTTTAAAACTTCATAAGCCTCACCACAATTATAATTAAAATTAAAATAAATGAGGAACTCATTTTTTATTTCAAAAAATAGAGTTTGTCAAAGAGCGATGGAACGCAGTATTCTGGGTGTAAGAAGACAGGACAGAATTCGCAACACCACGCTACGTTTCAAAACAGGTATAACAGACGTAGGTAAAAAGGCTGCCAGGCTCAAATGGGATTGGGCGGGTCACATTAGTCGTATGCAGGATGACCGCTGGGCTAAGGTCTGCACACAATGGGTGCCTGAACTGAAGATGGACGTCGCCACCGCGGTCGGCCCAGAAAGCGCTGGCGAGACGACCTAGATAGGTACGTACCGCGACGACTGGTTTGAGGTGGCGCGGGACAAGAGTTCCTGGAAGAAATTGGGGGAGGCCTTTGCCCAGCAGTGGGACAGTATAGGCTATTAAAAAAAAATAGTTACTCCGTTTTAATCCTCCCGCATTAATTATTGAAAAAACTCTTTCAGTAAATGCTGAGGTGGCGGGAACAGAAAGTACAGAGTAAATTTTAGTAATATTTTTAAATTCTGCCGAGGTGTTTACTGATAAATGGCTCCACTTTTGGCCAGTACTCATTTCAAGAAAATCTTTGTCTTCTGATACTTTTCATAAATTACTTCGAAATTTGTTAATTCTGAATATAAATCATCCATACCAATATTGAGTCTATAAAAATTTTGATTATGTATAATTTTCTCAAAATGTTCAAATGTGACCAAAGACTTTAATGACGAAAAGCTAATTAAAGAAAGCGAGTTAGTCTGAGTGAAATCGAACCATTTCTCTAAATATAAATTAGCCTTAACTATACAAAGTATGAAGTTATTAATAGTTCTATCAAAAACTTCTTTCGAAGACTCTGTAATAGTGTTTAATACTTTTTTGTTTCATTGCCAAAATACTTATATTTTTTTCTTTGAATTAGCTCAGTCTTTAAACTAGTCATAATGTTATAAACATCTAAAATAGTTACATTATTTTCTTGTTTTTTTTTGTTTCGTGAAATCATTGAATATATGACTAGCATAAAGAAGGTAACACAATGAACTACAATATTTTCCATTTCTCTACCCAACCTTATTCATCATCATCATCATTTCAGCCGTAAGACGTCCACTGCTGGACATAGGCCTCCCCCAATTTGGGTGGGCTTTGCCATAATCGCCACGCTTGGCAGGCGGGTTGGCGATCGCAGTATGGTGGTAAAATGCATAGAGAACGCTGCTGCCCATTCTCTAGTAAGTCCCTTAGTCGCCTTTTACGACACCCACAGGAAGAAATGGGGTGGTGTTATTCTTTACGTCCGACACCACACGGTACTTTACGTCCGACACCACACGGTACAGCCTTATTAATTTTGTATAACCCAATGGTTTGACAGTCCAATGACTGTCAACATCCAAACCAAAAAAGTATGTAGTTACAAATTGATGTCCAATTAAGTAAAATTGAATCTATTGCTGGTAAAAATTTTGTGAGTCTAACTCTTATAGTGTTAAGCATGTAGATGCCGAAAACAATATTTTTACACGCTTTATATTAGCTTCACTTGTATGTTTGTATGTTTGTATATTTGTATATTTGTATGTTTGTTTGTAACCGACTCCTTATAGTGCGATTTTGACTCACTTTAAACGACCAGATTTCATTCAAACTTTGCACACCTGTCAAGGACTGATGACAATGCAATAATTTGTGCCATTATCCTTGCCAGGGTTACCAGGACAGCAAAAAAACTGTCACAAACTACGCTGTCATACGTCTCAAAATTCGAAATACCCTAAAAAATAGAAAATAAATAATAGTTTAAAAAAACTAAAAAACACGCTTCCATGGAAAACCAAACTAAAAAGTACAAAATAATGGAAAAAAAGCGTGGGGTGCCTGATATCAATAAAAAATACCTTAAAAGCACCCCACGCTTTTTTTCCATTATTTTGTACTTTTTAGTTTGGTTTTCCATGGAAGCGTGTTTTTTAGTTTTTTTAAACTATTATTTATTATACTTTATTTTTGTTCAACAGTAAAAAGTATAATGTAGTTAAAAACAGTATAATACTGTTTTTAACAGTATAGTTGGCAACCCTAGTCGCTGGTCAAGCTTCACTATAGTAAGCTTGCTTATAAGTCTTCTAAGTATTGAAACTGCCTGGTGAATTTTAAACCACTATTTACTTTTACTAAAGACATTCAAAAAACGTTTTTAGGTGTAAGAATAGGATGGACGCCTATGTTTTTTGTAGGACTGCCGACCAGGCTTCTTTTTGAAAGGACGCCGTTTAAGATGGCGAGTGAAGTCGCGGGATACGCACGCGAAGTACCTGTTGCCCCGCCGCTCTAGAAAACCCATCACGGCACTCTTCTTTAATGCCTCTTCTGCCTTGTTCGTTAAAGTACTCATCTTCCATACGTCCCCGAATTTGATCTGCAAGTAATTCGTGATCTCCGCTGCCGAGACGCCATCATTGTCTGCTACTTTATAAAATGCGTTCATAACCAGCTTGGCTGTGTTCTGATCTTGCTCGTGTTTACGATCGCGTGACATTGTTTCACATTTTTCTTTGCCTTTACGAATATAACATTATTTCGGAATTTCAGACGTTAATATTTAAAGCCTCAAAGAATAAGCATAGGTATCCAAATAAAAATACATTAAATTTTTGAAAACGTCATGGAAGTCACTGATGTGCTGTCATTTTATTTTTAATAGTTATTCCGTTTCGGAATGATTTTGAAAGACCAGTGTTTGTTTCATAGGTTATATTATTGTTACCTAGATCGTAAAGTCTAGAAACATCAAGCTAACTCCAGCTCAGAAAGGGGCAGCGTTAGGTAGATCGAAAAGTCTAGAAACGTCACGCTAATTCCATCTAAGAATGGGGCAGTATTCGAAACTACTAGAAAGGACACGCTAACGCCATCTGTTACCAAGTAGCAAGTACTACGAACAATTGTACGTAGACGTCACCGCCATCTATTGTTGAATATCGGAATTAAACAGTAAACAGATTTTGAAGGAAATTTCAAATCCAATTAGTGAAAAGGCGACGTCTTACAAAAATCGATATATCACATTTTAGAACTCAATCTGAATTAGTGAAAAAAGTTTTTGGTAGGTACCTACCTTAGTAATGAAAGGACTTGAGGAAACGGTTCCAAAAAGATGAGTTACGTAAGTCTGACCCTGGGGTCGGCAGAGTTATTCATTCATTTCTAATTAGTTCACCAACATTTCGTGTCGTAGAAGGCGACTAAGGGACTTACTAGAGAATGGGTAGCAGAGTTCTCTATGCATCTTACCACCATACTGCGGTCCCCAACCTGCCTGTCAAGCGTGGTAATTAAGGCAAATCCCCTTTGGAGGAGGCTCAAGTCCACCAGTGGACGTCCTTCGGTTGAAATGATGACCAACATTTGTTTTCATTGCTTCTATACTTAAGACAACAATCACTTACGGTAATAACACTTCTACTGCCAGGGTCGCGAGAGTTGTTCGAAATAGTTACTGTGGCCCTGGCATAGGCAACTGAAGGAACGAGGGGGGGCTAGTCAGTAAAAATCTGTCACGCCCTCTCGCAGGCCAGTTGCTGCCCCCAAGGAGGAATCCAAAGTGAGTTACCTACAGGATGTCTTTGTAAAACTTATAAAAATAAGTCATTTCATACCGCACCAAAACCTTATTGGTCGGTTATAGGTATTATTTCTTCAACCCAAAAAAATGTGACCTGCATAGTGCTGCGAGCATGTGAGATCTTTATGTATGGACTTCATTTTTTCTTAACACTAGGTACTGTGGACGTGAAGTCTCACAGGCTCTTATATGCACACAATTTTTTTTTGGGGAATTTGATATAAGATCGCTTTAAAACTGATTGGATTTAGTAATAAAATAACGTGCTTATATAATATTCTTTTATTTAAAAACATATAGGAATTTTAAAAATAAAAAATTATGGCTTTTTCGCTCAACTCTAACTCACTCTGAGTTGCGCCAACTAACTTTAACCATAACCAATGCCTTGGTTCTGTCAAATCTCTGGGGCCATATCCGTAAATTACATCACACATTTTTCATGATTTTTTGACCCCCACTCCCGTCCTTGTCAGAACTGGTTACATTTGTGACACGGGGGCGGAGATTTGACTGACTTTAACCAATGCCTTGTCAGCTGACAAGGCATTGGTTAAAGTTAGTTGGTGCAACTCACTCAAATCTACTTAGGTTACATCTTTAGGTATTAAAAACAGCCAAACTCATTCCTATATAACAAAATGAGTCTTTTTTTCTCTAAATATAATATATAAGAAACCAAAAACACAAAAGACTTACTTCGGGTAACAGATATAAAAAAAAATGACATAACGTAAATTTATTGGCAGTCAGTGCACAAAGGCCTAGAACATTGGAGACACACAGGTTTGTTGCACCCAACACAAACATGGGTAGTCAACCTATGTGTTTTTGCGGGACAGATCCTACACGCTCTTCTGGTTCCGTAACTGGTTTTTTGATCCTGGAAATCTTCTGTAACCATATCTTTACCTAAAACTCGATTCATGGTCAACCTCAGCTCTCTTGGCAATCGTGTATTTATAACACATCTTTGCACATGAGGCACCACAAGCACACGAGCTAATTTTTTTAGGCAATCTCCTCTCTTCGCAGCTTTTGATTGGTGCATGTTATATAAAATGTACGCATTCATGGCACTCCAGCCTAGAACACAATATAGCAACACCATAGGCCTATCTCCTTGTTTGACGGCTGCTGGAGTAAAATCGAGCATTTTTTGTCAGCCTCATCGACGCCCCCTTTAGTTGAGTTATAATACATAATAATTTCAGGTTTTTAAGTATTTTCATCTACCTGGTTAGTATGATGCATGGTAGATACAAGCATCACAGCTCTGCTTCTTTGGCACGTATTAGCATGAAGATTTTGGACTTGTAAATCCAAATAAAGTAGAATTTACTTCTCGATCCTTCTTTGGCTGATATTCAATCGGGATTTCTCTCTTGTTCTTCTTCAGCGTCCCTACATACGTCAGCTTCCGTGATGATAGTTCGTTTACGAGCTCTGTAGATGAAAACCAATTGTCAGCCGTCAAGTTACGGTTGGTTCTTTGAATAGGTTTTGTAAGGCGTAGAACACACTGAGTTGGAACTAGATTTTTTTTTCTTGGTCTGTCTACCCGGTATCATCCAAGTCTTTTCCAGAGTAAATATACCCATTATAAAAATAATAGTTATTGGCATCACATAGTGCTCGTATTATCAATCATAATTATTTACCAGGCTTTTTTGGCACGTATTTGAATTCTTCCTCGAAATTTGACAAGCATTTCATCCACTGTGGCACATTCGCTCAATTCATACAACTGTCGAGAATTACTCACAAACTTATTGAAAATAGGGGATATGGCAACCAACTTATCAGTGTTCACCCTCTCTTCACGATCCTCTGGGTTGTCAAATCGTAAACACAATAACAAAACCAGAAATCTTGTCTCTGACATTCCACACTTAAATATCTCACATTGCTCACAACCTGTGCCATCTGAAGCGAACACGTAACTCGTGTTTTCATCATTTGATTTCAAAACAGCTGAGTAAAACAATAGCCCAGCCCAATAAAGGCTTTGACTTCAACAATGTCCAAATTATTCAATTCAGCACCCTAATTGCGGAACACACTCATCATCATCATCATCATTTCAGCCGTAAGACGTCCACTGCTGGACTTAGGCCTCCCCCAATTTGGGGGGCTTTGCCATAATCGTCACGCTTGGCAGGCGGGTTGGCGATCGCAGTATGGTGGTAAAATGCATAGAGAACGCTGCTGCCCATTCTCTAGTAAGTCCCTTAGTCGCCTTTTACGACACCCACGGGAAGAAATGGGGTGGTGTTATTCTTTACGTCCGGCACCACACGGTACAACACGGAACACACTATTAATCAGAATTTGAATCATTTTGAAGCTTATTTGTCATCCATTCTTTCATATGTTCCCTCCCTTCCCCTCGGATCGCCGGAGCGTTAAGACGTGTTTCTTGTGTATATTGCTTTATTAAATATTTAATTTAAATAAAAATTAATTTAAAAAAAAACCCGAGTACCAGGCGCCCATAGTAGCGAGAAGATATCAAAGCAAAGTGAACAGCAACGGCGCGGCAGTGCGGGCGCACCGAGACTCCGCGTGAGTAATCCTCCTCACACGCACACAAGCAATTGTGACTCCGCCTCTTTTCGTCCGTGACCTTGCGCGTGTGTAATTAGCTAGTCATTACGCACACTAACACTACTACCACGCGTCATCGTGTCGCCACTCACGGTCCTACGTATTGCTACTCGCCTGGTACAATGATTCGCTCTCCAACTAAGTCCGGGTCCGAATCGGACATACATACCAAGAGAGATAATATTCCGTCACCTACTCAATTTGTTACCTCCCGTCCTCTAAAGCGCCGCCTTGACAATGTTACCGGAGAGGATTTTGATGACTTTAAAGAAGAGATCAGGCAAATGTTCGCTTCCATACAACTGAAGATGGATACTTCACTGGCTAACATTGAGAGGAGCTTAGATGCTATTTCTCTACAACATGATGAATTCCGTACCAAAATTAATTCATTAGAAAAAAACTGTCTGGAAAACCATAATTACATAATTACCTTACAAGAAAAGGTTGAAGAGCTGCTTCGTGTCTCAAAGCTGACTACTGTCGAATTGAGAAATGTACCCTATAAAGTTAAGGAAAATAAAGTCGACCTTACAAATTACATTACTAGCATATCAGAGTCGTTAAATGTTAATATACAACCAACGGACATTTACGACATATATCGACTGCCTGGTCGAAAAGATTCAAGGAAAGACTCAAATAGACCTATTATTATCCAGCTGTCTCATCTTTACGTAAAAAACAAACTTCTAAACGCCGTGAAAGACTTGAACAGGTCCAACCTGAACAACAAACTCAATATGAGTCATGCAAGCACAGAGGGCAATACAACGCCTATTTATCTCACAGAACATCTTACTGTAAACGCAAGAAAACTTTTCTATCTTGCACGCCAGCTGAAGAAAGAAAAGAAAATTAAGTACTGTTGGATTACTGATGGTAAAGTGCTTGTAAGGAAGGCGGATGGTGATCAGTCAATTCTCATCAAATCTGAAACTCAGTTTGAAGCCCTGTTAAAAGCCGCCTGACTATGTGTCCAATCCATTTTAATTTTACTTTTTGTTAACTTTTTCAAATTTTTTGGTTTAGTATTTTCTATTACATTTCACCCTCTAAAAATTGCGATACACTTAAATTTTAACTTTAAGTTGCCACGTTGTCAAAATGCTAAACTCATTCAAATAACACTATTCAACACCACCCATATTCATAAACCCCATACAACACACCCACTCGCTCCTGTGCACGCTCACACACCTGATATACACTATCTCACTTGCTCTCCCTCGATTAGTATTTCTCCCTCTATTATAAGAGATGATGCTTGCTACAACATGGATAACTTCCCTGTCAAATCGGTCCATATCAATTTTTATCTTTATATAAATGAGCCCACTATTATACGTAATTCATATACTTGTAATAATGTTGGATAATACTTTTGAGTTAAGCAATAACATTGATCAGATCTCAGTCTCGAGTTCAATAAGTTGTAAACCGGAGGATTGTTTGCTACATATTAGTGACCCTCGTAATCAGTTAAAATTAGTAACGCAGAATATTCGATCGATCAACGCAAATATTGACTCTTTTTTGACTCTCTTATCCAGGGTTAATTTAGATATTGACATCATCGTCCTGACTGAGTGCTGGTTAAAAAATAGCAATTCTGTTATCCCACCGATCGCGAGCTATTCCCAATATCAGTCAATGCTTGTCACAAATAAGAATGACGGAGTTGTTATTTGTGTTAAAAATCTCGATAACTATACTGTGTTTGAACCTAAACTTATGGATGCAACCTGTCTTGTCCTTAAGGTTGGCTCTGAAAAGGCATTTATATGTATCTATAGGTCCCCCTCTTTTAGCGATCCACGCAACTTTTTAAATTCCCTTAACTCACTCTTAGTGACCCTCTCGTCATATCCAAATATAGTTGTTGTAGGTGATATAAACCTTAACATTAGTAGTACACCCTGCCCCAACCACATTGCTGACTATCTCAATCTCATGGCTTTTCATGGCCTTCTCCCGGCACATTCCTTCCCTACTCGTGAAACTGCCTGCCTGGACCATGTCATGCTAAAGACCAACATGTCAGCCACCACAATAGTTATGGACTCCTCAGTTACGGATCACAATTGCGTGTTGCTCTGCCTTCAGTTAAAAAAACCTTATAAAGCGCAAGGAAGCACCATCTCCAAAATTGACTATCTCGCTCTTGACAAAAGCATAGATTGCTTAGATTTTCAACCCATTTATGAATGTACTGACTCAGACGTTGCCACCGACTTATTACTCAATACTCTTTCTACTGTCATAAACTCCCACTCATCAATCATTAGAGTCTCCAATCAGAATCGCTTGCTCAAGCCCTGGATGACCTTGGGAATGCTCCGTTGTATGCGTAATCGTGATGAAATGCACAAAAAACTCAAGTTGACTCCAAATAACATTGTGCTCCAAATAACGTATAAAAGATACAGAAACGTTTGTACTAAAGTCCTCAAAAAGCTCAAACGAGAGTATGAGAGTGCCCAAATTAGGGAAGCTGCAGGTGACAATAAAAAGATCTGGCAGGTCATAAAAAGAGTCACTAATACTGTAAAGCAAAAAACTTTTACCACTGATTTGCTTACAACTGCATCTTCCCCTCAAGAGTCCGTGAATCAAATCAACTATTTCTTTGCAAACATCGGCGCTAACCTCGCTGCCAAATTTCAACACCATCCTGACGTACAATTGCTACAAGAATCTGCGAACTCAGTCCTTGATTCTTTTGTTATGTTGGATACGGACGAAGCTGAGGTTACCACACTTATTACGTCCTTAAAATCAAACTCAGCCGTTGGTTGGGACAACATACCGTCCAACTTTCTCAAGCGTTACAAACAGCTTCTCGTCCCACCTCTTACGTACATATTTAACCTCTGCTTACGTACGGGTACTTTTCCTCGGTCACTTAAGAAAGCTATAATACACCCAATACACAAGAGTGGGAGTAGGAACTGTGTCGATAATTATCGGCCCATAGCAGTATTGCCATCCATTTCAAAAATTCTAGAACGCATTATCAATAATCGACTTGTTAATTACCTTGAGAGCAAGGGGTTATTGTCTCCAAATCAGTTTGGTTTTAGGCATAAGACCTCTACTAGTAGTGCTGTTCTGGAGCTTTCCTCTTACATAATAAATAAAATTGACTCCAAAAAAAAAGTTCTGTCTATTTTCCTAGATCTCAAAAAGGCCTTTGACACAGTTTCTATTCCTATCCTCTTTTCAAAGCTTGAGGAGCTGGGCATACGAGGTGTTGCTCTTGATATTTTTAAAGACTACCTGGAAAATAGGACTCAGTGTGTTAAAGTACTCAATTATCTGAGCAGTGACCTCCCTGTCACATTCGGTGTGCCCCAGGGAAGTGTGGTTGGCCCCTCCCTCTTCTTGGTTTATATCAATCAACTGTGCAACCTACTTCTGGCAAATGGGAAAATAACTGTATTTGCCGATGACACTGTCCTTACCTTTTCTGGTGATACCTGGCATGAAACTTTTGAGGCGGCACAATCAGGGATGAACATTGTAGTTGATTGGCTTAACAAACATCTCCTTACCTTAAACACGGATAAAACAAAAATCTTAACCTACACTTTACACCAATCCACACAACCCCCTGATACTTTTGTCCTCGTTGCACACTCTTGCCAATCATCTTACGTCACTTGTACTTGTCCTGCGCTTCAACGAGTGCGCTCTATAAAATATCTCGGGGTAACACTCGACAACGGTCTGACCTTCTCTTCGCATATAGACCTCCTGACCTCAAGAATCAGGAAACTGATTTTTGTTTTTAAAACCCTCCGCCATGTCGCTGAGGCTAACATTGTTAAAAGAGTCTACTTTGCTCTATGCCAATCTCTTTTAACATATTGTATCACCACGTGGGGTGGGGCGCCTAAAACCCATCTTCTAAAGTTAGAGAGAGCCCAGAGAGCCGTTTTAAAGGTAAGCACTTTCCGTCCCCTTCTCTTCCCAACAGCTGAGCTATATAAATGCTGTGGAGTCCTCACTGCGAGACAACTTTTCATCCTCCACACAGTCGTCCTACAACATCTTAACACTCCTTATGCCAATATCACCAAAAGACGCAGAGACACAGTCTGTCAACCACACAGATGTAAGTTCGCATTCACGAAGAGATTCTTTTGTTTCCAAGGCCCTCATTTATATAACAGACTCAATAAAAAATTAAAATTTTACTCATTTCCGAGTAACACTTTAAAAAAAACTATAACAAATTATTTATTTGAACAAGACTACACAGACACAGAGCGGATTCTACTTTCTGGAGAAAAAAAATACTAGCCTGTTATAGAGCTTAAAACCTTCTCTCACTTACACAAAACAATCACATCACTCACACTCACCACCACATTAAACTCAATATCCTTTTGGCTTTTGCTTACTTCTCATTGTTTTTTTTTATTATTATTATTGTGTTTAAGAAATATCCATGTGATTTTTTTTTGTATAGACCTTTGAATGCTTTTTTCGTTCTTTGCAATGCCTTAAAATATGTGAACCAAGGGTTGGGACTTGTACCCTTAATACAAGTTATCTTGATAACTTAGCAAGGGTGCTAGTTACGACAACATTCAGTGTGCTTTTTACATTTAAGTCTTATGTATGTAATGTTAAATAGCTGTCCTGTTGATGTGAATAAATACTTATATTATATTATATTATTATGTTCGAAAAAATTGTTTGCTTAGCAACATAAACAACGCCATAAATGTTGCGGAACTGTCAAAATGAAACCGATTCCTACTGATAGTGTAGTAAGCAATTACCCCTCAGGTCTGTTATAACGGACAAAGTTGGTTCTGTAACTAGAAATTCTAAAATTGGTCCAAGTTAGAATGCACTGGAGCATTTCTTCATCATAAGCTTATTCCAAATACTGTAGTGGTCTTTAGCATCTTCAGGAGTCAATTTTGAAGAACCTGCACGAGATGTTATAACATTATGTTGTTGGGTACGTACCCTAGCCCAAGACGGCAGCTTCGCCCATTTATACCTATTTTTGCCGTAGTAATAGTTAGTTCTCACTAACTCCGATAGTGGAATATTGTCCAAACTATTACTACACGATTCTTCTCTTAGGTCCTAGTCCTGATCTTGGTCAGCATTGTCACTTTCATGATTTTGTATCTGTTCGGACTCCAATATAAAAAAAATCTTCAATATTCTATTCATTGTCAGACGGATTCGATCACCGAAGCTAACAACAACTCACTCACTTCTTGTTCGAAAGATAGATCTCCTGCACGCAAAGTTTTCCTGGCAGGGCCCTGAACAGAACTCGTAGATGGTCGTTTTGATTTAGAGCTACCGGTTTTATTGTTTTTTGATATTTTGTCCTACAAAATCTGGAACAAAAATAATCGCCCTTATAAAATCTATACTAATATTATAAAGTTGTTATTGTAAAGTTTGTTTGTTTGTTTGTTTGTATGTTTGTTTGATTGAACGCGCTCGATCTCAGGAACTACTAATCCGAATTGAAAAAATCTTTTTGTGTTGGGTAGCCTATTTATCGAGGAAGGTTATAGGCTAATAACATTACGCTACAATTAAGCGGAGCAGTAATGAAAAATTTTGCAAAAACGGGAAATATCGCAGGGGTAGGTGATTCGAAGCGACGGGAAAGGTCGGGGGAACAAGAAATTTGACGCGGATAAAGTCGCGGGCAGAAGCTAGTATATCATAAACACCAATGGGCACCAATGAACGTGTAGCCTGACAGGCTCCGGTCAATATTTTGATGGTCATTACTTACGTGATATTCATCGGAAGACGCAACCTCCTTCCTCGTTGGTAGTTTTACAACTAAAACAAAAGCTACTGAGCCGATCAATCTCGGGGAGTGGGGGGAAGTAGGTGAAAATTAGAAAACGAAAACATCGAGTAGCCTGTAACACTCCACATCCATACTTGAAGGCTAAAGATGACAGGAGGAACATATGCGGGGTTTTATATTCCTCTATAAATACCAGTAGCACCTATACTCTTTTTGTAGTTGTAATTAAGCCCGTCTTAATCAGCCTATATTGTTCCTACTACTGGGACACAGGCATCCTTTTGGTGAGAGGGAGTGGGCCTTAATCTACTACGCGGGCCCAGTGCGGGTTGGTAAATGTGACATGACTTCTTAGATCTAGGACATGCCAGTTTCCTCACGATGTTTTCTTGTACCGTTTTGAGAGCAGTGGTAATGAAATTATTTATACAAAGTAAAGCGTTTGCCTGGGATTGAACCCACTACCTACAATTCGTAAGTCGAGGCTGACGCTACTAAGCCACCACTGCTTTCAAAGCTTCAAAAAGCAAAATTAAGTTACACGACATAGTACATTTTTTACACTGAGACACCTCAAAATCAAAATCAAAATCAAAAGTAATTTATTCAAACTAGGCTGAGAGTCAGCACTTTTTGAACGTCAAAGTCACATAAGATAGTCCCCTCAAAACGCCCGCCCTTCGACACTTCCTAGTGCTTTGGCTGGGAAGAAGAAGTGGCGGAACAAACCTGCCCCCCTAGCCAAGTTACAACCGTTTCGTGTCGAATTCCGTTCTCTAATCGGTAACGCCTGTGTCAGCAATTGTAGAAACGATAAGTTGTTAGCCATGTTGACGCGCCTGAGTTGGCCGCTCGTTCTACAATGTCTTTAGAAAAACGACACATTATAACAAAGGATTTAGCGTTGAACATTGTAGAAACTATAAAAAATGATTCTATCATTTTGAACGATGTGAACTTGGCTACGAATTTTCTATTCGTTTGTTCTAATCACGTGACTTAACGTTGAGCGACTAGCGTTAACGATTGTAGATAATCAACTTGGCTAGGGTGCAGCTTCCTTAAACCACGGATTATAAAGCTCAAACACATTTCAATTGTTATCAATGAAACAGCTGACATGAGTGCTACTAAGCCATATAATGATCTCATTTACATATAAATTAAACAGGGGCTAGCTTAATCACACATGGCTTACACCACATTCTAG
The DNA here is from genome assembly GCA_947507805.1 of Aporophyla nigra. Taxonomy (NCBI): domain Eukaryota; kingdom Metazoa; phylum Arthropoda; class Insecta; order Lepidoptera; family Noctuidae; genus Aporophyla; species Aporophyla nigra. The sequence continues at coordinate 7,679,067 of OX382291.1, read as the reverse complement.
TTAATAGCCGTCTGACAACGTACCGGCCCATCTCATTAGATTTTTCTGACTTGCAATCCGGTACCAATAAGTTCGGTGCATTTCAATAGTACAGTCGTCTTTCCTAGCTTCTCCCAGAGTAGGCCATATACATAGAACAAGATTAAAAGCATTTAATATGTTTAGGAATCACGCGTATACCGGCCGTCATCATCCTTCTCTCTATGCAACTTGACAGTATGTTCCAGGTAGAATGGCACTCTCTGTCAACAGAACGAACTCTAAATCTGTTCTCATTCCGAATTGCGCATTCTGCAGTTCGAGCTGCATTCATAAGACTGTCCAGCACACGCGTGGGTGTCACTTGTAGCAAATGTGATGGGTTGGCGTTCGGACGTGTCATCATTATTGTTTACAATTATTACTATCAGTGAGACAGTGACTGAGGTACTTATCATCATCATCATTTCAGCCGTAAGGCGTCCACTGCTGGACATAGGCCTCCCCCAATTTGGGGGGCTTTGGCATAATCGCCACGCTTGGCAGGCGGGTTGGCGATCGCAGTATGGTGGTAAACTGCATAGAGAACGCTGCTGCTCATTCTCTAGTAAGTCCCTTAGTCGTCTTTTACGACACCCACGGGAAGAAATGGGGTGGTGTTATTCTTTACGTCCGGCACCACACGGTACGAGGTACTTATGAGCGGAACAGAAATAAATTAAATAACACACTAAGCACTCTTGGTAAATGAACCCCACCATACTGAAAGTGTTCTAAACTGATACTACGTGACTAGGCGTTACGGGTAGTTAGAAGCCCGAAACTTTGACTTTCAGTTACGCCTGGATGTAACTACTTTTACTGACTTTCGGGTTTCTACCAATTGTTAAACCAACAGGAAGTCAGCCATTTCCGATTAGACTGGAAACCGAACCCAACATAAAAAAACCGGCAAAGTGCGAGTCGGACTCGCGCACCGAGGGTTCCGTAAAAACGTTGTAGTACCTTTAAAATTATTAAAAATATTTTTATTATATGATGTAACTAAAAATTTATGGTTTTCGCAATTTTTCCTGTATTTGTGCTATAAGACGTTGCTTCGTACCAAATTACAAAATTCTAGATCGACTGGAAGTACCCTTTAGGTTTTGATTCCCTTGCGAGTTTCGAAAATTTGCGGAAATTTGCGGCATAAACGGCTATATCTTTTGATTGCGATAGCTTAGAAGTTTGATTTTTTCACAGCTCCAAGGGACAGTAGACTTAAGTATTTGGTATAAATTTCAGCTTGATACCTCTACGCGTTCCTGAGAAAAAGGGTCTTGACAGACGGACGGACGGACGGACAACAAAGTGATCCTATAAGGTTTCCGCTTTTTCCTTTTGAGGTGCGGAACCCTAAAAAAGGAACAGGAAATAGTTAAGCGGATTGATGGATGTGATGAATGGTGTTTGAAACATTTTGGTATTGCTAGGACCAATACACGTCCTGCTCTACCCATAGTTTCCACCAGGACGGACTGAGTGACTAATGCAGTGAACCAACCACCTCTCATAGCTATGAGCGACAGTTTGGCAATGTGAACACAAGTCATTACATTGACCGAAAACCGAGATCCGACGCATAGTTAGATTTATTTTACGGCTAAGCAATATCCTTGTTACTGCCGTGCAACTTTCAAACTACAAGAGAAATAACGAAAAACGGTAACATATGTACACATTACTACAGGGTTAATGAGCACCGAATGACATAGGTAGGGCGGCGTTGTTGGCAATCATTTGTGAAATAGATCTTTGTACAATAATAGTTTCCTCTTTGCTTCTTTTTAAATTAGGAACAAAAATGTTTGAAACCAACATCTTGATTATTTGGACATTTAAATTAATCTGACAACCAAATTGATTTTGACAGCACAATATATATTTTTTGGATGAAACGAAAACAAAATTTAAAAGCTTAAGTATAACTTTATTAAAATATGGAAAATGTCCGTACAATGGAAACAAACGAGGAGGCACTCAAGTCCCTCGATAACTACGCGACCGAGGGCAAGCTCCCGGGAAAGTTAATTATCCAATTCCTTCGGGAGATGAAAGCGGGAGCCACGATGCGTGAGATCGTGGAGTTCCTGAGCGACGAATGCGGGAAGGACACCGAGGAGCTGACTAGTTCAGTAGTGACTACTTTAGAAAATGGAGCAGCTTTAGGGTTTTTGGAGAGGAAAGGATCTCACTACTTAAATTGGGCGGTTCGTGAAGCGTGTCGCAGAAAACCTCGCCGCAAGCCGTGCTGTTGCGGACGGCGGCACAAGCGCAGGAAACGGAGCTGCAGAAAGAAACGGCGTCGTCGGTGCTGACTAGAGGACTTGCCCGATCCTGCACCAAAACGAGTGAAGAAGCAAAAGGGCATCATAATAAAAACAGATGACTAGAAAGATGTTTTATAAAACGTGTAGTTATAAAAAGTGTTTGTTCGCAATTTGCTGTAGTCTGATTTGTAACAGCTGTTTTAATGCACATTGGTCTTATTTTTGTTAGATAAATGCCCGTCCTGGTACAGAGGAGGCCCACGTCCCAGCAGTGGGAACACGATAAAGGCTGATTGATTATGATTGTATGTATGTAGATGCCCGTGCACCTTTTCGGGTAATACTCAGTGCTCCAAAGGTTATGCACTGAAACAAAGGGAGCGCCATGCATCAGATCCGTACACGATTATTCACTGAAGCCCACTAAGCAACATTTGACGCGCAACGCGTGACGCTCAACATGTTCGGCGACGTTGCACAACAACTCGTGAGAAGCAAATAGAGCTAGCAGCTAAAAACGAGTAGGCGAGCAACGAGCAGCGAATGATTATTCGGTATGTGTATGTATCAAGCAAGAGCCTCTCAGCGAGTTTAGTGAACAATCAGCGATCAAGGACTTATATGTGTGTATCTCTTTTACACACTGGACCTATCTATACTAATATTATAAAGAGGTAACATTTGTTTGTAAGTTTGTATGTTTGTAAGTTTGTATGTAGGGGGTAATCTCCAGAACTACTGGTCCGAATTGAAAAATTCTTTCTGTGTTGGATAGCCTATTTATCGAGAAAGGCTATATAACATCATGCTAAAACCAAGAGGAGCGGAGCAGTAATGAAAAAAAAATTGGTTGCCTGTAAAGTCGGTATACGGGCGAAAGTTTTACGTGACAACGACTTTCAGTGGTAAAATAATTTTAATGTGAATATTCATTCGTATAGTAGGAAGAAGGATGAAACTGTCTCTCTCGCTCTTAGGCGGGCTAACCATGCCCGAGTGGAAGGGACGCGTGCCTCTCACTCGCTCTCATTGTGAGCGCATAACGTGAGCGGAGCGTAACGCAGTTTCTTGAAGTGTCACCCGGCAAACCAATTTATAAGACGTTGTCACGTCAAAATGTTGCTAGAACGGGGAAAATTGCACGGGTATGCGATTCAATGCGTCGGGAAGGGTCGGGGGAACAAAAAATTTATCGCGGACGAAGTCGCGGCAGAAGCTGGTATGCAATAAAAACAAAACCCTTTACCGCCCAACGAAGTGGGCACAGGTCAGCTAGTCTTTTATACATTTATTGAGCGTGAAAATTTTTGATAGCTAGTCGCTTCCTCGTCGACGATGGACCAGGTGTACACTATACAGTACATATACTAATTTCACGACGTCGTCAGCAGCTTTAATCGTAGCAAGTGATGGCTACGCGCCGCTTATGTAGACGTAGCAATGTAACGTCGACAGCTAGCATAGCGTTGCTACGTCAGCTGGCGTAACCTAGCTACGCCGTAGCGATAACTAGTTGGTTCAGTCAATCAGTCCACTAATAATTACAGAATCGTTTGAATCGCTGGCCCAGGCAAGCAAGTATCTGAATATTTCAGAAGTTATGATTTTCTGTGTATGAGGATAGATGGATAAGTGCCTACGCACCTCAGGCTGGATGTTGCGACACCGAGAAGGCTGTGTTCTGGGACAAACTTGGTGGAGTGCTGCGTAGCATCCCGCTATCTCAGGATATTGTTCTGGGGGGTGATCTGAACGGACATGTGGGTGAGGTGAGGGCGGAGTTTGAGTACGTCCATGGTGGCTTTGGATATGGCAGTCGCAACGCGGAAGGAGAAGATATTCTCCGGACGTGTGCGGCTGCTGACCTTGCCATCGTGAATACGTACTTCAAAAAGAAGCCCGAACACCTTATCACCTACAAGAGCGGGAGATACGCTACCCAGATCGATTTCTTTCTCACTAGGAGGCACCATATCGGCAAAGTAGCCAACTGCAAGGTCATACCCGGTGAGAGTCTTACTGCCCAGCATCGTCTTCTTGTCATGGACCTCTGCGTAAAGCCTAAAGTCAAACGCGTTGAGCGCTGCCGACGCCAAATCAGGTGGGGGCTGCTTGATGAAGCAAGATCCCAGGAGTTTGCCAAAGCTACCAGCAACATACGCACGGGGATTGATGGCGAACCAGTCCAGGACCACTGGGACAGGATTCAAGTAGCTATTACTGGAGCGGCAAAGGCAGTGTTCGGCATGTCTAAGGGTGGACGCAAATGTGACAAGGAGACGTGGTGGTGGAATGACACAGTCCAGAGGGAGATAAGGGTGAAGAAAGCCCTCTTTAAAAAGTGGCAAGTGTCCAAATCTCCTGAAGATCGCGACGCGTACAGGGTTGCAAGACGTGCGGCTAAGAGAGCCGTAGCCAGAGCCAGACGAGACCACTTACAACCACTCTACGATAAGCTGGAATCGTCTGAAGGGCAGAAGCTTATCTACAAGCTGGCACGCTCCAGGGTCAAAGCGGCACAGGATATTTCCAAGTGCCGCTGTGTTAAAGACCCTAACGGCAACCTGTTATATGAGGACGTCGCGGTGAAGGAGAGATGGCGCTTGTATTTCCACGACTTGCTAAACAAGCAGCATAAAGAGGTGCAGCCACCGGACCTCCCTCCGAATCAGGGACTAGTGCCGCCTGTAACACCTGAAGAAGTGGAAAATGCTCTTCGTCGCATGAAAAATCGGAAAGCTGTCGGAGCCGATGGAGTACCAATCGAGGCCTGGAAAGCGATGGGTTCTCGTAGTGTGGGCATTTTAACTGACCTTTATAACCGCATACTCCTCACCAGCCAGATTCCTCGTCAGTGGAGACTGAGTGTTATTACTCCGGTCTTCAAGGGCAAGGGATCGGTGCAGGACTGCGGCAGCTACCGCGGTATAAAGGTCATGGCCCACACCATGAAGCTCTTTGAGCGAATTATTGACTCTCGGATCCGTCAGGAATGTACAGTCTCGGATGGCCAATATGGTTTTCGCCCTGGTCACGGGACCATGGACCCTAATTTTGCCCTAAGGATCGTCATGGAGAGGTACAGGTCGAAGAATACGCCTCTACATTTCCTATTTTTGGACATGGAGAAGGCCTTCGACTGTGTTCCTCGTGTGATGATCTGGTGGGCACTGCGGTCCAAAGGAGTACCAGAGGCTTATATTGACACCATCCGAGACATGTACCGCGATTCCGATTCCGTGGTTCGGACCGCTGTTGGCGACATTAAACCCTTTCCCATTACTGTAGGTGTACACCAGGGATCCGTCCTGAGCCCGTTCCTATTCAGCGTAGTATTAGACGTTGTGTCAGACAGCATCAGGAACTCCCATGAGCAGCCCCCGTGGCTGCTCATGTATGCTGATGATATTGCGCTGGTAGACGCGGACAGGGGAGGACTGGTGAGACGCGTGAAGGCGTGGAAGGGTACGCTTGAGAACGGTGGTCTGAAGCTTAATGTGGCGAAGACAGAGTACTTGGCCTGCAATACAGCAGATCTCACATCCGTCCGCATAGGCGAAGACACGGTCGAGCGCACGGACCAGTTTAAGTACTTGGGATCTGTACTCCACGCGTCTGGTGACATCGACTACGACGTCAAGGCACGCATTGCTGCAGCGTGGGCTAAATGGCGAGAGGTGTCTGGTGTCATTTGTGACCCCAAGATACCGGTTAAGCTGAAGGGACAGGTCTATAAATCCATCATTAGGCCTGTCCTTTTATATGGCAGTGAGGCGTGGCCCGTACTTGAGCGGCACAAGCAAGAACTGCGTGTCACGGAAATGAAAATGTTGCGCTGGATGTCCGGAGTTACGCGGAGAGACCGCGTCAAGAACTCACGCATTCGCGGCAGCCTTCATATCCGTGACATAGCAGACAAATTGCAGGAGTGTCGCCTACGTTGGTACGGGCACGTATTACGGAAACCGGCTAGCTATGTGGGGAACAAATGTCTGGCCATGCCGCCTCCGCCGGGTCCCTGTAGAAGGGGCAGACCCAAAAAGTGCTGGCTTGACGTCGTAGCGGATGACATGCGTACCAACAAACTCACCATAAGGGATGCACAAGACCGTCCGAAGTGGAGAGTTAAAAGCAGGAAAGCGGACCCCGGGCTCCGAAAGGATGCAACCGGGATAACGCTAGAATGATGATGAGGATAGATGGACCCGCAAACTCCGCTACACAATCTGTGATACTTCAGAATTAGCGGCGTGCCGACAGGGCCGCACCTTTATTAATATCTGATCACGTCTGCTACTACTGCGGAGCGTGCGCGCCTGCTGGCTGTGGGTAAGTGGGAATCGGGTTTATGGCTTCATGCACTACCGTCGTCGAATATAGGCACCTTGTTCGACGACACTACTTTCCGCCTCGCTGTTTCCCTACGTTTGGGAGCTCCGTGTTGTTCTCCTCATCGCTGTCACTGTGGCGAAGTTGTCACCAGTCTAGGACACCACGGCCTGTCTTGCAGCCGAAGTGCGGGTCGATTAGCACGGCACGCAAACATTAATGACATAATCCGACGAGCTCTTGTCACCGTCGGCGTCCCAGCTGTATTAGAACCCAATGGCTTGGCACGCGACGATGGCAAGAGACCGGACGGTATGTCTTTATTTCCATGGAAGGTGGGTAAGCCTTTAGTGTGGGATGCGACGTGCGTCGATACTCTTGCTCCATCCCATCTTTCTGGCACGGCGTGTTGTGCTGGTGCTGCTGCTGCGGCTGCAGAAAACCTCAAGCGGCGTAAGTATAGTAACCTTATTGGTCATTATATTTTTGAGCCGTTTGGGGTTGAAACGCTCGGGCCGTGGGGTCCGAGTGCTCTTATCCTATTTAAGGAAATTTCTAAACGGCTGGTGGACACTTCCCGTGACCCAAGAGCTGGTTTTTACCTTGGCCAGAGGCTAAGCATTGCCATACAACGTGGTAATGCCGCCAGTCTCTTGGGTACACTACCAGTCGACAGCGATGCGGATGATTATTAGACGCTATGTTTTGAATTTGTAAATAGTTTTAGTTAATTTAGGTTATATTTTTTTTTTCTTTATTAATTTAAATCTGTAATCCAAATAAAAGTCATCTGGTAATTAAATATATCTGAACTTTTTGATTATAATCTTGCTGCTCTAATAGTTGAAACATCCCTCGATATTCTTCCATCCAACAGACCCTCGCTTACATTACCCCCGATACGTGTAAAGTTCTCATCCAGATTAATTAAATAAGCTTAAGGTGAATGCTTCAACCAGCCCGCGAAATTCAAATTTTCTTACGTTTTTTGCAATTTGCAGGCCAGTGCTATTTGTGATTTTGATGATTATAATTCTGTAACTACATACGTCTTACAGTCGCGAATAATATTTTAATCAACATACAAATTAGCACTGGCCTGCAAATTGCAAAAAAACACATTTTTAATTTCGCGGGTTGGTTTGGAGCATTCCCCTTAAACAAAGTTTATATAGTTTGTGAGATATAAACATTTCTTGTCGCGACGGCGCCCGGCGATATGCGACTGAATCGTGTCCCGCGGGCGCGGACTGTTGACGGTATTATTTTTAAACTGACGAAGTATAAAAGACTTGACTGTTCATGTCCTTATGCGCTCGGCCTCGCGCCATATGCTTCGCAATATTTGGAAATTGTGAGACCTTGTTACCGACTCAGACTCGTCATTTTGGTGAAGACCAAAATATGAAATTGTTTGGGGAAGCCTTTAGTGTCTTTACAATATTAAACAAGCTTGGGAATAAAGTATCTCTTTTTACAAGCTGTCTGTCATCAACCCTGAATTATTTACCTACTTATGTTTCTATTTAGAAAGAGACATGGCTTAAAATTTGTTTACGCTATGTGTACATAATTATGGACGTAATAGTACAAAATGCAAAGACAAGAAATAAGTAACTAACTTGTGGCTTTAAACGAGCGACACTTGAAATATAATTTTTTACATTGTCCACCTCAGTACAACACTATGAGTGTGTACTCATAGGACACACTCATAGTTGTCACCCATCTTTTACGATGGTGTTGAGTGTCCAACACTATCGTAAAAGAGAAGACAGCACTAACAGTCATCAACAGTCTTCACCGCTAGGAGACCGTGTTGTCCCGTTGCAGCAGTAAGACTCGGCGGAAGAAGCGGCGAGTGCCGGCGCGTGCGCGGGTATGTGGGCCACGTTGAGCAGCGAGCGCATAGCTTGGGATGGGAACAGGACGGCCGCGCCGCGCGCCGCACCTGCAGCGTCAGCAGCGGATGTCGCCCTCTAGCGGGTCCACGCCGATTTGGTTCACGCTGCCCTGCGGAAACGAGAGTGTGAGAGCACGCGGTGGACGGACTTACCTCAGGCACTCGTCGTGCGTGCGAGTTGCCGCGGTAAGTCTCGAAGCCGCCGCTCCCGTCCAACTCGCGCCAATTATATTACTAACGACTCGAGTATTAGTATAAATTAAAACCGCCGAAAATTACAATTACACACAGCCAGGAGCATTAAGATAATAGCTTAATCTAAAATGAGTTCTGTTAGTCTTACTTAGTAAGTTAAGTTAGAATTACTATATTTCGGTGTCTGCAGCTAACCACCGTAAAACTGTTCTAAAAATCAACATTCTCTTTTGCGTAAGACCCGATCAATCAGAACCTGAATCATTTTGAAGGATTTTGATAACCCATCGCTTCATATGTTCGAAAACTTTGTCTGCTCAATAATGTAAAACCGTCGAAAACATTTTAACATAAAATTATACTGACGACAAATAAAACTGAAAAGCAATAAATTTTGCCTTTTTTAATTTTGTTCGTAAACTGATGAAACATATGTCAATTCTAAATAATTAAAAAAAATATAAAATACATTCAACTCATGATGACCCAAACATACAACTCACACAATTCTTACAAATGCTAAAACGGAAACTTGGTTTCGTAACAGTAGATTATATAGTTACAATCAATGCACACTTCGAGAGCAGTGGTGGCCCAGTGGTAACGGCCGCGACTTACGAGTAGTAATTCGTAAGTTCAAACCCAAGCAGGCGCATTACTTTGTGTAAATTATTTCATCGCCACTGCTCTCAAAACGGTGAAGGAAAACATCGTGAGGAAACTGGCATGTCTTAGAACCAAAAATTCGAAGACATGTGACATCTGCCAACCCGCACTGGGCCCGCATGGTGGATTATGGCCCACTCCCTCTCACCGAGAGGAGGCCTGTGTCCCAGCAGTGGGAACATTATAGGCTGACGATGAATGCACACTTCAAATAACATCACAATCAAAATAATAAATGTAGAAACAAATAGATAGATAACAGCATGCATCACTTAAATCAATTGAAAGACTCAATTTTATCCGAAAAATGCTGTGGAAAAAGTCAGGGCAGTAAACAACAGCTAAATAAAGACGCAGTTATTCTCAAGCAGGTTCAGTAAAAGAAAAGAGTTCGGTACACTAGTCTAGAAAGAAGTATACGATTCGGTTATAAAATATACAAGATAAACCCTCATAATAGTATCTGTTTATATAACACCATTTCCCCATTGGACCACAGGCTTGCTCTTAACATCTACACTACAGGAACTGTTGAGACAGAACCAGCTGTGATCAGCAGTAGTTACCTTATCAGGTATTTTGCAAGGTCGACCTGGCAAAAGGTGAATATGCAGATTTAGAGCAGTGGCACCCAGCAGCAGGAGCAGTGGGGTGGTGGTAACGGACGACTTATGAGTTACTAAGGTCGTTGATTTGAATTCAATCGCGCGTTTTAATTTAAATTATTTCATTAACAGTGCTCTCAAAATGAGGAAACAGTCATATCCCAGAATCAAAATTCGAAGACATTTGATATCTACCAACCCGCGCTGGGCCTATGACGGGTGCCAAAAATGCATTACTTTCTTTACTGTAAATATCCCTTGATACACTGATGTCGACATACATAAAAGAAAAAATCCAATGAACAAACAGACTACGTTATATGAATGAATATAGGTAGGTAAGTGTACGAGCAGTTCTGCACTGCATCCGATCCGATCCAAGTTGTCGGTCCGTAGTAGGCGTTGTACTACACGTAGTTGCGCACTAGATCCGAACTCTGTCCAACCCGAATTTTGTTCGTCCCAATTTCGAATCGATTTCGATTTCCCATTAAATTTGAACTCGGATTTGAAAATCGTATTCGGATGGGATGCAGTATAGAACCGCTCTAACGTGCCAGACGGCTCCTCTTAGCTCATCGAAGCTTCCATGCGTTGCGCTGACGGCGCGCATGCGTATAAGCGCGTTGTGACCGCATGGTGGCTACGTTTATCTGAGTGCCGAAAGTGTTTGTTTATTATTCATGGTATTTATGAAGAAAATCCTTTTAAATAAGTATTTAGATTAGATGTGAAACTGTTCAGGGATGGTGAACCTTTTTACATGTGCGTGCTTCGTTGTCGTTAAAATTTTAAGTGGCGTGGCATTCAATTTCCCTACTTGGCTAACAAAGTAAGGCAAATGGAATGCTTATGTTCTTAAAATTTTTGCTTTGAGCCAATGTTCGGCATCCCTGCTATAGTTTGACACTTGGATTTGAATGATAATGTACCGGTTTATATCGAGGATTGTCTCCATCAATTAACCATCTGTTTTGAACTCTTTCAGCTACAATAAGTTAACTCTTAAATACTGAAAATATCACGGGATTCATTTCAACTTTGGAACCTGAACGGCAACGCTTAGTTAGATTGTTCTAGGAAATGTCGGTAAGTCCTCACATATGTGTTTATTATTTTGGGAACGTATTTTAGTAGTTACCGACCAAAAAATACATGTAAAATACATAATTATATTGGTATGTATTAGTCATTGTTGTGCGTATATGCTGTTCCTTGCGGTATTGGACGTAAAGAATAGCACCACCCCACCTCTTCCCGTGGTTGTCGTAAAAGACGACTAAGGGACTTACTAGAGAATGGAAAACAGCGTTTTCTATGCATTTTACCACAATATTGCAATCGGCAACTCGCTACGATTACGAACTACACATCTTCGTATTACGCTTGCCAAGGGTAGCGATTAGGGCAAACCCCTTAAACTGGGGTGGCCTATGTCCAGCAGTGGACGTCTTTCGGCTGAAATGATAATGATGATTGTAGTACTCTTAGTGTATTGCAACTTAGATCTGCTTATTTACCGCGCCTCCACGATTCTGCATCAATTCATAGATGTTCACGGAAGTCCGTGTTGATGACTTGCATGTAATATTAGAAAGAGGCGTCAATAAGGGGCTAATAAATAGGTTGCGTGGAAGCTCCAACGGCATCCTAAAAACATTATTTGTCAAGGAAGACAGTCTTTCTATTAGGCACTGGTGCGACGGCATGTGCAGAGCCACGTAGTTGTTGTTGTTCGGTTTGTTTGTAAGTTTTAATGACATAGTTTTAAGTTTTTTTGTTACTAATGCTATATAGGTTGTATGTGTTTTGATGCGTGATCCGCACTAAACAAATATCTTTGTCATTTCATATATTAATGGATAATTATAAAAATTATACTACTTTAACTTCGTGCAACTTCTTGCATTACGATCTTCATCAGGCGTTTCTTGTGATGGTGAATTACTTCAGTGGATCTACATAAAATTAATGTGCTGCCTTGTTCTTCGGAATACAAAAGCATTTTACAGCACCACTTTATATTTTTCATTTTTACTGTCCGAATACCAAACTCTCAACAACATCTTTATTACCATCTCCTCTTTCTCTTGACTCTCTGACTCTTAACTAGAATTTATAGAATAGAACCTATTTTCAAATATGAAATGGTTGGTTTTCTCTTTCAGGATATGGCAGAGCAATCCAATTTGGAGCCAATGGAGCAGCCGGTTGTAGATCCACCTTCTCGCAAGCGAGAAAGCACAGAACCAATAAAATGTTCCGATGTAAAGAAACCAGTGACCGAGGAGACGAAAATAATTAAAATGGAGTTGGAAAGTTCCGAGGCTGATAACAATGTACCAGAATCCGGAAGTTCTTTCGGTGATGATGAAGCTGGAATGAGTGCTCAAAATAAGCTTGCACTTGAGTTATTGGATGACATAAACACATGTGCTAGAGAAGTTTTAATTAAAATTCAGGATGAGATAGAAAAAGCATTCAAAAAACACGAATAACTTTTAAATCTTTGTAACTTTTATATCTCTATAACTTTTTATAACTCTTTTAACTACTATTTATATGTAACCGACAAAAATCATGTTATAATTAGATTCAAATTCAAATTGTTTTAATTCATATAGCAACATTATGTACAGTCTTGGTATCGCCAAATTTTAGCAAGCAAGTAAATTCAAAAGTACATTAATTAAAAATAAACAGAATAGAATTGGGATCCATTTTGTCTAAAAAAATAATTCAAACATAAATTTTATAAATTAAAATTTTATAAATTAAATGTGTGGATAGCGCATCCTGAAAATACTGTAATTCATCATTGTCTGCTGTATTTATCAAAAAACTTTTTTTTAACTTATAAGGTAATGGTTAACTTGGAATATATTGGATGTAGTCCTTTTTATAATTTTTTGCCGACATTTTCAAGTCATTCTTGACAACACGAAATGTTGGTTATTAAAATATTTTCGGCAACAAATGTCAAATGTCCCAGTACACAAGGTACTTTTTTATAATTATATTATACTTAACTAAAGTAAATGCGACAACAATACATGCAACTTGTTTGTCGAATTAGAAAACTAGGTACCTATTGATAATAAACAATAATTTTAAATAACGTTTCGTTTTATTTCAAATACTCAAGTCAATAATATTTTACCTTTGTTATTGTAAATATTAACAACGTTTAGAACCAAGAAAGTAATGTTTGGAATTTCCACTTCATGTATCTATTGAGGCATGAGGAACAGGGAGAAGAGAGAGCCGGTTTATGTCGGTGTTATGTCTGTTGGTCAACTGCCCGATAATAGTTCTTTCTCGGGAATGGCTGCTGGTCAACCTGGTAGGTTGTCGGCTGTTGACCGGGCTTGCCTATTGGTGCCACAATAAATGAAGGCCTGCAGGGAGTGCTTATTTTTTATTAACTAAGTTACTAACTAACGCAAAGGGTCCCCCTGTGGGGTAGGAAACTCGGCTCAGGCTGATAAATGAGTGCAATCAGGGGATAGGCTTGCTATATAGCAGAATCAAAGAATCTGCACGGTGGGCATTCTGAGATTTAGATGAAGATTCTCATTGAGGACATAGAAGGGGGCTCCCGTAATTTTTCTAAGGATACGTTTATGAAAGGTTTATGAAACGTTTATGAAAGGTTTCTGCTGCGGGCAGTCAATATGAAATGGAGCCCACTGAGAGCGAAGGCGGCGCGCGAACGAGCCGCCTATAAGTGCTCTCTGAATGTAAGATTGGAATCTAGATATGGGATCGTGAAGGACTACTTCTTGGTATTTGGCTCGCTTGATACATGGTGATCGGACTTGGCAGGGAGGAGACGCGGCACAATTTCTAGAACAGAACCGCCTGACTCTTGTTTAGGTTGACCTTGACTCTCCAGTTCCAGAATTTTTTGTACATTTTGTTATACCTACAATAGTACGTACATAGAAAACAATAAGGTTTGGACCTCAACATCTTTGACTATTATATTTCTGTGGTTAGGTGACTGTTAATGAGAAATCCCAGAATTATTTTTAGTGATAGCTGATCGTCAAGCATTATCTGCCAGAATGTTTTATCGGTGTTTTGCCATTAGGTAGTATATGCAAGAATGGAGGCCCTAGTTGAATTCAATCACAATGAAAACGCATTCAATGGGAAATTGCTACTGATGGTTGTGGTCGAACGAAGTCGCGGGCAGATGCTAACTCCATAAATAAACGTTATCTAATTTTAATACAAATATTACTGTGACTTCAATAGTCTGAAAAGATCATTTTAAAAGACCTTAATAGTAGGGTAAGGTTGCTACTATTGGACCACTTAACTTTGAACGCGCATAAAATCATAGCTATAGCAGTAGGGAATATAGAAACTGGTTAAATGAATAGAGCTTTTATTGAAGTATACGCATCTATTGTTTCAGATTTTTGAAATAAAGTTTACAGCGTCAAATGAGCAAAAAGTAAATATAAATTGGTCGCTTTATTTGGGCCACTGCAACTTTGATTGGACCACACAGTTGCTATCATTGGACCTACACAATTTTGGCCTACTGGTTCATTTAAGGTACCCACAAAAACATATTATTTTTAGAATGAACAAAAATAAAACTATTATACACAATCACATTTTTATTTAACATTTAAAAAATAGGAAGTGTTAAATCTTAAATTTAATTATTTATGTGAGAAATCACTTTTCGACTTTAAATTTTTGAGGTAGCTACTATCCTTATCTTTGGTCAAATCCTAAATATTAATGTTTATTAAAAATGAGTACCTGAAATTCTTTCAATATATTTTAATTGAACTCTAATGAACGTTGTAATTTTGGCATAAAAAATTAAAACAAACAATAATCTGGAAATAAACTCTAACTATAAATCAACATACTTCTATTAGGAACTCAAAGTTTCTTAAGCTTAATTACTTAGCTTTTTCTTCAGTTCTCCTACTGAATTAACTATTGGTTTGCAACCTTTGGCTTTCATATTTTTGTAATCGTATCGTCTTTTCTGTGATGCTTTAAGCACGCCGTAAATCCTGCTTGCTTCGTTTAAATCTATTTCACCGTTACATAAAGTTTGCAATGCTAAATTTATACTGGTCTAATTCTGCCAAGTATAATACTGCCTTCTTTTCGACATTCTAAAAGAAAAATAAAAAATAATGAAATCGACAGTTAAAAAAGTCAGCATGATTACATAACATAACATAACATAATAACATAATATTTATTCAAAAAATAAAAGGCTTAAAAATATGTACAGTTTGCTTATATGTAAATTATATTCTAATATTTACGTGCCTGAACTAGGTTATCCTGTGTTTCAGGCAAGAAGAGCCTAAATAGTCTTATAAAATAAATAAATAACCAAAAGTTGTGAATAGACAAATTATTGTATAAATGTTGAGTAGCTTATAAAATAGTTTCTAAAATTTTATAGAATTAAATACTTAACGTAGGTGAATACTTACTTTAACACAGTTAGTAAATTCTCTGTTTCTTCGTAAGACATACTTTGGAGAGCGTCATTGAGAGTTCTCTTACAATTTGCATAGTTTAGTGAAAAAATTTTTGCTATAGAGTTTAATCTATTATAGAGGAGAGGGCCGAGGTACAGATAAAATTTGGATATAAAAGCATGTTTTGTTCTATTTTGTGGACAGACTATATCTTTACGTCTTTTATTAGTAAATTCAGTGCTGTAGGGTAGAGCTGCGTGTTGTTTTAATACAATGCCCATTATAAATAGCTGTCGAACTGTTAATACTTCACAAGATTTGTATAGTAGGTTAGTAGGGAAAAGGAAAGGGCGGGAAGTAGAGACTTTGAGTATCGCTCTCTGAGCTCTCTCGATAGTTAATAACAATGTTTTACCCGCTCCACCCCATGTGGTAATACAGTAAGTTAATATCGATTGGCATAGAGCAAAGTAAACTTGTCTAATTATTTTTGGGTCAGCAATATGGCGTAACTTTTTAAAAACAAATATCAACTTGCGAATTCTGCTATTTAAGGCTTCTATGTGTTTTTTGAACGAAAGTGATTCATCCATTATAACACCAAGGTATTTCGTTGTATTTGTCATTTTGATGACAGGACAAACACATTGGTTATCTGTAGGCATAGCGCAATAATGAGCATAAATTGTCGAGGTAGGGCAAGTTGATGTTTGCTTGCGCATCGAAAACTTAATGTAATTTGTTTTGTCTGCATTTAGTGTGAGTGAATTATATTGAAGCCATTTATTAACAACATTAAAACCGTGTTGCGCAAATTTGTAGACATTGTTTTCTGAGTCAGCTGAAAATAGTATGGCAGTATCTTCAGCATAAGAAATAATTTGGCCGTGCTCTAAGTTTAGATTACAAAGATCGTTTATATAAATCAAAAAAAGTGTAGGTCCCAAAATACTTCCTTGGGGAATTCCGAAAGACGTGTTTTTTTGATCATCACTGAGAACATTATTGATTGAACCGGTTCAAACAAAGAGCTATGCAGTGGTCCATTGATGGCAATTTGCTAGTACCTCATTAAAAAAATTCTTAAAATAGAAATTTATTGTTTGTCAAACACTTCTTTTGATAGATAGCTACATCGAATGAGCACTCTTATGAAAAAAAATGACGTGAAAGTACTTAATAGAACTATACTTACATGAGAACATATGTTCAAGAATTTTACATCAACTTCGCGCACAACACGACGACACGCATCTCTTCTCAACCAAGCCTTCGCTGACATTGGCGGTTAAGGAGCTGGGCGGGGGGGTCGTAAAAATAGCGAGCCGTTACAAGAAAAGATTTTTTAAAACAATGGCTCGTGAGATATTGAAGTGGTCCGATCAAAGCGCTCGTCCAATGATCGCAACCTTATCCTACATACATACAGGGTGTGGCGTAAGTAGTGGTCCACCGTTCAGGATTAGATGAACCAGATAATTAACTATAACAATTAAAATTTTTACCCAAGGGTTCCGAAAATATTTCATTTTTGTCTTTTATTTACGAAATTACTACCTTTTATTAGGTACATATTTGTTTGTAGTTTCAACAAAAACCATTATTTTTTCATTTTGATTTCTTTTAATTACTGCTGAATACTAGAGCTATCATGATAAATTATGATTTTTTATGTTAATTCAATTTTTTTGAAGAAAAAGTTGGTTCTTCTCTAATTTTAACCCCAATTTTTGACACACCATAAAGCTCAAGAGCAATTTTTGTAAAAAAAAAATTGGGTAATAATGGTTAAAATTTTTAATTGTTATAGATAATTATCTGGTTCATCGAATCCTGAACGGTGCACCATTACTTACGCCACACCCTGTATACATAAAGTCACGCCATTTTTCCATGGGATTAGGCAGAAACCACGGAACGCCACCTGCTACGATCTGTACACGCTCCTTTTGCCTCGTTTAGGTTCATACAATTGGTCATACATTGTCATTGGTGTAAGACTGTAATCGTACCATAATAATAATAAGGGAAAAGGCTCACAACAGGAGTGTAAAAACTATCGCGGCATTAGTCTTTTGAGTGCTGTCGGTAAACTGTATGAGAAAGTTTTGATACTCGTAAATAGAGTGATAGGAACGACAAGTGAGAAAATATGGGATGTTTTCAGGCAGGATTTAGAGAGGGGATGGGCTGTATGGATCAGATCTTCTCCCTAAAGTGCGTTGCCGAAAAACATCTGGCAAAGCACAAGAAAGTCTACTGTGCTTTCGTTGCCTTGCAGAAGGCCTATGCCTTGGCCTGACAGTGTGTGCAGAGAAAAACTGTGCTCAAAACTATCCATGTACGGTGTGGACTGGCGCTTGGTACGGGCACTGAAATCTTTATACAAGGATTTCAGTGCTTGTGTTAGGATAAATGGGGCATACACGAACTGGTTTTGCATCTCGAGGGGTGTTAGGCACGGCTGTGTAGCGTCACTGTGGCTATTCAACTTGTGCATGGATAGTTGTCTGACAGATTTGAAAGAGGGTGAGTGTGGATTGACAATGAGTGAGTTGCCTGTCAAATGACGATCAAGTTCTACTTGCATCATCACCTGATTTATCTTATTGTTGACAGGCCCACACTGTCCCCTCTTAGCTATTAACACTGTAATTTAAAACCATTGTAAAAGCCAATTATTTTTGTAAGAGTAACCGTGGAGTTTCTTGCCGGCTCTTCACCGTAGGAAGCAACTAATTGGATGACCACATCTAGCTTCTGACATTTCATAAATTTTATTTATCTATAATATGCATGTATTTAGAAACATATAAGTATGTTTATCAGTTGGCTGGTTCCCATAGTACAGGCTCTGCATAGTTTGAGATCAGATTACGTTGTGTTGGTTGTCCTAAGACATATTATTATAAGTGTAAATAATAAATGGTTTTATTTCTGTAAGTAGGTTTGTACAAACACTTTTACACGTCAGTTAAATATTTTTTAAACTAGATGAGGTTGGCGTTTCCTAACTGACTACTCTGAGAAAAAAGCCCAGACATAATCTTGGTCACATCATGTGAAGACTATGTAGATTGGTGACTGAAATGGTCATTTGAAGAATGAACTACACAGATTGAGTGGACCTGTCCAGTCTGTGCAAGCATTTGTCACTAATCGTTTAGCTCAACTCGGAACTTAAGGAGCCCAATGCTTTGACGAACAATACCAAAGAAAGGACATTTGATGAGATTTGTAAGATGTAGGTTTATGTGAAAGACAATGTTTTTATTTGATTGTATTTGATTCGTGTCCGTGGGTTGTTGCCAAAACATCAGTTATCCCAGTGTCCCCAGTAGTACACAGTCATACAATCCTTAGCTATTTCTAAACTGTTTTGGGGTCGGCTTCCAGAGGGCACGCCACAATTGCGGCGGTAAGTCCCCTCTTTGAGGAGTGGATAGAGAGGCGCCACGGCGTCCTCACCTTCCGCCTGACGCAGGTTCTCACCGGGCATGGGTGCTTCGGTGGGTTCCTGTTCAGGATAAAGCGGGAGGAAACGCCCGGGTGTTTCCATTGTGATGATCGTCTGGAGGACATGGTGGAGCATACGGTGGAGGTGTGCCCTGCCTGGGCGGAGCACCGCCGTGTCCTCGTGGAGGCGATCGGCGGCGGCGACCTCTCGCGTCCGGCCCTGGTGCGAGCCATGGTACGGAGCGAGAGGGCATGGGAAGCCGTCACCTCCTTCTGCGAAGCAGTAATGCTCGTGAAGGAGGAGGCGGAGCGCGTGAGGGAGTGGCAGTCTCTGCGCCCTCACGTCCCTAGCCGCCGCAGAAGGAGACGCCCCGGGCGTCGGGAGTCGATTGCGGACTCCCGGCCACCGTAGGCGCGAGCTTGCGGGCGGCGAGCAATGGGTAGCTCGCCGCCCGGTAAGGACCAAGCTCGGGTCGACGGCGCGTAGTGTTCCACGCGCGCCTCAAAGAGATGTCAGCAGCAGTGAAGGGGTCTGCTAGGACCGGTGCCTGCCGGGGTCGCGTGATTGTTCAAAAGAGATACCGTGGCCCCGGCACTGGGCAACTGAAGGAACACGGGTGGGTTTTAGTCAGTAAAAGTCTGACATGCCCTCCCGCTCCGCCCAGAGCGGGAGAAGTCATTTGATGATTTCCCATCCAAAAAAAAAAAAAAAAAGGGTCGGCTTCCAGTCTAACCAGATGCAGCTAAATACCAGTATTTTACATGGAGACTTGCCTATTTGACCTTCTGAACTAGTTCAAAGTAGAATACAAAGTCCAATTTACGTTTACAAGTGATTGATGTCCTTTGTTTGATGATGATTAAGGTTTGAGAGCAACTGAAGCATTGTCTGTTTGATAATACCGAAGTTTGAATTACGTTTCAGTTCTGGTGATACCTATTTTCATCAGATTATTTGCAGCTTTCTGGTTAGTAGGTATCATTTTTGGGAGGGGTTAAACTAAACAAAAGATAAATGAAACGCCATTTTACTTACAGCTAAGATTATATATTATTTGAGTGATTAAATAAATGATAGATACATGAATTTGATTACATACATTGATTATAATACATATACACTGACTTATTAATTAATTATGTTCTTCAAGAATGACTTTATCTGTCAAATGTCTGAATATTGTAGATAGGAACTAGAACATTGTACAGGAATTTTGTAAATTAAAATTTTCAATATTGGAAAGGAGGAAAATATAATGAAGGAACCATATTTTTAGACTCTGGCAGGTAAAGGGGGAAGCACAAGGGTAGGCTCAGAAATTCAAATTTTCTAGGGTTTTTTGTAATTTGCAGGTCCGTGTCAGGTTGTGTTGATTAACATATGATTCATGACCATAGCACGTATCATCATCAAATGCCTTTCCCTTTTCCCAATCATGTTTGGGTCAGCTTCGAGTCTAACCGGATGCAGCTGAGTACTAGTATTTTCAGTCAATCAACTCAGCCTATCGCAGTCCACTGCTGGACATAGGCCTCTCCCATGCTGCGCCACAACACCCTATCCTCCGCCTTCCGCATCCAGTCTGTCCCAGCCACCTTTTTGAGGTCGTCGGTCCATCTAGCTGGGGGGCGTCCCACACTACGCTTGCCGATACGCGGTCTCCACTCCAGGACTCGTCTGCTCCATCGGCCATCGGTCCTTCGTACCAGTATTTTACATAGAGCAAAAGCCTATCTGACCCCCACAACCCAGTTACTGGGTAATACGATACCCCTTGGTAAGACTGGTTGTCAGACTTTCGAGACGATCTGTAACGATTGTCTAAGATCTACGAAAAATACCCGGGACCAACAGCTTAACTTGCTTTCCGAGGCACGGAATGGTCTTGGTATGTAAAGATGGTCACCCATCCACGGACCAACCGCGGCAAACGTAGTTTAATGATAAGGACCTTACCACGTATATTATTATAGTACATTTAATTTCGTTGAATGAGTATATCATGAAATAAATGACCTTGGAGGGTTCTTATGATTACAATTCTGTAAAATTATATTGGTAGCAGTGGGAGACTATATGGGAGCAGTGGTGGCCCAGTGGTAACGGCCGCGACTTACGAGTAGGTCGTGAGTTCAAACCCAAGCAGGCGCATTACTTTGTGTAAATTATTTCATCACCATTGCTCTCAAAACGGGAAAGAAAAACACCGTGAGGAAACCGGCATGTCTTAGAACCAAACATTCGAAGACATGTGACATCTACCAACCCGCACTGGGCCCGCGTAGTGGATTATGGCCTACTCCCTCTCATCGAGAGGAGGCCTGTGTCCCAGCAGTGGGAACATTATAGACTGATGATGATGAAAATTATATTTGCTACGTACGCTAGGGTACTAGTACCGTGTGGTGCCGGACGTAAAGAATAACACCACCCCATTTCTTCCCGTGGGTGTCGTAAGAGGCGACTAAGGGACTTTACTAGAGAATGGGCAGCAGCGTTCTCTATGCATTTTACCACCATACTGCGATCGCCAACCCGCCTGCCAAGAGAGGCGATTATGGCAAATCCCCTAAAATTGTGGGAGGCCTATGTCCAACAGTGGACGTCTTTCGGCTGAAATAAAGTACGTTAGGTCACGAATCATATTTTATTCATCATATAACCTGACACTGACACCTGCAAATTTCTAATAATGAAAGAAAACTTGTATTTCTCGATATAACTTTGTGCATCAACTCTCAGGAAAGAAAAATTGCTAGAAGCACATTGGTTTGACAGATAAAATGTTCTTTTATTAGTCTACGGTATTATAACTAATTTATGATATTTAATACCTCAAATTATATTTATTGATTAATAAAAATAACAAAATTATATATTAACTTAACCAAAACTATACACAAACTAAAATAAAGCATCGAAAAATTTGAGGTATTAAATTTAGAACAGTTAGTTACATTTAAATCGAGTGTATTTGGTATTGGAATTAAAATCTATAACAAACTCCCAAACTGTATTTATGATTAAACATGGTTACGATGCTTTGTTGAATGCATGATTGATCATGGTTAGTGTTTTTTTTTTCTAGTTTATGTGAAATGCAAAACTTCTGATCTGTGTGGTTTGAAAGATGATAATTAATTCAGTGTTATCAATGTATCGTGTATGGATGAAGAATTGTGATAATCTAGATTAGTGAATGGTGACGGTGGCCCTTCACCATTGCAGATAGACAGATAGCCCCTACTTAAATAAGTCAGTATAGTGTGAAGTATGTATTTCCTATGGCTATGGATGTGTCTGTGTATTGCTAAAGTTTGTTTAGAAATTTGATATGTCAGTATTCATGTTTGGTTGAAAATGTTTCTATTGGAGACTGATAAGTGTGTTTCTTCTGCTAAGAACATGGTTCTATTTTATTTACCCGAATTTCTTTTTTGTGTTTTTTGTTTTGTGTTTTTTTTGTTGCTTTTTTTGTTTATGAGTATAGACACCAAAGTAATTAATTCTATTTTAAAGGACATCATCCAAATTGCTTTAATGTTTGAAGCCAAACAGATTGGCAGATCTCGTATCGTGTATTATATATATCGTAATTTTGTAGGCTGAAAACTTAGGGACTTTCACTATGGCTGCATTTTTGAAATAATAAATGTGCACGAATAATTGTTATTCATTTTTGGTGAAGGTATAGCATCCGCAACAATATCTGGCTCTATCATATCGAGATTACAGCAGCCCTCAAATCACAAATACATAAATCAGTTCCCTGTAACTTAGGTGTTCCTTTGGTATATCATTGCTGACAACATTTCTGAATGATGTATTATTAAGAACGTGTCTTCTCATAGTCTGATGGATGTATGTATAATTCGAGGGCTATTGCAATCCCGACATGTCGAGGCCAGACAATATTGCAGATTTTACACGTCGCGTCGTGATCGATAGGCCTTTGGCACGACAAGAAATGGCTTATTGATATTGTAATACAAAAGCGGAAAAACAACAATTTGGTGCTGATTATTTTGAGCAGGTATACTCGTACTTAGACGGAAAAGTTTCAAACGAATACAACCAATCCTGGCTTTTATTGGATTTGGGCCAAAAGGGATGATGTCCTTTTTTGAAGTTAAATGTATTCTATTAGTATGCATTAATTCAAACTTTGTTAGAGCTAGTTTAGTGAAACATGGTAACGTAGGTGTCTAGTTTAACAAATATTTAATTACATATAGTAATGTTATGGTTAGTATTTTTTTTTTGATTTTTTTTTTTGATTTTTTATCAGAACAGCAGCTCTATGCTGTCTTATTGTAAACTAAGTGATTGTATATTTGATGATATATAGTTTGCTAAGGATATAGTATTCTTTTTTATATTTTTCTTTTCATGATTTTTTTTTTGTATGGGGTCTATGTGACTAAATATGGCTTACAGCTATTTATTTTCTTTTTTTTCCTATTTTTTAACAGTAATTATATTTTTATTCGCTTTATAACGATATCAGCAGAAATGCCGTCTTATTATGTGATAGAACGGTATCAATTGTAGTTGTTGAAATTGAGTGATAGGCAACGCTTAAGTGGTTCTGATAGAATTCTTCCCAGTGTATTCTTACGATCGAGAGTGGTCACTTAAAAAGTAACCCATTATTATGTTCAGAATGTATGTCCTAATTATATATGACTTGTAAGTATGATTTGAATGAATGAAAAAAATGTGTATCACGTTTTTTGACTAATCAATGACTACAAATAACATGAATATTTAAAAGAGAGGGTAAAATGTTAAAAAGTATAGCAAAATGTATTTATATAAAATGATTTATGAGTATTTTTATGATATTCAGGTATCAAACCTAATCTAACTGAAATGAAAATGTATATTAACAGCTGTAGTCTATTAGTTTTAGACGAATTAAGTTCCTAGGAACTTCTTGACCGTGTATCCGGGGAATGCGTATACGAACAGTAGGAACAGCGAAGCCAGAAATAGGATGAAGGCTGCCTTCAGAATAGTCCACTTGTAATTGTGCCATACGATGTACCGGATCGATTTCAGTGGGTTCAGGAACCACATGAACGACGCATCGGGGCGGCTGAAAACGGAAAATATTTTAATAACAAAACGCAACTTAATATAACTTTACGCCTGTATGCACCGATGAGCTAGCAAGAGGTGCACCTAAAGTACACCGACATTTCGCTAGGTATGATTAAGTGCCATGTAATAAGGAGCGCGCCTGTTGTCATTAATCTAGCACAACTCCTGACTTCGGGCTGCTATTTAGAAATTCAGATGTTAAAACCCATTAATGCTAATTTTTTTTTAATATTCCGATTCATTTAACTATTTGACTGGCCTGTTAGTCTAGTGGTTAGTGACCCTGACTGCTAAGACTGAGGTCGT
This sequence comes from Aporophyla nigra, assembly GCA_947507805.1. Taxonomy (NCBI): domain Eukaryota; kingdom Metazoa; phylum Arthropoda; class Insecta; order Lepidoptera; family Noctuidae; genus Aporophyla; species Aporophyla nigra. Next base: position 7,654,747 of record OX382291.1, on the reverse strand, counting down.
GGGTTCGATTCCCACCCAGGACTAATCTTTGTGTTATGAGCACAATCATTAGTTCTGTGTCTGGGTGTAATTTATCTATAAAATGTATGTATTTAGAAATATATAAGTATGTTTATCAGTTGTCTGGTTACCATAGTACAGGCTCTGCTTATTTTGGGATCAGATAATAGTGTGTTGGTTGTCCTAAGATATATTATACTAGCTTCTGCCCGCGACTTCGTCCGCGTGTTAATCGACCCAGAGAATAAAAAGTTTCACAGAAATTCCAACCCCCATTTCACCCTCTTAGGGATGGAATTTCAAAAAACCCTTTCTTAATGGATACCTACTCTTTACAAAGAACACACCCTCCAAATTTCACGTCTCTATGACCAGCGGTTTAGGCTGTGCGTTGATATATCAGTCAGTCAGTCAGTCAGTCACTCAGGACTTTGAATTTTATATATATAGATTATTATCTGATGTACTGTTAACACGATGGTAAAGATAAATATATCTTTTTGAGTAAATACTAATTTATTACAAGCTACGAAATATTAGTCAAAGATTTATTTTTGCTACGGGAATCCAGGATTGCACGATTTATTAATATGATCCTTAAAATATGGCTGCCTGGGTAGTGTTTGATCCTTAGCTATCCATAAAAAAATTACCTATAAATGAGAAATTAATTCTGTCCGTCATGTACTGTAATGGTCAACTGTTCACGTCTCAATGACTGAAATGGGTTAAGACATAGCATACTTTCTTATCGCGGTAGTACGTTCCCGTGGAATAATTCACAAAATCTTTCCAATTCAATTTTCCAATTCAAATTCTATTTTCCACTAACTAAGTTAGTGGAAGTACGCGTTAAATTTCTTGTTCCCCCGACCCTTTTCCGTCACGTCGAATCGCCTACTCGTACGATTTTCCGCGTTTTTGCAACATTTTTCATTGCTGCTCCGCTCCTCTTGGTTGTAGCGTGATGTTATATATAGCCTTCATCAATAAATAGGCTACCCAACACAAAAAGAATTTTTCAATTCGGACCAGTAGTTCCTGAGATTAGTGCGTTCAATCAAACAAACAAACAAAGTCTTCAGCTTTATAATATTAGTATAGATTTATCTGAGCATAATATACAAATACTTACTTAGGTTTCTCCAAGGGGTCTGGTTCATTCCTGCCGAGTCCCGCTGGCACCTTGTCGGCCTCCTCTCGGGTCAGGAGATGTATCTCAGCTTCCACTTTGCCAGTCAGCTGCATGTCCTCGGTGTCACGCTTGATATAAAATGGCCACCAGCCCTTGACGCGCTTCTGTTTGAAGATATTGACCATCGGCACTGAGCCGTCATATTTAAGCATTTCCAGAGTGCAGAGTTTTGAAGATTTGGCTCCGCGCGGGAATCTGCTCAGGTCCAGTGTTATGGCTCCTGAAATGAAGAACAACGCGATTTCAAGTTACAACAACTGACTGTTTCTTCTAAGAAATTATTACGTATATCTCAATATTTTACGTAATACATAAAGGAATTGCTTCAAACCAAAGCAAGTTAACGTCAGTAGAAAATCAAATATGGTCATGCTCTTCAAAATAATGCTCGCATGACTCTCATGATATGATATTGCTGACATTGTATTTATTAAAAAAAAAAAACCTACGATTTTGTGTACTATTTATTCAATTTCATGCGCTGACATTTAATTTTATGAGATTTTGTACTTTTATAATTTATTTAATTTTGATAGTGTTAGTGACAATATTTTGTATGCCTTGCGGTGGAACACAGGATGGACCAAACATTTTTTTTTATATAACGTCATTGTACCCTATGCGCACAAAATTAATAAATGAATTTTAATTTTGACTCGATACAAAATGGACATCGTGTGCGTATAAAACTACATGAGTGTAGAATCAACTGGCATTTTGTCTTTTCTACCGACCGTTGTGGAAAATGTCGTGAGTTTATGAAACTTACCCAAGAAATCATCGGCAGAGAAGTGATCTGCGTCCCATACTTGTAACTCGAGCCGAGCCGGTATCTTGCACTCGGTTTCATCCCAGGAGAAGACAGATTCCTTGCGGGATATCACTATACGTTCTTCGGCCTCTAGGTAGTCGAATGGATATATGAATCGCCAGTTGAAGTTCCCCTCTCCAGTCAGAGAGCGGTAATGTATGTCCGTGGATTGACAGTCGTCTGGACCTTTCACCCATCTATAAGGAAATGGAATTAAATTGTTAGTTATGATATGTTAATAAAGGTGGAACAAAAAATAGGATTTCAGTTATTATGGTCATTTCATGCATGAGGTAAAAGTGTTTGGGACCCCCTCTTGGGTTACCAAGCACTCTTATAGCAGGTCAGTCTTAAAGTCTAAATTGGGTCATTTGGTTCTCACACACGGGTTAAATATCTACATGGATTTGAATATCTGAATCAGATTCAGTTTGGCCCTTAGATAATTAGAAATTTTCAGGAATTTCAATATGACTAAAATGGTACGTAGTTAGGTCTTCATTTGATATAGTTTAATTAACAGAGAAATATGAACGTTGTTTGCAACTATAGTACTGTATATGTATATATTTAGTGTATGGGGTAGTGATTATCAACCTATAACGTACTCAATACTGGAAAACAGGTCTTCCTCTCTGTGATTTTCCAATTTTCCGGCGTATAATCATTCGTGTTAAAAGTCTATAAAAAATCCAGTAATTACATGAAAAAGTATATGCTTACCCTTTAACATAGATGTCGGACATCTTCTCCCCAGTGAAGAACGCGTCATCTTCCAACACCACATCGTCAGTGTTCCAGATGATGACCCTCATTTCATAGGACTTGGGTTTGCGCGGGGCTATGTCCATTGGGGGGCCCGGGAGAGGCATATCCATGGGGAACATGTCCACCCACATTTGAAGACGGCCTTGTTCAATACCTGATAGTTAAAAAAGTAAGTTAAATTGTGAAACACTGGTTCTATTCAGATAAAAAGATTGGATCTACTCAGTAGTAAAAGTTATTGTTATGGGCACCGCTCGTTACACTTAAATATCAACATTTGAAATGAGATACTTCTCTCCTTACCAGGTTTGCTAGGATTATACAAGGGTCTGGTCTCAATGTGTTCGGTGACCAGTCGTGTGCCGACCTTGGGCACCTCCTGCCAGCGGTGCAGGACCTCCAGCGCCATCTGTTCATCCACGGTGTCAGGGTTGGAGAACAACTCGGTGTCGTTCATCGGCATATTGAAGACTGTTCGACCGACCTTCACACGGCCGTACTCATAGATAGGAGGATCCAGTTTGCCATCTTTGCATAATTTTGCTAGAATCTGTGTTGGCTTCATTGCGTCGCGCCATCGATTGTAGCCTTGCCTAAAGGTTTTGATGGATCAGTATAGGTATTATGTATTTGATTAAACAAAAACTTGTTACAAAAAATAACAACCGACTTCCTTAAAAAAAAAAAAAAACACTATAAAGTTAAAAATAACTTTAATTTCGGAATTCGGTGTCTTAGGATCTGTATTTAAGTTATTTTTTGCCACCGACTTCCGAAATTAAAGTTATTTTCTACTTTGTAGTGTTTTTTTTTTAAAGAAGTGTGTTGTTATTTTTTTGTAACAAGTTTTTATTTTTAACTTTTTAGTTATGGTATACCCCGCACTAATCTAATTGCGCAAATACTTAATGCAAATTTAAGACTTATATGGTTTTCACATGGATACCATTATCCGAATGGAACCAAAGTAAAATGGAACCATTCGAAAGACCAGCTTTCAAATAAAAAAAGAATCATCAAAATCGGTTTACCCAGTCAAAAGTTATGAGGTAACAAACATAAAAAAAAACAAAAAAAAAATTACAGTCGAATTGATAACCTCCTCCTTTTTTTGAAGTCGGTTAAAAAGTGATGGAAGTATACCCACTCTTCATATTTCTTCGGCAGACCACATGTGGCCCGATGTCGACTGTAGAAACGATTTTCCAAGTCTATCTTAGTTTCTCCAATCAAATCATCAGCTCCGACTAAATCCCAATCCAGAACTTGTATCGTTAGCATCGAATCTTGCGGGAATGTTGCTTCTATTTCGAAACACTTTCCAAATACTGGATTCAGTTGCTTTGAAACATAATGGTCTTTATCACTGATTCTATTTGATCCTAAATGTAGCACGATATAAGGATCAGCTTTTCCATTCAGATCCATTGGATGCAAATCAGTGGCTTTTACAATGTATACGCGTACAAGCACATGGATGGGTTCGTTATTCGGAACGCCTTGGAAGAAACCATTGTTTGGATCAAATCCCATAACGGTGTGATCATCAATGCCTTGGGGGAGAGGCCATTTGTATACTTTGACAGCGCCCTAGAACAGAAAGTGACCACGTGACATGAACGAAAATGTAACAGTTCGTATGAATCATACTCAGGAACAAAAGTGTTACAATAATACGTACCTTGAAGCCTCCTACGATTCGGTCAGCATCGTTAGAGTCACGTTCAGTCTTCTTTCCCCTGTAGAGGTCAAAAGAATGCAGCCATTCTTTAAATTCTTCGTATTCTGGTACAGCCTCCAGCTCATGGGGGTATATCTGAAACAAAATTCATTTATTAGACAATTTTCAATAAAAATATATTATCAAAGAACTATGGAACGACTGACCCCAACTTACTTTAGTCAATGCTGAGTCCGGTATTTCATTTTGCTTAGTCATTATAGGACTGATAACAATTTTTGGTGAGATTGGTTTGTTTCTCCTCCGTTCTCGGTCACGCCTTCTATCTCGTTCCCTTTCTCTATCTCTATCTCTGTCACGGTCTCCATCACGATCTGATCTAGGAGATTGTTCTTCCTCGGCTCGAGGTGATCGCATCCCAGATCCGTGACCCCCGTGGAATGGCTGTTGGCCTTGTCTCTCCATTTTAGCATCTTTTTCTGTTTTGATCATAGATTCAACTGAAGCAAAGTATTTAGTCCACCAATCTTTGCTTCTGTCATCATCATCTAGCACTGACTCTGTGCTAGCCTTGCGCTTTTTTATGGTTCCAGTTTTGTTCAACTTCTTTCGCATAACTTGTGGTTTTACCCCGGAACCATAAGAGATAGCTCCCTTACTATCCTTGACTAATAATGGACAGTTTTCCCTTTCAGTTTCGATGGTAAAAGCGTCGTCTGGTATGATGCAGTTGGCTCTTAAATCAATGTTTTGTAACGGTATCAAAGATTTTTTCCTCTCCTCGATGTCTCTTTCACGCTTGCTCATCGGAGTATAAATGTATTTGTGAATTGAGTTTATTGTATGAGTACCCACTAGCGTTACCCTTCCAAAACTGCGACAATCTACCGCACGGATGGTAAGAGGAGGTCTGTATAGATCTTGATCAGGCAGTTCTACATCGATATACCTGATGGGATTTGTAAAGTTGGGATTGCGTTTCGAATTTTCTATGACAGAAGAGGACAGTATATTTCCAGCACATTCGATATCAACTCGTGGTTTATCCACCGTCAAGAAGTGGATCCGTCTCAAATCACGCAATCCCCAGAATAAGACTTCAATACGATACTTTGATAGCGTTGGACGAATACCACTAGGTACGGGGAGGATTGGGCCCTTGTTGATATCAATGGGTGGCTTCCCATTACCCTCCCTCGGTGATGGTAGATCAGGAAGTATCGAAGAATTCTGTTTCGGGGGTATTTCAAGCAATTCAAAAGTTGCGAGTAGTTCTCCAGCTCCGTCATCACCGCGTGTGATTTCATACCATTCTAAAGTTGGCAAATATTGTGAGCTTCTCTGGACATCTTCGTAAGCTACTATGCGTGGTTTGGCTAAAGTCCGACCTATGAATTCGGACTTGCCAACGTTATCTTGGTCAAATATTTCAATGATAATCGTAGGTGGGTCAGCTCTTATTCGCTCGATGGTGCTAAACAGAAGCACGTCATCAATCACGAGTAGCTCATCCCAAGTGGGGCTCAGGGTCTCATCGATCACTTGTGTGACTGCGGTGGAGTCGCTGATGATGATACGGGCAAATGGATCAGACAGACCAGACGAATCAGATCCTATCAATGATCGGGCTTGGTAAATATAGGCCCGCATTTGGAAGTTCTGAAAGATACAACAAATAATTTAATTATTTTGCTTTAACCATGACGAGCAGATTGAAGAGGTTTCTTTTACTTACATGTTTTTCGGCGTAAAAGATGGTAGATGGGGCATTCGACCGCAGATTGCCAGCATTTCTCAACTCCGAATTGACTTCATAGCCCTCAGGCAGTCCATCTATGTAATGCTTCTTATCTTGCAAGGCGCCAAGCCACAGATACAGACTGACTTTAGCTGGAATCACCCATCCGCTTGACATGATTGACCTTTTGCCTGGCCACTGAAGTTAAAATAAGATTCATTGAAATGAGTTTTTAAATATACCGCTAAACCGGCATGTTAACATACTTGCTCCCTTTATACACATTTCTTTGTCAGCTTACCTTAAAGAACATTGTCTGCATCTTGCCGCAATACTTCCCACACTCGTCAATGTAATCAGAGTATATTATATCCCTGGCTGGGATACGCTGGTACGCTAAGCGATGTCCGTTGCTAATAATCCAGATGAAAATGTCTGGTAATGAGTGCTGAGCCTGGAACAGAAATAACATAATATGAATCCCGTGGCAACGAGCGACATGGTCAACTCTGCGGAGACAGCAAATGAACGAAGTTGTTTAGAGCATGCCACGAGTCATTATAAAACTTCTTGTGGAGCGGCAGTGGAAACAGGTACCAACGCTAACATCTCGGTAGCCCTCTAGCGGGCCGATGGCTATTTGCTTAAACCATCAGGGCCCGGCGATGTTGAGCCTCGAAAGGGCCAGCCGAGTCACGTGGTTTAAGTCAAAGTCAAAGTCAAAGCGTTTATTTCAATTAGGCCCAAAAAAGGCACTTTTGAACGTCAACTGTTACATGAAAAAAAAAAAAGAATTGATTCTAGTTGCCCCTTCCAAAAAGTAGATTCGTATGGAGAAGAATGGGCAAGAAACTCCACCGTTACTCTTTTAAAATAGTTTTCAGTATTTATATACAATATTTATACAATTATATGTGAAGACGATGCACCTACAATAAAAATTACCATACCACAGCAGGTAAAAGAACTGAAAATGATGCAATGAGAGATAAATTGATTATATGATAGATACATGGTGCTCACATATTTACAAAAACATTGTAAAGGCAATAATACGAATTTCCTAATATATTTACAAGTTACAAGTGTATGAGTTACAGTAATTACAGAATGTAAAACAGTGTCATAGAAGAAAAAAATAATATCTATACAATTAAGTTATCAACTAGTTTGATAACTCTAAGACAAAAACATTGCAAAGGCAAGAATACGAATTTCCTAATGTTTTTACAAGTTACAAGTCAGTGGATGAGTTACAGTAATTACAGAATGTAAAACAGTGTCATAGAAGAAAAAAAATTAAAAAATAATATCTATACAATTAAGTTATCAACTAGTTTGATAACTCTTAGATTTCTATTTTTTTTCCACATTATGGTCCGACGACTATTCTCGTCAAATACATCACACAAACCCAAAAATACTGTCTGGCAACACAGAAAAGAAGTTAAAACAAACACTTCAAAACTTGAAAATAATAATATCAAAGTGGATGCCAAAAGAGCTTTTAGACAAATAATCTAGACATGAATCAAAATCATTCGTCATAAATCATCAAGTTAGGATGATAATCCGCACTTTTTGGTTTCACCGGTACTACGAACCCCACATATAATTTTCACCATCCACGTGGGAAAAGCCGCTGGTAAAAGCTAGACTATATGAATCGAGGTGGTAAAAAGGCTATAAAAGTAATACTTACGTCTTCACAAAGATGTTTCAGTATGTCCAAATATGAGTAAGCGGTAAGAAGGCGCTCTTTAATTGAATGTTTGGTGATCAAAGCTTTGAGGCCTTTAGACATGGATGCAATTTGACCCTGAAAAATAATACATTATTTAGACTCGTTATTGCCTCATTTATTGTATGGATTGAAGGTTTTACTAAAATAGCTATCAACAGCGCCCTCTATTGATAGATACTTCTTAAAGTGAGCCTTTTTTGTGGGTGGGAAAGCATCAAATGACTACCCACAAATATGACACATCGTCCCGCTCTGGGCGGAGTGGGAGGCATTCCGTAGTTTCTGACTACCCCCATGGGAAAAAGGCGTGAGTTTATGTATGTATGTATGTACAATCCATTTATTCCGTATTATGTTCATTATTAAAAAAAATAAGCGAACGTAAAAAGAAACCGTGGACCTATATTCGTTTCACAAAGTTTACGTATTTTTTCCTTTTTTAGGGTTCCGTTGCCAAATGGCAAAAAACGGAACCCTTATAGATTCGTTATGTCTGTCTGTCTGTCTATCCGAGTATGTCACAGCCACTTTTTTCCGAAACTATAAGAGCTATGCTGTTGAAACTTGGTAAGTAGATGTATTCTGTAAACTGCATTAAGATTTTCACACAAAAATAGAAAAAAAAAACAATAATATTTGGGGTTCCCCATACATAGAACTGAAACTCAAAAAAAAAAAAAAAAAACATCAAACCCATACGTGTGGGGTATTCAAAAATGATATTTAGGTTTCTAATATCATTTTTTTCTAAACTGAATAGTTTGCGCGAGAGACACTTCCAAAGTGGTAAAATGTGTTTGTCCCCCCCCCCCCCCCGTAACTTCTAAAATAAGGGAATGATAAAACTAAAAAAAAATATATGATGTACATTACCATGTAAACATCCACCGAAAATTGGTTTCAACGAGATCTAGTAAGTAGTTTTTTTTAATACGTCATAAATCGTAAACCACAATTTACCTTTCATTCAGTCAACTCAAATATAAATAAAAAAAAATAAAAAAATAATTTCATAAACATAAACCTTATGCATAAACCGTGTATACCTGCAGGTTTGTACGGAACCCTCGGTGCGCGAGTCCGACTCGCACTTGGCCGGTTTTTTTATAGTGTTTTAAACTTACTATTTCATATAGGCAGAGTTTCATCCGTTCTTTGTCCAGTTTAGTATTGCCCAAAGGCGGTGCGGTGGTCATGTAGCGCACGTAAGCGTTGCAGGCGCCGTTCAGCGCTTCAAGCGCTGTCTTGAGCATGAGCACGCTGGAGCTGTCCGGGAGCTCTTCTCCGTCGATTGCTGCTTGGCAGTCGGTGAGGTCTCCCTCCTGAATTTACAAAATACAAATTATGATGTTAGTTCTTCAGTGTCTATGGGATCCGGAGCAAAGTGAAAATATAAAACATAATAGTCAGTCTTGTTTGTCTGCAATCTCTGTAAGTTTAGGAAAAGGAACCGGGTGCACATTCATTAATTCTAATTATGATAATCAGGCCACTGCAATGTCGTCACCTACCTTTAGATAAAATGCGGTCGAATTATTTGGGGAAATTAAAAAAAAAATCCTATCACATTTTTTATATTTATATGAAGATTTCCAATTCTCGTAAATAAAAACATTCTAATCTAGTCGCAGTGTCATCTCGGTGCCAGTTTAACGTAAAAAACTAACAGAAATGTATGGAAACTAGGCGTGTGTTGACAGATTGACACTGAGTTCAGACTAAAAACATTTTTACAATTACGAGAATTGCCCCACTAGTGTATCATAGTAATTCCGAGATAGAGAAACCATTACACACTTTTAATCACAATCCAAAGGATTTTTAAGGAAACCAATCTATATTATTATTATTATATTATTCATATGTTTAACTTCATTCTGTTCAACAACTTTTTAACACAAGCAAGTCTGTTGAACTGTCAAAAGGAAACACATAGCTATTATATAATAATATAATAATAATATCTTAGGACAACACACCGTTATCTGATCCCAAACTAGGCAGAGCCTGTACTATGGTAACCAGACAACTGATAAATTACTTATATATTTCTAAATACATACATATTATAGATAAATTACAGCCAGACACAGAACAAATGATCGTGTTCATCGTACAAAGATTTGTCCTGGGTGGGAATCGAACCAACGACCTCAGTCTTAGCAGTCAGGGTCACTAACCACTACACTAACAGGCCTGTCAAAATAATTATATACTAACGTATTTTTCGATGATGTTAGCGATGAGGTTGGAATTGTACATTCGTCGGCGATGGTCGGGCCATACGCTGCGCACATGCATGCATTGTTTGGTGTCCCAGTACGGCAGGTAGTAATAATTCCTATCTGTGGACGCCGCCTTCATCGGTTGCGTCGTGCTCTGCCAGTAGCCTGTGTCGCAAATGACTTCCTCTGTTTAAGAAAAGAAAAATTAAAAAAGATAAATTTTTGACCATTACTTTCACCGCTGTGCCACTGACAAAAGTGATGAGTGAACTAAATGTTATATTATTTTTAAAAGATGTAGTGCCTCAGTCAGTAGATAAACTTTGGTTTCAAATAATTTTTACCGTACTGCTGACCATTGATGTGCTTGTGCATTCATAAGCATTTTACACTATTATAGTACCTACTGCTCTAGAAGAGGCTACAGTATATGTATGGTTTAAAAAGAAAGAGATAATTTTAGCCATACCTTCAGCGCCTAAGTCCTGAGAAAATAATAAATAGTAAATAAATCATAATAATACGTAAAAAAAAAACAATAGCACAATTACTTACTTTCAGCTGTTCTGAGAGAAAAATAAAATAAATAATGATGGAAAAAAATCGTTTTATTTTTTTCCAAAACATAAAAAAATGACAATATTATGGAATGATAAGTAACAATAATAATAAAATAACTTCTAAACTAAATAACTCCTAAACAAGAATTCTAAAACAGTTTGCCGATCTAAAGATATATGTGCACTTAGACAAAAGTGGCATTTTATACAATCGAACATTAATTAAGTAAATTATTAAAGAGAAAGAGAGAAAAGATTTTATTAAAGAGGCAAAGAAGTTTAATACATCTTGGCTCAAGAGATATAATTTGGGTGTAGTTATGATGATGTGAGTGATGTATTCTGTGAATATGTGATAGAAGGTTTTTTGGGGTTATTTGGTAATGTAATGTATTTCCAAGTAGAGTCCCTTAAATCTCTGTTAGCTTCTCGTTTAAATTTCCTAAACTCTTCTAAGAAATCCATACCTAACTCGGTGTCTAGGTCATGAGAGTTTTTAAGTGACTCCTGCTGACCATCCAACGAATTTCCCGAGTTGCCGATGGTCAGTTCGAACAGCAGGGGCTTGTCGGTCATTCGTTTGTCGATCATGTTTGCTTCAAAGACGCTTGCAAAGAGGAAGAATTCTTCGTTCCTCTCAAAGCTGGATTCGGTGATTGGTGGAATGGGCTCCAATTCCACATCAGATAGAGGACCTTCCAGTCCTTCTATTAGTTCGGTCCGAATCGTGATGAGGACTCTGTAATGAATATTTTTCCAGTTAGTGTTGGTGCACGGTGTCGTAGGAAGAAAAACCGGTCAAGTGCGAGTCGGACTCGCGCACCGAGGGTTCCGTACAAACCTGTAGGTATAAAGTTTTAAATTAAAAAAAATATTTTTATTATATGATGTAACTAAAAATTTACGGTTTTCGTAATTTTTCCTTTATCTGTGCTATAAGACGTTGCTTTGTACCCAATTTCAAAATTCTAGATCGACTGGAAGTACCCTTTAGGTTTTGATGCCCTTGCGAGTTTCGAAAATTTGCGACATAAACGGCTATATCTTTTGATTGCGTTAGCTTAGAAGTTTGTTTTTTTCACAGCTCCAAGGGACAGTAGACTTGAGTATTTGTATAAATTTCAGCTTGATAACTTCACGTGTTCCTGAGTAAAAGGGTCTTGACAGACGGACGGACGGACAACAAAGTGATCCTATAAGGGTTCCGCTTTTTCCTTTTGAGGTGCGGAACCCTAAAAACATAATATGAATGTATAACAAGTACAAATAAGATTGTGAAACCTAGTTGCTACGTTGGTACATCACGAAACTTCACTTGACATTTAGGATTCAGTCAAGCAACAGAAGTAGATTAACACTGCTAATATATCTTGTATGAATAAATAAAAATGAAATGCTGTTCATTGGTAAATACACCACTTGAGAACTGCTATTTTTTTCAGGGAAAGATAAATCGTGAAAGTTTTTCGGAAGATGGGAAAACTCGACAAAACGTGAAATACGTTTTGTCAGCTAGTTTTATAATATATGTACCTAACTTATACGCTTTTCAGTTTTTCAAGAAATATCTAAGATTTTGCATTATCTTAATTTTGCAATGATTTATTATTGAGGTTAATAATTAATAATATTATTATGATCAAAAAACTGAAGTGTTAATCGATTTTTTTACTGACCGTACTCTTGAAAACAATCTTATGGTGGTATTTTGTTAATAACTATGATCTTTGTTTATTGCTGGTATGACAAAGATTGTCTTTATCTAATCTTTTAATAAAATTACTGCGTAACGAATTAGCACAATATGAAGGAAATTTATTATAATACTTATGTAGCTTCTTAGGTTTGAAAAATTCTTCTGGTCGTCTATGTAAGTAACTCAATGAATATTCAAGAATTTTCAAAATTCATGGCATTCGGATTTCAAATGCGCTACGCAATTACCTAGCTGGGCCTGCTTAAGTTAAAACAAAAGGAGGTATTAATAAAAAGTAAATTAATAAACAAAAATAATTACCTCCCCCTATAGGAGACTCCTTCGCCTACGCCGGTGTTTAGGCTAGCATGTTGATCCATGATGCTGAAGTCGCGGGTGGATCCGTACATGTAGATATAGGCAGGTCCAAATGTTGGCAGGAACCCTGAAATACAGTAGTCCGGTTTCATGACAACGTGACCCTGCATTTCGGCTGTTCGATTTCAAAATCTAGTATCTGACATTTTTTTCACAGTCCACATACAAAGCTAGCAAAAACTACTAGAAATTAGTCAATTACGAAGTTACACAAAGTCGGAAACCGACCCGAACTAAACGATCTAGAGCAATCAGAAATCGTTTTTCGGATCTCTTGTAAAATTTAGTTTTATGTAGATACTGGGTTTTGATATTGCACAGCTGATCTGGCTTAAAGTAACATAAAATCACGAAAGTTCTCCGCGAAAGCTTTGGCAGAGATCCTATCCCCCCTCATTTCGCCTGTTATTCTTAAGTACCATGTAATAAGGATCGAGCCTATTGCAATCAACAAAGCACAAACAGTTAGGGAGAAATTCCAAATGGAAAACTTATACATACCTATAATGGAAAAGATATATATTTCTATGAAGAAGATATTTTTTATATCTTCTTCATAGAAATATATATCTTTTGTTGAGCCTGGTCCTGGTTTTGAGGATTTGGGTTTTCCATTTGGAATTTCTCCCTAACTGTTTGTGCTTTATAAAGAAATAGTGTGTAGACATGAGGTGCGGTGTATATGAATACTCTATCAAGAGCTCGTTTTTAAAGCAGGGTAACTAGTCTAGTCAATCACCGAATTAATGTTTGTACAATCGTTTACCAAATATACCCCCATAACTATCCATGTTCAACCCAAAGAGAAAATAATGCTAACATCGGTTTTAAAACTCGATGTTGGTTGCACAAAACAAATTATTTACGTACCACCTGTACGAGTATTTATAATCATCTGTTTCCTAATTGCCACAGATCGTGCCAGTTAATGATATTCAAATAAGCTAAATTTTCCTACCGTGATTGCTAACTAGGAATAAACGAATAAATATAAGAAAAAATCATGTAAACAAACTCTTTTACGGATATAAGTAGGTCAGATACAGTCGGATTCTCTGTAGGATATTAAAAAATGTTTTTTAAATTCAATATTGGAATAGATTTATTTGAAAATTGGGTAACATTCGCTGACATGACTATTGTGAATTATGTAGTTAAATAAGAAGTATCTAAGTTATTTTAGACCTAAATTAATTTAATTAGATCTTTACGTGTTCAGGCTACCAGGCACGCGACTCAAGACGAAGGTGCGTCCCGTATAAAGACAAAGGCAAAACCGCCAACCAGAATTTATAAAAACTCTTTGCGGAGATTGAAAAACATAAATGTAAAGTTAAAAACAGTAAGCAGAACCATAAACCTAAATGTGTTACTATGTATTGTGTTAAAAATGATATAACGATGTTAATCATATGATAAAAATGATATTAAATTAGGTGTATAAATGGAATTCGCATTTATCGTATCTATCTTTATGACCGCGTTGTTCCTCTAAGATACGCAACTGATTTTAATGCGGTATTCACCATCAATATAGAAAACTCATTCGGGAAGGCTTATAGGTTACATTAAGAACTTGAATATTAATAATAAACAAATATCGATTCGTCGAAAATATAAAAGGAAATTGGAAATAAAACCTGCACCCTAATTGCGAAACGCACAATTTATCAGAATCTGAATGGGAGTGAAGATTATTTCTAAACTATTGCGTCATTTGTTCGAATAAATTGTCGGCTCAGCAACGTAAATAACGCAATGAATGTTGTTTCACTATGAATATTAAACTAATTCCTACCGATAAAAAGTTCCGCAATTACCTATCTGTACTACTTTCTTATACTTAAACGGTACTTGTAAAATTCACCTCAATTTCCCTTCAATCAACCTGATGACTTGCTCTGAAAACCTATCTATACTTACCTCTATCTCCATCGTTGGAGATAGTTTTGAGATCAATGAAGTGTGTGCCAATGATGTTAGGGTGCACGGGGTCCTGGTCCCGCAGCTGCACCTTGATGCGCTGGCACAGTGGTGGAAACATCTCAGTGAACACTATCTGTTCGTTCCACACTGGAGTGTAGGTACTCTTGCGCACTGATGTCGTTCCCTGGAATAGGTTTAAACATAATCGTCAGTTGCAAGCTATATATACGTGATGCAAAAAAAAATTACGAAATTTTCCTTGTCGAAGGAGTATGTCGGTACTCGGACCCCATGACCCTAAAGTTTTAACTCCAAACCAAACATATAACCGTCGATCGATTGGCCATTCGCGACCTCTAAGTTTGTTAATTTCTTCTCAAAGTAGAACTCATCTAGTTTTAAAACAAAATTGATTCTAAGCGTGTAAAAGTGTTTTTTAACGGAGTGGAAGAAGATATCCTTACTTTTGATATTGCGCTACGTTAGAGTCGGCGATGGCTAAAATTGGATAAATGGATGATTAGGCGAGATGGCGCGGCGCCGGAATAGATTACTAAGTTAGACCTTAACGATAAACGACGTTTTAAATGAGTTTAAAACCTCGTTCTGTTTCTATCAGTGGATGAACGATGAGAGAATCAGGACGATGCTTTAATATGTTTAGCGTTTGACGCTTTTACTTATTTATGGCGCAAACGGTTCTTATTTTGCTTTGCTGATACAGTACTTTTCTGGGATAATTGTAACATCTTTTGTGTGGTGTATAATTATATAGGTTTAGGTCGTGTTTACAAATTCAGTGGTTAATTTTTGACGATTTTGTAAAATCCTCCTGGAGGCTCCAGACGGCCGCTGCCGTCGTTTACATAGATTGTTTTTATTTTTTTTAATGTATTTTTTTTAAATTATTTTTTATTGGGATACATGAAATACCAGAGATATTGCAGGTGCACTACCGTGTTAGAGACAAAGTGTGTGCCTGTAATTTACAGCGACACCCGTGACGTCCAAACAAGAACATAGCTTAGCGGCAGACAGAAGTAGTTAATTAAAACTTCACTAAGATTGACAATTTCTCATTGTTACATTAGTCTAGAAAGCAAAAATGAACTTAGTTGTTACTGCAAGTGGTTGTGCAAAAAACGAGATTAAATACTGACTATCTTGACCAGCCTTTAATGTTCTCACCCCTGGGGCAAAGCCCTAATTTGCGTGAGAGAGAGTGGGCTGTAATTCACCACGCGGGTCAGTGCGGGTTGGTAGAGGTCACATGCCTTTGATTTTTTGGTTATAGGTCATGCCGGTTTCCTTAAGATGTTTTCCTTCACCGTTTTCAGAGCAATGGTGATGAAATAATTTATACAAAATAACGTGCTTGTCTGAGTTCGATCCTACGACCTCGTAGGTCGCAGCCGTTACCACTGGGGGGCCAGTACTGCTATCTTACTAATATTCCCTTATCTTAAATGATCTAATACTATTGAATTGACTAAACTACTAAAATAATCTGAGACTTACAATCATTCCAGCGAAGGATACTTGGACGTAAGGATCCGCTTGGTCCTTGCTTTCTCCAGTGAACGCTTTCTTCACGTTAGCCAGGAGAGAGTAGTTCATCCTCGGAATACCATCAGCTTTATGGACCTTTACGATGAATCTGGCCCGTTGGCGTTCCATTGGAATTCCGGCAGGAAGAAGCAGGTTTCTAGAAGAAAAAATTAAAAGTGTTAGATGAAGTAGGGGTAAGTATCCAGTCTCACTTTAAATCCGTTTAGGCTGGGCGGATATTGTCTTGATCCGGATCAACAGGATAAAAACTATGTGGGTTTATTTTCAGTGTAGGTAAAGTCAATGCAATATAATTTTATTTTATTTTATTTCGGGATAAAAAACAGGAGTACAATTATATGTTATACATAATATCTTACTAATTAAACAAAATACTTATCATACTACTAGCAACATTATCCACTTATTACTAATATTATTAATAATTAATAATATTATTATAACCAAACTATAGTAGTATAGAGTTACTTAAGTTTCGAGGTATTCCACTAATAGGGGTAAGGGAGAAACTAGCCTTTCTAAATTACAAAATTAATCAGGACCTATAAAAAATACAAGTCCGAACTCATTAATTTCTTGATACATTTTTAATCAAGGAAAATCTAAAAGACAATTACGGCCCCTCTGCCTGTGTTCAACGGTCAGAGTTTTTCGTGGGATTTCATGAATGAAAACATTTCATTTTCATTTTGCAATTTTCAGTCGCTAGGGGACCACACTCGCGAAAAATTTACAGCTTCATCGAAAACGAGGTCAGTAAAAAAACATAATTGTGTACGTAAAAGGTACCTACAGTACAGTAGCTTGTAACTAGAACGGACATTAATGGTTTAAATTTCATAAGATCCGCTGTTTAACCTTTTTATTAAAGTTAATAAAACATGTTACACAGTGACAATCTAACATTAGAGTCAACCTTTTACGGTAATATTATACTCTTTGCGAGACGAAATCTAGGTAGAAGTACTTATGTGTAACCGTGGTGGCTCTAACGTGAAAGTTACTTTACGGCTTTTAACGGGAAATATTAAGTTACCGAAAAGGTCCAATCGATACCTATGTTCTTTTTCCTTCGTTAAAACTACTTTCTAAACTATTAACTTCTTCAGATTTAAAACTAGAGTATCCACAGAACAATACTCTGTGAGATTGAGTGTATACCGCTTGTAGCAGACGAAATCATTGAGTACGGACGATGTGTCAAATTGTTGTTAATCTTACAATTTATTAAACTGGGTTCATGATTAGCATAATTTCAGCAGAAAAACATCCACGGTGGACATAGGCGTCCAGTCATGGAAAGGGGGTTTTGGTAAAATCGTCACGCTTGGCAGGCAGGTTGGCGATCGCGGTGTGGTTTTAAAAATGTATAAACAATGCTGCTGACCAATCTCTAGTAACTCTTTTAGTAGCCTTTTACGACACCCACGACAGTAAATGGATACTGTTGGCGAATAAACTCGACGCAGCCTTATCCTGACCGAATAGAGACACAACGTTGATTCAACGTAACTTTACCGTATTAAGTTCTGAACTTCAACCATCATAGAAAAAATAAATGTATAATACAAAACGGCAGGCGAAATGTGGGGTGAAATGAGGATGAAAATTGTTTTTTCTCGGCCCCCCGAGGGGAGCGGCCGGCTTTGAATGAACACACGCGTAAACATAACATCTGTGAGGTTTACTACCTACTGTGTTACTGGGTTATAAACGCACAATAACTCTCTATAGACTGGCACGGGATTATTAGGAAATTCACCACACGTAATAAAATCGTGGCGGGATTTCATCGCACATAGTATTTTGAACTCTCGGTGTTGGATCGAGTATAGACAATACGACAGAATGCAGTGCGAGTGAGCCTTAGCGGGCAGACAAAACATAGTATTCGATTTTGAACTCTAGTTCGTTGACGATTTAGTGCGCGCAAATTTGCCACTGCGATTATATTACGTCCACCGGAACGTGGGCTTACAGTGGACGTAAAAAATAGCACCATCCCATTTTCCCCCCGTGGATGTCGTAAGGGACTTACTAGAGAATGGGCAGCAGCGTTCTCTATGCATCATAGAATTAGGATTATATTTTATGAACAATAATTTCTTATAAAGTGCGATTTAAAACCGCCGCTCAATGTTCAATGTTCATTCTAGCGTGAACAACAGTAAACACACGGTTGTGTCTCTGACACGTTTCTCTTGTCTGTTGTTTAGTCAAAGTAATACTTATCTAACATCTTACACGTTGTATGTACACGAACAATCAACAAACTCTCTTAAGAATGAGGCAACAAGTGTGATAGCTCCAGTTGCGACATAAAAAGGGTTTTATGTCAAGTTTACAAGCGTACCTACCTACAACAGTTTCTCGGAAAACATCTCATTTGTTAACTTTGACGACGAGTCGACAATGCGTATATGTAAGCTCCCTTTCGCATGGTTGGTTTTCAATACGTTGAAAGACGAGCAGAGGAACTTTATCCTATCTTTAGAAGTATAATACTTAGGACCTTGTAGATTTAAGTAGAAGAAGAATCGAAAATTCACATCGCGAAATAAGTTATTCTGTATCAATATAGGTTGAAAAGGATCATCAATTGTCATGGGAAAACTCTAGCGCTACCTAAAAGCCAGTGTTACTGCCACATGAGTTCTTGAGCTGAACATCAGTCGTCTGCCTTCTCTTCAGCTGGACTTTTATAACAATATCAGTCTATAATGTTCACACACATGCCCCCTCTCGGGAGGCAGTGGCCCGTAATCTACCACGCGAATCGGGTTAGTAGATGTCAAATATCTTCGAATTACTGGTTCTAAGACATGCCGGCATCCTCACGATGTTCACCTACACCGTTTTGAGAGCAGTGGTGATGAAATAATTTACACAAAGTAAAACGCCTTTGTGGGCTCGACCTGCGATGTACAACTCGTAATTCGCAGCTGTTACCACTGGCCCACCACGGTTCTTTTGATCATATATTGTTTTAAAATCATGCTGCTAATTTGTAAACCTTGCTGGGAGAATTTATTGGCTCATGATATTCAGTTTTTAGTCCAATAAAGAATTGATCTTACGGTAAATAAATCAAGCATTTTTATTAGATACGTATGGTTACTTACGCCTCAATATCATCTTCATCCTTTTCGCTCTTCGGAGGAACCTTGATGCTGTCTCCCTTGCCAATGACACATATGTCACACTTGAGGTACCCTTTTGCACCAGCGCCTATATCTTCAGGGTCTGTCAGCAGTGCCCACTTGTGATAGAACTGGCGATCTGTTGGCAAAGTTAAGTCAATGATGAAAACAGGATGTGTGTTATAAACGGGGAAAACAGTCTATATATAAAAAAAAAACTATTTAGTTGATGTTTTGTGTTTCACAGTACCGATGAGGCTAATTAATTCCTATGATGAACGATGCCTACCTGTCTGCCTACTTACCATAATAAATGACCTGAAAGCTTTCAAAATGTTCATCTATAGTGCCATGGAACGTAGGTGTCGTGAATGCACGCGAAGAAGAACAATTTGTCAATAAAATGCTAAATATCAAATTACTTGGATGTAGGTATTTTATATCGCTGTTACAAACTGGGCTGCCTTTTAATTGAAAAAGAACTTTTCTCCATGTGTGAAAATAATTGCATGCTTTCTAAGATTGTGGTTGGTATTAGTAGTCGAGTTTTATTTGAAAATAAAGACAGCAAATTTATCTACTTGCGACAATGAATCAAAAGATACTTGGATGATCAAAATAACCTTTCCAGCTATTTCATATCGCTGATTCCCTTACACCGATTTCGATACCTATTCTGACGTTCTCGCACGTATTTAATCTCTCTACAAGATATTTCTCAGTGAGCTTTTTGAATGTATTGTTGACAGCATATCTCTGTGCGGCGATGCTTGAAACGACTTTGATACAAGCGTTTGATTAATAGGGAAGTGTAGCCGGTGAACTTAACGCTCGACTTCTATAAGCTAACTCGATGAAATATGTAACTACCTACATTTTTTATTACAAACGAGTATGTGCAAATATTTTTCCATTGTTCCAACACTACACTTGTGAAATATATTTGATTAATAGAACTTAAGTCATTATAAACTTAATAAAAATAAAAGTCTGCACACGGGAAAATGTCGCAAGAATCTAATACAGAGAGAAACTATTTTGCGAACGTGTAACCAGAGTAAGTTTTGGCAATCAAATGAATGTATTGTCTCCTGTACGAGCATATTTTATACTCGTGCGCGCTTTACTCCGCTTTACTTCGTTGTCGGTTAATGTCGAGATCATGTCTTCCGACTACAACACCAAGAAGAGGTGTACTGATTCAGAACTACCCGCCTAAACATGACTTTTCGTCACTACACGATTAAAGACTGTTTACTGATACCCACAAATGACACCATTTTATGACGTCACACAGAACATCACGTCGTACTGCTACAACCTTTTTTGATCGAAGGCTACAACACCAAAAAGAATGTGTAGACATTCCTTGCATTCCATTGACGACATTACGATAATGTTTTTATAAGTTAAGAATTAACGTTGATTATGAATTAATTGAATATGTGGATATTCACACAACGTTACAATATAATGCAGTTTTGGCAATTTTGTATGGAGTAACGTTTTTGGTGGTTTAAAATGCGATCACTTTTCATCGTGTTTTTCATTGAATTTTTGCATACTTTATTAAGTATTTGACTATCAGAGTTACAAATATTTTGTTTTTACTATTCAAAATTGATCACAATACGTCCCTCTAGATAATCCCGCAGAAGAATGTCGAATATGGCTAACTGTGGGGGTTAATTACAGTTAACATTTCTTGTTTGGAAAAGCTCCATACAAATATTCGATTATGTTTTGTATGGTTTACGGCTGCATCTTATTCACTCAAGTGGTTTTCAGGTCTAACAAAAAGATTTTATAAAAAATAAAACACTATTGCGATTACCAGTCACAGTAACAGCAATACCTGTCCAGTGTCCTCTTTACCGAAGAATGGTATAATTACTCTAACTAACCATTCAGACAAAAATAATTTTGGGGTCCTGCGTGGGTCCACAAAGATTTCTCGCCGTGATTTATTTGTTTATTTTAAAATCCTTTGTGGTCAAATTGAGCTTAATCTTTTCAAATGATTTTTTTAAAAATTGGGAAGTTTTTGGACAACGCCAAGTGACTCTTGTACAACAGTTTCTATGGATTTTCATAAAAATTGTTCTATTGGTCACGCCTTTTTGCGCGGAGTCTTTATCTACATCTGCTTGGGCGTACCTCAAGTCTTATTTGTTAGAAATTCATTATTCTATGTAAAAAGTCAACGAATAAGCATACCTAGCTACCTAGTTGCGAAGATAAGTTTGCTTGTTTGTTATCCTTTCACGCTAAAATGGCTGAACGGAGTTAGATGAAAATTTGTACAATACCGGATAACAGACAAAATCGCTGGTAACGGTTAGTATTCAATAAAGGTAAATTCCATGACTTGCCGTATGCTAAGAGGTATTTCGTAAATATTAATGAACAGTTTGAAATAGCTCGTAATACAATAATTAATTCATGAATTCGTGTCGCAATTTCAGTAGGTACAATATTAATGTACCAAGTATAAGGTGCTGCTCTATTTACGGGTAGATATTCGAACTACTTACTTACGCAGTTTCATGTTGTGGTAGTTTCGATTTGAATTCTATAATTTAGAAAAGGTACACCAGTTACCTCCTAGAACTGTCAGGATTTGTTTTCTATTTTACCTTTGTAGTTTAACAAAGCAACGATTTTATAAAAACGACTGTGGTACAACTCCATACGTAGGTATATTGGGTAGGCAGGTACTCCGAACTCCCAAATATATTTCGCACGGAGTGCTAGATAATAAATTTCACCAGTCCTAAATAATATAACAGGTTAGGCAAAATAAACCAAACTTCCAAGAGAATAGTCAGAAGTTAGTAAGAGATAGGTATCGTATTTCTTCTAAGAAAAAGTTGTTAATGTTATTCAATTTGAAATACTGTTTCATAAGACAGATTTCAATAGAAATAGAAGGTTTTACAGTGGTTCCAACTCAATAGGAAAGTCTCCATACCCTAAGGCAGCCTTTCCCAAAGTGGGCACTAACGCCCCCCTTGTGGGCGCTGCAGGCCTAAAGGGGGGTGGTAACAGACCCAGAAAAAAAAGGGGGCGTTGTGTAGAGTCGACACACCCCACACAGTCTTTTCTGAGTCTATTACCACCTTTTGGCCTGCAGCGCCCACCAGGGGGGGCGTTATCGCCCACTTTGGGAAAGGCTACCCTAAGGCATGGGTGTAATGTTTGGACTTAATAACTACTTACTACTTTATAATAAGTAGTAATGTCGACCAGTGCAGATTATTTGCGGCACCGGTCGACGTCATCATGTCAGCGCCGGCTGTTCCTGAAAACCAGCGCCAGGGCTCTGTCTCGCATAGGGCCACAGCATTATGCTGAGCGATGGTCGTATTGCGTGGATGTGATGCATCTTTTGCTCCACATTTTTTTTTTGTATGTGTGTTTTTGTCTTTCTTTGCGTCATGTTCACTGCAAATAAACGTACTTTCTTTAATTTTTTCTTTACACTTGTTTACAGACATCACCAATTAAAACTTCCATCTGTTAATGGAACTCATCATCGTTAATCATATAAAATAAATGTCAAGAATAAACACAAAGGTACTGTGTATAAAAACAGTACCTTAATTTGTATTATCCTAAACTATACCTACGAAGGTACCTACATCAGTTCATAATCTCGAATAATTTACATCCCTTCGCTAACTTAATCAAGTTTCTACTTTAGCTTTATGCATTCAAAGCTGGCTTTACAGTGAACACTTGTTAAAAGGTCCTAAAACAACATTTTCGTTCCAATCGAATTTGATCTTTGTTAGGAGTTTGTTGTTCCAAAACGTGATAATTGTCTCATATTCTGAATTCAAATTAAGTAGGTAACGACTTATAAGGGCTATATCGTATGTCTGCCAGGGTCGCGAGATTGTTCGAAAGAGACACCGTGACCCTGGCACATGGGCAACTGAAGGAACACGGGTGGGTTTTAGTCAGTAAAAGTCTGACACGCCCTCCCGCTCCGCCCAGAGCGGGAGAAGTCATTTGATGATTTCCCATCCAAAAAACAAAGGGCTATATCATATAGCTAAATATTTATGTCATTATTCACTTGCCCTTAATCCAATTTATTTCGAAAAACATGTCATCTCTTTCTATAGCTTTCTATTAGTCGTTATCTCATTAGTTACCCCCTTTCTAGCTATATGATCCTTTTACACAGTTCATCCATAGTTTCTTTGTTCTTCCCCTACTCTTACTGACATCCATATTCATTCATGCTATGTAAGGCTTATGGCATTGTAAATTGTAAAACCAAAGCCCGATTGGTCAGGGCACAGAACCGACTTTTATTTATTCTGTGGGTCAGGGCACTAGTTCTCCAGATTTTTATCTATGAATTTGAGACGTGGAAAATCTGAGCAAGAGAAAGGTAAGATAAGGTAAGAGCAACATAATGCGAAAAGGGGATAGAGAAGGCTTGAACGGACAGTGTCCCAGGGTGGTCCCCGTGGGATCTTAGCTTTTTCGAATAACTTGGAACTAAACGACATAGCACCCACCGCATAGTTTTGCAGCCAATTACTTAAGTGATATTTCACTAAATACTCTTTTTTTTTCTGAAGTTCCATTAGTCCTATCATGACCCATTTCAAGGTTATTCGTTAACTATCGGATACTGTATAACAGCAAAGAAGAGGGTCAACGACGAGATTTTCGTTTATACAGTGTAGGCTCACTTTACGTCGAGCTTACACCTCATAAAATGGTGAAGTACCCTAACATATTTCAAGGAAGCCGGGAGAATTTTGTCTGTAATCAAGTCGAATTATCACGCTGTATTAGACACTAGAACAAAATTTATTACGGTATTCATTCTTAAAGTGTTCGTATAACTTTTTACTGAGAAACTTTCTGCTTTTTGACCGACCATAAGGAGGGTTTCAATTCGACTGTATGTATTTTTGATAAATTAGCTTTTACAATGTAAAAATATTTTAGAGAGGTAAACCTATCTAGCTAGCATTTTCCTAACTATTTTGGGGTTGGCTTACAGTCCAACCAGTGCAGCTTAATTCAAACGATACCCTTGGTAAGAACATCTGTCAGATGTTTGGGTTTCTGTCTAATCGTTACGACTATCAAAAATTTACAAATGACGGCCAGGAACAATGGCTTTGCGTGCTATCCGAAGCACAGAGAGATTTCGATATGTATACATATATGCATCCACGAACGCAGAAAGCGTACGTTAACCTCCAATCGATCTGTGAGGCTGTTACTATTCAATTAATACTTTAAGTAAATAACTTTACGTAAACATTCTATATAAACTTAGTACTTGTTTTTAATTAAACCAGTATATGTAGGGCTTCCATTTCATATTGGAAATCCAATTACGTGTGAGCTGCAGTTTCATCCACTGCATCTGAGCTGAAGTAGGTAGGATCAGTTCAATTAACTTTTGCAAAGAGAACGGAATGAGGTTCTTTGTTGTTTACGTCAGTAATGAATACTATACGGCCCTTTGTACACACACGTTAAGCTTGCCGTGAAAACTACGGTTTATTCGTCGTTTGTAGGCATGGTGGATAGTGTTGTATGTATATCACTTGTACGTTGAAGTAACTAAGGGACTATTTTTCACTGGCCAGATAACTTTGAAAGAATAACAAACTTTAATAATCTGACATATTGTATTTATTGAAATAGCGGTCAAATCTCTATAAAAGTTGAAAGAATACTTCACTAATCTTGTTATTTGCACTTTTATATAATTATTATGTAGCCAGACATAAAGGTATCAGTAAAAAAGCTTTTCTTAATATATTGGGTGAAAGATTATGATTATTTGACGACTAAAAACATCCCTTGTTCAATGAAATCATTTTTTTTTCACATTCGTTCTTCTTTCTCAATATAAGTACACCTGAGATACCTGCGAAGTAATTTCGCCACTTTTTGATGCTAAATAATGACGAAAACCTGAGATTTTTTACGTTTCTGGCAAAACGGCTTAAGAGCCCTTTACAAGCCCGACCACCGATTTTAATATTCTAATAATAGAATATTATAAAATCGGTTCAATCCGTTCTTCAAAGCCCACGCTCGAGCCAGAAACCCAACAAATACAGATTGAATATCAAGATGAGTACTATAGGAAGAAAACCGCATCCAGGCAGAATCATACTACAGCGCAAAATACACTTCAACCGATAAACCACAACGTCGAACTAGGTTGATATTGAGTTACAAACTGCGAGGAAAACTGGTATAAATGTAGGTGTAAGTACTATAAAATTGAAACACTGAATGTATGAAAGCAACAGTAATAAATAAAAACCTATAAAGGTTTTTTACCTCCAAAATCCATTTTTTTAAGTATATGCAACACCCATTTAAAATGACATGTGTTACTTTAATGGAAATGGGTCAACACATCGCATTGCAAAGTATCGCTAAATTGCACTAGCAATTAAAATGAATAAATTAAATTGCTGTCACGCGTCTAATTTGTGTTGAAGTAGATAATCCACATTTATATTTACATTTACACAATCAAATGTTTTGGAATATTTTGCAAAGTACTCGTACTTTTGGGATTTGTGTTGTTTTTCAATTACAGCTTTTGTAAGCCTCTTCTTTAATTCAGTGAAGGCAACCGTTATGTTACATTTAAAGGTAGGTAAATTAATACTAGAAACGTTCTAGATTTTTTTTTGCAATTTGCCTGGATAATGATTTCGAATTATAACATAATTTTAATTGTGACTTTTTGTTGAGCCATCGGTAGTTAAAATAGAGCATAAGACTGAGAAAAAATTGAATAGAAACTATCCTCTCAAAACCTATTATAACAAATAATCTGGTACTCATTTTTAATAACACTAGGTTACACTGAAAACGTAATGCTTCAACAAAAGCTCACTGATAATGGCAGTTCTCGGCTCAGCAACGAAGACTTAAAGTAAAACAGTGCAATAATATTCTACCATGACACTTACATAGGTGTCGCTTACTGTTGGTGAAAATGGGTATAAGCCAAAGCTAACGGCTTAAACTGAGGTTTTTACTACGTTTACAAACGAACTAAATGTTGCCGGAATTTTCGTTTGTGATGCCGTACGTAACAACTCCGGAGGGAAACCATAAAAGTTGTTGACCAGTTAATCATTGATCCTGTCACTGTCAAAATACAAACTACAAATAGAGAGAGGAACATGTCTGAGTCTATTTCTGACAAAGAAATGTTCGATCTAAGTATCGTTTCGATCTCGGACTGACGTCCAAAGGCCAATTGAAAGTTACAGGCTACATGCAGCTGTCTTCTCCTTTACGTGATTTTAGACATAGTTCTTGAGACCATGCTGTGGTAAAAACAATAAATATTTGGTTTCATGAGAAACCCGTGAACAGTCACACAATAATGAGCTAGCCAATTCATCATCTGCCGAACCTTTTCCCAACTGTGTTGGGATCGGTTTCCAGCCTAACTGGATACAGCTGAATACCAGTATTTTACATGGAGCGACTGCCTATCTGACCTCCACAACCCAGTTGCTGGGTAATACGATACCCCTTGGTAAGACTGGTTGTCAGACTTTCGGGCTTCTGACGACTTGTGACAACTGTCAAAGATGCACAAATGTCAGCCGGGTCCAAATGCTTAACGTGCTTTTCGAGGCACGGAGGAGTCTTGGTATGTAAAGATGGTCACCCATCCACGAACTAACCGTGGCAAGGGAAGTTTAACCTAATCGATCGATCCGTGCGGGTTATTACTTAGCCACAAGCCATGAAGCGATCGAAATATAGAGCGTTATTGTTGCGAACTACTAGTCCATAAACGCATTTCAAAGACCAATAGCGACATCTACACGCAGAAAACCATACTACAAACTACGTCATACGTATCTCTCGACAGTGATTGGTTTTCATTCAAATATTGTACCCATACCCCTCTCCTTGAATATTGTAACTTAAGATGGCTAATACAGAATTGATCTTTAAACCAAAAGCATCGTTTTAATTCCAAAGAATTCTCAACACAATTTATAAAATACCTTGGTTTTCACCAAACCTCACCGCCGCTGCTACAGTTATTTTACACCTTAATATCTCTACGTTTTGGTAAAAACTACAAAATTGTTTTATGACGTTCGTTATAATATGACGGAATCACTTTTCTGGGCAACCAAAGCCTATGATAAATTAAGGAATTATTCAAATCAACTTTAAAAGGGTTCCATCTAGATAAATATTCTCGGAGTCTGCCATGTTTAGCTTTACAGATATATACTTTTGGTTTCTTGGCAGTTGGCTACATAATAAATCACATTTTAGAAGGCCTTGACTACGAATTTCTAGAAAAGCGGTGACCGCTATATCACGGCCGCAGTGACGACTGTTATGTGAATAATAGCAGCTATGTTTGACTTTATTGCTTATAAGTAAATTCGCATAACTTTACCCACCAGAAACGGTAGAATCAACACTTTTATATAACCTATTGTTTTCAGATGGTGATTCTCACAAAGTTAATTTACTTCTGGGCGAAATACGTAAATTGGCAATTGGCACGTTTAGACTTTTATGCAGTAAAGTAATAACATAAGTCAGATTTTCTTCTATTTACTAGTACGAAAAATACGATTTTCTTTTTCTTAACATGTTGCAAAAAATTCAAAACTTGCTGATTACCCTATATGTATTCGTAGAGTAACATCCACCATCCACAAATAAATTAAATCCGTCCGAATCGTTTATAAAAAATAATATATTATTTAAAAGTGTTGATTCGACCGTTTTGGGTGAGTAAATAGTGCGGATTTTAGTAATCGACTTTACAGTGTCACAAAACGTTCTCTAGGAAAAACACCAACTTCTTAACAGTTTCAGTGAAGTCATTCGTCGCTAGATCTTCTACACTATATGACAACCATGGTTCTTAACGAACCATAGCTTGAGAGGACTAGGCTTGGGATAAACCTACCTTATTATTTTCTAAAAGACCCTGTGGTTGAATAAACTCTAGGATTTCAAAGCATGAGAATCTATCAAAACCGCACTATGAAAATAAGATTTTTCCTAATTCACAATACATGCGTAGTTGAAATTCGTTCTGTATGTAATAGCATTCATTATGTAAAAAGCTTTATGTAAATTATACCGAAGTGCTCTAAATTTTGTGGAACTATTAATACTGTGTAATACAGGTACCTATGATACCTATTATGGTATCTATTATGAAATCAAACAATGAGAGCGGTGGTATCTCTATATATTTTGAGTGAACAAGCAACGAAGTGTACCTTGTACCTATAATGAGGATAAACTAAATAATCAACACATCTACAGGTCACCTAGTAAGTACTACAGACTCTAAAACTTTCAATTTATTTAACTTAGTCCAGTAATGAATCTTACCTCAGAAAAGCACTAAATGAAACTAAGATTACTTCGATAGTTCGTCGTTATGTGTTAACACATTAACGAAAAGTTTACATTAAAAAAAGTTTACTACAGTAAAAACATTCTTTGACTCTGCTCCCACTGATAGAACAATTGAATCTATAGTAAAAACATTTTTTACTATACTAAGTATAATGGTGCCGATTCCCTTGTTCACGAACTAAATTAAAGTTAGAGAAGTTCGTTAAGTTCAAGAAGAGTTATTTCAAAAGTCAGGTTAAAAGTGTAAATTTTTCACTGTGAGTCGTCTTGTATTACGTCAAGTAACTTAACGAATGCAAATGTAATGGAAATATCAACTACGAATGGAAGTTATAATTCAACTAAAATTGACAGCCCATAATTATATATCCGTCCCTTTCTCGTTTTATTAGAGAGAAAAGCATGGAAACAGCTAAAATTACATTTAGCTTGATCACAGCGGAATCGTTACCAATATCTACAGCAAAATTTACGAAATGGCATTGGTCACATGACAAGAAGCTTTCAGAAATTATAGGTACTCATCACAACAGCGAAGACAGGCCCAGTCGGTCCCCTGGATGTTCTGAAATAGCGTGAAATAGTTCATAAAAGGTGCACGGAAATAAAACACAGATAGGGATCACATGCAATAAATATGTGATAAGAAAATATTAAAAGAGAAGGCACACAATTACATAGAAGAAATAGATAAAAACAGTTATTTAATAGAAGAACACATTTTGTTAGATAGGTCTTGTTAAGGAATTTTGTAAGGTGATGTAACAATAAATAAGCGAGAATAGAATAAGATGCATCCTAAAAAATACTAATAAATATATTAATGTTTTTAAAAGCTAAGAGAATTTTGAGAGAAATCAGAAAACCTAGAACAATCCATGAACCGAAAAGATGTCAGCTTTTGAAATCCTATCGTACATTGTTTCAACAAGCTACAAAATATGTTTGAGCGACGTTGAGCTAGACAAATTGCCTTTAAATCGCGTTACCTTGTTAACAGCACACTACCACGCTGTTTTATATTTCTATGAAAAACAACAATTGTACATAAAACATACAACAGAGTATGAAATATTTAATCGGATTAAGTGCAATCAAGCACTTTACCTGATTGAAATTTACATACAGTAACGTAATTTTTTTTTGCTAACATATAAATCAATATAATATACCTTAGGATTTAGAACAACATTTTGGATTGAAATAAATAGATGAGATGCGACAGCCATTTTGGGAAGTGGTTTTAACCCAGTTATTGGATAATACGATACCACTTCGTAAGACTGGCTGTCAGACTTTCGGACTTCTGACGACCCGTAAAGACTGATGGCTTAACATGCTTTCCGAGGCACGGAGTGGTCTTGGTATGTAAAAATGGTCACCCATCCTCGAATAATCCGCAGCAGGCGTAGTTTATCCTGATCAATCGACGTGTGTGTCTGTTAATACTTAGCCACAAGTCAGGTATGTGTGAGCCTTAAAAGAGACTGTGACCTCTGAGTTAGTTTAGGTCTTTCTTCTCAGAGTAGTCAGATAGAAAGCCGACCTGTTCTAGTTTTAAAAAATATGATTGACGTATTAAAGTATTTTTACAAACTTAGGTACTTACAGAAACATAATCATCTATAGAAAGTGGAGCAATTTAATAACCGGCGATAAGTTTTAGAGTCATGTTCTGAATTTTTGGTAGTAGGTTGCTCGTCAAGGTCTCTGCCACCATGTATTATATGTACGTTTATAACATTAGTTTAAAGCTGTATTAAACTACATATTAAAATACCACAAACTATAGTTTGTACGTCTATAATTTGTGGTATTTAATATGTAGTTAACATTCAGAAGGTTTATCACACGATAAGTTCCAATAATCATGATCTGCCTAGCTCCGAATAGAAAACTATAATAGGTTTCAGATCTCATGTTCACCTTTCAATTTGGATGAAGCATTTAAAATGGCGCAAATGTAATGCATATTGCATTACAATTACGCCGTTTATATATATACTAGCTGACCATACAGACGTTGTCTTGTTTCCTAGAACTCGATAGCAGCGGGTCCAATACTGAATCTAAACCATCCAGGGTGCCACCAAAATGATTACAAAAAAAATTATTCAAATCGGTCAAGCCGTTTAGGAGGAGTTCAGTGGCATACAAACGTACAGTAGAATTATATATATAAAGATCAGTATATGTCAGTCATACCCTTTACCACGGTACAACCAATGTCATCACCTGCCTAGTTTTAACCCAACTATGTTGGTGTCAGCCGCCTGCCTGACCGGATGTATCTAATTTACAGTATTTTACACAGAGCGACTGCCTTTCTGACCTCCACAACCCAATTAACTGAATGGCAGACATTCGAACAGTGTTCTAGTGCATACAACAGTACAAATTTGCATGTTTAGTGACCATACATCCTTTGTTTATATTTGTAGGCAAGTACCAGGGTGAGCACGCACGGCCCCAATCCGACAAGTGCAGTTACAAATAACAGCCATAGAATTATAGGAAAAGTTTTTAAAACACACTGGAACCACTGCATTAAACAACGTTTTAATGTTGTTTATTCGTTTTGGTTAACTTGGGAAGCGGTTCCTTCATATTATTCTTCTTAACAGTGCATCGGTGGTGTTTAATTTTACAGCGACTAGTCAATTGGTGCTCACCTCGTGGCGCTAATAGCGTTTATGATTAAAAATTTCGCGAATCAGTAGCTTAGCAGTTGATTAAAAGTTAAGGGATGTTTATAAATAAGACCCTATATGTGTATATAACGGCGATAATGAAACAAAACCCCGCAGCCCAAAGTTACAAACAGCTAGAACTGTTCTCAGTATAAGTCACGTGAAAAGATGTAAATACTAGGAGAATGAGCTTACACGTTATTAAAAACCGGCCAAGTTCGAGTCGGACTCGCACACGAAGAGTTCCGTATCACAAGGCAAAACACGCCGAAAAAAGCACGTTACTTGTATGCAGACAACTTTACTTTTATTCTTTGCTGTTAAAGCGGCAACAGAAATATCTACACATCCTGTGAAAATATCAATTTCACGGATCATGAGATACAGCCCGCTGACAGACGGACGGACAGCAGAGGGTTAGCAATAGGCTCTCGTTAGTTACCCTTCGGGACTATAAAAAGCGTTTCCATGACAATTAACATATTATTAGGTTACGATTAAAAATAAAAACAATTTGTAATATTTAGTATGTCGCTAATATTGGCTTGTGACATTGCTGCAGAGGAATACTGATCTCTAAAATACAGGGACCCTCCTAGTTTGGAGATCAGGGATTTAATCTATTACGCATAGCATAAGCCATTCATATAAAAAAAAAATTAAGTCACTTTATTATTCTGTATTGTTACGGTGTCAAAACGAAAAACGGACTACTCTATAAGTCCGTCAACGAAGATACGGACCAGTCCGAAAGTAATTGATCTATCAAAACAAGTGTAAGTTCAATTTATCAGACGGGCAAATACATAAAACAGATGTAACGGAGGTCGGTTTAGTGGTACTGAAATCGGAATTTTTAACATCTGATTTATGTTGCGGCGATTCAGGGGTAGCCCGAACAGTATATTAGCGACACTGGTGGACGAGGTTGATGAACCTTTCATCAGGCTCTGGGCTGGCAGGCATGTGCGTGCACATGGTTCATGTAGCCAATTAATGTATTATAATATTATTGTATTTTTAAATTATTGAGTTTACTAACATAGGCTAAGTTCTTACTAATGCTCTATGGATCCCTGGTCTGAAATAAAATTTTGAATTTGCATTTATCGGACTCAATCATTTTTTAATCGGAGTCGGAGGCGGACCCGGACGCAGAAGAGTGATGTTTTTTAAGGAGCATGGAGGAAATCGAATAAAATGATAGGTATAATAATATGAAATAGCAATCGGAATTCCCCGCGCGAAAAGCATAAACAAGTTTGTCAGCGCTGGCAACGGCCGTCCGCACCGCCTCCTGTGAGTTTTGGGCCTTGAAAAGTGTCGGAACTGAAATATAAATCCGAAGTGTAATTACATTCGGAAGTTCTGACTTATCGGAATTGGAATCGAATCACCGTAACATCCCTACCGGGAGTAATGACAGCTATTAAATCGTGTTGTCATTCATTCTTACTTTTAGCCCCGAACTAATCGCAAGTCCGAAGGTAAGTGAGTGACACTATGTAGAAAGAACCCATAATTTCGGCCGAAACTACGGATTTCGTGTTTAGGGAGTAGATC
Source organism: Aporophyla nigra (assembly GCA_947507805.1). Classification (NCBI taxonomy): domain Eukaryota; kingdom Metazoa; phylum Arthropoda; class Insecta; order Lepidoptera; family Noctuidae; genus Aporophyla; species Aporophyla nigra. The sequence goes on along the minus strand of OX382291.1, from coordinate 7,621,640 downwards.
CTCTGAAACGCGACTATTTTTTGACGCAGTACGGTGAATCTAATGAGTTAAGTCCTTGTCATCATTTTTGGGATTCCGCACCCGAAGGGTAACCAACGGGACCCAATTACTAAGTGATCTGTATGTGTGCGTATGCGTGCGTGCCTGCACTAATTTAGTTGTGTCAACTCAGTAATAGTCTAGCATCCAATCGCAACGGTGGTTTTATTTAGTAGACAGATCACTAAGCCTTCATTGTCAGTCCGTCCGTCTCCCTGCGGGCTGTATCTCATGATCCGTAATAGGTAAACAGTTGAAATGTTTACAGAAGGTGACTTCTGTTTCCGCTATAACAACAAGTAATAGAAATTACAGGGGCAAGAAACGTGTTTTTGGTCGGTTTTTATGCTGTCACTAAGCGCGGTTGCCGCTCTTCCAGGATACTGTAGCTTTAGTGAACATACAACACATTATTTGTGGAGTAGAGTGCTGTGGAATTATGTAGGTTCGTTTAAGGAAGAGAGTGCCGGAATCATAGGTTTTAGTTTATCATCTCGGAAACTTTCAAGGTGCCACTCTATGTTTATGTTCATAGTAATCTAATCATAACTTGAATAGAATGCATACATTACAAATTTCCTACAGCCGGCGGCCTACCGAAATTGTCTTTTGATACTGTTTGAGGCTTAACTAATTATTAATACAAAATCAACACAGAAGTTACCTCTTCTGTGTTTTAAAAATAAGAGCGGTGAAATTAATCTTTACATCTAAAACAGCACAAAATGGAGGGGTTATTTGTAACAGGTTTTTATTTTAGGTACTACATTAAAAATTTATAGAATGCGATAGATAAACATTTAAAATTGTTTTTTTTTCTTACTGTAGAAGGGCGATCACCTACATACTATTAAAAAGACAGCAAAAGGATTAAACATTTCTTATTCATATTGATGTATTCTTTATTCTACACATTACAACATTTGAAATTAAAAATGTAAAGTTGTGGTTGAAGTACGAAATGAATGTAAAATTCTCGCAAGTAAATGAGATATGAAAATCCGGAAATAGTTTTAAAAGGTCGTTTTGATATCCAATATTTCTAGAGTATTAATGAACTGAGTGTTACTAACAATTTTATGGATGTAAATCTGAAATAAATGAATATAATAATGAGACCATGTCAAAGAATCAAAAAATCTTGTTAAATTAATAATTATTATTCAGGTAAACCAATCCACATATGAATTTAGATAACGGCGCATTTCTTTGCTTTAAATTAGAATTATTGGTTTGGATGAAAATGACTCATACTTATCAATGTTTACGCTATTTAAAGAAAGAAAAAACCACTAAGTGGGTACTTAATTTAAATATTTTTTTTAAGATATGACAGTAGATTCCTCTTATTAAACCCCAGACTTATATCGACGGGATATCAACAGAAACACATTGTGTAGTGAGATTGCTTTGGAAGATTCCGTCGAGAGACAATGTTCGAGCGACTTACATAAATAAACGTCGGACTACTAATTACGCTGCTACTGACGGAATTCATCTGCTTAATTTACATACATACATAATTATGTAGATATATGTGGATATATGAGCAGTGGTGGCCTAGTGGAAAAAGACAAAAGTTGTGGGTCGTAGGCGTAACACAGACAGGCGATACACTGAAACCAAATAACCAACTGAACTTAACAAAAGTATAGGTAATATTTCCAGCACGTGGATTAACATATTATTTCGTACTAAAAGTGGTTGTCAGTTGAAGTTATCTGGGGAATGGGCTAAACATAATGGACGTAAATATTCCAGAATTATTTATGAAGTCTATCGATTTAGAATTCTGAGAAGTTCTTCCTACAGCACCCGAATTGCTTAACACACTATCGACCAGAATCTGAATATTTTTGGAGAACATTGTTAATCCATTGCTTTGAAAGTTCGAAAAAAATGTCTAATCAACAACGTACATTAGGCAATGAATGTCAAAATAAGATTTCGCCAGCCTTCTGTTTGTATCCCTGATCCAAAGGCAGTACATTAACGAGTGCCTGAGGACTCACTCCCAACTCATATAGAAAGCAAAGAAGAATAATATGACCGTATTATGTTAGTTAGGTAGCCATTGGGAGTATTTTTTTTTAAATAAGATTCTTTAACAGGTGATGATGAGATAATCTTAACACCTGGTATCGAAGTAAGACAAAGATTTAAAAGAAAATTATTACATGTATTATGCATGCATAGTTAGTTGGTACCCTAAACGACGTAAGGTTTAGGCGCGATACAAAAGATGTGCGTAAGAAAAGTATGCCTTCTTGCAGTACAAAACTAATAAGACATTACAGAGCCACTTGCAAAAGAAGAAATGATATTATTAATCGTATAAAAAACTTTTTTGCAAAAAAAAAACAACCGACTTCCTTAAAAACACTACAAAGTGAAAAATAACTTTAATTTCGGTAGTCGGTGTCTTAGGATCTGTATTTATGGTTTTTTTGCCACCGACTACCGAAATTAAAGTTATTTTTCACTTTGTAGTGTTTTTAAGGAAGTCGGTTGTTTTTTTTTTTGCAAAAAAGTTTTTATTTTTAAATTTTTAGTTGTGGTATTCACCCTGCACTAATTCCAAACAAACAATGCATATTTATGCGATAGCAGAAATCGCGGTTGATTTCCTGTCATTTTTTAAAGAGTTCCGGTGTTTGTCTCCCGAACTCATCATCAGATCTCTATGAAAATTATATGGGACCATTTCGGAATAAACCCCTTTCGAACAAAAAAAGAATTTTGCAAATCCGTTTATATATGACGGAGTTATGGCCGAACATACATAAAAAAAAAAAAAAAAAAAAAAACATATAAACATCCGAATTGATAACCTCCTCCTTTTTGAAGTCGGTTAAAAAGCATGGATAATACTGCCTTCGATGTCTACATTGATACTAATAAGTTGGAATATAAACAATAAGATCACCGAGCTCAAAACAAAATCTTGTGAGGTAATTTATTTTTATGATGGATAGAAGAATATCTTGTCAAAGAGCTTAAGTATTTAATTATGCACTTTCTGAGTTTTGTACATTCATTCTTGCAATTTCATACATTCTTATACAGAAATTCTAACCGATTTACCGGTAGTCTGGTATTCATCATTACCTGCAAGCGAGGAACGGAATGTAGGTGTTGGCACCTAATGTAGAAATAGTTTAGTAACAGTCAAAATCAAAATCAAAAGTCATTTATTCAAACTAGGCTGAGAGTCAGCACTTTTTGAACGTCAAAGTTACATGAGACAGTCCCCCCAAAACGCCCGCCCTTCGACACTTCCTAGTGCTTTCGCTGGGAAGAAGAAGTGGCGGAACAAACTCCCCAGCAGCACAGCTGTCTGTTAAGTTAGAAGAACTTGATTCTATACAGTATTGTGTAAGTTATTAATATTATAAAACAAAACATACATTATTCGCCATATGTCAGCTAGCACACGCCAATATACCAACAAAACATTGAAAACTAAACTCAAGCTGAAATAATAATAAAACAAAATCGTAAACAGAACTTAAAACCTTAATAAAGCCTCTAGGCATAAAGGGCGTGCCCGCTTACATATACGATGCAAATGATACTTATACACAATAAATGAAATGAAAAGAAAAGAAAAATAAACTAACAAAAGCAGTTAAATAAAAACAAAAATATATATATATATATGAACTACCCATATAAACCGTCGGTAGGAAGACTAACTCTGGATTGAAAGAACATAAACATTGTCTTGAGTTGATCACAGCGACCAACTATTCTTATGAAGGGTAAGTATTTCAATACTGGGTTCAATATTGCAAATAGTAACGTTCGTATAACTATTCGTGACTTTATGTAAACCTCTCCTGCCGTGAGATATTATTTGTTAAAACCGGAATAGTTCGATATAATTGGTATTTTGGCAATTGTATGACCAAATGTATGAACGTAAACGAGGCAAAAGGAGGATGTAGGTAAGGATCGCAGTAGATCGCGTTTTGTCGTTTCTGCCTAACCACGTTTGGAAGAGAACATGAGTTTAGAATGTCTGGAACACACCTCTCGATGAGAGGGAGTGAGGCATACTCCACAGACTCCACAACGGTACATGTCACATGTCTTCGAATTTTTGGTTCTAAAACATGCTGGTCTCCTCACGATGTTTTCCTTCACCGTTTGAAAGTGGTGGTGATAAATAATTTACACAAAGTAACCCAAGACCATGTAAATCGCGGCCGTTACCACTGGGTCACCACTGCTCTCCGAGTTAAGTATGTATGTAACCACATCTTTGTATGTAGCATATTAAAGTAAATGTATAAAATTCGATGCTATTTATGATTGGGAGTATGTGGGCAATAAGTCTACATATACATGTGAGCCTACATTCTACGACAATATGTAATCATTAAAACCCACGTCAGGACAATATTAAATTATCGATGTTAATAAATCTTCACCCCTTAGAAAGTCTCTTCAATTCCATCACTCAAGACGATACAACACTAAGCGTGCACTAGAAATACGAAATGTATGATCTTAGAGGTAGTTTAAATAATACCGATCTAATTTCTGAACCACACACAGTGTAGTCAAGGGTTGTCATGAACCGTCTCAGCAGGAGACTTAAAGACTTGAAAAACTAGCCGGATTTCGAATAGGCTTCAGTACCGAAGATCATGTCAATACTTTTCAGCTTATTGTAATGGAGATCGAAGAGTACAATTTTGTTAGAATTTTTCTGACATATCACTTAGCATTTCATCACTGAAAACGATAATTCGGTTAATACTGAAGTAGCAAAACTGTTTGTTAGGCATCAATATCCAGCTTAGTGTAGTGTATATAATTGGCATTCTGCAATGTAGTATTTAGTGTTTCCGAAAAGTACGAGAGATTAATAATTTCATTCTGAAGTTACGGCTAGCTACGTAGTAGATGAAATTTTTTATTTACTCACATATTATGTGTACCAAGGATAAATGCTTTTATTTGTGTTAGTTTTGTGCAAACACATTTACACTTCAATAATATTTTTAATACTAGCTGAGTGGAAACAGTATATTCATTCGGAGTTGTCCAATGTATTGAGTATCGATATGGAAAACTAATGAAACGTAAAAAAAGTTTTGATCAATGCTGGTATGAACTTATTCTTTTTTTCATAACTTTTCGATATCAATACCTTATACATGGGTGTAAATCTACCATTGCTGGCAGATTTTTATTTTGACACTATATACTTTTTTTGTTGGACTTTTGTTGGCAACAGTATATTCATTCGGAGTTGTCCAATGTATTGAGTATCGATATGGAAAACTAATGAAACGTAAAAAAAGTTTTGATCAATGCTGGTATGAACTTATTCTTTTTTTCATAACTTTTCGATATCAATACCTTATACATGTGTGGCGGAACAATAATTAAGTAAACCACCACTTCACATAAACATGAGCGGAAACGCTCCGCTTATGAATCTTGCGCCAAGCACAGGAATCATCCGATGTTTGCACCGAATGTACTGACGCTTACACGCGCCACCCGCACGTACTGCGCGCGTGATATTTCTATGGGCGACGGCGACAACGACCTTGGGCCTCCGAGAGACTGCGTGCACGCACCTCCACCTGCTCATGCGCCGAGCGGCGGAGACACAGTCTTCCTTCAACCGCCTACCGAACCATTCGGATCGCGCCGCGCTTGTTATTGTATTACCATTTTATTTTTGCTTGTTTTATTGTCAGTGTAATTTAATTTAATTCAATTATAATAATTCTAAATCGCTAAATAATATTATTCATTTCACTCATCTGTACTCTCTTCATTCTTTCATCCTTCCGCTACGCTTCACGCTTACACATCTCTAATATAAATAATATTAGTACGGGTTCGAATCCCGATCAAGTTGGAAGTTTAGTGACCATACTAAACCCGTCCACATTGGTGACCCTCGACTACCGCGCATAGTGAAGACTCGTCTACCTGAAGAAGCAAGCAGTTTCAGTGAAGCAAGAGTGGTTATTCTACTGGTGACGCCTAGCTTGTTTACATAGGTGTGAAGATAAATCGGGTGTGGTACAAAACATAAGCGGTGAGCGATTTAATTTTTTTTTTAAATGATGTCTGATTCCGAGACTTTCGTGGACGCTGACGCTAAAGAAGCAGTATCTGCTGTCACTGGAGAAGTGTCGAAAGTCGGACTGCCACTGCGTTGTCCACCTTTTTGTCCAGAGGAACCGGCTTTATGGTTCGCCCAATTAGAAGGCCAATTTATACTGTCAAGGATTACCAGTGACACGACGAAATTCTATTTCGTGACTACTCAGCTGGAGACTAAATACGCCATACAAGTCAAGGACATTATCACAAAACCACCAGAGACCGATAAGTACAACAAATTAAAAACAGAATTAATTAATCGCCTGTCTGCCTCACAGGAAAAGCGGATACAGCAGCTTTTAATTCATGAAGAGCTAGGTGATCGCAGGCCATCTCAGTTTCTTCGGCACCTGCAAAACCTGGCTGGACCTGCTGGAGCTTCGGATTTTGTGAAAAGTCTCTGGACTAACCGCTTGCCTCATAATATTCAGACTGTTATTGCTTCGCAGATTGCTGACTTACAGGTTGAACAGCTAGCAGAAATAGCAGACAGGGTTTACGAAATTGTACCATCCACTCCACAAGTAGCTGCTACCTCTGCCTCCACTAGCACTGAACCAGACTTGCGGAAGCAAGTAAGCGAGCTCACAAAGCAAGTAGCTCTGCTGACATCGCAGATGAGCAGTAACTGGAGAGGACGGGCCCGCTCACGTTCACAATCAAGGCGTAACCAAAAAAGGTATGATCGCACACGCTCTAATAGCTCTAGGAGACCTCAGCAACCACCAGAGAATCACCCGCATTGTTATTACCATTACACCTACGGAGAAAAAGCAAACAAATGTAAGCAACCCTGCACATTTACGTCGGAAAACTCAAAGGGCGGTCGCAAGTAGCGGCTAACGACTGCCCCACTTCAACAGGCCGTTTATTCATAACCGACCGGACTACGAAAATGCAGTTCCTTGTGGACACTGGTTCAGACTTGTGTGTTTTCCCTCGGTCGGCAGTAAAGACGCCTGTCAAACAATCAAAATTTGATTTGGTCGCCGCCAATAATACCGTGATACACACGTATGGACCAACACAACTGCGACTCGACTTAGGTCTCAGAAGGGACTACACCTGGAGTTTCACAGTAGCTGATGTGTCACGACCTATCATAGGGGTTGACTTCCTGAGTTTCTATAACTTACTCGTAGACTGCAGAAACCAGCGCTTGATAGACAACACTACGACACTATCAGTTTCAGGAACTCACTGCAAATCAACGGAGGATATTGCATCCGTGAAGGCCGTAGTTGGTAACACTGACTACCACGAAATTCTACGTGAGTATCCGGACATCACGCGACCTCCAGGCACACATTTACCGGGTAAGCATAACACGGTACACCACATAAAGACCACTCCAGGTCCACCAGTCTCAAGCAAACCTAGACGCCTTGATCCAGCTCGAACGCTAGTTGCTAAGAAGGAGTTTGAAGACATGCTAGCGAGTGGGGTGGCCAGGCGTTCAGAGAGTCCCTGGTCTGCTCCACTACACCTGGTAAGGAAGAAAGACGACGGATGGAGACCATGCGGTGACTACAGAGCACTAAATGCTAGAACTGTACCAGATAGGTACCCCATCCGCCACATTCATGACTTCTCCTACCAGCTATCAGGGTGTTCAGTATTTTCAACTATCGATTTAGTTAAGGCGTATAACCAACTGGCAATCAACCCAGACGACATTCCAAAGACAGCCATCACTACACCATTTGGACTTTATGAGTTTCCTTACATGACTTTTGGTTTGAGGAACGCTGCCCAAACTTTTCAAAGATTTATCGACGAAGTTCTGCTAGGTTTGGACTTCTGCTACGGGTATATTGATGACATCCTCGTATTCTCACAGACTCCTGAACAGCACAAACAACATTTACGGCAACTATTTGACCGCTTGAAAGGCTACGGTATAGTTATAAACACGTCAAAGTGTAATATCGGTCAGTCAGAGGTAACTTTTTTGGGATACCGTGTCTCAGCTGCAGGTACGAAACCTCTCGAGACCAAAATCCAGGCTATCCAGGAGTATCCCGTACCCAAGACGGTCAAGGAGCTTCGACGATTCTTGGGTATGATAAATTTTTATCGCCGATTTGTCCCAAGCGCAGCTAAACTCCAAGCACCTTTAAATGCTGTCCTTGCTGGTCCAAAAATAAAAGGATCACACCCAGTCGACATGACTCCTGCACTTCTGCAAGCATTCGAAGATACTAAAACGTCATTATGCAATGCAACTCTACTGGCTCATCCAGATCCATCAGCAGACTTGACAATAGTCACTGATGCGTCTGATACCGCCATCGGTGCTGTGCTTCAACAGCGAAAAGGAGATGACTGGGAACCTCTAGCTTTTTACTCTCATAAACTTACAGGTGCTCAAATGAAATACAGCCCCTACGACCGGGAATTGTTAGCGGCATATGAAGCTGTCAAATACTTTCGGCATATGGTCGAGGCAAGGAACTTTGCAATCTTCACCGACCATAAGCCACTGGTGTTCGCCTTCAAAACCAACAGAGACAGCCATTCTCCAAGGCAATTCAGGTACCTAGATTTCATAGGCCAATTCACCACAGACATAAGGTACATACCAGGCAGAGAAAATGTCGTCGCTGATGCATTGTCACGGGTTGAAGAGGTGTCAGTGGCAATAAACTTTGAGGATCTTGCAAAATTTCAGGAAACAGATCCAGAACTGCAAGACCTCATCCGAAACGGCTCTTCACTCAAGCTGGAAAAGATCCCTGCACTGACGGGAAACGCACACATTATATGCGATACTTCAATGACGAAGCCTCGCCCATATGTGACACCTCAACTGAGAAAGCAAGCCTTTCTATCGTTGCACAACATACATCATCCAGGATGTTCTGCTACAGTGCGACTGGTGACGCAAAGCTTTGTGTGGCCGGGGATTCGCAAGAACTGTAGAGAGTGGGCCAGACATTGCTTGCAATGCCAAGCAAGCAAAATAACCCGTCATACCGTTACTCCTCTTACCTCTTTCCTTACTCCTTCTTCGAGGTTTACCCACATACATCTCGACATCATAGGGCCCTTAACCATTTCTTGTGATTACAGGTACTGTCTTACCGTCATCGATCGATTTACACGATGGCCTGAGGCGTACCCCCTCAAGGACATTACTGCCGAGACCTGCGCAGCTGCTCTAGTGTCTGGCTGGATAGCTAGATTCGGCTGTCCGGCACGGGTGACTACAGACCGTGGTCGCCAATTTGAGAGCCACCTTTTCAAGGCTCTCACTACCATGGTTGGTGCGAACCACTTCCGCACTACCGCCTACCACCCAGCTGCAAATGGCATCGTTGAGCGGCTGCACCGCCAGCTCAAGGCGGCTATCATGTGCCATACTTCTTCGCAGTGGACAGAAGTCCTACCGCTGGTGCTACTTGGCATGCGTAACGCTTGGAAAGAAGACATCCAAGCTACGCCTGCTGAACTTTTATATGGCGAAGCTCTAAACTTGTCTAGCCAGTTTCTGTCTCCTACAGATTACACTGCAGCCGATGTCACACAATTTGCAACACGTCTTCGTGCACACATGGCCAAACTCACTCCCAGGTCAACCTCATGGCATACAACTTCTCCTTTCTACATTCCACGAGATCTGCATTCTTCCACACACGTCTTTCTTCGCCGAGACTACGTACGAAGCTCATTAGAACCACCTTACGCTGGTCCCTACAAAGTAATACAAAGATGCCCTAAGTATTACACAATAGACGTAAAAGGAAAGACAACTAACGTCTCTGTTGACAGGTTAAAACCCGCCTATATTTTGATAGAAGAGGAAAAACAACCAGAAGTCAAGTCTACTCCACCGGCCGCTCCAACAGCCGTTCCAGTACCAAACACAGAGAAAAGAACCAGAAGCGGGCGACGAGTAAAATTCCCCGATTTTTATCGACCGTAGTTACGGTCTGGCCAGGGGGAATATGTGGCGGAACAATAATTAAGTAAACCACCACTTCACATAAACATGAGCGGAAACGCTCCGCTTATGAATCTTGCGCCAAGCACAGGAATCATCCGATGTTTGCACCGAATGTACTGACGCTTACACGCGCCACCCGCACGTACTGCGCGCGTGATATTTCTATGGGCGACGGCGACAACGACCTTGGGCCTCCGAGAGACTGCGTGCACGCACCTCCACCTGCTCATGCGCCGAGCGGCGGAGACACAGTCTTCCTTCAACCGCCTACCGAACCATTCGGATCGCGCCGCGCTTGTTATTGTATTACCATTTTATTTTTGCTTGTTTTATTGTCAGTGTAATTTAATTTAATTCAATTATAATAATTCTAAATCGCTAAATAATATTATTCATTTCACTCATCTGTACTCTCTTCATTCTTTCATCCTTCCGCTACGCTTCACGCTTACACATCTCTAATATAAATAATATTAGTACGGGTTCGAATCCCGATCAAGTTGGAAGTTTAGTGACCATACTAAACCCGTCCACACATGGGTGTAAATCTACCATTGCTGGCAGATTTTTATTTTGACACTATATACTTTTTTTGTTGGACTTTTGTTCCTACGTACCTGTAGGTAGTGCCCTATGTTTTAGGTATTGGGTCACACCTGTAATGTCATCGATACTCTTTGACTCCGAACACAGCAATGCAATATTACATTGGTTTCTATGTGCAGTATTTCTTCAAAAGTGTTCACGGTTATTTCACCTAGAATCCTGACTATGTAGCCTGAGTCTTTGTGAGAATGGAATTGAATACGTTTCTAGTCTCATGTAAAGGCAATCTTATTATCTTCAAGTTCTATACGACAGTCAGTGCTAGGCTATAAAATATGTTGGCAATTGCAGCTCCAGTATCGTTGTGCTTATTTGTTTTCTTTACAACACATCTGTTTCAGGAATATAGTAGATAGACTGTGCCACTTCTTATACACGTGAAGTTATAACCTAAAAGCCTGAATTTGTTACATGTAACATAAATTATTTATTAGAGAATATAAAACACGACTTAAGAGCTCCCAAATGTGCCCTAATCAAAGAGTAGTGCCAACGTTACTGAAAATATTCTTTATCTTTTGGATATAATGTAGACGCCTATATATTTTGCTTCTGTGGGATGAAGACACGTCAAACAGAATAATCAAATAACGCATATACCACTATAGAGTTATACCTACTTATAGCTCGACATCGCAGCTCATAAATAATAAAGGTGCGCTGTGTTAGTCATAATTCATAAATATTTAAATGCTGGCCAAAGTCGGGCTTAGTCTCAACTTGCTGGGTTTAATTATCTGGCTTATGTAATGTGTTTTGAGCTGTAACAATACCTACCTGTTGTTCAGTTGTACCAACGAGCCCCAGATTGTTTGTTTGTACCAGTTTAATTCGTATTTTGTTTGTTAAATGTGGATTATACTTAATTATACTGGTTGGAATGTAGTTTCTTTTAGATTTATTTTTTAGGCCAGGCAGCGCTAGAGCAGTATTTGGAGATGTAATGTAGAATTATAATACCTCTAGTAGTCGTTTTCGTTGTCCATGGAAATAGATTATTTGCAAAGTCTTTATGTAATGCAATCTGCTTGACGCTAACAATCGAAGACATTCTTATATTTTTAACAAAGTTTTAAGAATGCTGTAATTATATTTTTAACAAAGTTTTAAGAATGCTGTAATACCTAACTATAACATTCTGATTACCAGTACTCCAATATCTTAGGATACCTCCTCGCAACACTAGTGGCGGTAAGTCCTGTTATGTAGGAAAGGATGGAGAGGCAGTATGGTGCCCTTAGTTTATGACTGACGGAGCTGCTTATTGGACTTGGATGTTTTGGGGAGTGTCTGCGTCGCATAAATTTGGGGCCAGACGCCCGCTTGTCATCACTGTGTGGACTGCCTCGAGGACATGGCGCAACATACTCTGGGGGAGTGCATGGGTTGGGTCGAAAAGCGCTGTGCCGTCGTTGCGACAATTTTGTGATCTCTCGCTTCCGACCGTGGTTTAGTCGAAGATCGGAAGCGAAAACGCTTGAGATGCTATCTGTTCTTGCTAGGAGTTGATACATGAAAAGGAGGCGACGGAGATGGAGCGAGAGGATACTTCTAATTGTACCCGCACAAGAAACAGCAGCCGGGCGTCGAAGGGTGTTTAACGATCTCCAGCCGCTATAAGGAGGAGACCGCTGGCGGCGAATTTGGGGCTGTGTCGTCGCTCAAGCAGTCAGGTTCAAAGAGGTGGCACGCAGTATGCGCGCCTTAATGGAAGGATGTGCGGTCATGGGAGCGGCCGCACTTGGTGATGGAGCTCGCTAGGAACGGCGGGCTGAAATGAGTCGTGGGTTCGACGAATGTACAAGTATCTCCCGGACCCCAACAAATGGGACTAGAAAGAACAGTGGGGTCTTAGTCAGTAAGAGTCCAACAGAAATCTCCATTCATCCAAGACGGAGGGTATCCATGACAATTTTCCCAAGGAAAAAAAAACGGATACCTACTAGTGAAATTGCGGACGGACCTAAATTTTAACTGCCAAGATAAAGCTAGTTTAATCTATACCTTGATAATGTAACAATGCTTAATTAAAATATATAGTGACCGGTGAGATAAACCTAAAAGATTAAGTTTTAATTGATACAGACGTTGGCAGGTGTGCAAAACCTTTAACAGGGTTTATAAATCCAATTACTTTTTTTAATTATGTCCATGTAAGTGGACGTGGAAGGTACAACTTAACACAAAATCCTTCATGAAAATTGTTTTACCTGAATCGTGGCGCGCCTTTCTTAGGGAGCCTTAATGAAGCACATTAAAAGATTCATGCAAGTTTTCATGAGAAACCTTTATTTTTCAAAAATGAACTTAGTAAGACTGATACTAACTTATTTTGTTTTCTTGGTTTGAGTTTTGTGTAATAAGCAACTGTAATTTCAACTAGAAACTACAGCTGAAACGCCAGGAGCGTCAATACAGATGTTGCTTTTCTATGATATTTCTTTGTGTTTTTATGTTAACATGGCAATCCAGAGTGGTTACCGGGCCACCACTTCTCATTATAATCGACAGTTAAGTAAGCTACCAACCAGCAAGGGAATGACGCGCGCTTTAACTCAAAAGTTCTGTTCGGTTGTCATTTGTGTGATTTGTCTGATGATAGTGTAAGCCCTAAGCCAGGCGGGGCGCGTGAGGGAGTGGCAGTCTCTGCGCCCTCACGTCCCTAGCCGCCGCAGGAGGAGACGCCCCGGGCGTCGGGAGTCGATAGCGGACTCCCGGCCACCGTAGGCGCGAGCTAGCGGGTGGCGAGCAATGGGTAGTTTGCCGCCCAGTAAGGACCAGGCTCGGGACAACGGCGCGTGGTGTTCCACACGCGCATCAAAGAGTAGTCAGCAGCACTGATAGGGTCTGCTAGGACCGATGCCTGTCAGGGTCGCGAGATTGTTCGAAAGAGATACCGTGCCCCTGGCACCTGGGCAACTGAAGGAACACGGGTGGGTTTTAGTGAGTAAAAGTCTGACACGCCCTCCCGCTCCGCCCAGAGCGGGAGAAGTAATTTGACGATTTCCCATCCAAAAAAAAAAGCCCTAAGCCTCTATGTTCCTCTTATACCCGTTCCCTGGCTATAAATTCCGGTTTATCCTTACCTTTGTAATGGGATCTCCAGGCGTTGGTTGAATACCTTCATTACACTTGTAATGAGTCGAATTACTTTCCAGACCATTAAGTAATCGTTTTAGTTCTTACTTCCAGACATTTACAATGTGGTGTAGGTAGGTGTGTTTTACATTTAAACTCGATTTATAAAGATTACGAATTGTTATGTACAAATACAATGCGCTGTGGAACATAAATCGGTTCCCACTGTTTATTTTAATTCGTGTAAATTAATAGCAGGACATGAAATGAAATTAATATAAGTATGTCGGCAACTTGTGTCTTGTGTCGATATGTACCGACCAGGTATACCAGCATTGTACTTTTGATGAAATAAAAATATTTTATTTCATATCCATTAAAATGTTTGCATACAATATGTAACATTACTGATTATTTACACATTTTCTCAAATTTTTCTGACTCTCATTGAGAGGACACCTGTGTCCCAGCAGTGGGAACATTAAAGGCTGATTATGTATTATACGTGTGTACACAATTAAAAAAAAAACCTACAATTTATAAATTAAACTAAAGCTATGTTCAAAAATGGTCGTTTCAGTGGCATATTTGTTAAATGATGTCTAGATTGTTCTGTTTAATTGTGAAGATTGTTATTGTTCCTAGTAAAATGATACACACAATGTTTATATACAGGTATATCTTGCACGAATCGGCGGTTTTACATAACCGTTAGCCGTTTTACAAAACACCTCCGTTGTGTAAAATAGCTGAACGTCGTTTAACTATTTTCCATAATAACTGAACTTTAACACGCAGAATTGCATATATATTTTTGGATTTAATAATACAGTTGGTCAACGATGAGAGGTTATGTAAAACAGCGGGAAATGAAACGTCTTATTGTAGATTTGAGTAATTATGTTGACGCTCGTGACTCTGTGTCTCATAAAAACAATAATAGCGTCTAAAATGGAAACAAATAGAAATAAGTAAAAAATATTCTAAATCAAGTGAAAACAGTGATGTTAAGGACGATTTTAAAGTTTTCACGGTTTTATGAAAGGTTCTTAAAATACTAGACATAACTGTGACCAACTTGGACCGCTTGCCGACTGCTATCACGGTATCACTCGCTAGGGTCACGCGCGGTTGGTCCAAGTTCTAACCTAATCTAAACCAATTGATTAGGGTGCCTATAAGAAGCCAGACCAAAGACTTATTGTGACTGCTAATAAACCATTTTGCATTACGTCTAAGCGTGTGTAGCAGTTTTGTTAAACGGTCGACAATTCATCTGCAACTTAAACATAATTATGACGAAATGCTTACTACTATTCTCCGGTGGGTGCGTAGGATATAAATTCTATGTAAGTCACTCAGAAGGGTACGGCAAAACCCCATTACGTCGTACACCCAAATACCTCAGTCGTTTTAAACCCTGCGGGGACTAACAACTTTCCCTAGAGCAACAATAATAAACAAGGTGATTGGTAATTCGATTGGTTCTCGAAAGGAGTAACACTTGAGCAAATTTTCAAATATTTATCGCCGAAAAAACAGATTCGAAACCTGGGTTGTTTACGAGTTAAGAGTCTTTTCAAGGTTATTGTTTTATTTTTGCTTTTCAACCAAAAATAACTTATTTCGAAAAAAGTCTTTATAATTAATACCTCTATAACAGTTTCTTTCTAAAACTCGAGAAACCAAATGAACGCCCAAGTAAACAAAAACTAAATAAAATGTAACCTACTGTTACCGAGCGACTTTGATTTCAAATGGAAAAGAATAAGCTTATCCGTATGTTTATAAAGCCACCCGCCAGAGGCCGGTAGTAAAAGTGAAATGTAGATCGTAAAACTAAGTTTTATAGAAAGCAACAAAACAAAAAATTTATACATAAAAATGGCGGAAAACAAACTAAATTTATCTTGAACCGGGACATAGTAATGAAATCTTCATCATTTCAGCCGTAAGACGTCCACTGCTGGACTTAGGCCTCCCCCAATTTGGGGGGCTTTGCCATAATTGGTAGGCGGGTTGGCGATCGCAGTATGGTGGCAAAATGCATAAAGAAGTTAGATTCTTGTACCATTGGATCTTGCTAAGGGGAAAAGACCGCAAGGATAACAAAACGAAATTAAAAAAGAAAAGTATTCGAAAGATCGTGGGCTGGAAAGCCCATGCCCAGCTAGAGACAAAGGTAAGTGTGTCTTTTTCTATGATGCAGAAACATGGTCAAATATAAGAAAACTGGACACATTTCACATAAGGTATTTGAGTTCCATTTTGTAAAGAATGGATGCTTTACTTATGCAGCGTCAATTCAAGTGGTGTCAGCAAGTCCTTGTTGGAGGACGATCGTTTACGGTTAGTTTTCAACTCTGAGATAGCGGAAGGTAAACGGAAGCATGGTAGTCAACATCTCCGCTACAAGGGTATGTCCAAGAGGCATCTAAGCGCATCCGCTTTTTATCCAACAGGTTGGGAGGGGTCGCTTCAAATAGGTCATCTTGGTGGCTTACTGTCTACAAAAATGTAATATTTTTCTAAAAATAGAGACCTTGGCCCTCCTACATCTATTCTTTTAATGCTGCCAGCAAACACTATGATACTGGTAGTCAGATTTTCGATGAAAAAGGCTTAACGTGCTTTTCGAGGCACGGATGGGTCTCATTACGTAAATATGGTACTCATTCACGGAACAACCAATGAAATTCACTATGAAGTTCACTAACCCTTAAATTGCAATAAAAGTACATATTTTGAAACCGAATACACCTGCAGACTTTAAATTTTTGGCACCTTAAGGGCCAATTTTTTAATCTGAAGAATAATTACAGTGGATTGATAACTTTTGTATGAAAAATTTTATAAACTACAGTAGGTGAAACCGGCGCTCGAAGAACAAAACTAACCTATTTAATTAAGTGCGAAAATCACAAAACGATTTTACACTGTTGTCGACTAGTGTATTTCAACCTTAGTTTTTAGAGATAAGACGGCCCACTGTGTCTCCCTGTGTCAAATTTTACGTACAAATCTGTAATTCGTATCGTGTACGTTAAAAAGAGTAGGTATTATATTATAACCTTAAATTAATAAAATTGCAAGGTACATACCAGTCTGGCCCCACACCGTACCCACATCGAGTTTGAAGCTGCCCAGCAGCTTGTTGGCTTGCAGAATGTTGCGAGATTGCAGTACCTGTAACAAACCTCACATTGCATGGCATTCGCAAAAAACCGAAATCTTTATAATAAAGAAAAGAATACCTTAGAATACCCCCCTCCAAACGGAGAAAGGCATGTAGTAATGTTGGTGGTAGTAAAATTACCACCACCAACATTACTGCATGCCAAACCCGTTTATACCGCAAGATGGAGAGGAATATGATTTATTTTTATGTTGGCACTTCGGAACTTTTGAATGCTTGGCAGTTTATACATTCGCTTGTGATAAACGGTATCGTAAACATTTTAGTATAAAAATGACAGCGTGGTTAATAACACTCGGTACCCATATTGTAAGAAATTCCTTTATGTGAATGGAATAATGGCTTATTGACAAGAGATTCAGTAACATAAATTTACCTAAGCTTAATTTTCAAGACCTGGCCAAGATTGACACATAGCAGCGAAGAATGGTGTAAAAGGTTTTATGATTATAATATCTTAGGACAACCAACACAACGTTATCTGATCCCAAACTAGGCAGAGCCTGTACTATGGCAACCAGACAACTGATAAACATACTTAAATATTTCTAAACACATACATATTATAGATAAATTACACCCAGACACAGAACAAATTATTGTGCTCATCACACAAAGATTTGTCCTGGGTTGGAATCGAACCCACGACCTCAGTCTTAGCAGTCAGGGTCACTAACCACTAGACTAACAGGCCAGTGAAAATATGTTTTAAACAAATAAATAAACTTTTGTGGTAGTCAAATTTTAAACCAAACTTTATCTTGCGTGGATTTCCCTGATTAATATTTATTTGTTATAATATAATACCTCTGTTTTGCCTGTTATGTCTAAGTCCCATATAATAGGAGACGAGCCTATGTTGACATCTACTGGGCAAAAATCCAGACTCCGGGCTTATAAAAAGAGATGAGATGTTGGATCTAATGAAATGAAATAAGAAATAGACCGATCTGGGAACAGAACCCAGCACCTGATATTCAGCAGTAGCTCTTGCAACCACTATTATACGGACGAGACAATCTGCCTTCTGAGAGGGTTTGATACCCTCTAGTGCGTAACTACAACATGTAACGTAATTAACGCACACCCTCTTAAGGGGTCATTGTACTCATCATTATGAACAACTTTTACTATGGGACAAAACCTGAAATCGCGAAAAAAAAATCAGCTGTTTCATTCAAAAGTTCAATACCTATTCGACCAAAATGTATGAAACCGCTGATTTTTCTCGCCATTTCAGGTTTGCAAATGCTATTGCACACTTACGTAGGAATCCTGATTGACCGATAATTTTCTATTTTTAATCAAAATTTAAAGAAAATTCTTTATTCTAATAGTGAAATTCACTAAAAATGAATCAATAACGATCCAAAAAAGTTAAAATAATAATCCTCAATTACGGCGATACTCTAAAAACGTATTTGATCCCTAGACATTATTGATGTATGTTTATTAGATTTTAAAATAAGTACCTGCTTTTGTCTTCATGTCTTTTGAAATTAAAAACTTAGCACCACCATTATGTTTTAATTTGTAACTTCATTTTCTATCTAAAACAAATTAACGCGTCCAAGATAGTCGCATTATTTTAAAATGAAAAGCGGAAAGAAAAATAGAACTTGGTGTTCCTTTTTTTAATTCTATTTTTCGTACTTTTGAATGGCCAGCAACATTTTTTACAACAAAAAGTTTTAAAAACTACATGGCAAAAACTTTTTAGTTAATTTAAGTTACCCATTTTAAAATTCGAATTTGTAATGTTTGTTGATATTAATTCGTGTAAGCGTAGAAAGGAATAAATTAATGTTACGGTACGTGTTTCGATACTCAGATAAGTACATAGTCACACTATTGCCTCAAAATTCCAAATGGGAATCCATTTAAGGGATTAATCACATAGCTAGAAATTAGAATTCATGGAATCGCATCCGTGCGAATTGACTAGTAAACCGGTATATTGCGCGTATTAAATTGGTTGCAATTTCATAACAGCTTCGTCAATAACATAAAACATCTTTTATGTTTTCCTCTTTAAATTGGTTTCGCAATCTTGCCTACAACCTGCCAGGGTCGCGAGATTTGTTCGAAAGAGTTACCGTGGCCCTGGCATATAGGCAACTGAACGGGTGGGATTTAGTCAATAATATTCTGACACGCCCTCCCGCTCGGTGTCCTTCTGGAGACGTCATTTCAGGAATTCCCACCCACAAAAAAAAAGCTTGGCTACAAGGAAGGACTTAATGAATAGATAAACTTCGTTCTACTTGTATTTGTACATGAAATTGCAGGCTAACCTAGTAGGTTACCAGCCTCAGGCAAGTCCAGTTAATTAAAAGTCAATAAAATATGGCCTCCAACCAGGTCTTAAAAAAAAAATAAAGAAGTGAATCAAGGTCTTCTAACTAGACAGACAGCTGTGCTGCTGAGGAGTTTGTTGGCCACTTCTTCTTCCCAGCTAAAGCACTAGGAAGTGCGCGACGGGTGGGCGATTTGGGGGACTGTCTTTTGTAATTTTGACGTTCGAAAAGTGCTGATCCTCAGCCTAATTTGAATATATGACTTTTGATTTTGAATAAAACTAAAATACTATAAGAAAACTTGCAGAAGTTGGTTTGTTGCGATTATTTATTCTTAGGGAATTAATAATCGCAACAAACCAACTTTTGCAAGTTTTGATTTTCAACTGTCAGTTCCAATTCAAATACTTGGCCAGCAAGACAACTTGCTGCAAGTAAATGTTCATACGACGGACTTATAAGCAGGTCCACCACATGTCAGTATCGAGAAGCTGTCAGAAATAAATACCAAAACGAATTCTCTAGCACCTTGTAAAAATCTAGTAAAGCACCAGTCCTACTGTCAACGTGGAAACGACTAGCTGTCAAAGATTTTCTCGCTTAAGTAACGTACAATCGATTGTAGGTTCCGTATGTGCAAATAGATACTTGTACCGCTAACTGTTTACAGTGCTGGCGAGTACTCGTTAGAGACAGCGACAAGACGTTTCAAAGAGAGATATTAATGATGCTGTCTTGGCGGGCAAAACACTGAGAGACTCATGCTCATCACAGCGCACTTACTGTTTCTCGCGCATTGCTTACTCTACTAGTTTCTAGTTAATCGGCTGCAGTAAAACAGATTATTGATACAGGTTATTGATACCTTTCCATAATAACGAGCACTGCACGCGTAGCATGACCACCGTAGAAATGGGTTTTGTCGACGGAAGAATAGACAAAATTACAGATTGTAGAAAGATTAAAGACAAAATTAAAGATTGTAGAAAGATTTGTACCGTTTTATGCTGGCGTAGCATGACAATTCTATCTCTATTCTACCAAGAATAGACAAAACCCATTTTTACGGTGGTCATGGTACGCGTGCTGGTATACGAGGTCGAAACGAAATCCGAGACAATGCCATTGAATATATCGGAAAACCATTTGAGTCAGATCGAGTAGGAATTGTTAGCACTAATTTCAAGAGCTTTATATGATACTAGATTTGTCGTATGTAACGGAGATCAACTAGAAATACAATAGACATTGTTGTTGTTTCGGATATAAGGACCATTACAATGCCTGTAGCTCCAACTCGTTTTTTCATTTAACGAATGTTTCATGAAAAGGGAACAAGAATGTTCGCGCAAAAATAAGTATTCGTCAGTGTAATAAGTTTCTAAAAACACACCAGCTGCGATAAAAAGCGGGCACGACAAAATTTCGTCCCATTATCTCGCGCCGAAACGAGATAAGGCATGTGCGCATCTCGTTTCGTCGTGAGCGCATAAAGCTCAGGACTAACTTTGTGTATAATGGAAAAGAAAGTTTAAAATGCTGTTGTTTTCGTGTGAGTTAGACACTGTAGTACATTTTTACGAGAAAATGACTTTTCAGTAGTTCATCCGGGCTTAAAGTGTGTCGTTGACAGGGTGATAATTTTGTGAAATTTATTTGAAAAAAGGATGGAGGCGTTACAACAAATTTCGATCAGAAGCTATTTTCATACCCGTCGAAGCTGCATGGTATCGGTAATGGTGTTATAATTATTTACGCAACGAATTATAACACCTTAAGGTAGATGCGCTAAAATAGCCCACGAAATTCCAATTTTCTTCCGTTTTTTGCCAATTTCCAGGTCAGCTTAAGGCTTTACAGTCAGTAAAAATTGCAGTACAATTCTTTAAGTTTATTTAATCCCATTGAAAACTATTTCATGAAAACTAATCTCTATTTGGAACAAAGGTATGATATGGCCTAAACATGGTGGTTGCTCACATTGGGCCTCATTAGAAGGCTGACAGTCACCCAAATGGCAATGCAGAGGGATTTGTATGGAATTCCCCGACGTGTTCGAATCAGAAATTAAGAGGCAAGGTAAGAGGAAGAACGAAGGTAATCGACATTGCCCGAAGAATTGCCAAACTTAAGTAGCATTTGACGCGGCACATTGCTCAAAGAACAGATGGCCGATGGAGCCGTAAGGTTCTGGAGTGGCGACCGCGCGCCTAAAGACGTACATGTGTGGACCGATGACCTTGTTAAGGCCGCAAGAATGGGCACGCCACAATTGCGGCGGTAAGTCCCCTCTTTGAGGAGTGGATTGAGAGGCGCCACGGCGTCCTCACCTTCCGCCTGACGCAGGTTCTCACCGGGCATGAGTGCTTCGGTGGGTTCCTGTTCAGGATAAAGCGGGAGGAAACGCCCGGGTGTTTCCATTGTGAGGATCGTCTGGAGGACACGGTGGAGCATACGGTGGAGGTGTGCCCTGCCTGGGCGGAGCACCGCCGTGTCCTCGTGGAGGCGATCGGCGGCGGCGACCTCTCGCGTCCGGCCCTGGTGCGAGCCATGGTACGGAGCGAGAGGGCATGGGAAGCCGTCACCTCCTTCTGCGAAGCAATAATGCTCGCGAAGGAGGAGGCGGGGCGCGTGAGGGAGTGGCAGTCTCTGCGCCCTCATGTCCCTAGCCGCCGCAGGAGGAGACGCCCCGGGCGTCGGGAGTCGATAGCGGACTCCCGGCCACCGTAGGCGCGAGCTTGCGGGTGGCGAGCAATGGGTAGCTCGCCGCCCGGTAAGGACCAGGCTCGGGTCGACGGCGCGTAGTGTTCCACGCGCGCCTCAAAGTGATGTCAGCGGCAATGTAGGGGTCTGCTAGGACCGATGCCTGCCAGGGTCGCGAGATTGTTCGAAAGAGATACCGTGACTCTGGCACATGGGCAACTGAAGGAACACGGGTGGGTTTTAGTCAGTAAAAGTCTGACACGCCCTCCTGCTCCGCCCAGAGCGGGAGAAGATGATTTCGCATCCAAAAAAAAAAAAGGCCGCAAGAATCCACTGGTTGCGGGAAGCACAGAACCGATCGACGTGGCGGAACCTTGGATAGGCCAATGTCCAGCTGTGGACATCTTTAGGTTGAAATGATGACGATGGTTAAAGCATGAGCCATCTTTCTGACTAACCGACTCTATGACAACTCAAAAGTGCCTGTAAACGGTTTAATTGAAATAAATGCTTCGGTTTTAGTTAGAGTTTAAGTGCGTTCCAAACCCGCCTGTACCTACTGAGTGTAGTGACATCGACAATCAATTTTAATAGAATGTAGTGATAATAATTTAACTTCCAATCACTGGTAGAGCCTACTCATTAATGAAAGTGTGGTAGGCACGTCAATATGGTTGCATTGGCTCGGGAATAATCAATTTCCGCTTAACGATTAGTTTTGTAGGTACAGAGTTTCACTGATTGCTAAGCTACGGTAAGCTTAGGCTGCGAATTGATCATCACGGTACTTCCCGAGGGTTTAGGCAGACAGCAAAGGTGTATGGCAACACCCTCATTTCGAAAAGTCTTATCGTGCATTTACCTTTTTCCAGAAATGTGTTTAACGCATATTTAACAGAACCTATAGACTTATTTCAAAAAATAGTTTAAAAAAACTAAAAAAACACGCTTTTAATGGGAAAACCAAACTAAAAAGTACAAAATAATGGAAAAAAGCGTGGGGTGCTTTTTAAGGTATTTTTTTATTGATATCTCCATTATTTTGTACTTTTTAGTTTGGTTTTCAATGGAAGCGCGTTTTTTTAGTTTTTTTTTAAACTATTATTTATTTTTTAGGGTGTTTCGAATTTTGAGACGAATGTCAGCGTAGTTTGTGACGTATGCCAGCGTAGTTTTCGAAGACAATTTTTTTTTGCTGTCCTGGTAACCCTGGCAAGGATAATGGCACAAATTAGTTTGTGACGTATGTCAGCGTAGTTTTCGAAGACAGTTTTTTTGCTGTCCTGGTAACCCTGGCAAGGATAATGGCACAAATTTATGAAATTATTGCATTGTCATCGGTCCTTAACAGGTGTGCAAAGTTTGAATGAAATCTGGTCGTTTAAAGTGGGTCAAAATCGCGCTATAAGGAGTCGGTTACAAACAAACATACAAGTGAAGCTAATATAAAGAATGTAATAAAAGTGTAACCTGGCTAAACTTAAGTGGTAGTGGATACTTTACTCGAACAACGGATGACCGATGAAGCCAAAATAATCTGGAGTGGCGACCACGAACCGTAAGATACAGAGTTGGGTAGCCTCTAACAAGGTAGGCTGATGAACTTATGAAGGCAGCATGAATAAGCTGGATGCGAGAAGCGCAGGACCAGACAAAGTAGCGATGTAAAGTCTATAGCGGCCTATGTCCAGCAGTGGACATCTTTCAGCTGAAATGATGATAATCTGATAGGTCAGCCAGATGGTAATCTATGTTAAGGCAACGGACATTAGATGAGGGGTCGTGAGTTCAAACCTCACCTGTTGCACAGTGTTTGTGTTGTGTTATGTATTTCCCCATACTACAGATAAGCAGGGACTGCAGATAAAATATGAGTAAAAGAGACGGTGTTTTACAAGGCTAATCTTTTTTAATCCCGATGATACACACAAGCATAAAAACATATTTTCACCACAAACAGCAAACTCAGAATATTGTTGAAAATGCTGCCTGTATCCAAAACAGCTTGATCAACTGTATAACTTCTAAGAGGTGTTAAAAACAGGAATCCCAATTATGAAGACAACGGATTCATATAATTTTTGACTAAAAAGCCGATTGCTGTGCAGCTTGTTGTCAAGTGGCAGACATGACGTCAGGAAGCCTTTTTCGAGTTTAATAAAACACTGTCAATAGTAGGTACCTAATACTAAATACTACATAATTAATTTCCAAAGTTGAAAAACTTTTATTAAGTGTATTCGCTCCTAGAAAGTAATTTGCCTCACTAAAGGACCGCAACTTATAAAAAGTCCATTTATTTTCTTTTTCAAAGTTTAACTTATAAGTAAAAGCTAAGAAAAGACAAAGTTCAGAATAAAACGTTTTGATTAGAATTTAATAATAATATGTATTTATAAATCTTACATTAGTATCTAAACAATAGTTACATGAAAACTTTCAACTTGGTGAGAAATGTATTAATTAAAACGAAATGTTGTACACAATCAAGCTACAAAATGCCTGGAGAATTCATCTACCGACCTAATTATTTCTGTACGGAGGCTGTTTATCTGCTATATTTTAGTAAAATCATTATTAGCTGGAGGTGCTATGCTAATTAGACAACAAGATAATAAAAGCTTTGAATACCTACTGCTTTCCCGTCCGCAGTCACCTTTATTAGAATGATAATAATTGATTTGTGAAAATATTTGTACAAACCTAGTACAATCTATCTACTTTTCCTAGCTGACTACTCTGGGAAGAAAAGCCGTAATAAACTCAGAGCTCACAATCTCTTTTAAAGTCCTGACATAATCTTGGTGAAAAAGATTGATGTCTAAAGGGGTCTTTTGAGGAAAGAACACACAGATTGAGTGGACCTGTCCAGTCAGTGATGAACTTAAGGAGCTCCACGATTCGACGTACGATATTAAAATTCCCCTTTATTGACCGTACTTCTTATTTTTCATTTTGATGTTTAATAACTTCTAGTATTCCTTCTAAGCCTAATTCCATTTTATTTTGATGATTTTGATTTTGCTAAGGTGTCTTAAGGTATTTTTATTAGTTGCACCTCAGAAAAACCGGTAAATGACATTCGGCCGCTAATTATACCGTTCCTTTTGGGACACTTTAACCAATAATTCCTCTAACTAATCTGAGCATAGTTCTAGGAACTGAAAAGGACTCTATTTGGAGATAAGTCAATCTCCTGGAAACAATATGGCAACTGCGAAAAGAATGAAGAAGTTCCAAGTGTACTCCTTTATTCCATATGCAAATTTATGCACTCGAAATGCCATATAAAGTTAACAAGAAGTCTGGAAACCAGAATATTTCACCTGTGAAAGTTGAGATTGTAAACTGGACTCAGCTGGGGGAAGTTTCCTTGAATAAAAATGAGTATAGTCCGAGAAATACGTAACGCTCATATACCTACAGACTGTATGTAACATACAGCGTGTTTCAGATGCGAGGAATATTGTAATCGCATCTGCATCCAGTCTGTCCGAGACACCTTTGTAGGTGGCCGGCCCATTTAGCTGGGGAGTGGCCCATGCTATGCTTGCACTACCTATACCTGTAGGTATCTGTACCTTCAGTACCTACTCGATCCAAACGTATAGGGACAGCATTTTTCACGATTACGATCACGGTCCCAAGGCATAAGATGGTTTGCACCTTAATTGCGTATCGCACTATTAAGCGTAGCAATCTGAATCATTCTGAATGACGGGAATACTAATCGAATTCTAATCCATTGCTTCAAATGTTTGTCAAAATTTCTCGACTCAATATCACGGAAACGTAAATAATGCAATGAATGACAAAATTAAAGTTATTCCTACTGTTGATGTGTAACGAAGTTATCCCACTGTTGATGACATCACTGACTCGCTGTGTAAAACAAAGCTAACTTAGCGTGATGTATTAGGTAGGTAAACCTACGAGTTATTATTGGTGCAACCACATGAGAATAAAGAATTAATGTGGTGTAACTAAAATAAAGTTTCTTAAATTTTCATAAAACTTAGGATTTTTGCGAAGTTTAGTGTCACGTCCATCTATGGCTGTGATTGTCAGAAGCTAAATAAGTCTTTAAAACTACTAAACGAATTGACGCCTTTCCTTTCCTCACTATCTTTCTCATATCCGGAATCTCCTATTCCGGAAATTTCTTATGTGAGATTTAGATTATTAGAATAAATTCGTAAATTTTGATAACCTATGTTTCTTTCCCTTCCTTTTTATATATACACAGGTAGGGATATATTACTAGTAGTACTATTTTAAGACTGTTTATTTAATTTATTTAATAGCTTTATGCCTTACATATTTAGTTCTAATTTTAGTTTAGTTTTGTCTTGTGTACATATTCATTTATTTATTAGCTTTTATATGTGTAAGGGCCGCCTTAGGCGGTGAATATATATTTTTTTTCTTTATCTTTTGCCCGTCCTTGCCATAATTTTCCGATTATTAATTGTACGGTGTCGTTTCTCCATCTTTTGAATAGGTTGCCGTTCTATCTTGGAAACCATTTTGTAATTACATATATGTAATCAATAGCTCTCTGAATATGACGTGACCTTTTCCATTTCATTGTCAGGACCTGTTTTCGTTCTCTCTTTGTTCCTTTCCTTATCAATGAACTTTTGAGACTATCTTTCAATTTAATGTGGTATATAACTCTGTTCTGGTCTTCTTTGACAGCTGTTTATTTTACTGCGTATATGAGAAATAATATTACTTAATGAAAATAAAGGGAACCCAAAGCAATTGATAAAAAAAAAACCTATATCAGCAGCGATACGGTCGCTTTAATATACTGGGATCGTGTTTGAAAAAGGTGTTAGTGTAAAACGGTCACCGCGCAAACACGTCTTTATTTTCTTTATTGATCGATACATTTGCGTGATTAAACGCTTATGTAGGTAGATATACCTACATAAACGTTTAATCAGGCACGTATTTGACCAAGAAGTATTATTATTATAAACCTTATTTCATGTATCACAGTCGGTGATACTTTATTCACATTACAATCTAGCCTATTAATTAATTAATAAATTGTCCAATAAAGTCTTTCTTATTTACTATGTACGACTCTTGATTCACGTGGTCTTTATAATGGTCAGCACTTGCAATACATTTTAAATTCACTCACACTGCACTAAACTAACTCAAAAGGGTAACTTACACACACACACACACATCACACATCATCACTTCACATTGGACCTGTGCTGTCAAGGAGTGGGCTCGCCTCGACAATCACCAGTTGATAAAGCCTGTGGTCATGAGCTTCTGCATATTTTTGTAGTACTGTGTTTACGACATCCAATTTGAGCTCCTTGAGTAGGTCGCCGTTTTTTATGTAATAATAATATCTTGGTTACTATTGGTACCTACTGTGCGTCAAGAATCCCTTTGCAGAGTAAATACAGCCTGAGGCCGTAACATCCCAATCTCGGTGATGCTCGTGGTTTTGACAAAATACTATATTGATGCCAAATATTATGTCAGGATCTGAATAATAATTGGTACCTAACCAAAAAAAGATCTGGGGTAAGTTTTTAGAAATTTCATTGAAGATGGATCTACTTATAACGAGAAAACGCACGAATTATGCACGGAGGTTCTTATTCACTTCCAGCAATGTTCTACCTACTTTGTCATTGTCCACATTGTCGTCTCGATTAGCTACTCAAAAAACTTACAATTGCTGACTAACAAAGGCGCATTTTTAGGAAAGAAGTTACATAAACCTACCAACATAATTAGGTATGACAGACTAACAACCCAAGAGTACGATCACTAGCATGATATAAAATAAGTAAGTTGTATTATAATATTAACTTAAACCGTAGCAAATTCCTCTGGACTGAATAATAGAATAGAGACAATTTAATGTCTCGTCGCATAGGCATTGTGTACGATGAAATGTGATATATGATAGGATATGTTAATTTATTGGAAGTCTCCAGGGAAGCAATGAAGGTGCACCCTGTAGGAAGATGTTCGTTTGGTGGTAGCCAACGAGTAGAAACCTGAACCGCCCCTGGATCCAAGTGGGAAGGTGTAAATCGAACCTCAAAATATGGTGAAAGAGATGAACTAACCAACCTTTTTTTTTTTGGATGGGGAATCATCAAATGGCGTCTCCCGCTCTAGGGTGGAGCGGAAGGGCGTGTCAGACTTTTACTGACTAAAACCCACCCGTGTCCCTTCAGTATTGCTGACATCTCTTTGAGGCGCGAGTGGAATACTACGCGCCGTCGACCCGAGCATGATAGCCAGCCCCCCGCAAGCTCGCACCTACGGTGGCCGGGAGTTTCGATAGCGGACTCCCGGCAACCGTAGATGCGAGCTTGCGTCCCGTCCGCTATCGAAACTTACCACCCTGTACGGTAAATCAGCACGCATGTATATGGCAATACCTCCTCCATAGTTGTGGTCTTATCGTAGTCTATCAAGGCGAAACCGGGGAGTGGGGCTAGCTCGACTGAATTGCAGCAGGAGCTACGTCACAAACTATGCTCCATCTTCTATCCTGCCGTCTGCGCCCAAAAACATGAAGTCGAAGTGACCTTGGCGCTGCCACAGATAACGCTGTGGAATTGCCAATGTTTAAAGCCAACAAGATTAAAAATCCTGTCATACCAGCGACACGATAAAATAGGAGAAGAATGTAAAACAGATATGAATAACTTTTGTCTTGTCGGCCATTATTTTAAAAATTATCCGTTTTATGAATTACTAGCTTGTGCCAGCGGTTTCGCTCGCGTATTATACGTATAAACCTTCCTCTTGAGTCATTATATCTATTAAAAAATACCGCATCAAAGTCCGTTGCGTAGTTTTAATTATCTAAGCATACATAGGGACAGACAGAGGGAAGTGACTTTGTTTTATACTATGTAGTGTAATACTCTATTGTCCGCAACACTAACATCATACAAAAAAACCGACCAAGTGCGATTCGGACTCGAGCACTGAGGGTTCCGTACAAACCTGTAGGTAGACTATTTGATATGAATTTCAATTTAATACCTCTACGCGTTCTTGAGGAAAGGGGTAGTACCTTTAAAAATATTTTTATTATATGATGTAACTAAAAATTTTGGGCTTTCGCAATTTTTCCTTTATCTGTGCTATAAGACGTTGCTTCGTACCAAATTTCAAAATTTTTGATCGACTGGCCCTGATCGAGTACCCTTTAGGTTTTGATTCCCTTGCGAGATTCGAAAATTTGCGGAAATTTGCGGCATAAACGGCTATATCTTTTGATTGCGTTAGCTTAGAAGTTTGATTTTTTCACAGCTCCAAGGGACAATAGACTTGAGTATTTGATATAAATTTCAGCTTGATACCTCCACGTGTTCCTGAGAAAAAGGGTCTTGACAGACGAACGGACGGACAACAAAGTGATCCTATAAGGGTTCCGCTTTATCCTTTTGAGGTGCGGAACCCTAAAAAGGACACCACCCATACCAACCAGGGTACCAACCCATATTTAAAATGATAGTATGATTGGCGGTCTCATCGCACAAGGCGCATTTCCTATTTACGTAACCGGTTTCGTCATATTATTAGGGCCATCATTAACATTTGTTATTTTCAACAGTATTTGACAATTAGGTGACAAAAACACTGTGTTTGGACAGCCGTAATTGTGTGACGCTCAACGCTTTCTTAGAAAGCATAACAAACTACCTTTGGATGGATTGAAAGAAAGGAGATACATTTTGGGCTTTGAAGGTTTTATTTTAAGAGTTATATAAGGTTAGCTAGCAACCTCAACAAAACTGCTAATATTATAAATGTGATGTTAATTTCTTACTATTGTATAGAATCAAGTTTTTCTAACCGAATCGACAGCAGTGCTGCTGGGGAGTTTATTGCTGCACTTTTTCTTCCTAAATAAAGAAGCAGGTATTAGTGATGGGCGGGCATTTTGGGGGACTGTCTTATGTAATTTTGGCGTCTAAAAAGTGATTCTCAGCCTATTTCAATAAATTACTTTTGATTTCTGATGCTTATGACACAGGGCATTTTTGAAATTTTGCACTTAATATTACTTCAATAAAATGAGGGAGATTGTGCTTACTTAATTTGGGTAGTAATGGGAAAGAAATCGACGAAACAAAAAAAAAAAAATACGATTGACTTCCTGCCGCTCTGTAAACAACAAAGAGTGCTGTCGATTAAATGCCCCAGCTCTTAATAGTGTGAGGTATAGAAATAATGGAATAACTGAAGGAAACCTGGAGATGTCTCGATTTAATCTTGTGCCTAGTTAACGTTACTTGGCAGTAAATTTTGCTAACTATAATTGCAAGAGAGAGACGGGAACATATCAAAGCTAGGACACATGCTACAAGACGTTTATAATAGAACTCGATCTTGGAGTTAGTCTGAGAACTACCAACAGTAGTCACTTGGGCTTTTCTGGGTCGATCTTCGCCCAAACTCCGTGCTCCAGGCATCTATTCGAGCCAGGTCTATGTTAAAGTCTCAATGGCATTTCACAACTCTTCAAAAGGGGCTTGAGTGTGGAGATCATCAGCACACAGATGACAGAGAGAAGATAGTCGTTGAGAGTTACCTTTAATAAGTAGTGTGAAACCCTGGGATACACCAGCAGAAATCAAGAGCCAAGAAGAGAAAGCTTCCTCAAATAAATACGTTCCCACGTTTCAGAAACAAAAAGAGACAATCACATTTTAAAATACCAAAAAAATAAAGGTCATTTTATACCAAAAAACCTGGAGCCTTCAACTACAGGTATTTCTATGCCTAAATGGAGACTCCTCGACATACAATGTAAGCTAAAATTATATGTAATAAACTAATTTTATTTCATTTATTTTTTTATTTATCAAAAACTCTTTTTGGAGGCATTCAGCTGAAATGATTATTACAACAGTATATGTAAATCTGACCTTTTGAGAACGATTTTATTTTCCCAAAAAATGCTCGTGGTATTGTTATTATAATAAATAAAACTGTGATTCTGAAATCTCTGGGAACGGGTAAAATGAAGGGTATGACGTCACAGTTAGGCAGAGTACTCATGGAATTTTAATGATCATTGGCCAGAGCGCTCCGGGCTGTCTGACCCAGTTTTGTCAGAATGTTCCTGTTCAGCGCTACGTTTCCTGTACTCTGCATTTGTTATCAATGTTTACATTGGTGTGTTCCTGTGATATGTTCCAAAAGTATCTGAAGAAAATCTAAACAAAATTCGAAAACGTATCTGTGAACGACAATTTGTAGTGCCACTTACAAATAGAGTGCTATAATTTGATTATTTGAGTACGTAAACCCAAAAATCTAATACATATTATAGAGAATTTTCATTTGGAGTTTAAGGTTAATTTTATAACCTCAATTTAGTCAAGGTATGACACAGTTTCTGCATATAAAAAAATAGGTATATATTTTAATTAGTAATGTTTTTCAAACATTAATTGTTGGAAAAAATGGTGAGATATGAAGTTAAAAATAAAATCTAGGCAAATAAATAAAATTGGAGTGTCTGTTTTTAATATTATAATAACCACTTTTTACTAAAGTTTATATGGATGTATACACGGTACATATACCAAAACAACATTTTTTTAAATTTTTGTCTGTCTGTCTGTTTGTTCACCCTAATCTCTGAAATAGCTGAACCGATTTTGACGGGTCTTTCACTGGCAGATAGCTGATGTAACAAGGAATAACTTAAGCTACTTTTACTTTAGAAAAAGAATATAGATCTCACGAAAAAAAAACTTTTTTGTTAGTCGCGACCTATATAACGTGGATTAATGCATTCTTAATTCATTAACCGCGGTAGTACGTCCATAATTTCCGACATCCACGCGGGCGAAGCCGCGGGCAAAAGCTAGTAAACAATAAATGTTTATTAGTAACATTTTAGGTTTATCTTAACAAAATACCCGAAGACTAGACATAGACATCGTTAGGTGCTTGTAGTAAGTTAGATAAAAATGAAAATCACTAAAGTTGAAATCTAAATAAAGATAATGTTTTACTAATTCCCTTTAGTAAAGAATTGCGTCATCCAGCTCGGTAGACACAACTTTGATAAGGAAGCAGACTCAGTTAGGCTGGTCAGCATTTGGAAAACTTCGGCAAGTCTTCTCGTCGCCTATCCCGCAATATCTGAAGACTAGGGTCTTCAATCAGTGCGTCCTGCCTGTAATGACATACGGTACCGAAATGTGGACACTGACAGTTGGGCTGGTCCACAAATTTAAGGTCGCTCAGCGCGCTATGGAGCGGGCTACGCTCGGAGTTTCTTTGAGGGATAAAATCAGAAATGAAATTATCCGGAAAAGAACTGGAGTTACCGACATAGCTCGCAGAGTATGCAAGTTGAAGTGGCAGTGGGCTGGCCATGTCTGTCGAAGGACCGATGGCCGGTGGCGTAGACGAGTCTTGGAGTGGAGACCGCGTATCAGCAAGCGTAGTGTGGGACGCCCCCCAGCTAGATGGACCGACGATCTAAGGAAAGTGGCTGGGGCAGACTGAATGCGGAAGGCGGAGGACAGGGTGTTGTGGCGCAACATGGGAGAGGCCTATGTCCAGCTGTGGACTGCGATAGGCTGAGTTGATTGAAGGAATTGCGTTATAATTGAACCTAAAACTGTTGACACTGTTATTAATTACTTTTGCAACAGTGTTTATATTTTAGTTCCCGCGGGATACCGTTTAGTTTTTAAAAACATTGTGAAAACTACACGGTGTGTTAGACATATTCCATTTAAAGTTGGTCGGAAAATAGAAATGAAAATACGAACGAAAAATTCGCTTTAAAAGTTTAAACTCAGCACCGCAGTGCAACTACTAGTAACTGAACTGTAAATACACGCTTTGAATTGGTTCTTAATGTGTTTCGAGGTTTTGCGTTTGAATAAAAAAAGCTAAGTAATGAGAACGCGGTGTTATTCTTTTGTTTTATTTTTCTGTTCACCTCTCAAACTAAAAATGTTTACGTTAGGATTTGATTTATTCTCTACAATACCTATGCAAACACGGTTAGGTTGTTTGCAAATTACCACAAGGCAGACTTCGTTTGGTCATGTATTTATCTTTAATACGCTTCTATAATATTCCAAACAAACTATTAATGTTACTAAAGTCAGTTATAGAACTTGAACGTGTGGTGGTATTCAACCCAAGTTACAAGTACGACACCAAGAGATATTGCTAGAATTTGAAACTTATGCACATTGAACTTAAGATTGCATTTCGTACCAAGATGCAGACACTTCTGAAGTATGTGTGTTCTTTTGAGTGTTCAAAATGCTCCGCCAGCTAAAACTTACTCCATACTTAGAGCATATCACATAATTAAGATAAAACCCAGCGGGAGTATAAATTACGACGACATTATCTCTCTGGGTTGAGCGAATTTCAACAAGTTAGGTAGGTGCCTAAGATGTAGAACTAACTGAAAATGCCGGCAACAAAATAGTGTTCAGTAAAAGATTTTCAAAAGGAAACCTGCCACTGTCAAGCGGTATATGTCGAGACATCGTGGTTCCGTTGATAAGGTTTATTTGGACAATGGAACCAAGTATTTCTAAACGTATACTTTCGGAACTTCACAAGTTGTTATTTTCGAAACATTATAGTACTTTGGTCGGTCGGTTGGTTGGTAGAATTTGGTCAAATGTTTGCTGAAAATCGCATGAATAGGGCCTTCAATGGTCGGCTGCTAGCTATTTTGGTGCAAATTGGGAGGCCAATATAAAAAGCTTAAAAACTCAGTTATATCGCGTGATAGGAGAAACAATTGTCTTTCGAAGAGTTATGCATGCTCAAATTGAATCCGTTATGAATACTCGAACTCTATGTATAATGTTGTCCAATGATCCTTTGGAACCTCTTGTTTTAATTCCAGCGTACTTTATGAATCTCACGCCTTCAAAGTATTACTGCTGGAGTAATAGATGATGAATACTCTTTCAAGATACGATTTGTTAGACGAAATAGTAGTAAAAGCATCACCTCTGTACATTTTTTTCTGTTGTTTTCTTCTTGTCTGTTTATATATGTGTGTATATAAATGGTTATATAAATAAATTAATACTTCAGTCGTTTTAGAGGCATTGGAGAATAGGTTCCCACCACACTCAACAAACGTGTCGTAAATGGAATACGTCAGTCGATCCAATCGTTGTCGGTACAATTGTCATACTCTTATTAACTGAGGATGCACTCCATTCCACTCCATTGCCGCTGGGTGCTTACATAGGTATAGTTTTTAGTTACCTACCTATTTAGTATATAAAATTCCTTCAGGCCGATGCAAAACCTTGTAGCACTTGTTTCGTTCCGGTAGAAAAAACCGTAAAAAAACTGTTCCGGTAAACTTAAAATATACTAGGTTTTGCCAGTGGTTCCGCCCGCGTATTATACATATAAACCTTCCTCTTGAATCATTCTGCCTATTGATGAAAATTACATTAAAATCCGTTGCGTAGTTTAAAAAATCTAAGCGTATAAAGGCGGGAAAATACTTTGTTTTAAACTATGTAAAGATTTAATGGTGACCTCCCGGTATCGTCATAAACGTACTTGTAATCAGTCAATCAAGTGACCGCATACAATCCAAACCCACTTCCGCCTGACGCAGGTCCTCACCGGCCATGGGTGCTTCGGTGGGTTCCTGTTCAGGATAAAGCGGGAGGAAACGCCCGGGTGTTTCTATTGCGAGGATCGTCTGGAGGACGCGGTGGAGCATACGGTGGAGGTGTGCCCTGCCTGGGCGGAGCACCACCGTGTCCTTGTGGAGGTGATCGGCAGCAGCGACCTCTCGCATCCGGCCCTGGTGCGAGCCATGGTACGGAGCGAGAGGGCATGGGAAGCCGTCACCTCCTTCTGCGAAGCAGTAATGCTCGCGAAGGAAGAGGTGGGGCGCGTGAGGGAGTAGCAGTCTCTGCGCCCTCACGTCCCTAGCCGCCGCAGGGGGAGACGCCCCGGGCGTCGGGAGTCGATAGCGGACTCCCGGCCACCGTAGGCGCGAGCTTGCGGGCGACGAGCAATGGGTAGCTCGCCGCCCGGTAAGGACCAGGCTCGGTTCGACAGCGCGTAGTGTTCCACGCGCGCCTCAAAGAGATGTCAGCAATACTGGAGGGGTCTGCTAGGACCAATGCCTGCCGGGGTCGCGAGATTCGTTCGAAAGAGTTATCGTGGCCCTGGCATATGGGCAACTGAAGTAACACGGGTGGGTTTTAGTCAGTAAAAGTCTGACACGCACTTCCGCTCCGCCCAGAGCGGGAGAAGTAATTTGATGATATCCTTCATCAAATTACTTCTCCCGCATCCACCAAATCGTTGTGGAAAGTAGCCTCAGCTTCGTTCTTATGTAAATTTTTAAAAGATCTCCACTGGTAACCAAAAAGAAGTAAAATGAGGAGCCCTGTGCATGTCCAAAATAAATGTATAGGAAATTGTTATTTAATATGTCCCTTATTAAATAACAATTTCCTGCCACAGCTCGGAGGGAACCGGATAACAACCTCCCATGTTGTGTTAATAATATACCCTTGGGGTAGTCTCATATACAGTGTGTTTGACAAGTACGTAACCCATATTAAATAAAAAAAATTGACAATGATATCTATTTTTTAACCGACTTTAAAAAATACTTTTGCTCTAACTTCGTCGTTTTTAAACCAATTCGAAAAATTCGGAAAATTTGGTTTGATTTAATCAAGTTCTGTTCAGTTGTTTTGGAACTAGCAGTAATATAGTTTCCTATTTGTGAAAGAATTTTCGGAATCAGATCATTAGTTCTGATGATTGTCCCTGCATACGTAATCACACGTTTGCCCTCTTTATAATATCCTCCTATTTAGAATAGACTTTACCCTGCGTCGGACCGTTTTAATGGCTTTACAAAACGTGAAGATTTCTTTGAATGATTATGTTATATTTTAACGTATTAAACACATTCATATTCTTCTGGCCAAAAAAAAATGTCGAACTGACAAGCCGTGTAAAATTACGAATTTACTCACTGTCGTCCCATATTTAACCTCTCTAAGGGATGAGCTTACAAAAACATAATTTAGTTTCTTTAAAAGTGATTTCTATTTACAATAAGAATAGAAATATAATTATGGAAGTATGGATCATTGAATGTCTCGCCTTTTTCCAAGTATATTGGCGTCGGCATCCTGTCTCACCGGATGTAGTGCATTAACAATATTTCACATGTACCGAACTGCCTGCTACGGGAGGAAATATTCTTACAATAAAATACGTATCCCGTCAAACCGAATCGTTATTATTTATTTCAAAAGAGATAAAAGGTGAGTCACAAGTACATGGTTGGAAAGGTAGTCTCCCTACGGGTTTCGAGAAAAAACCAGTGCAAAACAGAGTAGGTGGCTAAATATAGAAACCTATCTGATTGTTGAACTTTATAATAACACGGCTGATAATAACATAGCGTATTTTGATCCAAGTTTTTCTATTTCCATTTGTAGTGACATAGTATGATGTGCAATGGGAATATGGGATGTTTGCACATTATTTTTCTGTGTTAGCTCGTGTTGTGAATACTCGTAGGCTAGCTAGACAACTAAATAGTTGGTAGGGCCACTGAATGTCTTGTTTTATTGAAGAGTCCTTCGAGCATCTTTTAACACGTTGGCTGCCATACGAGTATACTCGTAGTAACTTTTTTTTATGCCCATTGCCACCATACAAAATGGAAGGTACGAGTATACTCGTAGTTGGCAGAGGAACCTAGTTCAAACTACGAGATAGCTCGTAGTATGGCAATGAGATAGGATATTTATTACCTATTGCCAATCTACGAGTATAGTCGTAGATAATTTGGCGCGAAAAAATGCGCTCCCTTGCTACCAAACTGCCGTCCGAATCGCCATATATTGGAAGATTCATCAAGTTCTGAGGAGGAAGAAGAGCCAGTAAAGCCGGGATCAAGTAGCAAAAGAGAGGAGTCGGAGAGTGAGAGTTGTGAACCTCTTATTGAGTTAACCTTTAGGCGACGTTCCTCCATGCAACCTGCCCATAATGAGCGTCGCGTATCAGTAAATTCAGTTTTGCCACGAGAAGGTCCAGATTCTTTGAGTGCTGCGGAAGATGCTGAAGAACCAGATGTGGCTGTATCACAACATGCTTCTCTAAGTCAGGAAGTATCCCAACAAGCTTCTTCTGGACAGGACGTATCAAAGCCAACTCTTCGATGAAACCTAATGTGGTTAGAGATTACAACAAGGGAATGTCCGGGGTCGATCTTTCAGACCAAATGCTGTCATATTACTCAGCTCTTAGAAAGACGTTGTTTTGGTACAAAAAACTAGCGATACACATTTTTGAAATCTACATTCACAACGCCTGCATGATCTACAACCAACAAGCCAACCTTCCTCCGGAAAAGAAATTGGATGCCCTTTCGTTCAAAGATGAAGTCATAAAACATCTTTTAGGCGAAAAATTTGCAAAGGATAGTCATCACGATCAGAAAAAACGAGAAGGGTTACAAGTACTACATTATTTAGAGCGTCTACCACCCACACAAAATAAAACAGAAGCCGACGAAACTGTGTCGTGTCTGCACAAAAGAAAAAAAAAAAAAACGTAAAGAAACAATTTATTACTGTCCGGTATGTCCTGAAAAACCTGCCTTATGCATAGAAAATTGTTTTAAAATATATCACTCATTTTGATTTCACAGTGATGTACCCAAAAAAAATTCTATTAAACTTTTTTTTCTGATTAAATAATGTTTTACTTCAAATGCCAAAAAATGTAACCCCGCCCTCCTTTCACTGCCACTTGTCTAGAATTCGTTAAAAATCGCATACAATGAACTACGAGAATACTCGTAGTTGGCAGTGTGGCCCAGATCTTGTACTACGAGTATACTCGTAGGTTGGCAGTCAACGTGTTAACCCTGCGAGCATGAGTCTGGGTGTGTACTCTCAGACCAAGATAAATCGATCGTTATTTTGTGTAATGGTTAATCGTTATAATGGTGGTTGTGCGTCTAAAGTACAGTGCACGGGACGTAGTAAGGACGCGCCAAGAATTGCCGAAAAATACTTTCCGTTATTTTTTTTATATACCAAATAACTAATGAGTTAGTATCATATGCTTAAAGTAAATATAAGTTCAAATTGTTTATATTGTTGATTCCTTTAGGAAATATTTCAACAAAATTCTAAAATGACAGCATTTTTAAGAATTAGCTATAAAATTAATGACATAAGGCTTGAAATAAACTGAATAATTAATTATCATAGTCGAACAACAAGTATGTTTTATTTACTCGATCCAGTATGGAGAACTCCAGAGGCTCCTACAGTACCTAGTGTCTCCAGCTTTAGCTAAAGTATTTGGTACCGAGCTGAGAAATCCTGCTAACTTCACAGACATCTTCGTACTCAAAGTTAAGTATTTTAAACCGGGGCTTACACCACAGAACAAAGATCTTATCCTCAAAGTTCCGAGTCTCACAGCTAAGAGTTTGTACTTACTTATAAACCCGCGTTTACACCCAAATACAATTTGTGATACTTATTTTCGACAATTCTTGTAAAAGGTCAGCAAAAAACATCATCATCGCCTAGCCTTTTCCTAAATGTTTTGGGGTCGGTTTCCAGTCTAACTGGATGCAGCTGAATAACCAGTTATTGGGTAATACGATACCCCTTGGTAAGACTGGTTGTCAGACTTTCGGGCTTCTTTCTGATAACCCGTACCGACTGTCAAAGATCCACAAACGACAGCCAGAACCAACTGCTTAACGTGCTTTCCGAGGCACGGAGGGTTCTTGGTATCTTAATATGTTTACCCATCCACGGATTAACCACGGAGAGCGTAGCTTAAGGCCCTCTTGTAGTTGACGACGTTTCGGCGAACATTGGCCGGTCGTTGCGAGCGCTTGAGCTGCTAGATTTTGTGTATAATTGTTTCGTGGAAAAAAAATGGTAAGGAAATTATGAAATATTTTCTCAGCGTGCCCTAAAAAACAATAAAACCTATCTTTCAGTATGAGTTTTACATGGTTTAATGATGGAATCTCTTCAAAGTACACGTTTTGAATAGCGATTTAGTGTCATCTTGATGATTATTTTTTATCGAGTCAATTGTTTTAATTCACGTTTCTATCTTCACACAGCGCTTAACAGTAAGTTCAATTTTCCTAAATTATTTTTTTTTGTTACGGAAACTCGTCATTTTGCTAGATTTACAGAGGTTTAAAAAAATTAAAAAGTACTGCAACCTCGCCTTAACGTGACCGATCGACCCGTGCGGTTGTAGTCTCTCAGGTTGGTGAAAAACATGTCATGTATAAAATATTACCATACAAGTATTGACGTTGTTGCATACATTGTTGACTCTATTGACAAGTTTTGTAAACAATTTGGTGTAAATGATAAACGAAACAATAAGACAGGAACGTGTAGTTTATAAGTGTTTTATACTTTGTTCTGTTGTAACTAGGCTTAATTCCTATGTACTTACACTCTCAATACCTAAATCTGTCTGCTTTCCTAACAAATTATAGGTACTTAGACCAGTATCTTCCCACGACTTCCGTCTGTACGCGTAAAATTTCTTTCCTCAGACCCCCGTGTCGCATCGCATCGCCCACCCACACTATTATTTTGTATTGGCTTAGCGTTATTTCTAACACTATTCTTTATGCTCAGCTACTAAGGGTCGTCAGCGGGATGTAAGAATATTGCTATTAAAGTTTTTTTTCAAATCTGAGTACTAGTTCCAGCGATTAGCTATAAACTCATAAACTTTATTTAATGGTATAGTAAAATAAGCAAGTATGTTGGCCACTTTTTTTGTGTATTATTCAGTGTGATCAGTTTTCAAATAAACAGTATAATCTCTTTACACCACGACAGGCTTATTTAAAAAAAAAAAAAAACCATTTGGTGGGTAGATATGTTTACGTCGTGTGATTTAAATTGAATTATTGAATTGAAAACATTTATTTCAGACTATGGTAACTTTGAAAGATATAAGTATGATGTTAGTAGGTAGATACTTATAGCTATGTTAATAAAATTTAAAATAATTATTATTGTGGACATGCATGAGCGATCAATGCCTCAGGACTTGGCTGTCCACTCTGTTCGACACTACGCTCACAAGCGTGTTGGTGCTACCTTTTATCCGAGACTACAGGGAGGCTGTTCTTTTGCCTGGAAGCCGTCTGTGCTGTGGTCGGCAAACATGCCGGAAGCACTGAACCGCCATGGGAGCCCCAACAAACCCCGGAACGCGTTGTTATACTGGACGTGGAGATATTGCCGGCTTTTTGAGTGTAATACCCATTTTAGAAATATCTTATCTATTTTCCACCTTGTCCTCACGGGCTGCAAAACGGTAGTTTGGATTAAATTATCTCCTAAGATAATTTTTGGAAATCCTTGAAACACGCACTTTTTTGGGTATAAGTAACGATTTCTGAGTTAATCCATCAGCGCTTTTATTAACCAACTTTGACACCCTGTAAATCCTACGTAGGGTGCTGTTTAAAAACACAAAAATAGCTATATTAATTAAACCCTTTTTAGTACTCCCCTTCAATATAAAACAAAGCTAAAGCACTAGGAACTGGTGAGAGGCGGGCGTTTTAAAAAAATGCGATTTGTAAATTTGACTTTCGAAAACTGAAAATTCTCACAGGAATAAATGACGTTTGATTTTAAGCCATGAGCAAAATTTCCTTGTTGTGTTCCTAGTTTGTAGCCAGAAGGTTGTGCGTTGATGTGAGTTAGTCAGTTTCTCCTTTTTTATATACTAGCTTCTGTCCACGACTTCGTTCGCGTGTTATTTTGGCTGTGGATATCGGAAATAAATTATTTTTCAATTGTCAGCATAAACACGAACATTTTAAGAACGACCAAAGTTTCGAAGCTATCGAAACTGACGGACTTTCATACAAACGTCCACCCCTTATTTCACCCCTTTTTTTGTATGGGAAATCATCAAATGACTTCTCCCGCTACTGGCGGACAGACTTTTACTCACTAAAACCCACTCGTGTTCCTTCAGTTGCCCATGTGCCAGGGTCACGGTATCTCTTTCGAACAATCTCGCGACCCCGGCAGGCATCGGTCCTAGGTTATTTGACCCCTTTACGGGGAGAGTTTTCTAAAATCCTTAGCTGTCGTCTCCTGCTCATAATCTACCTCTGTCCCAAATTCCATCTTCGTAGGTCCAGTAGTATTTGAAAATTGTAATTAATCAGTGAGCTAATAAATTTATTAGTGAGTGACCTTTCGCTTTTATATGTATACATATATACATATAAAAGGATATATATACACGATAAGTTTTTATCCAGTGCGCAAATTGTAACCATGAATTCAGCATATTATTCTTGAACCCCTCTCGCAGAAATTTTTCGTCGGTTTTACAACAAAAAAAAAAATCAGCTGTTTCATAGAAAAATGCAATACCAACAGGTTCAAAATGTAGGGAACAGCAGATTTTTTTTATATCCAACGAAAATTTTCTACACTGGGGGGTCTAGAATGATATGCTGAATTCATGGTTACAGTTTGCGCACTGGATAATAACTTATCCTGTATAAATACAAATTGATTGTTATAAATTGTCAAGTTGTCAAGGTAACTGATCTAATTGGATTTGAGTAGGTATTTTCTCGTCTATTGAGATACCGTTATTATGTAATCACTAAAAGAGTTCGTCAAGTAAAATTGTGTTTTCATTGAAAATGATGTTGTAATACTTTTTTACTATAATAATAATACTTTTTGTTGTAATTTGTTTTTTAAAGGGTTCGTAGAGCTTCATGTCGGATTACAATTATGTTTAAAACTGGATTATTCTAATATTATTCAAAGCAATAAGCTTGTTGTTCCACAATTCGAGGGAGAGAACTAAGTATTTAATTTGTAAAACCCGCTTTAGAAGAGATACTTTACATCTAAAAGTATACAGTCATGAACAATAATAATATAATTAATTATAACCTTCATACAGGCTCACTTTTAAAATAGATTTTCGCCTGCTGCATTGATTGTATTTTTTTTTTGTTACAGACATAGTACGTATTATTGAACCCAAAATGTATTATGGAACTATGAGCCGTGGTCGGGGCTTTGTCTGCATGTATGTCGGAAATTATCCGACGGGAATGTGCTACTAGGAAAAAAGCCTATGTTGCTCCTAATAACATTAGATATCTATCAGTGAAAGGCCCGTCACAATCGGTCCAGCCATTTCGGGGTTTAGCCGAAACAAACAGACATTTATTTTTACGGGCGGGCCCAGTGCAGTTTGGTAGATGTCACATGTCGTCGAATTTTTGGTTCTAAGACATGCCGGTTTCCTCACGATGTTTTCCTTCACCGTTTTAAGAGCACTGGTGATGAAATAATTTACACAAAGTAATGCGCCTGCTTTGGTTTGAACTCACGACCTACTACTCGTAAGTCGCAGCAGTTACCACTGGGCCACCACTGCTCTCCACCACTCTCCACTGGGCCACCAATTCTGCTGCTACTTTGACAATACAAACAGAAACTTCAGTTGTATTTATTTATATATACAGATTGGTTTCATCACAAAGTAGCAATCATTCACACCGACAATTTGTTTAATGAGTTTTAGATCTAAATGCAACTACGTAGACTTTGCTACGAGATCTCGTAGCGTTCTCCGTAGCATAAGTTGCGTAGTTCGTGCGTAGCATAACACCCCACACTCAGTCGACACGCGTCTTGCGACAGCGATTAAAGGGGAAAATAAATGAAAGAAGTTGTTCAGACCACGCCGCGAGTCGCCGTGAACGGCGCCTTTGTTGATCTAATTGGAAACTCTTTCTGAAGTTCGTAGCGTGATAGATAGCAGCGTAGTTGTACCATAGTTCTAAGTTTTATTAACACTACTGGTGGTCGTTAAGCAATAAGTACTTACTATTTATCATATTTATCACAAACGTGTTCCTCGAAGGGCTTTGCAGAGGTGTAACTTTTATCCACACCCATAGTCGGTATGTTTAAGTCCCATGAAATAAGGGGCGAGCCTGTTGCCGTCTACCAAACACAAACTTTCTCCAGGCTGCTAGTGGATGCATTGAGTTCTTCCTATACAAGGTTAGATTAACACGTTAACTGCCATGTCGGACTATATGTCCGACACTTTTTGTTCCATTCAGGCCTTGTAGGACCATATGACCGACAACACATACAAAATCTGAACATGTCGTTGCTGCCTGGCGGCCATGATTTTGGAATAAATAATCTATTTCTGATTTTCACAATGGCAGTTCACGTGTTAAATTAGCTGGGATTATTTTACCTACGGGCGTCAGTATTGAAAAGTAATGAAACAAAAAATCATTTCACCGATCAATATTTTTCAACAATGAATTCATTGGTGTGTTGGCGTGATTCATGAGGAAAGTTTAAGAGTATAATCCATGAGAGTTTTTTTGTTGTAAATTGGCTGAAATATGACGTATTGGTTGAGGCTGTTGGAAGAAATCATGGTGACTGGTAGCTTTAGTGGCGTGCCTAGCGTAACTCTTGGATGTTTGGTACACAGATAGTTTATGACTTGGATTGTAATACGTTCTCGTGGGACATTTCTCGATAAACACGCAGGCGAAACTGCTAGTGTAAATCACTACATAGCATAAAACAAAGTCACTTCCTTCTGTCTGTCCCTATGTATGCTTAGATCTTTAAAACTACGCAACGGATTTTGATGCGGTTTTTTTTTTAATAGATAGGGTGATTCAAGAGGAAGGTTTATACGTAGAACACGCGGGCAAAGCTGCTGGCAAAAGCTAGTACATAATAAGATAACAAAGCCGAGAGAACGGAGTTTTCCCATCAACACGAGCCGAATGAAAGCCGAGTGAGTGTGGTAATTGTTTAGAGACGGCTTTTTTGTACAACTTATACTGTTGAAACAAATATGGTGAGCCAAAAAAGTGTAAGAACAGGAGTTCTTACACTTTTT
Organism: Aporophyla nigra; assembly: GCA_947507805.1. Classification (NCBI taxonomy): domain Eukaryota; kingdom Metazoa; phylum Arthropoda; class Insecta; order Lepidoptera; family Noctuidae; genus Aporophyla; species Aporophyla nigra. Next base: position 7,577,647 of record OX382291.1, on the reverse strand, counting down.
TTGGCTCGCCTTTTTTTATTTTAAATCTATACCTCCATTTTAACGGTAAAAGTAAGGATACTTTTAGCGTCAAAATGGAGGTATAGATTTAAAATTGTAGTACCTCTGCACAATTTTATAATCCTTACCCGATTCGGAGCTCTTGCTAAGCCATCCTCGTGGTGACTTCAGATTAACGAATATTTTAAGGGCTAGGGTACAAGGTCAAATTCTGAAATTTAATATTCATCTTAATTATTTAACAGGCTTCCTACCTATCTTATCCAATGGAGATGCTTTTAATGTCAAGTCATTTTAGCCATAAACAATCTAAAAATAGTAATGAAAGTGACGGTTCTTGTACCTAAGACCAATATCTATAAGCGTTTCTTATCACGTACTTTGGTGTAGGGTTATTCCTGTCACTGTCACGCAACTATCCAAATCTGTTCAGCCGTTTTTGTGTGATTGCGAAACAAATATACAAATTTTCACAATAATAATATTTGTAGGATATTAGTAGCATGGTAGGCCAATCAAATGGTGTTCCAATGCTGGGAGGATACTGACGTAATTAACAACTGTATTCCTTTCTAAGTAAAATTGAATTTTAAATTCAAGCTAACACAATCGTACCTGTATATAATTATGAAATTAGTAAATAATAACTTTACTACTATAAAAATTTGAAAAACTGCCAAAATAATGAAAAATTACTCTGTGGACCTGCATTAATTTATTTTGTATTGTAGTCTACCCGGAAGGGTTTCATATTCAAATATTATTACTGTACCTTCAATATAGTGTGACCCAATCAAATCAGACCCTACGACATTCAAATCAAGATTTGAAAAAGGTTTATTTTAACGAAAACCGGTTATTGTTTCTCCTCATTCACAAATGTAATTTCTCCATATCTGGCGGGAATAAGGCTGATAATAGATTGTGATATCTAAGAAAAAATATTTTGGAGAGCTAACAATTCGGTTCGATAACAATTCGTTAATGAAACAGAAATGAAATACATAATGTACGTATTCATCCGTGTGTCAAACACCAAGTAAATATTGACTTCGTGGTTGCAAAGCGCTTTCAAATGATACGATGATTTTGAAACTCGTACCTTCGAGGTCCGGTTTTATCGCTGTACCTACTTATAAACGAGTGTAACCTTTGTGTTTGTATATTATTGTCCTCCCATACCTATTAAAACTGTTATTTGAAGCCATTGTAAAAGCAAACTATTTTTAACCTACTTCAGAAAGGAGGAGGTTCTCAATTCGGATGTTTACATGTTTTTTTTTATGTATGTTCGGCCATAACTCCGTCATATATAGATGGGTTTGCAAAATTCTTTTTTTGTTCGGAAGGGGTCTATTCCGAAATGGTCCCATATAAATTTCATATACATCTGATGATGAGTTCCAGAGACAGACACCGGAACTCTTTAAAAAATGACAGCAAATCAACCGCGATTTCTGCTATCGCTTAAATATGCATTGTTTGTTTGGAATTAGTGCGGGGTGGGTACCACAACTAAAAATGTAAAAATAAAAAACTTTAATTTCGGATGTCGGTGGCAAAAAAACCATAAATACAGATCCTTAGACACCGACTTCCGAAATTAAAGTTATTTTTCACTTTGTAGTGTTTTTAAGGAAGTCGGTTGTTTTTTTTTTTTGTAAAAAAGTTTTTTATTAAAAGAGTAACCGTGGAGTTGCTTGCTTTTCGCCATAGGCATCAACATATTGGAACTGTGCCCATTATGTGAAATAAAAGTATTTTGATTTTGATTAGTTCTGCCTCCGATTAAACATAAAAGCTCATTACTATTGACAAAACAAATCAAATACATATACATTATTCCTAAATGAACTTTCCTTTAGGAATACTGTATTTCATTTATAGTAAATGGCAGATTTATGTATTTTATTAGTATACCTGGTATGACTTAATATAAAAACTTAATGTTTATTACTGGGGTTCTTAGTTAATAGAAAATGTAAGTGTTTACACTGTTAAACATTAAAATTATGCCCATTCTTTTTTTAGTGCAATTTCCTTAAATGTTGCAAGTTAAATTATAACAACTTTAGAAGCATCTATTCTTAGCATCAAATGAAATTTGACGCATTTTCTGCCCAGCATGATGGGACAAAGTTAAGGAATCGCTAACTTTGAGATTTTTCTCTTTATTGCTATTTCAAAAAGAAAAAAAAAACTTCAGTGCATTGTGATCTTATCGCAAGAAAAACTTGATTTTCTCTTCTATTAAAATCGCCCATACTACAATTGAAGTGACAAGTCTGTTTCATTTTAATTTAAACTAATTTTGATTGTTAAATTGAGATATTTAATTAGGTGTACACATCTGGCCGCGTTTCAGAATCAAATAGGTACTGTGTGTCTTTAGTATTCAATTAGTGTTTTACTAAAATATTCACAGATTGTGTTGATGTCTGTATTTAATTATGAAATGCTTTCGTATGAATAAAACTAAATAATTTTCTTGATTTATGTATAACAGATATCGGGAGCGCGCTAAAGGATACATTTTAGGGCCATTTATTGTAGAGTCGTTTTAAATTTTCTTATTAGAACTTTTGATATATTAGAATTTTTTTTTCTAGAAATCCAATCACGCAGTTAAGATGATAACTGCAAGATCTTTTTCAAGAATATTGGAAAATGACAATTTGCTATTTCGAGTTGGCGCAAGTTTTCAATTTATCCTATATATCGCCGTGAAAGATCAAAGCTTACCCCTTAGTTACACTGTGAAAATTGTTCAGTAGCCACAAACCGAAAACAGTGGAGTTAATATAACCTAATCCATTATTAGAATCTTTACTGTAGTAACTCGAGATACCCCGGGGATAAGCATGAGTTATTCAGAAGGTAGTCGGCAGCCCAGGGTCCTTAATATTGTAAGAATAAATGCTTGCCTACACCATAATTGTCGGTGGTAGGTTCGAAACTTGACAGGTTCTTTGTGTAAAATATTTCATTGCCTCTGCTTTCAAAACGGTGAAGGAAAACATCGTGAGGAAACCGGCACAACATGCTCTAGAATCAAAAATTGAAAGACATGAGATATCTACCAATCTGCATTGTGGTGCAGGCGTATTATAGCCAACTCCTTCTCCCAGAGTGGAGGTCAGTGTCCCAGCAGTGGGAACGCTATAGGCTAATTATGCACCTTAATTGCGTAACTCACTTTTAATAATATGTAATTTGAATAATTTTTGAGGTTTTTCCATTGCTTTATATGTTCGAAATGTTGTGTGCTTAACAACGTAAATAACGCAGTGAATGTTGTTGATCTGTCAACATGAAAGCTATTCCTTGTGTTATTGAATTACCCCGCTCTGATTAGTCTAGTGGTAAAGCTCGATCACTATAAGGTTGCTAGAGCAGTTTTCCTATTTCGAAATTCTTAGTACTCCTCCGTGATAACAAAGGCACAGTGTTATGTAAAAACGGGTTTTCACCTTGTACTATCGTCTCCTGTGGCGTCTATCCAGCACCAGTATTAGATCGCGGACTGCGGTGCCTCGCCTGCGCCTTTGCCTACGACCCCATGCGCGTAAAATTCTTCATTTAAACGTAAAAGATATTTTTTAAAGACACCCGGTAATACTACAGCTTTCCATTAATGAAAAAAAATTCAGAATCCAATCAGTACTTCCGGAGATATCCCTACATTCGTATGTATACTAATAAATTTGACCTCTTTATATATGATCACACAACTGTGTGCTATATAAAGCTCGTGTGGTCCTCATAGTGTGTTATTCCTTAATCCCATAAGGTGTACCTTTGAAATATAACACGTGAAGCGACGCAATATCACCAAACTAGAGGATAATGGCCTCTTTCCCGACGACACGTTTCTATTTTGGTTAGAAGGGTCTGTTTTGATTTGAAATTCTCATTTCTAGTTAGGTTGTTGAAACTAGGACGATTTAATTGTACAAAAATACTGAATAAAGTTTTAGAATAATACTGGGCTGTACCATTGTTTTTGGAGGAAATTAGATTATGGCTGGTTTCTAGTTGGCAGATCAACCTCATCATCACAAATCGACGTTTTATGAAACTTACATTTAAATGAAAGAACCGTAAAACATGGTCCGTATTTTCTTTTTTTTTGGTTGGGAAATCATCAAATGACTTTTCCCGCTCTGGGCGGAGCGGGAGGGCGTGTCAGACTTTTACTGACTAAAACCCACCTGTGTTCCTTCAGTTGCCCATGTCACGGTATCTCTTTCGAACAATCTCGCGACCCCGGCAGGCATCGGTCCTAGCAGACCCCTTCAGTGCTGCTGACATCTCTTCGAGGCGCGCGTGGAATACTACACGCCGTCGACCCGAGCCTGGTTCTTACCGGGCAGCGAGATACCCATTGCTCGCCGCCCGCAAGCTCGCGCCTACGGTGGCCGGGAGTCCGCTATTGACACATGGTCCGTATTACATCATCTTCTGCCGAGCCTTTTCCCAACTGTGTTGGAGTCGACTCCCAGTCATAAAGGATGCAGCTGAATCCCAGTATTTTACCAAGGAGCGACTGCCTATCCTCTACAACAACTCGGTTACTGGGTAATACAATACCCCCTTGGTAAGACTGATTGTCAGACTTTCCGACGACCTGTAAAGGCTCGTGCAGACTAGCGCGACGCGACGGTCGCGCGTGAATCGCCGATTTATATCCGTAGAACAATTTCTATAAAAACGCGCGCGACTCTTCACACAGGGGCGACTTGTCGCGCCGCGAAACGGTCGCTCCGCGTCGAGCAGCGCGACAACATAAGGTACATTTTGTGTGGCGTCGGTTCCCAGCCGCGACGACCTCGTCGCGCCGCGACAGTGGCGTCGCGGCCGCGAATTCGCCGCGACGCCATACAAAATGTACTAAAAGCTGTCGCGCTGCTCGTCGCGCCGCTACAAGGTCATCGCGCGCTATTCGCGCACGGGTTGTCGCGCCAGTGTGAAAGGTGTTGCGTCGCGATATATCGCAGAATCGCCTCCACGACAGGTCGCGCGACATGTCGCGCCTGTCTGTACGAGCCTTAACGAATGTCAAAGATCTACAAATCACAGCCGCCAATTTGTAATAGCCTAGTCTTTACTTTTTATTCATTTTTTTGCTTTTTAAGACATACCGAAATGTTCTCCTGTACATTTTAGAGGCCAGAGGTAGTGAAATAAATAATACAAAAAATATTCAAAGCACCGTCGAGCTTTTGTTGGTAACAAAACTTGTAGGCAGTGAAGGCCTAATCTTATCGATCATATCCAATAACTGCCAATCTGAATTAGTCTTGATCTACGCGTTCTCACAAAATAAAACAGCAACATGACATGATGGATTTTTAGTTCCTTTCTACAAAAAATTTACAATTATAAGTTTATTCTTGTGTTTATGTCACGGTATTGACGTTTCTGAAATCAAATCAAATGTCATTTATTTTTATCAGCACTTTTTGAACATGAATCGTAATTTATTTTGAAATCTTGTCTTGATGAGACGAGAGAAAGATTAAAGTTATTTGTTAAGAAGAAAAGTGGGAAAATAAGAAAAAAAAAGTGGGCTAATGGGCTTGTTATACCAATTTCATACTTCAACTGTCAATTATTGTGATTTAAATAAATATAAAATTTAAGTTGGTTGTTAGTTTGCTTACCTGACTTTACCTATCATTCCTAAATCTTTATTATATATAATTCTACTGTACGTGTGTGTGTCACTGAACTCCTCCTAAACGGCTGGACCGATTTGATGAATTTTTTTGTATGCGTTTGGGTAGCACCCTGGATGGTTTAGATTCACTATTGGACCCGGAAGGTGGCGCTGCTATCGAGTTCTAGGAAACAGGACAACGTCTGTACGGTCAGCTAGTATAACTATATAAATTAAAAACACTTAGCGATATTTTACAAATAAATAGACATACATATTATACCTATATTGTATACTGTAACTGTAATGATATTATATAATTATCATCACCAACCCGCACTGAGCCCGCGTGGTAGATTACGGCCCACTCCCTCTCACCGAGCGGACGCCTGTGTCTCAGCGGCGTGAATAATATTGGCTGATTATATAATTATCATTACAGTTTATTTTGAAAGCCTGTTAAATTTAATTAGTTACTTAGATTTTTTTCACTGATATGTCTAAGATTGCTTTGCACCGAATTCAGTATCAGTTCTAAGACAACACAATCCATTAACGTAGCAGATGAAAGCTGTCAGTTGCCCGTAAGGTGCATTGGTTTTGCCTGAGCCTACGGACTAGTAAGACAAAGGGTTTTCCCCAACACCGATCGATTGTCGTAAAACACATATAAAACGAGCAAACAGAACCATACTCTTCTCTAAATATTAATAAGAGAACAGGAAATGTTTTGGTATTCTTGCTGTCATAAAAAAATATGGTAACAATATTACGGAAAATTTACTCATATCTATTGGATTTTCTTATTTTTAATGTAGGGACATGGAAAAAAAGAAACCACTTCACATTTAACCTAACTCATAATAAAAAGAGAAAAGATTTTTTGTTTGTTTTTCTATTTCTCGATGCCGTAGAAATGGCCGTAGAGGCTCGGCGCAGTAGTAAAAATGATAAAGAGAATTTCCCGACCAGGGTAACATATTTTTTTTCGTTGGCTTTAGATTTGGAGCCTAATAAAAGGATTTCCTTTTAATAGTTTCCACCTCATGTTAGACTAGCCAGTGTTCCTTGGAAAAGGTTTAAGTACTTTGTCTCTTCGACCCTAAAAGTGAAGTAACAAAAAATGTATAGGGAAACAAAAGTTCTTAGTAAAGCAGTAGAAATACAATAAAATTAAATGGTCGTGTGCCAGACTGTCTGCACGAAAGTCAACACGTATCATTACAGGAAACAACTAAAGCATTTTACATAGTGAAGCGAAGTCATTGGCCTATAATTGTACTGAATGCTATTTCAGAACCCGTTCCGAGTGTGCTTCTACTGAATTTAACATCAGTTGCACATTATTGGCATTTGATATGCGCTGTATCGAGGGCATATTTGAAATGAAATTGCCGATATTACTGTGTTTAACCCACAAACCGACTTACTACTTAAACCTCCTCCTTTTTTTGAAGTCGGTTAAAAATTGTATTTAGTTTATATCATTATCAATAAATCATCTTATATAAATGGATTTTAATTTAATTTTAATTAATGGATCTTCTGGATTATGAATTTAATTTATTTAATTTGTGTCTTGTATATATTGATATTTTTATCTTTTGTATTAATTTATATGTGACTTTGTATTTATAATTTGATCATTTTAATGTTGTTGTCTTATATGGGTTATGTTAACCCACAAACTGACTTACTACTTGTAATTTTTTTTATAAAACCTCCTCCTTTTTTTGAAGTCGGTTAAAAATTGTATTTAGTTTATATCATCATCAATAAATCATCTTAAAAAAATGGATTTTAATTTAATTTTAATTAATGGATCTTCTGGATTATGAATTTTGAATTTAATTTATTTAATTTGTGTCTTGTATATATATATTGATATTTTTATCTTTTGTATTAATTTATATGTGACTTTGTATTTATAATTTGATCATTTTAATGTTGTTGTCTTATATGGGTTATGTTGCCTGAAATAAACGAATTTTAATTTAATTTACATAACTACACACGTAATATGTAGCACCAGATAGCTATCATATAGTTAATCAGTCCTTACTTTATTTTAAATTCTTATTACTTATTGTGGTATAGTAATTTTATTCCAAGTGAATCGTAATCACATCAACATCTAGACTTTTCCCAACCATGTTGGGGTCGGCTTCCTGTCTAACCGGATTAATTAACACAAAATTTTCAAACATGCCAATTGCCAAATTCGTATTTCAGGAAATGTTGATTCGCCCATACATAAGTAAACATCGTGTGAAACACCTACAGAAAATATTATATTGTTTAAAAATGTCGATTCATCTGTTTCGGGCGAGTAAATTCGTGAGAATCGACTAATAAGCCGAAAAAATATACCTTTACGAGTGTAATAAATCAAATAATGACAAATGTAGGGACAAAAATATTACACTACCCTCCAACCTTGTGTTTGAATACAAATTGGCTTCATTCCACTGTACGACGAATTATTAATGTGTTCCGTGATAAAATTAGGTTGGCACACAAATTGGTCAATGAATGTTTAACTTAGACATGCCAAAAGCTAAGCCAATAAGCGGTTTAGTCAAGTGTGGGAATTCGGTGCGGTTCATTCCACACAGCATAGGATCACCGTGCTGACTGCACTTGCATTATGACGCTTATGATTTTCAACTCTATGTGTTGAGCGGAGCGTTGAAAATCGAATAGAGTGAATCCCAGTACGGACTTCAGTGTTGGATTTTAAAAACACTGCGTGTTGGTAATCCTGCGATAAAATCGCCCATAGGGACGCCTAACGAACAGAAACAAATCCTGCGTATGATATATGAGGTTAAATTGGTCGAGTTTTGTGGCAACTAGTTAGATGTCACAATACTTGACCAAACCAGTTCGTTTGGAGGTATTCAAACTTGCAAAACGTGACTTTCCTATCATTAAAACATTCGAAGCAAGTTTTATATAATTTTATATATAATATTCCATTAAACTTGAAAAGTCATAGTCAGAAAAAATATCTCTATAATAAAAATAAAAAAATCTTTAGCTCAGTTGCATAAAGTTCTTGTCAGAATGGCAGTTGTCATGTACTGTATGCGTATGTACTACTACCGAACGGATTGAGATGTAATTTGGCTTAACCTTTATTAACACATAGGATACTTTTATCCTGGATACGCGTTGCTCTGGGATAATTTCCGACCTCCACGCGGGCGAAGCCGTTGGCAAAAACTAGTATCGAATATATTCCGGTATAAATTCTCCTATTTCTCCTAATAAACCGCATTAAAATATGACTTTATTTTATAAACCACTAGCTTCTGCCCGCGACTTCGTCCGCGTCAAATATTTGCTCCCCTGACCCTTCCCGTCGCATCACAGCCAGCCAGTTTTCAGAGTGATGTTATATAGCCTATAGCCTTCCTCAATAAATAGGCTACCCGACTCAAAAATAATTTTTCAATTCGAACCAGTAGTTCCTGAGATTAGCGCGTTCCACCCCCCGAAGTGGGGGTTAGAAAGAGACAAAAATTAGCCTATGTCACTTTTCATTCTTTCAACTATCTTCACTTAAAAAATCATGTCAATTCGTTGCTCCGTTTTGTCGTGAAAGACGGACAAACAGACACACACACTTTCGCATTTATAATATTAGTATGGATATGTGGAAGACATTACGTACTGATAACTGTGCTATTCATTCATTCAAACAAAGTTTTGAATTTTTCTGTAACTTTTCAATTTGCCTGTAATAAATATTCAAGTGCTGCCCCTGCGTTCCTTTTGATTTACGCCAAATGGAGTCCCTATTAATATTTTACGACAGTTTCAATTATATACTTTGAAAACATAAGCTTTAGTAAACAAACCTTGAATTAATTTTTAATCAGCTACGGAATTTTAATTTATGTTCCCACTTCGTTCACGATCAAGTTAGTATGTATGAAGTTTATCAAACTTACTTCGTCATACATTTAGGCTATTAACACACGTTGTTTATACAATACGACTGTATAATTTTGGAATCACGTGAATGTTTCACACTGTATTTGTTTATAACCTTATAAACGAATGGTCATACGGTTAGTACACGATGGCGGACCCTAACCTTTTACCGTAAAGTACTGAACAGGCAGCGCCGTGTGCCGGTTGCTTACGCTACGGTCAACTGCTACGATGCTACGACGCGTGATATGCTACGATAATTCGTAGCACTGACCTACGCTACATATAAAATAATATAATAAGGATCATTTTCTTTACCATTGCTCGCGGTCTAACAATTGTATTTATTTGAAGGGGATCATTTGTTATTAAACCACGCTGCTATTTTTATTTTTACGAACCATGCGAGGCGTAAACGTTCTTCGGCTGCGAGTAATTCGCGTCGCAAAAAAATATCCGTCGCTGAGAAGAAAAAAGATGAAAAAAGAAAAGCAAAACACTTACCGAGAGAGTGATGATCTTGTCCATCAGCATTGTCGACGGCATGTGGAAATCGAACACGAAATACTGGGGACAAAAAGTAAATATTAAAACGTCTAAAATTGCTGGTATTTTGCAAAGATGTACGTATAATTTAATATTTCCTACGCGAAAACTTTGTATGAAATATCCAATAATTAGCTGTCGCGATCTTCGCGCTTGATTGCACCAAACTAAGTATTATTATTGCAGTTTGCTTGACTGACGATTGAACAAATCCTGCAAATCCTTTCACAAGAAGCGTAGAAAGTCCGAACAGTTAATCTTAGAAACTGTTTGTTACAAGTAGTTAAACAAAATACGTTGTGTATTTTGTTTGTTCATCATCATTGTCCTGCCCTTATTTGTGACCGGGGCAACATGTCTATGACCTTAAACCTATACACACTGTCAACCATTCTTATTTTTTTCCCGTCCTTACACATATTCAAAGGTGCAAACCAAACTAGACACACACTCACTCCCATATGCATACAAACAACACACTTCCACCACATGCACATTTACACACATACACTCAACTAACACAACTTCACACACAGACATACAAACACACATAACTCTTTAGCATTATACTTTCTTTCTGTAATTTTAATTCCTACATAATATGCATGTATTTTTTAACTATACGTGTTACCAAAATATTTGACTCTTAAAAATACATGTTACAAGCCAGTCGTAGTGAAATAGCATAGGAATGTATAGCCACGAAATAGATCCTAACCCCCAAAGTAGGCCTGGGCCTGTATTTTAGGGGTCAGCGTTCAGCCATGGGTTCAATATTCAATTTATAAAGTTTACAGTTATTCTTTCTGTAATTTTAATTCCTACATAATATGCATGTATTTTTTAACTATACGTGTTACCAAAATGGCAACAACCAAGGCTGTCAACTCGAACCGAATAGAACCCACAACCTCAGTCTTAGCAGTCAGGGTCACTAACCACTAGACTAACATTATATTTTTTTTTTTTTATCATGACGTTATTATATATTTATGAATTCTTTTTGAATAACTCTTTTTTTTGATATTTTAAGAATGAATAACTTTTTACCTGACTTGTAATTTATGCAAAAACGAAAAACCGAACGACCAAAATGTGGTAGGAACAAAAAACTCAACGATAAACGGTATCCTACGTTTTGGGCATCGCTTTAATAGGATTGCCATAGTGTTCAATAAACATAAGAAAATTATTATTTGACAATTTGAAAATAATTACGAAATACGTGTATACGCGAATACGATGAAGCTCCGATCAATTAATTACTGTTCTCAACTGCGGGATCAAACCATTATAATTTCGTAATCCTGAACTCAATTTGAGCTTAGCGTATTTCGGTTTGCTTACAGAAATTATGAATGACAACATGTTGTTAATGTAAAACGTGCCAAGTCTTCACCACAATATGTGGATCATAATCTTAAATACCGTATAGGTACTTAAAGATCTGCTGATACTGTTGAATTGCCACAACAAAGACGGTCTTGCATCTTGCTGTTGTTAGACAGGCAAACTCGTGAAGGGGTCTGCCAGGACCGATGCCTGTAAAGACGAGGATTTGTTCCAAGAGTTACTGTTGCCCTGGCACAGGCAACTGAAGAACACGGGTGGATTTTAGTCAGTAAAAGTTTGACACGCCCTCCCGCTCCACCCAGAGCGGGAGAAGTCTTTTGATGATTTCAGACGCAAAAATAAAGAGAAAATCAGGGGAATCAATTGCTAAGCAATGTTTTCAATAGACGAGTAACAACACACACCATAGCATTTCTATGTTTTGTATTGTTTCTATGATTCTGAATATTGTTTAATAACAGAAGAATAATATATACAGATAATAAAGTCAGTATAAAGGATTAATGTTTTTAAAAAGACGGCCAATTCTCGTAATTAACACGTTAACTTTTTGTTCCATTCAGGCCTTGTCGGACTATATGACCGACAACTCTGTATACAAATCTGAACGTGTCTTTGTTGCCTGGCGGCCATGTTTATTACTCTTTCAGCTATATTTAGTGACCCGCGCGACCCAAAAATCACTGTATCAATATAACTTTTGTTTACCATTACTCTCATACACTTTGTGGAAAGTTTGAAGTCAAAATCAAAGTAAGGAATTCAATTATAAAAATAGGCCTTATATAATGTAATAAATATGATATATATGTATTTTTGGAATAAATAATCTATTTAAAGTGAAATAACACTAAGTACATTTTAATACTTTCTCTGATTTTCACCATGGCAGTTAACGTGTTAAAACGTGTAACACTTACTCTTCACGTGACAATCAATATAAAAATATTGGTATTTATGTTAGATCAAGACTGAGATTGAATATATAGAATAGTTGTTTGTGCGATCCTAGGAGGAGCCAGAAAAAAAAAACATCTGTAGAACACCTATAATCAAAACAAATGCATGGAAATCAGAATCTTACCTCATTGTAATAAGGACAGTTGGTGCTCTCCTTGACGCTGGTATACTTGCGAGTGTCACCGATTTGTACGCAAACCACGGGATCCATGTTCAGGCCAGCCAGTTGACGAGCCTCAATAATGGTCACACACACTTGGAAGTGAGCTGCTTTCTGCGCAGCTGGAGTTCTAGACTCGATGATAGTGCGCCTAGGGTTAAAGTTAAATAGTTTATTTATATTAGACCATATACTCATAAAAATAAAAAAGATAATCACCCTACACATGGAGTTTCCTAAAGGCATCTTCAGACAGGCGCGTCGTGACATTTTTGTAGAACGATTTCGATGAAGTTTTCATAGGAATTGTTATACGACAGTCGAGTAACGCCTTTTTGTGGGAACCTAAAACTAAACCGATCGAATTGAACGAGTGAGCGGTTCACTCGAGTGCACAAGCATCACACGATACCGTCAAAATCACATAGGAATGAACGCTTTCATTTTCATTTAATTTTTCCATTATTCGGTCTTTGAGTGCAAGATAATCCAACATTGTTGGATCGTTCTACAAATTAATTCAATTTTGATTCATTTTGTGTTGAGACATTTCATTTCGAGTCAAAGATGCCGAATGAAAGAGAGACATCTGATATATTCTGAGTTAGGAAGAAAATAGGCAGAAGAATATATCAAGAAGGTGAACATTGAATATCACATATTCTTAGCTTTAAATTGAATCATTGGTTTGGATGAAAATGATTTGCTCGTACAGTCAACAGCAAAAGTAGATGATCAAAATCAGAAATTCAATACTAATGAACGGAGTTCGCGTCAGAACTGTGTGGCGTCGAAGTGATTCAAAAGTATGTGATTGTAAATTATACTAAACATTTACTACTAGTACAGCTGCCATATATTCGCGAACTCCGTTCTAATAGTATTGAATTTCTGATTTTGATCATCTACTTTTGCTGTTGACTGCATTTTTCAATTTAAATAGCCTCCTTCATAATGAGCAATATGGCTTTGCAAAAGGTCATTCGACAACAGATGCGGGTGTTGCTCTGCTGAAACACATTTTCAACGCATGGGGAAACTCGCAAAATGCTATATTCACGAAAAAAATAAAAACCAGTTCCAGTCGATTCTTTGAATGGTGTCATTAATACCCTAGAGTTATGGGATATCAATAGAAACACATTGTATAGTATACAAGCTTTTGCCAACGGCTTTGCCCGCGTATGATACGTATAAACCCTCCTCTTGAATCACTCTATCTATTAAAAAAAACCGCATCAAAATCCATTGAGTTGTTTTAAAGATCTAAGCATACATAGGGACAGATAGAGGGAACTATGTAGTGATTTAACTTACAGGGTGTGGCGTAAGTAATGGTCCACCGTTCAGGATTCGATGAACCAGATAATTAACTATAACAATTAAAAAATTATGCCATTTTTACCCAATTTTTTTTTTACAAAAACTGTTCTTGAACTTGATGGTGTGTTAAAAATTGGGGTTAAAATTAGAGAAGAACCAACTTTTTCTTCAAAACAGCTGAATTTACATAAAAAATCATAATTTATCATGATAGCTTTAGTATTCAGCAGTAATTAACAGAAATCAAAATGAAAAAATAATGGTTTTTGTTGAAACTACAAACAAATATGTAATAAAAGGTAGAAATTTCGTAAATAAAAGACAAAAATGAAATATTTTCGGAACCCTTGGGTAAAATTTTTAATTGTTATAGTTAATTATCTGGTTCATCGAATCCTGAACGGTGGACCACTACTTACGCCACACCCTGTATAGAGAAGATATGTAGGGAATTATGTAGATAGTACAGCAGAATGTATACAATTCGTTATACTTACTTTTTAGTCTTGCGTGAATCAATTGGTGAATGAACTTCGACCAGTACTTCATCTGAAGATCGCGAAGTCTGGCTGACGGGTCGGTCCGACTCCGTGGATGTTCCTCCAACTGCAATATCCAGCAGGCCCTGCTCCTCATCGCTGCTATAGCGAGAAGGACGGACCTTGCCAATGCCCATTAAGGTCTTAACAGTCTTTATAGCAGATGGTCGTTTGCGCTCTGGCATCTCATACGCGGACGACCTGTCTCCTACGCCCAGGCTCAATCCTTGCCTAGGAACAACAAAATTAAATAAATCAAAAATATATCCAAAAAAATATTATATATCCTTAGAGATGGTATAAGTTGTTAAGTAGATATAGATTATAGGTTGGAAATGGTGTTAAGGAAGTTAGTCTACATTCAGCTCGACTTTCCGCGTGACTTCTACGGGTTAAAAACCCGCATGATCTGACATGTCCAAACCGAAAGAGTCGCATTTATTTTGTTCGGCGAACTCGAACGCGTGATCGCGCAGACAGCGCGAGCGACGGGTCGCTCGCAATCATGACAATATTAACAGAGGATAAATTCAGATCCCAAAATGATTCTTTTCAAAATCGCCACCAAAAATAAAAGCACGTCTCAAAACTTCATTTTACGAATATATCTGAATATTATGTTGTGAATAGTAAAAAATTTCAGGGCGTGCACGAGCCATGAATATTAAACAAGCAGAAATGTTTAGTCAACTGTACCGTGTTTGCGGACGCAAGTTGGACTAATCAAATGTCATTTTAACAAGCAGGTTATAATTTTGCAACTGACACGACTGGAGACGCCTAAATTAATGTCATTTTACTGTTAGATTTGGCGTTCACTGAAAGACATGATTGTTCCATCATGACTGTTATATGCGGCACATTGTCCGTAAGAATACTGTACTTGCTTCAAATCATACTAAGAAAACACACATCCCTCCCGTATAATCCCTCTAAGTCTAGAAGCAGAAGGAGCTTCTTAGCTGCTCCAACTGTCAAGGTTAGATCTACTTTCGCTAAAAGACAATACTCAAGGCAATCTTCCTACCTGTACAACTTGATAAATAAAGAACTACATATATATCCCATGAAGCTCCGAGACTGTAAAAAAGTTGTAACTGACTGCCTAAAGAATAAAACCTACGACGATGTAGAGTCTATTGTAACTACGCTTCAATAACCAAATTATTTACATTCGGTTTGTTGTGTGCATGGTTAGTGGAAGAAGATTTAATTGACTTCTTGCGATCCCAAGACATTGTCGCAGGGCTAACCTAACCTACATTAACCCACAATTTGTTCAACCGATTTGGCGTGATAGCGTAACAAGCAAACAATCAAATAAATGATCAATCACATTCGTATTTATAATATTAGACTGGATATTATTACAGGAGAACTAAATACGCTAATTAAAAAAAAAAAAAAAAAAACTGACACACTACACACCCTCATTCTTCACACTCTCACCCACACTCACACATATCACACGTTCACGCGCGTTTTGGCCCATTCTATGCACTACGCTCATTCATTTACAGTGCTGTTTGTATAATTTTAAGTTACCCATTTACTTTTAGTTTTGCATATTTGCATGTTTACATTGTCTACACTTCAATTGCATAAGATAATGATAAGTGGAAGCGCGGAGTCTCCTAACGGGTACGTATTTGAATATCGAAGATTAAAATACCTACGCTTAAAATACCAATGTTCAAAACATCGAAAATTTAAATATCGATTATATCAAAATGTCGAAAATTGTTATACCTAAGCTTAAAACGTCGAAGATTGAAATGCCGAGTGATTAAAATTTCGAATGATTCAAAATATCGAATGACATTATGCCTAAGTTCAAAATATCAACATTTCATACATCTAAATTCATAATATCTACGTTAAAAATACCTACTAGTTGAAATACCGAAAAAAAAATTATATAGGCAGTATGAGTGTATTCATAAATGTAGGTAGATGTGAAATTCTCACACCCTGCAAACCCGTTGCTATTAAGAGTCATTAGTCTGTTTACTGCGTAAATGTAACGTACAGTTTATAGAATATTATAGATTTATTATGTCGGAACACGTATTAGAAGTTTCAAGCAAGCATGGTTTCTGTCACGGCTCCGGCGCTGCAGGGCTCCGGCAGTCCCACGCGAGCTTAACGTCGCAGATGGTCTACACGCTCACCACCGCAGCTTCGGCTTGTTGGCCGGCTTCGCCGGCCAACCTCAGCTGCGGCGGCGGGTGTTAAAACCACCTGCTCCTCCGCTCGCGGGCTGCCTCGCCCCTCCGCGCCTACGCGATTCTAAATTACACTCTAGGGGTAGGGCAGACAAGACTACGTGGAGTCGGTTTTGCAGCGATACGTTTCTGTCACTAACTTTAGTAGCACAACATATTGACTTTCAAGAAAATATTTAAATTTAAAGACCTAAATAATACCTTCACGATTGACCTATGCTTGTACACTAGACACTGATTTTCATGGATAAAATAGGTCAAAATTGTTCCAAAACCGAATTGGGGCACCCCGAATTTACGTAGTCTTTTGGCTGTTACCCCTAGAGTGTATATAAAAATCCGGAGGCGCGAAGGGAGGACAACCCCCGCCCGCTGTAACAAAGCATAGGCACCCGTGGGAGCCGTAGCGGCTGAGGCTGGTCGCCGGAGGCGACCAGCAAGCCGAAGCTGCGGAGGTGAACATGGGTGCCTATTCTTTGTTACGCAAGGGCGAAGGGGTTGCACTTCCCGTAGCGCCGGAGACGTTGCAGAAGCAACCTTTTTCCACTCATACTACTTACATCATTTTTTTTTTCGATATTTTAACTTGTAGGTACGTATTTTTAGGGTGAATTAATGAATGTATTAAATGTTGAAAATTAACCCATTTTTACACGTAGGTATATTCATTTTCGATGTTCTATGTACCCATCGATATTTAGGACGTTCGATAGTTTGTACTTCGATATTTAGGACATTCGATAATCTGTATTTCGATATTTGGATCTTTCGATGTAACTTTTGTAGATATTTAGATTTTAAATATATTGGACGTAGGATATTTAACCATTCGATACTATAAACTTTCGTTATTTTAATTTTCGGTTTTATGGTCGTTCGATTTTTCCATTTTCGATGTTATGAACATCGATATTTTAACAGTAGGTATTTTAATCTTCGATATTCAAATACGTACCCCTCCTAACACAAGCAATTCCTTGCTTAAAAGGTGATCTCCAATAACATGTATCGAAATGCCCCTTGTAATTGAAATAAACAATTTTAATTTTAATTTAATTTTAATTTAACATAGAACACTTGGAATGAAGCAAATATATTTTTATACATGTCGATCAATTGCTTTTTATTTTCATTTATACAGGCTGGAATGGATTTTGACACACATCCTGTGCCTATAGATTCTGTACATGATTTGTAATTTTGTATTAAGATACTTAAAAAAAGAAACTGCTTTGCCTTACAACAGTGTCTACGCGATTAAGGGGGGAAACCAGTTTAAGAGGCCGATATTTTGGTGTTTTTCGTATTTTTTTTAAACAGGGAAGGAATAATTAGAAATTGTTTAAACTTAGAGGGTATATTATTCATGTTTTAAAGTACACTTTAATTATTTTTTTAAGTAATTTCCGCCAGAATTAGTGGCGTTAGAACGAGATGTCCATAGACGATTTCCATCCGAGTATTTTGCTGGTGGGCATTCCTGAAGTCGCAATTTTTGTCCGGAATCATCACATTTTGTTTTATTAGTTAACAACATATTTCCTTAGAATATAGACCTAATTGTGATTTAAAAAAAATGAAAATTGCATGTTTTTGAGGTGTTTGGACACAATGTCATGTTTTTGTACCATATTTTGTCACCTTTTTTGTATTAAAAAAATACATAGGAATTGAATAAAAAATACACACAACAAATTTCAGAACGATTGGTGAATAACTTTTTGAGCTAGAATGTCCACCAGTTGAAAAAAAATCGTTTCGAAAAAACGCGTTTCAAATAAAATGTAGCGAAATCGAAGGAAAATTCAAGGCAGTAATTAATTATATAAACTACTCACCGGTTCATCAGCTATACCAGCACCGTATAGCAATCCCTCTTCTTGCTCATATCATCAAAATATACATAGAATTTTAACTTATATTTAAAATAAAAGGAACAGAATGTAAACTGTGACTCAAAGTATGAGAGGTTAAGTGCTCATAGCACCGGGAATAATGCGAATTTTGTTTTCAAATTTTGACAAAATATTCTTTCATTTATATTCGTTTTCAAAATTAATGTACATTTTGTTGTAGTTATGTGTCCATGCAACTTATTGGTAAAATAAAATAAAATAAAGTTCAAAATGTAAACATATAAATCAACATTCAGACTAGTTACTAATACAATAACAAACATACATATGTTTTTATTTGAAAATTGCTTCTATCGCTTTATAAAACTAAGTTTAATTCCTGTCGTAATTTGTTTCCCATACAAAAGTGCAATGTCCACCAGTCGCGCGTATAGTAAAAATGCAGAAAATAATAAATAATGCACGCAATAAGCAACCTGATTCAATAATGTCTTGTCAGATGAACGGGCAAGATATTATGGAATATACTATAAAACAATGTAATTATAATAAATCATTTATTTATTTACCCACAAACACGTGTCTCATATTCCATTCCTTTGTGTAATTCTTTCTTGTAACGTTGATATTTTACAACAATAGAATTAAATTCCAAATTTATTATGGCAACTCTATACGTCAAAATGGTTACAACGAGAGGGCGGTAGTTTCTTTCGCCCGCGCCATTTTGTTTTGTAACTGATGGCTTCACTTCGTGCGCGTCGTAAAAAGGACAATAAGAATTTGTTTTAAAGTACCAAATTACGTGGATTCGGTAAGTACTATACTTTACATTGCAGCATGTCAGTGAAGTTGATGGTAAATTGTAGTCAAATGCATGTTTCACGAATAACTCGAGGGTGAAATTACAAGAATATTATTATTTATAGGTTAGGGACACGTTCGTTTTATTCATTTGTGTGACCATTGTGTTATTATTTTTGTGTCACGTTACATAATGGAATGGGTTAGGACTTGTTTACAGTATTCAATTATGTAAATAGTATTTCCATTTTCCGTTTTAGGAAAAATGCCGTTAACGCCTGCTGAACGGCAAAGACGTTACCGAGAGCGTTTAAAAACAAATCATCGACAAAAATGGAAGGAAGTACAAGAAAAGAATTTGATTCGAACTAAAAATAAATACATACCAATAAGTCAACTTTCTGAATCTGAAAAAAAAGTTAGGCGAAAGGAATGGCGAAGGTATACGACAGGTAAGGCAAGGAAGGAAGGAAGGAAGGTATACGGTAGATGTGGCAACAAATAACTGAAGAAAAATCGGATAAAACTAAATGTTGTCGAAAAGTGTATAAAAAGAGATATATTGTTAAATACAAGGTTTTTGAGTTATTGATTGTTAAATATTTTAAATATAATATGATTAAAACGTTAAGCATGTGTTAAAAATGCAAGACTGCTAAAACCAAATAAATGTGATTTGTATGACCTTGTTATGTTTAAGACATAAATAGATACCTCGTTTTTTTTATTTACTTTCTAAGTTTTTTACACGTGAATTTGTCTATTAATAAGATTAAACTGATTTACCACCAAATTGGTTTTTAAATACTTCATTGTGACTCTGCCCTTATTCTTCATTTGTGTTACTTTTGTGTCACGATAACACAAAATAAACACAAAAGAAATGTACATTAATTTTGAATACGACCCCTAAACTGGTTATCCCCGTTAAGTGTATGGACAACTATGTGTCTCAACCTGCTTGTTTCATTACCATCATCCTCAACAACCTAACACTATTATTGTGGTGGCATTGTCCATCGTTTGAGAAGACAAGTGATTATAAAGCTAAAGAAAAACATTGACTTCTTGATAAACGGAGGGATGAAACGACAATCACGCTCATAATAATAAGAGATTAAAAAAAGAATATAATTTCAAGAATCTTACTTGAGCAGACGTCTAGTTGCAGTTTTGAGCTTATTAGCTCGTGTCTGCGGCGGTACCTCCACGTCAACAGTGACCTCACGGAGCGACCTCTCAATATTTTCGATGTTGCGTTGCACATCTTCCAAGACATCAGTTGATTCCTTAACCTCTGCTTCGGCTTCTGCGATGGATCCACCGGAAGAATCCGACGTTGTCTGATGCCGGGATGTTTGGAAGCCTGATGTAGATGGTTCAGGTTGTTGAGTGTGAGGGCCATGAATTGGTACTGCACCAATGCCTTGAAGTTTTTTGATGTTGTGTGATGCAGCCTTCGCGGAACGCACCTCCGGTTTGAGAAGTGTCTCCAGAAGCAGATCTCCTATTGGTGGATTGTAGTACACCTCCATGTCGACGAAAACCTGCACAGAAAGGATTCATATGAAATCGAATTCTAAATTTTCTTATTCACAAAGATGTTGGTAGAAATGAGACTAGATTTGGCCCGCAGCTTCGCCTGCGTAGATGTCGGAAATAATATCTACTACTACCAGAATAAAAAATATCCCTTTCATCAAAATCGGATCAGCCGTTAAGGCATAAATATTTAAGAGAAAGAGTTAATTCCACATTAACAGAGTAAGGTTTTGTTGCGACTTCGTCTGAGCGGACTTCAAAATTGATAGACGACATTGTACGAGACGTTACGGAACGTTAACGAACGGTATGTTTTTTCCGCCAGTACGTGTAAGTTTTGCAATCGATACTCTTGAGCAACCGAATCCGAATACGTTCAGCCTTTTTGCGTGATTGAGTTACAAACACCCAAACATACTTTAAACTTTGGAACCCCGGAAACAGAGGGGTGTTATGAGTTAAACGTGTGTATATGTGTGTCTGTCTGTAGCATCGTAACAAATGACAGAACCAATTTAGATCACTTCCCCCGTTCCTCTTTCGGGGGAAATGATCAAAAATGCTGAGACACATTTAAATTAATTTTATTTGTCAGCCTAAACACAAAGTTTAAAAATTCTTACTTCAAACCTTATGGTATTTCATACAAAGTTTCATCCCCTATTCTACCTCCTTACGGGTGGACTATCCAGAAAACCTCCCATAATGGATGCCTACACTATATAAGTTTTCAATTTGCCAAATTTTAGGTCAAACGGTTTGGGCTGTGCGTTGATATACCATCAGTCAGTCAGTTTACCATTTCATATTCAGATGATAGCACATGATGCTAGACCACCAAGCGTAGGAATTTCGTCATTAAAAAAAACTCCTGTTTAGTCGAAAAGTGAAATAGCTACTACGGGTTCAAAATGTACGGAACAGCATTTCTAAATTTCAACACAGGGGGGTTCGTAATCACGTTTCATATCGTTGTGTGTAGATATGTACTAAATATTATACGTATTTTTTTATGGAGAAGGTAATGTTCGTAGGGTTTTTATTACAAAAATCTTTACTTTTTCCCGTGGGTTAAAGCAAGTTATAACTCCATATTCCGCATTATATCATGTTTTAAAAACAAACGAGAGATTTTCAATAAGGTGAGCGGGTTAAAAATGTTTGTATTCTTCCAACAAGCAAATGAGCGCTCATGTTATGGTCGATGGGAAACTATCCTCTTTAAATTAAAGCTTTTGGAAAATGCAACATTGCATTAGTAATACGGACACAAAAAAATAGACAGGAACTAGATTCAGACTAGTAAGGGAATAGTTTTTTAGTAGACATTACTAGCCCAACTAGTATAAGCCGTGTTTCTGACTAGTCACGATTCGTGTTGGACTCTAGTCACGCCTCTGTCGCACTAGTTTTTTTTAATAGTTATGACTAGTCAAGACAATTCAAAACTAGTGAAGGAGTCGTTTTTTATTAGTTATGACTAGTAAATGTCATCAAACTCATGTAAAGGACTAGTTTTTTTATAGACACGACTAGTCCAACTAGTATCAGACTTATTTTTAACTAGTCAACACTAGTAAGGGACTAGGTTTTTATGAGACACCAATAGTCCAAATAGTGTAGGACTTGTTTCTGACTACACAGGACTAGTCTAACTCATGTCTTTGTAAAGTGCAGGAAATTCGTTGTGAAGTAACTTGACTACTAGTCAATATGCTTCGCTGTTAATATAAACTTAATAATATAGAAAGACCTTGACAATTTTTTAAAACGCCGTATCTTCATATAAAGTTTAATTTATAACCAAGTCATGAGTCGTTAATAAAACACTGTGCTAAAAGCATATTGTTTTCGAAAAGAACGACAAATATTCCATAATGTAGACCTGTCTAAAATATCTCTCGAAAATATGTACAGAAGATGAAAATACGTATATAAACTGGCTCCCTTGTTATTTCTGGCATGTCTATTCAATTTATATTAGCCAGTCTGCTGGATACGCAACAGTTGGCTCGTTTATGATGCCGCACTGTAAGTACAGTCAGACGAACTTCAGCTTTATTTAATGGCAGTAGGTATACTGATCTTTGTGTCTGTTGAGTTAATATTACTTCACGACTGTTTACCTCAAAGGATTAGAAACAGGTGGAACAACCACATTTCGTGAGTGGTAAAGCCCCATGTAACAGAGCGCGAGCCTATCAATGGAACACAAATCCAATAGGCTGAAGGAACACGGGTTGATTTTAGTCAGTAAAAGTCTGACACGCCATTCCGGTCCACTCAGAGCGGGAGACAGTCATTTGATGATTTCGCAGTCAAAAAAAAAGGATTTTACCTAAGAAATTCCTAATGGAAATCCCTTTGCGTAACCTGGGTATCCAATCCCAGGACCTCAGCAATAGTGCTTGCGATCACTATAGTAATGAGGCCGTTAACCCATTAGTTGCTACCAACGCACCATTTGCGTTGATCGAGATAACTACGTCATGACACCAACGTACCATATGCATTGAGTGTACTTTAGGACGTTTTTTGGAATTACATAAAAATGATAGTTTATATAAATATTTGCCAACATACACGGCTTGAAACAATTGTTAAATGTGGAAATACTGTTGGCTTTTGCTTCGAACTGTCATTCTTGTTTTGGTAAGGAAAAAATGGTGTGTGCTGTGAAGGTCTTGGTGAAGGAAAAGGTGACGTTTTTAAAATTTAAGTGGCGTTGCAAGTTTTTTGTTTGACATACCGTTAAACTGAAACAACTATTGACTGGCATGTACGATGTAAAATTTCTTGCCCGTTCATCTCCTTAGTACTTCGCTATGGAATGGACAACGAGCTTAGTTTTTGTGACAGACTGACTTCTTTTTCACAATGATTACGCGAACGGAGGAGTATGAAATTTGGCATAGTTAAAATTAATATGGAGAAGAAGTGCATAAAGCTAATATTTTTTATTTGATTAAAACTCAAATGAATTATGGTCGAATTACGAAAATATTTTTTTTTTGGATGGGAAATCATCAAATGACTTTTCCCGCTCTGGGCGGAGCGGGAGGGCGTGTCAAACTTTTACTGACTAAAATCCACCCGTGTTCCTTCAGTTGCCCATGTACCAGGGTCACGGTATCTCTTTCGAATAATCTCGCGACCTCGGCAGGCATCGGTCCTAGCAGAGTTCAGTGCTGCTGACATCTCTTTGAGGCGCGTGTGGAACACTACGCGCCGTCGACCCGAGCCTGGGTGCTTACTCTCGAATATAATTCCAATAGATCGACATTGGTCAAACGTCAGTTGGTCGAGTTAAACGTCAGGGATTGGCTAGACTCAGTGAGTTCAGCCAATCCCTGACGTTTGACTGACAATTCCAATGTCTATCTATTGGAATTATATTCGAGAGTGAGCACCCTGGTCCTTACTAGCCAGAAGCAAGCAATGGGTAGCTCGCCGCCCGCAAGCTCGCGCCTACGGTGGCCGGGAGTCAGCTATCGACTCCCGGAATTAGGAACATTAGGCGGTCACTATTTGTAATGAATACTTTGAGTGTGAAAATAACTGAAAGGACTGCTGTATACGTGTAACTTCTCACGTGCGGGTAACTGTACCAGCATTATCCGTTACGTTCCGACGGTCATTGTTTATGGAACATTACGACCGAACTGAATCCCGTGCCAGGAGCTCCGGCTTCCGTACTTTGTGATAATTGAACGACAGTAGCTCCAGATAGTTTCGCAGAGATTTATCATGTCTTCGTCTAAAAAACCACGCTTTGTTTCCCACGGGTAGGCTGAAACTACAGACCGCCACCGGCTGTGATTTAACTGACGGATAGATCTCATCAAGCATTGATTAACCTGCCAACCTTATATTCAGCCACAAGCCTATAATAATAAGCACCTATATCTATAAATATGAAGGTTATCCAGCTCATCAGATTGTTTGTTTTCTATTGATAACGATCACCAAAAGAGATAAGTAACCAGGGTCGTCGGAGTTGTTATCAAATAAAACATAATCTAACTAGCTTTTACCCGCGACTTCGTCCGCGTAAATATCGGTTATCGCATACGCAGACGAAGTCACGGAATAAAAAGTTGCCCATGTCCTTCCTTGGGGTCAGAACTTACCCCGTACCAAAGTTCAGTGATTTAATAGTGAAAGTGTAACAGACTATATTAATAAGCAATAATAAGTATAGATTAGTATGTGTACAATATAAAAAATATACACTTAATAGATAAAATTTAATTCCTAAACATCCATCGGTTCTTTACTAAATTTCAACTAGGTATATCTGACGACCTGTTACGTATCTCCTTCGGTAACTGTACATGTTTACGATATAGCTCTGTTACACCACGAATAACATTGTCTGTTTTACCCACAGAACAAAGCTTTATTCCGTGTTTATACGTTTTATTATTTTGTGTACCTATGTTTTATTTATGTTTTAGTGAAATACGTAGTAGGTACTAATGTAGTCTAACGACTACACGTGACTACTCCTATTAAAAAAAACGAATTTCTGTTTGTTTTGCTTTGATTACCGATGGTTTTGTCATCTATATATATATTAAAGCGAAAAGTAATTACGTCATACATTCCTCACTGATTAATCATGAAACCTCACAACGATGAAATTTGGCACAGAGGTAAATTATGAGTAGTGAGACGTCAGATGAAGGAACAGTAAAACGTTTTTATATTTAGTCACGTAAATATACAATAGATTTTTGTTTTCTCTGTTTAGCCATGCTATTCAACTGCTGGGCAAATGCAACACCAAGTATTTCCAAGTACTCTTTTCTCGCACCAATTTAAACCATCTCTCGCGGTACGCCTCCAGGTCATTGCGCAACGCTTATTTAATAGGTCATTAAAGTGAAATACAGCAGTTAGAACTAGATAATAACCCATTCGGAATGTACAAGCACTGAGCAACTGTAAACCTGTAATTACTTTGTAATGAATGATTACAAATACTAATATGTAGGTACTGGGTTATACTTTATCCCTTAGTAAGACTGATTGTCAGACTTCGGGGCATCTGACTACTCGTAACGATTGTCAAAGATCTACGTATGGCAGTCTGGACAAACGGCTTAACATGCTTTCCGATCCACGAAGAGGCCTCGCTATGAAATGGATGGTACCCATGCACGGATCGACCTCGACACAGTTAAGACAGGCAGTGTACCTAGATTAACTGAGCGGTCCGAGGAGGCGGGCCAGCCGAAGATCGTAGAAGTAATATTAGATCCCGATCCTCAACAAAGGTGTGGGTGAGAACACCGAGGTGGTTTTAGTCAGTAAAAGTATGGCAGATCTCTCCACCTACCTCACGGCGGAAGACATCCATGAGAATTTCCACCCTGATATAAAAAAACCGGCCAAGTGCGAGTCGGACTCGCGCACCGAGGGTTCCGTAAAAACCTTCAGGTATTCACGGTTTATGCATAAGGTTTATGTTTATGAAATTAAATGTTTTTTTTTTTTTATATATTTGAGTTGACGGAATGAAAGGTAAATTGTGGTTTACGATTTATGACGAATAAAAAAAAAACTACTTACTAGATCTCGTTCAAACCAATTTTCGGTGGAAGTTTACATGGTAATGTACATCATATATTTTTTTTAGTTTTATCATTCCCTTATTTTAGAAGTTACGGGGGGGGGACACTTTTTACCACTTTGGAAGTGTCTCTCGCGCAAACTATTCAGTTCAGAAAAAAATGATATTAGTAACCTCAATATCATTTTTGAAGACCTATCCATAGATACCCCACACGTATGGGTTTGATGAATTTTTTTTTTTTGAGTTTCAGTTCTATGTATGGGGAACCCCAAATATTATTGTTTAAAAAAAAATGATATTAGAAACCTCAATATCATTTTTGAAGACCTATCCATAGATACCCCACACGTACGGGTTTGATGAAAAAAAATAATTTTGAGTTTCAGTTCTATGTATGGGGAACCCCAAATATTATTGTTTTTTTTCTATTTTTGTGTGAAAATCTTAATGCGGTTTACAGAATACATCTACTTACCAAGTTTCAACAGCTTAGCTCTTATAGTTTCGGAAAAAAATGGCTGTGACATACTCGGACAGACAGACAGACAGACAGACTGACATGACGAATCTATAAGGGTTCCATTTTTTGCCATTTGGCCACGGAACCCTAAAAAGGCAGTGCACCTAAAGGAATTTTTTATTGGTACAAATGACGAACCTCCGTAAAAACGTACAACCTCTCAAGGGAATGAATTTTCAAGTATTCTTTCTTAGTGCACATATTGATTATGGAACTCTAGTGCATAAGTGAAGGCTTTGCATTCTCTATATTTTGAGTAGGTAATGTAAAGCAGGTCTACCATATCCAGAACCACGCCGCCCATAAATACTAACAAAGAGACGGCCAGAGTGTGGGGTTCTTAAATCGAACGGAGGTTCCGCGTGTAGTTAGTACTCAGTGAGTATATTCATATACTCAAACTCTAGAGCGCACTACTTCGTCATTGCCGAGCGACGTCCGTTCGATTTAAGGACCCCACACTCTTGCCGTCTCCTTGTAAGTTAAAATTCACCATCAAAATATCAAATTAAGTATATTAATCACCTAAATAAATCTAGCTTCAGTGTCTTTTTCTGCGGACTACTACTAGGCGTTCTGTAATTTCTGCCTACTCCCTTAAAGAAAGAAATCGTGACTATAAGTATGAAGTGAACCTTTATTATTACCATCAATGTTAATAACAAAAAATACGATATATTAATTCCATAAAACGATGCGTGGTTGGGATAACCCGAGATAAAAATAACTTAAAAAGCTTTCATCTTATTTATTTTAATGCGAACATATACTTACATAAATTTTCTTTTGTCCGATGGCATTTTAATGATACCTTTAATTAAAATTATGTTATCAAAGCAATATGAGTATGCAAGGATCGTAGTTGGTGGCATTCTGTAGCTGCTTTTTAACCCCTTGGGAAAAAGGCCTGATTTATATAACTGCCCCGTTGCTCTCGTGGTCGCAAATGCGACTGTTGAGCGTGGGGTCGGTCGGTTCTCCGGTCGAGCAAAATGTTTTTGGGTTTTTCCATAAGGATTTTTTTAGTAACAGGCCAGACTTTGGCAGTTGGCGGTTTGATACCCCCATGCGTCAGAAAGCACACTAAGCCGTAAGTCCTACGCCTGAGCTATCTCAAGTTGTGTCGGATTGCCGTCCCATCGGACTATGAGAGTGAGGGAAGAGTGAGTGCCCCTGTGTCTGCGCACACACTTGGAACTAAAATATCTCCTGCACCGATGGTTAGTCTCTGGTGAGATTGGCCGCCATGGCCGAAAAACGACCTGGGGGAATATATATAACGTTTAATTTTTTTTTTAATTTTGTTAACAAATATCTAGGGTCTCAGATTAGTCTAAGACCTCATTATTACCGAATCAGAAGTAGGTAAGTATTTTTATGCCAATTTAAACAAACCAGCACTGCTAAACCGAACAAGAATCAATTATTTATAATTTGATGATAGGAACCAGTAGGTAATAGCCACACGGCTATTTTATTCGTATTGACTGTGAAGCCAAAATAAGATATTAATTTATTCGCGCTGAAATATATATTTTATGCCTACTCAGCGCCGACTGTTAGGGAAAATTCAAATGAAAGAATATTTTTGAGGAAAAAGCCCCAGTTAAATTTAGTGTAAAAAATTCGATAATGGTTGTTCAGAAGATTGGTCACGATAAAGGACCACGCTCACAACCGGTCTTTCTACCAGTTGCGGCTAAACTTTACACTTGATTGGAACAATCGAATAAATCATGATTTAAAACAGTACCCATGGTCTCTTGCCCGTTTTCTTTAAAGTTTTGCAACGAGTAATTAGTTATAACTGTCTAACTAACAATACTTAGTGCATATAAACGGTTTAATTGAAATGAATGCGAGTACGAGTTTGTCTTTTTACGGCTAAGATGGCGGCCGGTCGTGTGTGTCGTGGTCATGACGGCGTTGGACGTGAGCGAAATTCTTGACTAAAATATGATTGACGTAAATATAGCAAAACTGCCTCATTTTTGAAGTTCCAGAACACATTTCAAACGAACGAATACATTTTCCGTGAATTTTAACCCTGCCCTGAGTCATTTGAACACGTCGTATTAAATTACCAATCATTTGAGTGTCATTTGATTGACACGAGTACACGAACATCTACCCACAGTCCGTTCACACTTATTTTTATCTCTGATTTTGCGTCACTGGCAAAATGAAAGTGATCTTTGTTCTCATAACGGTAAGGTTGCTTTTAGGTTGTTGCCATTATCAAGTATGATAATGTGAAAGTGATCATTATTCTCAGTACAATAAGGTAGCTATTGGGTTGTTGCTATCTGAGGTAAAATAACTGTAAACGGACTGTACATCGTAAAACGATCAAACGAATAAAAAGAACAGTATGGCACACGATATTCATTGTTCCGCTTTCTTTGTATTTTTATTCCGGTTTTTGTATTTCAAAGTGAATTCTTAAGACACAAGTGGCAAAGGGTCCCATGTAAAATGATTTCTTTTGGTACCATTTCTGGAAACGATTTATTAGAAGACGAAATTTTTTGTTCATACATATTTCTGAGCTTTATTCAGACCAGTTGTAAAGGAGAGCGACCATCTCCTTTACATCGTGGGGTCCACAATTTGATGAATCGTTACAAGTTTCAAATTAATGTAATTTGTTAGATTGCAGCTTTATCAGTATAAAGCTTTTAATCATTGTTATTTTTTTATTTTTATTTATTTATATTTATTCAGAGGTAAGTATAACTTATAAATTAAGCCCCACATAACCATAGTAGTGGTTTGACTGTGGGGTCGGTGAGTCTCTATACACTCAATATACTTATAAGGTAATTATAGTTAATAATTATTAATATTTTTTAAATTTATTTTTAAAACTACGTTTGTTTACATCACTCCTTATGTCAGCTGGCAAACCGTTCAATAAATATGGTATTCGTTTTTTTAGGGTTCTGTCACCAAAGTAATTAGTAATTCTGGGTACATTGAATTTGCCAGCAGCCATAGATCGTGTGTTGTGACTGTTTATTACATGAGTTAAGCTATGCTCCTGGGTAGCATGGTGGTTAATTGTTTGTGTAGTATCAGTATACTACACATCACTTCAGCCGAAAGACGTCCACTGCTGGACTTAGGCCTCCGTCATTTTGGGGGGTTTGCCATGATCGCCACGCTTGGCAGGCGGGTTGGTAATCGCAGTATGATGGTAAAATGCATAGAGGACGCTGCTGCCCATTCTCTAGTAAGTCCCTTAGTCGCCTCTTACGACACCCACGGGAAGAAATGGGTTGCTGCTATTCTTTACGCCCGGCACCATACAGTACACGGTACATCCATACATACTGACCAAAATCATAACCTTCCTTAATGTTTCGCCGTAGTCGGATAAAAGTAAGAGCAACTGTAGCCGCAATAGTCTTCTCCATCTGAGGTTATGAACATGATACACGAAGTTTACAAAGTTTCAAACACGGTAACGAGAAACTATACGTACTTATAGTTAGTACTAGTCTTAATAAGCGCTGTTTGCTCTTCACATAATTGCTTAGTTCAAGTGATAGCTGTGAACCAGTAGGAAGTTACACAAACTCTCTCTCTACAACTAAAAGAATCAAGTATGTAAGGAAATTAAAAAAATACAACTGACTTGCAATTGGAGCTCGTGGCTAAATAATTACAGCCGTATATGTTGATCGAAGGTTGAGATCCCTACGTGCCTCGAAAACCACGTTAAACACGTTTAACACGTTGTTTTTAGTCCCAGTTATCGAGACAGTTGTTACGGGTAGACAGAAGATCAAAAGTCAACCAGTCTTACCAAGGGGTGTATCCAGTAACTGGGTTGTGGATATTTGATAGACAGTTGCTGCATGTAAATACGTTAGATTGGAATCTAACTCCAACATAGTTACAAAAAGGCTAGGCAGATTGCCAACAGACTTCCATAACTTGACAAAGTTCAAAATAACATAAGTCTCGGAAATCGGTGCAAGAATAACTGGATACGACACATCACCACACCTACCACCAAAACTACTACACCACCACCAACATAACCACCACTGGCCACTCCCTTCGAGGAATCAAGGCG
Organism: Aporophyla nigra; assembly: GCA_947507805.1. Taxonomy (NCBI): domain Eukaryota; kingdom Metazoa; phylum Arthropoda; class Insecta; order Lepidoptera; family Noctuidae; genus Aporophyla; species Aporophyla nigra. The sequence continues at coordinate 7,546,562 of OX382291.1, read as the reverse complement.
AGATAAGAAAAGTTTGTGTTTAAAAAATTTAGGTCATCGGTAAGTTTTCAAATATCCATGTTAAAATCCAAAATTCCGAGCAGCTTCCACACACGTTGAAGTTTTCAGTAAAATAATGAAACTACTGTAACTACCTACTTTATTTATCATTCATCTACTAGTTACCTACTGTTTCTCATTTTTAAATTGTAAAATTTTGGTAAAAGTGTATAATATTATTCTACGAATGTCCGTGTCAACACAATTGTTTATTCTAATCAGAAGTACGTAAAATATTTATACTGAGTGAGGAAAAAATGTTGAATTAATATTTCAGTTCAGGATTTCCTGTTACAAAAATATAATACGTTTCCCGAAGGATTGAGCAGCGGAGTATACCAACAGCCACATTTGGCCAGTCAAAAAGTCATTTATTCAGACAACGCTGAGAGTGAGCACTTTTCGAACGACAAAATTACATACGACAGTCAACACAGACCCTTTACCACTTCCTAGTGCTTAGCTGAGAAGAATAAGTGGCGCAACAAACTCCCCATTACAGTTATATTTAGGACCATATATTCGCTGACCCAGATCGGATTAGTGATATATTTATCGATCCCCCATCAATTCCCATTTAGATTTCCTGAAAATACGAATCGTCACACATATTTATATACAACATGAGCCGTGCCCAAAAACGGGCTAAGACGTGGAGTTGCGGACATCAGCCCGTTCTAACTATACGACATGAGAAAGCTTAAAGACCAAAAAAGGCTAATGTTATTAGGACTCAAATGGTTTATAGAAGATCAAAACGAATACCTTATTAAATAAGCATGAGATAATATAGATCTAATTTTCCAATACTAACAAAGCAATACAAAATGACCTCGTAATTGTGTATTTATGTATAAATGCAACAAAAGTCATGTGAAACATTGCACCTTGTCGTCAACCTTGTTATTAGCAATAATGCGGCGTGTGGCGTACACAAAATTACCGACAAAATACAATGTCGCCATAGTAGATAATGACGGACGAGTGGCACTGTTTGATGACATTATAACATGACAGCATGACACACTAGACCATTCGAGGGTAACCATTATGTCACTTTGAATAAGGTAGCTGTCATATAAGCGTAACAAGTTTCCTAATAATTTGTCGCAAACCTTGGTTAGCGTCATTTTTGAAGTGAAAACTTCTTTAGCGGCGTTGAGCACTTTTTCTGTAATGGGTATAAAATCTTAAACTCGCGTCAGGACACGTGACCTGATCGAAAAAGCGTAGGACGGATGGAGAGTAGACAGCTATCCCCTCTCTACGGCGCGGCGAAAATTTATGCCTGGGCCTACTGTTTCGTTTAGGCGGCGCAGGGCGCTTGCGCGAATGTTCGTCTATGTTACAGCGTGCCACGCGCATCCATGGATGGTGACAGCTGATGGCTCGACCGTCTGTGTAGTGATCACATTGTTGTGTATTCGTAAAATTCGTGAATATAAAGTGCTTAAAATATGGAAATTGAACAACAAATTATTCCCTAACCATTCCAAAATATCAAACATGCTCAACGTTAATAATCAAGTTTTCACTTCTGCCGGCACTCCCGGAGTGCAATTTTTTTTTTTGGCGAGAAATCACTCTTCGTCTCGTTATTTGGTAAAGATCGTGTATTTAAATGAAATGCTTTTACTTGTCACACGTAATGGAGGAGATAGGATGGAGGTCCAAGCTGAGACAAAATGCCATGACACCACGACGTTGTCTTTTAATGTCCAATAATTATATTACTAGAATTTCCTGGGAGTCCTGCAGGGCCATGTTTGGAAGAATTTATTGCAGAAAGAGAGTATAGAAGCGTGCATACATCAGTAACCGTATAGCTCAACCCTATTTTTAAATAGGGTTGAGCTATAGGGAGCTTCACGACACGTCACAAGACGCTACCAGATCTACTACGACGTCAGACAATTATGCAATTATGTATTCAATGTTTCTGTAATTTTCCTCACATTCACAGTCACTTTTATCTTTAGTAATCTCATTTAAAATGCACGATCCTCTGTTGCTACTTGCATAGGTACACGTGCCAAAAGTTTTGTGAAAATTTGTGAAAGTGAAGACGACCTTTATTAGCTGCACGGTCATCGTCGCCAGTTGTGTGCCAATGGCCTTATGTGGTGCATTATCGGATACATAATATATTAAGCTACTGTTATCGAGGCTTTTTGCTATTTCCATATCATATTCTACAGAATATGTGCAAATTTAATGAGTTTGTGTGTGTAATGAGTGTTTCTTTATGATTTGTGTTCTTATGGATTGGGGAGCGATGTTGCATATTTAGACGCAGTTACTACCAATGCTTAGTAGCATATTAGCTGATTAAGCTGATTTTGTAGTATTTTTTGCGTAATTTGAACACAATGCTTTCACCTATCATAAAAAAACCGTAAATTTCACCGCGCTGTTTTTCAAAAAGTAATCAACCGAGTAAAACCGTTTTTTTGTACAATTTAGTAATAAATGTACATACTTACCTAAAAAATATATATATAAAACAACATTATTTCTGTAATACAACATTATCATTTAACGTGGCTCCTCAATCCTGTTCTCTGATTTTTTCCCAAATTGCCATTTCTTAATTAACTCAATTGACAAAAAATATCAATTTACCAATAAAAACATTACGAATATTAAAAAAAAACCTGACTGCATGGCTGAACCCCTAACCTACTTTTGAAGAGTCTGAGTTTCTTTAACGACATTCGATAATATAATCTATATCAAATATCCAACTTTACAGTATTCTTTTCTCAGATATAGTGCGTGTATAACCTGATATTTTTTAAACTCATTTTCTATCTGATATTTGAAAAATATCAAAGGTAAATACATTTTCCATTACTTTATTTGAAAGAATATTTGTTTCCCCCTTTAAGTTAATTGCAGCACACAGTAAACCACTTTCAGCTTTTCACAACCCAATAACAGTACTATGTTACTTTGATAACTTTTATACACACAGAAAACTTCACAGTTATGAAGTTTGGAAGGTATCCTTCATAGGTCAGAAGCGACTGAAATGAATTCTTCGCGTAAAACGTTCAAAAAAAAATGTTTTATTTCATTACATTATTACACGTTTCTATAGAATACTTGGAATCACGTAAACAGCGAAATAGTATTGCAACAACCCCATACTCTACAATACTCTTCCAAACAAAAAATATATTTCTGATATCAAAAACTCCGTACAAGCTTGACCACCAATGACTTCACGAGAAGCTTCCCTGTCAAAATCCAGGGAAAATAATAAAAATACTGTTTAGTGATATCAAAAGGAATTTCTCTCAGATATTGCGTGTTACCGCTTTAGACACATAGAGAACTGTTGTTCAAGCGTCTCATGGAAAGCTATGAACAGTAGGAATTTAATATTGCACAGCGGGCATAAGGCAAGGTAGGAACTATGCTCTAGATGAAACCTTTACAGGTAAAGCTATAACTTTTCATGCACATAATATTACTCATATTAAAGTGCAGAATGCATTAATAAAATAGAGAGATTATGAATGTAGACGATGCAAAAAGAGTATGTGAGGACTGAATTGTTTCTACCTCATGGGAGAATACGTAAATTTATGCATCGAAATAATGAGTAAAGTTGCGGCCTATAGTTAGTCCTAGTAATATTTTAGAAGTGAAGGTTTTTACGTCAAATCAATCAAAAATGAAATTCAATAACATGATACTTATTTTATTTTTCTGGATAAATAATTGTGGTTTTGTAAGAAACTGTACTCATATAAATCATTAGAGTCATCGACTCATTCAGTCAGAATTGGCCTAAAAAGTCAAGATTTCATAAAATTATCATCTTTGGCAATTCGAACTTAGAAAGTAGTATGAATGATTGTAATATTAATAGTCCGGTAAATGAATACATATTTTTCTCAGACTCTAACTTTTAATATTACTATTAAAATTGATATCGATGTGCTAATTGCATAAAATGTGAGATAATTTCAATTTCAAAGGCTACCTTAGCGCTTTCACCTCAGTATGCAAAAAAATTACGAGAATGTCACCAAAACACTTACCTCAGAAGAATGTATCGTATCACAGTATAGCTCAATATATAACATAAAATCTTATTCCGGTGCCATCGAATTTGTCTCAGCGCTAAGTGAAGTTAGCATGGGCCATTACAAATGTCATTTCCCTATGGACGGTCAGTTTCCTGCTACGACAATTATGAATCCAAAATTTATAAATGTTTACTATTTATGGCAAAATTCAAAGTTCGCCGGCAGGGAGTGTTTCAAGAAAGTTTACTGAGTTTTAAAAGTGGATACAAATATTCTTTAAATAAAATAACGGAAAATGTGTTGTTGTTATTTTCAAAATATCATGTTGAAAAGAGCAAATACGGTTTAAGTATTTATCTAAATGAAGTATTATAAAATCTTTTGTTACTTTTTATTAAGTATTTGTGTTTGATTAGTGTTCATTAATTAAGTACTGAAGAAGAATTATTTATGTGCAAATAAAACGATGTTTATGATCATAGTTTGAGGTATTTGTGGGCACTCTACATGCTTAATTGCTAAGGATTTTAAAATAATCTATATCTTTTAAACTACTGAATATGTACGATGTTAAATTGCACCAAAATTTATTTGATTTTCTATTAAATTGAGGAGCCACAAGAAAATATGTCGTATTACCGAAATTATAAAGAAGTTTTTACTCTATTTGATATATTAATACATGAAGGAAATACTTTGTACCCCCTTTTTACAATAATTGCACGGACGGACGAGTATGAAATTTGACACAGTTAAATTTTGTGTCTAGAACGAATACAGATAGCTAATATTTTTAGATAATATTTCATTACAAATACATTCAGTTTTAAATTAATTATGGTCAAATTTCGACTACTGGGTGTCCTCTAATATTTATTAATAACTAACTTATATTTTCAGTTTGAACCACACATACATGTTTTGATCAGTACAAGTAGGTATTGTAAAGGTTTTCTCCGGTTGGCTTTGACATCTAACCTTTGCGAATATTTTATAAGTTGGTTTCATGTATAACAAAAATACACAAAAATTGATATTTAGAAGGATAGAAAAAGGACAGAGGACCAGCTTGGAGAAATGACGTCTGAAAATCAGTAGTAGTCCGGTCAATCTAGACCAGAAAATGAGAGTAAAGGTGCATAAATTCCCAACACGCTGAAAATCAGTAAAATTGTTCAAAACATAATTATAAATAAAAATGTTAAGTTCCCCATTGTAAAAATTTCAACATATATAAAAGCTCTAGAATGTACATACGTGGCGTACCTACTCATGCATTTTATGACGATAACAACTTTTACAACGTTTTGAATCGTTATATCTCAGAAACGGTGGCTCGTAGGAAAAAGTATTGATACATTTTTTATAGATAATTTTATGATCTACAATTTTTATCTGGGATACTTTTATGATAAAACTTACCGTTTTGCTGAAAATCGCGAAAATCTCATTTTTTGACCTTTGACCTTAAGTAATTTTTTTCCATACACGGAAATGATGGGGAACTTAAAAAAATATTTATAATTATGTTTTGAACAATTTTACTGATATTCAGCTTGTTGGGAATTTATGCACCTTCGAATGTAAATTGACCGGACTGTAGGCTCATTGATAGGAACATGAAACTAATACAAAATCATAAAATACGCTTTGCAAGTAAGACGAATAGGATGAAAAGTTCACTCAGCTTCTTTAGAAAAGGGAGGATCATCCGACGAGACTGGTTTCACGGTCTTCTTCATCGTAATCTAGTAGGTCAACCATTCATGGAATATATTTGTAGGCCAAGGTAACAAATATAAGTCAAACAGGTGCAACGGGTCTCCCTATATTAAGAAGTTATGTTCAGAGTGACCAGGATTTAGCTTTTCAAAGTAAGAACGCATATACTTGACAGGCTGCAGGCTTCCATTTTTCAATCAGCATCGGCATCAGCAGATTGGCGATCAGGCGCTGGTGAGCTTCCCGATGTCCATCTTCTTGTGTTCGTGTTCTCTGTCACCACAACCAACTGCTGGAAGAATTGAAATGGGTTCGACATCTGCAGAGCCGAAGTGGTGGGATCTGGTACATCCAAGGATGAGTGGTAGCATCAATAGGTTGTGTTTGGATCATAATTTCTCCACCAAAATCTTTAATTGCCAGGTTCAAGTTCCAGGCTTCATATTTTCTTCTCAATTAGTAGTGTGGCTTGTGCGCTAGAAGCGATATCATTGTGTTTTCCAAAAGTTTGTTATAAATTTAACATGAAGATTTTTTATAACGTCTCTTTTCATTTACATCATGAGCCATTTTATTCATAATTTTCATGAGAAAGTATTTAATGCTGGGCACATTACATAACTGGGTCGTAAAAAGACACAAATTGATTTATAAAAAAAATACATAATGTTTATATAAGGTAGAAATAAAAAAACAAAATATTTTATTTCATATAATCTAACATGAGCAATTTTGAAACTACCGGTACATGGTTCCAATTAGCGTGTTCCTATGGTAAAGAGCCGGCAAGTAACTTCATGGTTACTCTTTTAACAGTTATTCTAATTCTTCATCATCATCATCAAAAACAAACAAAAAACTTAAAACATCAAGGTGACAGATCGAGGTTCCTTGGGTTGGTTCACCGAATATATCGCATTTCATTTGAAATTCAAAACCATTAACAATTAAAATATACAAAAAGAACTCTTCTAAAAGTACAATAAAAAAGGTTTTATCTGCAATTAAACTTTGTTGAAACTGAAATCCAAGCTATATGAGCTTACATATTTAATTTTCTTATTTAAATTTTGATTCCCAAGCGCACAAACTGTGTTAGCTTCAGAAATTAATCTGTAGCTCTGCCAGACAAAATAAACCTGGAAAAAAATATTTTAACATTCTGAAGACTCAGATTAGAGCTAGGGTGCTGAAATATGGTTGATTAAATAAACTATAACTAATTAAATTAATCATTGTTTTATTTGCTTTATTTTACATTGGCAGGTTTATTATGGTTCATCATCATCATCAACCTATATTGTTCCCACTGCTGGGACACAGGCCTCCTCCCGGTGAGAGGGAGTGGGCCGTAATCTACTACGTGGGACCAGTGCGGGTTGGTAGACGTCACATGTCTTCGAATTTTTGGTGCTATTGCCGGTTTGCCATGCCGAACATGCCGGTTTCCTCACGATGTTTTCCTTCACCGTTTTGAGAGAAGTGGTTATGAAAATATTTACACAAAGTAAAGCGCCAGCCTGGGATCGAACCCACGACCTACAACTCGTAAGTCAGGGCCTATACCACTGAGCCACCACTCCTCTACTATGGTTGGCAATGTGTTATTGGGTTTTTTGCCAAGAATTTTGCAGTAGCAGCTGGGCATTGGATTTTTTACCAGTTGATGGAAATACACTCACCCCCACAACGCTGTCGCCCCAACATTGGGCTTGAATATATCTGTCTAAATTTGGATGTATTACAGGTACACCTCTGCCTAACGCACCGGGGATTACAGGGGTGATGTTATTGTTTTCATTTCCAATGGATTGAAATTTATAATTATACTAAAGTGAGCAATAACCTAATTTTTGGTTGAGTTGTTTGATTCATCAGCGCTCCTAAGGGGCCATCCATAAACTACGTTACACTTTAAGGGGGGGAGGAGGTCGACGAATTGTGACATTGTGTGACAAGGGGGTGAGCCCTAAATTTTGTGACGTCACATTTCAAAATTGAATATGCATATTTAAACTACTATTAAAACAAGAAATATGAACTATGAAAGAAAAATTTAAAAAAAATTCAATGTCTAGATGTAAAATTGCAAAATATGTGACGTCACACTAGGGAGGGGGGTCTCACAAATGTGACCAGCTGTGACAAGGACGGTGGGGGGTCAAAAATCATTAAATTTGTGTGACGTAATTTATGGATGGCCCCTAGCATCATACCTTAGAAACGGAAGATATGTACGAAAAACAAAATGGCAGTTATAAATGAGTAAAATAAACTGCTTCCTGTATACTTATACATTTTTATACATTTATTTTACATAATCACTTCTTAGCTTTATTTTCTTTCACTGCAGTAAGAGCTTTAGTGACATCATCTGGATTTTCCGCTGCATCCTTCAGACGCTTCGCACGAATACCAACAAGTTTAGCAATTGAACAAGCCCCTCTCAGGTATTGGTAAGCCTTGAAGTCCTTTTCTTCTTCAGTAATAGCACGAGCAATAGACTTGGGTGCTGGCTGCTGTACTGGCATCAGTGTATCTTTGTCGGAAAGAGATCAGAGGTATTCCAAGTGGTCATGCTAGGCGTGCTTCTTTGTAAAAGTTATAGCATGAATTAAACATTAATGTTCTCAAATGATACTATAAGTCGTTATGACCACACTACCCTTATTTTAAAGTTGGTAAATTTAGCAAACATTGTTTCAGTAAGCGAACAGAACACTAAATAAACAAAGCCAATAACGATTGACATACAACAGAAACGAAAAATGGCAGAAACGAGAACCAGTTTTTTTTTAAAGAAAACAAGCAATTTTGGAAGTCTGTCTTAAAAAAAAAAAAAACTGTGTAAAGAAGGTTTAATAGAGTTAGAAATTAAAAAGTTGGTGTACAGTCTTACGATTGTGGAGGTCTGAATGGCTGTCGCTCTATGTAAAATACTGGTTGGTGGTAGTTTCATCCGGTTAGACTGGAAGCTGACCACAACTTTGTTGGGAAAAGGCAGGCACATGATGATTTAGAAACATATATCTAATTATAAACATATAAGAAGCCTATAATATCCCCACTGCTGGGACACAGTCGTCCTCTCTGTGGAAAGGAGTGGGCTGTAATCACCACACCTCAGAAGCAGAGAAAATCGGCGTGCAGTGCAAATTCAGCCTCCATGGTGCACCAAATATTCACCGTTTTGAAAACTGGGGTGAAGAAATAACTTACACAAAGCAAAGTGCCGTCGCGGCTGTCACCACTGGGCCAGCACTGTACAAATATGAATCAAATATTTAATTTCAATATTACCATAGTTATAAATTTACAGCTTAAAATTGGACGTACACAAATGCCATACCCAGTGGTTACACCTGACGGGAATCGGATACGAAAATCGCCGCTCGCTGAATCGTGATTGTGCCTGACATTTCCGAGTTGAACAGTGTCGTCGGAATAAATGTCGAATAAGTAAACAAATAAATATCTTAAACCGTACCTAAAATCTCCTCAAAATGAACAATAAAAGTCCTTTCCTTGTCCGTTAGAAAAGACTCAACTAAGCGCTCTCTCAACAATCGCAATTGTGGGATGCTTAAGGCAGGGTTTACCAAGCCTTTGTCGAAGAGTGAAACGTCAAACAAGGCAGCGCATTATACCTTCCGGTGGTTTCCTCCGATGCAGCGCCTCTGGTCTCGATGGCTTTGCGGCTTTGGCATCACCCTTTGTTCTGTCATTCTCATTTCAAAGGCGGAAAATGTTCCAAATTGGTATTGAACTTCATTTTTCATTCGGGTTTAATCGGAAACCTTCGTGATTTGTGTCTCTCGATATTACAAATTTTAAATACGTTAGTTGGAAGTGTATTACACTGTAGGGTAATATTTTCGTATTATCTACAGTCTCACATAGTGAGAGTCAATCTATAGTCTTACCTACATAGTGTAAACAGTTTAGTTAATTATGATATCCTAAAACCCCGCGCACCTTTGTCTTTTTTTTAAATTTTATTTAATGAAAGTAAAATACTTTTTTTTTTTTTTTAAATACAGTTTTGTAACTTAATTCTAAACTCGCCAAACTTTTACGTTTGATGGCGAGAGGCGCTCTTTATAATAACAATGAAACTTACATAACTAAGACTTACATAAACACTACTTATATATTAAATTGTTCACAGATTTGCCTCGTCGGTCTAGTGGTAGCAAGCGCTACTGCTGAGCATGAGGTCCTGGGTTCGATTCCCAGGTCGAGCAAAGTGTTATTGGGATTTTCCATCTGGAATTTCTCAGTAGCAGCCCGGAGTCTGGATTTGTACCCGGCTGATGGCAACAGGCTCGCCCCCTATTACATGGGACTTAAACATAACAGGTGAAATGTGAATGAATTATAGGTACACCTCTGCCCAACCCTTTGGGGGAAACAAGGTGTGATGTTATGTTTTTTGTTGATATCCTAAAATAAGTCAGTTGCGTTATAAAATAATCATTTCATTTATTCATTAACAATTTTTACTCTGTGTCTGAATGTTTTACAATAAAGGAATCAAATACAAGCTAAAACCAATTCGCAACTAAGATCTATAACATTATAAAAACAATAAAAATATAAAATAATAATAGTCTAAGCATGTCAGTTCAAGAACCTGTTATTTAAATAAAATAAAATCTAATACAAATGTCAACAAACTTCAATAAATAATCTAAACATGTCATAGCAATCTTCATATAAATAATGTAAAAATGTCTCAAACCACTGTAAATCAAACTAATCAGTAATAAAAATCTAATTAAAATTCTCGTGTCACAGTTTTCGTTGCCATACTCCTCCGAAACGGCTTGACCGATTTTGATGAAATTTTTTGTGCTTATCCGGTATCTATGAGAATCGGCCAACATCTATTTTTCATCCCCCTAAATGTTAGGGGTAGTCCACCCCTAAATTTTTATTTTTATTTTTTTGAATTTTTCTTAAACTTTTATTTTATTATGATTGAGCATTGAAAAATACATACAACTCTAAATTTTCACTCTTTTTCACCCGGCAAAACAACGTTTGCTGGGTCAGCTAGTATGTTATATTTTTGAACTGTCGAATGACTGATCAAGTTCTTATTTAAGTTTAAATTAATTGAATATACTAACATATAATGTAACTCACGCAACCCGGGGAGAGGTCATGAATTCTAATTATTTTCTCTTGTTTATTTAATAAAGTCTAAACCAAAGAAGTACTTACATACTCAATACTTTATTGCATTCCATAATGTGTACGTATAACAGTTAGTATTTCAAAACATCGACTCAATTAGAGAGAGAGACAGAGAGAGATTTTTTAAGTACTTACATATTTTGGGTAATATTGACAAATTTGACTGTCATTGGATTAATTACTTATGAAAATACGGTGCTAACAGAATACACAGTTTCGCTAGCGAAGGCACGGTTACAAGTTTGAAATAAAGCTTAATAATCCATCCCCGTTAATTAAGCTAAAATTTATTAAAATTTCAGAATGTCGTTCATCACCTCTGGGCTTTACCAATTTGTTTGCACCGACCTGACACGCACCAATATGTGGAATTTTGCAATTTTCAGAATTAAGTTTTCCAGAGATGGAAAAATGTGACGACAAACATAATTGTTCGAAACGTAGGAAAAATGCAATACGCTCACCATCGATTTAAATAAAATAAATTTGCGAAAATTTTCGGATGTATAGTTCAGGGAGGATTAAATACGAAACGAAGCAAAATGCACGCAACTGTGTAGGTACGTACTCCGTACTATTTTCATAAACGAAGGAAGGAAAAAAAAATATCACAAGATTAATTTTTCATCGAATCAAGATGAATCCGTTTGAGTCTATTTATCAGTAGTGAATATTTCTCCTACGTACTTTTGAAATGAAACACAGTTTCTCCATTTGAGATGTATCGCAAAGGAAGAAGCTGTATAAAACGATTAATAGATATATTTCAAAGCACATACAGATACTACAGTATATATCTTTCTTGAAAGCAAGATTTCCTGTAAATATAAATATTGACAGTGAATCTGTAAATTCGTTGAACCGGTGATGATGGAAAACATCGTGAGGAAACCGGCATGTTCTCAAATCTAAAATTCGAAGACATGTGACATCTAACAACTGGGCAACTGGACAACTGGGCCTGTGTGGTAGATTTTGTTACAATAAATTCTGTTAAAAAAAAATATGTTCTGTTTCATGGTGGTCACGGACTTGTGTATTTTACATGGAGTGACATGACACCCCCACAACGCAGTTACTGGGTAACGCTATACTCCTTGATATGACTGGTTGTTAAACATTTTAGCTTCTGACGGCCCGTAGTGACTGTCTTAGATACAGCCGAGACCTAAACGTGTTTTTTAAAGCACGGAGGGGTATATTAAGAACGTATTATAAATTTAAATTCATTTTAAAAGAGCGTCGGAGTTAAGGTGCCGCTTCGTAACAGCCTACCCGAAGCCTAGCCGTAGTATGAAAATGTAGGCGGGTACTTAGTTAAAGTTTGTTTTTAACCCCAGATACTAATTTGAAAATGATTCGATGATCATCCAATACGTAAGTATTGGATGATAATCCATATAAGCTGACCGCGTAAAGTAAAGCATAATCTTCGATCGACCTGTGCGGTTGTTTACCTTTTTACTGCGAGCCTTTACACAGTTTTGATGTCATTGTCACGCATAAAAAACGTAAGTTATGTACCAACTGAGAAAAAATGCCATACTACCCTTATTAAAAGTACCTACTATTACTGTAATAAACAATAAAAAAATAAACATGATTTATTTAATGAAATTACCTACTTTTACTATAATAACTACAACCCTGATACTTATGATAAACGAAGTGTTAATGTTTGATTAATTAAACCATTTGTTCCTAATGAACGGATTTTACTCGCCCGTTTTAGTGAATCCTCTTAGTACGGATTCGTAATGCGGTTAATTTACGGTTTACTCCTGAATATTAAATTGGTTTTGAATTATTGTTCCGGCTAAGCAGCTGGCTAAAACAATAATTAAAAAGACAAAGATATATACCTAAGTTCGAGGATAATGTCTAACTATGCTTCTTGTATTTATACACTAGATAAAGGTGTTTATTTCAGTAAGTAGGTCTGTTGTACAAACACTTTATCTCGTCATAAATATTTTTTAAACTAGAAGACGTCGAATTTTCCTATCTCACTACGCTGAGAAGAAAAGTCGAAACAAACTCCAAGGTTTAAAAAAAAAAAAAGTTTTAAATGTTTAATTCAGAACAATAACACAGGACAAGTTTGACAAGTAAAACAATGGTAGCTGCAAAAGTATAAACTGTAGCGCAGCTAACTACGCCCTTCTCCAGATACAGAACGGAATGATGTTCCATGCGAAAAATTGTTAATAATTTAGATTTAAATAATTAATATAGAACCAAAAAAATAAGTCTACAATATACAAAATAAAAGGTGTGATTTGGGATGTATTTTGACGTTGAGTTTATGTGGTGAGTGTAGGGTGAATGGGTGTGTAGGTGAGTGACAGTGAGGTGTGCGAGGGGTGTTGTGGTTCTGTGTGTGAGGGAGTGATGAGTATTTTACACTTCCACGAGTTCACAGTCTCTTTTAAAGTTCCGACGTAATCTTGGTCAGATACTGTGAAAATAGCGTAGATTTGTTCGAAATGGAAAGAACCACACTGATTTGGGTTGAGTGGACCTGGCCAACCAGTGCACGCTAATGTCAGGGCCAGTCAGTGCACGCATATGTCAGTAAAGAATCAGGATTTAAGAAGTATAGTTAAACAAACATACGGAAACTCACGACTTTTTCCCAATGGGTAGGCAGACCAGGGTCGCGAGATTGGTGAAACGAGATACCGTGGTCCTGGCATATGGGTAACTGAAGGAACACGGGTGGGTTTAAGTCAGTAAAAGTCTGACACGCTCTCCCGCTCCGCCCAGAGCGGGAGAAGTAATTTAATGACATCCATTCCAAAAAAAAAAAATTGTAGGCAGAAACTACAACACGCCATCAACTACAATCTTCACATAACTATTTTGATTCGTTTACGTTCATACAATTGGTCATACACGCACGCTGGTTGCGAGTACTCACCTGTCAACTATTTTCCATAACCAAATGACGTAATTTGCTAAACAATGAATTTCCGTGACTGGAAATAACACGAAATTTATTTAGTCCTATTGTTTTAAAACGAAATGCGTCAAAAAAAAATTGATGAATGTTCCTCACGGATTTCTATGAAATTTGGTACATAGATAATTTGGATTAACACATAGAGTACTTTTCATCCCGGTAGTAAATTCACGTCGGATAATTTTTGATATCCGCGCGGCCAAAGCCGCTGGCAAATACTTGTATAACTATATTTGTTTAACATACCTGGATGAGCTTTTATGTCATGTTCGTCAGCCGGCCTAACGAAATTTTACTGATTAAGTAATTAAATAAAAATGTTTGAATATTGAGTTACGTGTCTGTGATTGTAGGAAAATATTATAGGTATGGGTGTGTAGGTACCTACAGTGAGGGAGTCGAAATGTATACATAGTGTTTAATGATGGTCACCCATCCATAGGCGTAGAGCGGAAAGCCCTGCAACAGTGCAACAGTTTCTAAACAGATTTAATACTGTCTCGTGGATCTAGTGATTACATAATGCTGCTGTTGAACACGAGGTCCTGAGTCCGATTCTCTTGTCGAACTACCTAACCCTTCCTTTGAGGAAAAACAAGCTTGAAATTACGTGCTCACACGTAATGACCATTATTCTAATTCACTATAGGCCAAACACGCACATTCACGCATTCCAACTAGAACACTGTGTTTAAAAATTACGACTAATCTAATACACAATGATACCCTGTGTCTATAGTTTGAAGAGCACGGATTTGAACAATCTTTCAGAAATTAAGTTAGCATATTTGTAGAGGTAACAAAAAGGGCTGAGTTGTATGATTAATGGAGGTTATCAGGTAAACTAAATGTCGGTTATATTTCATGTCCGAAATAACGTGGTGTGTATGTTTGTGTTCACACAAGCTATTACGGCTGTGTTCCCGAGGTACTCATTCATTTCTCTAATTGGCTGGTTGTGTATTCAGAAAACAAATATGCAGAATAATGTGTTCGTGATTTGTAACGAAACCTGAATAGGTTATTAAAGGTTGTATGTTTTCCCAGAAACCGTCGGACCATAGGCAGACCAATGACCAAGTGGGTGGACAACAAAAAATTGCAGGATACACCTGAAGGACACCGTCACAGACCAGGGAAGTATGGGATAAAATGAAGTGAAGGAGGCCTTCAATGAAAAGTAGGTGGAACAAGGCTGCCAACGATATTGATGATGATGATCCACTTGCTCTCATTATGTATACCTATTTTAATCAATAAAATACTCAAATAAAAAAATACTAACAAAGTAACCTCGAACGTTTTCAATAACATTGTGTCAACAAAAAACGAGCTGTGCATTTGTACACACTATGTTTTCCAACTATTTTAGTTTTAATAAAAAACATTCTCAAATCAGAAAATAATAACAAAATAAAAATAAAATAAACTAGAACATTTTCAATAACATTGTGTCAACAAACCGAAGTACACAGTACCAATACAATGTACACAATGCGTACAAGAAACTGAATCCGTTGCCGTCTTGTGTATTGCATTGATATTGGATATTTTCCTTTTTGTACAATATTATTTGTAGTGTATCTATTCCATAGATATATAACACTATCTCATGCCCATAAGCGGATGCAGCTCCTGTCACTAATGTCATCTGTCAGTCGGTAGCAATGGCGGGAAACAGAGATTAAAAACCGAGTCTGCATGTGAGCGCTTGATGTGGTGATGAGCCAGTGAAGTAATATTATCCAACTTAAATACGGAATCAACAGGATTCTACAAATGGCGACGAGGATAAAGGTCAGAAAAAATAAACAATTTTTGGGAAAAATCTGATCACAGGTACGTGTGCGGCTGACCAAGTCAATTTACAAAACACACAGGTTGCTTCTGATGCCTACCTCACAATGTAAGTTGTTAATTTTTGCATCAAGTGACAAACTATTTCCAGCAGAATTGAGGATTCTGCCGGTGTTTATGTTAATCAAATCATGATTGAGGGAGAATCAGAGATCTCATAAATTCTATGTTGCATCGGATTTCACATTCACAATATGACTAGCACATCCAATATAAATTGTATGAAATAATCTAAATCACAGTCATTAGGTTAATATGAGTGCTAACAGACTACTTGCTTACTTGAAAACAGAATGGTAATGTTTTAATTCACTCTTGCATTATGTTTATTGTGCTGTTATCAGCGGGCTGGGACATGGTAACAACATTTTATCCATATTCCTACCTTGTGATTTACGGGAATGAAATGTGCAGCTATAACAATTATAATTCTTTTAACTCTGACTGTGGTATTTAATGTAAACCTATTCATTAAAATAAGAATTTAAAGTACTTAATTATTTTACTTACCGGGAACAAAATGGGTATCCATAACTTAATGAAATTGGACATATGTTGGCTGCAGTACAAGCAGTGATATGGATTAGGTTTTGCTGAACACTCAAAAAAAAAAAAAAAGAAATTGGACTACTCACTAAAAAAAAAAAAAACTAAAAGAGGAGTCATGGTGTAGAGCTGTTACACAGAGAATTTATGTCTCTTAATATTCCTGCACACACCAAGTACTAATGGACAGCCTAAGAACTAGACAAAAGATTTGTATTTGTTACCATAGTTAAATACTAGTACCAACCAGTTAAAATAATAAGTTCATACTATGAAATAAAATGTGTGCAAAGTGGAAATATTTAAAGTCAATAACAATAAACTGACTGCTGTTTGATGAATAACATCCAATGCAATAATTTATTAGTATGACATAATATGATGAATGGATATGTTAGTTGGTAAATCAATTATGTTTGAGCAGGAATCTTACATAACAAGACCAAGGAAGAAATTCCATTCTTATGTTAAGTACTTATATCTTCTAAATACGGCAGTACTTACAAAGGTTAAACAGTAACAGGTGCATTGTAATATGTGAAAGTAATGCATAGGTACTTAGATAGCAGTTAAGATTGCTTACCTATTCAAACATAATTTTATAAATGTTGCCATGAAGATTTTCATAATCTTAATAATCTTTACATTGTATAAAACAGGGTTTCCCATGTTTGCATGCTTAGATCTTTTGAACTGCAATGGATTTTGAAGCAGTTTGCATCTGAGGACAGAGTGATTCAAGGAGACGGTTTGTATGTGTAATGTGCGAGCGAAGCCACTGGGAAAAGCTAGTACCTAGTGGTTGCAAGCGCTACTGCTGACCTGGGTGGTCCTGGGCTTTGATCCCCAGGTGACACAAGTGTTGTGGAGTTTTCTCCAGCTGCAAAAAGGGGGTGACATCGGACATAGTCAGGCATTGTGCATTCTTCATGGCTGTGGACCCGCTCCCTGTGCATGGATTTGGGCAGCACTGGCTGAGGTAAGTTTGTTAACAATTCTTTTATATCTCTATCTGGCTCTCCGGTGAGCATAGGCATGATGTTGAATAAAGAGATTATAATTTTATCATAATAATAAGTAGTCTCTGTAAGGTACATTTAAAAGGTACAAGTAAATACTGGTCTCTGTAAGGTACCGTTACAACTGTTACAGTGGGTAAAAATGTTTATTCCTTTATTATGAGATCAGCACTATCTTTTGTACTGTTTGTCACATTAGGACTCAGCATGTATTGTTGGAAGATGGCTTATTGAACTAATTTCAATGTCTTAGTTACAATCCACAGTTAAAATTGAGAGGTATCATTGCATATTATGACTTAGGTTTTTAGATATACGTATTAACAATGGCACAGTTGTTATATTAGGTAAGTTGGTTACAGTACCTGGAAAATGTTGTGATTATGAAATGTGATTTTTGATATAAATCAATTTCTAAGTAAATCACAATAAATAACTTGATTATTTTACACAAACAATTTATAAGCAAAAAAAGCCTTTTGGCTGAGTGAAGTTCTTGAACTACCTATTGAAAATGCTGTGAAGTAAGTATCTAATGTTGAAGTTGTAATTTAAAGTAATGATACTACTAAATTTACTTCAATCCTAAAATGCCTTTGCATTTCTGAATATTATTACTTATTAATTTTTGTTTGCATTGATCTCTTCTTTATCAATGTCAAAGCTCTTTATTGTGAGACAGTGGTTACAGAGTTGTTATTGAGATATTTTGGTATGCGTTTGCACTGCTACACTATGTAAGGCATACGATAGTTTGAAATATGAGTATAAATTATTGTTCATTTAGACATTATTTTTATTTCAAAATAAACTGAAAGAAAGAAATAATGAATTGTTACTTTATCACAAGAGTACTTGCATGTAAACATTATTACCAAGTTATTCTTTGTACTGGACAAAGTTGTTATAGCAAAGTTATTTTATATAGTACCTACCTAGTTTTATAAAAAACATGGGAAGGTAAGTACTTTTGGTTATAATCAACTAAGTAATTTAGAAGTTTCTGTTTTAATATTTGGATTCAGAATCTCAGATAATTAGCAAGTTTTGTGGACACGTAACTTAATGTTAGACCTTCAAAATAAAGGTCAAAGTCCATTGCGACTGTTGGGACCGTAGGTTTTGCTAGTCATCAGAGAGCTCAAGAAAGAAAATAAAAGTAGTCTGTGTCATTGTTGCCGGGTGGCTGTTCACCAACCGGTTTACCTGTAAACCTTAATAAAATGCGTTTTTAATTTCAGCGTAGTCAAGAGGTTAGACTTATAACACTTTCAAGGGAATAGTTGGTTACCTATGTAGAAATACATGTAAATTATCTGAATTTGATTAAGTACCTATTCAAGTAGATATGGTTGGTAATTGAAAATGCAAAGAGAGAAAGAAAAACATTTATACACTGTAAAAATGCAACAAGAATGACAGAAGTAAAAGAATAGAATTGAATGAAAACGCACAAACTCACTCTGTACGGTGTGGATTGGAAGCTGTGTTAAGGAAAACAAAACATTATTGTTATTGCCGAACAAGTTATTTGAAGTCAGTGTTTTGTGTGATTCAATATCAACTACGTAACTACAACCTTTGGTTAATTGCGACGGAAACAGTTCACTCACCGTGATAATAATATAATATTTTATTTCAGCATAGCAGTGGTGGTGGTCTAGCCCGACTAAGGTCGTGGGTTCGAAACCAGGCAGGCATTTTGTGTATTTTCACTCATCACCACTGTTCATCAACGGTGAAGGAAAACACTGTGAGGAAACCGGCATGTCGGAGAACCAACACTTCGAAGACGTGTGACATCTACACTAGCACGCACTGTTTTCGCGTGGTAGATGGGCTTCCATTAAATTGGATGCAACAACCACAACGGTGAAGGAAAACACTGTGAGGAAACCGGCATGTCGGAGAACCAACACTTCGAAGACGTGTGACATCTACACCAGCACGCACTGTTTTCGCGTGGTAGATGGGCTTCCATTAAATTGGATGCAACAACCACAACGGTGAAGGAAAACATTGTGAGGAAACCGGCATGTCGGAGAACCAACACTTCGAAGACATGTGACATCTACACCAGCATGCACTGTTTACGCATGGTAGATAGGCATCCATTAAATTGGACGCAATGGGCATCCATTAAATTGGACGCAACGGGCATCCATTAAATTGGACGCAATGGGCATCCATTAAATTGGACGCAGTGGGCATCCATTAAATTGGACGCAAAGGGCATCCATTAAATTGGACGCATTGGGCATCCATTAAATTGGACGCAGTGGGCATCCATTAAATTGGACGCAAAGGGCATCCATTAAATTGGACGCAATGGGCATCCATTAAATTGGACGCAATGGGCATCCATTAAATTGGACGCAATGGGCATCCATTAAATTGGACGCATTTGACATCCATTAAATTGGACGTAGCAAAATGGTGAAGGAAAACATCATGAAGAAACCAGATGTAACACTCCATTAAACTGGATGTATCAAAAGGTGAAGGAAAACATCGTGAGGAAACCATATGTAACACTCCATTAAACTGGATGTATCAAAGGGTGAAGGAAAACATCGTGAGGAAACCAAATGTTTACACTCCATTAAATTGGATGTATAAAACGGTGAAGTAAAACATCGTGAGGAAACCTAATGTAACACTCCATGTTATTGGATGTATCAAAGCGGTGAAGGAAAGTATATTCGGTGGGCCGCCGTGGCCTAGAGCGAATACTTCGGAGACTTAGGCATCCACCGGGCTGTACTATTCCCGCGTGGTGGCTTACAACCCGTAAAGTTATTTCACTCAAACATGATTTATTGTTCCCCGCGGATAATATGTTTGTAATAATTGAGGGGGGTGTTATAGGCCGATAATATTTACATCGGTCTTTTGATGTAGGCACGTGCCTGTTTTAATTAAGTACTAAGATGGCTTTATCACCTCCTACAATGATTATCATAGAGATGTTGAAGGAGGAACACTTAAACAAAACCTTAAAATACACATTATTTAATGTGGCTGCAGCATATGAAAAAAAAACCTGCGGAAAAAATGAGCGAAAACCAACAAAAGCATTCGTGAACTAGTATCATAAGGTTAAAAAATTGAAATACAGGAGATTAAAACAGAATAACAAATCATAGAACTATATTAGGTAATCTTTGAGTTGTGAAAAATGTTGAAAAATGGCGACATAAAAAAAATAAAAAATCTTTTAAATGAAAGGGAATCGGATATAGGAAGAGAAAGATTTGGGAATCACTTAGGCGATACGACTGATGTAGAGAGGGATGGATTGAATCCTATTCCGCACCAAATAGACCACGCAGGATGTGAATGTTAGGAGCATGGACACTGGACAAAAGATGAGATTAAATAAGAAGTCCTTGTCCAACATGTCAATGAGACAAAATGATCAGGCTTGAGTTGTGAGGAATGAGTTCAGTTAAAAGCAATTAGTATTCGATTGCATAAATGTATAGTTAAAATAAACATGTTCATAATTTTGATTTTACATAATTATGTGATAACGTATTTGAATCGAATAAATAAAATTAAAATAAGAAAGGGATGTAGTGTATCTATTCCATAGATATATAACACTATCTCATGCCCATAAGCGGATGCAGCTCCTGTCACTAATGTCATCTGTCAGTCGGTAGCAATGGCGGGAAACAGAGATTAAAAACCGAGTCTGCATGTGAGCGCTTGATGTGGTGATGAGCCAGTGAAGTAATATTATCCAACTTAAATACGGAATCAACAGGATTCTACATTATTTATATAATAATTTTGGTAGAAAAAAAAGAAAATTAAATATTAACTCAATGCCACAAGGAATGTTCCAGAATGTTGACAGTACACGTCAAACGTCATTCTGACAAGAACTTGTCCAATTATTGAGAAAAAGATACATCTTCTTAGTTTTTGAGATAATTTTGAACAGTCCGTCTCGATATGTTTGACACTGACTGTTCCTTATTCTACGGAATGTATTACGATGTCACAAAACTACCTTATTTTAGATAGCTTCTGCCCGCGGTTTCGCCCGTGTGGATGTCGAAATAACCTACAGGAACGTTAGGGATTAAAATACCCTATGTGTAAATCCAAACAATGTCTTATCGCACTGTTTGCTTTGTCTTATGTAACCCAGAGAATAAAAAGTTTCATAGAGAATTTAATCCCCCCTTTCACCCTCTTAGGAACAGAATTTAAAAAATCCCTTTCTTAGTGGATACCTAATATTCACAAAGAACACACCCTCCAAACATGTCTCTTAGACCGGCGGTTTAGGCTGTGAATTGATATATCAGTCAGTCAGTCAGCAGGACTTTGAATTTTATATACATAGAAGATAGACACATCCTCTTTGGAAGTAGGCAAGTAAGTATCAACATCGTTAGATTCACCGCACCAAAAGGTGGTCCAGTTTCTGCTTCGATGTTACACCTCTGACACACACAATTGACTTGAATACCATTGAACCGCCACATACGGGATGTGTGACGTCACTCTTCTCAGTATTGATACTTTTCATACGACTAAAGGCTCGTGCAGACTAACGCGACGCGATGGTCGCGCGTGATTCGACGATTTACTTCTGTAAAACAATTTCTACGACTGTGTCGCGGCGCGACAGGTCGCCCCTGTGTGAAGTGTCGCGTCGCGCTAGTCTGAACGAGACTTTATGTACTGTGAGAATATCGAACAATTTCAAAGTTTGATAATTTTTGTAACATGTCTATGACTCCCAGTACGTTAAAACGACTAACTTTCAAGAACTGCGTCTCCGAATATAATAATCAGCCTATAATGATCTCACAGTTGTGAGGGAGTCTTCCTCTCTGTGAGAGAACGTGGGCCATAATCCACCGCTCGGACCTCCTATATGTGAGAGAGAGTGGGCCATAATCCACCACACGGACCCAGTACGAGTTGGTGGATGTCACATATCTTCAAATTTTTTGGTGCTAGGCTATGCCAGTTTCCACACTATGTCCTTCACCGTTTTATGAGCAATGGCTATGAAATTAAATGCACAAAGTGTCTGTTCAGGTACGAACTCACGACCTACAACTCGTTGGGTCGATACCACTTGGTCATCACTGCGAATATGACCTAATTATCGTAATACTGTCTACGTTAAAATAATGTTTATATTTTGTTTCTTATGTAACATGAAGCACATTTAGGTCCTTTAAGCACGTGTAGTTACTTTTATATCTTGTATACCATTAGGAGACAGGATTCCGCCCAGTCAAACCACAAGGTGAGACGTAGCAATAACCCATGCGCATCTACTAAAAATAATTGTATATGCGTAGGGAGGAAAGTAATTATAGCATTCCAATGTCCATAGCCTGTCCAACATTTTGAGACGTGTTGCGCCGACCCCAAATAAATTAGGATAACGGCAGAAAAAAGATAAAGATGAGCCTGTCCAACATGTTGGTGAGCAGGTGAGTACTCTGTTGTTTTTATTAGATTCAACAAACTATTTTTGCAATTTTCCCTGTAACCGTCCATATAATAATCCTCGTCTCTCGAGCATGAGCACAATAAAGGTAAAAAAGAATCTAGTATTGACATTGAGATATTGAGAGTATTGTAATATTGAGAACCGACAGCTCGTTGGAAATGAGGTCGGTGTTAGCCTTTTAAAGCATGAGCGCAAACAAACGAGGCTAAAATGTTGAACCAAACTGTCAGGAGGATTCTTTTTCATGACTTGCGCGTTCATTTTACGTCCATCTCCACTGGAGGAAAAATTGCGGTGATATTCTCAACGTGATGCTTCTTCTACAACTGCAACGCGAAAATGAACGCGTCAAATAACATAGGTATTCTGCAGACGTGGTTCATTTTAATACGTTAATTCAGATGAAACCATCGAGCGTATATGACCGTGTGAGGCAAAAGGAGTATGTAGGATCGTTGCAGATGGCGTTCTGAAGTTTCTGCCAACCTCCGTGGGAAGAAGGCATCAGTTGTATGTAATTTCAGAAGTGTCTAAGTTAATGATGGTAGACCTTAAGGGATAACTCGAGTCAACTTGGCTGGCAGTTATTTTGACATATTAATGGGTTTTAGCACCTTGAATAATCCATAAAACCGTGTTGCCATTACCTCTGTTTCATTCCATGCGCCACACGCGTCCAGTTATGATCAGAAGTACTGTCGCACCTACATTCTGAATGTGGTTAACGCACTAACTTAGTAGCAATAACTTATGAAGCTAAACTACATTTATGAAGACAGTCGTTTGACGTACTTAATTTTATTGCCATACTTATGGCGCAGTTTGGCTCAAATGTTGCAACTAAAATAAACACAGTTTTAGCAGGAGTATGATAGAATTTCTATGGGTCTATTTTCACACCGATTCTATCGCGGATAATTTGATGGCACGGCATGACTGTTGCCACAATTCTTGCACCAGTGGAGGTGGGGCCTCAGGAAATTTCTTTTCAGCAGGAACACTTACTGCAGACCTCATCATTAAACTCTAACACTACAGTGCAATATCGTCATAACGAGGCTGACATAAAAATAAAACTAACAAAAAAATTACGCTTAAAATATAGGTATAATTTATCTAAGCTGTTTTTAACTTCGGCTGTTTTTAAAGGATTTAGTACTTACGTGTACCATCTATCTAATAAACAACGGGTGTACTCAAATCACCCCTTGTTTATTTTCGAGTATCGCGTGGCTGGTCTTTGTGTCAAAAATAAAATCTTAGAGTTTAGTGATTACTGAGTATACTCCTATTTACTTTCAGAGATCGCGTGACTAAATTTTGGACCAAAAATAAAATTTACTCTTTCTTCTTTCCGTGGAGATGGTAGTCGTACACTTTATTTATTACGTTCGGGTTAAGTGACCACGTTAATTGCGGGGGTGGCCACGTTTATGGCGGCATCAGTGACATCCTTTAGGTAAACCGCGGTGCTGGTGAACGGGCACTTAGGAAATTCCATACTTATACAAAAAAAAACTTTCAGAGCACATTATTTATGCAAGTACCATCATTACATTAAAAAGAAGATTTAGTTTAATTTATTTTTATTTACGCAAGTAGACAACTACACCAAAAACTGTTTACCGAAATAAATAATTAAAACTGATAATTTTACGCAGGAATGATTAAGCGGTCCCTCACCGGATGCATTTCTCGGTGACGTCACCTTTACCCGCGACATAACCGTGTTACTTTTACCGCCTTAATTATATTAATTAACGTATGCTGCTAGTTTCACTTATCTCTACACACTACCTAGTAGTTGACCCGGGTGTGGGAGCGCTTCTAGCTCCATGTACTTTTACTTAATTTTATCCCCAGCTCATACTCGTTTATATCACTAATCATATCCTATGGGAGTGCATTTTATGGTAAAATATGGTAAGCAATATTTGTTTCTACCTAGAGTTGTTTACCATGTGCAACCAGTTGGTAATACGATTACTTACCGGCGAAGCAGCGCTGATAATATTAGTTACCAGGCAGAGACGTGTTAACACTAAAAGCGCTGAACATACCGACGGAGGTAAATTTGGATAAAAAAATATGTATATTGCAATTGCGTGGTTGAAGTCTCGTATAAATAATAAATACTAATAA
Organism: Aporophyla nigra; assembly: GCA_947507805.1. Taxonomy (NCBI): domain Eukaryota; kingdom Metazoa; phylum Arthropoda; class Insecta; order Lepidoptera; family Noctuidae; genus Aporophyla; species Aporophyla nigra. The sequence continues at coordinate 7,521,554 of OX382291.1, read as the reverse complement.
TCATCATATTTCATGAAAAGTCATAAAAAGTTACGATTATATGCATAATAAAATGTTAATTAGAGCAGGAAGAACATCGAAATGGGTCAAATTTGGGACGCCCGCACTTCTAGTGTTAAGGGGTGTGGGAGACCATGGTGAGTAAAAATCTAATGATACTTGAAATCTCTTAGTAAAATTGATTGATAACTTAACGTGGGATACGTTAAGTTATCAATCAATTTTAATTGGTGCCGGACGCAAAGAATAGCAACATCCCATTTCTTTCTATGGGTGTCGGTGTTGCGACTAAAGAACTTACAAGAGAATGGACGGCAGCATTCTCTGTGCGTTTTACCACCAAACTGCGATTATGCCAAGCCCCGATAATGGAGGAGGCTTCTAGTTTTAGGGAAGCAAGGTAAGAAGGTGTTATGTCCAGCAATGGACACAGGCCTCCGTGTGGTACCGGACGTAAGCCACCGCCGCTAGACTGGCAGCCAACCCCAACATAGTTGGGAAACGGCTAGGCACATTGATTGACGAGCTTAGGATGTGGACTGCTCCTTCATGGAACACTGGACAAAACTACATGTACGAGTAGTGCGGTCTTGATCCAGTGTTTCTGTTGTGTAGTCCTGTTCATATTATATTAGCTATTTAAAAATTATAATATAATAATATATATAAGTATGGATTATTATAATGTAATGATTGTAATTTATTGTTATTTATTGTAATTAATCTGAATTAAATTAAATTGAATTGAAAAAAAAATTGAATTAAACAAAACTGATTAATATTCTTAGTACTATGCTCAATTTCTTGGTAATTTCTATAGTTACTCCATTCTTAACATCATCATCATTTCAGCCGAAAGACGTTCACTGCTGGACATAGGCCTCCCCCAAGCTCCGCCACTTCGACCGGTTTTGTGCTTCCCGCATCCATCAGATTCCTGCGGCCTTCACAAGGTCATCGGTCCACCTTGTTGGAGGCCTTCCAACTCTACGTCTTCCAGTACGCGGTCGCCACTCCAGACCTTTCGGCCGCATCGGCCATCTGCTCTGCGAGCAATGTGCCCTGCCCACTGTCACTTCAGTTTAGCAATTCTTCGGGCTATGTCGGTTACCTTGGTTCTCCTACGGATCTCTTCATTTCTGATTCGATCGCGTAGGATAACTCCAAGCATAGCCCTCTCCATCGCCCTTTGGGTGACTTTCAGCCTTCTAATAAGGCCCATTGTGAGCGACCACGTTCCGGTTCCATATGTCATCACTGGCAACACACACTGGTCAAAAACTTTCGTCTTGAGACACTGCGGTATGTGGGACGAGAAGATATTGCGTAGCTTCCCAAACGCTGCCCAGCCGAGTCGGATTCGACGATTGACCTCTTTCTCGAAGTTGGACCTACCTAACTGGACAGTCTGTCCTAGGTACACATATTCGTCCACAACTTCGAGTGTAGCGCCTCCGATCTTCACTGGAGTTAATTGTATTCCATTCCTACACGTAATTAAAATTGTAAATCATCATCATCATCGTAAATGTTACTATCCGACTAATGAATTTTTAAAAGATAAATTAATGTAGACCTATTTATTTATTTGACTGGAGAAACAGTTTTTAATTGAATATTATGGCGAATTGTAATTTATTATTATTGTTATTTTTCATTGACTGTAGAAATTATTCCATATTGTGACATTTATAATTTTTGTTTATGTTTGTATCATTCTATTCATTTTGACATACCTACGTAGGTAATAAACAAATAATTTTAAATCTTGCATGAACTTTATTTTATTTCGCATGCAACCATATTTGTACGCCTCTTGGCATAACATAGCGACCTATGTATTTTAATTTAAGAACTGTATTTACTACTTATGTTACAAAAATAAAAAATGATTATGATTATTATGATTACGGAGGAGTTCCTTTAAACTAACGCCAAACTTCCGCTGAAAACTCCTCACATTCGTGCTCTATTATAATTAGCTTTCCACTTATTTTCATTTCCAAGACTTCGGTGCATGGTAATGCTTTTACTAAAAGGTAGAGCGGCGACTGAGCTCTAAGTTAAGTTTTATGCACAAACTGAAGCGAATCCCGTGCGAGATGCGGGATGTTTGTTTTTTTTATTGTTGCTTACCTACTTTATTTATTGTTACGGAGACACAGTTCCCTCATTAATCAGGTTATAATGATCCCACTGTTGGAAAGGTCTCTATAAAAGGCCATAATCCACCACGTGGGCCATAATCCACCACGTGGGCCCAGTGCGGGTTGGCGGATGTTACATATCTCCATATGTTTTGTTCTAGGACGTGCTGGATTCCCTACGATGTTTTCTTTCACCGTTTTGGGAGCAGTGGGGATGATATAATTTACACAAAAAAAGTGCTTGCTTGGGGTCGAACTCACGATCTACAACTCGATCTATAAAGTTGCGGTAATTACCGCTTGGTTGACACTCCCCTATGTTTTTATTATTCTAGCGCATGGTACTCATGGATTGCAGTTAAAAATCGGCGTCACCTGGTACACCTTATGTTTTCATCTAATATTATGCCGACCTCAGGCCCTTTAGGCATTACGGTTAATCATTGTTGTTTTTTTTTTTATAGTATTAAGTTTTTTTTTGCAGTAATGTCAATAAACGCATGTTTCTTTTTTTTTCTTTCAAATAAAGCGAATAGACGCGTGTTTTCCTAAATGCTGCACCACCATCATATACCTACCTGTTCTGTCTGTTACTCCCACGTTTCTATCGATGTTCGCCTCAGTGTAGCCTGAACTTAACTTAATATTCTCAAAATTAAGGTCGTACATGCAGGTAAAATGTGCAAAGTTGCAATCTTAAACCGAAGAGCTGAATTTGCAACATTGGCATTACATATAGAACTTCGACATCGCTGCATTGTCTGCGGCTTCTCTCCACATGCAGTGGGATATTTTATCACGTAGCAAAATATTTTATTTTACCGTTTAATAAATGCACCAACTGCCAGTGTACACTGTGTTATATAATTTGCAGGAAGAGAACTAAATTAATTACGTGGATATTGTAAAAACGAACAACCGGATCCCATTAACAGTTAATGCCCACATTCACTGCCCACTGACATAAATGGTACAGCTACGATTCAGAACTGTCACATTTGACAGTGTGCCCCATTGTTGCGTAACTACCGGTTTTTGCATTAAACAAACGATCTTGTCGTTTAAGGCCTGTTGGTTTACTAGCCAAGCGAATTGGCTATGGGTGTTAGAGGTATAAAGGTTGCTCAGAATAATATTGATAAATAATAATATAGATTCTGCTACGGGAGTAGCAGAGACTATATTATTATTATTCAAAAGGCAATATTCTACTAACTGCTGTCAACAGTCTACTCTTAAAATTCCCTGCAGCTTTTCAAATTATTTCAACGATAAGGCTACAGACAGGCACTTGTAGCATCGTTGCTAGAACAATAAACAAAAAACTTGGCTGGCAGCCAACCGTGCCATTTTCCAAGTAGAAAAATTAACATATCGGGGGTGTTGGAACGCAACAAGTACAAGTAGGTACCGACAAAACAAACGATCTTTCCCGATCTCGCCCGAAACGGTTCGTGTTTCAGACATTGTTTTATTTGCTTTCAAATGAAAATATAAGATGGAAAAACCTTTTCGAAAATAAGCTTACAATGAACTAAAAAGTTTTGAATAAAACTTACATAAACATAAAACTTTAATATTTAAAAGAGCCGAGAGTATCATAAAATATAAGACGGACTTTCGTTCACGCGTTAAGCTGTCTCCGGACGTGTTTTAAAAATGGATGACCAACAGAGAAACCGGAAACATACGAACGTAAAAAAATAAGAACGTTGTAAAAAGTTACCTAAACCTGGATATACATATAACATCAGCTGAATACTGTACGAGTGTCATGAGAATGTGCTTCATAAAATATCTAAATTTAAACCGTATGTCCGTCATACCAGCTTAATTATTCGGATGAAACTTTGATGTTACGGTTTGCACGTAGTTAAAACACTAATTTAGCATACATTAAAAAACCTTCAACTGTCGCGTACGTTAGTAATGCAGTTCTCAAAACGGCGTCGGTAAGAGTATCTTTGGATCTTTGAATACATTATCCTATTTGCGTTCTTGTCACTGTGTATAATGTATAATGGTCTGTGAAAATTATCGTATTTATAATCAGCCAATCAGTCAGGCTATTTGACTTATTGCATCAATCAATTTCGAAAAGCCGATTCGTTAATCTCCTTTTCACATCCAATTTATTTAATGTGGGTGGCTCCGATGGCAATTTGGCTTTAAATTCGATATGTTTTTAACAACTGGCGTTCATCGCTTACAAATTATTCTGCATATATTCCGCCAGCGTTGTTTACACTGCAAAATATTGTCAGTGACCCGTTTTATATGGATGATATAAAAACTTCTTTTGCAATTTAAAACACTAGAAAGTGAAAACAAAAATGCTAGTCTATGGACGTGTCTATGGAACTGTAGTTTCGTTTTTTGCCCCTGCCTTCTAAAATTATATTTGTTTTCGATTTTGTAGTGTTTTTTTTGGAAGTCCGTTGTAATTTCTTTTTTGCAAAAAGTTTTTATTTTTCACTTTTTAGTAATGGTATCTACGCTGCACTAATTCGTATATCACTGCTGGCCAGTTCAATAGCAGTGACAGCAAGTATCAGAATATCATCACGATAAACAAAGTGGATTAAATACTATAATCGAAGCTAACGCAAAAACTATCAAAGCGAAGTCAGTAATAATTATATACCTAACCACTAAAAAGATTTTTTTGAAATCGGTTACCGTTGGGTTGAGCTACACGATGACTGATATTATACATACATGCCGTCTGTTGGGACAGGTCAGCTCAAAGCTGCATTGTTAGAATCTTGGTTAGACTGACATAAAATTCTAATAATATAATGTTTGGACTTAAAAAATAGACTATGACCTCTGCGTTTGTTTCGGCATTTCTTCTCAGGGACAGTCAGCGAGGAAATGCCGGCGCCATCTAGTCTAAAAAAAAAAATATTGACGTGTAAAAGTGTCTTATAAGATCTACTTACAGAAATAAACATTTCATTTCATTTCGTTGGCGGAGTAATCGGTAAACATACATAAAAAATATACAGTGGAATATAGAACCTCCTTCTTTTTTAAGTCTGTTAAAAGTAAAGCAGCTAGTTAGTATGTCTTTGGCTATGCAGATATTCCTGAGTCTTCATTGAAAAGCTTTCCAATTAGAATGGTATTGCGTTGCAATCGAATTCTAATCGAAGGCCAATCGTATTTGTGCGGAGTTGAAACCTTTGAATGCTGCAAAGGGAATTAATTAATCAGGGTACAACTAGATTCAGCCGACCTCATTAGCGGGACTGCGCAGTTCATTCCGATGATTGAAACGTAATTCCGGCTTGATTGGTTTACAAAATTTAATTCAAATGCACATTATGAAATACTAATTGTTGTGTTTCTGTGATTGTTATTAAACGTAATCGCACACATACTTAAGTTCTGCACTGAATCGGGATCAGTTCACCTCTTCGGCTTAGCATCTAGGTGTCACCCCAACCTGCCAGGATCGCGAGATTTGTTCGAAATAGTTACCGTGGCCCTGGCATATTGAGTATTGAGTATATAGGCCATTGAAAGAACACTCGTGGCTCTTAGTAAGTAAAAGTCTGACACGCCCTTCTGCTCCCCCCAGAGCGGAAGACGTCATGTGATGATTTTCCAACCACAAAAAAGGTGTCAACGCAACGACGACGACTCGCTTAGGGCTGGGTAGGTTAGATATTGCTGACTACCTTTATGAACGTGTGTTGCAGTATGGAATTTCATAAACAGAATCCAGAATGGCTCGAGTTAAAGCTCTGTTGATCCCGTGCAGTACATTACTGTGTGCGCTGACTTTGAGCTGGGTTCACACACTGTGGTGACACAGCTGCCAAATGAAATGAATGATAAAAAATCATAACGTTACGTTAAAATAAAAAATCTTAATGAGAAAACTGTGTCCCCTACTCTAACCAGAGATTATTACACCCTGTAAAGCGTGGTGTTTAATGTCTTTTTTCGATTTATTTAGATTTCATTTACTTCAGGTATATACAAGTCATAAGAGGTGTGCACGATGACATCAAGCTATATATACATTTCCAGTATAAGCTGACTTCTCATTGTAAGAAAAGCCTATACAAAGCGAGGTCGCCACAAGGTGTTACATATTTATTTAGAACTAGATGATCCGGTGAACTTCGTACCACAGGAGATCATTACAAAATGTAGATGTTGACTGGCCTGTTAGTCTAGTGGTTAGTGACCCTGACTGCTAAGACTGAGGTCGTGGGTTCGATTCCCACCCAGGACAAATGTTTGTGTGATGAGCTCAATCATTTGTTCTGTGTCTGGGTGTCATTTATCTATAATATGCATGTATTTAGAAATATATAAGTATATTTATCAGTTATCTGGTTACCATAGTACAGGCTCTGCCTAGTTTGGGATCAGATAACAGTGTGTTGGTTGTCTTAAGATATTATATTAAGATATTATATTATATTAGATATTTTTGTTATTTTTAGCTGTCCTTTTTGGCTTTTTCACTAATTTTTTTTTTATCAAATCACCTCAAAAGGAAACAATATTGGTAAGATAAATGTGATAACAATAATTATTTTAATGAAATTATATTTATTTAGAAATGAGGAGGACTATTCATTTAGGTACTTATTGGGTACACCTCTGCTCAACCCGTCGAGGAAACAAGGCGCGATGTGGTGTTCATTAATTTAAAAAACAAGCAGCACTTGGTGAAACCGTTTGTGTATTTACATAGTACAGACGCCAGCACATCGAGCTACTACAATCTGTCAAATTTCTTTAATAGATTTTCAACTTTATTGCAAAAGGATTAGGTTCAAGTTTGATTGGGAGAATTTGACAGTTTCAGGAACCTTGATGTGCTGGCTTCTGTACCATTAGCTTTATGTAGATATTTGAAAAGCGTTACCAGGTACTAGTTTAGCTTGGCAAAATGTGGTGTTGGCATTATGTTTCTATTAATTGGGTGTTTGATGTTGAGCACCGTTACATCTATAGCCACTATTTACTAATGGGGTAACTCTCTGTTTGTACAAGCGCTATTTCTTTTGTTTCTAGTCAGTTTATATTAGCTACAAAGTTCACTATTCGTGGTTGGACTTTATATCCATTTAGACTCAGTAACGTGCATTGCTTTTTTGTATAGGCACTAGGCCTTCGTGTTCTGGTTTGTTCTTTTAGGTATAATAATTTTGTTAGTTTCTTAATCATTTCGGGATAAACATTAAAATTTAATTGTGTTGCATATAGGGGTTTTTTGAGGTAGGTATTGCTTATATGCAATGCAGGTCACTGATCAGACTACAGTCCACTGATCAGAATTACGTCGACATTTTTGATTTCATTAGTTTTGTATGCATAAACTACACAAGTCTGCTAAAGTTTTTGAGTTTAGGAAGGATGTTCTTTGATAGACATCCCGTGGATATTGTGAAAAAATATATTAGACGAAAAATTAAATAAAAACATCTCATTATCAGGCGTCGTTCTGTACTTTCTGCCTACCCCAACGGGAAAAAGGCATTTATGTAAATATTTTTATCTCATTAGTAAAATACAAGCAAAACGGTTAATGCATTTTTACACGCTTTATATTAGCTTCACTTGTATGTTAGTATGTTTGTTTGTAACCGACTCCTTATAGCGCGATTTTGACCCACTTTAAACGACCAGATTTCATTCAAATTTTGCACACCTGTCAAGGACCGATGACAATGCAATAATTTCATAAATTTGTGCCATTATGCTTGCCAGGGTTACCAGAACAGCAAAAAAACTATCTTCGAAAGCTACGCTGACACACGTCACAAACTAATTTGTGCCATTATCCTTGCCGGGGTTACCAGGACAGCAAAAAAAACTGTGTTCGAAAACTACGCTGACATACATCACAAACTACGCTGACATACGTCTCAAAATTCGAAACACCCTAAAAAACAGAAAATAAATAATATTTAAAAAAAACTAAAAAAACACGCTTCCATTAGAAATTCCATTAAAAAGTACAAAATAATGGAAAAAAAGCGTGGGGTGCCTGATATCAATAAAAAAATACCTTAAAAAGCACCCCACGCTTTTTTTCCATTATTTTGTACCTTTTAGTTTGGTTTCAATGGAAGCGTGTTTTTTAGTTTTTTTTTGTAGTACCTATTGCATGCACGTACTTTTCAGGATATTTGTAAAGCGTTAACAATATATTCAAAAGCATTTATAAACTTGATTCGTGGTTTTACCTCTTAAGCTTTACACCCTAATAACCACAAAGATATTGCTCAAACTACGTGGAAATTCAGCATAAACTAGTAGGTATCATTATTCGAAAGGCTTTCATAACATAACCTTACGCAGTTAACAGCATACACATGCGCTAACAAAGCATAAATAAAATGGCTTACATTGTTACAAATAGCTGACCTCATATACAAAGGCAAGCATTTAAATAATGGATGAATGGCATAGGGAATTGTGAGCTACGTTGCCCCAGAACAGTCGTTTTCCAACGTGGCACGGGCGTTGCATCGCGTTGCAATGGCCGTGGAATGACAAAATGGCTCCCAGAAGTATTGTATTACAATCCTACGGAAGGTTTCTACTTTTATTTTATGATGAGCTGATTGGCTAAGGGAACCGTAAATTTAACCTTTCTATACTTCTGTACAATTTTTTATTGACGTGTAAAAGTGTTTGTATGAAGTAACTTATACAAATAAAATCATTTATCAAAATTTAGTACGAGCAAAGTTTGAAGCCTAGGAAAGGACATAGTCAACTTTTTATTCCACTACTTTATCTGGGTCCGCGATAACCGACATTTACGCGGACGAAGTCACGGGCAAAAGCTCGTATTTTTATTTATTTTATTATTAAAAAACTTTATGCACAAGTAAAAAAATACTGTACAAAGACGGACTTAATGCCTGAGGCATTTTTAACCGACGAAAAAAAACGGAGAAGGTTATCAATTCGACGCGTATATATTTTATTTTGTTTGTTTTTTTTTTATGTATGACCATGCATACATTTTTACATAGTAGTCCGATTGTGATAATTCTTTTTTTATTGGAAAGTGTATACTCCGAGGGTGGTCCCCTATAAATTTGGAAAACAAAATCAAACCCTAAGGGTCAGAAAACAGGGGATGATTGATCGTTCACTCACTGATTGTAATGTTTAACCACGCATAACTTTATACAGAGTAGTCCGATTTTGATAATTCTTTATTCATTGGATAGGGTATACCTTGCCAAGTATTATAAGTAAATTAAAGCCACAAAAAATATAAAATAAAAACTTTTTACCAAAAAATTTAACCGCCGAAAAACTGAAAAGCAAAAAATAATAAACCTTAAAATTATGAGTCGGCGCTGAAAAATCAATGAACAAAGATCACTCAAAGCGCCGACTCATAATTTTAAGGTTTATTATTTTTTGCTTTACAGTTTTTTCGGCGGTTAAATTTTTTGGTAAAAAGTTTTCTACCAGTCAACCTTAGGGTGGGGCAGAGATAAAACATAATACTACGGCTTTTCTAGATGGACCGAAGACCTAAAGAAAGTGGCTGGGACAGACTAAATGCGGAATGCAGAGAACAGGGTATTTTGGCGCAACATAGGAGAGACCGATGTCCAGCGGTTGACTGTGGTAGGCAGAGTCGATTGATTGAAGGCTTTTCTAGCAGTACTTCGTCCAGTGGTCTTAAGCGCTATTGCCGAGCATGAGAGTTCGATTCCCCGGTCGGGCAAGGTGGGTGTACCATTGTACCACCATAAACAAGGTAAGAGGACAAAGCTCGAAACCCCATCCGCTAATTAATAAACACGTAGTAAAGTAAAATTAAGTTCAAAACCATATATTTTTCCAACTTCATATTTGGTTTGAGAACTTTATTCCGTGTAATTAGAGAGCATGTGTTTCCGTAGCTAATTCTATCATACAACAAAGCAAATGTGGTTACCGACCGCGTATGATGTGGTCAATCCTGCTTGCGAATCAGAGATCAAAGGGAATTAATTAATACTGCTTGAATATCTACATAGTGTGCTATCTATATATCATGGAAACGGATACATTGTATTGGCGATACATCGATGAGGCCAGTCTGGTAAAGTCGCCTTAGTCGTACCACTTCAGGAGAAATCGCTATAATTTCTGTTATAATTTAAATAACAGAAAAATCTTTGCACATATAAAATCTTCATTTATTAACGAATCAGATAGCATTAATAAACATTAAAAAAACTTTTAATAAAATTGTCTTTTAAAAGTTTTACAAAAACTTTCCTTCGGTACGACTTAGGCAACCGGTTGCCTTAATCGTACCACCCATGGCCTAAGTCGTACTTAGAGTAATCGTATATTTTTTCAAGAAGAAGTCATGTGACAGTTCAAAAACTGCGTAGATTTATATGCTATGAGATCAATTTAAGTCTTCCTTTATATAATAATAAATAAAAGTACTCATTTTTACGAAACAAAACTGACATTCTTAGGCTACAATCATTTGGTACAGAAATCAATCAATTTAAATGCACATTATCACAAATATATTTTACAGCTACAGCATTCATCGCACACACACATGTAGTGGTCAGACCTCTTTCTCCGCTTGTGAGTGCACCAACTTGGTGTTTACCTTTTTGAGCAATGAGTTTTGAAGGTTTGTGCACAGTGGATAAGGCAGTTTCATCTACGTTATACACTATATCCGCAGTAAACTTGTGATTTTCCAGTATTTCTTTGTATTTATCAAAGAACTCATTCACACGCTCTTTTTTAAATCTCTTACTTCTCGCCAATGATGTTGGCTCTGGCACATGCAGCGATAAGAATGGATGTTCTTTCATGAACCTAGCAAACCATTTCTTGCCAACGATTAACCGCGAAAAAACGCAGACTCCATATCCACTCTGCGCCAATTTGAATTTACTCGTTTTATTCAAACCCTTTAAATGACGCCATAAAGTAGGTTTTGGTATAGCATATAATCTACATGCTTCGTTGAAACCAATTTCACCACCCCGATGCTTCTGCAGAGCTTCATCCATATCATCTTACTTCCAAGTTTTATAAATTCTCTTTGCTATATTGATCACCTGAATAGAAAAAAATGGAATAAGGAAAAATATTCCCGTAATACCTAAGTCGTACCAGTACGCTTTAGGAATTTTCTGCAGGTACGACTTAGGCAGCAGGGTGTACACAGTTAAAAGTCAACATTAATAACATAAACTAAAAATCTTTTACCGTTTGACCTTGCTCATAATAATCAGAAAACATTACAAAAACCGAGTTTAATAAAAAAAACAAACATTTCATCATTATCTTATGTGAAATGGCTTAAGACTGATCTAAAAGTATTAGTGAAAACTGTGCAAAAAACTTACTTTTTCATTATTTTTCGATCGCGAAATCCAGCAAGCCGCCGCGTGTCGTTGTTTATCTGTGCGAGTGAGTAGAACCATGTGGCACCGCTAGATGTAACCTTTTCAAGACGGGTGCGCAGATATCGACGTGGTACGACTTAAGCGCTGGTACGACTAAAGGTACCTTACCCTATGTCTAGATTTACATGGAAACTATTATTCGAAGTCTTGAAGCTCCTTAGGTATGAACCGTTGCAATAAACAATTGGAAGTACCTAAATTTGCGACGGATACCGGATACAGTCGACATCCGTTGCGGCAACAGACAGGAAAATCAGGGCTAAGACTTTTCTAAAATTCAGTGTCCTACACACTGAATTTTAGAAAAGTCTTAGCCCTGATTTTCCTGTCTGTTGCTCATACCTATAACAGTTTCATCTCTTTTTGATAGTCTATCTGACATGTTAACGTATTCGTATAATAACAACTTTATGATCTTCTAAAATAAGGCTCTTTGCTACCCTTTTGTAGTGCTATACAGGGTTCATAATGATCTAAAATTCTAAATTATATGGATACCACATTATAGTAAAGCAATAAAGATATTGAGTACTAGCTTTTGCCAGCGGCTTCGCCCGCGTGGAGGTCGGAAAATATCCCGCGGGAACGTACTACCGGGATAAAAAGCCTATGTCCTTTCTCAGGCTCTAAACTATCTGTGTACCAAATTTCATTTAAATCGGTTCAGTAGTTTTAGCAGGAAAGCGAGACAGACAGACAGACAGATAGACAGTTACTTTTGCATTTATAATATTAGTGTGGAAGTGTGGATTATATATAGTGTGGATAGTGTGGCTTGAGTGTACTACAGTACACAGTACTCTTCATACATGAAGAGTCGTGACGTAAAACATCGTGAGGAAACTGGACTGTTCTTGGACCAAAAATACGAAGACATATATGACATCCATCAACGCAACGCAATGCACTGGGCCCGCGTAATGGTTTAAGGCCCTCTCACAAATAAAACGCCTGTGTCACAGCAGTAAGAACGTTGTAGACTGAATATGCTGTTTGAATGAATAACAACTAACCGCCAAGCTTGACATACACTAGAAAAACTGGGTCGGTCCATTAATAAATAAGGGAGGCTGGCTTTGTGACGCGCCTGTGTGTGACATTCGAGATATCAAAGCGACACAGTGCTGCAATTGTGTCAATTATTAATCAATTAGGTCTCTAGTTGCAGACACTGTATATTGTAGTGGTGTAATGGGTCCGTCACCAAATTCACGTTGATGAATTTTGGGCAGGACTAATAACAAAATATACATTGATCCAGGGAAATTAAATTAGCAAAAAACGAAAAAACTAATTTTCCAAAGCGATCTACAATACCGGAGATAGAGTGGAACAATTCGTTTAAAAAAACTTTAGAGGTGTCAAGGGACACCCGGATGGAACGAAGTTCCTTTCCAGGATTCATAATAGTTATAATTTTTTAATTATTTATTATGTACAAAAAACCTGTATACACTCAACAAAAATATTCTCTCTCTCTCCCTCTCTCTCTGCCTCTCTCCCTCTCACTCTCTCTCTCCCTCCTCTCCCTCTCCCCCCTCCCTCTCTCCCCTTCTCACCCTCTCCCCCTCTCCCCTCTCTCCTCTCCCCTCTCTCCTCTCCCCCTCTAGTTAAAGCATGTGGTGACAACTTTTCGTAAGATTTTTTTCCGTCTAGCCCCCTTTCACAACGCGCGATAAGGAACTTCGTTCCCAAAAACTTTCAAACGAATTGAGAACTTCCTCCTTTTTGAAATCGATTCATCATCATCATTTCCGCCGAAAGACGTCCACTGCTGGACATAGGCGTCCCCCAAGCACCGCCACTTCGACCGGTTCTGTGCTTTTTGGTGCTCGTAATTTTTGGGGGCTTTGCCAAAATTGCCACGCTTGGCAGCCGGGTTGGCGATCGCAGATTGATTTAAAATATGTATAGAAAACGCTGCTGCGCATGCTCTAGTGAGACCGTTAGTCTCATTTTACGACACCCAAGGGAAGAAAAGGGGTGGTGCTATTTTTCTAGTTTGACAAAAATTTTTTGGGTCTGTCTTCCTTTAATGTTTTGTTATTTGTAGTATGAGTTGAGAAAATCTGTGATTTTATAATTTTACATTATTTAGATATGAATATCCATTAAGTTTGTGAAGTTTCATCATCATCAGCCTATAATGTTCCCACTGCTGGGACACAGGCCTCCTCTCGGTGAGAGGGAGGGGGCCATAATCCACCACGCCGGCCCACGGTGGATCGAAAATCGGCTGTAGAAGACATAGGATCTCGATTTCTTAAAAGTTATTTTTTTTGCTGGAAATGACTTCTGCTGATCATTACTGTTCTATAAAATGTCATATGAAGTAAATATGTGCACAAATGGAAGAGTTATAATTTTTATAAGAAAAAAATGTATGGAACTAGTATGAAAAATCGAATTATCTCCTAAACGGCATGTTCAACCGTAATATCCTTGGAGGTGGTCATAGTGCTAATTATTTATGATTTTTTAGTTGCGGATTTGACGAAAAATTTCATGCCGTTTTTTTTTTAAAAATCGTCAAAATATTTTCATTTGTTTTTTCATATGAAACGATTCCTTTTAGTGTTTATGTTGAAGAACACGGACTTTTAACTACACGTAACATAAAATAGCATCACTCCTATATTTCCGAAGGAGTTGGCAGAGGTTTATAGTACACCCACACGTAGACAACTATGCTTGAGCTAGATATTTATCAACACATCATGAGTTTTAAAACTTTTCATACAACCAAATTACCAATTGTTTACTCTTCTAATGAGTCCGAAAAGAAGTGATTAAGTAACTACACTGATTAGGTCTTCTAATGAGTCTTTATAGGTGATTTAATGATTTTCAATATCTCACGACAATGCCAACTATGGATTACATTCAACTTTTCCTGATAAGTAAGCTAATTTGTTAATTAGCAGTGCTATGAGTTCTAAGAATAGTTAGTGACAATTATAAATTTTCATTAGCTAATGAGAAGATAACTAATGAGGGTAGTTACCTAATTATTGGCGTTTTGCAATAAAAGGGCTACAGTTTTGTTTTATAATTTAGTTTGTTCACAACTGTGTAACTGCTAACACTAAATCTGCGACTATAAAATCTTAGAATGGAAAGTTTAATCACGAATTTAGACTTGTTTGTTCTTCTACGAAGTGAGAGTACTTCATTTGATCATGAAGTATTGTTCAGTGCAGTTGTATCCCGCATAGGCGATTGCCTGTCTGACGAAGACCGTGTTGTTCTCAAAGAATTTTGTCGGAGATTTACGCGAGCCGCTTTACAAAGGTGGCAGAAATCCAACCGATTCCTTGATAATTTCAGGAGAAAGTACGAGAATTGGTTGTGAGCAAATATTGACTGGCCGAGTTTTGTGCAAACTTTAGTTAATCAAGAACCAAGTGTTCATGAGATACCAAGAGCGCCCTCAGTCTCTCCAGAACCGTCGACATCAACGTCCATTGGAACAATGACGAAAAGATCCCGTAAACCATTCGAAGATCTGGGAAGTAAACAAAAAAAGAGAAGATCTGATGAACACACAGGCGAAGATTCCAGTGAATTGGCATATGCAGCTGCAGCACGTTTAAAAGAAGAAGGGCATGGAGATATCGCCTCTGTCATCGAATACATGATGAAAAATCCTGAAGCAGCCGCTTAATTAAATGAAACGCTTAAGAAACCAGCAAAAACAATCATATTTACGTCAGAAAAGGCGCTTGGATTGCTTCTTTCGCTAAAACTCTCAAAGTGGCAATATATTACGTTGCGAGAGGCTGCCATTCGGGAAGGTGCTAAGGATATTTATCCATCTTACTATAAAGTGCAACAAACTAAGCTTGATTGCTACCCTCCGAAGCAATCAGTGACAGTTACTGATTCATCGGCTAGGATTACACTTCAAGCTTTACTTGATATCACAGTTACAAGAATCCTTCAAAGCCTTTCTAAGGAAGAGCATAACAAGCAGTTGAAGCTGATATCCAAGTGGGGATTTGATGGTGCTTCTAACCAAAGCCTATACAAGCAGAAAATGGAGGGTGAGGAAGATGACTCGAGCATTTTCATGACCTCCTTGGTGCCACTTAAACTGACAGATGGAGACAACATCTTATGGACGAACCCAAAACCATGCTCAGTTTTGTATTGTCGTCCAGTTCAGTTTACTTTTGTAAAGGAGAGTGAAGCAGTTGTCCTTGAGCTGAAAAAACAAATGGATGAAGAAATTGAGGCCCTTATCCCCACAGAGTGCAATAGTAATAATAGGGTGACTCATGAACTAATGATGACGATGATCGACGCTAACCTTTCTGAAGCTAGATCAAATGCATCGTGCTACCTGTGCTTAGCAAAACCTACAGAAATGAACCGCTTAGATGCTGTAACAACAAAAATTGTGTGTTCTGACCTGTATGAATTTGGCTTGTCATCCCTACACGCCCGTATAAATTGTATGGAATGTCTGTTACACATTGCATACAGGCTCGACTTCAAACGGTGGGCAGCGAGAAGTGATGAGCACAAAGAAATGCTACAGACAAGGAAGAAAATAATTCAAAATAAATTCAAAGATGAGCTCCATCTGTTGATTGATATAGTAAAACAAGGCTCGGGAACCACCAATGACGGGAATACTGCAAGAAAATTCTTTGAGTTTCCTAATAAAACCGCAGCTATAACCGGTTTGGATGAAGACCTCATCAAAAGATTTGCTGTAATTTTACAAGCAATTACATCTGGAGAGCAGGTCGATATAATAAAATTTAAAGATTATGCCCGCAAAACAGCAGAAAAGTACGTATTATTATACGACTGGTACTACATGTCGTCAACCGTTCATAAATTATTAATCCATGGGGCTGACATAATTGAGAAAAATAATATTGTGCCGATTGGGACTCTCTCGGAAGAAGCCTCAGAGTCTCGAAACAAAGATTTTAGTAGGTTTCGAGAACATCATTCGCGGAAAAGAAGCAGGCAGGATTCCAATCAAGACATTTTAAATATGCTTGTTGTTTCTTCGGATCCTTTGCTAAGTGCACAAAGGCCTAAGTTAGATGCCAAGAAAAAGCAGAGCTTTTTTGCTGAAACTCTCGACTTAATTCAATTTCAGGAATCTGAGTTCGAGTTTTTGGATATATCCAATCTGGATGCTGACTCAGAATTGGAGTCTGACAACGAGAGTGATAAGGAAAATTTGTAAAAAAATTATATATGTACTTATTTGTAAATTTGTATTTGAGTCTGTTTCGGTTTTTTTTGTAATATTTAATGATATTTTGTCTTTTTTTTATTTATTTTATCTTATTTTACAAATTCTTAGTATTAATTCCTTAAATTAAATTATTTTGTATATAATATAACTTTATATGTTACTTAAATAAGAGTTTGATAATCTTTTTTTATTTAAATTAATAAAAATGTGTAAAAAAACAGCAATTTTTTAATTTAATTTTTCTTTTTTTGTGTGTTCTTAATATTTGGGTTAATAACATATCGAACTTTTTAACTTGGACACTAAAAGGGATCGTTTTACATGTAAAAATAAATAAAAATATTTTGACGATTTTTTTTAAAAAAACGGCATTAAATTTTTCGTCAAATCGGCAACCAAAAAATCATAAATAATTAGCACTATGACCACCTCCAAGGATATTACGGTTAAACATGCCGTTTAGGAGATAATTCGATTTTTCATACTAGCTCCATACAAATTTTTCGTAAAAAAAATATATTTCCTTCGTTTTTGGGCAGAATTAACTCGGGTGTCATTTTTGTACATAGTAATGATCAGCAGAAGTCATTTCCAGCAAAAAAAATAACATTTAAGAAATCGAGATCCTATGTCTTCTACAGCCGATTTTCGATCCACCGTGCGGCCCAGTGCGGGTTGGTAGATGTCACAAGTCTTCGAATTTTTGGTTCTAAGACATGCCGGTTTCCTCACGATGTTTTCCTTCACCGTTTTGAGAGCAGAGGCGATGAAATAATTTACACAAAGTAATGTGCCTGCTTGGGTTTGAACTCACGACCTACTACTCGTAAGTCGCGGCCGTTACCACTGGGCCACCACTGCTCACAATTGTGAAGTTTACACAAAGGAAACTGACAAATGAGCTCATAAAACTAATTTATTTTTTCATCATGTTTAGGTGTCGGTACCCATCACGTTTATGGAGTTTCTCTAGATTACTAATTTTGACCCTCTAGTTTACACTACAGGGTAATTATTGCTAATTACTCATTTAAATTAGGAAAATTAATTATTGATTTTCCTTCGACAAACTAAGAAGAAGATTCTACAGTGTGTACAAAGTCTGAGCATACCTTTATAGCTTTGACGTATGCAATACTCACATTAAAAAGTAACAGGGATTTAGCTACATTGTTCTCGTAGGTACTTCTTTTAAGGTAGGTACTTTTCTTTTTGTAGGTACCAGGCAAGGGTTACACCGTTTAGTCTAGGTATATTTACGCAAAGACAACAGAGTTGGTGTGCAAACCTCGCACTAGGGGGCTGTGCAATCGACAACGCTGTAAATAGGCTGTGAAACGTCGTCTAACCCAACAATCCTACACCCAGTCTGTTTGTTGTGTCATTGGTTCATCCAATAAGCATACAGCTACTCTGTTTGTCGTTAACACTGACAGCTAATAGAGCTTATCGCGTCGCTGTACCCGAGGTTCAAAATGGTGTAACATTGTTGAACTATATTCGTGCTGTGGTTAACTAATCCTTATGCATGGTTTATTAAATTGAATTCAGGTTTCTGAAATGCTTCATTATCGGCCGTTCCCACTGCTGGGACACAGGCCTCCTCACACGCCCAGCGCGGTTTGGTAGATATCACAGAGAATAGATGTCTTCGAATTTTGGGTTCTAGGACATGCTGGTTTCCTCAGGATGTTTTCTTTCAACGTTATGAGAGCAATGTCGATGAAATCATTTACACAAAGTAAAATGCATGTCTGGGTTTGATCCCACGACCCACAACTCGTAAGTTCGGCTGATACCACTGGGACACCACTACTGTAATGATTAGAAGACAAATATTAATATAATATAATTCTTTATTTATATAAAACAGACTGTAGTACATATCAGTTTTTACAAAGAAGGTAGTATAAAATATCTTTACAATCAAGTGGGTGACGTGCTGTTCTCCTCGCTAGGCTATGAAATAGCCTGTATTAAGGAGTAACAGTGCCAATCCTCTCTAATGTGGGTACTACAATTTTATTTTTGCAAGTAAAATTTTTAATGTTTTATATACTATTTGGTGCGCAAGCGCATTTGTGTATGTGTGTGTGTGTGTCTGTGTGTGTGTGTGTGTGTGTGTGCGTGCGTGTGAGCTGTGCGTGCGTGTGCGTGAGTGCTGTGCGTGCGTGTATGCGTCTGTGTGTAAGTGCGTGAGCGTGCGACTGTGTAAGCGTGCGTAGGTAAGTAAAGGGATTGCATTAGTGTGAATCTGTGTTTGGTGAGTGGTACAAGATATAAACTTATCATCAGTTAGTTAAATTAAATATTTTTCGGTTTCGTCGTAGGTTTTATTTTGTAGGAATGTGCGGACAGTCTTTTTACAATTATTATAAGACAATCTATTTATCGGGCATTTTTTATTTATTGTATTGTAAAGAGACGGACCTAAATAATAAAAGAATCTTTTAGTAAACAAAAAACGGGTTCTTGGAGTATTACATATTTTATCTTTTCGACGTTTGGTAATTTCAATATAGGGGGTTTTGCGGTGTTGCAGCAGAATAGAGTGTAGAATAAAGTGTTGCCGTACGTTGAGGACGTTGCAGTTTTCGTATAGCTGATTAGTTGGATAAATTATCGGACGGAAGGTAGCCACTTTCAGTATGGCGCGATGTGCAACTTCCAACGGTTTATGAATGGTTTTTGCAGCACCACCCCAACAGGCAATACAATAGGTAATAATAGATAGGCATAAGGCAAAATAAACATTACGTATAATTATAGGATTTGCAATATTTCTTAAAGTTTTGAAGATATATATAAGTTTGCGAACTCTGCCAGTGAGGATATTAATATGAGGTTTAAATTTAAGATTCTTATCTATGACTATACCTAGATATTTGATTTCATCCGTAGAAGATATAGGTGTACAGTGGCATGAAGCTTGAGTTTTCAAATTGCATGTGTGGGCTTTAAGTGATAATGGTGGGTTAGGTTGTGTAACAGAACTGATTGAATAAGTAATGAACTTGGTTTTGGAGGTGTTCAGAGTAAGCGTATGGTAATTAAGCCAGTTTAGCGCTACATCAAAGCCATGCTGTGCGTTTTCCTCGAGCTCCGACCATGTATTGGCGCTAAAGGTTACAGCAGTGTCATCTGCAAAGGATGTTATCTTGGCATTTGGGATATTTATGTTGCATAGGTCGTTTATAAAAACTAGAAATAAAGTGGGACCCAAAATGCTTCCTTGTGGAACGCCATAGTAGATGGGGAGCTCATTGCTGCTGTGACAATCAATCTTGACTATCTGGGAGCGATCTGTGAGGTAGCTTTGAAAGAGATCAAGTTGCAATCCCCTGACACCCATTTTTTCTAGTTTGAATAAGAGAGAATGGACGGGGACGGTGTCGAATGCCTTCGCGAGGTCTAGGAATATAGTTAGGACTTTTTTATTAGTGTTTAGGTTTTGTACGACATTGTTAATTAATTCCTGAACTGCGTCACAGGTTGACTTGTTTCTACGAAATCCAAATTGGTGTGGTGATATTAGTTTGTAATGTTCTAGGTAGTATACAAGTCTTTTATTGATAAGACGTTCCAGGACCTTGGATAAGGCTGTCAGAACTGCAATGGGACGGTAATTATTCGGCTGGTTCCCGTCACCTCCTTTGAAGACTGGGTGAATGATTGCCTTTTTAAAAGAAGAGGGAAAGACGGCAGTTTCGAAACAAAGGTTAAAAATATGGCATAGTAGGGGTGCCAGGGAGGTTGAGTATCTCTTTAGGATGTAAGGTGATATACTATCCCAACCAGTTGCAGCATTAGAGCGCAATGAATGTATGACTGTTATAATTTCGTCAGGATCAGTAGGGTCGAGGACAAACGAAGAACTTGATGCGATGTCAGAAGTGGGCTTAGTGGCTGTCATTGGTTGCGTAGTTCGAGACGTACTAGTGTGAATTATATCATTTGCAAGCCTCTCGCCAATATTAACGAAGTATGAGTTTATGGTGTTGCAAGACTCAATAGGGGAAGATGATAATGTTAGTAATTGAGCAGATGCATTTTTAGTTTTAATAGTGTTAGTTACCCGTTTAATAGTGTTCCATAATGTTTTCGGGTTTTTACTAGCTTTTTCAAGTTCCTCCGTATCATAAATTCTCTTTGCTTTCCTTAGTATTTTAACACAAAAATTTCTGTATCGAAGGTAAGTAATTTTTAGAACCTCATTTCCTGGGAATTTTTTAACTTTCTTGTGTAGAGCATCTCTGTGTCTAATGCACCGTAATAAACCAGATGTGATCCTCGGTTTGACGATTCTCTGTTTTGATGAAACTTTTTTAACTATGGTGTTCTCAGAAATCGATACAGTCATTAAGTTCAGTAATTTATCGGTAGCCATATTTACGTCTTTTATACTGAAAAAAGGGGTAAAATCCAGTTTTGACATTGATTTGTCAAGCCCGTCATAGTCAATTTTTGTTATAGTATGGGAGTTTGTTACCGTTCGTAGACATTTATCTTGGATGCAAAGTAAGGAAGAGGAATGATCAGTTATTGTGGAGCTTAAGACAAATGTGTAAGTTGGGGAAATTGTTTTGAGGAACGTGTGGTCCAAACAATTGTCGTCCCTGGTCGGTAAGGTGTGGGCAGGAAGATAACCATGAAAGGCTAAGCAATTTAAGTATTCGTGGGAGCGCATGTCAGATGTGGAAGGTTTAATATCTACGTTCAGGTCACCTGTTATAACTACCGATTTGAATCTATGCAGCGACGGAAGAATGTTGTTAAGAACTGTGAGAAAGGTGTTTATATTGTCTATTGATGGTGATCGATAAATACAGATTATCGCCAGGTCGAAGTTAATTTTTATAATAAGACCAGATGCAGAACGGTGAAAATCTGGCTCTTCGCAAGTAACAGACAGGTCCGATTTCGAATACACCACTACACCATCACTCTGATTTAAATGTTTGGTGGTCATGAACGCGGAATAATTGTCCAGAATCGGAATAGTGCTATTGCTAGAGCATGGTAACCAACATTCAGTTAAAACAATCAGATCACAATCGAAGGAAATTTGGTGCAGTAGCGTTTGCAAGTTCAAAAAGTTACGGTTTACAGAGCGAATATTTTGTGTGAGGATTTTAATGAAGTTATTGGGACACTTCAGTATGATTCCTCAGGAGCGCATGTGTAGCTAGTTGATACAGATAGTTCGTCAATGTCGTCAATTAAATTGTTTATGTTAGTAGTCATTTTTCCGGTGAGGGGAAGGCAGTTTGAAGGTTACGAGAGAATAGGGTAGGATTTGTTTCAGGAACTTGTGGGAAGCTTATGATTGGAGGTAGTAAATATAAAGATATATTTTTTATGATATTGTAGTAGGTAAGTAAGGGATAATAGGAATGAACGCAAGCATGTGTAGGGTAATATGTTGGTGTTGAGTGATTCATGTATGGGAATGTCTGGTGCTGATAGTAATAGTTATGTGTGTTAGTTGTGTTTGTGTTTGTATTTAGTATTGTAACATAGCAATTCGATAAAAACGTAAAAGTAATCAAATAATACATAAGATATAGCAGGGTATACTTAAGTGAAGGTAGTCATGCCTTGATGAGAGTTGCCAGCTGCTTTAATTGTTCTTCGCTTTTTACCACGATAGTCTGGCTATCAGGATCTTTTTTTAGCATTATTCTTCCATTCGACGTCCAACAGAAGTTATATTGGTGTTGCTTTGCGTGGTTTCGAGTAAGGTAGAATAACCTTTTAGAGTTCGCTGTAAGAAGCTCGGTGATGTAAATTGGTGTTTCCTGTGCAGATTTTATATCTAGATGGGTTGATTTTATCTTGTTATTGGGATTGCGTTTATTATAGTCTTTAACAGCAGCAAGAAAATTCGTTTTCGTCAGTGTATTACAGAACTCTACTGAGAGACTCGATGTTAAACTTTCCTTTTTTGAGGGTAGCCTTATAATATCACGGATACTAGCGGATTCTGTATGAAGGCCTAGGTGTTTTGATAGGTGCGTTATAGTTTCATACAGCATGATTTTGTTCTCATTCTGTCTCTTGGGTACATTGCGTAATTCTATAGAAGTTTTGATGAGATTGTGGTCGAGAACTTCCAACTTGTTTTCTAGTGTAGCTAATTGTATTACCATGGAGCCACGTTGAGTTTCTAGTCCCGTAATTTTGTTTTCAAGTGATTGTAATTGATCAGAGACCGCTGTCATTGCCTTTTCGAGATCAGTATTTGTGACCTTAATTTCTGTGTAGTGATTTTTTATTTCCTTAATGTGACCTTCCAGTTTGTCCAATCGGGCGCTCTGCGTACACATCATCTCGCTGATCATTTTCTTGATATCATTTTTAAACATATCCAGGTTATCAGCGGTAACTTCATCCGAAACGCATCTGCGCTTATTGGCTCTCTGGGTGATCTTCCCTTCTGAGTCTTCATTTGTATGCAGTTTCGGGATATCAGACTCCGAGCGGGACGAGTATTGATTCGGAGGAGTTTTTGGTGGCGTCTTAAACATGTTATCCCTTACTCTAACTTGTTAGTTCGTATAATTGGAACTACAAATCAAGGCAAAGCAATCATAAATAAATAACTCGCTAATCGCTATCGCTCTTAACTTGTGGCAGCCGACAGAGATGACGCACGCACGGCGTACGCGCAGCATGCCCCGTCTTCTATCTCTATCTCGACTGTTGCCGGCTCGTTTCCTCGAGTACTCTGCGTTTCGCGTTCTCTCGTTCTCTTCAAACTTTATGCGCGCCTAGTACTTTTGCGGAAATATATTTGACATTAAATTTCGAAATAATTAATATTTTTAGTAAAAATTAAAATTCTTGTACGGAGTGCACGTCTTAACGCTTTCGCGGTCCGAGAGGAAGGGGCCATTACATTTATTTATATCAAGCTTTACAATAATCCTTGGGCAGGACCGGTTAAAAATATGGTGTGTATGGTTCCAAAACGATACTACGAACCCGAACGCTAACTAAAACGTATTTGTCATGTTTTCTTGAAATATTCATTTCATCGATCGATTGGTACTAAGAGAGCTGGATTTATGATTAATGCTTCGGTAAAAACGTATATATTAGTCGTCCGTCTAACTGTTTTATTAACTGTTTTGTTCTGATACCCTGCGGGGTAAGGACGGCCTACTGTGATAGGCTTCAGCCACACATTTATCACAGTCTGGGAACAAAAACCGTGATAAAAACTCAAGCGTATCATAGACGCCGCCGCGCCGTATTCGCCCCGCTGGCTCTTGCATTCCACCTAATTTAGGGACTCGGTAATATTGTTCTCAAAGTTTAATAAAGAAACGTTTTGAGTGCAAATATTGGTTAAAGTAATGGCGAATCAATATCCTGACCGATAAAAAGAGTTCGTGCAGGAATTCCTTGTCAATCTGGTGTTATACTAACTGTGAAATTTAATTCTCCAGGAAAGAGAAATACAATTTGGCGGACTACCCCAGTGTGTCCCCATGAAGTGAGTTAGAAGTTTCTGGGAATCGTTGTCAAATGTGGAAACGCAATTACGAGGTTGAGATACTAAGGGTAGGCCGATATCTCGGTAACTTAGTGTCGATAGAGTTTCTTGCCATTAATATCTTTTGGAAGGGGCGACTAGAATCAATTTCATTTTTAATGTAAATTTTGACGTTCAAAAGTGCCTTTGATGTGCCTATTTAAAAGAAATGCCTTGACTTTGAAACTGGATATTTTTACGTGCTAACACGTCGTTTAGTCGCACCTCAAAGCTCAGTTCGTAGTCTTATATTGGTGCTGTGCTCTACCTACTTCAGAGGGACAAATTTTGATTAATCATGAGCCAGTAGACATCGATTCTTGCTGTTGACCGCATAAAAAGAAAATATGTAAGCTCCCAAGCGTTTTGCAATGTATCGCAATGAGGTATCTTTTTGAATGTGCGTGTGTTTCTATTAGCATGCATTTCTTACACATAGAGGCAACATTTAGGTAGCGAGCTAAACAGGAATCATGAAGTTTCGCGGTGGGGTATCTTCAATACATAATTACCCTTAGATGTTACGAGACCTAATTCAACCCACATGTAGGTTAAATAAAAGGTAAATAGCGTCCTCGGTGTAACTATCGGAATAAAGCCCTATTGTCCACATGTTGTGGTTCTTTATGTTCCCTGTACCGCTTTTCAGAGTTCGCTTCCCATGAAACACTGTGTGATGAGCGTACAAATTGTACTTATGTTAATGAGAGCAATTCCTTTATCTAACGACCGGTATTTCTGTGTTTAATTTTCGTTTAAACTATTTGTCGGAAAATCCGGACAGGTAAAGTCGGATAGGGGTCCTTTAAAGACTTAAATTGTTCGTATATTCAAATCATAGCTGTCATTCACTGACATTTGTATGATATGAAAGACTGAAAAAACCGCGTTGTAAGATATAAATATGCTGATAGGGGAAGGTGGGGTAAAATGGGATACTTAAGTAAAAAAAAATCATGTATACGAAATCAATAATATTTTTAATAAACTTTTTACTTAGAAACAATAGTTATATGCTTATTCATTATTTTAATTTGTACTTTTAGGCTTAATTAACTAATTTTCTTAATTATGAGGAACTAATCACCAAGTGTCAAATTTCCCATTTTACCCCATGGTCGGGGCAAAACAGGAAACGCTAAGGGGCAAAATGAAGATACAATTTAGTCAGGCAAACATTGTGCACAAATGTGTGCCTCGTCATCATCTTCGTCTACTCCGGCGCAGGAATTGTGTGCCCAACCCGCACAAGAGCTACACGCAACCCAACCCTCATTTGACTGCGAATACAAATAACCACAATATATGCAAGCACAGTCATCTTCGTCTTCTTCAGATGAACTAGTAAATGTGACTTCCCTTTGCTTTTGTTTCTTAGCCTTTTTTTTATTATTTGGTTTGAATATTTTTCTTTGGTCGTTTTTCTTCTTTGGTGCAGTCTTCTTCTTATTTTCCTTACTTTCCTTTACATTCTTTTCCTTAGTCAAGTCATTTTTGTAAGGGGAATCTGTAAGTATAGCCGTTTTCCCACGTTTTCTCTTTTGTCTTTCCTTAGTTCTTAATTCTTTGGGAATTGCCATAATATTTTCAGGTGTAACTGTAAATGAACTTTTTTCTTTTAAAATTTGCCTTTCAGGAGTTTTATCTTTAGCCCTTGAAGTGGACGCAAGAGGTTCAAATGGCTGTGTAGAAACTGAAACCATGGAGCTGGACATAGCTTGTTGATTCAAGTTGTCTTGGACGACGGGTATGATTGGTTCAGAAATGTTTTCATCGAGGTTTAAAATAGACACATTTAATTGGACTGCTTGTGAAATTTGTCTTTCAGGACTGTTTTGACTAGCCATTGAAGCTGACACAGAAGAGTTGGTAGGCATAGCGTGTTCATATAAGTTATTTGGGTTTGATACGGGTGGATTCAATTGAGCTGCTTGTGAAATTCCTGACGATGAAGGTTCGCAGTATGGTGTTGGTACGTCTACTGCATTTTGCGTATTTAGGCCTTCAATCACAAGGGTCTCAGTGTTGGTGGTTTCCGCAGCAATAAAATCTGCTTCTGTGAAAACATTCCTGTCAACAGGCCATATGCCACATTTTTTAAAACCATTTATAGCAGTGCTCATAGTTGATGCTTGTATAAAAGCTTTCCCAAAAAGGTCTGCAACTTGGTACGAAGTTACTACGCGTCCGGGATGATCTCTTAACCACTTTTTTACTTCATTACTGTAGTATGTACTTAGCGGCCGCATGAATGACACGTCCAAGGGTTGAATTCTATGAGTGCAATGTGGTGGTGTACACAACAATATAACACTGTTTTCTCTGGCATAATCTATGAGATCCAGATTTTTGGTGTGGGACACGTGACCGTCTAACATAAGCAAAACTGGTTTATCTTTAGAAGGCTTTGTAAAGTCCACGAAACGTTTGAACCAATCGAAAAAAATTGGGCAAGTTATCCAGCCATTGTCGCTGCAGGTTCCCCAAAAGCCTGCTGGTGCACCATCTAGAAGCTCATTTTTCATGCGTTTCCTGGCATAAATTAGCATTGGTGGCAAATATACTCCCGTCGCGCTAAAACATATTTCAGCTGTCACTAGCTGGCCTCTTTCTCCTGATGTTAGACATCCAACTTGCTTCTGTCCTTTCAGTGATAAAATTTTGGACTGGCTTTTTGGTACAGTGCTTATACCTGTTTCATCCACGTTATACATTCTATCTGCAGTCAGTGCATGTTTATCCACAACACTTTCTAATAGATCAAAAAAGCTATTTACAGCGACTCTATTGAATCCCATCGCCCTAGCCGCAGAAGTTGGTTCTGGTTGCCTGTATGATATATCTGGATGGCGTTTTAGAAACCCACTAAGCCAGTCCTTCCCCGCCATACCATCTTCTCGATTAAAGGGATTCTCGATATTATTTTTTATAGCTAGTTGGAAAGCTAGTATCCTTAGCTCTGTCCCAGTAATTCCGAATAATCGGGATTGCATCATTTTTACATAAGTGGCCAACTCTTCTTCTTGCTCTTTTGTAAACACTGGTTTGAAGTGCCCTAAACCTTTTTTCCCATAGTCATTATCTGAATCTGTATCTGCATTCTGAGACTGGCGAGCTTTTTTAACTCGTCGTTCTAACGTTGATTTTGGCACAGTATAAGTAGCAGAAGCCCTGAGAAATCCCATTTTGTTGAGAAGCACAGCCGACACTGCTCTTCTCATGTCTGCTTCGTCCCATTTTTGTCTATTCGTTTTTCTTTTGTATGTACGAACCATATTAACTGTAAAAAAAGAAAAAAAACACTTTTAATATAATAATTATAAATCCAGTAAACGAATTAGATAACGACCTAATAAGAGAAATAAAAATGTCTTCTATCGCCAGCGTTAATATTAACATATTAAATTAAATTGCCTCTGTGAGAGGGGGCAAAATGAGATACCATCCCATTGTGCCCCATTCATTTTGCCCCAAACATTACTTCTTTCAAATTGGTCGGCCATTTCTAACCTCAATAGAAATCATCAAAAACAAATTAGAATTTGAATAGGTTAATCCCACTCCCACTGACTTATAGTATAAAAGTTAATGCAGGTCATGTACTTACCTCACTACACAAGAGTATATTTTATGAAAACAAATAACAAAACACTCAAAAACTGTTTTGGTTAGCCACGACACGAAAACACGCACCGACACGTTCCGCTTGCTTTGACTCACGTGCGGCAACTGAACAACGAACGAATGGCGCCGCTGTCGACTCGTATACGCGTGTGTGCCACGCACACAAGCTAACTTCCCGTAATGCCCCGAGCCTCATTTTGCCCCACCCTCCCCTAGTTCTCGCAGCTTCAGATAGCAGATCATTTTGTCCTCGGAATAAGAACGGAATGGAATAGGTGGGTAAAGTGCTGATATTGACGTATCGTAGTAAATAGTAATATAATGGAAATTTCATAAAACGACTGCACATTATTTTTGTGTTTATATTGTTAATTAAATAAAATAACTGAAAAGTTATTAGCATATTAGGTACGTTCAAATGCGTGTAAATCAGAGACAGTTAGTATTATATGTTTATAGAAAAGGAAAATATGTTTCTGTTCCATAAAATGATTGAAAAGATGATGTAGTTACTCAAATTATTTTAATTTTATACCAAGTCCAAGCAATTTCATGAAAAATCAAATTAACGATTGGCAATAGTATCGGCCTGCTCTTTAATTACGTCTCAATTTATAAAACCTTAATATTTAATTGAAATTGTAGCAAACATTTTATTAAAAGAATATTTAATCATACTACATTATATGACAAACTGAAATATAATTTAGCGAATTCTTTTGTTTCAATATAAATGAAGTGGAAAAGTAACAGTTTTTATCGACTTCTGTCGCTAAGTCGGGAATGATAAGGTTCTAAATTCTAGTTACTGAATATATATATTTTTCAATGATTGACTGATGGCTGGTTTGTCGGACATTTAAGTGTTTACTCTTTAACACCAGTGCCTGATGATATTTGAGGTAAGTCACTATAAATTCCCAGAGTAACGATTACAATTAAGTGTTGTTATTCAAGAACAGATCGACGTCTCCCACGCATAAGGTCGTAAGGCTAAAAAATCTTTTTCTCAGGAGAGCATTTTTCGTATACGTTTATGCGCGGGAGCATTTAAATGTTAAGACCATTATCCATTAAAAAACTCATTATTTATATAAGATATTAAAATTTGGATTTTAGTAATAGATAATGCTATATAAGATTGTTGTAATGGCACAAAAAAACGGTTTTAGTCAAAAACAATGTTCCGACCATCTGCGTGGGAGCCATCGAAATGTTAAATGATAACGTACATAACGTAACATAATATCATGCCTGAAATCGCCAAAGGGTTAGGCACAGATGAACCTGGGTGTATTACCTATAACAAGCCAGTTATGTTTAAGTTCCTTGTAATAGAGGGCGAGCCTATTGTCATCAAGCGGGTACAAATCCAGACTTCACGCTGTTACTGATAAATTCCTGATTGCAAATTCAATAACACATTTTCCCTACCTGGGAACTGAACCCATGACGTCATGCTCAGTAGGAACGCTTGCGACGAAGCAGTCAGTTATGAGTTAGAGAGACTGATCAATATTATAATATAAACTGGAAAAGTTTTCTTTAGTCTAAAAGATTCACTGTAAACGTAATGTCCTTATCATAAGAGTGCCTATTTCGGTACATATCTATCTACTCACGTAAAATATTACGTATCTAATGTAAACTCGCTCTTTGATATTGCTACTTATTGAATAAAATAAAAAGTAACTCATGTAGATACTATACAACATTTAATTGAACTTACTCAAAGCTTCATTAAATCAGGTACACGCATAGGGGAGGTCAGCTCAAAGCGGCCACCTTAACTTTAAATTAAGAAAAAACCTATAAAACGATACATTTTTTAAAATAATTTTATACTAATAGGTAAAGAATTTATTTAATTTTTGTAATTTGCAATTTAAATTTCGCGCAAATTTTAATATAAGCCTTAGATTTGTAGATTACAAAAACATGTCAAAAAACCGCTTTGCCCCAGGGGTCGCCCAAAGCGGCCATAGTGGTAAGGGCATAGAGGCCACCCCAAAAATTCTTCGGAAATGTTTATTTTTTGTTGAAATATATCGTGCTAGACAAAATAAAAATCCAAAAAAATTTATTAAAAACATTATTTATTTTTATTAAACATAATATATATTTTTTAATATAATCATCAATATTTTCTACCCGTTTTAATCACAATCAGTCTTAAAAGTAATTTGACTTAAATTTAATGTTATTCAATTTCAGCTTCCAGCAGGTCAAAGAATCGATAAACTTGGGGTCTATTGAAGCCCCGGGCTCTGGCTATTGATGTAGGTTCTGGTCGTCTCAAGGTCAAATTAGGATGACGCGTGATAAATCCTTCTTAAAAATCGTGTCCGGCGGTTTCATTCTTAAAAGGATGTGGAATATGATTTGCTTCAGCATATTGAAATACAAGCTGCAGAAAATCTTCCTATGAAAGGCCAAAAAAGAGGTTGTCCATATGAAACATGTACTCTAGAAGCTCTTCTTCTTGCTCTGGGGTAAATACTGTTGTAAATCTACCAAGTTTCTTGATGGCAGATTCTGTTTGCAAGTGTCTTCTGAGAGTTGTACGAGGGATACCGTATTTTATTGCGATAAATTTAACTGAGCCGCGCTTTTCATTTATATCTTTGATTGCTCGGGCCATCGTAACTTCATCCCAAGACGCCTGGGTAGTTATACGTTTGTAATTGTTGACCATCTAAACAAAATAACTGAGCGTTATCAATCGAATTATAATATTTTAATAAGGGCAAAGCGGTCACCTGGCCACTTTGCCCGAGCCGCTTTGCCTTTATCGCCCATTTTGTTATAAAAATTAACTACTCCCACATTATTTATCAAATTTTGGAGCTAATACTAAAGAAACAAAGCCAAATAGACAAGTAACAATACACGTGTAATGCAAGCATTTAAACTTAAATAGGTTTGACCAAAACAGGTCAAACTTACCTTGTATTATTTTAACAAATGACGCGAAAACGTAGTTTTCGTCACTAAGCGCCACCCGCTCGATCCCACCGCTACCGAATGACTGATCGGCACGGGGCGGGAGGTATACTAATCGTGCAGAATGGCAACGTCGCGATTTCACTTCAAATATCCGAAAAATGAATCGTGGCCGCTTTGCCTTCTATGGCCGCTTTGAGCTGACTTCCCCTACATAAGTATGTACAAATAAAATTGAATGGTCGGTTTGTAATGTCAAAATAATAGCTTTTTATTAATTGCATAAGAAACTATTATTTATCTGCCTACTGTCCTTATCACAAGAAACCTTTCTATTAAATTTTTGTCTGTTAGTTCCTGCTAATCTCTGAAACAGCTGGAACGATTGTGCTGAAATTGGCATGAGGATACTTTGAACCCTTGGGAAGGACATACACATTTTTTTAACGATGCGAAGCGACTCGTGCAAGGCCGCGTATGGGATCTATGTAGTTATTTATAAAAAAACGTTTCAATTCATTACAACTAGCGATAATCGTGGCTTTTCTAGAAATAGCGGCAATTTCATAAATTGCTGCTGATGATCTTCAATTAAAGTACGACCCATAACCCCAAGTCGATTTAAAATTCTTTTGATCTAGAGACTAAACCTGGAAAAATTAAGTTTTCAACTGCACTGACTTAATCAGTCATTATTAACCAATTCATCAATGCATAAAGACAAATTCATATTCACACATTCATTCCGCTTTATTTTTTAAACCATTTCCGATTCCATTATTTATTTCATAGCTAGTTTGGTTGGTCACCGATATTCTTCCAACAGCAGTTTGCTGTCGGGGGCAAGGCAAATCAGGTTACTTATCGAAATGTGTGATTTTCGATACGATAGCCTGTTGAATGTTGGTGAATAGCTACCCAGAACACGATTTCGAGTAGAAAACTATAATAACTGTCAGATCTATTGTTCATAGTTTGCCTTTCAATTTGAATGAAGCATACAAAATCGCGTATATGTGACATCTAATATCAGTCAGGTCTTTTACTGTGACTAAAGTCATCACTTGCCTAGTTTTTGAAGTAAAACTTCTTTACGCACGCTTGACTTGGGGTGTAAACTGGTAAATGCGTGTCGAGAGCGTTACGAAAAGTGTGATCGAGCGAGGCGAACGGAAGTTGAAAGGGACAAGTTAGTGAAGATAGAAAGAGAGAGAGTTACGTTTCGTATATTACTGAAGGGGCAAGTGAGAGGTGCGAGCTTACATTTTATTTCTCTCTTTAACAAATAGATGGAGCTGACGAAGTTTTACTTCAGTCGGATGGTCTACAGCACACTCGTTTTTTTTTTCCTACTATGTTGGGGTCGGCATTTCAGCAAATTTACTATAGGAAAATGACTATTCATCCATCACCATCTACCTAGCCTTTTTCTATGTTGGAGTATCCTCGTGGAGGCCATCGGCGACGGTGACCTCTCGCGTCCGGCCCTGGTGCGAGCCATGGTACCGAGCGAGAGGGCATGAGAAGCCGTCACCTCCTTCTGCGAAGCAGTAATGCTCGCGAAGGAGGAGGCGGGGCGCGTGCGGGAGTGGCAGTCTCTGTGCCCTCACGTCCCTAGCCGCCGCAGGAGGAGATGCCCCGGGCGTCGGGAGTCTATAGCGGACTCCCGGCCACCGTAGGCGCGAGCTTGCGGGTGGCGAGCAATGGGTAGCTCGCCGCCCGGTAAGTACCAGGCACGGGTCGACGGCGCGTAGTGTTCCACGCGCGCCTCAAAGAGATGAAGGGGTCTGCTAAGACCGATGCCTGCCAGGGTCGCGAGATTGTTCGAAAGAGATACCGTGACCCTGGCACATGGGCAACTGAAGGAACACGGGTGGGTTTTAGTCATTTGATGATTACCCATCCAGAAAAAAAAATAAGCCTCCAATTTGACTGGTAGTAGCTGAGTACTACTATTTTGCAAGGAGTGACTACTTATCTGATCTACACAACCCAGTCGTTGGGTAATATGATACCCCTTGGTAAGACTGGTTATCAGACTTTCGAGCTTCTGACGGCCCGTAACGACCAACGTAACAATAGCATTTCACAGGACCGATTTTACAATTTTCAGATAAAATCTAAGGAGTAAACATTTCGGTATGACAGCTTTTGTGTAGAAAATATGCTATGTTAATTTTTCAGATAAGTTCTCCGACGATAGAACAATTGGTCTTTATTGTTGCGTGGCTTACTACGGCCAAATTAAATAATCAAGTAGGCTTTCAGTCACAGACTTTCAGCTACCGAAAGCGTTTTAGTATTTTGGAGCCCTAAAGTGAAACTTAATACTTATACTTAATGCTCACTTTAATAATGTCAGGTCAACCACTATTTATCAAAATAAACCTGGGTAAATGAAAGACCCAACTTTGTTTAAAGTAAAACTTCTTTAACTAATATAAAAATAAATAAATATCTTTATTTCCCAAAAATACAGATAGAGAACATTTACATAAAACTTATGGATGATGCAGAAAATCTGTATACAATAGATTATCCTGTATCTTAAGAGACAGTGATTAAACCCATTGATTTACTGTTTCATGAAAATGTGAAATGAAAGACATTTGTCTTTCATTTCACATGAAAATGTGAAATGAAAATTGAAAATGTGAAATGAAAGACATTTGTCTTTCATTTCACATTTTTCATTCATCATCATCATCATTTCAGCCGAAAGACGTCCACTGCTGGACATAGGCCTCCCCCAAGCACCGCCACTTCGACCTATTCTGTGCTTCTCGCATCCAACGTATTCCTGCGGCCTTCACCAGGTCATCGGTCCATCTTGTGGGAGGCCTTCCAACGCTCCGTCTTCCAGTACGCGGTCGCCACTCCAGAACCTTCCGACCCCATCGGCCATCCGTTCTGCGAGCAATGTGCCCTGCCCACTGCCACTTAAGTTTGGCAATTCTTCGGGCTATATCGGTTACCTTGGTTTTCCTACGGATCTCTTCATTTCTGATTCGATCGCGTAGGGAAACTCCAAGCATAGCCCTCTCCATTGCTCTTTGGGTGACTTTGAGCCTTCTTATGAGGCCCATTTTGAGCGACCACGTCTCAGTGCCATATGTCATCACTGGCAACACACACTGGTCAAAGACTTTTGTCTTGAGACACTGCGGTATTTGGGACGAGAAGATATTGCGTAGCTTCCCGAACGTTGCCCAGCCGAGTCGGATTCGACGATTGACCTCTTTCTCGAAGTTGGATCTACCTAACTGGACAGTCTGTCCTAGGTACACGTATTCGTCCACAACTTCGAGTGTAGCGCCTCCGATCTTCATTGGAGTGGGTATCACACGAGCATTGGACATGACCTTTGTCTTGTCCATGTTCATCCTAAGACCCACTCTTTCGGAAGCTCTACTGAGGTCATCGAGCATTGTACTGAGGTCCTCCATAGTCTCAGCCATGACTACTATATCGTCGGCAAATCGAAGGTGAGTGATGTACTCGCCATTGATGTTGATGCCAGCCCCTTTCCAGTCCAGAACCTTGAAGACATCCTCCAGTGCAGCGGTGAACAGTTTCGGAGAGATTACGTCTCCCTGTCTCACCCCTCGCTGCAGAAGGATAGGTTTCGAGGCTTTGTCCTGGAGCCGGACTGACATAGTGGCGTTTTCATACAAACACTTCAGCACCTCGATGTACCGATAGTCAATCTGGCACCGTTGAAGAGACTGCAGTACAGCCCAGGTCTCGATCGAATCGAAGGCTTTTTCGTAGTCCACAAACGCTAAGCAGAGAGGCAGGTTATACTCTTCGGTCTTCTGTATAACCTGCCGCAGCGTATGTATGTGGTCTACGGTGCTAAAGCCTTTACGGAATCCAGCTTGTTCGGGAGGCTGGAAGTCGTCAAACCTGCGCGCGAGACGATTCGTGATGACTCTTGAAAACAGCTTGTACATTTTTCATTAATCATATTTTATTCAACAAACAATCTTACACTGATCGACGAGTTGCAAAAAGAAGATTGGAAGAAAATAGGAATTTCGCGGGCTTAACGCATTCTTCATGATATCGTAACTGTTCGAAACAGTGATGCGTGTTCCTGAATATAATATTATTTATTCAGTGAAATATGAGTTTACTAGCACTGAGGTTTAAATAAAAAATGTGCAACAAAATGTAAAGACAAGATCCACGGAAGCTATGCAGTAAATATGTACACATGGCGTCTCTCCCTGCTTGAATAAAAAATATAGAAAACTATTAACTGTTATTTCAAAACAAAGAAAGAAACAAAGTTTATTTTTGCTTCCTTTGAATGGAAACCTTTTAAATTAATAATGTGACCGTTCCTATTTCAAAATTTCAGTTTGCTTTGTATGAGTGTTGTTATCAACGGTTACTAACCTCCGACCAAAAACCTTTCAGGAAAACTATGAATAGTTGATTAATTTTATTGATGCAAGCTAACTTATTCCAATTGACAGTTCGTTTGACGTCACAACGTTGCTGATTCATTGAAATCAATGGCAAACCTTGGTTTGGCTATACTAATATTATACATTCGAAAATAAATCTGTCAGTCGGTATGTTACCTTTTCACGCTTTAACCACTGAACGGATTGCGATAAAAAATTTGGCAAAAAGATTTTGTAACAATAAAAATCCTAAAAGGGGACGAAATTATAAGTTTTGCTTTAGATGAGAGATGACGAATTATTTGTTCATCGTTTTTGTAAAAGCATCCCCCAATGGGGTCAAATAGGGGATGATTATAAAATGCTCATAATTAGGTATTGAGATTTTCTAAAGGTAGGTCTTTTTAAGAGACTTGAAGAATTGGAACTTATACTCGGAACCCGTAGCTTGCGGTATTATTTATTTTATTTAAATTAGTCCCCCCACTTAAAAATTATGAAGTAGCTTTACTGATAATTATGTAGGTATACGAAGTCAATAGCGGCGCTAGAGCATTTAAAAACGAATTAAAATAATAAAATGACTTTTTTTTTTCGTGAGCCATTTCCAATCTTAAAATAATGTTTCCTAAAAGTAAATAAAGCTTTTTTACATTTATTGTCGTTATTTCACGTTTAAACGGCTGAATGGATTTAGACTGTAGGATACTAATATATTTAATCTGCTTTACGTTCCAACTCCACATTTATTTGTTCTCTCGTGTCATCACAGAAACGTACATAACCGTATACTCGCGGTATTCCTGCGGGTGGCCAGAAAGCTTAATCTGGAATCCGTCACTGCCACTCGAGAAACGCTGGTGGATTTATGGTGTCCATCATTTTGGTTCACATCGCCGACGCTACTGATATACAGTATGGAAACCACATAAATGCAATAAATGAAACCACTAGTCATACTAGTCCACAGAAATACAGCAAAATTAAATGTTAAATATAAAATGGAAAATTGTAAAAGTGAAATTTTCAAAGAAGATTAATATCAAAATAAATGCAGTAAAAGTAAACACTGTTTAGACACATCCTTCGTATCTCGTGGTTTAAGTGTAGTGATTTTAATTTTAGCCAATAACTAGAATATAAGAAGAAGAAGAAGTCGTAAGAAGCGACTAAGGGACTTACTAGAGAATGGGCAGCAGCGTTCTCTATGCATTTAACCACCATACTGCGATCGCCAACCCGCCTGCCAAGCGTGGCGATTATGGCAAATCCCCCCAAATTGGGGGAGGCTTATGTCCAGCAGTAGACGTCTTTTGGCTGAAATTATGAACTAGAATATATAAAAGCGTAATGATAATTTGCACGGCGTTGCAACGTCACTTTTTAGTATTCAAGAATTAAAGTTCATGGAATGTACCGGGTGATCGAATTCTACAGAGTGTTCAAATTATCTCAAAATTAAAAGTCAAGATTTTGGCCTATTTACTGGACCAATTTCCTTTATTTTCTGTGTATCGTCAACAAAGGCGATAACAGGTAGGTGGTTTCATTTATTGCATATATGGCGACTCATGATGGCCACACCTTTTCATTCCTGTTTTACATAAAATAAATGTTTATGTACTTACCGGAACTGGCTTATTCCGGTCATTGACGAGTGAGTCGGTGACAGCAATTTGTCCCTCGTTGACCACGATCTCCAGGCCAAGGCGGTACACCCCCATGACTTTGGCCGCGCTGAGGCGGCCGCGGCTCATCAAGTGCAGCGTTAACACCTCGCCAGGGTCTATGGGGCGACTCACCACCCATTCGAAGCGCTGGGGACAAAAGAAACAGATACATAAAAACAAATATTTCAGTAACGGAATGTTTCCTATAGATTCAATCGAAGAAATGACCAGATCTTTACCTTTCTCCCCCGTTTCGAAGTGCCTAAAAACTTTGAACCAAATCTATATCAATACGTGAGTCAAAATAATTTCTAACTCTTTACGAAAATTATGCAGATGGAGGTGTATAAAATTTGGCACAGTTAAAGTTTATCTGAAGAAGGAGTGCACAAGGCTATTTTTTTTTAATAATTAGTTATGTTTGAATTTCGACCACTGGGCGACCACTTGTTTCAATAAACTATCTTGGGAAACTTTAATACAAGGGAAAAAGAATAATGAAGATCTGATCATCATGGGAAGCTTCTCTAATAAGAGAAAGTGTTTGTATTACTTTTTGAAATGATGACTTCTTATGAGAGGGTAAAACGCTTCGTTACGTAACGCGTTACGGCGCCAGTCTGTCTGGCTTCCCTTTCTCTTACGCATACGGCAGCGGTAGGCTGGCTCATCCTCTCTCACTCTAATCCACAGCGCTAGCCGTATTTCGGGCAGACGCTTTTCCCTCTCTCTACTCGGTGTTTAGTGTGGGATAGACATAATACTGTTGACAGTGAGCATATACCCTAAAACTAGCACCGTTTTCTCAAGTTAAACTATTTCAATATTAAATAGTTCAACTTAGATTAGTTTCAGTTATCACTTCTGTCGGGCGTCCCAAAACGCACACGTTTTTTTAACTAACAAACATTTCTAAACATACCTCTAATCCCTCGACTAGTCATTAGCTTGAATGGAATATTGAATAGATTAGTATGTTGGCGACTACCCAATTTGTTGCTTTAGTTTAGCTCGGATTTTCATACAGAAAATAATGCGATATATCAAGTTAGGGTTTACACTGACGGTTTTACATGCTCGTTCACCGCACAAATAGGATTGGAGGCTTGCATCCGAAATGAGGTATTATGAATATTTATGACCAACATAGCAACAAAACAGTAACCTTTCTGTAACAGAAAGCTATTGTAACATTATCAATATACTAAGTGGAAAACATACGTATTATTGAAGAAAATTCAAAAACTAGTTTAATACTAATCATTCAAATCAAATCAAAATATTTTATTTCACATAAACCTACGTGGGCACTTATGAAACGTCCAAAGCTACGTGTATAGTGTATATTTCCAATTGGTTGATTCCTATGGAAAAGAGCCAGCAAAAAAATCTATAGAAACATTGTCTATTAAACTTCTATGCAATATGGTGGCCTTTGATAACCTACCTCAAAAATAAAGTACATATTATGTACATTCCAACCATTCATCAGATTACATTGACCGAATGAACGGATTGAGCTATAAACGTTTACCTATCGTCGCCCATTAACCGAAAATACAACCGAAACTACAAAAGTTATTTGTTAAAAGGCTACAAAGTTTTTTTTTGGTGCGATTACTTGTTTGAAAACAACTGAGCGTAGCGACAGTTTCAAAGGCTTTTTCTTCATTTAGTCGTCGTACTGGTCGGTGCGATTATTCTAAAAAAGTATTTAATGCATTGACAAAGTAAGTAATAATGCATTTTCAGTAGACTGACGGTATAACAAATATCGAATTGAAAAAAGTATTTTAACGCTAGCGAATAAAATTAACTTTTACACTCAATTTCTAATGATAAATAAAATCTTCCGAGTTTGTTAGGTGAACATAATAAATTATTTAATCAACCACACACTGTTGCTTTCATTAGGTCAAAACAACACTCTAGTTTTAATTAATTAGTTGTGCATGATTAAGGCATAAATGAGCATGGTTCTTAATTTTTTCAGCACGTGAATTATAGAAAATTATTAAACGATTAAAAGTTAGCAAGACATCCTCAAAAGATCACTGCCAGATTTTACCATGACATATTCTGTCTCACACTAATTAGAACGATTAAATTCATTTATTCCTACTAAAGAATTCGTTTCGACATAAACAAAGGGTTTCAGACTCTGTACTTAAACAAAGGAGCTAAATGCGTTTCTTTGTTAGCTAACATTATGGTACGAGGATGTGGAACGGGGCCACCTGTTATTATGTCATTTTCAGAGAAACTGGACGCGACCTTTTTAAATAGAATTTAAAAAACCTAAACTAATCCTGGCATCCGATGCACAAACCATGGAAGCTGAAATAAAAGAAACAAGAAAATTAATTTCCTTTGCATTTCACTAAGGAAATTAGTTGATGATTAGTTATCGCGAGATTGTTTAAGTCTGATTCTTAAAGTAATTATGTAACCGGTGTAACCTGCAATAAATGTTAATTATGTTAAGGGGCTATGTAATGCCGATGGCCTTGACGGGCAATACTCCACATTTTAGGTAGAATTTCGGGGCCTTGTGAAACCTACCCTACATAAAAACTGAGATTCACATAGTATTTATAAAAGGGGTTATAAAAAAAATATAGCATTCTTAACAAAGGAAAAATAATATTTATGGAATTAGAGGTTTAATTAAAGAAAACAACGAATTCTAAAGAAAAATCAAGACTATTCATTTTCCTCAACCTTGAGTTGATTAAGTTCTAACAAAAGAAGATTAGATCCTAATTCGCACGAAACTGTACCGAGAATAGCCAGGTCTATCCAGTTAAAATGAGCTTGAATTGAGCTATCATAACATTCTAAGGATTGACACTATTGACAAGTCCCTTCACCTAAGTTTTGAGGGTGAGTATTTTGCAGAATAGAACTGCTGAGGTGGTTCTAATTGCTCCTCAATACAATATTTGTCACTACAAGTGATATTCGTGCATATTTCTAAGTGTCCCAGTTATCAAGTGTACAAACGTTGCCCCCTGTTCACCCATACCCCGTGAGGAAAAGAACCATTGCCGAACTACTCAAAAATTCAGGGATCGGAATCCCAGCGGTCGAGTGACGGCAACGCAGTGAACACGTGGCCATACTAACTGTATGCGTCAGATGGTTTTTCCAAACTTGCTGTTTTACAAAACCACTACTTGTTTTACAAAACAGCAACGTTGCAGTACGTTTAACAAAACTACTACGTCTACTACCCACTTTCAGACGTAGCTCCGAATGGCTTATCAGGGAACGCTACTTCCAAGTTGGTCGCAGTTAACTACTGGACTGTATTTAGTATTTTTAGGTTTTCTTAGTACTTTCATATGATTCAAACGCCAGTATTGTTATTATGATGACATTAGAGGCTACGAGCGACAAAATATAGATAGGCGAAATATAGAAGTCTCCCGTTAGAAGTTTTATTTCAAACTGTTTTACATAACCACTAATAGTTCACCCGCTGCATTGATAAATCCAAAACGTTTATGCAATACTGCGTGTTAAATTTCAGCAATTATAAAGAATTGCTGTTTTATATAACGGAGCTGTTTTGTAAAACAGCGGTATCGACAATCCATCTGCGACATATGTAGGTATCGCTGCTTCGGCGCCGTCGTCGCCTAGTCCTATTTTAGTTTGCGTTGACGATGGTGATGGAGAAAAGCCTCTAAAGTGGCCCATAATAGCTCTTCCCACGCTCTTGTTTTGTTTGGAACCCAAGCAAAAGTCATTGAGGTACTTACTATATACTATAGTACCTCAGTGGCAATAGGCAAGTATTCTTCAAACGAAATACGTAGAAAACTGATGTAGGTATTACGAACTCAAAGAGACCTACATTTGTTTGTGTATTGCCTATGAATGCTTGATATATTGTTACGGTAGAAGGACTTAAGAAAACCTTTGAGTTTTAAAAGAGAATGGGTGCATGCAGATAGCTTGGATAGCAAAGGGCTATTTACGTACGTAAGCAGATTTAAACGTTTTGCTCAAACAGCTGTTATTCTTTGTGTGAGGTTTCTTGAAGGCTTACCTTTTATAAAGGAACGTACTGGAGATTTATAAAGATGTTTTCCATATTGTCATGAATAAGCAATGTGCAAGGTTTTTTGCTATACCTTGAGACGTCGTGAAAAGGTTTTTTTCCTTTGTACCTATCTATACTAGCATTATAAAAGGAGAAAATTTGTGAGTTTCTATTTAATTTAGTTTAAACCTAATCTTCGGAACTACTTAGCCAATTTCGAAAATTCTTTCACTAATGGTATTGCAGTATCATATTATTATGATGTATTTTAAGTAGAACAAGAAATTTCAATTATTCGGATGCTTCCAAATGAACAATGCATAAGAAAACGAAATCACATCAATGAAACTGAATGATCTTGATAGAACTGTTATATTCCCTGCATCCCATTTATTCAACTCTTTCTTAATGTTGCCTGCAGCGTTTATTGTATAGTTACCGTAGGCACCTTGATATAAACTTCTTAACTACATAGTACGCAAGAATGAATAGTAAAATTCTTAACTAACTACATGATACGCAAGAATGAATAACTCGCAGCTCGCAATACGACGAACTGCGAGTTAAGTATTCATTCTTGCGTGAAAATAATAACGTCTTGATAATCTTCGTTTAGTTTGTGTTAGTTTGAATGACAAACAAAGTTGTTTTAATTGGATAACATTTTGTTTACCTAGTAAATGCAGTGCATGTGTAGGTACACCTGTGTCAGTTGTTGATCTGTTCTATTTTGTTATTCGAATTAAATCAGGTAGTATTTTTATATTAATGCTCATATTTTTGTAATAAATAAAATGTAGTGTTCTTTCTTTTTCCTAATTATAGCTTCGCCAAAACATTTTTAAAGTTAGGAATAAAATCAATATACAGTTACATGCGACCAAAAGAATGATGAGTAAAAATGTTGATAGATGGACGACAGGAGGAAAGGGAGGCCGAAGTAAAAACTCTTGGATTTTGAGAAATTATATGATAGAAAAGGGAGTGTTATGTTCCCTCCGAATTTGACAGATTCTATCTGGAGCGGCCTACTTGGGTACGCGATGGATCCGTGCTGCGCCGACCCCATGACATGAACCCTGAAGTAACAAGAAAAAGGGCAAGAGGATTATGAATAAAACAGCTGTTGCACCTATTTAAATAACTCTTCAGCACCACCATTACAAGAATCACAACAAAGAATACTGAGGAGGTGGCTTACAGAGATGGATGAACGAAAAATATTGCACCGACCACAAATCAATTGGGGTAACGGCAGAACAATAAGTAGTATCACAATAAATAATTTCTAACAAACGATAAAGTGGAAAATCAAAAACGAATGTTGACGAGGTCAGCCGTAGGACGAGCACGCCCTCTACCTCTGGAATTTTCGGTCAGCTCTATGACGACGTAGGTCGAGTTTTTCCGGCGCCCACGACGCTTTCACCTTCTCGTCGACAGGAAGGACGCCATACACCGGATGGTCTCGACGCCCACCAGTCTCGGAGACCTGCCCTACTCCCGGCTAGATTGTGCAGATCATGAGATGAAAATGATCCTTAAATGAGAGTAGTCATAATTCGCTAAGGGTATAGCGCTACACAGAGGGAAACCATCTGACCTCGTACCGTGTTGGTACGCTGCTGTTTTTCAGGAGGTGGAGCCTGCTGTCAATGTTTTGACGCAAATTAACTTTTTCCACTCTCAAGAAAAATTATCGCCTTTGCCACCACTAATAAGTTACTTTTATAAGTATTCTAAATAGAAAGAGTTTTGTCTTTAAAAATTGACCTTTTAAGGGCTTAAAACAAATTTTGTTTGCACAGACAATGCCGCGGGACAGTTAATAACAACGGTAATTATTCTTAAAGTCCATTACGGATAGAACGTGATTTGTATACAAAGATGTTGCTGGGGAGATAAAAAGGTCGTAAACAAGTAACAGAATTACTATCGCCGTCTAGAAGAAAAAAAAAACTCCAGAATAACGTTGTGCTTTTTTTGTAACTCCAGATTTATTACTGACCCACTCTTGGTTCGCACGGTTTTCAGAGATTGTCGAAACTCACAAGATTTCATAAAACTTTCAAATTTCTTTAGGACATGCTAGTTTAATTGGATTTGATGTATATATGTACATTGCGATACGTTATGCGTTATGTTTTTTATTTATTTTATAATCGTTCGTAAAGAGTAAACTTCAGTCGTGCTTTGGAGCAGACACAAACAATTTTCATTTATTTTCTATTTTTTATTTCGGTTAGCCACAAAAGCGGGTTATTTTTTTTTTTTTCGTTATTACGGTGATAAAATTATTATGTTGTCATCGGTCCTTTGTATGTGGAGATTCAAATTAATCCGGCGTTTTGAAGGCAGTGAAAATCACATTCAAAGATTTTGTTACATAGATACAAACCAAGTTCATAAAAAGCGTGTAAAGTAGTATTAAGGGTATTATATACCCAGTAAATGGCCTGTGGAGGTTAGATAGGCAGTCACTCCATGGCAAATACTGTTATTCAGCTGCACCCAGTTAGACTGCAAGCCGACCCCAACATAGTTGGGAATAGGCTAGGCAGATAAATTGACAAGTGAACCGATTTGGTCAAACCGTATAATTTTGCCACAATACTTCCTAATAAGGTAAGAACCGGTAATAGTCATCGTATAAGGCTCTTGCGACGGTTCCGAGAAATACCTTGAACTATTCCCTGATTCTCGTTGTGCGTATTAAATTCTGTAATTGCATTTCCGAGGAAGTTAATTATAGACGAGCTGGGCTTACCAGACCTACAGCCAACATACCGTTTTGAATTTAGATGTACTT
Organism: Aporophyla nigra; assembly: GCA_947507805.1. Classification (NCBI taxonomy): domain Eukaryota; kingdom Metazoa; phylum Arthropoda; class Insecta; order Lepidoptera; family Noctuidae; genus Aporophyla; species Aporophyla nigra. The sequence continues at coordinate 7,477,724 of OX382291.1, read as the reverse complement.
ACACAACTAGAGAAAGCGTTTTAGTTGTAAAACCAGTCAGTTTTTTAGTTATATTTGGTAAATTATCCAAAAATCAAAAGAACTTTGCGATCGGAACTTGAAGTTTAAGTTTTTATACGCTCTTTGATAAGTTTACATAAGCGATGTTAAGTTTTTGTAACCCTCGTCAGTTTCAAAATTCTTTCAGTATAGAGTATTCTCAAGCATTTTACAGACTATCGTATCGAAAATGTCTGATTTCGATAACCTGATTTGCCTTGTTCTGGACAGCAAATACGGGAGTATAGCGGTCGTCTCTTTGATTTAAACTGACAACATTTTCTGGTGATAGATCTGTAAACAACGTTTCTAGGAATCCTGCGATAACTTTATTTGATAATAAAGCTATGCTGGACTTACCTAATACATTTTGAAGTTACGGTGATAGATCTGTAAACAACGTTTCTAGGAATCCTGCGATAACTTTATTTGATAATAAAGCTATGCTGGACTTACCTAATACATTTTGAAGTTACGGTCATATTGAGTTAAATAAGAGGAACAAATTATAAAACCTGTATTTCTAGTGGTAAGTTACCGGTTTTCGGGCTTATAGTTCTTTTTTAAATTCATGATTCCTGTTTAAAAAAATTGTGACAAGAGAGACCTACGCTCCATTTCCTTTATCAAAAGTTCGAAAAGATTCTTGTGAAATGAATGAAAGCAAGTGATCACGTAATGCCGGTTTCCGCACACTCACGAAAATACAAAGAAAAACCCACTTGTTGTTTCCTTTGATTTTGATCTGAGATTGTATCATTATTCCACGAAAGTCTATACGTGGGTGAACACATATAGGTACCTACCAATCTAGGTAGTCTGTAGAATAATATGATATGTTTATAATTAGAAAGCATTATATAATAATTATTATTTTAAATAAATAAAAAAATAATGTAAGACATAAGCAGCCTATTATGTTCCCACTCTTGGGACACAGGCACTCCTCTCAGTGAGAGAGAATGGGCCATATCCACCACGCGGGCTCAGTGTGGTTTGGTAAATATTATGTCACATATATTCGAATTTTTGGTTCTAAGATGTGCCGGTTTCCATACGATGTTTCCTTTCACCGTTTTGAGAGCAGAGATGAAGTAATAATTTACACGAATTATAGCGCCTGTCGGCCGATGCCTGATGGCCGATGGGTTTGGAAGGTTCTGGAGTGGCGACCGCGTACTGGAAGACGTAGCGTTGGAAGGCCTCCCACAAGATGGACCGATGACCTGGTGAAGGGTGCAGGAATACGTTGGATGCGAGAAGCACAGAACAGGTCGAAGTGGCGGTGCTTGGGGGAGTTCTTTGTCCAGCAGTGGACGTCTTTCGGCTGAAATAATGATGATGATGATGATGAAAGCGCTTGTCAGAATTCGATCCGATGACCTACGACTCGTAAGTTGCTTCTGATTCCACTGGACCATCACACTCTCTTGAATGTAATATTTTCCCAAAATTCTGCCCGGATTTCGACATGTCTTTGGCTACTCGTAGCGCCATAATACAGTTTCTGTGTGTAATTTTTCAGTTCAGCAACAGTTGGTTTATATGGCCAGCTGGCGCTAACTAATTCAGAGATCTCATTTCAAGCCACTGCATTGTATATGAAGGAGTTCGCAATAATACCTAATGTCCAGCACTGACCTTCATTAATAATTAATAGGCGGTTACTCCAAGATCGCAGGCTACTGAAATCTCTGTACTTTTTCATAATAAATGAGAGTTTTCTTCTATGTGAGGTTAGAAACCTCAGAATTTTGTGCATGTTATTTTTATGACATTAAAATTGAATGCTTGAATGAAAGGGTTTATTATAGTTGACTGTGTAAAATTTGTTTTTTTCTGAAGTAACAAGTTCTTTTTATGTGTCATAAAATCGGGTAAATTATGAAAAAGCTGTAAAAGGTAGGTTATAAAAAGATTACTTTTGTTCATTCTAAGGGCAACAGGACCCTCTAAATAAGCCTCTGTTTGTGTAAGCCTCTGCTGTCCGTCCGTCCATCCGTCCGTAATATTGTTGTGTTATGTACCTATTTCACGTATTAGAAGGAAATATTTTGTGAAATCCTTGAGAAAAGAATAAAAGGAATATTCGATAAACAGTATACAGAAATCACGTTTACACGTCATATTATAGAAAAATAAATAATAGTTTAAATAGTATTTTGTACTTTTTAGTTTGGTTTTCAATGGAAGCGTGTATTTTAGTTTTTTTAAACTATTATTTATTTTCTATTTTTTAGGGTGTTTCGAATTTTGAGACGTATGTCAGCGTAGTTTTCGAAGACAGTTTTTTTGCTGTCCTGGTAACCCTGGCAAGGATAATGGCACAAATTAATTTGTGACGTATGTCAGCGTAGTTTTCGAAGACAGTTTTTTTTGCTGTCCCGGTAACCCTGGCAAGGATAATGGCACAAATTTATGAAATTATTGCATTGTCATCGGTCCTTGTCAGGTGTGCAAAGTTTGAATGAAATCTGGTCGTTTAAAGTGGGTCAAAATCGCGCTATAAGGAGTTGGTTACAAACAAACATACAAACATACAAGTGCAGCTAATATAAAGCTTGTAAAAATAAAGGTAGACGAAGTCAAAATTCCCTAGCTGACTAGCCTTGAGATGAAATGGCGAAACAAAACAATTATCAAAGTCTCCTTTAAAGTACACTAACTGCCAGACTGCTTGGGCCAATCTGAAAGTATTCAGAGATCATAAAAAGTAGCGACAATACTAAGATAGGTAGATAAATAGATAAGCTTGAGTTACAGGCAATCAAAGAAGCTCGTGGATATAAAAGAGACGAGACAAATGGCTATAACGAGCACTAACTGGGTATAACGACAGTCGGCTTTCAAGTTTTACCAACCATTGTAACATTTATAGGCTAGTAGTTTCAGGCTGTTATTATGATATATCTATACTAATATTATAAAGCTGAAGAGTTTGTTTGTTTGATTGAACGCGCTAATCTCAGGAACACCTGATTCGAATTGAAAAATTATTTTTGCGTTTAGTAGCCCATTTATCGAGGAAGGCTATAGGCTATATACCATCACGCTACAATCGAAAGGAGCGGAGCAGCAACAAAAAAAAGTCGAAAAATTGCAGGCAATTCGATGCGGCGGAAAGGGTTAGGGGAGCAAAAATTTGACGCGAATGAAGTCGCGGGCAGAAGCTAGTGGTAAATAAATTCGAAGGTATTTGTGCCAACCCTCACTGGGCCCGCGTGGTAGATTACACTCCCCCTCGTAGAAAGGACGCCTGCCTCTCAGCAGTGGGAACATTATCGGTTCATTACGCTACGCTATGCCTATTTAATTTTGTCTTCTCAGTCACTGTGTACCTATAAAATAATCTATGTCCGTTTACTTCACCATCGCTTTGACACAACACTGCACAAAACGTTGAAAAAAAAATATCCGGCTAAGTGCGTGTTGTGCCACGGACGGTCAAAGGTTCTTCATTCTTTTGCTAAATACGAAACATTTGTACGTAAATATCTCAGAAGCTACACGATGTATTTAATTCAAACCAAATTATTCTTGAAAGAGTAATTTGTTGTTCGACCTATTTATTATTTTATTTTACCGTTCTACGTACTAGTTACTTCAAAAGTCACCGGTGGGGGGGACGTTTATAGCGCATATGTCTTATTACCAAGTTTATCCAAAATATTATATCAATCATTGTCATCTTTTAGTTGTATGCCACCCCTTTTTACTTGATTTCACCATACCATTGTCTACCGCTTCATATAAAACATGTTCCTTCTTAACATTATATTAAGGTTCTTCGAGTAAAATGGCTGTGATATCTACGGACGGTCGCCGTCGGACCGACGCGACGGACTAGACGAAATTATAAGAGTTTCGTTATTTGCCATTTGGCTATGGAACCCTAAAAAGGAACTAGCGATGTTTGTTGCTAATGTGTTTCTTTTGACAAAGAATTCTTGTGCTTTTTGGTAGCACTGAAAGCCTTTGCTAACGCTGTTAAAACAAATAAAATTACAAGACCGTGGTTGTTGTGTTTTATTATTTCTCTAATAAAAAACAACTGACCATGTAGGATTTTTTTTATTGCTGCTCTTTTCCAACACGACAGTGTATCAAGTCATCTAAAGTGTAGTAGAACAAGCATAATTAGCCATAGCGTTCCCACTGCTGGAACACAGGCCTCACAGGTCTGTTTGAGAGGTAGTGTGCCACTATCCACCGCTCGGGCCAAGAGCGGCATTGTGTAAGTATGTCACAAGTCCTAGAAAATTTGGTTCTAAGACAATGTTATACAATGTTATGATATTTGCTTTAATGATCTGGTTTTGTCCTTGAATTTGCCTAATGGGAAGCGATGGATTAGATTTCACTTCAGTGGTACCACAGCACACTTTGGTTGGTGAAAAATGTTAACTTAATTTTACTCAAGAGGTTAACAGTTTCCTGTGTAAGTACATTCTCCGGGTACACAGACTAACTGGCAGAGAAGCCACAATTTGGAAAGTATTCATATTTTATTAACTTTTTTCTCACATCTCAAAAAGTATATTTTGATTGGTATTCCTATCTCCATCGCTTTTGTTAAATTAACTGAATGGACGGATTCTTCTTTATACAAAATTAGCACCCGTTTGTTCGTTTTGTCTAACCTTAATTTAATGTTTCTCTTTTCTTCTGAATATAACATAAAATAATTAAAAAAGAATGAAGTCTCTTCGTTTTACTTTTTACACAGTTCTTGTAACATGAATTCGCTTTTCTCTCTAATTATCTTTTATTGGACTTTTAGCAAGTAAATTTATGTTTGTTAAACGTACCTGTTCATGTAAAAATAACTCGGAATCATAAACATTACACAAATATTCCCTACATAAATAATACTGTTTATTTTCCCGAATGTTTTTATATGATGTTGTTATCAGCAAATTAATTCCTAAATCTTGTAATTTACTAAATAATTCTATAATAGTTTCATATACTACCATGATGATCCCTAGATTTCTTCCCTCTCCCTAGAACCTTAGAGCATTCTAATGAGGCCCATTGTGAGCGCTCACGTGCCATAGGTCATTATAGGCAACACGCACTGATCAAAAACTTTAATCTTGAGACACTTCGGTATGTGGTACGCGAAGAAATTGCTTAGCTTTCTAAACGCTGCCCAGCCGATCGAATTTTACGATTGACGTCTTTCTCGAAGTTGGATATACGTCAAACTGGACGGTTTGTTCTAGGTAAACATGATCATCCACTTCTAGTGTAAAGGGGTCTTCATGACGGTGTGGGTGTTGGGCATCAAAATGAGGTTCGTTTGTTCCATGTTCAATTTAAGACCTACCCCTTCGGAAGCTCTACTGACTTTGACCACTTTTGTGATCGCAAACACAGTCCATTCAAGTAAATGGATTTTCTTCCTCCTTTTTCAGTGGCGTGAAATTTAAACTAGCGTGAAGTGTAGCTGCCGGCTCAAGTTCAACTGGCAGCCGTCGTAGACAACTAACTTGCAAGTTTCACTGCACAAGTAGATTGTACCTAACTTCACCGTATGGACAGCCTGCCAGAAACAATAATGTACTGCTTGTCTACTTCCAGTCTGTTTATATTACAACTTGCAAGATAAGCAAGTAATATTTAGATGAACTTAACTATGAAAGTACGTTTGTAAGGCACTAGAATGTTATACGGGATGATGATCAGTTAGGGATCCATTGTTTATCAAGTTGTCTGCAAAGTCAACTCAACTCAAAGCACTTTTAAATTATTAATTGGCTGTGAATTAGAAAATTGAAGCTTACGAACTTAAGTTGTCCATAATATATTCAATTCAAAACTGTAATTCTTTGACAGTTGTGTGAAATACACATAACACGGAAAACTGACGTTTGTCTCAATTTGATTTTATAATTTCCCTGACTGTACCTACCTATGAATCAAACCAAAGCTCAACTTTTTTTGAGAACCTAAACATGGTAAGTTAAATTGCGGATCCCTACTTTGCGGAAATAGTTCATTTACACTTTGAGTTATAAAGAAGACGGTACCTAAAACAGTAATTAATGAATTATTTAGATATATAAGTATTCATGTATTATTTCATTTTAATTCAGAATTTAAAAAATCTGTTTTGCGAAAATAAAAATAGGAGTAGGTACGTATATCGAAATGTAGAAGATTGTAAAAACTATAGATAGGGTAATCAGATAGAAACCTATAAATACAGATAAGTATTAATTGGCATATTAAACAATTGATTGCAGTAAATCTAGGCCACCAACATAAACGTAAGGCTGAGGCAGATTCAAACGAATTTACTCTCCCAAATTATCATCATCTTCTACCTGGTCGCCTTCCAGTCTAACGGAATGCAGCTGAACAGCATATTTTAGATGGAGCGACTCCCTATCCGACCTTCACAACCCAGTTACGATAGCCCTTGGTAAGACTGGTTGACTGACTCTCGCGAATCGACACTTTTAAATATTTACTAATTATATTATTTTCTATACAACTTGCACGAAGTATATTTATTTTCGGGAGAATCGACAACTACGGTAACTATTTAGTATGAAGCAATTGGCACCTTTTGAATTTTATGCAATAAAATTCTGAAAAAAGGTCGCTGTATGCAATAGTGCATCAAAACATCATAAAGGGTTGGTGAACCCTGCCAGGGTTGCGAGATTTGTTCGAAAGAGACACCGTGACCCTGGCACATGGGCAACTGAAGGAACACGGGTGGGTTATAGTCAGTAAAAGTCTGACACGCCCTCCCGCTCCGCCCAAGAGCGGGTGACGTCATTTGATGATTTCCCAGCCACAAAAAAAAGGGTTGGTGAAAACCTACGTACTCAATTTATATTTGCTTTACCATAGTGTAAACTTAAGTGATAACTATATAATTACTACTACTAACATAGATACAATCATTCGTTTCATGCTGTATTATATTCGACCACAATGACCATCGTCACTGGATAAATTAATCTAATTGAATTGAATTAAATTAATTGAAACTCATGGAATGCATATCTCGGTGCGATTCACTTAAACTAATTGCATGACAGGACGCTGTTAATATCTAATTAGGAGAAACAATTAGCGACTGGAACCAGTCCGTTGTTAATTAATTATGATGGAAAGTCATGCAGGGAAGATAAGGGCTGCACCACATCGGTGCACAGATAGGGCAGTGGTCAGCTTTGTGAGCGAAAGATAAAGATCAATCTGTAAAGATAAAGAATCAATATGAGAATTAAACTACGTTTGAATGTACAGATCGCCCAGATTAGGACGGAAACCCTCAGGGCACCAAGATCTTACACGGACGTTCTGAACAGACTAGGAGATATAGTCAATTTCTGGAGGGAAATGGGCTGGTTGGAATAATCACCGACGTCATGGCCCACGTACAATGGACCACTTTAGGAACTAAGTGTGGAAACCAAACCCTTCTAACATAGAACTTCTTTGATCAGACGTTGAAGTATATTTTCTTCTAACTTTTACTGTTGACATATATCAATGAATTTGTTATGAAAATCTTATTTTAACGAATTTTAAATAAAATGCTGACGAGTAGTAGATCGTGAACTGGAACCCAGAAGGAACTATTCCTTTACTTTGTGTAAATTATTTCATCACAACTACTCACAAAACGTAAAAGGAAAACATTGTGAGGACACCGACGATGTTCAAGAACCAAAAATCGAAGACACATCCAACAACGCAACGCGCACAGAGCCCGCGTAGTGGATTACGGCCCATTCCTTCTCAAAGAAGTGGCCTGTGTCCCAACAGTGGGAACTTTATGGTCTGATTGTGCTATAGGGATTGAATCATAGTGATTGATTAGCTTAGATACTTTAATGATGTAATAATTTTAATGTTACAATATCTAATAATAATATCTTCGGACAACCAACACAACGTTATCTGATCCCAAACTAGGCAGAGCCTGTACTATAGCAACCAGACAACTGATAAACATACTTATATATTTCTTAATACATCCATATAATAGATAAATTACACCCAGACACAGAACAAATGATCGTGCTCATTATACAAAGATTTGTCCTGGGTGGGGATCGAACCCACGACCTCAGTCTTAGCAGTCAGGGTCACTAATCACTAGACTAACAGGCCAGTCATAACTGTACTGTCTTATAACTGAATTATTTCATTAATTTTATAGACGCCTTTTTAATGGAGTTATTACTAAGACAAAGATGTGGTCGCTGCGGGTGTTATTGAGGTGCGAAGGGGTAGCCAACCCTTTTGTGGAGGCTATCCATTCATTCTACTTTTGAATATCGTTCTCTCGATTAAGAATGTTGTTCATAAATGTTTAAACAGCCGCTTAGTTGAAAAATGGAGCTATGTCTTATCAAACTAATTTGATTTCGCTACTAACTAGGTGAAACTTAATATTCAGTTCCATACATTTTCGAGTTCCGAACAGAAAGAGTATTACTTATTGTTATTTTAAAAACCAACTTTTGTTTTAAAAATATTTATATGTCTAAACTCTACGAATCCTATTTGTTTGTACTTTTTAGGATAAACATTTTTTTTCTCTTTTTGTCTGTATGTACGCACAGCTACAGTTCACGCTATACATTTCCAGTTTCAGCTGACCTCGCATTGTATAGTCTTTTCGTACAATGAGATGTCACCTTATACTGGAATGTATAGCTTGAAGTGTGACCGTGCATACGTCTGTAGTCTTATTTACCCTCTCTGAAATTCGGAATATTTAATATCTTCTAAAAAAAAGTTTGCAACCTTAAAAGTAACCGTACATAATATTCAAAGTAAACGTACCTCGTTGACATGAATGATCTCATCTCCATCAGTTAGCAATGCAGAAAACTTGCCGGCGCCTGAAACAAGTAAGAAAATAACATTTAAATAAATATTTTAAACCCCTCAATCGAAAACCGTCTAAATATTTAAAATTGTGTGTAATATTACGGGTGAGCATAGGTAGATAAAGTCAGAGAATTTAATTATTGAGCTACCTACCTAGAAAATTTACTACCTACTTAAGGGCGCGTTACGTTACTACTACAGCGTTTCTGGCGCCAATAGGATATTTGACAACCATTCAAATTATAAATGAATGAATACTTATTTTAAAGATGGTACAAAAAAAAGACGATTTGAAAAAAAAAAAAAAAAAACATAACATCGGTATAAAAATAGAGCAGTTACTATGGCGCTGTGTTGTGTCGTCAGATGTCAGCAGTGCTGTTTCTTTCTAGCATTGATTTTAAAACGCATAAAACTTCGGCGTTTTTTGTGATATTTAAACACTGGTTTTTTAATGTGGCTTAATATTTTTCTGAGTTTTGAAAAATCAAATTTAAAAAATCCAGGCCAATAATACCCTATTGAAGCATGGCGACATTTTAATTTCCTTCGTTTTATTACAGCAAATACACATTTTGAAAATGAAAACTAAACGTCATCGAAAACTTGTAGTACTTTGATTATTTAAAAAAAACTGTTAAGCTTCCGTGATGTATTTAAGCCGTAGGTACTTTGTATAGGAAAGATATTCAATTTTATTTTGTTGTTTGGTTTTTTTTTCAATCAAAGAAACTATACGACATCGTGTTTCTATAGTCTCTTCCGATTCATAGAGTGAACCCTTAAATATCTGAAATATTAAATGCATAACTAAATGTTAATTAACACCGATTCTTCTTTTCACATAAAAAAGCCTACATGGTCACTTGACAATTTGAAAATGACCGCTTATACATCCACGTGCATTCTGTTTCATAGTGCCCATTACTTATGTTCCTACCTTCATAAAACAGATATCATATTTTTGCAATTTTTTAATACACTATAATAATCGAGTCTCTATGTTTATAACTATGTGAGCCTTTGTCAAGAGAAATAAATCTCTATTATTACTAAGGATACAGCAAGAGATCAAACTACCGCAATTATTTCTCAAATCTCTCGATGCGCCCTTAATAAAATGTCACAGATGTCATTCTTTGACTGTTCTGTTTGCATGAAATTCAAGGCAAATTGGCGTTCTTTTAATTTTATGAACAATTTGGTAATTTTTCTGACTTAACAACGATTCTATCGGTAGTTTTAGAAAAAGTCAAAAATGTTCTTCAAATCTAAATAAATTTCCTTTACACAATTTAAAAAAAAAAACACGCTTTCATAGTCAAATCCAAACTAAAACGTAGAAAATAATTGAAAAAGCGGGAAAATCACGCTCAAAGATTCCATTACATAGGTAGACATACCAAGCTATTAAAAACGTCTTCAAAAAGACACCCGACCGAAAGGACTGAAAAGGGAAGTTTCGGTTGACCGGAGACCAGATGGGTGGTTGACATTGTTACCATCGCGGGTAGAACCTAGAATGAGGATGGCTAGGCCGGAGGGGAGAAAGGGCAACAGGAGTTCTAGCCCAGGCCTAAAAAATTCGATTTTTTAGATAAGAAAAAACTAAATACTTTATATTCATCATTGGGTTCACGAGTTGACATTTACTAGGTAATTTTTTATTTTCTTTTCATGTCCTACGTTTTCATCTAACAAATCAATTGTTCGATATCATTTTATATTATAAACTAGCTTCTTCCCGCATATTATGTCGATATAGAGTCTACGTCCTTTCCCAGGGTTCAAAGTATTCCATACCAAATTTTATAATAATCGGTATAGCCGTTTCAGCTGGAATAAAAGAACAAACAGGCAGACAAAAAATAATGTTTTAATGTTATATTCTTTTTTTATGTTATGTTGTTTGGGTTTTGTGTGGTGCCGGACGTACAGAATAGCATCATCCCATTTCATCTCGTGGGTGTCGTAAAAGGCGACTATAGGACTTACTAGAGTAGCGGTTCTCAAACTTTTTTAGTGATGGAACCCTTTTTGAATGTGAAATATTTGACGGAGCCCTAAAATAAACAAAGCTCTGTTCGTTATTTTGTTTTTGTAGCTGCATAGGTCGAAAATCCTGTTTAGCACAAGTATGTTGTTGGGAACGGGAGAAGAACATTCAGAGCCATTGTGGCAAGAAGTGGATATTCATCACGAATTCTGCACCAAAAATCATTGAGAGGCATCGTTTTGAACAGTGACTAAATTCTAGTGTATGATGACATTTCTAAAATCGATTCAAATATGTTGGTTGACCTACTTTCGGGCTTTTGCAAATTGGATAAAAAAGTTTTTTACCCAATTTGCTAAAGCCCGAAATATCCATGGATCCGTGGAGCCACCACAGAGGCTTTGCGTAACCCTAGGGCTCCGAGGAGCACACTTTGAGAATGTCTGTACTAGAGATTGGGCAGCAACGTTTTCTATGCATTTGGTGTAGTGTTAATCTGCTGACCATACGCATAATGGACACCCTCCCTAAGGTACTTAATGTGATCGATAATTATTTAGTACGCGCCAGATTCTAATTACTAACTGGATTATTAATTACATAGTAAACACAGAGGCTGGCTACTGCGTCACCCAGTCCTGTGCACTCTAATTACATGTGTGCACAGGTACAAATTATCTGTCTAGAATCTAGTTACTAATTGGATTCAGTGTTCATCTCCGGTTCCTATAAGCCTAGTCTCCGACCCGGCTCCACCAGGCTGACCGAGTTTATTATTCCAAAATCACATTTATTTCTTAATCCCAGATCGGTGGAAAGTTAATGATTTTAATCGATATTCATTTACGATACGATATTACGACACGATACGACGACACGATACGACGATACGAACGACGTTACGATATTTAAACAGATGGTCGCTAGTGATGTAGCATTGTACGTCTCTAGCGACTATGACGACAATGACGTTTGCATATTTTCATAAAAGTTTAGTTGTACGAATGATTTTATCCGACTTCAAAAAACGCAGGAGACTAAGTACGACTGTATGTATTTTTTTTTAAATGTATGTTCACCGATTTCTCCGATAATATTGTGGACCAGTTTTTGAATATTTTTTATTAATGGATAGGTAACGCTTCTGGGGTGGTCCTATAAGATTTTAATAGACTGTGCTTGGGTAGTTATTCCGTTAGCTTCAATAATACGTATTTAATCCAATTTGTATATCGTGATGATGTTCTAATGCTTATTATCACTTTTGTTTACCAGAGGTGTAATGGCGGAACTTTTTATCGGTAGGAATTGGTTTAATATTCATAGTTAAAACACATACATAGCGTTATTTACGTTGCTGAGCCGACAATTTATTCGAACAAATGACGCAATGGTTTAGAAATAATCTTCAATCCCATTCAGATTCTGATAAATTGTGCGTTTCGCAATTAGGGTGCTGGCCAGTAGTGGTGTACGAATTAGTGAGCGTACCGTACAATAACACACTAATTTGTTAATAATACAAACGAAATGAAAAAAAAAGGTTGAAAAATTTAAAAATAACTTTGAAAGTCAGTGGCAAAAAACTAATATACAGATCCCAAGACACCGACATGTTCACTTTGTAATGTTTTTTTTAGAAGTCGGTTTTTTTAGCATAATAATTTTTATTCGTCAATGGTCGATTGAGCGATTTTTATTCTTAGAAACATGATGTACACAAGGGATTTTAACGCACTAACGAATAGACAAACAACATCAAATTCAAGAGCGTATCGCTCGGATGACGCACCTTTGACGGTGACGGCAAACCAATTATCCGTCCTAATTGACCGGGAGTGCAGGATTTCGAGTGTAAAACCTGGTATACCAACCCCTCATGGTAGCAGGACAATGGAGTCTAAAATATGTGCATGCATAGGTATAACAATATCTATGATTGTGTGTTTAGTGTAGTTTGTGCATTGCTTTCAATTTGGTCTTTGGACGCTACAGGTCTCTCAGTATGATTTCTAATGTTCTTTACGGTAACTTATTTTGCAGCGTGCAGGAACATAATTATGAAACAGCACAACGTATATAATACTTACAGGAACATCCAGGAGTCCATTACAGGAGAAAGTAGGTCAACAGTAGAACGGGGCGATAGAAACAATTCTATTTAAATGTAATTTGTTTCGTTCGAAAGTACCTTTTGTGTGCCTATTATAAATGCGATAGTAACTGACTGTCTGTTACGCTTTCACGACTAACGTCTGATCCGATTTTGATGAAATTTGGTACATGGTAAGTTTGGACCCCAAAAAAGGACATAGGCTACTTTTTACTTCGCAACTTCGTTTGCGTCCGCGATAACCGACTTTTACGAGGACGAAGTCGCGGGCAAAAGCTAGTTTGAAATATATTTTTTATTTTGACTTTGACACTACACAGAGACACACACAAGATACGTTGTGCGTGTCTATCCTTTATGTGGTGTACAACAAAATGTACTACAACAAAATCTACACACATCTTTAAATGTATTTATAATTATTCTAGTTGACGATCACAGCTAGATTGATTTTGATGAAATTTGATAAAAATATAGTTTATAAAGATCCCATGTACCCCAATTGGAGTTAAAAGCATAATATCTTGATCTTTTTTTAAATCCCTATTTTATATTTGTTAAATTGTGTTGTTGTTGCGCAAATATCTTTTTTCATCATCGAGAAATTTGTCGATAGCTAAATTTGTCGCGATGCTACATAACCGTGAAAACACGCAAAATCGTGTTTTATGCACTTTTTTTAGGTTAGGATATCTAAAAAATGTGGTGTGATGGAGCAATTCCGAGGCCGAATTTGAATTCAGTGACCCAAAATCTACGGAGAATGACTACTGTTATTCAAGGAGCAAGAGTCACGTCGGGCTGTGTAATAATTTGCAGAGTTTTTCTTTACATGCACAACACATATCTACGCCCTATAAAATGTTCAGATGTGAACAGTACAACTCCAATCGGCCTCTTGTTCGGACTAAAATGACTAAAATGTAAAATACTGATATTCAGCTGCATCCGGTTAGACTAGAATCCAACCCAAAATATTTTCTTTCCTATCCCCTTTACTGAACATTACAAAACGAATGTTGTAGATCTGGTCCTTTCAAAGCACACATCTGAGATACTTAAAATCACCCACTATCTCAAGTATTAAACAAGCCTGTATTGACAATTTTGCGCACAACTACCAGAAAGATTGCAAAGTTGAAGATTTAGATCAGATCCTTTCAGAGCACACATGTCAGATAGTTAAAATCGCCCTCTATATTTTCCAGTATTCACATCTGTCCTGTATTGCCAATTTTGGGTACAACTACCGCAAAGATTGCAAACTTGAAGATGTAGATCTGATCCTTTCAGAGCACACATCTCAGATACTTAAGGGGTTACATCTAGTTAACGGCCGAAAAAAGCGTGTTTTTGTGATATATTTTTTGGTAAAATGATTGCAGTTTTCAAACTGTTTTTTTGTTTCATAGTAAAGGGTATATTTTTGACTATGTTTCGTAATTTTTTTATTGCAAAAAATTTACAAATGTGTCAGATATAATATATTTCCCGGACCGCTGTTAAAGAAAAGCCTTCCGCGGTGACCACTGTAACTTTTCTACCGATTATCTGAAATCAAAAAACCAAATGAATTACGTTTTAGTTTTGTATTATGTAGTCTTTAATCGAAGGATTTGAAAAATTATCAATTTTTGAAAAATGGTTGGCGATCGAAAGTGAATGTCTGGATTTTGGTGGAAAAATCACTTCATTTTCCTTGATATAAAAAAATATATTAATTTAAACAACCGGATATTAAATTCCCTTTCATTCAAACCCTAACCATTGACGAAATAATGAAAGTAACAAACATACATATGATGGTGTTTCTGCAAAAGTATCCAAAGTTGTAATAGCACCAGTTCAATTAAGCTGTGAATTGAATCTCAAAAAAGTTATATTAATAACCTTACTTAAAAAGCTGACAATAAAGATTAAAAAATCACAGACGTGTTGCAAAAATCACAATATTTGAAGAACAATATTATTGAGAAACTCGTGTATCATTATTTATATGCCTATTTTGAAAACTACGAATTATTTTGTAAAGGTCAAAAGGGATTTCGTAAGAATACGAGTACGATATGGCCCTATTTGATCTAATAGCTAATACCATGTCATCTGTAGATAAGAGAAATCATGTTCAAGTAATTTATACTGTCATGACCAAGTCTTTCGATTATGTGGACCATAAGATTCTGTTACAAAAATTACATAGCTATAGTAGAGTAGAAAACTAATAGAAACGTACTTAATTAATCGCTTCAATGTACACAAACTTGTAGAGTTTGTTAAAAAACTAAATTAACCCTAGATAACTAAACTATTTTCGTTGTTACATGGTTACTACACATTCGTCGATCCAACTACGCCAAATAAAAGGCATTTTTTGGAAAAAATATGTGTTAATCATAGGAACTTCTGACATTGTTACATTCTTTGAATCATTATTAAACAAAAAATAATCAAAACAGTGATTAAGAACTATTCCACACAGCCACAGGATATATCGATGTTCACGTAGAAGTACACGAACATGAGAATCGCGGGTAGGTGGGTCGTCGAACGGACGAATGTTTAGTTATCAAGGGTTAAAAACCGTTTATCTATCGAAAACGAGGCGCATCGCTACTAGGGCCGCCAATTTTTTATATAAATATATTCGTTATCTCCCGAAAGCAACATCAAACAAAATGGTTCTCGTTGCAGATGACAGTACAGCTATTACAGTGTACATATCATAATAATTATGAAAATGACATCAATACATGTTTACGGTGACATAATAAATTGGCGACATAATACATACCTACACATAAATACACGCCTTTTCCCATGGGGGTAGGCAGAAACTACGGACGCCACCAGCTACGATCCTTACATACGCCTTTTGCCTCGTTTATGTTCATCTAGTCATAAACGCACGCCGCCCGTTTGCGAGTAATATGCACCTGTCCCTTCTGAAGAACGTCACCAATATGGTCACTATATGCTCTCCAAGGGCATCTCTTCACGGCGTTGCCCCACACATTTGCCTTGTTAGCCGCCCTTCATACATCCTTTCAACATGACTAAGCATACTTTTTCAATGTTTGTCACTACATCTTCTTTTAATACGCGCCATTTTGGCTACTTATTAATAATCTATACTAATATTATAAAGCTGAAGAGTTTGTTTGTTTGATTGAACGCGCTACTCTCAGGAACTGCTGGTCCGAATTTAAAAAATATTTTTGTGTTAAGTAGCCTATTTATCGAGAAAGGCTATAGGCTATATAACATCACGCTACAACCAAGAAGAGCGGAGCAATAATGGAAAATGTTGCAAAAACGGGGAAAATCGCACGGGTAGGCGATTCGACGCGACGGGAAGGGTCGGGGGAGCAAGAAATTTGACGCGGTCGAAGTCGCAGGCATAAGCTAGTTTAGTAATAAACCTAGGTAAGACTAGCACTTTCATCAACGCTGTGAAAACCTACTTAGTCTTACCTACCAAGACTGTGATATTGAGGAAGCAAATAAAGCTAAGTTCTTAGGTACTTACTAAAATCTTTAAGTTTGTTATGATCGACAGTAAACTCACTAATGGAAACTTCATGTTGAAGAACTTTGTAAAAACTAAGTTAATCCGCATAACCATGGCTCTTTCAGCGTTCAATAAGAGTTATCAGCCAGGCTCTCTAAACATACCCTGGATTAGTTGCCGCTGTTTTGTGGTAAGGTGTTATTTTTTGGGAGCAGTTTGCTGTTATGAAGCTTGTATTTCAAATACAAAAGCTATGTGTCAAAAGCACTAATAGCAGTATTACCTATTTCTAATCTTTAATAATGTAAACATTTTCGTTTTAATATAAACTGGAAATGGTTTAATTTGTGAAACATAGCCGACATCACTTTCTAAAATTCGTAATTCTTTATTGACATAATTGCTTACATACATTTTTGAAGCCTCTGACTCTTGAACTAGGAAAAAAACTATGAAAGTTGTCGGCAGTCAGAAGTTATCCAGTTATCATCTAAATAGCCTTTTCCCAAATATGGTTTCAAGTCTGTCCGGATGCATTTGAATACCAGTATTTTAAATGGAGCCACTGCTTATCTAGCCTGCCCAACTTAGTTACTGAGAGGTATGATACCTTATCGTAAGACTTCTAGCTAAACTTCCTGGGTTCTGACGACCCGTAACGACTGTCAATGATCAACGCATGACAGCCGGGACCAACAGCTTAACTTGCTTTCCGAGGCACAGAGTAGTCTGGGTATGTATAAATGGTCACCCATCCATGGATCAACCGAGGCAAGCGTAGCTTATCCTCATCGATGGACATAAGTAGCTGATATAACAGGCCTCTTAGAAGCCAAGGGGACTCAGAAGGAATCCAATACGGAGTCAGTATTTAAATCAATTCTGCCAAGTTAAATATAAGACCGTACTAATGTAAACAAGTTTTACTGTCCCACGCATATTTACTAATATTAGATAATAAAGTAAGTAAATTTAGTAAAGCTATGACTGTTCAAATTTTAGAAGGCATTACTAATCTAGGGAACTACAGTTAGGTTTGGATAGCCCGTTCATCGAGGAAGGCTATAGGCTATATAGCATCGCGCTAGAACCCTTAAGAGCCAAGCAAAAAGAAAAAAAAAAGACGCGAATACGAAGACCTCGCATGGGCAGGCGAATTGATGCGACGGGATGGGTCGGTGGAGTAAGAAATTTAACGAGGATGAAGGCGCAGAAGGTAGCCGTACATATTATAATTTCGAAAGAATTTTCATTTAATTCCTAACCGTTGAGAAGTTGTACCATTCACCATCAGCTCATCCACTTGAGATGATGATCATCAGACGTAAATACTTGAACAGCTTTAGTAAATTTATGAAAAATGTTATAAATTAATATTAATTTAAGCGTTGCCCTCGATTTCTCTCGGATCCCATCATCAGATCCTGGTTTGCCTGCCTAAGTCGCGAGATTGTTCAAACGAAATACCGTGGCCCTGGCATATGGGTAACTGAAGGAATATGGGTGGGTTTTAGTCAGTAAAAGTCTGACACGCCCTCCCGCTCCGCCCAAAGCGGGAGCAGTCATTTGATGATTCCCCATCCAAAAAACAAAGATCCTGATTTGATGACAACGGAAACAAATTAGAAGTATACCCTACCGAACTAATGAAAAATATATCAAATCATTCCACAGTTAGCGGAAAAATCGGTGAACAAACGTACAAAAAAAAGGCAATATATATATATACATATATAGGTGTCCGGTAATGAATGGATAACCTTGAAATGTCTTATAGTATAACTTATGGCCGTTCAGAAATAAAAATGAAACAAAATATATGTACTTATTCATACATTTTTTTTATACCCATTTTTTAAACATTGTTTAAAAAATAAATTTTGCAAAGTTTTTCTAAAATTAATTAATTTGCTAATTTTTTAATAAAAAAGTGCAATAGCTAGTCATACTATTCACTGTTTATCTATTAGCATAGTTCGTGTATAATAATAAAATAACAACAAACCGATGGAATCCATTCATTTCTGATCGTAGTGTTCATAAAAGTAAAACAAAGTAAAAAAAAATTAGACCTTTCTTTAAAAAAAATCATATCTTAGGTACTACTTATGATATATTTTGTTTCATTTTTTTTTCTGAACGGCCATATGTTATACTATATAAGACATTTCAAGCTTATCCATTCATTACCGGACACCCGTATATATAAAAATACAGTGTAGCATAGAACCTCCTCCTTTTTTTAAGTCAGTTAAACGTTGTTTAAGTCGGTTAAACGTAATTGAACTGAAATGATGCCAGGTTCCATAGGTAAACTTTAATCTACAACATATTACAAAAAATTAAATATTAATAAAAATAAATAAAAAAACGAAAATAAAACATTTAAAAAAATATTTTATTACAGAACAATGACACAGGACAAGTTTGACTAGTAAAATTATGGTAGCTGCAAAAGTACCTGCAAAATTATTGTAAATGCCAAATATCATCAGCATCGTACTACTTTTGAGTACTCACGTCTCCTTAGTAACATTTAATTAAGATACTTTCAGCTGAGCAAAATAAAACAAAAGTGAGTTTTTTTACAATGATGTTTTATTTTTTATTTGCTGTACCAGGTTTTTTTTCAAACTCAAGATGCTGAATATAAATAGAAATCTTACAACAAAAAAGGTCAAGATGGTAAAAAAAATTGTTTACTTGGAAAATGATGTTCAATAAAGAATTTGACAAAAAAAAAAGCCATAAGGGTGCATGATCCTAATAAGGAAGAGGTATTGTATACCTATGTATTTATTATGTCAGCGTATCCAATTTCATTTGTTTTCCCTTTGTAAGCACCTACCTAGTGGTAACTGCGGCACCGCCCGAGTCCTTTGTATTTCAGAATGGATGAACATTATTAGGACATTAATTTTGTTTAATACAATGTAACTCGATCGTAAACACCGATTATCTGGCTTATTCCAAAGTCAGGATTTCTTTTTTGTTTTGTGCAAGTGCACCATTGCATTATGCTGACCGATCATCGATGTTGTCAGTCGTACGTTATTATTAATCTAACCGGTTATGTCTTAAAAACCGGTTATGTCGTAAAGTTTAAATATCGCCATAGTAATTAACACGAGTTAAGATAAGGCAAACGTAAACCTCGAAAAATATATGGTAAGCCAATACGGGTTGTAAAACTTAACGTTCATTATTAAGGAGCAATGTGTTCTTGCACATCTCTAAAACAAAAAATATGAGGTCAGAGAAGATCCCAGATGAACCTCAGGTCAACGTAATTAACTAACTGAAACATACTTAGGTAATAACACGCGTAGGTAGGACCTATCCAAGGTTCTTGGCATGGACATTCACCTTAACGACCTAATCCTATAAAGATTGCATGGAAATTCGGGGATTGCGCCTCGTAAAAGTGTTAAATAAAACATGAGCAATAAGTTTCTTCCAATTATTTAGAATGAGACAATATTTGTTTTAAAACTATTACAGCATTGAATATGTATTGGTATCTGTAAAAGTAAATTGGGTGCTTTACTGAAATAAAAAAACTTCACTCACACTGGAGTAAGTTTACGACCAAAGAAAAAGTTCTGAGAGAACCACAGACATACTACAGCACAGAATCTATTAATCAGAATTACAACATCATTTATTTAACTGGCATTAACAACTGCAACGGTTGAAGAGAAAAACGTAAAATCCCAATTAAGGTTACCTAGTTCCATTACGCAATAATTAGGTTGCTTTCAAATACACGGGAGACTGAACTAGATTTAATTACTAAGCTAGAATTCTCCCCTCTTGCGGCAAACTGCATCTGACAGGCTTTATGCAATTCGACGTCATACGCTTGCGCCATCTTTGTTTTTGAAATGTCATTACTTTGATAGCATGTTACTTATTGTTCTGAGGTTCAAATCTTAAACATAGTTTTAATAAGGTAAGTCAGATGCAGGAGTTTATGGTTTCGAAGGTAAATTAATTAAAGCGTTTTCTATGCTGCTAGCTGGGTAAACTGAGGAAGGCTGTCAGGCGGGCTCGTCAGGCTGACGTTTCTAACGTTAAACCAACTATGAAAATCGTTTGCAGTCTAATCTCTCTGCTTAGTCGTACTGTTGATACGGGAGAAGAATTGGACAAAATTGTAGACGACTCATAGTATACCATAGTTTGACTAGAAACGAATTGAAGTAGAAATCTATATGATACATAATAATAATACCCGCTAATCTATTATTATGAGGGTTCCGGCGACTGGGACCGCAACTAACTAGGACCGCGGTCCCAGTTGCCGGATCCATAAAAATTAAATAATTTTCTTCCGGCGACTGGGACCACTCATAGGTAACTTAAAAAAATCTACTATACAAGCCAAAATCGGTACAGTCAAACGAAAAAATTTCTAAATTATTTATATGAATATCATTGACTCGTTCTAGACATGATTTTATCCTATGCGCTTAGTAATAGAATAAGCTAGCCCGTTTTTACATAATTCACACAAGCAGGTAACACACACAAAGGCAATAGCATTGTATGATTGTATATTACTATCCCTTTCTAACTCGAGTCCGTTTTGCCTGTCGATTTCAAGGTCAGGTAGCCCTTTCGTTATAAATGGGAAATTTTGCATCGCCCGATGACTGGCTCGGCCAATCACTAACAAGAAGCTTATCAGTTTAAGAAAGTAAAGTCTTGCATCAGACAGTTTTGTATTAGATAATTGTATGTAAGACACTGCGCTGAATATTTGTTGCAAATTGTGTGATGTGAGTGGTAGTGTAGTGACTTCATTTAATAGTCTTCAGGTATGTAAAACATTTTTTTACTAACTTATTTATAAACAAAACAAGCTAATAAGGGGGTTAAACAACGTGCTTACAAATATTTTTACTTTAAATTGCTTCTCATCTTTGATGAGACTTTTTAATATCACAAAAAAATTGTCATCTATTAAGATTATCTGATAGTATTTTTAGTTTAATCATATAATAAATTAGAATCAAATAATAAAGTAACCTTAAAACTACATATATACACACAAATTAAAAAAAAAACCTTATGAACTTAACTAAAAGTACCTGATAGTTCATATTTTTTTTAGATTTTAGAATTATCCAAATGGATGAAAAAAGTCCTTCAATTTCACGTGGTGAACAGTCGTTTTATATTGATGTCACACAAAGAGGACGTGAACTTTTGCGAACAGCTGGCTATGAATATATTCTTAAAAGAATAAACAAAGATGGCTCAAAACTCTGGCGATTTTGTGATAAATAATTACTTTCTGATTGTTAATTATTTGAAAATTGTTGATTATTATTATAAGCACGATTTATGTTTTTTTTTTAAATATATTTACGGTACCACTTAAAGGCTGATTTTGTGATAAATAATTACTTTCTGATTATTAATTGTTTGAAAATTGTTGATTATTGTTATTTTTATTTATTATTATTAGCATGATTTTCGTGTATGTTTTTATTAAGAAAGTTTTAAATAACAGAACTGTAGTTAAAGGCTGATTTTTATATCAATAAATGATGTTTTTAAATCAAAAAGGATTTTTATTCAATTACTACATCGTCGTTTGACTGTACAGTATTTGATTTCAGTTATCATTGTTGAGTGGTCCCAGTCGCCGGAAGAAAACTATTTAATTTTTATGGATCCGGCGACTGGGACCGCGGTCCTAGTTAATTGCGGTCCCAGTCGCCGGAAGCCTCATTATTATCACACCGCAGGGCAAATGCCTATCTGTTTTCTTCACATATGGAAAAAGCACGAGCTTTGGTCGCCACGCTTTCTCAAAACGGGTTGACGATATTAGACTTAGCAGTATTAACTATAAGTCCGAAATTCTCTATCAATGTTTTCTTTCCAAGACAAGATTTCGTGCGGAAATACCCCTGTCTTGAGGAAATTGAATGGTCTTACCGTTTCGTTCATCAATGTTGTCACGTGATCCGCGTACGTGACCCGATATTTATTTAACGGCTTTTCTGTTTCTATTTCAATGATTACGGAATGTTAGACCTTAGTAGGCGTGTTTTGTTAATTAATTTATCAACAGAAATATAACATCCCGCCTGTGTTCCATGAAAGATTAGGCAACGGTATATTTATAGTAGGTACACCAACATTTTGCTATTTATGTTTCAGTTCTATGTAACAGGGGGCGAGCCTATTGTCTTCAGCCGGGCACATACCTAGAATCTGGAATGCTACTGTGACTAACTTCCAACACAACCCACATTATACTATTAATATTTGAGTTCCATGTAACAGGGGAGAGCCTATTGCCATTAGTCAAGCACATACCTAGAATCCGAGATGATACTGTGAATAATTTTTACACTTGGCCTGACCCAGAACTCGTACTCAGTATCTCATGCTTATCAGTAACGACCACTGGTCCAACGAGGCCTACGAAGCGTTTATTTAATTCTTTGATAATAAACATGATATGTCGCGTGACTTTATTTGACAGTATTTATTTATGGACCAGTAGGCGTAGCATGACCAATTCTATCTCTATACTACCAAGAATAGATAAAGTTCTTTTTATTCAACTCGACATCTCTTCGGCGAGAGCACAAGAGTGGTAACTAATGTAATTAAGGTGGATCCGCTAAGGACTTTTTCATTGAATAGTCATACAGTGGGATTAAACGATCTAAGAGTATTGTTTTGATGATTATAATTAATATAAAATTTGTCGTCATGCTCAACATCGTAGCATTTTGTTGACTGAAGAATAGAAATATTTCCTCTCTTCAGTTTTAACATCGCCGTGCTTAAGACAATAGAAATCTTTCTAAATTCTGTCATTTTGTCTATTCTTCCGTCGACAAAACTCGTTTATACGGTTGTCATGCTACGCGTGCTGGTACATAGGTACATACTTATCTCATTGACATTTACCTTTTTTAGAGTATAGGTATGTATCTACTGAAGCGTCCTCTTTTATGCTCTTTTTCATGACATGTGATTAAAGAAAATATTATAATAATAAGTAATTTGTCCTATAATCGACTTATAATGTCCCCATCGTTGGGACACAGGCTTTCTTTCTTGGCTAGGGTATGTTCTAGGCGTGGGCCCTGTGTAGCTTGATAGAAGTGACACGTTTTCAATATATTTGTTTTAAGACTGTTCCTCACAGTGTTTTCCTTCACCATTTTGAGAACAGTGGTGACGATATTATGTAAAACATCTACCGGGTTCAAACCCACAACCACTTCATTTTCAATAAATTCATTGACATATCCCGTCACTCCTGTTCGGTTTACCTAAATGTATTTTACCGTTTCATTCCCTTAATACACAATGTACTTACTCGCCTTTACGGTATAGATAAGCCAATTCGAGAGCTTTTACGTAAAGTTCAATGCTCTCAACATATTCTATCATCCATCTTCTTATACAAAAGGGGCGAAAATTTTCCCGTTTTATACTACCTATGCATCTTTTCACATTGCAAATCCGTTCTTTTACCTACTCATCCCTCCCTTTGGTAGTTAAAGATTCCTTTCACAAGTATGTAGCTCATTGCTTACATTGGATACAAAGAATAACCTCGAGAAATGTTTGTAGTTTTTACGATGAACTTCTAACGTAACTTTTTTATTGAAAAAATTACAAAAATATTACTTATTCTGTGTTCACAATTAGTTTTTTAGAAAATTATCTTTACACTCACACTAAACATTGAAGTTAAGTTGGCGTTACAACTTCAAAAATACTTGTAACTTTTTCTATAGTAGGTACGTCACCAAAAGAGATGTTTCCTTTGTCATATATTTGAAGTTTAGTATAGTTGAAGTTTAAGAAATTATTATAAGACATACAGTAATAGTTCATTTACAAAATTTCATTCGAAAACATCCATAGATTTTTTACCAAAACTGTTTTAGTGACTGTACTTGTCATTGACATTTCTGTAAGTGGAAATAACATCAAATAGAGCCAAAGATTTGAATATAGAATACTGACAGCCGGTACAGCTAAAAACCTTTCATTATAATACAGATAAAATATAGATATAATTAAACAGATCTAAAACCCATCGGACGGGATTGCCAATCGCCAAAATTTACTAACTTCCAAACTTTCATCCCCTATTTAACCCCTTTAGGGGTTAAATTGACGAAAATCCTTCCTTGCTGCTTGCTCACTAAACCAGCACTGAATAGGTTTGCTTTGAAATATAATACGTATAAAACTCCTTTTTTGGCGGTCGTGTCAGGTCATCGTCAAGATTGCTCGCCCATTGGGTGGATTACAAAGAAAAAATAAACTTAGTTTATATATTTTCTTTTAAATCCTTTATTTCTGGCTAACCCTATTTTCTGTATATAACATTAAATAAAATTTCACAATACTGAATCAGAATATTTAAAATACATTGAAATAATACCATTGCCAGTTAAAATAAACGAATGAGTGAAGTGACAAAATATAGTATATGGGTAACAGGAATAAAATTAAACTAATTAAATGAGTAGGTACAAATTAAGGGTCACAAAATTAATACCGCTCTCCTTGGAAACCATAATTCTAGTATTCACTGATAATAATCATCATCATCATTTCAGCCGTAAGAGGTAGGACATAGGCCTCCCTCAATTTGGGGGGCTTTGTCATAATCGCCACGCTTGGCAGGCCGGTTGGCGATCGCAGTATGATGGTAAAATGCATAGAGAATGCTGCTGTCCATTCTCTAGTAAGTCGCTTACTCGCCTTTTTCGACACCCGCGGGAGGAACCGGAACCTTTACGTACGGCACCACACGGATGTCTGATTTATAATATGTTGCCAAAAAACAAATTGGATCCCGAATCTACAAAATTAAATTTGAAAAATGGTGTATAAAAAGCCATTCGTTAGTGAAAGTTTAATACAGCACTTACGAATTTTCGACTGATAAATTATTCTGACTTGTACGAAGTATGAAGATTTTGTTCCTATTTACTTTGACATTAAATTGGCTTTTTAGGGTTCCGCACCTCAAATGGAAAAAGCGGAACCCTTATAGGATCACTTTGTTGTCCGTCCGTCCGTCCGTCCATCCGTCCGTCCGTCCGTCTGTCAAGACCCTTTTTCTCAGGAACGCGTGGAGGTATTAAACTGAAATTTATATCAAATACTTAAGTAAGTCTATTGTCCCTTGGAGCTGTGAAAAAATCAAACTTCTAAGCTAACGCAATCAAAAGATATAGCCGTTTATGCCGCAAATTTCCGCAAATTTTCGAAACTTGCAAGGGAATCAAAACCTAAAGGGTACTTCCAGTCGATCTAGAATTTTAAAATTTGGTAAGAAGCAACGTCTTATAGCACAGATATAGGAAAAATTGCGAAAACCGTAAATTTTTAGTTACATCATATAATAAAAATATTTTTAATAATTTTAAACTTTCTACCCCTTTCCTCATGAACGCGTAGAGGTATTAAACACTATACGTTTGTACGGAACCCTTCGTGCGCGAGTCCAACTCGCACTTGGCCGGTTTTTTATGGTACTAAGCTATATTTTAATTGACTAACTTGAAATTTTTATTACTATGAATATAGGATACATTTAGAATTATTTTATGATTACTTGTTTTAGTTCTACGCCGTTGAGACAAATCATGACTGCTTTAATATAAAGTAATATCATTCATACCATGTGTATTATTCATGTTATAGACAAATTAAATTTTCAAAACTTTTCTTAAATATCGTTGAATGTCACGTTATCGTACGCAAAAGTTCTAAAAATGCCATATATTAAAAGCTCGCTTCTCTAGAAACATGAATTCATTCTTCTATTGTCTGTGGAACGTACGATATTCCTAGTATTATTTATCGAATCGGTATTTCAATTCAATATATTTTTAATGATAAATCGTTGGCGTAGCTAAAATTGTCTGTGCCCCTTGTGTTTTCTTGTGATCACGAACTAGTTTGGGTAAAATAACATACTGTTTACTTAGAATATTATGTTATCATATGCGAGTAGTTTGTGAAAGTTGTAAGTTTTCGAATAAAAGAGTGGCAGAATTCGAAGTAATCTGAGAGTCACATTTAGAATGTGCGTATACATCCATAAAAACACACTGAAAGTATACTCTCGGTCAAATTAAGATAAAAGGTAACAGTCATAAAATAATTGTATTATTTTAGGTTCAAATAGAAAAACAGCAAGTGTGGCTACGTTTATATACACACACGCACACACACACACATTGCTCGTCGTGTCCCATCGTGTTTCATTCACTTCTTTGCAAAGCAGATATGATTTTGACTTGCCTCTTGATTATTATTACTAAGATCACATACTAAACGTAAACCAACGCAATTAAAATAAACTAAACGTCAGTTTCTTGCCCTGCAACTGCAAATTAATGCAGTATCGCTTTAGATCGTGCACGGCCCGTGCGACGTTGCCCTACTTCGCTCGACATCTCCGGGGACACGTGCCGTGGAAAGCTTTTTTCGCTCGACAGTGCAAACGTCATAGAATTCCCCACACGATGCTCATCCATCACACAGCTAACAGACACATTAACATATCCAATAGGGAGTTTAGGTAATAACCTAAACTTACCAACCTGTAACTCATGAATGATTCTGAAATTAATCCAAGGAGCCCGTACAACTAAAATTTTCTTTTTTTTTTGGACTTTTTAGGTCAGTGCCAGGTTGAATGTTGATTTAATTTAATATGATTGGCGACCATAACACGTATGCAAAAATGTATGGAATGTTTAAATCCATTGAATAATTTTAAGGATTATAATTATGTTAAGTCATATTGTAAAGATCGCGAGTCATATTTTACTCAACTTGACACTGAGCAGAAAATTTTAAAAAAAAAATACCGAATACAAATTTCAAGTACGACCCTGGTTTTTTACCTTAAACGAGACCAGAGGGTATTCTAGAGTATTCTCGTAATTTTAAATCAAATCAAATCGAAATATTGTTATTTCACATAAACCAACATGGGCACTGATGAAACGTCAGAAGCTAGGTGCACGTTTAAGAAGGTTCACAGTATGATACCTTTTAAAAGGCTACTTTTCGTAATTTAAATGTTCAATAACTAGTTGCAATGTCAGCTCGGCGACTTAAATTTTTTAAAAACTTGTCAAAAATGGAAAGAAACTCGAGGTATTTTTGGCAGATTGAGACTGAGTTACGAGAATAGCCCCATAAAAGTGCCATTAGTTTTTCTTTTTTCACATAGGGTTTTAATGGAGTAGTAGCCAACAGTTGCCAGCCTGTATGAAAGCTACGTTATTTGCTGTTTCCATCTTTGAATAAACATAAAGTACGACACAAAAAAATACATGTGATCATGAAAATATTTGTCTTTTAAACGATAAAGTACGCCGAACAAAATTATTACGGTACCTTCATAAATACCGCATTAAAATAACTTCTTACTACAGGACGGTAAGCAATTTCAAATAATTCGGAATTGGGAACGATTCTTGGCAAGATATCTTGGAAGAACGAGGCTTGCAATTTCTGAATATTATCATCCGCATCATCATTGGCAGCCGTTCCCATCCACTGCTGAGTATAGAGGTCCTCACTTTTGTGCCATAATTCCTAAGCTTGTGCGAGTCCCCCGGGTATACCCCGCGATCACGAGGTTGTCCATCTACACCAAGAAATAATAATAATTAATGACAATGTATAGGACATCATTCATTACCTTCTTGACCTTGCCCCATGATACTTTGGTCCGGTCCAACATTTTTTTTCTTCCATTCTACCCTGTCAGTCATCAGTCCTTTCTTAAAGAGGTCTATAACTCAAAAGGAAAACGAAACCTTTATAGGATCATTTCGTTGTCTGTCAGCTCATCAAGACCCTTTTCGCGGGATCGCGTGGAAGTATCAACTAAAAATTAATATCAAATACGTAGTTCGGAGAGCATTGGTGGCCCATTGGTATCAGTCCCAACTTAAAAGTTGAAGGTCGTAGGTTTGAACCTAGGCAGGCGCTTGACTTTGTCTACATGATTGCATCACCACTGCTTTGAAAATGGTGAAGGAAAATATCGTGAGTAAACCGGCTTGTCCTAGAACCAGTGATTCGAAGACATGTGACATCTGTCAACCCGCACAGGGCCCGCGTGGTAGATTACGGCCTACTCCCTGTCACCGAGAGGAGGCCTGTGTTTCAGAAGTGGGAATAATTATGACGTAGGCTGATTATGACGTAGTTTTACAGCCTCATCGAGTTCTAAAGAGATGAAGCTTCTAAGTCAACGCAAAAGAAAAATACGGCCATTTAAGCGACATATTTTAATAGTCGCACATATATCTAATTATCTATTATAATTTACATTTGCGGTTGAAGGATTAACCCTGACGTATAACGATGTATGGAAGAACATTTTTTCAACTACTAAGTTTGTTTTGGGATAAATTCGTCATGTTAATTATTTTCTAAGAAATAATTCATCCCAACTAAAGGACTGGTTTCTTTACATCATGCCTTACATAATCCATACTCCAATCTAGACATCACTACTATTATATACACACACTCGTTTATTCAAACGCAATCTCGTATGTTCAACCGAGAGATCAGTAGTAGCACGATTACATGAACTGCGAAAATCGCTTCGAAATAAGTAGGTACTATTAAAACTGCTACGGACCGCTACGCTCACTGCTACGAAACGTTACGCATACTGCTACGGAACACTTTACTCTCTGCTATAGAACGCTACGCTCACTGCTATAGAACGCTATGCTCATTGCTACAGAACGCTACGCTCACTGCTACGGAAGGTTACGCTCACTGCTACGGAACGTTACGCTTACTGCTACAGAACACTATACTCACTGCTATAGAACGCCATGCTCACTGCTACAGAACGCTACTCTCACTGCTACGGAATGTTACGCTCACTGCTACGGAACACTATGCTCACTGCTACGGAACACTATACTCACTGCTATAGAAAGCTATGCTCACTGCTACAGAACGCTACGCTTACTGCTACGGAAGAATACGCTCACTGGTACGGGACGCTACGCTCACTGCTAGGGAGTAACGCCTTTAGAGTTAAACTGGACGTGCGGGACTATTCGTACAAAAATAGTGTTTATTTTCAGATAATTGTAATTGATCTCTGTGTTATAAAGTATTTAAAAATATAATTCCTACACTTGGGTAGTGGAGCCTTTTTTTTACTGAAATGGGTATTGTAAATCTACAAAAATCCTTATTTTGTTTTCATGTTTCAATTTGAAAAGGAGGGACAAGAAAATGGTTACAATATTTTAGACAGTCCAAAGGCGCGACGTGTCCAAAAGGTCACTGTTCTCATAAATATCTAATTTAAGATACATGAGATCTGAAGGGACGGTAGAGGGTACGTAAATAGGAAAAAATTGTTGGTTGTTGGTTGTCAGTGACAAATTTTTAAGATCTTACAAAATGTTTAGCTTATCAATTCAGGTCCTTTTGTGCTTCTCTGCAGCTAAGTAGCATAACGACTAGGTACTAAAATTGCATTAATAAATTTACGAAACTTTATATCTGCCTCGTTCATCGTATTTCTGAGTATGAGGTCTGGGGTTCGATTCTTATGTAGAGAAAAGTGTAATTGGGTTAGTTTTACCCTCGTTTTTTTCATTAGCAGGCTGGAGTAGAAATTATTTTCCAGTTGATGGCAATAGCCTCGCCCTTGTTACATGGGACTTAAAGATAACCTTAACTGGCAAACTGTTGGTGCAGTATAGATATACCTTTGCATTGCCTTCAGGGGTAACAAGCGTGATATTAATATGTTTATGATTCATTAATTTATGAAATTATATCTTTCTTCTTTCTCTTTCTTTTTTCGACGGAACATTTTTGGGCCAGTAGTCGCCATATTACGTCAGAGGCATTGTTCAGATCGTCAAGACTGTAGGTTGAATAGACATTTAGGACACTGTTGAGTATATCAGATATAACATAGTCAATTCAGGAGCACCGTACTCACGCTGGATGTAGGGTGAACCGTAAATGCCCCATATCGTAAAAATAATGTAGCATGTAGCTATACAACATGTAACATGATTAACGCAAGACCTTAAACACCCCAGTTAGAGTATTGAGTTAAAAGCGTAATGCAATGACCAAAACCTACGTTTTAAAAGCTAACTGTTATTATTAAGAATATCGTGATGCCCCTAAAATTACTTTATGCATTTAAAATTGAGTCTTATAATAAGTTGAATATTCTTTGGCTCAACGCTTTGGCTCAACGCGCGATAAATTTCGCGGTTTAATTCTCAATAGAGATGTTATTTAGAAAACAAACTTTATTTACTGTACAATATTTACATGACATGTAGGCGTTAGCCTAAAAGGACATAAAATGAAATTAACAATATGTCTTTGTAAAAAAAAACATAAAAAACAGAATCATAACAAAAGTCGTCCGCATCGCTGTCAATGGAAAAAGTGCCCAAAAGGCTGGCAGCGTTGCCGATGGCGATTGTTGTATTCTCGATTAATTTATACACATTTGTCGATTCTGACTTGGAGTTTGGCGTATTTTGGGAGTTGTGGCAAAACTTTAATGTATACATAATAATCCAAAGGTTGAGAGCGAATATTGAGTGATTGTGAATAGGTGGACGGTTATCTTCGGAACAACAGTTCTTATTACAAGAATTAATTCACCATTCCCACCCAGCAAACTCACCTTTGCTCTCTCGCTTTCTGCTAAGACTGAAGTCGTGGGTCCGATTCCCACCAAGGACGGACAAATCTTTGTGTGATGAGCACAATCATTCGTTCTGTGTTTGGGTGTAATTTATCTATAATATGTATGTTTTTAGAAATATTAAGTATATTTATCAGTTGTCTGGTTACCATAGTACAGGCTCTGCCTAGTTTGGGATCAGATAACGGTGTGTTGGTTGTCCTAAGATTGATTGGTTATTATTATTTGAAACGTATGGACATTAATTGAGAGATAGTTTGCCTAGCCATTTCCCAACTATGTTGTGGTCGGCTTCCAGTCTAACCGAATGCAGCTGAATACCAGTATTTTACATGAAGCGCCTGCCTGTATGACCTTCACAACCCAGTTACTGAGTAATACGATTCCCCTTGGTAAGACTGGTTGTCCGGACTTCTGACGACCTAGCGTGCTGGTACTGGTCGAATGGCTTAACGTGCTTGGAAAAAAGGT
Organism: Aporophyla nigra; assembly: GCA_947507805.1. Taxonomy (NCBI): domain Eukaryota; kingdom Metazoa; phylum Arthropoda; class Insecta; order Lepidoptera; family Noctuidae; genus Aporophyla; species Aporophyla nigra. The sequence continues at coordinate 7,445,998 of OX382291.1, read as the reverse complement.
TAGCCATCCACGTACCCACCGCTGCAAGCGTAGCTTAACCTAATCGATCGATCAATGCGGCTGTTATTACGTAGCCACTAGCCCCTATATTTATCAATACTATTACTATATTGTATAATATTATAAACCTGAAGAGCTTGTTTGTTTGGTTGAACGCGGTAATCTCAGGAACTGCTGGTTCGAATTGAAAAAATCTTTTTGGGTTGAGGAGCTTATTTATCGAGGAAGGCATATAACGCGGACGAAGTCGCGGGCAGAAGCTAGTTATGTATGAAAAGTAAGTACTTGAAAATATTTATGAAATCTTGAATTTATGCAAGACATACTTGTATTTACCCTTGGTTAGATTAGTCATACCGTTTTCTCATTTAAATTACACTCGTCTGAAGCTGGGGCGGACCGCTAGTTTAACATAAATTGGATGGCGGCTGCGATGAAATTTCATATTGCATCTTACACGCTTAGCCCGGTCCTGCTAGATAGGTCGGAAATACGGCATTTATTCTTGAATTCTTGCAAAAATATTTTTATCTCAAACATTGTGTATGTCACCATATACAATATCGTCCAGATTGTAAACTGTAAGTAAATTGTGATCTGTACCACACTGCTTGCAATATAACGTATTCATTTTTGTAATTTTATAACTTATCCATGTGAAACCGTAAAATTGTAAACTGAAATACTTACCGACAGAGTTCACAATCTGTCCGATTTTATTGTTACCTACCTATTGTGTAGTTCAACCGTTACATTGTTAACTATCCCTGATTAGTTAAGAATTTAAGTATCTGAATTAGTTGCAGTTACAAAAGCAGATCCCGACCTACTTCCAAGTTGGTGGCAGTTACTAGGATATTTAGTATTAGCACAAAATACTATCCGTCGAATGCAAGTTTGATGGTCCAAAGCAAACCGACAAAATGTGAACTAGTGTTCATTTGTTGGTATGCCATGGACAGCTAGCTGGGGTGCTGCACCCCTAGCCAAGTTGATAATCTGCAATCGTTAACGCTAGTCGCTCAATGTTAAGTCTCGTGGTTAGAACAAACGAATAGAAAATTCGTAGCCAAGATCACATCGTTCAAAATGATAGAATGGTTTTTATCGTTTCTACAATGTTCAACGCTAAATTCTTTGTTATAATGTGTCGTTGTTCTAAAGACTTAGTAGAACGAGCGGCCGACTCAGGCGCGTCAACATGGCTACCAACTTATCGTTTTCTACAATTGCTGACACCGAGGCGTTACCGATTGGAGAACGGAATTCGACACGAAACGGTTGTAACTTGGCTAGGGGGGCAGATTATAAACTGTTGAAAAATAATGCGTTTCATTCTAAATGGTTTATCTGCAATATATTCTAAATTTTATAATCTTGTGAAATAGATTATAAACTAACGATGTTCGTAATGTTTCGGTGACATATATAAATTCAAGATGCTTCAGTAAATCAGAACAGTGTTGTGTCTGAGCTGTCTCACCTAGCAGGTAACAACGGCAAATGAATAAACTAGAAGTATCTGTTTGTCAAGTCAAAATAACAACGTTTTACTATTGTATAAGAAAGTATATACGGTACTTATAACAAAAATCTGTTTTTAATCTGTCTGTCTACAGTTTTCTGTCTATTTGTTCCAGCTAATCTCCAACACAGCTGAATCGATTGCAACGGGATTTTCACTGGCAGATAGCTCGTATTATAAGTAGTACCATAGGTTCCTTTTTGTCCATGAAAAAACCGCAGGCAGCTGCTTGTAGAGAACAAAAAATATTGATTTAGGTGTGCACGTGTTTGTTTGTGTGTGTGCGTGAGGGTGCCCGGTAAGCAAAAAGCTACAGTCCTGAAAAATAATGTTTTCTGTATCTTATTTATTAACATTAGTATAGTACAGGAGATAATATCTAATTTACAGGCACAGAAGCGTATAGAAATATAATAAGAAAAGCGAAGCCTAAAACCGTAAATTTGTAGTTATATCACAAACAAAATAATTACTCTTTTGTGATTACAAACTTTTTGCAGTAGATAAAGTAACCGCAGCCTATATCAATGTAAGGGGACAAGACAACAGTTATCACATTAACTGCCATGTCGGACTATGTGTCCGAAACTTTTAAATCAATAATCGACTTAAGTCAAATAACACTAAGTACATTTTTGACTTTTTCTGATTTTACCCATGGCAGTTAACGTGTTATCCTTCAGTACAAGAAACGGGTTTTCTTTATATGTGTTGTTAAATATTGTACCGTGGTACGGGACCCTATGTGGCTGAGTCGCATTTGACCGGTTTCTTATACATGACCACTATCAGGGCACTGCAAAACATAATTCTTGGATTTCCGATGAGTTTGACAACAATATTTGACATAAATTAAGTCTGTTACATTGGTTTTTGAGAATCTAGAGAATTTTGGTCTAGAGAATGGGCAGCAGCGTTCTCTATGCATTTTACCACCATACTGTGATCACCAACCCGCCTGCCAAGCGTGGCGATTATGGCAAAGCCCCCCAAATTGGGGGAGGCCTAAGTCCAGCAGTGGACGTCTTACGGCTGAAATGATGATGAATGATGATATTGGTTTTATGATTGAGCAGTGGTGGCTCAGTGGTATCGGTCCGACTTACGAGTAGTAGGCCGTGGGTTTAAACCAGGGCAGGCGGTTTACTTTGTATAAATTATTTCATCACCACTGCTCTCAAAACGGTGAAGGGAAACATCGTGAGGAAACAGGCAGGTACTAGAAAAAAATATCGAAGATATGTGAAATCTACCAACCCGCACTGGGCCTGCGGGGTAGAATACGGCCCACTCAGTGGGAGTGGGCCGTAATCTAGAGTATCACCGAGAGGATTGAGGCGGATAGAGGCTGATTATGATGATGATTGTGGACAATTATTGTTAATTAGAACTAATACATATTAGCTTAATTGTAAGGGAAAGAGCTTTTTTAATTGCTCACAGGTAACCGTAACCTTCTCACTGATATCAATAAAATAATGTTCCGGCTCTTCTGGTCCTACGGCGGCGTAGTCTGGGAACTTACCTGAGAGGCAACGGATTCGTTGTGTACCTAGTTGACAAACAGAAAACAGTGGTCAATACATCTAAATGGCTAGATATTACTGTAAAACAAAGGCTAAGTAAGTAGTACCAATAGCTATATAGTAATAAATAGCCATTTACTCTATTAAAAATCGATTGCAAGTGCGGGAAATATAGTATTAAGCGATTGTGATAAGGGACTTACTAGAGAATGGGCAGCACCATTCTCTATGCATTTTACCACTAAACTGCGATCGCCAACCCGCCCCCCCCCCCAATAGGGGGAGACATATGTCCAGCAGTGGACGTCTTTCGGCAGAAATGATGATGATGATTGTGATAAGCCAGTCGATGTGTAAAAAGGGTCGACTGGCTATTCACAATGGTGTACTGGTGCTTACGTTTATGCGTGGAAGTGAATGTTGGGTATGGCAAAAGAAACAAATAAGGTGAATTAGTATTGTGTAAATGCGTTCCGCGTGAAGAATTAGTGACTTAACATGAATGATAGGCTGAGGAATGATGAGATAAGGCAGTGGTGCGGCTTAGAAGAAGATGTAGTGATATAAATTGGAAAAGTATGATGGTTTAGTCATGTTGAGAGGATTAATAAAGGGTGACTAACAAGAAGTATTTACACGACAGATGTGAGTGGAGACGCCGGGAGATGATGCTAGAAGAACATAGTGACCTTACTGGTGATGTTCTTCAGAAAAGTCAAATACGCAGTAGGTACTCGCAACCGGTGTGCGTGTACGACTAGATGTATGAAAGTAAACGAGGCAACCGTTTACCGAGTGGTGCCGGACGTAAAGAATAACACCACCCCATTTCTTCCTGTGGGTGTCGTAATAGGCGACTAAGGGACTTACTAGAGAATGGGCGGCAGCGTTCTCTATGCATTTTACCACCATACTGCGATCGCCAACCCGCCTGCCAAGCGTGGCGATTATGGCAAAGCCCCCCAAATTGGGGGAGCCCTAAGTCCAGCAGTGGACGTCTTACGGCTGAAATGATGATGATGAAGAAACGAGGCAAAAGGATTTTGTCAGTATTGTAATAGGTGGTGTTCTATAGTTTCTTTACCCCCATGGGAAAGAGGCGTGTTTTTGTACTTATATGTTTTAATATTCTATTATACACACATCTAACAAAAATTTTAACATAAAATAAAACAGCTAACATGCACAACTACATTTTTGATTTTTTTCATAATTCAATGTCTACCATCTTTCCAGCTCTTCAAGATTCGATTAATTTCTTTGTTAATTTGAGTAATTTTCAGTCTGTTTCTTTCTTTTTATTAGTCTTTATTAGTTCAGTCCACCTTGTAGGTACTTTGTGCGAGAGGTTTAAATAAATAAAAAGTTCGTTACGTTCTTCCAACAATCAGCGACTCACTTTTTTTCAAATATTTGGTTCTTGTATTGGTAATTTTTATATCTTCCGACACTAAAAAAAATGATATACGGTGGTTTTTTTTTTATAGCAGTGGCAGCCCAGTGGTGTCGGCCGCGAATTACGAATTGTGAGTTGTGGCTTTGCACCCAATCAGGCACATTTTTTACCGACTTCAAAAAAAGGAGGAGGTTATCAATTCGATTGAATTTTTTTTGTTTGTTACCTCATAACTTTTGACTGGGTGAACCGAATTTGATGATTCTTTTTTGTTAGAAAGCTGGTGCTTCCCGTGTGGTTCCATTTTAATTTGGTTCCATTCCGATAATGGGCTCTATGTGAAAATCATATAAGTCTTGCGCGACAAATGTACGAATAACGCGATTAGATTAATGCGGGGTCTACCATAGCTAAAAAGTTAAAAATAAAACTTTTTACAACAAAATATCAACCGACTTCCTAAAAAAAAATACTACAAAGGGAAAAATAACTTTAATTTCGGAAGTTGGTGGCAAAAAAACCTTAAATACAGATCCTAAGACACCGACTTCCGAAGTTAAAGTTATTTTTCACTTTGTACTTTTTCTGTTTTAGGAAGCCGGTTTTTATTTTTTGTTTAAATTATGTCATCACAAGTGTTCTAAAAACGGTTAAGGAAAAAATCGTGTCCTAGAATCAGAAATTTGAAGACATACGACATCTGCCTACTGAGGCCGCATGGTGAGTTATCACCAACTCTTTTTTACTGACTGATTGTGCTGCATTAGTTTAATGCCCCAGAATTTGCCAATTTCACTTGGATAGTAGGCATTTTATTTGTATATTGAAAATTCGATTTGTAAAACTTTTCTTATGCTTTGGTTTAGTGCATTTTAACATACCATGGTATGTTTCACAGTTAAGGATATTTATTTTCTAGACTGGCCTGTTAGTCTAGTGGTTAGTGACCTTGACTGCAAAGACTAAGGTCGTGGGTTCGATTCCCACCCAGGACAAATCTTTGTGTGATGACCACAATCATTTGTTCTGTGTCTGGGTGTAATTTATGTATAATATGTATGTATTTAGAAATACATAATTATATTTATCAGTTGTCTGGTTACCATAGTACAGGCTCTGCCTAGTTTGGGATCAGACAACGTTGTACAGGTTGTCCTAAGATATTTTTATTTATTTTATTTATATTAAAGTTGTCTTTTCATTTTAGTTGGCTCTAAGCAGTGTTATTTTATATTTCGATCCTTATTACGTAGACTCATTGTGATATTGATCATTTGGTGATCACCATGTCCATTTTTATAAGGTTTTTGGGAAACAATCGTTTAGGTTCATGTTCAATAGAAACAAACGTAGCAAACAGTTGTTTGAAAATAACTTGAATAATAAAACAGCTAAGCAAACCAGAAGTACATTAATATACAGTAGGTGTACCAAAGTATAATATTTACAGTCGAACATGCTATTTGGTATGCAGGAAGCCAACTTGCAACTACTTCTTAGTTTTTAGGTAGCGTGCTGAGTAGTTATATATATAATTCTCCTTAAGTTAAAAGTACCTACGCACAAAACGTACTCAAAATCTATACTAATATTATTATAAAGCTGAAGAGTTTGTTTGTTTGGTTGAACGCGGTAATCTCAGAAACGACTGGTCCGAATTGAAATTGGGTAGCCTATTTATCGAGGAAGGCTATATAACATCACGCTACGATCAAAAGGAGCGGAGCAGCAACGAAAAACAGACGAAAAATGGCAGGCAATTCAATGCGACGGGAAGGGTCAGGGGAGCAAAAATTTGACGCGGACGAAGTCGCGGGCATAAGCTAGTGATCAATAATTGTAATTGAACAATTGGTATTGTAATACTATCAATTGCTTCAATTGCATTTGGTAGAAGATCAATTGGAGCATCAATGTTTCTCAATTACGTAAATATTGATATTTGCTGTCGACCGTTTCGTTTTTAATGGTTGTGTTTTGCGAAAATAAATAAAATGTATGTCTGTATACAAATATATACAAATAGACTTTATTCACCACGAAAATACGTAAAACACACGCTACCAAATATTGAACAGACAGCCGTATCGCTTATTCGACTGTACCTTCGCGTAACTTTGCTTACTTCGGTTAATTAGAACTTAATACGTTATTCAAACTTGTAATCTCGGCTTACAGTTCCTTCGGGTCGTTGCCTCCGACGTCACACCGATAGATATACCTACAGGTATAACATTAATTTCGTTTTTTTTTTTAATATGAATACTACTTTCCTTGTAGTAAAATAATCAGCAGCTTAATAAGAATGCAAATAGAATTTTTTCACCATCATAATCATCAGCCTACAATGTTCCCACTGCTGGGACACAGGCCTCCTCTCGGTGAGAGAGAGTGGGCCATAATCCACCACGCGGGCCCAGTGCGTGTTAGTAGATGTCACATGTCTTAGAAATTATGGGTCTAAGATATGCCGGTTACATCACGATGTTTACCGTCACCGTTTTGAAAGCAGTGGTGATGAAATAATTTACAAATAAAGTGCCTGCTTGGGTTGGAATCCTAAGTCACGGTTGTTACTGCTGGGCCTTCACTGCTCTCAGGAAATGTTTATTTATGCCATTATTTATTTTATATTTATACTGAACTGTCAATTAATATTTTAAAGTAGCCTTTATTCATTGAAACTAGATTTAAGAAAAAAGTCTAGAATTAATCAAAGCATTTGTTTAAGCAAGAATAAAATAGAGGCGATAAAGGATAATGGCGGTGTTAAGTGAAAGATTACGGCTCATTCCGTTTATCCGGTCAATGTGATCGGATTAGTGGTAGGAATATATGGGTATCGTCCTGATTTTTGAGGTAGGATAACCACATAAGCCACCTTTTACAACAGATAAGTTTAATAGACAATACTTGTGTAAAAAATAGAGTTATTTTTTTTAAATATCTTAGTTATGTACTCGAATGCCTTTTGTAAAAAAAAAACCATAGCACATTATTAAAAATTGTGTTCTAAAATGTAGTTTTCATTCGCTCATCCAAGCATTTATCACTCGTCGCTATAGAAACTTACTGGTACGTTCAAACGTCGTGATCTGAAGGCCAATAATAATTGGCCTTCAGATCTTCAGATTCTCTTTATTACAAACGTTCAAAATCTAGTCGCAGTCTTATCTCAGTGACAATCAAATGTCAAAAACGTGTCAAAAATGTATGAAATTCGAAGTAGTTTTGATAGAGTGAGACAGTCAGTGTGTGTTCTTAATCATAATAAGCCTATATTGTTCCCACTGCTGGGACACAGGCCTCCTCTCGGTGAGAGGAAGTGGGCCGTAATCTACTACGCGGGCCCAGTGCAGGTTAGTACATAGATGTCACATATCATCGAATTTTTGTTTTTAGGACATGTCGGTTTCCTTACTACCTTTTCCTTCACCGTTTTGGGAGTAGTGGTGATGAAATAATTTACACAAAAAATACGCCTGCCTGAGTTCGAAGCCACGACCTACAACTATTAATCATTTTGTGTGTGTGCTATTGTTTATTACGATATTTAGCCGTAACCTTTTATTCTATGATATTCATGCATATTCTTCAAAGCGATAACTCATCGAAGATTTCGTTTTTCCTATTGGTAAAATCTACGTAAAACCCGTGCGAGATAACGAGGCAGCTAGCGCTGTGACGTCATATGGAAAATATGCAATTGCTACTGAAGGCAGAAGGCGAATGTGAGACTCCTCGCTGGGTAGTGGGGGATGGGACGCATTCCTTCAAGGTGCCTAGTTTATTCGCACGGGTTGTAGTAAATTGGATATGATATTGCGTTCCTGAGATGTCTGAAATCTTTCATCAATCCTGTGATGCATCAAATGTGTTTGGCGCGTGCAACGTATTTAGCGTGCAGTCAGGGACATATCTGTGCTTCTAGATATCTTGATAGAGAACAAATTAACAGGACGTATTGGATCACTTGGTTTTTTAATAGTTAAGTTTTATGGTGGTGATCCCGCATCTTAATATTTATAATAATGCCTACTTACGTGTCAAAAAATTAAAATAATCATAGTTACAGTGTCATGCTGTCACATGAAGCTGAATAAATCTCCCTAGCACTGCAGACTCTGTACTCTCAGAGATCTTCTTTATAATTAATAATATTCGATTCGAACTAATTTTGTAAAAAAAACGCCTGAGAGAAAATAATTAGCAAACAGTACTTCTTTGACAAATGTGCTATGTGCTAGATTTTTTTTTTAAATTTATAACCAAAATCCAGCCAATTGTACCTATGTTGAACTATGCACAATGAAGGGTTCCGTAGTTGAGATTAATATTTCCCCAAGTACAAACATAACATTGTGGTTGCAAAACATGTTCTACCATACATTCTAGGTAACTGCAAATATAAGTTGGTCGTCTATTACTCGTTAACTTGTAAAGCCTTCATACCGCTAATAGTTTTCCTTTTATCTTCGTTATATATAGGTACTACTACCATAACTTGTATCACATACCCAAAAAGACCATTTAACTGCCAGGGGGTAGGACACACGACTATTACCAAAAAATAGCAGTTTAAAGCTTAATACATATTTCACAAACAGATCCCTTAATTGAAAAATTTTCTTCCCAAGACCTATATGTACCCATAACGACACTCCACACATCTCGCCACGATTTTGTTACGTCCATGAGAACGTGAGTTAAGAATCTCACCACTAAGCTGTGGACAGAAGGACGGACGGACAAGGAGAAACTATAAGGTACTTCCTTTATAGTTTCTCCCCTTGTTCACCAAGGAACCTTAAAAACTGTTGTTTAAATTAATAAAGGTTTATTCTTCCAAAAACTAGGTCAAAACGCTTTTAAATGAACCATGTATAACGTTTGTACATGATCGTTTTGGGTACGGGTCATTCATAACATTAAATTTGAATAAAGCAAATATTGTTTCATGATATCCATACTAGTATTTATTTATATTTAACATTTCCCGCAATTCGTATATTAACATAAAATCATAATACGTAGGTACGACGAATTTTAACATACACACATTTTCTGTAGGTGCTATATTTGCAGTGTATAACAATTGAATTCGGGGCGAAGATAAAAGGTTTGGAAATTGTAAGATAAAGGTTTTCTTTTACGGTGCGTCACCGACGTCATTAGCCAAAAAGAAAGGCCGCGCGTCGTTTGTTTTTCACCCGGCTTTTACAAAATTCTAGAAGCTTCGTTCAAATAAAACGAGCAGATTGTGGCCAGAGCAGTTCTAAAAGAAATATAATTCTTCTGTACGTGTGTATCTATTAGAAACTCTACGGTTGGACCGATTTATTGAAAGTTTTTTGTGTGTTACAGTGGGTCCCTGGATAGTTTACATTCACAATAGGGAACATGCAATATTTTTATTTTTGTTTTCACTTTAAAGAATTCCATGTAGAATAGACCACAAATATATTAAAAAATTAAAACATTGTAATTTATCGGAAAAAAATCGGTTTCAAATTGACAGTTTAAATTTTCCCGCGAAAACGGACCTATAGTTCCGATGACGTCATTCTTGTCTGTCACTGGCCGTATTTGTTCGTCGGCTTTCATACTTTTGCATATTTTTTGGACTTTCGAGATATAATTTGTAAAAAATTAAAATGGACTATCCATCAACATCAGGTGATCATAAAAATACCACTAATAATCCGAAAAAAGCCGCGTTTATTCATGTTTTGTGCCAATGAGTCCGTGACTACTTCAACAAAGTTTCCAAATAAATTGTTTTTGACTAGACGTTCTAACCCAAAATTGAGAAAAAAGTGATATCAAGCTGCAAAAAGAAATGAGAATTATTCTCCAAAGACCACTATTCGATGCTGTGAAGAACACTTTGACGTAAGTAATAAGGCGAATATACTTGTTATATGTCGTGTGTGTTATACGTCATAAGGCGAATATACTTGTTATACGAGTATGCTTAGTTAATCTGCTTGTACGTAAAAACACGTTAGTTACCTACCTAATACTTACAAAACTTGTCTATAGTAGATTTTTAATTTTACAGTTTGAGATCGACGTCGATAATTGGTAAAAGTTTAAAATGTGTGGAGGAAACCTTTTTCTGAAAAAAGATCTCATGTCAACACTAACTGTTGGTAAATTCCTGGAGTCTGCTTTGATAATCCCAACTACCATTTTTATTTAAAAAACGCAATTAATATTACCATAAAATAATATTCACTGTAACAACCACAACCTCAACAAGTCTTCGTATCGTAACCGGAGTGACGTCACTGAAAGCTGATTGGTGTTTTGAAATACGTTTCGTTTCAAGTAATTTTTAATACGTAATTATTGTTAAAAATCTACATTATGTAAAATAAAAACATTGCAGTGGCCCTTCTTTTATACTTTTTTAACATTTAAATCATAAAATTTTCATAAATATTATAATTGCATCTTCCCTATTGGACCCGGTAGGTGGCGCTGCGACTGAGTTCTAATAAACAGGACAACGTCTGTCTAATCAACTAATTATGTATTTATTAAACATTATTTATTTATTAAATTAGTCATATTGATTGTTGGAGAACATTGTGACCAAAACTATAAAGCTAAGCATGTACAGAGTTGCACACGTACATTTAAGGGTATCTTGCATCGTAGGTAGGTACTTGATACATTTTGGTTTCATTTGACTGTACAGCATGTGACTTTAATTTACGTAATATTAATTATAATTGGGATAAAAGTCACCTGTAAGTTTTATAGAAGTCGATTCTGAACAAACTATTTTCATAGTATGCATCAATTCAGTTACCAATAGGGAAGATGCAAATATAATATTTATGAAAATTTTATGATTTAAATGTTAAAAAAGTATAAAAGAAGGGCCACTGCAATGTTTTTATTTTACATAATGTTGATTTTAACAATAATTACGTATTAAAATTACTTGAAACGAAACGTATTTCAAAACACCAATCAGCGTTTAGTGACGTCACTCCCGTTACGACGACTTGTTGAGGTTATGGTTGTAAAAGTGAATATTATTTTATGGAAATATTAATTGCGTTTTTTAAATAAAAATGATAGTTGGGATCATCAAAGCAGACTCCAGGAATGTATATACCAACAGTTAGTGTTGACATGAGATCTTTTTTCAGAAAAAGGTTTCCTCCAGACATTTTAAACTTTTACCAATTATCGACGTCGATCTCAAACTGTAAAATTAAAAATCTACTATAGACAAGTTTTGTAAGTATTAGGTAGGTAACTAATGTGTTTTTACAAGCAGATTAACTAAGCATACTCGTATAACAAGTATATTCGCCTTATGACGTATAACACACACGACATACAAGTATGTTCGCCTTATGACTTACGTCAAAGTGTTCTTCACAGCATCGAATAGTGGTCTTTGGAGAATAATTGTCATTTCTTTTTGCAGCCTTTTTTCTCAATTTTCGGTCAGAACGTCTAGTCAAAAACAATTTATTTCGAAACTTTGTTGAAGTAGACAGGGACACATTGGCACAAAAGATGAGTCAACACGGCTTTTTTCGGAATATTAGTGGTATTGTTATGATCACCTGATGTTGATGGATAGTCCATTTTAAACAAAATATATCTTGAAAGTCGAAAAAATATGCAAAAGTATGAAAGCCGACGAACAAATACGGCCAGTGACAGATAGGAATGACGTCATCGGAACTATAGGTCCGTTTTCGCGGGAAAATTTAAACTGTCAATTTGAAACCGCATTTTCTCCGATAAATTACAATGTTTTAATTTTTTAATATATTTGTGGTCTATTCTACATGGAATTCTTTAAAGAGAAAACAAAAATAAAAATATTGCATGTTCCCTATTGTATTATTATACTAGCTTCTGCTCGCGACTTCGTCCGCGTTAAATTTCTTGTTCTTCCGACCCTTCCCGTCGCGTCGAATCGCCTACCCGTGCGATTTTTTCCGTTTTTGCAACATGTTTCTTTACTGCTTCGCTCCTCTTGGTTGTAGCGTGATATTATATATCTTATAGCCTTCGTCGTTAAATAGGCTACCCAACACAAAAATATTTTTTCAATTCGAACCAGTAGTTCCTGAGATTAGCGCGTTCAATCAAACAAACATACAAACAAACTCATTAGCTTTATAATAATAGGTTGGGGAAAAAGATTCTTCGCATTTAAAAAAAAAATTCAAAACATTTTTTAATAAAGTTTATTTACATTTTACTAAAGTATGTAGGTACCATTTTGTTCGATAACTTTTTGCCATCTTGTAAGTAGGGACATGATCCCATTGCTATAGAAATTTTGGGACTTCTGGTCAAAATACCGCGACAAGTGGTTTTGGCAGTCCTCTCGTGATGTTAACCTGACACTGCCTAAAGAATTCTGAAGAGACCGAAACAGGTGGAAATCCGAAGGTGCAAGGTCAGGACTATACGGCGGATGCATTAACACCTCCCAGCCAAACTCTCTTAATTTTTGTTGGGTGGCTAAAGATGTGTGAGGTCTAGCGTTATCATGATGAAAAACCACACCCCTTCTGTTGATTAATTCCGGCCGCTTTCTCTCAACTTCTTGCTTTAATGTCATCAGTTGGTCGCAGTAGAGTTCAGAATCGATGGTCCTGCCTGGTGGTAAAAGCTCATAATGAATAATGCCCTTCCAATCCTACGACACACACAGCATCACCTTATTGCGAGTAAACCCGGGTTTCGCCACAGTCTGTGAAGCCTGACCGGCCTTTGACCACAACCTTTTTCGCACGTTCTTGTCATACGTGATCCACTTTTCATCACCAGTTATCAGCTTCTTCAAAAATGGTTCGGTTTCATTACGTCGTAATAAAGAATCACAAATGCGTACACGGTTCATTAGGTTTCTTTCAGTGAGGTCGTGAGGTACCCAAATGTCGAGCTTTTTTGTGTACCCAGTTTTTTTCAAATGCGCCAAAACTGTTTTGTGGTTAATTTCCAGTTCTTCAGCTACGTCGTAACTATTGGTATGCCGATCTTGCTCCACTTTTTCAAAAATGGCATCCATTTTATCCGTAATAGGGTGACCAGAGCGACGTGCATCTTTGACATCATAATTTCCGGATTGAAAACGCTTAAACCAAATTTGTGCTACTCTCACAGACACTACACTAGGTCCATAAACATTGCAATTTTTTTTTGCGGCTTGCGTTTCATTTTTACCTTTTTTGTAGTAAAATTTTAAAATGTATCGAATTTCTTCATTAGATTCACTCATCTTGACGGTACGAAAAACAAATGAAAATCACACATTTTCCTAATTTGAATTTGGAATTATGTTCTTTAAAATTTAAACTTTCAATGATACCAAAACCAGCCAGATACAAATAGTATAGCCAAAGAGATTTTATTACAAGTTCATACATACTATAATGCGAAAAGACTTTTTCCCCAACCTAATATTAGTATAGATTGCTTGTTAGAAATAAAATAATGAGGAAACAAAAAAAAAAACAATTATATTCAGCAAGGCGAAATTAATACAGCCAATTAAGCTATGTAATTAAACTTTAAGCGACCGAGGAAATGGTTATACAATAATTTACCCAATGATCCCTCTTGTAAGAGAGAATACCGGATACAGAAGTAATTACTAAGAATTTCCTTTAAGTTAAAGTTAAATAGTGTTACGAGCCGGGGTTCGGGATTAATAATTTATGCCAATCTACACCAAAAACACTAAACAATTTATTCAAATAGTTAGAAATACAGTAATTACAAACTTTAATCAGAATCGCTTGTCTCTCACTACAAGTGATTCTCTCGCTGTTTTCTCTCTTCGAATATTCTATTTTATTCTCACTGTTTTGCATTCGTAACCGTACTGTCTTCACAGATCTTTTTTTTAGGAATGCCACCTCGCAGGTCAACCTTTGAGGTTGTTGGCTGCTTAAGCGGACTCGCCTGTGGCTACCTTAATAAATTAAGTCCTCCAGCGTTTTGAAAGCAGGGGTGATGATATAATTTACCCAAAGTAAAGCTCCTTTTTGGGTTCGGATCCACGGCCAAAGTCGCAGCCTTTTTCACAGGACCACCACTGCTCTCCAACAGCAATAGATTTTTTTGATCTCATGTTCGTCAGTACATACCAACTAATTCGCAAAATGATATTTAACTTGTCAAATGCAAATGAAACCTAAAATCTGTTGAATATTTCGTATTCGAAACGTAACATTCCACTGGCAGGCTCGCAGTTCTAATTAAATTCATGTTACAACCGCTGGCACTTTAACTGCCCGCCTTTCCGTAAACTGTATAGGTCATAGATATCCATCCGTCGATATCCGTGGTATAGGTATTCAGCCTCCACGTTAAACTGAAAATGGAGCTTTCCAAACACTGTCAAACTGAAATTCAACATGTTTTAAGCTTTTGCCAAACAGGCGAATCCCGCCCGCCCGTGATGCAGAGTACAATTTGTACGCGTCGATTGTTTCAACAATTTGTATGGAAGCGTTCGCGTGACTTTACTGTCTACTCGCCCAGTGTGGCTCAAGCTTAAAAAACCGTTTGACAGCCCTTTGAAAGCGACATTCCCAATTACGTATGTATGCATTCATGAAACGTTGTAACGAAAACTGTCGATGGAGATATTTTGGTAATATTGTGCATGACGTAACAAGTTGATTGGCTTGTTGTATGAATATACAAATACATTTTTATTTTTGTACACAATATTATTATCTCACATAACTTTACGCCTGTATTCTCCAAGAAGACAGGCAGGAGTGAATCTATGAGTAGGTACACACTTATTATATTGAAATTGTTATTATAAGTTATAGAGTCGAAGGGAATCTACAACCCGGGCTGCAACGAAACCTAATAGAAAAACCACATAATTAGCAATTAGCTTGACACGGGGTTTTGAACCCAATACCCAGCAACCATTGCGTAGTCAAGACTTAAATGATCAGTAGGCATGAAAATGTCGTTCGAATATAGTTCAAGTTTTTCCCGATCTCAAAATAGGCAGGTAAATATCTACAATCGAGCAAATATAAGTAAAGGTCAGATGTCATACGTTTACCTACTGAACTTTTACACGTGCTGAAATGGGATGTGAGTAGAATACAAGGTGGAAGCATTTCCTAGCATTTGTTCTGACCGCCCCAAAGGTAGCGTTAGTTAATACGCTGTGATTTATCAGTGATCCGAACCGGTCTGCCGACAAACGAGTCAGACATATCACCCCTAATATGTAACAGTTTCATGAACTACTATTATCTTTCCCTGTAATACTTTACACGCAAATATAACAGTAGTTTATAAAACTGTTAAGTACACAGCAGGGGTTATTAAAACCCGAGCGTGAGTATTCATTTTAGTTTGTGACGTACACATTTAAATCGAAATCATAGTGGAGACGCGCAATTTTAAATAGGAAGAATGTACGATCTAGATACAGCTTTTAATAATTGAGTGTGCATTTTATCGTTCCACAAATTGTTCGAATATTCATCCCTAATATTCTGTACGAATATTTGACCCTCTTATTCGAATACCACCCCTAACATGTGGCATTAACCAACTCCATTGTCAGCAACACTGTGGAAGCTGAGCTCACTGATTAATCCGTAATTACTTTTAGTTCAAGTATAGTGTTCACGTTTCAGATACAAGGACTACGCACACAGATACACTCAGGTCATTTGAATGCTATCTAACGTACTAAGTGTTCAAAGTAAAATACTTATAAAAAGATGGTGATTTAAATATATGTATGTATTTTATTTCCTATTTGGCTGTTTGCATCTGATTTTATTCCGCACCAGCCCTGTGGCTCTGTATCGCATAGGGTCTCAGCATTATACTAAACGATAGCCGTTTACTTTCCCCAACTTGTACCTGTTTCAGTTTTTCTTTATGTCATGTTTTACATACAATTTTTTTTCTTTGCTTTCTTTTAAGTGACCTAGGTATCTACTTATTTATAGTAAAGCCAGGGATGTTTATTTTTTATTTAAGTGACTACTAACTTGAATTGTCCGTAAATTTATTTGACAAATCATCATAACAAATTACAACTATACTATAGGTACTAACCCCCCAGATACAAGCAAACGCCTAGTTTGGGACGAAACATTCACGCAGCAAAGAAAAACCTATTGACGGATCGAGAGAATATCGGGTTCGTCGGCGTCTTTATTTAGTTAAGTTTGACCCTTCTCCTTTTAACATGTCGGTAAGGTCAAGGTCAGCGTCAAAAGTGGATAAATGAATATTGAGGCAAAAATGTTCGATGTTATTGAATTTCAGCATTTCAAAAAACAGGAGCTAAAACATATCGTATTTTAATTTAACTTTTGTTCTGTTCAAATTAATTATTTAGAAAACGAAACCAGATGTATGAACATAATCAAAGTAAAAAGACTATTGTAAAGGAACGTAGCAGGCGGTTGTGTGGAGATGTAATTTTAAAAGACTAAATGTTTTATTTTAACAATCTTTAAAAAAAAATTAGCATGAATATTTTTTTAACGTCGGTATTTCGTTTTTTTTTTTTTTTCTGAAAAAGTGTTCATAGTATAAGAACTAAAATGCACTAAAACACTAAATGTGTTTTTTTTTTAATTAACGATTAAATTAAATCGAAGAAAATAAAAATTATACAGGTACTGCAGGTATTACAGTTATTTATTATGAACTTAAAAAAATTTCAATTTTCATTTAGTGCTACAATCATTTGTATCAGTAGCTAAACTTGTTTGTTCTACATGGTAAAAATTGAGATGATCTGTGTCTTTAGTTGTTTCATCTGTTCTAAGTCAACTCTCACTGACAAGCTTTCCGAAGTTTGCATGAAATTCAACCAATAGATATCAAACTCAAATGACAATTAGGAAAACCGTAAATGTAAACTTCAGTGGGTGTTGCCAATTGCCAAATGTGAGACATTTGTGTACTATTCACCAAAGAATTAACGGTATTTCATTATAGGTTAGTTTTTTTTTAATTTAACCTCTTATTTAATGATCGATGATGAACCACCATACAGTTTTTTTATTTTCGTACCTACACTTGAAAAAAGAACTTACTTCAGAAAAAAAAAACTGTTTCTATTCATGTTTGTTTTCATACCTAAAAACAAAAACAACTTATTACAGCTTCTTACCCCCATGGAAAAAGGCGTTAGTGCCAAATGTAGAAAACCGTATTATACTCGTACGTGTACCCGGATTGTTAGCTACCGTAGCTAATCTTTTAAGCTACGTTTAGCTTGTGGTGTGACTTGTGGTTTAGAAGTTTCGTATGGTCGGGTTCGCCTGTTGCTCTGGACCGACTCAACAAGGTAACAATTTAAGCTTCTTTGATGGAAATGTTTGCATAAACGTAACTACGCTCTGTAGGACGCTTTGACTCAGATTTTGTCTGTCTTATGTAACAAGCTGTTTGCTCACTGCTATGTAGCTGTTTGCTCACTGCTATGGCTTATCTACTGTATCTAAATTATCTCGTTCAATCGCTACAGCGAATGTTGAAAGCGTTTAATTTCGCTTTACTTCGATAGGGAATATGCATGTTATTTTTTCGTTTAATCAATGAAGCACGTTAATATACACCCAAGAAAAGTATAAAAAGTAAAATTTACTAAACATTTTCTACTACAGTTCAAACTTACTGTCGCGGCCACATTGTGACGTCACTTTGCACGATACTGATTTGCTTACATCTCTGTTTTAGCCTCAAATCGTATCAATTAAATATTTTTGTGTTTTATTCAAGCAGAAATCGCGCTTAGTAACTTGATGAAAATTCAAGCATTTTGCTAAGAAATCATGTTTATTCACATGCCGTTTCAGGTAACTTCCAGCATTTTTGAATACGACGCGTTTCGAGCATGCGTTCCGTTTTAGAAGAAAAACGTAACATAAAATAAGAAATTGTAAAATAAGTAATGCATTACCAAAAGTAACAACTAAAGCAATTTGTTTCCTGATTCCTATACAATGTATATTTAATTAAAGAAAAAGTTTTGTATTACTTGCATATTCCCTACTTTTTGATATTTGTTACATATAGCATGTTAAAACGTTTTCCTTTTATTTATTTTTTATTTGATGTAACATTTTTCCTAATTCTATTCAAACCGAATTCTTTTGACAAACATACACGGAGCATCCTAACGGTTCGAAATTCGGATTGTTTAAGGAACAGAACCAACAATGCGCGCAAAAACCTACGTTCACGGCCGTTTCCCAGAAAGCCGCTTAGCTTAAGTGGGACTGGGCTGGAGACCCACCGGTTGGATCCCACTAAACGCACGACGCCATCACGAAGAAGATGGCGGGACGAGTTTGACTCCTACCGACAGGAACAGTAAAAATGTTAGAGTGAGGCCTAGGCTTTGCCATACAGTGGAACAATACAGGTTGGCCAGATATAACAGTATTCAAAGCCCTAAGTTAGGAATACAAAATGGACATCCATATTAGCCCTCGTGTTGTGTGCTTCTCATTACGCCTCCATTGAGAGCGCAATATTGATAATTGGACATGATTAAAACATGCATGACAACCCTTTGTTGTCAAAGGCCTTTGACAATGACTTTACACATGTCACTTGTGTCCGCGGCGCAAACCACAAAATTAATTAAAGGGGACAGTGCAGACTGATTTTGGAAGCATGCGACCATGCGCCAGACGCAATTAGTAGTCCGAAAGCACCCGTTAATATATAATGTGCACTTGGGCTGGATACCGCACTTTCGATCGGAATCCATTCCATTGCTACGTTGCTACCCTAAATGATCAAATCAGTGAGCTCTGAACGGTGGACTAATTAATCCACAGTTCAGGGATTAATTTAGAACTGACCTGAATACTCAAACGACAATCCTTAGAAGCTCTGCTAAATAAAAAGCTATACTCTGTGTAAGTTACGATTTGTAGAGCCGTCTTATTTAACTTACTTACAGCTTACATTAAAAAATCTATAAAAATATTTCTAGGGAGCTATCGTAAAATAATTACGCAATAACAATAGTGGCCGAAATTCAGATAAATGTAAAAAAAATGTCGTGATAATTTAGAAGAACAGATATTTAGTTTCGAAAGTTCTTGCCCATTAATGAGTCTGCCCACTTCTCCGTATCATAGCCCGTGCTAGGAACGCGTCAGGCAAACCAATATTATTTTCCACACTAGACCCAGGTTCCATCACCGACCAACATCGTCGTATGCACGGAGCGTCAACAATATCGACGAGAACATTTACAGCGAGCGAGTTTTAAACGCTGCTGATACGTTCCAGTGGGAATGTTTCTTTCCGTGTCTTATACATTCATAGCACGGTTATATATTAGGTTGGGGAAAAAGTCTTTTCGAATTATAGTATGTATGAACTTGTAATAAAATCTCTTTGGCTATACTATTTGTATCTGGCTGGTTTTGGTATCATTGAAAGTTTAAATTTTGAAGAACATAATTCCAAATTCAAATTAGGAAAATGTGTGATTTTCATTTGTTTTTCGTACCGTCAAGATGAGTGAATCTAATGAAGAAATTCGATACATTTTAAAATTTTACTACAAAAAAGGTAAAAATGAAACGCAAGCCGCGAAAAAAAATTGCGATGTTTATGGACCTAGTGTAGTGTCTGTGAGAGTAGCACAAATTTGGTTTAAGCGTTTTCAATCCGGAAATTTTGATGTCAAAGATGCACGTCGCTCTGCTCGCCCTATTACGGATAAAATGGATGCCATTTTTGAAAAAGTGGAGCAAGATCGGCATACCAGTAGTTACGACGTAGCTGAAGAACTGGAAATTGACCACAAAACAGTTTTGGCGCATTTGAAAAAAACTGGGTACACAAAAAAGCTCGACATTTGGGTACCTCACGAGCTCACTGAAAGAAACCTAATGAACCGTGTACTCATTTGTGATTCTTTATTACGACGTAATGAAACCGAACCATTTTTGAAGAAGCTGATAACTGGTGATGAAAAGTGGATCACGTGTGACAAGAACGTGCGAAAAAGGTCGTGGTCAAAGGCCGGTCAGGCTTCACAGACTGTGGCGAAACCCGGGTTAACCTTCAACAAGGTGATGCTGTGTGTGTGGTGGGATTGGAAGGGCATTATTCATTATGAGTTGTTACCACCAGGCAGGACCATCGATTCTGAGCTCTACTGCGAACAACTGATGAGATTAAAGCAAGAAGTTGAGAGAAAGCGGCCGGAATTAATCAACAGAAGGGGTGTGGTTTTTCATCATGATAACGCTAGACCTCACACATCTTTAGCCACCCAACAAAAATTAAGAGAGTTTGGCTGGGAGGTGTTAATGCATCCGCCGTATAGTCCTGACCTTGCACCTTCAGATTTCCACCTGTTTCGGTCTCTTCAGAATTCTTTAGGCAGTGTCAGGTTAACATCACGAGAGGACTGCCAAAACCACTTGTCGCGGTATTTTGACCAGAAGTCCCAAAATTTCTATAGCAATGGGATCATGTTCCTACCTACAAGATGGCAAAAAGTTATCGAACAAAATGGTACCTACATACTTTAGTTAAATGTAAATAAACTTTATTAAAAAATGTTTTGAATTTTCTTAAAAAATGCGAAGAAACTTTTTCCCCAACCTATTAGTTCTACATAGTGGGCAGACTCCTTTAAACTTTTTATGATAAATTCAAGCTAGTTTCCAGAATATGTCTCCACCTTTATGTAAAGTGTGTAAAATTTTAGTGTTTATATCCATTTAGCTCGCGCGCTCGGTGTGGGCGATTAAATATGATTATATGAAGCAAGCAGTTGGAACTTAGATCGTGAAATTGCCAACTTATTGCATAAAGTAGCTAGATTGTGTTTACGTACCTATGCATCAACGATATATAAATTTGTTTTTAGAACTATACAAGGGGCATAATTGACTATCTACCTACCATGCCACTGGAAACAAAGCATTCTCATAGGTTACGTATTATAATACCTAAGTTTATTCTAATTATTTTCAAGATAACTACGGTTGATTCACATATATTCATAACGCATATTGGTCGACTCAACTACTGTTTAACTTACTTAATGTTGATTAAACTAAAATTAATCGCACTAACGAAAGAGTAATCTAATGATTTTTGTAGCTATTTGATATTTGAACTAAATATGAAATACCTAATGGACAACTCGCCTACAGTTTATTTATACTGCTAGCTGGATTGATTTCTAAAGTGGTGGGTAGTTACAATGTCAATCTCTTTACACGAGCAACTTGGACGTAGCGCTCGCCGGCCGCTGCCGGTGCACCGCTCGCTACGCTCGCTCGGCTCGCGCGCGGTTGGTCACAGTTTTAACCTAACCTATTTTACCCAGTTCAAATTGACGAATCATACAATCTGCCGCAGAAATGTTTTTACCATTGTCTAATTATCCACTCGCAGGCTACTTCCAAGTTGCTCGGAGAAATGTTTTTACCATTATCTAATTATCCGTGTTTTCGCAATATCCCTAGGATTTCGCGAAAATTCGAATTAGCAAATCATCCAATCGACATATACCTACAAAACTGGTGATTTTAAATCAAACACAAGACCACAGATAAATCAACAGTAGGTGAATCGACCGTTAGTTTAATCAACCTTTGTTTAATTAACTGTAGTAGAATAAACCGTAGCTGAATTCTCCTTTATGGATTTCGTTCATTAGTTATTACAAAAATCGGTGAAACGATGTTTAGATATTTTAAACGATAACTACGATCAAAAGACCTACTCTTTTGATCGTAGTTATCTTGAAAATAGTTAGAATAAACTTAGTTATTATAATACGTAACCTTCTCATAATATTCACCTGTAAGTGTAGAGGATGAACCCTAGGACAATCATTCA
Source organism: Aporophyla nigra (assembly GCA_947507805.1). Classification (NCBI taxonomy): domain Eukaryota; kingdom Metazoa; phylum Arthropoda; class Insecta; order Lepidoptera; family Noctuidae; genus Aporophyla; species Aporophyla nigra. The sequence goes on along the minus strand of OX382291.1, from coordinate 7,423,677 downwards.
CCCACTTAACCCAGTCAACCACCCAGTCAACCACTGTCTGACAACCAGCACCCTAATTGCGAAACGCACAATTTATAAGAATCTGAATGGGATTGAAGATTATTTCTAAACCATTGCGTCATTTGTTCGAATAAATTGTCGGCACAGCAACGTAAATAACGCAATGAATGTTGTTTAACTATGAATATTAAACCAATTCCTACCAATAAAAAGTTCCGCAATTACCCCTCTGTTTTACCAAAGGGTATCGTATTACAAGGTAACTGGGTTGTGGAGGACAGATAGGCAGTCACGCTTTGAAAAATACTGGTTTTCAGCTGCGTCCGGTTAGATGATGATAGAGGATAAACTCGGATTGCCAGCTCTGAATGGCTGACAGGTTAAAGCACAAATTTCAATCTAGGGTACTAAACCAGGTGGTTACAGGAAGCTGCTGTCCTAAGAAGGATCTTTATTCTAATAAAAATCAACAAAAAGTGATTTTAAAACAATCCAACTCAATCTATCGATCTATCTATGTCCATATTACGATAGTTGTTTTGAAGTCAAATAAAAAGCGACCGGTTCAATTTGAGTATAATTTCGGACATCAAGATTCCACTGAGAATTGTTTAGAAAATTCATGCTTCGTAACAAAATAGTTAATGCCTTTTCTCCGCACGTGTGCAATCAACTAGTATGGTGACATGTCGAAACATGGAGATTTCTATGGTATCCGTGGCTCTTACTGAAATATATGTACATTATACAAAAACCACCAATTTTGCCACCACTTTTCGCAAGAAATTGGTTAAAGGTTAGAACCGCATCAAAGTCCTTGGTTGATAAGTCTTTACTAACCAGTGGACCAATGTTGTCAAATTAAATAAATAAATAATAATAAAGTCATCACCGCATTGTGAAGATTAGTAAAATAAGAAGTGTAAGAGACGAACATGGAAAACGACTTCGTTTTATAATACTCTAGCTGCTGCCCGCGACTTCGTCCGCGTTACATTTCTTGCTCCCCCGACCCATCCCCTTATCGCATTGAATCGCCTGCCCATGCGAGTAATTTTTATTCGTGACCTCCAAAGGTCCTAGCGTGATGTAGCCTGTAAACTTCCTCGATAAATGGGCTATCCAACACTAAAGTTTTTTTTTTAATTCGAACCAGTTCTTTCCTGAGATTAGCGCAGTTCAACAAAACAAACTCTTCTATACTCTTATTATATGTATAACTAGCTTTAGCCAGCGGCTTCACCCGCGTGGAGGTCGGAAATTATCCCGCGGGAACATACTACCGGGATAAAAAGTACCCTATGTGTTATTCCAGGTTATAAACTATCTATGTGTCAAATTTCATCTAAATCGGGTCAGTAGTTTTTGCGTGAAAGAGGAACAAACATCCACACATCCATACATACAAACTTTCACGTTTATAATATTAGTAGGATGTGTGGATACAGATAAAGTAGGTTTTAAATAAGTCATATACGCATATTAGGTCGTATCACAAGGCAGCCGCTAGAGAATCCTATACACTAACGAAGTCCACTTTTCCCTTATTATAAAAAAATCCCGAAAATCGAGGAACTTCTCAATTCATACGATAAGTTGAGCATTCGATATACGTGAACCAATTTCGCGAAGTAACTTCAATCATTTGTTCCGTAAGTAATTCTGAAAAATTAACTGAAACATGTTCCGTGGGGGGCAGGACGTAAAGAGCAACATCCCGTTTCATCTTGTGGGTATCGTAGAAGGCAACTAAGGGATTTACTAGAGAATGGGCAGCAGCGTTCTTTATGCATTTTACCACTATACTGCGATCGCCGAACCCACCTGCCGAGCGTGGAGATTTTGGCAAACACCCCCCTTTTGGGGGAGACCCAGCAGATGTCCAGCAGTGCACGTCTTTTGGCGGAAAAGATGATGAACTGAAATATTATTTTTGTACATGTTTTTGAGTTCCTTTTTCAATTTCCCGATAGACAAGAAATTTTAGAATTCGTATTTGCAAAACAGAACTAATTTAAATTTTCCTAGGATGTGGCTATCGTGTACTTTGCAACAAAACGGCTTCCAAAACAGAAGTTAGGCAAGTTAAAGTTTAGTGACGGAAACTGACAACCCCAGGGTCTGTAACTGCGGGTTAACTGGCTTGTCCAAACAGTCCTTGTTCTAAGTTGTAAGACAAAGAGAAGTCATGACAACCTTACATTAATGCCTCAAAAATTAAATATTTGTACGAGGATAAAAAGTTGCCTATTTTGCTGAAAATATAATTTTTATTTATTTCCGTATTTAATTTATGCATTTAAAGCATGCATTTAATTAGGTACCTATATGACAGGTTAAAACATATCACGCTACTGGCACGGCAAGGTTACTCCGATTCGAAACTGCAAAGGCTTAAAATTGAGTTCTTTTGGATGGCGTTTTCAATGCAAATATATGTTGTGAAATTACCCGTGTTTTCATTGTTGTTTCATTATAAAATAATCTCTTAAAATAAATAAAATAATACACACTAAGAAAATAAAAGTTTACAGCTCCATGAACACTGCTGCGGTTGTGTTATGAATTCTCGTACATTTAATTATTTCTTTTATATTTGAGTAACCAAATGCAAGTATTTACCTAACCAATGTTAGAACCTTTAGAAAACGGAATATAAAGGTATGAAAATGTTAAAACTGCATTGTTTTTACATTTGTTGCTTTGTTTCGTTGTTGCTTGTATTCTATTGAAGTGCGCTAACCGTAAGCTCCGCTTCAACGCACCGAGTTTTTGCTGTTAAAAAGCTTTGTAATTGTTTGTTCAGCTTTAATAGCTTAACGTTTTGTGATTATGTCGAAAACATTACTAACTTACTACTGTTGTAGGTATTCAAATAGTTACTTCAAATAATTCTGAAACTGCAAGTCTGAAACACGAATGATTTTGTTCAATTGAATAAATGGTAGTTTTGTATAAATCGTCTATTATAACTCGTCAGGGCCGATACGATTTGGCCATCACTAGTCAACCTTGATAGCTAATTCGAGATATTAAAATTTTGTGCAAGTGTAACACGATATGGACTTTAGCTTTTCAATTAATTTAATGCGCTATTTAATTTTGATAAATTTTTAAGTTGTGTTTTTGTGAGCTTAATAAATCTGATAGATGAGGTCACTACCTAGACCAGAAATATTAACCGTTACTTTATAAGCTCCATATTAAAAAAAAAACAATGATTTATTTCAAAACTTAATGTACCTAACTCTGAATGATGAAAGAAAATATTTTAATAAAATAAATGGTAGCTAAATATTATTTGCAGCTATAATATTGACTGCCAGAGTCACGAGATTTGTTCGAAAGAGTTAACGTGGCCTGGCATATAGGCAACTGAAGGAACACGGGTGGGTTTTAGTCGCTAAAAGTCTGAAACGCCCTCCCCCTCCGCCCAGAGCGGGAAATGTAATTTGATGATTTCCAACCCACAAAAAAAAAGTTATAATATCAAAAACAAATTATTATAGCAATTAGAGGGACTCATTGTCTAAAATACATCGTGTCGTACAAACTGGGAAAAGGTTTCTGGGAAAAGCCCTTTGGCTCGCCAAGACTCATTTAAGAGGATCTAAAATGTTGGGTGAAAAGACTGCAAAGTCTTTGAAGAAGTAAAAGATATTCATGATAAAGTAAATGAAGCGATATCATCATCATCATTTCAGTCAAAGCACGTCCACTGCTGGACATAGGCCTCCCTCAAGCATCGCCACTTCGACCGGTTCTAAGTAATGAATCGAAATATAGACACTAAAAACGTCGACAACCGACCTGGGTCCTTACTCTCGAATATAATTCCAATAGATCAACATTGGTCAAACGTCAGTTGGTCGAGTTAAACGTCAGGGATTGGCTAGACTCAGTGAGTCCAGCCAATCCCTGACGTTTGACTGACAATTCCAATGTCGATCTATTGGAATTATATTCGAGAGTAAGCACCCAGACCGCGGTAAATTAATTTGAAAAAGTTGCCCCGATAAATATACGCCACCTACAACGATAAAAATGAAACGACGATATTCTATCCGATATGTCCAGGAACTACTGAAGAAAAAGGATCCAAATGTGTTTCAAGATCATAGCTGGAGACACCGATCTCAAATACCCCTTTTTAAATCTGCCTATTTTTACGGTGTTTTGGCAATAATCGCAAAATAAATTAAAAGTTAAAAAAACTTTAAAATAAAACAAGCTTTTAATTAAATGCGCTAAAAAGAATAAAATGATTTTTTCCTTTAATACTTTTACTATCAACTTATAACGTTTTTCTAACGTAACGGCTTCCTTACAATGTTTTTCTTCACCGTTTTGAGAGCAGTGGTGATGAAATAATTTACTTAACGTAAAGCGCCTGTCCGGTTTCGGATCTGCGACAACTCGTAGGTCGCAACGTTTACCGATAGGCCACGACTGGTCTCTCTCTCTCTCAGTAAGTTTTAATTACTCGTATTATATAATTTGCCGTTAATTTTCAGGTAAAAAACAGCAACCCTCTTTTAAAATTAATACATATAATTTGCGAACGTATAAAATCTGTTATAGGAAGGTCAAAGTGCAGTCAAAAATAGGAGGTTTAATTAATTATTGAATACTCGCTTTTGCCAGCGGCTTCGCCCGCGTGGAGGTCGGAAAATATCCCGCGGGAACGTACTACCGGGATAAAAAGTTGCCTATGTCCTTTCTCAGGCTCTAAACTATCTGTGTACCAAATTTCATTTAAATCGGTTCAGTAGTTTTAGCAGGAAAGCCAGACAGACAGACAGATAGACAGAGTTACTTTTGCATTTATAATATTAGTGTGGATAATTATTAACACAATAGGATTTCTGAGCCTTCTTATTAAAACCGTTCAACTAAAAATTAACGTTATCTGCTTAATATTCTTAAAGAGTAAAGTAGGAAGATTATTAAATTGTAACTCTCACAAAGAATAAGCTCTCCGAAAGGTAATAAAATTCTCATCTGCATCGGTTATGCCGTTGTGATGTTACTCTAAAATGGCGGACGTGCCAGATCGTGGGATTATGTAAATAAATAATATATGAATGCGTAATCAGTCTGTAATGTTCCCACTGCTGGGACACAGGCCTCCTCTCTGTGAGAAATATTAATGGCAAAGGGAATTCTTATGTTTTAAAACTGGGGTTAATAAGGGTTTGCTGTTTTACCTCTACTACTGTACGGTACATTTAAATTGTGAACTCTTTTCAGTTCAACTGGTATATTGAAAGTTAGAAAGACAGCACTAACACCCAAAACTAAAAACAATCGACAAAGGAATGAGTCCTTTTGTTTTTACCCAAAGGATGAAATGCAACTATTGATCGCTTACTCAAATATGTACTTATATTTTATTCATCCGCTGCGCGTCGTCGCCAGTATAAAATTGATATACATGTACGGGGGTTTCTCGTTCAACTGTTTACACAGAATTTTCTACAATTTCTTTAACTCTTAAATGTATGGTTTTTACTTTTTAACCAATTTAAATTTATTTGGATGTAAGATGAGCTATATAGTAAGGAAAATATTTAAAAAAAATATTCATAAAAATCCTTTTTTTATGGGATGGTGGTAATTTACATCTTTATGTAATCAAAACTAATCTACTGAGAACAAAATGTGTAGTGAGATAATAAACCACTTTTTTCAATTACAAAAACAAAAAATGCATTTAAGCATTACCTTTGTACATATTTTTCTTCTTGTCTATTTATATGTGTGCATAAATGGTTAAATAAATAAATAAAATGATGAACGGAAACGAAAAAAAACTTTTTTACAAAAAAAAACAACCGACTTCCTTAAAAACACTACAAATTGAAAAATAACTTTAATTTCGGAAGTCGGTGTCTTAGGATCTGTATTTATGGTTTTTTTGCCACCGACTTCCGAAATTAAAGTTATTTTTCAATTTGTAGTGTTTTTAAGGAAGTCGGTTGTTTTTTTTTTGTAAAAAAGTTTTTATTTTTTAATTTTTAGTTGTGGTATCCTCCCCGCACTAATTCCAAACAAACAATGCATATTTATGCGATAGCAGAAATCGCGGTTGATTTGCTGTCATTTTTTAAAGAGTTCCGGTGTCTATCTCTGGAACTCATCATCAGATCTAAATGAAATTTATATGGGACCATTTCGGAATAAACTCCTTTCAAACAAAAAAGAATTTTGCAAATCCGTTTATATATGACGGAGTTATGGCCGAACATACATAAAAAAATATAAACATCCGAATAGAGAACCTCCTCCTTTTTGAAGTCGGTTAAAAATTACATTGAATTGGTTGATGGAAATTTCAATCACAATGCATTTAAGGGTTAAATCACAGAACTATAGCTCCAAGATTCAAATAGTTTGCTTCAGGGCATAAGTTTTTGGTTAAGACTGCTATGTTGCAGTACCTATTCATTCATACATACACATACAATTATAATTCATAACATGTCTAAATCTAGTTTAGAATCTAAAAAATATTACAATCAGCCTAGCAATTTCCAAACTCGGTTGAGGTCGGCTTCCTATATTAGCGGTTGTAACTATATACTAGTATTTTACGTAGAGCGACTGTCTATCTGAGCTCCACAACCCATCAGTTATTGGGTAACAGAAAACCCTTGGGAAGACTGACTGTCCCACTTTCTGACTATCACAATTCTACATATGTATATACCTGTATATCATTGCCTGAGTAAGTACTTTTATTAACCTAAGTGACGACCGAAGCTCCTGCAAAGCTTATTGCGTCGTGGATAGTCAAAATAATGATTGCCAAATACGTATTTACAATAGTTCTATTTGTTTTATAGGGAAATCGTTCTGTCCTTTCTTTCTTTGTTCTGAGCGACCTATTCAAAACCAAGAATACAGAGACCGAAATAACTAAAGATATCTTTTACATTTCGATATCATTATTTTTACGTAATGAAATATATTCTGTTTCTTTCAATTTAGAAGAGGATCTGTTTACTTTTCATGTATTTAATGGCATAGTTATTCATTACTCCGCCGGAGACAAGTAAATTTTTACTTCAGATAATTTTTGTAACAAAGGGACTTGTTAAATAATAAGTCTTTTAAAGTTTGAGATGAAGTGGATTTATAAGAAAGTAATTTTCATTTACATTATTTTAGAGAAGATGTTTAGATAAATGTAGGTACCTAATACGTTCTTAGGTATAGTTGTTTCAGGAAGCATAGTAGTACGGTAAACCTAAAATATTTTTATGTAACAGCTTTTTTTTAAATTATGCAAGCTCAATAAACAGCATGAAAATGTAAGTTGCCGCCAGTCAAGATTATTTCTTATTAGAATCAAAGCTGAGGTATATTATGAAACATTTCAGACCCCACCATCATCATTGCCTGATGACAAATGGTTGAGCTGTAGTGTGCTGATCCACGCGTCATGTTCGTGAGCGGAAACCATCAGCTGCGACGGGCACCTTTTTACAACTTATATTTAATCTTGCATTTTGAATTCCTCCAGGATTTAATTATCATTACAGCCGAAAAACGTCCACTGCTGAACAAGAGCCTCCCCCATTTGGGGCGTTTGTCATAATCACCACGCTTGGCAGGCGGGTTGGCGATTGTGAGTGCATAGAGCCCTCTGCTGCCCATTCTGTAGTAAGTCCCCTAGTCGCCTCTTACGACACCGACGGGAAGAAATGGTATGGTCATATTCTTTACGTCCGGTACTACTCGGAAAACGAATTCTTAGTGTCTAAACACACTATGCCGAAGGTATGCGACCGAAATTCGGCATGATTACGCCTGCAATGGTAACTGAATTACTGACGAAACATTATGCCGAAATTACGTTGCGTCATAGCATACAGCCGAACTTCGGTCCGGTGTAAGTTCAGCCGCAGTTCGGCGGCAACGTATTCTGTAGAGCACACATTATACGCGACCGAAGTTCGGTTCAATTGCCGACGAAGATTCTGTATTTGTCCTCTTGTAAAGCCTCTACAATTGCTATTACTGTAAAATAGTCTATTTGTCGGGTTTCGCACCTCAAAACTAATAACGGAACCCTAACAGGATCACTTTGTTTTGCGTCTGTCTGTCGGGCTTTTTATATAACACGACACGATGCACACAAAGTTCCGCAACTGAATTTCAGCCGCATAAGTTCGGCACTTATGGTGTGTCATATCAGCCGAATACGTCGGAACGTAAAATAAGCCGCGGAAATTGGGCCGCGTACCTTCGGCATAGTGTGTTTAGAGCCTTATATAGTTCTTACTTATAGAAGCAACAAGTATAAGTAACACAAGATTTTATAAAATCTTGAGTAAAGTGAATGTCCTTGGAGTTTCTTGCCCGATATTCTCCAGAGTTCATATTCTGTTATAGGCAGCTTCATCTTTTTAGACTATCCTACGTGCCTAAGTAATTTAAACAAATGCTTTGTCTAATTCCTTTTTCATGACTGCCCGAAAATAGGAGTAATAGGTCTCGATTGTCATATTTGTATGTATGTATGTATGTATGTGAGTTTTTTTATTTAGCCATAATGTTCTTAGATTGTTTTAAAGTTCAATAACGATATCGTTTAGCTGCAGGGAACTGTCTTGATTGGTTTTATTATTACTTTGTTTAAACTGAAGGCCCTGATATATGTCCGACCTCTTAATTAGCTGGCAATCTATATGACCATCAATATCTTATGAAATACAAGAGCTTCTATTGAGTAACACAGAAAGGTGTTATAAGGGTCATTTTAACTGGGAAGGGTTATCTTGGGCTCAAAAGTAACGGGTTTCCCTAATTATTCAAGGAGTGAGTGCGGTAATTTGTTTTAGTTAATTGCGAGGTCCTCTGCACACAGGGTGTAGCCGGGCGTAATTTTTTTTGTCGAACAGTTTTTTAAGAAAACCGTTTTTCGCGTTTCTACTGTTGGATTTTATTCGTTTTTATATATTTGGTATGGCAAGAAGTGACTCAAAACTCTCTGTTTGCACAGACTCGCAAGAATTTAAACATTAATGATCTTCCGTTTAAATTCGGTTTATCAGCTAACAAATCCACTCCAGGGTTGATCTCGGCGAGCACGTTAATTTTATTGTTATAATAGGCTCTCCCGCTACCACCATCTCATCTAATTTTAATAATGACGCGGACGATGAATCTTGGCTGAATTAATTGATACTACGATATGCGACTTTACATATAAAAACAAAGAAATACCGCAATTTTCGTGGCGTTTTATCAAAACAGCTCCGACCTTCACCGTTTCATGTTAGTTATGTGGTAAAAATAATTTTCCTTCCGTATCTGATTCCATTAGCGTAATTAAAACGAGCTGGACGATAAAAAATGATTTATTAAACACGTAACTTAATACAGAAAATAATAAAACAACATACTTAATTAAACAAAATATTTTACTACAGTATTACAAACTAAATTAAAAAAAAAAACACATAAAAAATAATCACTACACTTGAAAATAAAAACATTACACAAATCATTAAAAAAACAACATCGTGCCGCCAAAACGACAAAAGAACTCACCTCGGAAGTCAATGCGTGCGAACTTCTCTTTCTTACACTTCAGAACTTTAAACCGGTTTAATTTCAGTATCAGCGACATGATTGTGAATTTTAATAAATCACGGCAGGGTAAACATTACTGGGACTCAGGAAAGAAAGCACCGGGGCCGTTCACTAGGAACGGCCCGCTCGGCGGGAACATTAGAAAAACCAATGTAGGCCGGTAGAACTTTCGCGCAATGACTAAGTAAGCTAGCAGGCGACCGGCTCGGGCCGTGGTCGCCGATACAGTGGCAGGGTTGGCGAAGGGAGGGCGGATCTAGGGAGCTGTACCTCCCCGCTGCCCCCGCCAGCCCCTGCCCGCAAAGCGCGCTCCTCTACAGCCTGTAGCGTATTTCAATAAGCTCCAGCCGCCAGGTGCTGTTTCCGATACGCTTTTACAGCACGAATGATTAATATTTATAAGCGTGGCATGTCCTTTACAAGATAGGTACATATTGGTTTTGTGGATAAATAATAAGTGTCGTGAATAAGATTGGCATTTTAAGTTGTAATAAAATATCGCTCTGTGCTGCTCAGTAGGTTTGAGGCTTAAGGAAAATGTACACGTTTTTTCTATAAAAAATAAAAATGTATGTAATAATCTTCACTGAGAAATAAATTTTCTTTTTGGAAACTTTAGGTACGTCTTTGTTAAACCATCGAGTTATTTCTGCCGTAGTTATTATAGTGAAACTAAATACCAGAATGTTCTTCAAAGTATATTCAGTCTATAACCTACTGCTTGAACACTAGCTTTCTCTCAGTAGGGTGTATATGATGGGGTTATCACGTCGTTGATGATCGCCATGATTGAGTCATTATACGAGAAACTGTGTTTTTTGTGGTGCTGGACGTTCTTCCAATGGGTGTCATATAAGGCGACTAAAGGCTTACTAGAGAATGGGCAGCAGCGTTTGCTTTGCATTTTGTCACGCGCCGGCCAAGTGTGACGATTAAGGCAAATTCTCCCAAAAAATGAACCTGTCATATTGACGGTGCATGGGGGTGGCCTATGTACAGCAGTGGACATCGTTCGACCGAAATGATAATGACGTCAAACTGAGGATCCTTCACAATCTTAAAACTGAAATTGCTATGAGAAACGAATTTTAATTTGGAGAGCACATTATGGTTTCCTTGCTGCCGTCGGGTTCAGATTGCTGCGTGAAAAGTGACAAAACTTCAGGTGAATTTGTTTCAACGTGTGTTACGCTATTTTAACTGTCCCTTAGGTTCCGCGGTCGTAAGTGACTGCGGAGCGTGGGGTTAGAGTTCGAATCCCAGTTAGGGCAAAGTGTTATGGGTTTTTTATTAGGATTTTCTCTGTAACAGCCTGGAGTTTGGAAGTCGGCGGTGTCATATACCCGTGCCTCGGAAAGGACGTAAAGCCGTCGGTCCTCTCTCCGGTCGTGTCGGATTGCCATTTCATCGGAACTATGAGAGTAAGAGAAGAGTGCACCTGTGTCTGCGCACACACATGTACAATATAAGATCCACCTCTTTGATGGCTACTCTCCGCTGAGATGGGCCGCCATGGCCGAAATTCGGTCTGGAAGACTCATCATTTCAGCCGCAAGACATCCCCTGCTGAACTTAGGCCTCCCCCAATTTGGGGGACTTTGCCATAATCGCCACGCTTGGCAGGCGGGTTGGCGATCGCAGTATGGTGGCACAATGCATAGAGAACGCTGCTGCCCATTCTCTAGTAAGTCCCTTAGTCGCCTTTTACGACACCCACGGGAAGAAAAGGGGGTGGTGTTATTCTTTACGTCCGACACACTGTAAGACTGTTCTGGAAGACTATTTTACATTAATTTCATATGTGTTACCCAGCCAGTGTTAGCTTTTTCCTCCCCTAATCCCTAAAGTAATCAAGAAAATTCTGATTGAGGTAGGTTTCGGACTACTATGAGTGACATCATTCTTGTTCTTTGGTTGATACCAGTGGGCCGCGTAAATAGTATAATGCTGATCATTGGCAAGCACATAACTTGAGTACTGCTAGACCAATTTGGCTTTTTTACCTAACAACGGCTACGCAAAAATTGTTATGGTTATTGGTTATGATTTTGATCTGTATGAATGTGTGTTCATATATTCCCTCATAACTTCTAAACCAATATGCATAATTTGAAAACGAGGTATTGTCTTCCTTGTCCGCTGGAATGGCTATGTGAAATTCACATCACATTAAATTGAAGAAACAATACAATCACCGCTTTCTGGTGTGAATATTATGTTGTTTCATAGTTTTTAGAGCGTGCTTTTTTAGTAGTCGGGTTTTAGTCTTTTAGCTTACTTTTTTCTGTTTTAAAATAACCGTAATACAATGCCCTTCAAAACTGGGTACTTTTAAAATTACAATAACTTTTAAAGTACACAAGATTCTTCGAAATAAATACGATTAGAAAGAGAAGTTTATTTTTGACATAAACACCAGGTATACAGTTGATAACCTCCTTTAAGGAAGAACTGGAAAACTTAATTAGCAAAAACACTACTTTTACATGTCGGTCCTACTTTAGAGTTTTTTGTTTCACCTTTTGTTTTCTCATAATATTTCTTGATCGATGAATTTTGTTACGTTTGCACGTTAACTTTACATATTTCACCTACAAAATGGACATAGTCATGGCTTTTCTAGAACTTACTTACATTATTTTAGGTAACTTCCATTTTTCTTACAGAGAATTAGATTTGCACTTATATTATATTAAACATATTCTTGTTATTATATTCGCAACTGCTGGACTGAGGCCTCCCCCAATTTGGGGGGCTTGGCCATAATCGCCACGCTTGGCAGGCGGGTTGGCGATCGCAGTATGGTGGTAAAATGCATAGAGAACGCTGCTGCCCATTCTCTAGTAAGTCCCGTAGTCGCCTCTTACGACACCCACGGGAAGAAATGGGGGTGTCTAAACCATATACACAGTAATAATAGTAATCTTTTATTTTTTCAAAACTCACACCTATTTACAATTCTTTTACCTACCTAAAATTAGACTTTATAAATTAGTGGCAAGATAGAAAATGCTGTGCACAGGTTACATCCGTCGCCGTCACCATGATCGAGCTGCTATTTTAAGTGTGGTGCAGTGCAAAAGTAAGTTTTACAATATTACGAATTTATTAATTAAAAACGTGCATGTGTGAATGAACTTATCTGTTCGTGTGAGTGATTGTAGTGTGACTTCCAAAAAATGAGGAGATTCTCAATTCGACTGTATTTTTTTGTTTTATGTTTGTTACCTCAGAACTTTCGGCTGGGTGAACAGATTTTGATGATTCTTTTTTATTTGAAAGCTGGCGCTTCCCGTGTGGTCCCATTTCTAAGTTTGTCCAGTTTTGACAATGACATCCATAAGAAAACCATATAAGTCTTAAATGTCACCTGGCCTGTACAGGAATAGGAATAGGAACTGGTATAGGAATTAGTGCGGGGTAGATACCATAAGTAAAAAGTTAAAAATAAAAAGCTTTTACAAAAAAAAAACCGACTTCCTTAAAACTGCACAAAGTGAAAAATTTACTTTAATTTCGGAAGTCGTTGGCAAAAAACTTAAATATAAATCTTAAGACACAGACTTCCGAAATTAAAGTTATTTTTCACTATGTATTGTTTTAAGAAAGTCGTTTTTTTATTGAAAAAAGTTTTTATAGTAGGTAAGAGTTTTAGAAAATTTCATCAACTTTCTATGAAATTATTGTTTATTATAAATTAGTTACGTTTTGAATTTTAATTCAACTTTTCTAATATCGGTATTTTTGGTGTTCTCTGATCGTGCCGCACCTACTCCTGTTCTTGCTGCGTAGGTTTGTTCTAGAACCTTCTCATATCTAACAGAAGGTACATATATAAATATCGTAGGCGGCCTTTTGTTTTCTCATTCTTATTATTTTATTATCACACGCCCCCATGGGAAAAGCCGCAAATATCTATATGTATGTGTTTTTGTTTAGAAATGACGAGGCCCGAGTGCGCGTCTCGATTTTATGGAAATTTCCCTACAACTGGTCGACACTTCACGTGACCAGAAGGTTGGATCATTCATTGGCAAAAGAATTGCCATTCTTTTGGGCACGTTTCCGGATGTGATGTGTGATAAATGTTTTTGTGTTTTTTATATATTTTAGCAATAAAGGCTGGTTTTTCGTGACAAAAAATAGTTTTTAACTTTTTTTTTAGTTTGTTTATCTGTTTGACTGAATTTAGGACTCAGCATCACACATGATGCCGGTTAAATTAGATATTTCTTTTAAGTATGGTTTTCACGCTATTTGCAATGCTAGGCTATTTTTATGAGCAATATTGCATTATGTTCTATAGTTCACCGCAAATTATAAAAGTCGAGCTAAATTGTAATATTGCTTATAGTAACAGATTTAAATGTTAAATGATTATCATGACGCTATTATACCTTTATTGAACTCCGACAACTATTAAAATCATCTTTCCAAAAAATTTAACCGCCGAAAAAACTGAAAAGCAAAAAATAATAAAGCTTAAAATTATGAGTCGGCGCATTGAGTGATCTTTGTTCATTGGTTTTTCAGCGCCGACTCATAATTTTAAGCTTTATTATTTTTTGCTTTTCAGTTTTTTCGACGGTTACATTTTTTACTAAAAAGTTTTTATTTTATAATTTTTTTAATGAATAAAGAATTATCAAAATCGGACTACTCTGTATAAAGTTATGCGTGGTTAAACATTACAATCAGTGAGTGAACAATCAATGATCCCCTGTTTTCTGACCCTTAGGGTTTGATTTTGTTTTCCAAATTCATATGGGACCACTTTCGGAGTATACCATTTCCAATAAAAAAAGAATTATCACAATCGGACTACTATGTAAAAAGTTATGCGTGGTCAAACATAATAAGGGTTATTTGTAAAACACCGGCAACCTCTCAGGACTGTGTTACTAACATCATAGTCAACAACTTTTGTTCTATGACTTTTAAAAATTCGTCATATTTTAGTTCACCAGACATTAATAAAAAAAAAAAAATATTTAAATTAAACGGTCTAAATATTACGAAGTCTATGCGAAACAAAAAAAGCAGATAGTACATTAGCGAGGCGAGCGGAGTTAGGGTGGCGGGAGCGCTTGAACTTGAACTATTTACGGGCGGCCGATTTTTGTATGAAAATCTGATGAACTAAAATATGATGAATTTTTAAAAGTCATAGCACAAAAGTTGTTGATTATGATGTTAGTAACATAGTCCTGAGAGGTTACCGGTGTTTTACAAATAACCCTGTATATACGCGTCGAATTGATAACCTCCTCCGTTTTTTTTCGTCGGTTAAAAACAAATAGTTTGGCGGTTCGACGACTTGTTTGCAAATCATTTCTAGTTCAGCATCTCAAGTTGGACCATTAGGGCCAAACTCCGAGATTTCAGCACGTTGAAGGAGTCCGTTAGGGGCGATGTCTGCCACGGTTGTGGATTTGCTGGAAAGAGTAACTGTGGCCCTGGCATAGACAACTGAAGGAACACGGGTGGGTTTTAGTCAGTAAAAGTTGAACACGCCCTGTTCCGCCCAGAGCGGGAGACGTCATTTGATGATTTCCCACCCAGAAAGAAAAAAGGGCCAGACTCCGTAGACGTTTGCAAAACTAGGAGAGTCAGTACTCTCAGAAAACGTGGTAAAAATTCTAAAACATCGCTTTGAATAGCGTGAACTCTTGCAAAGACTGACACACATAGTTATAGCGCATCGTACATAGTTTTGCTCATAACCTGCCAAGTGAAATTCAACACGACATGATTTTCAAGTTCCGTTGAGCGAGAAGTGCATGAAGAATCTCTGTCATTCACTCCGTCTTTTAGAGTTTAAAGCCACGCTGAAACTACTCGTCGCATAAGTGAACTTCTAGATAAATTATTAAGCGTATAATGCACGTTCTCGGTCCTCCGTCGTGAAGTTGAACGCGAAGTATGTTGGCACACCTCTAATAGACGTACGCTTCAAGTCTCCCGGCGGATTTCAACAATGCACACAAGTTCTGCGAGGATCGCTGGCAAAGGAAAATTTCTTCCCTTGATTATTATTGCTAAAGAAGATGCGGTTGGTAAAATTTCGCCTTTATAAAAAAACAACGGCAATGGGTGATGGCGAAATAAATTCTCAACACTTTATTTTAAGACAACTGTTAATGGTGCCGACTTATTGATTTATAAGTTGCTGTTTCTTTTACACTGGTATAGTTACAGTGATTTCGGTCGAACACGCGCGATTATCCGCGTTCACTAAAACAATGATATCTCAGCATTTCCGCATGAGGGCTCACCAAAAATAATGTCATTAAAATTGTTATGAAATAAGGCTACCTGATTATAAAGGGTTCAGTACAGTTTTACGTTGTAATATATTTCTAATTCGACGTTTTTGTACGAAAGTCGTAATATTTATGAAATTATAGCTTGAATTCTAAAAGTAAAAATACAATAATTAGGTTGAAAAGGGAAAGGGAGGCCTATGCCCTGCAATTACTGGGTACGTCTTTCATTGACTTGAATGTGCCTTGGTAGCTGAAAGTATTGTCATGCTCACTCAAATGTGTCGCTGATGATGGCGTGTGTTGGATCATTTGCTGGCTGTTTATTTGTTTTTACGCCGATGCCGCGATGGTCCTAGTTTATCATTTGTGGCCTCGAGTTGTAACTCGGGTCGTAACAGCTATGTGAACATAATTCAGCATTGCATATGTGAGCTGTCACGCCCTTTATGCCAGGAGGCTTTTATTTTGGTACCTATATTTATATTATATAAATATTTTTTGCTTTTGCTTGACTATAGATTTCATTTTATTTGTTGGAATATTGAGTTGGCTAGCTGACATAATGGCAAATCATTTAATTTAATGTTTTGTGTCTCTTAATGTAAACTACTTACAATTGTATAGAATCAAGTTCTTCTAACTTAACAGACAGCTGTGCTGCTGGGGAGTTTGTTGCGCCACTTCTTCTTTCCAGCTAAAGCACTAGGAACTGGTGAAGGGCAGGCGTTTTGGGGGACTGTCTTATGTAACTTTGAGGTTCAAAAAGTGCTGTGTGTTAAATGGTGCTGATCCAGACGTCGTGTTCTTTAACGTGCGCTCTTAGCTGCCACGGCTTATTTTAACTCCTAAACCGTTCTGCCATCTATGGTTTTAATAAAATACCTTTATATCGGTGGTATGGGTAACTATAGAGCAGTGCTGGCCTAGTGGTGACCAGCTCTGACTTACGAGTCCAGGTTTAGGTCGTAGGTTTAAAACCAGACAGGCGATTTCCTTTGTGTTAAAATCATCACAACTACTCTCCTTCTCAAACTGATGAAGGCTAACATAAAGAATAGCACTATCCCATTTCTTCCTGTAGGTGTCGTAAAAGGCGACGAAGGGACTTACTTGAGAATCGACAGCAATGTTCTCTATGCATTTTTTCCACCATATTGCGATCGCCAACCCGCCTGCCAAGCGAAATGACAAACTGCTCCCAAAAATGTACCGGTTAAATTGGCGGTGCATGGAGAAGGCCCATCAGTGAATGTATTTCGGCTGAAATTATGATGTTGATGAGGTATAGGAATAACTGTATAAAGAAACACCCCTTTTTACACTCTTTATATTAGCTTCACTTGTATGTTTGTATATTTGTATGTTTGTATGTGTGTTTGTAACCGACTCTTTATAGCGCGAATTTGACCCACTTTAAACGACCAGATTTCATTCAAACTTTGCACACCTGTCAAGGACCGATGACAATGCAATAATTAAATAAATTTGTTCCATTATCCTTGTCATGGTTACCAGGACAGCAAAAAAACTGTCACAAACTACGCTGACATACGTCTCAAAATTCGAAACACCCTAAAAAATAGAAAATAAATGATAGTTTTAAAAAAACTAAAAAACACGCTTCCATTGAAAACCAAACTAAAAAGTACAAAATAATGGAAAAAAAGCGTAAGGTGCTTTTTAAGGTATTTTTTTATTGATATCAGGCACCCCACGTTTTTTTTCCATTATTTTGTACTTTTTAGTTTGGTTTTCAATGGAAGCGTGTTTTTTAGTTTTTTTAAAACTATTATTTTTTACTTTGTAGTCTTCGATCAATAATAGCACTTTGTAGATCTTTTTGGATATCAGTTTTTTTTTTTTACATTCTAATTCTGTAATAACTGATTTGGCTGTGACATATTTAACAGCTTAATCAATATTACACAGCGTCATTTGTTTTTTCATCGACATGAATTACATGATTCCTGATTTAACGACATACAAACATTACCACGCATATGCATAATTATTAGTTAAATATAATTGGTTCGGGAGTCAAATAACAAAATATCAAGCGAATTTATCGGTGACATATGGCCTATGGGATTACAATATGACGCAAATAAATTACAGTGATTGGCAAAAGCGGTAGTGCATCTGTCTTTGCTTACGAAGAGTCATAATCATAACCAAAGTGCATTATGTGAGTCATGATCTAATTACGCACTCCCTAAAAGGAATGTACCAACTTCTTCAAACAGCAGGCATGTCACAAAAAACGTCAATCGTTCACAGATGGCATCGCGCGCCCCGCACTCCCTTCGGCGCGGGCGCATCCGAGCTGTTGATATATCGTTACTTGCTGAGTAACGTACACCGCTGGCTTTAAATGATTGTTTAGTCATCGCTGGGGCATGAGACGGACGGTGTATGCGGTATTTCGGAGTGTCGTGACGTAGTCGACGTGTGGGAGTCGTACTTCATCTGATTCGCCGAGCGGGCAAGTCAGACTGGCTCAGTTGCCTCAGTTGTGACTGGTGCCTTGTTGTAGCCGCTCGTTGTTGGAAGCCAGTATTTTTCTACAACATACATTGAAGAACACGCTACAATCATGCACGATACTATTTGGAATCAGGTATTTATTCCTTTTATTTCAAAGTTATGTCAATGGCGAGGCGTATGTTTTTTTTTTTAGTTTTTGTTTTATTCGTTGTTCTGCATTGCCATGGTTTTATGCCGAAATTTTACGTGATGATGTTTATTCGTGCAATAATTTATGATCTGTAGTTAAAGCACTGAACGTTATTTTGATTGCGTTGTGTGAAATGTGAAAAATATCTATTATGTCCTATATGACGACGTGTCTTGGAGATGATATCTACCTCTATTATTATTACAAACAAAAAGAGATCT
The DNA here is from genome assembly GCA_947507805.1 of Aporophyla nigra. Classification (NCBI taxonomy): domain Eukaryota; kingdom Metazoa; phylum Arthropoda; class Insecta; order Lepidoptera; family Noctuidae; genus Aporophyla; species Aporophyla nigra. The sequence continues at coordinate 7,404,916 of OX382291.1, read as the reverse complement.
GATTTATTCTATAATATTTATCTATTAATGGTCGTACTTATTTTCCTATTATCTGTTTTATCAATTAGAAACATTTTATATTAATGTACGAGTTAAAAACAAAGCGTAATTTGCTACAATTTGTTGCGCGGTGCCATACAAGGCCAAGGTCTACAGTACCAATACTGGTGACACATTATATCATACTATATAAACCGTATCTTACTAACAATATTATAAAAGTGAACATTAGTATAATATGTTCGAATGTTTGTTACTCAATCTCGCAAAAATGGCCGAATAGACTTCGACGAAATTTGGCACACAGATAGTTTTTAACCTAAATTAACATATTGGATACTTTTTATCCTGGCAGTCCGTTCCCCGTGGGATGATTTCCAACCTCTACAGGCGAAGCCACTGGCTAAAGCTAGGACACAAAATAATATACCTACAACTGATAAGATGGAATGTTCCCAAAACCAGCGACCGGATTCTCGGACCGATAATTCAGTTGTTACATTGTTAGCAATGATTGGTACGAAACCAATTTTGTCATTTTATTTATCACAGTGAATTAAAATAAGCTTATCTATTTATTTTCTAGAATAAACAAGCTCGTTAAATTTACTGTTATTAACTTTGTTGTCCATGGACAGACGAACATGTTTCTTACCAAGACCCTTCCTTGCCTCGGAAAACACGTCAAGCCGTTAGTTCTGGCTTTAATTCGGGCTTTCTTTGGCAATCGTTACGGGTCTTTTCTGAAGTCTGATAACTAGTCTCATCTAAGGCATATCATATTACCCAGTAATTCCATCTAACAGGTCCATGTAAAATACGTAGGTACTGGTATTCGGATTCGTCGGTGTAGACTGGAAGTCAACGCCAACATAATTGACTAAAGTCTACGCTGATTAATTGATCAAGTGCAACGTACCAACTGACCCCATGCGGTTGTTTTATAATCACAATTCAAAACAGTGGTTCGTGAAACAATCATGCTAAAAAAACCTAACATAAGGGCAATTCCCGTATTTGTAAGAACTCACTTCACATCACATTTCAATCTGTCAAGAATATTTCGAATTTCCGTGTATGGAAATTCTAAGTATTCAATGTACAGAAATTCGAAATTCGAAGTATTATATTGAATACTTCGAATTTCCTTAAATTTTTGACATTTATCATCACCGAGACGAAAATTTGGTCGATACGAATCTAAAAATGTTAAAAATTAGTTGCACTAATTGTGAACATTTTTAGATGCGAAAGGAAAGCCTATTTTGTTTTAGCATTCATGGTTTTACATAGCTGGTCGACCGGTCGATATACAATCAACCTTATAATTTTTTGGATAACAATTCATTTCAACAAACAGTGATAGATTATGAAATGAAATTGAAATTGCCTCATTTTAATACACGTCGTGGATGATAATAAGGTCAAAGGCCATACGTTCACACCGTGACTAACTACAACGTCTTTTATTGTATATCCAGTGTTTACACAAATGTTTAAGATTATGTTGATTTACTTACTTACATAATAAAATAAAATATACAAAAACATTTCTCTAGCAAAGTCAGCTGCCAAGACTGACGTTTTAAGCCATACATTTCAACACTTACGTCATTGTTGAAATGTGTGGATTAAAATGTAAGTTTGTAGAGTTCTGTCTTGTAGAGTTAGAGGCTTAGTTCTACAGCAGTACTGATAACTTTTTAATACTGAAAATGTTATGTATACCTTTATTACGACGGTGACTAGAATCAATCCTATTTTAATGTAAATGTTGACGTTGAAAAGCGCCTTTTATGTGCCTATTTGAAATAAATGCTTTGACTTATTAATACTGTAGCTTCCCATTAGTGAAAGAAGTTTTAGAGTAGGATCAAGAGCTCTTAAGATTACTCTTCCATACAAACTCACAAATTGTACCTCTTTTTAATATTATAGTAGGTACATAGACTTATAAGTAGTGCAAGACACGATAAACTACTTTTGTTGCTATATCTATACTATAATATTATAAAGCTGAAGAATTTGTTTGTTTGATTGATTGAACGCGCTAATCTCAGGAACTGCTGATTCGAATCGGAAAATTCTTTTTGTGTTAAGTAGCCAATTTATCGAGGAAGGCTATAGGCTATATACCATCACGTTACAATGAAAAGGAGCCGAGCATCAATGAAAAATGTTGCAAGTACGGGGAAAATTTATTCCTTTTGCGAGTTTCCGTTGCGTGTGCTGCGCAAACTGTTAAAGTAACGCACCAATCATGTATGACGGAATTGTTCTTCTTAAAAAGTTCAAATAAAAAGTCCGCAAGAGCATACGTCTATCTTTTAAGGTTGACTCACTATAACTCTTTTTATTGTAATCAAATCTAAATACTATCTCTAAACGAATATATAAAGCTGAAGAGGTTGTTTGGTTGAACGTACAAATCTCAGGAATTATGTTAAATGTTGGATAGCCCATTTATCGAGGAAGGCTATAGGTTATATAACATCACGCTGCGACCAATAGGGGCGGAGCAGCAACGAAAAATGGATGAAAACTGGCAGGCAATTCGATGCGACGGGAAGGGTCAGGAAGCAAAAATTTGACGCGGACGAAGTCGCGGGCAGAAGCTAGTTACTTATAAAATCATTAGTTATCGGGATAAAAAGAAAGTACATTAATAACAAGATTCTGTTTATCTAAGCCCTGACAATGGACAAGATATAAATATTTTAAACATAAATTTATTGAGTTAGAGGTAGGTATTTAGAACTTCCACGTAAATATCTTACAAATGCTCCGTTTGATACATTAAAAGGATGTTGACATGTACTGGCTTAACTTGCTTTCCGAGGCACAAAAGGGTCTTTGTATGTAAAGATAGGCACCCATCCAAGAATCAACCGTGTCAAGTATAGCTTAACTTGATCGATCGATACGTGCCGCTGATATTACTTAGCCGCAAGTCCCTCAAACTTAACTGTGTCTTCGGGCACTAATTCTGTATTCTTAACTGGAGAATAATTAGTAGCAAAAATAAAGCTAGCATGTAGGTATATTCATTATGAAGTAGACACAATATACTCGAACAAATTTAAGCAGGATTCTGGATAAATGTTCTTACTAGCTTCTGCCCGCGACTTCGTCCGCGTCAAAATTTTTGCTCCCCTGACCCTTCCCGTCGCATCTATTTGCCTGCCAGTTTTCGTCGCTCTTTTTTATTTTAAGGCAATGTTTATAGCCTATAGCCTTCCTAAATAAATAGGCTATCCAACACAAAAAGAATTTTCCAATTCTTAGCAGTAGTTCCTGAGATTACCGCGTTTAACCAAACAAACAAACTCTTCAGCTTTATAATATTAGTATAGATAATGGTATTCGTAACTTGTTATCATAATGGAGGGCTCGTGGATGGGTAATAATAGCAGCACGTGTCGGTCTATTAGGCTTGCCTCTATTGGATAGAAGACCATCTTTAGATACCAAAAGAATTCCTTTTATCCGGAAAGCACGTTAAGCTGTTGGTCCCGGCGGCCATTTGTGAATCTTTCACAGTCCTTACGGGTAGTCAGAAGCCCGAAAGTCTGGTAACCAGTCTTATATACTAACGGGTGTCACATGCCCAGTTGCCTAGATTGTGGAAGTTGGCTAGGCAGCAGCAAATATGCTAGTATTCAGCTGCATCCCGTTAGACTGGAAGCTGACCCCAGTATAGTTGGAAGAAGGCTAGGCAGATTGCATTATTGTGTGTAGAGACTTACGTCTATTACATTGATTTAAAACCATAACACCTATTTCTTGTATGTATTTCCGTGATTCAGAAGGCAGAGGTGTATTTTTCATTCCAGGGCTTTCATATTCCTCAATTGCTTGTTTAATTTCTGTGCAATAGGCAGCGAGACAGCGAGCTTCAAACGAGCACATATCCATTCATACACAAAGTCACTACGAAATTTTTATTTGAAAACACTTATAATATTGTTGTCTGTCTGTTGTCTTGTTGTTTTAATTGGCGAAAAGATCCAAGGATATAATTGATCAAAATTTGTGAAAGGTATCTGCGTTAAGTTACTCTGAAATATAACTAAAACAATAATCAATAATGGAATCTTTAAGTGCTTAGCTGATTGCAATAAGGTCGCCACTTATTACCTGGGACTTAAACATAACTGGCACCCCTGCCTACCCCTTCGATTAAACAGGCGTGGAGTTATTTTTAACCGTCTTCAAAAAAGGAGGAGGTTATTAATTCGACTGTATTTTTTTTTTAATGTGTGTTACCTCATTACTTTTGACTGGGTGAACCGATTATGATGATTTTTTATTTTTATTTAAAAGCTGGTGCTTGCTTAAATTTGATTCCATTCGGACAATGATCACCACAAAGTTCTCATAACAAAACAAACACCAATAATTCATAATCCACAATGAAAGTGTTAAAATGTCGAGGTCTTTCAGTTCAAATGCAATAGTTTATCATTTGGAATGATAAACTGTTTCCCTCTTGGCACGGAAATATTCATCCGTATCACTATATACTTTACACCTTCAAGCATTTATAAATATATTTTGCAACTCCACTAAAGGAAGTCACACGAACGAGCGACGTAAATGTGACATAAATTGGAACAATGTTAAAATTGAAAAGACTCATTTTGTACTCATAATATTTGCACTTAGTTTAAGACTCTTCCACATCATTGGGTACTTAACCCATAGATATGAATAAAGTAACATTATTGCGACACAATAATTGCTTGTCACGAAAATAGAAATTCAACGAAAATAATATAAAATTGTAACTATGTTCGATTTTATGACAACCGTTCGATTTTTTTTTTATATTCATATACGTCGCTCGTTTGTACGTTCGCCTCTGCAGTACGATTCTATTTCCTCAATTGGAAACCGAGAACTGACATATCCGATATAAAAGATGGGTCAGTCTTGTTTCTTGAAACTTCAGCTGAGTTCAGTTTTTACGTGACGCGGATACAAAGTTCGTCACGCCAACTGTTTGGTCACAGAGTGTCATCATTCCGAACTAATTCTCTCAGTATTTTAGGAACTTTCCTCACGAATTATGAGAAACTGTTTAGCTGTGTTTATATATGTGAGTAATCCCTAACTCACAGAGCTAGCCAAGTCAATATACGTAGCGTTTCCGTGGGCAGAGCTGAGCATTACGCTAATAATAATTCATCCTGTATATGCTGCACACGTCATTTCAATAATCAAGGTAAATATGATGAAACTCTTGAACGCTGTTATTGCTCTTCGAAATAATATTGCACCACTTGAATATATCAAGACATTTAAGAACGTTATCGAATTATATATTTTGAAGAAATATTAATTCAGTTAGAGATCGTCTACCTAATTAAAAAAGTACAAAATAATGGAAAAAAGCGTGGGGTGCTTTTTAAGGTATTTTTTTATTGATAGGCACCCCACGCTTTTTTTCCATTATTTTGTACTTTTTAGTTTGGTTTTCAATGGAAGCGTGTTTTTTAGTTTTTTTTAACTATTATTTATTTTCTATTTTTTAGGGTGTTTCGAATTTTGAGATGTATGTCAGCGTAGTTTGTGACGTATGTCAGCGTAGTTTGTATCGTATGTCAGGTTAGTTTGTGACGTATGTCAGCGTAGTTTTCGAAGACAGTTTTTTTGCTGTCCTGGTAACCCTGGCAAGGATAATGGCACAAATTTATGAAATTATTACATTGTAATCGGTCCTTGACAGGTGTGCAAAGTTTGAATGAAATCTGGTCGTTTAAAGTAGGTCAAAATCGCGCTATAAGGAGTCGGTTACAAACAAACATACAAGTGAAGCTTAATATAAAGCGTGTAAAAACTACACGTCCCTTTATTCAAATAATCATCATCATCGTTTATCTACTGCTGGACATAGGCCTCCCCAATTTGGGAGGGTTTTCCTTAGTGGACACGCTTGGCGGGCGGATTGGCGATCGATATGGTGGTAATTAGCATGGAGAACGCTACTGCGCGTTCTCTAGCAAATCTCATAGTCGCCCCTTACGACATCCATGGGTTGAAACGGGATAGTACTATTGTTTACGCCCGGCACCACACGGTACACTAAAATATCTATGTACAACCATTTGAAATGTGTATGCAACAAGGGCTTTTTTTTTTGGATGGGTAATCAACAAATGACGTCTCCCGCTCTTGGGCGGAGCGGGACGGTTCGTAGACTTTTACTGACTAAAACCCACCCGTGTTCCTTCAGTTGCCCATGTGCCAGAGTCACGGTGTCTCTTTCGAATAAACTCGAGACCCTGGCAGGCATCGGTCCTGGCCGACCCCTTCAGTTCTGCTGACATCTCTTTGAGGTGCGCGTAGAACACTACGCGCCGTCGACCCGAGCCTGGTCCTTACCGGGCGGCGAGCTACCCATTGCTCGCCGCCCGCAAGCTCGCGCCTACGGTGGCCGGGAATGCAACAAGGGCTTATTCATCGTTCCACGCGAATATAATCACATGATTCAACCGATTTGTGTAAACAAATGCACGCGAAATGGCTTAGAATAAGTCGCAACAAGCAAACTAAGGGCGTGCAGTTTTAAATAAGACGATCTCTACTGGCGACTACTTAACTATTTATTTTTATCAATTAGTAGTTAGTGTCATGACGTAGTAATGACCATCGTATAGCTCTTTAAGTTAACAGACAATTATGGTAATTGATAAACAATGGATTGAGCAATAAATTGTGTACTCAACCGATTATGATTCCCAATTCTATAACTACTTAGACCTTCAATAGTACCATTGGTAGATCTACCAAAGTTAAATGATCGACGTAGATATGTCGGTGGCCTAGAATAAAGGGATAATTGTGGATTTTTGAGTTTGTTTGGTTAAACGCGCGTATCTCAGGAACTTCTTGCCGAATTATCGAGGAAGGCTATAAGGCTATATACATATATAGCCTTCCTCTATAATTATCTCGCTACGACCCTTATGAGAATCGTAGAAGAAAATCGTATCGAATACGTAGTACTCGCACGGGCAGGGTGATGTGACAGGGCGGGTCGGGGAAACAAGAAATTTAACGCGGATGAAGCACGGGCACAAGCAGGTTTCTTATAAAAAAGAAACTAAGTACGATGCAAAAGGAAATCACGGAGAATCTGCCTGCTTAACCTAACCAAGGCACCCGATTCACAGCCAATAACCTATCAACGATTCTCGCTCAATAAATGTCCAAATGATTATATGTAGGTCCCGTAGAAGTAAAACATATTAACAAATATAATAAATAAATATCTTAGGACATCCAACACAACGTTATCTGATCCCAAACTAGGTGGAGCTTGTACTATGACAACCAGACAACTGATAAACATACTTATAAATTTCTAAATACATACATATTATAGACTAGCTTCTGCCCGCGACTTCGTCCGCGTTAAATTTCGTGTTCCCCCGACCCTTCCCGTCGCGTCGAATCGCCTACCCGTACGATTTTCCCCGTTTTTGCAACATTTTTCATTACTGCTCCGCTTCTCTTGGTTGTAGCGTGATGTTATATAGCCTATGTTACTCGCAGATAATGTAACTTTCTAATGGTGAAAGAATTTTTTAAATCGGTCCAGTAGTTTTTGAGTTTATCCATTACAAACAAAAATACAAATTTTTCCTCTTTATAATATTAGTGTAGATAAATTACACCCAGGCACAGAACAAATGATCGTGCTCATCACACAAAGATTTTTCCTGGGTGGGAATCGAACCCATGACCTCAGTCTTAGCAGTCAGGGTCATTAACCACTAGACTAACAGGTCAGTCATTTAATAGTTAATCGCTCACACCGCCGGCTAGTTTCTAGTTCAGTTTCTAGTGCTCGATCAGCGATGCTGGCTTGACGGAAAGTCACTCGCTGAAAGACTCATGCTTGGTACATACACATACATAATCAAACAAATGTATAATGTTGAGGGCATGGCACACAGGTCTCCTTTCAGTGAGAGGCAGTGGGCCGTAATCCACTACGCTGGCCCAGTGTGGATTGATTGATGTCACCTTTCTTCGAATTTTTGGCTCTGGGATATACATGTTTCCTCACGATGTTTTCCTTCACCGTTTTGAGAGCAGTTGTGATTAAATCATTTACACAAAATAAAGCGCCTGCCGTGGTTCGAACCTACGACCTACTACTGTTACCAGGGCTCGTACATCGGTACACACTCTAGCGAGTAATGACTAGTTGCCGTCGCACGCTCGCTGCTCGTCAAGTTGTTGGCGATACTCGCTTTATCGCCGATGATGGAACAGGTGCTTGGTGCGTTTCGTTAAAGTCGTGAAAAAATAAGTTTTTAATGTGTATACCACTGTAAAAATTTCGCGCAGCTATAAACATGTCGGTAATATAAATGCAAAAGTTCATTCACCAGCTTTTGTTACCACAACAAACGTATGCAAGTTTCACAGTGACTCAAGCAATGGTCTAGATTTTTCTGTAATGACGTCATTTGTGGCGCCAGTCACTTCCATCGATTCCTTGGGTACCTTGTAAGAACATAAATGGGCATGACCCTCAATCCCCTGTTAATTTCTTTTTATAGATGTTAATAACAACCGTTCTGATTCAAACTCCAACGGTCTTATTACAACACAAGATTTTTCTTTTACACCAACGAGCCTGCCTCTTTTTAAAATAAGAACCTATCAGAAATCAAATTATAGTTCCTTTTACAAAACTGACAGGTAAGTCCGGTGCAAAGTTGTAATTTTTTAATTAAGAACTTTACTCAAAGCGAAATAAAGTTGGTAATGCAAAAACTACCCGTATCTGAGGCTAGAACTAAAGTTAGTTGGCGTTTTGTATAGTCAGCATCAATAACTCGAAACGAACAGACTGTTCAAAATGATCTAAGACACTATGAAAATTAAATATTAACTCAATGATACAAGGAATATTTCAGAATGAAGACAGTACATGACAACTGTCCTTCTGACAAGAACTTTATATCCTTATATGCTATAAAGTTTAATTTTCTTAGTTGTTGAGATCATTTTGAACAGTATTTTAGCCCCGATATTTTTGACGGTGACTGTAATAAAACGGATAGCATTTATTTCAATATTAGGTAAACCATTTACAAACACTATTGAACTGTCAAGGTACGGTCAGTTAGTCAGAAAGTAGAAGCTAATTGGGCAACGGGTAAGAAACTCCACGGGAACTCTTTAAAATCAAGTTATTACAAAATCCTGGGTACACAATTGTTTTTCCTTGTGAATAAGTGTAAAAAAAAAACAATCCGAATATAAGATGAAAATCAGAACAGTCTTAACTGACAGCGTTTGCCCACGAAAATGACGCGAGCTACAGTACCATCCAGCATGCAGTTCAACCATTTTGTAGGCAACCCAGTAATCCAACCAAGAACCTTGTACCACCGTCTTTGAGACAGTAAAGTCAACATGACATTATCTCAACTGCATACTCTTTCAAGTCAGTACACTTAATTATCTGCTTTTTCCGAATTATGTTGGGATAGCTCCAAGTCATTTCGGGTGCAGCTGATTAGCTGAATACTATGTACTTTTTTACATGGAGCGACTGCCTATCTGACTTCCACAACCCAGTTAGCTGGGTAACACGACTTCGGGCTTCTAACGACCCATAACGACTGTCAAAAATCCACGTATCAGCCGTCACTACCAGAGGGGTAGTTGCTGAACTTTTTATCGGTAGAAATTGGTTTAATATTCATATTTAAACAACATTCATTGCGTTTTTTACGTTGCTGAGCCACAATTTATTCGAACAAATGGCGCAATGGTTTAGAAATAATCTTCAATCCCATTCAAATTCTGATAAATTGTTCGTTTCGCAATTAGGGTGCAGCTTAAAGTACTTTGGTATGTAAAGATGATCCGACCTATTCACAGACCAGCCGCGCCAAGCATAGCGCGTCTAAAATACATCATAACAACTTAACTAATAAACGAATTTATGGTACTTACATTTTCAAGTTTTTTAATGCGTCTGCCCTTTGATAATAAAAGGCATGTCTGATGAGCCCCATTATACATTTTACTGCACTCTAATACCTGAATAATACCCAGAACTCTTAGAATTTTCCTTCAAAGTTTTGTAATATTGAAGGATCCTTTCAGCTCATTATACGATCTTTCAACTCAATCGCAAATAATTTAGTGCATCATTTCACTAACGAGTTCATGGAACACTCGCTAATACGTGATAAAAAGGCTTTCAGTTCCAACATAAGCACTAAGATCTAATTTTCTTGATATCATATTGAAGTTTTTTACGAATACCGTCAACTTTTTTGTGAATATCGTAAAACAATTTCTAAGAAAACTTCATCGAATTTGTTCTACGAATGTCGCGGAGCGCTGTCGTGCCGCCCGTGTCTGAAGAAGTCTTAAAGAACTACGTTTTTATTGTTAACTAGCTTCTGCCCGCGATTTTTTCCGCGACAAATTTTTGCTCCCCTGACCCTTCCCGTCGCATCGAATTGCCTGCCAGTTTTCGTCTATTTTTCGTTGCTGCTCCGCTCTTTTGAATTGTATCGTTATTTTATATAGTCTATAGCCTTTCTCAAGAAACAGGCTACCCAACTCAAGTATATTTTTTTAAATTCGAACCAGTAGTTCCTGAGATTACTGCGTTCAACCAAACAAACTCTTCAGCTTTATAATATTAGTGTAGATAAAACTGTGCTAGTTAATTGTAATGTGAAATATTCTTTAACGTTTGTTGAAAAACTACCTAAAGCCTGTCTAAGATTCTACAAAGGCTCTTGGCTTTGTAGAAAACAGGTAAAAACTAAACGCTTATTTTGTCTAGCAAATATCCTTATGGTATTTTACATCAAAGCGAGATAATTCCAAAGGTCTTTTTAGAAAAGGTGGTAAAGAATATTCCATTATAACGAGCAGGGCACCTGCGCTTGAAATTTCTTTGAAACAAAGCACTTTCTAACGCAGTAAAGAAAACACACATAAAAAAAGATACGAAAGCTTTTTAATGCACCCTGCATTATAGTCTGTTCCGAAATTATCGGATGAAAATACAAACAAAGTAGCCCATGGATGCCACTTTTTATTACCATTAACAAATTGCATAGACTTGCACAAGACACAAATGAGCTAGCACTAGCACTGACTGGCGTAGGAGGACAGCAAAACACGAGGCTGAAAAGGTGTGACATTCCCAGTCTTAACGACAGATTCGCTAAGAGATTTGAGTGCTACGCCGCATCATTGGCTGCTCTCTCATGTTAATAAAAGTCAAAACCAAACTTACTAGAACTTGGTCAACACAGTGGCTTATTTTTATAGGACAGATTGGTACAAAAAAGAACAATAAAAAAAAATACAAATTGAGCGCGCAAAGATTTGATTTTTTGAATACACGAACCCGGAATTCTAATTTTAAATCACAATACAGATGTGTTCAATTTGAAACAAATCTCAATCTTTGTCGATGGTTTCTCTTTTCTTCTCTCCTCATTTGACAATTTAATCAAGTTAATTCAAACAATGTTTTTTTTTTGGAAAAAGTGGTTAGACAAAAGTTAAAACTAGCTAAAAAATTAATATGTCACTTCTCTTTATATTGTTTGTTTCAGAATTTAACCTAAAAATTGTTTGTTTACACTATCGTAAAATTCTTTTGGAACAGACGATAAGATTCTCTCTTATAAACCTTTAGTAAGCTGCGACAGACACCTGGTAAAAGAAAAGACTCCCGTAAACAACCGTTTTTGTTCAAGTTCTTCTTACCTAGTTAATTATTTTGCTACAAAGGAAAATCCACGTTGATTGACGGTGAAATAATTACTCGGCATTTAAACAAATTGTGAGAGCAGATGCAAGGGTTTAAAATAATATGGTCTTATTAGGTACACGTCTGACATTAAAACTGTACAGGATAAGATAATTGGTTTGAACATGCATTCACATCGCTAATTACAGTGCTGACAGTACGAGAACAGCTGTCATGAGTTACAACTGTAATTGAATAGCCCTGTTCACACAGACGGGCAATTGTAAAATACTGAACTGGGTATTACTGCTATTTTCATTTAATTTGCATTTGCAGGGCCGTGGCCAAAGACTATCTTTGGCCGTGGCTCAGTAATAAAACTACGCGGGTCGATCAATCAGGTTAATTGGTCCGTAAATGGGTGACCATCTTTACAGACTGAGGCCCTTCGTGCCTCGGAAAGCACGTTAAGCACGTTGGTCCAGGCTTTCGTGGAACTTGGACACTTTAGAACTTTTGACAGTCGTCACGTAAAGATGGTCACCCATCCACGGAAAAACCGCGGCAATCGTAGCTTGTCCAATTGATTGATCGATGCGGCTGTTTACCAGCATTATACAGGGACAGTACAGGCTAAACAAGAAAGTTACAAAGAACAAACCTTTACATTATATTAGTTTCTAATCCCAGTAGCTACACTGTATTGAAACACCGATCCAATGATCATCTGGAAATACACACTTAGTTATCCCTTGGGTTGGTTATGATTGAATCGGTCGACAAGACAACTTACCACAGGGGATATTATAATGTCATAAATCTTGGACACAATTATGGTATGGACATTTGCGGCAATGCGCCATGTTATACTTGCATACATAAAGTTATCTTATTGCTGTGGTTCTATATTCAGTAAGGTCAGGTCCGTAGTTCTTGCAACCGGCATGACCAGTATAGCTATTCATATCCTTTTGAGACGCTTCCGCCCCGAAATGAACATAAGTCAATGTTATCGAAGGTCTCTTATAAACAAAAGACTGCCTACGAACGGGAGAAGTACCAACTTTTTATTCAAACGTCGAAAGAAATGTTTCCTCGGTTAACAACAAAAAAAAAACAGCTGTTTCAAAGAAAATTACAATACCTATGCGATCAAAATATGTAACAGCTCATTTCTCTTAGAACAATTCTACTTACAAAATAACAATCATTTATAATTTTTTGACGGCCTCAGAAATCGGACTTAAAGTCACTCATGAGACCGAACGGAATGTTGGTCGACACTCGCGAACTCTAAGCTTCTTTGACCGCAGCCTAATGTGGAAGATGCGATCTCAATGATTCAGCAAGTGTACCTAAGTACTGACGAAGTGGGATTGAGTGTCACGGTTACGTATTATAATACCTAAGTTAGATAACTACGGTTGATTCACATATGTTCATAACGCATATTGATCGATTCAACTACTGTTTAACTTACTTAATGTTGATTAAAATAAAATGTATCGCACTAACGAACAAATAATCTAATGATTTTTTTAAACTATTTGATATTTCAACTATGTATGAAATACATAATGGACGACTCACCTACAGTTTATTAAAACTGCGCGCTGGATTGATTTCTAAAGTGGTGGGTAGTTATAATGTTAATCTCTTTACACTAGCAACTTGGAAGTCTACAGGGTAAGCTTTTATCCAGTGCGCAAATTGTAACCATAAATTCAGCATATCATTCTAGACCCCCTTGCGCAGAAATTTTTCGTCGGTTTTCCAAAAAAAAAAAAAAATCTGCTGTTTCATAGAAAAATGCAATACCTACAGGGTCAAAATGTATGGAACAGCTGTTACCAACGAAAATTTTCTACACTGGGGGGTCAAGAATGATATGCTGAATTCATGGTTACAGTTTGCGCACTGGATAAAAACTTATCCTGTATAGGTATTATAATACGTAACCAGTGTCACATTTACCTACAGACCGTGTCTAGAGCTTTCCACAGACAGGGGCGACGTGACGGTGAGACGCCATTTTGGTAGAACAATGTCCAATTATCATGGAAATGAATAGCACCGGACGAGAAGAATAGCATAGCACCAATCCATTTCTTCCCTTAGATGTCGTAAAAGATGACTAAAGGATTTACTAGAGAATGGGCAGCAGCGTTCTCTATACATTTTACCAGCATACTGCGATTGCTAACTCGCCTGCCAAGCGTGATGATTAAGGCAAACCCCTCCAAATTGTCAAAAAAGTCCTATGTCCAACAGTGATTGACTTTCGGCTGAAATGATGATGATGATGATGATGAATAGAGTCTATTCGCGCCTGATTGGGAACCCTTTATTTTCTGTCCTGCTCTTCGTGCAACAGGCTACTTGAGACACAACACTATGACAAAGAAAAAACACCTTCCCGCAGTAAAAGTATGTCAATTAACGTCTTAAGGGGGATGCTCCGACCAGCCCGCGAAATTCAAAATTTCTTACGTTTTTTGCAATTTGCAGGCCAGTACTAGGTTGTATGTTGATTAAAATATTATTCGCGCCTGTAAGACATATGTAGTTACAGAATTATAATCATCAAAATCATCATTACAACGCTCTAAATTCATAAAGCTATAGGAATGACATTTTCTCTATTTTTTTGTTCTTAGGCCTTTATGAACTTGGGGGGTTGTATTGGTGATTTTGATGATTATAATTCTGTAACTACATATGTCTTACAGGCGCGAATATTATTTTAATCTACATACAACCTAGCACTGGCCTGCAAATTGCAAAAAACGCAAGAAATTTTGAATTTCGCGGGCTGGTTCGGAGCATTCACCTTAAGCGATAAACTGCTAGTGTTGGAACGAAATTTCTTGTGGACTTTGTCTCAAACAGAAGCATTTAATAATGTTACGAATACCGACCCAAGGAGGTTTAAAGAGCTTTTCCCGGAGAGCCACTAATTACTATGATTGGTCTTAATTACTTGTCCACACTGTATAAAGACGCTACGGAAAGGTTTCGCAAGAGAGTTAAGAAGAAATTTAGCGAAAAATTCCGAGTCTTTCGTTATTTTATTAAATGTTTCCAACATTATATTTTGTTTCTAAAAATATGGATGCGCAATGCGTTTCTGAGGTGATTGACCTCAGTCTAAAAAATAACTTTTTAACGTAGTAATAGAGCCAATAGCAAGATGAAAAGTTATGAATTTTCGTTTTATAAATACAAGGGCATGTCCCCTATTGAATCTTCACTGACCACGTTGAAGTGAATATATTTTCATAATGTGAATCACCATGCAAACTGATCGCGCTCTCTGAAATAACAATATAACAACGTCACGTATTTATATTTGTTTCTTAAGATTTTAACAATCTAAGTTTTATTTGGCACACTTTTTAAAACTTTTATGATAGAATCCCTAGTTAGGTAACCAAATGAGAGTATTTTATTTGTGATCGCCTTTATTAACTGGCGGTAGGATCATCATCGGTGTCTCGCAGACATCATCATCTGCCTAGCCTTTTCCCAACTATGTTGGGGTCGGCTTCCAGTCTAACCGATGCAACTGAGTACCAGTATTCTACATGGAGCGACTGTCTTTCTGACCTCCACAACCCAGTTACTGGGTAATACCGGTAAGACTGGTTGTCAGAATTTCGGGCTTAACGTGCGTTCCGAGGCACTGAAGGGTATTGGTATGTAAAGATGGTTACCCATCCACGGACCAACCGCGGCAAACGTAGCTTAACCTGAACGATCAACCCGTACGGCTGTTGTAAGTTAGCCACAATCCCTTTTGTATAGACAAGGCAGTATACACATATATATAAACAAACGGCTATCTTCAATATAACGCCAGTGCTGTAGCTAGATTCTGCTGCTACCAGCTACCCTGCGAAGGTCGTCAATGATCCAAATTTGACGACATGCACCAACCCTAAGTTTACTATAGTGCATAGAGTAAGAGCGAATTTCACCAAAGAAACTGAATGCAATCTGCACATCTAGACTTTCAATGTCCACATGTCACAACAATACTAATTGACAGCTCTTGAACGTGACCCAGATGTGCTAATCGCATTCAGTCAGCTTAGAGAATCAACAAAGTATCAGTTTTAACCTATAGATTACAAAAACTATAAAGATTGACCCTAGCAGTTATGGACAGAGTGAAGTGGAAAGAGAGTAGGGAGACCATTGCCCAGCAGTGGAGCAATATTAGTTTATTAAAAAATGTCTCACAAACAGCGAGGCAAGGCGTCCTCATTATTCAAAATCTTGCCCCATGCTTGTGGTCGGTCCAAAGCATACTTTGTTTCTTTCTCCCCTATCAACCGTTACGTTATAATCCAGTCCTCTATCTTTCATCATTCCTTAAACAACTTATCTATGGCTTTTACCATTCAATCTTCCACAGTTTTCCACATTATTATTCTTTATTATATTGAGAATATGAAGACAAGCAAGGTGACCGACATAGCCTGAAGAATTGCCAAATTTAAGTGGCAGTGGGCAGGGCACATGTCAAAACAGACGGCCGATAGGTTCTAGACTGCTGGCCGCGTATCGGAAGACGTAGCGTAGGAAGGTCTTCCACAAGGTGAACGGATGACCTTGTGAAGGCCGCAGGAATACGCTGGATGCGGGAAGCACAGACCCGGTCCAAGTGGCGGTACTTGAGGGAGGCGTATGTCAAGCTGTGGACTCCTTTTGGCCGAAATGATTATGACTTTACAGAGGCCTATTTCCAGCAGTAGATTGCAACGAACTGAATTGATTGATATTATGTAGTTTGTAACATTTTATCTTTATATAAGTGAATAGTATGTACCCAAAAGCTTATGTATTGCAATGATTCACTTCATAGCTGGTGAAATGCTCCGCGATTTGATCTTAATAACAACTGTATGCGATTGTTTGGCGAATGAGCTAAAATAGCCCCAAACGTTTGCTTTGGCTGACTATTATGTCAATGTGTATTTAAAACATCAAAAAAAAGCTTGGACTGTTTACAAAATTATGTCGTTACGATAACATTATGTGGGTACAGTCAACCGCACAGTTGTGGTCATAATTTGACATTAACAAGGCCTCTATGTCGTAACATTAAGGTTGGTCTTTGAAGTGCAAGTGTTACCGCTGATGGACCGTTGACTGTAGCTACCTTTTTGATTGATTTGAAAATTCTTTTTACATACAATTATTTTTGAAGATGTATTTTAAAAGTAACATGCAATAATTGTTCTCTTTGTTCAAAATAAAACATATAAAGAAAACAGTTGACTTTAATCAAATAAAACCGTTAACAGTTTAATAGTTATTTTAAACGCGAAAAAATATACTAGGCATAGTTTATGGGAATTTAATTGGGGCGTAAAATAAAGTGCTTCCAGCAAAACAAAATATGCAAAAAAGTTGATTAAATAAATATTACCCACAGAAGAAAACTAATTGCCTATGTGAGTAATCAAAAAACAATTAAACATAAAATTATATATTTCGTAACGGCTGAACTTTCATACTTTTTATTGCTGATATGTCGTAAAAGTATTTTTGTTACACCTAAATATTTATATGCTATCGGTACCCAAAGCCCTCCGCGTCGCGATATTGAAATAAGCGTATAAAAATAGCTCCACCACGTGGGGGCGGCGGCGGCCATAGAACGTGCGCGCACGCATCTCTAACGCAAACATAAACAATATGATTACTGATGACGCGGCGCGGCGGGGTGGTAACCTCGTTAAAAGTTCCATAAAAAATAATTGATGTTATCCCCAAAAAGTCAGAATTCTAATAAATGTTTTATATTTCTGTAAGTATGTTTATTTTTAAACTAGATGAGGTCGGCGATTCCTATCTGACTACTCTGAG
This sequence comes from Aporophyla nigra, assembly GCA_947507805.1. Taxonomy (NCBI): domain Eukaryota; kingdom Metazoa; phylum Arthropoda; class Insecta; order Lepidoptera; family Noctuidae; genus Aporophyla; species Aporophyla nigra. The sequence goes on along the minus strand of OX382291.1, from coordinate 7,387,293 downwards.
GAAAATGAACGAGACAAACTCATAGGAGGAGAAGACACACTGCTTTTAAAGTACACACCTTCTTAGTGTCTTTCAAAGTACAGTACACAAACATTCTTGGTCAAATCTTGTGAAGACCATGTAGATTGTCGGAAATAATCTTTTGAGGAAAGAGTGACTGAGTGGACCCTGTGGACCTGTCCGTTCAGTGCACGCTTTTCTCAATAATCGTGCAGCTCAAATCAGAACTTAAGGAGCTCAACGATTCATATAATATTGTCTACAAAATATGTTACAAAACATTGCATCAATATGTATTGTGCAGCGAGAAAATAGAACACACATTGTAGATTGTAGGTAGTAGTAGGTACCTGTTTAAATAATTACCTTTGTAAGTAACTCGAAAACCATAAGAATAGTATAAATATGATATTATATGTAGAAGGTAGCCGCCTTTGTTTCTTCCTCTCAACTATGGCCAAACCAAGCATACTCTTTTCAATTTTTGTCACTACATCTACTTATAATCCGCACCGTATCTTATCACATCATTCCTCAACCTATCATTCACAGTAACACCCCACATGCTTCACAAATAACGTATTTCTACAGTATTTATTTTACTTTCATGCTTGCCCAACATTCACTTTCATTTATAAGCGTCGGCACCAGTACTCCATCGTGAACAGACTGTCCAGAGACAGCTTGACATTAACTGGTTGACCAGAACCGCACGAATTATACTTGCCTACTAGTATCGACGCAACATATCGCATCGCATCGTATCGTCGTAACGTTGTATTCGTTGTCCTAGGATTTTATTATTACTGAGAGTGTTCTTTTTCTCAGCTCTCAGGCTGGTATCTACTACGGGCCAAAGCCAAGTAAAAGCAGCGTGTAGTTTGTATTTATGATGAGGGTGTGTTTTATTTCTCTAATTGCATGAACTTTTCTGTAGGTTATATAAACAGATTCTTCTCAATCTCGTAATTTTAGGCTACGGATAAGATGGTTGGGGATATTATTATTATTAGTACCATTGACATGTAAAAGTGTTCGCACAAACCTACTTACAGAAGTAAAATCATTTATCATTTAATAAAACAGAAAATCCGTAGAATTCCTGTAAAGTGAAACACTAGAATAAGTTTAAAACCTTGTCATCATTATTTACCTGGAACTAACATGTCGTCGCCAATACTCACGCTGGGCTATATATTTCAGTCTTCGTCTGTGTGTTTGTCTAATTTATAGTCTATTACAATTGGTCCAGATGTACCTGAGTATTGTCCTAGATTAGCAGGCTAAAACTAGCTAGACTGTGATTCATGGAACCAAAACGTGGAGGAAAACGATGTTGTTAAATTTTCTGCTTAATTCCATGTAAAAGACACCATTATCTTAACATAATCATTACATCGCGCCTGATTCCATATACAGGTTGGCAGGAACTACAGGTCATAACCCGTTACCAGGCTTCAATAAATGATTCTAAACCCCCTAGTGTTGTAATTTTTTGTTGATTGTTAATATTTACCCTGCCATACATTGCAATTCCGCAGTGCAAATAGAAGACCGAAGTGGGCAAAATTGCAATATTGTTCGTCAAGTAATTTTTCTTATGTTTAAGAAGTATTGCAATAATTTGTAAATTCTAGAGCTTCTGGTTTTATTACCTATTGCTGAAATTGCTGGTTAACCTGTATTTGGCGACTGTGTAAATCCATGGCTATTATCGTACTAGTTCAGATATATTATACACAGAAGCTCTTGCTGTACCTTCATAAATACATAAATAGATGAAATCTTTAATGTGCTAGGGATACTATAATTAATAAAAATAAACTCAATACAAATCTGCTGCCGGGGTCGCGAGATTGTTCGAAAGAGATACCGTGACCCTGGCACATGGGCAACTGAAGGAACACGGGTGGGTTTTAGTCAGTAAAAGTCTGACATGCCCTCCCGCTCCGCCCAGAGCGGGAGAAGTCATTTGATGATTACCCATCCAAAAAAAAATAAAAAAATAAATACAAATCTGCTGACTGCAGAGCGTTGAGTGTATTTTTTTGTGTAAAAGCCTAGAGTTTGAAAGTAGTCTGTGCAGCATACATTTATACACTATATTATTATACTACTTTAATCCTATGCACATGAGAAAACATATAACACCCTTATCAATGATTCCAATATACTGTCAAATCAGCATCATGATTTTAGCCGATAGAATTCCACTGCCAGAACCCCTAAACGTCCCTACATCGCGCAGTCCTGTGTTTCTTGCATCCAGGAGTTTTGTGCGACTTTCACCAGGTTCTTCGGCTCTACCTTGACCCGCCAATAAATATCTACCCGTCGTTCGTCGTTTCAGCCGTAAGACGTCCACTGCTGGACTTAGGCCTCCCCCAATTTGGGGGGCTTTGCCATAATCGCCACGCTTGGCAGGCGGGTTGGCGATCGCAATATGATGGTAAAATGTATAGAGAACGCTGCTGCCCATTCTCTGGTAAGTCCCTTAGTCGCCTTTTACGACACCCACGGGAAGAAATGGGGTGGTGTTATTCTTTACGTGCGGCACCACACGGTACAATAGCAATATCTACCCAAAAAATCAAAAATACTTTGTAACGTTTCAGATAGAAGAAGATGGCTACGTGGTTCTAGATTCCTTCCTGGCCCCGTCAGAATGTGACGAAATGCTGGAGGCTGGTCTGGAGTTCACCAAGAACATACCTAGCAAAGAAGAAAGGATCATATTTTCTACTGTTGATGCTGAAAAATTGGTAAATACTTTTACCTCATATATTTAGTTAGTGTATTTCTATTCTCTTTGCTCTCTGGATAGACGATGGTATCTTCTTAAATCCTCGTTATGATCTTGTATGGAGACTAATTACAAGCAACAATCCCTATAAACCATACAAATATTGGTCGCGTAATTGATCAAAAACCAATCCTGTCCACTTTTATTAAAAGTCACAATTGTTTTTAGCAACTAAAAGACGACTACTTTCTGAAGAGCAACGACAACATCAGTTATTTCTTTGAGGACGCTGCAGTTGGACCCGATGGAGAACTTACAGTAGACGCAAGCATTTCACTAAATAAAGTAAGTCTGAATTTTATCGTCATCTTCATCAACAGTCTAGGCTTTCCTTAACCACATTAGGGTTAGCTTTCAGTCCAACCAGATTTAGAATAGAATACCAGTATTTTACATGGGACGACTGCCTATCTGACCTCCACAACCCAGTTACTGGGTAACACGGCATCCCTTGTTTGTTTGTTTATAACACCACCCCATTTCTTCCCGTGGGTGTCGTAAAAGGCGACTAAAGGACTTACTAGAGAATGGGCACCAGCGTTCTCTATGCATTTTACCACCATACTGCGATCGCCAACCCGCCTGCCAAGCGTGGTGATTATGGTAAAGCCCCTCAAATTGGGGGAGGCCTAAGTCCAGCAGTGGACGTCTTACGGCTGAAATGATGATGATGATGACGGCATCCCTTAGACAGTAAAGTTTATATAACCATACTTTTCTCCAAGAGTCCAAGAGTCTCAGCAGTGACCCGTTCTAGCCAAATCATCTTTCACATACTTTGACCATCCGTCGTTTCATTGGTCTTCCTCTTCTCTTATAGCCATTTACATTAATACTCAAAACTTTCCCCACGATATTATTCTCATTCTTCTGCATCATTTGTCTATACCATTGCAACAGATTACTATCCATTTTTATTCACCGGTGCCATTTCAAACACATTAGGTTCAATCAATTCTTCAAACATTAAATAGAAAAGTCATAATTTGTAAGGCATAATATTTTGTTATTTTTCTTGTTTGTTTTAAACGGTTATTCCTTAACTAAGTTCTTTGTTTTTAATTCGGATTAAAGTAAATAATAAATTATTATTTTTATGATTTTTTTGTATTTAATTTTCATTTATTTAAATGTCAAAGTTGTTGGAGCTACCTAGATAGGAATGAATTAATGCTGTGGACTCTTATAGATATTGGAAGCGCAAACATGTTTTTGCTATTAACTTGCATGTAATTGTGCAGCGTGTTCTGGCGATCAAAGAAAGAAAGAAATAAATAATAACATAGTCTTACATCTATATAATCTGTTTATAGGTTGGCCACGCGTTACATCTTCAGCACCCCATCTTCAGGTGTTACACGTTCTGCGATCGCGTGAAGAATGTTTGCCAGAAACTGGCTTTCAGGGAGCCAGCCGTGGTGCAGTCCATGTACATTTATAAGAACCCTGGTGTTGGTGGCGAAGGTATGTTGCTGGGACATAATCTATCTATATTTTTGAATGGCCTGTTTGTCTAGTGGTTAGTGACCCTGACTGCTAAGACTGAGGTCGTGGGTTCGATTCCCACCCAGGACAAATCATTGTGTGATGAGTACAATCATCTGTTCTGTGTCTGGGTGTAATTTATCTATAATATGTATGTATTTAGAAATATATAAGTAAATTTATCAGTTGTCTTGTTACCATAGTACAGGCTCTGCCTAGTTTGGGATCATATAGCGGTGTGTTGGTTATCCTAAGATATTAAGATATTATTATTTTTCGATTTATGTACTGGCTTTTGACTTCTGCCTTACCTAATGACTCCTTAGTTCGGTGGATGTTGGCAGACGAAAAGGATGATAGCAGAACATATTAACAACAGTAGAAATCTCTTTAATTTTGACAGTTCAACAAAATCCATTACGTTATTTGCGTTATTGAGCATACAAATTTTTCGAACGTGATAATCAATGAATTAGCTATGTTCTTCAAAAATATTCAGATTTTGAATGATAGTATGTCACAATTAGGGTTTCAGTCAATTAGAGTATGAGCAGTGGTGGCTCAGTGGATGAGCACTGGTGGCCCAGTAGTATCGACTCCGACTTACGAGTAGTAGGTCGTGGGTTCAAACCCAAGCAGGCGCTGTACTTTGTGTAAATAATTTCATCACGACTGCTCTCAAAAAGGTGAAGGAAAACATCGTGAGGAAACCGGCATGTCCTAGAACCAAAGATTCGAAGACATGTGACATCTACCAACCCGCACTGGGCCCTCGTCGTGGATTACGGCCCACTCCCTCACATCAAGAGAAGGCCTGTGTCCCGGCAGTGGGAACAATATAGGCTGATTATGAGGGTTTCGGTCTCTTTACAAAAGATACGATAAACAGAAGTTTATATTGCACTCTAATTGCGTCACACACTTTGAATCAGAATCTCAATCTATACTAATATTATAAAGCTGAAGAGTTTGTTTGTTTGCATGTTTGTTTGATTGAACGCGCTAATCTCAAGAACTACTGGTCCGAATTGAAAAATTATTTTTGTGTTGGGTAGCCTATTTATCGAGGAAGGCTATAAAACATCACGCTACAACTAAGAGGAGCGGTGCAGTAATGAAAAATGTTGCAAAAACGGAAAAATCGCACGGGTAGGCGATTCGACCCGACGGGAAAGGTCGGGGGAACAAGAAATTTAACGCGAACGAAGTCGCGGGCAGAAGCTAGTAATTTATAAACTTTTTACTACTCCATCCTTTCAAATGTACAATATATTCGCAAAAAATGTTTGCTTAAACAACGTCTAAAATGTTGCGGAACTGTAAAAATTGTAGCGATTCCTACAGATAGTGTATTACGCAATAAAATTACCCTCTGGTTCCAAATAGATTATTTTATAGAAATATAGTTTTCCAATGACCCGACTTTAATATCAGGGTTCATAAAATCTCTATCTTTTATATGGTTTTTTTTTAATTTTCCTTCCTCATTCAAGTTTCTCCCGTCACGAGGACGCTGTGGCTAACTTTTGCGGCATGAAACTTTTAAGGGTTCTGATTGACTTGGAATCTCTTTCACATCCTTTACAAAGAACTTGGTAGAAGTGCATAAAATGACTTTCATTTTGTTGGACACTTATATTGCATGCTTTAAGGCAGCGGGGGGCCTAGACAGACAACGTTCTGCCCGTCCAATGACGTCATAAGTCTTATGCAATAGTTGGATAATACTGGCATTGACAGGGCAAAACTCCAGACCAAAAAGGCCGAGATATTTATTATTTCAGTGCTTAAGTTAAAAATTAAAACCTGACTTTAATCTAAGTGCCCTTTAAAGACCAATACAGTTACAGTTAAAATTGTTTGATATAATATATACATATTATGTGCTGCAAATTTAGAATAGTAAACAGTCTTGCCCATTAGTGATCGGAATATTATAATGCAGCAAAAAATGCAAACGAGAATCTTGCTAACTGTTGCTCCTAGTTTTAAAATAAAATATTACGAACCGATGATGTAAAGGTAGAGAAAATATTTTCCATTAATTTTCTCAGATGCTCCAGGGCGCCTCGTGCCATCAGTTCGTATATTAGTAATTTCCTTCGACTAGCATCCTTTAAACATCTCTGCTCAGATATAAAAGCTCAGAGCTTTCAAAAGAATTCATTGGAAATCTTTTTATTGAATATTGGTATTCCCATGCTATTTATGAACCAATTAATTAGTAAATACTCAATATAACAGAATATTTAATACTTTTTCTAAGTAATTACTCTTTGGAACCAAGAACATGTAAGACTTCGTCGAACAGAATTATGTTATTTAGATACCTCCAGTTTCTTTCATAGTTATTTAATCTTAATATATATAAATTACGCGTCACGTTGTTCGTCCGGGATGTACTCCTAAACTGCTTAACTGATTTTAATAAAATTTGCACACCGTGTGCAGTTTAATCCAACTTGAAAGATAGGATAGCTTACATCTCAATTCATAGTCGCAATTTTATTTTATTGCAAATTATTTGTTTATTATTTGACAGTCACAATTATCTGTAACTCCAAACGATATGAGCAAAAATTTGACGCAGACGAAGTCGCGGACAGAAGCTAGTTAATTATAAATCCTTGTATTACTTAAATATAATTATGTTGGAGCAGTGGTGGCTCAGTGGTATCGGCCGCGCCTTACGAGTTGTAGATTGTAGGTACTAACCCTTTTTTTTTTTTTTGGATGGGAAATCATCAAATTACTTCTCCCGCTCTGGGCGGAGCGGAGGGCGTGTCAGACTTTTACTGACTAAAACCCACCCGTGTTCCTTCAGTTGCCCAGTGCCGGGGCCACGGTATCTCTTTCGAACAATCACGCGACCCCGGCAGGCACCGGTCCTAGCAGACCCCTTCACTGCTGCTGACATCTCTTTGAGGCGCGCGTGGAACACTACGCGCCGTCGATCCGAGCTTGGTCCTTACCGGGCGGCGAGCTACCCATTGCTCGCCGCCCGCAAGCTCGCGCCTACGGTGGCCGGGAGTCCGCAATCGGCTCCCGACGCCCGGGGCGTCTCCTCCTGCGGCGGCTAGGGACGTGAGGGCGCAGAGACTGCCACTCCCTCACGCGCTCCGCCTCCTCCTTCACGAGCATTACTGCTTCGCAGAAGGAGGTGACGGTTTCCCATGCCCTCTCGCTCCGTACCATGGCTCGCACCAGGGCCGGACGCGAGAGGTCGCCGCCGCGTAGGTACTCACCCTGATAAGCAGTTTACTTTGTGTAAATTATTTCATCACCACTGCTTTCAGAACGGTGAAGGAAAACATTGTGAAGAAACCAACATGTCCTAGATCCAAAAAAAAAATTTGAAGCCATGTGACATCTACCGCGGGCCTAGTGCAAGTTGCACGAGGCCCGCGTGGTGGATTATGACCCACTCCCTCTCATCGAGGGGAGGCCTGTGTTCCAGCAGTGGGAACTTTACAGGCTAATTATGTAATTATAATTACGTTTTCATTTCACAGTAACACCACACCAAGATATAACATACCTGCACACGGACCCAGTACCTCCAATCGGCTTCTGGATAGCTTTAGAAGACGCCACGATACAAAATGGCTGCCTCTGGATAATCCCAGGGTCCCACAAGTCTGGGGTGCACAGGCGACTGATACGGAACCCAGACCAGAGCAGCAAAGAAACATTGATATACGACAAACCAGCTCCCATTTACCCACAGTCTAGTTTTACTCCAGTTCCTGTAAGCAAAGGTGAGGCCTACCATTACTCTGCGTTACTTCACTCACTCTTATTTCAGAGCGCTGATTTTGCGTCACCGTCAGAATTAAAATGATTTTTGTAGCAGTTGCAATAAGGTTGAGTTTGGTTTGCTGCCATTGACAAGTCTGCCAAAATCGTAGTGATCTTTATTCTGGTTCAATTAAGGTTGCTTATAGGTTGCGTCTGTCAGAAGTGAAGTTTACCTAAACTATGAACAGACTGTTGCTTAAGTCAGTCTTACATTTTTGATATTTTCATCATCGTTATCACTGTGAGAAAGTCACTTTGTCTAGGCCTTCAGACTAGCTTGATTAATTTAAGATATTCTGAATAGCCTGGCTTTAGAACAGACCTATTTTAGTATCAATTATGACAAACAAATTATGGCAAGTGCATTCTCTGCCGAATAAATTCCCTTCCATTATTTAAGGCGAAAGCGTCAGGGTAGCTGACAAAATTCAAATTTTCTTACGTTTTTTTTTTTGTGCAATTTCGAAGTTATTATCAGGTTGTTGTTGATCTAAATGTAAATAACGGCCGTAACAAACACAAATTTATATAATTATAACTAAAAAAAAATCATCAATCTATCTCTCTAAATTCATACCTTTTCCATATTCAAAAACTATTTCATGAAGTCATGACATTGAGGCCTATACTAATTTAAGAAGAGTATTACTGATTCTAATGATCAAATAAAATTCTGTAAATCCATATTTGTCACGGTCGCGTAAAATATTTAAATCAACAAACTGACACAGACTTTTTTTGAATTGCAAAAAAATAAGATAATATACAGGATAAGTCTTATCGTGTGCGCAAATTGTAACCATGAATTCAGCATATCATTCTAGACCCCCTTGCGCAGAAATTTTACGTAGGTTTTACAAAAAAAAATCAGCTGTTTCATAGAAATATGCAATACCTACGGGGTCAAAATGTATGGAACAGCTGATTTTTTTTGTATAACCGACAAAAATTTTATACACTAGGGTCTAGAATTATATGCTGAATTCATGGTTACAGTTTGCGCACTGGATATAAACTTATCCTGTATGTATATCGCGGACGAACTTAGCGCATCCCCCACTTAACTCTGAAAGTAGCCATTTAAGTAGACAAGAAAGAACTTAGCAATTTAGATAGATTAGTTATCAAAGATTAACCAGTTTCTAGTGGAAATTTTCTCAGCTCGCTAGTCATTGCTTTTCTTTCAAGACCTAAAGATATTTTAGAACTTCTCACAATAACAATAACAAAGAATTTCATAAAGGTCGGAGAAAATACAGAACGACATTGAAGTAAAATTAGACATTAATGCCAAGTTGTTTATCGAAGAATATTTTTGTAAATAAAAATAGTTTTATGATTTTCTTCAGTCTTCAGTTTGAAGAGGTGGAGAAAGTGAAGGTTATATAAGACGAATTGCACTATATTTAGGGCTAAACCGGTCTGAGCCGGCGATGAAGATTACGCGGCACACTCTCTCTCAGAGTAGGCCTGTCTAGTCCTGTTAATAAATCAATCCTCCTCAATTTTCACTGCTGGTGAACAGTAGGAATTATGCATTGTATTATAGTAAATTTTTCTCAGCATCTAGTGGTTGCAAGCGCAGCTGCTGAGCACGAGAACCTGGGTTCGATTCCCCAGGTCGAGCAAGGTTTTATTGGGTATTTCTCCCTGACATTTCTCGGTAGCAGCCTCAGTTGATGGCAATTGGCTCGCCGCGTTATATACAATGTGTTTTTTGAATATATGTACAAAATTATTAATAATTATATTTATATTTGTGACTTAGCGGCTTTAGTTTTTTTTTTTTTCTTTTCTTTTAAGACTGCTCTTTTTTACTGAGTATGGGAGTCAAATTTCAACTGACTTTTGCTTTTGTTTGAAATTAGTAACAAACATTGTTCTGAGCTATAATAGGAAATATCATGAAGTTAATCAATAAATTTAAAAAATGTGATATTAAGGGGGCATTTATTAGATTTATTTTGCAAAAACTGAAAAGAAGAGTTTTTTTTTCTTCGAATTTTAATTTTGTTTTTTATTTAATAAATTTTTTACTACATATTAGTTATGTTTAATGATTTTAATTGATAAACTATGATGTCGGCTAGTCAGTAAAAAAAAGAATGGAAAAAGATGAACAAACTTAGGAAATATCGTAAAAAAACTGCAGCACGTCACGCGTCTTTCCAAAAAAAAGAAAAATCTCATAAAAAAAACTAAAGCCGCTAAGTCACAAATATAAATGTAATTTTTAATAATTGTACAAATATTCAAAAAACGCCGGGCGGTCACTTATCCCTGGGACACATTGTATAGGACTGAAACATAACTGACCAAATGTGTGTGTACTAATAGGTACATCTGTTCCCAAATTTGGGGACACAAAGCGTGACATGATGTTATTTTTGAACCGACTTCAAAATTCGACTGTATTTTTTTTAAATTATTTTTTTAATATTTTTTACGTCATAACTTTTGACTGGGTGAACCGATTTTGATGATTCTTTTTTTAATTGAAAGCTGGTGCTTTCCGAATGGTCCCATTTTAATTTGGTTTCATTTGGATCATGGAATCTATGTGAAAACCATATAAGTCTCAAATTTGCATTAAGTATTTGGCCGACAAATGAACGAATAACGCGATTGGATTAGTGCGGGGCTGCGGGGTATCTACCATAACTAAAAAGTTAAAAATAAAAAACTTTTTACAAAAAAGTAACAACCGACTTCCTTAAAAAAAAAAACACTTCAAAGTGAAAAATAACTTTAATTTCGGAAGTCGGTGACAAAAACCTTAAATACAGATCCTAAGATACCGACTTCCGAAATTAAAGTAATTTTTCACTTATTAGTGTTTTTTTTTTTAGGAAGTCGGTTTATTATTTTTTCTGTTTTCTATTAGCCTTCAATGGTTCAGCTTACATTCCATTGGATAGGCTCTACTGTACTGGTTCTAACTCATTTGTTTTTCCAGGTACTTGCATCATTCTCCACGGTAACGTCATCCACAAAAGTGCCCCTAACAAATCCGACAAGAGTCGTCAAGCGTACACCTTCCATGTGGTAGAAAAGCACGACAACTCATATTCAAAAGATAACTGGCTGCAAGAAGGAGAGAAGGCACCTTTCTCCAACCTGTATGAAACACCTCAGATGGTTTAGTTAAGCCTTTATATATTTTAGACCAATGATGATATTAATATTTTTATGATTTTTAAATCTTTTGTATTTTCTCCGTTTGGCGTGAATACTGGACCGATTAAATTGAATTTTATTATACTACTGAAATACCAATTTTCCATAAAGTATAAAACGTCTTTAGAAAGCTATAAATTAAGACCCAAATACGACAAAAACGCCATTTAAAAATGATATCGAAGGTACTTTGTTTCGGTATTCGTATAAATGGAGTCACAAGTAATCTGAACGATTTATGGCTAAATAATGACGTGTGACCGCATACGAATACCGAAAAAGTACATCGTTGTCCCTTTCAAATCATTACCCTCCTCTGACTTACCGTCGGGTAAAAACCTCTTTAATTTGAATGAAGAAAGTCTTCGCAAATTGCTTAACTGTATTTTCTACATGTACCTAATTATAGGTAACTCTTCTTTTCACAAATAAAACTATTATATTTTTTTGTAATCGGTGGTTTTTTTTAGTAAGTAATTTTGTATGCAGATACTACACCTCATCGTGGTGAGCATTCCATCCATCTGCCTAGCCTTTTTCTAACTATGCTGGGGTCGGCTTCAAGTCTTACCAGATGCCGCTGATTACCTGTAATGTACTTGGAGTGACTGCCTATCTGACCTCCACAACCAATGGATAACATGATACATCTTGGTAAGACTGGTTGTCAGACTTTAAGGTTTCTGACTACCCGTCCCATGCCGAACAGCTTTACGTGCTTTCCGAAGCACGAAGGGGCCTCGTAATATATGGCATCCACGAACCAACTTCCAATAGACGCGTGCTGTTATTATCATTTGCAAGTACTACCTACATTTGCAACAATTATTAAAGGATTGTTCCAAATCGTGACAGTGGTTCCGTATTGAGTATTAAATTCCAATACAGTTTACAGGTCAGTTGTCACGATTTCCGTGATTGTAGTGAAATATAGAGGCGTAATTAAAGCTTTAAAGGTTAGTGCACAAAGAGGTGTGTGCTGTGTGCACTGTACAGGCAACAAACTGTTTTTCCGGTGTTTGTCGAGTGGACCACTTAACGCGTGGCACACAGTAAACAAAGCTCAATGCTATCGTTTGGTTTCGGTTTAAAATGGATCACATGAGCATCAGTAGCGTTTTCCAACATGTATGAAACAACAGCTGGTTTACGTATGCCACTGAATATTTTCGACCAATACTAATTACATATTTGGTCTAGGTTCTGCAAATTTATATTTCTTTTAGTAAGTTTGTACCAACACTTTATCATGTTATTCTTTCAACTAGATGTCGTCAAAACGAAACAAACTCAGATGTCATAATCTATATTAAAGTCCAGACATAATCTTGGTCAGATTATGTGAAGACCATGTAGATTGGTGTGAGAAATGGTCTTTTAAGAAAAATTTAATTATTTAATTAAGGTTCACCAACAGTTGTAACAGATATTATACAGGTAGGAACATATGAGTAATGGTGTCTTAAATCTAACTGCACAACCAATTACAGGCAAACACCGCATGCAAAATGCTCTTTGTGATTATAACTTAAATTTTAAACATCTAATGTACTTAAATTCTAGATAGTTATATTAAAAACTAATACTAATAACGTCTGACAAACGCCGATAGTGAGTCTTCGTGGACGTCAATCAGGTCGCTGCGTTCGTTTATGAGTTTGCACATGCGTGATATAGGCGAATTAGCACCAGACACTGTATGGCGAAGAGGTGGAACTAAGGGTGTTATAGGTTTGCGAGGTGGTCTACGGGGTACTCTGAGATTGAACCTACATACCAATTGTGGGCAGTCAATGGTGTTATTGAGCAATTTATATGCGAATCTCAAATCCAAGAGCTCCCTTCGAGCTAAAATAGGTAGTTTCTCCTTTTTTTTCCGGGTAGTAGCTACAACGATGCGCAAACTCTAAGTATGAATTAGCGTATGTGCGTATGTTAAAATAATAGCTCTTAACCAAATGCATTATAAGTATAAAAGCAATACAGTACTTGTAACAAAAAAAGAAAAATTGCAATTTTTTGTGTGTCCGTCTGCTTGTTGCTGCTAATTTCCGAAACGGCTGGACCGATTCACTGGCGGATAGCTGATGTCATAAGGATAAAATGGGCTGCTTTGTCACAGTAGCCCGTCCCCATGGGAACATTTCCTATATCCTCGCAGACGAAGCTGCGTGCTTAGCTAATAGTTATTTAAGTTTTTGGGTCAGATAAGCTCGCAGTTGCAGGACTATCCTTAGTCCTGAAATAGTTCTTTTATTTATGGGACCTTTCATCATAATCATCTTTGACTGCTTTGTATTAAGGCTCCAATATAATACGTTGGCAATACATTACCCACGTATGGGGTATTGATATCTGCACGCGTAGCATGACCACCATAGAAAGAACTTTGTCTATTCTTGGTAGAATAGAGATAGAACTGTTATGCTACGCCAGCATAGAAACGGGGTTTGTCGACCGAAGAATTGAGAAAATTATAGATTGTAGAAAGATTTGAACCGTTTTATGCAGGCTTAGCATGGCGCTTTCATTTCTACGAAGAATGGACACGGCTCTTTAGAAAATTAGAGAAACGAACTGTCACTTTGTATAGACAAAGAGACAGTTCGTTTCTCTAATTTTGACATCGCACGATCTTTGTCTACGTCCCGATAGAGGTAGACTATTTCAGAAGAAAGTTTTCTATCCAAACTGTCAAAATCACACTGACAACTCGCCGGGTTTAAGGCAAAACCGACTTTCTGCGATTTTTTGAGTTTTTCACTTTAATATACCATTCGATTCGCCATTTGATTATTTACTTAATGGTAAAACAAACTAAACCGTAGGACTTACCGTATCCGAGTTACCGAATGTAAAAACCGATTATATAATTATTAGACTGAACTAAAAAAACAAATACCAAACTTTCTAAATGAGCTCACGGAAAATTTAATATTGACTTTTTTGGACTAAATAATTGGTTTTGCCTTCAACCCGGCGAACTGTTTGTTGTGTAAGGTAGTGAAGACAATTTGATTTTATAATTGCCATGACGAATCGCGTTGATTTAGATTTAAAACAAAACAACAACCGTAAGTAAATAAATCAAGAAACTTTGGATAAATGTTGTTTATTGTTGTTAATTTTCACATTGTGTGAACTGTCACTTCGTCTAATCTTCCGTCGACAAAACCCCTACGGTGGTCATGCTACGCATGCAGGAGGGTCATGAATATGACAACGGTGAAGAATATCAGTTGAAGTCAGACCAGCAAAGCGAGTAGCCATAGCAGCTAAGGCATTCTATCATCATCATCCATCATCATTTTTGACTGGCCTGTTAGTCTAGTGGTTAGTGACCCTGACTGCTAAGACTGAGGTCGTGGGTTCGATTCCCACTCAGGATAAATCTTTGTGTGATGAGCACAATCATTTGTTCTGTGTCTGGGTGTAATTTATCTATAATATGTATGTATTTAGAAATATATAAGTATGTTTATCAGTTGTCTGGTTGCCATAGTACAGGCTCTGCCTAGTTTGGGATGTGCTGATGTGTGCCTATTATTACCTACTTGGCCAATTTTGCATACAGAACGTATCGTATACAGGAAGATAGAAAATCGACGCTCAAACTGTTACTATGAATTCAGCACATGATACTAAACCTCGTAGAGTAGATTTTTTTGTGAGTAATTAAAAAAAAAATGGGTGTTTCGAAGAAACACGATAAATCTTCTTTTGATAAGTAGTATAAAACAAAGTCGGTTCCCGCGTCTGTGCGCTAAGATCTTTTAAACCACGCACTGATAGTGATTCAAGAGGAAGGTGTATATCTATACTAATATTATAAAGCTGAAGAGTGTATTTGTTTGTTTGGTTGAACGCGCTAATCTCAGGAACTACTACTCCGAATTGAAAAATTATTTTTGTTGGGTAGCCTATTTATTGCGGAAGGCTATAGGCTATAGGTATAACATCACGCTTCAATCAAAAGGAGCGGAGCGGCAACGAATGTACGAAAACTGGCAGGCAATTCGATGCGACGGAAAGAGTCAGGGAAGCGAATATTTGACGCGGACGAAGTCGCGGGCAGAAGCCAGTGTATAATACGCGGG
Source organism: Aporophyla nigra (assembly GCA_947507805.1). Lineage (NCBI taxonomy): Eukaryota > Metazoa > Arthropoda > Insecta > Lepidoptera > Noctuidae > Aporophyla > Aporophyla nigra. The sequence goes on along the minus strand of OX382291.1, from coordinate 7,371,933 downwards.
CTGAGCCGCTGACAAAACTTAGTTTATTTCTAAACCAACGCAGAGATTCAGAATTATGAACTGAATACATAGTGACCTAGATTGAGCGTCGGTACTACCCAGTATATGTAGAGCACATAATTATTAATATTTTAATTACAAAACTGTGGTGTTCTGTGCTTCGCTCAGGTACTCGGTTACACCGTCAAGGCTGGCGCTGCAGCGTTGGCAACTTAATTGACCAATTATGAGAAATAATATACCCAGTGCGTGGAACAGGGAAATAGGCAATTGGGGGTAGTAGGTACGTACTGTTAATTGTATATTTTGAGTAACGCTACTTTTTGGTAAATGATATATTAATTATACAAGGAAAATAAAAGACCAGGCAGAGCATCTCTCACCACGGTGGAGCATACGGTGGAGGTGTGCCCTGCCTGGGCGGAGCACCGCCATGTCCTCGTGGAGGCGATCGGCGGCGGCGACCTCTTGCGTCCGGCCCTGGTGCGAGCCATGGTACGTAGTGAGAGGGCATGGGAAGCCGTCACCTCCTTCTGCGAAGCAGTAATGATCGCGAAAGAGGAGGTGGGGAGCCTAAGGGAGAGGCAAGCTATGCGCCCCCACGTCCCTAGCCACCGCTGGAGGAGACGCCTCGGGCGTCGGGACTCAATTGCGGACTCCCGGCCACCGTAGGCGAGGGCTTGCGGGTGGCGAGCAATGGGTAGCTCGCCGCCGGGTAAGGACCAGGCCCGTATCGACGGCGCGTAGTGCTCCACGCGCGCCTCAAAGAGATGTAAGCAGTACTGAAGGGATCTGCTAGGATCAATGCCTGCTAGGATCGCGAGATCAGTTCGAAAGAGATACCGTGGCTCTGGCATATGGGCTACTGAAGGAACACGGGTGGCTTTAGTCAGTAAAAGTCTGACACGCCCTTCCGCTCCACCCAGAGCGGGAGACGTCATATGATGATTTCTAACCCACAAAACAAAGCGTACATAGGGACAGACAGAGGGAAGCGACTTTGTTTTTTTTATATTATGTAGTAATATTAGTAGCTTTAGCCTTAAGTTCTGAGTTGAGCTGCCTGATAACCGATAAATGCGTGCACTGACTGGACAGGTCTACTCAATCTGATTGGTTCTTTCCTCAATAGACCATTTCAAACACCAATCCATATGATCTGAGCAAGATTATATCTGGACTTTAAGGCGCGGTGTTACCTCAATATTCACAAAACACTGGTGTCTTTGACAATCGAGTATGACGTAACGCAATGAAAATATACGACACAAAAAATACAGTGGACAGAGAAGGGTTTAAAAAAAAATTCTAACCGAATAGAATAGTGAAAAATTGTTTGATATTCCCAATAAAAATTGTTTCACAAAAAAAACTTTGACGTCGAACATCTCTGTATTTTCAGCGATAACAACATTTTTTTTTTAAAGAGTTCAATAGAATAAACATTATTTTAAAACTTTAACCAGACAATTATTTAATTTAATGTGTGTAGTCCGAATAATCCAAATAAAACCCGTAAAATAAATGCCAATTCGCAGCTTAGTCACATCGTCAATCCAAATATTTATTCAATTTTCAACCTTATTTGTTGGAGCTGTAGCATGTAGTTGTAGCATTTAAAATCGTAGTCAGTCCACGCCTTAAAATAGACTGTGACGTCTGAGTTTTTCGGCCTTTCTTCACGCGCCGCTCTCAAAACTGTAAAGGAAAATCTGGTAAGGAAACCGACGTGTCCTAGAATCAAAAATTGGAAGACATGTGACATATACCAACCTAGGCTGATGATTAAACATTCATTTATACGTATCTTAGTTTTTTTTTTAATCATTCAACTCCCGAAGAGCTGAAAAAGTGGATGAAGTTGTGTGGAAAGAAAACATGATTAAATTTATTACTTAGGCATATGGTTGGAAACTAAAACAACAAAATTTCCGATATCTACGCGGGCGAAGCCACGGGCAGAAGCTAGTAGGCTCGTAAAACGCATTTTTGAACGTCAGCATTTACATTAAAATAGAATTGATCCTTGTCGCCCCGTTCTAGTGCTGACCTACTTTCTCCTGTAATAAACGCCTGGATGTTTGTGTAAGTTTTATATACGTCTTGCTGTTTCATAATTATGTTCCCGCACGCTGCAAATAAGTTAGCGTTAAGAACATAAGAACTCATACTTAAAGACTTGTAAGGTCAGGCAAAATTGAAAGAAATGGACATACCAACGCACATAACCAAATAAATTATTACACTTATGTATGCACATCTTATAAACCGACGAAAAAAAACGGAGGAGGTTATCAATTCGACGCGTATATTTTTTTTTTGTTTTTTTTTTATGTATGACCACGCATAACTTTTTACATAATAGTCCGATTGTGATAATTCTTTTTTTATTGGAAAGGGTATACTTTGAGGGTGGTCCCATATAAATTTGGAAACCAAAATCGAACCCTAAGGGTCGGAAAACAGACGATGATTGATTGTTCACTCATTGATTGTAATGTATAACCACGCATAACTTTGTACAGAGTAGTTCGATTTTGATAATTCTCTTTTGATTGGATAGGGTATACCTTGCCAAGTATTATTAGTACATTAAAGCCACAAAAAATAAAAAAATAAATACTTTTTAACAAAAAATTAAACCGCCGATAAAAACAGAAAAGCAAAAAATAATAAACCTTAAAATTTTAAGTCGGCGCTGAAAAATCAATGAACAAAGATCACTCAAAGCGCCGACTCATAACTTTAAGGTTTATTATTTTTTGCTTTTCTTTTTTTTTCGGCGGTTTAATTTTTTGTTAAAACGTTTTTAGACTCCACTGTTCTGCTGCCATGAGTAATAACTACCCAAGCAAAGTTAATATTTATGTGGGACCACCCAAGAAGCATAACCTATCCATAAAAAAAGCATTTCAAAAATCGCTCCACATTTGGCGGAGAATTCGGTGAAAATACAAAAAAAAAACTTACAGTCGGACAAAGAGCCTCCTCCTTTTTTAGAAGTCGGTTCGCATTTAACTATAAACTTTAATGAAAATATGGAAACATCATGTACACAGTCGATACAGATGGTCGCTAGAGATGTACCATTAACGGAATCGACTAAAATCATTAACTTTCAATCGGGATTAAAGAATAAAAAAATGAGTGTATAATTAAAACATTGTTCAATCGGGTGGAGCCGGGTCGGAGACTAGATTTATAGGAACAGGAGATTAACACAGAATCCAATTAGTAACTAAATTCTACACAGATAATTTGTACCTGTGCACACGTGTAATTAAAGTGCACAGGACGGGGTGACGCAGTAGCCAGCCTCTGTGTTTACTATGTAATTAACAATCCAGTTAGTAATTGGAATCTGGCGCATACTAAATAATTATTGATCACATTAATTACCTTAGGGAGGGTGTCCAGTATACGTATGGTGAGCAACTTAGGTTGATTAATACCAACACGTTTATATGTGACCTAAATATAGGTACACAAAATTATTAGACGCGGTGCTTTCAGCATTACTTATTACATGAAATGCTTAAAGTCTCATCATCATCATCATTTCAGCCGCAAGACGTCCACTGCTGGACTCAGGCCTCCCCCAATTTGGGGGCTTTGCCATAATCGCCACGCTTGGCAGGCGGGTTGGCGATCGCAGCATGGCGGCAAAATGCATAGAGAACGCTGCTGCCCATTCTCTAGTAAGTCCCTTAGTCGCCTTTTACGACACCCACGGGAAGAAATGGGGTGGTGTTATTATTTACGTCCAGCACCACACGGTACGGTACGGTAAAGTCTGTTTCATCTGAATTTAATATCTGTTTCAATGTGTTCTGAAATATGAAGTGGTAAAGGAAGACCGCTAGGAAAACCTGCGAAATTCCATTTTTTTTTTTAGTTTTTTGCAAGTTGCAGGTCAATGTCTGGCTGTATGTTAAATAAAATAACATTTATAATTGTAACACGTATGTATTTACAGAATTGTAATCAGTAAAATCATCAAGATAATCCTTTAAGTCAGTTTAATCTAACTAAATTATTTTTTATGAATTCAAACTCAAGCGCTGGCTCGTATTGAAGATATTGTTCAACTTAAGAAATTTTGAATTTTACGGACTCTCTTAACGCTTACTCGTTAAGACGCGTCCCAATTTGAGTGAGAAAAATGTTCGTAGAGGACTTTCGCGAGTTTTTAGGGTTCCGTTGCCAAATGGCAAAAAACGGAACCCTTATAGATTCGTCATGTCTGTCTGTCTGTCCGTCTGTCTGTCTGTCTGTCCGAGTATGTCACAGCCACTTTTTGCCGAAACCATAAGAGCTATGATGTTGAAACTTGGTAAGTAGATGTATTCTGTGAACCGCATTAAGATGTTCACACAAAAATAGAAAAAAACAATAATATTTGGGGTTCCCCATACATAGAACTGAAACTAAAAAAAAAAAAACATCAAACCCTTACGTGTGGGGTATCTATGGATAGGTCTTCAAAAATGATATTAAGGTTTCTAATCGACAGGCCTGTTGGTCTAGTGGTTAGCGACCCTGACTGCTATGCCGGAGGTCGTGGGTTCGATTCCCACCCAGGACAAATGTTTGTGTGATGAGCACGATCATTTGTTCTGTGTCTGGGTGTAATTTATCTATAATATGTATGTATTTAGAAATATATAAGTATGTTTATCAGTTGTCTAGTACCCATAACACAAGCTCTGCTTAGCTTGGGACTAGATGGCGTTGTGTGATAGTTGTGGAATATTATTATATTATTATTAATATCATTTTTTTCTAAACTGAATAGGTAGTTTGCGCGAGAGACACTTCCAAAGTGGTAAAGTGTGTCCCCCCCCGTAACTTCTAAAATAAGGGAATGATAAAACTAAAAAAATATATATGATGTACATTACCATATAAACTTCCACTGAAAATTAGTTTGAACGAAATCTAGTGAGTAGTTTTTTTTTTTAATACGTCATAAATCGTAAACCACAATTTACCTTTCATTCAGTCAACTCAAACATAAACCTCATGCATAAACCATGAATACCTGCAGGTTTGTACGGAACCCTCGGTGCGCGAGTCCGACTCGCAGTTTTTTATAGTATGGCACACTTAACACGTGGTGGTATTCAGGGACCAAAAAGATAGAAACCATTGAACATATGATACGGGATAGAACGCGATATCTTCTAAATTAATGAAGCGCCTAATAGCAGGCACATTTATATGTATCACCATCACTTTAACACGCTTTATTTTATCCTGTGAATCACCAAAAAGCTTTGAAATAAACCATCTATTCAATAATAAAGCAATAATTTGGGATGATTTTTGAAATTGTTCAAAACGTCAAACAACCGACATCCGTTTTATCTTGTCGATATATATTTTTTTAAAGATTATATAGTAGATACACGTTTATGAAAAAATACTACTAAAAAACACGCTTCAATAGAAAACCAAACTAAAAAGTAGAAAATAATGGAAAAAAAAACGTGGTAAGTAGTTTTATTAAACTATTATTTATTTTCTATCTTTTAGGGTGTTTCGAATTTTGAGACGTATGTCAGCGTTGTTTGTGACGTATGTCAGCGTAGTTTGTGACGTATGTCAGCGTAGTTTTCGAAGACAGTTTTTTTTCTGTCCTGGTAACCCTGGCAAGGATAATGGCACAAATTTGTGAAATTATAGTATTGTCATCGGTCTTCCATAAGTCTACAGAGTTTAAATGAAATCTGGCCGTTTAAAGTGGGTCAAAATTTCGCTATAAGGAGTCGGTTACAAACAAACATACAAATATACAAACATACAAGTGAAGCTAAAATAAAGCGTGTAAAAATATATCGTAGGTACCTATACCTAACGGATCATGGACGGACAGATTGTACCTACAAATCTTGACGTAATCAGGTATATAAATTTGAAAATGGCGGCTCTTATCATGTCCTCTCACTCGTTTGTTATACTGTGTGAGTGATAGATAAGGCATGATGAGCAGGAGCTTATCATGCCCTATCACAACAAACAAAGGATTGTTTGGTCGCGATTTTCAATTCTTGTTTATAGGCACGGGTTATAAACATAAACAAGACTAGATACCTACTACCGTAAAAAAAAAACTTAACATTTTATTTAAGTAGTTTGTATAATTTGCCATCTTACAAAGATGCCAACAAAGAGCCAATCCAATTGCATAATAGGTACTTATGCAATATACAGGGTTAAATTAAAAAAAGTTGGCAATATTTTACCCACACAAACAATAACCTTTACATGAAACAAAAAATAACCTTTTTTTGTCATCTTTCGATGGGCCCGTAATCGGACAGCTGTTTTTGTAATTTTAGGTGGAACTTATAATTTTTTTAAGAAAATCCAAATGAAAAAAAAATAAAAAACAAAATTGAAGGGGTTAACATAAAAATAGTTTTTTTTTTGCGATATCGAACCCAAAACGTGGGTTAACTACAATAAACTGTGATAGTTAATATCCCCCCGAGCTGTCACTTTAGTACGTAGGAGGTGATAACGCAGACAATTTGTTTGCTTCATAGCAATGGATTAGCAATATCCTTTCATATGATTCTGATTCTTGATTGATAGTGTATTTGCCCATTATGATGCTGGTATTTCTGTACTACTTCATAAAGATCTCTGTTACTACATAACACTATGGCGTGATGCCTGTAATCCTAAAAGGGTTCAGCAGAGTTGTACTTATGGTACACCCACATTTTGCCAGTTATGTTTAAGTCCCATATAATAGAGGGCGAACCTTCAACCTTTACCATAATTCAGACCCAGAGCTGCAAGTCAGAAATTCCTGATAAATATACCCAATAACTTTGCTCAACCTGTGAGTCATAACCAAGACTGTACGCTCAACAGCGTCTGCTACAAGACCATAGACGCAATTCGCATCTCTGATACTACCTGTGAGATATTATGTTTACTTGAATATCATGTTAATGATGAGCCTTAGGCCATCCTTCATGCATCGTGTTCAAATAGCAAGCGTGAATCAAACATGAAACTGATCCCTACCATCTGTCTGTGACGTCCGAGCCTATACAACAATACATCATAGACTACAAGGCGTTATATGTAGAGCAGGCGTGGTCCAGCCGCGATATATAAGTTGTATATCGCGTGTAAGTGATTCGAAACTAAACAGGCGCTTTTCTTTGTGTAATTTATTTCATCATCACTGCTTTCAAAACGGCGAAGGAAAACCTTTGTAAGAAAACCGACATGTTTTAGAACATAGGCCACTTTGATTATGACAGTAACAAAAAGAAAGAGTTAACATAAGTTTGTACTCGGACTCCACGATATTTTTAACACCCGACGCAAAAAAGGGGTGTTATAATTTTGACCGCTGTGTGTCCGGCTGTAGCAATTCTTGTCTATAGGCACGGGTTATAAACTTATACCAGACTAGATACTACCGTAGAAAAACCTTTACATTTTATTTAATTAGCTAGTTTAATTCGCCATCTTACAAAAATGCCAACAAAGAGCCAACCCAGTTGCATAATAGGTACTTATATGATATACAGGATCAAATAAAAAAAAGTTGGAAATATTTTATCCAAAGTATTAATCATGAAACAAAAAATAAACAATTTTTTTTTTCATCATGCCTGTCGTCGGACACCTGTTTTTGTGATTGCGTCGAACTTAGATATTTTTAAGAAAATACAATTAATGAAAAAATCAAAAACAAAATTGAAAGGATTAAAATAAAAATTGTTTTTTTTTTTTTCGATAGCGATACCAAACACGTGGGTTAACTACAATAAACTGTGATAGTTAATATCTTCCCGAACGAATTTCTATCACGGCGGCGAATCTCAACAGACAACATAAAGTACGTAGGAGGTGATATTGTGCTCAAGTGTGTGCGCCATTGCAAGTGCACTCTCTGTTCCTTTACTCTCATATTCCGATTGTGCGGCAATCCGACACGTCCCGGGAGACATCAAGAGTAATTGCGTAACATACTAACTGTAGGAAGGTCTTTAATTTTGACAGTTCAACAACATTAATTGCGTTATTTACGTTGCTAAGCAGACAATTTGTTTGCTTCATAACAATGTTTTCGCGTGGATGGCTCTGCCACCCTGAATATTTATAATGAAACATTCATTCACAAAACGTTGTTAATCATGCTAAAAGTGTAACTATGGAGTTTCTTGCCCATTCATCCCATGCGTTTTAATTTTTCGTCGGTCATTTTAAGCGCGTGTATTTTTTGCACTTTTCAGTGAAATATTTTTTTTTTACCGACGAAAAGTGCTACGTCCAGAGTATATAATTCATGGTTACTGTTTTCGAGCCGATGTTTTCCCTGCCACCCTGTATAATTGTTATTAATGTTCACAAAACATTGTCAATCATGTTAAAAGAGTAATGCGTGGACTATGGAGCTTCTTGCCCATACTTCTCCATATGAAACTATCTTTTGGAAGTAATGCCCCCATCATCAGCGACTGAAAGGATTAATGAAAAAAAAAATCTTTAGAGCCTGTAAAAATCTTTTTTTTTCTCATTATTATTTTGAAAAGTATACAAGCAAAACTTAATAAAATAAAATAAAAGCCACAAAAACTATGATTGATTGAATTGTTACAGTACCAGGAGTTCAGTCATAAGTGGAAATATTGTGTTCTCCTCGAGTGTAGTAAGTAAACGTATGACGTGCGCGTCATCCAAAGGAGGAGTCCTGCGGCAGTCAGTGGAACTACCGCGACTGAGAGAGATGCAGATAGATACAAAAGCTAAAACGGAGGTGGACGGCAGTATTCCGCCCGTACCTCAAGAATGTACAGGGTCGAGGCAGCGCTGCAGCGCCGCGACTGCAGAGCTTTTGTCGTGCAATGCACTCTTCAATCAATCAATAAACTTGTGTACGTCATTCAGGGGGACAGAGAAATAAAGATGCTATTTGTGTGCAAGGGAAAGAGACAGAGATATGGCACAAATTCTGCGTTCGCCTCTTAGCATAATCACAAATAATGAACACTCATGAATATTCTCTCTCTCCCTCTATCGTGCCGGTTAGGATTACTTTGTCTGTATAACAACGTCTTGCATGAGTCTGCGTTCTTAGTATTTGAGCGCAGAAAACAATCCAAGATGGAGGGCCTTGGATGAAAACAAAAACAGTTTTCAGCGAGAGCTTTCTCATGCGCTCGATCCAAGACTGAGATTGAGGTTCAAAAAAATACTGTTGAGTGTCGGTCATTATTTATTTATTTACTCTCATACACACCACACAAGTTACAACAGATTTTATTAATATCAGATTTCGTTCCAGGCACTGAAAAGTAGCTCTATGAACACGTAAATTGATTTAAAACTTATCAAAAGGCAGCCTGGTGTATAGGTAGGTATACACCAGGCTGTCTTACATACAAAATCAGCCTATATTGTTCCCGCTGCTGGGACACAGGCCGCCTCTCGATGAGAGGCTGTAATCTACGATGCGGGCCAAGTCAGGAGATATCGCATGTCTTCTATTTTTTGGTTCCAGGACATGCCGGTTTCCTCACGATATATTCCTTCACCGTTTTGAGAGCAGTGGTGATGAAATTGTTTACACCAAGTAATGCGCCTGCTTGGGTTTGAACCCACGACCTACAACTCGTTATTCGGGGCTGATACCACTGGGCCACCACTGCTTTAATATGTACATAATATAAGTATTATAAAAATTTGTATAGTTTCAAAAATCATCATCATCATCTGCCTTTTTCCCAACTATGTTGGGGTCGGCTTCCAGTCTAACCGGATGCAGCTGGGTACCAGTATTTTACATGGAGCGACTGCCTTTCATAAGTATACTTTCAAAAGTATTAGAATATAAAATATGAAAACTGTATTTAAAGTGTAATGAATAACTATTTTGTTATGAACATGATATTGAAATGAAAATTTGTTAACGGCTCGATTTCATTCTTTTTAATATTAGTGCAGTCTTAAAAGTATCTAATGGCAGCACCTTCTTCATGTTCCTTAATCAAGGTAACTGTTGTCTAAGTGCCTGTCATTGTCATGCATTTGTCATACCTAATAATATTAGAAGAGGCATTAAAAGTAAATGATAAACAATGCAATGCATTTTTTTTTACAAGCTTTTATTCCCCGTTCCGATGTTTGTCTGTAATCAAATCTTCCAAATTAAATTTGATACACTTCCCGGCTACGGATTGAGCTGAAATCTTGCGTGTGTTATATTAAGCAGTATATAACTATAACTGTATATATATAGCAATTATGAAGCTTTGAATGTCAGAATGATAACGGCCTATTTACTGTGTATAGGAAAGGGTTTCAATAAGTAAAGCACAGAAACACAAGACTACACATATATTTCAATTAGGCTTGTCAGTATTAATCGGAAAGCTAGTCGTCCGTTCCAAAACTATATAGGTCTTCATGGAGAAGAAGGACAAGAAACTCCATGGAAACAGTACTGAAGTATTATATCAACACATTTCTTACATTACCATACATTATCATTATCTTAAATACATTAATACTATCTCTTGGACCTTTGTCCAAGAGAACTCTGAATAATATCAACATAATCACAATAACAACAATATCTAGAAAAGAATTTGAATATTCCATTTATATAATTTAAAACATTAGCAATATGACAACACTATAACCAGTACAACAACATTGTCATAATAGGCAATAATTAGGATATAATATCAATTACTTAGCTTACGTGACCTCTGGTCGATCCTTTCCACACAATAACAGCACTAGAACTAACCAACTGGACATCTGTCAAGCAACTGACTGTTTCACTGTGGCTCCGGCCTTTTATACCCGTTAACAAACAACTAAGATTCAAAAACGGACAGTTGAGTCAAATCAGTGTTTGATTTAAGAAAAATAAATTTGTTCTAAAAATCATTTAGTAAATTCAACAATTAAATATTAGACACATAATAACTACATGTATATATCACGTGCATGTGTAAATCAGATGTCAATGCAAAATTATTATGACTGATGATGATTATCTGATGATGAAACCGAGAGGTAGCCATAAGAACCCGGTAATCTAACGACAAAACTCCAGCGAGTTTAAACTCGTTTAATCCGTCTCGGCGGGTACTTTGGTGCTAGATGGTAACCAGGGTCTGATGATGGAGCTGGAAGATGGCCATAGAAACTCACTAATTAAGTGACAGAACCGCGTCGAGTTTAATTCGTCTTGATGGGTAAAATAAGTTCGTTCGTTTCATTTGTAATGAATGTGTACGCTCTCTGCCTTTGTTTAGATGGATGACCCAATGCCAAGGTGAGAACGTGCCGAGGGCTAAATGGTAAGATCTCACGGCAAGCTTTTATATCATATAAATTGTGTAATGACGTTACAAGTTGATAGTAAAAGTATTAAAACAAAAAAAAAATCATCATCATCAGCAGCCTATAATGTTCCCACTGCTGGGACACAGGCCTCCTCTCGGTGAGAGGGAGTGAGCCATAATCCACCACGCGGGCCCAGTGCGGGTTGGTAAAAGTCACATACCTAAGAATGTTTGGTTCTAAGACATGCTGGTTTCCTCAGGATCTTTTCCTTCACCGTTTTGAGAGTAGTGGTGATGAAATAATTTACACAAAGTAAAGCGCCTGTTTGGGTTCGAACTCACGACTGAGTAGTCTCGTAAGTCGCGGCCGTTACTAGATCTCGTTCAAACCAATTTACGGTGGAAGTTTACATGGTAATGTAGTACATCATAATTTTTTTTAGTTTTATCATTCCCTTATTTTAGAAGTTAAGGAGGGGGGGGACACATTTTACCACTTTGGAAGTGTTTCTCGCGCAAACTATTCAGTTTAGAAAAAAATGATATTAGAAACCTCAATATCATTTTTGACGACCTATCCATACCCCACACGTATGGGTTTGATGAAAAAATTTTTTTTGAGTTTCAGTTCTATGTATGGGGAACCCCAAATATTATTGTTTTTTTTTTCTATTTTTGTATGAAAATCTTAATGCGGTTCACAGAATACATCTACTTACCAAGTTTCAACAGCATAGCTCTTAGAGTTTCGGTAAAAAGTGGCTGTGACATACTCGGACAGACAGACAGACAGACGGACAGACAGACATGACGAATCTATAAGGGTTCCGTTTTTTGCCATTTGGCAACGGAACCCTAAAAATCATCATCATCATCTGCCTTGCCTTTTTCCCAACTACGTTGGGGTCGGCTTCCAGTCTTACCGGATGCAGCTGAGTACCAGTATTTTAAATGTTCGCTACATTTAAAATACTGGTACTCAGCTGCATCCGGTCATGCCTTTCATAAGTATACTTTCAAAAGTATTAGAATATAAAATATGAAAACTGTATTTAAAGTGTAATGAATAACTAGATTGTTATGAACATGATATTGAAATGAAAATTTATTAACGGCTCGATTTCATTCTTTTTAATATTAGTGCAGTCTTAAAAGTATCTAATGGCAGCACCTTCTTCATGTTCCTTAATCAAGGTAACTGTTGTCACTGCCTGTCATTGTCATGCATTTGTTATAATAATATTAGAAGAGGCATTAAAATTAAATGATAACAATGCAATGCATTTTTTTTTACAAGCTTTTGTTCCCCGTTCCGATGTTTGTCTGTAATCAAATCTTCCAAATTAAATTTGATCCACTTCCCGGCTACGGATTGAGCTGAAATCTTGCGTGCATGTGTAAAATATCAGATATCAATGCAAAATTATTATGACTGATGATGATTACCTGATGATGAAACCGAGAGATAGCCATAAGAACCCGGTAATCTAACGACAAAATTCCAGCGAGTTTAAACTCGTTAGATCCGTCTCGGCGGGTACTTTGGTGCTAGATGGTAACCAGGGTCTGATGATGGAGTTGGAAGATGGCCATAGAAACTCACTAATTAAGTGACAGAACCGCGTCGAGTTTAATTCGTCTTGATGGGTAAAATAAGTTCGTTCGTTCCATTTGTTATGAATGTGTACTCTCTGCCTTTGTTTAGATGGATGACCCAATGCCAAGGTGAGAACGTGCCGAGGGCTGAATGGTAAGATCTCACGACAAGCTTTTATATCATATAAATTGTGTAATGACGTTACAAGTTGATAGTAAAAGTATTCAAACAAAAAAAAAATCATGATCATCAGCAGCCTATAATGTTCCCACTGCTGGGACACAGGCCTCCTCTCGGTGAGAGGGAGTGAGCCATAATCCACCACGCGGGCCCAGTGCGGGTTGGTAGATGTCACATTCCTAAGAATGTTTGGTTCTACATGCTGGTTTCCTCAGGATCTTTTCCTTCACCGTTTTGAGAGTAGTGGTGATGAAATAATTTACACAAAGTAAAGCGCCTGCTTGGGTTCGAACTCACGACCTACTACTCGTAAGTCGCGGCTGTTACCACTGGGCCACCACTGCTCTTAACAAAAAAATACTTTAATCTTTTAAGCGCATAATAAAAGCTTGTTTAAAAAAAAAAATCTATACAACACATCCTATGTGTTAGCAAGAGTAAATGAGCTTTAGTGCTTTTTGACCACTCTTTGCTTTTGACGCGCTCACTAGAAAATTATTGCACTGTTTCATACACACTTTTACATATTACCTTTTGCAAAAAACCCGTGTAAACAATTGTTATTGAACCAGTAAAAATACATAAGTCAGTCAGGCCAAAGGTCAAAACTTCATTGGTCATATTTTTGGAATGTTCTCTTCAAGCTGTTTAGTTTGACGTACCAAAAACTTTTTTCACGATTTTACTTCATTATCATCTTTTGAGCCAAAAAACGTTCACTGCGGGACAAAGGCTTCCCCCAATTTAGAGGTTTCGCCATAATCATCAAGCTTGGCAGGCGGTTTGGCGATCGTAGTATGAAAATGCTGCTGCTCATTCTCTAGAAAAGCCCTAGGTCTAATTTATTTAATGGGTTCTAAAGTCGACCATGTTGATTTTTGCGATACGCTTGTTGAATTAGGAATCTCCTTCAAAATTATTTGGATTGCGACTGAACAGTGTTACGCTGGGCTATCGCCACAAACGTAATGACATGTAATAATCATAATGCGGAGAATAAAGGATACCTACATACAAACAAGCTGACGACTAATAGAGAAGTGTGGAAGAAAAAAACATGTTGCGACGACCCCAGATAAATTGGGATGGCGAATGATGATGATGATGATCACATAGAAGCATACGTAGGTAACTAAGTACAGACGCCAGCACACAGAGCTAATACAATCTGCCGAAATTGTAATAGATTTTCAACTTTATCACTAAAGCATTAGGTTCAAGGTTGATTTGGAGAATATGACAGTTTCGAGTACCTTGATGTGCTGGCGTCTGTACCATACAAAGACATGCACCAAAAACAAAACGTCTCTTGTCTGTCGGGTGTTGATGGTTTCTAAGTTTTTGATATATCGTGGTGCCGCGTGTGAATGAATCTTGAACGTTTATTTGTGATTTGTTAAAAATATCATTGAGTGCGTTTCTGGTTATCTGTTTTGTAATTTTGTCTGAGTTGGCCGTTCTTGAACTCTGAATCTTTACAATGCATTCTACCTTGACTACCTATCACTAACATCCTGGACTACTCTGATTTGCCTGGCTTCCAACGGAAATCTATCGTTCTAAAAACTGGGTCATAGCAATTGAATCATTTGTGATACAGTTGTTAGATTTGAATGAAACCAATCTGTTGGAAGATTTGCGAAGCATCTTAAGGCCATCCACAAGGTTTTACGGCAATCAAAAATATACAGGGCTTTAGAACACTATTATTGCTTCGTAACACATTTTGTTTATTTAATTTTGTGCCCATTTCTGAGCCAAGCTTTTATCGAACCGTTATGTATCCCTCTTAAAAGTCAGATATTATTAGTTAACAGCTAAAAACTTTTTCGCCAAAAAACGGGAGAATCGGTTGTTTGTTTTACTTTTTAGTTAGGTATCTGTCTACCCCACACTAATTCGTATATCTGCTCGCTGCTAGCGAGGCCTATAGCAGTGACAGAAAGTATTAGAAAATCATTACGATTAACAAAGTGGATTAAATACGTACCAGCGAAGCTGACGCAAAAACTACAAAAGCAAAGTCAATATAAATAAATATGAGGGGCACTCCTGAAGCATAACCAAGAAATTTTGCAATCGGCCTACCGTTGGCATAGAAATCAGTGAACACACCTAGATTTAAAAAATATATAGGTATACACAGTGAAACATCGAACCTTCTCCTTTTTTAAGTTCGGTTAAAAACTGAGAACAATCGTGTCGTGTGTAGGGTGTTAGTAATAAAATTTAAGGTTTATAAATACAAAATATAATAAATTTTGTGTCACCGGAATAACCAATATTAGTATCTAGTTATCTCTTCAGACCCGATCTTACAGTAAAGAAAAAGATATCAATTACTCAGATCTATAAAGTGATGGGTCCTGTCCGCCATAAATTATTCCACGGTAGACTAATTATGACGGATAAACTTTGAGAGATGACGAAAATGCTATTAAATATTAATTAACTGTACTTTTATCGAATTTTCGTTATTATACACGTAATTTGGAAATAAAAAAACCGGCCAAGTGCGAGTCGGACTCGCGCACCGAGGGTTCCGTACAAACCTGCAGGTCATCATCATCATCATTCGTCATCATCGTTTATGAAATGAAATGTTTTTTTTTTTTAATTTTTATATTTGTGTTGACTGAATGAAAGGTAAATTGTGGTTTACGATTTATGACGTATTAAAAAAAAACTACTAACTAGATCTCGTTCAAACCAATTTTCGTTGGTAGTTTTCATGGTAATGTACATCATATATTTTTTTTAGTTTTATCATTCCCTTATTTTAGAAGTTACGGGGGGGGGGACACACATTTTACCACTTTGGAAGTGTCTCTCGCGCAAACTATTCAGTTTAGAAAAAAATGATATTAGAAACCTCAATTTCATTTTTGAAGACCTATCCATAGATACCCCACACGTAAGGGTTTGATGAAATTTTTTTTTTGTGTTTCAGTTCTATGTATGGGGAACCCCAAATATTATTGTTTTAAAAAAAAATGATATTAGAAACCTCAATATCATTTTTGAAGACCTATCCATAAATACCCCACACGTAAGGGTTTGATGAAAAAAAAAATGTTAAGTTTCAGTTCTATGTATGGGGAACCCCAAATATTATTGTTTTTTTTCTATTTTTGTGTGAAAATCTTAATGCGGTTCACTGAATACATCTACTTACCAAGTTTCAATAGCACAGCTCTTATAGTTTCGGAGAAAAGTGGCTGCGACATACTCGGACAGACAGACAGACAGACAGACAGACATGGCGAATCTATAAGGGTTCCGTTTTTTGCCATTTGGCAACGGAACCCTAAAAAGGTCGTAAGGATGTTGGGTCTATATTACATTATTTTTAATTTTGGCGTCGGTGTAATTAACTTGTTTTTGTTCTTAGGATTTAGGTATATTAATTCTACTTGGTTTGGTATTTGATCAATCTCAGTATTTTGATCGATAGATAAATCGTATATTTGGTGCAAACAAAAGACAAAACACAACATATAAAGCACGATGAAATTAAAAAAAAACCCGGCCAAGTGCGAGTCGGACTCGCGCACCGAAGGTTCCGTACAAACCTGTAGGTATAAAGTTTAAAATTTTATTTTATTTTTTATTATATGATGTAACTAAAAATTTACGGTTTTCGCAATTTTTCCTTTATCTGTGCCATAAGACGTTGCTTCGTACCAAATTTCAAAATTCTAGATCGACTGGAAGTACCCTTTAGGTTTTGATTCCCTTGCGAGTTTCGAAAATTTGCGGAAATTTGCGGCATAAACGGCTATATCTTTTGATTGCGTTAGCTTAGAAGTTTGACTTTTTCACAGCTCTAAGAGACAGTAGACTTGAGTATTTGATATGAATTTCAGCTAGATACCTCCACGCGTTCCTGAGAAAAAGGGTCTTGACAGACGGACGGATGGACGGACGGACAACAAAGTGATCCTATAAGGTTTCCGCTTTTTCCTTTTGAGGTGCGGAACCCTAAAAATAGTGCGTGGAGTCCCTCCGCCTGGAAGAAGTGAAACTTCGTAATGTGAAAATGAAAATAGGAAGGGGTAAACGTTTCTAATAACATTAAAATGTTCGATTTTTCAAAAACTCTATCCGTCAAATCATTGGCGTGTGCACGAACACTTTGACATTGTGCTTTCATACCCCGTCCATGGTAGCGTTAAACGTTTAACGCAACCTTGTTGGAACTCGCATTAAAAGTTTCACTTCAATAATATAATTGAACGTGATTACAAATATGTGACGCAAGGAATGCATTTTCATAGCATTTATTCTACTTTCATGCTTCTTTGGCCACACCCAGTATTCACTTCCATAAATATGCGCAAGCTACCATTGTGAACAGCCACACGATCCATTTCGGACATGAAATGGTTGGTCACAATAGCCGGTATAGCACCATTTAAAGCCCGTATTAAAACGCCCCACTATAATATCTCCCGCGCCATTGGCTAGTCTCTGTTGACATTAGCCGTCATGGCCGAAATACGGTCTGGAGGACATATTGCACCATTTACTTAATTTCCGGCACTTACTATATTCTCCACATCTTTATCCAATATTTCCGTCCCTTGTTAACAAACTGCCCAAATATACGAATTCACTTACTTGGTCCACACTCGTATCATTTATTTTGACATCACACACCGATATATTCTCTTATCTTTCAAACACCATAACCATCGGCTTTTTCACATTTATATTCATCCCCTTCATCTTATTTGCTTCATCTGTTACAGTCACCATGTATTACAACTGTTCTGCTGACGATGCAAGTAGAACTTGATTATCAGCGTAGAGAAGTTATTTGACAGGCAACTCATTCAGTGTCAATCCACACTCACCCTCTTACAAATCTGTCACACTACTATGGATTTATAAATTGAACAGCCACGGTGATGCTACACAACGCTGTCTTACACCCCTCGAGATGCAGAACCAGTTCGTGTATGCCCCATTTATCATTACACAAACACTGGAATCCTTCTATAGAGATTTCAGTGCCCGTACCAATCGCCAGTCCATACCGTAAAGGCTTAGTGTTGACCACAGTTCTTCCCTCTACAAACTGGCATAGGCCTTCTCCTAGTCAATGAAAGCACAGTAGACGTTCTTGTGCTTTGCCAGATGTTTTTCAGCTATGCACATTAGGGAGAAGATCTGATCCATACAGCCCATGCGCCATTTTTGTCCACAACACCCATAATGTTCTCACATTCACATTACATCCATATAAATTAAAATACAATAAAAATGTAAGAAAAGCTAAATTAAAATCTAAATTAAATGACATGATTGTCATTACAACTGTAGTATCTGAAGTTTCATTAGATCGTGGATGTAATTGATTACTGATGAAAACTTATCTACATTTTGATTTGATCTGAACGTAGACAACTTTTTAAAAATAAAATCAAAATAATAAAACCCTCATATCCTCCTCCAGACAAAACTTTTAATTCCAAATACGAAATTGCTTCAATTGTCACGTTTTAATTTTTAAAAACTGGTCGGCTCGTACCGAAACTGAAATGCCAGGCAAAATGTTTTGGTTTCACTGGGTTTCACCACGGATATCGAGGTTTCACAGACGTGTCGTGTCTGTGATGCTGATGACATCGAAATTCAGAATCAATGAAACAAACATTTGATTTATATAGCCAATGTTTGAACCAAGTCCAACCAGTAGTCTCTTGCTATCAGGATAACACAACTCGTGAACATATTTTTTTTAGAATAATGCCATCTATCTGAGGACTAATGCATTACAGCGTTTCTGGTAATGGGTAGGCTACAGACTAAAAGTTAAAACTCTATCTGTGTTGTGTTGTAGATGGCGTTAATATTCTGGTGTTGCTACGATTTACGAAGTTTTAATATTTAGCCTACCTATTTTATACATGGAAGTTTTCATATTTAGCTTATGTATTCATTTAGATTGTCAAATAAAAACATTAACTTATTTCAACAAGGTATAATTAAAACTGTCAAATTTGTTAGCCACCCTCGTTGTATTTTTACCCCAGGTTACCTATAGTAGGGTGGAAGGGTGAAAGTCTCTTGATGTTGTAATCAGTGATCAAACGGTTAAAATGAAAACAAACAACATTATGCGTTCATTTAGGTTTGTATTATGCATTTCTTCTTTTCTTTATTTCTTTTGATGACTTATAATGAATTTTGTGAAGAATTTACTAATATTTCTAAGTTTTTTCGCCCCAGGGACTTCATTTTTTAGGTTAGGACTCTGCTCCCTAATCGTACGATTAACGTAGCATTTCTATATTTTACCGATTGTATTCATCATTATTTCAGGCGAAAAATCCCACTTTGGGACATAGTCGTCCCGGGATCACCACAACGATGTATGAAAAGAAATGTGTTGGATTATTTTCTACACAACCCAATCATGATTATCAAAGTATGTTTATTATAAGGATACAATTAACATAGATGTGTGTTAAAGGGGAAATTGATCTGGCTGTTGTGTCATCTAATAACCGAAATACGGGTTTATTTGTGGGCGAATACACCCTTCCAGAAATATGTATCAGGCAATTGGTACGTAGGCCGTTTTTACGAAGTCAGAAAGAAACGTACGGAGTGGTCGTAATACGATCATAATTCCTTTTATCGGTTTTTCTTTATTTAAAAATATTAGCTTTCTGCACTTCTTCTCCATATAAACTTTAACTGTGCCAATTTTCGTACTCCGCAGTCCCCGTAATTTTTTGTAGAGTTTTTTCTGCACGTATTACCTAATATAATTCATCATAATAGTAAATATACCTAGCTGCACAACTGACTATATAGTTCTATTTACAACGTCAGTTTTAGCTTCGATTAGTAGGTAGGAAATTACTTATTTAAATTTACCTTTGTTTACACACAACATTTAACCACCACGGACTTACTAATTGCAAGTGAAACGTAAACTTTTATGAGTGAAGCTCACGGCTGTAAATGATGGCTAGACCACTGCATTATCACACACTCAGCATTAAATTCCGTTGTTGGTGTTTACTTATGAAATAACGTACTATGGTCGGAACACAACCCTTTGATATTGATATGTAACTTTGATTTCTTAACGTCTCAGATTCCTGATAATGTGTTTGCTCACAATAAAATTGTATGGTAGAAGGAATTAAGGAGCAAATTAATGTAAATTCCAATCAATTTCACAAACGATTAAAATTGGTCGTTGTGATATTTTTTGTAATGAATCTACCCACAGTGTTGTTATTGACAAACTGTATTCATATATCATTTGTGCTTTTAGAGAGTCATCAATTTTTTGTCCGGAAAATATGTTTTTAAGTCGTAGGATAAGGGCTCAAACTACAGACTGGAATAAAGACGTTAGTTGCTCTCACGGGCTAGCTTGGCAGAACTTCCACATATGGTTAACTAGTGGAAAACCATCAGCTAGCCCACTGTATGTTGAGATGTGAGAAAGTAGGACATTTTCAAGTCGCGGCTTAAATAGTGTCCGAACCATAAAAAACAGATAAAGATGGACATAATTGCCTCTATGCAAAACGTAACGTATTGCGGCTTTAGGAAGAGAACTAATAAATTGAATATTCGGCCAGACCTGTTAGTGTGAATGAAAGATATTGCAAAACTTTTTAACAACAAATTGCTGCTAGGAAGCTCTTGGGTGAGGCTGAATGCTGGGCCCCATTCTGGCAAGGTGGGCACACGCTTCAGTGTCAAAGATGTGGCTAAGATTATCAGCTCAACGACTATACGTAAGTTCCCTGTCTCCCAACCTAATGAGGACGGACGTGGTTCCTGTTCTAAAAAGTAGAACAGGGTCTATCGGATAAGGGGATCTTTTGACCTATTTCTCTAGCGACCGCAGTCGCAAATTTGCTTGAAGGTCTACTTGATACACCACTAAACAAACATCTTGTACTGCACGACAAACAGTTTGGATTGCGGCCGGGATTTTCTACGGAAAGTGCAGATCTGTATCTCAATCAGGCCGTTAGGTCGTGTGTCTCCACAAAAAGGATAACACCTTTTCGCTTGGTTCGTTGGTGGTGCTGAGCGCGTCAATCAGCGATTTTAAGCCACTTTTGGTTACATGTGAACGCTACACAATAGAACCTGGTCTATTGTATAACGTTCAGAAAAGTCAGTAGGTACATTGTTGTTGAGGAGGGTACCAAGTACCATCTTGATGTAAGTACCTCTCATACGGCTAACCGGTGTACCTCTTGAGCTAGTGGAACATTTTAAATACCTTGGTTACTTGGTCACCACTGCCCTTAAAGACATTGAAAGGGAAGAAGGGCTTTGTACGTACCTATGCGCCAAAATGATAGTAGCCGTAAAGGTGACTCTTAACTTTCTTTAGAGCATCCTGAACCACCTTCTGCACTTGCAGGTTTTGGGAGAATTATTCGTAAATGTCGTATGGTGTTCTTCGTGTTTAATCCAATAATGCGTTTGGAAAACTGATGGCGTAGCCATGGCGTTGGAGTTTATGTTAGGGATGTTTGCGTGTAGATTGTTTTTACGCGATACTGAGCAAGCGCGGCGCATCATTGGTGGCTCCAGTCATGGCTAGCCCTAACAGAGTTCTGAAAATGATAGCTGACAGAGTGGATCGAATGTGTAGTAATTACCAATTCGTTTTTTAAGGACGTTTTTTGGTAACATTTACCAAACCTACATGAGCCTCCGGTCAGGTTAAGCTACGCTTGCCACGGTGGGCTGTGGTTGGGTGACCATCTTTACATACCAAGACCCCACTTTGCCTCGGAAGGTACTTTAAGTTTTTGGTTCTAGCAGTCATTCGCTGATTTCTAACGGTCTTCAGGGGTTGTCAGAAGTCCGAAAGTCTGCCAGCCATCTTACCAAGCGGTATCGTATTGACCCAGTAACTGGGTTGCGAAGGTCAGATAAATAGTCGCTCCATGTAAAATACTGGTGATCAGCTACATCCGGTTAGACTGGAAGCCGACCTCATCAATGTTGAGAAAAACTAGGCAGATAATGTTTGGTATTCTGTGGTTACCAAGCATGTTCACTGAGCTTTATTCCGAATTATTTTAGATAATGGCTCTTTATATTCAATTTCCGCGATTAATAGAAGCGGAGATAACAGTGCGCTGCACAAAGACATAACATTGTATAACGTGGAATATTCTGAGAAGAACATTATTTAAGATAAAGTATTTTTATGCTGGTGCCTAATGTAAATCCTTTGCAATCCCAAAACACATTGATAGCTGAACAGTAGTACACTTAAGAATAAGACCTTTCTTATATAGCACCACTCAAAATTTACAATATGATTATATCCATGATTTAACAAATGACTGATTAAAGACTTGCAACGTCCCCGGGCGTCGGGAGTCGATTGCGGACTCCCGGCCACCGTAGGCGCGAGCTTGCGGGTGGCGAGCAATGGGTAGCTCGCCACCCGGTAAGGACCAGGCTCGGGTCGACGGCGCGTAGTGTTCCACGCGCGCCTCAAAGAGATGTCAACAGCACTGTAGGGGTCTGCTAGGACCGATGCCTGCCAGGGTCGCGAGATTGTTCGAAAGAGATACCGTGACTCTGGCACATGGGCAACTGAAGGAACACGGGTGGGTTTTAGTCAGTAAAAGTCTAACACGCCCTCGCGCTCCACCCAGAGCGGGAGAAGCCATTTGATGATTTCCCATCCAAAAAAAAAAAAAAAAGACTTGCAACGTCAATATTGACCTGCTTTTGATGAACACCATTTACCTCATTTCACCCAAAAGACGACCACTGCTGGACATAGACCAAAGGGGATGTCCCATAATCGCCACGCTTGGTAGGCGAGTTGGCGATCGCAGTATGCTAGTAAAATAAATAAAATATGCTGCTGCCCTGTCTCTAGTAGGTAAGTCCCTTAATTGACTTTTAAAACCCACGCGTGCCATGTCTATAGCTTTTAATGCCCAAATAAGAGTAAAAAGAAAAGTACCATCATTTACAAGGATTGAGCGTCAGTATTTTATTTTCGTGTTGATGGTACTCGTACACTTCTAGTAGGTGGTCACGTTTCTTGCGGCATCAGTGGCATTATTAAGATCATGAGGAGGTACACGTGAACGGGCACTTGGGACACCCAAGCAAGTGGGCCAAGGTCTGATCAGACGTACCGCATTCGCACTGGGTACCAGATGAGTCCATAATGCCCCACTTTGACAAATTGTGTCTACTTAGGTACGCAATCGATTGAGAGCTTTCCATATTTCCATAGGCCACTGCAGATCACGCCCGGAAGGCAAATATTCCTGGACTTTAAGCCAGGAGGTGGTGGATGCTTCTCTTTAGTAATAATGTGAGCGTTAGTAATAATGTGAAGAGTTAAAGAGAAGATAATGATCCGATCGCCGCAAAATTGCAATTCAAAAATTTAAATTCTATTCTTCTTAAACTTAACTTACTTCTTTTAGCAACAGGTAGTTTGAACGTGGTGTTGATCCACTAAAATACTCCATTAAAATCTAAAGAAAGCCATGAAACTATTATCAAAATGAGTTCATAACAAGAGTTTCAATTTCTCCGGGTTAGCCACATTCAATGGTAACGTAACAGATAAGACTATGTAGTATCCTTTCATAAAATTGATAAATAAATTGCATTATCCCCACTCGATATTTGTGAGGACACTGACCTGCGATTTCGACAGTATTTTCATTACCACACAAACAGAGATAAAAACAATAATTTTAAACATTTATAAACTTCGCTGCAGATTGTGTATACAGTAGGTACCTACTCTTATTATTCTCCACGATGATCGTATTATTTTTCATTCATAATATACCTACCTAACAGACGGTCTTTTGTTTGTTTATGTAACAAGATTATATTTCCTTAATTTCCAGGATTTGCACACCTCTACTGCGACTTACTCGATTTTTCTAGACTAATCTAGAAAAATCAAGAAAGTCGCAATAGAGGTCGAAGCTTAACAACAGGGAATCATCCAAAAACAATAGCCCCAGTATGAATTTTGATGGCTGAAGAACGTAGGAGACGTAGCCGAACCTAAAGGTCAAAGATATACAATAACTAACAGACACACAAAATACGTAAACCGATAAACAGTTAATTGAAAGGTGTTTCTGGTTATTTAGGAAACTGTATAGATAATAATAAAACTCATATAATAATCAATAATCATACCTTGATAGTAATAAAAACAAATAATTTTGTAGCGCGGTATCAGAGAGTCCCAACTCTTTAGGGGTGAATTAATTGGATGGATAGGTATATATATACGTCGAGATATAACGGCCATTCACTCTAGTCGGAGGAAGTGCGTATCGGTACACCAGTTCAGTTCGAGACTTCACCGAGTGCACACCACAGCCACAATGCGTTCCCATATTGTGCTCCTGATCGCGATCCTCGCTTGCATCCAGAGTAAGTACCTTGCATATATGCTGGGCAATCAGCAAAGCCTTTTAATATTTTTCAACAGCGAATTGTTTTTGGCGTTCCAATTTCTATACTATTTTTAAATGTGTGGTTTAATTGAAAATATTTTTCTATTCGTACTTATTGCTAGTGTTTTATTATACCATGTCGTAATAAATGTATTATCGCTACGCATACTGAAGTCTCTTGTTTGGTAGTTAGATATCGAGAGGTCATGGGTTCATTCGGGTAAAACGAGGAGTATTTTATGGATCGTTTTACTTTACGATGTGATCTTGATTCAAGTGACTAGAACGTTTTAGTAAAATATACCTACCTATTAAGTTTTTAAAAGTGCCTCATATTTCTGATTTAAAAATCATCTGTTTCACGGAGATTATTCATATTTGTTTAAGAACCTGTATTTTGTTTTTCTTATAGGACACTTTTTCTACCTACGTATTTTTTCATCATCATCTGTTTTACAGAGATCATTCATATTTGTATAAGAACCTGGCGTGTGTTTCTCTAAAATGGCACTTTTTCTACCTAGATATTTTTTTCAACATCATCTGTTTTACAGAGATCTTTCATATTCGTATAAGAAACTGGCTTGTATTTCTCTAAAATAGCACTTTTTCTACCTAGATAATTTTTTCGACATCATCTGTTTTACAGAGATCTTTCATATTCGTATAAGAAACTGGCTTGTGTTTCTCTTAAATGGAACTTTTTCTATCTAGGTAATTTTTCATCATCATGTGTTTTACAGAGATCAAACATATTTGTTTAAGAATTTGGCTTGTGTTTCTCTTAAATTGCACTTTTTCTATCTAGGTAAACAAATAATATTAATATTTTATTTTTTTCTGCTAACTGCTGCTGTCCCTTCTTGAGCTAAGATCTCCACTATATTTCTCCAGGTCATACTACTAGGTACAAGTATGAGTCTTGGGTTGTACAATCATTTACTCAATCGACATTATTTTTTGTCCTTAGTAGACTCGGTTTGAGATTGATAAGTAAGCTTCGGTTACTTTTAAGGCTGACGCAAATCTTAGACGACTGCGAGCTTTAGTGGCTTAGTTATAACGACTGCGACGTATAAATTGTCGGTCGTAGTTTCGATCCCAGACAGGTGCTTTACTTTCTGTAAATAATGTCATCACAACTGGTCTCAAATCGGTGTAGAAAAACTCCTTGAGGAAACCAACACGTCCTAGAACGAAAATTTCCGGATCGGAGTCTCCGCATTGCTAAAATCTATCACTTTCGTTCATTTTGTATGAACCATTAACCAACTCAGGCTGCCTGCTCTGCGTTCTTTTGAATGAAAATATGTTTCGCTGCCATGCGGATGCCATGTGCGCCTAATTTTAAAATCAAAACTCATTCATTCCAAAATCAACTCTTTTTGACGTCTTAGTAACGTGAAAATTACTTGACAGTTCCCCAAATCACCCGCCTTTCACTTCCTATTGCTGGGAAAAAATGGCGCAACAAACACCCCAGCAGCACAGCTGGCTATTCAGTTTGATAATTTTTTATGCTATAAAATAGATACAAAGTATCACAAACCATTTGCCATATATCTGACAGTACACAAGGAGGCCATAAAAGGCAAATCGAACTTATTACCCAAAAATAAGCCACTATGCATAAAAGACGCGACCGCTTAGATGTGTAATGCTGGATAATGTTTATATAACTGTAACTCGAAGTCTGTATAACACTTTTACACGTTAATCATTTTCTTTAAACTAGATGTGGTCGGAGTTTCCTATTTTTAACCGACGAAAAAAAACGGAGGAGGTTTTCAATTCGACGCGTAGATATATTTTTTTGTAAACTTTTTTTGTATAATAACCATGCATAACTTTTTACATAGTAGACCGATTGTGATATACTCCGAAAGTGGTCCCATATAAATTTGGAAAAAAAAATCGTACCCTAAGGGTCGGAAA
Source organism: Aporophyla nigra (assembly GCA_947507805.1). NCBI lineage: Eukaryota > Metazoa > Arthropoda > Insecta > Lepidoptera > Noctuidae > Aporophyla > Aporophyla nigra. Next base: position 7,345,444 of record OX382291.1, on the reverse strand, counting down.
ACAGAGGATGATTGATTGTTCACTCACTGATTTTGTAATGTATAACCACGCATAACTTTATACAGTGTAGTCCGATTTTGATAATTCTTTTTTCATTGGATAGGGTATACCTTGCCAAGTATTAGTAGTACATTAAAGCCACAAAAAATTATAAAATATAAAAACTTTTTAACAAAAAATTAAACCGCCGAAAAACTGAAAAGCAAAAAATAATAAACCTTAAAATTTTGAGGCGGCATTGAAAAATCAATGAATAAAGATTACTCAAAGCGCCGATTCATAATTTTAAGGTTTATTATTTTTTGCTTTTCAGTGTTTCGGCGTCTTAATTTTTTAAAAGTTTTTATACTACTCCGTAAAGAAAGACCGAAACAAACTCAGAGATCACAATCTATTTTCAGTTCCACACATAATCTTGGTCAGATCATGTAGGTTATCAGAAATGGTTTTTTGAAGAAAGAACCACACAGTTTGAGTGGACCTGTCTAGTCAATGTACACATTTGTCAGTAAGCGTGCTGCCCAACACAGAACTTATAAAGCTGGGTGTCGGTAAGCGCAACACTTGAAAACTGCTGAATCTATTTATAGATTTATATTTTATCTGACCGAAATGTTTCTAGTAGTCCGAATTAGGTTTTTACGGAACAGAAAATTAGAAAGTTGGTGACGAAATTGCATTTACTTTGGGAATTTTATATGAGTTACTAAAATTTTTACAGAAAAACATCTGTCATGACAGCTAGTTAGACATTCACAACAATAACAAAATCATGATCAGCTAGATGGTTTTCTATATTTCAGCCGTTTTGTTAAAGTTGGGTCTGTTACTAACTTCAGAATGATGAAACTTAGGCTAAAGTCAACATTAAAGAGTGTATTTATTCTTCACCAAAACTTGACGAATCTCCTTTTTTTAGGCTGTACTATCGCACTGATGAAGTTCCCCCATTATATTCGCACTTATCTGTGTGTGATTTTCTGTGGGAAAAATCGTAGCCCATGAGCGAGGATTTTTTTCAATCATGTTTTAAATCACCCTCCTCGACCTCTTTTCGCCCTTCTCGAATTATCTTCTAGATGCTAGAATACGATTGCGATCTCGACGCCATTTTGTTCCTAGGATATCCCAAGAGTCCTTGGCACAGTTGCTTACAATACAAAATGCTAAATTAAGCAAATTGACAATTTAGAACGCCACTCTTCTCACGCTAAAATTGGACAATCGCTAGCACGTTGCAGTGGTGCACGTGCAAATCGGATCAATCAAGGCAATATAGGTCAGTGTTAGAGGACTACGAACTAGACTCTAATTGGCAATTGATATTGTATGCACCCAACGGGACCAAGGATGAACGGATGTTGCAGATTGCATAACTACGTTTATATTGGGTTAGGTTAGGTCTATCATATCAAGGCAAAACCAATCAAACAATCTAGAAGCCTACGTAGTATCTGAACGGTCAATAAAGGTTAACTGAAAGTTAGAGCTATGAATAGAAATCTTTGAATCTTTTATTATCTAATAGGTACTTTATAAAATTCGATTCACTCTTCACTCTATCTCATCGTTTACCTCAATTGACTTTTTTTCTGGCTCACGTTGTCAAATGCCTCTTGTTTACTTCAGCCACGACTTACAAACAACCGTAACGTGTTTTCTTCTTGGATACTGGAATTAATCTTCATACTAAAGAAAATAATTATTTAATAAGACGCTGTCAATTAGCCCATAGGAATATCCCAGTAACAATAAGGAACGTATTCTAAAAAAAAAACTTTAATTTTCTGGGCACCACATAATTTGATTCGAAAGCTTAGGGAACGAATTAAGTTTAATTATTTTTAATTTTATATGAAATTTAAGGGTTGCTACCAAAGATGAAATTTTAAGTCTACATATTTTGTTTGAATCTTTTATTCATGAATCTGAACATAAAATATTAAAAATTATTTTTTTACAAATTAAGACAAATGTAAATATTTGAATCAATTAGCTTTAAGAAACAAGTGTTCTATTGCTTTATTCTTTCACCAATAGACGCAATTACTGCTTTTGTTCTTCATTGGTTGTTATCAAGTTATTACATTCCGCGATTAAAGCAACATCACGGTCAGCTGTGTCGTTACTTTACTACTCTTATACAATGAAAAGCACACTTATTTAAGCGGCCATACAATGCTTTTTAGGGTTCCGTTGCCAAATGACGAAACACGGAACCCTTATAGATTCGTCATGTCTGTCTGTCTATCTGTCTATCCGTGTATGTCACAGCCACTTTTTTCCGAAACTATAAGAGCTATGCTGTTGAAACTTGGTAAGTAGATGTATTCTGTGAACCGCATTAAGATTCTCACACAAAAATAGAAAAAAAACAATAAATTTTGGGGATCCCCGTACTTAGAACTGAAACTCAAAATTTTTTTTTTCATCAAACCTATACGTGTGGAGTATCTATGAATAGGTCTTCAAAAATGATATTGAGGTTTCTAGTATCACTTTTTTCAAAACTGAATGGTTTGCGCGAGAGGCACTTCCAAAGTGGTAAACTGTGCCCCCCCCCCCCCCCTGTAACTTCTAAAATAAGAGAATGACAAAACTAAAAAAATATATGTTGTACATTACCATGTAAACTTCCACCTAAAATTGGTTTGAACGAGATCTAGTAAGTAGTTTTTTTTAATACGTCATAAATCGTAAACCGCAATTTACCTTTCATTCAATCAACTCATATATAAAATTTTAAAAAAAACATTTAATTTCATAAACATAAACCTTATGCATAAACCGTGAATACCTGCAGGTTTGTACGGAACCCTCGGTGCGCGAGACCGACTCGCACTTGGCCGGTTTTTATTTAAAGTTTGACGACTGATAACTACTTCTTGGCGACCTCTCAATCGTATCGAAAATTAAAATCAAAAACATCTGTTCCATATTTTAATGTACATGTTAATAATTGAATGACAATGTGGTGATGCGGTTATGAAGAGGCTATAATTATTTAAACGAACGAATCAATAACTTTGCCAGAACACTGAATAGAATTAAAAAGAACTTTTATATTTCAAAGGATATATTAAATCAGTATGAACGGAAGCTACAGATTAAAACATCCCGTAGTTGGTCCAACGCTGTACAAGTTCTAAAAGTATCAACCTGTAAACAAACTTTTACCGATAGTCCTCCAAATTTTGCAGGCAGTTGACAGTTGACCTCACAGGTTCTGTTGATACTCCGTACTACACTAAGCCAGCATAAGGTCAAAGTGTTTTAACGGGTCTGCGGTCTACTGCTTGGCTGATAGAATTTAATATAGGTATTAACCCGCTTAAGCTATGCAGGGTGCTTTCATATCATCAAGATATCTGAGATAAGGGTGAAGCGCGAGTTAACCAACGTTCAATTTTAACACGCTTATTTTTTTTTTTTTTTTTTCGTTGGGAATTCATCAAATGACTTCTACGTCATTTGATGTGTTAGATTTTGTTTATATTGAGATTGTATTATGTCAGACTTTTACTGACTAAAACCCACCCGAGTTCCTTCAGTTGCCCATGTGCCAGGGTCACGGTATCTCTTTCGAACAATCTCGCGACCCTGGCAGAAACACGCTTATATTAGCTTGGTATGTAAGTAACGGAATCTTTGAGCGTACTTTTCACCCTGTTCAAAACCTTGAATAAATTTGAAACTTTTCACACTTATCAAGGACCGATGACAATAGAATAATTTTATAAAGTGCCATTATCCTGGCCTGGATAACCAGGATAAATAACAGTAAAACTAAAAAACGCTATTTAATAGAAAACTAAACTAAAAAATTTCAACAGAATCAAATAAGGATAGAGAGATTCATAAATCAAATTATTTTAATGTAAAAAAGCATGGTAAGGTACTTTATGAGGTATTTTTATAATGACTCTACTTGTATGAGTATGATCAATTATTATGATTTAAAATACCTATTCATATCAAGCAACCCACTTTTTTTTACATCATAATGTTTTCATTTTTTAATCTCTCTGCTTTAGGTATTTGATTTCGGTTTTTTTAACTATTATTTATTTTTTCTAGCCTTAGGTCCATAGCCCTTACCACACCCTAGGTCCGTAGCGCATTTACCTTAAATATTAACATAGTCGACACACATAAATATGTCGGAAGAAAATCTCAAAATAATGTCGAAAACCGCATTCACAACATCTATTGTGTAGTTTAGAAAAACTAAGCGGTGACAAACACACACACACAACACGTATATGCTTTACTATGGTACCGATTCTGTTATACCAATAAACGTATCTGGTATTTCATTTAAAAAAATCTGCGATCTCTCTTTCTCTCTCCCCTAACATCCATTAATATTTAAATATAATCAGTAGGTATCTATTCTTCTTTCATGAATTTGTGTTATAATTTCCAGTGACAGCTTGGGCCTGCGACATGGGATCCGACCCGGGTCACAATGGCTGCAAGATCTACGGCGACGCGTGCACCTGTGGGTTCGGCTGCAAGACCGAATTCATCTACAGGACTCGCCGGGCCTGTCTGAATGCCTTGAGAGGTAAGTTGAAGAGTTGATAAGTATCACGACAACCAACAAGCTAACAACGTCAGTCTACATCTGTAATAGCTATAATATTATAGTCAGATCTGCATCTGCCTTTAAAGCAGTGTGACTTTCAAAAAATCAGGTTGCTATACCTTCTTGCAGAGCTCGATCTAAAGAGAACAATCTTTCAGTGTCAATTTTACCCTAAAGGGTACTTGAACAGTTCCACCTTCAAATAAATTTAACCTAATCAAGCTCCAGGTAACCTACGGCTACGTGGACAGATAGACATGAAAAAAGAACTCCCGTTATGTAAGTCTGACCAGAGGCTTGCATATACCCTCATTAAACGACCATTGTATTATTATAGGTTCCAAGACTGTGCATATAAATTATCAATGGTCTAAACCGATCGGTCTGGAAGCTGAAACGGCCAAATATGGATTAGGTATCGGTCAAATCACACAACACCGACGTGAAGGTAAATCTGACCATGTATAATCATGTTAATTAAAGGCTCGTGCAGACTAGCGCGATGCGACGATCGCGCGCGATTCGACGATTTATATCCGTAGAACAATTTCTATGAAAACACGCGCGACACTACATACAGTGGCAACCTATCTTGCCGCGACACAGTCGCTCCGCGTCGAGCACAGCAACAACATAAGGTACATTTTGTGTGGTGTCGTTTCGCTGCCGCGACTGTGTCGTCGCAGCCGCGAATTCGCCGCAACGCCGTACAAAATGTACCACAAACTGTCACGCTGCTATTTGCGCACCTACGAGATTGCCGCGGTGCGACAACTGGTCGCGTCAGTGTGACAGGTGTTGCGTCGCGATAAATCGCAGAATCGCCTCCGCAACACGTCGCGCGATAAGTCGCGCCTGTTTGTACGAGCCTTTAGACGGTATCTGAAGGAGCTGCGTGCTGCGGGAGCGGGGGTGTTGGCGAATTTCAACGGAAATTACTCAGCTCTCCCAAAACGCCAGCACACCACACCTATCTCGCAAAGTGCAGCTACCTCAGGCACCTTACGCACCGTCTCATTTAAACGGTAGGCTTATGGTAGAAAAGAAAATACTGCCGTACATATCATACTACCAATTATCGTAATATTTTCCAATTCGCTGATATACGTGAACTTGCTTTTGCCTCGGGCCTATCCTTACCTTTTTCTTCGGGAATAGACTTATCAAAACGCTGAGATACGAGTATGTATTAAATAAAAATTTAATCTTCAGCTTTAAACAAAATCTGAAGAATCTAGCTTCAAAACTGACGGACTTTCATACAAACTTCCTTCCCCTATTTCACCTCTTAAAGGAGAGTTTCCTAAAATCCTTTTTTTAGCTGACGTCTCCTCCTTATTATCTACCTCTGTGCCAAATTTCATCTTCTATGGTCCAGTAGTTTTTGAGATTTCGTGATTATTTTATTAGTGAGTGAATGTCTGAATGAGTGACCTGCCGCTTTTATATATATAGATTTACATTAAAAATACCGTATTTCTATACGTTTTTATATAGAGCACAAAACATCATTTCAGTTATGATCAAAAGATTAAGCTACTTTTTTATGTTTTTTATTTAATTTTGATTAAACGACCACAAACCGGCTACTGTTTTGTGAATTTAGCTATAAGAGGTTTAGAATATCACAGATTTACTGATCATTCTGACGTCAACATGTTATTAAAATTACTATGTATTGTTGTAACAGTCATCTATACTGTGTATGAAATACGTAATAGTACATTCGTATAAAAAAAGGAAAAATGTTTTAGCTTAATCAATTATTGGCGAAAACGGACAAAGGATTGCTTTTAATTTCGATTACTCAGGACACTCATTCATTAAATGAACACCACAGACGTAAACTTCAGTTCAACCATCCATCAACTTCTTAAAAAGAAGATGAAGAACTCCCGTTATGTGGGTCTGACCAAAAGCGTGCACATGCCTACATTAAACGACTATTGTATTATTATAGGTTCCAAGACCGTGCTTCTAAATTATCCATCTGGATCTAAACCGGTCGGTCTGGAAGCTGTAACGGCCAAAAACGGCTTAGGGTTTGGTCAAGTCACACAACACCGATGTGGAGGTAAATCTGACCATGTATAATCATGTTAATTAAGACGGTAGCTGAAGGAGCTGCGTGCTGCGGGGGTGGGGGTTGGCAAATTTCAACGGGAATGACTCAGCTCTCCCAGAACGCCAGCACACCTATCTCGCAAAGCGCAGCTACCTCAGGCGCCTACGCACCGTCTCATTCAAACGGTATGCCTATGGTAGAAAAGAAAATACTGCCGTACATAACAGTAAGAGGCGGTATGTGAAATATTTCCAATTTCGCCGGTATATCTTACGTAGGCGGTCCCAGAATGAATTGGCCTAGCTATGAAATAATTAAGAAAATGAGATGATATCAATTTTATTTTTTTAAATAATCTCCACTAATATTAACACACTTTTGACACCTGCGAACTAACATCTCTAAACCTTCGTAAAAGTAACTGAATATTTGTGTTCAAAATAACTAAAGACAGCTGTCTGTAACTCTTCAGTTCTTTATCAATCAACTTCTTAAAAAGAAGATGAAGAACTCCCGTTATGTGGGTCTGACCAAAAGCGTGCACATGCCTACATTAAACGACTATTGTATTATTATAGGTTCCAAGACCGTGCTTCTAAATTATCCATCTGGATCTAAACCGGTCGGTCTGGAAGCTGTAACGGCCAAAAACGGCTTAGGGTTTGGTCAAGTCACACAACACCGATGTGGAGGTAAATCTGACCATGTATAATCATGTTAATTAAGACGGTAGCTGAAGGAGCTGCGTGCTGCGGGGGTGGGGGAGAGGGTGGGGGTTGGCAAATTTCAACGGGAATGACTCAGCTCTCCCAAAACGCCAGCACACCTATCTCGCAAAGCGCAGCTACCTCAGGCGCCTCACGCACCGTCTCATTCAAACGGTATGCCTATGGTAGAAAAGAAAATACTGCCGTACATAACAGTAAGAGGCGGTATGTGAAATATTTCCAATTTCGCCGGTATATCTTACGTAGGCGGTCCCAGAATGAATTGGCCTAGCTATGAAATAATTAAGAAAATGAGATGATATCAATTTTATTGTATTTTTTTATATAATCTCCACTAATATTAACACACTTTTGACACCTGCGAACTAACATCTCTAAACCTTTGTAAAAGTAACTGAATCTTTGTGTTCAAAATAACTAAAGACGGCCGTCTGTAACTCTTCAGATCTTTATCAATCAACTTCTTAAAAAGAAAATGAAGAACTCACGTTATGTGGGTCTGACTAAAAGCGTGCACATGCCTACATTAAACGTCTATTGTATTATTATAGGTTCCAAGACCGTGCTTCTAAATTATCCATCTGGATCTAAACCGGTCGGTCTGGAAGCTGTAACGGCCAAAAACGGCTTAGGGTTTGGTCAAGTCACACAACACCGATGTGGAGGTAAATCTGACCATGTATAATCATGTTAATTAAGACGGTAGCTGAAGGAGCTGCGTGCTGCGGGGGTGGGGGAGAGGGTGGGGGTTGGCAAATTTCAACGGGAATGACTCAGCTCTCCCAAAACGCCAGCACACCTATCTCGCAAAGCGCAGCTACCTCAGGCGCCTCACGCACCGTCTCATTCAAACGGTATGCCTATGGTAGAAAAAAAAATACTGCCGTACATAACAGTAAGAGGCGGTATGTGAAATATTTCCAATTTCGCCGGTATATCTTACGTAGGCGGTCCCAGAATGAATTGGCCTAGCTATGAAATAATTAAGAAAATGAGATGATATCAATTTTATTTTTTATATAATCTCCACTAATATTAACACACTTTTGACACCTGTGAACTAACATCTCTAAACCCTTCGTAAAAGTAACTGAATCTTTGTGTTCAAAATAACTAAAGACGGCCGTCTGTAACTCTTCAGATCTTTATCAATCAACTTCTTAAAAAGAAAATGAAGAACTCCCGTTATGTGGGTCTGAACAAAAGCGTGCACATACCTACATAAAACGACTATTGTATTATTATAGGTTCGAAGACCGTGCTTCTAAATTATCCATCTGGATCTAAACCGGTCAGTCTGGAAGCTGTAACGGCCAAAAACGGTTTAGGGTTTGGTCAAGTCACACAGCACCGATGTGGAGGTAAATCTGACCATGTATAATCATGTTAATTAAGACGGTAGCTGAAGGAGCTGCGTGCTGCGGGGGTGGGGGAGAGGGTGGGGGTTGGCAAATTTCAACGGGAATGACTCAGCTCTCCCTAAACGCCTGCACACCTATCTCGCAAAGCGCAGCTACCTCAGGCGCCTCACGCACCGTCTCATTCAAACGGTATGCCTATGGTAGAAAAGAAAATACTGCCGTACATAACAGTAAGAGGCGGTATGTGAAATATTTCCAATTTCGCCGGTATATCTTACATAGGCGGTCTCAGAATGAATTGGCCTAGCTATGAAATAATTAAGAAAATGAGATGATATCAATTTTATTGTATTTTTTTATATAATCTCCACTAATATTAACACACTTTTGACACCTGCGAACTAACATCTCTAAACCTTCGTAAAAGTAACTGAATCTTTGTGTTCAAAATAACTAAAGACGGCCGTCTGTAACTCTTCAGATCTTTATCAATCAACTTCTTAAAAAGAAAATGAAGAACTCCCGTTATGTGGGTCTGACCAAAAGCGTGCACATACCTACATAAAACGACTATTGTATTATTATAGGTTCCAAGACCGTGCTTCTAAATTATCCATCTGGATCTAAACCGGTCGGTCTGGAAGCTGTAATGGCCAAAAACGGTTTAGGGTTTGGTCAAGTCACACAACACCGATGTGGAGGTAAATCTGACCATGTATAATCATGTTAATTAAGACGGTAGCTGAAGGAGCTGCGTACTGCGGGGGTGGGGGAGAGGGTGGGTGTTGGCAAATTTCAACGGGAATGACTCAACTCTCCCAAAACGCCAGCACACCTATCTCGCAAAGCGCAGCTACCTCAGGCACCTCACGCACCGTCTCATTCAAACGGTATGCCTACGGTAGAAAAGAAAATACTGCCGTACCATAATAAGAGGTGGTATACGAAATATTTCCAATTTCGCTGATATACGTGAACTAGATTTTGCCCTCCGCTGCGCACGCTTGGGTATCGGAGATTTTGTTGCGTTAGTTTCCAATATTTTCCACATGCCGAAATAATACATTTTATGATGTTTACTTTGAAAATGATGATGATGCTTGAAAACTTTCCACACAAATTCATCCTCCGTTATAGCTCCAAGGACTTTTTAAAAGGAAAATGTAAAAAATTAAAAAGTATTAGCAATAAATAATTTTTTACACCAATTCTACCGGTAAAAAATTAAAAAAGTAGCTTATTCATTAGATAGTAAGTGAAACGATATTTCATTCATGTTGTGCATTAAAACATGGATAAATAGTCTTTTAATTGTAAAAGTGCGTCTGTAAAACCAAGGAAATCAGCGAAATCGACAAAATTTCGTATACAGTCTCTAAAACGATTTTATTTTTGTAAATTGGTTTGTACAAACACTTTTACACGTCAATTTTTTTTTTTTTAACTGCATGTGGACGGCTATTCTTATCTGACTACTCTGAGTAGAAAGGCTGACCCAAACTCAGAGGTCACCTTCTCTTTTAGAATCATCGAATGTTTCATCAAATGTTATATTCTATTCATTTACACACAGTTATTGTACGTCTGGCTACAGTCGAACAACTACCTTATTGCACCGGAAATTTGTTAATGCTTAAATACTGGTCTACTTTCAATACTTACTAAAAAATAAGTACCCTAATTGAATAATTCTTCTCATTGGTTTTTTATTCAATTTCACAGTGAGGAATGCCAACCCTTGCAGCCGTTTGCCGTGCAATGGAGGCATTTGCATTCAAACGATGCAAGATCCTGGCTATACTTGCAAGTGTGAAGGCACCGGTTTTTATGGGCAGCGCTGCGAGAAAGGTATTCCTTTTTTTATTATTTTTAAATACTTCGCTCTGTGTCCCCATTTCTTCCCGTGGGTGTCGTAAAAGACGACTAAGGGACTTACTAGAGAATGGGCACCAGCGTTCTCTATGCATTTTACCACCATACTGCGATCGCCAACCCGCCTGCCAAGCGTGGCGGTTATGGTAAAGCCCCCCAAATTGGGGGAGGCCTAAGTCCAGCAGTGGACGTCTTACGGCTGAAATGTTGATGATGATGATGACTTTGCTCTGTTCCCCGATACATAACAAATAAACAACAAAATAACATGACGCCAGTCTTCCTCGATGAGTATTGCTGACTGCATTTTGCCACTTATATTAAAGTCCACACCTGGTCTTGCCCCCCAGGTGAGCCTAACACTGTGCCAGACCAGGAAATCGAGCTCACAACAACTCGAACTCGCTCAATAAAGTCCTTAGAAAATGCTCGTAGTCCAAAAAGTATGTAACAATATGGCACGATACTTGCGAGCCATACTTAACTACGTAGCATTATTATGTTATCAAGTCGATAGTATAAACTGCGCACTTGGGGTTGATTTTGAACCAAACGATGGTCGCAAGCGCTACTGTTAAAAATTTCTCAGTAGCAGCCCGGACTCTGTATTTGTGCCCAATTGATTGGAACAGGCACGCCCCCAACTACATGGGCCCCCCATTGGCTTAAACATTACTGGCGAAATCTGGGTCGTGTTCTATAGGTATGCCTCTCTGCCGAACTCTCCGGACGTTCTGTTATGTAAAAGGACTATGACGGATGTTACCTAGTTGAAACCACGCTCTGCAACAAATCGCTATATCTACCTACTTTTTCTAAACGATTAGGTAAGTAGGTACACTATGCGCGTATAACCAACGCAGACGAAGCGACAACAAAAACAGTCTGTATTGCGGGGTTATTGCGTAACACACTTAACATTAGGAATGACTGCCATTTTACCAGTTCAACAACATTCATTGCGTTATTTACGTTGCTGAGCAGACACATTTTAAGAACATAGCTTTATTCATACTGTCTACATTTTTTTCGAAATCGTATCAGTGAATAGAAAAAAGAATTGGACCTCTACTAAGCTCTGTATAGAGAACTGCGTGGCCGCCCGGTTCTCCATGTTCCGACCGCGCGGACATGGTTAAACCTTTATAACTTTCTGAATATTGGATCTACGAATTTGCGACTTTCACTGTTAGTGTCGATTTTCAGCTACGACATCATGTCCGAGCAGTCGACACGGACACACTAGGATCTACTGAACTTTGAAATTAACAGAACATTATTTTGTTTCCAGCATGCCCCTCTGAGCCGGTCCGTGGCACGGTCTTCCCTCACGAGTGCATCGTCATCTGAAGAGAAGACTCTTGTCTTCTTAGACACACACATATTTATTTAGTCACTTATCATCCTTAGCTTAGCTTTATTTAAAAACAGTTGATACAATTATATTCTAAATTAAGTGAAACCAAACCATCTGTGCATGTTATAAATTTAAAAAATAAACATTTGTTTAAAATTATATTTTTGTATTCATTTCAAACATGAATTATTCAACAATTGAATCCGTTTCGTAAAACTCCTACCTGCCTAGCCCTTCCCCATCTATACGACCCGTAGTTGGAAAATGGGTAGGCTTCCAGTCTTACCGGTGGCAGAAGAATACCAGTATTTCACATGCCTGTCTGATCTCCACAGTTGAAACACGAATTCTGATGTATGATTTTTGTTACCAACACTGTGTGGAAGCAACTCAACTAAATAGTGTTCTAAAAAGACGTCATCATCGCAGGCGGAAGCCTAGCCTGTTCCCAAAGGCACATCCACACATGCCGAGCGGCACGGCCGGCGGCCAAGGCGGCGGCCAAGCTGGCGGCCTAGCCGCCGGCACGCGCATCTTTTACCTGCCGCACGCGTGGCTTTTGGTTGCCGGCGGCAGTTTGCTTGCGGCATTGATACGGAGTGATAGTGTTGTGAGAAAATATTTTGTTTTTAATATTTAACATCATTTCGTGTAAATAACGAAATGATAGAATTTAACTGGGATGATAATGCAGTACTTTTGTTAATTCCAATCCTACGTCCACGACTAACTTCGACAATAGTCAGAAGTTCAGAACACTACTGCTAAAATTGTAACAGCATCTGCAGGCTGCCGGTAAAGCCGGCGGCAAATTCAGCGGCAAGGCAGCCTGGAAGCTGGCGGCAAACCCGGCGGCACAAGCCGGCGGCATGTGTGGATGCACCTCAACAATGTTAGGGTTGCCACCAGTTTTACCAGATATAGCGTATTTTACATGGAGCGGTTGCCTATATGACCGGACCACCGGCTTAACTTGCTTTTCGAGGCACGGAGGAGTCTTGGTATGGAAAGATGGTCTCCCATCCATGGAACGACCGCGGCAAGCGTTGCTTAACCTGATCGGCCGACCCGTGCCTCAGTTATTATATAGCCACAAGCCTCTCTAGAACTCAAAAAGATCTAAGAAAGTATTTTTTTAAATCTAAATACGTAGCTAACCCATCTAAGTACCTAAAACCAAATTGGCATAGGTTCCTAAATTGACCTGCTCAGCTGATATAAAGCCATGAGCATCCTTCTAGGTGAGTAGTATAGATTACTGTAGATATCAGGAAGCATTAGTAATTATTTAGTCAACATAATACAGAAAATCGACGGGGACAAAAGTCACTATATGGCGTCTAAACGCATTGCTGGGTTGATGCGCACATGAACGTTCTATAATCTATTGAATACACTGGATTTGAATTTCGCGGGCTACATAAACTAGGACGTAGAGTTGAAAGGCCTCCCACAAAGTGGACCGATGACCTTGCGAAGGCCGCTGGAATCGGCTGCACAAAACCGATCGAAGTGGCGGAGCCTGGGGGAGACCTATGTTCAGTAGTGGACGTCTTTCGGCTGAAATGATGATGATAACTAGCTGTACAAGGACTGTTTGGCGTGTGGCCAAAATTCTAACTGACGGCGCGCCGCCATTTTGATTTTACAAAACATTATTTCTACGTGTATATTGTAGGTACTTACGGCGCTCTCGGCTCTTCGGTCAACGTCATTCCAGCATCAGTGTTTTCATAGCTGTGAATGAACTTCCTTTTTAGAAGCTTTTAGTATCTTAAAATAACATACCTACTAATAGAAAGATTTTTTTAGAAATAAGGCAAAGATAACCATAACATATATTATATAATCAACCTATAATATTCCCACTGCTGGGACAAGGCCTGAGAGGGAGTGGGCCGTAATCCACCGCGCGAGCTGAGTGCGGTATAGTGGATGTCACATGTCTTCGAATTTTCGCTTCTAGAACACATGATTAGTTATGTGGACCGCCGAAATCGCAGAACATATATTCGGTTTGCATTGAGGACGACGAGACAGCAGCGCACGTTATATATTATATATTTTTATTCTTAGGGATATTTTATATTACAGATTTAAATTAGTAAAGAAAAATTTCTAGTATTAGTTTACCAGCTTTTATATCCTCGATCCACGGTACTGAGAAATTAATCAGGAAAATCCTAGCCTCAACACTGATTAATTTTGATGTGCCGTGCTTCACCGAGGCTATAGATGCCTGGAGACTCGCTTGCCCGAACACTGAGCTATCCGATAATCCATTTTCCCAGAGACGGTGGGATGAGCCGCTCTGCAAAGTAGTACAAGACAATTTGCTCAGCACGTCTGCTACTACTGCGGAGCGTGCGCGCCTGCTGGCTGTGGGTAAGTGGGAATCGGGTTTATGGCTTCATGCACTAGCGTCGTCGAACATAGGCACCTTGTTCGACGACACTACTTTCCGCCTCGCTGTTTCCCTACGTTTGGGAGCTCCGTGTTGTTCTCCTCATCGCTGTCACTGTCATGTGGCGAAGTTGTCACCAGTCTAGGACACCACGGCCTGTCTTGCAGCCGAAGTGCGGGTCGATTAGCGCGGCACGCAAACATTAATGACATAATCCGAAGAGCTCTTGTCACCGTCGGCGTCCCAGCTGTTTTAGAACCCAATGGCTTGGCACGCGACGATGGCAAGAGACCGGACGGTATGTCTTTATTTCCATGGAAGGTGGGTAGGCCTTTAGTGTGGGATGCGACGTGCGTCGATACTCTTGCGCCATCCCATCTTTCTGGCACGGCGTGCTGTGCTGGTGCCGCTGCTGCTGCTGCGGAAAACCTCAAGCGGCGTAAGTATAATAACCTTATTGGTCATTATATTTTTGAGCCGTTTGGGGTTGAAACGCTCGGGCCGTGGGGTCCGAGTGCTCTTAGCCTATTTAAGGAAGTTTCTAAACGACTGGTGGACACTTCCCGTGACCCAAGAGCTTTATCTTGGCCAGAGGCTAAGCATTGCCATACAACGTGTTAATGCCGCCAGTCTCTTGGGCACACTACCAGTCGACAGCGGTGCGGATGATTTTTAGACGCAATTTTTTAATTTGTAAATAGTTTTAGATGATTCGGTTTTGGTTCTACTGATTTTCAAGTCAACATCCGACAAGAACAATGTCATCGGCAAACAGCATGCACCAGGGTGCCTCTTTCTGTATGACCGACGTCAGAGCGTCCATGATCAACAGGAATAGGTAAGGACTTAAAGCCGAGCCCTGGTGCAAGCCTACAGCAACATTGAACTCGTCGGTATTGCCAGCAGCTGACCGGACGTAGGTACGAGACTGACTGTACATAGCACGAATTAACTCTACATACTTCCCAGGCAACTTTTTCTCTTTCAGAGCCCACCACAACACATCCCGAGGCACGCTATCATACGTTTTCTGCAGATCAATGAACACCATGTGCAAGTCTTTGTGTGCACGTCTGTACTTCTCGCACAATTGGCGGAGTGCAAAAGTGGCTTCCATTATTCCTCGCCCTGGCATAAACCGAAACTGATTCGGGGTAATCTTACTCTTCTCTCGCAGTCTTTTCTCTATTACTTTCTCTCATACCTTCATACTATGTGACATGAGCTTTATCCCTCGATAATTGTTGCAGTCCTGTAGATCACCTTTATTCTTAAAGATGGGCACTAGCAAACTATTGCACCATTCTTGTGGGATCTCTCCTTCATGCAACAACTTATTGAAGAATAATGTCAGCCACATACATCCATCTTCTTTTAGACACTATCATCTGGGCCCATAGCCTTTCCATTTTTCATACCTTGAACTGCCTTACTTACTTCCCGCTACTTACTGCTAATTTCCCTCACCAAACCCATATTTATTTGTACCTCTCCGAGCACACCATTCCATTTATTCTCTTCATTCATTAGCTTTTCAAAATAAACCTTACATCGTTCTTTTATTTCATCATCTTTGTACAGAACTTTACCAGCATCGTCTTTCATACATTTAATATGGATTATATCTCTCTTTCTCCTTTCTCTTGCTTTTATAATACGGTAGAGCTCCTTCTGGCCCCTCGGGCTATCCAGTGATTCATACAACTTCTCCTGCGCCTTGGCCCTCGAAACTGCTACCGCTTTTTTGCCTTTCACTTTCATTATTTATAAATTAATCTTCATCTTATCTTCTTTCATACTATCATTTCCATTTTTTCACACTGTCATTCTTTATACGCAATTTTCTTCTCTTTCAGCATCTTTTGCAAGTCATCATTCCACCACCATGTATGTTTTTCAATCGCCCCTTTACCTTTCAACTCTCTAAACACACTTTTTTTTGTACTTATAATCTGCCATCTCTTTCCATTATTCATTCACGGATATTCCTTCCATATCTTTCAATGCAATCATTTTATCTACCATTTGACTCTTAAACTTACTGGCACATTCCTCTTTTTCTATCATACGCCATCTGGTTTTAAGTGGGGGTCGCTCCTTGTTTCTACTGGACATAACACTGACTTTTACCTCCATTATAATGAGTCTATGTTGTGAGACTAAGTCTTCACCTGGGAGCACTTTACAGGTTTTGACACTTTTAAGAGTCTTTCGTCTTACCAACAAGTAGTCAATTTATGTCGCATGGCGGCCACTTTTGTACGTTATGCGATGTTCATTTCGTTTTTCGAACCACGTATTTGTTATTGCCAGGTCGAAGGCCGAAATAGCTTGCAACAGTGTTGCACCATCAGAGCCACGGTCTCCGTATCCCAACCACCACGCACTCTCTCATACCCATCCTTCTGTCTTCCTACGTGCCCGCTAAAATCCCCCCTACATACACTTCCTCACTATCTTGCACATCAATCATCACACGATCGAAGTCCTTCCAAAAGTGCTCTTTTATCTATCCTCACACCCAGACTGGGGTGCATACACACTGACTACATTAACCACAACACTCTCTACAATCAGTTTAACAACTATCACTCACTCTTTTAACCTCCACCACAAATTCTCTCAACTGACTATCCAAAACTATACTCACAGCATTTCGCTTGCCATCGCTTCCATATTAATAAAACTTATATCCTTCTCCTATAGCCTTCGCGCCTTTCCATTTCGTCTCTTGCAGAGACGCTATGTTCAGTCTTCGCTTTTTAAAACATCTGCTAGTTCCCTTCCTCTTCCAGTCATCGTACCTACATTCCAGCTCGCACACCTAAACTTAACATCCCTCCCACTCTGAGCTTGCATCTTACGTCGCACCCGCCCGTTCTGGTGCGATAACCCTTGTCCATTTCTCACAGGAGCCGGGTGCTGCCCCTGCGCGTCGCCTGTGGGGTACGCCCTAGTCCTATCGCGCATCATGTCATTTTCACTCATGTTGCTTAGGTTTTGGCAAAGTTTAACAGTCGACCGCCAGCCTGACACCAGCCTTCCTTGGAAATGCTATTGTTGCTTGTTTACCCGCTGCCCACCTCGCGGGCGACTCTTGGTGCTACAATGAAATGCACTAGTTCACTTAGTCACCTCTTACGACACCCATGGGATGAAATAGTGTGGCCCTATTCATTACGTCTGAGACCTCACGGTGGTGTATACAAATAAATATGTATTTCTCGACTTTCGTAATTGCACCTACCACTGTTTGTCTGTTTCCAAAGGAAAGGAGAAAACGCCTAAAGCAAAGAATCCGCCTCTGTACATTTCTGTGCGTGAAGTTTTAATTAAATAATTAATATTACGAGGTTGATTTATAGGTACTAAATTCCTGTTCTTTCACATTATTCGAACCGGACCTTTCGTTTAGAAGTTACGACGGATATAAAAATGCTAAAAATGAGCAAAATGCCGCGGTGTGAGCTAACAGCCCTACGCTTAGTCGATTAGTTTTCTTTATATATATTTATTTTTTGTTTGTAAATTTAACTACATTTTATTTTGTAACATTACGCAGACTGGAAACATGGCTGTTATTTTAGTAAGTAAATTGAGGTGTCTTACGGCTTACACTTGAACTAAGTTACGGCCAATTTTTTTTTTACTGCAGTTTTTTTTTTAAATAGCTAACTATTTACTAAATTTAAAAAATACTGCTAGCATATTTTAATTTTCTCTTGGCTCTGTTCAAGATTTGCTACGTGTAAAATAAATCTAAAATTACACATAATTTTTCATAGTTCATTATTTACTTCAAAGCAGTAATTCTTCTTATGTAATGTAATGGAGCTGATTGAGAGATTTTGTCTGGAATATATTGAGTGAAATCTTACCATTTCATCATAAATACGAATATTTTAATCTGGCTAAATGGTAAACTGGCAACACTGCTCTTTGAATTACGTTACGTCAAATACGAAATGCCGCAAAACTAATAGTCTAAAAGTCATTGTCTTGTTGTCTTGTGAAGTCGTTATCTTATTTATAGTGGCCAACAGTGTTTCACTGGCGGTTTTTAAGTTTACAATCATTTTAATTAAGAACTAAATAAGTGTTGTTTTCCGTGGTAAAACTTTGATCTCTCAGGTGAGAATAATTATGAATATTTTCTTAGAGTAGGTACTTTGTTTCTTTCCTAACTACGACAAGAAAGAACTGCAAAACTTTATGTCATTGTTATGATTGTATCAAATTGTTACTGACTATTGTTTTTCTAGTAAAATTATTAATTTGTATGATGTCTCTTTGCATCTAATTCCATTTAATAATCTTTTATGACTGGATTAAACAAACAAATTAATTCGGAAGCTGTTTACGATAAAATTGAGCTGACACTAAACTTCTTGTTGAATTTCTATTGACTTAAATCGTAATAAAAGTAGCAATTGTTTCATATTACTATAATGCCTACTATTTCAAACAAATTCTTATCTTCTTTTTTACTGATACAGAGGCACATTCAACAATAACCTTGCCAAAATATTCTAATTAACTTAATAGGTACATTTTTATATAGGTCATTGAAAAAAAATGAGTTCCTAAGTCCTGATAGATTCATATGTATCATTGACTAGTTAAGTATCTAAATTACACTGTGTGTATAAAAAAAAATCTTCTAACGAGAATACTATGGTGTATTCCTGGCTTGAAACATATTGCAAAAAAGTTTCTGTGTTTGGTAGTTTTGACCTGATTTGATATCAAATAATTATGATTGTTTTAATCAGTTCGGCAACTAGTGTAGTGATGTGATTACCATAATCAGTATGGATTCTTTACGTTGTAGTAACTCCTAAATAAATTTTACTAAAGCTATTATTTTACTGAAATAAAAAGAAAATGTTTAGAACTTTTAAAAAATGTGTTATTTTCATGCAAAGAATTAACTAACCAGGGTTATCAGATATAGTTGATGTTTGGTAAGAAACTGATGGACTTCATTGAATAAAATTTAATTTATTTACTAGGAATGAAACAATTCATATATCAAATGAAATTTCATTTGAAAACATTCGTAGGTTTCTTACTAAACTTTTACCCTAAGACCCTGGTTATTTATCTCTTTTGGTGACAGTACTTGTTTTGGAAAGGCTATATCAACCCAAAAACATTCTAGTGACCCTTTTAAATTGCATTAATAATAATAATAATAATAATATTCCACAACTATCACACAACGCCATCTAGTCCCAAGCTAAGCAGAGCTTGTGTTATGGGTACTAGACAACTGATAAACATACTTATATATTTCTAAATACATACATATTATAGATAAATTACACCCAGACCCAGAACAAATGATCGTGCTCATCACACAAACATTTGTCCTGGGTGGGAATCGAACCCACGACCTCCGGCATAGCAGTCAGGGTCGCTAACCACTAGACCAACAGGTCTGTCAGAAAGAGCATTGTTGAGGGAGCATTGTTGAGCATTGTTGAGGGAGAACAATGAAGATAATGTGTGCGACTTAAACACACCTCTTCTCTCAAGCCATCAATAGCAATAACAAGCAACAGATCTACAACTACATAATATTTTTGTTATTGGCCTAGTCACTTCTGCAGTTATATATTAAAGTAAGACTTTGAAAGTGACCCGGGGTTGTCCTATCGTAGAAATTCTTTATTGCTTATAAAATAAAATATATGCTGTTTCATATAAAAATGCAATACCTAGTGGTAAAAATATGTGGAACAGCTAATTGGTTAACAGCTAACAGGGTTCCGAACCATGTATTGATCTATCATAGAAGGTTGCACGTTAATGTTCTTATGGTTCCAAGAAACAGTATTTTTGAAGCCTCTCTTCAAGGGCCAAAACACGCATAGATGTATAGTAGAATCACACTAATCCGGCACTTCAATAGACCGATACATCCAATAACCTGGCACCCTCCGCTCACGTCTCCCTCACCTCTAGAACTAAACACACCTTAATCAAGAATTATTTTAAACCTATGTAATTATTTACTTGTGAGATATGTAACAGTTATAAAAAGACATTTAGAACATTAATACAAATGTATCATATTCTATTTGTAAAATTCTTTATTTTAGTTATTTTGATAATATAATCATTTATTAGTGTAATTCTTCTGTATGTTCATTAATACAGGTATAGTTTAGGAAGAAATTAAGCTCAGAGGGGACAGTGTGTTTGTCTTTGTTCCACATTTTCACTAGCTAAAATTAAGTATAGGATGTATGTATAGCAAAAACTTCCACATTTTGGACTAAATTCAACAAGTGACTCTGTAGGTATATGCTAATAGCTTAAAGGCTGATTGCTGATGAAAACTGAGAAATAAGTATGCTTGTGGGATGTACTAGGCAAATCTATCTTTCTTTGTTTGATCTAGACCAGAAAAATCTCTAAACAAATTAAAAATAAAAGCTGATGTATTTTTTTTAACACACTTCTCACTGGTACTGCCAGACAGATTGGAAAGTTATATTTTGTTTTTGAAAGCCTGATTCTTGAGGAAGGCTATAGGCTATTCATACTCACGCTAGGACGTGTAGGATCCAAGCAAAAAGTAAGAAATAATGGTCCAGGCAGACGATGTGATAAACAGGTAACAAGATTTACACATGGACAAAGTCGCGGGCAGAAGCTAGTCTCAAAAAAAAAAATACAATTTAAATATCAATACTTATCATAGATAACATTCATACTTCATAAACTATCTTGTTTATGAATCCGATAAATATAAAACACACCATTTCAAGTACTGGGTTTATCATTTTATAAACATTGTATTACTTGAACTGAAGTTCCACCTATTAACTTTAAATACTAAAACTTTATTTTATGATAAAGAAAAAAAAAACAAAAATGAAAAAAATATTTTGTATATCTGGGGATATACAAAATATTTTTTTCATTTTTGTTGCTGCGTTTATATTTTAGTAGCTTTTGCCCACAAGTTTGTTCATGTGAAATATCTGTTATAGTGGCCCTGTGTTTACGGCCGTGACTTACGATTTTTAGGTGGTAGGTTCGAACCCAGATAGGCGTTTTGCAAAATACTTCATCAGTAGTTACTGGTCTCAAAACGGTAGAGAAAAACCCAGCTCCATGTCTCAGCTAGGGACTGCGATGGCCTAAACGTTGATCGGATCAGTACTAATATGGTGCTGGTGCAATTTTTGGCAAAATAATCGCACTGTTAAGTTAAATGCAAAATTTGATATAACAGGAAGAACTACAACTACAAATCCAGCAGGAAGCGATGTCTTATACATAGTAATAAAAAGTAATAAATCTGAAAATGATTGCATTTTAAAGTGAAGGAGTTTGAGTAGAATACTTGACTTGTCTGCTTTTAATGATTATTTGCTGAAAATGATTTTTTGGCCGCAGGCTACGTCATCTGCCAATCAATTTCTAAAAGAGCTACAGGCTCTATTAGAAATTGATTGGCAGATCAATTGTAATCACAATCACAATAAACAGACAGTTTATTGTGATTGTGATTTATATTTTATGAATTTTCAACAGAACTTGGCACGCATTTAAATCATTATTAGGTTTTCGGCGTGATCTGAAACCAAGCATATTCATAATACTGAACTTGGCTCTGATTTTCACACTTTTGATTAAAAACTCATTAACGGAAAATTATCCCAATTTGATCAATCCGGCCGGATCTACGAAAATCTGGCTGGATCCGGTTGTATTGGAAATGACGCTGGACTGCTATGCCTAGTCCCAGCAGTGGGAACATTACACGCTGATTATGATGAGCATAATATACAGGAAAAGATTTTATCCAGTGCGTAAATTGTAACCATGAATTCAGCATATCATTCTAGACCCCCCAGCGTAGAAAATATTCATCTGAAGGAACACGGTGGGTATTAGTCAGTAAAAGTCTGACACGCTCTCCCTCCGCCCACGAGCGGGAGACGTCATTTGATGATTTCCCATCCAACAGAAAAAAAAAATCTATGACACAGCAGATTTTTTTTTTTGTAAAACCCACGAACAACTTCTGCGCAAGAGGGTCTAGAATGATATGCTGAATTCATGGTTACAGTTTACGCACTGGATAAAAATTGATCCTGTATATCCTAAAGCTTCGTATTGCCTGCCCGCGATGTTACTTCGTTTTCTCTTAGCGTTCTTTCCGCCATTTTTTGTAACTCGGTTTTTTAGTATCATAGCGTTATGTTAAATAGCCTATACCCGACCTCAAGACGTGGGCTATCAAATGCTATAAGATTTTCAATTCCGAATGGTAGTTCCATAGATTAGCCTAGATACAATAAAAAAAATCCTCTATAATATTAAGTTTAGATATCGATTTTGCCATTTTTATATTAAATAGCCTAATAAATAGTCTCTGTCTAACAATTAAATAAAAACTCTATCAAGCAAAGGGGTAATTGCGGAACTTTTTATCGGTAGGAATTGGTTTAATATTCATAGTGAAACAACATTCATTGCGTTATTTACGTTGCTGAGCCGACAATTTATTCGAACAAATGACGCAATGGTTTAGAAATAATTTTCAATCCCATTCAGATTCTGATAAATTGTGCGTTTCGCAATTAGAGTGCAGGATTGGGGCATTCAAATTACTTTTGTATTTACGTCAAGTATCTTCCACAGGATGGCATGGACCGGGTACCAAAAGTTTCTGGCAGTAATGCTGGTAGTCACGGGGTCCATTAACTCTTTGAGTACCAAATGGGCCGACAAGTTAGAAGCCAAAGGATCCGATGGGCAGATAAGACCCTTTGAACATCCATTTCTGCAGGTATTGAACCCCTTTTTATTTTATTTTTTCACATGGTCTGCTATATTTTTTTTTATTTTTTTTTCTCTTAAGGCTCTTAGTACCTATATTTAATTTGAGTTCTTTTGCTCCTATTAAGGCCACGGCGATGTTCCTTGGCGAAATGCTGTGCCTCCTCACTTTCAAGTTAATTCAGTACAAGACAAAGAACACCGGTGGCCATGCCCTTACGAATGGCAACCAGAACTTCAACCCGTTTATCCTGATGCCTGCCGCGATGTTTGACCTGGTAAGATAAATTTAAGTTTTATAAGTAGGTTTAAATCTAGAGTAACGTACACAACCGTATACAGTATGGAAACTACACATATGCAAGAAATGAAACCACAAGTCATACTAATACTCAGAAGTATACCAAAATTCATTATGAATCAATTATTCAGAAACCTTCCTCGCAGTAATCGTCAGGTAAAAACAATCGAATCAGTGATTCTCGAGTTATCTATAGTGCAGTCTGACGGGCACGCTTTAGGACAAACAGACGGAGAAATTGCGTTTTAAAATATGGGTAGAGGATATTTTAAAGTTAAATTAATTCTAATAAGCGTAGGTCGAATCAAATTGTATTCGATTTTAATAATCTTTGGCAAAGTAGCCTTTTGATAGCTTGTAAAAAGTATATTAACGGTTGGTGGTATCACTAGCTTATTACAATTTTTTGTCGATCTAATTTTAAAGTGACTAGATTATCTATCAAAGTACCCGCGCATGCATGTTCCTACATGATCACAGTGCATAGTCGTGGTACGCTGTCGTTGTTATTATTTGCGAAGTTTCAAATTCCTAATTCAGGGATTACTTGATTTTGTTTAGAGTAACAAGTTTCAGATTACTGCAATCATAAAATCTTCATTAGAACTGCGACGTAGACAAAAGTCTTCATCTTCATCATCATAACAATAATCCTTTTCTTCGTCCGCTGATTCGAATTGTAAAATATCACGTCGTTCTGTTTCAATTTAAATATGGGAAGGTCCTGGGCGTGTGTCGTCAGTACCCGGTGATTTAGTCAACTGAATTAATCAACACTTATTATACAGAACATCTCCAACTTTAGTTGCTTCATTGGAGGAACGTTGTATTTGCGCAGGTCATTTTCGGGTCGCATCTTGCGATAATACCTACTAAATAATTGTGAATCCTGTCTGTAAGTACAGCTTTGTTTGACATGGATAGATAGAAAAACTAATGCAAATGAATACGTTAAATGGTAAGCAGTATAGTCTAGTCCACAATTTATCGACATTTTACAATCTCGCAATTATAATCTAACGATATTTACAATTTTACGGTGACAAATCTATCTGACATCATAACCTTCTTTTGGCTTGGCCGTAGTCAGGTAAAAATAGAACAGGATTTACCATAATTGTACCACTTGTGCTTAATCTTGAAATTATGTTAGTATCTCGCAACTCAAATAATGTTTAGAAATGCTTTGCTAAAGTGTTTATGTATGTGGAAATACGACTTTAGAGTCATCTGGAGCTAAATCTAGACATAGGAAAGGAACCGCTATCGTTTATGTAATATGTAGCTTATTGATGTGACAAAACACAAACATCGATTGATTTTATCGCAGCCAACGCAATAAAAGGGTACTTATATTCTGTGACGTCAGAAATGCATAACCGATACTATCTTCCGTTATGGGCGTTTATTATGATTTAGTGTTTTGAATTTGTATCAGAAACAGTAATACAGTTTTATTTTTACTACAATTTTAATGGCTCGATTTGAACTAAAGTGGAGTGGATATAACCTTCCGTTATTTTGATATCACCCTCCGCTATACTATGAAACACTTATTGGTTCTTTGTCTCTCCTAACATCGGGCTTTCTTGCTATTAAAATCATCTTACTGGCAATGCCTTTGAAACAGCCTAATTCATATCAACTAACAGCAATACAAATTTTATTTATTATAAAAATAATTCTAGATCCATCGTTCTTGATTTGTTTGCATACCACACTCATACGTAACGTTTGTTGATAAAACACAGCATGGAGACGCCTCGGCTGCTACTAGTCATGACTACTAGAGACGCTATTGTCAACGCTTTCATACAAAGCAAGCCTATCAGTTGACTTCACCGTTTCCTCAGTTCCGTTTATTCATAAAAACTGGCGGCCAATTTTGCCAATATCTGAGGCGCGCTACCCACTTGTTCCGGTCGGCACGATTCGCGACAGTCGAGCAGCAAAATCCAACATCGCCAAACATCCCCATCTGGAGTATTATGTTAAAATCATAATACATACTGAATTTTTAATAAATTATGTGCAGACATTATTTATTTATAAATAAGTTAAACTGACTGTGGGACAATATTGTGGTCACATAACAAATATACGCACGCACGCGTAGCATACGAAGTACGAGTCCATTTTGGTTTATTTTGACTGTACAGCGGAAGTGTAACTGTAATTTACGTAGTTTTGTAATTAAAATTATCTGTATCAAAAATTTGAAATTTGACTTCGTAAACGATTCTGAACAAACTACGTGGGTCACACAGAAAGTTTTGAGATCATAAAAAACTGAAAGACGTAGAAGCCTGTTCATATTTTTAATGCTTTTCGAAGTAGTGTCCGTTTCTTTCTAAGCGCCGTCGCATCAGTTGAAAACATTGCTTGGCTTAAGCAGTGCGCACACTCTTCTATAGCGATCTGTTCCACGCCTATTTCAAGTTCAGCCACGGCATCTTCACGGTTTGTTAAACGATTTTCTCTAAGTTTATTTTTGAAATAAATAAAAGAGGCCAGGACTGTAAGGAGGAATACTCACTAACTCCACATCTTCGATGGACAAATATTTGATAGTCCGTCTGGCGGAGTGAGCTAGAGCGTTGTTGTGGTGGAGGAGGATCCTGCTTCTTGGGCGCTGCTGCCTAACATTTTTCAAAACACCTGATAAACAATGGTTACCATATCAATCTGCAGTACCAGTCCTTTTATCTTCTAGAACAATTGTCGCGAAATGACCCGTCCGTCCAAAGAATCAGGCAATCATCTTTTTCCCTTGACTTCTACCCTTCTTTACTTTCGTCAGCAAATCTTCGAATGGTGTTTCCATTGGGTAGATGTTTTTTTGGTTTCGGATTCGTAACATTATATCCAGTTTTCATCCCCTGTAACGATGTCACATTCGAGCCACCACCGTCATACTTTTCAAGTATGCAACGGCACCAATCTAAACGACGGTTTCTGATCTTCCGTCAAATTATAAAGTATCCAGTACAAAGCTTTCTGACCCCAAACTGTTCATGTAAGATCTGTTGTACTTGATTCATACTAGTGCCTAAAGCTGCCCGAATCTGTTGATATGTCACCCTTTTATCAGTTTCTATCATAAGGCGCACAGCACTCACGTTATGTTCAGTAGTCGCCGTAGAAGGACGTCCTTCTCGCGAATCGGCAATGAATATGCTTTGACCACGTTTAAACTCATCAAACCAGTTGTAAACAGTGGCACGAGATGGGGCTTCTTTGTGAGGATCGTCTAGAGGACACGGTGGAGCATACGGTAGAAGTGTGCCCTGCCTGGGCGGAGCACCGCCGTGTCCTCGTGGAGGCGATCGGCGGCGGCGACCTCTCGCGTCCGGCCCTGGTGCGAGCCATGGTACGGAGCGAGAGGGCATGGGAAGCCGTCACCTCCTTCTGCGAAGCAGTAATGCTCGCGAAGGAGGAGGCGGGGCGCGTGAGGGCGTGGCAGTCTCTGCGCCCTCACGTCCCTAGCCGCCGCAGGAGGAGTTGCCCCGGGCGTCGGGAGTCGATTGCGGACTCCCGGCCACCGTAGGCACGAGCTTGCGGGCGGCGAGCAATGGGTAGCTCGCCGCCCGGAAAGGACCAGGCTCGGGTCGACGGCGCGTAGTGTTCAACGCGCGCCTCAAAGAGATGTCAGCAGCACTGAAGGGGTCTGCTAGGACCGATGCCTGCTGGGGTCGCGTGATTGTTCGAAAGAGATACCGTGACCCTGGCACATGGGCAACTGAAGGAACATGGTTGGATTTTAGTCAGTAAAAGTCTGACACGCCCTCCCGCTCCGCCCAGAGCGGGAGAAGTCATTTGATGATTAATTTCGCGCCAATTTGTAAAAACAAATGACATGTGAATTTAAACGACACATAGATCTACAGATTCCCAAAGAGATCCTCATTCGAAATTTAAATACTCGTTCATCGGCTGTTTTCTCACTGGCCTAGTCTTAAAACTTTCAATGGGACCCCCGTACTTTCATAATGTGCATTAACTTTGTTACCTACACAATGTAAATACTAAATATTCGATTTGTCCACCCGGCTGTGTCGAATCGTGCCAACGCGAACAAATGTAACACTGGCACCACTGACAGCCAAAAATTACGCTCAGCACTAATTGCTAAACTACTGACCAGTCTAAACACAAACATGTTTGCGGGAAGGTCATCGGTGCGCGTCCAAAGAATAACATAATGAACGGAAATAAAATAAAAGTATAATGAACGGTCAATCAGACTTCAATCAATACTAGAATTACATAACCCACCCTTACTGCTATCAAAACAAATCCACTTCAAAGTTCCATCTGTTGCCATCGACGCGCAGTTAACTGTACCTACATGGTATATATAGGGTTCTTGCCAAGCGTTTCCGAGCAACAGGCAATTGCGACCGGCTGGTGTCTTTCTGAAATTGTTGTAGTATGTACCTGTTGCATCTCACTTGGCGAAGTATCCATTCATGAAAGTGACCTTCTCGTGTAGTATATCCTATTCAATGAAAGTGTACCCAACTTTCTTTGAATGGGCTATATCAGGGATGGCGAACTACACGCGTGCCATTGGTGGCACGTAACAGAATAATTTGGGCACTACATCCATTGAGGCATTTATGTTTGTTATTCGTATATTTTCAGAAGTCACACTAATTTGTTATTTGATTTAAATAATTATGAAAGTATAATTACTTAGTTGAAGATAAAAAAGTTAATGGCACAGTTTTTGATGGCACGTCATGGTTATAATCAATAACAATTTTTTGGTAAAAATGCCACGAAGATGAACCTATCGCCATCCCTGGGCTATACCTGGGCCCTGCGTTACGAGTCGATGACACACAACTTTTCGTACGCTAACCTAAACACAGAATTCATTATTAGTTCGCGTATTCAAGATCTTTGAGGTTGGCGTATAATGTCAATTTTTTTTTCATACACCTTATTTCTTTTTATTTGTTTTCCATTAATTTTACAAATCGAACGAATTTTACAAACGAAAACAACTTTTCTTACTTTTGACGTAGTCGAAATAGTTTCGTAGAACTTCGCCTCTACCGTTTGAGCAAAGCTTAGACTGCCTCGAATATTTAAATTAGGTCGAAGCAAAAATATCCTGGCTCCAAGTCGAGCCGTTGCCGATAATTTCGATTCCCACCATATTGCACTGCTTGCAACTGCGCAGACGTCAAACCGATGTTGATTTAATAATGAACGTCTCGGGCACGAATGTACTAGATAATACAAATATAGACGACGTAGTAATGCTTGTATATTTTTATGGCATGTCTTTAATCAAACACCAAATAATGTCCATTTTGAAATCCTAAATATATTAATAAACAGAGCCTCATTTTATGATCCTCAAGTCCAATTTTGGTTTTCTTAAAATACTAAGTCGCTACGCTAATATGGTTATTTTCTATAAAAAAACCTTAAATAATGAATTTGCCTACTATAAATATGAAAATTAACGTGATATAGGTAGTTTAGGGTTTTTTTAAACTACAGGCGCGGTCCAATTCAAAAGTTATAAAAAATAATAAAAAATATTTTGATTAAGTCCATAAACTCGAGGACAGACTTCCACTTAGGACTTTTAAACTATTGATCTACGCCACGTAATGGAATCAGGTCCCCGTCGGCCAAAGACTATATAAATTCTCTTTGCCGTCGGCATTGTTAAAGGGGCTAAGATTCAATACTTGGTTACCATTGCACGCTGAAAAGTTGAAGCCAAGTGGGGATAATAAGATTGACTACAAAGAGATGTTACGTAAACAGCAGACCGATAAGATGTATTATGATAGGCGAGCTAAACCGATTCCAATATTGCTAATCGCTTAACCGGTACACGTCACTGACGATGGCAAACGTAAATCAGCACGAATCCTAGGCTGCACGGCTCACCCTCGCTCTTATTTTGTCGTAGACATTACGGGCTCGCCTGCCCGTTTTGTCACTAACCTAACCGACGGCAATGTAACCGCAGGCCAGTGCCGAGATACCATGATGAGACGTAGGGTAGTCCCAAAAGCGGTAGCGATGAGAGCCCCGGGACAAGTGATGACGTTGTCACTCCCAGTCTACCACAAGGCTCACCAATTCAGCGCATTCCCAAACTATACTAGCATGACAAAAAAACCGATATTAATTTATTTTTAATTTATTGGTCGGCTAAACCCTCGCTTTGAAGGCTAAAACAGATTAAGGCAGGCTGCGTAGTATCGCATCGCATTCCAAAAATCCACCTACTCTCTCACTTTCACTTCTACAGCGCGTAGTTTTTGTCCTCAGTAATAAAAATGTATAAACATAAATCTGAAATATATTTTATAACTCTTTATATTTTTATTGTCCATATAGATTGGAACATCGATCATGTACATCGGTCTGACGCTGACATACGTGAGCAGCTTCCAAATGTTCCGGGGATCCATCATTGTCTTCGTTGCTGTGCTGTCCATGACGTTCCTGGACCGGCGTATCATTCGCCGGGAGTGGGTTGGAATATGTAAGTACAACTTATAGGTTGATTAACAAAGTTAACGTAAGATTTCAGATTCCTTAATTCGTTCATTGGTGTTGTGTTGATTTTATCGAGGTGTACCTATGTACAATTGCGATTCTGTAATTGGATCGTTAAAAAGGGATGCAGTGTCGTCAGCGAAGGGTGCAAAGCGAATATTGTCGCTATGACATATATAGTTGACCTACGACACCTATGTATGTCAAATACAGTACCGGGCCCAATACAGAGCCCTGTGATATTCTTGCTTTTATGTCGTTCCAGGTGGAGTATTACTCAAGTAGAGCATGATACACTCATTAACATATTAAATCCAAGTACTTGTGCCATTAAAAATATTTAAAATTGATAAAATTATAATTTTTATAAACTTGAAAATTATAAAAGGTTTAAACCAGAATATGAAATCGACTGGCTCACCGTAGGCATAAAAAAACTAGCAAAATAAGAGCTGGCTAAAGATATCATCAACTAAAATTATAAATCCGATATTAACTCAATATTACAAAAAGTGTGACAAAAATCTAAAGCCGCCAGCATAAAATTACACTACAAAATAAAATGACTAAATCTAATAATAAAATTAAGACAATGTGAAAGCGTAAATGAACGTAATAAAAATTGCAAATGAGAAACGTAACATAACCTTAAAACCGAATAATAGCGTAACTTCTGAACCCAAAGAGGTTGCAAACATATTCAATAATAGTGTTGTTCCTATCGGGGAGGATTTCGAACAACTCAACAGGCTAACTGAAAGGATCTCCAGTTGTATGCCTTACAGAGAATTAAATTATTAATGAAATGTGCAGATGAATATTGACTTTACAATTTTATAATTTACTAGCTTCTGCCCGCGACTTCGTCTGCGTTAAATTTCTTGCTACCCCGACCCATCCCGTCGCATCGAATCGCCTGCCCGCGAGGTCCTCATATTTTGATATTTTTTCTTTTTGCTCGGCTCCTTGGCTTTTCTTTAACACACGCCAGACCTCCTTAGAGCTTGACGTGATGTTATATAGTCCTTCCTCGACAAATAAACTATCCAACATTAACCGTATTTCCTGACATCTGTACGTTCAACCAAACAAACTCTTCAGCTTTATAATATTAGTATATATTAAACCAATCTTTTGAAGATGAACCTTTTCCCAACCTCTTAAAAAAATCTCGTATTAGACCTATTCACAAAATGTATAAAAGTGGCCCGAATAATTACCGCCCCATTGCCCTCTTACCGACAGCTTTTAAAATATTCGAAAAAGCCATGTGTCATTTGTCTAGCCTTTTCACAACTATGTTGGGGTCGGCTTCCAGTCTTACCGGATGCAGGTCCACAACCCAGTTACTGGGTAATACGATCCCCCTTGGTAAGACTGGTTATCAGACTTTCGGGTTCCTGACGACCCGTAACGAATGCAATTTTGCGGGCTCTCTTAGAACTTTCCACAATACAAACACAGTCTTGGTATTAAATACCTAGATTGTCGCACTGACCGCGTCTTGGCGATTAGCAGCACTTAAAAAAAATGCTTATCGATTGTTTTAGAAGAGTAGCGTGATGTGCAACAAGGCTAGCTTGCAGTTTTGTGTAACTGTGATGAACTGTCTTATGGGTCATTGTCTACAATCGTTTCAAAGTTATTGAACTCTGATTTCTCATCCCAGTGATCTTTAAGTACGTTGAAATAAAGTTAATATTGGGTTGCTGCTGACAAATATAAACTGTCGAACGAATGAAGCTAGATTTTGACCTACGACGGAACGTAGTAGTATACATTTAGTGTGAGAGATAGAGTGTGCAAGAAACGAATGCTCTCGTTATCTCCAAAACGGTTATTAACCGATCTAGTAACGGTTTTCTAGAAAAGGTTTTTCATTAGTGATGGTTCTTAGGTAGGATGTTTGATGGATAATAGACAACTTGTTGTTTTTTAGTCGGGGGTTTTCCGAAATTTTTCTTGTGTGTCGGTTGTAGTTTTTGTATATAAGAAAACTCCAACAGTTTACTAAAAAGAAGGCCTGATCGTCTCCGTGATTATACTGTTTCTTCATCATCATCATTTCACCCGTAAGACTTCCACTGGTAGACATAGGCCTCCCCCAATTTTTGGAGGTTTGTCATGATCGCCACGCTTGGCAGCCAAGTTGGTGATCGCAGTATGGTTGTAAAATGCATAAAGAACGCTACTGCTCATTTTCTAGTAAGTCCCTTAGTCTCCTCTTACGACAGCACGGAAAGAAACGGGACCGTTTACTGTTAATTACAACATGTTCCTTAGAATTAAAAAAAAAAGTCGTGTAGAATGTAAAGAAACCTTACAACCCAACTGAACAGAAAAATTAAGTCTCTATAATATACAAAAAATCTATTCAATAATAAGGTAATGTAGAATATCTATCATCATTAACTGGTGCGCAATACATTTAATGCACCCATGTCTAGCCAAACTATTTACCCAATGACCCTTTGATTTTGAATCCATGTGCAGGGTATCTTGTTTGACCCCTGGGGGCGCTACATGGAATGCTATCGATCTGCCCGGCGGGGGAGGGGGGGGGATGCTGCATGCGAGTAATTAGTCTCGAATTCTCGATAATACGAACTCTGTAATTCTAGCCACCGAGAATAGCTGTATCTATGTATAACTTGTTTACTCCCTGTTTGCATCCCTGTCTCTTCTGCCATAATAACAATGTTGCCACAAATATAAGTTACTAATTAAGCAATTACCAATTGCAGGTGTATAGTTTTGGTTTGATGTCTATTCGGTAATAGGATTTGTGTGCTTAAGTTTCAATCTAATTAGAGGTAATCGGCGTTGCTGCTCTCCCTATTTGCAAATTATGAATTCGCACGTCGTTCTCTCCCATTTTTTTTTCATAGCTTAAGACTGATCCCTCTACAATGTTCCCAGGGTTTTCCGAGCACTCGTTTCAGACGCCATGCGCCACCTCGTACCAGCCTTCGCGGGTCTGATATAGGACATCTCACAACCTATTTAAGAATACATTATTTTCGTTGATAATACAATACAATCCTTTATTTGAGGCTACTAAGGCCCATAAAAAACAATACATAAATAATATAAAAACAATAACTTTAAAATAATACATATTCTATAAAAGTAAGCTAAACTAAAACTGTCACTAAACACGTAACGATGACGGCGTCGGGTTCCGCTGCGTGGTGTCGTGTAACCGTCCTCGGAAACGTCGATATACAACACCTTTCGGCCAAGAGTCCTCTCTTAAGCAGGTCTGTAGATGGTCG
Source organism: Aporophyla nigra (assembly GCA_947507805.1). Taxonomy (NCBI): domain Eukaryota; kingdom Metazoa; phylum Arthropoda; class Insecta; order Lepidoptera; family Noctuidae; genus Aporophyla; species Aporophyla nigra. Next base: position 7,312,163 of record OX382291.1, on the reverse strand, counting down.
GTTGGAACTCGTACCACGAACGACTTAAAGTTGATGTTGTGGCGCGATTGTGCAACGTTTCGACGCTCAGAGTCCAGTTGGTCTTCACTTTCAAATACTGCACGACTTCCTCAATCGTCGCGGAGTAGTGCAGACGTGAAATGTACAGCTGCGTCGTCGTAGGCACAGCAGGGCGCAGCAGCATGTTGGGTCCAGTCAGAGCGGTACCACACTGGTTTCTTGTACAGGGCTTCTTCTTCTTCCTTTCCAGTTTCGTGAAGCCCTCTTCATCAACTTGGCCCGTTCTCGGCAAGGAGCTACGGACCGCAGCCAGGGCAGGTTGGGCACCCTTCTTCTGTTTTAAGTGCATCACTACAGAAAAGCTGGTTCTTATTGTTTTAAAATGTTCCTATTAGTCCTGATTGGATGATTGGGATTTCTGTATGAACTATTGAAGCCGTGAGGTGCCGGACGTAAAGAATAGTACCACGCCATTTCTTCCCGTAACTGTCGTAAGAGGCGACTAAGGGACTTACTAGAGTATGGGCAGCAGCGTTCTCAATGCATTTTACCACCGTACTGAGATCGCCAACCTGCATACCAAGTGTGGGGATTATGGCTAACCTCCCCTCAAATTCGGGGGCTAAAATAATGATGATGATTGAAAGGAGGAGGATAAAGATTAGAATATTTTTCGCCTATCTTAGTCATGAAAATTCAAAGTATTTATTGACGTCATTTTATTGTGTTTATGTGAAGTTTAGGTATCGATCTTTACATCTATTCTAAAATAGTAAGAAAAAAATTAGCAAGTCATATAACAAAAAAAAAATCATCAAACTTAGTTAGAAAAAGTGCTTAAAATAACAAAACTTCAACGAATTTGCCAAGTTTGATGATTTTTTTAATGTCTTGCTATTTTGTTTCTTACTATTTTAGAATAGATATAAAGATCGATACCTAAACTTCACATAAACACAACAACATGACGTCAATAAATACTTTGAATTTTCATGACTATGATAGGTGAAAAATATTCTAATCTTTACCGTCCTCCTTTGGACAGGACGACGTTTATAGGGTCAGATAGTGTACAATATACATATTAATCTACACATATACATATTTTGAGACTGATAATCTCATTATCATTACTCATATAATGTTTGGTGTTTGCTTCGAGAAACGGCGATGTCATACAAAACAATGTAAGACATTCAAGACAAGGAGACGTAAACTAACGAGATGTTGTTAAAACAATCTGCGATTTGTTAGCAAATATGTGTCCAAACAAAATAGAGACAACATGGAATAGTACTCACGCTATGCTCCACTACCCAATTGATACTGAGCACTGTTACCAATTATTTATCTTATTTTACCTCTTTTTGACAAACTGGAGACACCGTATGATACAAAGTTTTAAATACCTATGTATGGCCCACAATTTTTCTCAAATCATTTCATTCGTGCACATGGAGCTCTTGAGCCTCAGTCTCCAAGATGAAAACGCATTTCAGATTCTTCCTCTGGGATTTCATAGACATAAGAATTGGAGTCGATTACCACTTTCGTTATTTAAGTCTTTGTTATTGATCTAAAAAAATTAAAACTAAAAGAATATTTGCTCTTAGCTATTTATATGAAATGCTAAGTACAATGTATCGAAATATATAATTGTAGAGTGAATTTAGATGAAGTGTATAACTATTGTCGCTGGTACGGTCATGTACAAAAGACTACAGTCATGCGGACAGTTTAAATAAATTCCAAATGGTTGATTAATGCGTGCCTGTAAATGAATAAGGGGTATACGTTAGGCAAGCCGAGAAATTCAAGTGTACTTACTTACCTAGGTTCTTTAGAATTTCCAGGTCAATGCTAAGTTGTATGTTGATTTAAATGATTCGCTACCGTAACATATATGCCTTTAAAGCATTATAATCATTAGAATCAGCAATACACGTAAGTTAATCAGTAACACGTTAGTTAGAATTGACCTCAAATATAATGATTTCATGAAATAGTTATTCAATAGAGTAATAATTATGAACTTAGAGAGATATATTAATAATTTTTATGATTATCACTACACAGTATAGAGGAAAGTCGCTTCGCTCTATCTGTCCCTATGTATGTTTGGATCTTTAAAACTACGCAACGGATTGTGATGCGGTATTTTTAATAGATAGAGTGATTCAAGAGAAAGGTTTGTGCTTATAATACGCGGGCGAAGCCGCTGGCAAAAGTTGATAGTGACCTACAAATTGCAAAAAACGTATGCCTATATCAGATATTTGTTACGGCCGCATATTTAGGTCAACTTAAAACCTGATAGTGACCTACAAATTGCAAAAAACTTATGAGAATTTCAATTTTGAGAGCTGTCTTGGCACTTTCGCTTTTGGAGCTATGCGAAATAGGGTATAAAGTTCATTTAACCGCCGTAGAAAAGGGAGGACCCTTGGAACAGGCGGGTGACGTGCCTGGTGGGCAACTGCCCGACGATTGAGGTAGGGATTTAGTGTGACGTCACTGTGATCCGTAGTTAGCATTTGGCGGTGTAAATGACGCTTCCAAAGCAATACGAATAAAAAAAAAAACAATTTTATTTGCCAAATAAAAACAAAAACAATTTCAATAAGTCCTACTAATATTATAAATGCGAAAGTTTGTGAGGATGGATGTATGTGTATGTGTATGTTTGTTACCCTTTCACGAAAAAAATACTGGACGGATTTGGATGAAATTTGGCACACAGATAGTTTATAACCTGGAATAACACATAGGGTACTTTTTATCCCGGTAGTATGTTCCCGCGCGATAATTTCCGACCTCCACGCGGGCGCTGCCGCTGGCAAAAGCTGGTATCACATAAGCAGTACAGGCCGCGACTTACGAGTAATAGGTCGTGAGTTCAAACCCAAGCAGGCGCTTTACTTTGTGTAAATTATTTCATCACCACTGCTCTCAAAACGGTGAAGGAAAACATCGTGAGGAAACCGGCATGTCTTAGAACTAAACATTCGAAGACATGTGACATCTACCAACCCGCACTGGGCCCGCGTGGTGGATTATGGCCCACTCCCTCTCACCGAGAGGAGGCCTGTGTCCCAGCAGTGGGAACGTTATAGGCTGCTGATGATGCTGATGAAGCAGTACAGGTAGATAAAATTCTTGTCTGAAATATCTGTAAGTACATATGGTTGTTAGCGCAGAACTGATTCACTCTTGTTCCCCGTACTAGTATAAACTGTATTACGGTGGAACAGATTTCCTCTTACTCTGTAATTGTACAGTGTATAGTAGCAGACTTGTGACAAAATCAATTTTCTTAGTAGCAAAAGAATCTTACTTATTATTAACAAAGCAAATTAGGTGCAACATAATTTGAAATAAGGTAAGTAAACAAAAAACATGACATAATGACACGGTAAACTTAATTTTTGTAAAAAACTTGTAGGTAGTAGGTAAATGTTAAAGTTGACATGTGTGTACATGTCTGGTACACACGGCTACATTTCCAGTTTGAGCGGACCTCGCATTGTATAGGCATTCAGTAAAATGAGAAGTCAGCTTATACTGGAGATTATAGCTTGAATAGCTTCTGCTCGCGGCATCGCCCGCGTGGATGTCGAAAAATATGCCACAGGAGTGTTCGATAAGACATTATTTAACTTTATTAACTCGTAGGGGTACTTTTAATCCCGGTAGAATAAAAGTACCCTACGTGTTAATCCAGGTAAACAATGTCTTGTCGCACTGTTTGCTTTGTCTTATCCGACCCAGAGAATAAAAAGTTTTTCACCCTCTTTGAGATGGAATTTCAAAAAACCCTTTTTAGTGGATACCTACTCTTTACAAAGAACACACTCTCCAAATTTCATGTCTCTAGGACCAGCGGTTTAGGCTGTGCGTTGGTTGATATATCAGTCAGTCACTCAGGACTTTGTTTTTTTTTTATTATTATAATAATATCCATATTATGGATTTATAGCCTTGCGTACTTAGTCAATTTCACGACATACTAGATACTACACCGAGCTGTGGGTATATACATATTACATACATCGCTTGTTTTACAATGATTTATGAAGTCCCTTCTCCTAAAACCGATGACATTTAGACGATATCGTCGGTCTGCAAAGGTCGATTTCTGTTATCAAGTCGTTGATAACGGATAAATAAATGTGAAAGCGAATCGCTATAACAGTCAGATAAACCAACAAATAATAAAATTAAATTAAGTCATACGAAATGAGCAATCATCGGTGCAAGGTAATTAATTAATGTGAAGTGAAATTTAATAAAATGAAAGGGAAAAACAGGCCTACAGTTAAATATTAAAACCATAAGGTTTAAAGGATCGTGCTTATGTTGTTATCTTTATTAGTTGTTTATCAAGAACAAGAGTTTTCATATCTCCTGACCTTGTCTCAAGTTACTTGGGTTAGATGCAAAATGTTTTCTTACATTCTCCCCTGTCAACGGTCACGCTATTATTCCCCCCTTTTGAGGGTTCCGAACTTCTGAATGAAAAATCAGAAACCGATCACTCGTGTGTCTGTCTGCCTAGCCGTCTGTTACAGCCAATTTACTCCAAATCTGACAAACCGATGAATTTATGTCACCCGAACACGGACGTTTATAGTAAACTAGTGACCTGCCCCGGCTTCACACGGGTGCAATGTAGATATTAATGTGGGGCAGTGTGGATTGATAGTATGCCCCCGCACGCCGACGACGGCCTGCCTGCCGCTCTGCCCCCGCATCTTAAATATCTGATATCTTTTAAGATATTCTGTAAAGGGCAGTTTTGGTTTACAAGAAATTCACAACTTATCTACTGTATTTAATTGGATACGGAATAATACTGTAATATTTAAAATAGCTTGTGTGGAACCTATTGTTGGAAAACAATTGTTTCTTAATGACTTTGGTCTTTAAATAATTAGTTTTTGGGGTATAGGATATTTTCGGTTAGTTAGGATGTTTCGAGAAATACTATGAAATGAAAAATGCATAAATATTCATTCCAACTACGGAACACTTTACTGTGTAACAGAGAAAGATTTAAATATTGAAGGCAGATGCTATGGTAGGTTGGTATAGGTATGGTAGGTATGAGGTATCCTTCTTTCACTTTAAGGACGCTATAACATTTTTGAATCGCTCAAGTTTAGGTATCTGAGTCGCCACACAACAACATTACGCGCACGCACACATTGAAACCATTGTCTGCTCGATTTTAAACATTAGTTAACTAATCTTGATACTCGAAGGTATTATTTATTTTATTTTACTAGCACTGTTGAGTAAAATTTGTAGTAAAGTAACTTTACTATCTGAATTTAGTGACAGTAAATAACTTTTACTACCATGATCATCAATATTTTTGGGGTAACGTATAATTTGACAATTTAAAAAAAAACGAGGTGTAATAATAAAATACTTTAACAATATTTTTGGATAATAAACAAATATAACTGATGGTGATCGTAGAATATCGTTGTAATCGTTGAAAATATACAGGATATTCCTTAAAGAAAACTAAGCAAAAATTGTGTGACGCGCGACCCTCACCTTTGAGATTGCAGCGCGTATTCAGAATTTTTTATTTATGTAAATAATTAAAGTTACGTTAAATATTGTGACTACATACTAGCAAAACCCCCAAAATTGATATCCATGTCGACATTTCATCATAACAGTACATCCGCCATTTTATATTAAAAATCGAAGATTTTATAATCCCTACCCCCAATATGGATAAAGATCTTTTTATAAAAAAACAATACCCGCCGTATTTGGATCAAATTTGGATGAATCATTCGTAATAACTGTCCTAAAATTATCCAAATTTGATAGCTATGCCCACTTTTTATTTAAAAAAATTAAAATATTCGTCGTTTTGAATGAAAAACTTGTGGGGTCGCCTTTTTTTGGCTCCAAATGTAATTTGTATGGAGTTTTCGGCTTCAGCACCTTCGAAAATCTTGAAAACGACACCCATGATGAAAATTTTGAAAATTTTCGTAACCACCATTTTAGATTTTGAATCAGATTCAGCACCCTTGTTTACCCCTACCGCAAGCTACATTAAAGAATTTCGTTCCAAAAATGGACGACACTTGCATAATTTAATTACCACGTTGAAAATATAACTTTTTATTGAATAATTATCCGCCATTTTGAATTCTTGAAAATGAATACATAGTCATAATTACCCTACCTCAATAATCCCAATAGAATTTGAGTTATTTATTTCTAAATCAAGTTCTGATAATAAGTTTGGTACTCATAGTTTTGGTCCGAAAAGTATCAACATTTTTCAACCACAGTATACAGCACGGCACTCACTTTATTATTATTTTGATCGTATTTATTTTGTACAAAAAAGCGATAAGCCCGTGCTTCCTAGGGCGCGTCTGAGCGCGGAATGAGAAGCCGCGAGTTAAAAATGTATGAAGAAAGTTGAGAACGTTCTTTATTTTTCTCATAAATAAAAAAGTTATGTATTTAATTACAAAATATTTAGGCAAAACGTAGAAGATTATACTAGCCACAATTTGTTGTCATTTTGAAGTTAAAATATGCAGTTGATCTCACTATACAGGTACCTTTCCAGACCCCATTATTTTTCATTTTCTTCGATTATTGCGGTGGGGAAAACGTATTTTTGTGAAAATATTGTATGGGACTATATAATTTTTATGGTACCATAATGGAGATGAATAAATTATCTTTAATTAAATACCATAATTGACTTCGTAGTTGTGATTCCTCTTGATGTAATTGGTACTGGAAAACCACCGATATTTGTAGAAAAATGTTATAGCGTCCTTAAGTGTCTACTAGACGTATTAACTGAGTCAGCTTCAAAGAATAGTTATCGTAGATTTAAAAGTATAGAAGGTCATCCCTTACCCCAATAACCGCATTTATAACTGTAACAAATTTGCCAAAGAGGAAAAAAAAAAAAAAAAAAAAAAAAAAACTGTAACAAATGGGTCGCCCGCCAAAATATAGGTGACAGAAATGCAAAATGGGCGCGACCAAGACAAAGTTTAAAGACAATAAAACAAATGCAAAAGTGATCTAACGATCTAAAACTTAAATAAGCTTCCAAGGTCAAAATTCATTTAACAATTTGAAGAGTAATTGATTGCATTTGAGTGTTTTGTGCCAACATAGCCCCTCACGAGGAATGGTTAGCCCTCACCCTAAGGTATTACGTACGCGACGTGAGCATGTTTGTCTAGGGTCTATTTACCGTCGAATAATTGCCAAGGGCATAAGGGGTAGTTACTAGATTTTATTGCAAATTTTTCATTGGAATTGGGTAAATCATAATATCAATGTAATTGGTATTTTTAAGGACTTTGCTAAACTTGCTACTTTGCTTCTTTGTATGGGTAGTACCTATAGTCTTGGAAGAAATACATCTATACTTTTATCATATAATGAAGAATTTGCTCGAACGCGCTAATGTCTAGATCTGGATTCAGATTAGAAAAATCTTTTTGCATTTGATTGGAAGGAAAATTATGGGCATTAACATGAAACTACGACCCTTAGGAGCCGAGCAAATAGAAAAAACGATTTCATCGCGATAAAACTAGGGATGAAGTTAGGTAAATAAACACGACTTGGCAGATTAACATTTCAGAGAGCTTCAGTAAATGATACTCATATTTAGGTATTCACATTCCCCTTAGTGTGACCAGTGGTGGCTCAGCGGAAAGGCTGCGACTGAACAGTTAACTAGGCCATTATTTCGAACCCAGACACGTGTTTTATTTTCTGTAAATTATTACTCTTAAAATGGTAAAGGGTAACATCCCCCAAACCAGATTGGGTCCGCGTGGTGTATTACGGCATATTCCTTCCCACAGAGAGGAGGCCTTCGTCCAAGCAGTGGGACCATTATAGGCTGATTATACTATGCTTATGGTATTCCGCTCGAGAGAAAACTGAGACGGTCCGAATTTCATAAAGTCTAGTCCAGCTCTGATGAAATATCAGATGCATGGTCGAAAAAGCAAACAGGATGTGTAACCAGCTTTTATACCGTTCGTGTTCGAAATAAACGTTATTTTCTCGCTCAAAGGAAATTTGTATGGACAACACTCAAACATGGTACGCCTATGAACTTTGTGTATGTGTGAGTCTGCGAGTTGAACACGTTTTCGGTTCCTCTTTTTGTGAAAAATATTGCACGTTTAAATTAAATATTTTGAAACTCGCGCTGTCTGGTGCGCTTCATTGAACACAGTGAATTAATGGTGTATCAGTCTTCTATGATAATAAATAAAACGCAAGTATCTCATTGTTGTCAAAATAACAGCTATTTTACTAAATGCTTTAAAATGTATTCAGGGACGGTACCTATATTTAAAAAAAAAATGTTGTTTTTTAAATCTATATCCGTTTGTTATTAATTATATTGTTAAATAAGAAAAGTGACAAAAAGACACTTAGAAAATTGCTCATTCCCATTTGTCTTTGAAACTATCGAGAAAAAAAAAACGAAAAAAAAATATAGAACATAGATAGATTTCAGGGAAACCTATAAGAAATGTATGGTCATAAAATATCATGGTAAATATCTTAATATTGTACTAGAACTTACTTCTCATCTACATTTTTGGGTAAATTCATCCCAACCACCGAACCCTTCATTGTGCGTGGTCTGGTCCTGCCCTCTAATTGCGAAACGCACAATTTATCAGAATCTGAATGGGATTTAAGTTTATTTTTAAACCATTGCGTCATTTGTTCTAATAAATTGTCGGCTAAGCAACGTAAATAACGCAATGAATAAAAAAAAAAAAAAAAAATATCTTAGGACAACCAACACACCGTTATCTGATCCCAAACTAGGCAGAGCCTGTACTATGGTAACCAGACAACTGATAAACATACTTATATATTTCTAAATACATACTTATCATAGATAAATTACACCCAGACACAGAACAAATGATCGTGCTCATCACACAAACATTTGTCCTAGGTGGGAATCGAACCCACGACCTCAGTCGTAGCAGTCAGGGTCACTAACCACTAGACTAACAGGCCATTCGAATGTTGTTTAACTATGAATATTAAACCAATTCCTACCGATAAAAAGTTCCGCAATTACCCCTCAGATCCACACATAATCTATCCATGTTTTCTATGGCCATCCTACCCCTCTCCATCTATCAACATTTATATGCAACACTCTTTTATTGTCAAATGCGTTTCATCCTACGTCATCGCATGCTAATATCAACCCGAACAATTTCCTTTAATTTTTTCTGTCACCCGGTGCCATTTTCAAATTTCTTCTCACAAATATACTATTTTCTTATTCAGCCTATTCTCGTTACTCCAGAAATCCGTCTCAACATGCTCTTACCCGCTGCAACACTACCGTGGTGAACTTGACATTATTGGCATCCTACCAAGGGGGTGAAAGTGCTCATACATACGAACAGCTTTGAGGGACCGAAACAAAGCGAATAAAGCACCTGTTGGATTGGTTTAAATTGCATTTTTATGCAAAAGCTGTTTTTGCTCTTGTATCAATATTGCCCAGAGAGTAAAAGCGATTTAGTTTCATGAGAAATTTCCCTTCCCGGTTCAAATTTCGCTGCCAATAACTCAAGGGTCATGCCGATAAACTTCATAAATTCACAACAACGAACGCCATCTGCAGGTAAATCAAGCCGTATAGCGTATATCCAATGCCTTAAACCTATAAGTAATAAAAATCTGTTTTGTTTATCTTCAGCCTATCCACAGCTGGTTATAGGCATCTCGAATTGCAACTAGGCCCTCATTACTTATTGCCAACGCTGTTTTAGGAATAGTCTGTGATCGATCGGTTAGCTATGAAAATAGCATTTTCCTTTGTGATCACTTTGTCATAAGAGTACCTACGTTCTTTTAAAGAGTGACTTTCTATAATAGCAGATCGACATTTATAAGTACCTAGATAGTTTAATTTAAGACTTGGCACCTAAGTTCAGTAGAATTTATAATAATAAAAATGGTAGCTCTCCTTAATTTGAATAGCTAATGAAACGTGCATCAGTGTGTTGTGGAGTCGGAACAAAGGATTGCAACAATTTAACCAAACAATCGTATTATTAGGCCTTTTTTTCAAATACGTTATTATATGTACTAGCTTCTGCTCGCGACTTCGTCCGCGTCATATTTCTTGCTCCCCGGACCCATCCCGTCGCATCGAATCACCTGCCCGTGCGAGGTCTTCGTGTTCGTAACTTTTTCTCTTCACGAATGTTTTTTTTTTGTTATTGAAACCGTCCGTGGTCCTTAAGAAACATCTGAAACATACAAAAAAAAAATTGCCGAATTGGTCGAGCTCTTCTCGAGTTATGCGCTTACCAACATTCATATTTATTAATATAGATGTTACCGGCCAAACTCGATTTTAGGATGAACTAGTTTCGCCTAGGTCAAACCAGGTCTCCCTACACGCGATAGAACAAACCAGTACAGCCTACTACAGTAGAAAAGTAGCGATGTAGTGTCACGGTATCATTCCAATGTGATACTGTAACCGTTGTAAACTGTTACGCATAAACATAGTCATTATGTTGATGAGAAGGGAGTGTTTATATGCAACAAGTCCAAAATCTCAACCCAAAACGTTTATACGGATTCACATAATAACTCATTCCTTTGTTCAAGCATCGTAGTAACCCGAACGCAAACAACAAACAAGATAGTTGAAAGCTCAATTATCAGGTACCTAGTTACCTTTGCCCGGGGCGTCCGGCCTGATGCTGCAGCCCCCCCATAAATCAATAACCCATCTCTGTACTAGTACAAAGTGCATACCTTCCCCTGCCCCGGGCACCCAAACCCCCTTTTCCACCCGTCGTCTGGGCCAGGTGAGCTGCCCGGACTGCCGCACTGATTGAAATATGAAACATAAATAGGACACGGTTATTATTATGCTTTTAGAGATCCGCATCGATGCTGACACAGATTTTTGTGTCGCTCTCCATAACTTACCGTCAAATCTACGGACAAGTAAGTTGTATCGCACTGCCAATGCTGATCTTTCCCTTTGTATATCATAATTTAGACCCGTGGTATTAAAGTGGCCGCGATATTTGAACTGTTGAGACATTGCCTGACAGAAAAAAGATCTGAGGAGTTCACTGCAAAAATAAATAACTCAATATTTTAACATTGCATCTTAAACCGTGTTCCACCTCATACTTACATCGAAAAACTTTCTGAAGCCTGTGAATGATGGGCTCAGTGGCGCCTCATTTTGAGGTACCTGATATCATTAATTAAAAACTATTACACAACCGGCTTTTAAGCTACTAGGTCCCTAATGAGTTCGTCTCATTAGGCGTAAAAAAAATGTAGAAGTCAAACCACACAGTCAAGCCCAACACAGCAACCAGTACTTAGATGTAATCTTGTATGTTAATTGGCATTAGCCCAACGCATACAGTTAACTAAATTCCTATACCAGTACCAACTTAATTTTTAAACAGCAACATATTTTCTTTGTGTAATTTTCATCATTTACCATGTCAAAAGCCTTTGTTTCAGAGTGCGTATGCATAAGATACTACAACATCTTACTAAGATAGCTCAACTTATAAAAGTTAAACAATTTTCCAGCAAATACGCCAACATTTGCTTTGTGAATTTTCATAAATTACCATGTCAAAAGCATGTGCATAACATGTTTTAATACCTTTGTCTACATAATAAGTTGTTTTTTTGCTACCAAGTAAATTATAAAACATTTTAAGATATTCTGGCAGCAGATTTAGTGGTTACTTCACGATTCTGTTCTTTGTGTTGTGTTGTCACTCGACAAGTATCTTGTATGTCGATGGACTTGTTATATTAGTATGTACAATATAGGGTTGCCTACTGGGAGAGCAATGAAAGGGGCGAGAGTCTAATGCCAACTGGTTATATTTCTGACTAACTTACGTTTATACATTCTGTATGGTGTGTGCGTATGCGTGTGCATGTGTGTGTGTATGTGTGTGTGTGTCCCTACAGACTTTTAGGCATACCGAGTGAGGAAAAGTTATCTTTTATTACTTTACAATTTTGGTAAACTGACGGGGTAAATTATTCGTGGGAATAGAGTTATCAATTTTTGGAAATGTATGTGCTTACTGTGCTTAGGTAAAGTCTTGATTGACGTCATAACGTTTAAAAAAAAATACGACCTTACACAACTCGTGTCGCTATTTCGTGGAGTTGGCCGAACGTCAGTCAAACAGTACAAAAGTACAAAACCAGTACTATAAAGTATACTTTATCTTTGTCTACGTTCCGCGATATCGCCAGCAGTAATGTGCATCGATTTCGAATATTCTCTTTTTAATGGATAGAGTATGTCTCAGGAGTAGCCCGATATTTTATAATTTTTTTCTAACTTTGCTCATGTGCAATGTACCTAGATGTTGAATACTCAAATATTGAAGTTTGATGCGGTTCCGCACATCGCACGCACTTGACCGGTGTGAACGCCCGAGGGTGGCGGGCGACAGGAAGAGCGGTGCATCCTCACCGGACCTCACTTTAATAAAATTGGGCACTGCGATGTGTAACGTGTACACACCTATGTTGATGTACAATCGATAACGTCTGCAGCTTATTGTAAACTGCTATCTCTCTCACACTCACTGACCAACGACCCCAGAAGGAGGACGCTTCCTTTCAATATCATTTAATAACAGAATGCAATTTTAGAAAGGGGATGTTTTCTAGGAATCTAGGTGTAATGCGGCGCCATTCTAGAGTTCTCTCCCTTTATTATGAACTGATGTTGCTTTGTTTATCTTACGAGCAAAATGTATAGGAGAGCAATATAATTCAGTCATACAAGCAGTATACTCGTATCATACATTATAATTTATTACTATTGTCTTTCATACATAAAAATTACATTTTTAAATATTTTAATAAAAAATAGTAACGGTGTCGGGAACAGGGTCCAAGTTACCGGTGGTTAGGACTTCAGAAAGAGGAACTCCTAACAATAGAAGCCCAGAAGTACTTACTTACCGCTTTCTCAATCAAACTCTTGATTCAGCCGCTTAACGAGAGCCTTTTCAGGTGTGGGTGTTTATTACATCTCTAAATGGTATAAAGATGTTCTTCCGCCTGTCTGTTTCTCCGCGTACTTCTTCTAAAGGAGGCAACGGATTTTGATATGGTTTTCACATTTAGGTTTATATGTACCTACATGTATTTTGGCTTGATATGTCGGCATGTGTGGAAAGTTTTGACTATCAATGTCGATGGCTATTAGAGCAGGGGGAGACAAAAGAAACGATGGGTGGAACGTGTGAATCATGCTATGAATAGAAAGAGGGTGACTACCGAGATGAGGATTAATAGAGAAGTGAAAGAAAAAGACATGTTGTGCCGACACCAAATAAATTGGAATAGGGGAAGAAAAATTATGATGATGGGCATGTGAAGAGCAGGAACACGTGAATAAAAAAATAAAAAAAAAATAACAACCGACTTCCTTAAAAAAACACTACAAAGTCAAAAATAACTTTGATTTTGGTAGTCGGTGTCTTAGGATCTGTATTTAAGGTTGTTTTTTTTTGCCACCGACTTCCGAAATTAAAGTTATTTTTGACTTAGTAGTGTTTTTTTAAGGAAGTCGGTTGCTATTTTTTTTGTAAAAAGTTTTTATTTTTAACTTTTTAGTTATGGTTGATACCCCGCACTAATCTAACCGCGTTATTCGTTCATTAGTCGCGCAAATACTTAATGCAAATTTAAGACTTATATGGTTTTCACATGGATCCCAATGTCCGAATGGAACCAAATTAAAATGGAACCATTCGGGAAGCACCACCTTTCAAAAAACATCAAAATCAGTTAATAAGTTATCAGTAAACATTTAAAAAAAATACAGTCGAATTGATAACCTCCTCCTTTTTTTGAAGTCGGTTAAAAAGAGGTCTAAATATTAATGTTCTTGTATGGAAAGAGAGAGAAGGGATCAAGAAATATGGGAAAATTACAGGGGCAAAATGTACGGGTATGCTACCTAAACACCTACGCCTAGAATAAAACATCATCTCACAGTCAGCTACAGATTCCGCCGTGTTTTCAAATTCAAATGAGTATTCTAAGGAAAAACTAAAATATACTCGCTAAGTAAACTTATAAACTGTACACAAGTTAAAGTGAATTTAATAATGAATAGGCACATTAGGTATATGCTGACATGAACTTAACATCTGTGTCGAGTGATTCATGCAATGTTTGCTCGTTCCGTTTGTAACATTATCTATTCAAATGAGTCATTCAAAAATCAAAATCAAAATCAAAAGTCATTTATTCAAACTAGGCTGAGAGTCAGCACTTTTTGAACGTCAAAGTTACATGAGACAGTCCCCCCAAAACGCCCGCCCTTCGACACTTCCTAGTGCTTTAGCTGGGAAGAAGAAGTGGCGGAACAAACTCCCCAGCAGCACAGCTGTCTGTTAAGTTAGAAGAACTTGATTCTATACAGTATTGTGTAAGTTATTAATATTATAAAACAAAACATATATTATTCGCCATATGTCAGCTAGCACACGCCAATATACCAACAAAACATTGAAAACTAAACTCAAGCTGAAATAAATAATAAAACAAAATCGAAAACAGAACTTAAAACCTTAATAAAGCCTCCAGGCATAAAGGGCGTGCCCGCTTACATATACGATGCAAATGATACATATACACAATAAATGAAATGAAAAGAAAATAAAAATAAACTAACAAAAGCAGTTAAATAAAAAAAATAAAAAAAAACAATTATATGAACTACCCATATAAACTTTCAGTAGGAAGACTAATTCTGGATTGAAAGAACATAAACATTGTCTTGAGTTGATCACAGCGACCAACTATTCTTATCGTTTAAGTAGTCGTTGATAGAATAGTATGCCTTTGAACAAAGGTTGGATTTTACTTTAGCTTTAAACTCATTAAACTGCAAATCTAGCAAAGTAGAGGGAAGCTTGTTATAAAAGGTAATACCAAGACCAACAAAAGAATTATGAACCTTATGAAGCCGGTGAAAGGGAGCACGTAGTTTATCCCTACTTCTAGTATTAATATTATGAATATCACTGTTTTTAGTGTACAGGTGTATATTTTGCCTAATATATAAGATGTTGGCGAAGATGAATTGTGATGCCACCGTAAGAATACCAATATCTTTAAAGAAATCTCTCAGAGAAACTCTCGCACCTAGTTGGTAAATCGCTCGAACAGCTCGTTTTTGAAGAACAAAAATATTTTGAATGTCCGCGGCTTTGCCCCACAGCAGAATGCCGTAGGACATTATGCTATGAAAATAACTAAAATAGACTAATCGAGCTGTATCAACGTCCGTGTACTGTCTAACTTTCCTTACGGCGTAGGCGGCCGAACTGAGCCTTCCCGCTAGGCTTGATATATGTGATCCCCACTGAAGTTTGGCGTCTACTGTTATACCGAGAAAAACTGCCGAGTGTACAGTTTCAAGCACCTCATTATCTAAAACGACATTGGGTCCCAGATTCCTAACATTCGGTAAGGCGAACTTTATACATTTCGTTTTCTTAGCATTAAGAACTAGGTTATTTGTGGTAAACCAATCCGTAACCATTGAGAGCGCACTATTCACGTCATCAAAATCTTTTCTATTCCTGTCTACTTTAAAGATAAGTGAGGTATCATCAGCAAATAGTACAATGTCACAGACATTCTTTAAATAGAATGGTAAGTCGTTAATATACACTAAGAATAAGAATGGGCCCAGTATTGAGCCTTGAGGTACACCTAACTGAACTAGTAGCCCGGAAGATTTTACACCATTGACATCTACACATTGGTGCCTATTTTGCAAATAAGAACTTATGACATTGAGAGCTTCGTTTTGAACACCGTAATGACGTAGTTTACGCAAAAGTGTGTCATGGTGAACGCAATCAAAAGCTTTGGAGAGATCACAGAAAACCCCGATAGCATTTTGCGAGTTCTCCCATGCGTTGAAAATGTGTTTCAGCAGAGCAACACCCGCATCTGTTGTCGAACGACCTTTTGTAAAGCCATATTGCTCATTATGAAGGAGGCTATTTAAATTAAAATGTCTTAGCAACTGCTTGAGTATTACTTTTTCAAATATTTTACTAAATGCAGGTAAGATAGAAATGGGCCTAAAATTGCCAACGTTATTTTTATTACCTGTTTTAAATAATGGTATGACTTTACTACTCTTCATGAGGTCAGGAAAAGATCCTGAATCAACACATTTATTAAAAGTTATAGCTAGATAGGGGGCTACGATGTCTATTATGTTACTTAACAGTTTAACGGAGATGCCCCAGAAATCTCCAGTGTTTTTTGACTTAAGTGTGTTAAAAATATTAACCACGTCACGAGGCGTCACATGTTCGAAACTAAATAAGCGACTACATCTGGGCACACTACTATGCAAAAGGTTTTCAGCTTTAGACGGGGACGAATTTAAGGAGCAAGTCGTAGTTATAGGTATGTTGGCAAAAAACTCATTAAATGCCTCAGCTACGTCGGCAGCTTTATTAACCAATTTGTTGTCAATCATAATCTCTAGTTGTTTTTCCTGTTTAATCGATTTACCCGTTTCATTGTTAATAATTTTCCAAGTGGTTTTTATTTTATTACTGGATTTTTTTATGGTATCGCTTAAAAATTTAGATTTAGCGAAAGCACAGATTTTTTTAAATAACTTTGAATAATTTCTGACATACTCTAGAAAAGGAGTATCAAATATATATTTTTTTAAACCATATAACTCGTATAGTCTCGCTCTACTTTTATAAATACCTGGAGTAGCCCATTGGTTGAAGCTAACAGAGGTGCTATTAATGTCAATAGTTTTGGTCTTGAAAGTAGATTGGTATTCTTTTTGTACAATATCAAAAAGGGCTCCATAGATTTCATTAGGGGTCTCGTGTTCTACTATAGATGGTGTAATCCTATGAGCAATATTATTTTTAAATTTGTTGCAACGACTAACTGTATAAGGCCTGCATTCTATTTTATGCGGCTTTTTAAGTAATGGCAAAGGGAAGCTGGCTAATAATCCACAGTGGTCAGACGTTAAGTCACTTAACACTAACTTATTATTGGCATCACAATCACTAAATATATTATCAAGACTAGTCGAAGACGATGCTGTGATCCTAGTTGGTTCGAAAAACAAGTTTATTAAATTAAAAGACTTAAACAGACTGAGCAGTCTAATACTCAATGGAGTAACATCTAAAATATTAATATTAAAATCTCCACATAAAATTATACATTTATTAATTGATTTTAATTTATTGAGTGAGTCCTCCATGACTGACTCGAATCGAATAAAATCCCCAGAGGGAGGACGATAAACGCATATTATGACGTAACGCTCTAGTTCAACACAAGACAACTCAATAGTGCGCTCGATGGAAAGATTAACTAAATCTAAACGTTGTTTACATTTCAACTTGTTTGAAACAAGAACTAATGATCCACCGCGTATAGCACTTTTTCTCACAAATGCACTTTGCACAGTAAAAAAATCATCATTCATAAACACTACTTCATGTTCTTTCAACCAGTGTTCAGTCAAACATAATACCTGAACATCATGGTTTTCGATAAATAAACTTAACTCTAGTTCTTTGCCAGACAAACCCTGCATATTTTGATGAACAACGTTCAACACATGCAGCTTACCCGTTGTCGCACCTAACAGTTTAAACTACCAGGTGTATCAAAAGTGGTGTTAGTACCACTACTAACAGCAATCGATGGTACACTACAGGTACCAGTGTGACGGTGTAAATTGTATGCTAAAAGATTAGCAATTTGTCTCCTACAACTAGGTGGCAAATACAAAGTGTAATTTCATTGTATATTCATTTGGAATTGATTGTAATGTGTTACCAGTTGCTATGAAAACTGAGCATTAGAGCATTGTCGCTGCATCGAAACTACTTGCATTCTTGATTTCAAGCGATGAAATCAAGACTGGACTGTGTGAATGATGATATGGATAGAAAAAGGCTTTTTTTGGATGGGAAATCATCAAATGACTTCTGAGGGCGTGTCAGGCTTTTACTGACTAAAACCCACCCGTGTTCCTTCAGTTGCCCATGTGCCGGGGCCACGGTATCTCTTTCGAACAATCACGCGACCCCGGCAGGCATCGGTCCTAGCAGATCCCTTCAGTGCTGCTGACATCTCTTTGAGGCGCGCGTGGAACACTACGCGCCGTCGACCCGAGCTTGGTCCTTACTGGGCGGCGAGCTACCCATTGCTCGCTGCCTGCAAGCTCGCGCCTACGGTGGCCGGGAGTCCGCAATCGACTCCCGACGCCCGGGGCGTCTCCTCCTGCAGCAGCTAGGGACGTGAGGGCGCAGAGATTGCCACTCCCTCACGCGCCCCGCCTCCTCCTTCGCAAGCATTACTGCTTCGCAGAAGGAGGTGACGGCTTCCCATGCCCTCTCGCTCCGTACCATGGCTCGCACCAGGGCCGGACGCGAGAGATCGCCGCCAACGATAGAAAGGGGCTGACTACTGAATTGACGACTAATAGAGAAGTGTGGAAGAAAATGACGTGTTGCGCCGACCCAACATAAATTGAGATGAGTCTTGATTTCAAGCAAAATTAATCTTATAAATGCTACTCACTGTTCCGTGTGTCGCCATCGCCAGAATAGCACCATCCCATTTCTTCCCGTGGGTGTCGTAAGAGGCGACTAAGGGACTTACTAGAGAATGGGCAGCAGCGTTCTCTATGCATTTTACCACCATACTGCGATCGCCAACCCGCCTGCCAAGCGTGGCGATTATGGCAAACCCACCCAAATCGGGAAGGTCTATGTCCAGCAGTGGACGTCTTTCGCCTGAAATTATGATGATTATAATGAATGCTACTCAAAGCCTGTTCTAGCATAAAAATAACATATAAAAGTAATAACACAACGTCCGGCTAATTTAAATCACTGTATACTACCTTTAATTGTGCTTATTTAAAATCAGCGAGATGACCTAAATTGAAATGAAATCAATACATGACGATGACGCCATGTTCACTGCGTAGCCTTTCCCAAACTATGTTGGGGTCAACGTCCTTTCTAACCAGATTCGGCTGAATATACCCCTACCCTGTACGACTGGTTGTCAGACTTTGGGGCTATTGACGAGCGTTAAGACTATCAAAGGTTGAATGCCGGGACCAACTGCTTAATGTGCTTTCCAAGGTACGTAAGGGTCTCAGTGCAATGAATGGTCACCCATCTATGGATCAACCGCGACCAGTGCAGTTCGTTTAACACTCAGACAACCTTATACCAAAAGACTGGATAGGTTAGTGTGAAATTGTATGCACAGAGTGGCCGCCCGTGTACTGTACACTTAAATAAAATGGGGCTTATGTTTGTATTTTCTGTGTATTCTGGTGCTTACTATACGTTATAGTTGTTATACTGTAGTACCAACAACAATAAGAATTTAGTTTCTGAAAATAAATTATTTTATTCATTTAAACTTGGATCGACACGTGCGTATGTTATTACTATGTTGCCTGAAGCACTAATTTGGAAATCGTTGTTGAAGCCTATGGAGATAATTGATGATGTTATTTAAATTAGAAACTAGCTTCTGCCTGCGACTTCGCCGGCGTCAAATTTTTGCTCCCCTGACCTTTCCCGTCGCATCGAATTGCCTGCCAGTTTTCGTCCATTTTTCGTTGCTGCTCCGCTCCCTTTGATCGTAGCGTGATGTTATATAGCCTTCCTCAATAAATAGGCTACCCAATACAAAAATATTTTTTCAATTCGGACCAGAAATTCCAGAGATTACCGCGTTCAACCAAACAAACGCTTCAGCTTCATAATATCAGTATAGATACACAACCGTATCAATAGTATGAGTGACCTATTTTTCAATTGAAGAAAGCACAATTTTTTAACAAACAATTTCTGATTGTAGGAATTTATTTTTCCTAATTCTGTTCAGAAGTCCAAACTCAAGGTCTGCCAAAGAGCAATGGAGCGCAGTATACAAGGCGTCAAATTAACGGATCGTGTCCGAAACACAATACTGCGCTCCAAAACAAACAAAGCTGACGTGGCTTAAAATACTGCCCAACTTAAATGGGACTGGGCATTTGCCGCATGCCGGATAAACTGTGGACCCACGTAGCACAGAACTGGTGCCCTGAGACAGTGAGGCGGGGTCGCGGCAGACCACGTAGAGCGAGACGAACTAGACAGATTCCGTGAAAACTGGAAGGAGGACGTACGGGCTCGCGAAAGATGGAAGGAGTAGAGGGAGGCCTTTGCTCAGGAGTGGGACATTGGAGGCCAACAAAAAAAATTTTTTTTCGTGATTTTTTGGGGTGTTTTGCCGTAATCATCACGCTTAGCAGGCGGGTTCGCGATCGCAGTATGGTGGCGAGATGCATAGACAACGGTGCTGCCCAGTCTCGGAGTAGGAAGGCCTCCCACAAGTTGGATCGATAACCTTCTTAAGGACGCCGGAATCTGCCGGATGTGGGAGGCACTGAATCGGTCGAAGTGAAAGAGTTTGGGGCATGCCTATGTCCAACAGTGGAGGTCTTTCGGCTGAAATGGTGATGATGATGAATACTTTCCGAAATTTCTAAAGGTTGATTTAAGTTTTCTTTCTTTAGTTCGAACATTTTATAAAGTTTCTCGAAACATCTAATTACTTCGCCCGCTCTCTTGTTCGATAAATACATTGTCGAACAACAACTACAAACTATGAAAAGTTGCCATCAAAATGAGTTGACGTCGGAAAGAAAATCATTGTGCAATTTCTGAAGGGTTCAAAGCCGTGACCGCTAATGTAGAATTCAAAACCAAAGTCAATTTGGTCAAATTACCCTGAGAATCAGGAACATCACAATAGTATTTAGCCCCCAAACAACCACCCTTCATAATTTTTATTTTTATTTGTGCTTGAGTTCGGCGCTTAACTCCTTAGCAACACGTCTACCCCATTATAAAAAGGCCAATTAGAAGGATTTAATAATTGGCATAAAGCCAAGATTTTTACATAGCAACGCCCTTGTTTTTTAAATATTGGAAAGAATGTTCTTTTTTCGCAAATAGATCATTTTTTCTTTTTTTTTTTTCTCGACATACAAGACTGCTGTCCGATGTGATTTCCCATCGGCAAAAATGACGAACTGCCATACAGACGTTCATCCCTTTTAGGGGATGAATTTACGATAATATAATCCTTCCGTAGTGCTACTTTCGGTTTCGATATGCATTCTTTCCTGTTGCGTAATCTTTCATACTTCTAAACCAGTTTTAGGCAGTCCGTTGTCTGTCAGTGAATGAATGAATTTCAGAATTTTAATTAGTAGATTTCTTACCTTGCTGTTGTCTGATGTTTCACGCGCATCCTAGAAAAATCTACATATACCCAGATGAAAATATTTTTTTTTTAAATATAAAGTGACATAAGCTTTTTATCCCGGAAAATGCACCATCCCTATATACCACATTGATAAAAACTGGTATCGTATATTAGTGTTTTCTTGCCATTTCAGTCAGCGTGATCATCGGTCTTGTGGTGGTAGGAGTAACTGATGCTCTGTACCAGTCGCCTGGAGAGTCCAAGGGCAGGAACAGTCTCATCACCGGTGACCTGCTCATCATTGTGGCTCAGGTCATCTCCGCCTGCCAGATGGTGTATGAAGAGAAATACGTTGCAGGTAAGATTTGTGATGATGTGATATGCGGGGAAACTTGCATTGCGGTTATAACTTTTGAAGGTTACACCCCCAAAGGGTGCCAACGAACCAATCCCATCAATAAATCTAGGCCTTTTTGTCCGTCTCTCTGTGTCAGGCATAAGACATGAGTAGGCCTTTTTTACTCGACTTTTTAAGACAGGTTTATGTTTTTCACACGTTTAAGTTATTTGGTTCTTGGTTTTTCGTTAGTGTCAATACGCAGTCTTGAAAATATTTTTGCCAGGTCATGTGGTTTTTCAGATAAAGATTGATAAATGATTTAAATCCTGGAAGTAGGTTTCTGCAAACACTTTTACACGTCAATAATACTTTTAAACTAAGTGAGGTCGGCGTTTCCTAACTGACTACTTTGAGAAGAAAGGCCGAAACAAACTTAGTGCTCGCAGTCTCTTTTAAAATCCAGAAATAATCTTGGTCACATCATGTGAAGACCCTGTAGATTGATGTAATGGTCTAAGAACCACACGGGTTGAATGGACCTGTCCCATCATTGCGAGCATTTGCCAAAAACATAACAATGTTTGTAAACAAGATCACTTTTCAAGCAGTCTTTAGTATAATACAAGTAGGGGAAGCTTCAAATCCGGGATTGAATTAAAGTAATACTTAAGTGGTATCTAACCAGAATGCTAATTGCATGCACAGACCACTAGTAATTGCTTTAATTTTAACGGTTCAACAATATTCATTCCGTTATTTACGTTGTTGAGCTGACCAATTTTTCGAATATATTATGAAGCAGTGTATTTGCAAAACCTTCAAAATAATTCAGATTGCGACCGATAGTCTGTTACGCAATGAGAGTGCTGTTGAGATTTTCAGATACATAATCTTTGTAACCGACTGGTACCGTGTGGTGCCGGACGTAAAGAATAACACCACCCCATTTCTTCCCGTGGGTGTCGTAAAAGGCGACTAAGGGACTTACTGGAGAATGGGCAGCAGCGTTCTCTATACATTTTATCACCATACTGCGAGTGCCAACCCGCCTGCCAAGCGTGGCGATAATGGCAAATACCCCCAAATTCGGGAGGCCTTTGTCCAGCAGAGGACGTTTTACGGCTGAAATGATGATGATGATGATGATTTCGATATCGAAACCTGGGTAAAGTAATGACAGCTAATTTAATTTGACCTAGTAAGGATTAAGATACTTGTAAAGTGTTGTTTGAAACCCACAATAATAGATCTTTCCAAGGATACACACAATTTTAATACATTTTAAAGTTTTCAAAACAGACCATTTTTGCGTGGGGTACAAAGCCATGTCGATAGCCATCACACGTAGATATGAGCGCCGATGGCCAATTCCACGGCGGCGGCGTGGCCTGAAAATTTTCACAGCGACGGCGGCGTCGCGGCGGCGCGTCGCGTCCGGCCGTGGACCTTAGTTTTTTTTTTTTTATCAGGGAGGTATCTTAAAAAGAAAAATAAAGAAAACCATGTTGTTTTTACCAAAAAAAAGTTTTATATGGGAACGTATTTGTTAATTACAATTTAACAGTCTTCTATAATTAGAGATCACATTTACTGGAAAACAATAATGATTCAGATGAGATAGAGAGTTTTTAATTAGAGCACTATCTATATAAATCAATACAATAAAAAATTTAACAAACAAAACAAAATATTTATCAACATGACATTATCAAAATATGTATTTAAGTAAATTCTATAATAATGTTATAAACTAAGAACACTATCATATATTAATGATATGTAATTAAGAATTTAAAGTAGTATCACATAGGTACTTATTTATGATTAATGAGATAGTTTCACATGTTCTTTCAGATACATTTACTAATTAAATAATCATTTTAGTGAGTATCGCTGGCTCTTGATACTTTCAAGGCTTGATACTTAGAAAATACTCTTGATACTTAGAAAAAAATAAATATCTGTAACAATAGAACATCAATAATAATGAATTATAAACTGTGTTTTTGGACATTGAATACAATGTCCAAAAACACCGTTCTATTCGCTAATGGATTCTTTGCAAAATACATAATTGTCATGGATGAATACTATCCTATTTAGCCTCAAAGGATTTAATCGTGACCGTTTTGCGGTTATTACGAGTCCAGCGGTAGAAAAGACTCTCTCGCTCGGTGTGCTCGTGGCTGGTATATTCAAAATTGAGCGTGCAAGAGCATACAGTGATGGCATCGAAGTTTTCCTGTCTTTCCAGTACTGTAGAACGTCTCCCTTGTAAGGTTCTAAGTCATCAGGACATGCTGTACTGAAATATTTCCAGCATTCATTTTCTACAGCACTCCCGGAATCATGTTGAGTGGTGCTGTGTTTTCGCGCCAAATCCAATAAAAAGTTAGAAGAAGTAGCAGAAGTACTCGGCCCAGCTTTAGCGGAATCAATAACTTGATTTTGCTGAATGTCTTCTTTTGTCAAGCGACTCCTGACCATTGCTGATAAGAATGAAACCTTAGTGACTTCTTTTTTTTGCATGTATTCATCGATTTCATTAATGGCATGAAATCGACAATCAAGCAAAGTTGCCGCAACAACCACATCGGTTAAAGGAAATCGGGATTCCAGACCCTCAAGCATATTATTTTTGAGCCTAGCTATTAAGAGAGGCTCATCATCACTCGCTTCTTCAAGCAATCTTTTCACTTCTGAACGAAATACTAAAACCAGATTCATAGTAGGTTGCGTTTCTGAACTAAGAATTTCAACGATTTTCTTAAAATTCTCTAGAAACTTTATCAGAGCCTCAATGGTTTCGTATTCGGTATCTTGTAAAATTAGATCATCTCGTCCAATTTCGTTGAGTAGTGTGTTTATAGGCTGTCGATTTGCGTAATTAGAAATACTTTGTAGCATCATCAAGATGCTATGCCATCTTGTGCTTGTGCTCGTTTTAATGGTTGGAGGGGGCTGCAAACGC
The DNA here is from genome assembly GCA_947507805.1 of Aporophyla nigra. Classification (NCBI taxonomy): domain Eukaryota; kingdom Metazoa; phylum Arthropoda; class Insecta; order Lepidoptera; family Noctuidae; genus Aporophyla; species Aporophyla nigra. Next base: position 7,287,468 of record OX382291.1, on the reverse strand, counting down.
GGTTTAGAACTTGAAACTGTTTCAGGTGTCTCGGTTGTTTCAGATTCAGAGTCGGTTGAGTCAGCATTTTCAAGATGATCGGCGAATTCTTCAAATTCTTCAATAGAAGAAAGCATTCCTTGCTGATCTGCAGTTGCAGCGGCTTCAAGACGTGGTGCCCTGTATCGAACATGCTTAACAATCTTTTTGCATTTCGTCAACATTTTGGCTATTTCTCTGGTGTTTTCGATGCCATTTACATTGACTAGATTATGTAGACCATGACCAATGCAGAGGTGGTTGTTAAATCCTAATAAGTTTGCAGATCGTTTCATATTACTACCTGCATCTGTGACTAAATAAATCTCTTTTTGGTCTATTTTAAAACTGTGCAACACCTCCATAATTTCGTCACGGATTGTTTCGCCAGTGTGTTTCTTGGTAACTTCTTTGGTAGCCAGTGTAAATTTGATGAGGGTCATGTCTTCAGTAATAAAATGGTACGTACATGTGATATAATTGCGCCGTCTGTATTTATCTGACCACATATCGGTAGTCAAGGCACCGAAGCGAGGACTTTGCTTCGAAATGAAAGCCTTTATATATGCCAGCATACTGTTGTACACATCTTCCAGTCCTTCTCGTGCTATATTTTGTCTGGATGGCAAGTCCGCGTCGGATACAATGACGTTGTATTTTTTTAAAAAGTCAATCATTGCATCATTATCAACAGTATCAAATGGCATCAGTGACCTTGCAAACCAAAGAGCCAAATCTCGGGACAGCGACCATTTATCACTCTTCTTACTACTTTCATATCTTATTCTGCCGCTGGTTCTTGGAGTAAAAAACTCTTTTATGGTCACAGTTTGTGATTTTACTGTATCTTCTAAACCATGTGCATCTTTTAAATGTCTGAGAAGATTACTAGTAGCTATGCTTTTACTGTAAGCTTTCACTTGGGCACTGAAAAGTAAACAAAAGATAAAATTATTACCTAAACGCTTAATACCATAAATGAATTTACCTTACTTCTTTTTTAAGTGATGAATTTCTAAAGAAATAGTAGCTTTAATGCTTAATACGTCGCATTCATAAAATAAATGAATTTAAATTATTTCCAGTCTACAAAAAATATTAAACAAAAGTAGGTAGGTAACTTACTTTGAAAACAAAGCATCCTCGTCTTCATTTTTAGCCTTTCTTAGACACGCCGCACAAAACACATTGTCACCAAGAACAGTCCTTCGTTTTTCGTTTACTTCTACCGCTAGTTGGCCAAATTCTGTCCAGCAAAAACTATGTGTATGTTTTGTGGAAAGATTTTTCATTGGGGTCACATAAATGTTCTTTATTTTCGTTTTATAAACATCAATAGTAGTCGAAGTTGCTGCCATTGTTAAAGTCACAGAACAATACACGTTTACTCGGTAAAATATTCTACTTGACTACCTACGTCAGCTACGAGTGAGTGTAGCAAAGCGACTAGGCGAACTATAATGCCGAATGCCATCGGGCCGCGCGTGCGAGCGATAAAGCAAGTTGTGACTCGTCGTGACGGCGCGCTGCACGCTGCATTTGGCGGCGGCGCGTTGACATGAATCCACGGCGACGGCGGCGCGCCGGCGCGGCGCTCATATCTAATCACACGGCGTTCAGGGCTGAAAATCATTGGATTTTTGTTTTTCCTGGAACCTGTACGGTAACGGCGCTGTGTAACGATATAGATTGTGTAGTTTCCGCTGTATGACTGGAATAATTAATATTAATACACAGGCGCTAAACTTTTGTTGCTCATCGTTCCGCAAAGTGTTTGAATTTGAATTTCGTATGAACCGGTCAAAGTAACGGTATTTGGGGATGCTTATGTCCAGCGGTAGACTTCGTTTTTTTTGTGGTGGGAAATCATCAAATCACGTCTCCCGCTCTAGGCGGAGCGAGGGCGTGTCAGACTTGTACTGACTAAACCCACCCGTGTTCCTTCAGTTGCCCATATGCCACGGATCACGGTATCTCTTTCGAATAGATCTCGCGACCCTGGCAGAGCGGTAGACGTCGTTCGGCAGATATATTATGATGATACCTACATTTCTCTATTTTGCCAATCAAACTTGCAGTACGTAGCTACAGTTCTTTTCGTGTCGATGGTACTCGCACACTTTCTTTGTTCTGTATCGATCTACTTTAGCCCAGTAAGAGGCCATGTTTATTCCGGCATCAGTAGCATTACTAAGATCATCTGAGGTGCAGGTGAACTGGCACTTGGGACACTCCAGCAAGTGGGGCATGGTCTGATCAGTCGTACCACACTCGCACTGAGTATTGAATGAGTCCGTAATCCCCCACTTTGACAAATTGTGTCTACAGCGGCCTACTTGGGTACTGTTACGGGGCAGGTTCAAAGTCACTTTTTAAAAAAAAGACTATATTTAAACCTTGAAGAAAACTTTTATTGGAAATTAATATCTTTAACAATAATTATATTTTAATGTGTCCGCCACGAAGTTCAGAGTATGACTAACGGAAATATATTCATATTCATATGCAATAAATGAATATGAATATGAAACCAACGTGTCGCAAAATGCAACAACTGTGGGAAACGTTACATGATGCCTACGTGTCACAAAGTGCATCCACTGTGGGAAACATTACAAGACGCTTATGAGGCGTCAGCGTTTATATTTTATATGCTTAGGGCTGTCTTTCAATTTATAACAACCCCCCCGATAAGATTGATCATTACGGTTAAGAGTGATGAGAAATCTAAGTTGAAACACTGAACTTCGTTTTGGTTACAAATTAGGGTTTAATAAGATTATTATTTTATAAGAAATATCTTAAGTGTATGTATAAGTAAACTTAGGATTAAACTAGAATTAAACATAAGAAATAGTATTAATACAATTATAGTCATTTAAACGAGACGTTTACTATTTTATAAGAATAAGCAATACAATTGATAGGGTCGTTGCAAAACTAAGTCATAACATTACGTCTTAGTGGAGTTGGCAAGGATTTACACGATCCTTGAACATCTTCGTCAGAAGATTCGGTAAATCGATTATTTACTGACTGAACAGACTGAACTGTTTGTTTCTTTTTAGTGTAACACTGATTAAACACTTGGATACAATATCGAGGTTTAGTTGAAGAAAATAACTTCTTAGATCTGTACAGAAGATAAATGAGGACAATGGTAGAGATAATGTATGTCAACGAGAGGTAGTGCGTACTATATTTATGTAAATGAGATGGTTGTTCAATCTTATTTAATTCTTTTTCAAACTCATTTAAATGCACACTTGCTTGTAACAGAGAATCGAAGTCGTTAACATTAGATAACTTTACAAAAGGGAGATGTCGTACTGTTTTATTTATTCTCTGATTGTCGCAGCAATCGTCTTCAATAATATTAAAATTAGATATATGATTAGTAACATTAGACATAACATAGTCGCTAGGAGTAAACTTTAGAGTTTTAAAGAAAGCTACACAATATTTTGGCAAGGCCAACATGCCTGTGCCGAAGAAGATCTCATCGTAATTGCTAGGATCATTTTCACATGTAATATGAGCCTTTCCGGGCTCTGATTGTACAAACAACCATTTATTGTTGTTTAACTTGAAAAATACATCGATTGACCCGTATAACAATTTAGTATTACAAGAATCTGGCAATGAACTTATAGCTTCAGTTAAGATTATTGTTTCACAAGTTGGATTTGCAATTGTAGAGTACACATTTCCCAAAGAACACACATAGCACTCATTATGAATCACTTGACACTTATCCACTGACTCTAGTAGTGAATAAAACATACGATCTATTGTTACAGCCACATAAGGTTTATTTGGAGCAATGAGTATATAAGTATCAGGTTTGGTAACATCGTAAGGAGCTGGAAGAGGAACATTGTGATAAAGGTTGTATATCTGTGGAAGGACGAGCGGAATTTTTGTTATAATAATAATCTTATTGAGATGATAATAACAAATTAAATCAGATATGTCAATAATGACATGTATGTTTTCTAAAGATAAACTTGTAGGGAGTTCGCAGTGTTTAGGTAGCTTATCTTTATGTAGGTCTAGTTCTTGGAATAATTGATAGGGACTGAGAACAGCTGGGTGAAGAATGTTGAGCTTGCTAAATAAGATAGCGTTGTTGACGTCATCAATGTCAAAGGACAAGGCTATAGTAATACTTTCCAGGGAGTTCAATAGCATTATTAAATGGTTTTTTATTTCTAACTTATCACTTGAATTTGATAATTGTTCAAATGCTAAGCGAATAGTATTTAAATTTTGATTTAGTTGATTTTGATTCTTGTTAACTTTTGACATTGTATTATTGAAGGTTGAGATAGTAGATTGAATAACGTGGATATTATCTTTCATTAAGTGAGTCAGCTGTTTTTCGTCTGTTTGTACTTTAGTGATAGCGTCCGAGAACTTTAAGGCATCGTCAGAGTCTAAAGTTCCGAAGATTGTTTTTAAAAGAGAGCCGCCAGCGTCAACGAGTCCTCGTTTAAAACGGTTTGGTTTTTGATCTTGAACTAGGTAGGATATTGACAAGAACTTACGAACATTATTAAGATGTTGATTTTGTAATGGCGATAGTAGATTTGTACATTCTAGTTGGACTTTACTAGAAGAGCTAGTAACACAAAAATTGCTAACTTCTTTGATTAGAGCTTCGACTTTATCTAAATGTGGCTTTATATGGCTAATGTCTAAGTAAGTTACGACATTCCAATGATCGTTCGTGAACTTAACGTTCAATAATTGGTCAAAGTATAGACCTGGACTACCTACGATTGGGGTAACGAATTTGTAGCTCGAAGACGGCTGAAGTAATAACCTGAAATAGAAAAAGATAAGGCTAGTCATCTGTTGCGATTTTTATTTCGTCGTAATGATGACGAACATGTTTTCGATTAATTAAAAGTGTGACTGTATGGTTACCATTGATTTTGACTATTTTAAAAGGCCCTTTCCATATAGGAGACATCGCCTTATTCTGTTTATGATGGCACCGTAAGTACACCATGTCACCTATTTTATACGTCACGGGTTTAGCATGAACATCGAAACGTTGTTTGGATTTTTCTTTGGATGATTCTATATTTTGCAAGGCTTTTTGTCTACTATAAAATAATCTATGATTAAGAGCACGAATATAGTCTGTATAGGTGTTTAGGTCTAAGGTGTCGGCACTATGAGGCATGTAAGGCTTAAATCCGAACAATAATTCCATCGGTTGAAAGCCGGTAGTTGAATGCACATTAGTGTTGTACGCTATCATAGCAGTTTGTAAGTATAAGCTCCAGGTATGTTGGTTATCTTCGATGTATGATCTCAAGTACTCTTTTAAAGTCGCATGGCTTCTTTCGAGAGCGCCACACGTTTGTGGATGATAAGGAGAGGCGAAGATATGTTTAATACCAAATAATCTCTCTAATTGTTTTAAAACATCGGATGTAAAATTGGTTCCTTGATCAGTTATGATCATTCTAGAGATACCTAGATGAGAAATGAAAAGAACGAAAGTTTGAGCAGTTTCTTCAGCTGAACATGTTGACATTGCATACGCTTGCGAATACTTAGTTAAGTCGTCTTGCAATGTAAGGATAAACTTATACCCATAATCATGAGTTTCTGGTAATGGTCCTACTACGTCTAGGAATACTTTTTCCATGGGTTTCGTGGCTGTAGATGTGATTAGCATAGGAGCGCGATTTGTTTGACGTAGTGGTTTGTTTATTTGGCAGGACTTACAACTCTTGACATAGTTTTCTATATCTTGACGCATGTTTTTCCACCAATAAAGTGTTTTTAACCTATCGTACATGCGAGAAATACCCGGGTGTCCTGCTGAAGGTGAGTCATGATTGTCTTTTAATATACGGGGGACCTCTGCGGGAGTAGGAAATAGTATATTATTATGATAGATATGAACCTTGACGCCCGTGTTATGAAATAGAAATCCTATAATATTGTATAATTTCGTAAACGATAACTTCGTGAATGGATCTTGGAAATCGGAAATAGCAAATTCCTTTTCTTCGGAATACCACGCGGTTATCATTTCTCGATAGTCCCTTAACATATTAAAAATATCTTTATAACTCATTTCGTCATAATGATGGACACGTAAGAATAGGTGTGTGAAAACATGTTTTTCATTGGACGTACTTTGAAACGTGTATAGTTCTCTTTCTAAAGTACGTATATCAGGTAAGTCTTCATCAAACTTAGAAAGCTGTAGAATTTCAGAGCAGTATGGAATCGAGTCGTCTAAGTCGATAGCAGAAGGATACGTAATCATTTTACATTTTGTTTTAAGTAATGAATCGTTATGTTCCTCTATAACAGTGTCATAGGAATTATTACGTTGTTGACTAACGTGTAAGTATTTTTCATAAGTTTCAGAAGTCGAAGAGACATTAGGATCAATGGTTAGTATTGGGTTACGAGACAGGGAATCAGCGTTACAGTTCATCTTGCCCTTTTTATGAACTATTTCGTAGTCGAATTCTTCTAGCTTTAAGCGCCAGCGAACTAATTTTGAACTAGGATCTTTGCAATTGAATAACCACTGTAGTGGTTTGTGGTCAGTGACTACGATGAACTTATTACCATATAAATAAGGTCTAAATACTTTCGAACCGAAAATGATAGCTAAACATTCCTTTTCAGTAGTAGAATAGTTTCCTTCCGCTTTGTTAAGAGTTCTAGATGCGTATGAGACTGGTAAATCTTGACCGATTTTTCCTTGAGATAGAATTGCAGAAACAGCGAAATTAGACGCATCGGTCGTTAGCACGAAGGGCTTAGAGAAGTCGGGATATTGAAGAATAGGAGCGGTCGTTATTTTATGTTTTAACGTATCAAAGGATTTCTGTTGTTCTGGGGACCAAAAAAAATTTGCATTTTTCTTAAGAAGGCCTGTGAGGGGTTTCGTGACATGGGAGAAGTTTTCTATGAATCGGCGGTAATATCCAACTAACCCGAGGAACGATTTAATGTCACGAGGTGATTTAGGAATTGGAAAATTTTGAACACAAACAATCTTTTTTGGATCGGGGTTCACGCCTTGATCTGTTATTATATGTCCTAGATATTGTGCTTCTTTTCTTAAGAACTCACATTTGGCGGGCTGTATTTTTAATCTATGTTCACGTAACTTACTAAAAACTAATTCCAAATTTCGGCAATGTGATTCAAGGTCATGCCCAAATAGTACAATATCATCCATATACGTAAAGCAGTGAGTCCCCTGAAGGCCACTGAGGACAATATTCATAAGCCTTTGGAAAGTAGAGGGTGCATTACGAAGTCCGAAGGGCATTCTATTAAATTCATAATGACCGGATGGGACACTGAACGCAGTTTTTTCTGTGTCTTTGACCTTGACCTGATGGAATGAAGATACGAGGTCGAGTGTAGTAAAATATTTGCTATGTCCTAACTGATCTAGGATGTCGGAGATATTTGGAATTGGGTAAGCATCGCCAATTGTAGCTTCGTTTAATTTCCGGTAATCGATAACGATACGCCATTTGGGCTTACCGGATGCGTCTTGCTTTTTGGGGACAACCCAAATTGGTGCTGACCACGGAGATATGGAAGGTCGAATAATATCTTGGTCTAGCATTTCTTTAATTTGCCTATTGACTTCTTCCTTATGAAATTCTGGAAACCTGTAGCTTTTAACTGCAATCGGAGTTTCAGAACTTACACGGATTTCATGTTCTACAGTATTAGTGTGTGTAAGTTTGTCTCCTTCTAAATAGAATACGTCTTGGAACTTAGAACAAATGTAACGTAAGCGATCTTCTTCTTCTGAATTAAGGTGATCGCATCGTACCATGTTTTGGACTTTAGAATCGCGGTCAGATGTATACGGGTATGATGAATTAGGATAAGACGTAGTTGTATCAGTTGTATTAAGAGAAACAGTGTTTTTATTAGGCTCCATTATCTGTGAGATAGGTTCTAACGTTACTCGAGGGTTTTTTAAGATTATTTCTTCATATGATGTGTGAAATACTGAAATAGTAGTTTGGTTATTAGAATCAACACGGACTAAACACCTGGAAATATATAAACGAGGGTATTTCTGGAGTTTGACGTCTAGTAAGAGTCCTTCTTGGATTTCGGGATTTGTTACATTGCAATGAATAAACATTTCGCTTCTAGGAGGAATGATATTTATAACTGGAGTTGTTTTTAAATTGAAATAGTATAAGGGATTCCCTTGAATTATTAATTTAGAGTCACTGTAACTTATTAGGGCTTTGTACCACTCTAAAAAGTTTGAACCTAGGATGCCGTCGTACTCTAAATTAATTTCACCTACGATATGGAAATAATATGGAACTTTAATTCCATTTTCTAGTCCCAAAGATAGTATAAACTTGCCTTTAGTTTCAGAGAACGAGTCTATGTCATTAATACCCTTGAATTTTAAAATATCTTCCTCAACTTTAGGTAATTCAGGTAGGCATTGTTCTTTAATTATGCATATGGAGCTACCAGAGTCAACTAAAAGGCGAATAGGTTCTTTCGTATGTGAAGTTTTTACTACAATGTACGGTAAAGAAGAATTTGAATTAGGAAAACATCATAGACAGTGGAAAACCCAAGTGAATTTTGGATAAAATTATCTGTTATTCCTTTGGGAGGACTAATATTTTCCATAAAATTGGTCATTGATTTTGTAGAGCTAGTAGGGATTGAGTCACCTAATTGAGAAATTGTAGATTTTCTCTTCTTCTGTAGCGACACTTATAGCAGCATTAAGATTTCTAGGGTCTCGGCACCGAACAATAGTACTAAGTCTAGGGTGAAGTCCCAGACAGAACGTATATAGGGCTAGTTCCTCTGTCATAGCAATGCGACCCGGAAGTTCCTTTTTTAAGGAATCCGAATTGTGGATTTCGGATTGCAGATCTGTCAAACAGGTCTCAATCCTCAGGGCATATAGTGCGACGGTTTCATTAGGCAATTGCTTGCATGACTGTAGCTCTAATAAAAGATGATTATAATGTTTTCTTTCGCCGAAATTCTGCCTTAAGAATGTTCGTAAGTCATCAAAGCAGTCGAATATCTTATTTGAACACGCTACCTGTGCTTTTCCTAGTAACTTTGATATAATGTATTTAAGCAGTAAGAACTTTTGACCCTCAGATGCTAGGTCAAGAGCATTTTGGCAGTTTGTTAAAAACGCTGACAAGGTTTCTCGTTCCCCTTGATATGGGTTTATAAAGTTACATAGGACTTGTATCGGGTATGGCTCGGAGAGTAGGAGCTAGTTGTTTCTTGTCAATTGAGGTAGCCATAATAATGGGTGTTTCAATAGTTACACTTAGCACAAAGATTTAGAGGATTTAGTAAAACAAGGAGACCTATGTGGCAACAACAAAAATTGAATGTTCTACTCACAGCAAGGCGACGGTTTGGAGAACTGAAGGCATAACGAAGACCTCGGTGAGTAGCGCGCTCAACAGTGGCGCAGACGTGCAGCAGCAGCAGGTACGGCAGTAGGTGGACGATCCGTGGATGGCGATCAAGGGGTGGGCTTAACCTTAAGCTCGTTGCGTAGAGCGTAAGAAGCTCTTACGTCTTTTAAACCTGCCCGAAGTCGTCTTGAATCGGATTCTTGGTTCTTTTTTTCCAGTGCGCACGCGACTTTCCTTCTTACGGCAGGTGCTGCGATTTCTGCAAGCGGGTAGAGTTTATTTTGAGAAGTAGGTTTTAGGCAGCCCGATATTATCCGATATGTCTCATATAGGGTAATATCAACTTGTTTGGCGTGTGTGGATCGGCACCACACTGGCCACGCAAATTTGCCAACAGAGAAGCATAAAAGACATGTTAAAATATCTTAAGATTTTTTTTTTTTAAAGCAAGTGCCTGAGAGAAATACATATATTATGATTCTTACTATATAAAAACGTGTAATATATTTCCTCCATCACAATTTCCAGGACTAAATATTCCACCGCTGCAAGCTGTCGGCTGGGAAGGCGTGTTCGGTTTCTCGGTGTTGTCGTCGCTCCTGGTTGTTTTCTACTGGACCCCAGCACCCCCACACTTCGGAAACAACGCCAGGGGCACCGTGGAAGACGCCATCGATGGATTAGTGCAGATCGGTGAGTTTAAACTTTCCAAAGGGTCCTGAGAGGCACCCTTAAACTAGCTTTTTAACACACTTTGAGGCATATTTAAAAATGGGATCGAACCTAGCTTTGATAAAATAAATTAATCACCACTGCACTCAAAACAGTAAAGGAAAAGAAATTGAGAAAACAGACATACATACATAAAGTCACGACTTTTTCATGGAGGTAGGCAGAAACTACGGAACGCCACCTGCTACAATCCTTACGTGCTACTTTTTTTTTTTTTGTTTCATACATCTGGTCATACGCAAGCCGGTTACAAGTACTATCTGACCCTTCTGAAGGACCAAGGTCACTATATTTATTTATTAGGCTTCTCAACAATGAGTATACTGTTACTTCATAATTTATACATTTCAATCTAACGTCTAGGTGGTTATAATTATATCCTCCTAGAACGTCCCCTCCCGGCCCACTCACATTTGGCTTGTAAATACCTTTTGTAAGCCGTCCTTCATTCATCCTCGCAACATGACCAAACATGGGAAGAATAAGGGGACAACATTGGGAGAAAAACATGTGCTCAAACCAAACAATCGAAGATATATGACATAGACCAACCCTGCACTAGGCCGGCGTGGTACATTACTCACGCACAGATCACAGAGGGTCTGCATCTCAGTAATGGAAAGATTAATACTACAAAAGGCGTATCCTGATCCATGAAAGTGTGTAAAAAAACGTATAAAACGTAATATAGTAGTTTAGCAATGTATTCCATTGTTAAACTACTATTTAATACCGTTATGACGACATTGGCTACATAATAGTATATACGATTTTATGACCATTTTGTAATTTAAAGTAGTAGATAAAGTTGCCATCAAATTTCTTTGTTTCACTCTTATCACAGATCCATGCGTAAGCAATACGGTATTGTTTTATGGCATGTCCAGTTAGCTTAAAAGGTATCTATAGTAATATTATACAGAGGTTAAATTTGTTTGTATGTAGGGGGCAATCTCTGAAACTGCTAGTCAGATTTGCGAAATTCTTTTTGCATTTGATTGCCCAATTCTTGATGAAACTATAGGCTGTTTAAAATCCCGCTACGACCTTTTGCAACGCGAGCAAGAACGCTAAGATATGTGAAAACGAGATAATAGTGCGGGCGAGCGATGGGATGCGACACGGCGGGTTGGGTGCCAAAGTTTCACGCAGACGAAATCGCAGGCATAGTGCTAGTCTGTACAAAAATAGACGACAAAATAAGTATAGCTCGCGTCTGAGATAGCCTTAGAGTAGCTTTCAAGTATACAAGGCGTACTACACACTTGATCGACACGTTCGATTCGGCTCTGTCTTTGGTCTATTTAGAGGGTTTAGTTTCCGTACTTTCTCCTTCAGGTGAATCATTGAGCACGGGCTGTTGCTGCCATCGGTGGTTATTATATTCCAACCAGCAGACCAGGAGACGTAATCAACTTCTGAAAAATCCAAGTGTTGATTACGTGGGTGCTTACTCTGGAATATAATTCCAATAGATCGACATTGGTCAAACGTCAGTTGGTTGAGTTATCCCTGACGTTGGACTGACAATTCCAATGTCGATCTATCGGAATTATATTCGAGAGTAAGCACCCTGGTCTGTGAACTGTGTTGCGGTTAGATACCGTTACTAATTCAAGTGTATTGTGGCATTCTAGTATTAGTCTCGTGGTAATATATTTTTTCCCTAGCGATTTGAGAAGTGGTGTCCCAGTGGTAACGACTGTGACGTACGAGTTGTAAGTCGAACCCAGATCTCCGCTTTATTTTTTGTTAATTATTTCACCACGATTGCTCTAAAATGGTGAAGGACACATCGTGTGTAGAATCCTTTTGATTCCGTATTTAAAATGATAATATCACTTCATTGGCTTACCACCACATCAAGCGCTACCGTGTAGACCTGGTTCCCCGTCTCTGTTTCCCGCTATTTTCTCCTAACCGACTGATGACATTATTGACAGCAGGTACTTCCGCTTGAGTGCATGAGACAGTGTTTACATATCTATTTAATAGATACACTACGGTGAGGAAACTGGCATGTCCTAAATAGAACCAAGAATTCGAAGACATTTACCAACCTGCACTGGGCCCGAGTGGTGCATTACGGCCCACTCTCTCTCAGAGAGAAGACGTGTATCCCAGCAGTGGGAACATATAATGCATATTTAAACATATAACATTAAATGCTGATTATGAAAGAGAAGAGAAAAAGTCTGATGCGTATGTAGTCGTGGGCAGAAACTAGTTTCTGCCCGCGACTACCTCAAATTTCTTGGTTCCCCAAACCTCGATCGACCCTGTCGCATGGCGAGCAATGGGTAGCTCGCCGCCCGGTAAGGACCAGGCTCGAGTCGACGGCGCGTAGTGTTCCACGCGCGCCTCGAAGAGATGTCAGCAATACTGAAGGGGTCTGCTAGGACCGATGCCTGCCAGGGTCGCGAGATTGTTCGAAAGAGATACCGTGACCCTGGCACATGGGCAACTGAAGGAACACGGGTGGGTTTTAGTCAGTAAAAGTCTGACACGCCCTCGCGCTCCGCCCAGAGCGGGAGAAGTCATATGATGATTTCCCATCCAGAAAAAAAAAACCCTGTCGCATCCAATCGCCTGCCCGTTCGTGTTCTTCTTATGTGTGACTTTTTTCTTTTTGCTGGGCTCCAAGGGTACTAGCGTGATGTTATATATATCCTATAACCTTCCTTGATAAATGCGCTATCCATATCCAGAAGATATTTTCAATTCTTACCATTATTTCCCGAAATTGAGCGCGTTCAACCAAACAACTCTTCAGCTTTATTATAGCTTTTGCCGGCGGATTTGCCCGCGTAGACGTCGAAAACTAGTCCACGGGAACTTAGTACCTGGATAAATGTATCCTATGGCCCGAGGAATAAATTTATTCATTCAAACTTCGACCCCCTTTTCACCTCTTTGCGCGGACAGTTTCCGAAAATATTTTCTGGCATCTCCTACTCATAATCTACCTCCGTGCCAAATTGCATCTTCGTAGGTCCAGTAGTTTTTGAGATTTCGTGATTAATAAGTGAGTGACTGTATGAATGAGTTACCTTTCGCTTTTATATAATACTAGCTTTTGCCCGCGGCTTCGCTCGCGTTAAATTCGGGATAACATAACCCTTTCCTGATTTAGAACACAGAAGAGAACTCGGAACAGAATGTTATTTTATTCAATTATTTTTTTTGCTCCATATAAACTTCCACCCCCCATTTTAAGGAAGTAGGGGGTTAGAAAGAGACAAAACGTAGCCTATGTCACCCTCCATCCTTTCAACTATCTCCACTTAAAAAATCACGTCAATTCGTCGCACCGTTTTGCCGTGAAAGACGGACAAACAGACACACACACTTTCCCATTTATAGTATTAGTATATTATGTATATATGTATATATGTATTATATTATTATTAGTATTATATGGAAATAGATAGAAGTATAGATTGGAGAACTGAGGCGCCATGAAACTCAATGCATTTATAACAATTAAACCATTTACAGGCACTTTTGAACTGTCATGTAGTCAAGTAGTAAGAAAAGACTATTAAACCAAAAAATGTCTCCATTTTCAGGTAACAACCCTCTGATTCTCCTGGCGACAATGGGCACCATTGTTTCGATTGCATTCTTCAACTTCGCCGGCATCAGCGTTACCAAGGAAATGTCAGCCACCACTAGGATGGTCCTAGACTCCATCAGGTAACCTTGAAACCAATACTGTACTTACTGATCCAGGTATGCTTTGGTAACACCTGCTAACGCTCGTCACGAAATTTTCTTTAATTTCGCCAATCACCACCATCTGCATAACCTTTTTCCAACTATGTAGGGGTCGGATGCCAGTCTTACCAAATGCAATTGAGTATCAGTATTTTAGATGGAGAGACTGCCTTCTGACCTCCACAACCCAGTTAATGTGTATCACAACATCCCTTGGTAAGACTAGTTATCAGACATTCGAGCTTCTGACGACCTGAGGGGTAATTGCGGAACTTTTTATCGGTAGGAATTGGTTTAATATTCATAGTTAAACAACATTCAATGCGTAATTTACGTTGCTGAGCCGACAATTTATTCGAACATTTGACGCAATGGTTTAGAAATAATCTTCAATCCCATTCAGATTCTGATAAATTGTGCGTTTCGCAATTAGGGTGCTGGACGACTGTGTGGCCACGGAACGGTCTTGGTATGCGGAGATGGTCACCCATCCATGAACCAACCGCGGCAAGCGTAGCTTAACCTCATAGACCGACCTGTACGACTGTTATTACATAACATCAAGCCCCCATCCATCAAAACTATTAACACAAAGTGGTGAAGGCGGGCGTTTTGGGAGACTGTCTTATGTAACTTTGGCCTAGTTTGAATAAATGAATTGATTGATTTTGATTTCTACCACCTAAATATAAAGTCATTATCATCCACTATAACGTCACACGTTCCCACAGGACGTTCGTCATCTGGATGGTATCGCTCGCAGTGCTGTGGCAAGACTTCCACTGGCAGCATCTCATTGGTTTCGGAGTCCTGATCTTCGGCATGTGCGAGTACAACGGTGTTATTCCTCGATGCCGACGGGCTGAGCCAGTCGCCGACACCGACGCCGAGAGCCAGGTCGTCAATACTGAGGCTGAACGGCTCGATACAGAGAACGAAGATCAATAGGTAAAGCATTCGTTACCAATTCAGTGTCCAGCGTCTAGACACTCGGCTCACTCGAGGCATCTGGATTGGCCACTGAATTTGTAAACGGTCCAAACGGTTAAGCAGTGTAACTCCCTTGGGAACATTCTATTTTGATGAACTTTATTAAACCCAATTTTTAGAGTTGGGTAATTAGTAAATTATTAATACTCTTTTTGAATCGTTCACTTTGGCAATATGTGTCTAATTAAATAGTGAGTTTATTCAACGTGTCACCGTGATAAGCTACACCTACCATGTAATTGTGTGATCTACAGACATGTCAATAATATAGAAAGTGTTTAGAATTTTATGAAGGTGCAACTTAACGTTTTAATCTTTGCAATTTTATAATTAGATGATATTATATCGGTGAAGTAGTATTTCATGTGAAACTATATTATAAGTATTACACTTATGTTACGTTTTTACGGCTTATTGATTAATGCAGTTATTAATAGACGTTACAATATTAGTTCCTGACTTTTGTATATTAAGAACGAAGTTATTTTCATTATCTCGAAATCTTTATATATTTTATAAATCTATTGACGGTTATATCAAATAAATATGTATGTTTTTATACTATGTATGTTAACTATGTAATATTTGATCGTAGATAGGATGGCATTAGTCTAAAACAAATTGAGGGAGGGGACATTTGTCCCTTTCATCGTAGACACTAACCTATTATGAATTATATACAACTGCATTTTTGCGAAAATAATGAAATATGTCTTTGACTAAAACAAAGTCTGAAATGAAGAAATTAATGTTACAAGTTACAACTTCATTTTGGAGTAAATTTTACGTAAAAATGCAGTCAAAATCATTACTCGTTTTAATATACATATATTATTAAGCCGCAGCACCGGCTGTAGTGTTTAGATATTTAGATAAAATTCAGATCTTAGCTCAACTCGTGTATATTATATTATAACTTAAGGTATAACTATTGTACTAACGTCATTCACTGTATTTGTAATTATAAGTAGTTAATTAGAACACTGCTCCATTACTGCGCACGGATTCGCTTCACACGGTTGCATGGTTTTTACGAGGTCATGTACTCGCTCGGTTGGGTCGAATTCGCAGGACCGACTTATGGAAATATCGTTGTTCAGGTCATCAACTAATTAAAATTGTTGGCAGTTTGGCCGTATTCGGTCACAAACCGACCTGTGTTCCGTAGTTGCCTAATGTAAACGAACTTATCAAGTCCATGAATTCGGCTAAACCAAATGCGATTGAAGTATCCGTTACCAACTTAATGTCAACATGACATACATCAGCGTTATTTCCGGAGCAGTGGGGGCGATAAATATCGTCATCGTGAACTGTGCACAGCCATGGTTCACAACGCCCGTATTCAGCTTGTAATGTGGTGGAAAAGGACACATACAGCGAATATGAGTCGCTTTTCTGAGCACACCCGACGCAGCAATAAAATAGCGCCTTTATCGCAACGAAATATCAAGCAATATCACGACCGTTATACTGGCCAGCGAATTGGCTAGGGAGCTTAGCGAAACACAGCATATTGTTCTAAAAAAGTCCTATGCTAATGGATTTGTTGTGGAGAAGTCTTTGGACACTTATTTATCTTAAATTAGCTATAGGATGTCATCAAATCAACAAAAATAATTTTCACTGACTTTGGTGCTAATGACATTCTCGCATATACTTAAGATAATTATAAAACTATATACATTATACATCTTGTACGAGCAAACCTGTACGAATTTTTGAAGAATGAACTTTTATCGATCCCAATAGAAAATAATTATTATAAACCTTACTATTAAAAGTATTCAAGGACTTCTTAGAGGAATAAAAAATGGATGTAAACGTTTTTACAGGTATTTAAAAAAAGTCTGTAAGCATCAGAATTAATATTTTGTGTGGTATTTTTAACATACCAAAGCCAAGCTCCCTTACCATACTGGACTTTTTTATAGTATAATCTACCTATTCACCAAATCGTATATAAAAGTAAATATGTAGATAGATTATAAGAAATAATTCCATGTTATACAGACTAAATATATTACAATTGGTTATAATTAGAATGTGCATAGTAATATATCAGTTACAACGACACAAGACCACAAAAACAATCATTTGTAACATGACCTCTGAACCGATTTTAGAACAATTTAATATTATTATTGAAGCGCCAAGTAAACGATCAAATACGTTGGAATTTCATATAATCAGTCTAAAAAGTTCCCACGCTGCGACACAGGCTGCCTTTTGTAAGAGAGTGGTCCGGAATCCAATACGCGGACCCAGTGCATGTTTTTTGATGTCAAAGATGGCTTCGAATTTTCGAAACTGTCACAAAAAAAGGATTGTGTGGTTTTTATGAAACTATGGTAAAAGTGAAACTTTTTCGCATTATAGACATTTAACCAAAAAAATTTCGGAATATATGCAATAGCTTAATAAAAAGACTTAATTTAATATTCATACGAAATAAGTTAAATAATAAATTCAAGCACTTAAAATTAAAATAAATCCATAAACAACAACATGCACCAGCGAGCGCCTGTCACTTTATCCCTACTCCGCGGCCGACCGTCACGCGACATGCAAAACACAGACGAAAAAGTGTGAGACGATGTAATAAAAGTTTCACTTTAATAATGATTAAATCAAACTGTTGTCACCACATGTGCCTTGTCAACGGCCACGTACTGTAGATAATTTGATCGTTTACGGCACTTCACATAAATACGGTCTGCAAAATTAGAATACAGCTGTCGTAAGAGCAAACAATTTAAATGTTATTCTACTGATTGCATAACACAGTATCAGTCGCTGTCATTTTAACAGTCCAACAACATTCATTGCATTATTTACTTTTTTAACCGACTTCAAAAAGTAGGTGGTTCTCAATTCGGATGTTTATATATATTTTTTTTTTATTTATGTTCGGCCATAACTCCGTCATATATAGACAGATTTACAAAATTCTTTTTTTATTCGAAAGAAATTTATTCCGAAATGGTCCCATATAAATTTCATATAGATCTGATGATCACTTCCAGAGACAGACACCGGAACTCTTTAAAAAATGACAGCAAATGAATCGCGATTTCTACTATCGCATAAATATGTATTGTTTGTTTGGAATTAGTGCGGGGTGGATACCGTAACTAAAAATTTAAAAATAAAAACTATTTTACAAAAAAAAAACCGACTTCTTTAAACACACTACAAAGAGAAAAATAACTTTAATTTCGGAACTCGGGGGCAAAAAACTTTACATACAGATCCTAAGACGTGTTTTTAAGTCGGTTGTTTTTTTTTTTTTTTGTAAAAAAGTTTTTTGAGGAGACAATTTTTTCGATCATATGAAGCAATAGATTAGAAATAAACTTAAAAATGTTTAAGATTGTTATTGATAGTGCGTTACGCAATTAGGGTGGATGTGAAATGAATTGTATTAACCGTTATACTTATGTTATAATGTAACAAGTTACCTCCGCATTGCTTGTATTAAGTTTACATTCGTTCTATTGTTAATATGAAAGGCTGCGCGCATAGTAACAAACAGGCGCAAAGGACTACTAACGTTAAAATTCCAACAGATACATGGATTTCCCAAAACATTGCAAGGTGCATTGAATTCTAAAGATCTTGCCAAATCGAATTCCTTTTGTGCCCACAGCTTGTGACGTGACATTTTTGGGCATGTCATATCCGAGTCTATGTGGTCAAATTAAATAAGCGGGCAATACTTTACACACATGTAGGGTGGTATCGATATCGGAAACTAAAGAAAAAAAAAAATTGTGTAAAAAAATAACTTTTGACTGGGTGAACCGATTTTAATTATTCTTTTTTTTATTTGAAAGCTGGTGCTTCCCGTGTGGTCCCAATTGGGTTCCGTTCTGACACTGGGATCCATGAGAAAACCAAATAAGTCTTAAATTTTCATTAAGTATGTGCGCGATAAATGGACGAATAACGCGATTATATTAGTGAAGGGTACATACCATAACTAAAAAGTTAAAAATAAAAACTTTTAAAAAAATTACCGAATTCCTTAAAAAAAAAAAACACTACAAAGTGAAAAATAACTTCAATTTCGGTAGTCGGTGTCTTAGGATCTGTATTTAAGGTGGATGGATGATTATCTCAGATGCCATTTTGTCGCTAGATGGCGCTAGATCCACAATTTGGAACATTTTCAATTTTTACGCCTAACTTAGAAATCTTTAATAGATAACTTTATTATATGCGAAACCTAGGGCATTAAATTGATTTTTTTAGATAGTCACTGTGCTTGTTAACTGGTCTCATACAAAGATTTGTACATTCTAAAGATTTAGCCGCTTGACTTTACTCTTTACACACACATGCAAAGTAAATAGTAGTAACTTTCGACACCACTAGATGTCGTTTTATTC
The DNA here is from genome assembly GCA_947507805.1 of Aporophyla nigra. Taxonomy (NCBI): domain Eukaryota; kingdom Metazoa; phylum Arthropoda; class Insecta; order Lepidoptera; family Noctuidae; genus Aporophyla; species Aporophyla nigra. Next base: position 7,268,192 of record OX382291.1, on the reverse strand, counting down.
AAACAGTTTAAAATGAAATGAATATAGGTACACTGTCCCTATAAGTTGTAGTAATGTGACTGAACCTAAATTGTAATGTGTAAATAGTCATCATCTCAGCCGCAAGCCGTCCACTGCTGGATATAGGCCTCCCCCTATTTGGGAGGCTTTGCCATAATCACCACGCTTGGCAAGCGGGTTGGCGATCGCAGTGTGATGGTAAAATGCATAGAGAACGCTGCTGCCTATTCTCTAGTAAATCCCTTAGTCGCCTTTTACGACACCCACGGGAAGAAATGTAAGGCAGAAGAAGGAATGGAAGTGTAAATAGTGACGTGTACTAAATAAATAAATAAAAGACTATTTATTACATTGTAAAGCTTTTTATTGTACCCTACTATAAATTAATAATATTTATTTAGTAAAAAGGGGTTAATATTTTCATAAAAATAATGTTTTATTTACTCTCACTACATTTACTTAGATAGTTTCCGTTTGGATTCAAACCATCGAGTCATACCACCATACAAAGATAACATACTTTTTTAAATATTTTGATATTTACAATTATGATTTTGAATTTAGTATTAGAAAGAATTATGTATGTAGATTACAATATAAATAACATCATACGTAAGTATATATAACGGCACATGTATCTTACACAACAACACAAAGGGGTTGCTAGCTAACCATAACATTTATTAATGTTTCAAGAATACCTACTTATGATACAATTTTGAACTGCAATAAATATTCTTTTACAATTGAATTGTTAGGCTGGTACCTAAATACATGAGTGAAACTTATCTACACAGAAAAATCTTATGAACTAACAAAATAACACAAACTATACATCGCTACGTGCAAAAATAGCTTATTAATTATTCTATAATGTTCCCACTGCTGAGACTCAGGCCTCCTCTGAACTGTGGTGATGAAATAATTTACACTCAGCAAAGTGCCGGCTTGGATTCGAACCATCCATCGACTCGTACCACCATACAAAGATACTTATAAATATTATAATAAAATATCTTCTTTTCTACGCGCTACTTTTTGCAGTCGCCGCCGCCGCCGCGCCATATCAGTCTTCTGCTTGTCACTTTTTACTTCCATTTATATAATTTCCGTGCGATCTGAATCAAATGCTGGAAGACGCAGTTTTCGCTGCAACAAATGAATTTACACAGTTTTGTTAGACTATTCTTACTGAACCCACACCTCAGAGACCTGCGGAATAAGTTAGGAAATGAGTAAGACTTATATTTTATACCTTTTAATTCCTTGATGTCTAGACATTTAGCATTTTTCTCAACTCTTCTCAATATAATTTCTGGCAGTACACGTTTTAAAAAATGTTACCAACTTCGGCATCATAGCGTTGATAACTTCCTCATCCCGGTTAACTTCTATGACAGTCAATGGTTGGGTGACAGATATAAAGCAAATGAAGTAACATTTATTCATTTTGGTAATTCGCAATTGACCCTGGACCTAGAATCAAAATAATAATAGCTGTTAAAAAGAAGCAATCCAAGAAATACATTATTTTTATACATACATACCAAGAAATAATGATATTTGTTACACTGAACATTGTGTAAAATATGTTGTACTTTGGTATTGTCAAACATAAACTTCATCACAACAAACAAGCAAAAGCGTACTAATGTAATGAACACAAAAATATGGTATCAAGTTGGGACTTACCATTCCAGATGAAGAATCAAAGTTGTGACCATATGACCTTCTTCAAGTCAACAATACGGTACCCTACCAAACCTGATAAGTTGTCACTTGATGTTCTTTCCACAGTAATTAGTTGATAAGCTTCAGTCTCTGAATCGGGTTGTGGCCAATCAAAATCAACAGTCTCTACTTGCTCTGTAACAGATTCAACTGTATTGAAGCTAGAGCTGCAGGCTATGGCTTCGTATCGAATTTCTGGTATACCACGCGAATAGGTTTAGGGCGTATCTTCAGCTGTCGAAAGGTTGGACAGCTGATGATGATCTTGAGTTGAATGTGGACTGAAATAAAAGATATGTTAAAAAAATAATGTTGAGAGACAGAAAAATATTGATAGGTCTGTAGGTACCTAAATACAACAGGGCAAACCGCGGTTTCTTCCACTACCTTCTGTTTCTTGTTACGCCATGCTTGCATGCTTGTTGTTCCTTCGCTTGCTTTCGGCTGCAAGGAAAAATGGCTGTAAACGAAGACTACAACACGAACCAACGAGTATCAAATAACCTCCACTCACGTAAATCTGATTCGAAATCTTATGGGAATCTAATTTACTCACTATAGATCACTAAAAGAACTTCCATGATGTCTTTTCAATACAGCTTGCACTTTTTTCCGTGATTTTCGCGGTCCTGAATACACATGTCGTATACATTTATGCAAGTTTATTAGTCGGGTTCATCTTAGGCAGTTCAGTTGCAATTCAATCTGTAATCAAAAAGAATAATTACAAACAACAGCAAATGTATCTTATTTATGAAATGTTTCAAGAAACAGAAATAACACCACCATCAAGCTGTTGTTTTCAGAGAGAATATTTGAAATTTGTAGTATGTCATGTGACGACAATCAACGAGTGTTGCTAACGTTTGATTTTGTATTTCATCTTCTAAATCTTACACTTTTGTAAAGTTTTAAGGGTAATTAATTACCATTATAATAATACTCTATATCACCTTGAAAATCATTCATTGCACATAAAAATAACACTTACCGTCAATAAAACACAAAAACGCTTCACTTTTGAATAAAAACCAGGGCTTTGAATAACGTTAAAAATTTGGTATCGTTACTTTCATCGGACGAAGATAACGTTATTAGTAGAGGTCACGTAATGCTTGGTAACGATACTTGGCATACGTTTTACCGGTAACTGAGTACCGTTAATTTTTTATTTATTTTCTTTCATCTCTTTCTTTCGTCTACATTATTGAAGTTGCATTTGCACCGTTTGATTGGCGATGTTGCCGTAGAGCGCCGCCGCCCATGGCGTGCCGCTTAGGTTGCGCAGGTTGACAACAACGTATTAGGTAACGATGTGATAAGAGAACGGTGTGGTGTAAAAGAAGATGTAGTGACAAAAATTGAAAAAAGTATGCTTAGATGGTTTGGTCATGTTGAGAGGATGAATGAAGGTAGGCTCACAAAAAGTATTTACAAGGCAGATGTGAGTGGAAACACCGGGAGGGGACGCCCTAGGAGGACATATAGGGACCTTATTAGTGATATTCTTCAGAAAGTCAGGTGCGTAGTACTCGCAACCGGCGTGTGTGTATGACCAATTTTATGAACCTAAACGAGGCAAAAGAAGTGTGTAGAGATCGTAGCAGGTGGCGTTCCGTGGTTTCTGCCTACCCCCATGGGAAAAAGGCGTGATTCTATGTATGTATGTATGTAAAAGTATCGATACTAGTAACGTTAATTGGTAACGTTATTTTATAGATTCGATACCAAAGTATCGTTACCCGTTTTACCGTTAAAATATTAACTTTATGAAAATAACGTTACTTAACGATACTTATAGTGTGAATTTGGTAACGTTAACAAGCCCTGATGAAAACTGTTTCACGGATGGCACTCATTTGAATGGTTCTCAGTAGTAGGTAGCACAGTTTTTTTAAGTAATAATAAACATGGTAAATATCTCGTTTTAAGTTCTAATGATACTGGTGTTTATTGTTTCGTGTGGATTTCATGACAAAGTCTCTTCCGAGCCCCTTTTCTTTAATAAAAAAAACCTCGTCGTAAAGTTTAGTTGCTAAATTGGTGTCCAGATTCTTAAATATTATACCAAAATGTTAAATTTTGCGTTGAAGTTATAGTAACACCCACCACATTTGTTTACCATTTATTTTATTGAAATTTCAATGCGTACTATTTTTATTTTTGAATTCTTAGCAAAGTACGATCTCTTAAAATGTATGGTACGATCTTCTAAAAAATAAAGTTGGCAACCCTGCTTGACGCATTTTGTGTGTGCTAATAATACTAGTAAAATAAGCAATTATGAAAAATCAAAGTGGTTTGTCTGTGTATTCACTAATCTTGCTGGTTTCACATGAATTATAAAAGAATAGAAGAATAAATATGATTCAATCAATAGATGTACGTAGTACCTACGTTTCACCATTGTGTAGGTAGCTTCGCTGATCGCCTGATTTAGTTATAACTTACTTATACATCAAATTCTATTCTCTGATTTTATTCAACCCATACCAATGGATTAGTACCTAAGCGTATCAGAATGTTATCAGTACCTACTTACATACATTAAAAAGATTTTTAAATCTGGAAAGTCGTGTACTAGTAACTACTTACTACATATTTAAACTAGATAATACAATAATTACATTAGTATTGTATCTGTGTGAACCAAGGGCAGATCGCAGAGATATTTTTTTCACTTTATGTAAAGCATTCTTTCTCATTCCATAATAAAAAACATTTTATCAATCATAAAATGTTAACTCCGCGGGCAAACCCGCGCGCCCGGCGCTAACTTGCTAGAAACACAATATTCTGGAAACGATTCGCAAGTTTTCAAGACTCAAGTAGGTAATCACGCATTGACGGTATGGCAACAACGCGGTGTGCGCGCGCTGCCTCTTGAATATCAACATGGCAACGTCGCATTATCGAATTTAAAAGATAAATTCTTTTTAAATGTTCGAATATCGAACAGCGCCATCTATTATGAATGTTTACTAATCGTAAACTCGTAACACAACAGCAACCAACTTTCTCAGTGGTTCTATAAATTTCTGTCAGATGGCGCGATTCAGGTCACTCACACATGTAAAGATTTTTCGTTTTTTATTCGGTCTAATTCTCCTAGAAATACTGTTTTTTTTATAAAATTTGGGCTATACGCGAACATAATACATTATAAAGTCTCATTACAGTTGCTTTTATTCTGCAGAAACTGTTTATTTACCGAGATTTCCACACCTGAAAAATGTATGGCGAGGGCTATCTAGGCATTCACCTTAAGGTTTTTTGCCACCGGCTTCCGAAATTAAAGTTATTTTTCACTTTGTAGTGTTTTTATATTTGTTTTTTTTTCTGTTCCATTACTTTTCAATATCGATACCCAAAGCGTGGGGCAAAATTTAATTTGATCCTGTAGATTTATGAGGCGTTACGTGAAATGTAACACAATTGAGCCATTCAAATATAGCAGAGACATCGACCAACCTGCTACCATGCCGTCAGTACATAATGCTGAAACATATATCGTAGGTTATTTAAAAAAATGTTAACTCTTCCATACATTTTGACCGCATAGGTATTGCAAATTTCATGGAGCAGCAGATTTTTTTTTTAAACCGATGAAAATGTATTCTACGTTTTGGGTCTAGTCACAAATCTTAATTTTAAAATCAGAACATATTTTGAAATCACGGTTTGTGGGTCGGGTCTCTGCCACTCTGTATGCAATGCAACATGAAATGTAACACGACAACTATGTTATTTTGTTCCAACGTGTGTTGCATTACACGATCAGCACCCGGAATTTTAAGGTGAGTCCAGTCTGTTTTCGAACTTCCTGTTTTACAAAACCGATTTACACGATACTTCCACTTTAAAAAATGTAATATTAAGAGCATTACTTTATATTCTGCGAAAATCCTTCCAACATAAAAGAAAATATTTGTAGTATTTTTTTTTAAATTTTATATCATTTATATACTTACATAATAAATATATAATGTACTATGAGCTGGCTTTTCATTTGAAAGATTTTCAATTTAAAAATGTAACTTCTAAATGAATAAAGGTAGAATGGACGAATGGAGGACAATTTAAGTACCTTTATTCTTCTACCAGAGCATCAGGCGTGCTTTACACGTGTTCGGTCAGCATAATTTGGCAAGATTGAATAAGTGTGGTGTACCACCGGTTCAAAGTTCAAAGCCTTTTACGAATTTCAACTTGACCTAAAGCAACTGTTTTACTGATCCCGTTGATCTTACCGATGGTCTTTCAATGCCAAAGCCGGCTCATACCACTACCTATTGTATGGCAAATTTGACTGAATAGGTATTATAACCTTTATTTAATTGAATGTGCTATTAATGTAATAAAATGTTGTTTAAAAATGTTGTTTTTTTTTTCTGGGCAATGGTTCAGAGCACCTTAAAACCCTCCTAAATAATGGTGCCTTTATATCATTATAGTGCAAGTATTTCATATTTGTTAAAGGCCCCAAATCATAGTGAATTCTGATATAAAGTAATTATATGATTTAGGTAGTTTAAAAAATCAACATACAACGTGAGCAATAGACCAGCCAGACCAGATTAACAACAGCAGTTAAGTAAAAATTACGCAGACCATGATACAACAAAAGTTAGGAAAACAGAGAGTTGTACTGACTTTGGAAATATACAACCAATAAAGTTATAATAAAAATAATTGCAACTTTTTATTGAAACATAAAATTAATTAACAAGTATAACCTTTATGTTGTTATTTTATAAAACTATAACATAATATATTCACTTATGAAGTCGTTTTAAATAAGAATATCACTCTGGGATATAAAATACCTACCCGCTAAACGCTAATGTATAACAGTATCGAGGAACTAATGCCATATAATGGTAATTATATTAACGGTTTTGTACCCAACGTTATCTTTATAAAATATATAGGTAACGTTGGGTACAATATCAAGCTCGTTCTTTTTCTAACTGTTTGGGCTTCTCCCCTTCAGCTGAAACAAATAAGCCAATTTACAGTAGGTATATTATGGATGACAGCAGTATTGGCCGTGTTGGTTGTTGGTGTTGGCATGAATTGTAGGTCGTAGATTCGAACCCAGACAGGCACTTTATGTGAATTATTTCATGAACACTGCTCTCAATACTGTGAAGGAAGCAGGAAGGAGTCACGAAACTGCACCCGTCGTCTGCGGCAACATGGCGCGACTATAGAGCGCAATAAGTTGTGTACAAAAAGTATTGAATCTTTAAAAAAAAAAATGTTTGGTAGCAATTTATCGTTTTATTTTATTTTATTGATATTATTTATTTGATAGTTGGAATACCAATGTAGTATAACGTTTTAAGAACTGGGTCGGGCATATACATGTAATACGGCACTTCTGATTCCACAAGGTCGTATTCCAGAGCAATTTGCTGGTGGATAATCCTGGCTACAAGATTGTGTCTATGCAAGTACCCTTCGTTTGCTAGACGAGAACACCCGGAGATAATGTGTCTGATTGATTTCCCCCGGACGGTGGCATGCCCGACAGATGTCCACCGTGCGGTCTTTCACAATAAATCTCCGGTAATTGTTTTGGGTGTCGTAAGAGGCGACTAAGGGACTTTACTAAAGAATGGGCAGTCGCTTTATGCATTTTACCACCACACTGCTTTCCAATCCGCCTGCAAAGCGTGGCGATTATGGCAACCCCCGAAGCCAATTGGCTGGCCTATGTCCAGCAGTGGACGTCTGTTGGCTAAAATGATGATGATGAACTATGTTTCATGTCCAAAATATTGTTAGTACTTTAAAAAAATATATAATTGTTGGTACTTTTGTAGAGCTTCGATGTAATATAAAATCAAATCAAGATGTAATTTTCTATAAGAAAACACAAAATCAGCCTAGACCGTTCCCACTGCTGGGACACAGGCTTGTTCTCGTTGGGAGAGAGTGGGCCGTAATCTACCATACGGGCGCAGTGTGTTGGTAGACGTTACTTGTCTTCGTTTTTTGGTTCTAGGACATGCAGGGTTCCTTAGGATGTTTTTGTTCACCGTAGTGACAGCAGTGATGATTCAATCATGTACCTACTCAAAGTAAAGCGCCTACCTGGGTTCGAACTCACCACCTATACTCGCAAGTCGGCGCCGATACCACTGGGCCACCACAAGAAAACAATCATCGTTTATATTTGGGTTCGAGATGAATGCTGTCCTTTGAAACGTACTTACCTAACATATCTCCTTTAAACCAGTAGAAATATCGGATGGAAGTCTGTCCACGTTTTATGGCGGCATCCTTTTGATCGCCTTTAAGACATCTCCGTAAAACGCCCGCAGCTATGTTGGAGTAATTCACATAACTGAAATGATGTACAGTATGCTTATATGGTTAAGTCATGTTGAGGGGATGAACGAAATTGAAGGGCAACGAACAAAAGTTATTTACTAGGCGAAGAGCGAAACGCGAGGAGAGAACGCCCTATTCTTTTGTAAGGCCTGCTGCGTAGTACTCGCTGTAAACGAGGTAAAAAGATTATTTAAGGATCGTAGCAAGTGGCCTTCTGCAGTTTCTGCCAACCGCCTTGGGAAGAAAACGTGTGTTTATGTATACAATGTGTGCATAGACGCAAGTCCTGAAAGTAATAGGGACTAAAGTATGAAATTACCGTTTTATTGTACTTTGAATTGACTTAAACCTTCATGGAGTGATTTATTCGAGTGAAACTTTTTTTTACCTTATAAATAAATATTTAAATAAAATTGTAAGTATAAAACCTATGAAAGCAGTGTTAGTATATAAAAATAAACATTAAAATAACTTAGGTATTTCCTAATGTGGGTATTACCCAGTGGAGGTGTCGAGCCTATCCGTAATAACAGCCAGGATGCTTCTACTTATGAGATTTGTCTTTTATTTATTTTTTTATTTTTTATTTGAAAACTAGGTATAAAAGGGTATAGAACGCATAGCAGATGAAAGCGGCGAGTCAGCACTATTCTGTTATATAGACGATATATTGGTAGCATCTGACACAGAGAAACAAAACAAAGAGCACGTTAGAATTCTATTCAATAGACTTAAGGAATTAGGTATTACGATTAAGGCGAGGTTGCAGTACTTTTTAACTTTTTTAAACCTCTGTAAATCTAGCAAAATGGCTAGTTTCCGTAAAAAAAAAAAATATTTAGGAAAATTGAACATACTATTAAGCACTGTGTGAAGATAGAAACGTGAATTAAAACAATTGGCTCGATAAAAAATAATCATTAAGATGACACTAAATCGCCATTTAAAACGGGTACCTTGAAGAGATTCCATCATTAAACCATGTAAAACTTATACCAAAAGATAGGTTTTATTGGTTTTTAGGGCATGCTGAGAAAATATTTTATAATTTCCTTATCATTTTGTCTCCACGAAACAATTATACACAAAATCTAGCAGCTCAAGCGCTCGCAACGACCGGCCAGTGTTCGCGGAAACGTCTTCAACTACAAGAGGGCCTTAATGTTAACAAATGCGTTTTTGGTCAGTCTAAAGTAGAATTTTTAGGTTATTTAGTGTCGGAGGACGGCATCAGTCCATTGCCGGAAAAGGTAAAGGCGATTACAGATTACACGCGACCGGAAACGGTAGAACAGTTACGTAGATTTTTAGGAATAATTAATTTTTATAGGTCGCATCTACCCCATGCCGCGTCACATCAGGCAGTACTTAACAATTTTTTACATAACACAAAAAAGAAGGACAAAACCAAAATTAATTGGGACGAAAAAAGTATTGAGGCATTCGAGCAATGTAAGGTTAGCCTTAAAAGCGCCGTTACATTGTCTCACCCTAGTGTAACTTTGTGTACCTTTAGCTTTAATGACGGATGCGTCGGATACATGCGTCGGTGCTGTACTCCAGCAAAAGATTAGGGGTAAATGGTTACCATTAGGATACTTTTCAAAGGAACTATCGGTCACACAGCAGAAATATAGCACTTATGATAAAGAGCTAACTGCTATTTACATGGCAATGTTACATTTTAGAAATATGATAGAAGGAAGGCCGGTGACAATTTTTACGGATCATAAACCATTAATAAACGCTTTTACCAAAATAAATAGCGATAAAGAAATTCCAAGGAGAGCCAGACAGCTTATGTATATAAGCGAATTTACTAGCGATATACAACATATTAACGGCTCAGAGAACACAGTAGCGGATGGGTTATCGCGTGTTGAGTCTATATTGTGTCCCACGACCATAGATTACGGCGAATTAGCCCGAGCACAGGACGCAGACCGTCAAGTTACAGCCTCAGCAAGCGATAAACACGAATTCAAATACATAGTTGTACCTAACTGTGATAAGCAAATATATTGCGAGGTCTCAACTCAACTAATACAGCCAGACCGTACTTACCTAAGGAATTCAGAAAGTTAGCTTTTGATTAGTATTCACAACCTTAGTCACCCAGGTATTCGTACAACTAGGAAGTTAGTAACTAAAAGATTTTTTTGGCCAGGAATGAATAAAGAGATAAACACATGGGCAAAAGCATGCATACCATGTCAAAAATCAAAGATAAGTAGACACACACTTTCCGGTTTAGCTAAATTCTCACAATGCACTTGATTTGAACACATACATACTGACATAGTCGGTCCGTTACCGACGTCACGCCATGGATATCGTTATTGCATAACAACTATGGACCGTTTCACGCGCTGGCCTGAAGCTATACCAGTTTCAGACATATCAGCTGATACGGTTTCCAGAGTGATTTATAAAGAGTGGATATGTAGATTTGGGTGCCCTAGTAGAATAACCACCGATCAGGGAAGACAATTCGAAAGCGACCTTTTCAGCGCACTTATGAAAATGTTAGGCGTGCATAAAATACATACTACAGCGTATCACCCGCAGAGTAATGGTCTTATAGAAAGATGGCATCGCTCGATGAAAAGTGCGTTAGCCGCAAGATTAGCTGATAGGGTTGATTGGGCAGAGGAGTTATCGACTGTCATGTTAGGGTTAAGAGCTGCATTGAGAACTGACACTGGGTTTAGTGCCGCAGAATTGATTTATGGACAGCCTTTGAAATTACCATCAGACTTTTTCCAACAAAATCAGCAACACGAGAATCACCACGATTACATAGAACAGTTACGTAAAACAATTAGTGAAATGAAACCTCAGATGAGGTCAGTAAGTGATCGAAGAAAAATATTTATAAGCAAAGATTTAAAGGTCTGTACACATGTATTCATACGGAACGAAATGGTAAAAAAGTCCCTAACTCCAACATACGAAGGTCCTTACCTCGTGCTGAATAGAACAGATAAGGTGTATACAATTCAGTTACCCAATATAACCGTAAATATATCCATTGATAGGTTAAAGCCTGCGTTTATTTTGAGCGAATAGGACAGCCAACAGACAGATAAAAATAACCATAACAATTCCGATATGAATGATAATATAAAGTCAGCCACAGTACCTATGATAGAAACTAGCAATAAGAACTCTGAATGTAAAATAACAACTAGAAGTGGACGCATAGTTAAACCACGAGTAAGATTTAACTTGTAATTATCTATATATCGCACACCTAGATAAAGAGTAGCACAACTCAAAATACCTCTTTTTTCAGGAAGTGCGAAAAACGTTTTACTCGTTTTCTATTTGACCGATTTAAATTATTGGTGTATGATGCTGTATATTATTTTACTAAGATATTAATTTGCTCAATTACTTACCTTCAAATACACGTATAACTTTTTTATTATTATTTTTCGTGTTATATTAGTAATCGTGACTAAATCATTGTTTAATATTTTTATCAACTGAAATTGATTCCAGATTACTGGGGTAAGTGGAAATAATTTGAAGAACACCCAAGAAACAAGACCGATACAATCACGAATACAAAATCAACTCAAAATAATTCTCGCTTGATTACTGCGGTTAGCCACGAATACAAAACTAAGTGGAAATAATTTACTCTTGTGCGTATTGACAGCAACTTCCCCTGCGGCTGACATGTCGTAACTGGTGATGCGTTACTGTTGTTGGTGAGGGGTGACCGTGGGCTAATCAAAAAGACTGACTTACAGAGCCATCCAGTTTTTTATGAATGGAGTTTGTACACAGGTGTCTTTGGAGTCAGTGTAGTTTTCGACGCTGATTCCGATAATCTCAATAACTCGATTTTGTATTATTTTGAGTTGTGCCACCCTTCATCTAGGTGTGCGATATGTATGTTTATTTGTGGCGTTACCATAGGGGATACTGAGGGTCCCAAGGGGTGTTAATTTTATATAGCAGAGTAGGCCACTATGGTAACTACCCTTAATATATTGAATCCTCGTTGCCATTTGCAACCTTAGAGACGGTGCTACTAGAATAGCTACCGCAATTAGCATTAAGAGCCCGTGCACATAATTCACTCGCTCGAGTTTAGGTAAATTCCTGCTATGCTATGTTTGTGTGCACCGTTTACGCACACATGCCTAAAGATCGAGCGTAGTGATCGCTTAAAAAGTTTTGATACTATTAGTCGTTTTATTTTTTAATTAAAACAGGTATTGTTAAGAAATAAAAGTCTGGAATGTTTGTGTACATTTTAATAGTATATTTATCACAATAAGCATAAAAATGGTACATGTAGGTACAATTAAATAGATAGATTAGATAATGTTGAGGTAAGTGTTTTACATAAATACGAGTAGTTTCCATAATTTTGTAATTAAATATATTCTTCATTCAAAAAAAAATCAATTGAATAGGCGAATTGGAATTGGATTGGGATAAAAGATAAAGTTTTAGAAAATACAAAACATTTAAATTTGAACATAAGGGCTTTACCTACTTTGAGGAGTGGATAGAGAGGCGCCACGGCGTCCTCACCTTCCGCCTGACGCAGGTTCTCACCGGGCATGGGTGCTTCGGTGGGTTCCTGTTCAGGATAAAGCGGGAGGAAACGCCCGGGTGTTTCCATTGTGAGGATCGTCTAGAGGACACGGTGGAGCACACGGTGGAAGTGTGCCCTGCCTGGGCGGAGCAACGCCGTGTCCTCGTGGAGGCGATCGGCGGCGGCGACCTCTCGCGTCCAGCCCTGGTGCGAGCCATGGTACGGAGCGAGAGGGCATTGGAAGCCGTCACCTCCTTCTGCGAAGCAGTAATGCTCGCGAAGGAGGAGGCGGGGCGCGTGAGGCGAGCGTGAGTGAGTGGCAGTCTCTGCGCCCTCACGTCCCTAGCCGCCGCAGGAGGAGACGCCCCGGGCGCCGAGAGTCGATTGCGGACTCCCGGCCACCGTAGGCGCGAGCTTGCGGGTGGCGAGCAATGGGTAGCTCGCCGCCCGGTAAGGACCAAGCTCGGGTCGACGGCGCGTAGTGTTCAACGCGCGCCTCAAAGAGATGTCAGCAGTACTGTAGGGGTCTGCTAGGACCGATGCCTGCCGGGGTCGCGTGATTGTTCGAAAGAGATACCGTGACCCTGGCACATGGGCAACTGAAGGAACACGGGTGGGTTTTAGTCAGTAAAAGTCTGACACGCCCTCCCGCTCCGCCCAGAGCGGGAGAAGTCATTCGATGATTACCCATCCAAAAAAAAAAAAAAGGGCTTTACCTATAAAATTGTTATTTTATTGTACTGGCCAGAAACCGATGAATTTAGATAACGACCTAGTCAAAAAAAATAAGACTCCGTGGTATAATGAACATTTATATGTATATATTACATTATCTTGTTTCTTCACATGTATTTATTTATCCAAAATCGACTGTTACACATAGAAAATTTCAAATAAATTTTGGATGAAAACGAATGATTTTTTCTGGTGATTCCTAATACAAGATTGATGACGCTAGATGAAGGGACACTCGAATTAAATAAATTTAAAACAAAAAATAGTCCATTGTAGTGGAAAGTCCACTAGAATTGATTGAATTCTCCCAAATGTAAGCATTCCCATGATAACCGAATAAAGTGATACCCTCGAGCTGGTTTGATGATAAAGGATAACGGAACTTTTGAATAGCTTTTTGTAAACCCAGCGAATGTGGGCTCATTAGATGTATCTCAACGAGTCCTGTTCATTTTACCTAATGATGATGACCTAGGTTGTTCTGGAAGGTGTATAACGAATTTCATGTTTGTCATCAAATCTGATGATTTATGACGTATTAAAAAAAAAACTACTTACTAGATCTCGTTCAAACTAATTTTCGGTGGAAGTTTACATGGTAATGTACATCATATATTTTTTTTAGTTTTATCATTCCCTTATTTTAGAAGTTACGGGGGGGGGGACACATTTTACCACTTTGGAAGTGTCTCTCGCGCAAACTATTCAGTTTAGAAAAAAATGATATTAGAAACCTAATATCATTTTTGAAGACCTATCCATAGATACGCCACACGTATGGGTTTGATGAAAAAAAAATTTTGAGTTTCAGTTCTATGTATGGGGAACCCCAAATATTATTGTTTTTTAAAAAAATGATATTAGAAACCTCAATATCATTTTTGAAGACCTATCCATAGATACCCCACACGTATGGGTTTGATGAAAAAAAAATTTTGAGTTTCATTTCTATGTATGGGGAACCCCAAATATTATTGTTTTTTTTCTATTTTTGTGTGAAAATCTTAATGCGGTTCACAGAATACATCTACTTACCAAGTTTCAACAGCATAGCTCTTATAGTTTCGGAAAAAAATGGCTGTGACATACTCGGACGGACAGACAGACAGACAGACATGACGAATCTATAAGGGTTCCGTTTTTTGCCATTTGGCAACGGAACCCTAAAAACGACACCTTGACAAAAAAAAATGGAAATGATTACAGCCGCCATCTTGGATTTTTATTTTCACCTCATCATCGGCTTCAGCACCCTCGGAAACTGTAAAAACGACACCTCTGACAAAAAATTTGGAAATGTTTTCAGCCGCCATCTTGGATTTTTATTTTCACCTCATCATCGGCTTCAGCACCTTCGGAAACTATAGAAACGACACCTGTAACAAAAATTTAGAAATGTTTTCAGCCGCCATGTTGGATTTTTATTTTCGCTTCATCGTTGGCTTCAGAACCCTCGGAAACTATAAAAACGACACCTCTGATAAAAAATTTCGAAATTTTTGCAGCGGCCATCTTGGATTTTTATTTTCACCTCACTATTGCCTTCATCACCCTCTGAAACCAGAAAAGCTATCTCTTTTTCTACTATAAAATAAAAGATGTTTTACCATTTTTTGTTACATGACAATTTCTACAAGTTTCTCTCACCGGAAGCTGCGTCAAAACACTTCGTTCCAGAAATAAATGTAGGGCGATATAAATATTTAGTTATATCTACTATCTAGCGGATTCGGTAGGCAGACGTTGTCGTGCGACAGTTCACCCAACTTCAACAAAAGCTAAGAATGATCCAGATGACGCAAAAATTATTAACATAAAATCACCAAAATCGGTCAAGCCGATAAGGATGAGAAGATTTACGGACACTCGTACACCGGTATTCTGTAAGACATTAACATTTTGCAACAAGCAAAAAAATACACAAGCTTACAACTTAAAAAAGAAATTAATACTTACCGGACCAAAATGTGGTAGTTTTTTTTTTTTTTTTTTTTTTTTTGGATGGGAAATCATCAAATGACTTCTCCCGCTCTGGGCGGAGCGGGAGGGCGTGTCAGACTTTTACTGACTAAAACCCACCCGTGTTCCTTCAGTTGCCCAGTGCCGGGGCCACGGTATCTCTTTTGAACAATCACGCGACCCCGGCAGAAATGTGGTAGTTGGCGTACAATATTTGGAATATGTTTACGTAGATCACGTGGGCTCCTGCGGTGCAAAGTGATACGTCCTCACGCTGGGAAGGCCCGGTCGTTACTGGCGGGATTGGTTTTGCGCGATCGATTATATAGTTCACTTTGACTTTTATTTAACAAATTAAGTTTATGTTAATTAATAAAATAAAATTTGGATTCTATTCATTAGTTAACTTAAGTTTAATATATAATTTTTAAAATTTCATAAAAGTGTTTCTAAGGTATAGAAAAAAATAGTTATTTGTCGAGAAGTTTCCCAAAAATTACGTTATTTCAACATTTTTTTTTTGCTATATTTCGTATTAAAATCAAAAAAGTGGTTCCGCCACGTCCAATTAGACCATTTAATGATGTTATTTATATTTTTTTAATGTAAAGAATCCTTTGCAGTTTTTCGTAAAACGAAGACAAACGTCACTCGTTCGTTACTTTTCGGAAAAGGGGTTGTGGGTATTGTTGATTTATCAGTATGCTATAAGTCTTTTGAAAAATCCCTTTCCGCCACGTACAAGATTAAGAACTCATCTCTTATAATAACAAATAAAAAAACGAATATTCGTCTTCCCTACCTCACAACAAGTGATCAAAATTGGCCAAAATGAGTTAATTATGTGCACGGAGCCTTAAGATGAGTTAAATAATTTAAACAATATAATTTAAGAGTAATCATTTATTAATGAACAAGACAAGATACATAAGTTTTATCGTAATATAAATATACATAGGTGAAAACTACAGATGTAACAAATGTTTGAACTCAATATTGATTGTGAAATTGAGATGGACAGGACAGTCCAGCAAATGACCTCACAGGCTCAACAAGCTGTATAGTTATCATTATATTCGTTATGTAATAATCATATTTTATTGTATTGTATTCATTAGTAATTTAAAATTCTTATGTTAATCCAGAAACCAGTGAACTATTCAATTCAATTTTGTATAACATATTTAACCAATGAACACATAGGTTTTTTAATAATTAACTTGTTTATATGTAACTTGAACTAACTGCATGCACTGCGTCATTCAATGTAGCATGGTGACGATTGTAAAAATCACGGAATAAAGAAAACTAGAGGAAGTGCCCGTCAGATATCGCGCGCGTGTCAACATTTAGCGCAGATGCGCAGCATTTAGCTTATTCGCCGTCAGATACTTGTCGCGATTGGTTGTCGCAGAAATACGCGAAATATTACAAATTATGTCTTGTTGTGCGGTTTTGACCTGCAAAAACGAAAGCAGAAAAAAAATGTATCTTGTGGAGGTGTATCCTATCATCAGTAAGCACTAAACTTTGTTAATTTTTAATATAATTGATTTTAATTGCAATACCACATGTTATGACTTCAATGCAAACTATAAACAACCTTATATTCATTGACACAAAGTCTTAATGCACGTAGTCGTCATCTGGAAAATCATAACCAAAATTCTAGTAACTTCGACGCTACTCGATTAGGGATGGGACACATCCGTAAAGTAGGTCGGTATCGATAATTTTGTCTGATTTTAGTAAGGAATCAATAGCTCATTATATATTAGCGTACCTAGTGATAGGTTCAATATAATTGTTTCCATATATTTTTTTTCCTGTTTATGCCAATTTTATTTTATTAGTATTACATAATGTGGTTAGCTAGCGACCTCGACAAGTAATCATTCAATTCTTGCTTGAGCAACCGGCAGCAAGTTCGTCATGCTCTCTTAGATGTCAATGCTTGCGGTAGCGTCGGGGGTCGGGTTACCCCCTTCCCTCAAATATGGCGAGGGGTGCAATGGCTGATCTTTGCGTTATGCTCGTGAACGGGTAGGTACTGCTTGTGGTGACTGGTCGTCTTGCTGACTTTAATGTTAATATTATTATTAATATTACTTACCTGTTTAATTTATTTTACGTCGATGGTCCTAGTTTATCATTTGTGGCCTCGACTTGTAACTCAGGTCGTAACAGCTATGTGAACATTGCATATGTAAGCTGTCACGCCCTTTATGCCAGGCTTTTATTTTTGCAGCCATGTTTCTATATACATATTTTTTTTGCTTATGCTTGGGTATAGTTTTCATTTTATTTGTTGGTATATTGGGTTGGCTAGCTGGCATATAGCAAATCATTTAATTTAATTTGTGTCTCTTAATGTTTTACTATATACCATTGTATAGAATCAAGTTCTTCTAACTGGACAGACAGCTGTGCTGCTGGGGAGTTGGCCACTTCTTCTTCCCAGCTAAAGCACTAGGAAGTGCGCGACGGGTGGGCGTTTTGGGGGGACTGTCTTTTGTGATTTTGACGTTCGAAAAGTGCTGATCCTCAGCCTAATTTGAATAAATGACTTTTGATTTTGATTATGCTCACATGGCTGGTTATAAAATAAGACAGTTGATTAAAAAAAATTAAGTGTGATATTTGCGTTAGTGCTTTAGTAACAGAAAAAAAAACAATCATTACATAGATTTATTATAGCTAAGGATAGAGGGGGATTATTATACCCATCAGAATCTGTGATTAAGATATGTCAGATGTCCGAAATATTTTTAAAAGACGGTCACATATTCAATAAAGATTATATCATGGCTAAAATAATGCGCCAGTTTATTAGGTCATCGATATTCCAAAACATAAGCTATCATCAATTATGGGAATTTCTTACGTCTAATCATATTACTGACTTAATGAAAGCTATCACGGCAAAATATATTAATATACGATTTCATCACCTATTAAAATTAAACATAAAATTATCAAAACGGTAATTAAATAAATATGTGTTATTTCAAGGTCAGTAAATATTTTTAGTACTATCTGTTATCATTTCATTTATCGTTAGCTTCTGTCAGCGGTTTCGCCCGCGTACCTGATTTTATGAAAATAACATAACCCCCCTATATACAAACATACAAATACCTCTTTAACATTGATATTTTAACGATAATCAACCTTTTCCGTTATTAAACATTTGTATGATGTTAACAAATTATTACATTGCTCACCCGAATAAATTACGTAACGTCAATATTAAAATATCGATATATGTCTACATTTCTAAATTTTTTTTTGGTACTTACTAAAAGCGATTACAAGTGCATGTGAATATGACATCTATTTCAATGGAGCTAGCGTTCTGAATCGAATGAATTGGTTACAGTGCCATCTAGCATTGAGTTGCTGAACTCGTTGTTAATTTGTGTATCTAAAGTTTTTAAACGAAAAACGTCTTTATTGTGTGTGTCATGTCAAATAATAACAAATTTCATTCGTTGTAATACGACTTAATTTTTGAAAGCAATACGAAGATGATTTGTAAAAGTTGCGTGTGTAATTTGTAGCTTATCATATCACTGTTTTTTATGTGTGTAATGGACAATTTGATATGCAAATGTGTGAGTTTGGCGACACTGGTTCCCGTGCTTAGCCAGTGTTGGGGCACTTCTCTGTATTCTTTGTATTCTTTGTTCTGTGATTTTTACCAACGCAGCGCATTCCTGTGTGCCTTCTGCACTATTATAAGTAACGTAAGGTTGTGAATTATGTTATAACATTTTTAAACATAGGAAATGATTTTCTTTTCTTTTCTTTTTTCTTTTCTTTTTTGTAAGAGGGGGATGACTGTTGGGACACGTGCATAGCATGACGCAATAATATGCGAGGTTGCATTATATAGGACACGACGAGGCGACGCTGCCCGCTCTCACCAGTCATTTCCCTACCGTGTAAGAAACACCTTGTATACCGAGTTCTATATTCCGCGCAAATAAATCCGGTTCACATAAGTCGCATTTTATATTCCAACCACCTAACAGGAGTCAGTGAACACAAGTAGGGAAAGACTCAACAGTGTCACATCAGAGAAACCGCGTCTTTTCAGATACGTAAGATTTTTTTCCCTACTTTTTTATATAGAGCCTCAGCTCACTTTGTTTTGAAATATTACATCTAAACTACTCTTGAACTATTAGAAGTGCTTCTAAACTGCTCTTAATTTCTAGTTCTTCGCTATGGTTTGGAGGATTTATTCCGGAAGGCATTTGCACTTCTGCTGTCGTTCACTGCTTAGGAATAGTGACCAGGGGCTGTAATAAGAACTAAGAAGTTTAAAAAAATTAAAGCCATCATTATTTAATGTTATTCGTTTGCCTTTTTCTTTATTTCCTTTTTAGGGCTTGTGGCTAAGTAGGAACACCCGCACGGGTCGATCCATCAGGTTTTTAATACTAAATATTTCACAGAAATCTCGACGATTTACATGTCGTCAAAACAGTACTAAGACTAAGAGTGTCCTGACACACACATGAAACCTTGATGATTTACTTGACATAATAAACTTGTAAAATGAGGAATAGGTACAAAGCAGCAGGGTGGTCGCGTATCACACTCATAATTTCAGTGCTTTTTTTTTGTGTAGATATCTCTAAACTTATATTAATATTATAAAGCTGAAGAGTTTGTTTGTTAGGTTGAACGCGGTAATGTCAGGAACTACTGGTCCGAATAGAAAAAATCTTTTTTTGTTGGGTAGCTTATTTATTGAGGAAGGCTATAAGCTATATAAAATCACGCTACGATCAAAAGGAGCGGAGTAGCAACGAAAAATAGACGAAAACTGGCAGGCAATTCGATGCGAAGGGAAGGATCAGGGGAGCAAAGAAATTTGACGCGGACGAAGTCGCGGGCAGATGCTAGTAAATTATATGTGTTATACCTAGGAATTACAGTAATCACTGATGAGCTCAAAAGCTCTGTGCAATCTATCGGTCCATTCATTATTTTGTGTCCACTTTCTTCCTACGAATGGCGAGTAGGACTATGTGAAAGTGTCCTAACTTGTTGGTGTAGCTAGTGAGTATCTGAGTCATGAGCTGATGGTATATATCTAATTATCTAATAGCTAATGAGCTTTCAACAACCCACAGTTCGATGCCCTATTCTCGTTTTATGTAGAAAAATCTGCCTTACACAGAACATTATTTGGGCAAGCAGGTCCTTAGTTTATATTAAACGATCGCGTATAAAAATATGCATTCAACTGACATACGACATGGTTTACAATTCAACTTTTAAGGAGGGAGTATGTCACGAGAACTTATATGTATAACTAAATTGTAACGAGTAGTTATAGCTTTAATTTTATATATTCTCAAAAAAAAAACCTTCTAAAGGGACCGTTGCCTTAGGGGAAAATACGAATACCACGCGGAGGGTAGCGGGTGATTTGTCAGTCAAGTATAAAAACATTAGCGTGGAATAAATGGATTGAGATAGTCAATTTATTTCCAGAACCCGAAGGATTTATGTTTGCAATGGGTACAGATCATGATAACTCAAAATTAAAGGTTTATCAAACTTCAAACTTCTTAGCCAACCAGAGACTACATACTTTTTACTGCACTAACATTTTTTATTTCACTATTCCCTTAGTTACCCGTCAGCTCGACAGATGGCGTTGTACATTCCTAAAGCGCGCTATGGTTTCGTTACAACGATTAGTAGTAGAGCGGGTGCCCAGTATGGCCATGTTCACCGGAAGACGTAGAGCTGCACGGCCTCTGGAACGTGCAGTTACATTTTTGAAAAGTTCATATTATTGTGCACTTGCACGATAAAGATGGACTTTATATGGCTTTATATCAATAGGGTGTGTCCTATTCTAGTGTGAATACCGGTTCTTCGATTCTCATTACTTCGCAAACTCGTGGTTTACTTTTAATTTATAAATGAATGTCATTTTTCATGATGAAATGATTAATTACGTACGGAGAGCCTTCTCCATTTCGACGTATTTTCATATTTTTTCAAAATCATAGTTATTTAAGAAAATTTTATCACATTTGACATTTTTTCTTTTCTTGAAAATTCTCGGCAATGTAATGTGTCTTCTAACATTACAATCTTACAGTCAAGTCCTCCAGTTACAGTAATGCCGAATTTAACAAACAATAATATTGTGACATCTTCCTCGCGGGTGCTATCGTAGGGGTCACATGTGTGTATGTCAGAACAATCCAAGTACTGGTTTGGCGACATGTAAATCGTCAATATTTCTGTGAAGCTTCTTATATCCCTTCTGGAATATATTCTCCAAACCATGGCGATGAACTAGAAACTAAGAGAAGTTTAGAAGAACTAAGCGAATAGAGGGATAGTACCTGGATGCACGAGCTCTGCTCGTTTTTTTTTTTTTTGTGGTAAAATGACATTTTCTAAAAATGAATCCTATCTAGATCGATTTATCGCCCCCGAAACCCCTGTATACTAAATTTCAAGAAAATCGTTGGAGCCGTTTCCGAGATTCAGATTATATATATATACAAGAATTGCTCGTTTAAAGACATAAGATATAAGGAATTAGCTCGATGCTGCGTCGCTGTCTCCACTCTATCTGAATGGAGTTCAGATAGAATACGTAAAAACAGTTAAAAATCTAGGGGTGACCATGGACTCTTACTTATCGTGAGAGAGCTTACTGTCATTGAACACCAAAATTTCCGTTGCTTTTACTCTGATACATCATCTACGCTGCATTGTCTACGCCAATGACTGTCATTTGGATGCCACCGAGGAGGTTTTAAATAAACTTGAGCGTAATGTATGTATTTTTTTTATTATTATTGAATATTACTAAAAGATTGAATTTCCTTTGACTCAATCGGCGGTAGGTATGACAAAATATTTTTTTTTTAAAATCTACAAAATTAAAAAAATATTGAAAACGTTTTATTAGTCAATTTAGAACCTTGTATACAACGGCTATGTTAGCCAAATTTCAACAAAGCAAATAGTTTAGTCCCCCAGCGAGATGGACGGACGACCTTATAAACGTGGCTGAAATAGACTGGATGTGGAAGGCGGAGGACAGAATGTTCTGAGGCAGCCTGGGAGAGGCGTTTGTCCAGTAGTGAACTGCGGTAGGAAGAGTCGAATGAAATAGCTTAGCGATTCGCATTCGGCGACTAAAACTAAGCTCGATCCGAACCGCTGATATATTTTGTGGCTCTTTTTTAACATTTTGTAACACTATACTGTGATAGTTCATAGAATGTACACATGAAAACATTTAAATAGTGGTACCTTTAGGACTCTTTTGTCATCTATGTTTATAATAAAAATAAATGTCAATGGTTATAGGTGACTGCTAATTAGGAATCCCGTGTGTTTACAATCTACTGTTAAGAATCAAGTATAATGTGACTAGAATGCAAAAGTCAGTGTATCAGTTTTGTTCCATTAGGAACGCAAGCGTTTATTATTTCGCTAGAAACGAAAAACTTGTCAACCAAGTGGAAATTGCTACGGAAGCGTGCGGGTGTCGACCTCAGGACGATCTGCTTCTCACATCGACAACTGTACGTCGCGTGGCTTGCTCCCGCGTCACCAAGGCCCCAATTATGTTTTGACTGGCCTGTTAGTCTAGTGGTTAGTGACCCTGACTGCAAAGACTGAGGTCGTGGGTTCGATTCCCACCCAGGACAAATTTTTGTGTGATGAGCACAATCATTTGTTCTGTGTCTGGGTGTAATTTATCTATAATATCGATGCCTTAGTTCACAATTGCACTAACTACAAAATTGACAATTTTGAGGAGAGAGTTTTAAAGTTTTTTAAAGTTTAGACCAGAACAGTACAAAAACAAAGTAAAACAACAAATCAAATAAGCATCTATTCATAAGACTAGTCCTTTAACTACATCATAATATCTCAATATTGTAATGTATAAAAGTGTGTTTAGCATTAAAAAGCGAAAATTGAACATTTTGTAGTTAGTGCAATTGTGAACTAAGGCATCGATATGTATGTATTTAGAAATATATAAGTATATTTATTAGTTATCTGGTTACCATAGTACAGGCTCTGCCTAGTTTGGGATCAGATAACGGTGTGTTGGTTGTCCTAAGATATTTATTACTTATTTATGTGTGGCAATTATTATTCCCCGCGGAACCTTAGCACGTTCAATCTCGCCAATTATGTCATATAACGGGGCGAGTATGGCCTCTATCACGGCGCGCATTTTATCACGGTTTTATCACGGTTTTTGGTCCCAAACTTTGTGACTCAAGCCTATCACAGTAGGCCGTACTCGACCCGTAGAATATGATATTAGCAGATATAGTGATAAGATAAGGAATTGACGTAGTTTCAAAGTAAGGGATCATTACGTACTCCCGTCCACCGTAGGCGCGAGCTTGCGGGCGGCGAGCAATGGGTAGCTCGCCGCCCGGTAAGGACCAGGGTTCGGGTCGACGGCGCGTAGTGTTCCACGCGCGCCTCAAAGAGCTGTCAGCAGAACTGAAGGGGCTGCTAGGACCGATGCCTGCCAGGTTCACGAGATTGTTCGAAAGAGTCACCGTGACCCTGGCACATGGCCAACTGAAGGAACACGGGTGGGTTTTAGTCTGTAAAAGTCTGACACGCCCTCCCGCTCCGCCCAGAGCGGGAGAAGTCATTTGATGATTTCCCATCCAAAAAAAAGGGATCACTAAGTGGTCATAGTGAATAAGGGGGAAAATTTGTTAATTGTAGGTACTAAGTTTTGCTAATTACCGGAAAATATTATAAAATGTGGTTGTTATTATACTGCGTTGTGGTGTTTTACGACATTTACGCGAAAGAAGTCGCGGGCTACTAGATAATAAAATATGATAGGTAAACATACTTTAGACCAGCATTCCTCCAGCTACTCATTTTCTATGCAATCCTCAGTTAGTAACTTTAGAAGTAGGGTAGGTTAACACTTCACATTTATTTTCAAAACAACGTTTTAAATTAAATTAAAACGCCATTTACTACATAGTGTCACAAGTTTACAGTTGTGTCAGTGTCAAAATTTAAGACCCGATGAAAATTAAAAAAGAAATGTTTTTCTCGTTCTGGAGTCATTCGAGGTAATATGCTTGTCTATGGTGAAACACGCAGAGATAATAAAAATGAACACAAATATGTTTTATTTTTATTTTCTCTTATCATAATGATCCGAGAATGATGAGCAACTATGTGTTTTGATGCGACCCATGCGATAAAAATAATGAACCCCTTTACGTATTTGAATGACCTATTGTCACTAATTTGGTTGAACTGGTTCAGACAAGAATAAATATAGAATATCAGCCTATAATGTTTCCTGTTGGGATCCAGGCCTCAGCTCTGTGAGCGGGCCATAATCCACCACGAAGGTCAAAGCGGGTTGCTGAATGTCACATGTCTTCGAATTTTTGGTTCTAGGACATGCCGGTTTCCTCACGGAATTTTCTTAACCCATTTTGAGAGCAGCATGCGTAGCATAACCACCATAGAAAGAACCTTGTCTATTCTTGGTAGAATAGAGATAGAATTGTCAGCCAGCATAAAACGGTACAAATCTTTCTACAATCTGTAATTGTGTCTATTCTTCCGTTGACAAAACCCATTTCTACGGTGGTCATGCTACGCGTGCTGTGGTGATAAAATCATTAGTACATGCACTATCCCATTTCTTCCTGTGGTTGTTTTAAGAGGCGACTAAGGGACTCACTAGAGAATGGGCAGCAGCGTTCTCTATGCATGTTACTACCATACTGCGATCGCCGACCCGCCTGCCAAACGTGGTGATTATGGCAAGACCCCCCAAAATTGGAGGAGGCCTATGTCCAGCAGTGGACGTGTTACAGCTGAAATCATGAAAGTGCCTGCTTGGGTTCGACCCCACGACCTACAACTCGTTTACGACCATTAACAATGACTACTTAATGTCTGTCTAACTGACTAACAAAGATAAATTGTGTCGTAATTACCCATAACAATAGGTCAAAGTTGCGAAAAATAAAATACTCATTAACAAAATAAAAACGGTATAAGCTTAGATAAAGGATCTGTGATGATGTGATTAATCGGTGTACCCCAAAGAGCTGGATTTTGAAATCCTACGGTACCAAACCATAGGACTAGCTCTCGGGCTATCCCAAGTGCATTGAAAAAAATGTAAACACCGATAAAGTGAATCACAAACAAACCGGAACATATTTTTAAACCAAATCGATATGCGAAGTTTCGTCCGAATTGCATAAGAAATTCGTCAGAACAATCATCTGTTAGTTCACATGACATTGTACGCTTAGACCGTGTGTAGACGATATTTATCACGTACGTTTTCAGTTCGTAGTAAACGGTCGCCGTGGGCGTGAGTCAGATTTCTAAAAAAGCGATTTACTTATTATAATAAAGTTCGCATCTCCATCAAAATCGCTTACTTCTCATCGAACACGTAGGCACAATTGCACATGACAGACGCAGTTGAAAACTCGAACTCAAAAGCAAAATGTCGAGATTTCTAAAATAGCGCATTACTCATTATCATATGGTTCGCGAGCAGTGGTGGCGCACTGGTAACGGCCGCGACTTACGAGTTAGTCGTGAGTTCAAACTCAAGCACGCGCATTAATGTGTGTAAATTATTATTTCATCACCACTACTCTCAAAACGGTGAAGCAAAACATCGTGAGAAAACCGGTATGTCTTAGAACCAAAAATTCGTAGACATGTGACATCTACCAACCCGCAAAGGGCCCGCGTGTTGGATTATGGCCCACTCCCTCTCACCGAGAAGAGGTCTGTGTCCCAGCAGTGGGAACATTATATAAGGTGTATCTTTTAATACGAAATATTTTAAGAGGCACACCTGTAGGGTGGTAAAGAAGCTATAGAAGCAAAAAGAATTTTTTTATCTAAGCGTTTTTTAATTT
The DNA here is from genome assembly GCA_947507805.1 of Aporophyla nigra. NCBI lineage: Eukaryota > Metazoa > Arthropoda > Insecta > Lepidoptera > Noctuidae > Aporophyla > Aporophyla nigra. The sequence continues at coordinate 7,241,927 of OX382291.1, read as the reverse complement.
GCGTAATTATTATAATTTTAAAACTGCTTGAGACGTTTTGCATAAAACCTTTACTCCAAATTCTATACATTGGCCCGCCTGACGCTGCGAGGGCGGCGCACAGTGGATCGTCCCCATACAAGAGGTCGGACATAGAATCAAAAATTGAAAGAGTATTTAATTTTAAAAAACAAAATATATAGTTGCATTCCTCTATTAAAGAACAACAAAAATTGTTCTACGCTTTTCTTATTTGACCAGCACTTTAGGAGCGATTCGATGAAAACTGTTATTTTTGTATGGAAACGAACACAAAAATGTATGTATCTCATGATTCCCTCTTTGTTTCGACTTCCGGTTTTCACTACTGTTATTTACCCATTTTGTGTAACATTTTCTTCAAGGACACATGGTGCCCCCAGAGTGCCCCTTCCGAGATATTTTGCCTATAGTAACTATCTTTGTTATTGTATTACTGATGGAATGGAGGTACATTAAGTATACTTATTACTGAGAATGAGTCATCACTCAGTAGTTCCTTAAATAACAGGTGCATTTTTGAGTACTTTAATGACTTATGAATGCTTTTGTTGCAACATAACAAAAGCGTTAATGAGTCATTAAGTAACGAGTACCAGTACTTGCTTAATCTAACTAGTTATTGTAAATACTGTGTTAACAGCCTTTAAGCTCTGCAGTGTGATTGGCTCATGTCATCATTAGCTTATCAAATTTATTGCTAGTTGCAAACTTGCTGCCCTATATATTTTAGTGTGTTTTGCAAATATAATTCAGCTGTATTTACAACCTCTACCAAGTGTGTGTCATTGTGGGTTTCCGTGGGTAGGAAACCCACAATGACACACACTTGGTAAACTTGGAAACACTTATTTAGAACTTTATGTTGCTCTTCGTAATTATAAAAATCTTTGTAACTATGAAAATTTATTTAACACAATGAAGTCGAATAGTAACGTCCAGTTAAGTTAAAATGATGTGTCGTATCTAAAGAACTGGTGTCGACGATTTTGCTATTGGATTTACTCCAAATGGATGCAATCAAGAAGGACAGCCGACAAGTTCATGGACAAGAACAGAGAGTGGTCAAGTTCCGATATCATTGGGCCAAATTGTTTTAAGGACAATATTGTTCACACTGAAGAAGCTGAAAATGAGGCAGAAGAGGTAATCAGTCCATCAAAATCAGATGCATCAACTTCAACATATAAATCTCCTCGCAAGCGCTTTGAAAATTTATCGAGGAGACAGAAAAGAAGACGTGTTGATGAAAATATTGCTAGTTGCATTCGTCCAGATGAGCTTTTACATACTGTTGAAAGTGCACTTAAGACTGCCGGAAACAAATATAAGGCCAAAATAATGAAACATTTGATGGGGATTCTTGAGCACGTCTCAACAGTCTTGAATGTCCTGGAAACTAAACAAAATACTTTGCTTCGTGAAGTTCCTACTCGCAAAGCACTTGGTCTTTACGTTTACATACAGTTATCCAAGTGACGTTACATCACACTTAGGGACTTTAGTTTTAAAGAAGGTCATGTAAAATACCCAAGCTATTACATGTTAGTGAAAGAAAAACTTAAGTGTTACCCGGCAAAGGAAGAAAGGAAATATTTGCAAAACACACTAAAATATATAGGGCAGCAAGTTTGCAACTAGCAATGAATTTGATAAGCTAATGATGACATGAGCCAATCACACTGCAGAGCTAAAGGACTGTTAACATAGTAATTACAATAACTAATTAGATTATGCAAGAACTGGTGGTTGTTACTTAATGACTCTTTAACGCTTTTGTTATGTTGCAACAAAAGCGTTCATAAGTCATTAAAGTACTCAAAAATGCACCTGTTATTTAAAAGGAACTACTTAGTGATGACTAAATTCTCAGTCATAAGTATACTTAATGTACCTCCATTCCATCAGTAATACAATAACAAAGATAGTTACTATAGGCAAAATATCTCGGAAGGGGCACTCTGGGGGCACCATGTGTCCTTGAAGAAAATGTGGTATAAAATGAGTAAATAACAGTAGTGAAAACCGCAAGTCAAAACAAAGAGGGAATCATGAGATACATACATTTTTGTGTTCGTTTCCATACAAAAATAACAGTTTTTATCGAATCGCTCCTAAAGTGCAGGTCTAATAAGAAAAGCGTAGAACAATTTTTGTTGTTCTTTAATAGAGGAATGCAACTATGTATTTTGTTTTTTTTAAATTAAATACTTTTTCAATTTTTGATTCTATGTCCGACCTCTTGTATGGGGACGATCCACTGTGCGGCGACCGGACAGCGCGAGCGCGGCCACTATAGAAACTAGAGTAATGGATGTTAAAAATAAGAAGGAGCCAGTATTTCTTATGTGCGTCAAATAATTTATACATATTAAATTTTGAAAAAAAAAAAAACATTTCGGAAAAAAAAAATTTTTCGTTGCTGTAGCTTCTTTACCACCTACGACACAGCTCCAAGGGACAGTAGATTAGAGTATTTGATATAAATTTCAGCTTGATACCTCCACGCGTTCCTGAGAAAAAGGGTCTTGACAGACGGACGGACGGACGGACGGACAACAAAGTGATCATATAAGGGTTCCGCTTTTTCCTTTTGAGGTGCGGAACCCTAAAAATGACAGTCAGCAGAAACAAATACAGGCAACGTATGTATACTCGTAGTTGCATTTATGAAAAAATATTTTCTTCTGTAGTACCAATATTTAGTATCAACTCACCGTTCGATCTCGATCCTGTACGAGGTATGATCAGCATCATCGTGTGTGGGCTGCAACACCTCGGGGTGCACTATGACACCCTCCCCGCCCCCCAGGTTCCACGCCAGACGCAGCTTACTGCCAGTCACCGATAGCTTCATGTAACTTTCTGTTTCCTAGAAAAGATTTGAGACCATATTGTTGTGTACTTATACAAAAAAATGGGAATTTGTACCAATACTTATTTCAGGTAAATTTCTGTCATGCCAACAAAATGATATTCTCGTTGAAGCCTAAATTGTTTCGACGTAGAGAATACGAGCCTTTACGCACTATGAGTCCATCGGATTCGGTCTGAATCCTAGAAATGTCGATCCGAAGTTATTATAATACTATTTATCGGCCGAATATTTTGCTCCGTTTTTTCTGCCTAATCTAGAAACAGGTAATCTTCCGCATCTAGCTTTCCAGCAGCCTTTTGAAAGTCGTCGTTCCATCTACCTACGTGAAACAGTAGACAATGGCGATTGACCATTCTTCAAACCTATTTCTTAAATAAGGGCGTAGTTCTACCATGGTTGTACTTTGGATTTATAGTGATTCCAACTGACCTGCGTGTCATCCATGAGGTAGAGCAGCGGGCCGCCCCCAGGCGCGTGTCGAAGGACAGCGCCAGGGCCGCGCGCGACACGGCGGGCGACGCGCCCGACACCGCGTACGCGCGCACGCAGCCAACGCCTGCGCCATCCGCAGAAGTCAGGGATACTGAGATCTGTGGACGATGGGGAGTACCTTTTTAAATATTTCGTGTATGAATAGATACACCTTATATAGGCTGATGATGATATAGTTGGCATCTCCATCAAAAGCGCTTACTTCTCATCGAGCACGTAGGCACAAATCACATGATAAACGCAGTTGAAAATTCGAACTCAAAATGTCGATTTTGAGTTCACACGGACGTATTAAAATCGCGGTGGGATGTTTTAGGGCACTCTATTTTCAATTCTCGGTGTTGAACCGAACATTGAGAATCCAACAGAGTGCAGAGCGACGAAAAAACACAGTTTTAGATTTTCAACTCTGGGCTTGAAGCAGTACGTCGTAAATCCAGTGCTATTTTGCCTATAATCCCAACCCCATAAAACCAGTTATTATTCTTATTCCTTCTCTGTTCATGCTGTTAGATTGCGGAACTCACTTCCGCCTACAATTAGAGACTTAAAACTATTTCCCTTTTCAAATGTCGAGTAAAAGAGCATTACCTTTCCTCATAATTATGTGTATTTACCTACATATGGTGCTTGTCATTTTAGGGGGGGGGGGGGGGGGTTGCCATAATCGCCACGCTTGGCAGGCACAAAACCGGTCGAAGTGGCGGAGCTTGGGGGAGGCCTATGTCCAGCAGTGGACGTCTTTCGGCTGAAATGATGATGATGATGATGACCTACATATGTTTACTTATATAGGATAAGTTTTTATCCAGCGCGTAAATTGTAACCATAAATTCAGCATATCATTTTAGACCCCCTTGCGAAGATATTTTTCGTCGGTTTTACAAAAAAAAAAAAAAATATCTGCTGTTTCATAGAAAAATGCAATACCTACGGAGTGAAAATGTATGGAATATTTTTTTTGTATAACCGACGAAAGTTTCTACGCTGGTGGGTCTAGAATGGTATGCTGAATTCATGGTTAGAGTTTGCGCAATGGGTAAAAACTGCGATCCTGTATATCTTTGCTTTATCATATTTATTTAAGTATATGTTAATTTCTTCTATATTTTAGTTTAAGACTTCGCATATTCATAATTTCTCTTCTTGTTCTTTTTCATTTCTCCTTTCGCAGATCTGCTGGAACAAATTTCTTAAGAAATAAGCAGTACCTTTGTACTCAATTGTATTACTATGCCTTATCTTATCACTCTGTAATTTACTGTGTGTACACAAATAATAAAATCTATACTAATATTATAAAGCTGAAGAGTTTGTTTGTTTGATTGAACGCGGTAATCTCAGGAACTACTGGTCCGAATTGAAAAAATATTTTTGTGTTAGGTAGTCTATTTATCGAGGAAGGCTATAGGCTATATAAAATCACGCTACAACCAAGAGGAGCGGAGCAGTAATGAAAAATGTTGCAAAAACGGGGAAAATCACACGGGTAGGCGAACAAGAAATTTAACGCGGACGAAGTCGCGGGCAGAAGCTTGTAAATAAATATGGACGCTAGAATTGGGCATAGGCTTCCCCCTAACGTCACCGCGCCGCACCAACCGGCCACACTTATTACAACACCATTATGACTTATGAATCATGCTATGATATCCCCCCGACAAGGTAGATCAACGACCTCGTGAAGGTCACCGAAATTAGCAGTAAGCGGGCAGCGTAGAACGAACTGATCGATGTGACTGTTAGTATTATTTACGATGCTTGTGGCCTACTTATGTGCAGCTGTGGGCTCCGGTTTATATGATGATGATTTCATTAGTGGAGATGATGTCTGGGAATACCTACATACTAACAATAAACTGAAGAGAACTGAAGATATTACTCTTTAAAACTCTTAATTATTACTCTATAAAAGACTTCCTATCAGACAAATCTCTGCTCCAATATAGTTCCCCTCAGTCATGATGCGTTCAGTGACTTACCTTTATTCGTTCCGTTTTGCATTTATCTTTTTATTTTTTATTTTATTTTTTTATGTGACATTTTGAATTTATAATAATATTGTAATTGTAATTGTATGTAAATTATTGTATGCCCCAAGGGCGGGACGTAGCTGATGTTAATTTAATTATTATTTAAGACCTGTGTTATGCACCTACCTATGATCCACAATAAAGTTTGAATTGAATTGAATTGAAGATTTTGTTTGTTTGGACGCCCTAATCTCTGGCACTACTAGTCGGATTTGAAAAAATATTTTAGGTTTGACAGCTCAATTCTTGAGGAAGCGATAGCTACATTTAAAATACCGCTAAGATCTTAAGGAGCCGAGCATAATGAAGTCAGAAAGCACTGTAAGCGGAAACGAAGTAATAGGGCGGGCGGGCAGGCGATGCGATGCAACGACGCGACGAGGTGGATCGGAAGAACAACAAATTCCCAGCGAACGCAGTAGTGGACAATAAGATAGTATTATAATATTCTTCTAAGAATAGTTTAGGTACCGTGTGATGCCGGACGTAAAGAATAACACCACCCCATTTCTTCCCGTGGGTGTCGTAAAAGGCGACTAATGGACTTACTAGAGAATGGGCAGCAGCGTTCTCTATGCATTTTACCACCATACTGCAATCGCCAACCCGCATCCCAAGCATGGCGATTATGGCAAAGCCCCCCAAATTGGGGGAGGCCTAAGTCCAGCAGTGGACGTCTTACGGCTAAATTGATGATGATGATGAAGAATAGTTTAGATGCAAATTTTTGCAATGCGCTGCTAACTGCAGTTTAAGTTATTTTTAGAAATTTCCCGTAATTTCCTTGTTAGCATAATTAATGTTGCGATGTTCTCATTCCATTTCAGGAAACACAAATTGTTTTCATAATTTACGTTCCTTCCGTTATATTAATTTATACTGTTAATGTTTTCACATTAATGTTTTCACATTAATGTTTTCACATTAACAGGCTTTAAACAAGATTCTTAGGAAGGACTAATCTGTTCATGTCTTGTTCACACATCAAAATCAGTCCGTAATGTTACCACTGCTAGGACCGCCTCCTCTCTGTGATTCTTTCTCCGTCTCTCATCGGGGCCAAACATTTGTTGTGCCTATTTTTAGGCAACGACGACGGTGAGTTCACGGAACTTTAAGACAATAGACGACTATTGACGATACTTATTTATAAGTATGCTTAGATGCCGCGTGGTGCCGGACGTAAAGAATAACACCACCCCATTTCTTCCCGTGGTTGTCGTAAAAGGCGACTAAGGAACTTACTAGCGAATGGGCAGCAGCGTTCTCTATGCATTTTACCATCATACTACGATCGCCCACCCGCCTGCCAAGCGTGGCGATTATGGCAAAGCCCCCCAAATTGGGGGAGGCCTAAGTCCAGCAGTGGACGTCTTACGGCTGAAAAATGAAATGAATGAATGCTTAGATGGCTTGGTCATGTTAAGAGGATGAGAGAACGAAGGCTTACAAAAGGTTTTTACAAGGCAGGTGTTAGTAGAAACGTCGGCAGGGGACGCCTTAGGAGGACATATAGTGCCCTAATTGGTGATGTTCTTCAGAAAGGTCAGGTGCATACGACAAACTCGCCACCTGCGTGCGTGAACCTAAGCGTGGCAAAAGGACTACGTAAGGATCGTAGCAAGTACCATTCCGTATTGTCTACCTGCCTCTATGTTATTTACGAACCTTAATTCGTCGTAGGTTTTATTAATTAATATCTTCGGACAACTAACACATCATTATCTGATCCCAAACTAGGCAGAGCCTGTACTATGGTAACCAGAAAACTGATAAACATACTTATACGGGTGTGGCGTAAGTAATGGTCTACCGTTCAGGATTCGATGAACCAGATAATCTATATATATATAATTCAAAGTCCTGAGTGACTGACTGACTGACTGACTGACTGACTGATATATCAACGCACAGCCTAAGCCGCTGGTCCTAGAGACATGAAATTTGGAGGGTGTATTCTTTGTGAAGAGTAGGTTTCCACTAAGAAAGGGTTTTTTGAAATTCCATCCCTAAGAGGGTGAATTGGGGGGTTGAATTTTCACGCGGGTGAAGCCGCTGGCGGAAGCTAGTTAGATATAACAATTAAATTTTTTAAACATTTTTACCCTATGGTTCCGAAAATATTTCATTTTTGTCTTTTATTTACGAAATTTCTACCTTTTATTACATATTTGTTTGTAGTTCCAACAAAAACCATTATTTTTTCATTTTTATTTCTGTTAATTACTGCTGAATAAAAATAAATTATGATTTTTTATGTAAATTCAGCTCTTTTGAAGAAAAAGTTGGTTCTTCTCTAATTTTACCCCAATTTTTAACACACCATTAAGTTCAAGAGAAATTTTTGTAAAAAAAAAATTGGGTAAAAATGGTTAAAATTTTTAATTGTTATAGTTAATTATCTGGTTCATCGAATCCTGAACGGTGGACCATTACTTACGCCACACCCTGTATATTTCTAAAATCATATCTACATATTATAGATAAATTACACCCAGACACAGAACAAATTATTGTGCTCATCACAGAAAGATTTGTCCTGGGTTGGAATCGAACCCACGACCTCAGTCTTTGCAGTCAGGGTCACTAACCACTAGACTAACAGGCCAGTCGATTATCAATATTGTCAATTATCTCCACAAATTGTCTATTTCTACCAAGTGGTAACGCCTTTAATAGTTAGATACATATAACGATCATTCGTGCGAGTTTAGTATGCAGTTATGCACTATGGATTGCCTGTTAAACCTCTTTAATTTTTCTACATGGCTGCATGTAGACCATTACAATCTTCTGTTAGAAGAAGAAACCGCGGAATCTGTCAGAAACTGTCAATATTCCTGAATTAATAAAGAAAAACGAACGACACGAAATTTTCTAAGATATGTTTCGGGTATTTTGTTCTATTGTCCCGCAGTTAGCTGAGAATGGACCAAAATGGATGAGTGCAAATGTTCACTGCATTTTTGGATCTTGTGAGTAAATCTACAATGTCGCTAGGCACAAAAAAAAATGTTATAGGCAACAGACCGAGGTATCTACCAAAAGTTGCACTGTTTGGGACCCACCATCAAACAGCTTACACACACGTTTGAGTTACATCCATATACATACGGATCTGTTTACCAGGAACCCGACTTCGCCCTGGCAAAGCTAGTATCCCTTTCCAAAATACAAAAGGTGGCCCGATTCAAGGGTTATTGTGTCCACTGTCTAGCCCCTCTATTCGGATTTCACTTAAACCAGACTCCAGTATGTACTAACATACTGGAGTCTTTCCAAAGATTGAAGATTCCAGTCCGTCCAGTGCTGAGATTTGTTGTTCCTCTTTGCAGCCGTAATAAGGACGCGGCTTAAAATCAGCAATAAGGAAAAGTATTTTTATTCCTACAAGTATTTACGTTCTCGGAACACATCTGTATCCTTAAAATAGTCCTGCAGCGGTTGCAGCTGTTTCAAAATGCATGCCCGAAACCCACCAAATTATTTGTTAGTCAAAACATAAGCTTTTTAATGTAGGCACCTACAGAATTATTAAATTTAGGTTGTCCCTTTAGATGTCTTATTTGATACAGAATGCAGGATGCATAGATATATGTATGGTTTACCTATAGTCGTTGCCGTATAAGCTCTGCTGTTAATTTTAACTCACCAGACGTCGAGGTCAGCGATCTGATTGCTATTAGCGGCGGTATAAATATGTCAACCCGGAACTCAATCCTTTACAGTGCTGAACATGGGTTTATCTGGACTGCCTAGGTCTAGTGATCGCAAGCACTACAGCAGTAGTACTTACAATCTACTGTGCCAGCACACCATGTCCTGGAATCAAATCCATGTAGGGTAGTTGTGTTATACAATAACAGTAGGAAGTGATAGATCAACAAAATTCATTGCATTATTTATGTTTTTGAGAAAACAAATTTTCGTTCATACATATGTGCAAGCAATGGATTAAAACATTCGTTCAGAGTGTGATACGCAATGGGTGTACTAGACCCTCATTACGAAACGCACTATTTATCAGAATCTGAATGGGATTGAAGATTATTTCTAAACCATTGCGTCATTTGTCCTAATAAATTGTAAGCTCAACAACGTAAATAACGCAATGAATGTTGTTTAACTATCAATATGAAACCAATTCCTACTGATAGCAAGTTACGCAATTAGGTACCCCTCTAGTCGGGCAAATTGTTATTTGGTTTTTCCAATACGATTTTTCAAATAGCAGCTCAGTCTGGATTTGCACACGGTTGATGGAAATAACGTTGTCCTATATTACATATGACTTACACATATTGGCGATATTCGGTGCATTTGACCCCTGCTTGCCCTGGTGATGTTATATATATGTCCCTCTATTCAAGTGTACGCCACAGGTGATATTATACAGGATAAGTTTTAACCAGTGCGTAAATTTTAACAAATTATACTTAAACGAGGTATAATAACCATGCAATTTTTATTTTGATATATCTTAGTACAAAAAATTAAGTTATCATTAACGAAAGATGTTTATTTTGAAACTGGTTTTTTATGGTAACTTGCGCGCGGCGGCGAAGGTGAACGACCGAGCGTAGCTACAAGTACCTACCAGCTGTTCGATCAGTCAAAATTCTAAGAAGTTCGAAGTACCTTCGCCGGCGCGCGGTTACTGACCTATCCCTATTGTCGATATCATATTACGAAATATGTAGGGTGTCCACAGTTTGCTGATTTAAGGTCGGATAAAATTTAAAAAAAAATTAAAAATTAGTTGAAATGTGTTCTATTACTGGTACTGAACCACCAAAAAACTTTGCGTACTCGTAAAAAAAAAATCCTGTATGTGTTCCTCTACTCAGGTTTTGCAGTGGCGGAAACATGATAATAGTCTCCTCCCAAAAAAGCGGGAAAGTCAAAATTCTTGGTTTAAAAACTAAAACCCACACTCGCACAGATGGGATTTTCAACTCTCGGCGTTGAGAGCGTTAAGAATCTAACCGAGCGCATTTCAGCGCGTCGAAAAAACACACGGGTTGGATTTTCACCTCACGGCACATATCTTGATCATATCATGAAGCTAAAGTGAATTTAACACAATGTGGTTTCTGAAGCTCTTGCGATGTCATGTACCCGCAGCCTGGTCTGACTGGCTGCAGAAGTTGAAGTACGTCGCAGGACATCTTAATCATAGGATAGGACCTGAGGTGCTCTGTCTATTCCACCAGATTTTCAAACTGCTTACCACTACCTAAATCGTATTTGTTGTGCTGTTGACGTATGATACGATAATCTTCTTAAATTGATAGATATACTTACATGAAGAGCTGAATAGATCAATTATGCCTATATTATGTATGGATTACAAGTTAGAGGGTACAAGTGAAAAATCCCGGATAACGCATAGCCGCCAAACCCAATTGACCTTGGCGACATATAAGGATAACGTACGCACGTTACATCTCGACGAACACGTAGTGTAGCTAAAAGAAGAGCTCGTAAAAATAAAGTGGTAGATTCTGGAGTTAAGTGAAATCCGCATAGAGGGGCTGGAACGAGTGGACACAATAACCCTTGAATCAGGTCACCTTTTGTGTTTTGGAAAGGGATACTAGCTTTGCCAGGGCGAAGTCGGGTTCTTGGTAAACAGATCCGTTCGTGACAACGTTGTGGAAGTCTCCATAGTCTCGAACAGGGTAACCGAGAGGTCGACCTCGGCAGTCGGCACACTCTGACGAAGTTATGGGATGAATTTCCTTAAATTTTTCAATTCCAATTTCCTTAAAGCAATTGAGTTCCTATTTTAATTTTAGTTCACAGTTGCACACTCAAAAGTCTTGAGGTGCTGTATTTTGAAACACAGGAAACCTAGTTAATAATATCTATAAGATCTTGGGACAACCAATACAACGTTAGTTGATCCCAAACTAGGCAGAGCCTGTACTATGGCAACCAGACAACTGATAAACATACTAATAGATATATTTCTAAATACATACGTATTATAGATAAATCACACCCAGACACAGAACAAATGATTGTGCTCATCACACAAAGATTTGTTCTGGGTGGGAATCTAAACAACGACCTCAGTCTTAGCAGTCAGGGTCACTAACCACTAGACTAACAGGCCAGTCAATCTAGTCTGTCAGTCTAATTCGGCAGCAGTTGCTAATAAATTAGACACAAAAGTATACTTTTCTACTATCAAAAACACAGGCTCAGATTCAATTTGCTGACAATACTTCACCTGAGTGTTGGGTGTTGATATTGAAAGCGAATAATAATAAAATATAAAAATTTCTTTCGACATCCGATGTGTGATCGACCCGTAATCGAGTGTGGTACTCCCTGGCCGCGCCACAGTGGAAATTTAAAAAAACATGTTTTTAGATAAATTGTACCAATTTTGTACTATACGGTACGTGTAATAAAAAAAATTGTACCTCAACGAATACTGAAATATGATGAAGTTTTAGTGGCGCGGCTGGAGAGTATACTCCCTGGCCGCGCCACCACGGTTTTCGGAAACTATTAGGCGTACCCGGACATATGGTGCACTAAAAAATTGTACGGAAATTGTTCTTTTCCGTACGCTACAAAGAGATTCGAAAATGTCATTACTTTAGAAATTATAGCCTTGCCTTGGTGGCGCGGCGAGGAAGCATGCTCCCGGGCCGCGCCACCAAGAATTAATAGACGTACTAGGACGTAGTATACACTAAACAATTGTACGCATTATGTACTATTCAAAAAGGTCATAACATTGCGGAAAGGTGTATTATCATAAGAGAAATCATCCAATCCAGATTAAGCGCAACAGCAGACTTGCTGATCTGTGTACTTACTAGATGTGGCCTCCAAAGTAGAAGCAGTGGAATGATCTCGGTGAGATGGTTACATAGAAGTGCTTAGAAACAAGCAACAAAATACGAATCCATATGCATGACAAGAATAATTGACCTTCAGGAAGAAGATTAGAAGTTGGGAAGTACTTTTTATAAGGTACAGTCAGCAACGAAAATTGTTAACACACTTTAGATGACATGTGTAAATGTCGTTGAAATTCACACGAAATGATTGTTTTTTTTTTGCATTCAATTTAACATTTATGCCGGTTTCTTTTTACAAAGCGTTCAAATTCCTGAAATTTGCAGCCAACCACATTTCTTTTGTAAAAAAGTGCCCCGTATACTAAGCAAAAGCGTTGCTTACACGAATCAAATATTATGTGTCAAATGAAAGGAAGGAGCTACCAGAAAAATAAACAACAATAAAAAAACCGGCCAAGTGCGCGTCGGACTCGTGCACCGAGGGTTCCATGCAAACCTGTAGGTATTCACGGTTTATGCATAAGGTTAATGATTTTTATATTTGAATTGATTGAATGAAATGTAAATTGTGGTTTACGATTTATGACGTATTAAAAAAAAAATACTAGATCTCGTTCAAACTAATTTTCGGTGGAAGTTTACATGGTAATGTACATCATATATTTTTTTTAGTTTTATCATTCTCTTATTTTAGAAGTTAAAGGGGGGGGTACACATTTTACCACTTTGGAAGTGTCTCTCGCGCAAACCATTCAGTTTAGAAAAAAATGATACGGGAAATCTCAATAGCATTTTTTAGACCTATCCATAGATACCCCACACGTATGGAATTGATGAAAAAAAAAATTGAGTTCCAGTTCTAAGTACGGGGAACCCCAAAATTTATTGTTATTTTTTTCAATTTTTGTGTGATAATCTAAATGCGGTTCACAGAATACATCTATTTACCAAGTTTCAACAGCATAGCTCTTATAGTTTCGGAAAAAAATGGTTGTGACGTACGGACGGACAGACAGACAGACATGACGAATCCATAAGGGTTCCGTATTTTTGCCATTTGGCTACGGAACCCTAAAAAGATTGTACGTTTTTATTTATTACCTCTAAAATCGAGGTAATGGGTCTTACGACCACTTTGCTCTACTAGCCATAGCTTCAGATTTCTCTCTGATGTGGAACCCCAATTATTATCCTGAAGATATAATCTATTATGTAAGAGTTCGCACTGATTTTTATGATTTATCGTTTGAAAAAAATCCTTAGCTACGTTGTATAGATTTGCTATCTGTGGTCATTGGATTTTGCGAACCGAGAATGTATCACACCCACAGTTGGTGACCCTAAAAAAAAAGTATTACGTTTTATTTCAGCAGGTCCTTTCTTAATTGTTCTGCCATCATAATGACGATTACAAATTGAGTTCTTTACATGCAAAATACACTTTTGCTCCTACCGATATCTTATTGAACTTGTAAACTTTAAACGCATTCATTATTTAAAGACAGTTTGTGTCAGAATTGCGGGACCAAGATAAAAATTTGAATGTTGAATATCTAAAAAAAATACTACGAAGTTACAGTCAAGGTTTCTAGATAAATAAAGAAAGTAGCAAATAAATAAATCCATACATACATAAAAAATTAGGCATCACATGCCTCCTCTCTGTGAGAGGGAGTAGGATGCGTCCACCACGCCGGCCTAGTGTGGGTACTGGAACAGCATACAGGAGGCCTGTATCCCAGCGGTGGGAACATTATAGGCTGATTAATGATGATGACGTACATCGTCATCATCTCATCACTTACATATATCTCCGCTTGTTTTTAATTTTTTACCTACCTTGATTCCGCCTTAGGGAAACCAAAACTAGTTCAATACAAATAGTACAAACTAAAACCATACATTTTTCAAACTTTGTTTAGGCGCCATGATAACCCTCAAATTTTCTTACTTTTTTGGAATTCGCAGGTCAGTGCCAGGCTGTATGTCGAACAAAATATGATTCTCAACCGCAACAAGTACCATTGCGATATCTTTTAATAATATTGACACTGGCACTGGCTGAATACAAACGAGGTGCTAAGAAAAAACAAAAAAAAATGTGATTGGTTTTTAAGTTAAATGAAATATTTGAGTTAGATGACATCGATTTGATTGATATACATAAATCAAATTCCAAACAGTTTGACTTTACTACAAAAAAATATAAGCTTCGGTTGCTGTCATAGAGTATTTACCTAATATGTGCCACTACGGAGCCTGGTGTAGGCGTAATGGCAGATGGAAATGCTACGATGACCTAAACACCACAGTAACAGTAGGTACCCAAAATAACACAAAATATAAATGATGCATTGCATCATGTATACAATAAATTAATGACGTATGATGGCAGGACAAAAAACAAAAGGCCCTTTTCAAGGCCACCGAGTGTTCCTGTGAAAAAATCACGTTTCTTTAATTAGAAGAAAGTTAAAACGTGGAAGTACCTACTTGCATACTGTTTTTATCGTAGTATTATGTTGAAAACGGGAAGTATTTTGTAGAGTTTTTTTCAAACATATTTAAAATCCTTAACAATCCTATGATTAACTAAAAATTGGTATTCTGTAGTTATTATACGTTGGGTATACTACTATATGCATATATTACAGCGAGGTCATTGCGTAACACTAACAATAGAAATGGCTTTCATTTTGACAGTTTAACAACATTCAATGCGTTATTTACGTTGTCATCAACGTATTTGAACATAATTATGAAGCAATATAATATGCAATCACTTTCAAAATTATACAAATTCTGATTAATAGTGTGTAACGGAATTAGGGTACTTGTTCAGACTTATAAGCCACCAACATTTAATCATCGCTTCATAAATTTTACATAGACACGTTTTCCTGAAGCCTTGGTCAGAGGGTGAGGTCAGTGTGTCGGTGGTCGTGTTCGGTATGTTTAAGGCCCCGTGTTATAGGGGGATGAACTTATTGCCACCAACCAGGCACAAATACAGACTCATGGTTGTAACTAAGAAATAACAGATGGAAAAAGCCAATAATACTTTGTCCGATCTGGGAATCGAACCCAGAACCCTATGCTCAGCAATAGCGTTTACGACCACTAGACTCACGAGGCAGTCAATTCATTGGTTGAAGTACCTACAGTTTTTAAATTAACATATTTTTATGTAGGTATAGTCAAGGACGAAGAATATCTACATTTCAGTTTTTGAAATCATAGTTACCTATTTGAATGATTTGTAAAAGAAACCGGCATAAATGTTAAACTGAATGCAAATAAAATTCAATCATTTCGTGTGAATTTCAACGACATTCACACATGTCATCTAAAGTGTGTTAACAATTTTCGTTGCTGACTGTACCTTATAAAAAGTACTTCCCAACTTCTAATCTTCTTCCTGAAGGTCAATTATTCTTGTCATGCATATGGATTCGTATTTTGTTGCTTGTTTCTAGCACTTCTATGTAACCATCTCACCGAGATCATTCCACTGCTTCTACTTTGGAGGCCACATCTAGTAAGTACACAGATCTGCAAGTCTGCTGTTGCGCTTAATCTGGATTGGATGATTTCTCTTATGATAATACACCTTTCCGCAATGTTATGACCTTTTTGAATAGTACATAATGCGTACAATTGTTTAGTGTATACTACGTCCTAGTACGTCTATTAATTCTTGGTGGCGCGGCCCGGGAGCATGCTTCCTCGCCGCGCCACCAAGGCAAGGCTATAATTTCTAAAGTAATGACATTTTCGAATCTCTTTGTAGCGTACGGAAAAGAACAATTTCCGTACAATTTTTTAGTGCACCATATGTCCGGGTACGCCTAATAGTTTCCAAAAACCGTGGTGGCGCGGCCAGGGAGTATACTCTTCAGCCGCGCCACCAAAACTTCATTATATTTCAGTATTCGTTGAGGTACATTTTTTTTAATTACACGTACCGTATAGTACAAAATTGGTACAATTTATATAAAAACATGTTTTTTTAAATTTCCACTGTGGCGCGGCCAGGGAGTACCACACCGTAATCGATCAGTTGTTTTTTTTAATTTTTCGTAGAACCTGAATATTTTTTTCGAATTTCCAAAAACCATAAGTCGTTTGGTTGCCAACGTAAATGGTACAGTTCGAATGAAGATAAAAACAAAATTTCACCCTTCTTTTTGTTTCATTACTTTTCGATATTGAAAAAAAAAAGGCTGTAATCTCCCGTCGTCGCTCTGTCGTAGATGAATAGGCCGTACAAAAAAAAAAAAAAAAATTAAAGATAAATAATCATTCAATTTTATGGGATATTTGAGTAATTCTAACTGACAGCAAATCTCGCAGCCTTTTGCGCTAGAGTACCTACTTGCAGTTTAGTGAATACCACTGTTTTGTCGCGCAAGGTTGTGCACGGCATGAAGAGGGATGGTAAAGCACCATTAGACTATGAAGAATGAATTTATTTCACAGATACCAAACCCAGAAGTAGGAACTATGCACAAGCCGCAAGCACGACCAGTAAAAGCGGGACTGAACCAGAAAAAGAAACTTCCTGCAAACAGTATACTACTCTGGCAAGAATGTTCAACTGTAACTCGCCCAAAAAATTCGGATCGGGCGAGAAAGTGAGCATCGTCGGTCTAGATGATACGGGAATTGCTATAGTTTTCAGTTTACTATCTAAGGTAATTTTCTTTTCTATATTCCATCTGGTGCAGGACTAACAGTATAGCAGCACGCCCTATCTTCCCGTGGATGTCGTGAAAGACGACTACGGACTTACTATAAAATGGGCAGCAGCGTTCTTTATGCATTTTACCACCATACGGTGATCGTCAACCCGCCTGCCAAGCATGGTGATCATGGCAAACCCCCTTTCTTGGGAGAGGCCTATGTTCAGCATTGGACGTCTTTCGGCTGAAATGATGAATGATGATAATATTCAGTATAAAAAATAAATAAATATTTTAGGACAACCGACACACCGCTATCTGATCCCAAACTAGGCAGAGCCTGTACTATGGTAACCAGACAACTGATAAACATACTTATATATTTCTAAATACATACATATTATAGATAAATTACACCCAGACACAGAACAAATGATCGTGCTCATCATACAAAGATTTGTCCTGGGTGGGAATCGAACCCACGACCTCAGTCTCAGTAGTCAGGGTCACTAACCACTAGACTAACAGGCCAGTATGTTAGGGTCTAACTATAAACCTGTGAATCTTGAAGTCTCAAGTGATCCTGCCATCAATAAAGGGTATCTGTCTAACGAAAACAATAGATAGGACATGGGATTCATATACTGTCTATTTGCAGTAAGTTCAGTTGTTTATTGACTTAGCAGTTTTGAGTAAAAATATTTTTTTCTTCGGGATGTTCCCGATATAACCTCATATTCAAATTCTACGGCAGATTCAAAATATGCATCTGTTATATACCACTACATATTTTGATAGTCTACCTATTGATATCAAATATTTTATTCAAGGGAGTTACAAACAACATTTGCATGGTTGATATGAATGAAGACATATTGAAGGGTGAACATTTGGATCTTCAGTCAAGCGCCCTGTTTCTAAATAACCCCAGGATTCATTCTAGCAAAGGTAATATAATTATCAATCCTTACCGAACTGCATTCATAAGGATGGTCTCACATGTGACGGAAGATTCGTCCTGTATCGACGGACAAGTAGATACAGTTCGGTCAGCGAGAGAATGCGTTCTTGAGTCCCGTCAGTTTCATACAAACGATCAAGTGTTTTGCGATTTTGGTCTTTATTAGTTACTGGAATTGTCACACCGACAGGTTTCAACGGAACGCATTCTTCCGACCAAAGAGCGGATCGAATACTCTGAATGAACTGGCCTGAATGCATATCCTCACTGGCATACACTCGTACACACACATAAATCTCATATTCATGTCCATTATTTAATTGGCTCTTTTTATTTATTTCTTTTCTATCACAAAATAAGCAGTGAAAACTCCATCACACATTTAGTTTATACTTGTCTTAATCTAATAATATGCAAAGTCTAACTGTAAGAATTGGGGGCCTGGTGACCCGTAACTCAGGTAATCAATGCCTTCTTCTAGCACCATGTCAGTCTCTCACAAATGTTATTATGTATTTTTTAATTAGTTTAAGCTCTTTATGTACCTACCTGCAACATTTGGATGCCGATAAGCAATAATGTGTTAACCCTCATAAACTTGATTTTGAGAAAATGGCGTCTTAAGATTTTAAACCAATTCTTATAAAGTTTGCTTGAAAAATATGTACCTACTATTCTTTTCTTTGTTTAATAAAAAGAATAATGGATAAGAAATAGATTACTATTACAAAAAGACAACAAGGTAGTATATTCTTCCAAAAAAATTAGATAATTGCATATTGCAAAATATGGAACTCGCTGTAATATTCGAAACATCAAATTAAGGAACATAACACTGTTTTGCTAAATGCCAGTACCAGGATTGAATGACAATGAATGCATGTTGAGGAACATAAATGAATATTGATAAATGCATGTTATCACTTATATAGTTTGGCAAATTGTTTTAAGTAAAACTCTTAAGATATTAATTTAAACTTTATACAATATGAAAAATACAAGAACATATACTTTTTAAACAAGTCATCCTTCAAATGTAGTAAGAAACAGAATTGAATATTGTATATTTTTCTTCTTCTTTCAAGAAATATAATTTTTTCCTCAGAATCATCTTTTTCAACAAATATTATATTATATATGTGTGTGTGTGGTGTGTGTGTATTTGTATGTGTGTGTATTATGTTATGTGTGTATTGTATGTGTGTTGTATGTATTATAGTTACCTACTTATGTTATATGTCAACAATATTTTTTCTTAATATTTTGTTTTTAATTTGTCTGAGATACTATAAAATCACTTTCACTTAAACAACTAATATCATTTTACAAAAGTCAGGTACATGTTTAAGAGCTTTTATTTTTTGAGATCTTTAGTAATTATAAAGTATTTGATTTGAATAAAATTAACTTTTAACTTACAATAAAAAGTTTTTCCAGAACAATGTTAAATATCAAAATGACAAACCTACTTATTTTGAACTTAATGTATACATAACGCTTATTCAGTCTCATTGTAAAATCACTTTGTTTTAATCTTCTCGCTTGTACTAATAACTACTATAACGAAGGTAACAGCAGAGGCTACCATAGTAAGTAAATAATAAAGTATTTAATCTTCGATACAATTTTCTTCTATATCAAAGTCAACAGAATTACCCAAGCCTTCAGTATCATCAATAAAATCACTCGAAGCAGCATTCCTCAAGAAACTATAAAAGCCTTTTGCATCTGTTGGAATGAGTTTTAACAATTCTTTCAGGTCTTGAATTTTTGCAGTAGATAGTTCACGACCAGTCGGATATAGGATAGGAAGGTCTATAGCGAAATCCGACTTCTGTTTCCGACCCTTTTCACCTCTTGATATATCAATCACCTGAGGTTCCTCCTCAAGTTTTGATTTCATGAAAAGTTTTAATGGTTCATCACGGCGTAATTCTATTTCAAAAGTTGAAAGCCAAGATCTCTTTTGTTTATTTTCGTCACATTTTCGATTTGTAATGATATTTTGTAAAGGTGTTACCGATTTAAAATCATCTTTTTGAAGCCTAGTGACAACAAACTTGTTCTTGCAGCGGCAATTCTGCATAACAGAAATATAATCTTCTGCAGTATATATACGTATCTGTGATTTCAAAGCACATTCTACGTCTCCGAATTCCGAGTCATTCGGAAGATAAGTATGTCCTGGCTGAAGGAATCTAATAGTAATTTTTTGTAGGGTTGCATGGCTATGTAAAATATGTAAAAGCATCAGCACCATTTTGATGCTTCTATTTTGTCCGCCACATGAATCAGCCCAAAGTGTCAGCTGAGTTACGTCAGGTTTTAAATGCGCTTTAATGAAAAAAATTAAACAAGTTCCCACCTCTTGGGTGCCACGTCCTGCTTCGTGCTCTAACCAAATATGAAAGTATCCCTTTCCGTCAGATCCGCAATGTATGCCTAAGTTATGAAGGTTCAGTTGGCGCTTATAATATACTACACTTGTCGGTAATCGTGGTAAACAGTGCGTCTTTTCTAGGTCAAAAGTCAGCGTTTCTATTGAATCATTGATTTTAGCAGCAGCCAAGTCCTTTTTCATTTGGTCTCTTAATTTGTAGGCATGATCCAAATGAGCTTCATGTTCTGTTTCTAATGAAGATAATTGTTCACCGGTGGCGCTGGTTTTGTTTGCTTTGTATAAGTCACAACGTAAGCACGTATCTTTTTGTGGCTTTTTAAATCTGAGATTAAAGTCTTTGTAAAAAGAAAGCCTAAATCTAGAAAAACTTACATAATTCTCATATTTTTCTTTATAAAGATCATAAATGATGGACAAGTTCAAATTTGGAGCCAAAAATTTAGCTGATGTGCTATCTCTACAGTAATTAGAAGAATACTTAGGTAAACTTTCTATAAATTGCTTTATTTGCAGCAATTGTTCTTCATCAATAGCATTTCTGCCTCCAGATTTAACACCCCTTTTATCATCAATAGGCGCCTGCTCTCTAAATTTTTAAGGGCTACATCAATTCTTGATTGACTAATGCCAAGAGTAATTAAAAAAGCTTTTTTACAGACTGGAGTATTACAAATTTTGTATTTTCTACTGAAAGCTCGCTTGAAATGTATAGAATAGGATCTGTTTTTTTTAACTTCAATAACGCTACCCTGTAATATCGCGCACCTAGCTTCATAAGAACCAGAACTCCAGAATTTTTCAAATTCCTTTTTACGTTTATCTATAGATATTTTCTCTGTACACTTCAAAGGACATCTACAATCGCTACTGTTAAACTCCTTCGCACAAACCTTTTTTCCTTTCGCACTAAAATAATCCTCATTGTTATTTGCTTTCTTTTTTCTTATGCTGCTGTTCTGGTCGACAAATTTTCTCTTGCGTCCTTTTTTAGGTCTGCCATTGTGTGATGATGACGGCTGTTCTTCTGTTTCTTCGTCGTTGATTTCGGGTATATAATCAGGGTCTTCAGTGTTGAGACAATTATTCTCATTAGTGGAATTTATAACATTAACAGTGGCTTCTACATGTTCTTCATCAATAGTTGGGCGAGGGTGACTTTCTTCAATAGGACTAGAAATATGTTCATTTAGATTCTTATCATCAATTGCATTTGTACTATTTTCATAATTTGTATCAGCTAATATCTCAAGGTGTTCATTTTTATCTTCATTTATTTATTTATTCATTTATTTGCGTAAAACATGGTATAAAAGGGTCTTATGGTAACAAAATAGAGCAGACATGTTTTGCCAAGATTAAACATAGCATGCAAATATTCAACATTATAATAAAATTATAGTAACAATTTCCTAAGCATAATTATTACTACTACTACTAGAACATTACAACAATACTATTTTCGCTCGAGGAATTGCTTTATACTGTAGAAGTTGTTATCATTTAACCATACATACAATTTATTCTTAAAAGCATATCTCGAGTTTAACATTTTCAGATCAGTAGGTAATTTGTTATAGATTCGTACACACATAGTTAAGCAGCTTTTATTGTACTTAGCAAGCCTGGGAGCATTGTTAAGCATGAGCCTGTGAGGATCTCGTCGACTTCGAGGATTTACATCGTTTGCTATTTTAAATAATTCCTTATGTTTCCATACAAACATGCATATTTCATTAATGTACAGACAAGGTAGCGGTAACAAGCCAAGTTTCTTAAATATTGGCTGACATGATTCCTCAGGATGAAGTCCGTGTAAAGCCCTAATGCATTTTTTTTGAGCAACAAATGTTCTATTCTGGTCGGTACTGTTACCCCATATTATAAGTCCATAACGTAATATAGATTCCACATATGCATGGTAAGCTAATATAGCTGTTTTTAGATTAGTACTTTTTTTTACTTGTCTAAGAGCATACACAAATTTGTTTATCTTGCTTGAAACACTGTCTACATGCACTTTCCAATGTAGATCTTCATCAATAGTTACTCCCAGGAACTTGGTATGCGTAACTGGTTTAATTTTGGGTATATTTAATTTGAGGTTAAATTTATGATTATTTGATTTATTAAATTGTATATAAACGGATTTGTTAAGGTTTATTTTTAAATTATTTACATAAAGCCAGTGAATTAAAATGTCAATTGTATTGTTAATGTCAGTTTCGTGGTCACAAACTGTATTATTTTTTTTATTGGATGTCACAATAATAGAGATGTCATCAGCAAACAATATGCACTTATGTTTCGTTATTTTAATGATGTCATTTATATATATCAAGAATAAGATCGGCCCTAGTATGCTTCCCTGTGGGACACCAAACTTGTTACATCTATATTTCGACGAGTGTTGTGTTATTTCTTTATTTTCATTAATATTTGTTATGGTAACGCATTGTTGCCTATTATCTAGGTACGATTTAATCCACTTTAAAGTAGGCCCTCTAATCCCGATTGCTTCTAGCTTTTGCAGTAGTAGATCGTGTGATACTAGGTCGAAGGCTTTCGATAAATCAAAGAATAATCCTGTGGTTAGGTTGTTGTCATTGACGTTAGTTAATATATGATTTATGAGGGCATAGATTGCTAATGTTGTAGACTTCCCCTTTTGAAAGCCATACTGCTCTTTTTTTATAATATTGAACTTTGTACAGTAGTTTGCAATTCTTTTGTACATGCATTTTTCGTATATTTTAGATAAAATGGGTATTAGGGTTATAGGGCGGTAATTGCTTAGGTCATGTCTGTCTCCTTTTTTGTAAAGTGGTCTAACAATGGAAAGCTTTAAAGCTTCTGGAAAAAATCCCTCATAGAATGACAAATTGATCAAGTGTGTTAGTACTTCAACAATTTCGTCGACACAGTCTTTAATGATTTTGGTGTTAATTTCGTCGTGCCCTTCAGAATTTGTATTATTCAAAAGCAGTATTTCCTGCTTAACTTCAGCTATCGACATCGGTTTGAGGAACATAGAGCCAACAGTTACACTATTGCTAGAGTTACCTGAGACATTCGGCGGCATTGATTTGTTTGTTGAATCGATGTAATGGTCATTAAAGGCAGACGCTATTTCTACTGGATTGGTAATAAGTGTGTTGTTATATTTGATACTGTCTATATTATGTCTAGGCTTTGTATTATTTAGCTCGTCTTTTATAACATTCCACGTAGCTTTGCATTTATTATCGTTTTTAGCTATGTATTTGATATTTGCGTTTTTCCTGGAATTAAATATGCATTTTTTAAGGAGATTAGCATACTTAAGGTATTTAGTCTTATTAATCGCAGTTTTGTTTTTATAAAATTGATGGCGCAATGACCGTTTTGTTTTACAACTTTTTTTTAAGCCCTTGCTTATCCAACTTCCTCACTAACTTTGGAAACTTTTTCTCTGTAAAAATCTGTAACTATTTCGGTTTGGTCCTTATTATTATTTAGTTCATCGTTAACAAACTGCAGTCTTCTTTCATCAATGGACGAGAATAAAAAATTAATAATAAGTTTAATAATTTTCCCCTTGATCTTGGCGGTGACATCTCTCTACAATAAAATAGAAATACACTTTAAGATTGGGATTATCAGATCTACGAATAAGAAAGGGTTTTTCAATACAATATCAATATACTTAACATATAAACTATCTGTCATAAAAAGCTAACCAACATTCAGTAATAATATGTCAAGCACTTTAAACTGTACTGTAAGCTTCGTTAAATGCCCTTTCATTGTTTAGCAACAATGTGATATGCTGTATAGTACGACATACCGTATTGTGTTGTGTTTAGCAACAATGAGTTAAGTGATTTATTGTATTTATTTGTGACCAAAAGTTACAGTAAATCAATCTGATCGGACCAAATTATATTATTTTAGCATAAAAAGAGAACTTTAAAGTTGACATATACCTACACAACTATTTAATTAATGATTCCTTGTCTAATTTAAACCGGCAACAAAACCTATAAACGAATTACTCATGAAAATCTTAATATAACAATAAATACAGACTTACCTTGATGACTCCACTATGGGTTGCTTACAATTCACTAAAACATGGGTTTATTTAAGTAATTTAGTACTTAAAATGGGGATATAACTTTAGAATTTCATTATTTAAGAAGAGCTCGTTGTTTGTGACATTTATCAACACTGTGTCAAGCCTTATAACATATTTTTCGTGACGACAAATGTCACTATTTTGAATTTCGACGATGTTAAGGAACTTAAAGGATTATTAATGAATATTGTATACGTGATTTACGATTTATGTTATGATATAAATCATTTTTTTGCGTACTTTTATGTTTTAGATTACTTCCAACACTTTTGTAGAATGTTAATTACGTGATGCATTATAAAAATATATCAAAACCTTTGAATTTGACTTTTTGTGGGTTGACACATTATTGCTTATCAGCATCCATTTGTGATGAGAAAATCAATTTAATTTTATATCCATGAAGACGTTGCTTCAATGAGGAACGCTGAAGAAACGCCTACTATATCTTCTGCAGCACGGGCTACTACGGTTCAGGGTAAAGTCGACAAGAGGATTTCAGGATAACATATGGTGTTAGCACCATAGATCAGTCAAACGGACCACTCGCGTCATGAGAAAAAAAAATACTAATACTATGAATAGTCGAAAAGCTAATCAAATCAAACCCATTAGAGGGGTGCTAAATTGATTGACTTCGTTTCGCTTGCTCTTGCAATTCAGGTTCTCACTTTCACTCTGTTTGTCTCCTCTGTGACAGAGACATTTACGAACATCCTGTTATCATGTATTCCGTACATTATTCGCTTAGGGAACTTGGTTCCTGACTGGTGTCTGCCTATCGCACGCATTTTCTTCTCTCATAGTTATTCTTTAATGCCACTAAAAAGTAATGAATCCCAAAAACAGTATAGATTCCTACTAGATCGTGGATCCGGCCTTGCTCTGAAGGGCAGAGCTGGAATAAAAAAAAACAACCTTAGGGTACGATTTCCTAGAGGAGCGATGACAGCCAAATGCGGCTGTAATGCCCAGATATAAAATTTATTCGCACCAAATACTGGTGAAAATTACTGATTTTCATTACGTCCGTTATAAACATAATATAATAGCTTTTTTGGCTAGATCAGCGTCTAACGACCGTAGCTTGCCACGGTCACCCGATGATTACTGCGTCGAGTATATCAAGGAAATTACGCCCGTCGCATTTTCCGTCAGATGGCCAACCACCCTAAATGCTGTGTTAAATTAATAATTCTTAATTATAACAGAAGAATAAGGAGATGACTTCAACTATAAGTAAGAGATAAGCAACGCGTTACTGTCGAGAGAAAGGATAAAAAGATTTCCAACAACAAATGTTAGCTTTCCTGGCAGCATAGCATTTGTTTATAAAAACACATTCTGTTTCTATTCTTTCACGATTTGTGCGGTCTAAAATCAAATTGCAAAGTAAAATCTAGGTCTATATAGTGCATAGGCTCTACGAAAATTTCCTTGAGACGGAAAAATGGATGGGGTGATAGATGCAATTATCACCCGAATTGGACGTAATAATATGACCTAAGTGCTATAAACTGTATTGCACATAGATCCAGCGGAGACCAGGGACTCGAAAGTGTGCATCGTCACCACGGGCACGTTTAAAGGAAGGGATGAAGCAGATCAGGATTACATCGTTCGGAGTGCAGGCATCACCAGGGCGATCGTCTTACCGGTAACTTCTTCTCATCTCCAAGAATATATCACCTGTTACCACATTGAATAAGTAATGATTAACTCCAAGGAATTTACTTTTCGACTTAATTTATGTACTGCCTTTTCCGGTTCCGTGTGGTTAGGTAAGTAAAAATCCAAACCAAATCATCCCATTTCTTTCCGTGGGTGTCGTAAAAGGCGACTAAGGGACATAGTGGATCATCATCATCATTCCAGCCGTAAAACGTCCACTGCTGGACTTAGGCCTCCCCCAATTTGGGGGGCTTTGCCGTAATCGCCACGCTTGGCAGGCGGGTTGGCGATCGCAGTATGGTGGTGAAATGCATAGAGAACGCTGCTGCCCATTCTCTAGTAAGTCCCTTAGTCGCCTTTTACGACACCCACAGGAAGAAATGGGGTGGTGTTATTCTTTACGTCCGGCACCGCACGGTATCACATAGTGGATAATGAGCAGCAACGTCCTCTATGCATCTGTGCATTTTATCACTGACTAAAACCCACCCGTGTTCTTTTAGTTGCCATGTATTTTACCACCATACTGTAATCGCCAATCAGCTTACCAAACGTACTGATTATGGCAAACCCCCCAAAATGCTTGGGGAGGCTTATGACCAGCAGTAGGACGTCTTTCGGCTGAAAAGATGAGAATTCTGCCTTTTCGAGCATAAACACTCAAAGCAGAAACCGTATCATCATAATCCATCATCTTAGAACGAAGGAATCGATAGTCACTATCACCTGAATGAATGGGCTGAAGGCGTTAGCAAAGACTTCTTCAGAAGTAACAGTTTAGGCCAAGACGCTCCATGAAGTTTGAATTATATTATTTATGGTTCTGTTCCACCAGCTAGCAAAGCACAGTCCTGATGCTATATTCATAGTGGTGAGTGATCCAGTCGACGTCCTGACTCACGCCACCTGGCGGTTGACTGGCTTCCCGAAACAACGGATCATAGGATTGGGCACGTTGATGGACTCGGCTCGATTCCAGTACCTACTGTCTTCCAAGTTGGGTGTAACACCTGAGTGCTGCAGCGCGTATATTATTGGAGAACACGGTCAAAATAACAGCGGTATGATTTATAACTAATATTTGTACTCATTTTTCGTTTTGCTTTTTTAAGTATTTGCTGACACTAGTGCACTAATGCTATCCTCGAAATTCCGATACTAGTTGCCAAAGAAAATAACAATTTTGATGCCCCCCCCCCCCCCTAATAGCCGTGTGTAATACATACTTGGATAGCTCTTTTTAAACTAAGATTATATATAGAATTTAATAAAGCTTCTAGTTTCAAATCGTTCTCCGGTCTGAGTTATAATATATCAAACAAGTCAGCTTTAGCAATACTAAGTTACCCAAGTTTTTTAAATAATAGTCACTGCCTTTTTGAGCATCATTAGGAATGTGTTGACATCAATCAATCCCATAATCAATCATGATCAATCACTCATATACGCGTCGAGTATTTTCCGTCATCTACATCTGGGCCCACCGCGATGCAGTTTGACATTTTCGAGCTCGGCGCAATTCACCGATCACTTCAATTGGTCCAAAAGACTTTTTGAACCCTTACATCTACGGAACTGCATCGATTGGCATCATAACTCATAACAATAACATATTAGGTTGGTAAAAAGTCTTGTGACACACAACATGAATAAAATATAAAAACATTTTATTTTAACAATAAACAATTATACAGTACCTAATGAATGCTCCCTCTGCATCTACAACTCGTGCCCAGCGCTCTGGTAGACTTAATTTGCACGCCTGCTTTCCAGAAAAAACTCTTCTTTTCAAGAAGTCTGTACTATTTTGCCAAAATCTGTGAACGCAGTTAGAAATTACTCAATAAGTTAAGAACAGTTTCCTAAGAACGTTTTTCTGTAACTACAACGGTTAAGGTGGTATTTGAAACAAGGCCCTATGGGATAGGCCCATAGGGCCTTGTTTCAAATTTCACCCTGCATTACTCTGATCGGATAAGAAATCAAGACAAGGGCACTTGGAATTCTTGGTCTAAATGTCTATCATGTCATTTGATTTAAAGAGGATTTTATATTTTATTTGCCTAGTACTTCATTTATATAGATTCTTATATATTTTGTGAATATGAGAACGTTAGGCCTTGTAGAGTGTAAATTTGTTTATTATAGTAAGCACCCGGTACTTGTTGACAGGCCTACACTTTCCTCCCATACAGAAAAGAACAGAAGTAGAACAGAAAATAACCATGGAGTTTCTTGCCGGCTATTCTCCGTAGGAATCAACCAATTGCAACCATGCACATGGCTTGTAACGTTTCATGCCCATGTAGGTTTATGTGAAATAAAATATTTTGGTTTTGATTTGATTTAATGATATTTATTCCTGTTGGAGCGGTTACCAAATCCTACATATTCACTGGCATCAATCACCTTTCGGAGCAAGGAATTTCGAGAATAGTATATAGCAATAATTTTAACGTTGCACTTTATCCGTAGTTCCCGTATGGTCGAGCGTGAACGTAGCTGGTGTTCGCCTCGTGGATCTGAACCCACTGACGGGTACAGAGTCGGACCCAGAGATGTGGAACGAGGTATTCGAGGAAGCTATGAGGACTGATGAGACAGTACGCCAACTCAAGGGCACCGTTTCGTGGTCCGTGGGTCTGGCTGTTGCAGAGATTTGCAGAGCGATCTTTACGAATACGTACTCAGTGCTCCCAGTTTCAACATATGTGAAGGTATTTTGAATATTTTTTTTGTATGCGAAATTATCAAATTACTTCCTCCGCTCTGGGCGAAGTGGGAGGGCGTGTCAGACTTTTACTGACTAAAACCCACCCGTGTTATTTCAGTTACCCATATGCCAGAGCCACGGTATCTCGTTTAAACAATCTCGCGACCCTGGCAGGGGTATTTTGAACATGCAATCTAATTAAGAATAGGGCCTTAGCACACGGTGTTTCTTTTGATACCTCTTAACTATATATATTCATGAGACTATGTCAAAGAATCAAGTGGCATATTTTTAATTTTTTTAATTTAGTAGTGGGGTTTTAGTGTTCCACACCAAAATGGTAAAACACGTAAGTATATAGGTGAGCCCCAAAGTGTTTTGAGCAAGCATATGCAAAGCATAAAGTTGATAGGTCAGTAGATGCGGCATTATGAGAGGAGCCCAATTCCAGATTTTGAAAATGAACCAAAAATAAAGTAGAGTTCATTTTTGGTATAAAAGATCTTTTTGGTATAAAACTCAGATTTGTTTAATTTCTAAAAGGGTATTCTGGACAATACTACGTGTCCTAAAAGAACTATTGGAACAAATCGGTTATAATTTTGAATTTATCTACCTAAAAGTAATGATTAAAAGTTAATTGGCAAAATAAAACTATCATCAGAGTACACACAGAAGCGAAAGATCACCACAGAATACATTTAGTGCATTATGACTGAGAATTGAGGGCAACTTCAGAAATGATATCGAGCGCAGCCGTTTGTAGTTACAATTGAAATGAAATTTTATGATATAAATAAACTAGTCGTTCGTTAATTTTATGGCCTTCAATCTTTACTAGCTTCAAACAGTTATTTTTATTCAACTCCTTATTATATTTACATAATTTAGAAGCGAAGTCATAAAGTCAAAAACATCATTTAAATTAGGCAAGTGAAAATTATTTTGAAATAATCGTCTTTGTTTATGATGAATTCCCACTATTACTCCGTACTTGCCCAAAAACCCTCCGGGCTGCCCGCTGCCAACAGTGATGTTTCCATTAGCTTCGGTTATGTGGGGTTCGATATATATTCTTATTGTAATGTTTATGTTTTGTTGAAATCACATATTATTCTAATTCCCGGTTCCTTTCATGTTGCCAAATTTCGTCAGCTAGCAATAATTACACCTACATGAGTTTTGTCAGCTTTCCTGGACAGATGCTGGGCTAAACTTTCAGAAGGAGAATTTGAGTCAAAGCTTGTTGTCAGGATAAGCCAATGCAATGAAACCACATTCCGAAGACATTCCAATCAGCATAACTATTCACAACCCAGTTGACAGGCCATCGTATCGAAATTACACATTCAGGACCTGATTTATCTAGTCTCGACAGCAAACAGCTGTCGGAAGAATAGTGATCGGCAATATGATTTCAACTGAAAAAATGGGTGGGGGAGGTTTAGATTAGTCAGCATCGTTTATCCCAAGATAACATCCGATTCGGTTGATCCTTCGGTAGATTCTTATAAAGGCTCCTTCACTCGTAGAACAATTTCTATGAAAACTTATCGGAAATTGTTGAATAAAAGACGCGTCGCGTCGCGCCTGTTTGTAGAAAACCGTAATATGTTTTAGCGATCAGGCTGTAATATTCAACGAACATGATCATCATCAGCCTATATTGTACCCACTGCTGGGACACAGGCCTCCTCTCGGAGAGCGAGTGGACCTTAATCTACCACGTGGGCCTAGTGTGTGTTGGTAGTCACATGTCTTCGAATTTTTGGTTCTAGGACATGCCGGTTTTCTCACGATGTTTTCCTTCACCGTTTTGACAACAGTGGTGATGAAATTATCTACTCAAAGTAATGCGCCTGCCTAGGTTCCAACCCACGACCTACAATTCGTCAGTCTGGGCTGATACCACTGGGCCACTACACCACTGCTGTCATTGATGAACGAACAATTTGTTTTATTTTCAGGGCGAGCACTCGATAAGGGATGAAATGTTCCTCTCGTTGCCCTGTGTGATAGGCAGAGCAGGAATCACTAACATCATTCGGCAGACACTGACTGAGCAGGAGGCCTCACTTCTGCGCAGGGGCGCGGAGAACATACTGCAGCGGCAAGCCTTCACCAGCAAATTATTTAACTGATTGGATATCCGTAAAAATATGCATGATTTTTCAATTATATTTATAAAATGTTGATTTCTCTTAGCTTTAGTTCTTATTTCTTATTGTTATTATTTAGAATATCTTTGTTAAGTTTATTATAAAAAACGTGTATTCTGCCCTTTCATGATTGTTAAGAGAGTGTGATAAGTTGTTTTACGTACATAATAAATTATTTAAGTATATTTTGTCATATCTGAACATTTTATTCATTTTAATGTAACACCCATGCCTAACTACTACATTTATTTCATTCAATACCTACTTTAATCTGTTGAATGACACTGAACGAAAGATAATATAGGTTTTATGGTTATTACGCACATGAGCGTGTATATTCATTATGAACCCTGCAAATAACTTGTATTAAACATAGTCAGACAATTAAAAACATTAGCCCCCTAGGATCTAGATGCTGTTTCAGAAACAATTTTATAAGAGTCAATCACTCAGTAGGCCGAACACAAAGTAAGCCCGCCGTGTAACGTAAAGATATACCAATGGAAAGATCTGTGAAATATTTCGTGAAATGACGAGACGACTTCTCTCGCTTGTCTGTCAGTGAGTGCTACAGAGCTTTAAATCTATATTTAATACGTGAAGCAAAAACATGGTGGCCCTTTTTAAGAAAATTACGCGGACGGAGGAGTATTAAATTTGGCAAATTTAAAAGTTTATAT
This sequence comes from Aporophyla nigra, assembly GCA_947507805.1. Taxonomy (NCBI): domain Eukaryota; kingdom Metazoa; phylum Arthropoda; class Insecta; order Lepidoptera; family Noctuidae; genus Aporophyla; species Aporophyla nigra. The sequence continues at coordinate 7,210,307 of OX382291.1, read as the reverse complement.
AGAGAAGCAGTGCAGAAGGGATATACTTTTATAAAAATGCGTTAGTTCGAACTTAACATTTTAATGAATTTTGGTCGAATTTCCAGACCACTTGGCGACCACTACTAGTATGAGTGATATTGCATATATCCATTATTGAAATTCAGGAATTTGAATTCAATTCATACAATTTCGTCTATTAATTTAACTTTCATTTTATTCTTTGCATTACAGACATCATTCGTCAAGCCTCTTTAAGTATCTTTAAAATCTGGCCTATATCAAATACTCGTATGCCTTTTCGGAACAACGTAAACGTAGTCGTTTGGTCATACTGTAAAACCTGCCGAAACTCCCAATATCGCCACAACACATTTTATTGCAAGAAGGGCTTGTATGCTTGATAACAGCCGCACGGGTTGATCGTTCAGGTTAAGCTACGCTTGCTGCGGTTGATTTGTGGATGGGTGACCATCTTTACATAGGTACCAAGACCCTTCCGTGCCTCGGAAAGCACATTAAGCCGTTGGTCCCGGCTGTCTTTCGTAGATCTTAGACAGTCGTTGCGGGTTGTCAGAAGCCTGAAAGTCTGACAACTAGTCTTACCAAGGGGTATCGTATTACCCCGTAACTGGGTTGTGGAGGTCAGATAGGCAGTCGCTCCATGTAAAATACTGGTACTCAGCTGTATCTGGTTAGACTGGAAGCTGACCCCAACGTACTTGGGAAAAGGCTAGGCAGATGGTGATGACATTTTATTGCAAAAATGTCGTTTGCTACTACTACGACTTGTCTGAATTATTAGTTTGTTCACACACACATTCACACTTAATTCTCTTCATAACTCAACTAATTAACAACATAATCATTCTATCCTATATTGACACAAAAAAAAAACAATTCCGCCTGAAATTGCCAAAGGTTGCACATATGAATTGTACATACAAAGTTTCATTTCAGTTACAGAGATAGAAAAGTACCTCTTTAGCCAAACGCATTATTACATTTAACAATATTGACCACAGGATTTGACTTACATGATCCCAAGCCAATCACAATCGATGTCAGCAACATAATTTCCAATCGCCACTTTAAGGCTTCTTGAGACAGCCGCGACGCGACAGCGCGACAAGACTCTTGATGCTTTCATAGAAATTATTCTACAAGAATAGGGCAACACAATGTAGGTAAAATTTTATTTAGTATTTTAGCTTTTTTTCTGATCCCCAAGTCCTATCGATTTTTGGCTCCATCAAAATTTGTTTTAGTTACACATTTACTCTTAAAAGCATTATCCATATAGCTATTGGGCGCCAAGAATTCGTTAACATCCTCATCACCTATTTCAACCATCAACTCCAAACTGACTAACAATCGGTAGAAGTTGTGTTTATAGCAAAATATCTTAAAAAATTCTTTCCATTGATCTTATCTCTATCTTGATATATCTTGTGACTATTGGACGCCAAGAATTCCTGAACCTAAGTGCCCAAGTTGTCACCTATTCAAATGATTAACCCCGAACTGGCGAGCAATTGGCAAAAGTCGTGTAGTAGCAAAGGTTCTACTAGAAAATAATAATAATAATATGTTAGGACAACCAACACACCGTTATCTGATCCCAAACTAGGCAGAGCCTATACTATGGTAACCAGACAACTGATAAATATACTTATATATTTCTAAATACATACATATCTATATATATAAAAGAAAGTCATGTTAGTTACACTATTTATAACTCAAGAGCGGCTAAACCGATTTGGCTGAAAATTGTTGGGGAGGTAGCTTAAAACCAGGAGACGGACATAGGATACTTTTTATCCCGTTCGACCGCGGGCCCGTGTGACGTGTAACATAAAACATTAAAGAGAATACAAGGCAATATAAAACGTGGTATAACAAAAACGTTGCCATCGAAGTACCAGGTAGTCATAACTTGGTATGAGCTTACCAAACAAAGGAGTGTCAGCTAGAAAACGCTTTATGCCTTCGAAGTACCAGGTTATCATAACTGGGTAGGAGCTAACCAAACATATGAGCGTCACTGTGTCAGCTAGAAAACGCTTACGATCACCACCGCGTACCAGGTTGTCAAACTTGGTAGGTTTATTACAAAATTTATTGAATATGAGGCGATACAAAGTTCGCTGGGTCAGCTAGTTATACATAAATTACACTCAGACACGGAACAAATGATTGTGCTCATCACACAACATTTGTCCTGGGTGGGAATCGAACCCACGACCTCAGTCTTAGCAGTCAGGGTCACCAACCACTAGACTAACAGGTCTAAAAGCTCTTTCCATTTGTTCAGGGTATAAACCCATAGTTCGTAGCCCATTCTCCCTAAGGTAATAAAATACCCGCGCGTTCAGCTTTTATGATATTAATACTGGCCTCGTTGGTCTAGTGGTAGCAAGTGCTACTGCTAAGCATGAAGTCCTGGGTTCGACTTCTAGGTCCGGCCATTGGGTTTTTAACCGACGAAAAAAAACGGAGGAGGTTATCAATTCGATGCGTATATATTTTTTTTTTTTTTTTTATGTATGACCACGCATAACTTTTTACATAGTAATCCGATTGTGATAATTTCTTTTTTTATTGGAAAGGGTATACTCCGAGGGTGGTCCCATATAAATTTGGAAAACAAAATCGAACCCTAAGGGTCGGAAAACAGGAGATGATTGATTGTTCACTCATTGATTGTAATGTATAACCACGCATAACTTTGTACAGAGTAGTCCGATTTTGATAATTCTTTTTTCTTTGGATAGGGTATACCTTGTCAAGTATTATTAGTACATTAAAGCCACAAAAATACAAAATAAAATCTTTTTAACAAAAAATTAAACCGCCGAAAAAACAGAAAAGCAAAAAATAATAAACCTTAAAATTTTGAGTCGGCGCTGCAAAATGAATGAACAAAGATGACTCAAAGCGCCGACTCATAATTATTTTTTGCTTTTCTGGTTTTCCGGCGGTTTAATTTTTTGTTAAAAAGTTTTTTACTGTCTGCAATTTCACGGTACTAGCCCGGAATCTGGATTTATACAATACAATACAATCCTTTATTTCAGGCAACTTAGGCCCATAAAAACACAATAAACAAATAATATAAAACTATAGACTAATACATATTGCCCATATGCCCGGTTTGGGGACTTAAACATGACAAAAAAAATGTAGCTGTACTATAAGCACATCTCTGCCCCATCGTTCGGGGATACATGGCGTGATGTTATATTAGTACAGAGGGGTAATTGCGGAACTTTTTATCGGTAGGAATTGGTTTAATATTCATAGTTAAACAACATTCATTGCGTTATTTACGTTGCTGAGCTGACAATTTATTCGAACAAATGACGCAATGGTTTAGAAATAATCTTCAATCCCATTCAGATTCTGATAAATTGTGCGTTAAGCAATTAGGGTGCTGGCCCTATAGCGATCATCTCGTATTGTATTAAATATAAATATTTATAAAGTTTCGCTAACTAAGAAGCTTTTTGTGTTTGAAAGAAAGATAATATTTAGGCCTCTGATACAGCGGGATACTACACGTAATAAACAGTGGGGTTGGCAACCTTAGGTGACCCTCAAAGTCAAGCCCACACATAAAATCTTTTGCCCAAGGAGTAAGGCAGAAATTATTATAGGAGTGCAGAATACGTACCCAACGACATTTACAATAGCTATTGTGAATGAAACTCAGTTATATCGGCACTTTCAGTTTTTATTTTTTGCAATCAAACTGGATTATAGTGAAGGTGACTGAACTCAGTCAAAAACTCTCAACGCTGTCAAATTATTTATTATTACCTACTATCAGCCAGAATAATCTAGATCCTAGTCTAGTTTTATTCAACCTCCGATCTTATGGCGGAGCACTATAAAGCAGAAATTGGGCGGGAGACTGATAAAGCAGTTTCGTAAATTGAAGTCTAGTAATAAAAATGTGTTGATATTGTAAAAGCGATCTTATTTTAAAGGAGTATGGTGTGTTCTTGTGGGGGGTTTGGTGTTAATTCGGGCATGCGCGATGGAGTGGCGTCCAAAACAAACTGTTGAAGGTCACCTTGAGCCGGCGGGCCCGACGAACCGACGACCGACGACGCGACCCGCCGCACGCCGCCGTCGCGCGCCGGTGCGGCTACTTCAGCCATCACAGCCGCATTGCCAACAACTACGTGACCCGACTCACGGCATGACACTAGCAGACACCTGTAAGATCACTTTCATCTTTTGGTTAGTACCTTCTGGGTAGGGGTTGGGAAGGTCATTTTTCTGCACGAGAAGTCAACTTTTGTAACTTTATTCAACATCTTACCTACCTGTGTGAGGTAGAGTTCGGCTTCGAACTATCTAGTACCAACTTAGGTGGCACTTAATGTTATGACGTGAGGGTTAAAAAAGAAAACAAAAGTTTACACAAGACTTACAGGTTAGGGTTACCTACAAACTTTCAAGGAAAAGTACCTTTAAAATTGATCATTATAATTCTACGAATCATTGATGATGCATTGTTTTGAATTGTGAAAATGGAGCTGAAAGTACATAAACATCAGTTATTTTATATTGAATCATAAAACAGCTGACACAGTTCTTTTTAATTAGCAACATGAATGATTTTAATTTATGTTCAGTAAGCATGCCAACTTTTTATAAACTGTCCTCATTTTTTACACAAATGACATAAAGTTTTCCAAAATTTGCATTCGCGAAATCTTTTATTTTTGTCGTTTTTCCTTGTTGCTAATGTTTGAATCTTTTGAGGTACTTAGCTACACGTTACATACTGTGAGTCTATTTCGTATCCTGTAAAAAAACTTCTAGAACGTTTTGACTTTTGGGTTAATAATTAAAAAGTAGCTTTTTCTCTGGCCATTAACCCACGTGTCCTTGCTCCTGTGTCCTTTTTGACCTTGACTCACCCAACATGGCATGTCTCTGATGCAATGAGCATGCGCGTAACGGACGCACCCTACTTTTTCGCGCGCACGCAATCGCATGGAGGCACTCATTCGCTCGGTCGTTCACTCATTCAGTAAACATACAAATAAAAGTAGACCGGTTTGTTCCGCTCATTCAGTCAAGCCTTGACAGTGGAGAAGTGAACGCATGTTTTGTATCTCTGTTTGAGATATCGCTTTTTATCTACGCGACGATAACTTAGTGTTTCGATCATTTTTAAATTATACTGTTTTGATAAAATATTTTGGAGATGGCTGAGAATAATTGTAACAATCACGCCCAAGAGAATGGCAGCAGTAAGTTTATTTATTTCTATTGTAGTGAGCTTGCATAATTAAGTACAGCTGACGTTGCATTGCAATGCAAGTCGAGGCTGTCCTTTTAATTCGTGGAACACCATAAACTTTCACGGACATTGTATGGTGTACTGTCTTGTGTTAGTACCTGCCTTCTTTGCATACTGTTGAATAAAAATAAATTGTGTAGTTCTTTAATAAAAGTGCATGTAAGGGACTAAATACTTCGAAGTAATTGGTTCAATAATAAATTACACCGTTTGTTTGAATAGCGTTATTAATGTAGGGAAGGTACCTACCGTCACATGGGGAGTTACCGTTTGGGGAATTATTTTAGCCCTGCAGTTCGATTCTGCTTCCCCACTCAAACACGTTAAGGGTGAAATTATAAGATTTGTAATTTGAAACTTGCCAGGTATGTTTCTGTAATTTTAGGGTTTGCGAATTAATTGGTAAACCTACCTAAATAAAATTTTATTTCGATTCATTTTATCCCATAACAACGGGAAAATTTCAAAACATTACGTATCTCAGTTAAGGATTTTGACCCGAGCTGTTTGTTTTGGCGTGTGTAATATCTAATACCTATGTAATATTTAAACAAAAACTTGTTTCCGAAAACTCCAGAGCAAACATTCGGACTATCGCGTAGGATTTTTATTAAGGATCCCACAGACAAGCGCGCCGCAACGATGCGACGCGAATCAGGTAGAACAAATTCCTCATAGAATTGTATCAAATCTATTAGTGTCGCATCGCGCTTGTTTGGGGAAGCCGTCGTTTACTCTGTCTAGAACTTCTCGGGTCACACCTCTGATGACCGGAGAGGTCGTCAGAGGTCGGTCAGGAGGAGGGACGGGGACTATAGGTAGAGTACCTACCTGTGACAGGCAACGCCAAATACTTGATAGGTGCATCTTGAGGACAGTACGTTAACCTACTTTTACCTGTTTAATACTCCATCTGACAATGGGGAAAGGGACATTTCCATTTGTATATTTTTTTTCAACTCACTTTTTCCGCACACTCTTAAAGTGACTCATATTGCACCGCTTTTTCAAAAAGCACACGAAAAAAATCCCGGCCATTTTTCGCATAAATTTCACACAATTGCGTAATTTTTTCCCTTACAAGTGTGATAAAAAACGTCGTATGTAAATGAGCATTGACATTAGACTCTCGGCTCCAATCCAATCGAAACTTGTGTTTGTTTCTTGGGGAAGTTACTCTAGTAAATGCTTGTAGTATTTGATAGTAGCTACTTCAAGAACCTAATTATATAGTGCTCAATTAAGACTGTGAAGTATGTAGATACGTGTATTACCGCAGTCGCCGCTGCGGGGCTTCGGGAAATATCTGTGCTGAAACTTGAAAAATAGTGCGAAACTGCAATACCAAGACACACATGTAACTTTTGTGACGTTGCCATACCTAAAACAAACGCATACAAGCACTAAAATAAATAAGGAAGTGTTCATGGGTTAAAGTTAGATATAAAAATGATGTAATACGTTGATAGTTAACTACACAGTGCGAAGGCCACGGTCAGACAAAAAATCCCGCGCTCCGACAGAATCTAACCAGCTGTTGCCTAGGTCGCACCATGAGGCGCGTGGCGCAGAGTATAGTGATAAACAACCTGAAGAGATCTCGGCAGAAGGAGGCCATATTAACCTCGCATCTTAATATCTTGCTAGGTAAAATGGCGACTGTGAAGAAGCTGCTCCAGTCCCGGCAGGAGAAGATTGTGGATACTGGGAACAAAGTGACGGTGGTCGGAGTTGGACAAGTCGGCATGGCGGCGGTCTTCTCCCTGCTTACACAGGTAACTTGTAAATTTAATTTGCGCTGCCAATTTTCCAATGTTTTTGCATTTGTCTAGTGACTGTTGATCAAATCTCTAAACAGTATGCATGTTTATCACCACGTACCTATCTAGGCCTATATAGTATAAAGTACTCCGCAGTTATTTTCTAAGCTATTCTAATAACAGATTCATAACTTACATGTAAGTACCTATGGCAAAAGGGAAATTTTATCAACAATACCAACTTCATTTACCGCGAACGGGGAAAATATATCTATAAATATACAATACCGAGGTATGTATTGTTATTTACATTATTTTGTGTGCGTCTGTCATTTTATGTGTGAGGAAAATGTCGTGAGGATAGTTTTCAGTACGAATGTTGATGGCTATATCGGTAGAACGATAGGTCTGACTGTGTGAATTATGATATGGGTAGAAAGGGGGTGACTACTGCGATGACATATGTATGAGTAATAGAGGAGTGTGGAAGAAAAATATTGGGGTAAACGCAGGAGAATGATGAGACGTAATACTGAACGTCGCAATACGGATATACTTCCTATGAAAATAACTTTATAGATTACACAATGTATTCAGGTATTTCCACACGATTTCAAGTGTTGCTGGAGATTGTTGCGGTGCCTACAAACAAACCCACTCATAGCTCGAAGTTTAACCGTGATTACGTCAGCTCGTCATATGAAGGCTCATCCAGAACTAGACTTTGTTTTCCTTGTGATCGTGGACAGTTTTTTTTTTATATACAATTTCCAGCCATGTTGTTTATTGCGAACAGTATAGATATTCTTCGTTGTTGACGGTTTTTTAGGGTTCCGCACCTCAAAAGGAAAAAGCGGAACCCTTATAGGATCACTTTGTTGTCCGTCCGTCCGTCCGTCCGTCTGTCTGTCAAGACCCTTTTTCTCAGGAACGCGTGGAGGTATCATGCTGAAATTTATATTAAATACTCAAGTCTACTGTCCCTTGGAGCTGTGAAAAAATCAACCTTCTAAGCTGACGCAATCAAAAGATATAGCCGTTTATGCCGCAAATTTCCGCAAATTTTCGAAACTCGCAAGGGAATCAAAACCTAAAGGGTACTTCCAGTCGATCTAGAATTTTGAAATTTGGTACGAAGCAACGTCTTATAGCACAGATAAAGGAAAAATTGCGAAAACCGTAAATTTTTAGTTACATCATATAATAAAAATATTTTTAATAATTTTAAACTTACTATCCTCATGAACGCGTAGAGGTATTAAACACTACAGGTTTGTACGGAACCCTCGGTGCGCGAGTCCGACTCGCACTTGGCCGGTTTTTTTTTTAAAGAATGATGCTTTGTTTTTTTTTTCAATTATAGGTTGCGACTACAGTAAATTTAGTGAATAGATGTAATGTAATGAATGAATTAGATACTTATTAATTACATTTCAATCATTGGTTTAGTTTACGGAGGTTAGATTAGTTAGGTTATATGGCAACCCCCCTTAACTGGGGGAGGCCTATATCCAGCAGTTGACGTCTTTCGACTGATATTATGATGATGATGGCCATGGAAATGAAAATAACTTTGTAAAACGCAGTAGGTAACTACATAACTAACAAAAACAACAATTCCATTTTAACATGGAGGAAGCATACCGGATAAATACCTCCGGCCTGTTACTAATTGGCGTTCAGCATTGCGAATATTAATTACAATTGTTCAAAGCACAATGGTTGGCTAAGCTAAGTAACCGCGCCAAAGGAATTGTAGTTTTATCATTGTTTAACTTAAAAGCGAGATATTCCCTTGTCGCGTTAATCCCAGGTGTTTGCATCACTTTATTTGTACGTTGTAAGCCTTCGCTCACACGCGTAACTTGCTATCAGTAGGAATTGGTTTCATTTTGATAGTTAAACAACATTCATTCGTTATTTACGTTGCTGAGCTTACAATCTATTCGAACAAATGACGCAATGGTTTAGAAATAATCTTCAATCCCATTCAGATTCTGATAAATAGTGCATTTCGCAATTAGGGTGCAGGTATCGTACCTCGGCATTTCTTATCTACCACGATACAGTTCAATATATTCTACTATGTTCCAATTTTTTATTTTTCATTAAAACTTCAGTATTTTGATGCTGTTATTACCGTAATAAATTCTATTAATCATCATCATTCGTCATCATCAAACTGCTGGACATAGACCTCCCCTATTTGAGGGGGGTTTCCATAATCACCACGCTTGACAGACGGGTTGTCGATCGCAGTGTAGTGGTAAAATACATAGAGAACGCTGCTGCCCATTCTCTAGTAAGTCCCTTAGTCGCCTCTTACGACACCCACGGAAAGACATGGGATGGTGCTATTTCTTTTATTTTGGATGGGAAATCATCAAATGAGTTCTCCCGCTCTGGGCGGAGCGGGAGGGCGTGTCAGACTTTTACTGAGTAAAACCCACCCGTGTTCCTTCAGTTGCCCATATGCCAGGGCCACGGGAACTCTTTCGAACGAATCTCGCGACCCGAGAACGCTGCTTCCCATTCTCTAGTAAGTCCCTTACTCGCCTCTTACGACACCCACGGGAAGAAATGGGATGGTGCTATTCTGTACGTCCAGCGGTACCTGGAACAATTCTATTATATATACATATGTAAATGTTTTTAATTATTAATAGCAGTTCATTATCATCATCATTTCAGCCCTGCTGAGTATATAGGGCTTCCCTTTTTCTGCCATATTTCGCGGTTCAGTTACGTCCCTCATCAAGATGGGTAATTGCGTAACACACTGTCAGTAGGAATGGCCTTCATTTTGACAGTTCCCCAACATTGATCGCGTTCTCTACGTTGTTGTGCAGACAATTTTTTGGAACCAATGAAGCAATGTATTTGCAATAACCTTCAAAATGATTCAGATTCTGATTAATAGTGTGTTACGCAGATGTCTCCTGCGGCTTAAACGACATCATTTAGGTACCTAACGCGCATTAGGACGGCCTTTTTTTTTGGATGCATATTATCAAATGACTTCTCCCGCTCTGGGTGGACCGGAATGTCAGACTTTTACTGACTAAAACCCACCCGTGTTCCTTCAGTTGCCCATGTGCCAGGGCCACGGTATCTCTTTCGAACAATCTCGCGACCCTGGCAGACGGCCTTAATTTCTTATGCCTATCATTGGCCACCATTCGGTCAAACCCTTCTTCCATCGGCCAACTCCTCGTCTAACAAGATGTCCTGCCCAACTCGAGGAGCTCCACTCCAGCTACTATATCTGTATTCGCTCATACCGATAGTTCCACAGATCGACTTACGGTCGCTTCCAAGAACCCTAACGGAACTTATGTTTGGTCAGCTCAGCAGCGATAGCCACAAAAATAAGTGTCATTTGATAAGTATGTACAGTCAACTGCTAGTAAACAAATTGACATTTGATATGTTATGGCCATTTCATACTTAGAATTGTTTAAGTATAGGAACGCCTACGGACACTTTAAGGAGCGGCTCAGTTAGCCCACAATTATTTTTTTTTCGCACTATCTTGTTTGTTTGATAAGAAAGAAAAAATATTAACTGTGACTCACACAATATTAACAATTAAACTAAGCACAATAGCAATGTACCCTAATGAAATTAAATAAACTTTAAAAAAGTAAATCATAAGTCAATAAAAATAAAAAATAGAACGTCCTTTCCGAAGCCAAAAGGCCTTATTCAGCATGATACTGCGACATTTAAAAATAAATAGGCGATAGTCAGTGCAGTCACTTTGCTTATTCAGTACTAGCTGTGCCCGCGGCTTCGCTTGCGTGAGGTTCGGAAATTATCACACGGGGACGAATTTATCTGTCCAGACAAAAAGTAGTCTATGTTAGCTAGCTATCAGCTATCTGCCAGTTAAAGTTACATCAAAATTGGTTCAGCCGTTTCGGAGATGAGCCGGAACAAACACAAAGACACAGATTAACATACAAAAATTATGAAAATTGATTTTTGTTATAAAAAAAAAGTATTTACCGTACCTCCGTAAATACTTTAGTAAAACGCTTTTAATTTGACGTTACAGACACTTCAATTTTAGTTATTTATATAGATTCCCTGACTTTACATCGTTTTTCAGTATTGCATGTCAGAAGATACTGATTCGTGGTTCGCCGAACGTTACTACGGACTTAATTGGCCATTAGGGACTATGTCGGTACCATCGCAATTATGTCGAGTCTACCCAATGACTTTCATGTGGCTTCCAGACGAAGCTATGAAGTGGAAAAGGTGAATACATAGGGATCGTTGTTTACTTTATACCTATATCTATACTCATAATAAAGCTGAAGAGTTTCTTTGTTTGAACGCCCTTTTATTTTCTTTTTTTGGATTGGAAATCATCAAATGACTTCTCCCGCTCTGGGCGGAACGGGAGGGCGTGTCAGACTTTTACTGACTACAACCCACCCGTGTTCCTTCAGTTGCCCATGTGCCGGGGCCACGGTATTTCTTTCGAACAATCACGCGACCCCGGCAGGCACCGGTCCTAGCAGACCCCTTCAGTTGTTTGAACGCCCTTATCTCTGAAACAACCTCTTGGATTTGAAAAATCTTTTTGCATTTAGTGGCCAAATTCTTGGGGACAGGTATAGGCTACGAGACGTCACGCTACGGGCTCTTAGGAGCCGAATCCAAATCAAAACTTAAATCAGGATAGACGGTGAGCGAAAACGAAATAACGTGGGCAGGCGATGCTATGCGATGGGGTGGGAGATGTTCAAGAAATTTCACGCGGGTAAAAACTAGTTAGGTATAAAATCCCTTGCCTTGTTACATCAGAAATACCTAGTGTAGGTACTTAGGCACCTAGTGACTGTAATTCTTCAACTGCACTAATGCGTGCTCAATGCTTTTCTCATTGTAGCAATTACAAACCATTGTTTTGTGTACAGTCACGAGTAATATGTATACACTACACATAGCCAAATTCAAAAGCGATTTTCTCTTTAAATAACGATTGCAACTTTGAGATAAGGCAAATTTCGTAATAGTGTGGGTTCCAAAATACTATTTTCGTAATAAAATAAAATTACAAATAAATAAATTCTTTAAATAAATAAATTCTTTATTGGCATAAAAATTGTACAAACAAAGTGAAGCCCTGACTCCAGCGCTAGGTAAAAACACCTGTGTTACAGGAGCCAGTGTCTTCTCCCAATCAGTAGGTTCGGGATTTTATGCAACATACATTGTTTATATTTAATTTAAGATTAACTGAAATATAATTAAAATAACAAAATAATATTTAATTACAATCAGTACAATAGGAGAAAATCCCTTTTATAAGTTGGTAAGTGTATACATATTCGTGCTCGTGACTGTACAAGAGTCTCTAAAAACAAAAAAAAACTAAATAATTATTCATCACTGTCTGTGTTGGTTCGAAAACAAAATATTTATGTCTATCCTATTAAAAATTCAAGAGATATATGAGTGTGAGTCATTGCGCTTCTTGCGAATAAACGCATTCGACCAGATGTTTGTAGTATACTATTTTTAGATTATGGAGATAGGAACACTCCATGCTTTCGCGTTGACGTCAATCTATACCCACTAATATTTATTAGTGGTTTGTAATTGCTACAATGAGAAAAGCATTGAGCACGCATTAGTGCAGTTGTAGAATTACAGTGACTAGGTGCCTAAGTACCTACACTAGGTATTTCTGATGATATATAATATTAGTGGTACAAGATAAGAGGTACAATTTTTTTGTAAGTTGTATGTAAGGGTTATCTCTGGAACTACCCGTTGGATTAGATTTTTTTTTTGCATTTGGCAGCCAGACTCTTAAGAAGGTTATAGGTTACTAGCTTCTGCCCGCGACTTCGTCCGCGTCAGTTCTATTGCTCCCCCAACCCACCCTGTTGCATCGAATCGCCTGCCCGCGCTATTACTTCGTTTTCGCTTATCGACCTTATTAACCGACAAAAAAAAAACGGAGGAGGTTATCAATTCTGCGTATATTTTTTTGTTTTTTTTTATGTATGATCAATTGATCACGCATAACTTTTTACATAGTAGTCCGATTACGATAATTCTTTTTTTATTGGTATACTTACTGGTATACTCCGAAGGTGGCCATATAAATTTGGAAAACAAAATCGAACCCTAAGGGTCGGAAAACAGGGGATGATTGATTGTTCACTTATTGATTGTAATGTATAACCACGCATAACTTTATACAGAGTAGTCCGATTTTCATCATTCTTTTTTCATTGGATAGGGTATACCTTGTCAAGTATTATTAGTACATTGAAGCTACAAAAAATTATAAAATAAATACTTTTTAATAAAAAATTAAACCGCCGAAAATCTGAAAAGAAAAAATAATAAACCTTAAAATTTTGAGTAGGCGCTGAAAAATCAATGAACAAAGATCACTCAAAGCGCCGGCTCATAATTTTAAGGTTTATACTTTTTTGCTTCTCAGTTTTTTCGGCGGTTTAATTTTTTGTTATTTCCTTTTACTCGGCTCCTATTGCCCGTAGTGTGATGTGATATGCCCACGGAATAAAGAAAACGTTCTGTGGATATGCCTATAGCCTTCCTCGATTAATGGGCTATCTACCACTACTAAAATTCCTGAGATAAACGCGTTCAGCCAAACAAACTCTTCAGCTTTATAATATAAAGTATAGATCACGCTACGGCCCTTAGAAGCCCAGCTAAAACCAAAAAAGATAGAAAATCCGCTAACCGAAAACGAAGGAATAGCGCGGGTGAATGATGGGATCTGACGCAGTGGATGGGTGGCACCAATTACTGTCGGCGAAATTCATGAGAAGTCGCGGGCTTGTCTGAAATATTTTGACTAAATCATTATTTACTAAACAAATATCTACCCAATTGGTCATAGTGATCACTGACTATAAAGGCTCGTACAGACAAGCGCGACATGTCGCGCGACCTGTCGCGGAGGCGATTCTGCGATATATGGCGACGCAACACCTTTCACACTGGCGCGACGCGACCACTCGTGCGCGAATCGCCCGCGATTCGCACGTGACGTCCTTGTAGCGGCGCGACAGCTTTTAGTAGATTTTGTATGGCGTCGCCGCGTCGCAGCGAATTCGCGGCGAAATCGCCGCGACGCCATACAAAATGTACTAACAAGCTGTCGCGTTACGCGACAGGTCGCCCCTGTGTGTAGTGTCGCGCGCGTTTTCATAGAAATTGTTCTACGGATATAAATCGTCGATTCTCGCGCGATCGTCGCGTCGCGCTAGTCTGAACGAGCCTTAAAGCTCTCCATGTACGTCATTGGCACCCTTGTTACAGCCGCTGCTAGGTTATACGCCTCGCCATTTTTGCCATACTTCCCACGTTTGTACGAGTCTAATCCACGTACCTATTTCTATGCTTATGAGGTGCCATGACAGCCTCGTTGGTCTAGTGGTGAGGACCTGGGTTCTTTCCCAGGTCAGTCAAAGTGTTACTGGGTTTTCCATCAGGAATTTCTCAGTAACAGCGTGGAGTCTCTAGATTTGTATACTGTTGATGGCAATATGCTCTCCGCTTTTAATTGGGATTTAAAACCGGTGAAATGTTCACTTCTGCCTAACCTCTCGGAGAAATAAGGGTGATGTTATGTTTTATATTGTATAACTAGCTGTGCCCGCGGCTTCGGCCGAGTGATGTTCGGAAATTATCACACGGGACGTGCTACTCAGACAAAAAGTAACCTATGATAGTCCTCATAACATCGGCTATCTGCCAGAGAAAGTCCCTTTAAAATCGGTACAGCCGTTACAGAGATTAGCCGGAAAAACAGACCGGCAGACAGATAAAAAACAAATTGTTGTATTTACCGTATATACTTTCATGCATGTAGCAAAAATCTATTAATTTGACGTTACAAAGACACACTTCAATTTTATTGTATAGATTGATCTATAATTGAATGGAATTTACATGGACCGCGCCGCGTGCCTGTGACCTCTGCCTAGCCCCTCGTCACGTCAATGTATTTATTGTAGCTAGCCATAAATGGAGAGCATAGTTTCATTGAAACAATGCAATAAATACTAAAAGGCGTGATCAGGCGAATAGCCGCGTCTGTGGGCTATAAATGTTACGACGCGCTCTAACTATTGACTGACGACTGACGACTGTGGCGTCCTTTTCACGCTTAGTTCATTTGTGGTTCATTATTCGATGGGCACGATATTTCTAAATGAACATACCAGTTTGAATTGGTTGAAAAGTGTATTTGTACTCAATTTCTACAGAACTATTCCTACAAATTAGAGAACAAGCAGTGTCCTCGATAGCAATTCCACCGGCAAAAATCTTCGATACGATTTTTTATCCGTTACTTTAACTAAAGGGGTTAACTTTCAATAATCCTTCCTAATTACTCATCTTTGTTACTTCAGGAACTCTTCCGTGTCCGTTGTCCGTGAAAGAGTGATTTTAAAACTTGGATGTTACGTCTTAGTATCCTATAGAAGGGCTTGTGGCTGTGTAATATCACCGCACAGGTTGATCGTTCAGGTTAAGATACGCTTGCCGCGGTTGGTCCTTGGAAGGGTGACCATCTTTATATACCAAGACCCTTCTGTGCCTCGGAAAGCACTCTAAGCCGTTGGTCCCCGGTAAGGACCAGGCTCGGGTCGACGGCGCGTAGTGTTCCACGCGCGCCTCAAAGAGATGTCAGCAGCACTGTAGGGGTCTGCTAGGACCGATGCCTGCTAGGGTCGCGAGATACACCGTGACCCTGGCACGTGGGCAACTGAAGGATGATTTCCCATCCAAAAAAAAAAGAACAAAAGAAAGGGGTAAGGTCTAGAGCGGGAGAAGTCACTTGATGACTTCCCATCCAAAAAAAAAAAAGCCGTTGGTCCCAGCTGTCTTTCGTAGATCTTAGACAGTCGTTACGGGTTGTCAGAAACCTGAAAGTCTGACAACCAGTCTTACCAAGGGGTATCGAATTACCTAGTAACTGGGTTGTGGAGGTCAGATAGGCAATCGGTCCATGTAAAATTCTAGTAGTCAACTGCATCCGGTTAGACTGGAAACCGACCGCAAAATAGTTGGGAAAAGGCTCCGCAGATGATGACGTCTTAGTATCCGACCAATTGTATTGTTGTATTTTTCTTCACTTTCCGTTTCACTTCATCGCACAGCTATAATGGAAAGCCAGTTTTTATGAGTCCGATAATCTATACTAATATTATAAAGCTGAAGAGTTTGTTTGTTTGTATGTAAGTTTGTTTATTTGATTGAACGCTCTAATCTCAGAAACTACTGGCCCGAATTGAAAAAATCTTTTTGTGTTGAATAGCCTATTTATCGAGGAAGGTTATAGGCTATATAATATCACGCTACAACCAAGAGGAGCGGAGCAGTAATGAAAAATGTTGCAAAAACGGGGAAAATCGCACGGGTAGGCAATTCGACGCGACGGGAAGGGTCGGGGGAACAAGAAATTTAACGCGGACGAAGTCGCGGGCAGAAGCTAGTCAATAATAATAATACGTGCCCATTTTATGTACTTAGTCTATTTCTTAAAGGATAATGGGCTTACAGAGCGTGACTGTGTGATTAAATCGTAAAACCCTTGATAAGGTTTTGATTTGATACTGTCGCAGACTGCCTATGAAAGTGCAATGATAGCAATTTCATTTCTATGCGACGAATAGAAATATAACTTAATAATACGAATGTAAAATTGAAATTTCAATGCAGTTACACAAAAACCAAGTTGCGATATTGTTAGGCATGCCGTGTCATTGAAATAAAAAAAATATTGTCATACTATTAAGCAGCCGCCAGATCTTTAAGTGAAACAGTCCGCCCAAGTCCCTAATAGTTCCCATGGTTCGAACCGAATCGGCGGTGACCTCTCGCGTCCGGCCATGGTGCGAGCCATGGTACGGAGCGAGAGGGCATGGGAAGCCGTCAACTCCTTCTGCGAAGCAGTAATGCTCGCGAAGGAGGAGGTGGGGCGCGTGAGGGAGTGGCAGTCTCTGCGCCCTCACGTCCCTAGCCGCCGCAGGAGGAGACGCCCGGACGTCGGGAGTCGATAGCGGACTCCCGGCCACCGTAGGCACGAGCTTGCGGGCGGCAATGGGTAGCTCGCCGCCCGGTAAGGACCAGGCTCGAGTCGACGACGGCGCGTAGTGTTCCCCGCGCGCCTCAAAGAAATGTCAGCAATACTGAAGGGGTCTGCTAGGACCGATGCCTGCCAGGGTTGCGAGATTGTTCGAAAGACAAACCGTGACCCTCGCACATGGGCAACTGAAGAAACACGGGTGGGTTTTAGTCAGTAAAAGTCTGACACGCCCTCCCACTCCGCCCAGAGCGGGAGAAGTCATTTGATGATTTCCCATCCAAGGTCTATTAACGTTACATAGGATCTAGTACTTTGGCTTAGTATTATTTCTTTCCATCATTCGCTTATAATGTTCACTGCAAGGACACAGGCCTCGTCTCAGTGAGAGGGAGAGTGGTCTGCATACCACCACGGACGTCATATTCCTTGGATATTTTTTAGAACATGCCGCTTTCTTCACTATGTTCTCTTTCACCGTTTTGTTAGCAGTGGTGATAAAATAAAGTGCCTGTCTGAGTTCGAACTTATGACCGCTACCACTTGGTCACCACTGCTCACACAACTATCAAACAACAAATGCAAGATAGAGCGGGGTACATAAGTATCTAAGCCATAGTATAGGATAACTAGAGTTTATAGATATCGGTCTAAGTGCCTAGTGTGTTCCAATGTTCGCTTCGCCAGCCACTCATGCTGAGCGTGCACTGTGCAGTCCCTCTAATCTTATCAGTCACTGGTCGGAAATTTGTGATTATAAAAATGACGCCCCAACCATTAAACGAATGCTGACATAACTTCTGAGTAATCAGTGAACAAATATAGAAATATCGACCATGACTTTAAATGGGTTTTACCTGGTCGCCTGCATGTAATCGTTGTGTGTTTGATTTATCCTTATGAGGAAATTGTGTCCTGTCAGTTAATAATACCATTTGGAAGAGTGGCCACGCAGTTTCTTGTCTGTTCTTCTCCATAGAAAGGTTCCTATGGAGAAGCACAGGCAAGAAGCAACGTAGGTAGGTCCCTTGCTTTGGAATTGGCAGCCAGCTTCATATTTCTGACTGACGGTCTCCTTTGAGTTTAGACATTTCAAAAGTTGCTGTAAATTTTTATAAGGATGGCAACTGCCAAAATGGCGTTGTCGTGGTTCGTGCCCAACTAAATTGAATTATGCTTTATTGTGTTCTTTAATACTCCAAAATTGCAATTCACTATTTCCATTAAGATCTTAAAATAAGAAGATTGTGGCATAGCGATTTGTCGAAAATATTTTGTTAATACTTGTCTGCCTATACAGGGTCAAATTAAATTAGCTAGCAATACTCCGTTGGTTGGTACCCATATCAAAAACAAATGACAAAACAAACATCATTCGATGGATGAAGTTCAAAGAGCGTAATTAATCAGCTGTTTTTGTAATTTTTCGCAGAACTTACCAAATTTTATTTAGAAATTACCAAAAATATATCAGTCGTTTAGGAGCCCTAATGTACGTGTTGCAGTGCCATTAAAAGTTTTGAACAAAGTAGGATGATTTAAAAAAGTTTTCTATATCAATACCCAACACGTGGGTAGCGTATTGCCAGCTAATTTAATTTGACCCTGTATATTATGTACTTTGATCTTTATCTGTTTTGTAACCGGTGCAACGATTTACCCAGGTAATGTTTACCTACTTATTTAATTTTATTGCGATCGTGTGGCTAACTGGATATGCTGTGCTACGCTGAAAAAGCCCATTTGTTATTTATTGGTTGCGATCAATAAAAAAAATCATAAAAACAATCCTGATATAGTTAAGTACCTACCTATAGATCTGTGATACCGTTATCGATACACTTAACCATACATAAATAAACTCACGACTTTTTCCCATGGAGGTAAGCAGAAACTGAAGACCCCACCTGCTACAAAACTTTCATACTCCTTTTGCTTCATTTATGTTCATATATCTGGTCATACACACACGCCGATTGCGAGCACTACGCACCTGACCTTTCTGAAGAACATCACTAATGTGTTCTTTCTACTCACATCTGGTGAAATCAATACATTAAAATTAAACACTCGAAGTAGAGTGCCTATTTTGGGATCGAAATCACGACCTACAACTCGTCAGTCGGCTTCGATGACACTGGGCCACCACTGGTCTCAGCTATGCGTTATATAATGCCATATATCATATATTATAGTGCCATATCAATAAATAAATAATCCTAAACAAAAATAAGTATGTACGATACATATGCTTACCTGTAAAGTACACTTTGCGCTTCAAGTAATCGCACATGATTCCAAAGCGAACTCTTCATCGCGGGTTCACGAAACACGTTCTTTCGAACTGTTGTTAACATAATGCAGCAGGATGATCTGCTAACAGTTTCATGTGTTTGCTTCAGGGTGTGACGAACAACATTGTGCTGGTGGACACGAACGCGGACAAACTGAAGGGAGAGATGATGGACCTGCAACACGGATCCGCCTTCTTGAACAACAACAATATACAGGCCGGCACAGGTATGGAACACTCACTATACCAATAGCCCTTCTTCTTTTGTTGCCACTCCAACGAATGAAGTATATTATGTATAATTTATTTGCCTATAATGTTTTCACTGGGCGTACATAGGCTTAATCTATGTGAGAGGGAGTGATCCGCAAGTTAGGTACCCAACGCGCGAGCCCAATGGGTGTTAGTAAATGTCGCATGTCTTAGAAATTTCGGTTTATAGATGCCCAGTTTCTCTGTTTTGAGATCAGTAGAAACGTAACACTTGGCTTTGTTATATGCGTGTCGGTGTTCGAAC
The DNA here is from genome assembly GCA_947507805.1 of Aporophyla nigra. Taxonomy (NCBI): domain Eukaryota; kingdom Metazoa; phylum Arthropoda; class Insecta; order Lepidoptera; family Noctuidae; genus Aporophyla; species Aporophyla nigra. The sequence continues at coordinate 7,190,348 of OX382291.1, read as the reverse complement.
CTAAGACCTATAGCTGCTACTCGCGGTGGTTTCCACTGGGCCACCACTGCTCCAATTAACGAAGGCTGGTCATCAATTGCAAATAGTTGTTATATCACAAAATATTCCTTCTAACAGGACCTTTTAGTGTCGGCAAGTCATATGTAGGTAAGTCATACAATGTTGTCGCTACATTCTAGAGACACATAGGGCTTTCCGTAGGCTACTGCGCGACAGCTTATTAGTCAACTCTGCAGAATCGGGCCAATCGTCACCATTAAATAATTTAATACTTTCTATAGCCGACTCGCACGAAGTTTATTTAGTTTTGGGCGAATCGACAATTCCAGAAACACGTTTTTGGCAATCGGCAAGTTTCGTATTTTATGTAATAAAGGAAACAACGAAAAGTGAAGTAAAAGTCCACTAAATACTTTTCATTACTTATTCTTAACTTAGCATGAGGTTCTGGGTTTGATTCCCAGGTCGGTCATAGGGTTTTTCGGTTCTTTTATACTTAGGAATGTCTTAGTAGCATAGCCCGAGTCTGGATTTGTACCCGATTGATGGCTCAGGTCGCCCCCTATTTCATGGAACTGAAATATAAGTGGCGGAACATATTTTTAAACCCACAGACTTAAGTACTATACTGTAAATACACCTCTGCTCCTCTCCGAGGGTTACCTACAGGCGTGATGTAAATACCTGTACCGTGTGGTGCCGGACGTAAAGAATAACACCACCCCATTTCTTCCCGTGGGTGTCGTAAAAGGCGACTAAGGGACTTACTAGAGAATGGGCAGCAGCGTTCTCTGTGCATTTTGCCACCATACTGCGATCGCCAACCCGCCTGCCAAGCGTGGCGATTATGGCAAAGCCCCCCAAATTGGGGAGGCCTAAGTCCAGCAGTGGACGTCTTACGGCTGAAATGATGATGAATGATGATGATGTAAATGTTATGTATTCAAATTGCTTCGGTTCTATAAAATAAATATTGTGCTTTATTCCACAGATTACGCAATAACGGAGAACTCGCAGATTTGCGTGATAGCGGCCGGTGTGAGGCAGCAGGAGGGTGAGGACAGACGGAACCTGGTGCAGAGGAACGTTGAAGTTCTCAAAGGAATTGTTCCTAAAGTAAGTGAAATAGCTATCTATATTCACACGCGACGTTCATACGGTTGAAACATTTTCGGCGGCGCGATTTTATAGCGCACTGTATTTCCGGCCCGGGTTCGCACCCACGACTCGAAGTCGTGGCCTACCACTGAACCACCAATGCTCTAAGTACAATACCTTGTATAGGTAGTAGTTAATCGTGACCTGAGTACCACGCTCAACGAACTTTTCAACTTTGGTAATAATAATCTTTAATTCACTGACATAATATTATAACGCGCGCGCATAAATGCTTCAGAGTTGCTTATACTTATAACGAAAGTGAAAGGACTTTGGTACCTCTGAATTAAGAAAATTTGTACGGAATTTTAATATTTGTGCTATTTGTAAATCCACAGCGGGCGTACTTTGCGGCATTTAATATTAAAATAATACTTATACTAAAAATTTCCACAGCTACTAAAATATAGTCCGAACGCAATCCTGCTGATCGCGAGCAACCCAGTGGATGTACTCACTTATGTGACGTGGAAGATCAGTGGCTTGCCCAAACACCGGGTCATCGGCTCCGGGACTAACCTAGACTCCGGCAGGTTCCGCTACCTGCTCTCACAGAAACTGGGCATCGCCCCCACCTCCTGCCACGCGTACATCATCGGAGAACATGGAGACAGCAGCGGTAAGTTATTGGGAGCATTTTGAAGATCATATTACAGTAGGAAGGCATATAGGCTGTCGCTGCATGTACAATTACTGGTACCTATTTAGCAGCTGCATCTGGTTAGACGTGGAAGCCGACCTGAAACCAAAGTTGAGAAAAGGCTAGACAGATGATGATAATAGTGTAAGGTGACCTTCCACTGAGACGGAGCGATGGAAAAATCAGAAGGTCCCTTCTGAAAAATAAAGACCCTATTATTAATATTTACCTCCTCTCTTGTCTGACGTTTGTTTATTATGCTAACCACTACAACAGACCCGCACAGCCTAAACCGCTGGGTCTGAAACCGTTATTTTTTGCACAAGAGGTCCTTATATAACGAAGGTGAACACTGAGATAGGATTTTTGACAATTCATCCCCTGAAGAGGTTAAATAGAAGATGAAATTTTGTATAGTAGTTCGTGAATATTGCCTTTGGATATCCCATCGGGTACATGGTTTGATTTTATAAGGATGAAAAACCAACCTGATCATAATAATGTTTCATTTCCACAGTGCCCGTCTGGTCCAGCGTGAACATCGCTGGCGTGAGGCTTCGGGACTTGAACAAGAACATCGGCCTGGACTGCGACGACGAACACTGGAAGGATACTCACGCCGAGGTCGTGCAGAGCGCGTACGAGGTCATCAAGCTGAAGGGATACACCTCCTGGGCTATCGGCCTCTCCCTCACGCAGATCATTAAGGCTATCCTCACCAACGCCACCAGTGTGCACGCAGTCACTACTTGTGTTCAGGTACACATTGTAAATACTTACGTTCTGTTAAAAGAAATATTTAAAAACCATCGCGCTTGTCCCGGATCTCATATTAAAGACGGAAAATATAAATTATTTTCTCTGCGAGTGTATTTATCGAAACAACAATAATTGTATTGGCAATATTCCCAAACCAGTAAATTTTTAGCATTCCTCTCGTTCTGGATTTTCCTCAAAACGAATGGGATTTCCCGTGATGAGGAAGTTACCATTAATTACATTTTGTTTTTACGTCAATACAGTTGACATTTACGTACTATTACGTATAGACATTTTGGTACCGGTCCGCCTGTACCTATTAATGAATACTTAAAATACTCTATTGATCTATTCATATTGTACTTTGTTGTTTGTATTGTAGGTACTTTCTTTTTACTATACGTAGGCGAAAAATTAAGACTATATTAGGGAATTCTATATGTTTCTCTCAATCGAAATGTAGCCGTTAGAGTAATATGGGCTACAACTCTCTTTTGAAGGGTTTATGGCTAAGTAATAACAGCCGCATGGATCGATCGCAAGTCTGACAACCAGTCCTACCTAGGGGTATCGTATTACCCATTACTGGGTTGTGGAGGTCAGATAGGCAGTCGCTCTATGTAAAATATTGGTATTCAGCTGCATCCGGTTAGACTGGAAGCCTACCGCAAAAAAAAAAAGGAAAAGGGTAGGCAGATGACGAGTCGTTAGACTAATATGTTGATTCTAAATTTGTAATTTTTACAAATTTCTTTGTTATTTCAGGGTGAGCACGGTATCACGGACGAGGTGTTCCTCTCGCTGCCGTGCGTGCTGGGCCGCAACGGTGTGCTCGACGTCATCAGACAGCCACTGACCGAAACAGAGAGCAAGCAGGTCTTCCAGTCCGCGACCCTCATGGCTGAACTACAAGCCAAAATTAAGTTCTAGATCAATCTCAAACGGATAAATGATGACGTTCCTTATTTCATAATTGGGATAGGAACTTACTGCATTTACAACTAGATCACGACCTGCAGTTTAGCGGGCTAAATAATTCTTAACAAGTGTTATTTATATTTTATTAACACGAAATCAACGTCTTTTAAATGTATCTTATTTGAATTTCTATGTGATGTTGTATTCTTCGTCGTTTTGTGTGATGTAGTCTATTTAGGATTTCTAATTATTCCTGAATTATCTTATCTTTCCATATAGTATATGTATAGTATTGTTAGATGACTAATCTCATCAGATTAAACTTGTAACATCCAGGTCTGTTACAGGTGGCCCTAACTAACAACTTACTACTTATATTAATAATATCCATCCAGTATTAAATAAATGGGCGAAACATATAAACTTTGTTTAATACCACTAAGTTCTATAGAAGTACTTCCATGGTGGTAACAGATCTATATTCGATCTCATGACCGCGCGTTCGTATTACCGAAAATGATTGTCGAAGCGCGTAACTAAAATGTGCACTGTAAAGTTCTCCGACGAATCGATCAATGTACATTTAGTTTTATTCCAAAAAATAACCAAATTTTTACGTGATTTTATGTCCCAATTGGTTAAATCAATGTATTTTGAGATAGTTCCTTCTTACAAAATATTAGGGAAGCTGAATGTTTCTATTTTATATAAAATTCTACATGGTTTATACGTTTTCTATTTTTATAAATGATTTTAATTAATCTTCACGACTGCGTGTGATAAGCAGTGTCCAAAACAAGCAAATTACGTTCTTTTAAGTCACCACATGACAGTGAAACGAATTTATCGTACTTATTCAACCGGTTTCTTTAGGATATCTGTATTATTGTAAGATGTCTCTTTTCGTATAATTACTTTAATAGGCTAATCTGTCCAGTTATGAATAAATAAATGTTGCTTATCAATGTGAACTAATATTTTTATTGCCTCCTTTAAACCCTGCATCCTACCATAATCCTGAAAATGGTTAATAATTGAGGGATAATAAAGAAAAACAATTTCATTTTTCAAAATTATGTAATACGATTTTATAATATACATCAGCTTTAGTCGATAATATATGATATCTAGAAATGACACTGGCGGGTAGCTTGTATTGCTGGCTTTACACACTCGCTCAAGCGCGTATGACACAGAAACGAAAGACTGCGCGTTTGATCATGTTAAAGGCGAAGGGATTTCCCGCGCGGAAAACTCTACGCTCCAGCACTCGCGAAAGAGCGTGCGTGTAAAGTGGGCTATTCATACAGATTGTCGGCACAGTGGAGAGGCAAATGAAAGAAAGCATAGATTATACACGGGTTACACTGACGCAGCTGAACAGGCGAACTAAGGCTACGCTACAAACATGAGTGCAGTGATTTTTTTTTTTTGTTTCACAAACGTTTCTCTCTCACTCTTGACTTAGATCACAAAACTTTGGTCAGATCCCTTCAGTGAAAATAGCTATTTGTTTCAAGTGTTGCGTCAATGTTCTTGAGATTTGTGCGTGCATTAGACAGTGCTGAACGCCTTAATAAAGTGGATACTGCCGGAACTGATAACTTAGCATGACATGTTTTCAAACTTTTATAAATATGTTCATATTGATCACAGATCATTAAGGCGTCTTTCATGTTCCAACAATTCGTATTATACATGCCTTAAATTAAGATATTTTATAGAAATCTAAAAATCAGTGATGTAATACATGCAATTACAAACGTCAAAATGTAATTGAGCAAAGAAAGACCTGAATGTATGAAATATAGTTAAGTAAGAATGTATAGTAGTTTCCATAATTATATATTCTGAATGTATCCCACTTCCATGTCATTCTGTTTACAATAAAATAAGCAGATAATGTTTATATTACAGTCAAAACTCTTAAATGGGCAAAACCACTTTAGACTGTTTCAGTCTAAAGTCCCTGGCAAGTCCCTGGCAGTCAGTAATTTTGAACTTTGTCCCGACAAAGTTAAAGTCTTAATTACAAAAAAACTGGCGCTAAACCCACGTCTTAACTGACATTTTTCAGAATGAAGGGCAAAATAATTGTATTTCGCCTTTCATTTTTTCCTTTAGGTCAAAAACAGACATTAGAGCCCGTTATTGAACTGCCCCCAATGTTTTCGCTTGAACTAAACTTAGAATTCGTTTTGGAATGCGTCGGTTTAGGTTGCTGATGTTGGTAATTGCAAAAAGGGTATTGACAGATTTTTTCAGTCCCAACTAGTTAAAACCGGTTAATAGTTTTGACTGAGAGATAAACATATCTTATCGTAATGTTTTCCTTTAAAATAGTTGTTTCTGTATTCATATCCGACTGAGATAAAAGCTTACAATTATCCAAAGTAATACTTTACTTACAATATCTAAGGTTACGAGTTACATTACATTTCATTGGAAAGGCATCTGTTGCACGGCAGAGCGCTCAACGGCAGTGTAGCGGCGTACAATGCGTCGTTATAACTATGATATAGGTACTACATAATATCTCACGTATATACTATAATGCGTCGTGATACATCAGACATACACGATTAAAACATTGCATTTTGGTCACAAATTAGGATAAAAATGACGCACTAAAACTTAATTCTATATACAATCCGTAGGTCATAATCAATTTATTATTAATTTTATTAACAAGTACATACGATAAGATTAGGAATAAGCATGAAAACTTCATTTTTAGCATAAATCACAGACACTTTTCTTTAAAAATCGGCCACTTTAGAAATATTATTAAAACTTTACAAACCGCCAACAGTTCTAGATTGGTTCACTTGTTTCACAATATGCGGCCTGTCGACGTCGAGGGTACGACTAGTCATGCTGTCGGCGGCTGTCATTTTGGTGGAAATTCCCAATAAAACATGTTTTAAGTCGGCAAAACAAGTTGCGAACAAATTTCAAATAACTAAAATACCAAACTCAATAGGTGGGCACATTGACTATAGAACAATTACAGTAAACTACGCTTAAGAGAAAATAACGTAATTCTATTGAGTGAATATTGAATAAGATCTACATTTGGCTCGCGCCTTTGTTCCTTAATTACTTGCACATAAAATGTTGGCTACAAGAATAATGGTTATTATGTGAAAACATTGATCAGGGCAATGTTTTCATATCGCTTCAGTTAAAATCAGTTCGAGAAGCGACGCTTCACTTGTCGTGTCGTACGAAACGTCGATGCATACACGCTATGACATGATATTCAAGAATAATGTCTAACGTAGTCGAATGGATGGTGGTGATGTAACATATGGTACTCGATCACATGATAACTGGTAGGTTAGTAAGTGATGTGTGGTTGTTTAGTTGGTGAGCACATATGCATCGAGTTGGCGCGGCTAGTGTGGTCCCGGAGTGAGGTCGGTGCGGGCGGGTGCGGCGTCGTCGCGTCAGGTGTCGTTGGGCGAGCGCAACGAGTGCAGCGCGTTGCCGTGGCCTGCCGGCCGCCGCCGGTCTAGGAACGTCTTTAGTTGTGTTGCCGATAATGCTGTTGTAGGGGCCTGGGAAAAATATATGCTATTTTTAAAATTTAATACTCCATGGTAAAGAAAAATGGGATTTACAATAAGTTATTGCTATTATGTACGATGAAAACAGGCATATTTTTTGTATAATTTCACTCATCAACAAAAATTCTTAAATGATTAATCTGTTCTTACTTTCTTTATTTTTAATTGTAAACTAAGCTAAATTTTTATAATCACTCGGTAGATCGACACAACTCATAAGTTATATAATTCTAATCGAACTCTCCCCATAGCTGAACACTGTCTCTTAAGATACAGGTAACCCTAGTTTAAGAGGCAGGGCTCATCAATTGTCTACAGATTTCTAAAGCATAGATTATCGACTTGTACTCATCTCCTACCACTAGCTGTAAACCTTTTTGTTAACCAAATAATTTAAATCTGTAACTTTTTTGGAAATCAACATAATAATTTTTAATAATAGTTTTTATATAAATAAAATTATCATTACTGTCTAAATATCTGTAAAGGAATAGTAAAGAATAACACCACCCCATTTCTTCCCGTGGGTGTCATAAAAGGCGACTAAGGGACTTACTGGAAAATGGGCAGCAGCGTTTGATAATAATTTCATTTTTTTTTTTTTTTTTGTATATTCTGCACAAACAAAATATTTTAAACTAGCTTTTTCCGCAGCTTTGCTGGCGTTAAAAATAACAATAAATGTAGTTTTATATATATATATATATATATAAGTATCCCATGTTACTTCTAATACCTCCAAGAATATGTGCACAAAGTTTCATGATAATCGCTTAAGTAGTTTTCGCGTGAAAGCTTAACAAACTAACTTACATTCACATGTATATAAATAAATACAAATGAATGTTGCTAAGCGCATAACTCGAGAAGGGGTCCACCAATTCGGCAATTTTTTTTTTTTTTGTATGTTCTTTAAGGCCCACGAAAGGTTCTAATACTAATAATAAAAATAAATATTTATAAAAATGAAATGAAAAACGGGGAAAATGTATTCCTTTGAGAGCTTCCGTTTTGTGCGCACGGGCAATTCGATGCGACGGGGAGGGTCAGGGAGCAAGAAATTTAACGCGGACGAAGTTGCGGGCAGAACCTATTTTATAATATTAGTATGATAGTATCCAGTATTTAATGATGATATAGCACCGACCTCATCGAACCAGGTGTCCCGCAGCGCGTCGCCGGGCGTCAGCCTGCGTGTCGGCGCGGGCTCCAGTAGGCCGCGAATGAGGAGCTGCGCGCGCTCCGCCACGCCCGACCAGTGCTCCGGCGGGAAACAGTAGTCACACTTTATGATGTTGGCCGTCGTCTCCTCTATCGACTCGTCCAGGAAAGGCGACAGCTACACAGTTATTTGCATAGTTTAAGAACTGTCATTTGACATAGAATAATAGTATTCCAGGATGCTGCTAAAGTAATACAAAAAATATAAGTAAAAACTGAAAGTAAACATTTGTAACATTTTTATTACAAGCTTTTAATGCACTTCATTTGCATGCTAAGCTGTCGGGCTGAAATTCCGCACATACGTTTGGTTCTCGTGGTCGTGACAATACACGACAAAATCATTTATTTATTAATATAAAAAAAATGTTATAATTTTTTTTTGAGTTTATAAGATGTTTAAAACATTAATTTGATCTGCACACAACAAAAGCTGCACTACTGCTTAATTTATACCGTTACAAAAACGAAACAGTAGCACTTACCCCTGTCAAAAATACATATAAAAACACGCCGGCGGCCCAGGCATCCCAGGCGGTCGCCGGGGGTCGGCCAAGCACGCACTCGGGCGGCGCGAACTCGAGCTGCGCTGGCGCAGGCGGCAGCACCTCTCGTCCCGACCCAGCTGCCCCCATCCCGCCCTCGCCCGTCTCCACAGCCGAGCCAAGGTCTACCAGTTTAAGCTGGGGGACAGGGCCGCCTAGTTCTACTAGGATGTTTTCAGGCTGAAAAGATATAATAAAAATATTACACACCACCTGCTCGATAACGTCAAAATATATGTCATGCAAACGTAATATAAAGTAATTTATTATAGCCTATTGTCTGTACCTAGAGTATAGTCGGGCAATTGTACTGAATTTCGTTATAATTCGCTGGCCAATAATCAAATAAAAATTCATAATAAAACTTTAAACAAAAAAAAAAAAAGTATTAAAAATAGAACTGCTTTTTATTATCTCTAAGGTGTGAAAAGTAGAGTATTCTAAGCGGGGATATGAGTGTCTTCGTTTTGGCGAGCGTGAATTTCTCACTGGTTTCAGAATTTTAGGCTTAACTTCCTTGTTTCATTCAGAAGTTGCCGTTAGGCATAAGACACTGCTTTATCCACCATTATTATTTATATTAAATATTTGCTCCTTACTTATTTAGGCAGGCAAAAATTAATAAAAATCAATGAAACGATTCCTGAAAACTCACCCGAACGTCAAGATGTGCAACATTGATGGTGTGTAGCCAGTCGAGCGCGGACAGTAGCTGCTTGGTGTGGTGCGCGACCATGTGCTGCGTGTAGAGGTGCGGCGCGCTGGCGGCCCAGTCCAGCAGCGGGCCGCCCGCCACCAGCTCCAGCACCAGCGTGTGCGCGCCGGCGCGCGGCACCTCCGCGAACAGCGCCATGGCGCGCGCCACCGCGCCGTGCGCCGAGCGCGCCAGGATGCGGTACTCGCGCACCGCGTCCGCGCCGCGCCCCGCCAGCACCTGAGAGCGGCACCATCCAACTTAGTTATATGTTCCGCAGAGGAAATTATATCAACGTATGTCAAATGTTAATAGTTTTTAATGATGGTTACCTGTTTCAATGCTACTCGTTGTCCGGTGCCGGTGTCCCGCGCGGCCAGCACACGCGCGGTACGGCCGCGCCCGATCTCCTCCTCCACGCTGTAGCGGCGCGCGAACTGCTCGCGCTGCCAAGCGCCGCCGCCGCCGCACGCCGCCGCGCCGGACGCCGGCCCGGCCGCGCCGCTGCGCGTGCAGATCAGCCGGAAGCTGTACTGTCCCGCGGGAAGCTCCTCCAGCGCCAGCGTATTGGCGGCGGCGGGGGTCTCGGTAGCTCGCCGCCACTCGCCCTCACCCACGCGGCAGTAGTCCAAGTGCGCCGGCGCGGGCTCGTCCCACTGCACCACGAGCCCGCCGCCCGGGTGCGCGCGCACGGCGGGTACGCCCGGCGCGCCGCCCGCGCCCACCGTCAGCCGCGCCGAGCTCTGCACGCCTCCTAGCTCGTTGCTGACGAGGCAGCAGTACACTCCGGCATCGGACGCGCGGCATGCGTGTATAGTCAGTGTTGCAAGCCCGTCCGGACTCAGCGAGATAGCAAACCGGCCGCCGTGGCGCAGCGCGCGGGTTTCGGGCGCCGTTTTGCGCCACGAGGCTGCGGCTCGGGTAGCGACTGCACGGCACGACACGGTGGCAGTGGCGCCGGGCGCGACGGTGACGTCACTGGCCGGCTCGGACAGCTCAGGGGCGCGCAGCTCAGTGAGCAGACCGTCGGCGCCGGGCTCGGCCGCGCCGCCTGAGGCCGCCGCGCCGCCGCCCGTGCCCGTGCCGCGCCGCAGCTTGAGGCCCCACGGCCGCTTGGACAGGCCCTGTCGTGTGCACACGGTGAAGACGCACTACCGACGGGGAGCGGCCGCCTCTACGTCACAAGCGTCGCATGCATGCTCACCCGCGCTCCATCGTCGGCATCGTCCGATTTACGTTATAACTACTATTTACAATCAATAAATTAAAACTTATAGTCAACGGCGGTTATCCCAAATCACTTAGCACATAAGTTGCGCGTCAGTCAAACGGCCCGCTATCACAGTCTATGTTAGAAATGCATTCCCGTGTATATCATACCTACAACAAAAGAAATATAGACAAGCGTTAAAATAAAACATGCAACCAAGAAGAAAAAGCAAAACACCATATATTATAAAAGTGAAAAAATAAAATAAAAGTGAGTTAAAATAGTCAAAGCTCATTAAATAAAATAGCGATCTCCTGTAGCGTAGGTATACCAAAGGCGTGAAAGTGTCGAGATTTCAAATCTCATCATAAAAAGTAGGACTAGGGTTTGTCGGAACAGGCATATTAACCAACATGAAATTTCGCTGTAGTTCAAATCAAAAAGACTTTTAGTGTACCTACGGGGAATGAAAAATATACGTGTCCAATACGCCCTAACGCTCCGTCATTCTAACTAGATGAAGTATGACTATAAAACTGTGCCCAACACTGTATCGTCATTTGCTATTTTCCAAACAAAGTTCTCGGCAATATTTACAACTAGCCTCTGCCGTCGACGAAATTATAGTCCCCGACCCCTAGCGTAACCCATAGCCAGTTCACGCTATTACGTCGTATAAACTTGTTCTTTCCTCGGCTCCTAAGGGTCGATGATTAAAAAAAAAATATCTTTTTTGTATTTGATAGTCCGGTTTGTAAAGAGGGCTACTTCACAAACCGGACTATCAAATACAAAAAGATTTTTTTCAAATCCGACTTTTGGTTCCATAGATTACTTCCCACAACAAACTTCCCTCTTTATATTTAGTGTAGATGTAGATTAATAATAATTGTCTTCTAATTCTAATTTTCGTATTTCTAAATATTGTTTTATTCTCTAATATGTTTATGACTACTCATTTTTTATTATAATTAGTACATGCCTATCCAGATAGGCATTAATTTTCTGTATAATTGACGGATAGTTGCCAACCGCTGATTATAAAAACATTGAAGTACGTACAAGATTGTAGTTGTACTCTTGATAATAATATTACAATCAGTTCATAAAACTTATTAGCTATAAAGACAAATATGATTTGTTTTTACAATCTTTAATTACTTTGATAATTTGTTTGCGAAGCCTACTAAGCCTGATTTGTTACTGGCGATTAAAATAAATAAAAATGTATGAATATTATCGATTCGTTTGTAGTCAATACTGACAAGGCCAATTGTAGGTACTGACAAAACAACTTCGATCTATATGCCAATCAAAGGGCTAGTAATCAGGAGGAGACGCCCCGGGCGTCGGGAGTCGATAGCGGACTCCCGGCACCGTAGGCGCGTGGTTGCGGGTGGCGAGCAATGGGTAGCTCGCCGCCCGGTAGGGACCAGGCTCGGGTCGACGGCGCGTAGTGTTCCACGCGCGCCTCAAAGAGATGTCAGCAGCGCTGAAGGGGTCTGCTAGGACCGATGCCTGTCAGGGTCGCGAGATTGTTCGAAAGAGATACCGTGAACTTGGCACATGGGCAACTGAAGGAACACGGGTGGGTTTTAGTCAGTAAAAGTCTGACACGCCCTCCCGCTTCGCCCAGAGCGGGAGAAGTCATATATGAAGAATTCACATTAAAAAAAAAAAAAAAAATGGGCCTAGTAATATGGATTTTCGGCGAACTCTGCCTGGATTTTTAAGACTTCTATATTATAATGTTGTGATATTCCTGGCTGCAGTCACACCATTCCTTACACAGGTACTTAATCCATTAGTTGCTACCAACGCACCATTTGCGTTGATCGAGATAACTACGTCATACCACCAACGTACCATTTGCGTTGAGTGTACTTTAAGACGTTTTTGGCATTACATAAAATTATAGAAATTTATTTAAATATTTGCCAACATACACGGCTAGACACAATTGTTAAATGTGGAAATACTGTTGGTTTTTGCTTCGAACTGTCATTTTTGTTTTGGTAAGGAAAAACGGTTGGTGCTGTGAAGGTCTTGATGAAGGAAAAATATTAAGTGGCACCCAGGTGATGTTTTTAAAATTTAAGTGGCAATTAATGGGTTAAAAAAAAACCGATTAATTGGATATTGAGATTGATGGGATTTGTGACTTTATTATTTTATTTCTACCAAGCCCACCAACACACACAAGCACAAGCACATCTTAACTTGGAATACCATAAGCATAATCAGCCTATAAGTTCCCACTGGTGGGACACAGGCTTCCTTATTCGAGAGGGAGTGGGCTGTAATCTACGTGGGCCTAGTGTGGGTTGGTAGACATGTCTTCGATTTTTTTAGTTCTGAGACATGCCTGTTTCCTCATAATGTTTTCCTTCACCGTTGTGATGAAATTATTTACAGAAACGACGCCTTACTAGAAAGTTAGGCGTTATTAGAGAGTTATATGTACTGAAATAAGGCGTACTTTCTGTACTGCTTCGTACAACTCGTAAGTCAGGGTCCTTGCCATTGAGATACCAGACTCGACACACTTTGAATAGGAATCATTACAATTCTACTACGATCCTTACTGGGATTGCTAATCTATTAGAAGCCCTTGCATAAAGAACATCTGAAATTTACTGCGCAATGCGCTGCCAATGTCAAATCGCAACGTGTGCGGTTGTTCGTAAAAGGTACCTATTTTCAGCAGAAGCTTCAAATGGCTCGTTAGTAGTTGATAACAGTTCCTCATTATTTCTCAGATTTCCATCGCCAGAAAATATGGATGTGATTATGTTCCAAGTAACAGACAGATTTATCAAGGCTAATTTATACTGTTATAACTAGAGATCGGATATTCAGATGCATATTCACCTTAAGTTGAAATGTTGGCTAATATGGAATAAATAAATAAATAAAATAAATATCTTAAGGACAACCAACACAACGTTATCTGATCCCAAACTAGGCAGAGCCTGTACTATGGCAACCAGACAACTGATAAACATACTTATATATTTTTTAAATAGATACATATTATAGATAAATGAATGCGCGTTTTTACCGTGTTTTGTGTGTTGTTTTAACTTTTTACCGTGGTTTGGGTGTTATTTGAACTAACACATACTAACCCTACACACATATGTATTTGCATCTGGGGTTAAACATTTTTTTTTATATGATGATCCAAGAAACCCGGCTTTAATAAAAAAAAAACTAAGCCGCTTCCGTGCTTTCACAGCTAAATAGTAACATTAGGTAAATATGCATCCGAATATCCGATCACTGGTAATAACTGTTTTATCTTGTTCTTCCTTTCAGATCGCTTTAATCGTCTTCTGATGGTACTAGGTTCTACTGACGTAAGGCTAAATTATTTTGATTGTTAAATTGTGACGTTGTTGTGATTATTTGATTATATATCACTGTCGCTCCCTGCTTTTTTTTTGAATCAACAAAGTAATTAATGATAAACCTTTGTCGACAGTGAAAACTTCAAATAACGTAAGAGATTTAAACGTCCACGCGACATTTGGAACTCACCAATTCAATAGTATAACTATTAATGTTGGAAACATGCATATTATTTAAAGAAGTAAATGTTTGAGTTACGCCCCAAAATGAATGACTACAGTGTCCATTTTATCACCCATACTTTTGTTTACGCCGTTATGCCACATTTTCATAACTTACATCACCTTACTTAAATATATATCGAGACCAGGGCCCAGGATATAATTAAGCATGATAAGGAAGGTAGACAATAGGGACGTCAGTGTTAATCGATTTTTTATTTATTGAGTGTGAATCGTTAAACCATTTTCCCTAGTTCTGCTCATGCTGGTGATGTGAATATACGAGTATAGGGCAGCAAGCTATCACCAGTTTTAAAACCATAAAGGAGTTTAAAACTTCTTGATCCAGACTTTTTAGAGCATGCAGAAAGATGAATTCGAAGTCACTGCGCCGTTGCAGTTAGCCACCCTATCAGACCTCCATACTCTTAGGTTCACGACACCCTAGTTCGGGATAATACTCCATTGACAGAGGGTGCATTGCCAGCACTGCTGTAGGTACTCCTTTGCCAGATGAGTGCCGAGGACCGATGCGATGACTCGTAACCGCATGCACTGTGCGGGTTTAGGCCGGATAAATACGTACGGTTTCCTGATAAGGAATTCAAATTCGGAGGCCTGAATTGCTTGGCTTGCCTTACCTACAAAATGCTCAACTAGGCGCACATGTTTGCATATTTTCTGAACGGTAAAGAACCTGACGTTCGTTTCGGAAACAGTCTGCACTAGTCTCACGGGATTCCGATTCAGGAAACCGTACGTACGCGGTCAGTTTTAAGCGTTTAGACGACTACTGAAGAGTGCGATACGGCTCGGTTTTTAGCATTGATATATATGTTACACTAGATTAGCAATTACCGCGTCAAAGCGTTGCCACTGGACATAAGCCCACAGGCTTATGCGTAGCTGACGTCAGTTCAGTGCTCTATGTGACGCCAACCGAGTGACACGTGACAGAAAATATCCTCAAAATGGGTAAATGCGGTGTGAAAGAGTGTGATTCAAGATCTCAAAAACATAATAAATTAACCGGAATTACTTTCCACACGTAAGCTTATTGTTTCAGAGTTTACATCAAAGTAAAAACGCAATAAAATGTAAAATTTTGTAAATTAGGTTCAGTGTTACCATTAAAAACTTAGTTTTAGTTTCCCACATTTGTGGGAGTTTTTAATTTATTGAATAAAGGATTTTAAATATTTTTTTAAATAATAAAATCGTTGCAATAATAAAATCGTCTAATAAAGCAAATTATTCACTTACAAATAAAGAGTTTAAAAGGCAATAATATACAAAACGAATGTTACATAGCGGAGTATGATTTCACTATTATTTAATAAATAAAACATATCCAAAAAGAAAATGTCTTAATTATTTTCATTAGAGATAAATTTCTGACGCACATTCAATAAGAAATACATAATTCAAATATTTAAAAACTAATTTTAGGAATAACGTTTCATTAAACGTTTTAATGGCTTAAAAGTTGGGTAAAATTTCGTATGGGTAGGCAACTCCATCCCGCCATTGCATGTTTATATTGCGATCTTTTTCTAATCTAAGCGCCAGTATTATTCTTGCGACTTGTGTGAGTGAGACAGATATATGTTTACGTTTAAATGTTTAGTAGTGCCAAAGCTACGTCATCGCGTTTAAATAGTGGTAACAGTTTTTTGACACATTTTATTGAGGTTTGCATCTCTAGTTATTTAACTCAATGGTTTTTAGTATTTTTCATAATCTCCCAACGCTGTAGTTCCGTTCCGCCAAATGAAGATCCACGTTAGCTACTTTTTTCTTCTAGTAAGGTTTGTCGCACTAAATATAAAGTATCTTATCAAGCCCAACGTCCATTAGCGTCTTCAAGCTGCAGCGTATCGTTATAATTATACTCTGTCGATTAAAAGTGTTTACATGGGTGTGTTAGGCTGAAAATCAAGGGTCTAGTAATATTGTATACCGTCATACACGTCATCAGTCTGTTTCTGCAAGACGCCTATTTTCTTAGTTCCTCTTCTTTTAAAAGTCCATGTTTTTTTGAGTAAGTGACTTCTACTATGTCTTTAACTGATAAACGATTACCCGATTAACACAATGATAATCATAGTAATGTTGAAGGCCTACCGTCACCTAATACAAGGTGTAAAGAAATAAATGCAAACCCTAGAAGTGTTTTCTTCATAACTGACTACTGAATCGATTTCAGTAACTATTGTGTGTAACTTTTGAGCCAAAAAAAAAACAATCTTATTTCAAGGCATTAAGACTCAATTTTAACTGCATAAAACAATTTTTAACACGATTTTAAATCCATAAGTTTTGGTCATTGTTATACGCGTTTAACTCAATACTCAAATTGGAGTGTATGAGGTCTTGCATTAATTATGTTACAGGCTGAGCAGCACTCGGATGAGTCGGCGAGATAACACCTAGCTAAAGTTCTCCTAGCCTTTAATTAACAGAACGTATCCATCGTTCCTCATTCTGTTGTTTGTATCGTGAATTTTATCCATGTAAACAGATTTACCCGACAGTCTAAAGGCAGCCGTGGTTGACTTAGTGTCATATACTTACATTGGCTTGCGGCGGCGAGGTGGGACTGACGGCAGAACTGCCGCCGCCCTTTTTCCGCTCATCGGCGCGTATAGTCGTCGTCGGTAGGTTGATAGTATTCGCCTTGGCGTGAGGGCGCTGGGCCCGTTGCCGCAGTTCGGGCGCCAGGCGACCGCCTAAAGACGGCGGAACGCTCTCCGTCTTGCGAAGCCCGCACCAACCCTCTCCTAGACTATCGGGACGGGAATAGGAACGTTAAAATCAAAATAAATCAAATAAAAACGGGTGCACCAGCTTTTGTTCACTGTGTGTGTGGCCGAGTACTCTCTACTTTGGCTTACTGTTAATTTAGGTTATTATAGTTAGCATCTTTCCAGTGTCAGACTGAGTTAAAAACAAATATTAGGTATTGTCTAAGTTTTATAAACTATTCTTACCACTCAGAGGGTATCTTGAACTTCTTGAGGGAATAATCAGTTTTTTATTAGTTTACTTACTTTTACTATTCAAATTCAAGTTTATCAAGAAGAAAGTACTCGTTATAAGGTTGAAAATAAAAAGGGGATAAAAAACGTTGTTTAATTGTAGTGTGTTCAAGAAAGCTGGTTTAAGTTACTTCTTTGTTAGTTTAGATGTTCACAAATGACTAATATATTAAAAATTATTATGCACTAACTTTACTATTAGAGCGCGCTATAACTAGGTGTCTTTAAACTAATGTTAATTTAATAATGTTAGTGTTATTAACTACAGCGCTAGGCTCCGTGTTAGTCTGTTAGCGCCAGTTAGCCAAAGCTGGGCCCCAAATTATAAACAAAAACATAAAAAAGCATGCGGGACTAAAAGCAGAAAACCACAAGCGTATTTTATTGACATTTAATGGTTACTCAGGTAACATAATAGTCAAGTATTACAGTGATAGTTAGATATTAGTATTATATACATAATTAAGGATCCGATAGGCGATATATACATACGAACAGTTACAAAACTATAATACTCAAGTGTCGTGACACTCGAAGAAATTATAACTTTTTGGTCGAAATTGGATAACAAAAGTAGATAGACTTTTGTAGATACTAAAATATACATACTAGTACAGATCATGACAGCCACGGTCGTATAATATCGTGGAATTGAAACTACACATTTGATTATTATGAATTATAAATAAGTATCGTTTACATAATATTATAAACAAGCATAAAATACAACGCAATAATGCGCAATTACAAACGAATCTTCGGCAAATAAGCCGCGCCTCAAATTAATTAAATACAAAACCATAATACAGTCTAAAATGAAGTGAGTAATTATCTAGATAGCGTTAATGAAGCGTGGTCAGCTCCTGTCTAAAAGCGAGGTTCCCCTCAGCGTCACAATGTTAGTTAACTGAAAACGTTGTGCGGCGAGGCACGCGGCCAACTCCGGACAGATAACATCACGCACCGCGGGCGCACTACTCTACGTGCCGCGAGCCTCCTCACTCTCAAGCGAAATGCGTTAGCGCAGATCCAGTACATCAACTGTTAGTCTCCTCCTCGGTAGCGTAGCATAATTTAGCAAACAATATATAATACATAACTTAATTTGCACCTTACATACTAATATTATAACATCAAAAGCTGATTTCATTAAGCATTTCATGTTAATATTATCGTTTATTCTTAAAACTACCTGGGATTTATGTTCTTAAATACATGATAGGATGAAAATAAGCCTATGTATGGACAAACCAAAGGAACGCAAGAGTTGGCCCCTATACGTGAATGATTTAGACAGTAACTCTTTATACAAAGAGTTTGTTTTTAATTTTGTATAACGGCGGGTATTTATATCGGGGTGTGGTTTGAGTTTGACATACTTTATAATATACTTGTTTGATTACATTTTCGTTTCCTTCGTGATTAGTCATATTAGTAGTAACGATTAAACTGTGTTGATTAATATTTAATTACAGATAGTAAACATTCAACGATCGTCGATCGGAAGCTAATAGTACTGAAAAGAAGTTACAACACCTAATAAATATGTCACTTTCGTGAAAGGAAGAGTAAGTTCGGGTCAGTGTCCCGTTGATAACGTGTGATTCGTAGGTGATAAGGTTTGAATATTCGAGTGTACGTCGGGCGTCTATAACTATCCCTAGCGCGCACTATATGATATATATTTGAAATGTATATGTGACTTACCTAAGCATGCAATACCATCTAAGTCCAACCACTCAAAATATCGTTCATTCCTTTATATCCAGTCTTCTTCGATTCCTACTTAACAACTAAGCGACAAGTTAAACAATCGTTTGATCGGTGCGATACAAAACGATGCAGCATTCCAATAATCAGTGAGTTTCAGAGATGGTGCGTTCAACTCACGCGAACAAATCTACACCTAACAGCGTAGCGAAGGAAGTTAGAGTTCAGAAAACGTATCCTTCACAAGTTTACTGCGGACATTACATGAACATCACTAATCTCGGATACAGAAGATGGGTACGATATCTGCTTATCAAGAGTACCCGCGCGCCTTTCTTAAAAAGGTTTCTGGTGCCAGTTTCTCATCATTCATTTAAATACTATCGATTACATGTATCCAAGGGTATACTGATTACTTAATAACTTGAGATTATTAGATGAGTACCCTCCAGTGATGCTAGGAGATACATGTCGGTGTGTTCCAAGATAGCAGTGAACTCACTCTCCTAGAAATCGACAAGTTTGGGGTACTCGATTCAGTCAGGTGTGAGGTCTATCCTGGTGAGGCGGTGAAGCAGCAGTACTGGACAAATATACAACGCCACTATATTTCCGCAGCAATTATAATCTACGACATAGTGCCTACCAACGCTCCGCTGCTGCATTCTCTGCTTCCACTTTGTGCGTTAACTTAGCCACGTTATTACATAACGCGTGTGTCTATGATTGGTCGTGCTCTAACACTTGCTGTAATTAATACAATATGGGCAGTGTTCAATGTTATAACGTCATTGGCAGACGCTTACATCTAAATCTAATCATTGTACTAACAACTAAATATTATCTCACGAATTTGGGCAGTGATCACTAAATGCAAATTGTTAATGGCAGTGTTTTATTGCTAGATGGGATCGTGTTGCGGTCCAAGGCATTACTGACACAACTCTTAATCTGCTCTTAATCCGATAGATTGATCATGACAACTAATCACTACAACATCGATGAGAGATCGCAGTGATGACGTTGTCACGACCACGGCTCGACGGTCCGATGACTCAAGTCGATCAACACTTTCATTATTGCTACACTTTAACATAATTAGGTACCTATATCAACGTTAAAATTATCTCAATAAATGTATATCTAAATATCAATTCCAGTGTTTGTTAACCTAACATGGACAATATAATAATCGCTAGTCGACGTTGTGTGACGTCTATCGCGCTCGTGTGTCCGCCCCCGCTAGCTCGTACACAATCGTTTCAATTATATTATTTTAGTATCGAATCTCCACATTACTTACTAACGATTTTATTATCTTAAAGAATCAAGCACTTCCACTCGTCTGGACGTTCTAAATAACGTTGTTCTGTTAAAGTAGTACAACTGATGGCTACACATTCGAACTGATCACGTTCATACCCATCTCTAGTGCGCTCATACAAATGTATGTGTACAGTACACGTGTGTACCTGTGGAGCACGCAGCCTTCCTGCGAGTGTGTGCATTGTGCAGTGTTCCCTTCGCCACTTGTGCTATGTGTTCAACCCATCACCCTGCTTATACATTTCCAAATTGGAGGCAAGCTGTTACCAATATATTCATAACACTACCAGTTTACTACAGATCTAACTTTTTGTTCACATAATTCGGTGGAATACCACTCCGGGCCTATTCTAGTAGTTGTTAACCTTAAAGTGAGGTACACGATGACAGCTAAATGACGCCGATAAACTATACGATATTGCTTATGGCAAGCATGATGAATGTTAAGCTTTGATTCCATGTCGAAGTAGTTTGTCGGCACCTTCATATTTCCTAGTTGGCAGTCCGCCGACGACATATGAGATTTTTATTTCATACGTGATTTTATAACTACAGTTTAGGTTATTCGAAAGTCAGAGTTGAGATTTATCGGATGGATGACAGAGTCGCAAT
This sequence comes from Aporophyla nigra, assembly GCA_947507805.1. Classification (NCBI taxonomy): domain Eukaryota; kingdom Metazoa; phylum Arthropoda; class Insecta; order Lepidoptera; family Noctuidae; genus Aporophyla; species Aporophyla nigra. The sequence continues at coordinate 7,169,376 of OX382291.1, read as the reverse complement.
CTCATACATACATACAGTTGTTAGTCGTTACAGGTGTTGTTACTGAAACCAGGCAAACATACTGATCGGTTATTTACATACTGATGTTATAAACACTCATTCCTGGGATTAAATAAAACTTGTAACATACGCGTGGTTGTTGGTATCAGTAACTGTTAGTATAGGCATATAAGTTAGTCAAATTCTGGGTATTGAAGCGTCCGGGTGGCGTCTTGTTCGTTACTTACGCGGCGGGGTCGCGAGCCGGCTCGCGAGTCAACTGTTCCCTGAGGTAGGCGCCCGGGTTCTCGAGAGCGGCGCCGAAGTTCATTTGCAGCGTCAGAATGCTGGTGAGGGTAGACACCCAGTTGGCGCGAGTGGCCTCTGACGGACGGCACATGTATGCCATCTTAGGCTTAGTGGCGGCGTCAGTGCGCACTATGAACGCGCCGTGTGCCTCTGCCTCTTCCATTTCCATTTTGTTGACCTGATCGATGTAATACACCAAATTAATATTGTGCAAAAGATCGATACTAAAAAAATATACAAAATTGAAAGTGCCTGTTTGTAACTTTTTTTTTTTTAATTTTCGTATAGTTCGAACCGTAAGTAAAGACAAAGATCAATTATTTATTAAGCCATCACTGCAAAATCTATAAGTTTTTTCTACAACGAGCATCGTAAACAAACCTGGATGTGAGCCTTGTAGTTATAAGTGGGGCTGCTGTACTGGCTTTTCTTGCCGACGGCATCGCTGAAGATGATGCACTGTTCAAACAGGAACACCTGCTGCTCCTTGCCTTTGTCGTTGCCTCCCGACACATCCGAGACCATCATGCACTCTTGTATCAGCAGCTTGCCCTGGGCGGTTATGTTGCCCTGGAAATGGCAACGCGCTCATGTAAACTTGCTCACGTATTGTCGTTTATAAACACACACACACACACACATATAACATCACGCCTTGTTTCCTCGAAGAGTTGGGCAGAGTACCTATAGTACACCCACATTTCGTCTGTTATGTTTAAGTCCCATGTAATAGGGGGCGAGAATGGGGGGGCGGGGTGTTATTGTCGTTTGTATGGAAGGATATTCGTTTATTTTAAATCCACCGTTAGGTGTTCAACTTTACTTTGTATGTGCTTAGCTCGCTCAATTCTATACTCGGTTTTGCTCGGTCTGGGGACTCGAACACCAGAATTTCCGAGACCGAGAGTCTGCTACAGCGGCAGCGATCATAGCTTGACCAAAAATGCGCATGCATTTGTAACTCGGTGCTTATGTTCGGTGCTTATTCTCGGCGCACTGGCGTAGGCAATGTTTGCGCTCTGCACTGGATTCGCTTTTGAGTTCAAAACATTAAAACAATCGCAATGGCTGAAACATTTGGCAAAACAGCTTAAGAATAATAAAGTGGGTTCTTACCGCGAATCCCTGAAGACGGCCGACGTCCATCATGTTGTTGGCGTTCTTTGGTATGATGTCGGTGCACTCGACGGCTTCACGGAGCGACGCGATCACGTGAGGGGCGGCGTTGGCGTGCTCAGAGTACGACAGAATCTTCTTCACCAACAAGTGATACTTTTGAATACGCTGAATAGGCTTAATCAGCAAATCGCCAAGCTGAAAAACGACGAGCGCATATTACAACAACCGCGCGCTTCACTGCGACACATTGCGGACATGCAATCACAAGAAGCGACAACAACAATCATTTCATAGCGGACGGGTTAGAAACTGTGTGTGACGTGAAGGAAATAAATGTGACGTGTTTGTGGTGGCACAGACTCAGGCTGTCATGCAAGGAAATACCCGCCGTCACGTGCGTCGCCACCGAGAGCGGTTAATAACACTGTCACAAATATGGCACGCAACTGAACTGCCAGGTTCGATGTGTTGCGTGTTAGACATACACTTGGTTCTGACATACCTACTATCATCGTATGTCAGACTAAAGACGTTAGCGGGCAGGGCAGCTTGCCCGAATGAGAATAGTAAAAAAACAATACTCAGAGCAAGCTGGTAACACAAGAATTGTATCAAACCCAAATTTAGAATTTCCAATGCTTTTAATCAATTTTCTGTGTTTATCGTGTGAAAGAATCGAGTAGCCAATTAGGTCAGTCCATGGGGCTGTTGTGGACACACAGGTACCAGCATTGCTTGAAAGTTTAATATTGAACTCTATTAGTACCTGAGACAAAGTTACCCGAGCCCCGGGGAGGGAAGCCCGTTCCCTAAGGCGGACCTACAATCAAGCACATGTCACCCAAGTATTGATGAATGTTGTCTGGCGCTCGTGATGCGCTCGCAGGAAAAAATGTTACATGAAATGTTCAAATATGCGGTTAACATTAGTTGGCTGTGATAGTGAATAAAGTATTAGTTTTCTTAAGTATGTTTTAAATGAAAGCCATGATTTTTCAAAGGTCGACAACAATTAAAGTTACATGGCGCAGGAGTGGTTTGGTTCAATGCAATTGCTCTCATGCAGTGTCGGAACTTAAAGCTTTTACACCACAGGTGTTGCCACTCATTGCACTGTGCATTTGATTTTTTTTTATGATCATGCGAGAATGTGCAAATGCTTTTTTTTTTTGTGAAAGAGAACTATTTGATTAGTTTAACTTTTTTTGCAAATTCCCTTATTCGTCTATACGAACTAGACACTGATACACGGAAATAGAATTGAATAAATATCTGGTGTTCGTTCATTTAAAACAACCAAGTTCAGGCCTAGTGAAGACGACCAATGATGTAGAAAACCGAAGGAGTAGGTAATTTAGTCTTTGTATTTATATCCAAAGAAATGCATTTGCTTTAGGCGTTGATCTAGCGTAGGTGTTACACTGCACAAGAGGCCAACGCCATATCAACTAGACGTGTGGTCGATAGGGTCTCGACTGTGCGACGCCGGCGCAGTCAACGTCTAAGATGCACTTGCGTTCATTAAGTCACACTAATATACTTGTTGTCAGCAAGAAAAACACCATAAGAATTTTGTATCGCAGAACTAGATATACTGTAGACTGTATGCCGATACAAAGTAGTCTTTCCACTAAGTATCCCCAAACCATAGTTCATCTAAATCGATCAGGAAATTCTGTTTTTTTTTTTTTTGTGTCGTACACACTTTCCTAGACCTAATTTTACTATATTGAGCGAAATAGACCATTATTAATCGGTTTCTCAACATTAGTCAGCTACCCTAGCTTGCTTCCGTGTATCAGCGTCGCTCTTATATAATATAACGAATATCCAACGCACCTGCAGCTTCTGGCCGAGCTTGACGCGGAGCTCTTGGAAGTAGCTGTCATGTTCCGACACAATGTACTCGGACACCGGCTTATTGCGGCAGTAGGCCTCGTATAAGAACATGCGCTTCTCCAGGAATCGGCGAAATAGCGGGCCCAGCAGTTCAGGCTCTTCCACGCACAGATGCAACTCCCTGACAAATTTACTGCACAAACCAAAATTTCATCATGTATGCATGTAGAATTGTGTATCGCGCTTATAATACAATAGATTATTTTTGACATTAACGCGAGCACTACGACTTTCTTAATAGGTACCATTTACAGCTAAACAAAACAAAGTAAAATAAAACATAACATAACACCACTCCTGTAATGTCCGAAGGGTTAGACAGAGTATAATACAGTGCACTCATATTTTGCAAGATTTGTTAGTTTCTGTGAAATGGGGCAGGCTCACTTGCCATAAAACGGGCACAATTCCAGCCTTTAGGCTGCTAATGAGAAATTTCAGTTTGAAGAACTCGATAACGCTTTGCCCGAAAAGACAATCGAACCCAGGTCGACATGTCAGCGGCAGCGCTTGCGACCACTAGACCATTTAAATACCTATTTGGATTTAGTTTTTAAACTCGAAATATAAGGAGTGTTAGATTTAATTATAGTTATATATATTATATCTTATTCATAGCTGTAGCTTTTGAAATTCCAATCAATTTAAATTAACTGATGACACCCAACTATTATTTTAATAAAATACTGAGAGGCGAGGAAATTGGTTGAGTTTAAAATTATTTATATTATAACTTCCAAGATCCATCATTCTGTACAAAAAAAAAACATGACATCGAAAAAATAAAAAAATAACATTCGCACGCTGCAGAGGCACATTCGCACAAAACACATCAAATTACTGTCATCATTTGAACTGATATACACCCACTGCTGGACATAGGCTTCCCCCCAAAAAAGGGGGGGGGGGGGGTTGCCATTATCGCTACTCTTGGCAGGCGGATTGGCGATCGTAGTGTGATAGTAAAATGCATAGAGAACACTGCTATCCACCAAACCTGGTCAAATTACTGTAAACTGCCACAATTCTGCTCCAGGGTAATCTGTATAATACTCCCGTAATTCTCCTTAATAAGTCTTCAGATTCCACATATAGACGGCGTCTCTTCATATAAACAGGCCTAATTGCCCATTGTTTTGTTGACTGTTAGGAACTGTCATTAAATTAAAGGTACTGTACAAATAATAATAATTTCTGAGGTGTAGTACTCACTCGCGGTGCCATTCATAGATAGCCTCGATGTTGCCGAATATCATGCGGTGACGACGGTCGCGCAAGCCGTCGGGCAGACACGGCTCGGCATTTGGGTCCTACACATATAAAACTCATTAATTTAAAGTATTACATTGTTTTCATTTTTGTAAGTGAAGAATCCTTCTTAAAAAAAATCCGATAAATAGTACAAGCAATAAATAATAATTATAAAAATAGGATGTACCGTCTGACTTTCCTGCACGTGTCTCATGTAGCCCTCGCAGATGAGCCGGAGATCAGACACGTATATATCCTCCGTGTCCACGAGCTCACGCAGAACGTACTCGCGTTTCTTGAGCGTAGCCTCGTAAGACTCCGGGCCCGGAGTAACTGGAACTTCCTCCTCCTCAACTTCCCCACTTTTACCAGATGAAGATGCAACGCCATGCTGTTCCTATTCACATATTTTAATTTTTAAACGGAATTTTTCACTAGATTTCGTTGCTGATTGGTTTCTAACTAAAAAACATGTTGTTCTTTTTACTTAAGCTTTTGATTTTTACTCAGGGACATTCAGCGACATAAGTAGATGTCGATCATTCTGATTTTTATTATAATTAACCCATTTATGGTTGCTGTACTTGATTGAATACAGTTAAGCTTTTAAACATATCAAAAATTAATAAGACTAACTTATTTTTTGCTTTAAGATCAACAGAGGGTAAAATGTGCTTAATTTATTATAATGGCGTAAGTTGGGTAGTTTTTTTTTTTTTTTGAGACAGGCTCAATTGAAGTTGCAAATCTCAAGATATTTTATGAGATATATTCTTATTTAGTATAATAAATTGTAATAGTTCACCGTATTTTTTATTTTATTTTGACTGATTTTTATGTTGATTTCTAGAAGTGTAACAACAAAACAAATTATTTTTTTCACTTTTTGTATTTCTTACTACTTACTCATTATGAATATAAATAATTTGAAACAGTAACGTTTTTGACTTATACTCCATTTCAAATAGCAATAGGCAGAAGTTAAAAAATGATCATTTTAATTTACACTTTGTTACGAAATTAAACTAAACTTGTTACAGATACGATTACTTCCAAATTTATTCAAATCTATTTTTAAACCAGGTGTCAAACTATACTGTAATCTTTTTATCTTAGGAAATTAAGTGGCTACCATTTAGATTTATTATTTCATTTCAATTTAAAATGAAAGTGTCAATACTAAAAACCTAAATGAAGCAGGAGCGAATAACACGTCTTTCGTTTCACTATAATTCACCCAAATCTAAAATGTCACCAAACCCCTTTATAATATTTGACAGCCGAGTTTTATTTAATTTTACCAGTTTATGTCGTCTGTGACATTGACGTAAATTTTAGTACGTAATGTAATAGTATTTAGAACTGTCTTAAATCTATCTAAAAAAAGTTATAACTTTGTAATAAAATGCACTCCTGCTTCTACGTGCCTCTCTTTTCTAATGCTATAATAAATGGAGCATAGATTTGGCCATTAATGGGTTAAATATTGTAGACCCTAATTATTAATTTGATTATAAATCATAATACTAATCTTGGAAGTAAGTATTCTTTACTCTTCGACAAATAGTTACAAACACGTAATATTAGCAAATATTCATTCAAAATCTCCTGAAGCTTTGTACTATTATTAACTGACTTATGTCGCTGACCCTAACGAATCCGTCACAACCACAACGGTGCGGAGAGAAATTATGCACGTGTGATGAATACGCAGCGAACCGTTACACTAATCAAATTACTCTCTGAAATCTGATGGATGAAAACATCAGCTCAATGGACGATAATACCATTAGCAATGCAAATTGCAAGTGGCGGCGATGGCGCCACACTTTACCTGCTTGAGCTAAATCATACTGAAGGAACATCGAGGCTACTGTACGACAAGATAAAATAACACATGCAAAATAAAAATCAATAAGGACATCTCAAGGCAAGACATGCATGGCGAAGCGATTTCCCGCTAATTTAACTAAATAAAAATGTGCTGCGAACTCAACTCAAAGGGTCACACACTAAATATTTGCTGATGAAATCAAAGTAAAAGATGAGTGAAAATAAAACTACGGAAATATCGTACCACGTACTGTTCAAACAATTATTTAATAGATAGGAAACCGGCGGTTTTATGTTATGTTATGTGTGTTATAAAAATCAATCGTCTCTTTTAATTAGATAGAGTGACTTTCATTTGATGTGGAAACCGAATGGCATGATATGTCAATTGCATTAGTCAAAGAATGTTGCGGCAAGGATGGCATTTGAATGTTTCTAATATATGGTTTTGCTTATAGAAACCACTTGCACTCTATTCAATGGCAAACAAATCGGAAGCGTCATGTGGCACTATTAGTGCTCATTATCGCCTTTGACGCTTTGAACAGTACGGGTACTAACAAAAAAAAAGGGAAAGAAAACCAAACATGCAAACATCATGCATTGAGATAGAGTCGCACCATTCTTTCTTTGACGATTTGCATGATCTCAGCAATATCGGCTGAAGCCGCACTACTGTCGAGACCATCCATTGCCAAAGAGTTCTGAAAAAATTTTGCGTAATTTCCGTAAGAGTACCAGATCCCAAGAGTAAAGGTAGTAGGTATGTAAGTGAATATTGCATAGTGACCGTGGTGGGTAGTAGAGATGTGGGTACTTACGCGCGCTGCCGGGGCGGACGTGACCACGGCGGGCTGCGGTGCTTGGAGCACGGCTTGTGGGTTCTGTCACAACACAGTATAATTATGTTAATATCTAATATCCTATGTTTATAAACGCGACACGACTTTCATTATTATGTTACTGGTGGACGCACAACCACGGCAGTGAAAACTTCTAGCTGATATAAAAAAAAAAACTCTTTTTTTAATACGCTTTTATTAGCTTCATACGTAACATACGTATGAAGCTAATAAAAGTATGTGCCTATGTGACGAAAACTTTGAACATAATTTTGACCCCCTTTAAAACGTCATATTATCTCGAAATTTGGCATACTTATCAAGGACCGATGACAATACAATAACTTTATAAATTTGTGCCATTATCCTTGTTGGGGTTACCAGTATGGCAAAAAAAACAGTATTTGCAAACTACGCCGACATACGTCACTAAATAGGAAAACTACGCTGACATACGTAATAAAATTCGAAACACCCTAAAAATAGGTAATAATAATGGTTTAAAAACACGCTTTTTAGATTATTTTCTACTTTTTAGTATGGTTTTCTATAGAAATGTGTTTTTTTTTAACTTACAAGGGCACTTTCCTATGAAACAGCCGATTTTTTATATCTACTCAAAATATCTATGCTAGAGGGGGGTCTAGAATCTTGTATTGACTTCATGGTTTCTGTATATCTCTGTTTTGGTTTACATATTCAGCATCTCCGATGACCATGTCACCTAGGTAGAAGGCAAAGTGCTTAAGAAACAAATCGTCATCGCACTGACGCTTCAGTGAAATGAGAAGTAACTAACAGTAGCATCATAATGTAGGTCATTAAACTGTTTTCGAATCAAGAACCTACTTGTTTATTTACTTATTAATAAATTAATGCCCCATCGGTACAAAGAGACGGCAAAGTATTTTCAAAAAGATACAATTCTTTTTTTCCCTTGTATTAATTTGTGCGGTTCCCCTACCATAGTACTTCGCTCACGTATAACGTGAATGAAGAAGGAAAACAAACCATTTTTATAGACTAAACACGATCTAATTTTGGTGGGCGTTACGTCACCCGTAATATCGATAAATAAGTGGTAGGTTACCTAACCACATTTGGTTTACGATTTTGGTTAGAAGTAATTTACGGGAAAATACAAATACGTTCACTGTCAAACACATGCTGTGGGAATAAATAACCCAAATCCACTCTATCTGATATCCTGAGGAAATTTCATGCACACGAAGTACTGATCGTTCGTGATTCCAGATTTGGGTAATCATTTCGTGTGGTTTTCCTGATGTCCTCATAGATATGCAGCTATTGTAAATGACGAGCACTAACACTAATTTATTGTAATTTAATCATGTTTTTTAAATAATGACATAGCCTCTATTTTGATTCGTGGCCCGATAGGAGATGCTCTAAAGTTGGTCTATACTTAATGACTATCCTAACAACATGATTAACAATTTGTAAATTGTGTCTGTTGTGGCACCAAGGGACAAGGAGACACGGAGACACGGTGGAAGCCAACAATGAGTGAATGCGGTGATTTCACTTGCCCGGTGTGTAATTAACAGCTCGGGGAGTTGTTTAACCACATTTCCGCCACGTGCCTTTGTTCCCGCGCCCTTACGGCCAGAGCCGGTGTGAGCTCTGCAGTTAATATTCAACTTTATCTCTGTTATGTGAGAACTTTCTGATCCCTACCGTACTTCTGTGACAAGTTATACTAGCATGTTGAAAGTGCTTTAACGTTACCTTGTTAAATAACATCGTTAAGTCGCACTTTATCGTCGTTAACGACGCTGAAGTGTTACAAGTTACCACTGTGTAACTGTATGGAGTTGAACACGCCAACAGTTTGATGTAAACAAGTTGTCGCCAGTAAGGTCGAGAATGCTCGAAACTTGCTTCATTGTTGTTAGCGGCCTATCAACACCTAAATGCAAACTGGAAGTCCAAAATGTCTACACTCCAGTGGATCGTCAGTTCTGTTATTTGTAGACTAATTAACTCTAGTTTATGTACGCATTTTTATGCTCTTATAATATTCAGTAAGCCTCGTCCGCAAAGATTTTTAGAGGTCAAAGCTCCACTGTAATTGTAAGTCCTCTCCACTGTAAGACTACTGTACGTATAGCTGTGTAAGGGGCGGCCCCTTAACTTTGACCACAAGGGATTAGTATTACGATCAAAGAAATCTAACGTTGAATAATAGTTTGCCTGGATGGCGCATAAACTGCCCATCTTCGTTTGTAAAAATAAGGTTTGAAACTACAATCTTACCTGTATAGGTTTCATGGGCGGTGGCAGTTCCACGTCTGCGGCCTCATCTTCGGCCTCATCGAGAGCGCCCGCACCCGCTCTGCCTCCAGATTCTAGATCATCGCCGCGTCCATTATCCACGTAGGGAAGCTGCACAAATAACATTGACATGTTGAAGCTGCACAAATGACATTGACATGTAACTTTTATACACGATGTTGAACCAACACTCGTCCCACAGCAACAAATTGGTTGTTTAAATTATTAACCTAAGTATCAATTAAATAAAGTGAAGCTACCATATTGTAAAGACGACATTACGAGGTTCGGAAGAGAAAATTTCTGCAGACTGATTAGTACAAAGCAGTAAGCCATAATAAAATTTATAATTACACTCAATTAATTTGAATTTGGATGAAGATAATGAACGTAAGTGTTAGGCATCTCATGCCGTATTTTAACTTTAACAGAATATTTTAAGCATGTGTAGCAATGGACCCGGATCACGTAGGATTTTCTTCAGATATTTTAGCCTTCAAGTGTCAATTTCTCCGTTTTATTCTCAGGTAGCGATGTTTTCGTAACAAAGAATGACATGTAACCGCGGTAGCGAATTTATTTCGGAATGTGTAGGATTTTCTTAGACTTTTTAACGTCTTAAAGTGTCATTTTCTCCGTTTTTTTCTCAGGTAGCGATCTCTTCGTAACTAAGAATGACGTATGGTCCTAGAGATTATCTCTGGAAAGATCTGAAGTGGACAAAAACATACCTTGAGCTTCTTGTCTGATGGTATCTTTTTCAGAGCGGGCTTGTCTGTAGTGGCAGGTGATTGTGCCCCGCTCGGACCCTTCTCTGTCTTCCCCTGGGACGGCTTGCGAAGCCCCAGCCATCTTTTCCTACGTACCGAAGAAAGGACAACGTCAGTCAATTAACAAATTTTAAAGCACGAATAAATTAAACTGGAAGAGAAGATAACCCACATCATCTGGATGTATATTGTCAAAGTCATCGCCGATATATTTGACGATACTAATTTAATTAAACGTAGAGTCCATGTCAAGTTCTGATACTTGTATATTGTGACGTACGGTTTAAAAGCACTATATTATCAATTTATTATTTTACGAACGTGACAAGCCGTTTACGTGTAAAACAAAACTAATCACGGGAAGTTTAATGGAATAGTCGAGCGCTTACGGATAAACTCGCAGTTAAATTAAAATATGGTAGGTACGAAAGGCTTGAAATAATTGAAATGAAAACAACTCTCGAGGCTTTGCATTCAATTCAACTACACACGTTCAATTTAATTACATACGTTTACTTTACTGTGGATTCATTATACCCGGTACAACAACTGCGGGTGGAATTAGTTGAATATACGTCGAAAAATTTTAAGCGTCGCAGTAGTTATGACGTTTCGTTTAAAATATAAAATTCATTTCATTTTATGTCATACATACCGACAAATTGCAAACATACATAATTGGAGTTTTGTGGTTCGGTTTTTTTTTTCTAAATTCTGTATCGACCAGTTGCAAAATTATAGTAAAATACTACTAGTGTTTAAGTTCATTTCTGAACAATGACAACGATGTTTTAAATCAAAACATCCGCAAATTGAAAGGCTGTCATTGATTTTGCCCACATAAGCGAACATGCTCGTGTATCCGTAGACATGCTCTGGGCTGTGGTAAGCTCAGTAACAAGTAACAAGTCTAGCTGTAAAACACTGCAGTGTTGTATGAAGGTTTCACAGCTGCATCGATTTAGGCACAGCGTCTTGCGTTGGCCGTGGCCAGTTATGGACCACAATACACATAAATGTAATCCAATACTCAGACCGCAATGCATGTATGTACTGGATATATTGTACGCCACTATTAATTATAGTTTTCCTCGTATTTGATTGACACAGCCAGTTCAACATGACGATTTCAAACACAAAGAATATGTAATTGTGATCAAATTCATCATAACATTAAAATGCTTGACTAAGTCTAAACGGACCTACGGGTTTTAGCCAATATATCTATCTACGTCACCAATAATATCGACCTCATGACCATACAATTTATAATTTTCATTGGAAATAAATGACAGTGCTTAGGTATTGATTTTTATTATTGTATCTACCAAATTAAATTATTGTCATTTGTATCAATAATCAGAGCAATGGTATATACATTAATTATGTGATAGATGCTCACATATTTAAAAAATATTGTAAAAGTATTCGATGTTCCAAGAATAATAACCAGTGATGTGTTTGAGGTTATCTTGAGCACTATCTTGGCGGATGCAGTCAGCTTTTATTTATTTTTTTATTACGAAATGGGCCAGCTCTTAACCTCGATGTCGCCTGGTGGAAAGCGATATATACGGTCTTTAATGGCACGAGCGTACCCAGAAGATCTGTTCGCTCTTGCTTTGAAAGCTGATGGGTTATAACCCATCGTGAAATCCCGAACACAGACACTGGTAGAGAGTTCCACACTGCCAAAATTATACTGCCATATGCCGGACACCATCGGCATGATGATGTCCGCGAGCTAAAACACTATCGACCTACTTGTAACTGAAGTCTCAAGAACGATGACGATATTTCGGCTCTGTTTTATAACATTCAATAGTAACACATTAACTAACTATAGCCGTCGGAAAAACCTGACGACTTGGTTTTTAGGTAATGTCAGTACAGTTAAACAACCCGTAATCGTCAATACAGCGTTGAGGCCAATTAGGTGCATTTAATCTAATCAAGATTGTGAAATATCCACAGCTGAGTACTGTTTAACTTATCATGTTTTGATATCAAATGAAACTAAGCTTTATTGTGTTGGTAGGTTGGTGATGAATTTTCTTCTATTCTTATAAAGACGCCGTGTGAGGATTATTCAGGCACATTGGTCCATTTTCGCTTTAATCGAAGGGGCGTTCAGGCTCAGTACAAACTACGGAACCAACGTGAGGTCTTAAATTAATTCGGGTGGCATGTCGCCCTCGTCGGGTTGGCGTCAATTTTCAATCTTCACACGGGACACATCCTCTGTGAGGTCACTATACCTAGCTACTCGTATTGTTGAAACAACGTAGGAACGTCAAACGTTTATCAGCAAAGTTAAGATTAAGAGTATTATCGTGTCTGTAGAGACGCATATAGGTCTTCATAAGAAACCTTTTACTATGAAAAGATTAGTCGCGTTGCCGTTAGTCTTAAATCGTAGTAAATATAAAAATAATCCGTTGCTCATCTGTTTATTCAATAGTCTCTTTGCTATTGAAGTCCACACAAAATAGTCTCAGTCGAAATAAAGGTAATTAATTTAATAAGTAGTAATTTCGAAATCTGGGAAGTAAAAGAAGGTACAAGTAATGTCAAAAACCATATTTGCAAACGTGAAATTTTTCCTTTGTATCTGCGTTTTTCAGAATACATTGAACATTTTTGCTCTCTAAAAGTAATCCCATTATCTCGTGAATAACAAATGTCAAAGCCGGACCAAATCCGGACGAGGGCCGAAAAGCCGGACATGTCCGAACAAATCCCTTAACCGGAATTATAGTTAAAATAATAACATATAAAATGACTGCAAAGAGAAATTCACTGAAAAATACGTAAGTATCTTGTAAATAAATTAGATAGAGCGCCTAGGCAGGTAACCTAGTTTTTCCATGAGAGAAATTGAAAAGGATGAGTTAAGTTACATTTTCTCTAGCAGTAGCGGATTAAGGAAAAGTTACGTTGAAGTTTTAAGGGGCTAATTGGAATAAGAGCTCAACCTCGGACGAACGACTTTATAAAACTAGAAAGTATGTATCCGAAGTTTGCATCTGAATGCAGTCGGTTATGTTCAAAGATTGTTTTGCTTAGTAGGAAATAATTTTATAAAGCTAACTGGGAAAGCTTAAGTTTTATAGGAAAATTTTCCGTTCCATATTTATTTACCAACAAATAATTCCTCTCTTGAAGTTTGTGAATTTTATTCCTCTTATCCCCAGTAACTGATTATTTCATAAGCAGAAAGTTGCTTGCTGTGTGAAATGGCCGTGCTACATTTTATCTGTCACGGTCACAAAACACAACGCTGCATTTAAATTTTGAAACATTGAAAATAAACCGAGACCGTTATCACCCACATGAAAAAGTTTCGTGGTTGTGATTAATGATATTGATACAAGGTACGTACCGATATATTACGTGGACCAGTATAACGAGTATTTCACACATACAATGTGTAAATTATTTTATTGTGTGTTATCTTAGTGTGAACGAGCGGTCAGGTCTACACTTAACCAAGGACTCGTCACCGCATTGCGGTCGTCGTCTCGGCGACCGCCGACAAAAAATATCCCAACTGCAACAATCACAGTTCGGATCTCCGCGCTGCGTAACCCGCACCAGATCACATCACAGCACGGTAGCATTCACTCGAGACTTACTTCACACAAACAACTTGATTCCACATCGCTGTAGCGTCGCGCTAACATCACTGTCACACACGTTCACTGCTGCGATCACGTGTACACTGACTCACATGCAAAATGTGCACAAACACTGTTATCTAAGTTCTATTTCGAAGGAGTAAATAATCTGATCGGGGGACGGTCGACAAGGAGCGGTATCAGACGAGATACAGTCGTGATAATGTTGTAATTGTAATGAGCGCGTATGTGTGGACGCGCGAGTCGCGACGCTACGTCGCGCGTCGTCGGTGACCGCCTGTACCACCGACGCGACACGACCATCCACGACACCCTAATTACATATCAATTAGGTAATGAACTCATCCGACCTGTCGTCGTACATTACTGTAAACATTCACCTAGCTAGAACCATGGTATTCGGTAAATCGATGGAAATCGTTCAGTTACAGTTGGTAGGTAGGTACTAAGCTCACAGATTTGTATGTCGATGTGAATACTTACATTACAAAATATTTAATTATCTCTAGTTAAGGTATGTACAGTGTGAATAGACAAGATTAGATAACACAAATTGTACAGAGTTGATAAGAGTGCCTTAGGGGTGCCTACTCGACGTAGTCAAGAACAAATAATAATAATTCACCTATTTCAAGGAGAGATTAGTAACTATTTCGGCACGTGCACTGAAACAAGCAACTGAAAGCTCACAGACGCGCACTTTCAGACGTTCATTGTTTTGCTGGACAGCACCAGACAAAAGAGCGAACGAGTATGATTCGCAAACAATGACGTAGCTAACAACAGGAAGGTGGGTAATAAAATAAACCATCAGTAGCTGCACCAGGAACTACACCGATCAAATATTGTATTTGTAAGCACTTTATTTTGCATGAGTCGTAAAGCAAGGAAGACAGCTTGTGATATAACAATAACTTAGCTGTGCCGATTGTTAACTTAACACCTTTTCAAAACAATAAGACGAGACAAACTTGATATCAGTCGGCGATCGAATGTTTGAAAATTACACAACCTGAATACACGGATAATACAAACTTCAAGTATTGAACTTCATCGAAAACCATGTCCCCAATTCATCTTAAGACTGACGAACACAAAATGGTGGGATTTAAAGGCACATTCTCCGGAATCCGTGCTAGTGATGGCACTGGCATGCTGGGCCAGAGGTAAGCCGACATTATAGAATAAGGAGTGGTTGCAGCGTTAATTTAGCTGGTACGATCGAAGAAGTAACAAAAATATGTTATACGCTTACGTCAAAGCGTTACGTAATTTTTTCGCCCTAAAGCTACGGTTTCTTAGAAGAGCGTTTTCGTCACATTTAATATTATAACGGATATCACAAAAATCTGTCATTATCACCCTTATTTGACATTAAAGTGTCAAACAACGGACATTTGTATGTATTTGGACATTACGACTGTATGAGGCGGTCACTGTTCTTCTAGGAAACCGTAGCGAAGTCGTTAATATGATGCATTCAGAAAAACACCTCGATTATTGCAAACAACAGCACGGTAAACAAGTTTCAACGCGGACACTGACACATTATCGGCACACGGCGTGAACCATTGCGGAATTGATGTACATGAATAAATGAATTCAGGTGTAGGAGTGAAGATAACGGTCGGTGGAACAAACAACCTGATATGATGGAAACAGTTGGCACAACAGAGGCGCGAGCCGTCCGCGTCGGCGTGCATCCTCACTGCGCGTGCGACGCTTTCGCACCACTGAGCGACTGAACTGCGCCAGAACCGCGCGCTCCGTATCGTCCGAGGAATTAGATAAAACCATACTAAGATAAAAGATGACTAACAAATAGGAAACGACGAATCACTCATTTTGAATAACGAATAGATAAGGGTATTGTTTCAGATTCAGAAACAAAATCTACATGCAAATTTTGGAGTTACGTATCTCTTATGGGAAAATGGAACCTTTACGTCCTGCAATCTTTATCTTTTTATTCTTTTTTGAGCTAGTATAAGTAGGTAAGTATATTTATTTCTCCACAAATGTTAAGAGTAGTGCTTGAAAGTAGAGGTATCATACGATCAAGTTGAATTTATTAATGTTCGCTGCTTACTGTAAGTACCTATATAATATAATAATACAACCACATTACTGGCCGCCAGCCAGGCAAAGGCCTCTTCTCATAAAGAGAAGGTCCGAGCATTGATCACCACGCTTGCTCAAGAAGGGTTGACATTTTGGCCCCCTATCCGTCGCATCGTATCCCATCGCCCGCCCGCGCTATTACTTCGTGTATAATTAGCGTTCTTTCCGATATATTTTCATCGGGTCCTAAGGGTCATAGTGTGACGTTAACATATAATAGCCTTATCCTTACTTATGAATGTAGCTATCATATTCAAAACGATTTTTTCAAATACGTCTGTTCGTTCCAGAGACTAGCGCCTTCAAACAAACTAATTCTTAGTTAACATTATTGTATAGTATAGAACAGATAAGTCCGGGTTTCCACACGATGTTTTTTTTCACCGATGTCAGTAATGTCCAAAATAAACTCAGACAGTACTTTAAAAAAGAAAGTACATGTTTGACACCAACATTCGGTGCTCAAACCTGATGTTTGACAGTTCAGCAGAGGTCCAAACTCAAGGATTGTCAGCAAAATATGAAGCGCACCATTTTTGGAGTCAAATTAAAGGACCGTTTTAGGAACACTGCTGCGCTCTAAAACAAGAATCGTCGACTTCACACAAAAAGCAACCAAGCTTAATAAGCAGGACTGCGCCGAACACGTTTGCCGCACGTTGAACGAGTCATGTGCCAAATCTACGACAATGTGGGTCCCACAGAAAACGGCCGGCGACATCGAGGCAGGCCTAAGAGAAGGTGGCTGGATGAACGTGACGCCTACATGCAGGATTGGTCACACTAGCTCAAGACAGAGACGAGTGGAAAAGAGAAACGGAGGCCTTTGCCCTGCAGTAGGACAACATAGTCTAAAACAAAATGAAAGAAACCTCTTGCACAAGAGGCGAGGCCCTAATAACAGGGCCAACACGACATACCTACATGTGCCATCGCGGTCGACTACTTTTCAACGTTATTGCTTAAGGCATAAAGGTGAAAAATTATCCACCTCTATTGTCTGCAGTTGTACCTATGTACCTGTTACAGTATTTTATAATAACTGCATACTTTTTTTTGTAATATTCCACTTCTGTTCAAAACATATTCAACCTGTTTTAAGCTTTAAGTACGTTTTTTTTTTACTTTTTTTTTATGATCTTTTACGTTTGGTATGCAAAATTTTCTTACAAGAGATTTCATTGCAAAATAATTTTAACATTGAACGAGATGTATTTTGACTAAACGACAACAAAAAAAAGTTACAAATTAAAAAAAAACGTAGTAGTCAAACCTACGTACGTAGTTTACGGGGAACGTTCAGCGAAATGTACAATGATTAATTTTTAAACTAATTCACGTGTTCCTATTAACTTTAAAGAATCATAACTTGAATAAAACAGGTATTGATCGTATTTATCAAGCCTCACCCCGCGCTAACGCTGGACTGAACGTTCAAGCCTGTAAGTCCTATTAAAACTTCTCGGCTAACAAGGGGGCTACACTACTACGCCAGGTGTTTTGTCTACCTATACGGCTCACGATGAGTGCATGAAACTTCCAAATATTTATATATTTAGGATGCTTAACTACAGTGTTGCAAATTTGTTTAGTACCTAACAAGAGTGTTTATCTCGCATTCATATAGAAATACTATTTCTACCTAATGCGCCGAACTTAGCGCCGTCTGTCGAACCCTATATAGGTATAACGTGCGCTCTCAGATAACCGATTGCAATCGAGGTCCTCAAGACGTATAACCTGAGACTAGAAGGTAAGTAATTACTATCTCGAGCCTGTAAGTTCCTTTCCGTGTAGTTTCCTTTTCAATTTAATATCATCGACCCTATCAATATCTGCAATCACATTTCATTTTTTGTACTTTTTTCGAGTTTTTATTTATGATTCCCCTACACTATGCTTAGCGAATGTTTTATCACGACTTTGTATGTAGTTCACATGGCTTAAAAGAGGGAACCAGACAGAAATACAGTGACCGCAACTCCGTTAGCTACAAGACTTCTGAATCAATTCTTCATTTTCCATTACTATTCCTATTTACAACAATAACAAAAGCTTAAATCACTCACCCGCTAAACGCCTTCCGTTGCTTCACGGGACTGGCGGCGCTGACGCTACCCCCAGGGTCCGAATTTGTGGCTTCTGTAAAAGAAAATACGCTTTATTATAATGAAAAAACCTATATCTGTATTCATTATACAGATTATGCTTAGGGACTAACAATGAAACACTATTTTGTGTTTGTTCGGTAAAAGTACATAGATTTTATAAATATAGCTACACAGAGCGAGTAACAATTTGTTTTATAAAAACTAAAAACGATGAACGGACAAATAGAATCCGGCGGAAATGAAATGAAATTTAATATATTTGACTAAATTTAGACAAAGGCAAATATTTTATTGCACAACGCGTTACAGAACCATTAAAAAATTAAACAATCGAATAATTAACAAGGGAGATATTTCTTTTGTTCCAACAGTGGCATAAAATTCCAGCGATCCATTTGTTGTGAACCGGCACGCAGACGATAAACTAAATCCGTAGCCCAATATTCATATTGTCAATGGAGTCCAGTAACCACAATATTGGCATATACGTTTATACGGTATAAGGTAAGCTTTTGAATTTTCAATGTACTTAAAAATCAATTGAATACCAAAATGTGCGTTATAAAAGCATGAATGCGCTTTTACCATGTACTTTGAAGCATTCCTATGCTAGGCGGGTATTTCGTAGAAAGAATTTTAATAAATAATTCTACAAAGCTACTCGTATCTTCAGGAAGTACATTTCAAACGCCCCAAGCCAAGAGCGTATGCCCAAATGCTTATCCGTGTGCATAAATTCTGACTTTGTAAAAATATACGTTTGTTGCACCTTCAAATAGTTCAGTTCAATGGTCAGCGAATGTGATGTTAATTGAAATTAAACAGTGTTATTTATGTACAGTGTCGTCGTTTCCAGCAGCTTGCGTAACTACAGGCTGCGGCAGCCTAATTTCAGATGTATTGTTCTGCTAACGGGATTGATAGAGAGCCTACTGTCTGCCCCGGGCTAACCACTCCCTGTTGTGGCATGTATGGCCTCTCTTCTCTCCACTGATGAGATTTCCGTCGTCAACGGTATGCATTGTATGAAGCCCACCCCGAGTACGGGCAACGCGTCAGCTTGTCAGCATGAATGAAATTTTGATTAAAACGTATTGTTACATGACGTGTAACTGAATGCAAAGCTCTGCATTAATTTCCGATTAATAGACGAAATTCGAATTGTAGCTTTACACGTAGCGAGCTCCATGCTTTGTTACAAGCAAATGATACACATACATGTATATAATCTGTTTATACGTAGTAGCTTCATCATTTCTGAAGAACTTAGATTTCAAACATAACGATCAAGGATACCTAGATTCACGGCACCGCAAGGTGTCAAAGTCAATTTCGGCGAAGAAATTTGTGTTATCTTTCACAAACCATTTTAAGATAATTTTGACCTGCAAAGTTTCTATTTTCAATCACCGGATATCTTAGCTGATTATACAAAATGTCTTAAATGTAACTTTAAAGTTATGATATCCACCGTATTTTTGTCAGTTATCAAAAAGCTTCCCATTTCCAGATGGACTTAGAAACTTGAAATTTGGCGTGAAGGTAGGCGAACTCGGCGAATTTTTCGGCGAACTTTTTGCGGTTACGTTTTATTGTTGGTAATACCTCCATTACATCAAATTCAAAAATATTTCACACGTCGTGTACCTGCCAGGGTCGCGAGATTGTTCGAAAGAGACACCGTGATCCTGACACATGGGCAACTGAAGGAACACAGAATAGTTTATTTTACTAACATATTGATAAGTGAATGAAATTACTAACAATATTGTACCTACGTACTTTTCACTTCAAAAACCGTTCCAATACTCGTTTCAACGTACGTTTATTTGTATGCAACCAAGTGCAATGGTTTCTATCTAATTTTCAGTGAATAAATTGTCAAATAAAGTTTCAAATATCACAAAGCGGGTCGTTCCGTTTCAGGCAGCAGGGGTCCGCAAATATTTATTATTTTGCTGCAATCAATAGCTTTGTCGAGCAATGCGCTGTGCATATTCAGCCGTCACCACATGGCTGGGGTAATGTGAATTGACTCGTTCATCCGATAAACGACTGCTGCATATTCTAATATTATTTATATTGAATTCTTGTTCACATATCTGACATCACTTCTCATTGAATTAATCAACAATGAAATAAACTTAATACTAATCTTATGTAAACCTATTTGTGATTGCCGATGTTAAAAGTTTGTAAGTTTTTGAATCATTAACTGTTTTCAAAAAGGAGGAGGTTCTCAATTCATCGGTTATTGTTAATTTTTGTGAATATATATTTTTTAACACATATTCATAAAAAAAAAACAGAATAAAATTTCAAGTCACAGAATTGAAATTGAAATAAAATTTCAATTGAAAGGATAACTAAATTAAAAATTTATATATTATAAAATTGCATATAAATTACAGAACAAAAAGTCGTTACATTATACCGTTATATTAAATTTGAATTAATTTGACCAATGTTAACAATGCCAAAGACAGTGTTTTATACTTTTTAAATGAATATGTATTTGTATGAGTGTAATCAATTATTGGTGAACTTATTAGAATAAATGGTCCACTAGAAAAACAGCGCCTACCTTCCTTTGCGAGAAGGAAAATGCTGTTTTGACAGTGGAATTTCTATAAATGTCACAATCACAACTTGTCTCTTGTCTCAATAAAAAGTTACCGAGTCCTTTTAAATCTGTATCCTTCTAGACCATCCCTTCTCCGTTCTTGTACATTTTCCACGCAATGCAAATGAATAAAATAAAACAGACGAGGAATCTGCTAATTTAATAATTAGGTGAGAAAATTTTGAACTTTAATACATTCACGGAATGTATTAAAGTTCAAAATTTTGTTGTTCAAAGTTGTAAATTGTACTAAGGAACTAACTTACTAATAAATAGGAACAACCAATACTGAATAGAAACATTTTCTATCTTTAGTAGTGTGTTCAACAGCTCCGATATTCTTTCATCATTTACCTGTTTTTCCGTTCTGTAAATTTTTAGGGGTGTCAAATTCGGCTCTCATTTGCACCAACCGTTCTTGCATATTGGATATCTGTCAGCAGAATGCCTCGTACCTAACTACCGACATGATAATGCCCGTCTGCGGTCAACGAGGGAACTCGCCGTGCAGATTAAACCGTTTAGGCACGCTGGTTAATTCCCCCATTTCAACCTTTGACGTTTTATATTGATCTTTGATTACATGTCTGGACTTGTATCTATGTAAATATCTAAGATAAGTATGGATTCCTCCTGGATGAGAGTAGGTAATTTAGTTGTAGCGCGTATTTTAGGAGGCGAATTGTGACTGGACGGGAAATTTTAAGCTTACGAAAGGTTGATCTTGCAACAAAAGTAACCGTCGGAACACTGTACAATCTGTCTACTTTAACTTAACACGGAATAGTTAATGATAACAGAAACGATTAGAATGCTGCGGACACTAATAATTGGAACACGTAAAGTATGCGTGCCGCAATGCCATTGGCACAAAATGATTTTCGCGCGGACCTAATATTGAGATGTCCGGTGGTCGAGAGATCCGTCGGCAAGTTCAAGTTATATTCACACCCAAAGGGGCTAGCCTAAATGTACCTATATACCGATCCCAATAGTGCCTTAAAATATCATTTTGTAAAAATAACTGAGTACAAATTGTGCACATAAATGCGACAATTTTTAGACATATCGAAGAAGCGTTTAAGTACTCTCAGTAGCACATGCTCCAGTGATATTAAAGTGATTGTAGGGCAGAACTGGATGTTACTGGACAATATGAAGTGGTAGTACATTCGAGAGCTTAATGCATAACCAATTGTTATGCTGTCCTTAACCGAAGGGAGCGCGAAAAATTCGTGAGACAAAATGTGAACAAAAGTTAAATTAAAACTTATTCGCTGACAAGGTCTTTGTATGATCAACAAATTGAATCGGAAACAACACAAAAGTTCGCTGCCGAATTAATGGCATCGAGTGTTGACTTGATGAAAGGAAACTTAAATATGTTATGCTAATTGAATGGGATTTCATCAACGATTTACTTTTGTTGTGGCACAGTTTATAAGCGTGAAAAATTACGTAGTGTTGGCACGTGACGGCGTTCACTCTCAACTACGACCACATGGTTATTGTATACAGGGCAAGCTAAACGCTCTACGGTGAATTAACAAAAATAAATCATTGTTCAATTTTAAAACGGTTTTAACAAGGAAGGATTGCCAATGTTAGTTATGTACCTGTAAGAAACAGCAGCGCTCTGTAACACCACGAACAGAGGAACATGTGGGGCGGTGGCTGCCTTCGCCTCGACTGTGACTGCCTGAAGCGACACGCTATGGCCGCGCATCCGTTAGTGTTGTCCACTCATTATTCAACGCGTCTAATTAAGCTAATTTTATTTTCCGCTGATTATTTATTGACCGTAAATTAGCAACACGAATTTTATAATTGTTTTTTAAATATATATTTTGTCTATTGGACCTGAATTAATTATCATGCGGTGCTTAAGACCATACCTACTATTGTTATTATGGTTCGAAAAGCTCTGAACACTTCATGAAATGATATCATTTGAGGTATAGCTAAAATACATTTTCCAATAATAAAAACAGAGTGTCTCGCGCCTATTGGTAAAGGCCCAGTGTAGCCGAAAGCAGTGTTCCGTGAGATCGGCTTCGGAATCGGGCGGCGTGTTCAGACAAGCCTCATCTATCGATTCCCTCGCGGGGGCTTCTGTCCGGCCCCAGATCGCCGATCTTGACGCTTCTTTTAAATAGATTATAGGTTTTGCCTTTATTTTTACTCACATCAGAACGATAAATGGACGTGAAATAGGCATTTTTAGAACAAAATGTAAACCGAGCAGCGGATTTTTCGTTGCGATACATTTATCCGAAAGTCATAATTTGACAAAGACGTGTGGGTGTTTTTAACAAAACAAGATTACTTGTTAGCTTTATTTGTAGCTGCCTGTTTAAAATAGAATAAGGGATGTGCCTTTATTTTTACTCACATCAAACGCTAGATGTTTTCAGAACAATACGTACACTGAGCGGATTTATCCCCGTATTTCGTTGCGATACATTTGTCCGAAAGTCATATTTTGACAGAGATGTGTATGAGTGTGGGTGGTTTTAACAAAACAAGAGTATTTGTGATTTGTATCCGTATCTACAATGGAATTGATGCGGTTTTCACAATCATTTAGAGAATTTAATCCGGAAGGCATGAACATACCGCGTATAAATTCTCTTTCTTTTTCTATATTTGAAGATTAAAGTATTTAAATGTTGATGTTCTGACACGTCGTCGTTACATCAGTTCCATGTTACATCCTAAGTAGGGGCGGTCCTTAAGCTGTTGTATCGCTATGTGCTCATAACAGGCACAGGTAAATTATTAATGTCTGCGAGTGGTTGGCATTTGCCATATTGTTAGGCCCAACAGTAAGGTGAGGAAAAACCATTTAGATTTTTATAAAGACAGATCAATGACATCGGCGGAATATATAAAACGCATAGTCGCGATAAGTCCGAGATTAGCGTAGCTAAATATAGACACGATTTCACTACATACCATGAACAAGCCATAACAGTGTGAGGTTGGCAAGCAGTGAAAGCGTAACGATATCTATAATCTATTTGTTACCGATTAGACGGACGTGCGAAAACGTTTGGCGTCCGGCCCAATCGTATTTTTTTTTCACACCGCAACGCGTTAGTGCGGCTGCGATTGTCAAAGAATAACATTATGGTTTCATTGTCACGCCTGTGAGAGAAGACGTCGTTTCTCAAGCAGCCGCTTGTTTATCTTCTCCCTGTTTAAGGGCTTTCAAATTGTATTGTTGCTCTGCCTTGTGTTCTTTGTTTTGTACAAATACTTCAAAAGCCAGATTTTCAAGCGTGCAGAGAGTGCACGTACTGGTTGTTGGTACAGTTACATTGCATTTAACAATTTGGGAAATTAAGGCAGCTTTGTTACGTACTTATATTCTTGTTAGTAAAGTTAAATAGGGACAGTGGCATTTCTCTGGTTGGTGACAATAAATAAGGGTTCTCAGTTGTATGACTCCTCAAGGAGATAGCCAATTAGAATGGAGTTTATGGGTTTCATTGAGATTATAATTTTTTACTTTGATACTCAAACTGTTGTGATAATTGTTACAATTTATTCGTTGTATTTGATGTGGCGACTCTTATAGAAGCCGTATGTCTGTCGGAGGACGTCTTTCGAGTAAAAAGTATTGACGATGTCAATAATAAATTAATAACTAGTATGTTAGTTTAGAGGATAAGACATTGGCAGTTTTAAAAACCGATTTATAGAAACGGTTTTCGCTAATTACCAATAAAAAAGTATAGTATTGTCATATTTTGCCAACAGTTTTTTTTTTTAATATATACATTCTTTTGTACTCAATCTCATGAGTTATGTATGACTGACTTAGATTTAAAATTACTTGTTTGTATTGTATTGTATTTATTTGCAAGTATTTTATTTTTGTAATTACATTCCGTGAGAATATACTTTCGATTCTGTCGCATTTTTGTGACATTTAATTAACGTCGTATAGTTTATTGCCTAAATTAAATTATATTTTTTAATAATAACGTAAAATAGAATATAACACGTTCAGGGTATTTATGTTTGTCAAATTGACGAGATCGATTCCAGGCTGGAGAAGTGGTCATTTCATAAGTCCAATAATGCAAGAGTAAATTATGACAACGACCTTAATTTGTGAAATTGTTTCAGTAATAAGCATTTAATGTGTACCTTGTATACAGTCTTGAGTTTATGGTATGCTGTATGTTTGAGTCATGAATTTTCTCTCGGCATAGAAAGATGTACAAAACATAAACATCACGCCTCTCCTGACGTACACGGAACACGTTTTGATGTACGTCTGCGGGTGCGCACCGCGCGCGCTTGTTGCTCTACGCTTCTGCGCTGTCATAATTGGGTTCCGTAACCAAATGGCAAAAACAGAACCCTTATAATTTCGCATTATTGATTTATATTATTACACAGCCAATTTACTTGGATACTTTTAGCAGTATATCGATGAAAATTTTAAAGCACCGCTGTACTACACCGCTAAACAATGTTGTAATGAAATTACTACAAAAACAGTTACGGATGGCTCTCCCCATACATGTGACTGAGGTATACGAAAACATATTCAAGCCACATATGGTTGTGTGATATTGCTGGATTCATATTTAAAATGTTTTGATGTTTAGAAGTGACTTTTTTTATTTAAGCCAATAGTTTTTGAGACGGGATATTTTCGGTTTCCGCCGCGTCCTTTTTGAATAGATAAATACAAACTTATTTTTATGTTCCATGAAATCAGCAGGTAGGTAGGTATTTCGTGAGCGTAAATATGGATTTCAACTACGGAACCGTTCACTGTGCGTGGTTCGACACGCTCGCGGCCGGATTTTTATAATTTAGGGTTATAATTGGAACAGTAGTCACAAGCCACATTAGCTACTCATTATGATGATGACTACATCCTTGTCTAAACATTATCGCAGGAAGTGCCAACATTACAGAGAATTATACAAAAAAAACATGTCTTCCCAATATTTTTACGTACCTACGGCTACGATTATTTCTGTGTGAGTTTAAGAATGCAGAGCCATCACTAAAACACTAGAAAAAGGAAGTACCAGAACTTTCGATTTTTTTTCTTTTTTTTAGGTTGCGGGTTCGAACTTAGGCACGTAATTTATTTTTCCTTAACCCTTTTTGAGAGCAGTGGTAGTGATACACAGCTTCCAAAACAGTTAAGGAAAACATATGTAGTTTATTACCTTTTTTGAAAACCTACTGTACGAATGGACTCTCTTGTTATGATACATTTTAGGCAAAACATTGTTACAGTTCTCGTATTATCCTCAAAATTACAATGATTCCTGAATAAATTTGTAATAACGTAAGATTGCTACACGCTGTAACTTTATGGAGCAGGTAACCCACTGGCCGAGTGGCAGTTACGTGCGGCTCTGTGGCCTGCCTTACATCACCAGGCCCTTTACAGCTCTAACAAGTAAAGAATAAAGTTCACATTGCATTGTTGTACCGGCAACAAAAAGTTCGTACAAGTACAGATGTGAAGTTATATTTAAATCACGGCGCTCATCTGCAATGTTAAGGTTGAATTCCGGAACGTTTGCGTCACTACAGCCGTGTATGGTGTTCCACAGTCGACCGCGCGTCCGTGGTTACTAAACCAGTATAAATGGGCCTCTAATTCTATTGCAGCTTCCTACTACGCTAGGTCAGCTCAAATTGTAAGTCAGTAAGTCGACTGTAAGTTCAACTTTACACTTAATAAAAATAGGGACGCCGCGCCTTAGGAAACGTTAACGCCTATGTAACAATTTGACTACGGCGATAGCGTCAGGTTAGCCCGTAATATTACATCTTTTTTAAGTTTTTTTTTTTTTAATTTGTACGTCAGTAGCATGTTGTGTGTTGATCAAAATATGATTCGCGTCCGTAACAACCATGTGTTACGGTCACAGAATTTTATAATCATTAAAATTATCAATACAACATACTAAATTCCGAACGCCCTAATAAATGACTATTCCTAAAAGTTATGACATTTGGGGCTAATTCTTATGTGCCCGGGTACCCGCCGGTACTACTGAATATAATTGAATCTTTTCATATGGCATCTAATCTACTGTAAATGTTCCCTTTTCGACCACTAGCGTCAAAGTTAGAAACACAAATCCTCAGCACTCAACCGTAACGTGCACGGATTGTAATTTTCAGTTTCACTCCGTACATATTATATGCGTCGGAAAATCGCAAGTGTGGGCTTTTGATGATTTCGCAAAAACCTTGATTGCGCGCACCTTATGACGAATGACAGTTTTTTTTTATTTAAAAGAGTGCCCATTGAGTTTCTTGAAAGTTTTTCTTCATAGAA
This sequence comes from Aporophyla nigra, assembly GCA_947507805.1. Classification (NCBI taxonomy): domain Eukaryota; kingdom Metazoa; phylum Arthropoda; class Insecta; order Lepidoptera; family Noctuidae; genus Aporophyla; species Aporophyla nigra. The sequence continues at coordinate 7,142,261 of OX382291.1, read as the reverse complement.
ACCTATGCTTTGCAACTGAACAATTGTAAATGGTTTGATTGAAATAAATGTTTTGAGTTTGATGTGAAGGATACGAACGTTTACGAGTTTTCCCTTTATTATGGAAGAATGTGAACATGTTTTTATTTATTCAATTTGTTCTGTATTTAGAAGCGCAGGTAGAATGCCTAGTTTCATAACAGCTAGCGGAAATAGTATAAAAGTGATATTCAAAATTATGACACAGTTCGTGGATTAAAATAATATAAAAGCTTATTTTGAGCGCGTGCGGCGGCAACGAGTCCGCGCTAGGCGCCGTGGCTGCGCGCGCGTGGCCGTAGGACTGACACACTTATCAAATAAACGAAAATTAACCTTGTACTCTATGTAATTCACGACGTTTTAAGTAGGCTGACATTGGCTGGGAATAGTTTTAATATGGACGTTTGTTGATACATTTATTTTCTTCGACGCCAATCGTAGGCTTGCAAATAATGAATTTAATAAAAAGCAATATTATAGTTTTGCACATCGATTACACTGTAGTCGAAATTCAAATATCTGAAATGCTGCATGCGAATTGAATGAAGGGACATGCAGCAAAACGGTTTCCTTACATTATAATTATGGACATATAAAACGCAACGGTGCGCTCGGTCGAGTGTGCTTATGGTTTTACAGCCCAATCATATGAAAAAGAAAATCAAAAACAAACTTCTATTTTTGGAAACCAACTTGGAATGGGCAGCGGAAATCACGATTTTTTAAAATTAAAAAAGCTAGTACCTCCCTTACAGTTCTTGCCGAACGGTAGGGTTGCAGTCGTTGCTCAAATCGCTCTCGAAATTCATTCATCAGGATTTTATTTGCTATAGTTCTGTTCCCGAAATAAAATACCGATGAATGAATTCCAACGGATGTCAACGTCGGACTCATCCTACGTTGACTAAACAAAAACCGTAGCTGCATACGGTTTTTTTTTTTTTTTGTCAACCTAAAAGGAATTTGCATTCATGTTTCCAAACAGTTATCAAAAATGAAACTGAATGTATTGCATTCAAATGCTTTTTGCATCAGAATAAAGCTGGGGTTTCTTTACATCTTCATCATTACTATTAAATGATATAACCTATTTGGGAGGTTTTTTTTATATGTTTATAGTAAAGGGCAATATTTAAAATTAAAAACTAAAAATTTCTTGCTACCCCGACCCACCCTGACGCATAGAATCGCCTGCCCGTGCGACTCACTTCGTATTCGTGACTTTTTTTTTTCGGTCCCTAAGGTCTCTAACGCGATGTCATAAAGCTTTATAGCCTTCCTCGATAAATGGGCTATCCAATACTTAAAGAATTTTTCAATTTGAATCAAACAAACTCTTCGACTTTATAATATTAAAGTATAGATGAGATCTTGTGCTTAAATATAAGCTGCATTTCAGACACACACAGTTCCGACAATCTCTACAAGGATCTATAGACAGACTCAAGGAGCAAAGAGATTAAAGACCTCGAGTCTGGGATAATAAACGTCATCTGGTGGACGCCGGGACGACCTCTCGGTCGTGGCACTTTAACCAGGGGTCGAAATCTTGTATCATTTTGTATTAATTTATTAAATCTTTTAAACACAATAAGTTACAACAATTGATCGTATTCCAAATCGAAGACAAACATTAATTAAATCGCCAGAAGATACAGCGGCCGTTAGGAGATTCTGTTAATAGGTGTATCGAATGCGAGTGGAGATAACAGGAGATTCATTGAGCAGCTGCATCAGAAAATGATTTATGTTGATATGGTAAGACGATAAACCGTTTCATGACGCTATTCCTTGCAAAATTCACTTTCAGAACTAAAAGGGACTAACTTATTCTGAATGGCCCAAGCATTTACTCTAAAACTCTGCAATTATTAGTACTAACATTTTAATTGCACGCACAGGGAGCGTTCGTGAATGAACCGGTACTGTTTCTTTAAAACTTGTCCAAATTGGTTTTTTTATTTATTTTTAACGCAACTACAATACCTTTCACGTCGGAGTTTTGTAAATGCCTTTCAATGCATATTAACAAATTATAGCTGTACCTTTAATAAATATTCATGAGGAAATTGGTCGTCAGCAGTATCTAGCTCAAAGGCTCGCTTCAAAGGTAAGCTACTCAGGAGTTAGGATGTCTTATGCATGACAACGGATGCAGAGTTTTACAGATAAACCAAGATGTTGTTCACAAGTATGAGAGCCTCCCACAGTAACGAGCCCTAGATACATTGAGATTAAGACGCGTAGACTTGGATTGTGGATGTGCCGTTATCTGAGTGACATACAATTTGTTATTCATTAAATCTTCAGGAAGTTTGTATCAACACTAGAAATGCAAAAGAGAATACTAATAAAACACAAATAACGTACCCATTCAAAATATTCACAGTGTAAACGTGGTTGTTTAGCGGAGAACTTTCAATGAGGCACAAAACTTTACGATTCCACGCCTGTTGCACGAGTGCTACGACTGCGGTTATTACGTATTAATGTTCCGGTTATGTTTTGTGAATTGCGATGACACCGTAAGCCGCGTCTCGTTCAATGGGAACCAACTCGTGTTTATTTCGCGCTGGAGGTAATTTATTCCGGTACAGCGCCGCGTCGGGAGCCGCGTCGTCGTAAGCAAGTGGGCCGCGGGCGCTCTACGCAACGATTCACACCGTTGTCTTTATCCATTTACACGCACCGTTGCAATCATCAATCAGAGTTAGATACGACGATGACTACTGACTGCACGCACGGGAGAGCCGCCGGCGCGACTCCTGCGCCGGCCACGAGTTCACTAGTCGGACATTATTGTGCAAGACTCGTGCCCAGTCCTATTCAATTTCAAATATGGTAGCTGGCGCGCGCGCACGTCCCATTGGACAGTTACAGCATTGGAACGAAATGATCACAAAACTAATCGTAAATAAATCATTGGATCATTAATAAGCAAGAACGAATTGTTGCCTGACTGTTTAGATTTTAGACGGTCGAATTCCGGTACAGACCGTACGGGAAGTGGCAAATAACTGAGGTCTCGGTAAACAATTTACAAACTGCCGTTCTGGTTGTATGTGGGTATAACGGAAAAGCAGATTTAGACTTGGTTAAGAATACCATTTTTTTTTTAAAGGACAGCTAAAGTAAGAACAAATAAATTAATCAAAAATGTCTATATTATAATTTTAGTTGTGAGTATTCAGATTGATACTGTAGTAATGTATGGTTAACATTTAATTTTAAAACAACAGAATGACGCACACGAAAACCTTCATTAATTAAAATAAGGTAGGTATGTGTGTACATACTTACATAGTGCAGCGTAAATCCACTGCGGACGAAACTTTTTGGTTTCTAAATCAACCTTTTTTTAAAACACTGACCTTTATATTTTTTGTACTACCTCAAATTTCGAACCTGTAAAAATTGAAGGCGAAAATTTTCTCTTGTCAACGGGCAGACGGCAGATTGAATCCGAACGAATCAGATGAATTTTTATTTTCGGAACCTTCACGCTAAAATTTCTATTATTGAGCCCTAAAATTTTAAATAAGCCTACGTGTATTAAGTGCTATCTGAAAGCTATCGCTCAAAGTGAAAGTTCTGTGTGCAACTCTCCCGTTTAGCTGACGACGACCATACAAGCCGAATTTTGGTTTTTTCCCCGACGGGCTTCTGGGAACCGGCTCATTGTGAGGTCTACGACGTGTCTAGTCGACGTCGTCGTAACATAGTTGCGGACATTCGACGCCCGTCGCAGAGTTTTGGTGACCTCGCTGACACCGATCCATTGGCGTCGCTAGACATCGGCACCAACGGCATCCTTCCAGAGCGTCACATCCGGCTAGTTTTAAGGGACCTCTTTACATTACCTATTTTCTCATTTTACTGAAGTAGATTATCTAATAATTATTTTCTACTCTGTTATCTAACTTCGCATACTAATAATTATAACGTGTATTTTACGGTTTAACTTAGTGTACGTTACAAAAAGGATCATATTGATCTACGTGCATAGGCCTATATTTTGAATCGATTGCAATCGTTTTAGGGATAGGTCGTGCGCGAAGATAATTTCCGTTATATCTGTTTAACCACTAAGTTTGACTCGTCCCTCTTTTTTAAAATCCATTTTTTTCTCAATTTGCAGTTAACCATATATCTTTTTATTTTTTATATTATTCTTGTATTTTAATTTTTTATTAATCAAAATTATACGTAACTTTTAAAAGTGGTGAATTGGTGTTTTTTTCTCAACCGTCTCGCTACAATAGGTACATTTACCAAGATTTAATATTTTGTCTTTTCCTTCCTTTGTGTAGCCTACATCTTTTTTATTTTCGGAGTTTATTTATTATTATTCTTATGTTTGTTTTTGTAATACTAACCTTACTTAATAGAAAAACAATTATATTGTATGAGTATATATATAAAATATAATAAATTACTAACCTATAATTTTGTCGTTTGCCCCCGCTATTCCCCTTTTATAAATTTAATTTATAAAAGGGGAATTGAGGTATTAAACTTTGTGCGAAAAAAAATTAACGCACAGTCTGATGAACTCTGTATTTTTACTTAGGACTAAAAATACAAAATAATGCTTATCAGAATTTTTCGAAAATCTAATGGAGGAAGCGGGTAGTAAATTTTAAAGTGGAGGTTTATTTCTTTGATCTTTATACTTAAACTTGCCTGAATAGGTACATAAATAGCAAAGATCGTAATCATTAATTAGAGATGGATTAGTTTTTTTCGTTTGAAGATGATGGTGAAATCTGTAGGAGAAAGTACGAAATACAAGCGAATGAAGTTATTGGCTAAGTGTTAATGGCTGACTCGGCTGACACATCAAAAATTTGGCAAAAAGGTTCTCTTTGCAATGTCGGTGAGAACTGTAAGGCTTTTTTGGAAACAACGACTTTTAAGAGGTTGAAAGGAGCGGATTTAATATGTATCACAACTCTTATTAATCAAGTTTGTCAATATTAGTTATTCAAAAGTACCCCTCAAATGAGGTGTTAAAGTTTGTATAGAATTAAAACGCGTGGTAAAAAGAAGTGACTTCCATACTATGCATTTCCGGATATTCTGGTAAGCCGGGATTAATTTAAAAACTTCTATATATTTTAAATACCCGTTCCATAATCTAATAGGCAAAAATCTACTTAAGGGTAATTATGCAGCCGGATATCCGTTCTCCACCTATTTTAAACGCGACATATTTTTGAAAAGTCTTTCATATGAGTTGTTGGAAACGAGTGTCACAACTTTTGATGCAAACGCACGGTCATAATCCGCGAGCTACACTCGGAGTCCGATCCTAGAATCGTAATACATAAACTATATTTTAAAAGTAACTGTGCTCGGATAAACATGCAGTACTAATATATTAGCGTGATAGTGCGTATCGTTTACTATGCGCTCGGAACGGATGACTCACTCGACTCTGTTTTGTGTAACGCGCGATTTTTCACACCACTAGACGAAGATTAACCGCGTACTGAACCAACCGATTACTAGGCTATTTACTAGTTAAAATTTATTTTAATTAAGTACTTCAAAATTTAAACGCATACTCATTTTTAATATTTCATAACAGTGAATAGGTGTTTCCTTTTTGATACCTTTACTTATCAAACTGATTTTTTTTTTATTAGAAGATAATTATTTTACCGAATAGTAAAAATCTATTTTATTTTAAACTTACCTGTTGTGCCACCGTTCGAAGTCGAAGATGAGGATGACTGGTTGTTGTTCGAATTATTGTTATTCGAATTGTTATAGCTGGAGCTGCTACACCTCGGGTCGTTGTTATTCCCGTTACCATTCAGCTCGTTGTTATTCACGTTACGATTCGGCATGAATCGTTTCAATTTTTTCATTGACTCTTTCATGGGTGGTGGTTTGTAAGTTGACGAATCACTTGTAGTTGGTTGGGAGATATCGTAATCATCCTCACTATACGTAGACGAACTTGAGTCCGTCTCATGATATGAAGCAAAACAACGGAAACACGCCTTGAAAGAAATTTTGAGGCCGTTAATGTATCTACGGTTTAAATAAAACAACTTCAGCACATTCAAGTGCTGAAGTGGATTTGAACAGAGTTTAAGTTGGAGGGGGCTGGTTACGGAACCAGAGTGCGGACAGTTGCAATGCGTGCAATCGCACCGGAAGTAGGACAAGTTATGAACGCAACGGCGTAATGTCTGATGTATCCCGGGGATCCGGGAGGCGTGCCCTAGTGCACGGGGATGCAAGCATGCAACAGGAGGACAGACGCGGCGCAGCGGGTCAGAGGTGCGGCGCGGGCGGGAGTGCGCGTGCCGACCGCCTGCCCAGCTAAAGCACGCCCATCCATTGTCGCTAACACCTCTACCACCGAACCACAGTACTGACGCCGATGCACACCAACGGCCACTGCACAACACACGCGCACGCGGTACACTTACGTGCCACGGACACAGACACATCCACCATACTATTGGTCCATTGTAACAACGTGGTGCTTGTGAACTTCGTGACACACTACCAAAACAATTAAATTAAGCTTCCATTTTGGGAATACTGAGAAATTATTTCAGTAGTGTAGTGATAATTTGTATTTCTTTTTCTACGTCATAATGAAAAAAAAAAAGAAATACGAATAACGCGTGATTAAGGAGCGCCGAACGGAGACAACAAGTTCACGGGCTGGTTTTCTTTGCACTGTGTCTTATTTAACCGCGAATATACGCGTCACGACACTAATAATAATAGTATAGTGTCGGGCAGCGCGGCGCGTACTGACAACGTAAGATCGCGGGCGCCCGATTTTGCAATCGTTACGTGTTCAGCGTAATGTTGACAATAACAAATAGTCTTTAACGTCGACCGCGTGTTTGGAGAGGACACTTCACGACGCGGAAACATTCATTCATACAACAATCAAATGTAACCGCGACGGAAATCGGCAACTAAATCCGCTGGCGTCTCAAGTTACTTGACTTGGAGAAGACAATTAAAACAATTTCTTGGGACTTATAATACATTAATTACAACCTATTTCCATTAGGTCTAGTTTAAAAAAAAAGTAAGTTAAAATCCGCAAGAGTGATGAACAAAAAAAAATCACTTTCAATTTCATGGGTGTAATTTATCTATAATATGTATGTATTTAGAAATATATAAGTATGTTTATCAGTTGTCTAGTACCCATAACACAAGCTCTGCTTAGCTTGGGACTAGATGGCGTTGTGTGATAGTTGTGGAATATTATTTATTTATTTATTTATTTCAGTTTTGAATAATTAGTGGTTTAAGGGGCACACCTAGTGTGACGGCCTAAACAAACCTTGGTGATTTTTGGGAATTTTTATTGAAAAAAACTACTTTATTAATTGTTTCAAAATTTTAAGAGTATTTTTATACATGTTTTAAGAATACAGAGAATTTATGAAAAAAAATTAGATTAAATGTTTTTTTTAAGTTATACACGATCTCCGACGGCGCGAAAAAAAAGGTCCTCCACTGCTGCAGTAATTCCGGCCTTCTCAATGGATGAAATCTAAAAAAAATCTAGTTAAACTAGAAGATATTGTCCGTACAATGACCTACGATCAAAAAACAAAATCAAAAATAGACAAAAAGGTGGAGTTTAAAAAAAAATTGTCGAATTTCACCCCAAATTTTGGTCGTTTTTGGCCTTCCAAAATTCGATTTTTGATCAGATCATCGAAAAAGAACATGTAGAAAATAAATTGGTAGTGATTAGAGCATTTGTTTTTGAGTAATCACTGCAGCAAATTCGGAAAATGTTGTTTCGAGAAATCCGTGATAAATATGTCTGGCTACGAAAATAATTCCGAATTTTATTCGACATGTTCTTTATATAGTTCTCCATACAATGACATATTGATTTTTTGATCTGATCAAAAATCGAATTTTGGCAGACCAAAATTTGGGGTGAAATTCGACTTTTATTTTAAAACGCCGCCATTTTGTAATTTTATTATTTTGTTTGTTGATCGTAGTTTATTGTACGGACAATATCTTCTAGAGAAACGAGTTTTTTTTTAGATTTCTTCCACGGAGAAGGCCGGAATTACTGCAGCAGTGGAGGACCTTTTTTTCGCGCCGACGCGGCGACGTAGATCGTGTATAAATTAAAAAAAAAAATGTTTTCAATAATTTGGCAGTATATTCTTAAAACATATATAAAAATACTCTTAAAATTTTGAAACAATTAATAAAGTAGTTTTTTTAATAAAAATTCCCAAAAATCACCTTTTTTTAGGCCGTCACACTAGATGTGCCCCTTAATTTTTTGTAAACTTCATAAACGTAAGGGCGCATTTACGAAAAATATCTGATTTTCTGAGCTCAACTTCAAGTAACTACACCCGAGGTCGTTGACCTCAAAAGTATGTCAACACATTTTTTATTCTAAACTGTAAACCTAGCGAATATTTTTTCAATCATGTTAGGGTAGATTCTCATTCAATTTAATACACCTCTTGTAAGCTGCACTTTAGCCACAACAAAGTTTCCATTGTCTTACGTCGATCTACGTCGCCGTCGCATAACAAGGGTAAACAGACCTTACGCTAATACTTTAAAGTTTTAAAAAAGATTGTTTTTTAATTTTCTCCAAAACGAGTAATTTTCCGGATCGACGCATGTTCACATGAAAATGTCGCACAGTGTGTTTGGTCCCTGGAGGCATCGGAAAGCCCGAATTATCTATAATTACTGATCATGTAATATGCAAGCTTGCATACAAATGTGAAAAGATAAATAGATTATTATGAATTATTTGATTTTTTGTATAGCTTAATTATTTTTTCTATGGACCTTAGTATATACAATATATATTTTCTACACACTTAACACGGTGACAAAAGTGTGTTGAGTGGAAACGCCGGGAGGGGACGCAATTGGAGGACATAATTTAGTGGCCTCATTGAATCTTCTTTAGAAAGGTCAGGCGTAGAGTATTCGCCACCGGCGTGCGTGAATGACCAGATGTATGAAGATAACCGAGGCAAAAAGAGTCAAGGATTTTAGTAGGTTGTTGTTCTGTAGTTTCAGCCTACCCCATGGGAATCAGGCGTGTGTTTATGTACGTATGTTGACAAATTAACTAAGTGTAAAACAATGACTTTTGTCACGCAATTGGTATCGTCGGACACTATTTTGTAGCTATATATCGTAGGTAGTATATTTAGTCTGATAATAGCTTCTAACTACTATACCGAAAAATTTTCTTAGTTTCCTAAAATCCGGGGTTCGCACAAATCTTAGGATTGACGCAGTCAAATTTTTGGGTACAGAATCTTAAAATTCGGCTCTATAACTATACAACGTCAAAGAATCTACTGACATATGATATTTTTAAAATTAAGTAATGGTTTTTTTTTTCTTGAATACTGGTATAAGTTTAATTGATAGTACGAGTAATTTTCATTGCGACGTTATTATATTTCGCGCAGGGGTGTTTTACATTAATAATCGTGACTTCGAATTTTTTTATATGAAAAACTAAAGCAAAAAATAATTGCAGGAGTTATGGGATAAAAGGAACACTTTGTAAAGTCACATAGCAAAAACAGAAGCCCGTATAATTATTGTGCCAACCAGAAACAATTCCCCTTACGTTTTAAAATTGCATTATTTTCAAACGCGTTCCGTCCGGGTTAAAAAAAGAACAACCAGCGATGTATACAAAAGATTTCCTGTAACCTAGGTTTATCTGTGTAAATGTCGTGGGTTGTACATTTAATCACAATTGCTTTGTAATGTTAATTGTATTAAACCATGAAATCGTTTGTTTTCCATAACAAAATAAATAAAAACATGTCGTCGAATGGACAGTAGCCACCTAGCCCCCACTCACACTGTTCGAAATTATCGTCCCTTTTGTACAGGAAACATTTGATTTGCCCGCCAGGCGTCTGACCTCCTAGTCCCCCATATCTGTGATCTACTTGTATCCGTCTGACAGGATAAGTTTCTGACAAAGTGTGATGTAATGACAAATGTGAATTGATCTATTATTATACAATAAAGACCGACGACTGCCATTGTTTTACACGACTGCTGCCTACTAAACTGGCGATATGACAAAACGTTGAGGTTTCTTGCTGTTTCTAAGTTAAGTCTATAAAATATAAGTACATAAAAGGAGAAACTGAATGACATACCAAACTACTGGCACATGAAATTTTGCACAAAGGTTCCTTTAATTATGTAAGCTCAAGCACTACGAAGGGGTTTTTGAAAATTCGACCTTTAAGTGGTTTGAAGGGAATTTCGTTAATATGTAAAATTATTTCTTGAGTTCACGAACTTTAAACTCTGCACGATTAGTTTTCTAAGTAAATAGTAAAACATATTTATTTTTGTAAAAATAAAGAATAGCGTATATGGGGGTTTTTCAAAAATGTTCAATTAACGGTGGAAGAAGGGTAGTGAATTATGCAGCAAAAGATTTTACTTCATGGTATGATCAGCAAGAATATAGATAGTTCAATCCACGATGACGCGCCCCTCTGCGCCCCTTTCCTTTTTTTTAACCGCTCTCAGTACAATTGTCAAAGAGTGGGACAGCATCTTCATGGATTGAAGTATCTGTATTGTTGATAAGTAATAACCTATCAGTCAAAAAATGGAAATGACACAAACGATATTTTTAATAAATCCCTTTGGACATGGAAATGCTAGGGGAACGTAAAAAATCCACGTGAAAGAAGCCGCGGGCAAAGTACTTGCTGACTAAAATAACAGAAAGTTTGCGCAAGGGTTCTTAGTGCCGACTTACTGAAATATGAGACAGTTTGCACAAGGGTTTTATAAACGAAGCGAGTATATTCTTAACTAAATAATAAAGATTCTCAAAACCCCTCAATAGGATTTTTGAAAGTTGCTGAAGTATTTTACCGCGCTGTTCGTTATCTTAGAACTCGGTATTAATACTTTCAAAAGAAAGTTACGAGTTTTAGGGTTTTCGAAAATCGAATCGTAACGGAACAAAAGGGGGCTATCACCTTTTTAATTATAGCTGCATTGACCAATCAAGAGTACATATAATGCCGAAAAACATGATGACATGACATGATGATTTTCTAAAAAATTTCCTTTTTCGGGGTGAATAAGATACAGTTAAAATGTATAAAAATATATATTTTAATAAATAAACTTGAAAATTTACATAAAAAATTTACAAAATACTGTTTTACTTTGTAGGACTAAGACGACATTCACGCAGACAAAGTGTGAGTATGAATATATTTTACAAATATACTTTGCGGAATTAATCATTAAAATGGTTGTCAAAATCAGTCACACAAACAGACATGAAAAGTGAGTTTTTTATAGGTACCTAATCTGTAAATCGATTATTTTATAGCTAACTAGATTTTGCCAGCGGCTTCGTCCGCGCATTATATATGTAAACATGACATGTTAATCCTCTTGAATCATTTTGTCTTTTGATGAAAACGACATTAAAATCCGTTACGAAGTTTAAAAGATCTAAGCGTACAAACGCGGCAAGCGACTTTGTTTTATACTAAGCATGGAAAGATAAAGAAGTATTCAAAACTGCAGTTTAATTATTATATTACCGACGTAAGTAGTAATCATATCAGTGGAATACGAACCTCACAGCCGTCCATTCATTTAAACTGACTGGCCTGTTAGTCTAGTGGTTAGTGACCCTGACTGCTGAGACTGAGGTCGTGGGTTCGATTCCCACCCAGGACAAATCTTTGTGTGATGAGCACGATCATTTGTTCTGTGTCTGGGTGTAATTTATCTATAATATGTATGTATTTAGAAATATATAAGTATATCAGTTGTCTGGTTGCCATAGTACAGGCTCTGCCTAGTTTGGGATCAGATAACGGTGTGTTGGTTGTCCTAAGATATTTATTTATTTAAACTCATTTCTCAAACTTTCGTATTCCATTTCATTTAAATGCAGTATGGACAGTAAAACAAAAGAACACGTTGACTCGCAACGATGCGCAACGATTCTATAGTTATAGTATTCATTCAAGTAAACAGCTGTTAAACACTACATACAGTACACTATATAGTACTACGGCTACTACTTACTATTACTACAAACAACGTGAACTCACTAGTGCCTAACCAGGGTTTACGCGCCCAGTTAACTTCAACCCACACGTAACAGAAAATTGAAAATACAACGCTGACAAGTAACATTTTATCGTTAAAAATAAAAGGTAAGTACAATCAATTGCTTTTAAGTACGGCGGTTTGAGATAGTTGACAATAAAGTGTACTTAAACAAGACTTAACAGTGACATTCAACAATTCAAGTAGCTTTAGAGTAAAAATAGTACTAGAAAGCTCTAATTTGGCAGGGATATGGGTACATATTAGACACGCCAACGAAGTGATACAATAAAATCTTGAAAATAAATTTTTATGGTATCTTCTTTACAAGTAAAGTGGGGATTTATTTGTTTTCGTCTACCCAATAGTGTGAGGTGTCGCTGGATGAGTCTTTAAAAATAAACGAGTTTGTAAAAAAATACACTGAATAGGTAAGGTATTTGCAGTTTGCAATTGGAATGTACGGTAGAACATATTTTTCAACTACAATGTTATATATTTTCCTGTATTGAAATTCATCCTTACTATGTGCGTGGTCCAACACGCACTTGGCCAGTTTTCAGTAGTAAAACAAGCCATTATAATTATAAACAATACGACTGAGAAGTTTCGTTTTCATTCACAGCAAACCTCGCCCGATCTCTGAGACCTTGGTCGGTATTTTCAGAGCAGCGTGAATCATCGTGATCCATAAGTGGAATATTAACGATCGTTTCACCGGGAACTAGATAATATCGTATTTATGCGGTTGTACCGCACATGCCCAGGTCAGCACTGATAAATTCTGTCCAAAACCAGATCAATTCTCATCTAAATATGTTTATTATATTACTAACTTGGGATAGAATAGTATTCTATTCTTTTGATTTACTTGTCATCAGTTGGTTGTAAGGAACCGGAAATTAAGCCATCCTTTCCTTTATATGTACCTCTCCACGAAGTCCGTATATGAAATATCAATCCTTTTTCAAACGTTACAATTTCCTCTACTTACGTCTATCTTGGGGCAGCAAAACGTTTAGCGGGAAGAAGGTATCTACCTACCTTATATTAGTGTTTAAAGTTAAACGCACACTCGCAAATTTGAGGCACTATGCGGTCAAACAATGGAACCCTCGGGAGTCCACCCTCAGTTGTCCTTCCTGCCATACTCATCATATTGATGTATGGTTTGGCTATAAACGATCGATAGAGTCTGGCACCGTCGTATGCATGCATACTGAGATAGCTGAGGAACCGCGAGAGGGGAATATTTTTATGAGTATTGATTCCGGTAATGGTTTTAATGATCCAATTATGTCTAGGGTGCATTCGTTAGCAAGTTCTTATCGTACGCTTATGAAGTGCAATTTGCTGTCTGTTTAGTTCCGTAGCCGTAATTAACCGCAGAACCGCAAAAACACGCCGAGAGAGGTAAGGTAAGGATACCTTAATTATACGGGCGGTGGCGTCACTTTGAACAAGTTACATCTATAAGGGGGTTGAAAATCATAAGAATAAAAGTATGCAAGTGAGATCTGAGCGATGTAAATATAAAAAACAGGACGCTTTTTTACAAATTATCAGGAATCTTTAGGAGGAATAGCGAGCGGTCCTCTATTGATTTAAATTGTCAAAATATCCGGGTTTTGAATTTTTGAGCAGCATTTATGAGACTCCTTCGATAACATTGTTTGGTGCTCGATGGTTGTGGATAGCTATGTTAGTTCGATTCCTGGCTTAGGCAAAGCTTTTTGAATAAACAAAAAATGCAATTACAATGATTTCTAATGCAATAAACTTTTCCTTTTTCAGAACTTCCTTCAAAATCGAGGTCATCTTCATTCCTTTTAACCACGTTGCTATTGATCTCTAAAAACGAATTGGCTAACCTGAATCTACCGAACAAAGCGAGTACCTACTTTATAACAATACTTGTGAGTTATGTTCTTTAAATACAATTGGCGTTACTTTAAACAATTACCTAGTACAAAGCAATCAGTTAAATGGACTGCCGCGTACTCACTCCGAGTACGGCGCAGTCAAAGCCTCATAATTACAGAGAGCCTTTTACTCAAGTAGGTTAGACATGATTTCCTAGGAGACCCTGAGGCTCATCCGAGATTTATCCAAGTTATTGAGTTACACTTGAGAGTCCCGATACACCGTCCTTATCTAATTATATGGAACCTTATTACCGTACTGCATGTTCACACTACGGTTGAAAATGTCATTCATTAGTGAATATTTCCTATGTCGACGACCGCCTTATTAGAGCCAGATAGGAAATGTCGAACTCATCTAGTTTAAAAAAATATGATTACCGTGTAAAGTGTTTTAACAAACCTATTTACAGAAATTAAATCATTTTACATTTAATGAAGACTTTTTTAAACTTTATTCTTGCCACTCACCCATGTGCAGAGTAATGAAATTTAGAATCAGTGTTTGTATAATATTACTCTATCCTACACCAACATAGTGTTTATCAATTCACCGCATCTTATTTTTAGACGAGTAAACAAGTTAATATCGATAACTGTACATACTCACGGTTACGATTTACGAGACAGAAATTTTACAAGAGAAAATATTGTTTATTTTCAGGGGACTGATTTGCTACTTTGTAGCGATTACTTATTGTATTCATACCGATTCCCGACAAGTTTACCATTCATGGGAAAATTTCCTTTTGTGCTAAAGATTTAAAAGTAACTACTGGCCGACCCGTACTGAAGCAGTCAGTCTTAGGCAAATGTTTTGAAAAGTCGTTTATTTTAAACACCGTGTAGACGGTTTTATTGCAGAGTTACGACTGATAACAATAGCATCGTAATAGTGATTTTAAGTAGGTATACCGAAGTTTCAGATCGCTCGATAAGACGCTCTGTGGCAGAAGTCCGCGGAATTATACCGATAGTTCCTATTGATGTTAGTGAAATGTGCAAACAAACTAACATGAACTTATTACGTAGAAAGCTGTCAATTGTACTTTAACACCAACAAAGTATCAACATCATTCGCTATCCTACGCTGAGTTTAGGTCTCGTCTCTTTTGTGTCATGCTTCATTGAGCGGTACTTGTTTAGTAGGAATGGCTCCTGCCAGGGTCGCGAGATTAGTTTGAAAGATACCTCGTTCGAACTCATCTCGCGACCCTGGCAGGAGCCACGGTACCTCGTGGCCCTGGCATATGGGCAACTGAAGGAACACGGGTGGGTTTTAGTCAGAAAAAGTATGACACGCCCTTCCGCTCCACCCAGAGCGGGAGAGGTCATTTGATGATTTCCCATCCAAAAAAAAAAGTAGGAGTGGCTGTCATTTTGACAGTTCCACAACATTTATTGCTTTGCAACATTTATACATTGTTGCGCAGATTTTTGGAACGAAGTTCCTTATGGCGCGAAGTTGTAACGACACTTTTTAACCGACTTCAAAAAAAGTAGGAGGTTTCTCAATTCGACCGTATATTTTTTGTTGTTTGTATGTTGTTGTTTTTTTTTTTTGTTGTGACTAGAGAGAGAGAGGGAGAGGGAGTGAGAGAGGGAGAGAGAGGGAGAGAGAGGGAGAGAGGGAGGGAGAGGGAGGGAGGGAGAGAGAGAGAGAGAGAGATGGAAAGGGAGGGAGAGACGGAGAGAGAGAGAGAGAGATAGGGAGAGAGAATATTTTTGTTGAGTGTATACAGGTTCTTTGTGCATAATAAATAATAAAAAAAATTATAAGAATCATGAATCCTGGAAAGGAACTTCGTTCCATCCGGGTGTCCCTTGACACCTCCCAATTTTTTTTTTATCCAACATATGAGGCGATGGTTTACCAAGATCCTTCAAAATTTTTAAGATTCTGATTAGTAGGTATTCAGGAACGGGACTTAAAATGCTGCCAACTACATTTAAACTAGTTGGCTCGTGGTTAAGTTATAACGGCCACACGAGTCGATGGACCAGGTTAAGCTACGCTTGTCACAGTTGGTCTGTGAATAAGTGATCATTTTCACGCAGTGTCTCGGAAAGCACGTTAGCATTTGGTCTCGGCTATCATTCGTAGATCTGTCACAGTCGTTACGAGTCGCCAGAAGTCCGAAAAGCTGACCTAGTAAGATTGGTTTTACTAAGAGATCGTATTACCCAGTAACTGGGTTGTGGAAATCAGATAGAAAGTTATTTCAAGTAAAATACTGTTCCGGTGAGACTGTAAGCTGACCCCAACCCAGTTGGGAAAAGATTGAGCAGATGATGAGTATGTTAAGCAATTAGGGTGCTGATCTCTGTGAGATCAGATGAAAATACATAAGGCAAACCTGCAGTAGAAAACCTGTAGCATTTACATACCTTACCAGAAAACAATAGCATCCACGGCGATTGAAGTATCGCATGTTCTGTTTGTGCAGGCTAAGCAATGTTTTCTAAACCTGCAGCGACGTATTATAAGTACACAGGAACAATAACAGATACAAGTTCAGATGAGGGCATTGTTGAACTAGGATCCATCGTACACAATGATTGCGATTCCCCCCTTGATTAGTATCAAGTTGCCTAGTGGCAACAAGCACTTGGGGCTCCATACTTATCAATGAACGAAGAGGCGATCTCGTAATTTATTCGCCAACGCGAATTGCTTTTTTTTGTGTGCTTGATAGCGGAATCACGAGTCGGCTTCGTCGTTGCCGACATTTCGGAGTGAATTTTATTTGGTTTAGATCCAAATAGAAGACAGTGGTTACAAGGTCTGACAACCAATCTTACCAAAGGTATCGGTATTACCTAGTAGGTAATAGGGTTGTGGATGTCTGATCGCTCAAAGTAGGTACTCGTTTTCAGCTGCTCATCCCAATACACTTAGTTGGGAAAACACTAGGCAGATAAAGATGATTTAAAGAGAAGAGCAAAAATAACATATATACTGTAAGAAATTTGAAATACCAAAAAAACCTGAAATCGGGTTATAGGACCTAGTCATCCAAATGAACTAATTTAAGAGATCAACCCTGAAATCGTGAAAAGAAATCAGCTGCTCCCCACATTTTAACGAGTTATGCGAACCATACCTACACCTGCAGGTCTGACGGATGCAGAAAGCAGCAGTAACGCTGTAAAGATGTCTCTACTAAGACACTGCTGTGGACACGAAATTCAATCTGATCGGATGTACTTAATTTGTTTCCCTATATAGGAGCTAACTGAAAGTAACTAACCCCAAAAAGCGGTTAGCCGCATAGTACGTGTTTTAAAGTAACAATGGAGTGGAGCGCTAACCACAGCAGTGTTAAACACTCAGGGCACAATATCATTCGCCGCAACCCAAATAATGAAATCAGTACCTATGTAGTGAGAGGCTGCGGGTATCTCACCCATACCGTAGTACATTATAACTCGATGAACTATACTTAAATAATATTGTTTATCTGCAGTTGTTTGGCGTGCGTACGGCTATGAATTGAAATTCCTCGCCCGACTGCGTTTCCCCGATACCTATAAGGAGACTTCGGTAAACCGTAAGTCGAGAGGTTAGTTCTAATCGTCACAACTGTCCTCTGTCGTCGACCACAGCATCGTTAACCAAAGTGAGAATTCGGTTAAGGCTCGAAATTTAATCCGTTCATTTGAAAATACAAGAAAAGCCATATTAATTTGTAAAATTGGTCTGGTCAAAGCCAATACCGTAATGGACATTGTTAGCGCTGATTGGTTCAGCTTTTTGGATTAATACGAGATGACTTGATGTTATTACGATACCCAGAGCACCTGTCCCCCTGCTGTCCCCTCGCCAGCCATATCAGCTCTCGTTGCATTCAATTAGCAATTGGGTCCGTCATTGGATCAGTGCAGCACACAGTGACAGTTCGGCTTAGTGTGGTTTTAACAATATTAGGTAATATTGTTAAAACCGCCAACTCAACGCATCCATTAACAAAAGGGTTTTCCTGTTCATATTTGCATATACAGGCTTTAATATAATTTTGTTAAAAGCCTGTTTGGAACATAAATCCAAGCAAATGTTTGTTATGAATATAATACAAAAATGGCATCAGAAAAAAGTCGGCATCGGAAGTCGGTGGCGAAAAACCTTAAATACAGATCCTAAGACACCGACTTTCGAAATTAAAGTTATTTTTCACTTTGTAGTGTTTTTTTTAGGAAGTTGGTTTTTTTTTAAAGTTTTTATTTTTAACTTATTAGTTATGGTAGATACTAATCTAATCGCGTTATTCGTTCATTTGTCGCGCAAATACTTAATGCAAATTTAAGACTTATGTGGTTTTCACATGGACCCCATTGTCCAAATGGAACCAAATTAAAATGGGACCACTCGGGAAGCACCAGCTTTCAAATAAAAAAAAGAATCATCAAAATTGGTTCATCCAGTCAAAAGTTATGAGGTAAGATACATTAAAAAAAATACAGTCGAATTGATAACCTCTTTTTTTTAAGTCGGCTAAAAAAACCAAATAATGCTCTGAGAAGATTACCTGAATACAATTTGCTAATTGATTCTATTTTTATGATAAGGTAGCATTCATTTTCATAATGAATCAGAATTAAAGAAAGAAAACAGTACGCAAACAAAATAAATGACAATAATATAATGCTGTTGTTAGGTAATGGCATAGTCGGTCCCGAACTGTTTGAGCTTTGCTTCTATTCGTCGTAAATAACAAAAAAAGATTTATGTTAAGACGTATTTAATTTTTTGTTTGTCATGAACTTACACCAAGTGGATGAAATAAGTAATTATTGAAGCTAACTCAAAAATTACCGAGACAAAGGTTAAGGGAACACCGCAGCACCTCTACAAAATGAAAAACGATTACAAAAGTAAATAAATCTGTCCTTAATCACAGAAAAATCGATGTTCATAGATGTAACTAAAATCGCCAAATCCAAATGCATGCTCTTATATTTGAAGTCTGATCAGAGTTATACTGCTGTGGTACTTTTTTTTAAATCTACGCCCGGGTACGGAAATGACACGTTGAATGTTCGAAATAGACTGTGACATGACACTAGGATGGGTGACAGACAGGCGCGGTCTGGGGGCGGGGTGGGGGGGGAGTCCTAGTGGTCATGACTCCCCGATGGTTTTTAAAATTAACAAACATGTCATATTTTGTAAATTAAACCACCCAACCCATAAGATCTCCTACCAAATATCGCTCTACGCGCCTAAAGAAGTTTTTCTTCAAAAGGCTTGATATAAAATTCTAGGTTTTTAGATACTATCCCGTGGGAAAATACTATCGGGATAAAAAGTACCCCATGCGTTAAGCTAGATCAGGGCTGTCCAAGCTACATACCTTCGCGGGCTAATTAAATTTACTACAAAAGCTGGAGGGCCGCAGAAACAGATATTTTCAGCTTTCAAGTAAAAAAAATATACAGGGTAACCATTTCTTTATACGTTTATTGGTTCTTAATTAATTAATTAATCTAATAATAGTAATCCAGACAACAGCCGTTGTCTGGACAGCCCTGATCTAGATTATAAACTCTCCGTGTGTCAAATTTCATCCAAACCCGTTCAGTAGTGTTTGCGTGAAAGAGTAACAAACATCCACACATCCTCACAAACTATCACATTTATTATATTAGGGTAGGGTAAAATCTAGACCTGCCAGGTCCATGAGATTTATTCGAAAGAGTTACCGTAAAAGTCTGACACGCCCTCCTCCCTCGGAGACGTCATTTGATGATTTCCCACCCACTAAAAAGAAAAACCTATCGTAGCGTTTGGAAAATTTTCGAGCTCGCTACGCTTGCTCCTATTGCTGATGTAAATATAAACAAAACCGAATCTAAATCAGGCGGGTTGTTAAAATTTTCCGAACTCGCTTCGCTCGCTCTTGCATTCATAATTCTCATAGTTTACCTAGGCTTTCCTGGCATAAATGGACAATGTAAATGTAAACCAGGCGGGTAATAAAATGTTCGAGCTCGCGACGTTGTTAAGCGAAAAGGATCCAATCCACACCCAGTTAGTTACTTTTCAGATACTGACGTTTGAAGTTCAAGAGGTATTTTTAACCGACTTCAAAAAAGTAGGAGGTTATCAATTCGACTGTATTTAAAAAAAAATCTTTTTAGGGTTCCGTTGCAAAATGGCATAAAACGGAACCCTTACAGATTCGTCATGTCTGTCTGTCTGTCTGTCCGAGTACGTCACAGCCATTTTTTTCCGAAACTATAAGAGCTATGCTGTTGAAACTTGGTAAGTAGATGTATTCTGTAAACCGCATTAAGATTTTCACACAAAAATAGAAAAAAAAAAAACAATAATATTTGGGGTTCCCCATACATAGAAGTGAAACTCAAAATTTTTTTTTTCATCAAACCAATACGTGTGGGGTATCTATGGATAGGTCTTCAAAAATGATATTGAGGTTTCTAATTTATATTTTTTTTAAACAATAATATTTGGGGTTCCCCATACATAAAACTGAAACTAAAAAAAAAAGTCATCAAACCCATACGTGTGGGGTATCTATGGATAGGTCTTCAAAAATGATATTGAGGTTTCTAATATCATTTTTTTCTAAACTGAATAGTTTGCGCGAGAGACATTTCCAAAGTGGTAAAATGTGTGTCGTCCCCCCCGTAACTTCTAAAATAAGGGAATGATAAAACTAAAAAAAATATATGATGTACCATGTAAACTTCCACCGAAAATTGGTTTGAACGAGATCTAGTAAATAGTTTTTTTTTAATACGTCATAAATCGTAAACCACAATTTACCTTTCATTTAGTCAACTCAAAAAAAATAATTAAAAAAAAAAATAATTTCATAAACATAAACCTTATGCATAAACCGTGAATTCCTGCAGGTTTGTACGGAACCCTCGGTGCGCGAGTCCGACTCGCACTTGGCCAGTTTTTGACTTTGTAGTGTTTTTTCATTCGTATTTATTTTAAAATTAACAAAAGGTATAATTTTGTCGATGGGATATTATCAGGTTTTTTTTTCTAGTACTAATATATTTACATATTTTGTTAGAAATATTAATTAAGAACCAAAAAGTTTGGGGTTCATGCTGAAAAACAAAATAAGAAGCACCATACCATTGGTTCTAACTTTAAGTATACGAAAAATAACGCTATTTTTAGCTTGGTCGTTTTTACTGGGCCTTAGTATCTATAATTTGGAGCAGTTTAGTGCTCTTAACTAATATTTGACCTAGTTGTGGACTGGATCCTTCTGGCTTAACTACGTCGAAATCTGTGTGTCATGGGCACAGTGAAGCGGATTAGAACGCTGTTAACGAAGTTACGAGGGCTTTAACTGTGCGGGAAGGGTTGCTTTGAATTAGAAACGAGACTTCCATGTATGAATATCCACTTGCAGTTTCACCAGTCTGTCGATAAGACCCCTCTTAAACGTTAAAAAAATTATTTATTTAACGTACTGAACGCTGGGGAAGAAAAAGTTGCACAGACCGTAAGCCCCACGGGTTGTTTTATAAGCACTGCACCAGCTTAAATCCGTTCAAAGTGCTCGTAAAATATTGAAGCTTCATTAAACAATGTCTTATACTCGGCGAGCAAATGAAAAGGCGTCTACACTATTATAATTAACGGGTAACGTTTGTAAGTTTTTGAGTTCGTCTGTAAGAAGTAATCTCTAGAACTGCCAGTCAGAATTGAAAAATTCTTTTTGCATTTGACAGCCCAATTCTTGAGGAAGGTTATAAGATATTAAACATCACGCAACGACGCCAGGAGCCGAGTAAAAAAACAGTTGAAAAGAACACTAAGTTTATACTTAGTGTTCTTTACAACTACAAAGTGATAACGCGGGCGGGCGTCGGGGTCGAAGTCGCGAGCAGAAGCTAGTATTTTATAAAGGAAAAATCAGCTTCACTGAGGAGCAGTTTTCTTAAATGATTTTTCTTTTCCATGAGTCTACTCAAGCCATAGAACTATTAAAATGACTTAGGACTTTAAATTATGCAAGCTGGTGTTTTTGCGAAAGAGCACTCAAAAGTTTAATCGCGTGCGAAAAAACATTATAATATGAATCCTACTAATATTATAAACGCGAAAGTTTTTATGTATGGATGGATGCTTGTTCCTCTTTCACGCAAAAACGACTGACCCGATTTGGATGAAATTTGGCACACGGATAGTTTATAACCTGGATTAACACATAGGGTACTTTTTATCCCGGTAGTCCGTTCCCGCGGGATATTTTCCGACCTCCACGCGGGCGAAGCCGCTGGCAAAAGCTAGTTTAATATATACTAACTGTTGTTATTACTTTTAAGCAGGTACGGTGTGCACCGCGCTTCTCATCAGCCGTACAATTTCTCCACGCTTTTGCTCTTATACTGGGTGACATTTTATAGCGTCTTGAAAAAAAATGGGGGTAATAGGTGAACGGAGTAGAAGCTTTTGGCATAGAAATTTTTATTATTTTTATTTTTGAATAACATGTAATTAAATTGATCTAGCAATAAATACTACACATTTAAAGTAACATTTACATACTAGAACAACAAAAACAGAAATTTGAAAAAAAAAAAAAACAAAAAAAATATTTAAATCTATCGAAACTCAAATCATACGCACCCTACTCAATGCGCGGCATGTATCATTGATTTCGGAGCGCGATCCTACCCTTTGAAGCTGGCTGATAGGCGGCCTCATTGATCTTTCGCAGGCGCACGAGCCGCACACGCATTCCTGTCCACCTGCGTCCCGCGCTCCTTTAGTCACCTACGATGAATCTGAAGGCCTTCCTGCCTTCTATTCTAGTTACACAACACACCACATGAAGGTCGAGACGGTAAAAAATGTCATCCGGTATAAACCAGGTAAAGAATCTGTATTATATTGATGGCAACTGCTTAATAATTACGTTGTATTTATATCTCTAGAAGAAAATAACTTTCCGTAAGTATTTAAAATGTTATTATAGGAATTAAATTATCTTAGGATTTTCCAGAAGGTGATAATAAATAAAAGACGCACCAATTCGAAGTATTCCAGTAACAACACCGTCGTATGAAGTCGTAAGGGTGGGTGAGGGAGGCAGGGTGTGTTATAAGTTTGATGGCTTTGTCGTTCTATGTGAGTGTGAGTTTTAATCGAGATGGTTTTTAGATATGTTTAATGAATATCTGTTCAGTTATTTTGAAGATAATCTGCTCGGTTATGATTGCTGAAAGAAATTTATTACCCTATCGCTCATTCAATCGATTTGCAAAACGATTGCGCATCGCAGTAACTAACTTACCACCATTATAAATAAATCCGTAAAAAGGAGACCATCCCTTCAGAATGCTTATCCTTATGCTTTACCCTCCTAAGGGGAAGAGACCCCAAAAAGTCCGTAACCTTGACCGATATCCAAGATTATTCCCCCAAGGTTAGGAGGGTAGACTCACGTTCCCTTTACTGTTGAGAGTGGTTAAGACACCATGCGCAATCAGAAAATACACAGAACGGTAATGCCGTTATTAAACTTCAGGTGATAAAAATTACAACAAACCCAAAATAACCTCAGGCATTTTGAACATACTTCTAAAGAGGACAATATTGCATTTATTAAAGACCGCAGACAACGGTTATTACGGAAAAAAAAGTATATCTTAAGTAGATTTATAAAGCATGTTTATTTGAAAAGATTAATACCTACTAGACAGGTTCAATCAAATGCCTTCGTAAGAAGACAGATAATCAATTTGCTAGTGTCAAAATAAACACCTCTGAGACAGAGGAAATAAAAGCGATTTTAGAAAAATACCATTTTTTTTTTTTTTGTATTTGTTACAAAAGAAGAAATAAAGGTAACTTTCTTCTTTTTTTTTCTGAGAAACAGTGACTTAGCCTTGTAGGTATACTAAGAGTAAAATATCTGTGTGAATTTACATAATCCAATCGTCTAAGCTTTATGACAAAATGCCTTCCTTGATGGTGTGAATATTAGGAGCATGTTTCGCAAAAGAATGTTTAATTACAGACAACTATTTAAAATACGCGAGTCTTAGGCGTTAAGCTTTGGTCATCTCTGTAGTAGTATTTTTTAGATAACTAAGACAAATGGTCACGACTTATTATATTTTCTATTAACTATAAGCATGGTTAAGCTCAAAATATTCTCATATCTAGTGAGCAAGACAAAATTGCAAAGAGTACCATAATTCCTAATAACAACTAAAAAACGTGGTTACTTGGCAATGGATAATAAACCAAAATAGATCCTGTTTTTATTTATTGCATGGAGTCCAAGCGGTTTTTGTTTTATAATTGCATGGAGTCCTAGCCTCGTTCTAGTCAATTTTAAAGTCAGTGTTTTATTTTAATGCGATTAAGTTTAGAATCCTATACTCCGTTTTTTGTATTTCCCCAATTATGTGCAAACGCAGCGACGACCACAGCACGCTGGCAGCTGATTAGTCATCAACCGGACGTCAAAGGCCGCCCCCGGCTGTATCAAATTTGCTAGTAATATTCGCGTGTATCCGTTAATATAATCAGGATGTGGAAACGTAATAATTACGTCGGCCATATTATAGTAAAAGGGGTTGCGCCATGGGCGGAGCCTCAGGACACACCTCCCGTTTTCCAAGAAATATCCGCAGGCTGTAATGCCACTGTATAATTGAATATTGCACGAGTTAAATGCAAAATAAAAATGTACAGCGAGCGAAAAATTCTGAGTTGAAAACTCACCAGTACAAGTACTCTCTAGAATTATTAAACAAGATATGTTTTTTTTTTCGTTTTTGTTTCTTTTTATTTAACCTACCAACTTAGTATAAAATATTAACATCGTAAATAAAGAATAATAGTTCTAACAAAGAAATTGAGAAACCCAAAAAAAACTGGCAAATATAGAGCAAACGAATCGAAGTTCGTGAGAGAAACTACGGTGACGTAGATCGTAGATCGGTCCGTGCCGTATCAAAGGGCAGTGACCGACCAGCCGGGACAAAACATTTCACAAGACAAAACGAATCGGAACATTACAAGGAACGAATTAATTGAATCTTATCACAGCTAAGTACTGATTTTTCGACAACATAATTAGTTCTTTTTATCCTGTGCTTGGTTTAAATTTAGTTGGCAATTCTTCGGGCTTTGTCGGTAACTTTGGTTCTCTTGCGGATGATTTCATTTCTGATTCGAGCTCGCAGGTAAATTTCGAGCATATATTGAAGTATGATACGCGCACCGGATCGGTCGATGTGGGGACGGTTGGAGAGGCCACTGACCAGCAGCCATGTCTTTCAGTAGCAATGGTTGGATCAGAAGTTTCGATACTGCCAGCTATTTACAACTAAAACTAATTAATGAATTGAATGTATTTTAGGTTTCTACCAACTGGAAGCAATTTTCTTTCTGCATTTTCTCAGTTATCTTGATTTTTGTGGTTTTCTATGAATAAAATGAATTGAAAGTATTGATTTTCCAGTACTTAATTATTTGTGTCTGTATTTGTTTATTTTAAATGAGCGCAGCGACATCAAATAAACTAGTGCTACAAATAATTTGAATAAGTAAAGAACTTATGTAGGGACACGACAAATAGAGATCGCACGTAGCATCATCTGTCTAGCCTTTTCCCAACTATGTTGCGTTAGGCTTCTAGCCTAACCGGATGCAGCTGATTACCAGTATTAACATACAGCGACTGTCTATCTGGAGATGTGGAGCATCCCAATTACTGGGATTTACTTCGTACCTAGCATTGAATAAAATATCTCACTGCCTTAAAATTGCATAAACTAAAGTAAAAGTTAAACATAACAAGACGGATAACAAACGAAATCTAAACGAAATTCGGTAGAACTCAACCTATCAAGAAAAATCGGCATTCCCGTGCCTGTAATACATATACCTATTGATATGTCGTTTTATTGATTTTACACACATGAAACTGACCTACATATCGATTTTCTTCCCCTCGCCACCTTGAACTCACCCCAAAAACTAGTGTGCAATATTTGAGGGATGATAGTGTTTAATAAGGGTGAAAGCTTGCTGATGGCTGGGTAACGTACCTACCTATGTAGCTATGTAAGTGGGAGCCTCGTTTTATTATCGTTTGCACTTTGAATACGACAATAATAATATTTGCGTAGACGTAGAAATATAAACTTTTTACCTGACTACGTTTTTGATTTTGAACGGTATGTACCTATGTATGTATGAATGTTCACCTATTCTCTCATAAGTGCTAAGCTACTAGTTATATTTTGATAATGAGGTATCATTAGAAGCGTCTTGATCGTTCACTAGTCGTGACGTCACATTATCGAGAGCTTACTACTGTAAGAATGTTTTGTTAGGACACGATCACGGCTATCAAGTGAATATATTTTCTTGTTTCATACTTTTTACAGCGCGAATTTGAACCAGTCAGCTTTTAATTCACGGTTGTAGAATTACTTGGAATTTTTACTGTTTTATTTTTTTAGCAATTAGAATAATTAAATTGGACAACCATCAGTGACAAAATTACGTAACGGCTGAGTTTTATTAGTGCCCCGTCTAGTTTTAAGGGTTTCAGTAGAGCAATTTCTTTTATTAAAACTTGAGGTGTTGTATAACTTTGAGATAGGTACTTTCAGATGCTTCAGCGATACGTACCGTAGACGCCATGGACCTCATTGACCATAAACTTTTATTTTCGAAGTGCAATAAATATTACATTATCCGACTCATTCATTCATTTCCTCCGAGTTTAAAAAATCAATTGATTACTTACCTGCTGTAGTAATGCACGACATTGTGAGATGCGACTTACCTGAAAATAAATAAAAGTTTTTAATTAGTATGCTCTTCCAATCAATTTAATTGCGAGTACAAGAGGATTTCCAATTATAAAATTTTGCGTAGGAATAGAGGTATTGCATTATTTGTTTGGTCCGATAACATATTATAATAAATAAACACGTTGAAAAGTTAGTAAAAATTCTGATCACCTCGGCGTTAATGGGTTAATATTATGCAGTCGTACACAAATTCAGTGAGTTTTTTAAATCAGAGCTAATTAATTAATAATTTGAGTATGACGAGCTGAAAGTGTGCGGTCACAGCTGTTGAATTTACTTTCAGTTGCTCTGGCTGGAATGTTCCATTAATTAATAACTTGACCTGACTGCTCTGAGATCCTTTGAGACATAGTACTGCCTCGTTGGTGTTGTGGTCGTAAACGCTACTACTGTTTAAAATGAGGTCCTGCGTTTGGGGAGTTTTCTGTCTGAAGTTTCTCAGTAGCAACCCGGAGTTCGGATTTGTATCCGGTTAATACCAATAAACTCAAACATAACTGACGAAATGTGGGTGTAGTATAGGTACCCTTTAGAGAAACAATGCGTCATGTTATGTATGTTTTGTTTTTCACTTCAGGTTATAGACATCATTGTAGCCCTGGCTCTTGTACAGACGCCAGCACATCAAGTTACCCAAAATTGACAAATTCTCCCAATCAACCTTGAAACTAATGATTTGGCGATAAAGTTGAAATCTCTTTAAGAAATTTGACAGATTGTAATAACTTGATGTGGTGGCGTCTGTACTAGGAATTCCTGTATCACAAAAGCCAATTATATGTAGGTATATGTATGTATATGATTAATTTATTCGTTTTATACCTTTGCATAGAAACAAGTTCTTCTAAATGAACAGACAACTGTACAGCTGGACGCAGCTGCTGGTGCGCAACTTCTTCCCAGCGAAAGCACTAAGAAGTGGTGAAAAGCGGGCGATTTTTGGGACTATCTCACGTAATTTTGAAGTTCAAAAAGTGCTGACTCTCAACTTAGTTTGAAAAAATGGCTTTTTGTTTGGCACTTTTCCCTAATCATATTGAAATGAGTTTGCCGTTCTAAAATATTTAGCTGTCAAATGCAATGCAAACGCGTTTTAACGCGCCACTGACCGTTAATTAAAGTTACATTTAGTGGTCGATTTGTTTCAACTAATACAGTGTGTTGATTAACTGTCTTCGTATTGAACGGGATGTGAGTCACGTTGCCCGTCAAATATTTACCAAACGTGAGCATACAACGTGACTAACGTGAAACAAAAAGAGAGATTTTTTTTATCAAAGGTTTGCGCTATCTCACTTTTGCATTCAATTATTACCAAACATGAAAGCTCTCTGCAATGTGCTACACATTTAGCTAATTGAAATATTTTTATTTGATTTTTAAACAAATAGAAACACACGAGGTTTGTGCAATACTGCCGCGTAATTAATTAATCGAGTAATTCGTATAAACATCGGTGCCCAAACTTATGATTTGTTTTCTAAGGCTAATTCAAAAGAATAAAACTAGTTATTATCAAGTGTCGGAAGAGACATTTAGATAATATTCAGTATTTTTGAGTAAAAAATGACGCAGTTCATGAGAATCGTAATCATTCTCTACTGTGAAAAGATTTTCAAACTTTAATTACTAAACATATTTTATTGAAGGCACATTTAATGTCACGAAATCAGTGACTATGTTACTTACTGTATTTTGTTAGTCGAATAATATTAACGTAATCGAGTTATTGCTCATATCAGTGTTACTTATGTTATAATCGATTACTGATATTGTATTTTACTCTATTTATTCAACTAACATGTTGCTGCATTTCTTATTTTACTACGACACTGCGTGACTGCGTTTATGAATTGCGCGGCAGTAAAGGTTGTTAGTAGGTACAGTTTCAGCAATTGAAAATATGAATTTGTATCCGAAAGTGCTGCAAGCACGAGTAGGTTAAGAGTGCCAGTCTGCAGTGACCGCGGACCCCCGGCGGCGTTTCATAATTCATTTAACTTAAGGCGGATGGCACCCATGAAACTGACCGTGGTCGGCACATCTAAACCGCGATCAAGAGTTGTCAGTGACAACAATGTCGTGGACACTGACAGCTCTTGAACGCAGTGTAGCCCTGCTGTTCGCATTCAGTTTCATTTGTGAAATTGATACTTATTCATAAGTAAAAAGAGCCTAAAATTACGAAAACACAACTAATATGTGCCTAAATAACATTACCTGAAATGGCCGTTAAATCCATATTGTCTGAAGCAAGTATCAGTATAGACAGTATAGTTATAGTAAGTCAGAGGTAGGAACAACTTAAGTGTTACAATAATTATATCTTTACTTATGAAATGTTTTACTTAAGGTGTATTGTAAATTTACAAGTTAAAACCAGTCTGATTATATATTAATTAATTCTTGCTTTCCCCGAAGTATGGGATAAGCAAAATAAACAATTCATTTATTTAGAAATAAACACTTAAATCGCACTAGAGTAAAATACTAACATAGGTAGTGTTAATTTTTAGTAAGCCATTGAGTGCACTTTGCGATAGGTATATGAATTCTGGGTAAGGGACTTTGTATGGGCAAAAGCTGAATAGAGCTGAATAAGTGTGAGTAGTCCCTAATAGTCCACTCTTTTAAATTTGTTCTTAAAGTACAATCTCACTCAAACGTTCGGTTCATGGCGTCGTTCGTTTCAGAATTTTGCTACAAATTATATTTTTTTTACCTTCCAATGAATCCGATACCGTATAAATGAATTAGGTAAACATGAGGAACTCTGAAGAATTTTGTCTTCGAATTGTTGCATCACTTGTAACCGATCGGCTGGTGGCCTGCCTGACTGGCACGATCATTAGTATTACTGAAATTTGCAGTCAAGTACTTTTGAGCTCGAGGAAGAAATGCACGGATCTCCTTATTTTGTGCACTTTTTCCTTTGGTATATTGATTGATTAAATAAAATCTAATTACACACTATAATTACTTATTCAGTTTCGAATACTTAAAGAGAGATTTATTTAAAATTCGCATTCCGCAAGACATTTTAACGAGACGGTGATGCATGGATCTCTAAAGAAAGGCATAAAACACATTTCAGACAGTTTGGTTTCATATAGATTTAAGTCATTGTTCATAATTTAATAAGATAGTAACTACAAAAAAAAAGTTGTGTTCTGATATTATATATTTAAGTAGCAATACCTCACGGGCATACTTGGGACTTAATTTATATTAAAATGGACTTTCTAATACTAAGAATACTTAAGCAGCCCTGAAGATCGTAATTGAATAACTATCTTGAATTCTAGGACCACTTGAATTTATAAATACTCTCCTTAGTAATAAAGCTTATCTTGGTCAAATCAAAGTTATGATATTTTTTATAAATATTATATTTAATCAAGATCTGTTGGGCTGCCCAGGCAGGTAAAGAAATTCAGACGAAGACGTTGCGGTGAATGTTCACTGAATGTTATTTACACAAACATTGAATTGAAAATGCAGCATTTTACTCCGACATTTAAATGGACATGATTGCTGTAGGAATTGCGGTTGACTATTCTATTAGTTAAGAAATGAGATGAAAGCCCGCGAAACGAACGGATGTTTATTTATAATTCCAATTTAAATGGTAACAAATCATCGTGGGCGGAAAGAGACTCGATCACTCTTCGTATGCTCGCACTCTTAGATGCATGCACATGTATGAGAGCTTCAAGAGGATGCAATGAAGTAGCCCGCAAAATCCATTTTTTTTTAAGTTTGTTGCAATTTTTAGTTCAGTTTTAGGTTATTTCGTTTTAGGTTTTCACGCGAATTTATTCCATTTTATGACTTATTCATAAAATTGTCATTCAATGGTATTAAATGAACTTAAAGCTTGGCATTGATGATTTTTATGATTATATCTGTACATAGATAAATATGCTGTGGCCACGAATCATATTTTGACCAACATACAGCCTGACGTGACCTACAAATTGCAAAAACGTAAGAAAACTTAAATTTTAAGGTCTGCCCAGGCGCTTTCCCCTTAAAGATAGCCACTACAGTTACCAATGCCA
Organism: Aporophyla nigra; assembly: GCA_947507805.1. NCBI lineage: Eukaryota > Metazoa > Arthropoda > Insecta > Lepidoptera > Noctuidae > Aporophyla > Aporophyla nigra. The sequence goes on along the minus strand of OX382291.1, from coordinate 7,111,318 downwards.
AATGCCAATGTGAATAGACACCTGGGTAAAATAAATGTATTAAAGTTTTCATTACATAGTTAGGAAATAAGCAAATAAATTTATAATGCAAACAATGTGGACATAAAATGACTCCCTCACGCTTGAGCTTTCAGTCGCCATTAAACTGTAACCGAGAACCTTTTACTGTGAGAGTGTGGCAATGGAAAATATTGATGATGTGCTGCCACCGTTTACTTTAAAATGGATGCGCTAAGGTAAATACGTGAAATTTTAATTTTCTTACTGTTTTTTTTTTTTAATTTACTGGTTAGAGTCAGGTTTTATGTTAATTCAAATATAATTGGCGACCGTAATTAATATTTTTTATTTATTTATTTGCTAAGGCACAAAGTCTAAACTAAATCACAAATACATCAAATTCATTACAACATTAAAATAAAATACACTAAATTAATTACAACATTAAAACAAAATCATTAAATTCATTACAACATTATTATAAATATAGTTTCACCGAATTAAAATCATCAATGCAACCTAAGTTCTAAGTAAACTCTAAGTTCAAATATACCCACACCCAATGCATGACTATTTCATGAAAAAGTAAAAAAAACAGTCATATCATTCCAACCGATGCCTTAGCTCAATCATATCTTATTCAAAATAGAGCCTGACACTGACCTTCACACTGGAAATAATGTAAAATAAAAATGAATTCCCGGGGATACCCTGGCGTTTCCCTGTTATTGTTATGCGGTATGGAACGTATAAAAAAGTCTGTTCGGTCCAACGGTGAAATACAAAACAAAGGGTTGCGAACATTTTTCTAGAAAGCATCACCCCATCGCCTTTTTTTTTTTCTGCAATATTGCGGCGCCCAATCTGTACACGGTGGAATTTTGAGAGGGGCTGTAGGAGCAGGTACTTTAACCGTTGTAGCTACGGGCTAGCTAGCTTTTGATCCGCATCCACTGATTTTCAGTTGTTTATTTTCGGCCTGCCTATCCATCGTGAAAAAGTAGGTACAAGTAAGTCTCATTTCCTACGAAATGTATTGGAAAAAAGTTTTGTTGTGACTTTTTTGTAAATTGGTCAAACAGAGTTTTTATATCCTTATAAAAACAGGATAGATCGGCATTAAAAAATGTATTTGTGAAAACTGTACATTTTCTAGCTGACTGTAGGTACCTACTACTTATTTTTTGCTTTTTTTTTCTGTAAATACAGATAAAAATGTCGCAAATAGTTAAGGACTGTCTCTTAAGTTCGTTTGCGAGAAACTTGTAGCGATATCGGTTTCGGTCCTTACTAACCCATCACAAAAAAGAAAATACACCCTGTAGGACACTTTAAACTTTTGAACGTCGGAGCATGTAAAACGCTTCGGCGAACCCTCCATGCCAAGCCACAACATCAGAGAAAAAAAAAACAAGAATAAAATTAACATAACCCTTCCTAGGCAGTCGGATAAAAAAAGAAATAGGGATTCCAAACTTCATAGAGGAAGTTTTTTTTTTCGGTAATTTACGAATAAAACATAACTTATGGCATTAAAACTGCATTTAACCTCGCACTATTTCCCAGTATAGGTAGTATTCATTACACGGGATTTACAGAGACTAACAATCAATGTAAAAGCAGATATTGGGAGTTAAACAGCAAGTCAAATTACAATAAGGTACAGCACTATTCTAGATCTGTTGTCTTAATATTAATCAATGGCGTGGCCGGCCAGCCATTATGATAACTTCCTCGCTTCTGAAATAGGGATGTAAGTAAAAGTACAGCATGTCACTTATCGATTCTTTCTAATATGTTTTATATGATATTCGTAATTTAGTGCGAGGAATTTTAATTTGTAATTTTTTAAAACGAGAGGTGTTGCGGTGCGCCTGGTTGGAACAAAGATAAAAATAACACGTACACTTAAATAAATTAACAACATTAAGTTGAAAAATAACAGGCACACTAAAATAAATTAGCAACTTTTAAAGGGTAACTAAATGAACCGCGTACAACGGCGTACACATAATCAGAGTTGCGCTAGGGATGCAAAGGAAATGAACAAATATCGAAATTGGACCTCTTTTCCTAAGTTCGCAGACTTGTTCGAAAAAGTTATCATGGCCTTAGCATAGGCAACTGAAAGGACACGAATGGAATTTAGTCTGTAAAAGTCTGATAGTCCCGATCCGCACAGAGCGGAAGACGTCATTTGGTGATTTCCCACCCAGAAAAAAAGAGGATCCTAGAAAAAAAAAAAACGCGCGAGGACGCACAATGGATCGAAACTGCTATAAGAGGAACATTCATTTTTTTTTTTTTTGTTATGTGCCCTCATAGCGTAGAATTATAGCCAACAAGTCAAAGAATAAGAATATAGTAGTTTGAAAGCCTAGTCTTTCAAGACATGGCCAAATTTTAGCACGTTCTGTTTCATGCCATACAAAACATATTTTTTGTTTGAGAAAAACTTGTAGTGACAATTATTCATCGGAATGACGAGATCTTTCGATAAGTATTTTTATAACATGCAATGTGTAAAAAAAAGCGAATGTCCCTCATGTAGCAATTTCGATCCACTGTGCGACATTGCTATCACTGTCTACGCGCTCGTACATGTGCATCCCTTTCCTTAGTGACAGGCTCTAAATAAATTCTTTGTAACACGTTGAATCGTATATTTTAACTAGCTTCTGCCCGTGTTTTATTCTTTTTGCTTGGCTCATAAGGGCCATAGCGTGATGTTATATGTATAGTCTATAGCCTTCTGCGATAAATAGGCTATCCGACACTAAAAGACTTTTTCAATTCGATCCAGTAGTTCCTGAGATTTGGCGAATGGATTCAATTGATTCAACACATCGATGACAAAAATATTCACGCAAAGACCACTAAATATCAAGTTGTCGAACTATGTATTCGTTATTCCAAAAATATTTGCAGCAAAATCAAACTGACTGGGCTAAAATTAAAAAATGCAGAACTTAAGCGTGAATAGCTCGACAACTTGACACTTGCAAATTACTGAACTGTCAAGTTGTCGAGTTATTTGTAATTTCGAAAATATTTGCAGCAAAATTGATTGGCCAACAATGAAATGCTGAACTGATGCGTGGATATCATCATCTGTTCGAGTTAAGTTAAAACAGTTCTTGAGGGTTAAAGTAATGATAAATTGTTATTTTTTTACCGACTTCACAAAAAGGAGGAGGTTATCAATTCGACTGTATTTTTTTTAATTTTTTTTTTTAATGTTTGTTACCTCATAGCTTTTGACTGGATGAACCGATTTTGATGATTTTTTTTTTTTTAATTTAAAAGCTGGTGCTTCTCGAATAGTGCCATTTGGCTCCATTCGGACAATGGGGTCCATGTGAAAACCACATAAGTCTTAAATTTGCATTAAGTATTTGCGCGACAAATGAGCGAACAACGCGATTAGATTAGTGCGGCGTATCTACCATAACTAAAAAGTTAAAAAATCAAAACTTTTTACAAAAAATAACAACCAACTTCCTTAAAAAAAAAAACACTACGAAGTCTAAAATAACTTTAATTTCGGAAGTCGGTGGCAAAAAAACCTTAAATACAAGACACCGAATTCCGAAATTAAAGTTATTTTTGACTTTGTAGTGTTTTTTTTTTTAAGGAAGTCGCTTGTTATTTTTAACTTTTCTCTTGTAAGTCCCTTAGTCGCCTCTTACGACAGCAACGACAAGGAATGGTATGGTGCTATTCTTTGAATCCGGTATCAAACGGAACCAAACAAAAACTTACATGTTTTCGGACGAACAAAAATGAGCAGAATATCACTGTCGTTTTATCTCTCCATTAAACTAGTACCCCTTAAATGATCGAGAGACAACAGATCCAAATGAACCTGCACTGCGACTAGCTGCAAAAACAGTTCATCATAAAATACAACTTCCACTTAAACCGTAAAGATGTTCGACGGCTATGGATAAATCTTGTTTTAAACGTTAACACAGCCGTAGATATCACGTTAATATACGAGAGATAACTTTAGACGGTGCGTATAATATTCAAGACAATTTTATTACCAGGTTAATTGGCGTGAAAACGTCTTCGCGCTCGGGAAATGTTGCACTTATCACTAGTATCTAGTAGACTGAGAAAATCATATATCTGAAACCCTAAAAGCATATAATAACTACAGGACCTTTTACGGTATTTATTTATTTACTATATTATGGTTCACCAACAAAAGACCCAATAACATGATATTTAACCTCATGTTATATTTCATGGCACTAATTAATCAGACTTTAACTATTATAACGGCACAAAAATGACGTGTACGCCTCAAATAAATAACGAACTTGATAACTACCGAGTGTCGAACTCTATAACATGTGAAACAAGTAGTGCCGCTCGATATATAAATAAAACAGATAACAACTTAACCATGATCACACAAAACATTCGAAGTGTAGCACGAAATATGCCACAGTTCGAGGTTTTCCTTGCTAATATCGGTTCCGAATTCGACATTATTATTATGACAGAGTGTTGGACGAAGAAAAATGTTCTACCACCACCCCTGCGTAACTACATTAGCTATGCGACTCAAAACTGTGCGACGCAAAACGAGGGTGTCGTAACCTACATACATTCAACACTGATGCATGAAGTATACGAGCCTCCATTTACAGGTGCGAACTGCATTGTCATAAAACTCGGAACTAAAGTAGCGATAATAGCAATATATAGATCACCCTCAATTCAAAACATCGATAGTTTCCTTAGATCTTGTGATAATGTTTTAAAAACTCTATCGTCATTTAGTACGATAATTTTAACTGGGGACATAAACCTGAATATCAACCCTGACAATATGGATGCTCGCTCGCACATGTATCTCAATATGCTTGCCACGCACGGTCTTCTGCCGGGACACAGCCTTCCAACCCGAGACAAAACCTGCTTAGACCATATAAATATAAAAACCAAATTTAGTTCAAATATTGTAATAATAAAATCATCTGTAACCGATCACTTTCCTGTATGCCTCACACTTGAATCACGTATTACCCGTAAAGTTTTAAATAAAACAATGGAAAAATTGAACTATGTAAAAATCACAGACGACATAAGACACCACCTTTCAAATAGTAATACATTTTACACATTAACCAGCGTTAATCCGGCGGTCCAATTTCTAGTAGACATAATAAATAACGCAATACAAGCGAACAAAACCACCACCGAAGTTCCTCATCGTAAAAGGGTATTTAAGCCGTGGATTACTCCCGGCCTACTTCGATGCATAAGGCATAGGGACAAACTACATCTGCACCATAAAAAGTACCCTAAAAATAACACCCTAAAAACAACTTACTATAGATACCGTAACTTTTGTAACGACATTCTGAACAAAGTTAGAGACACTCATGAAAAATCTGAGTTAAAGAAACATACAAAAAACCCAAAGGAAACATGGAAGCTAGTCAAAGAAATCGCAAACATAAACTCGACACGTGAACCTAACTTAGACTTACTGAAACTAGAAGAAACTCCGGAGGAGGCTGTAAATAGTGTAAACAACTATTTTGTCAAAGTAGGAGAAACCCTTGCAAGTAGGATTAATGTACCAAACGACATACCAACGAACAGTAATAGCACGAAGGTGTGTAACTCATTCGTTTTGCTTGAAACAGATGAGCAGGAAGTAGAGCAAATTGTTTTAAACCTAAAAGAAGACTGCGCTAGAGGTTGGGACAATATACCTGTCAAGATAATTAAATTGGCTAGAGATGTTCTGGTCCCCGCTCTTGTTCACATTGCCAACTTAAGCTTCAACTCTGGAACATTCCCCACGCCATTCAAACTATCTGTAGTCCATCCTATCTACAAGTCTGGTGACAGGGCTGGTGTCAGTAATTACAGGCCAATTTCTGTGCTCCCAATATTTTCAAAAATAATAGAAAAACTGATGAATAGCAGATTAATAAATTATCTAAATAAAAATAAATTAATTTCTCCGAACCAATACGGCTTTGTAACAGGCAAATCTACAGAGGACGCGGTAATAAAATTAACAAATCATATTGCAGGTAAACTAGACAGCAAAAATAAATGCATAGGAGTCTTTCTAGACTTAGCAAAAGCTTTTGACACCGTATCTGTTCCCAGGCTTGTGGAGAAGATGGAGAATATAGGAATTCGAGGAACCCCTCTTAAATTATTTACGGACTATGTTACCAACAGAACTCAGATAGTTAAAATTGAGAAGTACTTAAGTAACAGTGCAAATATCAATTTTGGTGTACCACAAGGGAGTGTTCTCGGTCCTAGCCTATTTCTTATTTATATTAATGAGATATGTAATTTAAATCTACGAAATGGCCAAATAATAACTTATGCGGACGACACGGCAATTCTCTTCCATGGTAAAACATGGTCAGAGGTCACCGCTCGTACAAACGCCGGACTGAGAACGGTTCTCGGATACCTAAACATGAACTTGCTTACCCTTAACTTAGAGAAAACAAAATACATCATGTTCTCGATAAAGAAGCTTCCACCATCTGCTAATGAATTGGTTGAAATCCGAGCACACACTTGTAATCAAAACAATATTAGTGGATGCAGATGTCCCCCTATTGAAAAAACAAACTGTATAAAATATCTCGGAGTACAAGTGGACGATCAGTTAAACTTTCACCATCACGTAAAAATGCTAAGCTGTAGGGTTAGAAAGTTAATAACAGTTTTTAAGAAGTTACGCAGGGTGTGCGACTTGAGCCTGTTGAAGTCCATCTATTTATCCCTGTGTCAGTCAGTACTGGAATACTGTATCTCAGTCTGGGGGAGTACACACAAAACCCATATATTAAACCTAGAAAGATCCCAGCGAGCAGTTCTCAAAGTAATGCACAAAAAGAACTTTCAGTATCCAACGGAGCAGCTATACAAGGATTGTATGGTTTTAACGGTTCGACAACTTTATATCAGGAGAGTCCTGCTCATAAGCCACAAAAGCTCAACGTATGACCCGGTAAGACTGAAAAAGAAACGTAGAAAGGACCTCGTATTTGACCTGAAACCGTGTAAAACAGAATTCTTCAGAAGACAACCGTGCTATGTGGGTCCATACCTTTATAATAAAATAAGTAAAAATACTCAGCTACATCACTTACCAATAAGTAAACTAAAACCTACCATAAATGACTTCCTTCTCTCTCAAAATTATGGAAATACTGAACAACTTCTAAAAAGTATAAAATAATAATAAAATAAAATCACACAAACCCACTCATACACCCGAACACATACATACACACAAACACACCACACCTCACACCATAAGCACTCACACATACATATGTTCATTCATAGGTCATACACACGCATGATAGCTATTTTATTTTATATAATTAATTAATTAAATTATTAAATGTTAAATTATTAAATATATTTATAATTTTGTAATGTTCACCTTTATTAATATTTACTTAGCACCGCACCATAATTGTAACGGCAGCTCGATCACGGTGGTGACGGAAGTAACTGGTGCTTATAGCACAGGAGTTCCTCCTAGTTTAAGCCCAGTTGCACTAGTTTTGTATCTTGCCAGCTACTAATCAGGTTTAATTTAAGTTCCTAAGAATTGTAAATAGGTTTAAGGTTTTGAACAAATAAATATTATTATTATTATTATTATTATTGACATATAAATAAAGGACAATATCAGGTATTAAGTATGTGTACTCCTTCACATAAAGGAAACCACAGCATGCACAATAGTGTTAACAACTATGCTAACAAAGTTAACATATTAATTATAGGTAAAATTTAAATGGATAAATTTTCAAAGGACATAAAAAATAAGAAAAATTAAACATGTATTGCTTGAGCATGCAAAAGATAGGTAATGTCTGTAAAAATGGAGAATTTCATTTGACACTCTACTTTTTACTGTATTTGTTTGTGTTGAAATTCAAACTAGTTTTGCACAAATACGTGTTCACTCCGAACGATGATTGCGGTGTCGCTGCCGAGAGTATATAAACACTACACTTCTAACTAGGACCTTAATTGACACACAAATATTCGCCAAAACTGAGGTGAATATAAATACGTGAAACTGAAATTAGTATAATTAATATAAAATCTATTGACTATTTTTGTTATAATCACATTTCAAGGAAGCTAGCTTCGTGAGGAACAAAATGAGCCTCAAATTCCGGAATAGTTGTATAATACACATTAAGTAGGAATCGGTTTCATTTTGACAGTCCCACAACAATGATGGCGCCGTTTACATTGCTAAGCAGACAATTATAATAAAGAACGGATTAGTAATAACTTTCAAAATTATTCAGATTCTTATTAATAGTGTGTTACGCAATAAGGGTGCTGTGCCGAGCTTAACAACGGTTACGACAGTATCGGAAACCGTAAGAACATCTTTACAAATATATTAAAAAAATAAGATGTTGCCTCATATTTTGACGTAAGTCTGCTATGAATGGTATAAAAACGACAATCGAAGATATCTTGCAACAGTGCGCTTCATGAAAAATAAGGTGTATCGCACCGACCTCAAGTAACATTGAACTGCCGGCGTAGCATGACCAATTCTATATCTATTATACCAAGAACAAAAAAAGTTCCTTATGTATTTTAATTCTGAAAAAATGTTTCTATCTCATCAATAGTAAAGAGAAATAGTCATCATACTTGACATCGTACTCTTGTCAAATGAAGAAAAGAAACATCTCTTTTCTTCAGTTTTACACAATTTTTCTACGATACAACGTATCATTTTGTCGTCTTTTCCGTCGACAAATTACGTTTCTATGGCGGTCATGCTATGCGTGCAAGTATGGATAAAGCCAGCCAAATGATGGGAACCTATTATCAGACGCTTTACTTTTGCTGTCATACTGTCCTGTAATTGCTCCGTTATTAAAACCAAACTACCTACTATAAAACATTATTTATTTTCCAGAACCACTCGTAAAAAAATTAACGGAAAATACTATGAAAGGAGATTTTAAATTATGTATTTTTGAACAGGGTAGGTACACTCTTTAAAATAGTTCGAAATAACCTTTCATAATTAATTATAACGAAGTGAAAACAGTACTACCACTACGTTTTAGTAACAATTTTGGGCAGTGTTTAATTACTTAAAAGAGTAAATATGGCTGCATCGTTTTTTTTCCTACAGTTAGTTTAAAAAAAAAAATTATATACACTACGCAAATCAGAGTTATTCCTGCAGATGGAACAGAAAATATCTGTTTAAAAAGTAGACAACGTATCTCTTACAAAACCTATTTAAAGTGTATTTAGTTCTAATACCTTCAATTTCTTATAGAATTTACCATAGTAGCTATTGCCAGCGATTTCGCCCGCGTCTTAGTCTATTGATGAAAACCGCATTGAAATCCGCTGCGTGGTGTAAAAGATAGCATACAGACGCCGGACAAAGTCGCTTCCCGCGTCTGTAGGCTTAGAGCTTTTGAACTCTAATTCTTCTTTACATATTTTATAGTATATAAAGAAGATATAGAGTTAGGGTAGAAGGGATTTTATTATGGGTCTTTTGGAAGCTTTCTTACCATATAGTATTAAAAAAAATCACTTATAAACATTTTTTTTATATTATGTTATCCAACAGTACACCACACACCTACCTATGTGAACTGAATTATTAATTTCATCCCCCGCTTAATATTTGTGGAGTGGCTACCCATTTCACTACGGAACTGTAAAATTATGGATTAAAATGTGGTTTGCTTACCAAAGGAAAATTCTGTTTCCATTTAACATGTACACTGACAGCAAAACTAATAAATGAGTATGCAAATCTGATATAATATTACATATTTGAATACATATATACTGTGTTAACCCAGTATAGAAAGTTATATTTCAGCACAATCACTGTTTCCACCGCTGGGACTCAAAACTCTTCTCTTCGAGAGGGAATTTGCCGTAATTTACCATGCGCTACCTGTTCGGATTGGTAAAAGTCTCATGTCTTCGAATTTTTGGCTATAGTACATGCCTGTTTTCTCGCGATGATTTCTTTCAACGTTTTGAGAACAGGTGTGATGGCATAATTCACACAAACTACGTACAACTACTATAGTAGCAGTGAGCAAGAGTTAGCAAGAAAAAGTGTTTGCTTGGGTTCGAACCGACGACCTTAAAGTCGTAACTCGCGGCTTTTTCTTCATTAAGTTATACTGCATTTTTTATTTTTATTATCATCTTTAAAATAATTAATACTGCCTTGGGTCGTCTGTTTGTCGCTATTCATACTCAAACAGAAAATTACCGGTACCGTCTTCAAGTATCTTCAGGTTTTAAACAAAGGGGTACTTTTTATTTCTTCTCAAGAACTTAATAATGAAAAAAAAAAAAAACTGAACAAGTGCTAATTTGACAACTTTCGGTACGCCACACCACAGCCCACAGGCAAACATTTTAAACGGTAACGGGTTCATTCACTGCTTTAAAAATCGTTTTTGCTACATAAAACAAACTGCTTGAATTTATCAATAGTTAACTATTCTAAAATACCCATTTCTAATTAAGTACTTCCTAATTGGTACAAGGTGCTCAACACAAATAGTTATAATTAGGTTAGTATTAACATTTGCACCACAACTACAAACAGTCGTATAAGCGACACTTGAGAATTACATAATGGGTCCGTCTAAGTATTAATCAAGCATTTGTAATTAGAAGCGTGCCTCGATTACAGAGACGGCATCTGTATATGCCCATCGCATTGTACTAACCGCATTGTATTGAACCATCGGTGAGGTAAGCCAATTATCCAATTGTGTACAAGATTCATTGTTGTCGAACACAATATGTATCACCGAAGACGGAGATATTCAGCTAACCGGCAAACCGGACACGCTGAGTGCTGCTAATTAATTGCTGCATTATACATACGTACAATCCAGTAACCATTCATGCATTTCGATGGATTGGCTTTGTGATTTAAGATGTGATTCGCCACTTCTACCGGTTCTGTGCTTCTCACAGACAACGGATTCCTGCGGCCTTCACCAGGTTCACCTTGTGGGAGGGATTCCAACGCTACGGCTTCCAGTACGCGGTCGCCACAGAACCTTTCGAAGCAATCGGCCATCTGCTCTGCCAGCAATATGCCCTGCCCACTGCCAAAGTTTGGTTATTCGTCGAGCTATATCGGTTACCTTGGTTCTCCTACGGATCTCTTCATTTATGATTTGATTGCGTAATGAAACTCCAAGCATAGCCCTCTCCATCGCCCTTTGTTTCCTACCTAGAGTGATATGTGCCTGTTTTACTTAAGTGAATGAATAATTGGGCGTCGCTTTGCATAGGAGCGACTACCGAATGATTTTTCAAACACAAGCCGACGTATACCGCTCAATTAAAGCAATAAAATACAAAGAGCCAAGTACTTTTGTGGTGATTCACCATAAATAAAAATATCAAATGTCAAAATCTGTTTTCTAAATTAAGCTAGAGATTTGGGGCCCCGGGCTCGGTAGAAAAAGGGAGAACTAAGAATGCAAAAGCGAGCGAAGCGATCGGGAGGGGTCTAGTGAGCGAGCGAATAAAGACCCCGCCAACAACCTCGAGGTATTTTTTTTAAACCACGCATCAGTCAACTTCGCTGTACGGTCGTCTCTTCCCTCCCTCCACTCTCTCTCCATATAACTCAGGAAGATATTTTTATGTTAAAATAAAATTTGCAAAAATAAGATTTCAAAAAATCTATGCATTCCCTAAACTTTCGCCTTTTAGGGTAGAGATCTCCCCTCTCGTGTCCTGGTCAAACAGCGTGTACGAGCGTATACTTGTATACATTGTAAAAGCAGGCTTCACGTGTGCCGTGTTTCATTCTGTCTGATTAAACTGCAGCAACTCACAGGGCGGCAGATAATTGACAAATGGAAACACTACCACAACGATATTAACCTACGGGGACGGCATTAGCCTGTGCCCAGTGCGGTCGTTGGTGGAGCGAACATGAGTTCTACGACCACAGAGAATAAATCTATACTAATATTATAAAGAGGTAACATTTGTTTGTAAGTTTGTATGTAGGGGGTAATCTCCGGAACTGGTCCGAATTGAAAAATTCATTTTGTGTTAGGTAGCCTATTTATCGAGGAAGGCTATAGGCTATATAACATCACGCTAAAACCAAGAGGAGCGGAGCAGTAATGAAAAATGTTGCTAAAACGGGGAAAATGGCACGGGTATGCGATTCAACACGTCGGGGGAACAAGAAATTTAACGCGGACGACGTCGCGGGCAGAAGCTAGTTTATTATAAATGTAACTCAAAGCAGAAGGTAAACGTATTGACTAATCGATAAATTAAATCGGTTGCGTTGTTACATCGGATAAATGATCGGATATTTCCAATTAGTCCTTTAGTGTACCAATAGACTAGCTTGCTTCATCCGCGTGAATTTTGAAAACAACATGGAATCGTACGTGATACGCAAGGCTTTACAATACCTGGGTAGTACGTAAAACCTGCCGAATAAACTTTTTTAAGTGGTTTAAGTTTTGGAAGAGGACAGATTTTACGAAACTTGGTTCGTGCATTGTAAGCTTTAGAAATAAACGGTAAGTCTAGACCTACTTCAATAAATGATTTCTGCCAACTTGTTTCCCAACTTCCACCAGTGTCGATGATCTTAATTTCACTTCTTATTATTTAAAAAATAAAAATGCAGTCAGTATCACACTCATATTTGCGTCACTAAAACATTTAAATTTTTGTAATCACTACAGCAATAATTTCAGTAAGCAACAGACAAAAACAAAGAACTAAATGTTACAACCGTCTTTTAACACAGTTTGTAAAATATACGTAAGTCAGAAAAAAATATGACCGCTTTAAAATGATTATATCTTGCTACCAACACTATCACTACAAGCACATCTTGAGCCGTCAGCCACTATACCTGCCTATCGCATTGTGTAACACGGCATAACATTTTCTCATACCATTCGTGCTGACACAAGAGAATGACATACACAGTACTACAATATCAAGTTACTAACTTACATTTTAGAACAAGAGCAAACATTTTCATGCTACAACTAAAACAAAGCATTGTTGGTGCATTAATTAGAAACACAATCTGAACTGACTCTCCAGATTTGGAGAGTGTATTGCTGAAATTCAGAAAGCTACTCAACTGATGTGGTCAACATTATTCCAGGTTTTGCGCAATTCGCAGTTAAGTTGCAGTTAAATCTGAGAAGTTGGAAACTTTACACATCTTTGTTTGAGTTATAATAAGATGATACTAGCTGACTCAATCTATCTAACTTTATCAAAACTTGAATATGCTTTTGAGTTCATACAAAAATGCTATAGAAAAGATGACTTTCAGTTTTTCAGGACATTTTGTCCAATTTTTCTATGCATAAAAACCTAAAATAGCCGAATTGGTCAAGCCGTTTTCAAGTTTAGCGCTTACCAGCGAACAGCATTTAATTTTTATTTATAAAGGAGAAGATTATTTAAGAGCACCACAGATACCAAATAGGATTTGCGACAACGTTCTCGTAATCCACAAAGTTATGAACTACTCAATCTATGTCCTTGTGAGGATATTACATTTTTGCAAGCACAGAATCATATTGCTTCTTTTGAACCAATAAGGTGCAGTAATTTTATCAGCATACAGTTTTGAGGTGGGACGGTAAAAGATTGTATCTTAACAAAAAATTGTATCTACAGGAAAATGGCCTTTGATCTGCATTCAGATTGTTTTCAAATGAAGAAAGTGGGCATTTTTCATAAAACTTTTTTATGCCAATCGATCATGTTTCTTATAAGCAGAAAAAAACTTAATCGCACTAACTGGGATTTTGAGTACAAGACAGAAATCGCAAAAATCGTTATTCACAATTTTTCACTTCTCTATTACCTAATGGGGATCAAAATTTTTCAAAAATTAAGGCGATTCTACAAGGCTCGTTTTTCTGTAATGAAAAGCTTAAACTGCCTTGTCTCAAATATCATCATCATCATCATTTTTTGCCGTAAGACGTCCACTGCTGGACTTAGGCCTCCCCCAATTTGAGGGGCTTTGCCATAATCGCCACGCTTGGCAGGCGGGTTGGCGATCGCAGTATGGTGGTAAAATGCATAGAGAACGCTGCTGCCCATTCTCTAGTAAGTCCCTTAGTCGCCTTTTACGACACCCACAGGAAGAAATAGGGAGGTGTTATTCTTTACGTCCGGCACCACACGGTACAAATGTCTCAAATATACACCGTGTATATTAAATATCACAGTACCTATCTGATAAAACTGAATTCCTATGAATTTATTGAAGCTTATAATCATTGTGGACTATGTAATGCAATTATGTAAATGTAGTCTAAACATATCACGGTATGTGTCTGTAGGTACGTCAAACTACGCTGCTAATTGGGTATGTTGTCAATGCCATATCCAGCTTCCTGTCAATCAAGATACTAGCCATTACCTACGTATTTAACCCAGAGCGATTGAAATTTGCCCTCTGCATCATATGGAAGAAGTACCTACGTATTAACGGCGGTTTAAGATTCTCTTCGAGGCAATATGGGTTGACAATGTTCATAAAATGGTCTCTCAGTGACAAGCTGACCAGGGCAAGCGCAGTTTATCCTAAAATACCAACAGGTAAATAACCGCGGCTGTAATACACACTTGCGTGCAAAAAAATCAGCCCCCCTGTGCGCTCCAATTTGAAACAAGATATCTCAAAGGATACAGTTTCAGATCTCTCGCGTCCGGCCCTGGTGCGAGCCATGGTACGGAGCGAGAGGGCATGGGAAGCCGTCACCTCCTTCTGCGAAGCAGTAATGCTCGCGAAGGAGGAGGCGGGGCGCGTGAGGGAGTTGCAGTCTCTGCGCCCTCACGTCCCTAGCCGCCGCAGGAGGAGACGCCCCGGGCGCCGGGAGTCAATTGCGGACTCCCGGCCACCGTAGGCGCGAGCTTGCGGGTGGCGAGCAATGGGTAGCTCGCCGCCCGGTAAGGACCAAGCTCGGGTCGACGGCGCGTAATGTTCCACGCGCGCCTCAAAGAGATGTCAGCCACACTGAAGGGGTCTGCTAGGACCGATGCCTGCCGGGGTCGCGTGATTGTTCAAAAGAGATACCGTGACCCTGGCACATGGGCAACTGAAGGAACACGGGTGGGTTTTAGTCAGTAAAAGTCTGACACGCCCTCCCGCTCCGCCCAGAGCGGGAGAAGTCATTTGATGATTTCCCATAAAAAAAAAAAAAAAAAAGATACAGTTTAACAACAAGAAATAATGATATCATTTATTAGGTATAAAAATGTTAGGATTCAATATCTTATTATAAATATTAATATTCAATATCTTTATAGAAATTGAAAATTGCAAACCAACTTCACTGCCGATTTTCAATCATTACAATAGTTTTCTTGTTATAAAACACAAATCAACTTGTTTCAATAACTCGTATTGCCAACCCTTCCCATGCCATGATCGTAGCTTCCGCTCAGTTCCTCATCGAACTTATTAAAGTTACGATGTTTACTTGAGGGATACCGTTCCACTACTCTTGGGTAGCCACCTTATGATCCAACAGTGAGACAGGTACACCGAAAGCTTCTAGAGACCGGAAACTGTGTACGACCGGATTCGGGAAGAAATCGTGCAGCAGCTGAACGAAATGAACGTTGCAGTTTCGTTACAAACGCTTTACTGAACTCTTTATACAGGATAATTTTTTATCCAGTGCGCAAACTGGAACCATGAATTCAGCATATCATTCTAGACCCCCCAGCGTAGAAAATTTTCTATGAAATAGCTGACTTTTTTTTTGCATAACCGACGAAAATTTTCTACGCTGGGGGGTCTAGAATAATACGCTGAATTCATAGTTACAGTTTGCGCACTGGATAAAAAATTATCTTGTATATATTAATTAGTATACACAAACATGCGGTCAGGCATCATTTACAAAAAGTCTATAAAGGCTCTAAACTGGTTTAATTTTGACTGTATTACGATAAACCTTATCATAATAATCGTTTCTTCATTAACTAGTTTATCATATGACTTTATTTAAGTAACCTAAATGACACCGATTACCGGTACTGTCACATCAAAAGTACCGGTTAGTTTCAGACCGTATCGCTAGATTTATGTAGTGCTTATAATTTGCGTCGCATTGGTTTGTAGGACTCAAGTTCGAGTAAACTTCTGTACCTTCAGTTTCCAGGTCGATAGAGGCTATCATCAAACTCCGTCAACCGCTTAATTTCGACTCTCCAAAAACTTATCTATATTATCTGGCTTACTACTACCGTCAAACGGGGTGAATAGGTAGCAGGGGTGAATTATGCCGAAACTTTAGAAGGGATTATAACAATGATATAATATAGTTTGGACCCATTCACTCCTGCATCCCAATTAACCCCATTTGCAGCCTTGCAGTTTAGACAGTTCAGTTGGGATTTGGTTTTGTGAAAAAACTCTTACATTTAAATAGAATTTAAAGGGAATTTAAATGTTAGGCGAGCTATAACGAGTTAGGTTGACTGTAATGCTTGCATTACTGTTTAAAACTATCTAGTTTCATCCTTTGGCTTTGGCTTTGTATATGTAAGCGGGCACGCTCTTTATGCCTCTAGGCTATTATTTAGGTTTTAAGTTCTGTTTACGATTTTGTTTTTATTATTTATTTCAGCTTGAGTTTAGTTTCAATGTTTTGTTGGTATATTGGCGTGTGCTAGCTGACATCATCATGATCATTTCAGCCGTAAGACATCCACTGATGGACTTAGGCCTCCCTCAATTTGAAAGGCTTGCCATAATCGCCACGATTGACAGGCGGGTTGGCGATCGCAGTATGGTGGTAAAATGCATAGAGAACGCTGCTGCCCATTCTCTAGGACGTGTATCGTGTGGTGCCGGACGTAAAGAATAACACCATCCCATTTCTTCCCGTGGTCTCGTTTCTGTCGTAAAAGGCGACTAAGGGACTTACTAGAGAATGGGCTAGCTGACATATGGCAAATAATTTAATGTATCTTTTGTTTTATAATATTAATTACTTACATTTTATTGTATAGAATCAAGTGCTTCTAACTTAACAGACAGCTGTGCTGCTGGGGAGATTTTTGCGCCACTTCTTCCCAGCTAAAGCGCTAGGAAGTGGTGGGCGTTTTGGGGGGACTGTTTTATGTAACTTTGACGTTAAAAAAGTGCTGACTCTCAGCCTAGTTTGAATAAAAAACTTTTGAGTTGAAAAAATCAAATTTTAGAGTCATGAGTGAGGTTCCGTATTATGAGCATTAGTTGAAATGACTCAAATTAAATACATGAAAACGGTACGTTGGGAGAAATGAACTTTTACGGTGTTTCAAAAAAAAGGATTACGCAAATAACACGAAAGTTAATCGAAACCCTGTTGGTTTGGCCTCGAATCCATATACAGATTATTTAAGCGCTGTTAAAACTGAAACTTTTAGCACGATATGCAGCGCGCAAAGTGGCGTGGTAACGATGTGTAAACTAGTCGATACGCCACAAAAACACGCATTCATCATGATAACTCTTTGACACTGACCAAGTGTATGCATTATTTCCTGCGGTCACAGATGATCCGCTCAACTTGGCATACGTGAAACATTTTGATTGATTTATTTATCAACTTCAGTTTACACGGTTAAAAACCAATTAAGATAATACAATCAATTGAAAATATAAAATTAATAAGTTAATTTTGAGCCATGCTAAAGTGACACGCAGGTAAAATCTTCGTCCATTCATTCGCAAACAGATCGTTTGTTGGATTACAACCCAAGAGATATTGCTATTGGTACCCAACATAAACAGGAACCAGATGTCATTAGCAAAGTCCTAATTAGATACGAGTTCTTAGAAGTCAGAGACCGTCATGTAAATTAAATTGGATCTTAATTAGTCCGAGTCTAGATTTCAAGAGTTTCTGCAGTTATACCCTAATTACAACCCCACGTTCATGAGGTTGTAATTAGTGTTCAGTACGTCAAAGGAAAAAACGAAAGCTTGCAGAATCACTTTTTTGTCCCTTTGCTCCACATCCGTCATGAACTTTTTTCTTGTAAACGAGAAGAGGTATCAAGTTGAACTTAATAATTAAGTTTCTTTGGAGTCAATAAAATACAGTCTAATACCATAATATTCCAAAGAACCAGGATGAAAATATTGTAGGTAAAATTATAATTATGAATTCTTGAATTCCAAACTAGGTAAGAACCTGCATCTTCTAACGAAATCAGTGCTATTTTGTGGTAAATTAGGTATAAAACTTATAAATCACATACGTGACAATTTCGAAGTTAATTCTATTGGTAAGGTCTATGTGACGGCGAATTTAAGTCTAATATATATTAGGACGCCAAGGTCGTAAAACGAGGTAATAGCATTCGTTTGATCAACCGAAGGACAGTAACAGGGTGTTAACCGACTATTAATATGGGAGTCGCCCAGAATGAATTATAAGTTACTATCAACTGAATGTGAGACATTTCGGAGAGAAGTCTTTAATCGTTTTGTTTAGTCAACATTGAATGAAGAGGTTACATTTCAGCCAACGGTTTTAAGACCACATTGAGAGTATTGAGACGTGCAGCTATGAGTTAGGAATGTTAATAATTTTCTGAAAAGTTTACATAATTTCTTGTTTCCAGAAAAGTATCAACATTCCTAACACTCGGTGATTGATAAATAAGTAAGAACTATAGTATGCTTTTCAAGTGTTATTAATAAAACGATTACAGCCCAAGATGGATGATACCTTTTTTCTTAAATAAAAACAACTTCATTTGGGGTTTTGTTATTAGAAGGCGAATGATAATCGTATCCATCCATTTTATAAATATTATAAACCCACGCAACCACTTGCACTTCGTTAACACTATTAGATCCCAGTTATCATTGGACTTACACGAAAGAGTAAGGCATACCATGTTGCAGTAAACGCTTCTAATGTTTTGTGTAATGACTTTCAGTTTTACCAGATGTTGCGATTAGAGATGAGCATTCATCAATGCTGCAGACATTAGCTACGGATATAAGGTCAACATCAGTAGATATTTCACTATTTATGCTATCGAAAATAAGATAAGTACACCTGTAAATCTAAAGTTGTTAAAGGAAATAAAATAATTATATGCAAATAGATTTATACCGTATACTGATGAGAAATAGTTTTCCTAAAAATAGCTATTATATGATATTTTAACGAAAGTACCTTTTTGATAGTCCCGAGGTGTTCAAACTTCATTGAAATTCAAATAACACGAGATTGAAATCAAGTTATTTTCACTCCGTGTGTTTTTATTGTTCTAGAATTTTACACTTGAGCGCCGCGAATCAAAATGTCAGGAAACAGACGAAAACATAGTACAGTCAAAAGAGTAACAAAATACAGCACAAAGCAGTTACTGCAGAAATACAACAACTTGTACAAAACAGATGTGCCTGATTTAACCATCAGCCATGTTGTTAACGCCCCAATTATGAGTGGTTTACTTTTTAAACTAACAGTTAATTATTCGGCCATTGGTGAAACTAGCAATTCGTCAGAAAACACATTTTGTCAAAGTTTAACCATTCGTTACTATTTTAAACTATTAATTGAGTAAACTACGGATCCAAAAAGCGGCCCCAATTGTGCGAGAGTTAGTGATGAGACCGTCAATTCAGTGCCACGGTGGGGTAAAACTATTTTTAATCAGATTGCGCTTACATTTTAATAACTTAACTGGCTTAAGGCCTTGATAATAAGAACGAGTATAAAATTCAAGTTTGTATGTCAACACAATGAATGTCCTTCAGCCTTATTTAGAACTAGGTTCTGCCCGCGACTTCGTCCGCATCAAATTTTTGCTCCCCTGACCCTTCCCGTCGCATCGAATTGCCTGCCTGTTTTCGTACATTTTTCGTTGCTGCTCCGCTCCTTTTGATTGTAGCGTGATGTTATATAGCCTTCCTCGATAAATAGGCTACCCAATTTCAATTCGGCCGACCGAAGGCTACCCAACACAAAAGGATTGTTTTCAATTCAGACCAGTAGTTCCTGAGATTAACGCGTTCAACCAAACAAACAAACAAACTTCAGCTTTATAATATTAGTATAGATGTAGGCTACATAATAGTTTATTGATGTACGTGTTCAGGTGACTGTTTCCTGTACACACAAAGTTCGCATAAGTTGTTAAAACTTTGTGAAAGCAGACCCTTTCACAAAGTTGTATCAACTAACACGATCTAAACAGAGTCGTAAACAGGAAGCCGGGCTCAAGAGTACAGCATATTGAACATATATGAACTTTAATCGATAAAACATACATGTGTAGCCCGATTAATTGAAAGATGTTCGTCTGCAGGTATTGATCTTAAGTTAGCCTAGCTTGTGATCAAGTAAGAAGCTCGAATGAGTATATTTAATGTGAGTGCATTCGTGCTATTTCGATAGAAATTATTATATACCATAATCAAAAATTTATCAAATGTTGAATTACAGTTCTGAATAGTTTTTGGGAACTAGTCTCCCAAGAGAGCAAAATTGGGGGTAATCTATATTATTTCAGAATAAACTAAAATTTTATCGTTAACGGCACTTACATTTTCAGGTAGGAAGCAGTTTATTAAATCGCGATCAAATTGTAGAGTATTCAAATCACAGCGCAGTGCTTTGGAGTGGCTTCGCTTACAAATCAACCATTATCGGAAGCGGCAAGCGTGATAGTTGCCTAGCGATTCCGTAGCCGGGATATCAAAATAGCGTATTGAAATGGTATCTACAAAATCTACATTCGCATTAAACAGCATCTCCAACGGTTCAGAAATTCAGCGACACGAAGCGAAATCTTATCTCTGATAATATTGGCTCACAAATTTCAAGAAAACAAGGGTGCTTATTTTGTGTTGATTTAAGATTGACACAACATATTTACTGTTTTAAAATATGCTTCTTAATTCACTTGAATCCTGTCTGTATAACAAATGTTGGCATAAGCTAAGCGATGCCTGCAGTTTGGTGAAAAGGCACGTTTTATTCACGGCTAATGATTGTAGAGCAAGCCTATGGTTAAGAAGCGAACTCTCAGAGAATGGCGTAGTTTTAGTAATCTTGAAATAAGTCACAGAAACTTGTCATATTGTCAGTCATTTTTAACTGACTTCAAAAAAAGGAGGAGGTTCTCAATTCGACTGTATTTAAAAAAAAAAAATTGTTAACTCAGAACTTTTAACTGGGTGAACCGAATTTTGATGATTCTTTCTTATTTGTATGCTGGTGCTTCCAGTGTAGTCCCATTTTAATTTGGTTCCATTCTTACAATGTGTCCCAAGTGAAAACCAAATAAGTCATTAATTTGCATTAAGTATTTGTGCGACAAATGAACGAATAACGCGATTAGATTAGTGCGGGGTACATACCTTAACTAAAAAGTTTTTTTTTTTTTAAGTTAAAAAATAAAATTACACCCGACTTATATATTAGACTATAAAAAATAACTTTAATTTCGGAAGTCGGTGGACAAAAACCTTAAATACAGATATCCTAAGATCGTCGGTTGTTATTTTTTTTTTTTTAGTTTTATAAGTTAAAGACGAAGCTGCCAAACATTTTCTACTCCTTTATTCCGTTCCCCAGCTACACTCGCACTCCAAAATCTGAGCAAATTCATTATTTACGAAACATACATTACGGGCATATTAGCGTCGATTTGCGGTCCGTTGAATCGAACCTCCGAAGTCTGGGCTTGCTGCACTTTATTAGTATTTGTTAACAAATTCAGAACTACTATTCACGCAACACTGATTACAATAGATACAACTTGAAGGTGCCAACGTGATTATGACGTTCGAGTTTTCAGTGATGTATTTTTTATCTTTCATACGTTATCGACATGAATAAAAAGGTAAAACTATACATAACTAGCTGACCCGACAGACGTTGTCCTGTCTCTTTGATGATATTTGAGCACGCATTCTGTCAATTCTATGTCAAATGTCATAATGTTCCATTAAAAAAGTTTACATTGTCCTATTATATGGTTGTTAAGTATTCTTAAATAATTGTTCTTAAATTTCCTAATTTTCCGCGCATTTTTTTAATTTTTTTTCTTTCATAAGAATCTTCTCCTGACAATTACAAACACAACAACAACAAAAAAAGTGAAATCGGTCCAGCCGTTCACGCGTGATGGCGTGACCAAGGGAAATAGGGATTCATTTTTATATATATAGATATAGATGTATGCACATGTGTATGACACGATGACCATCAAGAGCAGGGCTCCCCCAATGCACGTATTTGCTTTTGATGTGCGGTTTTGATACCGCCCTTGTGCGTTACGATTTCATAAATCAATACCGCTGTGAGCAGATTAAACAAGCACTTACTAAATATTAAAGTACGTTCAACGAATTCTACTGCTAGAACGAAACTGAGTTTCTTTTGTTATATTTTAAAGTTTTAGCTTGCTTGCGCTTGTTCGTGTTTTGTGTTGTCTTATTGCGTTGACTTGTTGCTGTGTATTGTATTCGCCAGTTAGAATGTATTTTTTGTTTTATAACTGCTTTTTAATAATTTTAAGTATGTAGGTATATGTTTATAGATTAAGTATCAATACGTTTTTAATAACTTATATTTCTCTTTTAGGCGCTTAGCCGAAATACACCTGGCAAAGCACTAGACAGTCTTCTGTGCTTTTTAAAGGCATATATGAGAGTGTGCAGATAGAAGAACTGTGGTCGACACTGCATGGTATGAAGTAATTTTTTTTCTTTTAAATTTTGTTTTTTATTTGTTTTTGTTTTTTTTGTTTATAATTGATTTTTATTTTTATTAAGTATTGTTTTTTGTGTAGTTTCTGTGCGTGTCCCAATAAATACTTTTTCTTTCTTTCTTTCTAATTACCAGTGCCAAATTGAGCATGAATCTGAAATGTCGAAAATGTGTTCGTATCTGCATTCTGACCAGGTATTTACATTGAAGAGATTGTGACTGGATTTTTTAAAGAATTTCATTATTAATTGCTGAAATTGTTATAGTATTATTGTAATACCAAATCAAAGAAGCCACTTTTTCGGGAAGGTAGCTCATTGAATGGTTACGGAGAGATATGCTGATGGTAAGCGGTAGCAGGCCATCCCAGACAAAAAGGTAAAATGTCTATGTACCTACTACCCGTTTCTTTGTCGGAATACACTTCCAAGTCTAAACAAAATTAGAATAGAATATTTTTTCCATTCTATTCTGTCCATATTAATTGAACACGATCGTTAAAGTGTTACGTTAGTTTTACATCAACTAGATTATTGTAGCAACTGACCTATAGTTTCATCGCAGGGCTGGCTCAACGGCCGGCGAGATGGCGACGTCTTCTGTTGGGGGTGGTGATGGGGCTGGAGTTTGAGCACGTGTGCTGGCACGGCGCCCTCGACTGGGGGTTCGCCGGGCACGCGTACCACCCACCAATCGGCGCGCGCCTGCCACGGTTCCACCACCTCAACTTGCTGTCCTTTAGACACGGATAGTTCCCCTGTGCCTGAAGCGTTGTGTTCAGCTAACACCCACGTCATTTCTGGACCGGCCTGAACAAAGAGAAAGGATTGATTAGTTATGTGTAAGTATGACATAATATGTAGTACATTTAACCCTTCATCAATTATTCTACACATTATTCTATCATTATTCCACAACACGCTGACACTGGAAGACAAGAAGGATTGACTCTGTGTTGTCTACAAAGGGGGTGAAAACCGAGACGACTACTAATAGAGAATATACGGTATGGAAGAAAAAGACACGCCGATAGTTGCGCCGACCCCAAATAAATTGGGATATGTACTGGCACAGATTTACTGTTAGTTATAGTGAAATTGAAAATTGACATAACGAAATTCAAAAACCTCACCGCGACAGAAAAATCAGTTAGGTATCCGTAGTTTCAAGAGGGTTCGTGAGCAAGATGTCAGCCGCACGGGTCGATATGAACTTAAGCTACGATTGCCTAGGTCGGTCCGGTTTGGTTTCGGTTAGTTAGGCTGTAACTCCATGTATAATACTAGTTTTTAGCTGCATCTGATTAGTCAACTGGAGGGTCACCCCTTACGTAGTTAAGAAAAGGCTACGCCGCTGACGATGACATAGTTTCAACCTTAGTGTACTTGCAATTAGAGTTTTTTTTTTTGTCAAAAATGATACTTTACGTAATATTTGAAAACCTAAGATTGGAAATGTTTTTCATT
This sequence comes from Aporophyla nigra, assembly GCA_947507805.1. NCBI lineage: Eukaryota > Metazoa > Arthropoda > Insecta > Lepidoptera > Noctuidae > Aporophyla > Aporophyla nigra. Next base: position 7,087,059 of record OX382291.1, on the reverse strand, counting down.
ATTTGAACTGGTCCTAATCTTTTTACTGAGCAAACGTCTGAAGATATAAAGTGTATTGAAATAGAATCCTAGTTGCACTATACAAGAGACAAGCCAAACCTAAATGCAACCACAGACCCTCTGGATATTGATAGAGTCATAATCACGGAATTTCACTTAAACATAATACTTGTGTCATGATTCCGAGTTGTTGTGCATATTGACGTGTGCCAAACTTCAATCTAATTTAGTAAACGGAATTGATCCTACCCACCTACGCTGCTCTTAAGGAAGACCAGCATAGGTACTCGGGCGGGATCGATTGCGGCTCGATACGAGTTAACAGATAACAGAACTTGCCAGATAGGAGATAACGTCCACTGTCGACAACTATACGGACACTGATAAGGCAATATATTTAGATAACGTTTCTAGTGGTTTTCAGGACCCGTGCTATATTATGTTCAGCTGTAACGTTGGTGGTCACTCGAATTAGGTACAAATCATAATAGAAGGAGAATGTTGTTGTTATGATACGAAAATTCGAGTAAAATTGTTGAGAGCGTCAGTCCATTTAAATGAGTCATACATTCCGAAACGTATTACGAAAGCGCTCGTCAGATAGACAAATACACAAATTGATGTGTCGCTTCCGCGGCAGTCGCTTAGCAGATGGATGAGCTGAAGGTCGTGTAAATCTACAGTTTATAACCAAATTGCTTTCAATGAAATCAGCTTATACTAGATTTGATATTGACCTCGACCTCGTCTTTCGTTCGACAAACACTCACCACGTGTGGTAGCCCAGGTTCCATTATACAGGCCTATATAAAATAGACACACAACAGCGGGTGTTTGTTCAGGTACATATATGAATAAGTAACGCAAGATGCGTTTTATCAATATCTCATCTATGCCTAGCTTTGAAAGCTCACTTATTAAGTTTTTCTATTGTATAATATTCAATTAAATATATAATCAGCATATCATAATTGTTAAAAGTTCAAAAAAGTTAACAACTCGGAAAACACTCACCCTACAAACGAAACCCGACCTCACCCTCTCTTGCCCAAATTAAGAGGGTACTCACATACACGGCATTTATGTCAAAGCGTATTTTTATATCATTTTAAAATGCCTTTGCTATGTGTTCGTTCTGACAACCTAACTACATCAGTTTTAATTATTGTAGCTGTCATCGTTTAACATTGTTTGTTTATCAATGTATTTGTTTTTTGTTCCCACTAAACGATTACTATAACGTTACAAATGGTCGCATGTTTATAAAGTACACAGTAATAGACAAAACAAGCTTTTAAAGTGAAACAATAAATTATAGAAGCGACGTATCCGCCAGCCACAGGTGATAATAACATCTAAGTACTAACGAGGTGATTGCTTTATGGAAACATTTGAATAAAAATTGATCGACCTGTGGAGGCCCGCCTACATAACCATTTACCTACGATCACGTCATGAGGCCTTTTCCTTTTATCCAACTTCGATAGATATCAGATTGAGAGTTTCGAGTTTCTGAGCATTTACTTCTTTTGATTATAAAAGGGTCGAGTTTACATTTCCTTTCATTGATATATGAAGCGAATACAAGAAAGACACGACCAATACAGAATAACTTTCTTTGACTGTCTTGTGAATACAGGTGCTTTACTAACACCAGTGTGTAGATAGTACCTACCTAGTCATAAAAGATGTAACAGAATAAACGCCAGTCCAGAAAGTAGTGTGTTCATAATTAAATACTCAATCGATTTCACTGTATTTTAATATATCTTATTGCCCTGAAATAAGACTCGATTTTAAATGCATAAAATAATGCTAGGGTCAACTGATTTTCTGAATAATAACAGTTAGCTTAAAACAAATAAGTTTTGGTCATTGTATTATGCTTTTAACACAATTCTGTAATTGGGGTGGTTGCGGTCTTGCGTTAATTATGTCACATATTGTATTACAGGGTCATGAAACAGATTTTTTTTGTCTATAAATTGCGAAAAGTTTTCAAATACAGAATCCATGGTTACAGGCCGCGTACCGATGTCCCATAACATCCTGTATATTTAAAAATATTATTGACAGCCAATGGTGACGATTCAGTTGTACAAAATTCTCTAAACTAAACTAAAAATCACTAAAATTTGGTTTATTCCTGTCAAACAACGATTTCCTATTCTGAAATAGACTAAAGTGACACAACTTAATTATATTTTAATTTGACAGCACTAAGATTGCACTGAGTTATTAGTTTAGTGAAAATGACAATTTTGCTATTCTGAGTTTGCCGGTTTTCACCAAAAATTTTGACTGTAATAATTTATTTTGACTAAATCTGACTATTTTTAATCGCGATTAAAAAAGTGTGGAATACAACTAGTGGTCATAAACTAAAATTCACACCAACGCCTCGCTTTCACGTGCCAAACAGTGCTGTATTTTTTTTTCTTTTGCTTATATCTCGAAAATGACGTCCTATCGCAAAAATAATGAACTTTTCGACCCCTTTTAATAAATCTCAGCGCTTGGGTACTATCTATTTTTTTTTTCATTTTTTTAAACAAAAAGTGAAAAATTCCATATATAAAAACTTTTTTACAAAAAAAAACAACCGACTTCCTTAAAAACACTACAAAGTGAAAAATAACTTTAATTTCGGCAGTCGGTGTCTTAGGATCTGTATTTATGGTTTTTTTGCCACCGACTTCCGAAATTAAAGTTATTTTTCACTTTGTAGTGTTTTTAAGGAAGTCGGTTGTTTTTTTTTTGTAAAAAAGTTTTTATTTTTAAATTTTTAGTTGTGGTATTCACCCTGCACTAATTCCAAACAAACAATGCATATTTATGCGATAGCAGAACTCGCGGTTAATTTCCTGTCATTTTTTAAAGAGTTCCGGTGTCTGTCTCCCGAACTCATCATCAGATCTATATGAAAATTATATGGGACCATTTCGGAATAAACCCCTTTCGAACAAAAAAAGAATTTTGCAAATCCATCTATATATGACGGAGTTATGCCCGAACATACATAAAAAAAAAACCAACCATGGCCAGGCCAAAATGATTAAGGCTGCTTTTTTTTTATTAAGCAGACAGTAGAGTGGGTAAGAGCCCACTCTAGTGTCTGCTGAGGAATCAATTCTCGATGTCAACGAGTATGTCTATCTAGGACAAGATATCTTCTAACTCCTGATCGATAAGGAGTTGTACCTTCCATCATCAGCTCAACGGAATATAAGAATACAAGTAACGGTCTAAACGTGCCTATAATATTCAAAGAATTATCCCCTAACCTTCTAACCTTTCACTGTAAGTTCCTATATGTACTGTTCACCGATGAGGAGTTCCATGCGGTATCTTCGAAGACTATAATTAGTTCACCACGGATGGATAGATAGAACCAGCAATTATTTTTGATCTTTAGTACAATATCCAAATCACATTACGTGTACTGTTTGTTTTTGAGGAGTTCCTTCGTTTATCTCCCAAAGTATACATCAAATCTTCACAAAATTAATATGGGACCACCTCAGGAGTATACCCTTACGAATAAAAAAAGAATTTTCAAAATCGGTTGACAATTGGCGGAGAAATCGGTGAACACACATAAAAAAAAAAAAAAAATACATACAGTCGAACATATAACCTCCTCCTTTTTTTGAAGTCGGTTAAAAACTCGTCCAGGCCTTGCGCGCCGCCTTCGTCTCTAAAAAAATTCATTGCGTAGCGCACACAACTACCACGTTGCGAAACCAAAAGAAAAAAAAAACGCATTTAGTCGCGATTGTCAAATTCGATTTTAGTCGTGTCAAAATGATTTTTAAATTTAGAGATTTTTTTCTTGCAGAAATAGCGTTCTCATAGCCTAAAGTAAGGAATTTTAGAGATAGTTTATTTGGTTCGGTGTACAACAGAATCGGCACCAATGTTTCACAAATGTCCATTACTAGATTAAAGTAACGCAAGAAATAACTTATGAATATGGAAACGAGCAATCCTGAAGATAGTAACTAATCGACTTGAGTGTTTTTCGATATGGAAAAATTATAGTTACTACTTAAGGTTAGTTTTTCTTCGAAACAATATTATGAACTTTATACTTATATTCAAGAATAATAAAAGTTTTGCAATTTGTTGTGGGGTGGAATAGGTGAATAAAAAATAATAGCGCGACATTACTCCAAGATATTCTGAGAATGTTCTAAGCTGCAACTCTACATTAACATAACATTTAACGATACCTACAAAATTAATTTTGAGTAGGTCATCCGGTCATAGGATGATAATATATGGTTGGTGGGGTGCTAATGAAATGACGACTAATATAGAAGTATGGAATGAGAAGAATTATCGCGCCGACCCCAAATAACTTGGGATATAGAAGGCTACAAATGTAGATCTTAACTTTCACTAGTTTTATGAACTTTACCTTTTCGATATTCTTTAGACTTAGCTTATAAATTATGTGAATAATTAAAGTTAATTAGTACCAGTTTAAAATGTACTTCTGATCGTTGCATAAATTAAAGCAATAGTTCTGACGCACAAAACACACTGCAAAAGTCCTATAATTCGACTAGCTGGCAAAATAAATACCCTTTCTTTAAAATCAATGACGGACACGGCGGTGGCGGTAGGTAAAAAGTTTAATACATTTTCCAATCGGCCGCGGGACATTATCAAGGGGAAGAATACGTTGCTTTGAAGATAAAAAATTAATTTAGATTATTAAAAGAGATGCAAGACTGTGTGCGGAAAAACAAACCACTAAGTATCCTTGTTATCGCAGAAAAGCTGACAAAGGATTTCCTTTCATAGCTTAATTGATACTGAAAGCTCGTTTCATAATATATTTTAAAACTAAGACTACACGGGCTGTTTAACTGTAGCGCAGGAGTGTAGGACAGTATAGAACTGCTTATAGGACTTGCAGTATAGGCCAGTCCTTACTTCCTACTGGAGCATCATATCTTTACAGAAATATAAGAAGCGAAGCCCGTTGTTTCTAAATAAATAAAAAATGTGACCTACATCATATTGTATGTTGCAGTAGTATAAATTTTAAGTCCAGGTGTTATTGATGTTCATCTATAATAATCCATACTTATTTGGTTGAACAGATTTAAAATAAGAATAGACCATGACCTAAGTTACAACCGGCATAGGATTTTTTTTAAATCCGATAGTACGTATCCGTTGAATTATTTCCGACCTCAATGCAGATTAAGTCGCGGGCAATATCGAATCTGTGCCTGACAGGTGCAACGAAACCTTTTAGACTAAAATCATGATGCAGATGGTGTGTGTGCAGTGGTGCACTAAAACTGAATAATTAAACGAGAATTAAGTCTGTGCACGTGACTGGAAACTAATATCGAGGGAAAGCTCACGAGTATGAGCGTCGCAGGAAATTAAATGCGCGATGTACCCGCCACTCGCTTGCGCTAGGCGTGCCACTAAACTTCCTACTTATTTTGTTTGATAGGTAAAATTATGTTTAAGCATTTATGGTTAAAAGCGTACTTAGCTAAAATTAGTACTCAAAGCGTGAGAATGTATTTGGCTACGCATGGATACAATATGTGGAACAAATATTGTAGACAATCAAATCATGCCGAAGCCATAATTTTTTAAGGCTGAATGTCATCATATTTTACACGCTTTATATTAGCTTCACTTGTATGTTTGTATGTTTGTATATTTGTATGTTTGTATATTTGTATGTTTGTTTGTAACCGACTCCTTATAGTGCGATTTTGACCCACTTTAAACGACCAGATTTCATTCAAACTTTGCACACCTGTCAAGGACTGATGACAATGCAATAATTTCATAAATTTGTGCCATTATCCTTGCCAGGGTTACCAGGACAGCAAAAAAACTGTCACATACTACGCTGACATACGTCTCAAAATTCGAAATACCCTAAAAAATAGAAAATAAATAATAGTTTAAAAAAACTAAAAAACACGCTTCCATGGAAAACCCAACTAAAAAGTACGAAATGATGGAAAAAAAGCGTGGGGTGCCTGATATCAATAAAAAAATAGCTTAATAGCACCCAACGCTTTTTTTCCATCATTTCGTACTTTTTAGTTTGGTTTTCCATGGAAGCGTGTTTTTTTAGTTTTTTTAAACTATTATTTTTTTTACTAATTTTACAAATAGTAGCGGTAAATTTTGTTAACTACTGGTATTAGTAAAACAGGTATTTATTCTCCCTAAGGATACGTATTTTTTTTTTCATGTATTCGTAATCATTATTTTTTAATTCAGTTGACAAAACTGTTATGCCTGTTTTGACTTAGGTCAAGTTAAACAACGCCTGGTTTGGTATGACTACCGTATGCAGATTCGCAAGCACACGCATTCCACCATTAGTTCCTGAGTAGGTACCAACCCGTAAATTTCGAACTACATTTTGACACTTCTGAGTTTTATTTTTTGTTACATCATTACGCGTCCGTAAATCAGTGTTTAAAGCTCTTGTTTGACCCATAAGGTACGATTCGAAAACGTCCGGTTTTCTTTTATTTATTTTTTTGGTGTCTGACAGCAATGGGTCTGTACGCGGCCCGAAAAGAAAAACTAGAAATATATATCCAGCATCTAGTAAAGGACATACCGGGCACTTTCAGAAATGAAGCAAAACACTGTTTGAATTTGGAGCAAAGCAATAAAAACAAAAAAATAAAATAAAAACAAAAATCCCGAGCGGTGGCGACAAATTTGTAATTAGAAAATGCAGCTGCATCTGACTGCTAGAAAAGTGAGTTGGATTTGAAGTTTTCAGTTGCATTCGGTTTTATATTGCTTTGTTTGGAATTTGAAAATCCATGCAGGCGCTAGAAGGCTTCGAGGGTATACCGAATCCAAAATAGAATCATACATAGAAACGTCTATAAAGACAACTTTGTCTTTATTTTCGCGCAGTCGAATAAAATGTAAAATAGGTACTCTTTACATAGGTACATTAAATATTTATTTACATTGGATGATGCCAGCTTTAAAGTTTTTGAAAAATACAGAGTGATAGGAAACAGCGGCGCAAAATTGGTTATCATGGAATCAGTACATGATTCTGAACCTCTCCTCCTACTTATGTCTGGCATAAAATTTCTACGGTTAGGGGGTTAATAATTCTGTGCTATTCGGTCTCGGGTCGAAGTCCCTGCCACTCTGTATATTAAAGCAAGTATGGTTTCTTTTCAGCGAACTTTAATATAACACGTGGTAGGGGTAAATATAGACACGAATTGAAAAATCAGTCGCTCCCAAGCTGGTTTCAAAGCTAAAACTGTGAATGGAAAAAAAAGTGGTAAAAGTGGAACGGTATTTTAAATTTATCAAGACGTTGGTTTCGTATTAGGGAAAGTAAATACGCGACATGTATGTGCTTGGAAGTATATAAAGTCATTAATTACCCAAAAACCAAAAGTTATTTTTATTATGGATTACAGAAAACTAACATTTTCGTTTAAGAAGTTTAAGAACTTACAATATTTCAGTTGCATTTTTTTTTATTTAACACAATAAATTTATACAAGATTTCTTAAAAGATTTCTTAGCCCATATGTTAACTTCACCATAATACTGTAATGGTTATTTATTTACTGGTTCCCTTACAAAAAAAAATATTGTACAACAATTTGTTTGTATAGTCTATTTAAATGAGCATTGGCATGCCATCAGAAACTGCAACAGCAAGTTTTTGTATCCACCTACATTCGTTGCAAATAAATAAATATATCTAATTGATTCAATAATATTCCTTTTCCAACGGAAACATGCAACTGGCAATACGGTAATAAGGCATTCACCACCCCCTTCTCTCAATTTCCGTCATTTTATTGAATAAATGGAAAAGCAAGTCTGCCAATTTTCCGCTGAAGATAGGTACGAACGTAAAGTAATAAAGTAACACGATAAATATTTCCGTATTTTTATGCTTGTTTGAGTATTTTGGAAACCCCAAAAAAATATGTTTTATGGTAAATCGTTTTATTCATCATCATCATTTCAGCCGAAAGACGTCGACTGCTGGACATAGGCCTCCCCCAAGCACCGCCACTTCGACCTATTCTGTGCTTCTCGCATCCAACGTATTCCTGCGGCCTTCACCAGGTCATCGCTCAATCGTTTTATTATTTTTGATAATGATTTTATTTCTATGATTAGATTTGTACACAATTTTACACGTCAATCATAATTTCAAAACAATATGTGCGGCGTTATGTACGGCGTTTTCTGTCTAAGTACTCAGAGAAAAATAAGGGCGGAATTTAGAGGTCAGTCTCTTTTAAAGTTTTGACACGATCTTGGTCAGATTTTGCGAAGACCATGTAGATTGGTGTCTGAAATGGTCTTTTGAAGAAACAACCACACGAATTCAGTGGACCTATAAGTAACTCTACGTAACAGTTGAACAATTCAACGAACAATACCAAAGAAAAGAAAAGACATTTGGGTAAATTAATCGGTTGACAGACACTGTAGGTACTAGACAAGATATAAGTTTTATTGCTATTACGCCTATAGACGCAGAGTATCCGTTTAAGTATTTGCTTATAAAACATGTGGTACTTAAGGTGAACTTAAAGCCACAAAGCATTCTCAGTTAGTCAGCCTTCGGGTTAAAATACTACCTTCTACATAAAAAGTCAACTCCATTATTGTCTGTCCCTAGGGTGGGTGTCATGGCGTCTGTAATTGCTCGTGATGTTGAAGTATACATTTTGATATTGCACGCAAATTGATATTCCCTGTACAAGTTTAGAACTTGGCTATGACTTGCTTTTCTGTATAAATTAGACACGCGAACTCACAGCGTTCAGGTTAAATATTCAGGCGCCTAAAAGCTATGGATTTCGGATAGCTGAGTTAAAATAAGTATTATCCATGACATTCATAATAATGAAACACATGATATATTCAGTATCGTAAAGCTTTCATATGTGAAAGCTTAAGACGATACTGAATAATACATTTCCAAATGGATAAGTCAAAGAAGTTAGCTTTAGAAACTGTTATATCATTGGACACTTCTAAGAAAAACGGTTTTTTTAGGATCTTCTCTTGTCAGCCTATCGTTTTATAAAAAAATGCATAAATAATTAGGTAATACAATCTTATTTTAAAGATACATAATATTATAATATTCCATATACTAAAACATAAAGAGATGAGCACTGAGTTGGTGACCGTCAGACTCATCGTCTCTGAGCCGAAACAACTTTCAACATATTTTTTTGTAATCCTTGACAAAATAGAACATTTTAAGAATGATTGGGAAGATTTGTATAATTATGTCTACAGATATAGAAATTAATAGTTATAAAATTTCTACAGGGCCAAAAAATATTGCACGTGCTAAGTAGGGTTTCCGGGAAATCCGTAATTGTCGTTTCCGAGAATTTCAGATCAAGAAAAGTTGAGGAGTTGAGAAATCTTTGATGTGACTGAAGTACATAATTAGCAGAATTTCAAAAGAAGCCGCCCCCGGCGCAACCAGCAACCTAATTGCGTAACAATTTGTCAGAATCTGAATGATATTGAAGGTTCCATTACTTCATATGTTTGAAAAATGTGTCTGCTCAACAACGTAAATAAGGCAATGAAAGTTGTTGGACTGTCAAAATTAAAGTCATTCCTACTGTTAGTTTATTACGCAATTACCCCGCATAAAGGCATCCTTTGATAGTACCGACAACTTCAGCAGATAGATCATAACCTGAACCTAACCATCTGAATTCTATAAAAAGTTTATTTGATTTGATACTCTATGATCAGAAGAGAAATACAGTAATTTGTTGTTATTGACACGAGATTTTGTTCATTCAATTTAAATAGACATATTGAGAATTAACGTTTTTCTTTATTTAATAACCAAATGAAAAACACACTTTCATGAAAATTTCTCGGTTTCCCGGGTAGCCTCGGCAAATAGTATTCGAGAATTATAGATCCGAGAAATGAAAAACCTAGAGAAACCATAAACCCTAGTTCTGAGTGATGTAACCAGTTTGCCTTACCGTCAGTAGTCGAACATGCAATACGTTTTACTAGTACCTATAACCTAACTATTTAGCATTGCCTTTAGCATAAAAATTAGGGATTTTGCACTGTCTGGTCCTTGCAAGCTGTCTGTACCTACAGATACTTTCATTAGCCGAAGTCCGAATTCATTGCGTTTCACTAACTACCCTCCACTTGATAAACATATTAGTTGTTTTCGAGGTAAGAACAAACAAGTGTAACGCGGTCACCAATCAATGCCCCCACTTAAATAGAATGATCGACCTGTAGTGCTCACTTAGTGTAAAATATTACAGAGATGAACTTAAATTAATTGGCGATGCGAAGTGATTGTGAAGCGGCGGAACTAGGTCACAGTTCGTATAAAAGCATTTAGAAAATGTTAACGCAAAATTATTTTATATCCCACAGCAAATATCGTATTGAATAGAACCGTTATGTGTGTACTATTTATACGCCATAATTATATACTTTCATATGCACTTGATAAAAGCTGTTATTTTATCATTAGAAACAGACACTACAATTCTATTTACTGTTATAGATTAACAATATTAGAATGTATGTATTTGTATGAATGTAGTTTAACATAATATGAACTATGTAAAACTACAGTCATACAAATAAATACATTTTAAGTTTAGACTCATCTATTTTATATCGTTATTTAATCACATTGCTGGCTGACCCCTTAAAATTGTCAATTATGAATAGATTTTCAGTCCAAAAAATCTCCCAAGTGCTTCGGAAAACACGCTAAGCCGTTATTCCCGGCTGCAATTCGTGGATCGTTTGACAGTCGTTACGGGTCGTCGGAGGCCCGAAAATCAGACAATCAGGCCGCACTATACCAAATACTACTATTATCCAGTCACTGGGATGTGCAGCTCAGATAGGCAGTCGCTCCAAGTAAAATACTGGTACTCAGTTGCATCCGATTAGACTACAAGCCGACCCGAACCTAGTTGAGAAAAGGGTAGGCAGTTGATGACATTAATCAACGATAAAAATTAATTAAAAACAAACATAACACTCATTTCAGCTACCCACGTAAAGCGACGCCCACTCGTTGTTAAAAACTCTCCGCTCAACAGAATGAGAAGCACGAAAGAAAACAGCCCAATAAATGATCATTTTAACCTTTCCTTAAGGCGCTTATAAAGTAAATATATCCTTTATAATTTCTTGCAATAGCGATAGAAATATCTGAGATTTTTATTAACGTGCGTCTAATTAAGGAGCTCGGGAACATGACGAGATATAATCCCACACATTTCGAGCGGATTTATGAGGGCGGAGGAAAATAAAAAGAAAATTAAGAGAACTAGAGCACAGGCTATCCTGAACTACAAAATAATTATATTTGTTCCGTACTCTGGTCAAAGAGAAAATCTAATTAGAACATCGTAATACGCTACGTAGAGCTTTGAATTTAAATACATTTCAGTAATATGCATCAACTACAACCAATACAGGGAATATCATTGCCAGTTTAGTCAAAACATAAAACCCACATTACCATATTTAAAGGTACAGACGCCAGCACATCAAGGTACCCAATACTGTCAAATTCTCCCAATCTACCTAAATCCATTAAAGAAATTTGACAGATTGTAGTAGCTCGATGTGCTGGCGTCTGTACGTTTAGCTTCCTTTATTTATGACGTTCGAGTCACTTTGACAGCGTATCAAATGGTAGGTAATTAAAATCATAACCGTGCTCTAGCTTTACCGTAGTTAGGTAAAAAACTGGCCAAGTGCGAGTCGGACTCGCGCACCGAGGGTTCCGTACAAACCTGCAGGTATTCACGGTTTATGCATAAGGTTTACGTTTATGAAATTAAATGTTTTTTTTTTTTCCTTTTTATGTTTGAGTTGACTGAATGAAAGGTAAATTGTGGTTTACGATTTATGACGTATTAAAAAAAAACGACTCACTAGATTTCGTTCAAACCAATTTTCGGTGGAAGTTTACATGGTAATGTACATCATATATTTTTTTTAGTTTTATCATTCTCTTATTTTAGAAGTTACGGGGGGGGGGGGGGGGACATTTTACCACTTTGGAAGTGTCTCTCGCGCAAACTATTCAGTTTAGAAAAAAATGATATTAGAAACCTCAATTTTATTTTTGAAGACCTATCCATAGATACCCCACACGTATGGGTTTGATGAAAAAAAAAAAATTGAGTTACAGTTCTATGTATGGGGAACCCCAAATATTATTGTTTTTTTTTTCTATTTTTGTGTGCAAATCTTAATGCGGTTCACAGAATACATCTACTTACCAAGTTTCAACATCATAGCTCTTATAGTTTCGGCAAAAAGTGGCTGTGACATTCTCGAACAGACAGACAGTCAGACGGACAGACATGACGAATCTATAAGGGTTCCGTTTTTTGCCATTTGGCAACGGAACCCTAAAAAGGAACCCTTATAGCGCGACTTCGTCTGTCCATCTGTCACAGCTGTCTATTTTAGGAACTACTAATGCTATCTATCGATTCGTTTTCTTTGTCTGTGTTTCAGTTGTAGCACTACAAGGCTTTATAACGAGGCTTGAAAGCTAAGCTCAAGCAACGTAACCCTAGCAAAGTGAGACCAACTTGTACTTGACTTAAGTATATACTTCACAGAGTAGAGATAAGACCGGGCGATCTTATTTAACCTTTCGGCAAAAGGGGAGAGAAGAAAATATAAAACACAATAAGTAATTTTATATTTCAATAATATTTTGTTTAGCATGCATTATTTTTATATCTATCCGTTTAGACTCCGTAATACAATAAGCATTAGCAAGCAATAGCTTATTTATGCGCCATTTCTCTTCGCTATGGTGTACGCAGACACACTAACCCTTGACTATTTTCAGCATAACGTGATAATCAAAATGTTGTTATGCCATTTCTTTTATACTAGGCTACACCTAAATATAAGTTGTAATCTTAAAGCAGTTACTTAGCACATTTCAGCAATCATTAGACGATTACAGAAGTTACGACACCGATTCGACGAAGCGTTATACTCTTATGGGTTGCCTAGCAACAACACACATAGCATCACGCGAGTATGGGGAGATCGCTGCGCCTCTTCTTCGCAGCTAAAACACTAGGAAGTGGTGAAAGGCAGGCGTTTTGGGGGACTGTCTTATGTTATTTTGACATTCAAAAAGTGCCTCTAAGCCTAGTTTGAATAAATTAATTTTGATTTTGTATTCCCCAACACTTCTATGGACAGAGGTGTACATTATATTAGACTCTTATTTCTAGTCAAACTTAAACATCCACGCTCAAGAAAATAGGTGGCTCATTCAGATGTCATTGTATACGGTTTTATAATAAACTTCCACGCCCCGTTCAAGATCTAAGTCTCAATAAATCATTCATTAAACGTAAAGGCCTACCAAGATCTCCTTTCTTTGGTATTGTTCGTCGAATCGTTGTGGTCTTTATGTTCTAAGTTGAGCTGCACGATTACTGACAAATGCGTGCATTGACTGGACAGGTCCACTCAATCTGTGTGGTTCTTTCTTCAAAAAACTGGCCAATTGCGAGTCGGACTCGCGCACCGAGGGTTCCGTACAAACCTGCAGGTATTCACGGTTTATGCATAAGGTTTATGTTTATGAAATTAAATGTTTTTGATTTTGATATTTGAGTTGACTGAATGAAATGTAAAATTGTGGTTTACGATTTATGACATATTAAAAAAAAACTACTTACTAGATTTCGTTCAAACCAATTTTCGGTGGAAGTTTACATGGTAATGTACATCATTTATTTTTTTTTAGTTTCATCATTCCCTTATTTTAGAAGTTACGGGGGGGAGGGGGGGGGGGGACACATTTTACCACTTTGGAAGTGTCTCTCGCGCAAACTATTCAGTTTAAAAAAAAATGATATTAGAAACCTCAATATCATTTTTGAAGACCTATCCATAGATACCCCACACGTATGGGTTTGATGAAAAAAATATTTTTTGAGTTTCAGCTCTATGTATGGGGAACCCCAAATATTATTGTTTTTTTTTGTGTGAAAATCTTAATGCGGTTCACAGAATACATATACTTACCAAGTTTCAACAGCATAGCTCTTATAGTTTCGGAAAAAAATGGCTGTGACATACTCGGACAGACGGACAGACATGACGAATCTATAAGGGTTCCGTTTTTGCCATTTGGCAACGGAACCCTAAAAACCATTTCAGACACCCATGTACTTGGTCCTCAAATGATCTGACACCGACTATTTCCTGAGTTTATATACACATTGACATTGATGAATTTTACGTGTACAATGACATGAATATTTACTTTTAAAGTATTATATTGTTTTCAATTAATCAATCAACGCAGCCTATCGCTGTCCATTTGTGGACTAGCCCAACTGTCAGTGTCCACGTTTCGGTACATATGTCATTACGGGCTGGATGTACTGGTTGAAGACTTTACGTCTTCAGACTTTGCGGAATAGGTGACGAGAAGACTTGACGAAGTTTCTCAAACGCTGATGTTTTCGCAAACCCACATGGGTTCCTCCTGTCGGCTTCCTTCTAAAAGTTGTGTCTACCGAGCTGCATGACTTGCGCTAAGTAGACATACTCCTTCAAAACTTCGAGAAGCGAACCCTCGATGTGGATTGGACTCGGCAAGACGTGCGAGTCGAACATGACTTTCGTTTTGTCCAAATTCATAGGAAGGCTCCATTCAGGCTATGCAAAATCTGGTCCAACTGTTCCAGCGTCTCTGTCATTATGACGATGTCATCGGCAAAGCGAAGGTGTGAGATGTAATTGCTGTTCACATTGATACCCTGTCCAGCCCAGTCCAACGTCTTGAATACGTGCTCCAACGCGTTGGTAAATAGTTTCGGGGATATCAAATCCCCCAGTCTCACCCCTCTAGGCAGTTGGATGGGGCTGGTTTTTTTATCTTGAATCTGGACAGTCATCGTGGCAGCGTCAGTCAACTCGACTGTAGTTGCAGAGGCCAGAACTGCCCATATTTCGATGGAGTAGAAGGCTTTGTCGTAGTCCACAAATGCCATACACAGCGGCTGGTTGACTGATCGGTATTCTGTCCAATTTGCCGAACAGTATGAATGTGGTCTACGGTACAGAAGCCACTAATCCGCCCTAATCTCGCACTGGTTGACCTGGAATGTCCTTCATGTAGTGGCGCGTTAATTCGGCCCGATGGTCATCTGCACTATGTTCCGCTGGTTTCGCCGTGCGCGCAGAGTATAGGTGCCCATAGAAATCCTCGACTTCCTCAAGTATCTCGGACTTTAAAGTCACGATTTTATATTGTTTTAATTATTGTAAATGTGAAAACTAAGTAGGTGCTTTTTTTCCGGTTCAATTTTCTTCTCATTTAATTTTTAACATGGTCTGGCAGTTTGCATAACGTATGCGGCCTACACAAATGTTCTTTCTTTGGTATTCTTTATCGAATCATTGAGCTCTTTAAGTTCTGAGTTGAGCTACATGATTACTGATAAATACGTGCACTGATTGGACAGGTCCAAATCAGCCTGTTTGGTTCTTTCCTTAAAGACCATTTCAGCTACCAATCCACATGGTCTTCACATGATCCGACCAAGATCATGTCTGGACTTTAAAAGAGTCTGTGACCTCTGAGTTTGTTTCGGCCTTTCTTCTCAGAGTAGTCAGATAGGAAACGCCAGAAATCTAGTTAAAAAAAATATATGATTGACGTGAAAAGTGTTTGTACAAACATACTTGCAAAAATAAAATCATTTATCATATTTTCAAGTCTATGTAATAGCATAAAATCACGCTGTTTTGCTAAAAGGGTGGGGCATATGTGTACTTTATAGTAGACTACTTTCACTAGTTTAACTTAAACATTGTTTAAGACCCATGGCGAACTTAGCAAAAATTATGCAGGACACCAAACTTCATTTCAAAACGATAAACTAGTGTCAAAAATGTAGGTTTCGAGTTAGTTTACCGAGTTGCCGACTGAAAATCGAATGGTGAAACAGGAGTGACTCCTTAGGGCAAGTCACGTTAGGAATTCCCACAGAAAATCTTGACGTAAGTCAAAACGGGTATTAGTGTCGTCGTTAAGCAATGAAACAAAGCAAAACATCGAGTTATCGTATTGATTTTATATGATAACCTCGTAAGTTAGATCGTTCGAACCAATTAGCAACATTATACGTCCTTCATTCGATTCTCACGACAGGTCATGTAGGTTATGTCGTCCAGGGTGGCCAGTTAAAATGTTTAGTTACTTTTTCTACCTACCATTCTTACTGGGCGCAATTTATTGCAGTTTTTGTATTTCCATTATTTAGTTAAAATTTGGAAAATTCTTTACATTTAGTCTTATATGACCTTAACCAGCGCAATACCTTCAGCAATATTATCCTCATATTATTGACAGATTGAAAACACGCAGATTTTTTTTAAACAATCATTCATCATCATTAGCAGCCTATAAATGTTCCCACTGCTGGGACACAGGCCTCCTCTCGGTGAGAGGGGATTGGCCATAATCCACCACGCCGGCCCAGTGCGGGTTGGTAGATGTCACATGTCTTCGAATTTTTAGTTCTAAGACATGCCGGTTTCCTCAAGATGTTTTCCTTCACCATTGCGAGTAACGAATTCCATTCTAATCACAGCGGAATTCATATGACGTCTTGAATACAAACGCAAAATATTTGTGATTTTATTAGTGGGATATCTAATAAGGTAAGTATGTGCAAATTTGATGAAAAACACGATGAAGACCAATCGCCTTTTTAAGTACCATAAAGGTAAAGATATGGCAGAAGTTATTTCCCATATTATATTGTCAAGCCTGAATAACGTATGGCACTGTATCTATAACTTTCGTTTGTAGTAAAAATAATGTTAATTTACTATTGTATACGATCGAATTATTCACCCTGTACGAGGATTTTCAATAATATTCGATTAGTGTATCACCACTAAACATCCCGGCCCAATTTTATATCGTTTTAATATCATTAGAGACGTTGACAAAATGCAGCTCTACCAATAGATAGGTAATCAGAGAGTATAGAATAAATCAAATAAATAATGAAATAAAACCAAATTAAGCCAAATTATTCATAGCCTGGCCAAAAAATGTGCGACCTACTCCGGATATGTACCGGTTAACATACAAGTTTTGCCCTTATTTGAATTTATCTTGAAGAAAATGGCGATGCGGAGACTGTACGACAAGTTATTCGCTATCTTAAAAAAATTCATAGCCGTTTTTCGACTCATCAGCATTCTTTTCGAATCTACTACATTCTAGTAGTCATACTAGTGAATTAGATCGTTTGTGCCCAGTAGATAGCCACGTTGTTTGCAGCTCCGTTGTTTACGTCCTTAACGCCTTACGCAGGAGTAGGGACATTCGCATTACAAGGTTTAAAAAATTTGCATGTCGTTAGGTAACTTTTTATGGGACTATTTATGAACGTAATATCTTATCTGTACAGGTTTAGCTATATTATATGCAAATGAATTAATTCCTATTACTGTAATTGCCATTGCCATGAAACAAGGATTGCAAATCCTTTGAAAATGTTGGTGGCTTGACACATCATGAAGCGGGATTTGTTTTCTTTGAATACGGCTAAACCGATGTTAACCGTAACGTTCATAGAAAACAAATCCACGTCGTTATGTGGTCTTCCAGGGTCCGGGATCACTGCGGTTGGAACGGGATCAACTCCTACATACTTATGCGCCATTATTCAATACCTTACGTTTACTTTGGATTTAATTTAAGGTTCAATTCGTAGTCGTACGAACTACGAAACTATTCACGGTTTCACCTTTTAAACTGACATCCCACAAGAGAACATTTTTGAGGACTTCCGATTTGTTTATCCAGGATAAAGTTAAATACACACTTCTGACGGAAAGTTTTTTTCCCAGTTATTATGTAACTTGTAGTTAGTGCCTATGTGGATACTGGGAAACTCCTTAAAGAAGAATCTGTAGTTCTAGATACCTTCGTTTTTTAGGCTTACCAATTTCATACAGTGTTTTATGTTCCGTAACTGTCTCGTAACTTTCGCATACATAAGATCTTCTTAATCTTCTGACCTACCAAATATTGAAGATATAAGTGGTATACCTTCGAATGTCTTCTTGTCTGAAAGACAACCAATCGCCACTAGAGGTTGGTAGGATACTCACATCAATGAACCATATATCAACGACCCAATTGTCAATAACACAGAAAAAGTTCTTAAAAATCCTCCTTTTGTTACCTCTCTAAACTTAAGATTTCCAATTCTATTGGAAGCATTTATTGGCACAAAATACGGAACAAAGAAGAAATTAAGAATTGGTCACAAGTTAGATTGTTGTGATTGATCGGCATCAACCTCTTGGGATAATCTTGAGTCTATAGTACTCTCGTCTCTAGGGGTCCACTGTCCCTGTTTTACTACCCCGACGTACTCGCAAGTAATCACAGATCTGTGTCACCTCGTAAAAGACGCACGCTTTCGGACCGACACACTGACGCGCCTTAATCGAAATCGATACTAATTTGAATTGTATTTTGGCAATTCGTGGCAAGCATGTGGAGGAATTACTTAAGAGCTTGGGTTGGGTACGAGAATTGCGATTTAATATCATAATGTAGATCTTGTTTACGTCGAAGAGGTTTTACTCGACTGTTACTTAACAATCGCAGTCATTTTTCGTCTGGGAAAGCTAGAATATAAATGCAAACGTACCTATTGATATTTTATTTCCCAACAGCTAAATTAGAGCAAGTATGGATGTCACAAGTAGAATTAACTTACACGTATCTATTGGCGATTGGCTGACAAACTATTTCGTGATATTTATCCCAATTCATTTGGGTTAGACACTCTAAGTACGTCTTTTTGTCGTCCATTTTACGAAGCGTATCATTGAAAATCAAACTATTCCATTGATCCTTTTATAAATACTTTTATTTATTGCGTTTCACCCAACGTCTTAATGTCTTTTTATAATAGAATACACCTGCTCTGAAGTTGGCAGCGATGCCATGTGTTTGATAACAAGCGTAGCATGTTTTGGTTCCAACACGCATCGCATAACCCCTAAATTGATACTAACATTAAATAATACGGTGCCGCTTAATTGTCTTACATCACACTGCGTACTTGTGTTTTTGATGATATTCCTGACTAATCGTCTAATTTGAGATACTAAGCCTCATTTCGATTTTGAGTAAAGGCTAGCATGTTTTGGTTCCAACACGCATCGCATAACCCCTAAATTGATACTAACATTAAATAATACGGTGCCGCTTAATTGTCTTACATCACACTGCGTACTTGTGTTTTTGATGATATTCCTGACTAATCGTCTAATTTGAGATACTAAGCCTCATTTCGATTTTGAGTAAAGGCAATGATCATAGCCAGTACTCGATTAGTGTCTGAACGAATAAAGCAATGAAGCAATTAATGGTGTCCCAAACTTCAGAATGGCACTTAAGTACGTTCATGACTTTTATTAGCATTTGAACTGGAGAGTTCCGTTGTTGAGGAGGGCCTTCAGGCAATAGCAATTAGAGCATACCGGTGACAATAATCAAACTTAAAACTTCGTTTGAAGAAGACGTCTTTCAGGATCCCGTGCCGATGAAAGGTCAAACGGTCACTTATGTGGAGGTGAGGCACGTCATCGAATGGAGCTGATAATTATAATGAACTGAAGTCTTCGTGCAAATGGTCGTTATGAGGCAAATTCAGCTTTTTCATGTCCACAGTGACGGAAAACTTCATCACGAGGTTTAAGAGCGTTCAGCGAGATTCAGCATTATTTAAAAAAAAGTGCGCAGTGGAGTACATTTGGCGCTTTTACAAATCTTTTGCTGTTATCGCCTTTGTTTGCATTATTTTAATACAGTTGTATAACTGTGGTTAAAAGAAAAAGGTGTGTAGCGTAACTGGTATATTAACTACTGTTGAATTACGTTGTATTTCTATTAGTTGTTTTTATAATTTTGATCATTTTTCAGACAACATGTGCGCATCATAATTTTCCACACATTTCTTTGGCTACATTCCGATCTCTTCGTTCACATTATGTTCTTGCTCCGATATTTCCGGACTTTTTCCTGATGTTCTTGAGATATATTATAGAGAGAGTCAACCTTGTCGCCCGACACCTCACGCGGGTATAAACCCATACGAATGTTATAAATTCGGAAGTAACTGTCGGCTTGTATTTACCTTTTCACACTTAAACCTTGAACGGATTTCGACAAAATATAGCAAGGAGACGTATGGTATTTAGAGGAAGGACATAAGTTACTTTTTTGTATTCAAAATAAGCCTAATGGGGGATGATATAGGGGACGAAAGTTTGTATGAGGAAACCCAACATTCTTTCAGTTAGGAGATATAGAAATTCAAATTTATGCCTTTTGTAAGAAAAAAGGAATTACGCGATTCAGCGTTTCTGTAAAATCTTTCCAAAAGGGGTTAAAATTAGGGATGTTTTGAAAATTCACGTTTTTAATATTTACCTAGCTCCTTCCATGGAATTTAAAGAATTGGAAATTGTCTGCCTGTTATATTTCGTACCTAACGGCTGAACGGAATTGGATAAAAGGCATACGGATAGGCCATGAACCTCGGTTAAGACATAGCCATAGAATACTTTTGATTCCGGATTATTTTCTGACAATAACGCGAGTGAAGCCGCGAGAAAAAATTAAAAAACTGATATAATCTAACAGATAGCTAGTACTTTTTCAGAACTATTCCTACTATTGGAACCTATCACTTAAATGTAGAAACAACTATTTCCATCCCCTTGATCCATAAAGTCAGCAACGTTATAGATCCCCGTGAGCATTTCAGCATGTATATTTAATTACAGAGTGGTGCAACCATTCTTCAAATTTACACAAACCGGAGCAGAGTAGTGAAACAACCATATGATGGCTGAGCCATAAACCATAAATGTTTGTATCCATAAATTATCACTTGTTCATTAGCAGCTAGTTAGCGCTTCCACCTACCAGCAGGAGTTACTTGTTTATATTTAGATTTATCCGTTTTCCTTGTTGTCTTGAAAGCGGTGAAGGTCATTATGCATCCTTATTCGAACACATATTATTCTGATTGCCGATTCCCGTTAATAGAAGCAATTTCAAGTACTTTATATCATTTGAGGGAGGGCTGTGAGGTTGTCTATCACTTACTTTATCGGCTAGTGACAGATAACCGATTCGTTATCTCGGTCAATTGGCCAAGATTGCTACTATGTCACACCACTTATGAACGTTGATCGTTTCCCATCTGCTGTTAATTGTCAATATATATGGTGTAAAGAGCTAGTTTCTGCTTTCACTATGGGGTAAAATGCGAGTGGAAAATAATAACTGAAATACGAATAATTGTGCCAACTGGTAAAATAAAGGATGTAATTTTGATAACGACAAAAATAACATAAAAATTAATAATAAATGTACAACTAGACAATGTTTTTTTATTGTTATCTTTTTTTTTTTTCTTTTATAAAATTGCTCAAAAATAAGTATAATATACAAAATGAATTAACGAATATACACTGTGTATGTACATTAACATTCATTTCCATGTATAACATTATCAAAAAAAAAAAAATGCTTATGTTGAAAATGTTGTACATATAATAATTTTTGATTATATTAATTTTGTGACTATACAAAATTTCTGGATATATATAAATATATTTTCAACATATTAAAATTGAAAGGGAACAGACACAATTTTTCGACATTCTCTTTGAATTTAGTCATAAAATTTTGATCACTGTACATACATTTATGATGAAGTGATATATGAAAATGTTGCAAACAATATTATTCTATTTTCAATCAATTTGATGAACAGTGTTACGTTACAACATGGATTCACATACCAGCACTAAGTATTGTTAGTTTTAGTAAAAATGAGTTTTGCTTATTGTTTTCAGCGGCTTGTTTGTTATTTTGTAACCGAAACGCTGTCATTTCAGCAAGCAGTCCCAACTCGGAAGGCAAAAGCGACGTGGTGGAGGTCGATTAGTGGTGACTGGTGTTATGATCTAGGATGCGTGTGCACGTGAATGCAAGCGCGGGAGTGGCCTGCGGTGCGTCAGACGTGCAGTGGGGCGGCAGGGTACGGCAGGGAGCGGCGGGGACGGGTGCATCACTTTGACTGCGTTCGGCGCCTGGGAGGCTGTATCACCTGGCGTTGCCGGTTGCCCTTCAGGAGGCGCGCGTGGAACGAGCTCGGCGTGTCGATGGTATGCTGACGGGAGAGCATCGCGTGGGGCGCGCTAACTGAGCTCTGACGGAACCATGGCAGGGAGATCTTCCGCCTGCTCTTATGTTGTTTGGCGGCGGCTGGCGGCGGGGTGGTCCCCATCGCGCCGGCCGACACGTGCCGGCACGCGTGTGCGGTCGCGACGCCTCCGTCCGTCACGGCGCGCGGCGCTGTCGCCACTGCCGACAGCGCGCGTCTCACCCGCGCCGCCCGCTTCTTCTTGCCTGCCTCGTCCACTCACTACGCAGCCTCCGTATCGAGCTACATTTCCCGAATTTATTCCACAAAGGCACACGCCGCAGCGTCGTGCGAAGGACGAACCTAATCCGTTCGTAGCGGATGAAAAAGCGGTTGACGCCGTAAGCGACGGCGGCGCCGCTCCTCTCGTGCAGCTAGTAAACAGCGAAGACCGTTGAGACACAACTTTTGCGTTTTGTGCTTTAAGGTAGTATCGATGCCGAGTTAATGATGATACATTTCAATTTCGCAAAACTAAATTAAACTTCTGGTCATTTCCCCATAAGGCTAGGGTGAGGTACGACATGAACCAGGAAATTAATTAACAATGCGAAATTGTTGAAATGTCACGAACGATAAAACTTCATATTAACTGTTTGCACCGGAGCTATTCGAGTGCGGTGTTATGATTATTGTCACTGTTACGAGGAGATCGACGGTCTCAGTACTTAAGTCCCCTTACGTGAGCAAATCCTTCAAGGCGGATTTGCTACAACTTGTCACCGCAAAGGTATTGAGTACACGGCGCAAATTACGACCTCGACTTCAAATACATTTTAAGCAAAACAAAGAGGACATTTTGTCAGGTGTGATCAAACATTTCAGACTAAAAGTAAGCCGCACTTTTAGCTATCAATATGACACAAACACAAAATTAACCCTTTATGTTCAATATCAGCATTTCGGAAACGCCTACGCCACAAAAAAATCATGTCTCTTATCCGTCAGCGACCTTTGAGACCGAAAGTATTCATTAGAAACTAATTGTAATCATTACGTATTCTTTAGATAGAGTCAAATAGAACTGAAGTCAAAATTCAAGGATTCTTATATTTTACTTAGAAGCTAGCATTGAAGCGTTTATAAACAAGGTTATTGCCTGACCCGTATTTTGCGGTCAGATCAAAGATGACCATGACCGGTCGTTGTACACTGAAGAAACCGTTTGGTGTTTTGCATAGCAATTTAAGACGGTAAGTAGCCGCCCTCTTCTGTCATACGATACTTAATTCCTACTTGCATGTTTTGGCGTTAAACCAGAAGCCAAAAAAGTGTAATCGACCTTATTATAAGTTTTTACACCCTCAGTAATTGGTTTGCAGAGATAAGTCCTCCTTTGTGAAGAACTTTTAAGCCGCACCTGGTATGGCTTGGTAGTTTGGCATTATTTGATCCAACTTTTTTTGGGTGGGAAATCATCAAATGACGTCTCCCGCTCTGGGCGGAGTTCTGTCAGACGTTTACCGACTAAAACTCACCCGTGTTCCTTCAGTTGCCTATGCCAGGGCTACGAAGGTAGAAAAACTTGGCAAACGGGCAGTGTGTCATTTTTGTGAGAAGAAACCAATGTAAGCAGCAGGGCAATAACGTGTTATCAATGGATGTCCAAAAAGGCTGGACTGGCACAGTTTCACAGTGGTGTGCCTACACTAATGTATGGAAACTGAATGTTGGGTGTGGTTAAAGGGGCATGAAAGTGGAATAAATGCTGACGAAAATTCCTTGCTAAGCATGTGTGATGTATCTACGAATGATTGGCTGAGGAATGATGATAGTGTGATAAGGCAACGGTGCGGTAAAAAAAGATGTAATGACAAAAAAAAAACAGGTGTGTGAGTGAAAACGCCGGATCAATTATTGATGACTAGCTTTTGCCCGCGGCTTCGCCCGCGTGGATGTCGGAAATTAATGCAAGAGGACGTACTACCGCGATAAGAATGTGTTATTCCAGGTTATATAGGTAATATAGACTCTGTGTGCTATTTTCGATGCAGATCCATTCAGACATTTTTGCGTGATTGAGAAACAAACACCCAATCATACATATTTTCACATATATAATATTATTAGTAGTAGGATTATAACTCATATTACTTAGGATTCATAGTTTATGAGAACATCATGTGTGTTGGTGTTTTTAAAATAAAAGTAATAGTATTCAGAGTAAGAAGACTGTGACATAGGGCTTGGTTTAGTTGAATATAAGTCTTCCTGGTTTTTCTTAACGCTCCTATTTTACCTATACAGACACTCAATCATTTACCAGACACCGAACATAATTATAGGAATAGTACTTTTGCCAGTGGCTTGGCCCGTATAGCTGTCGGAAAATGTCACCCGGGAACCTACTACCGGGATAAAGTAGGTATCCTATCTGTGACGTATCCATGATATAATATATCTTTGTGCCAAATTCGATCTAAATCCGTTTGGCCGTCTTTGCATCATTGAGAAACAAACATCCAAAAATCTAAACATCTAAGCCATTTCGCGGTCTCTTACTTGGAATAATACTATTAGGTTTATTTTGAGTATAATGAACACACATGATAGTCGCAATTACTATGAAGCCAAAGTAATATGAATTACAATCCTACTTATCCTGTACTACCCTGCCGCTGCCAACGCGCTCTGCGCCCACTTTTTAAATCTCTAATATCTTCTAAGATATTCATTTAAATTACATGCTGTAAAGGGCCATATTGATCTATATTAAATGCACAATGTATTTAAGGTACTTAATTGGATAAGGATTAATGCTGTATTGCTTAAAATCGCTTCGTAAATAAGCCCTTATTTCTCGTAAAAAGTAAAAGATAAAAAATGGTTATTGTGGGTTATCCCAAAGAGATAGACATATACCATTGAGGACATTTTTGTAGGCCTTTTTAAGGTGTACAATACTGTAGTACATTATTTTGATCTATTTCGTAGGATTCAGGAAGGTTTTTTCGAATTTTGAGACGTATGTCAGCGTAGTTTTCGAAGATAGTTATTTTTTTCTAAAATAAAAGAATCTTTCTAAAATAAGTTACTCCTTGTTACATCAGCTATCTGCCAGTGAAAGTCCCGTCAAAATCGGTCCAGCCGTTTCAGAGATTAGCGGGAACAAACAGACAGACAGACAGACAGACAGACAAAAATTGTAAAAAATGTTGTTTTGGTATATGTATCGTGTATACATCCATATACACTTAGTAAAAAGTGGTTATCTTAATATTAAAAACAGACACTCCAATTTTATTTATTTGTATAGATTTGCTTCAGAATGGTCAGGTGCCTAGTACTTGCAGCCAGCGTGCGTAATTGTCCAGATGTATGCACGTTAATGAAAGAAAAGGAGTTCTGTAGTTCCGGCCATTTACTAACGTAGTGCATTCAAGTAACGCGACGGATACTTTCCCGATTCCCGAAGGAGCGGTCAGTGGACGCGAACATTTATTTGCATGAAAAGTATTTACACCATGTAGGTACATGCTTTATTTTTAAGGTAGGTACGCATCCATTAAATTAAGAGATACACCGACAAAAATGTTTGTATTCCACTGTATTACTGTTAAACTCTTCGTTGTTTTAAAGTCAGTAGGAATATATCTCAGCTTGAACGAAACTGGTTAAATTGTTATATTACTTTACTACTTAAAGGCGATCGAATCGAATTAAGCATACATCGCAGGAGACTAACAAAGAGAGGACAAGAACGATATAGTTTTTAGGGTTCCGTACCTAAATGGTAAAACGGGACCCTATTACTAAGACTCCGCTGTCCGTCCATCCGCCCGTCTGTCACCAGGCTGTATCTCATGAGCCGTGATAGTTTAGAGAGTCGAAATTTTCACAGATGATGTAGTTCTGTTGCCGCTATAAGAACAAATACTAAAAAACAGAATAAAATAAATATTTAAGGGGTTCCCATACGACAAACGTGATTTTTTTTTGCTCGTTTTTGCTCGATATTGATAACGGCAACAGGTAGACGCTTGAAACATTCACAGAACATTTAGTTAATATATTCACTTGAAAATAAATAATTAAATTAAAATAAAACGAATATTTAAGGGGGGCCCCATACAACAAACCTGATTTTTTGCCGATAATGGTATGTAACCCTTCATGTGCGACTCCGGCTCGCACTTGGCCGGTTTTTTATTTTTATTTAACAACTTTGCTTTAGAATCTTCCTATTGTGACTGAATTTTTATACAGGTAACCCGCACCCTTCAATGGGTATCATTTATTATTTTTATTGTACGCAATGGGTTGTATATGGTTGAGATTATATTTATAATGATAACACTGTACAAAGACGCAGGCGACTGCTATCCTAGAAATCGGGAATATTGGTCTCATACCTGGAAGGCCCACAGTTCAAACGGTAGTTTGGGCCGGTCTTCAATTATAGTTGGCTTTGGCTTAACCCAAAACAAAAAGGCTTATGATGGTTAACCCTTTCACATGGCTCCTGAAATACAGGTACTTAAACCTAGCTCTGGAGCCAGGGTCTCAAGTTTTTTGTAACCTGTTTTTTATGGCAATAAAGAAATTATTATTATTATTATTATGCTTTGAAAATTTTAATGGGAAAAACCACCTTTGATTTATTTAGAACTGGCCAATGGGCTGTTCTACTGTTGTTATGGTTATTTCCCTGGGGTGTAGGTTATTTCACTGGAATTTAAGTAGCGATGGAAAGTGCTTTTGTGCGTTATCTAATAAAATACTACTTATTTATGTGCATATCAATAGCGGGATGTTATGTTATAACGTTTTCGGGGCTTTAGTCGATCCTAATAATGGAATAATATCTATACGTAATATAATAAAGCTTAAGAGTTTGTTTGTTTGAACACGCGTTCCAGTCGGAATTGAAAAAATCTTTTTGTGTATTATAGCCACATTCATAACGAAGGCTATAGGCTATTTTTTTTTATTAATGTAACTTCCTATTCTTTCTCACTACACACACTCACCCTACACTTACACGTAACGCTACCCAACCGTCGCGTCGCCCACCGATCAGAATGAAACTTTGCACATCAATATAACACAAAAAAATATTGAACCCGTGTTTATTTATTTTATCGGAATCCACTTTTTAGGGGTAGAAACCACCCCTAATAACCCCTAAGAAGGCTAACCCACGTAACTCTGGGTAGAGTGTGGTTGAGGGGGTAGTTTCTACCCGTAAAAAGTGGATTCCGGAAAAATAAAAAAAATGCGTTCAATATTTTTTAGTGTTATATCGATGTGCAAAGTTTCATTCTGATCGGTGGGTGACAGGTGGGGGTTACTTGTTAGTCACTACATACACACACATACCCTACACTTATACACCTCACCACACAGTTTAACTTTTTTATTTTACTTTTAATTTACATAAATTAGAATCTGTTTTCTATGCCACAATCTCTTATCGTTTAAACGTCCCAATTTACTTTAATTATGGCTTTGTTTGTTTACGGAGAATCACTGACTCCTAAGTCACAGGCTAGACTTAGTTAGGAGTCAGAGGATCTAAATTAATGTGAGCTAGTAATAAGCCTTAAATGTTCTTAGTTTTATGGATATTTTAATGTCATGGCTTGTGATGAAATAAAGAATTTATTTATTTATATTTATTATTTAACATTACGCTACGACCCTCAGCATTAAAGCAAAATTAGAAAAGTCGACAAGAACGCTGTGTGTGTGTGTAATGTACGAAGTAATAGCGCGGGCGGGCGATGGGATACGACGCGACGGGTCGGGAGCCGCAAGTTCAGGAAGAAGTCGCGGGCAGAAGCTACTCTAATAGACACTCGATTTGCCCATAGGCTTAACAGCTATCAGTTTTTTAGTCTCTACCAAAAACTAAACAAAGAATATTTTCTATGATGTCATAACAAAGTCTTGATTTTGTATGAGTACCGAAGATGAAACGCGAAAGTTTGGATTAAGACAGACGGTTGATCAATCACCTTCGCAACGACAAAGCAGTTTAGTTGTGATTGTAATTTATTTCGGAGTTGATAGTATGTGACCCAGATCAGCGCCGGTTGTTACGTGAAGTCTTGCCAAGTTGCCATCCTAGGAAACTAATAACTTTTCACCCGATACGACGGATCACTCACTACATATATTGTAAAACAGTCTTCTCCTGCTGTGTCTGTTTGTCTGAACGCGATAAACTCAAACACTACCGAACGGAATTATATTTATTTTTCAAAAATGTAAATATGAGATTTATGAGGATATAGTTCAATATAGGTTTTGTGTAAAAAGGCTGAAATGTGACGATAATTGTCGAAATGTCGAAAAAAATCATACAGACCGGGAGCTTTACTGGGTGCGCTGCATAAACCAATAAAGTACCTATATGTAAACAAAACGCAATTATTTCTCATAAAAACATCTATTAAACGTAAGCAGTAGGTACGTTTCCTTGAGATATTTTCGACCTCCACGCTGGCGACGCCGTGGGCAAAAGCTAGTAAAGTATAAATACGAAACCGGAGTTCTTGGAATTCAGTTCCACTTCGTAGCTAGTGACAACATTATCAGTGTGAAACTAGACTGAAGTACCTACGAGTATATCTGCTGCTGCAGACAAGACTTATCAAAGCAACACACTTCTTTTCAGAAATGAGTAGTAGTCAATTACACAGTGAAAATTCTTATGATTTTCTATCCCATATCATGGCACGGTAGGTACCAACATCATTTTCATATGCTGGATTATATCTGCAATAAGCGTTGGCAGACTGCAATCAGGAACGCTTTTCGTTAGTTCGCATTCATCTTTTTCTATGCAATAAAGAGGTCAACAAGCAAAGCATCAATGCCAATAATGTTGACGGTAAAACATGTTTACCACGTTTTTCAAAAGCCGTGACGTAATTCGGGGGTTTTACGTCTTTATTTTGTTACAGAATCGAGTAGACCGATAAATAAAAATGTTGGAACAATAATGTTGAATCAAACAAGCTTAACAACTCCTTAAAATACGTTGAATATAAAAGTATACTTAGTATCGTATTTCAACAAGTTGACTACAGTTTATTGAAAATAAAAAACCCATAAGCTTTACACTTCGTCGCTCGGGGCTGTATTAAACTGATGGCTTACGGTTATCGTGTGGTTATGCAAGGCTATGTAAATTATTATCTTTTATATAAGATGGCCCACAATCGTCTCCCGCATTCGTATTTTGTCTAACGAGCCGCCTTTTGTGTAGGTATAGGTACTTAACAAAACGTTTCGATTTCAGGGTAGCTCGGTCGCTTCACCCCCGTCCATTCTGACGTCACAAGGTTGCGACGCAACTCACGAAAAATCTTTTGAATATTTTTATGGAAGTAGTTTAATTATTGTCATTAATAAAGAAATGGTGCCTTCGAAACCGCGTCACTATTGCTGAATTTTGAAAGTAAACGGTTTTAGGCTAATTTCTTTAAAAAAAAAACTGTACTTATACAGGACTGTAGGTACTTGGTTTTACCTACCATAAACTTTTATTACACAACGACAGCTAATATTTATTCGCGAAAGCTAGGAAGCCTACCATTCTGACTTTATTTTGTCAATAATGTGTTATTATAGTCTTCAACAACTCTAATACTAACAATAAACATCGGATATAATGGATTGGTATTGTAACTAGATAGTAAACAAATGAATTTGTGGCGTCGGAATGTTTGGAGGAAGGTGCTCACAAACAGATATCGACTGATGACTTTCGTAACATTCATTCGATCCGCGACATTAAACGATTCCGAGATCAACGTAATCACCTTCCCACATCCACGACAGGGGCTTGCCCTTGCCCTCACCCCCGCCGTGTTTGCAAATAAAGTTAGATAAGTAATAGATTCTTGTGAAAGGTTACCCGGTAAGCAACAACTCGCCAATCAATAGCGGAGTTTGGTTTTCTGCCCAATAATGATTAAATTGTTGTTTTCAAACATTTTAATTGATTTTTAGTTCACTGTCTAAATTTTTATAATATTATATCTAGACAAATAAATAAAATTGGAGTGTCTGTTTGTAATATTAAGATAACCACTTTTTAGTAAGTGTATATAGATGTATACACGGGTACATATACCAAAACAACATTTTTTACAATTTTTGTGTGTCTGTCTGTTTGTTCCGGCTAATCTCTGAAATGGCTAGACCGATTTTGACGGGACTTTCACTGGCAGATAGCTGATGTAACAAGGAGTAACTGCGACTACTTTTATTTTAGAAAAAAGAATAGGATAAAACTTTTTTGTTAAATACCACGCGGACCAAGTCGCGGGTAAAAGCTATATATTATACATCTATATAAAACGGTTGAGTTAAAGAACAGGAGATGGGCAGACATTAAATTAAGAGCCAGCAAAGTGCTTTCAGCCGTCAGACTCAATTTTACAATCATCATCATCTTAACTCTAATCGGATGCACCTGAAATTCTGAATACTCGTATTTTACATGGAACTACTGCCTGTCTCACCTGAAAAACCCAGTTACTGGGTAGTACGATACACCTTGGTAAGACTGGTAATCCGACTTACGGGCTTCTGACGACCGTTAACAAACGTCAAAGATCGACGAATGATAGCGGGGACCCACAGCTTAACGTCATTTTCGAAACACGGAGGGGTATGTACAGATGGTCACCCATCCACTGACCAACCGCGGCAATACGTTTGCTTAACCTAGTCGATCGACTAATGCGGCTATTACTTAGCCACAATCCAACTAATTTAAATATAGTTGGAAGCATTCGGTACTGAATATTGAAGTTTCGCCGTAAGCCCCGTATGCCGATAGCGGACTCCAGGCCACCGTAGGCGCGAGCTTGCGGGCGGCGAACAATGAGTGGCTCGCCGCCCGGTAAGGACCAGGCTCGGGTCGACAGCGCGTAGTATTCCACGCGCGCCTCGAAGAGATGTCAGCAATACTAAAGGGGTCTACTAGGACCGATACCTGCCAGGGTCGCGAGATTCGTTCGAAAGAGTTACCGTGGCCCTGGCATATGGGCAACTGAAGGAACACAGGTGGGTTTTAGTCAGTAAAAGTCTGACACGCTATCCCGCTCTGCTCAGAGCGGGAGAAGTCATTTGATGATTTCCCATAAAAAAATCCCGTATGCAGTGGTGCACACTAAGAAGATTGCTATAAAATTGACGTGAAGGCAGTGCACTCAGACGATCCTCTCGATAATTGGACCCGCCCGACGAGAGCTTTAGAATCACGCTTAATGCATGTACTCTGTGTACCGATTCCGTGAATATTTTATCAGTTTATCACACACAAACCGAGATCTTTCTTAGAATCATACCTACTTATATATCTTACATAGATTTTTATTACTGTGTTGGTATGTTTATTTCTCGCTGTAAGCATTAGTAAAATATGTGCAGAATATTGGTTCAGTTTACCGATAGTGCTAATAATACTTTCGCCTATTGACGAGAATTTATTATTTAGTTCTGAAATCTCATGTCATTTTTGTCTAAGAAAAGACAGATAAACTACTAATCCCTTTAGTGTTCCAATAACAAATTCGTATACTCCGTACAGGTAAAGAAATGACTACCGAAAATTCATCTTAAAATATTTTAAGCTGCATGAGAAACGAGAGTGAACATACTGTTTTGTTTACCCTACAACGCTTGCCACAGCAACAACTTACGTTCTGAGAAACTAGGACAACACACGTAATACGTCACGTTGCGGTTGGACACACAAAAAATGGGGGTTGATTAAACCAACCCCATCCTTTTCAAAATTAAAAGCTTCAGTGGCGTCGAACGTGGTGTAGTGGGACGTGCTACCCCATAATTAGAGTACCGTGCCAAAATGGTAAAAACGGATCTTTTATAATGTGACTTTATCGGTCTGTCATGGATGCTAATATCCGGAACTAATACTGCTATCGATTTGACATTTGGAATAGTAATGAACAAATGAATAATGTCATCTAAATAACAAAATAAAGAATTGACAAAAAAATGTTCGTTTCTATGCAACAGGAGTTGAAATAGGTGGACTGGATATTTTTAGATATGTTTTTATCTTCAGTTCAGTTGTAATTTTGTCCGTAAAAATCAATTACCCCCGCCTTCTAGTTGATTGAAGTGTGTGTAAAAGTACGAAAAAAAAATATTAACTACTAGCATTTTAGAAAAAGGCAACAACCCTGTACAAAATAACCGTAGTTAAAATGAAAATTTAGCTTTGAAAATCAAACAAGAATTTTCCTACTGAACCCTTATACGCGACTCTGACTCACACTGTCGGTTTTCTTTTAATGCAAGCTCCATTTCTGTTGGAAAGTTTGTATAATATTAGTTTACGCGAGCTGCATAGTGCTCTCTTATTTATGATCTACAAGGACATCATGTATTTAGGCTTCACTTGTCAGTATATTTAGGTCGAAACCCGCAAGCTACATTTATTTGCTTTTGTACAGCAGCAACGAGAATAATAACAAGAAGTATGAATTTACAAGTAAAGTACATACAAAGGGCACCACAGTCAAATTGATGCTTTAGTGACGGAAGTGGTAAGTGCCGACCGGGCCCTTTCATATCATTATAGTAGCCTCTGAGATATACTTCTAACCCTTTTTATTTCTATGCATCGATTTGTTAGCTACTCGACATAGCTTTGCTAACCTGCTGCCTGTTCACCGCGTAGGTATTTATCATGTTTCATAGAGACAATTTACGATGCTCTATTTTACGGACAGTCAAAATATATCGTTTATCAAGCTAAAATTTAATCGTTTTCTCTTTTGTGATCACTGATCAACCATTTATCAATTTGAACCGACTCCAAAAAGTAGGAGGTTCTCTACTCGTCTGTATGTTTTTACGTTTTTTTGAAAGATGTGCCCTTACTTCGTGCCTTCCCTGTCGTTAACATAGCCAGTGGAATACGAATTGTTGTGCGGTAGATTACGTGACCAAAAAGTGAACAATAATCTTTTTTTTATTGTACCTATATTGGCGCTTTTTACTTTGTAAGTTAGCTTATTTTTAATTTATTGTTTTAAGCATTTGGTGTTTATCTATAAGTGATTGCTGAGCAGTAACTTACTTTCAAGAATGTATCATGTCACTGTATTCAGTGTGAACAATTGCTAAAAACTATCATCACGAATTATTTACTACTCATGAACTTTCGGTTAGTATTTAATTTTCAATAGCGAATTATCATGCATCTCTAGTTTGCAAATATTTGTTCAGTTTCAATAATCAGTAGGGTACTCAACAAGGCCAGCGGTCACGGTTACGGTCAACCGTGTTTCAATTGCAAGCAGATATTAAACATTACAGTTATTACCGAAATTGTTTTAGAGAGGATGGCGATCAAACTATTTGCACAAATATAATTTGATTAAATTATGAGCTTAACGTACGCTAGGAATGCAATGATTGGAAATATTTGAGAATACCCGACGTTAAGCGTGGGACACAGGGCGGCACTTTGGGTAATATTTTTTGAACGATGCAGACAACCCGAAGTAATTACTAGCAGCAGTAGTTGGTCGCTGTGATCAACTCAAGACAATGTTTATGTTCTTTCAATCCAGAATTAGTCTTCCTACTGACCGTTTTTTATGGGTAGTTCATAATATTTTTTGTTTTGTTTTTATTTAACTGCTATTGTTAATTTATTTTTATTTTCTTTTAATTTCATTTAATGTGTATATGTATCATTTGCATCGTTGAATATGTAAGCGGCCACGCCCTTTATGCCTGGAGGCTTTATTAAGGTTTTAAGTTCTGTTTTCGATTTTGTTTTATTATTTATTTCAGCTTGAGTTTAGTTTCAATGTTTTGTTTGTATATTGGCGTGTGCTAGCTGACATATGGCGAATAATGTATGTTTTGTTTTATAATATTAATAACTTACACAATATTGTATAGAATCAAGTTCTTCTAACTTAACAGACAGCTGTGCTGCTGGGGAGTTTGTTCTGCCACTTCTTCTTCCCGGCTAAAGCACTAGGAAGTGTCGAAGGGCGGGCGTTTTGGGGGGACAGTCTTATGTAACTTTGACGTTCAAAATGTGCTGACTCTTAGCCTAGTTTGAATTAATGACTTTTGATTTTGATTTTGAGTAGCAGCCCATAGTCTGGATTTGAATAAACATAACTGGCGAAATGTGGTTGTATAATAGGTACCATCGCGGACACCAACCTTATTGCATAAGTCATAAGGGTGAAAAGTGATCCACCGTTATTGTCCGGGGTTGTACACCTCTGTCTAACCCCTCGGGGATGATATTTGTTTGTCGCTGGCCGTGCCGATTAATATTGACCGAACAAGTGTATGCACGCCTTAGGTTATACAAATGCAATATTGCAAATTCTAAATGAAAGGGTCAAACTTTAAACGAACGCACGGGAGCTTAAGTAAATATTTAATGTTATAAAATATTCGAGTACTTTATTAGATGGCAAATTTTTGTTTAAGTCTGGAGGATACGTTCATTATGAATATGGTCCTTCTAACTGTACTGGATATGAACCGTTGCAACATAATTCTGATGGCATAACTTTATGCTAAGCTTTTATTCCAAAAGCCACGTTACCATTACAGAACACGGTCAACAAGACTAAGTAAAGACGCTTCGATCATTGTGCCCGACCAGCTTATTTGTAGGGATCCATTTTTGATTAGAACTCAATAGTTTACTCAGTGGGCGGCGCGGCGGTCGGGGGTGATAGGGCTTACAAAACCCGCTTTTAAATTAATGTGTGTCTTACAAAGAGGCTGGTATTTGGATAGTTATTTACAATGGTTTTTCAGGTGAGAGTTAGAGTGGCAGTATCTCAAGATAAATAATGTTTTATTTATAATTTTGTGTCGGACTCTTAAAGCACAAACACCACCGCAAAAAATCGGATTCTCCACACATTCACATGTACCATCTATAACTTTTAAGAACCATCTTCACCCTTGACGGAAAATGTTTAAGATGTTTTAATTAACGGGTTTCTCACGCGTTAGTACAGTACTGTGAAGAATATTAATTACAAAATCTGAAAAAAAAAGAAACTACCGAGCGTACCGTGTGGTGCCGGACGTAAAGAATAACACCACTCCATTTCTTCCCGTGGGTGTCGTAAAAGGCGACTAAGGGACTTACTAGAGAATGGGCAGCAGCGTTCTCTGTGCATTTTACCACCATACTGCGATCGCCAACCCGCCTGCCAAGCGTGGCGATTATGGCAAAGCCCCCCAAATTGGGGGAGGCCTAAGTCCAGCAGTGGACGTCTTATGGCTGAAATGATGAATGATGATGATGGATCGATAAATCTTATTTATGTTATCTTTACATGGTATTAAACAAAATCGCTTCCCACGTCTGTACGCTTAGATCTTTTAAATTACGCAACGGATCTTAACGCGGCTTTCATCATTGTACAGAGTGATTCAAAGAGGAAGGATTATATGTATAAAAAGCGGGCGAAGCCGCTGGGAAAAGCTAGTTGTCTATAAAACAACAATCTCCGGGCCATAACTCGATTGAAAATGCGTTCACCCATTACACCGTACCATGCAAAGATCGTGGTGTCGTGAGCGTATCAGATGCCGACAAATACGCACAAAAATGTGTCATTCGGTGTTGGAAAGCTGCACTTTTCTCCTCCAAGAATTGTTGTTTTTTATTGACCATTCCGTTATGGTCATGGTTTCGTATGATGTAATGAGTACCCTCACAGAGCGAGCGTCCGAACTACAGGTTTTAATTATTGTTTAAGGAATGTGCTAGAATTGAAAGTTTCCTTATTAATAAAACAGGTATGAATCAATCAGACTGGTGAAGTTTAATTAAAAGATTCTCAGTGAGAGCAAAGAATTGAATTATTATTAGAACTCGCATTTCGTTCGTCTACTTTCTGGCATTCTATTTATAAGGATAGTAAAGGACCTGTACTCATGTTTATCGTTGTCTAAAGGAATTCGTCGTTCCGGAATTCAAGTAAGTATTTTTTTATATGTCTGTGACTAATGAAGGGAACCAATAGATATTTATTTTTCATTCCGTTTGTTTTACTGTGAAACATGAACAAATTCAAAACCCGTGTTCAATTACGCGATGAATGTGGACCTTGTAGTGATATCTATTTGCATTGGCAATATTTACGTGCGAACCAATCGTAAAAATATATGACAGATGATGTAACAATAATTTTAGTAAGATGTCCGAAGAGACTGAATGGAGTTCAATGAAGTTACAAACACCCTGAAGGGTTGGAAAGCGTAATGTTATGAATTATTCCTATCGTGTCGATAGTGCCTACGATAAATCACTATGGACATTATTAAAAAATCACGAAGCAAAACTGTATGTGATGCGTCAGGGCCAAAGCAAATGGCGTAATCCATGATGGAAGTCATTATTGGGAAAGTAACGTCATACACACGCGTGACTAATGAAGGTAACAAAAATAAACCAATTGATTGAACCGATAACATAAATTACAAGCAAAATTCAATTCTCGAATTCCATGCTGAACCCCGTTGTTAAATTCCAAATGATTTATTTGAAAATAGATTGTAAAGATTTCATTTCGAACGTCCCAATAAACAGAACACGGAGACAATCTTAATAGAAAGCTGAGCTACCAATGAATCTCATTTAGCTGTCAGATTACACTGCACTTACCTTATCGGAATCGGTGGTGTTCCCACTGCCGAAAGACGCTAACGAGTTTCGGTCGAGATTCTCCGTCGTTTCGTCTAGTATTGTGTCATCCAGATCTCTGTAAACAAACTCGGTGTTAAGTGCTGTTAAAAATAAATTCAGTAAGCGATTTACGATGATTTAACTGAGGGCGAACCAAGATGGCGCAGATTTTTTGCTAAGACTTTAAATAAGATTATGAAAATAAGCTATACTTAGAAAACTGATCCCGGAGCCCTGGTCAGAGTACCTACTCATAGTTTATAGATTTTATCTATTTATTAAAACTTTATGCACAAGTAAAAGATATACTGTACAAAAGCGGAATGAATGCCTGAGGCATTTACCACATCACTTCTGCGCTTAGTCTCCCAAACTTACAAATCAATTACCACTGTACAATATTGGTGCCCTACGTATTTTATTATTTTAGAGTCTAAATCTCTATTTGCAAGGTGCTTACTTACAGTTAGGATTATTTCCATAAAATATCCCTACGTTACTTGTAAGATGTGACTTACCTGCTAGATCGCTGTGAGCTGGTGGGTCGAACGCGGGCAGGACTTCTCGGTGGCTGCTGCAAAGCACCACTGAAGTACGTTTCCTATTGAATGACAAAAAAAAATTAGACTATTTAAAGCAATGACCAATTGAATTATTCATTTGGTAAAAACATTATTACCTGAAAACTGGACTACAATATTAAATAAGTAAGTTTTAACACTGGCATGGAGTGTAGAACTATAAAATCAAAGCTCTTACAGTGCAATCCGATTATAACTTTGTGTATAGTCTATCATTATGTGTAGTCCGTCTATCAATCAATACATTTGGTTACTTAAATATTCAAGAGCCAAATAAGCTTGAACTGGAATTATTTCTGAAGTTCGTTGTTGAATAGTTGTGTAAGTACCTGTATAACTTCTCGGAGTCGTCGCACCCAAGTCTGCTTGACTTCGAGCGACGCAGCTTTGAGCACGATGCGGCAGTCACTCACCAAGGGCTCGCGGCCGGTCCATACTGAGAATTTGCATTCGTCGCCTTCGATGTGTTCCGTCACACCGAGCTCAGAGGTCTGCATAGAAAAAGTAATAATCTAGTAACATGTGTCTAAAGTTTCACAACATTGTGTTTTTGAGTTAGGGTAACCATTTTGTTTGTTGGTAGCAATATTTTATACAGATTGCGTAGTTAAACATGTTACTGACAAAACAAATTTGTTCAGTTTTTGTCTACTATAAATAGTACCAATGGGTCCAAGTTATAAGTAGCGCTATTCTTATCGATGGAATGACTATCGATATCGGTACGAAAAGAAGACGGAGCTTAAAACTAGTATAACCGATCACAAACTCACCATAAACTTGGTCTTGTAAATGTATTTCGCTTTTCCGTGTGAATCCTTGACCTCCTTAGCGAGTAATAGATGCAGGTCAAAGAGGAAAACGCGCCTCTCTCTTCCCTTCTTGATGATTTGGCGCAGGTCCCACACGTGGAAGGAATCCTGCAGGACCACCTCGCCGAGACTGTCGGTGGGCACGTCGCAACCCTCGAGGAGAGATAAGTGCATGGCGTCGTTGGCCTTTTTCGGCACCGAAAGCATAACTTCCAGACCGTCCTAGTAAACAATGAAAAATAATGTATATGGATATAACGTATCATCATCTGCCAACCTTTACCCAAATATATTGGAGTCGGAATGCAGTCTAACCCGATCAGTATTTACATGAGCGACTGTCTATAATATGACCCTCAGTTACTGGGTACCTAAGTGTCACCTCTAGGTAAGACTGGTTGTCAAACTTTTGGGCTTCTAATGACCTTAGTCGACATCGGCTTTACTTGCCATTTCATAAAAAATAGAATAGACCTGTAAAGAACACTAAAAATCCACGAATGACAGGGAGGAATCTTGGTACGTAAAGATGGTCATCCATCCACGGCTCGGCATCAGCTAACGTAGCTAAAATTGATCGATCAACCGGTATGGCTGCTTTTGCTAGCCAAGTACACAGTATGTTTCAGGAATGTTTGGATAAATTGAAGAGTGGGGTACAGACCCATAACCTTACATCATGGGACCATCTTCGTAACAATCGCGAAAAAAATATCAACTGTCCCACACCCTCAATTGTGACCACACCTATCTGATAAACGCTGTATATGTATAATTAGTATACGTTAGTTTTATTTCTGAGATCTATGACAGTCGTTCAAACATGAGCATGAGCTTCCAAAGTAGACTTAGAGCACCCTGATTCAGAATTCTCCGTGTTCAGAATTTATTACCGAATACAGTCCTGGGACTTATTTCACTATGGCGTTGACCAGGGGCGTAGCTAGGGGCAAGTGTAGGAAATTCTCACCCTAGACAAGAGCACCTTAGAAAATATCCCAGAATACTATTATATCTTCTTGCCAAACTTTATCGAAATACGTTTACCAAAGCGTGATAAAGCACCTACCAGCCAAAAACAGTAGAATCTCTTTTGTATTTATAATATTAATAGATTATTTTAAAGCGCTATAACGATATAGGTTCTGTCTAAATAATGCTAGAGAACTAAAATTCATAGGATAAGATGTATTTAGCACTCATAAAACACGTTAAGTTTTATTTGTCACTGGCTTTCAAGGCCAATATTTGTTTATAATAATGCATTAGAAATACATTAAGTTTTAGTGAATTATGGTGGAATTTCAACCACCTATTCCGGTCCACCTATTACGGTTCATGAGATACAGTCCGCAGATAGATAAACGGACGAACGAAACGTACAAAGTAAGCCGACCCAATATTCTTTGAGAATAATAAACCATAGGATGTTCAATATTTCTAGTACTTGCGAGACTTTACATTACAATACATATGACGTATCAGTCAGTAATTAAGCGTAACGCTAATAAATAGGTAGAATATAGGCGAAGCAACGATTTTTTTGCCATGGAAGATAAACTTAGTAAAAATAAGATTTTTTTACGTATGTTACAAGTTCACATCACACTTTTTATTATAGGTAATATGAGCCAC
Source organism: Aporophyla nigra (assembly GCA_947507805.1). Classification (NCBI taxonomy): domain Eukaryota; kingdom Metazoa; phylum Arthropoda; class Insecta; order Lepidoptera; family Noctuidae; genus Aporophyla; species Aporophyla nigra. Next base: position 7,047,023 of record OX382291.1, on the reverse strand, counting down.
ATGATTCAACGGTGTATCAGTGTTTCTAAATAAACAGAAACAATATTAGCAAAACTGTTGCTTAGATGTAGGTATTGGACAGCCGGACGGAAAATAACGTTGATATTACAAACCGAATCATGAATTATTTGTATTCATACATTGCCGCCATTTTGTCAACTTTGAATGATGACTTATGTTTGACGTAAGTGTAGTAGTCACTACAATCATCCTTCCGACTTGACGCAAAGGGTTTTCATTATAGAGAAATTGAAGAGACGTTGAAAGAAATAAAAAAATGGCTGTTCCATATTCAACTTCATTTCTTCGCAATGTGCTACATGCAGGTGTCGTAAAAATTATCTTCTTTAGAACCAGTTAATCAGTAAATACAATTTTTTGACGCTCAGCTCTATATATGACTCTAGCTATTGATTTGAAAAAGTTTGACGTAGACGGTAGGTGCACTAAGGCAACTCTTTGCAATAGGTATCTACCTGCCGATCTAACACTGGTCTACACGTTGACCAGCTCGGCAAATGGCAGCAACGCACAGTGAAGCATTCGAACATATTCAAATGCTCTGAGAAAAGATTTTGTATGAGACACTTGAGCTGTTGGTCTATTGTCTGTTATTAATTTTAAAATCTTTTTATTTTTATTTTTGTTGTTCCTATTTAATCATATGAAATACCTGAATGCACATGTACCTACAAATATACATAAAAGAACATTGCTGAGCATTATCATCAGTACGTATCCATGAGTATCAAAACAACATAGCAGATTTGTGGCATCAAACAAAAATATACGTACATTTTTAGGAGCGAGCGGTCCAATCCTGTTTGCTCTCGAATTTTTATAATACTTCAACATGATCGATGTTAGCACTTCCACTCCGAAGAAAACCATTACATTTTACTTTTATTTAAATGAATAATCACAAAACATTAACGCGACGTGCGAATACGTCCGAAAGGAACCAACTGTGCCACTTGGGCGTAAGGTGGATGAGTCACGAGGAAAATATTGAACTAAATCTATTGTTAATTACCACTAAGTGAACTAGTTGTTTAATCTCAAACAAATCCAACGTCCACTAACTTAAAACAATACTAAAAATGTGTGATACAACGTAATGGGTTTACGCTATTACCATTACCTCGTTGACGAGTGATAATACAGTCTGCCAAACCGGCAGACTGTTCAGAAATATTTACTGTATATTGTCCTGAATCATCAAGGACAATGTGAACCAGATTTATTACTAAACAAAGATTTCAGTGGAATATTCCTCAATCAATTAAAAAAGTGGAAAAACAAACAGAACTTGATGAAGGAAGTTTGATTCTAAAACGACATAGAGCGCAACGAAACGAAATACACAGTTTTTGTTACAACTCACGTTTGCATCGGTTCGAGATAGTTGTTTTGCAAATAGAATTAATAGAGGTGTGTATCGTTAAAAAATATTTAGAATTAAAAGTGGTTAATATTATTTAAACACTGTTTCTTTTGTACTTAAGTACTAATTGTATACAGCATTCACTCTAAGCTCGTTCCGGTTGTTACTCTTATTTCAATAGTAAAATCAAGCCATTCGATTCTTAATTGGCTAAATATTTCCCATATTCAGCAAATACTCTGAAACGGTCGATTATACACCATAGCATTCAGGCGTTATGGATATTAGTAAAAAAAGTCCCCATTTATTGAACGAAGACAAATGTAAACACAAACGCTGCGGACGCAGTATGCAGCGGACTGCGTAATCCTACACATTTATTCATGCATAAAAACCCTGAATGCAACGCAAATAGACTATAAATACCCATAGCATGCCACTGAGACACGTCACAACTGTAGTCAGAACATGACTAATTATCTTTTCCGATATAAACTAGCCTGTTAATCATTAAATAACTCAAAGTACTTCGCCTTCCTATAAAAACTTTATCTAATCTGCCAATTAGTTAGGTGAAGCTGAAGCAACATGTTTACAAAAATAGCGGCTAGGTTAAAGGATGTCCAGTCGAATTAGTAAACTCAAACGTAAATGCTGGCTAAATACGCGATATCTTCTGTATTAATAAAAAAGCTGAAGAGTTTGTTGTTTGAACGCGCTAATTCCTGCAATTACCTGCGCTGAAGGACGAACAAAAGGTAAAGGTAAAAAGGAATGCCAAGCGAAAACGAAGTATTCGCACGGAAGGGCGATGAGGGGGGACACGGTGGGTTGTCGACGAAATTTCTAGTTACATCTCGATTGTTTCTTACCTGTCTTAAATATTATGATGAGTAAACAAACACAACAAATGAAAGACGTTATCTGCCAGTTATAAGTTAACACTATTCTTGATTGTAAGAACAGATAAAATTCGTCGTAGTCGCGTTACCTCGGATTTTATTATATTTTTTCACGCAAATTGTAATATATTGTCGCGGTAACGTCTAGCGTCAGACTTGAGTTTCCCGGTCGTCTTTATCTTATCACTACACGTAATCTTTAAACCTACGTTTTCCGATAAATTGTTACGTACGTTAATCATATTACATGACCGAAACGTAGAAACGAGTAGTGTTGCCCAAATGCAAGAACAAGACGAGACTTAGCCAGTCTTGGTCTTGGTCTTGCGCCAATACACCTGGTCTTGGTCTTGGTCTTGGTCTTGCGCTCCCAGTCTTGGTCTTGGTCTTGGTCTTGCAGCAAGAGTCTTGCAAGTCTTGCAATTACCTATTAGTCTATTACTATTTATTAAAGTTTACTTTAAATCTTAGAAAAACGTATTAGAATTGGAACATTGTGAGCTTGAATTAACATAGCCATAGTAAAGATCAAGCAGATTAATAAATAACTGAAGATTTGATAAGAAATTCGAAAAATCAACTGACCTATATGTCGTTTTCCATGGAAGTAACTGTTTCTTAATAAACATTTATGATTTATAAGCTTACATTTGCTAAAACATGTAAAAAAACAAATTAATTACAATAACTTGACTGTATTTTAAAGAACAATACTTATCTGTCTAGAAAGAGATTGAACCCTCAACTTATAAGAAATTTAATAAAAGAGTTTTACAATTTATCATTTATTTGAATAAAAAATAAAATACAACACAAATCAACAGCTTTATCATTAGGTTATGATATTTTATATCAATTTTTTTGACCAAGAATTAATACAAAGTAACCATCTGGCTGACTCATCACTTAACCTATTTCTATGTTTTCTAATTACTAATGATGCTTTAGAAAATAATCTCTCAGCAGGTACTGAAGTTGCAGGTATTGAGAGAAAATCACGGGCCATTTTCGATAAAATCGGATACTCTGTCTCATGCGTCCTCCACCAATCTAAAATGTCTTCCGAGCTGGCAGTTCTTGGTTTTCTCAGGTACTCCTCCAACTCGTCTATCACTAAGCCTTGAAGACAAGATCCAGATGACGTCGAGGGACATTCATATAGTTTATCAAAGTCTATTACGTCTTCATCTTCATCACATACTTTATTTTCTTTTTCTGGTAATTCCAGAGATTTGTTCAGTGAGTGTAGACTTTTATATTCTTCATAAAGTTCATTGAACTTGCGCAGACTTTCTGTTTTAAGTTGCTTCCCCCACATTGTCAGGTCAAAAGTCTGAGCCTTATGCCTTGGGTCTAAAATTAAAGAAGTACAATAAATCCAGTTGCTCTTCTTGTAATGTTTAAGCATTTTGTCTCGAGCTGCTTGGAAAGCTAGAATGAGCCTTTCATCCACTTCAGATCGATTAGGTTTCTCATCTAACTGTTTTACCATGGATTCAATTTTATCTAGCAAGAGATTGAATGCTACAATGACTAGCGGTAATGTAACATATTTGTCTCCACCAAGTTTTGTACTTAAAAGTTTAAAGTTTATTAGAAATTTATGTTATTTTTCGAGTACCTGCCATTCATTAGCTGTGATTTGAAAATCATTTAATTCGGTGACAGAACTGCACAATATGTCAATGCCCGCTCTCACTTTTAAACCAAATCCAATCATATCATGTGTGGAATTCCATCTCGTTGGACAGTCAAGAATGGCATTTAGATTTGATGGCACGCCAGCTGCTTCACAAGCAGACTGAAACTTCTTCTTCACTATCTCACTTCTTTTTATTTTACTGGAAATACTGCGTAACTTTGTTACAGATGTACGCGAGTCAGCAATATTTGGTGCAGATTCTTCATCTTCCTCATCCTCAGTTTCGTCTGCATAGTCTTCGTACTGCTGATCTTGCGCGTTAGTGTCAGACTCACAGTGTAATGCTAAGGTCTTTAATAAATCTTGTACACCAAGGTTTAAAATGTGAGCAAAGCACCGGAAATGTTGATTGTCTGAATCAAAGTGTGGCGGCAGCTGTTTGCCCAGTTCATACATAAATTTGGTATTTGCAGTTGCGTTGTCGACCGTGATACCTTGTATTTTATCAATTATGCCATATTCCAATAAACATTCATGGAAAATCGTTGCAATATCTTCCCCAGTATGTCGACCGCGTGATGGTATAAAATCAAGAACTACAGATTGATACTTCCATTCGTTGTCTATATAATGAATAGTAACCCCGTAGTAACTCCTACCAGCAATTGACGTCCACCCATCAATGGTAAAAGACATTTTAGATAATTGTTGAAGTCGTTCCTTGAGATTCAATTGGAGCTCTTCAAATCGCTCTTTGACTTTCCTTCTAAGTGTAGACCTTTTAGGAAACACCATATTAGGGCAAATACGTCGAAAATATACTTGTGTAGCTTCGTCATCGAAAAATGAGAAGGGAAGATATTTTTTCACCACCCAATCAACTGTAGCTGTCGTGATGTTGTCACTGCTGTTTTCCGACTGAAACAAAACAATAAATCTTGTGTTATTATTTAAAACATACTAGGTTTGAGCGTATAAGAGGAGGAGGTTTGTTGTTGTTAAATCGAGAAAATCGTTAAATTGATATTTGTTATATTAAGGTTGCACTGTACTGTAATTTACCAAAATAAAGTACTTAGTTGTTACTGGCCGATTAAATGAAAATATGGGTGTTTATAAAAAATATTTAAGACGATAATTACATACTTAATATGTCGCACCCCTAGATGAAAACACCACTAACTCAAAAATACTTACGTAAGTTAATGGCGTTTTTGAAAGTATCGCATGAATAGCTACGCGGAGTTAAAATTCTTTTAACTGTTAAAAAAATATTCTTACCTGTCCACTTCTTCCAGCGGTTACTAAAAAGCTTGTGATATCTCCACTTAATTTTGGTTTAACAGGAAGAAATATTTCTGATTCCTTTTTGTGGAAAGATATTAGATGTTTCCTTAAGCCTGAAGTGTTTCTGTTTTTCATTTTTATTTCAATCTTTTTATGTTGGCACAATTTACAGAAGGCAGTTTGGGATGCATGAATTATTTCGAAAAACTCCTCAAATTTGCTTTTGGGTCTTTTAGATCTGTGACTCAAACTCTCGTTACTCGGACTAGAATAATTTGAATCTTCGTCACTCATATTAAATTGTACACGTGATACGTTTTTAGAAAACAACGAGAATTAGTAAAAACAATTATTAAGTTAGACTCGAAGCACAGCTCAATTGGAAATGACTGGAATTAAAAGAATTCCTTTATTTATAGTACGTTTCCTTGCTTTCTACCGCGCCGCCTCGCCACGTGCCGGCTCTATGAAAAGGATGCCGCCGCAAATCAAACAATGCCGCGTGCGGCGTACAAACACACACTAAATATTACCTACTTGTACAGACGCGACGCGTGAATAAAATAGAATTAGTGCCAATCACTATTCTTTACATATAAGTGAATGTTTTGGCGTACATCTATACTAATATTATAAAGCTGAAGAGTTCGTTTGTATGTTTGATGACAGAAGTTTTAAAATAAATAAATAAGTCCTGAACGTCACTATACCTCCAAAGTTACTATTCCTCGTGGACGAAGTCGCGGGCACAGCTAGTAAATACTTACTCTTGTTTTGGCGTACATCTATACTAATATTATAAAGCTGAAGAGTTCGTTTGTATGTTTGATGACAGAAGTTTTAAAATAAATAAATAAGTCCTGAACGTCACTATACCTCCAAAGTTACTATTCCTCGTGGACGAAGTCGCGGGCACAGCTAGTAAATACTTACTCTCATCATCTCTCTCAGAGATATTCGGGCTGGTAAGTAATACAAAACTCTTATCGCAGGCTTTTTATTTTATTAGTAGGTAAGTACCTACGCTTTTTATATTATTTTATTAGCTTTGTAGAATTTTTTTACACGTTTCAAGTATATTTAAAAGTGGCTACAATATTTATTAAACGGGTGATATTTGAACACTTTTTTGCTATTTTTTCTTGTAAAAACTTAAGAAATATAATGACTAAATGTACAATAATAGTACCTAAGTAATTAGTTTAAAACCATATAAGTAATCAATATTATAATATATACTTACTAGAATGAATTAATATGACATCTACTACCTATCCTTACCATTTTATCCTAATCATAATACTACTTGCGTGATCAGTATAATGTATTCATTTTCATTCTAAGCACTCTGAAACTTATTTATTCTTTGGAACACCTGTAGGTACTCTTAAAAAAATTCGAAATTATTTTGCATGAGTATACCTACGCCCTATGGCGGCAATCAAATAGTGTCACAAATGTTATGATTTCGGCGTGGCGGCAACGATTGTTTTAGATTTCAAAAGAAGCCGCCGGCGCGTGTATCATAACCATGTACTTCCGAAAAGCGGCAAATTTCTTTGAGAAGTAAGTACAAAACCTTTGATGCCGCATTATCAAAGTGCCGATGGTTAAAACATAACTATGCATGCACTCAGTTTGATTTTAATAGATATTTTTTTATTCGTTATGTTTATGGTATTAGTCGTAATGCGCATAGGTCCAGTTTTTCATATTCTTTGATACAGTTTTTTGCGTCTCATAGAATTCCTAAGCGTACCTACCCATACACCGAACTGTTACACCTAACTACTCAGTGAAATAGCGCTAAGTCCTAGCTGCAAGACGCAAGAGTCTTGCAGGCTATGTCTTGTTCTTGCTCAAGTCTTGCACGGTCAGTCTTGGTCTTGGTCTTGCTAAAAATACGCGGTCTTGTTCTTGGTCTTGGTCTTGCAAAAACGCAAGAACAAGACCAAGACTGCAAGACCAAGACTGAATTTGGGCAACACTAGAAACGAGTGTTCCTTTTTTGTGGTAAACGGGTAATAAACAAATCATGAGTGCAGTTGACCCTGAATAAAAGATAGTGTGAGCTACTTTGAAGCAGTTTATGCAAGATAAACTACGCTGTTTTTCGAATAATTTGTAGACATTTTTGGAGCGTAATGAGCCTGTTTCAGGGGCCCAAAGAACCACTATCACTGAAATTGAGTAAAAAAGGGCGTAATACGTTATCTAAATTTATATTAAGGGAACATTACGGGACTAGTTGACAAAGGTTAACCCGACTGGAACAAGACAAAAAAAAATATAACGACCGGGAGAACTATGCTCTCAAGTCGACGTACCCACGGACGTAATAAAATTGCAGCGGGACATTTTCGTGCTTTCAACTCACGGTATTGAGACGAGGGTTGAGAATTCAACAGACTGCATCTATTAATCACAGGTATACAATTCCTTTCACCTACAAATCAATTCAGTTGGTACCTATTAGACTATTTTTGCGACCGGCAACGTGGGGTAAATGTTAACATCGGTTTTTTTACGCTTGTTAAATGCACGTACAGTTCAACATTCCCCTTAATTGACAAACAGGATAATTCGGTTTCGTCGCTACAAAAGGTAGGCGTTTTTTCCCCGTACTGATTTATACCACCATTCTTAAAAATAAGGAAGTGTTATGATGTTAATTTATTTAACGACTGTAAACTTATCAAGTCTACCATCAAAATCTGTATCGCTATGTCTTGCACGCGCACTACATCGTCATCTAATTTTATTTTATCGGGGCATTGTATTTAGCCTAGTGATCACCCAGTGGTCTAAATACGGCAGCAATTCATTAAAATAATAATCAAAAAATAGAACACGCTTCGATAGAAAACCAAACTAAAAAGTAGAAAATACCTTAAAAAGCACCCCACGCTTTTTTTTTCATTATTTTCTACTTTTTAGTCTGGTTTTCTATGAGAAGTGTGTTTTTTAGTTTTTATTTAACTATTATTTATTTTCTATTTTTTAGGGTGTTTCGAATTTTGAGACGTATGTCAGTGTAGTTTGTGACGTAGTCAGCGTAGTTTCGAAGATAGTTTTTTTGCTGTCCTGGTAACCCTGGCAAGGATAATGGCACAAATTTATGAAATTATAGTATTGTCATCGGTCCTGGATAAGTCTACAGAGTTTAAATGAAATCTGGTCGTTTAAAGTGGGTCAAAATCGCGCTATAAGAAGTCGGTTACAAACAAACATACTAACATACATACAAGTGAAGCTAATATAAAGCGTGTAAAAATATTAGCTATGTGTACACCTCCATATAAACTTTACCTGTGCGAGATTTCGTACTCCTCCGTCCGCGTAATTTTCGTAAAACGGAGTACAAAGTTTTTGCTTCATGTATATTAATATATAGATTATACAATAGAATTTGGCATCAGTCCTATGTTTTGAATACAGTCGTAATCCACACAGACAAGAGAAAGCATGCAGTGTTATAAATATTTCTTGATACTAAATTTCGTACGAAAATTACTAAAAATAAAATGTTTCGAGTGCGTCAAATATTTGTTCTAAAACTGTACCTACAAGTATGAATCAGAAATCACAGTTGAACTGACCGAGTGCCGTGTTTGTTAAATTTATTTTATAGTTAATTCTAACAATGAAGATAAACGGATTTACGTCAATATTTGACATCTTTATGAGTAATCAATGTGCTAGAGTAAATTGTACAACATTAATACGATGAACCATTTTATCATTCTAAAAGCACTGTAAACTTTGAATAATATTATGAGTATGAGACACGTAACCTTGATAATATTCCTACTTTTCATAAACTTTGAACTGAGTCTTATTATAGGAATACTGACCTTGATTTCGCCTTGCCCCTCGGCGCAGCACGCTTGTAGGTCTTTGAGCAGCAGCTGATACTTGGTGATCCGCTGCACCGGCTTGATCAAGTAAGCAGCGAGCGGGTGCTCCAACTTCTTCTTACGTTGCACCCTGCGTCACAAAAGACGATGATGTAGAAACTAAAGCACAGGCCACAGTCCGAACGAAATGACAACCATTATCTACACTGCTTAGTTAATGATTTTGATAAGAGAATCTTTTAGTGGAATAACTATTGTTGTTGTATACACAATGCGATATCCCTGCATCTGTACGTCGAGAACTAAAATGCACGACGAAAACTAACGTTTGTCAGTTCAAAGAACGAATGGTGATGACGCCTGTTAGAACGATAAGTGTCTATTGTTCGGGACGTGCAACGGTTTCTATGGAGCCATCCTTTAAAAGGATGATAAGATGATAACAAACTGTTTAATCGTCCAGTCTTCAAATCAATGGTCAGTACCAAATAGGAGTTAATGAGTGTCTCAATTGGAATGTTTCGCCTTTGCAGCTATTTTGCGAAAACTATGTCGTGTCTTACATACGGGTGCAACGTAATATAACAAGACTCACTTGATTTGATAAGGGAGCTAAATGTGAACTAGTTTATCGGTGGCTACAAATAAACGTAACTATGAGTAACTGCAGTATTATCTAATGCACGCTAATAACTTTGGACTGCGCACATCTTAAACGTTCGTAACAAAAAGCTAAAAGACAAAAGTAAAAGTTTATATTGCTGCAGCCCTCTATTTTTCTCGAACCAAGCGAAGCGGTAGCTATTGTTTTAAGGATTCAGATATCGCGGTTTCCCAGGGCTTGCGAGATATGCTGTTTTTGCATAATAAGCAAGATAGACTTCGTGGTACGAACGTAAAATTATCACAGCGGGGTTTTATTGTGCACTGGATTTTTACCTGTCGATGTTGAACCGAGCATTTAAAATCCAACACAAAGCACCCCAGCGCATCGTAAAACCGCAGAGTTCAATTTTCAACTTTCGACGCTAAGCATTGCGTTCAAGATTCAGTACTTTAAGGTATTTACTATTCTCAAAACAGGAAAAATGAAATGGAACTATTTGAAACCTAGCAAAAGTACTCGACGTACCCTCGTGTGAGGGATTTCGGTAGAGTAACATAAAGCCCCCGTTCACTTCAGTGCATATGATTGCCGTGGATTTCGGAGTGATGGAATTATTGGAAGAGTGCGATGAATATTTGCGCGCAAACAATTCGTTGAAGTACTTTACTACTTTTTTTAAAGCTTTTCGATTGATACGATACGAAATGCGAATATGGAAAATAGTCTGTGTTTGACATGTGGATTAAAAATAGCCATCAGAGTTTTAAAAATAAACAAAATTTTTGAATATTACAACTCAAGCCAAGTTACTTTCATTAAAGACATGATTATTTATGGACTATTACCACTTACATTGATGTTTATGTCTATGTAATAAAAGTTATTATAATTGTTTTGTGAACTAACTTTTATTAAAATGCTATATCATATTACGTTATGCTGTGAAATATTAAAGGTGTTTTTTATAAGGACATAATTTGTACAGAGCCGGACTTAAAAGTACAATACCGATTTGTATACTTAACAAGATCATTAGATAATTTGTTAAGGAGGACCTTGTGGAGTTCAATCCTGACTGCATCGGGATATGTCTACCAAATCAGACCGAGTACATACAAACTGAATAAAAGCTTTCAATGACGCCATCTGTCTTGAATACCTTACGAACTTCGACCAAACTCGTAAATAACAATAATAAACGCGTTTATTTCTAAGAAGATACGGTGAAACATACGTTTACATTTCAAGGTCTATTTCAAAGTTCAGTAGTGACGTATTAAGACCGATATTTACAATGTAGAGCAGCATTTACTGTCGCATTGTGACGAAAGTTTAGTCAGTTAACCTGACCCCCTCCCTCCCGCCTCTCATCAGAGAACCGTGTCTTGGACAATTATTTATACATGAATTATTGAGACAGTGAGAAAGATAGAGATTGCTTATAGCCGATGAAATGTTGTCACTATTTAACAGGTTCAGTGGCGGATGCCCTCCTGGAGGGCTCATTGAAGTCACGTAAGGGATGCCGGGAGATCACGGAGAGGTCATTTTAAATGTGCGTTTTTCTAAGCAAATAAAACAACAAAATTTGTGAAAATAAAATCAGTTGTGCATTTTAACAAGATTTATCAGTATAATTCGTAGCATTTCCATTTCTTACACGCATTTTTTTTTTAATTCGGTCAGTGTTTTTGGTTACAAATATTCACTAAAAATGAATATATTCATTTCGAGTATACAGAAAACGAGGATAAGTTTAAAATTGTTAAAGGTTAAATTTTAACGCCTTTAACTTGCTACCTTCGATTTTAGAAAAAAAAAAATGCAATAATCCCTTACAAACAAACATTGGTTTTATGCGATAGTAAAAAAATATTTGGAAATCTGGGCGTGCAAGTACGACACACTCCGCCAGTTGTTTCACTTTAATTTAATTAAACACTGAAAGTAAGTTAAAATATATTACTATGCATGAGAGCTTCACAAAAGTTTGGACCCTGTTTCGGGATCAAAGCGAGCGATTATGCTCTTTCTTAATATTTATTTCGCATTTCCGTGTTGTAAAGATGGTCTTAAACCGACTGCCGGCGCCTCAAACGTCCTCTTTAGCGCAAACGTAATGCCGGCGACTTGCAACATGTCTGGCGTGTGAGTCGATGCAAAGCGGGTGGAGTTGAAAGTAAGTAGGTATTATATCCTATGCATTAATTTTGAGCTTTATGATATCATACGATACCAACTAACAAATCTCGTGTTATTAGTAGTATCGTACTGACAAAATTCTAATATGGTAATATGTATTGTCATAGTGGCTTAGTGGTTAAGGCCTCGCTCCTTATGTAGTTGTGAGTTTAAATCCGGGCAAGTACCAATGTGCCTTTTTCAATACACATCGACGGTGGAAAGGAAAAACAAATGACACGCTACTTTGGTCGAAAACGAGTTTTCGACGGGACAGTAATAGGTTGGTATTAGTACCTCCGACATCGACATAGCTTGCAGAGAAAGCAAGCTAAAGAGTTAGGCATGTTAGTCGAAGGATCGATGGCCGGTACAGCAGACGAGCCCTGCACCCTAATTGCGAAACGCACAATTTATCAAAATCTGAATGGGATTGAAGATTATTTCTAAACCATTTAAAATATATTAATAAATAATAAAATTTGTTCGAATAAATTGTCGGCTCAGCAACATAAATAACGCATAGAATGTTGTTTAATTATGAATATTAAACCAATCGATAAAAAGTTCCGCAATTACCGTTTGTTAATTGTCCAGAGGGTCTGGAGTCAAGACCCCAATTAGATGGACTGAAGACCTTGAAAAGGTGGCTAGGGCAGACTAGATGCGGAAGACATGATGTTGTAGCGCAACTTGAGTAAGCTTTGTCAAGCAGTGGAAATTCTTCGGCAGAAATTCTGATAATTTTTACCTCTCAAAGTAGTCTCCTGCATGCTGCACAACTGCGGCGTTGCTGTCGGGCTTGTTGCGACAGTAGGACACGTACATGTCGAACTCGCGCGCCCATGTCACGAAGCAATGGCCGACGTCCTCCGGCATGGTCTCGTACTTGTCCAGCTCGCGCAGGAACACGCGCTCGTGAAAGCGGTGGATCTCTTCGATGTTGCCGAATATTATTTCCTCCTGTACGGAAATGAAAGTGAAACAGTATTAGTTATTTCTGCGGTTGTAACTGAAAGTATTTCAAAAACTATTCACTAAAGTAGGTAAGTTACTTTGAAACATAATAATGTTTTTAATTATGGGATCGAACAACACGTCACACGCTTCTAGGCGCATTTTTAAAAAAAATAAACTCTCCGTTACTCACAATGTGGCATGCCACTCCTGATTATTTATTCTGTCATTTCCCTACACGATGGTTTAGCAGCGCACAGAAAACACCTTACACCTTAAAATAGTCTGCTCGTAACTCGCTGCTCGCTACTATTTAAACAATTTCAGTCATTTTCGATATAGGTTTTTCAAAATTATTTATTTTGTCACATCAACCGCCGACTAAACCAAAGAAAATTAAATCTTATTTCAAGGACATAAGGCTCAATTTTAAATGCGTTTTGGTCATTGTATTATGCTTTTAACTCAATATTATTTTATTATCATTTTGGGGTGTATGAAGAGTTGCGTTAATTATGTTCCACGTTGTATATTGATTTAGTTTCCGAGTAATATAGAGACTGCTAAGTGTACCTATGTGATTATTATTGGGATTTTCCATCTGAAATTTCTCAGTAACAGGCCGGAGTCTATCTTTGCGCCCAGTTGATGAGTAGATGGGTAGTATCGTCCCTATTGCATGGGAGTTAAACCTAACTGGTGAAATGAGGGTGTAATATCGATACCACTGCCTAATATTTATGGGATTACAAGCGTGATGTTATGTTGAAATGGAACCCTAAAAATGAATAACATATTCGTTCTTTTCGTGTTGGATCTAATATAATAATATATGTCAGAAAAACATAGCAAAAAGGAAAATACAATACCAGAAAAACCAACTTGCGAAACGAAAGTTATTTTTCATCTCGTAGAGTTTTCTTTTTGAATTCGTCTGTTTTTATTTTTCACTTTTTAGTTGTTTTTACCTATCCTAAACAAATTCGTATAATTGCTATCTAAATAACAGTTACAGAGAAATATAATAACATCATCAAATTATGCAAAGTGGAAATAATACGTATCATTGAAGCTAACTCAAAAACTAACCAATCAGAGTAGCTTTTTTGTAAAAAAAAATCACGTAAATTAATCCAAAACTCAAAGAGACATCGGTATGAAAAAGAAACCCTACTAAATGCATAACCTCTTCCTTTTTTGGACTCGGTTAATAAGACTATGGTGTTTCTAATTGACTGTTACTGAAGTCAATAGTTTTTGAGATATGGGATACACTTTCGATTACATAGAACTAGCTTAGTTTTTTTTTATTTCGAGACACCCTATGAAATGTGTGTAGGAAAATAAAAAACTATGCATAACAAACACACTTATTGTATATTGCGTTGTGAGCAATTAGTCTGTTTCTAATATATAGTTTTATGTACAGAAATCAAACGTATTAATGCATGGCACACGTATAGTCAGCGTCAAAAACACCAGAACGAACAGACTGTTCAAAATGATCACAACAACAACAAAGAAAATTAAACTTTATCTTAATTGAATAAAGTTCTTGTCAGAATGACAGTTGTCGTGTTGTGTCTTCGTTCTGAAACATTTTCTTGTTTCATTGAGTTAATATTTAATTTTCATAATTGTTTAGATCATTTTAAACAGTATGTTCGTCTCGAAATTATTGACGCTGACTGTACCGTACTTAAGACGTTTTTCTATTTCTATAAACACAAAGAATGGTCGAGTTTCCATACCTTTCCCTGCAGCGCCTGCGGTACCGCGCCAGGGTCGGTGCGCATCTCCCGCAGGTAGCATGTGATGCACGTCTCTAAATCTTTGACGTACGCTCGTTCTGTCTGCAGCAACTCCGCCATTATGAACCTTAATAACAAAGCAATAACTGTCAGTTTATAGGCTAGATTAAATAAAATGTTTTATGGTTATCAGTCTCTTGATATAATTAATTTACATACATAGATAAACTCACGCCTATTTCTCAAAGTTGAAACTACATACCGTCACCTGCTACGATCCCTACAAACTATTTTTGCTTCGTTTACTTTTCACTCACAGATGCCTTGTAAATACCCTTTGTATTCATCTTCTTAACCACACCATCTATGCAATATCTTTTAAATTGTTGTTACTACATTTTCTTTAATCATGATTTATTCTTATAATGAATATATTGCGTACTCTTTGCGCCTGGCGCTGCGTCGTTTGTCGTCGCCAACGGTGGTGGGCTGCGGTTCTGCGCGCGAGTCATTCTCGGCCGACTGCGACGACGCTAGCGACGGCGCCACGCCCGAGTCACTCTCAGGCTCGCTCTCACCGCCCTCCATTGATCCGCTAAACTCTGCATATCTGGGCACAATACACACCAAGTATAAATTATTACACTTAATTAAATGATTTAATTTACTCATTTGGCAAGGTTTATCAACCATCGTTCTATCGCGCAATAAAAGTAATGAAAGTAGACTTGTGTATTAGTTGACACTTAGCCAAAAATACGTATAGAAGAATGGCAATGAATGGAATAGTTTGGCTAGTAATTACCTGGCATCAACAGCGGCGACCCACTCCTTGATCTGAACGGCATGCGGGTGTCCTTTCTCGACGAGTCCATCGGCCAGTTGTGCGAGCAAGCGCACTCGCTCGCGTGACTCTCTCGCCACGCCGCCAGCCGCCGCCGCTGCCGCTGCGCCGCAACGCTCCTGCGTCTCTTTGATCCATTCAACAGCAGCGCGGGCCGAACGCTCAAACAAAGCGAACTGTTGACACTGCTCTAAACGCTTCTTACGGACTGTCCAGTGTTCCAGTACCTAATAGGGAAAAACGGCTTATAATCTCAAATATTAATATCTGACTTACTAATTTGTTGTGTCGTGAAAAATATCACTGGTGTTTTTGACTCTCAAACATTGTTGACTCAAGACTTGAATTAAGTAGCACTTTCATAAATCATATTCTCGATTAAAATTAAATGCGACTTTACGCATTTATGTGCACACATTTCCTGGTTTTACACACTTGCAAGATAGTTTTTCATGGCATGAAATATACCGGTTGTAATATCACCATTACAAAACTCTTTATCATGTTCACACAGAGCGCGCGCTTGAACTAGACACATGGTATATGAGTGAGCTGACGCCCGAGGCTGATGGTAGGTTACCATCGAGATTGCATCGCGCGCCATTCAACAAAACCTTATTGTTTCCGACTCCATTCTAACGAGACGACACTGACACTGCCAATGCCATACACAACTAATAATAACCCTCCAATAAATCTGACGATTCGCACAAATGTTTTCATGTGACATAATTGGAATGGTCAATTCTTGTGTAAACAAACAAACAATTTGAGATCGTAGTGAAGAAAATGTATATTTGTTTAATAACAGCGACGCGCAAAAATTGCTTTGCTATGAAAACATCCGATTGATATCTCTGAAGGGTTTCCATTCATGGTTATTTTTACATTTCCTGCGAACAATGTAATTCTATAAACCAGTTCTTGATTGACCTTGCTAAGCTGAAGTACCGTAAATGTTTTATTTTTATCAAGTACAAATGCTTTTGTAATTGAATGCTAATTCATAACATTAACTTTGTTGAAAATACGCATCATGTCTAAGCGTGTACTACTGTTACGTGTGTTATGACCATTATAACTTCGATCATTCGCATTCGTGCACACGTAAGGCGCCCTAAAATGCAAGCGGATTTTCGTCCTATGAAACCACAGAGTATGTCGATTCCGGCAATTGGTGGCAGAATCGATGTAATCAGGCATTGATTTTCACCATTGCACGATACATCATGTAAGCCTGCTAAATCATTCACAGAACGACTTGCAGAACCTACAGGTAACCCTAATGTTCCGTGACACGATTAAAATTGAAAAGCCTACCTACATTTAACCTATCGAGTCAGGTAATCGATCGGTTTCACCACTTTCGTCGTAATCAATAAATATTTAATGAAGTTCGAAAACTTATATTCCTTCGCGATAGTTGAGAAAAATTTAACGTTTTCAACAATGTTTGTTTAACAGTTTAGACTTTTAAAATCGGTAAAACCATGTCGACATAGCTCGTCGCGACGATGGGAGGTATGCACTAAGATGAACCTCGATATCTGGAGATTGATCTTTATGTAAATGAAGGATTGATTATTAACATATTAGATTATGCAGACCGTATCTCGGTGTCTTTGTATGTCGCTCGGTATGTCTTTCAGCCTAAATGAATACATTTGAATATTAGTATTTCACGTGAAGCAGCTGTCTATCTCCTCCTCCACAATCCAGCAACTGGGCAACACGATATGGCTTGGTAAGACTGGTTCTCAAACAGTGGCGTAGCTAGTTCTAAAGGGGCCCTATACCAAGATTTGTTAGGGGGCCTATTTTCCTAGACTGCGGCTAAGCTCAAAAGGAGGATATTGTTAAAAAAAAAATAAACGGTATCCTGACTCGGAAGGTTAAACCTAGCTGCCATTATAGGTGCTTACTCTTGGTTTTAATTCCAACCGATTGACAAATTGGAATTTTGGCGTTTCTTATTCTTGAGTTTGACGCAAGCGCCAAAATGTGTTTAAACTGGGTGTCCATTTTGGAGAACTAAGTGGAATCCAGATGCCCGATCTTCGTTGTTGTTGTTCCAATTTTGACACACTAACGTTTTCAAGAGTACCGATTCACGTGTATGCAAAATTAACATTGGAATCGTATTGGCTTTAGATTGGAATTAAAATTAGGTTGAAGAGTAAGCCCCCTGGTCTTACTAAGAGAATGCAAAAGAGGTAATGCGAGTGAAGTGAGAAAATTAGGACATCCCGCATTAAATAGGTTAAATTGTCTGTTTCATTTCACTAAATTAATGCAAGCACTTATTAAGAATTATCCTGCTACTGCAACTTGAAACGTTTGTAAGACATAATCATATTACGTAAAAAAATATATTTTCTTTCGTTATTCACTCATTATGGGCCTCAAAAGTCAAAGCATTTCTAATATACTCATAA
Source organism: Aporophyla nigra (assembly GCA_947507805.1). Classification (NCBI taxonomy): domain Eukaryota; kingdom Metazoa; phylum Arthropoda; class Insecta; order Lepidoptera; family Noctuidae; genus Aporophyla; species Aporophyla nigra. The sequence goes on along the minus strand of OX382291.1, from coordinate 7,029,176 downwards.
AAGGCACTTTTGAACGTCAACAGAATCTCTCTTCAAGTATCATAAGTATTTGACGTGATGAATTTTTTTTTTCATATGCGTTCCAATACGTCGGGGCTCAAGGAGGCCCTGTAGTTTGGGGGCCCCGTATCATTGATACGGCTGATACGGCGGTAGCTACGCCCCTGTTCTCAAATTTACGGCTTCTGACGACTCCCTAACGATTGTCAAAGAACCACAAAATGACGGAACCAACAATCTTAACGTGCTTTTGGACGCATGGAGGGGTCTCGATATGAAAGATGGTAAAACCATCCTCAGAAAGACCGCGGCAAGCGTACCTGACCGTTCAACCCGTGCGGCTATTATTACTTAGCCCTCGGTATATATCATGTTTAAAAGTATATCAGGATACCTCGTAAGAGTTTCGATTAAATCTTGCAATGGGGATACACAAGTTATGACGGAATCACGGTTGAAGTTCTGAACGCGTTCGGAAAATCGAACCTATACCAGTAGTATAGGTTACCATTACAAGCTGCTTAATTAGATCCTTCTGCAGCGACAACATTAGATAGACAGACGAAGCGCATATCGTGAGTCACATAATAATTGAATTTGAAAATACAGCAACAATCTTCATTCAACAGTTTTTTGGCGAAGTTCGCGTTCTAAACTACAGTTTTTAGACATCAGAGTAACGACAGATCACTATAGTTATTCCAGCTCAACGCCTGCTCGCTATGAATGAGCAAATCAGCGTTGCGTCTTAATTAATCATAATTAGATGTAAGGATTATCGGGGTGGGTTATAGGGTGTAGAGATGAATTTTATCTGCAATTTTTGATCGTCATCGAGGCAATGCAAGTTTGACTAAAGTATCAGCATATTTGGAGTTTCTTTGAAGAATCCTCATTTTGTCTGATTGATTTGCGTACGCATACCTAGGGCTACATTATCTCTACTAGATGACGTATCTCACCTTGTTCTCTTGTGCCAGCAGTGTATCAAGTATAGCCCTGGTCTGTTCATGATGAGCCTTGCTGGCCGCCGCGGTCTGTCCGTGGACTTGCGCTGACCGCGCCGCATACTTGAGAAATGTCTCGGCAGTACGGCGCGCCAATGTGCAAGCTTTTAGGAAAGCCTCCTTCTGCTCACCATGTTTCACTATCAAAGCAGCCACCTGGAAGGAAACGGATATTTTAAAGTAAAAACAAGACATAATAATTTTAACAAAAATTCGCAAGTTGTTTAAATCGAGCCGTTAATAAATGACAGAATTTACTCTACAGGAAACTGCACTTGTCACAATTAGTGACTTTCTACTATTTTATATATTTTATAAGATTTTGTAGCGCTAATCCGCTACATTAAAACTTTTTTGATTAATATATTGCAATCCCTTGGACAATTGCCTTTCTGTGTGAATTTAAGTTAGCTTTATTATGAAATATTAGTCCCTGATCGGCCGCCATTTTATTGCATAATGTGACGAAAAAAACCACTTTGGTCACAAGATTTCCTATGATTTAGAATGTTAATTCATAGCTCGAACTGCAAATATGTTACCTTTAAATCAACTTTTTTATTTTTTTATATCTTTGGTATTTTATATAATCTCTAAATTATACGTATTTGTGTTCAGTTTTTTTTCTTCTTCATATTATACTACAGTTTGTAATCAAAAAGTAATTAAAACAAAGATATTGTACTCACAATAACTAAAATTTTAAAACTAAAACGCAGCATCTCCATCTAAACCTCAATTTCTGTCACGACGACGGCGAGGGACGATAGGTGGGCACCGCGTATTTAAAAATAAAATAAATACTGCAGCGAGACGATAGAAATTAACAAGCACAAATAGGAGGATTTCTGTCCACATCTTGTAATATTTTTGATAGCTTTATAATTTGGAAATAATTTAACAGTAATTTATCGTGATCAGATTCACTGAAATTTTCTTAAACAAATATTCCAAGGAGAAAAACCCGAAACGAAAATATTTTCATGTAAGGGCTTGCGACACGAGTGCACCTTATGAGAAAGGTAGCTCTAATAAGCTAACCGATAGAAACAATTAACTATTCACCTATACAAATTGCCTTGGAGAAGGGGCAAAAGTTGAAAGGTGAAGATGCATATATACATACATACATACAATCACGCCTTTTTCGCATGGGGGTAGGCAGAAACCACGGAACGCCACCTGCTACGATCTCTACACACTCCTTTTGCCTCGTTCAGGTTCATACAATTGGTCATACATACACGCCGGTTGCGAGTACTACGCACCTGACCTTTCTGAAGAACATCACCAATAAGGTCACTATACGTCCTCTCCTGGGGCGTCCCCTCCTGGTGTTTCCACTCACATCTGCCTTGTAAATACCTTTTGTGAGCCGTCCTTCATCCTCTCAACATGACCAAACCATCTAAGCATACTTTTTTACATTTTTGTCACTACATATATATATGTACATATATGCATGCATATATTTACATTTGAATTACAATGGGGTAGGGTTATCGCAGGGTAGACTTCTGAAAATCGCTACAGGACATGTCACCTTTTTAGTAGCTTTTAAGGCAAAAGCTACAGCGTAGCCCGTTAACTTCAAATATTCCTATGTTTCTTTGCAATTTGCAGTACAATATCAGGCTATCAGCTTGTAAGTTGACCAACATATGATTCACTGCCTAAAAAAATATGTATTTACTCAATAATTATCATCAAAGGGGTTCGAACTTTTTTCTGTATGGAAGCTGGCATATCAACCCTCCGCCATTTTTTTTTTTTCGAAATCGCGGCCCTTGACTTTAGTGGTATGTATGGGTAGAGGACACATAGACCAACAAAAAATGTCAGTAACATGGTACCCCGAAGTGTCACGTTCATAATATGATAAAACATACATTAAAAAAAACACACACACATAAAAAGTGCTGACTCTCAGCCTAGTTTGAATAAATGACTTTTGATATTTTTTTTTTTTTGATAGAAAATATGAAAAAAAAAGACAGACAAATGCTTATTCTCATTGTAATCTTCGTATTTTAATTGAAAGTGAAAGAATTGAAATGACTAGATACCTTTGCCTTGCTGTGGGACAAAACTCTTAATACTAATAATAACAGTTGTGGTAGTCTTACCTGCGCGGCTTTGTCAATGTTGAGCTGTAGGGTCTGTTCGTCAGCGGGCGGCGCGGCTGCGGAGCCGCACCAGTCCTCGTCGCGCCGATACTCGCGCTCCAGCGAGTCTAACACCGAGCACACTTGCTCAGCTGTCTTGTAGAAGTTCAGCGACGCCGTCACTAACTTGTGACGCTCTTCAGCGCATGTCACTAGCCGCTGCCACCGTTCTGTTACTTCTTCTGAGATTTCTCTGTAACCAATAGTGTTTTATTAACAAAATATTGTCATGTCACTAGTATTTCGTTTACCAGTCTATTACGCTGACTCTGACGCAAGCAGTAAGTTCGTACCTACAATAAGTTACAGCACGTTCACATATAAACTAATAAACATTAAAAAAGAGGAGGTTATTCATTCGGCGGGTTTTCCTTTCGATGTGTGTACACTGATTAAAGGAATTTTTTGGACAGACTATGTGGTTCTCTCTCTCACTCTCCACTTCAGCAAAATCAATTTCGAAGATGACTGTCATGATTTGCAGCTTCTTCAAACTGCCACGAGGTAAATGTAAATAAATGCCCTAGCATTATAATTAACAATAATGTTCGTTGTTCATAAGGAAAACGAAATACAAACTATTATGCAATTACTGTACTGGATTTATCGGTCAGGATGGTACGTCGATAATCAAAACATAGGTGAATAGAATCGAACCCTTAGGTTTCCAACAGGCCGCCTGTCAGCTCGATAGCTGACAAGCAGGTGCTTTATTATGCACTAACTTCTACCTGACGTCCGCGGGAAGTTTCTTGTTCTACTTTTGTTAGTTCCATTTAGCGTAGTTTGTATTTATTTTTCTTCTTGCTCGTCTTCTACGGGTCGCAGAGTAGTGTTAAATAGCCTATTAATCTTTCTCTAGAACAGGGCAAAAAAAAAAAACAAATTCCACTGGTAGTTCAACAGATAAGCGAGTTTAAGACACAAACAAATTTTCAGCTTTATTTTTAGCATTAAATAAGCTTCAACAAAGCGTACTTAATCGTTCGCTAGTTTGGCAGTTAGCCTAGCTTTAGATTTGAACACACTTACTATTCTAAGTAACAGTCCGAGCCAGATAACATTTTTAACCGACTTCAAAAAGGAGGAGGTTATCAATTCGGATGTTTATATGTTTTTTTTTTTTTTTTTTTTTTTATGTATGTTCGGCCATAACTCCGTCATATATAGACGGATTTGCAAAATTCTTTTTTTGTTCGAAAGGGGTTTATTCCGAAATGGTCCCATATAAGTTTCATATAGATCTGATGATGAGTTCGGGAGACAGACACAGGAACTCTTTAAAAAAATGACAGGAAATCAACCGCGATTTCTGCTATCGCATAAATATGCATGTTTGTTTGGAATTAGTGCAGGGTGAATACCACAACTAAAAATGTAAAAATAAAAACTTTTTTGCAAAAAAAAACAACCGACTTCCTTAAAAACACTACAAAGTGAAAAATAACTTTAATTTCGGAAGTCGGTGGCAAAAAACCATAAATACAGATCCTAAGACACCGACTACCGAAATTAAAGTTATTTTTCACTTTGTAGTGTTTTTAAGGAAGTCGGTTGTTGTTGACAAGATTGCGTTTATAGCCAAAGTAACAAAATTCTTGTAATGAAGGATTGACTTTCGCGAAATCTTTAAGTGCAATTATAAAACGTATGCCTATGAAAGGTCACTACTCACTTTGCCAGAAGCATTTCATCATACATTGTAATCAAATAATTTTTAGGGTTCTATAGTAATGCACATTCGTTGCACATTTTGCAAAATATTAACTGGTAATATGGCTCTTAGTAGTACATGATAACAACACTTTGTACGTGGTACAAAGTGTTTTGCATATTTAATTTTGATAAGTTGGTATTAACTACTTCTTCGCGTACATGAATTTCGTGCCGTTCTTGATAGAAGCTAGAACGTTGTTGAATTATTTATAACTAGCTTCTGCCCACGACTTCGTGGTATTTTTAACAAAAAAGTTTACGTTCGTTTTTTTTCGTGAGATTCTATTTTTTTTTTTTTCAAAAATAAAAGTAGCCTAAGTTACTCCTTGTTACATCAGCTATCTGCCAGTGAAAGTCCCGTCAAAATCGGTCCAGCTATTTCAGAGATTAGCCGGAACAAACAGATAGACATACAAAAATTGTAAAAAATGTTGTTTTGGTATATGAACCGTGTATACATCCATATACACTTAGTAAAAAGCGGTTATTTTAATGTTACAAACAGACACTCCACTTTTATTTACTTGTCTAGATAATAGTCCTGTCCATGATGTTAGATCGAACTGGGTCGGGCACATAACTATTGGATGGTACTTCTTCTTCAAGGTTGCGCACATGCAAGTAGTCTCCGTTCGCTAGACGAGAACAGTGGCATGCCCGACAGATGTCAACTGTGCCCTAATTAGTTTATTTCAATTATCATAAACTAGCTGACACGACGAAATGAGACGGTGTCGTGTCCAAATACCAATAGTTTTACAAAAATCCTATAGAAAACTGATATTCAGTTAACATCAAACTCTGTAGAAACCTTATTCGGACTATTTCGACAAAAAATTGCCATTTTAGTCCAGCCGTTCTCAAGTGATGCGGTTACCAATGAAAAGCATTTAATTTTTATTTGTTTATACTAATTTAAATTAAAGCATGTTACACTACTAATAATGATACATCATTACTCTTAATATTTTATTTTGTCACTTCCTAATGACGCCAGAAAACGACAGACGAGAGTCACTTCTCAAAAAAGTCGCCACACCACGTCATTGATTCAGTAATTCGTTATTTAGTTTCCTGAATGATGCAATGTTGATGGTTGGAAAGGTCCTAACAAAAAATGGATGTTTTTAACATACATACATAAAATCACGCCTTTTTCGCATGGGGATAGGCAGAAACTACAAAACGCCACCTGCTACGATCCTTACATACTCCTCCTTTTACCTCGTTTAAGTTAATACATCTGGTCATACACGCACGCCGGTTACTAGTGCTACGCATCTGACCCTTCTGAAGAACATCACCAATAAGTTCAATATATGTTCTCCAAGGGCGTCCCCTTCCGGCGTGACGTTTTTAACAAGACATCAAAATTCTACAGTCAGCTCATTCCAGCCGAAAAACGCCCACTGCTAAATGTCTGAATGTGCTGTCTTCACATGAATAATAGATGGTCGAAAGTGGAGAATGGAAGATGAGAACGTGTTGTGGCGACTCGCAAGTAACTTGGACAGAAAGATGATTATGAACAATATAGTAGAGTACTCACCGAATCGTATGTGGGTCATAATGATTGGCTGCCCTTAGCGCATCAGCCCTATACTTGACTTGCACAGCGCTTGCGTGTGTTTTCTCCACCGCCACTTGGAACTGATCGTGTTCTCGTTTCAACTGCTCAGCTTCGGACAGTGTGCCGGGAATCGAGAACGAAGCGGCCAACATCGCTTCACCGTTTCGTATCCAACTGACGACTTGAGCAGCGTCCTTTTGGAATTGACCTGTAACAAATTGTACAAAATATAGTGTATGTTCATCATTAGCATTATTTGCTGTTTATTGTCTACATCGATTGAATTTTATTGAACGGAGTCTGTTTTTATCGTACTTCTGTCCGTATATATACCAATTTATTTGGGGTCAGTCAGTGCAGCGTGCTTTCATCTTCCACACTTAGTCACAGCCAGACAATTTTTGACAGAATATATCCATCATTTCTTTGGTCCTAATAATGCAACATCTTTACTCATCATCAAATGAAACAGTTCTCTGTCGGTTTAACCGTAAGAGAGCTAATACACAAGAATTACTGATAAACAGATTACTGATAAACAGATTTACATGTTTTTGTGTAACTTGACATTTTCTAAGACCGTTTTCGTCTGCCATTACGTTCATTCGAGAGATGCTGTGGACTCAGCTGGAATGTTCATATGACAAAAAGCGTAGCAAATTAGTTTACCAATCTGATTAAGCGTTTAAAACTCAGCAGCCATGTTGTTTACACACCCTGTCACGGTCTGACACGGCCTGTGTCCCAGCAGTGGGAATATTATAGGCAGCTTATGATTGGAAAACCTATACATGTAATAAGCCGAAACATCGTAACTAGCATATATGAATCTAGTAATTAGTAATGTAATTTACCTTCATGTCCCAAAGGCGTATATAAAATGTGTATACCACTGTGGCGTAAAATCCAAAAAAAGTGATCCATATTTTAGAAAATTACACATACTCACAAGCCTGTCAAACAGAAACTAACCTATGATTATGTATACAATAAGAATTATTTCCTTGTTATTATTAATTGCCCAGCATTATACAATAGTAGGTATTAAAAGATACTTTATTAAACATTATATTCTATTTTACCTAGTTATCGCGAGCATTGGTATCCTCGTTTATTGAATCTAAATGCATTAGCTTCCGGTAACTAAATAAAGACGTGCCCTATACTGATCATCTTAATAATGAGTTACTTCAAGGGGATTAAAACAGTTTTTTTTTTAAACAAATGGATCTGGTCTTGAGCCTGTGGATGCCTATTTGTTTGTGTTTGTGATGCCACTTACAAATTGAGAGCTTCGATTTGATTAATTGAATACTTACACAAGAAATTCTAATTTTAACATTTTCATTTGAAAATTGAGGTTGATATTTAAAACCTTAATTTTCATGCCTTATATTTCAATTTTATTGTAATCGTGTTATTCAAACAAATAACTCTTCGAAGAAGTGATGAGATATTAAGACGAAACCATCTTAATACACATGAATGTAACCTAAATAAGACTTATTTACATTTCATCTGATACATTGGGTTTTTACGAAGACGACCTCTCCGTGTCCTAGCTGCAACGTCAGCAACCAATAACAACGTATGATGCTGCCAAAGACCCTCACCTAACTGCACGCACTGCTCGAACCGCGCGCGCCTCTCTTCGGCCAGTTCCTCCAGGTCGAGCTGTCTGTCGTGCAAGAACTCCAGTAGCAGCTGCACGCGAGCTTGTGCATCAAGAGGCGCCGCTTCGGAGCCGTCGGAGCCACTCGATGCCATTACATCTGACGCATCTGCGATAGCCGCCGCGAGCTCCTGACCTTGCTGAACCACCTGAATATAGATAAAAAGTGGTTAATCCCTGCTTCTAAACAAATCAATAAAAGGTCCGGGATCTTATACACAGTAACAGCGACACTGACGCGCAAACTTTTACCAATGAGTCGGTACATGGTTCTGAACCCTCCGTTGAAATTTTCTATGATAAAGATTTTATTTGGTATCGCCTAAAAATGTCTTCTAGAATCATGTACTGAATTCATGGTTACAGTTTGCGGTTCTATGTCCCTGCCGAAACAAAGAAAGAAATAATAAACATAGGTTTGTGTGTCACAAAATCAATGCATCCCGACCAACCAATCGATGTCGATGGGTCAAGTGGCTGTCTACAATGGCAGGCTGGTAGAAAAAAAGGGCATGAAAGTACAATAAATGCCATAGGAATGCATGGTTTGGTTATATTGACGGGATGAATGAAACGCATATAACGGAAGTCCTAACATGACACATTATTGGTTAGCAAAGACTATTATATTCTCTTTGTTGGTTAGGTATGTCATTTTGAAAGGTAGGCAACAGGCGTGAGTGTATGACTAGATGTATGAAGGTAAACTAAGCCACCTGCTACGATCTTTACTTACTCCCTGTATGTAAGGGTCATAGCAGGTGTACTGTACTTTCTGCCTACCGCTTGGGAAGGAGACGTAAGTATATATGATACTCGAATAAAAGAAAACAGATCCATATTCAAACTAATAACAGACAACTTATATCATAGATACTTCCATACTAATATTAAAAATGAGGAAGTAACTCTGTCTCTGTCTGTTACTCTGTCTCTGTCTGTTGCTCTATCTCTGTCTGTTACTCTGTCTCTGTTTGTTACTCTGTCTCTGTCTGTTACTCTGTCTCTGTCTGTTACTCTGTCTCTGTCTTAACGGCTAACGGATTTCGATGAAAGTTCACACACGGATAAACGATAACATGGGACTAGGACCTAAGACTTTTTATCTATGTAGTACTTTCTTTATGTCAAGGAAAAAGCTAGTATTCAATAACAATTCAGTGTCAGAAAGCGATTAAGCTAAACAGGACGAGCGACATCCCATTTTCGCAACGCATAATGGCATTGGCGATTTATTCTGCTCTTGACCTTAATTTAGATTGTCGGGAATCAAAGGATGAAACTTCAGATAGAACGAATGTACTAGAAGATGCCTGCAGAGTAAAAACAAAACTGAAGTGTCATGCAAAATGATAAACGATTTTGAACCATGTGCAATGTAACTATTCGGTAACTGTTACCTTGAATTTGACTTGCAAATGATTAAGGATACGGGTAATCTTTAATCTAGCTTTGAAGTTTGACCGAATATTTGATAGCTATTCACGAATTGAAGAGCAATTCAAATCATTCAGAAAAATGTGCGTAGACTGTTGGTATGTTACCGCTAGCAAGGGTCAAGTAGTGTGATGGTTGGGTCGAACGTGGAGAGTCTCAACGATCAATTGGAATATTGAACTGGCAATAGTTTAACATGCCATCGTAAATTGGTGTTTATTTAATACTTGCTGAATTTACAATACATTTGATCAAATAAGCCGCACAAAGCACTCTTGAAACGGCTTGAACTAACATTGCAATATCATAAAATGCATTTCGATGCAAAGGGGAAACAGTCGACAGGTAAGTGAGACACTCGAATGAATCTTTCAATTGAAACTATTAAGATGTTGTTTCCACACGTCATGTGATATAGATCTCTTGAGTTGTCTCTACGTTCGTCAGCCAATTCTTAACGCTTTACCGAATAACTAAAATAGTGTTCTATCATGTGTCTGAGACATTACACGAAAGACTTACGCGAAAAGGACGGAGAACTCTAAAAAAAAGTTGGGTTTCGTCCTGATACTCGTTAGAAGCAATTTGCCTTGAAGTGTTGATGAAAACTTTCCTCACTGTTTGTCACATTCAACTCGTTACTTGTCAAATGATGATTGTCAATTGATCTCTAACAATTGTGCATTGCGTTGTTAAAGCAATATCTCTGACGTCTTCATTTGCATCGCAATATGACATGGTGGTGGTATGGTCATAGTTTTTATAAGCCGACTATCGTTGATCGGTAATTGATACATATAAGATACTCACTTGAAAGTAATAAATGTGGATGGTTTTATGACAAGGGCAGGCCAAGGAAACGACGAATAGATTATGCGAAAAATTAACTGGCTAGAAAGGGGGTAATAGAGATACATAGAAAAAGGCATGCTCATTAATCAGCCTACAATTTTCCCACTGCTGGGACACGAACTTCCTCTCCGAGAGTGGGAGTGGGCCGTAATCCACCTCGTGGCCCTACTGCGAATTGTTGGATGTAGCAAGTCCTCATTTTTGTTTTTTAAGCCGTGCCGGGTTCCTCACGATGTTTGCCTCACCGTTTTGTGATTCAGTTGTGATGCAATATTTGCTAATTTAATAATTGCTAATTTACTCAAATTAAAATACATGTCTGGGTTCCGACATACAGCCACCACCGCTCTACGTAACGCGCTGCGCCGTCCCGAAATAAATTAGGATAAGGGCAGAAGAATGATGGTGATGATAACTGACCTGAAAGGTGGCATGTTGCATTCTAGCCACACTTTCGTTGTGGGCAGCTAGCGCCTGTTCAGCTTGTTGAGGGTCTCGAGGAGGTTCAGTGCGCTGGAGCTCGTCGCCCCAAAGTTCGAGTCTAGACGACACCTGGAAATAAATGAAATGGAATAAAATTAAATGGTTTATTCTATAAATAGGATAAATATCAGTGTTACAAATCATATCAAAACAATAAAATAAGCTAGATGGAGTCGACATTATCCACTGCCACAGAGCAGAAGTAGCGAAAAGACAACTCAGGGGTCAAAGTCTGGGCACGCCACTATTGCAGCGGTAAGCCACTCCTCAAAGAGGGGACTTTGAGGACTGGCTAAAGAGGCGCCACGACGTCCTCACCTTCTATATTACGCAGGTCCTCACCGGACACGGCTGTTTCAGGAGGTTCCTGTTCGGAATAAGGCGGGAGGAAACGCCCGGGTGTTACCACTGTGTGGATCGCCTGGAGGATACGGTGGAGCATACAGTGGAGGTGTGCCCTGCCAGGGCGGAGCACTGCCATGTCCTCGTGGAGGCGATCGGCGGCAGCGATCTCTCGCGTCCGGCCCTGGTGCAGGCCATGGTACGGAGCGAGAGGGCATGGGAGCCGTCACCTCCTTCTGCGAAGCAGTAATGCTCGCGAAGGAGGAGGCGGTGCGCGTGAAGAAGAGGCAGTCTCTGTGCCCTCACGCCCCTAGCAGCCGCAGGAGGAGACGCCCCGGGCGTCGGGAGTCAATCGCGGATACCCGGCCAACGTAGGTGCGGGCTTACGGGCGGCGAGCAATGGGTAGCTCGCCGCCCGGTTAGGATCAGGCCCGTGTCGACGGCGCGTTGTGTTCCACGCGCCCCTCAAAGAGATGTCAGCAGAACTGAAGGGGTCCCCTAGGACCGATGCCTGCCAGGGTCGCGAGATTTGTTCGAAAGGCCCTGGCATATAGGCAACTGAAGGAACACGGGTGGGTTTTACTCAGTAAAAGTCTGACACGTTTTCCGCTCCGCCTAGAGCGGGAAACGTCATTTGATGATTTCCCAACCAGAAACAAAGGGTCATAGTCTCTTTCAAAGTCTAGACATAAAATATCAATAAAAACAAAACGCAGGCTTTTTGAGAAAGTTACAAAACTGTTTGAGTAAACCTATCCCAACAGTCGGCATACCGGCAGACTCAATAGGTGCGTGCTATTCCGCGAAAAGAAATTGATCAATGCATTGAAATTGTGTCATTCACACACTAATAAAATTTCTAAATCAAGTAAGTATTGGAAATAGTTGTTTTTATTTAAGTAGGCCAGTCCAACGGATTTTGCTGATTACATTACTCTTAGCCATTCATAATACCACAAAAATCCATTTCTAATAACATAGAAATTCAGAAAAAAACCTTTATTTAACCTTTACAAAAAAAATAGAGCGGAAATATTGTGATGGATACGTCAATAACAGAAACGTGTGCTGTTGCCTATCAAATCAGCTTGTGTAATCAAAAGCATCACTAGATGGGTTGTATAGGTACTTATACAACATTTTATACGCGTACGTAAGGGTACAACGAGTAACGATTCCTTTAACATAAGGTCACGGACACGTTACAACTAAGGAGCGCATTTGAAAGGTTTATAACCTTTTCATTACGTTTTTGCTACTTATACGCGTGTTCATTGTTTTCACATATAAGTTTGTATGATGTAAGCAATAGTACTTCCATTGTTTATGGTTACCAGTGTTTCATATACAAGCAGTGCGCTCCATTAATCTTAAAAAAAATACATATGTACTTAAACTTAACACGAGTTATAAAAGTGACGTATAACTGTAAATCTGCAATGTTTGTTTAAATAAATAGCTCATTTACGAGACCATTGTTTAATGGCTTGATTGGTCGTGGAATAATAAGCACTATAATACGGGAAACTGAATGCATTGAGGTGTAATTTATTGTTGAGGCATTGTTATGACGGAATATGTTCAAGTTCTTATCATATGCCTTCATAAAAGCTGATGGCAATCAGTGGGCCAATTGTGCAGCGCCTCGCGTAGCGTGGTGTGCAGTGGCCTGAACCGATGTCATTGGATCGTTTCCAATAAATTGTTTTAAATTAACCAGTGGCCACAGTAGGTATTTTTATTCAAAGCCGCAATTTAAACAAAACTTTGACATGAATCGAATTGTCGAAAATTTTCTAGTTTCTGGTTAGTAGTTGTTTTGATTATGTTAGCAGTAGAAAGATTATATCATAAGTAATTGGGAACTCGTTAACGATCACTGAAAATACTAGTATTTTTTAAAACAACGGCTAAAATATAGTTGAATTCTCACTTGCGCAAAACTCCTTCCACTATCGAGACTATCTCAGAAAAATATCAATTTTATTTTTGCGAAATATTGAGTGCGTACTCCATTCAAGGTCAGTCCAGGGTGATCAATTTAATACATTTTGTATCCTATTATGGTTGTTATTACGCTGCGATCAACCCCTGTCCATCGCCCCGGGCGGTCCAGCCACCCTATCTGTACAAATCCACCACCCTCATAATCCGTCAAAATCAACTGCATTTATTTATCAACGTATCACATGAAATAGGACCAATCAATATCATGCGTAGTTTTAAACGCGTCCAACTCGTCGGATATATTGTAAAAGTTCTGAATTGAACTTCTTCTAACTTACCATAGATTTTCATAATCATAGAGGCTGTTTCATATTACCCTGGTAGGCTAAGAAGTATATTTTTAATGCTATCGGCAATCCAGCACGGTGAATCAGCAAGTTTTAACGAGTTTACATCGTAGTAAAGGGGAAGTTTCGTAGTCGTTTTTTCCTAGTGCCTTACCTCGCAGAAGGCGGATTTTTAATTCACTATGTTAATTACTGGTGTTGTTCTATTGACATCAGGCAACTCTACGTCGACGCTCGTATTTTATGCTAATTACACATTACACATTATTACGTAAATTATAAACGTAGTTGCTTACCTCTAAGGCGTCTCTTTCAAAATGCCTGAGCTGCAGAGTGAGTTCGAGTCTTCTTTCCCGATCGGACCACAGCTCTTCGAGGGCTCCCCGAGTGCCCCTAAGTCGTTCCAAGGTCGTTTCTACGGCGGCTGTACTCGCCGCATCCGAATCTCCCGATGATCTGCAGGTGATAAAACAATAATCAATGTGTGTAACTCGGTCCATAGCGACGCCTTATTAAGATCTATTATCGATATATTCGAAATTACGTATTAAAACAATATGAAGGGATATTTCTTTTTTAATTGGGATATTAAATTTTCGGGACTTTACATGGGACTTAAACATACCAGGCGAAATGTGGGTGTGCTATAGGTACACCTCTGCCCAACCCTTCGGGACACAAGGCGTGATTTTATGTTGTATTATTTAATTGTCGATAGTGGTTTGGAAAAACAAAGTACGGGGATGAATATGAAATCTTGAAATGAAACACACAAAGGCTTCGCCAAAACTAACATAAGAAATCATAGTCATTGCAAGTTTGCAAACATTACTCAGCATTAGTAGTGTAACTTTACTGAAACACCTTTCGTTATCATTAACCAATTAGCAAAACGCCATGTGTCAAGATGTCATAAAACATTGACATGTAAAAGTATGTAATAAATGTGTCTGCGAAATGATGAAGCCTCAAGCCACTTTCCTGGTTTAACGAACTGACGCATAACAAGAGTAATCATACAATTACATGCAAAGTTTTGACAAGCTCATTCGCTCCTGCTGTTGAAAACGTTTGTTTATATGAGATTAAGTATGCTCGTAATACAGTTAACAGCTTATTTTTATGGCACTTGCCTTTTTTTTCTTTTGCTTTTTGTGAGTGGGAAATAAGAAAGAAAGAAAGAATACCGTTTATTTGGACACAGTTCGTAAAACATAAAATAAAATAACATGAAAAATTAATTTAAAAAAAAAAACAACATTTGAGTGCCTCACGGCTGCGCCAAAAAGGTTCATTTCAGCATGAATGCCAGACAGATGCTGCTTGACGCTGGTTTTCTAATGAATCTATAGGGACAAGTGATGAGGAGTACAAAACAGTTTCAACATATATTATTTAATACTTATAAATAAATAAACTAGCCATTAATCATATAAATTTACTCAAAGACACAAGACAAAACGAAACGAAGACAACAGAAACTAAAACAAAACCTTCTCCCGCGCGCTCTGCACTCACACACACAGCACCTTATCGCCGCCGAAGGCACAGCAGCGTCATCCAGTCGAGGACATATGAAGCAGCAAAGGATGGACCGGGTGGCACAACAGGAATTATGTTTAAAGTTTTAAGCATTAAGCATTAATTATCAAATGCCGTCTCCCGCTCTAGGGTGGAGCGGAAGGGCGTGTCAGACTTTTACTAACTAAAACCCACTCGTGTTCCTTCAGTTGCCTATATGCCAGGGCCACGATAACTTTTTCGAACAGATCTCGAGACCCTGGCAGATGGCACTTGCCCTGACAATCGATTGTTTCTGTTATTGACACCATGTTCGGAAAAATCTACTCAGTATTTTATCTGTCAACAACACGACAAGGAAAGCCATTTACAAGAAGTAATACACGAAGCACGAAGCATTATATTAATGTTATTCTAAATCTAAATCTGAGCCATTTTAATTTCTTTTTTTTTAGGGTCAGACTGGTAAAAGTTATGATGAACAAGTCAGCAAAATATAAAAACAGATTTAAATGTTAACTATTTATTCGATTCTGGTTAAAGAATAGTTAGCCCATTGTTTAGAAATTTCGGCTTTGGGATACGAAATGACATAAGTTATAAGATATATGGGAAAAAACTAGAAGCAAGTCTACAATATGCACTGTCACTTTCGTTCAGTCCACATTAGTTACTCAAAAAGTCATATTACTAAGCGAGTTACACAGTATTAATGTCTCAAATAAATCAACTTTCTTTTAATCAGTAAGTGGTCCGTGCAAAAAATCTTAATTACAGCTATAATATTGCAACAATGAAAGTTGCATTAATTAACCAATTAAAGCAAATTTTACAAAAAGTCGAAGACTTACTTCTATAGTGGAAATTTAGATATAAAGAAGAATATTTATGAGACGTTTCATGAATTATCATTTCCGTATCGTGCATCACAAAGTTGCAATATGTTGAGTGCTTCTTCACAGACAAATGGGATAACTGCTAGACGGAATATTATGTTCACATCGCACAAACATGTAAATGTTAACTGATTTTGGGAATTGCTATAATGTTGCATGCTAAATTCAATCTGGCTTTCCACCGAATTTTATAACCTGATTACGAATGCTGCGCGTTTTCATTATAACGTTAACTGAACATTTGCATTATTGTTGGGTTTAACCATTTTCCTACCTGTGCGTTTAATATTTTGTTGAAAATCGACAAGTTTTAATGCAGCTTTATTGCAAAAAAAAAGTTAAACTAATCATGAAACGCAACAATGATGTAAGCAACACCGACGGTGACTCTTAAGCTGCTTATATGCTTATAATTTAGTTTAGCGTATCATTCTTAGTTGTGTTTTTTCGGGAAAAACGATGAAAATTGGACGATTTACATTTCGTTCCACATAAACTAAACATTCAAGCATGATGAGGATATGAAATTTTACATAAATAATTATATCCATTAGATTTTACATCATGCGACTGACTGAATAAGGTGGCCGAAGGTGAACAACAAAGATGAACCGACAAGTCACCGCTCTTTTCCCCCAGTAAGTTGCATACAATTACGCTCTGATGTTGTATGGCTGCCATAACAAGTCATGCTAAGCTTTTGAGCAGGTAAGGTTCTGCAGGTATCATAATCAGCCTGTAAGGTAGTCACTGCTGGGACACAGGCTTCCTCTCTGTGAGGCCGTAATCCACCACACGTGCCCAGTGCAGGTTTGGTAGATAGCACATGAATCGAATTTATGGTTCTAGGACATGCCGGTTTCCTCACTATATTTTCGTTCACCATTGAGAGCAGTGGAACAGCCTGTTTGAGTTCGAACCTACGACCTACAACTCGTAAGTCGCAACCGTTACCACTGTGCCATCACTGCTCTCTACAGATAGGAAAGCACTTCGTGATATCAGCTCAACGCATTCAAAGACAATAGAAAAAGTAAGAGATGTCAGTAATGCGTCATCTTAGAATTTTGCTTCTTCCGCTAAGGGAAACACGCTCGGTTGGTAGCAACAACAAATAACCAACCCCAACGTTTGCCTGGTACCCTGAGACGTATAGTTAGTGCAAGATATAGCATGCGCTATTTCGTATCAGTGTAAAGAACTATTATGGAAATGAGAGAGTGTCAATAAGTACATTGAGAAAAACAAAAATAATAACCATACCTCCATCGTAAACATTGTACCGGCGATTTATGCCTGTGAGAGCGCCGATGATATTTGAGCATTTTGTACAAAAATGTTCATTTCACCGGCGCAATCAGATACGTTAACACTAACCGTCGCTAATCGTCGTAGAAATCACTGCACTGACACTGCGAATACTAATTGCCAGCATTTAAATCAACAGTTACATTTTAAGCACGTAATAAGGTTGTTATGGGTAGCAATTACTTGAGCATAGTTATTAAAACCAGACGGTGACCCACAATGCGTGTGCGCCTACTGTTATGTTACGCTTGGATAGTGAATTTCTTACAACGATCTGCTTCTCTTGGATGTTATCTCACAATTAATTCAATAGCTGCGATTCAATTCCATGCACTGTACAAATTTGTTTATAAATACATAACGTAATAATAGGGATTGTAATGCTGATTCTATTATAATAGTGGGATTATGAAAATTAGACAAAAAGATGTTATATCATTCCAAACATGTGTAAACACGCAGGGAATGTGAGAGAAACACCACTGCGCCGAGTTGATTACTAGTTAATTTGGCTGCGTGTCAGTGTCGGATACAAAAGACATGTAAAACGGGACGGTAGCATTCGCAAGCATAAATTACGTACACTTTAAACCGCGAACGACAAGTAATTTACTAACAAAACGTTTACACCCTTTGCTTAGGGTACGTAAGTACAGTAGGCAGCAACTGAGCACCAGTATTACTTGGAGTGACTGCCTATGTGACTTTTACAACTCAGTTACTGGGTAATAAAACACCCCATGTTAAGACTAGATGTCAGACTTTCCGGCTTCTCACGACCTGTAATGATTGTCAAAGATCTACCAATGACAGCCGGGAACAACATATAGTACATGCCTTCCGCATGCACGGAGTGGCCTTGGTAAGTAAATATGGTCACAGATCCAGGAACCAACCGCTGCAAAGGTAACGTCACCTGATAGATCGACCCGTGTGACTATTATTACTTAGCCAAAAGGTAAACTATTGTTTCTTAATGATAAAATATTTCTATCATTCTATCATCGAACTACCAACAGTGCCAAAACTCAGTCATTTAAATAAAACCCTTTTTTGGATTTTGATTTTACTGTTTTTAGTGAAAAAAATAATTATAATCACACTAGTCACACTAGGGGAGTTTCAAAAAGTTTTTTGACAATTTAAAACATGTAATCGAAGTCATGTATCACTCGAAAACGAAAACCAAATTTCATTACACTTTACAATTTAAAGTGAATTTTCAAGCTTTCAAAGATATACGATTGTTCCGCTGAACAAAACCCGCCTTTAGCTCCTTAAATAAGTCAAGTGCGTTGAGCAGACATTAAGGGTACTAATTGACTGCTCAACGCGTTTAATACACTTAAAGCACTAAGCATTTTATTTCTAAACGAACTGTAGAATACTGGCATCGAACAATAAATCAACTCATACTATCGCAGTCTACTGTTGGACGTACGCCTCTACCAAGCCACTATTTTAAACTCTTCCATCTAGCTGAGGGGCCCCCAATACTTGCCGATACTTGGTCTTCACTCTAGGAGCCGTCTGCTCCACCGGCTATCGGTCTTTCATCAATCATGCCCAGCCACCATGGCCACTGCCACTCAGCTTGCTAACCCTCCGATATAGGCCAATGACTCCAGTGCTTATCTGGATTATGTATTTCATGATCTTATCTTTCAAAGAGACTCCGAATATAGTTGACTCCACGAGAGACCTTCGATTTGTGGAGGAGCCCGACTATCATTGACAACGTGTCGGTACTACATATCATAATGGACAGAACCAGGCCGCAATAGTTGGAGACTTTAGTTCATCTACATTGTGATTGGTTTAGATGACAAGAAGACTTGAAGATTTCTACTAAATGCTGCAGCAACCCACTAAATCCTTGTATCGGGTTCTTTTACTTGTGTCTACGGAATTACGAGGTACCTAATTGCGCAACACACTAGCAGTAGGAATGGCTTTCAATTTGTCAGTTCAACAACATTCATTGAGCGATTTATATTGTCGAGCAGACACATTTTTCGAAAATAAGAAGGAATAGATTAGCAATAACATTCAAAATGATTCATGTTTTGACATACTTCTTCACTACTTTGATTGACATAGTGGTTCAATGTAGTACACAGTTTATTTCCCAATTTACAGGATAAGTTTTTATCCAGTGCGTAAATTGTAACCATGAATTCAGCATATCATTCTGGACCCCCTTGCACAGAAATTTTTCGTTCGGTTTTACAAAAAAAAAAAATCTGCTTTTTCATAGAAAAATAATACCTACGGAGACAAAATGTATGGAACATTGATTGACTGTTTTTTTTTTTTGTATGACTGACGAAAGTTTTCATACATAACATACTTAAGTAGGGATTACAATCCGGAAAACCGGATCCGGCGTAACTAAACGTATACCGTATACAGTAATAGCAATTTTTTGCAAAATAATCACGTTGACGATATACCTAATAACCGTGATAAACTAAGTTAAGTCATACTACTAGAAATGAAAAAAATGCTCATTCGAGATGATAACTGTCTAAAACTTGGATGAAATAGTAAACAAAGGTCTTAGATTCACCATCACTAAAACAAGATAACAGGAAGAATTACAAAGCCAGCAGAAGTGATGTCTTCTAATATCCGATGGGAGTCTGGCTAGATCCGGCTGGATGGGAAATGACTCCAGATTGCAATCCCTATAATTAAGTATTCAATTTCTAATTATCGTTTTAACCGCAGTAGGTACCTACAGGGACGTTGTTTCGCAACGCGCGCGGGCAACATCCCGTCATTGTATTCGAGGGCCGTCCAACTAGGCTACGACAAATTACCTTAATTTTAATGATTAGCGTATTTGCAAGGCTGCGTGACAGACTTCGCAATCAAGTTAACGCTGTAACGGTACTAGTTTTAACACTATCTTAGAAGCTGTCATTTATTTGCTACTACAAACACCACAGTTGATGTCAACTTAGCTTTTGTTTGCATTTTTATCATTTTATATTTATATATTTTATTATATATTTTATATTTATTATTTTTTTTTTTTATCTCGTATAGTTCTCCATCTTTATTATATAATATACTAAGACTTCGCCCGTTACTTCGTCCGCGAGAAATTTATAGTTTTTATTACTCCGGAATAATGTAGCTTTTCAAAGTAAAATAATTCAGTTAATTCATAACAAGCAATTTTACAATACAGACAAGTATTACCTGCAAACGTAATAATATAAATATATATTACATTTGCAGGTAATACTTGTTTCGCTGAACATCTTGTTGTACTTCAAGCATAAGCTCCCCGCTACGGTCATGGCGAGTCCATTCGCCAGAACCACAGAACAAAGAATACAGAGAAGTGCCCTTACACTGGGTAAGCACGGGAACCAGTGTCGCCAAACTCACACATTTGCATAGCAAATAGTCGATTACACACATAAAAAACAGTGATATGATTGGCTACAAATTACACACGCAAGTTTTACAAATCATCTTCGTATTGCTTTCAAAAATTAAGTCGTATTACAAGGCATGAAAGTTGTTATTATTTGACATGAAACACACAATAAAAACGTTTTTCGTTTAGAAACTTTAGATAGACAAATTTACAACGAGTTCAGCAACTCAATGCTAGATGGCGCTGTAACCAATTCATTCTATTCAGAACGCTAGCTCCTTTGAAATAGATGTCATATTCACATGCACTTGTAATCTCTGTTGGTGAGTAGCAAAACAAAAGTAAGAGATGAGGAAATATATCGATATTTTAATATTGAAGTTACGTAATTTATTCGAGTGAGCAATGTAATAATTTGTTAACATCATACAAATGCTTAATAACGGAAAAGGTTGATTATCGTTAAAATATCAATGTTAAAGAGGTATATGTATGTTTGTATGTAGGGGGGTAATGTTATTTTCATAAAATCAGGTACGTAGGCGAAACCGCTGATAGAAGCTGACGATAAATGAAACGATAACAGATAGTACTAAAAATATTTACTAACCTTGAAATAACACATATTTATTTAATTACTTGCCGTTTTTATAATTTTATGTTTAATTTTAATAGGTGATGAAATCGTATATTAATATATTTTGCTGTGATAGCTTTCATTAAGTCAGTAATATGATTAGATGTAAGAAATTCCCCTAATTGATGATAGCTTATGTTTTGGAATATCGATGACCCAATGAACTGGTGCATTATTTTAGCCATGATATAATCTCTATTAAATATGTAACCGTCTTTTAAAAATATTTCGGACATCTGACATATCTTAATCACAGATTCTGATGGGTATAATAATCCCCCTCTATCTTTAGCTATAATAAATCTATGTAATGATTGTTTTTTTTTTCTGTTACTAAAGCACTAACGCAAATATCACACTTAATTTTTTTAATCAACTGTCTTATTATATAACCAGCTATGTGAGCTATTGAATCCTTACTAAAATCAGACAAAATTATTGATACCGACCTACATTACGGATGTGTCCCATCCCTAATCGAGTAGCGTCGAAGTTACTAGAATTTTGGTTATGATTTTCCAGATGACGACTAAGTGCATTAAGACTTTGTGTCAATGAAAATAAGGTTGCTTCTAGTTTGCATTGAAGTCATAACATGTGGTATTGCAATTAAAATCAATTATATTAAAAATTAACAAAGTTTAGTAGTTACTGATGATAGGATACACCTCCACAAGATACATTTTTTTTCTGCTTTCGGTTTTGCAGGTCAAAACTGCACAACAAGGCATAATTTGTAATATTTCGCGTATTTCTGCGATAACCAATCGCGACAAGTATCTGACGGCTAATAAGCTAAATGCTGCGCATCTGCGCTTAATGTTGACACGCGCGCGATATCTGAGGGGCACTTCCTCTAGTTTTCTTTATTCCGTGGCCAGAACCGTAGTAAGGAGCTTAATTCTTTATAACTTATAACAGAATATTGTATCTTTATGCTAGAAACAGCAGTAGGGTTTTGAAGTACGTAGCCTTTCAAACAATAAAACGAATAGAACACAAATTTTACAAGCTTTCTTTATTCGTAGAATCGATACTAAGCTTTGTAGTTTTAAATAGGAAAATAGGAGTAGTACGTTTATTCCTATCAAATAGACTGATGCAGTTGGTGGCAGTTACTTTAAAATAATTTTGCAGTCTTGGTTTCAATTTCAACAAAGCATTGGGAGACGTTCCGACATTCTTTAGTCTACCAACTATCGCCTGTTTCCAATGTTATCTTGCACTATCGACCCCAAGTTCATCTGGCATGCGGTAAAAACGGTCGATGTGGTCTCTTTTATTTGAGGCCTATTGAGCTACGTCAGATTAGCTAAGTTACGTACGAAAATATACAAACCTACATATTCTGCTGTATTTTTCTTTAAATTAAAAATATGGTAATCCATATGTTGTGAGTGTGACGGAATTTAAGCGTAAGTATCGTAAACTTAAGTATCACTAATTCGTAAAATCTTATAATGGTAGTTATTTAGCAACACCCGGATAGGCATGACTTTAAAGGGGGTTCCGTTAAAAATAATAGATCCGAGTTAGCGTTAGTGTCCGCGTACGTTGGAGCACTTATTGCTCAGACACGAGTAACCGACTAACAACAACGATATTATGTGTGCGCACGCCGATTGTAAATGTTGATAACGTTAGGCACCAACGAGACGCGAGCTGCGTGCCTAATTCGAAGAAAGTTCCCGCAATTCCTATATTTTGCCAACATAACACTACCTACTTGTCACACAAAACCAGTTGACTCCATACAATCGTGCTACCATCTCTGACAATGATCACGACATACAAAAAAATGTGCGCTAGTCTGTAATATAATATGCCGCACGGACATAATGAAAGCTTTATACCTTGTATTTACAATAATTATAATAAACCAAGCGCCTTTTAATATGGTAGTCCAGTGTCTCCACAATCCTATTAAAAGCTTTTCATTATAAACATTTTCAGTAGTAAACACAACTGAAGTTTTTTGTTATTATAAAGTTTTAGAAGGCTTAGTGATTATGTTGTATACTTGAAGTGCATTTAAAGGTGTGTATGGAAAACAAGCTTAGTTAAAAAAGCTTGTAAGGCGACAGTTTCGAAAATGACGACAGAATAACCGATCTCGGTACTGCAAAAGCTTGGAACAGTCGCCACCATATCACCCATTCCATTTCCAAGTTACCTGATGCAGGATGTTATATCTTAATTATGGAACTATTAATCAAGTATAGACAAGGAGATGCGAACATTCCGGCGCACAAGACGGTTTCTAGTGTCGCCGGAGCGAGGCGCATTCCGCACGCGTCGGCGGCCAATCGGAACCGAGAGATTTCCACCACATTCGTGCCAGCCTCGTTCTTATGCACTATTCATATGATAAACTAGTTGTGTCACAGCACTGCCACTGTTTGGGGAGAAAATGTATCTTTACTAGTCAGGATGATGTTACAGAAATACTCGAGGCTTTGGAGAATTCGGAGTTGCACAGTTCTGATGTTTTCCAACCACTCGCGCGTGACTACTCGGGCTCACTCGCACAGGTACGGCGTAACTCGTGTTTTCTTTTCATGATTACGATTCTGTTAAATGTTTTACGTTTTTAGGGCTTCATAAGGTAACCATTAGGGACGTTTTCCTGGAATTAAGAACCTTCCGTTTTCGAGTTCTTTTACATAACCACCGTTCAAATACCTTCTTTCTGTCGTCATATTATACCTAATCCTTCTTGTAGAGTACTTTTGCATTTCCTTATTTAAATATTCGTTGCTACCCAAAACTTACGTAGAGTGCGCCAGCTTAGATATAAAACTCAAGAAAGCAGAAAGGTTAATCAGTACAGGCTATACACAAAGTTTTTTAAAAGAGAATTTATGAAACTTTTCTAAACAAACGAACACTAACTATTTAGTAATAAAAGTGTCACATTTATTGAGGTTTCCTATCCTTGCACCTCGCCACGATTTTAATTGTAATTTCAATTTCCTTGCTGAAATAGCAACAAGTAATATTGTTTTATGAGAAGTTGAAACCGAGCTCTTCCTTTGAAAATTAATTAAATCTAACTCGGACTTGATAATTTACTAGCTTTAATAATAGTAATTTTCAATGCAAATGCAATTAATATTTTATTTCTATTATTGTAATACTTGGAATAACTGTGATTAAGGCTATGCAGTGACAACATTTACATATCTAACCCTTCTGCTGAAATCTCGTTTGGCATCTACTTTCTAGGTGACATTTATGCTCGTCGACCTTAGAAGTTAATGCATGCATTGTGTTAGAAAGTAAAAAGTAACTCTCTATTAAAAAAGAAAAAAAACAATAATATCACAACAAAGAAGGACATCCACGAAACGCCCATGAAATGAATCAAAGGGCGATAACTGTTACGATACTTGTAAACTTAAATCATGTCCGCAAAGGGTTTGACAAAGATGTGGTTCGGTTGTGTGTTTAATTTAATGACCATTGAACCTCGTAAAAATTCTGCTCGTGACGCGAACAGAAGTCCTCGAACGAGGAGGGTCTCCTAGCTCCCAACAATTAGGCCTCAGTGGTAGTTTTATGGACACTTAAAACCCATCCATCGACGGACATTTTATATCCGGTTTTAATGACGTAAACTAACGGCGCATCGGGATTAAAAAGTAAGCATCGGGCGCCTTCCTGCCCTGACGCAGACCACGCACGCCGCACGCCCGCCTCGATAGCTATTTACTCGACTGCATACTCATTGTGACGCGATACCGTTTATATTTGTACTTCTAACGCTGTCTTGCGCTATAGGATATTGTTGTGGACCTCATTGCTGTAATTCAGAATACCGGTCAAGCATAAAACAGTAATAAAATACAACGGGGAATAGCAACAATGAACATGGAAATGTGAAACCCATTTGTGCATAGAATTGCAATAACGAAACGGTCTAAGTTGGAGATGTATACGGGTCAGTAGAAAGTGGGATAGTGAGTGGATCCTATAAAGATTAATAAGCCATATACGACATTTTTCCGATTCCGCTGATTTACGATTTACAGTTAAAATACTTTACATCTATAAGTTTGATGACACGAAAAATAATTTCAATTATGATTACTGAGTGAGCTACTTTTTATTTTTATTGTTTCGATTTGATTGATCGATCTCAAACGGGCGATTGTTTTGTGAATTTTACTGTAAAAAGTTTAAGAATATCATATATTTACGAATCGTTTAAAACTCTACACCGTATGAAAAAATTACAAGTTATTGTTTTGAAAGTCAAATATATATAAGCTATGAATCACATTTTACCACTTTTATAATAAAAAACATAGTAAACTTAGTCAAATTTTTGAGAAAATGGGTTATGAATCGGTTTTGATTTGGGCTAATCAGAACTTTCGTTCATAGTATTAAAATAACAGAAATAAAGTTCATTTCAAGATTAATCCATTTCCTGTAAAAAAAAAAACAATTAAAAAAAACTAAAAAGAATAGGCAGTATATAAACTTTCAAAACAAAACAACCTAAAACTCACATTATAACCCTCGATAAAAATAAAAAAACCGGCTAAGTGCGAGTCGGACTCGCGCACCGAGGGTTCCGTACAAACCTGCAGGTATTCACGGTTTATGCATAAGGCTTATGTTTATGTTTTTTTTTTTTTTTTTTAATTTTTGTATTTGAGTTGACTACATGAAAGGTAATTTGTGGTTTACGATTTATGACGTATTAAAAAAAACTACTTACTAGATCTCGTTCAAACCAATTTTCGGTGGAAGTTTACATGGTAATGTACATCATATTTTTTTTTTTAGTTTTATCATTCCGTTATTTTAGAAGTTACGGGATGGGAAGTTACGGGATGGGAAGTTACGGGGGACACACATTTTACCACTTTGGAAGTGTCTCTCGCTCAAACTATTCAGTTTAGAAAAAAAATGATATTAAAAACCTCAATATCATTTTTGAAGACCTATCCATAGATACCCCACACGTATGGGTTCGACGAAAAATATTTTTTTGAGTTTCAGTTCTATGTATGGGGGAACCCCAAATATTATTGTATTTTTTCTATTTTTGTGTGAAAATCTTAATGCGGTTCACAGAATACATCTACTTACCAAGTTTCAACAGCATAGCTCTTATAGTTTCGTAAAAAAGTGGCTGTGACATACTCGGACAGACAGACAGACAGAAAGACCGACAGACAGACAGACATGACGAATCTATAAGGGTTCCGTTTTTTGCCATTTGGCAACGATAACCCTAAAAAGGAGCTCATTCATATATAATAAAAAGAAACGATATTTAATCATTTTTATTCAAACTTCTGGAAATGCAGTAGCTTCACTGAAAGACACATCTGCGAAATCAAGTAAATTAGCGAAATCGACCTCTATATGCTAGTTGATATAGGTAAGTACCGGATTTACGAAAATTAAGAGGAGTTTAAAACCATTAGAAAACAAGAGTTAGATGGTACGCCGATCTGAAAATATTATCGTCACGAATTGTTTGGTGGTCACTACCGAGCATTGTGTTGACGTACTTACGGCCGCCGCCGCCGGTGCACTCCCGTACGTGGACACTTTTTTGATAAACACATTCCGCATTTGCATTCCTGCAGTGGCGGTTACGTCAATGAGCCAAGGGCATCAGATATCAATTGTAACAAAGCGCCAGACCAAATTAATAACAATCGGACGCTACTCAACTATGGAACAGATCCAACAGGTAGTTAAGCCGCTTTTTATAGACGACTCAGCTGTCTACAGCGTGTCTTGGGGGAACCAGTTTAAGGGTGTTCTATAATTATTTTCTCGTTTATGTCAAGAGCTCATCTTGCTATAAATAGTTGTACTTAACTTTCAGTGTTGTCAATAAATATAGAGTAATAATATATTGCAATCATCATTATCGTAATAACATTCGATCTCCGATCCCACTGGTGGACATGGTCTGGGAATACTGTGGCTATGGATGTCTGATGCTGATGATACACAAGTTCTCTAACTCTGGTGGGTGCTACCGTTGCTACTTGCATGTAGGAGTTAGCCGTAACATTAAGATATAAGATATGATGCAAAAAAAGACGGTGCCCGTCGTCATTACCCAGAAAAGAGCCGCAGTCACGGACAAGTGACAGCGAAATGGCACCAAAGACCACAAATCAGTAAACCGAGAGCGATAGACGGACTTTTACACCACTTGGTAGAGGCCCATGATCCGCATTGAGATTACATCGAATATAATCGGATGATTCAGCAGCGAAACTGACTTTACCAGCGCCAGGTAGCAAAAAGAAAATGAGGAAAATGCATTACACTTGATACAAACAACACATTGGTGAATCAGCTACTTTCTATATCGACTACGCAAATTGCACGAGCTAGCCCCTGATAGAGCAGCGGAATATATCAATTGATACTGATACACAGATTTTAACGATCATGAAAAGCGTGGACATTGGACACGTCCATTGAATTTGTAGGATTATTCAATAGCGAACCAACGGACTGGCAAAAATATAGTTGAAGAATCCCAAATTGATACTGATAATGAATTTCATATGGAAGAAACTCTGACAGGATACTTTAACATGTGATTTCTTCTAATTTTAAAGAAGCAATATTATACATATTATTAAAGTGATGCACAATTTCAGGGAATATTTTCTCCGCACTAAGGTGGATGCATCAAGATGGGTGTTGGTAGAAAACCCGTAGGTTTGACTTGCCAAATGGGAACTGTAGAAAAAAAAAATATTTACACATTTAGTATATAACGAGAAATAATGAGAAAATCAGCAAGACTCAAGAAGCGCATTCACTTGTTTCCTGGTATGAAAACTCAATACGAAGCACTACAATAGCAAAGCTAAACAATGTGTTATCATTCCAACTGATATTTTTTTTTATGAAAAGAAAAAACAATTCTATTCACATAATATTGCCCGACCGCAGCACTAGTTAGCAATATGAGCTCTCTCTCCATATGAACCCCGTAATACGATAATTATTATGTGCGACACAATGGTTCCGCATTGGTAGTTAAATGATTACATGGTAGACCTTTTACAACCAGAAACATGAGAATATAAACAAACCACAATCATTTCAGCAGACTGGGGGGTGGAAAAGTTAATTAATGGTAACAACAGGCAGACAGGTAGATATAGACAGTAGGGATTTTATCGGGTTCTAGATATTCTAATTTTAATATGTGGAAACAAATAGCAACTATATATTGGATTGATCAATTACTTTTGCTCGTCGGTTATCATATAACCACGGGCTTCCCATTCCAACTGCTCCTAAAACACGCTGAACAAGCTAAAACAAGGCATCTTGGGTGAAGACAGTATCAAACAACGTTTTAGGGATGCAAGTATCAATAATCCTTTTGGCAGTTCTAGTCAACACAAACTCAACCACGATACGATACTAATTTTTATCAATATCAACATGAAGTAATAGGTACATAAAAATCGACGCTATGGCACGCTGCTACAACCTCCACGTAGAATTACTTACAAAATGCATGCGAGCAGGTGGAAAGTGAAATGCATACGATTGAAAGAGGGCGGGGGTGGCGGCACTGCTCTTAGCGCCAACAATCCAGTGCAAAATGATTACCTCCCGCGTATAACTCTTTGCGATCTCAGCAAGAAAACTACTCATGCAAGTTGATACAAATCTACATACCAGTCGTTTCAACTTCTGAGAATAAAATAATTCCTTATTAAGCCGATTAATTGCAGGAGTAATACTATAATTTAGTAACTCAAGAGTACGTAAAACAGCAGTTGTGAGGAAAGTTTATATCGGTTAAAATAAAACCTAAGTAATTAGGAGTATTTAATAGACAGGAAAACATGGCTTCATACATACCTTTACAATTGCAATAAAAAAAAACCGTGAGAAAGAGTTCTGACTTCAAAATAATAAAACAAATCAGACAGAAAGATTGACGACGCAATCGATTAAAAACAAAGATAGTTATTTGTACTTTCGAATTGTGTTGGCACGAGAATTTTTCCCATATTGCCGTGCAATATAGTGATTTTCCATAACGTAATTTAATAACAGCTGCCGGGTGGCAGTGTCTAGATGGGAACAATCGAGACTATTTGTCGAGAGGGTATTTGTATCAGTACAATCGAAGTGCACGTAGGTGGGGTCTGGTTGTGCGCCGCCCCTAAGCCGGCGGGGCTCTACGCGTCCTTAGCCGTAGCAGCGACCGGAAGAGGCGATTGTGAGACAATTTAAATCACTCTCCGCGACCCGTCGCCCATTGTTGCCGACTTCCCGACCACAATCACTACACCGTCTATTACGGAGCAGAAATATGAATGACTGGATACACCGTTTATTGTATTAGTGGACTGACTTTGGTAAATCCTTCATGTCCAGGACGCGGATTGGGCAATTGTATTTTATCTAGTTTTTTTTTCCTTTTTCATAATCAGTTTTTATTCACATCTTTGAGTGGGCACAAGCTATTTTTGTAAGTAAGGTAATCGGCCATACTAAATAAATGTTTGGGGAATTCCTTCATTTACCTAGTCTTTTCCTTCGCTTCACTGTCATGTAACGTTGCGGTGTAGTTTTTAGAAACTAAATGTGAATTTACGGATAAGTACATAGGTACTAAATAAAACATTTCATTAAACTGAAGTCATTTATGTGTATCCGTCATACCCTAGCCCGTGTTGTAACGTTTACAAAACAACTGATTTACTTGTTACTTAACAATGATTTAAACGATTGCATAACAAAGCATAAAATTCGGTTCTCGTTACTTTCATCAGGTAGCATAAATCGATTACATCTAAGAGAAAGGTTATGCCAGCTAGCGAGGAAAAACCGTTGGCAACAATTATATTAGAATCTAGACTTCCTTTTACAACAATGCATTATGAGAGAAGTTAAAGTAACAAGCATGCAGCTTTCCCGTGCTACTGTTGACCGAAGCTGGTCAGTGCAGTCTAATAAAGGGGACTACGTAGACTTTAGAGACAAGTGCAAACAGATCCACATCTGTTCAATATTCCGCAGGCTATGAGCTCTGAGGTCTTCGTGATAAGAGCATTGCAAAACGTTGCTGTGAACCGTACTAAAAAATTAAAAAGAACATCCCCTTAGGGCATTGGGTTCGCAGATTTTGTTTGCCTAAACAGCAAGATATTGTATTGACAAGAGTTCCAGACTCCTCAATCGAGCCACCGTGCATTTTTATTTTTAGAGGCATTAAACATCAAAATAACGATAAGTACTGGTCAACATTTCGGTACCATCGTTGTTCCAAACTTGATTTCGCGAATTTGAAAAAGAGAAAAATATCAGGTTTGGTCGCTCATAAAGAAGTAACAAGCTTGTTGATAACATCATTTACATATAAGCCCGTATTACCTTGTGGCTTTTCCTTTTTCCTGACGTTCAAATGATGGATATTGCACCTGAAGTAGCCGCGCAAGCCGTGCCACTTCTCTGAGGGTTTATTGTCAACGAAACCTAAGTGCACTACTACAGGTAAGTCGTTCTGACGTTCAAACATTTTACCATCGATACCAGACAGGCGGTTTCATGTGCCGTCCAAGACAAACACGAAACCGAGTCACTATAGCACGACAAGATCGATTTATTTTTGCCACCAGCCTGCGTAATCGTCACCTGACCAAGAACTGCTTCGAGACTCATGGACCGACTGTTTGCGCTAGAAGTGTTAAAAGGAGACTCGAAGACCGTGACTCGAAACCTCATAAGCTAGCCAATGGTCCCAAACTCACACGAGCTCATAGTATGGCGCGCCTACAGTTTTCACGCCAACATTTGCATTATACTCAAGGTCAGTGTAACAAATTTATTTTTACGGATGAATCCAAGATTATGGTGTATGGCGTGGCAATGAAAGACGTGAGTTAGTAGAGTAGACGTAGAGTTCGTATTCAGCAATATTGGATTACAGAGAAGGTGCTATGGTGGTGGGTCATGAACGGTCTGGGGCGGAATTTCCACCAAAGGAAATCAGGGTTGGAGACGACTGACACATTCGAATGCATCGGTCTTCTATGTGTATACTGATTTTGTGTACCATGACATAAATTTATTTATATGCATTGTGTTTTTTTATTGCAACAGCGTACTGCAATAATTGTTTTAGAATACCTGCATGACGTTAATATAAGTGTTGCAGGGATAGAAAGGCCAACAAGAAGCACTGATTAAAATTTAATAAAGCACTTTTGGGATGAGCTGAAGAGGCGTGTTCGAACTATCCAACCTGCTCCAGAAACTTTGCAGGAGCTGGGACTGGCATCTTGGAAACATTCCACAGCTTGGTCATTGTTTTGCATTAACTAATTCTACTACCTACTAATTTTCGAAAATTCCACGTTAGTTTTGCCCTATAAGAAACTCGAAAAGACGACGTATTTAGATAAAACAGTTCTTTTTTTTGAATTCAGGACGTTTATTTCGGACAATAACAGTACATATTTTGTTAGCAGGTACATTATTTTTATTCTGGTTCTAAAGGAACTGATCGTGAGTGTTTTTTCTCTTTGTACTACCCTGATTTAAAAAGTTAAAGACCATGAAACATGTGTAGATGACCGGGAGTGTATTGATTCCCTCTTGATCGTACAGTTCAAACGTTTAGTTACAACTTAAAGGACATTGTTGAAAAGATATCCTACTAAGTTATCTCTTTAAGTTTTATCTCAAAGGCAGAGCGGTATATTGAAAGCCTTTTGAAACCTTTCGCGTTCGCTAAAAATTCGACAGTGATAAGACCGTGCATATTTTAATCATTTACGAGCATAATTAAGTATACTTTGGTTCTGGGATTTAAGGTACTTAATAATCTCTTCACACTTTTGACTGCGCACAGAGATTCAAGAGAATATTTTGTTTCAATCAATATTAAATTATCGTACATTTCTAAAAAAAATATTGATAAGGGCATAGATTGATAGTTTAAAGCGCTGCACAAACGTAGGACATTGCTTTAGGCATATTGGTACATATCATAAACCAGAAAAAATTGGGTGTGTTGTCAAATAATCAAAGAAAAATATATTAGTAGTAGTATTCTGTGTGATAAAACAAACGTAAAACAGAGACACTCAAAAAAAATAATTACAGCCTCTCTTAATTCTAGAAATGTTGAGCATAAACTACCATTATGTAATGATAGTAAAGGGAATTCAATTAACTAAAGAAATAAATACCCAAAAAATATTTCACTGAGCCGCTTTAATTTTTTATAGATTTGTATCGATATATTTTTAATCTATATATTAATACGTGAAGCCAAAAGTATGTACTCCTTTTTACAAAAAAATACGCGGATGGAGACTTTGAAATTTGGCAAGTTTAGATGGCGGATTGCAGACTCCAAGAGCGAATACTTTTTATTTAAATTAATTATGATTGATTTTCGACTGCTGAGCGACTACTGTATATATTAAAACTGTAAAATTACTTTAACTTTGGTGATCATTCCATTTAGTTGAATGAAATGACTAACAACAAAAACTAACATCAAAAACATCGCTGTCTTGAACCATATTTGTTTCCGCGATGCGCTATAGTCAAATAAGTAAAAATTTGCTACTTACGGCGCCTTAATATCAGTTATGTCAGTAGAGGAAACTATTCGTTCGAGATGGTATCAGTTCTCGCTGACAACTGATGGGAAGCTAGCCTTATACCCGCAGTTATAAACATTATAACTGAATGGTTGCTAGCCTGGCAATATTCATTACTCCCAGCAATCAGTGTACGGATATCCGGACCCGTCAATACACCATTACATGAACAGAGTGCGCTTAGATATTCCAATACTCCACCGGTCACAGTGAAAAGAAATGGATAGGATAGGATATATCTGAGAGGCACGACGTGGTCAGTTTCATATTCACTTTATTAAACTTTGGATATAGGAATTTCTTCCCTCGAGCTTCAAGCGTGCCCAGAAAATTGCTGATATCGTAGTCGTAATAAAAATGTCTTTAGGTGATCTAAGGGACTGTGCACAAGACGCTTATTTTAAAGCCGTAAAATTGCAAATATTACCGATGTTTTGGGGCAGAAAACACGCCGTCGACGCCCATGGCGCGTTCACATGAAACGAAATTCATAGCGCTGTGATCGCGGATCAAGCAGCCTTTGAATCGCACACGGGTCGTGCAGACACCATTATCTCTCTTGCTATAACATACATATTGTTACGCATAAAGTATGAATTCCAAAGTTCCTCTGAAGATACCGGTGAAAGCGCGACACGCGCAACAATTCGCGATATATATAGACGGCGCACAGCACATAAAATACCCCGTGTGCATAGGTCCTAAGGTATCCAACTCATTCCTGCAAGCTTTTAAGTTTAGTAGTACCTTTCTGGGTTAGTACTTACGTAGTAAACATTCTATAAGCTATTTTTTTATTAAAATTTAAACCTTTTACATACAAGCTCTATTAAAATCCTACAATGGTATCATACGGTACTCACTCAATGTAATGGGGTTCCATTCACTAAAGTGCTTTCGAGCAGCTTTTTGATAACAGCTGGCTTCTAACATTACTAGCAATTAGCTTTTGTTCTGGACCTAAGAGAAATAGGGGCATTACTTTTGACTTCTTTGGAAAATCAGTCATACTTATTTAAAAATAAAACTTACTTTAAATCAAATCAGTTTTCGTATACAACCCCGTTCATTTGAAAGCTCACAAGGACTTTTTTATGCATACAATTAGACAATGTTTACCAAAATTAACGCAAAACCTCATACCCCCAAATGGAGTATTGAAATAAAACCCTATTGCATTGACCAAAGCTTATTTTTAAAGCTAGCTGATATTATGAAAAAATCCTGTTGACCCTAATATTCCTTTAGGCATTTCAATTTGAGTGTTATTAACTTTAAGTAAGATTTAATTTTCTTTGGCTCGACCAGCGGTCAGTATGGGATCAGAAGGGTAGAGATGCATTATATCGTGAGCGTATTTTATTTTTCCGATAAGGATTCAACCGTTTATGGAGGTTAAATGATGTAAATAGGTAAGTGGTGTCGAGGGAAAAATGTCTTCGAAGCTAGTTTTGCCCAATGCAAGTTAGGTTTGATTTTGTTCAGAGCCTTCCATTAATTATTATTTTTCATACCGTCGCTTAACTAACTTGTTACTGTTTTTAAAGGGATCACCCCATGACATTCATTATAATTGGTATTTTACCCTGGAATCATTTAAAACAGGATTTGTTCTGACTCTTTTCGAAGGATTTCCTTATTTACCTATTAACCAAAGTGTATCATGCGTTCGACTCATTTAAGTTCGACTTTTTTGTTTTGAAAAAGTTTATTAAATATCATACTATTAATGTAGGTACACGCGGCGATATATCAAGCTAGAAATTTCGAGTTTTAGCTGACCTCGCATGGTATAGGTTTTCCGTACAGCGAGAAATCAGCTTATACTGGAAATATACAGCTTGATACGTTGCCGTGCATACGTATTCGATACTATTTTTATCTGGCACGTGTATTTTGATTAAGTACACATATTGATACGTCACCTCACACTTTAGGTCCAATTGAAAACCAACTTCAACCAAGCACTTGTCTGGCATTTTTGCTGAACTTTGCCTTTATGCCATGAGGCACACTTTCCTGCTAACTTCTTACATCGCACTTTACACTTTTATTTTTTATCTGCTGTACTTATATTATATTATGTACATTTGAGTCTGAGCGAAATAAATGTACTTTCTTTCTTTCTCTTACTCTTTATTAAACTGTATTGTCCACGGTTGGGCAAAGATCTTCCCCACATTCTTCCAGTTCTCTTTATTCGTCTTCTCCAACGAATCTGGCAAGAACCAGCTCAAATCGGAACGCCTGCTGCTTGTATTGTCATAAAATAGAAAGAAGTTAATAGGTCAACCACTGTGTAATTTGTGGCGTATCGTTTGTACTTGCAGCGGTTTGGATCTAGATCGAATGGCAGTTGGCACTGAAACTAAGCTAAGAATTTAGATTTCTGAAATTCCACTACCATTTATGGTAAGCTAGAAGTATGACGACACAGTTATGCACGGTCAGCTATAACAGTACTGATAATTTTGGTCATTTTATTTGTATTATAGAACCTAATTTAGTGTTCATCATTGACAAGTTGTCAATAATATGTTAAGTTTAAACAAGTAAATAATTAACAAATCGCCATTCATCTCCGGTAAAAAATTAGATAGCGTTTTAGTTGACCTGGTGCCGATCGTACCGGTTCCAACTACCTAAAACCAAAGTGCAAAACCGCGACCTGCTTGTTACTGTGAAGTTTACCGCCTTGGCTGTCAATTGGTTTAAATATAAAACAAATTAACGTTACTACAGTCGTGACAGATCAGATTTCAATGGGTGTGGGTTCAACGCAGTAAAGTTATCAAGTTAACTATTGACGACTAATTAATTTAATGCAGAGCGTTAATCACTATTAGCAGCTCTTTTGTTTGTGTCTAAGATTTATCTGCGTCAGATACAAGAAGAGCCTTTGACGGTCCCATATGCGTTTAAGCTTCAAAGGAGCCTGCGTAAACACAAGATCGAGGTGCGTATACCATTAGTTCGATTAGACATTTTTGTCTGCGAAGGCTAGGCGACCCTTAGCATATGTGATTCTGATTTAGATAGGCTATGTATATATAAACGGGCACGCCATTTATGCCTGGACGCTATTTATCTATAATATGTATGTATTTACAGTACCATAGTACAGGCTCTGCCTAATTTGGGATCAGATAACGTTGTGTTGGTTGTCCTAAGATATATATTATATTGTTTTCTTCTGATTTCAATATTTTCGTTGGTATATTGACGTATATTACCTGTCATATGGAAAATAATTTGTTTTAATGTATTGTGCCTCATAATATTAAATACTTACTGTTGTATAGAATCAAGTTCTTGTAACTGAACAAACTCTGTCAATTGCTGGCGGAGTCTTTTTCCGCGTGGAGGAAGATGGACATTTTGGGCCACTATCTTATGGAATATTGAAAACCAAAAACTGGCGAATCTCAGCATAGTTTGAACCAATAACTTTTGATTTTGATTTGTATGAAAGGATGCAGGAAACTAAATGTTTTTTACTGTTAAAAAACTTGCGAGTTGCAGCTCTGCAAGCACTTATTACGTCAATTGCAAATAGTTATGTTGATGGCTGGGAGCACCTAATAAAGAAAATTAAACCCAAAGGCAACATACGGAATGTTCGCACCGAGAGGATAGCACATAATTATTTAATACAGAAAGGGTAGGTGTTTAACAGAGCTAGAGAAAATTAGCAGTATTTTAATTTTAAGTTCTCAGGTACTTACTCATACATAAATTCATAATG
Organism: Aporophyla nigra; assembly: GCA_947507805.1. Classification (NCBI taxonomy): domain Eukaryota; kingdom Metazoa; phylum Arthropoda; class Insecta; order Lepidoptera; family Noctuidae; genus Aporophyla; species Aporophyla nigra. The sequence goes on along the minus strand of OX382291.1, from coordinate 6,992,510 downwards.
CTTTATTTAAACTAAACCTGAGCGAAGAAGAGTAGGTATCACTTCAAAGCATCAGCATTGTATTCTGTTTTTTTTTTAAATTATTTTAAGGTGTATTTTTATGCCAATTAAAGGCTCGTGCAGACTAGCGCGACGCGACGTTGCGCGCGGTTCTGCGATTTATATCCGTAGAACAATTTGTAATCAAGTCTGAACGAGCCTTAAAGTCATTTCCCTTTCTTTAATCAATAGACATAAGTAGACTGTCGGTATCGAAACCGTAACCTTTTGCTTTATAGAGTACGACAAGCCACTGTACCTTCAAAGTATTGGAACTCTGTCAGTGTCTTGATAAACGCAATGAAACTGGCGCTTTGTTGTCATGCAACCATGCAACCCCTATCCCAATCCTCCCATCTCGTCCAACAACAAAATGTCTCTGCACTCACATATCTGCCGATAGTATTTTGTATTTATTTAATACCATAAGCCTAGGACTCAGGGATTGCGCTAAGGTAGCCCGGGAAGTTAAATTTCCCATACGTTTGGTTCATTATTCCCACTGCATGATAATTTCGTGAAAAAGTCATCCAATGGCGTTATATGGAGTAAGAGGGTTTTAACGATTATATTCTGTGAAGCCATAATGTTTTACGGTCGAGAATTATACATATTTCAACCAACATACTACTTGAAACTGACCTGCAAATTACAAAAAAAAAATGAATGTTTTAATTTGGCGCGTTACTCTAGCGCTTCCCATTTAATGCCATAGGCATTTTCTACCAGTCAACCTCTGGTTGATGCAGATACAAATAGAGGTATAATTAAGAAAATTTAGGAACAATTATAATAAAATGTAACATGCGTAAAACCTTTGCAAGGTTTAAACATAAGCACAAATACTAATACGTCGATTGTTATTTAATTTCGTTGGAAAAACAGAGCTTTGAGAGATCTGTCATGAAAACGAAGGTACCTATTGCAAAAGAGTTTGAAATTCCGAACGGGCTACAAATAGCCAGCATATTCCGATATTTTCTGTTGTTTTTTAGTGCGTCTGACGCGTGTTTATGGTAACGTGGATGACGAGCGCTGAGTTTGATTAAAAATGTAATCTCCAAAACTGCAGTTTCATGCTATATCAATTGGACACATATTTCTGAAACATGCATAAAGCTCTGTAACATTTAATTGTGGGTTGAAATGGTAATATTCGTTCATAACTAAAACTTATTTGATTAGAGTCGATTACCTGTCTTTATTTCATGACGTGTCCGGACTGTTAAAACCGCTATATTTTCATAGTAGCTTTAAAACACTTTAAAAACTTAATAATAAAATAAACAAATAAAGTGCCTACTTGATAACAGCAATTACAACATTTACTCTAAACAATACATGCCAAACACAAAAGAAGAATAGCGCTAGACTCTTTTGATTTCCCTTCGAAATGTACCGACATTGATGAAAATCTTTTTGTTTCATTCGCCCCAAAGCAAAAGGGGAGTACCGGGTTTGTTGAGGTGTGTAGTTGTTAAATTCAACCAAACATAGGGCCGAATCGACCTCTAGCAAAACCACGAAACCTCACCGCCGCTGTTTTACACATCCGATCTAGCTCTAGTTTTAAAATCCACTCGTAGTTGTTTGTTTTTGTTGAATGAGGGATGTTTTTTTTTTTTTTTGCTGAATACTCCTGTTGTTGACCTCGTTTACGCCTGATGGAAAGCGATGGATGAGTCTAGTATGGAACGAACGTTCCCAGAAGAAGCCTTTTCGCTCCGGCTTTGAAGGCAGCCGAATTATATATGGAAGGTAACTTTTTTTATAAAAGAGTATGCATGATCGTGCAAAGGTTGACTTATATACCCAGGCTACCCTTACTTAAAAATAATTTATTTTCTGATGGGTATTAATCTCATCTTATCTGCGGTATTAAATCTTACAAAATGATGTTAAGTCACTCATTTGAGTCGTTAGCCTCAAGTACTCATTACTGTACAATTGAAAAAACTGTTTTGCGAACAAAAGTTCGTTTAATGAATGTTTACAAAATTCGCAAAACTACTGCTCGCGAATAGTCCTTAATAAAAATAAAGTTAATCATTGAAGTTTATAATGGAAAACTTTATAACTATTTAATTGTTATACCGCATCTAGAATTTAATTCATAGGTACAGCGGTCGTAAAGTTGCAAACAACTGTTATTACATGAGTACCCCGTCAACCGCTAGACTAAATCCCCTCTGCGGAAATTCAATCATAGCGACCAGTGTTATCGATGTAATTAAAAGGGGACCGTTAGCACTGACCATCGATAGCAAGCCCGGTAGTTATACCGATAAAATTATTACACATCCAAACATTGTGTTGTTATAGTGTAAACAATCTTTCCTGAAAATTCAAGGTCGATGAATAATTTTAATAAGAGTTGCCGCAACGTAGTAGATATGTCTTCAAAATCCTACAATTATACCATCGTCGGTCATGGGTTTGTCGCAAAGCTTCTTCGGTTAGCGTCCAAAACAAACAAATTAAAACGTGGAAATAATATTTGCACTATTCACAAAAATAAATCATACACAGAACAAGCACGCTCTACTGATTTAAAAAATGCTGGCAATTAAAATTAAGCGAAATGAAATAGTAAAAACTTAGAGAAATAAAAAGGAAGTACATTCGAATAAAAATGACTGGCGCGAAAACGCGTAGTGTTTAGAGCGCGAAGTGTACGTCACACCGCGCTCTTTCCCGAGTGACGACTGCGAGATGCAGCCGCCCGCCAAACGCCGAGCTTCTAACCGACGAACGCGGCAGTGCTGGACAAAAATGTTCTAAAGAAAATACGGCACGGTGAAAATTCTCAATAGCTGCAGCAAGTGCAAAAGAAAATTTCAAATATTTGAATTATTAAGGAGGCTTCCGTATTTTCCTATAAAATTAAGTCTAGAAGTGTATGCTTAAAATATTCTGCGGCATTCATTTAACAATTTTACCTGTGAAAATATTTCCTTCATAAATAATCACCGCACAGCATTTTATCAATTACCTTACTTAAGCGGCACGCCGAACGTTGTCAATAGTGCCACTAAGTGCAAAGGAAATTTGAAATATTTGAATTATTAGGGAGCCTGCTACAGATTTCGCGACAGGATTTTGTCTAAAAATGTATGCTTAAAATATTCTGCAACATTCATTAAATAATCTTACATGGGAAAATATTTCCTTCATGCGCGATCACTTTATATCACCTTTACTTAAATGACATGTATTATCACTTTATCACTAATTTACGATTTATTGTATCTTTATTATACAGAGAATTTTTGATAAGATTGAGTTTTTTTTTATTTTTGTATGAGGTCCTAAATAAATTTCGGCTGCAATGAATTTTAAGTCCATTGTTTTTTTTTTCTAATTTGATAGTAAATAATTTGAGATAATAAATTCTATACACACATTAATATTGGCACAGTATTTAAGTAATATACAATCTATCCTTTTTATAAACAATTATAAATACCAAAACGCAACTGAACTGAATCAATACTACATATCATCATCACAATCATCATTTCAGCCGTAAGACGTCCACTGCTGGACTTAGGCCTCCCCCAATTTGGGGCTGCTTTGGGGGGTATACTACATATAGGTTACATAGATGCGTACCTAAGGAACTTTCCGCTTGAAATATATTTTCATTTACAGAGAAAAATTACATTATATTGTCGTTGCGAGAACACCTATTTTTGGCGATAGCTGTTAATAGCGGAGACTCGCCGTACAATAAAATCATTTCCCAATAACCACATTGTTTTAAAAGAACGCAGTGGTGCTTAATTAAGTTAGTCCATTCTTTAAGATCCAAAATATAAAAAAATATGTAGATATATTGTTTTTTATTATTTTAAAGTGATGCTAGATTGGAACAATAAATTGTACAGTCATTGTCAGTGATGCTATAGCAATTACATACGACTGTCAAAAAATTGCAAGGATCTGCATGACAATTATTGCAATTCCAAATACTTTATTTTGATGCTGTCTGTATCCACAGTTCAGTTTTTACTTTAATGATATATTCGATTATTACTTTCACATGTGAGCGGGAGTCGGCTAATGAAAATGTTTTCCTTTCTACAATAGCATAAATTTATTATTGCTGGGCCTCGTCTGTCTGGCGGATTCATTGACCGTACCCCGACGCGACGGTGGTTTCATCATAATATTACCTACTACTTCTTATTATACTTAAATGGCCAATACATATTATTATTTTTTTAGTTTTCAGAGGATATCGTTTCTGTCGGGGCTTTTTAAATATAAATTTTATTCCTGCTTTTAAAACATAATTCTGTAGACACGTTACGATCGATACGTGCCTATGTTGTTTTTTTTAATGTGAAGCTAGGTTACTAATTTATCCGCATTCCTCTTCGGTACTCCAACATCAGACGCTGATGAAGTATGGCGTAATTCTGCTGTTTGTGGATTGAAGAAGTTGGGAATCAGGCAAATTCCAGTGATGCTGCAGCATTAGTTCAAGGTCACATTGTACTTATAATATAATTGAAGTAACAGAAACCCAATTTCGGTTCGATCAAACCTGTTGAAGATGCTCACATCCCTTCAAAGATATACAGAAGAGCTGATAATCTTCGAACATCTCGACAAATATTCTTGAATCATAGCTAAGAACTCTCTCGATTAAGTCACCTTTCAGACAAAAGCGAAGAACCAAATCGGTACAGCCAATTGGGAGCTACGATAACATAGACAAAAGACACATGATACACACGTTAAACTAATAACACCCCTCTGTTTCCGCCGAGGGTTAAAAACAAACGAATACGGAAAACGAAATGAGCGGAGAGGATAATTGATTGAGTTTGCTTTTTTTACATAATCAATCATGAACATTTTTTAAAGAAGAGACCCGAGCGCGTTAGAACATGACTTCTTTGGCTCTCTCAAAACTGTTCGTTTGGAATCACCGAAAAAAAATAATTATGAACGAAATAGACTTTACTCTATCAAGTCAAACAAAGTACTTTCAAAACCTAGAAGACCACATACACCATTAAAAACTGCTACAACAAAATCCACGATGCTATAAACTAAAACCCTACTTACTTCAAATAATCACAAAAACCAGTAACAGGACTTACACAAAAATATCAGAGCACGCTCTATAACGCTCAAAGAGAGCGGACTGATTCAAAAAGCAGTGTTTAAAACAAGAGCTATGAAAAACGAATTTAAAGCATTGTATAAGCTTACAAATAAATACATACGAAACGACTACCAGAATCACAGAAAAAACACCCAGAAAAGCATCTAAAAACCACTAGAAGCCTAAGAGCTACAAACACAGGTGACTTGGATCAAAAGCTTGGATAACCTAGGAAAAACATCTCATAACAGAAACAAAATCAGGAGAATAGCGACCGAATATTTTAAAAACCTACACGACACAAAAGCATCACTAACTGAACACATCACTAAATGAAGCACCCAGAACGGATGAGATAAACAGAAATGACGGCTAAATTCCTTAAATAACAACAATCGATGAAATACAGGTACTTAATAACACCAAGAACCTATATACAAAAGCCCAAATGACCCGACGGCATTACGAAGTATTAAAGTACGGAGCATAAATATTGTGTAATTCATAGTCGTTTTTATTTAATCGAATCCTTAATAACGCTTCCACACATTGACATTGGTCACATTTGAACATTATATTAATATGTAAAAAAGGGTAAGAGAAATTACAGACCTATAAGTTTTTTGCCAGGTATCTAAAAAATATTTTCGTCAATCATCAAAAAAAAGGATAAGCCAATTAAACAAGCAGGCTCACGGAAGGGTTCCTCTATAGTCAATCACTTATATGTATACTTTAGAGCTACTGATAGAGAAATAACAACAGCAGAGACCTCTTTGTAGACTAACAAAACGCCTTTGACGATTGATATTACTACACTCGAGCATTTGGGTAGCGCTTTGGCTACAAAACAAAGGTAGACGTTATATTCAAGTTTTAAATAATGTCTACGAAAAATGCACAAATAAGATAAAATGAGAAACTCCAGGTCCCCAATTTGCAATAAAAGAGGGTTAAGATTAGGAATCCCGCTATCTTCATCACATTTCATCTCTGTGTAATGATTTCACGCAACTACACTGGAATTGGAGTGGCTACTTATAAAAAGCACCAATTACAACCACTTAATATTTGCAGACGACATTGTTAGTGTCTGAGAGGTCTAGTCAACTACAACACATGGTTACTACACGTCAATTCGCGTAGTAAGCAGGTGGGCTAAAAAAAAATTATGGCTATAATTATTATTATGCTATTGCATACAGAAACCAATAGAAGTTAACAACTTACCAATTGAACATAAGGAGTATGTTAATTGTGGACAGAAATTTCATTTACAATAGCAATTTACTGGAAGTTAAACGAAGAGTTATCAAACATGGAATTAATACATGAATCTAAAGAATGTATTCGTAAGTGACCTCCCAGTTGACTTGAAGAAAAATGTAATAGAGTCAAACCTCCGGACTCCTTTGCTTATTATGCCAAACCATGCCAAACTTGTAAAAAGAACTTTATCAAGAACAAAATTACTCTGTGCCAAAGTGGAAAGGAGCTTAATATAATTTACATTAAAAAAAACAACATAGAGTTCGTCACTCAAAAGTTCGATCTGCCTAGCTTTTTCCAAATATGCTAGGGTCGGCTTTCCAAAGTACCGAAGTGTGATCTGTTACAAAGGTAATAGATAACCTTGACACGCAGTAAAACTTAGGCATGTTAGAAGACTACATCACAATAGATGGGTCAAAGATGACTTCTTGGATGGGACCGGTCGACAAATGTACACGAGGAAGATCCCACCTTCGCAGTGAGGAAAGGTCGTGCGTACAGCTAGATCACGCTAGATAGACGTAGCGAAGGACGGAGAAAGCAGGCAGTCTCTGGAGGAGACCTTCACCTGACCTTCAGGTGAAGTTAAAAAACCGGCCGTGTAGGACAAAATGAATGAGGGTTTCGTAGTTAGGATGAGTTTATAACAAGAACAAACATAACATGTGAGTTGAAAAACATGTTCTCCTATACGTTCCAATTGCAAATGTAAGTTTGTACGCACATTTGTGAAAAATTTACAGCGGTATTTTAAGACCATAAGCTTCTTATAGGTTTTCCTGTAATTTTTATGTAGGTATCGAACAATTTTCTGTATTATGTTTTTAAAATTTTTGTTTCGGTTGTTTCGGAGGAAAGGGAGAGGTGGTCAGCTCTAATTTACCTTTTAAGTATTCATTTAAAAATGATGTCACTTTTAACCCAAACAGTCCATTCGCTAATTCTCAATATTTTCAATAAACTTAATTAAAAGATAGCCATCGCTTGAGTGTATTGGATGGAGTACCTACAGAGCAAATAAAGCGGGACGCAAATGCTTTTGTATTCCGCGTCCCCCTGGATCCGAGTTAAAAAACGAACGAACTTATACCTCGGCCTCGAGCGACGCTTATTAGGTAAGAGGAGTCACAGAAGCATTTTTGTGCATAGCTTCCAAAAAAGAATAACTCTAGAACATGGATCAGCATGGTGTGTATTCCTACTTTCCAAAAGTTTAATATGTTTTACCTAATTTTTATAAATAAATATTAGTGGTAAACTTGATGCCTTGTTTATATTTTCACATACCAATGATGTGTTACGATACAAATGTTTACTTAACAAGACTATAACAGCATAAACAACCGTGCATTGAATGTTGCTGTATAATAATTTTATGCAATTATATAGTAATTGGGCATTACGTTATCTTTATTTACGACCATAATATACGTCACGGCAGGTTCACACAAGCCTAATAAAAGGTGGCGCATCAATAACAGGCATACTTGAATAGGCGCAGTTACCACTAATTTATACAGTCTACTACATAAAATATAGCAACTTTAATGACAGTTCGCAGTACTCCTATATCGAAGGTTGTGAGTGAGTCACTTGAGAATTGCAACAAAAATGATAATATCCGTGCTAGTTGTATATGTATACAGGTGGTTTCGGTGGGTTCCGTGGAGCTACAGCTCATTCGCCATTGTTTTAAGGGTACCCGCCTTCCCATAGGAACCCGCCGCCGACGCCGCGTCCACTTTTCCTGTTACGGTAAACAAGTTAGACAGGGGCTGATTCATTTTGTATCGCGAACCAATTATTTATAATCCTTACAAACGAGTATCGCTATAAAAGGAGGTTCCTTACTAGATGCATTACTATTAGCTTCGCATACTTAAGATTAAAAAGTTGTTGTGTCCTAATTTAGATAATTCTGTACAACATTATGTTTCGATTTAGAATCCTAATCTTTTTAGTTTATTTTGTCCTACAGTAACTTTTTGTATCCTCTTAAAACTGGAACCTTGTGTGGTTATCAGAAATATTGAACCTAAGGAATAGCAACTTAGTCATAAGAGCAATTTCGTATTGCAAACTGGCTCTACGAAACAGCAAGTTTTTCTCGCGTTGAGTAAGAGGCGAGCGTGCGACGGAAGCCGTCGAGTTCTCTGGCCTCTTAGTTAGGGCTTATGTCTCGGCAGGTCCACTGAGGATATAACGAAATTGATAGCAATCGATTTCCTACGTGATCGATTTTTAATTTAGTTTGCCTGTTGATATTAACTGCATAAACTGATTAAGCACATCTGGCCAATGTTTTTATAACAATTGATTTGTAAACTTAGATAACATAGTTTTATTTTATTGACATGTTGTAAAAAACATTCAATCTCGAACATTTTCCAGTTTATTAACGACTGTTTTACAGTTCATTAAATTACACAGATTTATGGTTGTTTCATTATTGCAAAATAAATTAGGGGTCGTTGAGATGATGACGCTTCAGCCCCTCAAGGCCTCAATTCATACCAATCAAAATGGACAGTACAGGTAGCTTTTAATTTCAGTTTAATAATATGAACGCAATGTTTTTAACTTGGATCTAAACGTGGATAATTTATAATTAACACAATCAAAAGAAAATCCCATGAGTAATCTGATCAAATTGAATAGAAAATATAACGGTTTTTGCCTTTTCTGAATTTTCACTGAGAATTTTTTTGTTTTAATCTCCGCGAAACAAAAATTATGTACTATCTACTACTATCCCGTACGTTGCAACTGCACCCTGTTTTGTGTCTGCATCACCCTAAGATTGACTAATAGAAAATGCCTCAGTAATTCAGTCCGCCTTGATACAATTTTGTTTTACTTGTGCATGAAGTTTTATTAAATAAATTATAGAATACAAAGAAAAGTCCCGACTCACGCACTGATTTATTTATCAACGGCCAAACCTTGCACATAGGTTCAAGTATGATGTATAAGGCAAGAAATAAGGCAATATTTTTCGAAAATCCCTGGGCTTAGTTTATTTCGGAGGGAACTCTACATCCGATTAATTAACTTTTTGGACGGACAAATCGCATTGGGCGAAGGGACAACTGTGAAATCGTGATGTCATTCATTCTTAGGTCAGGCCCCAAACTAATCTTATATCCGTAGGTGATATGGAGTAGGAATCTCCCGTAATTTCGGCACAAGCTTCGGTTTTCGTGCTGAGGAAGTAGAAGTCCAGGGCAGACGAAGTTTTTGACAGTGATAGTACAAAATGATCCTCGCTTGCTTTGCTTCAAGAAAATGAACATGACGTATTCATATTAACCCATGATGTTTTAGTTCATTGAGGTGTGTTCTGGTACAAGTGTACTGTGTGCTGCGGAAACGAAAATATGTCACAATACATCGTTCTTGCAGAACCTCTGGAGGAAATGAATGGCCGCCTAGAGCAATGCTAATGAGGGTTCCCTCAGGTAATGATATCCGTTAGTGAGCCGCGCCGATTCCGAAATAAATGTTTCACGTGCTAATACTTTATTATTACGGAATGCTTTTATAGGCATAGGTACTATTGTTGGCGGAAAATGTTTGCAAATAAAAAGTAGATTTCATATCGTCTCGGATAAACCTTCTTGCGTATAAAAGTTTTACCAATGTAGCAGGGCTTTTGCAAGCCACACGCTATATTCCACACATTATGGCATCATCATGCAGCATCAAACATAACAGGCGAAATGTGGGTGTACTATAGGTACACTCATTCAGTTCCCATGAAAAGCAGGGGAATACAATCTGTAAGAGATCGTAGCAGGTGGCGTTCCGTGGTGTCTGCCTACCCCGATGGGAAAAAGGTGTGATTGTATGTATGTATGTATAGGTACACCTCTGCCTAACCCTTCGGAGAAACAACGCGTGATGTTATGTTATGACATCATCACAATCAGCCTATTCCTCTCGGCTGATTGTGAGGCTGTGATGCACCACGCGGGCCCAATGCGGGTTGGTGGATGCCACATATATTTTAATTTTATATTCTTGGACATGCCCGTTTCTTCACGATATTTACCTTCTCCATTTTGGGAGCAGTAGTGATGAAAAAACTTACACAACGTAAAAACAACTTGAAAGTCAAATCCGGCCACCACTGCTTGTGACACACAGCTTCACAACTTTGATTGGTTTGTTTGAAAATCAATTAAATTACACAACCCAGGGTTACCATAACCGAGGAGTACTGCAACGCCTGAGTATGTGTGTACCAGACCGCTATGTGTGGAGGCGGCGCCGCCTGCCGCTGCTGGCCGTGCCTATTGCCAGGACCAATCTTCTCGCCAAAACAGCAATGACCCGCGCAATTCGTGTAATTAACGATCTTCACGAGGAAATCATTTACATGCCAGTTGAGTGAATTCGCAAAAATACTGTTGTTTTTTTTTTGTGTTATTTGTTATATTGTAAATATTGTGTATTTTATATTTAGAAACCTAGTAGGTATAGTAGATATTATGTTTTTTATTGTTCGTAGTAAGTTAATTAACCGACGAAAAAAAACGGAGGAGGTTATCAAGTCGACGCGTATTTCTTTTTTTTTAAGTATGACCACGCATAACTTTTTACATAGTAGTCCGATTGTGATAATTCTTTTTTTATTGGAAAGGGTATACTCCGAGGGTGGTCCCATATAAATTTGGAAAACAAAATCGAACCCTAAGGGTCGAAAAACAGGGGATGATTGATTGTTCACTCATTGATTGTAATGTATAACCACGCATAACTTTGTACAGAGTAGTCCGATTTTGATAATTCTTTTTTCGTTGGGGTATACCTTGCCAAGTACTTAATAGGTTGGAGAAAAAGTTTCTTCGCATTTTTTAAGAAAATTCAAAACATTTTTTAATAAAGTATATTTACATTTAACTAAAGTATGTAGGTACCATTTTGTTCTTATAACTTTTTGCCATCTTGTAGGTAGGGACATGATCCCATTGCTATAGAAATTTTGGGACTTCTGGTCAAAATACCGCGACAAGTGGTTTTGGCAGTCCTCTCGTGATGTTAACCTGACACTGCCTAAAGAATTCTGAAGAGACCGAAACAGGTGGAAATCTGAAGGTGCAAGGTCAGGACTATACGGCGGATGCATTAACACCTCCCAGCCAAACTCTCTTAATTTTTGTTGGGTGGCTAAAGATGTGTGAGGTCTAGCGTTATCATGATGAAAAACCACACCCCTTCTGTTGATTAATTCCGGCCGCTTTCTCTCAACTTCTTGCTTTAATCTCATCAGTTGTTCGCAGTAGAGTTCAGAATCGATGGTCCTGCCTGGTGGTAACAGCTCATAATGAATAATGCCCTTCCAATCCCACCACACACACAGCATCACCTTGTTGCGAGTTAACCCGGGTTCCGCCACAGTCTGTGAAGCCTGACCGGCCTTTGACCACGACCTTTTTCGCACGTTCTTGTCATACGTGATCCACTTTTCATCATCAGTTATCAGCTTCTTCAAAAATGGTTCGGTTTCATTACGTCGTAACAAAGAATCACAAATGAGTACACGGTTCATTAGGTTTCTTTCAGTGAGCTCGTGAGGTACCCAAATGTCGATCTTTTTTGTGTACCCAGTTTTTTTCAAATGCGCCAAAACTGTTTTGTGGTCAATTTCCAGTTCTTCAGCTACGTCGTAACTACTGGTATGCCGATCTTGCTCCACTTTTTCAAAAATGGCATCCGTTTTATCCGTAATAGGGCGACCAGAGCGACGTGCATCTTTGACATCAAAATTTCCGGATTGAAAACGCTTAAACCAAATTTGTGCTACTCTCACAGACACTACCCTAGGTCCATAAACATCGCAAATTTTTTTCGCGGCTTGCGTTGCATTTTTACCTTTTTTGTAGTAAAATTTTAAAATGTATCGAATTTCTTCATTGGATTTACTCATCTTGACGGTACGAAAAACAAATGAAAATCACACATTTTCCTAATTTGAATTTGGAATTATGTTCTTTAAAATTTAAACTTTCAATGATACCAAAACCAGCCAGATACAAATATGTAGCCAAAGAGATTTTATTACAAGTTCATACATACTATAATGCGAAAAGACTTTTTCCCGAACCTAATATTATTAGTACATTAAAGCCACAAAAAATTACAAAATAAAAACTTTTTAACAAAAAATTAAACCGCCGAAAAAAACAGAAAAGCAAAAAATAATAAACCTTAAAATTTTGAGTCGGCGCTGAAAAATCAATGAACAAAGATCACTCAAAGCGCCGACTCATAATTTTAAGGTATTATTTTTAGCTTATCTGTTTTTTTCGGCGGTTTAATTTTTTGTTAAAAAGTTTTTTTTGCTATTGGTGAGAAATAAACACATTTTATTTTATCTTTACATAGTACAACTTTTTAACAAAAAATTAAACCGCGGAAAAAACTTAAAAGAATTGATATCCTTGTCCGTTTTTTTTCGTCGGTTAAAAACACAGTTGCATTTCGAGTTTTGTAAATAAAAACTTTTTGACAAAAAATTTAATTTTTTGTAAAAAGTTTTTTTAAGACCGCACTATCGCATTAGGTGTAAACCTGTAAGGATAGTTATAAAGGAGATTTTAATAAATAAATAACAAATAAAATAAATAACTAATTAAATGGTATCTCAGCAACCACTTCTGGCACGAATACGTATCCGCAGGTGCTTATAAATCCCAAATAAAAAAGATGCAACAGAACTTATTGCAATGATATCGCAAATCCCCTAAAATGCAATAGACATGAAGACAACTTACGAGCAAAAATGTACGGGAGGTCTCGATCTCAAATCATTGTCTATGGAACAATAACATCATATGCACTACAAACAATGCTACACATATTATAGGTATCACATATAGGTAACCGCATCACGTCACATTTTCCAACGAATAGGTAGCTGACGCCTGTGTGATAGACCAAACAATGCGTAGCCCGCTTTCATGCACAGCTTTTGTTCGAGAGCCTCAACAACCTACAAATCGTCAATTTATGAAGCTTATATATTAATACGCATATAAAATAACGCAGTAGCTAGGTATTTGTTGTAAGACGAGACCGGTACAAAAACAAATAATCCGTTAACGTCACATTTTTCACACATGGTTTTTTTATGTTTGTTAGCTCATAACTTTTGACTGGGTGAACCGATTTCGATGATTTTTTTTTTTTATTTGAAAGCTGGTGCTTCCCGATTGGTCCCATTTTAATTTGGTTCTATTCGGACAATGGAGTCCAAGTGAAAACCATATAAGTCTTAAATTTGCATAAAGTATTTGCGCGACAAATGAACGAATAACGCGATTAGATTAGTGCGGGGTATCTACCATAACTAAAAAGTTGAAAATAAAAACTTTTTACAAAAAAAAAAAAAACAACCGACTTCCTTAAACAAAACACTACAAAGTCAAAAATAACTTTAATTTCGGAAGGAAGTCGGTTGTTTTTTTTTTTTTTGTAAAAAGTTTTAATGTTGACGTTCAAAGTACCTTTGAAATAAAAGCTTTGGCTTTAAAAGTTGCAATCCTTAATTAAAAAGAAAATTGCTCTTGAATTAGGCCATGTGTTTACATACTATATATGTTTTGTTCGTGACTGTACTGGCTACGTAAACGATAGTCTCGGAACGGAGCAAGACAATCATTACGCACAGACAGCCATCAATCTCATCCGGTGAGACGCTTTGATAAATTATACATTGTTCGAGCCACATATCTGCATCGCGTGTCCGTCCGCACTTGAATTCTCACTGAAAACAGAGTAACGCTCCGGCAATGCGCGTTCGTCTTAGAAATTGGGTCGCATACCATTGTGTAACGTCCCGAGAGCGATGCGACCACGACGACTATTGTGTACACATTTTTAATATCGGAAAATCCAGGATTTTCATACAAATCTCGGCACGTTACAAACATTTTTCTGGCAACTTAAAATGAGACGCGGAGTACGCGTTCACAAATGAAAAGAAACATGGAGTCCTGGCCATAAATTTTAAAAGATGTACAGATTATTAATTTTAATTAAAACTTAAGTCTAACTGGACGCCGCTGACTAGGTACCAGTGTTATTCTTGCAGTGACTGCATATCTGACTTCCACAACTCTGCTACTGGGTAGTACTTAATACCCTTAGGAAAGATTGTTTGTCAGACTTTTGAGCTTTTGACTACTCGTAACTATTATCGAAGGTCTACGAATAACCGGAACCAACGACTTAACGTGCTATTCGAGGCATGGAGGGGTCTCGATACGTATCAGATCGTCACTCATCTACAAACCGAGCGCGGCAATAGTAACTTACGTTCGACTTTATATTACAATAAGAGTAAATTTAACGCCATCATCTTAAAACTAGTTTTACGGAACAACTTTGGGCCTGTTAGTCTAGGGTTAGTGACCGTGACTGCTAAGACGGAGGCCGTGGGTTTGATTCCCATCCAGGACAAATCTTTGTGTTCTTCCATTCCGTCATCCCACAAGAGATATTTACAAGTCTTCGAATGTCCTCTCAATTCGTCAGCTTTTTATTTTACAAGTTGCTTTAAAACAACGATCTGTTACCCCTGGGATTGTCTCCCAGAACATTGACGTGCGGAATAGAAGAAGGAACGTATGCCAATCTAGGCCAGTTAAAACTAAATTTGCACGAAATTTCTTTCTTTTTCTTGTGCCATTTCTATACAACAAACTGAACAACTTACTCTCAACACATATCCTATGCAAAACAACTTTTAAAAGAATATTGACTGAATGGCTGCTCTCTTTGGATTATGCCCAAACTGAAGGTCTTTTCACTACCATTTCCTAATTTTAATTTTAGTGTTCTGAAATGTCACTCACAACCTCATACAATCATCTACACCTCCACATACACACACCACACATACACACATACACTTATCCCGCAATCTCACAAATTCTTTGCATGTTTTCTAATTTAAATAAATAAAATCTTATTTGTAACAATACTTTTCAAAGAAGTGAATAAATAAAACAGCGAATCTAAACAAAATGTCTGCTGTACAAATAATTGCATTACATTAATTGTAAAGGGGACCTGGTGACCTGACTTACAGGTTTTGAAAAAAACCTAGTTCAGGCACCAGTCCTCCACAAATTAATTATAAAACTGTACCTGTAGACTGATTTAACTTTAAGGTGTAATTTGTGGCTAGATAATAAACGTTATTCTATTCTATTATATTGTGTGATAAGCGTTATGTGTTCTGTGTCTGGGCTGGGAGTAATTTATCTATAATATGTCTGTATTTAGAAATATATAAGTATTATTTATCAGTTGTCTGTTTGCACGAGTACAGGCTCTACCTAGTTTGGGATCAGATAACGGTGTGTTGATTGTCCTAAGATATTATATTATAGTTTAATTTTGCGATATTTTCTCCTTTCCACTGGCGGCCTCAAAGTTAGCAAGAGTAATATGTAATTGAACGTAATTGAGAGGCGCAGCACGGCGCGGCGCTGCGCTCGCATGTGTTTGTAAACGATCTTACCTGCCAATCTATCAACTGCAGTAAGGTCTTTGCAAGATTTATCATTATCCCGGGAAAACGTCACTGGGTGAGAAGGCCGACGCGGGCGCCTCTTTGGCGCAGGACTTCAGCTACGCGAGGTGTAGCACGCCTTTTATTATTCGAGACTATCGCTTCCAGGTCGTGCATTTACAACTATTTGTATTCTCACGATCCTAAGTACGTTAACAGCCACGATGCCACAGGAATAATACTCAAGTATTTTTATAGTGAGTATACTAAAGTAGGTAAAATTAAGGTCATTTTGTAAGAAGTACAAGATTACAGTCTGGTCAAGAATAAAATCGGTGGTCGTCACCCTGATCTCTCAGGCAGTCATGCATGATACAAATGAGCTGGCTTCTTGGGGATATTAATTTCATGCTGTCTTTTTTTTTCATCCATAGCCCGGTCTTAGCAGCGTTATTAATAACTTTATTTCATAAACCAACAAAACACTACAATTAAATTTAATTTATTTATAGAGCATCATAAAATTCGTCTGCATGTTATCAACAGGAAAGGTGCCCAAAAGGCTGGCAGCATTGCCACGTTGTTTGGCAAAGCTGATTCTTTGGCCAAAAAATAAGCCAGTGATATCTGGTCACGTGAAGCGAGACATTGCCAAGCGGCGGGTCGACTCACCAGCCGCTTGGCAATGTCTCGGAATATTATGTGGGAACTCGGACCTTATGACCCTAGAGTTTCTTAGTGTATTGGTTCGACAGTTTAATCAGGAGTCGAATAATGAATTGAGGTATTTTCATTTAGCAAATGCAATGCTAAAATTTAAACTTATTTCTATCCGACACTTAACTGAAAAGCGAAACTTTGAGCTGTGCGATACAACTCTCCAACACGTCGCATTCTAAGTTAGCGCCACAGTACTCTCACATTAGTCTGAATAGGGCACGTGGCACAAGGAAACTATTATCTCTTCAACAGATACCCGGCTTCGAGACACACGTAACTTTGCACAGAATAGTGTATACAAGTTCGCTGTGGAAAATCGCGCGCTCCGACTCACAGAGCACGGAACCGCAACTATAGGGACTAGAGACGGTAGTACCTACTAATAAATAACATTTGTATAACGCAATTTTCGTTCAACGCTAATAATGCTGTCACGGGCCGTTCTATACGCACGCTGTGGAGACAACATACCTCATGAAATGATAAAGCAGAATCATGTATATCAAAACTCTGTCATTATTTGAATAAATATTGTATGGGAGTCAAGAAACAAATTGCATTTTTTTTTACTTATTTCACAATTGTGTATTTTATGTTACTTTTTTTGTAAGAACGGAACGCAAACTCGAAATGCCGAAAGTGACCTCAAAACCCATGGGAATACATTTATCTTCTCATAGCAAACTGCTTGAATTCTCACCAAGGTAAGTTGTAAAGGTAAATCAATTTATTTGATTTATTTACTTGAAGTGACGATACATTGTGGCCGCGACAATAACGAACGTTTGAACTAGGAAATTGTTTAAGGACGCTATAACATTTTTCTACAAATATCGGTGGTTTTCCAGTACCAATTACATCAAGAGGAATCACAACTGCGAAGTCAATTATGGTCTTTAATTAAAGATAATTAATTCATCTCCATTATAGTACCATAAAAATTATATAGTCCCATACAATATTTTCACAAAAATACGTTTTCCCCACCGCAATAATCAAAGAAAATGAAAAATAATGGGGTCTGGAAAGGTACCTGTATAGTGAGATCAACTGCATATTTTAACTTCAAAATGACAACAAATTGTGGCTAGTATAATCTTCTACGTTTTGCCTAAATATTTTGTAATTAAATACATAACTTTTTTATTTATGAGAAAAATAAAGAACGTTCTCAACTTTCTTCATACATTTTAAACTCGCGGCTTCTCATTCCGCGCTCAGACGCGCCCTAGGAAGCACGGGCGTATCGCTTTTTTGTACAAAATAAATACGATCAAAATAATAATAAAGTGAGTGCCGTGCTGTATACTGTGGTTGAAAAATGTTGATACTTTTCGGACCAAAACTATGAGTACCAAACTTATTATCAGAACTTGATTTAGAAATAAATAACTCAAATTCTATTGGGATTATTGAGGTAGGGTAATTATGACTATGTATTCATTTTCAAGAATTCAAAATGGCGGATAATTATTCAATAAAAAGTTATATTTTCAACGTGGTAATTAAATTATGCAAGTGTCGTCCATTTTTGGAACGAAATTCTTTAATGTAGCTTGCGGTAGGGGTAAACAAGGGTGCTGAATCTGATTCAAAATCAAAAATGGTGGTTACGAAAATTTTCAAAATTTTCATCATGGGTGTCGTTTTCAAGATTTTCGAAGGTGCTGAAGCCGAAAACTCCATACAAATTACATTTGGAGCCAAAAAAAGGCGACCCCACAAGTTTTTCATTCAAAACGACGAATATTTTAATTTTTTAAATAAAAAGTTGGCATAGCTATCAAATTTGGATAATTTTAGGATAGTTATTACGAATGATTCATCAAAATTTGATCCAAATACGGTGGGTATTGTTTTTTTATAAAAAGATCTTTATCCATATTGGGGGTAGGGATTATAAAATCTTGATTTTTAATTTAAAATGGCGGATGTACTGTTATGATGAAATGTCGACATGGGTATCAATTTTGGGGGTTTTGCTAGTATATAGTCACAATATTTAACGTAACTTTAATTATTTACATAAATAAAAAATTCTGAATACGCGCTGCAATCTCAAAGGTGAGGGTCGCGCGTCACACAATTTTTGCTTAGTTTTCTTTAAGGAATATCCTATATATTTTCAACGATTACAACGATATTCTACGATCACCATCAGTTATATTTGTTTATTACCCAAAAATATTGTTAAAGTATTTTATTGTTACACCTCGTTTTTTTTTAATTGTCAAATTATACGTTACCCCAAAAATATTGATGATCATGGTAGTAAAAGTTATTTACTGTCACTAAATTCAGATAGTAAAGTTACTTTACTACAAATTTTACTCAACAGTGCTAGTAAAATAAAATAAATAATACCTTCTAGTATCAAGATTAGGTAACTAATGTTTAAAATCGAGCAGACAATGGTTTCAATGTGTGCGTGCGCGTAATGTTGTTGTGTGGCGACTCAGATACCTAAACTTGAGCGATTCAAAAATGTTATAGCGTCCTTAATTTTAATAATATTTTTGAGCAACTAACCGTGGTACAATCTGACATTAATACTTTTCTTGAGCTTATATTAACATGTTAACATTGATTTAGAGGAAAAAAAACATGCATGTTCCCTATTGTGTTGTGATTGCGAGTACCTACCAAAACTTCTGGAATAGCATATCACAAGAAATAACTTAATAAAACGATAATATCATTGTCTCGCTTAGTTAATATGCAAAATGTTACCGGTGGCATCTCTAGCGTCGGCTGCCGTGGCCGTCTACGTGCTCTATGGTCCGAATCGTCCAGTCTCCACTGTCAAGAACAACTCAAGTTGGACCAGTGACGCCGCCATACATACCGAATACACAGGCGGACACCTATTTACTAACTTTGTGTGTCTACTTTATCTTCTACTGATAAATAGGCATTGCGGCTTTTATAAATACCGCCTCCAAAAACAGCTAAACCGACGAGGTTTTATTTGTTTACTAAGGCGCCGAAAATTAAAAAAGAACCTTTACATCGTCACTTTTTATTAGTAATCTCCGCTGTAGAGAGCTCAGCGGAGAGCTTGATTAATCCTTATAGTAGGCTAAATAAGATCGTGAAATGTGGATATGACGGCATGTGCGTTGTTTTTATAACCATTCCAATACCTCTCTAACTTTATAATATTTATGAAATACAGAAAAAATATGATAGTTATTAGTGACGTGTGCGTCATGACCTGTTCTTATCTATACTAATATTATAAAGCTGAATAGTTTGTTTAATAATAATAATAAAAACTTTGTTTTGTTCAAGAACTGCTATGTACAAATTGAAATAACACTAGCCTTCACACTAGGATTCCCTGTGTCGTGGAGGCTACAGGTTTGTTTGTATGTTTGTTTGATTGAACGCGCTAATCTCAGGAACTACTGGTCCGAATTGAATTTTTTTTTTTGTGTTGGCTAGCCTATTTATCGAGGAAGGCTATAGGCTATATAACATCACGCTACAACCAAGAGGAGCGGAGCAGTAATGAAAAATGTTGCAAAAACGGGAAAAATCGCACGGGTAGGCGATTCGACGCGACGGGAAAGGTCGGGGGAATAAGAAATTTAACGCGGACGAAGTTGCGGGCAGAAGCTAGTAACACAATATGGGTGATAGCAATAGGTCGGGAAAGTGATTGGATGGAAACTATAGTTTATTATAGGACAGAAACACAGGAATTGGCGTTGTTGTTTACCCGACATCGCGAAGCAAAAGAGGGTAATGTAATGCCACATGGGAAGAAATATATCTATACTAATATTATAAAGCTGAAGAGTTTGTTTGTTTGGTTGAACGCGGTAATCCCAGGAACTACTGATCCGAATTGCAAAATTATTTTTGTGTTGGGTAGCCTATGCATTGAGGAAGGCTATAGGGTATATAACATCACGCTACAATCAAAAGTACCGGTGCAGCAACGAAAAATGGACGAAAACTGGCAGGCAATTCGATGTGAAATTTGACGCGGAGGAAGTCGCGGGCAGAAGCTAGTAAATATAGAAAGAAAAGAAAAGAAAGAAAAATAGTTTATTCTGCACAAACAAAACGCACAACATGAAATAAAAAATTGTTACAAAAAAAGAAAGAAAAATGCGTACAAGGTAGCCAAAAGCCACGTATTCAAGATAAAAAACGTTGTAGAATGTTACCTATGGCTCATTGATGTCACGGCTACGGACCAAAGACAATACAAATCATATAACTGCGTTATGACACTGACAGTAATTATATAATAAAAAACAAAAACAAACTTGCCGGATGCAGAGTGCATTTCTAGCTAGTTTTGTGACAAAAATACCACACAAATAAGAACACTTTGATCTGTGCGTCGTATCTGTGCAAGAACAGGTCGTTGCTCAGCAAATGCTGCGACGTCAGACGAATCTATCGTCAGCAGCGCTGATTTTCAGCAACTACCTTTTGAAATGACGTAATGACGTGCGCTGGCGTGAGTGACACAATAAATCTGGTAGGTAAGTATAAATTTTCATGAAACTAATTGTAATTCTAACTGAAGATAATTATTGTGTGTTAATATAAATTTATCTGTATTTATTCGAAATTTATTACTTATACATATTTATTTTAAAAAAAGAAATACATACACTGAGACACTACACTTACACTAACATTAAAAAAGTATCTAATAACTTTAGACGCTTTATATCATGGGAATTTCGATGGTAGGTAAGACGGCCATTTGCATTATGGCAAGGCGTCTGTTTACCATGCTTTATGGTCAAAGTGGCAAAGTAGCTATTTGGTAGAACTTAAATGTGTTAATTTGGTTTATTTTGATTTTAGTGGGCTTAATGGGTCATGGATCTTTTGATATGCGAAGGAGCAAGACCCACCGAGACTACTGAGGACCGCAAATACAAACCATGGATCACCACTGCTCCAGTGGCATTCCACTGGCACCCTACTGGTCCCAGCCAGGGAGGAATCAGACAGGGGCCACTCGCACTGTTGGAAACCACATTCTTTGCTTGTAGGCCGTGAACCCCTAGGTAAGCACAAAAAAGCAGCTGTTGTTAGAGGATTTCGTTAATTTATCATGAGGTTTGTTGTATCTGCATGAAATACTTCTTTAAAACACTCAAAAAATGCTTTTTTGTTCTCAGGACTCTTACTGGTGGAGGAATGTTATTCCAACAGCGCGTAGCGGCATATCTGAAGCTCCCCCTGAATGCCGCCGTTCTATGTTTTGAGGAACCAAGAGGATTAGTAGAAAAACGTGGTTCGTATTTACTTTGCCTCCAACTTAACTTCTCGAACAGATAGTGTGGCTTTTGTGTAGTGACTACTCCGAAAAGTAAACTAGCCATATGTAACTTTCTTCTAGCAGCCATTTTCAAAATATTGTTTATATATATATATATATATATATATATTTATCTATTTCTTCCTATGTGGCACTCTAGAGGCCGATTCTGATGATTTTTACATCAGTCAATTTGTCTGCCGATTCTGATGATTCTTACATCAGTCAATTTGTCTATATTCTTGTGAGTGACACTAAAGTTATGACAGTAAACATAATTCAATATGTTAAATTCAAAGGAAAAAATGAAAGTTAACTCAAGTAGGTCATTCATGGGTCTATAAAGCATCGACAGTTTTGTCGAACTGTTCGTTAAAAAATTGTAAAAATATTACGTCTAGAATGTTAAAAAAGGATGGGTCATCGTACTTTCCGTAAGTAAAAAAGTTTATAGATTTGTTTTTGTTGTTTATACAACTAAAAAAGGGGCGCAAAATGTGTTTTTGTGTGTGATGCCCTAGTATAAATACGGCAAATTTCAGTAGCCGCTTTTTCAATGTAAGAACAATGCAATACAAGTCAGTTTTTATTTTAGTCGAATAATACAAATGACCCTGTTATTCTGAATGGAGTCGATTTTTTATGTTTAGTTTTTTTATTTTTATTAATAAGTGATAGTAACTTTGTACCTTTTTATTTTTAAATTTTAATTACATATACAGAGTCAAATTAAATTAGCTGGCAATACTATAGCGTGTTGGGTATAGACATTGAAAACTATTAGAAAATAGATAATAAAAAAGTTTAAACAATGGCATCATGCGATGGGTGAGGGTAATCGATCAACTGATTATGAAATTTTTCGTGGAACTAAACGATTATCTGTAATAGCCACCGCCATCTATTATCGACTAGCGGAACTATCTGTCCGGTACTTTCTAGATACACCGTCCCGTTTTCTTTTTGGGGGTGGTAAATCATCAAATGACGTCGGTCGGCGGGCGACGACGGAGCAGTGACGGAGGACGTGTCATACTTTTACTGATTAAAACCACCCGTGTTCCTTCAGTTGCCCATATGTCAGGGCCGCGGTATCTCTTTCGAACAAATCTCGCGACCCTGGCAGGCATTGGTCCTAGCAGACCCTACAGTATTGCTGACATCTCTTTGAGGCGCGCGTGGGAAACAACGCGCCGTCGACCCGAGCCTAGTCCTTACCGGGCGGCGAGCAATGGGTAGCTCGCCGCCCGCAAACTCGCGTGTACGGTGGTCGGGAGTCTGCAATGGACTCCCGACGCCCCGGGCGTCTCCTCCTGCGGCAGCTAGGGGCGTGAGGGCGCAGAGATTGCCTCTCCCTCACGCGCCCCGCCTCCTCTTTTGCGAGCATTACTGCTTCGCAGAAGGCGGTGGCGGCTTCCCATATCCTCTCGCTCCGTACCATGGCTCGCACCAGGGCTGGACGCGATCGCTTCCACGAGGACACGGCGGTGCTCTGCCCAGGCAGAGCACACCTCCACCGTTCGCTCCACCGTGTCCTCCAGGCGATCCACACAGTGGTAACACCCGGGTGTTTCGGCCCGCCTTACCCGGAACAGGAACAGCCATGTCCGGTGAGAACCTGCGTAAGGCGGAAGGTGAGGACGCCACGGCGCCTCTCTATCCACTCTTCAAAGAGGGGACTTACCACTGCAATTGTGGCGTGCCCAGCACTGGGTTGCGACAATCGTACCCGCTATATAATCGCCTCGCCATGAGATTACACCGGAGCTCTGTCCGCCGTGCCGCGATTTATAGCGGCAGCGGAGTTTCGCCACGGCGTTTCGCCTCCACGCGCCACTCTCACATATGCGCGAGGACCTTTGCCTCCAGTTCCCATGGCGGGCCGCTATGTGTTAAAAATGGAAATCTTTCACGAGTATTCAAGAATATTGAGCCTGGCATATGAATAGCGGATTGTTGGACTGAGAAGACAGTTCAGTTACGAATGCGAGACAGTTAACTACAAGCGAAACAGGAAGTACAAGCCAGACAAGTGATTCTGATTAACGTTTCTGATTATAGCCAATTTCTAACTTTGGAATTGTTTTTATTATCTTTGTAATAATGTAACCACGGGGATCATTCTGATGATGAAATTTGGAGATACGTAACGGAACTCTCCATAGAACGATAGCAAATCGTAATAACGAACTTCGTTGTATTTATACATCTTGTTGATAACCGCATTTCTAAGTGGACAGACACGGCACAAAATACAAAAAAAAAAAACAATAACATCACGCCTTGTTTCCGAAAATTGAAGAAGTTTCAAAAAGTATAAAAAACATATTCGCCTCCACGTCATGTCTTGTCCTACCACCAAATTCCAATCATAAAGTTTGATTGTATTTTAGACATTGCAAAGCGTACCTGCGCCGAGTCTTGCGCCTGATCTGTGCTTCGATTCTCGTCTCGTCGTACTAGAATAGTGAGGGAAGTGCACCTGTGTATGCACACACTTGTGCAGCTTAATATTTCCTTGGCTAGGATCTGTTGAGACCGGACAGCGTGACCAAAATTTAGTCGGAAGGATATTATTACATAGAAGTATGACTTACCGGAGGTCTTGCAAAAGTGCTTCCCCCTGCGCGATGGTGGCTGCGCAGGCGTCGAGGCTGGCGGCTCGATGTTGCGCACATTGGTCCAGCGCTCTTCTCGCAGCTTCAGGCGTGTCGTCCGATGCGCAGACTCCGCCGCCACTCCGCAATGTTTCGAGCCATTGCAGCAGCTAATACAGAAATATTGTAAAATTACCATATCAGATGGTATTGAAAAGATTTCGTTTTTTTTTATATAAGGTAGTCAGGAAAATTCCTTGTTAAGCAACCTACATATATTGTCTATGTATGGGAGCTGTATGAAATGGCAATAACACAGCAATTGACGTAAGGTAACAATTTACTAAACAATTAACTACGTAACTGAACATGGTGCATTTGCGCACCTGCGTGCACGTAAAAAAAGCATTTTATTTTAGTTTTTCGTGACAAAAATAGGAAAACCATTTTCTCCATTCGTATTTAGTAGTGGTTTCCTACACGAATATTAAGACTGAATTGGCAGATGAAAACGCTGACTGCTTTAAAGTGCCAATCTTCTGCAATACGTTTTTATCTATTTATACATTCCACAGGTTTTATGACTAAACGTCACGCCAAGGAAAGATTTATTGCGAATCGACTAAAGAAATAAATGAAAAGCGAAATCTAGTTTTGAATAAAATAGAGAGTCTTGGCAATTGTTAGCATACAGATGTTAGTGAAAGTCTACGCTAAGGCCACCAAGGCTTGCCCTGCTGACGGTTAGAACCTGGCGTTTATCCAAGCAAATCAGGCGATGAGAAAATATCAATCAACGTTCGTCGTGTATGCTTTGCAATGAGGTTTGCACAGTCCTGATTGTTGCGGTACTAAGGCCTCCTACCATGGCTTCCAATGCCATTCTTTTTCTCCAACTAGTCCTGTAATGCTCGCGACCCCGCCCTAGAACACGACCTTATTGGCGATGATCTTCAAAAAGGCCAGTTTCGTTGCACTCGTGATTGGTATACGAACGTAGACCGAGCAAAAAGGGATGTAAGAATCGTAGCAGGGGTCTATGTATCTTTGTTTATGATAGCGAAAACACAACAAACCTCTTTCTCATGTGTATACAAGAGCACAGCGAGGTCGAGTCGCCGTCTTCTCCTGTCGACGCGAGCCGCGAACGCCGCGACATGAGCTTCCAACTCTCGTGCCACGCCCAGCACCTCTTCAGGGTCGCACTCGCCAGACCGAGCCAGTTCCTCGGCGCCGGCGAGAAGCTTTTCTGCGTTCGTGTATGTGTTCTATTGAAAAATAATGAAAAACATAAGTTATAATAGCCGCTCAGGTTGGACTTCCACGTTTATCTTGCCGAGGGTGGTCCATGGATACTAGCCTCCATTATTTATCGGGACCCCACCTTGACCCTGAATACTTTAAGCCGTTGGTTTCTGACAGTCGTTATGGGTAGCCAGAAACATGAACGTCTGTCTACCTAACTTATCAAGAGTATTACCCAGTAACTCGGTTATTGAGCTCAGATAAGCCGTCACTCCATATCAAACACTGATACTCAGCTGCTCCTGGTTAGAGGAAAACCGACCTAAGCATAGTTGGGTGAAAGGCTGAGCAGATGACGATGATGAAAGTGAGATTATAATATCTATTTGGGCAAGGTTGTACCGTAATGAAGCATGGTTAGACTTCAGTAAAAGATTAGAACTAGGACATTACTCATTAAACGAAACAATTATTAAGACCGTCCTGGTACTTCTATAACCAGTCCTCAAGATCCAATATATTGTAATCATTTTGAGTAGCATGCATGGCTTGCAAAAGATTTATTATATTACACACATTTGTTTGTACTTACTTGAGCAACATTTTCAAAATGTTCATGAGATTTCTGATAAACTCTAGCTTTATGGAGATTCCTTCCTATTCCAGTATTCTTCTGTAAAAATACTTCACCGTGATTTGCCAACCAATCAAGGACCTGAAACAAAGTCAATTTTTATAGTCATGTCATACACATTGTTTTTTTTAATAACACTTTCTTATCTCTCTATACGTAATACCGCATTCAGTAATCATGTGGATATTAAATATCAGAAAGCTTTTATAGGGTTATTACTTCAACATATATGTTTATCATATTTAGCATTACAACACTGTGAAGCCGGGACAAACACAAAGTACTTGGTAAGCATTTACATGGTAATGAAACTAGTATATTTTTATATTTGATGACTTGCTTGACTACTATCTCAACTGATGCTGTGCTAGCGGACGCTGTAAGTTTCATATTCATTATATGTGCCTTAGTAGACATAATTTCACACACAACACAACACTCCAAAGGTATTTACAACTGTTTAGTTTGTGTTGATCTGGGCTGCTTCGATACAGTGGAGGGTTTATCTACTACAACCGTTATATTAGTCTTGCGTACTGCCATTCCAACTTCAAATTTTTTGCTTAGCAATGCTATTTCATTGGTGAATTCCTTCATCAGTCTTTCTTTTATTCCAGTGCAGTGACTAACATTTTGTGTAACAGACACTTTTTCCACTCACTTAGTGACGAAACCAGGATGTCCTCGGGCCAAAATTTGAAGACATGTGTCATCCTCCAGTCCGCACTGGGCCTGTATAGTGGATTTTGGCAAACTCCTCACAGAGGTCTGTGTCCTAGCAGATTTAACGTTAAACGCTGATTATGTTACACCACTCACCTGCCTACAATCTTCTTTATACAAAAGCAAGGCGAGCCTCTGATGCAGCTTTAGCCTGGCCTGGTGATATCTCGCCTCCAATGCTCTGTGGTGCCCTAGTATTTGATGGATGACGGCTAGTACGTGGTTCGCGCCGGAACTGTAGTCAGCAGCTGGGTCGCCGCCACTACTACCAGCGCTGCTTACCGTGCCGTCATTCTGTAGGGGTGAATGTTATTAGTAATCGAATTATATTGAACTAGCTTTTTCCAGCGGCTTCGCCCGCGTAGAGGTCGGAAAATATCCCGCGGGAACGTACCACCGGGATTAAAAGTAGCCTATGTCCTTTCTCAGGCTCTAAACTATCTGTGTACTAAATTTCATTGAAATCGGTTCAGTAGTTTAAAAGCGAGACAGATAGACAGAGTTACTTTTGCATTTATAATATTAGGGATCATTCAACAATTACGTGATCACCGAAGGGGGGGGGGGGGTCGGGTGCTTGTATATACATCTGGATTATTTGGGGGGGGGGAAGAGAATCCATGATTACGTCATCATTTATATAACTAAATATTTACGTCCAATTTTGAAGTCTATACTGGTAACACTAACTATTAGATAGATGGAACGGGATTTCCCCTGCTATAGACAAACTGTGGAACAGTGTGACCAGATTCAGTATTTTTATACTTTTTCGGCATATTTTATCGACTTTTCCAAGCATCATACGTGTCAGTGCTAATAAAACAGCAAACATTAAGCACGGACGAAGATTACGTAATCAAGGTGAGGGGGGGGGGGGGGGGGGTTAAAACAAAAGATTACGCTGTGATCACATGGGGGGGGGGTTAAAAAAACGGCCAAAAATGATCACGTAATTGTTGAACGATCCCTTATATATAAATATATAATATATTAATATATTAATTATATATTAAAATATTAATATATATAGTGTGGAAGTGTGGATGTAGAAGTCGTGGCAAGTTGATCATGACATGCCAGATGTCTGATGGGATTTTCGTTACCCATGGTGGATTTTTGAGATGGGGGCAGCAGGTAGGTACTTTGTACCTAACAAAATATCTACCTGCTCTTACTGCTAAACTGATCCTGTTTCTTATAAGGATCGAAAACTGTATTGGACCAACAGAGGCTTGAGTAATACAGAAAGTCATAAATCACAAAAGCTGTACCAAACCAACAGAGGTTTGAGTACTACAAAAGCCAGAAATCACAAAAACTGAAATCACAAAAAGCTTTTATTGTTGTTGCAGAAGATAGGACATTCACTCATTTTGCAACCTTGTACTGCTCAGTTCAGTTTGCCAATACATTCTGAGCGAACCACACCATTATAACCAGCTCATCACTAAGGCCCCTGGTAATAGTTCCATATTCTGCAGGCAGTCCTAAAAATTATTTTACAGGTGAGGAATCTGGCCCCGCACCGGCCGCATCTGGACCCGCTGGATGCGGGAAGCACAAAACCGGTCGAAGTGGCGGAGCTCGGGGGAGGCCTATGTCCAGCAGTGGACGTCTTTCGGCTGAAATGATGATGATGATGAGGAATCTGGAATTCCAAGTTAAATAAAAATATGCTTACCATATCAGCCGGATCAGTTTGATGGCACACTTGAACAAGATGATCCAATTGGTACAACAGTTTTTTACTTGTAGAATGGACCTAAAACAATACATATCATAAGTATAAGCCATCCCATAATGTTCTCACTACTGGGACACATCCCTTCTGTCGGTGAGAGGGAGTTCGGCCATGATGAAACGCGAGGCCAGTGCGTCTTCGAATTTTTTGTTCTTAAACATGCCTTTTTCCTGACGATGTTTTCCTTCACAGTTTTGAGAGCAGTGGTACTCAACTAATTTCCACAGTAAAGCGTTTGTCAGAGCTGTTCAAGTAACATGATTATGGAGCTAGAGAAGAGTTAAAGCATCATGGAAGACTTATTTAATCCATCACTAAACTTTACAAAATTAATTTAGGGTAAGCCCAATACGGTATGTATAGTGCCTATTAGGCGTTATCTTAGAGTTAATTACTTCCTAGCCAAAGTACGTTTTATGTATCTCTGCTTCATTCCTCATAATGTTAAGAACAGCAATAGATTATGTCAAGGTGAAAGCACCAGGGTAGCCAGCGAAATTCAAATGTTCTAACGTTTCTTACAATTTGCAGATCAATGTGAAACTATATGTTGAACAAAATATGACTCGCGACCCTAACACGTATGTATTTCAGATATGTATTCACGAAAATTACTGTTTCATGGAAAAATATTCAATGGGACTACATGAACTTAGAAAATTAAAATTATGAATACAACCCATATTGATAATTTTAATGTTTATCACTTTGCACAGCCATATTTGTTACTGTCACGAATCATATTTTAATCAACATCATGCTGTCAGCTGACCTACAAATTTCAATAAATGGCAGTTTTTTGAATTTAGCGTACAATCTTAGCGCATGCAGCTTAATTTAATCATAACAGAGCTATATGCGTGCAAAAATCCATCTTAAGTAACTTTGACGTTCAAAAAGTGCTGACTCTCAGCCTAGTTTGTATAAATGACTTATGATTTTTATCTTGACCAAAATGTGAACTTACACCGCCATTTTATATTTTCAACACAATTTCAAAAATGTTATCCAGCAACGCCTCCCTGTCAATGTCATTTCAAGCCTCTTTGTAGCAGTTGTAACAATTCAATGTTTTATGGACTTACCTCAGTGTAAGCTTGGCACATGTGCTCATACAGCTGCCGATGCCTTTGCGCATGTTGTTCGAGTGCTCTCGGATCGTTGCAGGGGGCTCCCCCCTGACCAGTCGCCAGTTGTAAAGCCACTGCGCACTGCGCTCCCCAGCCCCCGACCGCTGATACGTAGGCCTCCGCTTTGTGGTGGAACACAACGGAGAGGGATAGGACTGCCGAACGTTCCTCCAATCCTGCCAAAAACGTGTATGTATTACATTTCAAATAATATAACAAGAACCTACAGTACAGTCCCACATTATTATAATGTAATTGGTGTTGTACCGTTTTAATTAACTATAAATAAATAATAAATAAATTACAGGCGGTGAGCCTGTTGCCACCAACCAGGCACAAATTCAAAAGTCTGGGCTGCTTCTATGAAATTCGTAATGGAATGGATCCGGACCTGGAAATCAAACTCTCATATATAGTATAGTCCTCCAGACCGAATTTCGGCCACGGCGGCCAATCTCAACGGAGACTAGCCATCGGCGCGGGAGATATTATAGTGCTCAAGTGTGTGCGCAGACACAGGAGCACTCACTCTTCCCTCACTCTCATAGTCCGATGGGACGGCAATCCGACACGACCGGAGAGAGATCAGGCGTAGGACCAACTGCTTAACGTGCTTTCCGAGGCACGGGGGTATCACACCGCCAACTTCCAAACTCCGGGCTGCTACTAAGAAATTCCTAATGGAAAAACCCAGTAACACTTTGCCCGACCCGGGAATCGAACCCAGGACCCCACGCTCAGCGGTCGCGCTTGCGACCACGAGACCAACGGGGCAGTTAAAAAAACTCAAACTCTCATAGATAGTTAGCAGTAGCACATGCGACTACTAGGCCTCAAAAAACAAAATTGTCTGACAATTTAACACATCCGGCTTCTAGAACGAAAGTTTGTCTAACAAGTTATTCTTTTGGATTGTCATGTTTTTAGCAATAATAGGGTTATGACTGTTATCTACATCACTTGGGACAGAAATCAGCAAATAGAACGAGTCTGAAGTTACGGATTTCGAAACCTTAACAGGTTGCTGGAAGTTACGATCAATTATCGTACTACTTTAAAACAAGGCGAGAAACGGAAATAATAACGATATTTATAATACCGACTGATGAATTATCGCTTTGCTCATACACGAGGAACAAGCACTAATAACCGACACTTGGTCACTATTATATCTGTTGCTATTATCAGACATCTAGGCAGTGATTTTCACAAAAAACTTAGGAAGTCAATCAAATCAAATCAAATCAAAATATTTTTATTTCATATAAACCTACATGGGCACTTATGAAACGTCAGAAGCTAGGTGCACGGTTCCAAATAGTTGGTTCCTATGGAGAAGAGCCGGCAAGAAACTCCACGGTTACTCTTTTAAAAATAATTCGTTTTTACAATTGTTTCAAATTACAGTGTTAATAGTATGGGAGGACAGTGTAGGCCTGTCAACAAGTACCAGGTACTGAATAAGATAGAAAATTGTCTACAGTCTACAAGGCCTACAACGTTCTCACATTCACAAAGTATAAAATAATCTATAAAATAATCTACATAAATAATATTATTTCTTAAATAAGACATATTACATTATTTAAACCAAATGTCATTATTGCCATGACAACTAATATTAAAGAGTACAATGTACAATTGTAGGTGTATAATTTCAAAAATGAGTAAATGTGAAAGAATGTAAAAACTGAAAAACTTGAATACAAAATGTACATCGTCATTCGGGAGCAGTTAATAGACACAGGTCATCCTGTAATGAGCTACCAGGGAAGCCACATGTGCAGAAGGAATTATTGCCAAACTTCGTTGTCTTCAACGTAGTCTTTTATCTTATAATATGCTTTTTTGATAAGGACACGTTTGATGTGTGATTTGAACTTTCCATAGCTAAGTTCAGTAACAGACTTTGGCAACTTGTTATAGAAGCGGATACTGTTTATAAGAAATGATTTACTAGTTTTAGTTAATCTAAATTTTGGTATCACAATTTCATTTTTACTACGCGTATTTATGTTATGGAAATCGCTTCTTATTTTGAAAAGGCCTAAATTTTTGCGAACATACAAAATACATTCAAAGATATAAAGAGAGGGAAGAGTCAGTATATCAATTTCTGTAAATTTGTTTCTAAGGGACTCGCGAGGCCCCATTTTATAGATTGCGCGGATTGCCCTCTTTTGCAAAATGAAAACTGAATCTACGTCAGCTGCAGAACCCCACAGTAGAACGCCATAAGACATAATACTGTGGAAATAAGCAAAGTATACTAATCGAGCTGTACCTATATCGGTCAACTGCCTAATTTTTCTTACTGCATATGCAGCTGAACTTAATCTACCTGACATAGCTCTAATGTGGGGACCCCACTGCAGTTTCGAATCTAGAGTAATTCCTAAAAATACAGTTTCCGAAATAGCATCTAGTTTCTTGCCATCAAGTTTTAAATTTAAATCTACTTGGGGAACATTTGGCAATGAGAACCTAATACATTTCGTAAGTAGTAAGTAAATTATTAGGATCGAAGTTAAGCGTGTAATAACTGGAATTTAATGTGATCTATATTACAACTTCGTATAACCAGTACTTGGCACATTCGCTATTCCTGAGATATCGGGATTATATAGTTTTTCATAAATCCCCGTATGTGCACTGCGAAATCCGCTCACAGCCCTGTATTCAAGAAGCCGGTCCCATAACCTCGGAGAATCTTGGATTATCGCGAAACTTCATAAACGAGATACCTGTTATAAAACATCACAAACATCGCCTTGGAACATCACGACAAAGTAAACACTTACCAGCGGACAATTGTTTGTAGGCCCGTTCGAGCCGATGCGCAAGCGACGAGATCTCGGACTCGGCGTAGTGTCGCTTGTCGGCGAGGCGGCGAGCGGCCGTGGTGACTCGGGCCACGCTCGGCCGGCCACCGCCCGTACAGGCAGCTGCGAATCTGAAAAAATACACGGTCCAAGATTATTTTAAACACAAACCGTCATGATGGGGATTTCCCTTAGGCAAAATATCGAATACATAGAATAAAAAAATGAATGATTTCTATGTTTATATCAACTAGAAGATATGGGATTTTCATGTTGATTCATGCTCATGCATTTTTCGATACAGAGAGATAGAATCTACCGAACGTCACGTGCTCAAGATCTTTACATAGTCATTTAGCTTATTCAACATCTACAATATCTTATCGTACAAACCAGTATAATGTACGTCTATAAACAAGTAAGAGGAGGAAGTTTATCATAATATTATTACTTTTAGAGAAAATGGCGTTTATTTCCTACATTTCTAATAGAGTTTAAATCATTTTGTTTTGTCTATCCTACGTGCTGATACTAACATAACATCTTGCAGTAGAACCGTAGCAGATAATACGGCGTTCACATGTAACAAAGTTAAGAATGTGCGTTTTATAAAGACTTCTAAAACTCAATGCAGCATATTAAGGGGGATGCGTGAAGGTAGCCCACGAAACTCCAATTTTATTACGTTTTTTGCAACTTAAAATTCTCATAAGGAATGACTATTTCATGAAATCATGCTATTGCAGGTCAAAATTCTAACATAACAACTTAATATTGCTTTTTTAAGGTCATGAATCATATCAACTTTCAATCACATACTGGCCAGTAAATGGTTAATTGTTAAAAACATATATATTTATATAACAAAATTTGAATACTGTGGGCTACCCGGCGCGTTCACCTTAACGGCCTAGCAGTGTAGTTACCTGGCGTGTTCCTCCTGAAGCCGCTTAGCGGCGGCGCACGAGCGGCCTATTTCCACGTACGTCGCCAAGAATGCGGTGCGGTGATTCACGATCCACTCCAACATCTGGGGAAGGTACGAGTATTTTTATGAGTGATTTGTGATACTGAGTTTGCCCAAGATAAATCTCTAATTGGTTTTGATTTAGAAAACTATACATATTTCCATCAACAAGCTAAGAAGAAGAATGTACAGACGGGGAAATAATGTCACAAAAAGGGAGGCAAACCTAAGCACTGGGTGGAACCATGCTACCAATGATGATTATGTTAGACTTTAGTACAACAAAACGGTTTTTTTTTTTTTTTGTTTGTCTGCTGATATAAAGTTACCAACCTTTTCGCAGTCTTGTTCAAACAGCCTCAGCTGGAAGCACTGGTCGAGCTGCATCTTCTTATGCTGCCAGAGCTTGTGCGCATGCGCGTGTGCCGAGCGCACAGCGGACAACTGTGCGCGCACTGCGCCCGACGAGCCGCAGTGGAACGCGGCCTCGCCTGCGCTGCCGCTAGCCTCGGAACTGACGGCTTCCGCTGCTTCTAAGCGCTGTAGGACACGTTCGCCTGGAGAAATAATGCGAGTTTCAATGTTAAGGTCGTAAGATCAATCCGCCAGAATTATTTCACTACCAACTCAGTTTCAAGATCATGCACAGTCAAAATCACATCGAAGAAAACCTAGCTCAGTAAGTTTTCAATTTCAGTCTTAACTTCAATACAGTAGACAGTTACTTCACGAATTGACGTGTTCTGGCATAATGTTAACAGCCCGATCAAACGTCGAGGGTAAGTTTGTTGGCTTGCAGCAAAATAATTAGTACTTAAAACTATTTTACCCTGGCCACCTGTTTCTAATAGCCTACATAAACATAAGAGATTGCCGTCGATAACACTGTATTATATTGTGGTGCAAAAGTAAATATTGTTGTCTGTTATTCTGTTATATTAAGTCGGTCAATGCAATCGCAAATCAAGCAGAAACTCATTATAGCAGATTTTACAAACCGCAATGAGTCCGAGGCGGTATTCATAAGCGACTGAAAGTTGCAGATTATGTATTGTTTTTCGAGCTTATCACCAGAGTCGCGAGATTCGTTCGAAAGAGATACCGTGGCCCTGGCACATAGGCAACTGAAGGAACACAGGTGAGTTTTAGTCGGTAAAAGTCTGACACGCCCTTCCGCTCCACCTAGAGCGGGAGACGTCATTTAATGATTTTAAAAAAAAAACATACCAGAAGGCTAAATCTCGGAATTAAAAACTAAATCTAGTCGCAGTCTCACCTCAGCAAACATTATGTCAAAAATGTAAGGAAATTCGAAGAATGTATGACAGATTGAGGCTAAGATCAGTCTATGAACGTTCTAAAATATTATGGGATTTTGCCTCAGAGACCGAATTTTTGAATGCTGATAATAAATCCGAATATCCGAGCTCTGAGGGGAAATAAGGATAAAACATAGGATGATACGTTTTTGAGATGTTGGCTTAATATGGAATGCGCTTTTGTATCGTTGAAGTCAGATTTCAGTGAATAGTCATTAAAGTTGTTGAAGCCGAGGCAATATTTACGTCCAATCAGTATATAGTACTTTATCTAATAAAAATTTGTATGTTAACTTATGTTTGTTTTAATTTAAACACACCATACCTCCTCTTACACCCACCCCTAGATACAAATATTTAGGGTTAAACATAAATTTTAAATAAACATGTTTTGCAATTCGAGGGCCCTACAATTCTTTTTTTAATTAATAATTTATTAGTGGTTTTATTTTTATAGTCATGGCTTATGCGTTATGCATTCCCGATGTTCCTGGTATCAAGAGATTTATTTAACAAAAAATATATTTTAAGAATACTTTCATAACAAAAAATATACTTTAGGTAAACATGCATCCTAATATACAATCTCTGCTTATCACCTTTCATCAGTACGACAGAACATTTCCATCTAAGAATGGCATAGTAAATGTGTTTTTAAGTGCAAATGCAACAATAACGCATACAAAATTGTCTTGTGCAAATGCAAATGTCTGTAATCAGGCGAAATATGGAATAGGCGAAACTCATTATAAGTCATTACACATGTAAATGAGTACGGTTTATTGTTTTAAATATGTTTCAACACGGATAATTAAGCAAGAAATCTTAACATTGGTTATCTATTAAATAAAAACTAGTGGTCGCCCAGTGATCGAAATTTGATCATAATTAATTTAATGTTGAATCAATAATAATCAAAATTATTAGCTTTCTGCACTCTTTCTCCAATATAGAATTTAACTGTGCCAAATTTCATACTGTCCATGCAATTTTAGTAAAAAAGGGGTACAAAGTTTTTGCTCTTTGAGAGATATTTTTATGCATTCTATATACTACAGTGGATGCCCTAATGCAGCCTCATGAGATTCGATTTTTGTCCGTTTTCTTGCAATTTGTAGGTCAGTATCAGATTGTATGTTAAAATATAATTCACGGCCTAACAAATATGGCTTTAATCATTAAAATCATCAACACAACCTTCTAAGTTCATTTAATACCATTGCAGATTTTTTCATGAAATAGTTCTGGAAATACATGCATGTGTTACGGTCGTGATTCATATTTTGCTCAACATTCAGCCTGAGACTATCGTACAAATTGCACCAAAACGTAGATTAATTTGAATTTCGCGGGTTACCCTCTTGACGCATGAACCTTAAGAGTGAGATTATTTAGGGTTGCCTCCATACCAAGGTGGAGCGTTGAGGGTAACTTTAGTCGTCGAAATGACGAAAGAGGCCAAGAGAGCGACCGCTACCCCCTTACACTCTTATGGCGAATCTTATCCAAACAATCTTACGTTGATATAAAAGAGTGCAAGTTTAGAAAAATATTTTCATAATGCTACCGTACCAGGCTGTTCAGAGCACCACAAACAATCGAAACACATCACTAACACACACTATTCATAACACGACACCCTTCAGTGTTCCACTACAGCGTGTGCGTGCGCAGACACACCGCGCTGAAACCTGAGGTTATACAACAACTTGACCACCTGCTCTGCCTGCCAGCTCGCCGCTCAACCGTGACATACGTTATATGAATCAAAAATAAATAGGCAAGCAATTCCGCAATTAAACGTTTTCTAATGCACTTTATCATTTATTATGTGCATACTTTAAACGTATATGGATACGTAATTATGCGATCAATGATTATAAATGCATTTAACACTTCTAACTATTTGATTATCGACATTAATTACCCCTTTGAAATTACGTCTGAAGCTGAAAAGTGAACAGGTAATCGTTGCGAAATTAAGAATTATCAAGGCAGCTCTTGTAGATTTCAGAGCCAACATACTGTAAGTTCGTGTTTCTGCATCAGTATCGTTAAATTAAGAGTTTTCTCGTACCTTGCCCTTCCAGTTCGTCGACAGGAACCTTAGCAAGCCGTTTGCTGATGTCTGCGTGCGCGTCGATTGCTCTTCTGGCACCCGTGACATCATCGGCAAAGTCTGCCCTAGCGACATCTTCTTGGAGATCATCGAGCCTATCTAGCAGCTCACCAGCTTGCCACATTAGCTCCTCCAAAGCCTACAAACACCCCGGGATTTATTTACAATAACAAAATACTTATACCCTGAACTCATAAAATAAAGGACCCTTATAAGGACCGACATAAACGTGAGTTACACTTGGTTATGACTTCTGCACTCTGTGAATAAGGGTATCCAACTAACAATATTCAGACACCGCACATTTACGGCCCGCTTACAAAGTTACGAGGAGTGGTGGCGAGTGGAATGGATAGCTGAAACATTTCACCAAATCGCCGACTTCGTTGCTTTACACTTATTTAAGAAACATGTTGACTGTTTCTATCATTACAACAGTTAGCGCATTCGTTTTACAACTCTGCTAAAACTTTATATTTGGAGAAGTATAGGTACTGTTTTATGTGCTACTTATTTTTCCAGGTTGTGCGCCTCGTAAATCGAGGAAACATAGTTATAATTTGTGTATTTATACACGCGCTCCAAAACAGTTTCACCAACGCGATGATTATGACGTCAT
Source organism: Aporophyla nigra (assembly GCA_947507805.1). NCBI lineage: Eukaryota > Metazoa > Arthropoda > Insecta > Lepidoptera > Noctuidae > Aporophyla > Aporophyla nigra. The sequence continues at coordinate 6,954,634 of OX382291.1, read as the reverse complement.
TGGTGTCTGAGTGTGCGTCAGCGCACGTATGGCGCATACCGAAAGGTGTGGGCAATATGGGAAGTAAGATAGCATTACTCACAATCTTCAACAACGAATTCGTGTAATTGTACAATTTAGAGTTCCGAAAAATGTATGAATATGCTTACCAATCTAAGGTCTATCCATTGCGCGTGATCATATTGCAGTGTACCGTCTAAATCGGGTGTAAGTTGCGAAATATCTATCACTTTAGGCAGTGCTTCTAAGCTAATCATTGTAGTCTGAAAGGGAATACATATTATCAAATAACAATTAATTATTTTTGTACTACTTTATGTCGAAAATAAATTTTGTTTTTTTCGGACTTACCTCAAACTTGTACTTATGTGCTCCTATTGTTGTGCGTTGCTTTTGCCAAAAATTATCAGGTTTAACTACCAGTGCCTGATGGACGGATGAAGGGAAGTGTTCTTGCAGAACTTTTAGGATAGGTTTTATTGCTGCCCATGCTGACCCTCTCATATCAATCAATATTGTGAATCCATGTGATCTCACCGAATCACTAAAATCAAATACAAAAGATTAGAGAACTCACAAAATACGTAAATTGTAACTTACAATATACTATACAACTACTACTGTAACATTTTTTTATTGTCTGATTGTGATTACTACTTCACGGATACGGATATCCGGCACATTACTAGATGTGGATATCCGCGGATATCCGTATCCGTATCTGGGGATATCCGCGGGAGAAGGAAGAGCCGTACCCGTAAATTTTTGGCGGTTCTTTTACTTTATAAATTTTCAATACATAGAATAAATTCTATATTTACATATGTGATTAGGTAGCAATGAAAAACTATTAAATTCCATTCATATTGTTTTTTATTTCTTAAAATCAAATATTTTGTGACTAAACTATAAACAAAACAAAAGACCCGCGCAATGCAACTCGAAACATGTTGTCATCGTCGTATCGTTTGAAGGTCACTCGCATCTACACCGATCGAGTAAGAAAGTTAAGATCCGTATTCGCGGATCTTTACACCAAATATCCGCATTCGAATCCGTATCCGCAGTAACACATTTTTAACGACTTCTTCACTACTTCATATCATATCAATCGTATTATTTTCGGGGAACATCTATAATTTACGTGGATTTCAACTAATGTATTACATTCCTAATATAGCAGGAAACTTTAGAAATATTAACGTCAATAACTATCATGTAGCTGGACTATGTTAATCGACCAAAACAGTACTCATGAGAACAAATTAAACTGATTGGAATATTTACTAACCACAGGAAAGCTACCATGCTGTACACAATTTCTTTGAAGTTGACTAGTATGTTGAGCCTTGAGCACTATTGTTCGAGTTTCGTGTTAATTACTGAAATTACCCATTATTCGTCTTCTACTAGGAAACACTGGATTGATACTGGCAACAGTGTCGCGATTCCTTTGAGTGACAGATCAATAGCTCTTATTTCGGTACCATGTTACCCTCTGAACTCCCAACGAAAATAGAATTTATGAGACCTATCTGCCTTACACTGTCTGCTCTATTGACCTACTTCAAACTAGGCTGAGTGGTACCCCAATTTTTGAAGCATCCCATTTTTAGTACAGACAAGTTTAAGCTTATTCAGGCCATGGCTGGCTGAATATGTTGATAAAGTAAAACCACTAACATAAATGATGACGAAAAACATCTTTATGTCTGCATTCTAAACGAAAGCGACAGTCGCGATCGTTTATTTGAAAATGACATACTCGCACGACCTATGCAGTCGCGTAAATGTACGTCATTATTTAGGTGAGTCGCGTAATTCAGTATTCACGCGAGAGTCGCTTTAGTTAGGACGCAGAGTTAGGCTTGAGTTTCTTGGCGGAAGCCGAGCGTCTTTCCGGAGCACTTGGCACCAGTGGAGACTGCGTATATTTAAACACCAGTGAGCATTCAAAAAACCAACATCAACCATCTTGACGCGGCGTAGTGCTTGTCGCTCTGTGAGGCCAATAACAATATGATATTTACCCAGGAATACTGATTAAGTAGTGCAGCAAACGCCTATAGTCATCTGGCGCGACTCGGTCTCGCCTGGAATTCGCCGGGAACCATATAATTGGCCCCCCACGGCGGTCGCGGCCGCCGGTCAGGGCCGCTACCCGCTCCTGGAGTAGCGGGAGCACGTCCAGGGCGCGCGCCCCAGCCTCCATCGCTGCCCCTACTCAGTGACCACCTTGAAGATGCCTGTGTTAAAAAGATGTTTACTTTAAACTACTAGTAAAGTATCAAAGACAAAAAGATGTTAATATTTGAACAAAAATAAGTACTCTTGTGCTGAGACCATAGCAGCACAACCTATCAAAACTAATCAGAAGTACAAAGGTAAATAAGAAATAATAAAATAAGTGAGAAATATATTTTGGTATTTGAAACAATAAATAATGGTTTGGTATGAGTACAAAAATATATAAATTAATTAAAACAACACAAATCAGGACTGACACCATTACGTCAGTTTTGATAATTTATACTATAAACATTAAATTACGTACATACCAATGGATTAGCTCAAGAGCTCAAGAAACTCAATGCTTGCTTGGAAGGAGTCAGTGCTACAATGTTTGTTAGTCTCAAACAAAACACATTAGCCAGTTATGACTGACTGCCATTAAACATGCAAGGAATACAAATAAGAACTGCTTGTTACCTATTGCTTTAGTTACAATGCACTGCACTTTATTCAGTTTTTTTTTTTTTCTTCCATATTTTGTTAAACATCTAGTAAGTATCATCCTCATACATTATCATAAAAAATTCTAAATATATTAATTTCTATACTCTCTTTAATAGGTCATTTAAGATTGTTTTAACGTTTTGTTACTACTTTTTACAGTACATATGTGTTCTACTTTGTACAGGCGTGTCAGTATTGTATTAATGAACAGAAAGCAACAATATTTATTATAAAATATAACAATGTAATAAAGGATGCACATCCATTCTATTAGCCTCAGTTATCAGGAAGGAGGTAAGGATTCCTCACAATTAATGTTTGTAAAAGTCTAATTGGCTCGATTACCCAACATGCTTATCAAATTAATGAGTAAATTTAAATAGTTGACCTACAATGACTCACGGCCATACTTAGTGATAAGTGTACCAAAATAATTTGTTACTTCCACTGCTAGACAAAGTTGCCTTGAGGAATATCCAATGTATTGGTACAATACAAACGTTAAGAAATTTTCCAATAAAATAGATTTGGTCCCAGTTAGTATTAGCATGCTTACACTTTTCAATATGCATAGCTAAGAATTATTATATTGAGGTCATCAAATCAACTGACCACAATTTATTGTTATTTTGGAGTTTACTTATTACAACAATAATAAACAATTACACCATCAGTTATTTAGTTGTCTTTATCCTTCTAGAATGATTACTTTTAAATTCTGGAAATAAAAAATTAAAACAACATAAATAAAAGGTGTATGATACATTCAAAATAGTGAACTACAGTTAAACAAAACTTCAAACATTTGTTATTTAATAAAATTAAAAAATGATGTTGCAGAGCCAGTGTATTATTAAATGACAAAGAGATAATAGTATAAACAAGATGTTAAGTAATGCTAAGTATTCAAATTGGCAAATTATCTCCTTTAAAATGCTGGACCTGTAAAGTTGTTTGAACAATCCAATATAAGTCAAAAATATCAATCACTAAACAAACAGTTTAAAACTTCTGACATGCTGAATAACCAAAAAGATAAAAATTTAAGTTAAGTTTGAGTAAAACAAGTAAAACAACAAAATGTAAACTTTGTTTACTAGCAATGTGTCTTCCAGCTTGTAATTGTTGACAGTGAGTAAAGTATTATTTTACTTTGAGGTTCTTTCTTACTTGCACACAAGTTCTATGATAGGTGCAAAACTTATTGAACTTAGGAATTAATTTGTAAATACACACTGTGCTAGAACCCATTACTGATTAGACTGTACCTCAGATTATAAGAACACAAACGACTGTGAGAGCGAGAAAAAACTTAAGTTCTTTGTAAAGCTTACGTCCAACGCCAAGGGTAGCGGTGCTTGTATTGTGTAAAATTATGAGAGAACATGCATAAACTTTCATTGAACTGTGCCCAAAAGTTTCGATTGTAAATAAATTATGAATGAATATATGTCTCGTAACATTTAAACGACAATTTTATTAAATGCTGATGACAAATTGTTGCAGATATTATATAGCTAGCTATGTCACAACAAATAACCTCAGCCATCAATTTGAACTTACCGTGGTGACTCAAAGCTGCTCGTTAGTCAGGTATAAAAGGTTCGGCACGCATTATTGTCACTCTTGTTTTTTGTAGTATAACATTCGTAAAAAATATATTCATTACTGTCCCTAATCTTATTAAAAACACACAAGCTGTACGAAACTGACAAACCGAGGAACACCAACCACTACAAATCACAATGGCGCGCCAGGGCTGTTCAAACTTCAAAAAACCGGTAAAAAGTAACGGAATTGTGAAAAGACAAATCGATTAAATTAAAATCGATTAAAATATATAGTTAATAAAAAAGTAGTTTACACCTTTATTGTGTCACTAAATGAAATATCATCAACATTCATGTGACAAAAATTTCAGTATTGTGTTGATATCAGTGGCAATAACAATAGTTATAATTCCTTTCTCAAAGCTGACACAAAAGTAGTGAAACTACTATTCGACTAAAATGCACAGATTTATTACAGCTTCCAAAAAACTCTCTAAAATTCTGAGGAGCAACTCTAGAAATTTTAAGAACGTTCGTAGACTGATGTCAGTATCAATCTGTCAAAATTCGTAGTAAATTAATTAACCGACGAAAAAAAACGGAGGAGGTTATCAATTCGACGCGTATTTTTTTTTTAAATATATGACCACGCATTACTTTTTACATAGTAGTCCGATTGTGATAATTCTTTTTTTATTGGAAAGGGTATACTCCGAGGGTGGTCACATATAAATTTGGAAAACAAAATCAAACCCTAAGGGGCAGAAAACAGGGGATAATTGATTGTTCACTCACTGATTGTAATGTATAACCACGAATAACTGTATACAGAGTAGTCCGATTTTGATAATTATTTTTCATTGGATAGGGTATACCTTGCCAAGTATTATTAGTACATTAAAGCCACAAAAAAAATTATAAAATAAAAACTTTTTAACAAAAAATAATAAACCTTAAAATTTTGAGTCGGCGCTGAAAAAATAATGAACAAAGATCACTCAAGCGCCGACTCATAATTTTAAGGTTTATTATTTTTTGCTTTAATCTTTTCGGCGGTTTAATTTTTTGTTAAAAAGTTTTTTTAATTATGAGGATTGGCTTTCTGATCTTATTATCATAAGTTTCATCTGGCTAAGGTATCCCAAAGTTTAAACTACGATCAAATGATTCTAGTTAAGTTTTAGGGGTATATTTCTTAGGGTGCTTTCCGAATAAGAAAATATCGCTCACGGCGCTCACAGCAATAAATTGGCGTTCCGATTTGGTTAACACGATTATGACAGTTGAGAACCGTCACAATACGGAACGCTCGTGAACGCGCTAACGGAGTTCACTCAACGTCAAAACCCATATTCGCCATTTAAAACTTGTTTATACCACCTTCTTCTTATTTGGTTTGATGGCGACTGTAGCCAGAAGCACGATTTCTAATTAATCCAAGTTAGTTTAACATATGATGCGACCTAAAACCAAACAGCAAAACTGTCATTTTTGACAGCGCTCACGGTAATATCGGTTTAGGGCATGGTCGGCGCTATCGCAAGATGGCGCCTGTCATGACGTCATCTATGACGATTCACGGGACAGCGCTATCGCGCTCACGCCAATTTGGTACGGACGTTATCACGCTCAAATCGATGTGAGCGTTATACGGAACGCGGCGTTATATTTCTATGTAATGAAAAGGTCGCAGGAATCCGGTGTATACGATCAGCACAGAACCGACTGAATGCAGATCTGCCCTAATCATCTGGCCTAGATCTTAGGAATCTATAGTGGATGAAACCAGCAGCACTGGTACGCACGGCCATAAATCAAGCTACAAATTTCCAGTATAAATAAGTTGACTCTTCATTGTCCAAAAAATATATACAATGCGACCTTTTGTTTTTTTTTTTTTGTGGTTGGGAAATCATCAAATGAGTAATGACTTCTCCCGCTTTAGAGTGGAGCGGAAGGGCGTGTCAGACTCTAACTGAATAAAACCCACTCGTATTCCTTCAGTTGCCTAGACAGTTCGATAACGTATGCGAAACAGTGACTATAAGTGATAGATTATTGATTATAATGAAACTTTTGTGATTAATGTATTTGAATAAATTGTTGGTGTTTTTGTTAAAAATGGTAATCATTTATTTATCCCGAACTCCAGGTCGTATTTAAAACGTGTTACTATAATATTTCATTTAAGAATTTATAGCTAAAGAATTCGAATAACAGGGAATGGTTCTTTTTTAATACTAAACCTAATGACAAAAACTATTTAAATGATATTTGCATTAAAAACCTGCTTTTGTTTTTTTGGCACTACCGCTAAACTTACAGCGTGCGTTGATTTCTTTTTTGTGATAAATGTGAAATCTGACAATGGATGAACGAATGGGTAACAACGCTACTAAAAAAAAATACAGCTTGGCAAAAAGTGTCTGATGAGGTGACACTTGGAACTAAAATACATTGTTTTTGGGCGCACTGCTTTATTTGACAACTGTAGGTAGTTTTTCTGTCATTGTGTTATGTTTGCAGTTGTATTTCACTTGAAAGCGCAGGAGGGCCATCATCCGAACTCATCTCACAGGGTGTGGAAATAAGGCGGTGAATAAAACCGAACACTTCACTCAAAAATCAACTTTTATAATTATTCTCTTGTACAATTACAATATCACTAAAATTAAGCTTCTAATATTAAAAGAATACTCTGTCGTCCTTAAATCTCCAGTTTTATTAAAAGAAATCACTAAGATAGACGCGATGGGACGCGATTCGTCGAAGACGTGGTTGCCTGGCGCCGTTCCGTCAAAGAATGCCTTTTCAAGATACCATCGACACGACGCCCCGCTAGAGTGGCTTTGACAATCACAGTCAAGCCACTCTTGACACTGTCATTTTGATTATGACGTAGACGCGCCGTCACACTTAATACCAAATATCTATCAATTATTATTGCTTTTGTACATACACAAAATAAATAAGACGTTAAGGAGTTGTGTAGGAAGATGTTCTCTTAAGATGTTTGCCGGAATCGGCAGCGATGCAGATTTTGTCTCCGATTGACAACTTGTTCGAAAGAACTACTGACATGACGGGTATTTATCCAATAAAGGAGATGTTTCATTTTTATATGGGGCTCCGGCCATAACGTGTACAGTTTAGCGAAGGTGGGTAAATTACTCATGAATAGAATAAAGTAACATTTTTTTCATAATATCAAATGGTTTTTATGTACAAAATAAAAATTAAAAATGTTTGACGTTTGTCCTAAGAGTTAGCAAGTGGTCATTTTGAATTCGTTTAGAAACACATTTCGAGAATGGAGACTAAAGATTTTTGTAACGATGAAATGGTCACACTTAATTATGTTTACTCAAAAATATTTATAAGAGAATAATAGTAATTTATTTTTAACACTACAAGAATACACACATTTTTTAATTATTTTCTACTTAACATTGATTTGATGACACATGATTTCAGAACGAATGAAGTCTGCAAGCAAACGAGACGCCATATTGAATAAAACATGGCAATAATTGAAAAACTATTATTTTTTGTACACAACAAATCAGGCGCAAATTAACCAGAGAATATTTTTCCCTAATTTGTGGTATTTTTTCCTCTTTTTTGATAAATGTACATCTGATGGCCGAAAATGAAACATCTCCTTTATCTTTTAGTCAATGCCAGTCATTGCTTTCCCTTTCTAATACCTAGTTTTATCGGTACTGTAAGTTTCAAGTTTCATTTACAAATGGATTAATTGAGTTTATGTTTACTAGTTTGACAAATTGCGTGTACGTTGACTCTTCATGGTTGATACTTGAAATTGAAAAATGTACATGGAATTAATAAGATTGTCTTTATAAAATTAATTTTATTAATTTGTTTAAGGTGAATCTGTCAGAACAATTAGAAAAATTGTTGACGATGGTGAAAAAAAAAATGTTTTTTTTCTACATCTGTAAAACACTAAAAAGGTCGCCCGAAGGAAGACTTGAATTATAAGTTCACATTTCTACACTGTAAAGAAATAGGGGAGTATTCATTTGTTAATGCTATTATCGCATACCAGTACCACATACCACAGTGAAAAAACTATAATTAACACTTTTTATTTTTCAGGTGCCTACTCTACATAATTTATTTCCTATAATTTGAGAAAACTTGAGTAATGGGAGCCGCGTATCTCCAAGAAAGATTGTACACTCTTTAGGTTTCCTAAATAAGAAATGTAAAAGTGACAGACCAGTGTTAAGGGAAAAATCTATTATAGCAGCGAAAAGGAATACGCGAATGTAATGTCACGCTTTTCTTTTTAAATAAAACCTAATTTTTAGCGTTTTCTTCCATTTTTACAGGCATGTAGATAGTGATAGTGGTATGTACCCCACATAGAATACCTGACAACTGTTCAAGTTTATTTGATATGGCCCGTAACTTTCGAATGCGACATGTTATAGGTAGTCTCCGACTTCCGATTAGTTTCCGACAGTAAGCAGCTGTTAGTCGCCTTCTTGTCGACTATAAACTATCAGCATTAACGGGATTCGTTCAATATCATTCATGTCGAATTCGAAACAGGCATACCAACCACGAAAAGTTTGTGAATACCCTAGATCATATTATTAATATCCTAAATTATTATTAGATAAATTAATTAACTAAGAACCAATAAGGCAAAATTTTTAGGAATTTTGATTGATAGTAAGCTAACATGGAAACCCCATATCGAAGAAATTTGTTTAAAACTAAATAAATCTGCATATGCCCTGTTCCAGCTATCGAAAAAAGTTAATACACAAACTCTTTTATTAGCGTATCACGGATTGGTTGCATTTGTTCTGAGGTTTGGAATTATTTTTTGGGGGCAATCTTCTGAAAGAGAATCGGTTTTTAAAGCGCAAAAACGATGTATTCGGTCCATGTGCGGTTTAAAAACTATTGAAACTTGTGAACCTCATTTTTAATCACTGAAATTACTGACATTTCCAGCGATGTACATTTACGAAACTGCTTTGTTTGTTAAAATCAATTTACATCTGTTTCAAAAACTCTCTGATGTTAAAAAAACTCCAATGCGTTCTCAATATACATATAAACCAACTGTGCAACATAAAATGCAGAACCGCTTTAATGAAAAAGAGTTTTTTTGACATGGCTCCGAAATTTTTTAATAAAATACCTGATAACATAAAAAATTTGCCCCTGTTAAAATTTAAGAAAATTGTCTACTCACTATTATTGGAAAAATGTTATTATATTGTAGAAGATTTTATTAATGATAATAATTTTAATATTTCTTAAGCGATAAACACTTATATGTATTTAATATAACTTTAAACACTGTTTTCAGATTTTTGAGACTGTTTGTTTTTAAGTTCTATTTAATTTTACATTTTATAATGTTATTAAAATAGTTCCTTTTCTCATATAAGAGTTTAATTTTGTTTTTCTTCTTATGTTAGTAGTTTAATTGTTATTTTGTTTTTATTTCAATATTTGTACGCCTTCACGGCAAAACATAGCGCACATAAATTAACCTAAGATCTTTATGTAAATACCTATGTTTCACAAATAAACATTCTGATTCTGATTCTGAAATAAACGTATAAAGAAATGGTTACCATGTATTTGTTTTTTACTTGAAAACTGAAAATATCTGTTTCTGCGGCCCTCCAGCTTTTGTAGTAAATTTAATTAGCCCGCGAAGGTATGTAGTTTGGACAGCTCTGCCCTAGATGGTGCCTGCAAATGCGATTGCTGAACATTATTTCTTGGCTGTCGGGTTCAATCGGCAATCCCTGAGTGTGTTTTAATTTATTTTTTATTCTGAATAAGTTTTCTTTATGTTATTATGATGACAATCGAATCTCTTTGATAAAATAAAAGGTTATTCCAGCGAAATAATGCGCAATCTACTAAACACAATAAAAGTAAAAACCTGTGTGCCTATCAAGTCTTGAAATCTGGACTGTTGAGAATTCCCGGGATCTCGTGTTTGTTGATTAAAACATTAAGTATCTTATCATTTAGTCCTAGTATACAGGGTGGCCACACCTGCAATATAGGTGCCCTCATTTTTTCCCAGACTCTTTTTTGCAAAGCTGTACGCACGGCAACAAATCAAGCTATACATTGTCATTATAAGATGACTTCACACTGTACGAAAAATCTGTACATAAGCTAAAACTGGAAATGTATAGCTTGATGTGTAGCCGTGTGTACATAGATAAACTCATAGGGATTTCCCATGCAGAAACTACACAATGCCACCTGCTCCGATCCTTACATACACCTTTTGCTACGTTTATGTTGTCTTTAGTCACATGTCATCTGTTTTGAAAATACTTTTTCTTAGCCACTCTACACATTCATACTCTCAATATGACCAAATCCTCTACGCATACTCTTTAATTTTTTTAAATAAAAACATACTGGTAGTATTGAGATTTGAGAACCTATTTCTTTTCATGACATGAGCTAAAATGAATAATTCAATCTATTGTCTGAAAGCAACGTAAAGCTCAGTACTAATAAAAATAATATTAAAATGAGTGGAGTTATAGACTAAAGAACACACTAAAGAACAGACTAAACTTTTTAACTCGTTAACGAATATTTCGCGGATGAAGGAGTATGAAATTTGTTTGGTAGTTAAAGTTTATATGGAGATGAAGTGTAAAAAGCAAATATATTTAATTATTGTAGATTAAAACTTAAAAGAATTTTGTATAGTTGAATTTCGCCCATTGGGCGACCACTAGTCTCAGAATATTCCGAACAGTTTTATATAATAGCTTAATTATAACCACAACCAGGGTTGAAAAAGCACATATATTTTTCCTCCTCAGTCAACAATTCACTGCACAGTATTGATAAAACTTATTTTTTATGAGTCCATAGTAAATGGTACCTAAATTTTTAAATGAGTTGAGGTCAGTAGGTGAATATCAACGATCAGTTTCATGTTACCCGCATCCTGTGAATTCGCGTTGTTTCAGTGGATAGTTAGTCGGTACCTATACTTTGTGAGGAGTCTGCCTATCATGATTATTCGACACATTTCAACATATTTAAATATAGTTCCAGAGTATCTTTTTGATAAACCTTTCGAAGGTTCAGGCTAGCACAAGGTTTTGGAGATCCAGTAATTTATGTTACTAGGCTACCGTAACTAGAGATGGTTATGGCTGTACTGCATTATAGCATTACCTGCGGTCATCTTTGGTGTAAGTTTAAGGAAACAGATGTTAGTTCAAAACAAATTTTAGATATTTAAAACATTTGGTCTTCTTCTACAGTTCATCTGCTTTGGATTGGAATGTTGCCATCAAACAATTGTAGACGTACTTTCTTACAGCACTCAACTAGGCTACATGTGGCAACTCTAAATATAATTACAAAAGCATAGTGTCGCAAACGTTGCTATTGTTGATCTAAAATCGAATAATTTTGGGAAAACGATTGAAAAATCTTTATAACAATATCTAAAACAAATGTTATTTTTTTTACATTTGGTCAGTTGTTACTTTGAATATACGGTTATTGCCGAAATACCGATTCAGTACCCACTTCACTGGCTCCGAGTGTTTATTGATTTTTTGACATTACAGCAAACTTCGTTAGAATTCGTTTGAACCTTGAATACTGGACGATTTGAAATAATCAAATATCTTCATTCCATGGAATATGTGTAAAACAAACAGAATGCGGCTACTAGTGCGTCAGGTATTTTATAAAAAATAAGACTAAATTACGAGTAAATACAGTTGCATTACATACATAGTACATACTCAATAGATCAATAAATACTGCAATGTACACAGTGAAAATATAAATGCGAAACAGGTGTTTTTGTTATATTAAATATATGTTGGGCATAATTTAATCTTGCGTTTAGTTATAGATTGGAAAGCTTTTGCGAATTTTAATGAAGCAACAAAATATTGCTTCCTTCTCTTCTAGAATGTTCATGAATCCGTGACCTTATTAGCATAGTTTAAAATTACTTGTAAAAATAAACTGTGAATCAAAAGTACAATAAAACTATTTGATGTCACACATCCGCGAACCATGAATAAGGAAAAAAATATGAATCAAAAATGTTATAAAACTATTTGATATCAGTATCACACATCCATGGAAAAAGAAAAAAGAAAATAACATCATTTTAAAGAATTATTGTAAAAAAAGAAGTGTGAATCAAAAAGGAAATAAAACTATTTCTCCTCAGATAATTCCATGCCTATTTAAGCTTATAGTTCTTTAATTATATTTACCAACCGGCTGGGCCCAGCTGGGCCCACATGGTAGATTTCGACCCACTCCCTGTCACTGAGAGGAGGCCTGTGTCCCAGCAGTGGGAGCAATATAGGCTGAATATGATAACCTACTCGTACCTTTATAAATGTTTGTTAACGGCTAAGCAAATTAAAACAATAAAATTGTAATGCGACTGTATTCTGGGCGTAACTAAATAAAATTATGCTTAAGCTAGCTATTGATTACAACGTGATGCAATCATAATATTGCAGAAGTAAAAAGAAGCAGCTACAATGGCTCTAAGGATGCAAGTGCCGGAGTTAAGATGCATGGAACCTGAGAATTATAAAAAATATTTTAGAGCACTATGTTGGAGTGGCACCAAGTAAGTGTATTCTATTTTGTATTTTAGAGAAAGTCACTGTATGTATAATGTCCTACAACAAAGGGAAAATTATATCAATGGATATATTTGTTGTCTGTGTAGTTGTGATAGACAATTATTGTTTAATGTTTGGACACCATAACTGGACTGGGGACATGTAACAAGCAAAATAGGCTGGAGATTGGGCTAGTCATCATAAAAATGTAATGGGAACAGTAATATAACAGTATAGCAGTCTAATAGTAAGTATAGTAGAAAAGAAGAAGACATGAGACACAAGTGTACCTGTTCCAACTACTACATGATTCTCATAGTAGAATTCAATTATTTACAAAAGTAAATATTTATGTTGGTGTTGGTGTAACTTTGGATTACCAAGCATCTGTGCCTTGACTTCAAATCTCAAATACTTCTTGCATTCCATAATGTATACAGGTGATGGGTATTAACATAAGTAGAATCAATAATGGACCCTGTTGGACACAGCAAAATACTGGTATACAGCAGCATCAATCAGGGTTGGGAAGCCACTTCATTTGATTTGGTTATTGTTGAGGTTCTTGATAGTAAGTGTACCTAAAGAAATGTATAAATGCATAGTGGTTTTTTTTTAAGTTTTTCAAGGGCTGTAAACTGTTGTATACATTTTGTTATTAGCCCAGTGTATTTACGATGTCCATAATAAAGTCAAATTTGAGATTCAAAGACACTTTTGAAAACCACAAATTACAAAAAAATAGAGTAGTATTGATTCTAGTTGCCCCTTTCAAAAGGTAGTTTGTATGACGATTGAGCAAGAGATAATTGTAATATTATAGAATCCGCCTACTGAAATTAAGTTACCTTGTTTGTTGAAAGTTAATTTATTAGCAGTCCAGTCCCCAGGTAAATTTACAACCATTATCCATAATTTAATCGAAAATAAAAATTTTGAACTTAGTAAGTACTACTACGTAGGTCGTAGGTACATGTTGTTTAGTAAATAGTGTTACCTACTAAGTTCAAAATTTTTATTTTATTATTATTGACATCCATAGGCATTTTAAATAATGTGCCGATTTTTCACGGTAAAAAATGTTGATTTGTCGTAACAACGTAAATTTTCATGACCAGTAGCAACAGCAGCGGTTAGCAGTGGTTAAAGGTCGCAAAACCGTAGGTATAATAGAAAAACGGTTTGGCGATTGTTATTTCATCAAAGGGTTTTCCGGTTTTTTCGGTTATTCGAAATAGTAGTAGTTACTTTTTCTAAAATATCAGTCATTTCGTCGTCGTCAGTCGTTAATAAGCTTAATTGTTAAATCAGAAAACACTAGAATAAAATGAAATCCTTTTGTGTGAATAAACTAAAAAAAAAACAACATCAATTATACGTGGGACACTCAGAAAGTTTTGCGAAAATAAAAAGAAGTGTTCTATAGGTAAATATTTTTTATTAAATCTTTTCAAAATACTCTCCACTAGCCTCTATGCAAAGTTTCATGCGTCTGAACCAGTTTTCGAAACACTTTTTCCAGTCCGCCGCAGACACATCGTTTACAGCCTGCTCGAACGCTGACAGCGCATCTTTCGGCGACAAAAATTTTATCCCTTTGAGCTGATTTTTAACTGTTGGGAATAAAAAGAAGTCACACGGTGCTTGGTCAGGGCTGTAAGGAGGGTAGGTAACCCAGAAGTTTGACCGGCGTGCTGTCCAAGAAGTCCCTCGTTTTGAGCCCTGTGTTTCGTCGCTTATTGCTCAAAACAGAGAAAACTTCTGCCAAGCATTTGGTAGTATACCATCCGGCGTTGATGCTTCTTTGGTTCCGTAAAGGTATTGACACCAAGTAGCCAGTCAAATTGAAAAAGCTCGCGATCAAAATCTTCCCCCACTTCTAGATTACTTCACTTTGTTAGGCGTTGATTCGTTTTGAAACACCCAAACCGTCGACTGGCGCTTCGTTTCTGGATCGTATTGATAAATCCAGGACTCATCACCTGTAATAATGTCGTAAACACGCCGAGACGAGCCTGTTTCAAATTTGTTTATCATATCACGGCACCATTCCACCCGGGCCTGCTTCTGAGCATCGGTGAGGTTGTGCGGCACACAGCGTGAAACTATCCTCCTCACGCGAAGATGCACGTGTAGAATCTCGTGAAGGCTTCCCGATCCAATCTGCAGTATGTCTTGAATCTCCTGATACGTAATTCGCATATTGTCTTGGATTAAAATTTTCACTACTAGCACGTTTTCCTCCATAACAGCCATCAATGGGCGACCACTTCTTTCTTCATCCCACAAAGTTAGTCGACCACGTTTGAATTCGTTATACCAACGATACACAGTGGCCTTGGAAGGGCCTTCATCCATTAATGCAATTTGAAATCTATCGCATGATTCGTCCGGTTTCAGGCGACACTTGAAATCGTAAAAAAACATAGCGCGAAAATGTTCCCGGCGCAAATCCATTTTCCAATTATAATTAGGTCGCAAAAAATGTGGAGGGAAATTTTTAAATTGGAACGTACCTATTTTTACTTATAAATAATCATTATTTTTATAATAGTTTATAACTGGCCAGTGTCTCATATAAAAAAAAAACTTTTTTCGCAATATTTTCTGAGTGGCCTGGTACTATCTAATAATCAACAAATCATCTGGCTTAAAGCAACGATAAATTATAGTCCATTATTATTTTTGTAATGCGACCGTAAAATTGAAAGAATGTCTAAAGTATGTATTATCCTTCAGCGAGTTTCTTAAGAGGATTTTTAAAAATAAAATAAGAGAATAAATTTATTAAGAACAAGTTAACAGATACGATAAGCACAAAATAAAACTAAAAGCACAAAGATTAGATCGTTAAAGGATAGCCAAAATATTCCTGATTTACTTGATTTTACAGACTTGCTTTTACAGTTGGTTTGAGGTCGATTAATCAAAATCAAATTATAAAAAAATTAAAACGTAGCTCATTAATTTGATCAAAATTGAAACGATCTTTTATCGTATTATATCTTGTTATATATCGTATATTATATCTTTGTACCGTAAAAACATGTAAATCAACAAAATCAAAAAAAAAAAAAATAACGTATACGGCCTCTTAAGTGGTAACCGGCTGATGAATAGATTGTTTCAGACTCGACACTCAGAGAGAGAGGAATTTTGATGATCATTCTCAAATTCCGTATAAATAGCGGTGGACGTCCTGTTAGGTTGAGCTTGAGACTCAGAGACGGACTTTTCAATTGATTGATGCTATACCTCGGCAAAGACAGCACCAATGGTGGTGTCAATATAATTGTGATTGTAGATGAGAATCTCTTGCAATGTAAGTTCGACTTGAAACGATATTGATCCGAAATAAAGTCGAACCGATTTACGTGTTAGAAAAGGAAATGAAATTAAACACCTGTGAAGCCATATTCTTGGAACAGCTGCGTTCACTGAATTCCATGTACCTAAAAGGTTTAATTGTACGCCTGCGTTAATGTGAACTTTACACTGTAAAGTTATTCAAGTACGTCACAAAAGTTTAAGCGACATCTAGAAAACACCTGTGTTCCCCGAAAGGATAGCCAGAGAGGTGTATAGTAAATATAATAGGAAGGAGGACTCAATACAGATTCCAGGCTGCTTGCCAGAAAACCCTAGTAACTATCAGTAGTTACACACGCTTGGTGACATGTTAAACCGTTAGAATAGTGAGGCAGTAACTTTTCAGGATGTATCTTTTGTTATCTGATTTTATTTAAGTTATGGCTCTTCCAATAAAATACTTTTTCTCATACAAAAGTCAATTTCAGGAAAGAAAGACGATCTCATAAGCGGATCGGTAAGAAAGAAAAACTCCGGCGACTAAAAGCGGCCAATGCACTAGCGGTTTGCTATGCACCTGCACTCCTTGCCAACCCATCCCATTTTGCGGTGTACGCCAGCGTTCGTAAGTCTATACTTGCACGCTGGCGTCACCTCCATGGAAGCGCCGAGCAGTCTGATGACAGCGACGCCGAAGAGTCATCACCACCACCAGTGAGCAAACTACCAAAGGTAAGAATGTCTGGGAAACCGTTCATAAAAGTACTTCCTCATGAATAGGCGGCGCTTGTCTTTATGTTTTGTCATTTGTTTACAGATTACAGGAATAGGCCTTAAATCCGTCTTCTCCCTGATATCGCAAGCTCGGACCACAAATGCACAATTCTGTGAAGTGGCGCTTTCAGCTTTACTGGACGTACTGCAGGGGCATGCGCCTGAAGAACTGGCGCAAGAACCTACTGATGTAAGTATACATACTTAGAGCTATGAGCAACAGGGTGTAAAATTTACTCATCCTTCAATGAAAAAGGAGGATCCTACGATCAAACGGTTATTGTGTCTGCTGGCCTACTGCTATTGATATCAGTTAAGTTAACCGTTTTAGCTGCAGGATAACGGTCTTAGTAGACTGTCCCTAACTTTGTTAATCTTTACACAGATATTGAAAAAAATAAAAACTATCATAAAGAAAATTGACAATTCGTTCATAAACTTTTTTCATTCCGATCGATTGTGATTCTTCTCTGGATCAATAAACTAGATTGGAACAACTGAAGTATGAGTCAAATCGTTTACCTCTAGGTCTAACGGTTAAGGTACCCTTACTGTGCCATTTCAACATCCACTCTGTATATGCTAGTTGTCCAGTAAACTTGCGGTAAACCAGGATTTTGCGTGACAATAGTCTGATGTGTAGTTCGCATTTGGCGATGCAGATACCGCCACACATTCTTGGTACCGAAAGTACCAAAAAAAAAAGAAGAAATCGTTGTTCATAAATAGTAAAGATCTGCCCTGCAATTACTTCAAATTTCTAAAGAATTGTCATGTTTTTAGATAATTATAAACCTCCATACCATGCTCGTGGAGGTCGCTAGTGGCAGTGGGGCTGGTGGTTCGATAGAGCGACCAAGCAATCTGACTGCTCTCAGTAGCTCCTGCCTCATAGCCCTCTCAGTTGCCCGAGGAGAAGCTGAACTCATCCTCAATGCTGTGGCATCTCTGATTATGTCCTCATCGGTACTCTCCGACCAAGACCTACAGGTATGTAGGTAGAACTAATGAGTTAAAGTTACTAATATATTGTTTTAGTTTCTTTTCTATTTTGTAATTCAAAAGTGGCTTTTAACACGTTTTTATTAGCTTCACCTGTATGTTTGTATGTAACTATGTTTGTAGTGGGTCAAAATAAAGTCCAAAGGAGTCGGTTCCTTTCGACTTTATTTTCACCCACTTCATACGGTCAGATTACATTTAAACTTTGTAGACTTATTGAGGACCGATGACAATATAATAATTTCATAAAATGCCATTATCCTTGCCAGGGTTACCACACAGAAAAAAAAAGAACTAAAAAACACTCTTTTGCCGAACTAAAAAATAGAAAATAAATACCTAATAGTTTAAAAAACTAAAAAACACGCTTTCATAGAAAACCAAACTCAAAAATACCTGAAAAAAGAAAAAAACCATTGGGTGCTTTTGAAGCGTTGTTTTTAGTTTTTTAAACTATTATTTTTTATTATTACGGAGTTATTCTTATTCGGTTATATTTTCATGAGAACCACTCTTAGGGTCAGTGCAGATAGAGCAACAAGATGCATGAGTAGTTTCATTGATTAATTGTTAATGAATTTAAATGCAACTGAAATGGAGCTGAAAATAGCGTGCGAAATATAATTCCGTGCAGCAAGCGCGCGATCATTTTCTTCGTTGCCACGCGGGCCGTCGCACGCACGCGTTATCATGCTCAAGCGTGTGCGCACTCGACACTTGCGACCAGGCATAACCCAAGGACTGTTGACTGCTCCTATCACGCAATAATTAAAAATATATATAATATGTAACTATTATTTACAGATACCATCAAACCTAATCACTCTCCAGCGGAGCGTCCAATCGGTGATACTCGGTTCTCCGTCCCGCAACCTCTGGTTGAACTATGGCGTCCCTCACCAGTGTCTGGTCAATAGCTTCCCCGTCGATCTGCCCGCACAACTGACCTCGGGCGAGCTTGTGGTCCGCTCCTTAGTTTCTGACGGCTGCTTCCTCTATGTATTTACGTCCAAAGGCCTGTTGAAGATTGGATCAGGGTACGGCAGCTCCATAAGACAGCATGTTTATTTGCACAAACCAGACTTCTTTGCTAGCGATCGGCATGGCTGGCTAGGATATTGTAAGGTGAGTTGTAAATAGTTAACTTGAAATTGCAATGTGATTTTTATTTCTTCCAGTTCAGAAACTTAACCGATATCTTTGTCATTTTCCAGAATAAATTATACCTAAGGATAGGCAGGAAAAAGACTGAAGTTTATGAAATAGATAGAGAGACCTTGGAAGTGAGGAACATGATACGACTGGATCCCGGCCAGCCGGCCCCAGTTGAACCCAAGTCAGCGGTTTTTACGGACGGAACACAACTAGGACTGATATTATTAACCAATTTTGTAAGTAGAATTTATTGAAGAGACAGTTTCCGAATTCTTGATTAACAAAAAAAATATATATATCAACATGATGTCAGAGCTTACGTTAACTGCTGTGATTGGTGGACCTAAATAACAAAATCGTTTGACGTGAGAATTGAAAATAGATTCAACTCAATGGGTAATGTTTTTAGAAATCTAATCTAACATTCATATTCCTGAGTCCGCGTCGTGGGTTAGGTATGCCCCACTCTGAATCACAGAAAGTAGGACCGTTTTCCAGCATTGTTGCGAATATGCTTTGCTTTGATTTTCCATGGTCTTACTGTATAGTTATTTGTTACAGGACAACCTTACAATCCGAATGTATGACGCTGACGCACAGCCGGAACGTAACGAAGGTGCCGCTACCACCACTCTGACGTCACTGAAAGAGATAAACGTGCATCTACTCAGGCGCAGGACATTGGTTCTCGGCCGGAGTCCGTTTGAAGATGGATTGTCACGGCGAACGGTGGAGTTGGATGCACCAGTCGCGATGCAACTTGATGATTGTGATGAAGATCCCCTTCAGAGCATATGTGGAGGACAAGATTTTGCGCTTCTGACTACTGCTTCTGGAAAGGTATGTAGGCCCAAGAGTCGCAAGTAATATGAACGAGTTAAGGACTCGTGCAGCTTAGCGCGACACGACGGTCGCGCGTGATTCTATGACCGTGTCGCGGCACGACAGGTTGCCCCTGTGTGCGCGTTTTCATAGAAATTGTTCTGTGGATGTAAATCGCCGATTCGCGCGCGACCGTCGCGTCGCGCTTGTCTGCACGAGCCTTTACTCGTTGACTTCAATTGACTTTCAAAAGCGTCTTAGAAGATAAATAGAGAAATCATTTTCAATTCATTTCGGTTCTTAATAGCATTCAAAACAAAGTATTTCATTTTTGTGGCTGCGTAACTAACTGGTGATTGCAGTCAATTTTCTCTATAACTGACATTACAAGCACTTAAAACTAAATTTTGGCTTCACAGTGGGAGAAACCTCACTTTCGCATTTAAACTTAACCTAATTTCAGGTATACTACACTGGCAAAGGCACTAGCCTTGGCTACAAGGCAGCTGCACCTCAAACTGGTCGATGGACCCTGATGAAGGAGACCATATTCTCCCGGAATGAAGCACCCAACGTCAAGAGGTGCAAAGTTGTTCAGGTAAGACTTTAGTGAAGATCTTAAAACATCATAGACTTAAACAGAAGTATTTATAGAAAGCTTTCATAAAGCAATAGTGGCTCAGTGGTAAGGCGCTTTATTTTGGGTAAATAATTTCATCACCATCACTGCTCTCAAAACTCTCGGAAGGTCAACATCGCGAGGAAACCTGTATATCCTAGACCAAAAAATTCGAAGACATGTGACGTCTACAAACCCGCACTAGACCCGCGTGGTGGATTACATGTGTTCCTGTCAAATGTTCTCTAAGAACTTTTACCTGTCATCATCATCATTTCAGCCGTAAGACGTCCACTGCTGGACTTAGGTCTCCCCCAATTTGGGGAGCTTTGCCATAATCGCCACGCTTGGCAGGCTTGGCTCTTACCTATACCCTACTCAAAAATAATCTTTAGTTGTTAGTTGGAGAGTGATATAATAGTATATAATATAATATGTTAGGACAACTAACACACCGTTATCTGATCCCAAACTAGGCAGAGCCTGTACTATGGTAACCAGACAACTGATAAATATACTTATATATTTCTAAATACATACATATTATAGATAAATTACACCCAGACACAGAACAAATGATTGTGCTTATCACACAACATTTGTCCTGGGTAGCAATCAGTCAGGATCACTAACCACTAGACTTGATTGCTGATTTGAGATTTTTTCTACTCTTCATCTGTCTGCTTATGCCCATAAGACATGGATAGGCGTAAAATATCTTTCTCTATCAGCTGCCTCGTTATGATTCACTCCCTCCTTCACACAGGCTTTCAATCGGAGATCTTTCTGAAAGTTTAATTCGTGTCATAGGTGGCGGTAGGTCACGAAGGAGTTCACGCTGTCCTGGTGTTGGACAATGGTACGGCGTTGTTCACGGGCATCGCACGCCGCGGCGAAGACGGCGACGCCATGAAACATCGACGCCAGCCCAAACCCACTCGGCCCAAGAAGATATTCAAGGTAAGGAAGTAATCAATAATTTTGTAGCTGGTGAACGTGTTACCCCGTCAAGTGAAGTACTTATACGAAACAATCAAATAATGGTACAGTGGGTTCGATTCCTGGGTCGGACGAAGGTTTATCAACCTGGATTTTTAAGTAACAGCCCGGAGTTTGAATTTGAGCTTGGTTGGTGCCAATAGGCTCCCACTTATTACAGGGTACATAAAGAAAACTTTTAAACGTTATGTGGATTATTTTTTAGATTATTAATTGAGTCCATTGGCGCCCAACAACCGCTTGCTTGCTTTTTTACTACCAAATAAGTAACTCGTCGCGTCGGCGTGTAGCTCCGAAGATACTTAAGTATGTAATATGGATCTTTTAGCGCTTGGGCAGGAGGAACGCTGTCGGTAAACATTTGTGACAACATTATGTGAAACATAATAGCGGCGGTAGTGCCGAATTAGGCCTCGCTTTTGAACATGTATATTTAATTGAACGTTATTTTCCAGGCGGAAGGCCACTTCGTTGTGTATGCCGCATGCAACTACGGTTCAACAGCCTTAGTGACGAAGCAGGGACATCTGCTGATGTTCGGCAAAGACACGCAACACTGTGACACGGCCGGACAAGTATTAGGCTTGCGACACGAGAGGGTTGTGCAAGTAAGTTTAATTCAATCGAAAATCGTTGCTGCTCGATGAAAATCATAAACATCATGGAAAACCGCAAATTCAATTCATTTCGACAGTCTTTTGTAAGTGTGTTTTAAATTTACCTGCCCCGCTGCAGTGGTTTTTGATTGATCAGTTAATCCGATAGTTGAAAATGTCTTCCACTTAATAATACCAATATTTTTTTTCTCAGGTCGCTCTCGGCAAAGCTCATGCGGTGGTTTTGACCAACTTTGGACAAGTCTACACGTTTGGCATCAACAACAAAGGCCAGTGTGGACGCGAATTTGGATACACCAAAGAGAGTGAGTTATTGATGCAATTGTAATATTTTGTTCAGTTTGCGGTTAAGGTGGAAGTGCCGTTCCTAATAAAAAGGCCTTATTTTAATTTACGAAAGTGTTGAAACGGTTGATATTGTATAGTTGTATTATTGTCCGAGACCTGAAATATCTTCTTACTCAGGTCCAAGACCAAGAAGAAGACCGACTTACTTACGACACATTAGCCTAAACAGCTGGAAATTTGAACAAGTTTATTTGACTATCTTATTCTGTAGAAGTTCAACAGTCAACTTCTTTATCAAGTCAGGATACTGCGGTATTGAAATTACAGCGCAATACATAATTATGAGTCGGTAAAGCAGATTCTATATACGACTGGCCTGTTAGTCTAGTGGTTAGTGACTCTGACTGCTAAGACTGAGGTAGTGAGTTCGATTCCCACCCAGGACAAATCTTTGTGTGATGAGCACAATCATGTGTTCTGTGTCTGGGTGTAATTTATCTATAATATGTATGTGTTTAGAAATATATAAGTATGTTTATCAGTTGTCTGGTTACCATAATACAGGCTCTGCCTAGTTTGGGATTAGATAACGTTGTGTTGATTGTCCTAAGATATTATTACTATGAGATATTATATTGCAATGAGCAGACACAAATAGCCTTTATGGTGACGGAACAGTTTTTGTACAGAACCATACAGAAGTTGACACCTATTTATTATGAGACCTTGTTTTTCTATTGTTTTTCAGAGATGTACACACATCGTCGCCGCAGCGAAAGCAAGGAAGACGCCCGACTGTGCACTTCGTCACATACGTGGACTACTGATTACTGCCGCGTGTGTGTCGTGTGCCGCGACTGTACCGGCTTCTCTAGTGCCTGCCACTGCTCGCACCTGCCCAATAGAGTGCCTGGAGAGTACGTATTCATTTCTATTTAGAGACCATTGGCCAATGTGAACTAGTTTGCAATCAAACAGCACGGTAATTGCGTAACATTCAGCCAACAGCCATTCATTTTCACAGTTCAGCAAGATTCATTGCGTTATTTGCGCGTGTGAACAGCCAAAAATGTCAAACCTTTAAAGCAACAGGCAAGTCCTTCCATTGTTTTATCTGCTCTACATTAGATCTTAACGTCGATATTTCCCCCAACAGAAAATGCGGCTGTGGCGAAGGAGACAGCGGTTGCGCTGTATGCGGGGTTTGCCGTCGATGCGTTGATGCATTTGTCGTAGCTGCTCGTCCGGAGCGACCCTCCACTGTCACTGTCACAGACCTTGATGATGATGGTGAGGCTTCGGCCAGGCCCGACTCCAGAAATGATGGTCAGTATTCAGATATATATAACGTAATCAAATTACTATAGTATTTAAAATTTCATTATCATAAATATTACAAGACTTTAATATCAGATCCAGACTAGTCAAGCCTGTATTTTCATTTTATGAACAAGTAATTCAATGATTTTCTGTCGAGTATCGAATTAGAGTACTTATCGAATAATTTTTGGCCGATTGTCGTTTCGTAGAAATAGTTGGCCATTTTATATTTGCTGGTTTTTTTCTTAACCTGTAAGAGGCATTAATCTTGGAACCTGTCAGGACCTGTACATTTGTAATTGAAGCATTTCAACAGTCCTGCCAGGGTCGCGAGATTTGTTCGAAAGAGATACCGTGGCTCTGGCACATGGGCAACTGAAAGAACACGGGTGGGTTTTAATCAGTAAAAGTTCAACACGCCCTCCCTTCTCAGGGATCTCTTAAAAAATCGACTTACAGAAATATACATAATCTTGTTTCATCATTTTGTAACTCCTTGCAGTAAATTATACTTATTACGTAGAGTAGAAATACAAATACATACACAAGATAGTGGCGATAAATAAATGAAAACTATTGCAACACTGAATTACTCGAAAAAATTAACCAGGTTACACAAATCTAATG
Organism: Aporophyla nigra; assembly: GCA_947507805.1. Taxonomy (NCBI): domain Eukaryota; kingdom Metazoa; phylum Arthropoda; class Insecta; order Lepidoptera; family Noctuidae; genus Aporophyla; species Aporophyla nigra. The sequence goes on along the minus strand of OX382291.1, from coordinate 6,930,177 downwards.
TGATTTCACTTTGGCCCCTATCGCTCGCTACTGCTCACGCTTAGTATTATAGTAATACGGGTTCTAACTTCGATACAAAGTAATACCGATGAAAACATATAATCCCACAATGACTATGATACGAAGGGAATTTTGATGTCAGCAATACGGGAATGGATATTTTGGAAAAATAATAAAATGTCAAATTTTTTGAATAAAAATATAAATACCTTAAACTATTAGTTATTCGAATCATGAAATTTAAAAGTTAAATCCTGCAAAATCACAATATAAATTATTATTATTATGAAAATTAATTATTCTGGCAGAGGCAGGCCAAAAATCTATCAACAACGGTACGTACAATGAAACTCGTCCAGAATATTTCGACGAGATCGAAGAGCACCGTTGTATGAACATAATTTCATGTAGACAGTCATCCTAACATCCTAAATGTTATTCCGTCGTACCACAGATCTTGATGGCGACGGAGAAGCCTCTGCTAAAGTCGACCAAAGAAACGGTGAGGAATCTCTATGTTACATAGCCATAAGTTCGAATAGATCAGGTTTCCAAAAGGAAAGCAAAAGGAGGATGTAAGGATCGTTACAGATGGCGTTCTGTAGTTTCTGCCTACCATCATAGGAAAACTACCCTCATAGTGCATGAGTTTATGTATGTTTGTAGGAAAGAAAAACGAGCTGAGCCCTATAGTCAGCTGATAGAAGAATTAGGCATACATTTTTCATGATGTAAATAATAGGGACTTCATAATACCGTCAGTTTTAAAATTATCTTTAAATATATAGATCGCAGCTTAGATACTAAGTGTAAATTCTACCAATGAAATTTAACGAGATCAGCACTTTTAAAACCGCGTTTAAAAGCTACCCAGTGTCATTATTCCATAAAATTTTTGACACTAACAGCTCTTGAACGCGGTTTTGATGTGCTGCACACATTCACTTTCATTGGTGAAATTTGCCCTGAGAAAGTAGACAGGTAATAAGTTAAAACTTATATAACCTCTATAAGCAATGGTACTAAACATGTATTCATGTCACTATCGCAGGTCTTGATAACGCATGTGCGGGAGCTTCGGCTAGAGTCGACAGGAAAAGCGGTAAGCATTCAATGTTAAATTCGTATATATAACCTGCAAAACTGATAATGCTGGAAATGCTGTGATTACCAGCACAAGGACCTCTTACCCGTGTCTAGGAGCTCCTTGTAGAGGTTGGAAAAAATTAATGGCTCTCTAAGGTTCGATTCCTTGGTCCTAACAAATTCTGCAGTCATTTGTTTAAATAAGATGGAATCTGCACATTTAGCACATAATTTTTTTTTACAAAAACACAATCAAAATTGTCACCCTTCACCATTTGCTAGTGATAAAACATGGAAGAAAAGGTGGTGCAAATCCCTAACTATTTTTGATTGGAACCTGCTACACTTCGATCGATTAGTAGTACTAATAGTGTGATTTATAAATATTTACATTTCTAGCCATATTGCGCAAAATATAATTATAATGTATGTAAAACGATAAGCCGTCATACTGAAGCAAGAACTATCATTTTCGCAGATCTTGATAACGCCTGTGGAGGACCCTCCGCAAGAGCAGACAAAAAAACCGGTAAGCTATCTCAAGACTATAAAATAAAGACATATTTTTGTACAGATAATAAAATATCCTCGCTTTGCCAGGTCCAATCAGGGAGTTTACAGACTCAAACTATCACAGGACTTTATAACGTACATATTCAAACTGCTTATGCCGATTCATTTTATCGTGAAGTAGGTGGAACAGAGTTGAGCTGATCTCAAGGGGAATCTCTTTTGTCTTCTCTATCTCTAATCTCTACCTTGTCTCTAATCCTCTCTCTCTCTCTGCCGCTCACGTAGCGGGGAGAGATTCTAAAGTTATACGGTATCCGTCACATCGTACACCCATGCAAATCCGGGGCGGTTGATAATATATTTGTATGCGACCGAAATAGTGGGCTCACTAGAATATTATGTAACTATTGAAGTACGTAGTAGTAAACAGGCTATCGTTTTAAACGAGCCTTCTGTCACAGATCTTGATGACATCGCTGAAGTCTTCGCTTTACTAGACTCAAGGAGTGGTGAGCATTCTTTTATTTTTTGTAGATTTAACCTAGGTTGTATTATTTTAAAATAGGAACAACTGTTTGCGTATATCTTAAGTTTTAATTTGGATCACCAAATAATAAGCTCATCAGCTCTGTGTATGACCAGTCGTATGAACCTAAACGAGGCAAATGGAGTGTATACAGATCGTAGCAGGTGGCGTTCCGTGGTTTCGGCCTACCCCCATGGGAAAAAGGCGTGAGTTTATGTATGTATGTAATCAGCTCAGTGTACTGGGCTAGTCCTCAACTCCTCATTTAACTCACTCATCAGCGCCCGGTACCTCGGTTGCCATATACAGGATAACTTTTTATCCAGTGCGCAACGTTTAACTAATTAACCTTAAACGAGTTATAATAATCATGCAGTTTTTATTTTGATATATCTTAGTACAAAAAAATTAAGTTATCGTTAACAAAAGATGTTTATTTTGAAACTGGTTTTTATGGTAACTTGCGGCGCCGGCGCGGCGGCGAAGGTGAACGACCGACCAGCTGTTCGATCGGTCAAAATTCTAAGAAGTTCGAAGTACCTACGTCGGCGGGCGTTACTGATCTATTAGTGCCTACCAAATGTTCGATCGGTCAAAACTCTTAGAAGTTCGAAGTACCTACGACGGCGTGCGGTTACTGACCTATTACTATTGTCAATATCATATTACGAAATATGTAGTCTGTCCACAGTTTACTGAATTAAGGTGGGATAAAAAAAAGATTGAACAAATGATTTAAATGTGTTCTATTACTGATACTGAACCACCAAAAAAAATTTGCGCTCTGGTTAAAATTTTTTCCTGTATAGCCCTTCTCGAAATTTGTTGGTTGGTGCGCTGATCCAACGGATGGTGAATAAGAATGGATTGAAGGAGGTAATGTACAACAAAAGGCTCAATGTTCGCGATATAATAAAATAAACAGACAATAAATATATTTTATGCTTTTACTAGATAAAGAAATCGCTCGCTTCTCGGTGTTCGAAAGCCAGGCAGCCAGCTCCGAAGTAGATCGCGACGCCAGTCTCAAAGTGACTTGTTTGCCGCCTGCGCGTGTCGCCATACCTGGTGGGCACCGCATTGTCGCCGTAGCGTGCGGCCTGCACCACACTGTGTTACTCACTGAGCACGGTAAGTTATCGAAACCATAGCCTAATATTTAGCGCTACAAGGATACTTTGGCGAGGGAAAAATCCGAAAGTCACCCCGCCATATTGTTTTTAGAATTTCATATTTAAAAAATTTAAGTGACATTTCACAAATAAATTGCAATAACGTTTACTAACTGCGCTCCCCAATCAACATTATTAGCGCCAAAGGATCCTTATAGCGATGTAAAAGAGTTCCTTTAAAATTGTTCCTCAGCATACAGGATTACGCAGACGTTAGTTTTTATATAAGCTACGTTTATAAATACGTTTTACAACATCCTTCGTCTGGCCTCTTGTATGATTATTGTACCAGTTATAGTAAAATGGTTAATAAAATCTGACGGATACGGCTCTGACACTTGAAGTCATTCAAGATGCCATGAAATAAATGCATCAATCTCCTAAGGAGTATTTAGCAGAAATTAGGTTATTTATAAAAGAGAAAATTGTTTATTCTGCACCATTACCAGTAGGCCAGTGGTGAGGTGACTGGGGTCAAAAGACAAGTTTATCTTCTTATTCGTTTAGTGATGGTAATATTTGTTCGTAGGTGAAGTCCTAACCTTTGGTTCAAACCAGTACGGCCAGCTGGGCGCTGGTGACACAGCGGTTCATCATAAAATTGTGCGCGTGCGCTTGCCTAAAGCCAAGTCCGTCACCGCCGGTAGCAACCACACCGCGGTGCTTTCTAGAGAGGGAGAGCTTTACACGTTCGGCAATTACCAGGTTTGTAATCTTCATAATTATTATTATTGATATTCTTTCACTGTGATCGGAAACGCCGGGATGCCATAGAAGGAATAGTGTATAACACCTTATTGGTGATTATCTAAATCGCGGCCTGCCAGGGTGTATGTCCCGATGTGCAAACGTAAAAGGAATAGAAAGAGTATGTAAGGATCGTAGAGCGTGGCGTTCTGTAGTTTATGTCGATACCCATTGGCAGAGGGCGTAAGTTCAAAATTCAGTCTTCCTTCCTACCTGCTTTCTACTGCTTGGTCTGATAAAAGTGAGTTTTATATACAAAATTATTCCTATTTATCCTGCTAGGTGTCGCATCATATGGTGTTCAAAATTTATATAAAGTAAAATGCGTGAGATCTATCAATATAGTAACCAACTCTTCTTTCCACACCAGAAAGGTTCGCTTGGTCGCCCTCGTATGGAGGAGCCCCTACGAACAGAACGCAGCCCTATCTGGTACGCGACTCCCGGCCGCGTTCCCCGCCTGGGACCGCGCCATTCCTGCAAGGCCATGTGGGTGTCTGCCTCCGGAGACCAGACCTTCGTTCATGTGTACCAGGCACTTATCAAGACAGACACGTTGTTCAGTTCAACTATTACATCTAACAGTAATAGTATCAGTAAGTATTTCTTTTGTTGATAACGGTATTTGGGAAAGACACACGGCACATCATAACAGAACAATTCAAGTCAGTAGAAACAGACATAATTACAATAAGAAATAATACAAGCAATAATGATATTGAGTAGTGAATAAACTAATTAAAAATAAATCAAGTATGGGTCGTGTTGGACAATATTACTTTGAAAGTCGTTATCACCTGGTTTTCAAGAGGATACAGACTCAAAAATTTGATAGCATACGGTACCTTTTTACGATTTAGGTATGGAGCAAAAAAACTGCTATAACTATTAATTTTTTTTCAGTAATCTTACCAAACCGACCAGAACATACATTCAAATGCATAACCATAAACAAAATGGATGGCTCATGCAACACATGGACGGGTTCCGAACAGGTGGACTTTGTCAACAGTCTCGCTTGCCTAGACCCTTTATACGACGTACTGTGGTGTTACCAACCACAGATGAGGGTCATGAAATGCTACAACATCTTAGCCTTTGACTCTCATAAACTCCAAAAATGTTGCAACGATCCTGAATCTTACTTCGGCGAAGGCGAGTTTGAGTACCCGAACTACGGGAGCATGAAACGCTTGGAAGATTTCAAGAACTTGGAGAATTTTGACCTGTCTTGCCGAGATGAAGATAGACCGACGGATAATGTCGCTCTGTCAAATATGTCGGTATTGAACCAAGAGTTAGCTATACCATCGGCGTCTGGCTGTACGGTTACAAGGATGCATGCTGCGTTGCATCTATTGGGGTGTTTGGACTCTTTGAATTATGCTCATGACATCAGGTATGTGGGGATGTTATCGTTAAGCCGCAATAAAAGTAACGTAACATAAGTTTTCGTTACTGAAAACATGTATCACACATATATTATGCAATGTTGTGCAACATGTTTGTGGCTTTGTTTATTGTTCTATTTTACTTTTAGGTTGAATTCATCAGATCAGAAAAGAGATAACTTGGGCTCGCCGATAGTCCCGGTGAAGGAAGACTATCAGACCGTGAACAGGTTTGATAGTAACGGTGGCGGTTGGGGCTATTCGGGACATTCCGTTGAAGCTATTCGTTTCATGGCTGACACTGATATCATACTGGGTAAGCTAACGCTAAGATAGTAACCTATAGCTCTTGGTAATAGAAATAGGATGAATTAGTATCAAATAGTATAACGAGCTGGTGTCCACGACACCATCTCCAAGGACCTATTTTGCGTGTATGTGACGCCCTATAAAGCTGAACTTGAGTCGAACTCGGTGTGCCATATTCAAAACCGTTAACTGTAAATTGTATATCATTTATGGATTTCTGCAGTTATTGTTGTTGACTTCTATTTAGCTTCTAGCAATTGACGTTTTCTGAACTATGTGCGCGTGCGCAGGTTCTTAGAAGATTATGATTACGCTATATTTTCCGCTTCTTCTCTTGCACCCGTACGTACTGTTGAAGAATAAATAGAATATTATACAAAACAGTAATGGTACAAATTAATAATAACAGAAAATTAAAGGAAACACAAAAATAACAAAATGTACATACTATGACTTTTATGTATTCTTACAGTTTGATATTTAGTTTTTTCTCTGATATTTAATTTGATATGTAATATCCAATTCATTTCGCTTCGATACTTCTTATCATATATGAAATAGAAATTGTATACTGCTTAGTAAACAATTGTAGAATACATTTTTTTTTTCCAGCTGGTATCGGCCTATACGGCGGTCGTGGTGACTACACTGCAAAAGTGAAGCTGTACGACATTGGAATGGACGGTGGGGATCAAGAGGGCGACGGTGAACTGTTGGTCGAGAGCGACGAGATCGTATTTGAGTGTCCGCCTAGAGATCGCTTCCCCGTCATGTTTGACAACCCTATACCAATGGCGGTGAGTGAAACCCAGTCAAAGAGATTTACGATACATTACGAGTAGCTATCAGAAGAAATGTAGAAACGCTGTGAACGGTAACGCCATCTACCATGCATGATATAGCAAAATTACAGAATAGCTAAGTTTTACACAAAACTTTTTTACCTACATCAAGCTTTGACATATATTATCTAAGAAATGTATTTATTATATCTTAATTACTCGGTAAATAATAAAATAGTAACCAAAATAAACACTAGGTTAAGTACATTCGTTTCATCACTACGTGGTTTGCAATATCACAATGTGAAATTCCAAATTCTGTTGCACACACTACGAATTTTCATGTGGGGCGTATGACACGAGACAAGCAAACTAAGCGAGGTGCGACCTGTAGGTACTACAGAGTACTAAGTAGTTTTTAATGTTGTTCGCTTTGTCGCGTCTATCGTAACTATATTTAAATTTCTTTGGTGACAGTAAACTTGCGAGTAGGATAGTGAATATGAAGTATTAATTTTTTATATTGAGTTTGTCATGTGATCTCGCTCCCACGTGTTGTGACTGCTGCTGTTACTAAGCATGGCGTGTAGTTAGGTATTACTTCATCTTCATTCTTGACTCGTCTCATAGTTTAACTGTAATTCTGACAGATATCTTAGTATTTATCTTCTTTGCAGGCCAACCGATGGTATGTCGCATGGGCGTGCATAAGTGGGCCGTCCTCGGATTGCGGATCCAATGGCCAGGCAATGGTCATCAACGATGAAATAGGTTTTCATTTCAAAACCTCCAAGAAATCAAATAACGGCACTGATGTGAACGCTGGACAAATCCCGTCTTTTATCTACAATACCGTTAGTCCAGACCACTCGTTACCTCTCAAAATTGTCGAATTTGGGGAACCGATCATAGTTCTAACCAAAAACTTGTCCAGAAAAGTGACTGTACCTTGTTTCAAGTCACTCATAACCCTGCTGCAATGGAGCTGGGATGCTTTCAAAGAAATCATTCTAGAAACAAATGGACTGGTCCCGATAAACTACCAGAAGTTGACCATAATGAAGCATCAGAAGAGACTGGTATACGTTATCAGGGCATGCTTGAGACTCGTGCGGTCTTACATCAATGAGATATACCCCCAAAATAATAGGAAGCGGAACTCTCAAGAGTACATGTCATACTGCGAAGCTATTGCTGAAGCACGGAATCTGATTCAGGCGATAATGGCGGACCAGACGCCAACGTGTTCCATGTTGCCGAGAAAACCGGGAAAAAGCAAAACTCACAGAGTCTGTTACGTGCAATTTGCTTTGGAACTGACCACGTCGATCTTGAAAGAAGCTCATGATACGATAACAGCGTGCTTCCATGCCTTCTTTCCAACTCCTACACTGAAATGGAATCATCTCTGCGCAATGTTGTTTAACGTGAAGGTACGCCGACTAATGAAATGTCTACAAATATGGCTTCTGTAGTTTAAAAGAATATCTTTTTTGTTGAGACTTTTTTCCTAAAGCTTGTTATATCATATTAACGCATGGTTACTTGAATTTCGATAACTAGTTAATATTCTTGCCCACAAATATTAATAAAAATGCTTTTACAGGATGGTATAGTGCCGGCATCACAGATTCGTGAACTGACGTCAACCTGCGCGGCAATGTGCGCGTCGCGAAGTTTGCGTGACGTGTTACAATATGTGGTTCCGGTTACACAGAGCTATATCAACACACATGAGAACCGGCGACCGGACAGCAAGGTACGAATGATAGTAAATGTGATTGATCCATTTAGAGGACCATAAAGCAAAGATCAAGCAAATAAATCGTGCAGTCTCATCCTTAACCTAACAGCATCGACAGTTAATATAGAAATGTTTGATGACGTAATTTGAACAGAAGAAATATCTGGACATAAGGAATTCCTTAGCGATCTAATGTGTTTTTTGTATGTTGTATAGGTACTTAAAGAGGTTCCATCTAAATCGGCAACAGTTCCAAGATCGTCGCACGCGCAGAAACCGCCCCCAATACCTCCTAGGGCCAACAATACCCCGAAGGTGAGTTTATTTGTTACTACAAATTATAAACTTTTTATTATGACATTTGTAAATACACTAGTGATATGTGCGTAACACAACATTATCTTTGCTCAGGATCATCACGAGGATATCAGTATTTATTTATATTTATTTAGTTACTTTAAAATGGTTAAATACCAATTACAATCATAAATAAAGACTAAAAGAAGAATTATTTTCTGTCTTCCCTCATATTAGAGAAAATAGAACATTATAAACATGTGAATAAGAAAGAAAATAAATAAATGTGACCGAGGTTAAGGCACACATAAAATATAAAAAGTTAACAAACCATGTATCTGTACTATATAATATAAACTCCAGTACAGGGTCCTTGATAAAGGTTTCGGTCTTTTCTCAGTGTTATTACTGAATAGAAAAAATAATATTATCGTAACTTACTTTTACAGCAACCGGACCCAGCAGACACCAAGCCAAACCATACCGAATGGCACTTACTAGACGTGATACCACGTATGTTAGACATCGTGATGATGCCCATCAAGCAGCAGATGATGACGCGTCAGTGCGGACAGCCGCACGACCACGGCGAGATCAAGCAGTATGAGAGTTTATCGGAGTTTAGCTGCAAACTTATTGCCAGGATTGTGGCCGAACTATCTACTAGTGCCACAAATATTCGGGTGAGTTTTATTACATCTACCCTTATAGGATGATTTCTTATTCCACGTTTGACCCAAGTGTTTAAGGTTACTATTTCTACACTTGAAGTTCCAGAGAAATAGCCGGAGATTTGCATAAATTCCGGGTGTTTCAGTTGTAGAAATCATTTTTGCCAGTTTTTGTTACCTTCGACAAATATCCCCTATATTCGAAAAGTGTGGACAAATAACATGGACAAAGTCCGCACCGCTGGGCAAAAACATGTCAGCACAAGTCCGAATGAATGGTTAAAAGGATAAATACTTAGCGCCTTGAATAATAAGTTGTATTCGTGTCAGCGTAAATGAAACGGATTGCGCAGGCGCAGATAAGATTTTTCGATGATGTATAAGAAATGTCTCTGTTTTACTTTACACCTCTGTGTAGAAAACCACATCACGGCCTCATGCATGGTCATACGCTAGTGCATCAACAATGTCATATTTCTCTTTACAGGAGGACACCGACTCCAACACGGTGAATAACTTGGTAACCCCATCCCGGTTCATGCGTGTGAACCAATCCCGGGCTTGGAACACCGGGAACGGCAGTCCGGACGCCATCTGCTTCACGGTAGACCGTGCCGGCATCACGCTCGTCGGAGTCAGCGTATACGGAGGCCTCGGCAACTACGAGTACTCACTCGAGTTACTGCACGATGTACGGGTGAGAGAAGCACAGATTTAACTTTACTTACTTTGCTATCGTTGATGCTGTTTTTTCAGGGTTAAAAGACAGCCTATGATACTACCGTAGCCATAAACTACAAAAATTATGTCGATCCGTTGCTGCGTGGTTGCGTGGCACAAAAACAAATCAACTATTTTCTTCGTACTACATTTTAGTTGAGTTGGTACCTGTTTTATGCGTTTCTGATAAATAGCATATAACTCTAATGGTTGGTACCCATATAATAGAACACAAGTACTAGGCGCATTTGTTACAGGGATTGTTACCTTTTTATGTTACACTGGCTTCTGTCCGTGATTTCTTCCGCGTTAAATTTCTTGCTCCCCTGACCCTCCCCGTCGCATCGAATCGCCCGTGCGCACGCAACGAAAGCTTTCAAATGAATACATTTTCCCCGTTTTTGCAACATTTTTCAATGCTGCTCCGCTCCTATTGGTCGTAGCGTGATGTCATATAGCCTATAGCTTCCCTAGATATATGGGCTACCCAACACTAAAGGAATTTTTCTGTTCCAATCAGTAGTTCCTGAGATTATAGCGTTCAACCAAACAAACAAACAAACTCTTCAGCTTTATAATATTAGTATAGATATTACGATGTGTTCACAGTAGTTTTGGAAGATTCTTAACCGTTTTCTTTCCCGTAACAGCTTCGTGCATCAGCTGACGAAGCCAACCCGACGCACTGCTGGGTGAGCGTGGAGATCGCACACGGAAACTTCAGCGCAGCAGACCTGCAACACGACACGATACAGCTCAAGTTCGAACGACCTGTTCCTTTGAAGGTAACTTATCTTTATTTACTTCATTTCGCTTAAGCAGATATGCTTCACTTGAGTGAATGTATTTTTTTCTTAAATTCCTCTTCTAACGACAGCGACAAAATTACATAAAAATGAACGTTTATTCGCTACTTTCGTAAAATTTTAGATTATTCAGTAGGCGAGTTAAAGATACTAAAAAACAAATACTAGATAAATGCCCTGGCCTTCTCTATCTGAGAAGAAGCTTTGCAATCGGCAAATATTAGGCTTGTGTTTGAAACCATTTGTTCTAATGTATAGGAGGATCTCCGCTACGCCATACGTCTATGCAACCACGGAGGACGTACATCCAACGGCGACTGCGGCCTACCGTCAGTGAAGGGACCTGATGGGACTACCTTCCGGTTCGCCTCTTGTTCGCTCAGCTTCAACGGCACCACGTTAGCAAGGGGCCAGATACCCAGCCTTGTTTATTATGGGTATGTTAATTGAAATATTGAAGTTAATTATTTGCCTTTTCACCTATAACCCGTTGGTGGTTTAAGCAAGAGTGTCCTTCCTTCTGTGAGTCTTTCCTTGACCAAGGCTGGCCACATACCTTTTTAAGTTACGGTTCAATTCACCTACAGGTCATCGAAAACCCTATCAAATTCTACGGAATCGGCCGACAGTTTGCTCTGCTCGCTTCGCTCCATCACTCTTCGCGTGGCCTCCATTGTCATGGATCGCTCAGCTGAGTTGTTCTGTACTCTTCGCAACGAGCTCACTGCTGAAGATTTGAGAAGAAATGCCAGTGTCTTGCAGACGTCACCGGCTATCAATATTCTGATCCCGTATACTCTCGCCAACTTGGAGGGTGTTGATGATTCTAAGGTGAGCATGATTTTGGTTACGTTTAATTCCTGCCTGAATTACAAACTCTTTGGTTGGCATCGCATACACTGCTACAGGGGAAGAGCTAGATTGAACAAAGGGGCGCTGTTGAAAAACAATTCTGGAAACGTCATTTGAAATGTATTATTAAAACAATTTGGCGGCATTACTTACGACTTTGGCCACGCGCCAAAAGACCATTGTAGCACTATACGGAGCGTCAGTCAAGAATTCAGTACTTGATTCTGAATCCTCTGCGCTAAATTCATGGTTTCGGATTCCGCATCAACATCCCTGCCGTCCTGTATACAAGGTAGCGTCGAAAATGACGTCATGTTGACGCAGCGGTAGTGCAGCTTATACAGTCGACAAACGTCTCATCTTCATGCGTAGGATGCAGGTTTTTAAAGTTCGCTTGTATTATGAATTTTTACATAAAATTCCCATTTAGAAACAGTTAATTATGTCGTGATAATAAAGAAGGGTTGTAAACGTAGAATTAATTACCTATATTTTGTATAACATATTTTAATGTTTGATCTTGCAGAGCGTCATCAAAATACTGGAGATGATTCACAAGCTACTCCCGCACGTTGCGGCAATGAATTTGCTGGTCCCGAATTTAGAGGAATGCACTACCACCACGGGACACTACTATACGTGGCTTGAGAGCGACCACCCTTACAAGCAAGCCACAGTCACTAATATGAGGTTTGGAACAACTTTATTATGATTATAATTTATGAGCCTGATGTGTCCCGCTGCAGTGCAACGGCCTGCCCTTCGTGTTCCAATTTTTCACTCTACTGCAATAAGAGTCTCATCCCTTAGAAAGGAGGTGAACTTCGTCAGGCCATAGCCTTCTACCGCAATTTGATCTTACTTTGACCCAATTCTGATAAGACATCTGGCAGATGTGGCTTGCGGCAACATAACTTTAACAATAATGTAAAGATAGAGACTTAGAACAATGTTCATTATTCTCCTGCCATTATCCCAATTTATGTGAAGTTGGCGGCTGTTGTCCGCGTCTCCAAGTCAATGCGCGTATTCCGCATAGAGATGTATAAAAGCGTCTTTCCTACTATATAAATAACTTCTTTCTTCTTGCGACAGGAAGTTGTTTTAGTAGACTTTCTGATGCATTTGTAACTTTTTCGCACAATTCCTCCGCGAACACGACTTATACGAACTTGAATGGTCTACTAATGCACTCTTTACCACGAGATTGTATAATGTATATTGTAGGATGATTTCATGGTGACTGTCTGAATGTTTGCTTTAAAAAAATAAATAAATTAATAGTAAAATTTTAAACAGATACTTATTCATTTTAAACAGATATTTATTATATTTTTTCTCTCTAGGGTCCTCTTCCCCACCAGCGTGTCTTGGGTAGTCCTAGAAATGGATCCCCGCAGCATCACTGCACAGCCAGAAGATTCCCTCACCGTGTACGCCGTGGCCGGAACTCCAAAACACCGGTGCCATTGTGCCAATGAGGTTCGGGTCTCAGACCCGCCTTTCAGAAAGGTATATAAGGTAGAAAATCGTCCATCACCCACGTCATTCATTTTCAGTGCTATTGCCTATTAGGATGTACTAATCTTAATGTTCTAGAGTTAGTCTCAGGAGACCAGGGCAGTATGTAAAGCCAATATCGGATGCTTCACTTTTTATTTTAATCGAAGGTGTAAAACCATTCAATTAGTGAACTGAACCAATGGTGTTGGATTGCGGCACTCGGCATCTTTCACTCGCCTACCGAATGACAGAAAAGGTCGGTCTCGTGTAAACGTGGAATAAAACACAAATGATAATTCACTCGAGTAAAGCATTCACCGGATTAAAGCGGTATAAAATGACATTTTCTTATAAACAACCAATGACTGTATAACGCCCATTGATTGAAACAAAGTAAGAAAGGGCCTATATAAAGAAATATATGTAAGCTTCTCCTTGAAGTTTAGAAACGAATGGCAGTGGTTCTATATACATTTTTATTTAGCCCTACTTAGTACACCTGTACTTTTACCTAAAAGGAACCAACTCAGTCGGACAAACCAATAACAATTGAAATGTCTCAATGTAAGTGAGTATGACGTCAAAAATCAGCTATTTGCCACACTTAGTCTGGGTTATGAAAGCAATCAAAGTACGCTCAGCTAACTTCATTCATTGTAGATTTCTTCGATTCTTTAGAACCAGTTTAGTGGTTCCCATTATTTCAAAGTAGACTTCTAGCCTCTAGTGTAATAGCTCCTGAAATCTGCTTGACTGAGAACTTTGCTCTTATATGTAACATCAGCACAAAACTTGTCCCAATGTTAGACCTCCTCTAGATGTTTGCCCTTCGTGTATTTTTTACGTTGTTTTTATCCTCACTGTTAACCTGTTTATGTGTCTCCATCCGTCCCGGGATCAGATAGCTGGGGTCAGAATTTTAGTCTGTGATAGAGTATTTAAAAGACTTTTCTGACTGATTTCTCGAAACCGAAAAGTATAAGCCACAGTAAAACATTGTTTTAATTTGCGATTTTCTGTAACATCTTCAAGCTGTCTGATTCATGTGTGTTTTTATATCTTCATTGATGTCCTTCACCCTGGGGTGTGTGTGGGGTCTTTCAGGCTTTTACAGAATAAACTATGTTTGTTTGGGGCGTTGGATCACTTTCGAAGTTAGTGACGTTCGTCCGAGCAGGTATGAGTTCCATGCGGACCCAGTCACCGTCTGCAGCAGTCACCCTACGACGCAGTTTCTATTGTCTGTGTCTGTTCAGGTGACAGAGCGATGTGAGATGGGTGATAGGTGACAAACTTGAGGAGTCTGCATGGGACTTACTACATGGGACATAGGATTTCTGAAAATACGGTTGAGATTTTATAAATTGGGTGAAGGAGCAGTTATTGCCATCTTTCCAGAAGGTACTCATGCACTAATTTATAACGCGTACTACTCAAAAAAATATCGCAGTTATTAATTTCATACATTGAAAGGATGACATTAAAGTCAACTGGTATTGAGAACTTTATGTCGAAAACACAAATATTAATTTTATTTTGTTTTTTATTTATCGTAGCGCCTAGTTCAGCTGACAAATGAAGGTGAGGTCGAAGAATTAAGCGATGAACCGGATTCGGACGGAGTGTGCATGCATTATAACTGCTCATACGTCAGCGTGACGCCTCGACTGGCTAACGAGTAAGTTAAACAGCGCAACAAAGATCTTTTGGCGGTTGGTACACATTTAATCAATATTTTAGTGAATTTTACTGAAATTACAAGGTAGCGGTGTAGTTCCGATATAGACCACGGGCCGAAAAAAATCTTGTATAGCCTTAAGTATATTTTATGGTTTTATTAAATGTACGTACAGTTGAGTTACGAGACGCCTCCTTGGCGCATACCAACAATGGAAATTGCAGCAGGTAGAAAAACTGTACCTAGCTCATTTAATTGAAGTATTGTGCCAGGATAAAAACTCAAGTCTTTGCGAAAATCCAAATGATTGCAAAGAACTGGATTAATGGAAACTAAGAACAATTTTCGGCGTCATATAAGATATAACACATTCATAAAGTTAGAAGTATGTAGGAATAGTAGCAAGTAACATTCTGTAGTTTCTGCTTGTCCCCATGGGACCAAGGCTTGAGTTTATATTTTTATACTGAGAAGTTATTTATTTATAAAAAGTTTATCTTGGGCTTCTATAAATAAGAGAAACTTCAATTTAGCTAACAGATATACAAAGAACTCGTATTTATACATTCTATTGTTCCAGTGCCAACGACTGGCCACAGAAGGCACTGCTGGTACCAGGAAATGAAGTAATATTCTCACTGGAGACAGCATCCGACTATTTGACTGAGTTCAATAAGTCTAACAAGTAAGTCTCCAAAGTAACTTTTGCCTGTTAACTTACCTTTACCGTTGCCTTTTAGAGCGTAGCAAGTGAACCGAAACGTGGTCGCTCACAATGGGCCTTATTAAAAGGCTGAAAGTCACCCAAAGGGCGATGGAGAGGGCTATGCTTGGAGTTTCCCTACGTGATCGAATCAGAAATGAAGAGATCCGTAGGAGAACCAAGGTAACCGACATAGCCCGAAGAATTGCTAAACTGAAGTGGCAGTGGGCAGGGCACATTGCTCGCAGAACAGATGGCCGATGGGGCCGAAAGGTTCTGGAGTGGCGACCGCGTACCGGAAGACGTAGAGTTGGAAGGCCTCCAACAAGGTGGACCGATGACCTTGTGAAGGCCGCAGGAACCCGCTGGATGCGGGAAGCACAAAACCGGTCGAAGTGGCGGAGCTTGGGGAAGGCCCATGTCTAGCAGTGGACGTCTTTCGGCTGAAATGATGATGATGATGAAGTGAACCGTTCGTTATGCAACATAACAGATTCTTAGCCTTTAATGAGAGAGACAGTGTGGTGCCGGACGTAAAGAATAACGCCACTCCATTTCTTACCGTGGGTATCGTAAAAGGCGACTAAGGGACTTACTAGAGAATGGGCAGCAGCGTTCTCTATGCATTTTACCACCATACTGCGATCGCCAACCCGCCTGCCAAGCGTGGCGATTATGGCACAGCCCCTCAAATTGAGGGAGGCCTAAGTCCAGCAGTGGACGTCTTATGGCTGAAAAAAAATATTAGAGAAACTACCACAGATGGACATAGACAACATGTCATCCTGATTTTTTACGAAAAAATATAAATATCTTACAATACACATAGATGAAATTGCAGGCAACAGAAAGTTTCAATTAGGTATAATGTTACAATTATAAACACTCAGTTCTTCACAGCTTTTGTGCCGAGTTATCAATATTCACAAATATCTAAATTAAAATAGAATATGTGGTAACAGACTGTGGCACATGGAATAAAAACTCATATTGCGCATCATGGGATACTAACCAATGATAAATTTTGTTTCTCCTAGAAATAAAAGATAATAAACCTAAATAAGCGAAATAGTTTTAAAAACAACGACACAGATGCTATTAAATAGTCGGAATCATCCAAATTAAACCAACAAAATACAGGAAACCTGTATTGTTACAAACATTATACTATATATTAAATACAATGCAATAAAATAATACTCTATTTTTAGCGAAGATAACCGCTTTGGCTTCCGGTGCCTATGCGTGGGTTACGAAGACACGCCACTCACCACTCAACGCATCGGGCTAGTGGCTCTTGAAATGGAACTGGTATACGCAGGCGCCGCTTGCGCATCCAAGCTCTTGGCTCCGGATATCGAGATACCACCACTTTCTTTGTGTAAGTATTGTTACATTACTTTTAAGTTTTCTTTACGAATACAAATGTATGGATTCGCTGGGGGTAGGAAATGAAGGTTGGTTATTTGTATTGTGGTAAAAAAATAGTATAAAACTTGACAAAATTGGTGCCGGACCGTGTGGTGCCGGACGTAAAGAATAACACCACCTCATTTCTTCCTGTGGGTGTCGTAAAAGGCGACTAAGGGACTTACTAGAGAATGGGCAGCAGCGTTCTCTATGTATTTTACCACCATACTGCGATCGCCAACCCGCCTGCCAAGCGTGGCGATTATGGCAAAGCCCCCCAAATTGGGGGAGGCCTAAGTCCAGCAGTGGACGTCTTACGGCTGAAGTGAGTGAGTGACAAAATTAGTTTACTATTATGGTAATATTTTAAGTATGATATAGTTCCTGCAACAATCAGAAAATTATAGTTTGCTACCGGATATTGATTTCTCAAAAATGCAAGTCGAAACCTAACTGTTGAACAGAGAGGTAATTGCGGAACTTTTTATCGGTAGGAATTGGTTTAATATTCATAGTTAAACAACATTCATTGCGTTATTTACGTTGCTGAGCCGACAATTTATTCGAACAAATAACGCAATGGTTTAGAAATAATCTTCAATCCCATTCAGATTCCGATGAATTGTGCGTTTCGCAATTAGGGTGCAGGTCCTAATTAAAATAATAAGTAAAAACTTATTCAGTACCTATTGAAATTGCTAAACTTTTAACATAGTCATACAAGTATTGGACTGCGATAGGCTGAGTTGATTGATTGATACAAGTAATTTACAAAAGTATTATAATGTTAGATACCTGTACGAGGATAAGCCTTTATTACAGTTAGCACTCGGCAAGTATGTACCAAAAGCATTATGATGATACTAGAATCATTTCTATGCCAAAATTGAAGGTGAGAGAGGCATTTGGAATAGTATAGGCTGGCAAGGTATATAGAGTTGTGTTGAGACTTCAGTTAGGGGGCGTCCATTAATTACGTGAGGCATTTTTGAGAATTTTTCGACCCCCCCTCCCCCTTGGTGAGATATCGTAAGATTTTCCTCAACTCCCTCCCCCCTCCCCTAATCTCACGCGAGATTCATCAAAACTTCTATTTGGGCTGTAAACGTATTGGATTATTGAGAAAAAAAAAAACAAAAACAAGAAAATTTTCTTAGACCAAGAATAATTTCTTAACTCAAGAATTTATTCTCTTGACTCCAGAAAATCATTTTCTTTAAAATGGTATTCTTTGTTCAAGATTTTTGATCTTGAGTCAAGTTATTTTTTTTTCAGTATTCTAAATTGTCTTAGATTTGGCCATATTTTATTGTAGAAATAATTTTTCACGCAATTTTACACCGTTTTCTGCGAGAAAAATAATTACGTGATATTTGCCAAGACCCCCCTCCCCCCTAAGTGAGATTTGGAAAGATTTAGCTTGATCCCCTCCCCCCCTAGAACACCTCACGTAATTAATGGACGCCCCCTTAACTATCTTAAACCATTTATTTTTGACTCGAATAAAACTAAATAAGTAAAAAAAAGGTTTAAGCTGAAAATGTATAAGAACGCGCATGCGCATGTAGCGGTTCTTTACAATTATACAAACATCCTCAAACATTTACACACAGTGTATACAATTATATACAATTGAGCCATATTAACTTATAAAATATCTTTTAAATGTTGTTATACAACTAATATCCATTCGGCATTACATAAATTTTTTATACATGATAATAATACGTAAATGAATAAAACTTCAAGGTTAATATCTTGTTTCTCAGTATTAAACTGTCATTTATATTATATCGTCTTTATGATTCCGTTTTAATGGCTTCTTGTATTAGTTGATAAAATTATGAATGAACCAATTATTCATTTGCGGTTAATTCACTAGCTCCAGCATTCCGCTTGTTATTTATAAATAAGAATATAACAAAGGATACTTGTTCTATGTTTATTTTAGTTATTTCTGAAACTAAGTTTTAACTACTTTGATAAGATTTTCTGTGTCTTGTAATAAGATTCATTTTCGAATAACAACACAGCAAACACTTTGAAGTGGAGAATTTTTTATAGTTATTTTAGTCTTACCCATAAATATGTATGAATTTCAAAATTTTTGAACCTTTTAGTTTAAAGGTTATACGAGCATCATTTACAACAACAATGAATGAAGATTATTCTCTTAAACACTTGTTTTAGAAAATCTAATCTTATGGCCCCAAGATAAAGTAGAAGTTTCCTTAGAGGTTATATCACAAATGTGGTTATCAGATAAATGATTTATTTTTGTGTAATGATTTATTGTTTCGAATCACAACGACAGGAACTCCAACCGTGATCCGAATGTGTCGATGCAGGTGTATGGAACCCATTGTGGTTTAATTCACCTCTGCGGCATACTAATCAACTGTGCCTTTTCTGTCCAAAACTAAGCAATGGATGAGCACTGTCGTTGTACTAAATCATTTTTAGTATTGCATTTTAGTGTTAGGGGATCGCATTCTTGTTATTATAGTATTATTAACCGTCTTTAAAATACATTTAAAATCTTTAAAATCTTTATTAGAAAATAAATTGGCCGATAATATTGTTGCAAGTATAAAACACTAGCAACTGCCCGCGACTTCGTCCGCGTTAAATTTCTTGTTTCCCCGACCCTTCCCGTTTTTGCAACATTTTTCATTACTGCTCCTCTCTTCTTGGTTGTAGCGTGATGTTATATAGCCTATATCCTTCCTCGATTAAAGGCTACCCAACACAAAGAATTTTTCAATTCGGAGTTTTTTTTTTTCGGTTTCTTGAGTTTAGCGCGTTCAATCAAACAAACAAGCAAACAAACAAACTCTTCAGCTTTATAATATTAGTATAGATAAGTGCCATTTCAATTACTATTATGACTTACTTCAGTGTTTTGATCGTGTTTTAATTACCATCAGTCCAATATTGCGATGATCTACATTACTTGATTTCTTGTATACTATTTTTGTCTAAAGAAACGACATGACTACTTGTGGTAACCAAGTGTACATATACGGTATGAATGTGTGCATTAAGACGGGTAGCATCGGCAAATAACGTCATTGCCTGACGGTACAGCGAGCTCCTGCGTTTACACACTCATTTACAGCGTGATTGTACACTTAGTAACTATACGTAAAGTGAATGCCGGTTCCTGTGATAAAAATAGGGTATTTTCCACTTTTTTTAAAACTATTTAATTTTGAAGACTGTGTAGGAATATTTAACAGAAAAATATTTTTTTTGTAATTAATCTCCATTTTCTGCATTAGAAGTGATTAAAATCTAATTTATTTTCAATGGTTTTAAATTTACCGCCAAAACGCTCCGTACGATAACGTGACGTAATCTTTGTGTAAACAAGTTGTAAACAGTATTTCGATCAAGTAATTTCGTATCTCAAATGGATAGAACATGTTATTACTGGTGTGTGGTGCCTCTGTGTACAAATACTTTTAAAAACGCGCCACATAAACTATTTATACCTACTCCGTAGCACAAAAATCGGGGTTGTTTGCAAAGAAATTTCCAACTTTAAAAACATCTACTGTGGGCAGATTTGCACTATCTGCTTTTATAAAACCAGCTTCCATTGTATTTCCATTAATCCATTCCAAAAATCCTAAATATATCCTAAATCCACTCCGAGATTTACAGATCGAGCACAGATCACATACCTAAGTAAAAATTCAATACACACAAAAGTGACGTCACACGGTAAACGTCAGCGCACCGAGCGTTTTGGCGGTAAATTCAAAACCATTAAAACAAATTAGTTTTTTTTCACTTCTAACGCGTAAAATGGACATTGATAAGATAAATTTTATTTTTCTGTTGAATATTTCTTCCCAGTCTTCAAAAAGAAACAGTTTTAAAAAAAACGGAAAATACCCTATACTGTATTGGAAAAAAACTATACAAGAGCGTGATAAAAAAAAATCCGTTAAAGGATGCTTCATTTGTACAGTCAGCAACAAAAGTCGATTAACAATATAACTTTTATAAATCGTCAAAATTGAAAAAGATCCCATACGTTGCTTTTCTATATTTCGTATTAAAGTTAAAAGTTAATACGTTGAAGGTATTTTTTTATGAAGTTTAAAAAAACTGAAGTTTTAATCTACTTTTGTGACAGACCGCACCTATATTTAAGTATCGCCACATGTGAAAGTCACACGCACTTGTTTAAATACCCTTGACTGATGAACATAATACTGTATTTCTGTATCTCGTTTGTTTAGCGACCTTGGTGGAGGTTCAAGTCAACGCCATGATGGGCGGTAGCCCCGTCGGGGTAGAAGGAGAACCTCCATACGATGGGAGCGAGGCTTTGTTGCTTTCCAGAGGACTGGAACTGTCCTCGCCCCCTTCCATACATCATGTTCTGGATGGGCAGCCGCTGCTGCGGTAAGTTTTAATTTTAACAGTATTGGACATTGGAAACAAAACATATATCGAGGGAAGGTGCGAGATAATTCTTCATCATCATTCCCGTGCTCTTTTACTAATTTATTAAGGCTCCGTGCACATAATTAACTCATTTTGGCCAATTTTGATCACTTGTTGTGAGGTAGGGAAGAAGAATATCTGTTTTTTTATTTATGATTATAAGAGATGAATTCTTAATCTTGTACGTGGCGGAAAGGGATTTTTCAAAAGACTTATAGAATACTGATAAATCAACAATACCCACAACCCCTTTTCCGAAAAGTAACGAACGAGTTACGTTTGTCTTCGTTTTACGAAAAATTGCAAAGGATTCTATTCATTAAAAAAATATGAATAACATCATTAAATGGTCTAATTGGACGTGGCGGAACCACTTTTTTGATTTTAATACGAAATATAGCAGAAAATAAATGTTGAAATAACGTAATTTTTGGGAAACTTCTCGACAAATAACTATTTTTATCTATACCTTAGAATCACTTTTATGAAATTTTAAAAATTACATATTAAACTTAAGTTAACCATTGAATAGAATACAAATTTTATTTTATTAATTAACAAAAACTTAATTTGTTAAATAAAAGTCAAAGTGAACTATATAATCGATCGCGCAAAACCAATCCCGCCAGTAACGACCGGGCCTTCCCAGCGTGAGGACGTATCACTTTGCACCGCAGGAGCCCACGTGATCTACGTAAACATATTCCAAATATTGTACGCCAACTACCACATTTTGGTCCGGTAAGTATTAATTTCTTTTTTAAGTTGTTAGCTTGTGTATTTTTTTGCTTGTTGCAAAATGTTAATGTCTTATAGTATACCGGTGTACGAGTGTCCGTAAATCTTCTCATCCTTATCGGCTTGACCGATTTTGGTGATTTTATTAACCGACTTCAAAAAGGAGGAGGTTTTCATTTCGGATGTTTATATGTTTTTTTTTTTATGTATGTTCGGCCATAACTCCGTCATATATAGACGGATTTGCAAAATTCTTTTTTGTTCGAAAGGGGTTTATTCCGAAATGGTCCCATATAATTTTCATATAGATCTGATGATGAGTTCGGGAGACAGACACCGGAACTCTTTAAAAATTGACAGCAAATCAACCGCGATTTCTGCTATCGCATAAATATGCATTGTTTATTTGGAATTAGTGAAGGGTGAATACCACAACTAAAAATGTCTTAGGATCTGTATTTATGGTTTGTTTGCCACCGACTTCCAAAATTAAAGTTATTTTTCACTTTGTAGTGTTTTTAAGGAAGTCGGTTGTTTTTTTTTTTTGTAAAAAAGTTTTTTGTTAATAATTTTTGCGTCATCTGGATCATTCTTAGCTTTTGTTGAAGTTGGGTGAGCTGTCGCACGACAACGTCTGCCTACCGAATCCGCTAGATAGTAGATATAACTAAATATTTATATCGCCCTACATTTATTTTTGGAACGAAGTGTTTTGACGCACCTTCCGGTGAGAGAAACTTGTAGAAATTGTCATGTAACGAAAAATGGTAATAATCTTTTATTTTATAGTAGAAAAAGAAATAGCTCTTCTGGTTTCAGAGGGTAATGAAGGCAATAGTGAGGTGAAAATAAAAATCCAAGATGGCCGCTGCAAAAATTTCGATTTTTTTTTATCAGAGATGTCGTTTTTATAGTTTCCGAGGGTTCTGAAGCCAATGATGAAGCGAAAATAAAAATCCAACATGGCGGCTGAAAATATTTCCAAATTTTTTGTTACAGGTGTCGTTTATATAATTTCCGAAGGTACTGAAGCCGATGATGAGGTGAAAATAAAAATCCAAGATGGCGGCTGAAAACATTTCCAAATTTTTTGTCAGAGGTGTCGTTTTTACAGTTTCCGAGGGTGCTGAAGCCGATGATGAGGTGAAAATAAAAATCCAAGATGGCGGCTGAAAACATTTCCAAATTTTTTGTCAGAGGTGTCGTTTTTACAGTTTCCGATGGTGCTGAAGCCGATGGTGAGGTCGAAATAAAAATTCAAAATGGCGGCAGCAAAAATTCAAAGTGTCGTTTTCACAGTTTTACTGTAGGAACTTCGATCCTGACTGGGGTCCACCGACCCCGTTACCCCCTAAAGGTTATACCAAATTTTTAGTTCGGAAAAATAATCAAGTGAACACTTTATTGGTTGAGCCCAACAGCGTCATTAACTTACTGGTATAGATTTGTTAATGTATAATGCATGTATGTATTTGTTGTAGATAATGGGTCGAAAGACAGGAGCACATTACCAGTGCATCAACAAAACAAAGGAAGAGACGTGGGATCGACACGTATCAGGCAAATTCTTGCAGTACGTAAATTTTACCAGCTCGCTACGGCTTCGTTTCAAGAAAGTGTAAGTTTTTACTTTCGATCATCGCTACAATTTTCATTGTTGTTAATTTTAAGAAATCGAAGATAGTGGAAGTTCTAAAAATACAGTAATTACTGGTAATGTTGACGCGTTATACCAACTTGATCCAGTGGTAATTATCACCGTTGTCTTATATGAATAATTTACGAATTTTAAATACGCCTAATGCATATACCTACATAATTTTAACTTTTTACACTTTCAGAATACGGAAAATAATGAAGAAGCACAATAAGCCATGGTAAGAAAAATATTATGCTGTCTATAATATTTAAGCGGTTGGTTCTTTGGTCAAATGTAAAAATGGATCCTTTGTAATTAAGGTTCTTTTCGGTTCCCGGAGACTCACACTCACTCACTTCAGCCGTAAGATGTCCACTGCTGGACTTAGGCCTCCCCCAATTTGGGGGGCTTCCCGGAGACTATTAGCATTAAATTGATGAAATTTGGAAGGTATTCTTAGCTAAGATAACACCATTTGCCGGTTTAAAAAAATACTTCGTATTTGTATTATAAGATATACGATTAATTACAGAACAAAAAAAAAATGTTAGAAATCAAGAAAACTCATCAAGGGTTTAATATCCAGACGATGACTTTTTAATTTAAACAGATAGGGTATGATTTTCCTTTATATCTATTAAAGAATAATCGGCAAAGATATATTGAAGCTGGTGCCAACACCAATAATAACCACACGCATGCCATCAGATAGGTATTTTAATGAATTACAATATAAGTATATATTGTGTTGTACCGTGTGGTGCCGGACGTAAAGAATAACACCACCCCATTTCTTCCCGTGGGTGTCGTAAAAGGCGACTAAGGGACTTACTAGAGAATGGGCAGCAGCGTTCTCTATGCATTTTACCACCATACTGCGATCGCCAACCCGCCTGCCAAGCGTGGCGATTATGGCAAAGCCCCCCAAATTGGGGGAGGCCTAAGTCCAGCAGTGGACCTCTTACGGCTGAAATGATGATGATATATTGTGTCGGCTCATTTCAATTCACTGTGTGAAAATGTTGTGGCGATGTTAGGTAGGTAGACTATAGGTACTGGACGGTAGATAATGGAATAATCGAATAGGTGGTCTTGGTTTGAATATTCGTAAATGTACTAATTCATTGTTAATACAATAAAATGGTATCATAGAGGTGGTTTAATTATGGTCCTGGTCGCTACATAACGGAACCCTTGAATAGCTACTAGTAAACCTGTTGAGTGTGATCAGATGTATCCCTGCGAGTCCTGTTCATTTTACCTAATGACGATGTGACTTACTTGGACGCTGAATAGCGGAACCTTTGAATAGCTTTTAGTAAACACAGCGGGTGTGGGCTCATTAAATGTGTTTTAACGACTCCTGTTTATTTTGCCTAATATGGATGATTTGATGACAAACATGAATTTCGTTATACACGTTCCAGAACAACCTAGGTCATCATCATTAGGTAAAATGAACAGGACTCGTTGAGATACATCTAATGAGCCCACATTCGCTGGGTTTACAAAAAGCTATTCAAAAGTTCCGTTATCCTTTATCATCAAACCAGCTCGAGGGTATCACTTTATTTGGTTATCATCGGAATGCTTACATTTGGGAGAATTCAATCAATTCTAGTGGACTTTCCACTACAATGGACTATTTATTTAATTCGAGTGTCCCTTTATCTAGCGTCACCAATCTTGTATTAGGAATCACCAGATTCATCTATACCTATTAAAGGTCGAATAATAGTTGATTTCCAATATTTTTTTGACCATTGATAACCGTATCAAACCATAATGATTTGGATGTAAACTATCAAACCTTATAATCAGTGAAAAAAAATTCATTCGTTTTCATCCAAAATTTATTTGAAATTTTCTATGTGTAACAGTCTATTTTGGATAAATACATGTGAAGACACAAGATAATGTAATATATACATATAAATGTTCATTATACCACGGAGTCTTATTTTTTTGACTAGGTCGTTATCTAAATTCATCGGTTTCTGGCCAGTACAATAAACTGGAACTGAACTAACAAATTTAAATGTTTTGTATTTTCTAAAACTTTATTTTTTATCCCAATCCAATTCCAATTCGCATATTCAATTGATTTTTTTTTAAATTCAAATACAATTTTTGAAATATGGGGCCCAGTCCCAATAAGACTCTCCCATTTTGTTTTTAGTTTCTAAGTTCCAGGAATGACATCGATGAAGAATATATTTAATTACAAAATTATGGAAACTACTCGTATTTATGTAAAACACTTACCTCATCATTATGTAATCTATCTATTTAATTGTACCTACATGTACCATTTTTATGCTTATTGTGATAAATATACTATTAAAATGTACACAAACATTCCAGACTTTTATTTCTTAACAATACCTGTATTACTTAAAAAATAAAACCACTATAGTATCAAAACTTTTTAAGCGATCACTACGCTCGATCTTTAGGCATGTGTGCGTAAACGGTGCACACAAACATAGCATAGCAGGGATTTACCTAAACTCGAGCGAGTGAATTATGTGCACGGCCTCTTAAAGGCCAGCGCAACATGTCTTTTTCTTCCATACTTCTTTTTAAGTTGTCCTCCCTTTTCTAGCTATAAAATGTGTCACAAAATCCCTCCATCTTTCTATGGTCTTCCCGTACTCTTAAGCGGTTCACAATCATACTTATAACTTTAAGATATAAATAAATAAAGGAATTGTCAAATGTCCTTCATATGCACACCGTAATTGCTTAACAGTACAGTATTCGTATTTCGAAAGATGACATTTTACAGTTTATAACTATTGAAGACACACTAGTAGTCCTTACTTACATTTTACGACCAACATTAGTCTTCTATTGAACAAGTTTATAGCAATTACCTATGTTATCATTAAATCTCGTAAGTTATTATACGAGTATATACATTATACTTCCTGAATTCAAAGTAATTACAATCCACATAGTTGTAATTGTTTACAAACATAAACTACAAGTATTATTGCATCGCGAGGAATGTTAGGCAGCTATTATTATATGAAACAGTAATGTTTTTGTTTCCAATGGGCGATACATTGTTTTATTTTGTAAATGAAGGTTTTATGCAAGTGGTGGCTGAAGAATTCTACGTTGTAATATTCATTATTGGAAATATAATGAAGATTTTGCCGTTTGTATAAGTATGTCCGTTTAAACTTCGTGGGATGAATAAAAGGCAGTGCCTTTGTCGGGCAGTTCAGTCCGAAAACTGGTTTCTATGCGGCTAAACCACAGGAATAATGAAATTACTCAAAACGTCAATATGCTCAAGAGGAATATTTTATTTAAATATTCGTCCACTATTTGTCGAAGTTCCACAGGAAATGGTGCCAAGAGATTAATATTTTTATCAATAACATACTAAAAATAATTCTGCTTATTTTGAATAACAGAGCATGCATGATAATATCAGCAATCATTTTAAAAACATCGCACTAAGTCCTCAGAGACACGATCTTCATTTTATTGTATAAATTGAACATAAACGCCTCCATCATACAGATATGCATGCTACCATAATAGACCCATTGTTAGTTATACCTCTGCAGACGACAGCAAGGAATTCTCAGCGGTCTACTTCTGCGGCAAGTATGTGACATGAATGAAATATGTATGACATATAATCCAACAGGTACACAGGATTTAGCATCGACGGAGGACCGTAAGTGTGTGAATTGTTATCGTGGCTACAACTCTAGAACCTAGAATTATGCATATCATTAAAATTTACATCATATTACGCTCTTTGGCTGATATACACTAACAGTCATGCCGAGTCCGTAATCAAAAAGTAGATACGTGCCCTTCAGGCCTGTGTAGGGCTGCCAAAGGTAGACGAGGAATAATTACAATCAGCACAATCATGGTGATGACTCTATTGTGCACCAACTAAACATAATTTAAGCTAATGCTATTTCATTTCCTTCATGAAACAAGGAAGAGACGGAAACAAATAAGAACTGTCAAATTTTGTTGAACTAAGATTTACTTCGAAGCAAATATGACGAACTAAATTCGTTATGCTTAAAATCTCGCCAAATGCAAGCCAATTGAGAGGTAAGTAAGTTTGCCATCGGCTCTTGTCTTTTTCTTTCGTGGTCTGTCAGTAACAGAGATAGCAATACTCTTAATAAAGTTTAGGTGGTGAACAAAAGAATTGGCACCAGTATCATAAGCTTCTACTATTTTATTTCCCAATCGCAAATACTCTTTATACAAAGAAGCATTAAAGATTGTTGAGAGGTTTGTTTACCTTTACCAAGAGGTAAATGGGCTCATTGTTATAACGGCCAATAATGCAAACGTTGTGACGATAGGAAATTTATTTCTTCTCGACAATTGTTTGAAACCAGTAAAAGGTGCAGTGTGTGCACTCGACAACGTCACCAGTAAACAATTTTGTCCCTTTACTACTTGGCATTAGGGCTTGTAATAGATTAGCACCTCTTGGTTCAAATGGCTATAGGTCAAGTCGTAAAATGTCAAAAACGTGCACAAGTCGCCGCACTTGGTTAATGCCTATACCTAGTAGGATAATACAATATTGATAATAGAATAACCGCACCTATAGGAGGTATTAAGTGGCTAAGTAAGTTAAGTCATTTAGAGAATGTGCAATAATGCAGCGCTCAAATTAAACTGACGGAAAATAACGAAAACTCTCTTTACAGTTGATTATAGTGTTAGTGTAACTAGAAGAAATAAAAATAAATAATAGTTTAAAAAAACGAAAAAACACGCTTCCATTGAAAACCAAACTAAAAAGTACAAAATAATGGAAAAAAAGCGTGTGGTGCTTTTTAAGGTATTTTTTATTGATATCAGCACCCCACGCTTTTTTTCCATTATTTTGTACTTTTTAGTTTGGTTTTCAATGGAAGCGTGTTTTTTAGTTTTTTTAAACTATTATTTATTTTCTATTTTTTAGGGTATTTCGAATTTTGAGACGTATGTCAGCGTAGTTTGTGACAATTTTTTTGCTGTCCTGGTAACCCTGGCAAGGATAATGGCACAAATTTATGAAATTATTGCATTGTCATCGGTCCTTAACAGGTGTGCAAAGTTTGAATAAAATCTGGTCGTTTAAAGTGGGTCAAAATCGCGCTATACGGAGTCGGTTACAAACAAACATACAAATATACAAACATACAAATATACAAACATACAAACATACAAGTGAAGCTAATATAAAGCGTGTAAAAAGGAGACTTACACCCTGCGCTATCAACAGTTTCTAAAACTATGAATTGTCAATTCGACGTTTACAATTCAACGTTTATTAAAAACAACAACTATGTATAATGTATAAGTGGTCGCATATCAGCAATTACTGTTACGATTACGAGCGTTGTACTTGTCTTATTGTTTCGTGTTGTACGTGCGCATATTGTCGTTTGCAAAACTACTAGAAATACGCTAACATCCAAGTTTTACGTTAACAAGTAGGTCGCAACAGCTATGTAGTAACGCACGCAATTTTATAGTCAGTTATAAACTGTAGGTCATTTCGTTGCGTTCGCAATGCAGTGCGTCATTAAATACTAACATTATAGGTGTAACATTCGCGATATTCCCTAAACATTCGCACAGCCATCATCTTAGGTAGTTAGCGTCTAAATGCTACATTTATAGGGAAGAGCGCTGCTGTTTGAGATACACATATTAATTTATCTAGTACAGACATAGATGTCTTTTAAACTTATTAGATTAAGCTTAAAATTAAATGATCATATTGTAAGTTATAAAGTGATTATAATTGAGAATTGAAATAAATCAATAAAAATAAATGAAAAAATCTGTCACAGATACGTCATAATGAAACACAATACTCGTTGTACTTTTTATTAATCACAATAATTTAACGCTACCATTAAAAAAAGCTAAGTAGTATCTTGTGCAACACCACATCGCGTAATACTGATCTGCGTAACTCTAATGTTGGCACTTTTATAATGACGGGGCGGTGGAGCTCGGATGCTGCCACAATTGCGTATGTAGGTATAATAACATGTCGTTGAGGCCATGCTGCGAACGCGTGCCGGGGTCGCGACATCGAAAACGTGCCGTGAAATCGGTTGTCAAAGCCAGATAGCCAGACCTATACAAGGTGTAACAGAATATACGCAAATCCTGGAAGTAGTTTGTGCATAATTAGCTACTAAATCAATTACAGTATAGAAAAAAAAAAAACAGTCCTAGTAAGTATCAATTGTACAATTAAAATTAAGTCTTACTAAGACTGAATTTATATATTACCCTAGCATCAAAGAGAATATAACCACTAGAGAGCGTATACGCCGATTTCTTCTAAGCACACGACTCACCACTGCGGGCCGGGGGACGAGGAAGAATGCGCGGCTGCAATTGGTCAGTTCAAGGTCAAGTTTCGTGGGTATGCCCGTCGTGGGGCTGGTTTACTTCATTAAGGGAAAATAGTCGATATCGATAAAATGGATTTTAAAATTGTGATAAATACTCAATTAAAATCAAAGAAATCATATTTAATCAAAATCAATCACTAATAAAATTAAAGTTAGAGAATCCAAGAACAAAATTTATGCCACTATCATATTTGGTGTAGAAACGGAGTCGAATATCATCCCCAAGGCAGAAGTTACTATGGCCACGTGAGTTTTGGCGCCAGTTTACAAACGGATTGTCAAGACGAAGCTAAACAAGCCACGGTATTCGAATTGAATAAAACTTACATTAATTTTTGTTTTTATTTTCGATATAGACTTTCAGCTATTAAAGGTAACAGCACTAATTTTTACGATAAAAATACAAAGGGAAAGTAAGGGATAGATGCATTAGAATTGTCTAATGAAAGAACGAGACTTTTCCAAAAGACATCAACGCGGGACTCAACAGTGTGCTGGTTTATCCAACCACCATTTTAAATAGACCTCTACGGTGGAGAATAATCTGATTAAATCAAAATTATTTTTCGTACTGTTTACGTACCGATGAAAAGTTATGCGATCCTTTTTATAACTAGAAGTTTTGGAATGTTTCCCACACCACTTCACCGCGCATGAAGGCATTTTGATGCGTTATAATTGCAGATGAAGTTATATTATTTGCATTAATTTAGCGTGCACAGAGGTCTAACAATTGGTCACAACTAAAATGGTTACTAGAACCGTAGCCTATGCATAGGCGACAAAATACTAATAGTTTTTGAGCGGCGGGGCACTGTATGCGCAGTCAAGTGGTTATATAGTCTTTGCCTAGCATAGAGTATTGCTAGAGTAATACCATTTTCGTAATAATATCAGTTATCTTAAAAAAAAAGTTTTTCATTGCATAATTATATTGGGGGGTATGGGTTCTTGCGTTAATTATATTACACGTTGTATATATACAGGGTGTGACATCTACGCGCAATGAATTAACCATGAATTCTGTAAAATAATTTTAAATGGGTTACAAAAAAACAAAAACTGCTGTTTCATAAAAAAGGTTCAATAACTACGCGGTCAACATATGTGGAATAGCTAACATATTATTTTTAATTAATAAAAATTACGTAGCGGGATACTGAATCCGTAGTAACAGTTTGCGGGTAGATGTACCTGCCACTCTGTATAGTGTAGCAGTATCGAGCCCCTGAGGTAGAAATCTGAATGTTCAGATAATTCACGGAGTGTTCAATTCATTGAACTAGTCATCTGTTATTTGTCACCAGATACCTACACAATGACAAGAGATCAACACTGTTCTCGCAACACAAACCTATCATAAATCCGTAGTCAGGAGCTCTGCTCTCTCGACTACGATATGGAACTCAGTTTCCCTGTAAGTCTTTCCATCTGGCATGACTATCTGCACTTTCTTCTTCTTTTCATTTTCTCGTCTGACTATAAAAAATATGGCTATGGCCGCTAAGACTAACACTATAATGACCCCTATGACCACAAATATCCAGAAGTTTTGTTTGAACGGGCCGCATCTACTGTCCACGTAGGTCGGCAACGACACGAAGTAGCCTTCGAGCTCGTACCAACACGTTATAGTACCACCTTGTTCTTTTAACACTTCACGCCAGTTGTGGGCGATTTCACAAGCACAAGATGTGTTCAAGTTCAAGCCGTCCACTCTTAAAGTCAGTCTGGTACGGTTGTACATTAATGAGGACGGCGTCAGATTAGTCACAGTGTTGTTATCTATCAGCAACTCCTGCGGCCCCATGACCGAAGCTATCTCCAAGTCTACGGTGAATCCAAAAAACGCACCTTTCCTCAAATTGGTCACAGTATTATTCCTAAATGTAATTGGTCCTCTCGTAACTATGTGAAATCCATCTCCTTCCAATGTTTCTATGTTGTTACTCTCTATGAGGACCCTCTTTGGTGAATTGACAAGAAAAGTTAAACTATACAAATACTTAACAGTAACTCCTTCCATCCGGAACAGGTTGGTCACTTCAACGTCTGATAGGAACCTGCTCGGTAGCGTGTTTATCCTGCCGCCGCGCAGTACAAAGTTATCCACAGTAAATTTCTTGAACGCTTGTATCTCAATGTTCTCAAAGACATTGTCTGACAACTCAATGTTGTTGACTCCTGAGAGGCTGGAGAATGCGAATGGCTTCAAGACCTTGATTGTACTGTTGCTGATGACGACATCGTTGACGCGTCCCTGTATGGCGTGAGAAGCAATCTCGTCTATCGTACAATTGTGTATCGAGATCCGTAGTCCTGGGTTCATTTCGTTCCGATTGGAGAACGGAGACCAAGATAGCGCTGCCTCGTTAATGACGACGTGATCCACATTTCGAAGTTCTATATTGCGGAGTTGAATAAGATTCCGGACTGTGTCCGGCAGGAAGGTTACCCGAGAACAGTTACCGATAATGATACCAGTGGCAGTAGATGGAACTCTGTAAGCTCCGTCTGGACGTAGGGTCACCTCCTGCAACAAATGTAAATGAACCCTATTGAGAAATTATTGTTTTCTTAGAAGCCATTTCTACGATCGTTATAATAATAGGAAACCTGTAGAGTGTGGCACGAAATACCTACCTACCTTGAGAACAGGTACAATATTAACATACGCAGGTAGTGATCACTATTTTATGTTAATTTTAATACTTATGGTCTTAAAGATGATATGAGTCACTGTCTCTACATTAGATCATTATTGAATCAGTGAAGCTTGACAAGAACAAAAGTGCCTATTTTAAAGGTTACTTACGGGATATTCTCTGGTGCATGAGCATATGACTCTGGTGAAGGGGTCGCACCGACAGGCTTCCTCCTCGCAGACGGTCGGCGTGCTGGCCGCGAGGGAGCGCGCATGCAGCGCCACCACCACCCACCACCACTTCGACCAGCGCATGCTGTGTTCACGTCACCATCTCACTCTGTTATTCACGCACTGAAACCAATGAACACGTCAACCATTAGCAACTCGCATCACCCCCTGATCGCGCTCACCTCAAATTATTATTCACTTCACTAACATGAGTTTTCCTCGTGTTTTATAACCGAATACCAATGTAACAAATAGACCAACGCATTCACGGGCTAATGAAGTCAATCTGAGTCAGCTAGGTATCGGTCGTTATCGCGACCGCTGTTATCAGATACGCGGAGGTAGGTACAGTACTGGTGCGACTTACAGAACTTCAGATAGCGGACAGTAATCAAACTGCAGATAATTCTCGAAACGAGTAGTAGGATAGGTATTCGGAATTGACGAATTACGTTTGTAATAAAGAGGGTTCGTTTTTAAAGCGTAAGAACGTCTTATAACACCGTGTTACGGTACCTGACTAACTGGGTGATGTTAATTTAGTTTGTTGAAGCCAGTGGCGTGCCTATATGAGTGAGTTGGGTATTAAACTATACTACTGTTTGTTGCCTGTAAACCTGCGTGTTACTCAACGTTGTGAAGTCAACCTATAAGAATTTAGCAAAACTAACAGGGGAGATAACGTTCCTGATATAAAATGATAACGCCAGCCATGTTATTGTGTTTACTTACGCATTAAACGGTATCTGGAAGGCAGTCAAGAAAATTTAATCGAAAACAAAAAGACCAAATAAACAAAGACTAGTTTCTCGATCTCGCCTACATTTACACCGTAAATGTTAATGTAGGCGAGATCTAGAATGACCTGCAGCGTGATATAAGCATTACTGCATACAAAGATCTCTTTGTATTGAAACCATTTAAAATATTGGGAGCGGTTGCATTCACGTGACAGCCAGAATTTTATGAGCTGAAGGGTCGTGATCATCTAGTATTCAACCCACTTATTATGAACCTGTCATTACGATCGTTAATAACTATTTGATACAATATTAGTAGAATAATTCCAGTGTTTCATTCTTTTACCATATCTACTGATACCAACATATACGGATTATTAGATTGAAATGTCACCCCAAACCTAATTTCCCGTACATACTTACTATACGAACGTTGATGCAGACAATACATTAGCAGATGTTTTTAAATATTTCATTTCGAACGTTAATGTTTGAGACACACAAAAGAGAACGAAGTTGAATGAATGGAGGTCCAAACAAAGTACTTATTACCTTGAAACCTAGTTCATTAGATAGGCTTTATAGGTCGCTACGCCATTGGAATCTATGGCCTAGATACCTACATTAAGATTTAGTATTGCATTTTTTTTATCAATCTCATATTAATTAAATCATAAATTAAATATTCTAGGGTTCAAACACCGAAGAGGTTTTTGAACCCTAGAATATTTAAATTTCTAATGCACAGTTGAGTTTAGGATACTATATAAACAATCAGTTTGAGTTATTTGGGAAACAAACTGATTTAAATGTGAACACTGAAGTTTGAATATATTGGCCAAACTAACAATTTCTCCTTTTAGAACACTGCCGCTGTAGGATTACGGAGTGTTTTCGAGGGAGCATGTGAAAACATAAGATGTTTATGTTTTTGACAAGCTCAGAAGTTCAGAACTATGATTTCGAGCCTGTGATCGCTTTTAGCGTCTGTGTGACCGCGTTGTTCTTATAAACACTACAAAAAAAATTGAAGCGGTTTGCAAAACCATTTAGATAATTTCTTTTGGTAGGCGTTTGCGTATGTTCATAAACCAATTATAATAGAGAAATCTCGATGTTTTGTCAAGTCATTAAAACCGTGCAATACATCGGGAGCGCTTGATTAATTATATAGATGATGTTTGATTATCATCTGAATCAACAACCAACAACACACACCAATCAACTGAATTTTATCAATTATTTTCAAAACTTTATTAGAATTCGCGGAAATATCTAAAACATGGTTTGAAAAATTCCAGTGTTCGTTTTAAACGGTGGCTGCGTAAAAACAAATAAACGTAGTGTGGTATTCACGTTTGCTCCGATATCTCGGTACTTTCGATCGCCTGGCCGCACCCTCGCACGGATACAGTCGTGAGTTTACTTAAATATAGCATTGTAGTGTAAGAATATACGTCTATTATTACATTAAAGGGCATTTTATCTTTGCGTCTGCTGGATATGCTAATTACGATATTCGTTTTTTACGTCCAAAACGGCAGTGAATTTTACGCATGTCTACTGTTTGCACTGAAATAAATGTAGACTGCTTCTGTCTGGTTTCGTTACTTGTGCACTATACATCAGGGAAAGCCAATCTTAACACTAATATTAACGTACACTGCCCTCCCAAACCTATTAACATCGTTATTTGATAAAATTAAAAAAAAACAATTATTTTTAAAAGTGCAGTCGTGGTGTTTCTTACAGGCTCTTCCCCATAGGAAACAACCAATTAGAACTGTGCACCTAGCTTCTGACGTTTCATAGGGTTTATGTGAATAAATATATTATAAATTGATTTTGAATTAGGGAAAACGATCATTTTATCACCGTAGGGTAATTTAGGAACAGTGATATGGTATAAACCTTTTCGACTTACCTGTGTTTATGTGAGGAAATAATGCTAGCTATCGAGCTTGCTACTCCTATGGAGTAATTAACGTACCGAGTATTTTATAGCAAAAACCTGGATTTAATGCGAAAATGATTCACATAACGTTGAACCACAAGGTACATTAAAATTTCTGTGCCAAAACTATGAATAAGCGCTCTACGTACGTTGATTATGAGTTGGCCGTAATATTTCCGTTCAAAAACTGTACAAACAAAAGACGTCAGCTTTATCATAAATTTAGTCGTTCTTAGGGGAAGTTACGTCTGACAGAGTCGCGAGATTTGTTCGAGAGAGTTACCGTGCCCCCCGTGGCATATAAGCAACTGAAGGAACACTGGTGAGTTTTAGTCAGTAAAAGTCTGAGACGCCCTTCCGCTCCACCCAGAGCGGGAGACGTCATTTGATGATTTGCCACTCACAAAAAAAGGGGGTAATTAAGTACACACTAACAGTAGGAAAGGCATTCATTTTAAGTTCCACAACATTCATTGCGTTACGTCGTTGAGCAGACAAATTTTTCGAACATCTCATGAAGCATTGGATTAGCAATATTGATCAAACTGATCCAGATTCCAATTGATAGTGTGTGAAGTGATTACAGCAGGACAGGACAGGCAGGACTGACCTATTTGTTTAAATGTGTGTGTAATTAGAGAGGTGAAATCGTGTCATTGTAATGAGATTAGCCACCATGAAGGCAGGCATAATGTAAGCAATGATAATATGGTTACAGCCAACAATGACTATTGTCCAGGTCATCATTAACTCATCATTGGACATAGAATATAGTATAAATGCCTGTAGATATCGAATGTTGCATAGGTACAGCATTCAGCCAGCCACATGCTAGCTCATACTATATGCTATAACTGTAAACATTAATATTGGATATTGGGTTCAGATATTATTAATGTTTGCAGTTCCTAATACGACAGGCGGATATTTGGTTTAGATCTAATTAGCTCTCCGGATAACTGTGGTCGCTCCAAACCTATGTTCTCTATTACCTTCATATCTTAAGGATTTAATTAGGAAATACTTAACATTGTTTTGAATTTGAAAGAGAGCAGTGGTCGTGCAGTAGAAACGGCTGCGACTTACCGAGTTGTAGGTCGTAGGTTCTAACCCAGAGAGGCACTTAGTGTAATTTTATTACATCCTCTAAAAACGGTGAAGGAAAACATCGAGTAAATCGCCATGTTCTAACACAGAAACATTTAAGTCATTTGACATCTACCAACTCGCACCGGTCCTCTCACAGAGAGGAGAGGAGACTTGTCCCAGCTGTGGGAAAATTATAGGCTGATTATGCTTTAAATTTAATTCTGTCATAAGTTCATGACTGCCTCGTACGTATATGTCATGACTGCCTGACTGTGAGTATTAGGTTAGTTTTTTTTTTTTGGATTGGAAATCATCAAATGACTTCTCCCGCTCTGGGCGGAGCGGGAGGGCGTGTCAGAGTCTTTTACTGACTAAAACCCACCCGTGTTCCTTCAGTTGCCCATATGCCAGGGGCACGGTATCTCGTTTGAACAATTTCGCGACCCTGGCAGGTAGGTTAGATCCTCAGAATGAATAGTTGCGCTAGGTTGACTGATAGTCATAGACTTGTCCCTAATTACATGAGGTTTTAAACCTGCAACTGACAAAATTCAGGCTTAGGTTCCATCTCTGTCTGCTCGTTGGAGGAAACAGGCGTAATGTTATGTAAATTAAATACGTGCATGCCTTTGCACATGTGTTTCAACCAACAGTTAAACATAACTAATCAAAACCGGCCAAGTGCGGGTCGGACTCGCGCAACGAGGGTTCCGTACAAACCTGCAGGTAGGTATTCACGGTTTATGCATAAGGTTTATGAAATTAAATGTTTTTTTTTTAATTTTTATATTTGAGGTGACTGAATGAAAGGTAAATTGTGGTGGTGTTTACGATTTATGACTTATAAAAAAAAACTACTTACTAGATCTGTTGTATTAAATGAAAATAAAGAGCTTTTGCTTTACAAAACGTAGTTTTATTTTGAGAGATTATCAAAGACACAGAATGACAGCTTGATGTCATTTATGGTAAGTATGAAGTAGAACCTCATTATGAGTTGTTAAACTAGGGTTCAATTTTCTATTTTTAACACTCTCACCAAATTTGAACCCTTTCACATAAATACATACTTAACTTTAGAACATAAACAACAATCTGAACTCAAAAATCTAGACTTAAAACACAACTAAGTTACCAAACTCTGACCAAAATTAATATTAAGTTTAATACAGTAGTCACAAAACTATTTTAATTTCTTAATACCAATTTTACTTCTAAGATACTGAAACTTATCTCTAGGCAGAGCTTTAGTAAATATATCAGCATATTGTTCTTTAGTACAAACATAATTTAAATCTATATGTTTTTCATTATATTTTTCTTTAATGAAATTATACTTGACATCAATGTGCTTACAACGTTTGTGATAGTCCACATTTTTAATTAAACAGATCGCACTTTGATTATCAATATTTAAGCATATAGAATCCTGATTAAATTCACCAATATCTAGTAACATTCTTTTTAACCACAAAGCTTCTTTTGTCGCAGAACAAGCAGCCATAAATTCTGCCTCTGTGGTGGATAAAGCGACGCTTTGCTGACGTTGTGTTGCCCATGTTATGGCGGCTCCATTTTTAATGAACACATACCCAGTTAATGACTTTCGAGTGGCAGTGTCTTTAGCAAAGTCTGCATCACTATAAGCTTCAATTTTATTGTGCTTAGATGATGTATAACACAGGCCATAGTCTTTGGTTTCCTTTAAATATTTCATTATTTTCTTGACAACGTTCCAATGAGTGTGATTAAAACAATTGAGATATCTGCTCACCAAACTAACTCCATACATGATGTCAGGTCTGCTTACCACAGCTAAATGCATTAATGATCCTACTGCCTCTCGGTATGGAATATTCTTATCCATAGATTCAGTGCTCTTCTCCAGTGTGGTGTGTGGGTCTACTGGGATATTATTGCAGTTAGCTTCTTGCATGTTATATTTATACAACAGTCTCTCAATATATTTTGACTGATGAATAAAAATATGTCCTTTAGATTTCTCAAATTGTAATCCCACAAAGTTCTTTGCATCACTCTGTTTCATTTCGAAATGTTGCTTTAGTTCATGCATTACTGTATCCAATGAATCCTTTGACTTAGAAAGCAGAAGCCCATCATCAACATACAATAATAAATAAACTTTGTTGTTGTTTACATTTCCAACATACAAACACCTATCTGCATGACTATTGTTGAAACCAAATTTCTTCAGTGTGGTGTCAAACTTCTGGTTCCAACACCGTGGTGCTTGTTTAAGGCCATAAAGAGAACGATTGAGTTTACATACCATATTTGGATTAGCATCCAAACCTTCAGGCGGTGACATATATATGTCTTCTTTAACATCACCATATAAGAATGCAGTTTTGACATCAAATTGAATAATATTCAAATTATGTTGCGCTGCTTCTGAAAGTAAAACTCGTACTGAATTGTACCTTACTGTAGGAGAGTATATCTCTTTATAATCAATGCCTTGTTTCTGACTACACCCTTTAGCACATAATCTTGACTTATAACGCGGACCGGATGGCTCATCTTTTATTCTGAAGACCCATTTACAGCCAATCACCCGCACCCGTTCAGGTTTCTCAATCAATTGCCAAGTTTTATTCTTTGCATGTGCCTGTAGCTCTTCCTCAATTGATTGCTTCCATTTGGTAGCATTAACATTTTCATTAGATAGTGCTTCATCATATGTTTGTGGGACATTTTCCTGTCCTGCAATTTCTTCTGTACACATATAGGTATTTCCTTGCATTTTACACAATCTTGCTTTAGATCTTGTAGTTACATTTGACATTAATTCCGTATGATCTATGGTTACTTCTGGATCATACAAAGATCCTTCATCTGAGTAAAAATCATCACTGGATTCATCTTTAGTATCTTCAATGCTTTCAGATAAATTCTGTAAAGTTGTATCACTGTCAGAAGTACTTTCTACAGCTATAGAATGATCTTCACAGGTATTTGGGGCTGACTCTAATAATGGTAACACAGCATAATTTCTTTCTTTTACTGAGTTTTCTAGAAAAATCACGTCTCTACTTATTGTGACTTTTCTTGTTTTGGGATCTATTAGCCTGTATCCTTTGGTTTGTTCACTGTAACCAATGAATATCATTTTATTTGTCTTTGAGTCCCACTTCTTAGCTTTTTCTTTTGGAACGTGAACCAATGCTTCACAGCCAAAGATTTTCATATGTTTGATATCTGGCTTTTTACCATTCCACATCTCTTCCGGTGTTAAAAAGGCTAAAGCTCTTGTTGGGCATCTATTTGTAATGTAAGCTGCAGTTGACACAGCTTCTGCCCAATAATGCTTCTGTAGTTTTGCATTTAAGAGCATACATCTGGCTCTTTCTAACAATGTACGGTTCATCCTTTCCGCTAAGCCATTTTGCTGTGGCGTGTACGGAGTGGAGGTTTGATGTATAATTCCAAATTTCTTAAGAAAAGCTTGAAATTCATTGCTTAAATACTCAGTCCCATTATCTGTGCGGAGAGTTTTTATTTTCAAATCAAGTTGATTTTCAACTAATACTTTAAATTCTTGAAACTTTTGGAATACCTCAGATTTTCTTTTTAATATGTATACAAATACTTTTCTGGTTAAATCATCAATGAAAGTAAGAAAGTAGCGAGCTCCTCCAAGAGATGGTATCTCCATTGGACCACAGACATCAGAGTGAATAAGTTCTAGCTTTGCTTGTGCACGGGAACCTTCTGTAGGAAATGGGAATCTTGTTTGCTTCCCTTCCAAACATGAGATGCATATCACTTTATCTGTATTTTCTAGTTGGACTCCTGCACTTTCTGACAGTCTATTCAAGTCTTCAAAATTTAAATGTGCCATTCTCTGATGCCATAAATAAGAATCATTCTCTGTTGAAGCAGATATGTATGCTAGAGTACTGTGTGTAACTAGCCTGTACATATTATTTATCTTTTTAGCAGCTGCAACTTGCTTGTTTGTTTTATTCAAGATTTTACAGCCTTGCTTGTCAAATTGTACTTGACAGCCACTATTTATTATTTGACTGACAGAGAGAAGGTTGGTAGCCAACTCAGGAACATAGAGAACATTTTGTACCTTGATAGTTTCCAACTGGCCTTGCAGGTTGACAACATTAAGATTTACCTTTCCACAGGCCTTCACAACTAGCTTCTTGTCATTAGCTACTCTTATTGTGGAAATTGGAGGTGTAATTTCATCATAAAGTAAGTCGTGGTTCATTGTCATATGCATAGACGCTCCAGAATCAATGTACCAATTATTGTCGTTGTTTGTTGTTGCAGAAAACACGGCGACATAACCAGTATCGGTGATCTCTTTAGACTTTTGTTCCTTTTTCTTATTGCGGCAATTTTTACTTATGTGCCCATATTTATTGCACACGTAGCACCTTGGACCTTTACCAGTTTTATTTTTATCTTGAGCTTGTTTGACAAAATGATTCCCCTGGTTTTTAACATACAAAGCACTAGACTCAGAGTTTCTCACATCTTGAAGAAGCTTAGTCTTCACGGAATCAGCTGTTATTGTCACACCGGAGCTTTCAAGTGCCATGATCATTGGCTGATACATTTCTGGTAAACCGGCAAGTAATAAAGTCCCGAGCCATTCGTCATTGACCTCAAAACCAATGTTCCTTAACTTATGAGCAGTGGTCATGATCTTGTTAACATAATCTTCTATGTTCAGACAATTTTCAAGCGATGTATTGATCAGATCTCTCAACAGACCAACTCGGCGTGTCAAACCTTTGTCATCGAAAGCTTTGGCTAAATTATTCCAAACTTCTTTAGCTGTTTTGGCTTCTTGTATATGTACATAATTGATGGGATGAACCAATAAAATAATTTTCGACTTCGCTTTTGTATCGAGTTTGGATTCAATTGTTTCATTGTCTTTCGCCGTGACACAACTCCATAATTCTTCATGTTCGAGGTAGGTTTGTACTGCAAATCTCCACGTAGGATAGTTTTCTCTTCCAGTCAGCTTTTCAATCAGTGCCATCGTATTATTTGACGACATTATTGCTGATGAAGAATACTGAAAACGTGTGCCGAGTACTGAGGTTATACTGAACTGCTTTTGTTTTTTATTGATTTTAGCAATTTAGCACTTTTCACTTTCACTCTTGCTTTCTTTTTAGTTTTAAGCGAAAAACAGGCGGCCTGGGCCCATAACCTGTTGTATTAAATGAAAAT
This sequence comes from Aporophyla nigra, assembly GCA_947507805.1. Taxonomy (NCBI): domain Eukaryota; kingdom Metazoa; phylum Arthropoda; class Insecta; order Lepidoptera; family Noctuidae; genus Aporophyla; species Aporophyla nigra. Next base: position 6,888,141 of record OX382291.1, on the reverse strand, counting down.
AAAGAGCTTTTGCTTTACAAAACGTAGTTTTATTTTGAGAGATTATCAAAGACACAGAATGACAGCTTGATGTCATTTATGGTAAGTATGAAGTAGAACCTCATTATGAGTTGTTAAACTAGGGTTCAATACAAGATCTCGTTCAAACCAATTTTCGGTGGAAGTTTACATGGTAATGTACATCATATATTTTTTTTTAGTTTTATCATTCCCTTATTTTAGAAGTTACGGGGGGGGGGGGACACATTTTACCACTTTGGAAGTGTCTCTCGCGCAAACTATTCAGTTTAGAAAAAAATGATATTAGAAACCACCATATTATTTTTGAAGACCTGTCCATAGATACCCCACACGTATGGGTTTGATGTTTTTTTTTTTTTTTGAGTTTCAGTTCTATGTATGGGGAACCCCAAATATTATTGTTTTTTTTCTATTTTTGTGTGAAAATCTTAATGCGGTTCACAGAATACATCTACTTACCAAGTTTCAATAGCATAGCTCTTATAGTTTCGGAAAAAAGTGGCTGTGATATACTCGGACAGACAGATAGACAGACAGACATGACGAATCTATAACGGTTCCGTTTTTTGCCATTTGGCAACGGAACCCTAAAAATGGCGTCTCAAAGAATGATCGTTGCACCTTTGTTGTCGGTTGTTTCAGGTTTCGTATTAATCATATGTAACCTGACGACTGCATTGTTTATGAATGTGTAACAAAAGATTATGAAAGTATTTGTATAAGCTTGCCCTATAACTACTTAATTCGGTGAATGCCAGGACGTATTAACGTATTAACTAGAAGAGAGTAATTGAAGCGCGTGAAATAAGTATATTTTTAATAAAGCCATAGGTCCCTACTATGCTTAAATCAGTCAGATTGTCATAATAGACACCTGTCAGGGATGCTACACACATGATTCGGCAAACACATTTAGCTTTAGCACCTATTTAGCTGTTCGAACAACGAAATCGGATATGTATGTAGGTATGTGTTCAGCTTAAGTCAAAATGTACCGAGTCGACTCGAACATGATTAAAGCGAGGATACATGCCAAACAAAGCTTACCAATCGAAACGACCCGAATGAAAGCCGAATTAGTGTAGTAAATTCTTCAGGTCGGCTTTGTTGTTCAAAAACTACTGTCGTCGTAGAGAATGTGCCGACCAGAACATGTGTGTAGCATCCCTCATTGCTCCAATTTTAATTAATTGAAGCAATGTCTGAATAACTAGGTATTTGCATGACTTCAATTACTTCTGATAAACTAGGGTCAATATTTTTAGTGATATGTTTCCTTGTTACCGTTTCGCTTTGACTTTTAAGAGTTCGCTAAATGGATAACATTTCAATTCTATACTCAAATTTGGCAATTTCATAAGGTTCGACGCGATACGCAGGAATACTAGCGAACACTACTGCAGACTACCAATGTCAGGCGTTATAGACAATTAGATATACGTTTATGGGATGGATGTAGCAGACAAGGGATGTGCAATTTCCGCTTGGCATCCCATGTATTACATAGACAATCAGTCAAAGGTCAACTATGATAGGATTATAATTGCATTATATCAGGAAATGTATTGCGCAGTAAATAAATACAAAACAGTTAACACATTGAGGTTGTCTATAAAATTAATTAAAGTAATCATACATGTTATTACAACATAATTTATTGTAGAGATAAAGATGCGGCTTTGCTTAAAGGCAATTTTAGATAAATGACTCTGCAAGGTTCATCATAATCAGGCTATGTTGTTCTCACTGCTGGGACACAAGCCTCCTCTCGGAGTGAGAGAGTGGGTCGTAATCTACCACGCGGGCCCAGTGCGGGTTGGTAGATGTCCCATGTCTTCGAATTTTTGGTTTTAGAACATGCCGGTTTCCTCACAATGTTTTCCTTCACCGTTTTGAGCAAAGTGGTGATGAAATGATTTACACAAAGTAATGCGCCTGCCTGGGTTCGAACTCACGACATACTACTCGTAAGTCGGCGCCGATACTACTGGGCCACCACTGTTCTTCTGCTTGGTTCTTTCAAAATTAGTGCATCTCTAAAAAGTAAAAATAGCAACTTTTGACTTTTTGACTTCGATACATGATATGGCTTTTGAAAACGTCTGATCAGGGACTGAAGTCGATTAAGGGTGGTTTCGCACATAGATCGAAGATGCATCGGGCGTAACTTCGTTACATACTAACGAAGACAGGCTCGATGCACTAACCTATCATAAGTTGAGTGTATGTTTTATTATCAACTAGCCTGCGTTGTCGGAAGTTATCCAACGGGAACGTGGTACCAAGTCATAATAGTAAGTAATAGATTGCGGAAGTAAGCGGAGACACAAAGACAAAAAAAAGGGTTTCGTTATAGGTAACCTTTCCAAAAAGACACTTTAGTTTTATGTATTTGCTTGTTTTTCTGCTTTCCGTTCCGGAGTTACGCTACGCAACTCCCGTTATCGACGACTTCTGTCCGCGACTTCGTTCGCGTGGAATATTTTACTCCTCCGATCCACCGCGCTGCATGGCACGCCATAGCCTGCCCGCACTATTCCTTCAATTTTGCATAGGGCTCAAATCGACGTTTTTTTTTCTGATTTATCGGCTTTTAAGAATCATGCATATGTTTAATAGCTTTCCTCAAGAATAGGCTATCAAATGCCAAAAGGCTTTTTGAAATTCGACTTGCAGCTCCAAAGATTGGCGCGTTTAAACAAACAGCGATCAACAAATCTTCAGCTTTATTATAAATATTGATAGAGCTGCCCTCTTAAAAAGCACTCTACCTCTAACTAGTATAAAGCTTATTTTGACTGGTATTTCTTTTCCTATTTGTTGTCGATTCTCTACAAAACGAAGTTATATTTGCTGCAACGTGGACCAGGCTCTATCTAGACTAGGCTCGTCTAAATACCTCCATTGAAAACCTTTCAATAATAAAATACTTTAGAAGTTCTGGTTATTACAGTAATGTTTATGATGTTCAATATCTTGACAATTTCCTCGTTTAACTTTTCGCTTATTTTGCTTGTACTAACTGTTGTGAAGTAATTCACTCCAGGGGTATTAAAGCTATCAGTCTCCCGATTAAATCCTACCATATTTTATTATTACATTACATATTATTAATCATTATTTTCCCGCCCTTATTCCAATTTATTTGGGGTTGGCGCAACAGGTCTTTTCTTCCATACTTCTCTATTAGTCGACATCTCGGTAGTCACCACCTTCCTAACCATATCACACCATACACAGATTCCATCCATCATTAATATCGCAAATTATTCCTTAAAAATTACGAGCGAAACGTAGCTATAGAAAAACAAGTTATGACTATCTGCCTAAACTATTTTAAATAAATAGAACTAAATAATATTTAACCGGCCTAGCTGATTTGAAAACAGATTTGAAAAATAAAATCGCTCTGTTTTAATTAAAAACTTCAAAGAGTTAATTTAACCGGAATACAGTACCTATTGGCCTGCACTATTTACTTACTACGTAAACGGCACTAAAGTAAACAACGCTTGTACGGTCAACAGTAAATATACCTACCGATTAATTATTCGCGTCCAAAATCAATCAGCATTCAAATGCTAAAAACCTTATATCCCGTAGATATTGTATATAGTTTTTACACGCTCAATTTGCCATCGATACGGTAACACGGATAGTTCACCGCCGTTGATATTATTCACTGATTACGTCATTCCTTAAACGTGTTGTCCTTCAGCATGCATGATCTAGGCATAATAATTCATTCGCTGAAGGACCCTGTAGTGACTTCACGTTTACTTAACCCTTAATTACTCACATGAAGGAAATTATGCAAGTAATTTAGCATGGGGTCTATAGGAACCCCAATTAGTAAGGTCATTTTCTTTTTTCTTAATGAAATAAGTAAGTTAAACAATTATTAACATGGACCGCTTCCATACTAGTTTATTGGAAGCAAATAAACTTAATGCGGAACGCAAACTCTTTCGCACGTTCGTCTGCAGGATGTAGAGTTGTCTACAACTTCATAAAATATAGTATAGGCCGTATACCATCTCGCACTAGTCAACCCTATATGTAAGATTTACATGAAATTCATACATTTCTTTGGAGACTGAAAAAAATATAATACTATGTTTTGTGTTAATTATAAATCTATACTAATATTATAAAGCTGCTTTGTTTGTTTGATTGAACGCGGTAATCAGGAACTACTGGTCCGAATTGAAAAAAAAAATTTGTGTTGGGTAGCCTATTTATTGAGGAAGACTATAGGCTATATAACATCACGCTATGATCAAAAGGAGCGGAGCAGTAACGAAAAATTGACGAAAACTGGCAGGTAATTCGATGCGACGGCAAGGGTCAGGGGAGCGAAAATTTGATGCGGATGAAGTCGCGGGCAGAAGCTACCCTAATTTATGGTCATTGGCGCTATCTTCATACTCAACTGTACTAAGTTTAATAAAGTATTGTTACTGTAATGTTCTTACGTCTTAAGATTTTTACACATGACGTTGTAAGTGCTTAAGCCTAATTATCTCCAGTGACCTCATCATCCTTAAGGTCAATTGAACGATAGACGTGTGACCTGATTGCATTAAACTTGGTAGTAGCTGAAATTAATTTAATTACATGTTAATTTCTAACTCCAATACAGAATGTATTCACTGTTTTAACCGTTGAGATCCCGAGCTAACATTGCGAACTATTTCTTTTACTGCCAAGAATCAATATTACGTTATAATATAACAGTGGTCAATAGACCAGAGAATAAATATATTGTACTAAAGAGGGAAAATGCAATTTCTTCCTTCCATAATTCTTTTTTACTTTTATTAGCATTTTAAAGTATTTAATGAATAACAGTAAGTAAACACTTATTAAAAAGCTTTGTTAAAGGCTATTTATTCTAAATTCTTTGGCTACTGCATATTTTGCATCTACATTCGTATTAACAATTTCTTTATCAATGACTACAGACAAAAGATATTTTTATTACGATGCAAATATGAGCAAAGTTTTATTGCGCATAAATATTTGTAAAGCAGTTTCTTTATCGTCTGTCTGACCGCCTTGTGACTTACATTGGACAATGAGCAGTGTCCGTCATGCAGGCGAAAGTGTCGAATATCTCCCGGCTTGAATGAAATGGAGCAGCCATTGAATAGCAGGAACTGAACAGAAAACTAACCTCTTGGCACCCTAGAAATGTCATCCGTGTAACGTGGCACTGGCTTTTCCATTAAACAACTTATTACGGAACATTTTCAACGTTCTACATTCCTAAGATGTCGTTCTTGACTTTTCCTGACGGTCTAGAGCGATATAAATGCGGAGTTTATTACTATTGTTTCAAGTCACGCACAACATAACACATCGGATTTATAGATTGAAAATGCACACGTAACTGCAATTTCTGGTCTGTGGTCATCGCATACCGAATGAGAAGTCAGAAAACCTCGAAATACGCTCAGGCCGTTTTTAGTTCGTTACAAATTCAAGATGTGGAACGGATCACCACTAAAAAGGTTAAATCCCCGACCGGTTTTTATTCAATCTGTCTCTATCTAATTAAGCCTTAACTGACCATTTCCCGGCTCCATTGGAGCTGTATTAATGCAGTGCTACATTCAACTAGTGAATACTATATTTTTAGTATTTTCGTTCACCTAATTAATAGACACATCATTGAAAATTCCGTAACCGTTTCCAAAATTGCACTCGGAGGCAGCGGAATTTTTTATTGTTACTGCAATAATATTCTATTAGACACCTAGTCTTTTAAAATAATTAAATGGCATGATTAGCTTGCATTTCTTAAAATCACGGCTTGTAAGTAAATTCGCAAGAATTTTCTCGCCCGAATGGGGCGAATCGACACTTCTAAATAAATAATATATGATTTTCTATAGGCGATTGCCTCGGATTTAATTTATTTCTGGGCGTTTCGACATTAATATGCAAAAAAGTTATGAAAAAAGGTCAAAACTACGTGCAATAAAGTGTACTGTATCAAATTCAAAACGTTCCGATTGCCTAATAGGTACGTATTTTTGGAGTTGTCGTCTCGCCTATAGAAATTATTGGTATAAAATTTGAAAGTGTCGATTCACCCGATTCGGGCGAGTAAATTCATGCGAATTGACTAGTGAGTCAAAGTTCCGGACTGACCGATATAATAAAGTGGTCTCTACTTAAGTTCAATAAAGTCCTGCGTTTGTCGCCGGTGTCCGTTTACACTATCGACAGTTCTCAAAACTCGGTGTCAGTTTGTTTACACTTAACAGCACTCTCTGGGACACGGGATGGGTCGGCACTTTCGCCGCTGCGCTTGTGTTATGTGAGTTATGTCTGTATGATGTACTCGTTCCGTGAACCACTCATAGAATGCGGTTTATCATAGGTAGTTCAATGTAATCAGATAAGACATGACGCATGCGAAATGTTAGCTTGTCGCATCTCCCAGTACACGTATCTAATTTACTATTACAAAGAGGTCAAGTTTGTAAGTTTGTTTATAGGAAGTTACCTCTGGAAATACCAGTCAGGTTTGAAAAAGATAGCCCAATTCTTGAGGAAGGTTAATAAGCTTTATCTTCACGCTACGGCCCTTAGCAACTGAGCAAAGTGAAAAAAAGTAAAAAAGAACGCTAAGTGTAAACCAAGTAATAGCGCGAGCGGGTGATGGGATACAACGCGACGGGTCGGGGGCCAAAATTTCATGCGAACGAAGTCGTGGGCAAAGCTAGTCGTTCAAAAATATGTTTTCAGAAACGAAGAGGTCTGAAAGAAAAGAACCCAAATCGAAACATGCAGGGGCTGAGCAGCATCACAGTTCACAGACTTGCGCACTTTAAAAATGTTGACAGCTTAATTTACTTGCGCGATATTGAACGTCAGTTTTTAAATAAGTGCATCCCTTTCTCCAAACTGACCGGTTCAAAAACAGTACGAATTCCTTATGTCTTACACGCAGGTCACAGATGACTCAGACGTTTTAGATGAAGCAAACAGAAACATAAATAAAATGCAGACACGTTAAGATTATTCGTTCGCATACACGTGATAGATGAATCAATTTGCACCGCTTAGTTTCCGTGTGTTCATACACTTCTGTACTGACGCAAAACAACTAGCTACTCATGATACTCAAGAGCCACGTGTTTGTTCCAAAACTTTGATCTCGAGCCAACTTTAATAACCAACATTTGGACGTTAAAAAAACCAATAATAGTACCCACCTCATTAGAGCAGTTCAATGATTAGCTCGAACAACTGATTATAGGTAAACAAAACGCAAAATCACTGTTGCACACACGCGACAAACATTTCTATAAGGAGCGCAGTTAATCTAGAACTATTACATATCACTGCTTTAGTAAATGACACAATAATTCAGAAATGAAAATGAATATTATAATGTGGAATGCGCAACAATGCGCGCGTCAGTTACGCTCAGTTCCCGCGCAAGCGACTGATATGAGACTTCAAGCGAGCCGAGAGGTGCGCCAGCGCCTGCGCGGCTCGTGTGACCTTCGCTCTAGGTACGCCTTTAATTCACAGTCCGCTAACGTCTTTGGATAACGAATTTTCTAAAGCAATTAGCACTTCGGAAAATTATCCAATTGCACGATTAAAATAACAAATGGACTTTAGAACTGCACTATCTGCTGTAAGCAGTTTCATGAAATTAGTGATGAAAAATTCGACATAGAGTCCACATCAGTCGACAAATTATTCTCTACACATGAACATGATTTTTATTGAAGTATTCGAGAAAATGTGGAAAAAAAACTTCTCTAGGGTGATTCTCATTGCGACCACCATATACTAGAACTTACCTTATTTGTGTAGGTACTGGGTTTCGCCAAAAGGTTAGCAACTAACAGAAAAGTTTCGTATACTGAACTTTGAGACCATCCTATCATCTTCATATTATAAATGTGAACATTTGTGTTTGAATATTTGTTAAGTAATGACGCAAAAACAAAGCCCCCCAAATTGGGGGAGGCCTAAGTCCAGAAGTGGACGTCTTTTTTTTTTTTTTGGATGGGAAATCATCAAATGACTTCACCCGCTCTGGGCGGAGCGGGAAGGCATGTCAGACTTTTACTGACTTAAACCCACCCGTGTTCCTTCAGTTGCCCATGTGCCAGGGTCACGGTATCTCTTTCGAACAATCTCGCGACCCCGGCAGGCATCGGTCCTAGCAGACCCCTTCAGGAAGTGGACGTCTTACGGCTGAAATGATGAATGATGAATGACGCAAAAACGGCTGAACGAATTTAACTGTAATTTGTCACACAGATAGATTACAACCTGAATTAAAACATTCCCGTGGATTAATATCCGACCTCCACGCGTGCAAAGCGGCTGGCAAAAGCTAGTAACAAATAAATACAAACCCCACTTCATACTAGATGTAGCCAAAACTGTGATTACAGAGGTCGTTATCATAATTTTAACCAGACATTGTGTGGTACCTGGCACCGTCGCTCCAAATAGGTGTCGTAATTCGTAACTTATGAGAATTTTACTTTCCCCCGTGAGTTGTATCAATCTTATGATTTTTTTGTTTTCCGTTTTTGGTTAACCAGTTTAATCTCACGATTAATTTAAAAGCTATTCCTCTCCAAAGTAGTTCTTTTGAATAAAAAAAAACCTTTTGAAAAATATTGCACATTGAAATCTTGAGAAAAAGAAAGATGTGTCCAGTTCACCTAAAGCTCAGTGCGAGCGGAATGGCAGCCGAAGAAATTCAAATTTTCTTGTTTTTTTTTGCAATTTGAAGGTTCCATATTAGATATCTATATATATAAAATTCAAAGTCCTGAGTGACTGACTGACTGACTGACTGATATATCAACGCACAGCCTAAACCGCTGGTCCTAGACACATGAAATTTGGAGGGTGTGTTCTTTGTGAAGAGTAGGTATCCACTAAGAAAGGTTTTTATGAAATTCCATCCTTAAGAGGGTGAAATGGGGGTTGAATTTTCTGTGAAACTTTTTATTCTCTGGGTCGATTGACACGCGGATGAAGTCGCTGGCAGAAGCTAGTTTATTTATAATAGGTACAACTCCCTCAGATATATTATCCTATTGAATTACTATTTCTTGAAATTATGCTGAGTTGAGGCCAATTCTAATTTGGAGTTTATTGTTGATCAATAAGACTATAAATCTTTAAAGCCATACTGTTACGGTTGCGAATCATATTTAATCAACATACAACCTTACACTAAACGTTAAAAACGTAACTAAATTTAAATTTCGTTGGCTACTTTAGTAAACACGGCCACAACTCAAGCTTTATATTTCCAGTATAAGCTGACCGCTCATTGTACTAAAATCCTATGCAATGCGAGGTCAGTTAAAACTGGAAATGTGTAGCTTGATATGTAACCGTGTGTACATTCCCTTTAAGCTGGGTTAGTAAACACTTGCGAATATGTAGTTACTTTATTCAAGCTCGCAATATTCAAATTCCAGTTCAATTTTATATTGAGTGCAGATAATGATGCTGTTATTTTTGGATTTTAAATGTCTCTTACTCGTTTCGTTCGCAGTATCAAAATTCTGAGAAATGATGATAATCTTGGATCTACTACAAGTACCTATCTACTTACAACGTTTATTGTGTAGAATGTAAATTATTTTCCAAAATCCAAACTAGAAAATTCGCGAAAGCTGACTCATTTGTGGTGGCTGTAATGTGACACGTGGCTGAAATGACCTCGGTTTTGTGGCTTTAAATTTTGACTGTAACAAAAGCCTCTTGCATAAACACCTGTGTTTTTCGTAATTTTTTGCGGTTTGGCTGAGAAGGTACTTGTTCAAAGATCTACGAACCATAACAAACAAGGATTTCTTAATAATACTTACCAGAAGTAAATATGGTTGTATTTGTGGGTGGCGCCGACTTCTAGCAAATATGGGAGTTCGCCGAAAGTATTGTTTATACCTAGTAAGAATAGCGAGTAGTGAAGGAAAAATGACGACAGTTGTGAGATGTAAACTGTACAAATTTCCTTTCCTATAGTACTTATGGCGTAGGCACATAAGCCCCCATAAATAGGAGTTTTAAGTGCATACACGGCGGCTGATTGAACCTCAGTCATGAATGGCTCACTCAATCAAGTTCTTGGAGTAGTCACTCGTTTGAATTTTTATCTCTTCCTTTGCCCTCTGTTTTCTTTGTAGGCAGCCTCCTGAATGAGAAGTGGTTACAGTCGCCAATAGAAGTGTGTCTACAAGGAGTTTGCCAATGGATTGCATAGACATCTAAAATTAAATATTAGCTTTTTCAATTCACCCGGTCGAAGGCACTTTTGAACGTTAAATCCAACCCCAGGTAATAAATAGCATATTCAGAGTTAAAGTACTATTTCCTAGAGCAGCGTCTGCTTTGATAATATAATTATATCTCGAACAAACAGAAATTTACACAGGCTTGGATTCAAATGAAGCTGCATTTGGTTTACTTCCGGGAATTCGTTAGTTCGGAAAGGCCGCATAGTGAATTTGCCCTTGAAAGATATCGGCATGATACTGAAAAGATTTTTAGGTACTAATAATAAGATCCTGATAGTTTCAGATCTGTAACCCATTTGGTTTTTGAGAAAAAGGAAAATATGTAAAAATCTGACAAACTCAGAAAAAAATAATTTTCTCAGGAACGCGTGAATCGATTGATTTGAATTGTTTTGGGGGCTGAAAGTAGCTTTTAGGAAAACAATTAGGTAACACCTTTAACGGTTGATAAGAATCTTGAAAATAATGACGCTTTTCTTTTAATTTCGATTTTACCCCTAGGGCCTTTAAACTGCATTTGTTTAACTTTGTACGATTTACTTTCGTGTGCTACAGTTTTATAATAGAGAATGTACACGAGCCGTCGTGACCAATCGCCAGTCCCATTGACACACTCCAACTCACAGCTATTACAAAATAAACAGACATCATACCGTTTCACTTGGCAATGCAGAATTAAATCATGCGTTGGACGCAATTTTCCTTTGACATCTAGCCAACTATTGACGCAAGTACGCAAAAACTAATTGCACTATTAAATACTGGTATAACTGCAGTGTTACCTATTAAATTTTTACTGTAATAATTACCCGGGCTACTGAGAATTATGATCACCTGTATAAGTTACGTCATCGAGTCACGAATTACTTGTACGTAAGGCGACAAATCTAGCTATACCTTTCCAGTTTAAGCTTACTTCTCATTGTAAGGAAAGTCTATATAATGCGAGGTCGGTTAAAACTGGAAATGTTTAGCTTGATATGTAGCCGTGTGTGCTCGCTACTATATTTCAAGAGCTTACTTACGCCAATATATACCTTCTAAGGTTTTGTCATGAAATATTAATTCAGTGGAATTAAATGAACTTAGAGGATTGTACTGATGATTTGATTGTAAATACACACGGTTGTATGTCATATTTTCTTCAACATAGAGCCTAATACTGACCTGCTTATTGCATAAAAGGAAGACATTTCACATTCGCGGGCTACCTTAGCGCATCAACCATAAGCTTTAAAGTACATAATCATAACGGGGAGATTAATTAATAATTAGGTATTAGTGGTCGCCCAGTGGTCAGAATTCCACCATAACTCATTTAAATAATCGCATATAGCTATCTGCACTTTTTCTCCATATAAACTTTACGTTTTTCTTTTTATCCATAATTATGCAATCAATAATTGTTAATTAACTATTAAGGCTCCGTGCACATAATTAACTCATTTTGGCCAATTTTGATCACTTGTTGTGAGGTAGGGAAGAAGAATATCTGTTTTTTTATTTATGATTATAAGAGATGAATTCTTAATCTTGTACGTGGCGGAAAGGGATTTTTCAAAAGACTTATAGAATACTGATAAATCAACAATACCCACAACCCCTTTTCCGAAAAGTAACGAACGAGTTACGTTTGTCTTCGTTTTACGAAAAATTGCAAAGGATTCTATTCATTAAAAAAATATGAATAACATCATTAAATGGTCTAATTGGACGTGGCGGAACCACTTTTTTGATTTTAATACGAAATATAGCAGAAAATAAATGTTGAAATAACGTAATTTTTGGGAAACTTCTCGACAAATAACTATTTTTATCTATACCTTAGAATCACTTTTATGAAATTTTAAAAATTACATATTAAACTTAAGTTAACCATTGAATAGAATACAAATTTTATTTTATTAATTAACAAAAACTTAATTTGTTAAATAAAAGTCAAAGTGAACTATATAATCGATCGCGCAAAACCAATCCCGCCAGTAACGACCGGGCCTTCCCAGCGTGAGGACGTATCACTTTGCACCGCAGGAGCCCACGTGATCTACGTAAACATATTCCAAATATTGTACGCCAACTACCACATTTTGGTCCGGTAAGTATTAATTTCTTTTTTAAGTTGTTAGCTTGTGTATTTTTTTGCTTGTTGCAAAATGTTAATGTCTTATAGTATACCGGTGTACGAGTGTCCGTAAATCTTCTCATCCTTATCGGCTTGACCGATTTTGGTGATTTTATTAACCGACTTCAAAAAGGAGGAGGTTTTCATTTCGGATGTTTATATGTTTTTTTTTTTATGTATGTTCGGCCATAACTCCGTCATATATAGACGGATTTGCAAAATTCTTTTTTGTTCGAAAGGGGTTTATTCCGAAATGGTCCCATATAATTTTCATATAGATCTGATGATGAGTTCGGGAGACAGACACCGGAACTCTTTAAAAATTGACAGCAAATCAACCGCGATTTCTGCTATCGCATAAATATGCATTGTTTATTTGGAATTAGTGAAGGGTGAATACCACAACTAAAAATGTCTTAGGATCTGTATTTATGGTTTGTTTGCCACCGACTTCCAAAATTAAAGTTATTTTTCACTTTGTAGTGTTTTTAAGGAAGTCGGTTGTTTTTTTTTTTTGTAAAAAAGTTTTTTGTTAATAATTTTTGCGTCATCTGGATCATTCTTAGCTTTTGTTGAAGTTGGGTGAGCTGTCGCACGACAACGTCTGCCTACCGAATCCGCTAGATAGTAGATATAACTAAATATTTATATCGCCCTACATTTATTTTTGGAACGAAGTGTTTTGACGCACCTTCCGGTGAGAGAAACTTGTAGAAATTGTCATGTAACGAAAAATGGTAATAATCTTTTATTTTATAGTAGAAAAAGAAATAGCTCTTCTGGTTTCAGAGGGTAATGAAGGCAATAGTGAGGTGAAAATAAAAATCCAAGATGGCCGCTGCAAAAATTTCGATTTTTTTTTATCAGAGATGTCGTTTTTATAGTTTCCGAGGGTTCTGAAGCCAATGATGAAGCGAAAATAAAAATCCAACATGGCGGCTGAAAATATTTCCAAATTTTTTGTTACAGGTGTCGTTTATATAATTTCCGAAGGTACTGAAGCCGATGATGAGGTGAAAATAAAAATCCAAGATGGCGGCTGAAAACATTTCCAAATTTTTTGTCAGAGGTGTCGTTTTTACAGTTTCCGAGGGTGCTGAAGCCGATGATGAGGTGAAAATAAAAATCCAAGATGGCGGCTGAAAACATTTCCAAATTTTTTGTCAGAGGTGTCGTTTTTACAGTTTCCGATGGTGCTGAAGCCGATGGTGAGGTCGAAATAAAAATTCAAAATGGCGGCAGCAAAAATTCAAAGTGTCGTTTTCACAGTTTTACTGTAGGAACTTCGATCCTGACTGGGGTCCACCGACCCCGTTACCCCCTAAAGGTTATACCAAATTTTTAGTTCGGAAAAATAATCAAGTGAACACTTTATTGGTTGAGCCCAACAGCGTCATTAACTTACTGGTATAGATTTGTTAATGTATAATGCATGTATGTATTTGTTGTAGATAATGGGTCGAAAGACAGGAGCACATTACCAGTGCATCAACAAAACAAAGGAAGAGACGTGGGATCGACACGTATCAGGCAAATTCTTGCAGTACGTAAATTTTACCAGCTCGCTACGGCTTCGTTTCAAGAAAGTGTAAGTTTTTACTTTCGATCATCGCTACAATTTTCATTGTTGTTAATTTTAAGAAATCGAAGATAGTGGAAGTTCTAAAAATACAGTAATTACTGGTAATGTTGACGCGTTATACCAACTTGATCCAGTGGTAATTATCACCGTTGTCTTATATGAATAATTTACGAATTTTAAATACGCCTAATGCATATACCTACATAATTTTAACTTTTTACACTTTCAGAATACGGAAAATAATGAAGAAGCACAATAAGCCATGGTAAGAAAAATATTATGCTGTCTATAATATTTAAGCGGTTGGTTCTTTGGTCAAATGTAAAAATGGATCCTTTGTAATTAAGGTTCTTTTCGGTTCCCGGAGACTCACACTCACTCACTTCAGCCGTAAGATGTCCACTGCTGGACTTAGGCCTCCCCCAATTTGGGGGGCTTCCCGGAGACTATTAGCATTAAATTGATGAAATTTGGAAGGTATTCTTAGCTAAGATAACACCATTTGCCGGTTTAAAAAAATACTTCGTATTTGTATTATAAGATATACGATTAATTACAGAACAAAAAAAAAATGTTAGAAATCAAGAAAACTCATCAAGGGTTTAATATCCAGACGATGACTTTTTAATTTAAACAGATAGGGTATGATTTTCCTTTATATCTATTAAAGAATAATCGGCAAAGATATATTGAAGCTGGTGCCAACACCAATAATAACCACACGCATGCCATCAGATAGGTATTTTAATGAATTACAATATAAGTATATATTGTGTTGTACCGTGTGGTGCCGGACGTAAAGAATAACACCACCCCATTTCTTCCCGTGGGTGTCGTAAAAGGCGACTAAGGGACTTACTAGAGAATGGGCAGCAGCGTTCTCTATGCATTTTACCACCATACTGCGATCGCCAACCCGCCTGCCAAGCGTGGCGATTATGGCAAAGCCCCCCAAATTGGGGGAGGCCTAAGTCCAGCAGTGGACCTCTTACGGCTGAAATGATGATGATATATTGTGTCGGCTCATTTCAATTCACTGTGTGAAAATGTTGTGGCGATGTTAGGTAGGTAGACTATAGGTACTGGACGGTAGATAATGGAATAATCGAATAGGTGGTCTTGGTTTGAATATTCGTAAATGTACTAATTCATTGTTAATACAATAAAATGGTATCATAGAGGTGGTTTAATTATGGTCCTGGTCGCTACATAACGGAACCCTTGAATAGCTACTAGTAAACCTGTTGAGTGTGATCAGATGTATCCCTGCGAGTCCTGTTCATTTTACCTAATGACGATGTGACTTACTTGGACGCTGAATAGCGGAACCTTTGAATAGCTTTTAGTAAACACAGCGGGTGTGGGCTCATTAAATGTGTTTTAACGACTCCTGTTTATTTTGCCTAATATGGATGATTTGATGACAAACATGAATTTCGTTATACACGTTCCAGAACAACCTAGGTCATCATCATTAGGTAAAATGAACAGGACTCGTTGAGATACATCTAATGAGCCCACATTCGCTGGGTTTACAAAAAGCTATTCAAAAGTTCCGTTATCCTTTATCATCAAACCAGCTCGAGGGTATCACTTTATTTGGTTATCATCGGAATGCTTACATTTGGGAGAATTCAATCAATTCTAGTGGACTTTCCACTACAATGGACTATTTATTTAATTCGAGTGTCCCTTTATCTAGCGTCACCAATCTTGTATTAGGAATCACCAGATTCATCTATACCTATTAAAGGTCGAATAATAGTTGATTTCCAATATTTTTTTGACCATTGATAACCGTATCAAACCATAATGATTTGGATGTAAACTATCAAACCTTATAATCAGTGAAAAAAAATTCATTCGTTTTCATCCAAAATTTATTTGAAATTTTCTATGTGTAACAGTCTATTTTGGATAAATACATGTGAAGACACAAGATAATGTAATATATACATATAAATGTTCATTATACCACGGAGTCTTATTTTTTTGACTAGGTCGTTATCTAAATTCATCGGTTTCTGGCCAGTACAATAAACTGGAACTGAACTAACAAATTTAAATGTTTTGTATTTTCTAAAACTTTATTTTTTATCCCAATCCAATTCCAATTCGCATATTCAATTGATTTTTTTTTAAATTCAAATACAATTTTTGAAATATGGGGCCCAGTCCCAATAAGACTCTCCCATTTTGTTTTTAGTTTCTAAGTTCCAGGAATGACATCGATGAAGAATATATTTAATTACAAAATTATGGAAACTACTCGTATTTATGTAAAACACTTACCTCATCATTATGTAATCTATCTATTTAATTGTACCTACATGTACCATTTTTATGCTTATTGTGATAAATATACTATTAAAATGTACACAAACATTCCAGACTTTTATTTCTTAACAATACCTGTATTACTTAAAAAATAAAACCACTATAGTATCAAAACTTTTTAAGCGATCACTACGCTCGATCTTTAGGCATGTGTGCGTAAACGGTGCACACAAACATAGCATAGCAGGGATTTACCTAAACTCGAGCGAGTGAATTATGTGCACGGCCTCTTAACCCAATAACATTTTATGTGTAATGAACTAATGATGTATGAACTAATAATATTTGCACGCCACACTTGGCAGAATGTGAAGATGCCATCTACTAATCCTAAGACCTTATAATGTACCATATTCTGACAAATAAATGATTATGATTATGATTGTGCCAAATTTCAAACTCCTCCGTCCATATAATTTTAGTAAAAAGGGGTACAAAGTTTTTGCTTCACGTATTATTGTTTGTAAATATTATAACTTCACAAAACGAAACAACTTTATCACTTCAATAAGCGATTATTTCCTGCACCCTAATTGCGAAACGCACAAGTTATCAGAAACTGAATGGGATTGAAGATTATTTCTAAGCCATTGCGTCATTTGTTCGAATAAATTGTCGGCTCAGCAACGTAAATAACGCAATTAATGCTGTTTAACTATGAATATTAAACCAATTCCTACCGATAAAAAGTTCGGCAACTAACCCTGTGGACTTGCCATAGCAACCAAAGTAGTCTCTTAATTGAATCGATAAACAAAGATATAATAATACAGAACGTAATTTTTTCTTCTAAGTATTTTTATTTCATCGTCAAAATGAAATAGACTCAACTCTTCAATATTGCTCGACCGAGTACCTACCTGCAATACTTCCTGGATTCGAAAGCAATTTAGTTGGCAAAGTAATTCTCATATCAATTTTCATAAGCATCAATAATAAAAGAGTAACTAATCATTCAATTTTCTCAATGGTTGCACTGTTGCAATAAGAGAATTATAACGATTTGCTTAGTCGGTATTGAAAGACGAACACGCAGCGCTGCACTTAGACAAATTAATATACATATAAATGATACCTCTAATCTGACATTAACTTAAGGCGAGGTTGTAGTACTTTTTAAACCTTTGTAAATATAGCAAAATGACGTTTTCGTAAAAAAAAACATATTTAGGAAAAATTAACATACTGTCAAGCGCTGTGTGAAGATAAAAACATGAAATAATTGACTCGATAAAAAAAAATCATAAAGATTACACGAAATCGCTATTTAAAACATGTATCGTGTATATATTAAGAGATTCTGTCATTATACCATGTAAAACTTATACCAAAAGATAGGGCTTATTGTTTTTAGGGCATGCTAAGAAAACATTTACAATTTCCTTTTTTTTTGTAAGAAAAAAATATACTCAAAATTTTGCAGTTCAAGTGCTCGCAACGACCGGCCCGTGTTCGTCGAGACGTCTTCAACTAGAAGAGGGCCTTAATTGGTTTAAGCTCGGCGGATAACCCAGGGTTAGGTGCGGGTTAATCTCGGTTCCGCACGCACATCAAAGTGCAGCACTACCCTTGCCGACAGGTCACTGCCACTGGGTTATCGGCGTAACCAAATTTTTTTATCTCAATCATCCGCTTGGGAACTTTCAAGGTGAATTCTTTGATGACCTTTGTGGAAGGTCAAGATGTTGATAGTTTTACGATGTAGACGTTGTAGCTATGTTGGCCTAACCGAAATCAAAAATATTTTGAGCCAGATCGACTTTTCACAAATACACAGACCTGCACCCTAATACACTGTCAGTCAGAAACAGAATAATTTGTCGGATATTAATAATTCATTGCTTCTTAGGTTTAAATAAATTTGTCTGCCCAATATCGTAAATAACGCAATGAATGTTGCTAAACTGTCAAAATGAAACCCATCTAGTTTTTTACGCAAGTGTCCCGAAAGCACGTGTGGCACAGTAGGGAGAAGGCCTATACCTACTCAGAGATGCTGATTTCAACAAATGGGGTAGCGTGGATTATCTGTGTAGTAAGGCTATAGGGGGATAAGCATGGATAGGATGCCCCCAAACGGATTGCGGTGATTTTTTTTTCTGTAAGTCTCTAACAATGAGAGATAAAGATTTTTCAAATATCAACCCTTCAAAATGCACCGTTTCGGAGTAAGAATTAATATTCAAGAAATCGAAAAAATCGATATTCTCTGAATGGCACGACCGATTTAGCTGAAATTTTGATATGTTTTAGATACAAATGCAAAATATTGAAAAATAAATTGCCAACTTTGAGAAAAATAAATAACCTTGAAAATTTTTATTTTTATTTTTCAAAAAAAAATTCCTGCTATTTGCGATCTTGGTACAATCACCAAATTTTTTTCGCAAGTTTTTGAGTTCATCAAAATTAACATATAATCAATTCAAAATTTTTCATCGGGTGCGTCATAGTTAAAAAAAAAAAAAAATATCAGGAAATAATTTTTTTTTGGAGGTTATGCTTGACATAAAATTATGAAAATTTTTCTGCGTTTTTCTTACCTCATCGAAAGTAACATATAATTAATTCAAAAATTTTCCCCGGGTGCGTCATAGTTAAAAAAAATGAAATATCAGAAAATAATATTTTTTTGAGGTTATGTTCGACGTACAATTATAGGAATTCTGCTGTGTTTTTTTAACCTCATCAAAAGTAAGTTAAAAAAAAAACAGAAAATATTTTTTTTTTCTTCAGGTTATGCTTTATGTACAATGACGAAAATAGTTCTATGTTATTTTTACTCCATTATAAACAATGGAAAAATAATTTATGGATGGAATTAGTTGTATGGAAATATAATGATTGATAAATCAATCTTCATCACTTTCATCGGCAATAATCGGTGTTATTTCGGTAGATTCAAAAAGTGCTGTTAAATGTTCAGCTGGTCGTGGAATTTTCGATAAATACCGACCGTAAGACAAATAATAAATAATAGCAGCTATGTGTGAACAACAACCTACTGTTCTACGGCCATTGGCGCACTCACAGAAATATCTCAAAATTCCAGATCGGCTGATACTATGAGGTGTATACTCGATAAAACAACGATAGATTTTTCGGGAAATATGACGGGATTGTACTTGAAACTTAAGAATATTCGATTGATCTTTGAGGAATTGTAATTTTAAAGTGCCGTCGTTATTCATAATTACACTCAAATACGAAATGGCTTGTGAATATTGATAGGTTCCACTGAAACTCTTTTTCTGTCAATTCCGGGAAATCAAGCAGATCGGTGGATGAAATATTCTGGAAAGGTCTCTTCTTTTTGAGCAATCCCTGTTCTTCGACTAAATCAGCTAAAGTATTTTCGGTGTTTTTTTGCGAGACCATTTGTTGTACAACTTCGGAAGATATTTCAATATCTGAGTTCAATCGCTTCCCGAATTGATTTAACAGAAAAGCTGCAATCCTGTAATCTATATCTGATCAATATCTGATTTGACCAATCTTTTCGAGAAGTTTACGCAAATACTTTGATACATTTAAATTCTGAATTCGGTTCTGGTTCTATGTTTGTTTGTTACCTTAGAACTCCGTATTTCATAAACTGATTTTGGTTTAATAAATTTACATGCCATAAACTATGAATTTAGACACGATAAAGTTTAATAAAATAATAACAACCGCAATACAAAAACAATCACTACAAAGTAAAAAGTATTTAGTTGCGGAAGTCGGTTTATTTTTCATTGATACCACCGATTTCCGTATTTAAAGTTACTTTTCAGTTTGTAGTGTTTTTTTTTTCGGTGGGCGATTGTTATTATTTTTTTTTTTAAAGTTGCAGTGTTTTTTAAATTACTTTTCACTGGAATTGGTAAACAAGAAGTCAACTTGAATAGATAGGATATCACTTATAGTACTAGTAGGTATATCACACAGCTCCATTCAAGTTTATTGACACTCTTCTACAAAAATCGAGCGTAGCACACGTAGTAACCGTTCCTACTTATCTAACCACATTTGAATTACCTAATGATCGCAAAAATAAACAAGTTCGTCCTTCTGTAACAAGATTGTGGTCGACCACCTTTATGTCTCTTGCAATAGAGTTGAAAATACAACATATTGATTGGCGATATTTGTTCACAAAGCATAATTGAGACACTGTGCAGGCTTCCGATAGAACGTAAGTTTGAATGCTGTCCGTAAGTTTACGTTACGGTCGACGCATAAGTGTTTGTTTATACGATTCCGATTCACGGCCCAAATGTTACTGCACTGTAAACTTACTTCTTTCTAGGGTTCCGGCCTAAAAAGGTACAACGGAACCCTTTGGCTTTTTGTACGCAGCACGGTTTCTTTACGATACGACGTATAAACCGTAGAAAAAAGTTGTCGTCACCAAGCTTCCATAATAATTCATAAAAAAACTGACGACTGTGCCTACACACGGCGAATAAACCATAGTTACGCGTTTTCGTACCCATTCACGGTAAGAAAACGCGTGTGTACAAAGGGCTTTATAAGATCTACAGTTATTTGTCCATGTGTAGGTTTTTCTCGAGATTTATCCAACGCAACGTGGGATTTGCATTTTGCCTTATTGTTCGGTCTCCTTGGTTTTGGTTTGAAAATTGAGCCATATTCTGCTATAAAATAGTATCCGTCTGACAATAAGTATATACATTATATTATCAGCCTGTTTTGTCTCACTGCAGGGCGAAGGCTTCCCTTTCCTTTTTCCGCTCAATTCGATCCTGAGCCAATAAGGACCAATACCTCATTAACCCTCCGCCAACCGTACCAGACGATATCGTCCGTGCCAAGTTTGGAGCTGATGTATATCTTTGGAAGGAGAAAAGGAAGGGGCCTCGAACCCCTCTGTAAAAAAACTTACACTCGCGCACACCTCACAGGCGCAAGCGCGTCAATAGCCATTGTAACGTCAGTGAGTACGAGACGAAACGAAACAAATACGAAACACACGGTTAGCGGAGGGTTAAAGCGTCAAGTTCGTCTCGCCAACTGCGCCTGGGTGTTTTGCGATGCTGCTGGACGTGAAAAAAAAAACAAAACTAAAATGGGTAACTAATTAATAAGCTACGCTAAACCTACGCTCCTATGGCCAGTACTGAGTCCACTTCAACACCTTCTGACCTTATCTACCAACCAGTGAGCGACATATTTAGCCTGCCTATTTCCACTTCTTCTGCGCTACCGTTAGGGCTATATCGGTTAGCTACTCTTTATTTCTAATAAGATCCCGTAGAGAAAACTCCAGCCGCATGAAGTCTACAGTGGTCAGGCGCAGTGTGATCACCTTAGTAAAAAGTTTGTAGACATGGATTTAGTGTTTGGTCGCTCACTTAGAATAGCCTTTTTTATGTAAGAGTGTCACAACCGAAGCTTTCCATGTTTCAGGTGTCATTTCTTAGTAAACCTCAGAATCTTGTTAAAAATCAATTGGGGATGCTTAAGGCAAATGCTAACTTTCCATTAAAGCCAAAATGTTCGTAGGAGACTTCGTCAGGTCTTCTGGTCTGTGTCGAGCCAAAGTTGCTCTTGGATCTCCAGTAGCTGGTTTCAGCTCAGCTTTTCGAAAGTTTCACTTAGTATCTCCTTCTGGCCGGTCTTGCAAGGTCCATCTTCTGTGGCTGTTTTATGGATACGGGCATCGCCTAGTTTGAGTCTCTTTTGGACAATATCAAGATTACATTTTACAAACATAAAAATAAACAAACAATTTACATCTTGCCTGAAACACAGGATTAGGCAATCGCAAAAGGTTCAGGCACGTAAATATTAGAAAATAATTTACAAATAAGCAAAACTGTACATATTTTTAAGCCTTTTTTTTATTTTTGAATAAATATTATGTTATGTTATCTCTATATGCTGATGAACTGACAAAATGACTATTTTTATTTATTTTGCCTTACTATTTACACAAGATACGAAATTAAATTACTCACTATTAAATATTTTACCGAAAAGTATTCATCTTTTTAAAAGTAGGTTCTTATATAATTATCATTTTGTTACACGGCTCATCCTGAAAACAATTATTCTTACAGGTAGTAGTTCACCTCCAACGAACTCGATCGCGTAGATTATTTAGAGCTATATAAATCAAAGTTGTGTGATGCCTGCTTTATTTCTTGTACTGTCTGTGTGACACCTGTCAAAATCACTTTTTCAACTTCGCGCGCTCGCGTTAACGCGTAGAATCCTGTCTGTGTTTAAATTGTGAGTTAAATATTGTGGTTTTGAGTGTAAAATGTCCAGTTCCGATACAGAAACCGGGTTATTAAAAGAAATAGAGAAAATGAAGAAAAAAGTCAAGAAACTTTCTCGCCGCCGTCGACGTAAAAACCGGCATGATTCTCGAGAGCGATCCCGGTCCCGTTCCCGACAACGATCACGATCCCAGCAACGATCGCAGACGATGAGTCCGCTCTTGATCATGCCTACTAACATCGAGGAACAACAACAAGAAGAAACAAAAGAAAATACTGGTAAGTACGTATGCCTTGTTTTAGGTTATGAAAAGAAATCAACTTCAACCGTTCAAGATACTCTTTGTACATCAACTGCAGACACAAACAAGCCATGGAACGAGATTCCAATATGGTCATCTTGGGTGTGTGTCAAAGGATTCATACCGTCATCCGTGCTAGTACGAGATACTTCCGCACGAAGATCAGATTTTGATACGAGATATCATTTCTGATGTATTCTATCAGAATGTGCGTGACACTACGTGGTAGACACCATGCATAGCCTAATATAGGCATGCCCACCCATCAACAGTCACAAGAACATACAAATTGTTGTTATTTCAGATCCAGTTGTTGTGGTTGAAGGTGGAGAAGAGGCTCCAATCCCAGAAGCACTGTTAGTTGCATTAGGCGCCGATAAACCAAAGGAACCACAATATGGTCCTAAGATCAATGATTTAATTGCATCCAGATGGGAAAATTTAATTATTAATGACTGCGATGAAATCAAAGAGACTCTAAGCAAATATAAAATCCCTGACAACTGTCCTCTGTTGGAAGCTCCAGAACTCAACTTGGAGGTCAAAGTTGCTCTGACTGACTCTGCTCGCAACAGGGATGATCTATTAAAGAACAAGCAGCAACAGCTTGGTGTAGCGCTGACTTGTATAGGTCAAGCCATGTCTACTTTGCTAGCCGGACAAGAAGTGCCAGATGCCATTAAGTTACTAAGTGATGGTGCCAAACTATTAATATCGCTCCACCACAATGACACCATTACCAGAAGACAGTTGATAGCACCCCTTCTAGAAAAGGGATTTAATAAGATGGCAGAATCTTTGTCCCGGAATAAATTCTTATTTGGTGATAATTTAAGTGAAAAAATAAAAAGCAACAAAGAAATTGAACGATCTGGATTACAATTAAGAAAACCCAAGCCTCCTACATTGAACCGACCGGGAAACTGGACTGGCCCCTCACGACAAAACACTCAGCAGAAGAACACTGCACCACGTGGGGGGCAGAGACGAGCACCACCTCAGCCAACAAAGAAGACACAACAACCTGCCAAGAAACCAGTGAAGCGGACCAGCCACTACAACAGGGACTACCAGCGTGCTCGACGCTGACAATACCACAGGTACATGCAGGCAATTTGTCTAAGCATTTAAGTTGTTGGCGGATTATAACTAATGATGTGGTCATACTCAACTGGATCCAAGGTTATCATATTCCATTCACTTCTTCACCAATACAGATTCATGTTCCATCAAATATTATTTCTCAATCTGAAGAATCAAATGTTAATGAGTCTATTAATGACTTACTCAGATTGGGTGCCATAACACCCTGTGAACCAGTGGATGGACAATACCTTTCAAACATATTCTTGGTACCCAAACCTAATGGTAAATTTAGGTTTATCTTAAACTTAAAACCATTAAATAATTTTATTTCCACATCTCATTTTAAGATGGAAGATTTAAGAACTTCCACTAGATTAGTATATAAAAACTGTTTTATGACAACTATAGATCTAAAAGAATCATATTTTTTAGTCTCAGTTGCCACAGAAGATAGAAAATACCTTAGATTTTATCATAAACAGTTGTACGAATTTACAGCACTTCCTTATGGATTGTGTACAGCACCCAGTGTTTTCACAAAAATTTTGAAACCTGTAATGTCATATGTAAGGAGCTTGGGTTATGTGACAGTAATTTATTTAGATGACATTCAATGCATAGCTAACACATATGAAGAATGTAAAGCTCAAACACAACATATAATACAAATTTTGGAATGTTTAGGTTTTATAATCAACTATGGAAAGAGTGACATAATTCCTAAAAGACAATGTAAATTCCTAGGATTTATTATAAATTCCCAATATCTTACAATAGAAATACCACCTGATAAGAAAGAAAAAATAATTAATATGATTAAACGGTTTATGTCATTTAGGATTTGTAAAATAAGGTGTCTTGCCCAACTACTTGGAACACTGTCTGCAGCATGTCCTGCTGTTACATATGGTAGACGACATACCAAGCTCATGGAAAGAGAAAGGTTCCTAGCTTTACAGTCATCAAATGAAAATTATGATTTTATAATGAATATTTCTTCCAAATTATTACCAGATTTAGAATGGTGGTTGTCTAACATTTCAATATCAAAACACTTTTTTTCTGTACAAAAGATTAAACTGCAAATCTTTACAGATGCCTCACTAACTGGGTGGGGAGCTCATTGCCTAGGTGAATCAATAGGGGGACTATGGGATGTAACAGAGAAAGAAGAACATATTAATTATTTGGAACTTGTAGCAGCTTATTTTGGTCTAAGATCTTTTGCTAAGAATATGTCAAATTCTCATATTTTACTAAGAATAGACAATACTACTGCCATATCTTGTATTAACAAAATGGGCAGTGTCCAATTCCCACACTTAAATACTGTTACACAAAAATTATGGCAGTGGTGTGAGGATAGGAACATATGGGTGACGGCTTCCTATATCAAGTCCAAAGAAAACAAGGAGGCTGACAGAGAATCTAGGAATGTAAATCATGATACAGAATGGTCCTTAGCTGAGTATGCATTCAAAAAAATTACTCATCAGTTTGGAGTACCTGAGATTGATTTATTTGCAACTCGAATTAATACTAAATGTTTAAAATATGTTTCTTGGAAAAGAGATCCCATGGCATTTGAGATTGATGCTTTCACTTTGGACTGGAGCAAATTCTTCTTCTATGCATTCCCACCTTTCTCTGTAATAACAAAATGTTTACAAAAAATAAGAGATGAACAAGCTGAAGGAATTCTTGTTTTTCCTTGGTGGCCCTCACAACCATGGTTTCCTTTAGCAAAATCCTTAATGAAATCTGAACCAATTATATTTAAGGCTAATAGTGATTTACTCTCATCTCCTTTTAGCACACAACATCGTCTGAGCTCCCATCTTACCCTGGCGGCAGGACACTTCTGCGGACAGCGTGGGAATTAAGGGGTCTACCTCGAGCTTCCTTGGAAGTAATGTTAGGGTCACTCGCTAATGGTACGCTAAAACAATATGATTGCTCATATAAAAAGTGGTGGACATACTGTCAGACAGATAATGTTAATGTTTATAAAGCTACTATTCTGCAGACAATAGGTTTTCTTTCACGAGAATACAACAGTGGCAGTAACTACTCAACCTTAAATACCCACCGATCAGCGCTGTCGCTATTAATAAGCTCTGAAATTGGGAGGGACGAGAATGTAAAGCGATTACTTAAGGGTGCATTCAGGCAAAGGCCCTCTCTCCCTCGATATAAAGAAACGTGGGATCCTACAGTAGTACTTGATTTTCTTAAAAAAATGTCAACTACCTTAAATATTAAAGAATTATCAAAGAAGTCAGCAACATTATTAGCTTTAACTACTGCACATAGAGTTCAAACTCTCTCATGTATTAAAATTAAGGACATTCATTTTACTAACAATTCTGTCATTATTAACATCTCAGATATTTTAAAAACCTCTGTCAAAACTAAAACGGGTACCACCTTGCATTTGCCATATTTTGAAAACCAGACAATATGTCCAGCCAAGACCTTAGAATTATATTTAAAAAAGACTGAGGAAGCCCGAGGAGATATCCCTTATTTATTTATCACAACTACAAAACCAATTAAGAAAGCTTCAACTGCTACTATAAGCCGTTGGATTAAGGAAATTTTAACAAAAAGTGGCATTGACACTAATATTTTTTCTTCACATAGTACAAGACATGCCTCTACTTCAAAGGCAAAAACATTAGGTGTGCCAATTGATATTATTAAAAAGACTGCTGGTTGGTCAGAAACGTCAGCTGTTTTTGCAAAACACTACAATTTACCAATTGTAAGTTATAGAACCGACCTTACCTTTGCTAATTCTATCCTAGAATAAATTCCTAATTATTAGTAACATTTGGTTGATTTTGTATAGTCAAATATCTTTAAAGACTGGAACTAGTTCTTTTTAATAATTAAAATTAATCTGAGGAAAGAAGACCTTCATTTAGTTTAAAACTAAAATATTTTTAATTAAGGAGAAAATGTTGATTATTAAGTTTTGTTTTTTGTTACATTTATTTAATTGTTGAAAACAAGTTTAAGTTATGACAATAATGCCTAAAGCATTAAAATACTATCTACTTAACAATTGTCTGAGTATAATTTAATATTTAATAAATAAATATTAAAATTATTCTTGGTCGTTTGTTTTTATATATATTTTGTTTTTTATTCACCAATATTATGACTAAGTAGACCTACTCCATTGCCTATAGAGATGCCATTACTTGTCTCTAAACATCTACCTGTAAGAATAATTGTTTTCAGGATGAGCCGTGTAACAAAATTAAGAAATCAGACTAACTTACCTTAAGTGACGTCTGATGGTAATTTTGTGAACGGCTCATCCTGAAAACAATTAAGTTCCCTCCCTTATAACTTGATACAAAGTGCTACCCACCCATCAAATAATGGCATCCCTTATTGGTTACTGTGGTCATGGTGGTTAACTGGTTACTCTAAAGAAAGTGATTTTGACAGGTGTCACACAGACAGTACAAGAAATAAAGCAGGCATCACACAACTTTGATTTATATAGCTCTAAATAATCTACGCGATCGAGTTCGTTGGAGGTGAACTACTACCTGTAAGAATAATTGTTTTCAGGATGAGCCGTTCACAAAATTACCATCAGACGTCACTTAAGGTAAGTTAGTCTGATTTCTTAATTTTTAAATACTTGAAATTAAATATTTAAAGATACAAAAAAGGTGTATTATAAATGACATAAAATAGATAATAATAAATATACATATCCAAAAATCAAAATTAGTGAAAAACAGTACGATTTCTAGAAATAAATCTTATTACCGTGAAATTTATTATAATTCGCAGTAAAAAATACCGGATTAATAACGGCTACTAGTACAAATATACTGGGTAGGTACTGATATAATTCGCCCTTTTCATTTTTTTTTTTTGGTATTATGGTATACATAATATAAATATTCCAATTAATGTTAAAAAAAATAATAATAATATATTAAAACTAGAATAAATTACCTATCTATCTGGTAATGGAATTCCATTTACGTAAGTTTGCTAGTTTTGGCACAGCAGACCTGCAAAGTCTGTTAAGTTCAAAACCTCGCGGGTACTGGACCGTTTACCAGGAAAACTCATATTTGCGAGAATTTCACTGTTTGTCCACCGCCACCGCAAACAAAACGAGATTATTCGAAGCGGACGTGACTATGACGTCCCGGTAGTGTGCGGTGGACACACGGTCATACTAAATGTACATTGGTATCGCTACTGTGGCGTCGTCATTTCGTTCTCGTTGACGTCCCGTTGGCGGTGCCGGTGTGCAAACGGCCTTAGTTCCTCTAGGTAAATATCTGTTTGTGAGTTCGTTGGCATTAGCTTACAGTATAGGTCTAGGGCAGGAATGTTGAACCTCTAAACATCAACGGGCCAATTTTACCACAATATATTTTATATGGCCATAAGTGCCATGACGTGCCAACAATCTTGAATAAGTAACAACTGAAAAAAGAAATACAATAATAGGTGATCTTTATGTACAAACAGAAATAAATAAATAAACATTTTATTTCAGAAAAGTCGATAATTAAAATCATAACAATTAACATACCCAAAACAAAAAGATACACACTCTTAAAAAATGCAAAAGAGTTCTATTTAACATATGAAAATAACGTACCATGAGTGGTCATCCAGTTCTACATCAATAGACTGTCCATTCTGCCTACCACGAATCCACAAGTTCATAAAATTCTGCAGTTTCTGGCGAAGAAAGTTCAGGGTTTTGGTTAGTTTATTAGATATAACATTGTATTAAATTAATTATTAAAACATTTGAACAACAAAATGGAAATATCAAAAAGATAAGAGGCCTCCCACAGAGCCGCCCGATGCTACTATAGTAGAAGAATTTCTAGGAAATCTTCATGGAATCTCTTCTGCCAGAATCGCGCCATATCGCCGTGCTGCGCTTGTCTACAGGACCTTTAATCAAGTTAAAGAGATGATAAGATAGAGTTATAAATAGAGAAATTGTTCATCTTAATATACAAGGTAATTTTTTATCCAGTGCGCAAATTTTAACAAATGAAACTTAAACGAGTTATAATCATGCAATTTTTATTTTGATATATCTTAGTACAAAAAATTAAGTTATCGTTAACGAAAGATGTCTATTTTGAAACTGGTTTTTATGGTAACTTGCGCGCGGCGCCGGCGCGGCAGCGAAGGTGAACGACCGACCACCTGTTCAATCGGTCAAAATTCTAAGAATTTCGAAGTACCTACGCCGGCGCGCGGTTACTGACCTATTAGTACCTACCAAATGTTCGATGGGTCAAAATTCTTAGGAGTTCGAAGTACCTACGACGGCGCGGTTACTGACCTATTACAATTGATCGAAAATAGTATTACGAAATATGTAGGGAAAAATAAAAAATATGATATAATAGAATAAATATGTAGGGTGTCCACAGTTTACTGATTAAAGGTCGGATAAAAATAAAAAAAAAAACGTATTAAAAAAAAACAAAAACAAAACGTAGTAAAAAATTGTTGTAATGTGTTCTATTACTGAACCACCAAAAAAAATTTGCGCTCTGGTTATAAAATTATCCTGTATATAAATTATGCGTCACGTTGTTTGTCTAGGATGGACTCCTAAACTACTTAACCGATTTTAATAAATTTTTTTTTTTTTTTTTTTTTTTTTTTAACTTAAATGAAGGATAATAGTTTTATCTCAATTACTGATCTCAATATTTGCAAATTTAGTTTGTCAATGTTTTTTTATAGGACAATGTGTGTTCATTGATTAGTTCTGTGAATTCCTAATAGATGGCGTGGGTTTCAATTTCTAGATAATCTTCTTTACATGCTTAGATCTTTTAAACTACGCTAAGGATTTAACACGGTTTCACCAATAGACAAGGTGAATCAAGAGGGAGGTTCGTAAGTATAATACGCGGGCGAAGCCGCTGGAAAAAGCTAGTTTTTAATATTTCATTGAATCTTTAGTATAGTTATGTATTCACTTATGAGAAAATGGAATTATTTACATTTAACAAGTCCTAAAGTTAAGAATTCTCCAAAAATCTGGGGATATATTAAAAACATTGTTTGTTAATACAACATACATTTTTCAAATACAGTTTATTATTTCGTCTAGGTAGATACACCAAACATGTGAACCTTTGCAGCTATGTCTGGATACGACAACATTTGATTGAATAGTTAGGGTCTCCTGAAACTTCCTGATGTAGTTTTCATTTAGTAGGACTGAACACATCATAGCTGTTATGCATTGTTGATCGCAATAAAAATAACCAACTAATTAATTCGATGCTACAGGATGAGACATCTGATTAATTTGTTTAAGCTCAGGAAGTAAAACTTCGGATACCATGAGATATAAAGCCAGGCTACATGTCAAAGAGACTAGTAATTATTAATCTGAGTACATACTGGTAACTCGAAGAATCTTTCTTGGGGGTTTTGTCTCACTGGCGAAAGCCATCGTCTATACCTAAATTGTAGATATAAAACCGTGTCTGTCGCGACGCGTTGTTCTTTTAATCTACGCAACAGATTTCGACGCGGTGCTCACCATCATTTAGAGGGTTTATTTCGGTGAATGATAAATGATATTATTTCTGTAAGTATCATTGTACAAACACTATACGTCAATCATATTTTTATAACGAGATAAGTTCGACAATTCTTATCTGACTACGAGACAGGCCGAAAGAAATTCAGAGGTCACGGTCTCTTTTAAAATTCAGACATTATCTTGGTCAGACCATGTAGATTGAGGAAAGAACCACACAGATTGACTGGACCTATCCAGAGTCAGTGCACGAATTTGTCAGTAACCGTGCTGTTCAACTTGGAACATTGGACCTCAACGATTCGACGAACAATACCAAAGAAAGTACATTTGGGTAGGTTGCATAAACAACACAAACTCGACCATGATCAAAAGTGAACAGAAGAGAAGCAGATTTATAATACCTAAGTTAATATTTAAATTTCAAATACCTTGATGCTTTGACACGTCGATGGTACCACATCGCTCAATTGCACCCGTGCAAAGCGTAGCCGGGTCAGTAGCGCTCTTGTAAATGCAAAAATAGTACCAAATGTTACTGAACCGTAACCTTAAACTAAACTAAGACTGAATGCTATTTACGGTCTCGAATTCTCGATCGTTCCGAAGCGATGTCTGGTTCCGTAGCAAATCTATTCATAGTCTTGTTTCTTGAACTTGTTTCTAAATAAAGAGAAATATGTATTTTATTTCATATTCATATTGGCATCGCCTCCGTACCTCGGAAAGCACGTTAAGCCGTTGGTTTCGGCTGTCATTTGTGAATCTTTGTCAGTCGTTACGGGTCATCAGAACCCCGATTGTCTAACAACCGGTCTTACTATGGGGTACCGTATTACCCAGGAACTGGGTTGTGGAGGTCAGATAGGCAATCGTTCCATGTAAAATACGGGTATTCAGCTGCATTCGGTTAGACTGGAAGCCGACCCCAACACTCTTGGGAAAAGGCTCGGCAGATGATGATTAGCATCGTTGAAATCGGGAATAGGAATAGAGATTGTGTACGGAACCGTATATTGCTTTAACAACTTACGCGCCGTGCATTCTGCACACACAGCATTTGTACCCATTACTGCAAATAATATGTAAACATATATTTCAATAAATCAGTGTTTAACGAACATTCACGGTGGTCGGTTTTATTTCATCACCCCAATAGAATCGCCCCGTTATCATATCACTAAGTGTAGGAAACTCCTACAGATTGTAACCGTAATGTAATGATTACCATAAGCCACTTGTTGCTATTCAATCGAGAATGTCTCACGTAAACAGTGCTTCATTAATGTTCACACAGTTATGAAACTTTTGCTAAATAACACCATGCGTGTGCGCCGGATATACTAATTTCAGATTACATCATCGTTATGGGCCAAATTAAGACCAATTTTACTGATCTATCTGGAATCATGTTTAAAGTAGGATCTAATAATAGTTTTTGTAAAGATTTACTTTGGCATTATGACTTTTTTGTTAATGAAAATATGACATCTTTTTAGTAGCTCAGTTGTAATATGTAATGTCATCGTCGTCATGTGTCGCATTGAATAGTTCAAAGAGGAAATACTTGATTGTTTGTATGTTTGTTTGTTACGCTTACACGCTAAAACGGCTGAAAGGATTAAATTAAAATTAGTTAGTACTGTTTGCCCTAAAATTGTACCACGAGACAACATCTAGGTGGGTGTTACACGGTGCCCTTACTCTAGTTTCGAAGATTGAGACCATCTAACATTACTATGTTTTTTTTTAAAGATACTTATATGGGTTAATTTTCTGATTCTATTTTATTTCATAAGGACAAACGTAGTAAGTAAATAAAAAAGCGTGTAAAAAAAATAAAGGGAATTACTTAATTTAACTTAACAAATATGATTACTACCCTCACAATTTTTCGACTGATAACAACATAGATATTTCCAATGAAACGTTCTATGACGTAAATTAGATTAAGTCGCTGACAGGAGCCAAATCCTCCTAATGAACATAAACAGAAATTACTCAAGATTTATCTGAATAAATATCCTAGCCACTACATTTTACCTCAGCTTACTACTTCTTAAGGCGCTGACGAAAACCAAATTCTGCCAAAGGGCATGTTAAAACTATAAAAATGACCAAAATCGTATTTAGTATGGGAATCGGAATAAATATATCGAACTATATAACTTTGTTGTTTCCAAAGCACTGAAAAGGAAAGTAATGTCGATGAAACTAAAAGAGAAACCAATGTTCTTCTATAACTTTATAAGCGTGTAAATGAACTGCACGGCAGCATGGGAGTATCACATAATAGTGTTTTTAATTAAGCCCTTATCTCTAGGATATCCCATTATAAACAACGTGTGCCCTCGTATTATTTATGATATGCTAGCTTTTGCTTGCGGCTTCGTTTGTGTGAAGGTCGGAAAATATCTCACGGGAACGTAACTCACTACCAAGATTTAAAGACAGTAACCCTATGTTTTAATCCGGGTATATAATGTACCAATTCCGTAAAACATTGTTAAGTTTACGCGGCAGTAAAGCTCACTGTCGGCTTGATTTTTTCTGACATCTTCAATAGTCATCATTACAATTTAGCCAACCTTAATTAATTATACACTAAAACCTGCCTCATGGTCATGAATCACTTCGTCCAGTGTTGAAAACTATATGAAAATCCGTTCGGTAGTTTTTGAGTATATCGCGTTCAAACAGACATTCTTTTTCATCGGGGTGCGTCTTTTCTTATTGGCGTTAATGTTTATATCAGTTAATAGTGCCATAAGAAAAATATTTTTAAATAAAAATAAGAAATTCAGTTCAACGATCACTATTCTGCTGGCTCTCGATTTTACATAAGCCGAAATACCTAAGCTATTTCATGATTGCACTTTCCAATTTCGCTATCAGGTAATTAAAATGCACGCACTATGATGATTAAAGTTCGCTTTAGTACGGTCTATTTGGCACTTTCAGGCAATGAATTAGGTCAAACGATTTGATATTTAGCATTAGTGTATATCTTTTAGAAGAAAATGATAATGATTATGTACTGTCGTCGTATTTTATGGCTTTTAGTGACAGCTTCATTCAATAGAGTATTGAGGCTTAGACTGGTCAATTCACGTTTTCTTCAGCACTCCGGTCACAGTCATTGGTAACTGATCCAAGTCAGGCCTACTCTCCATGAGAGCAAACGACGTAGCGTATATGCATAGCAAATGGTGGTAAACGTCAGTCAACACTTAGGT
The DNA here is from genome assembly GCA_947507805.1 of Aporophyla nigra. Lineage (NCBI taxonomy): Eukaryota > Metazoa > Arthropoda > Insecta > Lepidoptera > Noctuidae > Aporophyla > Aporophyla nigra. The sequence goes on along the minus strand of OX382291.1, from coordinate 6,854,362 downwards.
ACCGTCAACCGCGGATTGGTGAAGGGCTAATTGGAGCACCGAACGCGGTCGATGAGTTAAGTCGAGATGGTTAAAAGAAACTCACCTATAGTCACTGAAGTTTAGCAAAGACTCCTTAACAACTCGCTTCTCCCCCCTTTCGTAAACGTCACACATGCACCGCCGAAGTTGGTGTTTTAAAATTTTCCAACGAAGGAATTCTATGAAATATGTATATGATTTGTTGATATTACCTAGAGGAATAAAGAATGTACCTATAACTACTGCCTGAATCTTGTTGGGCTTAATTAAACAGATGCTTTAAATAACCCAGATATAGCTTCAATTTAATTAAGTCACCTTTCACAAAGCCTATGGCAAGGTGTAAGCTTAGCTCTCACAGGATCGTTGTATACACCATTCAATTCTAGCCTCTACCAGGATTACGTTGAAAGCATGTATGGGTCGGTGATTGGTTTCAAAGGTACTTATGTAAGGATGGTAGTAGTTGGCGTTGTGTTCATGTAGTTAGTTGTTAGTTCAGACTTACTAATCTAGGATGAAGCCGTGAGTTTATTTATGTGGTTTCTGAAATGTTGCACTGTTCGAATAGGGGTAGCATGTAAACTCCTAAGTTTATATGTATACCGCGTGGCTACTTAATATTGTGCATTAGTGCCGTTCCATAAGCACTAAGGTGGCACACGGTGTTAAGGTGCTCTTCCTAAGGTGACCGCAAACCGCAAGGGGCCACGTCGCACCATCGCAATGACAGATGGCAGCGACTCGACATGCTGGTGCGGTTTCAATTCCGAATGCGGCACCACAATTTCCGTATATTCTCCGTGACACCACCAGATTGATACCATGGTGGTGTGTCCTTAACAACAGCGTAGTGATCTCCAACCGAGCTACTATTTAAGTGCAACATAAATGAATAAATATGACGGTGACTCAGACAACGACGATTTTGACATTTTACAGTTATAGGTTTTGAGTTCAATTAATTTACTGTGATTTTTATATTGTTTTATTTTTATATAAGTAACTGACAGATGAATATTTGCTGGTGGCCTGTTAGTCAATGGGGCCTTCTTTACTGTTGGTTTGCAAGCTAGTTTCGTGGGTTCTTCCACTAAGATGGATCTAACATGAAGGCTTACAACGCCTAGAAACGATGCAAAAAAACGAACTCGTTCCGATTAAGCCAATGGACACGGACTCTGTTCGAATCAAGAAGAGTACTAGCTTGCTTGCCGATAGTGCACATTTGCAGCAGGGACCCGCTAACAACCTGTTACGTTGGCCATGCTTGTGACCGCAAAGTCATAGAAATAACCTACTGTACTGCACTGTGTGTGTCACAGTCAGATGTTGATAAAATCCTCTTTAGAGCTGATGAGTGAATGGCATCCACGATAGTGGTAATATTGTGCTCTTCACCAGTCAACTACCCCACTTCATGTTGCGGAAATGTAAATAGTGGTATGTATAATTTAGTACTCGAGTCATTATAGTAGGTAAGTGTTCTTCTACTTCCTACTTAGTTTTAGGAGCCTCGTAACTGGTTAGATGTACCTAGACATTTTTGACTAAATTTTCATCACAGAAAATTGACAGCATATCTTTACGATAAGGGATGCACATACGTGCGTGTTGGCAAGCAGCAACGTCGCCGGGTGCCTATTTTTTCCTAGGAATGTCAAAATTAGGTAAATTACAGCTAGCTCAAAGCATTGTCAACTTGCTTCATGTTGTGAACTCTGCATTGTTTGGATTATTGTTTACTGGACGCGTGCTAAAATTGATACATTTTCTTATTTATTTAATATTAGGTTGGGGAAAAAGTCTTTTCGCATTATAGTATGTATGAACTTGTAATAAAATCTCTTTGGCTATACTATTTGTATCTGGCTGGTTTTGGTATCATTGAAAGTTTAAATTTTAAAGAACATAATTCCAAATTCAAATTAGGAAAATGTGTGATTTTCATTTGTTTTTCGTACCGGCAAGATGAGTGAATCTAATGAAGAAATTCGATACATTTTAAAATTTTACTACAAAAAAGGTAAAAATGTAACGCAAGCCGCGAAAAAAATTTGCGATGTTTATGGACCTAGTGAGTGTAGTGTCTGTGAGAGTAGCACAAATTTGGTTTAAGCGTTTTCAATCCGGAAATTTTGATGTCAAAGATGCACGTCGCTCTGGTCGCCCTATTACGGATAAAATGGATGCCATTTTTGAAAAAGTGGAGCAAGATACCAATAGTTACGACGTAGCTGAAGAACTGGAAATTGACCACAAAACAGTTTTGGCGCATTTGAAAAAAACTGGGTACACAAAAAAGCTCGATATTTGGGTACCTCACGAGCTCACTGAAAGAAACCTAATGAACCGTGTACTCATTTGTGATTCTTTATTACGACGTAATGAAACCGAACCATTTTTGAAGAAGCTGATAACTGGTGATGAAAAGTGGATCACGTATGACAAGAACGTGCGAAAAAGGTCGTGGTCAAAGGCCGGTCAGGCTTCACAGACTGTGGCGAAACCCGGGTTAACTCGCAACAAGGTGATGCTGTGTGTGTGGTGGGATTGGAAGGGCATTATTCATTATGAGCTGTTACCACCAGGCAGGACCATCGATTCTGAACTCTACTGCAAACAACTGATGAGATTAAAGCAAGAAGTTGAGAGAAAGCGGCCGGAATTAATCAACAAAAGGGGTGTGGTTTTTCATCATGATAACGCTAGACGTCACACATCTTTAGCCACCCAACAAAAATTAAGAGAGTTTGGCTGGGAGGTGTTAATGCATCCGCCGTATAGTCCTGACCTTGCACCTTCAGATTTCCACCTGTTTCGGTCTCTTCAGAATTCTTTAGGCAGTGTCAGGTTAACATCACGAGAGGACTGCCAAAACCACTTGTCGCGGTATTTTGACCAGAAGTCCCAAAATTTCTATAGCAATGGGATCATGTCCCTACCTACAAGATGGCAAAAAGTTATCGAACAAAATGGTACCTACATACTTTAGTTAAATGTAAATAAACTTTATTAAAAAATGTTTTGAATTTTCTTAAAAAATGCGAAGAAATTTTTTCCCCAACCTATTATATTAAAATATTTTCACTATTTAAGGCCTGTATGTTCTGTACACATTCCTCAGTTCCAATCGTCAACCAGTCGATCACTGTTTAAGTATAGAATCAGTACTTGAACATCGTTCTTATTTCACAAAGGTAATCAACCCATACTCAGCTGAAGCGAGACTCAAATCTAACCCCAAGCAGAGACGTGTTTTGTCTAAGCATCAGCAATTGTTCATTTAAGATTTATTTTATTAACCTATGTGCTGATCTTCAAATGATAAGAAATATTAAAATTGCGCATAAATATTTCGGAAATAAGTGTTATTTTGTCAGTCCCGAATAGTAAAGTTCGACATTTATTGAAGTGAAACGGTTTGAAGTCATTTTGTAAGCAACATTGGCAGACCAGCAAAATTGAATTGAGTAAAGGAGCTCTGTAGACTGCTGTGAGGAGTTATTCGCCCCTGAATGGCGTTGTTGGGAAACATTTATGGTAATTTTACAGAAGTGATGGTTTCAAATACAATTTTGACAACGTGTCAAAAAATAATCTTGTACCTTTTATAACCTTTTTGTATAGTGTCATTTGATTAATTAAATAAAATTTAATATCGAATATATGTAAATTGTTTAAATCTGTTGAATAAATAAGGTACCTACCTATTTTAATAATCTTCTCCAAATATATCCATTTTGATAGTAATACTTCAATTTCTCTACAATAATAGAATCGAAAATGCAGCTAAACTTAAAAAAAAAACAACAATAATTTACATGACAATCTATGCTCCAGCGCGGTCTTGACCACTCTTGGGTGATTAGATTATAGATGAACAGATCCAATCACTGCTTGGTTTCCATTCACGAATTGAGTAACGATCTAAAATAAAGCCAAACTCAGCTGAACTGATCAATGAATGAATCTATACCTGAGGAACGTTCGTAATAAATTATTCTAACGTTCTAAAATTAAGACTAAACGCCAAACTAGTTTTTTAGAGAGATCAATGCTTGAGTTTCCTTCTATAATATGGTCCTAAGACGATAATTAGATACACGATTATTTTAAAGAACTTAGATTTGGCAAATGACAATTACGGGACACAACAGTTACGGAACCTTCTATTTCGACTCGACGCGCGCAAGTTTGAAATTTCAACCTGTTTCAATTATATCAGCTCTTTCTTCTACATCATCATGTCTTCTACAGTAGTTTGAGGAGCTTTTGACCACCATGATTGCTTTATATGTGTTGGTGATGTAAATTACGTTGCCTGCACCCGAACTAGATTTCGTTTGTGTTGTGACCACATTTTAGACAGGACGACTGTGTCGCGTAGGTATACGTTCCCGTTCAATATCCACGCACGCTGCTCAGGGTTAAAATGACATTTTTTTTTTTATATACTTGGGTACATCGGTAGTTATCTGGTCATGTGGCGTGACACACTATCGTAGCACTATTTGCAGTGTTCAAAACTCGGTCGTAACAAAAGATGATTAAGAATTGATTGTGTGGTGTAGCTACTATGCAAACACCTATATCAAACTGGGTTTGTGATAAAGAGCGATAAGATATACGAAAAGAAATAGATTTATCGTTTTTACCACGAAACTAATGAAGCAACCAATCTTGTGTGTGTCCAGGCCTTTTGTGTAATTTCCTTGCAGTGATAATCAAAAATTTTGATTAATTTAAATTAACGGATGTTATTGCTTTAAATTTAATGACACATTATTAATAACAAAAAAAATAAACTCAACGTTCAGTCTCTTTCCAGATAGGAAAAAAATTGTTAGCAGTTAAATATACCCTATTGTTGAATGTATTATATTTGGATATTATGTATTTATTTTTAAAATAGGCGATATAATAGAATTAAAGTTAGTCTTCAAAAATCTTGCCACGGTCGCGATACTTGTTCGAAAGAGATACCGTGGCCCTGGCATATGGGCAACTGAAGGAACACGGGTAGGTTTTAGTCAGTTAAAGTCTGACACGCCCTTCCACTCCACCCAGAGCGGGACACGTCATTTGATGATTTGCTACCCAGAAAAAAAAGTCTTAAAAAATACAGTATATTTTATGCTTATCAGCACGCAGGATGATAAATATATCTTATATTCGGAACTTATTTGTTATTGTTATAATTGCTAGTAATTTATACCAGAATTGAGTCTTTGTTAGAATTTTGCATTCAGAAGTAACTATGTATGTTGTTTCTTTTTTATTAGTAGAAAAAAAAAGTATTTTCGTAGTATTATTTGTGTAAAGTCTATTAAAATGTTAAGATAAGGATCCCATGTCAATTATAGCTGAAAAATAACCACTAACTGTTAATTCCCTTTTTTATATTTGAAAATAAACGCGTATTACATTTACTTAATGTTTTTTATTGCATACCAATGGGCTACCATAAACACAATTTTAAAACATCTAAATTTATTTTGGTGACAAAAAATAATAGTTTGAAAGTAGCTTGCAAGACGTCCTGGTGTGACTGACACTGTCATGGCCACCATGGATTTTACATCATAAAAAAAATTGTTGCCAAATATTCGAATTAGTCGTTCACTGGCTCAAAAGTTATAAGGGTTTATAGGTGATCTGGGGAGCGCCTACCCCAACTTGGCTCATTTGAATCTCGAAGCTAGGGCACCTAGTGTAGATCTGTTTTCTCCCAAATTTAGTAGTCAATTAGTCGAAATCAGTCACCAAATATCAGAATCTGTCGGTCACTGGGTCAAAGTTATAAGGGCTTCTAGGATGCCGACCTGGACCGAATCTACCCAGCTTGGCCATATTTATATCTCAAAAACTAAGGCACCTAGCGAAGATCTGTTTTTTCCCAAATTTTGTCTAAATCTGATAGGTAATGTCTAATTTGCTGCCTAATTTCAAGATGGTAAGATGGTGCCTAATTTCCGTTATCCATGCTATGAGGAGATTTGTAAAGGGTAACCACGACCTTAAAATATTTAAAATTTTATTGAGATATACATACTTTATTGTCTTAATTGTTCAGGCTTACCAATGGGTATTGTGTTAGCCAGTGTTTGCAGTAACAGTAGCTGTATATCAGTATTTCATATGGAACGACTACCCTCTCTGACAGGCAGTCGTTCAATTTAAAAAACGTGTTCAGCTACGGTTGGTAAAACTGGAAGACGACACCAACATTTTTGGGAAAAGGATAGGTAGAAGGAGTCTTCAGCTCCGATGTAAGTCAGACATTAGATGTCACGATTACTCAGGCAATCTAGTCAAAGGTAGATTAAGATACAAAATAAACAACGCATTTCACATAAAACATTTAGTTTATTATTTTAAATGGAATAAAAAAACTGCTTTCTTCAAGAAGTCTGCAATCAAGTCTCAAAATAACATATTTTTCATGTTTTCGATTTAATTAAACATAATATATATGACTGATAATTTTATGGCAAAAAATCACGATTCAGTGAGACATCAGTATTTTAATTGATATCATAAAAACTATTTCTTACTTAAAATAAGTTCTATATATTAACATTTAGGTATGTATAGGACAGATTCAGGACTAAAATAAATAGGATCTATTAATTAAAAAATATCTTAAAATATGGCCTAGTTGTTAATAATAAATTGATAGTTGAGCTCCGTACATTAGGGTAAATTTCATCGAAAGTGAAGACATAAATAATTTGTATACTTTGAAATGTAAATTTTGTTAGAAATACATACTACTTTATCAAATAAAAGTTAAAAAAGGATTCACTAACCTTTGGGACGACAGCTGGGAGTTGATAAAATAATTTAGGGATAAACTTCAACATATATCATAATTCAATGATAGTATTTTAATGGTAGAAATAAAATGTTTTAATTGATATGATAATAATAAATGCAGTAAACACATCAATATTTCTACTGGAACAATTGATTTCTACTTGAACATTCACATATAGATCGATTCAATCTGGTTAAATATTGTTGTTTTATTCTAGAATTAAATCACTATGCTCTAAAAATGTTTTTTAAAATCTTCGTTAATGACTATGTAATATTGAAAATTGTTTTAATATGAGATATTCTATCCGTTGTTCGTGTTTATTAGTAAAGCTGTCGTTAAAAGAATAATTGTACGATAAAATATCATCACTTATACTGCATTAAAAATCTTTTTGAAACAACAGCTGGAGATTGTTAATATTATTCAGGGATTTATCATAATTCAGTGAGTCAGAGACCTAAAATAACATGGTAGAGTTAAATTGTTTTAACTGCTTTGATAAAAAAAGGCGGTTAACACCTCAAAATTTCTACTGGAACAACGGTTTTCTACTTGAAAATTCACATATAGATTCAATCTGGTTAAATATCGTATTTTGAAATATTGATTAACGACTATTTAATATCTAATATTTGTTAAATATGAGATATGCTAACTGTTGTCCATGTTTCTTAGCAAAGCTGTCGTTTGAGGAATCATTGTGGAATAACATCAAATTACTACTGACTTAACAATATTTTTGGAACGACAGCTGGGGGTTGATAATATTATTAAAGAATAAACTATAATATTTATCATAATTCAATGAATCAGAAACATAAAATAATAATGGTAGTTTTGAATTGTTTACAACTACTATGATAAAATGATAATAAAGACAGTAAACACGTTAAAATGTTTACTGGAATAACAGTTTCCTACTTGAAAATTCACATATAGATCGTTTCAATCTGGTTAAATATCGTAATTTGAAATATTGATTAATGACTATTTAATACCTAAAATTTGTTAAATATAAGATATTTTAGCCGTTGTCCATGTTTCTTAGCAAAGCTGTCGTTTGAGTAATCATTGTAAGATAATATGTCAAATACCTACTAACTTAACAATCTTTTTGGGACGACAGCTGGGGTAGATAATATTATTTAGGGATAAACTATACATTCATTCGATGATTCAGACAATGGTGGGTTTAAATGGTTTTAACTGCTATAATAATAAAGGCAGTAAACCCATCAACATTTCTACTGGAACAACGGCTTTCTGTTTAAAAAATCACATATAGATCGGTTCAATCTGGTTAAATATCGTATTTTAAAACATTGATTAATTACTATTTAATATTAAAAATTTATTAGATGTGAGATAACCTAACCGCTGTCCGTGTTTTTTAGCAAAGCTGTCGTTTGAGAAATCATTGTATGATAAGGTAACATCAAATGTTGCGACTTTATGTTCTTATTAAAAAGCGTCATTATATAAAGCATTGTTAAACAAGAAACGAACCCAATTCAGGCTCGCTTGCACAATATCAATAGATCATGCCGTTGCTCGGCTCAACATTAAAGAATTAATTACAACTCATAAATTATTTACAAATAAACATACAACAGTGTCTGGCTCGACACATCACTCAAAGGTAATAATTACACATTAAAGTAAACAAAATTAATATCACAGCAAAGAAATGTTTAAGCATCATCTCGATTGTCGCGTCCTTATCATCCGCCCGTTTAACAAGTTACGCAGGGATCAAGGTTGTCGTAGAAGACCTTGCCTTGCTGGGTCGACGACAGCAGCCGGCGACTTGTTACTCTGCGAGGGTATTTCCTTGGAACCTTGTCGCTTAGCGCTGGCGTCGCCCACGCGGGGGCTAACTCTCAGCCATGCTGTAAGGATGTTCCCTCGCCGGGGTCCAGGGTGGTGGGCTTCTCCGGCAGAGGGCGGTTCATCATCTTGGCCGATGTATTAGACGAATTCGATTTGATAGTTGACATGCCTTGGGGTCCGCTCGAGCTTTTCTGGGATTTCGAATGTGGGTTAGCTGGGGAACCTGAGTTCTGCTTTTCACGCACGGCGCGGAGGTAGGGACCACGCGGCACCGCCTGTTCTCCAACAAGATCTGGCATGTTTCCTAGAAGTGTCTTCTTTTCTTTTTCATTATTAGCAATTTCAGCATACAGATGCACAGCAAAATCTTTTGGCTCGAAATACTCATGAACCAGGGCAGTTTTTCTATTGTACGGTGATAGAGGTAAGAGTTTGTCTAAAGAAGGCGTCCGAGTTCCAATGCTAACCATTTGTTTTTTGTTCTTTCCAATGCGAGGAATGGTATTTTGAAACGGCAATTCATAAATATTCTCTTCTACGCTTAGCATTTTAGGAACAATTGCATTGCGATTGTCTTCTAGTTTAGTCAGCACATATAAGTGTTCGATAGTCTCACGGGCCTCTGTGTAGTTTTCCGGGCTTTCCAATCTCTGTTTCAGGTTCTCCAATAGTTCTTTACTCAGCTCTTCAGGTAAAGTTTGAGTAGTTTTATCATCAGTCGGTACAAGTTCATCACTCAAGGATGTTTCTTGTATTATTTCCTGGACTCGTGTTGGCTCATTCAAGCAATGACGTTCAGAATACTCATTTACAGAAAGTCGGGAAATAGATCTTGCATTGTCCATACCGGTCACCGCACCACATGTGCAGATCCTTTCGCAAAAGGAGCCACAAGAAGAGTTCCAAGAAATAAGTAAATTCTTGACACTAATACAGTAGCCCTTGCGGCGCATCCATCTAACAAAGCTGATTATCATCACTATAACCACACAACCTAAGCAGGTTACTATAACTATTCCAATAACCTTCTTATCACGCTCGCTGATTATTTGCTCCTGCTTGTTTCGGTGTGGAAATCTCGGATTCTTTACTTTAATGATAGTTCCATCAGGCACTGACAGGAAAGATTGACAATGAAGAGTAAGTGAATCTTCGTTACATACTTCATCAAGGAACTTGTTGAATAAAATATTTTGTTCGGGTTCGTTAAAACAGCGCGCCAAGAACTCATCCACTGTACAATGGCTTTCTGTCTTATAAGTATCCCCTGTGTCAGAGCTTAAGACTTCTTTCAGCCAGTTACTTATATTGCAGTAGCAAGGTTTTCCGAAGTAATTGTCTTTATATAACACTGAGTAGGCAGCGTGTTTGTGAGCTTGGCCTATGAATTTAAGGCTATTAGGATGGGCCGTTTCAATTTCGTTCTCAATAAAAGTTAGACGATGTCCAGATTGTTCGTGTGTCACTGTATCCATAGCGACTATGGCGTTTGGAACGAGTTCGTCAAATGAGTTTCTCTCCATGTATAGATTATTCCATGAAGACAATTCAATACTTCGCTCCATCAGTTTGTTGAATTCGGTATTTTTGATAACGACGGAAGCTACAGTTATGTTGATTGCTCCTGTGTCCATATTTTCAATCCTGAAATAAAAAAAAAACTCAAATTATAAGTTAGCTGTCGATGAGAACTCGTTTGCCGTATGTCATTTTTGACAACCGAGCAATGCCTAGGATCTTACATGATTATAATAAGAAGTAGGTGTATTTTATATTAGTGTATGGTCCAGCACGATAGATAATATTTTAGTGTGTACAATAACATATTAAATACTCACAAGGTGTACGAAATATTAAGGTTTCCGACGGCTGACTGAACCGCTCTTGAAGCGATTTGTTGGATTTTACAGCCAAAAAAATACAGGTTGTTAATCAGCGATCGCTGAGAGAAGGCATCTTCATCGATGTTAGCCACCGAGGAGTTGAGCGCCATCACGGTGTTGTATGTGTTGGCGGAGAAAGCCCCTGCGAATATCTCATGTATCTTAACTTTATCCAGAACAATTTCTGCAGCCGACGATCCAAAAGTAAAAGCTGGGATGGCGGGAACAGTGACGTTTTTCATCCTGATCTGTAACATAAAATATTTTATTATGAGAATTGTGGGTGAGTTCCCGGTGTTGTAAATATAAACTCTTATTTGAATTCGCAACTGCAATATTATTTCGCTTTGTGCTCAATTGGCGTTTTAGTTGGCTGTAAAGAAGATATACTCACCGACATCCCAGGACCGTGCTCGCCGACGTTGCTGGCAGAGCGGTCCAAGGCAAAGGAGCCGGGTCCAAGACGTAGGGTCGCCACATTCGTTATATTCATGTTAAGCAGCCATGAAAAAGCCTGTCCCTCCGTCGACACCGTCTCGCAATTTTCAATCGTTACGGAAAGTGGACCTGGAATCAATTAATATTATTTTGTTAATAATTTTGTAAGCAATCTAATATATTTTGCTTGTTAAAACTTTGATACAACATTTTCTACAAGTAAGAATATGTAGTTTTGTACGGAATTAATTTAGGGAATCCGTTCAAATACTTTCATATTGTTGATTACTTATGAAAATAGCTTATTCGTATTTGGCTCTGTAGTTTGGGCACAGTCACGATCGGCTTACGGTTATCGAACAGCTTCTATTGTTTAAGCCATAATATGAAAGCTTTCGTATAACACTCTTCTCCTGTTTCATGAGTCATTATCCTTTGGCACACTAATATCGAGTCGGGGAAATAGTGTATTTTTAGATGCAATCTGCGGACTGGCAGGGTTGGTGCTCCTTAACCGACATCTGTCGATTCCGGAACTTAACCGAATAAACTGCCATCTTCTCTATCTTCCTATTTAAATCTCACGTTTGCACATTCGCGTTTGATGATAGGCATAAAAAGAAGATATATTACAGTATCGTTTCCCGTTACAGCCACATTCACAATGTCACTTCTACATTATGCTGATTAATAAGGTAAGACTGACATTTACCATATAAAGCTTTCTAAGTGTAATACCTATATTAAAAACTGAATAAAACTCGTATAACGGTGCTTAAGTTCAGTTGAATGAGTACGTTGAAGTCGACCAGCGAACAAGACCTCACAATACGTGTTGCTTAGATTGCAAAGTATAACAATTGGTGATTTCGAGAGGTCTTACTAAGTGGCTGCGACACCAATCGAGAAAAGATTGCATTGGAATCAATGGAACTGGTTTCCAGTATCGCAGGTTGTTAAGTAGAAGAATATAATATGTCCTTAAGTTTGGCTGCAGTATGTGGAACATAGATTTAAGTCTTCTTGTGGTAACAATGACAATTTAAATTAGTAGTAGGTCATGTTCAATCTATCTATAAATATTTATTATAAATATAAATATTTATTTGCATTATATAATTGCATTGTATATATTTATGATTATTAAATAATATTTATTTTTTATGTATAATAAAATTAAATGCTGTTCGTTGGCTTAAGATAGGGTGGATTTGGCTATTTTTTGTTTTAAAATGTTCATAATAATTCAAATTAAGTTGTAAGGGGGATAACATTGTAAAAAAAAAACAAAAAAAAAAATGAGAATTGGGAAAAACTTAAAAGTCTATTTATTTATTTGGGATTTTTGATGTTTTGTAAGGACAAGACACCGTCGGTCTGGTCAGCTACTTAGAAGTAAAAAAACTATAGAGCAAATCGGGACTCGTGAACCGAGGGTTCACCTAAGTAAAAGTTTCAATGAACTTAAATATTTTTTTCAAATCATTGACTTGTAATATTCAGTGCAAAATTAAATTAAGTGGCGAAGCTTCGCAGACGTGTATCTAGTGGCGATACCGATCCTACTATCACGGTATCACCTGTCCATTTTCTCATACAGTTTATGCCAATAAAAGACAGGAAAGTGTTTTAAGTCACACACAGCTAAGCTAATCCATACTAATACATGGAATTAAAATGGATTAATCCGTACTAATATCCACATTATAACAATAATGGTTGTCTGTTGTTACCTTTTTACGACTTAACGGTTGAACGCATTACGACGAAATTTTATAACTTGCTCACAGGCAGGCCATGAGCTGAGTTAGGTCATAGGATATTTTTTATCCCGGGAATACTTTCTCGTGGGATAATTCCTTACCTTCACGCGGGCAAAAGCTGGTATGGTATATGCGACTGGTAGTACTGATTTTACGTATTAATCTAGGGTGTCTTTTACACGAACTATTCGAATGAGGCCGGGATTCCGCACATCTAGACGAGGATTTATGACCTCCTGCACTTACTCACGTCAGTCGCCCGTAGGCACTTATTGGAAGTGATGACGAATTTTGTATTTTTGCGGTTATCACGTATGTAAGTTTTCAGCATTAAGGGAGAGATGGGCGTTAGCGTCCATAAAAATGAAGCAGGCAATATAGGTTGGGCACAAATAAGACAGCTATTGCTTACTCATGCAACAGCTGACAAAAGTAACTTTGAAGAACTAGACTTATCTTCAAATACGGGCTAACTCAACGTTATCAAAGATAACTATTGTGACCTAATTTCAATCAAGATCCCTCGTGGTTCTTTTTCAAGGACAAGAACCAACAAACACTAATAACCTATACCGACCATATCATGCAATTATATATTTTTTCATTAAGATTTTCCAACGTTCAATTAATCATCGAAGTTCTCACGTCAAAGAAGTTCTCATTAAGGCCAATGTTCAAATCGATGCAGTTTTGGTGACCTATTATCAGAGAAGCGATTGGGTGGAGCCTAGTGCAACCCAGCATCATTTGGTCCTTCGAGCCGGATTCTACAACTTATTTCGTGTAACTTAAATCGATGTATTCTCGGATGAATAGTTTGTAAAGTGTAGCGAAGTGTTCTTTTCCCGCAAGTGTCTGTTCTAAATGAAATACCTGTTTTACCTTTATTTTTCATGTTTCAATACCGTCAGGGATATCCAGATCCTTGTTTCTAAGAAAGGTTCGCCAGAAACCCAGTACAGATAACAAGACAACAATATACGCAAAAATCATATCTAGTTCGAATTGTTGTTCTAATCGGTTACTAAGAAAGACGTAAAACAATACTTTTCACAATACCTTACAGATGTTAAGCACATAATTATGCGTCGAGTTATTCGACAGTAATGCAATGCAAACACATTAATACACAACGTACATATATGTAGCTCTTTATGAACGGCGGGGACACAGAAATAGTCCAGAATTAGTCACCCAGCCGCACGCAGGCCATGTTGTGTGTAGTGTAAATTAAACTTTGTACAACTTGCGAAATATACTTTATTGTTTGAATAACGTATTTCTTTTATTAAAGCAATCAGTTTGTACCTTTCAAGTCTTTATCCCTCGAAAGAAGAAAAGTTTATGTATAAGTACGTACAACAGCCACATTTTGCAAGTTATGTCTAAGTCCCATGCATTTAACAGGTGCAAGCCCTATTGCCCTCAGCCGGGCTCAAAATTGCACCCGGAAATTTGTACGAGTATTTACTTAAATATCATTGTTCTTAGCTCCAATTTACATTGTCAGTTCCTCTACCTACATATGTGTGTGGAGACATCGAATGCATGTGAGCTGTGGTCAACAAATTACTCATATTATGGGCACACACTAGCATTTACTTTGCTTATTCATAACAAGCGTGCGCAATCGTGTGCCTTATCGTCACAGAATTATAGGTCTTAGAAAATACCATAGACATACGTACGTAACAATCCGGTACGTACACATTCTTGTTTAAAAGTGAAAGTTTTTTAAAAGTAATTTTTAATTTGGAACAACGTCAGAATCTAAGTTATTGACACTGCATCTCGTTAACTATCAACGCCCGTCTACACTTAAGAAACACATTGTTCCAGACTTACATACATTGGTACAGGGTAGCTAACTTAGGTATTTAAGTGAAAACTGTAAAAAAACGAAAATAAAAACATGCCAACCAAGTATGTTGAGGTGGTCTGCAGCGGGGTGTGTGAAAGTCATATGAATACAGATTTCAGTCAGTCCGTCAACGTTACCCTCAAGACATTACGAAGTAAACGGAAAACAATACCTAAGTACCGATAGAGCTAGAGCAATGTAGATAGTTCTTATCAGGCATTTGAAGTCAGTAACCGCCCCAAGTATAGTAAAAAAAAAGTTTGATAAAAATACCTTAATTAAATACGTGATATTTCGAGGCATTTCAAAATAATCTATGATGATGGAGCAAACAAAATAAACTAATGTAAGTACCTGATTGTAGAGCTTGAACTCACTGATGCTACGAAACATGCGCGCGTTGTTCCCGAACTCTCCTAGTTAGTACTCTAGACATAATCTACTAATAACCATATTTGACCGAATAACTGATGAATCAAGTTGGAAACAACGTGTAAACTTCCCCGAATTCGCCTCGAAAATACGTCGGGTTCCTGTTTAATTGATACAGACTGATAAACAAGTAGATTTGTGTAACATGGCTAACTTCCACTAGTGATGATGAGACAAAATACATATAGATTCACTCTCATACTGATATTTTGATTGCGTAAGGATAAATTCACCAGTCATTATTGAGACTTGACCGTCGCTGTAATGACGAGAGTTTCATTTGGAAAATCAGTTCGTTATAGGTATATCCGGTAACGTCCAACTGACTTTAGGTAAGTAACGTAACTGTCTAGATACATGTGTTTTTCTATAACAAATGGTTTAACTTGATCGCCGATATATTTGCTCTACTAGGCCCCCCCGCACGTGATATGTGGGTAATTTTAATGCCGGTTTATTTTGAGAGGCCGCAAGTATTTCCCATATTGCCGTCCCGAGCGAACGTGGTGGACACACACCGCTACCACCTCCCTGGTAGCAACTTTGTGGTATATTTGTTTAGACTAAGACGACGTTACGCGTAATAAGTTCCTAGTTAGCCTTTCAATAATCCTCGTCTTCTACCTCGAAAGGTGCTTCGATATTCAACATTGTAATTTTCCTCAATGATACTTCAAGTCAAGATCTTGTAAAGTTATCATGGTTACAACGTTGGCTTCGCCTCCTTCAAAACAGTCTTGAAATGCACAACGTTCCTCCAAAGCACAACCATGTAGAATATTGCATTCTAATAGCTTCAAACTAATACACTTTGAGAATCTGTACGGAAATTGTTAATTTATTGATACATTCCGCCTTTGCGTCGGATATAACTCGGGCCGCATCGGCGGAAATAACTGTTTGAGTTAAAATATTAGTAAAAGACCTAGATCCGGAGCGTCGACCATTCAGAGTTCCTATTTTTGTGCAGTTATTGATTTCGGCTAGTTTTGATCGACCATCGTTGGGCAAGTCTTATCTATCTTTTGTTTGGGTGAATGGTTACAGGCCAGCACAGCATATTGTATATTTTTTATCGGCAAGTAGTTATGCGGCGCGGTATGTTCTGTGCGTCAGTGCACAGCTTCTGTCCACATGTTGCGACATCGTTTCTTATGATATGCTGGCTCGAACTTATGTGCATTACAGGAAATAATCATGCCCTGTAAATTTTGCTCTAAAGATGAGGTTAAGATCGACCTAGTTAGTTGATTTGTAACAAATTAGGTATACCGAGAACAATTAATGGGATTCACTCAAGCGTATATAAACGCCATGCAGCAGAGACAATAGGCCATCTATTTCTGCCTGTTCTAGTGTTTCTCAATTAATCGCCGCTCTATGAATTAATATAGGCAAGTAATTTGAGCATGTGTGACATTGATATAAGCGCGAAGAAGTGATACTACTCAACCCGCCTCCGGCCCATCCGCCCTTAGGCGGACTGCGGGATTTACGACATATGAAACTTTAAGCAAGTGAAATGGGAAAAAAATATTGAATGTGTGGTGATAACGTGCAGTTCGAATTAACGAAATAACAAGCAAGCGAGTATGCTCCCATACAAAACATTCAATCTCCTTTGTTGACTTACATCTTCCTGAACTTTAAAAGACGAGCTACATAAACATATTGAAGTCCTGTTAATAGCCAACTTGTTTCATTATAAGTTGTAAAGTGCAAGTTGTAAGATTACCCTAGTCTAGAACGGAGGTAATCTTTCTTTTTGCAAACTATGAATCGATTATAGTGAGAAAGCAAGGTACTGTACACACTAGCGTCAAGCATTCTTAATATACTTGATAAAATATTTTCGACTTCAGTTTTTACGGCGATGTTTTGAGCATTCTTAATATATTTGATAAAATATTTTCGACTTCAGTTTTTACAGCGATGTTTTGAATGGTTAAACCTTTTTCCAGAACTTAATATTGCCTCATCTATCTATATATTAATGCGTGAAGCAAAAACTTCGTACCCCTTTTTACGAAAAACGATTTGCGGATGGATGAGTATAAACCTTGGCTCATTTAAAGTTTAAATGGAGAAAAAGTGCAGACATCTCCTATTTTTATTCATACGATTTAAACTTAAAAATGCAAACGAATTATGGTCGAATTACGATTTACACTCGTTAAATTAATCTATACTAATATTATAAAGCTGAAGAGTTTGTTTGTATGTTTGTTTGTTTGATTGAACGCGCTAATCTCAGGAACTACATGTCCGAATAGAAAAATTATTTTTGTGTTGGGTAGACTATTTACCGAGGAAGGCTATAGGCTATATAAAATCACGTTACAACTAAGAGGAGCGGAGCAGTAATGAAAAATGTTGCAAAAACGGGGAAAATCGCACGGGTAAGCGAGCCTAAGCGACGGGATGGGTCGGGGGAACAAGAAATTTAACGCGGACAAAGTCGCGGACAGATGTTAGTTCATTATTGACTGGCCTGTTAGTCTAGTAGTTAGTGATCCTGACTGCAAAGACTGAGGTCGTGGGTTCGATTCCCACCTAGGACAAATGTTGGTGTGATGAGCTCAATCATTTGTTCTGTGTCTGGGTGTAATTTATCTATAATATGTATGTATTTAGAAATATATAAGTATATTTATCAGTTGTCTGGTTACCATAGTACAGGCTCTGCCTAGTTTGGGATCAGATAATGGTGTGTTGGTTGTCCTAAGATATTTATTTATTATATTACTGAAACAATTATGATTTGGTGCATTAGGGCTACCATTAAATCAGTATTGGATAACTAACTTAGCTTCTAATTAATAAAACTATCCAATCTGTATTTAACTATAACATGAGACGATCGTTTTGTGTTGTAAAATTTGTAGGTAGATTTCATTACAAGCAATGCAGTGTGCAGTATAGGGCATGCGGGTAGAACAATAAGAGCGGGTCTGTCAGCCAGTAATGCGTAAAGAATTTGTACCAACGCAGCTCTCCGATGGGGATGTGACACGTAATAAGATAATACTTCAATTTTGTTTTTGTTGTTCACAGATGACGCTGGTATTTTGTCACATAGCACTGACTAACTCTTGAGTTTTTAAGTAATGTGTCTAGGCTGAACGAGTGTGTATGTCAAAAGTTCTTACCAAGACAACAGGCAGCGTGAAACCCTTAATTTCAGTCGGCCAGTACCAATTCAGTATCAATGTCTGTGTGTTGATGACGTTGTTTCTGAACATTCAATGAGATCTCAAATCAGCATGCGATTTTGTAAAAACTCATTCTTTAATAAAAGTTTTGAATTCAATTACGTTCAAATAACCCAGAACCGGATATATAACGTAAATTAAAATATACGTTCATTCAAATCAGTCAAAAGTCTTGATTATTTTATTAGGCCTAAAAAAGTTGATGTCCTGGTTTCGTTCGACGGAACTGCTTGACATTGACTATATTCAGTGATGTGATAAAGATGAGAATCATTATGCTCGAGCTCATATTCTTGGCTCGCATAACTTGTCACCGTTGCACAACAAAGGAGCAATTGTGAGCGATCTCCGTCATTCGCCCGATGGCCCATATCTAATGTAGATCTGTACAATCAGTAACTACATCTGCACAGGCACTGCAGTTATTGTGTCAACCTATTTGTTAATATTATTTTGTATGTCACGGATGACACGAAGTTATGGTTTGGGTGACGATAAAAGGTTATCTTACTGTAGATTTGTATCGCTTATTGTAAAGTACCTATAATATAACTAGCTTGTGTCCACGATTTCGCGTGAAATTTGGCCCCAGACCCATCGCGTCGTTTTCCATCGCCCTCCTGCGCTATTACTTCGTTTACATTTAGCGTTCTTTCCAGTCACCTCCCTCAGGAATTGGGCTATCAAATGTAAGAAGAATTTTGCAAATCTGAATGATACTTCCAAAGATTACTACTGTCTAAATCTAGATGATAAATGTCAATGTATGATCCGTGAACTGGAAAGGTTTTTATTGATCTGCTGTCCAATCTCGTGTTAGCTTTCCGAATATATTGTTGCATTTTTTTATCAACTAGTAGTTAGTAGTTTTCTTATCTGAGATGTGATGAAGGTGTTCAGTAGGTATAGGTACCGTACGTGTAAGTGGAACACCGACATATGGAGCATATATGCATACAATGACCGCAGCTCAAGACCTCGTGCACAATCAGTACAATAAAATAATGAACGTCGTCCATCTAGTTGAATATTGGCCGACGACCTGATAATCGGACCCATCCGGCGGCTCGCTACTATCGGGCCACCGACCTAAGCCGGCTACAATCTAAGCAACTACAACATAATTGCATTAGGATTGCCTCTCATTGTCGCAACACAACTTGCTAGCGAAAGCATTTTTACACGAAAAATGCACTTATCTCTCTCGTGCAAAGTGATTTGATCGACCTCACAATCGATTAAAAATAAAACAAAATTGCACTATATAGAAATGTTCACACGTCGAAAGTCACACTAGAAGATAAGGTAGCGAGTTGATTAATTCACGAGTGATAATCTGGCAACCACGTTAGACCAGTGAATTGTTACTAAACTACAATGCGTTCCTAAAACAAACATTCTGCTATAAATGAAATGGGAGTAATAGTTACCTAGAGAATTATCTCTTCATTTTGCGAAAACTGAATTCCTTTGTACCGAAATCGAGATGTTGTTAGTTAACTCACCACTACTCCCCAGTATTAGAATTTCCAACTTACAAAATGTAATTTAAGGTTGGACTTATTATGCATAAATCTATTGTTTTGAGTATAAACCTGCAAGTACGGCTCACGAATATTCCTAATCTTCAATCCTATTTATTTGTACAGTCGAGTTCTTTTATATGTGAGCATCTACATGATTCAAAAATATGTTTGCAATGGTAAGTTTCGGAAAACTGTCAACAGCTTTGCCTTACAATAAATTGGAAACAATCTTTGACACCATAAATATGTGACAACTTTACATCAATAATATTTCTACAGACAAAGATTCAAAAAATTGTGCGCAATCCCGTGTTCATATTATTTAAGCTACTTTTGATTTTGAATTATTTGGAAACAGCGCGCGCCGCCTGTTCAAACATGATTGCATCAATGCGTGAACGTTTGCAAGATGTAATTGATGTCAATGGTGGATATCACAGATTCGATATCGATAGCAGTTCCATTGCTAAAACAATACCTGGAAGTTTCCTTTCTTATTTTAAATGTTAGGATTCAGAAGAACATAATAAGAATTTAAGAATAATATTAAAAAATTAAATAGTAATGTTCTTAAGTAAATGTTATTTTGACTATTAAAACCGACTCAAAACTTTTAAACAACTGGGTGGATAAAGTCTGCGTTGAACCTAAAATTTTCTAAAATTTAATAGTCAAATAAAACAGCTACTTCGCAACGTTGTTAGATTGATACAGTCCTTTTACGAACGGCAACATTGCATTATTACTCATAGGAGAAGTCTGGCAAGCAAAATAAATTTAATGGTAAAGGGGGATATTCACGGATCCTAGGCTGCACCAAATATGTTGAGATCTATGGAGTATTTAGATAATTATGTTCCGAAGAGTAGTTAGATATTGTTTAGTGCCCTACCGTAACATATTTATGAACAGTTTATAATACAACGTTTTATTGATGTCTAACTTTGTATAGAACTATACGATTATTTGAACGTTTACAATATTTCTTGCCATTACCAATATATTAATGAACTTGACGGTAAAAGAAAATCGCTGTGCTATTTAAACGTATCATCTCATAATATCAATTTCTCAAAATGTCAATCAGACGCAAAATGTCAACTTCTCAGAATGTCACCTTCTTAGAATGTCAAATTCGCATGTCGATTTCACACAATGACAAATTCGCATGCCTATATCTCAAAATGCCGATTTATCACAATGACAAAATCCCATAAAGTCAACTTCTCACAATGTTAGCTTCTTAAAATGACAAATCCGCTTATTGACAATTCCACGTAGTTTCTACTTTAAAAAGGCAATTTGAATGTGGTAAAAGGTATAGCTAGGTTTACATATACTAAGGGGTATATGAAGGTAAGTATCTGTAGACTAAAAATAAAATAAGTATAATAATTTATAATCAATGAACTGTAATATGGTGTCCTTAAAAAATAAAAATCACCATCATCAAAATTACTAAAAACATAATACAAACTGAAAGAAACTTTGATTCTCCATAGGAATAAAAAAATCATTAAAAATATTTGTTTTTTGAATATATATAGCCCCAAATTGTATCTTTAAAAAAAAATAATTGCGAAATTCAGAATTTCATTTTGCAGTGCAGTTAAATATTTATCATATTTAATTTCAAAAGTTATGTCGCGGAGTCGTTTTCTATTTCTTAAAACTTTAAAAAGACTGTCCGTTATTCTCTAATCCGAATATTTTGCTTCGTATTTCGTCATTTTGATGACAGTGTTAAACAATATGCATTTATTTCAGAAATAATTAAAAATTGTCCATATAATGTTAGTAACTCAGGTCTTAAAAACTTATATTAGTATTGTTGCATTGACGAAATAAATTCACATACAAAAATAAATAACATCCAATAAAATAATCCAATTAATGTCAAGACTAAAATATATAAAACAAAAAAATTGCTTCATCTCGTCAGGTGAAGCCTAGTTTTTTACAGTACATTGTTTATAAATTTTGTATTTTATTTATTATTTTTAAAGTCAGTAAAGATACCTACCTTAATATACCCTTAGTATATATGATGTATACCTAGCTCTACCTATGACCATATTCAAATGACCTAGTTAAAGTTGAAACTACGTGGAGTTATCATTAAGCGAATTTGTCATTTTAAGGAGATAACGTTGTGATAAATTGACCTTATACGAATTTGTCATTTTGAGAAATGGACCATTTGAAAAATCGTCATTTGCGAATTTGACATTCTAAGAAGTAGACATTTTGAGAAGTGGACATTTTGCGTCTAGTTGACATTGTTAGAAGTTGACACTATGAGATCATACGTATTCATAGACACGTTGCGACATGTAGTACACCTCCAAGGATGTAATCACGTCGATACAATTAAACGTAGAAGAGTTTTTAATTTACGCGGAGCAGTATTGGTCGCGAGGGCAGTAGGACTCGCATGGCAAAAAAAAAAAAGTTGAAAGTGTAAGTGCACTAACCTTTGATGTTATTGAAGGCTTTCTCTTCTATATTGAAGACATCACAGTTTTCTATGTCGAGGTGGAGGTAAAGCACATCCAGGTTAGAGGCGGCGTTAGCCCTCATGAAGACGATTTCCGCGCCGGTGATGTAAATGCGCCTTGCATCCCGCAGATTCGACAGGGAATTAGCGCCGAACATGAGAATGCCAGCTCCGCTCAATATCAGGTCCGTCGTGGTCTCGGGTATATCGCCTTCGAATATGTTCAGTTTCTGCAAACCACAAGCATAGTTTTCAAATCTGTTGAATGACTGACCGCAGTCGTTTCAGGCAAACAACTGACGTCATAATGCTATGAATTTAAAAAACATCTGCTGCGTTTAACTTTGTCATTCTCTTAACAGGCTTTCGTATTTTCAAAATAATTTTGCAATGACTAATATGTATAACTAAGTATGAACGTAATAAATTATATTATTATAATTAAATCAGGTCATGTTTATGTTTAACGTTAACCTGTGAGTGTAAGTAAGACAATACTAAGTGGCTCATAACAGAAGCTTTGTTTCAACCGATAACAATGTTATTCTACACATGTTTATTGTATTGTACACTAATGACGTTAAACGATCTTTAGACTGTAACGAGCCTCTGCGATAAAAGGATTAGGTAAGTAGGTTTTAAAATAGTATTCTAAATTTGAGTAGGTACTTAATACTAAGTCCCTATACTATACTATAATGCAGCTAGCTTTTACGCTTTCATTGATATACGAAGATAAACGATTCCGGTGGTCTTTAAAGTAGAGGGGTCCAACGGATACGGGCTGCTGATTAAATTACGTATGATGTGGGGAAAGAGAACGACTTGGCCGAGAGGACACCTACACGCCCACTGCTGCGCTCCCATTGACAGCATTAACTTAGCCTTGACCAAATAAATAACTACACTCACTTTCGAGTAGGGATGGGCTGAATATTCGAATATTTGGCATATTCGGCAGATTTATCGAACGTATTCGGCCGAGCATTCGGAAAAAATGCCAATTATTGTACCGGGTAGTATTGTATTAAAAAGAAGGTGTGTGAAGTGTTGTTGTAAAAAGTAGTTATGCACATATGAAGTAGCTAAATTACTTTTGCAAGTGGGCAGACATACCCAAAAGAGAATTATTACTTACACAAGGGCAAGGTGAATAACAAACTACACTAGATGATGCGATAACAGTCCGGGCGGAAGGTAGGTTCGCTTCAACGCGCTCTACAAGTGCAGGAACTATAATTTTTGAGATACACAATTAACTACACCAATTCCTGACGAATGTTAGGCTCGGTAAACTATCGAACATTGGGCTGATTTTTCGTATGGAGTCAAACCCCTATTCGGCCAGTCACTACTTTCGAGTTCGCCTATTGTCCCTATCAATTGGTCCGGTCAAATATTTTGAACAATCCTCATTCTAGACGCTATGTTAGCGACTAATGGCGGCTTCTTATACAGTATCGTTATCGAGTCGCTGGCATTCATGCCCACTAACATAGATAACGAATATGACTCAGCTCGCAAGATAGTAGAACAATGCACGTTACGAAAAATTCATAACAGTACCGTTTTGTATGTTCCAACGAACTCTGTTAATTTTGGCCGCTGTAAAATTTTGGAATTGTTTCCGAAGTTGCCGCTTCTTTGGACTCAAACTATGTAACTACAAAGAAACGAATAGATGACACGTCCGCTCTCACATGCGTGCGGCTAAATAAAAATAAACACACACTGACACACACCAGCCGACACCAATTGGAGTTCTCGTCAGAGACGACTACTTGAACTTATCCTTTTATATTCTAAATATTCGGTAGTACTTATTACAGTAATAATTTGCAAATTAGATTCTGGCATACAATATAACATTTTCCATGCAACATTTATCGTAGTTGAGTAAAACTACTGATTTGCATTTCACAATAATTTGCATAGGTATGTATTTGTATATACCGCTTCCATGGCAGATGCTCAGAGGTGTTATATTATTAAATGAACAGAAACAGATCTATTCTAAACGCCCGAGATTATTGGTTTAAATATAGTTCGAATACCATGCCGTGGTAGGGTTTTCAATGTTAAAATCTAAATAACATTCGTCAACTGAGCTGCGTTAACGACGTCATGGTCGTCATGTCAGCCAAAAAGTATCTCCGATTCAGTTTTTTCATTCACAGAAAGGCAATAAAGCTCACATATGTGTGCCGGTGTTGTGTACTCAATCAGCGTGAGTCACAGTCAAGTCTGTGCACTTTTGTAAGTGTTGCCATGTACGGCGTTAAGTTCTGTGATGACCGCGAGATAATCAAATACTGGCGACAGTCAATTTTCGACTTTCAGACTTCAGATACCTTTTAAATGTTACTTGGGACTTAAACTAAATTTATGATCAGAGTATCTATAATCCGCATTATTTACGCAGTCGAGTGTGCCAAGAAACGTCAGTAGCACTGGTATACAACTTGCAGCGGATATTGCGTTTTAATTCTACTATATTGATTGATACCTGTTTTCAAGAAATTGTCAGCTGCTGCTTTGTAGGGCGTTCCGATAAAGCACTGTGCTTAAAAGCTATTAAAACAAGACATCTGTGATAAAACTTGGAGGAAACTGAAAATAATACAGATAAATAATGAAGTATCTCGTAAACATAATGTTGTGGTCGACGAATTAAGTCGGTAGTCGGCTCTGTTGCGTGCGAAACCTGTTAGTTGGGTGAGCCATACGGCAGGTCAGAACAGCATGACTTGTTTCTTATAATACGGGTCGCAATTACACTGTACTTGTTACTTATAATGTCACAAATCTCACACCAATAACAAGCTAACATTTGTGCTCTACTTTACAAGTGGACGATGCAGAACTAGGTGGATTCGACGGAAGGTGAACACAATGCCCGGAGACTTTCGGCCCGATGGGGCATAAGTCAATTGAAACAATAGATGGGCGCGATCTCGATACTGACGTGCTCAAGTATTCACGATCTCGGCATATGTAATCGCAAATAATATTGCCCAGAAACTTCCTGTTTTGTTGATGTCAGTGTTATATTAACCAGAGGGGTAATTGCGGAACTTTTTATCGGTAGGAATTGGTTTAATATTCATAGTTAAACAACATTCATTGCGTTATTTACGTTGCTAAGCCGACAATTTATTCGAACAAATGACGCAATGGTTTAGAAATAATCTTCAATCCCATTCAGATTCTGATAAATTGTGCGTTTCGCAATTAGGGTGCAGTTCTCAGTTGAAAAATTCGTCCTGCCTAATCATTTAAAATGATTAGCCAACATGTAACAACATAAGGCACGATTCCATGGGCACGCCACAATTGCGGCGGTAAGTCCCCTCTTTGAGGAGTGGATAGAGAGGCGCCACGGCGTCCTCACCTTCCGCCTGACACAGGTTCTCACCGGGCATGGGTGCTTCGGTGGGTTCCTGTTCAGGATAAAGCGGGAGGAAACGCCCGGGTGTTTCCATTGTGAGGATCGTCTAGAGGACACGGTGGAGCATACGGTGGAAGTGTGCCCTGCCTGGGCGGAGCACCGCCGTGTCCTCGTGGAGGCGATCGGCGGCGGCGACCTCTCGCGTCCGGCCCTGGTGCGAGCCATGGTACGGAGCGAGAGGGCATGGGAAGCCGTCACCTCCTTCTGCGAAGCAGTAATGCTCGCGAAGGAGGAGGCGGGGCGCGTGAGGGAGTGGCAGTCTCTGCGCCCACACGTCCCTAGCCGCCGCAGGAGGAGACGCCCCGGGCGCCGGGAGTCGATTGCGGACTCCCGGCCACCGTAGGCGCGAGCTTGCGGGTGGCGAGCAATGGGTAGCTCGCCGCCCGGTAAGGACCAAGCTCGGGTCGACGGCGCGTAGTGTTCCACGCGCGCCTCAAAGAGATGTCAGCAGTACTGAAGGGGTCTGCTAGGACCGATGCCTGCCGGGGTCACGTGATTGTTCTAAAGAGATACCGCGACCCTGGCACATGGGCAACTGAAGGAACACGGGTGGGTTTTAGTCAGTAAAAGTCTGACACGCCCTCCCGCTCCGCCCAGAGCGGGAGAAGTCATTTGATGATTTCCCATCCAAAAAAAAAAAAAAAAAAGGCACGATTCCATTAATGCTCTTTGTTGTCTTTTTATAAAACTTGACTCTTGTTGTAAAACAGAATGCTTTGTCGCTGGAAGTCTGTATCTGACCTACTTGTAAAGTTGGTGACCTGTCGGCCAGACCGGGTGTTCACCTTTTTCATTGAACGTCAATTAGCCAGATTTGCGTCGCAAAGCGCCAGCATATCTCTACAACACATGTCCGGTGGAAAATGAACTCTATTACAATGACGTAATGTTAAAATTGGTGTAGAGATTGCGAAGCTACTACACTGTACGGTTCAAGTGTAACTGAGTCATTTGAGTCACTACAGAAACGAGTTACCGCTGATTTCCAATTACAGACGATTTTCTCAAGATTTTATAAATGTCGCAGCGTATTGCTCGTTTTTATTCGTGATTTCAAAGGAAAATATCCATAATTTCTGATTGTTTTTTACTTCCGCCCAAATATATCTATAACAATATCGCTCAGAAACTTTATAAAATCACATTTATGTATAGATAATTGGTATTGTAATAGTTTTCTGTTGCGACCTTGTTGGCAAACAATGGAACCGCTTCATATAATGTAGCACTCCAACCAACGCGATATCTCGTTGACAGTATTGATCATATGATAAACATGGATATTTAAACGGTCTTTTGTTTATGTTGGGGGGTGGCATAAAAACATCCACTTTGATATAATCCAATAATATAAAGTGGTGGCTGGGACAGACTGGATGCGGAAGGCGGAGGATAGGGTGTTGTGGCGCAGCATGGGAGAGGCCTATGTCCAGCAGTGGACTGCGATAGGCTGAGTTGATTGATTGAAAGTTAACTGAAATCAAAGTTAATTGCGGCACTACAAACACGAAGTTACAATAGCCATGAAAACATGCAGAGTGTTACATCATACATTGTGTCTAGGAATATGATTGTACTTGGACATAATAAGAGGTATACTCCATTTGTTTAGGTAGTTAACTAAAGGTAAACAATCTAGATATGTCTTTTTATATAAAATAAATCGTATAAAAGACCAACAAATATTATTTAAATTAAGTTACTTACCTAACATCGGTTTAAGTAAATACCTAATTGTAAACATTTTTAGATTCAATTTTTAGACAGTTTTTTAGATAAAAGACATGTTAAGATTGTTTACATTTAGTTAACTACCTAAACAAATGGAGTATAGATAATAGCACGCCTCCATACTCCTTGTCCGTTGCGATGCAGAAAACTACGTGAGTTCTTACTGGAGGGCCGACTGGGGATGACAAGCCAGGAAATATGTTGTCGCTTACAGAGAACTTCGACAACATTGTAGTGAGAAACGTGTTAATAAGACTAGAAAATAAGGATCTGGAATTGTTGTAGAGTCCATATGTTTTCTATATCATACTAGCGATTTGCTGCTCCGTGCTTCGGATAGCAGTTCGTTGGTATCGGCTAATCTGCGTGAATCTTTAACAGCCGTTATGGGTCTTCAGAAGCCAGAAAGTCTGACAACCAGTCTTTGGGTACCCAGTAACTGGGTTGTAGAGACCAGATAGGCAGTCCCTGGTGAATCAGCTGCATCCGGTTAGACTGGTAGTGGACACCAACTTTTGGGAAACTTTTCGCACGGGTTTACGATTCAACTAACATCGATGTTTTATATTGTTGTATATTATGGATGTTCAATATGAACATATTGTACTTTTCGGAATGCATTCTCTAAACTATCATGAAAACTGTATCAAAATCCGTTTCCAAGTTCAGAAGACCAAGGCGATCAAACGGAATGTGTCCTTATTAGGGTTCCGTTGCCAAATGGCAAAAAACGGAACCCTTATAGATTTGTCATGTCTGTCTGTCTGTCTGTCCGAGTATGTCACAGCCACTTTTTTTCCGAAAATATAAGAGCTATGCTATTGAAATTTGGTAAGTAGATGTATTCTGTGAACCGCATTAAGATTTTCACACAAAAATAGAAAAAAAAAAACAATAATATTTGGGGTTCCCCATACATAGAACTGAAACTCAAAACTTTTCATCAAACCCATACGTGTGGGGTGTCTATGGATAGGTCTTCAAAAATGATATTGAGGTTTCTAATATCATTTTTTTCTAAACTGAATAGTTTGCGCGAGAGACACTTCCAAAATGTGTGTCCCCCCCCGTTACTTCTAAAATAAGGGAATAATAAAACTAAAAAAATATATGGTGTAAATTACCATGTACACTTCCACCGAAAATTGGTTTGAACAAAACTAATATAATTTCATAAACATAAACCTTATGCATAAACCGTGAATATCTGAAGGTTTGTACGGAACCCTCGGTGCGCGAGTCCGACTCGCACTTGGCCGGTTTATTATAGTTTTTTAGACCATATAAATTAATAACAATAATTAATTAACAACAAACAACAAACCAATAATCAACCAACAACAATAACACCAATCAACAACCAATTAACAATAATTTATAATTATTTTTTTATTATATTAATTTGTTAGTTTATTTTCTCAAAACCCTTTCTTGATACTTAGATACAATTTATAATTAAAAACTTCGAGTAAACCCAATCCAATAATATAATAGATTGGGGAAAAAGTTTCTTCGCATTTTTTAAGAAAATTCAAAACATTTTTTAATAAAGTTTATTTACATTTAACTAAAGTATGTAGGTACCATTTTGTTCGATAACTTTTTGCCATCTTGTAGGTAGGGACATGATCCTATTGCTATAGAAATTTTGGGACTTCTGGTCAAAATACCGCGACAAGTGTTTTTGGCAGTCCTCTCGTGATGTTAACCTGACACTGCCTAAAGAATTCTGAAGAGACCGAAACAGGTGGAAATCTGAAGGTGCAAGGTCAGGACTATACGGCGGATGCATTAACACCTCCCAGCCAAACTCTCTTAATTTTTGTTGGGTGGCTAAAGATGTGTGAGGTCTAGCGTTATCATGATGAAAAACCACACCCCTTCCGTTGATTAATTCCGGCCGCTTTCTCTCAACTTCTTGCTTTAATCTCATCAGTTGTTCGCAGTAGAGATCAGAATCGATGGTCCTGCCTGGTGGTAACAGCTCATAATGAATAATGCCCTTCCAATCCCACCACACACACAGCATCACCTTGTTGCGAGTTAACCCGGGTTTCGCCACAGTCTGTGAAGCCTGACCGGCCTTTGACCACGACCTTTTTCGCACGTTCTTGTCATACGTGATCCACTTTTCATCACCAGTTATCAGCTTCTTCAAAAATGGTTCGGTTTCATTACGTCGTAATAAAGAATCACAAATGAGTACACGGTTCATTAGGTTTCTTTCAGTGAGCTCGTGAGGTACCCAAATGTCGAGCTTTTTTGTGTACTTACCCAGTTTTTTTCAAACGCGCCAAAACTGTTTTGTGGTCAATTTCCAGTTCTTCAGCTACGTCGTAACTACGGGTATGCCGATCTTGCTCCACTTTTTCAAAAATGGCATCCATTTTATCCGTAATAGGGCGACCAGAGCGACGTGCATCTTTGACATCAAAATTTCCGGATTAAAAACGCTTAAACCAAATTTGTGCTACTCTCAGAGACACTACACTAGGTCCATAAACATCGCAAATTTTTTTCGCGGCTTGCGTTGCATTTTTACCTTTTATGTAGTAAAATTTTAAAATGTATCGAATTTCTTCATTAGATTCACTCATCTTGACGGTACGAAAAACAAATGAAAATCACACATTTTCCTAATTTGAATTTGGAATTATGTTCTTTAAAATTTAAACTTTCAATGATACCAAAACCAGCCAGATACAAATAGTATAGCCAAAGAGATTTTATTACAAGTTCATACATACTATAATGCGAAAAGACTTTTTCCCCAACCTAATAGTGCTAATCCGACTCGCACTTGGCCGGTATTTTATATAATTCCGCGTAAGTAGTATCTGCCCGTCGAAAGCGAGTCCGACTCACACTTGGCCGGTTTTTTAATGTATTTCTGCGTAAGTGGTATCTGCCCATCGCGTATGAGTCCGACTCACACTTGGCCGGTTTTTTTAATCTATTTCTGCGTAAGTAGTATCTGCCCATCGCGTATGAGTCCGACTCGCATTTGGCCGGTTTTTTAATGTATTTCTGCGTAAGTGGTATCTGCCCATCGCGTATGAGTCCGACTCACACTTGGCCGGTTTTTTATGTGTTTCTGCGTAAGTGGTATCTACCCATCGCGTATGAGTCCGACTCACACTTGGCCGGTTTTTTTAATCTATTTCTGCGTAAGTAGCATCTGCCCATCGCGTATGAGTCTGACTCGCATTTGGCCGGTTTTTCAATGTATTTCTGCGTAAGTAGTATCTGCCCATCGCGTATGAGTCCGACTCGCAATTGGCCGGTTTTTTAATGTATTTCTGCGTAAGTAGTATCTGCCCTTTTGGTTGCGAGTCCGACTCGCACGTCTAGTTTGCCTATATATTTCCGCGTAAGTAGTATCTGCCCTTTGTATGCGAGTCTTATATATATGTCCGCGTAAGTAGTATCGTGTATATCATCTTTCATCGCGACGCGCAGAAGTAAACAGTTCCTTCGGATTAATTAATTTGGGTGAAAATTTAAACCAGGCTGTTTTATTGACACCTAGCTGCAATTTAGTGAAATGCATTTTTAAATTACCGACAAGTTATCCTGAAACACGGTAACAGTTTGTGTCTTGATTCTGAGTTCAGAGCTTGAACTGATCTGGTGAACGGACAGCTGCATAGGTACTCCTCGTATTACTTTGTTACGTAGACTACTTTGTTAAAATTATTTCATCACCACTGTTCTTAAAGTGGTGAACCGAAACATCGTGAGGAAACCAGTATGTTCTAGAACCAAAAATTCGAAGACATGTGACATCTACCAACCCGCACTGGGCCCGCGTGGTGAATTATGGTCCACAACCTCTAACTGAGACGGAGCCTGTGTCCGAGCAGTGCCAACATTATAGGATGATTATAATGATAAACTCAATAAATGAACGTCTTCGTAAATTATCACTACAAAACACTTTTCGCCACCTAACGACACAGGTCTTCGAAATAACAAACAGCAATTCGGCTTTTGTTTAGCAATCCGGACGTTTCGTTAGTTTGTTCATAGAACAATAGATTTGGGGAAAGTTGCGCAGCGTTCAGTTTAATAATAAGCACATATTGCACAACGAGAGGATTTAAAACCAATAGGTAGTTTCACAAAGTAGTTTGTTCCATTAGAGAATACCGACAGTCGATAAGCTACACATATGGAAGAAGCTGTCACTAAATTAAGGAAGCATAAGATTTGAGCATACATATTTTACAATTGAAATTGGAAAGTATGTTCATGCAATAACTGGTTTTCCGTTTAACCTTTCCAGAGATACATTCATAGATGCAAGTACATATAAAAATGTTATATTATCTTTAAGTTTTTTTCTGGAAGTAGCCAACCGCCATGCTGAAAACTAATTTAACAAGTTGAAGAACAGATTCAATATCGAAATGCAACTACTTAAGAGTTGACACAAACACGCTAAAACGGCGGGTTCGCTCGACAGATAGACATCGTGGCAAAGTGCGTGGCGGTGTATCGAGTCATTTGATTTTAATATTAGACGGAATTCCTGGTAGAGCCGCTCAAAGCGCGGTTAGTAGGTACTGAAATAATTGTTTCGCCGAAAAACTTCCAGGAAAACTGTTCAACTATTAATATGCCTCTTAAATTACAATCTTAGCTCATCTTATGTCTTTCGAACTGGTTTATCAGAATATCGTGAACTTATAAAATTCAGGTAATTTCCTTTTTCCTCAACTTGTACGGCATGGGCCGGCTCCGTGCGCCATGATAACCTAATTCTCCACTTCCTTGTGCTGTGCCTGCCTCAGTGCTGACGAGATTAGTTTGAAGCAGTTTTCTATGTACCTATTTCGTTCAATTTTATAAGTAAACTCAACCAGTCATTACACCGCAATTTTTTAACGTGGAAATCATAAGACACCAGAGTATACAAAAAAATACAGCTCCTCTAATTATAATATTAGTTAAGGTATAGAAATACTATTTCATGAAGCGTGAACAAGATTTCCCCAAAATGCCGCATAAAGTCCACCTTACCGGATCATTTTCGTACTTTTTGTTACTTGTTGCCGTCATTATTAGATTGTATCAAAAGCAAAACCATAAGCCACGGGATTCGTTTGAAATACGGTCGGTTAGAAATTCGGAATATTTTAAATGGTCCTAGAATTCGAAGTAACTATCAAAACAAGTCAGCTAAAACTGTGGTGCTGTCCCACAAACGATGAGGCACTTGATATCTTGTCCAGCATGTCCTGTTGTTTGCACGCCACAGAAGTTGATGGACGCCATTGAAAATGCTAAGTTCGTAGCCAAATTCTGGGCTAACTCTATTTAGATTACTATCGACACGCTAAGAAGAAGAAGAAGCTAAAACTGAATTACTATTGATTGGTATTTGGCTCAAAAAATAAGAAACATTTTACATTTAGATAATTTCTAAATTATAAAGAACAACAGTTGAATGTAGGTAAATAATTAAACAGAATAACCGTTCCAGTTTGATACTCTTGAAAAATTACTAAGATCTAAGAAGCTAACCCATTACGAACTATATATAAGTACATTTGTATGACTAAGTAAGGTTATTGAGAGCTTCATAAACACAAGTTTTAATAATTGTACCTTACAAACGTTTGACCACCCGCCACCGACAACGGGACGTCAACTCTGCAGTTACATTCTTTGATAATAGGGCTGCACATCATTCATTGCTTTATTCCTTTCCTAAGTCAAAATATTTTGAAGCTAACTGTTTTCGGATATCTCGTCAAACATATTCCGACAAATCGAAATTTCACATTTTATCGCTATTAGTCATTTAGTAAACAATGACACACTACTTAGTATTACGTAAAAGGAATCAATAAGTACACTAATATGCCTTGGTAAGTGTTTAATATTCACAAAGTTCTTTGTCGTTTATTGCCGTCATTAATTAAAACAATGCATGTAACTGTAATAATTTTTTTTTACATACCTCTCTTTTTCGGCCCCTTCACCGAGAGTAATGATAAGTCCATGCAACAAGAGAAATCGCGTTATGTAATTTCGGTTTGTGCCTTTTATGCTTGGTTTTAAAATATGAATATATACGAGGTGCATTCAATATATACGAGTGATCGTCGAAGTGTGCAGTATTAAATAAAAATGTTAGCTTTCTGCACTACTTCTCCATATTATTAAATTATTATTCAAATTAATTTGAACTGTGCCAAATTTCATACTCCTCTGCCCGCGTATCTTATTTTCGTAAAAAGGGCTACACATTTTTTGATTCACGTATTAATGTAAGTACCTGGATGACCGAGCTCTGCTCGGTTTTTTTTTTTTGGTAAAAACACATTTTCAAAAAATGAATCCTAGCTAGATTGATTTATCGCCCCCGAAACCCCCTGTATACTAAATTTCAAAAAAACGTTGGAGCCGTTTCCGAGATTCAGATTATATATATATATATATATACAAGAATTGCTCGTTTAAAGCTATAAGATAAAATAAGATCTTTTTGAAAATTATCTCCTCCGAAAATGTAACATGTCGAAGTGAATGCCGTCGAAGATTGCCTTAAAAATTAGCTTCTGGGAAATGTTATCTGCAGCTTGGCTCACCGAGAGTGAGCGGCATGTTAACGAAACGTTCTAATACTTCTTGATGTTATACTGATTCTGCCTATCTGACCCTGTTTGGTATAAGTCATAAGTTCATAACATAAAGAACACACTATAAAGATTTAAAACATTTTACAATAGTACTAAAATCGTCGAGATTTCATATTATCTACAGTTTTTCTAATTAGCCCGATCCAGATAATTTGCAACGGAATGAATTTCCAATTAGTTCCACGTTGTATTTTAAAATTGTACATGGGTATCTTGTTCCTAGAATCCTGAAAACTCTACACGGTTCATGGACGATTTGGGGATGCATAATCGCCGATGGAAAATCCGAACTTGCTTTTGTATCTGGACCTCGCTTACCATTATCGAAGTGTGTCTGGAGCCTCATGTTGTACAATACGCACATTTTACTGGCTAAGAGTTCATTTTTATGCAGGACAGTGCCAGAGTTCATGCCGCAGGCATAGTAAATGGATACCTGGGCAAAGTCGGTATAACAGTGATGGGCTGGCCTGCTAGAAGCTCATTAGCATAGAACAGCTATGGGATGAGTTGAAGAGACGAGTCAGAGCAAGATATCTTGCTCCGGAGACACAAGGCCAGATTTAAATAGCTATACCAGAAGAGTGTGATAACATCCCACAACATAAGATTGTGAATCTCGTCCGTTTCTTGAGGAACAGCATGGAAGCAGTCATTAGAGCCCGAGGGGAAATACGAGATTCTGAATAAACTTTTTTAAACATTTTTTTTACGTTTTTGTTGGTAAAATTTTACCAAACTACATTAAAATTCGTTAATATCCGCGATTAAGTGATTTGTTTTTTTTTTTTATAAAGAAAAATATATAAAATTCATACAAAACCAAACTTCAGAGGTGCTTCGATTTTTTCGATAAGTGTATTTTCCTTCATGCGTTTAATTTATGTAGTAATAAGTTTCCGTATACACTACCATAGGTTATGAGAATAATATAAACATTTATCTACTCTTGGAATAAATATTAGTGAGGAACGTCAAGCGAAATGCTTCAATGCGATTTGCGCACTTTGATTTAATGTAACACTGATTACATTTCTATCGTGAAGTTTATTTTATTTTCCACTCACTACTCCGTTTAGTTTAGAATCAAATTTAAAATAGCTTTAGAGTCACTCTAAAAAAGTTTTGCCTTATTGTCAGTGCCTATGTAGGTTTAGTTTTGATACTACCTTCGGTTGCCTCGCTATTTAAAATCGCATAAATGTTGATCCATTTTAAATACTCTATCCTGACGTACCTATATTTAATGATGTTGCGACACGCCCTAAACGTCATAGGAAGTTTTACGAGACTTTTTAAATAAGATTTATCTTTCTACACTGATGTTCTACTACTTGATAGAATAACAAAGTGATATCGCTGCGGACAACTTTGTGACTTAAAAATAACTGAATATTGAAATATGTATGTTATAAAACTTTATAACTCTCCATTTTAAAAAGTTTTAAAAATTGCCATACTTTTTGCCTCTTTGTGTTGACAAAACTCCTAGTCTCTCTATTCTAGTAGGTATTGCAAGTAGTTCTTGTAAATGTTTCGTTCCAATATCTAAGGGATTCCTTTTTTCAATCGTCTTAACTGCACTAGATCATAATTCTTTTTGTTTTGGTCTCTTACATTGATCAAGTAAAGGTACCAAAATTCAAAGACATTCCTAGTATTCGCTCTGGATCGTCATTATCATCTGCTTCAGTAGATATGCATGGAAGTGTGAGTTGAAATTAGTTATTTCATGGAAATATGCAGCTTCATCAACGTAGTCTATATAAAAGGATACACGGTATCAAACATCCTTTGAAAAACGTGAAAATTTCAATACCGACCTATTGGTATTTGCACTATGCGCCAAAATAGCTCTGTACATCCAAATTCCAGTTAGGCTTTTGTTTTGCAGAATAAATGCGGTTTTATCAGAGTAATTTCACCTGCAAAAATGTACTTAATTAAATACATTTCTTTATTCATTATTTATTTTACAGTACTTTGTAGCTGAATTTACAATGAAACACAAATTTATTTTTCATGCATGGTGCATCCAGTATAGAACGGGAATCCATAAAATCTCGTAAAACGTTACTAATGTCCGATGTGAAGTTTGTATCAGAATACCGTAGTAGAGGCCTCGGCCGTCGCAGGAAGCGATCTCTCATTACGTTTTTTTATGGTTTGTCCGATGCTCCCGCCCGGCCGCGCTGCGTTCACGATGCGTGCTGAGACCGGCTCGTATGATTAGTTTTATTTATTTTTTCTACAATAGGTTGGATTATTTTTAGTAAGGCGCCGTATCTAAATGTAATTTTTTGAAACTGAATGCGAATATATCAGAAGAGTAGTCGGTGACAATTTAAATATGATTTCGTTTGTTGCGTTTTTTGACTCATATTCAAAACCATTTTGAATGATTATCAAAATCCTGGTTGTATTTTCATTACACTGTAGAGTGCTAATGATGCCGTAAAGCTAATTGAAGGGTCGGGTAGCATGCAACGTTTAATAGGCGGCCCTATTTTGTACATTTGTCAACAGGGCGGTCGCGAAGGGGCCACCCTTCGTGTTCTAACATCTCGAATGCAGTTACCGGGCTTCTCGAGCAACAGTTGTAAGCGTGGAGCTCTAAGCTTTTTACGACGCTCTACTGCGATATAAGTTCCCACATATTGAAGTTGACTCGATGCATCTTTACACCTCGTTTTTGGCACGTAATGTTGAATCTACACATATGAACTCCATATGTTTTTATTAGTAAATCCTTGAAATTTAAAAAACGTTTTTTACCAAAAGGTATTGCTAGGCTTGTTGCCCTGTTTTATTGTTATACTTATGTTAAACACCGCTCTTCCATTTAAATTGTATGTTTTGCATTCACAAAGTCAGGATCCGGCTTCCTTTCGTCACGCAGTGCCAATTTTGAATTCATACGACTAATTAAGGTACAGTTTTCATTCCCCTCATATTTTTCAATAATTGACTATTTCAATTGAATTGTGAGTACAATTTTGTTTTCAGTGACCATATCCTCCTAGGGTCCGGCAGTTCCGATACAATTTGTTTGTATCGTTGTGCTACAATTATCCTAAACTATACCGGCCTGTGATTGTCCTACAGCAGGATACCGCCGCTTATCATTCATACAAGGATCGAGTAACAATCCCTACGCCTGATCAGTGTGTTGCGATAGACCATCGTCAGGTAAAAATTCGCAGAATTTTTGTTATCATTATCAGTGATCATCATCAGCCTATATTAATCCTATTGCTGGAACACAGGCCTCCACTCAGTGAGAGGAAGTAGGCCATAATCTACCACGCGGTCCCTATGCGGTTTAGTAGATGTCAGATGTCTTCAATTCTTTTATCATGCCGGTTTATAGAGGTGGTGATTAAATTATTTACACAAAGTAAAGCGCCTGACTGGGTTCGAACCCACGACCTACAACTCGGTGAGTCGGGGTCGATACCACTGGTTAACTTAGCTTAGAAAAGTCCCATAGGTAAATTGCCAGAGTCTAACTCGATACCTCGCGTTCGTGCAGTGGATCCCTTATCTATTGGCCTACACGGAATTAATTAATTGTAGACACTACTGCAAAGGCAATTTGGAATTCGTACGATAAATCAAATGTTGTTGATAAATGTTATAAATAGTACAGCAACACAGGTGTCTAACTGCAGTACTTCTTAACCGTAAGTGAACCTAATGAGCCAATAATGTTCCCACTGCTGAGACATATGCCTATTTGTATAAGGAAGGACCGTGTCCACAACGCGGGAACTGTTCGGAAAGGTGGATGTCACATGTCTAAGAATTTTTGGTTCTAACACATGCCGGTTTCCTCACGAAGTTTTTCTTCTCCGTTTTGAGAGCAGTGATGATGAAATGAAATAGTGCAAGAAATGCAATGTAATAGGCAAAGAATAGTGCTTTGAATTAGAATCTGCGATTCGTAAGTCGGGTACTACTGGGCCACCACTGCTCGCATCCGTATATTAGTGTTCTTTTACAAATTAAAGGTTAATTGTTTGTTTCCACCAGAAATATTTTAAGTATAGCTTCGGTTCTTCTAAGGTATTTATTCTCGGCCACCGTTCTGCCAAATACTCTGTCCACTGCCATTTTCGTGCAGTTGTGGCGATATCGAATTATTTTCTTTTTTGTTATTTTTGGTAAGTATGCGTATATCGACCCTTGCTTGAGTCTCATCTTGTGTTTGTATCCTGAGTGTGAGTTCATGTTTTGCTGCACCGTGCGTGTAGTCTTTAGATATCCCTGACTTTATCTACGAGTTTGCCGAACGTATTCCGTCTCAGAATGTTTTTTGTTAATTACCTGGTATCGTCCAGTTGCTTTCCAAATATAGTGTTATATGTTTTAAAAAGGAGTTTCATAAGTGCCTACATTTTTGTGATAGCTGAGGAATTTCTTACTATCATGGCCAAGATAAACAGATTTCATCTACGTTTAATTGTAAAGGCGCTCATACGTGTATATATTATTTTTAAAGGAAATATGGACAGATTGGTATCGGCCGGTTGCTGTTTGTACATTGCCTGCATGCAGATGTCGAATCCACGTCCAGTAGACAATAGCCCGCGAGGGCATACTGCGACAGTAATTAACTTCCTGTTTTATTCGATGCTACAATCGGTGGGCACCTCTGTGTTGGCGTGGACTAACACACACGTATCAATTTATCCAAATGTACCGTTAGCTCGTATAAAATGGCCTCACAGTGGTTTTTGATGCGCAGTATGTTTAAAATGATTCACAGCCAATCATTAATATTTTTAGACTTTCTAAGAATTTTGAACTCTACTTCCTCGGGTTTGGTTATCAGTTATCCCTGTTTAATTTCTTAGCGCATCTGTTTCGTTTTATTTTATTTAAGTTTTTATTTTTCGGACGCTATTTGAATATATTTCTGCTATTGCTAATTTTTGCAAAATAATTCTGTTACTAGATAAATTGCATAACAGCAATTGTTGAGCTATGCGTTCATTAATATTTGAATCTAAACGTAGGCAATACCGCAACGGTCATTGACATATATTCCTATATTTTTTTCAGGTTTTTGAACCGTGTCCAATATTTCGCTGAGCGCTGTACGTTTGACATTGTTTCGATGCGAGACGCCGGTTTCCTTCATGCGAAACATATTTTAATTTAGAATATCCGAGAGTCGCCGTCTACTTCAACGCATGTATTTGTGTATGAACTAGACTTGAATTTTGCGAGTGCGCCGGCACCGCAAATAGCCGGGTCGGGAGTGCGTCGGCCGATACGGACCTGTGTTTTGGCATCCACCCGTCCTGGCCAATTAGGAGACCTACGTGTAGCCTCTGTCTCCTTTGTCAATCATGCCTTTAGCATAACATAGCTGCATATTATAGCAAAATATACATATAACTATTACTAGGTGTTTTCTCCAAATGACCAAATAAATCAAGTTTAAAACAACACCATTTTAACATATTGACATAGCAGTTAAGATAATATTTTAATGTTAGGAATCTGGCCCCTTGTACCTAATAGCGTCGACACGACGTATTAACAAAGACGACGAATGTCCATCTAATTTAGCATTCGTTGTGTATGAGTAATGAGATCATTACAGCTCAATAAAGTATATTATTTGAATGACGCATAAAAGAAAAATACTTTTTAAGTTGTGCTAACTTGGTGTATACACATTATACTGTAAGTATGGATAAAATATGTA
Organism: Aporophyla nigra; assembly: GCA_947507805.1. Classification (NCBI taxonomy): domain Eukaryota; kingdom Metazoa; phylum Arthropoda; class Insecta; order Lepidoptera; family Noctuidae; genus Aporophyla; species Aporophyla nigra. Next base: position 6,814,534 of record OX382291.1, on the reverse strand, counting down.
TCGTAATGAATTTTGCTGTAACGATACGTGCCTGCCTCCTTGTTGTGAGTGCAGACAATGCGTCGAGGGCTCGGGACTCAGGTAGACCTCTTTTTATTTACAACTTTTTGTTGCAGCTACACTTTTTTGCAACTGCCGCCTGGTAGATGTTTGTTTATAAAGTAATAAAGCTGTTTTGAGCTGTACAAGTTGTTCAGTCAATAGTTGTCTAGTCTAGAAGACTTGGGCTTAGGGATGGTACTTAGTAATATGACAGTTTCTTCGGACATTGTCGCCGACTGCACTTTGGAATTAGTGTCACAGAAGCAGGAAATATCGTTTGTTCTATGTTGTGTTTGGCACATGTTTAATGTATTCTTATTTTCTGCAATATTGAATTGTTGAGTTTCATTAAAATAAAAAGAACCTCAGAACTCTTAAAGTATTCCCATATCCAGCTGCATACGAAATATTCAACTATTAGTGTAATTCCACTTAATAGTGTGATCACAAGCGTAGGTAAATTAGGGTGATTCAAAACGCAACAATTTCCATTAGAGATGTGTCGGTGTTGGCTTGCTGCTATTTTTGAAATGCTACTCTACATTATATTAGTACTGTAGCATGACGTTTTGTTCATTTTAAAACAACATTTACTCCATGATTTTGTCGTAATGTGTCTTGAACATGTTTCAACGTGCTGAGAATAAGAAAGAGCTCCTTCCGTTGTTAATCGTTTCCTTCTATCAACGGCTACTTATCATATGTTTGATTTACATTAGCAATAATTAAACTAGTTTCCGATTACTGAACGTGACTCTCCGTACAAAGAACTTCGCTCAACAAACTTTTGAGATAAATATCCAAGCGGAAAACTTTTCTGACACTTTGTATTCCTAGAAATAAGTTAATGTCCGAATAACTGAGGGCGCCTGACCGTACATCTGGCAAAGAACGTTCACTTTTGTTTGTTTGTAACATACGAATATAGTAAGACGTACCTGGTCATGTCTCAGAGTGCAGTTGACGATTTTCCATGATGGGTGAGTGTCTGGTGTGCAGTTACAATAGTCCAGTGCACAAATTCCAATATCAGGTTCACCACTTATAAGAGGACTTAGCACCGCGAGCGCGAGTAACGCCGTGAGAGACGTCATTATGCCGCGCTGGGGCGCGAGAGACCGCGCGCGTTGAGCGTCATGCACAGACTGGCGCGCTAGGACGGTATCACTCGGACCGCTCTCTCACCATGTGCTAGTGATGCCTGGCAATGACGGCCCAGCTTATTATAGATATCGATGATGCTATTTCATTTGTATTATTAACACTCAAAACACTATTTAGTTATCACCATTAGAGTTTTCAATGCTAAAACGTGATGATTTTAATGAGATGGTAATGATGAAAAATTAAAATTAATTATTCACGCTGTATTAACTGAGAACTGTAGAATTTAGACTAGTTTTTTTCCCCAGGCTTTGGGTCCAATTATTTTCATGGTAAATAAGTAGGTGTGATGTGTAGATGTGTAGTTTTATCAGTGTATTTTTATCCATTAAAACAAGTCCTTAAACTGAAAATCCTAAATTCATCCAATCTAAACCGAGTCTGGACACGTGACTTTTGCACAAGAGTTCCATACAGGAATAATGAAGGTGAGCATTAAGGAACGATTGTTGAAAATTAATCCTCTCTGAAAAATAGGGGATGAAAGTTTGTGTGGAAGTTTGTCATTCTTGACGTTGTTGGAGCCGTGGAAGTTGGTACTTAGACTTCTGTTTTACTATGAGTAAAAGTTATTGTATCATCGGTTTTTTGGAAAGTTTTAGGTAACTCTAAAGTTAGTTGTAGGTATGGTCTTTCACTGTCTCTAAGGATTTTCTTTTATAACCAGTCTTACCGTAGATGACTGGTAGTCAGACAATCGGTACGTATTACCCAGTTACTGGGTTGTAGAGTTCAGATAGGCAGTCGCCCCAGGTCAGACACTGATATTCAGCAGCATCTGGTTAGACCGGAAGCTGACCCCAAACTTGTCTGGGACGGTACCCAGAGCTCCTGCTTACACACATTCACAGCGTGTGTTTGTATACTTGATAAACACAAGTAAAGCGCGCGTCGCTACGTGACAAAACGAATTATATACAAACGAGTGGATTATCCACAAAGTTGAGGGGAACAACTTGTTGACTATGTGGTAAGCGTGAGTGCGTGAGTGCGTGACGAGTCGACAGCAGTCGACTCGACCGACCGACGGTTTTGTATTTCCAAGAAAACAAATATACCTCCTATTGATAAAACAGAGCTTTTATGAATTTTAAGTGTTAAACTTAACGGTTATCTTCTGATGTCTTTAAAAATGTAAAACTGTAGTATCTTACCGATGATAACAAAAAAAAAACGTTTTTTTAATGTTAGGTTTGACGCCATAATATTTCACAGTATTATTGTTAGACGATATATTTTCCCTCTATATTAGATTTAAGTACTTACCTAATACTTTGCGCGAGTAAGCTTTTGGCGGCTATCTATGCCACAAGCATAAGTACTAACTAATGAAAAAAGGATTAAGAATTGGCGCGCGGCACTGACTTTCATCTTAAAGATTTTTCATATATCTTTTTAGGGTTCCGTACCTCAAAATGAAAATCGGAACCCTTATAGGATCGCATTGTTGACCGTCTATCAACATCCTTTATCTCGGGAACGCGTGGAGGTATCGATTTGAAATTAGAACAATTTACTCAAGTCTACAGACCTTTGAAGCTAAGGCCATTTATGCTCCTTTTATGGTGCATATTTGACGTTCACAATGGAATCAAAACCTATAGGGGACTTTCGGTTGACCTAAAATCTTGAAATTTAACAAGAAGCAATGTCACAAGTAAAGGACAAAAATCGAAAACGTAAATTTGTAGTTTCATCACAAAAAAATCACTTCTTTTTGCGATTAAAACTTTATTTGCAGTTGGTAAACTAACCGCGACATATATCGATGTATGGAACTAACAGTTGTCCAACGGCAAAGTTATGTTTGTCCCTCAATACGGTTCATCTTTTCGTTAGAGATCTCTAAATCGAATCCTCGGTGCGAAGTCCGACTTGCACTTGACCGATTTTTTAAATTTTGTATGTCGCAGGGTCACCACTGCTCTAAAAAAGGGTGAAGGACAACATCGTGAGTAAAAGGGCATGTCTTAGAATTAAAAAATCGAAAACATGTGACATCTTCCAACCAGTAATAGGGCCGCAGCGGGAACATTATAGGCCGCTGATGATTTTGCAGTTTTGTTTATAGTCCATAAACAAAACTTTTCTTTACTATTACTGTGTACTCATATTATAAAACGGATCTTTTTCCGTCGTCCATACTAATTTCAGACCAAACTTTTAAGGTTTTGTCTGCTTTTAAGTCTGCCTTTGTATAGTATTTATTTACTCGTGCATAACTTTATAGTAAATAAATATTTTTTTTTTTCCAAGCCTTGTGTGATTTTTCGAACTGTGTTCGACGAGCGTTTTTTTTTTTTAAATTTATAATTTAGATTTTTTTAAATATTAATGATACTTAATACTTTAACAGAGCGTTGTCGATAAACTATGCGTTGCACATGCCTACGCGTCGAGATATAGAGGTCGCCGTGGTCGCACTCGCGGGCGACCCTGCGCGATGCGTTGCACTCACATCATAACCCATGCGCTCCTCAGAGTCCAACTCGTAATTGCCTGATGACTGAGCTGCTTAGCATCCACCTATCCTTTACCCTTGGTTGGAGTCGGTTTCCAGTGCAATCGGCACAATAATTCATGAGCTGAATATCAGTATTTTACATGGTGCAATTGCCTATCTGAGCTCCCCAACTCGGTATTGGGTAACACGTTACACCTTGGTAAGGTTGGTAGGTAGGTTGGCTGGTTGGCAGGATTTCGGGTTTCTGTCTACCCGTAATGAATGTCCAAGATGCTGTATGCGCTCCTGATTGAAACAAAAGGATGTCTCAAAAACTAGACTAAGACCATTTCTTGCGACTTGTTTTTTTGACTGTTTATGGTTTTATAGTATTATGACGCGATTACGATGCCGCATAATCTTTTTCTTGCTTTTCTAGTTTTTTTTTATCACATCGTCGATATGTTTTATTTCATTTTCATACCAGCTACTGCTGCGACATCGCCCGCGTGCAATTTTTTGTTTCCCCGACCAACCCGACGTATTGAATCTGCTGTCCGTGTGAGTACTTCGTATTCGTGAGGATCCTATCATGATGTTTATTTATTTATTTTATTTTAAATAGAGCGGCCGAAGCGGTTATTCGACTCCAAATATTGGAAATAGTTTTGAATCTGGTTTATTGGTCGATAGGTATTGAAATGACAGACTCGAAGGTGTGCATAACTCCAAAATTAAGAATTTTGAGTTAGTTCCCTTTAGATCTAGGGGTGCGATATTATGGTTACATTATTATTATCCTTCATTATGAATTCATTTTTTTAAATTCATTAAAACGTATTTGTTTGTGCTTGTCATTATAAGAATAAGTTGGATGCGAGAAGCACAGAATAGGTCGAAGTGGCGGTGCTTGGGGGAGGCCTATGTCCAGCAGTGGACGTCTTTCGGCTGAAATGATGATGATGATGATTAAAACGTACTCTAGCTAACATAGAAAGCACTTTATTAGTACAATGAACTACAAATACGTACAATAATAGTTTTTTCCAACTATTATATATTTTCAATTTTTTAGAGTGTTTCGAAATTTTAAATATAAATATCTTAGGACAACCAACACACCGTTATTTGATCCCAAACTAGGCAAAGCCTGTACTATGGTAACCAGACAACTGATAAATATATATTTCTAAATACATACAAATTATAAATAAATTACTATGTCAGTGTAATTTTCGAATTTTGTGTCGTATGTCAGCGTAGTTTTTGATGACAGTGTTTTTGCTATCTTTCTAACCCTGGCAAGGATAATGGCACAAATTTATGAAATTATTGTATTGTCATCGGTCCTCGATAAGTCTACAGAGTTTAAATGAAATCTGACCGTTTGAAATGGGTCAAAATCGAGTCCAAAGGAGTCGGTTACAAACATACAAACATACCGGTGAAGCTAATAATAAAATCGTGTTAAAAATGCCTTTACTGCTAAGAAATGCGTTTACGGATAACTTGGATAATTTCCTTACCTGTTTTATGTGCTAAATTTGAAAATTCGCTAGCATTATTTTGCGAAATCTTACTAATATCGTTGATTGTAGGCAATTTAATATTTTTTTCCACTTCCATCACATTATTAGTAAGTACTTAATTACGTACATAAATTCATTTGTCGGATAAGTAAAGATCACTAAAATTTACTTAAAGCATGGTCATTGTTACGACGAATAGCCACTGCTAATTACCAGGTAACCAACTGATGATTTCACAGAAAAAGTAATAAATGTGGTGTTCACATAATTATAAATGAAAAATGAAGAATTATTTATTGAAATAGGTTTGCAGAAATACTCTTACACTCATATTTTAAAAACTAGATGCGATCGGCTTCATATCTGACTACTCTTGAGAAGAAAGGCTGAAAGAAAGTCAGAGGTCACAGTCTCTTTTAATGTTCGACATAATCTGGATCAGATCATATGAAGACCATATGAAATGGTCTTTTGAGGATAGAACCACACAGATTGAGTAGACCAGTCCAGTCAGTGCATGCATTTACAAGCATTCACACAGTTCGAGTCGGAACAATTGGACGAAGAATACCAAACAAAGAAACATTTAATTGGGTTGGCCATATTAATTACTTAAACTGCCAGACTTTGATTAAATCCAAATAAGAAAAAAAAAAGAATCATCAAAATCGGTTCACCCAGTCCAAAGGTAACAAACATTTTAAAAAATACACTCTAATTGATAACCTCCTCCTTTTTTGAAGTCGGCTAAAAAAGAAGATGCCTAACACATTTAGTCTTCACATTCACAATAATTAAAACAATATAATACTTTACAAAGTTAGTAAACATGTTATGGTATGACTGAAATTCATCATTGTCAATGTGCATATAAAAATCTGGAAATAATCTTGGTCAGATCATTTGAGGTCCATATAAATTGGTGTCTGAAATGGTCTTTTGAGGGAAGAACCATATATAGTTGACGTAAGTAAGGATTGTCGTAATTTACGATTACATTTACAAAATCAGGTGTTTGAAACTTTAATTACCAGATTATTATCGCCGCACAGAACGGCAAAGGCCTCTTCTCAGACAGAATGTACGGCTTTGGCTTGCTCGATATGGATGGCTAATTTAATACTTATACAGGATCAAATTAAATTAGCTGGCAATACTTTAACCACGTGCTAGGTATAAATATTGAAAACTAATTTAAAATTTAAACAATAATATAAACACTTCATCTTTTGTTCAACACTTTAAATGACACTGACATGTAGGTACTTTAAGAAAACAAAATTATTGTTATGTTGGTTTTTGGAAAACCGTAAAAAAAATTAACCCGCTATGATAAGCTTAGCTACTGGGCCATAATAACATTCCCTAATAACATTTTTTTCTAAGAAAAAATATTACCACTAGTCAGCCAATTAATACAGTTTAATTAGTAGTCACGAAAATGCATTCATACATTCTAGGTATTTTTAGAGTCAACCCATTACTAATTAAAAGTTAGATGTTTCTATACGGGGCTTACCTGAGCTCGCCGTATTCGGCTAATCCTGGCTTTCAGCTGGCATTGATTTTTTCTAAAACCTGTCGTGCTAATATTATTGAGGCATTCGCGCTATGCTTACCCGTTTCTAGCGCGCTTTCAAGCTCAATAATGGACATCACTAGAATCAGAATGTTTATTTGTGAAACATAGGTATTTACATAAAGATCTTAGGTTAATATTATGTGCGCTATGTTTTGCCGTGAAGGCGTACAAATATTGAAATAAAAACAAAATAACAATTAAACTACTAACATAAGAAGAAAAACAAAATTAAACTCTTTTATGAGAAAAGGAACTATTTTAAATAACATTATAAAATATAAATTGAATAGAACTTAAAAACAAACAGTCTCAAAATCTGAAAACAGTGTTCAAAGTTACATTAAATACATATAAGTGTTTATCGCTTAAGAAATATTAAAATTATTATCATTAATAAAATCTTCTACAGTATAATAACATTTTTCCAATAATAGTGAGTAGACCATTTTCTTAAATTTTATCAGATTTTATCATCACTAATCAATTAGTCGAAACGGCAGTTTTGAAATTGATATCTAGACTCATTTATTTGATACTGGCATGACGGAAACTTGACGGAAACTGTAATGTAATTCATACTAGCGCAGGAGCCAGGGAATTCTTGAAAGGCTGCAAAACAGGCGGGAAGCGACGCTCGTAGAACATTTTTATGGATATGATAACTTCATGGCAATTGTTCTACAAGTATCGCGTCGTGCTTGTCTGAAGTAGCCTCAATATTGTATACAAGTCATCATTAGGTATCTTCATCATTTCAGCCGAAAGGCCTGGGGGAGGAGGGGTGTCATAATCGCCACGCTCGGACGAGAACGCTGCTGCCCATTCTTTAGTAGTAAGTCCCTCGGTCGCCTTTTACGACACCCACGGGAAGAAATGGGATAGTGCTATTCTTAACGTCCTGCACCACACAGAAACAAATTCGGGTAAATTTCCCGATACCCTAAAGATCTCACGACATGACTTTAATAACTATAGACCAATTGCACTGTTGCCAAGTAGATTTGATAAGGTGCTATACAAGTTCCAATTAATATACGGAAATATTAATTTTGTCACGTACATAATATGTCCGGGTAGGTTTCAAATAAGTAGAGAAGGTCCGGGACCCGGGACCCCACCATTTGGCCACTGGCTCTACATATTCAAAAATATAAAATACGTAACTTTTCTGATTAAAAAAGCAGTAGTAGCTTTTAAAACGTTTATTGACCCTAGTATTAAGTACGTTGCCACTCTATGGAGGCTCACGAGGGTAAAGAACTGCCAAATAATTTAATTTAACCCTGTATACGGAAACGGGTCAAATAAAATTAGTTAGCAATATTTACACGGGTATCGATATTGAAAACTAACGACACAAAAACAAACAAAAAAAAATTTTTTTTTTTGAAGTCGCTTATGTCAATCTACGGTTTTTGTAGTTTTTCGTGGAACTTGGATATTTTATAACGTCGTTTGGTTGCCTATCTTAGTAATCCTTAATAACAGTTAACTTAGAGTTTATTAAATAAGTAATTTATTTTGCGTCACCAAGAGTTAAGGGTAAACCTAGAGTTAAACTTTTAAATATTTAACCCACCGATATGGGAGGGTCACTAAACTTCGGGTTAGTATTAGTAATGTCAAAATAAACTGACGTTATGAGGTATTGGTGATTAACCTATTTTGTATTATATGTTGTTCGACGTTGTAGTAAATAAGAATTCCGTACTATATTTGCAGTGATTATATTCATGAACTCCTATAAAAATAAATAAAAATAGTAACAAAACATTTTCTCCATAACAGACGTTCTTGCCATCAATAAACTAAATCCCCATGGAAACCACATACGATACGATTTCAAATAAACGTCCTGTTATAAAATTCAAAGACCAGAGAAATATACGTACCGCAATGTACTGTCACAGCGATGGGTTTACAATTTCCGTTCATTCATTTTTGATCGGATTACACATCAGGGCATAGACAAAGCAATTTCTTTTTTGTGTTTTTGCGATTGAACTTGCAGTGTTCCCCACTCAAAAAAACTGGCCAAGTGCGAGTCGGACTCGCGCACCGAGGGTTCCGTACAAACCTGCAGGAATTCACGGTTTATGCATAAGGTTTATGTTTATGAAATATTTTTTTTTTTTTTTAATTTTTATATTTGAGTTGACTGAATGAAAGGTAAATTGTGGTTTACGATTTATGACGTATTAAAAAAAAAACTACTTACTAGATTTCGTTCAAACCAATTTTCGGTGGAAGTTTACATGGTAATGTACATCATATATTTTTTTAGTCTTATCATTCCCTTATTTTAGAAGTTACGGGGGGGGGGGGGGAGGACACATTTTACCATTTTGGAAGTGTCTCTCGCGCAAACTATTCAGTTTAGAAAAAAATAATATTAGAAACCTCAATATCATTTTTGAAGACCTATCCATAGAAAAAAAATTTTTGAGTTTCAGTTCTATGTATGGGGAACCCCAAATATTATTGTTTTAAAAAAAAATGATATTACAAACCTCAATATCATTTTTGAAGACCTATCCATAGATACCCCACACGTATGGGTATGATGAAAAAAAAATTTTTGAGTTTCAGTTCTATGTATGGGGAACCCCAAATATTATTGTTTTTTTTTCTATTTTTGTGTGAAAATCGTAATGCGGTTCACAGAATACATCTACTTACCAAGTTTCAACAGCATAGCTCTTATAGTTTCGGAAAAAAATGGCTGTGACATACTCGGACAGACAGACAGACAGACATGACGAATCTATAAGGGTTCCGCTTTTTGCCATTTGGCAACGGAACGCTAAAAACACCTATACCTAGTTCACTAACCCCGTGTCAGTTTGTATTGGTGTAATATTAGTAAGAATAAACTCTACATTTATTTATTTAAGCCAACTAAACGTGCAAGTGGGCGAAAGAAACAAGAGTTATTTTTTGCTTCATTAGTTTTTGATATCTATACCCAATACGTGGATAAAGTATTGCTAATTTAATTTGATCCTGTATATAAAAGCGAAAGCTAACCGAAAGTTTCAATGAATGCCATGATAGCTTTGATTGCGCTCTTACGATTTCACTGCGTGTTAAATAATTTTCAATACTCAGTTAACTTTTTAAACTTAATGAAAGTAGTCCACTGTTTCTGATGGTCTATGCTTTATTGTTTATGTAACGAACACTACCTACTTACTATGATATAAAACCTGAGTAAATACGTATGTAGAATGAACTGATTTAAGCCTGTTTTCATTTACGTTTGGTGGTAACATTTTAAATAAACTATGTACTCTGACACTGACTCTGTAACTGTGTCTCTTATGTACATTATCAAAGCGCACTTTGGGATGTTTAGCAGAAATAGTAGCATGAGGTAAAATAGTCCGCAGTTTTACAACTAACGAATGGCGAAAGAAGTTTCGGTCTTTTTCCCTTTCGCCGCTTCATTTACACATTAGAAATCATACTTTTATTTCTATTTTATTTTCTTTTATTTTTATCTATAATATGTATGTATTTAGATATATATAAGTATGTTTATCAGTTGTCTAGTACCCATAACACAAGCTCTGCTTAGCTTGGGACTAGATGGCGTTGTGTGATAGTTGTGGAATATTATATTATTATATTATATTATTTATGCCGCATAGTTCTGTCTTAAGTAAAAATATCAGTGAAATACAAACTTTGTAGACACCTTTTCTCTGAACTTAGCGAAGCAAAAAATAATATCACGCCTTGTTTCCGCGAAGGGTTGGGCAGGGTACCTATAGTGCCCTGTTAACTGCCCTTCGTTGGTCTCGTAGTTGTAGCGCGACTGCTGAGCGTGGGGTCCTGGGTTCGGTTCCCAGGTCGGGCAGTGGATTTTGGTATTCCATTAGGAATTTCTTAAAACAGCCCGGAGTTTGGAAGTTGGCGGTGTACATACCCGTGCCTCGGAAAGCAAGTTAAGCCGTTGGTACTACGCCTGATCTCTCTCCGGTCTAGTCGGATTGCCGATGACTATGACAATGAGAGAAGAGCGAGTGCGCCTGTGTCTGCGCACACACTTGTGCACTATAATATCTATAACTGATTTAGTCCGGAACGTAACATCCTGAGAGAGGCATGGTTGTTTATTAGCGAAAACTCAGAAAATGCTACCGAAGTTGGGTTTCCAATATCTTATGAGAACAGCAGTGTGTTATCAAATAACTGAACTTAACTGCATCTGCGAATTCTTGAATGAAATCTTGCCAAAATGTGAACCTTCGAAGTAGCCTTTTATTTAGTTCTAACGGTAAATGGGCGGGCAGTTTGTCTGATGTTCCACTAAGCTGCATACAGATTTTAACGATCGTTATTGTCACTCGATATGCTGTGATTTCGATCAAAAAGTTGCCAGCATCCTACGGATTTACAACGAAAATACATACGATATCGATAGTCAGTTGCATACACATTTATTCTACTCGAACGTCATAAATCGAGTAAATCTGTAGGCATAAATCGACTAGACTGAGAGTAGTTTAAACCCTTTATAGGACGGCTCATACAAAGTGGCCAGTAAACTGAACAGTGAAGAGTGAAGAAGTGACCGTCCACTTCAAGAAGTGACTGCCCAGTTTACTGGCCACTTTGTATGAGCCGTCCTATAAAGGGTTAAAGTTTTTACCCTACTTGCTACACCTAATGATATTTCAATGAGAGTGTTTTGTTTCTGATAGATATATTGCATTCAAGTAATTTCATTATTTCTTGTGGTTTACAACACGGTTTCGAAGTTTGAGATATTGACACTTCTGGCTGATAAGGTGCTACGATAAAACTTCGGTACGGTAAAACGCCGGTAAATAATACTAGCTGATTAGTGTCCCAGTGCAAGGAAGATGCCTTTTCTCATACGGATAAGGCAAGGCTTGTCCTCCTCCGCCTCGTACGTACTGCAACCACCTCGACTTCTGATTTTCAGTACGTCTTTGTCTAAGTTTAAATTATTTGTTAACAGGTGTGTTTCGACGGAGCGGCAGTTCCTGACTGACTTCGTGGCCGGCGCGGAGAGCACGGCGGGTGGCCGACTGGCTCGCTGGCTGGCGCCCCAGTCGCGCGTCGAGCCCTCGAAGTGCGAGCTGAAGGCGCCCGTGCAGCCCGTGCGACCATCGGCCAAGATCACGCTGCCAATACTCGTCCGCGATCAATACGGTGAAAACGTGTCTTCACCGGCCCTGAAAGTAGAGGTGAGTTTAGCTGTAATGTTGCTTTAAAACTAGTGATGTGCCGGATATCCGAATCCGTATCCGAGGATATCCGAGGGTGTAGAATGATCTGTATCCGTGACTTTTTGGCGGATCTTTTTCCGTATAAATTTTCAATACATAGATGAAATTAAACTATTAAACTCCATTAAGATTATTATTTTTATAAAAGCGTTTTAAAAAACAAAAGAAAAACCCGCGCAATGCAAGTCAAAACATGTACTGTACCGGCGAATCATTATTTAAAACTCTTTATTGCTCCAACATTGTATGGCATCTAATGTTCACAAACTATCGTGCTAACTCATGGCATACATGTGAAACGTAACCTGAAATGTACCGTACTTTGAAACGAACATGCGGGCGGTCCAAACATATGCAGTGCAACAAGACATGTAATCGTGTTACACATTTTGGAAACCTCTGATAGAATCAGTTCGGTTCAGAATTCCTCTCTTGTCATAAAGGTTCAGGTACCAAATATATTGTGGCCAGGTTATTGTTCTGCCTGGTAGGTATGGTCACCAACGGAACTCGGTAAACTTATAAGTACGTTATCAGACCTGTATGTATTACTTTTCAGAGTAAATATATTAAGATTGAATTAAAATCTGGATCACAAAAAAAAAAAAAAACTTGCGGTACGGTGTACACTTGTTGTGAGCTTCTGCCCGCGACTTCGACTGCGTCAAATTTTTGCTTCCTGTTTGAATTGCTTGCCAGTTTTCGTCCATTTTTCGTTGCAGCTCCGCTCCTTTTGATCGTAGCGTGATGTTATATAGCCTATAGCCTTTCTCAATAAATAGGCTACCCAACACAAAAATATTTTTTCCATTCGAACCAGTAGTTCCCGAGATTACCGCGGTCAAACAAACAATCTATATCGTTACACAGCGCCGTTAGCGTACAGGTTCCAGGAAAAACAAAAATCCAATGATTTTCAGTTCTGACGGCCGTGTGATGGCTATCGACATAGCTTTGTACCGCCCCGTCCACGCAAACATGGTCTGTTTGCACGCCGCGGCTGGTTGGTTCAGTAACGCTTTGAAAACTTTAAAATGTGTTTAAACTGTGCGTATCCTTGGATAGACCTATTATTGTTGGTTTCAAACATCACTTTACAAATATCACTTTACAAATATCTTTATGTATACTGGGTCAAATTAAATGAGCTGTCATTACTTTACTCACGTGTTGGGTCATCATCATCATCATTTCAGCCGAAAGACGTCCACTGCTGGACATAGGCCTCCCCCAATTTTGGGGGTTTGCGATCACAGTATGGTTGTAAAATGAATAGAGAACGTGTTAGGTATCGATATCGAAATAAATGAAATATATTTTTTTTTAGGCGTCACGTCAGCGAGCCGGATCGGCCGGGAGTGCGTATTTTGTACAAATTACCTTAAAACTAAAACACGTCACAGTTTCAAAGTATTAATCAAAGTTCGAATGAAGAAAACATTTGTGTTTGTCGCATTAGTTTTTCATATCGATAGCCCAATACATGGATAAATCATTGCCAGCCCATTTTAATTTGACCCTGTATATCTCTTGTTCGTTAGTCTGGTGTTTGTTCCCGGATGCAAATAATACGGCTGAGTGGATTTGTATGAAATCAGCACACAGATAGTTCCTAACTTGGATTGACACTAAGGTTTGACTTTTAATCACGGTATTAGTACGATCCTGTGGGATATATTCCGACACACATGCGGGAAAAGCCGAAGGCAAATACTAGTTTTAATAAACTTGTTATAAATTATACACATTTACATTTATAGTACAAGTACTGTAGTAACTTACTGGGGCTGCCCTAATGTAAATATGACAAAGTTTTAGATTTTTTTTAAACATATAGCTTGAAGTTTAATTTTTTTATACGGAACCCAGATTGAGCCAGGTTGATACAGGGTATTTCGGGTTTTCAAAGGACGACAGAAATTTCCACGTTTACAGGCATACGCGAATGTCAAATACGTAACTTCCATGGACGTTTTGTATTCACCCGTCGTATACATATTTGACATTCTTCGAAGTGGGAATGATTTCACTGCATGGTGCGCTACGAGCCATGTAGGCATCTACTAACAAAGTGCCGATGTAGTGCGCCGGAATTTGATTTTCATGGTAGCGAGAGTCCTGCCGGCTACCCTATACTGTGACACGGTCGCTCATGGTCCGTGTGATTGTATTGTGGAAAATCCTCTCCGTCAATATTCCACGTAAACAAGGAACGCTGTGCAATTCCCCTGCACAAAAGGCTGCGTAGTAACTCAATTATGTCTTGCTTTTAGACGTCGGAAAGGGTCTACGGTTAGACGATATCGTTCATAGTGGACTGTCACAAACAAAATGTTTATGCATTACCAATTCCTCTCGTCAGTATAAATATGTAGATGTAGGTACTAAAAGCTATCTTCAGTGCACTAAGAAAATAGCCTGCGAATTCCAAAAATTCCTATTTTTTTTTTCAATTTGCAGCTAATTTCAGCACAACCCACGAGTTGTATAAATCTTTCTGTATCAACCCTATAGCCGAACACTGTCTCTTAAGATACAGGTAACCCTAGTTTAAGAGGCAGGGCTCACCAATTGTCTACAGATTTCTACAGCATAGGAAATTCAATTTGTATTTACTTCCTACCACTAGTTGTAAACCATTTTGTGATACTAATAATTTAAGTCTGTAATCTCTTTTTGGAAATAAATAAATTATTATTATTATTTATTATTAATTTGATTAATTATGATGCGCAACCGTAACAATTAAGGATTTACAGAATTATAGTCATCAATACAACCCTCTAATTTCATCATTGAATGACTTTGTAATGAAATAGTCAGCTTCTCCCTTACAGAGATCTTTGTGCACATTTTTCTGTTATTGCGTTAAAAGGTCGTTAAACTCACGTCGGGTTTGCCGCCGTCGAATAATATATATCCTGTGCAGAATCGCTTTTATTTTGACAGTTGCACAACATTCATGACGTAGTTTACGTTGCAAAGCAGACGATTTTTTCGAACATATGAAAGAATGGATTAGCAATAGGCTTCAAAATGATTCAGATTCTGATGAATGCAATGCGCAATATTATCACTTGGAGAAACTCTGGTGTTTCTAAGTTTGCCAAAGTTGTAAATAACAATGGCCGCTCGAAATTTAGAATATTACACGCTTTATATTAGCTTCCCTTGTATGTTTGTATGTATGTTTGTAACCGACTCCTTATAGCGCGATTTTGACCCACTTTAAACGACCAGATTTCATTCAAACTTTGCACACCTGTCGAGGACCGATGACAATACAATAATTTCATAAATTTGTGCCATTATCCTTGCCAGGGTTACCAGGACAGCAAAAAAACTGTCTTCGAAAACTACGCTGACATACGTCACAAACTAATGTGTGCCATTATCCTTACCAGGGTTACCAGGGCAGCAAAAAAAACTTTCACGCTTTTTTTCCATTATTTTGTACTTTTTAGTTGTGTTAACTATTATTTATTTTTTATTTGATTTAGTGCTGTGGTTTTAAGGCTCGTTCAGACTAGCGCGACGAGACGGTCGCGCACGAATCGGCGATTTATATCCGTAGAACAATTTCTATGAAAACGCGCGCGACCGTTCAAACTGGGGCGACCTGTAGCGCCGCGACACGATCATACAAATTGTTCTACGGATATAAATAGCCGAATCGCGCGCGACGTCGCGTCGCGCTAGCCAGTATGAGAGCCTTTATACGTTTAGTTCAGGCTACTGGAGGTTACAATTATTTGCACGAATAGAGTAGGTAGATTTAATAAATTTTGATATTTACCGTTTGTTTTTATTCCGAAAAATTTACTCGAAATTAGAAGTTGTATTTAAATATGACATTATGTGAAAAAAATATTTTATGAAAAGAAAATTGCAGAGTTTCTACGCTAAAGGTTTGTTCTTTGACCTTCCTTTAAAAGAGCCCTATTTTTTCCTGACGCTAATGTAGTCTTCCGTATACCATTATTACTTTTTCCAAAAATGTGTATTAACTTCTCTTTGTGCATATTAGGTTGGGGAAAAAGTCTTTTCGCATTATAGTATGTATGAACTTGTAATAAAATCTCTTTAGCTATACTATTTGTATCTGACTGGTTTTGGTATCATTGAAAGTTTAAATTTTAAAGAACATAATTCCAAATTCAAATTAGGAAAATGTGTGATTTTCATTTGTTTTTCGTACCGTTAAGATGAGTGAATCTAATGAAGAAATTCGATACATTTTAAAATTTTACTACAAAAAAGGTAAAAATGCAACGCAAGCCGCGAAAAAATTTGCGATATTTATGGACCTAGTGTAGTGTCTGTGAGAGTAGCACAAATTTGGTTTAAGCGTTTTCAATCCGGAAATTTTGATGTCAAAGATGCACGTCGCTCTGGTCGCCCTATTACGGATAAAATGGATGCCATTTTTGATAAAGTGGAGCAAGATCGGCATACCAGTAGTTACGAAGTAGCTGAAGAACTGGAAATTGACCACAAAACAGTTTTGGCGCATTTGAAAAAAACTGGGTACACAAAAAAGCTCGACATATGGGTACCTCACGAGCTCACTGAAAGAAACCTAATGAACCGTGTACTCATTTGTGATTCTTTATTACGACGTAATGAAACCGAACCATTTTTGAAGAAGCTGATAACTGGTGATGAAAAGTGGATCACGTATGACAAGAACGTGCGAAAAAGGTCGTGGTCAAAGGCCGGTCAGGCTTCACAGACTGTGGCGAAACCCGGGTTAACTCGCAACAAGGTGATGCTGTGTGTGTGGTGCGATTGGAAGGGCATTATTCATTATGAGCTGTTACCACCAGCCAGGACCATCGATTCTGAACTCTACTGCGAACAACTGATGAGATTAAAGCAAGAAGTTGAGAGAAAGCGGCCGGAATTAATCAACAGAAGGGGTGTGGTTTTTCATCATGATAACGCTAGACCTCACACATATTTAGCCACCCAACAAAAATTAAGAGAGTTTGGCTGGGAGGTGTTAATGCATCCGCCGTATAGTCCTGACCTTGCACCTTCAGATTTCCACCTGTTTCGGTCTCTTCAGAATTCTTTAGGCAGTGTCAGGTTAACATTACGAGAGGACTGCCAAAACCACTTGTCGCGGTATTTTGACCAGAAGTCCCAAAATTTCTATAGCAATGGGATCATGTCCCTACCTACAAGATGGCAAAAAGTTATCGAACAAAATGGTACCTACATACTTTAGTTAAATGTAAATAAACTTTATTAAAAAATGTTTTGAATTTTCTTAAAAAATGCGAAGAAACTTTTTCCCCAACCTATTATAATACATAATTAAATCTCACATCACCTTTACTTACTTTTTCCAGAATTATTATGTCACTTTACCACAGTTCAATGGCTTCGACGAGACAAAAATGATGCCATTCGTTTGGTGTTTTGTATGAATTCAAATATCGTCCCAGATTTTCGCGATTAATGGATTTTCGCGAGGTATAGGTTACATATGATATAGTTTTCTGCTGGTCCACAGAATGTAAAGGTGATTGTCATTATTATGTTTGTGCTATTAATATTATTTGGTTAGGCACACTTGCAGCTAGGTCTTTTAAATATAGTTTGGGAACTACCTAGGTACATTTCCACACAAAAAACTACATTTACGTCGTCTGTTTCTTCCTTCTTACTTTTTCGAACCGGTATTCAAAAAGTTTTAAGACAATCCAGGGTGTGGGTGGAAGTAGTTTATTTTTAGCGGATTTTAAATTTTTTACTTCCGCCGTTTTGTACTTATTGTCTCAGTTGTAGTGTGAGTAGTTTAAACCAATTTTTATCACACGGGACACGCAATGAGTTATGTTTGTTCAAGTTAAAGTCTTGTCAAAACGATCGATTGTGTTTCCTGTCTATACTCATCAGTTTTTCATGAGTTTCTCGACTCGCAAAAAACGGATAATGGCTTTTTTTTCGATTTCTTTTGTAAGTAATAATTTGGCATTCAACTTATTTATATATATTTTCTAGAAGTACATATAAAATCTCTTATTTTGATGTTTACCAGCTTTTATCCTAAGTTTAATTTATTTTCTGTGTTGAACTAATTGATTATTAGAAAAATGTGAAAGGTCAACATACCTACTTAGTTCTTAAAACAAAAACAAAAAATACAATTCATCTTCCATCCTGTGCCGTATGTGATGTGACCTATGCATATGATCTGCCTGTATAAGTGAGCGGAGCTCACGCAACTGAATTTCGGGCCAAAGGTATTTGAACTTTTTGTCATCGATACGTTAAGAAGAAAACACCTTGAACAAAATGTTTTGGGTTTTGTTGTAAGTACCTACATTACTTTTATAAACTAGGTGAAGCTTATTTAGGTCCAGGTGATAGATATGAGGACACGGTGGAGCATACGGTGGAGGTGTGCCCTGCCTGGGCGGAGCACCGCCGTGTCCTTGCGGAGGCGATCGGCGGCGGCGATCTCTCGCGTCCGGCGCTGGTGCGAGCCATAGTACGGAGCGAGAGGGCATGGGAAGCCGTCACCTCCTTCTGCGAAGCAGTAATGCTCGCGAAGGAGGAGGCGGGGCGCGTGAGGAAGTGGCAGTCTCTGCGCCTTCACGTCCCTAGCCACCGCAGGAGGAAACGCCCCGGGCGTCGGGAGTCAAAAGCAGACTCCCAGCCATCGTAGGCGCGAGCTTGGTAAGGACCAGGCTCGGGTCTACGGCGCGTAGTGTTCCACGCGCGCCTCAAAGAGATGTCAGCAGAACTGAAGGGGCCTGCCAGGACCGATGCCTGCCAGGGTCGCGAGATTGTTTAAAAGAGACACCGTGACCCTGGCACATGGGCAACTGAAGGAACACGGGTGGGTTTTAGTCAAAAGTCTGACACGCCCTCCCGCTCCGCCCAAGTGCGGGAGACGTCATTTGACAATTCCCATCCAAAAAAAAAGGTGATAGGTATTATGATCTACTAATAATTGAATCACAATCTACGCAAAGGAGATAGCTAATTAATCACTATTTATTTACCAAGGTCCAGATTCTAATTAATTTCACTAACAGGATTAGTTCCAGGTATTGCCAAGTGAGCATGCTGCTGACGTATTATAATATACATGTAGCCGGTGAAACGTCATGTCAGTACCAGTGATCCTAATTTGATTGGCTGTAATTGGCATTCATTGACATAGATTCACGATCTTCGAACTCGGAGTAAGAGGTCTGAGTAGTCGGGAGACGATCGATCGGGAGTGCCAGCTCGTTTGTCTACAACGGGTCAAACAATCTGCTACTTTGCCTTAGTTATTTGTTTTGATCTATACTTAATATCGCGTAGGTATGCAAAATAAAGATAAAAAAAAGGTTAAATTGTAGCCGGAACTGCAAATTGTTTTGATTTGTCATAATTATTTTAACTCTGATGTTTCAAACATCATCCATATTGAATTAGTTCCTCCGAGTTCAGTCAGTCGAGAACAAGAGCAGAAGCAATAAACGTTTTAGTTTTTTTGACGAAAATAGGCAGTTTTTATTTCATTAAGCAATCAATACAGTATTTTGACTCGGATACGCGAACCCTTCCCCATGCCTTTCCGGCTATTTCCGACAGCAGCCGAGTCGCGAGCCGACCGTGCCGATAAACATACAAATTTTTTCTTTAGAATATGGTCATCATTGATCATCATCATTTCAGCCGTATTACGTCCACTGCTGGACTTAGGCCTCCCCCAATTTGGGGGGCTTTGCCATAATCGCCACGCTTGGCAGGCGGGTTGGCGATCGCAGTATGGTGGTAAAATGCATAGAAAACGCTGCTGCGCATTCTCTAGTAAGTCGCCTTTTACGACACCCACAGGAAGAAATGGGGTGGTGCTATTCTTTACGCCCGGCACCACACGGGACAATAATATGGAAGAAGAATATGGTTATATGGTCCTATTTTCAATAGAGCCAGTTAATTGCTCCAGCTTTTTCCGGTTTGTCTGAACTAACTCTTAGGGGCGGGTTTGTTTTTCAAACAAATTAATTATTTTGGATGCGGGTCACATTGTAATAATTCCCGACTGAAAGTTAATTTTATAGTGACTCGTCTCTCTTCTCTTCAACTAGTGTCATGTAGGAAGCGAAGAAAATCCCTGCAAATATTTTAGTTCTTTAAAAATGGCTACAAATAATATAGTGGACGAGGAAATGCACGTCACATTTCTATGAACAGTCCTTTTAGTTGAAAAGGTGTGTGACACGGCGCACGAAAGCCGCTGATAGAAAAACGAGTAGACATTTTTTTTTTAAATCCATATTACACTTTTGATTTTGCAAGTTGTAAACAAATTAAAATTATTTTTTTCCCTGAGATTTTATTTGATTGTCTATAACCTAGGCAAGTTAATTTTGAAGTATTTGTAAACCCAGCTCCAGTTCTTCCAACGAAGCACCACCAACGTTCATAATAGCCTTACTCAATATCGGGCTATTATTTCTTTGACCTGCACCCTAATTGCGAAACACACTATTTATCAGAATCTGAATGGGATTGAAGATTATTTCTAAACCATTGCGTCATTTGTTCAAATAAATTGTCGGCTCAGCAACGTAAATAACGGAATGAATGTTGTTTAACTATCATTATGAAACCAATTTCTACTGATAGCAAGTTACGCAATTACCCCTCTGCTTTACAAAGTTCGCAGAAAACGTCTTTAATTTAATATCAAAGGTCTTTTTAACACCTTTTATTAGCTTCACCTGTATGTTTGTTTGTTTGTAACCGACTCCTTTGAACTTGATTTTGACCCACTTCAAACGGTCAGATTTAATTTAAACTTAGTAAACTTATCGAGGGCCGATGACAATACAGTAATTTCATAAACTTGTGCCATTATCTTTGCCTAGGTTACTAGGATAGCAAAAAATATATATAATAAACACTCTTTTGTGGCTAGCCGAACTAAAACATAGGAAATAAATAATAGTTTAAAAAACTAAAGGATAGCAAAAAAATTATAATTAAAAAACACTCTTTTGTAGCTAGCCGAACTAAAACATAGAACATAAATAATAGTTAAAAAAAACTAAAAAACACGCTTCCATTATTTATTACTGATAGGTATAAGCTACCTTTAGTTAGTTTTTTCAGAATATTTTTTATTTTAATTTTAATTAGTACTCCTCATCAAGAAACTATAAAAGGAATACGCGTATAAAATATTTTACCTATAGTCTGTGTATGTATGTGTGCAATGCTGAAGAACTACTAACACGTCTTTGGTTACCTAGAAAACAATTTTACTAAAAGTAAAAGTTTCTAACTAAACATCGTTTAAAGAAATACTTTCGGTTTAGTATAATTCTATTAATAGCTTTTATTTAAGTTAATACCATTTCAACATACGAAAATAATAAAACTTAAGGTAACAAAACGAACTTTGTTTTTAATAGTAATAAACTTCGTTATTAAATAAATACTTACTACATTTTGTACAAAACGTATAATAATTAGTAGAAACTTAGTTAAAGTAAGAGTGAGGTAATAAACATTATACTCAACATTTCTAAATAAAAATATAAAGAATCCGTTTGTTTTTCTCGAAGAACTGATATGACATAGAATTTTCTTTTTAACGCATAAGCACCTTTGATTATATATCGCAGTTCTAAACATCAATAGGAATACAATTCTCAAGGGTGCCATCCATATTTGCAAACGCTACTACATTTCCCTAATCTTAATCAGAGGAAACATCATACTGCCTTGCAGTACGACATACAGGCGATTCAGCTCCAGCGAAGCTGAATCGCCTGTATGTCGTACATTGAGGATGCTCAATGCCCTCCTGACGGCCAACCCTGAATGTGATGTGTTTGCGGACGAATGAAGTAGAATTATGCGCGTATGTCTGATGTTCTGTGAGAAACTGTATGCCAGGGTGTCCACTGTTCCATGTTAGTAAGTAGATTGTTAATTGTATAATTTTGTTTTCTTTGTTTCTATGTTAATTAATGTAATTGATATTGTACCGTGTTAATTAACTATAAATAATAATAATCATATTGTGTTGAAGACCTAGAGTTATAGATTCAAATCCATAAATCATTATACATCATCATCATCATTTCAACCATAAGACGTCCACTGCAGGACTTAAGACAGTTAAGACTCCATCAATTTTGGGGGCTTTGCCATAATCGCCACGCTTGGCAGGCGGGTTGGCGATCGCAGTATGGTGGTAAAATGCATAGAGAACGCTGCTGCCCATTCTCTAGTAAGTCCCTTAGTCCCCTTTTACACCCACCCACACCCACGGGAAGAAATGGGGTGGTGTTATTCTTTACGTCCGGGACCACACGGTAAATCATTAATATCATTACACACAGAAAGATTATATTTTTTGTATGCTTGTGTGTACAGTTTTCATACTAAAACGGCGGAATAGATTTGCATAAAATTTGGCACATTGGTAGACCATCACCTGAATTAGGACATTTATTTCCCGGTATTGCGACCGCGGCGCGCATCAAGTTCACCAATAATCCCTTGAACATTTCTTCTTGGCTCATTTTACTGTACTTATTTTTTTCCGCGAATATCATAACGTTGGGCGTCAATACATACGCAAGTATAAGCTGATTATCTTTTGATACGTAGTTTTGCGTAAAACCTCTCATTCATCACTGTGATTTCCTGATCGGATGCTATAGTCCTACCTTGATGTCACTACTCTGTACGCTTGAATAAAATTATACGCGACACTGAGTTAACAAAAGCAAACTAAAACAAGTTGCAGTGTGTTCACTGCCTATTGTGACTAAGATTATGTCTGGACATTTAAAGAGACTGTGACCTCTGAGTTTGTTTCGGCCTTCTCAGAGTAGTCAGATAAGACACGCCAACCTCATCTAGCTCAAAAAAATAATATTGACGCGTAAAAGTGTTTATACAAACCTACTTACAGAAGTAAAATCATTTATCATTATCATGACCCTCAAATCAAATCTCAAATCTTTATTGCATTCCATAATGTATACAGGTGGTGGGTATTAATATATGTAGAAATAATTATGGACCCTGTAGGGCACAGCAACATTTTAAATTCTAATTAGAATAGAGGAAGAGCGCTTTTCCTGTAAATCTATATATATAAAATTCAAAGTCCTGAGTGACTGACTGACTGACTGACTGACTGACTGATATATCAACGCACAGCCTAAACCGCTGGTTGTAGAGACATGAAATTTGGAGGGTGTGTTCTTTGTGAAGAGTAGGTATCCACTAAGAAAGGATTTTTTGAAATTCCATCCCTAAGAGGGTGAATTGGGGGGTTGAATTTTCACGCGGGCGAAGCCGCTGGCGGAAGCTAGTTCTTAATATTGGTCTGTATTTTTAACAATAATATATTAATTTGTATATTATTATTGTTTATTACGTTTTTATTTACATATTTCATATTGTAATTCGTATATTTAGTTTCTATATTTTAATAAGAATTTTATTTTTTTATTTTAATCATATTAATATTATTTAGTTACCCCATTTCTTCCCCATTTTTTACCCTGTTTAACGAATGTATATTACACATTGCCGGTTGAACATTCGGGACTGAACAGAATGCCTAGGCATAGTACCTATGCACACTGTGAAATTTTGCTTCGATTTTGGACATGTATATTTTATCCCTTCATCGTATAGATCCAGTAAAGAACTAAAACTTCTGGGAAGAAACCGTGGTTTTATTCTGTTTAGTTTTGAAGTTATTAAAAGTAATGCTGACGTCAGCAAAAAACTGTTTTTGTTTGTAAATTTCATAATAATAATATGATTTACTTCAATCGTTGTTTGATTATAGTAACAATACAATATCTAACTGCATACAAATTTCAGGTATTGTATCTACGACGAAAACAGAGAAATCGCTTTTTTTTCTCTTTTCACAAAATTGCGGTTTTCTCTGTATTCTTATCGATTTCGCATCTGATTTTAATACTGAGCATGCACAATATAGTTATTAACAACACAAAACAAAAAGCCAATGAGTAAATAGTGGGACTTCGGAAATATTACATTTCTTAAGTTTCCATAGAATTTCTATGGAAATAGGGTTGTCAAATTGCACATACCTTTTTATTTATATATTCAAAAGAAAAGATGTATTAATAACTAAAATTCTAAACGTTTGAGCTTATTCATTACCCGACTGCGCCAGAAGGAGGGTTATGTTTTTCGAGTGTATGTAAACAGTTTGATGTATTTGAAATTGAGAGGTGTCGTTAGATTCTTCATGATTGTGAGTCACACTGGGTATAATAAAAATAAAATTATCGAGTTTAGGCGCCATAATATTATGTCTTCAAACATGTTTTTTGTTCAAAATAAACCTATCGAGTGGTGTATTAAAATAAAGGATTCGAAGAGTCGATTTAAAAAATGTGACTCCATAAAATGTAGGTAATAAAAAAATTGACTTTGTCGAAAAACCCGACTGCAAGAAAAACAAAAGCGACTAAAAAGTTTAAAACAAGTCGATTTTCAAGAAGTCTGATGCATTTCATTTACAGATCTGCCACCAACAACTGCATCGGACTGCTTAAAATCATCATTTTAGTCGTTTTTAGCAGTCGGGTTTTAAGACAAAGTTAGTTTTTTTCCTTTTCTCTTCGTCATCCGAAGATATTAAAACTTCTTCAGATGGTAAAATAACATTTTCTTCAGCTTTGGTTTCTTCAAGTAAGTCATCGTGATTCAGAACATTTTCTGTTGATGTTTTTAAAAACCAAAGAACTTTTTCTGGAAGAACCAAACGCTTATTTTTTTTTTTGGCGACTAGTGAGTGACATCGTGGATAGAAATGGATGCGAAGATTCTAATGCTCGGTTAAATAGGTCAAGCACAGTTGTTTTCCGGTTTAATTTTCTCGTATGGTGTTTTGTGTAATTTTACACTAACATATAGTTTATCATTATATCTCATATTACATCAAGATAGATAGTAAATTACCAGTCAAAGTTATCCAAGAAAATTTATAGTAAAGTAAATGACAGCCCTAACCCCGAAAATAAAAATTTAATGACTCAGAAGTCACGCATATCCACACCTGGTTTTTTTTTATAATACAGCATATTATGGTATAAATCTATTCCAGTGAAAAAAAAATGCGGAAATAATGAGACTTGCCAAATAAAAAAATATATATATTTTTAGTAAAAAACTTAATTTTTCCCTCTATTTACGTTTTTTTTTTTCCACTTCAGCTAGTAGATATAACAGTCCTTTTTAAGACCTCATCTATAACAATAGAAGAATCATACATTTAAGACGAAATAATGCATTTTCATGGTTTCAATGGAGTCTTCTCGAGTTTTAAAATAACTTCAAAACTAAACAGAATAAAACCACGGTTTCTTCCCAGAAGTTTTAGTTCTTCACTGTATCTGTAAGATGAAGGGATAAAATATACATGTCCGCAATCGAAGCAAAATTTCACAGTGTGCTATGCAATCAATTAGGTATTAGTTTTTCTCAAATATGTTTTAGTAGTAATTATCACTTTGATTTTCATCCTGGCATTCCGGCGTTAAAGTGGGACTCGTGGCTCAATAATAATATCCTCACGTTTAAGCTACGCTTGCCGCGGTTGGTTTGTGGATGGGTAATGGATGGTCCATTATAAAATCGGGCTCCTCTTCGGAAAGCATATTATATTTAAGCCATTGGCCCCGGCTGCTTTTCATAGATCTTTTACAGTCACACCTTTTATCGTGATGATAGCATATGAGGGCATGAAAGTTTGTGTGGTCGTCAATGTCGAAATAAAACCATGAAATTTTGCATTCCAGAATTTAATTTCTACATAGTATAAAGCAAAGTCACTTCCCGCTTTTGTACGCTTAGATCTTTTAAACTACTCAACGGATTTTAATATGGTCATTTCATCAATAGACACAGTGATTCAAGAGGAACGTTTATAAGTATTATAATATAAGCCGCTTTTAATGAAATAAAACCAAAATCATGAACGATCACGAAATGGAATGAATGAACGAAATGGCAATTATATAGTAGGCCGTAAGGAGCTAGCTATGATCATGCTATCTACAATTAGCTGTGCCCGACTTTACCCATTGTAATGAAAACACAAAATGGCGGGTTTAGTTCCAATTTTGGCGCCAGAAACCCTGTAGCGCTGTAGGTATTTTTTATTTACAGTTGTATTTTAAACGCACTCAACACCGACGTATCTACGACAATCGCTACATTAATGTGCCCCTCCTTTAACAGAGGCTCGGGAACTAAACGAAGAGTGAAAGATTGGGGTCATATTGCAGGATGGAATACGGTACCTATAGTTTGCAGATCTACTAGCAACAAAATATATGATGTACCTAAGTAAGTTTTACTAAATGGGGTTTATTAAAACAGGTTGATTAGTGTTAAGAGACGTTCAAAATCAAAACTGTACACATATATGGAGAAACTGACTGACCGACTGCAGAGTTGCAGAGCTGAAACTACTAGGACTCGCACTCGACTACCTTTTTCAGCGTAGGGAAACAGCGTAGGGTTTTGGAAAATCTTGGAATTTGTTTCTATAAAAAATCTTTTCCTGGAGTTAATAAATTTGAAAGTTGCCACGAATTTTAACTGGCCAAGTAATAATGTTGGCTACTTTTTTGTTTTTCTAAACTAATCCCGACCCTCCGATTGGAAGATCTCAAACATTTTATGGAACAGTTTTAACGCGCAGTCCTATTTACTCAAAACTCTGTATATAAACGTAAGGCGAAAAATGAAGATTTAAATGTATCAGGGTTTTTCGAAAAACTACCCCTTATCGAGTTGAATAAGGGTAATCTATTTTACAGAGGAGGTTTTAATTGCGTGGCTTGATCCATACAAAAATTGGAATAACTTTTGAGTCAAGTTATGCAAACGTCACAAACCATTCCTCTGTTGGGGTGAATAGAGTGGATACCATCAACTATATATGCATCTTCACTTTCCATCAGCAACTTTACCCAAGAGTAAAATATTAATATGAATGAAATATCTCAACAAAAATATGTACAAATAGTCGAGCATACTAGTTTTGTTTCACTCATTGAGTGAATATTGCATCGGTTAAATATCATACTCAGAGTGGGCGCCGGATTACATTTTCGTCAAATGTCATAAACATCATACAATCGTCAATTTGTATGATGTTTATGACACGTTTACTGAACGTTTCAGAAACATACATTCAGTTACATATTATACACAGGATTATATGCAAGTTCGAATGGTCAAGACTACAGGGTGTCCATTGCTTTGATTGACGGTATAATTTGATATCAAATTGCGCTCAAATACAGGTATCCAATAATGACGAGCCTGTACCGCACGCATGTATCACTATATAGTCACGTTATTGTACATTTGTATTGAAGTCATGTTTAATATGAAATGTGTAACTGCACTGATGCACATAACGAAACTGGTTTGGTCTAAATCCTTTATTTACTCAATTTTATTTTTATTTTTACTATAGTTAGGTAACGGTCGTAGGTTTTATTCCAAAATTAATGAAAACTATGTAAATTACAGCCACACTTCCGCTGAAAACTCAAAATGTAAGTACCAAATAACTACTACGCTAGGCCCATATACATGTGTCTGTGTGCGTTCGTAGATTTGTAATGTGACCACAATTGCTCCCACAAGCAGTATAACTAGTTTAAAAATAAACAATGTTTTAAATAAACATATTATTTTTAAAAAAACAGTGTATGAATTATAATTATATCAAAATATTCTTATTGTGGTGCTTGGCACCACCAATCACCACAATTCCACAATTCTTTAATTCCAGGACTTGTTGTAGAATTAAAGGCCCCAATATGTTATGTATTAGTTACTAGCTTCTGCCCGCGACTTCGTCCGCGTTAAAATTCTTGTTCCCCCGACCCTTCCCGTCGCGTCGAATCGCCTACCCGTGAGATTTTTCCCGTTTTACAAAAACGGGGAAAATCGCACGGGTAGGCGATTTTCATTACTGGTCCGCTCTTCTTAGTTGCAGCGTGATGTTAAATATCCTATAGCCTTCATCGATAAATAGGCTATCCAACACAGAATTTTTCCATTCGGACCGGTAGTTCCTGAGATTAGCGCGTTCAATCAAACAAACAAACTCTTCAGCTTTATAATATTAAGTATAGATTAGTACTTAGATACGAAGTTTTGCACGCCAAATGGTAGAAAATTATCGGGAACCAAAATAATTTCTATTGCCTGGAAATTGCATCGGAAATAGCTATTTAAATCTTGAATATGACGTATGTTTCATCGTCAGTCGTTGTGTTCCGTATCTTTGAAGACTGTAGAGCTGTAACATTATTTTGACGATAGGGTGAATTTCCATGAACCCAGCCTTTCGTCTCAATGCACTCCTCGGTCATCACACTCATATAGAGACCACACCGAGTCAGCATCACCTCACTCCGGCTCTTCGTCAACCAACGTAAGCACAGAACCGTATCGGCCCAAGGGTGCCTACCCTCTGAAGACTTACAACACAGTTTCGGCCGAAAATACTTGCGTTTTCAATTCCGTATCAGTTACGGACAAAATATTAGTCCGAGGCCCAATTAAAAAATTAATGACCACACGATTTAAAAGTTGTCCTATGCCGATGTTTCATAGCCGAAAAGTAAGTTAATCGGAAGTTCACTTCCAAGGATCAAACTACTTTCGGATGGTATCTTTGTGGACGGACTTAGAGAGTAGACCTGTATCTCCGATGTCTTGCTTGCGGTTGGGTGAGGGTGGCAACATGTAATAAGTGAGGCGAGGCGACGGCTCGTCGTAAGCTGGGCGAAGCGTCGTCGCCGGCCCGTAAGCGGAAGCAAGTCGACGTCCCGTGATTCCTAATCGAGGCGATGACGTTAAGGCTTATAAAAGTATACATTTCAAAACGGAGTTTCATAGAGAGAATCACGAACGTCTTAAGTTGAACCGATCTGCTGACCCCGTGCAATGCTTATACGAGTGAGTTGGCTTTCACGGGCCAAATACGCTAAATTAGATTCTTATATTTCAAGTCTAGTGATTATTTCTAATTATTATAACTCATTATGATAGTAATTAAGTTATGAGCGAATAGATAAGCGTGCGGCGATAGACATTATGCAGGTAAAAATGTCTAACAGCATAATGTCTAAACATCAGGTGAGGTGGAACATGTAATTAAAAACTCACCTACGAACGAGGTAAATACAGATGAAGGGGTAAATTGGGACGTAACTTTAAAATGGATTTTAACGTTTTTTGCCAACTAGGGCACTTCATATAATTATGGGGTGCCTATAATGTTCCCACTGCTGAAACACATCTCCTCTCTGTGAGAGGGAGTGGGCCATAATCTACTATGCGGGCCCGGTGCAGGTTGGTAGATGTCACATGTTATTGAATTTTCGGTTGTAGGACATGCCTGTTTCCTCACGATGATTTCCTTCCCCGCTGTGGGCAGTGGTGGTGACATCATATAAACAGGATGTAAGGGTAAACACCGTTATCCTTGAAACCAGTGATTTGGTTTCGTAAATAGAACGTGAAATCAATGAAAAAACAACCTTTTTTTTTAAAAAAAAGAAAATCTGCAGTTTTATTCCACAAGAACATTTAACCCTATGCGCGAGGGCAACAAACTTGCGTCTCAATACGCCGCGTTGCCCGACGCCGCGCCGACGCACGGGTCGCGACCGCAGTCAGTCAGCTGTCAGTCTCGCTAGCGAGCGCACGTAACGCCGCGTCGTAGCGCCGCTCATTTCTCGCACGTAAATTCGTTTTAAACCTTTTTAGGAAAATATTTATTTTTTAACTCGCTCTGTTATTTTATATTTAAGTCAAACTACCCATGGGTTAAGTCACAACGGTGTTTACCCTTACATCCTGTATAAACTATTGCGCCTGTTTGGTTTCGAATCTACGACCTGCGGCTCGTAAGTCGCTGCCGTTACCTCTGGGTCATCACTGCTCTCCAACAAGGGCACTTAATCATTAATTATAATTCAGTTAACACATTAATAGTCCTTTTTGGCAATAAAAGTTTTCAGGGAATTAAAATTCACCCGGTTTGATGGTACTACTCTCCATATTGAACTGGTTATTCTTGTCGTTCCTGACGATTACATGACGCGGTAACTGTGTCCGATCATCAGTACATGAAATCAAAAAGTAAACCACATGAAATACCATATTATTATTTCCGACAAGATTTTATTTTAAAGGTATTCGACAAATTATTTGTAATAGTGTTAACACCAGTATCAGTACTTTTTGCGAATTGTGCCCCTAAAATGTCTACTTTGACTCGGATATATATACGACAACACTAGAACAATGGTGCCGATTCTGTTGCACACGAACTAAACTATCTCTAAAATTCCTTACTTTTGGCTATGAGAATTGTAACGCTATTCTGCAAGAAAAAATCTCTAAATTTAAAAAATATTTTGACGTGACTAAAATCGAATTTGACAATCGCGACTCAATGTCGTATTTTTTTTTCTTTTCGGTTCGCAATGTGTTACTTGTGTGCGCTATGCAATGAATATTTTGAGAGACAAAGGCACGCGCAAGGGGGCAGCCTAGACGTGTTTTATTTGGATTTTTTCTCTTTTTGTTTGAAAAATATTTAAAAAAAAATATTACCCACGTGTCGAAATGTATATTTGCAGGGTTTAATAAAGGGGGTTGAAAATTTCATTATTTTATGCGATAGAACACGCCATTTTTGAGATATATGCAAAAGAAAAGGAAAACAAAAAATACAGTACTGTTATTGCACGTGTAGACGGGGCGTCGGTGGTGTAATTTTTAGTTCATGACCACTAGTTTTATTCCACACCTTTTTAATCGCGATTAAAAATAGTCAGATTAAATTAAAATAAATTATTATAGTCAATATTTTTGGTGAAAACCGGCAAACTCAGAATAGCAAAATTGACATTTTCACTAAACTAATCTTAGTGTTGTCAAACTAAAACATAGTTAAGTTGTGTCACTTTAGTCTATTTCAGAATAGGAAAACGTCGTTTGACAGGAATAAAACAAATTTTAGTGATTTTTAACCGACTTCAAAAAGGAGGAGGTTCTCAATTCGGATGTTTATATATATATTTTTTTATGTATGTTCGGCCATAACTCCGTCATATATAGACGGATTTTCAAAATTCTTTTTTTGTTTGAAAGGGGTTTATTCCGAAATGGTCCCATATAAATTTCATATAGATCTGATGATGAGTTCCAGAGATAGACACCGGAACTCTTTAAAAAATGAAAGCAAATCAACCGCGATTTCTGCTATCGCATAAATATGCATTGTTTGTTTGGAATTAGTGCGGGGTGGATACCACAACTAAAAATTTAAAAATAAAAACTTTTTTACAAAAAAAGCAACTGACTTCCTCAAAAACACTCGGAAGTCGGTGGCAAAAAAATCCATAAATACAGATCCTAAGACACCGACTTACGAAATTAAAATTATTTTTCACTTTGTAGTGTTTTTAAGGAAGTCGGTTGTTTTTTTTTTTTTTTTTTGTAAAAAAAGTTTTTTTAGTTTAGTGTAGAGAATTTTGTGACAACAGAATCGGCACCAATGTAGACCAAACGATGTAACAATGCTGTGTCACTGGTTTTGTTACCATGATTGCCGTTTGTTGTGTACTAGCTTGTTATTTCGATACCCGTCCGGATCCCCTATTCAATTTATTAGGAGAGATGGTTCAATTAACGACGAAAGTGCTCGAAAAATATTCTACATTTTTCAGTTCATCATTTTTTACCGATGGAGGTATTTTAAGTCCTGGAAATACACGCAACATCGAGGTAAAGTTTTTACCGGACGTTGCCACTGGAAATTGGTTCCACTGGAATTTCGATTTATTGATCTGAAAACACCCCGACCTGGGACGGGTTTGATGTGGTTAAATACTAAATAAGTTAGGTATGCTTACTTAAATGGTATCCTGAGGTATACCGTAACTGTCACTGAAAATATTTTGCAATCCGATGGAAAACACCATGCTGAAAAATCATACAAGTTTGCTGTCGATAGCCTTAATGGGCATTAATGGGGAAACACCAGAATAGGATGCAAAATTCTAATTTCATTTTTTTTTTTTTTTGCAAATTGCTGATCAATGTATGTAGGTTGAACAAAATGTGATTCCACGTATGTATTTATAGAATTTCTTTAAGCAATCCCAAATTAGAAAAATCTTTGAAAATATAACATTTTCATCACGCCTGTAATTCGCAAAGGGTTACGCAGAGGTGTAAAGTTCCTTAAATAAGCTTGGCCTCTCTAGTATTTCAAATGTGACCTGCGCAGTGGATTGGCTACCTATTTTTAGTTGCTTAGTTTCTGTTCTCTCAACGATACCTATCACTAAGTTGATACTAGATTATCTTGTCTCGCTCTGTGATCACAAAGTATCGCTGTCAAACTGGTTGTGCAACGTACTCCTGGAACCTGCAGCAATTCCAGCATATCTCATACCCATATTCACATAGAATTTCGCGAAATGTGCATATATTGCGTCCTAGCTTTGGCCTGAAGTTTCTCCACTCTGAGTATTCCATGAACTCGGGCATTGTACTTCAACATGCAATTAATATTTAGTTAGATAGTTTTAGAATGTCGATGGGTGTTACCTACATACCTAGCAGAATATATGTCAGTATTCCTAACTCGTTCCGTGTGATGTGGGCGGAATGAATAGCACCATCCCATTTCTTCCCGTGGGTGTCATAAAAGGTGAATACGGAACTTATTAGACAATGGGCAGCAGTTTTCTCTATGCATTTTACCACCATACTGAGATCGCCAACCCGCCTGCCAAGCGTGGCCATTTTGACAAACTTCCCAAATTGGGGGAGGCCTATGTCCAGGAGTGGACGTCTTCCTGCTGAAATGATGATGATGATGATTAACTGGGTCCAGTAGCAAAAGTAACTCTCACGAGTAACTGCTGTACCATCATCACCCTCTTAAAATTTGAATGTTGGGTTAATTCGTAGTAGTTTTTATTTATTTGCGCTAGCTACCGAAATGTATCGTATAAATTGCCGTATTTCCTTGGATTGTTCTATATTTGTCGGAGAAGGCATGCCTATCTCGATCTCATCAGCCATATTTTGAACACTACTTACTATGGGAAGTGTTGGTTATTGCGCAATAGAATAACCGTTATAGTTCAAATCAAATTACAATTAACGCACTAAGTAATTACACTAGCTAATACACTGTAGGTACACGTCACAACTATACGGAACGCGCGACAGTTTCTAAACTTGTTCTGACTGAACTTAACTCTGGTCGCGCGTTAGGCTGTAGGCTCTGTCGAGCGCCGCATAGTGGCGCTGGCGTCCCGATTAGTCAATTGAACGAGTAACGTTTGGACGTATTCATTTTATTTCAACTTGATGTCTCTAGTTCTATGTAAAATACTAGTATCTGGTAATGGTACTGTAGCTGGTGATGCTGTTGGTACGAGTCTAATGCAGCTACATTAGACTGGAAACCGAGCTCGACATAGTTGGAAAAAGCTAGTCAGATGATGATGACCTCCATGCGTTACTGACAAAATCCTTCGAGACAGACAGACGGCAGGACGGCGAAGTGATCCTATAAATTTTTTCCTTTTCAGGTACGCAAACCTAAAAATGATAATTTTCCCAAATTTTCAATACGTTGAGAATTTTGTTTCAGTGCTGTTAGTGGAAGGTCTCAAGTGCGGTTCGGACAAGTGCTGTTCAAATCAGTGGTGTTAGTGGAATACCTCGTTGTTTCGACCTAGAATCTATGTTAACTTAGTTAACAAAACAGTGTTAATTTTTTAATGAATCTATCACGCGAATTCAAGGCTCATCGAAAACGTTATTCATTCGCGTATTAGTACAATGTTTCGTGAAATTCATTTTGCCTTTTTAATGTTCCTATGGAATACTGAGCTTTAAAACTATGAAATAACCTTGAACGATAAATTGTAAAAAAATCTGTGTTTTTCATCTTAATGATTGAGCTAAATAATAATTTAAAATATAAGTTAAAGTATAAGTTTCTTGAACTAAAAGAATATACCTCTATTATATGAAAAACTGAAATACGATGTATCGAATAATTTTGTGTCAAGTTAGATGAATGAGTCAAAGTAGCAGCGGTCATAGAATTGTGACGTACTGACCGTAGGTACATATGGCGATGTGAAATGCTAAAAACCGTGGAAATTGCGATTGAAACTTTCATAGGGAGTTTTTAGGTACACCCTCTGAGGTTATTAGAAATAATTACTAAATAAACTAAGTATGAATCTTAAAGAATGAGAAAGGGGGTAAGATTTCTGTTATGATCCTTCAACTTAATACTTACTTAATTTATTTATATTTTCGCTACCACGCTGGACCAATGCGGGTTGGTAGATGTCACATGTCTTCGAATTCTTTGGTTCTAGGGTACCCGGTTTCCTCACGATGTTTCCTTCATCGTTTCAGCGGCGGATACCACTGGGCCTCCATTGCTCTCCATCAATTTCGTTTTATTGCGCATTATGTTTCCAACCTATTTTTTATCTGGGTGATTTTATAAGCTTCGGTTTTACATTTCATTGTTCCTTCCGGAGGTTAAGAGTAGGATAAAACATGGTGATCTTCAACAACTTTGTTTAGCGAAATAAAAGGAATTCGAACATCTGCCTACCTATAACTGCACCAATTTCCGATGTTCAAGTTCTACAGATGCACTATGAAGAAAAGACGATTCAAAATCAGAAGTCATTTATTTAAATAAGGCTTAGAATCAGCACACAAAAATAAATAAGTTACCGGACCGGAGACTACTCGAGGCCTCAAATTATAAACTAGAACCATTGAAGTAAAATAAATAAACAGGTGGGTGGCTATTATTAACAATAGCAAGCCCCTAAGGGTTTGAATTTTTGGTTTTAGTCAGCAAGAAGACTAATAACTATAATCAGCACCACTAGCATAAAGCAAAGATCAGCCATTACCCCCCTGGGCCGCACCTGTGGGACATCGGGTACGACTGGGTGCTGCGCGCCGACCTCCCTAGCGGCGTCAGCGTAGTTTGCTACGCTGACGACACGCTGGTCCTGGCGCAGGGGAGATCGCACGAGGCGGCGGCCGAACTAATGACACGCGGGGTTGCGACAATCGTCGATAGGATCCGGCAATTGGGACTCGAGGTGGCCTTGCACAAGTCCGAGGCCATGGGTTTTCATGGTCCTCGGAACGCGCCACCTGCGGGTTCCCAACTCACGGTAGGAGGGGTTCACATCGGCGTCGAGTCGACGATGAAGTACCTGGGACTTGTCCTCGACAGCCGGTGGAACTTCGTCGAGCATTTCCGACGTTTGGCCCCCAGACTGGAGCGGGCTGGGGCTGCGCTAAAGCGGCTCCTGCCCAATCTGGGGGGTCCAAACGCCTCCTGCCGGAGGCTCTACACGGGGATCGTGCGGTCCATGGCCCTCTACGGGGCACCGGTGTGGGCGCCCTCATTGAGGCTGCGCCCAGCGCGCCGGTTGAGTGCGGCCCAGAGGGTCATGGCCATCCGGTTAATCCCGGGATACCGCACGGTCTCCTGCGAGGCGGCGAGCCTCCTTGCCGGAGTGCCGCCATGGGATCTGGAGGCAAAGGTCCTCGCCCACATGTGGGAGTGGCGCGAGGATGCGAAACGCCGGGGCGAAACTCCGCTGCCGCGACAAATCGCGGCACGGCGGACAGAGCTCCGGCAGGATCTCATGGCGACATGGCGGGTACGATTGTCGCAACCCAGCGCAGGGCACGCCACAATTGCGGCGGTAAGTCCCCTCTTTGAGGAGTGGATAGAGAGGCGCCACGGCGTCCTCACCTTCCGCCTGACGCAGGTTCTCACCGGGCATGGGTGCTTCGGTGGGTTCCTGTTCAGGATAAAGCGGGAGGAAACGCCCGGGTGTTTCCATTGTGAGGATCGTCTAGAGGACACGGTGGAGCATACGGTGGAAGTGTGCCCTGCCTGGGCGGAGCACCGCCGTGTCCTCGTGGAGGCGATCGGCGGCGGCGATCTCTCGCGTCCGGCCCTGGTGCGAGCCATGGTACGGAGCGAGAGGGCATGGGAAGCCGTCACCTCCTTCTGCGAAGCAGTAATGCTCGCGAAGGAGGAGGCGGGGCGCGTGAGGGAGTGGCAGTCTCTGCGCCCTCACGTCCCTAGCCGCCGCAGGAGGAGACGCCCCGGGCGCCGGGAGTCGATTGCGGACTCCCGGCCACCGTAGGCGCGAGCTTGCGGGTGGCGAGCAATGGGTAGTTCGCCGCCCGGTAAGGACCAGGCTCGGGTCGACGGCGCGTAGTGTTCCACGCGCGCCTCAAAGAGATGTCAGCTTTATTGAAGGGGTCTGCTAGGACCGATGCCTGCCGGGGTCGCGTGATTGTTCAAAAGAGATACCGTGACCCTGGCACATGGGCAACTGAAGGAACACGGGTGGGTTTTAGTCAGTAAAAGTCTGACACGCCCTCCCGCTCCGCCCAGAGCGGGAGAAGTCATTTGATGATTTCCCATCCAAAAAAAAAAAAAAAAAAAAAAAAAAAGCCATTACCCCCTCGCCATATTTGATGGAATAAGGCAACCCGATTATAAAGAGGGTGGTTAATCGCAAAATACGCGTCAGACGTGGAGTTGTGGACACCAGCCCGTTCTTTCTACCTATTAATAGAATTACTGTCCATCCGGGGGTTCCCCGTTTGTTGCGGTAGTTGAAAGAGCGCGATTTAATATGCACGGAAGTTTTATACAAGGATGTCATAGAAAAGGTTTGAACTTGTTCGGTCACTTTAAAAAGCCACCGACAGTAAACGATTTACGTCAAAGTTACGTTGCTACTGAACATGACAAAGAAATCAATTTGATGCTGGAAGTGAAAACTCGTTGGAGTAGTATGGCAGATGTGATCGGGCGCTCTTTGACGCTCAAAGATAGCGTCGCAAAAGCTCTTATCAATTTAAAATCGAATATTAGACTGGATAAAGAAGGCTTTACTTAGTTAAATGACGTCGACGGAAGCTTGCTTTAATGTATTCACGACAACCACCATTGCACTTTGTCACCGTGCTGCCACACTTTTACCGGCTGATGCTTGCCTAGAGAGCGGATCCAAGCCAAAATTGCCTATCTTCAATTTGATTTTTCATGAAATTGAGAAGACTTGGGTATAAAATAAGAATTATAAGAATCTATACTAATATTGACAGCAGTGAGGAAGTGAGTTTATTGAGAAAGGCGAGTCGAGCAAAATAAGTCACGAATATGAAGACCACACATGGGCAGGCGATTAGACGCGACAGGATGGGTCGGAACAGCAAGAAATTTGATGCTACGAACGAACGACGAAGTCGCGAGCGTCATAGATACCGAGGCAAAAGTATGTTTTTTTTTTAAATTGGTTTTCACTGTTTATATTGGAAAACTGAAGATGATAAACATTTTATTTAACAGATTCTTTTCTTATATGTAAGTACAACAACCGCGTACTTGCGTGGTTTTCTAATGAATCCTTCTAACTGACAAATAAACATCGGAATTTATGATATTAATAAAATGATGTTCAATTAAATAAACTCGTTTAAAACAGCACCTTTCACGGCCACAATAATATATCTTAAATTTATATACCTACTTGTAAATACAGCTATCATATTTAGATGCATAGAAAAGAGCCGCTTCATCTGATTATTTTGCGTATACTTACTACAACAGACGATTCAAATTAAACTATGTACCTCGATAGATATACGCCGGGCGAAAAGTTTCAGCCGGCGGGAAGGGATTGTGTTTTGTTTTCGTCGTGTATGACGAGGGGGCAGGTAACGAGGCGAGGGTTAAAATTGTTTTGTTTCTGATTTGCTGCGCCCCTTTAAATTCATGCTACCCAAACTACATCAAGCGTACAATGTCACTAACTGAAAAGTTGCCTCAGACTTCAGAAATCGCATAAAGTGTGATTCAATACTTACACGATGCTTAAGTTTTTTTTGTAGTCGATAATGTTTTTATAAAGCCTACCCCAAAAGACATCCATAATGGACATGTGAAATACTTATCTAGACTATTTCAAGTAACGTAACCATAAATTCAATCGCATGTGAAATACACAGTGGTCAGTGCGGGGCCTGCGTGGTGGATTATCTCTCACTCCCTTTCACATAGAGGAGACCTGAGTGCTGCTGTCGGAACATTATAAGGCTAATTATGCATTTCACTGTGTATTGCCGATTATAAGTTTGTATGTATGACTTGCAAAATATTTAGGCAATTATACATTAATACTGTTTCTTTTAAGTCGATAGCATTAGTCTAACTGTGGTAGTTTTTGATAGAAACAACGTTGGTTGACGGACCGACGACAGCCAGACGAAGTCGATCCACATATTTTACTATTTTGGTACGGTACCCTAAAAACGTATAAAGTTAGAGACTTTCTTAATACATCAACCTCGTAGTTGTGTGCAGAACTGTATCAAGCAAGATATTTTATTAGTTTTCGTTCTATAACTGAAGATTTTTTTTTTTCTATTTGTCCAACAGGTAGTGGTTCAACGGCTGAGCGCCGGCTCCGGGCGCTCTTCGAACGTCGAAAATCAGCGCAACAAGATCCCCGACGTGCCCTACCAACCCACCGTAAGAGAAACCATGTGCTTCCATGCCATTACTATGATGAAGGTAATTATTGCGGTACACTCATGTTTAGGAACCACGCCGCACACCCGTCATGAGACGCACTAATGGTTCTTTCATAATGATACGCACTGGCATGGTAGGCAGCGGTCTCAGACGCGTTTTGCGTCTCACACAGTTGTAATTCTTAATAAGACAAAACTCGCAGATCGTACTTTGACTTTACTTTGCCAAGGAAAGTTTGAAACAAATCATTTATGTTTAGTATCCAATGAGCAAATGTGAGTAAAAGTTTCATCTTAATAACAACCTTATTCCCATATCTATCATGTCGATATTCCTATGAACGCCTGCTTTCATTAGCATAGTAAAATCAAAATGGATTCTGTTAATTTTACATTTAGGCACACGGACCCCTCGCGACTGCCACAGTAAAGACTCGCTCATTTGTTAAATCGCTAACTTAATGTAAGCGTCCGCTGACCACTACTTAGTGTCGGTTGCGAGAGGTTCATGTGCGAGTTCCCTGAATACAACTAAATCAGCACTAGACAGAGTGCATCATAGTGCCTGGATATTTTAACTAATTTCCCTGATTATGTGTAGCTTTCAGTTCAGACGAAGCTAGCTTTCAATCCAGTAAAAATATTTATTGGTGGAAGCGAAATTCTGTATAACATGCGTAGTTATTGTGCGAAGTCCTTTGTGACTACAGCAATAGGCAACTAACGAATTTGACTCCCGTCTATCGTCCAATACGAAAATTTGAGAATAGATTCTTTCAACTCTAGGCAAAAGCTTAGAAAAGGTAAGTAAACAGAGAAAATAATAATTACCAAAATGAGTGAGCGTGAAAGTACAAGAATAGTAACAGAATTTCAAGAGAATATATGTAAGAGGATAAAGGCAGTACAAAGAATATCAAGAAAATACATGCACGTTTAGTTCCGTAGCAGTTACAAACAATTTTCTGCAGATAATATACCCTATGTTGCATTTAAATTCAGTTAATGTAAACATCAAACTACAAAGACAGCAGGCGAAGCACTCGACTCGTACACCTCATATTTTTTTTAGAAAACCTAAAGTGAAGGAAACAGGTCGTAAGTGGGAAGATGGGGTATTTATTACTGCAGGAGGAAAAGCCTTTGTGCCGTGGTAGTAGACGCAGGCAGAACCTATGAAGTTATAGTAAAGTATAACATTAATAATTGATAGACATTACAGTGGCGCTCTGTTTACGTGCACACAATGAAAATATAATCTTTATAGGAAATAAGGTGCAATTAGTAAATGTGGGGTATGTTGAATAATAATTATATATAGGTATGTGGGTAATACAGGTATATGACATATATATAGGTAGTGAAGACCGCGTACAGGGAGCCGTAGTGTTAGAAGGCCTCCCACAAGATGGACTGATGACCTGGTGAAGGCCGCGGGAATCGGCTGGATGCGAGAAGCACAGAAAAAGTGTTGACCTTATTTTATGCATTTGAAGAGAATCTCATCGCGCTAAAATAAGAATGAATTACCTTTGGCTCAATCGGTATTAGGCATAGCAAAATGCATAATTCTTGAAAAAATTACCCATATTAAAAGCTACTAAAATCGATTCAGTAGTCAATTAGGAACAAACTATTTTCAGATCTTGCGTTTATTCTGCTACACCTTCTATAATGGCGTGATTATTTACAACGGCAATCCTTTTCATTCTGACGATTTAAAAATAGTTATTGCATTATTTTGGATACGTTGGTAGTGCAAAAGAATTTTTCTAACTGGCAATAAACTTTAGCACTAGGAGGCTGATGAATATATATAGGAACGAATTTATATTGTTTAAGCTTGGATTCCATTGGTGAAGTGAAGTGAGACACGCTTTCACATCCAATACAAATGATAGTTGGATATTGCGAGTTAATCCAGTATATCATCCAGGGTCATCAGCAGACGGCCAATCCAAGCGTGTGTCTAATCTCCCGGCGGCGGTAATCAAAGACAGTGACTGCTGACAGATCAGTTAATCAATATACCTCCGGACAATGATATCGGATTGTTCACCTATATTGACCTGTCAACGGTATTTGATATCTTGTGTCGGAACCAGATAGATACCGTTGATTCACCAATGACTG
Organism: Aporophyla nigra; assembly: GCA_947507805.1. Classification (NCBI taxonomy): domain Eukaryota; kingdom Metazoa; phylum Arthropoda; class Insecta; order Lepidoptera; family Noctuidae; genus Aporophyla; species Aporophyla nigra. The sequence continues at coordinate 6,773,695 of OX382291.1, read as the reverse complement.
TTGCAGTACTGTTCAGGAAACCGTCAGATTGAATTATATGTATAATCATACAACGTCGTTTACATTATAGAATACATAAACGACTTAATAGATTAAATAGACGCACATCGGCAATGAGATTAGCCACAACTCAATAAATGTAGTTATTCGAAAACCACTAATTTGATTTTTTTAGCTAATAAATCATTTTTTTTTTACTGAGAGAGCATAGCGGTCTACATAACATAACGTCTTCTTTCTCCGAAGGGGTAGGCAGAGGTGTGCATATGGCCAATAGGCCACCACTGCTCTCAAAGAATGGAATGCTAGTTATAAATTAGTCTTTTTAAACTTCCTAAAACAACCGAATTATCGTTAATTCGGGTATGGATATCTCATCATTCATCATTTCAGCCGTAAGGCGTCCACTGCTGGACTTAGGCCTCCCCCAATTTGGGGGGCTTTGCCATAATCGCCACGCTTGGCAGGCGGTTTGGCGATCGCAGTATGGTGGTAAAATGCATAGAGAACGCTGCTGCCCATTCTCTAATAAGTCCCTTAGTCGCCTTTTACGACACCCACGGGAAGAAATGGGGTGGTGTTATTCTTTACGTCCAGCACCACACGGTACACCATCAGTATCGATATCTAAATATGATAAAATAAAAAAAGATATTTTTAGGGAGTCAAAGACCTCTGGTAGTATTGTAATACTCATACTATAAGTAGAGTTGGGAACCCAAGTAGCACATAACTGCATTATAAATTGTCACATAAGGCCCACAGTGGTACTCTGAGCATTTACATAGAGTTATTAGTATTCACCCGGGGTGTAACAGCTGTTTAGAAAAAAACGTAGCCAACTATAATGCTATTTGCTGTACAGTAATTCTATTAAGCACCACAAACACGCCACAAAGTCACTGTTATTCAGCGCTTAGTAGTGCTGGTACTCTATCAGCTGTAAGTTTTCTGAATAATAGCCCACACGTGTACTATACAACCGTTGCATTTTAAGAGAGAACATGTAACCCACTATAATGTAATCAGGAGAAATCCAAGATTTTTTAAATTATAATACATAAATTAATTTCGAGAGTTTTTAAGATTCCAGATTTCGACAATTATTGTCAGAGGTAGTCAGTTAGGAAATACCAGTACAGCTAGCATCTAAAAAAACAACGTAATTTTCTTTATGTTTATTTAATTTTCCCTTTTTAAGGCGCGGTGTTACCTCAATATTCACAAAACACTGGTGTCTTTGACAATCGAGTATGACGTAACGCAATGAAAATATACGACACAAAAAATACAGTGGACAGAGAAGGGTTTAAAGAAAAATTCTAACCGAATAGAATAGTGAAAAATTGTTTGATATTCCCAATAAAAATTGTTTCACAAAAAAAACTTTGACGTCGAACATCTCTGTATTTTCAGCGATAACAACATTTTTTTTTTAAAGAGTTCAATAGAATAAACATTACTTTAAAACTTTAACCGGACAATTATTTAATTTAATGTGTGTAGTCCGAATAATCTAAATAAAACCCGTAAAATAAATGCCAATTCGCAGCTTAGTCACATCACATCACAAATATTTATTCAATTTTCAACCTTATTTGTTGGAGCTGTAGCATGCAGTTGTAGCATTTAAAATCGTAGTCAGTCCGCGCCTTAAAGAACAATTTACGGTGTACCACCCTGGTCCAGGCCTTGAATTTTCATCTTTTTATAATTTCAAGGAGTATAAAAGTACTTCTCGGTGGCCACCATAGAATTTCCTTAGTTTTCCACGATGCAGGAACGACTGTTAGATCGACAACATCGCTCTCTATAGTCTGAACTATTTTGAAAAGCTTGTTCTGTAAAAAACAAGAGAAATATATTTATTATAATAGAAGTATCAGTTCCTTAAAATGACAACACTACCTATACAGTTTTTGAGGAAAAAAAAAACCACAAGATATAATAACATATTGAATACCTAAACTTAACGTAACATAATAATTATATACAAAACATCTACAGACACAAACACAGAGGACCCACTTTACTACCTACCAAAATAGCAGGAATTAAGTCGATCGCAACTTATTTACTTTTATTCGCAACCCTAAATTGAAATGATATTGTTCATCTATCGTAGAATACGAACGACCAACCCAGTTGCGATTTAGCGATAAACTGATGATCTATGTAAACAAATAATGCGACATGACGTCGCCGTCGTCACCGCGCCGCGCGCCGGCGCGGGCGTGTGAACGACAGCGTTGCATGCACCATGTTGCAGATCAAGCGAAATGTTTCATAAAATAATAGTTTAAAAAACTAAAAAACACGCTTCCTTTGAAAACCAAACTAAAAAGTACAAAATAATGGAAAAAAACCGTGGGGTGCTTTTTAAGGTATTTTTTTATTGATATCGGGCACCCCACGCTTTTTTTCCATTATTTTGTACTTTTTAGTTTGGTTTTCAATGGAAGCGTGTTTTTTAGTTTTTTTAAACTATTATTTATTTTCTATTTTTTAGGGTGTTTCGAATTTTGAGACGTATGTCAGCGTAGTTTTCGAAGACAGTTTTTTTTGCTGTCCTGGTTACCCTGGCAAGGATAATGGCACAAATTAGTTTGTGACGTATGTCAGCGTAGTTTTCGAAGACGGATTTTTTGCTGTCCTGGTAACCCTGGCAAAGATAATGGCACAAATTTATGAAATTATTGCATTGTCATCGGTCCTTGACAGGTGTGCAAAGTTTGAATGAAATCTGGTCGTTTAAAGTGGGTCAAAATCGCGCTATAAGGAGTCGGTTACAAACAAATATACAAACATACTAACATACAAACATACAAGTGAAGCTAATATAAAGCGTGTAAAAATACTTTTCGCGTCGCATAAATACTGTGCGTATGGCATGTCAATTTCAATTTCATATGGAAGTAATTAATTATTGTTAGGCCTGAAGAATACATTATTTTTAGATAGGTATCTACTAAGTTATAGGTATTTCGTCGCATATTGAATAAATCAATAACTTATGTATTATACATACCCATAATTGAATTATAATATCAGCTACTTAAATTACAATTTTAATTAAATACTTATCGTCGAATAAAAATGATAAATGATACGTGATAAATGTCCAAAAATGATAAAATTCAAACTAATACCGTCATTCGGTTACATGATATATGCAGTTTATGATCACGTTTACAATCTTAGCAATATCGCTTCAAGTCTCGAGATAATTGAGTTTTTAATATTTGGCTACACAGTTAGAACGCTCAACGTCACAGGTGTTCACGGCAATAATGGTCAATGTCCATTGCTTCAAACGACTTGACTTCAACTTGCGACGAATTCCAAGCAGAAAAAAAGCATTTAGAAATATAAATTACTTCTCTTCCTGATGGTTTGGCAAAATCTCAGATTTTGTCTCAACTTCAAAAATTAGAAATAGAAAACTTAGCTCATTAAAATAAAGCTGAAGTTTTTTTATGATACTAAAAGGAATGCTCGTTTGAGAGCAAGGCAAGATGCGACAACAATTGCGATAGCAATGTGTTTCTCAAAAAATCTTCCCATACCGAATATTTCTACTAACGATGTATATTATAAAAGACAGCTCAGTTATTTTATGTTTAATATACATGTGCTTGCTGATTCCTCATCATATTTTTTCGCATATAATGAGAGCAATGGATGAAAAAGATCAGATGATGTGGCCTCTCATCTCTTCAGTTTTATATTTAATGAAATCGACGAACAGTGCAAGGCTCTAATAATTTTTTGTGACTCATGTGGCGGTCAAAACAAAAATACACCATCTTTAGAGTATTACACTACATAGTTCACCGTTGCCATCGCTTAGAATCTGTCAAAGTTGTATTCGCAATAAGAGGTCACTCGTACATGGAATGTGATCAAAACATAGCCTTCTTAAATCAAAAGGCTAGAATTGAACTCCCTGAAGAATGGGCTGATCACGTGCGTGGAGCTCGACAAAGATCGAAACCTTTCGAGGTCATCGAATGTTCAAAAGATGCATTCAAGTGCTGGACTGGATTTAGAAACCGGTTAGAAACGGTTTTAGAAACCGTTTTACACCAAAAATTGCCATTTTCCCACAAGACATGTGCGTGAATTTCGAGTCCATAAAGAACATCCACGGCCCATGTTTCATAGAAATTTTAGTAGTAATCCATGGGAATCATCTGTGGTTAATACACCAGCTTGTCTTCGCTCTATGAAGGAGGGTATCAATGAGGGAGAATTTAAATTCCCAGGTTTAGCTTATAAAGACAGGCTGCCTATATCCAGGGAAAAGTATAATGACCTGCAGATTTTGAAAAGATTCTGTAGGCCTGAAACAAGATACTATTACGATAAGCTTTCTAATGCTGCAATTAGAGATTTAAATGTTGATTAATTACTACATCGTTTTCTTTAACCTAGGACAACTATCATTATTGACCTAGGTCAAAGTGTGGACATTGACCGTTATTGTCCTTAATTTTTAGTACTTACCTTGGTTTTTTTAAATATAATTATTTAAAGTTATTTAAGAATGATTATTTTCCAAAGAACTATTACTATAATACATGTCCTATATCTTAAATAAAAACAATATTCCTACCTCTAACACTGTGTTTTTTATCACCGTTTATAACCTTAAAACCTGATTATCTCAGAACGATAAAAGAAGGACATTTATCACTATTGCAGATGACCCTTCATTTATTTTCTATTTTTTAGGGTGTTTCGAATTTTGAGACGTATGTCAGCGTAGTTTGAGACGTATGTCAGCGTAGTTTTCGAAGACAGTTTTTTTTTGCTGTCCTGGTAACCCTGGCAAGGATAATGGCGCAAATTAGTTTGTGACGTATGTCACCGTAGTTTTCGAAGACAGTTTTTTTGCTGTCCTGGTAACCCTGGCAAGGATAATGGCACAAATTTATGAAATTATTGCATTGTCATCGGTCCTTGACAGGTGTGCAAAGTTTGAATGAAATCTGGTCGTTTAAAGTGGGTCAAAATCGCGCTATAAGGAGTCGGTTACAAACAAACATACAAATATACAAACATACAAGTGAAGCTAATATAAAGCGTGTAAAAAGGAACAAAATGGCTTTAAACGAACCACGGCGGAACCCTAAAAGCTTGGATCCATAAAGGTAGTTATCAAGATAACTGATGCAAATGTGAATCAATATAACTCTCCTAATCGATCCATGTCTGATTTGTATTCCACAAGTGCCAAACTATTTTACTCTTTGCTGAATTAAAGGCCACATGTGAACACCCGTACAGACCTTAGCATTATATTAACATTAAAACTGTTCACTTGCCATCCGCCATATTCACTGCGTTACTGTGTATTATTATAAAATTTTATCTTTAAATTTTTGTTTATTTTATAGGGTATCAATCGTAATTAATTTGGATTACAAATTAATTACACGAAAACAGTTTTTTTTTGTTTTCTTTGTACTAAAACAAACAAATTTATTTTATATTCATTCAATTTTTGTTACTTTTCTTTTAGTATTTAGTGGTATTCCGAAGGCGCGTGAAAATTTTGAACTAAATATGTATGGTATTTGACAGTAAAGTTACCTTCCCAATAAGATTTGAAATATAATAGCAGGAAATCGAAGTTTAACTTACCTTAAATTTTATGTTTATTTTCACAATGGCTCCTGAGATCTTGCACACAACGATACACTTCATGTTTTACAATTTGACAGTTCATATTAAAGAAAAATAAATAATATTGAGTTATTGCATTCCACAATTTCGCTCAGTGTGTCATTTCAGCTGTTTAAAAGTACACACAATGTACACATTCGTCTTCCTTGCTGTATAGTAAGTTACACGTGCCTTGTTAATCAGGCAATATTCAGCTCTTGAGGTGACTGTTACTCACATAAATGCTACTATAATGTTATTATAATGCAATTATTTATCAATTGGAACTCTTACTCAGCTATGTGCTGAATAATTTGTGCCCAAATTAGAGTTATATCATCTGAGGATGCGCTGTCTACGCTATTATTCAGCAACAAATGCATTCACTGCGCACTGTTAAAATGCTGTTAACCAGCACTTTTGTGCTACTTGGGAAAATCCCGTTTCTTTTGTTTCATCGTGTACGATATCCATACTGATTACGTTTGTGATGTTCACTCAAGAAAAAAAAAAGATTTTTAAACGAACATGCAAACACAAAAATTCGTCAAAATAATGATTTTCTTGTTGTATCGTGGTTAGATATCGATACCAATCACGTCTGTGGTTTTTTAGCTAATTGAATTTGACCCTATTTAATGAAAAGAAGCTGTGTATTAATGACCGAGGGAGTATACGGTCGGAAAGCTGGTATATTCTAAATTAAACCATCAGTATCCATACTAATATTAAAAACGAGAAAGGAAATCTGTCGGTCGGTCCGTCTGTCTGTCTGTCCGTCCGTCCGTCCGTTACCTTTTTCACTCCTTAACAGCTGTTCGGATTTTGATGTTGGCTAAAACATGACGTCGATTAGGACATAGCATGCTTTTTATTCCGGTAGCACGGGCGTACCTGTAGACAAATGCTAGTATTCTATAATAATAATAATCTTAATACCGTTACCTGAATAAAACCCCGTAAAGACTAAAGGATCTCGAATAATAGATAACCTAGTATGGTCATAATCCCCAAGGTGGACAGACCATGATATGAATATCCCCGAGTAAATTTCACATTTCTATGAAATCAACCCCATTTATAGTGTTAGAGCCAATTTTTAGTTTATTAAAGCCTTATATATCCATGTAAAATTATTTACGGAATTTACTGTTGGAGCGTAATATTCGCCTATGTATGCTGTTTTCAATATTTTATGTTGGTATCAGAAGCAGGAATACCAGGAATTCGCGTGCATTAACGCGCCAGCTATTCTACTGAATAACGTAGTTTGCATTATGAAGCTTTTCACAATTCACAGACAAGACAGACAGCTTTCGTCCGTTTCAGTCTAATACCGTTTTCATTAATATTAGGTGAAATTGGTATTTTAAAGCTCATTTTTATTGGTCAATAGGGCTCTCTTGCGGTTTGCAATAGATTTCTGTAACGTATGCCTTAGGGCCCACATACAGAGAACTCTTATCATTATTCGATAGGGAACTATTCAGTAGCGGTATATGGAGAACGGTTCAGGCTTGACAGTTCTGCGAAGGCTCATTTTCATTGGGGGTCAGTGTCTGCACGCTTATTTAATTTGTCACTTCCGGGAGACGACTCGAGTCTCGACTCAGCGCTGAAACTTGAATTTTTAATAGCGCGCTCTTGTTTAGGCTTTTATTTAGGTGTCGCCTTGTATTAGTGAAAATAGGCAAACGTTTTTTATTATATGATGGTACTTATTACTTAATGGAATCGTATGTTTAGTTATTTATAACATGTTAGATGTCCAACTGGCCGTGTTGGTTTGTCGATTATCACTTTCCTTTCCAAAACCGTAAATAAGTTCACGACAAAGGGAATCAATAAATCAATACTAGGGATGGGAGCAACTTCGCTTCACTTTCGGTTTAATCGAACTTAAACTTTTTTAATTGTGCGCAATTAATATATTTCACTGTGCGTAGCTATCAAAGATTGCACTAATTTGGTTCAAACCACCTAAGTTTATTTATTTATTTGGCTTCTCATCAGTCATTATGCGCAAATAATAATAACACACAATTAAAAAAGTATAAGTTCGATTAAACCGAAAGTGAAGCGAAGTTGCTCCCATCATCTCAGTGCATGTGGTGCTTTTCTGTAACTAGTGAGGCACTTAGAGTTAAGATTACAATGTCAAAATTATAAAGTAACAGTGATTGATGAGAAGCCAAATTAATAAATAAACTTAGGGGGTTTGAACCAAATTAGTTCAACCTTTGATAGCTACGCACAGTGAAATATCAAGCTATACAGTCCCAATATAAGCTGACTTCTCATTGATAGGATGCGAGGTCAGCTAAAACTGGAAATGTATAAGTCGCCGCGTGTACAAGAAAATATTAAAATAACTTTACTGTTTTGACTAAAATAATGAAACTAAACAAGTTCAATAAAATCATAACATTGCCTTAATGTTTGTTAATATTTGACCATTACCTAAATGTATTCTAAAGTTAAGAATTTTGAAAAATGAAACAATTCTCACCAAAATCAATATTTTATTATTAATTTAAAATTTATCAAGGAGTTGTGCGTTATATCAAGCAGGAGTTTTTCGTTTTTGTTCGTATATCTACATTTTCTAGTGAAAATAACCGAAGTTTAGAGATGCAATTCTCGTAATTCTAATAACGTTCACAGTCTGTTCTCAGTCTCCAAAAATACCTCGAATTTCCATACATTTTTGACAAGTTTTTTACATTTAATTGTCGCCGAGATGAGACTACGACTAGATTTAAAACTTTTTTATTGCGGCCTACAGCTCGAAACTTTCTATTTTTTATCAGTGGTTTGGCGGAAGTTCGTATTCAGTTCAAACTACGTTCGACCCATCCCTAATCAATTCCTTTCATTTATAAATATTCCCAGTTGAGTGATTCTTATGGATATATTATGGATTTACAGGTTCACTCGTACAGAAAAATCAGCCATTCATATTTCTGGACAATTGGGGTAGAATCGGGGCGCTAGTAAATCTATACTTAATGTGAAATAGAGCTTTTTAAAAGGGACCCGCGGGGTATTTGCGTATAACATTATTAACAGTAGGAATAGCTTTCACCTTGACAGTTCAACAACATTCATTGCCCTATTTACGTTGTTAAGCAGACAAATTTTTAGAACATATGAAGGAATGGATGAGGAATATGCTTCAAAATTATTCCGATTCTGATCAATAGTCTGTTATGCTGGTTTGAATTGAAAGTAAATACATTGATTGTTTAAAATTACATTATTTTTTAAAGGCGTACTCCTTGGTATTATGTAGATGGAATACCATATCATTTATATGATCATCTCGGCTTTGTATGATAGCGTGAATACGAGGGGTCCAATTTTACATCACTTTTTGACATAATCTCACCTCTAGCTCATTGATGACGCGTGTAATTGATGTTACTTTTAAGGTCTTTGACAGTTATTTGATTGTTTCCATCCACCAGTCATTTCTCTTAACGCCATAAAAAAATATCACGGGGCATTAATCCACATGATCTTGAACACCATGTCTTGTCCCCGAATTTTACGTTCAGGAACCCGATCAATTTCTCTTACTGGCGTTATAACAGGTCAAACCTTGTCCCAAATGTCAAAATTTGCCCCATAACTATGCAACTCATCAAATTCTTGAGGTTCGTAACCAAAGTAACGCTTTAGAAATTTCAGTCCTGACGGAGGTCCCCCGACTGTACGAGTTTTTTTATAATCCTAGGAATATAACATTGATTTACAGCTTTTTATTTATTTTCATAGAGTGTGCACACGCGCCATTCAATGGTTGTTGACAAACCAATCTTAATGACAAACTGCAGTGGGCTAAAGCGCGCGTAAATTTGCAACATACAGGGCGCTTAACCTCGAATATAATTCCAATAGATCGACATTAGTCAAACGTCAGTTGGTTGAATTAAACGTCAGGGATTGGCTAGACTCAGTGAGTCCAACCAATCACTGACGTTTGTCTGACAATTCCAATGTCGATCTATCGGAATTATATTCGAGAGTAAGCACCCAGGAGACTAAACTGCCTTGCCCAGGTTTTACCCGCAAATCCGCTTTCGGACTAATCTCCCCCAGCTTCTTTATTTTACAAATAGCTATAAAATACATCCATGGTAAACCAAGATAACCCAGATTCGTCCTATGTCTGTTAGCTGATATCCGATAGTGCGATCAGTTTTAGGAGATTATGCGTCATGATTCTTGTATAGCGTGGAAGGCCAGCCGAATAGATTTAGTCGTCCAACCACCCTTTTTAGGGTTCCGTTGCCAAATGGAAAAAAACGGAACCCTTATAGATTCGTCATGTCTGTCTGTCTGTCTGTCTGTCCGAGTATGTCACAGCCATTTTTTTCCGAAACTATAAGAGCTATGCTGTTGAAACTTGGTAAGTAGATGTATTCTGTGAACCGCATTAAGATTTTCACACAAAAATAGAAAAAAATACAATAATATTTGGGGTTCCCCATACATAGAACTGAAACTCAAAACTTTTCATCAAACCCATACGTGTGGGGTGTCTATGGATAGTTCTTCAAAAATGATATTGAGGTTTTTAATATAATTTTTTTCTAAACTGAATAGTTTGCGCGAGAGACACTTCCAAAGTGGTAAAATGTGTGTCCTCCCCCCCGTAACTTCTAAAATAAGGGAATTATATATGATGTACATTACCATGTAAACTTCCACCGAAAATGAGTTTGAACGAGATCTAGTAAGTAGTTTTTTTTTTATACGTCATAAATCGTAAAACACAATTTACCTTTCATTCAGTCAACTCAAATATTAAAAAAAAAAACATTTAATTTCATAAACATAAACCTTATGCATAAACCGTGAATACCTGCAGGTTTGTACGGAACCCTCGGTGCGCGAGTCCGACTCGCACTTGGCCAGTTTTTTAGAATAGTAGACAATGAATAAATAGGTACTCTTGTCTGAAGTACAAGTGTTCCCGACCTGCTTAAAGTAGCAGTAATAAAACCGATCCATAAAAAGGGAGATCAGACCGATACAAATAATTTTCGGCCTATAGCCGCATTACCAACATTCGCGAAAATTTTTGAGACAGCAATGTCAAAACGACTTTACTCATTTTGTGAAAAGTACAAAATCTTCAACGATAGTCAAAATGGTTTTAGGAAAAATAAATCTACTACACTGGCAATATTCAAATACATACAAGAAGCATTAAAAATAATAAATAATAACAAACACGCAGTAGGGATTTTACTAGACATGAGCAAAGCCTACGATAGAGTGTCTTACAAGATCCTTCTAAATAAATTATATGAAATAGGTGTCAGGGGCACAGCCTACAAATGGTTTTGCTCTTACTTAGAAAATCGGGAACAATATGTAGAAGTAGATTATAAAGATGCACAGACTGGCCAGATAACGCGTGTTAAATCTGATAGAGCAAAAGTAACCATGTCAATTCCTCAAGGTAGTGTTTTAGGGTACCTATTGTTCCTAATATATTAGGTTGGGGAAAAAGTATTTTCGCATTATAGTATGTATGAACTTGTAATAAAATCTCTTTGGCTATACTATTTGTATCTGGCTGGTTTTGGTATCATTGAAAGTTTAAATTTTAAAGAACATAATTCCAAATTCAAATTAGGAAAATGTGTGATTTTCATTTGTTTTTCGTACCGTCAAGATGAGTGAATCTAATGAAGAAATTCGATACATTTTAAAATTTTACTACAAAAAAGGTAAAAATGCAACGCAAGCCACGAAAAAAATTTGCGATGTTTATGGACCTAGTGTAGTGTCTGTGAGAGTAGCACAAATTTAGTTTAAGCGTTTTCAATCCGGAAATTTTGATGTCAAAGATGCACGTCGCTCTGGTCGCCCTATTACGGATAAAATGGATGCCATTTTTGAAAAAGTGGAGCAAGATCGGCATACCAGTAGTTACGATGTAGCTGAAGAACTGGAAATTGACCACAAAACAGTTTTGGCGCATTTGAAAAAAACTGGGTACACAAAAAAGCTCGACATTTGGGTACCTCACGAGCTCACTGAAAGAAACCTAATGAACCGTGTACTCATTTGTGATTCTTTATTACGACGTAATGAAACCGAATCATTTTTGAAGAAGCTGATAACTGGTGATGAAAAGTGGATCACGTATGACAAGAACGTGCGAAAAAGGTCGTGGTCAAAGGCCGGTCAGGCTTCACAGACTGTGGCGAAACCCGGGTTAACTCGCAACAAGGTGATGCTGTGTGTGTGGTGGGATTGGAAGGGCATTATTCATTATGAGCTGTTACCACCAGGCAGGACCATCGATTCTGAACTCTACTGCGAACAACTGATGAGATTAAAGCAAGAAGTTGAGAGAAAGCGGCCGGAATTAATCAACAGAAGGGGTGCGGTTTTTCATCATGATAACGCTAGACCTCATACATCTTAAGCCACCCAACAAAAATTAAGAGAGTTTGGCTGAGAGGTGTTAATGCATCCGCCGTATAGTCCTGACCTTGCACCTTCAGATTTCCACCTGTTTCGGTCTCTTCAGAATTCTTTAGGCAGTGTCAGGTTAACATCACGAGAGGACTGCCAAAACCACTTGTCGCGGTATTATGACCAGAAGTCCCAAAATTTCTATAGCAACGGGATCATGTCCCTACCTGCAAGATGGCAAAAAGTTATCGAACAAAATGGTACCTACATACTTTAGTTAAATGTAAATAAACTTTATTAAAAAATGTTTTGATTTTTCTTAAAAAATGCGAAGAAACTTTATCCCCAACCTATTATATAAATAACCTCCCTAAAGAAATAAATTCATACAGCGTACTATTTGCTGACGACATTTCAATAATTTTTCTTTATGATAATAACGGGACCCTAAATGAAATCTTATATGACATTCTTACTAATATAGTGGCATGGTTGAAAGACCATAATTTACAAATAAACTTCTCGAAGACGAAGCTGATGCAATATAGACCATATCAGAAAGAAAAGGTAGATATCGACTTCTCATATAATAATACAAAATTACAATGAGTAAACGACTTTTCACTGCTAGGCCTGACTGTCGATACAAATATAAACTGGAAAGGTCATATACAAACCCAATCAAATAAATTGGCTAGCTTTACATACGCCTTAAGAGAACTAAAAAAAGCAACCGACTTCAAAACAGCTCTTTCAGCCTATTACGCATACGCATATTCGTGGCTAAACTATGGAATTATATTGTGGGGAAATAGTGTAGATATAGAGCGACTATTTATTTTACAAAAAAAATGCTAGTAAATATAGAACGTACGGAAAGTTGCAAACAATACTTTATACAACATAAAATTCTTACGCTAACAGGTATTTATATCCTAGAAGCTAGTAAATTTGTGAGAAAATACCCATCGCTTTTTCTGCTAGCAAAACAGCAACGCCCACAGCAACGCAGTCTTAGAAACCGATATCTAAACGAATTAGCGGTACCAACTTCAAGACTAGCTATGTTTCGTTCTGGGCCTCTGGCCATGTGCGTTAAAATCTATAATAAACTCCCGAATTCAGTTAAGGATACAGAGTACGACAACAAATTCAAAAATGACCTACAAAACTACTTAAACTTAAAATCATATTATAGCCTAAAAGAATTTTTAACTGAGAAATAAATAAATTACTATCGACTCGAACACATTACACATACATAACTAGGTACTCTATAAGACATCAGTCAGACAAAAACGTTTTAGCAAAAAATTTAACAATAATAAACCTTAAAATTATGAGTCGGCGCTTTGAGTGATCTTTGTTCATTGATTTTTCAGCGCCGACTCAAAATTTTAAGGTTTATTATTTTTTGCTTTTCAGTTTTTCGGCGGTTTAATTTTTTGCTAAAAAGTTTTTATTTTACAATTTTTTGTAGTTTTAATGTACTAATAATACTTGGCAAGGTATACCCTATCCAATGAAAAAATAATGATCAAAATCGGACTACTCTGTATAAAGTTATGCGTGGTAATGCATTACAATCACTGAGTAAACAATCAATCATCCCCTGTTTTCCGACCCTTAGAGTTTGATTTTGTTTTCCAAATTTATATGGGACCACCCTCGGAGTATACCCTTTCTAATAAAAAAAGAATTATCACAATCGGACTACTATGTAAAAAGTTATGCGTGGTCATACATAAAAAAAAAAACAAACAAAAAAAAATATACGCGTCGAATTGATAACCTCCTCCGTTTTTTTTCGTCGGTTAAAAATGATAATTTATTTATTTAGTTTGCAAGAATGACATAATGTATAATAATAATTAATAATTTTAAATTAATCTATATCAACAAATTGTATTAATAATGAATAATGATAGCATGTTAAATTAATTAAAACCTGTCGCCTATACATTGCTGTGCCCTAGCAGGGTTCGTTGTTTGGAAATATCATAATGTAACAACCTGTAAACAACATGAAATGCAATAAATGAATATGAATAAGTAGTTTAACTGCCGCGGCGTAGATTACAAGTGTGGCATCTTTCTCCATACGAAGTTACTTTTTGGAAGAGGCAACTCGAGTAAATTCTATTGTTTGATCTTTAAAAGTGCCTTTATGTGCGTATTTAAAATAAATTATTTGACTTTCACTATCTCCACTACTTTCACTTTCACTATTTCTTTCTTTTACAACCGAATCGGCTTAGTGAGATAAAACCGGGGTCCCAGATCTTCAGCGGCAGTTTGGACGTCGTCGTTTTCAGAGTTTTTGTTTCAAATGAAACGCAACGGAGTCGTAATGAAGACGACTGTTAACGACTGCAGTTGCCTCTGTCGTAAATTTTTGATGATCTCTTTAATCTTTGCAGTTGTACTAGGAACAAAATAATAATAAGAGGCCCAAAACCCTGCGTCAAGGTTATATATTATACCTGGCGCCTTAAGGCTGACTATACGCAACGCAGCTGCTGTCGGAGCAAAAAAAAATGTGACATTTAACGATACTTTCTTTACAGGCTTATCAAGACTTCTCGTTCGAAGAGCTTCGCTTGGCCAGCGAGTCATGGAGTGACGGGGGCGCTATCGGTGGCGCGTTCGTCCATGGCGGGCGCATCCCGGCAGAGCGGTTGCCGGTGCGAGAGAATCCTGACGGGTCCTATGCGGCGGTGTGGATCCCAAGAACTTCTGGAGCTTACATCTTCAGATGCACCCTTGATGATCACCCAGCGTCACAGGTTAGATTTATTCAACTTATATCGGGATTTGGATACTGATTCTTCGAAGTTATGTAATTTCTACCCTGAATCGGCAAGTTTTTTTTTAAATTGTTTTTCCTACACCTAAAATGTAAAGCGTTAGAGATAGAAAGACGGGCGAGGTCAGGTAACGATTGTGGGTTTCGTCGATTAAAACAATTGCAATCTATATGAGTGCCAAGTTTTCGGAATTCGGTCATCCATCCAGTCGACTACGCCTCAGTATTATTGCTTGGATGGAAGCATTTTCGGACCCGCCACGTGATCTTCCCCATCATTAATACTCCCACTATGCCACCAATCTCGAACGACACCTTAGCAATTTTTTTTCGCAGCACCTATTGTTTTCTCCTTAGGGTTTGCAGAAATACACTAAAACGGGTCGATAGTGGCCGTAAATAATATGCTCTTATTAAATATCGCCGGCTGATTAAAGTACAGACAGATGTTTCCAAAAAACTTTTTTAATTCATGGAACCACTTACCATTCTGTAAGTAAGTAAGTAAGTAAGCATTTTATTATATTTGTCTTTAAAATAATAAAAAATAACAAATCGTTCAATATTTTTTTGGTTTAACTACGTTATTTTTGTTTTCAAAATATCTCCACTCATTGATATACAAAAACCCACGATGCACAGTCTCGAACAAAAGTAACACTCAAAATTGTCACCAATTATTCGTTAGTTGTTACTAGTGAAATATTTTTTGCAAAATAAACCTTATAGGCATGGCTCATCGTTGTTTTTAGAAAACAATGTCCTTTAGGATAAAAAAATATGATTGAGGTTTGCCGGTAGAACAAGGCATGACATGGAGACGAATATGTTTTCATAGTTTTTATAATTAATATTGACTTGGTATTTTAAGACTTTGTAAACTGTATAGAAAAGGTCCTAAACACATATTTATACTTTTATCTGATCGTATTTTTTTTTTTTGGGTAGATCATTTCTATCTATTAAATATTAACCGTTCATAAAACATGTATTTATAAAACGTGTTCCTATTGATATCCCATAACTCTCGGGTATTAATGAGACCATTTCAAAGAATCAATAGCATATCTGTCACCAGGCTGTATCTCATGAATCGTGATAGTTAGACAGGTGAAATTTTTACGGATGATGTATTTCTGTTGCAGCTATAACAACAAATAATAAAAAAACAGAATAAAATAAATATGTAATAATAATATAATATAATAATTGCTTTATTATCAGGCAACGATGGCCCATAGATAAAATACACAAAATATTCTTACACAATAATAAACTAATACATAATAAAATATCACTTATACAATCATTTGTTATGTTGGGTCGGCGACGTATTGCGCTGATTCGTGGTGTCATGTAGCCTTCCGCGAAAACGCCCATACATGACACCCTTCGGCCAAAATTCCTCCTTCATGAAAGTCTGCAGGTGATGAGTCGGTACCCGCACGACAAAAGATTTGAAGTTAATCTTATGACGTGAGTCCAATTTTTCGACTCTCACGGTGAACTGGGTCTTCATCTTGATGTACTCCACGATGTCCTCTTCCTTCGTGGTATGAAGTACACGCGCGCGGTACGCGGGCGTCGGGAGTCGATAGCGGACTCCCGGCCACCGTAGGCGCGAGCTTGCGGGTGGCGAGCAATGGGTAGCTCGCCGCCCGGTAAGGACCAGACTCGGGTCGACGGCGCGTAGTGTTCCACGCGCGCCTCAAAGAGATGTCAGCAGCAATGTAGGGGTCTGCTAGGACCGATGCCTGCCAGGGTCGCGAGATTGTTCGAAAGAGATACCGTGACTCTGGCACATGGGCAACTGAAGGAACACGGGTGGGTTTTAGTCAGTAAAAGTCTGACACGCCCTCCTGCTCCGCCCAGAGCGGGAGAAGTCATTTTATGATTTCCCATCCAAAAAAAAAAAAAAAGTACACGCGACACGTACCACTGCGTCGTTGGAAAAGCGGGACGAGGCAGTAACATATCGGGACCTGTCGGTGCGGTACCGCACTGATTGCAACAAGCAGGCTTCTTCTTTTCCACACGAATGAAGCCTTCTTCATCGGCCTGTTGTTGGCTTGTTACAGGCAGTAACGAGCTTCGAACTGCTTCGGAGGGCCTTTGGGCTCCTCTCGTACAATTTGGTTGCCGCTGATGATTAGCGGGAGATTTAACAACGGCTGCCAAGTTAGCACGCTCCGGTGCTAACGTGGTAAGATTGGTTGATGTCCCAATGATGGGGGACACGGAGACGGCGGGGCGCACTTGAGCATCGCTTGCAGTGACGGCGGCCGGCGACGAGTTGAATTTTGCTGACTCGAAACTCAGCTGCGATGCATTGAATGCGCCATGACGTGTGTTGACGTTAGTAGTAGCTGGCCCGTGTGACCTACATACCATGTTGCGTAAATCTGCTACCTCGGTACGTAATTCACTGATGGTGGACTGCGATGCTTCCAACCTCAACTGCATCTCGACCAGGCTTGATCTTAGGGTCGTGATGTACCTCAGCAGCCTGGTAACGTCGACGTGATCGTATGTGACGGGGGGCAGCATGCGCAAATCCGGCACGTCGTCCGGGTCGGTCTCCTTCAACACTTTTATGATGTCTTGGAGACTCCTCTCTCCCTTTTCATCCCTCCTGCGGGACGGCATTCGATCAGCCATATGTAGCGACTCATACAGCAGTGTTTTAGCCCTGCGTATCTCCTCTTCATTAAAGTTAGATTGGCATATTTGGATCACACTGACCTCGTCCATGACATCCAACTGGTACTGCAGGAATGCCAGGACCTCGTTCGCCACAAGTTTTTCCGAACGCATCGTGGCAGCGGCATTTGCCACGCTCAGCGCAAAACAATTATTTCCGCTAATAGTGCAAGCGCGTCCGATTGAAACGGCGAATCGCACTGCACTGAATTTAAGGGGGCTCTCATACAACAAAATATGTGATGATTTTTGGCCGTTTTTATAGATAATGGTAGGGAACCCTTCGTGCGCGAGTCCGACTCGCATTTGGCTGGTTTTTTTTTAAATATGGTTGAAACTTTCATTAATAGGTACGAGTAATTCATTTTCATTGTTACCAACATTTTTCAAACCTAAGAAAATGTGACGTTATCTTAACGTAAGGGTGTTTTACATAAATAATCTTAACGTCGAATTAATTTTAATTAAACATTAAAACGTAAACAGATACAAAAAGAGCAAAGTAAAGGAACTTAACTCCATTGACAAGAACAGTGATCGTTATTTTGTATTTTTCGACTAAAATAAAAGGAGGCTTGTATTGCATTGTTCTTACATTGAAAAAGCGGACATTGAAATTTCCACTATTATACTAGGACGGTTGACGGTTATTAGACGCTGAGTGTGTATCTTTGTTTTGTGTATATCAATGCAGTGACTACTATTTTTGCAGTAAATAAATTGCTCCATATCCACTACCTAAGTAAATCGCTTAGTGAATGGACAAGCAATGTCAAAATCACATAAAATTTATTTATGCAGATACACCGTGACGTGGTTGCGCAAATCCACTAAAGTACGTTATCGCCAACGATTTCAATTACCCAACTACATTTTGTATATTTATAATTCATATAATATTTCCTGCACATTGATTCTTGATTTTTATTATTTTTATTTTCAGAAACAAATTATTTTCAGTAAAATATTTACTTTCCTAATAGACAATCACTAGCGAATATGTAAAATAAATGGCTTTTGAACAGCACAACGGTAACCGATGTTTTTTGTATAAGTTAACCGGTGCATGGTAAATGCACGCTGTCTATAACAACATAAGGTTTATAATTGATTGTGTACTACGTTCTGATTTAAGCATTGAGTGTGTGCGACTTCGGTATTGGCGCGTAGTAGGGCCAAACTAGACACACCGGGTTACATTTTCAACTACTGGACATAATTTCCTTCTTTTTTATATGTATATTCTCAACAATTACAAACAAAAAATGATTTTGGAAAAATTTTTTTTTTATTCAGTTGCTAGGAATCTTAATTTCATCATACACACAACTACAACTTTATTTCATCTTAGAACTTGGATGAACTTTCGGTTCTTTTAATCTCTTTCTCTTTTAAAAGACACGAATAGTTGCAACTTTGTAGTTGGAGTAGATTTTGATTTCTAAGGGGGGGGTGGAAAGTCTGAATAGTTTGTGGAAGATGACGAACGGGTGTCCTTCGCACTGTTCATATCCGGACTGCCCTGTATCTAGATACTGTCGAATTTGATTTCAATAACCAATTTATAGCGCGCAAAAACAAAAATTAATTGTGCAGCGTCTGTGTTGTCCCTTATTCTTGATGAATTTATGAGCTGGAGCAATTAACTTTTACATGACGTCGCGCGTTGTTGATTTAATTGCAGGAAGTGACAATAGAAGTGGCTGAGAGTATAGTAGAGCCCGCGGAGCGGGCCGCGCAAGCCGGGGGTGCGGTCCCGAGCACGCCGCCATCAAAGCTGCGGCGATTCATTGCGCGTTTCAGCTCTGGTCTCCGTGTGAGGGCCAGCCCCAGTCTGCAGGCCGAAGAGATTGGCCGAATACCTTTTAATGCTAACATCGCATTTGTTGAAGAAGTGAGTGTTTCTGCAGTCTGTATTTTTGGAACGAAGTTCTTTAATTTAGATTACGCTTGGAGTCAAAATTTAGAAATCGTCATGTAACGAAATGGCGTTATACTCCCTCCTTGTGACTTTTATTATACAGGGTTAAATTAAATTATCTGGTAAATACTTCACCTACGTGTTGGGTGGGTATCGATGTCGGAATCTAATGGAACAAAAAAAAAACATTATGATGATGGGCGAAGGTGAAATGACTGTAATCGGTCAGCGAGTTTTGTAATTTTTCGTAAAACTTTTGTATTTCCAAAAACAATAACATAGCAGTCGTTTGGTGGCCTTATTCTACTTGTCACAGTTATTAAAAGTTTTGAACAAAGATGGACGAAGAAAAATAAAAGGTTTTTTTTTTGTCTTCAGTGGTCGATATTTTACACCGAAATGCGGACCATCTGCTATATTTGCTTTATTTTCCAGGTTGTGAACAAAGACGGCACTTGGGTGCGATTAAGTTTAGATTCCGTGCGCGCTTACACGGACGGGATCGCTGAGGTGGCGTGGTGTTTACAGCACCACCGCCATCTTGACAGAGCACTGCTGGTACCTGTGGAGCCGACCACACCGCCGCAGGTTCGTATATAATATGCAATACTAAAATACATTATAACATTAAGCCCGTCTCGGTACCTTCTTCTTAGCCATTCCTTTAATGCTGAGGATCGCGGCCACATACGACGCGGCTCCAAGTTATGAGGTCTGCTGCAGTGTGGAGCGCGTTTGAGCTGCACCTTGAGTGCGTTTTGCTTCCAATCGGCCCAGTATCATAAGCTTTTCCAGACAATGCTTAGGTGAAGTACATACGTGTTCACCTGAACTATGTCTTCGAAACAGCGTCGTTACACTGCGGGCTTGTTATAGCTAGCCGCTTGGTGATTTTGTTCAGTACCCACATACATAAAGAAGCCAAGACATCCCATCTTATTTAAATTGTTTAATTTTAGGCTGAATGTGCTGGCATTTGGAGCGGCTACAACGACGCACAAGGCGATTTACCGTCGTGGCCACAAGACGAAGTTGACGAAAGCGTTTTAGCTGGTAAGGAAATTCAGTGATTAAATAGGCTAACTACAAAACGTCGAACGCCAATAAACGAATTTTTCTTTCTTTAATTCATTGCTATGGTCCAGTATGGAAAAAATAATATATTGAAAATATATTGGACATATTTTGATAGAATTTTTGTATGCTATATGTATACAGTATGATAAAAACCAAAAAATAAAGGACAGTAGTGACTAGACAGCAGTGGGTGTTAATTTTTTGTTATTATGTTTAATATCGTTTTTCTTGGACATACTACATACATACATACAATCACGCCTTTTTCCCATGGGGGTAGGCAGAAACCACGGAACGCCACCTGCTACGATCTCTACACACTCCTTTTGCCTCGTTTAGGTTCATACAATTATTCATACACACACGCCGGTTGCGAGTACTACGCACCTGACCTTTCTGAAGAACATCACCAATAAGACACTACCATTTTATTTCGTACTTGCATCTGCCCACAATTTCGACCTCGTAAAATTTCATACTCCCCGACCCACCCTGTCGCATCGCATCACCTGCCCGCGCTATAACTTCGTTTTCACTTAGTGTTCATTTTGTTTTTTTTTCTCTATTAATAATGTAGATTTATTATTAATACCTACCTTATTCATAGACCTGTTTTTTACGTATTTTTTTTTTGTTGCAGAAATAGCCCGTCTTGATGAAAGCAGTTTCCCGTATGGACAAATAGAGGTGATTATAAATAACTATTTGGCTCTTCTATGATATTGACTTATCCTCGGACGTTAATATAACACATCAAGCTTTAAAAAGCGACTGGACTGAATGTTGTGAAAGCGAAAGAGGTGGATGATAGCATGATGGTTGATCAGAGAGGGTCGGCGCCGACCCCAAGTAACATGGGACAAGGAAACGAACATTATAAGTTTTAAAAAGCATTTGCCAGTCAGAGGGGTAATTGCGGAACTTTTTATCGGCAGGAATTGGTTTAATATTCATAGTTAAACAACATTCATTGCGTTATTTACGTTGCTGAGCTGACAATTTATTCGAACAAATGACGCAATGGTTTAGAAATAATCTTCAATCACATTCAGATTCTGATCAATTGTGTGTTTCGCAATTAGGGTGCAGGTATAGGTAACCGAGAGAGACGGCACTTTATAAATCCAAAGTTTTTGGTTAAACTCTATCGGCCTTATGACGAAACGAGGTTCTCATGAGATTCAGTTTTACATCATCAAGACGATTTTAAACGAACAAGTTGGCAAGAACGAAAAAATGTCGCGGCGTGATTTTATCGCGCTCTGGATGCCCGAAGCTCGTTGCTGAGCTGAGCACAGTGTCCAACAAAATGCATCCTAGCGTGTCGAAAAAACACAGCGTTCGATTTTCAAGTTTCGGCGCTAAACACTACGTTGAAGATCCAACGTGCGAAAAATATTCGCCTGTGTGGAGCAAAAAATTGATTCCAGTCAATCCTGTTCCACGTAGGGATTGAAAAGCTCTAGCGGACCAACTGATAATTGTCGATAGTTAAGTAAGACAGTTCATCGGACACGTGGGCACAGCCACACTATTCCAACTGGGAACGTATTCTAAATAAATAAAAAATTAAGACGTCAGAGGACCAATAAAAAACGCCTGCGATATCCCAACAAATAACACCAGAACCCATCAACCGTAACGTCTTAATTGAAGCCTCCCCATTTTTCCAGAACCGGGAATGTTAACTTTTAAATTCAATAAATCGAGTGTCTACATCAATTTTCGCCAGCTCTTTCAATTCGTCGGTTAGGTAGTCAGTTTACATTTCGAACGCATTTGAAATGGACTGCCGTGAGCGCAGTTCGTGAAAATGAAGATAATACTTGCTTGGGGTGAAAAATTGGGACCATTTATGACCAGACCTTTTGTTGCTTAACTTTCTAGTTGTTATCAAAATGAAACGTATTTTTTTCTCAAGAAGTTCAGTCAGTTGTAAAAAATTGTTGCTCATTTTAAAATCTTTGAAATATTTATGTCCCTTCGATAATGTTTCACAACAACTGCGACAGCGTAATAACTAAAAATCCCGAATATATTCTGGTCATAATCAATCAGCTTTGAACTTGGTTCAGGGAATAAAATAACAACGCACGATCACTATCTACCCCCTGGAATACTATCAATAAGTTGTGTGGTAAACTGTCCCTGCATACAACAACTACAGTCTGGCCGTCGCCTTCGAGTAAATGCGTTCTTGACACCCGTCAGTTTCATACGAACAAATAGGTGTTTTGCGAATTTAATAAAATACTAGTTACTAGAATTGTCGCACTGACAGGTGTCTGGAACGCATTCCCTCGACGGCCGGACTGTAAGTGACAAGAAAATAAACTGTTGAAAAGAAAATGCTCGATGCATGATTTTTTTACGAAGTGATTTAATATAATAGGTTGGGGAAAAAGTTTCTTCGCATTTTTTAAGAAAATTCAAAACATTTTTTTATAAAGTTTATTTACATTTAACTAAAGTATGTAGGTACCATTTTGTTCGATAACTTTTTGCCATCTTGTAGGTAGGGACATGATCCCATTGCTATAGAAATTTTGGGACTTCTGGTCAAAATACCGCGACAAGTGGTTTTGGCAGTCCTCTCGTGATGTTAACCTGACACTGCCTAAAGAATTCTGAAGAGACCGAAACAGGTGGAAATCTGAAGGTGCAAGGTCAGGACTATACGGCGGATGCATTAACACTTCCCAGCCAAACTCTCTTAATTTTTGTTGGGTGGCTTAAGATGTGTGAGGTCTAGCGTTATCATGATGAAAAACCACACCCCTTCTGTTGATTAATTCCGGCCGCTTTCTCTCAACTTCTTGCTTTAATCTCATCAGTTGTTCGCAGTAGAGTTCAGAATCGATGGTCCTGCCTGGTGGTAACAGCTCATAATGAATATAACAGCCCTTCCAATCCCACCACACACACAGCATCACCTTGTTGCGAGTTAACCCGGGTTTCGCTACAGTCTGTGAAGCCTGACCGGCCTTTGATCACGACCTTTTTCGCACGTTCTTGTCATACGTGATCCACTTTTCATCACCAGTTATCAGCTTCTTCAAAAATGGTTCGGTTTCATTATGTCGTAATAAAGAATCACAAATGAGTACACGGTTCATTAGGTTTCTTTCAGTGAGCTCGTGAGGTACCCAAATGTCGAGCTTTTTTGTGTACCCAGTTTTTTTCAAATGCGCCAAAACTGTTTTGTGGTCAATTTCCAGTTCTTCCGCTACGTCGTAACTACTGGTATGCCGATCTTGCTCCACTTTTTCAAAAATGGCATCCATTTTATCCGTAATAGGGCGACCAGAGCGACGTGCATCTTTGACATCAAAATTTCCGGATTGAAAACGCTTAAACCAAATTTGTGCTACTCTCACAGACACTACACTAGGTCCATAAACATCGCAAATTTTTTTCGCGGCTTGCGTTGCGTTTTTACCTTTTTTGTAGTAAAATTTTAAAATATCGAATTTCTTCATTAGATTCACTCATCTTGACGGTACGAAAAACAAATGAAAATCACACATTTTCCTAATTTGAATTTGGAATTATGTTCTTTAAAATTTAAACTTTCAATGATACCAAAACCAGCCAGATACAAATAGTATAGCCAAAGAGATTTTATTACAAGTTCATACATACTATAATGCGAAAAGACTTTTTCCCCAACCTAATATTACTCGGATGGACGATTATATGTTTTGTTGGTAGGTGTGAAGATGATCTTTAGCAAATTTTAGTTACGTCATCAAGCAGCGTTATTATTATGATATTCTTTATTAACTATATTATTGGAATGCTCTTGTTTAACTCGGCTTGTGGTAAGAGTAGACGTCGTCACATAACGAAAAAGGTTGTCTGGCGGTTTTGATTTTTTACGCGGCTATTTACGCGGTGATTTTCCATAAATATTTGAAAAACACAGTTACACTAAATACGAGCATATTTAACTAACATCGAACACGGCCAAAGAAGCGGGTACAGATGTCACCAGTACGAAACAACAATAAAGACAATCCTCATTTTAAAATATCGGTCAGACTAACAAACTAACTGTTTAAGACTCGTCTAATAGTACTTTGAAATCAATTAACAATATTTAGTAAAATAATGTGAGGTTTCATAATTTATTACCAAGCCTACATCCATCAACAGAGCGGTTCACCCTAACTGAATCAGTTCGGTAGTGCGAGGGTAGATTGATACATGGCGCGGGAAAGTGGGGACGAAGTATATCTCATCTATTACAAACTTTAATACCAAAAATGGTGTTAAACATGAGTCTAACTTGTTAGTTTTATATTAAGAACTTTATGACGGTCGGAATAAGGTTCGTAAAATCAAACTCATGATGACTCGTTTTGTCCTGTCACGGGATACAACTTAACAGTATTTGTATTCTTATGAAAAACAAATTATATTTTAAGTAACACCGTTTCTTCTTCTCAGCTTACTAAGGCTCGCTTGCAGAACATATCATGAAACGTAAAAGAAACGTATTTAAAATATCGTTCCATTTCTTAGAATAGTTTGAAGATGACAGAGACAGCAATGTTTTCCATACGTTTAACACCGACTGTATTTATTGATTTGTGGTGCCAGCAAGATTAAGATACTTTACTCGGCTTTCGATCTTCAGTTTAATTTGAATATTTGTTCCATGTCCAGGCCGATGGCAGTGCGTTTATGTTGCCGGGTTCGTCCGAGCCCAGCAAGCGAAGCCGGGTGATCCGCGGTGAAGCAAGCGCTACATCTTCAGCTGCGTCCTCACCCAAGTATGTATGATATCACTTACGATAGCAACGGTCTTTAGCTAAAGTGACCTCAGCACTGCCACCGACGACGCCATGAAAATGTCCAAGTTTTGGGCCAACACATTTTTAAAGGACTGCCGTGTCACTTTCTCGAAGGAAAATAAGACTTGTAATAAGTACAATAAGGATTGTATGGTAACAGCGCGTCTTCTACGAAGCTGCGTATTGCAGTTTTTGTTGTTAGTGTAATGTCACTACTGATTGACAGTACCTTTTCTATCTATCTGTCTCTATTCATATAACCATTAAAGTATGAAACATACCTAACCACAAAAAGTTCGAATTCTAATAAATACTAAGACTTCTATAAGCAGCACTTATTAATTTAGGGTTCAAACTTCAATATACAATTAAACTTAATATAATTGTACAATAATATTTTTTTTAATTAAATTATTTGCATATCTAATGTCAAGCATGCTACACGCGGAAGTTGGTTTAAAACCCTTTCGGTATTGCAGACGTGCCCAGCGGCGCAGTAACGGCAACGCCGACGAATGGTGGTCGCCTGTCAAACAACGATTTGGTGACAACGGAGATGCCAACGCCATACTAGAGGTTAGTGTCAAAAAAAAAAAAAACATTTTACAAAAAAAATTACAACCGACTTCCATAAAAAAAAAACACTACAAAGTCTAAATAACTTTTATTTCAGAATTCGGTGTCTTAGGACCTGTATTTAAGGTTTTTTTGCCACTAACTTCCGAAATTAAAGTTATTTTTGACTTTGTAGTGTTTTTTTTGTTGTAGTGTTTGTAAAAAGTTTTTATTTTTAACTTCTTAATAATGGTAGATACCCCGCACTAATCTAATCGCATTATTCGTTCATTTGTCGCGCAAATACTTAATGCAAATTTAACTTATATGGTTTTCACATGGATCCCAATGTCCAAAAGGAACCAAATAAAAAAAAATACAGTCGAATTGATAACCTCCTCCTTTTTTTGAAGTCGGTTAAAACCGTGTACCTAATAGTAGACGAACCCACATTTCGCCAGGTATGTTAAAGTCCTATGTAAAAGGGGGCGAACCACGAGGCAGGAACTTAGTGCCTTCAACCGGACACAAATCTAAGAAAACCCCATTAACACATTTCTTGACTTAGGAATCGAACTGGGTACTTCATACTTTAGCGCTAACGACCATTAGACCAAAAAGAAAATCAGTAAGTGTCAATATGCTACGTTAATCTGGTCGATTGGCATAGCGTAATCACCCTGTAATACCTCCTGCTGGAACACAGTCCTCCTCTCAGTGAGTGGGCCCTAATCCACCATTCGCCCAGTGCGGATTAGTGGATCAAATACTGAATTAATAATTTCAAAGCCTTCTGAAGGCTTATAGAATAGCCTCTGAGAATTAGGACTTTTAATTTACTTTGGTGAGCAAAGTTCACATTCGTTTGAGACGCTTAGTCTCACACGAATGTGAACTTTCTGTTTTATCACGTTAATGTTGATATTTCTACGAAAGCTTTGCTCACAATATCTTATACGAATATGAACTTTATTATCATCAAATTAAGGTTCATATTTAGAAAACGTTCAGTCAATCTGCGGTCTGTGAATCCTGCTCGTAGTCTCATGCAGGCCACATACGTTACAATAAACTTTTTACAAAATTGAAATTGCACTAAGTATACATCAATGATTGTGATATGAATTAGCACATACGTCCGAGACATCCGGTGTCATACAGACTTAACGCAATTAAGTAATTCGTAACGTGTATGACCGCCATTAGGTTATCCCTTTACAAATGTAAAAGATAATTATATCTATTACGAAAACAGATGTTTCCTTTATTATCATAAGTTAACCGTATTATTATTTACGGAAAATCATGGAAATCATTTTCAACTCTCGGTGTTGAACCGAGCATTGAGAATAGAGTGCATCCCAGCACGTCGATTAAACACGCTGTTCGATTTTGAACTCTCGGCGCTGAACAGTATGGTGAAAATTCAGTGCGTGAACAATACCAGCGCGATATTTATACGTCGGTGCGAACTGGACATAGTGCGTCTCGTAGTTTCCTCAACACAATTAAATAACTATCGAGGTCATTGTTACGACTATGTTATTAAATTTATATAAGTGCGTCCCGTAGGCATCTAAAAGATTCTAGACGGTTAACCATCGAGGTCATTGTCTTGTCACTTAACTTATTATTACTTGGTGTGTGTTTATGTATTGCGGTAAGGAAACTGCGATATAAAAATTGGAGACAGTGGAGTTATTTTTTTTTTTTTTATGGGGCGCTGATCTGTCCAACTAAGTTATAGATGAACCATTTTAAGTTACCACTGGGCCACTGCTCTCGAGCATGCTGTATAATGCAAGTGAGTGGTCCAACTAAGTTATAGATGAACCATTCACTTGCATTACACAGCATGCTCGAGAGCAGTGGCCCAGTGGTAACTTACGAGTTGTAGGTCGTGGGTTCGAACCCATGCGGGCACTTTACTTAGTGTACATTATTTCATCACCACTGCTCTCAAAACGGTGAAGGAAAACATCGTGAGGAAACCAGCATGTGTAAGAACCAAAAATTGAAGACATGTGACGTCTACCAATTCGCATTGGGCACGCGTGGTGGATTTTGGCCCACTCCCTCGCACCGAGAGGAGGCCTGTGTCCCAGCAGTGGGAACATTATACGCTGCTAAAACGGATAAAGCACGCTCCTAATTTTTTAAATTGAAAAACAAAGGCGTATTTGATTTGATTCAGAATGAATTTGACACGGTTATAATTATTTACTCTATTCATTTTGATACTGAACACAAAAGTACCTCAACGTGCGTTAATCCAGCTTGTGTTCTTAGAACGAGCAATGATTCTTAGTTTAATCCAACGGATGACTAACGATGTAGGCAAATCAGGGCCGGTTCTTTCGGGCAGCCGTTGATGTCTTTTGGATATTACGACGATTTGCCTCCACGATGGCTGCAGCTGTAACTAGTGCTGTAGCTCTGTTTCGTTACGTACGGCGCACATATTCCAAATGTTATTGTTTTGTTGAGTGTACTATATACGCATGTGTTCGACTATTTGCTGTCGGCGGTATTTGTGGAATATAAAAGCCAACCCGGAGCATTACTAGACATATTTGACTTTCATTCTGTTCGCAGTAATTGATGAATTCTGCTGTGAACGTTCGCTTAAAATCATGTTCGGGTTAGATCTGTACCATTTTAGCAAAGCCAAACGTCTTCTTCCTTACATAACAAATATCTACATATTCGATCTTGCTGGAAGTCTCCGCCTAACTATGCCTAACCTAATTTTGCCGACCTGAACAAATGTTTGGCTTTATTCGAGTTCACTTCAAGGTCACCTCAATTAAGTTTTCACAGAGCGATTTTTACAGAACAGACATTTCTTTTGTTATATTATAATAAAAACTTTTTTACAAAAAAAAAAAACAACCGACTCCCTTAAAAACACTACAAATTGAAAAATAACTTTAATTTCGGAAGTCGCTGTCTTAGGATCTGTATTTATGGTTTTTTTGCCACCGACTTCCGAAATTAAAGTTATTTTTCAATTTGTAGTGTTTTTAAGGAAGTCGGTTGTTTTTTTTTTGTAAAAAAAGTATTTATTTTTAAATTTTTAGTTGTGATATCCACCCCGCACTAATTCCAAACAAACAATGCATATTTATGCGATAGCAGAAATCGCGGTTGATTTGCTGTCATTTTTTAAAGAGTTCCGGTGTCTATCTCTGGAACTCATCATAAGATCTATATGAAATTTATATGGGACCATTTCGGAATAAACTCCTTTCAAACAAAAAAAGAATTTTGCAAAACCGTCTATATATTATGACGGAGTTATGGCCGAACATACATAAAAAAAAAATTAAAAAATGTAAACATCCGAATAGAGAACCTCCTCCTTTTTGAAGTCGGTTAAAAAGATAGAGAGCAGTGGTACCCCAGTGGTATCGGTCCCGACTTACGATTTGTAGGTCGTTGGTTCGAACCCAGGCAGGCGGTATATTTATCACCACTGCTCTCAAAACGGTGAAGGAAAACATCGTGAGGAAACAAGTATCTCCTAGAACCAGAAATTCGAAAACATGTGACACGTACCAACCCGCACTGGGTCCGCGTGGTACATTACGGCCCACTTCCTCTCGCCGAGAGGAGGCCTCTGTCCCACTAATATAGGCTGATTATGGTTATGATAATGATAACTATTGATTGTGTTCGCAGACCGAGATAGAACCAGAGCCGATCATCGAGAGCCGTGGCAGCAAAGTCGCTCAGACCGGCACTCAGACTTCGCCAGACAGAAGTGAGGCTGCAAGTCTGTCAGCGTTGCAGCTCTTCATTGGATCGTCAAAGGTATGAACTTGTATATGTATTTATGTGACGTTGTTTTGCTTATCTATCTACCACCAGTAGGAATCACATGAATGAAATTTCCTTACCCCATAGGTTTGAATAAATCGGGTGCTCATGAACGTATATGAGGACAATTGATGGCAAAAGATTGTCAAACTAGTGGTGGCCCATTGCTTGAGTATTGAATATTTCTAATGTATTCGTTTATAAAATAGTAGCGTAATTTTCATAAAACGGGGTACGAAGTTTTTGCTTTACTTATTAATATGTAGATTATTGGTATATTTGATAAGATTAGAATGCAAAATTCTAATTTCATAAAAATACGATAATAGTACCTCTGCTTGGCTGATGATCAGTCAAACACATATTGTCACATTGGCATAGATTTCCCACCAGTAACTAAGTGTTAGTCCTGTCATACATTGTGGCACCAAAATGTGCAGGGTGACAAAATCCAGTCGTCGGAGCATCTTTCACCACGAGAATTATGTTAACGCACAGTCATGTCTCGCTTTGGAATGAAAGAATGCGTACATTATTGTATTAGTTTACATTATTTCATCACCACTGCTCTCAAAACGGTGAAGGAAAACATCGTGATGAAACCAGCATGTCTAAGAACCCAAAATTTGAACACATGTGACATCTACCAACCTGCACTGGGCCTACGAGGTGGATTATGGCCCACTCCCTCTCACCAAGCGGAGGCCTGTGTCCCAGTTGTGGAACATTATAGGCTGATGAGTTAAATATATGGGTGCCCTTCTGCCAATCTGATTTGACTGGCCTGTTAGTCTAGTGGTTAGTGACCCTGGCTGCTGAGACTGAGGTCGTGGGTTCGATTCCCACCCAGGACAAATCTTTGCGTGATGAGCACAATCATTTGTTCTGTGTCTGGGTGTAATTTGTATTTAGAAATATATAAGTATATTTATCAGTTGTCTGGTTATCATAATACAGGCTCTGCCTAGTTTGGGATCAGATAACAGTGTGTTGGTTGTTCTAAGATATTATTAATCTTAAACATTTATTACTCTAAACGTTTCTGTGGCCAGGAGACGCCAGTGCGCCTCAGCCCAAAGTCCATGGCTCGCGAGCGACTCGCCAGTCGCTCACGCGCCTACAAGCGCTCGTCGTCACCACCGCCGCCGCTGCCGTCCCGCTCCGCGCCCGCGCCGCCGCCGCCTCGCAAACATGCGCTTAGTCCTGCGCAAGCTGAGTGCCTGCGAGCGGTATTTGCTTCTCTGCTGTGGCATGAAGGTATAGTTTTCTTTGTCATTATGAAAGTGTTCATCATTCAGTCGGAAGTCGTTAACTGCTGGACAAAGGCCTTCCCCGAAATCGTCGCCTCGTCTAATGGTCCTGTGTTTCTCGCATCCAGTGGATTACTGCAGCCTTCGCAAGGTCATCGTTTCACCTTTCGGGGAGGCCTTCCGACGTCTCATGATATTGTTGCTTGATAGGAATCTATTTATTAAATCACAGAAAAGAGCATATTGCTTTACTACCAAATCAGCACAAACATAGTGATAACATACTATTTTCTTAAGAACTTTAACTGCGTAGAGCCTACTACGAAAAATGAGTAATAATGAATTACTTATTTGTAAAACTATTTGGAATTAATAATGACTTGTTTTTGCTAAGTGTGACAAATTATTAATTCTTTTCCAAGAACTGTTTCTGCTGCTATTTTAAAGTCTTCGTATAATTCTGAGAAATTACTTTAGATTAAATTAAATTATTGGTTTTTCTACTTAATTTATTAACAAAACTTACATCAGAAATTTTCAACGCGAATGTTTACAAATCATTGCTCTCGTAAGTATTTTAGAAGTCTTAAAAAGTAACGTTAATTTTAATGATGAATGATGTGATACGAGCATGGTATGGTTTAAAAGAAGATGTAGTGACAAAAATTGAAAAAAAGTATGCTTACATGGTTTGGTCATGTTGAGAGGATGAATGAAGGACGGCTCACAAAACGTATTTACAAGGCAGATGCAAGTGAAAACACCGGGAGGGGACGCCTTAGGAGGACACACAGTGACCTTCGTGATTGTATGTATGTGTGTTAATTTTACTTTCAAAAAGAGAAAATTATTACGTTAGCGAGTTATCTTTGAGTTCTGAATCTAGTTTCTTATGTCTTCTATATTGACCAGAGAAAACCTGACGTGACGACCGCTGCCAGAGGCGGTGTTGTCAGCAGATTCAATATAAATCAAGTGTGCCATCTTTTCCTCGTACTGCGGTATTTGAATGGGGACCGTGAAAGTTATCCGCTCAACGTGCTTTCAGCACCATGAATTTTGATGGCTATGCCAACTATAAATTCTACTGGAGTGGCGATTCCGTGCTAACAAAATGCACTTATCCTAAGCTATCTATAATAAATTATTCGTTCTGAATGTTTTTATGGTAAATGCAGTGCTCTGTTTGTGACTATACAATGCTTTCCACAGGCATAGTCCATGACGCGATCGCCTGCGCAGCATTTCTCAAGTTCCACCCGCAGCTACCGAAGCAGGGCGCTCGGGTCGTGACGCGGCCCGCGCATGACGTCACACCCACCAGACATCAGAGGCACTCCGTCGAAGTGGCCAATGCTGGTGAGTAAAGTAACGATAGATATGTTAGTACCTACTAGTTCCACCCGTAGCTACTGATTGCTGGTAAGAATAATGATGTGTATACTTAAAACAAGAGAAAAACTGTATTGACACAGATAAAGCTGGACTCACATTGACGTGATATTGTCACGGGGGTCAATTCTCTACATACTTTGGGATGGCAATCACAACGAATTAAGGGTTACGTTCGCGAATCCTATTTTAATCAACACACAACCTGACACAGACTTTATCTGAATTTCGCGGGATTTCGCGATTCCCCTTGAATCGTTGTGGTTGCTATCTTCCTTAAAAAGTCTTTGACAAGTGCGGTGCTTTGGGGACACGGGTCGCCAAACAACGCTTAAATCTTTTGCCGCGACAACATAGATGCATGATGCAAGACCGTCACTGCTAAAAGTTTCATATCTTTTGTCCTAATATGAACCTTATTATTAACATGTTAACGCATTCATTCGCTCCCTAGGTCTCTACCTACGCATCCACCCGACAACTTTGGAAACGTTGACGCGTTCCGGCATAGAAGCAAGCACCAGTCGCATGCGCAAGGTGGACTTCGATATTCCGATACGAGAGGAAGACAACATGCCAGGACCTAGCAGTGAGCCAGGTGCGTAAAATTTCATAATGGTGCCGATTTCCTTATTCACAAACTAAACTAAATTTAAGTTCAGTGCATCTTTTTCTTTCTACTTCATTAAGGAAAGGACAGAAGATAAATTTTAGTTTAGTCCTGTCAAATTAATCAGCGCTTGACGTAAATTGACGTAATTTTAGTAGGCAAGTTTTTAATCACGTCTAATCTTGTATGGAGTAGTGACAGGCGCTGATTTATTTGACAAGACTGAATTAAAATTTTTCTTTTGTCCTCTTCTTAATGAAATACAAAGAAAAAGATGCACTGAACTTAAATGTAGTTTAGTTTGTATTTAACATTAACGTTTAACATTATTCACGCTAAACGCGTTATTTTGATCTCCAAGGTTTCTAAAAGAAATAGGTTAGAGCCAAAAAACAATGGATTTTGACGACAGTTCGATAAGGGGTCATGATAATCTGCATAATTAGACTTGTAATTAATGACAGGTAAATAGAAATAAGACACAAAATGAGAGTATTGTTGTCGTTTCATCGAAATTGCTTATTCAAACTCCATAGCCAGTCCATGAGAATCCGGTATATTCCGATTAAGTTTATGCGCTATGAAAATTTGGTCAGTTTCCCTAAAAAGTTTATTTTGTAGCGGGATCATCACGTTACGTGGTGAACGTGCTACCACCTGCGTTGCGCGCATTGGTTGCGCTGTGGGACGCGCTCTACGACGCTGACCAACTCACATCAGCCACTGACAAGTAAGATCGAATATCATGTTCACGTTTCTTAGTACTTTTACGCGATTGCAATTTAGAAATTCTATAATACAAAGAACAAACGGTTCTTCCAAGAATCCCGTTTCCAGGAACTAAACTTGATAGCATCGCGACGCCAATTAATGTCTTTACACCGATTTAAGAAGGAATGATTTAGTTTTTGGATCAATAATACAAAAGTTTTTAAGAATAAATACGTGTTAAAAAAACTGTCACTTAAATATACTGCTGCCAATAACTCAATATTAAACTTAAAGATGTAGAAATCTGTTTTATGATGCAATAGCAAAAATAGACTCGAACAAATGGAAAAAATTCTGTGGCCACGTGGTCAGTGAAGAAAATAACATATAGGACTTAGAGGATGTGGAACTTGCAGGACAGAATTCTTTTATTATAAATGTTAGTGAAAATTGTGACGAAGATCATTAAATTTTAAAATAATTACTTAATATTCATATTTTAAAATACTATAACTTATATAATACTATAGTAAAACGTTGGCTTTAATATTAATGGTTAAATTTTTACCCCAGTATTAATAAACCTTCATACACCTTTGATTTGCAGTTGCCCTGATGAGTCACTATTTTCTTAACGCGAATTGAGTGCGAATTGAATTAACTAAAATTAAATAGTTCTTTGAAAAGTTTCGTTCACATTCCACAAATCAATCAAAAACTTATTATGAACCTTATATTTCTTTAACTATGTTTCTAAATAAGTTTTTTTTCTTCTGATAGATTGAATGAGAAGAATGAAAACGACGAGCCAAGACCTGGTATACGCAAGAAAAGGGAATGGAGTGCACGACCCGGCAGCACACCTTATTGTGGTAATTATTATTTTATAACTGTAAACTATGGGACACTTTAATAACTTTATAATAATGAAAGTTGTGTTTTAAATCATTGACCAAACTACAGAACAAGTCTCAACAGTTCGGTTTGACGTCATAACCGAACAAATAAGACAAAATTAGTTTCACTAGTCCGGTTCTGAACAAAAACAACCGAACTTCTAAGACTAGAGGGCAGTATTTAAGTCCTCAAATGTGCAGAAGAAGAAATTTAAATTTGAATACTTGTTTCAGTACAATGCGAACTATGCGGCGGAGTGAACGTGCCTCCTCCACTAGCCGCGCACATGCGCAATTCCCACCCCGGTTGTAAGACCGCCACATTCAAGGGCTTCGACCGCGCCGGCAACTACCAGCAGATCGATACGGTGTCAGGACCGGAGGCGCTGTGCCCTACGGCCTACTGCGGCCAGATGGTGCAGGGTAAGATATAATGCATTGATTTTATACTAATTACTAACACAGTCTGATTGGTAATGGTAAACCAGGGTTGTTATGTGCTTCAATTTTCCTTAAATTATTATTATAATAGGAAAACCTGTACGACATCTATGGTCGTAATTCTTAAAATATCATGTTAAATATGTCAATATTCTCTCTACAAACGAACATTTGCAGGTGGCATGTGACAAGAGCAGTGGTGGCCCAGTGGGCAGTGGTATCGGCCCCGATCTACAATCGTGGGTTCGAACCCAGGCAGACGCTTTACTTTGTGTACATAATTTCATCACCACTGCTCGCAAACCGGTGAAGGAAAACATCGTGAGGAAACCGGCATGTCCTAGAACCAAAAATTCAAAGACATCTACCAAACTGCACTGAGCGCGCGTGGTAGAATACGGCCCATTATCTCTCACCAAGAGGAGGCCTGTGTCCCAGCAGTGGGAACAATATAGGGCGATTATGATGTGAATACAAGTTGTTAACTGTGTTGATATCTAACATGATAAATAAAATATGTATCGTACGGAAAGGGTTCCGTAGAAAAATATATTGTAAATAGAGATACGCGAGTTCCACTCGCGATTCCATAATCTTTACTATTTTTAACGTTAAGTTAACGTTATTTCGACAACCATCCGTGACGTAATAAATTCGCGGCGGGATTTTTCGAACACTGCATTCTCTACGCACTGTTCAGCGCCGAGAGTTGAAAATTGAACAGCAAAACACGCTGTTCGATTTTTGACGCACTAAGATGCACTCTGTTGTGGGCACTGACGCACTAAGATGCACTCTGTTGTGGGCACCGAGAGTTCAAAATCCAGTGCACGAAAAAATGACTAACATACCATGTCTTTACAGTTAACCAGCTTTGGTACATGTACTGCCACAAATGTTACGACAAGGGCATAAAGGCTGCCCCTTCAACACGGCAAGGAAGAGCTAAGAGTCGCGCTGAGATGGTGGTATATGACCGCTTGGAACAGCCGGTCATCATCGACCATAACACTATCAAGGAGAATGCTGTGTTCCTATTGGATCTGGCGCCTCTTACTACCCCGGGTATGTGATGATTTAATGTTTGATCCTTATTAAAAGGGATATTTAGTGGCGTGTTCTACGTAGAATTTATTATATTTATTTTTATGAAACGTTATTATATTATGATGTCCAAATACTTATGTAATTATCAACGTAAATTGCATGCCTTCCTTTTATCTCAAACCGCTGGTAAAGTCAGGAAATTTGATTGTTAAGCTAATTGACTGGACTTAAATCACAACTGTCATACTTTGACAGTTATATGTATAAAATAGCTATGATACGCCTGTTAAGCTTCTTGACTACTGACTTGAATCAAAATTGCCATTACTTGACAGTTATATAAACCGGCTATGATATACCAAAATAGGCGTATGGTGTCAAATTGTTTAGCAATTAATTTGCTCTGTCTTCCCTAAAGGTCTCAGTGTTTTGCTTTCGTAAAATCCCTTTTAAAAAACTTTATCTTAATTATCATTCAATTCTTCATTGAAAACTGAGACTGATTGTTCAGTGTTCCAAACCTTCATCATCAGCCTAGAATTTTCAAGCTAACTACATGGAGCTGGAAAGTAGTATTTTACATGGAACTGCTGCCAATCTGACCTCCATTCTTCATATTACTCAGAACCAATCAGCGCGGCGGCCTGGGCGGACAATGCATCCCGCTCTCCGCCCACACCCCCAGGCAGCGTATGGCAACCAGCACCACCCTTCCAATGTCTGCCGGCATTAGGGGCTGCCCCAAAGACCTATGCCGCGTCCGACGCTGCGAGGTACCACTCCTTGGGCAGACCTATGCCACCGCCTGTTGCGCCTTTGGTAAGTACAGTAAAAAAAAAACTTAGTACTTAGGGTCAAGATAGTGATGCAATTTAGAACTTTATTTCAAACACAGTAAGGTATATACTTCAGTGAGCGATTCTATACAGGTATCAGGTTTCGGTGCCATGGAGACGAGCGGCGGCTCGAACTGGCCCCGGGTCCACCGCTCCGTGTCAATGGGGCAGGCTGATCGTCGCGACCTCGCCAACGCGGCGCGTCCTCCTCTCGCTCGAGACACTCCCATGGACCAGGATACGCTCAGTGGTGAGTTTTGAGAAATTGATCATCAGCCGAAAGGTGTCCACTGTTGGAAATAGACCTTTTATTAGCATCGCCACAACAGGTGCAGCCGCCGAAGCTGCGCTCCTCGCACACATCGGAATAGTATGTATGTCCTTCATTAGGTCGTAGTTCACCACATACTCGTATGTAAACTGAAAAACATTCCGCTTCTTTAATAGGGTATTGGACTGGATATTAAAAAAAAAATAGCCATAGTAAAAAAAATATGTTAGAATATATCTCATTAAATGGCGAAATTGTAGTAATTGTATGTGTCGTCGATGCTAGACTGAAACAGCATTGCTAGCAGCTGATATCACAACACAGAGGCGTCATAGTAACTACGCGCCATTCAGAACAACTAACGTTTTGAGTGACAAGGATAGAAGAATAACTTTAAAAGCATGTTGCTTCTCTATTTTTCCTCCGATGGTATTTGAATGTTTTTGGAAATCGACTTCTTAGTAACATCTTTAACATAATTATTATTTCATGTATATTTTTGAACGTAGTTAAAAACCCTATTCCCATTGGTATACGGTGCAACATATCCATCTGTGGCATCCATAACGCTCCATGCGAGAACCACACACCTCACTAATGTCTCACAAATCCTGCACTGCGCTAAAAACTGTACTCATAAATATGTCTCCCTAGGCGCCGGGTCATCTCTCCTGGCTCAACCCAGCGCTTCGCTTCGCCGCCTCATCGGTGGCGCCGAGTCGACTGCAGGCGGTTCTCTCTCCGCCTTCGAAGCTCCTCGTGTGGACTCAGAAGCTCTAATGAACAGTCCCGTAATGGCCTTCATACTCGCAAAGAGAGACCTGCATGCACACAGGCAGAAGATGGACGCAGCTGTCCGCATTAATACTGTTAGGCAGTATGCTTTTGAGGTGAGGAAATTAACTGAAATGTGAAATATTATATTGATTCCGCACTAACAGAATTTGGTAAAATTTACAGTCAACTAGAAAAACTTCAATGCTCACGTTTTTAGGGTTCCGTTGCCAAATGGCAAAAAACGGAACCCTTATAGATTCGCCATGTCTGTCTGTCTGTCTGTCTGTCTGTCTGTCTGTCTGTCCGAGTATGTCACAGCCACTTTTCTCCGAAACTATAAGAGCTGTGCTATTGAAACTTGGTAAGTGGATGTATTCAGTGAACCGCATTAAGGTGGATGGATGATTATCTCAGATGCCATTTTGTCGCTAGATGGCGCTAGATCCACAATTTGGAACATTTTCAATTTTTACGCCTAACTTAGAAATCTTTAATAGATAACTTTATTATATGCGAAACCTAGGGCATTAACTTGATTTTTTTAGATAGTCACTGTGCTTGTTAACTGGTCTCATACAAAGATTTGTACATTCTAAAGATTTAGCCGCTTGACTTTACTCTTTACACACACATGCAAAGTAAATAGTAGTAACTTTCGACACCACTAGATGTCGTTTTATTCAAACAGTTTAAAATGAAATTAATATAGGTACACTGTCCCTATAAGTTGTAGTAATGTGACTGAACCTAAATTGTAATGTGTAAATAGTCATCATCTCAGCCGCAAGACGTCCACTGCTGGATATAGGCCTCCCCCTATTTGGGGGGCTTTGCCATAATCACCACGCTTGGCAAGCGGGTTGGCGATCGCAGTGTGATGGTAAAATGCATAGAGAACGCTGCTGCCCATTCTCTAGTAAATCCCTTAGTCGCCTTTTACGACACCCACGGGAAGAAATGTAAGGCAGAAGAAGGAATGGAAGTGTAAATAGTGACGTGTACTAAATAAATAAAAGACTATTTATTACATTGTAAAGCTTTTTATTGTACCCTACTATAAATTAATAATATTTATTTAGTAAAAAGGGGTTAATATTTTCATAAAAATAATGTTTTATTTACTCTCACTACATTTACTTAGATAGTTTCCGTTTGGATTCAAACCATCGAGTCATACCACCATACAAAGATAACATACTTTTTTAAATATTTTGATATTTACAATTATGATTTTGAATTTAGTATTAGAAAGAATTATGTATGTAGATTACAATATAAATAACATCATACGTAACTATATATAACGGCACATGTATCTTACATAACAACACAAAGGGGTTGCTAGCTAACCATAACATTTATTAATGTTTCAAGAATACCTACTTATGATACAATTTTGAACTGCAATAAATATTCTTTTACAATTGAATTGTTAGGCTGGTACCTAAATACATGAGTGAAACTTATCTACACAGAAAAATCTTATGAACTAACAAAATAACACAAACTATACATCGCTACGTGCAAAAATAGCTTATTAATTATTCTATAATGTTCCCACTGCTGAGACTCAGGCCTCCTCTGAACTGTGGTGATGAAATAATTTACACTCAGCACAGTGCCGGCTTGGATTCGAACCATCGACTCGTACCACCATACAAAGATACTTATAAATATTATAATAAAATATCTTCTTTTCTACGCGCTACTTTTTGCAGTCGCCGCCGCCGCCGCGCCGTATCAGTCTTCTGCTTGTCACTTTTTACTTCCATTTATATAATTTCCGTGCGATCTGAATCAAATGCTGGAAGACGCAGTTTTCGCTGCAACAAATGAATTTACACAGTTTTGTTAGACTATTCTTACTGAACCCACACCTCAGAGACCTGCGGAATAAGTTAGGAAATGAGTAAGACTTATATTTTTATACCTTTTAATTCCTTGATGTCTAGACATTTAGCATTTTTCTCAACTCTTCTCAATATAATTTCTGGCAGTACACGTTTTAAAAAATGTTACCAACTTCGGCATCATAGCGTTGATAACTTCCTCATCCCGGTTAACTTCTATGACAGTCAATGGTTGGGTGACAGATATAAAGCAAATGAAGTAACATTTATTCATTTTGGTAATTCGCAATTGACCCTGGACCTAGAATCAAAATAATAATAGCTGTTAAAAAGAAACAATCCAAGAAATACATTATTTTTATACATACATACCAAGAAATAATGATATTTGTTACACTGAACATTGTGTAAAATATGTTGTACTTTGGTATTGTCAAACATAAACTTCATCACAACAAACAAGCAAAAGCGTACTAATGTAATGAACACAAAAATATGGTATCAAGTTGGGACTTACCATTCCAGATGAAGAATCAAAGTTGTGACCATATGACCTTCTTCAAGTCAACAATACGGTACCCTACCAAACCTGATAAGTTGTCACTTGATGTTCTTTCCACAGTTAGTTGATAAGCTTCAGTCTCTGAATCGGGTTGTGGCCAATCAAAATCAACAGTCTCTACTTGCTCTGTAACAGATTCAACTGTATTGAAGCTAGAGCTGCAGGCTATGGCTTCGTATCGAATTTCTGGTATACCACGCGAATAGGTTTAGGGCGTATCTTAAGCTGTCGAAAGGTTGGACAGCTGATGACGATCTTGAGTTGAATGTGGACTGAAATAAAAGATATGTTAAAAAAACAGTGTTGAGAGACAGAAAAATATTGATAGGTCTGTAGGTACCTAAATACAACAGGGCAAACCGCGGTTTCTTCCACTACCTTCTGTTTCTTGTTACGCCATGCTTGCATGCTTGTTGTTCCTTCGCTTGCTTTCGGCTGCAAGGAAAAATGGCTGTAAACGAAGACTACAACACGAACCAACGAGTATCAAATAACCTCCACTCACGTAAATCTGATTCGAAATCTTATGGGAATCTAATTTACTCACTATAGATCACTAAAAGAACTTCCATGATGTCTTTTCAATACAGCTTGCACTTTTTTCCGTGATTTTCGCGGTCCTGAATACACATGTCGTATACATTTATGCAAGTTTATTAGTCGGGTTCATCTTAGGCAGTTCAGTTGCAATTCAATCTGAAATCAAAAAGAATAATTACAAACAACAGCAAATGTATCTTATTTATGAAATGTTTCAAGAAACAGAAATAACACCACCATCAAGCTGTTGTTTTCAGAGAGAATATCTGAAATTTGTAGTATGTCATGTGACGACAATCAACGAGTGTTGCTAACGTTTGATTTTGTATTTCATCTTCTAAATCTTACACTTTTGTAAAGTTTTAAGGGTAATTAATTACCATTATAATAATACTCTATATCACCTTGAAAATCATTCATTGCACATAAAAATAACACTTACCGTCAATAAAACACAAAAACGCTTCACTTTTGAATAAAAACCAGGGCTTTGAATAACGTTAAAAATTTGGTATCGTTACTTTCATCGGACGAAGATAACGTTATTAGTAGAGGTCACGTAATGCTTGGTAACGATACTTGGCATACGTTTTACCGGTAACTGAGTACCGTTAATTTTTTATTTATTTTCTTTCATCTCTTTCTTTCGTCTACATTATTGAAGTTGCATTTGCACCGTTTGATTGGCGATGTTGCCGTAGAGCGCCGCCGCCCATGGCGTGCCGCTTAGGTTGCGCAGGTTGACAACAACGCATTAGGTAACGATGTGATAAGAGAACGGTGTGGTGTAAAAGAAGATGTAGTGACAAAAATTGAAAAAAGTATGCTTAGATGGTTTGGTCATGTTGAGAGGATGAATGAAGGTCGGCTCACAAAAGGTATTTACAAGGCAGATGTGAGTGGAAACACCGGGAGGGGACGCCCTAGGAGGACATATAGGGACCTTATTAGTGATATTCTTCAGAAAGGTCAGGTGCGTAGTACTCGCAACCGGCGTGTGTGTATGACCAATTTTATGAACCTAAACGAGGCAAAAGAAGTGTGTAGAGATCGTAGCAGGTGGCGTTCCGTGGTTTCTGCCTACCCCCATGGGAAAAAGGCGTGATTCTATGTATGTATGTATGTAAAAGTATCGATACTAGTAACGTTAATTGGTAACGTTATTTTATAGATTCGATACCAAAGTATCGTTACCCGTTTTACCGTTAAAATATTAACTTTATGAAAATAACGTTACTTAACGATACTTATAGTGTGAATTTGGTAACGTTAACAAGCCCTGATGAAAACTGTTTCACGGATGGCACTCATTTGAATGGTTCTCAGTAGTAGGTAGCACAGTTTTTTTTTAAGTAATAATAAACATGGTAAATATCTCGTTTTAAGTTCTAATGATACTGGTGTTTATTGTTTCGTGTGGATTTCATGACAAAGTCTCTTCCGAGCCCCTTTTCTTTAATAAAAAAACCTCGTCGTAAAGTTTAGTTGCTAAATTGGTGTCCAGATTCTTAAATATTATACCAAAATGTTAAATTTTGCGTTGAAGTTATAGTAACACCCACCACATTTGTTTACCATTTATTTTATTGAAATTTCAATGCGTACTATTTTTATTTTTGAATTCTTAGCAAAGTACGATCTTTTAAAATGTATGGTACGATCTTCTAAAAAATAAAGTTGGCAACCCTGCTTGACGCATTTTGTGTGTGCTAATAATACTAGTAAAATAAGCAATTATGAAAAATCAAAGTGGTTTGTCTGTGTATTCACTAATCTTGCTGGTTTCACATGAATTATAAAAGAATAGAAGAATAAATATGATTCAATCAATAGATGTACGTAGTACCTACGTTTCACCATTGTGTAGGTAGCTTCGCTGATCGCCTGATTTAGTTATAACTTACTTATACATCAAATTCTATTCTCTGATTTTATTCAACCCAAACCAATGGATTAGTACCTAAGCGTATCAGAATGTTATCAGTACCTACTTACATACATTAAAAAGATTTTTAAATCTGGAAAGTCGTGTACTAGTAACTACTTACTACATATTTAAACTAGATAATACAATAATTACATTAGTATTGTATCTGTGTGAACCAAGGGCAGATCGCAGAGATATTTTTTTCACTTTATGTAAAGCATTCTTTCTCATTCCATAATAAAAAACATTTTATCAATCATAAAATGTTAACTCCGCGGGCAAACCCGCGCGCCCGGCGCTAACTTGCTAGAAACACAATATTCTGGAAACGATTCGCAAGTTTTCAAGACTCAAGTAATCACGCATTGACGGTATGGCAACAACGCGGTGTGCGCGCGCTGCCTCTAGAATGGCAACGTCGCATTATCGAATTTAAAAGATAAATTCTTTTAAAATGTTCGAATATCAAACAGCGCCATCTATTATGAATGTTTACTAATCGTAAACTCGTAACACAACAGCAACCAACTTTCTCAGTGGTTCTATAAATTTCTGTCAGATGGCGCGATTCAGGTCACTCACACATGTAAAGATTTTTCGTTTTTTATTCGGTCTAATTCTCCTAGAAATACTGTTTTTTTTATAAAATTTGGGCTATACGCGAACATAATACATTATAAAGTCTCATTACAGTTGCTTTTATTCTGCAGAAACTGTTTATTTACCGAGATTTCCACACCTGAAAAATGTATGGCGAGGGCTATCTAGGCATTCACCTTAAGATTTTCACACAAAAATAGAAAAAAAGCAATAATATTTGGGGTTCCCCATACATAGAATTGAAACTCAAAAATTTTTTTTTCATCAAACCCATACGTGTGGGGTATCTATGGATAGGTCTTCAAAAATGATATTGAGGTTTCTAATATCATTTTTTTTTAAAACAATAATATTTGGGGTTCCCCATACATAGAACTGAAACACAAAAAAAAAAAAAAAAACAAACCCTTACGTGTGGGGTATCTATGGATAGGTCTTTAAAAATGAAATTGAGGTTTCTAATATCATTTTTTTCTAAACTGAATAGTTTGCGCGAGAGACACTTCCAAAGTGGTAAAATGTGTGTCCCCCCCCCCCCCCCGTAACTTCTAAAATAAGGGAATGATAAAACTAAAAAAATATATGATGTACATTACCATGAAAACTACCAACGAAAATTGGTTTGAACGAGATCTAGTAAGTAGTTTTTTTTTAATACGTCATAAATCGTAAACCACAATTTACCTTTCATTCAGTCAACTCAAATATAAATTTTTAAAAAAAAAACATTTAATTTCATAAACGATGATGACGAATGATGATGATGATGACCTGCAGGTTTGTACGGAACCCTCGGTGCGCGAGTCCGACTCGCACTTGGCCGGTTTATTTTTTACCGACGAAAAAAGGAGACAATCCTCATTTCGACTGTATATATATATTTATATATATTCAGTCCTCACTCCGTTATTTATGGACCAATTTTTAAGATTATTGTTATAATGCCAATTGTTGTAGTTTCGCTTACACAGCGTACTGTACTGGAAAACTCACAAAGCTTATAAACGGTGGTGGAGGATGTTGCTTCTTTCCACAACTCAGTTTCCAAATAAATACTTTTCAGTTTTCCAATTTTGCGATCTTGTATGGTGAGCTTATCAGGTGTTTTTAAGGTCCAATATTGCATGATTGCATTCCATGATATTTCTACTTATCTCAAAAAAGTTATTACTCTTTTATTAAAGTTTTATTTTTAACCAGTTTTGCATTTGTGCAAAATTACTTTTTTCAAAACAATAACTCCTTTTCAGGCAATGAACTGGCTGCTTCGTTCGGC
Organism: Aporophyla nigra; assembly: GCA_947507805.1. Lineage (NCBI taxonomy): Eukaryota > Metazoa > Arthropoda > Insecta > Lepidoptera > Noctuidae > Aporophyla > Aporophyla nigra. The sequence continues at coordinate 6,728,933 of OX382291.1, read as the reverse complement.
GACACAGCCGACGTGCGTGCATGACGTCATGTGGTGGTTCTGCAACGCGCTCGATAAGTTCGCACGTATCGTGCCCCCGCCCAGTCTCGCTAACGACGATAACAAAGAGGTAAACCATTTCAATTCTTATTGTATGAAGCTTTTGTCCGCGGCAGAAAAAAATCACAATCACATTTTCTCTTTATTTTTATTTTGAATGAGTGTACTTCGTTTTGATGCATAACATGTGGACCGATATCTGTGCTGTGAATGAAAACTGTTCTCTTCTCTGATAATAACAGCAGAATGCAGCAAACGAGAGTCCTCGCGGCGTGATTCCAACCGCATCAGCTTCTGCAATCTGCCCTGGTGCCCGATCCGCCAGAGGTGCCCGTGCCGCATTCCACGCCTTCCTAGGCTCGGTCAGCGCCCTGGCACCCTCTCTGCCACCAGCTAGCGCCGCAGGCCTCCAAGCGGTTAGATGCTGGGCGCTTCATTACTCGCCGCATGACAGAACGTTCCTTCATAGGTAAGACTACTTTACATACTAGACATAGTTGGTTCTGGTTTCATTCGTTGCATTTATTAATTATTATGAACTAATCATTAACACAAAATCAAGTTAATATTTATTGTATCTTCTCACAGAATAACACAATTCTAACACTATAGTATATCGTAATCACATAGTTTCAGACAAAACAACATAAAAACATAACATTTACTAATGTATAGATATATTGCATTTAGTTGGTAGTGGGTTGCATCGGACTAAGCTGTTCGCGATCGGCAGTTGATGACGCAGCGGTATGCGCCTCTGCTTTCTTTCAGTTCAAGTGAAAGCCAGATAAGATAATACAACTGAAAAAAGATTAATACTACTTTATTTTGTAGGGGCATATACATAGTAAAAGTAAAAAGTGTACCATCTGACACCACATGATACAACAATAATCATAGCAAACCGTTTAGTTCTCACCTGGTTTCTTTGTTCTTATCATAATCATTTCATAACTCTAACCACTATTGCGAATTGTTCACGCTGCTCGGATAGATCGCAAGTGTTCAGTGTGATCAGCAAGATTTTGTCTCACTCTGAGGACGGCGCGTATGAGGAAGGTCTGCTAGGAGCCATCCAGGAGAGCTTCCATAGCTACCTCAACAAGGTATCATCTAAACCGTTTACTTGCGAATGTATACTCAACTTACGAAAACCTTAACCATACATAGAACCTTGTCATATTACACTGACTGTCTTGTCGAAAAAGTAACACGTCAATGAAAAAGTTTAATGTGACAAAGTTCAAAGTAATTAAAGTTATTGTAAGGTGATCGTACCCTTATTTGCGTCGTGTATTGGCTTTTCTAACAATATATTCATGTTACTTTATATCTTGATGCAAAACCAGACAAATTGTTACAGAAAATACCAACGTATCTGTATTTTGCATAAACATGGATATATATACGTACTTCATAGTTCCTCTTAAGCATTATTGTCCAGCTAAAGGAAACTAACATCTCCCAAATGTGTTGCCAGGAGAATTACGTGTGGAATTGCCCTGACGTGACAAGCTGGTGTGACATCACCGTGTCTTCTCGCCAAGGAATGGCGGGCGCTTTAACCGATGGCAGTACTGAAACCTTCTGGGAGTCTGGTGACGAAGACCGGAATAAAGCCAAATGGGTGCAAATGGCGTACCCCGGAGGAACACCGGAGGACCGCCCGCATATCTTATGCGTGCATCTTGATAATACGAGAGATACTGTGGTAAGTGAAAGCTGGATGTCTTGTTGATAGGCTTCAGATTGTAAGGACGTAGATAGACTTGACCGTGATAAGCAACCACTTTGCTTATTACGGTTAATGCTAACACAACTAGCTACTTGTTAAAACGTACATTTTACACGATCTTTTTCTTACACACACATAGATATATGATAGAATATATGATATGTGTATATGCATGCGTGCAGTGTGCTAACTAAATGGTTCAAACACCAGTTGACATGATACATGTCGCTGATTTTAAGGTATAATACAACTAAACGTCAGTACTAGTTTCATTGAAGATTAGTTTAACATAGAGTCCAATATAGGTCACAGAATTTTAAAAACAAACTCGTTATAGACCTTTGTGACCTATTTAAGTGATACACAGCAACAATCATATTTTATGGAAGTGGTAACAACGCATTCCAATTAACTTAGAATTACCACATAGCGAAACTTTCGTTACAATCTTGTTAAATCAATTATTGTAATAATAATTAATTATTCACACATATTGTTTCATAATTTGCCTGTGTAATTTAAGAGGGTGTGAGCTTAGAGACACACAGGGCCGGACCCGGTATATATAGACTCCAACGCTTGCTAAAGTTATCTTGCTGTTACTTATGAACCAAAAATGTTTTCTTGTTTTTCCTGAAATAAAAATAAGTATTTTTCGCACATTGTAGAACAAGACACTGCTGGTATCGTTCCTGTACAGCGGCAGCTCTAGCGAGATGTTCCACATGCAGGACGTGGAGGTGGACGCGAAGAACGCTACCTGGCTCTGCTATACGATGCCAAGTAATAACTACATTGCATTTATTTTATTACAAACACCAGCACGGCGTAGAGAACGTAAAGAATACTATCATCCCATTTCTTGGTGGTATTCTTTACGTTCTCTACGTCGTGTGAACGTTCTCTACGTTGTACCGTGTGGTGCCGGACGTAAAGAATAACACCACCCCATTTCTTCCCGTGGGTGACGTAAAAGGCGACTAAGGGACTTACTAGAGAATGGGCAGCAGCGTTCTCTATGCATTTTACCACCATACTGCGATCGCCAACCCGCCTGCCAAGCGTGGCGATTATGGCAACAGTGGACGTGATGATGAATACCAACAGCATAATAATATCCATACAATACTATTTATTTATTAAAGAGAAAATAAATTTCCACTAATCAAAGTAATGTGACTAAGGCCTGTGGTCTATACTCGCATTCGCATGAAGTACGTTTTAAATTTGACGAAATAAAAACATTCTATTCTTTATATTGAATTCTGGGATTTAAAGTAATCCACTGCAATATATTAAAAAAAGAAAATACGAAAAACTGACATTTAGACACTGACGGTCACAAAAACGAACACTTTTCTCTATAAACAGCCTGAAACCGGTGAGGTACCTACTGAAAAAAAAAAATCTGATTCATAAAGAACCCTTAGGGTGCCAATTATTTCCAAATTATAACGGAAATTTCATTTCGTTTATAAAATTATAGAATTTAATTGGTGTTACAGCTGTAAGAGTCGCCAGCTACTGTTACTTTCTCACTGTAAGATAAAGATTCTTTACTCGATAAGGAGGGTCCAGCACAGCAGTGCGGGTGCGGTGCGAGTTGCGTGGGCCCGAGCCGGCGGTACGAGTACGACAAGTGCGAGTTCTCGGCTCGCCAACACCACTCGCGTCGGCCGCAGCCACTCCGGCGCACGTACTGCATGGACTCTCTGAGGCCGACACCTTGAGGGTGTTCCGACTGCTCACCTCACAGGTATGTTTACTTATTTATGTTAAAGTAGCTTCTGCTTGTGCCTACACCCGCGTGGATGTCAGAAAATATCCCATTGAAAAGTGCTACCAGGACAAAAAGTTGCTTAAATATCCTTCCCCAAGATGACATCTATCTCAGAACAGAACTTTCCACTGGGTGACCCGATTTTGATGATTATTTTTTTATTTAAATTCTGGTGCTTCCCGTGTGGTCCCATTTCAATTTGGTCCAGTTCTGACAATGGCATCCATGAGAAAACCATATAAGTCTTAATTTACACTTGGCCAGTAGTGGTTAGTGCGGTGTAGATACCATAACTAAAAAAAACAAATAAGCCTACTTAAAAACACTACAAAGTGGAAAATAACTTCAATTTCGAAAGACAGTGGCAAAAAACTTAAATATAAATCCTAAGACACTGACTTCCGAAATTAAACTTATTTTTACTTTTTAGTGTTTTTAAGGAAGTCGCATGTGATTGTTAGTAACACAGAAATGCTTATAAGAAATTAAGTATTTCTGAGCAACTTTGCTTATTTTGGCCTTTCTTCTTTCCTAGGTGTTCGGCAAGCTGCTAGAATGGGACCGCAGTGGCAGTGACTCGGGTACGGAGGGGGGCGGCCGCAGTAGAAGACGGCGCGGCGGTAGATGATAGCGATCTTAGAGAGCATGTCGTCGGCATACTGTTCGCTGGACACAAACTTACTACCCTGCAGAGACAGGTATGTTTTATTGGCTTTTTTCCTGTTTGAGTTCTTATATCTCAAAATCTTGTGATTCTTGAAGAAAAAAGCGGGATGGAAAATTTTTGTATATGATTGTATGCTCTACAATTTTGTCTGTATTTTTATGGTTAAACTTTCCGTTTGGGTGAAAAATGCAATAACCTTACTTCTATTTTTTGGGCTAACTCGACCGGTCTAGTAGTGTTATAAAGGTTCAAACAAAGCCTCTTCGGTCTATTCGACTCACACCAACTCATTCCCCTCCAGGTGATGACACACATAGTATCCGCCATCGGTTGCGAGGCAGCTCGGGTGCGGGATGACTGGGAGACGGCGCTACTGTGTGCCGAGGCGGCCGAGCGCACCGCTGACGACCAGCCCGCCAGGCCGCCGCCCCTCATGCAGGACAACTACTGCTTTGAGATGCTGTCACTGGTAAGTTATGGCTTAGTAAATCCCCCCTCCCCCCCCACCCGCGGTTCCGGAATTGGCCTCAGCCCAACAACACGTACACACACACTCTCAAAACTAGAAAAAAAAATCTTCAATCTAAACCTTCAGTCGAGATTGATCGATTCTGATTTAAAAGATTTTTTGCAGGGCCTAGTTAGTCTAGGAAACAGCGTCCGAAGATTACAGCCTAGAGTTCATTGACAACCATAACTGTGTTTGTGAATACGATGTCAAGGTTGTCACGGCAAGTGACGATAAATTTATTTGTGTACCGATCACTCGTTAGGCTCGTCATTTGTGTGCGCATCACTGTATTTTGTTTTCCTCAACCGAGTCCATAGCCTTTGGTGTCGGACGTAAACACTAGCACTATCCCTTTTCTCCTCGTGGGTGTCGTAAAAGGCGAGTAAGGGACTTATCAGAGAATGAGCAGCAGCGTTCTCTATGCATTTTACCGACATCATGCGATCGCCAACACACCTGCCTAGCGTGGCGATTATGGCAAAGCCTCTCAAATTGGGGAAGGCATATGGACATCAGAGGACGTCTTACGGCTCAATTAATGAGTCATAGCAAAGTATTTACTCAATCAAATGATTGCAGTTGCTGGCACTCAGTGGCAGTGCAGTGGGACGGGCACATTTGGCGCAGCGAACAGAGCTGCTGGCTGACCTGCTGGCTCTCCTGCACACAGGCAGCGAGCGAGTACAACGACAGGTAAGCATATCTATTGTAACAGACTTTTGAGGTTTGAAAGAACCTTTCTCCTTCCGTAACATCTAATAGGAAATGTGATAGTCATATGCATTCACTCAAATATGCGTGGTTGTTTACTCAAAAAGTTTCTATGTTCTTCTTGTTGAAATTTTTTGCGTATATTTTTTTTAAAGACCACCTCAGATTCTAATCTGCATGGTCTTCACTTTGATTGTTCTCAGAGTAGTCGGTCTGCAAACACCGACCTCATTTTTTTTTTTTTGTTTATTGTTTTTTACATCCTACTTATAGCAATAACAACTCTGGTTGTGATTTCAGGTGATATCGTTGCTCAGGCGCATGATCACAGAAATACCCCCACAGAAGATGTTAGCTGCTGTAAACTACGGCAGTGAGCTTAATGCAAGGTAAGAAAACCTTATAACATTTTGAATCTACTGTACTTTTCATACTTTAAATGCCTACTTAAAATAAAATTGAACCATTCTTAGTTCCAGGGTGACTCTCCTAGACCATCTAGTATGCTACCTTGGCAAAGCGATCACCGTGCAAGTGAAGGTGAAGGGCAACACTAGCGCCACCCCTTCCTCGGTGACGATGGGAGGAAGCGTCGGCCAGGCGGCGCCTGCGACCTGGTTCATGAGAGGAGAAACAACGAAGAAACACGCGCATTTAGTCGCTAAACTACTGTCGGATATGGCTGAGGTATGTTTGCTTATACAACATTAACTGCGCCCCGTTGTTTCACTCGTATAAGTCTCGATCTTGTGAGAATATCGGGGTAGCAAGTATTCTCGTTCAGCCGTTTAAACGTAAAAGGCGTTAATAAACAACATACAAAAAAGAAATCTTTCTCTTTAAGTAATAAATCATATTAATTTAGGTGTATCAAACATCCGTGTTGTGTATCGTGCTGAGAGTCTATTAATTTATGTGGTAATGTCTAGAAAAATAAAAAGAATCGCGCTATATTTTAATAGGCAATTTTATTGGCTAATAGTTAAGAGGACCTATGTTGTAAATTTCCAAATTTTTGTCTGGTGTAATAGAGACGTATATAGTGTAGAAGAGGAAATATGTAGTACAGAAGTAACAATTTAGTTTGTTTATCTCATGTTAATTTTCTCGGAAGTGTACACAGGCTACATATCAAGCTATACATTTCCAGTTTTAACTGACCTCGCATTGCATAGGATTTTCGTACAATGAGCGGTCAGCTTAGACTGGAAATATAAAGTTTGTGTTGTGGCTGTGCGTACATAGGTTTTGATTAATTTACTTGACTCTGATTCATGTAAACTTTACAGGATAAAATATCGCTAGCTTGGGGCCTAGAGACCCGCAAGGCTCTAGCTACATACGTGTCTGCCGTAGCACAGCTGTCGGAGTCTGACCGACGGCCCACGCGCTGCATCGCCGCGCCCACTGTGTGGCTAGCGCTGGCAGCTCTGTGTGTAACTGAGCAGTCACATGTGGAACTGTGAGTGTTTTCCTTAATCTTGGTGGTCCTTAGATGTCAGAGTTTTCGTAAGCAGCTTAGCTGAAAAATCTCAAGTTGCCAGGAGCGCGATAAAATCGCGGTGGGAATGTTTTAGCGTACTGTATTTTCTGCTCTCATTGTTGAACCGAGCTTTGATAATCTAACAGAATGCAGCACGAGTGAGTCTCGCGCGTCAAACACAGTCTTCGATTTTCAATTCATTGTCAAATTTTTTCGCTCTTGGCGCTTAGTAGTCCGTTGAAGATTCAGTCCGCGAAAACAACCAGCCGCGATTTTATCGCGCTCATGGGCACGTGGGCTAAGAATTATCCGCCCTGATTCACTTTTTTTCTGAAACTATTTCTTTCTGTCGCTAAGAAATATCCTTCCCTAGACTGAGAATGTAGTGGTCACTTCAAAATAGGCCCACTGATGCATCAGAGTACTGGCGCATCCATAGATAATGGGTATCCGAGCCTAAGCATTAAGTTCACCTTCGTACAGTCAGTGCCCTGCATTACCTAACCCCTCTTCTTCATTTCTTTTGTGTAGGAGAGGTTAGGTAATGCAGGACACTGACCACAGAACAAAGAATACAGAGAAGTGCCCTTACACTGGTTAAGCACGGGAACCAGTGTCGCCAAACTCACACATTTGCATAGCAAATTGTCGATTACACACATAAAAAACAGTGATATGATTGGCTACAAATTACACACGCAAGTTTTACAAATCATCTTCGTATTGCTTTCAAAAATTAAGTCGTATTACAAGGCATGAAAGTTGTTATTATTTGACATGACACACACAATAAAGACGTTTTTCGTTTAGAAACTTTAGATAGACAAATTTACAACGAGATCAGCAACTCAATGCTAGATGGCGCTGTAACCAATTCATTCTATTCAGAACGCTAGCTCCTTTGAAATAGATGTCATATTCACATGCACTTGTAATCTCTGTTGGTGAGTAGCAAAACAAAAGTAAGAGATGAGGAAATATATCGATATTTTAATATTGAAGTTACGTAATTTATTCGAGTGAGCAATGTAATAATTTGTTAACATCATACAAATGCTTAATAACGGAAAAGGTTGATTATCGTTAAAATATCAATGTTAAAGAGGTATTTGTATGTTTGTATGTAGGGGGGTAATGTTATTTTCATAAAATCAGGTACGCGGGCGAAACCGCTGATAGAAGCTGACGATAAATGAAACGATAACAGATAGTACTAAAAATATTTACTAACCTTGAAATAACACATATTTATTTAATTACTTGCCGTTTTTATAATTTTATGTTTAATTTTAATAGGTGATGAAATCGTATATTAATATATTTTGCTGTGATAGCTTTCATTAAGTCAGTAATATGATTAGACGTAAGAAATTCCCCTAATTGATGATAGCTTATGTTTTGGAATATCGATGACCCAATGAACTAGTGCATTATTTTAGCCATGATATAATCTTTATTAAATATGTAACCGTCTTATAAAAATATTTCGGACATCTGACATATCTTAATCACAGATTCTGATGGGTATAATAATCCCCCTCTATCTTTAGCTATAATAAATCTATGTAATGATTGTTTTTTTTTTCTGTTACTAAAGCACTAACGCAAATATCACACTTAATTTTTTTAATCAACTGTCTTATTATATAACCAGCTATGTGAGCTATTGAATCCTTACTAAAATCAGACAAAATTATCGATACCGACCTACATTACGGATGTGTCCCATCCTTAATCGAGTAGCGTCGAAGTTACTAGAATTTTGGTTATGATTTTCCAGATGACGACTAAGTGCATTAAGACTTTGTGTCAATGAAAATAAGGTTGCTTCTAGTTTGCATTGAAGTCATAACATGTGGTATTGCAATTAAAATCAATTATATTAAAAATTAACAAAGTTTAGTAGTTACTGATGATAGGATACACCTCCACAAGATACATTTTTTTTCTGCTTTCGTTTTTGCAGGTCAAAACTGCACAACAAGGCATAATTTGTAATATATCGCGTATTTCTGCGATAACCAATCGCGACAAGTATCTGACGGCTAATAAGCTAAATGCTGCGCATCTGCGCTTAATTTTGACACGCGCGCGATATCTGAGGGGGCACTTCCTCTAGTTTTCTTTATTCCGTGACACTGACTGTACTAAATCCGAACGGATAAGTCGTAGTTATCCCTTTTAGTAGCCTACTGATAGCCAGCAGTGTGTGAATCCAAGGTACTGATGAATAAATTACGAAATTCGCCAAATAAATTAGTCCTCACCAGTGCTGCATTCTCTATACTTATTTTCGACCTATTCTGAAGTATTAACAGCACTGGCGACGGCCGCGAGTCTCGCCGCGGCGAGTCAGACGGGCGCCCACTGTGCTCGAACCACGACGACGGCTCCACGGCGGCCGTTATCGACTGCCGCAGCTGTGGCCCATTGTGTTCTGAGTGCGACCGCTTCCTGCATCTTAACAGAGCAGCCAGGACGCACCATCGACAGGTCAGCGTAATCTTTATATATTAATTAGAACCTTCTTATAGAAGACTAGCTGACCCTGCAAACGTTGTTTTGCCGGGTGAAAATTTAGAGTTGTATGTATTTTTCAATGCTCAATCATAATAAAATAAAAGTTTTAAAAAAATTAAAAAAAATAATAATTTAGGGGTGGACTACCCCTAACATTTAGGGGGATGAAAAATAGATGTTGGCCGATTCTCATAGATACCGGATAAGCACAAAAAATTTCATCAAAATCGGTCAAGCCGTTTCGGAGGAGTATGGCAACGAAAACTGTGACACGAGAATTTTATATATTAGATGTTCAACGAATAAGTATAAACAGAGCCTATGAAAATCAAGAGACACATTACCAATTTATATTAATCTATCCCGGTAGGCGTAGCATCGATGCTGGTGTTATATTGTAATAATAATTACCTGCTTGGCTGCTCCCGATGCCGATGGGTCACTATTTTTTATATTTTTAAATGTTTTATTTTTTTAGATTTTTGTTAAAATATTAAAAAATATACTTAATATGTTAAAGAATGAATAAATGAATTAATTAACTACACCGTTTTCCTGCTTATGAGGAAAGAAGAAAACTCTCGGTCAAAGCCTTACGCCTAAAGGATTGGAAAACAAATTCAGCGGAAAGGTTATATAGAGATCACTTTAAATTTACATATTTATGGCGAGAGCGCATAATATACTGATAGTGTATTGCATGTTTAGTATCGTTGAAAATATTCAACAGACAGACAGGACGTGATATTTACAAACCAGGACCATCATATTTGTTATTTGCATATCCCTCACCATTATTGAAGAAATCATCATTTAAAGAGTACTTTGTACGCATATATTATGACTGCACCATAAATTGAAATTACAGCTAAGAAAAACGCTATCGTAAATGCTTGTTTATCTTCAACAGATATGTAAAGAGGAAGAAAGCGCCATTCGCATCGACATCCACGAAGGTTGCGGCCGAGCCAAACTCTTCTGGCTGCTTCTATTAGTTGACCGCCGCACGTTCAAGGGCCTGGCCGAATTTAGGGGGATGGAGAGCGGCGTGTGTGATAGTGGCGCGGGAGAAAGCGCCGCCATATTGCCCGGCCCACCCGGGTTAGCGGGCACATGCCGATTCTGTGGCACTCGGGGCAACTCCGGGCTACTGGCTATTGGCAACGTGTGTGCTGATCAGCAGTGCCAGGTAACTTTTATGCCAATAAACTGATTTGTGTTTCTGTCTCTCTGCAAGAGGGCCGTCATTCTAACCGCGGGACCAGTACGGGTTGGAAGATGTCACATGTCTCTGAATTTTCGGTTCTAGGAAATTCCGGTTTCCTCGAAATGTTTTCTTTCACCGCTTTGAGAACAAATAATGAAATAATTTTTATCTCTTACTGTTCTCAACACCTAGAGACTTATCAAAATCTCTCTTCATTTCTCTATCCCAGGACCACGGCAAGGAGGCGTGCAGTCGCGTGCTTCCCTGTAATCATTTGTGCGGCGGCGTCCGTGCAGAACGCACGTGTCTGCCGTGTTTGTTCGGGTGCGCAGGCGCCGCTGAAGCCACGCCTTTACGGCAGGACGCCGACGACATGTGCATGATCTGCTTCACCGATCCGCTGCAGGCTGCACCAGCTTTACAGGTAAGTCTTTCATCATCATTATTTACAGCCCGACTTTACCCAGTGCTAGGGATAAGAGTCACTTTGCTTCTGACAATTCCCACTCTCCTATACTTTGTGTAAGTTCTTTATGTGGGACATCTATCCTACAGTTGACCGCACGTCCATAAAAACTTGTACTTCGAGAACCCGCTCCATACTGGTACTGTACAGGATACGGTCGTAACAGCACATTTCCAAAGATATGCGCAAAACCTCTCAGCGAAGGTCACGGTTCTCCCGACTATTAATGGCGTGCACAGATAAGATATAATATTTGGTAGTGGCGGGTGTCGTGGCGAAACGAGTATTTTACAAACACTGAGTGACAACCCTAACGCTCCGATGGAGCGTAAGTATTTATGTCAACGAATAGACTTCAGCCGAAAGCTGCTGCCACTGCTCCCCCAAGCACCGCCACTTCGACCGGTTCTGTTCTTCTCGAATCCAGCGGATCCACCGCTCACCTTTGTCCAGCAGTGGACGTCTTTCGGCTGAAATGAAGATGATGAATAGACTTAGTTTCTATACTGTCCGTATTTTTTATTGTGGTACTTGTACCACAGTGCACGACATTGACATAGGCTGTGTTCTCAATGTCACTTTGACATTATGTACTTGCAGTTGACGGTACCGATATTTTTCGCCTATTGGGCTTCGCCTCAGTCGGGTGAAATGCTAAAGCCTTATCGATCTGATTGATACCTCCATTTTCATTACAAAATGCTTCTCCCGTGTTCAGAAGTGAAAAGACGTACTCGATATTATAGTACACATGTATGTGTGTATGTGTATTATTAGTTTTGGTCTATTTATATACTACTATTCCCTTATTATTTATAATTCAATAGGATTATTGTAGTTTTAATAGTATTTCAATAATTGTTCCTCTCAACCAAAGCACCTGCCATCTAATCTCTTCACCACCCTTGGTTGACTGGTAGAGAATGCCTAAGGCATTAAGCCCGCCATTGTACCTTTTTTGTGTGCGAGAAGTTTAAATAAATAAATAAATACACGGGGTCCGCAAAATAATTTCGTATATATTTTATACTCATAGTTACCAAGCTAATATAACAAGTAAATATAGTACCTACCACTTTAATAGCCAGTGCTCAAGTAAATGGCTACAGTGAACAATAGATGTATCAAAACAGTGAGTTAAAAGACTAAATTTAAATCAAAGTATAAGTTCATGGCTTCCATGACCGTGCTCCAGTGATTAAACATATCTCGCGCGCACTCATATTACTGGATTACACTTGAAGATTCCGAGAGCAGAATTGAATTAATACACAAATGACGTCGTATTAATCGTCTACTGGGCGACACAAGATCGACAATATTTAAACCGTTATATTTATTGTTTTTTCCTTTATTACCATTGTTTTCTGGGAGCATGGCTCATTTACTAAATTAGATTTCTTATTATGAGAAATATTAACACCTGTTGTTTTGCAAATAGCAATAAGTCCCCAGAATGAGACACTATTGATAAATACTAAGGCGAATACACTGACAAAGGCATAGTGATAGGATGTCGGTCCAACGCACACCACAAGAACTTAGTGTTTGTTTCATGGAACAGACCCAGAGCTTAGCGGAGATGGACAAAATAGGTCCCCGGTACAGAGCGCGACACCAGAAATTAACCTAAATACTCCTTCTGCAGTACTATGTCAATCGTACTCAGCTTTAAACAACGGATGTTGTGACTTGCGTTTAAAAAAACTAAAATATTTTGTCACAAAATTGTACATTTTGTTTCTTCAAATTATTGTTAGTAAAGTATCCTGTATTGTTATTATGTCGTGTATCCAAATAACAAGCATCTAGCTTAGGGTGCGCCCAGGTAATAAAGAATAAGTTTTTTTTATAAACCTGTCTCAGGCACCATTATTCTCCACAAAGTTAGCTCTTTTTTCGTAAACTACTGTCAAAGTTTACCATTAAGCTCATTGTGTAGAGAGAATAAACGTTATTATAATTATATTATTTAAAATAGGCGATTTTATATTTTGGTTTATTTGCAGTTAAAATGCGGCCACGTGTTCCACCTACACTGCTGCAAGAAAGTCCTCGCTAATAAGTGGATTGGCCCCAGGATAACGTTCTCTTTCGCACAATGCCCCATCTGCAAGGTAAGTTGATCACTAGTATAGATGTTTTTATCTGAACAGATTTCTGCCTGATACAACTGTACATTCTTAGGTGGGAAAATCTTTAATCGGTTTCCACTTAGTTGGTATAAGATACAATCAGTTTCTGAAAGTCTGCTAAGAAAAACTGTTGCGGATTCTATTTGGCAGCTTGGTTTAACGAGTTGACATGGTAAATGGTTGCAGATTTTGTTTTTTAAGTTACCTGAATGCAGCAATTTCTTCAGGTGAAATGATTGACAAAACGTTAGCATACGTACGGTTCCACCATGATTAAATGGAAATAACATCTATTAGTGCCATTATGTATGCTAAAAAAAGCGTATTTAATTGCTTCAAATAAATTCTAGGAGGACATGAGTCACTGGACACTTGAGGAGTTGCTGGCTCCAATCCGGCAGCTATACGACGAGGTAAAGCGCAAGGCTCTGATGCGGCTGGAGTACGAGGGTTGTGCCTTGCCCGGCGGCACCAAAGGAAAACAGTTGCCAGACCCGGCCACCTATGCCATGGAAAGATATGCGTACTACGTGTGCCATAAGTGCGGGAAGGTGAGTGTTAAAATGCCGTGTATAGTTGAACTATATCGCTTTCGAAGTTTCTGGTCGATTGGTGTGGTAACATAATATAAAATCACACCTGTGATAGGAAAGGTAGAGGTGTGCCTATAGTACTCCCACGTTTCGCCACATTTAGTGTGGTGCAAACTGGATTTACATTAATCGATCGACCATACATTTTGTTGGCGATCAAAATCAACTGTAGACTTAGGTCAGCCACAAACTAGTTGCAATTTTTGATTATACTATTCACTGCAAATAGTAACTTTTTAATTTTAAACCGTACCTCAAATAAGCCTGTCATTTGCGAATCAAAATTTTAAAGGGACATACTTGATAAGACTAACATGTTCGTCTAGGCATATTTCGGCGGTCTGGCCCGCTGCGAGGCCGAGACGAGCGGCTGGTGGGAGCCCGCTGAGCTGGTGTGCGGGGGCTGCAGCGACGTGGCCGGCGCCCGCACCTGTCCCAAGCACGGCGCAGACTTCTTGGAGTACAAGTGCCGATACTGCTGCTCCGTAAGTACTATGTGTCTTTAAGGGGATCCCTGAAGAGATCAAATAGACGAATCTAGACCAGTTCAACTTTAAAAACTTCGAACTCAAATTGGCAGTGGTTACTAGGACGTAGCAAATTCCAACGGATTTGCTTCGTGCGAGTACCAACTGCCAAATCGGTTTGAAAACTTTATAAGCTCTATCAGTAACTCCAGCAAGTATCCACCATTACCCCAGTACATCCATCTCATCTGTCAATAAATCTCGAAATCAAGGTGATGCTATTCAGCAACTATCAACCAGTCTATATTGCCTTTCCATTCAAATAATCTTGTGAACCAATAATCAAACAGCTTTGTATCATCCTCCAGGTGGCAGTATTCTTCTGTTTCGGCACATCACACTTCTGCAACTCGTGTCACGACGACTTCCAACGTGTCACCAGCATCCCTAAACAGATGCTACCGCAATGCCCCGCTGGTATGTATGACAAACTAGCAAATACATATTGATGTATTGACTAGCTGTTGCCCACGAGTTCGTCGCGATCCAAGATAAAAATAGCCTGTAACCGTAGCCAGGTCACATGATCTATCTGTGTGCCAAATGTTATTTATTTTAACACGTTAACTGCCACGGTGAAAATCAGAAAAAGTCAAAAAATGTACTTAGTGTTATTACACTAATAGATTATTTATTCCATAAACATGGCCGCCAGGCAGCAACGACATGTTTAGATTTTGTATGTGTTGTCGGTCATATAGTCCGACAATGCCTGAATGGAACAAAAAGTGTCGGACACATAATCCGACATGGCAGTTAACGTGTTAATTTTATCGCAAGTATGGTGGTAAAGATTTCTCTAGAAATAAGCATCACCTTTGTACACACTGCTACAGGTCAAGCTATACATTTCCAATTTTAGCTGACGTTGCATTGTATAGGCTTTTTGTACAATGAGATGACAGCTTATGCTGGAAATGTATACCTTGATGTGTGGCCGTGCATACGTGAGTGACTGTTTTTTTGTTCTTGTATGTTTATATTTGTGTACACAAATGTTAAAAAAACAAATAATAAATCTAGGACAACGATGATAATATTTGTATGTCTTGTCTTCAGGACCCAAAGGCGAGCAACTACCGGGCTCGTCTGATGAATGTCCTCTACGCGTGCAGCATCCAGAAACTGGCGAAGAATTCGCTCTCGGCTGCGGCGTGTGTCGCCATGCACAGGGTTTCTGAATAAGGGAGTGCGCCATACGCGATCATCATAGAGCACCAGGCTCCGACCGCTATGGCCAATAAACATTTAAAAACAAGTGTCAAAAACTACACTACGACGAACTAATATAACTCAAGTACCTGGAGATAACATCTTTTTGGCTGTGCCATAGTAGAGTGTAAACGAATTCCACTAAATTACGTCGACATCAGAACTATTAAACGGACTATTGACTGATTATACTCAAAGTTTTAAATTACTACGCAAGGTTATACGACATTTAAGTTAAAACACGGAAAAAAAATACGAATAATAAACACTACAATGATAATTATTGTAAAATATTTGGGCTGAGTACTGGCTAGGCAACTATTAACGTACAACGTTGCCACGCACATCACGGTGCGAACTAGCTCGTCACATGACGCGCAACACTACGATAAACCATGTTGTCAATCAGAAGTTAACGTGATGCATCCATAGTTGCCTCGTGAATACACAATTTCAACACGGTTATTGAGATAAAACAAATGAGACATTCGAATAAGACACTAATATGTTCTAATAACCCAGACATATGACTAACTCACTGAAACTACGGCTGCCTACATGTAGGCATTCTCATGTTGCTAACCTTATTCTTGAAAATATTGTAGAATGATTATTGAAATTATCAGTTAAACGTAAAATCGATATTGTGTACTTAGTATATTAAATGTTCCCACCACAAGTATCTCAGTGTTGTCAACGGTAAAAATATGTGTACTTAAATCTCAGATTACGTGTCTATATACTAAACATAAAAAATTTAAAGGACAGTTTTTCATAAATGTTTGTTAGCTCAATAGTTCTTTCTCGTATTTGACGTAAATCTAAGATCTTCGATGTCCAAATGTGTAAATGTCGTTCTATCCACTAGACGGAAGCCTAGTCCATATCTTTAGGGTGTCTTTTACTATCCTTAGACTGACATATTATGGTCAGTTTTCTGGCTGTTATTTTAGGAAGGTAAACTTAGTTTAAGTCCGTAATACTATATAATATTTTATGCTGTTTTATTACAACAATCTCCTGGCCAGTCAGTCAAACTGCTGACGAATGCTCGCTTCCATAATGCTTGAATTTATTTGCGTGTATGAAACCAAAATCTAAGGAATTTATTTATACTATGCTAATTTATATTTCACTATTAATGTAAGCTTTGTGATTTCTAATATTGTGATTGAAATATACCGTTAATACGCAGTCTCCCAAATGAACTGTGTGATAAATTACACGATACATACAGTCTCCTCGTGTGCTTCGACGGTCTAATTCTGATTTTTAAGTGACACACATAGACATATTAGGCTTGCATTTTTATTAATATTTCACTACGCATTGTACTCAAACGGAATATAATATTTCCTTTTAATAATGTAACATACATAGATGTCGTAGAAATAGCGCAGTTTCATTGATGTTGTACTAATAATTGAATGTCTTATCATGATAACATTAATAATTGGTAAAATTATTTACAAAACAATATCTCATCTAGTTTATGTGTCTTGTGACATAATTCACGCAGGTGCAACGTTCCAGCAATCTTTCTTATCAATCTGAATTTGCTTTAAACTCTTTTACAGGTACATTAAAAAATAAATATGCTTACTAAGCTCATCCTGTAGTTCAACCTTTACTGCAAATATAATTTATACAAATTTGTTTCGATTGCACCTGATATGTATTGCTCTAAAAAAATAATGAATGTTAGTACCTAGGTTTACTTGTGTCCAAATATACCATAAAATAGAACTACCGTAAAAAAGTCCCAGTCTTGGCCCTTCGGTAAATGGAGTGAGTTCGTTGTAAGGAAACTGTAATCTTAGTATGAGACTGCATTTGAAGACTTGATAGTGGAATTTCGAACGAAGTATGACAAAAATGTTTATTGGAGCGAATTATGAAAATCGTTTAGAGTGGTCGTTGTTTGAAAATGAAGGTGATATAGTGGCGGGGGGCGATGTCTGTCTATGTCGCAGGGGCATATCAAGTTCTCAGCCCCAAAGTATTTAAAATACTACACAAGTGTAAAATAATAAAGAACTTGAGAACAAAAGTATGATATTATTATTGTATTTCTAACCTAAGTGGTCTAATTATAAGCGTATAATTTAAATAAAACAATATTGGTTATTTATTAGATAGAAACTATCGAAATCTCTTTTTGATGATGATTTTACAATGTTATATCGTGATTAACTTGCTTTTGATAAAATAATTTTAAGTTTTTTTAATTTAATATTTTGTTTGAGTTAAAAATTAAGGGAGTTTTGTTCTTTTTTGGAAATGTGATCATCATTGTGATATGATAACTGATGACATGCAGTCAACGAATATATTAATGGCAAGTGAATGACAAGTCTTAAGTTTTAATAGAAGCTGTTGGGGGTACCTACCTAATATATTTGATTTTACAGAATTGTTTTTTGATGACATTTTTCAAATACCGCTGTTTCTTACTGTTAGTTTTATTAAAATAATAATTGAAAACATAGTTGGATGAAATATTGATGTCTACTTATTGTACTTTAATTGACTGTTTACACACAAATAACTGTGTTATCAATCATTGCACCTTAGAACCTACTTTTGATGTAGTTCATGAATATAGTGTTGTTAAGATAATAATTATTTTACAATAAAGATTAAAATCCAAACATCGTTTTTTATTACGCTTGATGCCCTGTAGGGAAGTTAAAATGGTGTAATTTCAAACAAAAAGTTGAATTGATTAAATTCCAAATATTTACTTATTCATTTTTATTAGTATTACTCATGTACATAAATACGTTGAAACATGGTTGGGCCACTTCGCGGGTTCCTAGTAAAGTATAACATTTGTCTCTCAAAACCTTCAATAAAGATGGAATATTTCCAATACTATTGACGGCGGTCCACAAGCAGCGTGTGCGCAGTGCTGTCGCTACGGCTCCACGGTTTAATATGCATGTGATTGAGCAAGAAAAACGAAATGTCACAATCCGGTCCATTTACCACACGTGTAAAACTCTAAACTAGAACAATTCTTTACGCAATAAGATTAAATTATCCTTAAATTATCTGAACGGTGCACATTCTCATTGATCCATTTGATGTGTGGTTTCGTCGGGGTTATAAATTTCATCCTGATCAGTCCATTTTTGTTGACCGCGGAGCACAATTTAATATTTTCCAGGCTTAAGGTATAGATTCCTATGACACCAGTCGAGTGCAGCATGGGCCCGCCCGACTCCGTGTCACACGGGGCCGACGACGACAAACAACGTTTTGCCACGCACTTTGTTGGAAGCATTGATTCATTTTTATTATCATATCGCACTACAAGTAGTTTCAATAATTGTGGTGGCGAGCTCTTAGCCGAATTATCAGTTCCTCCGATCCTCAGAGATCCATTATTGTTTCCGTGACCAGCTAGCGTGACCTCGTAGCCACCCAAAGTGTTGATATCGATTGTGCTTATGACAGCGAACTTCTGCAGCCGGATTATTTCAGTTCTCAGTAGTCCAATGTCATTATGCATCTTTAATAGAGGATCATGATAGCTAGGATGGATGATGGTCGATATCACTTTGGCCGTAGTACTGTTGATAGATCCATATCGTACGACTGTTTGGAGGCTTAGGTTATTTGAGAGGTCCTTCATCGGGCCGGCGCTGTCGATGCAGCGGCCGGCCGTCAGCGACCACGACGGGCTCAGGGCGACACAAGTACATATGTGAACATTATTCTCAGCACTTATTCTATCACCAAATATTAATATAATTCGGCTTTCCAAGCTCACTATGAACGGGTATTCATCTTTTTTAGCGTCTCTTACGCTTTGCAGTCTCAAACCTGAAGGCACGCAACCAATTCTTAATAAACAATATGTAAATAATATGTATGCGATGTAATGCATATTGTATTAGAATGCTAACTTACATATTTTGTTGATATTGGCTTTGGTTTACTACCGTGTTATAAAAAACTTAATGTGGAAAATAAATTTACATCTTAGAAAACACTGAAACAAAACATGCTATACGATGAATTCAATCAAAATATGAAAGTTATAGTTGAACAATGTAGCGGGAATTATTATATAATTGAATGTTTGGTCGTTAAATCGGGAACAATGAGTTATTGCAAGTTATGTATGAGAACTGTGTTATTGGTTTCTTTGGTTAAAGTGCATGTGGCGCAGTCAGGACTGCGTATCATTGGAGGCAGAGACGCGGTACAAGATGAGTTCCCGTATGTTGTTAAACTAGAAGTGGTGCCCGTGAATGCGAGCGCATTCAGAGCTCGAAGCATCTCGTTCTGCACCGCCTCAGTGTTGAGCGCGACGTGGACCCTGACAGCCGCACACTGCATCCAATTTCTTGATAGATACTCAGCAAACCATCCCGGCGTAGAACATAAGAATATGATAAGGACGCAGCCCAATGACGATTTGTTTGCGATAATATCTCAGTATAAACACCCAGCGTTTAAGGGGATTATTGTAGATGATTTAATACTAATCGAAAATGACATAGGTATGCTGAACACTGAGTCGATATTACTGCAGCAGTATGCAAAGGTGAGTGCGGTAGACTTCACCGCGGTGATGGGACAGGCAGCGAACGCGGTGGGCTATGGACTCAATGTGATTATTACTAAGATTAAAATAAAGAAAGACCACCCCCCGCCGCCGCCGAGGCCACTAAAAGTGTTGGATCTAGTCGTAGTAGAATGCCCCAAGCTATGGCACCTGTACCCTGCGATGTGCGTAGCGCAGCGATGTGGCCGGAGCCCTACCATGTGCGCGGGGGACTCCGGGGGTCCGCTCATACATCCTTCGGGTATCATTGCCGTCACAAGCGTGAATGAAGCAAGAGACTGCACGGTGGAGGCAAAACAGCGGTCGCATACAGTCGGAGTGTTGACCGCTATTAGTCCGTACATTACTTGGATTACTAGTCATGTTGTTCGAGGTATCACTTAGATGTATTAATGTTGACTTTTTTAAATAAACATTTGATTATTAAATTATTACATTTGTGTATTTCCTTTTTTGAATAGCATGGTGTTTTGAAGGGGTTAGTGGCTAAATAATAACATACGCAATGGTCGATCATAGGTTAAGCTACGTTTCCCGCGGTCAATTCGTGGATGAGTTTTCCTCTCTATAACATATCGAGATCTCCTCCGTGCCTCAGAAAACACGTTGAGCCGATGGTCCCGGCTGTCACTCGTGGATAGATCATTAACAGTCGTTACGGGTAGTCAGAAACCCAAATCTAACAACCAGTCTCGTCAGGGGGTATCGTGATACTCAGAGACTGGGCTGTGGAGATCAGAACAACGTAGATATTCACAACCATTCGACAGGCTATCGTATCGAAAATGTTACATCTGGATAACCTGATTTTCTTTGCCTCCGACTGCAAACAGGGGGCAGAAGAATAGCGGTCGTTTATTTTATTAAAATTGTCAAAATTTTCTCCAAAGGGTTTTGGATTTGTGTATATAATAGGGCTCCTACTATAACACTGATTGATGTTCTTTTCGGTACGGAACCGTATAGAATGGTTGTGAATAGCTATGCAGATAGGCAGTCGCTCCTTGTATAATATACATGTTTTCCAATACGCTACTCTCTCCTAGACGGCAGTGATGGCACTGATAACGGCCGTCGACGACTTGCTGTCTAATTCGTAAATACAAGAAGGGTCTTCAGTTTGGCACTTATTGTTAGTGCAGTTCTCGTTACTGGAATTCATAATGGCCTGTGTACCAATGCTGGGACGTACATCCCTCCTTCGTACTTTTCCTCTCGGTGAGAGGAAGTGGGCCCAGTGCGGGTTGGTGGATGTCACATGTCTTCAACTTTCTCGTTCTAGCTCTAGGACATGCCCGATTCCTCACGATGAAGAGGAGCAGCGATGAAACTGAATGCACAATGTAGCGTGTCTGCCTGGGTTCGAAATCACTACCCATAATGTCCAAAAGTCGGTGCCAAGACCACTGGTCCCCTGCTGCTATTAAATAAAAAAGGCAAGAAATGAGATTTCGTCATAACATCACGCCTATATTCTTTCGAAGGGTAGGGCAGGGGTATACAGTACCTACACCCGCAGTGCGTCAGTAATGTTCAAGGAGAGACTAGAAGTAAACAGCCCAAATAGACGTCAATAGTAGCCATCGTATTTTTAGTGCACCTTTTTAAAAAAAAATAACATCACCATTATAACAGCCGTAAGACGTCCACTGCTGGACATATCCCTCCCCCTAATTTGGGGGCATTTGCCATCATCGCCTTGCTTGGTAAGCGTGTTGGCGATCGCAGTAATCAGTATGGTGGCAAAAAGCACAGCGAACGCTGCTGCCTATTCTCTAATAAGTCCCTTAGTCGCCTCTTTCGACACTCACGGGAAGAAATGGGGTGATGTTATTCTTAGCCCGGCACCACACAGACTGAAACTGACTTTAAAAAAATATCTAATGTTTTTTTATGTTTTCGCGTTGGTTTTTTCCTACCGCTAGTTCAATTTCGGTGACTTGTGCCCTAGTGGTTTGGCGCCTCCTCAAGGACGGCGACTCGCGCCTCCCTAGATTACACTAACTCACTAGATTTACCCATATCCAGAACAGCAGTAAAAAGATTTGACTTGCCTCTATCCTCGTAAGACCCAACGTGTTGGCACTTCGGCCCAACATAGTTTTTTAAATCATTTTATTACGGCCCAGCGACCTAAAATTTTTATTGATTTGATTTGATACATAATATTTAAACCTATTTTTTTTTAGTTTCAATAAACCCACCAATTTAAATCAGTCATCAAAAATTAATTAACCTTGAATACATCTAATAAATATAAAATTCCCCCGGAGAAATACTCCCTAAACTATTAACTCAAGAGCTTACCATTTAAAAACGTTTTTACTAGATCGAAGTTCTGGGCCGCAACTACTTGCACCTTTTTTAGTACATTAGGTCGTAAGTTATATCGGCCTAAATTTAGGTTGGGCCTTACGAGGCTATAATCGTCTGTACTCTGTTACCAAGAAAGCTCGCCGGTTCTCACAAACTGTCATTAAGGCTATCACGGTCGAATATACGACATAATTGAACATCTATCAACAAGTACGTAGTGGTTATAGTAAGAGCAGCGTTAAGCAGGAGACGTTAGCAAATAGGTTTTAAAACTTTACAATAACAAATTATTTATCTTCCTCCTTTGCTGTAGCAAAGTCGGGTACACAAAACTTGAGGGAAGCTTTCAGAAATACAATGATGCGCGCGTTTGCATTCAAGCGGTTAGGAAACTTATGATAAAAGCTAAAAGTACGTAAAAGTTATTTCTTGCTGTAGGTTTTACAATTGCATGCGTCCCCGATTCAGGTATTTCTGATGAATTTGACGATTGGGACAGCCTTGATTTATTTTCTTAAACTTGACCAGCATTCTGTCAAGGCGACTCCGTCGGCGATCTGCGTCTAATATATATGTTGATGCATAGATGTCCTGCCCAAATTCACTTGTGGCGTATCGACTGACGTAGTAAACTTTCCACGGACAATAATTTCGGATTATTAGGGTTATGTCACGCATGGCTCGCTCCTTGTCACAACTCAAGTAAATGTTACAGTTAACTCAATATTATACAAACTTTCATCCCCTATACCCCTTTAGGGCATTGATTTTCAAAAATTCTTCCTTATCGGTCACCTACGTATACATTACATGAGGATTTTTTGGGTAAAATTGTGTGCCTCTAGACCCAGCGCTTTAGGCTTTGCGTGACAGACCAGGCACATACTGAACCACTGGCTGTTGTTTTTCTGTGAATGTATAATCTTCTTATTAGCGTGTCGATAGCAATCCGAGTATAGTCAGCCCAGAATTTGGCTACGAGCTTGGCAGTTTCTGCAGCGTCCTTCACCTCCTGTATAATGTAAATCTATATACATCTTATACAAATAAATAAATTTGCAGTGTCTATTTGTAATTTCAAATTAGCAGCTTTTCAATAAATGCATATGAAAGTATATACGGTACTTACATCAAAAAAACATTTTTTTTTGTCTGTCTGTCTGTCTGTTTGTTCCGGCTAATCTTCGAAACGGCTGGACCGATTTCGACGGGAAATGCACAGGTAGATAGCTGATATTATAAGGAGTAACATAGGCTATAGTAATATATATTTTGTCTGGGTAGTACGTCTCCGTGTGATAATTTCCGAACCTCACGCGGGTGAAGCCACGGGCACAGCTAGTATCAAATAATATTGAAATTAAAACTCAATGGAAAGCACAAACAGTCCATATTGTACCTATAGTACTCCTATCTGTAGTACCGAAGGCTCTCACACAGAGTCTTAACACTCTACACATGCCTTTTCACACACTTCACATGCTCCAAAAAGCCACAATTCTCAACACTTGTCGCATCACACGAAAATTCCTGACTTCTTCTACACTATCATCCGCCTTTTCAATTTAAATTTTCCCTTTACATACTTGGTTCCCGGCCCGTGTGAAAGGTCGCCAACTCTCTTAAAAGGGAAGAAAAATAAAGAACTCAAAAATAAATACTTTGGCGCGGCTATCAAAACTTAATACAAAAGACATGGAAGGCATTTACTTCAGACTCACATGATTTAGATGTGTGATCTTTATATATTTCAGATAGTTGTATAGGACAGATATAGGCCTGTAATTGAATACAAGTGTATAGGACCCCAGAAAACCCGGTTATGTTTAACCGAGCTTTTTAAAATTAAATTAGAAACTAAGCACAGCTTAAAATGTGGACTTGGAGAGAAATAACTTCATTTTTAGGCCTTAATAACTGTCTAAACATTTAACTTTAAAATGAATAACTTTGCTTGCAATTTCGGTGTTATCCACATAGTTATTCAAGACCGTCAACTCAAAAGAGGCAATTGGGGCAGAGCTTGCTACTAGTGGCGAAGAGTTATTCCTGAGGTGGTGTTACATTGTAGTTGAGACTGAGAAAACATAGCTGCGTCATTATTGTCCCCATTTCTAGAGTATAGTGGTTTATTATACTGACAGAAAGAATAGAATCGTCATCGCACTTTGACGGAAGACGGAAGGAAAAATTTTGCCCCTTTTGCAAATAAAATATTTTCATAATACATTTCTAGGTCTCTTTAGGATGGTTCCTGGCCTTCCGAAATTCTGACCTTACGTATTCGTGAGTGTTTTTAGAAGAATATTGCAGAATGTTCGATATCGATAAAAATAGATCTTGTTTCGTTTTCTGGATGTTTCTTGAAAGTGCTATATAACCATCTTTATGATGATGTACGATGTGGTTGAATATTAAATTATGAAACTCTTAGGTAAAATAACACTCAAGAAAATAAGAATGTTAAAGTTGGGGAAAAATGATTAAATCAAACTTAGGCCAAATCGCGGGAAAGCGTTAGTAGACCCTTACAAGGTATAATGGACGATCCTATTAGCTACTTAAACTTCAGTACTTCTGAAAATTATATTTTAGGGTTTAGGACTTATAGTTTTCCTAGGTGTATAAATCATGCCGATGTATTTTTTACCCCTGTTGTCACACAGACGAGACGGTGTCTGGTACACGCTCGCTGTCAGTCGCCTGCGCCGGTCAAGCATTATTTCAATTACTAAACAATGGAGGACGAGGTACGTAGTAAACTTTGTTTGTTGTTACACTTTTATTGGATAAAAACTATTTCCTTAATGTTAAAATCGATGACCTTTATTTACGAGCAATCATTTTTTCTCCAATTTATCCAAATTATTTATCCTATGACTAGCCATAATTTTCACTTAATCTTAGTAATTACGTATCAAGTGATTATTTTTATTATAGTGTTTTTTTTTTTGCTTTTTCACTGAATTTGTTACTGACATATTACGGTAAATGATTGCAAATATTAAAATAAAAACAAAGATTGTCATAACAAATCAAGTTTACTTTTAAAAGCTTGGAGCTTTTGAAAAGCGGTCGATTTCAAAGATTTTCGGTGATTTTGAATCTTACTAGAATACTTAATCTTGAAAATAACCTTTAGTCAGTATATTTGTTACTATTAATTTATTTTTTGTTTATTTTACCCATTATTATTTTATTAACTAAATGATAACTCTAAAAAATCTATGTGGTTTACCTAAACTAACCTGCAACTTTCAAACGTAGTGATTTAGTCTTCCGAAAGGTCACAGTTTGTTAGTAAACATTATATGACAGGCATTGTACGGGAGTGTAAATCATATTATATATTCATCTCCGAAATACCGTCGTGTGAGTCACGAATTTGGGCGCGATTTCCTACCTCGTTGTATCTTGGTCGTGGCGTGATAACAACGGAACACTTGAGAGCAGCAGTGCTACTGATAAGCCGCCTTCACAGATCGATTGTGTCGTCCAATAGATATGGTGGTTTATCTCCAGGTTATCTAGACCATTGCTAAATCTTCGTGAGTTCTGGTGCAGTGTCATTATGTCAACAGCCGTGGTTTCGTTAGACTTGGGTGTCATGTGTTCCTAGTGGATTTGGGATAAAATCGTTTGGATATGGTCAGTTCTTACAAATTAAAGGTACGTTTTACTTATTATTTTGTTTTGCGTTGCTTGGTTACGTTAGTTCACACAAGATTGTGAAACTTGTAGGTTTAAGTTATCAGTCACATTTCCAGTGATACTATGTCTATTTTTACAATCGATCTCGTAGCGAACAATATCTGCATAGATCTGATTTTTAAGTGATTTAGTATTTTCGTCTCTTTCTTTGCATACCTATTGCAATACGTGAATATATGCAAAGTTTATCCATCTATTAACAAAAATGTGTCCTGCGTATATGTAGTACTCAAAAATGTGATGGAAACAATGTTTTTTCTCCACAAACTAGTGGGAAAGATTGAAAACATAATAAAGTGTTTGTATATGTCCAGTGGTGAATGTGATACATATTTTCGCCCCTATTTAGTAATTTGCAAAGTTTCTTGTATTTATTTATTTTTTGTCATTCATGGGTGTTCTGTAGAACCCAATGCCAAGCAAAGCCCAGCTAGTATCTACAGTATTGCTCTTCTATAGAGATGGTTAAGTGTTATATAGTAAAGCTAGGAATAAGTCAGCTTAGTTGGAACTCCGCTCCTTATAGGTACTTATTCACCAATAAATTCAACCTGTCTTCAGCTTCGCATCCCTCCTTAAATTCTGCTAGATATTCTGTCTTATTTTCACAATAATATTCATCTCTGTCTGACTTGTGAGCTGATTCTGATGCATATGACGAGAATACGAGCTGATATTTACACTACGGCATAGGTTGGTGACAATCAGCTCCGGCTTTAGAGAACTCCAGTATGTTTGTAAAATATTGGAACGCAAGGAGCTTATATCGCCAGTACTGTTAATCAATCGTTGATAATCGAACACACAGTTAACGAACTTTAGGCCGGTAATCATTCCAGATGTTTGAAACCAATCTTTCCAAGAGTATTCAATAAAATACGTTCAAAATACATACATAAACTCACGCCAATGTCTCATGTAGAAGGCACAGAACTCAACCTGTAACGATCCTTAAATATTTATTTCCTTACACGCACACCGGTTGCGAGTAGTATGCATCGGACCTTCCCGAAGATAATCACCAATAAGGTCAGTTGTATGTCCTTGTAGGGCGTCCCCTCGTGGCGGTCCCACTTCTGCGTTGTAAATATTTGTTGTTAGTCGGCTTTTGTTCAGTCTTAACAAGACCAAACAATCTGAGTATACTCTTTTAATTTTATGTTACCATACATTGAAAATATGAGGTAGGTAATATTGCCAATGGTTCTCAGGAATGGATGAGTTGGCCATTGTTCCGGGCTCATGTATGCACGGTGGCAGTCGCAGTGAGTTTCCACGCCAGCTGGCTCGGTCCTCGCTCAGCTTTTGTCCACGGTGGGGTACAGTATGCAGTAGCAGTGACCCTGGCATTGCTGATAGTGGCGCTGCCCTTGGTCTTGCTACAGTTATCAGTCGGGCAGCTAAGCCAGCAAGATGCAGTCGGAGTTTGGAGGGCAGTTCCTTTATTTAGAGGTATGAGTTCCACTATCGTAATGAGATCACGATTAGGATTTTGCAATCACAACAATAAACAGCGGTGTTTGGGAACCGAATTTCTAGCCCTGATGCTAATGAACTTCTAGACTGTACTGTGGCCTTGACCTAGCTGTCATTGTAAACACAGGTAGGTCAAGGCTTGGGGTTTACTACTAAGAATTTAAAACTATCTGATGTCACTATCTGACTGTGTTAAGTATAAATGAAGCCCCGTATTCATGGTAAACATTTGTTTAGCAACAAAGTTGAATCAACGTGTTACGGAGTTGCTGTCAACATGTTGCTGGCAACACTGTGTGTTGCAGAGTTGATAACAGCATGTTGACAAGCTGTCGCTCGATGAGCGAGTTTGTTTCTATGAAAATGATTTGCAATCGAGTTCTGATTCGTAACACTGAATCAATTTGTAGGTAAGTAGCTAAAAGATTCTAATGTAGTGTTGCAAAGGACTCGAGTACTCGAGTCGTAATTTTTATAGACTCGACTCAATTATGCAAGACTCAGTGTGCTCAAAAGGCTCGGAGTCTTGAGTCAAGCCGAGCCCGAGTCATTTAACAGCCACTTGAGTCTGAAAAAGGACTCGAGTCTTAGAAAAGGACTCAAGTCTTAAAATAAATTCGAGTCTATGAATAACTCGTCAGATTTTTCTGTACGCTATAATTACACTATAACCACTAATTTGAACTTATCACCTTCTATTCGAGATATACATATAATGATGAGCTACAAGTCTCATCTTCATACTCCTAGTTTTTGTTTAAGACTCGAGTTCATTTTAAGACTCGAGTCCTTTTTAAGACTCGAGTCCTTTTTAAGACTCGATTGCTTGACTCTAGACTTCGAGCCTTTTGATCACACTGAGTCTTGCATAATTGAGTCGAGTCTTTAAAATTACGACTCGAGGACTCGAGTCCTTTGCAACACTATTCTAATGGACTTCAAAAAAAAAAAAAAAAAAACCAGGATCGTTGTATTTAGTTTTCTTGTTCTTCCAGGTGTGGGTTACCTGAGGTTACTGATATCCTTATTGGGCTCGATATACTCGATCATCTTCTTAGCGATGACGGCCACTTATTTCCTTTACACAATAAGCAATTCTCTGCCATTTTGGGAATGCATGGAGCTGGTATTTGAAGAAGTAAGTTTTTTATGAGCTTTACGTTCGCACGGACGTAAAAATACCGCAGCTGGATATTTTTGGAATTTATCTTCGACGTATTGCATGATCCGAAAGTTGAAATGCGAACAGTGAGAATTTTGGACGCGCTTGTATACACTCTGTTGAATTCTCAGTTATCGGTTCTACACCGAGAGTTAAATCCAGTGGGCGATAAAATCCCGCTACGATATTTTTACGTCGTTTTGCGTTTTTTGTTCCGTTTCATCGTTCTCCTGTCGTTCCGAATGTTGGTGTTGACATTCCTTCTATAACAGGAATATACGTAACTAGCTGATCGTACAGACGTTGTCCTGTTTTCTAGAACTCGATAGCAGCGCCACCTACCGAGTCCAATAGTGAATCTAAACCATCCAGGGAGCCACCCAAACGAATACAAAAAAAAAAAAAACGTTCCAGTCGTTTAGGAGGAGTTCAGTGACATACACACGTACAGTAGAATTATATATATTAAGATATAGGCACCTACTTAACAGCACCTGCCGAACCAATATTTTGTCTCTATCTTAAAATGTTTTTTTCTTTTTAGTTACTAAAGTAACTTTATCGAAGACTCTCGCTCTGGATATTTCTATATTAATCCTATTGTATGTATGTATGTGTACCGTGTGGTGCCGGACGTAAAGAATAACTTCACCCCATCTCTTCCCGTGGGTGTCGTAAGAGGCGACTAAGGGACTTAGGTACTAGAGAATGGGCAGCAGCGTTCTCTGTGCATTTTACCACCATTCTGCGATCGCTAATCCGCCTGCCAAGCGTGGCGATTATGGCAAAGCCCCCCAAATTGAGGGAGGCCTATGTCCAGCAGTGGACGTATTACGGCAGAAATGGATGTGTGTATGTGTCAATTAAGTCCTCCTAAATATTGCTGTTGATAAATTTTTGTGTGTGTTTGAGTGGGTGCCTGGATGGTTTACATTCATAATTAGGCCCGACAGGTGGCGCTGCGATCGCATCTATAAAACAGTACAACATATTAACGGTTAGCATTATAAGTTAAAGTGGCTTTCAATGTCTGTCTGTGTGATCGCGTTGTTCTATACTTCACAACAGGATGCGGTGCTTACCATCATTTCATCATCATAATTACAGCCAAAAGATGTACACTGCTGGACATAGGCCTACCCCAATTTGGGGGGCTTTGCCATAATCGCCACGCTTGGCAGGCGGGTTGGCGATCGCAGTATGGTGGTAAAATGCATAGAGAACGCTGCTGCCCATTCTCTAGTAAGTCCTTTAGTCGCCTTTTACGACACCCACGGGAAGAAATAGGGTCACCATCATTTAGTTATATATTATAAAGAAATATTGTAGTATTGTCAAGTTTCTAAATCTATGCGAAGGTCATTAGTTAATAATTTACTTAATTTTCAGGAGGAATTAGTTAACACTGTGAACGCATCTTCGTGTCTCAAGTAAGTATTTAAAATATGTAGTCCTGTAAGTAATAAACAGCTGAACTGAAAAGATCTATTTTTGTCTCTAGCAATTTTGGTCTAAAACATTTGTTTATTAACGACTTAAAAAAGAAGGAGGTTTAATGTTCCACTGTATATTATTTTTTTAAATAGATATATCGTCTACATTGTGAAAAACAAAGAATCGGGCGAGATCCTTTGTTTTTCACAAAGCTACCTTGAAAGTAAAAGAAAGTATTACTTTCTTTTATGAAAAATACAAATCAGCCAATTATTTTTACATGGTGTTTGATTAACAAGCTCTTGCATAATAAGTTAATAACAGACTAATTTTAGACAAATTTTTAAATTAAATGAATAAGAAAAAGATGGAATAGAAGATAATTGTATTTTCGTTGCAGAGATACATTCCTGGGACCAGTGAGCGAGAGACCAGAGTATTATTTAGCTATAGCTTTAATCATACTTGTCCTATGGATAGTGTTTCCTTTTACGTAAGTATAGAACCAATTTTTTAACCTGTATTTATAGTTTAGGTGCGAAGATCTTCATTTCAAATTAATTTAGTTGACTTCACCCACGAGTTGGGTACCAGTGACGAAAACGAAAGGAACAAAAAAAAATTCATCATGCGATGGGTTAAGGTCAATGACCGTAAGCGATCAGCTGTTGGTTACATAAAGTACTTGTCAGTGCCGTTTAAAGTTTTGATCAAAGTTGATATGATGTTTTTAAATTTTATTTCTTTTGTATATCGATTGTTAAGGTTTTGCTAGCTTATGTAATTTGGTTCTGTATATTAACTTATAAAGCGGCCTGTCACACCGTGCTGTCCTGTACGATAATTTTACGGTAAAAACTTGGGATCACCCGTTGTTATAAGTATAACACATGCTATTTCTGATTAAAAATGTGTGAACGGTTGTTTGTTCCTCATTCTTCCATAGGAAAATATATTTAGGAAGTTTGATTACAATTTTTGAAGTATTTCCACAATCCAACACTGGTCAGTTAATTGAACACTTTATTATTTATTTAAACATGCCTACGACATTCACACGGACGTAATAATATCGCGGCGAGATTTTTTCATTCGATTTTCTACTCTCGGCGGTCACGCACTGGGTGAGCGTCGAGAGTAAAATTTGGACAGTGTCTTTTTTCTACGTATTGAGATACACTCTGTTGAATTCTCAGAGTTTCGTTCAAAACCGACAGTTGAAAATTCAGTGCGCGATAAAACTTCGATATTTTTACGTCGATGTAAACGTAAACTAAAAGATGTAGTTGCTTCAACGACGTTACTATACAAAGAACAATTTTATCAACAGAGTATTTTTCAGTTTTTACAATCCGGTAAAACTGATGAAACGGATATTCTACGTGTTGGGTCCCATCGTGATTATCCTCGCAGTGGTTATCATGGCGTGTATTAGCACGGGGGATAAATTGACTACGTTCTCTAAAGTCGTGGACTGGAAGAGTTTCCTGGAGCCTGGAATTTGGCACGGGGCGATCGTACAAGCGCTGCTGACCTCCCAGGTAGCTGGTGGGTACCTCATCTCGTCTGGCGACACAATTTATGTCAGTACAAATGTGCTGTGGTAAGTTATCCACGAGTATTATGTTCTTCCCTAGATATGATATTTACATGTCACTGTAGAAGTAGAACGGTGCGGTTTAAAAGAAGATGTAGTGACAAAATTTGAATAAAGTATGCTTAGATGGTTTTGTCATGTTGAGAGAATGAATAAAGGACGACTTACAAAAGATATTTACAAGGCAAATGTGAGTGGAAACACCGGGAGGGGACGCCCTAGGACGACATACAGTGACCTTATTGATGATGTTCTTCAGAAAGGTCAGGTGCGTAGTACACGCAACCGCGTGTGTGTATGACCAATTGTATGAACCTAGACGAGGTAAAAGGAGTGTGTACAGATCGTAGCAGGTGGCGTTCCGTGGTTTCTGCCTACCCCCATGGGAAAGAGGCGTGAGTTTATGTATGTATGTAGAAGTAGATACCATCATTATTCCTTTGAGCGTATTCTAATTTCTTTGGGGTCGACACACACGTCTTTGGCTTCCCTAGTTCACTATTATTCGTCATCCTCATAGTGTATGAAATAAAATGGCTGGAATACAAAATCTACCTGGTGTAAACTCTAACATTGTTTATAATTATTCTTTTTAACTCATATTAGGGATTCGAGGAAAACGATAGGTGCATCCTACACATATAATATTTTCCTACTTAGGTACTCTTTTGTTAGCTTTCCGTATGAGTTAAGTTGAATCGAACAACGAACTCACAAGATTGTGTAATGTTGACACGACTATACAGAATAAGTTTTATCCCGTGCGTAAATTGTAACCATGAATTCAGCATATCATTCTAGACCCCCTTGAGCAGAAATTTTTCATCTGTTTTACAAAAAAAAAAAATCTGCTGTTTCATAGAAAAATGCAATTCCTACAGGGTCAAAATGTATTGAACAGCTGATTTTTTTTTGTATAACCGACGAAAATTTTCTACACACAGGGATCTAGAATTATATGCTGAATTCATAGTTACAATTTGCGCACTGGATAAAAATTGAGCCTGTATTGTATATGTTTAGCTGCTGGTTGTTTATAGCCGATTTCATCTCCTGTACGCTTATTGTATCCGAGTCTTATACAGCATGTCAATGCTCATCAACATCATTATTTTGCCTATATCCCAATTCAGGGTTTTCGCATCGAAGTCCCTGCCAGTCTGTATGTTTGAGGTGTACACAACATTTCTTCTTCTTCGTGTCCTGTTCGTTCTCCGTTCTTCACTATTAGTCATCGTCTCGGTAAAAAGCAGATGTTATGGCTAGTGACCACACTAGCCATAAAATATTTCACACAGTTCATCCATTGTTCCCTTGGTCTTTCATTTCGCGAACGCGTCAATGCTTACGACTTTGTAATGGTCCCTGGTAGGTTACCTTGGACATGACACGTGTGAAGGCTATCTACCAGGTGAACAGCCTGATGATGCGAGACACGAGTAAAGGAAAGCCTCTCTAGGCTAACGTGATCACATTTATGAGTTACTACTTGCATATTACGGGATACCGCCCACTTGCGCGCTGCATCAAAGTAAGTGGGTAAGCTCAACAACATAATGGCTGAATTAGGGGCAAGTGTAGTATTTGTTTCCGTCGGTTCGTGTTTATAGCTGATAATCGTTGGTGACACTATATAATAACAGATTGCTTTGACGGATATTTCCTGCATTTGTGATGGATGCCAAACTCGTGGTGGCGATTTTCTGACTCACATTGAACTTGTTTACATTCTGTTTTATATATACCAACTGCGTATATTCTAATAAGCACTTCGTTTACAGTCTGAGCTAATACGCTCTTTAGTTTATGTTTATGTTGTTTTTCTAAAGTGACAGTATATGGCAAAAACTTATCAGTTTTCTGAATTTTAAGCAATGTTATTACCCCGAATTGTATAGAATTTTGAGCAAAGTAAGAAAGAAAGTACCCTAAACCATTCTTTAAACATGCTCAGAGACTGCCTTGGTTTAACACAGTAGTCAATAAGCAGCGTGACTTAGACTTGCCTCTAAAACTTTCCAAGACCAATCATCTTGTCATCTTATACAAGGAAAACCAATTGCATAAATCATACGAGGCGATACTCTATTAGGTCGTAGTTTATTCTGGTACCTTCCACTCTTTGATACTGCACTAAGCGCAGCACCAATTGAGGATCTGATCTAATGGACAGCATCCGGTCGCCTGATCCCGACAATGGGTATAACAATAGAGGAAACTTGCTAGCTCGTCCATTCTAGCAAACTATGAAAGAACACGATTTCTAACGTTATAAGAAGTTGAAAATAATACGTTTCTTACCCCTCTAAAATTTCCAAGAAAAAGTAATTTATTTATTAAGAACATCACAAACACGTATCAACTACGTATAACACATACGTACGTTACGTCTAATTGAAGTCAAGACATGCGTTGTGTCGATCCCGAATAAATTGGGAGGTCGTTGTTGATGCATATCGTCAGTGAAAATATAGATAATTATTGTGGATCTAGTAGAAATAGATTATTATTTATTGAAGGTATTATTGCACGCGGAAATATATAAACAAAAAATGTGGGCTTATTTCCATATTGTAAGCAAACGACCCCGACTTACGAGTTGTTGGTCGCAGGTTTGAACCCAATTAGGCGCTTTACTTTTTGTAAATTATTTCATCATCACTGCTCTAAAAACGGTGAAGGAAAACATCGTGAAGAAACCGGCCGTCCCGCCGTCTTACACTTAGAACCAAAACTTTAAGTACATGTGACGTCTACGACCCGCACCCTAATCGCGTAACACCCTATTAATCAGAATCTGAATCATTTTGAAGCTAATTTGTCATTATGTTCGAAAACATTACTTACTTAGCAATGTAAACAACACCATGAATGTTACGGAACTGTAAAAATGAAAACAATTCCTACTGATTACGCAATTACCCCCCTGGACTGAGTCCGCGTGGTGAATTATGCAATGTGTCCCAGCAGTGGGAACACTATAGGCGAATATGTGTATGCAGTGCACAATCGTGTATGATTTTTTTTACTGTTCGATACGGCTAGGAATATCTCCAGAACGAAACTAAATAATTTAACTGTTTCAGGACGGCCATAACAATTATATTAACGAATGTTTTGTCGAACTGGTTGGGTGTGGTGTTCTGGTTCTCCATAAGCGGACCTGACAAGGATACCAGTGTGTTCGCAGTGCTTATCCAGACCTATCAGCTCGGAGATGACTTTAACCCTGACTTGGCGTGGCCAGTGATGGTCTTCGTTACTCTTCTTTTCTCTGGATTCATTACAATGGTAAGATTGAACTATTATTCATATTTTTATTACCAACCCACACGGGGCCAGCGTGGTAAATTACGACCCACTCCCTCTCACCGAGCGGAGGCCTGTGTCCCAGCAGTGGGAACCAAATAGGCTGATTTTATTATTTACTAGCTTTTGCCCTCGGCTTCGCTCGCGTTAAATTCGGGGTAACAAGGTTCCCCTTTCCTGATTTAGAACACAGAAGAGAACTCGGAAAAGAATGTTATTTTAATACGCTACTGTAGACGATATTATATGTCTTTCCATTTGGGGATAGAATGTAAAGATTCTGGGCATTGGACACACGCGAACATGCTACATGCATACAATTGTCCATGGGAAAAGCACGGCTTTTCAAAGTTCACCCCAACCACCTGAAAAAAAAAGAAAAAAAAGTAGCCAATGTCACTCTCCATCCCTTCAACTATCTCCACTTAAAAAATCACGTCAATTCGTCGCTCCGTTTTGCCGTGAAAGACGGACAAACAGACACACACACTTTCCCATTTATAATATTAGTATGGATTATTATTAATATTTTAACTTTGTTTGGTTAGTTGTTAACTATTGTGGATGCTGTGGTTTCCTATAAGTGAAGGAGGGTGGGTGGTGTCGGAGGAGGAGTAGGTACACCTATGTTGCCCATTTATTAACGTGTAATGAAATGTGCTTATCTTTTGTTGGAGTTCTTAAATAATTAGAATCATAATCAGCCTATATTATTCCCACTGCTGGGACACAGGCCTTCTCTCAGTGAGAGGGAGTACTGAAATAATAAAAATATAAGATGTGGCGAATTTAAGTTGCGATGATGATTTGATTTTGAGTTATTCTCGGATGGATCATTTTTTATTTATTTTTCTAACATATTTTTATGTTCGCGTCCTAAGCTATGTTTTGGCATAGCGTTCTTACATAGAAAAATATTACTAAAAGGTTAAATGAATGCTAATAAGTTAAGTCGCAGGCTAATATAAAGACAGACTGGACTGTTGGCCGGTAAGTGACCCTGCCTGCTAATACGGAGGTCGTGGGTTTGATTCCCACCCAGGACAAATCTTTGTGTGATGAGCACAATTATTTGTCTGTGTCTGGGTATAATTTATCTATAATATGTATGTATTCAGAAATATTACTGCATAAAGGTTCAAATTAAATTAGCTGGCAATACTTTAACCACGTGTTGGGTATAGATATCGAAAACTAATGGAACAGAAAAAAAAAACAAATAACAATATGTTTCATTATTCGTTTGGGCGGAGGTCAATGATCGAAAATGATAAGCTAATTTAAGTAGTGTTTCGTGAAAATGTTTTTATTTTCTTTATTTCGATAAACTATAGCTTATCAGTCGTTCAGTTGCCTCACAATGTCAATAAATGTTTTGAACAAAGTTGGAAGACTTCACAAAAAAAAACATGTGTGCAATTCACACGTGGTAGAAGTGAAACCATCAAAAATGTTGGCTTCAAGATAATGAGACTCATGTAAAAAAGTCTATATAATGTCTATTTGTCCAATAAGCCTGGTCGAAAAACGTCAAATAGAAAAGTAAACTTTCTCAAGGAGCACCCTTACCTAAGGATTTCCACTACCCCAAGTGTTAGAGCGAGACACAAAACATAATGACGTT
Source organism: Aporophyla nigra (assembly GCA_947507805.1). Lineage (NCBI taxonomy): Eukaryota > Metazoa > Arthropoda > Insecta > Lepidoptera > Noctuidae > Aporophyla > Aporophyla nigra. The sequence continues at coordinate 6,692,142 of OX382291.1, read as the reverse complement.
GTTATGAGTTTGTCTCTTTTTACTGTCGCTTTTCCGTTTCTTAGACTTTCAAATCACAACGGTGCTAAAGAAGTTTTCACTTCAAAAATCTCTCATTCGTTTTCGATATCCATACCCAAATTGCCAGCTAATTTAATTTAACTCTGTATAATATGATATACCATAATATAACATCACTCCTGTATTCCCCGATAGGTTAGACAGAGGTGTAGGTACTGCCTAAACTGCACCCACATGCTGCCAGTTTGTAGGTAATAGGGCTGAACCGAATCCAATTAGGTACATATTTAAACTCATATAGCACTTTCCCCGACCTGGAATGAAACCCAGGAGCTCATGGTCGACAGCAGTAGCATCTACGGGTGCTCGACCAATGTATAAAAATAACTAAATATTTTGTAATTTCCAGCTATCTCTGCTCTACCCCATATACGACCGCATCCGCCGCATCGGTGGTGTAAAATGGCGGCTAGTCTCGTTCGCGGGGTCACTGACCGGTGCCTTTTTAAGCCTGCTTGTGTTGTGGGGAAGACTGCCAGCTCTCACCCTACTAGCAGACTACGCAGTGCCCCTCCTCGTCAGTATCGCCACTGTTCTAGAAATATTGGCCTTCGTGTTTATATACGGTAATTGATTTATTAGAATTACTTATTTTATTTTTATCTGCTTAGCCTTTTTCCAACTATGTTCGAATACGCTTCCAGTTTAACCAAATTAAGCTGAATACGTAGTCACTGACTATCTGACCTTCACAATCACATAACTGGGTAATGCAATACTCCTTGGTATGACTGGTTGCCGGACTTTCGGGCTTCTGACGAATTGTCATTCCTGTCAAAGATCCACAATTGACCGCAGAGACAAACGACTTAAGGTGATTGCTTCAACCAGCCCACGAAATTCCAAATTTCTTGCGTTTTTTGCAATTTGCAGGCCAGTGCTAGGTTGTATGTTGATTAAAATATTATTCGCGCCTGTAAGACGTATGTAGTTACAGAATTATAATCATCAAAATCCCCAATATAACCCTCCAAGTTCATAAAGGCTTAGGAACAAAAAAAAAAACAGAAAAAGTCATTCCTACAGCTTTATGAACTTAGAGCGTTGTATTGATGATTTTGATGATTATCATTCTGTAACTACATATGTCTTACAGGCGCGAATAATATTTTAATCAACATACAACCTAGCACTGGCCTGCAAATTGCAAAAAAACGTAAGAAAATTTGTATTTCGCGGGCTGGTTGAATTGCATTCACCTTAACGTGCTGTCTAACTGTCTCAAATAACCCAATACAGCGGCAAATACCAGAAGAAACTTTCAAAACATCAAAATTATCTTGTTCTAAAACAATGTGGTAATTGATGGCCTGCATTTTTTTACATTCCTTGCTTTCTTCCACTAAGTGGTCGTTGGCATTTGAATTTTTGATTCGTTAGTGACAATCGTAATTACACTATTGTTGGAGAGTTTTTGTAATGAAAAAGTAGTATATTATTTTTACTGTGGTTACTCAGTTACTATTTGGATTGTGTTCTAAAAGTAATTAAAAGATCCGGATAGATAGTCAAATGAGGCCGAAACTTGCATGCCGTGAGTAAACGTCCCGTTTTATATAAATATAAATGCTTTATTACAATTTCCCGCGAAGTATCGGGCAGTTAAAGTATCATCACTCGGAGGGGCTATTTTAATGCACTTGAGCCCCGCAGGCAAGATAATAACAGCTGTACTGGTTGATCAAAGGTTAAACGAGGCATGCTTCCCGAGATCGGTCCGTGAATGGGTGACCTTGACATTGCGAGATCCCTCCATGCCTCGTAAAGGTCGTACAGCCGTTAATTTCAGCTATCCACACTAATCCACACTAATATTATAAATGTAAAAGTAACTCTGTCTGTCTGTCTGTCTCGCTTTCCTGCTAAAACTACTGAACCGATTTAAATGAAATTTGGTACACAGATAGTTTAGAACCTGAGAAAGGACATAGGCTACTTTTTATTGCGGAAAAGGGGTTTTAAGGGGTTGAAAGGGGGGATGAAAGGTTGTAGGGAAGTATTTTCATTTTTAAAGCTAGAATGATGAAACTTTTTTATTTGGCTTTTATTACATAATATATTTTTATGACTTTTATTTAAAGTTTGTTAAATTTTTACCCTTAAGGGGGTAAAATAACAATAGGGGATGAAAGTTTGTACGAAAAGGGGAATGACAAGAATCGGCGGAACTACTGGTCAGAATTGAAAAATTATTTTTGTGTTGGGTAGCCCATTTATTGAGGAACGCTATATAACATCACGCTACGGTCAAAAGGAGCGGAGCAGCAAACGAAAAATGGACGAAAACTGGCAGGCAATTCGATGCGACGGGAAGGGGAGCGAAAATTTGACGCGGACGAAGTCGCGGGCAGTAGCTAGTTATTTATAAATCTTGTCACCTCAACGTTACGTGTAGTCTGAAGTCCAAAAGTCTGACAACCAGTCTCTGTCTTTCTGATGGGAAGGGTGCTATCCAGTGATTAAGTTGTTGAGGTCAGAAGGCAGACACTGGTACCGATTCCCTTGTTCACAAACTAAACTAAATTTAAGTTCAGTGCATCTTTTTCTTTGTATTTCATTAAGAAGAGGACAAAAGAAAAATTTTAGTTTAGTCCTGTCAAATTAATCAGCGCCTGTCACTACTCCATACAAGTTTAGACGTGATTAAAAACTTGCCTACTAAAATTACGTCAATTTACGTCAAGCGCTGATTAATTTGACAGGACTAAACTAAAATTTATCTTCTGTCCTTTCCCTAATGAAATAGAAAGAAAAAGACGCACTGAACTTAAATTTAGTTTAGTTTGTGAATAAGGGAATCGGCACCAATGTATGTTAAATGCTGATATTCAGCTGCATCCAATTAGACTGTAAGGCAACCCAAAAATAGTTGGGATGCCAATAATATACTATAATAATCGTTTATTTATAAAAAGGGGCACATTTACAAAATAACACACAGTTGTTCATTTGCCTGAACTAGTTTGAACCTGTGCGTCAAGCTAGTAAGTGCATAAATACTTAATTTAATAAATTAACAATTGAGTAGTAAAATAGAAATTAAAATTAGGAAAGAAAAAGTAAAATAGCATAATTATTATATTAGTCGTTCTATTTGCAGACAACAAGTAAATCTTCTGTCTATGCATAATCGATGGTTAGTAGATATTTAAGTATGATTTGTTCACAGCTAAAGTAATTTAATTTAAAGATATTTAGTTTTCTATTTAACCTAATGTACTGAAATGGGCCTAAGAATGTAAAAAGGCTTTCTACAAAAACTTGTTTTGAATATGCTAAAGAATTACGGTTATAAGCGTAGTGCTAACTCCAACACTTAGCGTTTTGGTAGTTAAATCTTTCTTTAGTTTAAATGAGCGTTAACACCAGTATATCACTTTATGATTGTACTAAGAACCGGTTTGTTTGAGATATTTTGTCTCCTGACCAAGGGGTCACCGCTAAGGAGTATAACTCATGACTATAGGAACCTAATAAACACGATATGCAGCCGTTTAAACACACTCATATTAGGTTGGTAAGAAAGTCTTGCGGTTGCGACACACAACATGAATGAAATATAAAAACATTTTATTAGAACAAATATACAGTAATGTATGCTCCCTCTGCATCTACAACTCGTGCCCAGCGCACTGGTAGCCTTTGCACGCCTGCACTCCAGAATTCTTTCGGACGTGAATTAAAAAAATTGACTAGTGTATTTTTGAGCCGCAAGATCCGTTATCCTAAGATTTTTCCGCGAGATCATCAAATTTCTTATCCTGTAAATATGTTTTTAAAGTTCGAAACAAATGGTAGTCGGTAGGTGCTACGTTGACGGGGCTGGTGAATATGGTGGGTGCGGTAGAACTTCCCACCCCAGCTGCGAAATAGGTTGTTGTGTCATCTTAGCTACGTGAGGTCGAGCATTGTCGTGGAGACGTCGAACTTGAAGACATTTAGGCCTTTTTTGTTTTATCAGCCAGCTTTTACAATTGTGCGGAGTAATTGGATGGCAGCAGTTCGTTATATAGCATGTCCTCAGAGTCCCACCAACAACAGAGTAAAATTCTCTTCACTTCACGGGGCACCTTAGGTTTCCTCCCTTCGGTAGCCACTGTTTCTTGCGAGTAAAGCACCCAGCTTTCATCTCCAGTGACTATTTCTTTAAGAAAATCCTTTCTGTGCGGACGTTGTAGGAGTGAAAAACAGATGGACATGCGTTTCGCTTTGTTCGATTCGCTAAGATCTTGCGATATCCAAGACGAAACAACTTTACTATATGCCAGATTTTGTAAATGTTGGAGAATCGTAGGATGACTACAGCCGAGTTCGTGAGCTAACTCCCGTGACGACGTATTAGGCTTTGCCTTTATAAGTGCTCCGTAGTTCTTCATCGTCAACAGTTGATCTCCTGCCGGACCTAGGTTTGTCTTCAAAAGATATATCGCCAGAACGGAAACGCTAGTACCAACGGGATATGGTTGAAAAACTAACTACGTTGGCCTTGAACACTCTGCGCATATTAGCGGCTGCGGTTCTTACAGTACGCCCTTGTAAGAACTCGTAATATGCAATCGATCAGTGCACTTTGATCTATCTTCGCATGTACTGTGTGTGCGGAACAACTGACTTGCTTATATACCCTGCGGTATGGAAGGTTCTATACCTACTACTCTTGAATGTTCTAGAACTTCGGTAGAATAAAATATATTTTAATCGAAAAAAAAGTGTCGCAAGGCTTTCTTACCAACCCCATATAATAAAAAACAGATTACAAAATATAAACGGATAATAAGCAACCGGCACAATATTAGGTAGAGGGAGCCATACAATGGGTTCCCCTTATAAATTGTACAATAATACAAACAAATACTCTGTCGGATAATGAATGATTCAGGATTATTTTATTGTTGCGATCCTTCCATTATTCAAGTAATGAGGTCGTCAGTCCCGTGTAGTCTATATGCAATTTTTGCCTAGTAAGGTCGAATCATATTTTTTTTTTGTGGATGGATGCATGATTTGTATTTTAATGTTTAAATTGTAGTCGAGTGGGTGTCTTTACACGCTCACGGTATTTCTTCATATATGTTTGTAGCTAGTGAAGGAATTAGCCAATAATTTTGATATAATCGCTCCACAGAAAGTATTAAAGTACAGCGGATCATTAAATAAGAACGCTCTGCTTAATTACCCGCGTGTGGGCTCGCTTCGCTCGCTCGTGACGTAACTGTACTCGCTAAATTGGATGCTAAATCAGCTTAGCTAGATGTGAATGTGACCACATCTCATGAGATGGAATAGAGCAAGCATGACGTGATAGTGACTAGCAAAGTGCTAGAAGTAAACTCCTCTCGCTAGGTTAAGTTAGATTAGAGCTAGTCAGTGATCACGCAACGATGAGAAAATAAACGGCACGGATTTCAACTGCCTTTATTTACAATATATTGTTCTCTGCTTACCAGGTTGGAAAGTTCTCGTGGAAGACGTGGAATTCCTGACGGGCTCCGAGCTTGCAAGGTTCTGGGTACTGGGCTGGTGTGCTGCTCCAGGAATCATAGCACCCTTCACTGTCTGGTGGATGACAATGATGTTCATCCAAGACGACTCGTGGTACGAGGCTCCTTGGCCAGCACTCACCATGATATCTACTGCTGCACTGGCATTCCTCATTCTTATTGCATTTGCTTCAGTTGCTGTAGCGAAGCAGGTTCAATATGATTTAATTGGGGTAAGAAATATGTGTAAATATGTTGCCTCAAATCGTGTTTTGACTGTGTGTGTGAGTGTGTTATTGGGTTTTTGGTTGCTAAGCGAAATAGTTTTATTGTTGCATATAATTTAGGTTCTGCTGACGCTAATAATTATAATAAATAAATATGTATAATTCGCATTAATAAATATTATGATACCTTGCTTTCTATGATATCGCTCTTGCAACAGATAGCGTTGCGACTGCGTTAATATACACATAAAGGACTTCGCAAAAAAAAAAAAATCTCATACAATTGTTATACAACTTTCGATTGAGGCAGCCCCGATAAATTACAAGGATACTTGTAATGGGGTTACATCGCAACTTCCCATGTGTTACTAGCTACAAATGTGTTGAGACATCATTAAAAAAGAGAAAGTTTTATGATATTACAAAATTGTTGAAATATGTTCAGGTATGTGTAGTGTTCGTATGTGCGTGTGCGTCTTAACCAAAGATAAATTATATAGCCTACTCATCAAGATGATTGATGGGCTATTAGTAGGAAATTTATCATTATGCTGAATTCGCCGCATCAAAATGACAATCAAACCTAATCTACATTGAAGAATGATATTTACAACTTACCTGATAAGGTTAACCCATAAGATAAATGTGCTAGGTACACCAATTCATGACTGGGCTGTTAGTCTAGTGGTTATTGACCCTGACTGCTAAGACTGAGGTCGTGGGTTCGATTCCCACCCAGGACACATATTTGTGTGATGAGCACGATTATTTGTTCTGTGTCTGGGTGTAATTTATGTATAATATGTATGTATTTAGAAATATAGTATATATAGTAGTATATTTATCAGTTGTCTGGTTACCATAGTACAGTCTCTGCCTAGTTTGGGATCAGAAAACGGTGTGCTGGTTGTGATTTTATTATTCATAGGTGCAGTACATATTCCATTATCATAATGAGCTATAGTGTTTAAAAATATACATCAACATTTCTAATTACCTACTCAATTGCTATTTAGTGAATCATTAAATCGTGTTCCTTATTACACAAAGATAAGTCATTTAGTATGCAAGTACGAATGTGACGCCATTTCCCTAAGTGGCATCTAATATACTTTTCCTATAGCCTTAATTTTAAGGCCACAGCCTTGTCTAGTGACACATGCCAAGAATTCATCACTAGTTCCTGTCATAGAGGAAATGTTTACTCTTCCGCAGAAGCTGAAGTCGTCATTGAAGCCGTCTCGCCACTGGGGCCCGCGGGACCCCATCACGCACTACTACTGGCTGGCGCGGAGAGATGAGATCGACAGAGGAAACGAGCAAAGGAGGAGATACCAGAGAAGACAGTTGGGGCAGCTCTCAGGCAGACCAAGCATTCTGAATGTGCCCAACCCTCTAGAAGGAATAGACGGAGGACCTATCAGTATTCATAAAGTACGTTCAAACTCTGATGACAGGCTGTACACCATTAGCAGAAAACAAAAGACGCGCGTCGTTGAGACCAAGAGGAGACCTAGGTCTTTAGACTGGAGTCCCAAGTCTCTACAATGGAGTCTCCCCGAAAGAGTACCCAGCCGTATGGATTTAAGAGATTTAGCCGTCAGTAAGGATTCTTTTGGTTCGATGCCATCTCTAGACAATAATATTAACATGTTAGTAGGTAAAACAATTAAGGAGTAAGAGTGGACTAGACTAAGAACGACCGATCTGTCGACTGGCAACGTAAGATTTTTATGTAGTATTATTTAAGTACGATTAATTGAATTTATTAAGAGATAAGATGAGTACACATTTAATGTTACCAATATTAGTATAAAGTTTATAAACTATAAAATGCACTGCACTGACGACTTTTGATACACTAACCATAGATTTAATTCCCTACCTTCATCCTGTATGAATCTATTTTGTAGGCACATGAACCCAGCTCGTCGCAGTCCTCTGCTGACCTAATTCAAGTTACTTTACTATATTCTCTGGATTCTCTCAAAAAATGTGACAGGGTCATTGACGTGCAACCTGACAACATGGTACAAATGAGTTGTTCCATGGGTCGTTCTACTTTTCTACCGACAACGGTCTGTCCTTCGTCTTGTTATGGCATCTCGTTGGAATATTGATATTTACGGTTTTTTTTTTAATTTGGTTCAAATAAACGTCCGTATTTTTCTTATCTATTAATAATATGTAATTTTTCATTTTCTCTAACCAACATATTTAATACGTCTTTTTCCCGTAGAATGCCGTGACGGAGTGGTAAGCCGAAATGTGGTCTCCACAGAAAAAGGCCACTATGTCAATAATTATTTTATAAGACAAACATTTAAAAAAAAAATGCCGGAAAGAAAATTTTAATTAGTCCTACTGAAAACACAGATGCAGTTTTTTCTAATCCCACTCAGAATCCATATTATGGATAGACAAAAACAAAAAAAACAAAAAAAAAAAAACAGAAAAACTTCATTTCACTGTCGGTAGAAAAGAAGAACGACCCCCATACATTTTGACCTGGTACGTATTACACCATTTCCATAAAAAGCTGTTATTTTAAGGGGTTCTGGAATCATGTGCTGAATTTATGGTTATTGAAACCATAAATTCAGCCCATGATTCCAGAACCCCTTACGCATCCATGTGCCTGCCACCTTTGAATATAGTCTCCCCCATATGTCAAGTGTTTTTAAAATTAGGCTAGCCGGATGGTTGATTGTGCAGCTGACGGTTCGGGTACTTGAATAGTGGCTTATATTGCGGCAGTCATCAACACGAAAGCTATATATTATTAACTTACTAACACCGCATGGTGGATTATCAACACAAAGGTCTTCAGGTCCCAAGATTTCTAATCCTTCGCTATAAGAGAACCTAGTGATGGTCGCAGGAATTTGACGTATATGTTACCGGCCAAATCCGAGTTTAGGATGAACTGATAGGACAAACCAGTATAGACCTGTGCAGAAAATACAAAATAAACAACACAGCCTACGACAGTACCTGCCGGGGTCGCGTGATTGTTCGAAAGAGATACCGTGACCCTGGCACATGGGCAACTGAAGGAACACGGGTGGGTTTTAGTCAGTAAAAGTCTGACACGCCCTCCCGCTCCGCCCAGAGCGGGAGGTCATTTGATGAATTCCCATCCAAAAAAAAAAAAGCCTACGACAGTAAAAAAGCGATATGGTGTCACCGTAATATTCCATTGTGAAACATTACCCGTTGTAAACTGTAACACATAAACATGTAGTCATTTTGTTGATGAGAATCCCGAACTAGTTTGGCCTAGGCGAAACTAGTTTATCCTAAAATCGGGTTTGGCTAGTAACATAACCTCCTGAGACCCGGGACTCATGTTCTATGTTCTATGTTATGGGGGTTTGGTTTCCGCACAGTCCTTTGAGTGGACCATTGTGCCCCTGGGACGTATTTACGAATATTTAATTGGTGGAAGTTGATTTTTATGGCTTAATATAACATATAGATAAATAAACATCAAATAAAAAAAATCTACCCCAACCCCCTTTAGCGTAAGGGAGGGTATACAAGGTATCACCAGTGAGACCTTGGGTTCAAATTGGTATTAAAACAAATTATTTTAGAAGGAAAATTTAATTAATGAAAAATTTTAAAATGAAAAATTGAAAAATAATACAAAATTTACGTATAATATTACTTAATTAAAACGAAAAAAAAAACACCAAAACACTAATTAAAATAAATATTTACCTTTACGTATAGTCGACATGTCGGTAACAGCAAAATGTTCGATTTTAAACTGACTGCAATCGATGTAATTTGACAGCTAGAGAAATGGTGAGTGACTAGAAATATAAAGGATATTTATGCTAACCATAGACGGTGTGGAAATAAATTTTTAACTAAGTGTATCACTGGTGATACCAGGGGTCTCAGGAGGACATACAAAAAGCTCACGACTGGTCGATGTGGTGACGCTGGGCCCCCTCCCAGCCTTCACCTACATATGTCCAGCAGTAGACGTATTTTGGTGAAATTATAATGTTGGTGTCACCCTGTAATGCCGTTATGAAGCTCTCAACAAGGAGAATGCGTACCTAGCCGGAAATTAAAATTTTCTTACGTTTTTTGCCATTTGGAGACCAGTGCCCGGTTGCATGCTGATTAAAATCGCGACCGTAACAAATATATTTACAGTCTTTTACATAGACTTTTGTATTGATGATATTAATGATTATAATTCAGTAAATACATATACGTGTTAACATAGGGCAGTAGTGGCCCAGTGGTAACGGCCGCGACTTACGAGTAGTAGGCCCGTGAGTTCAAACCCAAGCAGGCACATTATTTTGTGTAAATTATTTCATCGCCACTGCTCTCAAAACGGTGAAGGAAAACATCGTTACGACACCGGCATATTTTAGAACCAAAAATTCGAAGACATGTGACACCTACCACCCCGCACTGGGCCCGCGTGGTGGATTATGGCCCACTCCCTCTCACCGAGAGGAGGCCTGTGTCCCAGCAATGGGACATATATTTCAATCAGCATACAGCTTGATTCTGACCTGCAAGCTACAAAGAAATAAGAAAATTTTAATTGCGCGGGATACCCTGGGCTTCCTTAAAATCAAGTCGCAAGCCACAGAAACGTGGCGGGTCCACGTGACTCTTCACTGACCTTCGCCAAGGAGCATCTCTATTACTCATACAGAGCCCCTTTGTTGGCATTTGCAGCTACTTAGCATGCTCCTCACGAACCCATCACGTCATTGCGGTAAGTAGTCTGGAACGTCGACGTTGGACTTGTATCAATAATCCACTTCCACCTACCTACAGTAGGTACCCAGCTGTTAACTATAGGTACCATAGAGATTTAGAAAAAGTTAGGCTCTGTAGCTATCAAACGTGTGTGACAATATTTTCGTCGATAGACCTTATTAACGCTCGGTTCTTATTCATAATATCTAACAAAGGCATACTTTTTTTCAAGTACAGAAAAAAAAGGCGAAAACCCCAACTTGCAACTAAAATGTTCGAACCATCTTTTCAAGCAGTCAAATCTGAGATTCAACAGACTGCATAAGATTTGCAGTCAGATAATTCTACAGTAAGTTATATTTTTGAAATCATCTGCTAAGTCTTTTGTTTTGACACCCCACCGTCATGGTACCTACAATTTCTTTTGACATCTGAAATTCGCCATTTTATTTGTATACTTACAAACAAAACGTCTTCAATACACTTCGCACGATCTCGACGAGTCGATAGACACCACATGTATTAAAATCCATCCGACCGTGTTAAGATGCTACGAACCCTCGTAGCGCTCGTTCTTTATACCCATAAAGAATCCTTCATACAAAGACACAGATACGCGTATTTATTGTTTGTGTTTTAATGCATGAGGGGTCTACATACAATTTCGCGACGAAATGTGTATCGTGCGGCAGCCGCGCGGTTTTCAAGCAATACTTTTCATTGTCACCCTCGCATTACTTACTAGCCGGAAAGGAATTACCCTTCCGGCTTCAGTCAGCGCTAAGTGAAATAAAATAAAATGTTGTTGCTAAATAGACTTACGCACTTTCCTATAACAGAGCGGTCGGCGCACTTTGTCGACGCGAAGAAATTCGTCATCAAATACACGCTCCCACATTGATGGGCTTTTCTTGATATCAAATCAGCCTATCGCAGTCCACTGCTGGACATAGGCCTCTTCCATGCTGCGCCACAACACCCTATCCTCCGCCTTCCGCATCCAGTCTGTTCCAGCCACCTTTTTGAGGTCGTCGGTCCATCTAGCTGGGGGGCGTCCCACACTACGCTTGCCAATACGCGGTTTCCACTCCAGGACTCGTCTGCTCCATCGGCCATCGGTCCTTTGACAACCATGGCCAGCCCACTGCCACTTCAGCCTGCTTACCCTGCAAGCTATGTCGGTAACTCCAGTTCGTTTCCGGATAACATCGTTTCTGATCTTATCCATCAAAGAAACTTCGAGCATAGCCCGCACCATGGCGCGCTGAGCGACCTTAAATTTGTGGATCAGCCCAACCGTCAGTGTCCCCGTTTCGGCAGCATATGTCATGACGGGCAGGACGCACTGGTTGAAGACTTTGGTCTTCAAACATTGCGGTATCGGCGACTTGATATAATCGGCCCTAATTCTGGATTTTTTCCGTTGTAGTGGCTAAAGATGGTGGATAAAAAAAACCGAAAAGAACACTTTTGTTTGTACCTACACAATAGAGATCCACGCACTCCTTTGGAAAAATGCGTAACATAATATTAAGTTATGCCAAGGATTACATTACACTTCATTTAATTTTAGTACAAATCTCAATTTAATCTCACACAAGCTACAGCCTACATAGCTACATGCTACTGTGTACAAAAACGCATCCAATACAACCTACCTTATTAAAACAGCTTCCACAAATTAATTGAAAGGCCTTAATTAACCAAAACTAGGTAACAAAACCGTGTCGAGTACTAAACCCAACGGTTACAAGTTTATAAATGAACACGTCAAGCCTACGCATGCTTATTATTTTAGAAGGTACGGTCATAAGGATAATTAAAGCGACCTATTGATGCGCAGGCAGCCAACTGTTTTGCCTTCATGTAGGCAAAGATGGAATGAATTGGTCTTCTACTCTCTTCACAAACTGTACTTGCTGGTTTGAATAACATAGAAAGGTTTTTTTATAATATAGTAGCATTAAATACAAATACGTTTAAACCCGTTCCTGTGTGGTGCCGGACGAATAGTACCATCTCATTTCTTCTCGTAAGTGTCGTAAAAGGCGACTAAAGGACTTAACAGAGGGCAGCAGCGTTCTTTTTGCTTTTTACAACCATACTGCGATCGCTAACCCGCCTGCCAATCGTAGCGATTATGGCAAAGCCCCCAAATTGGGGGAGGCCTATGTCCAGCAGTGGTCGTTTAACGCCTGAAATGATGATGACGATGACGTTTAAACGTCAAACAATGTAGCAGACGTTAGTCATTACTTAACTTTTCTATGTTACTAACCAGAAGTCCCAGAGTGCTAATATCTCGATATCATCCTATCTCACTAAGAACCCTCCGTGCCTCGGAAAGCACGTTAACCTGTTGTTCCCGAATGTCATTCGTTGATCTTCTTGTCACTCGTTATGCGTCGTCAGACACCTGAAATCTGAGAACCAGTCTCACCAAGGAGTATCGCGTAGCTTAGTAATTGGGTTGTGGAGCAGTCGCTCTATGTACAATACTGGTATTCATCTGGATCCGGTTAGACTGGAAGCTGACCTTAACATAGTTTGGATGTGGCTGGGCAAATGATGATAATATTGTGTCGCACTGTTGGACAAAGGCCCGTGCTTTTTCCTTTCAAACCTCCCTGTCTTGTGATACAGAAAGACTACATTTATTGTAAGAGCATTTAAGGTCAGCTGTGACGGTGACTCTATAGAGCGCCTTGTCGTGCAGGGCAGAGTGGAGGGCACTAAACCACGCGGATGGTCACCTATGAGATGGGGTAACCAAATTAAACACGCAGCGGACGATCGATTGTATAAGTGCACATACAATTCCAAAAGTCGGAGTAGATGGCGTGAAATCGTGAGCCTAATCACAGTAGCCTCTAGACAAGGAATTTCATGAGGTCCACGACCGCTATGACAAAAGTATTACGATGAAGAAATAGTAGGTCATCCATGCTTAGATTTATTTCTGTAAGATTAATCTACCAGGTGGATCCACTGTGGGTTTGCGGATGTCACATGTTTGCGTGGTTTTGGTTCGATACGTCGGTTTCCTCACGATGTTTTCCTTCACCGGTTTGAGAGCAGTGCTTGGGTTAGTTGGGTTGGAACTAAGGTTTTCAGTCTCGCTCTTAAACTATGAAAAAAAAAACCGATTGAATGACTTTATCATGAAATAATGATTTAAAGGGATGTAATGAGCGTGGAGAGTCGAAATGGTGCCTTTAATTGTAATAATTCTGTACAGCCATATTTTTTTCGTTCTATATACGGCCTGATACTGACCCGAAAACTGCAAAAGACATGAATTTCGCAGGTTGGAAAGTGTCAAACCAGCTTATTATATTTGTTCTGATAAAAGTGGTTTGAATATTGGCAATTAAGCTTCAAACTAAATTACGCACGACACCGTTTTTATGACCTCCTTAAGTTTCGTTCCGTGCATCTGCTCAGCTCTTACACAAAGGAGGAGGGTAAAGATTAGAATATTTTTCGCCTATCATAGTCATGAAAATTCAAAGTATTTATTGACGTCATGTTATTGTGTTTATGTGAAGTTTAGGTATCGATCTTTACATCTATTCTAAAATAGTAAGAAACAAAATAGCAAGACTAAACAAAAAAAACATCAAACTTGGCAGATTCGTTGAAATTTTGTTATTTTAAGCACTTTTTCTAACTTTTATTCAAAAATAAACTGTTAAGCGCTTTATGCACCAATATATTTTTTAGTCTCTCAAATACTACAGTAAATAGGCTTTTTAACTAGCATTCATTTGTTTTAGCGCATAAAGCGCTTTACAGGATTTTTGAATGAAATTTAGAAAAAATACTTAAAATAACAAAACTTCAACGAATTTGCCAAGTTTGACGATTTTTTTTATTATATGACTTGCTAATTTTTTTCTTACTACTTTAGAACAAATTTAAAGGTCGATACCTAAACTTCACATAAACACAATAACATGACGTCAATAAATACTTTGAGTTTTCATGACTATGATAGGCGAAAAATGTTCTAACGTTTACCCTCCTCCCTTGCCATCTAACATAGACACCAAAAGATTCCGGCAGGGCACACTTCCATCGTATGCTCCACCGTGTCCTCTAGACGATCCTCACAATGGAAACACCCGGGCGTTTCCTCCCGCTTTATCCTGAACAGGAACCCACCGAAGCACCCATGCCCGGTGAGAACCTGCGTCAGGCCGCCGTGGCGCCTCTCTATCCACTCCTCAAAGAGGGGACTTACCGCCGCAATTGTGGCGTGCCCTGCGCTGGGTTGCGACAATCGTACCCGCCATGTCGCCATGAGATCCTGCCGGAGCTCTGTCCGCCGTGCCGCGATTTGTCGCGGCACACAGTGGAACGAATGTATGGGAGCGGTTGGACGTAGACATGTCCGAAAAAAAAGAGTAAAATTATGCCAAACTAATGATGCCATCTTATTCGATTACTTAATGCCTTCATAACTTGTGGTGATGAATTTCTTCATAACTCCCATATTTCGGGAGTAATTTGAGAAAATGTGAAATTTTACTATGAAAATGAGTGTATCGAGCTCTCTCCCTCCTGATTCCGGGCTTGTTTCAAGTAGCGGTCTCTAATATCATAATGCTAATACTAAGAGCTATATTTAATACTAAGACACATAGTGCGCCAAATGTGCACTTTCTGGGATAAAGAGTGATGTTTATTTTATAACACAATTTTTTTATTTTTTGTTTATTTTGTTGATTAAAACCGTTTTTCTAAAGGTTTACCTTATTACAATAACATTTCTGAGCAGCCAATTAGAGAAGATATAAGCTAATTAGGATATATAATTAGGGACTTAAGGTTTACATATAAAACTGATGCACTAATGATTACTGATAAGAACATTGCTATTATTTAATTACTAAATGGCTCTTAATACACTAATTTAGCATGTATCATTTACTAATTATCACAATAACTAATTACCTTGCAATATTTAACAAAGGATACCTGGGATACCTGGATTTTATATAAATAGGTCACTATTAGTAACTTTAAAATCAGTGTTGATTTACACCTCGTTGTATCCAAGCTAATCTCGCAATGTATTTTCCAAATTTTAATACAAATCTTGATATTCACGTTGCTTTATGCGCACGCGCACATAAAGATTTACGCGACTTTAACTATTTGTTCAGTGTTTTAAAAGATAACAGTTGTGTTCAGTTATGTGAAAGTGCTGAAACAAGTTTAAAAGACTGGTGTCGTCGATTTTGCTACCGCATTTATGCAAAATGGACACAGTCTGGAAGAAGCACAGATAAGTTTCGGAAGAAACATGAGATTTGGCTACAGGCTGCAATTCAATGGCCGGAATTACAGAATGAAAATATGGAACCTTCTACAGAAAATATAAGTGACGTCATCGAGCCCATAATTTCTCCTGCTAAATCTGATGCTTCAACTTGTACACATCCTAGTCCTCGTAAATCTTTTGAGGACCTTAGTAACCGGCAAAAAAGAAGACGCACTGAAGATAGTCTTTCATGCAGCAGTAGCAGCGCTGGAATTATGTTTTCGGCCGAAAGGGCGCTTCAAAAGGCAGGACAAAGCGATACAGCTTATGTTATGAAATACTTGACGGAGAATCCAGAAGAGGCCTCAAAAATCAAAGCCTTCATTGAAGGTAAATCAATTCAGGTACGGGAAATATCCCCTTTGAAGGCATTGGCTCTTTATGTATCGATGAACTTATCGAAATGGCGCTATAACACTCTTCGGGATTTCAACACTCAAGAAGGAGCTCTTCAATACCCGAGTTACTACATGTTGGTTAAAGAAAAAATTAAGTGCTATCCGGCCAAAGAAGATCTCACAGTTACAGAGAGCTCTGCAAAAATCAAATTACAAGCCTTGATGGATTTAACCTCAAGAAGACTTATTAGGTCGTTAGAAACCCCTGTTGATCCCAATCAACAGCTCGTATTGACCAGCAAATGGGGTTTTGACGGATCATCTAGCCAAAGCATTTATCATCAAAGGACGAGTGAAGATGAGCAAATCGATCTTGCTAGTAATTTTATGATTAGTCTTGTACCACTGCGGCTCGTCTCAAAAGGTGTAACAATTTGGGAAAACGAGCGACCATCTTCCACTTCATTTTGCCGGCCAATATTGTTTAAGTTTATAAAGGAAACCAAAGAAAATGTGCAGAGAGAGATGGCTGAAATCGAAGCAGAGATTGAAGCCTTAACTCCATCCACCATCACTGATGGAATTAGTGTCAAACACCAACTGCTGTTGACAATGATTGATGGTAAAATTCATTCCATTATATCCAATACAGCAGCTTCAGTGTGTGACATATGCAAGGCTTGTCCTAAAGAAATGAATAATTTAGAGTTAATCAAAGATAAACACGCAAACGAGGACATGTATAAATATAGCTTAAGCACCCTTCACGCTTGGATTCGCTCAATGGAATGCTTATTACACATTTCCTACAAATTAGACATAAAATCATGGCAAGTAAGGGGTGATATAGCAAAAAGGCAAGTTGATGACAGGAAGAAAAGAGTTCAAGAGGCTGTAAGAAGAGAAACGGGCTTACTTCTCGATGTTGTGAAACAAGGCAGTGGATCCACCAACAATGGCAACTCGGTAAGGAGATTTTTTGAAAACTACACTAAATCTGCTGAACTGACCGGAATAGATGCTATGCTTTTAAGAAAAATCTGTGTGATCTTGCAGTGTATTTCATCAGGAGAGAAGATCAACGTAACTAAATTCCGAGAGTTCTGCTTTGATACTGCTAAGCTTTACGTGGAGTTATACCCATGGTATTATATGCCTTCTTCACTTCATAAAATTTTAATGCATGGGCCAGACATAGTTCAGAACATGTCAATTGTGCCCATTGGTTTTCTATCCGAAGAGGCATCTGAGGCTAGAAATAAAGATTTTAGAAAATATAGAGAGGGGCATTCTCGAAAGCATAGCAGTATCTCATGCAATGAAGATATTATGCACAATCTTTTACTGTCTTCTGATCCACTTGTTACAAGTATCCGTCCAAAAGGAAATAAGTTTGTAAAAAAATATTCTTTTAAGGAATTTTATGAGCTTACGGATTCTGAGAAAAGTGATATCGAATTTGTTAACATAAATGATTTAGCGGACATCGATTCTGAATTTGAATTAATTGATGATGATGATGATGACGAAGATAATTAAATGATGTTATTGTTTTAAAATGTGTAACTTAGTAAATTAGAGCTTACATCTTAATTATTTATTGTACTTTTAATGAAACTAGGTAATTTATTATCAACTTACTTAAAAGTCATACTCTCATCAGTTCTTGTGAATATTTTTGTTAATATATATTTCTGTATATATATAATATATTTATAGACCTCTTAATAAGTCTGTCTGCGGTTTAAAGTAAATACAAATGGGGAAAAAACGTTTTTTTTTTTAAATTTTCATTTCCTTTTATCCCAGAAAGTGCACATTTGGCGCACTATGTGTCTTAGTATTAAATATAGCTCTTAGTAATAGCATTACGATATTAGAGACCGCTACTTGAAACAAGCCCGGAATCAGGAGGGAGAGAGCTCGATACACTCATTTTCATAGTAAAATTTCACATTTTCTCAAATTACTCCCGAAATATGGGAGTTATGAAGAAATTCATCACCACAATTTATGAAGGCATTAAGTAATCGAATAAGATGGCATCATTAGTTTGTCATAATTTTACTCTTATTTTTCGGACATGTCTACGTCCAACCGCTCCCATACATTCGTTCCACTGTGCGGCAGCGGAGTTTCGCCCCGGCGCGGCGGCGTTTCGCATCCTCGCGCCACTCCCACAAATGTGGGCGAGGACCTTTGCCCCCAGATCCCATGGCGGCACTCCGGCAAGGAGGCTCGCCGCCTCGCAGGAGACCGGGAGTATTCCCCTTAAGTTAAACATTCGTGTACGGAATATTTTGGTCCGAATATGTAATCCACTTGAATTAATTAGTTCCTATT
The DNA here is from genome assembly GCA_947507805.1 of Aporophyla nigra. Taxonomy (NCBI): domain Eukaryota; kingdom Metazoa; phylum Arthropoda; class Insecta; order Lepidoptera; family Noctuidae; genus Aporophyla; species Aporophyla nigra. The sequence continues at coordinate 6,673,634 of OX382291.1, read as the reverse complement.
TGTTGATGGGTGGCGAAATTTGGGTGTTGTGTGGTTTTGTAACAGCAGTCTAGTAGGCACAGTCAACCTCATAAAGACATATTGACAAGAATTCAATTGACTGTCTAATATTTAGCTCTCTCTGGCAGATCCTCTTTATTATACACTGTGGTATGAGTGACTATAACATGAAGTGGTGCAATAATGAGATGTAATGAAAAACGAATTTCGTAGTCTAGCATGTATCAAACAGCCTTATTATATTTGTCCTGATTAAAGTTGTCAGATTCTTGACAAATACGTTTCAAATCGAGATTCGCACCACACCGTTTTTACGACTTCCTTAAGGTGTTTTCCATGCGTCTGCTCAGTTCCTACACAAAGATATGTAACATATACACCAAAAGATTCCCCATAAAATACTCTATCTATTAGTGAAAAAATGGAAAAAATCCAGCTACAATTGTAGGAGATTAGTATACATTCACCTGTAGTGGCGGCGGCGGGCCGACTGCATATATGTTATGCTGAGAGCAGAGATGATTATTATTAGATTTATTTACAGTGAGATACTATATCTAACAGTGAAAACTTTATTAAATTCCGATCGGTAGTTTTGAGGTTATTAGTTTTCAACTGACGGCCTGCGATGCGTCACGGCTGTTGTTTTTTCTTTTTGTGGTTACTTCTTTTCGAAACTTAATAGTTTCCAAAAGTTTTTTTTAATTCTTTGTAATTTTAACAGTATTCTCTCGGTGAGAGGGAGTAGGCCATAATAGACCACGCAGGCCCAGCGCGGGTTGGTACATGTCACATGTCTTCGAATTTTTAGACTGAGATTTTTTTTTGGTTTCCTCATGATGTTTCCCTTCACGGTTTTGAGAGCAGTGGTGATGAAATAATTTACACAAAGTACCTGATTGGGTTCGAACCCACGACCTACAACTTGTAAGTGGCAGTCGCGGCTGTAACCACTGGGCCACCACTGCTACAGTTAAATTAATATAAATAGAAGGCAATGTTGGACAGTCATTCAGTAAAATCGGACACCGACTCAAACAACCGATTTCCTGGCTCAGTTTTGACAGTCACAAATCGGAGTCCAGCCAAAATAAGTCGTTTGTCTACGTCTTTACAATAATAAGTCCATAGGCGTGTGGTTAGTAAGTTGAACCGTTCGGCGTGAATACAGTTAATCCAATATTTTTGTATGATTGATACAATACGCCTCTTTGGCGGTCACTTTGTCAATGTCCAGAAACTTAACGGTGTTTCGGACGTCTTGACTATGATGGACCACGGTAACTGTTGGTTCAATTTGAAGTTAATCTGAAATAAGAAATAAATCTACGTATTTTTTAATATAACAGTTAAGTTCTGTATCCGAGTTTTAGGGATACAGACTTTCATAATCGGCCTATATTGTTCCCACTGCTGGGACACAGGCCTCCTCTCGGTGATAGAGAGTGGGCCGTAATCTACCACGCGGGCCCAGTGCGGGTTGGTAGAAGTCACATGGCTTCGAATTTTTGGTTCTAGGACATGCCGGTTTCCTCATGATGTTTTCCTTCACCGTTTTGAAAGCAGTGGTGATGAAATTATTTACACAAAGCGCCTGTCTCGGTTCGAACCCACGACCTAAAAACTCGTAAGGTGCGGTTGATACCTCTGGGCCACCACTGCTCACATACAGTATGCATAGAGTCTTTACTGCTGTTTAATTTCGAACAAAATCAGGCGTCCGTTGTGTTTAAGCCAAGAGCACAACCGTTTTTAGGGTTCCGTTGCCAAATGGCAAAAAACGGAACCCTTATAGATTCGTCATGTCTGTCTGTCTGTCTGTCCGAGTATGTCACAGCCACTTTTTTCCGAAACTATAAGAGCTATGCTATTGAAACTTGGTAAGTAGATGTATTCTGTGAACCGCATTAAGATTTTCACACAAAGATAGAAAAAAAAAAACAATAATATTCCCCATACATAGAACTGAAACTCAAAAAAAAAAATGTTTCATCAAACCCATACGTGTGGGGTATCTATGGATAGGTCTTCAAAAATGATATTGAGGTTTCTAATATCATTTTTTTCTAAACTGAATAGTTTGCGCGAGAGACACTTCCAAAGTGGTAAAATGTGTCCCCCCCCCCCGTAACTTCTAAAATAAGGGAATGATAAAACTAAAAAAAATATATGATGTAAACTTCCACCGAAAATTGGTTTGAACGAGATCTAGTAAGTAGTTTTTTTTTAATACGTCATAAATCGTAAACCACAATTTACCTTTCATTCAGTCAACTCAAATATAAAAATTAAAAAAAAAAACATTTACTTTTATAAACATAAACCTTATGCATAAACCGTGAATACCTGCAGGTTTGTACGGAACCCTCGGTGTGCGAGTCCGACTTGCACTTGGCCGGTTTTTATTGATTAAAACTACTTAAAGAATCGATTGTTTTACATCCTTAATGCGTTATTCACAGGAAAACCTATTAGATCAATCTTAGTTTGTTCTTGCTCGGTCCGCGCCGCTGACGTGATGCGCTGCGTACACGCAGAAACGCAATTATTACGGAGTTATAAATTAATTTATTATTAAAATAATAACAGCAGTTGTCAGTGATAGTCGTTAATAATTGAATATACGGTAATATACTTGTCCTTGGCCCGTATTGCAGACGCATTAGTTACAAGTAACTATTAAGGTAAAATCAAGAGAATATTTTCATAGATATTAATATGGAAATAGTGATATAATTACCGTGTCATCTATTTCTGAGAAATATTTTCATCATTAACTAGATATGTAGGTAATTATGAAGTTTCTTTATTGATTCATATTTAAAGTGATAAACAACATGCTAAAATGTTTTGTGGCACAGAATAATGGGAGTGTGAAACGAAATCGTCATAATGGGAGGCCATGGAATAAAACAATAGCCTGCCTGTTAGTAAGCCATCGTCCATTGTGCATCTATCTATGCGGATATAGAAGCGAACATTATCACTTGTGTATGTAAAACTGTGTAATGGACATGAGCCGCCTCGACTCGAGGCACAAAGGACACTCGAACTTGTCTCTACCGGATAAATATCAGCCTATAATGCTAGGAAATTTTTGGTGCTTTGACATGCCAGTTTCCTCACAATGTTTTTCGTTTGGAGCACAAGTAAAATAATTAACACATAGTAAAACTTCTGTCTGTGTTTGAACCTGCGACCTTAAACTCGTAAGTTGCGGCCTTTACCACTGTGCTACCACTGCTGTCCTGGATATACAGTTCATTAAACTTAAGACTCTAAATTAGACTTTATTACAACAAAGACGCCATAAGGTGGCGAGGAGGCCATAAGATTTGCTTCAACCTGGGTTTGATTCGGGTTGAGTCCCTACTAGAAAGACTAAGAGTAGGGAACCATTAAGATTATTTTTTTCAATCTATTCTAGACCTAAACAAAGAAAGGAATAGCACCATTTCTCCCCGTAGGTGTCGTAAATGGCGACTAAGGGACTTACTAGAGAATGGGCAGCAGCGTTCTCTATGCATTTTTCGGCCATATTGCGATCGCCAACCCGCCTACGGATTGATTATTGGAAACCTTCTCAAATTGGGGGAGCTCTATTCCCAGCAGTGGATGTCTTTGGGCTGCAATTATGACCCTCGGCTTTTTCAAATCTACTAGCGACCATTTTAGCAATTTTAAGTAAGCCAATATAACTTATAGTGGCACGCTTCTTAAGGGCTACCCCGTGGGTAGCCGATTCAAAAGGTCAAAAAGGCCGAATTCTGGTCGAAACCCAATTAATTTGGAATCATTTATACTACGATTAAGAAGAAGGTACTGACCTGAAGGTGATGAATGAATGACCGATGACGCGAATACGAATCAAATGCTAAGTAACCTTGAAATGAAGCTACGAACTATTCGCTCATAAAGTCCATGCAGAGAGACCGTGCATGGCGAAGTTTCATTGGTTGTTGGTTAACCAAACCAATTGGATTCTTAATTTGAATTCAAATGATTACACACAAGATATAATCATTAAAACATTTGCGTAAGATTCACCGCAAGTGCTGAGCGCTCTGATTTTCCTCCTTCATGAATCGGTATAGGGGAATTTTGTAGAAAGAATTTCTTTCCTGTTGTAACTGTCATTGATTCTTCCAAGGGGTTAAAGACATTAGGAATATCGACGTTTGTCACGTAGGCACGTTTTTAGTTACGTATATTGCATTCTTTGACTGTATTCTTCTTGCTTGTCCCGAGTTTGATTCCCAGGTCGGTTAATGTTATTGGGATCTTCTACCTGGAAATTCTCAGTAGCAGCCCGTATTTTGTATTTGTGCCCGGTTGATGGCAATAGGCTCGCACCTCTGCCCAACTCTTCGGGAAAACAAGTCATGTCATGTTATGTGGTCTTCTTAACCTGCACCCTAATTGCGAAACGCACAATTTATCAGAATCTGAATGGGATTGAAGATTATTTCTAAACCATTGCGTCATTTGTTCGAATAAATTGTCGGCTCAGCAACGTAAATAACGCAATGAATGTTGTTTAACTATGAATATTAAACCAATTCCTACCGATAAAAAGTTCCGCAATTACCCCTCAGGGCCTCAAGTCTGCTATTACAATAGTGTCAAAATGGTCTATCATTGATTTCATAATTGTTGATTTTGACAAGTTTAGTAATCTACTAATATAATGGCGTCATTATGACTTTCCAATGGTCAACCACTGACACTCCATTGTAAGAAATGGCTTAGAATGGTAATCTCGTACATAATGACAAATGAATGACTGACTTATGCGGTAATCTGCTAAAATTTTGACAGTTCCTTTGATCAGTGACCTACCATTGGACCGTCATTGTGCAGTCATTGCTTGTAATAGCTAGGTTGACAAAAAAGTGTTTGCTAGCTATCTTGTTTGTGTGAATATTGAACGGAGAAATGTATTCACTACGAGCAAATATTCTCGAACTAGCCAACGCAGTGGATGCTAGGGAAAGAAGATGGGCGGAATGCAAAAGACGTCGTCGAACCCGTCGCTTGACGAGAATGAATACAAACCCCTTTATTGATATTCCCGAAGCGGAATTTGTAAAAACGTTTCGTCTTGGAAAGAACTCAGTAAGGGGGTTAATTGAAGAACTCATTCCCCTTATGGCCAGACCGCGTCGAAACGATAGCGTATCGGCACAAATTAAGGTGAGAAAACTGAATTTGACATTGATTTATTATTCTATAGCTATAAACACGAAATAGGTTGATTAATGTTATATTTTTGATTAATAATAATAATATAATAATATTCCACTACTATCACACAACGCCATCTAGTCCCAAGCTAAGCAGCGCTTGTGTTATGGCCTGGGTACTAGACAACTGATAAACATACTTATATATTTCTAAATACATACATATTATAGATAAATTACACCCAGACACAGAACAAATGATCCAGACACAGGACAAATGATGATGATTTAATCAATTAGAGCCGAAATTTGTTCAATTAGAACCATTTTGTATATTTAATAAATAATTAACTAACAAAACACCGGCCGCTACAATTAAAACAGATTAACGTCCACAGAGTACTTTTATATATACGGAAATTAACGTCGGTAAGCAGTAATGTCACCTTTGACTTTGACAGCTAAACAGATAAAATATTATTGAGTTGTCTATTTCCACATTTATCCGCGTTATACATGTAAATGCAATGTTTTTGCTATTTACGAACTTCTTACTACTTCAGACTGTTTAAAACACTAATAAATAATATGTAAAAATATATATAAATGAAATTTGGCATGATTAAATGTTCAAATTTAGTAGTAGTTTTTCGAAAATCATTTCTACTAACGGGTTTCATAATAATGGCAATACGACAATGTCATTGTACCACGATTCCATTACGAGACCACTGACCGACCAATGATCCACCATTATGAATTTAGCAGATTACGAACTTTTAGCAAAATGACAATGGGATCGTGTTGGAATGACGAATTTATAAAAAATAGCAGACTTGAGGCCCTGGTGTCGATTACTTATCATTTAGATTATACATGACTAGCTTCCGCCCGCGACTTCGGCCGCGTCAAATTTTTGTTTTCGTGACCCTTCCCGTCGCATCGAATTACCTGCCAGTATTCGTCCATTTTTAGTTGCTGTTCCGCTCCTTTTGATCTTAGCGTAATGATATATAGCCTATAGCCTTCCTCAATAAATAGGCTACTCAACTCAAAAATATTTTTTCAATTTGGACCTGTAGTTCCAGAGATTAGCGCGTTCAACCAAACAAACAAACAAACTCTTCAGCTTTAAAATATAAAGTATAGATGAATTTTCGGGATTTTAGCTATCGACTTAAGCTGAGAATCGAATACATCCTATTTGATGGATTATGTAATTGAAATAATCTTTAATAATGCAATTGGTGATAGTGTTGCTGATATGCATATGCTATTTTGCAGAATTATAATTATTAATACTTATATACAACTAGCTTTGGATGTCAGACATTTTGTTGCGTTATTTACTAAACGTATGCCTAAATAATAAATATAATGATATTTGCTTTGAAAATAAAGGACTTTCCACACAACTTCATCCTCTTTTTCATTTCTTCTGGAGTAGAATGATCAAAAACTCTGAGACACGTGACAATTAATTTATAATCGTCGGCCTAAACAAAATATTTGAAGAACCTAGCTTCAAAACTGAAGGACTTTCATGCAAAGTTCCACTCCCTATTTCGTCCCTTTTTCTTTTATGAGGGCAGTTTCCTAAAACATTTCTTAGCTGACGTCATGAGTGACCTTTCGCTTTTATATATATATATCATAATTTCAGCCGTAAGACGTCCACTGCTAAACTGAGCAAAGTGCATTGCTCTTTGGCGGTACTGATAGTAATTCCCCGGATGCTGTGTCTCTAAGCTTTAGCTAACACCAGTTTTTTTCATCCATCGTGTTATGTCATAGTCAAAATCATAGGTATATTTAACCTTTTTTCGGATTCTTCTTTTAAATTTAAAAATAAAACTGGTTTTCTGGGGGTAGAACCAGTTCTGCTGTGTTTTACTTTTGTTTTTATTATTGTGATTATTTAGGAAACTGACACAACATTAGAATTACTCGAAACGATGGATGGATTGTGTGAATGATGATAAGGTCAGACATGGGGTGTCTATCAACATGAGGATTAGTAGAGAAGCGTGGACGAAAAAGGATATTTTGCGTCGACCTCAATTCAATTCGGATGAGGGCGGGAGAGTAATGGTTAGAACTACCCATTAGCCACAAATAAAGGTTTAAAGCATTGGTGGCCTAGTGTTAACGGCTGCGACTTGAAGATCGTAGGTTCGAACCCAGTTAAGCGTTTTACTTTGATTATTTCATCACCACTGATTTCAAAGCGATGAATCAAAACATCGTGAGGAGATCAGCACCTCCTTGAAGGAAAAATTCTAAGACATGTGACATCTACGAACCCGTACTGGGCCCGAATGGTGGATTACCCAGAGTTCCAGTAGTGGGAACATTATAGACTGATTGTAGTTATAGTAAAAGTTTAAAGGGGCGTCAACAAGGTAGAGTAATAGACTCATCACAAGATGCAAAAAATTGAGTCAGGTATTGCTACTCAATAAGTAATTTTCCACAAAGAAATCAAACCATCTATAACATGACTAAAAACTAAAGAAATACCCAATATAACCGTTACTTCTTCACTTATGTAATTATTAATAATAATTTTCGCAGAGCGTAAAACCCCACTAGGTGCATTCATTACCTCACCTGCGTAGCTGGACATCTTCCGAGGGTCGAGAATCTCGCCCCTCCACGCGTGCATTTGTTGGTAAACTCGCTCGACGGGCCGTAGTAAGGGCGTCACGAACCTGCGCCACCGCAGACTCGGATCAAGACAACATTCGGCTCTCAAGTTGCGTGCGAAGCGGATCGCTGTGCGGTGACGGTCGTGCGCTTACGAGTTACGAGTAATATACTTTACGAGTTACGACTAGTAGACGGTTCGTGTGGTCGGTCTAGAGTTGAACACTATAGTGATGTCGAAGGATAATCCAAGGTTGAGTCGGCTGGGTGTGCTAGCGCCAGCCGCGCTCTCCGCCTGCATGGACGCCTCGGTGCTGGCGGTGCCGGCTGCCGGGGCCATCGTCTCCACAGTCCTCAAGGAACTCAGCAAGGCTTTCATGCTGAAAAAGTAAGTGATTTTCTACTCTGTCGGGGCTAGTGTATCAACATTTGTAGTCTATTTTCCGGTTCATAGGACTGTCTTGTAATTTGTGAAAATGGTGATAAATTAGGCCCGCTTTTGTTTTTGTTTATTTATAATAATGGCTTGCGATATTTTGTGTTTATTTCTCCAATTATCTGTTTGTGGCATTTTTGTCTGTAGATTATTATTAGATAAGATTGTTAGATCTCATAGTTAAGATGCGATATAGGTACAAAGTATTTTTTATTTAGTTTATATTTAGGAAACCAGAATACAGGGTGTAGGTATAAAGATCCATGAAAACCCATCATCTACGCATTCTGCAGTAATATCAAATTAAATAAACAAAAATAAGTTTGGCAAAACTATTTTTTTTGTTTTCAAAATCACTGTTTACCTAAGGTAACGAACACTGTAGCGCACACACAACTTTGTGCTTACGGGTGCCCACAGAGGAACAGGGATATATGCGAGGTCAAAAAGTTGCTAACTTTGACCTCCAGTGATCCACTAAGTACTCAACAATGATCTCAGTGACGGGAAGAATATTACGAATCTCCCTTAGTGACTCTCGTTAATAGGTTAATAGTCTTTTTACACCTATTATACAGGGTGTGGCGTAAGTTATGGTGCACCGTTCAGGATCCGATGAACCAGATAATTAACTATAACAATTAAACATTTTAACCACTTTTACTCAATTTTTTTTTTACAAAAATTGCGCTTGAACTTGATGGTGTGTTAAAAATTGGGGTTAAAATTAGAGATGAACCAACTTTTTCTTCAAAAGAACTGAATTTACATAAAAAAAATCATAATTTATCATGATAGCTCTAGTATTCAGCAGTAATTAACAGAAATCAAAATGAAAAAATAATGGTTTTTGTTGAAACTACAAACAAATATGTAATAAAAGGTAGAAATTTCGTAAATAAAAGACAAAAATGAAATATTTTCGGAACCCTTGGGTAAAAATCTTTAAAATTTTGAATTGTTATAGTTAATTATCTGGTTCATCGAATCCTGAACGGTGGACGACTACTTACGCCACACCCTGTATATTTCCCATGAAAGGTCTACTTATGTTTAGATACTAAAAATAAATGTGTTGACATTGGCTTGTCATTAGTAATAATATGTAAATTATTTGATTAGTCATAAACATAGCATTAAGCACAGCACTTTTCCCATTAAATTAATTTAAGTAAATTAAATAAGGCTATGCGTACACACACTTGCAAATATACCTAAGTGCTTAAAAAACCAGCTTAGTTGTCAATTTCGGCTTCCAAAAATCCTGTTAGGTACTACTGTTTAATGCACACTCACAAAGTACCAAACAACATCAAAAATATTCAAAATAAACTTAATAAAAGCCACTTGCACCGGCCCAAGTCGGTTCAACTCCTTGGAATGCGCAAGCGGATTCTCGTTTTGATAAAGGCGTGTCCAAAAAAGGTACACGACGGCTGTGACGACATTCTCTTAGTCATCCGCGTGTCCTGGATGGCTGCACCATGTAGGGATGGTACTGCAAGATAACGAGCTCGATAGCGATACTAGCTAATATATCGTTAATCATTCGTTTTCTACCTAATCTATACCGATAAAAATCGTGTTAACAGAATATCGAATTGTCGATATCTTGATAATATTATTGTTTGTCATATCTTAACGATTGTTTATGATTTTAAGTATTGTAATAAAATAATGATGTTAAGGACATAATATCGATAGATAGCTATGCACATTACAGTTGCTTGAAACAGGATAACATTTGCGTTTGGATTTCCAAGAGATACTAAAGCTATAAGTTTAGTGTCCTCGCTGATTTGCTTAGTAAATCAAACGCTATATCTTGTAATTTCTCAATGATAATTTATATAGATATATTGCGATAGTTCTGAAATAAATGTGATTTAGGTAGGTAGGAGCAACTATGTCTGTTACACCTGTTAGAAATACTAAATACCTAAGTAAATTGTAATTCAGTGCGACTGTGATTTTTTTCTCGATGCACGTATACACGGCTACAGGTCAAGCTATACATTTCCAGTTTTAGCTGACCTCGCATTGTATAGGCTTTTCGTACAATGAGATGTCAGCTTATACTGGAAAAGTATAGCTTGATGTGTGGCCGTGTGTACCGAGTACGACATTTTTAACAGGTGCAACAGAATTAGTTTCACGTTACACTTTGTATAAATAAACAAAGCGTTCTGATTAATCAACATTGCACATGTGTACAATTTCGTTGAAATTCATCCAACACAATTGTCCAGGTGTCCCTTACTGCCTACAGAGCACAAAGAATGACTTAAGTAATTAAAATGCAAAAGCACATCCTAAAATGGTAATAATGACATAATTTCTTGGAACAAGTACGCAACTAATACGCCAATTTGACGTATAAGGTTGTGCCTGAGTTGACATAGGAAGTTAACGTTTTTTTACGTCGTTTTGACGTACCTATCAGTTGTTATGTTACCGCGTTAGTTTGGGAGGTCGGGGTACCTTTAGTTAATGGTTATGTTGACGAAAAACTGGTATTATGACTGATGTTTTGTAAACAAGCCGAGCCTAATTTGTGTTGTTATCTGTTCACATTAATAACTTGACAAAATAAAACAGCATGCCTTTGGTCTTTGTAGGGAAAGAGTGACAGCTATAACCCACATTTCAGTGTAATGGGATGCCATTCCTAATTAATCACAACCTGAACCATCTTGAGGGATAATGCTAAACCGTTGCTTCATATGATCGAAAAATTTGTCTGCTCAACAACGTAAATAATGCAATGCATGCTGTTGAATTCCTAAAAACCATTCCTATTGTTAGTTTGTTACAAAATTACCCCACGGGTACAATTCTGGACTCATCCTTGCCTTCTTAAATTTGAAATGGGAAACCTAATAGTACTTTTCATAACCTAGGAAGCAGAGGACCTTAGAAGAATATTTTTTGAAGTGAAAACTTCTTAATCGCCGTTGGTTGTGAGTTGAAACTCAATGAAACGAAAAATCGACAGTAAAAAGAGACAGACATAACTTCATAAGATTTAACGTGGAAGAAATAGAGATAGGAAATACATGACGTCATGACCATGGACGAAAGAAATATGGATACGGCAAATATTGTCACATCTGAACTTCAAAAAATTAAAACACATTAAAAACGTTTTATGTACTTGTACATATTATTATTATTTCAAGTCTATTATCGTACCTATATATTATTTATGTAAATACGGAAAAAAAAAACGAATGCAGAATATTGTCGCGATAAATCGATGTAATATATACGAATAATAAAATGTTAAATAATTATCAAACTTTGTATCACTATAATCATTACTAAAACCTACAATTATCCTCTTCCCGTAATTTTACATTCGTATCATTATCTTGAAACCAAAAATTTTGAAGGTTTCACTTCTACCACGTGTGAATTGCACACATGCCATTTTTTTTTTAAATTACTTACTTATTGGTTTATTTTCTTCTTCAGTGAGATGTACAAGCTTCATGTTGTGATATTGTGTTTGAAAATGGCGAGAAATTCGTTCTAGGTTATCTCTGATATAACAAAGCTTACAAATAATTAATTCGTTTCATGTGGTGTCGGACGCAAAAAAGAGGCACCATCGCATTTCTTCCCATGGGTGTCGTAAAAAGCGACTAAGGGACTTACTAGAGAATGGGCAGCAGAGTTCCCTATGTATTTTACCACCTTACTGCGATCGCCAACCCGCTTGCTAAGCGTGGCGATTATGGCAAAGCCCCCATACTAGGAGAGGCCTGTGTTCAGCAGTAGGTAGACGTCTTTAGGCTGATATGATGACGATAACAAATGATTCATATATGTTCATAATAATAAATTGTCATATTTCTGTGACTCATATTACTATGACTATATAATACTAGCCTCTGCCCGCGACTTCGTCCGCGTTAAATTTCTTGTTCCCCCGACCCTTCCTGTCGCGTCGAATCGCCTACCCGTGCGATTTTTCCCGTTTTTGCAACATTTTTCATTACTGCTCCGCTCCTCTTGGTTGTAGCGTGATGTTATATAGCCTACAGCCTTCCTCGATAAATAGGCTACCCAACACAAAAATATTTTTTCAATTTGAACCGTTCCTGAGATTAGCGCGTTCAATCAAACAAACAAACAAACTCTTCAGCTTTATAATATTACTATAGATGATAGTGTATGATCTTTCTACGAAAAGGCGAGATGAAAAATTATATATTATTTCTAACTATATCCCAGCCAGCGCACTTCCCCCGGGCCGTAACATTATCGAGTCATACATAACACAAATTACGTTAAGATATTTAAGCAAATAGACCTGCACATACTAATGGACATATTATTTAAGTTAATAATACATAATATTCCGCTACTTATGTATTAGATTTGAGAGGGGTAATTGCGGAACTTGCTATCAGTAGGAATATGTTTCATTTTGATATATAAACAACATTCATTGCGTTATTTACGTTGTTGAGTCGACAAATTATTCGAACAAATGATGCAATGGATTCTTCAAGACGATTAAGATTCTGGTAGATAATGCGTTACGCAATTAGGGTGCTGTACGTTTTCCTTTTTGCGTACTAATAACAAAAAGCACGTCACTATGACGCAGTTTAAAGAATTTGACCTAAATAATATTTTCCATACAAAATGGTTGATTTCCCGCTCAGTGTCCATGTTGTTCTTTGATTCTTAATTAACTTGACATTTAGTTATGTTTATAGTTACGTTGGAATTTATATTATTTATAGAATACAAGCATCGTATCTAATCAATATAAACGGATCTAAATACATATTTATAGAAACATAACATTATATTTATGTATACAGGTTTTTACATAACATCAAAACTTGACATTCATTTGATCTTCAAAAACTTACGTCGAGTTTTTAATTGCTTGATTGCATTTTTATCTATCGTAAAGATGTTTTCATTTAAGTAGATATTATTATCCACCTTTATTCATTTATAAACACTTATAAATTATATTTTATTAAATTATATAAAAATACATTCAGGACTTTTTGAGTTTAGTACATACTATTAAGGCGAGGTTGCAGTACTTTTTAACTTTTTTAAACCTCTGTAAATCTAGCAAAATGGCTAGTTTCTGTAAAAAAAATTGAACATACTGTTAAGCGCTGTGTGAAGATAGAAACGTGAATTAAAACAATTGGCTCGATAAAAAATAATCATAAAGTTGACACTAAATCGCCATTTAAAACGTGTACCTTGAAGAGATTCCATCATTAAACCATGTAAAACTCATCCCAAAAGATAGGTTTTATTGTTTTTTAGGGCATGGTGAGAAAATATTTTATAATTTCCTTATCATTTTGTCTCCACGAAACAATTATACACAAAATCTAGCAGCTCAAGCGCTCGCAACGACCGGCCAGTGTTCGCCGAAACGTCTTCAACTACAAGAGGGCCTTAAACCGAAACCGCAACGCGACGCTGCCTCTGTGAATTTAAACCGATGTAGAGATGGTTCGAAGATTTTAGATGTTCTCCGGAAACCGTCAAAAATATGTTATTTATTCATTCAAATCACTGCTGAAATCACTCTTTAACATTACCATAAAAAATGAAAGTTTCATTGAAATAAATAAACAATTAGCAGTATACACTATCTTAGTTAGACAAAATTTTATAAAAGTAACAGGAACTTAATATGGCCGAAAAAATTAATTAAAATGTCAAAACGGTAAAACCATATTAGTGTAAAAAAAAATAGTTAGTAAATAAACAAAACAGCATCATTCAATGGCAAGTCATCATATGGCAGAAAAAATTAATTAAAATGACAAAGTGGTAATTAATAGTGTAAGTTATGAAGGTGATGGAGGTACAAAATTGTCAGGTAAATCAATATTTTATAAACATGTTAAAACTATTAAACTAACTAACTGACAACAACAATAAACAAACAACAACAGCAAACAACAACAACTAACTAATTTGTAACTGTTAAACAGTTTAAATGTATGTATAAATGTTATAGATACCTGCAATTTCGGTTGCGTCGCTGTAGCTCAACTAATTTACAACTTATTATATGGTAAACTTAAGCCTTCCCTGAGAACCAATCTATTTATTAGTTCAAATTTGATTCAAATCGGTGCAGTACTTCTTTAAAGACATTCTCACATCTGGCAGAAAGCAAATTCAAAATGAAACGTCACGTCTGTTGATAAAAACTCTATCTTATCTAAACTTGTATTCGTTTCAAATTCTATTACAGATAAAATATAACCTAGCTTAGACTTCATCATCATCATCATCATTTCAGCCGTAAGACGTCCACTGCTGGACTTAGGGCTCCCCCAATTTGGGGGGGCTTTGCCATAATCGCCACGCTTGGCAGGCAGGTTGGCGATCGCAGTATGGTGGTAAAATGCATAGAGAATGCTGCTGCCCATTCTCTAGTAGCTTAGACTTAAAATAATATAATATAATAATAAATTTATGCTGCCCATTCTCCAGCAGCTTAGACTTAAAATAATATAATATAATAATTTATTTTTACTTCTTTCTGCCCGTGTCTTCGTCCGTGTGAAATTTCTTGTTCCCCCGACAGGTTGGTCCCCGTCGCTACGTATTTGTGCTTAGTGGTCTTACTTTATTTATTTTTGTTAGGCTCCTGTGAGTCCTAGCGTGATATTCAATAGCCTCATCGTGGATTTCCAAATATCGATATTTATCGATACCGACTCAGAGCTTAACGCATTTAAAAAACAAAGAAAAACACATACTAATTCGTCAGCTTTCTTATAAGCATAGATATAGACATCATAATATGACGTAAGCCTACGTAATGATAAAGTTTTATCAACTGCCTTCTAAAAATAGAGGACGATACTGCTAAAAAAAATAAACAATAAATACAAATCTTTGACTATAAGTAGAAGACTCGTATTTAGGGTTGCAAGAGCACTCTTAAAAATCGCTTACTCAGGGTACATTGTACTGATGTGACGACTTGTTAAATTAAAACATTATTTTTGTTCGTTATATTTCTGTTCTATATACACATGAAACTGCGGAATAAAGCCTCTAAGTCAGTGAAAATTGCATCAAAATCCAATCCGTAGTTTTAAAGATAGAAGCGGTCAAACAGACGCGAAAAGCAAGTTCGTTAATACCTACACTATGTAGGTATATTGAATTATTGATTTATATGTATAGGTACATATCAATTAATTGCTCCCAAATAAATATAGCCGTTCTTGAGGTACCTACACGTCGTTATACAAGCAAAACAAATAAAATGAAACCTTTTATGAGCCCAAATTCGTATCAAAAACTCAAAACAAAGTTTTCCGAATTTGTCACCCGTGGGTCGATGTGACGAAACGCCAATGTTTGGCCAACGTCGGCGATCACGACTCCGACTTGCTTCGAGGTCGATAATGAACAATAATATTATTATTTAAATGATTCATTTTATACTGCCTGACGATTTAAGATTTATTTTATCACAATTTTACAAGTTGAGTTCATATAGAGCCGTAATTCATAAATAGTAGATAACTTATGTTGAAACAGACAGATCATCATATTTTTGTTTCAATACTTCTTGATAAAATTGTAAACAAACATTTCAGGTTGTAAAAATAACCTCAGCTATCGTGAAATGAAAATCCAAAAATTGTTTAGGTACCTCCGTTTTCTGACTCATTTCTTTTAATTTTTTCAAATAGTTTATAACAGATATTGTTCAGAGTAACTAAACATCTTTCACGGTAGAGCAGAAATGTTATTATTTTCGAAGTAGGTATATTTCAAATTTTATTTGGAAATAGACTTCGTAGAGACCTCGTATTTAGAAATCTATTTCGAAATAGACTTTTGTGATGATAGACTTAAAAACTTACCATTTTTATTCCTATTACGGAACCCTGAAAATGAATAATCCTTACTAAATTTCACGTAAAATATTCCAAGACACATACAGTCATAAAATAATAATAAACTTAAAGTACAAAGGCTCTCACAGACAGGAGCTACGCGATGGCGCGACCTGACTCTAAGAACAATTTCTATGAAAACACCAAGGAAATATTGTTCTAATAGAGTCGCGTAGCACTATGTGTCGCGCACGTCTACACAAGCCTTACAAAGTCGTCACATCGTAATCTAGCTCATTGATTAGATGACTAAGTGTGTGACGTCACCACGTCACCGGTGCATCACAATTTAGGATAAAACCCACCGCAACGCTAGCTTTTACTTACGATAGTGTTTAGAATTTTTATTAGATTTTATGGTTTTCACATTTCTTCCCGTGGCTTTCGTAAAAGGCGACTTAATGTAGAATACTAGAGAAAGGGCGTTTACTTCACCAAATACTGTGATCACCCACCCGCCTGGCAAGCGGTGCGATTATGGTGAAGCCCCTCATATTGGGGGAGACCCATGTGCAGCAGTGGATGTATTACGGCTGAAATGCTAATGGTTTCTTTGCGGATACTTACAGGAAGATATGTACCTATATTATGATTTCCGATAAGTAGGAAGAATAAATCTAATGATTAAAATGTCGTCATCCTTGCATCTTCTATTAAATGAAAATCATAAATATCTTAAACCTAAGTAATACTTAACACCCACACGGGTCGATCAGGTTAAGCTACGCTTGTAGTAGTTGGTCAGTGGATACGTAAACATTTTTATACTGGATAAGTTTTTATCCAGTGCGTAAATTGTAACCATGAATTCAGCATATCATTCTAGACCCCCTTGCGCAGAAATTTTTCATCGGTGTTACAAAAAAAAAAAAAAACTGCTGTTTCATAGAAAAATGCGATACCTACGGGGTCAAAATATATGGAACAGCTGATTTTTAGGGTTCCGTTGCCAAATGGCAAAAAACGGAACCCTTATAGATTCGTCATGTCTGTCTGTCTGTCTGTCCGTGTATGTCACAGCAACTTTTTTCCGAAACTATAAGAGCTATGCTGTTGAAACTTGGTAAGTAGATGTATTCTGTAAACCGCATTAAGATTTTCACACAAAAATAGAAAAAAACAATAATATTTGGGTTCCCCATATATAGAACTGAAACTCAAAAATGTTTTTTTCATCAAACCCATACGTGTGGTGTATCTATGGATAGGTCTTCAAAAATGATATTGAGGTTTCTAATATCATTTTTTTCTAAACTGAATAGTTTGCGCGAGAGACACTTCCAAAGCGGTAAAATCTAGTAGGTAAGTAGTTTTTTTTTAATACGTCATAAATCGTAAACCACAATTTACCTTTCATTTAGTCAACTCAAATATAAAAATTAAAAAAAAAAACATAAACATAACACACACCTTATGCTTACATCGTGAATACCTGCAGGTTTGTACTTTGTACGGAACCCTCGGTGCGCGAGTCCGACTCGCACTTGGCCAGTTTTTTCAGACGAAAATTTTCTACACTGGGGGGTCTAGAATGATATGCTGAATCCATGGTTACAGTTTGCGCACTGGATAAAACTGATCCTGTATACCAATACCCCTTCCTGCTTACGATAGCACGTTATGCCGTTGGTTCCTGCTGACATCCGTGGATCTTTGACAGTCGTTACGGGCCTTTAGAAGCCCGAAAGTCTGACAACCAGTCTTGCCAATTGGTATCGTCTTACCCAGTAACTGGAGTGTGGGGGTTCATGTAAAGAATAGATAAGATAATTTGTTTATTGACACAAAAAAATATTAATAACATTACAACATTTTTTACAAAATGGTTTTGCGTGAAGAAAAAATTGTAGGCTATAATGAAAACAATATAACATAGGTGCATCTATAGCCGAACTAGGTGAAAAACCTGTATCTCGACTACAGCGCCTAGAGGGGTTAAAAGTGTACGTTTGTTTGATGATACAATCACAATGAGGCGGACACTAGTCTTGTAAAAATATAAGATACTACGTCTGTATATCTGTCTATTAATGGCACATTGCGGGAAAAGGAAAAATGGCGGAAAAAGATGATATGCTGCTTTGACCCTTATTTAGGAGAAGGGAAGGGGAATTAAATTTATGCGTTAGCACATGTAAATTAACTCCTAACGAATGTTGTAAATGCCAAAGTTTTTGTTTGTTACGCTTTCATACTAAATCGACTGAACGCATTTTGATGAAATTTGGCACACAGATAGACCATGACCTGGGTAAGTACACGGGCTACTTTTTATCCTGGATATCTACTACTATTTATCCGTATTATCCGCTAACGAATTCGCAAGCAATAGCTATTACGCACGGCGACAAATCAAACTATCATCATCATCAGCAGCCTTTTAACGTTCCCACTGCTGGGACATAGGCCTCCTCTCGGTGAGAAGGAGTAGGCCATAATCCACCACGCGGGCCCAATGCGGGTTGGTAGATGTCACATGTCTTCGAATTTTTAGTTCTAAGACATGCCGGTTTCCTCACGATGTTTTCCTTCACCGTTTTTGAGAGCAGTGGTGATGAAATAATTTACACAAAGTAATGCGCCTGCTTGGGTTCGAACTCACGACCTACTACTCGTAAGTCACGGTCGTTACCACTGGGCCACCACTGCTCTCAATCAAACTATACATTCCCAATATAAGCTGACTTCTCACTGTACGAAAAATGTAAACAAAGCGAGGTCAGCTCAAACTAGTTTTGTATAGCTTGACATGTAGCCGTGTGTCCAACTATACAATTCGTATTACTTATAAAAGTTTTGAACTCTAAAATGTATCATTACCTTACAGTGTAACGTGTACCGCCTACACTTTAGCCTTTAATCGTAACACACAAAGTGACCATGATGACGACACCCAGAAGGTCGAGAAGGTCGGGGTTAAACCAAACAAAACCGCGAGGGTCGATCGGTTTATTCTACACATACATACATACAAATAAACAAACTTTAAGTGTACCTCTAAATAACAGCTTTTTATTAAATGCGTAAGAAAGTATTTTATGGCACTTATTACAAATTTCAAAATTTTTGTCTGTCTGTTTTTGACGGGACTTTCGCTCGATGATAGTTGATAGTGTAAAGAGTAACATAGACTATTATATCACGCAGGTGAAGCAGGGGGCACCAGCTAGTGTGTCATAAAATTGGACTGGCCGCGATAATAGACTCTCCTTCCTCACTTTTTCGCTTTTCAAGTACTGTCAAAATAGTTTATCTCAATGACGCACTTCGCCTATTTCCCGTATTATGCGGGCTTTACATAGGTAGGTAGATCAAAATGGCATTTCTGCCAGGCCGAAGGTGACAATCACAATTTCCAAAGTAGAGTATGTTTCGACTTGTGTTGTATGGCGACAGAATGACGGCGGGTGACTTAAATTGACCGTGAAAATACTCAGTCTCAGACGGCCTCAAGAAGGTCGAAATGTTGACGCAAAATTTGCTAGTCACCAGCGAATTTTGTCGACCTATTTAAATCAGCACGCGTAGCATGACCCCCATAGAAACAGAATTTGTCGACGGAAGAGAAGACAAAATGATAGATATATCGTAGAAAAATTGTGTAAAACTGAAGAAAAGAGATGTTTCTATTCTTCAGTCGACAAGAGTACGATGTCAAGTATGATGACTATTACTCTTTACTATTGATGAGATAGAAACTTTTTTACAGAATTAAAATACATAAGGAACTTTTTTTGTTCTTTGTAGAATAGATATAGATTTGGTCACGCTACGCCGGCTGGTGGCGATTTCTGTAAAAGTTGGCTTTTCGCGATAAGACTGCCCTTATGTAGAATGACAAACGTGTAAACGTACACTGTACTGCTGAGGTCCAAGGCTCGATTCAGGTGTCGGGGAAAATGTGAATGGGTTTTTGGATTTGTGGCAGTCAGGTCAATAAGCTCGCCCCCTTGTACTTGGGATTTGAATAATACTGGCAAAATATGGTTGTATTATAGGTATGTAGTATAGTTGTCTCTAACATTCAGGGAATATTCATTGTGATGATAAGTTGTAAGTACTTGCTTCCATCCGCAGCTTCATGCAAAAGTAGACTAT
This sequence comes from Aporophyla nigra, assembly GCA_947507805.1. NCBI lineage: Eukaryota > Metazoa > Arthropoda > Insecta > Lepidoptera > Noctuidae > Aporophyla > Aporophyla nigra. The sequence continues at coordinate 6,653,355 of OX382291.1, read as the reverse complement.
GTTCTTTATCAGGGTTCTAAGTTTTCTGTTGCTTTTCTATAGTTTTTTACTGGACTGTTAGTCTAGTGGTTAGTGACCCTGACTGCTAAGACTGAGGTCGTGGGTTCGTTTCCCACCCAGGACAAATCTTTGTGTGATGAGCACGATCATTTGTTCTGTGTCTGGGTGTGATTTATCTATAATATGTATTTAGAAATATACATATAAGTATGTTTATCAGTTGTCTGGTTGCCATAGTACAGGCTCTGCCTAGTTTGGGATCAGATAACGGTGTGTTGGTTGTCCTAAGATATTTATTTATTTATAGAAAAATCATCAAAATTCGGTCTAGGTTATTTGGAGATTCGCCGGAAGGAACATCACACTCAGACAGACTAAAAATTAAAAAAAAATATGTTGTTTTTGTGTTATAAGTACTGTATATGCAAACAAATACATACAATTTTATTAACTTGTATGGTTAGTTTCTCCTTCCGCCTCATTTAGGTTCTTACATCTAGTCATACACACACGTTGGTTACAAGTACGTAAGGATCGTAGTACTTAGGTGGCGTTCCTTAGTTTCTGCCTACCCCCATGGGAAAAAGTTTTAAGTTTATGTATGTATGTTTAGATAAACTCAGACGGACACAACGCGTCACGTCGGGTAGTGTGTTTAAAAGTACTAGTCTCAATAAGTACTGAACCGAATTGAATAAAATTTTCACCATTTGGTAACGTTTCTCTTAGAGTATGATAGGTGTAAAGTTACATATAGTTCGTAGAGTATTACTTGAGATGACGCGGAATATGTCCACTCTTCAAAGGACAAAGACCATCGTCCATACAACAGATTCAAACCCGTCGTATCTGTTTATTTAAGAGTAGATGTCTGAAATCCGTTTGTTTTGAAAGTAAGTACTGATGTCAGAAAATACTGGATGAATATTTGTCATATGGCACAGTAATAATTGTGTGGTAATCGATGAACACAGACGTAAAAATATCGTGGCGGGATGTTTTAGCGCAAAGGATCTTCAACGTTCTGCTTAACGCCGAAAGTTCAAAATGGATCAGTGTGGTTTTTCGTCGCGCTGAAATGCAGTCTCTTGGATTTTCAATAATAGGTTCAACACCAAGTCCAAAATCCAGTGAGCGATAAAATCCCGACGCGATTTAGTTACCGGATATATATTGCTGGACATAAAGAATATCTCCACCCCATTTCTTCCCGTGGGTGTCCTAAGAGGCGACTAAGGGACTTACTAGAGAATAGGCATCAGCGTTTTCTATGCATATTACCACCATACTGCGATCACCAATCCGCCTGCCAAGCGTGCCGATTATGGCAAAGCCCCCCAAATTGGGGGAGGCCTATGTCCAGCTGTGGACGTCTTACGGTTGAAATTATGATTATAAATGATGAATCTAGATTTACACAAATACACAACTCTAGGGAGTAGTGTTGTTACCTACTTATAGTTCTAACTCAACGTTTTCTCCGTTCCTCCATAATATTTTCATATTTGATGAACTAATGCAGCTACAATGTTGAATCATACTGTTTCATAGTTTATCAATATTGAGAGTAGCTATTCCTATCCTGGGCTGAACTGGGCTGAGAGCAGTGGTGACCATTTGCAACGGCCGATGACAGACAGACGGACGGACGGAAAGACAATAATTGAGTGCCGTTGGTACAGAAACCCCAAAATGAACGACCGTTGACCACCGAACGCTTTACACCTACGCAGAAATTGAACATGCAAATGAGACACCATTTTAAAAAACTTGAACTCTCAATGATGTTTGTGTCTTGCATTAATTAATAATTAATTATGCAACAAACGCAAATTATTGCTCGTGACTCTCAAAACTTTGTATGCATCTTGAATTATGAAACATAAAGTCGCGCTTGTTTTCCACGATAGATAAGGCAGAGGCGTAAACACGGCTACATATCAAGCTAAACAAAACGAGTCTTAGCTGACCTCGCTTTGTATAGGCTTTTCCTACAATGAGAAGTCAGCTTATACTGGAAATGTATACCTTGATTTGTTGCCGTGCGTACCTACAGTCAGCGTCAGAAATATCAAAATTAAACTTTTTCTCAATGAGATAAAGTTCTTGTCAGAATGACAGTTGTCGTGTACCTACTGTCTTCATTCTGAAACATTAATTGTGTCATTGAGTTAATATTTAATTTTCGTACTGTATTTGATTTTTCAATTTTCATAATGATCTAAACAAGATCATTTTGAATAACCTCCTCCTTTTTTTGAAGTCGGTTAAAAATCTCTTCGTCCGGATATTATTGGTGCTGACAGTACTATAAGTTTAATTCCCAAGCAATACCGTATTGTCATAAGTCGGGTACAAACCTAGAGTTCGGGCTGCTACTCTACTGAGCTGTTAGAAGAACTATGGGAATCGAATCCAGGACATCATGCTCACACCGCAAAGAGACAGTCCTCCATCTTAAGTTAATTAATTTATTACGCAACAAATGCAAAATATTACACATCTGTCTTAATGACTGTGTTTTGCATCGTCAGCTATATTTGGAGTGCGGCAAGGACTTAAGTAAATGTTTCGACAGGATGTTTCCGTTTTTCATTGTTTACGTACCTACTTCCAAATTCGCAGGTAGTATAATAATATTTTTTTTAATCATTTACTAAACGTTTTCGAATTAAAAAAAACTTTTTTACAAAAAAAAAAAAACAACCGACTTGCTTAAAAACACTACAAAGTGAAAAATAACTTTAATTTCGGAAGTCGGTGTCTTAGGATCTGTATTTAAGGTTTTTTTGCCACCGACTTCCGAAATTAAAGTTATTTTTCCCTTTGTAGTGTTTTTAAGGAATTCGGTTATTTTTTTTTTAAGTTTTTATTTTTAAATTTTTAGTTATGGTATCCCCGCACTAATTCCAAACAAACAATGCATATTTATGCGATAGCAGAAATCGCGGTTGATTTGCTGTCATTTTTTAAAGAGTTCCGGTGTCTGTCTCCGGAACTCATCATCAGATCTATATGAAATTTATATGGGACCATTGAGTGTAACATATATATCAATGTATGGGACCATTTCGGAATAAACCCGTTTCGAACAAAAAAAGAATTTTGCAAATCCGTATATATATATATATATATATATATGACGGAGTTATGGCCGAACATACATAAAAAAAAATTAAAAATATAAACATCCGAATTGAGAACCTCCTCCTTTTTGAAGTCGGTTAAAAAAACGAATATCTACATGGTGTCAAGGACATCGGACATTCAGTGCATGAATCTAGACTTCATACCGTAGTTTCGATGGTAATCAAAAAATCTACTGTTTCCATATTAAAGTGCTTTTTAGGGTTCCGTGGCCAAATAGCAAAAAACGGAACCCTTATAGATTCGTCATGTCTGTCTGTCTGCCTGTCCGTGTATGTCACAGCCACTTTTTTCCGAAACTATAAGAGCTATGCTGTTGAAACTTGGTAAGTAGGTAGATGTATTCTGTGAACCGCATTAAGATTTTCATACAAAAATGAAAAAAAAAACAATAAATTTTGGGGTTCCCCATACTTAGAACTGAAACTCAGAATTTTTTTTTTTCATCAAACCCATACGTGTTGGTATCTTTGAATATGTCTTCAAAAATGATATTGAGGTTCCTAATATCATTTTTTTCTAAACTGAATTTAATTTCATAAACATAAACCTTATGCATAAACCGTGAATACCTACAGGTTTGTACGGACTCGGAACCCTCGGTGCGCGAGTTCGACTCACACTTGGCCGGTTTTTTCTTTGAATTATTGATTCTACATAACATCACGGTATGTTTCCTTGAAGTGTTGGACATCCTGTCAGGGTCGCGAGATTGTTCGAAAGAGATACCGTGACCCTGGCACATGGGCAACTGAAAGAACACGCGTGGGTTTTAGTCAGTAAAAGTCTGACACGCCCTCCCGCTTCGCCCAGAGCGGGAGAAGTCATTTGATGATTTCCCATCCAAAAAAACAAAGTTTTGGACATAGGTGTACCTATAGTACACCCACATTTCGCCAGTTAAGTGTTAGTCCTATGTAATAGGGGGCCTCTGGCCATTACCCGTATACACATCGAGACCTAACCACTGATACTTATTCTATTGATTACAATTCTGTACCTAAAGCCAATTTATTTTACGGTCGCGAGTTCTGTTTTAATCCAAATACAAATTGACCCTGACCTGCAAATTGAAATAAACGTAAGAAAAATTTGAGAGATTGAATTACCAATTTAATGTATAACAATGCCTCATTCACGGCGAAAGGGTGACAGTCGAAACATTCTCCTGCCAGGGTCGGGGATCGTACGAAAGACTTACCGTGGCCCTGGCATAGGTAACTGAAGGAACACGGGTGGGTTTTAGTCAGTAAAAGTCTGACACGCCGTCCCGCTCCGCCCAGAGCGGGAGAAGTCATTTCATAAATGCCCACCCAAAAATAAAGCCTTATCAATCTACCTAGACTTGTCCCAGCTATAGGTATAGGGTCGGCGTCCAGTCTAAGTAGATACAGCAGAATACCAGTATTTTTAACCGACTTCAAAAAGGAGGAGGTTCTCAATTCGGATGTTTATATAATTTTTTTTTATGTATGTTCGGCCATAACTCCGTCATATATAGACGGATTTGCAAAATTCTTTTTTTGTTCGAAAGGGGTTTATTCCGAAATAGTCCCATATAAATTTCATATAGATCTGATGATGAGTTCCGGAGACAGACACCGGAACTCTTTAAAAACTGACAGCAAATCAACCGCGATTTCTGCTATCGCATAAATATGCATTGTTTGTTTGGAATTAGTGCGGGGATACCATAACTAAAAATTTAAAAATAAAAACTTAAAAAAAATAACCGAATTCCTTGAAAACCCTACAAAGGGAAAAATAACTTTAATTTCGGAAGTCGGTGGCAAAAAAACCTTAAATACAGATCCTCAGACACCGACTTCCGAAATTAAAGTTATTTTTCACTTTGTAGTGCTTTCGGTTGTTTTTTTTTTTTGTAAAAAAGTTTTATATGGAGCGATTGCCTATCTGCACCCTAATTGCGAAACGCACAATTTATCAGAATCTGAATGGGATTGAAGATTTTTTCTAAACCATTACTTCATTCGTTCAAATAAAGTGTCGGCTCAGCAACGTAAATAACGCAATGAATGTTGTTTAACTATGAATATTAAACCAATTCCTAACGAAAAAAAGTTCCGCAACTACCCCTCTGATCTTCACAGCCCAGTTACTGGGTAGTACGATATCCTTTAGTAAGTTAAGAATAGTTCTCAGACTCTCGGGCTTCTGTCGACCAGTAACGACAGTCAAAGATCCATAAATTACAACCAGAGGGGTAATTGCGGAACTTTTTATCGGTAGGTATTGGTTTAATATTCATAGTTAAACAAAATTCATTGCGTTATTTATGTTGGTGAGCCGACAATTTATTCGAACAAATGACGCAATGGTTTAGAAATAATCTTCAATCCCATTCAGATTCTGATAAATCGTGCGTTTCGCAATTAGGGTGCAGGAGTAAATTTATCGTATTTTCTGTGGTATCAAATGGTCTTGGTATGTAACGATGATCATCAACCCACGGACAAACCACGACAAGGGTAGCTTAACCTCATTGATTAACCCGTGCGGCTGTAATAACTTAGCCACAAGCCCGTCAGAAGGGTAACAACCTAACACCTATAGAGAATAGGTCATAAACCCAAATAGACGCAGTGAGACTACGAGACCGTAACCACGTCGGCAGTAGACCAACTTGCTGTGATGGCACTTCAAAAACCACTTCAGGACGGTAGCTTATTTTAGTATCAATCTACCCAGTATAAGCTGACCCCGTATTGTGTAGCCATTCCGTCCAATGAAAGTTCAGTGTATATTAGAAACTGATGGCTTGACTGTTGTCTCGTGTCGTTTGTCGCTTACTGCATTATTCCTTCAAGTCCTATTTTATCACTTATTGTTTAAACCGCTCTTTATTTGGCTGTTAACTCATTAGGTTTCAAGGTGTCGCCGCACCACCGCATAATCACACTATTAAAATAATTTTCCCATTAGAAACTACAAATCAGGTGGTACTTGCGTCAATTGACCGGTAAATGATGTACTGGTATTTTGTTTTATTATTTGTTATTGTAAGCGATTTGGGACGTCGTTCTTCATACATAGGTGTGCTATACCGACAAACCGGTAACCATACTGAGTTGAGACGGGTTTAAAATAATTGTGAACCTTCTATTTTATTGGGATTGGTACCCCCGCACATAGGTCCGTAGTCAAACTCAAACCATTTGTGAACAGACCAAAATTATCGGTCAGTTAGACAGAAAGTTAAAACTGCCCATTCCAAAACGAAGAAGAAGCTTCTCTATGAAGAAGAACGGGCAAGATTTTTTTCCACCAAAGAAGTAAAATAGTGCTTGTAGCCGTAATAACACGCACGCATAGGTCAATCAGAGGGGTAATTGCGTAACTTGCTATCGGTAGCAATTGGTTTCATATTGATAGTTAAACAACATTAATTGCGTTATTTACGTTGCTGCGCCGACAATTTATTCGAACAAATGACGCAATGGTTTAGAAATAATGTTCAATCCCATTGTATAAAAATAAAAAAGTACATTGTATAAAAATAAAGCATGATGTATTTGTCTTTATTATTATATTTAAAAATATATTTTTTATTGTTTTTTGCAGTTTGTATCAAATAAATTTCATTTAACGAAAAAGTACTTAACTACGACTAAACTTTTCAAAATCTTAAAGAAATCAAATCTTGCAAAATGAAGTATTTTCGTGTACTTTATGTGAAATAACGTTCAATACTTTATTATTTTTATTTTATTTATTTTTTATTTATTAAACAAGGCACACCAACGACATATTTACAAAGATAATAACATTATTATAAAGTACAGGTGGCAACCCTAGTTGTGGAGGTCAGATAGGCAGTCGTTCCTTGTAAAATAGGTAAGTACTGGTATTCAGCTTCATCCAGTCAGACTGGATGCCGACACCAAAATAGTTGGATCCAGGCTGGGTAGATTGATTGTGTTTAGTAAAATAGTAAGTATCTCCTTAGATTGCTAAGTTCAGAATGTAATTACAACGGCAGTTGAGTCGTGACAGCTCAAAATCGTGGTTCTACCTCCCGATAAAGCCTAAAGAACTGTAGATAATTAATTTTAATGAATAGCGTTTAGCATTTAAAATAATTGCTCAGCGAACATTGTGCAGCAAAGCGTTAGGATTTATTGTTTCATTCATTGTATTTGTACAGTATTTTAATTCTGTTGGAAACGGGAATATATTATCTTATAGAAACAGATCTATTGCGAAAATGACACAGACTTATTTTTAATTGCATTATTCTTTAGAAGCCTTACAGTCTAATATTTAAGTAAATAAATAACACTCGGGTCATGGGGCTCGAGTGCGCCTCTACTTTTTAAGGAATTTTCTCATCGACTGGTCGACACTTCACGTGACCAGTGGGCTGGATCATTCTTTGGCCAAAGAATTAGCATTGCCATTCAACGTGGCAGTATGTGAGTGAGCATGATATACAGGATAATTTTTTATCCAGTGCGCAAACTGTAACCATGAATTCAGCATATCATTCTAGACCTCCCAGCGTAGAACATTTTCGTCGGTTACGCAAAAAAAAATCAGCTGTTTCATAGAAAAATCCAATACCTACGGGGTCAAAATGTATGGGAACAGCTGATTTTTTTTTGTATAACTGACGAACATTTTCTACGCTGGGGGGGGGGGGGGTCTAGAATGATATGCTGAATTCATGGTTAGAGTTTGCGCACTGGATAAAAAAATATCCTGTATACTCTCAGCCGCTACGGCACATTCTCGTCAATGAATGGCGTACACAGTAAATTGTTGCTTTATATAAGGTATATAGTGCTCATATGTGCTATGCAATTTCACAAACTAGTCCTCGCCCAATTGTCGAAATTCGTCCATAATTTGTTTAAAACTCAATATTCTACTTAAAATTATAAATGAGAAAGTTAGTGAGTATGGATGTTTGTTACTTTTTCACCCAAAAAAATCTGAACGGATTTTGATGAAATTTGGATATTTTATGTTCAGCACGCGTAGCATGACCACGGGGTTTGTCGACAGAAGAATAGACAAAATGGCAGAATGTAGAAAGATTTCTACCATCTTAAGCACGGCGATGTTAAAACTGAAGAGAGGAAATATTTCTATTGTTCAGTCGACAAAATTCTACGATGTCGAGCATGGCCACTCAATTCGTTTATTCCCACTGTATGACAATACAATGAAAAAGTCCTTAGCGTATCCACCTTAATTACATTAGTTACCACTCTCAAGAGAGTGGCAGCTATGGAAAGAATAACTGTCTTTGTCTTCATAGAAATCCGAGTCTACGGGTCGCCCCGTGCTCGGGCCGAAGAGATGTCGAGTTGATTAGAAAGAACTTTGTCTATTCTTGGTAGAATAGAGACAGAATAGGTCATGCTACGCCTGCTGGATTAACACATAGGATACTTTTTATCCAGGCAGTTCGGTCCCGCGGGAACTTTCCAAACTTTACACGACGAAACCGCTGGCAAAAGCTAGTCTATAATAATATTATAAAGCTGAAGAGTTTGTTTGTTTGTTTAGTTGAACGCGGTAATCTTAGGAACTACTGGTCCGAATTGAAAAAATATTTTTGTGTTGGGTAGCCTATTTATTGAGGACATAACATCACGCTACAATCAAAAGGAGCGGAGCAGCGACGCAAAATGGTCGAAAACTGGCAGGCAATTCGATGCGACGGGAAGGGTCAGGGGAGTAAAAATTTGACGTGGACGAAGTCGCGGGCAGAAGCTAGTCCTATATAAAATGTTAGTTTTCTACATTTTTTTTCACAAAGTTTTCGCTTCACGTGTTATTATTATTATATTTAGATTTACACGTCACCATGAGATTACGTCACAAGCGCTATTGCTTAAATTCATTACAAGCTGGCATGACTATAGAAAAGAAACAACCTACTACAATACAAACGTTTTTAAAACTATGTTCAAGACAATTTCCCACATTTACCTATTAACACAGATTACTTAAGTACTTCATTTTTAATGGCCGCTCAGAATAATTACGTCTATCGCTTGAAGCAAAATCGCTCGCAATGTTGATTGTATGTCATAAATAAAGTTCATGCGGGTATTTTTGTATAGAACATAGCCACGGATGCGACATATACATAATTATTATATGTATACATTTTCCATGACCTTCTTTTATCGTGGGGGGTTTTACTGACTAAAACCCTCTCGTGTTCCTTCAGTTGCCTGTGCCAGGGCCACGGTACTTCTTACGAAGAAATCCGCAACCGTGGCAGGCATCGGTCCCAGCGGACCTCTTAGAGGCGCGCGTGGAACACAACGCGCCGTCGACCCGGGCCTGGGTGCTTACTCTCGAATATAATTCCAATAGATCGACATTGGTCAAACGTCAGTTGGTTGAGTTAAACGTCAGGGATTGGCTAGACTCAGTGGGTCCAGCCAATCACTGACGTTTGACTGACAATTTCAATGTCATCATCATCATCATCATTTCAGCCGAAAAACGTCCACTGCTGGACATAGGCCTCCCCCAAGCTCCGCCACTTCGACCGGTTTTGTGCTTCCCGCATCCAGCGGGTTCATCCCGGTTATAATTCCAATGTCGATCTATTGGAATTATATTCGAGAGTAAGCACCCTGATTATTAGCGGGTGGCGAGCTACGAGCTACCCATTGCTACGGTGTGCCGGAAGTCCGCCATGGATTTTCCATGCCTTTTTTTTTTTTTTTTTGGATGGGAAATCATCAAATGACTTCTCCCGCTCTGGGCGGAGCGGGAGGGCGTGTCAGACTTTTACTGACTAAAACCCACCCGTGTTCCTTCAGTTGCCCATGTGCCACGGTCACGGTATCCATGCCTTAACACTGTTTTACTATCAGATTTCACTTGGACTTATTTATAAGGTTTTAGGAACTCTTAAGATCTAAACAAATCATAATCTGGCCTGTGAGGCCAGATGTGTATGGGATGGTCTGTGAGGACTTAGGCCACACTTTATGAGCTGTGTGGTTTTAAATATATTTGTTTACAAATTCCTACATTCATTCTACAATTGTTTTGAGACTACTATTAAATCCTATGATTTTTTATCTGGCGATGTCCCTATGTGGTCCCTAGCTCAGTTCACACGCACTTAATAATATGTATATTGAATCATATCATGCTGAATTCGTGGTTATAGTTTGCGCACTGCCACTGTTTAAAAATGTACCCTGTATATGCAGGTAATTATACATGTAAAAATCCTTGTTTCCGGCATACCTGTGCTCGTATCATGTGAAGTCATGTCTGTTGAAGTGAAAATTTATGTCCCTTTGTCTCTATACGTCACTATTTACCTACTGATGATACACCATACATTTTGTGTTGATTTCCTTTTCCTGATTTGGCGTTTGACTGTTGACTAAGAAAATATTATCGTATACAAAACATACATACCTACATAAGCTTATAATGTTCCCACTGCTGGGTCACAGGCCTTCTCACTCCAAGAGGGAGTTGGCACGTGGGCTCTGTTGATAGATATCACAATGTGGAACACGCGGACCGGTAGGTATATATCTATGTATAGTAAATCCACACAGACAAAGTTGAGGTCATATGAGGGCGAAATGTTAGCTTTACAATAGTTGTAGAATGGAGTAAGACGTATAGTCAAACTTGAATCGGAACGAGTAATAATAACAATACTATTTCCTTCATTCAATTCGGTGTCAACGTAGCTGATTGGTAACATAACTCGTAGTACGAGTACTTCCGAAGGTCTCCCCGAAAGCGAACTTTCGCTTCCTCGCCCTGACTGCACCTACTCGCACTGGTCCGACTAGTTTGGTGAACTAAAGACGGGTACGCATCGAGGATTCTTTCGCTGTCGATGGTTCTGGGAATACTCGCGTCCGACATTTTTTTATTAGGAAGAAGATCTGAGACCAATTTATTATAACGATTACTACAATGAAATACATATTTATCAAAACTGACGTGATTTTTATGACAAGTGTTATTGACTATAGTATGTATGTGTGTGTGTGTGTATTTTTTTTTTTAACTCACAGATTGTCCTATTGCCGAATATCACTTGTCGCCTGTCGGATTAATGAAATAGGTAGTGTTTTGTCTACGAGCTTAAATTTCGAAATTAATATTATAAATGTTTTGCTGTCACTGCGTGTATATGTGAAAATGTTGACATATTAAAATTAATATTATAAAAATGTAAAGTGATTGCCCGAAACCCAGGTTTGAATAAACTTGTATGGGGCGGATCGCTACGTTCCATTCTTATTCCAAAAAATAATCATTTGCACTTGTAATAAAAATATTTTAGAAATTGTTTATTTAAGGCAGAATTTACTACAGTTTGCGAAATTTACTCTTTTTGTAATCGTTTTTATTAAATAAATATATCTGCTTAATATTGTCGAACCCGATATCGATCAAAATGAAGTCTTCGAAACTGTTTTCTTAACACTCAAATTCATTCAACCTTCGATTATTTGTTCAGATAAATCAATATTGTCATTACCAACATCCTTTTTTGCATCTTCAAATCGGAATATAAAACGAGATTAAGTAGGAAAAATAAAATCAAGCTGAAGATGTATTGACCGTCAAAATAAATTAGCGGTATTCGCCTCAGTGTGTGCTCACCCCAACATCCGCAAGGTGCTTGAATAATCCAAGAAACTGGTCCGAGATTATGGTCTACCGATCGCACGGAATAATTAATGTTACTGTAGTTATGCAAAATGCACATAATAATACAAATAAATACTATAATTTATTGCTAATTATAATTACTATCGCTATTAAAAAGAACCAGTTTGCAATTCATAGCAGTGTGCGAGAGAAATACAGGTAAATAGTTGCTTGTATAGGTAGGCACTATTTCGTTTTATGTAAGAAACCACAGCCTACAAACTCGTCTCGCCGTACTATACAGAACAGATAGTCAGACTGATGTAAAACAGATCAATGCTGTGGGCTGTGTCAGAGGCCGGACAGTGATAGTTTAGATTTCATCTCTTACATTTAATGGGCTCCTGGTAGCCTGCACTAGTATTGCGCAGCAAAACACCGTCCATGCACTAAAATAAAACCGTGTTATATAATGAAAAAAAAAAAAAAAATTGGTATTCCGGATTAATTGACCTTTCCTTGATGAGCAGACTCTTATTTTATGCAAATGGTTAAGGAAAAGTTGCTTACCTACTTTATTTTAATTAGATGCAAAATATACTAAAAAAAAAAACAATAAATAAAAAACAAACAAATTCTCAATAAAGTTTTCTTGTTTGCATCTTTTTTAAGTTCATTTTTTACACAGTGGGTTTTTTTTAAGTTATATTATAATTATTTTGCCGTTAATAAGAATTAATATGACTCATAAACTTAAGAACTAACACCGTTTTATTAAAAAAATGTTCAAATCGCTAATTGCCTTTAAATCGTTATCAGCCTATATTGTTCCCACTGCTGGGACACAGGCCTCCTCTCGGTGAGAGGGAGTGGGCCTTAATCCACCACGCGGGCCCATTGCGGGTTGGTAGATGTCACAAGTCTCCGAATTTTTTGTTCTAAGACATGCCGGTTTCCTCACGATGTTTTCCGTCACCGTTTTGAGAGTAGTGGTGATGAAATTATTTACACAAAGTAATGCGGCTGCCTGGGTTCAAACTCACGACATACTACTCGTAAGTCGCGGCCGTTGTCACTGGGCCATCACTGATCTCAAAATGGTGCTCTCTAAATCGTTATAGATGCTAAACAGTCATTCAAAACAAAAAAATTGTTAGAGAAAGCTAATTTTAAAAGATTATTTGAGGAGATTATTAGGCGTGTGTGTATGACCAATTGTATGAACCTAAACGAGGCAAAAGGAGTGTGTACAGATCGTAGCAGGTGGCGTTCCGTGGTTTCTGCCTACCCCCATGGGAAAAAGGCGTGATTGTATGTATCTATTTGAGGACCTATTCATTAATACAACACTTGACATAGGATTCGTCGATTTAACTTTTTTATTTTTCACAATATGGCCTCTCATTTTCTTTGGCCGTGTCTTTAGTGACACTCACAAAATTAAGACAAATTTAGTGATGTAAAAATCATCAAAATCGGCCCCTGCATTTGGTCTCTAGAGTGCCACAAAGCAACAAACACACATAGGCTGATAAATAAACACATTATCCTCCGCAGTCGGGTAATAAAAAGTAAACGTTATTTTTGTTATGCGGGAACCATTTCCAAAAACAAGGAAAAATAATCGGTCAGCCTTGAACCAAAAACGTGATGTATTTAATGAATTGTTTGCTCAAGTAATTTACTACAATTTCAACCTTGTAAATATAGTTCAAATAAGATGTATAAGTTTTTGACCTTCCATACCTACAACAACAAAAAAATATACGTCATTATTTGAACCATAAGCTACGTAACAAAATACCGTAAATATACCTAAATTATAATCATTGTTCCGTGTGATACCGGACGTAAAGAACACCATCCCATTTCTTCCCGTGGGTGTCGTAAAAGGCGACCAAGGGACTTACTGGATTATGGGTAGCAACGTCCTCTATGCATTTTATCACCATACTGCGATCGCTAACCCGCCTGCCAAGCGTGGGAATTATGGCAAATCCCCCCCGCAAAAGTACCGGTCAAAGTGGCGGTTCTTGGACGATGCCCTTGGCCAGCCAGCAGTGGACGTCTTACCGCTTAAATGATGATGATGATGACTCGGGGCCCATGACCTGAGAGTTGCGACCCCAAACGACTCAAAACTGTAGTTACCCATAAGGTTACAGTATTTGTGCCGCTTGAGGGTCTCAGCAGCCGCAGTAACCCACCGTGCTAAAAACATGAGAGCAGTAGCCCACTGCGCTAAAACATGAGATGGCGCAAAAGTGTCTCCTCAGGTTGGGTCCACACTAGAGGTCTACCCACTTTCTAAGGCAACGACGACATGGCGACTGGTATCTTGTGACCACTAAGTGACATTTCCTTTTCGAATCAGAGCATTTCCATACAAGATCGAAAAACCTGTTGATATTAAGAAAATCCACCGTTTTTGTTTTCGTAATATTTGCATGCTTTTTACTTCAATGTTGTTTTTATTTGTATTTTAAAAACGAGTTATATTTGTTATATAATCATCTTACATACAATGGGTACTCCTAGATTATTCCAACTTGATATTGATAACCAGGGACATATAAAATTTCTTGTGGTTTTTCGTGGTAGGTAGGTATTCGATTTCCAACGGTATAATACAATATAATGACTGCACGAACTCGAAAGGGGTTTTTGAGAAGACACTGTACTTTATGATGAGCTTATCAATTGCCTAGTCTTTTCCCAATCATGTTGGGGTCGGCTCCCATTCTTAGCGGACCATCATAATCGCCACGCTTGGCAGGCGGATTGGCGGTGGTAAAATGCATAGAGAACGCTGCTGCCCATTCATTGCTTTCTTAGCGGATGCAGCTAAGTATTTTATATGGACCGACTGTCTATCTGACCTCCTCAACCCAGTTACTAGGTAATACGATAACCCGTGGTAAGACTGGTTATCAGGCTTTCGGTCTTCTGACTACTCGTGACGACGAGCCCGGACCAACGGCTTGTTTTGCTTTCTGAGGCACGGGGGAGTCTTGTTGTGTATAGATGACCTCCCATCCACGGATCAACCGCGGCAAGCGTAACATAACCTGATCGATCGGACCGTGCGGCTGTTTTTACTTTGTTTGATCCGAAGGAAGTAGAAGAAATTATGAGGTCGAGTATTATTAAAATTGCTGATACAATATGACTCATAATTAAAACACTATGTCTGCTACCATTGAAGTATGTACTTAAAAACAAAATAATTGGTCCTGTACCAATAAAATTAATACATTAGTGGTTTTGCTGTGGCCAGACGTCATTAAATTATAAATATAAACAAAGCTAAAATATCGTCAATACTAGTGACGTTAAATATGTAAATCCGCGGATACGGATCCGAATCCGGATAACTGGTGTCACGATCCGCGAATACGGATACGGATCTTATTTTAATTTAACGTCAGGCGAACTTCAAGATCTGATAGTCAAATTCCCGTCTTGTTCAGTCAACACTGAGGATTCTGCGTAATCTGAAGAACCTGTATCTCCTAAAGCCGCAAACTTGGAGACTCTCGTGAAGAGAACGAGGAAGACGCATCTGCGCAAGTAACACATTCATCATGGTATTTTGGTTCTATGCAAAGTTTTAAAACAATTTTTTGTTGATAATTATCTATGTCAAACATAGTTGTTTACGTGTGTGGGTGTACTATAAACCACTGCCTACTCTTTCGGAGATGTAGGGGTGATGTTATTTTATGTTACGCGTTGTTAAAAGTCTGTGAGATTCAACATAAACACTAAAAGCACAGCAAAGCACCTGCCATCTAATCTCTTCACCACTCTTGGTTGACTGGTAGAGAATGCCTAAGGCATTAAGTCCGCCTTTGTACCTTTTTGTGTGCGAGAAGTTTAAATAAATAAATAAAAGGAACCATTTCATATATAATAATAAATAAAAATATATCGACGTTTTTTTTAAAAAAAAAAAAAACGGCTTTATAATTTTCGGTAAATTGGAAACAAAAAAAAAAACATAAATAATTAGCACTATAATCACCTGTAAGGATATTCCTGTTTTTCCGTTGAAGAGATAATTCGATTTTTCATACCAACTTCATACAAATTTTTCATTAAAAAAATTCCTTCGTTTTTAAGCAAAATTAACTTGGGTGTGATTTTTGTATATAGTGATGACTAATAGAAGCTATATCCGGCAAAAAATCCGTTACTTGCAAATTGAAATCCCTAAGTCTATGAAAACCGAATTTCAAACCACCGTGCGGCGCGGCGGCGTGCTTCACTAAAACGACTACCAAAGAATATGCAGAGGCGGTGGAAGGTAGGTATTTTTGCCTAAGACTCCAGAAGGTACCTAATTTGGAATAAGGCTGATACTTTTATATATAGACGCAACTATTTTTATGTTTATAGGTATTTCTTTAAACGTGTAGGTGATTGATTAAAGTAAGATAAGAAAATATATTTATTTTGTTCGAACATATGTATACGCAAACTTGAATAAAAGCGCATAGGATAACTTTCTTTTGTTTCATTAAGTATATTACGTTGTATTCTGGCCTGTAAATAATTATTATGAGTAATTGTAATTAAAATAATCTCATGTTAAATCAAACATTCGTTAACACAAACAAAAATAAAGACCGAACAAAATCAAAATCAACATTAAAATACTTTTTTACTTACATATAAAACGCCTATGGCTATGTAATAACAGCCGCACGGATCGATCGATAGTTTTAGCTGACCTCGTATTGTATAGGTTTTATGTACAATGCGAAATATGGAACAATGGAAAAGTATAGTTTGATCTGTAGCCGTGCGTAATTTTCGGAAATGTATCCATAATTTGATTTAAAAGTTAAACATTAAAAGTTAAATTTCACATTTACAAAATGATACAAAAACATTTATTTCCCACAGAAAGCCAATTTAGTTTCAATTTTACAGAATTATTCAAAAGAGAAATTATAGAATTTCAGGAAACGTATTAATTTGTATGTTGGAATTGAATTCATTTATCGTTTGACCCTTTAACGATTTATAAAATACTAGGAATATTATTTGTTTTAAATGTAACTACACTTTTGGATGGCGTGGGTGGAGATTCTCCCTTGATTGAAATACCCCGACCATCCCGGAAATCAGTCAGTCACGATCATCAGCTGCACTGGTTAACAGATCAGAGCTTTAGTAAGCTGAGTAATTTTTTTTTTTTAAACTTTGTGGAACATTTCGTGCCTGTAATTGGAATTTTGCCTATTGTTTCACATTTGTTAATTCAGCCAAAATGTTAATCTTTAATTATCGATTTATCATGATCATTTTATTTATTTATTTGATTATGTGTTATTTTCTTGTTCTATGTGCTTCGCCAACGCCAAGGTACGTAATTAGATTTAGGAGTTCAAGATCTGTTATTAAAAATCTTCTAATTTCTGCTGGCGAATTAAAAATAAAGTTTTTATTTTTATCGAGTTAGCAATTCAGTTCAATATTAAGCTGCTTTCGGTTAGACTAGAAGCCCACCCAACATAGTAGAGAAAAGAGTAAGCAAATGTATTGTCTTCTTCTTCTTTTCTTCTTCTTCTTCTGGTGTCCTGAAATACAGGCCTTACGTCTAGCTTAGGCACCAGTCTCCCACAATGTAATTATTGAAATATAGTAGTTATGTATACTGTGTTAAATGTATTTTATATTGTGGCGAGAAAATAAATCTTATCTTATCTTATAATAATTTTAACAGAAAGCCACCCACAGCTAAACATAGGTCTCTCCCAAGCACCGCCACTTCGACCAGTTCGGTGCTTCTCCCCAGTGGATTCCTGTGGTCGACACCAGGTCTTCGGTCCACCTAGTGGGAGGCCTTCCAACGCTACGTCTTTCAGTACGCAGTCGCAAGTCCAGAACCTTTCAACCCCATCGGCCATCTGTTCTGCGAGCAATATGCCCACTGTCACTTAAGTTACCCGATATGTCGGTTACCTTGGTTCTCCTACGGATGTCTTAATTTCTGATTCGATCGCTTAGGGAACCTCCAAGCATAGCCTTCTTCATTGACCTTTGGGTGACAATCAGCTCTCTTATGAGGCCCGTTGTGACTGACCACGTTTCAGTGCCATAGGTCATCACTGGCAACAAGCACTGGTCAAAGACTTTCGTTTTGAGACATTGCGGTAAATGGGACGAGAAGATATTGCGTAGCTTTCCGCAC
Organism: Aporophyla nigra; assembly: GCA_947507805.1. Lineage (NCBI taxonomy): Eukaryota > Metazoa > Arthropoda > Insecta > Lepidoptera > Noctuidae > Aporophyla > Aporophyla nigra. The sequence goes on along the minus strand of OX382291.1, from coordinate 6,635,390 downwards.
GCTGCCCAGACGAGTCCGATTCGACGATTGACTCTGGCTAAGTAATAACAGTTGCCACTCCAGAACCTTCCGACTCCATCGGCCATCTGTTCTGCGAGCAATGTGCCCTGCCCACTGCCACTTAAGTTTGGCAATTCTTCGGGCTATGTCGGTAACCTTGGTTTTCCTACGGATCTCATCATTTCTGATTCGATCACGTAAGGAAACTCCAAGCATAGTGGCGACCGCGTACTGGAAGAAGTAGCGTTGGAAGGCCCACAAGATGGACCGATGACCTGGTGAAGGCCGCAGGTATACGTTGGATGCGAGAAACACAGAACAGGTCGAAGTGGCGGTGCTTGGGGGACGCCTATGTCCAGCAATGGACGTCTTTCAGCTGAAATGATGATGATGAATAACAGTTACACAGGTCGATCGATCGGGTTAAGTTACACTTGCCGCGGTTGTGGACTGGATGCGGAAGGCGGAGGACAGGGTGTTGTGGTGCAACACGAGAGAGGCCTACGTACGGCCTCACCACAATAAACATTGTAGACATTGTTAAAATTACGGTACATGATATGTTTGCGTTTATTATGGGAGAAGCCCAAGATAGGTCAAAAGTCTCCACCCTCTAGCAGTTAAAAACATTACTTATAAAGAAGTGGACAGCGATAGTCTCATTTGATTGATTGAATGTCGCGGTCGGTCTGTGGATAAATGACCATCTATGTCTACATCTACATACCAAGACCCTGTCTTGGCTCGGAAAGCACTTTAAGGATATCACATTGCCCGATGACTTTGACGATTTGACCTCTTAGATCTTTAAAACTACCCAACGGATTTTGATGCGGTTTTTAGGGTTCCGTTGCCAAATGGCAAAAAACGGAACCCTTATAGATTCGTCATGTCTGTCTGTCCGAGTATGTCACAGCCACTTTTTTCCGAAACTATAAGAGCTATGCTATTGAAACTTGGTAAGCAGATGTATTCTGTGAACCGCATTAAGATTTTTACACAAAAATAGAAAAAACAAACAATAATATTTGGGGTTCCCCATACAAAGAACTGAAATTCAAATATTTTTTTTCATCAAACCCATACGTGTGGGGTATTTATGGATAGGTCTTCAAAAATGATATTGAGGTTTCTAATATCATTTTTTTCTAAACTGAATAATTTGCGCGAGAGACACTTCCAAAGTGGTAAAATGTGTCCCCCCCCCCGTAACTTCTAAAATAAGGGAATGATAAAACTAAAAAAATAAATGATGTACATTACCATGTAAACTTCCACCGAAAATTGGTTTGAACGAGATCTACTAAGTAGTTTTTTTTTAATACGTCATAAATCGTAAACCACAATTTACCTTTAATTCAGTCAACTCAAATATAAAAATTAAAAAAAAAACATTTAATTTCATAAACATAAACCTTATGCATAAACCGTGAATACCTGCAGGTTTGTACGGAACCCTCGGTGCGCGAGTCCGACTCGCACTTGGCCGGTTTTTTGTTATTAGATAGAGTGATTCAAGAGGAAGGTTTATACGTACAATTCGCAGGCGAAGCCGCTTGCAAAAGCTAGTGATTGATGTAATTATATTTGCCAACTAGCTGGCTTGCAAGCCAACTATGTATTTGACATTGGCATGTCTATTTAGAAGATTTGAGTAAATAATTTGAAAAGTCCACCATTCAGCAGAGAGATAATTGCGTAACTTTTTATCGGTAGAAATTGTTTTCATATTGATAGTTAAACAACATTCATTGCGTTATTTACCTTGCTGAGCCGACAATTTATTCGAACAAATGACGCAAGCAATGGTTTAGAAATAATCTTCAATCCCATTCAGATTCTGATAAATAGCGCGTTTCGCAATTATGGTGCTGGTTTACGTACATAACTACATTCCTACTGCTTCAAAATGAGAGGTTTTAAAAAGAAATTCCTTAGCACATCCTGCTCACATACAGGTAATTGCAGTAGTAAGGACATTCTTTCATATCTTGTCAATAATTATGCTTATTTGGCCTTGTGGGGGAAGCAAGGTTGTTATTATTATCAATATGTACGTTTATGATGAAATACAACGTCGCTCTTCACTAAATAATTCGTACACCTAAGAGCTCTTACACACGAGCGGCATGTTGCCAACGACAAAGCAAAAACGTGTCGACGGCAGCGACATGCCATCTTCAAAGACCCGCCGCGCCGGTGGCAGTATGCCGCTCGTGTGTAAAAGCTCTAATTTAGACTGCTTAAATAAAAACTCGCTTTTGGTTTTTGTAGCGCTTCACTCAGCATTGAATTCAAGCGCTTTTAGGGTCGATTTTTTTTACTATTCTTATATACTGACGTTCCTATCTTGTATAGCAGGGTTGAAGCTTTTTTTATAATTAGTCATAATGGCTCAGCATGATTTCCTACCATCTATGTAGTTCATATTTTTAAAGTATTTAGGTATGATTGCTAGGATTGTTGTCCATAAATATCACTTTTCGAAAACACACCGATTTAGAGGTTTTTTTTTTGCAAATTGCAAATTTTACGAATTACGCAGCGATTCCTAGATACGTACTGACAATGCAAACGTACCGTTTTCACGTTTCACCATTTTACTGGTGAAACGGGAAAACCCAAATTAAGTCACAAAGCCACAAATCCATATTTTCGACTAATTAATTTGGGTCAGAAATCTAGTGAAAATATTCAATAATAATGCAGAAGTATTTTTGGGCCACAGAACTATTATGAAGTGTATTACTGTTGGCTAGTAACAATACTGTTGAGATCAGGTATATAATTGTTTTTAATGCGTTAAAAAAAAGATGAGCTTTTCTTGCTAAGGTGTTGGGGCTGGGTGCCGAAAGCCCCTGAAATGAAATGAAATGTTTTTTTCTGTAAGTAGATCTTATAAGACACTTTTACACGTCAACATTTTTTGGTCAATGTTTTTAAAAACTAGATAGCACCGGCATTTCCTGGCTGACTGCTCCCTGAGAAGAAACGCCGTATCAAACTCAGAGGTCGCGAGATTGTTCGAAAGAGATACCGTGACCCTGGCACATGGGCAACTGAAGGAACACTGGTGGGTTTTAGTCAGTAAAAGTCTGACACGCCCTCCCGCTCCGCCCAGAGCGGGAGAAGTCATTTGATGATTTTCCATCCAAAAAAAAAAAGGAGGTCATGGTCTCTTTTAAAGTCCAAACATTATACACCGTGACATTTTGGTCGTCTTCCAACGGCAGCCCACTTCATGTAACCAATGACTACTACACATCCATAAGACAAAAAATAAACATTTGAATAGGTAACTAAAAAATAAAAATATTATTCATTATGATGACGCTTGACGTGTTTTAAATTTCATATTTTGTCTCATGGAAAATGGAGATGTAATGATCTAGCCGACTCGTTCACTGGGTAGGTATGTTCTCTACCGTATGATACGTAAACATTATTAATAGGATGTTTCATAATTCTAATCCGTTATTTATCGTTATTAGTGGTAACAATTTTTAATTACTCCTAGAGGTATATTATGTCGGATACATTGAGTGGACGACCTTTGTAGGACTACTAAAATGTCACGGTGTATAGAATTTTATGTGAGTCTTACAATGCAGCGCAATGTGTGAAAAATCCCTCGCCCCCGTTTCGACAGGCAATATTGAAATACGATTCTAAAAGGTTTAATTAATTATGAGAGTCTAGAGCATAATCACATTTCTTCGCGTGGCTATCGTAACAATCGACTAAGGGACTTATTAGAGATGCGGTCGCCAACCCGCCAAGCGTGGCGATTACTGCAAACCCCCCTAAAATTGTGGAGGCCTATGTCCAGCAGTGGACGTGTTTTGACAGAAATAATGATGATGATGATATAACATAACATCTCGCTTTGTTTTCCCAAAGGGAAGGGCAGAGGTGTATCTATAGTACCTACACCCACATGTTACTAGTTATTTTTAAGTCCCACGTAATAAAGAGTACGCTTATTGGCATCAAATGGGTACAAATCCTTCGGAATACTGCTGAGAAATTCCAGATATAAAAGACCAATTTACAGTTGGCTGACCTCGGAATCCAATCCAGGACCTCATGTTTAGCTATAGCACTTGCGACCAAAGAGGCAGATTAGAGCATTTCTCAAACGCTTTTATCTCATTCTTATCGCTTCCTTGCTTTTTCTAAAATAATATAGATGACCATATTATTAAATCTTTCTTAAATAGTAATGCATAGCTTCCGGAAAAGTCAATGAAACATTATTTCAATTCCTATTTACTTCCCTATTACAGGTTTTTTTGTTGATTTTTTGTGGAGGAACGAATTCAGTCAAGCGCTAATTGCAATCTTTTCAAACATGTAAACAAATGGAATTAAGTAATGGAAATCGATGAGCAGACATTTCGTTCTAGTGTGACTGAACTTGAACTTAGACCGAGATCTAAATATGTTACTTATCTCTAGTTTTGACTGAGACGTTTTAGTTTGACAGTGACAAGACCGCATAACGCATAACCTTTTGGTAAGCTACGTACGTTATTAGGTTAAAATCAAACTTCAAAAGTCATTTCGAAGGTCAACATTACAAAAAACAGTCCCCAAAACGTCCGCCCTTCCTAGTCCTTTAGCTGGGAAGAAATGGCGCAACAAACTCCCCAGCGGCACAGCGTTATTGAAACGGTATGGTAAGCGACCATTGTATGGCTGTAAATAACGTTGCATTATAAAGTACTAGCTTTTTCCAGCGGCTTCGCCCGCGTGAAGGTCGGGAATTATCCCACAGAAAACTACTACCGGGATAAAAATTATCCTATGTGTTAATCCAGAGGGGTAATTGCGGAACTTTTTATCGGTAGGAATTGGTTTAATATTCATAGTTAAACAACATTCATTGCGTTATTTACGTTGCTGAGCTGACAATTTATTCGAACAAATGACGCAATGGTTTAAAAATAATCTTCAAGCCCATCCAGATTCTGATAAATTGTGCGTTTCGCAATTAGGGTGCTGGTTCCTACTGGAACTAATGTGTGCCAAATTTCGTCTAAAGCTGTTCAATAGTTTATGCGTGAACTAGTATTAAACATCCCCATCCACACAAACTTTCACATTTATAAAATGAGTAGGAAAGTAGGATTTATAGCATAGCATACGGTAAGGTTTCCTTCCTCTCCTTTTCTGTAATTATAATTAAATACACGGAATTCAAAAGACTGTGCTTCTAAATTAATATTGAAATTAAATTGCAGTTAAACTAGACTTGAATAAGCAGAAAATCATGACTTTTTCATTCACTCCTTTTCTGTAATTATAATTGAATACACGGGTTTCTTATGATAGTACTTCTTCCTCTAATATTTTAATTAAATGAGACTTGATTACGCACTGAACCATGCACTCCCCGTGTAAAATTTTGCTCTGTCAAGTCTGCCGGCTGCAGTGCGGCCGCTGTCCTGAGTTCGATATCTTCTTATTGCAGCAGAGTGATGGAAAGATGGAGTGCCAATGTGTCCGCGCACACACTTGTGCAGTGTGATATTTTCTGCGCTTGAGATTTTCCGCCATAGCCTGCACCAAAAATTCAAAGTCGTTGCACTCTCACTTTTGGAGGCTTTTTCTTTGCACCATTCGATGTATTACTATGTTATCCCTTCCAATGGCTAGACCCTATTTTATTTTGTGGATGGGAAATCATCAATTGACGTCTCACGCTCTGGCTGGAGCGGAAGGGCGTATAAGACTTTTACTGACTAAACCCATCCGTGTTCCTTCAGTTGCCTATATGCCAGGGCCACGGTAACTCTTTCGAACAAAACTCGCTACCCGGGCAGAATGGCTAAGCCCTAAGGTAAGAAGTTTATGACAAGTCGGTTTTACGTCTTTTACCAATTGAAGGACATTTACGTCGTCGACTATAAGAAACCTTAAAAAACACCGATTAGATAATCAAACTATCATTAATGTACCAAACGAGGTGATAACTAGTATTACCTCGAAATAACTCTTTACATTGTAAATACGGGTGGCACATGTAGAATGTACTCTAGTGGACGTATAGGGGCCGTAATTGTGATGAATGTATTTATCGATATCTATGTACTTGCATGCGAAGACATCTAATAGAGGTTAAGGGCTGCGATAAGGGCCCCCGCCTGCCAAGCGTGCCGATTACGGCAAACAAAAAATTGGGTGAGGCCAATGTAGTTATATTTTCTTAGCTATCTGCTTAGATACTCACCAATATACGTAATTAAGTGCAATTTCTGCTTAAATAAACCAAAAAAATAATTTAATTTACATGATTTGTGGCTAAAACAGAGATCTGAGCAAAGCAGTAGATATCGTGGTATCTAAGTTTAAAAATTAAAGCATTTTAACTATTTGCTGGTCACTGTCAGATTGTAGGTATGTTGATTAAAATATGGTTCACGCCCGTAAAAAATAAGGTCCGATACAGGGACTTTACAGATTTATAATCGCCCTTTAAACTCCTGTTAGAATTGACCTCAACTGTCGTGATTTCATAAATCAGTCATTCAATTGGGTATTAAGAACTCAGAGAGATGTAGTAAACACGTTTGTCAATATCACAGAGGCCTATTTGAATTATGACAGAACCACAAGGCCGATTCTTGCTATTGAAATCGTTCAATTTCTAATCACAGTCTCATCTCGGCGACAGCCAAATGTCAAAAAATTGTCAACAATGTATGGGAAATCGATGTATTTTTGAAAGATTGAGACTGTGAACGTTCTTAAAATAACTAGAATTGCCCCCCTGTTCACGCTGTTAAACTTCCCACTATCCAAAGCGGAAAATTGAATGATCTCGCTCAAAGTCGACACGTATTCTTGCGAAAATTAGACACGTTCTTTGTTCATACATTTTTAGCTGTTGTTTGTTTAATTTCACACAATCAAGTCTTTAGCCAGGTCGGTTATTGAACTCGAAGTAAACTGTTATTCAATGGAACTGATAAATGCTTAATTAATATTCACAGACCGTAAGCAGTTTATGTGATTTGTATGGATTTAATGTCTGAATTTTTTTTTTTTGTTATTGAGAGCATGTTTGTTTTGAGGGACTTGCGGCTAAGTAACCACAAGGGTTGATCGATCAGGATAAGATTCGTTTGCCGCGGTTGGTCCATGGAGAGGAGACCATCTTTAAATGCCAAGATTCTCCCGTGCCTTGGAAAACACGATAAGTTGTTCGTCCCGGCTGCCATTTGTGTATTTTTGGCAGTCGTTATGGGTCGACAGAAGCCTGAAAGTCTGGCTTCCAATCTGATCATAGGGTATCGTCGTGTTGCCTGGGTTGAAGAGGTCAGATAGACAGTTGCTCCATGTAAAATACTGGTTTTAAGTTGCATCCGGTAAGACTGGTAGCCGACCCTAGGTATGGCACGCCCAACTATTTGGCATAGCTGATGTAGGTAATGAAATATCATTGGCAAGGGACCTTCATATTCTCAATACTTAATAATATGGTTTATTACGCAGTCATCAGCATTATGTCTTCAAACCTCAAGGCGACTTTTTGTCGCAATCGATTATTTTTATAAACGTTTAATGTCGCATTGTCGCATGACTGACGACTGACGACGAACTCCAAGGACTGGGTACTCAACCAAGACTGCTTGCGTATCTGTTATATAAGCATTAAGTATGCCTACGCGATTGAGATCAGAGCATTTCCGTATTTTTAAGAACAACTCAACTTCTCCGCTTCATTAACCTTTTGACCGCCAGAGTCATGTATAGATGACAAACCAAAATGTGCCCAGCACGCCACGGTCATGATAGCAAATCGTGACCGTGGAGTGCTGGGCACATTTTGGTTTGTCATCTATACATGACTCTGGCGGTCAATAGGTTAATGGCTTTTGTGGAAGAGACACCACAATTTTGTCAATGTCACATAAGTATGAGGATAGAGCAGTAGTGGCTCAGTGGTATCGGTCCCGACTTATATGTTTCTGGTCTTGAGTTCAAACCCAGACGGGCACCTAAAGCCTGTGAGACACTTTACTTTGTGCATTTATTTCATCACCACTGCTCTCAAAACAGTGAAGGAAAACATCGTGAGGAAACTGTCGTGTCCTAGAACCAAAAATTCGAGGACAAGTGACATTCACCAACCTGTACTAGGCCCGTGTGGTCGATGGTGGCCTACTCCGTCTTACAGAGAGGAGACCTGTGTCCCAGCAGAGGGAACATTATAGACTGGTTATGTAATACAAAGTCAAAGCATTTATTTCAAACTAGCTTCTGCCCGCGACTTCGTCCGCGTTAAATTTCTTGTTCCCCTGACCCTTCCCGTCGCGTCGAATCGCCTACCTGTGCGATTTTCCCCGTTTTTGCAACATTTTTCATTACTGCTCCGCTCCTTTTGATCGTAGCGTAATGTTATATAGCCTATAGCCTTTCTCGATAAATAGGCTACCCAACACAAAAAGATTTTTCAATTCGGTCCAGTAGTTCTTGAGATTAGCGCGTTCAATCAAACAAACAAACTCTTCAGCTTTATAATATTAGTATAGATAGGCACATAAAAGGCGCTTTCGAACGTCAGCAGTGACATTATAAAAACTTTTTTACAAAAAAAAACAACCGACTTCCTTAAAAACACTACAAAGTGAAAAATAACTTTAATTTCGGTAGTCGGTGTCTTAGGATCTGTATTTATGGTTTTTTTGCCACCGACTTCCGAAATTAAAGTTATTTTTCACTTTGTAGTGTTTTTAAGGAAGTCGGTTGTTTTTTTTTGTAAAAAAGTTTTTATTTTTAAATTTTTAATTGTGGTATTCACCCTGCACTAATTCCAAACAAACAATGCATATTTATGCGATAGCAGAACTCGCGGTTGATTTCCTGTCATTTTTTAAAGAGTTCCGGTGTCTGTCTCCCGAACTCATCATCAGATCTATATGAAAATTATATGGGACCATTTCGGAATAAACCCCTTTCGAACAAAAAAAGAATTTTGCAAATCCATTTATATATGACGGAGTTATGCCCGAACATACATAAAAAAAAAAACCAACCATGGCCAGGCCAAAATGATTAAGGCTGCTTTTTTTTTTATTAAGCAGACAGTAGAGTGGGTCAGAGCCCACTCTAGTGTCTGCTGAGGAATCAATTCTCGATGTCAACGAGTATGTCTATCTAGGACAAGATATCTTCTAACTCCTGATCGATAAGGAGTTGTACCTTCCATCATCAGCTCAACGGAATATAAGAATACAAGTAACGGTCTAAACGTGCCTATAATATTCAAAGAATTATCCCCTAACCTTCTAACCTTTCACTGTAAGTTCCTATATGTACTGTTCACCGATGAGGAGTTCCATGCGGTATCTTCGAAGACTATAATTAGTTCACCACGGATGGATAGATAGAACCAGCAATTATTTTTGATCTTTAGTACAATATCCAAATCACATTACGTGTACTGTTTGTTTTTGAGGAGTTCCTTCGTTTATCTCCCAAAGTATACATCAAATCTTCACAAAATTAATATGGGACCACCTCAGGAGTATACCCTTACGATTAAAAAAAGAATTTTCAAAATCGGTTGACAATTGGCGGAGAAATCGGTGAACATACATAAAAAAAAAAAAAAAATACATACAGTCGAACATATAACCTCCTCCTTTTTTTGAAGTCGGTTAAAAATAGGATTGATTTTAGTCGTCCATTCCAAAAGGTAGTTTCGTATGGAGAAGAATGGGCAAGAAACTCCACAAACATATTCTGAAACGTTTAATTTTCTTAATTTTACTTCTTATCTTTCCAGATGGTTCCATGGAGTGATGTCAGCCAAGGAGGCGGAACACCTGATCATGGATAAGGGCAAGAACGGCTCCTTCCTGGTGAGGGAGTCGCAAGCCCACCCCGGGGAGTACGTGCTGTCGGTCAGGGTGCGTGGGAGAGTCAGCCACGTAATGATTAGAAAACAGGTGAGTCTTTTAACCGTTTATTGATTACGTCAGGTCCAGTTTCAGCACTTCTGACGCCTATCATCCCCGGCCCTTTTCAACAGTTACGTGTTACAAACTCTTATCATTAATGAAAACCCAGCATGTCACAGCACCAGTATTAAAATTGCGGTTACTGACCGCAATTTCTGTAAGTGGCCCCAAAACAAAAACGAAACAATGCAATACCTAACGCAATACCTGGTCGAGCCTAGCACAGGAGCTTGGGCATCTACACAAGAAAAGAGATGAGGTCTTTGCCCATCTGTGGATGAGGGCGCATGTGGATGACGAAGCGACTCCATTATGTCGCATAGGTGGCCAAAGTAGGTACATAGTTCCCGTAAAAATATATGGCCGTTAATTTGTACAAATTCTGATACATTTTGAATTAATTCAGTGATTACTGTCTACTCATAAATGACGGAATAGGCTTCTCGTGTTAGGAATCTTAACCGAGGATTTCTCTACAATTCTTTTGGAAAAGGTTTAAATTTCAATCTGCAGTTCCACGAAAATCATAAATATAAACTTTGTTCTTTGTTATTAAAGCTTGGGAATTAAAATAACGTACCTACTCCGATGTTTTAAGATCTGTAACCAATGGTAACAGTTTAGTCATTCCTTCACCAATGAATAAAGAAAACATTGCGAATAATGAGGCTGACACGGTTAACGCATGCGCTCCAGCATGTTACGGAGTGTAGAGCAGAACTGGCCAGGCACACACGTTTTATTTGACAGCTGGATGACAGTTGACGTCCAAGATATTGACTGCGTCAAATAAGCGATCCGCAGAGCCAATAAAGCTTTTTGTTTATTAGTTATTTTGTATCAATTTAAGTAATAAAATTATATCCTCCTAACAATTGCCTGGTCCAATAACAAGATTATAAATTTATTATTCTTGCCCTGAAATTATATCATAGGTCAGAGAGTAAATTGAACTAAGGAGATAATTGGGTACCAATGTGACCCGTGCTATTTTGCCAAGATTGGCAATAATTGGAGATAATTTAGAATAATTATTTGTTAAATTTTAGGTTATAATTTGTTGGCTGACCTACATACAGTGAAATGTCGATTATCCAAACTATTTGGGGGACATGCGTGTTCCTAAAACCGTTATTTTCGGATAATCGAACTGTATTTTTTCAGACCCTGGAGTAGATTTAGCCATACTAATTTATGTATAGGTGAATAAAACCATTATGTGCATATTTATATCTTTAATGAGAAATTGTTTCTTTCACGCAGTTTTTAGTTAAACGACTAGCGGCTACTTGGGAGTGATATATGAGTACATACAACTAACAATCCGAGACAATTTCGCGTGTATTCGCTGACTGGCGCGACGCGACATTACTAGAACAATTTCCATGAAAACTGATCTACCAATCTCGTCGTGGTCTACGATAGCCTTAACAAAGTGCAAAATCAATAGGTGCAGATTTTTGTACTTTTATGTTTTGGGACTTAAAAAAAGTAAGCCAATCTATAGTTTTTTAAATCGTCAAAAGTGCAAATTAATTCTAACTGTATGTACATAAAGTACTACTCGTGAAGTATAGAGAATGAGACCAATGGAACGTGTCACTATTTACCTACTGGCATTGTAATTATGCACTTATTAAATGTATACAGGTATTCCAATTACTTGGCTAACAACGGACCCATTAGAAGTACATACATACATACAATCACGCCTTTTTTCCCATGGGGGTAGGCAGAAACCACGTAACGCCACCTGCTACGATCTCTACACACTCCTTTTACCTCGTTTAGGTTCATACAATTGGTCATACACACACGCCGGTTGCGAGTACTACGCACCTGACCTTTCTGAAGAACATCACCAATAAGGTCCCTATATGTATGTCCTCCTAGGGCGTCCCCTCCCGGTGTTTCCACTCACATCTGCCTTGTAAATACCTTTTGGTCATGTTGAGAGGATGAATGAAGGTCGGCTCACAAAAGGTATTTACAAGTACATACTTCGGTAATATTTGCGTCATCTTATAAATAGTTAATTATCATCTTATAATCATCATCATTTCAGCCGTAAGACGTCCACTGCTGGACTTAGGCCTCCCCCAATTTGGGGGGCTTTGCCATAATCGCCACGCTTGGCAGGCGGGTTGGCGATCGCAGTATGGTGGTAAAATGCATAGAGAACGCTGCTGCCCATTCTCTCATCTTCTAATGTTTTTAATTAAATCCGTAACTACAGAAGACATTAAATTTCGAAAGCATTCCAAATTCCGGCAATGTGAACTCATAAATTAGTGTTTATGTTAGATGAATTAGGTACTGATGAGAAAAGGCCCTAGAAGATTAGTTTAGTAATCTAAAAATAAAAGACTTTCGATTTAAGATCGACTTAAACTTTTAGATTTTAGTTCGTTTCGTTCTACGATTAAACTTTAAAAGAGGCCATGACCTCTGAGTTTGTATCGGTATTTCTTCTCAGGGAACAGTCAGCTAGGAAGTGCCAGCGTCATCTAGTTTTGAAAATATTGATGTGTAAAAGTGTCTTATAAGATCTACTAGCCAGGGTTGCGATATCTGTTCGAAAGAGTTACCGTGAAATTGGCATATGGGCAACTGAAGGAACACGGATGGGTTTTAGTCAGTAAAAGTCTGACATGCCCTTCTACTCCATCCTAGAGCGGGAGACGTCATTTGATGATTTTGAAAAAAAATATAAAAAAGATCTACTTACTTATACAAACATTGAATTTTATTACTACCTACGACACATTTTTAAATCTTCCGTCATCTTTGACGTTGATAGACTTGTCACTTTGTCTTTGCCATTATCTGCCTACCCTTTTCCCAACGTTGGGGTTGGCTTACAGACTAACTATGCAGCTGAGTACCAGTAAGTTACATGGAAAGATTGCTTTTCTGACCTATACAGCCCAGTTATTTGGGTAACTACGATACTCCTTGATAAGACTCGTTGTCAGACTTTCCGGCTTCGGACCACCCGTTACGACGCTCAAAGATTCGCCAAAGACAGCCACGAGACACGGAAGGGTCTTGATATTTATAGACGATCACCCATCCACAGATCAACCTCGATAAGGGTTGCTTAACTTAATATTACTTAGCAACGAGCTATCACTACGTCTTGGCTCACACTTCTTTTTGTTGACCGACGAGCAACATTAGTAAAAAACAAGCAAGGTTGAGCATGAATACCTACTTACATAGCTGACCTTGCTTGTTACCCTTGCAGCCTCGTGGGCACAGTTATGGGGGCACGAGGAATTCCATAGTACGCCATTAACATGCTTGTCGTTTTAACATTTGTCATAATTAATTCATAATGTTGCATTTTACCCACATCTCGTGTGCATTGAGGACAGCTTAGGGAATACTGCACACCCTACGTGAAATAGTCAGCAACATCAAGGCTTTGCTGGCCTTCCTCGAGGAGCTGGGGTGGATCGAATAACCGATTTGGGAACACCCGTACGCAAAATACGTGCTCAGACGTGGACACCAGTCTTACAATTTGCTTTGTTAAATGGGTTCCCTGTTTTGAGCTTTCAAGGCGTGCACCCGATGAGATTACCTGTCGAAAAAAAATTTTTACAAAAAAACTTTTTTACTAAAAAAAAAAAAAAAGGACTTCCTTAAAAACACTACAAACTGAAAAATAACTTTTATTTCGGAAGTCGGTGTCTTAGGATCTGTATTTATGGTTTTTTTGCCACCGACTCCCGTAATTAAAGTTATTTTTCAGTTTGTAGTGTTTTTAAGGAAGTCGGTTTTTTTTTTTTTTGTAAAAAGTTTTTATTTTTAAATTTTTGGTTGTGGTATCCACCCCGCACTAATTCCAAACAAACAATGCATATTTATGCGATAGCAGAAATCGCGGTTGATTTGCTGTTATTTTTTAAAGAGTTTCGGTGTCTATCTCTGGAACTCAACATCAGATCTATATGAAATTTTTAGGGGACCATTTTGGAATAAACTTCTTTCAAACAAGAAAGAAACAAGAATTTTGCAAATCCGTCTATACAGGGTTATTTGTAAAACACCGGCAACCTTTCAGGACTATGTTACTAACATCACAATCAATAACTTTTGTTCTATGACTTTTAAAAATTCATCATAATTTAGTTTATCAAATTTTCATACAAAAATCATCCGCCCGTAAATAGGTCAAGTTCAAGCGCCCCACCGCCCTAACCCCGCTCCCCTTGCTAATGTAGTATCCCTTTCTTTTACTTCCCATAGACTTCGTAACATTTAGAGCGTTCAATTTAAATATTTTTATTTTTGTATGAAAATCTGATGAACTAAAGTATGATGAATTTTTAAAAGTCATAGAACAAAAGTTGTTGATTATGATGTTAGTAACATAGTCCTGAAAGGTTGCCGGTGTTTTACAAATAACCCTGTATATGACGGAGTTATGGACGAACATACATTAAAAAAAAATATATATATATATATATAAACATCCGAATTGAGAACCTCCTCCTTTTTGAAGTCGGTTAAAAATCGAAAAACATGTCAAAGTTTCATAAACTTTCATCCCTATAGTGTATCTATTCCATAGATATGTTAACACTATTTCATGCACAAAAGCGGAGCAGCTGCTGTCACTAATGTCATCTGTCAAACAGTAGCAATGGCGGGAAACAGAAACGGAAAAACAGGTCTGCATGGTCGCGCCTGATGTGGTGATGAGCCAGTGAAGGGATATTATTCAACAGAAATACGGAATCAACAGGATTCTACAATCTCCTCTGTAACCCCATCAGGGGATGAGTTTCTAAAATCGATTCTTTATTGTCCACAGCAGAGTGGGATCTGCTTATCATGCTTAACTTTCTGCTTCTACAATAAATGTTGCGGCTAAGTAATAACAACGGCACAAGCCGACAGATTAGGTTAAGCAATCCCTGTCATGGTTGGTCCGTGGATTGGTGATCATATTTACACACTAATACCCTTCCGCACTTCGGAAAACAAACTAAGGTGGAAACTCCAAATGACCTTTTTATGAAATCGTCATTCAATGGAATTAAATGTGTTTAGAGGGTTGTATTGATGAGTTTAAAGATGATAATTCTTTTAATGTTTTTCAGTTATAAGTACGATATTATAGTTATCCATATACTAACTTTCTAGTAATGGGAATAAGATAAGATAAGACAATATTTATTTGAATTTAATATAACTGAACAGAAGTCGTCGCAGGAACTTCCCACACTCATTCAGTTTGCTGATTTTTTTAATAATCGGTATAGAGCTTTGGATTTTTGGGTAGTAAATATAATTCTGGCTCTACAAGTGAAAGTCATAGAAATAGTAATATCAACGCAATCAATTTTAATGAAAATACAAACTGGCATTGACCTCTGTGCTGCAATAACCGTATGAAAATTATATTTTCGTGGATCATGAACGGGTCGTCAGACAGAAGCCCGAAAGTCTGACAACTAGTCTTACCCAAAGGGTATCGTATTACCCTGTAACTGGGGTGTGGAGGTCAGTTATGCAGGCGCTTTTGTGGAGTACTAGTATTCAGCTGCATCCGGTTAGAGAAGCAGATTGATTGAAGTGCATGTTGTCTATCATTAAGTGGTTCTACGGCTGATTATAAAGCTGAAGAGTTTGTTTGTTTGTTTGGTTGAACGCGGTAATCTCAGGAACTACTGGTCCGAATTGAAAAATGTTTTTGTTTTTTGTAGTTGGGTAGCCTATTTATTGAGGAAAGCTATAGTCTATATAACATCACGCTACAATGAAAAGGAGCGGAGCAGCAATGAACAATGAACGAAAACTGGCAGGCAATTCGGTGCGACGGTAAGGGTCAGGGGAGTAAAAATTTGACGCGGACAAAATCGCGGGCAGAAGCTAGTTTAGCATAAAAACCAATGAAATACTACCACAAAACGATAATCATTGACAATCATGCGATTAACTATATTAGACATTACTTCTTATTCATAGGTAACTGGCACTCTAGCAGGTACCAATAATATCTTAAAAACAAAGGAAGGCCATTGAACATTTTTGACATTGAAATCTACCACAAAATATTCCGAAACTGTATTAGGTAAATACTACTCCTAATTCGAAGAAGGATGAAATTATAGGGGGAAATGGGAAAAAAACTGTCATATTTTTTTGTGGACCGCAGTACCCTTGGCCTGGGGTCAATATAAACCCATGACTCAGTGTAATTATGGAAGATTCCTACGACTGGCAATATACAGTGGTTATAGTAACTTTCGATCGTTCATAAAATGTATCTCTTCCTTTTGCGGGTTTTCCAAAACTTGTCATTTTATATCGTGTAACGGGTTTACGTAATTATTGGTTGCGTTGCGCAACAGATGCTTTTGTTCTTTTAATAACGCCGCCATTTTGTTGGTGATCCAAAAAAATAAATATCTTTCTAAACTTGAATGGTATAATAAAATTAGGTCAAAATTTGAAAATGTTAAGATTAATTTATCCCCTCTAAAAAAATTCTCGAAAAATACCTATTTTTTACGCTTCTTAAGGGATTTCTGGCCTTAATATGGGGTCTGAAAGAATGTTCTTTTGTTCTACACCACCAGTATTGGGTTTTAAACAGACAATTGCGCGAATTGCTGTGTTTTGTTGGTCTTTAACAATTTTTATACATTTTTCGCGCAAGATATACATAGATACACACATGTCAATATAAAGTTATCCAGATTTGAAATATTTTTCTGAAATTTCATCATAAATTAAACTGAACTAATTTTAATCGAAAGATGTTACTTAATCACGTCTCCTGTTTAAAAGTGTTATTAGTATTATTGAGAACCAAACTTGAAACTGCAAAACAGAGACTATTCTATCCAAAACATGATTACTCACTCCAGAAGTGCCAAAAGTAATCTGAACCCCTTTGTGGTAACGTGGCCGAATGATACCCTACCAAACAAGGCGATCGTGTTAATCAATTAAATGACACGTAATCTTCAAAACAATGTACTGTAATGAACAAAAAATTAAGAAGAACATTAGGACTTTTTGCTTGTTACAATAATTTTTAGGATGCCGTATCCAAATGCCTTAGACGACACACGAAAAAGTAACGTAATAAAATCTGAGCATTGAGAATACAACAGAGGGCAGCGCGGTTGAGTCTCAGCGCGACGAAAAAATACAATGTTCCATTTTCAAAACTCAGTGCTAACTAAATAGTTGCCCCTGCTTCGCAGTTTTCACGACTAGAGAAAATATCGACTTTTCTTTATAAAATGTAAGTTTAATTCTAAATTATTGTACTTATAAACCTTGTTGACTACATTTTCTAAAATATGGTGAAACCGCCACGTCATCATCTGAAACAGCCAGGAAATGCTTTATATTATTATATGTATAAGTAGATGAAATAAGTGTTACATTCACATAAGCTCTTGGCTGAACCAAACCGGTGAAGGAAAACATCGTGAGCAAATGTAATAGAACCAAAAATTCGAAGACATTTGGCATCCACCTACACGCACTGGACCTGCGTGGTGGATTTCGGCGCACTCCCTGTCACTAAGAAGAGGGCTATGTCCCAGCAGTGGGGTAAATAAGTATAGGTGGATTGTAACAAGGAAATTGTTTTTAACACAGGTTTTTATTAGGTTCACCCGTATGTTTGTATCTTTGTACTCGATTTTGACGCACTTCGAATGGTCAGATTTCATTTAAACTTGGTAGACTTATCGAGGACCGATGACAATACAGTAATTTCATAAATTTGTGCCATTATTTTTGCCAGGGTTACCAGGATAGCAAAAAAAAAACTTTCTTCGAAAACTACGTTGATATACATATGTAACAAAATTTAAAAATTACGCTGACATACGTCACAAAATTCGAAACACTAATTTGATATCTATAAAAAATGCCTCAAAAAGCACCCCACGCTTTTTTCCATTATTTTCTACTTTTTAGTTTGGTTTTCTACCTAAAGGTAAATGAGTTAAATATTAGACGGTGGCACGGAACCTCTCATGTGGTACCCGACACGTACTGGCTTTTTTTTGCTTGTTACAAATTACAAAACACGCGGTCGTTGGAACATAAAATTGGGCTCAAATTCGCCCACATGCGAGTCAAAAATGGTTCCATACTTAGTTGGCACAGATAGTTGTAGGATATTATTGACGTTGTGTTATTATTTTAACTGCTGTGTTAAATTATGTTATTGTTTTTATTATGTCATGATTTTGAGCGTGGTTTTCTTAGAAAACACTATCAGAGGAATAGTTTTAATTGAATCTAAAACATGAAACATTTGCTTTGCTACTTTGTTAATCAACTGTAAAGCTTCTAATATATTGTAGCTTATATGTACCTACCGTACAAATCAGCCCACTGCTGGGACACGGGCCTGCTCATAGTGAGAGGGAGTGGGCCGTAAGTCCGTAATCCACCACGCGGGCCAATCGCAGGCTGTTAGATATCATATGTCTTCGAATGTTTGGTTCTTGGTCATACTGGTTTCCTCAGGATGTTTTCCTTCACAGACTTAAGCAGGTAGAAAACCTTAGTTATTTTAATGTTTTAAACAGTCTACAGAGATTTAATTTATAAATAAAACGATTATGTAAGAAATCGTTCCAGATTACCAAAAAATAAATCTGAAGACAATAATATTATAACTGTATCAGTATAGCTGCCATCCCACGGCTCATTAATTGACAAGCCGCAACAGACGTTGGTACGCTCGGCCCGTCGGGTCCTGTCACGGCCCGCGCCGTGAATTCCCATGGCGTGTATCAGCATGATGAGGCCTGTTGGACGCTGTTCGACATATCAGTTAATGCGGAGCGCATGACTACGTGTGCAGCCGCTGTGGCTTTATTCAGTGGTTAACGTTTGATAAGCCGATCAAAAAGTAAGCAGAAGTAACGCGCCCGTAAAGGCCATGACAGGTGCCCTCGCGCCGCGCCACGCCGCGCCGCGTTGTTACCGACACTTGACGGACGGAACGGGCGACGACATGCTAGCGGAGGCCTCATCAGATGCGACGGTGTCCACGGCCTGTCGACTTAACTTGGCGCGATCTACTGGTGAGAAAACGGCCCGTGGGACAGCAGCATCACATTGTCGATATCTATTTGCACATTAAGTAGGTGTCACATAAGAGGCAAGGTTAACGAACTTCATGTCACACGGCTCTAAAGAGAGGATTATCAAGTCTGTGGCCTTGATAACCATTGAAAATGGGCTGAAAATAGAGCAAGTTAGCACGTGGGTGGCTATTTTATGTTGATTCATGTTGGTTTTGATATATTTTTAAACCAAACGGAGTTTCCTCACCAAAGAATCACGTCGTCATCCTAACAAAATAGTAGGAATGTTGGACATGGAGTAGAGCAACTGCTAGATGGCAGGGCGGCCTACAGAAGATCGCAGGGGAGACCAGCATAGTTATTCACAAGCATTCGATTCGCTTCCGTACTGAATCGAACCCCAATCATTGTTATCGTAGGAGTCCTGAAAACGGTATTCACAAATGCAAAACCCGTAAATTTTGTCATTTTAAATAAAAAAATAATAGAAGCGTGTTTTTTAGTTTTTAAAACTATTATTTATTTTCTATTTTTTAGGGTGTTTCGAATTTTGAGACGTATGTCAGCGTAGTTTTCGAAGACAGTTTTTTTGCTGTTCTGGTAACCCTGGCAAGGATGATGGCACAAATTTATGAAATTATAGTATTGTCATTGGTCCTCGATAAGTCTACAGAGTTTAAATGAAATCTGGTCGTTTAAAGTGGGTAAAATCGCGCTATAAGGGTTCGGTTACAAACAAACATACAAACATACAAGTGAAGCTAATATAAAGCTTGTAAAAACAAACTGCCAACCCTGTTTAAGCATTATACAAAGACTACTCTCTCACTCATAATCAGCCTCTATTGTTACCACCGCTGGGACACAGGCCTCCTCTCCGTGAGAGGGAGTGGGCCGTAATGTACCACTCGGGCCCAGTGCGGGTTGGTTGATGTCACATGTCTTCGAATTTTTGGTTCTAGTACATGCTGTTTCCCAACAATGCCAATGTTTTCTTTCGCCGTTTTGTGACCAGTGGTGATTAAATTATTTACACAAAGTGAAACAGTGTACTTTCTGAGTACGAACCCACGACCTACACCCCTAAGTCACGGCCGAGCCCACTGGGCCACCAGTGCTCTCACACTCTCACTACTTCATCATTATCCTGTCCTTTTCTTAAATTTCTTCTATACTTCTCAATTATTTGTCAAGTAAGATCTCTTACACACGAGCGGTATGTTGCTAACGGCAAGTAACTGCAGCCGTCGACACGCGATGATGACGCTGATCTTTGAAGATGGCATGTCGCCGGCTGCAGTCGGCTGCCGTCGGCTGCCGTCGAGTCGCGTCGACGGCTGTCGCCGACACGTACCTTTGCCGTTGGCAACATGCCGCTCGTGTGTAAGAGCTCTAAGATAGGATTCTAGTTAAGTACCTAATAACAGCGGAACGGGACGAACGGCCAATGGATGAACCGTAAAATAGATTCGCTGGAATGTAAAACACCGTTCCTTGTGGTCAATTTATTTTTATAAATAAATAATGTTGTTATATCAAATCAGCCTATCGCAGTCCACGGCTGGACACAGTCTTCTCCCAGGCCGCGCCACATCATTCTATCCTCCTTCCGCATCCAGTCTTCATCCGCGTCCAGCGCTTGCCGATACGCGAAACAATATTTTTCGATGTAAAACAATAAATATTATTAGAAATATTAGTCATTATTAACACATAAAATAACATCACGCCTTATTTCTCCGAAGGGTTGGGCAGAGGTGTACCTGTACACCCTCATTTCGCCAATTATGTTTAAAAACCATGTAATAGGGGCGAGCCTATTGCCATTAACCGGGCACAAGTCCCGACACCGGGCTGCTACTGTGAAATCCAGATAGAAAAACCAAACCAAATATCACTGCCCGACCTGCACGCGTAGCATGACCGCCATAGAAAGAACTTTGTCTATTCTTGGTAGAATCGAGATAGAACTCCAACATCGAAACGGGTTATGTCGATGGAAGAATAGAGAAAATTATAAATTGTAGAAAGATTACTACCGTTTTATGCAGGCTTAGCATGGCGCTTTCATTTCTACGGAGAATAGACACAGCTCTTTCCATACAAAGTGGCAGTTCGTTTCTCTAATTTTGACATCGCACCGTAGAAATCTTTCTACAATCTGTCATCTTGTCATTCGTTTCTCGATCTTTGTCTACGTCCATATAGATGTAGACTATTCCAGAAGAAAGTTTTCTATCCGAACTGTAAAAATTTCTCTGACAACTGTTATTTGTCTAAGCTAGTGAAGACAATTTGATTTTGTAATCGCCATGATTAATAGTGTTGATTTAGATTTAAAACAAAACAACAACCGTAAGTAAATAAATAAAGAAACTTTGGATAAATGTATTTTATTGTTGTTAATTTTCACATAGTGTGAACTTTCACTTTGACTATTCTTCCGTCGACAAATCCCCTTTCTACGGTGGTCATGCTACACATGCTGGGAGTTGAACCAAGGACCCCATGCGGAGCAGTAGCGTTTGCTACCACTAGACGAACGAGGCAGTCAGAATTGATTAATTATAAAAAATCCGTGTAAAGTCTTAATATGTGCAACAGACTTAATTGGAGTTGAACTTTAAAAATAATCTACTATTAGTCCCGTTTACAAATAAAGATTTTAATTATGAACTGTAGATTTATTAACGTATATTTATAATATACCGTAGAGCAATCAAAAATATCTAGACAATTAATTAGCATGCATAATTTTGCAAATGTTAGAAACCAATTCCTTAGCATATACATACAATGATATTTATTTATTTACTTTATTAAAGACGATAAGCTTACTTTCAGAGCTAACAGACTTAAAATTAAAAATACATTCAAACCTAAATAATTTACCTATAATGTTGCCATTGAGGCCACCTCTCGGTGGGAGGATGGTGGCTTTTTTTTTTTCTGGATGGGAAATCATCAAATGACTTCTCCCGCTCTGGGCGGAGCGGGAGGGCGTGTCAGACTTTTACTGACTAAAACCCACCCGTGTTCCTTCAGTTGCCCATGTGCCAGGGTCACGGTATCTCTTTCGGACAATCTCGCGACCCTGGCAGGCATCGGTCCTGGCAGACCCCTTCAGTATTGCTGATATCTCTTTGAGCCGCGCATGGAACACTACGCGCCGTCGACCCGAGCCTGGTCCTTACCGCTGAGCTACCCATTGCTCGCCGCCCGCAAGCTCGCGCCTACGGTGGCCGGGAGTCCGCTATAGACTCCCGACGCCCGGGGCGTCTCCTCCTGCGGCGGCTAGGGACGTGAGGGCGCAGAGACTGCCACTCCCTCACGCGCCCCGCCTCCTCATTCGCAAGCATTACTGCTTCGCAGAAGGAGGTGACGGAATTTTGCAAATGTCAGAAACCAATTCCTTAGCATATATATACAATGATATTTATTTATTTACTTTATTAAAGACGATAAGCTTACTTTCAGAGCTAACAGACTTAAAATTAAAAATACATACAAACCTAAATAATTTACCTATAATGTTGCCATTGAGGCCTCCTCTCCGTGGGAGGATGGTGGCTACTATCCATCACGAGGGCCTAGTGCGGGTTGGTAGATGTCACATGTCTTCAAATTTTCGGTTCTAGAACATGCCGGTTTCCTCACAATGGTTTGAGAGCAGTGGTGATGAAATAATTTATAAAAAGTACCAAACTTGCTACCTACCACTCGTAAGCCGCAACTGTTACTTCTGAGGCACCACTGCATAATACGTAATTACCTGTTTATAAAAGAGGAAAATCAATTTCTAGGGCATCAAAAAATTCGTCAGCATCTCTGACAACAGGCAAAGTGCCTAAAGGGCTGGCAGCACTGCTGCATTGTATGACAATGCTGGTTTTTTGGTCAAATATAATTATTTAAATATAATAATTAGACTGTTTTGATTATGTTAATAACACGTATTTGCATAATCATTTTTTTTACTACTTATAAGACCAAAAAACAGTGTGATAATTGCTTAACACACTAACAGTAGTAATGGCATTCATTTTGACAGTTCAATAACATTCATTGCGTTATTTAAGTTGTTGAGCAGTCAGATATTTCGAACATATGAAGCAGTGGATTACCAATATCAATTAGGTTACAGGACCTTCACTCAGTATATTTTAGTCGACTAAATCAGCCTTCTAAAACTAGGTAAATAAACCTGAACAGATGGAAGCTAATAAGTATCTAAATAATAAACATAATTCGTTCTGAACCATCAAAATAACTTAGACGGGAAGGTCAATAAAACTATTTAAGACATTGTAACAATACATTATAATTTTTTGCCTATGGCAGAAATATCTTAGCAATGGAAACGAACCGCGTGGGTTGTATCGATGACGGTTTTCAAGATCAAACCGTGTGACACACCGACCTGAAGGCTGGAGAGCAGTTTGCGAAGATACCTATTTACGTACAATTTTATCATACGTACTGACGTCATATTTTGATTCATCAGAGGTCAAGGTGCACTGTTAAATGTTGACCTCCGAAAAGGTCAGATAAACGACTTGGTACTGCATCAATTTTTAAATAACATTAACATGAATACATGTAGGCATTATTTTGAATTAGAAGCGAAAAAATCCCGATAACTGAAAAACGTTATCGGATACAAAACTTGAAACAGAATAATAAGTAGATATAGAGCTGTCTGAAAAATAATAAATTCATCAGTACACGTTATGAAGTATTGAGAAAATATTCCACACAGAAAAATTTGCTCTCACACTCCACTTACAAGGAGCTCCATAACAACTGCTGGGTAATTGCATAACGCACGAACTGTGTGCACTTCACTTACACTTACTGCACTGACTTTAATTTTGACAGTTCAACAACATTCATTGCATTATTTACGTCGTTATGTCGTTGAGTGAACAAATTTTTACCAACATATGGAGCAATGGATTACCAATATCTTTCATATAGTTCCGATTATTGTGTTTAATAGTGCTGTACGTAATTCGCTCCATGGAGTCTGTCCCAGCTTATCTATTTGTTTAATAGAGTTCTTTATTAATTTCCAATCTGCACTGTAGTTATGTAGATACGATGATAATAATTCACATTTCTTCCCGTGGGTGTCGTTAAAGACGACTAAGGGACTTACTAGAGAATGGGCAGCAGCATTCTCTATGCATTTTACTACCATACTGCGATCGCCAACCCCCCTTCCAAGCGTGGCGATCATGAACAATGCCTCCCAATTAGGGGAGGCCTATGTCCTGTAGTGTCTTACGGCTGAAATGTTAATGATGATGATGATAATAATACTCTCGATAAATTCTTTGTATGTTCCTCAACCCGCGCGTCTGTGTATTCGCCGCATAATACAGAACAACTTAGTCTGATGTTTACATATGCTAATATAGCCACGGACCGAGCACACTGCGCGGCAGCCACTCCAGCGCGTAGTTTCCTTCCGACGATACACATGTAAGTCAGTCATTTTCACTCTAAAAATTGCGCAAATAAACGTTCACTTGGCAACGTCGCAAATACCCGTCAATATTTTTTGAATTTCGTAACTGTTACGTCATTGCATAATTTTCCAAAACATTTTGTGATGGATGTCCATATTTTTAAACGATTGCCAAGGTGCGCGTGACAGTTGTTTTGTTAATAGGTTTTGTGTATGTATCATAGAGCAGTGTTAATTTCCATATGATTGTTTTGTTGTTTTGCGTTTTTGAATAGGTAGTGGTAGGTATATTACATAAATATTATTTAAGTATCATTTGAAGTACTTAATAAGGAATTAATTTTATGGAACTAAAGTCTTTTATGTTAGAAAGGAACAAATAAATCAAGAAAGTGTTATCCAAGTGTTAGCCTTTTAGATATTATTATTGCTCGTGCTCGCTGACACTAGAAAAATAATAATAAAAAAACAAACTAAAAAGCGTAGGTTTATTTCATAAAACAAACCTACGCTTTTTTTAGTTTGCGTTTCTATGGAAGCGTGACTATTATTTATTTTTGTTTTTTTACGGTTTTTCGGATTTATGACGTATGACAGCGTAGTTTTCGAAGACAGTTTTTTGCTATCCTGGTAACTCAGGCAAGGATAATGGCACAAATGTATGAAGTTATTGTATTGCCATCGGTCCTCGATAAGTTTAAATTAAATCTGATTGTTTGAAGTGGGTCAAAATCAAGTCCAAAGGAGTCGGTTACAAACATAGTTACTTACATACTTACAAACAAACATTAAGTATGTTTGTTAGTAAGTATATGTGAAGCTAATAAAAGCGTGTTAACAGTCTAATTAAATGCCTAAATAAAAGCCCACTGGTGTAACAACATTACCTACTGAAGAAACAAAAATATCCCACATTTGTTTTTAATAAGTCGCTTTGTGTCCTTCGATTAATTTATCATTGCTGATTGTTTTCATATCGTATAATAAACATGCTAGCCACGACTATCTCGCTAACTATCGTTAAGGTACCGAGAAAGGTCGCTACAGAGGTTGCCGCCTCGTCTACCATGATTTTGACACACTTCTCAACAAAATGTTAATTATTTATATCACACAGTCGATAATTATGTTGCGCAAATCCATTATAACATTGCCATTTAACGATATTGCACATTGTACGGTACCGTGGTATTCTTTTTTTAAATTACAATTAGTTTTTTTATTGTAATAGGTGAATAGTTCTGCGTACAGAAGTTGCGTAAATTAATTCGATTTTAGAATGCATTTTATGATATTCGTTTTGAACTAATTGTACTTATCGTTGACGAAGTACCTTCCTTGATATTGATAGGAAGATACATACTCGAAACTCCTGAAAATAGCGTCGTGTTAGTTGTTAGTAGCGCATCTTAACCGCATTCGAGAACTGTCAGTGTCAATTTTGTAAACTGACAGCTCTTTTAAACGCGTTCAGTTCCATAATTGAAAATCATTTAGTCGCTCTTAACTTCAATGCAGTCGAACTTTAATTCAAATCTATCCCTTCGCGCCAATATTTGTATTTCGAACTTGAGGGTAAGATCCTTCAACAAAAAGTGTAAGGTAAATCTTGTAAGAAAACTTTAGCACTGTCGGAATAAAGTTCATAATGCAAAAATTGGACTTCTTTTAAGATGGGCATAACATACTCCTTGCCATTATAAAATACGTTCCAACTATAAAGTTGGAACGTATTTTATAATGGCAAGGAGTATGTTTTGTTCAAAATAATGCGTCGATACATTATGACAGGCTAATATATAAGGGTAGACCTAATTAACAATGGAGACGATTTATAAATAAGGACGAATGTCAACTGTCTACCCACAGCATACAGACAGCTTCAGTTCTCAGCTATTAAAATTATTAACACATTTAATTAATTAATTGCGTTATTTCTGTAAGTAAGTAGGTTTGTACAAACGCTAAAAGATTTCTATCTTACCTTTCTGAGAAGATAGGCCGAAACAAACTCAAAGGTCTCTACTAAAGTCCTGACATAATCTTGGTCAGATCTAATGAAGATTATATTGATGTCAGAAATGGTCTTTTCAAGAAGGAACCATACAATTTAAGTGACTAGAGAGGACCACTTAAGTTGTATGTTGTACTCATTTGTCAGTAATCAAGAACTTAAGGGCTCAACATCATCATCATCATCATTTCAGCCGTAAGACGTCCACTGCTGGACTTAGCCCTCCCCCAATTTGAGAGGCTTTGCGATAATCGCCACGCTTGGCAGGCGGGTTGGCGATCGCAGTATGGTGGTAAAATGCATAGAGAACGCTGCTGCCCATTCTCTAGTAAGTCTCTAGTAAGGGCTCAACGAATTGACAGTTAAGTACACAAAGATTAGCACTAGGTACAACTAATTAATTAGGCAACAACTTATGTTGTAAAGCTGATATAACATGGTTTAAAATCAAACTTAAATTATTTATTTCAACTCATCACAAAAGACGTCCACTGTTGGACATAAGCCTCCCCGAAAGGAGTTTGCCATAAACACCACGCTTGGCAGACGCGTTGGCGATCGCAGTATGGTGGTAAATGGATAGAGAACTCTGCTGCCCATTCTCTAGTAGGTCCCTTAGTAGCCTTTTACGACATCCACGGGAAGAAATGGAATGTTACTATTCTTTTCGCCCAACAATACACAGACCTAAACCTTATAACCTAGTGGCCGTAGAAAACTAAAAAATTACATTTGACAGCTTTAAATGATAGTCGACAGTAGTGTTTTTTTTTTTCTTTAAATCATTGTCACATTGATAAACACGTTAACTGCCACGGTTAAAATCAGAAAAAGTAAAAAGATGTGTTTAGTGTTATTTCACTTTAAATAGATTATTTATTCCAAAAACATGGCCGCCAGGAGCAACTACATGTTCAGATTTTGTATGTGTTGACGGTCATATAGGCCGACAGGAACAAAAAGTGTCAGACACATAGTCCGACATGGCAGTTAACGTTTTAATCTACTAATTCTATACCTATATCTAGTTATTTTGTTTAATTAATTATGTGGCTAAGTTATAACAGCCGCACGGGTAGATAGATAATGTTAATCAACGCTTGCTGCTGTCGGTCCGTGGACGGGTGACCAAGACCATCTTTACATACCAAGACGCGTCCGTGCCTTCGAAAACACGTAAAGCTGTTAGTCCCATATGTCCCAAAAAGCTCGAAAGTTGGAGCACCAGTGTTACCAAGGAGTACTGTATTGCCCAGTAACTGGGTTGTGGAGGTCAGATAGGTAGACGCTCCATATATTATATAGGTAATCAGCCGCATCCGGTTAAACAGGAAGTCAACCCCAATATGGAAAAGGCTAGGTAGATGAATTATTCATTAATATTGAAAACAGTGTTGTTTCAAAACAATCAAAGACGCAGTTTCTAATTCTGTTGTTGTATCCAGCTTATGACATTAGACAAGAATATTGTCCAGTCCATTTGGTTACCTACTACTATAATCAGAGGCCATAGCATGAACGTGCGACGTAAGCGTCACGTAAATTCGAACGAGTTTTTACTCGCCCAATCCAACCAAGTTAGGGTCAGCTTCCAGTCTAACCAGAGAGGTAATTGCGTACCGCACTATCAGTAGTAATTGCTTTCATTTTGAAAATTCCACAAGATTCATGGCGTTGTTTACGTAACTAAGCAGACGATTTTTTCGAACAAATAAGAGAATGGATTATATATGGCAATAGCCTTCAAAATGATTCGGATTCTGATTAATAGTGTGTTACGCAATTAGGGTCCTGATGCAACTAAATATCAGTAGACATTTTACATGGAGTGACTCCCTATCGAGACTACCTCGGAAATACAACTATCCTGTAGCATTTTGAAGAAATAGCCCTCTTCAAAATGCTACAGGACACATAGTTGCTTAGTTGCAGTTGCTTGGAGTTTCTCTACGAAATGCGATCGAATCAGAAATGAATGTAAATCGTTCTAATTTACGTTACGTTTAATCCGTGCGTTCGTGCGAGGCCCACGGTACGACATTAGCATTCCATACCTGTTTACTAGATCTAGACGTTTCTGATCGTTTTGCGTGTTATAATTGGAAAATTTTCGCTAAACACTTGTGAGTCAGGATCGGAAGCATGAGGTGTTAATTCTTAGAAAACGTCATAGTATGAATCAAGTTTGAAGTCAGAGAATTAAACCTTATTTGGTAATACTGTGGGTTGAAATTAAATAACGCAAGTTCAGATATTATTAGATGTATTAGATAGTAGCTTTCGCCCGCGTCATCGCGAACGCAACGAACAGGAACGTATTATTGGAATAAAAAGTATTCTATGTCTAAAATTCAGGCTATGGTCTATCTGTTGTCGCGTGGTTGAGTATGAGACACACAAACATACAAACTGCGAAATTTATAACACCTACTTATATGTATTATATTAGGTAGGATGCACTATACAAATGTCCATAACTGAAGGCTGGTCTGAATACTACTACAAGTATGAAATCGCGCAGCCAGCACTAAACAAGCATCGTCTTTATCAGACTATCTCCTGTCGGCGACTTCGTCCAAGTGGAAGTCAACAAAAGGTAGTTGACTTCCACTTGAACGAAGTCACGGGCAGATCCTAGTCTGTAATAAAACCATCCTATGGCACTTGGCCATATGGAACGCCTATCCATCAGTGAAATATGTTTTCATTCGGATTGGTACCTCATTCCAGAGATTACCTCTTACGAACTAAAAATGTTACCTCTTCATTATTATTAGTTCTTAGAAATCTATACAAATAAATAAAATTGGAGTGTCTCTTTTTAATATTAAAATAACCGCTTTTTACTAAGTGTATATGGATGTATACACGGTACATATAGCAAAACAACATTTTTAAACATTTTTGTCTGGCTGTCTGTCTGTTTGTTCTGGCTAATCTCTGAAATGACTGGACCAATTTTGACAGGACTTTCACTGGTAGATAGCTGGTGTAACAAGCAGTAACTTAGGCTACTTTTATTTTAGAAAAAAAGAAATAGAATATCACGAAAAAAAATGAACGAAAAACTTTTTTGTTAGTAGCATTTTGAAGAGGGCTATATAACTTGGATTAATGCATTCTTCATACATTAACCGCGGTAGTACGTCCTCTTGTGATAATTTCCGACATCCACGCGGGCGAAGCCGCGTGCAAAAGCTAGTATTACTTAAAACTGTTTACTTATAAACACAATATTGGCAAAATTAAGTACTTAATTCTGCCGAATGTTGCCCCGTATAGTGTTCCAAATAGAAAAACTTCAACTAAAGTTTATTTTTTAATAGGTATATAAATTATCGAGTCACCTGCATCCATCGTTTCAACAAGTTTATTCTTAACCACTTTCGCTATGAAACTCACACCCAAATTATAAAAAAAAACATACATGCATGAAAAATATTCTGAAAGAATAAATAGTCTGTTTACTTTTATATAAAAATTAAATTCAAAACTCATTTATTCAAACTAAACTGAGATCCAGCACTTTACAAACGTCAAAATTACATACGACAGTCTCCCAAAGCACCCGCCCTTTCACCACTTCCTAGTACTATTCCAGTATTCCTTAAGGAATTTGATTTTATTTCACGATCACAAATCGGTTATGAGTTTCGTACTGAAAGTTATTTAAAATGACGGGTAGAATCACCCCCGGGATGCTTAGTTAAATCGCTAACTTGTATTATTGTAATTTTCTTTAAAACCGAATTCGAATTCTTTGAAACAGAATTTTTTGTCAACTCTAAGAAAATTCAACTATTTGTGTTTTTTTTAAACTCGCGAAATCCATGTAAAATGTATTTGAAGCGCAAATAATATAGCCAAAAGCTTCTAATAAAAGAGTTATACAAGTCGGGACACCGTTCTCTATTCCACTATTGTTGAAACTAAAAGTTAGTCGAACGAAGCAGAGGGCGCGTCTGCCGCGCGCACCCTGGCTCTCGACGCATGCTTAGAATTCTTAAAGGAATACTGGAAGGGAGAAATAGAGATGGGAAGAACGTCCGAATATTCGAGCGAATACTTGTGACTAGTTTAGCGTTTTATGTCCCTCTGCAGGGCAATAACTATACACACAAAGCTATTAACATTTATATTTGCCATCTCTGAGGCCCCCCTATCGGTTAAATAAAGAATTTTCGAAATCGATCTTCTGTTGCCGGAGATACATACATACATAAACTCACGCTTTTTCCCATGTGGGTAGGCAGAAACCACAGAACGCCATCTGCTACGATTCTTACATACTCCTTTTGCCTCGTTTAAGTTCATATATCAGGTATACTACGCACCTGACCCTTCTGAAGAACATCACCAATAAGGTAAATGTTCTCCTAGAGCTTCCCCTTTCGGCGTCACCAGTCACATCTGCTTTGTAAATAACTTACCTGTAATAAACTGTAATAATTCCACTCAATAACAAACCATCTAAGCATACTCTTTTAAATTTTTGACACGGCATTTTCTTCTAAACCACATCGTTGTTTTATCACATAATTCCTTCGCCTATCATTCACAGTCACACCACACATGCTTCGCATTGCATCTCCACAGCTTTATTCTACTTAATGCTTCTTTTGCCACACCCAACATTCACTTCTATACACAAGCGTAGGCACCAGCACACCATTGTGAACAGCCAGTCGAGACTTATCGGACATTAACTGGTTGGTCACATTAGCATGTAGAGCAAGCACCATTTACTATTTTTTCCGCATTTATTGTCCTTTCCACATCTTTCTCAATCTTCCCATACCTTGTAAACATACTCCCTGAGTGAACGAACTCATTTACTTGCTCCACACTCTTATTATTTATTTTCACATCACACACCGATACATTATCTTCTCTTTGAAACACCATGACCTTCGTCTTATTTACATTTATATTCATGCCCTTTATCTTATATGCTTCATCCATTACAGTCACCATGTCTTGCATTTGTTCTGCTGACGATGCAAGTAGAACTTGATCATCTGTGTATAGAAGGCTATTGACAGGCAACTCATTCATTGTCAAACCTTACTCGCCCTCTTTCAAATCTCTCAGGCAACTATGCATGTACAAGTTGAACAGCCACGGTGATGCTACAGAGCCCTGTCTAACACCCCTAGAGAGGCAGAACCAATTCGTGTATGCCCCATTTATCCTAACACAAGGACTGGAACCCTTGTATAATGATTTCAGTGCCCGTACAAAGCACCAGTCCATACTGTACATGGATAGTGTTGACCAGATATCGCGAAATATTACAAAAAAATAAAAATTAATTCAGATCCTCTGATGTTTGGAATTTTAGTGGACTCACTATATTTACAGTGTTATTATATTGTTTGGATATTTTTTTTTAGAAAAAAATCAGTTATAAAAGCAGTTTTAATCATCGGTCCGTAAGAGGCTGAGTTTTGGTTTATCGTGATAAGTTGCGATGCTAATCACGTCTGCGGAGTTTAGCTAACTCATTTAATTTAATATTTTTTGTAGTATTTCTTTATTATTAATTAATTAATTTGTATCCTGTATCTTTAAATAAATATTTTATTTTTAAAACTTTTTACTTCAATTCGATAACAGAACATAAAACAAGAGGTCCATCACTAAAATCACCCCTTCCCTTAGAACATACGCTTTTCAAAAAATAATACGTACCTACCCCAAAAGCGTGTCTGGGGAGTACCTAATTTTAATCTAGTTTTTCATAAGCAATAATTACATTTTTAATTCTACTGTTATATTCTACTACTTCATCCACATCCGTCCGCTAATATTATAAATGCGAAAGTTTGTATATTTGGATGTTGTTTCTCAATCACGCAGAAACGGCTGAACGGATCTGGATGAAATTTCACACGAATATAGCTGGATACGAACATACCTGGATTAACATATAGGATTATTATCCCGGTATTACGTTCCCTTAGGATAAGCCGCTGGCAAAAGCAAGTTAATTACAATAGTACCTATTTGTTATTGGTGTTTATACAAAAGTAGTTTTGCATTTCCAATCGTATTTTTGAACTAAGTTTGTATTTTATTCTATTTTATTTTATAGCTTATATGTATACTACTCTTATTCAACTCACGATATCTTGTACGTACGACGTGTATAAAATTTGTAATTTTTCTGCTAGTGATATACACTTCTGTGAGTGACGAACTCACGATTCTCTAAAACAGTAAGTACGTGATTTTTGTTTGAGTAAGTTATTGAAGTGCCTAAACTAAAATATAAAAAAAAAAACAAATTATATGATCACATTTCACATTTAAATACCAGAATTATTACCATGGCAAATAAAAAAGAAACACTATATTTTTAAACAATTACTTATAACATTCTTTAATTCTTTTATTATAACAGTTGGGCGAGCATGCCAAATGCCAACTACAAATACTATTTACCTGCTATTGTATTACTTGGATAATTGAGATATTCGTACATATAGGTATGTACTTACATAACCATGTAAGTATCCCATATACAACAGCCCACGTAGGAGTCATATTCTATAAACTGGATTGAACTTATGGTGTACCTCTCCTACGCAGTTTTTTACGAAGTAGTCTTTATGTAGTGATGTTGCCACAAATAAGGCCTTCAAAATTTGTTATTCAACAGCGAGTTATGTATGTAAAATTATATAATCATTTTAATTAATGAAGATATGCGATTATAATTATTTATGTAAGTAATTGTTGGAAAAGATTAAAGGCATCTTTAACACGTTAAGGCTTGGTGATTCGACACTCATACAGATTTGAGGGGGTGAGGTGCGTGGAAATCCGCGGGGCGCCTCCCGCGCGTCCTTCTTGTCGAACACGATAGCGCGCCAAAAATTCGGGCGGCGCGGCGGCGGCGGGCGTAGCACAGACAGGTCATAGTGTAGCGACATCAGTATGTCCACAGTATTAGAAACCACAGAAGAAACGATAATACAAGACTAATATTATAAATGCGACAGTTTGTGAGTATGGATGTATGGAAGTACGCGGATGGCTGTTTGTT
This sequence comes from Aporophyla nigra, assembly GCA_947507805.1. NCBI lineage: Eukaryota > Metazoa > Arthropoda > Insecta > Lepidoptera > Noctuidae > Aporophyla > Aporophyla nigra. The sequence continues at coordinate 6,601,813 of OX382291.1, read as the reverse complement.
ATTCTTTCACGCAAAAACGACTAAACGTATTTGGATTAAATTTAGCTTGCAGATAGTTTATAACCTGGACTAATATTATAAATGCGAAAGTTTGTGAGTATAAATGGATGTTTGTTACTCTTTCACGCAAAAACGAATGAACGGATTTGGATGAAATTTAGCACGCAGATAGTTTATAACCTGGAATAATACAAAACACACAAATAACTTACTTACACAAAAGACTTAGTCACACAAAAAACAAAAAAAAAATATAATTGCGAAAGTTTGTGAGTATGGATGTATGGATGGATGTTTGTTACTCTGTCACGCAAAAACTATTGAACGCATTTGGATGAAATTTAGCACGCAGATAGTTTATAACCTGGACTAACATTATAAATGCGAAAGTTTGTGAGTGTGGATGTATGGATGGATGTTTGTTACTCTGTCACGCAAAAACTACTGAACGCATTTGAATGAAAAAAAAAAAAAACTTTAGAGGTGTCAAGGGACACCCGGATGGAACGAAGTTCCTTTCCAGGATTCATAATTGTTATAATTTTTTTATTACCTATTTATTCTGTACAAAAAACCTGTATACACTCAACAAAAATATTCTCTCTCTCTCTCCCTCTCTCTCTCTCTCTCCCTCTCTCTCCCTCTCTCTCTCTCTCTCCCTCTCTCTCTCTCTCTCCCTCTCTCTCTCTCTCTCCCTCTCTCTCTCTCCCTCTCTCTCTCTCTCTCCCTCTCTCCCTCTCTCCCTCTCTCTCCCTCTACTCACAACAAAAATAACAACAACATACAAACAAATACAAACAACAAAATATATACGGTCGAATTGAGAAACCTCGTCCTTTTTTTGAAGTCGGTTAAAAAGTGTCGTTATAACTTTTCGTGAGATTTTTTTCCGTCTAGCCCCCTTTCACAATGCGCGATAAGGAACTTCGTTCCAATTAGCAAGCAGATAGTTTATAACGTGGACTAATATTATTATGAAAGTTTGTGAGTATGGGTGTATGGAAGTATGGATGGATGTATGTTACTCTTTCACGCAAAACTACTGAACAGATTTGGATGAAATTTTGCACCAAGATAGTTTATAATCTGGATTATCACATTGGGTCCCTTTTACCCCGGTAGTACGTTGCCGCGGAATAATTTTCGACCTCTTTCTATTCACGCCTACCAAGATACTCATCAAGACGAATCAAACGAGCCCAAATTTGATGGGGTTACGTCGTTTAATTACGGAGTTACTATAGCCACCTTCAAGCTCCATCATCAGACCCTGGTTACCATATAGTATCAAAGTACTCGTCAAGACGAATCAAACGAGCCCAAACTCGATGGGGTTGCGTCGTTTAATTACGGAGTTCCTATGGCCCCTTCCAACTCCATCATCAGACCCTGGTTACCATATAGTTTCAAAGTACTCGTCAAGACGAATCAAACGAGCCCAATCTCGATGGGGCTGCGTCGTTTAATTACAGAGATCCTATGGACAACTTCCAGCTCCATCATCAGATCAGCTCTATGTCATAATAATATTGCATTGGATTGCAACATTGTTTTTAAAGTTTTACAAATATTTACACAATGAGAACCACACACACAAAACAAAAGCTTAACCAACTATGGTCTAAATAAATTCTTGAAAACAATATTTATTTACAATTTATTTTGTTTTCTCTTATTATTACTTACGCAGCAGAAAGGAAGCGCGCGCGCAAAAATTTGTCACAGGTCTCACCTCGATAACGTCTCGCAGGACACTGGCAAGTAGTGGCAAGCGACGCGGCGATCAAAAATCACTTGAACGATCGATATTTTTTTTTAGAAATAAAATGAAAAAAATTGATCGGGTTCAATCGATTCTAAAATAAATTACCTATACATTGATACTAATTATAGAAAAATAGGAGTATTAGTACTTCTTTAAAATGAAATTAGGCTTGTTAAAAAACTGCAAATCGAAGTAAGTTCGGCTTTTTTTTCTATCGAGTAAATTTGATTGTATCGTGTTTTGATCGGGTACAAGCTAAGGAGAAAGAATGTATCTTAAATATATATTTTTTTCAGATTCTGGACGTAATAATTTGCCTATTAAAAACCAATTCTAAAACAGGTGAAAACGGTGCCACCCGGCCTTAACTGCCATGTCGGACTATGTGTCCGACACTTTTTGTTCCATTCAGGCCTTGTCGGACTATATGACCGACAACACATACAAAATCTGAACATGTCGTTGCTGCCTGGCGGCCATGTTTATGGAATAAATAATGTATTTATGGGTGAAATAAAACTAAGTACATTTTTTGACTTTTTCTGACCTTAGCCATGGCAGTTAACGTGTTAATACTGTTAGCTCGCTGTTAGGTCTGTTTGGAAGTTCATTCATCATCAAAATTATCTGCCTAGCTTTTTCCAACTATGTTGGGGGCGGCTTCCTGTCTAACCAGATACAGCTAAATACCCGTATTTTACATGCGGCGACTGCCTATCTGACCTCCACAACCCAAGAGACCGTAATATAAAAAAAGAAACATTAAGTGCCTCATCCCCGAGGTATTTCTTGACATGGCGCATTCGTATGATGGTCGATGTCTCGCGAATAGAATCGGTGATTACGATTGGCGGCCCTAATCGGATGCCAAGATGCCAACAAATGATGGCAGTTACTTATATTTCGGTTGGTTCGGATATTTAGTGTCGTAGCTCTTCGCTCGGTCGTATGGTCAGCATACACATCACTCTACTCATTCGTGTCTAGAGAGGGCTACGCTCGCGACGCTCGCGAGACATCCCACTTCGCTCGCTCGTCGCGTCGGTAAGCGTGCACCACTCGCTTGGCTTGAAAAACAACCCGTTCTAACCCAACCCGTTTTTCTGGAAAAAGATAATGCGCAAAGTGCATCTTAAAATAGCACATCATCACTATTTTCTGATAGAAATATTCACATGCTTTGATGTCTTTAAGATTTCTTTCTCAGTTGGATTTATCTAAAAAGAGCTTTGAATTGATTTAGCAGAATGAATCGTTTGTCTCTTTGGAAGTAATAATCTCTTGAAGTCCTTCATCGATTTTGATAAAATTTTCGTAACAGATTGTGTTTTTTGGGGTAGGTTTGATAATACACACATGCAGACTGTGCAGTAGCTTAGCTACCGCAGGTTATGTGAAAAGAGTCGCAAAAACAGTTGAGTGCAGATCCTTTGGCGCGCGGACATCCTTTTTGATTTCCGAGGCTGGTACAAAAACGATTCGATTGGATTTCTTAAAAATACTCGAAAATTTATTAATGTACCAACAATATCATTCTCCTACCTTAATTACAAAGAGCCGATCTTTGGTTGGCAATTCAGGATTCTGGTATGACTGCAGGTTATGGCAGTGGGTCCAAGTAACATATCACGCTGTACGCATAATAATAAAATATAGAGATCTATGTATTTGTATGACCTCATGTGTTTTGTAGGTAGGTCCACATCTTTGCCACGTTTATTTTCCGTGTTTGTTGATTTCGTCAAAAATCTTTCAGTTCACATCTGATGTTATTATAGTAACGAAATAAGCTTGCATTATTTGAGACCTTACTTCGTTAACAGTTTCCCTTCTTCCTTATGTCCACTTTTACCAGTTGAGTTGCACAATTAATGACAAATGGGCATTATCATTAATTGTGCGTCCATTGGACGTATCGTTCTGTAGAACCGCGAGCTGTGATCAAGTAACGTATCTTCCGCTTTTAAGTTTATTTAAGCAAGTTTTTCCTGTTCGGAACTAAGTTGGTCTTAGTCTTGGTCTGATAAATGCGTGTAATGACTGGACAGGTCCATTCAATCTGTGTGGTTCTTTCCTCAAAAGTTCGACACCAATCTACATGGTCTTCACATGATGTAATCAAGTATGTCTAGACTTTAAAAAAACACTGTGACCTCTGAGTATGTTTCGACCTTTCTTCACATAGTCATCAGATAGCAAACGCCGAAATCATAAAGTTTAAAAAATATGATTGAAGTGTAAAAGTGTTTTGACAAACCTACTTAGACAAATAAAATAATTAATCATTTACCAGACAAACCAATCCCTAAGTGTTCAACCCTACAGTTCTGCAGGGGAAGCTAGAAAGGGGAGCACAGGGCATGCGTACAAGGGAGTACTAAGTCACAAGTGCTATCTATACCTGTACAGTGCAATTGTATATGCATAGCTGTAGCGTCAGTGCAAACGAAAATGTTGATACTAGACGGGCAGAAGCGTCGCGTAGCTAGTATTGTGAAGTTTGCAGCTGCGCAAACGTGAGCAGTTTGACAATCATTTTTGATTTATTTATAAGGTAAACAACATAAATATTAAACGTTCGTTCTTAGTAACTACACTTGGCCATAGTATAGTTTTATAAATCATGAGAATTGATCGCCTTTTGTTTCGCGGAATGAAGATACACATAAAATAGTTTTTACTGTGTGAACAAACGATTGCTTTTTTAACCGATGTTGGTGATTAAAATATGTGAAACAAAAGAGACTGTGGAATAGTTTGCGTCACGAGTCGGTGTGTTAAGTAGATAGTAAGTTTCTTTTGTTATTTGATATTTTAATCATTTATTTTGGACAAAATTTGTGCTTTTTATAAACTTGTGTGTGCTCTGTTTATTGCGTGGTAGGGAAAAGGCTTAAAACTGGTTATTCGTGATAGTTAGTTGCGTAAAACGTGAAGTAGGAGAGAGTGTATTTAGATAGGGAAGTAAATAGGTAGGTACCTAGGTACTATTTAATACATTTCACACCACGTAATAAATCATGGCACTTTTTATTCATTCATTATTTTTCAGCATTCTCCTGTCCTTATCCCGGTTTATTTGGGGTCGGCGCAAAATGACTTTTTCATATAATTAAAAGTAAAATTCTGTAATTTTTCATTAAACTTTTCCCTAAACATTCAATAAACTTTTCAAATAGAAGTAATCTAATCTAATATTGCTTTATACAGATTATCTCTGAAACTGCTAATCTGATTACAAAAAAAAGTTCCCCTGATGGAAAAATACTTTTGTGTTCTGATATAATTGACTTCCACGCCGATAAGGTCGCGGGCAAAAGCTAGACAATATGTTGTGGCAGTCATTGTTGCATTCATAATGAATATTCAGTTCATTACTCCTCGTCAACCCATTAGCCTCGATGTGCACACAACCATCATTAGCTTTAGTGGGGTTACCCCCCACTCACTAGGCTATCCCTTCTAGAAAAGTGCCGGCGGATCCTACTACTTAATATATTTTTTAATGTTTAATAATATTTTTTAATATTTTCTTCATCGTAATTAAACAAATAAGAGCCAAGATATCATTCACTCACTGACAAACACCGCACAGCCTCAACTGCTGGGTTTGCATCAAATTTTGCAGAACAGTATCTTATTATAACGCAGGTTAGCGCTTCTGAAGGATTTTTGAAAATTTATCTCTTAAGGGGTAAAAGTTTGTTCGGAAGTGCATCATTTTTATCGAAGGGAAATCCCAACGGGCGCACCTCTTGTTAAATAAGTAAGCGTTAGTTTCCAGTCAAAGCAGGTTCTTAGAAGGCACTAATTTCTTTTTTTGGAATTTAGTAAAAGCCCGCCACTATTTTCCTGCGAATCTTGATAGCCAGAATGAAAAGTGTTGACCAACCGGAACATTGCTGACACAATTAAACCTAAATCAATAATCTGAGCCCATTGCAGTCCACAGCTGGATGTAGGCAGGTCCCAGGCTGTGCCACAACACCCTGTCCTCCGCCTTCCACATATAGAATAGACTGCCTCTGACACTTTTTTAATGCCACTATAAATGGCGTTGGTTCGGCATTTACAATGTTTATTACCTACAGAAGTGAATTAGAAAAAAAGTGCGGAGCGAACGAGAGCCGCGGGGATCTAAAAGAGCACCTTTATATGCGCCCGTGACGAGGCGGGTGCGCGACTGACTTGGAAGGATGCGCGGGACGTCATCGGCGGCGCGCTCCGTTCATTTCGCGTTTCGTGTCACGGTGTGATAGTCTCCCCCTCTAACTCTAACGAACGTCCTCGCGTTTGGGTTAGCTTCTACGAGGCCTCCCCCTCTAACCCTAACGAACGGCCTCGCGTTTGGGTTAGCTTCTACGGGGCCTCCCCCTCTTACGTTTTTCCTGTACTGGAGCTTGGATGCGACCAACGAAAGGAGTCAGTACGGAGGCATGATACTTTACTACACTTTAGTGCTGTCGGTTTATCTAGCTGGAGCGCGTTCCACGCTACGCTTACCAATACTGGGCCTGCACACTTGTCTGCTCCACCTGCCATCGATTCTTCGAAAACTATGGCCAATCCACTAACACTAAAGCTTACGTAGTTACTCTGCAAGCTATGTAGTTAACTCCGGTTATTTTTGAATAATTTCATTTTTGATCTTTATGTTACAAATCAAAAACCGGCATTGATAAAAAATAAATGTCGTAAGAATAGTTTTGTATGAATGTGGATGGCTATAAGAGTATGGGAAGACCAAAGTAATGATGGACGGCGTGTTAGAAAAATGTGACTTAAGGCTCGTTCAGACTAATTGTTGTAGGAATATAAATCGCTGAATCGCGCGCGACCGTCGCGTCACGCTTGTCTGCACGAGCCTTTAGACATTGGAAACAACCGAGTGATTACGATGAACAACAAAATGTATAAGTATGGAAGAAAAAACGTACTGCACTGTCCGCAAATAAATTGTGATAAAAACAAGAGTTGATGATTATATTGTGATTGTGATGAAGGTAAACTTGTACCTCTACATTGTTTGTTGGAAGACAGTCAATGATACTCATCATCAACATCTGTTTAGCCTTTTCCCATCTATGTTGTGGTCGGCTTCTGGTCGAACCGGATGCAGCTGAATACCAACATTTTACTTGGAGCGACTGCCTATTTGACCTCCACAACCCAGTTACTGGGTAATACGATACCCCTTAGTAAGACTGGTTGTCAGACTTGGCTTCAGACGACCCGTCATGACTGTCAAAGATCCTCAAATGACAGTTGGGACCAACGGCTTAACGTGCTTCCCGAAGCACGGAGGGGATCTTAGTATATATAGGTGGTCAATCATCCAGGAACCAACCGCGGCAAGCGTAGCTTAACCTGATCGATCGATCCGTGCGGCTTTTAGACTTAGCCACAAGCCCCCTAGATAATGAATGATGCTGCTGAGATTAAAGTAGAATAAATGTATTGAGCACACACAATTTACTATAGTCTGTGCCAGATGTGAAAAAAATCAAAGTCGTCGACACCTGCCTACCAATGTATTCAAATTACCGTTTTGACCGTGCTAGCTACACTTTCTTTACATTTTTTTCGTATCGTTTTAAAATATTTGAATACATTGGAAGGCGGGTGTCAACGACTTTTATTTTTTTCACATCTGGCACAGACTATAATTGCTAAATTAATTAAAAATGCTTAGTCGTCGATAGAGTATGGTTTCACCGTACAAGCTCGAAGGCCAATAAAGTTACAAATCTTCTCATTTTCAGCGACATGTTTTAGACATAGCTTTTTTTTGTTTTTGTGTGTAGGAAATCATCAAATCGTCACCCTCCGCGCTAACTGTCGTATCTAGCAATTCGTAATTTTTCAGGGCAACAGTTTTTCGGTCGGACGCTACAATCATGTTACTGTAGTTACGTTGGCTGTGGCTTTATTTATGAATTAATTCCTTTTTTTTATTGCTCTTGGCTTACTCTTTAAGTTAGTAGTAGCCCTAAAGCCCTAAGATATCTATTTATTTATTTATATTCATTTGAAGCAGATACGTCACTCTGTGAGAACTTTGTTTTTCAACTTGTGTCTGTTACGACGTGATTGTTTGGTATATGAAAATATAAATAAAGCTCTATTAATCCACACTAATATTATAAATGCAAAGTTACTCTGTCTGTCTGACTCGCTTTCCTGCTAAAACTACTGAACCGATTTAAATGAAATTAGGTACATAGTTTATAGCCTGAGAAAGGACATAGGCTACTTTTTATTGCGGAAAAGGGAGGATGAAAGGTTGTAGGGAAGTATAGTCGTTTTTAAAGCTAGAATGATGAAACTTTTTTATTTGGCTTTTATTACATAATATATATTTATGAATTATATTTAAAGTTTGTTAAATTTTTACCCTTAATCGGGTAAAATAACAATAGGTAATAGGGGATGAAAGTTTGTACGAAAAGGGGAATGACAAGAATCAGCGGAACTACTGGCCGGAATTGAAAAATTATTTTGTGTAGCCCATTTATTGAGGAACGCTATATAATATCACGCTACGGTCAAAAGGAGCGGAGCAGCAAACGAAAAATGGACGAAAACTGGCAGGCAATTCGATGCGACGGGAAAGGGAGCGAAAATTTGACGCGGACGAAGTCGCAGGCAGAAGCTAGTATCATATATTGTGAAATTGTACGCCGAAAGACGACGTTTATAAAAAACAGCATTTTCATTGCTAATAGGCAAGCTTATGGCTTGTTGGAGGTCAAAAGTAATTGTATTGGGGTTGGGTTTTGCTGTGATGCTAGTTTACATTTATTTCTTTCTGATATAAACAAAGTCTTCTCCTGTTGGTGCTTCCTATACTTTTCGCAAATCTTTAATTTCTCTTCTTCAGAACCTTTTAAATACGTCATGCACAAACTACACTGATCTTTTTATGGGCGATGGAAAGACAATTTCTTGGATTTAAAAACCCTTAAAAATTGTTCCGTGAAGCCCAGCTTTTCTTCATACAGAAATGAAGATAAGCTGGGCTTCACGGAACAATTTTTAATCTTTTCTTCAAACATGTGGTAGGTACATCTTGGGTAGCGTCAGTTCACGATGTAAGTATTCTCTAGAAGAATGGTCCCTGCAGTAATGAGATTCAACCTTCGGGAATCTCTCAATGTGCTGTTCGATCATTATTGTGCGAGCGACCTGTCACTCTACGAAGAATTGGTCGACAGACAGATTTGATTCCCTGCTCATTCAGAGTCCAACCGCCCGCACCCCACCCCCGTGCATACCGCAGTGTGACTTAATGATATGGCAATAAGCTTCTTATTCGTAAAAAAAGCTTTGATCTCTAAACGACGTAAATGCAAAAAAAAAATAGTAATCATTATTGAAAAAAATTCTGCATCGGGACGAAAAAAATAAAATCTTACTAACTGTAGTACATACGACAGATAGTGAGAATATTTTTTCCCTCCTTTTGCACATACGCTAAAAAAAAAACTTGATTATCTTCTAAACGGTAAACAATAGAGACACGAGGACTAGAGACACCTTTTCGAAACAAAGTTATGAACACGTAGGTAATGTCCGTGTAGATACGTCAGTTTGTGAGATACGACAGTTAGCGGGGAGGGTGACGAAATGATGTCTCCAGCTCTGGGCGGAGCGCGAGGGTGTCAGACTTTTACTGACGAAAACCCACTCGTGTTCCTTCAGTTGCCTATATTGTAACTCATTCGAACAAATATAGCGCCCCTGGCAGTTTTAGACATAGCTGACGTACTTATGGTAGTCTCCTCACAAGATATTATAATAAATATATTCACTTGTTTTAGGTATAATTTGTTTTAATTTCTCTCCATAATGATGTGTACTTACATATTTTCTTAGCCAACAAATCATCGTGCGTGTTACAATAAAATGCCCCCCTCCCACCATACTAGACTATAATGATAGTCATCACAGCATGGGAAATGTGAATAACTCACCATCGCGTGTCGACGCAACTGACCTGATTGTGTACCTACCTTTGCTATGTACTGAACTAGTTTTTATTTAATTATTATCTATGCCATTTTCTTAGTGGAGTGTATGTCGTTAATGTGTATGTTTTGAAGAATGTGAAACGGGTATACTTTATTTGAAATACACATTCTCCAAGCCTAGCCAAGTAGTTAGTAATATGGGCTTCTTGTTCTGTAAGTAAGTTTGTATGGATACATATACACATCTATTTTTTTTTAAACTAGATGTGGTTGGGTTTCCTATCCGACTACTTTGAGAATTAAGTTCGAAGCAATCTCAGAAGTCACAGTCTCCATAATCCTGGTCAGATCATGTGAAGACTAGCTAGAACTAATTTAAATCATCTTTCATACGAATTTTGTTTGAATAAATAATGTACTAACCTGATATTGTTATAAAGTTTATATTCGTGATTCTGACGGTGCAAAACATTATCATAGTTATATCACTTTGAAATGTACACTACATAGGGACCCTTATTTTATTTTTGTGGGTGGGAAATCATCAAGTGGCGTCTCCCACTCTGGGCGGAGCGGGAGGGCGTGTCAGACTTTTACTGACTAAAACCCACCCGTGTTCCTTCAGTTGCCCATGTGCCAGGGTCACGGTGTCTCTTTCGAACAATTTCGCGACCCTACCGAGTACCAACATTGTCTACTAGACGATTTGGATATGATTTACATAAAACGATAAATTCGCTTGCAAAATAAGCTCGGTCACTTGAATACAGATCAAAACTTTACAGAATATGTCAGTATGGTCTGTTTATAAATAAACTTGATACTTTACTAACCCAGTCCCACATTTTTTCTCAACCAAAACAAAACATCAACAATATTCTCTGGCAAAGATCCAACAAACGTCTTATTAGAGATCTTATTATTATGTAGATCCCACAAACGCACAATTTTCCTATAAAACTTAGTAAACAGTTGTACGTGAGTAGAATTCGTACGTGACCGTATGGACTGCGCCTGCGCCGGCATAGTAATGAACGTAGAAGGAAACACCATGGAATAAGAAGGACGTTCTGTTGTAGACGTGACTATTATCACGCTGGAGTGACCTTGGCTGGACAGACAAACAAACGTACCTAACTACTTTAATGGTCGTTATATTAGGCTTTTAACCTTTATATGAGGTTGCCCTTCGTTAGCGTGAAATTTTGGCCTTACCACCGGCCCCATCACAATCCATCGTTCACTTCGCTTCTTCCTTTCCGACATTTTTTCTTTTTGCTGTTTAAGGGTCGTAGCGTGAAGTTAAATAACACATTTTTTCAAATTCGACTGGTACTTCCAGAGATTACCCCTTTTTTTGTGGGTGGGAAATCATCAAAAGACGTCTCCCGTTCTGGACGGAGCGGGAGGGCATGTCAGACTTTTACTGACTAAAACCCACCCGTGCTCTTTCAGTTGCCTATATGCCAGGGCGATGGTATCTCTTTCGAACAAATCTCGTGACCCTGGCAGGCATCGGTCCTAGCAGACCCCTTCTGTGCTGCTGACATCTCTTTGAGGCGCGTGTGGAACACAACGCACCGTCGTGCGTCGTGGTCGACCCGAACCTGGTCCTTACCGGGCGGTAAGCTACCCATTGCTTTGCCGCCCAGTGATTACCCCTTACATACAAATAAACAAACTTAAATTTTACTTCTTTATATTTTGTCTGTAGATAGTATAGATTTAGTTGTTTTAAGCCAAGCATTGTTGGTGTCCCAACCAACTTCCGCATGGTGGCGTAAGTAAAGAATAGTATCATCCCCTTTCTTCCCGTGGGTGTCGTAGAGACGACTAAGGCAGTTAAAAGGAGGGTCATCATTGTCTGTGGGGAGTATGTAATAGGTGATCTTATGACTTTACTACATGCTTTGTTAGGACACATCACGTAGGTACGTAAAAAATAAAAGTTTAAAAAAACTGGGTGCTTTTTAAGGTATTTTTTTTATTGATATCAGGCACCCCACGCTTTTTTTCCATTATTTTGTACTTTTTAGTTTGGTTTTCAATGAAAGCGTGTTTTTTAGTTTTTTTTAAAAACTATTATTAAATTTATTTTCTATTTTTTAGGGTGTTTCTAATTTTGAGACGTATGGCAGCGTAGTTTGTGACGTATGTCAGCGTAGTTTCTGACGTATGTCAGCGTAGTTTGTGTCGTATGTCAGCGTAGTTTGTGACGTATGTCAGCGTAGTTTTCGAAGACAGTTTTTTTGCTGTCCTGGTAACCCTGGCAAGGATAATGGCACAAATTTATGAAATTATTGCATTGTCATCGTCCTTGACAGGTGTGCCAAGTTTGAATGAAATCTGGTCGTTTAAAGTGGGTCAAAATCGCGCTGTAAGGAGTCGGTTACAAACAAACATACAAACATACAAGTGAAGCTAATATAAAGCGTGTAAAAAGACAAAACACGCCTTCGAAGCACAGAATCCTCACAGCACCCACAGAAAACTCTCCTGAATAGTGTTTTAGTGTTCCGTATCAAAAAGTAAAAGGAAACCTTGTGGTGGAGTCAGTCTGTCTGTCATAGCTGGAAATCTCAAGAACTACTAATGCTATGAACTTGACATTTGGAAAAGTTTTAGATGACCTTTGCTCAACGATTTAGCAAAACAAGAAAGAAATAACTTTTTTTCTAACCGTGACTGAACGGGTCTCTTAAAAATTCGCAGTGGGGCGATATCCGTGGGGGCTACTATGTTGAGCATCAAAGGAAAGATCGCTATTTGAACATTCTCAAACATTTGTTTTATTTTAGGCCGCATGAGGAAAAATTTGCCGCCCCCCTTTATCTGAATTGCCATAGTTGTTAGTTATGACCTACAAGATGAATAATCCCGTCATGTTTCATCAATTTATCCGACATGTGCGACATATCTATACCGGTTCAAAAATTCTTGCCATCGTTGCCTGCCTCTACAAGTTCCTACATATAAAGACTAGCTATTGCCGCGCCTTCGCCCGCGTGGATGTCGGAAATATCGCACGAGGACGTGCTACCGCGGTTAATGTATTAAGAATGCATTACTCCAGGCTATATAGGCAATTACCCGCGACTTCGTCCGCGTGGTATTTTAAACAAAAAAGTTTTTAGTTCGTTTTTTTTTTCGTGAGATTCTATTTATTTTTTCTAAAATAAAAGTAGCCTAAGTTACTCCTTGTTACATCAACTATCTGCCAGTGAAAGTCCCGTCAAAATCGGTCCAGCCATTTCAGAGATTAGCCGGAACAAACAGACAGACAGACAGACAAAAATTGTAAAAAATGTTGTTTTGGTATATGAACCGTGTATACATCCATATACACTTAGTAAAAAGCGGTTATTTTAATATTACAACCAGACACTCCAATTTTATTTATTTATATACTTATCTAGATAATAAATTTATATTAATTCAATTACTACAAATTATTCCTTCTTGATCAGTTGATCACTAATAGCATTAGTATATATAAGTAGCATTGGTATATTATATATCTGTCACTCTTTATGTCCTGATGATGATCAATTTAATCAAGTTGTTCTCTTTTGTCCCCAGCACAACAAATACGACGTGGGTAGCGGGGAGCAGTTTGACGATCTGGTGGGATTGATAGAGCACTTCAGGTCCTACCCAATGATTGAGACGTCAGGCGACGTACTGCGACTGCTGCAGCCGGTCAGTGGGACCAGGCTGCGGGCACATGATATCGACCGTAAAGTTCAGGAGATGCAGGTACAGAACAGTACTTTAGTTGACTTGTTTCACCCGGTTGGACTTTCGAACTGGAACTGATTGATTGTCTGACATGTAAAGTAAAAAAGTACACTCGGGAATAGTGCAGTTTTCTATTCATAAAATATGTTTGTAATCCGATCAGCGTTAGTGGTAGTGAGATTACGGTGTAGAATATAAATCTGAGAATAAAAAATGAACTTCGTGAAAGATGGAAATAAAAAAATCGGAAGTTGACTATTTAACTTAATTACTATTCTCATGCAGTCGGAGACATCCTTTTAAATTTAACAATAAAGGCGTCATATATTGAGTCCGCCTGCGTGAGATTGTTTACGAAAGAAAGAAAGAAAGTATGCCCTTCGCAAAGCGTAGATTCAGCGTAGAACTGACAAGAAACTCCTCCATGTAGGTCTTGCAATTTTTAGCAGTTAGAATATCTCTGTTTATGTTGTTTTCGTGTAAAATTTTGGTACCAAGCATTGATAACTCACATAGAAAGATGTCCCGAAGAAAACCAATTCGCTTTGTCGTGTGCAGAGGAGCCTTTGCTTCTGAAGTTAGTTGGAGTAGCGTTTACCCTGCGTAGAAGCGAGGGAGAGAAATAAAATCATTGTGGGGGCATTTTTTCGCGCCCTGGACGTTGAACGGACTGTTCATCGCCGAGAGTGGAAGTTCCAACAGTATGTTTTGTCAACGTCTGTTGGATTCTCAATTCAACACCGAAAGTTGAAATTCCAGTGCGCGACGAAATTTGCCACGATATTTTTACGTCGTGTAAACGTGGTCTGATTTTATCGAAATCTTAACTGCGACAAACCCTTCCGTTGATTGGGAATCTGAATTTAAAAACCTCGCCGTCGTATGTCGTTCCGGGCAATGTCAAAGAATAAAATCATCATAATCATTTGTGACAAAGAGCTTTATTGTTATGCCTTGTGAGTGGTTGAATAAAACATGGATTGCTTAAGATATTGTATTTGTAACCCATTAAACGGGCACGTGTTTGCCAACATGCGCTTATGCATTTTATAAAAAATGTAAACGTTTGTGTCTGCATAGCAGTTGTGCATGTGATAATGTCATATTGGCTGATCTTAAGCAAGAATTGTTGGGAACTATTTATTTTATTCTTGAGTACTTTTTTATTGGTCTGAGTCTTGAGAGTTGAGATTATTTCATTGTGTCAGTAGATAATAATGGAGAAAACAAATAAAACACAGCTTTTATTTTGTATACTCATGAGATTTTCGAATTAGATTACCTAACATAATTATATGCTAAGTTAGTTGACTAGTGTGGCTTGTAGCTAAGTAATAACAACCGCACGGATCGATCGATCAGGTTAATCTACGCTTGCCGCGGTTGGTTCGTGGATGGGTGACCATCTTTACATACCAAGACCCTTCCGTGCCTCGGAAAGCACGTTAAGCCGTTGGTCCCGGCTGTCTTTCGTAGATCTTAGACAGTCGTCATAGGTCGACAGAAGAAAAAAGTCTGACAATCAGGCTTACCAATGGGTATCGTATTACCCAGTAACTGGGTTGTGGAGGTCAGAAAGGCAGTCGCTCCATGTAAAATACTGGTGTTCAGCTGCATACTGTTATACTGAAAGCCGATCCCAATATAGTTGGGAAAAGGCTGTGATGATGAAGTAAGTTATCTATTGACTTACAAATCATTACCTAATACGTAGCTGCATTAACGGACGAAAGTACAGAAGGACTGGGAAAAGGGTTGTCGATTAAGAACCATAAAAAAATAACAATCGACTTCCTTAAAAAAAAAAAACACTACAAAGTCAAAAATAACTTTAATTTCGGAATTCGGTTTCTTAGGATCTGAATTTAAGGTGTTTTTGCCACCGACTTCCAAAATTAAAGTTATTTTTGACTTTGTAGTGTTTTTTTTTTTTTAAGGAAGTCGGTTGTTATTTTTTTGTAAAAAGTTTTTATTTTTAACTTTTTAGTTATGGTAGATACCCCGCACTAATGTAATCGCGTTATTCGTTCATTTGTCGCGCAAATACTTAATATGGTTTTCACATAGATCCCATTGTCCAAATGAAACCAAAAGCACCAACTTTCAAATTTAAAAAAAAAAACATCAAAATCGGTTCTCCCAGTCAAAAGTTATGAGGTAACAAACAAAACAAAAAAAATACAGTCGAATTGATAACCTCCTCCTTTTTTTGAAGTCGGTTAATAAGAGCTGAACAAACTAGATAAACAACATATATGTTAATCTGCCCAGCCTATTTCCAACTATGTTGGGATCTGTTTCCAGTCTAACCGGATGCAACTGAATATAATATTTTTACATGGAGACCTCGACAAACCAATATCTGGGTAATACGGTACCCCTTGGTAAGACTGATTGTCAGACTTTCGGGTGTTTGACGACTTATAACGACTACCAAAAATCCTTGAAAGAAAGCTCGGACGGAGGAGTATCGGTATATAAAAATGGCCACCCATCCACGAACCAACCCTGGCATGTGTAGCTTAACCTGATGGATCGACCAGTGCGGCTATTATTACTTGGCCAAAAGACCCTCAAAATATTGTCTCGCCTGTCTGTCTATGTGTGTCTGTCTGTACTGTCTGCCTACTGGTCTTTATTTTGGATCATGGTTAGGCTATATTGACTGAGAAAATCCCGTATTCCTCAGAAGGTACGTCCATAATATATTATAATCACATATGTCCAATCAATAACCAAACACAGATTGATTGAAACCTGCGTGAACTGAATTTTGGAGGTACACAAGAATACATAATGTAATTTGGATATACAAGGAAAAATACATTGGAATCTCAATAACTCGAATGTGAAGGGAAATGCAAAAAAATCGAGTTAACGAGTTTTCGAATGAACAAGAACTTCGTGATATGGAAAAATATACTAAGAAATCGAGCCTTTGTAAGTCAAATTTCAGCAGTTAAATCATGTGATTTAACTGCTGATATTTCGACTTACAAAGGCGCGATTTCTTAGTATATTTTTCGATTTGTAGAGTCAAATTTGAATAACAATTCAACTTAAAATTCGAGTTATAGAGTATAAATATGTATTATCAATACTTCGTAGGGATATAACATTTTGTTCGAGTTACAAAGTCTAAATAATTCGAGATATCGCGTATTTTTAGGGGTTCTGCGGAAGGGAATGGCATTTTTTTTCGACTTACTGAGGATTTCGACTTATCGAGGTTCGAGTTATAAAGATTCCACTGTATATGATTGGGCGTTCACTCAAATTGATGATAGGCAACTCGAAATAAAGTTCAAGAATTTGTACTTTACAAAGGTAGTCATTATTTATTACTTTTAACGGACTTCGAAAGAGGACGAGCTTTTCAGCTCAGTTGTATTTTTTAAAACGTAACCCAGGCAAGCGTCGCTTTACTTTATAGATCTGCACATGCCGCTGTAGGTAATTACTAGTTAAACAATATTAATAACATGTAATAAAAAAAAGACTGTATTAATTAAACCCTAAATTCTTGCTTCCAGGAGATCGAAGACTATCAGAAGCTGGACAACAAGTTCGGTTTCGATGGAGAATTCCAGTCATTGAAGACGCTAGAAGACAGACACGTGTTCACCAACTTCGAGGGCACTAAACCCGAGAACGTGATCAAGAACAGATACAGAAACATTTTACCTTGTAAGTTTTCATTTAACTTGTTCTACATTGGATTATCATCATCATTTCAGCCGATATACGCCCACTGCTGGACATAGGCCTCTCCTAATTAGGGGAGGTTTGCCACCATCGCCACTCTTGGCAGTCGCGATGGCGATCACAGTATGGTAGTGGAATGCATAGAGAACGCTGCTGCCCATTCGCTAGTAAGTCCCTTAGTCGCCTTTTACGATACCCTTGTCAAGAAATGGGACATACATGGGAAACACGGCTGCACCGCCCCCAGGCAATATAAACCGCCTGGCATAGAAGTACCAGGGTTCAAATTGTTCGTTGTAAAGACATTACAGTCTATAAATTTTCATTCTCTTCTTTACAGATGACCAGACCCGTGTGGTGTTACGTCGGCGAGAAAACCGATCGGATTCTGACTACATTAACGCCAGCTACGTCCGATCCTCTAGACTCAGCGACTCCTCCTCCTCAGTACAGTCCTCCAACGAAAGCCTGGACAGTGTTCAATGTGAGTAGATGAATTAGAAGGGTACAGAGTGGAGGTCCACAAGTATACGGGCCGCTTATTGTAGGTCCTCGAATCCACGGGCAATTCTGGCAATCCTTGGGAGAGGCCTGTGTGCATGTATGGCTAAAATCTTAAAAAAGAATTCACAAACGAAAGACCTACAGTACTCAAGATTTTGCTACCTACTGGGTCCAAGTCATCTTTTATTTTACTTTTTGTCGTTGCGCTTACAAAAACCGCTATGTGAAGTTACCAAAAAATGGTTTTCACAGCTAACGTGTATTGAAATAAGGATGAAAAAGAGAAATCTTAAAAAGCGTTCTGTATTTCTACAACGATTTTCAACATGATTGACACAATAAAATGTTTTCAGTAGTCCATATCACTCTTATAAAGTTTTGACTTTTCCATCAAGGTTGATGTTGATATAATGTGACAGTGGTCTTGTCTAGATAATACATAAAATTAGCATTTAACCAACGATCAATATCAATGCTTATAGTTTATCTAATAACCTACCTACTTACATTAGTAACCAGATGTCGGATAGTTTAGCATGCAAAAGGTACCAATTAGGCACCATTTAGTGGTACCTAAGTCAGCAATTTTATAACATGGGCTTATAATAATAAGATTACTTGTACACCTTGGTACGTATCAACATATTAATTTATTTCGATACCTTGCGGTTTAAAGGACATTGCGGACATTAGCATAGGTTTCTTCCTTCATGGTATTTGATATCCATGAAGGGTTTCTTCCTTCATGGTTTTAACATTAAAGGAGTCTGTCTAGACACCGTATCGTATATCGTAGTCCTTGTATTATACCGTGCGAGGAACGTGTCACTGTGTCAGGCAAGAAAATGTTATGTTAATAAGAGACTAGGTCAACTAGACAGTTCTGTCATCGACCAACACCGTTGCATATCATGCACATTGCACGGTATGTCAAAAATATTGGCGAAAACATTTAGCCGTCGTCGATACTCTCAAAACCGTACGAATAAGACACACGTTTGATACGCGGATGCTACGGTCATTGAAACCTTTATTCACGGGTATGATACGCTGTTGATACGTTCTAGTGGGCATAGTAGTTCGTGCCATGTTTCTTTATGAACAGCATGGCCATGGTATGGTAAGATGTAGTGGGCAGTCTCCTCAAGGAATATTGAATGTAGGTTTTCCATTTTAGGTTTCTCCTAGTCCATTGATAGGTTTCTGCCACTAGAATCCAAATTATTCGTTTGTGTTACTACCTAATTCCTTTCAAATAAACTCCGATTAAAATAATTATAATTATTAATATTATGGCGACAATTTCCTATTTGATTAACATGGTCCATTCTAAAGCAGTGCCAAAGATACAGGATACTATACATACTCAATCTATCAGCTCAGTCTTTTCCCAACTATATTGTGGTCAGCATCCAGTCTAACTGGATGCTAGGTAAATGCCAGTATTTTACTTGGAAGGATTGCCTATCTGACCTCCCCAATCCAGATTCTAGTTTTGCAGACGGGTGTCGTATCTGGGGGGCAATTGTCCCACGATACGATACTCCTTGGTAGATTGTTTGTCAAACTTTCTGCCACACTGTCATGACTACCTGTAACGACTGTCAAAGATTCACGAACGTCAATCGGAACCAACGCCCTTTTTAGGGTTCCGTTGCCAAATGGCAAAAAACGGAACCCTTATAGATTCGCCATGTCTGTCTGTCTGTCTGTCTGTCTGTCCGAGTATGTCACAGCCACTTTTCTCCGAAACTATAAGAGCTGTGCTATTGAAACTTGGTAAGTGGATGTATTCAGTGAACCGCATTAAGATTTTCACACAAAAATAGAAAAAAATCAATAATATTTGGGGTTCCCCATACATAGAATTGAAACTCAAAAATTTTTTTTTCATCAAACCCATACGTGTGGGGTATCTATGGATAGGTCTTCAAAAATGATATTGAGGTTTCTAATATCATTTTTTTTTTAAACAATAATATTTGGGTTTCCCCATACATAGAACTGAAACACAAAAATTTTTTTTAATCAAACCCTTACGTGTGGGGTATCTATGGATAGGTCTTTAAAAATGAAATTGAGGTTTCTAATATCATTTTTTTCTAAACTGAATAGTTTGCGCGAGAGACACTTCCAAAGTGGTAAAATGTGAGTCCCCCCCCCCCCCGTAACTTCTAAAATAAGGGAATGATAAAACTAAAAAAAATATATGATGTACATTACCATGAAAACTACCAACGAAAATTGGTTTGAACGAGATCTAGTAAGTAGTTTTTTTTTAATACGTCATAAATCGTAAACCACAATTTACCTTTCATTCAGTCAACTCAAATATAAAAATTAAAAAAAAAACATTTAATTTCATAAACGATGATGACGAATGATGATGATGATGACCTGCAGGTTTGTACGGAACCCTCGGTGCGCGAGTCCGACTCGCACTTGGCCGGTTTTTTTTTTGTATGGGAAATCATCAATTGACTTCTCCCGCTCTAGGCGGAGCGGGAAGGCGTGTCAGACTTTTACTGACTAAAACCCACCCGTGTTCCTTCAGTTGCCCATGTGCCAGGGTCACGGTATCTCTTTCGAACAATCTCGCGACCCTGACAGGCATCGGTCCTAGCAGACCCCTTCAGTGCTGCTGACATCTCTTTGAGGCGCGCGTGGAACACTACGCGCCGTCGCCCCGAGCCTGGTCCTTACCGGGCGGCGAGCTATCCATTGCTCGCCACCCGCAAGCTCGCGCCTACGGTGGCCAGGAGTCCGCTATCGACTCCCGACGCCCGGGGCGTCTCCTTCTGCGACGGCTAGAGACGTGAGAGCGCAGAGACTGCCACTCCCTCACGCGCCCCGCCTCCTCCTTCGCGAGCATTACTGCTTCGCAGAAGGAGGTGGCGGCTTCCCATGCCCTCTCGCTCCGTACCATGGCTCGCACCAGGGCCGGACGCGAGTGGTCGCCGCCGCCGATCGCCTCCACGAGGACACGGCGGTGCTCCGCCCAGGCAGGGCACACCTCCACCGTATGCTCCACCGTGTCCTCCAGACGATCCTCGCAATGGAAACACCCGGGCGTTTCCTCCCGCTTCATCCTGAACAGGAACCCACCGAAGCACCCATGCCCGGTGAGAACCTGTGTCAGGCGGAAGGTGAGGACGCCGTGGCGCCTCTCAATCCACTCCTCAAAGAGGGGACTTACCGCCGCAATTGTGGCGTGCCCAGAACCAACGCCCTAACGTGCTTTTCGAGGTATGGAGAAGTTTCGGTATGTTCAGATGGTCACCCATCCACGAAACTTAAGCCTAAGACGAAGCTTCACCTGACCGATCAACCACTGCGGTTATTATTACTTAGCCAAGAGCACCTCAATTCACTGCACGTACTACTGGTCTTTATTTTGTATCTTGGTAGGTATATTGACAGGGAAAACCCCGTACTCCTCAGAAGAGACATCCTTAGTTTAACTTCATCACGTGTATGTACAATCAATAACCGAATACGCATTGATGAATACGTGATCTGAATTTCGGTGCTACATTTACGCACGATTACTGGTCAAGCCTTTCCAGTGTAAGCTGACTTCTCACTGAACGAAAAGCCTATACAATGCGAGATCAGTTAAAACTGGAAATATATAGCTTCTACAAGGAAAAATATAGAATGGGTTTAGTCAAGTTGATGGACTGTGTTAATGATGATATGGATGGAAATGAGTTAACTACCGAGACGAAGACTGTTAGAAAATTATTATTTATTAAGAGAGGTTTGGAAGAAAAACAAGTGTTGCCCCGACCCCAAATAAATTGAGATAAGGACAGGAGAATGAAGATGATTTTGTCAAATTATAATATAATTATAATAATAAATAATTAATAGAATTATAATAAATATTATATATAATAATTATAATATGCAAGTCCGTAGGAAAATTCTCAGACGAAGTTCAAGAACCTTTACTAAAGTAGTCATTATTTATTACTTTTTAACTAACTACAAAGGAGGAGGAGGTTTCCAATTCAGTTGCATTTTTATTTGTGTTTGTTACCTCGGGACTCCTTCATTTAAAACAGTCCTCTTTAGTTTGAAAGGGTATATTTATCGAGTGGGCTCAATTAGATTTGGTTAGGCTGATAAGTTATTTTGCGTTAGCTTCAATACGTATTACGTATTTTTTTTCCACTTAGTGTATATCAATACTTAGCAAATTAAGGTAAAGGAATTTGTGTGAGATACCAACGCAAAAAATAAAATACAACGGGCTCCGAAAAAATCCTAGTACAAAGTGAAAAATAACTGTCGACTTCTGAAAGGAAAGTTTTCACTCTGCAGCGTTTTTTGTTGTATATTTATTATAATGAAATGATAATTATGAATTAAGTGTAGCTGGATACGTCATACATCACACCAAACAGAATACTAATGAAGATGGAAAACAATGAGGGAATAAAATTAAAGATCTGCACGTACATGCGGTTTTATCTCATTTAAATATTTATGTTTTACTTCGAGAACATTTAGTTTAGACTTGATACCTGAGGTAGATAGGTTAAAAATATATATGAGCGATTTATACGATGTTTAAGATCTGTTATTTAAAAAATATTTCTTATATTAATTTCAGCATTAATACTGAACAGCGAAATAAAGAAAGCTCCGCCACTGGTGTCCAAGTCCCTGTCAGATGAAGCGCTGAGAGAAGTCAAGAAATCCTTCAAATTGGACAAAATTAATGGAAATCTGTGCCGAGATGTTACGGGTAAGCCGAATAAAGAAATGAATGATTAAAAACAATTATCGATAAGGAAAAACTACCTAGCAAAAAGAACAAGATGGAAACGTCCAATTTGCTGTCTATAGAAGTCACTGCGGAGGGACACTACCAATTAATCCCGCCAATTGTCCCACCATCGTTGCCAGTGTTATTTATTTGCCATTCATTTTCAATAAAATACTTTAATTATTATCTATATGACTATATTTAGTATGCTAAGTTATAGGCAAATATATACTGAAATAGACAAAGGCGTTCCCAGTATTCCTACTGATGAGGAAAGAAGAAAACTGTGGGTGTTTATTGGTACCTTAGATATGATAAAGAAATGATGAACACTTTTGAACTTATAGATACTCTCGTATATATGTATTATAATTCTAACTAATTTCTATTAATTATCTGATTGCAGTGAAAGACAAAGCATACATCGCGGCGCAAGGCTGCCTCTCAAACACAAAGGATGATTTCTGGCGAATGATTTGGCAAGATGACGTCAGAGTCATAGCTATGATCACTAACGAAGTTGAAAATGGGAAGGTACGTACATATCTGCTTACTTCTTCTCTTTCTACATAAACGCTTGAAAAGAGCCAGTCGCTTTCATAGCGTTTTCATTTAGATTTTAAATGTAGCTTTTCGTCATGTCAAGTCCCATACATTTTTAACCTTTCCATAATCGTTATTGCTGATACAGCGAAGAATGTAGTACCCTCTGATAAAAGAAGGAATTGAATACTTGGTGATGAGAACTCATCGTGTAGTTATTCTGTTGTGTCTATGTAGATGCAATGCATTATCATATCATCGAATTGCTTGTTTCTTTCAAGGTTCGTGTCATATTCCCCTCTGCTTCTTCAATCAACTAACATTACTTAACTCTGTTTACAGAAAAAATGCGAACGCTACTGGCCACTGTCAGGTCAAGAGGAGAGGTTCGATGGTCTCACAGTGAAGTCCATATCTGAGACACACTATGAGGAGTACCTTCTGAGGGAGTTTGACATCTGCGACGATAAGAGCTGTCGAACAGTCTTCCAGTACCAGTTCACAGTAAGAATTGTTTTTACTCTTATTTGTTTTCCTATATTTTTATTGGACTCTGAAACTGCAGAAACACCTAAGCACGACACCATCTCACTTCTAAGCCACGAGTACAACCTTTTTTTTGGTAGGTTGTCATGCACGTCTCGCCAGGAGACTTGAAGAGTTCTAGCCATTAGAAGAAGCTGGGTTCGATAAGGCTTCAGTAGGTAGTGAGTAGATAAATAATCTGGAAACTGGAGTCACTGACATAGCTTGCACAATAAGCAAGCTGATTGGTGCTGAGTCACCAATGCATGAGAACCAATGGCCGGTGGACCAGAGTCCTGGAGGTAACCGCGCTTCGGCAAGCGTAACGTGGTTCAACCCTTCAGCTAGATAGACCCAGAGGACCTTCAAAAGGTGTCTAGGACCTGTAAATGAAATACGTGCATTATGATGTTGTTGCGCAGCTTGGGATAGGTCTGTGTCAAGTATTGTACTGTTATTGGCTGAGTTGATTGGATTTTACCCACCGCATTTACTACGTAAACCTTATTCAATTGCATACATTTTATTAAGAATTGGAGGTATCTCTAGAAATATTTTCCCATACCTATGAGAAGCTGAGCATAAAGAGGACAACAGTCTGCTGTTGCTAGGGTTAGTTATTGTTTCTTCTTACGATTTTCACTTATTTAGTTTTTATTATATCACTAAGCTTAATTTCCTTATGTTCCAGGCTTGGCCCGACCACGGAACACCTGGGGATCCAGATGGAGTGCTGTCCTTTATAGACGACATCAACAGGAGAATGATAAAGAACTCACAAGACATAGATGCACCAGAACAGGTTGGTATTGTTACCTAATTTAGCTTCTTCAACCGGAGTTATAATGAAGATAAGCCTGAAATCACGATTCACATTGCACAAGTGTGGTGATTAGTGCTGCTCATGTCTTCTCTGTGCGAGTCTTTACCCTGCAATAGGACAACAATAGGCTATTATTAATATTATTTCTATATTTTTACATACCTCGGGACCATGGAGAAGGCAACTCTTAATTTACTGAAATTTTCGTTTATTTATTTTACTACTTATTAGATACTGAGATTAAATGTTATTATAAAAGAAACATAAAATATGAAAACATTTATGAACTAAAAAATAGTGGTTCGCCCATATCGGGAGCGGGGTCCAAGCTACCGGTGGTTAGGGCTCCAGAGAACCTCACGATGCAAACTGAATCGAGGAATACTGCCTTCTGAGTCAGGCCCTTGATCCACTCGCCTAACGAGAGTCTCGAGAGATGTTGATCTAGGCTTTCGGCTATTAGCCCATTGGCTGATACGCCAGTCGGCACAATGACAGTCGAGGTTCACGTTCACGTACTATTAAAATTCATTACATATTATAACTAGAGTATACTTCATTCGATCTAGGGATTAACATTACCTTCGTGAAATTCATAGAGTACGAGGAAATCCTCAATAATATTGTTATTTTCAGATTTTTGGTTAGTTATGTATGCTTTAGCGAGACGGTTTTGGCTACAGTCATTCTCCCTATCGACATACATTGGTGGTATATCTCCTCATTGTCTCTTATGACGACAATCCATGTATTAATTTGTACAATTGAGGCGTCAAAGATTAAGAAGTGGTGGACCCTTAAATTCGGCTGGGCGGCTGTGCTGAATCCTCTAATACATAGTTTATTTTTAATTCGATTTGTCTTCTCTTCTATAATATTTAAGTGAATGTTTCAGAACATCCTGTGCGTGCATTGCTCCGCTGGCGTCGGCAGGACGGGCACATTCATAGTCCTCGACATTCTTATTGACAAAATTAAAACATCTGGTGAGACTTAACACTTTATACAACTTGTAACTTTTTTGTTTGCGTGTGCGTTTGCGATTATGTTACTCAATCGTTATTGGTAACGAAACAAACCTACAATCATATTTGTTTTAATTAATTTTTGCCATTATTCTTGCACCAAAGCTAGTGTCTTTTGTTAAACGGTATAAGCGATTTTTTTTTATTTGCGATTTTTTTCACATTTTATTTCATAAATTGATCTATGCATGTTGTAGAATTTGCTTTGTAAACTTTTTTATTATTTAAGCCTTAACAGTGTCCTTTACCACTGACCACGGATATACCTACATTTTTTCTTTTTTTTTTGCTTTTGGCAACTGAGCCGATGTCGACTATTCTGCCAGAGTCACGTTTAGACGGTAGCGCAGCGGCGAGGAAACGGTCACTTCTAGAGGCGCCATTGTCACAAACTTCAATACAACAAAGCGTGTTACCGTTTACGCGCACTACTACATTAATGACATAAAACTACTGATGGCTATGAAGGCAGTACGTGACAGTTGTGTGCTTAATACACGTTTGAAGCCACTAACCTTATTAGTACTGCCGCCTCTAGACGCTACCGGCGCGTCTATCATTTTGAGTACCTACCTTATACCTTTTTGTACCTTGTTTGTTTTTGTTCCTTTTTTGTATATGTACCTTGCATGTTATTCTTGAGTCTCAGCGAATTGCTTGTCGAAACCGATAATATACCATGGTCTTAACTCTGTCTTTTCTATTATAGGATTCAACTGTGACATTGACG
Source organism: Aporophyla nigra (assembly GCA_947507805.1). Classification (NCBI taxonomy): domain Eukaryota; kingdom Metazoa; phylum Arthropoda; class Insecta; order Lepidoptera; family Noctuidae; genus Aporophyla; species Aporophyla nigra. The sequence continues at coordinate 6,575,711 of OX382291.1, read as the reverse complement.
TTCATTCTACGGTGAAACTGGTGAGGGCACAGCGCAACGGCATGGTTCAGAACAAGATGCAGTACAGGTTCATATACCTGGCGCTGCAGGAGTACATCGACGGCAGGAACATGAAGTTGCGAAAAAAGGTGAGTTGACGTTAAACTTAAACCCATATGCACCAAAAATCACAATATACCATGTACCTACAGTCAGGGAAATCAATTATTAAGCAATGCGACACCCTATATCAATTTGACGTCTTATAGCAATTTCATACAATTGTCAAAAAAAAAAAATTGTGTGCTTAATAAATAATTTCCTTGACTTTTAGAAATTCGATTATTCGTTTGTCATGAAGCTATAATTCGTTTGAACACTGAAATCTATTCAGCATGTGTGGCGCCAGGAGGCCTTAATGATAAATGTGACGTTTTTAGAAAGAAGTAAAAAATTCAATGGATTTTATGTCATGCCACTATAGAATAAAAAACTGGGAGTATTTAAAGAGAGTTAAGGGAATTTTATCAATCTCGTTTAAAATAGGTCAGAAAAGGAAACTAAATATTAGAATCGTTTTTGTGCTCTAAAGTGATTGTAAAATTTAGACTATCTATATACTTTGTACCCCTTTTACGAAAATTACGGGGAGTAAGAGTTAATAAGGAGAAGGAGAGCAAAAAGCTAAAGCTTTTTACAATAATTAATATCGTTCAAATTTAAAATATTAATGAATTATGGTTGAAACGGCCACGGGGCGACCAGGAGTTACCATTAAAGTTCGTAAAAGTTAGTATACGTCCCTTGTCTCACGTATAATCTACACGTAGGGGGGAAGTTTATTTAATGATTGTCTTCTATTATAATTATAGAGATGTCAGACAGTAGTTCTTCCTAATATTTTTTCTGCCATCGTGCAGTGTTGCCAGGTTTCTTCAACAGTGTATTTTTTTTGCGCGTGGGAAATTGTCAAATGACGTCTCCCGCTCTTTGTGTTAGACTTTTACTGACTAAAACCCACCCGTGTCCCTTCAGTTGCCTATGCCAGGGCCACGGTAACTTTCGAACAAATGTCGCGATCCTGGCAGGCAACAGTGTATATTAATGTCTTATTGTTTTTGTATTAAATTACATATATTGCAAAATATGGTTGTCCGACGGCAGTTGAACTGCATTCCTGCAATTAGTAATATTAGCAGCTGTACCTCCATACTTTCACATTTTCGTCTAATTGAATGTTTGATGATCATTTATGTTTCTCTAACCAGATGCACGTGAATGTCAATATATTATGCGGAGCAACTGACCGCCTCGATTCACCAACTCAACTGGTAGAAATACCGATATCATAAGGTTAGATCAGCTGTCAAATTTTGGTGTTTTGACTGGCAATGGTAATTGCCAGGAAGTCTCTAGAGAATAGTCTCTCTCTCATTAAGCCCTGTGTTTTGTGTCTTTTATGGCGTTGCATGCAAAATATACCATTTAACCATTAGTTGAAACCTAGTAATCCACATGCAGCTTCTGGGAAGGTATTGCAGTGCCTACGTTCATAATTCCCAATTCTTTAACGATACTGTTGCACCTATATCAAAATATTTTTTCTTTAGTTTCATTTATATTTTGGATTGTAAGCGGTCCCAACACTGCTGGGGAATGCATGTTATAAATGCAATTTTTGTAGATGCAATAAAACAATTTTTTTTCTGTTTATCTTTTCGAGAGATATTGGTGGCGACTAGACATACGAGACATTTCAATGATGTCTTATGCTTCAGTATCACGACTTGTTTGTTATTCATAATGCAGAGCTCAGTCTGACTCATGTATAGTTCACTTAATGATAGCTTTACCATTTTTGATACTAATTTCCAATAGGTACATTGAAACTTCACTAAAGTTGAAACTGCTTAATTGGCACATAGACATATAGACCTGAGCTGAGTGCTTATATCGTATCGAATCAAATTATAGTTGAAGAAACTATACCCAGGTGTTGGGTATCGGTATCGAAATATAATGGAAAGAAAAAATACAAAAAATAAAATAAGTCATCATTCGATAGCTAAATAGCGATAATCGATCAGTTGGTATTTTAGTTTTACGTGCAACATAGCTATTTTTACGAATGTCCAAAAATCGTAACATACAAGTATTATATTCTATTTTTTATAATGGCGAGCAAAGCCGATGTCGACTATTCTGCCAATGTCAACTTAAAAGTAGTTTGGATGCTTCTGCCGTGTCAGAGTCATTTAAAGTTTTAACAATTTTTTTTAAATGTATTTTTATGTCTCTTTTTTACACGTGCGTAAAATATTGCCAACAAATTTAATTTTGTCCTGTATAAAATGACATTCTATTAATATAATAGAAAACGGAAAATTCAAAAATGTTTGGGCTTGCTACGTTGGTAGGCTCATTATATTTGTGCAACTCTAGTAGCTAGTAGTTAAGACGATCCTAACCATAACAACATTTTAAGTAGGTACTCATCAACTACCTAACGTAACTTTTGTCTTTTCCAGGTACACACCTCGGACGCATAAATCGATCGTTGAAGAACCAAAGTGAATATTTAGAATTATTTATAACTTAATCTTATCAATTTACTTCCCACGCGGAACATTAATTACAATCAGTCAAAATAACATTGATTTTAAGGTAATTTTAAAATAAACTATTGAGTATCAATTAATTTTGTCTTTTATTTATTGAGCGTACCTATTCAACGAGGTAATTCCGTAACACAGTAACGGTAGCAATGACTTTCATTTTGACAGTTCAACAACATTCATTGCGTTATTTACGTTGTTGAGCAGACAAATTATTCGAACATATAAACCAATGCATTGGCCATAATGATTCATATTGTGATTGATAGTGTGTTACGCAAATATGGTGCCGGACAGAAAGTACACGAGAGAACCTAACCCCTAACCTAACTCCTTTTCCTGAATTAGTATTTAGATTACGAAAACCTTACAAAAAATTGCAGCCACGCTTGAAGGATAGCCACTCAATATGAATGCGTCTGCATTTCAAAGTTTTAGTGAAGAAATCATTATAAGGCAGGACATCCGGGTGTTTCCATTGTGAGGATCGTCTAGAGGACACGGTGGAGCATACGGTGGAAGTTTGCCCTGCCTGGGCGGAGCACCGCCGTGTCCTCGTGGAGGCGATCGGCGGCGGCGATCTCTCGCGTCCGGCCCTGGTGCGAGCCATGGTACGGAGCGAGAGGGCATGGGAAGCCGTCACCTCCTTCTGCGAAGCAGTAATGCTCGCGAAGGAGGAGGTGGGGCGCGTGAGGGAGTTGCAGTCTCTGCGCCCTCACGTCCCTAGCCGCCGCAGGAGGAGACGCCCCGGGCGCCGGGAGTCGATTGCGGACTCCCGGCCACCGTAGGCGCGAGCTTGCGGGTGGCGAGCAATGGGTAGCTCGCCGCCCGGTAAGGACTAAGCTCGGGTCGACGGCGCGTAGTGTTCCACGTGCGCCTCAAAGAGATGTCAGCCACACTGAAGGGGTCTGCTAGGACCGATGCCTGCCGGGGTCGCGTGATTGTTCAAAAGAGATACCGTGACCCTGGCACATGGGCAACTGAAGGAACACGGGTGGGTTTCAGTCAGTAAAAGTCTGACACGCCCTACGCCCTCCCGCTCCGCCCAGAGCGGGAGAAGTCATTTGATGATTTCCCATCCAAAAAAAAAAAAAAAAAAAGGCAGGACATTTAGCCATTTTCAATCTCAAATCTTTTATTAAAAAACAATTACAGGCACAAAGATGAAGCTAGTTGTCTATTTCAAAGCGTAGTAAGTTTCTTGCCCGTTCTTCTTCATAAGTATGAAGAAGAACGGGCAAGAAACTCCATGGACATTACTTTCATTAAAAAATTATACAAAAGTTACATCATTTATGTTGGAATGATCAATTAGAGAACGATGTGTAAAAAGACGTGCACATTACAAGCGTCCGTAATTAAAACAAAAATAAAATAAGTAACAATTAATGAATAATGATAATTTTTAAATCAGGTAACTCATGACATGTGTATTTTTATTTAGGTATGACTTTAATAATTTATAATTAATATGATGTAAATGATAAAATTATATAATGTAATTAAAACGATGTCCTATATAAAATTTAATATTTATAACTTTTTTCTTTTTAATTAATGAATGTAAATAATGCATGTTCAACTGTTACTGTTACAATTATAAGCATATATGCATGATGAAATTGCAATGCCCTAACAGGGCCACTATGTTCTAAGAACTGATATCCTCTGTTAAGAACTTTATTTATATACACATAGTTAGCAATAAAGAATTTGATTTGAATTTGAAACAATTCAAAAATTAAAATAAGCCGTGGCAGCTAAGAGAGGACCAGTCCATACTGACGGCACCGGTTCACGAACATGACGAGTAACCATGGAGTTTCTTGGCGGCTCTTCTCCATAGGAATCAACATTTTGGAACCCTGCATCTTCTGAAGTTTCATAAGTGCCCATGTAGGTTTATGAGCAGTACTAACGTAGCTGAACAGTGGTGGCCCAGTGGTATCGGCCCCGACATACGAGTTATAGGTCGTGAGTTCGAACCCAAGCAGGCACTTTACTTTGTGTAAATAATTTCATCACCACTGCTCTCAAAACGGTGAAGGAAAACATCGTGAGGAAACCGGCATGTCCTAAATCCAAAGATTCGCAGACATGTGACATCTACCAACCCGCACCGGGCCCGCGTGTTAGATTATGGCCCACTCCCTCTCAACGAGAGGAGGCCTATTTCCCAGCAATGGGAACAATATAGGCTGATTATGATGACTTATACACTACGACAGACAGTGTTGTTTTGATGAGATGTCCCACCCAGCTGAGAAGCTGTCGACTCGGGCTTTAGCAGAAGACTGTATGTAATCTTAAGTAGCGTCCGAAAATGGATAACTTTTTTTTTTTTTGAGTTCTCGCAAATATCTCCTGAAGAACCCTGTTGATTCCGTACCTATTTAAGTTGATTATATCACTTCACTGGCTCACCACCACATCCAACGCTCTCGTGCAGACCTGCTTCACCTTCTCTGTTTCCGAGACAGTGATTCCATTAATATATAAATACACTAGTTACATCCCCTTCTTATTATATTTTTACTTTTTCTCTCAAATACGATTTCAAATATTCATGTAAAATCAAAATCATAGACATATTAAACTATAACTAAACTTCTAAAGCCTTATCATTAGTCTCATTGACATGTTGGACAAGGACTTCTTATTTAATCTCGTCCTTTTTCCAGTGTCCTTCCTCCTAACAATTCCATCCTTTTAATCAGTTTGTTCTACTTCTATTATATTAGGTTGGGGAAAAAGTCTTTTCGCATTATAGTATGTATGAACTTGTAATAAAATCTCTTTGGCTATACTATTTGTATCTGGCTGGTTTTGGTATCATTGAAAGTTTAAATGTTAAAAAATATAATTCCAAATTCAAATTAGGAAAATGTGTGATTTTCATTTGTTTTTCGTATTGTCAAGATGAGTGAACCTAATGAAGAAATTCGATACAATTTAAAATTTTACTACAAAAAAGATAAAAATGCAACGCAAGCCGCGAAAAAAATTTGCGATGTTTATGGACCTAGTGTAGTGTCTGTGAGAGTATCACAAATTTGGTTTAAGCGTTTTCAATCCGGAATTTTGATGTCAAAGATGCACGTCGCTCTGGTCGCCCTATTATGGATAAAATGGATGCCATTTTTGAAAAAGTGGAGCAAGATCGGCATACCAGTAGTTACGACGTAGCTGAAGAACTGGAAATTGACCACAAAACAGTTTTGGCGCATTTGAAAAAAACTGGGTACACAAAAAAGCTCGACATTTGGGTACCTCACGAGCTCACTGAAAGAAACCTAATGAACCGTGTAGATTCTTTATTACGACGTAATGAAACCGAACCATTTTTGAAGAAGCTGATAACTGGTGATGAAAAGTGGATCACGTATGACAAGAACGTGTGAAAAAGGTCGTGGTCAAAGGCCGGTCAGGCTTCACAGACTGTGGCGAAACCCGGGTTAACTCGCAACAAGGTGATGCTGTGTGTGTGGTGGGATTGGAAGGGCATTATTCATTATGAGCTGTTACCACCAGGCAGAACCATCGATTCTGAACTGATGAGATTAAAGCAAGAAGTTGAGAGAAAGCGGCCGGAATTAATCAACAGAAGGGGTGCGGTTTTTCATCATGATAACGCTAGACCTCACACATCTTTAGCCACCCAACAAAAATTAAGAGAGTTTGGCTGGGAGGTGTTAATGCATCCGCCGTATAGTCCTGACCTTGCACCTTCAGATTTCCACCTGTTTCGGTCTCTTCAGAATTCTTTAGGCAGTGTCAGGTTAACATCACGAGAGGACTGCCAAAACCACTTGTCGCGGTATTTTGACCAGAAGTCCCAAAATTTCTATAGCAATGGGATCATGTCCCTACCTACAAGATGGCAAAAAGTTATCGAACAAAATGGTACCTACATACTTTAGTTAAATGTAAATAAACTTTATTAAAAAATGTTTTGAATTTTCTTAAAAAATGCGAAGAAACTTTTTCCCCAACCTATTATAATATATGAAATTCAAAGTCCTGAGTGACTGACTGGCTGACTGACTGATATCAACGCACAGCCTAAACCGCTGGACCTAGAGACATGAAATTTGGAGGGTATGTTCTTTGTGAAGAGTAGGTATCCACTAAGAAAGGGTTTTTTGAAATTCCATTCCTTAGAGGTGAAATGGGGGTTGAAATCGTGAGTTTTTGGACATCCACGCAGGCGAAGCCGCTGGTAGAAGCTAGTCTTGTATAATGGAATTCCATCCTTCCCTCTCTACGTAAGGCATATCGCCTGCATCACTCCCAAATCTGTAGCTTTTCTCTTCCTATATCCTATTCCCTTGTATTAAAAAATTAAAACCTAAGCGTTTTTATTTAAAACTGTCGCCCATTTTCAAAATCTTTCGCAACTCAAACGATAACCTAATATATTTCTATGATTTGGTCTTCTATAAAGATCGCATGTTTCAGTTATGTATTTTTTTTTGTACTTTATCAAAGCGTTTTCGTTCATTTTCCCGAAGGTGTTTTCCATATGCTGCTGATATCAGAATATTAGAATAATAATTAAAATATACGGTACCGTGTGGTGCCGGACGTAAAGAATAACACCACCCCATTTCTTCCCGTGGGTGTCGTAAAAGGCGACTAAGAGACTTACTAGAGAATGGGCAGCAGCGTTCTCTTTGTATTTTACCACCATACTGAGCTCGCCAACCCGCCTGCAAAGCGTGGCGATTATGTCAAAACCCCCCAAATTGGGGGAAGCCTAAGTACAGCAGTGGACGTCTTACGGCTGAAATGATGATGATGATGAATTAAAATATATTAATAAATCAAAGTTTATTACGTACTGACATGTGATATGACATCCCTTGTGTTTTATTAACCGACTTCAAAAAAGGAGGAGGTTATCAATTCGTCTGTATTTTTAAAATTTATTTTTTATGTTTGTTACCTCATAACTTTTGACTGGGTGAACCGATTTTGATGATTCTTTTTTAATTTGAAAGCTGGTGCTTCCCGAATGGTTCCATTTTAATTTGATTCCATTCGGACAATGGGGTCCATGTGAAAACCATAAAAGTCTTAAATTTGCATTAAGTATTTGTGCGACAAATGAACGAATAACGCGAATAGATTAGTGCGGAGTATCTACCATAACTAAATGATGTAAATATTCTGTGAACCGCATTAAGATTTTCACTCAAAAATAGAAAAAAAACAATAATATTTGGGGTTCCCCATACATAGAACTGAAACTCAAAAAAACATTTTTCATCAAACCTGTACGTGTGGGGTATCTATGGATAGGTCTTTTTTTTTTTGTATGGGAAATCATCAAATGACTTCTCCCGCTCTGGGCGGAGTGGGAGGGCGTGTCAGACTTTTACTGACTAAAACCCACCCGTGTTCCTTCAGTTGCCCATGTGCCAGAGTCACGGTATCTCTTTCGAAATAGTTTGCGCGAGAGACACTTCCAAAGTGGTAAAATGTGTGTCCCCCCCCCCCCCCCCCGTAACTTCTAAAATAGGGGAATGATAAAACTAAAAAATATATATGATGTACATTACCATGTAAACTTCCACCGAAAATTGGTTTGAACGAGATCTAGTAAGTAGTTTTTTTTTTAATACGTCATAAATCGTAAACCACAATTTACCTTTCATTCAGTCAACTACACTATAAAAATTAAAAACAAAAATATTTAATTTCATAAACATAAACCTTATGCATAAACCGTGAATACTTGCAGGTTTGTACGGAACCCTCGGTGCGCGAGTCCGACTCGCACTTGGCCTGTTTTTTCAAGTTCAACTTCCTTTAAAAAACACTACAAAGTCAAAAATAACTTTAATTTCGGTGGCAAAAAAACCTTAAATACAGATCCTAAGACACCGACTTTCGAAATTAAAGTTAGTTTTGACTTTGTAGTGTTTTTTAAAGGAAGTCGGTTGTTTTTTTTTTTTAACTTTGGTATCATAATTAGTACGCTTTCTAAATACACAAAATTGAATTTTTCAAAAATGTTCAGCCCCTTTAACAAAACGTATAACTCGTCGCCATGCGTGATGCAGACCATATATATAAAAGTACTTTTACTTTTTCCGTATATATAAAAGTACTCTGTGATGCAGACTAAAAGCAATACGTCCCAATTAGGACGTTTTCGAGTCTTCAAGATTGCGCGCTCACAATAATATTATCATTGAGTCAACCTCATAAAGACTTAGACATAGACAAGAATTCATTTGACTGTGTACTGTTTGTGCTAGGAAATCCTAGATCTAGATCCCCTCTGTCAAACATGTCATCTATACATCTATACAAACATAGGTACATACATACAAATAATTAAAATTGAAGTGTCTGTTTGTAATTTTTAATTAACAGTTTTGCACTAAATGCATATGAAAGTAAATACGTCAAACTACGTTACCTACATAAAAAAAATCATTGTTTTTAAATTTTGTCTATCTATCTGTGTGTTTATTCCGGCTAATCTCTGAAACGGCTGCACCGATTTTCACGGGACTTTCACTGGCAGATAGCTGATGATATAAGGAGTAACATAGGCTACTAGACTATTTTTGGCTGAACAGCACGTCCCTGTGTGATAATTTCGAAACACCACGCGGGTGAAGTCGCGGGCACAGCTAGTTCAACATAAAGGCTAACAATAACCTAAAAATTGCAAAAAAATAGATTAGAACAAAATAAATTTCGCAGGCTAATGTGTCAAACCATCTTATTATATTTGTAAAACTTCAAATGAAGAAGACATTGACAAGAATACATTTAACCGTCTACTATTTGTATTCCCTCTGAGTCCTCTGACACATTCAGTCGTAACTACCACCCACATTAAATAAAAAAAACTACTGTTATAAAATGACTTTACGAATTCATGAAAAATACAGTAATAACAATGTAAAATTAAATAATTCCTTGTTTCCTGTTAAAAGTGACTGAAAACCTACTGCCTTAAAAGGCTCAGTAGCAAAGTCAAGTAATAAAAAAAAAAGTAGACGATTGGTGTGATCACAGAGTACTATGGTGTGATTTATTGATCGTTTCCTATCACGGCTCATGGCCGTTTCATCGGTGGCATCGGTGCATTAAATGATAAAATACTAGGGAAACGGTCTTTGAGAGTTTTAATAATACATCTACGGAGACTTTGAAGATGGGGGAATTGAATCAGTAAGCATATTCATCATTATTACTTTACCTTTAACGGCTTCAGTTCCGCTCTTTTAGTAATTTAATCAATGTTGTGTAGTCCTTGTAGTGTTCCTGACCTTAATTATGAAAATAGAATAACATGTAATTCCCGCAGTAAACCAACATATCATCAGGTAACGTTAAGTCCCATGTAATAGGGGTTGAGCCTGTTGATATTAACGAAGTAGGTACGCTTAAAATAATAACAAATCTAATCTGGAATACACTGTTTAACCGGAAATACCGTACTATAGAAATAAGTTAGGTGCCCAACCCACTTCTAGAAAATAGGAGTATCGCAGTGGGGTCAATCAATAAAGACTATTCGGGCCAATAAGCAAGACATAGTGGTGATGGATATATTAAAACGTCGCACATTGAGTCCTAATAAAGAAGTTTAAAATAGCGGTTCCATACCTACATAATACTTACTTTTATGTAGAGTTGCGGACACCAGCCCGTATTATCAATTAGCGGCCCCACATGACTAAAACCTGATGCAAGGTAGGCTGTGCTTGAGCACATTAATATTTTTTTAGTGTATGCATGTCTGTCACGTTAACCCTGCCTGCAGGTGTAGATACGTTTACTAAGAATACACAAAACATTTGATGACATAGTTATTCTTTTCATAGCAACGGGAAGGGTTTTATTGATGATTTTAATTTGAACTCTGTAATAATGTTTCTACCCCTAAGTGTGAAAAGTAGCAAAAAGGTGAAAAAAGTAGAAAAAATTCTTGACATCATAGAACTTCATCAGCTGAAGTTATAAAATGTTTCTTCTCTTTAATTTTAACATCACAATGTTAAGACAATAGGAATCGTTCTAGAATTCGTCAATTGTCTAATCTTCAAATCAATAGTACCTGTTTCTATTGTGGTCATGCTACACATGCAGGGGTTTCTAAGTTTTCCAAAGATGTAAAAAACAATGGGAGCAATTTTTTTTTATTGTTTGGAGAACCCGCCCAACATTTGTAATGGTACAGGGCTGCTTATGAAAGAGTTAGAAAATCGGGACAATTTAATAGTGGTGACCATTGTCACTGGGCCAGCAGTGGGACAACTGGCTTATATTTCGCGGATACCCATGATTCCGACGGATTTACCCATACCGTTTAAAAGGCTACAGTATCCCGTCACAATCTCTTTTGCCCTCACTATTAATAAGTCCCAAGGTCAAACATTCTCTCTGGTGGGCGTTGACCTGAGAAAGCAGTGATTTTCCCATGGGCAGTTATATGTTGTCTTATCTCGGGTCCTTATCATGACCCCTGAAAGACAATATATTTTGGTACCAAATAATAACATTACATCTAATACAGTAGGTACACAGAGAAGTTTTGAACAATTAAAATAAACATAATTTATTCAATTATAATCATTTCATTCACCCATTTAAAACCCGGTAATATAGATAAATTGGCATGCAAATACATACATACATATGCATTAAAAATATAATCATCTTTTTGGTTTTTGATGGTCGGGAAATAATATAATAGTTTTTTGGCTTGTGGGTAGTTGTAACAGTCACACTAAGAAAAATTTACTCTGAATTGAAATTAAATATTTTTTAATAGAATCATTATTAATAACTATTTTCTGTTCTAATTTTCTGCAGACTGCCACCAAGATTGCACTTGCACAATCACTTCTTTTACCCATCCTTGATTATGCTGATGCCAGCTATCTTGACCTTACCCAGGACCAACTCGATAAACTTGAGCGGTTTCAAAATGTCTGTATAAGGTACCTATTCGGTTTGCACAAATATGAGCATGTATCCAAATTTCGTTGAAGCTCAAGTGGTTACCGATTCGCCTTCACCGGAATGCCCATATTTTTTCCCTTTTATATAATGTACTCTTTTCCCCTTAAACCCCTCTGTATCTTAAGAATCGTTTTCAGTATCTTTGTGACTCCCACAGAAAGTTCTTGAGGTCATCAGACAACTTAAAGCTTAAAATGCCAATGCATTCCACAACTTTCTTCGACAAATCCTTTTCTGTTCAGGCTGCTCGTTTGTGGAATGCATTGCCAGTTCAAATAAAACGCGCGCAATCTTTATCTATATTTTGGAAATCCGTGAAGGAGCATTACTTGTTGTTATGATCTTGATTATCTGTACCCATCTTTTATTTTCTTATATATATATTTATATAGTACTTATGTATGTATATAAGTATCTATTATACAGGATATATATGATTATTCTATGTATTTATTTAGGTAAATTGTATTTTGCACCAGTGACAACCCCATTTTTATGTCCACGCAATCACTGTCCATTCCAAGGTTGCCTGCACGCGTAGCATCACCACCATAGAAAGAACTTTTGTCTATTCTTGGTAGAATAGAGATAGAATTGTCATACTACGCCAGCATAAAACGGTACAAATATTTCTACAATCTTTAATTCTGTCTTTAATCTTTCTATAATCTGTAATTTTGTCTATTCTTCCGTCGACAAAACCCATTTCTACGGTGGTCATGCTACGCGTGCTGGAAGAGATCGCAGAAAGCGATAAGGCCGCCCATTGGCCATTGTATATTTTTATTGTTAAATGTTTTTTGTTGAAATGTATTTTCTGGTGTACAATAAAACATTTATAAATAAATTATAGCACTGAGAAAAGCTTATTATTTTTAGCGCATTTAAATAAGAGATTGTTTTTAAAGCGTTTTACTTTTAATTTTTTTTAAACATTTTACTATGATATGAAAATTAATAGTCTGATGTGTAATAATAATAAAACTTTGCAAATCCTGTTTGTTTGGGTTAAGAACAATGACCATTTTTCACCTGACTATGTATAGTAATGAAATAAATGTTAAAATTTAGCTAATTGGATTATGTATCAAATACACTTATAGCAATTTTAAAAGAAACGCAGGGAAAAAATATTTTCAAGTTTTTCCATAAGCTTATTTTACGTCTAAGGTACACATTAACATTATTACCATGTTTTGAACGCATCTCAATTACCTTTTTCTACGACGTTCCATTTTACGCACTACTACCTAACTTTAAACATCTCTGTGTCTGAGTTTTACACATTATTTTAGGTTTTATTCAATCAATATGTATTTCTTTATTAGTCTTTGTATAATACAGATTCATTGAAAATAAAATATTGATTAAATAAATTAATCATTCAGTATGTAATTAAGGGTGCTTTCCGAATAAGAAAATATCGCTCACGGCGCTCACAGCACTAAATTGGCGTTCCGATTCGGTTAACACGATTATGACAGTTGAGAACCGTCACAATACGGAACGCTCGTGAACGCGCTAACGGTGCTCACTCAACGTCAAAACCCATATACGCCATATAAAACTTGTTTAAACCACACATTTCTTCTTCTTATTTGGTTTGATGGCGACTGTAGCCAGAAGCACAATTTCTAATTAATCCAAGTTAGTTTAACATATGTTGCAACCTAAAACCAAACAGCACAACTGTCATTTTTAACAGCGCTCACGGTGATATCGGTTTAGGGCATGGTCGGCGTTATCGCAAGATGGCGCCTGTCATGACGTCATCTATGACGATTCACAGGACAGCGTTATCGCGCTCACGCCAATTCGGTACGGGCGTTAGCGCGCTCAAATCGATGTGAGCGTAATACGGAACGTGGCGTAAGTTTGGATGATTGAAACGGATTTTTTTTTGACATTTGACAGTTCTACGAGTGACATTGGCGCAGTCCTTAGTTGGTGCGTTTGCGTCTCGTTGTATACTGTGTCGTTTTGTGTGTGTTACTTCTTTTTACGACTCTATTTGCTGTCCCCTGGACTTCGATACCTTCCTCATCTGACGACCTTTGCTTTCCATATTGTTGTAAATCCGCCCTCTTGATAATGCCGTCGTCAACAAAGAGACGACATATACTTTGCATAAACTGCAACGTCTGTTTAAAAACGTTTCGACGTTATCTCGTTTATGAACTCAACACAAGAGTTATTTCGCTTCTTAGCGAGTGGAAGTGGATATCACCAGTAATCGTAAGTATTTATTTTTATAATGTTTAATCTAAAACTATCTATCATGTCCTAATCAAACTAACAGCGTAGCGCTTCTTTATAATGTATGAAAACACACTAGCAAATGACCGAAAGATGGGTTAAATCTAATACAGATTTGTGTTGTTATTTCATGTTTCGTTTTGAACTGTTAATCTTGGCATTAAACTATTACCTATATCAATTGTAAATCAAAAAAGTTAATATTGTCTTTCATATTTCAGATGACTGAAGAAGATTACATTAGTGAACCTTGTAATGAACTCCTCATGAGAAGCATAAACCAGCAATTAACGACAAGCAGTGATGATGCTCAAGCTTCAGGGTTATCTCGACCAGGATCGATCTCATGAATCATATAGAATAGAAATATGTAGGGACACACAAGATTTTTCTCAATACAATCAAAGAAGTAGTGCCTTAACATAAATAAGAGGAAAAATTAAGTCCAGACATATTTCAAGAAAACAATATTATGTCTACATTTTAATGAAAAATTATGTGTCTGGCAGAGCTGGTATAGTTGAATATTGATGTAATTGTTTGGTCGGTCGACGAACCATTGGATGTTGCGCTCATGCTATGACATGAGTGTGTTATTTTGGGTGGGCTAGGTATCAAGAAAATATCTCTGCTCCAGCAGAATTTCTTGACGATGTAGTTATAAAAGATTTAGATGATATTGATGATAATTAATAAAACATTTCACTTAAACATAGCGTATAATTTGTTTTTCCCTTTTTTAGGGTTCCGTTGCCAAATGGCAAAAAACGGAACCCTTATAGATTCGCCATGTCTGTCTGTCTGTCTGTCTGTCTGTCTGTCTGTCCGAGTATGTCACAGCCACTTTTCTCCGAAACTATAAGAGCTGTGCTATTGAAACTTGGTAAGTGGATGTATTCAGTGAACCGCATTAAGATTTTCACACAAAAATAGACAAAAAGCAATAATATTTGGGGTTCCCCATACATAGAATTGAAACTCAAAAATTTTTTTTTCATCAAACCCATACGTGTGGGGTATCTATGGATAGGTCTTCAAAAATGATATTGAGGTTTCTAATATCATTTTTTTTTAAAACAATAATATTTGGGGTTCCCCATACATAGAACTGAAACACAAAAAAATTTTTAATCAAACCCTTACGTGTGGGGTATCTATGGATAGGTCTTTAAAAATGAAATTGAGGTTTCTAATATCATTTTTTTCTAAACTGAATAGTTTGCGCGAGAGACACTTCCAAAGTGGTAAAATGTGTGTCCCCCCCCCCGTAACTTCTAAAATAAGGGAATGATAAAACTAAAAAAAATATATGATGTACATTACCATGAAAACTACCAACGAAAATTGGTTTGAACGAGATCTAGTAAGTAGTTTTTTTTTAATACGTCATAAATCGTAAACCACAATTTACCTTTCATTCAGTCAACTCAAATATAAAAATTAAAAAAAAAACATTTAATTTCATAAACGATGATGACGAATGATGATGATGATGACCTGCAGGTTTGTACGGAACCCTCGGTGCGCGAGTCCGACTCGCACTTGGCCGGTTTTTTATTATATGTAGCTACTGTGTACATACCGTAAGCTAGGGTTGCCATCACCTAAATTGTCGGCCCCGGACAAAGACTTCAAAAACCCCGGACATTTGGGTAAAATCATATTTTTTCCCCGGACGCCATAGAAAAATATATTATTGAAGTTGAAAGTAAAAACAAAGATGTTTAATTATGGTTTTTATTTACTGATAACATTATGGAGCTTTATAACATGTTTAATAGAATAGTCTTTTTCTATATATTTAATCAACATAACAAAAACAATAAAAAGAAATACTTATCCATAGGAGAATAGAGATCGTGCTTTTTAGCACTCAATTAAACAAATTATAAAATTATCTTTATAATAATCTAGTTATAAAGGACCTATCCTAAGTAAAATTTTCTATTCTAATAATCGTACCTAATACGACTTTAAACATTATAGTGGCAATCAAACGAGATCAATTGATCTATAGGTTCAATTAGAAAACTACGAATAATTTGATATTATTCATAGTTTTCTAATTGAACCTAACTTAAAATAAACAAATAGGTAACGACAGCAAGATTAAGTTTTTTTCTCATTATTTTGGTATTTATCAGTCTTCCCAATTTGAGCTAAAACATCGTTCTTTTCCAATAGGAATTTGTAAAAGTCAACACAACTATAGTCTTTAAAATTATACTTAATTTTAATCAGTGATGAAACTGTTTGAACGCTTAGCGCGTTCCTTTCCTTCGTCCACTGCTGCGTGACCAGTGAAAATATTCTTTCTACATTTGCATTGTGAGCAGGAATGCAGAAAAAATATTGTGCAATTTTCAGCATTTCAGTATATACAAACGCATTAGGCGTTTTGAAAAATTTTATCCACAGTTGGTTTGCACTTAAAAGCTTATCTTCATCACTAAGAGTCATGCTAAAAGCTTTTAAATTCACCCATTCGTCTATCATCTTAGTGTCGTCAATTTCAATGTTGATTTCTTTCAGAAATTCAACTGTTTCTGCAACAACAGCCCATGGAGTACTTTCAGTGATGGTAGGTAGAATCATCCAGTTGAATTTGTCAAAGTCCTGCAATGGCTTTTCCCACTTTTCTATGTAAGACTTCATATCGCTGTAGAAACCAATGCTGTTTTTTTTAAACTCGGTTTTCGTGTCTTCATGGTCTTGTTTGTTCAAAATACTCTGTACTTTTAAAGGCACAAAGTTCTCTTTTATTCTGTCTTCTAACGTTTTTTTCAGAGAGGTCAATATGTTTCTGGTTTCAATAACAGAATTATCACATTTCTCCAGCTTTTCAATTTTTCCGTGGAAAACGTGCATTACTGAGTGAATAAGAAATAAGTACGCCTCTGATAGTGGGTCTTCGAAAAACTTTTTGATCAAAACGGGTGGTCTATCCACGCTTTCAAAATAATCATTCAACGGCTTATACATTTTCAAAAGCCTTTCTATGGCGGGAAAAAGGCTTAGCCATCGTGTTTTGGAGTGAAATAATAGCTGCTTATATTCCGTTTCAGCTACTGTGCAGAAATCCTTCAGTGCTTCTGTGCGAACAGTGTAAATCGAGAAGAAATTATAAATTTTAAGAATCATTAATTCTACGTCAATAGGAAGTTGGTCACATCCGTGGTGCACAGCATTGTGAAGTATATGGGCAGAACATCCAACGCCAACGATATAAGGGTTAAGTTTCCGTTTCAGTTTATGGAAAACATTATTAGTCCCTGCTCTACTGCTTCCGCCAAAGTTTGTGTTGCAGTTGTCGCCGGAAAACGCTACACACTTTGACAGAAGACCATGCTCTCGCAGCTGTTTCAAAATAATGTCAACTATTGTATCAGATGTCTCATTTTCTGTGCATTCTATTTCAAGGAGCTTCGATGTGATCCCTTTTTTCTTATCGAAATATTGAATTACGATAGGAAACATTTTTGTGCTTCCGTGATTACTAGCATCGGTAGATACACTTATGAATTCTACATCTTGTAGATCACTTTTAATATCGGCAATCGATAATGGGCTTAAAACGTTGTTGACAATAGCTGTAGCTTTCGTGCGATTACATGTCAAATTTTTTGCCGTATTTGACTCCGAAAACAGTACTCGGTTCAGCGAATTACTACAATCCAAAGAATTAAATGACATGTGGTGACTAACAATGTGGTAAGCCATTGCACCTTCTGCTGCTCGAATAAGATTTTCCTCTGAGCTAGGTCTAGTTTTGGCAAAAAATGTAGAGATATTTGAACTGCTGGCCTGACCTTTCGAGTTCGATTTGTGTTTTTGTGTGTTTAAGTGGTCATTTATATCGGAAACACCCTTATTTGCAATCGAAATGTTCGTTGAACAAATTGTGCAGACTACTTCCCAGTCATGTTTTCCTCTTTTCAGCATCGGGTATTTGTTTTGCAAATCGCTATTAAATGTGCATTTACGTTTTGGCATTTTGTATCTGAGAACAAGAAATTGCAGGTAAATACAATCAAAATGGTGACTAGTTAAAATCTTATTGATTAAAAGGTAAACTTACGTATTTATCGCTGAACCGCAGTCTGTATTAGATGTTGTATTTGCGCCAGGACCGCGCGAAACACTACTGCGGAGTACGCTGGCTCGCGTGCGACTGCAGGGCTGTGGTGCGGGCGGAGGGAACGCCGGCCGCGGGGTAGCGGCGGTGGCGCAGCGGGAGGATTTTTATTGTCAGTTTATCGATCGTCATAGTTAACCAATCGGGTAACCCCGGACACAATAAATGTCCGGGTTTTACCCGGACACTTATTGGGTAAATCCCCCCGGACGCCCCCGGACGCCCTCCAAACTAGGACAAATCCGGGGAAACCCGGACGGATGGCAACCCTACCGTAAGCCAATAAAATGTGTTGGGTACATAAGTGATCACTTTTAACAATACATACAACAGGTAAAAGATAGTATTTGTCGTTTTTCTTTACTAAAAATGTATTAACAACTGGTTAGTAAGTACAAGTTATTTGTGCTGGACAAACAGAAATTATTATGCTCAACACTCGATTTATTTATTAGTGCCAATCATCGAGAGCCTAAGCAGCGAGGTAAGTTGAAGGGATACACAAAATAAAAAAGACAGTTCGACCACACATAAGTATTCCTATTTTAGATTACAATTCGAGAGTTAATAATTATTTACTTCTAACATCTTAACGGCAAATCCTAACCTAAAAAGTAACATTAATATTTTTTGGACTTCGTAGCGTTTAAATCGTAAAAATGACTATGAGACATTATTTTCTAAACTTACAGGTAGTCTGTCTACTATACCTTATAACTATACATAAACTTTTATTGCCAGGTTTTGAAATGTATGGAAAGTGGTCATTGTTCTTTAACTGTTGCCAGATTGATGTGATATTTGGTACATACCTTTAGTTCTGATGATAATACAGTTGAATATCTATACATATAAAATAAATTGCAGTGTCTTTTTGTAATTTCAAATTAACAGCTTTATGCATAAATTAATGCATATGATTGATAAAAATAATTTTGTGATGTAAGTACCGTATAAACTTTTACACGGTACGTACATCAAAAAAAAAAAAAAAAATTTGTCTGTCTGTTTTTTACGGCTTATCTCTAAAACGGCTGGACTGATTTTGACGGGACTTTCACTGGCAGATAGTTGATGTTGCAAGGAGTAACATAGGCTACTTTTTGTCTGCGTAGCACATCCCTCTGTGATAATTAACGAATACGGGCGAAGCCGCGGGCACACCTAGTATTCAATGTCATTGTAAATCCAAGATGGCCGCCGCTACAAAATGGCGGATTACATTTGTTTTTCACATATCTTTCAATTTGTTATCAAATGGAAGAGCTCGCTCAACTAGTCGAAAGTAGTAGAAAAAAAACCTCACTGAGTGGTCTTAGAAACCTGAAACTTCATATGCAGGCTACGATTTGCAACCAAACAAAAAAAAAAAAACCCTTTCCCTCCGCTTATTCTTTCCAATTTAAACAAAAACAAATAAAAATAGCTTATATAGTACAGTGCTTCCAAGATAAGCAGATTAAGTATCTTGGTAAAAAATAAGCAGATTAAGTAACTACCTGGCACCGGACGATGTCGACATGTGGAATGTTGATACGACTGTGATTGTGTCGATAGTCATACTCATTGGCATAGTAGCTAAGAGCCTCTACGAACACTGGAGCTCGGTTTCGTTAGGCAGCTGGCTCAAGCTCGAGGGAGTTTTTTGCGCAACTTCTTCTCAGCTAAAGCACTAGCAAGTGGTGAAAGGTGGGCGTTTTGGGGACCGTCTTATAATATAGTTGTGACGTTCAAAAATGCTGACTCTCAGCCTAGTTTGAAAAAGTGACTTGATTTTAATTTTGAATGAAAAATATGACTCAATCTTTCCAAAAACTTGTTTTTTTTTCTTTAGGAATCCTGATTTAGGCGAGGGTTCGGGGTCCGGTAGCACATCACAGGAAGCCTTGAATCCTAGTGCCGCAGAGAACTTACTTGACGAATTAATGGACTCTCTGAGTTCCAGAGACTCTGGCAGTCGCAGTAACAGACCAACTCGCAAAATAAACTGGACTACAATGTTCCGAGGATTAGAAAAAAAGAAGGTAAAGAAATCACCAAAACAAATGATATATAAGAGAAAGGTAAGTTTGGTTTAAATTTGCCGGAATTTTTAGAGCGGCTATACTTATAATTTTTGACAAGTTCAACAGGTGTATATCGACACGGAACCATATAGTTCTAATAAAATTTAGTAACAACAGCACACATCAGCGATGATAATTATTATAATAATTATCATCGCTGATTTGTGCTGTTGTTAGTAAATTTTAAAAGGATTTCTGTCTATTAACGTAACACCCTCTTGTTTGTAAGTAAAGAATGCAATCTCAACCCTGGAGCTTAGCAAATGAGATCTTGAGTTGAGAATCTCACCCTGAATTAAATTCCATAGTCGCAAGATCTGTTCTTTGAAATATTCAACTGACAAACTAATATTTGGTTATTACTCCTTCAAACAGTTAAAGTCTGCAAAAAGACGTCCACAAGGCCAAAAATCATACTCGGTGGTATACCCCATGGCTGATGTGGAAAGGGTGTACGACGCTGAATTCAAAGTAAAAGCTCAACGGTTGCAGTCTTTAAACAAAGACTATGATGAGTATAGTAAAATAACATTAGAAAATGGTAGTAGCAACTGTCATATAGAGTTCAAAGAGCATTTGGTTGACGTGAGTATACTATAAACTATTATTAATTTCCAGCTTTCATGAATATACATATCTTATAGACTTATTTGTTGATATTTCTAGGGCGCATAACAGACCCAAAAAGGAAGTACGTATGTGAATTTGCATACTTATCCTCGGGTCAACCCTGAAAGTAGATAATTCAAAAGCATGTTTTCATTTAAGTGTTGCATGGTGTTGGTGAAAACGTGCATTATACTTTTACACATATTTCAGCCTTATCAAGGGATATCGTGTTACTCAGTTACTGGGTTGTGAAGGTCGGATAGGCATTCACTACATTTAAAATACTGGTATCCAGCTGCATCTGGTAACACTGGAAGTCAGTCAGAACATAGTTGAGAAAAAGCTGCCCAGCTTTTTCTCAACTATGTTTGGCTGGTATGCATATGTCGCTTTCAGTGGCTTGTTTATAGATCATGCAATATATTATTATTCATGCAGTATTCTATTTCCTAAGTGGCCAGAAAACCAACCAACCAAGTAAATTTTTTTGATTATCCATCAGATTATTGACAATTAACACTAGCCCTGCTCAAGCAAAGTTTTCCACTTTCAGGTGACCCTAGAAGAGATGCCAGAGGTTCGTATTCAAGATTTGCTTTACAAGCACACCACCATCATTAAACATTGCGAAGTGCCAGAGATTTGTGAGAGACATCTATACCAGATTATATTGCCGCGTAAATATGCCATACTTTGTATTCCTTTTCGTGTCAGAGAATTATCACATTTTAAACTCAATGCCAGATAATCGTGCTTCTTTACCATTTTTTCTTCTTTTCGTTCCAGTATATTTCGTCTAATTGATATTTAACCGGCAAGCACTTAAAACCAGCTAGAAACTCAGAAATAAATCATTTGTTTATATTTTAACAATAAGTATTAAGACCCACAATGAACTATTGTTCAAAATTTCGTATACATTTCTTTTCTCCTGTTATAGATGAAAACGGGAAAACATTGATGGATATCGCTAACGTACATCGTGAACTGGCAAATTTCGCTGTATTTCATAGTACGCAAATTATTGCAAGTGAAAATGCGTTGAAGTGTCTGACCCAGTGGAACAGATACTGGCTGATCTCATTCTCTATTTGTGAAACCATGAAACCTGGTAAGTAGGTTGGCTTCTCCCAAAAATTTTAGTTAAAAATCTAGGCAAGCGGGTTGGACAATATGCCTTTCTGGCCCTTTGTGCACATACGTTTTACTTGCCGGGAGAAACGGCTTATTAGCTGTGTGCAGGCACAGTGATCCACTGAAAACTGTGCATGTGCTATATGGCTCACTATGGAAGTTCTTTACCACACGGCGACGGTACGGCACGACGCAGTCGCCATATAAAAGGTTACACGATTTTTCTACGGCGCGGTTATAGGGTGCTGTTGAACAACTTTTTTTTGAAGTCATACATAACATAAGTAATTAAATTGCTTATTATTCTTTTAGGCTATAAAAAAAAATATGACAGTTGCTTTTCTACAGCACGAAGTGCAGTTTGGTTCATTCTCTTTTTCTTGGCAGACATTATTATGTCGACGTAGTCAACTTTAGGGCGACGTTTTTCGCCTTTGGTTCTGTTCAGACAACATAAAACCGCCGAAAAAAACTGAAAAGCTAAAAATAATAAACCTTAAAATTATGAGCCGGCGCTTTGAGTGATCTTTGTTCATTAATTTTTCAGCGCCGACTCAAAATTTTAAGGTTTATTATTTTTAGCTTTTCAGTTTTTTAGTACATTAGTGCCCTATCCAATGAAAAAAGTATTATCAAAATCGGACTACTCTGTACAAAGTTATGCGTGTTTTCCGACCCTTTTTTTTTTGGATGTAAAATCATCAAATGACTTCTCCCGCTCTGGGCGGAGCGGGAGGGCGTGTCAGACTTTTACTGACTAAAACCCACCCGTGTTCCTTTAGTTGCCCATGTGCCAGGGTCACGGTATCTCTTTCGAACAATCACGTGACCCCGGCAGGCATCGGTCCTAGCAGACCCCTTCAGTGCTGCTGACATCTCTTTGAGGCGCGCGTGGAACACTACGCGCCATCGACTCGAGCTTGGTCCTTACCGGGCGGCGAGCTACCCATTGCTCGCCGCCCGCAAGCTCGTGCCTACGGTGGCCGGGAGTCCGCAATCGACTCCCGACGCCCGGGGCGTCTCCTCCTGCGGCGGCTTCCCATGCCCTCTCGCTCCGTACCATGGCTCGCACCAGGGCCGGACGCGAGAGGTCGCCGCCGCCGATCGCCTCCACGAGGACACGGCGGTGCTCCGCCCAGGCAGGGCACACTTCCACCGTATGCTCCTGTTTTCCGACCCTTAAGGTTCGATTTTGTTTTCCAAATTTATATGGGACTACCCTCGGAGTATACCCTTTCCAATAAAAAAAAGAATTATCACAATCGGACTACTATGTAAAAAGTTATACGTGGTGATACATAAAAATATATATATATATAAATACGCGTCGAATTGATAACCTCCTCCGTTTTTTTTCGTCGGTTAAAAACAAGGCGTAGCATTCACGAATACTCACTGCCATTAATGACGTGACAATGACAGAACATTTAACGTCAATTTCACAGACGACATATACCGGTTAAATAAATTAAACATGGCTGTCACAGAGTATGAAGGAATTAGGTAACATTTTAGATTTGGTAGAATTATCTGTATAGTGCCACACATTTTACCGCTCTGGACCGTCTCTCGCGCAAACTATTCAGTTTAGAAAAAAAATATATTAGAAACCTCAATATTATTTTTGAAGACCTATCCATAGATACCCCACACGTATGGGTTTGATGAATTTTTTTTTTTTTGCGTTTCAGGTCTATGTATGGGGAACCCCAAATATTATTGTTTTTTTTCTATTTTTGTGTGAAATTCTCTTGTACTTCTGTCTAATGCTATTTTAAATGGAGTCAAGGTTGTAATCAATTAATTGTTCAGAGCTTTTGTTCTGACTAACCCTTTTTGGTTTGTTTTTGTCACCAGACCGAAGCACTACGAATGTGCTGGTAATGGACAGCGAGTTCAATGTGCGCAGGGAAACTACCCCCATGAGGACGTACAAAGCATACCGACATCTGTTGGAACAGACGCTGATATCGTACGTATTCATGTAGTCGCAAGATAATAGGCAAAATCGAATCTACGGAATTCTTAGAACATTTGCATAAGACCGAGTAATTGAATATAAAGAAAAAATTCTTAATAGGTAATATTACCTATTGCAAAAAATGATATTAGCTTATATGAGCTAATATCATTTTTTGCAAAAAAAAAAACATAGTGGGATTGGCTTATATTTTGACAGTTTAACAACATTCATTGCGTTATTTACGTGACAATTTTTTCGAACATATGAAGAATGTCCTTCCAAATGATTCTGATTGTGATTGATAGTGTGTTACGCAATTAGGGTGCTGCTTATCTTCCGTTAATCGCTAACAACGCCGACGAATATATTATTATTATTATTCTCATTGCACTTCAATACCAAAAAATTTACTCACTGTCTTGTAGCAACAGGCATCCATTTCTGTAGTAGGCACGTTAATATTTGCGTACTTTATAAAAATTGTGCTTTGCCATTCAACACTTTGTCTTATTTAAAAAATGTCTTTGACATTGCTAGCACATAGTTATGTAGCATCATGGGGGCAATATCCTGTTGTGCTTGAGGATTTATCAC
Organism: Aporophyla nigra; assembly: GCA_947507805.1. NCBI lineage: Eukaryota > Metazoa > Arthropoda > Insecta > Lepidoptera > Noctuidae > Aporophyla > Aporophyla nigra. The sequence goes on along the minus strand of OX382291.1, from coordinate 6,551,372 downwards.
AACATCATTATTACAGGCTCTGGTTAAAGTCTTAAAGTATTAAAAAAATATTATAAAGTCTAGTCAAGAAATTATAAGTCTAAAATTACGATTAGATAAAAAGCAAAAAATAAAAAATACATTATGATTGTTTTTGTTAATAAAGAAAGTGGGAAATATTGTAAATTATATTGATATATCTGTGTGTGATATTGAAATAAATTATAAGCGAGGAGCACGTAAATGAGATCGTATATTCGGAAAGATTGATGAAGATAGGAGAGTAAATGCAGAAAATAAAGTAATTGGTCCTTTTTTCCGATTGTGACCAACAAGTTGATGCCCAAAAAGCTCGACTGGCTACACAATGGTGTGGTGGTGCCTACTCTACTCTTATCGGAAAGATTTTTCGTACTGTCTTGAGGAAAACAACTGCTGGACTGTTAGCACTTGGCAGTGTTGGTGAAGTTCGAAAGTGAAAGAGGATGGGGAAAAGCAACGAACTTTTAATATGGTTCTTTGGGCTCCCTCTAAATTTATCTTAAAAGATTTAGAGGTAATGCAATAAAACTACGAGCAGAGTCTAGTGCAAAGTAAACTGTCTTAACAGATGGATCAGAATCTTTCTTTTTAAACATAAAAAATCATTTTCGGAGTCTTTTAGCTAGGAAATAAGTTGTTGGTAGTTGAGATTATGCCACGATATTTTATAGAATTAGTTTTAACTAACACGGGATAAGAACAATGGTTGTTGAAATTACATGAGTAGGTTTTCAAGTTAAAGTTTGGTTGATTATGGGGTATAAGAGAATATGTCATGTATTTTGTCTTCTCAAGGGTGAGCAAATTGGAATATAACAATTTCTAAACAGAATTAAAACCGTGTTGAGCATAATTTCTAACGTCTACCCACATGTCAGCATTGAATACTAAGGCAGTATCATCTGTGAAACTTATCAAGGTCACGTAAATCGTTTGTATAAACCAAGAATAACGTTGGACCGCGGTGTATCTTATTATTATTATACCCTCCCTCTTTTTAAATTATTGCATTCAATTCTACCTTGTAGGTAAAGTGGGCTAGTCATATTTACACACTTTTATTACCAGGTTGCCTGAAAGAGAGAGGGCATTGGCAGTTAACCGAAAAATCACTGGAATAAGCAGGGACAGCACTCCAGGTATGTTTGACCTGTTTTGGGTACTAAGCTGCTTTTAAATTCTTTCTAACATTCTGGACTCAGTGCGTTTGTTTTACTCTTGTAGTAGTAGTGTTTGTCTAAGCAAGTCCACCAATATGTACGCCGCATCGGCAAAACGGTAAACCTAGTTCTCACTTACATTTGATAGTTCAACAATACCTTGAGAATAGAAATAATGCTTACATAGTTGTTTATTTACTTAACTTTCAGTTGAGAATATAGACATGTGGGATGGGATAGCGAACCCGCAACTAACATTCGACATGGTGTATATATTTGGTCCTAATGCAATGCACGCAGAAGTTCATTATGTGCCGAAAATATCTCAATTTGCCGAAGAAAAAGAAATCCGAGATAAAGAAAGAATGAGTGCAGCCACACCAAGTACAAGCAACAGTCCACCACAAGCAGAACAAAGTATGAATGGACCCACACCAAGTTTAAGCTGCAGTTCACCACAAGTAGAACAAAGTATGAGTGGACCCACTCCAAGTACAAGCAACAGTCCACCACAAGCAGAACAAAGTATAAATGGACCCACACCAAGTTTAAGCTGCAGTTCACCACAAGCAGAACAAAGTATGAGTGGCCTCACTCCAAGTACAAGCAACAGTCCACCACAAGCAGAACAAAGTTTGAGTGGACCCACATCAAATTTAAGCTGCAGTTCACCACAAGCAGAACAAAGTATGAGTGGACCCACTCTAAGTACAAGCAACAGTCCACCACAAGCAGAACAACGTACGAGTGGACCCACACCAAATTTAAGCTACAGTCCACCACAAGCAGAACAAAGTATGAATGGACCCACACCAAGTTTAAGCTGCAGTTCACCACAAGTAGAACAAAGTATGAGTGGACCCACTCCAAGTACAAGCAACAGTCCACCACAAGCAGAACAAAGTATGAGTGGACTCACACCAAGTTTAAGCTACAGTCCACCACAAGCAGAACAAATTATGAATGGACCCACACCAAGTACAAGCAACAGTTCACCACAAGCAGAACAAAGTATGAGTGGACACACACCAAGTTTAAGCTACAGTCCACGACAAGCAGAACAAAATATGAGTGAACCCACACGCAGTACAAGCAACAGTCCACCACAAGCAGAACAAAGTATGAGTGGACCCACACCAAGTTTAAGCTGCAGTGCACCACAAGCAGAACAAAGTATGAGTGGACCCACACCAAGTTCAAGCTACAGTCCACCACAAGCAGAACAAAGTATGAGTGGACCCACACCAAGTACAAGCAACAATCCACCACAAACAGAACAAAGTATGAGTGGACCCACACCAAGTTTAAGCTACAGTCCACCACAAGCAGAACAAAGTATGAGTGGACCCACACCAAGTTCAAGCTACAGTCCACCACAAGCAGAACAAAGTATGAGTGGACCCACACCAAGTACAAGCAACAGTTCACCACAAGCAGAACAAAGTATGAGTGGACACACACCAAGTTTAAGCTACAGTCCACGACAAGCAGAACAAAGTATGAGTGGACCCACACCAAGTACAAACAACAGTCCACCACAAGCAGAACAAAGAATGAGTGGCCCCACACCAATTTTAAGCTACAGTCCACCACAAGCAGAACAAAGTATGAGTGGACCCACACCAAGTACAAACAACAGTCCACCACAAGCAGAACAAAGAATGAGTGGCCCCACACCAATTTTAAGCTACAGTCCACCACAAGCAGAACAAAGTATGAGTGGACCCACACCAAGTACAAACAACAGTCCACCACAAGCAGAACAAAGAATGAGTGGCCCCACACCAATTTTAAGCTACAGTCCACCACAAGCAGAACAAAGTATGAGTGGACCCACACCAAGTACAAACAACAGTCCACCACAAGCAGAACAAAGTATGAATGGACCCACACCAATTACAAGCAACAGTCCACCACAAGCAGAACAAAGTATGAGTGGACCCACACCAAGTTTAAGCTGCAGTTCACCACAAGCAGTACAAAGTATGAGTGAACACACACCAAGTTTAAGCTACTGTCCACCACAAGCAGAACAAAGTATGAGTGGACCTACAACAAGTACAAGCAACAGTTCAACACAAGCAGAACAAAGTATGAGTGGACCCACACCAAGTTCAAGCTACAGTCCACCACAAGCAGAACAAAGTATGAGTGGACAGACTGAACCCTTCCTTTTCACCGACTTCATAAGGTTCATAATTCATTTGTTGGTCTTGGTATTACCTTTTATAACAAGCTTCCCACTGCTTTGCTAGATTTGCAGTTTAATGAGTTTGAAGCTAAAGTAAAATCCATCCTTTGTTCAAAGGCATACTATTCAATCAACAACTACTTAAACGTTAAGAAAAGTTGGTCATTGTAATTAACTCAAGACAATGTTTATGCTCTTTCAACCAGAATTAGCTTTCCTACTGACATTTTATATGGGTAGTTCATATAAAAGTTTTTTTTTTTAAATTATTTTTTATTTAACGGCTTATGTTAATTTATTTTTCTTTTATTAAAATTTATTGTGGACTTAATGTACTCATTACAATGATTTTAAATGAGTTGTATGGGAACATGTAGTTAGCTAGCGACCTCGACAACTTTTCACAATATTCTTGCCTGAGCAACCGGAAGCAAGTTCGTCATGCTCCCTTAGATGCCACTGCTTGCGGTAGCGTCTGGGGTCAGCTTACCACCTTCGCTCAAATATGGCGAGAGCGGTAATGGCTGACCTTTGCCTTATGCTCGTGAACGGATGCGGCTTGTGGTGACTGGTCGTCTTGCTGACCATGGTTGTTGTTATTGTTATTTGTATAAACTGTTATTTTATTTTACTCTGGAGGTCCTAGTTTAACAATTGTTACTTCAACTTAGCTATATGCATCAATGTATCGCACCTACGGTGCAACAACGTCACTTATGCAAAAGATGTAATATTCCAAGAGAAGCGTTTGAAAATTCCACATCCTATTATAAAGTATTGACTAAAGAAATTAACTGGTAATATTTAAACTACAACTTGGAACTTCATATTAAAGTTAAAGCGAACATTTAATAAAGGAGTACATTAACTACTTTTTCTCGTAGTCAGATCAATTTTGACAAAATTTGCATAAGTGATGTTGTTGTACCGTAGGTGCGGTACGTATAATATTTTGCATCGTTTTATATGTACGCCCGCCACGCCCTTTATGCCAGGAGGCTTTTATTTAGGTTTGACATTATGTTTACGATTTTGTATTTTATTATTTATTTCAGCTTGAGTTTAGTTTCAATGTTTTGTTGGACTAGGAAGTGGTGAAGTGCGGGCGTTTTGGGGGACTGTCTTATGTAACTTTGACGTTCAAAAAGTGCTGACTCTCAGCTTAGTTTGAGTAATGACTTTTGATTTTGATTTTTGATTTTGAAAGTGACCAGCTGCTGTTGGAAGAAAATGCCAGCTTCCAGATCGACGCTACAAGTCTGGACGTTACCGAGGGTGTCGACATGACTGATACTGGAGTGTGTCGCTGCACCTGTGCAGGTACGACAGATTGTTATTTGTATAGACTAACGATGCTTGCATAAAATTATTCCAGGTTACACGGATGTGTCGGATTTTATTGCGGAGCTATTTCAGTTTTTTTTTGTTCCTTATTACAATCGCTCTATGTTCTATATTAGTGGGTTTGTTTTGCTCACTTAGTCTTTTAAGTGGACCATTGTGCGTGGGCCATGATGGCCGTCAGTGTTTATTCCAGCCAGCCAAGCCCTCCAGTAGTTGACTGTCTCCTGGTCTGTTGAGAACGTCCGTGTAAGACTGAGGGTTTCTGCCCTAATCTGTCATGAATCCTAAATCTGTAATAATAAAGTATTTGTATTGTGTTGGTATTTGTATCATATCCGCCTAAGGACGAAGCTGTATAAATTAAGTACCGTTAAAGTACTGATTGTATCGATCCGTTCGATTTATCCATACTGGGATATCTTTATGCGAGCAGCCTAAGACATGATTATGTTAATGATAGGCTATGACTTCAGATAGTTAACTCTGAAGTATTAATTATTATAGAATCAAATTATTGTTTTCGATATATCATAATGGAAGTTTTGAAAGTATTCCCTTAATCTCGTTAATCAAAAAGCAAGATTTCATTCCTAAGTCTCATATGAAATTTGACTAATTGGTAACCTGCTTTTGTGGCTGATATTAAAATGTGAACTTCTGTACCAATTTTATCAAAATTATTATTGTTTCTGAATTAACCACCGTGTCACATTCATAGTATTATTTCTTTACAGAATCTTTGAATGTCAGGCCTCCACTTCGCTCGTTTAGAAAGTTTCAGTTTCGAGAAGAGTTAAAACCGGATATGCCTAAGTTTATTGTCCATTGTCCTCATAAATTTAAGGTGAGTACAAATATTACATGTGTTAAATTTCAAATTCGCTACGTTTAACAAACGTAACAAAACGTCACGCATAATACAAGAGTGACGATTTGTCAGTTAGACAGAACTGCCGTCCGTTATGGTTTAAGTCCCATGTGTTCCATTGCGGGTGAGCCTACTGCTATCAATGGCACAAAGATCCTGGGCTACTTACTACTGACAAATTCCTTTTGTCAACACACTGTCGCAACTGGGACTCGGCCCAGGACGTAATAGCCGCTTAGATTTGTGAACCTAGCTGTTTAGGGTAGACGAGGCGTTAATATCTATTTTTTACTTCCAGGACGAATCAGGCGAGCTAATTCTGGAACCAATACTAGAGTACCACGAAGAAAAAGGAAGCGGCGAACAGTCGGAGGACTCCGTGCGAAGTATGTTACTGGCACTCGAGCTTAGGAAGGACGCTAACTTAGTAAACGGTATGTGTATTTTTCATTCATCACTGCACACGAATAGAAGCCCATTCACTCGTCACCACAACGAGAATACGTGGACGGGCGTCAATTGGTATAAAGATGAATCGGTTAATTGCACGGACTACATGTGGCCGTCAAAATCAAGCCAGCGCCAGCGAGACTGCACTTTGATGGCCAACTACATCGAAAATACAACGTTGCGGCGACTCAGTACGTACGAGACTAGGAGTGCCTGTGCCCCGCTCATTAATTCTGTGTTGTGTGGTGAGGCAGCCGATTGTTGTGTGTGCACAAATTGTCCGACAGTGAGCCTTTTGATAAATGATAGGGTTGTAAAGACACCTTTACACGTCAACCACATTTTTCAAAAACTAGATGAGGTCGGCGTTTCCGAACTCTGAGAAGAAAGGCCGATACAAACTTAGAGGGCACAGATACATTGAAGAGATCTATAATTTGCCGCGTATTTGAAACTACAGGACAGACGAGGATAATCAGTAAAAAAATGCCATTGTTTCTTTTTTGTTTTTATTAAAGGATGTACCTACCCAGTAAATTGACATCTTCTGTTCAATAAACACCATAACAGAGATAGTAACACCAACGATTCCTCGCCATGAGTTTGTAGCCTGGACGTACACCAGCCACAAAGTAACTATTAGAATCAACGCAACCACATCGATTTTTTAAATTAAGTAATAAATAAATAAAAATGCTTTATTGATATAAAAAGGTTTCACAAATTCAATTGAAGCCTCCTGAGCTATGTGTTAGGAGTCAGTGTCTTCACCCGTTTGTGGAGCAATTAACAATGCACAATAAAAAAAATAAAAAATGAAAATAGAATGTAATGCATGCTTGCTCTTGTGTGCATGTGTGTGTGTGCGCGCACGTGCGCGTGCCTGCTTGTGCGTGCGTGTGTTTGTGTGTGTGAGTGTGCGTGCGTGTGTGTGCGTGTGTGTTTGTTTTAAGTACCATCCGAGGACGTGCGTATGAATACACAAGGCACGACCGAGGACCTTTTCAAAGCGAGGACCTTTTCGAGGGTCCTCGGTTTGATTTGACCAAAGATTCGTATTCTGCAAGCCATTTTGAGCTTTTCTGTATACTTAATAGGAAAAAGTTGTCTGAACCTCGGTTTGATCAAAATTTTTCATAATCTTACACACGCATTGTGTATCCACCAGGTGGCGCCTGTGTCACCTCATACACAGCCTCTTTACACTCATTTCACGTTGGTTGTATTATTCGAGGACTTTTGTGTTAACTTTAACACAAAGGACCTCGGTTAGGTAGTTTTTCCAAACAATGTGTATTTGAGACCGGTTTGCTAGATTTTCCGAACAATGTGTATTCTAGTCCTCGTTTAGACAGTTTTCCTCGTGTGTAGAAGACGAGTTATGTGCTATCATTTAAATAAAATTATGGAGGAAAACATCGAAGGTATACTGAACCCTTAAGCAAATCGTTAGTAGCTACTTGGCGCACGAGGAATAAGGAGGCTTCTTCTGCTGTTTGTGCTAACTACCTAGGCCTTCTAGATTACACAACATTATCATTTCAACCATAAAATATTTACGGTCATGGGACACAAACAACAAGTTGAAGTAAACAAGTACAACGAAATAAAGAAAGTTTTATTTTAAAATTAAACAAACTATTCGACTCAAACAAAACGAATTATAGAGAAAATAATTAGATCTACATAATTTGGGCTAAAAACTTAACATAACATTAAGTACCCAACTAGCAAAATAATCCTGGATGGCGATTTTATAATGCTACGCGGACTTATAAAGCTCCGATGATGGTTTTGGTGGTTGCTACTGCGCTTTTAACAGCATAAATAGATGCTGTTTTTACTCAAGTACGCATAATCCTATAATTTGTACTTATATCGGTATATTGGATCATATTTCCTGGCAAACATAGGATCTGGACTCTTATGAAAGCATGAAACAAGAGTAATTGCACTCAAGAGTAATAACTCCGGTAACTCGGACTTATATGCGCCTATAAGATCAGGCGGTAGGCGGATGCATCGCGTAGTATCTTGCCAGTTTGTCCCTACAAACTGGTAGAAACTGGAGATCCGGGTTCCAAAACATTTTCAACTACTCTTCTTATTTCATGGAAATATTTTGCAAATATTGGTGCCGATTCCCTTATTCACAAACTAAACTAAATTTAAGTTCAGTGCATCTTTTTCTTTCTATTTCATTAAGAAAAGGACAGAAGATAAATTTTAGTTCAGTCCTGTCAAATTAATCAGCGCTTGACGTAAATTGACGTAATTTTAGTAGGCAAGTTTTTAATCACGTCTAAACTTGTATGGAGCGCTGATTAATTTGACAGGACTGAACTAAAATTTATCTTCTGTCCTTTTCTTAATGAAATAGAAAGAAAAAGATGCACTGAACTTAAATTTAGTTTAGTTTGTGAATAAGGGAATCGGCACCAATATATGCATAAAACGACCTAATAGTATTTGATATGTAAGCTCCTTCGTGATCAAATTTACGTGCATGGATACCGACAATGAAAAAAAACTGTGAGAGTATGAATGATACACATCTAATTTGGTATCCCTTTCTAACTTGAATCGATTGTAATATTGTCATTCGCTCACTCGCGACTTGCGAGTCACTGTAGTTGTTTGTTTTATTTAGTTCTAAAAAGACTTTCAGTCAGAGCAATAATAGCATTATGCTGTTGAAACTTGGTAAGTAGATGTATTCTGTAAACCGTATTAAGATTTTCACACAAAAATAGAAAAAAAAACAATAATATTTGGGGTTCCCCATACATAGAACCACGGAATAAAGAAAACTCAAAAAAATTTTTTTCATCAAACCCATACGTGTGGGGTATTTATGGATAGGTCTTCAAAAATGATATTGAGGTTTCTAATATCATTTTTTTCTAAACTGAATAGTTTGCGCGAGAAACACTTCCAAAGTGGTAAAATGTGTCCCCCCCCCCCCCCCCCCCCGTAAAATAAGGGAATGATAAAACTAAAAAAAAATATATGATGTACATTACCATATAATCTTCCACCGAAAATTGGTTTGAACGAGATCTAGTAAGTAGTTTTTTTTTAATACGTCATAAATCGTAAACGACTATTTACCTTTCATTCAGTCAACTCAAATATAAAAATTAAAAAAAAAAACATTTAATTTCATAAACATAAACCTTATGCATAAACCGTGAATTCCTGCAGGTTTGAACGGAACCCTCGGTGCGCGAGTCCGACTCACACTTGGCCAGTTTGTTTATGTATAATGTTAGAGAAAAGAGACTTTCCGTGAAAATATTGTGTAAATAAACATTGAATCGTAACATAACATCACGCCTTATTTCCCCGAAGGGTTAGAGGTAGAGGTATACCAAAAGTACACCTACGTTTCGCCAGTTATGTTGGTATAACATAATACTTTGAAAAGCGCCTACAAACGTAAAGATAATCGACTCGTCCTCGCTTGGTACTTCATTTTTAGAAAATGTGTGTAAGGAATAATTCGGAACATTCTACTTACATTAATAAATTATCTAATGGTATTTAGGTAGGAAGTTTTTTCATGTCCTCGCTGTGTTCAAGTTCTACTCGGAAAACTGTCCTCAGTTTAGTGATATAAAGTGTAACACAGCGTCCGAAGTTAGTACAAGATATAAGAAATATTGCGTAAAAATACGTCCTCGGAAGGGTGTCGCAGGGCTGACTTAAGGGGTCCTCGGTTGGCATACACAAAGTCCTCGTATGTGCATCGCTGGTCACATTTGGCTGTGTATTTCAGGTCCTCGGTATGGTAGCCGCAATTCATACAGAAAAATGTTGAGATAGCATTATGCCAATAAACTTATCACTATACATTTAGTCATCTGTCTCTTTCTATCTTATTCAAAAAGGCCAACGAAGTATTAAAACCAGTTTTTTGGAGGGTCCTCGGTACGGTCAAGAACTACCAAGGTCCTCGTAAGGGTGTCTGTACAAACATGTGTGAGTGTGCGTGTGTGTGTGTGTGTGTTGTGCTTTGTGTTATATGCGAGACTTTGTTTGCCTACATTACTATTAAGTTATTGTTTTTTAACTATGTTTTTCCGTCTGTGAGTAATCCAGTGATTTAAGCCAGTTTCATCTTAGTTTTCTTTTTTGTAAGCGGGTTGAAATTGAGAATTTAATGAGTAGTTGAGAAGGACAAAATGCACACAAACAGGCACAAAAACTGACTAATGTTGAATATGTATCGATATAGATTGGTAATTTGTCCACAGTTAATATAAACGGCCACACGGGTGAAGTGTCGAGGTGCATAATTAATCCTTCCAGAACGTACGTGAGTAAATACCCTGAATTGAGGCTGCAGGTCATCAACACTGTACTCAACGTGTTCTCACAGCTAGAGAAGCTGCCGCCCGGCAATTATTTGCTACAGCATGAGGTACCGTCAAGTCTTTTATATCCCCATACGATTTCATTCTTTCTTTTATCAAGTCAGGACACATATAAGCTTCTGAAGCTACAGCCTACCGCAAGCATAATCCCACTACCGGTAGGCTCGAAAATTGGTAGTCAGACTGTCGGGCTCCTGACTACGCGTAACGACTGTCAAACATGATGATCGTGACATGGATGACAGCCGGGACCAATGGCTTAATGTAAGGGTATCGGTGTGAAACTAATGGTCACCCGCCCACGGACCGTGCGGCTGTTACTTAGCCCCGAAACTTAAAAAATGGGATACAAAACTTTTATTTTTTTATTGCTCCATGTGTCTGCTTTTGACATCGATGCATGGTCTATGTTGGGTTTGGAATTTTGGCTTCTTACTGTTGTCTTAATAGATGCAGGTTTAACTTAGTACAGGCATTACGCTTTCCTACATTCTTTCTAAGATTAATATTGTAAAAGCCATGTACCCAATGGGATTTCCCATTGGCAAAAATGACAAGCTTCCATACAAACTTTCATCCCTTACCCTTTAGGAGGAAATAAATAATCCTTGCTGCTCACTTTCGTTATAAATGGAACTCTTGTGCATGCATTCTCTGTCAGTGAATCCAAAATTCTTATTAAAGAGACTACTAATTTGATTTTTTAAATTTATTAATTATAATCCTTACTTTCAGCCACATCATGGATCCAACGCTATGGTAATGTGTGCCCATAAAACGGGGCAAATAAGCTCGCTACAACTAGACTTTGACAAGGAGCTGAAGGAGATGAATAAGACAAAAGTGGTAAATCCCACCGATCCTGCTTCTCCGCAAGTAAGTTACTTATAAATAAATCCAGTTACAACAGGGATAATGCTTCGGTAATTTTCGTGGATCCGAATTAAGTACGTCTAGATGGCTTTATTATTTGGTGAGGATGAATGAAAGCCAACTAACAAGGCATATTTAAGTGGAAATGCCGGCAGCTGACGCCTAAGAAGGTTAAGGGGCAAGAATTGGCTATTCAATAAGTGCGTAATACATGCAACCGGCGTTCGTGTATGATCGGATGTACGAACGTAAACAAATCAAAAGGAGAATGTAAGGATCGTCGTTGGTGGCGTTATGTAGTTTCTACCTACCCGCATTGTAAAAACTCGTAGGTTTATTTATTGTATGTATGTTGCGCCACAGATTAACTTCCCGCAGAGGCAAAGTTTCTAAGTTTTATACTGCCGCGCTTTGCAGCCCGTGTTTCTATCATTGTGCGTTTGTTTTTTCTATATCGGGTGAAGTGGGACAGATTTTAACAATATACAAATCGCATGATTCCAGACTGATCTTTTTGCTCTATTGGCGTAGACCAATGATATTCTAAAGTAAAGATACGCCACGTTCATACTGATAGGCGATCAGAAATCGTTCCGTTGTTAGTACACATGTACTTACCTACAGATGTATAATAATTGTCAACAACGACTGCGATAGATAATACGGAACGTATGATACAGAAAGAGATAGCTATCTGTAGTGTGGTGCGCTTGAAATACACTAGTGAATCATAGATTATGCGGATTTGCTACAGAAGAGACATTGATTATAACTGGGAATACTACACTGATAATGATGTATTAAATAAAACAAAAACACAATTGTTATCTATTTACTCACAAATTCTAAATAATTTTGAGGTCTGCAGACCGGATTTTCGATATGTAGGTACCTACTCAGTGAGTATATGATATTGTACTTCTTTTTGTAGGAATCCAATCATGTTGACTTCTTTCCCCTTGAACTATGCTGACCCATTTACTTTTTGTGTAATCATCACTCGGAAATCTGACAAGTAATAAAAGATAATAAGAAAATAAATATTTGATATACATACATTTTAATTTTACTAATAAAACATCTAATAACCCGTTATCACTAATCAAATTCTCAATTATAAAACGTTGAAAGTTACAACTTATTATGACTACTCGTATCATAATATTATTGTTAGAAAGACGCTCACTAACTAACAACAAAACTCACGTTGCGTATTCAAGCGGCTAACGAATGATATGTATTGTGCCTACGAGTTCGCTTCTGGTTAATTTTATCTATGACCATCTATGACGCATGCTATTTGACCTTGTCGCGCTGCATTTGCTATCATATTCTCTATCTTTTTCCAACCACCATGTTAATAAATCGAAATTTATTTCTAAATGTGAAATATAATCGTGATATAATACAAATATTCATTATTTTACCATGCTTATGAAATTCCTTCACTCTTACTTATTTTGGAATCATAGTTTTTACACTTAATTTCTTAAAACACAACTTGGCATTTTCGATATAATACTTTACGCCACGGACACGCTTTGCTTCGCTCGCTGTTATTAGCCGACTAAATCAAATCACACCAATTGGTGTAATTTGTCGCCAACAATTTTCGCACGCTAGTGCCCTATCTACATATTTTTGTATATATATATATATAGTCCTCCAGACCGAATTTCGGCCACGGGGGCCAATCTCAACGGAGACTAGCCATCGGCGCGGGAGATATTATAGTGCTCAAAGTGTGTGCGCAGACACAAGAGATCATTGGCATCGACTAGAATTCAAAATGCAGTTGAAATTGTTCACCTCCAGTTTCTAAACACGCAATTGTAATTTAAAGATATTTTAAGTGTTTACTTAATTAATATAACCCTTATCTTTTCCAGGCCTCCACGTCGCGAGCTTAAATCGATCGTCAAAGAACCAAAGTGAGAAAGAAACGGAAGTATTATAATGTGATTTTTGGGTAAAGAAAAAAATGTACAGGGTCTAGTCAAAAATGTCAGGTGTGTGGGTGTGATCAAATGATATTTCTTAGAAAATCATTTCAGTAATCTAGTCTGTAAGTTTTAAATATGATAATTTTAAAATATTTTTTTATTTTTATTTAACTAAAAAATCTTGAAGATTTTCTTTGCAGTTAATGTACAATTTAATTTTTGCTTTAATTATTTTTTATGGTTATATTTATGTGCACAAATAAATGTTTTAATCTCTAATTGGTCTTATATTATCAAGCATGCATGCAGTGCGGATGAGAATGTTGGGATGGATGTGATGAAAATGGATAAAGTAAATATGAAAGAGAAGGAAGGGACTGATAGCGTACTGGTTGACAGAGGAGAACGTAAAAGAAAACGTTGTGCCAAGTTTAGTATATTAGTATGTAAGCACGTAATATTGAAAAATAAAAAACCAAATGTTTCTTACAATGGTGTTAGTTTTCACCTAAAATGGCACCGCTTTTAATTTTTATCCGTTACGGATATGCTGTATTTAATAATCAAAGTTGTTATTTGTAGAAAATAAGTTGATGTAAAATCAGGTGTTGTAAACGAAATACTTGTATGTATTGTAGATCACTTTATTTAGCCGTTGACAGCGTAAAAGTATCAGTATTTAAAATTACATTAACATTATCCACTTTCATTAAAATAAAATGACAAAATGTATCCACTTATCCTTACTTACTACATAAAACTTATCCTAGAATCAAGTTAAGGATTTAGCAATATTACAATATTTATACTCATAATACTCATCCATACAATTTACATTGTCGTGTAGGTATTCATTACATTATTGTGTAGGTATTAATTAACCGAATAGTACGCATTCTGCGCTAATACTTAAAACTCGTATTTATATATGATTTACTAGTAACAGTAAAAAAAAAATGTTTTTGGTTATTAAGAGCAGTTTACAGTAGTATCACAGAGCAATAGGCTAATTTACGGATTTTGAAAAACCAGTTAGTAGTGTTCACCGTAGTTGACTTCAAAATGTTAATATTTTAGACAAATGTTAACATTTACAGGGCAATTTTTTTTTTTTGTAAAATATTTGTATGGTAGTTTTGAGTTGGTGGACAGGGGCACCATCTCAGTCTTTTGATACATTTATTTATATATCAAATCGATTAACTTGTAGTCATAAGCGGAACATCCGATGGTCAGTCATAATAATATTGTAGAAGTTTAATTAAATTTAAATAAATCTGTGTATGCTAATTTGTTGTGTTTTATTCAATTATTCCTACTTTTTTCTAGAATTTCCTTTGCATAGTATAATCAGCCTGTTTTGTCCCACTGCAGGACAAATACCTCCTTTCCTTTTTCTACTCAACTCTATCATGAGCCAATAAGGACCAATCCTTCATGTACACCCGCCATCCCGTCATCTACGCCTGTGTCTTGCGTAATGCCGTTTGACGTTTTCGAGGACCTGCGAAAAATGTGTCCGGCCCCGTCCCATTTGAGCTTGGCTCACATTTGAGCTGCTCCTACTGATTACTAAAATTAGATACACTGTTCAAAATAAAGTGAATTCCTTTTTTAGGGAATAATCTAGTTTCTAGATTATTTTTACAACTTTTTGGGTATATCTAAGCTTGCGGCGGTCTCTACTCCAGGACTCGTCTGCTTCATCAGCCATCGGTCTTTCGACAAACATGGCCAGCCCACTGCTACTTCATTCTACTTACTCTGCAAGCTATGTCGGTAACTCCAGTTCTTTTCCGGATGACTTCGTTTCTGATCTTATCCATCACAGAAACTCCGACCATAGCCCCCTCCATAGCACGCTGAGCGACCTTAAGTTTGTGGACCAGCCCAACTGTCAGTGTCCACGTTTCGGCACCGTATGTCATAACGGGCAGGACGCACTGGTTGAAGACCTTGGTCTTCAAACATTGCGGTATAGGCGACGAGAAGACTTGACGAAGTTTTCCAAACGCTGCCCAACCCAACTGGATCCTCCTGTCGCCTTTTTTCGCGAAGTTGTGTCTACCAAGCTGGATGACTTGCCCTAGGTAGACATACTCCTTCACAACTTCGAGAAGACCCTTCGATGTGGATAGGCGTCGGCAAGACATGCAAATTGTACATGACTTTCGTCTTGTCCAAAATGCCGAGGCCTACGTGCCGAGAGGCTCCATTTAGGCTATGCAGCATCTGGTCTAACTGTTACAGCGTCTTGCCATTTTTTTTTTTTTTTTTTTTTTTTAAATAATACATTTATTTCACCGAAAAAAGATAATACAATGGATTATACATACTTATGGGCTAGTACTTGGTGGTGCATAACATGTTAGCATCTATTCTCGAACTAGGACGAGTCCTGTATCTCGACATACA
Source organism: Aporophyla nigra (assembly GCA_947507805.1). Lineage (NCBI taxonomy): Eukaryota > Metazoa > Arthropoda > Insecta > Lepidoptera > Noctuidae > Aporophyla > Aporophyla nigra. The sequence goes on along the minus strand of OX382291.1, from coordinate 6,535,731 downwards.
GCGCCAGTCCCCTCAAATTTTACAATAGCATATTAGCCCAAATGACATGCAAATATATGGATGACTTATCATTATCTTAATTAATAAAACAATAATTGCAAAATACAAAAATTGGTGTGTGTATGTGTGTGATTTTGTGTAAGTGTATAGTAATGAATGGTGTTGGGGTAGTAATGAATTATGACGATGTCGTCGGCAAAACGAAGGGGAGACATGTAGGTACTCGCCGTTAAAATTGATTCCCTGTCCAGTCCAGTCCAGCGTCTTAAAAACGTCCTCCAGCGTATTGGTGAACAGTTTCGGGGATATCACATCCCCCTGTCTCACCCCTCAGAGCAGTTGGATGGGCTGGTTTTTGTATCCTGGTCCTGGACAGTCATCGTTGCAGCGTCATACAAACACTTCAGCACCTCTATGTATCGCCAGTCATTTCGACATGGCTTTCTCGTAGTCCACACATACCATACTTTCTGGTGGATGGAACTCGTCAAGTCTCCTGGAGAAACAGTTCGTGACGACCCTCGAAAACAGCTTGTCCACGTGGCTCAGAAGGAGATGGGTCGATAATTATTCATCAGCAAGATTTTGTCACCTTTTCTGAAGAACAGCACCACGACACGCCTGCTCCACGCATCAGGTGTTGTACCCTCTTGAATGACGGAGGTGAACAGACTCGCGAGCACTCTAAGGACTGGAGCCCCGCCCGCTTTAAGGAGCTCTGTCGTTATTTCGTTCCGTTCTTAAGCTGCTCGAGAGCCGCCCTAATCTCGCATCCGGGACGTCCTCCGTGTAGTGGCGCGTTAGTTCGGCGCGATGGTCTTGTCTCTGGTCTTCACTAAGTTCCGTTGGTTTCACCATCCGCGTTGAGTATAGGTCCCCGTAAAAGTTCTCCACTTCCTCGAGTATCTCGGACTATGAAGTCACGATTCTGCCATCCGCAGTTCTCAGTTTCGTCAGATGGGACTTCCCTAATTGCCGACCGAACACTTTCAACCCTCGGTTCTACTCGATTGCAACCTTGATGTCACGGGTGTTGGAGCACCGAAGGTCACGTCGTGTCAGCTTTCTCATTTTTAGGTTTAAGGTCCTCTTATCTGACGAAGACAGCTGCGTGGATGGCAACTCTCGTCTCGAATTGATTTTAAGTTCCAGTTGGAACTTTTCGGATCCCAAAGTGGCTTGGAGCTGCGTAGGTCGGAGGTTAGGCCTCATCATGCGGATTCTCTCAGCACGAAAATTTATATTTAGAGTGCCTCGTACAAGACTGTGATCGCTTCCGGTATTAAACCTCACGGAGACAAAAATATATGCTTATAAATATATACACTACACTCTAAATATATGCTTTTTATCTGTCTTGAAGTCTGTCTCGTTCCTCGTCACGTCATTATTATTATTATTATTACTACTTCTTCTGGGGTTTCTTCTCAAAGAATGAGTTCATCATGAAAAGCCCCTGTGACTCTAAGAATTTGACCAGCATTTGCCCCCTGTGATTCCTGCGCCCCAAACCGAATGGTCCGACTTTCGATTCGCCGCGTTCTTGTAATCCCAATTTGTCATTGAAGTCCCCCATAACAACGTTATAGTGGGCCTTTGCTGTACTGTGTCTTGCCTTGGCAATATATTCGTACATGGCCTTGGCTGTCTCGTCAGAGTATGTAGAAGTCGGGCATATACCTGTATCACTTTCAGGTAGTATCTGTCCGTGAGTTTCATTACAAGGTACGGTACCCGTATGGACACACTATTGAAATCAAAAACCTGCAACAACGCTGCTAGTGAGTTCCTTGTTGACCAGAAAGCCGACACCACTTTGTGAGAGCTGATCACCTTCGCGAAAGTAGAATAGGTGGCTTGACTCCAAGCTTATCGTGTCCTCCCCTGCTTTCGGACTTCCGATAACCCTAGTATATGCCAGTTAATGCGACCTAACTCTACTTCAAGTTAGGCAAGGTGATGGTCCAACCTCATCGAACGTCCATTGTACGTAGCTAGATGTAGTTGTCGTTGGTAGGCTTTTTTTTTTTGATCTCGATGTGGAAATCCTCATGGATGTCCTCCGCCCTGGGGTGGGCGGAGGGGTCTGTCAGACTCTTAGTGACTTAAACCAACCCGGTGTTCCATCCCACACCTGCGTCGAGTACCACGGAAACCAATACGTCTTCCGCGATCTCCGACGGGCCCACTTTGCGGGCCTGTGAAAAACCACCGATTCTCACCGAGCAAGCTTCCAATTTCGAGAGGTCGTCTCTGTTTGCTTTGTTGAACAGCTCAAGAGACGGGGGAATGTATAGGGATTTGGTGATTACGATGAACAGCTTCTTCACCGGTACTACGACCCCTTCACGCGAATCAAAGGCGTGGATGTTAGACGTGATGTGTAGGCAGTAAAAGTCTGACATGCCCTTCGCCTCCACCCAGAGCGGGAGACGTCATTTGCTAATTTACCATCCACGAAAAAAAAAACGCCAACTTCTGTCACCCCTTGCTTTTTCATGTCGATAGATGGCGCAGGCGGTAACATGGTCTATTCAAAGGTGCCATGCTATGATAAAATGCGCTTCTCAAACTTCGAGTTACTACGATAATATTTTTATTTCGTTTTTGTCAATGTAATCATTAAGATTGCTTATTTTGGATCTAAGCGCAAATTTCTATAACTATACATTAATAACATTAAAAATAAAATAAATAACTAACTATACAAACAAATAAAAAAAAAAACAAAAGACACTTAGGGGTCGAAGTACTCGTCCGCATCGCTGTCATCTGGAAACGTGCCCAGAAGACTGGCAGCATTGCCACGTTGAATGGCAATGCTAATTCGTTGGCCAAAGAATGAGCCAGCCTTCTGGTCACGTGAAGTGTCAATCAGTCGATGAGAGATTTCCTTAAAAAGGAGACGCGCACTCGGGCCCCATGGCCCGAGCGTTTCAACCCCAAACGGCTCAAAACTGTAGTTACCTATAAGGTTACAGTATTTGCGCCGCTTGAGGGTCTCGGCAGCCACAGCAGCGGCGCCTGCACAGCCCGCCGTGCTAAGAACATGAGATGGCGCAAGGGTGTCGACACAGGTTGCGTCCCACACCAGAGGCCTACCCACCTTCCAAGGCAACAACGTCATGCCGTCTGGTCTCTTCCCATCGTCACGTACCAAGCCGTTTGGTTCTAATACCGCTGGTACGCCGGCGGTGACAAGAGCTCGACGAATAATATCGTTTATGCTGGCGTGTCGTGCTATTCGGCCTGCGCTCCTGCAGCAGGACAGGCCATGGTGCCCTAGACTGTCGACAGCTTCACCGCAGTGACAACGGTGCGGAGCAACACAAGGTGCGCCCAAGCGGAGACACGTAGCGAGCCGAAACGATGAGTCATCCATCATAGTACCTACGGTGGATGATGGGAGCGCTTGAAGCCACAAGCCTGACTCCCATTCTCCCACAGCCAGCAGACGGGCACGCTCAACAGTATTAGGTGACGTGTTTATTAGGTTATTCCGTAAAATACTGCAGAGCGGCACGTCCCACTGTCTCTGAGAGGACGGGTTGTCGGGCAAAACCGTATTTGGGCAAGCCATTTTCCAAGCATTCAACGCATCGGTCAAACACGGTACTTCTAAATCGACCAGTGTGGAAGATAAAATATTCCTGGTTAATTTATCGGTACTGTGGACCGAAGAGAGGAAGGCTGGTAAACTTATACTTGAAATTTTGCGGACGCCGAGTCCACCCAGGCGAATGGGAAGTGTGGCTTGCTGCCATGCTCGGTCGTCCAGGGCCACATTTAGGATCGAAGTTAAAGTGCTTCTAATAATTTGGTCTACTTTTTCTAAAAGTTGTGGATGCTTCCATAAATGGGAGGAACGAAGGTTATACGTTAATTTTGGTCCAAAACAACAGTACCGAATTAGTGTGAAGGCCGAATGAATGTTAATTTTGAAAAGTCTTTCCGAGACATCATAGAAATTCTGTATTTTCTCCTCAATGAACGTTGGAAAGGATTCGTCAAAAATTGGGGACCCTAGGAGGTGAAGAGAATTTCTTTCCGTTATTTTGATATCTGGTGCTATTGTATTAAATTTTGCTATAGTAGTCTGTCTGTCAGTGGTTTGGGGAAGATAAATTTCACATTTTGATAGGTTAAGATCTAGGCCAATGGAACTAAATTTTTCTTTTAAAAAAGTTAAATCTTTTAAGACTGTGTCTACGTCACCTCCTAGGGTTCCGTCATCCAAATACCATACGTTGAATTTAGAATTTAGCTGTCGAATAATTGGATTAATTGCCAAACTAAAAATGACTGGCCCAAGAGGGTCGCCCTGTTGACATCCAACAGCTGATTTCAAAAGGTTGTCTTTATAAAGTAATTTGGAGGGGTGCCTATAACATTGATAGAGAAAACTGTAAATTTTGGGTATTTCTTTTTGGACTTCTGTCAACAAGGTGTCCCTGTTTACGGAATTGAAAGCATTCTTAATGTCAACCTTAAGGATAACCTCACCTTTATCGCTATTGAGGTATGTGGATAATGCATGTACCGCAGCCTCACAGCCCCCTTTGGAGCCAAACCCCAGCTGTAGGGGCTGGAATTTGCTGGCCAGTGTTTCACTGTAGAAAGTACAGCAAATTTTGGCTGCGATACGCCGGTAAATGGACCCTACGGCAATGGGACGAATACCGCCATCCTTCTTGCGCAGGGCACATAGATTTGCCCCATAAAGAATGTCAATGACGGCTTCGTTCACATTGCCGGAGAGCATTAGATTTATGAGGGCCGTCAGCTCCTTCAAAAGGGACTCACCAGCCTCCCCGGCGCCTGAACACATTAAGTCCTTCAAATGCTGAGGCGTCAGGCCGTCGAGGCCGCCAGCGGAGCCACTTCGGAAGGAGCACACGGCCGCACACACTTGTTGAGCTGTAATTGTAAGTGAGTTGGATTCGGGATCGGGTGGGTCAGGGAAGGAGAGGTCATCTGCCGGGGCGGGGTGTTTACTCTCCAGAGCTGTCAGTGTCTCTGGAGAGTACGGCGCAACCACATCGCTGCTAAAGATAATCCTAGCTGCACCTCTGATATCACCCTCGCCTAGTTTAGATTCCACATGGTGCAATAAATCTCTTTGTGGTATTGCTTGTTATCCACGCGTGGACGTTATGGTTTCCTTTAAATTAATGACCTATTCTGTTGGATGAACAATGTCAGTAGGTAATTTAGCCGTCACGGCCTCTTGAAGGCGTGAAGAATAAGTGACTCTAGGGTGACCGTACCTGACCGTCAGGATTGACGAGCGGATAACTGAGAGACTGAAACTTTCTCTATCCCAGAACAACACTATCGAATGAACGCCCGAGGATGGTCGTACCGTCAGAATGGCACCATTTAGTTTTGGTAACTAGAGTCTCCTGAATCGAATTGCCGAAGTTAAGTTGTAGTTGGCTGGGCACATTATTCACTATACCGGAAGACGTAGAGGCGTAGTCGCAGGAATGCGCTGGATGCCAGGAGCACAGTTTGGTAGAAATGGCGATGTTTTGGGGGCCTATGTCCAGCAGTGGGCGTCTTTTTGCTGAATGGATAATGTTGATGGTATTACTTACAAATTGAAAACTTTGATTTGATTATTTACGAAAAACCAAAATTCTAATTTCAAATTACCTCTAAGATTAAAAAAAAAAATTAACAATGCATAAATACATTGTTAATTTTTTTTTAGTTAAAACTTTGTTAAGTAAAGCACTTTACGGCAAAGTATTTTTAATTACAATTTAATTATGTTTATTACAGCTGAATCTGTGCTAAATCCTGTAAGAGAGTGATTGTATACGAATGTAATTGCGAAACGCACAATTTATCAGAATCTGAATGGGATTGCAGATTATTTCTAAACCATTGCGTCATTTGTTCGAATAAATAGTCGGCTCAGCAACGTAAATAACGCAATGAATGTTGTTTAACTATGAATATTAAACTAATTCATACCGATAAAAAGTTCCGCAATTGCCCCTCTGAACAGGGTTTGTTTTTACTTTCATTAGATGCTTTTGTAACATGGGTTACTTATTATGCGATTGTTGTGCTGTAATAATTGAGTACCTATCCCATTAATTAATGTTTACGGGGGTACCAACAAAACAAGTGGAAAGTTAAATAAAAATACCAATAAACTTTCTTTATTTATTTATTTCACATTAAAACATTTTCAAGCTATCTTGATTTAACTATTATACAATTAACATGATCTTTTTATTAAAACTAAACAAATAGTACTTAATCATAATTATAATAATAACAATAGATTATAATAAGGTTGCTTTAAGCAAAAAATCATTTGCAGATAATATACCTAACCATTTAAAATCGATAAAACATCGAAATTAATAATAAACAGCTCTAAAAAACATTTAGTTTAAGTTTTTGCTTTAAACGTCTTCAAAAATGGGTAGGTAAATAAACTAAGTAAAAATACTAGAAAAATACTTATATAAAAAGCATTGATTTGGCACATTAGTTAAATAATTTTAACAAATCAAACAAGAGGAATGAACATGATTAAAATAAAATTCATAATGTTTGTTAAAAACAACAAAATTAAAGACAATTCCTTAATGTAAGTTTAGTGATTTACATTTACGATGGCTTAGCTTATTTTTTGAAAATATATTTTTGCTAGTCATATTTTCTATTTCAATGCCCATAAATGTGCAGCGATTTAGGCTCGAATAAGCATAAACAATCAATATAATTGCAAATTAATAATATACATTTTTTGTGATTTTTTTCCGTAACAATGAAGTTCCAAGTGCATATGTAATTTATTTGTGATTTTGCAACGAACTTTAAAAAGCGCAAACATTTAGTTTGAATAACACATATCTATGATTAAATGTTCTAGAATCTAGATCTATTCCATCTTTCTAATGTAGATAATATATTTCGAGTCTAAAAATAAGGTTATTTTATACAACAATATTTTATAAGATTTTATTTATTTTCGCTAATTTTGACACACATACGCACATAATTGATAGAGTTCTTGATTAAAGTATGAGTGCCTATAAATATCTAATATTAATGACGGTTGTGACTAAATGAGTAATTTTATCAAATAAGTCTGAGCGAAGACGGTTACATATGGACATAATATTATAAAGAAATAATATGATATAATATAATATGTAAGTTAGGAAGGTAGCCACGAATTTATTTTGATCAATTCTTATGCATTTAAATTAGTTAACTTTTCTTATCACAGTCAATTTATATATTCCGAATATAAATATATTTTCTATTACGAGCCGTCAAGAATATTAAATAGTTTCTATAATTTAGTAGCAGGTAATTTTGTATCTTTTGTTAGTAATACAACTTACTGTTCGTTGTATCTGATGGTGTTTGAAGGAACCTTGAGTCAACTCCAGCCCGTTTTAACATATCAGTCTCAATTGGGTGTTCTTTCGTTTTTGTTGCTCTTGTTGAATTGAGAACTCAAGATGTTTGTCATTTAGATGTCTAATAAGTTCTAATAAAGTGCACTTTTCGACAGTTTTGTAAGTGAACACTGTATTGAGAACAGATCATTAACACGGACCTTGTACGTTTATACGATTTTTAAATATCGTTGCTTACTTCCGAAACTATAGCGAATAGACAAGGATGGGAAATAATTTTGGCACTTGGTATGGAAAGGTCTTCTAAGTGTTAGTCGTTACAGTAATAAGAAATGTTAGGATCTAAGTTAGAGGGTACCTACAGTTACACCTAAAAGTGATTTATATGTACATTGATAATTAACATTTCTATGAGTTCTGATTGTAGTAGCATCAACTCATAGTACAGACTGCCGTGCAAGATAAAACAGTGTTCATTTGATATATCTATGATGGAATATTATTACTGACTACACATTCATTATAGTGATTACATTGTTTGAATATAAGTTAACAAGTACGGGTATTTTTTTTTGTATTTTTTTTTTGAGCAATAAAAAATACCAATATTATTTTTTGATATCATTATTTCATTTTCCGTTGAACTTGCTTGAAAGTCGTTGTTTGGGGAGAAAAGCATGCGGGATCCTAACTAAATATCGGAGTAGGTATCAAAACGAGATAACAAACCTAATAGAATTGGCGAATTATATTATAACATAACATACAAATAGGCAATAATACTAATTCAATTAAATACTAACTATTATGTATAAATAGGAGCCCCCGCGCATTAGGCAGCCAGTATTGAGCGATTGTTACGATCGTATGCGTCGCGAGTTTGCGACCGTTGGATTAAAGCCATTGGCCGCGTATCGTCCACGCTACGGCTAATTACATTATCGCGATTACGTGACCTACGTACTCTTCGCCTGCTGTCTGTATACAGCGAGACGTCGCGTAGCCTTTGTCCACAATACTGCTAGCCCCGAGGAGCTGCGCTTGTGTCGCCTGCGCCTGATGCGCGCGAACTCTTAGACAGATATGAAGCATCGACTACAAGGTCACAGTATGTCAGTCTCGTAAACCTTATTAGTAGTGGCAACAGCTTCAGGTGGCTTGCCTTTGTCGTTTGTTAATGGTCCGTTGACGTGATTGTCGGTGGCCAGGTGAGTCATGCTGCCAGATATCGCGGCGGGCGCCAGGTTCAAGTTCATTTTGGTCAGCAAGTTGGACTCGCTGCCGGTCTTCTTGAGGTCTGGCTGCGCGTTAGGCGGCAGCGTGGGGCCACTCCGTTGGATCATTTGCAGGCGCGCATACTGTTCTTGTAGCGCCTTCTGTTTCTTGAGCAGCTCTTGATGTCGTTGTTCGAGCGGCGTGTGCCGGTTGGTGGCTTTGTCGTCGTCGGAGGAGGGGTCGGAGGGGTTGGGTAGGAGGGCGGGTTCGGGGTGGCAGGGGGGCAGTGAGGCGGGCGAGGTGGGCGAGGCGAGCGGCGAGCGCGAGGTGGTGCGCGGCGGCGGCGGCGGCGGCGCGCGGCGCGCGGCCAGCGCCAGCAGCTCGGGGTGGCGCTCGGGCACGGGCGGCTTGGGCGGGTGCTGGCCGCGCGCGCGCACCGGCGGCGACGCGTCCGTGTCGCTGCCGCTCGGGTACGAGTGCAGGCGCCGCAGCGGGCCCTCGCCCCGCCCGCCGCGCTCCGCCGGCTTCGCGAACGTCTGCAGCTCATCTAGTAGCGCATCGAGGGCGTTTTCTGGCCGCAGGTCCGCTCCCCGGGCCGCATCGCCTCGCCCGGCGCACACGTCACCGGTGCCCTGCGCACCATTCCACGCACTTCTAGCTGTGCTCGCCGATCTCCAACAGACATTATAAAAGAGCGGTTGCAAGTAAGCCCCTAATACTTTATAGTCTGTTGTTTTTTTTTTTTTAAGCTAGTTACTAAACCTTGAAAGCATTATTGCAACCGCGCTTTTAATACATATAGATATATAAACACTTATTTAAAACATTTAACACCGTATTCAGTCCATTGAAGACACATAGAGTTGGACAAGACTATGTCTGAATGCGACCACAATCATTCAAAAATAATAAAATAGAAACGAAAAAGGCGAATGCCTCTCTTTTCTTGTCGTTGAATATTATGAGAAATAACAGTAGAGCCAAGAATAGTTTAATCTTTAACAATATAACAAATGATTAAAATCAAGATTTTCTGTTTTGTAGTTGATTGTAAGCTAGGTACGACTTATTCAACCACAAAAAAAGAAAAGGTAGTGTAGACGAGCGGCCTATGTCTAGTAGGAAGTAAATCGAAACGTGGTGGAATAACGTTGGAATAACGTGATGTATACAGGTGAAGAAGTAAGATTTGGTAATTATCAGAGATACATATGAACAGTTACATAAACATAGTTATTGGGTTTCGTGATATTAGATACTTTGCGCAACGATTAAATTTGGTGAATAGAGAATAGAATAATAAGTGTTTAGATTTTAGAAACGTATTCACTCTTCTTAACAATTGTGATGATTTTGCCATTAGTCAAAAAAATTATAAAGTGTATATAAGAATGTTAGATACGATACTTATTTATTTCAACAGTATACTACTAAAGGAAGCTAATGTCAAAGTGACATCTTAATCAAAAACTAGTCTAAGAAAAGCTCAAAAATGGATAACCTACTGCGATCACTACTATGATCCAAACATTATCGTCAATGTGTAAAGGTGTCATTATACATTTACATTACGACTGTACCTACTTATATCAAAGCAAATACAATTTTATTAAGTAATTACCTGTGCTCCGATGGTGTGTTAGTTTATTTTTTATATAGTCTTATTTTTAATAAGGGATAGATATATAATCGAAGGAGTTTGAAAGGAGCACAATGTATCTTCAATAATTAGAAATAATCAAGAATATAGACAAAGAACTATGTCAGACAGAAACAAGTAAATGATAGATAATGAAGTTACGTTAAAAGTGATAGTCTAATAGAACTGAGGAGTAAGGAATGTGAAGGATATTTGTTAGGGCAGTTAATTAAGTTCCGGAAGTGTTGGGCTGTGAGCGGCTCCTGATATCGAGAATGCGCTGCAACAGAATAGAAAACAGCAAGATGCACAAACTATTGTTTTAAAAGCCACTACAAGTAATTACAACATGCTTGTTATTCAATCTATTAATATTGACGTTGTTTTCATATTTCACATACACACACATACATTAATGATTATAATTTAATGACTGAAACAGAAAACAAAGGAAATCATTGAAATAATAATAATAAAGAAACTAAATATGAAAGAAATATGAACACACGTCTGAATAACTAGGTGCTTCAGTACCACTCTTTAATCGTGTATTAATGACCGTGATATTAATTTGTCGGCTTTAAACTTGGATGTAAACACCACATAAGTAATATATGAATGAAATAATTTCGTTTGTCTAAAATGGATGACGCCGATCACAAACTATCCGCGCTTTAAAAATTACTGATAGAATATAATCAATTCTACAACAATAACCGAGGTTCTGAAGACAAACAAGTTTATGAGCCGTTCTTTCCGAATTATTAGAGACTAACAAAATATACACAAGTTATCGCATGCAACGTGCGACACGATGTAACCTCCGATTCAGAGAGAATCCCTGTAAGGGAGTCCTGGGATAGCTTGTCTTAATCTTTTGACGTCGATATTGTAAAGACTTTGAAATACCCTACAATCATGGTGCTTGCAACAGTCAGTGGTGACTTACGTATCTCGTTAAGCTGAAAAGACTTTCTTTTTTACACGCTTTAGTTTCACTTGTATGTTTGTTTGTAACCGACTCCTTATAGCGGGGTGCTTTTTTTGGTATTTTTTTATTGATATCAGGCACCCCACGCTTTTTTCCATTATTTTCTACTTTTTAGTTTGGTTTTCTATGGAAGCGTATTTTTTTTTTATTATAGTGTGAGTCAATGTAAAAAAGAATGTGTAAATTTAAATTAATTACAGGACGATATGTTTATGGCTTAAAGACTTGGAAATCATACCTAAGCTGGTATTTTGGATGATTACAAGGCACCAATTTACTATCTAAATAAATTATTGACCATCCCAGATCTTCCTTACATTTCTTATTAAAGTAGGCCCAATTTAATGATTATATGTTTAATCATACATAAACTTAATTAATCATTTTGACAATAATTGAGTTGTAATATTGAAAGACATTTTGTACAAACAACTTTCAACAGATCAGCATCCATCTAAGTAACACACACGAAAAGAAGTCTAAATCGGACAGTCATGGATCAGTTGACAGTTGCATGTCATTGGCCCAGCTGTTAATGTTCAACTAATATCTATTAAAGCGGCAATGTCTTTAAACTGTCAACAGTACTGTTTCAGAAATTACGTATTCACCGCTTCAAAGATACCATTGAATTTTTAAATATAGAATTTCAAGACATTTTTATTACATTAATAGATAATTCATATGGATCAATTTACTATTCTTTTAATATTAAATGTAAGCATGCGTACCGATTCTTTCAATACTGTTCGAACTGGAAAAATATGCAAAATGTCTATAAGTCTTTCCAATAATATAAACTGTCAGTCAAGCGAATTTGGACTAACTTTATTTCTAAAGCGTAGTTTACAAAAGTTCAGTGCACCAACATGCCTACAGAGATATAGCAAAAATTTGTGATAAAATTACATAAAAATAGACGTAAGTAAATACATTGAAAATAAAATATAATAAAGTAAAATACGGATGTAGAATAAAAAATATAGAAATAAATAATTAAAACGTATATATGAATAATAAATTAATAATGGATAATTATAATATTATGAAGAGATTTTATTACTCGTTAACAACAATAGCTTCCTTGAAGTTAAGACTCTCTCTCCAGGCGAACTGCCGGGTACCATCACGGAAAAAAGACCATGAAATCCATCGTTAAAACAATTTGATAATAATGACACAACATAAAAATATTATAATGTAAGAGTTAGGTGGAAATGTGTGGCGTAGGTAAAGTCTACTGCGACATGACTGCTGCCTGTCCTGTTCCTGGTGCCTACAACGTAGGACTCTGCCGACGAAGACTCTCCGATAGATGCATAGATACGTGTGATACAAAACATCTACAATGAGGTGGTTCAACAAGGTGCTGTTTGACTCGCATAAGTTTCTTCATTCGATTGTGCGATTATTTGTATAAGCTCTGCAGTTCAGTTATTGCACACGTGGTTATTATTTTCCTACAAATAAAATAGAGAAATATTTGAAGTAGGTATAACAATTCAATTCAGAGTGTAGAAATAAGTGACAAACTAAAATTCAATCGTAATGAATACGTCATACAATTTCGTAATTATGTCCTAAAACCATAAACAATATTTATATTATTTTAATATTATTGAAGACTTCTGACCAGGTCAAGCGAAGGGTTTCGACGAAAAATATCAATAGGGATATCATTAAAACTTTATTGAATTCATTAGCTTTTGTTTCCACTATATGAATTCCATGTTTTACTTTCCAAATTATAAGTAAGTGCGTTACTCATTATAATAATAACAGGCATTCCCTAAAGGTCAATAATATGCCATATTCTGTTAAACAATATTCAGAAAAATTGGTATAATTGTTACAAACTAATATTATGCGAGTCAAAAGACCCGGTCAAACCATATGATCATATTGGAAACTTACGATGGGATCATAGCTACCTATTTCATTGGATACTTTTACATCTAGTTGGAGTGTACAATCAAGTTTGGATGTCTCTTTTGGGCGTGGCAGTGAGTGGCAGGTCCTTCTAAATATGTAGAATATGCTTGACATATTGTTAAAATTGGCATTGTTTTCCGAAAGCAAGGATTATAAAATGCAACGTTTACGGATGGTGCATTGGTTGCAGGGATGTGTGCAAAAGAATATCAAGATTCGTTGTATTCTGTAATATTACGTCACACTCTGTTTAATAATACTTACCGTTATATAGATTGATAGATGACATTCATTTGTTACTTTTTGTTGTATCACTGCTACTAACAATCTTTAATACACAAACTTTATATTTCAAGTACTCATAGATATGACAATCTTTTATTTTCGCTCTTACCTGGTTTCGACCGACATATTCTAGGACTCTTTTTTGTAAAGCGCATTGGTTGTGTGCGTCAGTTTGTGTCTTATACGGCACACCTGCCTCTCGGATTAACGTTATTGGTCTTAGAAGTATTCGTTGTAGTTGATTTATAAAGCAGGACATATTCTGTGCAAGGATCTGTACTTGTGCTGTCTTAAACAATTAGCATAGTTATTGTTATTACCATTAAAGATACCGTTACCGTTATAGGTAGGTTACTATTATTACTTACAAATACCATTGTACTACTTAATATTTACGTTTTGTTGCTCATATACTTGAATCTAACCTTAAATTCTAATACAAGCACCAGGTTGGGCAAATAGGTTGGAAACCGCAAAACCAGCCCCCTGCATCTGGTGATGACACTGCGAACCTGCGAACCTTGTAAACCGAGGAAACTATAGCTATCAACTTCATTAAAGAATATATACTACCTATATTTGATTCTATATCGTCCATTACTCATACCTTTTTGTCCCTATCGATCTTTTATATTCAGGGTGACTTGTAATTTGACATATTCATAAACCCCTCTGGTGTCAAAATTCTTGTAGGTAGATGATCTTTTGAAAGTAGTAAATAAACTTATTCATATAACTTTTAACTGTTTTAGAAAATTTGGACACATCGAAAGGGTTGTTAAAGTACCCAATAAATGGCAAGGAAGGCTATTCAATTCGAGAGTTTAGAGAAAATTATAAAAAATACATGAAAAATGTGTTTTCTCGAATGCCTATGAATTTTTACCTAGGCTTTATGGGGCGGTTAACTGTTGCAAATGGGTAAAACTAACATGTGCTGGAAGAAAAACGTCAAATTATAAGTCACATTGTATACGATTACGATCTTTATTAAAACAGCTTCACCAAAGTTGGGAATTAATGGTGGTGATAGGCAAAGTGTCATATTAAAGTTGAGTTTGAAATGACTTCAAAACCATTAATAATTCTGCGTGGAAGGACAGTACATGAGTAGTGTCTTAGCAAACGATGATCAGTTATAAATACTGACTTGTATGTCAGGTTAGCTTTATAACCGGTATGACGCAACGGGGTTGGTAGTGTTCGAAGTATAATCGTAATTTATTGTTTATGTAATTGACAAACTATGTCGATTTGCTGTGTAAGCGCCATTTTGTACAACTGTGAAAGAATGGCAGTTGTGAATTGTATAGACAAATTAAATTGGTAGTAAATTTTATAAATAATTTGATTCCCTAATTTTTTATATCACTCTCCCGACAAAACCATCCACACATGAGTGGCTAAAACCTAGTCGACTGAATGGAATAAGTCGAGATACAAATTTTGTGCAAGAGTTCTGCGGCAAGACATCTATTTCTGATACTAATTGACACATCTTATTTCGATAACAAGTACCGAAACCATTAGCAGATATATTTCGTAATTTTATGTTGACAAGGCGTAAGGTTTCAGTTTGTGTATTCCCAATCCCTACCTCAACTCTCTAGTATATTTTTTATAATTTTAAAAGTTATTTTTTGTACTGACAAAATAAGTCCATTTATTAACATTTTATTCCGATTCAGACAGGTTCAGCCTTCGAATCTTATCAGACAAGAGTGAGTGACTTACGAAAAAGTTACTATTTTTTTTACCGAATTAACCTATATTAGTATATAAATCTATATTATATGTTATTATTTAAACTAGAGTGTGTCGTAATATTTTTGGATGCGAATTTTAAATTTTATATGCCAATTCGGTTTTTAGTAGAATTTTGATGAACACCGCTTGCGTGAGGATAAATTTTGAGGCCAATTTTGATAATTTTGTTAACACACAGAATACACAGGACAATTACTAAATAATTAATCGGATATCCAAAATGCGTAATGGACTAAAGTCTATAGGAAAAGATTTGACTATAAATAAAAGAGAATAAGCCACTTTAGTCAGCTCGTTAAAGATGATGTTAGGATACGCTAAAGAACAGGTGCACAAAACATGCTAATTTCTCGTGTTAGAAAAAAATAGGGGCACATGCAAGTATAAACAAAGCAATCGGTCGTATAATGTTAGTTCGGGTATGATGCCTAGGTGGTGACATGAAGAGCAAATAAACAAAACGAACACTTCGCAAATAAAACGAAGTGTTGGAAAAAAATGCAAATTTTATAACTCTTGGCAAACCTGCAATTGTTAAGCGCATAGTAATATATATTAATAAGTATGAGCATCAGGAACTGGAATTATCTTAACCAAGAAATATTCTGCTTAATCTGTCTGCAAATAAGAAGTTTTAATACTTCATATACCTTTCAATGGGGAATTTAGGAAAATATACTGATATTGTAATGCATTAGTAATACAAAGGGTCATAGTAAAATTACTTATAAAACTAAATAAGAGTGGAAATCAACCACCAACTATTTCTGTTATTTTAGTAGACCTAATCATTTTATTATCTAGTTTTTAGAAATGAATTGCTTTAAATACCTTGTTGTGAGCCATCGCATTGGGGCAGGTGCTTTCGGACACGCACTCCTCCGAAGAGGGTCCGGCCGTGAAGCTGGAGCTCTGGGAAGAGACCGGCGACACGCGGCCGTCGGCCATCGGCAGGCGCTGCTCCTGCACGCACGCCAGGCTGCAAAGTCAAAGTGAAAGCATTTAGTTCAATAAGGCACATGGGTAGCTCGACGCCTAAGTGTCCTTTTGTGTTTAGTTGTACAATTAGTTAATTGGTCATTTAATTTAGGTAATAGGTACCTAGTTTTAGTAAGTTGCGATTTATATTATAAGCATTTAAGGAATAAAGAACATATGATATTTTCGGTAGCTATAACTATAATGCACATACAAGAAAAATAAAATTCATTCTAGTTTCCGTTTTCAAAATGCTGATATGGGGAAGATGGGAGTGAAACAGTTAAAGTTAGATGGAGGAGTGCAAAAAGCTAATATTTTTATATAAGAATGCATTGTTTCAAACTTAAAATTTTCAAATATAACGTCAGAAGGGTTTGCAAGAGAAAAGTAATGTTCGTACCGTTTGAGCGTAACCAGAGTTCCAGTCAGCTTCTTGCAACGACGCAAAGCTAGCTCCAGACGCTCAGGTTCTTCCTCCAACATCTTCTCCTTGCGGACCACCTGGAAGCGTTGGAAATGAACTATTACAATACGGCACGTAAGTTAAAAACTCTAAGATAATAAAAAATGAAAACATGAATAAAGTTCACAAAAGCAATTGAATTCCGACTAGAATTCAACCTGGAGCCTTGATTTGTGCTCGATTAATTGTAAGATCAGTTGGTGAATTGTGGGTATATACACCACCTGTAGGGATTACATATGAATAATAATAATAATATATCCATAATAATATATCTTAGGACAGCCAACACAACGTTATCTGATCCCAAACAAGGCAGAGCCTGTACTATGGCAACCAGACAACTGATAAACATACTTATATATTTCTAAATACATACATATTATAGATAAATTACACCCAGGCACAGAACAAATGATTGTGCTCATCACACAAAGATTTGTCCTGGGTGGGAATCGAACCCACGACCTCAGTCTTAGCAGTCAGGGTCACTAACCACTAAACTAACAGGCCAGTCAAATATTACATGCGTAATATTAGGTATGCTGCGCCTATGTATGTATCTAGAGCACTTGTTTGTTTGTATACAAGCTAAGCGTGTCACTTTTACTCGCACACGCGCTACGACACAATTGACGTATTGAAATTAAGGACTTTGAAGGCAATCTGAGACAGAAGTTGAGCGCTCAACGCACGTTCAGTGCCAGGTATTGGTGCCGATTCCCTTATTCACAAACTAAACTAAATTTAAGTTCAGTGCATCTTTTTCTTTCTATTTCATTAAGAAAAGGACAGAAGATAAATTTTAGTTTACTCCTGTCAAATTAATCAGCGCTTCATACAAGTTTAGACGTGATTAAAAACTTGCCTACTAAAATTACGTCAATTTACGTCAAACGCTGATTAATTTGACAGGACTCAACTAAAATTTATCTTCTGTCCTTTTCTTAATGAAATAGAAAGAAAAAGATGCACTGAACTTAAATTTAGTTTAGTTTGTGAATAAGGGAATCGGCACCAATGTATAAGAATTGCCGTCTTATGACACTCTAGGTCATTATATTATAATTATAGGCTTATTAAGCCTTTAATGTTCCAATTATTGGGACAAAGGCCTCCTCTCTTCAAGAAAGAGTGCTATCTATCACACGGGCCCAATGAGATTTCATAGACGTCACATGTCTTCGAATTTTTGGTTCTGGGACATGCCGGCTTCCTCGCGATATTTTGCTGCAACGTTTTTAGAGCAGTGGTGAAGAAATCATTTAGAAAGAAAAGCGCCTGTCTGTCTCGTACATACAACACGTAAGCCGCGGCCGTTGCCACTGCTCTCTTAGTGTATGTTTTGTTTCAAAGTGTAACATGAACTGATTTCCTCACCTTTTCCATCTCAGCAGCGAGCTTAGCCTTCATAGTCTCCTGCAGAATTGGGAACTTGAGTTTCCAATCAGCCACCGTTTTACTGCTCTTCGACAGCACCATGGCGATGCGCTCTATGTCAGCCATATTCACACGGGTCTCCCTGGAATCACATTTCGTGCTATATTAATAAAAAAAATGTCTACCGTTCAAACTGACATCAACCTAAGCTTCGTTATATTACGTCGACTCGTAAACCGTAGCTATGTGTCTGGGACACACGTAACTGGTAATTATTGTATCCCCTAGAGCTACTCACTTCATGGCTTCGTGGCATTCACGGCTTGAGACACATTCCTTTAATGTACAAGTTTAAAGCATTTTATTTATCAAAAGTCGACACGATTCTTTAATGTTTATACAGAATGCTTAAGTAAGGCCAGAACTACCTAACAATAAAGTAATCCTAGGTATTTAACGTCTAAAAATAATTGTGTAAAATATTTTAAGGGATCCTTGATTATGAACTAAGGTGTCACTAACATGACATGAAATATCGAAAAAAGAATTAAAGGACAGCAGACCTTAAAATATTTTACGCTATTACCGAAAGACGTTAGATTAAAGATTACCTGTACCTATTAGCCGCCTGGCCACGCAAGCGCTCAACGGTAGCTTCGAGCTCGTACAGATCATTCTCGAGCAGCAGCATATCCTGGCGATAGATCTCTTCTTCACGGCAGAGTTGCTGAAACCACCACGACAACAGTTTAATTATGATACACAATAGAGCCAGTATAGACCCCTAGTTATGGGTTCATGTGACAAGAAAAGTGGTAAGTTAGAATCTGAATAGGTTATAGATGAAATAGAAGATAGATTGTGTGAAAGATAATATGGTGATGGAAGTGATTACTAAGGTTACGTCTATTAGAGATGGGAGAGAATGATGGTATACATACTAGAACATTTCTAATGGTCTTATCACAAAAAAAGAGTTGTATACGCACAGAGTTGGGATCAAGCTCGCAGAAGCTTTCAGCAATAGCTCCAATCTTGACGATAGCGTCGCCCATAAGTTGTCTCATCTGCATGGCGTGCGTCAGAGTCGACCGGCGCATATTGCATGTCTGTGAATCAAATTATCACTTAATACTTAACACCAAACGTGTAACAAAATCAAAGTGAAATATCGCAGTTGCAAAAAAATTCGCTCAAAGCTTTTGTAATTCTCGAGTTAGTTCGCACCAGAGCAATTCTATTAAAATGAGTTCAACACAATGTTTAACATACCTCAATCCTCAGATCGTGACCTTGCTTCTGCAGCAAGCGTAGCTGGCTTTGGAACTCAGGAGTTACAGTGACGGTATAAGTCTTCTGAGGTATCAGAGCCAGTTGCTGGCTGACCAATCCAGCAGGTTTCGGTGGCGGAGCTGGCTTCAGACGATCGCGTTCTGTAAGACAACGTTTAATTTTCCCATATATCAAACGATTACCAGGTTGAACCCCTTTGGAGAAAGCTAGATATAAAAGCATGATTTTTAAAATTGCATTAGCTTTACTCCAGCAAAGTGGTTTTCATTCAGAGGAACATCATTCAAAGCTGTTGCTAAGCTTTTGTCGAACGATGCTGCATTGGTTAATGTTTACACCACAAGAGATGGATACACGGAAGTAGCAGCAGGATGTTCACATACATTTTGAACCAAGTAATGAATGGATATTCAGCAGTGAACATCCTCGTCGCCCTGTTTCCGAAGATCCTCCTCTCGCAGTTCACTGTCTACATCCGCCATCACGTATACAATTGTTAAGTACTTATTAATACCGGCATAATCCAAAGCTAATGGCATTAGTAGGTAAACCTTTGAAATTTATAAAAATACGATTATTCAAATATCAATGGATATCAAACAGTTACCTTGAGATGACGTCCTCGGCAAGGTCGAAGATTTGATAGCCGGTTTGGTGGGTTTGGAATCAGCTTGTTATGGCAAAGAAGTAAGCGGAAAGAAATCAAATACAAGAATTATGAACATGGTTATGATATTAACTACGACAGTGATTAGAAAAAAAATGACCAGCAGAGGATTGTATCGACTTAGAGAATGGTGTGATCATATTGATCACGTTGGCAAAAGAAACAATTACATACACTTTCACTTCATTCTCGGAAGTTATTACAGATAATGTCAATGTGAGAGCCGAGGATGTGGCTCTATTGTCGATGATAATAATGATGCTAACTGGTAAACAAACAAAAATAATTAATAACCGACCTTAATATACATGTATAATGTGGGGAATCACTTCATCTCACACAAGGGATTTGATTAACTGCTGGTATTGTTATCAAATAAAATGAAATATGAGGAGTTGACTTGTGTATAATAGGCTTATTAAAAGGGTTGTCAATGTAAACGTTAAAATATATTAAAACCATACAATACAGGCAACACACGTTCTTTTATACAAAGCTCTGTATTCTCGTGACGATAGACTTGGTCAGGCAGTAGAGATACGCGAGCGTCATGTCGTTACAAATACAAGGTACTTTTATATTAAAACAACCACCACCGAGGGTTTATGCGATTCAATTACCATAATTTCTGCACCCTTTACGTACGTAACTACTAAATAGACTACGAATGCAGTCAACTTGCAACAAGGGTTTATACTTAAATAAACAATGGTTGTATGCGTACCTGTGTGCTGTGGTGAATGCTGCTTTGGTGAGCTCATATCAGGAGGGTCATCGCTAAATGATACGGATTTCTCAAAAGAGACAGACTTTTCTGAAATGACAAATGTTTATTTGGTCAGTTAATAATAATAATTAACGGTAGAGTTTCCTTAATTTCTGTCACGGTGCATCAATATTTTAAATCCTATAATAGTAAAAGTACAGAGACAGTCTGTATACAAAACAGGAACGAATAAAAAGACCCAATCAATAGCAGAGTGCACGAAATTGATTTTCAAAAATAATTTGAAGTATGAAATTAGGAAGATAGTGGTCAGTTGAGTAATATTGAGCTGTGTAGAGTGTGAATAAGAAAAAAAAAATACATACCTAGTGCAATACTTGTTCTACGTTAAAAAAGGACCATGTGTGTGTGGGAAGAAAGTATCAAAATTTGTAATTTAAAAAAACAAATTCAATTTGGTCATTCGGTATCCAATCGGGGGCAAAAAATAGATAAAAAATCATAGCACTGTACAATAATCATAAGTCAATATCCAAACATTACATACTAAAGACAAACAATATAACAATACAACTTAGTAAAACTTGCGATTTCTACAAAATTAACAAAACGAGATGTAATCAGTGAGTAAAGTTGATATTTGCGCATGTACCACGAGACGATGGCTACACTACGTAAACGAATTGGCGATCGTTATATCCAAGTCAGCAATTATTATTTTCTACATAACAAAGCCTTTACTACCTTTTACTCATAAAACTCATCATTCAGAATTTTAGATGATAAGAGTAGCAGTAATTTGATTTGGTTAAAATTCACAATGTACAATGAATTCAACGATTGTATCAGGTAAATGAGATGACGATAATTTCAATACGAAGATATAATACAAAACAGATGCACTCGAGCCCAATACAATGTTTTTTTAGAAAGCTGAAGTAAGAACAATACCACTCGATTTAGCAAGCAAGCGTTCGGCGTGAAAATGATGTAGATCGCTAAATGCATTGCGAATGTCATTGGTTTATAGGACATTTGGCGAATTACGACCCAAACACATTGATGGCGTGAAAGTGACGCTTTCCCTGTCCCACGTGCCAAGATGTGCGGAAGCATCTTTGCCATCGCATTTACTCGGCTGGTAATGGAATGTGGTAGAACCTATAATTTGCGGTTTTGTTTTTCTCCACTGCCTACAGCTGTCAAATGTGACGTCAAACGACCAGGTTGTACTGCTCACATTGGAAATTGTGGAGAAACCACAGTTAAGCGTCGTAACCTTTTAAATTATGAGCTTTTACTTAAATGACTCGTTTCCTTGTAGCGGAGAACGATTGTCTTAATATTCGCCAGTCTTGAGAGTTGCGTTATAATGGCATTGTTTCCACTTAACACTAGCAATGCATCCGCGCTAACTTTATAACCGCCTCCGATCACACTTACGAAATTTATCTCTGCCTAATTTAGGCGGTCTCTCGTTGCTGGTAAATCGTGCCGCATCTGAGTGCAGGAAAACGCAAGCTACATTAACGGATGAAGCTTTAAGTTAAAAGTAACTTAGCCGTTTGACAGAGGCCCAGTAGATTAAAACAGTAATATGAACTGTTTTGATTCTAAGTTCCCAGGTGTTTAATTAGCTGAAACGTCGTTACACTGTCATCATTCTCATGCCCTCTTCCAATTTATTTAAATGTCCATACTTCTCTATTACTCATTTTCTCGAAAATCACTGCCTGTCTGGTCATTATCATCTCGTGTCTTTGGTATTTCCTTACTCTTATAGCCATCGACATTCATAACCTTCCTCATGACATTTCCCTCATAGTAAAATAAACTTTGTTAGACTGTGCCAAAGATTCTTCCATTTTCAACAGTTAATATGTTGTGCTAAATATAGGCACTTTAGTCTTAAAAATATTGATTAAGACGTTTTGTAGGCCGGCCACAAAGAGATTATATACTCTTATATTGAGTATTATGTGACATTTCAGTCTCTCACCTTGGTTCGCAGGTCGTACATGATAAGTCTGGTAGTCCTGCCGTGGGGCGGGAACAGCTGGGGCGGCTGGCTGGTTGGGGACTTGCAACGCTTTCTGCACGAGTCCCGTCAAGTTGGCTAGCTGCCGTTCCATCTTCTCCACGCGCAGGCGTTGCATGTCGTCCAATTGCGGCCTATAAAATTATAATTACAAATCCTATCTATGCTTCGATATATTTAATATTATTGGTCATAACTCGTTTTTGTAATACGCAGATTTGTTTTTCGCTTTTGGCCAAATTCGCACTGCTGTTGTTTGAGAGGAATCCAAAGAGAAAACTGACTTAGTTTTCCGATATTTGTATATTGTGGCCACAATATGCTCAGCATAACCTGCCCTCGAACGCTAGGTACGTTTACCCCGTTGAAAACCGTAATTACAGACACAATTAAAAACCATTGTCTCGCGTGGATCCATGTTCACGACATACGTAGAGAGCAACAACGGGGATGTCTGAATAGTGAAATTTAGCTAGCAATTTGTTGCAGATATTATTGAAACTCATTGATATATTAATGATTCAGTTTCTTGAAGTTACCTGGCGTCGTACGGCGGGCGAGGCATAGGCCGCGGGGCGGTGGTGATGGGGTTGCCGTACATGCCGTACGCATCGTCTATGAGCCCAGCGTCACTGTGACGGGAAAATGTTTTGAATTCTACACCATTTAAGAAGAACACAAATTTATAATAAGCATCTTACCAGTTACCGAGTTTACCAATCTTCTGATTTTGTTTGCGCCACGAAGTAACTTAAAAATTTACTGCAAGTAATATTTGGATTTCCTATGAATGATGACTTACTTGGATTCCTCGTCGATTATGGGAGCGATGTTGGGCCTCCCCGCAGCCGGGCCGAGGTATTGCGTATAGTAGGGGTCCTCATACGGAGCCCTGGGAGCACCCCGTTCCGGGGATGACATGTACCCCTCAGCATGACCTGAGCAAACATACCTAATTGACAATAACCCCAACAACCATTCACCGGCTGTAAGTAGCGGTATAACTATTTTTAAACTGTTGTTGTAATTTCAGATAAATATCGAGTAATAGAAACTAGTATACAATTATCATCAAAGCATGCGATTGTTAAAAAAAAATATTATTTAAGTATTATAAAACGTGAGTATAGGTAATGCCATTGTAAATGCAAAACGAGTAGTAAGCTCATACGATTAACATTGCCTTCTGATTGAATAGAATTCAGACGATTTGTATCCAGAGAATATTTGTGAAATAACACTTTTAGAGTGAATTAAAAAAATTCGAAGCACCTTAGGGTGTGAGGATAATGCAGAGATTTTGAAAATTTTACTTACTTTGGAATAGTTATCTTTCAAAGAGAGTTAATTTTTGAAAAACATAAATATAGAATCCTATGGGGCAAGTAGAGTTGATAGAAAATGTAATATCAAACAAGAGTGCGTCCATTGGCGCAATATTAAAAGTTTATTAAGGTAAAGCATTAGCAAATTAAGATTTAGAAGCGAAAGTAGCGTGTTTGTAGGACGAGGGCCTGGTTACCGGGGATCGTGTACAGTTGTTCGGCCCCCCGAGCGCAATCCGCCGCCGCGAACGGGAAACAGCGTTCAGACCCACTGCCAGGGATGTACGTGCGCAACGGCTTGGCCGGCGCAGTAGGACCTACAAACACCGCTTTCACCTAACTTAATAACCCCGGAACTGCTCCAGATCCTAACTGGATCCCGTATTTCAGTTTAATAAATAAAATTCTTCTTAGAAATATTTTCAAGAGACGAATTTTTACTGAGGATGTCGGGCTATGGAAAACTTCCGACTTCTTGCAAATCTAATTGAAAGGGCAGGGTTACATTTTGTTCGCTTCCTGATTCAACTTGCGCGTTAATAAAAAGTGTCAGCCTTCCCGCCTTTGGTTCTTTTGTAAAGGTTTTATTAAATTTGAAGTTATTTAAGGAGTGGACCCTCACCTGAAGTGGAGTGTGTCTTGACGCGGTCGGCGGGCACGGGCGGGGCGGCGGGCGAGTACGCGCGCAGCATGGAACCCCCGCGTGGCAGCGTGCTCGGCTGCTGACCCCCGATGTAGTAAGCAGGCGCCTTTACCTGCTGAAGACAACACAACAATAAACATTTTTGTTTATCACAATGTCTGCTCAAAGGTTAAACTGCTTAGGAGAGTTGAATAGTTCATTCATCAATGAGACATTCTTTCAAATTGATTCAAAACATCAATGACTCACAGTTCATTCAACGTACTAACAAAATATTATTGTATCAGATTCGTACTTGTTTAAAGTTGAGCTCATTTACACTATTTCCAGAGTCAATGAAGTGAAATATTAAAGGAAATTAGACGCTTTGTGATGAAAACTATGATAGGAATCTCGAACATTCTCAATTATACAAACAATGTGTTTGAGTAAGATTATTATTTATAACTCAAATGCTAAATCATCAGATCGATGAGAGAGCGGCATGTTATTATCAGAACATAACCAATTATTTACTGAAGTGCTATCATAACAACAATGTATTGTAAGAAATAGCATCGCGGTTTACAAACATTATGTCGCCGTTTGCCTATTGCCAGCCCCTCGGCAACGGGAAGGAGCCGTCAGTCTGCAATTCGATTTTCAAAAGAAAGCACTCGTCGGCTTTCTAATAAAGAGCTAGATTTAATAAACAGACGTTCGTTATTAGTCGTAAACTATAGTATCGTATAGATTATGATTAGTTCCTGCTGTATTCTTATGACTGACTCTATGTCTACGTTTATTTCCACGGACAATACTTTATTTAAATAATCAGTTTAAATTTTTGAAAATGCCGTGGTTTATTTTAATTGTGTTGTTGAGTGTCGCTTCAACCGGACTTTCGATTAATAGGCCAGTTTATAAAATTGTATTGAAACAGAAAGGATATGCTCAGGTTTGTAAAAATTCGCCATTCATTAATAAAGTTC
The DNA here is from genome assembly GCA_947507805.1 of Aporophyla nigra. Taxonomy (NCBI): domain Eukaryota; kingdom Metazoa; phylum Arthropoda; class Insecta; order Lepidoptera; family Noctuidae; genus Aporophyla; species Aporophyla nigra. The sequence goes on along the minus strand of OX382291.1, from coordinate 6,510,026 downwards.
AGTGCACATGTGTGTCTAATAGACACGAGTGACATTGTAGCCTGAATCTGAAACGCCGCCTTTATTTTAACGAACTGCTTTTATGCCGACAAATAACATCGGCATAAAATTCCATTAATCACGTACTGCAGTAATTGTGTGAAAACAAACGTACTCCAAACGTAAGGAATGGTTTGTTTTGGTAGATTTAGGCGTGATAATTGATTTTACGAATGAATTTTCAGTTTTTGCAATATGATCTGGAGACGCCGCCGCTGCGAGAGTTTACAATCTGCACTTGGATTCGTATTTATGACCTGAACGGAGATCAGAGCATATTCACATACGTCGGTAAGTGCCTTAAAGCTGTTTCACCTATACTTTATTTATTAAGGTCCCGGCATAAAAGTTGTCGTGTCGTGAAAGTAAACCACCGCTGGTGAAACCACAAAATCAAAGTAATGAGCAAATAAAGATTGCGTGATTATAATTAAATTGACCCCCTTAAATCTGAACTTGCTTGCAGGTCCAGTGTTGCATAAATATAGCATTGGCACCTATAAGGCTTATTTTATTTTCATCACTCCATAAGTATGTGTTTGGCAAAAAACAATAAAACGCACACGCGAAATGTCCTTTTATGAATGTCATTTTGTGATATTTTGGATAATATATTTTATGAGGAATTTGAACATTCTGTAGAAGAAGTAATCATTAGTTATTCTGAGCAGATTATAGTAGGACAATGGAGGGGTGTTTGCTACCGTAGTCTCGGTTTCACACCACAATAAACCGAGTAGTGTGATGTGACCTAATTTTCAGTTTTTTGATTCTCAACTAGGCATGTTGTTTTTTTTTTTAGGTGAAAAGCGGTTTTCGGAATTTGATTATGGCCTTATTGCGCTAATGCTTGTTCATTTAGGATTTGAGTATATCCACAGTTTACTTAACTATTATTGAAAAAGTGTAATTATACAGTTCGCAATTTTCGAAACGTTTGCTTAGACCTTGAAAGTATGTATTAGTTATTACCATTAAAGGCCCATAACGTTAATTATTTTTTCTAATCTAATATAGTGGCGTTAATAGGCTCGTACATTCTAAAATGTTCATGATAATCAAAGAATTTCGTAACACTCCCGCACTCACTGCGCGTGATTAGGGCTAATATGGAGAGACATACATAATTTATTTTATGCACTCGATATGCGACTTCACGGCCTAATAAATATTTTTACCAACAACGTATTAATGCAATCATTTGATGAATGTTTAAGCGAACGGCAACAATCGCGTGGTAAGACTGTGGTTGGACTCTGGAGGGAAGCACATTAACCTGTCAATCAACGGGAAGGTGACGTCGAGTTCGGACGTGGACATAACTAAGGACGTTTGGCGACATATCTGCTTGTCCTACCAATCAGACTTTGGCGCATGGGCACTCTACATCGACTCCCGCCTCCTGTCCTGTCAGGCATCACAAATCGTAAGCAAATTATAACCGTTAACGATCACTACAATACATTATAGCTTTTTACTATTAGGTACTGTTTATAATAAACTAATTTAAATTCAAACATGACTCTTGACAAGTTCAGTATGCAAACACGAAAACGCACGAACAAATTACTCAGCCAAAAGACAAATGGCCGCATAACTTTATCCAGATCGTTGAGGTCACTCAGGCCACGACTTACAGCATACAGATAAACACGTGATAAATCGACATAGACAGTTCTTGCGAAACTAGATCTCCAGACAAGGCTGTCGCGAGTATCCATAAAGAGATCCATTCCATCATAAAGTATCACGATTACCTGCGGCTAATCAATACCTTGACAATGTGTTGGGCAACATGAGCGAATTTTATGGCAAGGATACCTTCACGTTCTAGTACCTATTGGTTAATCAGCCGGTATATTTACATTAATTTTTATTGTCCGCCAATTTTTAAAAGTTGCGATATTTTAATGTTCCAGCTCCTCGGATATGTCCTGCCAGGTGGCGGCAGTGTCATCATCGGGTATGGAACAGCAGATGGAGGTAAGATATTTTCTAAAAAACTAATGTGACATTCAATTGAAATACTAGATTGCTTACTGATTCAAAATTACAGGTGCTCCAAACGGCTTAGACGGGGAAGTGTTTGGCACAAACATGATACTGGTATCAACCATTGAAAGAAATTATACGATTCGGAGCGATCCTTTATACGAACAAAAGAGATTTCATAAAAATAAAATGAAAAGTACTAGCACTCACGCGAATTATATCGTTTTAAACGATTTACAAACTGGAGAACTAAAAAATACTTTTGAGACAACCCAGCTTCCAGCAACAAATGCAACAAAGAGTTTTATAAAATTTAAGACCCCCCACAGCTTTATCGATCATGCAGTTGGGCTAGAATTTTCTTCAAGAAAACCTTCTTTAGTGGATATGCCTAACGATTTTCGCAAAGAGTTTATGGGACTAAAGGTCACTGATAAACCTGACTCCTCAGATAGCCTCACCTTTTGGAACCTAAATAATAATGAACATACAGGTAGATATAAAGTTCCTGACAAAACGAAGAGCCCAAGCATGGGTCTTACTGTGAAAGCCCCACTTACATTATCTGAGTTTGAAACGCCGCCACCTGTACCGAAATACACGTCATTATTTGAGAGAACTTCGGATGTGCAGAAAGCTTTTGAAGGCTTACCGTTTAAATTTAAAGCCACAACAGAACCCGCTGAAAATTCATTTACTACAAAGATTTCGGAGGAATTAAGTGAAATTGAAACACCTCCTCCCATAGAAAAGAATACGAAGGTTTATGGTCAATGGACCAGTTCTAAATTCGCAGGCAGTGTTTTAAATTACCTAAAAAATATTCAGTTACGTTCCAGAGAGCAAAGAAAGGTCCCTCAAACCATTCCATTGACAAAAATATCAGACAGTTTTCCTTACGCATCTGATTTTAAAATTACTAAGGTTCGACCACCTTTTCAATTTCAACGTAGGAATTTAGTAGAAAAGCAGTTTGAAACTAGTAAACGAAGTCCTCAAATTAATGTTCAAATATTAGAAGACGATATAAGAAATAGCATATTAAAATCTCATGCACAAACTGAACCTATACACGTTGAAGTAACAAACAGAGGAGTTAGAAAGAGAAAGCAAGAACACAGGTTTTATAGAAACGTTGACAAACAGGATAGTAATGAAAGTTATGGAAGCTCCGAAAATATGATCAGTGCGAAACCTTTTTCTCCGGTTTATAAACCAAAACAAAAACATACAGCAGATTTAGCTTTGCAAACAAATAATTTGCTGTCTATACTTCCTTTTCTGAAGTCTTTAGAATATTTTGTGGAAAACTCAGAATTCGACAATACGGAGAAAGACCAAGAAAATAATGATATGTATACAAGAAGTCTGGCCAATGGTAATAAATGGCATAATGTTAAGTCCTATAGTAACGACTATACACCGCGCCAAATAAAGCTTAACTCTGAACATGATCAAAGTGCTATCGAACAAACAATTGCCCAGTTGAACCAAAGACATCCAGCTATTCGACTGAACTACAGACATGAAGATCCAACCTTAGTAAAAAGTCGGGCGTTAGCTATGGAGGTATCTAATCAATCCGAAAACAATAAAAATTCGGTATCCATTTTAAAATATAATCATGGATTTTTACCAGGACACAGCAAAAAAATCAAACCGGCTGAAAAGCTCCATGGGGCAATGAAAGGAAAAAGCCAAGGTAGTCCGAAAAACTTCAACAAACAAGTAAAAATAGGGAATGCATTGAACGAACGCCAAGTTATTGGCGTAAACGCAGAGCAAAATAAACAAAGCTTTGTTGGCGGAAATGAAAATATACCCGATATAAATAAATATAGATCTGATATAGATAATATCGATACAACAGTCCCAGCATCTTTAGGTCCTAGAGTTTGCAAAAATATAGATCTTCTAGATCGTGTACTATATGTCCAGCCTGACGAGAGTATCGACATGACGCACATAGTATCGCCGGTCAGACTCAAGAATGCCGGCATAGAGTTCATCATGCAGAACTATAAGAAGTGTTCGCTGGCTGAATCTGAATTACGAGACAACCCGATGCTGTTCATAGATTGGAGCAGAACGCCAGTGAGACTATTTGGTGGTTCTTTTCCGAAAACGACGACTGATTTGTGTGGCTTTTTTAAGAGATAATAGTTTGCACGTCGATCGTTACTGTTTGAGCTGATCTAGCGTAGTAAGGAGTTTTAACAGAATAGGTATTAGTTTATACTGGTTTGGTAACTACTGGAGGTTGGCCAACTGTACCATTATTGTTTTCACAATTTTCTTCAACTAAGCTATTTGTTATTTACAAATAAAGGTTAAAAGTAAAAGGCATGAGTTACTGTTTTTCATTTCCAATACAACAAATACGTATATTAAATGGAATACATAAAGAGGTACATTTATTCGCATTTGTTCCAATATTAAGGTTTGTGTAACAATCACATATGTTTCATCATCTCGCATCCAGTTATGAAAGTAAATGGACTTAGCTCAGAGTTTATTATATCCACTCGTGCATTGCTTGTGTCACTCACTATATCGCTTGAATTCACACAAATATTTCAATTTATTATCACAACATGATCAATATATCAATTACGAGTAGTACGAGTAGTGCGTAGGTTTCAACTATGCCGTGAAATATTACCAATTAGATTCGACGGAAAACTTGACAATCTTAAATTGCAGTAGACTAAACTTTAAACATTTTTATATAAATATTTTCCAAAGCTGTTCTTAAACATGATTTGTTTGTCACACATGGCATGGCAAGATAAATTGGAGAAAAACTTCTTTAAATACAGAGAACCTTTCATGTTCTAAAAAAAGCTAATTTACTACATAATTCACCGACTGGGGAAAGTGACCGATTACTAACGAGGGTAGTTTAAGCCTTAATACACACGACTTTGGAACCTTCTGAGTGGATACAAAGTTCATTGTACTATACCTACGAGGAAAATATCTAATCGTCACTATCACTACTAGATGGCATTTCGTGTAGATCGTAAACAGAATTTCGACCACTAGTCATTGACGCCGTTAACTTTGTCAAAATATTTGGTCACAACTGTAACCTGACCTAACCAACTGAGAGAACTCCGTTCACTAGGTTAGGTCAATAGGAGAAGAGTTCCCTAAATAATTCTAAGTCAATGTTAGCAGTTTGCCATCCACTATCACGCCAAGTTTGCTCGTTTCATGTCAAGCAAGTGAAGTAACCCTAGCTTCGCCACAAATTAGCTAAGAGTAGTAGGTGGCGCTCACAAAATTCTAAAGTGCGCTTACTTCGTTCGCTTTTAATTAAAGAAGACTCGCTATACTCGTTTTTGTTTTTTGTAATAGGGGCACGGTTCTTTCGCTCTTCACATGTGAAGGCATGCTCCACCCGCTCGTGGGATAGTTAAGCTCGCGTCACGCCGCTCGCTCATATCGATAATGAGCGTGTTTTTCTTGAGAGGGGTTCATTTCGGTCGCGCATCTCATGTATGGCTTTGCGCGCTCTTGTCATTTGCAAGCGCGCTCGGCGCACTCCGCTCTGTCGTAGCTTGAGTATGCGCGCTCAGCTCATGCATCGCTTTGCTCGCTCGTGTCATTTGCAAGCGCGCTCGGGGCACTCCGTTCTCTCGTTGCTTGAGTATGCGCGCTTAGCTCTCTCTCGCTCAGTCGTGGCGTCATAAGGCTGGCTTAACTCGCTAGGCAAAAAACTATATTCGCAACATTAGCATTTCATGTGATAGACTGTTTTATGATTTTTGTGTGTAAGCGTGCTCGACTCAGTTCTGTAGAAGATGGGTTCGCTTTGCTTGCTGATAAGTGCTTGCTCTTCTTTTCAGTAAGCGTGATCTCCTCGCTATATTGTGAGAGCGCTCACTTTGATCGGTCTTACTGGGTAAGAGCAGTCAACTAGCTCGGTTCGTAAGAAGTTTGTACAGTTAAAACCTAACCGATTAAGCAAGCTATATTAACCCTATAGATACCCCACCCACAGCCTCTACCTACTATCCGACCTTTTGTCTGTTAGAAAGCTTTATTTGCTTCAACTTACACTAAAAAAACATACATCCCTCCCGTATGACCCCTCTAAGCCAAAAAACAGAAGGAGCTACTTAGTCGCTCCAACTGTCAAGGTTAGATCTGCTTTCGCTAAAAGGCAATATGCAAGGCAATCATCCTCTCTATACAACATGCTAAATAAAGAATTACGTATATATTCCATGAAGCTTAGGGACTGTAAAAAAGTTGTAACCGATTGGCTTAAAACTAAAACCTACGACGATGTTGAGACTATTATTTCTAGTTTGTAAAAACCAAATTAGTTACATTTGGGTTGTTGTGCGCACGGTTAGTGAATGAAGGCTTGCATGACTTCTTTCGATCCCAAGACATTGTCGTAGGGCTAACCGAAAACTGAAAACCAACAACCTATTTTTAAACCTACGCTTCGTCTAGGCGTGAAAGCGTGACTGACTAATTAACTGATAAACAAACAAATAATTAATTAAATAAATAAATAAATAGTCAGGATATTAATTGGATACGTGAAATAAGCATCGATCTTAATAAAACTCATTTTAACTCACACACCAGACAACCACTCACTCACACATTCACACATGATACACACACACACAAGCGCGCGATGCGGCCTTTTTTTCCGCATAACGTTCATTTATTTGCAGAGCTGTTTGAATATATATATATTTTTAAGTTATTATCTTATATTATTTTATTTCTAAGTTATTTTGTTAGTTTGTTCTTTATTTTCTAATCTTGCATGTTTACACTGTCTCCATTTTCAATTGCATAAAAATGACAAGTGGAAGTGCGGAGTCTCCTAATACAAGCAATTCCTTGCTTAAAAGGTGATCTCCAATAATATGTATCAAAATGCCTATTGTAATTGAAATAAACATTATTATTATTTCCTTTATTTCATTTAAATACATATTAATTACATTTTTAAATATTAAAATATAAAAAAGATATAAGAAAACATTTAAAAATATAAAAAATAGTAGCCCACCGGTATCGGGAACAGGGTCCATGCTACCGGTGGTCAGGGCTGCTGAGAGAGGAACCTCCTAACAAGACGCGCCGTGTCCAGAATTACTGCTTTCTGGATCAGGCCCTTGATCCAGCTGCCTAACGAGAGCCTCCTGAGATGTTGATCGAGGCTCTTGGCTATTATGCCATTGGCCGTAACGACTATCGGCACAATGACTGCCGTATCCACATCCCACATGTCGACAACCTCGCGAGCCAAGTAAAGATACTTCATCTGCTTATCTTTTTCAGCTTTCACGAGGTTCTCGTCATGCGGGACTGCTATATCAACAATCATTGTGCGACGCTCTAATCGATCTATCACCACTATATCCGGCTTATTGGCAACAATAGGCCTATCAGTGATGATAGATCGATCCCAATACAACGTGATATTGCCATTTTCAAGAACTGGGTCGGGCACATACCTATAATATGGTACTTCTGATTCCACAAGGCCGTATTTCAGAGCAAGTTGCTGGTGGATAATCCTGGCTACAAGGTTGTGTCTATGCAAGTAGTCTCCGTTAGCCAAACAAGAACAGCCAGAAATAATGTGTCGGATTGATTCACCCGGACGGTGGCATGCCCGACAGATGTCAACCGTGCCATCCTTCACAATATATTTCCGGTAGTAATTTGTCATCATAACTTCGTCCATAATCGCAAAGACAAAACCTTCGGTTTCTCCAAATAGGTCTCCGAAACGTAACCAGGATACGGACGCTAAGAGGTCTACATCGGATCCATGTAGGACCCGGTAAAAGCGCCCGTGAAGCTCCTTGCTTTTCCATACCTCCATGCGGTCATTAGTATCTAATACTTTAGGTTTGCGCCAGTTCTCGATAGCCAAGGAGAGCGGGGTGAGGCTCTTGTCCACTGAGACCACATCTCGGTGCATCCCCACGTCGGCTTCTAGGAAGTATTCCCTGAGACTGCATACCTCACGGTTGTGCAGGGTCTTAGCATTCAAAAAACCTCGATCTCCGCACTTCCGCGGGATATACAGTCTCATCACCGATGACCGTGGGTGATGCATTCGATTTGCGGTCAGCAGTGTGCGGACCCGTCTATCCAGGGCGTCAAGTTCCGTCTGAGTCCATTTGAGTATGCCGAAAGAGTACATCAAAACCGGCATGACCCAACCGTTGAAGGCGCGCACCTTGTTTCCGCCTGATAAAAGACTTTTTAATACTTTATTCAGGCGGCCAAAGAAGCGCTCCCTCAACGATTGTTTCATGTCAGCAGTGTTGATGCCTAACGCTTCCGACATACCCAAATACTTGTATGTGTCGATTGGGGAAAGGGATCTTAGGTATATGGAATCCGAGAGTTGGGTTCCCACGGATTCCACAATCTCGCTTTACATGCATGACCGCACATTTGTCCACACCAAATTCCATCCTGATGGCACTACTGAAGGTTTCAGTTACTTTCAGTAGCTCCATCAGTTGCAAATTATTGGGGGCAAAGAGTTTTAGGTCATCCATGTAGAGGAGGTGAGATATAACCTGACCACCTCTCCTCAATCGATAACCTATACCTGAATCCTCCAGCAGTGTGCTAAGAGGATTCATGGCTAGGCAGAACCAAAGTGGACTCAAACTATCGCCCTGGAATATACCTCGCTCAATCCTTATCGGTTCGCTATTCCTCTGAATATTTCGACATCCTGGATAGCGAAGGACTGTCCTCCACTGCCCCATACATGATATCAAGAAGGTGCGCAGCGTTGTATCTACTTTGTACAACTCCAGCACCCTCTTGAGCCAGGTATGTGGCACCGAGTCATAGGCCTTCTTATAGTCTATCCAGCATGTCGACAGATCCCTTCGGGAACGACGAACCTGTTGACTAATGGTCATATCGATTAGGAGCAGCTCCTTAGTACCGCGGGACCCGTTTCTACATCCATTTTGAGAGACAGACAAGATAGAGCTTGTGTCTATATGTTTATAAATTTTGGCTCTCAAAATGGATGTAAGAACTTTATAGACCGTCGGTAGACAAGTGATCGGTCTATAATTTTTGGGTTCCGCGGTACTACCTGATTTATGGAGCAGGTGGGTTATCCCTGTTGTTAAGAACTGGGGCAGCGACCCTGACTCTAAAGCTGACTGGAACTGAGATGCCAAGCGAGCGTGCGACTTTTGGAACCACTTGATCCAAAAGTTGTGCAGTCCATCCGGCCCTGGAGATTTCCAGTTAGGCAACGGACGGACTGCACAAGCAACATCTTGGGGGCTGATGGTAATTGCCCCCATTTCTGATATTTGCCCGCACGCCCGCTCGATCTCCCTAGTCCAGTCACCTTCGGTGTGGTTGACAGGCACCGACCAGATGTTTTGCCAGAACGAAGACATGGCGTCATCATCCGGAAGGGGCGTGTCAGCCACACCTTGGTCCGGTCGCTCCCAAGCTCGGTAAACCCACCTTTCATCGCTTTGGAATGTGTGATTCCGGGTGTACCGCTCCACCCTCCGCCGGTACCGACGAATACGGTTTGCCCATGCACAGATCTTCTGCTTCAGGAAGTCGATGCGCTCTGTGACGCGGGACACATAATCTCTAGGACTAACATCCGTCCCGGAGAACGCCCGCTTCACAAAGCGCATCACTCGAGGGCGAGTATTGCCCTCCCTGAAGCAGATTAGCTTACCGATGAGTGCTCTAGCCTCACCGATACGACGCTCAATCCTGTACTGCCAAGCTGGTACGGCTGGTTTTGGTCGTGTAGCTTTGTCACTATTAGGAAACTTAACACGAGCTACACGACAAGCCGCTACAGCTGCACAGTACAAGATTGAGTGGGTATCTGCGAGGTCTTTGCTGCTGTCAAAACATGTTGACAACTGTGAGTCTAGAGCACACACCAGCGCCTTGTTTTTCTTGTGCATGGGCAAACGAGGTAAACGTGGTCTAAGTTCAGGCGGAGTAGAACGATACTCCCGGAAAGCATCATCCAAAGCGCTCCTCAATCGTGCATTGCATTGGGTACTCACGGACATAGCCCCGTCATCATCCTCTTCACCAACGCAGTTGGGTCGCGGTGAAACACTGGGTAAATTTTTATATTATTATTATTATTACTTAGATCGAGCGCGGATGTAGCAGTTGCAATGAAACCTCAACTCAAATATATTGAGAGGTCGCCTTATTCAATCTACTGCCGTTTAAACTGCCTAATGTTTTCGTAGTGTTGTTTTTTTTTTTTCGTAATGCTGACGCATAATTACTTGCATGACGAAAAGACGCTACCGACTGATAATAAGACGATTTTTGACATATTATTTTCTCGGTGCTAGCCTGGCTTTTTTATTCGCTCATAACTAAACTGTTTAAGCTTATTGTATTCTTTATGATGAACTTGACAATGAACTTTCTTTGGTTATCGATTTCTTACGGTTATGAGCAGATTTACAGCCGATATGCGCTGATAAGCGCAAAAAACGTTCGTCTCATACGATTTTTACGCTTGGAATTTGGAATTTCAACACATACTTACATGCTGAAAATTAGAGGGTTGCGTGCATGTGTGTGCACAAGCGGTGTAGCGTCATATGAACATTATATCTTGCCTTAAAATTGTTATAAATATGACCTATCTTTTGAATGCTCAACCAGTTCTAGCACTGAAACTTTTGTTTAGTGCTAAGAAAATTATTAACGGTTCAAATCTTACATGTTTTTGTCGGTCAGAAATATCGAACTAACCACCAGGACACCGAGCGAAAAGACGTTTTTAGGTAAAATGCACAGCACGTAAACAATGGATATTCATTTACTTTGTCTGCACGCTCATCACGCTAACAATGGATTTTCAAACACATCGTACGTACATTCTGCTTCATTTTTTAAAAGTAGTAAGGTGCTTTCCGCGCAGGTATAGTACAAAGAAATTTTTATACATAGTGGATCAAATCGGAGACACTTTACAGCCCACATAGATGATAAAAAAATCTTTAATGGTACTAACTAGTTAAATAAATGTAGATACAAATTATTCTACTAAATTGCTTCATATGACTAAGCAGCGGATGTTTTTAGCGACAATTTGGAACTTGTAGGTACTTGTAATGTAAAAATTAGTTCAAGGCCTGCTCATTATAGGAATGAAATAGTGAGATGTAACTGCGTCACACTGACGGAACGAGTCAAACCAGTTGGGAAAGAGGGACAAGAGTAGATAAATCAACAGAGGCGGAACTGCATACAATCTTGGTTCACAAGTATACGGTGAGTAGAAAACCGCCTTAGTGAATGGTCAATTAAATCTAGTAGGTACACAAAGCCATGCTAGCTCGACAGCATAAAGCTTACGGCAACGCCGAGATGTACCTATATAGAAACATTGCTGAGCACGTCCCTTGTCTTAGGGATGTTGCAGTGTCTACCTGGAGCCAGCTGTGTAGACATGACAAATAACGCGTAGCGTAGAGTCTCTGGTTGAAACTCTGAGTAACTTTAACTACACTTATTCATAAATTAGTCAGTCGTATTTCGCACCTTTGTAAGTTATAGGTAAGGTGTATATTCAGTATTTGTGGTATGAAAGCTTTGTAGGTAGTAGGATTAAGTTTCCTATTTTCAGTTTACGCGATATTTATGCATTGATTTCACTCATACATTAATTAATTAATTTGAGAAAAAAAAAATCAAATTGTTAGTAATACATTTACAACTTAAACACTAGTGTCATCTATAATAGTAAACATAGTTTTAAGAATTTTGTTGATAATTCAACAGAGTTTTTAAAACTACGTTAGTACTTATTGTTACTTAATACTTATTACTAGATACCGACTTAGGTTAACAAAATTATTGAGATCAATTACATGTTAAGATCCGTCCTTAACATGTAATTGTTCTCATTATTGTTCTTATATACTTCACTGTAAAAATAAATTTATTTATTTATTCCCCAAATGTATTTAAATTGCGCACAGCTTTAGTATACATATAGGCTTCTTCAGACAGGCGGGACGCGACAGCGCAAAACGACTTGTGTAGTACAATTTCTATGAAATTTTCATAGAAATCGGTCTAGGGGTTTCGCGTCGCACCTGTTTGCGGGAGCCTTATACGGGAAATACAATGAAAGTAGTCCTGGAACTGGTTAATGATAGTTCCTGGTTAATCTGCAATATTCAAATAACAAAATGTTGGTTAAAGATCTTAGTTTCGATACGGTCAGTGGCTCGCATGACACGATTAAAAACTTAAGAAGCGACCTGAAAAGAACTGACACAAATAATGTAGTCTACCCATGCGCACCAAACCTAACTATCTATACAATCTTCATCTAAACAACCGCTTGTTTATACAAAGCTCAGACAATAATATTCCACTATGAAACAAGGTATCAAATAACACCAGCAACTTAATCTACAAAAGATTTATTACGATCTAGATCTTCTTATAAAACAATTGGAACACGTCATTATGATTGGCGTGACTTGCAATCCTGCACTCGACTAAATCACGAGTTGCTCTGTTTACCCGGCTTGCCAAATCACTGACTGTCCGTCACTGCTGTCTGTGTAAATCTAGAAACGCAATGCATTTAACAGTGCCCAAGTTATTTAGCCCGCCATTAGGCTTAGAACGTCCTGCGAATCAATCTGAGCTCGTAACTTACGAAGAACGTTTCTTAAACTTGTTTAACGTAAACTTAAACTCGGTTTTATTCAAAACAGGACCTCAGCTAAAATGGCAACTTGCACCAGGATAACCGTATCAAAACAACTTGTCCTTTTTTTAAATTATACTCTTCATTTTGTTGGTTCTGTTTAAAATTTAATACTTCATTGCAATCTGAAACTTATATCATACATTATCTGGACTCTAATTGTTTTGTAATTTAACATGTCCTATCTAATAAAGCCGGGTCATCTTTAACTCGGGATCCTCCGAGGCAAACCTAACATTGAGGGCATAAAAGCAAATCCGGGGTTAATAGGCAAAAACCACAAGTTTTGTCTCTTTGGTGATTCATAATTTATATTTCAATGAAATGCATAAAATAATAACTATTATGTATTTTAATTTATGTATTGTAATTATTATCGTTGACGAACAATATTATTTTCATCTCATTTCACCTCATTTAGTTTTAAATTAAATTAAATGTCAAAACTGTTTGTTAAAACCAATTCATAGAAATATTACCATAATGTATGAATCTTAGACAGTCGTAATGGGTCATTAGAAGCCCGAAAGTCTGACCGTCAGTCGTAGGGGAATAATATTACCCAGTACCTCATTACCAACGGTTGGGTTGAGGAGGTCAGATTGGCAGTCGCTCCATGTTAAATACTGGTATTCAGTTCCATCCAGTTAGACTGGAAGCCAACCCCAACATGGTTGGAAATTGGTTATTGGAAAGGGTATACTCGGAGGGTGGTCCAATATAAATTTGGAAAACAAAATCGAACCCTAAGGGTCGGAAAACAGGAGATGATTGATTGTTAACTCATTGAATGTAATGTATAACCACGCATAACTTTGTACAGAGTAGTCTGATTTTGATAATTCTTTTTTCATTGGATAGGGTATACCTTGCCAAGTATTATTAGTACATTAAAGCCACAAAAAAGTGACAATCTACAAACGCGCCGACTCATAATTTTAATATTTATTATTTTTTGCTTTTCTGTTTTTTCGGCGGTTTAATTTTTTGTTAAAAAGTTTTTCTGTAATCAATTTTAAATGAATTGTAAGCTGTCATAAACTATGTTTATTAATTTAATATTGATATAATTTTAGATTTAGATTGAGAACCACTCCTTCTATTTCGTATATAAACAAATCATTAATGTCATGTAAAGGATGCCAGATAAGGTTAAGTTGTTTTTGAACGCAATAGGCAGTCACAGGAAAGCATAAATAGCCGGAAAACATTGTAAAGTAAATTTTATTAAAGACATTTTAAACGCTGGTTGACTGACGTCTTGCTCTAAATCTAAATACATGTTCTGCTTTCACAGCCAATTATATTTTATATCCGTCTAGTCAATTTTATAACCCGACCTCCAAAAACACGTTAGAGGAGGTTCTAAAGATATGTATTTAATGGCATTCATATCATAACTGACACGCGATCCTTGGAGCTTTTTGAGGCACAAAGATATTATTTATTATATATATTTATTTATTTCCCTTCACTTAATGAAAGAGACAGGCACTTAATTTTGTGTTAAGTATTACATAATCACTGCTCTCAAAACGGTTAAGAAAATCATTTTGAGGTAACCGGTAATCCATCAACCCGCACTTGGCTCGGGTGGTGGACTGTTGCCCACTTCCTCCCACAAAGCGACCGTACCCAGCTTCCATTATCCGATTCGTTGCGGATGGCACGTCTCCCGTGCCATCATTCTTTTTTCCATATGTCGTTGGGCACGGGCGCCGTTTAAAAAATGGTCAAAATACTGTTTTCTTTTACGCATGGCTGAAAACACGGGAGGCGTGTTATCTAATCGTATGACGCTTGGCGCGGCAGCCATGTCACGTTATTTTTGTTTAGCGCCACAACTATAAGTTTGACAAATTGGATATCGCAACGAATCGGTAAAAGACTGAATATATTTGATGGAACTGAAGAGGCACTGGTGTGGGCCTGGTCTACTAACGCAGGATTGGCATACTACGCAAACTAAAGCGAATCAAGTTATTCAAATATCTAAAAGCGCGCCTTTGAATAAACATTCATTATATTTTACAGTATCCTATTGAAACATTCTTACTGAATCAACAGACGTAATTATATGTTTAGTCAGGTTAAACCAATAAACGTGCCCAATAAAGTTACTACGCTACTCCCTTTTCTAGGATTTCCCGCGTCATAGAGAAATAGAAACAATAGTTTTAAATCACTTACTATGAATTTACGAGTTAAGACTATTTTTTTTTGTTCCTACATAAAATCTACTAAACGAAACTCTCTCTGCAAATTCGTAATATCTCGTGTCTCGATGTTAGGGTTCTTATTTTTTTTTTAATCAAAATATTTTATTTCACCCTCGAACCTACAAGGGCACTAGTGAAACGTCAGAAGCTACTTACTTATATGCATAATCGTCTATGGAACATAATGCATCATTATTTATGTAAGCGGGCACGCCATTTATGCTTGAAGGCTTTTATTTAGGTTCAAAGTTCTGTTTACGTTTTTGTTTTTCAGCTTGAGTTTACTTTTCAATGTTTTGTTGGTAAATTAGTTTGTGCTACCTGACATATGGCAACTAATTTAATTCATGTTTTGTTTTCGTATATAAATAAAATTATTGTACAGAATCAAGACAACAACTTCATAGACAGCTGTGCTCCTGGGGAGTTTGTTGCGCCACTTCTTCTTCCCAGCTAAAGCACTAGGAAGTGTTGAAGGGCGGGTGTTTTAGGAAATTGTCGTATGTAACGTTGACGTTTAAAAACTGATGACTCTCAGCCTAGGTTGAATAAATGACTTGATTTTCCTAGGTGTACGGTTCTAATTTGTTGATTCCTATGGAGAAGAGCCGGCAAGAAACTCCATGGATACTCTATTAAAAATAATTGGTTTTTCAATGGTTTCATATTGCAGTGTATGAACAGACAGTGATTCCAAAGATAAGTTGAATCTCCACGTCGCTCTAGTCTGACGATGGTCAGTTCAACATAAATACTTATTTTATGTAGCATGCTAATCTTAGCCTCGTCGATACCAATTTACGATGCATAAGTAAACGTCTGAGAAGAAATAGATGGGTCCGGCTAGACAGAAATAGAAATAATCTTTATTTGCATACTGCATGGTTTATAAAGTTATTTTAAAATACATTATAGAGCCATGCATTTTTAGATCCTTAGTATGCAAATATTAATAAAAATATTAGTATTTCTTTTTAGTTTTTAATGATTCATTTTTTTTTTAAACAATCTAAGAGCGAAAGTTTTTACATCACTTGGAATTTTATTTTGTATCTGAACACACATGGCTAAACAGATTTGACTATATGTTGTTAGTCTCGAGAAGTCCCTGGCTAAATACCTTTTACTATATTTACTCTTCTCGCTAGTTTTGAGGATATACATCCTCTGCCTTTTTAAATAGGTCATTATGCTACTTAACAAATATGCATATTTCATTGATATAGAGAGAGGGTGCTGTAATAACCATTAAATATTGGCCGCCAAAATTCATCATGTTTATCACTTATATTGCACGAATACACTTTTTTGTGCTACAAGTACTATAATATCTATCTGAGGACATCGAAACCTTGAAACTCAAAATCAAATAAAAGTCATTTATTCAAACTTCGCCGAGAGTCAGCACTGTTGAACGTCTAAATTACATAAAACAGTCCCCGATACCGTCCCAATAACGCCTGCCCTGGACCACTTCCTAGTACTTCAGCTGGGAAGAAGAAGTGGTGCAACAAACTCCCCAGCAGCACAGCTGCCTGTTCAGTTAAAAGAACGTTATTCTATACAATAGTAAGTAATTAACATAACGAGACATAAAACATACAATTAAATGATTTGCCAGAATGAGTAAGTATGTCAGCTAGCATACGCCAATACACCAGCATGCAAGTTACAAGTGAGCCTTAAAATATCTTAGCACTTTTCTAGTTTATTATGAAGACCACTGGCTTCTATCTGAAATCACCATACACGCATTTTACGCAAGGTTAGTGAACAAACATTTTGCCTTCTCTCTATAAAAACAACTGTGGAATACTATTCCAATCTGGTATGTTTATGTTTTTATGACATACAAGCCGATATGTTCTAATATTTCCTCTAATTAGCAGATAACTGATTTGTTTGGACATTTGATAGATCCTTATACGTAGGACGTACGCGGTACGTTGCTGCCAAGCGACCACTAATGATACAATGCTCCCACACGCGCCTTCATAGGTATAAATATCAGCAAGGACTTGCAAGGACGGCGACCAAAGTAGGCTTTAGTGTGAAATAGACTATAATTACATATAATAACAGAAACAGCAAAATCAACATCCTTTTGGGAAGGATATTTTTAGAGCAGTGGGTTTTCTGTTGGCTATAATGGGCAAGCTGTGTTTATACCTTATTGACTATGTTGTTCATCTATATCGTCTTCTTAAAGGAACTTAAATGAAATAATATATAAATCACAGTCACTACGCTGGGAGTTTCGTCAAGCGTCACTGTCATCAGCGAAGACTAGATATAATATTCTCTTTGGTCGTCATCGTCAGTGTCATCATGCCGAGTTTGGCCACAATTACAATACAATTTATCATAAGTTCTCAGTGATGGCGGCGATGGGCAAATGGACTTAAAAATCAATTTTCGAAATTCGAACGTTTATTGCACTTAAAAAACAATCAAACAAATGCAATATTGAAAACAGGGACAAGGGCAAAGCTCAGGACACAAAGTGAGCGGAAACGTGACAAAATGAAAAGTAGAGGCTTGAAACAAAAAGTTGTGTTATTGTAAGTTGTAAATAGGAATCAAATCATTCATTCCATCGTGAATGCCTCTTGTTGTGTTCGCAGGACTGTAAAGGTGCGTCTAGACTAGGTGACTAAACACGCCGAGCAAAACTGAATATGAAATTTATACGCGAGGTTCCGTAGGGTAAGACTGCAAGGACTATAATTGCATAACACAATATTAATCAGAATCGGAATCATTTTGAAGGTTATTGTTAGTGTGTCAAAATGAAAGCAATTCCTACTTAGTGTGTTACGGAATTACCCCGCATATGTATGATGTATGAGTATGATTTTACCTTGCCATGTGAAGATAGCGTTCCATATGAAAATTAAAGATATTGTATTGGTTATACTGTTCATACGTTTTAGTCTCTATCGAATATTATCATTAATACTTTGTATGTCAATAATTTTTATATTCACAAGACGCTACGACGCTTACTTTACATATCCTAATAAAGTTAAACTGCGAACTCAGTTTGGCTCTAAGTCCAACTACGCTACGCAAATTCGTACGTACTACGTATGTCTAGTGTAAAGGCAGCTTTAAATCCCGTCAAATCTAATCAGTACTACGGATATTCGGAAAATGTTCAGGCATTTTTGCATTACCCCAAAACGATTTCAGAAAATCTGGTAGCGCTTATTGAATTCTGGCACTCCTGTTATGGATCGGGTTGGTGCAAGCAACTGTTTTGTTTCTGAGTTGCGAATCGAGACGTCAAATCAAGTGTTATTTTTTTTTCTTGGAACTGCCCTTGTAATGCAAAGATATTTTCGTTTTATGAATTGAAAAAAAATAACGTTTGCTTGTTCTATGTGTCTGCCTGACTGTGTGTGATGTGTGGTCAGAAATATGATGGTCCTTCCTTAATAATGACATTCCTAGGATACCCCCCCCCCTTCTTCTCTTACGATTGGCTGCTCTACCCCCGAAATAATTTTATTCGACAATTTGCACTCGAAAACTGTAAATTGTCCTTATGCACATAACAGCTCTACAATTTTATTGCGTGATAGAATCACAATCAAATTTAAAGGTTTATTATAATGATATTGGTTGGGTTTCATGGTTTATTATTTAAGATAATGATGATATTGAGAGAGAAAGAAGGGCGCTGTAGGTCAGAGCTAATATGATCGCTCGCAGGTTTGCACGTTGTTCAAGATTAGTCAAGAAACCCTTGTTTCGTGCATATTGCACCTTATTTTACACGTGCACGCTGTGGGTAGATTACACTCAAAAGTCGTACTTGCCCTTTGCATTCAGTTTAATAATGCGTTCCGGGTTTTGATGGGGCTGTTCCGTTTCTGTAGCGCGTCAGGGATGTTTGCTGAAGCTCGTGTCGATTGCTTCTACGCTACGATGCGAAAAAGATGCGCCTCCCTGGTGCGCCGGGTGCGGGCCAGCCCCAACATTATACTGCGGTGTATCGCGAGCAGATTGGACTGCGTCTATGTGAATCGCTGCTCAAGCTATCCTCTTCGGTGTTGAGCTTGTAGCAATGATTCGCTTTTAACTATAAGGCACTGTAAACTGTAGGTTAAGTGTGTAGGATAAGTTTACTAACATAGCTGATAAGAAATATTGTTACTAACACATTTGAGTCATTTGTTACTTGTATTTTAAATATAAATAAATAAATTATCTATTGCTTCATTTATGTTAAAAACAATGGTATAGCAATATTTACAAAATGAAAAGTATTGTAAGGGTCGATACTGGTTACCAATAACACCCTTTAATATAATCAACTAGCACTTCATTTGTGCGAAATTTATAGCTATTCGGGAATAATGGAGCTTTCCGAAGCAGTTTTTTTATAGGTTATGTATTTTCTTGAGTTTATCTCTTACAAACAATTTTACCAACAATCAAATCTTTCCTCTTCTAATATTATTTGTGTGAATACCTAATTTATTATTATTAATTGATTTAACAAGATCGTAGCGTAAGTTTCATCATCATCATCATTTCAGCCGTAAAACGTCCACTGCTGGACTTAGGCCTCCCCCAATTTGGGGGGCTTTGCCATAATCGCGACGCTTGGCAGGCGGGTTGGCGATCGCAGTATGGTACCGTGGTAAAATGCACAGAGAACGCTGCTGCCCATTCTCTAGTAAGTCCCTTAGTCGCCTTTTACGACACCCACGGGAAGAAATGGGGTGGTGTTATTCTTTACGTCCGGCACCACACGGTTTTTTTTTATAGGTTAATTATTTCCTTGAGTTTATCTCTTACAAACAATTTTACCAACAATCAAATCTTTCCTCTTTATAATATTATTTGTGTGAAAAATTTATTAATATTAATTGATTTAACAAGATCGTAGCGTAAGTTTCGCTATTTGTTTATTCCGTGTGGTTGAAAATCGCAGCATCCCATTTCTTCCCGTGAGTGTCGTAAGAGACGACTAAGGGACTTACCGGAGAATGGGTAGCAGCGTTCTCTATGCATTTTACCACCATACTGCGATCGCCAACCCGCCTGCCAAGCGTGGCGATTATGGCAAAGCCCCCCAAATTTCGCGAAGCCTATGTCCAGCAGTGGACGTCTTTCGGCTGAAATGATGATGATGATGATGATTTGATTTAACCCTTAAATGCATTGTGATGGAAATTTCCATCAACCAATTCAATGACATTTTTTCGTTTCCATTCCAGTCATTTTTTGTTTTTGTAATTGGGAAAAAGTGGTTTATTATCTCTCTACACATTTTGTTCTCAGTAGGTTAGTTCTAATTACATAAAGATGTAAATTTCCACCAACACATAAATAAAAGTAAATTTAATTTGGTTAAAAAGTAAAAATCATGCATTTAAGGGTTAACAAGATTGTATCGTAAGTTTTTAACTATGTGGTAATTCTGAGCAGTTGTCACCACTGCCATAACATGATTGTTGCTTTGTGTGTCACTTACGGGATACCACAACGGTCAAAGAACGGATAGGCATATAGCGTTCCGTCGCTCATAACTCATTCAGTATAATTATTCAAGGCAGTGTATAACCGCAACCGAAATCCAAACCGCATCATGAAAGCCCTAACTACATTAGTTTAGTTTCGTTCCCACGCTTTGAGTGACCGCACCACAAAATGTTAGGTAGATATATAGCTAGCACGGTTAACTAACTGCCCGTCGCTACAATGTTGAATTGTTGCCATGGGTGCGGTCATGCGGTTGTTACCTAGAAATTACATATTAATTAGTTAAAATTCCTCTTAATACTGTAACTAACAACATTATGATTTTAAGAGGAAATGTGATCGTTTGTTTTGGCATTGCGTTATTATGCTTCAGAGCTTTGAGCAAAACAGCGAGGGAATTTTCAGTTTCTTGTTCCGCAGTACCGCCACACAGTTCCTTAAGATCTTCGACCGCTTTGATTGAAGATATTGTATGTAATTTGTATAATGTGTCTTTTTAAGTTGAGGTTTTTTATTTAATTTCTGTAAAACACTTTGAAATTCCAATCATATTTTAAAAATGAGATGAGATCGGGTTTTCCTATCTGATCACTCGGAGAAGAAATAAACTCAGAGGTCGCAGTCTCTTTTAAAAGTCAGACATAATCTTGGTCAGATCATGCGAAGACCACGTAGATTGGGGTCTGAAATTGTCTGTCATTGAGGAACGTATCATACAGATTGAGTCTACCTGTCCAGTCAGTGCACGACAAAGAAATTCCAGGCATATCTTATCATCATCATCATCATCATCATCATCATCATCATCATCATTTTAGCCGAAATACGTCCACTGCTGGACATAGGCCTCCCCTAATTTGGAGGGGTTTGCCATAGTACTTCCTAATCAATTACATTGTTAATGAAAAATAAAAAAACAGTATCCCACCATAATTATTTTAACTAAATGACCTAATTGTATACTGTACGGACTAAACCTTAACCAAAACAAAGTAAAATTCTATGAGCGATAACAATGTTGTTAAAGTTAATTAAGTGTATTGAACTGAAAATATATATAAGCTACTGAAAAGCTTATGTCAATTCTGTTGAAAGTAGTTGTGAAAAAAGGAAATGAAAGACTTGCCTCGGGCCTCTGGAGGCTTATACCAATTCCGATATGCCTATCAATTTTCCTGCAGCGTTCCGGATTCATTTATTAAACATGGACGTCATATAAAATACTATTACAATAACAAAAGCCGTAACAACTATACACTTATTGAATATGCACAATCTACAAGCAGAAACACATCCGTGTGGAAATCTACTTCACCGCGAACCAGACGATAAATCAAAATGGATTAAATATGACGACATCACAATGAATTGCCTTTTTGTTCGCAAATATATTTATATGACTGCTTTAATCAATTATGCATATATGGCCCGCCTGCATTCATATTTGCTTTTTATAGCATACGCTTCAGCATAATCAGACAACAACGTTCCCACTCCTAGGAAACAGAGAGGGAGAGGGAGAGCCCAGTGCTGGACTGACATAATATGATACATTGATCACAGTCACATTATTGTATTTGTTCAAGACAGTTAACATCTTTAGACCAGAATGAATCAAACCATATAAACACAAATTTTAATATTTATGAAATGTTGTTCGATGAAATCATATTTATTAAAACAAAACGATCTCAAAACGGTGAAGGGAAACCTCGTGAGGAAACTGGCATATTGCTAGAATAAAAAATCGAAGACATGTGATGTCTACCAACCAGCATTGGGCCCACGTGGTATATTACGGCCCACTCCCTATCACCGAGAGCAGGCTTGTGTCCCAGCAGTGGGAACAATATAGGCTGATTACGTGTATGTGTATATTTATTTCTGTAAAATATCAACAATTATATTGGTGCACTTAGAGGAAGAATCCTATAGAAGTTGTCGAATGATGAACTTTCATATCAGTACCTAAATAAATTCCTCATTTTTCACATTAAAGGAACAAGCATATTTATATGTTAAGAACTCAAGCACTCTTTACTTGGATTACGAAGCATCTCGTCTTCAAGAGATTAATTTCACTTAGAGGTACCTAGGATCAACGCTAAGTGATCACTTTAGCCGGAAAATCACAATGTAATTTGAGTTGATACCGGATTAATCCTGGAAGTGTATTGACAACTGTGAGATTACTCAGCAGAGTATTGTGTCTCGGGCGAGGCCTTTTTACTATAACATTTTCAACCTTCGAGGCTAAGCCGAGTGTTGATAATCCAACAGTGTGCTTTTATTAGAGTCAGTGAAATGGCCAGAAATCTGGAATAAATCAACCAAACGTCTATCAATGCTTTCTGGGTAAAAACCTTGAAAAACATATTTTTTAAATTCAAATCATATTTTCGTTTCCAGCGCTGTTTTTTTTTTAAACGAATGCTTTTTCTCACATAAATACTTAATTAATTAGCAGAAAAATATGCCAAAATATGATGTTACAGAAAAATGGGTCACCTGAATACTCAAGCAAACTTACGTAACGACTCGCAATCCGATGTAATTATGGGTTAGATAAAGTACGCAATCAGTGTATTAAATCTACTATGTACACCAGGTGTATGAAAAAAAAAACGATTGCGTTCATTCAACATTCAACGCAACGGAAGAGAAAGTATAGATTTTTCTTCTTTTTAACTTTGCATATATGAACTCGCAAAAGTATGATATAATTGTATCATTTTATTATTAAATAACTGCGTGGTTGTGTAATAATGACTGAATGTAGGTAGGTACTGTAATAATGAAGTTACTATTCTAGTTAGTTACGTTGCAATTATACAGTTCGAATAAGCATACTGTTGAATTATGTGCGATTTCTAAAGTATAAACATTTCAACTGTTAAGTTGCCGTAGTAAGAATTTTGTAATAAATCAACTAACAGGTACCTACGTAATACTCGCTGTTGAATACACTAATATTGTTCGCGATAGTGAAATAAGGTTGTCTTCAACGTCCTTTGTAAGCTTTATTTGTATCGACGTGTTCCGGAAGCTGTTACAATCACATGCGCTGGTATCCGTTACTGTAAGTATGCAACTGTGATCATAGATGTGTGAGTTTCGTAGCATGCAGTTGCGCACTGAGTCGAGGCTTAGTGATGGAGATGTTAGAGCATAACGTGGCTTCCCCTAAAAGTTTAGCATAGTCTATTAGTTAATCTATGAAAATCTGCTAAATTTTCCATGCACTACTATCTACTTATAAATTTCCAAGCGAAGCTAATCCATTTTCAGCGAATAATTTGCAATGAGTGTAGCTGAACTAATTTTCAGCGTGAAAAATCCCGAGCTGGATTTTCGACTCTCGGCATTGAGCTGAGCGTTCAAAATTAGACAGTGTATCCTAAGCGCATCAAAAAAGGGTGACATTAGAGTTACTCTATTGTCTCAAGGTTTTCCAAAGAATGAATTTGCATCTTCCGTCTGAGTACTAATAAGAACCTACGTTTAGTCCTTGACTCAGAGTTTGAAATTAATTTGCAAATATTAGACGGTCGGGCTTAATTGCGACCTAGATGTAAAGGTTCTCCGAAACGATCAATTGCTATTGTACTCATATTGTCAATCGCTTTAATTGCATTTGGTAGACGATCCAATTGGCGCATCAATGTGTATCAATCACGTATTTTAATTTCTATGGCAATTGATTGTTTCGGTGACTAAGATGTCAGTTTAATAAACTTTATAATTCGGTTTCAGTTACGTTCTTATTTCAAAAACTGGCTCGATTCTCTTCAATAGAATTCTATTAGGTACTACATCAATGGATACGTGAGAGCTACATGTAGGTATGTACAATGCACACTTGACAGAACGCAACAAAGCTTAGCCATACCTACCTACACAAAATGGCTAACTAGACCCACACCCAGACTAAGTAATCGTAATGCTAACCAATTAATGTTACTCCATTTTAATTTATAATGCTAATTATTTTAACCACCTAGTTTAACTGTTGAGCTGTTGGCGCATATGAATAATAATAATTCATAAATATTTAAATAATAATATAAATAGAATGTTATGTAATGAGAATGTGAAAATGTAACCTCTTTTCTGTGTTTGCAACACCCAAGGAGGTTCACTAATTATTATTTTTCGAAGTTAACCTTTCCATAAATCTTAATTTTTTACCAACCAATACATAAAAAAAACATTGTCCATAACGACCGTCTCATCGTCGACGGTCCTACCTAGCTGTATCCCCTCTGTATTGTCAATGATATCTTTTGTATTGTCATAGAAACGTAACGTGTCCAAAATTAACTTGTTTGTGTTTAAAACATACTAACAATGTAACTAAATAAAAGCTAGTTAGTCGGGTGGGTCCGCTGCGCTATATTGTCATTTTATTTTAATAAAAGCATTGTTTTCTCAAATGTCATAGTAGACTGGATGTTTTATAGTATATTTCGTTACAAAATTGGCGCAGCTGACCAAACTTAGCTCTAACTTCTAAAGCTTCTAAAGCTGCAGTCTCGACATTAATAGCGATCGCTTTACGACTGATGTCGGTTGCCTTGTTCTAACGATCCAGATGTAACGCTATTTGGTAGTCTAGAAGTTGGAAGTTATCAAATTTAATTGATATTTTACAGAACATGTCGCAAAAAAATATAGTCGTAAACATTACGATTTTCGTAATATTTACGATTATATACTGCGCCGATTTTGAGAGCTCCTTATATGCTTTGTTGTATTTTACGTTATTATTAACAAAAATTGTGCAGAATGGGCGACCTCAAAAGTGTGTCTGCACCGATAAGGCTTTTATGTGCACCTCATCAACCGACAATAGTAGTTGTTTACCATCGTTTGGGACTTTCTGTTTTAAGGTTTGGTGTCTCATAATTATAAATGTTTAACCTTCCCATGCCTTAACAACCTTGATTATTAGTAGCCATATTTGTTAAAACTAATAAACGTGTACTTCTGCCTCGAATGAAACTAGAAAATATGGTACGACTGTGAGATTTCAATTGGTAGATTTATAAATTTGTTTATTACGTCCACCATAAAAATGACAGATTCTGTAGAAATTTTACTTACGAGTGCCACAATCCCAGCACTGGGTTGGCTGAGTAATATAATATGCTGACATCATCATAACTTCAGCCGATGACGTCCACTGAGATGATATGCCTCCCCAGAAGGGGGAGTTTGCCATAATCACCACGCTTGGAAGCGGATTAGCGATCGCAGTATGATGCATAGACAACTCTGCTGCCCATTCTCTGGTAAGTCCTTATGTCGCCTTCTACGACACCCACGGGAAGAAATGGTATGGTGTTATTCGACAACATACGGAACGTTATATGCTGTAACCCCTGCTATTTCTGGAATTGAAAGAAAACACTTACCTTTGTTTCTAATGACAACCGCTAGTAAACACACGTCAATAGGTACTTGTTGGTAATAGTAGCCTTATGTTACTCTTGTTTGTTTCATCATCATCATCATTTCAGCCGTAAGACGTCCACTACTGACACTGCGACAGACCTGTTGGTCTAGTGGTTAGCGACCCTGACTGCTATGCCGGAGGTCGTGGGTTCGATTCCCACCCAGGACAAATGTTTGTGTGATGAGCACGATCATTTGTTCTGTGTCTGGGTGTAATTTATCTATAATATGTATGTATTTAGAAATATATAAGTATGTTTATCAGTTGTCTAGTACCCATAACACAAGCTCTGCTTAGCTTGGGACTAGATGGCGTTGTGTGATAGTTGTGGAATATTATTATTTGCTGGACTTAGGCCTCCCCCAATTTGGGGGGCTTTACCATAATCGCCACGCTTGGCAGGCGGGTTGGCGATCGCAGTATGGTGGTAAAATGCATAGAGAACGCTGCTGCCCATTCTCTAGTAAGTCCCTTAGTCGCCTTTTACGACATCCACAGGAAAAAATCATCATCATCATCATCATTTCAGCCGTAAGACGTCCACTGTTGGACTTAGGCCTCCCCCAATTTGGGGGGCTTTGCCATAATCGCCACGCTTGGCAGGCGGGTTGGCGATCGCAGTATGGAGTGGTAAAATGCATAGAGAACGCTGCTGCCCATTCTCTAGTAAGTCCCTTAGTCGCCTTTTACGACACCCACGGGAAGAAATGGGTTGGTGTTATTCTTTACGTCCGGCACCACACGGTACACTGCTGTTTGTTTCACTTCACCAAATTAGCATTAGGTAAATAATGTTCCATTGGAAGGAGGTCAATTAGTATGTCCATTAATACTGTATAAGTTGTTATAGCTTTATAAAATGGGCATTACTATTTATTCATTTCCGTCGTTTTAGGTAATTTGCTATCTACATATGTCGAGATTTTAGGCCTAGGCTATTAAACCTGTCATATGATAAAGCAGAAAATGTAATTAATGTGGTAAAATATTTTTTGCACACATACGTTCGGACCACTTCCACGTCCTGTCTTACACATCTATACTAATATTATAAAGCTAAAGAGTTTGTTTGTTTGTTTGTTTATATGTTTGTTTGACTGAACGCGCTAATCTCAGGAACTACTGTGTCCGAATTGAAAAATTCTTTTTGTGTTGCGTAGCCTATTTATCGAGGAAGGCTATAGGTTATATAACATCACGCTACAACCAAGAGGAGCGGAGCAGTTATGAAAAATGTTGCAAAAACGGGAAAAATCGCACGGGTAGGCGATTCGACGCAACGGGAAAGGTCGGGGGAACAAGAAATTTAACGCGGACGAAATCGCGGGCAGAAGCTAGTACCTATATACTCTCGCCTATACATGCTCAAAATCATTACAGTGTGAATGTAAGTGTGTGACTTACACTCTTCAACTCAGCCTATCACAGTCCACTGCTGGACATAGGCCTCTCCCATGTTGCGCCACAACACCCTATCCTTTTTTTTTTTTTTTTGATGGGAAATCATCAAATGACTTCTCCCGCTCTGGGCGGAGCGGGAGGGCATGTCAGACTTTTACTGACTAAAACCCACCCGTGTTCCTTCAGTTGCCCATGTGCCAGAGTCACGGTATCTCTTTCGAACAATCTCGCGACCCCGGCAGGCATCGGTCCTAGCAGACCCCTTCAAGAGGCGCTTCTTTGAGGCGCGCGTGGAACACTACGCGCCGTCGACCCGAGCTTGGTCCTTACCGGGCGGCGAGCTACCCATTGCTCACCGCCCGCATGCTTGCGCCTACGGTGGCCGGGATTCAGCTATCGACTCCCGACGCCCGGGGCGTCTCCTCCCTGTTCTCCGCCTTCCGCATCCAGTTTGCCCCAGCCTGGAGACCCTTAGGTCGTCGGTCCATCTAGCTGGGGGGCGCCCCAAACTACGCTTGCCGATACGCGGTCTCCACTCCAGGATTCGTCTGCTCCACCGGCCATCGGTCCTTCGACAGACATGGCCAGCCCACTGCCACTTCAGCTTGCTTACTCTGCGAACGTCGGTAGCTCCAGTTATTTTCTGGATAATTTTGTTGCTGATTTTATCCTTCAAAGAAACTCCGAGCAGAGCCCGCTCCTTAGCGCGCTGAGCGACCTTGAATTTGTGACTGACTTAAATTCAGATTCATTCAAATAAACGTTTATTCTAGTTTTATTTCTTATTTGTATTTTCTCTTTATTTTATTTTTTTGTAGTTTTCACTAATGTTTATTCTTAGATTTTAACATGTTTTTTTTATACTTTGAAGCAAATTTCTGAACACGTTTAAATAATCCCCCATATTGATGCTCATCAAATAGGTACAGGGTTTCCTAGTTTGGGCCATTGTGAACCCTTTATAATTACTTTAGCAATAAAGCTTTATAATTATTATTTTGATGTCTTTTGGCATTTTTCGAGACTTTTCGAACCAAGTTAACGAAAAGATATGGCGTTATCATTAATACATAAATAGAGTCACTATGTAACCGTATATGGTCTGTATAGTAACCGCTAAATGGCGTAACTAATTGACAAAATATTAATACAATTTTGAATAGACTTTGTAGGGCTTTTAAGAAGTGTTAATATCATCTTTATAAAAACAGGTATTATAACGGGCGTAAAAAGACGCAAATGTTGAGTGTCTTGATCTTCCTATTATTGTGATATATTTTTTGTCTCGTATTGAAGACCAAAATTCCAAAGCTTTTGACGTTTCTCTACGAAAATAGATTTATAATGTTACTTTGATATAATTTTCCAGAAAATTATTCTTGTACAATGTTACTAAGGTCTTAAGTACAGCTCCGTCTCTCTCACTCACACTGGGATAGTGATGGCATGGAAATATACTTAAAATGCGACCCCTCGACTCTTTAATAGATTTACTTCGAGGACGGCTGCTGTATTATGAACTTCATTAAATTTGCCATCGTGAAGATTCTCGTATGGGTAAAATGTTTTTGCAGTCGTTTTTATAATACCGTTGATGTATAGATACATACTTTATAGATTGGGACAGCATAATGAGGTATAGCTCAAAATTTTTACCTGATCCTGAATCAATAAGTAAGTCACTTGGAGGCCAAAATCTTGAGTTTTAACTTTTAATTCACTAGTGGTTCCTTAAAAATGTGATGGAAGAAGCAGACAGGATGTGGGGACGGAATAGCAATTTCAAAAACTAACGAACGGCATAACAAAGTTTCCTCCTTAAATTTTTGCTCCCCAGACCCAATTTTCGTTGCTGCTCCGCTCCTTTTGATCGTAGCGTGATGTTATATATCCTATTTATTCCTTAATAAATAGGCTACCCAACACAAAAAGATTTTTTTCAATTCGGACCAGTAGTTCCTGAGATTACCGCGTTCAACCACACAAACAAATAAACTCTTCAGCTTTATAATATTAGTATAGATTAGAGGTCATGTCCTGCTCCATAGAACAATCTAGACTAAATCAAACTGGTTGCTCATTGAGTTGTATATTTCATTGTTTTTTATGACATTCAATTACACTCTGTAATTACTCACAAACTGACTAATTCCTTATTATTAATCTTGGAACATCATATACTTACTTTTACTATGTTTGTAAATGTGAGCACCATGTATCTATAATATAATTAATTTATATGCCATTGCTCTATTTTTTAAATTTTTTTTACCTACTATGGACAAACGGATGTAAAAAAAAACGATGTAATGATTCTACTCAGTGTATCACATTCAAGATTGAAGCACGCCCTGTTTGTCATGTTGAGAATACCACGAAATCAATGTTCCGTTATTCAAAGCAATCACAGCAAGGATGAATAATATGCTCGCTAGGTTTCAATGCAGGGTTATCCAAGCAGACACTTCTCTAACTGCAATAACCAATTTAATTGGATTTCGATTATAGATTCCTATTACAATCCCTTTGTTTAATTTCCAAGATCGAATTTTCATGTAGATAGAAACCTAAATTTGGATGCAGAATTCAGAACAAGAGAGATGGTCGAAAGGTCATGCGATTAGTTGAACTCTACTATTTGTAATTGCGAAACGGGCCTTCAAGAAATCTACATGTTAACTTTCCGTGGAAATTTCAGGATCAAAGTATCCTACGCCCTAATCCTGGTCATGGTCTACTTATGTGTCGAATTTTATGCGTTCAGTCATTTTAGCGTGAAAGTGTAACAAACCAACATATAAACATCGAACAAACATGACCAGTGATCGGATATTCGGATGCATATTTACCTAATGTTACTATTTAGCTGTGAAAGCACGGAAGCGGCTTCGTATTTTTTTATTAAAGCCAGGTTTCTTGAATCATATTTATTTAAAAATAATGTTTAACCCCAGATGGAAATACATATGTGTGTAGGGTGGTATGTGTTAGTTAAAACAACATACAAAACACATACGGTAAAAACGTGCATTCCATATTAGCCAACATTTCAACTTTAGGTGAATATGCATCTGAATATCGGATCTCCAATCATGATACAACATAAATCAAAACATTTCTCTTAAAAATATAAGTTTACTTACGTTGATTTTTACCTACTTGAAAGTTCTGACCTAGTATAGTGTATACTAGGTCAGAACATTCAAATTCACAATCTTTGTATGAGCTTTACTGAAACTTTAAAATAAATATTGAACTTGATAATCAATGGATCTATCTGACCTTTCAAGAAGAACAATGTATCATTTTTAAAAGGGCACCGTCGTGATTGACCACTGTCTTGATACACTCGACGTTAATGTGAGCTTCCCTAGAAGTAAGTAACCTTTACGTGTGCCTTGAAGAATTGACTCCGAAATATCCGGTTCTATTCGATATTACTGGTGAACTTTATATAGACCGTTAAGGCTCGTGCAGACAGACGCGACATGTCGCGCGACCTGTCGCGGAGGCGATTCTGCGATATATCGCGACGCAACACCTTTCACACTGGCGCGACCACTCATGCGCGAATCGCACGCGAATCGCCCGCGATTCGCGCGCGACGTCCTTGTAGCGGCGCGACAGCTTTTAGTACATTTTGTATGACGTCGCCGCGTCGCAGCGAATTCGCGGCGAAATTGCCGCGACGCCATACAAAATGTACCTACTAATAAGCTGTCGCGTGTCGCGGAGCGACAGGTCGCCCCTGTGTGAAGTGTCGCGCGCGTTTTCATAGAAATTGTTCTACGTATATAAATCGCCGATTCGCGCGCGACCGTCGCGTCGCGCTAGTCTGAACGAGCCTTTAATGTTGGCATTGGCACTGAACTTTGGAGCTTAGCATTTAAATTTTAGAGATATAAAAGTACGTTTCATATGCGATGTGCCGCAATGAAACTTATCAAAAAGATTGTTGCAAGGAAAGACTGTTGTAAAAGGACTGAATAATTATTCAGTCCCTTTACACCATGGATTTTGGTTAATTTATTTCCATGTTGATGTGATTCTTAAACATCCATCTAACTTCATGGTACGTACAAGTTTACAGGAGGGAAAATGCGAGCGAGAGGCGGATTTCGTACCAATCGAGAAAATTTGGAGGTAGTAAGCCTTCTCGCTGCCTTTTCAATTGGTCCTAAATCCTTTCATGGTCTTTGACTGACATGAAGAAATCATTATTTCACAATGCTCATTTACAAAGATCATAACCGCGATATTTAAGTGCCAACTTCTAAATGTAACAGACACCCTAAAGGCATTTACAATGAACTCAGCGGAATTTGTATAATACGAGGGATAGGTACTAAACAATGCATAATTCGATATTAATCGAGAACTTACAACTAAATTATAGAGTGTGCTAGCGTTTAATCGTGACGTAAGGAGAAATTATTGCATTAGCCCGTGCCAAACAAATTGTAAGGAAGTGCCGTAATTGTAACTATTTCGAACTATGATTACCTGTACGGTGAATTTGTGGGCTTCTTTTCAAGCATTTTGGTAATGAATTAACTTAAAAAAACAAAGACGGAAACCGATACATGTGGTTTTTTACACATTTTTATATATTACCAAATGAAATGAAAACTGAGACGTTAAAAAAAGAAACTGATAAATTGAACTGCATTTTTAAAGGTCAAGTAAACTACAGTAGATTCGAAATAAAAGCTTTTTGAGACAACAACAAAGAAGGACTTTGAAACTTTCATTCGACGCTATCAACTTGACATTTCGGCAAGGACACCTTTTCTATAAAGGGTGACTTTTAGTTTGACGTATTCCATCCAGCACATGATAGTGGGACCCACTTGCAACAATTAAGCGTCCCATAAAGCCTTTGGTTATAAAGCTTATCATTAAGAAAATCCTATCTTTACATGCTTATATTTTTTTGAAAATTCCTCAGTACTCGTTATTTTCTCGATTTTTCTATAAGTCTCAAATTAATTGATCAGAGTAGACAGTGAGTCATGTTAAAAACTTAAAACCTGTTCCGTGACTTGTGACCTGGTCGTGACAACCTAGGTGCTTAGCGTGTAATGCATTGCTGTGAGATTAGAAAGTGTTGGGATGGCATAAACCAGTTAATTAATTTGATTATCACTCATTTTTAGGGTTCCTTTGCCAAATGGCAAAAAACGGAACCCTTATAGATTCGTCATGTCTGTCTGTCTGTCTGTCCGAGTGTGTCACAGGCTTTTTTTTCCGAAACTATAAGAGCTATGCTGTTGAAACTTGGTAAGTACTTAGATGTATTCTGTGAACCGCATTAAGATTTTCACACAAAAATATTTAAAAAAAAAACTATAATATTTGGGGTTCCCCATACATAGAACTGAAACTCGTAGAGTTGGAAGGCCTCCAACAAGGTGGACCGATGACCTTGTGAAGGCCGCAGGAACCCGCTGGATGCGGGAAGCACAAAACCGGTCGAAGTGGCGGAGCTTGGGGGAGGCCTATGTCCAGCAGTGGACGTCTTTCGGCTGAAATGATGATGATGATGAACTGAAACTCAAAAATTTTTTTTTTTCATCAAACCCCGTACGTGTGGGGTATCTATGGATAGGTCTTCAAAAATGATATTGAGGTTTCTAATATCATTTTTTTCTAAACTGAATAGTTTGCGCGAGAGACACTTCCAAAGTGGTAAAATGTGTGACTCCCCCCCCCCCCCCGTAACTTCTAAAATAAGGGAATGATAAAACTAAAAAAAATATATGATGTACATTACCATGTAAACTTCCACCGAAAATTGGTTTGAACGAGATCTAGTAAGTAGTTTTTTTTAATACGTCATAAATCGTAAACCACAATTTACCTTTCATTCAGTCAACTCAAATATAAAAATGAAAACAAAAAAACATTTAATTTCATAAACATAAACCTTATGCATAAACCGTGAATTCCTGCAGGTTTGTACGGAACCCTCGGTGCGCGAGTCCGACTCGCACTTGGCCAGTTTTTTATTTTTACTTACTACAATTAGAAAATTTGATCCTTTGCCAGCATTATCGAGTCTTACATCGGCACCTCGTCAATATTTTTAGCTGATTAAATGGAATTGTCGTCTTAAATTTGAACGCTTAAGACTATAGTCAAATTGAGATATCCGGTGTCGTGTAAGTACGTGGGTGGTTTATGAAAATGGTAATTCAACTGCTTTCTTTAACTTTTAACTGTTTGATGTTTTAGAACATTAGTTTGCACCGAAAGGTTCGTTATTATTACCTAATACTAACAAACCTTTCGGTGCCTACCCAATGTAAAAAATTACTAATATAAAAAACTATAAATTAGATATTCTGAAGTTAAAGTAAACACTCTCCTTTAGAGGATTACCATTCACAAAGCCACAAAAACATTTTCTCGTTGATTGCATGTAGAATAAAAAGTGGTTTAAAATGTCAATCGGTTCTGTTTGAGAAATAATCCAATTAAAGCGTTGCAACAATTAATCACTAGGGTGGCATACGTCGAGGGCACAGGCGTTCGGTGAGCCGGTTGGTAGTCCAAAGCCTTCGGGTAACTTGTCGCATGTTCAAATGTCTTGAAGTCTCTGGTAGTCCTCGACACTTCGACGTTTATTTCTCTTGAGTTTCTAGACATTCGTGTATTTATAGGTTATTATTCTAAGTCAGAAATCATTAAAGGAGTTTAGATATTTATCGATTGCGTCAAACGCTTTACCAAAGTATTTATCTACAATTTGGTCTTAAGAATGCAGTTTTTGGTGCGTCTATTACCTATTTCGTAATTATTAAGCTTTTTTTTTCCTGCGTCCAGTGAACGCACAGCGATATTTTGCGGGAGAACAGTGTACACCATGACAACTGTAAAACGGATAGACGTCTTTACGTCAACATGGTAAAGAACCATACTCCTGTCCTTATGTATCAATCTTGTCTATTAATCCCTTTCTAGCCATTGCATCTTTCACACAATCCATTAACCTTTTAACATTAACAATCAAAACTTTCCCTACAACAATTTCCTCATAACCTACTGGCATATGCAAGGCATGATTATTATGTCGCTATTTTCCCTAGGGACTTGTAAAATTATAAAGCAGTCCTAACACCGATTTAGATCTCTGAAAAGTTACATTTGTTTTAGATCGACTAGGTTGATACATTTAGTTATTAACGTCTAGTAATAGTAGTTAAAAATAAACGTAGGTGTACTAAAAGCTCTCAGTAGCGCATCACTAATCTGATTCTACGTATGCTCACTTCATTCTTTTATTATTACTGGATAATTTATTTATAGCCTATACCGTGTCATTGTCCGCTTGATTGAATTTATAAAATATGCACACCGTCCTTCAAAATCGGTCTGTTTGTTTTTTACGTTAAAATGTCATTCGCACACGATCTAGATTTACTGTATTGGAATTTAATGCATTGAAATGTTATTCTTTTCGGTAGTTGTTGTTGTTAACGTGTTTTGGATATTGTATCTCATTATCTCAGCAGGTTAGCATCAAAACAAGATCTCTCCACAAAAAATTGAGGTAGGTTTAAATTCTGTCTGGTCAGCTTTCATTTCGTCATCGAGAACGATGTACATGACAAAGAATGCTTAATATGTGGCACTAAGTACTTTTTTAATAAGAGCTCACGTGTAATTGTAACCGTGTTGTTACAACAGCGTATTGTGACGCAACGCCACTGTCGCACAGTCGGTGATCTCTAAAAATGGACTGTATTCGGAAGAAAGCCTTTAAGGTGGGGAACGTGCGCGTGCGCCTGCGGTCAGTGTGTGCGTAGACGGCTTAGTAGAAGGCGATCGCGTGCGCCCGCGGTTCAAGATTCCATTTCGAGACAGCTAAATCGTAAGTGTTCATATATTTAGTGCGATAAGTGTGTACCGTTGCGTGATAATAAGGGTAATTTTGATTTTTCGCATTGCGATTAGATATATTTTTTGCTTCTGCGATTTTTATTTAATAAAGCGCTTTTTTCATAATAACTGGAAAATCGTCGGGGTTTTAAATTGGTTCAACTTGTTTGGGTTTAATGCACTTTTACTAAATGCATTTCTAATTTAGGTATTGTTATTTTTTAGTTTTGCTCACAAATTAATAATGAAGACAAGTGAGTTCAATATTAGGCACTTATTAAGATATTTTTACCATATCCTTCTAAATAGTCCATTAACTCAATAAAAAATAATATACGTGGTCGAAGAGTGCCATTTAAAAGTTAATGGATTTCTAATGCATTTTTATATAAAATATTAACTTTCTGCACTACTTCTCCATATAGACTTAAACTGTGCTAAATTTCATACTTCTCAAAGTTTGCTCCACATATTGATATATGAATATCCATGGTAACATTGGATCACATGCAAGTAGGTAATAAAATGTGTGCGTTTTTAATACACAGTTTCTAGTAGGACTATAATAGAAAAATAAAAAATATGGTGTTCCTTCTTGGTAAATATCTAAATATGGATAATACCGGGAAATTCGAAAATTAAATTCAATAAAAATAACCTTGTTGATGGTTATGTGGACCTTTTTAAATTCATCTTACGCATAAAACGCAAACTAAGATTATTTTTACAATATTATAAGCAATTACTTAGCTATTTATATAGTACACACTGACGCCATAATTTACAGCCATCTCAATATTTTCTAAGTCGAATTAAGGGCTGATATATAATACGTACAACTTCCAAATATTCGTACCTACATACAATTACATCTAAATGTCTTTAATTAATTTTTCAGTGAGAAACACATTCTCAATTCTTTTACAAGACACGCGGATTATAGCTTAAATTGCCATCATAAACAATTTCACAATGATGTGTAGCAATGTAAGATTCTCATGACGAAATGCTGCGACTGTAATCTGAACATACCTACCCATTCATTAGATGTCTAGCCAAATAAGTCGGAAGTTGAAAACTAGAAAGGAGAAAAAGCTAAGAATAAAAGGTGCATGTTTCTCACTCAGGTATATCCTGTACAACTGGCATTTCATTTGCAATTCATTGGGGGGTAAACCGGTTAAGTGTGAGGCTGACGGGCACTGCACGATAATACCACAGACTAAGCCAGGTGGACTAACAGCAACCTGCTTGTTCACGAGAGGATTTTGTATTAAGCAAACAGGTCATAATTCGGAAATTGTTTGGGGACTTAGTCTTTATTATTGGGTTGGGGCGTTCGTATTTTGAATGTTTGGCCAAAGTGATTCATAATTAGTTTATTTTTTAAAGGTCTGTTATGTTTAAACGCGATAAACTACTGCGTATTTTATTAGCCTGTGGTGACTCTACTATTGTGGAGGTAATCACGTATTTTAATTGATTGAGCTAAAAACTAAACAGAATTGATGTGTCCTATTTACTTAGATAGTTTAATTACGTATTTCCAATTAATTAATTATTGCCTCTCTATTTTTGGCAGGTTTTTATAATTTTAGTGCATGACGCAGTCGGTACTTATGTTTGTTTTTTGTGTTTAATTTTTAGTGAAGTTATTAACAATATTTTTTATGATATATATTTTTACAAATATTTTTCTAAAACTTTTTTCTTTTTAAATTTTATCTTTAAGCCGTTTTGATAGACTAAATGAAAAGGTCCACGGAAAAAAAAAACAGTAAGATCCGACTAACCCAAATATTCAAAAAGCCCCAAAAAACTAAACACGAAACTCAACTAAAAGTGAGATCTAATACTTATATGAGTCAATCAATGGAGTCGATTATATATTTGATTCGATGTGGTTCGTATCGATGACAATGACATTCACCAGGTTATTGTGCCAATGAATTTCCATGACCGGAACTATTATTACGAAGGCCATTTAAAGGTCAAATGTTTCGTTAAAAATGGGGAAAAATGTGCTTTGTTTTGCAAAGTCTGGTTGGGGAAAGTTCTGCACTGGATTGTAATAGGTTTGAGAAAAAAAAAACCAACACAAGCATTACCAGTTTAGTCGTAGATTATGAGTATGATCTAAGTGCTTTTTTTGTTGTAATAATGTTAAATTTATTTAATTTTTTAAGGTTTTTTTTAAAACTTCCTATACCTACATCGTGACAGGAATATCGACACGCAACTTGTTACCTACCTCTAATTCAGAACCCTTCAACCCATCCCCCTTGGTAACTGTTATTTTAAGGACGCTATAACATTTTTCTACAAATATCGGTGGTTTTGCAGTACAAATTAAATCAAGAGGAACACACTACTGCGAAGTCAATTATGGTCTAAATTAAAGATAATTTAATCATCTCTATACTGGTATCATAATAATTGTATAGTCCCATATAATATTTTCACAAAAATACGTTTTCCCCACAGCAATAATCGTAGAAAACGAAAAATAATGGGGTCTGAAAAGGTACCTGTATAGTGAGACCAACTGCATATTTTAACTTCAAAATGACAAGAAATTGTGGCTAATATAATCTTCTACGTTTTTCCTAAATATTTTCTAATTAAATACGTAACTTTTTTATTTATGAGAAAAATAAAGAACGCTCTCAAGTTTCTTCATACATTTTCTACTCGCGGCTTGTCATTCCAAGCTCAGACGCGCCCTAGGAAGCACGGGCGTATCGCTTTTTTGTACGAAATAAATACGATCAAAATAATAATAAAGTGAGTGCCGTTCTGTATACTGTGGTTGAAAAATTTTGATACTTTTCGGGCCAAAATTATGAGTACCAAACTTATGACCAGAACTTGGTTTAGAAATAAATAACTTAAATTCTATTGGGAATTGTAGAGGTAGTGATGATTATGAATATGTATTCATTTACAAGAATTCAACATGGCGGATGATTATTCAATAAAAACTTATATGAACATTTATTTTCAATGTGGTAATTAAATTATGCAAGTGTCGTCCATTTTTGGAACGAAATTCTTTAATATAGCTTGTGGCAAGGGTAAACAAGGGTGCTGAAGCCGATTGTGAGGTCAAAATAAAAAATGGCGGTTGCGAAAATTTTCAAAGTTTTCATCATGGGTGACGTTTTCAAGATTTTCGAAGGTGCTGAAGCCGAAATTCCATACAAATTACATTCGGAGTCAAAAAAAGACTAAGGAACATACTTCCTGACGGGATATCCCCCGACCCCACAAGATTTTCATTCAAAACGACGAATATTTTAATTTTTTAAATAAAAAGTGGGCATAGCTATCAACTTTGGGTAATTTTAGGATAGTGATTACGAATGTTTCATCCAAATTTGATCCAAATACGGCGGGTATTGTTTTTTATAAAAATATTATTATCATCGATTTTTAATTTAAAATGGCGGATGTACTGTTATGATGAAATGTTGACATGGGTATCAATTTTGGGGGTTATGCTAGTATGTAGTCAAAATATTGGAACGAAGTTCCTTACCGCGCGTTGTGAAAGGGGGCTAGACGGAAAAAAATCTTACGAAAAGTTGTCACGACATGCTTTAACCGACTTCAAAAAAAGGACGAGGTTTCTCAATTCGACCGTATATATTTTGAATGTTGTTGTTTTTTTTGTTGTGAGTAGAGAGGAAGGGGGAGAGGGGCAGAGGGGGAGAGGGGGCAGGAAAAGGGGGAGAGGGGGAGAGGAAGTGGGGGTAGGGGGAGAGGGGGGAGAGAGGTAGAGAGAGAGGGAGAGAGAGGGAGAGAGAGAGAATATTTTTGTTGAGTGTATACAGGTATTTTGTACATAATAAATAATTAAAAAATTATAACTATTATGAATCCTGGAAAGGAACTTCGTTCCATCCGGGTATCCCTTGACACTTCTAAAGTTTTTTTGGTTTTTTTTACGTAATTTTCATTATTTACATAAATTGAAAATCATGTAGTTAATCATCATCTCTCAAAAATGTTAAAGTCATTTCGAAAAATAAATACATAATAGAGTACAAAAACAGCCTTCATACAAAAATGTATACATTTTCCTATTGTGTATTAAAAATCTTGAACGCGCTCCAATCTCAAAGGTGAGGTTCGGGTGTCATCCGGGGATACCGCACGGTCTCGTGCGAGGTGGCGAGCTTCCTTGCCGGAGTGCCGCCATGGGATCTGGAGGCAAAGGTCCTCGCCCACATGTGGGAGTGGCGCGAGGAGGCGAAACGCCGGGGCAAAACTCTGCTGCCGCGACAAATCGCGGCACGGTGGACAGAGCTCCGGCAGGATCTCATGGCGACATGGCGAGTACGATTGTCACAACCCAGCGCCGGGCACGCCAAAATTGCGGTGGTAAGTCCCCTCTTTGAGGAGTGGATAGAGAGGCGCCACGGCGTCCTCACCTTCCGCCTGACGCAGGTTCTCACCGGGCATGGGTGCTTCGGTGGGTTCCTGTTCAGGATAAAGCGGGAGGAAACGCCCGGGTGTTTCCATTGCGAGGATCGTCTGGAGGACACGGTAGAGCACACGGTAGAGATGTTCCCTGCCTGGGTGGAGCACCGCCGTGTCCTCGTGGAGGCGATCGGCGGCGGCGACCTCTCGCGTCCGACCCTGGTGCGAGCCATGGTACGGAGCGAGAGGGCATGGAAAGCCGTCACCTGCTTCTCCGAAGCAGTAATGCTCGCGAAGGAGGAGACGGAGCGCGTGAGGGAGTGGCAGTCTCCGCGCTTTCACGTCCCTAGCCGCCACAGGAGGAGACGCCCCGGGCGTCGGGAGTCTATAGCGGACTCCCGGCCACCGTAGGCGCGAGCTTGCGGGCGGCGAGCAATGGGTAGCTCGCCGCCCGGTAAGGACCAAGCTCGGGTCGACGGCGCGTAGTATTCCACGCGCGCTTCAAAGAGATGTCAGCAATACTGAAGGGGTCTGCCAGGACCGATGCCTGCCAGGGTCGCGAGATTGTTCGAAAGAGATACCGTGACCCTGGCACATGGGCAACTGAAGGAACACGGGTGGGTTTTAGTCAGTAAAAGTCTGCCACGCCCTCCCGCTCCGCCCAGAGCGGGAGAAGTTATTTGATGATTTCCCATCCAGAAAAAAAAAAGGTTCGGGCGTCACACAATTTTTTCTGAGTTTTCTTTAGAAAATATCCTGTATATTTCCAACGATAGTCTATGATCACAATCCGTTATATTTGTTTATTATCAGAAAATATTATTAAAGTTTTTTTATTGTTACACCTCTTTTTTTAATTGACAATTTATACGTTATTCCAAAAATCATAATGATCATGGTAATAAAACTTGTTAATTGTCACCAAATGCAGAAAGTAAAGTTAGTTTACTACTAATTTTACTCAACACTGCTAAAATAAAAATAAATAATACTTTCGAGTATCAACATTAGTTAAGTAATGTTTAAAATCGAGCAGACAATGGTTTCAGTGTGTGCGTGCGCGTAATGTTGTTGTGTGCCGACTGAGATACCTAAACTTGAGCGATTGAAAAATGTTATAGCGTCCTTAAGGCTAGGTGATTCGGCACTCATACAGATTTGAGGGGGTGAGGTGCGTGGAAATCCGCGGGGCGCCTCCCGCGCGTCCTTCTTGTCGAACACGATAGCGCGCCAAAAGTTCGGGCGGCGCGGCGGCGGCGGGCGTAGCACAGACAGGTCATAGTGTAGCGACATCAGTATGTCCACAGTATTAGAAACCACAGAAGAAACGATAATACAAGACTAATATTATAAATGCGACAGTTTGTGAGTATGGATGTATGGAAGTATGGATGGATGTTTGTTATTCTTTCACGAAAAAACTACTAAACGTATTTGGATTAAATTAGCTTGCAGATAGTTTATAACCTGGACTAATATTATAAATGCGAAAGTTTGTGAGCATAAATGGATGTTTGTTACTCTTTCACGCAAAAACGAATGAACGGATTTGGATGAAATTTAGCACGCAGGTAGTTTATAACCTGGAATAATACAAAAAACACAAATAACTTACTTACACAAAAGACTTAGTCACACAAAAAACAAAAAAAATATATAATTGCGAAAGTTTGTGAGTATGGATGTATGGATGGATGTTTGTTACTCTGTCACGCAAAAACTACTGAACGCATTTGGATGAAATTTAGCACGCAGATAGTTTATAACCTGGACTAACATTATAAATGCGAAAGTTTGTGAGTGTGGATGTATGGATGGATGTTTGTTACTCTGTAACGCAAAAACTACTGAACGCATTTGAATGAAAAAAAAAAACTTTAGAGGTGTCAAGGGACACCCGGATAGAACGAAGTTCCTTTCCAGGATTCATAATTGTTATAATTTTTTTATTATTTATTCTGTACAAAAAACCTGTATACACTCAACAAAAATATTCTCTCTCTCTCTCTATCTCCCTCTCTTCCTCTCTCACTCTCTCTCTCCCTCTCTCTCTCTCTACTCACAACAAAAAAAACAACAACATACAAACAAATACAAACAACAAAATATATACGGTCGAATTGAGAAACCTCGTCCTTTTTTTGAAGTCGGTTAAAAAGTGTCGTTATAACTTTTCGTGAGATTTTTTTCCGTCTAGCCCCCTTTCACAATGCGCGATAAGGAACTTCGTTCCAATAAGCAAGCAGATAGTTTATAACCTGGACTAATATTATTATGAAAGTTTGTGAGTATGGGTGTATGGAAGTATGGATGGATGTATGGTGGTGTGTGTCTCTTTCACGCAAAACTACTGA
This sequence comes from Aporophyla nigra, assembly GCA_947507805.1. Lineage (NCBI taxonomy): Eukaryota > Metazoa > Arthropoda > Insecta > Lepidoptera > Noctuidae > Aporophyla > Aporophyla nigra. The sequence goes on along the minus strand of OX382291.1, from coordinate 6,468,020 downwards.
ACAGATTTGGATGAAATTTTGCACCAAGATAGTTTATAATCTGGATTATCACATTGGGTCCCTTTTACCCCGGTAGTACGTTGCCGCGGAATAATTTTCGACCTCTTTCTATTCACGCCTACCAAGATACTCATCAAGACGAATCAAACGAGCCCAAATTTGATGGGGTTACGTCGTTTAATTACGGAGTTACTATAGCCACCTTCAAGCTCCATCATCAGACCCTGGTTACCTTATAGTATCAAAGTACTCGTCAAGACGAATCAAACGAGCCCAAACTCGATGGGGTTGCGTCGTTTAATTACGGAGTTCCTATGGCCCCTTCCAACTCCATCATCAGACCGTGGCTACCATATAGTATCAAAGTACTCGTCAAGACGAATCAAACGAGCCCAATCTCGATGGGGCTGCGTCGTTTAATTACAGAGATCCTATGGACAACTTCCAGCTCCATCATCAGATCAGCTCTATGTCATAATAATATTGCATTGGATTGCAACATTGTTTTTAAAGTTTTACAAATATTTACACAATGAGAACCACACACACAAAACAAAAGCTTAACCAACTATGGTCTATATAAATTCTTGAAAACAATATTTATTTACAATTTATTTTGTTTATTACTTACGCAGCAGAAAGGAAGCGCGCGCGCAAAAAATTGTCACAGGTCTCACCTCGTTAACGTCTCGCAGGACACTGGCAAGTAGTGGCAAGCGACGCGCCGATCAAAAATCACTTGAACGATCGATATTTTTTTTTAGAAATAAAATGAAAAAAATTGATCAGGTTCAATCGATTCTAAAATAAATTACCTATACATTGATACTAATTATAGAAAAATAGGAGTATTAGTACTTCTTTAAAATGAAATTAGGCTTGTTAAAAAACTGCAAATCGAAGTAAGTTCGGCTTTTTTTTCTATCGAGTAAATTTGATTGTATCGTGTTTTGATCGGGTACAAGCTAAGGAGAAAGAATGTATCTTAAATATATATTTTTTTCAGATTCTGGACGTAATAATTTGCCTATTAAAAACCAATTCTAAAACAGGTGAAAACGGTGCCACCCGGCCTTAAAAACCGGCCAAGTGCGAGTCGGACTCGCGCACCGAGGGTTCCGTACAAACCTGCAGGTCATCATCATCATCATTCGTCATCATCGTTTATGAAATGAAATGTTTTTTTTTTTTTAATTTTATATTTGTGTTGACTGAATGAAAGGTAAATTGTGGTTTACGATTTAAGACGTATTAAAAAAAAACTACTAACTAGATCTCGTTCAAACCAATTTTCGTTGGTAGTTTTCATGGTAATGTACATCATATATTTTTTTTAGTTTTATCATTCCCTTATTTTAGAAGTTACGGGGGGGGGGGACACACATTTTACCACTTTGGAAGTGTCTCTCGCGCAAACTATTCAGTTTAGAAAAAAATGATATTAGAAACCTCAATTTCATTTTTGAAGACCTATCCATAGATACCCCACACGTAAGGGTTTGATGAAATTTTTTTTTTGTGTTTCAGTTCTATGTATGGGGAACCCCAAATATTATTGTTTAAAAAAAAAATGATATTAGAAACCTCAATATCATTTTTGAAGACCTATCCATAGATACCCCACACGTAAGGGTTTGATGAAAAAAAAAAATTTGAGTTTCAGTTCTATGTATGGGGAACCCCAAATATTATTGTTTTTTTTCTATTTTTGTGTGAAAATCTTAATGCGGTTCACTGAATACATCTACTTACCAAGTTTCAATAGCACAGCTCTTATAGTTTCGGAGAAAAGTGGCTGCGACATACTCGGACAGACAGACAGACAGACAGACAGACAGACAGACAGACATGGCGAATCTATAAGGGTTCCGTTTTTTGCCATTTGGCAACGGAACCCTAAAAAGGGAGGCGCAGGTGCTCCGGCACTATATCGGATAAATTTTTAACCGTTAGAAAAATAGGGTGAATTAGGTAAACGAACTAGAACAGTTGAGCTACACGATTACTGACGAGCACTCTTATAAGATCTGATCAAAATTTACGTCTGATATTTAAATGGCCGACGAGTTTTTTCGGCTGTTGTTTTTGGAGTCGTGTAGTAAACTCGGATAGTAAACTCCGAGCTCATCTAAGTAGTTCCATCATCAATCTTCTAAGCCTTTGGATTTTTTATGTCATTGAATAGTTACTAACACAACACATCTTTTTCCCCCGATGGTTAAAACGTTACTCTATGTAAACTAATATAAAGCGTGTAAAAAAGCTCATGTGTACCATAAGTCAAGGGCGATACTTTAATTTAATGGAAAATTGAAATAAGTTAATAAAACAAAGTGGCAGGTATATTAACGCGCTAATTGTAATCATGGATTCAACACATCCTAGCGCAGAAATGTTTCGTCGGTTTTCAAACAAAAATCTGCTGTTTCATAGAAAAGTGCAATACCTACGCGTTCAAAACGTATGGAACATGACCGTAGTCAACCGCGCGGCCTGGGGGTTTTGTAATACTGAAAACATGGTATCAAATTGCGTGTCGATGTTCCTGCCGCCCTGTATTGTTAAAAAAAATCCCTATTTAAATTACTACAACTAGAAAATTACTTATGTCATACTCTCATAATCTATGATAAAACTTATGTCGGTAACTTTTTTTTCTCAAAAACTATTAGTATCCTGTGTATGCGAGCTATACAGTTCAACATTCTACTGACGCTGGAAAATATTCAGTCGAAGTAGATACCTATCCACCTACCATATAGGAACCCCATGCAATTTGTTTGAATCGCTCTCGCTCTTTAATGAGTCATAATATTTTTCGATTTTTATTTCCTTTTTCGGTACTGGTTTTTGCTACCGACAAAGGCGACAAAAAGTAAATCGGGAAGCATTGTGGGGTGAACAAGCTATCCTTCCAGTTTATGTATGTTTAGTCGTTTTTACAACGTAGCGATTATTTTGTATTTTTGAAAGCATGTTGCAATTAATGAAATTGATTAGGATTCCCCCAATATTTAATTGGGAATTAGTCTCCGAATTTTTTGTTCTTTTTTCCTGGGAAATAACGTTACAATGTAGGTATATGTATATTGATAAAGGCTAACCCATTGAATGCCGACTACGGATAAATCCGTATATGGACGCTGGCTACGGATACATACGTAGGAGACTACGAGTTTCAATAGGATGTTCAGTTACTGGCCTCACCAATAGAGTATTTTAATATAGGATAGCATCTCAAATAAAACAATCTTTAATAAAACTTTTTTACAAAAAAAAAAAAAAAAAAAACAACCGACTTCCTTAAAATCACTACAAAGTGAAAAATAACTTCAATTTCGGAAGTCGGTGTCTTAGTCTTAGGATCTGTATTTATGGTTTTTTTGCCACCGACTTCCGAAATTAAAGTTATTTTTCACTTTGTAGTGATTTTAAGGAAGTCGGTTGTTTTTTTTTTGTAAAACAGTTTTTATTTTTAAATTTTTAGTTGTGGTATTCACTCTGCACTAATTCCAAACAAACAATGCATATTTATGCGATAGCAGAAATCATGGTTGATTTGCTGTCATTTTTTAAAGAGTTCCGGTGTCTGTCTCCCGAACTCATCATCAGATCTATATGAAAATTATATGGGACCATTTCGCCTTTCGAACAAAAAAAGAATTTTGCAAATCTGTGTATATGTTATAGTCAAAGTCCGAAACACAGTCTCTTCGCGGAAGGACTGGTTTATCCTAGGTTTGGCCAAAGCCATCAGGCAATCCCCGAAATACATTTCAATTTCGCCCTTTGCCTGAAGTATTTTTAGTCAAACCCAGGAGCTCCTAACTTTTCAGTCAAACGTCGAAAGTAAATTATTCTGTTTCGGTTTTGGCCTAGTCAATCCTAGAAGCGACTGCAAAACTCGGTCAAACGTTGATCTGAACATGTTTAAACAGGTTCATAATGTCTCTCGCGGTGTTCCGACCGATTGTTTTGTCATTTCATGTTCGTTCATTGAGCGTGCGGGCGTGTAATTGTGTAAAATTGAAGATGAGTGAATCAAACGGTGTTGTTGTTACTAAAAACGTGGATAAAGAAGCTTTAAAAGTAAAGTTTAAAGAGAAAATTTCTAATCTGAATAAAAATAAGTGTTCATTTCACATAAAAAAACTAACCTAACCTAACCTAACCTCCGTATATTCCAAAGCATTTATTTATTTATTTTATACTTTATTGCACATCGTACAAAAGGCGGGCCTAATGCCACACGGCATTCTCTCAAAGCATCTCAAATATAAAAGTGAAAATCACGTAAGCTGACCAATCACGTGTCAGAACTGGCAGAGTTAAGCGGTTCTTAAGACTTGAAAGCTGCTTAAATGATAAAATGCTTCCAAATATACGAAGATAAGACACTTCATACCTATATCGGAGTTTGACTCGTCAAACCCCGATTTAATAAAATTGTGTTTTGACGTTTGCCTGACCAAATTAGTCTCTCCCAGGTTTGACGAAAATTGTTTAGTCAAAGGCCGAAAATTTACATTTGTTTGGGCTTTGACTAAGTCATTCAGTCTGACCTGAGGATTGACCAGTCCAACCTAGGAGCGCCGGAGCTTCGGAGTTTGCCTATAACATATATATGACGGAGTTATGGCCGAACATACATAAAAAAAAACATATAAACATCCGAATTGAGAACCTCCTCCTTTTTGAAGTCGGTTAAAAAGAGTAGCTTTTGGTTTCAGTGACGCCATATTACGTATATATCCGTGCATACAAATGTATGGTGGCCACCGATTTTGGCCATGTAGCCAATGTCGGCATTCAATGGGTTAACAACAAAATGAAGAGAATTAGATCACCATACTGCTAATCAATGAAGTAAGTAGTTCTTTGTCAGTCAAGACAAAACCGAGGTTAATAAAAACACCTAATTAATTACCAAAAATAATTTTATTATAGGAAGCAGTCGCAGCCGCAACTTACAAGTTAGTAGGTTCCAATCCAAACAGAAACCTTACTTTGTGCCCATTATTTCATCACCACTTGTTTCAAAAGAAGGAAAACATTGTAAAGAAACCAGCATGTCGTAGAACCAAAAATTTGACGATATATGACATTTTCCAAACCGCACTACCGGGCCTACGTAGTGAATCACAGAGAGAAAGCCTGTGTTACGCAGCGGGAACATTTTAGCTTGATTATGGTTACGAGGATTCGTTTTCGATACGTATACAGCAAAATGTCTGTTCTCTATCTGCATTGGATGTCACAGCGGTATTCGAACTCTTCTATCCTTACAGACTTCCGTGACTGTCGACCTATAACTAAAATGACAGCCCGTCAAGAGGTCGTGACTAGTGTTGCCACCCGTAGGTACTTTATAATAAAGTATTGTACGATATTTCACATACTCTATACTTTATGAGAACAATAAAGTACACGAAAATACTTTATTTGGCAAGATTTGATTTCTTTGGGTGAGGCCTTTGTCCAGCAGTGGACGTCTTTCGGCTGAAATGATGATGATTTCTTTGGGATTGTGAAATTTTAGTCGTACTTAAGTACTTTTCGTTAAACGAAAATTATGTGATACAAACTGCAAAAAGCAATAAAAAATATGTTTTTAAATATAAAAATAAAGACAGATAAATCATACTTTATTTTTATACTATGTACTTTTTTTTCTTACTTATAATAGCCAATGTACTTTAATCGTAAGAAAAAAAGGTGGCAAGAGGTTGCCAAGAGGCCTTGAGATGGGCAGATTATGTACGAAAATATAAAAGTTTCACCTTTAACGGGAACTTTTCAGTAACCTGACCCATACCGACTACAGTGTACTAATGAAAATTAATTACTATTAAGGCGCTAAGCAGAAGCACCTACAGTGTATTAAATAATAAAACATTAGTGGGATAGCGCTGTTTTCTTACTTTTACGGCTTCGGGGATATGTAGCAGTAGATCGTAGGGTAAGGGATGCTACATATTTGTTAGGATGCTCATAATTCGGTACAGACGTTCTTAGGTTACATAGTTCACGTCAACTTTCTCAAAAGCAATCGTTATCTACTTTATCTTCTAATACAGGCTTCTCTGTTGTAAATAGGCCTCCTATCACTACTTAATTGTCATGTTTTAACTACTTATTAAAGTAACAAAACATTTTAGTTTTTTTTCATGTTCATATCCAATTTAAGAAAAGATGAAGAATAGCCTTCAATCGAATCGAATAATTGGATGCATTTAATAATCAAAATCGCATGCGAGTGCTCGCTGTAACAACGCATTTCCTCTATTAATCATCTTTAAAATAACAATGAGATAAACACTAATTACTTAATAAACGATTCCAACAATCATCGAGTTAACTTGTCATGTATAAAACGATGCTTAACAATGCTTGTTTGTTGGTCGATCTCTTTCGTGTCAGGTAGCAATCGTGAACAGGCCGACAACCCACAGAGTATAACGTTGCACACCGACAAAGTGTAACTACTGTGGTAGCTGCTCCACTTTGCCCGTCCTGATCTTTCCAAACTCATGAAGTCACAAGGATAGTGTTTTGTGCTTGTAAAACTACAGGGTTTATTTATAAACTTGCTTGAAAAGAAATAGACTAAATTTTAAGCAACGTCTAAACTCTACGTGTTTTTTGACTGCAATGGTATCCTTCTAAAGTGAGGGGCCGCACGGATCTATCGGTCAGAGGGGTAATTGCGGAACTTTTTATCGGTAGGAATTGGTTTAATATACATAGTTAAACAACATTCATTGCGTTATTTACGTTGCAGAGCCGATAATTTATTCGAACAAATGACGCAATGGTTTAGAAATAATCTTCAACCCCATTCAGATTCTGATAAATTGTGCGTTTCGCAATCGTGGCCTGCACCCGCAACCTGCACCCCGTTAAGCTACGCAAGCCGCGGTTGGTTCGTAGATGGGTGACCATCTTTACATACCAAGACCCCTCCGTGCCTCGGAAAGTACGTTAAGCCGTTGGTTGATCCAGCTACCAGTTCTGGATCTTTGACAGTCATTACGGGTCGTCAGAAGCCCGAAAGTCTGACAACCAGTTTTACCAACGAGTATCGTATTACTCAGTGACTATACTTGTGGTGGTCAGATAGGCAGTCACTCCATGTAAAATACTGGTAATCAGCTGCATCCGGTTAGACTAGAAGCTGACCCCAACATAGTTGGGAAAAGGCTAGGCAGATGATGATGGTATCCTTGAAAACTTTAGGGAACATTTGTAACTAGGTTTAGACTTCATCTAGAAAAAAGTATAAAAGTAACGCCCTTTGCTAAATCCGTATCCTTACTGCGTCACACTCTCAATGAAAATACGGAGGTTTTAAAGGAAATTCTTAATCCATTACGTTCGAATAATTCTTAATCCAATACGTTCGAATAATTCTTAATCCATTACGTTCGAATAATTCTTAATCCATTACGTTCGAATAATTCTTAATCCATTACGTTCTAATAATTCTTAATCCATTACGTTCGAATAATTCGCAACGCAATATAAATAACGTGGCTGAACTGTGAAAATGGAATTGCAATCAATTGCCATTTTTAGGGTTCCGTTGCCAAATGGCAAAAAACGGAACCCTTATAGATTCGTCATGTCTGTCTGTCTGTCCGAGTATGTCACAGCCACTTTTTTCCGAAACTGTAAGAGCTGTGCTATTGAGACTTGGTAAGTAGATGTATTCAGTGAACCGCATTAAGATTTTCACACAAAAATAGAAAAAAAAAACAATAATATTTGGGGTTCCCCATACATAGAACTGAAACTCAATTTTTTTTTTTTTCATTAAACCCTTACGTAAAAAAAATGATAGATACCCCAATCTATGGATAGGTCTTCAAAAATGATATTGAGGTTTCGAATATCATTTTTTTTCTAAACTGAATAATTTGCGCGAGAGACACTTCCAAAGTGGTAAAATGTGTCCCCCCCCCCCGTAACTTCTAAAATAAGAGAATGATAAAACTAAAAAAAAATATATGATGTAAACTACCAACGAAAATTGGTTTGAACGAGATCTAGTAAGTAGTTTTTTTTAAATACGTCATAAATCGTAAACCACAATTTACCTTTTATTCAGTCAACTCAAATATAAAATTTAAAAAAAAAACATTTAATTTCATAAACGATGATGACGAATGATGATGATGATGACCTGCAGGTTTGTACGGAACCCTCGGTGCGCGAGTCCGACTCCCACTTGGCCGGTTTTTTATGTGATACGCAAATACCCCGCTTTTTGTCTGACTTTCTGACATCTGACGTTACGACTGTTAAAGGTGTATGAATGGTAGCCGGTATCAACGGCTTAACGTGCTTCCAGATGAAAGGAGGAATCTCAGAAATATATGAACCATCCAAGCCCGTCACTAAAAAAACTCTCGAATTCTGAGTAGCAGATACACTATATGGTAATCCGCTGTGATTTTTAAGCAGTAACTTATCTAAACACCTACAATTCTGAGTTTAATTCATATGCTGCAAATTACAGGCAATTTTCGAAAGAGATAAAAGAGCTACCGGGACCTAATGAGCTATTTCTCACAAACAACTTCCCAGAAGTAGCCAATATAAACCGACTTTAAGAAGCTATTTCAACTATTCCTTTCAAAAGAAAATTTACAGCATTTAGTGCCAGGGTTGCCCGCGAAATTGTAAAAAACGTAAGAAAATTTTATTGAATGCTCTTTATGGTATATAACAAAAATCTTTTTGTAGGGATTACTTTGTTATAGTGTTTGGTTCGCGCACTAAATCCTTCAGGCGGACCCTTGTGTGGTAAAGATTCCAACTGACCCAACCCCTCAGACCCAACCCCAGAAATGTTTTACGTTTCCGGGTATGTTAAGAACATCTGTGTAAGGTCTGGGTGCCCCGAACCTGGGTGACTGGTTTCCTCAGCCTCCATCCGAGATCTGCATAGCGGACTGTCCGCTTATTGCGTGGAAGTGTATGTTTAACGAGCGTGATAGTCCTCCTCACTGGTGAGGGGGACTATGCCTTCTCAGTAGCGTTGCCTCCGAGGACTGCCTGCAGCTCGGTGCTGTCGTCCACCAGATCCGCGCTTGTGCGTGGATGAACTCCTATAGCCACCTGTGTAGCTGGTTGAAGTGGATGGGCACGATATGTTCGGGTCCACAGACTGACGTAGTCTATGCTCTTCTAGCTAGTTCATCAGCTGCCTCGGTACCTAGTGATCTGCTGCATACTTTAATCCATTTTTGTTAGTTGTTTGTTATTGTTACTTTGTTGTGTCTGATACCATTACTCGTTTTAGTGCATTGAGACATTCTTAGACTTAAATAATTGCTTAATTTTAGGCACACGTTAAAATGAAGTTACCAATTAGGAAATAATAAAACGCCCATTTTACATTAAAACGATACTTATTAATAGATGAATGAAGTCCACTATTCGTATGAAATAGGTTTAATTATATGTAAACATTAATTAATAATCAGTCCAAACATTCATTTCCATAGGCGTATATTATGATATTACGGAATTGGAAAGCATTTTACTTAATGAGACGTATTTCACATTTATTTTGTGGAAACTACGTTGTCAGCAACCTATAAAACGTACATACATATTCAGCCTATATTGTTCCTACTGCTGGGACACAGGTCCCTCTCGGTGAGAGGGAGTGGGTCGTAATCTACCACGGCGCCCAGTGCGGGTTGGTAGATGTCACATGTCTTCGAATTTTTGGTTCTAGGACATGCCGGTTTCCTCACGATGTTTTTTTGTCTTCACCGTTTTGAGAACAGTGGTGATGAAATTATTAACACAAAGTAAAGCACCTGCCTGGGTTGGAACCCACGACCTACAACTGGTAAGTAGAGGCCAATACCACTGGGCCACCACCTAACCTATAAAAGATACTTGATAATTATGTAGATATTATTACAAAAACCATACATAATTTTAACGTTACAAAAACAAACAAGTGTTACGTGGTGCAGTGTTAAGTATTAACGAAACACGCGCATTCCGATTCTATAATAAATCAAATGATTTCATAACTGTGTGTCAGGTTTATTCGTCAAGCTTTAGTGGATAAAACTAACAATTAGTCAGTGCTAAGCTACTTAACTACTTGGTTTTTATGAGAGTGAATCGAGTTTAAAGTTAGCAGTAAATCGTGTCAGTCCGAATGATTTAAATTCGTTTCACAATACCCTGAGCGCTGGATAATTTCCACGTCGGAACCAACGACATTTTACATAGAGCAGAAGTTGGATTAGAAGTGAGCTAGTTACGTAACTAGCTCACCTCTAATCCAGCTTTTGCTCTAGTATGTAGGTACTTATTATTATTATTATTATTAATTCATTTATTTCAGACATAGTCCATAATTACAAGTTATAAATCCATTAAAATTACAAAAATTAAATCCAATAAAGCACAACATTACAATTATCAGCAATAAATAAAATTAAATATGCATATAACAATTACAATAAAATTAATTGAAATTAAAAATATAAATTAAAATAAACAATACACATAAAAAACAATCAATTATAAAATTAGACATACACAATAAATTTACAAACGCATGTCAAATAATACGAGGAGAAGCGCTAACATGAAGCTGCATCCACCTCTTTATCAGGGACAGGTCCCACCGCTCGGACAACACCCTCAGGAGACTGTTTGAGCTGCTTCGCAGGCGATTTAGAAGTGAAGCGCTCCTCTTCCTTATGATGGCGAAAAAATCATCGGTCCGGGCCTCCGCAAACATGGTCGAAGCACTACAGAACCGCGGAAGCCCCAACAGTATCCTGAAGGCATTGTTGTACTGCACGCGCAGTGCGCTGTACGCCCGCTGCGTAAAGTTGGTCCACAGGCTGCACGTGTAAAATGACTGACAATATGCCTTAAATAAAGTAACCTTCACAGGTGTTGTACATCGCGCAAACCTGCGAGCCAACATATTACACCGGACAGACAGCGCCCTGCGCTCCCGCTCGATGTCCAGGTTGTCACACAAGTCGTCAGAGACCCAGTGGCCCAAGTACTTGAAATGCTGCACCCTTTTTAAAGGAATGCCGCAAAGAGTGACAGGAGGTACGGATGAGTAACATTTGGTACCGGCCTTGAAGATTATAAATTCACTCTTTTTAGCATTGTACCTGAGCCCATGGGCCTCTGTGTATGACTCACAAATGCGCAAAAGTTTGCGTAATGCACCGATCGATGGGCTCAGCAAAACCATATCATCCGCGTAACTAATGTTGTTTATACACATTCCGTCTATGGAACATCCAATATTAGTTTTGCTGAGCTCACCGATCAGCCGGTTCATGTACAGGTTAAAGAGGCGAGGCGAGGATAAACCCCCTTGTCGCACTCCGCAATCCAACCCATACACGTCCGACCGCGCACCCGCCCATCTAACGGTGTTCTGCTGCTTACTGTACCAGTACCTAAGCAAAGTCACAATCTCCTGTGGCACATCTGTGTCACATTGTAGCTTCTGCCACAGCTTGTCATAACACACCAGATCAAAAGCTTTTGAAAGATCTAAGAAGCATGCGTATACTGGTGTGTTTCTGTCTGTATAGTACTGAACAGTTTGCTTGAGACAGAGGATAGCACTCTCAGTTGACAAACCGGGTCTGAACCCAAACTGAGCGTCATGCAAGTGGAGGTGCTTCTCCAACTGTTGGTCAAGCAAACTATCCAGCACCTTGGCTATGACAGTCGCAAGTGAGATTGGTCTGTAATTAGACAGATCCGATGAGTCACCCGTCCTGTCCTTAACAATTGGCACCACAACTGTGTGCATTAAATTATCGGGTAAATAACCATGAGTAACACACAAGTTAAATAACAGTGCAAGGACTCTTGGCAGGTGTACGCCCGCGTACTTCAGGTGCTCGATGCTAAGACTATCGTGGCCTGGGGACTTCCCTCTCACCATCTTCTTTATAATTTGGGCCACATCCTTGGCGGAGAATCTAATGTTAACATGCCCAGGGCGATCATCAGCCGCGAGCACCTGCGACGCGGGCCCGAGCGGTGAAACTACACTAAAATGCCGCTGAAAGGCGCAGGCTATGTCGCGCGGTTCATGCGCACCACCAACACTCACCGGAGAGCCCGACCTTGGATTGAGTTTATGGGTATTTTTCCAAAAATCACCAAAGCTCTTATTTGCATGATGTTCCGCAATGATGTCCATCTTAATCTGATATTCATTATTTTGACAGTATTTTAATTTTTCCTTAAATATTTTCCTAGTCTCACACATATTATTGTAATTATGGCCAGATCTAGGACGTCCATAAGATACCCAGGTCTGAAAACAAAGCCTGGCTCTCCGGTGAGAGTCACTAACATGCCTGTTCCACCCCGTTACATGCTTAAAATTGTTACACTTAGGTGCACTGCAGCTTCTCTTAGCGGCTTCAACCAAAATATTTACAATATTATTATACATCCTATTTATTATCATTTTATGGTTCTGATCACTACACAATCCATCTGCGCAATTACAAAACTCAGATGGGAAGTCAATCTGCTTAAATCTTGAATTACAGTAACTAGAATAATCCTGTATTTGATTATTGTCCCTAAGTCCCCATTTTATATAATTGTAAGTTAATGGACTGGTCGTAACTTTAGGTTTAATATTATTCACATTACATTCAATCATTAACGGATAGTGATCTGACCAGTATGTATCGTACAGTACGCACACATCCACGACTGTACGCCGCGCCGCACCTGTCACTACACAGTGATCGAGCCATCGCTGGCACCCGTGCGCGTCACTTACAAATGTATAACTATCGCGGGGCAGCCACTCAATGTCTAGACACGACCACGATTGTTCCGTGCAAAAGTTTAACAATTCATTAGCGAACAACTCACCCGGGTGCGCGTTGAAGTCTCCGAGAATGTACACAGATTCCACATCATTACTCTCAATAATCGCATTTAACTCACTGAGGCACTCTGTAAATTCAGCCAGGTTTTCGATCGAGTCAGTAGGCATGTACACTGATATCACAAGCATAGACCGGTCCTGAAGCACTACCTTTATTGCAGTGAGACGCACACTAATACACGCAATCACAGACACCGTTGGAAACATTGCCTTCCTCCACAGCAACGCGACTCCACCATACGGCCTTCCTCTAAGCACTCCCGCGGATGTGTTAACAGCAGACTTTCCAGTAAAGGAAAATGCGTCGTCAATGCTGCCCAAAAACTGTACGTCGTGAGGCAAAAGCCACGTCTCCTGTAGTGCCACAATGTCCGCCGTCTGACAGAGACCCTTCACACATTCCACCGACCTAGTGACACTCTTGCAGTTGAACGTAACAAGCTTAATTGTACTACCCATTTATTGACGATAATACTCCATTTATCTCCCGGTAGGTAGGCCTGTCCGCGTTGCGACTAAAATCAACAAAACGGCGATATAGTACCCCGTCGGGCCAAAATTCATCTGTCATAAACATTTCCAATTTATGTTTGGGCACAAAAACAATGTATCCATTATAGTCCTTGTTTGTTTTCATATTCATTTTCTCTAATTTTATGTCTAAGTTTGTTTTCTTCCGCAGATAAGATTTTATATCACTTTCAGATGTTTCTTTAGACACATTGTAAACATAGATCGGAACTTGAGTACTCGCTGCCTTGAAATTATTGTCCGAATCAATAATAGCTTTCCCTGTATTTCCTACAAAGCGGTTTCTCAATCTGTGTCTCTTTTTCTGGACTAAGGTCCACTCCTCGTTAGACACTTGAGTTTTAGACCTTGGATTCGACACTCCATTCTGCACAATAACAGAAAAACTCTTTTTGTCCTCGACCCGTAACTGTTCACTGGTTGGTCGTTCAAAATGTTGTGCACAGTTTACGGCAGAAGTCGGTAATGTTGTGTGACTCAGCTTCGCATTAGACGGCGCGCGATCAGCTGATAGCTTCTCCCTAGCGGGCGTCGTTCCGTTCATAACTACGCGCGGTGTTTTTATCGCACTACCCACTTCCGACGAAATGTTAGACTGCTCTTTTAAAGGTGTTGTCGTAGGCTGTTTTTCTGCAGACTTATATGATGGGCCACATACGGGAGATAAACCCATTGGTCCACTCTCATGCTCAAAGCTTGCTAATGCACAGGCACCCCGCCTCAAGTTAATGTTTCTACAGACATTGTTAACTATAGACGCATTCTTAAGTGCTTCCAGTTCTACTGCCAGCTCCTTAACCTGATTCACTGTCGCATACTCCTCAGAAATACGATCTATCTCGCTTCGCATCAGCAACAAATCCTTGAGAAGTCTCGTCACATCTACATGGTCAAACAAAACCGGGGGTAGTTTTTGTAAATCCCGAGCGACAAAGATAGGAATTTCTTCAGGATCTGTTTCTTTTAACAGGCAGACAATGTCATCTATATCACGTAAAGTTTTCCCCTGTCTTTTTCTTATCTTCTTGCGCTTTGTTGTCGGAATAGAATCAAACAACAAGTTTTTGGCGTTCAAAATTTCACTTTCCGAAAATGCACTGACACAAATGCGGGCAATACTTTGCTCGTCCATCACATCCAATTTATTGCAGATAAATGCCAATGTCTCATTAATGACGACATTGCAGCTAGCACACTTTACAACATTAGTAGCCATTGTTTACACAACGACTTCTAAAACCCGAGCAGACGAACGACACACAGCGCGACTAATCGACGGCGCGCGCGTCGCAAGACTGACTATACTTTAAGCACCGGGAGAATTCAATAGATCCCAAAATTTGGTGGAACTACACTGGCGTTCAAAACTTAGTACATTGCTTTGCGTTTTTAAATTAAAAAAGGTTAAAACCTAAAAATTGCCATTTTTAACTTACTGGCAAAAAACTGAAATGAATAAGCATGATTTACGCTTTATTTACAATCTAATAACTGGTATTGCATCCTCAGGCTCTGAATACATTTTTGAGCTGTTTGGCATACTAAACACGAGGTTTCGAAGGCGATGTTGAAGAATCAGCCTCCTGCGTTTCTCCCAGGCGTGTAAATCGGGTTGAAAGCCAGAAAGAAAAGCCATGATTCTTGCACATTTTTCATGTTAAAGATGCATGATGAGTAAAGTGCGTGATATTTTTTTGAATTTTGTTTTAGAAGCCAAGATGTGTCTTGGCTTTTGAAACAAAATTCACCGATCAAGAAAAAAATGTGAAATCAAAATCAGAAACTAAAAAATTAAAAGTAGGTCTGCAATTTAAAAAAGAGTGTTTACATACACCATTTTTATTTAGAAAAAAATCAACCAGTCCTTAAAAGAAGGTTATCGACTATAAAATTGTTAAAAAAAACTTATTCAAATCGCTTCGATACGTCGCGTCAAATTAAATAGTTACTAGCTGAACTGTTATGAAAATCGTATAGTCTCATTTGCTAAACGTTTTCCTAACTATGTTGAGGACGGCTACCAGTCTAACCAGATGCATCTGAATACCAGTAATTTACATAGAGCGTCTGTCTTTTTGACCTCCACGACCCAGTTACTGAGTAATACGAAACCTTTGGTAAGTCTGGCTGACTTCGGGCTTCTATAGACGACCCGTAACGACTGCCAGACAACGATCCACAAATGACAACTGAGCCCGACGCGTACTCTCCGAGGCACGGAGGCGTCCCACGTTTTGGTATGTAAACATGGTCACCAATCTACGCCACGGACAAACCGCGGCAAGCTGAACGCTCGACCACTCGATATGAAAAATTTGGAAAAATGCAAAAAAGGGTGTAGTGGAGTATCTATGGCATGTGACAAGTATCTAACACGACCTTCGTTTACGGATCAAACGGAATAGTTAAACATTTAAGTCTCTCTAGTGTGCATGAATAGTTATTAGGTGTAGACGAGCTGAGCGAGCACTTTACACGATTAAGGGACTATCGAATATACCCTTTGCAAAGCGCTTGCTCATACTCATCTACATAACAACTGTTCCAACACTGGCAGTGACGAAGTACAAACAATATTTACTTGTGTCATAATAGATTTTTAGCGGAAGGTTTACTATGGCATCATTAGGACCTCAGACTGAGGTTATGTGTAGCAAATATACCTAAAATACCTCTACATTAATTCAGGTGAGAAATATCCCAACAAAAATGGTTACTTTACCTTCAGTAGCCAATATTTATCTTAGACTAAGCCCTAAATGAACTTGAATACGATCCCTATTAGGTACCTAAATTATAAGGTACATTAAAGCTCAACGGTATTTTGTCTATCATTATTTTTCTAAGTACCTACCTTAATCCGACATAAAAGTTTTTAGAGAAAAGCAATTTAAACATTAGTTTATAAAAGCATTCACCGAATAAAACGTAACCATGTTTTATGGAACATACCTACTACTTTAAATACTTAAATATTTTTGAGAAATAAAGTAATCACTTAGATGGAAGCGCAGGGAATGGAAAGCTGGATACAACATAAGAAAAATGGCACGACTTGACTTTCCGTTGACTTAAACCCCCGGTCACCACTTAAAAAATTTAATTTAGGAAAGAAATCTACAGGTCGGCCTAATCAGGCCACATGACCATACATAGGTCTACATAGTCTTCCTACAATCGTGTCACTTGCAGGTAATAATCATATACCGACTATTTACTGACAATTTCTACATAATGACATTATAGCCGGCAACCGTCAGTCCACGATCGGCGGATCTGAAGACGTGACCACGAGAGCTTTGACAAACATGACTACTCTCAACAGGCTGCCGTCTGACCACTTATAAATGTGTGTTTGACTCGGCCTTGTGGCTGTCACCACAAGGCCGGCAGGTCTAGGTCGGACAGGCCACCGCTTGTCCGACCTAGACCTATCCACACGGATGGACAGGCAATTATCGAACGTCTTTTAGTGATGTGCCCTAATCTAGTAACTGCGATCTGATTAGTATATTAACTCGGTCAGCATGCGGTCACAGTTGTAACCTAATCTTGAGCATTGTCTCGGGTACTAGCTTAGTTACGGCGACAAATTTGAATGGTACAAATAAAAATAAAAAATTTAAAACTATAAACAAAGCTAGAGCAGACTCCAGCATTGTGTGTTATTCGTCGTAAAGTGTAAAATGAAAACGTTTAGGTAGTTCGCAACAAAGGAGAAACCCGGACGAAAAGCAACTAATCATGAGAGTCCTTGCAGTGTTCCATTGTTTTATGTAATTACAGCACAAAAGTTCAAAATATCGATCGTGGTCATTTTTTATCCCCGTTAAGTTTATTTATAAGATAATTTAAAGCATCACCAAGTAGTCAGCGGCCCGGTTAATTCATTTTGCGCCTTCGACATCGCTAATAAACGAAGCGTGTGACCAAAACTGGGATGTGTCATGAATAGAATCACAGGAAATGTTGCATTATTTTACACAAGGTTATGTGCTGCAAGTGTTTGGGCAACATTTAAAAGCTTTCGGAATCGTAATTTATAGCGCTTGAACCGCACGGGATTTTATTGGTACGTATTCATTCCAGTTATAAAGTACTGGACGAGTCGGTCGTTAGGCTTACGAAACAGCACGTTCTATGATCTTCAATATTATCTAACCTGCGCGCCTGTGTGCTTACTGTACACTGGATGCGTTTACTTTAATATTATACATACGTGTAGTATGGTAACGGTATCAATAGCGTACAAGAGGTTAGAGATAGATCGCAATTTAAGAGAGAGTGAAATAAATTAAATTATGTAAATAATGTGACCAGTATGAGATCTGGAGGTCGTAAAGAGGAGAACCTTCCAATAACCAGTAAAAACTGTAATAGGAATGAGTACAATATCCTATACCTTTTACGTTAAACGAAGGGACCACTAATATTTGGTCATGAAAACTGATTTTCATAATAACTAGTAATGTTTGTAAAGTACAAATTCGTCTACACAAAAGTCCACAGATATTACTAGGAATTATATAGTTATATTTAAAATAATACGAAACTTTTTTTTTTTTTGTTTTAGATGAAAAATTACAGAACATCCTTGTCATACGTATATTTTATTATTGCACTGTATTCATAAAATCAAGGAGCACCAAGGTAACCGACATAGCCCGAAGAATTGCTAAACTTAAGTGGCAGTGGGCAGGGCACTTTGTTCGCACAGATGGCCGATTGGGAAGGTTCTGGAGTGGCGACCGCGTACCCGAAGACGTAGAGAAGACGTAGAGAAGGCCGACGACATTCACAAAGTCAACGGTCCACCTTGTGGGACAAGGTGGAACGTTGACTTTGTGAGGGTCGCAGGAATCCGCTGGATGCAGGAAGCACAAAATCGGCCGAAGAGGCGGTGCTTGAGGGAGGCCTATGTCCAGCCGTGGACGTTTTTCGGCTGAAATGATGATGATGATTCATAAAATCTATAATCTCAACAATACGTTTCGGCGCGTCTTGTGTACTGATGATAAATAGCAAACTGAATGTAGCTTTAGTTTACTGTACGTATGATAAATGATTTTTATTACTGTAAGTAGGTTTGAACAAACATTTTTATAAAGTCAATGATATTTTTTTGAGCTAGATGAGGTCGGTGTTCTCTATCTGACTACTCTGAGAAGAAAGGCCGAAACAAACTCAGACATCGGTTTCTTTTAAATTCCAGACATAATCTTGGTCACATTATGTGAAGACCATGTAGATAGCTGTCTGAAATGGTCTTTAGAGGAACGAACCACACAGATTGTGTGGACCTGTCCAGTCAGTGCACGCATTTGTCAGTAATCGTGCAGCTCAACTAAGAACTTGACAAGCTCAACGATTCGACGAACAATACCAAAGAAAGGACATTTGGGTAGGCCGCATAAATTACTCAATCTGCCAGATCATAATTATAACATACTTGACAAATAAAGAAAGATAGAAGAAAAAAAGAAACATACCCACACCCCACACAGTCTTCATATTCACATTTATTAAAACAATATGATACTTTACAAAGTAAATATTCATGTCATTTTATAAATAATATCAATGTGTATATAAAAAATCCAGAAATGATCTTGTTGTCTATGTTTCGTTTACAGAAATACAATTTACCTTTAATTCGATACATACTTTGTTTACCTTTACGGTCTTTCTGTGAAATATGTGACTGTGTTACCTACCAACTAAAATTAAACAAAATACATCACTACAACAAACATTATTCATTTCTTGTAATAGATATACTTTTTCGAAAATATCACTTAAATATAGTCGCCAAGTGCAATATGTTGATAAAACCAATGTCGTATAAAGCGTTGTTCTCTATAAATTAGTCATTCAGCCGGGTTGTATCTTATTGATCAATATAACCAATATGTTGTTTTAACGATATACAATACATATTTTCAGTCCCCGAATATCACGTAATATATGTTTTTGGTGACGTGACATCGCTAAAACATATTAGCTTTACTTATATGAAACATTTTTAATTTGCTTTTAGCTTGCGTGAACCCTGTTCATCATGATGAGTAGAATGATCCCTTTTAAGTTTCGGGATTGAGAAAAAACTAGTGTTATATTTTGCCAAGTTGAACTACAAAATACTGAGTACGAAAGAGAATTGCGCTGCTAATTCTTTATGTTACCATTTTAACGCACAAAAAGAATGTGGCCATGCTTTTGTCGTTGTGCCTTACTGTGCTTGACAGGGGATCAGCTCCGAGCTTAACAAAGTGTAATTAAAATTGGGATTTGCGTCAAAAACTAGGCTGAAGTAGACCGATGTATCTTTTACTTGCATTCTTGAATTGCTAAATTCACTGAGCGACCATGTTCTCATGCATGTAATTTTCTTAAAAATTGTATGTATTAGAATTTTGATATTATATCACATAGATAGATATAATAGGTTGGGGAAAAAGTTTCTTCGCATTTTTTAAGAAAATTCAAAACATTTTTTAATAAAGTTTATTTACATTTAACTAAAGTATGTAGGTACCATTTTGTTCGATAACTTTTTGCCATCTTGTAGGTAGGGACATGATCCCATTGCTATAGAAATTTTGGGACTTCTGGTCATAATACCGCGACAAGTGGTTTTGGCAGTCCTCTCGTGATGTTAACCTGACACTGCCTAAAGAATTCTGAAGAGACCGAAACAGGTGGAAATCTGAAGGTGCAAGGTCAGCACTATACGGCAGATGCATTAACACCTCCCAGCCAAACTCTCTTAATTTTTGTTGGGTGGCTAAAGATGTGTGAGGTCTAGCGTTATCATGATGAAAAACCACACCCCTTCTGTTGATTAATTCCGGCCGCTTTCTCTCAACTTCTTGCTTTAACTTCATCAGTTGTTCGCAGTAGAGTTCAGAATCGATGGTCCTGCCTGGTGGTAACAGCTCATAATGAATAATGCCCTTCCAATCCCACCACACACACAGCATCACCTTGTTGCGAGTTAACCCGGGTTTCGCCACAGTCTGTGAAGCCTGACCGGCCTTTGACCACGACCTTTTTCGCACGTTCTTGTCATACGTGATCCACTATTCATCACCAGTTATCAGCTTCTTCAAAAATGGTTCGGTTTCATTACGTCGTAATAAAGAATCACAAATGAGTACACGGTTCATTAGGTTTCTTTCAGTGAGCTCGTGAGGTACCCAAATGTCGAGCTTTTTTGTGTACCCAGTTTTTTTCAAATGCGCCAAAACTGTTTTGTGGTCAATTTCCAGTTCTTCAGCTACGTCGTATCTACTGGTATGCCGATCTTGCTGCATTTTTTCAAAAATGGCATCCATTTTATCCGTAATAGGGCGACCAGAGCGACGTGCATCTTTGACATCTAAATTTCCGGATTGAAAACGCTTAAACCAAATTTGGTTATGGACCTAGGTCCATAAACATCGCAAATTTTTTTCGCGGCTTGCGTTGCATTTTTACCTTTTTTGCAGTAAAATTTTAAAATGTATCGAATTTCTTCATTAGATTTACTCATCTTGACGGTACGAAAAACAAATGAAAATCGCACATTTTCCTAATTTGAATTTGGAATTATGTTCTTTAAAATTTAAACTTTCAATGATACCAAAACCAGCTAGATACAAATAGTATAGCCATAGAGATTTTATTACAAGTTCATACATACTATAATGCGAAAAGACTTTTTCCCCAACCTAATATGTTTATTTAATCACCATATTTTTACAATTTGGAATTGGTATTTGGGTTAGATCTATCGGAATTTCAGAAAGGTCAATGTGTAGGATTTCAAGAACAGCTAATTCTAGTAGTGTAACGACGACGACGACGACGACTTTTTGAACATTTTTCTTTGTATTGACATTAAAACTTCTACCTGCGACTTCGTCCGAGTAAATTTTCTTGTTTTAACTTAAAATACATCCTATAGCCTCGGATCGTCCGCCCGCGATATTACTTTGATTTCTCTTAGCGTTCTTTCTAACTTTTTTTATTTCTTTTTACTGGGCTCCTCAGGGTCGTATCGTGATATTTAGCTTTTCCTGAGAATTGGGCTAACATTTTTTTTTAATCCTACTGCTAGTGCCTGAAACTATCCACTACATACATACAACTTAACGAATTTTATCTCTTAGGGAAATAATTACTTAGCTACCTTGAATTTTATTTAGAAGTGACAGACATAAGATAATATTTTATATCTTTATATTATTAGTACCTATACCTACATAACATTATAGTATAAATAGAACTCCATCTACTAGGAGCCTTACATACTCCTTTTGCCTCAAACTTTTTGTTTTAAATGAAAAGTCGGTATTTACGCATTAAAATATGATTTAGGCTCATAATTACTTGAAACGGGCAACGGTTCGAAATCAGTGAACCGAATGTAGGCCTTAAAAACCTCCAGGTAGTACTTAATTTCAAATAAATTTTCGCGAACTTTGTCTAGTACTGTACGAGATATTTTGGTATGAGTGGCTCTCAATCCCAATTATAAGAATTCCTTAAAATAAGAGTAAAAAATGACTTAGTTCTACCGAAATGAAGCAACCCACAATCTCTTAATATGTTTATTCAGTTAACTGTTTGACACTATTATTCCAAATGCGGTATTACCTTCTATTAACTACGTCAGTCATCAGTCCAAATACATCTAGAACTTACGCTCCGAATACATTTAAAAATAATTAGAGTTAACTATATAAAATCATTACAATTTCACCGGGTAGCTCGTAACCTAAGTATGTAAGTATACAGCCTTAACCGAATCTCTAACTCCATACCTTAACATCATAGTCGGCTATCCGGTAAAATGGGCGCACGGGAAGCTAGATGTATTTTATATCTATTGTTCTATTTTAAAAATCTGAAACGAAACTGCATACAAAACCCGTAGTTTACTTCATAAAACTCAACTAGTCAGTTAAAACGTAGGCAATAATAAAATGTTGGTTAAACTAAACTGACGTGTTAGCTAGCGCGGACGGCCTTTTGTGCACCACACAGCGATTGCAAAAAGGATGAAAAAAGCAAGCAATCTCGTAAAAGCAGCCACCAGTTCCGTCGAAGGTGGTTACAGCAAATTGTTTTTTCAATTTTTGTAATGGTTTTACTCATTTTCAACTATACATTGGACGATGTCCGCATTCAGAGCATTCAACGTATGTGATTCACAGATACAACCCCTGAAACAAAGTCAGGGGTCATGAATGACATTAATTCATCTGCCTAACCTTTTCCCAACTCAGTTGGGGTCGGCTTCCAGTCTAACCGGATGCAGATGAGTACCAGTATTTTTTTACATGGAGCGACTGCCTATCTGACTTCCACAACTCAGTTACTGGGTAATACGATACCCCTTGGTAAGTCAGACTTTCGGGCTTCTGCCGACCCGTAACGACTGTCTAAGATCTAAAAAACCGGCCAAGTGCGAGTCGGACTCGCGCACGGAGGGTTCCGTACAAACCTGCAGGTATTCACGGTTTATGCATAAGGTTTATGTTTATGTTTTTTTTTTTAATTTTTATATTTGATTTGACTGAATGCAAGGTAAATTGTGGTTAACGATTTATGACGTATTAAAAAAAAAACTACTTACCTACTAGATCTCGTTCAAACCAATTTTCGGTGGAAGTTTACATGGTAATGTACATCATATATTTTTTTAGATTTATCATTCCCTTATTTTAGAAGTTACGGGGGGGGATGGACACATTTTACCACTTTGGAAGTGTCTCTCGCGCAAACTATTCAGTTTAGAAAAAAACCGGCCAAGTGCGAGTCGGACTCGCGCACCGAGGGTTCCGTACAAACCTGCAGGTCATCATCATCATCATTCGTCATCATCGTTTATGAAATTAAATGTTTTTTTTTTTAATTTTTATATTTGTGTTGACTGAATGAAAGGTAAATTGTGGTTTACGATTTATGACGTATTAAAAAAAAACTACTAACTAGATCTCGTTCAAACCAATTTTCGTTGGTAGTTTTCATGGTAATGTACATCATATATTTTTTTTAGTTTTATCATTCCCTTATTTTAGAAGTTACGGGGGGGGGGACACACATTTTACCACTTTGGAAGTGTCTCTCGCGCAAACTATTCAGTTTAGAAAAAAATGATTTTACAAACCTCAATTTCATTTTTGAAGACCTATCCATAGATACCCCACACGTAAGGGTTTGATGAAAATTTTTTTTTGTGTTTCAGTTCTATGTATGGGGAACCCCAAATATTATTGTTTTAAAAAAAAATGATATTAGAAACCTCAATATCATTTTTGAAGACCTATCCATAGATACCCCACACGTAAGGGTTTGATGAAAAAAAAAATTTTGAGTTTCAGTTCTATGTATGGGGAACCCCAAATATTATTGTTTTTTTTCTATTTTTGTGTGAAAATCTTAATGCGGTTCACTGAATACATCTACTTACCAAGTTTCAATAGCACAGCTCTTATAGTTTCGGAGAAAAGTGGCTGCGACATACTCGGACAGACAGACAGACAGACAGACAGACAGACAGACAGACAGACAGACATGGCGAATCTATAAGGGTTCCGTTTTTTGCCATTTGGCAACGGAACCCTAAAAAATGATATTACAAACCTCAATATCATTTTTGAAGACCTATCCATAGATACCCCACACGTATGGGTTTGATGAAAAATTTTCAGTTCTATGTATGGGGAACCCCAAATATATGTTTTTTTTCTATTTTTGTGTAAAAATCTTAATGCGGTTCACAGAATACATCTACTTACCAAGTTTCAATAGCATAGCTCTTATAGTTTCGGAAAAAAGTGGCTGTGACATACTCGGACGGACAGACAGACAGACAGACAGACATGACGAATCTATAAGGGTTCCGTTTTTTGCCATTTGGCAACGGAACCCTAAAAAGACAGCCGGGACCAACGGCTTAACGTGCTTTCCGAGGCACGGAAGGGTCTTGGTATGTAAAGATGGTCACCCATCCACGGACCAACCGCGGCAAGCGTAGCTTAACCTGAACGATTGACCCGTACGGCTGTTATAACGTAGCCACAAGGCCTTGTTGTAATTGGAGTCCCCTATATGAAAGCGGATGAGCCCCACATAGGTTATCCAACCAGTTTCCACGTACGCATTTTGATTTGAATTCAAAAATTTTGCAGTCTAGACAAAGCAGCGTCGCGTATGTAGTATTAAATATGTACGGACAATGATTGACAACACAATCGTAAGCATTTAAATTCACAAAGGATATCGAGAAAGTGATCGGTTTATTTCGATTGTAATGTAAATCAGCGCGTAGGTACTTTCACAATAAGAGATAAAAAAACACATAAGTAACATTTATATTTTAGATTAAATAAAAAATAAGCTGAGTGTTCGTTCACGTGAAAGTTTGATCTGTGATTCTTAAATAAGTATGTTTATCTGTTTTTAACCGACTTAAAAACCGAGATACATACATACAATCACGCCTTTTTCCCATGGGGGTAGGCAGAAACCAGATGAAATCAAATCACCAAACGAGATGTTTGTTGAATTATCATGTTTTATTATATTCTTGCTATGGGTTCTGGTTTGGTGTATTAGTGTGCAATATCTTTCACGCACAATTTAGAGGACTAAGAAAACTTTTACTTTAAATACTGGATGGCTGTTATCCATGGTTGATATTCACATATGAGTATATCGAGATAAAACATTGAACTAAGAAATTTGCCTCGGCAGAAGTTTAAACGCCATCCATGCGGCAACAGTTTTTAAACAATGCACAGTAACGTTTGGCTCTAGAAATATATGCAGGGTCATATAGGTATTTCTAAATCTTGATCTGTTCGTTAGTGTCTTATTACCAGTTGATACATTTTTCCACGAAATCTTCTTCGCAGTTAACATTCTAAAAGGATTACTTAGCATTATTTTATTATTCTGAAAGATATACTCCGCTATTATAATAGTTTGAGTGCCGTCTTTGTATTTTTAATAGACTTTTGATAAAATGTTATGTTCGAGACATGAAGGCCTTTTAAAGGAAACTAACAAAAAAAAATGATTTTTACAACGGAGTGCTGCTGCCTACACTTATGTATGGAAAAATGGAAAGAGAAAAAGTGGAAAGAATGGAAGAGTGGAAGGTGGGAAGTTGAATAAATGCTGTTGCGTGAACTATAAAACTAGTCACAAAAACTTTAAAAGTATGCTTAGATAGTTTGGTCATGTTAAGAGGATGAACAAAGGGCGACTAACAAAATGCAGATGTGAATGGAAAACTGGAGAGGAACCCATTTGCGCCCTCCCCAAAGGCTAAGTGCGTAGTCCTACTGGCAACCGGCGTGCGTGTAATACCAAATGTATGAAATTAAAAGAAACAAAAAGAGTATGGAAGGCGACTCTTACATTCTTCTTTTGCTTCGTTTACGAAACTACAGAACGCCACCTCATATGATTATCAGGTGGCGTTCTGTAGTGTTCTCTTTGAGGCGCGCGTAGTGTTCCACGCGCGCCTCAAAGAGATGTCAGCAGCACTGAAGGGGTCTGCGAGGACCGATGCCTGCCAGGGTCGCGAGATTGTTCGAAAGAGATACCGTGACTCTGGCACATGGGCAACTGAAGGAACACGGGTGGGTTTTAGTCAGTAAAAGTCTGACACGCCCTCCCGCTCCGTTCAGAGCGGGAGAAGTCATTTGATGATTTCCCATCCAAAAAAAAAAAACCCATGAGAAAAAGGCATGAGTTTTTTTAAGTATTAAACCCTTAAATGCATTGTGATGGAAATTTCCATCAACCAATTCAATGTAATTTTTTCGTTTCCATTCCAGTCATTTTTTGTTTTTGTAATTGGAAAAAAGTGGTTTATTATCTCACTACACATTTTGTTCTCAGTAGGTTAGTTTTGATTTCATAAAGATATAAATTTCCAACATCCCATTTAAAAAAAGTATTTTTATGAATGTATTTTTTTAAATATTTTTTCCTTACTATATAGGTATATAGCTAATCTTACATCCAAATAAATTTAATTTGGTTAAAAAGTAAAAATCATGCATTTAAGGGTTAAATCTGATAAGTAAGGCTAATCTATTTTCTAAGCTTACCAGAAATAAATTAATTCTTTGCGGCGCGGCGGCGAGAAAACGCCAGGAAACAGAACAATAGATCTAAGTATTTCCTGGCGTTTTTTAAAGGCAAAAGATCTGGATTGCCTCAACGTATCTCTTCTTGAGCGTAATCTTATGAAGTCGGTCTTCAAAAACATCAAAGAACACATGGCACAGATGAAATATGTAGAAATTATGTTAATATATTCAATCTGATGAATCTGCACCTAACATAAAAATTTCACAATTTGTCAACCACTGTGGCATATCATCATTACTCATAAATATTGTGAAACTAAAAGTAGCGTCTGTCTGTCTGTAAGCCTGTTTCACTTATCTGATTTAAGTATCTGTTTTTTTTTTGGTGTATATTATGAATGGTTTTTTTAAAATAAATTAAGACGCAAATAAAGCCGCGGGTATAGGTGGCTCAGAATATTCTACTATAGAAAGTTTGTGAGGATGTATAGACGTTTGTCACTCTTTCACGCAAAAAATATTAAACGGATTGAATCCGGATTATAGCTCAGCGGTCATCCTGCATACGACTAATGTGACCCGCCCAATCCCGATCATGTCCCGAGGTGGCGCGGGACAAGAGTTCCTGGAAGAAATTGGGGGAGGCCTTTTTTTTTTTTTTTGGATGGGAAATCATCAAATGACTTCTCCCGCTCTGGGCGGAGCGGGAGGGCGTGTCAGACTTTTACTGACTAAAACCCACCCGTGTTCCTTCAGTTGCCCATGTGCCAGGGTCACGGTATCTCTTTAGAACAATCACGTGACCCCGGCAGGCATCGGTCCTAGCAGACCCCTTCAGTACTGCTGACATCTCTTTGAGGCGCGCGTGGAACACTACGCTCCGTCGACCCGAGCTTGGTCCTTACCGGGCGGCGAGCTACCCATTGCTCGCCACCCGCAAGCTCGCGCCTACGGTGGCCGGGAGTCCGCAATCGACTCCCGGCGCCCGGGGCGTCTCCTCCTGCGGCGGCTAGGGACGTGAGGGCGCAGAGACTGCCACTCCCTCACGCGCCCCGCCTCCTCCTTCGCGAGCATTACTGCTTCGCAGAAGGAGGTGACGGCTTCCCATGCCCTCTCGATCCGTACCATGGCACGCACCAGGGCCGGACGCGAGAGGTCGCCGCCGGGGGGAGGCCTTTGCCCAGCAGTGGGACAGTATAGGCTATTAAAAAAAACCGGATTAACACATAGTGTACTTTTAATCCCGGTAATATGTTCCCGCGGAATAAATTCCGAGCTCCACGCGGGCTGACAACAAATTACTAAAGCTAAAAGTTTTATTGAAAGGCAGGAAAGCAAGAGAGCAGCCACAAACAATATTATTATCTGATTGATTAAATGTCGAAGAAACGATTAAGAAAGCTTTAGTTTGGTCAAAGACAGCTATTACCTTGCTAAAACGCAACTTTATCAGGTTATTTCTTTAATCGCTTAATATTGAAAAATTAAGGATTATTTGTCTGGACTGTTTGTAAATCTTAGATATTTTCTTCTTCAAAAATCCCACTCTTCTTTTCTTGGAAAATCAGCTTATGCAAATTAATACGACGTCTTATATCTACCGTGGGTATAAAAAATAGTTTCTTAGCGGATGACACCATATTTGTTCCATATCTACATGATTTCAATGATTTGTTTAAGAAAGAAGCAATTACAACATTATATACGTATTGAATAACTTAATCTTCGAGCAAGTTAGATAGTAACTGAAATTATCTTCACTTAATGATAATATTGAATTATGCAACAAGTCAGAAAGCATGACAAACTAATATGAACGGATAGTTCTCGTAAATTATATATTTTACAAGAATTAGACCGCAGCAGTAAATGCCGAGTAAATTACCTACCCGACCAGTGCCGTGTCTGTGGAGCAATCAGGCGGTTAGCACAGAAGTCATAGGTGAGAGAAAAAGAGCGATAATATATCGTGGACACGATACTTAAGTGTATTTTGCAAGTGTTGCTTCGACAGCAGAACATAACTATATTGATTGACTACATAATGAATGCCGGCATGGTTTCGATTTAAATAATATGTAATTTATTTATAATAAGTTAACAGAGATTGCAACTGGTCATAAAATAAACTTAATCAAAACTTTTTACATTATAGATTTCGGTTACTTTTTAAATTTTGATATGGTACCTGCCCCACACCGATTCTTTCAAATTTATATGGGACCACCCCTGATATAAAAAAACAGAATTTTCGAAATTTATCCACAATTGCCGGTGATATCGCGTAACATACATACAAACACAACAACAAAAAAAAAAACATACAGACGAATTGAAGACTTCCTCCTTTTTGAAGTCAGTTAAAGAGAAAAATTTGTTTGAGGCGTCGTAAGTATGAGTAGAAGACGAACTTAATTATTTGTTTTCTTTTTATACTTACTGAAGCTACTACTATAATGTCCCACTTCGGTACTGTAGTTTATGATTTCCAGTTTAAGCTGACCTCTCATTATACGAAAATCCGATGCAATGTAAGATTAGTTTATACTGGAAATGCATACCTTGACATGCAGCCATGTGTGCTAGTAAAATAATAAAATACATTAATTTGATCAGCTCGTACAAAAATCACCATCAAAAGCGTCGGTTATTAAAATATTTTTGACCTATATATCCAATAGCCCTAACGAAAGACAATATTCAGAGAAGCGTAAGTAATTAAAATGGCAATTTAAAACGCGATCGGATACAAATAACAAACTTGAATGGCAGATAGCTGTTATTTGCCAATTCATTTTAGGTTTATTAAATAAACATTTTCTAGTTTGCTGCATCACTGGAAATAGTGTTTTATTTCCAGTGATGCGGAAAACTAGATATTCTTTAATATAACTAAATTGAAACGAAGAGCTACAATATATGCACTTAAAAAGTCAGAAATATAACAAACGTTAAAACGGCAATAACTTCCTACCACGCATACGTTGAATCGGTGCTCCGTTATGGCACTTATGGCTTGATAATGTGGGGCAATAGCACAGACCAAAATAGAGCATTTATTGCACAAAAAAAATGTATTAGAGCTATAAACGGACTTCGACCTGGCGAATCCTGTAGGCCAATATTTAAAAAGCTTGGCTTGTTGCCGCGACCGTCTCTGTACTTATATGAAACATGTATGTTTGTGAGGAAACATAAGGAATTATTTTGTAATGCAGATGTCTTATATCCTCGTAACCGTCGAGACCCCCACAGGCTCGTACTGGATCTCCTTCCGAGACTAGCTAAATATAATAAAAGTTGTATATCTATGTGTGTACGTATATATAATAAGATACCAAGTAATCTTAAGATCTTAAATATGAGATTATTCAAAAATAAACTGCACGAATGGCTGTGTAGTCATAGTTTTTATAGTGTAAAAGAATTTTTAGATTATAAATGTTAAATATGCTTGTGAAAATTTGTACGCTAATAACTGTTAAGCAAAACATGTATGCTCTTTTTATTTATTTTTTACACTCTTTTATACCATGTTTTTAAGCAAATAAATATTATTCTATTCTATTCTATTCTA
This sequence comes from Aporophyla nigra, assembly GCA_947507805.1. Classification (NCBI taxonomy): domain Eukaryota; kingdom Metazoa; phylum Arthropoda; class Insecta; order Lepidoptera; family Noctuidae; genus Aporophyla; species Aporophyla nigra. Next base: position 6,437,896 of record OX382291.1, on the reverse strand, counting down.
TTCAAGTTTTGCCTATCTATCTGCCAAAAAAGAGAATCAAAACTCAAGTGCCAGTCTGGAATGTTTCAGAACTACCCGGGTAACCGCGGAGTGATTTCGTATCTCGCCAACAGTAGGAAATGGAAACATTTTGACAGTTTATGCACATTTGTTGCGTTATTCAACTAATTTGAAGCTAACTATAATAATGATGAATATCATGCTTCAATTACAGTCAGTCAAATGAAGTTAATCTTCTGCCTATGTCCTTTGTTTCCTGGGTTCGGAGCAACAGTTCTTTTTTTTCTATTAATTCCTTAAACAATCCGTGCATCTTTTATTTCGTCTTTCTCTCTATCGCGTCCTATATATATTCATCACTTTATAATAATCAATATGCATTTTAATTATAGCTACTACAGCAAACTAAACTAGTAATATAACTGACTCGATCATCGTGTCGATTTGTGATTATAATAAAGTGCATAATGCCGTAACGGCTAATAAAAGTGTTCGGTATTTCCCTTCCGCGCAAATTACATAGAATTAGAGAATGTTCCGTGTTTCTCCGAGTTACAATCAATCGGCTGGCGTCGTTGATTGATGTTATCTCTATGTCTATACTACCGGTTAGTTATCAAACATACCCACTTTTATTACATGCTAAAGATTCACGGTTTTACGACATAATAAATTAAGCAAGGCTTTCAACAGTTTAAAACGGTATCATCCGGCTTTTATTTCATCACATAACAGGGTTGTGTAGTGAAAGGCTCAGTTAATTGATTGATAAGTAAATTGTGTTGGAACTTTTAATACTACATGGTCGTTGATTTTTAAGAGTACAGATGAGGCCGTAGTCTTTTTTTTATTTTAGTATAATAATTTAACGATATTAACTACTTTTGTATCCGTATTTCCAATCGTCGTTTTATGGTATTAAGATACAAAATGATGCCACAAGTAACAGTAAAATAATGTGTAGAATGCGATATCGCCATGTATCGAAACCGTGTGTACTTTGACTGAGATTTGTATCAATGCTGCAAGATTTCTTCACGGGCGAGCAAAAGTGCACAAGTAAATAAATAATTCTGCAGCAAAATCATTCAAGTAATAAGCCAAATAGGCGAATACTAAAATGCAAATTAATTTTCGTTTAGTCATCAAGACGCCGCCGTTTAGTCTAATGCTTGACTGTTTCGGTTAGTTCTGACTCTAATGAATTATTAGACTTTTGAGAAAGTCTTAAACTAAAACATTCTTGAGTTCCTCTAGTAAGCTGATTTCATTTAAATGCTACCATTGCAGAGTATCAAGTATGTTTGATAGAATAAGACCATGCTTCTGATTGCTCTCGATACTTTGAAAACGGGTTCTAGAAAATAGCGTCAAATAAATATTTAAGAACGGAACGGTGGAATCATTCGGTTTCTCTAGGGCTAGATATTGGAAATTGCCAGAGATAACTGAAGTCTGCCAATGCTGGAATTCCATACGTATTCCATACAAATTGCATAAAATATAGCTATTGTGGTTTATTCATTCGTATTTCCACTTGACAACTTGCATGCAGCAGATCGTTTCTCCACAGACTACGTTCTACAGCACTTGACATTCGTGTGTAGCAATTGAACATTTATTTGAAAATGTATGTCTGTAACTTGATCAGAATGATCCTTAATGAAATGTAAGTTATTGGATTTAGCAACGGCCCTTATTGGATTTAGTTATGATTGCAACAGACCATGAGGTCTAACTAGATTATCAGGTGACACTAGGTACCTAAGTTGATTCCGGAAATTCACTAGGACTGGAAAATGGTGAAATGTTTGGCATGTTGCAATAAATCCACTTTAGATTGAACCAGCTTGTGAAATGTGCTAAACGATGCACAAAAAACTTGGCGGCAAGGACCAAAACGACATTAATTAAAATATTATGAGAAGCTTATCAAGGATTTAAATTGGCATTATTATAACACGGTTGTAAATATGCTTTCGCGGCATTATTATAGGTACTGTATTATCATAAAAAAACTTTACTCTGGACAATAATTCTGCAAACTTAAAAATAATGAAAAATCCTTTACTCATAAGAATATATTATGCCCAGTAGCAATCTTGTAAGAATGTCAAATAACATTTTTCGTAGTTCAAAATCCGAACACTCTCGCATACGAATGTATGATGTGCGTCGGAGTCAGCTTCACAGTTAAGGCTGGGTGGCACCGTTTTCACCTGTTTTAGAATTGGTTTTTAATAGGCAAATTATTACGTCCAGAATCTGAAAAAAATATATATTTAAGATACATTCTTTCTCCTTAGCTTGTATCCGATCAAAACACGATACAATCAAATTTACTCGATAGAAAAAAAAGCCGAACTTACTTCGATTTGCAGTTTTTTAACAAGCCTAATTTCATTTTAAAGAAGTACTAATACTCCTATTTTTCTATAATTAGTATCAATGTATAGGTAATTTATTTTAGAATCGATTGTACCCGATCATTTTTTTTCATTATATTTCTAAAAAAAAATATCGATCGTTCAAGTGATTTTTGATCGGCGCGTCGCTTGCCACTGCTTGCCAGTGTCCTGAGAGACGTTATCGAGGTGAGACCTGTGACAAATTTTTGCGCGCGCGCTTCCTTTCTGCTGCGTAAGTAATAATAAGAGAAAACAAAATAAATTGTAAATAAATATTGTTTTCAAGAATTTTTATAGACCATAGTTGGTTAAGCTTTTGTTTTTTGTGTGTGGTTCTCATTGTGTAAATATTTGTAAAATTTTAAAAACAATATTGCAATCCAATGCAATATTATTATGACATAGAGCTGATCTGATGATGGAGCTGGAAGTTGTCCATAGGAACTCTGTAATTAAACGACGCAGCCCCATCGAGATTGGGCTCGTTTGATTCGTCTTGACGAGTACTTTGATACTATATGGTAACCAGGGTCTGATGATGGAGTTGGAAGGGGCCATAGGAACTCCGTAATTAAACGACGCAACCCCATCGAGTTTGGGTTCGTTTGATTCGTCTTGACGAGTACTTTGATATTATATGGTAACCAGGGTCTGATGATGGAGCTTGAATGTGGCTATAGTAACTCCGTAATTAAACGACATAACCCCATCAAATTTGGGCTCGTTTGATTCGTCTTGATGAGTATCTTGGTAGGCGTGAATAGGAAGAGGTCGAAAATTATTCCGCGGCAACGTACTACCGGGGTAAAAGGGACCCAATGTGATAATCCAGATTATAAACTATCTTGGTGCAAAATTTCATCCAAATCTGTTCAGTAGTTTTGCGTGAAAGAGTAACATACATCCATCCATACTTCCATACACCCATACTCACAAACTTTCATAATAATATTAGTCCAGGTTATAAACTATCTGCTTGCTAATTGGAACGAAGTTCCTTATCGCGCGTTGTGAAAGGGGGCTAGACGGAAAAAATTCTCACGAAAAGTTGTAAGGACACTTTTTAACCGACTTCAAAAAAAAGGACGAGGTTTCTCAATTCGACCGTTTATATTTTGTTGTTTGTATTTGTTTGTATGTTGTTGTTTTTTTTTGTTGTGAGTAGAGAGAGAGAGGGAGAGAAAGAGAGAGAGGGAGGGAGAGAGGAAGAGAGGGAGGGAGAGAGAGAGAGAATATTTTTGTTGAGTGTATACAGGTTTTTTGTACATAATGAATAATAAAAAAAATATAACAATTATGAATCCTGGAAAGGAACTTCGATCGATCCGGGTGTCCCTTGACACCTCTAAAGTTTTTTTTTTTTCATTCAAATGCGTTCAATAGTTTTTGCGTGACAGAGTAACAAACATCCATCCATACATCCACACTCACAACTTTCGCATTTATAATTTTAGTCCAGGTTATAAACTATCTGCGTGCCAAATTTCATCCAAATGTGTTCAGTAGTTTTTGCGTGACAGAGTAACAAACATCTATTACATCCATACTCACAAACTTTCGCAATTATATTTTTTTTTTTGTTTTTTGTGTGACTAAGTCTTTTGTGTAAGTTATTTGTGTGTTTTGTATTATTCCAGGTTATAAACTATCTGCGTGCTAAATTTCATCCAAATCCGTTCATTCGTTTTTGCGTGAAAGAGTAACAAACATCCATTTATACTCACAAACTTTCGCATTTATAATATTAGTCCAGGTTATAAACTATCTGCAAGCTAAATTTAATCCAAATACGTTGAGTCGTTTTTGCGTGAAAGAATAACAAACATCCATCCATACTTCCATACATCCATACATACATACTCACAAACTGTCGCATTTATAATATTAGTCTTGTATTATCGTTTCTTCTGTGGTTTCTAATACTGTGGACATACTGATGTCGCTACACTATGACCTGTCTGTGCTACGCCCGCCGCCGCCACGCCGCCCGAACTTTTGGCGCGCTAACGTGTTCGACAAGAAGGACGCGCGGGAGGCGCCCCGCGGATTTCCACGCACCTCACCCCCTCAAATCTGTATGAGTGTCGAATCACCTAGCCTTAATATAACCGAACAGTAAAGAATTCCTGCAAGAAATTTATTTGTCAGACGGTTCATTGATTAGCCAATACTGTAACCAATATTTGCACTAAATCACTACTTTATTAAATTTTACAGTACAATATTGGCTACATTTGCGATCGTTAGTGTAATCAAAGCCACGATTGAGCCTCTCAATTAGGTGAAACGGAAGCGCCAAGGTATCCCGATATATATTTTTTTAGGTTTTATGCAATTTACAGGTCACAGTCAAGAAATACGATGAAAAAAAAGCTGGCTTTGCGCATCCACCTTTTTTTCATCACGGTTCCTCTGAAATCAAATGACCTACAATAACCTGCATGCGTGTTTGTTTTTATAATGAACTCATCTTGAAAATATGAAATGTTTGCATTTAGCAATATGCAAAACGTTTCAGTTTTCCAATCTCACCATATTCATTGCCTTATTTACAGACGAATTGTTTAAACATAAAGTAATTGATCGTAAATTTCGTTCGAAATTCGAAACAAGGTACATGAACATGCAGCACTACAAGTTTCATTGTCCTGTTAAAATGTTCAACATTTTAATTTGCTATAAGCCGTAAGATATAAAAGAGATATTCCAAGTCACACAGTATCAGTAACAATACCTTACTGTTTGACATTAAAATAAAATATGACACTGAAGAAGCGTTACAAAGCCGAACAGAACTCTATTTGCATTCACCCGGGGATTTTAAAAATGACTGAAATACGGCAATAAACCTAAATATGTGATGATAGTAAAATAACAGTTTAAAATAAAACTAACAAACACGCAGTGCGGAGACTCCATCATAAATAAAATGTTAAGGGAAAAGAAGCCAACTCAAAATTCACAAAAAATCTCTCTCTATCTTGATCCATCAGTATCTACTTTGTTCGACAAAACTTTGGAATGTCATCAACATATGCCTTGGAAAAGTTTAAATCTCCGAGGACAACCCTCAGGGCCTGTCCCATATATAACAATGTTTCTAACAAGTTTGTGTATCACACTAAAGTACTTAGATACTAACATTCGTCACGGAAGTTAGAACTTGCGAAGTTCAGAAAAATCGGAACTTTTGTGTGTCGGACGGGATTGGACCCATACTTGCATACTTGCCATGTTTATTTTACTTACAGCAAAAATAACTTAGTAATTCTAAAAGAAACTGCGAGAGCCAGAATTATTATCGACGTAACCGAAAATGTCCCATATGTGAATAAACTACATCATATTTTAGCTTGAACTCGTTCGATGTGGGGCGAGTCTGACAGACGATCAGTTCTCTGATTCAACGCTAATTATTTTCGCAACGACCACTTTATTCAAGTAGATCGCAATTACTGGATCGCCTGTAGACCTTCGATTTTGTTTTTCGGGCGTCAGTGCGTAATTATCCAGCTTTGCAGTAAATAAAAGTTATTAAAGTTCAACTGTTAGCGTTTCGGTTAAAATTTTTAGGAGTTGGGGATTATGCGAGAATCGATTCAATACTTACATGTCATTGCATTACTCTATTATTTCACAGTTTTAAAATACTTGAAGGTAGGAATGGTATGCGTCCCGATGGTTTTAAGAAAAACCTCCATTGCATTAAATATTAATTATAAAAAATTAAAAAAATCCACTGAGCCGGACATTTATGTTTTAATTTAATTAAAATTGTAAAATTACTTTTATTTTGGTAGTCATTCAACTCAACTAACGCTATATGCATCGCTGTTTTTAACCTTTGCACCTTGCGATGTGCTAATCTGAAATACCTTTCTTACCGCACCTTAAAGCAACGTGGATATTATGAATTATTTTCGAATGTTTTTTCACCACATCATCCATAAAACACATTCAAAAATGATCTCATCTTGTGATCTTAAAATATTTCATCATCATCATTTCAGCCGAATGACCACTGCTGGACATTTGCCTCCAACAAAGAACGAAAAAGAAAACATACATAATTTAAAACCTAAGTCTTAAAACATAAAATGTAGGAACGAACAAGTATCTAAAGAAGCAAAGAATCACAGGGAATTAAAAAACCGTCCGCATCATTGTCAACAGGATAGGTGCCCATAAAGATGGCAACATTGCCACGTTATAGGGCAATGCTGATTCTTTGGCCAAAAAATAAGCTAGCCCTCTGGACGAGTGAAGAGTTGACCAGCCGCTTGGCAATGTCTCAAAAAACTAAATGGGTACTGGGTGGGTACTGGCACCCCCTAGCCTTGAGTTTTAACCGCAAACGGCTCGAGCAAATAATTTTCAATAAGATTGGAATATTTCTCATCCTATAGATTTCACCTTGTAATACTTCCAAAATAAAGTAAACATATGCGTCAAAGAAAACCCGATATGATAATATATTTAAATTTAAGGCAATAAATCTCGTGGATCAATATATTGTAGTGTGTTTACTACGTAATAATGAAACACTCGTGATGATGTCGACAGTGACGGTGTGACAGCGGCGAACGTAATGACACATACAGTTAAAACACGTATGTATGATATAATCCAATATTTCGTGTTAACCAACATTTGAACTGGCTTCATTTTCAACCAGAACAAGTTGTTAGTACGTGGATCACTAAATATAGGTGCCGATTATTTCCTTTACGTAATTCGTTCTCGAAAGCGACGGCGTAATTCCTAGATTCTTGTATACAGAACCTCTGCATATAATATTCAAGCAGTTACGCCTTCTAAATTAGTCTTTGGATACCGAATTATTCTAAAATCCGATAAGGATTGCTCAGTCCGCTGTTATTAACTTAGGGCGTTCCGGTGACCAGGTTCCTGGGAAGTACCTATTATATACATAGCTACATAATGTACCTACTGATGCAATTATGATTTCCTAGTTTCCAACGTAGTTTAGAAAAATCAAGGCGAAAGAAAATGAACGTTTAAATGGGAACTTAGAATTTCTTAAGTTAGAGATTATAGTAAAACTTAATTTTACGCTTTTGCTAAGAAATAAAAAAAATACAAGTTCGGAATTTTAGTAAAATTACTCCCCAATGCAGTAAAATAGGGAATGCTTTAAAAATTTAGATGATTATTGAAAAGCCATTAAACCGAAAGAATCACAATCATCAAGTGCCATATAAGTTAGTGAAAAACTTAATTAAAAACAAAACAATGGCTCGAAATTAACATAAGGGTAGGTATTTTATTAGCTTTGCTTTGTCAAGCGTGAACGAAATTGGGAACAAACCTTCCCTTCCAAATAATGAAAAAAGTTACTTGGCTGTAAGTAGATACTGCCGTAGTGGGGAGGAAGACAGCACTCTGAAACTTTTTCCAACTTCAATACTGATAAGCCTGCTAGCGACGTGATTGTTTTGGTGTACAGTCAGGGAAATAAACAAACACTCTGCGTGCATTTGCCGTGTGTATGCGACAATTCGTACAACTGCCAAAGAATGATATTTCGACGGTTAACCATCAGGACGTCCTAACTTAATAAATATATCTAAAGTTTGCAGCAGGCGTAAAAGTCTTCAAGTTTTGATGAGAGTAACAACGAGTAAAGTAAACATTGTTGATTTTAAATATAATTATTTACTGCATTCCAGAGATTTTCTATTACGTGAGATAGAATGTTTGAGAGGAGAATCAGTAAAAAAAAGCAGTTGGTCAAAATTTGTCAGTAACGAGTTCTTGGTAGTTAAGTCGATTTTTGATTTGTATATTAGCATTTGATCAGCTTATAATTTTCCCACTGCGGGGACAGAGATCTACTTTCTGTGAGAGGAATCCGCCACGCGGGCCTAACCCGGGTTGGTAGATGTCGCATGTCTTCTAATTTTCGGGTCTAAGGTATGCCAGTTTCCTTACGACGTTTTCCTTCACCGTTTTGAGAGCAGTCGTCATGAAATAATTGGCACAAAGTGTCTGCCGCACCCTCGACCTTACAACTCTCACGACCGTTACCACTGGGCTACCACTGGTCTTTGTGATTTGAATATACGGATAATTAAAGTTGGTAGTCAATTTACTTAACCAATAATTTTCTTGACTTTACTAAGCTGTCAGGCAGGAACGTAAGACGATCACGGAAACAGCATGGTATACAAGTTTTCCTTACACAACTATCTACGCCTAAGTGTCGGATATCATAATTGGCGGACACAGCCTAAAAAATCTGCCGGTTCTGTAATAACTCGTTTATTCCGATTCGGGGAAGAAATTTAAACGTTTCGATTTCCTTTTTTTTAAGTAGGTTGTGGTATTTATTCCTTAGTATACTGTATGGTTCACACAACTTTAACGCTACGCGTATTGCCTTTTTTCTCGACACAATCATCTAATTACAAATACAAAATTATACAATGTTAATGAACGACGTGTAGGCGACAAATAATTACAGGTTACTTGGGTTTAGCCATGCGAATATCAGTAATTTTTTTATTACATTTCACAGGTCTTTACTTCTTATTAGTTGATTCGCACGAATACACACACACTTTCACACTTTTAAATAATTTATTATTTTTAATTGGCGATTCGCACGAAGTAACTTATTTGTGGGCGAATTGACCACTCTAGAAATACTTTTTGGCATGTTTGTAACACGTAAATAAGTAAACTTCGTGCTAGTCACCTATGTAAAATAATATATTATTTTAGAGTGTCAATTTCGGGGAGATAATTCGTGTTTTTCGACCACTAATCCGTCTTTATAACTTTACACTTTCGACGTATGCATAAAGCTGTTATTTTGTTACAGAAAATGCGATTGCTCGTGGTTACCGTGCTCCTCGGGGCTGCTATGGCAAGGGAGAGTGACTGGCATCCAATCTTACCCGAGTCTACCGTGTCGTACTCCACCTACCACGATTCGGAGAGATCTTTAGACTCAAGGTAAGTACTTCACCTGTTCACTGTAGCAGTAAGTGTAGTGTATGAAGTAAAATTAAATCCTTTTCAATGGGAAACACATCACCTGAGAACAGCTACCGACTGAGTTTAGTTTTATTAACCGTGTGGTGCCGGACGTAAAGAATAACACCACCCCATTTCTTCCTGTGGGTGTCGTAAAAGGTGACTAAGGGACTTACTAGAGAATGGGCAGCAGCGTTCTCTATGCATTTTACCACCTTACTGCGATCGCCACCCCGCCTGCCAAGCGTGGCGATTATGGCAAAGCCCCCCAAATTGGGGGAGGCCTAAGTCCAGCAGTGGACGTCTTACGGCTGAAATGATGATGATGAAGGTTTTTATAAGTCCGAAAAACGATTTTTCGGGAAGAAAAAATAAATGAGTTGCCGGGGACGTTGGAAAATTCGGGGAAAAATTAAAGTACTTATTTCCATAAGTTTTTTGTATGAATGGTTGACATTTGGTAAGAACAACGTCGGGTCAGTCCATAATAGATAAAATTATATTTTAAACTTTGAATAGATTTGTCTTTCGTAGTTCAGGTGCAGACTCAGAGTCAGACGACTGACATTCGCAGGGTAAAAAGCTCATACGTATTCACAGTATTGAACCAGATTGAACGGACTACAAAATATTTAATTAACTATTTAATGAATGAAATGGCCTTCAACTACATTAATGTTAAAAAAAAATGCGCTATCCTCAGTCTCTGTTAGAGGAGGATCCGGTAATGCTTATTTTAAACACGCTTTTAAAAGCTTCACCTGTATGTTTGTTTTTAACTATATTTGTAATCGACTCTTTTGGACTTGATTTTGACCCCTTTTTTGTTTACAGTCCACAATTGAAGATCCTGAACCGAAGGCCACACCCATCTCAATATGCTTCAGGCAACAAAGTAAGCTTGTTCAGTCCTTCGAGCCAGATGACTGACACCTGCAGCATCCACAAGGTCTCCATGAACCAGGAACTGTTTTACCAGTACATGGAGTACCAGAAAGAAATACCAGACCTCAAGGAATTCACTCTCTGCATGTGGACTAAGTTCCATAACCATTCTAGTGACCATCCTCTCTTCTCTTATTCTGGTAAGTATTTAGATAATTTTTCCTATTTCTATCCATACTTAAATTACAAAGTCGTAAGTAAGTCTGTCTGACACAGATACTTAGTCCATTACCTGAGTTAGGACATAGGATACTTTGATCCCGGTAGTATGTACCCTTGAGATATTTCCCGACTTCCACGCGGATGAAGCCGAGGGCAAAAGCGAGCCAAGCTGACTACCTTGGGAGCTGTTGAAATGCATAAAGCTGCACAAAGTCAACATCAAATCAGTTTTTTGATTAGATATTAATTTCCATTAAAAGCAAAAATTAACTTACAATATTTAAAATCTAAGTTTAAATCCAAAGAAAAAAAAATATGTACATGTATAATCATCATCATCATCATTTCAGCCGTAAGACGTCCACTGCTGGACTTAGGCCTCCCCCAGTTTGGGGGGCTTTGACATAATCGCCACGCTTGGCAGGCGGGTTGGCAATCGCAGTATGGTGGTAAACTGCATAGAGAACATGTATAAAAACGTGTGTGAGAACATGTATAATAAAAATAAATAATTATAAAGCATAATGAAATTCGTCTGCATCGTTGCCAACAGGAAACGTGCCCAAAAGGCTGGCAGCATTGCCACGTTGTATGGCAATGCTGATTCTTTGCCCAAAAAATGGGCCAGCCCTCTGGACACGTGAAGATACATTTTTTTTCTTTGGATTTAAACTTCGATTTTAAATTATGTAAATATTGTAAGATACATATAAATGAAACTCAGTAAAAAAAAAACTTATTACCCAACCTCAAACAGGTCTCAAAGCATGCCTTGCCAATAGGTCAGTCCCGAACCTAATTATTTTAAATGCAATTTATGAAATTAGAATCAAAGTCTGCCGTCCAGCCATGACACAACCATGAAATTAGAATGATCTTTAATATTCCTATTAAGGTATAGATACTGTTTGCAAGAACAATTATTCTGCTTTTTTATATTTTAGTGTCCACGAAAAAATACGGGGTCACACTGAAAGTTTTTAGAATAGACCAGTAAGAAAAGCAGCTAATGAAAAATTAATTAAAAAATTCGAATTATTAACTCTTTGGGAATCTGTTGATGTGTCATGAATTCATATGTCATTTGTTTTTACAAATTGGCGACGAATCGGCAAGTAGCAGGATCCTCTTCCACTACGACAATGCTCCAGCTCTTCCCGCCAGGCGGGCTATCAAATATTTTTCTATCAAAAATGTTGAGTTAGTGAGTTATCCTCCTTACAATGCCGACTGGCACTTTATGACTTTTATATTTTTCCATAAATAAATTATAATCTAAGCGGAATTCGTTTAATGAACGACGAAGATGCCGCTGCAGCGTTTGAAAATGGCGTGGAAGAGACCGCTAAAAACGAGTAGGCCCACTGCTTCAGTCAATGGTTCCATCGCATGCGACGGCGCTTAGAAAGGAATGGAAAAGCAATAATAGCAGGCTCCTATATCATTCGTTCTGTATTTTCTAGACACTTTCAAAGTGACCCACGTATATAAATACTCGTACGTCTTCTATGTCGAGTTATAGTAAGAGTATGCTCATTGTCAGTCCATACAAAGGACGAGGCGGATATACGAATAGTTAGTATTAGTAGATATTATAGTCATTCGCAGAAATCCCTTCCAATCCAAATAAACTCTAGAGAAGATTTCCATTCATATATCCGCCTCGTCGTTCATCTTTATATATGGACTGATATTGAGTATTCACGTTGAACGGAGACTTTTGATTGCCTGAATTCCGAAAATCTTCGGATTTCACCTCAAAAGATTGGTCCTAAATAAACTTGGTGCCAGAACTGAGGCGGCACGTTTGTTACTTTAGTTCGATGAGCCGAGAAAGATATGAATCTGCTCTATTTGGGAATAGGTACCTAAATAGGGTGTTCCTAGGTACTTTATGCTTTCGAAAAATTTCTATTGCTATGTCAGATGAGGTGCTACTAGGGGTCGTGGCTAAATAATACCAGCCACATGAAGGTTTAACTGGAAGCCGATTCCAACTGAAAGGAAAGACTTGGCAGATGATTTTGAAGGGGTGCTATCCACACCAAGTGTCTTTTTAACCGATTTCAAAAAAGGAATACGTACGTTTTTTTGTTTATGTCTGTTACCTCGAAACTCCGTCATTTATGGACCAATTGGGTCAAATCCTGTTTAGTGGTTTTTGAGTTCAATAATACGTGTTTTATTATGTTGATGATGTTATAATAACTTTCTGCCACTGTTATTTACTTAGCAAGTGTAGGTAACTGAATTTATATAGGGTAGGTAGGTATCACAGCTTAAAAGAAAAGACAAGAAGTTTATTAACAAAAAAAGACGGTAAATATTTTGTTTTTTTTTTTCTGCCACTGACTTTCAAAATTAGAGCTATTTCTTACTTTTTAGTGTTTTTGGAAGAGTTTTTTTGTAAGAACTTTTATATCTTTACAGATAGGTGTATTTTTATATTCGATTTTACCGCCCGGATGTGTAGAATCATGTTAACACGAACATGTGTATAGCACCTCTATCACAATTTTCGTGGTCCTTGCACACACTGCAATTATTGGGAAACTTTTTAATCGCTTTATTCTATTTACAAATACATTATGATCATCATACAGCAATTTGTATTGCGTTCGGCTGTCATGTAATTTTCAGTCGGTGCCTTGCAGTTTAAGCATCTAAGAAATGGTCGCGAACGCGTCTGAGCATGACTAGGCTAATTTAGGTGATATAATAAGTAACTCGCCTGCTATTACATGGGACATAAACATAGCTGGCTGTATGTGGGTGTATTAGAAGGTGTCATGTTATATTATGTAATAAGTAGCCAAAGTGCCTTTAAAATATCTATTATACGATTTTCCGCGAGCACCTCTTTATGACGCTAGAAATTAGGTAATTAGGAAACTCTCTACGGATTTCCCAATTTAGATGTATTACCTAACCTAATACGTAATGTTTGGCATAACATTAAAGGGGTCATTGTGACATGCCTATTAATATTTCCACACAATTTCCATTATAAGAAACTTGCTTTCCAAAAAGTTTTAAATAAGTTATGGTTATTAATTAAGTTGAAGGTAAGGCAATAACAGAGCAATTCTTTATTTTACGTCAAAGGCGATTGCATTAGCTTTTTACTTTGAGATTTTCTTATAGAAACACTTTGATTTTAAATAAACATGTAAATTGAATTCGAGTAAATTGAATAAATAAATGAACGTGTTTACTTTCAATAGGTACTACAAGTTCACAGGGCGAACTTTTTTCTTCAAAGTAACGTAACGTATATTTAACTAAAGGTCATGGATGAAAAATGGTAAATGCCATAAAAAATATTATTTTTTAATTGTGTTGCTTTTGCTCTTATGAAAGTAAATTATCACATGGTATATCTGTAGAAGACATGCTTATTAAAAATCAAAGAGACAACTAGGTGGGTATGTGTACAAGAGCTAGAGAAACTTGATTTGGACCACTTTTGCTTGTCACAGTGCGGTTCCTGTCGCCATATTGGATAAGATTATATAATTACCATACACATATCACACGCTCAGTGACGTAATCTGTCAAGAGGGGTAAATATACTGCTCAGTAGTCACCAGAGAAGTTGCACCGTAAGTTTCTTTAAGGAACTTATATAAATTATGTAACGTAGATGCAGCTTATAAAATTATGATAGCTACATATTAGATAAACTTAATGCCAAATGGACAAATATAATATATACCTATGTACGCATACACAGATATATACTTGTCCATATAACATTAAGTTCACAGACAAGCCAAAATAGTAATAAGTGTAGTAATTTCATTGCTAAATTATTTAAGCTTTTTCAATTGTTTCTTTTTTCTTTCTTATGGAGCCTATTATCTTAAGTTCTCACTCGTTTGTTACTGTACGGGTCACAGCAATGAGGAATAATACCCCACTGTAATACAGTACCAACTAGTACGGGGGGTATTGTGACTGTTACTGGCGGCTTTATAATATTGTAATGTGAACAGTATCTTAAGCTAATAAATTGTGCACAAACAAATAAATAAATAAAATAAATAAATTTTATTGAACCAGCCTAAAATTTACCTAATATAATAATAATAATAATATACTACTGCTTGCTCTCTGTGAGAGGGAGTGGGCCAGTATCCACCACGCGGGCTGTCTTCGAATTGACATGCCGGAATCTTTAAGATGTTATGCTGCACCGTATTGAGAGCAGTGGTGATGAAATCAAATAGTAAAAGTAAAATCCCTGCCTTCCTAGTATAGAACTTATAATCATATCGTGGCACTGGGCTATCCCTGCTCTCACCTATGTATGCTCTAACATAATCCTTCATCGTGTCGGTGGCATGACAGTGACTAAATCGTTGTTGGCTCAATACTTCGCCACTTCCATCACCATCGGTGGTTTAACATTATTTGACGTAAGCACAACCATTAGTTCAAAGAGATACCGTGGCCCTGGCATATGGGGCACTGAAGGAACACGGTTGGGTTTTAGTCAGTAAAAGTCTGACACGCCTTCCCGCTCCATCCAGAGCGGGATAGGTCATTTGATGATTTCCCACACAAAAAAAAGCACAACCATTAACAAACGCAAAACTGTTTCTGATATTCGATTAACTTTTCTTTTCAAGCAACCTGTAGGTACCCCCACTCTAGCACTTGTAATAATTGCATTGCATTTCCAACTGCAGCAGTTACCGTCCTCAGTTACAATAAAAACTACTTAATTGGTACACAAGCTTGAATTCTACAGTTAATTGAAAATCTACCACTACAGCGTGCTGCTGAAACTTGATAAATTCTAAACAGAATCTCCTTTTGCACGGTTTTTCTCTCGAACTTTTCATACTAACCAATATTATAAAGTATGTCAAGGTAAATAACAAAATCAAAAGCAAGGTCAATTTTACGATAGATACATAACATTATCTAAAGGACATTAAATGCGTGTTTCACATAAAACTAACATAAAATTTAAATTTTGTTTCAACATTAACATAATATTCATACTTGTCTATCTTCGTATTTGCCATTGCATATTTTATTTTTTGGCTTTAGGATTTTTTTTAAACGGTAAAAAAGGAGGAGGTACTCAATTCATTTGTATTTTGTTTTTGATACCTGAAAAATCCATCATATTATTTATACCAAGTACCTTAATAAATTGGATCAAATTCAGATTAGTGGTGTTTGAGTTATTTTTCTCCCACTTTATGTTGATTATGTTATGGTAATTTACTGTAACTGTTATTTACTTAGCAAGTAAAGAATTTGTGTAGGTATCAAAACTGAAATCTTTTTTTTAAAGTTTTCTAAAAGAAAACGTAGCCACTGACACGCTTATACATACAAAGACGAACATTAAGTACTGACATATTTTCAAGATGACATGACCATAACTAATAATAACATGTAAGACAGCTAGCTTGTTTGTTAGGAAACAGAAGACAGTTATGTCAGCAAAGGTCAGTCTGAAATAGCCGAGTAGGTAATTAGAACTGAGCTGAGGGTTTGTCTGGCTTGGCTCGGCTATCTCTTGTGGTTAAACCACAAACCTTAACATTTTAGTTATTATTTACTCCTTAAGAACCGATTTTCATATATAAGCCCGGGGTATGAAAATGTATGAGGAGTAAAATCAAACTTTCTCCGTTACGTTACGCGTTATGTTATACTTAATAATCTATAACATTTCTCTGAGCGTTCCCTATGCGTTTTACCACCACACTGCGATCACCAATCCGCCTGCCAAGCGTGGCGATTATGGCAAACCCCCCCAAATTGGGGGAGGCTTATGTTCAGCAGTGGACGTCTTACGACTGAAATGATGACTAATTTATATATTTTATAATTATTCGTAAGGCGTAAATTCCAGTCGTGAGTCGGAGCTTTTTACGCCTTAATCCGAAGCTCGGGTCCAGTACAAATGTGAAATTGCTTCACCTGCTAATTTGATTTGGCAGCAATATACGTACGTCTGGATTAACGAATGGTGTTTGTTAAACTTTGGTTCCCTGACAGCGGTGACCTACATTACGGCCGCAGTGACGGCCGTCAGGAAAACGGGATTTAATTTAAAATATCAGAAACGTGACGTCATGTGACGGTTAATTGTGGTCGCTTTGTGACGTTCACTGCAGTCCTACAAAGTTTTACTTGTGACCACTGAACATTACTGGTGAAATCATTTTAGAAAACTAGGAACACCAGTTTTCAAAAATGTTAATGTATTGTATATTGCAGCAAGGCCAACATTTTATACCTCTTTAGGGTTCCGTACCTCAAAAGGAAAAACGAAACCCTTATAGGATCACTTTGTTATCCGTCCGTCCGTCTATCTGTGTGTCTGTCAAGACCCTTTTTTAGAATAAAGCACATCCGGTCAGGTTGAAGAATTTGAGAAATAATATGATTGATTAAACATATTAATGTGAAACCATTTTATTCCTAGTTGGAGAGAGCCCAAGAGAGATTTCTTCCTGGATATCGAACACCGTGGAGGCCAGCTACTTCAGCATGGCTGTGCATGGACAGACCTTCTTCAGGCTAAACTATCCTCTAAAGCTGAACGCGTAAGTATCAGAATCGCTTAAGAATGTGTAATGCAGAGGAAGATAGCTGCAATAATTCGGTGTTTTATACATATGAAACAGTAAAACCTGGATAAGTAGGATCTGAAGGGACCAATATTTTTTTTTTAAAGGGGGATTTTCATTTACCCATTTTCCCAAATAGGCAGGTTAACATTACAGTAGTCTTATTTATAGAGGGCCCAACTGTGAGATACTCTTACATCGGGCTGACAAACTAAGCAATTATGGACTGTTTGTAAACAAACGTGTGTCTAACTCTGATAAATTATCCCATCCCTTATACGGGCTATTGAGCTACAAGGTCCCAATTATAGAGTAAACCATCTAAAAAATCTCAACAATCAGGTCTCAGAAACAAAGGTTTGAAAATTCCCAGTGACAAATGTGTTTCAATGCGAAAGTGTCGGGATCACATTGTAATTATCAATAACAGAGGTTTCTCACATATCCAGGGCCTTCTTATCCAAGTTTCACGGTACATTTGTCAAATATTTACCAGTTTGAATTTCAGCTGACAGTATGCCCACTTTCTTTTGCGTCATATCCAAAACCTATAAAATCATACGAAACAGGATGTTTAAAACAAATTTAGAAAGTCCTATTTTCTGTACGAGGTAAGGTTACTGTCCAAATACTAAATTCACAGCACTGAGACAAGACAATAGTGCAATTAGGGGGACGCGTGATGTCTACGCATCCGTGTGTCGCCATGTTAACTCACACGTCAATCGTTATGCTCTGATTGGCTGCAACCTGCAACACACGCGAACTCATTACGAACTTACATGCACCTATACATTGACGGCCGTGATTAGCACGTCAAAGTTATATGTGTGTTGAATGATTTCAAAACTAAGGAGTGCCACTCACTTTGATTTATAACCGTAATTGTATATAAATACTATTTATTAAATAGCTTCTGTCCGCGACTTCGTGAGCATGAAATTTCTAGTTCCGACCCGCCATATCGCATCGTGTCCGGTCCGCGCTTTAACTTCGTTTTCGCCTAGCGCTCTTTATTATTATTGTCTTGTTGCTTGGCTCCTAAGAGATCGATCATGATGTTAAATAGCCTTCAAGAAATAGGTCCTGAAATTCAAAAAAAAAAATACGCATCCTCTTCGCGCGTTCAACCAAACAAACTCTTCAGCTTTATTATTAACAATTATACATACTAGCGACTCACTCCTGCTCCACACGGGCGCAATGTAAGTCTCAATATACAGGGTCAAAATAGAAATTAGCTGCCAATAACCTACTTGTTTGGTATAGATATATCGAAAACTAAAGAAACGAAAAAAAAAACTTTGTTAAAATCTCTTAATGACACAGCGATAAGTACATTATGACAAATAAAGCGATACACTATAGTTTTTGAAAATTTGTAAAAAATAACTAATTTCCGCCAAGAATTCTAAAAACAGATGTTCAATTACAGGCATTTACTTTCAGCCACCGACTGATGAAAGAAAATTGTTTTTGATCCCTTTATTTGCGATATCGAAATATCCAACACATGGGTAAAGCATTGTCAGTTAATTTAATTTGTCCCTGTATATTGATACCACATGAGCACTCACATAGTGCCCGTGCGGAGCAGGGCCGGGTCGCTAGTATCGACACTATACTAGGATGTATACAATAAGAAACTTTGATTTTACTCACCATAAATTTTTATACCCCGACTATAAATTTTCATATACATAAGTATACGAAAATCAGTTCATAAGGAATAAACTCCAATAATACCTAGACAATACAAGATAAAGCTCTAAGCCCGTTGTTGTCCCTGTAGTGTATTATCAATTATCATACACCACAGTAACAAAATATTGTTACTGAAGCATTCGATCTGTTTTATGATCAGCACTGGATAAATTTGGCCGGATAACATGGTGGACTATGTAATGCACTACGTTTCAACTACACAAGTAGGTCACGAGCTACTATGAGAATATTACACAATATTCTATGCTAAACCATCTTTATAAGACCAACCCGCCCTTGGCCTGCATGGTGGAATAAACGTCAAGTTCATTTCACAGAGAGGATCTGGGTCCCAGCAGTGAATATAATAAGCCTTAGACGAAGCCTTTGTAAGGACTCAATACCAAAAATTAAAATAACCATCTTAGCTCGGAGCTGCCACGACGGCACGGTACAGTTTCCGTGCTAAGACTAGAGTAAAATTATAGTATTTTCAATCGTTTTGTAGAACTTCAACGTGTCTGTTGTAAACAAGAAATTGATACTCTCTAAGTTTTCTCTGAGAGGGGAAAGTTCTGTTAAGTTAGGGTTTTTTTTTTGCTTCCTGACATATATAAAAATTTTAATGATGTCATTTCTCGATTAATATTTAATTTAAATAAGGAAGGAAATACGCAAGATAACCACTGTATTTAAATTCTCATAGTCATTATTGCAATAAGTATTTAATAACAGGAGTTTACTTCTGAATTGTTGCGATAAATATCAGGCTTTACCTTTTAATCACCGTCAACAAACATTTGAGGTGCGTTTTCAATCACAAACGTTGTTATACCGGTTGACATTTTTTACCGTCTCGACCTTCATATGGTGTGTTGTGTAACTAGAATAGAAGGCAGGAAGGCCTTCAGATTCATCGTAGGTGACTAAAGGAGCGCGGGACGCGGGTGGACAGGGATGCGTGTGCGGCTGGTGCGCCTCCGAAAGATCAATGAGGCCGCCTATCGGCCGGCTTCAAAGGGTAGGACCGCGCTCCGAAATCAATGATACATGCCGCGCATTGAGTAGGGTGCGTATGATTTGAGTTTCGATAGATTTTAATTAAAAAAAAATGTTTTTTTTTTCTAAATTTCTGTTTTTGTTGTTCTAGTATGAAAATGTCACTTTAAATGTGTAGTATTTATTGCTAGATCAATTTAATTACATGTTATTCAAAAATAAAAATAATAAAAATTTCTATGCCAAAAGCTTCTATTCCGTTCACCTATCACCCCCATTTTTTTTCAAGACGCTAAAAAAAGTCACCCAGTATATGTAGAGCATGAGCTGATATTGTAAAATTTCAATCGAGTATCATTTTTTTTTTGTAAAAGCTTCTTGCAATTTGCAGGTCAGTATCAGGCTTTACGTTGAACAAAATATGGTTGATTTTCATTATGTAAATACAACGGTGTTGCATCATGTTTACGCTCATCTTTATTGATTAATTCCTGGCTCGCGTGTAGCTCACTCTGATTATTGGAGATAGAAGTCGTCAAATTTTACAGTAAATCACAAACGGTTTTTACAGTAAAACCACTGTTTTATGAAAAAAATATCGTAAATAAGTGATATCTTCTATTAATTGCCCACAATAGTGATTTTCTTTAGTCTTGTAGGTAAATTGTTTGTCATTGTTTGATATATTAGGGTAATAGATGTCGTTTACGCTACACTATCATATTATTATTAATGAATTAGCCCGTGCCGTCGGAGCGGAGGAGACGGAAGTATTTTGTCAAAGATGTTACACGTAGTTGGAAACTTCCTATCTTGCATCAAGCGTAGGTGATATATTGAAATACCTATGCTAGGAAAATAATTATAGTCTAACAACCAGCTTTACCGAAGGGTATCATATTACCTACCCAGTAACTGGGTCGTGGAGGTCAGACAGGCAGTCGTTCCATGTAAAAAACTGGTACTCAGCTTCATCCGGGTAGACTGGAAGCCGACTCCAACATACTTTGGGAAAAGACTAGGCAGATGATGAATAGGAAAATATTTATTAAGTACTTAATAAACTATATAACATCAATTTTAACGAAATAAACTTACGTTGGGGTAATTTAATTATTGAACATAATTAAAACCAATAAAATAAAATTATTTAAATAAATTTATTGAAATCTTAAATATTTTATTAATGAATTATTCATTTACGTATTATCTTTGGAAGGAATGCAATCTATGCATGAATGTTCGGCGTTACGACTTGGTTATAACATTTAGGGCTATATACATTATATATAACAGCATTTAAATAAAAAAATATTGTACATCATGATTATGTCTTCCAATTAGTTTAATTATTATTATTAATATTTATTAATAAATTATTAATATTATTATATTAAAGGGGCTAGTCTAGAGGCCAGAATTTCGAGCGTTTTTTTTACAATTAATAAAAAAAAGGATTTGATATTTTTACCATCTATTTTTTTATAATTAGTTTATTTATATTTGAAGAGTACAAAAAATTAATTAAAAAAAAAATTTTTTTTTTTCATTGAGTTATGCGTCCTTTGAAGTAGAGGAGGGAAAAAAAAGCCCGTGTCCTCGTCGCCATGATTTCTAACCTTGAGGTCATCAGAAAAATAAAACAATGATGGATTCTTGATTAGTACGAATGTCGCTATCTCAAGAACCTGCAAAAGTGAAAAAAAAAAACCTTAAAATGGCGGCTACTCAAAAATAAAGTTCGATTTTTTCACTAATTTTAACTAAGGTAGACAACTTACTTCAGATAACGAAAACGTTCAATGAAGGCGATACAAAATAAGAGCACGCACAGCTCGAGGCACAGCGAACATTTCTAAACAATTCACTGTAACGTTCTAATTGGTTGCTATGCAGACTTTGCAAAACATTGTTTGTTTTCCAATCAAACTTTTGATTCAGTATTCGAACGCCTGTTGCAATGCCAATTCTCATCGACATTATATACCTACCTGAAGACGGATATTTCAAATTGTAGAAGCAATTTGTTGTTGTATCAACGGACTTCAATTCAAATGGTATTTTCAAAAGAGAATGACAGTGCGGGTCTCTTTCGGCTTATTAGTCCATTTGCGCAATTATTAAAAGTGTCGACTTGCCCGAAACGGGCGAAAAATAATGAAAATAATGTATTAGTTTCTGTAGGTGACACGCATGAAGTAAATTGGGGACGAATCGACAATTCCGAAAATATGTTTTTTTAAATTAAATTTGTGTAAGTACCTTTTCCATAACTTTTCAAGTTAAGGTTGGTTAGTTTCTTTTTAAGTTTCGTCATTCCTTTTTTTTCCTCAATGTCTTATTCAAACCGCTCCAATAGTTCACTAAGTATTTCTGTAATTGTCGATCAGCCCTATTTATTAATAATTAGTTTCAGACGAGTATAATCGAGCAAATCGACTAATAGACCCACTTTATACCATATGGCACTTAAATACATTCATTCGACGAGAAACACCATTGGGATTACCATTTCCGCGTAACTAATAGAAACGAGTTTTAAAGTGGGTCATTTTTACTACACTTGAAGACAACGTAACTTATGTAACGGATAGTTATTCTTATTAGTATTAGACAATATCGAAACGGTAAGTAATGAGTTTTCGCTTACTGTCATTTCATTGAATGGACGGCTTTGATTGAACTGACCTAAAAAAATTACGTCATGATGAAATAGTTGCCTACATTTCTTATCAAGACCCAAACTGTAGGGGAAACCTAGGCTGGTTGCCTGTAGAGTTAAGTAGACTGTCTGGCAAAAACTGGTCATGCGAGTTTTGTGTCATCTAATCACACTTGAGAATGCATCTCGACGGGCCACATATTTGCGAAGCATGGCATCGCAGTTGCAAGTCTTTTAGTTGCGGTGACATGTTTTTGATTAACCATACCCAAAAGTGAAACTTTCGAATACTTTATTAGTATAATGAACTACTTTAATACTAATACAAAAGTTTACTTAAGTGTGGTGGACCATGTAGGTAGCGCAGTTTTATTTTATTTTAATTCAAGCCAGTCTTTAGGTTAATCAGGTAACTAAAGAGAAACATGGCGCTTGGGACTGGTTGACTAACTATTTACGGGGCAACTTGCTTTATATGAAATGTTACAGAAAAGTTTTTATTCGTTATTTTTCTAAAAAAAAGCTCCTTTTGTCAAGCGGTAGCAAAAGCGTTAGATGTTCATAATGAGACGGTAAAAAAATACAAGAAGATGAAAAGGTGCAAATATCTATCAATTACATATAAGATTTATAAGTTTATTGTGAACGTTCTAACTTTGGAATCGGTATAAGTTGTGTGTGAGTGTTTAGGTTTTTGAGAATTACTGAATAGATTATTGTTTAAGTCATTCCTTCTCATGATTTTACACTTACATTATGACTGCTTACTTACTTACTTACAGTATTAGGCAACCTGCTACTAACTTGCCATTTAGATTGGTCCAAATTTCGACCCGATCTTCCCTATTAATTTTATTTTTAGGGTAGAAAGGTCAGTTCTGAATAAGAACTGGCCATTTGGAACTATGCAAAACTGCAAGGTTTATACTTAAAACTAACGATGACGAAGCAGAATCGTTTCATTTGTAAAACCTTGCGCTAGTTTCGTGAATGAAATATGTTTGTACACACCATAAGTATTTTTTAATGTCTGTGTACTTCCTTTGCAACAGTGTCTTCCTGTAATAGGATGCTAATGGCAGCTTCTCAATTCAAAGGACATATATATACTCGTAAGTTAAACCAGAAACTAGCTAATGAATGTCCAACGTTTCGCTTAGTGAACTCAACGCAAAACATAATTATTCAAATACCTACCTAATCAACTAGTAGGGACTCCCATTATAAGGGGGCCTACTCTAGTCCGTCAACGAAGATACAGGTGTGTCCGAAAGTAGTTTGATACTCCGGAGTGATCTCGGCTCCCGATTATAAATTTTATGAGTCGGGTAGAAACACTGCATCAGGAGTAAGGATAACTGTCAAATTGTGTTGTCACTCATTCTTAGTTCGGGCCCCGAACTAAGAATGAATTCGAAGGTGATACCCATAACTCCCGAAACGTCCGTAATTTTGGATGAAACTCTACGGCTTTCGTACTCAGGGAGTAGACGCCAAGTTCCGAATTCGAAATCTATATAAAAATACATCGAGAATCTGATGATTCTGTGATCTACAATTTCGAAAATTACCACCAGTTTTGCCACTGATTAGAGAAGTTTAGAATGCCCCATGTAAAAGGGAAGTTGCAAAGGCCTAATCGGCTAAAGGCTAGCTAAGCAGATGTTGAAATTCGAAAAACTGAGTACAAACCAAAGAATTGCACAAGGAGCCATGGAGCCATGGATCCATGCTAGGCATCAATCAGGCTAATTGATTGAATTCCAAACGTCAAGATACAAACACTTACCTACGAAGGTCTTTGTTACATCAGAAATGGTAATCAAATGGGATTTGGCAGAACACTTGGCAAGGGACAATGATGACTGGTGGTGTAAGGCTTTGACAGAGTCGCGTACAAGGACTGGAAGACGAGATGTTGGTAATCTGGGCGGACGACATTGTTGCCAGCGCGGGCGAAACTTGGATGAAGCTGGCACATGGACGCAAGGATTGGTAAAACAAAGGAGAGTTCTGTGGTCAACAGTGGGTGAAGTCGGGATGTGGATGATGATGAAGTACCAACCACTGGAACGACATATAATAACATAAGACCTCGAATCACCTGTCAGGGTCGCGAGATCTGTTCGAATGAGTTATCGTGGCCCTGGTATATAGGCAACTGAAGGAGCATGAGTGGGTTTTAGTCAGTAAAAGTCTGACACGTCCTTCCGCTCCAATTGGAGCGGGAGACATCGTTTAATGATTTCCCACCAAAAAACAAAAAACCTCGAATCAGCTAAAGCAAGTTCTAAGATGATCAAAACTTTGGCGAAACCTAATATAAATATTTAGAGTAACCGCGGTTTTTACGCCGTTTTTAACCACTTTCAAAGAGACTTATTTTTTTCGTGTAAGACGACCAACTGAATCATTCTGATTATTAAGAACTGCATACTCGCCAAACCGTTTACGACGTCTACTAGTAACTATTTACAGTCCTTACTTATATTTTGCAAGCTAAATGTTTGCAGTTACGCTCTCTTACACTTTTGGGGCAATAGACACGTTACCTACACAAGTTGAATGTCAAAATATTTCAATCTCTTTGAAATATCACAATGCACTGTTTAAAGTATAGGCAGGTAAATTTAATATTTCACAAATTAATATCCAACCTAAACTATTTAGCCGTCGGTAGTATATTTACATTACAACAAACTGTCATTCTGACCTTTTACAGACATGGCAAATTAACGTAGTATATCCAATTTAACAAACAATTAGTTTCCTATTCGTCTAATTGGATAATTCTAGACATAATGTGCTAAATAAATAATACTTGTAATATCTAACGTACGGCTCGATGAACCAACAGAATCAAGTAGTTTGATGTGTAGGTATTCATCTTCATTAGTCTCCTGCCCTTATTAAAATTTATTTCTCAACATATCTTTTTAACCGACTTCAAAAAAGAGAGGAGGTTCTCAATTCGACTGTATTTTTTTATGTTTGTTATCTCAGAACTTTTGACTGGGTGAATCGATTTTGATGTTTTTTTTTTTATTTGGACGTTGGTGCTTTCCGTGTGATCCCATTTTAATTTGGTTCCATTCGGACAATGGGATCCATGTGAAAACCATATAAGTCTTAAATTTGCATTAAGTATTTGCGCGACAAATGAACGAATAACGCGATTAGATTAGTGCGGGGTATCTACCATAACTAAAAAGTAAAAATAAAAACTTTTTACAAAAAAAATAACAACCGACTTCCTAAAAAAGTATTTTTCTCCATACGTCTCTATTAGTCGTAATCTCGGTAGTGACCCCCTTTCTATTCACATCATCATTAATATAGTCCATCTATCGTTTGTTTGGTCTGCCCCTACTCTTGTACCCAACCACATACCCAGACCTTCCGTAACCGTACGAAAGTAAAATGATTCTCTTTAAAAAGTTCAATATATGTAAAACAGACGGTAAACACAATCCATACCTTATGAATACATCGGACAACCCTTTTAGAAAAGGGGCTATTTGCAGAGATTACGATTCCGATGTCTATGATAATACAGGGTGGCGGGATATAGACGCGAAAACTCTAACCATAAATTCAGCACAAGATTTTTGATCCACTAGCGTAGAAATTTTAGTCGATAATAAAAAAAATCTGTTGCTTCATTGGAAAGTGCAATACTGACGCAGTCAAAATATACTGAACACTGAACAGTTAATTTTATTTTAGTATCCGGCGAAATCTCTCCTTGTTTTCGCCGGATACTCGCCGTTCAGAATCCACAGTAACAATTTATGGGTCGATGTCACTGGAAGCCTGTATATTAGTTCGTGCTTATAGGGCACGGAATGTTTTATTCTAAGGACAATGCAAATTCAGTTTTGGGCAAAACAGCTTCGGAGTTCGAAGGGCACACGGAATAACATATAGGCACATGAGATATATAAATAGAATATGCTTTATTGTATACCCATTTTTTATGGATTTTTCTGGTGATAATACAAATAACAAAACTACAAATTAGTTAAACGAAAAAGCAATAATTTTTTTCCGAGGTGTTTATGTGTCACGATAATCGAAAGTGTTAAATTAATTAATTAGGTAGACGTGCCACGGAACAAAAAAAAAAAGAAATTATATAAGAACTTTTTTGAAGATATAATAGTTGTGGAGACTCGTTTAGGGTGAATGCTCCAACCAGCCCGCGAAATTCAAATTTTCTTACGTTTTCTGCAATTTGCAGGCCAGTGCTAGGTTGTATGTTGATTAAAATATTATTCGCGCCTGTGAGACGTATGTATTTACAGAATTATAATCATCAAAATCACCAATACAACCCTCTAAGTTCATAAAGCTGTAGGAATGACTTTTTTTTTGTTTTTTTTTTTTGTTCCTACGCCTTTATGAACTTGGAGGATTGGGAGGACTTGAATTTCGCGGGCTAGTTGGAGTATTCCCCTTAACAAAATTACAAGATAGATAGGTACACATAGCAATACAAGATTTCTGTAGCGACGATAATCGAATATTATTTCACGGCAATATAAATTCTAGTTAAGAAAAAACTTAGGAATAAATTTTAATATTACTTGTGAGATGCGGGGTGTTTTATGTATGATTTATGAATGAGTCAATTAAAAATTATTTTAATTGCTAGGGTCGCGAGATTGTTCGAAAGAGGTACCGTGACTCTGGCACATGGGCAACTGAAGGAACACGGGTGGGTTTTAGTCAGTAAAAGTCTGACACGCCCTCCTGCTCCGCCCAGAGCGGGAGAAGTCATTTGATGATTTCCCATCCAAAAAAAAAAAAAAAACCCTTTCTAAAGGAAATAACATAATCCCTCTGTTACATATCAAACGAACATTGCAAAACCGATAAGAAATGTTGCATCGTACTCGTGATTTACCGGATTTCTCTGTATCCATTAAATTGACATCCATGTATTACATAAAGCGATTAACAATGGCGACCACGCACGACCATTTCTTTTTTTCTTTCCTGTGTACAAACTCGCGGTAACGGCAATGAGCACGCAATAATTATGCGTATGAGCACTTTCTAACAGTCATCGAACTCTCGTTTTTTTGTAAACGGTGTGAATATTGATTGATCCGTCATTGTTTGTTTCTACTGAATCAATTGTGATTAAAAGCAAAAAAATATTTTAAAAATATTATAACTTCATTTTGCGTATATTTTAAATTGATATATAAGCGAGCTTATAAGGGCTTGTGGCTAAGTTACAACAGCCGCACGGGTTGAACGTTCAGGTAAGCTACGCTTGCCGCGGTTGGTTCGTGGATGGGTGACCATCTTTACATACCAAGACCCTTCCGTGCCTCGGAAAGCACGTTAAGCCAATGGTCCCGGCTGTCTTTCGTAGATCTTAGACAGTCGTTACGGGTCGTCAGAAGCCCGAAAGTCTGACAACCAATCTTACCAAGGGGTACCGTATTACCCAGTTACTGGGTTGTGGAGGTCAGATAGGCAGTCGTTCCATATAAAATACTGGTACTCAGCTGCATCCGGTTAAACTGGAAGTCGACCCCAAAATAGTTGGGAAAAGGCTAGGCAGATGATGATATAAGCGAGCTTACCGTAATTACGTAACACAGTTTCAATGAGAATTCCAGAATTGTGAAGAATATTTTTATATCGTAGCTTCATAGGTTTAATTAATTCGTCTGCTCAACAACGTAAATAACGCAATGAACGGGTCATTGCGTTATTTGCGTTGGTACTGAACTGTGAAAACGAGAGAAAATACGAACAATTGTCATTTTATGTGTGTTTTCCCTCCTTTACCCTCGCTGGTCTTACTGTTATCTGCTTTCCATCAATAGACAGCTATTGATAGAAACTGGCAATGAAGGTAAGAAAGGTCAAAACCCACCTAAAATTAAATTTTAGTTATGGAATACATAATCTATGTATGTATTTGCAGTGATCATATGTTCTTTAGAATAATAGAGAATCTTTCAAAACGCAAATCTTAATGGCAAATGTCTGAGAAAGCTTAGGCAAAGTCATATTCTATCTTCAATAATGATTATAGGAAAGAAAAAACACGTGCTTTTATTAGAATACTAGTGATCGCCCATTGGTCGAAATTCGACCGTACTTCATTTGAATAGAAATACATTAAAAAAATAAATATGGTTATATTTGACATTCAGTAACACTGTAGACAAATAATATTAAAGACAAATATTCTCGATATGATCATAGATTTAAAAAATCAAATAGGTTATATATCTATAAAACTAATTCATTACCTATGGTTATACTTGACACGAGGAAATTATTGACATTCACTGACTATAGACACAAAATATTAAAGACAGATATTCTTGATTGGACCACAGATTTGGACCATAAACAAAAGAATATTTATGCATGTGTGTATTAAATACACGGTAATGAATAGTAGTGTGTAACATGTTATTTATTGAAAATAATGTATTTTTACGCATAATTTAAAAAAAATATTAGCATTCGTCACTTCTTCTCTGTATAAACTATAAGAGTGCGAAATTTCATACTCCTCCGTCCGCCCAATTTTCTTAAAAAGGGATCCAAAGTTTTCGCTTCACGTATTATTATATAGATAATAAGCTTATAATGTTCCCACTGCTGGGATACAGGCCTCCTCTCAGTGAGAAAGAGTAGGCCGAAATCTACCATGCGGGGCCAGTGTGGGTTGGACTTGCTAGTTTCCACACAAAGATTTTTTTCACTATTTTTAAAGTAGTAGTGATGAAATAACTTACCCGAAGTAAACCGCCTGTCTGGGTTCATACCTACGACCAGCAGTTCGTAAGTCGCTGCCATTACCACTGAGGCACCACTGCTTTCCACCAACATCTTTGAAGCTACCAAAAGCTTTAGTAAATAGGCCTACAGAACGCTTCAAAAGCGACAGTGACAATGGAATGCTAACGGATAACAGCCATGCAAGATGTTTGCCTATTGTATCGCTGCTCCGGTGAGAATGTATATTCACTGACCTTAATTCTTGACTCTATACCTATCAGATAAGTCCACCCAGTTGGAAACCAGCGTCAGGCACTAGTTGTGTGGCATTTATGCTGAACTGGGTCTTTTTAGCGCAGCCGTGAGGTACACTATAATGCTAGTTACTGATATCGCACCAAACACTTTCAGTTAATTTTTATTGTACACTTTACTGCTGTATATTACGTGCCTTTTAGTCTGTTCTAAATAAATTTATTTTCGTTCTCCTATACCTATAAGTTCAGTCAGATACACGTAGATCAAAAGACTTTGTTCAAACATACCACCCCGTGTGTGGTCTTTGTCAAACATAGGTAAAATCACACAATGGCGTGCATTTTCGCTTTGTCGAGTGAGTTCCGCGTAGTTATTTAGGCTTGTGACTGCTGTGTGTAATCCCGAACCGAATCCATAGCTTTATACCTCTGTTTGATAAATTCGTCTGTTGGACAGCGTATATAACACAATGAATTCTGTTGAACTATCAAAACAAATGGTATTGCCATTGTTTGTCTGTCACGAAATTACCTCGCAAGGTTGGTGTTTGTTTATCTTTATATGTATGTTACCGGCAAAACCCGATTTCAGGACAAACTAGTTTTGCCTAGGCTAAACCAGTTCTTCCTATACGCGTTAAGATTAACTAGTATAGCCTAGTCCAAACTAATTTGTCCTAAGCCCGATAGTATAAACCAGTTTAAGCTAGTCCAAACTAATTTTTCCTAAGCTCGATAGGATAGACCAGTTTAGGCTAGGCCAAACTAGTTGGTCCTGATATAAATACGCACACTCTAGGATAAACTGATATAGCCTAGTCTAAACATTATAGTATAACTAGAAAGTCAAAATAAATAGATAAACTGAATAAAATACTCCGTAATTGGAAAAATAATCATTTTTATTAAAACCATAATGATTCGTCCTCGTCGTTAAAAGTTATGGTAATACAAAAAATCATACTATAACAAATAATAAGTGTTTTTTTTTTTATAGAAGCAATAATCTTAATTATTAAAATTGTTATTTATTTTGACATGGTTACTTTGGTGGCACTTAGAATTGCAGAGGCAGGCTTCTTGCACTGGCATCTGTTTGTGGACCAGTTTTTGTTGCAGCTGCATCTCACAAACCCTTGGCCTGATCCAACGGAATGTTTCGTAGCTGCAGTCCTTAACGATATTTCAGAGCCTTGGTTTTCATCTGCTACCTCTAAACCAGTTTGATTCTGTTTAGACTGGGCCATATCAGTTTATCCTAGAGTGTGCGTATTTATATCAGGATCAACTAGTTTGATCTAGCCGAAACTGAACTAACCTATCGGGCTTAGGAAAAATTAGTTTGGACTAGCCTAAATTGGTTTATCCTATCGGGCTTAGGACAAATTAGTTTGGACTAGGCTATACTAGTTAATCCTATCGCGTATAGGAAGAACTAGTTTAGCCTAGACAAAACTAGTTTGTCCTGAAATCGGGTTTGGCCGGTAACATGTATATATAATTCTACTGTACGTGTGTATGTCACTGAACTCCTCCTAAACGGCTGGACCGGTTTGAATGAATTTTTTTGTATGCGTTTGGGTGGCACCCTGAATTGTTTAGATTCACAAATCAGCCCGACAGATGGCACTGCTATTGAGTTCTAGGAAACAGGACAACGTCTGTACGGTCAGCTAGTATACAAATACGATTAAAAACAACACTATCTAATATTTCGAGCAATTGAACACCGTTGATGGGAGTGGTTACCGCCTACTGGAAGAGTAGCGTTGGAGGGTTCCCACAACCGATGACCTGGTGAAGGTCACAGGAATCCGCTGGATGCTAGAAGCACGGCACTGGTCCAAGAGGCGGTGCTTGGGGGAGGCGTGTTTCCAGTAATAGACGTCATTAGGTTTAAATTATGATAATGATGACAACGCCGTGTGATCGCAGGTTTCGGCTTACAATAACACCCTAACCTCTACTACTGCCAAAATAATCTCGGATATGAACCATAATATTTTCCAAAATAGTTGTATCCGGCTTACATTCTTAAACAGCAGTTACATTACAAATTACATTTTAGCACGTCATTCAATGAGTTTCTTAAACCACCAACGTTATGCAAGACTTAGATGTTACCAAAACGGAACTGGACAAGTTGTTGTAATGTAGCGGACATTGTGACAAGTATAGTAAAATACGAACCTACTTTTGTGTCATAGCCGACTATAGTTATACGTTCTTTCAACTTAATAGAAATAAATATACAGGATGAGTTTTTATCCAGTGCGTAAATTGTAACCATGAATTCAACATATCATTCTAGACCTCCTTGCGCAGATTTTTTTTGTCGATTTTACAAAAAAATATCAGGTAGTTTCATAGAAAAATGCATTACCTACGGGGTCAAAATGTATGGAACGGCAGATTTTGTTCTTTTTTTTTTGTATAACCGACGAAAATTTTCTACGCTGGGGGGTCTAGAATGATATGCTGAATTCGTGGTTACAGTTTGCGCACTGGATAAAAACGGATCCTGTATATTTCTTTATAATAGGGAAAATCCGATATCATTTATAGGAGATGCTTTTAATCAGATACACGAAGGGGCTAGAAAATATTTTCTAGCTGTATTCATGTTTACTTAGAGCTTGGAGTTTCTAGGAAATTGTGAGACTATTCGGAATAGTACACAAGCTTATCTTTCCGCCTGAAAATACTGCAAAGGAAACTCAGACTCAGAACTAAGGATGTTTACAAACATGACGTGCAAATTCCATTATTTAACGGGAATAAAATATGTAATGCCATAAGAATGGCGATGGGGCCGAAAGGTTCTTGAGTGGCGACCGCGTACCGGAAGACGTAGAGTTGGAAGGTCTCCCATAAGGTGGACCTATGACCTTGTGAAGGTCGCAGGAATCCGTTGGATGCGGGAAGTACAAAACCGGTCGAAGTGGTGGAGCTTGGGGGTGGCCTATGTCCAGCAGTGGACGTCTTTCGGCTGAAATGACGATGACGATAAGAATGGCTAATTAACAGCTATAAGAATGATGCCTACAGGATACACATACATTGTAACAACAACAATTCGACTAAAGCAGTTACAACATTGTTAGGTAACCGAGACTAATAAATTCTAACTGTGATTAATACGCTGCAAAACTGGATTATTTAGGTACATAAGTACGATACGGATTAAAACACTTCTTGCATAACTGTTATTATTTTTATTTGATAAGCTTAGACCATACTATTCTTTAACACCTAATGTTAATACACAGTTTGAAAAAAAATAAAACAATTAGTATTCTATTCATATCAGCCACAACAACAATATATAATTCGTTGTTAAATTTTGTGAGAGATTATTAACTTGTGCAATGGGCAATTTAATGTACAGCTGACCTGAGTACTAATACAATAACCATTCGGTGACACAAGGGATTCAGTGGCGTAGTTGACCTAGTTAATTTACGTGAGAATTAATTTAACCACATAATTATACAACATGTAACCAGACTCACACATCCCAATTAGTCTTGAGTTACAGAACACAATGACCAAGACTTAATTTTGTCCAAACAATTACTTACTAATTATTAAAATGAACGTCTCGACATTACTTTATGCATTTAAAATTGATTCTTACTGCCTTAAAATAAGTTTTAATTTTTTTGGCTCAATTGGAGGTAGGTATCGCAAAATGCATAATTTTGGAGAAAAAAGAAGTCCCATATGTAAAGTTAGTGAAATTGATTCAGTAGTCAATTCTGAACATAATACTTGCAAGACTTGCGTTTATTCTGTAACGCCTTGTGTATCTGCCCGATAAGGGTGTATCCGAATCCGAACACAACACCAATTTAAAAAATCAAACTATGTTCCTCAGGTGGTATCACTCATGCCAGTCATGGAATGGTAAAACGGGTGAATGGCAGATTTGGGTGAACGGAGAACGTGTTGGCAGAGGATTCAACAACAGAGTAAGCCATAATAAATTACCATTTTATTTCGACATGATTATGAATGATAGGCTGAGGAATGATGTGATAAGACAACGGTGCGGTTTAAAAAATGTAGTGACAAATATTTAAAAGAGTATGCTTAGATGATTTGGTCATGCTAAGGGGATGAATGAAAGGCGACTAACAAAATTTATTAACAAGGCAAATGTAAGTAGAAACGCCAGGAGTGGACGCCGTCGAAGGACATAATAAGTGCCGTTATTGGCAATGTTCTTCAGAAAGGTCAGGTGCGTAGTACTTGCAACCGGCGTGCGTCTATGACCAGGTGTATGAACGTAAACGAGGCAAAAGGAGTATGAAAATATCGTAGCAGGTGGCGATCTGTAGTTTCTGCTACCGCAATTCGAAAAGGCGTGTTGTTTATGAATGTATATATGTTATTTGAAAAGTAAATACAACATTTGGTACTAATATTATTCATTTAATTTATTCCAGCTCGTAGGCCACATCATAAAGGGGGGAGGTTTAGCCATATCCGGCCAGGACCAGTCGCTGCTCTTCAAGAAAGATAACATAGAACCAGTTGCAAGTGAGTGTTGGATCACCAACCGTGCCATTTCGCAAGTAGAACCTACTGCCTTACTATTTAATAACTGTTATGACGTAACCGTGTTGCAGGACAATCCGGTTTGTTAGGAGAGATCACAATGCTCCAGTTGTACCACGTGGCCCTGACTGCAGGGAAAGCTCACAAAGACCACAAGCATCACCACGTACACCACTTCAGACACGATGGAACTCCCGTGGAGTCTTCCACCGAGGCAGTGACTGAACCTCCTGCGCCACAAGCTACTCCTCTCGGAAACGGAAACTTCTTAATCGGTGGCCAGCTTCAAAGAGCGCCTAATCTAAACTTGGCCGGAGCCCAGCAAATGGTCCCAGTCCAGCTGCCAAATGGTCTTCAGCTTCAACAAGGTTACATCAACGGGCAACTTGCCAACAGACTTGTTTCCGAACAACTGCTGAACAGCGTACAACCTGTTTCTGACCATTTCGGCGGCGGGAACCTTGGGCAACAAATATCTCTGTCCTCATCTGGGGGACAGATTGGGCAGAGTCAAGGTTTTTCCAGGTCACCCCTTGGGCCATCAAAGGGTACTACCGTAGTATTATCTGGGTCCCTGTTGAACCCAGCTAATGTCAAATACATTGACGATACACTATCTCATAATTTGTTCAAGAGGAATTCTAAACGTGACAAGAGAGATAACCCGGAGAAAGAGTTGACAGAAGAACTCGCAGCAACAGGTTTGTGAATACTACTATCCTATTAATATTATAAATCTAAAAGTTTGCATGTTTAGATGTTTGTTACTCAATCACGCAAAAACCGGCAAAACGAATTTGGAGCACACAGTAGCATTTATTCCGATAGTACGTTCTCGTAGTATAATTTCCGACTTCTACGCGGGTGAACCCGTTGGCAAAAGTTAGTATTAAATTAATTATGACAGTGTGTAGCTTCACGTATTCATGAAGCTTGTGGAAACAAAACATGTAGCCGTGGTAGTATGATGTTAGTTCAAACGGGATGCTAAAAGTTGCGAGTAGGTAGATGAAAGCCAGTCAACTTTGAAATGTCCTAGTTTGAGTTGAGCACATGAATTTTCGTAAATATATCTTGCAGCGATTGCAGAGTGAGAGAGATAATATTTATGACGTTTCTTTTCCACCCCACATTTGATTCTTTTTGCCCCGGAAATTGCTTATTTCATTCATGTATTCAACAGGTATGTAAATTCTGTGGCTGTATTTAAATATTACTACGCCTGTAAAAACCGGAACTTCCACTTTGACAACAAACAAAGAAAGATTTTGGACCTAAGAATTTTAATTTAAATAAATCATCAACACTGATGATGAGTCATTGGGGCAATCCAACCCGAGGATATTCATTATGCAACTTGTACCTAATAAAAATATTTAAATATTGCATCGTATACATACTTTTCAGAAAAAAAAAGTTATTGTCGTAGGCGGTGGAGGACAAATTAAAATGTATTATTCAAATCGTAAAATTCGAATTATAAACATCAAAACAAATTTATATTGACATACAAAAATTCAATACTAAAATTTAAAAATAGAATCAAAAAACAGAAACCGGTTTACTCTATAAAAAGGATGATACACTTAATTTTTTACCATTACGACATAATGCAAATCCAAGAAGTCAACATTACCAAGGAGTTTCAAACAAGTATAATATTTTTCTAAAGGAACGCGTAAACGGGGCGCGCCATTTATATATTACATAACAAAACTATTTCTTATTCTTTTAACATTGATATTATATTTAGTAGGTCCAATCCCAATGTCTGAGAGTAGATAAAGTAATGTATGAAACTGCATATAAGTAAATACGCAATAGTTTCATAAACTACCACAGTATTGTGTCAACATAATTTGTCATTTTGTGCATTAGAGCAGGTAACGGATACGTGGTCGTGACGTGGAATGTATGTTGTTGTTACTAGATACTGACGTCACCCATAGATAAAGCGAAAGACATTTATAGAGACGTACAGGCAGGTTTCAAGATGTTTCTAAAACTTGCATTGTTTAGAACCCATGCTGATACTGTGTTGTGGATTTAGAAACTGAAACTGATTTTGTTTTATAACTTGTATAATTTGTCTAAAGAAATTGGTACAATGTGGAACATTTATCAAAAAGTTCAATCAGGCACCTACTAATTCATGATATTAAGTGAAGACCGAGTGGTACCTATTGTATACTATGGTCGAGGTAGGGGGTGTTGAAATAGATTGTTACTAAATATCCTATAAGAAGTTTCTCCTATAGTTATTCATAGTATGACATATACAATACATATTATTTCGTGATATTCATTTATATCAAAATAAGAACCTTCTAAGGAACTATATTAAGACATCCGTCGATATCAAATAACAACTATAAACAGCTTTACATTCACAAGAAATCTGTAACTTAGGATAATATTATTCGTGCTACTAATTATTATTGCCAGAGGCACAATTCCCGTATTTTTAGGAACGTTCGAGTTCTAATCTTAGTTTCATCTCTCTTGACGATCACTGTCAGAATAATCAGGCTTTTTGTCAGACAAAAAACCTGATTAATCTGACATTGATTGTCGCTAAAGATATATTCGAAAGCGTGCGCATCGTGCATACAAAAAATCGGATGAGTAATATCAAACATGCGAAATGATTGGTGTTAAATGGTTTCCAGGAAAGAAAGACAAGCGGGGCTTAGTTGCTCTGTCCGATGGAACCATTGTCGACGAAGCTCTTTTGAGCCCCGATCTGATCGAGGACAACAAGGAGGACGAAGCCTTGTTCCAGCAGTCGCTGCTGAGTGGACTCGCCGGATTTGTCGGAAACTTGCCAGTGCAGAATTTGCAAAAGAAAACAGTAAGTAGATTGCTTTCCTACATAATGTTCTCTTAATAGTAATCGGTGATGCGACTGGAAATACTTTCAAATTAGGACAAATGTCAAAACTACTTTTAACTCGTTAAAACTGTTAGAACATAATACAAACCCCTATTTCTTCTAAAAAAATGTCCGGTTAGGTGACACTTAAATCTATCCACAGCATGGCAGGGATGCAACCTGTTCCCACAGATTCAGTACCCGATTCTAAACACTCCTGCGTAAAATGTTTACGTAGTTTATTTAAAACAATATTGCTGTCTAATACATTTTGACCACATAGGTATTGCACTTTTGTCGGCAACAACTAAGCATAACGCTGTTTCATTACGTGCTGATTTCTACCAGTCTACTCCTACCACATGCCTAAAAAACTTCGTTACAATAATAACAGGTGAGACTTGAACTAAAATAAAAAACACAACAGTATTGTTTTCTCAACAGATGAGAGAAGATACCTACTTATCTCTGCATCCATAATACAAGAGACTTGCGCACTTTAATGCCATCCTCCTTTCAGTAACAATGTCGTTATTTCAGGACATAAGAATAAGAACAGGGACAGTCAGGTGACCTGGACATTGTGTATTTGTATATCAAAGAGTTTGTGTCATAATTTCAGTCGCTTGCTTATCTAAAGCTACGTTATAAATTGATAAACTGTTTTCATATAAAGAAGTAACTAATAAATATATCACATTTTGTTATAGACGTGTTATTTTGTTTCGACTTGTAGGTCATCGCTTGCCTAGCGGTTTCCTATGTTAGAGTCGGCTTCTTGTTTAAATGGATGCAATTGATAACCAGTATTTCTTTCACCTTGTAGGTACCTACTAAATTCGGGGCCCGAACACTTCAAATCCATTTTTATTGTATTCCTACAAAACCTACACCTTTATTTCAAACGTATTACAAGCTAAATATAAATATTTTAATTTAAAAAAAAACACTCTCAGATCGATTGATCTGAGTGAGAGCAAAATAAAGCCAGTAAAAATATTTTTGTAGATACACGAAACACCATGTGTAAAAGGGTCGGTGCAAATATTAATTTCGACTCTCCAAACAATTATTCAACTCACTGCTAATACAATGATAACGCCCTAAAGCCGTCGAGTGGCTTTACGCGAAAAAACAAATATAATCACACACATTAGTGAACACATTAAAGAACATTTTGATTTCTGTGAAAAACATTTTACTGAACATTGTATAAAACAATAAATTGTTTGTATCAGTGTAAACGAATGGAAAATTCTCGTGTTTTCTCTTTTAGGAATATTGTAAAAACGTGCTATTGCTGTTTCCAATCAAACTGGAAAACGAACCGAACATAGTTGGAAAAAGGGTAGCCAGAATGATTGACACTAGAAAATGGATAACGCCATTATAACAATAGAAACCCTAAACTGAAAAGTGTTTAGAAGTTTCTTCTAAGAGTGAACATTAGCTTTGGAAAAGCAAGAACGTAAAAGAAAGGTTTGAATAGACGTTCCGACGCAATTTGTTGTGTAAAACAAAGTGCCATATAGGGGGCAAAGGATTGTCATCGTCTAAGGGGCACATTATACATTATCATATTTCTAGGATCTTCTTCATTGTTACTTTGTTTTTCTTTGTTTGAAGTTGCAATTTGTTTACGTTTAAGAGAAAATTTAATGTAATTAGTATCATTAAATTTTTAATTTGAAAGGGTCGTCCTTTAAAATTGTAGGCAAATTTATCTTGCCATGTGGTAGGAATATAACACAGTAACAAATTGAATATACACAAATAGTATCTAATAAGAACCATTTAAAATTTCAGGTCGACGAGAGGGAGCCAGCCGAAGCAGAAGTTAAAGCCGTGATGCAGGTCTGCAGCGGCTGCGCCCCTGAGCCGTTCAAGAAGGCTCTGGTGATATCCTGGAGGTCTACCCCCAAGAAACTGTATAGTGGTGCACATTACTACAAGGGCTTACCGATCTGCCGAGCTTTTTAATCTTGACCTGAATTCTAACTTGAATGTACAAAGACTAACCTACTTATTTATAAACGATCTATAGTCATTTTGTAACACCTCATATACGCTATGGTATGTAACATGTACCTATTCTATAATTATGTTGGTCTACCCGTATCGTATATCGTTTACATCTAAACAAATTGTAATGACTTGTTCTACACTAGTTTACAAGACTTTAGTAGACATGTTAACAAATTCAAAAAGGTGAAAAAAGTAGTAGGTATATATTTTTGAAACAAATTTAATATCATATATTTTGGACAAAAAACATATTGTATCAAAATTTGTTTAAGAGTGTAAACTTGGTAAATAGTCGTAACGGAAACGGACTCAGGCGCAGCTCAATTCGACGTTTCGCCCGCGTATTAAACATATATACCTTCCTCTTGAATCACTCTGTCTATTGATGAAAATCGCATTAAATGTCATTGCGTAGTTTAGAATATCTAAGCGCGCAGACGCGGGAAGCGGCTTTGTTTATACTATGTAAAGAATATGGTGTTGAATCCCATTATATTCAATTGTGTTTAATGCTTATAAAACGTTTATAAATGTCAAGTTTGTATAAAGATAGGGTTATTATATTATAAATCATTTAAACGGCAAGGAGGCAAGCTTTATCTACGACTAAACATTGATTTTTAAATGTCTTTCTTATATAAACGCCATTTATTTTAAGTGTTAAAAATAAAAATATTTAGTTTTATCAAAAATACTACAATTAATTGATTAGAGGCTGCCAGATCATTTCGATCTGGGATGTGTAAATTAGTCATTGGGTGTCGAAACACATCGAGTGTTTATATTATTTATTGTAGTTATAAGAATACATTAAATGGTTGTTCGATTTTTCTTTAGTTTTAAGTAAATCTTACCAATTTGTTACCATTTTTTTAAATATATCTTTAAAGTGTAAAATTATTGTTTTATTTAAACACGAGACACATTAGATGTTTTTCTGGTATTCGTTGATCTGTATGCTGATAACATTATTATCTTGACGCAATTAAACGAACAACAGTTCTATTATAATAGTAATAGGGGTTTCAGTATGAAATGTTTTCATCGTTTTCACATGTTTTATAGTAACATACACTTTGAATTGACATTAAACCTTCATATTGTGTGAGATATTCGAGTGAAACTTTTTAACATTAAACCTCTGATATGTTTCCTTTTAAAAATATGCAACATTCGATTTTCGAATATCGATTGTTCTTTTTATTCAGCTTAGACTGAAAAGATGGATACTTCGAAAATCAGAGTAACTTTTAAATACGACTTCCGACGCGAAACTAACGCGGCAGAAACGGCTCGCAATATGAATGCTGCGTTTGGAGAGGAGACTGCTGAAACGCAACCCTGAATTTTTGGTTTAAATGCTTTCGTAATGGAAACATCGACTTAAAGAACGAACCACGTGGAAGATCGCGCACACAGAATAACGCTAAATTGAAATATATGATGGAAGCCGATCCGAGTCAAACTACCTTGGAATTAGCAGCATGGTTTAACGTTACCTTATTTACAATATTGACTCATTTGCCTTATGATTTGACTGATCTGCAGAAAGAAACGCGTGTTGAAATTGCGCTGCCTTGTTGAATAGAGGTACAGAGTGTTTTCACACAGTTTTTCAAATCTAGATCCCCAGAGTTCTATCGCAAAGATACTAATGAACTTCCGATTAGATGGCAGCAATGTATAGATAATGAAGGTTAGTATTTTGATTAAATAAATATGTTACATACATCTTGGAAAAAATCCGAGTTTTAATTTTGCAGTATAAATCAGCAATTTCATACTTTAACCCCTAATATTTTATTTACCTGTATAAAATGATATGTAGTGATCAACTAAATGAAACCTCCAGAGAATATAATTTCTCTAGAAACACCTGGCGTCGCTGTAATATTTTGAAGGAGACAAAACAGACTTACCTTTGATGGTCCCGCGAAGCACGAATGTCGACATAAAACTCGAACTTACCTTGGTCTTATGCACGTGCTGATGATGGTACTCCGAGTCAATCTCAGGCTCGCTGAAGTAGCTCTGATCCTATGAAAAAGAAAACAGTCGATATTAAGAGGACTGATGGTATGGATGTGGCTCTCAGAGTAGGGGAATAGTAAATACGATGGACAGACTGTGAAAGATTTCACGGCAACAAAATGGGTTTTTTTTGGATGGGAAATCATCTCTCGCTCTGGGCAGAGCGGGAGGGTGTGTCAGAATTTTACTGACTAAAACCCACCCGTGTTTCTTCAGTTGCTCATGTACCAGGGTCAGGGTGTCTCTTTCGAAAAATCTCGCGACCCTGGCAGGCATTGGTCCTAGCAGACCTGCTGACATCTCATTGAGGCGCGCGTGAAACACTAAGCACCGTCGACCCGAGCCTGGTCCTTATCGGGCGGCGAGCTACCCACTGCTCGCCGCCCGCCAGCTCGCGCCTACGGTGGCCGGGAGTCCGCTATCGAACAAAATGGGGTGACTATCAAGATGGTGACTAATCGAGAAGCCTTAATGCGCCGAACCAAAATAAATTGAGATAAAGGCAAACGAATAATTATGAAAAAACACCCTATATATTTTTTGTATAGGTATAAGTACGCGTACTCGTAGTAGAGTTGGATCGAGGTGGCTCTAAAAAAGGATGTCTGAGGGATTTGGGGGAGGCCTTTGCTCAGCAGCGGGAATGTGCAGGCTACTAAAAAAAAATAGGTATAAGTTCCAGGTATAAGATACAAGGCAACTGGGGCATTCCGAATCATGTACTGAATGTACTGGGGTACAGGTTGCGGGTTGATTTCCCTGCCACACTGTATGATTCATCATCATCATTTCAGCCGTAAGACGTCCACTGCTGAACTTAGGCTTTCCCCAATATGGCTTTGCCATAATCGCCACGCTTGGCAGGCAGGTTGGCGATCGCAGTATGGTGGTAAAATGCATAGAGAACGCTGCTGCCCATTCTCTAGTAAGTCCCTTAGTCGCCTTTTACGACACCCACGGGAAGAAATGGGGTGGTGTTATTCTTTACGTCCGGCACCACACGGTGCCCGTGCCGGTGCACTGTATGATTACAACAAACTTAAATGGCCTTACAGGAATAAAATAAACATCTCATTGATTACTTAGTTACTAAGTGATATGTTAATTCTATGATCTGTACCGTTGGTTGCAGTAACTAAGCTTGTTTCCGCAAACCTAATGAGTAAAGTTAGAACTACGACCATCAACGCTACATCCAAGTTGGACGCATTTACTAGCCTTGGAAACATCACAAGTCCGGTTCAGTGAGTATATGGGCGTACCAAATATTAGCTTTGCTAAAATTTTACTATTTTAGTTCGAATTTAATAATGTTTTTATAATTTCCTAATATTATTTTTATATACACTAATAAACAAATATTCTTAAATGTACCTTAAATACAAGAACAGTCTTTGATATAAGTTTTCTTCAATAAACTATTCTGAATTATTACTCCAACCCTTAACCACAGAACTAAGCGAAAATTTGATAATGTCTATTAATAGTTGTGTCTTTCCATATTTGTTCTGAACCGTACCTCCAGCCTGTCGTGGTGATATAATTTCATTGGACAGAACCTCAGGACCTACACGTGTATCAGTTAGTGCTGCTTAGTGGAAGCTTTAATATATGCTCGCTGTACTGGATCGATTGCTTTGGTTCGCATCGTTTTGTGTCTTATTGGACAGAATAATAATATGGCAACGCCATTTATCACCATCTTGATATTAAAAACTTTAAAGCTAAAGTTTACTTTCACGGCTTTAAGGAAAGTACGGA
This sequence comes from Aporophyla nigra, assembly GCA_947507805.1. Taxonomy (NCBI): domain Eukaryota; kingdom Metazoa; phylum Arthropoda; class Insecta; order Lepidoptera; family Noctuidae; genus Aporophyla; species Aporophyla nigra. The sequence goes on along the minus strand of OX382291.1, from coordinate 6,395,162 downwards.
AATTCTAAAATCTAGAGAAAAATCGTGCCAAAACCGCACCAAAAGCAAGACTAAAATCGTAATACGTACAATAAAACACAATACCCATTGTTTCTCACGATACTTTTGAACTAACTTAAGCATCCATATCGAAAAAAAAATTTTTTTAGCCTGCCCTGTCCCTCTGCTGAGCAGAAGCCTCCCTCAAATCCAGGCATTCTTTTCCAGGGCCACCTCGATCCAACTCTGGCGCGGATATACGCGTCTAGGTCGTCAAGCCACCTCTTCTTGGGCATCCAAACCATACGACATCTTAGAGTAATTTAGGTAGGTACAGTACTGCAAGATGATACGTACTTGATCCCAGCTCGGTGGTCCAGAGCATGGAGGTGCAGCAGCAGGAGGCATAGCAAGGGACCCCACGCCGACAGCACCGGGAAAGACACCTCCTCCAATATCCGTAGCCTCGAAGAGACGCAGGACAGACCGGTCTCGTATATCCCGAAGATGGGCTCTACAGAAGAAAAAAAAACATTGAATTAAGTATCTCGAAGTTTCGATAGAGGTTTTTGTCCCGCAGTTTGCTTAAAGGTTATTACAAATACAAATACGAAGTAAAATGTTCTTATTTTCAGCTATTGTCTGTCATTATGTTCTTCTAGGTAAGGCAAACAATTGGCCTAAGTAACTCTAAAACGGGGGGTAATCGTCTAAGAAAATTATGTCATGTCATCATTTGAAAGTCCTGTTGCTGCAGTTTCTATTGCCTTCTGGCGCAATTAAGATTCAGGAAAATCTTCCATTCCGTACTGGTAACACATTGACCTAAAGCTAGACTAGCGTAGTACGTACTTTGAATAGAATAAGAGGCTAGCTTATACTGGTTTCGTAGACGTTGCTATGCGGCCAACCGTACATCTTACTGAAATATTTATACACAGCCGGCGGGTACTCATTGGATTCTTCAAGAATCGTAATCTCATAAGCCAAAATTTCGTTCTACAACCTAAATCAAAGCTTTTATTTTATTGAGAGCACTTTTCAAAATAAATAAGATTGAAACACTTTACAAAAGAAAAAAATATGCTCTAGATGGTGTCGGGAAGACAAAATTATACCTATCCTATGTATATCTTGAAGTACGTAAATTTGAATATTTCGTATATTATTACAACAGATTTATGGTCTTATTCATAAAAAAGCTTATCGAAGGTAAAGTGCCTGATAGGCCTATAAAAACTTTGATAACTTTCATAAACGTCTCGTAAACGTTCTTTAACTAATAATATATGTCGAAATGTTGCCTAAATGGCAACATTTTGTCAACATAAAGACATCCAACAAGTTGACCAACACATCGAATCGTCAAACGAGAATTTCTGTCTAGATACCGAATAATTGTGATAGACATTATTACGTACTGTGAACTATCTACAGTTTCTACACTTCCAACGAGGTGACGTTATTGTTATTTAAATTTAAAAGTTAATTTGAAACTGTAATTGTCAACTGATTGCTTACAAATTGTCTGCTGTAGAGAGTTGGCGAATTTTCCTTAAACACTGGTATTGTAGGCTTCTGGCATCTATATCTTTATAATAGGTTTATTGAACATATGAATGCCAAAATGTGTTATTGAATAACACATTTTGACAACCAGACTGTAGCTAGGTTTTAGATGTTCAATAACTGTTTTATTTATATTATAATAAGTCTTTTAGTAGTTAACCAAATTATTTATTAACTCAATTGCAATATTACCGTCATTACATCGACAGGGGTACTTGTCTAACGATCGACATTATATCAATTCAGAGACGTCATACTTAGCGTTATTGAAAGGATGTCTTATTATTTTACAGATCTATGTCGTATTCTAGAAAACCTACTATTTGTAACAGAGAATTTGGAGTTATATTTTGTCTTCAATTACTTTTTTGAGTACTATGAAAATGGCTTCTATTCTTGACGTTTAGATTGAATTGATCGTAAAAAAAGATCTTGCTGGCACTGCTGGTTTCTCAGTAAGCCGTTTCACAGTACATGGAGAAGGTACATTGTGCTACTCGAAGAGCAATGAAGTAGGGCCTGCCATCTCTAATTAACCAAAGCATCCAATGCCTACTGGACTCCAATTAATTAATTATCTCGAATGTAAAGAACGGTGTATTTCTCATTCGTCTACAACTTTCATTTGTTTTTTTACAAGCGCATTTCATGCTGAATGAACTTTAACAAAGTGTTTTATGAAAAGTTTTTGTTTCAATTGGGCAGTAGCCGGTAAGTATCCGTGTCGGTGTAAATGATTAAATAAAATAAAAATGGTTTTATATTAATTTCTTGTTATTTGCAGGTCAATGTCAGGCTATAAGTATATTGGACAAACTAGATTTCCAACCGTAATAAGTGTGTATTTATAGAATTATCTATACAAATAAATAAAATTGGAGTGTCTGTTATTAATATTAAGATAACCACTTTTTACTAAGTGTATACACGTATACACGGTACATATACCAAAACAACATTTTTTAAAATTTTTGTCTGTCTGTCTGTTTGTTCCGGCTAGTCTCTGAAATGGCTGGACCGATATTGACGGAACTTTCACTGGCAGATAGCTGATGTAACAAGGAGTAATTTAGGCTACTTTTATTTTAGAAAAAATAAATAATAGTTTAAAAAAAACTAAAAACACGCTGAATTTTGAGACGTATGTCAGCGTAGTTTTCAAAGAAATGTTGAGAAAGTTTTAATGAAAAACTTTTTGTTAAATACCACGCGGACGAAGTCGCGGGTAACAGTTATTACCTATAATATAACCTGAATTAACACATCTTACCGCGGTAGTACGTCCTCCTGCGTTAATTTCCGACCTCCACGCGGGCGAAGCCGCGGGCAAAAGCTAGTTAATAATAAGTTTTTCTCTTACTAATACATCCACTATTCGCTTTATCCGTTGGAAAATTTAGAGACATATTGCTTGACTCAGTCAAGAAAATATGAGAATAATATTAAATCTCTCTAGTGTTTCTTTGCAGTTGCTGTACTGTATTATATTTTAATTCATATACTTATTTACTCCGTCCGACTTTTACTTTACCATTGTCTTTGTCTTTTTGTGTTTTTGAGAAGAACTTCGTTGGTTGCACATTTTGTATAACTACCTATGTTCTTTAGTTGTAAAATATAACATTTTATTGTTTGTTTCTTCGAATAAATTAAATAAAAATATACTTGGTACTATAAAGGTAAAGCTTGTAACTTTGTGAGTTTGTTTGTAGGTAAGAAGTAATCTCTGGACCAACCAGTCAGATTTAAAAATATAGGTAGGTACAGAGGAGGGGGCGCCCTAGGAGGACATATAGTGACCTTATTGGTGATGTTCTTCAGAAAGGTCAGGTGCGTAGTACTCGCAACCGGCGTGTGTGTGTGACCAATTGTATGAACCTGAACGAGGCAAAAGGAGTGTGTACAGATCGTAGCAGGTGGCGTTCCGTGGTTTCCGCCTACCCCCATGGGAAAAAGGCGTGATTGTATGTATGTATGTATGTAGGTAGGTATATATTTTAAATCTTTTGCACTTCATAGCCCATTTCAAGAGGAAAAATATAAGCTTTTAACATCACGCTACGACGGTTAGGAGCCGAGCCAAATGAAAAAAAGTCGGAGCCACTAAGTATAAGCGAAGTAATAACGCGGGCGGGTGATAGAATACGAGGCAAGACGGGTCGGAAATACAATATCAAGCAAACGACGTCGCGGGCTGAAGCTAGTTTAATAAAAATCTAGGTTCTTCTTGTTTAAATTTCGAATTTTGCATCCTTTAATACGGTACCCATAGTACTAAGTCAGTCCCAAATTCCACGTGAAAAATCATGTTCGCTATTATAAACCAGTCAAGTCATTTTGGATCCTATTATCATTTTAGCTTGGTAATTTTTCTTTTATTCAGGAAATCAGCGTAATGGAAAACTGACTGAAATTAAGGTTCTGCCGTTCGAATGTTCGGAAGTTAATAGGAACCTATTCCTGCAACGCTTTTGGTAACTGAGTTTGAGTTTATCAAATGATTTTATTTTGTGAAGGGGATAAGCCGCCTCCGCATCCAAGTGTTCGATTTCCAGAGAAGAGGGGCTACCACAACAGAATGGCAGCAGGGTGTGGATGTTGAGCTGTTACACAAATTATGCTCCACCTCCTCTCTTGCCCTCTGTGCCCCAAAACATGCAGCCAAGGTTCCTCTGTGCTGCCAAGATAATGCCGAGATACAGGCAAAGTTTTGTGCAAACAAAATGTAATAACTGTAGTGCCACCGACACTAAGAAGAAGAATAAAGACCTATCCAATGATACCCCACTTGACATAGTTCTTGGACTTTATTTTTTTCTTTGTCGCAATATGGCGACGACCAGACGATTTGATTACTCTCATGTCTTTAGTGACACACGCATGATTAAGACAAATCGATTGACGTAAGAATCATCCAAATCGGCTCAGGTATTTGGTATCCAGAGTTCCATAAAGGAATAAACAAACATACATACATACATTTATACTGACACCTACAAACGTGCAAAACCTACGCGTGATGAAATGCAAATAATGTGGTGGGGAGCAAAAAATCAGGTTTCTAATCTACAAATAATTATTCAATCAAATATACACGCATAGACTCCTAAAACGATAGTTCGAATAGTTCGATCTGCATGACGTAATTATCGCAGTAGAGGCATGGCCAGCAGGAAGCCCGGATATGGATTCAACAAAGCACTAGAACACTTGATATGATTCGCGACCCTAACACGTCATTGTTTACAGAACTTTACGTTTTCAACAAATAGTCTTTTAATGGAATTAAATGAGCTTAGAGGGTTGTATTCTTGTATTCTAAATTTTAATTTCACGGTCTACCCTGGAGCTTGCACCTTAAAGCGTATTTTTCCTCGTGAGCGACGCGAGGTCGCAATCAAACTAAATCTTTAAGGCTCCTACCCCGGCTGACTCATCACCTAACCTAAACGTGCAAGCATCCATTAAAAGAGGATTTTGCGAAAATCCTTTCTAAGAATCACCTTTTCGCCCACGAAGAAGAAACTGTAGTTCTATCTCTGGAAAATTCCTAGGGTTCCTAACTAGGGTTTATTTATAAACTTGAATCTTGGTATTAATACCTACGTACACCGCCCTTACTTGTTACCTACGACATAGAGGAGCTATTAACGTAAAATTGTTACCACTAATGCAGTTACTGTAGTCAGTCAGTACAGTCACCGTAAGAGATAAGTAACCCCTCTCGTCGGATATAGTTGACGTTTCATAAGAAACGGATCAATGTTTTCGAATGAAATTTAATTTGATAAGTTGTTTTGAATAATTAAATTAAATTTTATGCAAAAAGATCCATTGTTTTTAGGGTTCCGTTGCCAAATGGCAAAAAAAGGAACCCTATAGATTCGTCATGTCTGTCTGTCTGTCTGTCTTCTATCCGTCCGTATGTAACAGCCACTTTTTTCCGAAACTATAAGAGCTATGCTGTTGAAACTTGGTAAGTAGATGTATTCTGTGAACCGCATTAAGATTTTCACACAAAAGTAGAAAAAAAAAACAGTAAATTTTGGGGTACCCCATACTTAGAACTGAAACTCAATTTTTTTTTTTTCATCAAACCTATACGTGTGGGGTATCTATGGATAGGTCTTTAAAAATGATATTGAGGTTTCTACTATCATTTTTTTTTCTAAACTGAATGGTTTGCGCGAGAGACACTTCCAAAGTGATAAAATGTGTCCCCCCCCCCCCCCTGTAACTTCTAAAATAAGAGAATGATAAAACTAAAAAAAAATATATGAGGTACATTACTATGTAAACTTCCACCGAAAATTGGTTTGAACGAGATCTAATAAGTCGTTTTTTTTTTAATACGTCATAAATCGTAAACCGCAATTTACCTTTCATTCAATCAACTCAAATATAAAAATAAGTTTCATTTCATAAACATAAACCTTATACAAAAACAACACATAAACCGTGAATACCTACAGGTAACCCTCGGTGCGCGAGTCCGACTCGTACTTGGCCGGTTTTTTTTACTAAACTTCAACCATATCCGTAGACTCAAATTACTTTTTACTCTTTTGAATACCGTCCATTAAGTGTGTAAAAAAAAAATGAACGAAATTCCTTACGCGATACTCGCATGCACACACACTCATCATAATCTAGACTGCTTATGAATGCATGCAAGGGAGTGGGTTACCGTGGCCCTAGATAGGCAACTGAAGGTACACGGGTAGGTTTTAGTCAGTCTGACACGTCCTTCCGCTCCAACCAGAGCGGGAGACGTCATTTAATGAATTCCCACCAAAAAACAAAAGGGAGTGGGCCTTAATCCACCACGCGGGCCCAGTACGGGTTGGTAGATGTCACATGTCCTTGAATTTTTGGTCCAAAAGATGGCGAATTCCTCATGATGTTCTCCGTCACCGCTTAGATAGCAGCGGTGATGAGTAATATACACAAAGAAGAGCGCCTATCTGGGTTCGAGCCCACGATTTTACGACCCATAAGACGGAGCCGTTACTACTGGATCACCACTCCTCTTTACTGGACCACCACGCAAACTCTAAGTATAATAGGGAGAGAGAGATAGAGAGAAAGAGAGAGAGAGAGCGAGAGAGAGTTTGGGCATATACTCTTTTTCGTTACGTGACGATTTTTCCCAGTCAATTCTTATCGCAAGCCTAGAGAAGTTGTTTAAATAATAAAGTTGACAGTAATCGTTTTTTTTAAACTATATCTCCAAAAAGGGGTTTAGGCGGGTTGTATGTTTGTATGGCAGATTCATAACGCGCAATTTAATTGAAACTGAACCGCAAGTAAGTCTATTGAAAAAAAAAAAAAATGTTGGCACCTACATGTTTTTTTCGAAAATCAAGCCTTAACTGCTTAAAAAGGGAGAACTACCTAATCCGGTTAGTATAAAAAAAATCAATTTTATTACATAATTATTGATTAGGCACCGTAAATAAAGTCAAATTTCTAATAGAAAAAATTTAAGTAATTTTCGCCCATCAGCCGTCCCTATTACATATGAATAAGTACTAAACCCTCTGCTACTCCGTCGGCGATTACAGGTGTGATATTATTTTATGAGAAAATAAGAGGGTCAAGTATAATACCCACATTTCCAGCCGCAACGTGTTCTTTTTTCTAAAATGTAGGGCACGCTCTCCATTTTTTATCTGTGTTTAGTTTACACAATGGATTTCAGTATTGTATTGCCAACATGTAAAAATGTACTAATGGCATCTTCAATCCAAGATGGCGGACGGAAAAATAATTTAGGATAAACTCTTTTTCTAAATTCAGAACTACCTGATCAAAATCTAGAAAGGAGTATACAACAAAGTAAGCTGCAAATAACATGAAATAAATAACCATTTAGAAAATAAATCACTAAAGTCAAACGGTTTAAATACTAACATTAACGTCCAAAAATCATAACGGATATTTGACGACTGGCAACACTGAGTTAATATTTATATACTGTCAACCTTTCATCAGTAATATGATTCTATATTGACAGCGGCTATAACTCGTAGCAGTAAGGGTCATTTTTGTGTATTATAAACTCGAATGTGTAATTCACTGTACTATCTATGCACGAAACATCCAACAGACGAACGATAACTTTATGAAGAACACAGTCATGGCCGTCATGATGTCATTGCACAATTCCATAAAAAACACCCGATCGACACATTATTTCCATTATTATACCACTTTTAAACAATCACTGTATAATACGTATAGCTTAACGAAAAACCCTTTCAGCAAAATAAACACAACAAATAAGGGGAAAGTTTTAAAAATAGAACAGGCTACCATATCGGAAAGTGAATATTATAAAATCAAAACAATATGTAATAAAGACACTTACGGGCAACGGTAGTCGTGAACGTGGCTAAAACTTCGGCTTGGTTTCATCCTGAAGCGCGAAACAAAAACTTTTTCTTCGAGCGAATGTATGGATGGTCCAAAGTCGGGTGGAACACTGATTGCGACCCTCCCGCTTCTAGGGTGATCTCCCCGCGCAAACTCGGCCCGCTTCGCTCCCGCCAAAACAGTTGTGAACACGCGTTCAAGTAGTACTCGTGTTAAGGCTGATTTTTCAGCGGTCAGATATTGTTTATAAACAAAACATTACGCTTGTAATGTCTGAAGGGTTAGGCAGAGGAGTAGCTATAAGTTCATCCACATTTCGCCGGCAGTTCTCATAAACAGGAGCTATTAAACATGCAGGGGCTATTGTCAAACCCAGTAGGTAACTTTGTGTGAAGAATAAATATGACCGTTTGACAGGTCTAAGTTTTTTCATGGTTCGACATATTTTTCTTACAAATACTGTCACACCACAATAATCTTTCCTCCAATAAAAATAACGTGGCGATTGAAAAATCGACCATTATTGTACATAATAATAGTTTTATTTCTGCGGTTGTAGAGATGCCATATAAAATAACGTAATGGACAAACCTCATGTTTCCAGGAGAAACAAAATTAGATTTTTCTTTTAAGCCACTTCGAAAAGGAGCTTTTCAATTCTGCACCTACTTTATATGCATGTATGTTCGGCGATATCTCTAGCATTTGTGGATCGATTTAATTTTTTTAATTTTTGTGATTTGGTGATCCCATATACATTTTACTAACTGGGATTCGGCAGTTTTTGCGTTAGCTTTGATAATTCGATTTCTTTGATAATATCGTAGTACTTCCTGTCACTTTTGCTTATGAACATAGCAAATAGTGGTTTATGAATTGATTGTTTAGAATAGGTTTGTACCATGATTAGATGTGAAGAGAACGATTTTTATTACAAATCTGGTCGTAACTTTAATACTTTAATCTAAACTTTAATTTATATTTAAATACTGTCTTTGATATAATTTCTTAAATAAAATGAAAGCTAAAATAGCAAATATTAAATAAACCCTATAGTTCTAAAGATAGCGTGTCCGTTACATTTAAAAATAATGAATGAAATGAACGTGCCTTACGTTAGGTACCTTAAGTTTACGAAAGGAGATTGTTTTTAATGGGTCCCATGTATTATAACATCTATTAATCGTTTTAAAATTCTGTAAACCCATTTTCATTTTATTTAATCAACGTACAACCCGATACAGACCCGCAAACTGCAAAATGTTCCCATAGCGCATACACCTTAATAAAAAAACCGGCCAAGTGCGAGTCGGACTCGCGCACCGAGGGTTTCGTACAAATCTGCAAGTATTCACGGTTTATGCATAAGGTTTATGTTTATGAAATTAAATGTTTGGTTACCTAGAACATCAATTTTTAAAGCCTGGTCATGCTAGATACTGTTGCAACTGTTTGGTGACCGGGTTCCCTTGACTGTCGGCCGAGTAATGATGTTTCAAGATAACGGGCCTTCGCGCTGCCGAGCTGATGATTCGAACCTATAGTTATTAGAGATTTTGATCCATCAAGGTAGGTGTTAACTGTCGCGCGAATAATTTATCAGTTTCAAGTACTATTGAGGTGACGTTTTCGAGCAAGTGTTATTCGGTCTCACGTCATTCGATTTCTAGTAGGGAAACCCATGGTGACCAGACGTTGTTACTGTTAGCTGTTGTATTGATATTTATCTTCGACACGATATTAAGATGAGAGGTGGAGTGACGTTGAAAGTGATATACGTACCAGTAGGTATATCACTTTCAACGTCACGTACTTAGGTACAGTTATTAAAATATTTTCATCAACATCATCATCATTTCAGTCTAAAGACGTCTACTGCTGCACTTCGACCGGTTGTGCAACCCGCATCCAGCGGATTCCGGCGGCCTTCACAATTTCATCGGACCACTTTGTTGAAGGCCTTCCAACTCTACGTATTCCGGTACGCGGTCGCCACTCCGGAATCTTTCACTCCGGAATCTTTCACAAGACATGTGCCCTGCCCACCACCACTTAATCTTGGCATTTCTTCGGGCTATGTCGGTTACTTTGGTTCTCCTTGGGCTATGTCTTCATTTCTAATTAGATCGCGCAGGGAAATTCCAAGCATAGCCCTCTCCATTGCCATTTGGGTGACTTTCAGCCTTCTTATGAGACTTATTGTGAGGGAGCAGGTGTCAGTGCCATAGACCATCACTGGCAACACGTTAGTAAGTACTGGTACCTTTCGTCTTGAGACATCAAACGTCTTGGTCTGTTACATTCATAATATTTGTATTTCTTTTTTATTTCATGAACTGGTGTTTTGAATAACACCTTTTATTCCTACTATTTATTACTTAACTGTTCACTATTTTGATAAATTATACCCAATACTGATGAGGCTGGCCTAGTCACTAAACAATAACAGGTCTTATTCATAAAAAGTTACCGAACATCTAAACACTTGCTAAATACTGGTTTTCAAAGTGATATTCCTAAACGTATTTTAGCACTAAAACGTTTTATAAAGTTAAAAAAAGCCAGAACCCGTATAGAACTGTTTTTAGTTAAATGGCCGACTCTCTATAACAGCTGATTAAAAAGAAAATGACCTTTAACGTACAAATGTTGTGTGTCAACAATGTCAATTTCGAAGCAACTTTCAATAGACAGATACAATTTCAGATTAATTGTCATATTTAAATAACAAAGAAGTCACCGCATCGGAAATGTCAAAACTGTAGACATAAAAATAGTTCACAGTACGTAATAACGTCTTTGGTCACAATAATTCGGTATGTCAAACGAAAATGTCTGTCACATTTTCATTCGATGATTCGGTCAATTTGTTGCATAACTTCATTAAAATGGCATCATTTTGATTTATAAACGACTTATTAGTTAAAGAACGTTTATGAATATAAACAAAAAATTACAAAGGGTTTATAGGTTCATCGAGCACTTTAGCTAATGAAACTTCCATAACATTTTTTTATGAATAAGACCGTAGCTCTTTTAGTGATTTTATGGTTAAGATCTCATTTCTCAGTACTTATTCTCGTTAGCCGAAGAAACTATACATAATACTAACACTGTAATTTAGAGATCTGCAACAAATCAACATGTGTTTCAAGACGCCATAGTTTTTGGTGTGCATAACCGCCGAACAAAAAACCCTCTTTTTCGGTGAAAACGTTAAGCAACATTTGGGAAATACGACACTCCATTTTTTCAACCTTATTGGTGTACTATACAGCATTATTCTATTACCAAACTGAATTAAATTAATCTATCATATAAATTATGACACAATATGTTAGTGGAATATCGTTCAAAATTACTTGCTGTGGTTACAAAGGTTATTATGAACCTAATAAAATTCACAAGAATCGTCTTATGGCTCTCATCCACAGACAAAATAACATAACATCACGCCTTGTTTCTCCGAAGGGTTGGGCAGAGATGTACCAATAGTACACCCACATTTCGCCTGTTATGTTTAAGTCCCATGTAATAGGGGGCGAGCCTGTTGCCATCAACCGGGTACAAATCCAGACTCCGGGCTGCTACTGAGAAATTCCAGATGGAAAATCCCAATATCACTTTGCCCGACCTGGGAATCGAACCCAGGACCTCATGTTCAGCAGTAGCGCTTGCTACCACTAGACCAACGAGGCAGTCGTCAGAGGAGGTCACCAGAGGGGGTCACCAGCCATCAGTAGCGCTTGCTACCACTAGACCAACGAGGCAGTCGTCAGAGGAGGTCACCAGAGGGGGTCACCAGCCATCAGTAGCGCTTGCTACCACTAGACCAACGAGGCAGTCGTCAGAGGAGGTCACCAGAGGGGGTCACCAGCCATCAGTAGCGCTTGCTACCACTAGACCAACGAGGCAGTCGTCAGAGGAGGGTACCAGAGGGGGTCACCAGAGGGGGTCACCAGCCATCAGTAGCGCTTGCTACCACTAGACCAACGAGGCAGTCGTCAGAGGAGGTCACCAGAGGGGGTCACCAGCCATCAGTAGCGCTTGCTACCACTAGACCAACGAGGCAGTCGTCAGAGGAGGGTACCAGAGGGGGTCACCAGCCATCAGTAGCGCTTGCTACCACTAGACCAACGAGGCAGTCGTCAGAGGAGGGTACCAGAGGGGGTCACCAGAGGGGGTCACCAGCCATCAGTAGCGCTTGCTACCACTAGACCAACGAGGCAGTCGTCAGAGGAGGGTACCAGAGGGGGTCACCAGCCATCAGTAGCGCTTGCTACCACTAGACCAACGAGGCAGTCGTCAGAGGAGGTCACCAGAAGGGGTCACCAGCCATCAGTAGCGCTTGCTACCACTAGACCTACGAGGCAGTCGTCAGAGGAGGTCACCAGAGGGGGTCACCAGCCATCAGTAGGAATCACTTTCATTTTGACAGTTGCACAACATTCATGGCGTGGTTTACGTTGCTAAGCATACAATGTTTTCAGACATGAAAGAACGGGTTAGTAATAAGAATCAAAATGATTCAGATTCTTATTAATAGTGTGTTACGCAATAAATGTGCAGCATGGTATATGGTTATTTTAATAAAACGCTTATCGTATCACACATTAATTCATCTTTCTTTAACTACGTAATAAGTAGCAATTTACACAGTATCCTAGGACGGGCTGCGCGGTAATAGTGTAAGTGAATACAGAAGAGAACAGTAGTTTAACAAATTCATTGCGATTTACGTTGCTGAGTAAACAAATTTTTCGAACATATCAAGCAATGGATTAGGAGTTTCCTTCAAAATGATTCGGATTCTGGTGAATATTGTATTCGGATTCTAGTGCGAATTGCGAAAAACGTTAGAAAATTTGAATTTGGGGGGTACTCTGGAGTCTCTTCCGTAATACGCGATTATATATGGTTTCTGAATCTACATGCATTCTTTAAATGTAGTGGTGAAAAGAAATAACGCTTGTATCAAGGGTGGGTCCCGTGGACCCAGCTCTGTTAAAATGGTGATAAAATAAAAGAATGACACATTTGTTTAAATATAGTTTCATAAAAGATAATGAAACTGTCATAAACCTTTTTACGTTTTTTTACCAATATCAACACTAGGCACTGATATTTCCAATTTGCATTTTACTTTACATAAATCAGTAATTTTTATGAAACTAAAAATATGATATTGAACAAAAGTTATAAAACAGAATTAGTAAAATGGTACCAAATAATGTATCATATATTTTTTCTTTAACAAAAGTATACTTCCTAAAATCATAATAAAGAGAAAATAAAAATTAGTCCACAGTATTTATACTGGTCAAAATGAGTTAATTAGGTTTAGATCGACGTAGCGCATCTTCGCTCGTTAGGCAGGCATAGTGAGTATCTTTTTATTTTATTCCTCTCCAGTTTCAGGGTTTTGTCACGGTCTGGTACTAGCGCTGGTGGTACTTTTAGAACCGTGGCCATGCTTGACCCGAGGTGTGGGAATCCTTTAGACAAATGTAGCATCTCTCTCATTCAAGCATTGCTCCTTTTGGTTCCTAGAACCTATACTATCCATCTCTAATACCTGCAATAAAACTGAAATTCAAAATAATTAATCAATAATCAAAAAGTGACGTATTTATAGCGATAGCGGTTCATTGGACCCAGTCGGTTGTTGATACTGACCTTCGGAGTAGCGAGCGACACACGTCCTTCCCACTGCACGTCCTTCGGCTTACTACAGAAAGGTACCTAGTTACCCAGAGGCGGGGAGCGCTGCGTTGTTAGCGGATATTTTTAAACACGTTGAAAGATTGAACCTGGGTCCAATGGACCCAGGACTACGGTTCAGGGTTAAAATGTATGCGAGTCGCCCACCTTTTTTTAGTTGGTAGAGATGTCATGTTTTTGATTTATCTAATTAGAAAGTAAAATTTTACTGTCTTACCCACACTTTTTAGGGTTCCGTTGCCAAATGGCAAAAAACGGAACCCTTATAGATTCGTCATGTCTGTCTGTCCGAGTATGTCACAGCCACTTTTTTCCGAAACTATAAGAGCTATGCTAACTTGGTAAGTAGATGTATTCTGTGAACCGCATTAAGATTTTCACACAAAAATAGAAAAAAAAAAACAATAATATTTGGGGTTCCCCATACATAGAACTGAAACTCAAAAAAAAATTTTTCATCAAACCCATACGTGTGGGTTATCTATGGATAGGTCTTCAAAAATGACGTTGAGGTTTCTAATATATTTTTTTTTCTAAACCAAATAGTTTGCGCAAGAGACACTTCCAAAGTGGTAAAATGTGTCCCCCCTCCCCCCCCGTTACTTCTAAAATAAGGGAATGATAAAACTAAAAAAAATATATGATGTACCTACATTACCATGTAAACTTCCACCGAAAATTGGTTTGAACGAGATCTAGTAAGCAGTTTTTTTTTAATACGTTATAAATCGTAAACCACAATTTACCTTTCATTCAGTCTCCTCAAATATAAAAATTAAAAAAAAAACATTTAATTTCATAAAACCTTATTCATAAACCGGGATCACCTGCAGGTTTGTACGGAACCCTCGGTGCGCGAGTCCGACTCGCACTTGGCCGGTTTTTCATTTTTGTTGGAAAATTTTCGTCGATACAAATGTATTTATTATAGACAACTTTCTTAGTAACGCAAAACTAAGCTTAATACTCAATTGTATTAATACTCTGGATTATTACAAGGTTCTATTTTTATCAAGTCTAAGTGTTTTGGTTGGCAAAAAATAATGATTTTATTTATTTACCTGTCACAACTATCTTTACAGATCTTAAACCTAATTCGATAGTGTGGCTATAAACTATTATAACCTTCCTATTATTAATAATAGATACCTGCTTATATTTGGCTTTTATTTAGCTAAAGTAGGCGACAGTGAGGGGCGCGATGCGATGAATTTGATGAATTTATTTTGGCGTGCGTTTTTTTTTATTTTGCCATAGTTCGTCAGATATCTATTTATTAAAATCATAATGGTGTTAGGGATTATCATCATAGATGATCTAACGTATTTAAGTCGATAAGGGTGAATACTGTATCCGTCTAAATAGCTTTCTAATTTCCGCATTGTACGTGACCTTATTTTTAGAAGTTATAATGCGTATTATTAGCTATCCTAATAGACAGATAGAAAGATGCCACTGAGGACTTTTCTTAGACTTTTAAAAGAGAAATATCCCACCATACATTGTTTTGTTATCACTCAAAGGCATTCGGTAGCGTTTTGGATAAAAGCTCCAAGGTAGCTTTACTTTTTCCGATATTTTCTTCTATTATCTTCATATTTCAACCAATTTACACAAAACCTTATGAATTATCTGTCTATTGGTGAAAACCGCGCGAAAATCCGTTCAGTATTTATTGAGTTTATCGCGAACAGACAAACAGAGAGACGTGGCGAGGGACTTTGTTTTAAAATACATATATTATGTATTGATTAAGTGACTGAGGGATTAGGCTGTGCGTTGATATATCCACAGCACAAACCGCTAGCTCGACCTAGAGGCTTGAAATTTTTGGAAATTCCACCCCTAAGGAGGTGAAATAGGGTATCAAAGTTATAATAGAAGTCCGTCAGTTACGAAGTTAGAATCTTCTAAATAATGTTGTGTTTACCCGGACGCATAAAAATTAATTCATACGTGATAATTCCACCCGCGAAAGGGTGAAAAGGGGGTTGTATATAGGCTTATGCTTGGAAACTAATATAACGAATGACAGTGTTGTTGGAATATCTACCCTTAAGGGGGTGAAAAGGGGGATAAAATTTTGTATTCATTCAGAAAAAATCTTCAAGTACAAATTTTGTATATCTACATGTATCGTGTTATTACTTAGCCTCTAACGCCACCCATGTATCCGTCTATCTGTCCGTTCCCCACGCAAATGTATCAGTAGTCTGGAAATTATCAAAGAACTTTTGTATAGGTCTAATAGCCTAGTTTAAGACAAATTATCAGGATCTCGACACTTCACGGCCTACTAATATTAGAAATGTGAAAGATTGTATGTCGAAGTGATTGTTACTAAATCACGCAAAAACTGCTGAATAGATTTGGATAAAATTTGGCATATTTTATAACCCCGAATGACACAACCTGAACTCATAAGATACTTTTTATTACACGGGCGAAGCCACTGGCGAAAGTTATTTCATGTAAATCTGTCCGATTTGGTTAATGGAGCCGTAAGAAAAACTAAGAAGATTTGCCTTCAATCTAATTATACTACCCGGTCTTCTTATTTCGAAGACTTGTAGGTGTATTTTGAGTAACATTAGACAAACACAATATTCTCATAAACTATCAAGCCGAAGCCATTAGGAATTGAAACAAAACGTAGTCGAGGTAATTGTAATTTTATTTGACTTAATACAGTCTTATTGCAAAACGCGACCTAACTTTAGTTCTAGCCAGTGCATCTCCAACTTTATATCTATCTCGGTTAAGTTCTTAATACAAAAATGACAACTTAGCACCGGACTAACTTGTCAAACTTGTAAAAAGAACTGTTTCCGATATCTCTTCAAAAATATGCTCGATGATTTATCCAATTTTTTTTTTTTTTGTAATAATATCGTAGGTGTTTTAAGATTAATAACTTATTTAAAAAACCCGTAGTGCAGTATTTTCAAGGAAATTACTTGTTTATCTAAATGACACACTACGTCCATATGCTGTTTTTAAGGCATTTCATACAAATTGTCAAATGTTAACAATTGTATGTGTTCAGGTTGTGTCTAGGAAGTGTCGAAGGGCGGGCGTTTTGGGGGGACTGTCTCATGTAACTTTGACGTTCAAAAAGTGCTGACTCTCAGCCTAGTTTGAATA
Organism: Aporophyla nigra; assembly: GCA_947507805.1. NCBI lineage: Eukaryota > Metazoa > Arthropoda > Insecta > Lepidoptera > Noctuidae > Aporophyla > Aporophyla nigra. Next base: position 6,378,374 of record OX382291.1, on the reverse strand, counting down.
AATGACTTTTGATTTTGTAATTTAAAATAACGGACAGTAAGTACTTAGTCAATTCCCTGGCTAACACTAGGTATAAATTGTATCGTGATAAATTGTAGCTTAGATAGATGTTGATTATTTTAAAAGGTTTCGAGTTGAATTCAACGTGGTTGAATACGACGCGGTTGCGATGCCTTATTTAAATTCATTGTGATGTACAGGTAAATTGTTTTCAATGCTGGAAAATTTACGTAAGAGTTAGTATGACTATAATAATTGAGCGGAAACGATCCAATCCCCACCCAGTTACTTTTGAGATATTGGCGTTTGAAGTCCACGTGGTAATTTTCCATTACTATTTGTTTTTAAAATTAACAAAAAGTATAATTTCACTACAATATTAACACATTTTTTTAATTAGTAATGATATATTTACATGTTCTTTTAGAAATACTACTAAAGAACCAGAAAGTTTGAATTATTTAATATAAAATGTCCGCCATAGCCTCTCAAAATCAGGGCAGAAAAACATAGTTCTGTGCCCAAACTCCTTTTACAGTTTGGAAGTAAAAAAACTTCCTGAGAAACTATAAAACAATTTCTGTGGCAATTTTTTGTTACACAACACAACTCAAATTCAAAGTAAACTAAAGTGAGATTGTTCACTTAAACCAAAGAAGCTACTTGGCATGAATTTTCTTTAATAAACGTGTGCGATTGGAGGCTTCCGGCAGGAACGAAATTCCTTATGCGATAATCATAATGATGTCTGATGTTCTGTGAGAAACAGTATGCCAGGGTGTCCACTGTTCCGTGTTAGAATTTTGTTAATTATCTATTTATTAAAAAGTAAAGAAAAAAAATAACCTGCTGCCTTTTACGAAATTTACGGGGACGGAGTATGAAAGGCACAACTTAATTTGTATTTGTGGTGGATTGCAGAAAGCGAATATTTTTATATACATAATTGTATTTCTATTTAAATGAATTATGATCTAATTTTGATCACTGTGCGACCACTAGTTATTAAAATTCTGTAAAAACATACGTGATACGGTTGCGATTTTTTTCATGAAATAATCACTCAAAGAAATTAATTGAACTAAGAGGGTTGTCTTGATAATTTTAATTATTATAATTCCGTAAGTACATAGGTACTTACGTGTTTCAGTTGCGAGTCATAGTTTAATCAACATAGTACAATCTCGCAATGAACTGCAAAAAAAAAAACGAGGAAGCAACTCGAGGAAGAGAGCGTTCTCGCGCTTGTCGTTTCAGCTGTACTACGGAAAAATACCGGAACTTTCAAAGTTTTGGCCTCCCGCCGGAAAATCGGCGAGAAAACAATATTTTCCACCGAAAATCCCACCACCTAACATCGTCAACCGATTGTGATTAAAATTACCAACAAACGTTGAACTCTAATGTTTGTGTTAGAAATTGAAAGTGCTTCCTGATTTCATTCTCGCTCAATGGAAAAGCATTCTCGCTAACAAACAATTCAATAACCGACCGCCTCAACTAAGGCAAACATTTCTGTTTACATAGAGATGGCGCTGTTACGAAGTTTCACGTTGAACTTTCGTTTTTGATGTGGCGGAGAGATGGCGTAAGAGTGTCAACCTCCTGTGATGTTTGAAGCTATTTTCCAAAGCGAAAATGATTCGAGGTTTCCCACAACATTTCTTTTTTAGGATTGTAGTGGGTGGCGTCCTGTATATCTGCCTACCGCCATGGGACAAAGGCGTGAGGCCGAGGCGTTTATTTACAAAAGCGAGCACTTAAAGCTACTAAAATCTGTCAAATTCCTTTAAGGGCCTTGGTCCGGTTTAGTGCCGTAAAATGGTCACTTTATGAACCTATCTTCTCATTAACGACTTGGTTTGAAGATTTGAAAAAAAAATATTTTTGCTATAGATTCATGTACATAATTTTTACAAGAGCACTTTTTTCGTAGGGTTAAAACCTTTGCTGTAAAAAAATATTTACGACAACCCAATTTTTTGGCTTATATTTCATACTCCTACTAAACAGCTTTGTTATTTGGAAATATTTTTACACATAAAAATAAACGGTTATAGGCACTACGATTTTACAATAAAATATTGTAAATTAATCAAAATTTTGCAAAGAAATACCCCCATTTTAAGCCGTCAAGGGTAGAGGGGCTCTGCGCAAGCGCGGGCTGCAGTCGTGCATTAGCATTCAGACGGGAGGGCTGTGTCGCTCGCTGCTCCGCTCCAGCTATCGATCGACTACGCGCGACGTGTGTGTTAGTGTAAATACTTACGAACGTATTGTAACAGTGTGTGTTTATAGACTAGCTCCTTGCAGAGGAGTCGATTTGTTTGTGCGCGACGCGCGTGGACGCTTTATTAGTGGTGGCATTTCTAAATACTTTTTTGTGTATATATTTTATTGTGTGAACTGTAACATAGTTTGTATTTAAATAAAAATGCCCAGGCAAAGAAAGTGTTTAATTTATTAGCGATTATCCTACAGTTATTGACTATTTCTGTTTTGTTGTAATTTTTAATTTTTAGTGTCTCCTTACCAAAACTGTGCGTTACAAAAACAATCTTTTTTTTAAAATTATGTTAATATTTCTCATGTAAGTGAAATTTGTTTTTTATGAGAAATAAAGATATCTCTAACCCGAAAAGTTGTCTTTCTTTAATCAATCACATACCTGCATGTTTAAAGAAATATGTCCAGTATAAACATCAAATAGTTGCGTCTTTCTAAAGTATCAGCCATTGATCCACCATTCGGTACCTTTTACAGCCGTAGGCAAAAATACCGACTTTCGTCCATCTCTGCATAATCTTTGGTCGTTGTTTTAGTTTAGCGCGCCGCCGCCACTCGTTACGTGTGTGCGGGAGTATGGAGCTTAGCTCCGCCCATATGCTCAAGGTTAACGAGGATACTATACACCTTAATAGATTTTCAACTTTATCGCTACATTGTTAGGTTCAAGATTGACTGGGTTTGATAGTTTCGGGTAGCTTGATGTGCTGGCGTCTTTACCTATGTGTCCCTATGTATATACTTAAACGATTTTGTTTCGTTTATTATCTGCTAAAAATACGGATATAAAACAGGAACAAAACTTTTTAAATTACCCTATAACCGTACTTTCGAAACGTACTTACACCTAATGGAATTGATTATAATTTAAGAAGTTATGGTAATTCATTATCCACATTAGTTAGGTAGGTTTTAATGAATTTTAAATTTCCTTAAAATTCTTTCGGATTGTGATTGTAAGAGTTTTACGTATTGAATAATAATATTAATTGAATTTACTGATAGACTCAATTTAGTTGCAATGGAGGTGCATTATTTTTATACAGGTTTACAGTGGTCCTAAAATATTTTTTTGATTTTTCTTTGTATGGTTTTTCCGAAGTAATTAGTACCTACAAGTTTGTTCAATATATTTTATACTTTAAGAGAAAATTAAAACAGAAATATGTTGTTCGACAAAAAAACGTTGCATATTTTCAGTCAATTGAACTATTTTAAATTCATGATGTCCAGGTCTGGGTTGGGTGGGCAAACACGGTCGTAGAGCCGGCGAAGGTAAATCCACCTAACAATCAGGTTCATATTTTGTTTTCTTACTAACATCCCAACTCTGATATCTTGAGGATTAAGCAGAGGTGTAACACCTATGGGTAACTAATAATAAACCCACATTTTGCCAGTTCGTTCTAGAAATACATATCTACGTGTTTCAGTCTAGAATCATTGTTCAACCAACAACCTGTAAATTGCGAAAAGCGTAAGAAAAATTGAACTTCTCAGGCTTCCTTAGCCTATCCACCTAAACCTAATTATTTCAGCCAAAATCGTCCACTGCTGGACATAGGCCTCCCCAAGTCCCTTATTCGCCTTTTACTGAAAAGGAATGATAAAATTCCTAACGTCCAGCATCACTCGGACCACCGCCTTAACCTATCTTCAATGAAAGATCGAATCGCTATTGATGATAGACAATATTAGTACACGATGTCTCACAGTCATCAATAAAGGCTGTATACACAACGAATAAAATATGTTAATGTAAATATGTTAATTGGTTGTGGAGGTCAGATAGGCAGTCGCTCTATGTAAAATACTGGTACTCAGCTGCATCCGGTTAGACTGGAAGCTGACCCCAAAATAGTTGGGAAAAGGCTAGGCAGATGATAATGATGATGATGACTCAACGGAAAGACTCAATAGGTTTGTCCATATGGTTCTACTTGTGGTCCCGTATTTCCAATACAACCAAATTACACTAAAAAACAACACATGTTTAATTAGCCTTTTAATAAAAACTTCTGCATATTTAAATTCTTAAATCACTATATAAAGTAATAATAATGCATTTTGCTGAACAAATTGTTAATACTACAGAAGAGGAGTGAAACTTGAGTAATTGACAGTTCGACACGAGCAAAGTTCCGTCTTGTTTGAAAGTATTGAGTGAAAATACAATGAAAAGTAATTAAAAATTGGCTTTTGTACATTGAGGGTCTTAGCTATGAATATACAGATACTTTTACGCTTTTACTACATTTTTACGTATTACGTGCGTAAATCCGAGAATTAAGTAGTTCGTAAAGAAAAAAGTATAAATCAAATCTTAAAACATTTTGTTTGTAGTAGTTTTTTTTTTTTTAATCACTAACTTTGTTGATGTTACTTTTAAACAAGTAATTAAATATTTCGATCAGTAGATTACTCCTTCTGTTTAATTTAAAATAAATCCATTTGTAAATTAACTTCAAAACCACTGTAATTATTTTTTAAGTAAGTTCATGCATGCTGTGTTTATCGCTTCATATTGTACACTTGGTGTGTATTATAACTTGTATTATTAGATTATAAAGTGTAACAATTGTAGATAGACCAATAAATAAATAAATAAATAAAAACTTAATTTGCTCTTGTTATCTCCTCATTCTGAAGCTGTTTCGCAAAAAATCCTGACCTATATAGGTACCAATTTATTTCATTTTTCGGTCTATGTTGACTTTAAAATGTATCTACTCTGTGAACTAAGTGAATGGACTTCAAAATCCATTTCTCATTCAGATATACCACTATAAAATGACTTTAAATTATAATAGGTACTTTAATTTGAATTAGGCATATAATTATGTACTAGGTTTTAGCTAGCTCGCGGCTGCACCCGCGTGTATGTCGGAAATGTTGTTGCGATAATTTCGAACCATATGCCATCATAAAACTTCATCCTTTTGTGCCAAATTTCATCTTCGTAGGTCCAGTACTTTTGATATTTCGTGATTAATCAGTGAGTGACCTTTCGCTTTTATTTATCTACTAGCTTCCGCCAGCGGCTTCGCCCGCGTGAAAATTCAACCCCCCAATTCACCCTCTTAGGGATGGAATTTCAAAAAATCCTTTCTTAGTGGATACCTACTCTTCACAAAGAACACACCCTCCAAATTTCATGTCTCTACAACCAGCGGTTTAGGCTGTGCGTTGATATATCAGTCAGTCAGTCAGTCAGTCAGTCACTCAGGACTTTGAATTTTATATATATAGATATTACATAAAAATGTGTTGGTGTGTGTACGCTTCAAAAACTCAAAAAGTTCTGCACCAATCGAGCTGAAATTTTAGCATGATAAATAATCCGCATCAAGGATTGTTTTTTTTGCGCCAGTCACATATCCGCGACGCGTATTTTCAATCTGTACAAGGCTAGAACGCAAGGGTGTGAAACTAGTCGCGTATAGATTGGAAATCACTTTTTAATCAAGGTCTTCCAATCTATACAAGAGTAGTACGTAAATACTCGTGTATACTGTGTAGTGGCCAAAGTAACTAAATTGTTCCATAATATACAGTGCTACTCTGCATGCAAACTAAACCTGTAGGTATAGACGAGCGGCCGGCGAGTGGCAGAAACTACATGGTTTGGGGAGGTTAGGTTAAGTTAAAACTGTGACCTCCTATGGAAACGCCTTGATTCTGTTGACGAGCCCTGTCAGCGAAGTGTCCTTCATTTTATTCGTCAACCCCACACCTCTTCCGGCCTTTAAATCGATATCGATACACGAAAATTCGAAAGTTAGGTTAGAATATTAACAAACATATTTCTCAAAAATGGGGGGGGGGGGGTTCGAAACTTTTCCTTCACAGGAGAGGCTCTACACCTCCCCTCTCCTCCCGTAACACCCCTTAAATCGAAGCCCGGCAATCAAAAGTCGTACCAAATTCCTATGGTGGCATTCTGGCCTTGTATAAATTGGAAAGATGCACGTGCGCGTCTACGTTACACATTATATACAAGTAGTACGCAAAATTCGTGTATACATTGTAATCACAAGTTTAAAAAATGCATTACAAAATATACGCGAGCAGATTCCTATGGTTGCGTTTTGGCCTTGTACAGAATGGAAATACGCATCCGCGACCGCGAAAAAACAGTTTTTTTAACGATCAGCTGTGTACCAGTGACCGCGCCATCTGCCCGAAGCGAGGAAAACACTCGAATGTGCCACAGCGAAGCGTGGCAGGATACAGCTAGTAGATTATATTAATTAAAATGTAATTTTTAATCAACTATTCTTCGACACATATTATCCATGCAATTCGCCGGATAGACCAATCTGTTCTCTTTAGTAAATGTCCTGTTAAACAAGTAGGTCAACACGTTATTGGGACGCATCCTAATAATACTGTGACGTTACAACCAGAGATAAATAGATTGTTCTATCTCCAGTGGGCCAAAATTGGTTATTGGGTTCGGCCTTTGAGTAAAGGATAGTCGAGAGGACTACGCCTATCGGGTTAGCTTGTATGCCATTAAATTATATAATTAATTCCATAGATAAAAAGCACTTTCAGTTTTGCTCGAATTTTCCAAATTTTCTTTCCATGAAAACTTAAATCGGACTATTACTTATATTTCAAGCAAAAATTAGCCATTCTCAAGTGATTATTTTATATTATTTAAACAGATAGTCTTTATTTAATTAACTTGATTTCCACTTTGGAAAATTTTCCAATCGTCACATGACCTGAGTGAGCACAATATATTTTAATGAAGAAAATCAAACTGTCACTTTACATACATATTATATGACAGTTGTGTGAAGCAGGCATTTTAATATCACTGGAAAATCTCGTAAGTTACCTCCCGTACGACAAAGAATTTCTGCCTCCCCCTTCCACTTTTTATATTTATATCTAAGAGCTTATCATACTCTTTTATCAGACAGTTATGATCTGGATGAAACCTTATTGTAAATTGAAAATGTGACTTACCCACCGTAATCTTGTTACCTTAACCTGCCATGTATATCATTTAAATGCTGTAGATATATTCGTAAAAATGCACTCTGAGTTATTTCAAGGCATTGGATGCACCTGTTACGCTATGTTCAGCGTAATATAACACATATCAGATAACCTGACCGGCTAATTACTCCATAATTAAAAAAAAAACACCTTTTTCACAGTAGTTGCTTTTCTATGGTTATAATGATAGGTACCTAGTATAAAAAACTACTAATCAATTGCTTTAAAGCCGATTTATTCAAATTAAAGACAAAATCGTTTTATTCTGTAAATAAGTTTTAAAAAAAAAACATACCGACGACGTTTTCCGAATACCTAAGTTATCATTATCATCATTTCGTTTTTTTTTTAAATATATATATAAAATATAAAAATCTTTATTCCAGCTGAAAGACATCCACTGCTGGACATAGCCCTCACCCAATTTGAGGAGAGGGAGGGGGTTGCCATAATCGCCACACTTGGCAGGCGGGTTGGCGATCGCAGTCATGGTAGTAAAATGCATAGAGACTGCTGCTGCCCACTCTCTAGTAAGTCCCTTAGTCGCCTCTTACGATTCTCACGGCAAAAAATGGGATCGTGCTGTTCTTTACTTCCGGGACCACACGGAATACCTAAGTATAATTACATCATAATGCTTAGCATTCTTAATATAAGAATTATATTATAAAGTACCGGTTGTAACATCACTATTTAGTAAGTAATTAGTGTGTACACCACTATATATAATCGATGGTTCCGGTGTATACCTGTCACTCCGGCACTGCTATGTCAGATCCCGTCTGGGATACTGCTACTAAACTGTCTCTGTATATAATGTGATCCTCGTCTCAATAAACCAAGTCTACTCAACTTTATCTTTCATTCCAACAAACACAACAGTACCCACCATTTCTATTAGTTTCACTTATTTAATTATAGTATTCAATAATTTTCCATGCATGCTAGTTTTAGCTAACTGTTTTAGATACTGGAAAAAACGAAATCATCTGTATTTTTTTATATTCGTCTTGCAAATAAATTCATGTGAAAATTGAAACATAAACCAGGAGGCTTTTGTGTGTGTACTGTACCAGTTGATAGGTACTGTACGGCAAAGGCCGACAGTTGATGTACGGTTCCATTGTACGAACCGAAAGTTTCGATACAATTCAGCTGTACCTAACTGTGCGTGGTTGCTATTACTTAGATGAAGGAATGATTTCAATGAAGTAATATTTATTTCTGTAGAACATCTTTACACGGCAAAATTTAAATATATTTAAAACTTCAAATTTAGTAGTACTAGACGAGTTCGGTGTTTGTTAACCGACTACTCTGAGCAGAACCACTGACCTTGATCAGACCATAATGAGGACCATGGTAAGGGTCTGTGATGGTCTTTTTACGAAAAAGCCACAGATCTGAGTGGACCTTACCAGTCAATGCACGAATTTGGCAGTAATCTTGTAGCTCAACTCAGAACTTGAGGACCTCTACGACTCGTCGAAGCAAAGCATTGTGGTAAGCCGCATACATAGGTACACAAACTGCCAGACAATCGTTAGTAAATAAATGAGAAATAACATAAAAGAAAATGACACGCATAGTCCTCACATCATCTGCCTAGCCTTTTCCCAACAACGTTGGGGTCGGCTTAACAACACAATACCCCTTAACAAGACTGGTTGTCAGACTTTCGGGCTTCTGACGACCCGTAACGACTGTCAGAGATCTACAAATGACAGCAGGGACCAACGGTTTAACGTGCTTTCCGAGGCACGGAAGTGTCTTGATATGTTAAGATCACCCATCCACGGACCAACCGCGGCATGCAGCTGGCATTACTTAGCTACAAGACGCGACGCATAATCCTCACATTCACATTAATTAAAACAATCATATGTACCCTGATATAGGTATGATTTTTCAAAGTGAATGTATGTGTACAAAATATTCAATTCAACATACACAACAATTTAAAATCCTTCAAACATTCAATATTTGCCTTGTGAATAAAGTAGATAAACCGATGTTTCAGGGAAACAGACATCGGAATTCACCACCGCGTAGAAAACCCGCTACAATATTCCCGGCGAAAATTCAATCTAGCAGGCGGAACTACGGAATGATAACATTATTCTGTAGATATTGACCACGTTAACTCTGTTGTTCGCACACAAAGCTCAGGTATGCATTAAATTTTCCTACACTAAACGTATCTAACTTCTTTCGATGAGAAAGTAGGTTAGTAGAAAGTAGGCTATGATATCGTTCAAATTCCTTGACATTTTTTAGAAAAGCGCGGACATTTAATTTTTATTTTCATTATTTTTATTTTTTTTTCTCACTACGCACATAATTTATGTAATTGACATTGTTCAGTGTGATTAAAATTCTTAATGCGATCTAATTAATGCACTTGTTTAATTGTAGTTCATGTGTCTAAATTAATTTCTTGTTTAATTATATTGCATGTATTTATGACTACTTTTGTACGCCCTAGAGGCAAAACATAGCGCCCTCAATGTTTACCAAATAAGAACTAATAATGTACCTATGTTTTACAATAAATAAATGAATGAATAGGACAACGTTTTTTTTTACAAACGACTTCTTAAACTATAAACTGAATAAGCCTAAAAATAAAGTCAAATTTTTACTTTTTCAGGTCGATTGTTTAATTGTTTTTTTTTTTTTTTGGAACGAACTTGAGAATGGCAGCAGCGCTCTATTATGCATTTTACCATTATGCTGCAATGCCTGCCAAAAGTGATGAATATGGCCAACCCCCACGCATTGGGGGACTGTAGACCCAGCATCAACAGTAGACGTCATTTGGTTGAAATGTTGATGATGATGATGTTTTACATAGATTATAAATACCTATTAGCCAATCAGTGCTTGTAGTTAATCAATATGTGAAATAATACAAGACTTAGGATAATAATATCAAGTTTAGATTTCGTAGAATATTGTACTAACTGCTAATTGCTCATTGGAGTTCTATTGTCCTGATTCACGAACGCTCTTTGAAAACAAGAAGTTAATTAGTTCGTTTGCATGTGTGTTGAATCGGTGGCTTGACTCTGGTTTTAACTCCCCCTTTCTAGAAGTCGTTGTAGAAAAGGAGGAGTTTCTCAATTCGCTTATATTCTTTTAAAAGTGTCTTAAAATGATGGAGTTCTGAAAACTCCATCATTTATAAACCAACAAAAAAAAAAACTTTGGTTTGAAGGGGTATACTTACAGAGTGGTCCCATATAAATTTGGTAAAATACTGATAAGCGAATTTTGAGTTAGCTTCTTTCCACCTATATTATGGTGAGCATTATGCATACCATCATTGTTTTATAGATACGGCGATAGTCTGACTAAAACAGTCTTAATTATGATCTAGATTCAGGAAAAGCACTTTGACTTTATAAGTAAGAGTTCCATATGAATATGAACCTTATATTCAACTTCGTATATGTAATTTGCTTTTTATACAACTAATGTTTTCATTAGTTGGCTCTAATTAGCAAAGTACGGTATCTGAATCTCGTCCTCAGTCTGAATACGGTTGTACAAAATAGATGTTCAGACTTTGACAAAATATTTATGGAACTGTGGCGCCATTTGTGAGATTGTTTGAACTATCTGGACTGGCCGAATTGGCCCTGGATTGGCGAAGGGCCAATCGGAGCGTCGATGCATATAGTCCAGATTGTTCAAAGAATCTCACAATAAGGCCTCTGAACAAAAAGTCACTTTTTTAAATCTATCTTGCCGACTGCGATAGTCAAGGTAAACTCTTTACCGGTAATCAATCTGTCTGACAAGACTTCTGCAACGGTTTCTATTGACCGGCAAACTTTATCTATAATTACATCTATGTGAAGGCACCTTATTCCTTTCTTATATTCCCATTTTTCCTTATAAAGATACTAAGCAAAGGTAGTTCTTGTAAATCGTTTAGTATTCTTGTTAGAATATTTTTTATATTAATTTTTCTAACATTGTAACAAACACACACCCTAGTTACAATGTCAGGAATTGTAACCACACTTTAGAGAGGGGGCTCGTGGCTAAGAAAGAACAGCCGCACGCGTCGATCGATCAGGTTAAGCTACGCTTGCTGAGCTTGGTCCGTAGATGGGTGACCGTCTTTGCATACCAAGACCACTCCGTGCCTCGGAAAGCACGTTAAGCCGTTGGTCCCGGCTGTCATTTGTAGATCTCTGACAGTCGTTACGGACCTTACCAAGAAATATCTTATTACCATGTAAAATATTCAACCATGTGAGGTATTCAGCTGCATCCGGTTAGGCTAAAAGCCAACTCCAACACATTTGGGAAAACGCAAATGACAAAATTCAGTAGTAGTTCTAGTAAATATCATACCTACTAAATGTACCTATTCGTGTTCATTTGTCCGACGTTCAGAAACATATAGTACAAATATCAAAGGCCATTCCGCTCGCTTTATTGGATTTGTCACATGGATATATTGCATCAGCCGTTTGGTCTGTGCACAAGGGTCTTTGGCGACAAACCAGATTACACGCTGCCTGTCATCGCTACACGGAATAGCGCGACAGTTATTGAAATATACATTAGAACAGAGCGTGGTAATGGAAGTATCTGTTTTAGTCGGTGAACAAGAACGAATTATGTACAATGGTCTAATTATGAAGTTTCCCCAGTAGTAAATTTGTAAGGTAAATCAGAATAGTCATCCTCATCATCACTGCAGCCGTCAGACGTCTACTGCTGGACATAGGCCTCCCCATTTAGGGGGGAGGGGTTGCCATAATCGCTACGCTTGGCAGTCGGACTGGCGATCGCAGTGTGGTGGTAAAATGCATAAAGAACGCCGCTACCCATTCTCTAGTAAGTCTCTTAGTCACCTTTTACGACAACCACGGGAAGAAATGAGATGGTGCTATTATTTAAATTCGGCTCCACACGAAATAGGATGAGTTAACCACGATTTTGGCGCAAATGGGTTTGCTTAACGCATACTTAAAAACAAAACTAAGCCGCCATTCGTTTCCATCAGCGCAAGTTATTCAAAATTGAGCAAGGTTATGGCTAGGTAAACATATCGATCTCACATTTGTATTTATAGAGTTTGGTTTCCATTTCCACTACTGACGCTTGACTATACGTCTTGTCATGCATGACTAAACATTGCTATCAATATTGCCCACCCGAGTAGGAGGGATTCACGTAATGTACGGTACGTGTAAAGCCCATTTATGACGCTATTGTTGTAGAAGATGCGTTTTTTTTTACATCGATCGCATTAAGGCCTTCGACCATCATATTTTACCAGTAGCCGCTCTACGCCCGACAGTCCAGTACAGACCGAATGCAACTTGTTATTGAAAAAACAAATGCTAATAACGGGTAATTTGTACGCCCGCTACCGTCCTTGGATATCGTTGCCGTTTCTCAGGCTCCTCCTCCGAACTAAAGAGTCGATACGTTCGCAACCATGAATATCAGTCTTTTATTTATTTTTTCGCCATCCTGAGGATCCTGGCCAAGATAATGGCACACTTATGAACTGTCATTGGTTCTTGTTAAGTGTGCAAATTTTAAAATTAATCTGATGTCTTGAAGTGGGTGAAATTCTAATTCCAACATTTCGCTACATACATAGATATAGGCGAAGCATGTGAAAACTAGGTAATGTTACCAACAGCTAGGATACACTGATGTTAGTTGCCAGTAAGCTTCAAAACTAGACGGTTAATCTGTCTGTACCTTAGTATCTTCGGTCTCGAGAATTTCATGCCCCGGGTAGGTGTGTGTGAAATGCATGTAAGCTTGCGTGATTCCGGAAACTGTTTCTAACATATTTCACGAAAAAGGAGAATCTCATTTCGACCTGTATCGTTATGTAGATCTAGCCGCTCCACAAAATCGAAGTTTCGGTATTCAATTGAAACGCCGTATTATGCTAGGCCAGCTGGGTGTCAAGCGCTGACGTTCGAACGGATGTACCCGGAATATTGGACTATTCGCTTTCCATATTTATCGAACGTCCTAATAATGTGGATGCATGGCATTTAAAGCGATTTGGTTAGCGACCAACAAAGCGGCGAAATAGACGAATGAAATTCCGTTGTTACATTTATTAGCCGTTAGGATTTATAAATCTGGCATAAAGTAAGTATTTTATGGGTCAAGTACTGAAAATAATTGGTGGTTATGAGAAGATAGCAACATAACATAACATCACGCCTCGTTGCCCGGAAGGTGGGTGCAGAGGTGTACATGTAGGTGGACAACCCATTTCGCCAGTTACGTCTCAGAATATAGAAGGATGGAGAAATGGATCGATGGACCGGTGAATGGTGCTTTGAGGAGATAGTTTGAGTCGAATATCGATAACCGGGACTGTAAATATTTCATAGCAAGTAATAGAAGAAGACACCGTGTTTATCTACTACAAATTCCAGTAATAAATTCACTCCAGCTAGATTCGTCTACACTTACAAAAATATAAGGTTTCATGCATTGCGTTTCCACAACCCTTCATAATAATTTCGAGTGAGTAACAACACCTCTTTACAATGGTGTTTTATCTGGATTACATTAATCTGAATAGGTCGAAGTGGCGGTGCTTGGGGGAGGCCTATGTCCAGCAGTGGACGTCTTTCGGCTGAAATGATGATGATGATGATGATGACATTAATCTGAAATTTTTCAGCATTCTTTTATTTAAGTTAGCTGTTGTAATATAAAAGCTCGACACGATGTTATCGGTATAGACATAAACTCACCTTGAGTTTCAAAACGTTTAGCAAATTCTACAACTGTGTTCGATTTCTTGAAATCTACATTCAATAAATTATTAATATACCAACTACTACCTGAATTCAGGGGTTATCTATGAGTGCTTTAATATACATAACGTTGGTATAGTCGGTTTAGTACCTAATTGCAATTTCACTCTAAGGTTAAATGTCGCTTACACGTGTTTAGACGCCAATACGTCACACACACCAAACCGCCAATATGTCACACAAAATATGTCAAAGGGAAAATTCGAATCTCCTTTTCCTTGCACCATTGCAAAATTGGCAAGTAAATAAATTGCGAGGTCAACTGTACATCCTGAAAATTATTGAATGAAAATTAAGAGTACTAACCTGTCATCTTCTAATTCATAGAACATATCCTTCGAAGAGTCGTGAATGTAGATCTTGACGAGCGGGCTGTCCATATACTGCATCGTCAGCTGTTTCGGAAAACTTCTTACAAATAGCGCTTTCACAGTATCTATGGAAGTTATTTCGTTCGGCAGCAAGGCGCGTTTGGTTTCATTCCGGTACTGAAGGAACACCAAGCCTGCAAACAAAATGTTTAATTTTAGCTCATACTGGACAAAAAAACATTCACAAGGTCATTTAAAAGTTTAGCGCATCACATTTGTATAGTTCTTAAGTTCATAAATAAGACGATAAATAGCACCAAATTATTTAAGTGACACAAAAGAGGGGCTTGTTGCTAAGCAATAGCAGCCGCACGGTTCGATCGATCAGGTTAACACTAGAAGCCCTGAACATACGGACTGAGGTAAATTTGGATAAAAAAATATGTATATTGCAATTACGTGGTTGAAGTCTCCTATAAATAATAAATATTAGGTTGGGGAAAAAGTCTTTTCGTATTATAGTATGTATGAACTTGTAATAAAATCTCTTTGGCTATACTATTTGTATCTGGCTGGTTTTGGTATCATTGAAAGTTTAAATTTTAAAGAACATAATTCCAAATTCAAATTAGGAAAATGTGTGATTTTCATTTGTTTTTCGTACCGTCAAGATGAGTGAATCTAATGAAGAAATTCGATACATTTTAAAATTTTACTACAAAAAAGGTAAAAATGCAACGCAAGCCGTGAAAAAAATTTGCGTTGTTTATGGACCTAGTGTAGTGTTTGTGAGAGTAGCACAAATATGGTTTAAGCGTTTTCAATCCGGAAATTTTGATGTCAAAGATGCACGTCGCTCTGGTCGCCCTATTACGGATAAAATGGATGCCATTTTTGAAAAAGTGGAGCAAGATCGGCATACCAGTAGTTACGACGTAGCTGAAGAACTGGAAATTGACCACAAAACAGTTTTGGCGCATTTGAAAAAAACTGGGTACACAAAAAAGCTCGACATTTGGGTACCTCACGAGCTCACTGAAAGAAACCTAATGAACCGTGTACTCATTTGTGATTCTTTATTACGACGTAATGAAACCGAACCATTTTTGAAGAAGCTGAAAACTGGTGAAGAAATGTGGATCACGTATGACAAGAACGTGCGAAAAAGGTCGTGGTCAAAGGCCGGTCAGGCTTCACAGACTGTGGCGAAACCCGGGTTAACTCGCAACAAGGTGATGCTGTGTGTGTGGTGGGATTGGAAGGGCATTATTCATTATGAGCTGCTACCACCAGGCAGGACCATCGATTCTGAACTCTACTGCGAACAACTGATGAGATTAAAGCAAGAAGTTGAGAGAAAGCGGCCGGAATTAATCAACAGAAGGGGTGTGGTTTTTCATCATGATAACGCTAGACCTCACACATCTTTAGCCACCCAAAAAAAATTAAGAGAGTTTGGCTGGGAGGTGTTAATGCATCCGCCGTATAGTCCTGACCTTGCACCTTCAGATTTCCACCTGTTTCGGTCTCTTCAGAATTCTTTAGGCAGTGTCAGGTGGACATCACGAGAGGACTGCCAAAACCACTTGTCGCGGTATTTTGACCAGAAGTCCCAAAATTTCTATAGCAATGGGATCCCATGTCCCTACCTACAAGATGGCAAAAAGTTATCGAACAAAATGGTACCTACATACTTTAGTTAAATGTAAATAAACTTTATTAAAAAATGTTTTGAATTTTCTTAAAAAATGCGAAGAAACTTTTTCCCCAACCTATTATAATAATCATCATATTTCATGAAAAGTCATAAAAAGTTACGATTATATGCATAATAAAATATTAATTAGAGCAGGAAGAATATTGAAATGGGTCAAATTTGGGACGCCCGCACTTCTGGTGTTAAGCTCCGCTTGCCGGTTGGTCCGCGGATGGGTGACCAACTTAACATACCAACACCAGTCTTACTAATGGTTATCGTACTACCCAGTAACTGGGATGTGGAAGTCTGATAAGCAGTCTCTTCTTCAATGTACAAAACTGGTATTCAGCTACATCCGGTTACAATGTAAGCCTACCCCAGCATAGTTGTGAAAAGGCTGGCAGATGATGAAGAAATGGCACCAACTGTTTTGCACACCGTACCGAAATAGCGAAATATGTAGCAATTTTTTTATTTAAAATACCGTCCTTGTTCACTCATGCTTTATACAAGGAAATGTAGAGAGGTGTTGTGAGCTCTCGCTTTGAACAAAGTTCCTTTCGCTGCATGTTAAACAACAGGCATAACAGAACAAGTAAATAACGTATGAAAGTAACTTAACAAAAAAGACGAGAACAGAGGAGCATGGAACGAAGCTCCCTTCGCTGTTTTTTTTTTGTCACTTTTTTGTATGTCACCCTCTGTAAATTTTAAAACTGGATTTAACTTCCAACGAGTATAAACTAAAACAATAAGCTTCCCTTGCACATATTAGAATGCTTTGAAGTTGTTAATTGTGAGCTTTTGTCAAAATAAATGTTACCAAACACAACGGTACTCTCTTTCAGTCAGTATTATCCGTAAAAGCGCTTTTAATTCGTAAAACAAATTAGTCTTACGATTCGATCTGATATATTCGTGATTGATAGATTAGGTAATACTGTGTGGTTAAGTTTCAATAAGACCTATAAGGGCGCGACGCGATAGATCGACGCGGCACTCGCTGAACACTAACGAAGTAACGACATTATTCGACAAGAGTTGAGTCGCGTTGTCACGCCGCGCCTGTCTAACGAAGCCTTAAAATACGGGAAAATGAATGAACCAGTGCGCAAACCGTTACCATGAATATGGTTACGTTCAAGAGCGGATTCAGAAAGGTGGGGGAGGGGGCATTGGCACGGGCAAAAACAGCATAGAACATTTTTTGTTTTCTAACGGACAGAAAACATGTACTCATCTTTCTTGAAATACGAGCTAGTTCATCGTACAACAGCTGTTTAGCTGTTGCCTACTTCGGAATTACATAGATTACGCGTTGCTGTTTTCAAACAACGCTAATGTGCCATGCGCCTGAGGGGTAATTGTGTAACTATCTGTAGGAATCGCTTTCATATTGACTGTTCAACAACATTCATTACCTACGTTATTTACGTCGTTGAACAGACAATTTTTTCTTACATAAGACGCAATAGAAACTATCTTCTAGTGCGTTACGAATTTTACTTGCGACGCAAAAATACCGCGATAAGACTCAACCGTGAACATGGAGGGCCTTAACATCGATGACGTAAAGACAGGTTATTATTTTTTAAAGCAAAAAGTCAACGTGTTTAAGCAATCATCATCATCATCATCATTTCAGCCGAAATACGTACACTGCTGGACATATGCCACCCCAAGCACCGCCACTTCGAGAGGTTCTTGGCTTCAAGCATCCAAAGTCTTCCTGCGGCCTTCACCAGAGGGGTAATTGCGTAACTTGCTATCAATAGTAATCGGTTTCATTTTTAAACAACATTCATTGCGTTATTTACGTTGCTGACCTGACAATTTATTCGAACAAATGATGCAATGAATTACAAATAGGTAATCTTCAATATGATTCAGATTCTGAATGATAGTGCGTTCCACAATTAGGGTGCTGAGGCAATTCTCGTAATGTTAAGAACGTTCACAGTCTGATCTCAGTCTCAATCCGTCTAAAACGCGTCTATTTTCCATACATTTTTGACAAGTTTATGACATTTGATTATAGCCGAGACTGCGACTAGATTTTGAACGTGTCTAATAAGGCCTTTACGTCATCGGTCCATCTTGTGGGAGGCCTTCCAACGCTACGCCTTCCAGTTTAAGCAATATCTAGACGTTATAAATATAAAATAGGTTGTTAT
The DNA here is from genome assembly GCA_947507805.1 of Aporophyla nigra. Lineage (NCBI taxonomy): Eukaryota > Metazoa > Arthropoda > Insecta > Lepidoptera > Noctuidae > Aporophyla > Aporophyla nigra. The sequence goes on along the minus strand of OX382291.1, from coordinate 6,360,076 downwards.
GGTAGTTTTTTCCACTAATGGCGAACAAATATCAAATAGGATAAGATATTAAACTACAATTAATAACATACGTTTTCTTAGTATTTTTAGGGTTCCGCACCTAAAAAGGAAAAAGCGGAACCCTTATAGGATCACTTTGTTGTCCGTCCGTCCGTCCGTCCGTCCGTCTGTCAAGACCCTTTTTCTCAGAAACGCGTGGAGGTATCAAGCTGAAATTTATATCAAATACTCAGGTCTACTGTCCCTTGAAGCTGTGAAAAAATCAAACTTCTAACCTAACGCAATCAAAAGATATAGCCGTTAATATCGCAAATTTCCACAAATTTTCGAAACTCGCAAGGGAATCAAAACCTAAAGGGTATCAGGAAAAAAAAGTCTTATAGCACAGATAAAGGAAAAGTTGCGAAAACCGTAATTTTTTAGTTACATCATATAATAAACAGAACAAAACACAGACAGAAATAAAACCAAGCCAAGAAACAGAACAGAACTACGACTCGATTGTCGTGATGGGTGAACTTTTACTTATATACCTACAGGTTTGTACGGAACCCTCGGTGCGCGAGTCCGACTCACACTTGGCCGGTTTTTTTTTTAACCTAAGTACAAGCTTTCAACAAAGCATTTTCCCGATGTTATTATTTGAGAATAACATGGAACGCAATATTGTGTATATGGACAAGGACCGCAGGCCATATTCTGCGGTCCTTTTCCATTGTTAGTCTAATGTACTTGTGGCTTACGAAGCATAATAGAGATCTAAACCCTACTATTCTCTTTCTGTTTTAATAATTTTATATTTTTTTATCGGTATTACTGATATTTCAAGGTACTTTCAATGGTAGACATTCATGTAAAATAGATAAAGATCATTTTAGTAAATTGCGGGTAAATGATTATCTCTGTGTTATTCAAATAAGGTCAGGCGCGGTCGCAGCCTAACATTTTGGCGGGGGGGGGGGGGGGGGGATCACCATGAGTACTGAAGAATATTTTTAGGAAGGTATATCCTCTTTGGTCTAGTAGTCGCGAGCGCTACTGATCAGCATGATGTCCCGGGTTATAATCTTTTTGCAAATGGAGTCGGAATGGGAGTCTCCATGGCTCAAGTGAGAACCATTTTAAGATAGTAAGACAGGCAAATCGTTCAGGGTTTCGACAGCATGACTGTCTTTACGGTCATGACCCCTAGAGCCCCCCCCCCCCCTCGGACCGCGCCTGAATAAGATAGGTAGGTAGGGTATATTTATATAATACCTAAAAAATGTTGAAGTCCGAAAGTCTGACAACTAGTCTTACAAAGAGGTTTCCTTTTACCCAGTAAATAGGTTGTCAGATAAACAGTCGTTCGATATAACCGTTCTGGTATTCAGCTACATCAGGTTAGATGAGAAGCCGACCCTAACATAGTTGGGAGAAGGCTAGGGCAGATGATGATGAAGTCAGAAGATCTTGTTTACCCACCTTTGACTTTGTAAAGATGGTCACCCATCCACGAACCAACCGCGGCAAGCGTAGCTTAACCTGATTGATCGATCCGTGCGGCTGTTATTACTTAGCGACAAGAGCCTCTGATCTATGCCTCCAATAATAGTTTTAAAAAAAATCAACGTTCAAACTTCTCAATATTCGTGACATTTACTGTATTGCCGGGAAACCCGACACCAAGAAACATAATATTTCAGAAATGTCTTCATTCGCCCTTCAATATCTTATAATACCCATCATACATCAAACAAACTCAACCAGAGTTCCGTAAGCAGGTCACCCGGGTTGTGAATGTAGTGAACGGGCCGAGAAGCTAATTGAACACGCAAGGAAGCTTTTTTAACCGACTTCAAAAAAGGAGGAGGTTATCAATTCGACTGTATTTTTTTATGTTTGTTCCCTCATAACTCTTGACTAGGTGAACCGATTCTGATGATTTGTTATTTGAAGGCTGGTGCTTCCCGAATGGTTCCATTTAAATTTGGTTCCATTCGGACAATGGAATCCATGTGAAAACCATATAAGTCTTAAATTTGCATTCAGTATTTGCGCGACAAATGAACGAATAACGCAATTAAATTAGTGCACCCCGCACTACTATACACCTATCTACTATCTACCATAACTAAAAAGTAAAAAATATATTTTTTTTTTACAAAAAAATAACAACCGACTTCCTTAAAAAAAAACTTCCTTTAAGGTAGTCGGTTGTAATTTTTTTGGAAAAAGTTTTTTATAACGCCGTGAACTTAGAAAATGCAACAAAATTTTATACTTACTGCTAGACTTCGGACAGAAAGATTTTAATAGGAAAGTAGACGGCAAATCAACAAATCAGTTATCTGGAGCAATCTTATACCCAACATGAATTATCCAGCCCATTAATTTGCATTGTTACAGGTACTTATTCCATACTTTTATTTTCGAAGTTTACGGTTTCGCGTCACCGATGGACGTGACGGACGTGTTAATCTGACCGCGTCACCGATGGACGTGCTAGTATGACCGCGTCCCGTATCAGCGACATGAAAATGACACGTGCTGCTTTTTTTTAAATTTTATGTTTCTCGGCAGACTCCATGACTGCCTATTTTTTTGCCTTATGTGCGAACGTATTAAGTACTATAACATTCCCTATTTCACTTGTTTAGCTGTGTATGAAGATTTACGTATGCTGTAGCTTCACTATAATCATGTTAGACACACTTATAAAACTCAGTTATTTATAAAAAAAAGCGCGTTGGGTTGGCGATATCGTCAGGGTTGCTGGAAACGCGTGGTTGAGAGACGCACGGAATCGAGATGTATGGCGACAAAAGGTCCTCCACCTTTTTCCGCCATATATCTTGGTTCCTTTACCCAGCAGTGGATGATTCTAGACTGAGATGATGATGATGATGATTTATAAGAACATGCTCTTAAAAATCACATAAATAAACTTACCTAAGCCTTCTTCCCAAGGGAGTAGGCAAAAACCACGGAGCAAATTGCTCCGTGGCAAAAACTACAGAACGACCTGCCACGATACTAACATATCATAAGTACCATTTCATATTAAAATAAACAGTTCCTATGACGTTCATAAACGCGGCTTGTTTCAATAAACAAGGGTGGTGGCAGCCGATGGCCCCAGGGGAGGCTAGTTGATATGAAAGATGAGAGAATTATTGTAGGTACTTACATTCATAAGCACATACAGCTTTAAACGTATAGTGCCAGTCTTACGCTACAGCGATTATATAAGCAGATTATTAAGAGCCTGCATAAAACTCAACGAGCTCTTCACTGTTCAATGAATAAAATGGTCTGGCTATGGTAAATGAGTGAACAGTTTCTTTTTTTTTAAATTACTTTTTGTTTCGGGAAGAATGTTTCTACCTCGTTGATTCAACAACGATGAGATTTGTTGGGCTAGGTTGATAAATCTCTAAGGGCCCACCATTTGCCCCCACCCCGTGGCGACGCCAATGACAATAAATGATCATTATAAACAAGATAATACTGACGCTTCATCGAAATATGGCTGAATTTAGCCAAATTGTTAAATTACTACGAATTTTATCGAATTCGTAGTAAATTTAACTAAATGACTGTCAACTAATCCTAGCAATAATTCATTTCTAATTCCTTTCATTGACGGACACAAGTTCTTTTCTACTACTATCAAACAAACAAAAATGTTAGCGTGGGTGATGATTAACTGTACAAACACTTAGTCTACGATTGAATAACCAGAATTCTCTGATGCGAACATTCTTGTATTACAGACATCATTTTAATTGACATGTAACGTCTACCAAGCGATCGAAATATTGTCATTTTCTTAAATCTCGCCCTTATAAGTATTTATCGGTACCTATCTTAATTGGTGGTATCAATAATATTATAAATATTGCATCCGGTACTCAAGACCAAAGGTCCTCCGCCTATCTTGATATGATTGCGTTTCACGGTATGCTTGCACACCACACAGTGCCAAGTCCAGTCCTATATGTTTAGACCACAATTACGTAGTGCGGTCCAAGAGTTCTTAGCCTAACATAGAAGGACAGATGGAAATTAAACAAAACTAATATTATTTTTCAATATACTCTCCCTTTATTGCAACACATTTTTCAGAACGTCTGATTAATGCTTATATGCCACTATAAAAATATGCTGAATCTTTACTATCAAAGTGGTCGTAAACAGCCTGTTTAATTTCATCATTGTTGTTAAATTTTTTCCCTCCCAAATCAGATTTTAATATTGAAAACAAAAAATAGTCTGAGGGGGCCAGGTCAGGGCTATATGGGGGATGATTTATCTCAATGACGCCGCATTCCTTAACTGTAGACTTCGAAATCGTAGCAGTGTGGACTGGAGAATTGTCCTGAAGCAATCGGACACCTCGAGTTATTTTTCCTCGTCTTTTTTAAATAATTTTCTGGCGTAACTGTCGTAGGAAGTCACTATAATAAGCTGTGTTTACAACCGTGTTACTTTCCTTGAAATCGATGGGAAGGATTCCCTCACAGTCCCAAAAAATTGTAGCCATGAGCTTCTTAACGCTTCGGGTGACCTTAGCTTTTTTTGGTGCCGGTTCTCCTTTTCTGTGCCATTCCATCGAGTCCCTTTTAGACGTCAGATCGTAGTAAAGAGTCATAGTTTCATCGCATGTCATAATCGATTGAATAACTGCTTCCTGGTCATCGCGGCAAAGCACTAAAAATTCTTCACAACATTCAACACGTCGCTGCTTTTGGACTGCACTAAGAATCCTTGGGGGTGCCACAATGCACTAATTTTTGTCATGTGTAAATTGCTTGTGAAGAATTCTGAGAACACTTGTTTTTGAAAGTCCAGACTATGCAGCAATTTCTTTTGTTTTTAATCTACGGTCACTCAGAACAATGTCTTCCACAAATTGAATATTTTCTGGGGTCGTCATTGTAACAGGGCCTCCTTCACGAGGATCATCTTCCAATGATTCTCTACCCCAACGAAACAACTTAGACCAGTTTTTTATTGTTGCATACGAAGGGCAAGAGTCACCGTAAACGGCCGTCAATCTTTCTTTTATTTACGTTGTCATTAGACCTTCTTTAGCTAAAAACTTTTTAACAGCGCGATATTCAATTTTATACAATTTGTGAAAATCACTCGACTGCATGTATGTAAATCGCTCTCAAAACTAAAGTACAAAATGGAACAAGTTGAAACTCAACACAATGCATGTTGAGACTTGTACCTACTTTATGAAGGAAAACCCTAATTACGTCCTGTTTATTTTCTATGTGAGGCTAACAACTCATGGACCGCACTACGTATGATATTAAAAACCAGAGTGACTGCTCATTGCTACGATGAACAAACATTTATTACTGGATCATAATTCTGTCATACTATTCATCCTACTAATATTATAAATGTGAAAGTTTGTGACGATGGATGAATGTTTGTTACTCTTTCACGGAAAAAACTTCAGACCGAATTTGGATGGCATTTGGCACACAGATAGTTAGTTAATAACCTGAATTAACGCATAGGGTACTTTTTTCCTGGTAGTATGTTCTCGCAGGATAATTTCCGACCTCCACGCGAGCGAAACGACTGGCAAAAGCTAGTGAACACTAAATCTAAGCGAACAATTATTAAAAAAACATTCGGTCGTATTGATTCCAAAGAATTGATTTCTGTCCTCCCTCATTATATTAAACCACAGCATAACAAGCAGTATCCGCAAAAGAATTCTCAAACCCTGGATAACAAAAGGGACTTAAAAGAATGTATGCGAAATGCGACTAGCGTCTAGCTTTATCATATAAAATCTTAGAAAATCCAGGAAATGAAAATATTCAATGCATATCAGAGATACAGGCTATCTGTAATGAATATTTTAAATAAAGGAAAGATTTATTATGAAAAATATTTGATTATTAAGCTGGAAATAATGAACAAGGAGTTGCAGGAAACCATTAAAACATTACAGATTATGCACCTGCACCTCAAAGCACACTGCTGCTTTGTTATGGTTTTTGGAAAGTCGTAATTAAACACATCTAACTTCCACGGAAATGGGGCGGTACCCTGACCGATTACGGGCATTGACCTTCATCCATCGAAATATGTTTTTTGTTTCATTCGTTTTCGAAATCGATACCTTGTAAAAGTATTTCCAGTTAATGTAATTTGTACTCTGCATACTCGGAAAGCAAGAGCTACCAAACCTTCCAGTTATTTACATAATCGCAACTTGCTATACAATAAATCATCAAAATCATGAAAGTAGATAATTGTCCGCGTTTGTCAAAAACTAACTCCATCAAATCTATATTTATAAAAGCGAAAGGTCACTGATTCTGACTGAGGATTCATACATTCATTCTCTCACCGATTAATCACGAAATCTCATAAATGACTACCTGCATCTTCGCAGGTAGTCATTTTTGAAATTTGGCAGTGACGTGGATTTTGAGTAAGAGACGTCAGCTAAGATAGGATATTAGGAACTTCCCGCCCTGTTTCACCCCTATTATGGGGGGAGTCCCAGTAAACGGGTGGATAAGGGGGGAAGTTTGTATGACAGTCCGTCAGTTTCAAAGCTAGGTACTTCAAATTTCATTTTCAGGCTGACGTTTACTCACCGATTTTGATAATTATACCCACGAAGATCTGAAAGTTCTTAATTTTTATAGTAAACATCATTAAATTTATTATTTAGGCATATGGTTGGAAGCTTACGTAATGAATCGGTGTTGTTAGAATTTCAACCATCAAGGGTCAAAATAGGGATGAAATGTTGTATATAAATTGTTCATTCACAAAATTATAAAATAATGAAACCAAAATAATGTATACGTATATTGTACTTGATCCCGACATCTCACATCCTACTGTCCTACTTCCTACTAATATTATCATCTTCCCGTGGATCATCCCATTTCTTCCGTGGGTGTCGTAAAAGGCAACTAAGGGACTTACATGAGAATGGGCTGCAGCGTTCTCTATGCATTTTACCACCATACTGCGATCGCCAAACCGCCTGCAAAGCGTGGCGTTTATGGCGAACCCCCCCGATTCGTGGACGTTTATTGCCTGAAATTATGACGAAGGATTTTTAATTTCGGTAGTACGTTCGTTTGGGATAAATTCTTACCTTACGCTTTGGTAAATAATTGAGAGCCTCTTCAAAACCTACTAGATGTGTAAGTTTGTGAAGATGGATGGATGGATTTTTGGTACTCTTTCGTGCGAAAACGGCTGAACGGATTTGGATGAAATTTGGTACGGGGTAAGTTTGAACCCCAAGAAAGGATAAAAGTTACTTTTTATTGCGCGTCAGCGTCCGCTTCATTTTTCTCATCTTCATTAAATCCATGCTTCAATGTAATATTTTTTAAACTGAATTCATTCAAAACTATGTTTATTTCGGTGCGCGTTCTGCCAATCCTTAGTGTCTTGTACATATAAATTCTTGGAATGACGCCGTAAAAACTTACCTTCTGAAACTGGAAATAGCACCAAACCAGAGCCATTAAAAAAAACCTTTCTTACGATACAACACCTTACGTTCGGAGAAGCATTCGGAGCTTTCTTACGACCCCAAAATAATTCTTGAAGAACCACCGATGTCTGCACGACAAATAGATATCAATTCAATCCGGCACATAATTTTAACGTTCTCTAGGATCCTTATTTATATAACTAGCTTTTCCCTCGACTTCGTTCGCGTGAAATCTACATTTCTACTTAAAAAGATACCTACTACCTAAAAATGTTTATTGTAAGTTAGTAATGAATCTTTATGTGGAAAAATCGCAAAATGAACATAACTGGCAGCCTGCACCGCCCGCCGATCCATGGCAAGCGAAATTTTCTAATCGTGATAACTTTTTGAGTGTTCCTCCAAATTAGTTCAACACCCTACTCGATAAAGATATTAATTTTGATAAGAATTAACTTTTAATACTACTAACAACGAATAATTTAAATTGTATTCATGGCTAACGATTTGCTTATAATGGCTTCCACATAGAAGGTATACAAGCTGTTTTTTTTTTGTTTTGAATCAAATGACTTCTTCCGCTCTGGGTGGAGCGGAAGGGCATGTCAGATATTTCCTGACTAAAACCCACACGTATTCCTTCAGTTGCCTGCGTCAGGGCTACAGTAATTATTTCGTACAAATCCGCGACTTTAGCAGGCATCGACCCTAGCGCACTCCTTCAATTGTGCTCATATATCTTTAAGGCGCGCGTGGAATACAACGCGCCGTCTACCTGGGCCTTGTCCCTACCGGGCGGTGAGCTACCCATTGGTAGCCCGCGCCTACGGTATCCATTATAGACTCCTGATGCCCAGGGTGCTTACTCTCGAATATAATTCCAATAGATCGACATTGGAATTGTCAGTCAAACGTCAGTGATTGGCTGGACTCACTGAGTCTAGCCAATCACTGACGTTTAACTCAACCAACTGACGTTTGACTAATGTCGATCTATTGGAATTATATTCGAGAGTAAGCACCCAGGACGTAGATGTATACTGTCCTGGACTTTTATTTCGAACTGTTTAAGATAAAAAAAAATCCTACGATGCATTATCTTCATGTAACTACCGGTTTACGCAGGGCACGTCAAGATAGCAAAGCGCAGGATTTTTTCCGGTACTTGATACAAATCGCTGTTATGGCCAAAACACACAATATCTTTTAAATCGTAGCTTATATGCTATTCTAGTTTACAAGCCATATTACTGTTAACTTTCATCAAAACCCCTTCAGTAGATTTTGCGCGAAAGAGTAACAAACTTTCGCATTTATTAGTTGGGAAGTATGAAAATACGAACAAGCAACTCTTAATCTATCCACTTTTTCTAGAGCAGAATGCAAAACAAACGTTTGTCCGCGGCTTCAAGGCTAATATAATAAAAAATGCAACAGAACGTTCAGCATAACCTTAGGTAACGTTTCCTCGATAAACAATATAATTACTTAATACAAACGTATCTAACATTCCATTACTTTTACGGACATATCGCACAAACTCAACCTTAAATCAACAGCTTCTCTTTTGCTAACAGTTTTGCTTTACTTTGGTTTTATATTTTTTCATTTTGTTATTATTTTGTAATAGTGCTTTACTGTGTACAGTCCTAGGACAAACGTGAGTGGTCCGATGGAGAGAAAGCCTGGTGATCTGTAATACAGGTTTTGTCTACAACATACCCATGTCTATTGAGAGTTACCTTGGCTTTGTGTACGTGGTATAAGAAAATATGTTTTGTTTGATAACGGAAAATGCGGTCTTTTGCTGAATACGACTTGTTTTTCTTCAGAAAACTTATAGCTAGTATACAGATGGTTTTGTAAGTTCCTTTTATAGGCTTTTTTCCAAGAATATTTCAAAACTCAATAACTTTGTAACAAAGCTCTCGGTAGCTAACCAAGAGTTGAAAATCCAGTGCGTGAAAAAATCGCCTCACGATATTTTTACGTCCGTGTAAACGTGGGCTAAATCATAGAGACGACGAAACGAAACTTATCATAAACTCGATTTGTCGTATTGAAATCATAAGTTGTTTAACCAACCCAAGTTACGCACTTATCATTTATGTAGAGCTTTTAGGTTGCTTGCTTGTACCATTCAACATTAATGAATATTTTGTTTTACAAGTTGGTAGTCTAGTATTATAAGGTAAACATTAATAGAAAAGAGAAAGTCATCCAAAATCAATCACGAAAAACGACAGAACAGATTTTGCCGCACGGATAGTTTTTAACCTGGATTAACACAGGATATTTTTTATCCCGGTAGTACGTTCCCGTGGCATACTATCCGACCTCCATGCAGACGAAGCCCTGTTCTGTGTTGTCAAAGGCTTGTTAGCAAATAATAGGCTGAGCTTGAAGTGCCGACAGTTCGCGTCATTATGTGAAAGATGAATATCGACGTTAAGATTTCTTTTTTGATTCCTCAAATTTCTTTTATGTTCACGACTCGGTACTATTGGCACATTTTGGTGGAGGATGTTTTACATACGATCGGATGACGTCACGTTGTGATGAATTTGGTTTCTTAGTATTAAGATCGGCTTCTAGTGTGAAACTGTCAGTTACACTCACGAAGAGACGCGCTTGTCGGAATATGTAGCGCCATTTAAAATTAATCTTAGTTTTATTTCTTTATCTAAACTGTCGCAGTATTTCTAAATGAACAATTGATCCCGTACGTAAATCTAAAATTGAACCAACATTTCCTTGATTATAATTTGCTATTTCGATGTATTGTTTGTTCTATATCTATGTTTTGTGACTTAACAGACACGGACAACAATTTCAATACCGTTCATGTTTTTTTCCACTAATAAGTAGCTAAATTCCCTTGACCCTGAATTTTCTGTTCAATTGCGATTTATATTAACTGAAAATTTCACGTTAGTTATACATAGATTCAAACGACTGCGTAAAGGGGTAAAGTGAGAGAACACAACAGTGTCTTACAGACGTCTAATCTTGATGGAACACCAATTCGTACATAAGTAAATTACGATACTTTACTTAATTTTTTGTTCCTATTTAGTTTCGTCTGTTACTTATGCCAAACTAGCCAGTCATTGTCATGTTGCTTATAAATGCAAATTTAACCTTTTGAACGCCACTAATATTTACAGAAGAAGAAAAATATGTTCTCAAAGCGCCATGGCCATACTATATTTGTCTTCAAATAAATTTCTCGATCTGTACGATAACAAAGATTTTCAATAGACGTGTTATTTTTATTTCAGTTAAGCGTGACTGCGAAGCCGGACAAAGCAGACAAAAGAACGGAGATTTAGGGCTGCAAAATTATCAAAAGAAGAGAAAGAGCATAGATGCAGATCTAGAGACTTTTAGTTGGTACCATGTGTAAATGTTGCGAACGGAACCGTATTCCTAAGACTACGGTGTCCGCCCGTTCGTCCGTATTAAGTAGACAGTTGTAATTTTCAGTATTTATTTCAACAGCCTCTAGAAAATACGAAAATACGACACATTAGCCTGTCGGTGACCCGGTGACATAAGCATGTCGATAACGCGAACCCATAAGTTTTACTCCTACCAAAACCCGCTCAACACGGTAAAAAAGTAGGTATTCACTGCAATAAAGTTAAAAGGAAAGGCACTCAAAATTAACAAGAACCAAATTAACAAAACGAACTCGTGAGATATTAAAAGTTAATAATAATACTTTCCCAAAAAAGTGGTGTAACTATAATTATGAACTGCAATCTTTTAGACGTATATTTTATTTTGTCGTATTTTCAGATGGTCCTATATAGACATTTTAATTGAAGTTATGTTTTATAAAGTTAGCGGGGCGAGGACGGGCGTACCGGAGACGTTTGTAACAAGACGCGATAAATAATGTGATAAATCATGTTTTTACTATTTGTGTTAAATCTTCGCACGGGTCAACTGTGTGATATAATTTAGAAGCGTGAAATGGCCTTCTTATTGACTTACTACTAGAATGAGCGACAAAATAATATAATACGTCTTTGAGTTTGCAGTTCATTCAACTTAACAACTTTATACCTAACTTTGTTAGGAACTTATTCAGTTTAGTTTTGACACACTTTCGGTTTTAGTTTAGTTTCTTTGATTTGTTAATTTTGTACAAATGTTGTATTTTTGAGGTGATTAAAGGATGGAAGGAAAACGGGTCAAGTGCGAGTCGGACTACCACACGAAGGATTGCGTACCATCGTACAATATTTTACACTATAAATTTGAAAAAAAAAAAGTTTCTTGTATTGAAGTGAATACCTACTTCTTTAACCGCATTTATCGAATTTTGTTGAAGCAAATTTCATGCCATTATACGGAAACGGTGTGCGTCTATTCTCGGTAGAATACGTGCTACCTCCCACAGCATCCTTTAATGTATTGTGTGATATGTGGGACAGCCATATGCTGGCTCACTGGATACGGCTGCCCACTTAGGTGTCAGCTGTGTCAATTTTATCTATTAATAGTGTGTTTTTTATTTTTTACTACTTTTAGGGTCTGAAATATAATGTTTATTATTAAAACTTATGTGTTAGCGTCACCAACATGCTAATGTGAACGCGTCACCGACATACGGACATGAGAGCGTCATCAACATGCTAATGTAACGGCGTTACCGATATGCTGATGTGACCGCGTCACCAACACACTGATATTACCGTGTCGACAACATACCAATGTGACTGCGTCACCAACATGCTAATGTGACGTGTTGCTTTATTCCAAAGTAAGTTTTCGCCTATGTCGGCTGTCCACATGACTGTATTTTTTTTTTGTTTTGTTATTGCGTCAATGGCGGCAAATAAACAGTTTGTGATGAGACTGTCTACACATTTTGTGAAACGTCTACCTAATACGGCACATGAGAGACAGTCCGCTGACAGACAGACGGACGGACGGACAGCGGAGGCTTAGTCGCAGGCCACGCTGCGTCTCGCGTCTGCGATGAGCGGGAACGTCGCGGAACATCGCAGGACGCTCGAACTCGTGCTATTCCTTCCGCTGCTTGCGGGTCGCCTGAGGCGCGAAGCGCGGGTGAGGTGCGGGTACGGCGCCGGTGTAGCGCAGAACAGGCGCGCTTATGGTGTCGGAAAGGCGAGGCGCGGTGTAACACAGTGGATGCATTAGACTTTAAGTTGACTCCTGCGTACACTGTCTATGCCACTGGTAACTGCGGGTGCGCCGAGGGCGAGGAAGCGGCGCCCACGCCGCGCCCGCACCCCGCTGTCTCAGTATGTCTCGCGCCCCACCTCTTCTATACATTATGTACGAAACATTAAAGAAGTGGCGCCGCGCCCGCGCTACACCCGCGCCTCACCTCCGCCCGACGCCTCTTGTATTTGTCCCGCGCCTGACGCGCACGCCAGTCGCGTCAACATTGCGCCCCCCGTTCAACCCGTATTATTGTTTTTCCCGCTCGCTTCATCGCAAACGCAAGACGCGTCGCGCCAGCGTGGCTTGCGATTTAGAAATAAGGTTCCGATGTCACTACTTGGGGACTCAAGTGATATCACAGTCAACGTGAAAGTCGTGTTGCGCCTCCAGATTATGTCCATGGTTAACCTGTGCTAGCATTTAAGAAAAATTGTGAGACATGATATAATTTATCACGACTTGTCACAAACGTCTTCGGTATGCTCGTGCTCGCCGCGCTGAAAGGGTTGAGCGTTCATGACTAGGTCGGGCCAGTAATACATAAACCATTGTTTTTTCATCAATACCATAAATTAAACATTTGCGATCTGTAAAATACCAAGTTTACAGACAAACTTGGAACCCTCCAAGTTGTTTCAAGGTGACTTAGTACATTTCAATCTTAGTCCTTCACTAAAGACTTAATCAAGCATGACTTAAAACTAGTTTACAGCCATTTGATGGGTTAAAACTAGTTTTAAGTAACGCTTGAGTCTTGAACGAAGTTCTGCAATTCGAGATTAAGACTGAAATCTATGAACGTTACTTAGCTCGTCTTGGACTCAGAATTGTCCCAGACTGTATCTTGCACTTTGTACTGTGACAGTAGTACGAAAGTGACAGAAATACGTTAAGGAGGTACTTAATTTCTCTAAGAACGTAATGCAGCGTAAGCCTGAGTATGTTCTAGGTAACGTTTATATCCTGAGTCACTTTACTCGTACATTTGCTATTTTACAAATCCGTAGCGATTGGTAGGTATATCATGATCTTCATATGTCTGTATTTTAATTATATATGTGGGTGGCATTAGGTTCACGGGAAAGAGTAGGATAAGTTAGGCAGTAAATTCGACCTTATGTACCTTATTTAGCAGGACTGTACCAAAAGTAGAAAGAAATATTGTAGAATTTCTATACTTTAGACTGTCCGTAACTGCCCATACCTTTTGTGGTTCCTTTCCGAGATCTACGGTCGCAAGCTATTTGTCATAAAGGCAACTAAATAGCTAATTCGCAAATATACTCTTAGACAATGTTCTACTTCTAAGTGTGCTAAGTTCTCTCTTCCATAATAAGTGGCCAAATTGCAAGTGAGACTCGCACACGATGGGTGTCGTACCATATTACTGTACCATATTATTCGTTTCTTAAATGACGAAAATCTCGTTCCTTAACATTTAACTTTATTTCTAACTAACTACCCACCCCGGCTTCGCACAGATGTGAAGGTATTAATGTGGGGTAGTGGGGATTGATTAATAATATTATGATAATGTTCAGCCTAGACTACATGATATATTTATGTACAATATTTACAGTAGTTTTTCATGAGACAGTTCAAATATATTTTCTATAAAGGTTACTAAAGAAAATATGTTTGTACTGTCTCGAAACCGCGAAGGCCGAGTGAGAAACAAATCTAAGTCTGCAACGTTGACTGTTAGATCCTGCCGACCGCTGCCAACCGGGACGGAAGTACGGCCTGCCTGCCGCTCTGCCCCCGCTTTTTAAATCCCTGATATATTCTAAGATATTCATTAGTATGATATTATGCTATTACGGGCAATATTGATATACATGAAATGCAAAACAATTCTAATGTATTTAATTGGATAAGGGATAATACTGTATTGTTTAAAATTGCTTCGTAAAAAAACCCATATTTTTATGTAATATGTAAATGATAAAACTGGGTTCTGTGGGTTATCCTTAGGAGATCAACGTTTACCATCCAGGACTTTTTTATGGAACTTTTTAAGATATACAATCATCACATTACAAATCTTTGAATTTATCGGTATTTGTCTACTGTAATATGCATGTACACTACATATTACAAACCTTCGTCTTGAATTACTCTATCTATTGCTGAAAATTGCATTAAAATTCGTTGCGTAGTATAGAAGATCTAAGCGGACAAACACAAAATGCGACTTTGTTTTATACTATGTAAAGATAATTATTTGTCAGCGGCCATAGTGGTACAGACACTACACAATCTGTGAAAATTTTAAGTGTCCTAACAACTCCTAAGCTCGAACTATTACGGTTGAAGAGATTCATCCCTGTGACAGATTGACGGACGAACAGCAGATCCTTAGCAATAGACCGCTGACACCCTTTTGGTCCCTAACCAACCCTAAACATTGCCTGTATATCAAATTGCCCAATAGCTTGATTGACTGAACATACTTACGATTGTGTAAGATTAGCATAATCCAGCAGGGTTTGTTAACGGAGTCAGTACGGCAAAGGAAATCGCCATGTCCATATTAAACTGCAATTGATGTTAGTGCCACTTACAGCGTGTCCTGAGAATGTTGTGTTTGACTAACATAGCAAATAATAAACTACCGTTTGTTTTCCACAAACAGTTGTATGTTATTTGTACTTTAGTCTTGCGAAATAAAATAAAAATAGCCTTTGGGGATTTTTAGGTTTGTGTAGGTTGGTTAGATTCAGCCAGGCTTAAGGTCAGCGGGGTTACTGCGTAACACACTAATTTCTAGAAATGGATTTAATTTTGACATTTCAACAACATTCATTGCCTTGTTTATGTTGTTCAGCAGATACATTTTTGGAACATATGAAGCCACTTCCTTCAAAATTATTCAGATTCTGATCGATAGTGTGTTACGCAATTAGGATGCTGGTCATTATGATTGCATCTGACGTCATGCGTAGGTACTGAGTGGGTTTGATTTCATGACTACTGATTGTGTTAACATAATTATGTACGCACGGTGACAGATCAAGCTATACATATCCAGTAAAAGCTGACCTCTCACTTTACGAAAAGCCTATAAAAAGCGACGTCAGCTAAAGCTGGAAATGTGTAGCTTGATATATAGCCGTGTGTACCTACACGACTTAATCACTTCGCACGAATTTCCTCTCCCTAATCCCGTGAATCGACACTTTTGAATAATATATTATTTTCTATAGGCGACTCGCACTAAGTTAATTTATTTGTAGGCGAATCGACATCTCCAGAAATACGTTTTAGGCAATTTGTACGTTTTTGTTTTATTCATGTCATTGCAGTGACCTTTTTTTCATAACTTGATGCATAAAATTATTGAAAAAGAATTCCTTGTGGTACTGGACGTAAAGAATAGCAGCATCTCATATGTTCCCGTGGGTGTGGTAACCGGTGACTAAGGGACTTACTAGAGTATGGGCAGTGTTTTCTATGTATTTTACTGCCATACTTTGATCGCCAACCCGCCTGCCAAGCGTGGCGATTATGGAAAACCCCCACAAAATTGGGAGGAGGCCTATGTCCAGCAGAGGACGTCTTTCTGCCGAAATGATGATATAAAAACTATTTAAAAAAAAACAATATTTTATTTTAAAGTGTCAATTCACCCAATTTGGGTGAGAAAAGTCGTACAAATTGACAAATAAGTCACCTTTCATTTTTATTATAACTTCATTGCAAGCTTTATGCACATATTGAGGTTATAAAATCAAATGTTAAGTTATCCAAAACGTTTTTCTCCAACATTACAACGGCTTGAAGTATGTTTAAGTGTTCGGACATGACTAATTTAAGGCTCTCTTGTAGTTGAAGACGTTTCGGCGAACACTGGCCGGTCGTTGCGAGCGCTTGAGCTGCTAGATTTTGTGTATAATTGTTTCGTGGAGACAAAATGATAAGGAAATTATAAAATATTTTCTCACCATGCCCTAAAAAACAATAAAACCTATCTTTTGGTATGAGTTTTACATGGTTTAACGATGGAATCTCTTCAAGGTACACGTTTTAAATGGCGATTTAGTGTCAACTTTATGATTATTTTTTATCGAGCCAATTGTTTTAATTCACGTTTCTATCTTCACACAGCGCTTAACAGTATGTTCAATTTTCCTAAATATTTTTTTTTTTTACGGAAACTAGCCATTTTGCTAGATTTACAGAGGTTTAAAAAAGTTAAAAAGTACTGCAACCTCGCCTTAAACATATCTTGTGTAATCAATATTGAGAATTGAAAAGGCAGTTTCATGTTTCAGGGGCAGATATCAGTGTTTTTGTTTGTCAAGATATGTACTGTCTACTTCTCTAATTATTTTGTTGTTATTGTATTTACAGAGATGAGAGATTGTGGAGTAACTTGGTCAAGTGTGAAAAGTAACTTTTATGACGGTTCCTAGAACGAGTACTTCACAACAAAATTATTAAAACGATGGTTTGGTGAAGCCGAAACTTCGTTTTTATTTTTTATTTACTACAGACCATCTACATGATTCTCTACAATTATAATGGAATATAACACTAAAGAGTATGTAAGTAGATACATATACATTTTAATAAGATTAAATTCTACGACATTGTCTACAACAATGATGAGCAATAATACTAAATACATAGACACATCACACATCACATCTATTAAAAATAATTAAATCAAATGAGATCGACATAATATTTTTTGATAATTTTGATGATTATCAAAAAAAAAGATAAAGAGATGAAGACAGTGAAATTAGGTCTGATTGTCAGTTGCATGTCGCTGACTGTGGCTGTCAAAAGTGTGTACAGACTCAATCAACGTAGAGAACGATGGTATAGACTCGTAATCAGCAATACCGATGTACAGCCCCTCAGGGGTCTGTGTTGCAGCGTCCTTTCCAGGCACTATTAACAAAAAACAGATCATTAGTAATCACACGTAAGTAAACATTGCATTCTGGCTCTTGTGATACAGGAACTCCTAGTACAAGAGCCAGGGCTACAATGATGTCTATAACCTGAAGTGAACAATAAATAAATAAATAATAGGGTCTTAGCACAACATCATAGAAACTTCTGCCCATTTTCACTAACGCTACGTGCCCTAAATATATTGCCTAATATACCTAATAAAAGCGCACTGTTCGACGGAGTGAAAACGGGCTAGTACATTGTAGTCGTGTCGTATGCAAACAAGTATTTAAACAGTTCCTAATTGTTTAGACAAGCGGAGCGTAGTAGCTAACGCTTGGAATTTTGACGCTTCGTATTCTTGAGTTCGCCGCTAGCGCCAAAATGTGTTTAAATTTGGTGTCCATTTTGGAGAACTAAGTGGAATCGATCTCGATCGGGCGTTGTTGTTGTTCGAATGTTGACATTATTGTTTTCAGGAGTACCGAATCACGTGTGTGTAAAATTAACATTGGAATCGTATTGGCTTTAGATTGGAATTAGGTTGAAGAGTAAGCCCCCAGATAAGTCCATCCCGATTAAGCTATCCGGTCTCATCACCAAATGAATTCCAAATCTCAGCCAGTTTTTGTATTTTGAACCTTATGCCGTCACAAGTGGCTCGATGGTTTTCACCTAGGTCTGAAGCCAAACCTTGTTTTGTGATAAGAACGTACGCATGACGCATACGCATACACGCATACAGCTATACATTTCCAGTTTACGCTTACTTCTCAGTGTAGGAAAAGCCTACATTTACAATGAGGAGTTAGCTTAAAAATGGAAGTGCATATCTTGATAAGTAGCCATATCGTGGTTAGCCATATACTTCCATTAATTTTCAATTCTTATCGTTTACAACTTCATACCAAGCTGAAAATAAACAAAACGAAAAATAGTGACATAGTTCGGGTTCGCGCGTAACCAATATTGAGCGCGAATCGTTCAATGCATGGTTTGTGTATCTACTTCGGCTGCTGCCTACAGTTTCCGTATTTAAAAAAATAGTTAGGTAGATAGTAGTACAAACTTGTATACAGATAGGTGGGCGTGTGAAATTAGGGCAACATTCACAGACCGCACTTTGAATTTGCGAAGTATAGTGAACGAATTATTATCATTCTCCTGGCCTTACCAATTTATTTGCGATCGACACCACAGTCTTTTTCTTTCATACTTCTATAGTAGTCAATCCGTTTCTAGCCATATTACCCTTCAAGCAGTCCATACATTCACGAATTTAATTGAAAAAAAAAATTGAAAAGAAAAATCCAGCGTATCTCCGTTTTTAGTATTTAAACATATGAAAAATAGCACTATCACAAAACGCTAAACTTTATGAGTAACACCGAAAATGACAATCAATTTTTTAGATATTCTCAACAGTGAAGCTTTGAAAAAAGCTACGTATATAGTTAGAGGTAAATAATTTTAATACATAATATAATGATAGTAGGTACATCTGTTTATACCGACTGAAACGTTATTAAAAGTCTATTTGAAACTAAAAAAAGTATAGGTACACTTTCGACCGCATTATTTATTACGACTCTGCACCACAATTATTCTCATACTTACATATAAGTGTTCCCTTAATATCGTCTGCGTATTTAAGTTTATCAATACCTACCATATTGTTTTTCAGCTACTGATACTACACTACGCTCGCATGAAATGGCAGCATTTTACAATTCAAACATAATTCTTCGTAGTCACTACTTGTACAACTCCAGGGATATGCACCTTCCTGCCAGGGTCGCGGGATTGTTCCAAAGAGTTACCGTGTCTGGCACAGGCAACTGAAGGAACACGGGTGGGTTTTAGTCAGTAAAAGACACGCCCACGCCCTATTGTTCCACCCTAAACGGGAGACGTCATTCGACGATTTCTCACCGACAAAAAAAAGAGTCATATGCACCTTACAATAAAGTAATGCGTAACCTTTTACCAACTATGTTGGAGCTTCCAGTCTGACTGGTTGCAGCTGAATACCAGTAATTTTCATAGAGCGACTGCCTATTTTACCACAGCAACCCAGTAACTGGGTAAACCGATACCTCTTATAAGGCCGGTTGTCACACTTTTGCTCGTAACGACTGTCAAAGATCTACGAATGGCCGGGACCAACGCTTAAAGTGCTTTCCGAGGCACGGAGGGGCCGAACGATGGCCACCCATCCTCTTACCAGCCGCGGCAAGAGTAGCTTAACCTTTGATCGACCAGTGTGGTTGTTATTATTGAGCTAGGAGCCTCTCTATGCGGCTTATTCTTATGCAATTGTGAATGTCTTTTCCGTTTCATCGAATGCTAGTAATCCATCTATGTTATGCTAATCATGACAAATCATTCGGGCTAAAATACAACTGCAGTAAACAGCGAGGTCACACAAACCATTTGCAGAGGATAAAAGCTATAGCGTAGTAGATGCCAAGTGAAAACAGCATATTATTATCACAGAAACTGATCTGGACGCCGTACAATTAAACGCCGCAAAAGTGAAACTCATACTAGCGAATGCAGAACTCATACTAGTGACCTTTACCAAGTGACGTATTTATTCCATATTGAGAGAAACTGTAAAATTTGAGAGTATTGATTGAATCTGAAGACCAATTCCTGCACCAAAACACCTTTAAAATCTAAAACGTTCGACAGCAGTATCAAAAACTTGGTACAAAAATATAGGGAAATTGTATGTCGGGAAATTAGTGACGATTTGAAATATATTAACAACTGCTTTTCAGTCCCGTAACCAATGCAATAATTAGATAACCATTCGCCTGTGTAATAGTCTGCTATTGCGAATATTCATATTAATGATAATTAATAAACTAAATTCAGTTATTTGAAATGCCTATTAAAAGCTATGTATGGCTTTTAGAAAATCTGAATTTAAATGACGGTTAGAATTTTAGAATGCGTTGCAGCATAGAGCCACAAAAAGAATACCTATCCCGTTCGCTTCACCCGCAACGTAGGCTCCACAATGTATTCCGTGGCATGAATTACACAAGACCGGCAAATATGGAACACTTTCCCAATATTTGTGTGTTTTATGAACTTTTTTTATGAAACGGACGTACTTAAAACTACTTGTTGCCCCACTGTGCTAATGAAAATGAACAATATCATTTTCATAAGCAGCGTGGGCCGCACGTCGGTTAGCACTTTGATTTTGAGCTGGCCTAGTAGTACGAGTTTTAATGGAATAAGGTTTAAGTCTACTGTACTACGATCCCCCATACATAATTCCCTCGTTTTGTCTAACTTACCTTACCTAATCCAACTTATTGCAGACGATCCATGAATTCATCATCTAAATTAACGACAGCTTCTCAGTTTTACATTGTATTTGTAAATGTTATTACTGACATGAAGTAACGTGCGGGTTGCCCGTAGGTATCATATTTCCCGCATAACATTTATATTTATTTCAAGTGTTTTAAAACTCTCAACACAAAATATCATAATTCCACGAAGCAGACAGTCTTCCAAGAAAATTCTGTCTGCTTCATTACGTTCTATTCCAAGAAATTCTCCGAGCCTTTATTAGCGTCCCTATCGGAGTATTTAGGTAGGTATTACGAGACTGCAGGCACTGGAGAATTAATTTTATTATGTTCGACGGCGTTCAGAATTTCTTTGGAAAACTTACAATAAAAATAGATTTACAGTCGGCTTTTGTTCGTTATAATGTTTTCCAAGCTGTCTAGTACGATTCGGATTCTCATTAACGTGTCATGAGTGTCTGAACTGTATAAGTTCCTTGCAATCAAATGCATTCAAAAAAATTGAAGTTTATTAAATTAAATAGTTCGGAAAATCGGTTGACCATTTGAAAATGTAGTCAAGAGGTGTCAATTTATGAAAAAAATATTTTTTTGACTAATAAGAATCTAACATATCGATTTTATTAGTTGCAGGTCGCATTAACATAATCTACGCGCAAATTACATTTTTATTTTGCGTTTCATAGAGCTAGACTCTTCACTCCTTACGTAACGCCTTGAGCAGAATAATTAAAAGTTTTAATGCTCTTACTTCGCGTATCTGTTACTGATTGAATACCTACTTTTCCATTTTTGCTTCAAGTTGGTTCTTAATAATTTTACTAGAGAGTGCTGTCAAAGTAGAACAGTACTGGGGCTCTGGCTCTGACGTCCCTCGGCTTTGTAAATTGTTAAACAGCTACAGCGATCTAGTTGATGTGCATTTTGACTCATTTGGCAAGTTCCACAGAGCAACAGTTAGCAATGTGTAGATTGTATTCGTGTACTTTGAATATTATCTTTGCATTCCTCGGTATTTTTGTTTTATTTTATTTTGGTTTTTATATATCTCTAAATTTATAGCATAGTGTAAATTTGTATCATAGTTCTTACTTGTATGGGGCATGCGGTGCTAACCTATAATAAACTGTAATACTAACCTTAGTTAATAATATTTGTGTTTAATATTGTATGAGTATTATACAGTTGTTGGTTGGCCAAAATAAATAAATAAAGTCACCACAGATTTCAATAAATATTTTGCTTCGTGGGATTTTACTGTTACTAATTTTGTGATTAGGTTGAAGAAGAGAATGGCAAATTATAGCCCAAACTCCAAACCTGTGTTTAAATCCAGCTTAATCTTAGCGATTTTGGTCCTAATTTGCCGTCAGTAGGCACCCTCTATACAGGTCAGTTTTCATCACAGCCTTTGATTATTAAAGAACTGACTGACCGGTTTAATTAGTTACCACGAAAATATAATTAGCTTACTAACAAGGTTATAATACCAGTTAAGTCATATTGTTATTTTCTTTAATGCAATGTCAATTTATTTTAATTTTATTACTCTATTAATTAATTATTTTAATAATGTTTCTGTAATTGGTTATATTGCAATATGTGGTTGGCTACTGAACCCGACAATTGATCATATTATTCTTGCTGAGCAACCAGCAGTAAGTTCGTCATGCTCCCCTGCTTGCGGTAGCATTGGCGGTCGTGTTCCCTCAAATATGGCGAGGCGGGGTAATCTTAGCGTGAATGGGTGCCGACTGCCGCTCGTGGTGGCAAGTCGTTTTCATTGACCATGGTTTTGTTATTGTTGCATATTAATTGAACTGCAAGTGTAGTAGTAACCCGGGATCACGGGATCCAATATATTTTCAAGTACCGGGCATATCTGTCATTCCTTATAACTATGGTAGTTATATATTTAGGTATATAGACTGTATGCGAGTGTGTTTGGCAGTCTTTTTGCTTAACAATTAATTTTCCTAACTTTACAAAAGTTCTGAGGACAATCAGTCCTGCAAAACTTTGTTGTGGAGTGCACAGCGACAAAAACGTTGGAAATTCTAGTGATAAGGATTTAATCATAGTCTTTGACTGTGTATAAGTTCAAGTTTATCTTGAATGTTTTGCACAACAATAGTGCAAATCTGAAAAGTACGACGCATGAGTTTGCACAAGTTATCAGGTGAGGTGCGCTGCGAGTAAGTAGGTGAGCTGCTCCTGGATTCCCGCTAGTTGCCCATGTTCTGGGTGCCTTGGAGGTACCTATATTGATATACAGTAATGTTCAGCTGTTGATACGAACCTAATGGGCGTTCCAAGGTTTTGCTTGGGGTGCGTACCACAGGGAGCGAGGATCGTTGTTTGCCTCCTCGTCGAAATCCAGTTGAGGCGGTTTCAACTTCTGACATGATGCCAGGGTCGTCATCGAAGAGCAGGTTGTTAGTTGGTGGCCCATAGCGACCAATGGGGGGCTGTAAGAAAAACAAATGTTCAATAAAATATGCAAAGGTTTTCCTTAGGCACGGAAGTTCTGGAGGATAATAAAACAAATAAAAAGAAACACAACATTCAAATTTCTTTGCCCGATCCAGCTCAAGAGCAAAATATCAGTTAGGGGGCGTCCATTAATTACATGAGGCATTTTTGAGAATTTTTCGCCCCCCCCTCCCCCCTTGGTGAGATATCGTAAGATTTTCCTCAACTCCCTCCTCCCTCGTTAATTTTTTTATCAGTGTACTATTGTCTCAGATTTGGCCATATTTTATTGTAGAAATAATTTTTCACGTAATTTTACACCGTTTTCTGCGAGAAAAATAATTACGTGATATTTGCCAAGAATTAAGGGGACGGGGGGGTCCCCTTAATTGAGATTTAGAAAGATTTAGCTTGATGCCCTCCCCCCTAGAACACCTCACGTAATTAATGGACGCCCCCTTACATATTTTGTAATTGATCAAACTAGCACCCTGTTAGGTAATAATCTGAAATATTATCTGGTGGAACCATTTTGAAGATAATTTTAACGTAATGGAATCCTGACTTTCTTTTATAGCTGTCGATGGTAAAATGTTATTTATTGTTCTATTGTGGATATAAGATGGAAAATAATAACTGATTTTATTAAGCTACTGTCGTTTAATAAATACTTTAATATACAAGCCGTGCGCGCGATGATCAGGTTTGCATAAATGACCAATTTCCACAAAACTTTCATCCCCTATTTAATGAGCGAATGCAGATTTTATCTAAAATCCTTCCTGCTTTTAGCCCCACCGGAATAGGCTACCTATGATTTATCTGTCAGTGATTGAATTCTCTTATCAATCACTCTCCACTCTACCCTGGTTTATCAAAAAAAAAAAGCTGTTGGTGCTAACAGCCGTGTATTCCAGTGCTATTACAGAAAAAATTTCGCAAACACTTCAATCCGAGCATACAAATACCCAGTGCAAACAGTTCTCGCAAAATCAAAACCGTTTAATCCTTCCACTGTAATCTATCTACGTTGATGCTGAGTGCAGCTATCAACCAAGTCTGTAGGTACTGAAATTACGAACTCGAAAAGTATTCTCATGCAGGCTTAGCATGACGCTTTCATTTCTACGAAGAATAGACACAACTCTTTCTACACAAAGTGACAGTTCGTTTCTCTAATTTTTATTTCGCACCGTAGAAATCTTTGTACAATCTGTCATCTTGTCGT
Source organism: Aporophyla nigra (assembly GCA_947507805.1). NCBI lineage: Eukaryota > Metazoa > Arthropoda > Insecta > Lepidoptera > Noctuidae > Aporophyla > Aporophyla nigra. The sequence continues at coordinate 6,335,469 of OX382291.1, read as the reverse complement.
TCGTTTCTCACGATCTTTGTCTACGTCCCTATAGAGGTAGACTATATCAGACGAAAGTTTTCTATCCAAACTGTCAAAATCGCACAGAATACTGTTAGTTATGTAAGGTAGTGACGAAAATTTGATTTTGTAATCCCCATGACTAATCGAGTTGATTTAGACTTAAAACAACAACCGTAAGTAAATTGTGTGAACTATCAGTTTGTCTATTCTCCCGTCGACAAAACCCCTTTCTATGGTGGTCATGCTACGCATGCTGGTTTGAGTTCATACAGAGTGGTATGTTGAACGAACGCTGCAGGGGAATTAAGTACTCATTTGGTATAATACAAACCCAAACAATAGCAGCAAAACCGTTTGATAAGTACTTAAAACAATACTTGTAGTGTTCCAAAATTACGATTTATTCGTTTCAATTAATATGACAATGGTATATTATATTTGGTTAATTACTTAGATATACCTACATACTATAGTCTTAACTGCTTCATGATCTATCCTCCTAGGATTTTATCATTCTGTTCTAAATCACTGGTCTGCCCAGAACTTTGGTAAAAAAATGAACAAAGAATTTCTTATATTTCCGTGTAAATCCATAACACCCAGGTAGGAAAAACTGAACTATAGCTGAACTTTCATACGAAGTTATTAAAGTCTTCACATCAAATAAAATAAAAAATACTTCGTAACGGGTTACCTTTTTTGTTGGCTGTATTTTTCAGGGATTATAAACAAAAATACGCTGTGAGCGATTTACGATATAAACCCATGTTTACCTAAACAAAGCCTGTGACCCAATAATATTTTTAAGATTTTGATAACGATATTATAGTTTTTCGTAAGTACCTACTTACTTAGTGGTTATCATTTTATTCATTATGTTTATTATTACAACAAAACATATTTTATTATTAAGCGCATGTGAAGTAAGTTATTAAATAAAAAGCAAGCTTAAGTTTATTTCATTTACATGAGTTAGTGAAAGGAAATGAAAGCCTAAAACCACACTTAATTTTAAAGGTTAGAAGAAGAAAAATACAACATAAAAAGCGAAATTGAATGTTAGTTTGTTGTGACCGTGTTAGCCCAATCATACCTAAAGCCGAGGAGGGAAACAGCGAAAAAGCATTTAAATCATTTTATTTTGGCAGAAACGTGAAAAGGCTTGATAACACATATTATTTTGCGCAATGCACACCATTTCATTACCATTACTTTAGGGTTTAGTAGAAACATCGAAATTATTAGTGAGATGGCAACACACAAATTGTGTAAATTCCCAAATTATACCTTCTTGTGCATGATCTTGCCTGGTGTGTGGTCTCGGAGCTTGCAGATGGTGGCATACTCTGGTGGATTCATCGGGAGAAGAGGACTGGGCTAATAAAAATGTAAAAGAAAAAAATAAAACAAAAATAAAGGATAACCAGGCCAACTTCGGAGATAAAATAGCCTACGACTGTTTTATATAATTGAGGAAAGTGAACGACCTAAGTCACTGCTTTTCCACGACTTTGCGAGGCGACCTCTTTGTTAACGTCCGACTTAAGCTGATCTTTAATTAGCAAAAAAAAGAAGGTAAGTAATAACATGGTAAAGCTTCTAATCTGAAATTTTCCTGAACTGTGAACTTGTTACTAAATGTTGAGTAGTTTTCTCTTTATGTATCTTTTTACGGCGTATGCTTCATCTAAGCTCGTATTTTGATGTCCTCTATTCAAAAACATCGGACGAACCATTTCAGACATGTTTTTAGTGCATTATTCAATAAGGTAGAAGAATGTAACGAAGGATTCGTAAAAGTCGCCAACTACGGAGCAAAACGAGGGAGTTTAAAACACTAGGATTCCGAGTACACCAAGGAATACAAGCTCACCCAGGGACAACACACTTTTATGCCCGAGGACAATGCTCTACTCTCCGTGACGTAATAAAAACCATAACCTATTTACCTATTTTCGAATTACGAGTAGCTGATGAAACTTAAACAACCGAACAAACCAAAATTTCTATTACATTTTGTTGTTTATACATATACATAGTTTGTTCGTCGATGGCTGCCAAAACCTATGAATGAGAACTCTATGGTCGAGCTGTACTGTCACAACACACTGTATAATTGTAATTTTTTTTGTAACCATTTCCATACCATTTTTTGTTGAGGTTCCAAATTCAAATCAGTACAGTATTGCCCCGGGGCTTTTAATATTAATTGCTTTAGGTTAAGTTTTCACGACATGTATGTAGGTGATATGAAATTATTACGAGTAAGTGGTGAAAAAGAGTTGAGAGTAGAAATGTAATAAGCTAGTGTTCAATTTTTCACAGAATTAGAAATATCAACAGCGAACAGCCTAATTACTTAGAAATCAGCGTTATTATTTCTGGTACGGTACAATCCCTCATTTATTATAATAAGGTAGAAGGTAAGGTAAGGCTCTTTGAAGTAAAGTATCGTAATTTTCATGAGGAAATGCCTTTTCAGATACAATATAAGCGATATCGCTGTCGCGCGACATTGGTATTGCTAATGGAGCGCTGACGGAGTGATATAAAAATTTGGCTGTTATTTTTATTAAATCGTTTACTTCCCCCGTTCCACGTGAACGAAGTCGCGGGCAAAAGTCTGATATTATTGTTGTTGGTCTTCAGGGTAGGTTATTTTGCCATTGCCACAATAATGCCTATTTTCACCAACCAAAGCAGCCATAAAAAAACATTAGCCATCTTAATTAACGACACCGATGCCAACCATCCATTGGTATCGGTGTCGTTAATTTTGCCATACTACTGTTAAACTTGCGATGATGTGTGTGGATGATTAATTGAAAAATTAATGAAAATTTTAATTTTTTTAATAATAAAGTATATTTATATTTCTAACCAAATTGAAGGGCACCGACCTGACTTGAAAAAAACACAGACATTAAGAAAGAACATATAATTCAACCCCTCGGCGATGATGAAACAGGAGTGAATGCTTAAGAATCTGCTTACGTTGGATATTCCCTAACTAGATATGGCTATACTTGGCGTTATTGGTAATGGGTAGGATGTTCTTATATGAGAGCACCTATTAGGTACTCATAAAGATATTTAATTTTGTATGGGGTGGTCGATCCCGTGACACAACCCACTGTGTCCACTTCTCTTTTGCAAGAGCAATTGACTTACTTCGATTGCCACATGGTCGGGTGTGTGGTGGGAATACAAGAGGAGCTGGTTGCCGGCGAGGGTGTGTCGCCGGGGATCGTCGCGTCGTGAGCTGCGCCCACGGACCGGCCCACGACCTGCCTCGCCGTCAGAAGCGCCACCTGTGAAACAAAACAACTTGTCAGCACACTCAGCACATACGGAATAACCAACGCACAAAAACTTTAACATGTTTATGGGACCCTATCTCACAGTACATGCGTTCTCACGTCTATTTGCGTTTAGTGTCTCACTGCTTGTTAATGATTAGGTACCATTTTGGCAGTCCCGCATTACGCTAGTCTTGTAGGCCAGAAGGGTAATTGCGGAACTTTTTATCGGTAAGAATTGGTTTAATATTCATAGTTAAACAACATTCATTGCGTTATTTACGTTGCTGAGCCAACAATTTATTCGAACAAATGACGCAATGGTTTAGAAATAATCTTCAATCGCATTCAAATTCTGATAAATTGTGCGTTTCGCAATCCTACTCACATTTATTAATAGTTATTTAGGTACGTTTTAGAACTCTATTCATATCTATGTTTAAAACCAAATATTACATCATGATAGTTGTAATTTTAATTCATAAATCGTTCACGTCCCGCGTTGGGTACTTGCGTGTTTTACAGTGCAAGTAATCTTATTAAACGTTTAATATAGTTAACTCCTTATAATGTTACTAGATGTTAATATTAAGTTTCCAATAAATAACTACAATTTGCGTATTTCTTGCTCCTGGGTAAACTAAGTAGGTAACTAGAATATTCATTTAATTTAAAAATATGTTCGTGATACGTGGTTCCCGGATACGTAAGTACATCTTTGAGTAAAGTGGGGCGTCGCAATATATCGAAAGTCATCAAAACATCCAATAAAACGGTGTAGGCCACAGGAGGTTCCTATTTACCTATAATAAAATCAATACTAATAAGATAAGGCTGAAGAGTTTGTTTGTTTCGTTGGTTGAACGCGGTAATCTCAGTAACTACTGACGCAAATTGAAAAAATATTTTTGTGTTGGGTAGCGTAATTATTGAGCAAGGCTATATAACATCACGCTAAAATCAAAAGGAGCGGAGCAGCAACGGAAAAAGAAAGAAAACTTGCAGGCATTTCGATGCGACGGGAAGGGTCATGGGAGCAAAAATTTGACGCGGACGAAGTCGCGGGCAGAAGTTAGTAAAATTTAAAATGGTACACAGTACGGGGGTTAAATATAGGGGCACCTTAACGGTACCTATAGGTACTATTTTGTATGTAATTCCATATGGAGTTTTAAATCGCCCAGCGCCATGAAAACGACACCCATGAAAAAAATCTTCACGGGAACCAGCTTAGAGTTTCATTTTGACCTCACTATCAGCTTTAGCACCCTCACAAACCTTAAAAGCGACACCCATGGTGAAAAATTACAAATGTCGCCCTTGAAATTCATTTAAATTATGAAATTCATTTATTTATCGTATATATTATTTATTTATCGCATATTATTATATTTATCGCATATATTGAAAATCGTGAAAAGTATCTATATCCACCTCTGTCTGTTTCGATTCTGTACAATAAAAGTAGCTGATGGTGATTCCAATTGTATGATTTATGCAAAAGGAAAAACTGCCTGACTGACCTACATTTCAACGCACGGCCAACATTTCTGGGCCCTGGGATCGTGACGTCATGCTCTAAGCTTAATTTTATAATGTAGGCGACAATCAGAAAGACCTTTTGGAGATTCAACCTTTTAGGGGAGGGATTTTATTTTATGAAAAACCTTTTTCTTTTGGTTTTATAATGGCATGTAATTCAAACCGTTTCATAATACCCATTTTGATTTCCTAAAAATATTAATGTACCTACACTGTAACATTACTTATATTTGCGTCTCTTTATGTGAACGTCACGAAAATTATAAATGTCATAATATGCAAGGCTGGAAAGTTGCAACAGGCCCTGGAGGGAAGTACCTGTCATATTAGACGTTAGCCAACTATTGTACTCAAAGGATTATGGATAATACTTAGTAGGTATCTTAAAATTAATAAAAACCGTGCAATCTTACAAGTGATTTCAACTGGCCGATGGGTGCCCATGTTCTTCAATTTATGACTGACCTAACTGATTGACGTAATAATAAAAACATGTGTATTTCGCATTTCAGTTGGTTGGTCTGATCTGGAACTCCCAGATCAGACTTAAAAATATGTTGGAATGCCAAATGATTCCTCTGAGTAAAAAAAAAAAAAATTGTAGCATAAATATTTCAGCAATACCAGGGGACGATCCAACTTTCCATCCTATATAGGTACTTAGTTACAGATTTTAGAAAAGTTACTATGAACCAAACATAGGTAGGTACTCGCTTATACATCTAAGTATAAAACACTCCTTTTGCCTCGTTTAGGTTCATACAATTGGTCATATACACACGCCGGTTGCGAGTACTACGCACCTGACCTTTCTGAAGAACATCACCAATAAGGTAGAGATCGTAGCAGGTGCCGTTCCGTGGTTTCTGCCTACCCCCATGGGAAAACGGCGTGATTGTATGTATGTATGTATAACACAATTAATAGTTATAAGAAAAATCTCTGTAGGATAGCAAAAAAAAAATCGGTGTAAAGGTAGGTAATACAAAAACAAAACCCTAAGGCACTAGAATAAAATCGTTCAGCACGCGTAGCATAACCACCGTAGAAATGGGTTTTGTCGACGGAAGAATAGATAAAATTACAGACTGTAGAAAGATTAAAGACAAAATTAAAGATTGTAGAAAGATTTGTACCGTTTTATGCTGGCGTAGCATGACAATTCTATCTCTATTCTACCAAGAATAGGCAAAACCCATTTCTACGGTGGTCATGCTACGCGTGCTGGTCGCTGTCGACAGAGCAACAGGTTAGCGTGTTGTTATGTAGGATAAAATATTCATTCTTTGTTAACTAATAAGGCCACTCTTGGCCACGTGCAGAGTAGACTAACCGAACCTTACAACCTTAAAGCCATATATGGGCCATTAATAGCCTAAGGTCTGACTTGGCTAGTTTTCATATACTAATTATATTATAGCCTTCGCAAGTTCTAAACCTGTTAGGTACTTGTCGGTTCTTATTTTATTATTCCGAAAATTTGGCTTGCTGGTAGAAACTAGCCATCGAACATAATAATTCGTATATGAGAACTAGCCAAATCAGACCGTAGGCTACAATATATTATCCTAAGTTATAAAAATAAATTATATTTTATGTAGTTATAAATAAATTTCAGGACTGACCATTGAACTTGGCACCCATTAAGATCTCACTTCTTTTGTCGTTGAATATTGAACTTGGCTCTCATTTCACATTTATGTTTTTGAAAGGTATACATATTTTACTAATCATTTTAGTTTCTTTTCGTTTTAATAATTATTGACAACAAATGCGTCGCTTTATTTCTCTAAATATTGCTTTAAATCTTTAATGTCATCAATGTGACTGCCCGCATAGGTACTCGACACTCCGATGAGCGTGCGGGTTCTCAACGTTATCATAACGTATTGAACTCCTTGATCGAAATTGGACAATCGGCCTGAAGCAGCAGCATTCAATAAACCTAGCCTAGGTATAGTAGGTATAGAGCCTAGTTTCTGCTAGCCTAGTGCACAGTAGTCGCTAATTGATCCACAAAACAATTCCGGAGTTAAACCTAATACGCTAAGTATATGTCCGGCAAAATTGTGAATCCATTTCGAAAGTATTAAATTGTGGATTTATGTTCCGACATACATACAAAGTTTGACGCATCGAGAAGCTTCTCCTTTTTGAAGAAGCTTAAAATAGAAATTATTTAAGGTTCACAAAAAGAGGCACTTTTTTACCCATAAAAAGTGTTTATTTATATTTTTAGAACACCTTTTTACCGCTTAAAACATTTTTGGGAAACCCGGACATTATTATCGCAACCATAGATATCCATATCGATATCCGTGATCGCAACAGTATGGCGTGCTTATTTTTGTCAATAAATCAAATGTGTTACGCGCAGACCGCTCTGCGATATCTAATGGGGCCTAATTCGTTAACGAAATTATTCCAAAAAAAATCCTACTCAACAATTATTGAGAAAACCCAACTTAGACCGTGGTCCCACACGCGTTAATGTAGTTCCGCGTTCCTGATCAAAAGGGACTCGCGGACAGAAAGACAGACGCACGGAGGGACTGCGAAGTGATCCTATAAGGGTTCAGTTTTTGGCTTTTGAGGTACGAAACCATAAAACCACAGTTCATTACTTATTAGCACACATTATTATGTACGTACGGTGAACGGTTTTTTTGCAGGACAACATTTTCTTTTACCTCCAAATAATTCGCTCTAGATTTATACTATAGGTAACCTCCCTTCAAACTTAAAAGCGAAGTGAATAAGCTGAATAGTTAAGTCTGTTACGTAAGAACACGAATACTGTAAGAAAAGAAAGGTAAAACATGTGGTTGAAGATACAATATTGAAAAAAAAGGGCTCTTCATCTAAAAAAAAAAAAAAATACGAATCTTGTATGGCGACCCCCTTGAATTTTTTACTTGATTTAAATATTCATACTTTTTGTATTAGCGGCAATTAAAATATACACTGTAAGTTTCAACTGTGTAAGTATCTATTACGGTTCATGGGATCCAGCCCGCTGAGTCCGCAGCCCTGTCGGTCGGAAATTATAAATTACATTTTGGAAATTCATCATTGGTAATGCCACACCACTATCCAACTTAAAAACAATTTATTAAGGTGGAAGCACGTCAAGCACGAGGGTAGCTCTTAAATAACCGCATAATAGGACTTTTTTACTTGAAAAAATATTTTAATAACGATAAAGTGTAGTCACCACATTACGGCTGAAATGATGTAGTAGGTATAAAAAACGTCAATTTAAAAATCAACTGCACATACAGTTGGAGGCATCTTAATTAATTTAATAATAAAGACCTAGGTATATAACCTCCGACAGCATGAAATTTTTTATAGTATTAAATCAACATACAACCGGACATTGACCTCCAAATTGCAAAAAAAAAACGTATGAAATTTGAATTTCGCGGGCTACCTTACCTATCCACCTTAACCCGTCTCACCCAGTTACAGGCTTGATTTCGAAAAATGCGAAGAGGAATCATTAATACGAAGAGCCTATTTATGACTTATTAATCTTATTATACACCACGTAAATCAGATATTGCAGAGCACACAGACAAACAGCTCCGGGGAAAAAAAAACCATTAAAATAATATCTAAGTTCCACGAAAACTTACAAAAACAGCTTACCAGTTACGGGCATTAACCTTCGCCCACCGAATGGTTCTTTTATTTTAAATTTCACTAGCATTCGATATCAAAATCCAACACATGGGGTAAAATTTTGACAGCCAATCTAATTTGACCCTGGACACAAACAATTTCAGTTGCAATTATTTAATTTCCCTGACTTTACTAACCTGCGCATAATATATTCGCGCTGAAATAACTATACATATAGGTACGAATTAGGGCACAAAAGCCAATATTTCCGTATTAATTAATAAAATTGCTACCTCCAAAAATGTTAAGGATGGGATGATTGGTACAGGCAGCGATAAAAGGCAAATACAAGTAAATAATGAATACAATAATTACTTGTAAACAAAACTCTAACATTACATTTTTTTTTTTTTCATTTCTGTATAGAAAATTTTAATAAAATAAACAACCATGTGAAATAAGAATAGAGTTAAATTTGTAATAAAGCCAGTGCAGCCAAATAGTTTTCTATTTAAATACCTACTGGTAATCAAGTATTATGAAGAACACAAATACTATTAAATAAAAAAATTCACTCTGCTACTTTGCATAATGTTAGAAAACTTTTATTGCTGACTTATAGGTACCACTCATCTATTTAAATTGGCGCTGCAAAACAAAATATCATTCCTATTATGTACTTACGACAAGAATCCGTAGAAAAATCATTTCTACAGCATGGATCGTCGCACTTAATAAACCTACAGCAAAAGAGTTTAGAAAACATTTAAAAAAAAAAAAATGTAAGCCAATACAAATTAGGTTAACAAAATTTGAATTTTGTTGCCAAACGTGAAACTATCGCACGTACTATTTACTACTTTGCGCAACAGAACTAAGTTCACGAGCCGCGCTCTTGTCCGCGTCCTGCTATCGTCTGGTGCAACAGGCGAGCGGACGAATAACCTGTCGCTCTACTCTAGTAGTAAACGTCGTCCCACTATTTATTTGTGTTTCAAACCAGCGCAACTTTGAGGAGAGCATTACTGAAATTGTTGTTTTCATAATCCTCACTAGACAGCAGATCATACTAGCAAAAATGATTAATATAAAATACTTGTGTTTAGTTTTATTAACGACAATTTAAAATCATCATAAAATAAATAGCCGCGTTTGAGCAAGGATACCATAAAAATCCAAACGTCACTGATGTTCAGTGTTGCTAATTTTCTATCTGGCCCTTTTCGCTCTTAATAAAACATCATTTTATCTATATTTTCATATTCAAATACTGATGTGGAAAGTGTCTTCAATTCCATGAACTTGTTAAAAACCAGAAAACCCAATAAAATGGAATTAAATACAATGACGTCGATTTTACAAATTAGATGGAGCTTAAACGTTTAAAACAAACCTGTTTATCTCACCAATATTGTCTCATGAGGTAAATAAAAGAATGGATGCAATATTAAACACTCCTTCAATTTAGGAACTAACACATCCGCGATCAACCGCAACCCTGAACTTTTACAGCTGTAACTACAAGTATTGTAGATAAAGATTCGTATGAGCCAGAATCTATTATTAACCTATTCCCTTAAACTGAACGTCGCCGTCGCCCTTAAAACGTCGCACTGATATAAAAAAGTGGTCAGCACGGTAAATTATTTTCAGCTTCGTACTTCCGAAACTGAAAGTGTAGTGCCGAAGGAGCGACTTTGCTACTTTTCAAAAAATAAGGTGGCAACACTGGAATGTCAAAGTCACAGACGTCACAGTGTTGCTACGAATTTTGTTTATTATCGTTTCGTTTTGTGGTGTGGTGTTTTTCTATTAAATAAATGATTATGTGTAGCAGAAAACGCGTAAACGTAGTCATAATTTCACGAAGCTTAAAGAAGTCGTAGAAAAATTGTGAGTTTTAGCCAAGGAATTGAATCCTCGAGCACTTTGCTAGGAAAATATTTAAAAAAACATACCCGTTGGTCCGTGATCCGTGGACCATCTTTACATATACCAACACGCGTCCGTGCCTCGGAAAGCACGTTAAGCCGGTTGGTCCCGGCTGTCTTTCGTAAATCTAAGACAGTCGACAGGTAGTCAGAAGCCCGAAAGTCTGACAACCAGTCTTACCAAGGGGTATCGTATTACCCAGTAACTAGAGGTTAGATAGGCAGTTGTAGCATGAAAAATACTGGTTCTCAGCTGCATCCGGTTAGATTGGTAGCCGACCCCAAGATAGTTGCGAAAAAGCTAGGTAGATGATGATAAGATGATACTTGGAAAACATTGCTAATACTAAGAAATTTTCTTATAGGTAAGTCTTGAAAGCTATTTAAAACCCCACATCGATCCACATCTTCGTGGGCATTTCAAATGTCATAAGGGATAGGGATTTAAACATATCTTACGTCATTTCCACCGTCTGTGTTATTAGGCTCCACTTTACACTTGTGCGCATCATACATTATGTATATATACTATATTCTAACCTTTTAATAATATAATCTTTCTATTTAAAAAAAAAACGACTCCCAAATTGATAAATGTTAAAGTAACAGAAAGGACTTCAATAGATTCAATAGTTCTTTATAAGAATATATGCAATTGGTGGAAATGTATTAGTAATAGACCCCAAGTATGTCTATGAGAATGCAAGAGTCACAAGAAAAGAAAGACTCGCAATCCCTAACACTGCGAGCAACTCTTATCATCTGCAAAATGCAGTTCCATTTTTATTGTCATCACATAAGATTATCAATTTATGCATTATTCAACTGTTCCATTAGTAGATGTGGTAGGCGATAATGTATCTAACATTATCACCACACCTACTAATGCATTAAAACGAATTTTGCTCTTAAATGCCAAACTGTTCTGGCATATCAGCTGGCCCCTCACATATCACATGTATTAACAAACTGAAACCATGAGAGCCACCAAAAACAACTTAATTTTTGTTTTTATTATTATTTATGATCAAATTTTGACCAGTGGGTGACCAGTGGGACCACTAGTTTTAATAAATATATTCATTTCTATTTCAGGTTTCACTCATCTTTGCCTACAAGATGTAGGTAACATAATAGAATAAACACATAAAGGAAACTGTCTTTTCGGATCAGAGATGTGAAAAAGTGTTACAACCAGCTGTTCTTTTACAAATCGGCCTGCTCCATCAAGATTTGAGCCCCCTGCTCTGTCAACATCGAAAGGTACCTATTAGATTTTTTTTTTGTTACATAAAGCTCATTGATTTGGCAATTTTCTGAAATGGAAAAAAAAATAACATCATATTCATACAAAAATTTGCAATTGATGATAATTTTTTGATATTACAGTGTTGGTTCCATAATAACAGTTGCTATCAGTGAAATGTAATGAGAAAGACTCATCATTACTAATGAGTAATTAATGACCCTACATCTTATTTTACTATACTCTTCTTCATTCTGGTCTTGTCCCACTGTGCAAAATTGTTATTCCAGACCTACATATAGAAATGAAACCATTCATCATGTTACTTACATTAAATAAATAATAAATAAAATATCTTAGGACAACCAACACACCGTTATCTTAGGACAACCAACACACCGTTACCTGGTCCCAAACTAGGCAGAGCCTGTACTATGGCAACCAGACAACTGATAAATATATTAGGTTGGGGAAAAAGTCTTTTCGCATTATAGTATGTATGAACTTGTAATAAAACCTCTTTGGCTGTACTATTTGTACCTATCTGGCTGGTTTTGGTATAATTGAAAGTTTAAATTTTAAAGAACATAATTCCAAATTCAAATTAGGAAAATGTGTGATTTTCATTTGTTTTTCGTACCGTCAAGATGAGTGAATCTAATGAAGAAATTCGATACATTTTAAAATTTTACTACAAAAAAGGTAAAAATGCAACGCAAGCCGCGAAAAAAATTTGCGATGTTTATGGACCTAGTGTAGTGTCTGTGAGAGTAGCACAAATTTGGTTTAAGCGTTTTCAATCCGGAAATTTTGATGTCAAAGATGCACGTCGCTTTGGTCGCCCTATTACGGATAAAATGGATGCCATTTTTGAAAAAGTGGAGCAAGATCGGCATACCAGTAGTTACGACGTAGCTGAAGAACTGGAAATTGACCACAAAACAGTTTTGGCGCATTTGGAAAAAACTGGGTACACAAAAAAGCTCGACATTTGGGTACCTCACGAGCTCACTGAAAGAAACCTAATGAACCGTGTACTCATTTGTGATTCTTTATTACGACGTAATGAAACCGAACCATTTTTGAAGAAGCTGATAACTGGTGATGAAAAGTGGATCACGTATGACAAGAACGTGCGAAAAAGGTCGTGGTCAAAGGCCGGTCAGGCTTCACAGACTGTGGCGAAACCCGGGTTAACTCGCAACAAGGTGATGCTGTGTGTGTGGTGGGGTTGGAAGGGCATTATTCATTATGAGCTGTTACCACCAGGCAGGACCATCGATTCTGAACTCTACTGTGAAGAACTGATGAGATTAAAGCAAGAAGTTGAGAGAAACTTTTTCCCCAACCTATTACTTACTATATTTCTAAATACATACATATTATAGATAAATTACACCCAGACAGAACAAATGATTGTACACATAACACAAAGATTTGTCCTGGGTGGGAATCGAACCCACAACCTCAGTCTTTGCAGTCAGGGTCACTAACCACTAGACTAACAGGCCAGCCAATTGCTCTTCTATTATCATTACTATTCATTTTTACTATCATACACTATTATTTATACTTTAATAATACTAGTTATAAATACCAAAGGTATCCCAAGTAGCAAAATAATGTCATATAAATGGTACAATAACGTTTTTCATACAACTTTTAGCCATATGAAAATGGTTTTATAGTAGTTTTTTATACGTAAATAAAACGCGGGTTTGGGCGCAGATTATATAACATTTAAATCGCGTAAGGGTCGTTTTGAAGTCGCGTCAGCGACAATAAAGTTGAGTAAAAATCACGTAGACGTTGTAAGTTTAACTAATAAGTTTTGTAATAGTTTCAGTAATACTCTTACAGAACTAAATCATCGTATAGATGTTTTGTTATGCTGGTGGTCGGTCAGTGGTGCAAGCTATGAAGCTAGACAACTTGTGTGACAACAATTTATCGTGTTGTGATAAAATTTATAAAAAGGTAAGTCAATATGTTTTGATAATCATTATTATTTATTAATTTAATGTTAAGAAAGTTGACTGTGGTGGAAGATAAAGAGCGGTGACTTATACTTGGGAATTTAAAATTTTCGATGATATGTATGGTTATTTCTTTATTATTTTAATGGGCCTTCATAATGTTGGTGTTTCAATATTGTTTATAAAAATAAAATACATTAATTGGCATCAATGTTTCCGCCATATTTCCAATAGACATTGGGCGACTACATTTAGACCTTTATCTAACTAATTGGTCTTATACATGTTTTTGTAAGATTTATGGCGTCCTCCATGACGGTTGCAATTAGAGTTCTGTTGGAAAATAGAAAAACCTTTGTGTGTAGTCATGAGAATACTTCTTTATTTTTTACAGGGACATCATGGTGATATATTATGACATTGATAAGTTTTTGACCAAAAAAGACTTCAAGTTGATAAAACAAATAAGATGGCCATGGGATAACACGCATTTTCAGTTATCACAGAAGTGCTATGGATGTAATCACCCTACCGACTCGACCTTAAAACACTTTATCATCCATAATAATAGAAGCATAACTAAACTATTAAACTACGATTTCTTTTGGTGCCAAAACTGTAATAAGTATGCCATATACGATCATTTTCCTGAGGACGAATGTTACTGCAACTATTAAACTTTAATTTGTTTTTAAAAATAATATATATTCATCACTATTTTGTAAGGTTAGTTTCCTAAATTATATTTACCTACATAACCACCAATCGTTGTCACTGCGCCAGTTGTACCTAAATACATGTAGGTGTATAAAATTTGTCAAAGGCGAGCCGCGTATCGACAGTAAACGCCTAATAAAAATGTTTGTTGTCGTGGAATACCCCTTTCTTCCATCTCGCTCTACGCATTTCGTAAGCGAATGTCTCGAATCATTACGTTAAATTTTAGTTTAGTCATAGATTGATACTCGGTGTAGGAAGCCAGTTTCAAATTTACTTTTCAAATAGACATTAATAATTAATACGAGTAGTCGAGTACGTAGTGTTTATGTTTAGTATTTATTGTTATTGTAATTTGAGTTTTTTGAGTGTTAATAATAGCAATATTTAACCATAACAATGTTTTGTTTCAGATATGACCTACAAAATTGTACAAACTTTAGAAAGGGGAAATTTAGTTTTATCAGCGGTGCCTGAAAAATGGGAAGAAAATGGTATCCTGTATTGGCCAAGAAGAAAAGTGGAGGATTTATTAAAGAATCCCTGTTCATATCCCGAATCATCTTGGTCATCAATTCAATGTGTCGTAAAAAGAAGTGGAATTTATAAAAAATATATAATGAAAAGGACGAGGAAGCAACAACGCTTACGCATTAGTGGATATAATGTTCACAAGAAAATTTATGACAACATGCTCTTGGGCTGGAGGCTCTAAAAAGTTAACGTCGAAAATTTGTTTCAAAGTCTACACTCGAACGTTCAATTTATTTTTTGAACTTGAACATGAATCGGACATAACCTATACTAAGATAGAATGCCAGAAACCAGAAATAAAATAAAGTTGTTGCGTGCTTCATCTAGCAAATCTAGACCCAAACGTAGTATGCCTAAGAATAAAGTTACCGAAAGACAGGTACTTCAAGAAATTCAACAAAATGGGCAGTCCCTCGATCAAAATTCAGTTATACTCAATAATGATCTTGATTTACAAGAAATAGTCGAATTACGTTCTTAGGAATTGGTGTGTCGAACAATTTTTGAGTATTTTTAGTAGTCAATAAGTTATAAGTGCTAACAGTTACTTATGCAACCAGGGTATTTAGAATATAATTAGATGTTTAGATTAAGGTTGATATAACGATAATATTTTAAAGAAATTTTGACCATAAGTATTACCCATATGTTGATTTGTTAATTCCAGACTACAGTTTGTCTCAAAAACGCGGTTCGGTAGTTTCCGTTCGACTGCCGTTATTGAAAATAGGTACTAGGTATGTTGATTTTGTTATAGTTTTATCAGTTGTTATTTAAGGATGCAATAATTACATACATAGTATCAATAATACTGTTAAGGCAACAACTTAAAAGAAGGTAATATTTGTTTTTAACCATTTATATCTATGTTTTTAACCAAATGAATAATTTCTCTGAATTGATGAATCTTTTTTAATGATTTTTCTGAACGCTACCGGGTAAAACAGGGTGTATAGAAAACCAAGGGTGAATAGAGACAAAACTTTGAAAGGGATTTTAACATTAAATTGATATGATATGTTACCAAAAAGTACTATTTATTTGCCTAATTTTGCTTTATTATTTTCAGACAACGTTGGCAGCATAGGTACTATTATTTCAACGTTATAATCCTACTCAAAGTTTTGTCTCGATTCACCCCTGCGTTTCTATACATCCCGTTTTACAGTACTCTGTTAATGAATCCTAATAATGTTAATATTGTTGTTGATGATCATGTTTTTCTTTTGTTGTGTAACACATTTTTAAGTTCTCTCCTTCTTTGTCGGATACGGGTTTAAAATAGTTTGCTTCCTGAATTTAAATTTCTGTGGTGCGTTGTACTGGTTGTACGGTCGACCAAGTTAGTTGGATTACATTTTACAATGTAATTTGCATGTTAAAATGTAAACCAAATAGCTTGCTCGGCCGTACGTCGACCAAGCTATTTGGTTTACATTTTATCATGCAAATTACATTGTAAAATGTAAACCAAATACTCAAATAGCTTTAATATATCCATCAACCTAAGTAATTAGAATTAAGAGTATTTAATCACAGAAGAGGACTTAAAAAATTGTGTGCGTCTGTTATTTAAAAACGTACGAAAGTACGTACTTAATATGTACACTGTACGGTCGACCAAGCTATTTGGTTTACATTTTACAATGTAATTTGCATGTTAAAGTGTAAACCAAATAGCTTGGTCGACCGTACATACTACGTTTTATGTCATTTATTCATTAAAAAAAAATTGTGTATTAACTTTCAAGTAAAATTAAAAATGATTAACAACTGTATAATTACCTACTTAAGATATGTAAAAAAATAAATAAAAGTCTGAATGATGCCAATTAAAAAACCCATTTAAGTATTTGCGTTTTTTATTTACAATTAAAGAGTATGTAGTAGGGGTATAAAAACAATAGTATTGTTATACGTAACGCTAATTAATTTACATTTAATATCATTGACAGTATATAAACATTCAAAATGATTTTGTCTAACTAAATTACATATTTTGTAAATGTTCAAAAATGAAGATTTTATTGGTGTTTCAAACACATCAGATAAATTGTTGAAGGAATTGCCACGAATTTCTATGTTTCCTTTGTTTTCGCTCTGCGTTGACAAAACATAATTTTCTAGATACAAGTTTGTGATGAATCCATTTTTACTTCTGCATTTGCGGATGAATGGTATTTTTTTATCATTGTCATCGTAAATTTCTAATTCAATATTATTCTTCTCTATAAGTCTTCTGGCAATTTGACTAAGTGTCTGATATCCATGTCTGACCATTCTTTTGATGCAATAAAGTTCATTTTCCAACGGGTATGCATTAAAGCTTTGCAATATACCAAATCTCTTTACTTCATCGATGACATGTGTCAAATTGTGAACATTACTGGTTATATACTGTTTACCGTAATATCCACCATAATTTTCAACAAAAGACTTAAGTAAAGTTTCAGCCAGTCGAAGAAATTTAAAATGTTTATCATTGGAGAAAATAGTAATTGCACAAAAAAATAACAAGAAATGATGAGGGATCAGGACACAGCAAATCTTTTAATATTATAAAACTTAGGTAATACAAAAATGTACGAAATTCTGACGCCTTCCAATGAGCTAAAACATCAATAGTTTTAACCGACCTATGTATTTCCTTTGGCAAGCGACAACTCGTCATAAACTGGGAGAATTTTGCAATATCTCTTGCACACCATTTCGTAACTTTTTTACCAAAATTACCGTCCCTCCAACCTTTTAATTATTCCTAAATCTATGAGGTGGAGAGAATCGCCCACAGGAAAATCTTCTATCATATCAATGGGCAGTTCAAGTAAGGGAGAATCGTACTTATGGTGCTGGCCATACATTTTGGAGCGAAAGTCGTCGTTATTGCGTCTGGGGCAATCGGTCTCAGGAAATATGACTGTATTAGACTGGTGTGAATACTCGCCAACCACAGTGCACTTTAAACATCCATGTTTTCCATTGAAATTACACACTCCTGAAAATAAATTTCCAAAAGATGTAGATTGGAAGATATTTTTTTATTTGTACAACAATAAAAATAAATATGAAGAAACATTAATCATCTCATATAAAATTTACAAAGGGCCGCCTTTTCGTTAGTAGGCAGTGATATAGTACGAGTATATATGCTTAATAGTACAGTTGAGGACTTTAATTGATGAGCCACTTGCCACTACCTATTCGTATTAGCCATGTAATGCGGGTAAATCGGGTTTAGTCGGTCATATTCGTACTCGTGAATCTATAAAAGTGCAAAATTGGAAAATAGTGAAAATGGCTTATCAATAAGTCCTCGACTCTACAATCTTATAACAGAAGTAATAAAAACCTTACCTTTAATTAGTGCTCTTGCAGGAGAATCGCAGATAAAAGCTCTAATTGTAATCTTAACCAATAACTCTTTTCCATTTTTTGTTGTAATTTTCAAGCTGTTATGCAAAAGATCCTTCATTTCTGCGACAAAAGGTCTGAAGTAAGCTTCTAAATCTGCAGGTTTTCCTTTTCCTGAATATATGCCTACTACAAATGGTGACAGGTATGGTATTTCAAATATGTTGCATAGTATAGGCCACACTTGTTCTCTGGAACTCTTATATATTGGCAATCCATCAATGTTTATATTTAACGATATACTTTCTGGTACGAGGGTAAGATGTTCTAAATATTTCTTAAGTGGTTCAGTTACACCATTGTGCCAATAGTAGCCTTTATCCAATGGAATTAATGATACTGTTTTAGTTTGAAGAAGCGTTCTTGGATCTTTGGGAAGAATATGAGGTAATCTTCTATTAATTATTTCACTGATTGCCCATTTTTAAAATCTTGCCGGAATTGATTATCTTTATCAAGTTCTTCACAACTGTCGTCACTGCAGTTGTCTTCTTCAGAGAAATGGGAATTATTTAAATCGTCTACAAAAAAAATAAGATTTGGTTAATATAAACTTACGAATAAATCTGATAAAGGTGCTTTTTATACAATAACTTACTTTCGCTATCATGTATGCCTTCTGGTAAAAGAACATGAGCAGAACAAAGATTTGTAGAACACCTGTCCTGACTGGATCCAGCATTTACCGCATTAAATGTTGAAAAATGTACGGAACCACTTTCATTTTTACCACTTTCTGCTTGGCCGGGTACAGTTTCTTCCAGATTAAATGTAGGTATCGTTGATCTATTTAACAATAATAATTGATAATTTTTATTTACTTTTCTTCTAAAACCACCACTTCGTTTTATTCTTTTCCACTTTTTGAAATCCATAATTAAAATTAAGATACTTAATGAAAAATGGCGAACGAGTTATATAAAAGATCCTAATCATTGTTTAAATAATCAATTGACTTATACAAGTTATATAAGAATAACGTTTCACCCTAAAAGTTACTTAAAGGTAGAATTATACGAACTAGTAAGACGATTTTATAATAGTTAACTACAAAATCATTACGTAACTGTTTGTTATATAAGTGTTGAATTAAAGGTTCTTGATTTACAAAACATGGCGACTCATCACTATTTTGTGACTGAAACGTTTACTCGTCTTAACGTTATATGACCGTCATAAAAAAATATTGAGATGACGTTTACCAGACACGTTAATATGACTTAAATTATATATAACTAATGTGTCGAATTGAATACTACTTTACAACTGTTTAGTTGCTGCAAAACTGTTGAAAAGCCCTTACATGTCTGTTAGTTGTATAGTTCTAATCTTATACAACGTTTTTGCTAGTTGGGATGCTACCTTAGTACCTAGTTAAAAATTAAGGCATAATTTGTACTTGCAGGCAAACAAACAAAATTCAAGGTTCTCGAGATGTCAAGACTCTTCAAGAGAATGCTGAGGATATCCCACATGACCACAAGCTGTCTTAGCTAACCTCGAATTCTTTAAACAGACTCTGGACTCAGCGTGTCCTATCGCTGCACATGAACTTATGGACGATAGTGATGGCGCCAAACATGTATCGGAATTCTGGCCAGAGTCTTATTAGATTGACATGCTAAGAAGAAAAAGAAGCTGGGACCTAGTCTTCAGGTGATTAAGAACGTTTTTGGAACTGCCTTACTTGCTAACACTTTCCACGGTGATATCACAGGTTTCATTGCACTCAGGAAACAACAAAAACTATTTAAGCAGAAGAAAAGTTATGCAAACACTTTGACTTAAAAAAAAGGATTGATTATGCAAATGGTTTTTTAAATGGCACTATAACAAAAATTTCAGAGCACGCCCTGATGTTTATGGTATTTTAAGTTCTTACACATACCTACGTAGCTCAGCAAGAGAGAAAAAAACAGTAAAACCGCGGGCAGTTGATGAGATGCGACAGATTGGGTTGGGGAGTTAGGTAGGGGTTAGTCTAATAATTAATTTATAACAAATGGTTTGAATACATTGATGATAGTGAATTTATCTTTCTTTTCTAGGTATGGAAATTATGCCAAAGGAAAGCTAAGAAATGTCAGGATTTGCTTTATTTTCCGAGGATTTATTCGACTCCGTTATGCGAAGCACTCTGTACCAGTAAGTCCACATTAAACTCAGGAAACAATATTTAAGTAACAGTAAAATTGTAAGGTCAATGAAATTTTGCAGTAATGTAAATCCTCGGGGTTATTGCGTAACTCATTAATAGTTGGAATGGCTTTCAATTTGACAGTTCAACAACATTAATTTAGTTACTGATGCTGTTGAGCAGACAAGTTTTTCGAATTCGAACACGCGGGGAAATCCTCTTCAGAATCCGAATCTATCTTTTGTGGGATGCAGTGTGTTATTCAATTAGAGTGCTGGACTTGTACCATCAATAACAAATTGGTTGCAGACAATTGTTTAGCCAAACATTATAACCTGACATCTAAATTTTTAATAAGTCGCCTTCGTGTGTTGTCTGCGGAGCAACCTACCTAATTAATCATTATATTAATACCCATTCACTTGGTCTGCTTACATTTTTAATCCCACTAAAAACTCATTTTTAAGAAAAAATGGTACAAACAGTTATACTGTTGAAGTTTTTGTTGATGATGTTAACAGTGACAATATTTTGTTCTAGTTGTTGAAACAAAGATACTACACAATGCACCAATTATAGTGTGTGACAAGACATGTTTTGTGGAAATTTAAAGTAAAAAGATTCCAAAATTGCAAGAATTCATTTATAAATAAAGAAGCATGGACGGTGAAGAAACAATTCCTCATGTAATGTACAGGCGTCACCAAAATGGCCAAAATTGGGTCAAGTGAGTATCTTGTACTTGGTTTATTACCTACTAGAAACAAGACAGTATTATAATTTTAATTTCTGTTGGCTGTGTGTCCAGGTCTGCTCTCTCTTAAACAACCAGCATGAAGGACCAGCCTCATTAAGCTGATATACCAATGCCACAAAGGAAACTTGCGCACACATGACGTATATGTCAGTCTGTTAGTAACTATAGTAACCAAAGAAAATAGAAAGTAAAGAGAATTATAACTGTGATAATTATGGAGTTGACTTGGTGAAGACACTGTAGTATTCAGCAACAATTTTTAATAAATATACTGGAGGAAGAAAATAGAATTAACCACCATAATTTCAAGCTAAATGATATTGAACTATTATTGGCCAATGCAGTTGAACAGGTGACTTCGGACATATAAGAGACTCCCGTCATAATGATTGTCTAGGTTGCCAGAAAACATTTTTGTCAGACTCAATTGAAAACCCCACAATATATTCACAAACTTTAAAGATTATGATGCAAAGAACAGACTGAACTATGGCAACAAAGCCATGATACAATGTGCGGTAACAATTGGTAGTTTAATTTAGTAGCATGTACGTAAAAGATGATGCCTGTATAGTAAATATTACCTTATATTGGCCTACTGTGCTAGGCTTCATTCATGTATGAATCAAGCCTATCACAGTAGGCCATGTTCACCCCATTTTGCCGCTGGACTAGATATTGTAGTTTCTTTTTCAAGTAATCCAATAAAAAGCATTTACAATCCAGCACTTTTATATTTATATTAAAAGATTTATTGTACTGAATTGTACAGAAATGTATGAAGAAGAGAAAAAGAAGGCTCTAGAAAATGAGAATCCTAACAAATAAATTATTATACTAATTTATTCATGGTTTATTATTAATACTATTGTTAATTATCACAGGATAAAGAGAATATATAGGTATGTTCCTTCTTTCTCCATTTCAAACTTAATTCATCAATAGTATTTTGACATTGAAGATTTAAGCATGATTTCATGTTTAATTTTCCGGCAAACGCCTTCCGCAACGGTGCTAGTGCATACGTGTGTAACTTTATGGTTGCTTTTTCATCATAGAATCGTTCTTCTCTTGGTATAGAAAGTTTGTTTACATATTCTTTCACTGAAAGATTAAATCATCATCACCATTATCCAGCTCTTATGCCAATTAATTTGAGGTCTGCGTAACATGTCTTTTTCTTCCATTCCTCTATTAGTTATCTCAGTAGTCACCCCCTTTCTATCCATATCATAATTCACACTTCATCCATCGTTTCTTTGGTTACACTCTACTCTTAAAGCAATCGACATTCATACTCAAACTTTACGACACTTTCCCCCATTCGTCGGTATCACGTCACCACACTATGATAACCGATTTCCACACAACTTTTCAGTTAACGATGCTTTCAGACTTCCTCAAGTAGGTATTCATTTCATAATACATCCAAAATTCCAAACAAACAAACGGCACATGAGCACACCACATTCCTGAAAAGACAAACCACAGACTAAATAATCGTTCGTACGCGTTACCATAAAGTTTTTATTATTTTCTAGTTTCCGTTTTCGCGGATCCTCTGCGATGTGTTTAAAATTTCTGAAATATCATTGTAGAAATAAATTAAAAAACAATTTGATTATTGAAAATTAATCGGTAAATTACAGTCTTTATTTTTTCTTGCGGCTATATTTACACCTAAAATGCAACAGGATGCAACTTGTTCACTACAGATGGCGCTGCTACTCATTCGTCGTATTACTTTACTCTTTGTTCATCGTTCAGTATTGATCAGCCAAGAATTTGACAGCTACTTGTTATGTCAGTGTCACTATCATGGATTTATTTAATTTAATCGTACATTTTTATAGCAACAATAGCAAGCGACTTCATAGAAGCGTAATTAATTAATTAATTAATTAATCCCCGTTGCACAGCTATTGCAAACATACGAGGACCATGTATTTGCAAAAGATGAAAGATGTTAAAAGACGAAAATTGTTGGAGTAAGCTGTCGGGAAATACAAAAGCGAAAGCATTTCGTTGAGACTATGTGCCATCCTTTTTTAAACCTCAAGACTTATAAGGCATTTGTATACAGCTGATGCTTCCAAGAGAACCAAGTTCGTGTTTATTACCTTCATGCACTTGTGGTGTGTTACTACGTACATTATATTATGTGTATATAAAATAACGTATTATATAGTGCTACAATTAAAGTTTTTCAATTAGTAAGATCATCCTAGAGTTGGTTTTCAATTCGATGAGGTTATTCGTCGCCAGTACCTATCGTACTCCTCCAGAATACCATTAACCTGATCCAGCGCAGAATAACCTAATCAGAGTCCAAACTTCATAAAAAATGAACTTCTGACTAACAAACACAAGATAAGCAGTGATCTTAGGCGCTGATCACAGTACAACGTGTGACGTCACACACAAGTGAACAAGCTCAAGATAATAACTTGGACAGTGCAATATATACAGTGTATAAGAAGTTCTAGCCCTATGTTCTAGCACAACACCCCACTGTTACTGCTGATTTTTAATGTTTTCTGTTAAATAGGTTCTGTACTTTATATTGTCTTGTAAAACATTAAGTTATTTACTTCACTTGTTATATTGGCATTATTGTTGATTGCAGATTGAAAAAGACACTATTACCTAGGTACATGAAGTACAAAATGGGGTTCAGTCAGAAGTTACTTTTGGCAGATGAGGCTGTGTCATCTAACTTTAATAGTCAAGAGCATCGCAAAAGACCGCTCTCTGATGCTGGATTTGCTCAAAACATGTTCCTGAAAAGGCAAAGAACTGATCTTGTCACAAAATGTTTGCCAAGTCAAAGTGCTATTGAAACCAATGTTGAAAGCTTCTTAAAAGATAATGATATGATGAAAGAACTGATAAAGCCTGAAAGTATGTAATCTATAAATTCCAAAATGTCATAATATAATTCACGTTATGTTATTCACATTTTAATTTTCAATGTTTGTCTTTTCAGAATTAACAAAAACTCAAGACAATGTAACTTTCACCAACCCTACTATAACTGAAGATAATTCTGTGGGAGTAACAACAAACGTGGATATGAATTGTTGTAGGAGCAATACAAACAACAATATAAATATAGTTAAATACTTTTATTTTGGCTGTGCAAACAAGATGCCAATATAAAAGTATTACTACCTTATCACTGAATGTTTCTAGAATATCTAATTTCATTTCACCTTTTAAGATATAATCATGCGTTTTTAAGCATCACAGTCTGGACTTATTAAAAAAGTAGTTTTGGGAAATGTAGCAAAGATGAAAATCAGATAGTGTCAATTCTTGTTTTCAAAGTGGTCATTTATCATCTTCTAGCTACATCATCGTCAGGGATTACTGACTGATAGTAATCTTACTGTGTGTGTGATACCAATGAGAATATTGAACAATTGCAGTAATTCAAAAATACTATGCATATGTATAAGTGTCAAAAAACCTTTCATGTATGTTGGTATTTCTAGAGAATGTAATTTTTTTGATTCACTTGTTACATGTACACAGAAAACATCCATACATAGATAAACTCACGCCATTGTCATACCTTGCAGCTTTCCTAACTTTCATCCATTTCAGCGTTTATACAATCTCATCTATTTCTATTTCATTTTCTTCATCTATATCTTACGATTTCCCACCCGTACGCAAACTACGCGCTCAGACGTGGAGTTGCGGATACCAGCCCGTTCTACCTATTACCTATTCATCTACATCTAGGTTCTGGTCTTCAAAACCGGTATCTACCCAGTTACTGACACCTTCCACACTGTCCTGACAACTGAACTAAACTTTCAAAGTATCCCTTCCAGCGTTCCAAGACCTTACATTCTTCACTTAGTAAACATCCATCTTCTGCTCTTATAACATTCATACTCGATGTTCCTGTCATTCCGCGAGCCAATCTTACCTGTTTCCAAAACAGGTTAACATTGGCCCTGAAGTTATCAGAGAACTTCCTGTTATAATTATAAAAGGAAGAACCTTTCATCCTTTTTCATTTTTACCATCTCTTTCACTTTCATTTTGGAGTATTTCCTTTTAACTCTTTCAAAACCTTCTGTCACATTCACTGCCTGATTCAACCTATTTTGGGCCTTTTAAGCTAACACATTAAGCCAGGCCTTTTTCTTCGTCCGCACAACCTCTTTTACTTCACCATCTACCCAAGAATCACTCATTCTACTACCATTTTTCCTCCATGCATAGAAAAGTTGAACACTCAGAGCATTTTGCTCTACATGAAAAAATTTGATTGAACAGCGCATTTACTACCTACACTAGAGAATGTTTGTTGATGCCCAATGAGCGTTTTTCAACGTTTTTCCTTTATATAATTTATTTTAGTGTACCTATAATGTATTTAAGATTTCTTACTAATCATGTAAATATGCAAACAAATGCAATAAAAAATTACTAAAGTATAATACTGGATTATTATTACCATATTATGTAGTTTTTTAAGATAAAGCAATTCAATTCCATCATTATAAACTCAAAAATGTGTTTATAAACATCTTTCTATTGCATTTAGACAAACAATTCATCATCGTCTAGAATAAGTTCCTTGCTAGAAATTGATACACAAAAACCATGACAGGTGTCAGATGTTACTGCCTGATGAAGACATCAGCCAGCGACATTGTCAGAATCCAAAAGGGGAATACCTACTGTGCACCAAATGTTTTGGTTATTAAGTTGGTGAAGGCCTCGGGAGTAGAACAAGTTGTAAATAAATAATTTAATGTCTTTGAGAACAAATGGTGCTACCATAGTAGTAATCGTAACTTTCTAGATGGAATACAACAGGGAACTTGCTTCTTACTGTATATCGGCTTGCAAGTATCTGGAATAGCTAGGTACTTCAGGAAAATGGCACGAAACTATTTAGGCCACCCAGTGACTGAAATTCGACCAACAAAAATAATGGCTAGCTTAATTGATGTTACAAAGTAATTAAGTGAATTCCCTATGTTAAAGCAACATTCACTTCTAACGTAGTAGGTATATACTAGTTGGATATGAATTGCCAACCTCCTCTAGTTTTGAAACTAAGTATCATTATTGAGTATCAGTGGTTGTGCAAACCTACTTTCAGAAATAAAATCATTTATCAATAATGTCATAAAAAAAAAATGCTGGATTGTGTTCTCTAAAAAAATTGCTGGATTCTTATTGACTAATATAAAAGTAGAAAGTGCGCGTTATGATAAAATTTCTTTCAGTGAACTCGTGCTTATTGAAAACGAAGAGCGTGGTCAAATTAAGCTTGACGTGAGGGTATTTTCAAATCGTCAAAGTATAATATGGCGATCGTTATATTAAAATTGAGAAAATCTCTATTTAACCAGCGTACTTACAAATACGCTCATGACCGCGTTCGTAAAATACCCGAGAGCCAAGTGGCAATTGAGATTGTAAACGGAACAGATGATGTGTAGGCTTAAAACATCACGTTTGTATATAAACGCGCTGTGGGTGTGAGCAGATGTCACGTGATTTAACTAGTAGCGTGCTTGTGTTTCGTTTGGTGCCCGCACCAATGACCGGATGTGACTCGGCCATTCGGCGATGCACGCGTCCTCGTGTGATGCAAAAATCCGGCACAGTTTCTGCTTCTCCCATCCTTACTTCTATGAACACTGATGATATAGGTAATTAAAAGAGAGCCGACTCTTTAAAATGTGTTTTATTTCACTAGCATTTTGCAACTTGCATTCAAATTAGCGCAATGCAACAGTAGGAGCAGTGGTGGCCGAGGAGCAGTGGTGGCCTAGTGGTATCGGCCCCAATTTACGAGTTGTAGGTCGTGGGTTCGAACCCAGGCAGGCGCTTTACTTTGTGCAAATAATTTCATCACCACTGCTCTCAAAACGTTGCAGCAAAACATCTAGAGGAAACCGGCATATCCTAGAACCAAAAATTCGAAGACGTGACATTACCAACCCGCGCTGGGCGCGCGTGGTAGATTACGGTCCACTCCCTCTCACCGAGAGGAGGCCTGTGTCCCAGCTGTGGGATCAATATAGGCTGAATATGTATGTTATATAATCAAATTAGAAATCAAAAACTCTAGCTACGAATTGGACCTAAACAGCGTAACTTGTTATTTGACGTATTCCATCCAGAGGGGTTATTGCGGAACTTTTTATCGGTAGGAATTGGTTTAATATTCATAGTTAAACAACATTCATTGCGTTATTTACGTTGCTGAGCCGACAATTTATTCGAACAAATCTCGCAATGGTTTAGAAATAATCTTCAATCCCATTCAGATTCTGATAAATTGTGCGTTTCGCAATTAGGGTGAACCCATAGGACAAACGCGAAAATTCATGGGATTCTGGAAATCCTGAGTTCTTATGTGTTTCGCTGCATGTATTATTCTTTACCTTACAATGCTACTGAAGGCTGGTATATTTTAAACGCAAACTAAGCAACAAGTATCGTGACCAGCGATTAGACAGATGACTCTGTCTGTTGTTCACTCTGTGTTGAAAACTTAAAAGTCAAACCGCTACTTGTAATCTGGTCACGACCACCTGCATTGGTGGGAGGATAGTAAGTAGTGCGGATTGCATAAACCAATTAATTAAATGGATTATCACACAATTTTTAGATATTGTAATAAATTGCAAGTTAGACATTTGCCAGCGTTGTCGACTGTTTCATCAACAATGTAGATATTTTTTTCAATTTTTGTACTTCGTTAGATAGCTGATTATATTAAAATGTCTTCCACGTAATATGTATGCATAGGTAGGTACTGTCCAAGTAAAATTGTGAGATAACTGATGTCAAAGTTCAGGCAAGCTTCATCCTTCAACTTTTAACTGGTCGACGTTTTGGAATTTTTCATTACATTGAGAGGTTTGCCAAAGTATTACTTAGTTACCCAAGGAAATAGCAATGAGGAACATTCCATTTGAGAATATGATAAAAAGATATTCAGTGACGATTTAGTGAAAAAGATGAATTGATTCAATTAGAAAAGAGATTCAGTATCATTTTCTTAAATACATATAAATTGGGGTTTCTCGAATCCCATAAAGCTTGGTCTACGCTTTATGGGGCACTAAAATTGCAAATGGGTCACACTATTTAGCTTCGATTTTCTCGGGACCAAGAAAAGGAATAATCATCATCTGCCTAGCCTTTTCCCAACTACCAGGCCACTCAGAAAGTTTTGCGAAAAAAAGTTTTTTTGTATGAGAGACTGGCTAGTTATAAACTATTACAAAAATAATGATTAATTATAAGTAAAAATAGGTACGTTCCAATTTCAAAATTTCCCTCCACATTTTTTGCGTGCTAATTAAATTATCGTGTCTCATTGGTAAATGGATTTGCGCCGGGAACATTTTCGCGCTACGATTTTTTACGATTTCAAGTGTCGCCTGAAACCGGACGAATCATACGATAGATTTCAAATTGCATTCATGGATGAAGGCCCTTCCAAGGCAACTGTGTATCGTTGGTATAACGAATTCGAACGTGGTCGACTAACTTTGGGGGATGAAGAAAGAAGTGGTCGCCCTTTGACGGCTGTTACGGAGGAAAACGTGCTAGCAGTGAAAAATTTAATCCAAGACAATAGGCGAATTACGTATCAGGCGATTCAACACATACTGCGGATTGGATCGGGAACCCTTCACGAGATTCTACACGTGCATCTACGCGTGAGGAGGATAGCTGGGTGCCACACAACCTCACCGATGCTCAGAAGCAGGCCCGGGTGGAATGGTGATATGATAAACAAATTTGAAGCAGGCTCGTCTCGGCGTAATTACGACATTATTACAGGTGATGAGTCCTGGCTTTATCAATACGATCCAGAAACGAAGCGCCAGTCGACGGTTTGGGTGGTTCAAAACGAATCAACGCCTACCAAAGTGAAGCGAGGGGAAGATTTTGATCGTGAGGTATTTCAATTTCACTGGCTACTTGGGGTCAATCCCTTTACGGAACCAAAGAAGCATCAACGCCGAATGGTATACTACCAAATGCTTGGCAGAAGTTTTCTCTGTTGTGAGCAACAAGCGACCAAACACAGGGCTCCGCGAGCTACTGCTCCACCACGAAAACGCTCCCCCGCACACCGCGCTCAAAACGAGGGACTTTTTGGACAACACGCCGGTCAAACTTCTGGATCACCCTCCTTACAGCCCTGACCTTGAACCGTGTGACTTCTTTTTATTCCCAAAAATTGAAAATCAGCTCAAAGGGATACTTTTTTCGTCGTCAGAAGATGCGCTGTCAGCGTTCGAGCAGGCTGTAAATGATGTGTCTGCGGCTGACTGGAAAAATTGTTTCGAAAACTGGTTCAGACGCATGAAACTTTGCATACAGGCTAGTGGAGAGTATTTTGAAAAGATTTAATAAAAAAATATTTACCTATAGAACACTTCTTTTTATTTTCGCAAAACTTTCTGAGTGTCCCACACGTATGTTAGAGTCGGTTTACAGTGTAATCGAATGCAGCTGAATATCAGTATTAAGTATACATGAAGCTTAACCTGCACCCTAATTGCGAAACGCACTATTTATCAGAATCTGAATGGGATTCAAGATTATTTCTAAACCATTGCGTCATTTGTTAGAATAAATTGTCAGCTCAGCAACATAAATAACGAATGTTGTTTAACTATCAATATGAAATCAATTCTTACTGATAGCAAGTTACGCAACTACCCCTCTGATCGTTTGTCTCGGCGGGTGTTATTACTTAGCTGCAAGGCAAAACCTCAAGTATCTCGTTCAGGGCCACCAAAACACACTATTCCCCACGAGAATACAGCGTCAACCCTCGACTCTATGGCCTTTGCTTCTAGGCAAAAACCCGGCCATACCCCAAGAGCTACCGCATATAATACCGCGAGCGCACGGAGTACTTATTGAGCAGATACCGATTACCAACGGCTATGATTTTTACGGTATAGTCTCCGACCCACTGAACTGAGAACCTATTTAAACAAACTATTATAAAATGATGTCAACACATCATCTCAATTGGCACTTGGCTCTCGGGTATTTTACGAACTCGCTCATCAGCGTATTTGTAAGTACGCTTGTTAACTAGAGATTTTATTAAAACGTACCGATCGCCATATTACACTTTAACAATTTGAAAATACCCTTTATACTTCACGTCAAGATTAGTTTGGTTACGCTCCTCGTTCTCAATAAGCACGAGTTCACTGAAAGATAACACCTTTTATCATAACGCGCATACTTTTCAATGTCTTCGGATGCTTATAATCACCTAATGTTATCAAGGTCTATAATATCGACATTTTCGTTCCTCATTAAATGAAACGAACGGGTAATATAGCAATCTTACCTATCTTAAGTTCTAATGAATTAGGTTTTAAAACTCCTAACGAGTCCTGCCACGAGTCTTTAATGAGTCTTCCACGGGTTTCGTACCGATACGGCTTGTCAAGAACGCTTCAAAGCTATCCCGAACGTCTTGCTAAATTCAATTTAGAATCCTTGCTTGTTCGTCGCAAACAGCAAGACTTAATTAACCTGCATAAGATCCTCCACTCCAAGCTGGACTCTTCAACTCTGCTGTCCCTCATAAACATCATTACTAGACATAACACCCGAACACCGAAAACTTTTGCACTTCTGGTCTACACAAATAACTCCTCATATTACAAACCCTATCATTAGAATGTGTCGACTTTACAATGAACTTTCAAAATTCAATAACAGAATTGACATCTTCGATTCACGTGCCATTGTTTTCAGAAGACATGTTTGTACGCTCTCTTTTTAAATTCTTACTCTTGAAATACTGTTTTTCTTTAAATAATGTTATCTAATTAATGTAATTATGGACTTTGCCTGGCGCGTTTGGTCTCCTATACATTACCTGCCTAAGAGGAAGTATGTTGGGGGGCAGACGCACAGTCCTTGTAGCTATTATTTTGAGTACTAAGCTTTTTAATGTAGTTTTAATCATAATTATTTTTGTTATTGCTGTTATTTTGGGCACTAAACTTTTCACTGTAGTTTTAATCATATTTTTTTTTTGTTGCTGGTCATGTTGTGCCACTACGCTTTGAGCGATAATCAGGTCTAAACCTATAATGTGAACCTCGTGAAATATTGTAATTGTTACCTGTTGTAGTTGCCTTGTGAATAAATAAATAAATAAGTCTTGAAAAATTAAAAAAGTATGTAGTGAGTACATCGACATTCATACGATTTTTTAACAGCACAGCTGCAGTTTTTGCAGTTGGTATGAATAAACTAACAGAAAAACTGCAGCTGTGTTGGCAATGAATCGTAATTAATATAGAGTTTATAAACTACTAGCTTTTACCCGCGATTTCACCGAGTAAATGTCGGTTATAATAACACTTATAACGGACGGAGTCGAAGTCGCGGAATAAAAAGTAGCTTATGCTCTTTCTCGGGGTTCAAACTTACCCCGTACCAAATTTCATCAAAATCCGTTCAGTGGTTTAGTTCTGAAAGCGTAACAGACAGACAGAAGTACTTTTGCATTTATAATATTAAGTTATTTACTTATTTCATATTATATTTATTTATTTTATATTTAATATTAAGTATAAGTAAAGATTGCTTCACTCAACTGGCTAAGATATTATAGGCTGTGGAAGAAGTTTTCAGCTGTAATATCGGTATTACAGTATATTAGAGTATTATTATTCCGTTCCATTAGTTTACGATATCGATACGCAACACGATAGTAAAGTATCGCCAGCTAATTTAATTTGACCCTGTATACATAAACCCTATTAGACACTTCAGAAAAACTCAAATTACAATCACGCGATATCGTATAGGCGTATTCGTAAAAGTAGTAGTAGAAAAAAGTTGGGAAAAAAGACAATTCTCTTGCTAATGTAGCTAGCTCGTAGCCAAGTTCTTAAACAGACTTGATGTAGAATGCTGTCGACATTCGAAGAAGAAGAAGAAGAATGTTAATTATATACGTAGGTACCGCTGAAGCCTTTTATTCATTCATGAAGTTGAAGATGAACCAGTTTCAAGCGGAGAAAAATAAATCAAAATTCAGATAAATCAATCAAAATTCGATTAATCGAGCAATTAATCTTAAAATCGAATTGGCACAGAAGTAGCAGTTATTAAGAATTGATTTAATATTTTACCTGCAACGGTTTTATCAACATTTAATGTTGTTCTCTAAAACCCTCGTACAATTTAAGAAACACTTTACACACTGTTAACACAATATTCACATGTAAAAAATATTTATGTCACTCGTTATGAATGAATGACATCACGGTTATTTTCTCACAAATGATTCACTTGAACTGGTTTAACTAGACACATGCACTGAAATTGCTATTGTAGCTTAAACCGGAATTACATGTAGGTTCACGCGTCAACGGTGACGACGTAGCACGCGCAGCGTTTGTCGAAAACTACGAATTGTCGTGTTAAGATCAACCAACGGCTGAAGGAAACGCGCTGATTGTACCGCCCGTAAAACAAACCCAGATGTACAGCAGTGCGTAGCTAGAAATCAACACGAGTAGCTAAAAATAAAGCATCCACATAAACGCAACGGTGTCAAGAGTCGGGCGTCCCTACTAACTGATAAAAGTCCGGTCCTTTGACCGTCTATCACGAAAATTGAGAATTAAAATGGTTTAGGCACTAACGTTTGACTTTATTTCTAAGATTGTTATGAGAATTACTTCCTGGATAAGGTTCCTGTTCTACATATAAGCGATGTTTTCTTATTCGTCACGTTCAGATGGCTAGGTTTTACATTGAGCGTCTATGAGAGAAAATAGAATATGTGCATTTACATAATTTTTCGCGCTATATGCAAGAGCTTTATAGTCTACTGTTGCGTGGTAATGGTAACGTATTCAGCAAAAGTGCTGAACCCTTGAATTCGTTTCAAATTATTATCGGGATTTATTTTCACTTAATTTACCGCAATTCTAGTCATTACGAGTGTGATTCTATTCGTGCTCTTTTTGATTCGTTTGTTACGCTATGTGTCTTTCTACTAACAAAAGTATCTAGTTTTTTTTAAAAGAAGTATTTTGCTTTCATCGTATCTCACAACTGATTCATTTAAAAATAATAGTTTAAAAAACTAAAAAACACGCTTTCATAGAAAACCAAACTAAAAAGTAGAAAATAATGGAAAAAAAGCGTGGGGTGCTTTTTAAGGTATTTTTTATTGATATCAGGCACCCCACGCTGAAGCGTGTTTTTTTGTTTTTTAAACTATTATTTATTTTCTATTTTTTAGGGTGTTTCGAAATTTGAGACGTATGTCAGCGAAGTTTGTGACGAATGTCAGCGTAGTTTTCGAAGACAGTTTTTTGCTGTCCTGGTAACCCTGGCAAGGATAATGGCACAAATTTATAAAATTATAGTCTTGTCATCGGTCCTCGATAAGTCTACAGAGTTTAAATGAAATTTGGTCGTTTAAAGTGGGTCAAAATCGCGCTATAAGGAGTCGGTTACAAACAAACATACAAGTGAAGCTAATATAAAGCGTGTAAAAACTAGCGTCAGGCACTAGTTATCTAGCATTCACGTCAGGTCCAACGGCTAAGTTGGCACACAAAAATGCTTTAATTTTTCTCTTTTTCCCGCTAATTAATTGTTTTTTTTTTATACTCTTTGTGTCGTCATGGTTACAGTGGCCTTGTTTATGTTCGGATTGCAATAGAGGGGTAAAATAATAATATATTTTCGTTGGGCCATAATTTCCGATGAGCCTCGACTTTGATCTCGATCAGGTTTTGCGTAGCTGTTCCGTGTGGTGCCGGACGTAAAAGAATAACACCATCGCATTTCTTCCCGTGGGTGTCGTAACAGGCGACAACGGGAGTTATTAGAAAATGGAGAACAGCGATCTCTATGCATTTTACCACCATACTGCGATCGCCAACCCGCGTGCCAAGCGGGGGCAATTATTTCAAACCCCCTAAAATTGGGGGGTTAGACATACACGTACTTTGGCATACACGTACAATGTTCTTATCACGGTCACACGCACGATAAAAATCAGCAAACACACCTTGCATTTGATCTATTTAAGATAAAGCTTGAGAAGATGAAACTAAGAGAATTCTCTGGTAGTGGTGGACATCTTAACCAATTTTTCCCATTGTATTTGACTTTCTTCAAGCATGTGAATGTCACTGCATATTAGATTGAACAACAAGAGGTTTGGTACATTTTTATTAGACGATCGAGCTAAGACGTTAAAAACATTGAAAAATACCATTACTTACCCAATTATCTTTGCAAATGTAACAGTCAGACAGCATGAATGCTTTCATGGAATTATATCCGAAAATGTATAAACGTAGAACTAAACATATTCTTTTCTGATTCTAGTAAAGGAAGATTAATATCAGCATATATTAAGGCGCTTAAAAACGTTAGTAAATGAGTTTTATGTAATAAACTTGTACCTATCGGGTGACACTTATCACGTTGTGTTAGAGTAGGTAATTATTTTATTAGTTGCTATGACTTACCATCCATTCGTCCGTCGCCATGCCAGTCTTCTGCTGGAACAAATTTACGTTGTTTTAGTGCATAATATTTTTTTATATTTTTTTATAATGAGTTTAAACATAATCGGTAAGTTTCTTTATTATCATCATCGGTAGCCGCTTTCCTCTCACTACAATTCAATACAAAGATATTTTTGTTATTCATTCATGTTTTGACGTTCAAAGGTGCCTACTACGTGCCTTTTTTATATAAATACTTGACTTTGACCTTAAAATAAACTAAAAATATTTTTTTAAAGTATCCTGAAAAGCGAGTTTTATATTCCAGCAGGAAATGAAACATAAATTTAAGTTTATATTTTAAAAGGGCTTTCATTCAAAAGGTAAAATTGATTGTTTTGGTGTTTAAAGAAGGAAATAAAATTATCATTTCATTAAGTATTTATAAATCATAATCTGAAGAATACGCTCCTCATGTATTATATGTTATATATGGGTATGTTAATAGTGCATCTGCAACGATTTCTCATACTGAAAATGAGGAAGATCAAAGAAGATATCTACATGAAAAGATACACAATATTTTCAGGATAAAAAAATGTAAGCCTTTAAATCTGTGGATCAATCGGGGCAGTTCGGGGTTGCAACATAATGTTGCTCTAGCAATTGTGTTACCACTCGAGTCGTTTGGAGGCGGGCATAATCATGCATAGCATAAAGTCTTGACACCATTTCCAACCAGTGTGGTCTGACTAAAGGTGCTAGCATCTAAACATGGTATTTTAGACTCGTTAAGTTGCTGTGTACCCAAACAAGGACAGTTCTCCCGCCTATGCGTGTATTTGTATGAAATTCGAACCGAAATTCATCTGAAAATCAAAACCATAGATCCTTGGCGATCATTCATTGCCCATTCTAATATAAGAACATATTCTTGCTGCTTATAAGTGTCAGATATTATGTGTCAGTGTATTTGTAAGAAGGTTTCAAACCCTGAAGCTGTTCAGGGTGAGGTAGCGGAAAACCCGTGTCTGACTATGAGTTTTGTCTCTAGAAGTATTCAAATAATAATAATATATTTATTTTGACATAAAGTACACAGATACAGGTTGACGCTTAATTTAAACATGCAAATAGCCTGATGCAAAATAAATGCTAGGAAAAACCTGTGTTACAGGGGTCATCCATTCATCCATTATGGATGTTATAAACGCCACTTACAATTTAGTAATGTGTACATTGAAAAATAAACTAGACTAATACAATATTTTATTAGGGAATTTATTTTGAGGAAATACATCTTGGTTGACTATACAGGCACGGATATAGTACAAGATCTGTATCTGTGTAAATTAATTAGTAACAACCTGAGTTATAATATCCAAAATTATTTTATTTTATGCCAGGGTACAAACAAATAATGGCATCAGTAACCGGAAATGTAAATAATCCAAAAACCATCATAATGTATATTTAGGTAAATTATTTTGTGTGCTTTGGAGAGCTAATTAAATAATAATCTTATCCAGTTCTTAGTAAGTCACTACAGTGACAAACTTTTATTTTTGACACTTACGGTTTTGTTTATAAATTGGGATTGACAAGGATACGGTGAATCTGCCCATTAGGTTTAGACATAACATAGCGAGGCAATTAACCTTAATAAACTCAGACACAAGAAGTATATCGACGTCTTGAAGTAAGTATAATTAACACCAAAAATGTGCCAATTTGCTTCATTACCAATTAATGGAGCAATTTTGATGCATTTTTGCTTTTCCCATTCATGAAAGACACCCCACTGTTGTTCACTTTTAGCCATGAACTTAGAAAATGGTCAAAGAGTAGGTACAGTAGTAATTCACGGCAGACAACGCACTATAACGAGATTCTTAACCACCATCTACAACGTTGACCAGTTTGTTCCAATGTGTCAGAATGATGATTTTGTCCAACTACTGCTATGCTCTGAAATATCAAGATATACTTGGAAATTTCAACCACAAACAGGGAAACCAGTTCCGGGTTGCCCAAATGTATATTCCACTGATGCAATAGGTCGGGTTTATTCAGTCCATCCGTCAATGTTCGACGCCCAACGATAACGCACAATGAGATCAACTCTCAATGATGCTGTAATTTCATCACAAGCTCGTCTTATACGAACATTAATTTCTATCATTATATAAAGATAAATGATAATGATACCTATATGATTTTATTCCTGTAAGTAGGTTTGTACAAATAATTTTACACGTAAATCATATTTTTTTAAACTAGATGAGGTCGGCGTTTTTCTGACTACTCTGAGAAGAAAGACCGAAACAAACTCAGGGGTCACAGTCTCTTTTAAAGTTTAGACATAATCTTGGTCACATCATGTGAAGACTGAAATGGTATTTTGAGGAAAGAACCACACAGATTTAGTGGAACTGTCCAGTCAGTGCAAGCATTTGTCACTAATTGTGCAGCTCAACTCAGCTTCAAGAAGATGCTTCCCATCTATACCAATAGATTTATGGGTCAAATACAAATACAAAGTAGATTTATGAATGACGATGTCTTACATCATTTGCGCATTAGAACAGGAAATTCAAAGGTCGTTTCATAAAAGGTAAAGTAGGCCGAACAGCCCCAGCCAGCGAAAATAAATTTGTTACCCTGGTCGGGAAAGTCCTCCTAGTAATTTTATTATAGCACCTGCATTCGTGAAGCATGACGACATCGTCGGCGAAAATCATGCAGTGTCAGCCTCCCCTCTTCCAGTCCCTTTAGCAGAGGGTCCAGAAGTAAATTCCAGAGGATCAGATTTCGTCTTTACCTGCATCATCCCATCACCCGACCCCACCAGTCGCGCCTTTATGTATTATGTTTAACTTAATAAATATGATTTTCTTTGTTTTAGTTCCCAAGGTTGTCATATTAATATTTGTCCAAGGTCACCTTTACTACAAGTTTATTTCATTTATTTATCGTAACATAGCCGAAAATTTTATATTTTAATAAAATGTACTGTACATTTAAAGAACACAGCAGTAGAAACGGTCATATATATTTAGTGGTGTAGTGAAAAATGCTTGGGTGGACTTGCCTGCTTAGGTGACATAATTTTTTCGCTGTCCGGTATTTGAATGTTGGGTCCAATATAGATGATCTCCTTTTCAAGTCAGTAAAGACATTTACAACAAGGCGTTAATATCAATTGAGGACATGAGTTTGTTGATGTCGAATAAGTATTATCCCAATTCCGCATGGCCACGCCCAATCCCCACATGCACAACGCTTTTAATCAAGAGTTGCAACGTGAAATACTCTGCAATCTAATTGCTTAAAGAGTTCCCGCCAGCTGATGAACTTAATGTACAGTGTGGTGCCGGACGTAAAGAATAACACCACCCCATTTCTTCCCGTGGGTATCGTAAAAGGCGACTAAGAGACTTACTAGTGAATGGGCAGCAGCGTTCTCTATGCATTTTACCACCATACTGCGATAGCCAACCCGCCTGCCAAGCGTGAGAATTATGGCAAAGCCCCCCAAATTGGGGGAGGCCTAAGTCCAGCAGTGGACGTGTTACGGCTGAAATGATGATGATGATGAACTTAATGTATGTTAAAGTCCTCCGTTTTTAGAAATACGTTAAGATAATAAATATAAGGGGGATAAGTGCCAGGGCAGCTCGCGAAATTCAAATTTAGTTTCGTTGTTTGTAATTTGCAGGTCGTTGACAGGCTGTATGTTCAACAGAATATGAATCATGACCATATGTATTTACAATTGGCCATGCGAGAAACATGGCTTTTCAAGGCCATTCCGCAAAGACTCAATGAGTACACCTTTTATCGCGTGGGAAATCATCAAATGACGTCTCTCGCCCTGGGTGGCACGGAAGGGCGTGTCTGACTTTTACTGACTAACACCCACCCGTGTTCCTTCAGTTGCCTATAAGCCAGGGCCACGGTAACTCTTTCGAACAAATTTCGCGACCCTGGCAGACAATGACTTATTTATGGTCATAGTAAAGAAAGCAAGGCGTACTGAAAACTGCAGTCATTTAAATTCAAATGCTATGTCTGTCGGATAATTGGGTGTGTGATGCGTGGCATCAAATGGTCTACTTCTTTATACTTTCCCTTTAAGATGTTTGGTTGGCTCAAACTGTTCAGCTTAGTTTTCACTGGCAGCCATGCGCTCTAAAAAGCCGCGGTTGGTTGATATTTCGTAACACTATGATCACTTGATTAGACTTTTATTGAAGATTGAGAGGCGGCAATCCTGGCCAATCCGTGAGAATAATTGACGACTTAATCTGTTAGTTGCGGAAACAACTTATTTGCATGTCCTCAATTCACCGGAATATGGAATCTTGATGTTTTACATCTTTGTTTTTGGCAGCCAATATAGGTCATTCACTCAAAAATTTGTCTCTCAGCTAATATGATCTCTGTAATTTTGAGCAACGGTTTTCGAAATACATTTTCAATGAGTTCGGCCTTTGATTCAGTTAACTGAAAATTAAAAAAATGTCAGGACAGGTAACACAGCCAGTTAAAACGTCTAAAAGTAAGTTGCCATTACTTATGTTGATGAATGAGTTGAATTGAAAATATTTCTTTAGATCAATCATTTAGCCAGTCGACACGAATATTCTTGCTGAAGGAAGGATGCGCCAAGCTAGCCCGCGAGTTTCTTGCTATTTGTAGGTCATTGAATGACACTATCTATGGGATGAAATTAACTTAGACGGTTGTATTGATTTTAATTGTTAAAGCTTCCTTAGACGTGACTCTCTAAAGGAACTATTTAAAGCTATTAACATCAGTTGGATCACTAAAAGAAAACTAGACGGTTTGTTAATTTTTTTAGCATCCTAGCAGGTAGGCACATCGAAAGAATATTCAAAATACAGAATCACAATACGGCTTCGACTGGTAGCCCTAATAGGAATTAAGACCCATCTAATTTTAATTGCCACGAGCGAGGACACAATTAAAACAATTGTCCCAAGTCAATCATTCGGTGCTAAGCAGTCCGTTGAAGACTCAGTGCGCGAAAAAGTCCCGCTGCTATTTTATAACGTCCATGTGTGTGCATTAAAAGTCAAAACGTACGAGTAGTTGATAAATAAGGTTTTGAAAGACAATTCAAGGGTTAAGTGGACAAAGGTGTTATCTGACAAAATCAAAAAATCCGACTTTTTTGCATGAACATAGGTTTTAACTGATGATAAATCGATTCATAGATTTAAAACATACCAATTATAATTCGTTACATAGTTACAGAAGCTAGCAAAGGTGTTAACTGTCAATCAAGTATATATTTCAACTTGCAAATGTTAACATAAAAAAGTCAGATTTTTTTATTTTGTCAGATATCACCTTTGTCCACTTAACCCTTTGAGGCGAAAGACATCAGTCTCGCGCCATCCTTTCTGCTACTGATACTAATGATAAGTTTACAATAATATTAGTATGACTATGACCGATTCAAATATGTATTTCGGTAGCAACAGTACCTTGATTAAACGCTCGAAAACAAAAGAACTCAGACTTGGAGAAATTTCTAAAGATCTCTATCAATCATAAAACGTTTTGGAAGTTCTATTACCAAACCAAAATTTCGATCCACTATTCAAGTCAAAATTCATGATATTGAAACCGAATAATTTTTCTTGGCAGATGGTGACGAGCATATACCTGTCATCTGCGTTAATAGGTAGGAAGGAAAATGAGATATAGGATTTATCATAACTTTTATATAAAGTAACGCAACTACGTACATATGTTGAGGAAGACATGACCATTAGGGGAGGTTTGGTAGGTGTCCATACCAAAGAGCATTATTCGGGCGATATCTATCTTAACGGAAGGACACGTATGAATCCAAATAAAGAACATCACTTACATCAAGGCAGTTATAATTTAATTAATTGTAAAGCCTGTATTCGTTACTTTTTGAACAGTACCTTTAATAGCGAGGTTCAATCCTGTAGCTGAAACTAAAACCACGTCTATTTTCTCAATATTCAAGAATGAATAGCTCTCAACTAATCTGATATTCAAATCGGACAAGATATTGATAATTATGAAAACTTTGTAAAGTTTGTGTAAAAGTATTGGCAATTTTATGCTCAGAGTTCGAGTGAGATTGGTTTGGCAAATCAAAGTGCAATGTCAACGTTTTTATTTTACATACTTTGGTGTAAAATAGGTATTATAAATAAAATGGGTACAGTCCGTTACGGTCAATTCGTTCGGTCAATGGTACGATCTTTCACAACAACAATGTTACGACAGACTTTGATTAGCATTTCATGACGAAACCCTATCCCGTGTCACTGTTTACAACTAGTTTAAACGTGGTCGAAGCATACTCACTGATGATTCTCGAAAAGGACGTTATTTAAAGCGACTACTGAAGATAACGTGAGGGCTTTGCAGCTAATGATAGACGCTGATAAAAGGATGACATATCAACAGGTTCGCGCAGTTTTAGGCATTGGTATTAGTCAAATTTGAAAAGTTTTATATGAACATTTTGGCGATAGGATGCTTTTTACTAATTGGATACCTCATAATTTGACGGAAGCTCAAAAACGCCGTAGTTTGGATTGGTACCGCTTAATGCTTGAAAAGTATGATGGAGGTGACTCGAATGCTATACATGACATCGTCACAGGTGATGAAAGCTGGATATATTCCGAATACGAAACCCAAAGGCAATCTGCGCAATGGATTTCCATTCGAAAATTTGCCGACAAAAGTAAAGTAGGGTAGAAGTCAAGGACAAAGATAACTACCTCGGGATATTTCGCAATAATTGACCTAGAACATAGAAGGACCGTTACTGCAGATAGATGTCTCAGTCATTGTTTACCAGTTGTCTTGTAAAATGTTAGACAGCAGCGCAAAAGAAGCAGGATCCTCCTCCACCACGACAACGCTCCAGCTCACTCTGCCAGACAGACTTTCAAATATTAGTCTATCGAAGGTGTGGTGGAGTTAGTGAGTCACCTTCTGATTTTTATTTATTTCCAAAAATTGAAGATAAATTTAGAGGGATTTATTAACCGGAAAGGTACCGTGGCTGCGTTGGAAAAACTAGTGAACGAGACCCCTAAAGATGATTGGGCCCATTGCTTCAGTCAATAGTTCTATCGCATGCGACGGTGCTTAGAAAGGAACGGAGACTACTTCGAAAAGCAATAAAAATATTTACAGGCTGCTACGTGACTGTGTTATTAATTTTCTAAAATCTTTCAGTGCGACTCACGTATAGTTGCACCCAACCCCAAAAGCAATATTATATTTCGGATTTTCTATAAATACTATCAACATTTGTACCTATATATTTTTATAAAGCCGATTTAACTTCAAGCTAGACTTCGGTATAAAATAAAACAATATTTTTGCGTAAAAAAAGTCATTCAAATAAAGACGAAACTGAAATAATTGTAAATCTAACCATGAAAGTGCTTTTCAAGAATAAGTGAAAAATAAGCGAAATTTGACCCCAAAGTTATTGATGTAAATTGAAGCTTTCGAACTTCGGCAAAGTTATGCCGCGGAAGTAGGTAATTTGTTTTTAATTTTTTTTTTCATATTCATATTTGGAATCATCCAAAGAGATCTACAAAATAAGCTTTCTTCAAAGATTTTAAAACCTACTGTAAGTATTTTTTGAGTTTAAGAACTTATCTATACATACAAATAAATAAAATTGGAGTGTCTGTTTTTAATATTAAGATAACCACTTTTTACTAAGTGTATATGGATGTATACACGATACATATACCAAAACAACATTTTTTACAATTTTTGTCTGTCTGTCTGTCTGTCTGTCTGTCTGTTCGTTCCCGCTAATCTCGGAAATGGCTGGACCGATTTTGACGGGACTTTCACTGGCAGATAGCTGATGTAACAAGGAGTAACTTAGGCTATTTTTATTTTAGAAAGATTCTTTTATTTTAGAAAAAAATAACTATCTTCGAAAACTACGCTGACATACGTCTCAAAAT
The DNA here is from genome assembly GCA_947507805.1 of Aporophyla nigra. Taxonomy (NCBI): domain Eukaryota; kingdom Metazoa; phylum Arthropoda; class Insecta; order Lepidoptera; family Noctuidae; genus Aporophyla; species Aporophyla nigra. The sequence continues at coordinate 6,292,763 of OX382291.1, read as the reverse complement.
TCGTAAAATCCTGGCTGAATCCTACGAAATAGATCAAAATAATGTACTACAGTATTGTACACCTTAAAAAGGCCTACAAAAATGTCCTCAATGGTATATGTCTATCTCTTAGGGATAACCCACAATAACCATTTTTTATCTTTTACTTTTTACGAGAAATAAGGGCTTATTTACGAAGCGATTTTAAGCAATACAGCATTAATCCTTATCCAATTAAGTACCTTAAATACATTGTGCATTTAATATAGATCAATATGGCCCTTTACAGCATGTAATTCAAATGAATATCTTAGAAGATATTAGAGATTTAAAAAGTGGGCGCAGAGCGCGTTGGCAGGGGCCGGGTAGTACAGGATAAGTAGGATTGTAATTCATATTACTTTGGCTTCAAAGTAATTGCGAATATCATGTGTGTTCATTATACTCAAAATAAACCTAATAGTATTATTTCAAGTAAGAGACCGCGAAATTGCTTAGATGTTTAGATTTTTGGATGTTTGTTTCTCAATGATGCAAAGACGGCCAAACGGATTTAGATCGAATTTGGCACAAAGATATATTATATCATGGATACGTAACAGATAGGATACCTACTTTATCCCGGTAGTAGGTTCCCGGGTGTTATTTTCCGACAGCTATACGGGCCAAGCCACTGGCAAAAGTACTATTCCTATAATTAAGTTCGGTGTCTGGTAAATGATTGAGTGTCTGTATAGGTAAAATAGGAGCGTTAAGAAAAACCAGGAAGACTTATATTCAACTAAACCAAGCCCTATGTCACAGTCTTCTTACTCTGAATACTATTACTTTTATTTTAAAAACACCAACACACATGATGTTCTCATAAACTATGAATCCTAAGTAATATGAGTTATAATCCTACTACTAATCATATTATATATGTGAAAATATGTATGATTGGGTGTTTGTTTCTCAATCACGCAAAAATGGCTGAATGGATCTGGATCGAAAATAGCACACAGAGTCTATATTACCTATGGGGCATTCCACGCGAAGCGGACAGGTAAAAAAAACTCGATGTTTCTGATTTCAGAAATATTTGAGTATGTTCCCCCTATGTATGTCCTTGATACGTGTATCAAATATTTTTGTAATATAGTGACTGGTTAAAGAGTAAAGGGACTTTGAAATTTTGACCGAGTGGTGGGCATGCAGTACTTTAAAGCCGATTATTAAGTCATAAAATTATAAATTAAAATAATTAAACCACTGGATTTATTACTTCATTTAATGAGCTTTTTAATTGCATTTTTGGATACGAAAATCAATCATTTTATTTCCGTAAATTTTAATTAAAAAAAAATATTCTTGATTTTTCACAAAGTTAGACCATTTCGATTTTTTAAATTCTTTTTCTAGAAAATAGCTAATATTGTATAGAACATCCTTGCTAAGTTTTATAATGGGCGTGGAAGTGGAATACGAGCTAGACTGGAAATACTGCCGAAGCGCGCGTCCCCTGTGCCGCACCGCGCCTAACGCGCGCCACTTGCGTGAGCCTACAGATTACATTTTTTCTTTAGTACTTTGATATATTATGATATTTAAAATAAAACGGATTATTTACTTACACTACAAATTTATTTACAAACTTTTACAATATTGTAAAAGTTAAATTTTTATTAAAGAAAAACTGTAATCTGCAGGCACACGCAAGTGGCGCGCGTTAGTCGCGGTGCGGCGCAAGGGGCGCCGCGCTTCGGTAGTATTTCCAGTCTAGCTCGTATTCCACTTCCACGCCCATTATAAAACTTAGCAAGGATGTTCTATACAATATAAGCTATTTTCTAGAAAAAGAATTAAAAAAATCAAAATGGTCTAACTTTGTGAAAAATCAAGATTAATTTTTTAAAATTAAAATTTACGGAAATAAAATGTTTGATTTTCGTATCCAAAAATGCAATTAAAAAGCTCATTAAATGAAGTAATAAATCCAGCGGTTTAATTATTTTAATTTATAATTTTATGACTTGATAATCGGCTTTGAAGTACTGCATACCCACCACTCGGTCAAAATTTCAAAGTCCCTTAACTCTTTAACCAGTCACTATATTACAAAAATATTTGATACACGTGTCAAGGACATACATAGGGGGAACATACTCAAATATTTCTGAAATCCCGAAACATCGAGTTTTTTTACCTGTCCGCTTCGCGTGGAATACCCCCTATATAAAACATCGAATAACACATTCTTATCGCGGTAGTACGTCCTCTTGCATTAATTTCCGACATCCACGCGGGCGAAGCCGCGGGCAAAAGCTAGTACAAAATATCCTTAGACTTGTCGCTCTAAAGGCCATCTCCATATCACTTTTCGGGACACCTCTGCGTGTCATCACAGATCAGAGTAGGTGTTTCGCTAATAAAGATTTTTGTAATAGTCACAGGGCGTCAAGAGCTGGTTACTATCAAGTGTAGTTCGATAACTATACTTGATAATAATCAGCTCTTGTTGGGCTACTGGTCAAGAAAAGCGGATAATGAGCAGCCTCAAAAACATATGACCTGTTGTAGAGGTTCTATCAAGATCTAATAGATGATGTTCAGCTGTCTAGCACAGTTCAATTAAAGCATTCCATTGCATTTATTTCTAAGCAGAGTAGCTAGACCCCTAAATGTTTTAATTGTAGGCGATCATGAGGTTGAAGTATTACGTCGAAGATTTACTATTTACGTAGAGGAAATTAGAGAACAAGCTAATAGGTTTATGAAAAATAGTGCGTAGGAACATGTTGACAATAATAATTACGGTAGTCTACGAAGGCGAAGTGGTCATTTCAACAAAAATCGATAATTCAGATTTCCTGAGTAAAGAATCTTTTGCCGTTTGTGGTTTGGTTCTACCTAACCTTTGATTCTAACATATTTTGGATAAAGTTATTACGCAGAACAGTTAACATACCTACACGTATTTTACGTTGTCAGGAGTGGCAGAAAGAGAAACATTACTCATTATTCAATTTTTAATTTTCGTTGTTTTCTTTTGTAAATACAGATAACCATGCTGCTCGTCCCTCAACATCACACGACGACTTGCCGGAGGATGTATCCGGAACCGAATTTATTTTTGGTTTCGATTTCAAATGAAATATTTGTTACATACATTTTAATTTAATTTTAATGTTATACATTTGGCTCTTGTGTAAAATCGTTAAATTTTCTTCAAGAGTCGCTATTTTGCATTAAGTTTTACGCAGCAGTGGTACGCCCCGAGCGGGGTCGAGGCGCCATCTTGCCCGTTTGCGCGCATGCGCGGGCCTTGTTGGCAGAGCGGGAATAATATTTGACGTTTTAGTACATCGAGTTGGATGGCCTATAATTTTTAAGGTGTATTGTTTTTGGGTGGCTAAGAAAAATTCCTGTCACTAACCTGCTGCTCGGACTTAACTGTTTGAATAGCGTTTTAATTTATAATTGCAAAGTTCTTTGACTCTAGATATCGTTAAACTTTTAATTAAATTGTATGCAGCAGTGAATATTTTGTTTACTTGACCCCGATGACGCTCACTAAACCTATGACTACGAACGACGATGTCGAGATGATTAGTGCAACACCCCTCCCCTCCAACATATACTATTATAAGATAAAAAAAACGTGTGTAGAATTTAAGACCTGTGTATTCAGGCCGGTATGCCTAAAATTGTAAACAAATCGAAGCATCTATGAGTGTACATTCAGATGCTAAGAAGACTAGTTACTAGACTGTCTACAACCTACGTAAGGTGGAGAAATACCGCTCAGCAGTGCTGCTTGTCTTAGAAAGCGTGCACGAACGATATGAGCGTTATCATAATTATCTCCCAGTTTTTTATTTACTTATGACGGATACTTTGAGATGCAAAAAAAAAATACAAGTTAAAACAAAACAACAAGTAATTTATTAAGAAGCGATGGATGTATTGTGTGAATTATGATATGGATAGAAAGGGGGTGACTACTGAGATGACGATTAATAGAGAAGTGTGGAAGAAAAATACATGTTGCGTCGATCCCAAATAAAATGGAATAAGAGCAGGAGGATCATAATGAACAAGTAATTTATTGACCGCGTGGGGTACCGGAAGGCGCAGCAAGAGCTGCCCCTAAAAGATGGATCGATAGCGCGGAGAAGGGCGCGGGTAAGCCCTGGATGCGAATTATAGCACGGACAGGGCCGATCGATGTAGCGACGCCTAGGGGGCGCTGCCCTGCACGCGTAGCATGACCACCGTAGAAATGGGTTTTGTCGACGGAAGAAAAGACAAAATTACAGATTGTAGAAAGATTAAAGACAAAATTAAAGATTGTAGAAATATTTGTACCGTTTTATGCTGGCGTAGCATGACAATTCTATCTCTATTCTACCAAGAATAGACAAAACCCATTTCTACAATGGTCATGCTACGCGTGCTGCAAAAGATGTTTACCGGCTGAATGACGATGATGAATTAAATTCAATCAAAAGAGCATAGGATACAAGCGATTTGTAAGTCTACCCAACAAATAAAATGCCGGTCAGAAATATATCTCATTATCTATTCGGACGCTCTGGGTTCGTTTTAAGGAATGGGGAATCTAGGAATAAAAGAATTAGTTTCAGGGCTGACTATTGATATCTATAAAATAGAAAAGCTGATAATAATCTTTTGGGTGCTATTTTACATTGGTAGGTAATGTCCGCCAATCACTAACATCGGGCCACGTTTATAATTTACTAGCTTTTTCAAGCGGCTCCGCTTGCGTATTATACATATATTATAAACTTTCATCTTGAATCACTCTGCCTATTGATAAAAACCGCATTAAAATCCGGTCCGTAATTTGAAAGATCTAAGGGTACAAACGGGAAATGCGACTTTGTGTTATACAATATAAAGAAGTTGAAGACCTTAACTACTTTTTATTGAAATTAAAACTTATTTAATGATAAACATTAAAATGATACTTTTGGTTTTCGATCGATTCATGGTAACAAACTATGTATTTACTTTAGCTAACGACTGACTTTCATTAAGACTGTCCAATTTGCCCAACTCTGGCGCTAGTTTATTTGTATCTCAGAAAATGCTTGTTAAAAGAGCAGTTTGAAAACAAAAAAAAATGAAATCATAATTATACTAACACCCAAGCTCATAAAGCAGAAATAGGTGAACTGTAATAGCTTTTTTTGCCCACACATGCCCATTACATTGCTAGTTTATGGACTGTTTTCAGTCGCAATTTTTTTGTAAGTTGAACTTTCTTAAAGGGCTCCACCTATAAGGCCCGTTCCGAAAAAAATTATTTTGTTTGCTTTGTAGTGAACCGTTATGTTTACATAAATGTCTTTGGGAAAAAAAGAAGTAGTAAGTAGGAAAGTAAGTGGGGATATGACTACAAACTTGTCCGTGGAATCAAAAGGGTAATCATTTTTATTTTAGGGGTGTTTTGAACCAAATTCTATGTGTTATTTCTGTTAATTAGCTCACAGGGTTGCATTTTTTTGTGGTTTCCATGCAAAAATAAAACAAAATATTTTTTTAAACCGGCATCATACCTTTTTTCATAAATCTCGATAGATACAGGTGTTAGGGCCAGCCCTCCGCAAACTATCAGGGTGCATCGGGTGGTCTTATTATTATTATTTTGAATCATATTCCATAGAAACAATTCTCAGTCATTTTATTCTTATAATGTTTTAAAATTTTCTGTACGCAGCCCGCCACTTATTTAAATAAAAGAGCTACAATAAAAAAAGCAGGCATTGATGTTGAAATACAGGCGTTAAACGAACGACGCGAAAATCGCAGGCGCTGCCGCCGTTAGATACGTATTTTTACCACGGTAACGATACATTGTTTATAAGATAATAAAACAAATGACGTTTATTGGATTCCCATAATGTTGCTGCAATAATTAAATGTACCGGTCGTTTTAGTACTTATTATATACTGAATTCTCCCCGTTCTGCTGGGGGCCGTCCCTTACAACCAGTATATAAAAAAAAAACACAATTTATGTATTATTTATATGATGTGTCTACCGAAGAAATAGACTGTGATGTACACTCGCGTGATGCCAGTTTTTTAAAACGATTCTTTCTGTGTTTAGTAAATTTGTGTAACATTAACCAATTGTGTGCAACTAACGTAGTATTTGCCCATCACGGCCCATGTCATCGGTGTCGCGGCAAAATAACAAACAAGTGCTTACCATTATCCCGTCCTTTTCTTTTCTTCTTTCCACTAGAACTAGATGACTTTGATGTCTTTTCAGACTTATCTTTACTTTTCCAACGACTTAACATGGTTACTTGTTCACAATATGGAGCACATCACATCTTACACAACACATTTTTCTATTTTTATACTATGCACTATAACGCTAAACACTTTTTTAGTTTACGAAAAACTTTCTCACTCACTACCCCACACTGATGAATATGTCCGCACATCTTTATAAAATGCTTCAAAATTCACTAAACTTAGGTACAATTTTTATAAATGGGATCCTAAGGTTATTTTAATAAGATATGTATGTATTCGTTTCTTCAATTCCAGTTTTGTTGTCGTTGAATTTTTGCTACAATTTTACGAATATTAGTCTTTTTGATTATTGTATAAATTACTTGTTATTTTTAAACTGATCACTGTTTTAAAGCTGTTTAGGTATTTGAAAATCATTATATGTTTTTTTCTCACTATGCCTGGATAATAAAAAATCAGGAACTTGTAGTTATTCTTCAGTGGATCCTGAGGGCTCTTAGTCGTAGTTTAACGATTCAATCAAACACAAAAAAAAAATATACCCAGAAAATTGTATTCTTATTTTATATTCGAAGTTCAAATTTACTAGTACCTCGCCATGATTATGATCCAAACTAACTAATAGCAGTAAATCGTCTAAAATGAGCTGTGGTGGCCAAGTGGTAAAGATTAACGACTAGTAGGATTAAATGCACTTGTGGCGTGGCACTTAACTTTGTGTTTTTTATCATCACTCCTTTTAAATAATCGCGAGGAACCTGTATGTCCTAGAACCAAATAATTCGGAGACATGTGACATCTACTGAACCTATAGTCAAATGATACAAATCCCATATAATATTTTTAAGGACTATCCTGATAGTTCTTAAAGCTGAAGTAGAAACCTAATTCGTCACATTAATTACTATCTATATGTAGTTTATAAATCTTAACAAGCGAATTTTACTCATTATTTAAACAACGCAAAGGGTGCCATAATGAAATGTCAAAAGTTCAAGATATCTGTGCTTATTAAGTGCGCGTTAATTATTATTTCTGTGCTAAGTTAAATATTAATCCATTATTCTCATAAACCTTCCGGAATCTACCTACTTTTTTGCTCAAAAAGTATCGTAAACCGCATCAAAATCTAGTGCAAAGTTTAGAAAATCTAAGCGGTTATACAGACAGATATAAAAAGTGGTTTTGTTTTATACTATGCACAGATAAGTACGTTTCGATGTAAAATAATGAAACCAGAGTTCCCAATCTTTTCTACGTTTGGCCTCTCAGTGACCTGCGCGAAGGGAGAATACGTGGGTTCAAAAGGTAAAATCGATGAAAATAAAATCTATCGCAGTAGCACAAAACTAACCACGGCCAGTTCTGTAGTAAGGCTGAATAATTGCAGAATATTGAATTTATCGCAGCAATATTATGCTAGAACATGTACATATTCCGTTTCTAAAAAAAACGGCTCAAAACAAAGTTATTTCTGTGGTTGCATAAATAAAACAGCTATTATTTATTAAAGGTATCCCATACCGGTCTGAAAACTGCATTACATAATTCTATTAACTCAACCGACTTTTTTTTTTTTTTTTTTTGTATCAACTTTGTCAACTTTAATCTCTACCTACAAGTTTACAAATATCAAGTACACCATTTTATGTTTATTTTTGATGTTTATCTACCGCTGTTCTAAGTTTTATTATTAATAACTAAAATATTTTTAGCAAGTTTCCGTCTAGCACCTATAATAAGTACCTACCGATAACTACCAAAGAGAAAAAAACCTACCTTTACTGCTTATATAGAACTTACTTGATTTGTTTAAGGTTGTTATATTGATTTGGATTAGCCAAAGATTTTTTTTTTCGGTTTGAAATAATAAAAGCGCCCAATGTTGGTCTACTACTGTCTATCGGAGCACCGACATCACCTATACCCGCGCGCGGTCAGTTCACAAGCCAATTTCAGTACCTGAAAAAAAGAAAAAAGAAATTAAGATTCAAGAACCTTGGAAATAATATATAGTAAACAAAATAAACCCAATTAGTAAATCATTCATTTCTTGAGTAAATTTTTTTTTTTTGTATCAGTCGTTCTAATATTTATTTATTCATAATAGTAAGATACAAATACATGTTTTCTTTTATCAGACAAATGTAAGCTTACGAATCTAAAAGAGAACCTCACGAGGAAACATTAAACATACAACACATTTCAGGCAGAAGTGTAATGATTTCAGCTCAGTTCAAAACAAAGTGCGTTAACAACAAAAATAAACCATGGATCTACCCCCGTCGGCCCCACAGACCAAAATCCTGCCCTAAAATAAATGTATCAACGAATCTGGCAGCTAATAAGAAATAGAAAATGCCAAAATTTAAGAAAAAAGAAAAATCACGAAAGAGTATTTTGTCGGTCTTACAGACCAATACGCGGGTTAAGGAAAGTTAACGTTTTTAACTATAATACGCGAAACATTACGATTTTGCATAAATATCTACTATATTTTGTAATAAGACATTACCGAATTCTGTAAAGCCAGCTATCCCTGTCCGTGATTTTATTTCATACGTATTTGTGTATCATTAATCTGAATACCGAATATGCAATAAAACGAAAGTTGTATTAGCATAATATTCGTTGGTAGTGGGTGCGTTGTGATAGCGCCATCTAGCCGATCCTCGGGAACCTAACATGTAGTTTCAGACTTCGTCGCGTGAACGTTCTTGCACCCTGAATAAACCGCCCCGTGGCGAGGGCGTTTCTATTATCGTGTGGTTTAAAAAAAAAAAATAGCAGTTTTATTTCATTTAAAAAAAAATACAGGACTTTTTTCTGAATCGTTGAACATGAAATTTATAGTTAATGTTCAAAATGATTAGGGCCGAACGCCCTCTGCATTCTGCTGCGTTATAAGGGAAACAGGGCTCTAGTTTATGAATATAGATTTTGCTTGACAGCTTGGGGTTCCTGGTTGTGCGTCGCACTGAACTAAGGGTGATTTAATATAATTCATGAATATGAAACAGTGTAGTGCGAGTACTGAAAACGACATCAACCTTTCGGACAATTTTGTGTTTGTACGGAATGTGATGGCGACCCTTCGATGGCCCATAACGAGTGATATTCGCGAAAACCTTTGAAATGCCTTCCATGGACGTCGGGGAGTCGGTCGATAGCGTCGCGCGTCGTTTGCAAAATGGTATCAGGAACTTGTGAATGATAGCAACAAGTGAAGTGATTGTGAAAAATAGTTACCAGGTAAATTCAGTGAAATAAATAGTTCTGTAAGTGTATGATAAACCTTATAAAATGTGTTCCAATATAGACGGTATAGACAAAATCCTGGCAGGACTGTGACAAAAACGGTCAATTCATGCTGTTTCTAAGCTTACTGTATGGTTATTGTTTACTGAAAATTTAATTTACTGAAGGCTAGTTTAGTCGCTTAAATACTGCATGTTTGCGTTTATTTTAAGATGTCTATTGTTTTTAGGTTTCATACTATTATTTTGAAAATAAAATTACTTGACCCAACGCTACATTAATAGCTGTAAAGACAATCTTATAAACGGATTAGGTTAGCTATTCATCATGTTAAATTGTTGTATAATTTTATTCATTTAATATCCGCCATTTTAGCTACTTACATTACTTAAAAACATCCTGTGTGAATCTAATCTAACTTCTTTGGAAGGGACATGGTTCTTTCATTTCAATTAAATTATTTCGTTTAAACGAGGTAAAGACTGCATTTTTTTAAATAATTAAAAATGGTTGAGTAAAGGTCTTAGCTTAATTCCATTTTTGAAATGGTTGGTACATCCGTCATTTTAAATGAAAAAACGTGACATGGCTCTTTGGAATAGGTACTACGTATTCAGCTATGTCGCTTTCTGTACCTTTTAAATGAATTTAATGATTTACCTATCCATATTAGGTAAGTAGGTATCACATCTGATTACTTTTTGATCAATACTAAGAAGTCTTTAAATAATATTTTTAATTATTTAGGTACCTAATCTAAGTCATTTTTTTATTCTCTATGGGTAATTAATCACATAAGTATGTTTATTTTAGTAAATTTTTCAAAATGGCTTCATGTTATTAGACAACAAAAACGGTACTCAAAACTGAATGTGAACTAGGAAAATACCGTCGCAAAATTGTTTTAGTAGTAACTAAATAGCTAACCTAATTTATAATTATTCTTTAATAAATGTAATTTATTAATTTGATTAAGTAATCATTTTCAAACAAGATCTGAAACAAAGTAGAAAACATGTTATAGTTTTCTGAACACCCTTATTTTGTTTAAGTATTCAGATTACTTATGGTATAAGTAATATCAATTTATGAGTTAGTCGACCCGTAATTGTTTTAACAGCTTGACAAATAAACCAGTTAATTGAAACTTCACTAAGGCTGAAACCTTCACATAGGTCTTTAAGCAAAAATAGAGCTCTATTTTTGCATAAAGACCAATGTGCCGTTTTATGCCTTGGAGTGCCTGAAATTTTAGGTAAAACAATTATGAGGTCGACTATACCAACAATCAATTTTAATACACAGAGTGGCAGGTATATTGATGCACAACTTGTTACCATGGGTTTCGAACAGGGTTCTAAACCGCTTCCGATATAACTTTTCGTCCGTTATTGATCACGTAACTAGGTTGGCACTTATCTATGAAACATTACACATATACATTTAGATAACCGATCAATCGTTTCTCCGCTAGGCGGTAGAGTCTTAACTCTACACCCTAGAGTCAGTACATAACTCTGTAGTCATGTACTGAGAATTCATTGTTAAAGTGGGTGCATCGAAATCCCTGCCAGCCTGTATTATGTAGGTATTCTTCTGTAGTTGTTGGCAAAATTTGCATGTATGTGTGAAAACATTGGAACGATTGTTCAGTAAATACAATATTTATGTTAAAACACGTGAAAGTACTATTTTAATTTGGCTGTTAAGGTACGGTCGACCTCGGAATATAAATCTTGTCAACAATTTCCAGTTAGTAAAATGAACCCTGAAAAACTATCAGTTGAAACTACCTAACCGCCATCTAGATATAATCGATGTCGACTATACAAATATCTTCAATTCAATGTCTATCACTTTTATTTGCTTTTAGTTTACGCCTGTGAAAACCCTTTAGTAATGTATATATCTATTAAATTCTCTGTATTCTTCATCCTCAAGTCTATTTTCCCATATACCATAAACCGTACATCTATACAAATAAATAAATTGGAGTGTCTTTTTTTAATATTAAGATAACCACTTTTTACTAAGTGTATATGGATGTATACACGGTACATATACAAACAACATTTTTTACATTTTTTGTCTATCTGTCTGTTTGTTCCGGCTAATCTCTGAAATGGCTGGACCGATTTTGACGGAACTTTCACTGGCAGATAGCTGATGTAACAAGGAGTAACTTAGACTACTTTTATTTTAGAAAAAATAAAAAATATTTTTTAAAAACAAAAAACACGCTGAATTTTGAGACGTATGTCAGCGTAGTTTGTGACGTATGTCAGCGTAGTTTTCAAAGACAGTTTTTATAAAAACTTTTTGTTAAATACCACGCGGACCAAGTCGCGGGTAACAGCTATTATCTATAATATAACCTGAATTAATACACCTTACCGCGGTAGTACTTCCTCCTGCGTTAATTTCCGACATCCACGCGGGCGAAGCCGCGGGCAAAAGCTAGTTTTAACTATAACTGGTATCTACGGCATAATACCAAATTAATTATTTAAAACCTACAGCTCAAAGAAAAGCATTCATAGCTGTAGGTAAAAGTAGTTCATGGGTAAACTTTTCCAGCAATGGTAATATAAAAACAAAAATCTATGACCATCTATGACTGTCATAGAGTTTTACACTGCAATTAGAATCTAAGAATTCCAATATTATGTTTACCTATTCTGTGGTCCCTATGTTTTATTACAGTACTTAAGGTCTTGTTCATAAACAATTATCGAACATGCTAAAGTCATCTAAAAACGTGCTAAAGTCTGGTTGTCAAAAACGTTGTTTTTGAATAACACGAGTTAAAAACGCATTATATTTTTGAGGGAAATTGCAATTTAAATAATGTAGATACATAAAGGACCCCGCTGTTAGATAAAAGCTGTTCGGCGAATTTAACTGAAATTTTGGTACGATACAGCCTTTAACATGCTGATTTGAACTCTGTACGAGCGCAAAAAATAATTATAACCATTTATAGAGATATAGCCATTTTTATTATGTTGAACTCAGCAATATGGTTTTATACTAACGAAAAGCATTCACATCAATGACAACATGTTTCAATTCGTAATTTACGATTTAAAAACATATTCCTACGCCCGTATGAAGCCCCTTGATGGTGTAGGCAGAAATGTTTTACATACATTACCATTATTAGTAGACAAGTGGTCTGGCCGATTAAGGTAAAAGTTTGGATCTTGCATTAAAATCCTTTATTTAATAGGTATATAAGAAAAGGCGATACACTAAAAAAATAACACGTCGCTTTTGTGCCTGTCTGTGTGAGCTATGGCCACAGTAGATTTCGCCATCATTTTATTTATAGAATTAATTTCGGAAGGGAACCTACCTACATGTAATATACATTCATATTTAAATTAGATACATGATGAAAAATAGCTATTAGCCGATAATTATCTGTACATCAAACTAAGTCACATGATAACTGTAAATTAGTGCTGGAAAACGTCTATTTGGTGTGAAAATTCGCTATTTACGTTATGCTTTCGGGTGCACGTAACATACAGGAGTATAAGTTTAACATTTAAATCTTATTATCGTTTTAATAAGCGTTGGAACTTTAACCTTATACCTCCCGAGTACAGCCTAAAACAAAACAACGATTACAATGGCGGGGAATACTTTCTAAATTCGTTATGTCTCATATATTTTGAAATTTCGCCACTTCAATAATAATTGCACCCGTCTGTCGCTAGTCTATTTTAAAACTAAAATAAGGCATCTGAATATCCCTCCTATAGCTGTTTACTGTTATCCAAATGATTTGTCACGTTGAATGACAATGCTCAGCCTTTGACAAAGGTAAAACCGGCCAAGTGCGAGTCGGACTCGCGCACCGAGGGTTCCGTACCAACCTGCAGGTCATCATCATCATCATTCGTCATCATCGTTTATGAAATTAAATGTTTTTTTTTTTAATTTTTATATTTGAGTTGACTGAATGAAAGGTAAATTGTGGTTTACGATTTATGACGTATTAAAAAAAAACTACTTACTAGATCTCGTTCAAACCAATTTTCGTTGGTAGTTTTCATGGTAATGTACATCATATATTTTTTTTAGTTTTATCATACCCTTATTTTAGAAGTTACGGGGGGGGGGGACACACATTTTACCACTTTGGAAGTGTCTCTCGCGCAAACTATTCAGTTTAGAAAAAAATGATATTAGAAACCTCAATTTCATTTTTAAAGACCTATCCATAGATACCCCACACGTAAGGGTTTGATTAAATTTTTTTTATGTGTTTCAGTTCTATGTATGGGGAACCCCAAATATTATTGTTTAAAAAAAAAATGATATTAGAAACCTCAATATCATTTTTGAAGACCTATCCATAGATACCCCACACGTATGGGTTTGATGAAAAAAAAAATTTTGAGTTTCAATTCCATGTATGGGGAACCCCAAATATTATTGCCTTTTTTCTATTTTTGTGTGAAAATCTTAATGCGGTTCACTGAATACATCCACTTACCAAGTTTCAATAGCACAGCTCTTATAGTTTCGGAGAAAAGTGGCTGTGACATACTCGGACAGACAGACAGACAGACAGACAGACAGACAGACAGACAGACAGACAGACAGACAGACAGACAGACATGGCGAATCTATAAGGGTTCCGTTTTTTGCCATTTGGCAACGGAACCCTAAAAATCAGCCCTTGGGCCACGGTGTCCAGCCTCGACAAAGTGAAAATAAGCCCTAGACGTGGTTGTTATATTAGGTTGGGGAAAAAGTCTTTTCGCATTATAGTATGTATGAACTTGTAATAAAATCTCTTTGGCTATACTATTTGTATCTGGCTGGTTTTGGTATCATTGAAAGTTTAAATTTTAAAGAACATAATTCCAAATTCAAATTAGGAAAATGTGTGATTTTCATTTGTTTTTCGTACCGTCAAGATGAGTGAATCTAATGAAGAAATTCGATACATTTTAAAATTTTACTACAAAAACGGTAAAAATGCAACGCAAGCCGCGAAAAAAATTTGCGATGTTTATGGACCTAGTGTAGTGTCTGTGAGAGTAGCACAAATTTGGTTTAAGCGTTTTCAATCCGGAAAGGAGATGTTTCATTTTTATATGGGGCTCCGGCCATAACGTGTACCGTTTAGCGAAGCTGGGTAAATTACTCTTGAATAGAATAAAGTAACAATTTTTTCATAATATCAAATGGTTTTTATGTACAAAATAAAAATTAAAAATGTTTGACGTTTGTTCTAAGAGTTAGCAAGTGGTTATTTTGAATTCGTTTAGAAACACACTTCAAGAATGGAGACTAAAGATTTTTGTAACGATGAAATGGTGACACTTAATTATTTTACTCAAAAATATTTACAAGACAATAATAGTAATTTATTTTTAACACTACAAGAATACACATATTTTTAATTATTTTCTACTTAACATTGATTTGATGAGACATGATTTCAGAACGAATGAAGTCTGCAAGCAAACGATACGCCATATTGAATAAAACATGGTAATAATTGAAAAACTAACATTTTTTGTACACAACAAATCAGGCGCAAATTAACCAGGGAATATTTTTCCCTAATTTGTAGTATTTTTTCCTCTTTTTTGATAAATGTACATCTGATGGCCGAAAATGAAACATCTCCTTTTGATGTCAAAGATGCACGTCGCTCTGGTCGCCCTATTACGGATAAAATGGATGCCATTTTTGAAAAAGTGGAGCAAGATCAGCATACTAGTAGTTACGACGTAGCTGAAGAACTGGAAATTGACCACAAAACAGTTTTGGCGCATTTGAAAAAAACTGGGTAGGTACACAAAAAAGCTCGACATTTGGGTACCTCACGAGCTCACTGAAAGAGGGTGAACCGTGTACTCATTTGTGATTCTTTATTACGACGTAATGAAACCAAACCATTTTTGAAGAAGCTGATAACTGGTGATGAAAAGTGGATCACGTATGACAAGAACGTGCGAAAAAGGTCGTAGTCAAAGGCCGGTCAGGCTTCACAGACTGTGGCGAAACCCGGGTTAACTCGCAACAAGGTGATGCTGTGTGTGTGGTGGGATTAGAAGGGCATTATTCATTATGAGCTGTTACCACCAGGCAGGACCATCGATTCTGAACTCTACTACGAACAACTGATGAGATTAAAGCAAGATTTTGAGAGAAAGCGGCCGGAATTAAACAACAGAAGGGGTGTGGTTTTTCATCATGATAACGCTAGACCTCACACATCTTTAGCCACCCAACAAAAATTAAGAGAGTTTGGCTGGGAGGTGTTAATGCATCCGCCGTATAGTCCTGACCTTGCACCTTCAGATTTCCACCTGTTTCGGTCTCTTCAGAATTCTTTAGGCAGTGTCAGGTTAACATCACGAGAGGACTGCCAAAACCACTTGTCGCGGTATTTTGACCAGAAGTCCCAAAATTTCTATAGCAATGGGATCATGTCCCTACCTACAAGATGGCAAAAAGTTATCGAACAAAATGGTACCTACATACTTTAGTTAAATGTAAATAAACCTTATTAAAAAATGTTTTGAATTTTCTTAAAAAATGCGAAGAAACTTTTTCTCCAACCTATTAGTTACGCTACTTGAGGCTTTCCGCTGCAGCAGCAGCAACGGCAGCTTAGCGCGCCGAGCTACATTAGGCAGTAGCATCGTGTACACTTTGCAGCACTCAGCAAGGATACATAAAGTTTTCAATGTAAAGGGTGGACCCCATATTCCGTAATATTGACGTTACATGGGCGCATGCGCCAAGAGTTACAACTCCGGCTTTTTAAGCGCAGTCGTATTATACTATCGATCGAATGGCCGATTGGTTTAGTGGTGAACTGGCGCAACCGACCCTGCGTACCATGAACATCATTATCCAACTCATTTATGAGTTGTGAATGCGTCATTATTTACACGATTAGAAAAATGCGGTCCATAATATAGCCACCGGGGGCAAGTAAGAACTAACGAAGCGTGTTCTTTTTTTTAATGAAACCATATGACTCTCACAATGCCTTGAAACCACGGCTCATTCCGATATCTAAATTATTGCAGTTATAGTACACTATTCCTTTTGGTTCCTGAGGAGTGGGATTAAACAATACATAAGCAAAATCATATTACATGGATGCCTATATAATCCAGTCGCTTAACCGCTTTGAAACCTATATTTTCGAAGAAAAAACGTACTTTCAAAGATTGTCTGCTTGTAGTAAATGTAATATGAATTGGAACTTCTTGTGATTGATGTTTATATTTAAGCAATAACATACTAGTTATAACACAAAATCACGCTTCTGACTTCAACACAAAAATAACTATATCTCTATTTTTTTTTTGCGCCTATTTAACCTTTAAATTAGCATATTATAGGCTGTATTGTACCAAAATTTCAGCCAACTTGGCCAAACGGCACAATTTCAAACTCATTGTCAAAAATTAACAAAGTCGACACCACGTGAAAAGTGCCATAACTGTAGATAGCTAAATAGTTTACAATAAAATAAATAATATTGTTTATAGTCACAATTACTCGTTGTGTAAACAGATATTCTCGTTTGACGATTCATTGTGTTGATCAATTTGTTGGATGACTTCATTACAATGGCAACATTATGATTTTTAAATGACATATTAGTTTAAATACGTTTATGAACACAAAGTATCAAAGCTTTCATAGGCATCTACATTCACTAATGTATGTCTTAAACCTTCGATATGTTTTTTTTTTATGAATTTGGCCGTTATTTAAAATCATCACTATTTGTTACAAATATCACTATAGCAAGCAGATACAGCTAGATTATTAAACTTTATTTTTACTTTCATCCTTTTCTAAAGAGACATAAAAGCTGGATTCTGACGCCTGGTGTCAGAGTACCTACTCAATGCTACTCCACAATGCAAATTAGACAATGCATGATTATAGTTGGTAGTACAGCACCCTAATTGCGTCACACACTATTGATCAGAATCTGAATAATTTTCAAAATTTAAATGAGGCAATTAATGTTGTTGGAATGTCAAAATGAAATCCATTCTTACTGTAAGTGTGTTACACAATAACCCCACAGGCATTTTCAAAGAGATGTATCTGAACACCGGCAAAAAATAATGTTATTGTTTAATTGAACAATCTTTGGTCCTAAACGTTGTACCAGTGTGTAGCCACAATACATATCCCACATTGGGTACTTACACACTGATACAGTATCATGGAAAAATCAAATTAATTGTTGTCATCTTTTTGAGGCTGACTGTTATACCTATGTACCTTCTACTTACTTTGAAATTTTATTTTAGCGAAACATTTGAACAGAAAGATTTACCTATTTCCACGAATACCCAATTTGTTTTGTAGCATTGTTATCCATTGAAAAACCCCAACCCTCAATTCCATCCTTTTTCCTTTCATTATCTAAGAATTGTGATGTGAAGCTTTATTGTTAGCATACATTTTGACGATGTTGTGCTTTAAATGTTTCTGCCAAATAAACTAAATGTTATTATTATATATGTAAATGTTGTTGTAGTTAGAAAATAAAGTTCCGACAATAACAGGATGGTTTTATTTGTGCGCCATCTAACGGAATAGTAGTGCACTCTGCAGATGCATGTTGCAGGAAAAGTTTGCATGAACGACAGTAAGTTCCAGCTTTTCCTGTATGAGGGCGCTTTTCAGTCCTCTTTCAAGCAAGCTTGTACCAATTTTAAAACTATTTATTTATTTTTAACAATATTGTGGGTTAGTTGAACTAAAACCCTTATATTCAACTTGATTTTGCAAGTTGCTTTTACTTTTTGTGTGCAGCTCCATATATTCTAAGGATAATGGGTAAGTGCATCGCATTTGCATTTCAGTTAGTTGTAAGCGTAATAGTTAGCCGAATGAAGGCCAGATGGCGTGTCTATCGCTTTCCTGAAAACATTGAGCTTTACAAAAACCCTTTTTTGATTTCCTATTCCTATTTTATTTTATTTACAACCCACATTGTTGATTTCTGTGTAAGCGAAAACGTATATCTAGTCAGATGAAATTAACACACCTTGCCTTTGTGCTAGCGGTTTTAGCGCCATCTAACGGTGTAAGTCATAACTATTCAGGAACCTAGGTCACGACATGATTCTAGACTGCACCGTCACAAATAAGTGGTCCTAGTGAGCACCAGTAGGAGGTGAGATTCTCAATTAAGCAGGGGTTGAATTACATAACGTATGTATTGTTATAACTTAACTGCTATTGTTCTGATCAGTGGGGCTATTTGTCTGTTTTACAGAAAATAACAGCCTACATAAATGATTGGCGGAGTGTAATGGTCGGCTATTATTAAAATTTATATTTATATTATATTAACGGGCTGTGTTTAACCATGACGTAGATAACGTTGAGTTCGGTAAATTCTAGCTATACAGACCTATAACATGGCGTCTGGGTCATTACTCCTTAACATTCTTCAAATTCCCCGACACTCCACCTCCTAGTAGAATAATGTATTTTTCTGTGTTATAAATTATAATTTATAACTTCGTTCATAAGAAAATACATTAACATCGCAACAATCGCAAAAAGAAAGCAAGCCACGCATATACAAAGCGCTGCACCTGCTGAGTAGTTCTTTTTTGTAACCAACGTTTTGGTTTGGAAGCCCAAAGGGTTCTTAAGCAAACATTATGCAAAACAAAATGTTTATAGCCGAGTAGGTACGGCATGATGACAGAAAACCAAAAATATATTTGATAAGTTTCAGATAAGAGCCGCGTGCTCTTTCAGATTTTACAAATGGACCAAGGGTAGTGTCTTCAGTAATCTTCAATTTAAAGTCGTAGACCTTTGTATGATCGTGTGCAGCCTAACCCATAATGACTATCTATGAAATATGATGAAGAAATTGTCAGCCATTATGACACTAAGCAAACTAATTATTTTTAAAATTTCTTCATGTCATGGGTTATCCAACGAGCTATTAACATTTAAAAATATTCAGAGGTGCCCGTCAATTGTTGGTGACTGGTAAAGATAGGAAGCATTTCTAAAATTAACAAAAACATTAAACAAGCGACTATATGACGTACTCCGACAATCTTTCAATTTCTTATTTTTAACGTGTGTGTGCCGACAAATCTTTACAAAAGGGTCAGCTTAAAAAAAAAAAACAAACTCTCGAAAACCGCTACGCCTACGGCCGTGTCCTCGCCGTGAAAGGAGATGTTTCATTTTTATATGGGGCTCCGGCCATAACATGTACCTTTTAGCGAAGCTGGGAAACTTACCCGTAATATTTTTTTCATAATATCAAATGGTTTTTGTGTACAAAATAAAAGTTAAAAATGTTTGACGTTTGCCATAAGAGTTAGCAAGTGGTTATTTTGAATTCGTTTAGAAACACACTTCAATAACGGAGACTAAAGATTTTTGTAACGATGAAATAGTTACACTTAATTATGTTTACTCAGAGAATAATAGTAATTTACTTTTAACACTACAAGAATGCACACATTTTTAATTCTTTTCTACGATACATTGATTTGATGAGACATGATTTCAGAACGAACGAAGTCTGCAAGCAAACGAGACGCCATGTTGAATAAAATATGGCAATAATTGAAAAACTACTATTTTTTGTACACAACAAATCAGGCTCAAAATCACCAGAGAATATTTTTCCCCAATTTATGTTATTTTTTTCCTCTTTTTCGATAAATGTACATCTGATGGCTGAAAATGAAACATCTCCTTTAGTTCCCCGAATATCTATACTAATACTAGCTTCTGCTCGCGACTTCGTCCGCGTTAAATTTCTTGTTTCCCGGACCCTTCCCGTCGCATCGAATCGCCTACCCGTGCGATTTTCCCCGTTTTTGCAACATTTTTCATTACTGCTCCGCTTCTCTTAGTTGTAGTGTGATGTTATATAGTCTATAGCCTTCCTCGATAAATAGGCTACCAAACACAAAAATATTTTTTCAATTCGAACCAGAAGTTTCTGAGATTAGCGCGTTCAATCAATCAAACAAACAAACTCTTCAGCTTAATAATATTAGTATAGATATTAGTATAGATTATAAAGCTGAAGTTTGTTTGATTGTTTGTTTGTTTAGTTCGTTGAATGCACTAATCTAAGGAACTACTGGCAGCAAGCAAGTAATATAACGCGGATGAAGTCGCGGACAGAAGCTAGTGCTCTTATAATTTTGGGAATTCGTGAAAATCACAAGGGACTAAATGTTGTATGGTTATTTCTTGTCTTTCGAAAACGTATTATTATCAGACTTTTATTAACTTGGTATGCACGTACGTAACAGAATCTTTTAACGTGATTTTCACCCTCTTCAAAATGTCGGATTAATTTGAATTTTTTACAATAAAATATTATTATTTTGTTGGTTAATCACAATCACACTATTCTGAATTTTAATTTATTGAATATTATTTTCAACTTTTTAGTTTGGTTTTCTAATGAACCACGTTTTTCGTTTTTTAAACTATTATTTTTTTGTATTTTCTTCCGTAACGGAGGTTGAAGGGCAGCCAGAACGCAGGTCAGGTTTACAACTTAATCTACCTCTTTTAAATTCAGCCACCCAGTACGCAATCGATAATAGGTATATTATCATCCCCTAATGTATTCAAAATGTCCAGAAAAGTTTTCTTTGTGGACATTTATTCAGACTTCGATACTTTATCAACACACGTAACCCACTTTTCTCCACAATTTCAAGTTTTAAGAAAGTCGTTGTACAAAACATTTTTTTGTGTATTTCTAAACATAATAGCATAAACGTAAACATATGTAGTCAAAACTTTTTTCAAAAAAATGACAACCGACTTCCTTAAAAATACTACAAAGTGAAAAATAACTTTAATTTTGGAAGTCGGTGTCTTAGGATCTGTATTTACGTTTTTTGTCACCGACTTCCGAAATTAAAGTTATTTTTCACTTTGATGTGTTTTTAAGGAAGTCGGTTGTAATTCTTATGAAATAAGTTTTTATTTTTGTCTTTTTAGTTATGGTATGTACCCCGCACTAATCTAACCGCGTTATTCGTCCATTTGTCGCGCACATACTTAATGCAAATTTAAGACTTATGGTGTTTTCTCATGGATGCCATTGTCAGAACGCTCCGTGGTCAGAACTGAACCACATTGAAATGGAACCACACGGGAAGCACCAGCTTTCTAATAAAAAAGAATCATCATAATCGGTTCACCCAGTCAAAAGTTCTGAGGTAGTAAACATTGAAAAATACAGTTCATTCATATTCATTTATTTATTGTTTGTCACAGGTGAAAATACAGTTCTTATAATTAGCATGATAGTATCACTGAAACATACCCATGGGGTGTACAATATTTGTCTGTTATTCAATGTTATCGGCTATTTTAAAAATAATTAATAATAAAACAGATACTCTCTTAATTTGTTGGTGGTTATTATCCATTGCATTGGTTGGACCTCATTTTACATTCGTTATTGTGTTTAAAATATAAATTTTTAGCCGAACTCATATTACATTTATTAATAGAGATAATTATTACAGTCATGCAGTTTACATTAAATAAGTCAAAAAATAAAATAAGTTTAACATGTCAAGTTTTAGTCAATCTCACACTACATTAATTATGAAATATAAATTTTATGGTCATCTAATTAACAATAAATAAGTCAAAATAATTTTATTCAGTATTTTGGTCATTCAAAAATTCGTTAATTGAATAATATGTTTTATATACGAGAAATTCTTTAAGCTTTAATCTAAACATATTTGTTAATGCTATATTCTTAATACAGGTTGGGAGTTAGAAATAATTCCTATAAAAGTTGTCCAGAGGTCCAAGTTTAGTCGTCAGATTTAGGGAAAGCCCACAATTTATCAGATTTTTTTATTTAAGTTATTTTGGGTTATGCTCTACACGATCATATCAAAGGCTCTGAGATCACTTTACATTTGTTTCTTTTCGAAATCTAAAAACGGACTCCTGATATTTTCGGTATTCGCTAATCATGCCGCTTTTTTTCAGCTTTTCGCCCTGCATACACTTGCCTAAAAGGCCTCTGGGCTCCCTCTATCATTTGATTCGTCGAACTATGGCGCGGAAAATGAGATTTGAAACCATTCATTAAGGGGGAAAGGCCAGGATTGCTCGCGAAAATTATTTTTCTTACTTTTCTGAAATTTGTAGATCAGTGTCAGTATGTATATATAGAATTATATGATTGATGATGATTTTATCATCAAAAAAAAACCCTCTAAGTTCATTAAATCTCAATGAATGACCATTTTATAAAAACGTCATTTGATACCAATGTGTACAATTGACAACAATCCATATCGTTGTGCACAAACTCATATAATCCATTGCTTTATGTTTGAATAATCCTTTTGCTCGTAACAAATAACGGAATAAATGATACTGAACTATCAATATCAAAGACATTGTCATCTTCAGTACGTTAAGCAATTGTTATGCAGGTCAAAACAAGGTCCGATTAAAAAATATATTTCATTACACTTACTTATTTATACCATCAATTTATATTATTATTAATTTATTATGTATATAGTTTTCTATACCAAATATTATAATCGCGTGGAAGTACACGCGATTACGATATTTGATATCCAAAAGCATATAATGTATACATTAAGAATAATAGAATAGAATAATAAATGTTGATTCATATGATTTGTTTACAGAAATTTTCTTTCGATAATAATTTGATGATTGTGTTTCCTCCCGGTCCTACATTTCTCCAACATTTTATAGAATTAATTTCTGATGTACATTAGTATTTAACTTAGACACATGGTGTAAAATGCCGTATCTATAACCCATATCTGTACGCATTCTGTACATCAAGTGATATGATGTACATGATTGTTGGAAAACGTCTTTTGGTGTGAAAATCCGCTATTTACATTGTGCTTTTGGGTGCATGTAACGTACAGGAGTATCACTACATAGTATAAAACGAAGTCGCTTCCCCTTGTTTGTCCCTATGTACCAGGCCACTCAGAAAGTATTGCGAAAAAAAGTTTTTACGTATGAGAGACTGGCCAGTTATAAACTATTATAAAAATAATGATTATTTATATGTAAAAATAGGTACGTTCCAATTTCAAAATTTCCCTCCACATTTTTTTGCGAGCTAATTATCGTGTCTCATTGAAAAATGGATTTGCGCCGGGAACGTTATCGCGCTATGATTTTTTACGATTTCAAGTGTTGCCTGAAACCGGACGAATCATACGATAGACTTCAAATTGCATTCATGGATGAAGGCCCTTCCAAGGCAACTGTGTATTGTTGGAATAACGAATTCAAACGTGGTCGACTAACTTTGGG
This sequence comes from Aporophyla nigra, assembly GCA_947507805.1. NCBI lineage: Eukaryota > Metazoa > Arthropoda > Insecta > Lepidoptera > Noctuidae > Aporophyla > Aporophyla nigra. The sequence goes on along the minus strand of OX382291.1, from coordinate 6,268,901 downwards.
GGATGAAGAAAGAAGTGGTCGCCCTTTGACGGCTGTTACGGAGGATAACGTGCTAGCAGTGAAAAATTTAATCCAAGACAATGGGCGACTTACGTATCAGGAGATTTAACACATACTGCAGATTGGATCGGGAAGCCTTCACGAGATTCTACACGTGCATCTTCGCGTGAGGAGGATAGTTTCACGCTGGGTGCCGCACAACCTCACCGATGCTCAGAAGCACGCCCGGGTGGAATGGTGCCGTGATATGATAAACAAATTTGAAGCAGGCTTGTCTCGGCGTGTTTACGACATTATTACAGGTGATGAGTCCTGGATTTATCAAAACGATCCAGAAACGAAGCGCCAGTCGACGGTTTGGGTGTTTCAAAACGAATCAACGCCTACCAAAGTGAAGCGATCTAGAAGCGAGGGGAAGATTTTGATCGTGAGCTATTTCAATTTGACTGGCTACTTGGGGTTAATCCCTTTACGGAACCAAAGAAGCATCGACGCCGAATGGTATACTATCAAATGCTTGGCAGAAGTTTTCTCTGTTGTGAGCAACAAGCGACCAAACACAGGGCTCCGCGAGCTACTGCTCCACCACGACAACGCGCCCCCGTACACCGCGCTCAAAACGAGAGACTTTTTGGACAGCACGCCGGTCAAACTTCTGGGTCACCCTCCTTACAGCCCTGACCTTGAACCGTCTGACTTCTTTTTATTCCCAAAAATTAGAAATCAGCTCAAAGGGATACAATTTTCGTCGTCAGAAGATGCGCTGTCAGCGTTCGAGCAGGCTGTAAACGATGTGTCTGCGGCGGACTAGAAAAATTGTTTCGAAAACTGGTTCAGACGCATGAAACTTTGCATACAGGCTAGTGGAGAGTATTTTGAAAAGATTTAATAAAAAAATATTTACCTATAGAACACTTCTTTTTATTTTCGCAAAACTTTCTGAGTGTCCTACGTATGCTTAGATCTTTAAAATTACGCAACGGATTTTGATGTTTTTTTTTAATAGATAGAGTGATTCAAGAGGAAGTTTCATACGTATAATACGCGGGCGAATCCGCTGGCAAAAGCTAGTGAGTTATAATATTTAAATCTTTTCATCGTTTTAAAAAGCATTTAAAAACGTTCGAACTTTAAACTTAATAACCTGGGTTATCTCCGTAACCCAGGTGCCCAAGTAACGTCTAGAACAAAACAATGATCACAATGGCGGGGAGTACTTTTTATATCCGTTATTTCTCATATATTTTGACATTTCTCCACATCAATATTGATTGCACCCGTCTGTCGCTAGCTCTCCTATCGCTTTCGACTGGTATCCGAATGATCTGCCACGTTGAATGGCAATGCAAATGCTTTTGACTGAGATTAAAAACAGCCCTTGGGCCCCGGCGTCTAGCCTCTACCAAGTCAAAATAAGCCCTCGACGTGGTTGTTATATTTACACCATTTGAGGCTTTCCGCTGCAGCAGCAGCAACGGCAGCTTAGCGAGCTACATTAGGCACTAGCATCTTGTACACTTAGCAGCACTCAGCAAGGGATACATAAAGTTTTCATGGTAAAGGGTGGATTGACGTTACATGAGCGCATGCGTCAAGAGTTTCAACTCCGGCTTTTTGAGCGCAGTCATATTATGGAATAGGATCACAGTGATTATTAAAAACAACAACAACTAGGCAGCGCAGTGTTGTCTTACTACAATCGTGAGAGAAATATTCGAGAGGCCCATAGCGATTATCGCGTGAATAGGTGATGGTCGCGATCGTTGTTCGGACGATCCTGAACAACAACCGCAACGATACCTTAAGCTGGAAAAACGCACAATGCATCGACACCCTTAAATATACATGCCGCCGGGACGTCATTCACATGTCACTGCTGTTGGTCAAATTTGTAATACCTCTCTGCCTACCTTGGTACTTTACACAGACAAACAGTTAATATTAATTGGAACTTCTTGTGATTGATGTTAATATTTAAGCAATAATTACTTATAACACAAAATCATGTTTCTGACTTCAACACAAAAATAACAATAGCTCTACTTTCTTGCGTCTATATAACCTTTAAATTAGCATGTTACAGGCTATATTGAACCAAAATTTCAGCCAACTTGGTCGAACGGTTTTTTCCTAGGATTTTGTGCAGGTCATATACTGAATGAAGACATTCGTTCATATTTATTTAAAAAATAATACGAACTGCATTCAATTAATTTTAAATAACCATTAAATGTAATAAAACCTGTAATTTTTGCTGTACCGAGTTACAGTTTGTATACAACAGAACAGGAAGGGAGACACGACAACGACGATTTAAAAAATCGAAATTGTGTCTTCAGTAAAATTTTCTGTGTACAATATTTAAGTTACTTTCCCTACATGTGGCTGTCGTGAGGCGCCCCATATAACTATAAAAGTTGGCTTATGGAGAGTTAACCCACTTTAAATAATAGGGTTCTGGACCTCAACTATCTACAGTGGGCTGACTAATAAGAAAATGGCGTTTGACCTACAAATGTCGTATGCCAACAAATTTCAATTTGGAAACAATAAGTTGATAGTTGCAATTTAAAAGTCATCATCAAATTTAAATAACAATGACGTCAAAAGTGCGTGAAAAGTGACTTAACTGTGGACAGATAAATAGTTTACACTAGTAAATAATATTTTTTGTTAATTATGGTCACAAATATTCGCTGTGTAGAGTGTGTAGGCAGACATTCTCGTTTGACTCAAAACAAACTTTGACTCGATTCGATGTGTTAATCAATTTGTTAGATGACTTCTTTATATACTGACTTCTTCCTTATATATGACTTCTTTATGACTTCTTTATATTATGGACATCATATTATGTAACACCTATGTAACAACAATATTCTAACAAATAAATTTATTATTATTATAATGGCAACATTATTAATGATATTTTTGAATGAAATATTCCTTAAAATACGTTTATGACCACAAAATTGTATCGAAGGTGTCATAGGCATATAGAGCACTTTCACGATACGTTTTTTTATGAATTAGACCGTTAGAATCACAATTTGTTAAAAACATCACTATTTGTTAAAAAGATCACTATAGCAAGCAGATACAGCTAGATTATTAAACTTTATTTTTCCTTTCATCCTTTTCTAAAGAGACATAAAAGCTGGATTCTGACGCCTGGTGTCAGAGTACCTACTCAATGCTACTCCACAATGCAAATTAGACAATGCATGATTATAGTTGGTAGTACAGCACCCTAATTGTGACACACAATATTAAGGAATCATTTTGAAGGTTATTTACGGCCCTGAGTTTTTTAAACACGTATATAAGAAGACTTATATACGTGTTTAAAAAACTCAGGGCCTATGTCGACTTCCGATGCCTAATGTTGATTTACCTTGCACTCGTTCAGTCAGTCCTTAGCTACTGCATTACAGTATGGGGAGGCACCCACAAGACTACTTTTATGCGTTTGGAGAGAGCACAAAGATCAGTGCTAAAAGTACTGGCAAACAAACCTCTGAGATTCCCAACATCTGAACTTTATTAGCTCTGCAACGTCCTTTCTGTAAGACAATCATTTATACTTCAAACTATTGTTAAGAAGCACGACCTCACGAAGTTCGACCCTCAGTACCTTTCAAAGAAGCGACGCTCTGAATTTGTCTGCAAGACATTATTGTCCAGATTGGCACTCGTAAGGCGCCACTTTAATTACATTAGCCCTAAACTGTACAATAATATAAATAGAAACATAAAAATGTATCCACTAACAAGAAATTTACTGAAAAGAAAACTGTCAGAAATGCTAAAATCATTGTCCTACGAAGCTACAGAAAAACTTGTGGTAACATAACACATACATTCCTCTCACAAAAACACATAACCCCCCTCTCACTCACCCTGACACTCACTAAACACACACTCCTCAATAACCACTACACACTGACACATAGTTAGTAAAATTTAAATAACCTTTAACTTTAATTTTCTTTTATTTTTAAGTTATTTCTTTCTTTTAATTATTTGTCTGGAGCAAATGCACCATGTTTTTGACGTGGGCGTTGATAGCTGCGCCACAGTTTTTAACTTTTGTAGCTATCTTCGTTTCTTTTTGTAAATTTGTGTCCTCAAACTTGTTCCAAATAAACACATTTTATTATTTATTATTATTTTTTATTTCAAGTCCATTGTTCTACATGTTCGAAAAATGTTTCTGCTTAGTAACGTCAATGAGGCAATTAATGTTGTTGAAATGTCAAAATGAAAACAATTTCTTATTGTGTGTTACAAACGCAATAACCCCGCAGACATTTTCAAAGAGATGTATCTAAACTCCGGCAAAAAATACTGTTATTGTTTAATTGAACAATCTTTAGTCCTAAATGTTGTATCAGTGTGTAGCCACAATACATATCCCACATTGGGTACTTACACCCTGATACAGTATCATGGAAAAATCAAATTAATTGTTGTCATCTTTTTGAGGCTGACTGTTATACCTAAGTCCCTTCTACTTACTTTGAAATGTTATTTTAGCGAAATAAAATTTGAACTGAAAGTATGCTCATTCATCCACGAATTCCTAATTTGTTGTTTTTTTGGTGGAGTAGCATTGTTATCCATTGAAAAACCCCAACCCTCAATTCCTTCCTTATTCGCTTCATTATCTAAGAATTGTGATGTGAAGCTTTATTGGTAGCATACATTGTGACGATGTTGTGCTTTAAATGTCTCTGCCAAATAAACTAAATATTATTATGATATGTAAAATGTTGTTGTAAGTTCCGACAACTCAACAGGATGGTTTTATTTGTGCGCCACCTAACGGAATAGTAGTGCACTCTGCAGATGCATGTTGCAGGAAAAGTTTGCACGAGCGACAGTAAGTTCGAGCTTTTCCTGCAAGAGGGCGCTTTTCAGTCCTCTTTCAAGCTAGCTTGCACCAATTTTAAAGCTTTTTATTTATTTATAACAATATTTATCATCATAATTACCCTCTCAGTAAACAAACTCATAATCCATCGCTTCATATGTTCGAATAATCCTTTTGCTTGACAACGTAAATCACGCATCAAACAATATTGAATTGTCAATATGACAGGCATAAAGCAATTGCTCTGCAGGTCGAAAAATAGTCTATTTTTTAAATAATTTATTACACTTACTTATTTATATCATCATTAATTTTATCATCTTTAATTTATTATATAGTTTTCTATATCGAATATTGTAATCGCGTGGAAGTACAGACGCCAGCACATAAAGCTACTACAATCTGTAAAATTTATCTAATAGGTTTTCAACTTTATCGCAAAAGCATTAGGTTCAAGATAGATTGAGAAAATTTGACAGTTTCGGGTAGCTTGATGTTTTGGCGTCTCTACATGCGATTACGATATTTGATATCCAGAAGCATACAATACATTAAGAATGATCGTATAAAATTAATAAATGTTCATTCATATGATTTGTGTACAGAAATTTTCTTTCGATAATAATTTTGTGTAACGAAAAACAGACAAATTTAGAGTCAGAGCCAACCAAACGTGGCGACTGACCTACATAATTATGTAAACACACTGATTCGATTAGTGGCGAGCTTATTACGTGACGACATTTGTCGATTAATCGTTACCATTACTGGTTTCAAACTGTGTGCTCGTGCTGTATGTATCATACACGATACCCGGTACCGGCGAGCACAGATTAAACGGTACACCGTATAATGTGTGCTCGGCGGTACCGGTGCTCCATTATCAATGCCTGATTTGCACGGTACGATTGTATTGCCTTGATTATGGTGGCCCAGTGATAACGGCCACGACTTACCGAGTAGTAAGTAGGTCATGAGTTCGAACCCAACCAGACGCTTTACTTTTTTAATTATTTCATTTAAACTGTTCTCAAAAACGGTGAAAGAAAACACCGCTGCACCGTGAGGAAACCGGCATGTCTTAGAACCAAATATTCGAAGACATGTGACATCTACCAACCCACATTGGGCCTACGTGGTGGATAATGGCCTTCTTTCTCTCACCGAGAGGAAGCCTGCGTCCCAACAGTGGGAACATTAAAGGCTGCTGATGATGATTGTTTTGCCTGTGGTTTAAGTTGAAGCAACAATAACAGTTGCACCGGATAATCAATTTTAGTGTGTACCACAGGCAAGTGCATATTGGGCGTTACCGATGTTTCAACCTTCGGGGCAATTTTGACATTTCAATATTATTCATTGCGTTGTTTACGCAGACGTATTTTTCAAACATATTACGCAATGGATTATGAATTTGTTCTGAACGTTTCGTACAGCCATAGACAGTGCGTTACATATTTGGAGACCTCGTTGGTCTAGTGGTTGTAAGCGCTCCTGTTCAGCATGAGGTCCCGGTTTCGATTTCCAGATCCAAAGCCCAGGTCGGGTAGTATTTTTGGATTTTTCCATCAGAAATTTCACAGAAGCAGCCCGGGCACTGTATTTATGCCCGGTTGGCAGTAGGTTCATCCTATATGGGATTAAATATAAGTGGCGAAATATGGTTGTACAATAAGAGTAAAATAAGAAACTTTTATTTGTGAACACAGGTAGTTACATGGTCTGTGAGATTTTACAATATACTTAGTTAGATTCTCTGTGTTTTGCCAAGAAGCGTACAAATATGAACAAATAAATGTCTTGGTTAAAAAAAAAACTATTTATCACAGAGTAGGTATACCATGCGATGATTATGTGATCAAGTTATTACAATCAAATGTAACTTTGCATGTAAAAAATAAAATGACATTAAAATTAGAAATCTTTAATAAATCAATTAATTAGCCAAAGTAAATTCAAGATTAGCTGACATGTCATACATAAAGAAAAAAATAATAAACAGAGGTCAATATAAAATATCATTAAATAATAAATGTCAAATACTAGATTATCACTACAGAATTAGATTAGATTAAAAAAATAAACAGATGACAGTAAAAAAAAGTCAAAGATTCAACATATTTTGCCACAAAATAAACAAATATTAGTGTATACTAATATTCATCTTTGACACTTTTTTTTACTGTCATCTGTTTATTTTTTAATCTAATCTAACGTATGTACATCATCATCATCATCAGCCTATAATGTTCCCACTGCTGGGACACAGGCGTCCTCTCGGTGAGAGGGAGTGGGCCATAATCCACCACGCGGGCCCAGTGCGGGTTGGTAGATGTCACATGTCTTCGAATTTTTGGTTCTAAGTCATGCCGGTTTCCTCACGATGTTTTCCTTCACCGTTTTGAGAGCAGTGGCGATGAAATAATTTACACAAAGTAATGCGCCAGCTAAAGTTTGAACTCACAACCTACTACTCGTAAGTCGCGGCCGTTACCACTGGGCCACCACTGCTCTCTAAGGGGGCGTCCATTAATTACGTGAGGTGTTCTAGGGGGGGAGGGGATCAAGCTAAATCTCTCCAAATCTCACTTAGGGGGGAGAGGGGTCATGGCAAATATCACGTAATTATTTTTCTCGCAGTCAACGGTGTAAAATTGCGTGAAAAATTATTTCTACAGTAAAATATGGCCAAATCTGAGACAATAGTACAGTGATAAAAAAATTAACTTGACTCAAGAGCCATAATCTTGAACCAAGAATACCATTATGAAGAAAATTATTTTCTTGAGTAAAGAGAATAAATTCTTTATGTTAAGAAATTATTCTTGGTCTAAGAAAATTTTCTTGTTTTTGTTTTTTTTTTCTCAATAATCCAATACGTTTACAGCCAAAATAGAAGTTTTCAAGAATCTCGCGTGAGATTAGGGGAGGGGGGAGGGAGTTGAGGAAAATCTTACGATATCTCACTTAGGGGGGTGGGGGGTCGAAAAATTCTCAAAAATGCCTCACGTAATTAATGAACGCCCCCTAACCTATGTACATCTCTGCTTAACCTTTCGAGAACTAAAGGCGTGACGCTACATCAATGGTCGTTTCCAGCTCCACATTATTTATAATGAATGCTATGTTAACAGTATACCTTTTGGCCATGACTAATTTTAGTAATTTAAATTTTCAAATTATGATATTTTAAGTTGACTTTACAGTCCCATCCCTGTGACTGCTTTTATTCTTACGGTCTTATTCATAAAAATGGCTTATAAAAAGGTTCACGACATACTTAAACTTAAATATACTTAAACTTAAATACACGATAAGACTATAAACATAAAACCTTCGATAAAATGTTGTATTCGTAAACGTATTATAACTCATCGTCATTTAGATCGTCATTTAAAAATCAAATTATAATGAAGTCATCCAACAAATTGATCGACACATCGAATCGTCAAACGAGAATATTTGTCTACATCCTACTAATATTAAATATAAATGTGAATGTAAGTTTGGTTGTTACGCTTTCACACGAAAACTTCTAAACCGAACATCATGAAACTTTGTACACATATCTTGGAGGTATTAGAAGTAACATAGGACACTTATTATAAAAAATAAAAAAAAATTCAAACGCGAGCGAAGCTACGATCAAAAGCTAGTACTGTATAATTGTGACCATAAACATTATTACCTAAGTACTGTAATATTTTATCATCCACCGTATCGATACTTCCGACGCGGTGATGTCATTGCTATTTACAGGGTCTCACTCATTTTGTTCGATGATTTGGCATCAAAAAAGTCTAGCCAGGAACGAATTTAATTTTATTTGAATGGTGGCAGTTATAGAAATATGCATTTCCTGTAATGATTTTTTAAATAAAGCTGTAAAACGATCTTTATAGTGAATAAATAATGTCCTTCCATCATTAATTCGTGAACGTTTATTATTCCACTATTGACTTTAATGCGTTAGTAAAAAATAATGCGTTATAGGTTTACTTTAAAAATATTTAATTACTATTGACAGACACCAAAAAAAAAACAAACAAATAGAATGTGTTATTTCTTTTGCCAGTGATTTGAATGAATTGTAACTATCAACTGGCCAAGCCAAATTGACATTGTACGTCTAGTGACAATTTCCTATAGATTAGCTGCTGTAGGAAGTCGGCCATTTATTCCTTAAGGCACTGCTAATGTATGAGTTGGGCTCTGGCTTTTCTAACTTTATACATAGTAGATTTATATTACATTTAAGTACTAAAATGCGTTTATGAATACAAACACTTTTTGGAAAGTAGACTTTGGCAAGTGTTTAGATGATCGATATTTTTCTAAGATCCATATGAGTCACGGAGACCCAGATATACAAAAACATTACATAACGGTCTTACGTAAATGATTTTGTATATCTGGGTCTCCGTAGCTCAAATAAATACAGTTTTAAGTTAGTACGACAAGTAAGTCATTCAGGCTCTCAACCACAGAGCAGATAGAAGAGGTAAAACGGTCTTGCAGGCAGGGCAAGCGCGCAGACGCTCATAAGTCGACTAAAATTTGATTCTCCGGCCAATAGTCACACACATCTTGCAACAGCGTACAAAGCTGCGTGAAAATAAAATAATCTTCAAGTCAAATAACCTTGAAATACAAGTGATATTTGCAATTATTGTGATGGTAATGGGTGATTAATTTAAAGATCCTTTTTTCAAAAGTAACAATTTATTGAAAAATACGTGTTTTTTTTTCTCGCTATCTTTATAACGAGTTTTCGAGCCATTCCTTACATTTATTATTTTCAGATTATTTCTTTCAAACGTTGGCCGTAACTGCGGTTAAAATGAGCCATTATGGAGTTTTATTGCCCATCCTCACCAATTTTTCAAGATTATCTGGATCACGACGGGCACTGTGACCAAAGAAACCGAGAATCCTTTGGTAACAGATCCTTGGTAATCTATCTCTTATGCATAGTTGCTCGAGGATAGATTTGTTCGTTCTCTTAGCAGTCAATGATATGCGGAGCATTTTTCTCCAACACCACATCTCAAAAGCTTCTATCTTTATCCATTTTTCTCTACTGCCTAAAACGTACAATTCGAGCCGTACAGGAAAATCGGAAAAAGTAGTGTCCGGACTAGTTTCATCTTGGTGACATTGGACCTTTCTGTCCTGCCAAATACGTGCCAGATTACTAATAGCAGCTTTGGACATTTGACTCCTTCTCGTGATCTCTCTTTCGCTTCCTTGGTCAGTAAGTAGCCTTCTCAAAATCCAGATCTGCGAGTTCTTTCATCCTGAAGAGTTTATCGATTCTGTCAATGAGCATGACGTTTACCATGGACTTGTTGATAGTGAATACAACCATCCCATTCTTGTATTCTACTCTGCAAAACAGATCAACCAGTTCTTTTTCTGAAGGTATTAAGAGTTTACACCGCATTTCTCAGGTTGCTGATCTTTTTACACGCTTTATATTAGCTTCACTTGTATGTTAGTATGTTTGTATGTTAGTATGTTTGTATGTTTGTTTGTAACCGACTCCTTATAGCGCGATTTTGACCCACTTTAAACGACCAGATTTCATTCAAACTTTGCACACCTGTCAAGGACCGATGACAATGCAATAATTTCATAAATTTGTGCCATTATCCTTGCCAGGATTACCAGGACAGGCTTCACTTGCCTGAGCGTCTTTTGTATGTTGTCCGCTAGAGGGCGCTAGTTAGTTAGTTGACGTACGGCTGTGACGCGTTCGAGCGGTAAAAATCTAGCTAATTTGTGCCATTATCCTTGCCAGGGTTACCAGGACAGCAGAAAAACTGTCACAAACTACGCTGACATACGTCTCAAAATTATAGTTCATTCAAACTTTGCACACCTGTCAAGGACCGATGACAATGCAATAATTTCATAAATTTGTGCCATTATCCTTGCCAGGGTTACCAGGACAGCAGAAAAACTGTTACAAACTACGCTGACATACGTCTCAAAATTCGAAACACCCTAAAAAATAGAAAATAAATTATAGTTTAAAAAAACTAAAAACACGCTTCCATTGAAAACCAAACTAAAAAGTACAAAATAATAGAAAAAAAGCGTGGGGTGCCTGATATAAAAAAATACCTTAAAAACCACCCCACGCTTTTTTTCTATTATTTTGTACTTTTTAGTTTGGTTTTCAATGGAAGCGTGTTTTTAGTTTTTTTAAACTATAATTTTTTCTTACAGAGATGCCTCCCTTCCAATCTTCTAAGGCTTTCTTCATAATGTATTCACCATATGTTATTATTATTAGAGAATAAGAGAAAGAATACACGCCTGCCTTACCCCCTTTTTTGGTTTGAATGGGCCTGAGATTACGTCCTTAACCCATACCATGGCTACCCTGTCTTGGTACAGATTAACCAGATGAGGTGTTCAGGTACGCCCATCTCTTGTAAGACGGTCCACAGGCAATTCTATCTGTCGCAATCAAACGCCTTCGAGTAATCACATTGATAAAGCACATTAATATCAGCATGTTGAACTCTCGGTTTTTCTTAATAATTTCCTTCACATTAACAATCTGTTGTTTTGTGCCTTGACTTTTAACAAAACCCGCCTGTTCACTGGGTATCTGCCATTGAAGGTACGACTGAAATCGTCCGTTGATTACGTAAATCAGTATCTTGCTAGCATGAGATATAAGTGCGACTGTCCGGTAGTTCGCGCACGTTCTTGTGGAGCCTTTCTTGTGTAGAGGAATTAATAGAAACTCTTTCCAGTTAGTATACCACCGTCCTTTTTTCCAGGCTAGATTGCTTAAGTCTGGCATTATCTTCATCTCTCGATCCCCTAGGTGCTTAAGCTCTTTAGCAAAAGTTTTGTCTGTACCGGCTGATTTGTTCTATTTGAGTTTGTGCAGTGCACTTCGAATTTCAGATTCGAGAATTTCGGGTTCCATGCATTGCTTGTCCACCATCGAGGTACTTGGAGCGCGTGCTTCAGAATCGGTATATAGGCTTTCACAGTAAGATCTCCATCTTTCCGTCACTTGATCTATCTCGGTCAACAGTCTTCCCTAATCATTATGTACGACCCATATTCCTGGTTTGATTTTCTAAGCCCAGACAAATTGTATCCAGGTAGTAATTATTGTCCCTGTGGCATAGACGTTGAACCTTTGTGAAATTTCCCTATAGTCTGCTGGCGCACCCTCAACATCGCCTTTGAATAGTTTCTTTTGTTCAAAATATTGACAGCAACAAACATGGAAATATTATCTATATTTTGCGGAGCATTTACTGCCTTGCTCTGGCTCATTGCGTTATGTAGATGAGATTTGTACCTGTCCCAGTTGTTGCCAGTGTCGCTATGTCAATTAATGGCAAAGTTGCTAATTTGGTCTAAAAACACTCACTGAAAGCCTTGAGCTCGCCATGTCTTCTTTGTTATGCTTGTACAAATCGCTGGCATCTTTTCAGTTTGCTCCTAAGAATTTGTGGTCGTTTCCACAATCCGCTCCAGGATACGTTTTAGTGTAGCTTATGCACGATCTCCATCTCTTGTCGACAGCGATGTAGTCTATTTAATTACGTGCTCAATTACCTGGCACTAATCCACGTTTGCAGTCACCTCGGGTGGTTATTATAGCAGATGTTCATAATCGTTAGGGAGTTTTCAGCGCAGAATTGCAGCTATTTCTCGCCCTTGTCATTTCTGGTGCGAAATCCATATTTGCCGACTACGTCTTTTGACGTGTCTCCTACATTAAGGTCTTCCAGCAAAACTGTGATATATCTTTTTGCCAGACGTTTTGGAGTATCCTCGACTTGGTTATAAAATGCCTCAGCATCAGAATCTATTGAGACATTGAAGACGTTGGGAAATATACCACTGCTACATAGTGTATGTATGCAAATTATAGTTGTTAGTAGTATTACAATCACTTTGCTTGTCTCTTGCGTATAGTGGAGTTAAATTGGGAGAACTACAGCGACATGCGTTCTAATACGAATCAGGAACTATTTCCCATCTTACCTCTTTTATCCGTTCTATGCTCTGGACAGCTTGAATGATTCGGGAAGACGGGTCATTGAATTAAACTGCGAGTTCAGTTCAACCACACTCGACGTTAACGTTGTTGAGCAGACAAATTTTTAGAACATATCAACTAATGGATGAGCAATTTCCTTCAAAATGAATTGGATTGTGATTGACCGTGTTATACGCTATTAGTGTGCTAGTCAATTGCTAACTTAAAAGTAGAAGGTACAGCTACATTTGAACAAGGTCATTTATACCGGCCGACTTGAGATAAAAACAATGATAAACATTATTACGATACATTACATTATGATTCATTCTAATTCAAACACTAAATGATTGGTGTTGCACTGAGTAATTTATAGTAAATACCTCAATCATCTATTGCAATTTTATCACAATACTTCCGAATCAATTTGCAGGTTACAGCTTACAGATCCACGGGTTGCGGCGACTGACTTTTTATTCTTGTCTAAAAACCTAATAAAAAAAGTAGGGACACCGGTCGCTATAAAATCATTATGTAAATGAAGCGGTACCACTCGTGTAAAACAATAGACGTTCGCTCGCTAGCAAGGACGCTCAGCCTAGTCGCTCTAGGCAGTCGCCAAAGATAGGGGATATCCCCTATCTGTGGCCACTGCCTTGGCACCTACCACCTTCCTAGCAACCTCCAGTGGGTCTAGCACGAACGAGTAAATATAACGTTAATTATTGGAACGATTTTTGAACTGGAAAATCAAAAAATATTTATTGACATAGACATTATTGTATTTATTTGGGTGATACTTACTATACAACATAATTAACGCAAGACCTCATGCACCCCAAGTAGAGTATCGAGTTAATAACATAATACAATAACCAAAATTTCCTTTTTTAAAGCTATTTGTATTAAGAAGTTAGTGTTGCTCCTAGCATAACTTAATGCATATAAATTTGCGTCTTATTGCGTTAAAATAAGATTGAATTTTATTTGTCTCTGTCGGCTGTAGGTATAGCAAAATACTTTATTTAAAAAAAAAAATGTTATTGAAATCGATCCAGTAGTTCGATAGAAACAAACTACTTTCGGATCTTGCGTTTAATAAGTTACATCTTGTATACAGCTTGTCACTTACAGGAGACAGAGCAAAAGTGGTCGGTGGATCAATGGTAATATTATCATCATCATCATCATTCATATCAATGAATGGTAATATGGTTCTGTTTTAATGCAAAGATACCCTTATGTAACCTTTATGCAAATGCGTTCCAAAATCTGACCCGGAAATTATGATAATTATTATAAATTAAAAATAACTTTTACATTAAAGGTACACTTACCTAAATATTTGGACCGGTAGTAAGAGCAGGTATTTTAACCGCTGTAATTATCGGAAAACGCAACTTAGGAGACTATCTATAACTTTGAGACTCCAATTACAGATTTTGAAAAAAATGTGCAGCCAGCAAGAAAATGGATTTCACTTTTCACTTCGTTATAAAGTGGTAAAAATACTGTTGAAAGTGTTGAAATTGATTTTTAAATACCTATTAAAGACCTGTTTCAACGCCTCTATTTTTCACGCGCTTTTGATGATGTCACATATACACGTTCACTGTTGTTTACTATATGCATACATAGTTATTAATTAAGGCTTTGAAGTTTTAATCGCTATTCCGATCATAGAAAATGCGGAGAAACATTATATAGATATTGTCTTGTACGTGCCAGAATGCCAATCACTAATAAAGGTACACGGGATAGTGTTTTTTTTATCTTTTCCAAGAGATGCGAATATTTTTATGTAAGCAATGGTGTAAAATTATGGGAAGAGACGAAGTATGTCCAATGCCGTATTTATATTGTTGTGATAATCACTTTTCTGTATGTATAATGTATTTCGATACTTAAAATGGTGTGAATTGGTCAGAAGAAGTAAGTTTTATAAACCAGGCATAAATATATTGAATATCAAGCGGAAGATAACTCTGTTCATACCTCATCATAATGAGCCCATAATGTCCCCACTGCTGGGACACAGGTCTCTTCATGGTTGGAGGAAGTGGGCCGTAATTCACCACGCGGGCCCAGTGCGGGTTGGTAGATGTTTATACTTGCCTGGTCTAAATTGCAATGGCAACATTTTCATTTAAAAACTGTAACTACTTTTGAGCGGCGGCGGCAGTGAACGACGGCGACGGGTGTGGGGTCAACGGATCGCCAACCAGCCGACGCCGAGCCGGGCCCCCGCGCCACGATGTCAGCTGTTGCACGTCTCCACACACGACAGCGCTTGCGCAGTTTACGTTCCTCACACTTCTTTTTTTATATTTAAACCAACCGTTTTTATCTTTGTTAATCCTTATTTTAACATGTTACATGTATCTACACAGTCATGCATACAGACCACTACAATTTTCATTCACCAGGACCTATCGTCGCGATCACTTCTTATAATGTCTGCTTTCAATCATTATTGTGTGTGGTTTATTTCTGATGTATACGAAAATCGCATTAGGATTACCAAGTGCGATATTGGTATACAGTAACATCAGAAAATTTGTTTTTATTTAAATTTTGTAGTACTTTCTATTACGAAAACACTACAATATATAAATAAAAACAAATTTTCTTTCAAACAAGAGTGTAGTGTCAAGACTATAAAGTATCATGGGTAAAAAAAATCAAGTGAAAGCATCGGCATATTCCCTAATGTATATAAACATTTATTTTTAATGCCATTCGACCCTGTTTCTTAAGTCACAAATTGCAAAAAAAAAAAAAGTCTCCCTATTAAAATGGTCAGCCATGTTACATTTTCAAATAGAAGTTATCATAAACAATGTGAAGTATAAAATAGGCACCGTGGTTTTTTTCGGACAACTGCTTTTTTTATTTATTAGCCGACGTGGTCCCATTGCTGAGCAAAGGCTTCCCCTAAATCCCTCCAGGCATCCTTTTTCAGGGCTACCTCAATTCAACCCTTCCAATAGGCGTCAAGGTCGTCTCGCCATCTCTTCCTGTGCCGGCCTTGGCGGCGCCGTCCATTTTCAAGCCCCGAGTGTGTGGAGACTATTGCCTAGCGATCACTGTGCATGCGGCTGGCGTGACCTGCCCAATCGTATTATAGCCTAGCATCTTTTTTGCATACGTCTAGAATTCCCGTTTTGGAGTACAGTGTAGTGTTTCGTATTCTATCGGTTCGTTTAAAGCCTAAAATGCTCTTTGGCAAACCCCATGGTGGAACTTTTGGGACTCAGTGAGTGTCCAGGTCTGAGCACCGTAGGTTACGACGGGCAGGATACACATATCGATGAGTTTTTACTTCAGGGAAATCTGTAGATCACCCTTCATTAGCGTCTTAATGGACCAGTAGTTTATTAATGTCAAGTCAAATCAACTGGTGCTAGATTGCGTCTTTGAGAGAGGAATACCACTCTATAAACGTAACAAATCGTTATCGGTATATTTTTCTAATAAAAGTAAAGTATGTAAAGTGTCTATTCAAACGACTTTATGAATCTCCATTCACATTAACTGCTTAAGAAATGATTGCTGCTGGTGCTGTTGGCGTCATAGTTATTACTATGACCATTCGACTGACATAATATACCCATTACAACTTGATATAGCACTGGGGACAAATCGCATATTCAGCCAGTCTCCTTTATAAATATCAAAATGCTATGAATTGAAAATATTTATGTATATCAGACTAAGCACACAGTAATTGATTTAAGTCCATATGATGTTAGTAGGTAGATACTTATAGCTATGTTAGTAAAATTTAAAATTATTATTATTTTGGACATGCATGAGCGACCAATGCCTCAGAATAAGGCTGTCCACTCATTCGCTATACTTACGTATAAGGATAGTTGTAGTTCCGTTCAAAATACTTTTGAATAGAAGTAACGTTTACTCCGCACGTTCATGCGAGGCCTGTATCTTGCGCTACGGTATGAGCGGAGGTTACATGTGTTTGTGATTGCGCGACCGCTGCGCGGCATGCTCCTCACAGGGGAGGAGGCGTAAGAAAGGCTTCACATTTCTTCGTCCCCGCAAGAAAATAACTTCTTGCACAAAGCATAATTTTGTCAATCACAGACACCCCCTATTTTCCATCGCACTAACAAACATTGCACTAATAATGTTAAATAAAACTGAATTTAAGATCTATTAATAATTGCCGCTAGTAGTGTCAAAAGTTCCACGCCGACTGAACACGGTCTGCGGTAAACGTGTGTGGAGACGTGAAGCTTCGGCCTTGAACGTAGGGAGACGGGAACCCCCTGTCTCCCCTCAGTGTCGCCCGGTACAACCTACTTGCGTCGCGGGGCGCCAGAGGCAAGAGGATCTCTCGCGCGTTTCATTCATTTGACTTATATATCTAGAGACTGCGGTGAAATTGCGTTACACACTTACTAAGTATGTCTATGCTTTTCATTCTAATAGATCAAGAACATTCATTGCATTATTTACGTTGTGGAGTGGACGAATTTTTTAAACCTATGAAACAATTGAATTTCTTTCAAAATGCTTCAGATTGTGATGAAAAGTGTGTTACGCAATTTCGGGGCTATTCTTGGAACCTACTTTATACTTACCATTTTTAGTAATTTTACCAAAAACTGGAAATAAGTAAGTACTTACCGAGAATATTTCTACACATTACAATCCTTCGTACGGGTACAATAGTAGCATGGCACAAAATCGAGATTCCCGTTTTCTTACTGAAATGATGTAGGATTTTCCACCCTTCCGCAGTAAATACTCTATAAGATGGAGAAAACCGCATTCAAATCCATTTTGCAGGTTTAGGTTTATCATAGTCCTTAAAGGTCACATAGGCAGACACAAAACGGGGCTTTGTTTGCTTTACGGGGTCAAATTAAATCAGTTGATCATACTATACTCACGTGATGGGTAACGATACAAAAAGAAAAAAAAAAAATTTTCTCGTATCTTTCTTTAAATCATTAAATGACACTGAAATGGCAAATAAGGCAAACAAACAACTGTTTTAATTTGGTTTTTAGAAATTGGTAAGAAATATCAGTTTCTCGAAAAATAACAAAAACAGCTGATCAGTTACGGGCCACTGACCTTCGCTTATCGAAGTACTAAAAAAATTTTTTTATGTTTTTTTTTTTCTATTCGTTTTCGATATATGAAGTTTGCTATGACGTGTTTAGATTATTTTTTGAAGTTGTGAATTGCTTGCTTTCGCTTGTATTTTATTTCTTTTTGTAAAACATTCAAAAACAATGTAAAAATTGTTAATTAATAAATAAAAATAAAAATGAAATGAAAAATACGTGGATAAGGTTTTTCCAGCTAATTTATTTTGACCCAGTATACCTATGTATATTCCTAGATTTGATGTGTTACAGTTTTGAAATGCAACCTTATAATTCCTCATATCATAAAGGTTTTCGCAGGCAGGCGCGACTCCACTGGTGGACGCTACTTTTTGATTAATATTTGATACAGTTACCAAAACGTGTGGAAAATTTTGCTAGCTAATTTAATTTGACCCTTTATACCTATGTATAAACAATCGATTTGATTTATATATCATTATTTATATTTTTACCTATTGAGGGGCAAATTCATTAGCTAGCAAAACTTTACCCACATGTTGGATAACAATATCGAAAACAAATAGAACAAAATAAAACGTGTGCGTCTCGGGACGCCCCACAGAGGTGATAACTTAAACTAATCTATGTTGAAATATTTAATACTGAAACGGTGATAGTTTTAGGTTATATGCTCACTGTCCACGGTTTTTGTCTATCGCACACTAAACACTGAGTAGAGAAAGGGGGAAGCGTCTGTCCGAAAAACGGCTAGCGCTGTGGGTTAGAGTGAGAGAGGAGGAGCCTGCCTACCGCTGCCGTATGCGTGAGAGAAAGGGAAGCCAGACAGACTTGCGCCGTAACGCTTTATGTAAACGAAGCGGTTTACCCTCCCATAAGAAGGTATCACTTCAAAAAAAAAGGGGTGTCAGCTTCGTCGCACGGCTGGAGTTTACTCCTTACGAACGATTATAAAATATAAAGATTACTAAACATAACATAACACATAACGTAACGTAACGGAAAAAGTATGATTTTACTTCCCATAAATTTTCATACCCCGGGCTTATCTATACAGGGTTATTTGTAAAACACCGGCAACCTCTCAGGTCTATGTTACTAACATCATAATCAACAACTTTTGTTCTATGACTTTTAAAAATTCATCATATTTTAGTGCATCAGATTTTCATACAAAAATCGGCTGCCTGTAAATAGGTCAAGTTCAAGCGCCCCCGCCGCCCTAACCCCGCTCCCCTTGCTAATATACTATCGCTTTCTTTTGCTTCGCATAGACTCCGTAACATTTAGAGCGTTTAATGTAAATATTTTTATTTTTGTTTGAAAATCTGATGAACTAAAATATGATGAATTTTTAAAAGTCACAGAACAAAAGTTGTTGATTATGATGTTAGTAACATAGACCTGAGAGGTTGCCGGTGTTTTACAAATAACCCTGTATATATAAAAATGTTATGTTGGTTTCTGTACGCTTCAAAAACTCAAAAAGTTCTGCACCGATCGAGCTGAAATTTTAGCATGATATATAATCCGCATCAAGGATTGTTTTTATCTATTTTTTGCATCAGTCACAAATCCGCGACCGCGAAAACACAGTTTTTTTAACGATCAGCTGTGTACCAGTGACCGCGCCATCTGCCGGATGCGAGGAAAATACTCGAATGTGCCACAGCGAAGCGTGGCAGGGTACAGCTAGTATAATATAAAAATCGAATCTTAAGGAGTAAACTCCATAAAACTAAATTGTCACCCATCCGAAGGCTTACCTTGAGAAGTGTAACTTAACCTAGCGAACCAACTAGGAGGCACAAAAAAAACAAAATTGTCACCCATCTAGAGGCTGACCTTGGGAAGTGTAGCTTAACCTAGCGAACCTGCGACAAAAGGCAAAACAGAAACTAAATTTTCACCCATTTAAAGGCTGACCTTGGGAAGTGTAGCTTAACCAAGCGAACCTGCACAAAACCCAAAACAAAAACTAAATGGTCACCGATCCAAAGGCTGACCTTGAGAAGTGTAGCTTAACCTAGCGAACCTGCGACAAAACCCAAAACAAAAACTAAATGGTCACCCATCCAAAGGCTGACCTTGAGAAGTGTAGCTTAACCTAGCGAACCTGCGACACAAGGCAAAACAAAAACTAAATGGTCACCCATCCAAAGGCTGACCTTGAGAAGTGCAGCTTAACCTAGCGAACCTGGGACACAAGGCAAAACGAAAACATTATTGTCACCATCCAAGGGCTGATCTTCGGAAGTGTAGCTAAACCTAGCAAACCAACTACGAGGCACAAAAGAAGCCAGACATTTGAGTGCCAATCACAACACAACAAATCTAAGAACAAACATAGAATATTGTTATCCAACACGTGACTAAAGTTTTGCTAGCTAATTTAATTTGACTCTATATACCCATGGCTGGCTGTCGCAGACTGGCGCGACACGACGGTGCGAGAATAATTTCCGTGAAATTTTCATAGAAAATGTTTTGCTAGAGGTTCGTCGCGCCTGTCTGTATCCTAAAATTATATAGGCCTAAAATATCTATTTATAATAACTTCTAAGCACTGTGGAAAAATGAGCAATAATAGGTAGGCGAAATTTAGAAGTGCCTGTGCTTCTTTCCTCTTTCCTTTTTCCGTTCTAGGGAATACCTTAATACAACAAAATAATACCATAGATATTTTAATACTATACGCAAGTTAAATAGTGAATGATTATCTGTAAAATAAACTATTACTACCTTGTTCATACCATTCTTCATTATGTAAGGTCTGATCTCAATCAATAAGTAACTGTCGTCCCAGAGTGTAAGATCTAAATTCTGTTTTCCATAGGTTGACCCGAGACGTGAACCCGTGCCCATCGAATGCAGCCGTGATCAAATCGCCCGATGAACACTAACCAAGTAAGTATATAGTACCTAGTATTAGTGTAATAGACTATTATGGCGAAATATTACAGGTTAAAAAAAAAATATCTCAACGTTATATAATAAGTTTTATTTATTCATGTTCAGGAAAATATAATTTTTAATCATTTCAATTGGAATGACAAATTGAGCTGTTATGCGGTTCTATTAGCGTATTTTATTAACTACAATGACCTCCTATAGTGCTCAAGTAAGGTTAGTATTTGAAAAAAAAAACCGGCCATGTGCGAGCTCGCACATGGCCGGTTTTTTTTTTCAAATACTGGTGTTTATATTAGGTGAAGGGTTCCGTACCACCGGACAGTATATAGCACTACATATTGAACCTAAGAGTAAGAGTTTATACAAGAAACCATTTCTGCAATTAAATGAAATTTATTTAAAAAATTCCAGGATTTTTAGCTGCTTTATTTACCATGAATTTTTAGCTGCGGTTAGTTTTTGTCGAACATTCGTCATAATGCTTTATTTAAAGATTCTATTTTGTTTATATCATATATGGATGTGAAATCAAAATAAAAACATAAACAAAAAAAAATATACTTTTACAAAATAAAGTAAACACTGCTGGAATACAAAAAAATATTAAAAGTTGTCTAACAATGAAATCGAATAATAATCACGGCGAAGACTTTAAGATTATAAATTCAAAATCTAAAATATATTTTCATTAATAAAAAAACGAGATATTGGCATTAATTTATTATAAGTCCAAAAATTTTATAAATTGTAGAAACACGTAACTGTAACGTGTTTTGTTTACATTAGGTACGTTACTGTAAATTCTACTTATAATACAATAAGTCATCAGTTTTATTCTATCGGTGCTATCATTCAAACTCTAGTCTAGATATAAGACTACTCAGATATTTTATATGAATACGACCTACAAAAAATGGAAAATCTACGCATAGTAAACTGGTAAAACAAACCGTTTTCTTAGCCGTAGCTACGAGAAATCACGTCACCACACACAAAAAAAAAATCCGCACTCAACTCACATGAAATAAACAATCGAACCTGTTTCCGCACATTTTTCCCTCTCATAAACTTCTAGAAAACATTCTTGTCAAACGTAACTGTGCTCCCCAGGACCGCCCGGAACGGGGACAAATCCAAACTGATAGCATGCGGATTATTCACAGGGGCGAATGGGCAAGCGGAATGAAACGAGACCCCCCGCTTGCTGCCCGCTCGGAGTGCCAGCGTGTGTACGAGAAAGTGTGTATGTGCTCTTAGGTAGAAACTTTTTTCAAGACTCGCAACTTACTGTTCGGAAAATTAAAGCCATCTAAAGAAGTCCGGAGCAGAAGTGTGCTTATTTATTTTTCGTTTGCTCCTGTTTTTTCCTGTTTTTATCATTGAAAAACAAATATCTTTTAGGTACCTACAATATTAGGCAAATAATGTTTTATATGTTAAACAAGTAAATACTCTGTACAAAAAACAAAAAACTTATAAAACCCAGCAAAAATTTACGTTATTTTTTCACCAATAGATATTCCTGCCTAATTTTTCGTAGGTATTTAATAAGCTAACTACAAATGTAAATAATAGTCTATAGTATATTTCAACAATTTATTGCTCATGAACAATTTTTAACATTTCAAAAGTATACAAATTTAAAGTAAACAGTTAAAAATATTACTACACTTATTTTAGTTACATTATCATTTCAAATTCAGTCGCTTTAATCAACTCTATAATTACAACACATTATTAAGTTAGCCACAAACTATCGATTTTATAATGCGAAACTAATATGAACTGACTAGTTACTAAAACTAATTGATGGGATAGTGATTAACAAAGTTTATTACTGCGGGTTTTTTTCGCGCATTTGATCTTCAACGCAATGCATAGCGCCGAGAGTCTAAAATCGAACCGTAAATACATTGTTTGATTTTCAACGCGATTAGACACAATCTGTTGGATTCTTAATGCTCGGTTCTACACCGAAAGTTGAAAATACAGTGTGCGATAAAATCCCACCGCGGTTTAATTACGTCCGTATGACGTCGACTTACATCGTAAAGCAGTTAGCAACGTACACATTGGTGCCGACTCTGTTGTACACCGAACTAAACTATCTCCAAAATTCCTTACTTTTGGTTATGAGAATTGTAACGCTATTCTGAAAGTAAAAATCTCTAAATTTAAAAATTATTTTGACACGACTAAAATCGAATTTGACAATCGCGACTCAACGTGGTATTTTTTTTTCTTTTGGCTTCGCAACGTGGTACTTGTGTGCGCTACGCAATGAATTTTTTGAGAGACGAAGGCGCGCGCAATGGGGCAGCCTGGACGTATTTTATATGGAATTTTTCACTATTTGATTGAAAAATATAAAAAAATATTACCCATGTTTTGAGATTTATATGTGCTTGATAAAGGGGGTCGAAAATTTCATTATTTTTGCGATAGGACAAGCCATTTTAGAGCTATAAGCAAACGAAAAAGAAAAAAAATACAGTACTGTTTTTGCACGTGAAGGCAAGGCGTTGGTGTGAATTTTTGTTCATGACCACTAGTTTTATTCCACACCTTTTTAATCGCGATTAAAAATAGTCAGATTTAGTTATTATAGTCAAAATAAATAAAATAAAAATAAATAGAAATAAATTATTATAGTCAAAATTTTTGGTGAAAACCGGCAAACTCAGAATAGCAAAATTGTCATTTTCACTAAACTAATAACTCAGTGCAATCTTAGTGCTGTCAAACTAAAATATAGTTAAGTTGTGTCACTTTAGTCTATTTTAGAATAGGAAATCGTCGATTGACAGGAATAAACCAAATTTTAGTGATTTTTAGTTTAGAGAATTTTATACAACAGAATCGGCACCAGTACCAAAAAACTAATGTTATAATATTATGCTAAAATAACAATAGCGTAGCTAGTCCGACAGAGGCGAATACAAACATTTTGAGGGTCTTTCTCACCACATTGCGGCAAAGCTCAAAAGGAGAGTATTGTTCATTGCAAAATTAATAAAATAGCATCCTGATTCAGAGGATAACACAGGTCTGCAAGTAAAAAACTGCATATGATTTTTATACACTTCTTATAGATTTAAGCTTGATAAAAATGACAAAAAAAAAACCAAAACAATACCTTCATCTCTATTTATTATAATGTCAAATAACTTAGTGCCTTAAAATTATGGCCGTAAAACTAAGCTTTACAGTCATATTATACAGATGAACTTGACAATAAATGAAAAAAAAGGATATAAATGGTTGAAGATAATAGTGGTAACAGTGGTAGGGGTAGGTGGATAAAGTAGCGTTAACAAGGACGTCGCATGATCTTGTCGAAACGGATTAAAAGTTTGCTTGGATAAGATTCTTGAGGATATCAAATATAAAGAGCTTAAGTGGATGCTTCGTGGAGACTTTAAAATAGTAACCATCACTTACTTGCTCCACACTATTATCTTTTACTTTCACATCACACACCGATACATTCTGTTCTTTTTCAAACACCTTCGTCTTATTCACATTTATATTCATCCCCTTCACCTTAAATGCATTCAATCCATTACAGTCACCATGTCTTGCAACTAGAGATGGGCAAATGCCTGGACATTTTTGGCAAATTGGGAAAATTCCTAATAAGTGCCCATAAATTTCTGTCCTTGGGCATTTATCGGGGCATAAAATTTTTGTTTCAAAATTAATTTACGAAATTGATATTAGCATTGAAAGGTGACTTAATTTGTTGAGTTTCTTCTTCTTCTTATTCTTCTTCGTAACACGCTTGTCAGAGCGGTCGTGGTCCTCATGAAATTTGTTGACTAGGGGCTGATGTGAT
Organism: Aporophyla nigra; assembly: GCA_947507805.1. NCBI lineage: Eukaryota > Metazoa > Arthropoda > Insecta > Lepidoptera > Noctuidae > Aporophyla > Aporophyla nigra. Next base: position 6,244,164 of record OX382291.1, on the reverse strand, counting down.
TCACCTCACGATTTCTCGCCATCCAATGCGATTTTTGGAATTGTGGGTGCACTTATATAATGGATCGCCCACTGCGGATTTCATTTGGTGAATCCATCTCATGGGTGACTGTCCACGTGGTCTAGTGCCCTCCACTCTACCCTGCACGACAAGGCGTTCTAAAGAGTCACCGTCACGCCTCGAGACGTGTCCGAAGTATTTTAGTATGCGCGTTTGGACCAGATCAGATAGACGCTTTTTGACATTGAGCTCTTGGCGTATCGAGGTGTTGGTACGAAACTCGTTCCACGATACCCCAAGCATTTTTCTCCAGCACGACATTTCCAGGGCGTCTATCTTTTGCTTCTCAATGTCGCCAACCGTCCACGTCTCAGCCGCGTATAGGAAAATAGGGAAAACCAGTGTTTGAACAAGCCGGACCTTGGTGGACCTTTTGTTAGATCTCTGTTCCTCCAGACCTTTTCCAGAGTGTCCCTTGATGATTTGGTTATTGCCATACGTCACATAATTTCGTCAATGCACCCACCTTCGTTCGAGATTAACGCTCCAAGATAAATATAGGACTGGACCACGTCGCAGTTCGCAATTTTAGAGACTTCGAGCGAGTTTTTGTTTCCGCGGTCCACGATCATCACTTTTGTTTTTTGGCGGTTAATTTTTAGTCTGAATGCGATGCTCACGCGCTCCATTCAAGTAGTTTTTCTAAATGACTTGCAGTAGTCGCAAATTGCGTGGTGTCATCAGCGTAACGCAGATTTGGAATTCTGTAGCGACCGATTGAGACACCATCTGTCCAGCCCTCCAGAGCAATGCGCATGATGAGTTCGGTGTAAACATTGAAAAGGAGCGGTGATATTATGCAACCTTGACATACACCTGCACTAGGATAGAAATTGTTCGACAAGATTCTATCGGTTCAAACTGAATCTGTACCTGTTTCGTATAGCATTTTTAACAGATGCACTAGGTGTTTCGGCGTGCCCATTTCTAATAAGGTTTTCCACAACATTGGCCATTTTACTGAATCGAACGCCTTGGAGAAATCCACAAAGCAGATATAGGTCGCCTTGTTGAATTCTCGGGCTTTCTCAACAACCTGACGAACAATAAATATTTGTTCGCGGGTACCTTTCTCTTTCACGAATCCAGCTTGTTCCAGTGCAATCTCTTTGGATAAGTAAGCTTTTAGGCGTTCGTTAAGAAATGAAGCAGTATTTTGCTAGCGTGTGAGATGAGTGCAATAAGGCGGTAATTGTTACATATCTTAGTGGAGCCCCTTTTATGCAACGGTTTAAAGACTGTATGGGTCCAATCAGTAGGCCAAATTCCAGTCCATACCTCGTTACATATTTTGAAGAAGATATCAACTCCCTGCTCTCCTAAGGCTTTTATAGTCTCAATGGGAACTACATCTCTATCTGTAGCTTTGCCGTTGTTCAGGTGCTTAATTGCTGCTCTAACTTCCGACTTCAGTATGTTTGGTTCCAATTCATTGGGCGCGGTTGTAGGGTAATTTTGTGATTGGGGATCGTGGAATAAAGACTGACAGTAATTCTTCCAGGTCTCAGAAATTTGGTCAAGTTCTGTCACGATGACACCATTGTTGTCTTCAATTGCCCAAGCTTTAGATGTCAGTGATTTGGTTAGGGAACGGATCTTCTGGTAGAGGTCTCGCGATTCACAGCGGCCCGAGTGTACTTCTACTTCCTGTCATATTCTCTTATAGTAGGCGTTTTGGTCTTTACGGCATACAGTCTGAATTTGGGCAGACATACCATTTATAGCCCGAATGTCTGCTCCTTTCGCTTTCATATCCCGTCTTTTCTCAACCAAAGCAAGATTATCATCAGTCATCCAGAGATCCATTAATTTTCACATGGAAAAAAACTGAAAAGCAAAAAATAATAAACCTTAAAATTATGAGTCGGCGCTTTGAGTGATCTTTGTTCATTGATTTTTCAGCGCCGACTCAAAATTTTAAGGTTTATTATTTTTTGCTTTTCAGTTTTTTCGGCGGTTTAATTTTTTGTTAAAAAATTTTTATTTTACAATTTTTTGTGGTTTTAATGTACTAATAATACTTGGAAAGGTATACCCTATCCAATGAAAAAAGAATGATCAAAATCGGACTACTCTGTATAAAGTTAAGCGTGGTAATACATTACAATCACTGAGTGAACAATCAATCATCCCCTGTTTTCTGACCCTTAGGGTTTGATTTTGTTTTCCAAATTTATATGGGACCACCCTCGGAGTATACCCTTTCCAATAAAAAAAGAATTATCACAATCGGACTACTATGTAAAAAGTTATGCGTGGTCATACATAAAAAAAAACAAACAAAAAAAAAATATACGCGTCGAATTGATAACCCCCTCCGGTTTTTTTTCGTCGGTTAAAAAGTAAATTAATGTTATTATTTTATAATAAAAATGTGATCAATCATTAAAATTTCTTCTTTTATTTCTTTATTAAGTACAATTTTACATGAAAAACTAAATTAAATCACTTTTAACGACCCCATATTTTTATGCCCTGCTATTGGGCATTTATTGGGCAGTTATAAATTTATGCCTTATTTTCCTGCCGGGCAGAAACACATTGCCCATCTCTACTTGCAACTGTTCTGCTGACTATGCAAGTAGAACTTGATCATCTGCGTAGAGAAGGCATTTGACAGGCAACTCACTCATTTTCAATCCACACGCTGTTGCAAATCTGTCAGACAACTAACTATTCATGTATAAGTTTAACAGCCACGGTGACGCTACACAGCCTTGTCTACCACCCCTCGAGATGCAGAACCAGTCCGTGTATGCCCCATTTATCCTACCACAAGCACTGGAATCCTTGTATAAAGATTTCAGTGCCCGTACCAAGCGCCAGTCCACGCCGTACATGGATAGTGTTGACCACAGTTCTTCTCTGCACACACTGTCAAAGGCTTTCTCCAAGTCAAAAAAAGCACAGAAGACTTTCTTGTGGTTTGCCAGATGTTTTTCGGCTATTCACCTTAGGGAGAAGATCTGATCCATACAGCCCATCCCCTCTCTAAATCCGGCTTGCATATCCCATATTTTCTCACCGGTCGCTCCCATCACTCTATTTATTAAAACCTTCGCATAGAGTTTGCCGACAACACTCAAAAGACTAATGCCGCTGTAGTTTTTACACACTTGTTGTGAGCCTTTTCCCTTATAAAGTGGTACGATTTCAGCCTTACGCCAATCATCCGGTACACGGCAATATCTCCAAAACATATTAAAGAGCCAGCACAACAGGCTTGCAACCACCCCGTCACCACTCTTCAGTATTTCAGCAGATACTCTTTTCCAATTTTCATCCCTTTCAGCGGTCGTACAATCTCATCTATTTCTATTTCATTTTCTTCATCTACATCTAGGTTCGGGTCTTCAAAACTGGTATCTGCCCAGTAAGCCACTCCTTGCACACTGTCCTGACAACTGGATAAACTTTCAAAGTAGGGATTCCAGCGTTCCAAGACCTTACATTCTTCACTTAGTAAACATCCATCTTCTGCTCTTAGATTATACTCGTAACATTCATACTCGATGTTCCTGACCATCCGTCACATTCGCTGCCTGATTCATCCTATTTTATTATCATTTATTCATTTTTTAACATATTAATTATATTTTTAAATATTTTAACAAAAATCTAAAAAAAAAAAACATTAAAAAATATAAAAAATAGTGATCCATCGGCATCGGGAGCAGGGTCCAAGCTGCCGGTGGTCAGGGCTCTAGAGAGAGGAACCTCCTGACTATGCGTGCCGTATCCAGGAGTACCGCCTTCTGAATCAAGCCCTTGATCCAGCCGTGTAATGAGAGCCTCCTGAGGTGCTGGTCGAGGCTCTTCGCTATTAGGCCATTGACTGTAACGATTATCGGTACAATGATTGCAGAATCCACGTCCCACATGTCGACAACCTCGTGTGCTAAGTCAAGATACTTGATTTTTTTATCTTGCTCAGCTTTCACGAGATTCTCGTCATGAGGGACAGCGATATCAACAATCATTGCACGACGCTCTCGTCGATCTATCACTACAATATCAGGCTTATTAGCTACAATAGTCCTGTCTGTGATGATAGATCGATCCCAGTACAATGTGGCGTGACCATTCTCGAGAACTGGGTCGGGCACATACCTGTAGTATGGTACTTCAGATTCCACAAGGTTGTACTGCAAAGCAAGTTGCTGGTGGATGATCCTAGCTACTAGATTGTGTCTGTGCAAGTACTCGCCGTTAGCGAGACGAGAACAACCGGAAACAATATGTCGGATTGTTATTGTTATTTTATTATTATTATTATTTAAACCATTTTAGACCACATAGAGTCACAAAATCAAACTGGTTGCTAATTTAACTGTTTTATTTATGCTTTTTATGACATAGATTTTAAATTCTGTGATTACTATAACTCACAAAAAAAAATCATCGTCATATTATTTTACAATATTAAGTAAATACCGTACCGTGTGTACCGTGTGGTGCCGGACGTAAAGAATAACACCACCCCATTTCTTCCCGTGGGTGTCGTAAAAGGTGACTAAGAGACTTACTATTGAATGGGCAGCAGCGTTCTCTATGCATTTTACCACCATGCCACCGCCTGCCAAGCGTGGCGATTATGGCAACGCCCCCCAAATTGGAGGAGGCCTAAGTCCAGCAGTGGACGTCTTACGGCTGAAATGATGATGATGAAGTAAATATGTGAGCACTGTATTTACCTATCACTAAATTAATTTACACGACAATGCTTTATTTTACTTATTTTAAAGTACTGTGGCACATATAGTATATTCTAGGTGTATTGCCATCATTAAAATAATATTTTGTAAACATTTATTATATAAACAAAACATTGCGAAATATTATAAAACAGTAACGGTGGATTTTTTGGCCCTTCCTCATTATACAAAACTACCTTATGGAAGGGGCAACTAGAATCAAGTTTTCTGTTAAGGTTTTTTCTTTTTAGTGAACCTTTTTAACGGAGGACCGATAACACCGAGGCTTAATATTTAAGTGTATGTTTTTGACCACATGATTTAATATCCTGTAGTATCAGTAGAAATACACGATACAATGAAATTTCCTCGATACAAAAAAGATCGCAATGTTCTAGGTTTATGATATTTTGAGTCTCAAGGCGCAACGCTAAAGAATTAATTAATGTAGTTGACTTAAAAAATATAGAGTAACTAGTATAAGTTTTTTGGAAAACAGTTTTAACGGCGATTCGTTTTTGCACATACGTAATTTTTCACAGTGCGCTCATATTATCACCATCCCTTCTTTTGCCTACCAAAAGTAATGCCATCATTGTCGTTCGTTCATAAATAAGTCACCCGGTAGGGCTCATCGACGATATATCAATGTCAGTTTCTTTGCAAATCGGTATGATCAAATTTAAGTGATTTTAATCATTGTGTTCACAGAAAAGTTAGAAGTAAAGCTAAAGTAATTATTTAACATAATGTGGGTTTCCAAATACCTTTTTATTAAGACTGTGTATATATGTTTGTGACTGTAAACAATATAACATTATTTTTCCATTATTATTTAGTAACACCTAATTTATTCATACAATGAGAAGAAATAATAAACCAAAACTGAAGAATACCTACAACGTTAGGAGTACCTGCATAGGGTCATCACTGAACTATTTTTACTGGAGTTCAATAGCAATAATATGATGATAATAGTGAGTCGACTTTACCACCTCTACCAAATCAACAATCTATTCTTACTTTGTAAATGAATATTGAGTAAGCACTATATTTTCGTAGAACGTCTGTTTCATACCATCAACTTGAAATATATTAAATATTATAATTTGTTTTTAAAATAGTTTTTTTTTTTTTAATTTTGAAATTGGAACGTACCTATTTTTACTTATAAATAATCATTATTTTTATAATAGTTTATAACTGGCCAGTCTCTCATACAAAAAAACTTTTTTTTCGCAATACTTTCTGAGTGGTATATTAACAATTCGATGTGATACAGGCGCAATATATTCATTTTCGGCATCCTTAACAGACGCTACAAAACTTCTAAAACATATTTTTTACAATTGGACGGGTTTTGCGAACACCACAGCTCATATAAATGCCTCCATGACTGGAAATTTTTATTTTAGTACCTGAAATAAAAATATAAAATTAATATCAAGTTTCGTAGCAATTGCTACGCCGCGTCTATGGCGCTACGACGCGTCGTAGCAGACATAATGCGGTCGCACTGTCAAATTGGGGCAGCTACAACAATGTTCCTCATAAAATAGATAAATGTACCACCATCTTAAACTAAATCTGGAGAGGACCAGTTGGGGCCAAAATTTTTCAGCTCTTGGCAAAATTACTCGTACAGTAACAGAAAATATATTGATATTTTTTTTTAAATGGTTTGGCGTAGCACCCACATAAAACGAAATCTACACATAAATAAATGCGAAAAACATAATATTCACAAAACACTCACCTGTTCTTGCGATTCCATGACACACAAATAACAAAATACCTAGAAATTCTTAGAAATCACTGAACACAAACACCGCGTGGATAAGTCACCGTTAAGTAGCGAGCAACAACAATTAGACGCGTCCACTTTCAAGGACGATAAATATAAAATCATTGAAGTAAGTAGGTACCTACCTTCGTAGGTAGATTATATCGGGCTATATGTATTCTCAATATACACCAATGAGTTATAGAGGGTTTTGACCTATGGGCGGCCCATCAAAGCACTGATTTGATGATGTAAAACATCCTTCCTAGAGTTTCCCTTTTTTTTGTGGGTGACACCCGGGCATTTCCTCCCACCTTAAACTGAACAGGATCCTTCCGAAGCACCCATGCCCGGTGAGGACCTGCGTATGGCGGAAGTTGAGAACGCCGTGGCGCCTTTCTTACACTCCTAAAATAGGGCGACTTACCGCCGCAATTGTGGCGTAATAAAACCCCTAAAGTTTAGCCTCATGATTTAGTGTCAAAGTCAAAATACGATGATTTTGATGAGTATTTGATTGAACCTGTAAAATGAATATTATTTACCTTTGAATAAAATAAAAAAAATTAGATTTCACATTTTATAGAAATTATTGTTTATAGCTAATTCGGGAATGAGTAAGCCCTAACTGGCCTGCCCCCAATATATTATAAATACAATTTTTTGCAATCAATTTACTAAAGCAAGTAACTAGTATTGATATTCAAATGTCTGCTACCGGATACCTTGGTGTTAAAATACTGAATAATTAAACATGTTCATAATTAAATTACCTCAAAATAATGTCCCCGGCAAAACCAGTCATCTGTTTTTCTTTGTCCAAGCATGAATAGAACGTATCACGAAATATTCTATTGAATAATACCGACTCGTTCGTGTCAACCAGTGTCGAACTGCTTTACCCGGAATCTTCCTGTGTACATATTATAACTACGACCAAAACTTCTAATCTAATTTTGCGGCGATCTTGCGTGTACACAAACACATACACATTACATTACATTTTGAAACCTAACCAAAGTTTAATATTACATTATCACTATTTATTACACTTTATGATTAATATATTTGCTATTTGCTCATTGTTCTAGCTTTCATTAATCTGTTTTCATCTGTCTCATAAGTCCCAGCTGAATAAACACGGGTCAGATAAATGAGGTTTAACTTAAATAAGCTGTAATTGTGACTCTCAAGCCGACGTACACGCCAATACACGAGGGACGACTAGTACGAGATTAAAGTGGCTCTCAAGCAGCTATATAACAACATGGCTTCTAGTGATAACGAAATTCTGCAGAGCTCTTAAAAGCGAGCGGGGTTCCATTCCTGAGGGCTAGTGTTAGTAGTCTTTTCAATACCGCCATTCAATGAGGTGCAACGCCTTAAGACATAAAGTAGAAGTGCGGAGGTCCTGTTCTTCAGCACAACAACGTGATGAAACTTTAGAATTAATAGACCCCTCTTACTTCTGAGTCACGTATATAAGCTGATTTTGAGTGTCGTCACGTACCGTTTCGTCAAGAAACTTGACGAGTTTAAGCCACGAGAACATGGTTTTAAAACGCCTTCAGGACCATAGACCACATTTACTATGTACAGAAAACCGAAGATATCCGCTGTGTGTGGCATTGGTGGACTACAAAAGGCCGTAGGCTATATAACTACATGGCTTCTAGTGATAACGAAATTCTGCAGAGCTCTTAAAAGCGAGCGGGGTTCCATTCCTGAGGGCTAGTGTTAGTAGTCTTTTCAATACCGCCATTCAATGAGGTGCAACGCCTTAAGACATAAAGTAGAAGTGCGGAGGTCCTGTTCTTCAGCACAACGTGATGAAACTTTAGAATTAATAGACCCCTCTTACTTCTGAGTTACGTGTATAAGCTGATTTTGAGTGTCGTCACGTACCGTTTCGTCAAGAAACTTGACGAGTTTAAGCCACGAGAACATGGTTTTAAAACGCCTTCAGGACCAAAGACCACATTTACCATGTACAGAAAACCGAAGATATCCGCTACGTGTGGCATTGGTGGACTACAAAAGGCCGAAGGCTAGCTTTTTTGTACCAGTGTCACCCTTGAGCATCTTAGCCCTCGATGAAACGTTGGAGGATTTCTACATGAATCCTTCAATGAGATTCCGAGCTAAGTTGCATTGTTATAAATCAGTCGCCCGGTAGGGCTCATCGACGATGAACCTATTTCACTTTTTTACAAATCGGTGCAACCAAAATTATGTTATTTAAATAATTGTATTCTCAGTAAAACTTAGTAGTTAAGCATGTGTTGGCTTTTCAGTTAATTTCGTATTTTGACTGTGTCATCGTCTGCCTTGCCTTTTTCCCAACTATGTTGGGGTCAGCTTTCAGTCTAACTGAGCGACTGCCAATCTGACCTCCAAACCCCAATTATTGGTAAAACGATACCCGTTGCTAAGAGTGGTTGTCAGACTTTCAGGTTTCTGACGACCCGTAACGACTGTCAAAGATTCACAAATGACAGCCAGGACCAACGGCTTAACGTGGTTTCCGAGGCACAGAGGGGTCTTGGTATGTAAAGATGGTCACCAATCCACGAACCACGGTATTTTGACTTTGTATGTGTCTATTATTGTGATTGTGAAGAACATAACATTATATTTCTATTATAATTTAGTGATGCCATAATTATTAATAAAAATGGTAAGAAATAATAAACCACTTTTTATATTTTGATATTTTTAGAACAAAAAATTTAGTTATCGTTAACGAAAGACATTTACTTTGAAACGGTGTTATGGTTACTGCTAGCTAAACAGTTGGGCGCTCGCTCGATTTGCCGGCGTACGCCGGGCGAGGCATTCGTATGGGTTACTAACCGCTACTATAATCAGGTTCGAAGTAGATTAGTTTTTAAGTTAAGGCCGAACCAGAAGTTATTGGAAGAGTAATACCAATTTTGTCTTCATACTTTCATGGGCGTAGGACCATAAAATGCAGAAAATAAATCATTATGATCAATTAAATTAAGGCACTTATTAAAAACAATACAATTTAAATTGACGACACAATGCTATACTAATGCATTATGCATAAGATTCTTCTGCATTCAGGCGTATTAAAAAAAAATAGAATCAACTAAGTAATTATAGTAATGTTCAATCAAAAATAACCTATTCGTTAAGTTTTTTAATTAAAATTAATTGTTTACCCCTACATGTCATTAATCACTGTATTTTAATTGTTCAAAATGTAGTCCTTCTCTTTCTAGGCTAAATTTAGCAGCTTCCATACCGCGTACTGGCTCACAACAAAGCGATGTGCCCTTGCGAAGGTACTGGAATTTGGATCTCGCTCAAAGAAACCTAAAACGGTTCTTCGACTTCGGCCGCCAGTCGAGATCTGCCAATTCCTTATTCCGATCATGCTGAGTTCGAAGTCTGCTCTCCCTCGCATACATCCTCGACCTGCTCGTAAATTTTCACCACTCATGGTTGGGGTAGTCTGAGATAATGACGTACGAATTACGTTACGACATGTTCAGCGCGGCGCTTGCGCGGGGAAAACGATTAGAGACGACGTCTCGACAGCCTATGCGATGCGCAGAGTGTCGCTACAAAACCGCCGCGTGAGTCGCGCACCGCGCGCTATCGTTGATATTATTTCGAAAAGGTGGTGTCCTCATTTGACTGATTTAAGGTCGGATAAAAAGTATAAAAAAGTATTGAAAATATAATTGAAATGTGTTCTATTATGGCCCGCTCCCTCTCACCGAGAGGAGGCCTGTGTCTCAGCAGTGGGAACGTTATAGGCTGCTGATGTGTGTGATGTGTTCTATTACTCATACAGAACCACTAAAAAAAAAAATTTACGTACTGGAAACAAAAACCTGTTTTAAAAACTATTATTCGTAAACCTCAAAGGTTTGTAGTACGTCAACAAAGTATGTATCAATATGTCTGTATCATAGTATCATACTGTCACTATGAATGAAAGAGCACAAGAAAGGAGTGGAGTAGTTTTAGTATAATGAAAAATTGTTTTCACAAACCCGCAATATTTTTGAATGACATATCCAACCAAACTCCACATCACCACTTGACGACAAAGGAACATTCTCACTTTACGTGTATGTACCGAAAATTTTTATTACACCATTTGTGACGTGACACGTGACGAATATGTGCAGCTTTCTAGCACAAAGAGTCTCTGCCCTAAGCTGCGGACAGACGGACGGACGGATAGACATGGCGAAATTATGAAGGTTCCTAGGAAATGGAACCTTAAAAACGAAAAACAAATCAGCCGCCATGCAGAATTTAACTGACTATGCATAATTAGTAAAACTTGAAGTACGAAACCCATCTACTGCTATAAATACGAAATGCAAATCTGAACAAGCATCGTCAGGGATCGCTCATTCCATCAAAGACCTCATTCATCGGTTTCCATCAGGCGTGATTAAGGTCAAGAGCAGGTCAATTCAAACAATGCAAACTCAAACTACTAGTGGCGTACGAAAATCAAGTGAACTTCACACAGACAGTGATGTCTATGTCTAGTTCTAAATGTTCTAATAGATACAACTTACAGTTGTAGAAATAAAACATTATTGGCTAGGTGTATTTTAATATTATTGATTGTTTTATTGTGTACGCTTCCAGAATCGCAATCTAAACACAAACTTTTATTCAATACCTAGGCAGGAATCGACAAAACCAAAAAAAGGCAAACTTCTACAAAATTGGCACTTACAGCATTGGGAGCAGTTATAAATGGTTTACTTTGAACAAGCCAAACTTTCCATCACATCAGTGGAGCTGGTGTGTGCTGTGGACTAAATAAACACAATAGGCACCAGGCGCTTCCAATTCTCGCGGGTAGCTGGGAAAATATTTTTTTTTACGATTTTCGATGTTCTTTCAGTTTCTCGATTACGGTGGTGCATAAACGCCTGAATAAAATAAATGGAAAACATTTCAATTCAACGAAGTTAAAAATCACAATGTATGAATTTTCCCCTGTTGATCGAAAATCATAAAAACAAAAGTCGAATGATTACATCAGCTCACGATTTCAATTTTGAGTACTTCAATATTTTCTTTCCTTCACATCTTTAGGTACAGCAGAACGGGCACGCCACAATTGCGGCGGTAAGTGCCCTCTTTGAGGAGTGGATAGAGAGGCGCCACGGCGTCCTCACCTTCCGCCTGACGCAGGTTCTCACCGGGCATGGGTGCTTCGGTGGGTTCCTGTTCCGGATAAAGCGGGAGGAAACGCCCGGGTGTTTCCATTGCGAGGATCGTCTGGAGGACACGGTAGAGCATACGGTGGAGGTGTGCCCTGCCTGGGCAGACCACCGCCGTGTCCTCGTGGAGGCGATCGGCGGCGGCGACCTCTCGCGTCCGACCCTGGTGCGAGCCATGGTACGGAGCGAGAGGGCATGGGAAGCCGTCACCTCCTTCTGCGAAGCAGTAATGCTCGCGAAGGAGGAGGCGGGGCGCGTGAGGGAGTGGCAGTCTCTGCGCCCTCACGTCCCTAGCCGCCGCAGGATGAGACGCCCCGAGCGTCGGGAGTCTATAGCGGACTCCCGGCCACCGTAGGCACGAGCTTGCGGGAGGCGAGCAATGGGTAGCTTGCCGCCCGGTAAGGACCAGGCTTGGGTCGACGGCGCGTAGTGTTCCACGCGCGCCTCAAAGAGATGTCAGCAATACTGAAGGGGTCTGCTAGGACCGATGCCTGCCAGGGTCGCGAGATTGTTCGAAAGTGATACCGTGACCCTGGCACATGGGCAACTGAAGGAACACGGGTGGGTTTTAGTCAGTAAAAGTCTGACACGCCCTCCCGCTCCGCCCAGAGCGGGAGAAGTCATTTGATGATTTTCCATCCAGAAAAAAAAAGGTATAGCAGAACCGGTTGTTAAGTAAATAATATTATAATATTTTTTTAGGCTGTGAACTTATGAGTTTCTCTTTTAAATTAAGGCGAGCTATTCCGGGCCTGTGGGCCTATATATATTTACATAGTATTTATTACGACGCGCCTCCGAAAAATTCGCCGAAAGTCCTTCATCATCATTAGCAATTCAGCCGAAAGACTTCCCCTGCTGGATATATACACCGTGACATTTTAGTCGTCATACATAAGTTGTCCACTCAATGTATCCGACATAATATACATCTAGGCGTGATTAAAAATCTGTTACCATTCATTAAGATAATAGGTACTAAGGAAAATAAACAATGCATTAGAATTATGAAGCATCATGTTAATAATGTTTACGTATCAGACGGTAGAGAACATACCTACCCAGTGCACGAGTCGAGTAGATCATTCCATCTCCATTTTCCTTGAGACAAAATATCAATTTAAAACTACGTCCTGCGTCATCTTAATGAATAATATTTTTATTTTTTTAGTTGATAGAATGTTTTTTTTTTTTCTTATAGATATGTAGTCATTGGATACACGAAGTGGGCTGCCGTTGTAAGACGATTCAAATGTCACGGTCTATAGACATTTCTCAATTTGGGGGGTTAGCCATAATCGCCATGCTAGGTTGGGTTCACGATCGCAGTACGGTGGTAAAATGCATAGAGAACACTGCTGCCCATTCTCTCTCTCTCTCTCTCTCGTAAGTCCCTTAGTCACCTCTTACGACACCCAAGGACGAAAATGGGGTGCTGCTATTCTTTACGACCAGTACCACACGGAACAATCCAGAACACGAAATAAGCCAACAAGTCCATGGCAGTATAAAATATTAGGTTGGGAAAAGTTTTTTCGTATTTTTATTTTAAACAAACATAATGATTAACATTTGTTTATATATACCATATATTATATACCATTTTGTACGATAGCTTATTGCCATTTTATAGGTATTAACATAATCCCATTGCATTGAAATGTTGGGATTTCTGATTAAAAAACTGCGAAAAGTACTTAGTTGTGTGTGTCGTCTCTTACTGTTAACATAGCCTAATAGTTCTAATCAGATCGTAAGAGGTGGAAATCTGAGGCTACAAGATCAGAACTAAATGTTTGATGCATTAAACTTTCCAAGCAAGGATTTTCAATATGAGTGTGAGTGTTTAAATATGTGTGTGGTTTGGCGTTATCGTGATGAAAGATTCTGGGCACTTTTTCTCAATTTGTTATTTGAGTCTCGGCAGCTGTTGGCCGTAAAGATCCAAATCGATGGTTTCGCTCGACCGTACGCAAGTTAATCTGGGTTTCGCTACAGTCAGTAGAGCTTGATTGATCTTTGATATTTTTCGCATGATCTTGTCCTAAATCCGTAAGAAACTGTTTATCAAACACAACCTCTACAGCTTTGGCCATTTGCTCCACTTTAAAAAAAAAGTTCATAATTGACACACAAAAAAATCCTCGGTTTGCGTAACATTTTGTCCTTTTGTAATTATTAACTTTTATTATTTATACCTATTCAATATGAAAAATACTTATTCCTCGACCTTATTTACAAGTCATCAACTGAATGACTTTTTCTTATGTTTAACTAGCTGACCCAGCGAACTTCGTATCGCCTAAGATTCAAAATGTTGTAATAAACCTTCCAAGTTTGACAACCTGGTACGCGGTGGTGATCTGGTAAGCGTTTTCTAGCTGATACTCATATGTTTGGGTAGCTCCTACTCGGTTATGATAACCTGTTACTTCGAAGGCATAAAGCGTTTTCTGGCTGACACTGCTGTTTAATAAGCTCATACCAAGTTATGACCGCCTGGTACCTCGAAGGCAAAGTTTTTGTCATACCACGTTTTATAGTGAAATGTATTCTCTTTGACGTTTTATGTCACATCACACGAGAACGCGGTCGAAGGGGATAAAAAGTATCCTTTGCCAAAAGCAAAAAAAAAAAAAAAAAAAGTATCCTATGTCCGTCTCCTGGTTCTAAGCTACCTCCCCACCAATTTTCAGCCAAATCAGTTCAGCCGTTGTTGAGTTATAAATAGAGTAACTAACACGACTTTCTTTTATATATATAGATTTTTTTCCGTAGGTTTATATTTTATGGTACCTACCTACGGTGTAATGAACTAAAATTATTACTTACTTAAAATGTACTGTGTACTAAATGGAACGTATTCACAGTATCAGATAAGGACACCAACCCGATACCGATACACTAATTAGAAACCGATATAATTATTATCGGCCTGACGAAATTGGCGTTTTTGGATGACCATCGCGACGCACCAAACGACCATATATTATATGATACTACTACGTATCGACGTCTTGAAGTCAGTAGTGCGAAAAATATTTTTTTTAGTGAAAGAATGTTCGTTACTCTCACCCCGGCTGAGTCTTCGCCGGTAATGTTTGATATTGTACCAATATATAAGTGTCAGTTACGGTCTGCTACGATATAGGTTCATGAATAAATAACTGAGCAGAATGAAAGCTTCCTAGCAAAGTTCGAAATTCTTACCTACTTTCATAGGATTATCACTCGGTTACTGAAAATAAAAAAAAACGGCAATTGCAAGTTGAAATTCGGCATTGCGCACACATGGACGGATATGGAAGGATTGACAGACGCACAGATGACGGACGAGCACTGTGACTGAGGTGATCCCTCAAAAGATTTTCATTTTCGAATTTTGGTACGGAACATTAAAAGTAGTGTAGGTATTCAAGCTTAGCATAACGAAATGGTTTATTATGTTTAAAGTTTGCTTAAAATTAAGTGGGTACACAAAACCAAACTAAATCAGTACTTATCGATAACAAGAATCTAATATACATATTTCTACATATTTCATGCTCTCAATATTTTTTGTTCCTATTTTGCTAATACATCAATAGTTTGGTATCTTTAAAATAATGTTACTGGCTCCCATATACTTTGGTCAGGTTTCTGAGTCATTTTTATCGGTCGTTAATCGATTAATTAGCGCTATTAGGTCGATTACTTGTGAAAATGCCTTTCCGAACACCAGAATATTAAATAAACTCTGTTTAAATGGAAGTTAAATTATCTGACCTATGAGTGCCGTTTATCGGTTCCATAAATATAATTGACGTTTCATTTCATAGAAAACTATATTAACTTGTAGGTTATATTTATAACGTGTATTAAATAGCCAGTGTAAGCTAAATATTAAAATAATTCAAAGGAAAAAAGACTGTGTTTTAGCATAATTAATACGAATAGCGCCAAAATTAGACTATATAAGCATTGGAGTTCATTTTTAAAATATCAGTACCCAGAAATTTAAGATGTAGGAGAAATCCTTTCGAAATGTTTACGGATGAAGAATTTAAATTGACATATATTATATCACTTATGATGATACACTGAAGTGATATCGAATCATCAGCCTTGCTCTAGCTCCCGTTACGCATCGTAAATGTCCAATGTCTTTAAAAAAAAAAGGAATGGATAAAACACAGAACATTGGAAAAATAAATATTTTCGAATGAACAAAAATAATGAAGTGAAACTAGAAAAATTAGGTAACAAGTCTTTGAAAAAAAAATACAATGATGTCGACATCTGATTGTGACATCTGCGTAAAAAAAAGCGGCTACTAAGGAACTAGTTATGGGTTTCAAAGTTACTGAATGGTTTGTTGCGGATTCAGAAACCTAGTGACAGTTAACCGACATTTATCTCATAACTTTATTATCTCAATAGTTATTGAGAACTGGAAACTTCAGAAACCGGGCATTTGTCCACTTACTGAGCTGGTTTAACCCGGTTCGTACCCGAGCGGGCGCCAGTGCGGCGGTGCTCGCCCTGCGTGCCTTATCGCTGACAGATCACGCATACCATAGCTGTGCATGTAGAAGTGTACCCGCATACGGCGTTAGTATGAAGCTTTCATTATGAAGAAAAATAAGGCAGTTGACCGATATAGCTACAGCTAGATTAGTGTACTTTGCTTATTTCCACAGTATCATGTCTTATGACGTTCTGCTGTGGGGTTCGGCAGCTGACGTAGATTCAGTTTTTATTTTACAAAAGAGGACAATCCGTGTAATCTATAAAATGAAGCCTCGCGAGTCTCTTAAAATCAAATTTACAGAAATTGATATACTAACTGTACCTTGTCTTTATATTTTAGAATGTAGATATCTTGTATATTCGCAAAAACTTAGGCCTTTTCAAACTAAGAAGCGATTTCCATAATATAAATACTCGTAGTAAAAATGAAATTGTGATACCAAAATTTAGATTAACTAAAACTAGTAAATCATTTTTTATAAACAGTATCCGCTTCTATAACAAGTTGCCAAAGTCGGTTACTAAACTTAGCTACGGAAAGTTCACACATTAAACGTGTCCTTATCAAAAATGCATAATTATAAGATAAAAGACTACGTTTCAGACAAGGAAGTTTGGCAATAACTCCGTCTGCACATGCTGCTTCTCTGGTAGCTCTTTACAGGATGACCATGTAAATGTCTATTAACTGCTCCCAAATGACGATGTACATTTTTTATTTAAGTTTTTTTTTTACAGTCTTCTTTAACATACTCTACTCATAATTTGACATTATATACATACAATTCTAATTTGACCTCTTTAATATTGGTTGTCATATCAATAATGACATTTGGTTTAAATAGGTTATTATCTAATATATAAAATTCTCGTGTCACAGTTTTCGTTGCCATACTCCTCCGAAACGGCTTGACCGATTTTGATGAATTTTTTTGTGCTTATCCGGTATCTATGAGAATCGGCCAACATCTATTTTTCATCCCCCTAAATGTTAGGGGTAGTCCACCCCTAAATTTTTTATTTTATTTTTTAGACAAAATTTTTAATTTCTATTTTTTTATGATACAACATACAAAAATACATACAATCCTCAATTTTCACCCTTCTACGATCAACCCTTATTTTTTAATATATATGGCAAAACAACGTTTGCCGGGTCAGCTAGTTTTTTATAAAAAAACTATCATTTAAGTAGATCTTTTATAGTTATTTTGTGAATGTGAGAATGTTGTAGGCCTTGTAGACTGTAGACAATTTTCTATTTTATTAAGTACCTGGTACTTGTTGACAGTCCTACACTGTTTGCGCATACCTATTACCACTGTAATTTGAGACCATTGTAAAAGCTAATTATTTTTAAAAGAGTAACCGTGGAGTTTCTTGCCGACTCTTCTCCATAGGAATCAACAATTTGGAACCGTGCACCTAGCGTCTGATGTTTCATAAGTTCCCTTGTAGTTTTATGTGAAATAAAAATTATTTGATTTAATTCATGTAACAATAACAGCACATGTTAAAACGATAGGTAGGTACTAACTGTAGACGATTATCTGCCGCCAATGTCGGGTCGGTGTCGTTATAGGCTCATGTCCTGCGTTGTATCAATCACCTGATTGATTGATGAAACTATGAATTTTCATACAAAATTAGCTTTTGCCTGCGGTTACGTCCGCATATTAGTAATTATTCCCACGTTATCAAATCCGGATAAAAAGTTTCCTATGTGTGTAGTGCTCATTGTGATGGTTATCGAAATCCGTTCCGTCTTTAATTCACTTTATTTATATTTAAAGATGCTAGTAACAAATGACTCAAACGTGCTAGTAACAATATTTCTTATCATCTATGTTAGTTAACATATACACCTAATGTCGGTAAGTAAGGACCAGACAGATTAATTGGACCTGTCCAGTCAGTATGCATATTGCAACTGTTTCTACCTCAGGACGAGTTGCTTCTCACAAGGACAACTGTACGTAGTTTGCTCCTGAATCATCATATCTATATGTTTTCTTGTTGCTCGGCTTCTAAGAGTCCTAGTCCTATGATATTATTTAGTCTACTATAGGCTTCCTCGATAAATGGGCTAACCAACACTATACGTAGTTCCTGAGATAAGCGCGTTCAACCGAACGAACAAACAAACAAACTCTTCAGCTTTATAATGTTTTTTTTAGGTTTGATTACAGTGAGCCAAACTTAAAAGATAGACATAAACTATCGCAGACTTCTATTTTTTTGAACTTTTAAATTCAAATTCTTTATTGCTAACTATGTGTATATAAATAAAGTTATTAACAGAGGCTATCAGTTCTTAGAACATAGTGGCCCTGTTAGGGCATTGCAATTTCATCATGCATATATGCTTATAATTGTAACAGTAACAGTTGAACATGCATTATTTACATTCATTAATTAAAAAGAAAAAAGTTATAAATATTAAATTTTATATAGGACATCGTTTTAATTACATTATATAATTTTATCATTTACATCATATTAATTATAAATTATTAAAGTCATACCTAAATAAGAATACACATGTCATGAGTTACCTGATTTAAAAATTATCATTATTCTTTAATTCAATTATGTCACAGTATTGTAATCATTTAATATTAATTATCATAATCCTTTTAAAAATATTTTACTAAATTATATTCACTTTAGTGATAGGTACTTTATTGAACAAAATTATTTTTCCTCAAGAAATTCTGCTATTGAGTAATAGGCCTTTTTAATTAAGAAAATTTTCAGCATTCTTTTAAAAATAATAATTGAATTTATAATCTTAATGTCCATAGGTAGCTTGTTATAAATCTTTGTGCTCATACAGAAAACACTATTACTGTACGCTCTATTGTGGGACGTTTTATCTCTTAAGGTATGTTTAAGTCTTCTGCTTTTTAACGTATCATAGCTTGTAATGTTTGATTTAACTAAAATTGAGGCCAGGTAGATAAATAGAGCAGGGAGTGTTAAAATCTTGAGATTTACGAAATGTGGTTTACATGAATCCGTTTGGCGTAACCCACATATAGACCTAATACACTTTTTTTGGGCTTTGAACGCAATTTCTTTATCAGTCGAGTTTCCCCAATATAGTAACCCATACGACAGAGTGGATCCCACATACGCATGGTAAGCAGTAAGAAGCGCGGTCTGGTTGGATACTTTTTTAAGCATGAATAGAGCGTAAGAAAATTGATTCAATTTGGTACATACACTATTTACATGTGTTTTCCATGACATATTCGAATCTATATGGATTCCTAAAAATTTTGTATTTGCTACTTCAGCTACTGTTTCATTATTGTATGCAATACTTAAAGGAATAGATGTCGCGTTTTTATTTTTAAAGTTCATGTAATGTGTTTTTGTGAGATTAATTTGTAAATTATTTATTTGAAGCCAATTTATTAATTTAGATAAGGAATCATTTATTTCTTGTTCATGATTTTTGTTTTTATTATTTGTGAAAAGAACCGTACTGTCATCTGCAAATAAAACCATAGGTTGCTGAATAGCATTAGGTAAATCGTTTATGTAAATGAGAAACAGTAGTGGTCCCAGTATTGACCCTTGAGGTACACCATATTTTATAAATCTAGGACTCGATGTATACTTAATCTCTATATTTCAGTGAACTGTATTCGGTTACATAGATATGATTTGATTATTTGTAGTGCTTTACCCCGAACTCCGTATATTTCCAGTTTTTGCAAAAGAAGTTCATGATCAACACAATCAAACGCTTTTGTCATGTCCATGTATAGAGCTGTAACTTGGTTTTTTTATCTAGTTCTGTAAGTATTTTTTCTAAAAACTGATGAATTGCTGAATTTACCGATTTCCCTTTTCTGAATCCTACTTGATTATCTATTATTATTTTATTTTTCTCGAAATATTCAGTAAGTTTATTATTTAGTACTTTTTCAAATATTTTGGCGAATATTGGAATGAGAGCAATCGGCCTGTAACATCGTACATCTTCTGGGTTTCCTTTTTTAAATAGTGGTGTAACCACCGTAGTTTTTAAATATGATGGGAAAATGCCTTCCTCAAGACACTGATTTATAATATGAGTTATGATTGGAGCAATTATGTACACTACACGTTTTATTATTTGCGTTGAAATTCCATCATAGCCCGTACTTTTGGTGTTTTTTAATGCCATGATTAATTCCACAACATCGTTTAGGGTAACTGGGGTTAAAAAACAGGAGTTTGGTTTATTATAAGTTAGAATCTTTGCGTAATTTATTTTATTATTTGTCAGTTTCGAGATGTCATCAATAAAGAAATTATTAAATGTTTGTGCTATAGTATCAGGGGCCGTTATAACTTGATTATTATATCTTAATCTATCAATTTTTTCAGGGGGATTATTGTTTTTATTTTTATTTATTATTTGCCATATTGCTTTAGGTTTGTTTGTGGCTGTTTGTATATAATAATTATTTTGCGACTTTTGAGTAAGTTTTACAATTCTTTTAAACTTTTTTGCATAATTATTAAAGTTACCCTTATCTGACTTTTTACCTGAGAGTCGATATATTTTAAGAAGCATTCTTTTACGAAGAGAACATATTTTTAATCCTTTACTAAGCCATTTGGTTTTGCGAATAATTGGAACTTTAATTTTGATGTTTGGAAAGCAGAGGTCATAAAAAAGTTTAAATACCTTATGGAATTCTTCAAAAGAAGCATTTGCGTCACTTTTCTCATAGCATTCAGTAAAATTTAGGGCTTTTAGACATTCAATAAATTTCTCAACATTTTCGGTGCTAAAGTCTCTTCTGAATTTATACCAATGGGTTATTGAGTAAGTTTTTCTTACTGGACATGAGAGAATTTGTGCTGTATGATCAGACAGAGCTAGTTCAAAAACGCTTTGTTGACAGCCTCTAATATTGTGTGCAATGTTATCAATGCACGTTTTACTTTGCAAGCGGGTTGGCTCATTTATTGCAAGTTTTAGGTTAAAGCTCTGTAACAAGTTTTCAAACTCTCTTGAAACAGGAGTGTCTTTCAGTCGATCAATATTATAATCGCCACAAATAACAATTTTCTTAAATTTACTACATAATTTTGCTAGTAAAGCCGCTAAACGGTCGAAAAATAATTGTATACAATCTTTTTTTGTCTTTGGAGGTCTATATATACATATGATAATCAATCCATGCTCTAACAATTCAATAGCCGAACACTCTAAAAGGTTGGGTATGCTTACAAGTTTTGCTTCCTGTATAGTCTTAAATTTATAAAGAGGAATAATTCCATAGAACATGATTATTGCGTTATTTTAACCGTTAACGCAGCGCATGCAACAGAAGCTGTCAAAAGGAATAAATGATTCCCGTTTTTGCAACATTTTTCATTGATGCTCTAGTCCTTTTGGTTATAGCGTGATGTTATATAGCGTATAGCCTTCCTTGATAAATGGGCTACGTAAAACTAAAATATTTTTTCAAGGCGAACCAGTAGTTCCTGAGATTAGCGCGTTCAACCAAATAACTAAACTAACAAACTTTTCAGCTGTATAATATTAGTACAGATTACTAACACTAACTCAGAATTCACTGACTCAACTCTCACATCGGGCATTTCAATATTTCTCTCTAGGTTTACCTCTAACTTTAAGTGGCGCCAGCTGAATCATTTGATTAACCCCGAGTTAGCTGTTAACTTCCAGTTATTTAGGTCCTACCTCGGGACCCTCCGAAAAACATTTCACATTTTCTTATTACTTTACTAATAAGGAAGAAAAGTATTTTACTCATAATATTCAACGCATGAAAAAACACCTATCTATACAAAATAATTTAAAGTATTTCCTTAATATCGGGCTTAAAAAACCATGTTGCGTGGGAAAATTTGAGCAACACGTGAACATAATTGAGTCGCGCTATACCTACATATAGACAATCTCGTTAACGACGAGGGGAGATTTGTGGGGCACCATTGATCGTCAAAACGCCCATGGCGTTGGGGAATCCTCGGCCCGGACATGAATTTGTTCCACTTTTTGGCTTGCCTTTTGACGCAGTATAAAGCTGACCTCGACTAGGTCATTTCAAAAGCTACGCTCCAACGGGTGTTAGGGTTGTCAAACTTTTGAATTAAATTGCACTACACGTATAAAAAGTTAACCACTTTTCTCGAAGCGAAAGCTTCGCCTAACTCATGCATGAATCATGAATGTGTCACTAATTGTTTTAGTTATTTAGATTCAAATATTTGCAACTAGTTATTTATTATATAATTTTTATTTAAATATATTTATACAGAATGTTACTAATTTGTCTGCTGTATTGTTGTGCCCTACCATCCGTTCGAAGAAGAGCTTCGAAATGAGCTTATGCTGTACAAAATAATCAAACGACTTTGTCCGTTTTATTTGAATCTATCGTAGCATATTCGGAAGCCGGCTAACATTAAGCCTTACTCATCATGTGAAATTTACCGATCTAAGTCTAAGAGAAAATGTGCTGCTGGGTATTTTGTTGTGCCATTTCTTTTTCCCAGCTAAAGTATTAACGAATGATGAAGGGCATCGTTTTTTAGAGACTGTCTTCTGTTATTTTGACCTTCGAAAAATACTGATTCTGTGAAAAACAGATTTTTCATTTTGAAAACTTATGAAGTCCGGGCCAGCCCAGACATTCTGACTACTATTTCCTCCTTCGGTTATTCGGTTATAAGTAGTAAGTAGTCCAAACATGGGCCATCCGTTAACACATATCATTTGTGCTTTGAAAACATTCAACAATAGTAGTAGAAAATATTAACAGAAGCAGCTCATTTCTAGCATTAGAGGTATTCAAACCCCTAATTATTATAATCGTGAAAACTTCATTACTACACTAACTTTTGGTTGAATACATAATGTCGTTATTCATTGAACCCTTAGTACACAAAAGTACAGTAGTATTAAGTTAGATAAAGATGCCAAAGAACGTTTGCAATTCGACGTCTCTATACCAGATAAATTCATCGCAGTGTGTGTGTTATCTAACTTTAAAGTTATTGGAAAATATCCTGAACGGTCTGGTGGAATTGACAAGCTGTACGATTCCTGACAACCCATTGCTAAAGTTTTTTAACAGACATATTCGCGCTCGACTCTTTCAATAAACTGCGGCTGAAACTTCGACGCTGACTCAATTTACAACCACTCGTTTAGCTTTTAAAGTAAGGGCAGGTAAATAAATCCGTCAAAGTTAGGCGAAATATTCCAGCGCTGATTTTCTGGTTTTGTTTATTCTTTTACCGATGGTTATTTCTGCCGACAAAGTTTATTTAGGTAGTTTATATGTATGTATGTATCTATCTATGTATATTATTATTCTTGTATTTAATAGTTGTTGCGCCTGTCATGTTTTGTTCCTATATATCACCCTAACGCTGACTGGTAGAAAATAGCTCAGGAATTAAGTCCGCCTTTGTACAATTTATTTTTTGTCCTAAGCATAAAGTTTTAATCAATAAATAAATTTGCCGGTTGTTTAACCTATATATTTTTTTGTAGGGATCATTCGGAAATGTTTGATGGGTGTAACAAAATCAGTACAACCTGACTTCTTATTTGAATAGAAATAATGAACAAATTATAATCATTAATGATCTTTGTTTGTAAATATGCATAAGTTTATTTACCACCTTGCTATAATAACTGATCACACAAACGTTGTCCTGTCCACCCTTTAATCACATAAAAACCCTTCAAACGGTCCTTCAATTATTTTCCGAATTTGAAAACTCCGGAAAACCTATTTCGATCTATATCGAACAAATTAAAACAAAAAAAAACCTTTTAGGTCCAGCCGGAAGCCAGCTGGGTCTTAAGTGATGCGGTTGCTAACGAACTGCACTTAATTTTTAACCAAGTTCTAAAAAGGTAAAGGTTTTATGTTCGTAAACAGACGATATTCTTCACTGATATTTTCATCAATTGTGGATCGATAATGTACGAAAAAAATCTTAATAAAAACAATAACTTCTTCTATCTTAGTCTTAGGTTCTGTATCTTTATTTCTTGACACCGACTTCCGAAATTAAGTTATTTCTCACTTTGCAGTGCTTTTTGGTGTGTACTTTTCTGTGTACATGCCATGACTCTTAGGGTGGGTCATGGGTCTAAGTCGCATTACTTGCTTATTTTAAAATACACATAGGAAAACGAACTAGGTTGAAGTTAAGTCGATAAAAGGTTTCTTTGTTCAGTTAAATTGGTATACAATAGCGTTCATTGTCTGTGCCCGGAACCTTAGTTTAATAAAATGGCTGCACAGTAGCAAAGCTCGCGTATTCTCCAGCTACACAAAGATCATATTGTTATTTCATTTTACTGAGACGGGAAATGAGATGAAGCCGGAAATTCCATTAGCTCAACGTATTGTCGATATTTTATTTCAGGTGTTTAAAGATATGAAATGTTTTGATAAAATAAAATGAATTACGTTGGTTGATAGACCAACCAACCAACCAATACCAATTACCCGAGGCTTTGGGGTAGATGTGTTCGGCGCACCCACATATCGCCATAGAATGGCCGGTTTCCGATTTGAAATTGCTAATCAAATGTCCATTACCGTATGCCCGACCGCCGGGCATTTGATTTTGACACGTTAACAACATTCCTCACGTAATTAACGTTGTAAGCCCACCAATTTATCGAACATTATGATGCAATGGATTAGCAATGGATTCAAACTATTCAGATTGTGATAAATGGCGTGTTACGTGATTAGGGTGCTGGGAATCAAACCAGAATTGTGGGTAATTATTTTAACTGGAAAGAAAGAAGAGGTTGGGTCGTTATTTTAGACGTATGTAAAGGTATGGAATTACGTTTATTTTTATCAGGTCAAAGATATTTGGGCTTTGTTCACGAAGATATTTACTTAGTAGTGTGGTACCTTAAACAACTATGACGAATTAATTCTATTTGAGTTCTAACAATGATTTTATTGGAAAATACAGGATCTGTAGTCTAGGCTTATTTTAGGCAACTAGACAAGTTCGGTTGCAGAAAATTTCCATCAAAACAATGATTTGAAAGTATTCCTGTGAGGTTCACGAAACGCCAAATTAGAGCGTATTCTAGTGCTACACGCTGCACAAAGATAACTTGGATACGCGGTTTGACATACAAACTTGAAGCTTATAGCTGCAACTGCACCGCATCGGTGCATGCAATTACGTGGACTACTGAAAGAAGACTATGACGTTTTAAAATGTGCAAGTGAAAAATTCAATCCTATAGTCGATACGTACGTCGTAAAAATTATAGTTGTAAATTAACCGATTTAAACCAAAATTCGTGGTTTCAAAACCAATTAAAATTTGTTTATAACAGTCGGCGACCACGAGAGCCCGTACATGGATTACGCATTACTTGAAAATTTAATTGTAAAGGCTTATTGAAATCATTTACCAGTTTTATTACTAAATTTGAATATTTAACCATATTTATTTATAAGTGCTGCAGCAATCAAGTAGTATTAAAACAGTTTTGATATACTTATTTGCTAAAACGAATGGTCGCCATGTGGTTGAAATTCGACCATAATTCTTTATAAAATATGTAATAAAATATTGGCTTTCTGCACTGCTTTCCATATAAACTTTAATTGTGCCATATTTACTTCACGTGTTAATATATAGATAGATTTTAAAAACTATGTTGTACCTAAGTCATCATTCTCCTGGCCTTATCCCAATTTATTTGGGGTCGGCGCATCATGTATTTTTCTTCCACACTTCTCTATATTGTAACTAAGTATCAATCAAAATTAATCTGATTAAGTTTTTATTCAGTCACTGCATAGTTTTATATCGTATATTATTTAATTGACCATGATATTTCCCGAATCAGGGAGTAGGTGTAGTATAGATTATTTCATGTTAAGCCTCAGTGCATTTTAAAATGAAAAAAAAAAAAAACGTTATAAACCGTTAAGTGTGGTTTCAAATAGCTTTAAAAGAAAAACCGGCTTAAAAAGTTTATAATCCATTTCAATTCAATTAATAAAAATAACCAAATAATATCCTAACTTAATTCAAACTATACACGAACTAAATAAAGCATCGAAAAATTCATCCACATCGCTGTCGATTGGTGATGTACTCAAGAGACTGGCGGCATTATAACGTTGTATAAAAATGTTTAGGCGCTGGCCAAAATTAAAACCAACCCTTGGGTCACGGGAAGTGTGAACCAGCCTCGAACCCCACGGCCTGAGAGTTTCAACCCCAAATGGCTCGAAAGTATAATTTCTAAGGTTATCTTTCTCCGCTTGAGGTTTTCCGCAGTTTTGCACCCTTATTAAAAAAATATACGGTTGACTGTACAAATAATTCTACCAGCTCGGAAACCTTGATTCCTTGCCACACGTATAATCATTATGCATGATACATTGAGAGCTACGTCCGCTTAGATGATGAATAGCAAATGGAGTGCGCATAGCCACATTGATGATAACTAAATATTTGACAGGTTGCTAACACTAAACTAGTCAGCCTAAAACGAAGTATTCGATTGTAGTACCTACCTGTATTTAAACATGAGGTATGGATTGCGGAGCCATGTCTCATGTTTAAATACAGGTAGGTACTACAAATATTTAGTAGTAAATTAGCCGATTTTGTAGGCCCGATCCTGAAATTGGTAGTAAAACCTATAAAAAGTTACATGACGTTTTAGGTGGCTTCCCAATTCAGATGCGTCTAGATTGAGGAGCCACCTTATAACTCGAAAATAAGTCGATGAATATTCCTGAAAATTTGGTAGAAATTAGTATTAATACGTAATCTGTACAAATAAAAAAACAAATACTGAGTAGGTAGTAACCTACACAATATTTGTAGTACCCGCGATTAAATATGAGATATGGCTCCTAAATTAATACACCTATCGTTTAGTTTCCAATGGTCAGAGCAAATACTATCAACTAGGTCGATTTTATTTATGTAGGAATCAGGTAAATAAGTTGAAATAAATAAACCGAATAATACCCAAGACCGAGTCGGAAGCGAGCTTTAATCTCGATTTCCAGCTGCCAATTTAGACGTTATCTGCAGCCAAGGATCGCGTTAATTGATTAGATTGGCATTTACTTTGCGGTTTCCAATCACTGCAGCAGACAGACTTGAACGTGAAATTACATTCACTACTGCTTAATGAGAATTGATTCGGCTGTTAGAAACCGAATGTAACTTCGTTAATAGTTATGCCACCTCAAATTTAGTCATGTTCCAGAAATGCTTTATTCTTTCAATATAATGTACGACAGGTATTATTCTTCGAGATATTGAATATTTATGTTTCTACAAAACAGTAATATGGTTGTTTACGGAAGAACATGCGAGCTTGATGTTTTTATAAAACGTAGATAATATTTACCCACTGGGCTTTACGAATATTGAGTTTTAAAATAACAATACAGAGCGCTATGGAAGAAGAACAATTTAAGGGACGGTAACTCTTCAAATAAACTTAGTTGAAATGCTCGAATCGAATGCTTTATAAATTGACAATGCGCGAATCCTTTCAAAGTCTAAAGAATGGAATAATTTTATTATACTTAGACGGTTATAGACTCTGTGGCCGGAGATTGCGGGAACTCAGAACAATCGTCTGGCGCATAATTGACGCGGCTGCCACGGGTGATAACCGATGAATTTCAAGCAATTAGTCCGCCCAGACCAACTCAACGTGGAATTCAAAACGGGCACAGTTAGTTTCCTGGCTTCTGCAAAATCAGTATTTGGTTGAGCGGTACAAAGTCAATGTTCAGAACCATAAAGTTTTCATAATTAAGTTAAAGTTTAAAACTCAGTTTGCATACATTTGCGGTTTACGTGAACCGAGTGGTGATGTTCATTTCAGGCAATGTTTTGCTTGAAATGTTTTCTGTGGATTTAATATCATAGCTGTGATAATAATTTCAGAGTACAGATAAAGTTATAAGTGGTTGATGAGAGTTGTAGACTGTGGTCAGTGTTTGAATTTATCGTAAACAAGGGCACATAAAGTTCGGACAGTTTAGACGGAGTTCCAAAAAGCGGTCAAGTGAGAGTCGGACTCGAAGAGAAACACACGAAGGGGAAGATTAATTAATATTAGTGGTATGGTGGTACGGAATCACCATACTACTAATATTAATTAAGGCCGAGGGAAAACACATGTTTGATGTATGGGGTTATCGATATATCCCCTTTAAAAGGTAGTTGCTGAAAATCAGCGCTGCTGACGATAGATTCGTCTGACGTCACAGCATTTTTCTGTGCAACGACCTGTTCTTGCACAGATACGACGCACAGATCAAGAGTTCTTATTTGTGTGGTATTTTTGTCACAAAACTAGCCAGAAATGCACTCTGCATCCGGCAATTTTGTTTTTGTTTTGTTTTTTATTATACACTGTCAGTGTCATAACGCAGATATATGATTTGTATTGTCTTTGGTCCGTAGCCGTGACTAGCCGTGACATCAATGAGCCATAGATAACATTCTACAACGTTTTTTATCTTGAATACGTGGCTTTTGGCTACCTTGTACGCGTGCATTTTTCTTTTTTGTAACAATTTTTTGTTTCATGTTGTGCGTTTTGTTTGTGCAGAATAAACTATTTTTCTTTCTTTCTTTTAATTTTCAACTTAGTTTTATTTCTATAATTCGTTCAAAATTGGCAGTTTTGGTGTCGCTCAATTTCAGACGCGATTGTGAATGAATTTATTCGTATATTATATAAAACAGTTACATGATTTTATCTTATATGCATAAGCTTCCTTCTTTAAATGGCCGTATACGAAAGTTTGTCGATTTCGCTGAATTACTTGATTTTATGGACGTACTTTTACAGTTAAATACTGTTTTCCCATAAATTTTAATATACAACATAAAATATCGTTTCAGTTATATATTATTCTGATGAATGAGCACCTTTTTTATTTATGTCGAGAATGCAAGATTTAAAGATTATTTACTACCAATTCTTGTAAATATTATGCATGGTTTTTTTTTCGGTTAATCTTGACCTGAAGTTTATTTCTGTTGTTTTAATTTCATGAAGTAGCCGAACTCAAAAACATTTCATAGCCCATTTTCTCTCAAATTTGACTAAGTTCTTTTTTTAAAATTGTTTTTAGTATGAAAGTGGTAAAACTGATTCATAAATTGTATAAATGACTTACACAAAAATGAATTTTAGTATTTACATACAGCGTAGAGTAGACGTTAAAACGATTCGTAAATAAGTGTTTTTCTATACCTCTACCTACCTACCACAAAATTTACAAAAGTCGCGCCGGTTAGAGGTAGATTAATTAAAATCCAACGATAAAAAAGAAGCTAATTCAATTGATCAACATTGAAATTATATATAATTTGGTGCATTAACACTTATAGAAATACAATATTTTACTGTAAAAACATGTCTATAAAATAATATGTCACAGCGAAATCCGAAAAAAAGTTGTACGAAGAAAATACCAATATTGATATAAACGCGCGGCGAGATGGGGGCCGAGGAAAAGAGAATATGAGTACGCATGAGATCGTTATTGTCGGACAGATCTTACGATATCGGTTTACAATATTTAGGGAAATTAATTATGTTTTAGGGTTCGACTGGCATGTAAACCCCGAAATTATTAAAATACGCTACATAATAGTTTGAGGGTTTACACGCCAGTCTTATGTATTAAATAAATTAGTAGGTAACATGATAAGGAATTAATTAAATCAGTGTACGTAGTATTTCTTTTAATAAATGATCTATTTATAAAATATTATAATTACTTAATATTAAAACACTGAAAATGGTTTAAATTGCGCTTGCCCAATCATTCCTGGGCTACTGTATCTCAATCTGGGGTAGCACCTTTGCAGTAAATATGTTACGTCTGGAAAGAGCACAAAGATCGATCAAAGTCATGTGCAGGAAACCCTTCAGGTATCCTAACGCAGTTCTCTACAAAGTGTGTGAGGTCTTGACTGTTAGACAACTTTTTGTGCTCCAAATAACATTGCGCAAACATGCCACTATACCACATTCCCTACAGCTACGACAAGGAAAGTGCAAAAAACAAGATTGTGCAGCACGGACAGACATCGCCGTGGGGCGGTGTCGACAAACGTCTAAATATTTTGGCAGACATGTTGTGCGACGTGGCCCAACGTCGCTCGCCCGTCATATCAAGGGACAGGTGTCGCAGGAAGCTGTACGAGTCGTAGCATGTCCGGCGGTGTACGATGCATGAAAAAAATTGACGTTGGTTTGCAATTGCAGGGCAACAAACTTTCGTTCGTACATGTCGGATGAAATCAAAATCAAAAGTCATTTATTCAAACTAGGCTGAGAGTCAGCACTTTTTGAACGTCAAAGTTACATAAGACAGTCCCCCAAAACGCCCGTCCTTCACCACTTCCTAGTGCTTTAGCTGGAAAGAAGAAGTGACGCAATAAACTCCCCAGCAACACGGCTGTCTGTTTAGTTAGAAGAACTTGATTCTATACAGTAGTATGTGAGTAATTAATATTATAAAACAAAACATACATCAAATCGCCATATGTCAGCTAGCACACGCCAATATACCAACAAAACATTGAAAACTAAATATTTACTGCAATTATGCAGACAATTAGTCATACAGTAAATCTGTAGATACTCTATGATTTTTTGTATGATAAATTGTCGTGGACTCCGCGTAAACGGAGCCGCCTGCTCTGGGGAAACCAAAAAATATGCTATGTTACCTGTCGTCATTTGGCCGAGATCTATCTTATGAGAGTATTTGCACGATTGCACGCGAAGTCTAAGTGCGACAACCAAGTTGTATGAAGTCCTGCCATTCTTCTTTCAAGTATCTACCTATTACATTTCAGAAGATACAGACTTGTGATAAACAGATGGACAGCGTAGTCTTGGTAAATTGGATGCCGTCGGCACCGTTTGAGACTGGAACCTTATAAAACAGGCTAGTTTAAAAAATCAATACCCTAATTCCAGTTCATTAGGAGAGCTGGTGATGAATAGGATCTAACTAAATTATTTTAGACTGTTAGTATCTACATCATTAATATCTTCTTTTTTTTTCAATAATACCGTTAAACTTGACATAATATATTCCGCCAATCAGTGGCGGCGGCCATCTTGAATTTAATATGGTACTGAGTATATTCAGTTGAATTGTTATCAGAAATAAAGATATGAACCAAATATCACATTATTCTGTGCAGGAATGGAGTAGCAATTCAATGACTAAATTTCACCGACAAAGAAACGGTAAAAGCTACTTATAATTTTCAACTACTTAAAACTTTATTTAAAAAGCCACGCCATTCATTCTCTTTATTATTCAAGAAGAAATGTTACAAACAGGTACCGACTTCCGCTTACAATTTAATTTTATGAAATTACATTTTCTTTTAAGAGGTTGACTATTAAACTTAATAGGCAGTATTAATAGATGGTCTTTAAGGTAAAATTTAAGTAGATGCCTCCGACAGCATGCGCTTTTAAAATGACATTTTCGTGTTTCCATCTTTTTTTAACGTTCACTTTTAACGCCAGTTGGGATTTTTCTTTTGCATTTTATTGTTTTTTGTTTTACACTGTGGTTAGTAACATCTAAATGTCTATGTCAATGTCTATCTAAATGTTTTTTCACTTTAATATGTAAGCAGCCTCTCACCGCTTTATAATTTGGACAATTTTATTGAGAATGGTTGAAAACCAACTTTAAATGGTTTGATCCTAAACGGTTATTTAAAGGTAAAATAAATAGAAAAAAACGAATTTTCCACCTGATTCGCAAATACCTGTTCAATTATATCCCATTTGATGTAGTTTTTTACTATTCACAATATGATGTTTGGTTGTCGCAATATTGAATTTTGATTACTGTCCTGCTTTAGTTACATTTACAAAATTAAGACAAATCAATTGACTTAAGAATCATCAAAAACGGCCCACGTGTGTGGTCTCTAGAGTGCCACAAAGTAACAAACATACATAAACTGATTAATATATTGCCGCCCACAATCAGGTAAGACAACCGTTTTTCCGAAATTCATTTTCTTCTTAGGCTGATATTATTGCAACCAAATTGGTTGTTAGCCGTTTCCTAATTATGTTGAAGTGGGCCTCCAGTCTATACAGATCAGGCTGAATACCAGTTTTAGACAAGAAGCGTCTGTCTATCTGCCGTCCACAACCCAGTTACTGGGTAACAAGATAACTGTCTGTCAAACTGTGAATTAAGAAATAAGATGGCAAAATAAGTGTAAATAAATAAAATGAACTTTAAATATTAGTTAGCAAGCAACAAGATAAAACGAACCAAAGCTTTTTTGTTTACTTAACGAAACCCTGCGCTGGTCGGAACTCAATAAAACCCGACGTGTTTATTTAAACTCTCACTGCGGAAACTTTCAATAAAAAATGGCGAGTAGCGAGTCACAGTCGTGTAAAGTTGCCGTGGCAGCAAGCAACTTTTGTTTGATGCGGCGGCGACTGTTGTGGCTAATGCGAATGTGTGCCGTGGATTTGTTTTTTCCCTAACTCTCTGCTTTCACCCCTTTCGCTATTTTGTAAATAAACTGTGAAGAATATCTCGGTCTCTCTCAATAACTCCTGGACAGTTCAAACATTTACGGTATGTTGTGAAATGCTTTGTGGCGAAGTTTACTCGGAGGGTCTAAACAACTGGAAAGCGTGTCGTATTTTTAAGATTTTCAACGAGATTAACATATCTATGCCGTTATATTGCTGTAGAATTGGTAGCATATATCGTCATACTATATATTTGACTATTTCACAATCGTGATCGCTATTACAATGTAATTTTGTCTAGTCCTCCTGCTTACACTAACGACTGTATCAAAAAGCGAGTTCTTTCGAAGTTTCTTCTACTCACCCTATTATAAATTAAACTTGCCACAATATAAGCTAAAGTAACTACATAAATGGAACTTACATTAGTAAGTTTTAATAAACATCTGGCGGCTACCTATCAGACTGCAAAACTATAAAAACCGGTGAGAAACAGACAGACGACGAAACTGTAGGCTAAGTAATGTGGTAGGAGTATAGCGTAGTGTAGAAGTATGCCTAGAGGTATTCTCCCGTCATAAAATTGTCTTCTGTGACCCTCGAGCTTAGGACTCAAAACTATGCTTCATTTATAATCTGCCCCTACCGCTTTATTAAAAAAAAAAAATAGATTAAAAAAAAGAAAATTACACATCATATCAAGTACGGAACGATACCTTTACATCGTAATAGAAGTCTGTAATTACTTACCTACCTACATAACTGATATTTGTAGAAGCCCTGCGGTAGCGGGTTAGAAAAATTATAAGAGAAACAGCAAATTGCGAAAAATCTAAAAGTATTCAGCTAGCGCTACTCAATCTGAGTCGGTTGATCGTTTTGATTTCCTGAATCGTCTGGAACGAGGTGATTGAAAAATAAATTGATTGCAAAGGGCATGGATAAAGTATGGCTGAGCAGTCCAAGCACTGATGGAAAGTAAATAAAATTTAAAAAATAACTGATATTATTGGAAAGCCAACCACGGCTTTCGTTACTTGACAAAACTGAGCAGGAAATATTTAAATTTAAAAGATTATTATTCTGATTCAAGTACTCGGACAGATCATATGTTGCCAGCTTTGGAAATAATATGATTATAGGAACATGCTTATTGTTTTGATATGATTCCACGATTATTTTTTTTATAGATTACAAAAAAAAAATGTAAATCTGGTTTTAGTTCCAATAAATATTTGAAATTTGATTTGATTTTAGAATATACAGAAAAAGTTTTGAAGATATCTAAATTACAAGACAAAGCGATGCACAACGGATTACACTCTTCGTTGGAAAAGATACCATTTACTGGCGCTGGAAAACGGACGCATTGCTAATGATATTCCTGTTAAATATCTGGCAATATTTGCGATATTACTGCATCAATTGTTCCCAACGCCCCCAAACTTATTATTCTGAAAATATTGCGTAGCACCAGGCAGCAGTCACTTCTTCACGTTCCATTAGCGTCAACAAACTACCGACGGAATACTTAATTCTCACTTACCGCAGCTAGCTTCAATAATCCCTCTCACTTAGATGAAATTCAGACACCGACCAAGCTAAAAGTTAACTTAAAATTTTTAAGAACCCCAGACCAAAACAAAAACCACTAAAACGTAAAAAATATATACGTTTTGGCCTTTTAAGTTTAATAAGAAGTTGTAGGTAGGTGTTTTGATCAAAGGATCGTCATGTCGAAACGTCTAAACCGATTTTGAAAAAACTTGTCTAAGAACCATCGCTAGAAAACCTACTTTTAAATTTACAAACGCACCTAAATCGGTTCACACGTTTCAGAGCTTCGGTGCCACAGATAGACACACATAGCGATCAAACTTATACCACCCCTCTTTTTGCGTCGGGGGTTAATAAAAAGGGAATACTTAGGTAATGGCAGCAATACCATTACTCCTTGTTAATGCACATGTATTTGAATTTTGTTTTATTTTTTGTTTTTATTCTACTTCGTAAGTTAATTTGGTCTGAATTTGTTTCGTGTTATTTGTTTGGGAAGATTCTTTTTATATTTAATTTGTGTGTTAAATTTTATTTCTTTTAACTTTATATAGGATTTGAGGTATACAGGAGACTTATGTCCAGATGTGAACGTTTTCGGGTTGAAATGATGATATAGGATTTAGTTTGAGGATGCTTAAGTGGCAATTGTAAGCGCTAAATGTAAATTATTTATTTACATATGAGACTAAACTTTCTGAATAATAAATAAATTAATTATTAAAACTGTATTAAGTGTATTACATTATAACTAGACTACAATGAAAATAATATATACTAATATTATAAAGCTGAAGAGTTTGTTTGTTTGGTTGAACGCGGTAATCTCAAGAAAAACTGGTCCGAATTAAAAAAATCTTGTTGTGTTGGGTAGCCTATTTATTGAGGAAGACTATAGGCTATATAACATTACGTTACAATCAAAAGGAGCGGAGCAGCAACAAAAATGGACGAAAACTGGCTGGCAATTCGATGCGACGGGAAGAAAAGGGGATGCGTCAGAGGAGCAAAAATTTGACGTGGACGAAGTCGCGGGCAGAAGCTAGTATTTAATAATTGATTAATGTATCAATTTCACTTTAAAATAAATAGATAAGTCCACTTTTAAAAGCTTGAAATGGCAACACCTTTGTTATTTTTCCTAATCATTGTAAATAAAGGAAATGATTGCCCGTCATTTTCACGTTTATCTCAGATATCATAATGCTTTGGATGGAGCTATTACTGACGTGGAGGTGACGTGTGATGTCACATTCTGTCAGTTAAAAAGAGTTCTTTTTAGGGCTTCTAAATGCTAGTGGTTATTTTTGACGCAGACACTAGAATATTCCAAAAATATAACTTATGATCGTTTGAGATTATTGTACTGTTGCATACATAGTTTTGCATGTATATTCACAAAAATGTATGAAACACGCCATGACGCGCCTTTGTATGCAGTGGAAAAGCCAGCGGTATTTACCGAGCGGTTAGCGGTAGCGGCGCGGGGCGCAAATAACTGGGATGCCACGACTCATAGCGGTGGGTACAGTGGAGGTTGAGCGTCAAAATGAGCGGCGGCTTACCGATTAAAATATTTGTAGCGGAAAATGAACTAGGAAATCTTTATTATAGATATTTTAAATCGACTGCCAATATTAGCGTTGCGAGATACAGGCTTATCATTTCCGGGACAATTCAACAAAAAACCTCTCTTTGAATGATTTAACCGGTTTTTTTATACATAAAAATAACAAATAAAATAACATACCAAATTTTTTATTAATTATAAGGGACACATTTACAATAAATACCTTAAACAATTAAAATAGAGCAGATTTGCTAATTTGCCTGAACTAGGTAGAACCTGTGTTTCAGGCTACAAAAGCACAAATTCTTAAAGTAATAAATTAACAATGTGTAGTAATAACTAAAATTAAAACATAAGTAACAAAAGTAAAATAGCGTGTTAGCGGTTTTATACATAAGTAAAGTGATATGTATAACAAAATACAAATAAGTAAAAGAGAGGTCTTTATAGAGAGGCATTTTACCTCCGTCCGGGAGTCCGTTTCTGCGCAGTGAAGTAGTACTCGTGGTGGATCTACCCTAAATTCATCCACATTCAGCACAACCTCGTTGGGGGGTTTGTGTTCACACTCGCTTTCAAGGACTCCACCGCGACGGACGATGTTCTCAAACCTCATTTATTATTTTTTTGTCCGGGACAGTTTTAATGACCTGTAATAAGCACGGCAATAAACCATAAAGCCGCTAAAATACAGTCCACACTTTAACTTGCTCTCCGCGCTAACATTGATAGAGGGTAAGATAGTTTACATATTTATGAGTTTTTTTTTTTTCAGGGCCAAGTCCACCAGAACTTCGTCAAAATGGTGAGATGTCAAGCAAGATACGTCAAAATTGATCTGAGTCTGCAGTTCTGTAAAAGTTTTCAGCAGGCTGAATATTACGAATTGGCAACTCTTGGTATACTTATATCATAACTTACGATAAGAAAAACTACTGTGTTCGGAATCTGGGACAGTAAAAGATAATTCCTGGACCCGGGACAAGATGTGAAATTTCGGGACAATCCTGGATTTCCCGGCCATCTGGCAAGCCTAGCCAATATGTATGTCAAAAAATCCTCAGCATACATTTAAAATTGTTATTTATTGTTATGGGAGAAATTAAAAAATGTTTTCCAGAAAAGGAAGGTAAGTTTAATTAAATTGAACATTTATAAAAGTACCGACCCGGTAAAAGTGTCTGGTAGTTACTTTTAAAAATTAATTAATTTTTCGAAATAGGCCGCTAGAAAAGTTGACAATAGAGTATAATGTACTTAGATTACGATCACGACGGTTGCTCCCACTAACACAACTTAGTAGTACTTGGCACGACAACGCCCCGCCTGTCGATACCACGCCGCACTGCGCTAAGGCAAAACTCGTGGCCACAGATATCAGCGTCATCTCCTGTAACCCAGTGACCAAGTTATTTAAACTGCTTTTACTTTGTTTACAGTTGCACCACATAGCGAGACAGGTAGCATCAATTCATAGCTCTCATTTTATGCCATTAAAACGAATATTTATACCTTAGTCCATAGGCTTCAGCATAGTACTCACATATATTTATCACATATCTTTAATGGTTTCCTGAGAGCACTGATTGTCAGACTCAGAAGCACCATATCGTCGGCATAACGTTTTACGATTACAGAACGATTTCTACAGCCTAACAGCGTAACTAATAAAGATTCACACACGACGTATGTCGTATAACGTTATTTTAGAGTTCATTTATAGGTACACATTTGTTATAGCGGGAGTTTATCGCGCCTTCAGAATTATTGAGACACAATAAGAAATCATATATAAGATTTCAACTTTGAGTCATAAAATGATAAAACTCTTATGAAAATTGAGCCCTATGATGGTAATTAAGGGCTCTGTTTTAATAAAAGTTTTACCACTTTATGAGTCAAAGTTGAAATCCCAAAACCTCTTATTAGGTCTCTATAATTCTGAAGGTGCGTTGTGTTCTATGAGAAATTACGCAATTATTATTCAATCCTCAATCCT
The DNA here is from genome assembly GCA_947507805.1 of Aporophyla nigra. NCBI lineage: Eukaryota > Metazoa > Arthropoda > Insecta > Lepidoptera > Noctuidae > Aporophyla > Aporophyla nigra. Next base: position 6,206,209 of record OX382291.1, on the reverse strand, counting down.
TGCTATATAATAATCATATCAATCCAGCGCGTCCCTTGCTGCCCTTGACCAGCGATGCCCTAAGCCGAGGTCCGTACTTCACAGGGTACCCTAAGCGAGTAGTCGCTCTAGTTTTAAGTTTTTAAGCCCTGGCTGGAGGCCTTAATTTAGTAGCCACAAACAAGTCCGGTGAAGCAGCCACCTCATAGGTTTACCTGCGGGATGTAATTAAATAAAATCGGAAACAGTCGCCCGACCGCGGCCGCCCGGTGGGTCGGCGCGCGGCGAGTAGCGGAGGCGTGCGATGTAAACAAACACGGTCACAGCGCGCGCTGTGGCCACGGCTCAGAGCGGTGCGGCCGGCGAGCGCGGCGGACGAATTTAGAGTCGAACGTGTTGAATAAATAATTTTGCCTCGCAATAATGGATTAGAAGTTTTTTATAGCAGAAATTATGCAGAGACTTGCCATATGGATGGCAAGGCAATTCGAATAAACATAATCGAATAATTATAAACGAATGAATCAACGACCATTCTTGTATATTCAAAATAATTGTCGGGGTAGGCTCCGTATTCATTGTAAGACTTGAATTCATCAGAGTCCTTTCTATTGATATTGACGGTATGTACTCCTTGTCTTGTATTTAAAATATATAGAACAAAAAAAAAACGATTTTAGACTGGCTCGTGCCGCTTTTGATACAGGCATTCTTGAATACGTCTGACGCGGCCGCAGTCGCCGCCGCAACTGGCGGATCGTGGCATGGCGGCGCTACTCGCAGGACGTCCCGCGCTGCAAGAGACACCGCAAGACGCAACCACCCAATGTCGTGGCTGAGGCCTTAAACTTCACCATACTGCATAGAATATTCACGTTTTCGAAAATAACACTGGTCGGCATCAAAATAAGAGCAAAAAAATGTATTTGTGGACGTAATACATAGGGATAAGTTAAATACAAATATGTAGTTAGAATTCACCTAGCACGTCTAATTTCGACGCAATAGGATTTTTTGTTTGAAGAATTGTTTTCTTATAGTTACAGATAGCGGTATTTGTGAGCGTTGGTACATGTATTTAGTTGAGTTCTCTGTCTGTCTCTATGTTAGAAAGAAACAACAAGCTATTGTTTACTGCTCTAACTAATTGACGCGCGAACGCAGTGATTGTTTTGAACAAGTGAGCGACGTAAGTGTGCAAAGTTGAAAAAAAAAAAAAATTTATTTCGTTGTTTTAGTTTTCGTTTGAGAACTTTTGGTAAGTTGCTTTCAATATTTTACTTTTGTGGATCAAATAAACCATTGTATAACTGTATACTACTTATTACTGAAAATAAAACATTTTAAAATCTTTTATTTTGATTGTTTTCAGTTAGGTAAATGCTACGTGCATGCAAAAATTCGCCAATAACTTTTGTTACATTTGTGGTAATTTTGTGATAGCCTTACATCGGCGAAAACCTTTAATAAAAAAAGGCTTCTCATTGTTATTTTGATCTTGAAATAGATAACAGAGAGAAAAGCTGGTTGCCAAAGATATTAGATAGACTGCTTTCGGCATATCATCAACTTGGATGCGATATGTTTTTAAAAATTCACTTCTTGCATTCATATTTAGATTTTTTTCCCAGAAAATCTTGGTGCCGTGTCTGATGAGCATGCTGAAAGATTCCACGAAGACATTGCATACATGGAAAAAAGATACAGCGGCAAGTGGACCCCAGCAATGCTAGCTGATTTTTGCTGGGAAATAAATCAAGAAACAACAGTTCAATTTTATAAAAGAAAGCGATCTACCAAATAGTTACCATTTTTTATATTTTTTAAATTACTTTTGAATTCATATTTTATTTTAATTTGTGTTTTAAAACTCATCAATCAGTGTAATTTTTTTCTTTCTAAAATAAATGACATATTTACTATTTATCAATACCGGTATTTTATTTAAATGCAAATATCCGAGAAACTAGACGTGATAGCGGAAATTTGTAAACAGATTTGGACTCAACACTCAAAAGCCAATAGAAATCACATAGTAAGCTTTTTGCTCCCCGACTTTTTTTTTTTGCCGACCAGTGTAATTTTATGAAATATAACGATAACATAATTACGAGGTATTTTTTTTTTTGGAGCCGTCGATATTTATTGATTTTTTGTCAAAAGCAGAGAGAGCCATTTTTTGAAAATTTTGACACAGGCTCGCCTTCAATGACGTCCCGATGGACTGGGCGCGAGCTGATTTGGCCCGATGTTCTGTTGAATTTATTCAAAACAACAAACTACTATTAAAATATACGTTAAGTTCTCTCAAAAATACGATTACTCACTCACTCACTGTACCTGCAATTTTCACATTATTTTGTGAAATCGACCCTGTTTCGGATTTGTTTTTCATCGAGCAAATTACAATTTATCGTGTTTTGAACCATTAATTTCACTCAAACAAGGATGTATCTATGACTAATATTTTTCAGGACTTAAATACTTTAATTTGACCATTTATTATTGATCCTGAAATAGACGACTTCGGATAATCTCCCGTTAAGAAGAACTAAGCGTTTACACACGGAAAGAAACGAAAAACGACTTTCTTTATACTAGTAGATAAAGAGAACATTTTGTCTAAACAGGTATTTATTCCTCTCTAACCGAAATGTAATTGTAATTCAATATAAGTCTGCCTACTCTATGGGGAATTCAGCAGTGACATTTTTATGAACTATGTCGGATAATTAGTTTACTTATAAATAGCATTACCTAATGCTGGTCGTGGTCCTAAATGTGAGGCCAGTATAGGTATACTGGCCTCACATTTAGGACGAATTATACCGAACAAACGAATAGTTCAGACACGTTGCAGAAGTAACAAACGCTCTTCTAAGCGAGATCTTTTCCATGAAATATATCTTAACGACATTTTGCCCCAGGCTTAGCATTATGTCTGATTGACCTCTCTGTCTCTCTGTCTTAGAAACATTGTGTATATGCCGTTCTGGGCATCGAGGATACGGTGATAGGCTTAAAAGACGATGTTTGCAAAATATAAATGTAATAAAAAATTGCCAATGCCATAATTGATGGCATATCAATATTTTATTAGTGCGAAATTACTCAAATTCAGAACTGTGTAGCTCCTTATATCTACATACGTAAGTACTAACAATCAAGAGAAGTGATTTTCTCATTTTTGCCTTAACGATTATGACTAACGATATTGGACTTCAGGGCGTATTCGCCCAATCTCTTTTTGATTTATTTTATGAATCCGACTCTGCTGGAACAAGTTCAATAGAATACCAGTGCAACCACTAACATCCACCAGACTCGGAACAATAAAGGACCGGAATGCCGCAGTATCGACCGACTTTTTGCGAGCACAGAGCTCAGCGCAAATTGTCCAAGGATGCAATAAAAGACTGGGGTGAAAAATTGCATTCCGTTTTCTCATTGTTCTTAACGTGAGCTTCAGACAAGTGAAGTATTTTATACTGCGGGTTTCTGCACAGACCGTCAGCGCGGACAAAGGCGTCGTGGTAGCGTGCCTTTGTCCGCTTGTGCTGTATGGCTTGGGGTATTTTAGAATTGGAAAGTTGTAGTTATTGTTATCTAGAAATTAATTTTAACCATATTAAATTAAGTGTGTATAACTATCTATAGGTTCCAAGAACTTCACCAGTCGGTCCATCTTGTAGGCTTGTATAAAATGTTCGCTTGGGCATTAATATAAAAAATGAAAGGAGAAACGGTACGGAGAGCTTTTTCCCTCTCACCCACGTATAAATAAAAATTCATAAAAGTTAGACCCACTGAACTCGATACGGGTCCGTCCTCGCTTTTGTTATATAATTTATGAGCTTGTAACAAAAGGAGAGGAGTACAAGAGGTGATCCGCAGTAACATTGTTCCGGCGGCCGCGCGGGATAACAATCAAATATTTAACCAGTTGACCCACATAGCTGTATCTAGTCTGTTTTATAAGCAGACATTTTATCACCAGACTGAAGTCCTCAAATTCGTAAGGCCAAAAGAAACTGTGGTTTAGCAAGGTGTCCTGTGAGGTTCCATACTTACATGGTGAATATATGAATTAACGGGTAGTTGAAGCTTATCTAGAATGCATGAGAGAGTGCTGGAAGCTTTGTACCAAGTGAACAGTTTCTATAGCGATGATTTCTGCGAGCCTAGCCAATCGTCTTTATTACCTAGGCTTGAGGTACTAAAGTGTTGGTGCAGAATTAACCCAGGCCTGCAGTATCAACGCTGGTAAGGAAAATATAAACGCCACAATCTGTTTCGTAAAAACAAATGCACCATACACTTGGTCTTAATAAAAAAGATAATGCACTATTACTAAAGTTATTTTCTATTTATAAACGTTTCGAATTAAATACTGTCAAAATGTGTGTTGTCTCTACAGCTGAAATTACCGTCGCATCGTGTCGAAAATGTAGAATTAATTTCAGTTCCGTCATCAAAAATTGTATAACCGCATGCGTATTCAAAATAATTACTGCGTTATGTTATGATTTAAAGCCATGATAAATACACCTTTGAACTGTGACACTTTTGAAATCGCCCTCGACTTTTGTTTATTAAATACATCTATTTGCGTCTAACGGTACAAATTATTTGCAGTACCATGCAAATGTATGACACCGTAAAACGACGTTGACTACACAAGCACTCAATGAAATGTTTATAGTAAACTGAGTTCGTCGGAACACGTTCCTTTTGACGATAAAGCGTGGTTCTTTTGTAGTGCGACGGTACGAAGAACCTAGTCTTTACACTGTATTTTTATTTCTTTCAGCGGAAAATTGTATGACAATGTTTATTCTTGCCTTTTCACTGTTAATTCAGTAGACACGGTCGCTGCAACGTTGACAAATGGCTGTTTTTGAAAGCTCGACAAATATAAGAAATTCTTAACTAGTTCTTGTATTGGCGTCAAGGAAATACTTGGCGTCAAGGAAATACTTAAACTGTTTATTTTATATGCAAATGCCATGTTTTATGCAAATAAAAATTATCTTATACTTTGGCTCGAGTGCTTGGTGTAAGTTTTTGTCAAGAAACTCGATCAAAGCAATTAATTCTTTACTAAGAATTACACAAATTTAACTTAGGAATTCTTATGCTGTCAGACTCAGCATTAAAATCATGTACATATACTTGCACTTGTGTGTCATGTTGGTTTACACAATGCAAATACGTAACTTTTTCCATGGAAACTCCAGCGCTGGGGCTCTGTTTCACATAAGGTCACAGCATTATCCTGAGCGATAACCCTTATTTGCGTGGATAAGATGTACGTTTTCTCCCAGTTTTTTAAATTTTTGTGTGGTTTTGGTTTTTTGCCTCATGTTTACCGCAAATATACGTATTTTCTGACTTTTTAGGATTCCGTACCAAAATGGTAAAAACGAATCCTTACGGTGCGACTGTTTGTCTGTCCGTCTGTCTGCCACAGCTGGCTATCTCAGAATTACTAATACTATCAAAAAGAAAATTTGGCATGATTTTAGATGACGTTTTCCCAACTATTTTTAAGAAAGAATTATGTTTTTATTGCAACACTGACTCGACGGGGGTCTTAAATAACAAAAACAATAAGATAAAATAAAAATAAGATCAAAATACATGTAGGGTTTTTAAAAATCTCTAAAAGAACACATTTTAGCGAATTTAATCATATTTGTTGTGTAACCGTCGCGACGGAAAAATTGTTAAATTTGCGTCGCGCCGGTTAATATATCTAATTAGAAATAAGTATTTTCTTTTGATAGAATGTAATTCTTTTTGAGAAATAAATTTCTTATACCATACATATTCGAATTGGGGTTACTAGGGCATGTGGGGTATCTTAAGATGAGCGCTATTTACACATTCTCAAACTTTTTCATATTTTTTTTGGAAGCCTGATTTTCGACTTTTGACGAAATATTTAAAAAAATCCGTTCCCCTTTACCTCCAAAGTCTAAAATAGCACACTTCTTCAGAAATCATCAACAATAATTACATTCCATTCCATTATCGGTCAAGAGTTGGCATTGTTCCAAAACTGCAATATTCTACACTAGTGTTAAAACTCTCTGACGAATATAAGCCTCGCCGATGAAAATTTATAAACATTTCACGGTTCACAACCAAAATGTCCAGCTTCCTACCCAACAAAAATTATATTAGTTCCACTATCGGTCAAGATATGGCGCTGTCCTAAAACTGCAATATTCTATACTACAGTGTTAAAATTCTCTGTCGAATATAGGCCTCGCCGATGAAGAAGTTTAAAAACATTTCATGGTTCACAACCAAAATGTCCACCTTCGTACCTCAGGACCTACCTACCCCCTCGCAGGTTGCTTTGGATGAAGCACAGTTGTGGTAATTTTCTGGACACAGATTTATTTAGGCACCTATACGAAAGAAGCTCCTAGTAGGCTCCCATTTACTAACTTAATAAATCTATGCTCTATACTAATCCGTCTGTCTGTTCCGCTTTCACGACTAAACCACTGAGCCGATTTTGATGAAATTTGGTACGGGATAAGTTTGAACCCCCAGAAAGGACATAGGATACTTTTTATTTCGCGATTTTGTCTGCGTCCGCGAAAACCGACGTTTACGCGGTTAGACGAAGTTGCGGACAGAAGGTAGTTTATTATATTATAATAAACTACCTTCTGCCCGCAACTTCGTCTGCGTCAAATTTTTTGCTCCCCCGACCCATCCCATCGCATCGAATCGCCTGCCCGTGCAAGGTCTCCATATTCGTGACTTTTTCTTTTTGTCTCAGCTCCTAAAAGTCCTAGCATGATGTTATATAGCCTATAGCCTTTCTTGATAAATAGACTACCCAACATTAAAATATTTTTTTTTTCAATTCGAACCAAATTAACAAACAAACTCTTCAGCTTTATAATATTAGTAAAGATAAATATAGTACTAATAGAACGCGTTCACCTGCTTTTATGGACGATAGTCTGGTTTATACAGGAAGGGTATTAATGAATCCTCAAGAATTCGGTTGAAACATTTTTCAAGTCACCATAAGCAGTTATGGCTAAGATGTGTAAATAAACAATAAAGATATAATAGTAAAGAGCTGTCCGCCTGTTCACCCTTCCTCGTGTCCACCCTTCCACCTGCCAGCCTGTCCGACTATCCTACTTTTGAAAGACTGTACGTAAAGTACCACGTCCAAAATATTTATATATCATCATCATCATTTCAGCCAAAAGACGTCCACTACTGGACACAAGCCTCCCCCGATTTGGGGGGGATTTGCCATAATCGCCATGCTTGGCAGGCGGGTTGGCGATCGCAGTATGGTGGTAAAATGCATTGAGAACGCTGCTGCCCATTCTCTAGTAAGTCCCACACTCGCCTCTTAGGACACCCACGGGAAGAAATGGGGTGGTGCTATTCTTTACGTCCGGCTTGACACGATATTCGAGTCGAGTCGAAGATGGCGCGAGTCCGACTCACTCTTGACGGTTTTTTTTTTCTTTCTTCACACTGTATTTTCCACATGGTTAAAAATCGGTGTCAAATCAAATCATGGCTCGTTAAATCTTACTTGAGAACTATGTACCTGTAGATTAAAATAAAACACGGTACTGCGTAAATTACTTTAGTAAAAACTTTTTAACCAAAAAAAAAAGCCGCCGAAAAATCTATAAAGCAAAAAATAATTAACCTTTTACCTTAATAACTGAGTTCTTAAACTAATTTATAATGAAGTATACCTAAATAAAGTATACCTAAGTAATTTTGAGTCGGTGCCAAACGATCAATGAACAAAGATCACTAAATTACCTTAAATTTATAGAAATAATCAAATCAAATTAATTTTCTTGTTTTTCCAAATTTACATGGGACCACCTTCGGGGTATATACCCTTTCCAATAAAAAAGAATTATCAAAATCGGACCACTCTATAAAAAGTTGTGCGTGGTCATACATAAAAAATAATATAAGCGTCGACTTGAGAACCTTCTCAGTTTTTTATCGTTGGTTAAAATAGCAACACTATAATTAAATTTTGCATTGTAAACCGTAGCGTTTATTTTTAAACGTTCATTTTAACGAATTAGGATTTTTTTTTCTTATTACACTCGTTATCGCACTCCACCCACCGATTTTAATCTTAACGTTTTAATTTCGATTCAAGTAATTATTTTGACTTTAATTTTTTATTCTAATTTCGATTATGATTTTATTTTTTACCCAATGTTTTGTGGTCAAATAATAAATAACGTTAAACAAAAAAAGGACAGTTACCCTTTATAAGATGTTAGGAAAATAGCTACCGATGCAAACTACATCCCAAACGAATTCACTGGTATTATTTCAAAACATGCGTGGACAAAGAATTTCCAATTTCAACTGTTACGTTTGAGACTGAACTTGACATGTTGACGTTAGATGCACAGCCCAGTCGTTGTTGAAAAATGTTTTCGTAACATCCCTCCTTATTTTATCTTCTGTCCTTATTTTGTTCTCACAAATGTATATCTACAATTTTTGTTTCGAACCATCCCATTTTGGAGATGAGTTTATACGATCATATTCATAGATTTGTGTCCGAGGCTTTGAAACACAATGATTTCAGTAACCTTTCAAGGCAATTAAATAAACAAATCTATTGCAGCCTTTAATTTAAAAATTTCATGGCTCAACACTAAATTGAACTTGATTTATCTCGAACCGATACAAATTAATTGGATCAACATGCTGTGCTGACATTTGCTCCAATATTGACATTCGGCTTTGTAGCCAATGTCAATATTGAATCCATTGTCATTGTAGCATGGTTCGTAGCGTGTTCGTAGCCCGTAGGCACAATGCTACGAGCTACGAGCATGCTACGAGGCTACGCGACTACGTTTGTATTATATTATATCGCTGCTAAAACCTTTTTACTGAAAGGTTGTTCAAAGTTAAAACAATTCACGTTGTAATTACTTCTCCGTATTCACGTAACACGTTACTGAAAGCAATGAATAATTTCTTGTGTATGAAAACATGAAGCATCAGCTCAGTATCTAATTTATATTGCAGCAGCTCATTTGCTTAACGGAGGTGTTACGCTTGAAGTTCGCACATTCATTAGTGTTCTCAATGAAAGCTTGTTAGAATTATTCAAAATTGGTGTTTGCTTGATTTCAATGTTATCTCAAGGAGTTAGTTAAAGCTAAGTGCTATGCATTGTTTATTGCTATGCTTCGTATAAATAAAGGAAGCTTTTAAGGCAGCATCAGACTTTTACTAGCTTTAAAGATAATGAAAAGCTACGCGGTTTACACTTTACAAACTAGGATAGTTCGTAAAGTGGAAACCGTTGAAAAGTTTTCAATTTTTATCGTACCTTACAAGTTGCATAATATTGTTGTTGGCAAGATTATTTTAAATACTTTTTTTTTAACTTTTAAATTAGTGTTTCTCTGGAGTGAAAAGTTTTATTTAGAAAAGATGTGTTTCTATGCGTCTTAAGTAGTTAAAAATAAATAATTCGGTGCTTATTAACGAAGACATTTTATCCTATGTAAATTGAATCCTTATGACGTGTAGATACATTTTTTTTGGATTCCAACTGTAATAGACAAAACAGAATCTTTATAAGATCACTTTTGTCTGCCTGTTACGGAGGTTTTTTTTTTTTTCAAAGTCCCTCTTCGTAGGGATCTGAATTTTGCAATGATGTCTGGTCTCACAAAGTCGCGCACGCAGATCGCTAAACAAAACTATGTTTTTTTTTACACGCTTTATATTAGCTTCACTTGTATGTTTGTATATTTGTATGTTTGTTTGTAACCGACTCCTTATAGCACGATTTTGACCCACTTTAAAAGACCAGATTTCATTCAAACTTTGCACACCTGTCAAGGACCGATGACAATGCAATAATTTCATAAATTTGTGCCATATTCCTTGCCAGGGTTACCAGGACAGCAAAAAAACTGTTACAAACTACGCTAACATACGTCTCAAAATTCGAAACACCCTAAAAATAGACAATAAATTAAAATGAAAAATAAGTAGTATGAAAAAAAGTTAATATGAAAAAAAAGTACAAAATAATGGAAAAAAAGTGGGGTGCCTGATATCATTAAAAAATACCTTAAAAAGCACCCCACGCTTTTTTTCCATTATTTTGTACTTTTTAGTTTAGTTTTCAATGGAAGCGTGTTTTTTAGTTTTTTTTAACTATTATTTTTTTAATAAACATATTGTGATTAGTATCAGTTGAAATAATTTTCTTTTAGGATTGTTACGATATAGGTTGTAGATTATAAAAGTTGAGCGATAATAGTCTCTCAATTGATTATTTTAGTATCAGAGTAAGGGTAAATGCCGTGACACGGTCTCCTTTCTATTGCTCATGTTGTTTGGTACGGAACGGTAATTGTAGTGAGCCCGACTCCATCTTAGCTGGTTTTATTTTATCCTACCGTAACTTATTATTATAATGAAACTCCTTGTGTAAATGAGCCTTACAAAGTACAGTGGCTGGTATATTTACACAAAGAGCTGCTTCTAGACCGTGGAGAGGCTTAGTCGGGAGAGAGATGAATATGCATAGGCACAAACTTGACTCGTTGCCGTTGGCGAGAAACAAAAGGTAATTTTAACTTTGTTATTACAGGCGATTTTTTAAATCTAACATTAGAATACTCAATTTACAATTTGTTACCCCCATGTAGTAAACATCCTATCGTAGGTACTAACGGTGGTACGGTAAACGAATCAGGTTCTTTTATTTCCGGAACATATAAATAGATCGCAGTAACCACATTAGGGCAACCCGATCAAGGGATTAGGTTAAGTTAGAACTTCAGAGCTAGAGACCGCAGGCCACGCGCGACCAAAGCTGGTGAAGTTTAGTGGTGGGAGCCAGACGGTCTCGTCGCGTTACCAGCCAGCGCTACCGCTAAACCGGAATTAGTCGCACTAACTTGATGAGAGATTTTGTAGATCTGTGGAGTAATTCTGTAGAAATTTCTAAGTAATTGACATTGCAGCACCCATTTTTGCTCATATCCTTCTAATATTATAAATGTTAAAGTTTGTATATTTGTAACGTAATCACGCAAAAATGACCTAACGCATTTAGATAAAATTTGGCACACAGATAGTTTATAACCTTGATTAACACAAAGGATTTTTGTTCAACGTTGTATGTGGGTCGTTCTTTTTTAGCGACAGTGAAACGAAGTTTTTCTGTTTTTTTTGGTTTTTGAACTATCCATAATTGTGGTTGCTGTGAGGGATTAAAAAAAACTTGCATCTGTGTTTTCATTACGACTAATTATTATTTTCTTTCCGGCTAGTATTTTTTTATGTTTGTTTTAGAAAAAAATAATGTGACAGAGTGGCCTTTTTCTGTGGAGACCACATTTCGGCTTACCACTCTGTCACGGCATTCTACGGGAAAAAGACGTATTAAATATGCTGATTAGAGAAAATGAACATGACATAATATTAATAGATAAGAAAAATACGGACGTTTATTTGAACCAAATTAAAAAACCGTAAATATCAATATTCCAACGAGATGCCATAACAAGACGAAGGACAGACCGTTGTCGGGAAAAAAAAGTAGAACGACCCATGTACGTTCGCGTGGTTCAATTTCCGCCCTCCAGGTGGGCGACGCCGCTGGCAAAAGCCATTTAATTTGACTGCAGGGAATTTCAAATTAAACTCAAAGCATTTATTTCAATTAAACCATTTACAGGAACTTCTGAAGTCAGAAAGTTCAGTTGCCCATTCCAAAATGGAAATCTCTATGGAAAAGAACCGGTAAGAAACTCTTTTACATCAAGATATTATAAAATCTTGGGTACTTATTTTTTTTTCTGACCGATATGAGAGTAATAATATACTACCTTTGTTTGAATTAGGTACTGTTATTGTATCTTAAGAATGTGGGCTAGTCTTAGTTGTGTGTGTAGATGCTCATGTAAATCGCTTTTGAAAATACCTTTTTCCTATTTTTCTGATGCCTAAGAAAACTTATTATAATAAGAAATATAACATACTTATTTAATTATTAAATATAGAACAAAATAGACGTGAAGGAAAACGTGAGGCAACACTAACGCCTGCACGTCATTTCAGATTTTGAAAAACGTCACAAGAAAATAGTATTACATCCTAATTTAGGAATACTAACTTTAAGATTTAGATTTTCCGAAGAAAGTGTTTCATTTTCATTACTTTGAAACACCTTTCGTACCAACATATTTCACGAAGTGAGTAGATAATTCATGAAAACATAGTCGTATAATACGTTGTCAAAGTGAATATCTGATAAATTATATTTATATGCTAAATAAAAAAGGTTCAGTACTTATCTATGTATTATTAGACTGCTCTATAAAGATTAATTTTATGCACTAGTACACTGTATTTCTTGACAGTGATTCTGTTTAGATTTCCATTATTGCTGAGCAAAATATGCCATCTTATAGGAAACTATGGAGAAACGCACGTATCTATGAAATACCCACCCAGTGTCTGCTTCTAGTTTTAGCGGGCGGAACAGAGATGGCGCTTGTCGGTAATTGCGGACAGGCTGGACACGCCTTAAGGCCACTGGGTTAATACCCACACATTAGAAAATAAGTTATTTTAATGTTTATTTTATTTTTTTACTAAGTACTAACACTAGCTTCATAAGTTTTACTGTACTAACATTCCATGGATTTAAAGTTTGAATTAAAAAGTTTTTATTTTATATTATGTTCTGTGGATCTACCAGCCGGGATACTCGTGCTACTGTTTCGCGCCAAAACTATGCGTCGCGTACCGTTAACGTAGAAAATAAACTGAAGAAAGTGGTCCACAGTAAGGAAAGTAAATAAAGCTTAAATATTTAATCGTAAAATGTAATACGTGATTTTAAATAAGCATTGCTTGTTATTTATGCAATAGTGTGATCCAGAAACAAGCTGGATATTTATTCTATGAAATATTTTGATACGGAATTTGAAACTTTCATTTCGCGAGATAGTGACGATGAAATTGTCACGGGAGAGTTTAGTTATGATCCGAACCGTATTCTTTAAACAATAATGAATTCATTTGTAATACTGATATTTTATTTCATCACGAATATTTTTTATTTCCGTCAATAAAGATGAACTTTCTAACGCTACCTCACAACACAAGTACCTAAAGATTACGCGCCTTCGTGATATCGAACAACTTTTGTACCTACATCACCCCAAAAATAATAGACCTATTTTAGACCTGACTTTTTATTTTCAGAAATTCATTTAAGACCAAATATTTTTTAATATACACAAACGATTATATAGCGACAAGACCGAAACCGAAGTTGTACAGGGTTTTTCAACTGATGGCCGGTGTGGAACTTCTTAGAACATATTTCTGAAATATGGGAAGATAAATGCAGTGTTTTTCATTGATTGTTAATCAAGAAACGATTGCTACGGGATCCAAAACGGGGATCTAGATTTTAAAGTCTGACATGCGGGAAAATTTAATTGAAGATTAGATTTGCCACCCAAAAGAATAAGAAAAAAAGGAGTATCATTGAGGCAGCCGCAAATCAGCCAAGCCGACTTGACAAAGGTGTAAGGTTTGTACAGTTAAGGTTTGTAGACTGTTCGGGGTTACTGTTTACATTAGGTTTGACAAATATTTAGTGTTTACATTAGGTTAGACATGAAACGTTTGAACGTTGTTTTTAAAAGGGAACATAATCATCATACGGAAGTGATACGAAGTGGGCCATTGACACTTTTCAGCTCTATAAGTCCGCAGGGCTAGGTGGCATCTTCCCAGCTCTTCTACAATGGGGGCTGACCCCTTGAGACGATGCCTGGTGGATATCTACCGGACCTGTATTGTACTGAGATACAAACCCCTAGCGTGGCGAGAAGTGAAAGTCATTTTCATACCCAAGTCAGGCAAACCCGACCATACACAACCCAAGGCCTATAGGCCAATAAGCCTCACATCCCTCCTACTGAAAATCCTCGAGAGACTCTGTGATCGACATATCCGAGACGGATGTCTCCGGGTTAAACCACTTCACAAACAACAGCACGCGTATTCCACATGTACCTTTTTTTTTCTTTTTTTTTGTCACTGGCAACACTGGTAGCCGGCCGTCAAAAAACGGTCTCCTAGGTTAATTGTTTGAGTAAATTAATAAAAGTGTTATATATGTGTTAAATTTGTGTAATATAGTAGAACCTAGGTATTAACTATTGTATACAGCGAAGAAACAGTGTTTTTGTCGCGAAATATTTCGTACAAAAGGGATCTGAACCGGCTGTCAACTCAACGCCTCAACGGTGACGGATTTCAAATAGTCATCAATCCAGTGTTGCCAGGTCCAATCTGAAAAATTCAGGAGAAATTTACCCAAAAAAAAACAGGAGATTGAAAAAAAAAAACAGTAGATTTAAGTTTTGTCATAGAAAAAAGAAAGAAAACACATACCTTTATACATACCTATATACGTGCATGTCATTTCAGTCATGATTTCCTTCTATTATTCCTCATATGGCTCTATGATCTCCATTTGAAGAGGCTCATTTCCTTTCAGAGTCGCGAGATTGTTTGAAAGAGACACCGGGACCCTGGCACATGGGCAACTAAAGGAACACGGGTAGGTTTTAGTTTTTTTTTTAATTTTTACATTTGAGTTGATTGAATGAAAGGTAAATTGCGGTTTACGATTTATGACGTATTAAAAAAAAACTACTTACTAGAGCTCGTTCAAACCAATTTTTGGTGGAAGTTTATATGGTAATTAACATGATATATTTTTTTTAGTTTTATCATTATTTTATTTTAGAAGTTACAGACACACACACACACACACATTTTACCACTTTGGAAGTGTCTCTCGCGCAAACTATACAGTTTAGAAAAAAATGATATTAGAAAACTCATTATCATTTTATTATTTTTTTGAGTTTTTTCTAAGTATGGGAAACCCCAAACTTTATTGTTTTTTTTTTATGTTTTTGTGAGAAAATCTTAATGCGGTTCACAGAATACATCTACTTACCAAGTTTCAACAGCATAGCTCTTATAGTTTCGGAAAAAAATGACTGTGACATTCGGACGGACAGACAGACAGACATGACGAATCCATAAGGGTTCCGTTTTTTGCCATTTGGCAACGGAACCTTACAAAGGAGGCTCATTTCATTCCATTAACAGTTTTCTTTTATTTACATCATTAACTATATGTATATTTGATTGCACAAAACCACTTACAGATAACCACTGCATTCAACCACACTGGCTTGGATAATTAATCTATAATCAAAATTTAATTAATTAATTTTTAAATCAAAATTTAATCAAATTTAATTTAAGAGTAAACTCATAAAATCCAGTAGATTCTCTTGCAAAATCAGTAGAACAGTAGACATTGCCTGAAACCAGTATATCTCCTGTGAAAACAGGAGACCTGGCAACACTGCATCAACCCGGGGAGTATTTTGTTTTATTTAAGTAATTGCAGTTATTAATTACATACCACATAACTCCACAAAATACTGCTTAGGTCTCTGAGCTACGTCGATCACACACTGGCACGGTTTATGTCTCCTTTTGTTTGAGAATTAGTGGAAGCAAAATTGATGACGAAAACATTCGCCCAGACAATAAACACTACTTATTATACTACACAAAATAAGCATAGTACGGGCTCTTATTCTAATATCTAATCCTCTTAATGTGTCACGAACTTTTCGCATAAAATCAACTTTCCTTGTACCTACTACCTACGAGCTACGTACCTAACTAGTTTTAAGAAAGATATTAACAAGAAAAGCAATGTTTTGCAATAGTATTTCTTTTCTGTTTAACTTTCCTATCTAATTCTAACTAACTTAATCTAAATGTAACAGCTGTCTCTCAATTGATTACTTAATTTATTATTTTATATTTTTCTCCTAACTACCTCCTACTTATCCACTTAACAAAACATTTTTTCTTGCGACAGTTATTTAGCTGCTTAACTTTATACATTCCAGACTGACAATCATTCAAAATGATGACCCGCAGAGCTACACTCAAAGGATGGAAGCGAAGCTGAGCGCTACCTTAAAGAAGCTAGAAGCATCTCAAACTGAGTGCAAACAATTGCTCCAGGAAAGGGAAGACAGTGAAGTGGAAGTGGAAAACATTATTGCTAAGAACTCCTTCCTCAAAAGTGAGCTGGCTGAGCTACACATACTACACATGGACTTAGCCGACCGGCACAGTCAACTACAACATCAAATGACAACATTTCATGAGTGCAGTGATACACACGAACTGGCTTTGAACCAAATTTTAGAACTAAAACAGAAATTATGTGAAGCCCATAAGGCCCTATCTCTTTCACAGTCTGTCAAAGTAAGTGAAGAGGTTGCTATCACCGATAGCCTATTTTATAAATTGGTAGGCAGTAAGTCAACATCAGTGTGTGAGCCAGCTGTATTAATTGATCTAACTGGTGACGTATCCCTACCATTATGTCCTATTGTTATGATTCACAATAAAAAGAAAGATTATTCACAATAATAAGAAAATAATTAAACGGTCACAGAAAGCAATTAAAACACAAAATCTCTTAAAATTTAATCTTTCCCTAAGAAAGGACGTGTTATCCTTTCAAAAAGTTTAAGTAGTTGTACCATTGAGTTAGATGAATGTAGGGAAAAGTATGATACTGATATTAAGCTCCTATATAATGATATTCTACAAAAGGAGCACTTGCTAAACAATATTTTTGAGAAATATTAGAGGTCACAACAACAACTAGGTGAGCGAATGATTGAGGCTGGGGAACTATTAGAGTTAATGAAGTGCAATGCTGAGAGTCTCTAGTCTCTGACCAAAAAACTGTCATGCAGCTGTGCCAACTAAACACCACCTACTCAGCCTCAGCTTGACTAGTCTCCGCCGGTGTTGGTGCTTCCAGCAAAGCCATGTGTTAATTAATATACACAGTAATAATAAGTCTATATTCTTTTGTGATGAATTAGGTTCAGGCTTTGGAAAAATTTTACTCAATTACCTTAGCCACAGTTTTACAAATCATAGTTATCATAACATAAGTTTCAATCAAATGATTAAAAGAATTGCAAGCACAAACCTAGATACTTATTCCACAATGGTTTTGCTATTAGGTAATAGTACTGGTATTACCAGAGAGGACATAGTGGATGGAGTAGACACCTTACTCAAGTTAAACATAGGGAAGCTAATGTTGTGTGCCTTCCCTACTCTGATATTTTATTGATAATGATCATATTTACAGGTTGAATAGTACTATTCACCAGTTGACATGTTGTCATAGTGACAAATTATTGTATTTTGACACTAATAAATTTATTAGTGGTTTTAAGTTAAATCAGAGTGCTTTATCTCTGTCTTGGAAATGTCGACATTATGATTGCTATGTCGATAGCATATAATGTTAATGAGGTTTTAGCTAGTATAACCATGAATAGTATTAGTGATTAGTCTATGTTGCCTAGTTTTACTACCAAATCCATAATATCAACATCCTCGGAGGCCACTACCAGTCAGATAGAGTTTTCTCTTCCTGCTGGAACTCAGACAGGCATTCTTGACTCTTCAGTTATAGTAGTTGAGGTCACTCCGGATAACTCGTTAAACTAGGTAATAAGACAACAGAAGGTGGTTTCAAATAACCAATTATTGTTAGAGAATAATAAAAAGATATCTTCTGGCATTATTAGTCATGAAAATAAAAAACCAAAGGGAGTGCAACACACTTTAAAATTGTATAATCAAAATATCCAAGGTTGCTCTTCCAAATTACTTGAAATAGAATTGTTTTTAGAAAACACCGAGTTTGATGTCATTTGCTTAACTGAACATTGGTTAAAAGATCATCAAGTCAATAAATTATGAAAATTACTGTGTTTCTACTTAGCTTTTTCAGCCGAAAACGCATGATACATGGCGGATCATTAATATTAGTTAAAAATTCTATTAAATCGAAAAAACGAAAAGACATCATTGGGCTGTCTGTTGAACACACTGTTGAGCTGTCCTGTGTTGAGCTTGATACGCATGTTATAGTATGTGTATACAGACCTCCAAGTTACCAGAATCTATCTGTGTTTGATTCTGTAATGGAAGAGATGCTAAAGAAACTTAGTACTAGTAGTAAGTTACTGGTCATATGTGGTGATTTTAATATTAATTTATTAGAAAGTAACTCAAATACTTTCAGATTATTAAGTCTTTTCAAGCCATTTAATCTGTCAAATGTTTTTATGGAACCAACCCGAGTGGCAGCTTCTTCTGCCACTTGTATAGATAATATTTTTTGTAACTGTGATTACTTACACAAACAAATTGTAAATAAGTTGCCATCTGATCACAGTGGTCAAACAGTAACATTTTGCTCGTACATACCTCTACAAAAAATTCAAATAAGGTTTAGGCCAATGACATGTAAAAATCTAGAGTTTAATCATTCTTTGGCCAGTACATTATGTGTTCACAGTTTTAATAACGAATGTGACCCAAATGAGTTCTACGCCGAGTTCATCTCAATGATTAAACACGCAATTTAATGAAAATTTCTCACTAAAGACTAAAAGTATTTGCACAAAGTTCTTATTTAGTGATTGGGCAACTCCAGGTATACGTAAAAGCAGAGAAAACCTTTTTGATCTTTATGGCCTAAAGCAACATATGACTAATAGAAGCTTTCATCAAGTGTGTGCAACTTGGCTAAATCCCTTAATATTAGCAATAAAATAAAATCAGCGGATGATTAAATAAAAACTACCTGGCAAATAATAAATGATGAAACAGGTAGGAAAAAACAGCGTAATACTGAATTTAATTTAGAGACTGCATGTGCAGTCTCTAAATTAAATTCAGTATTACGCCCCATTAAATCAGATATAGAAATAGCTCAGGAATTTCATTTTTTTTTCGTTAATATTCCCGTTAAAACTACTGAAGCTTTAAATTCGTCACCCGCGCTTTACACTGCCTTACTCAGAAATAATGTAGGGGTATGCCTATGCATTTAAAGATCTTAAAAAGAAGATCTTTGGGGAATGTCTGTCAAATTTTGTAGTTCTATTATTGAAACCATTGCACCCTATTTAGCTTTCATATTTAACACCAGTGTAGACCAAGGAGTCTTTCCGGATCTGATGAAACACAGCAAAGTAGTTCCTTTGTTCAAATCCGGTGATAGTCAAGAACCCAACAATTATAGGCCCGTGTCAGTTCTGCCAGTTCTCAGTAAGGTGTTTGAAAACTTAATGCTCAATCAAATGTTACGTAACTTTAATAAAAATTCCATCTTTCATGACCACCAGTTCGGTTTCGCCAAAGGGCGTTGTAACACCGACGCTGGTGTTACTCTAACAAAGAACATTTTTAACGCCTGGGAAGAAGCACAAGATGCCATTGGAATCTTTTGTGACCTTTCTAAGGCGTTCGATTGCGTAAACCATGAGACACTTTTGCTGAAACTAGAGCACTATGGAATTAGAAATACAGCTCTTGACTTAATACGATCATACCTGAAGGATAGAACGGCCAAAGTCCAAGTAAACGGCGTAAACTCATTAGGGTCTGAAATGGCAATGGGCGTTCCTCAAGGCTCGATATTGGGTCCATTCCTCTTTTTAGTTTACATTAATGATCTACCCCATCTACTTCCAAACCAACCGAAGATGGTGTTATTTGCAGATGACACATCATTGATATTTAAGATCGACAGACGTTCTCAAAATCTTGACGACGTCAATAACTCCATTCTTCAGGTCCAAGACTGGTTTACGGTAAATAATTTGGTACTTAATAAAAAAAAAAACCAAGTGCATTAGATTTCAATTGCCTAATGTCAGAGGTAGCGAATGTGACATCTTATTGAATGGGGATAAACTGGAATTTATTGATCAAACGGTTTTCCTAGAAATCACGCTAGACGAGAAATTACAATGGGGACCTCATATAACATCTCTTGCGGGGCGGTTAAGCTCGGCCGCTTATGCTGTTAGAAAGATAAGACAGTTAACAGATGTAGAAACCGCGCGTTTGGTCTATTTTAGCTACTTCCACAGCATTATGTCGTATGGCATTTTACTGAGGGGTAGGGCTGCTGACATTGAATCCATTTTTATTTTGCAAAAGCGAGCTGTCAGAGCCATTTATAATCTAAGTCGCCGCGAATCCCTCAGGGAACTATTTAAAAGGAATAATATTATGACGGTACCTTGCCAATTCATTTACGAAAATATTATGTATGTAAGAAAAAATCGACATCTTTTTAATAAAATAAGCGATAGACTTAATTTTAATACTAGAAATAAAGACCAAAATAAAGATCTATCTTGATCAACCATTTTTTAGATTAACAAAAGTACATACATCTTTTATGGGGTACTGTGTTAAATGTTACAACAAAATACCTTCTGATATATTGCAATTAAAGGAAAGGAGTTTTAAAAGTCATATTAAAAGTACACTTTGTAAACGAGCTTATTACAAATTAGAGGACTACATCCAAGATAAGAACTCTTGGAAACATGCTGGTCTCGCTCCATAGGACAGTCTTAGAGTTTATCAAACTGGTTGCTAACTTAATTGTGTAGATAATATTAGGTCTTTACCTATGAAATTGCCGTTCTGCAGTACTGGTCATTTCAAATCAAAATAATTTTTGTTTGTCTAAGAATTCTAATTTCAAATTAATTTTATTTTAAAACCATGGAATTCTTTTTCCAAAAGTAGTCATTTGTTTATTGATTAGTGTTACATTTTCATCGCATTTCAATCTTTTTCGTCATCATGGATACGTTAAAAATTCGAGTAATTATGGAACGAGTACCGTCGTAGCAGCAACGCGGCACAAGCGGCACGCAACGTCAACGACGTTTACGGAGCTAACACTACAAACCAACGCACCACCTGTTATTGGTTTGCTCGCTTCCGTTCTGGAAATTTCGACCTGACAAATGAACCTCGCGGTCGTCCGAAGACTTTGGTCGACAATGACGAATTAAAGGCGATTGTGGAAGCTGATGATACACAATCTACGGCTGAATTAGCAGCAGCTTTCGACGTTAGCGTCAAAACAATATTGGTCCATTTGCGTCAAATTGGCAAGGTAAAAAAGCTTGACAAATGGGTGCCCCACGAACTCAATGATCGCCAGCGCGAAGTACGCGTCGAGACGTGCCTTGCATTGCTCAACAGACACACAAATGAAGGAATTTTGAACCGCATTGTTACCTGCGATGAAAAATGGATTCTGTTTGATAACCGCAAGCGCTCAGCAAGTTGGTTGGATCCTGGTTCAGCACCTAAACAATGCCCTAAACGAAAACTTACCCCTAGAAAAGTGATGGTCACTGTTTGGTGGTCTAGCGCCGGTGTGATTCATCACAGCTTCTTACCAAACGGGGTGAGCATTACTGCAGATGTGTACTGTGAAGAACTGAACTCAATGATGGAGAAGCTGGCACATTTCCAACCAGCATTGGTCAATCGCTCGTCTCCGCTGCTCCTGCACGACAACGCGCGACCTCATACTGCACAGCAGACGGTCTCCAAGTTGGAAGAACTGGGGTTGGAAGCTCTTCGTCATCCGCCCTACTCATCAGACCTTGCGCCTACAGACTACTACTTTTTCCAGAATTTGGATAACTTCTTGGCGGGAAAAAAATTCAATACCCAAGAGGCAGTACAAAATGCCTTTGAAGAATTTGTTGCCTCCCGTCCAGCTGATTTTTTTAAGAAGGGCATCAATAAACTGCCACTGCGTTGGCAAAGATGCATTGATTGCATGGGTGATTATTTCGATTAATACAAATAAAAAATACATGAAAAAAATTCGTTTAATTTTTTTCATACAAAACGACATTTTCATAGGTAAAGACCTATTATTTATTTTTTCTTCTATGACACTGATTTACATTCTGTGATTACTGTAACTCATACACTGACTTGTAACTTGTAAAAACATTAGGAAATTCGTATTCTTGCCTTTGCAATGTTTTTGTCTTAGAGTTTATCAAACTGGTTGATAACTTAATTGTACAGATATTATTAATTTTTTTTCTTCTATGACACTGTTTTACATTCTGTAATTACTGTAACTCATACACTGACTTGTAACTTGTAAATCTATTAGGAAATTCGTATTCTTGCCTTTACAATGTTTTTGTAAATATGTGAGCACCATGTATCTATCATATAATCCATTTATCTCTCATTGATAAGATAAGAATAGTTGGTCGCTGTGATCAACTCAAGACAATGTTTATGTTCTTTCAATTCAGAATTAGTCTTCCTACTGACAGTTTATATGGGTAGTTCATATAATTGTTTTACACGCACGCTCTTTATGCCTGGAGGCTTTATTAAGGTTTTAAGTTCTGTTTACGATTTTGTTTTATTATTTACTAGCTGACCCGACAGACGTTGTCCTGTCTCTTTGATGATATTTGAGCACGCATTCTGTCAATTCTATGTCAAATGTCATAATGTTACATTAAAAAAGTTTACATTGTCCTATTATATGGTTGTTAAGTATTCTTAAATAAGTGTTCTTAAATTTTCTAATTTTCCACGCAATTTTTTAATTTTTTTCTTTCATAAGAACCTTCTCCTGACAATTACAAACACAACAACAACAAAAAAAAAAAGTGAAATCGGTCCAGCCGTTCACGCGTGATGGTGTGACCAAGGGAAATAGGGATTCATTTATATATACAGGGTTATTTGTAAAACACCGGCAACCTCTCAGGTCTATGTTACTAACATCATAATCAACAACTTTTGTTCTATGACTTTTAAAAATTCATCATATTTTAGTGCATCAGATTTTCATACAAAAATCGGCTGCCTGTAAATAGGTCAAGTTCAAGCGCCCCCGCCGCCCTAACCCCGCTCCCCTTGCTAATATACTATCGCTTTCTTTTGCTTCGCATAGACTCCGTAACATTTAGAGCGTTCAATGTAAATATTTTTATTTTTGTTTGAAAATCTGATGAACTAAAATATGATGAATTTTTAAAAGTCACAGAACAAAAGTTGTTGATTATGATGTTAGTAACATAGACCTGAGAGGTTGCCGGTGTTTTACAAATAACCCTGTATACAGATTTCAGCTTGAGTTTAGTTTTCAATATTTTGTTGGTATATTGGCGTGTGCTAGCTGACATATGGCGAATAATGTATGTTTTGTTTTATAATATTAATAACTTACACAATATTGTATAGAATCAAGTTCTTCTAACTTAACAGACAGCTGTGCTGCTGGGGAGTTTGTTCCGCCACTTCTTCTTCCCAGCTAAAGCACTAGGAAGTGTCGAAGGGCGGGCGTTTTGGGGGGACTGTCTTATGTAACTTTGACGTTCAAAAAGTGCTGACTCTCAGCCTAGTTTGAATAAATGACTTTTGATTTTGATTTTGAGGTCAACAAAGTCCGCGCTACACAGCGTGGTCTTCAAAATTATGTGCGTAGTGAATCACAAATGCTCAGTATGGGCCGTTTTCATCGACGCAGAGGGCACATTCGACAAAACTACGTTCAATAGCATGTGCATGACTCTTGACAGACACAACATAAACCCGACCTTGAGCGGATGGATCACCAATATACTTAAATTGAGAGCTGAACAGGTCACAGTGAACGACACTACAAGAGCAGTAGTGGCGAAGGGCTGCCCGCAAGGCGTCTTTTTGCCACTTCTGTGGAACCTGGTCATAGACAGCCTCATCAAAACACTCACAAACGACAAAGGATACTTCACCGTAAGCTTCGCCGCTAATATAACTATAAAAGTAAATGGCATCCATAAAAACACCTTATGCTACTTAATGCGCCAAGCCCTGAAAGTCCTGAAACTAGTAAAGGATTGGTGCACAAACACCAGCTATCAGTGAACCTGATAAAAACCGAGATGATCCTCTTCACGAAAAAGAGGAAACTCACGACACTAGAACTACCACGACTGTTTGGCACTACCCTAAACCTATTGACTGAAACCAAATACCTGGGTATATATGTATATATTTGGACAAACAGCAGAATTGGGAAAAACCCTCCAACTTTATTACTACAAAAGCCAGCATAACCTTGTGGCAGTGCAAGCGAATGCTTGACAGGAATTGGGGGATCAGCCCCAAAGTCATCTACATCACTGTTATTCGACCAATTATCACATACGGCTCAATTGTCTGGTGGCTCAGAACAGAACTAAGCACAGCCCAAAAAGACTTCGAAAAGGTGCAGCAGTTCGATTGTGTAGCAATCACTAGTTGCATGAGGACTACACCTACCGCCGCCTCACAGGCAATGCTCGGGCTACCGCCCCTACACCTGATCGTGTGGGAGGAGGCGGCCCTGGCTGCCTTCAGATTGCACTTAGCAGGGAACCTAAGCAAAGGCTCTAGAGTCAAGCTCACACGCATTAAGGAAGATACCGTTTAACGACAACCAATGATAGCATCACCCTGCGATAAAGGCTCAAAACTACACTACTTCCAAAAGCATTACAACGTCATACTCACAGAGGAACACAATGATCACTCGGGCCCGGAAGAGCTAAAAGTCTAGACTGATGGTTAAAGATTGACTCCGGAAACGGAGTCGGAGTTTTCTCATACGACCTTAACATAAACATATCCAGTCTGCTAGGAATACAACACCGTCTACTAGGGGGAATGAGGGGGCATGATACAAGCGTTGTACGCCATAGAAGCCAGAAGAGTTACGGACACATACGTATACTCTCCGACATCACTTCAGTTCTCCAACTCCTAGCTAAAAACTACATTACTTCGAACGTAAAACTAGAATGTCACAACGCATTAGAAGGGATAACAGTTTTTAACCGCAACAAGGTGACACTGCAATGGATAAAAGGACACATCGGATCACTAGGCAACGATGTTGCTGACAAACTAGCCAAAATGGCATTTAGCGCGTCAGTCTATGGATCCGAACCCATCGAGCCCATTCCCTTCAATCAGCTACGCAGGTCGCTACAGCACTGTACCCGCACACAAGCGAAAAGCTGGTGGACCTCAGCGCCAGGCTGCAGGCAGTCCAGGGAAGCTATGTCATCCTTAGATGGGAGGCTGACCAGACGTCTGCTACGCCTAGACAGGGATGGTCTGCGTCTGTTGACGGGCACCATCATGGTACTCTGCCCGCTAAACAAATACTTTCACACAATGGGCATGACGGACAGCCCCCCGTGCAGGGCCTGCATGGAGCCTAAGGAAACCGTTGCACGTGTACTATTTCAATGTACAGGCGTCACTCAGGTTAGGACAGAAACCCTCGGGACACCCAGACCTTACACAGCAGTTCTCACCAGACCAGGAGACACAATCAACTTCTGGAGGGAGGTGGGCTGGTTGAAATAACTACCAAAGGTCGTCATGGCCCATGCACAATAGTCGACTCAAAGGGCTAAGTGCGGAAACCAAACTCTGTTAACATACGGAACACTTCGCGCGAGTGAAACCGCATTTCTCCTGTTTTTTTTTTTAAATTGATGTACCGAAGCCTAAAAAACAGGATATAGCTAACAGAATGGCTAACTGCAGTTACTGGGCATCAGAAACAGCTCTTCAGTAATTTTAATCTCTCCCAATAGTAAGAACACACCGTTCGGTCAAATTTGAATGACAAACTCAAAATGTTTCTCACAGAAAGATTCAAGCTCAAAACTCAAAGCTTTTATTTCAAATAAACCAATTACAGGCACTTTTGAATTGTCAAGTGGCGGTGAGTGAGAAAAATGAAGCTAGTTGGTCATTCCAAAGCATTGGTACCTATGGAGAAGAACGGGCAGGGAACTCCATGGACACTCTTTTCAATCAAAAATGTTGTTACAAATAGTTAGTTACATTATTTATGTTAAAATTATCAACGTGAGAACGATGTAAAGGTATGTGCACTTTGGTTCAAATCTGAAACTGATTTGTTAAATAGATACCGAAATCTGTAAACTTCCTGACCTCACTATTAAAATGATATTGGATTTGAATTTGTTTCCTACAATTTCTGCGTTAAATGGTCTGCGGTTTTATTTTCAAAAAACTGCAGTTGTATAGTGTGGGGTAAAAGTAGGTTAACGCTAACCAATTTCAAAAGACTCTTCTTTCTGGAGTGCATATTGTGTTGTATTTTAAATAAGAGAATTGGAAATTCTCAGCTTCCTACTGTTATTTTTATTAGCTGACTGGAAATACTCTCTAGAAAAGCAAACAATAAAAAGTTTATCCATTAAAAATTAAATAATCAAAATTGGGAAAAACATTTACAAACAATTTGTGAGAAACTTTTGTCGCTGACCTTACGTACGTTGACACTGACCTAGTGACGACCAGATCACGCTACATATTTGTAGAGGGTGGCAAAATGAACAATGTTTACGAATTATTTGCACTGTGACAAATTGAACCAAAAATTCGGCTGGAAAAAGTACAGTCAAGAAAATAAAGTTAATTAGCATATTTTCATAGCAGATTTGTGATTTGATTATACGAACAATTTAATTTGCCAATCAATTTGCTTAACAGTCGATTTCTTTGACTTTACATACATGGAAACACAAATGATTGAATAATGTAATCTTTCGTGGGAGCGAAAACTATACTGTCTATTCAAATAAAATAAATAAATAAAATTCATTTATCTCAGGTACCACATAACCCATACATCCTGTCAGGGTCGCGAGATTGTTCGAAAGAGATACCGTGACCCTGGCACATGGGCAACTGAAGGAACACAGGTGGGTTTTAGTCAGTAAAAGTCTGACACGCCCTCCCGCTCCGCCCAGAGCGGGAGAAGTCATTTAATGATTTCCCATCCATGAAAAAAAAACCCATACATGACAACAACTTTAAATAGTTAAATTAAAAATACACGTAATTAAATACAAACGAATAAATAAAATATAGTAGTATATATTATAATCATAATTGGTAATCAAATAA
The DNA here is from genome assembly GCA_947507805.1 of Aporophyla nigra. Lineage (NCBI taxonomy): Eukaryota > Metazoa > Arthropoda > Insecta > Lepidoptera > Noctuidae > Aporophyla > Aporophyla nigra. The sequence continues at coordinate 6,179,233 of OX382291.1, read as the reverse complement.
AATAATGCAACGCTTATTGGTAAAATATAGTAGTATATATTATAATCATAATTGGTAATCAAAATTACTCCTTTACGTTATACAACAGTAGCCAATTGGTAAAGGCCATGTTGAATGGTCTGAATCCAGTTTTAATTAAAGAGTTAGTAATGTCTAAATAACTACTTTTGTCAATGCATATGAAAGTATAGGTAAAATGACTTCGTTTTAATTATTTAGCTTAGTCTGTTTGTTTGTACCGGCTAATCTCCTAAAAACGACGACGACTTCCGAAAAAACACTTAAAAGTGAAAAATAACCATTATTTCGGAAGTCGGTGACAAGAACATTAAATATATAGCCAAGAATAAGTTTTTTATTTTTCACGTTTTCGTTTTGGTACCTAACTCACACCATTTCGTGTACCAGTACTTGTAACGTAAGCAACAGTGTTAGGAAACAGTAGAATGTCATCTAGATATACAAAGTGGATTAAAAACGTGTTTTCAAGTTTAACGCCAAAAATACCTCACCAAAGTAAATCAAATTTATAGAGTACGACCCCTGAGGTATACCATATCTACTAAAAAAATAATTTTCGAAATCCATACACAATTGCCAGATATATCACCGAACAAACATACAACAAAAAAAAAAACATGCAGACGATTTAAAACCTCCTCCTTTTGGAAGTCAGTTTTAAATAGTTTAGTATATTTAATTTATTTATTTGTTAAATTAAAACAACTAATTAAGGAAAACACAGTTTGTAGGTTACACATACACAAAAAATAAATATTTCACATGTTTTTAAGATAATCTACAACTAGTCAACTACTGATTTAAATAATTGTTACTCTTATAACTTACCCCAATAATGATAATCACAAGCCTAGCTCTAATCCCCGGAAATTACAAAAACAAACAGGTATTGTATTTATATTTATTTTAAAAAAAACGAAAATAAAGTCAACTAGGTATGTAGGGCACTGTTTATAATATTTGAAACTTTGAATGTCTTTTATTTTCTAACGTCATTCATGTGGCGTGGGTGCCTTCTCTCCGTGTTATCCGTGGCGTGCTGCTGTGCTCTTGACCCAGATTGATAACGTTGTTTACAAAACATTGCACCTTCCAAATAGAATAGAAGCTTATAGGAATAATGTTGTTGATGTTTATAAAAGTACCTGTGTTCAATGAAACTGATACAGGTTAGAAAAATGTCAGTAATAAGTGTCACGTTGCCTTAATAAACAGGAACAACGGTTAGCAACGTTGATCTCTACATTTAAGGAGTGAAACTTTAGGGCAGCATATAACTAGACGATAACTAGACGAGTTTAATTTGTTTGTGTCCTCCACGGCTGGCTACGGCTGGCTTTATTGACAAACCGATTCTGATTTAAAAAAAAAAGGTGCAGCGCACAATCTTACTGGTAGATGGGTAGAGGATACTTCAACGAACAAAAATATCTTGTTCTATGTGTCTTAAAGTGTCAGGTTTGTGAGATATTTAGAAGCAAAGGTCGTAATGTTCTCATTCCGTAACCTTTTCATTCAAATGACTCGGTAACTTGATTGTTTAGGACACGGCACTTCAAGACATTGCTACAAGTACTATGCTAGCTCCCATTGATAAATTTATAATTAATGTTGTAACCATTCTCGTCATTGTAGAATTAAATTGCTATTCGGAGTTATTCCATGTTTTTAAAGGTGTAAATGATTTAATATATTAAAATAATTTATTTTAAAAGCTGGCTGGGATTGTATCCACTCAGTAAATATATAAAAAATGTCAGTTAATTATCATGTAACTGCCCCGTTGGTCTCGTAGTCGCAAGCGCGACTGCTGAGCGTGGGGTCCTGGGTTCGATTCCCGGGTCGGGCAAAGTGTTTCTGGGTTTTTCCATTAGGAATTTCTTAGTAGCAGCCCGGAGTTTGGAAGTTGGCGGTGTGATACCCCCGTGCCTCGGAAAGCACGTTAAGCCGTTGGTCCTACGCCTGATCTCTCTCCGGTCGTGTCGGATTGCCGTCCCATCGGACTATGAGAGTGAGGGAAGAGTGAGTGCTCCTATGTCTGCGCACACACTTGAGCACTATAATATCTCCCTCGCCGATGGCTAGTCTCCGTTGAGATTGGCCGCCGTGGCCGAAATTCGGTCTGGAGGACTATTTATATATATATACATATCCCAGTTTATTGGTGGACTGCAACATGTCCATCTTTATCACCTGTTATCTCAGTATTTACTATCTTCCTAGCTATACTATCTTACAAACACTCAATCCCTGCAACTATTTATCCACATTCACATTAAAAACTATGTTGATATAATGTTGATATCTAGTAGACACTAAAACGACCGCTTTTCCCGGAACTGTTCACGGCCATTGACTATTTTCCATTTGTCCATAGATTCATATGCTTGTTACAATATTTAACCGGAAAAAGTTCTTCTTAACCAGGTCAAAATCGCCTAAAGCACAAAGAATTTCGACTTGAGATGTTTGGCTAAAAGTCGATTAAATTCAGCGGGAACAACTGAAGACCTACCCGGCTACGCTGCTTACGACCGCCTACGAAACGTAGGTAGTCTATTTCGTCTTCAAAGAATGAGATTCTTGCAATAGGCTGGCATGATTACGATTATTTTTTCCAATAATCCCTTTGCAACCTTTGCAATTATTTATCCTAGTATTTTCGAAAAATCTTCGATTTATACAATTATTTTGCGACATTTACATGTTAAAAGAGACATACATAAAGCAATATTATATTATTAATGCCTTATTTTTGATAACATTGGTTTTATTTGTAATTATTATTTAATAGCAATTTTACTACTTATAAATTTTTAACTATGATCAAAGAAGTGAATTTTAATACGACGTCATTTAATTGATAAATTATTCATAAGAACGTGCACCGCGCACGCGTTGATGTCGTTTGTTCCGGAAACTTGATGACCTATATTTCAAGGTCGTACCAAACGTATAGCTGTGTAATATGGGTCACACCATACCAGCAGGCATTTTATACAGGAACCGTGTAAACTATAATTAATATAACTATATTATATTTTTGTAAGCGATCTTGGAACATGCCAACCACAGCCTAGCAGAAAAAATCCTTACCTACTAACTACTATAATCTTACCTAATCTTTTAAACCGAAGGTCGGTTCTTTATTAAATATATTTTCCAAGGCTACTATAACATGGCAAAATAATTTTTCATAAGAAGAGCCTGCTGATTTTTATAAATCCTTTTCCTTATTTATTTTTAGGGGCATGAGAAAGTAAGCGGTAAATAAAGATTTTTTTTCTGAGACGTACAGTCTTACAAAAATACTTTATTTACCGCTTGTTATTTTTGTTAGCTTGTGTATATATTTTAAGCTTTTAATTGTGATAAAAGACGGTATTACAATTCATTCAGCTTTAAATACTTTATTCCAAAAATGTATTTACATTATTTAGTACTTGATTTATTTGTTATTCTCTAAGCAAATGTTTTACAATACTTCAGTATCATTCTTTAAGCACATTTTCCGGATAAAAACAGTAGGTGTGTAATAAATACATTTTGCTTACATTCTCATATATATAATAAGTTTCCAAACTAACGAACTATGGAGTGTTTCATTATTTATCTATGATAATGAAGTAAGAAAGTGTGAATAACATTAATGTTTTTTTTTTATCAGTGCTGTTAATTTTTTTTCTTCCATATTGGTCGTGAGTATGTGATAAAATACTACAATAAATAATAGTGGCCAGCAATGTAACGAAAACATGTTGAAGCTCATGAATGAAACCGAAAACGTATACATACAACCTAACCTATTTACAGGTGATCCCCGCCGTAGTAGCGGATGAATGAAAACGCGCACATGCACGCCGGCGAACTGAGTCGTAGTAAATTTGAACTGTCTTGCTTATAGAATAGGGATATACATACAGTGCATCGGGTGATTTATGAACGGCATAAATTCTCCAGATAAATGTCGACCGTAAAGTCTTTGATTTAAGGTTTATTTCAGCCTGTGTTGACCGCTTCGGTCAATCTGCAAGCGATTGTAGGGTTTAAAGTCGGGAAATGCAACGCGCAGAATCAGATGCGTCGCGCCCGTCGTGGTGGGAAGGTGTGGAGCGTAGTAATAGATCACGTGGCCTCCCCACTACGCTCCCTACGGCAACCACGCTTCGTGAGAAGAAGTCATTAAACCACACCCATGAATAACCGGAAAATAAACAATTTTAGACGTTTTATAGAGAATGTCTATATTATTAGAGGTAAGGATAATATTAGTGAGTAGTGTTGTGAGTACCTAACTATTATTTTGGAGTTTTTTATCACAGTTACGAATTAGTTGAGCGACTGACTCGCGGTCGGCGTTCTTTCGCCAGAACAAGGTCGGGGGCGCCGTCTGCGCCCACAGACGCCCTCTTTGGAACTAAACATTCTGAGTAGCTTGTGTTTTTTGGCGGATCGTACGTGGAATACCTACCTACAGACTAAGGCCGTTATGTTGGTACGTGCGGGGAGTACGGCGGGGGGCTGCGCCACATGCGCACACCAGTTTTGTCGCCAACGATCGAAGCGGACGATGACCTTGCGCGGTGGAATACCAAAATTTTTCTCTCAGCCACATCTTGCCACCAAAATTTTGGTAAATACCTAATCGGCAAGAAAACCCGCGAGGCGAGCGGAGTGTAGCACGTGGCCGCGCATGCGCCCGCCAGCCCGCCACTCTGCTACGTATAAACGCCCCCCTAACTGCATCGCAGACAAACCACCCACACCCTTCAATACGGTGCAACGGGGCCTCCCCCACCTACAATAACACTGCACCAGCGATAAATGCACCGGCCCGATGCGCGAATTCCTGGAAATAGAGCTGGCTCGAACGCCGAACGATGAAAGCCGTGACGTCAGCGCCCCACCGCTCCTGTACGGTTGCGATACGAGGTTGCGGGTTCGATTCCGGGGATTTATGATGTTACTTTTTCACTTTAGTTTTTTACTAAACGAATATTAGTATTATTTTGTGTATTATGAATATGAATTTGAATATTATTTAATTTTTATTTTGTGTTTAACAAATATTTTTTTTAATTTTTTTTTAATTTTTTTTTAAATTTTAATTTAATAAATATTTTTTTTAATTTTTTTTTTAATTTTAATTTAATAAATTTTAATTTAATAAATATTAATTTAATGTATTATAAATATTAATTGTAAAACACAAAATTAAAAACAAGACATACAGGAACACATTTTTGGAAAACCTAAAATACATTTGTTTTGTTCCAAAGTTCTAAAGTGGGTCAGTCACAAGCCGATAGGACTTACAATGGAGCTCGGTCAGATGAATATAAATAGCAAATAGTACAGAGTAGTATAGTTTGCGGCTCGACTATGATTGTCTTAGTGGTTTTATTGTAAGGATTGTTCAATTGTTCATTCAACCGAAACTGGTACGAACTGCAAAATGTAAAACATAATATTAAAAAATATTTTTTTACATTCTATGTGAAGTTTCATTACCATTTAATACAACCCTAATATAAGTAAAATGATTTACTAAAATCTTGTTACAAAATCCAATAGGTACCTCTTCTATGTTTCTATAATCGCGAGTATATACAATTGGGTCCATGTTAGAAACAATTCTACCGAAAATAGTTACAGTCGCCATACTAATAATTGAAGTACAGTCAGTGTCAAAAATATCCGGGCACAGACTGTTCAAAATGATTTCAACAACTAAGAAAATTAAACTTTATTTCATTTGTGTAAAGTTCTTGCCAGAATGACAAATATGAAAGACATACACTGCAAAAAAAAAACTTCAGAATTATAAGCAATAAGTTTCGATACATAACAATTAACAAACTACATAATTCAACCGTCACAGTTGAAATTTACCTTTAAGTAAGTTGGTAAAAATAAACACGATATTACATTGCTGAAAAATGTATTGATGAAAATGTTTCCACTAATTTAGACAGCCCACATCAATTAGTGACACTTTCCAAATTATGTTCCAATTTTATATTCCGTTTACGTTCGTATCCCGGAGCTAAAACTCAATTGTGGGTTAAAACATTTAGAAGCACCAATGTGAATATTTTAAAGTTCACACGGGGCAAGTTACGATAAATTAATCATTCTTCTCTAGACATACTTTATTCTGTAGGCAATAAAGCATGAATTCGCCTATTCACTTTCATGTACAGACGCCAGCACATCAAGCTAAACGAAACTGTCGAATTTTCCCACTCAATCTTGAACCTAATACTTTAGCGATAAAGTTGAAAACCTATTTAAGGAATTTGACAGATTGTAGTAGATTTTTTTGTGCTGGCGTACACCCTACTCAACACTAAAATTAAATAATTAAACTCCAATATTAAACGGGACTGTTGACTTTTAAATTGGATTTCAGTCAAAACGTCAATTTAATACCTATTCAACTTCAAATTGGAACTTATGTGGCATGCGGATAATTTATACGGCAAATATTTTCAGAATCAAATTTTATTAACCCTTGTTCACGCTGTTTTGTTTAAAAACCAATTGGTAATTGATTGAATGTTTAATGAGTTTTCGTTATCCAATTTATTATGTGCATATTGTATACACATAAACAAAATAAATTTTTGATAGGTTATTTAAAACCAGTCAAGTATTTCAGAACTTTTGTTTCCCTGAGACTGCTTAAATTGCTGCGGCACTAACCCGGAATTCTTTCGGACCCTATTTGATTCTAGCTGTGATTATGAATTTCTTTTTCAGAAAATAATAATGAAAATAATAATTTAACATAAATTAAAAGTTTTTTACTAGCAGCTAGGTATACAACTGTTACATTACTTATTATTTTTCAAACTAAAAGAATTTAAGAAAACGTGTCAAAACGAGAAGGTATGCACTATAACATTGAAATTCTTCATTGTATGATTTTTTAGGGCTCCAGAAACCAATGAATCCGACTTCAGCTAACGTTTGGTTTTTCTGACACATCAAAAATCCACAAACCCGCATGTTTTCTTTAGTCTAAATCATATTTCGATATGTTATCATCATCAGCCTAGCCTTTTCCTCTCTATGCTGAAGCCGGCTTCCAGTTCCACTGCTATTTAGCTGCATCCGGTTTAACATCTGAATACTAGTATTTTACATGGCTCTACAATCCAGTTACTGGGTTAAAGTTAAGTAAAATAATGATATCGAACCTGTATCGTGCAACTGCAGAGCAAAGACCTCCATCGCCCTCTTCCACTCAAACCTGTCTTTTGTTTGTGCTGGCCAGTTCTTTCCGTTGGAGACAAGTTCGTCCCGCCATCTCCGTCTCGACATGCCGCGATGGCGTCGTACGTTTTGTGGGACCGGATCGGGAGCTCTCTTAGCCGATTTGTCATCGGATATGCGGCAGACATATCCAGTCTGGTCACCCTTAAACTAAGCGGCTCTCTTAAGAACGTCTGTGAACTTGATGTTTCTTATACGGCCCGGAATTCGAAATAATGACATACGGAATGATATTTGATGACTGGCCTGTTAGTCTAGTGGTTAGTGACCCTGACTGCTAAGACTGAGGTCGTGGGTTCTATTCCCACCCAGGACAAATCTTTGTGTGATGAGCACAATCATTTGTTCTGTGTCTGGGTGTAATTTATCTATAATATGTATGTATTTAGAAATATTTAAGTATATTTATCAGTTGTCTGGTTACCATAGTAAAGGCTCTGCCTAGTTTGGGATCAGATAACGATGTGTTTGTTGTCCTCAGATATTTTATTTCTAGATTAGAATCGGTTAAATTAAACAAAATAAACCGCAACACAAAACAATAAAGCAATACATTTTTATTAAGTTCCGGCAACAATCCATCAACTCATCCTATCACAGTCCATTGCTGGACATAGACCTGTCCCAGGCTGCACCACAACACCCTGTGCTCCACCTTCCGCATCCAATCTGCCCCAGTCACCGTCTTATGGTCATCGGTCCATCTTGCTGGAGGGCGTCCCACTTTACGCTTACCAATACGCTTTCTCCGCTCCAAGTACTTCTTTGCGAATCATGGCAAGCCCACTGTCACTGAAGTTTGCCTAGTTTAAAAGCTACGTTAGTAAATTCAGTTCTTTTCCGTATAATTTTATTCTTCAACGAAATTTCAAGCGTAGCCCGTTCCCGCACCATATCAGGCTAAGTGATCTTTGAAGGAATTGTACATGACTTTCGTCTTATTCAAATTCTTGCCGTGGCCAACCCGCCGAGAGGCTCCGTTTAGGCTTAGCAGCACCTTATCAAAGTGTTCCATCATTTGTGCCATTTTTATGATGTTGTCAGCAAAGCGGGTATGAGATATACTTTGAACTTGTAAACCTGCATCCTAAAATGAACGAGAATAATAATTATTATTTGTGCACAATTGTCCATAAATTGAATACGTTTCCCCATTTGGCGAAAGCACGATGCGACAAACGAAGCGCGTCATTTGTCCGTGTTACTTACTGGTGTGGATTTCCCACTATTCCCCAGCGTGCAATATGTAAATAACTACTAACTAACGCCACATACGTATACGGCTCCAATTATGCTGGAACCTGTTTTTATTATGAACGTTAAACATGTCGTAAATCCACGTATATCGCATCTCGCATTTGGTTTTGGCCTTCATTATGTAAATTGCGGAAGAAAATAATACATATTTTATTATACGAATATATAATGAGTTCATACATATCTTAGAAGATGCTGCGATTGTCACCTCAAGGAAAACACACAAGAAGAAAATTTCAGGCCTCCGCCAAAGTTGTCACCTATCCATTGCTTGTGCAGCGTCGATGGATGAGACACATCTAAGATACAGCAGCAGATGGCGTCGGTTTTACTCTGTTTAAGAAAAAGATAGGTCGATCGTGTCGCAATCACAACAAACGCGGTACCAATCCTGCAAGCGATGATTTTTGAGCTGCAGAGCTATGCATATTTCTCCACAGATGTTGAGGGAAGAGCCAAGGCCAAATCAGTACCAAAGAAAAGAAGTTATTGAAGCTGTCGCGGATGAAGTCGAGCAGTAGGTACTACATATTTTACGCCCTTCATCCTCCAAATTCCGGAAATGCAAAAGAATGTCGTCCCTAGCCTAGAATTTTGGGTTAGGATAGCATTACCCAAGTGTGGTGTGGTAATTATTATGTATTTGTGGTCTAAACTTATTTTCTGTAAACTAGTCTGTGATGTATTTATGTAAAGGGTCTTTTATCACCTGTATTATGACACACATATTTTTATTGTATTACAACAGGGGCATCAATATTGTAGGAACTCAATCCAAACTCAGAAATGAAACAACGATTGTCAAGATATTCTTCGATTTAATTATCACTTCAAACATCAACGTTCTGTTCGACGGTTCGAACTCAAGTGCCATGCAAGGCACAAACTGACATAATTTATAGGTTAGCCTGACAAACGTCTCAACCCTCAAATCGCCAAAAACACAAACGTACTAATCTAGTGACGGGTATCTGTCAATGTTACCAGACGAAAAATACTAAACTGTTTATCGTGTCTATGACAGCTGACAGATACGCGTCACATTTACAATAACAATTGGATAACCTAAAACGTGAAATAATATTAGTCTTACAGCTCGGCCATCCTTTAATAAGTGAGTCCTCTCACTTAAACAGAAATAAATTAATCGAGAAGAGGAGAAAAAAAAAATTATCTAAGTACTTATACAATAATAAATCTAAATATTAATTTAGTTACAAAAATTATATCTCATACATTTTAATCCAATCAAACATTCAATCAATCATCATGTTATTAATTCTTTACTCGCATCTTGCATGATCCACTATGATACAATCATCTGTGCGATATCTGTACTCGATATCATTCGTTTCTGCACTAATTGCTCATAGTCTATGCTCATAACAAAGGTATCTTAAATACACATACATCTTGCACGGTCTGCTATAGTCTACAATCATCTGTACGATACCAATTACTTGATACCATTCGTTTCTGTACTGATTGTTCATAGCCTGTGCTCATAACTCAATTTAATCTATGTCATAATCTGTGCGGAACTATGTCACAGTTCCAATCACTGAAAGAATCAATACAATCAAACAACATACGGTCAATCATCTTAATAAATCATACATTATTTAATAACCTCACAATGTAATAAGGAGTTAGTAGTAGTAGTTTAGTTTTCAATGTTTTGTTGGTATAATGGCGTGTGCTAGCTGACATATGGCGAATAATGTATGTTTTGTTTTATTATATTAATAACTTATACAATATTGTATAGAATCAAGTTCTTCTAACTTAACAGACAGCAGTGCTGCTGGGGAGTTTGTTCCGCCACTACTTCTTCCCAGCCAAAGCACTAGGAAGTGTCGAAGGGCGGGCGTTTTGGGGGGACTGTCTTATATGACTTTGACGTTCAAAAAGTGCTGACTCTCAGCCTAGTTTGAATAAATGACTTTTGATTTTGATTTTTTTTTGGATAGTAGCGTAATTAAAGAATACTTCAAAATTTATTAATTTCAATTTTGCTGCCAAAATCAGTTTCATTATTCATTATCGGTATCACTGTCATTATTACTATTTCTGTTGTCGTCGTCACTAGAATAATCATTAAAATTAAGCCAAGGATAAATTTTATCAATTGCTACTATGTTTTCGTATCGTTTATTTCCTTTCCTAGTAAGTGGGGTGTCCTCTACTAAGAATCTGTCGTTAGGTAAAGATTTTACGATTCGATACGGGCCATGAAATTTTGGTATAAGCTTTTTAGATTTACCTATATGCTCTTTGTCAATGATAGTCCTCTCAATTCTAACAAGATCTCCTACGTTATATGCCTTTGGTTTCTTTCTGTTCTTGTCAAACCTAGATTTCGCCCTTTCCTGATCCCTATCGATTTTATTTTTAGCATCGGATCTCAGTTGCATTAGGTCGTCGCCACTAACTAATTGAGTTGTTTCGGAAATCGCGTCTCCCAACATATTCTCCGATGTCGAAGTTAATTTGAACCCAAATAACAATTCTGATGGGCTCTTGCCTGTGGCTTTACTCACTGTCGTATTTATACCTAATTGAATATCTCCTACAAAATCATCCCATGTATTTTCTTTGTTGCCATGGCATTTGGTGCTCAACGCATCAGATATAGTTCGATTGAACCTCTCGACCTGCCCATTCGCTCTAGGAGTAGCTACCGCGTTCAATATGTGTTTTATGTTCAATTTTTCTGTAAACTCTTTGAACTTCCCACTAGTAAAACAAGTACCTCGGTCTGTAATTAGCCTGGACGGAGCACCAAAGTAACTAAAGTATTCATGAAATATTTTGATTGCAGTTGACGTTTTTGTATCCTTCACAGCACGTATATTAACAAATTTTGTGAATGCGTCAACAATAACTAAAATATACATATTGCCCCTCCTAGAACGAACAAATGGACCGAGATGATCTGCATGCAATGTATGGAATGGGATTTCTATTTTTGGGATAGGGTGTAATAACCCTTCCTGTTGGCCTGCAGGGGCTTTATGGTGAGCACATTGTAAGCACGATGACACATATTTTTTTGTGAATCGACGCATCTTTGGGAACCAAAATGTTGCTCTTAACCTACTCAGCGTTTTATCAAAACCAAAATGCCCTACATCGTCGTGGTTCATACGCAAAATTTGCCACCTTACACCTCTCGGTACCACCCAACGAATTCCATCATCTAAGATACGGTATACATAGTCACCCTTCAGCTGATAATTCTTTCGTACATCGGCAACGAATTTAGTTTCATCGTCTAGAAGAATTTCTCGAATTCGCTTTATCTCTTCGTCATTACTCTGTACGGTCGCAATCCAATCGGACGTGTCTACTTGCAATACGTCAATTACATGTGCATTAGTATCGTCAGTGTGTTCAGCCACTGGAGCACGACTTAGAGCATCCACATGAGCCATACGTGATCCTGATCTATATTCAATGGTACAGTCGTACTCCTGTAGCTGAACCCACCATCGTGCGATCCTGGGTATAAGGTCTCGCTTCGTCAACGTCGTTCTTAAAGCATTACAGTCAGTTATTATTTTAAATTGTAATCCTAGCAAATAAACACGGAATCGACTTAAGGAGGCAACGACAGCCAACGTCTCGAGATCAAAAGAGTGAAGTTTTTGCTCATCCTCTGAATTTTTCCGACTGTAGTAGGCTACAGGCCGTAACTGGCTGTCACTACCTCGCTGCATAAGAATGCCTGCGATACCTATCTTAGACGCATCGGTATGTAACTCAGTCTCTAATCGAGCATCAAACAAGGCTATTATAGGTCGTTCTATTAGTTTCTCTTTTAGCGTGTTAAAAGCAGATGTACATTCTTCTGTCCATCTCCACTGAAATTTCGATTTCAAGAGATTCGTCAATGGGCAAGCTATTATTGCAAAGTTCTTGACGAATCGACGAAAAAAACTTGCAAGTCCTATAAAACGTCTTACATCATGTGCGTTTTTGAGTACAGGAAAATTTGAAATTGCAACTGTTTTACGTGTTCCAGGACGTATGCCATCTCCAGATACACAAAACCCTAGAAAATCTATCTCCTTTTGGAAGAAATGGCACTTCTTTAATTTGAGAGTTAGCCCTGCATTGGCCAAATGCTGGAGAACTTCCTCTAAACGTATTAAACCTTCATAGAATGTACTAGCAGGAATCAGGATATCATCCATGTAAATAACAACGTATTTCAAGTCAGAGAGAACTTTATTCATTACCCTTTGGAAAAGTGAAGGAGCATTCGCTAATCCAAAAGGCATTCTTTTATACTGGTATTGACCGTCAGGTGTTACAAAAGCCGTGAGCTCTTGTGAACCCTCCGATATTGGAATCTGGTAGTACCCAGATGCGAGGTCAAGACTAATGAAAAGAGAATTGCCTGATAACCTGTCTAATTGATCGTCGATCAGCGGTAATGGATAGTGCTCTTTACGAGTCTTATTGTTTAAGGCTCTGTAGTCGACGCAAAGCCTCTTCTCACCCGTTTTCTTCTTCACAAGAAGGATAGGACTCGCATACGGTGAGTTAGACTCGCAAACAATATCGGCATCGATCATTTCCTGTACCATTGCTCGGACCAATTCACGTTCCGGATATGAGAGTCTATAAGGACGGTAAACCACTGGCTTCGCGTCATTTAATTCTATCTCCATCTGTACTATGTTAGTATACCCTAAGTCAGCTAAACAAGAGGGAAAACAACCCTCGTACCGCTTTAGTAGAGACTTCAATCTGGATATCTCATCATCAGATAAGTGACCGCCATAATTCAAATCGGAATTAGTATCATGGGTGCTAAAATCTAACATGTTGATTTCAAAACCTTTTACAGATCTGTAAACCCGACTAACCAATATATCTTTATTTAGCAAGAGTAAATGATCGCTAAAATTTTGGACAAGAAGTGCTCCAAAACTGTTTTCAAGGTAATATTCACCCGGCAATAAGTAGAATTCCTTACCAGGCGGACCTCTTAACGAACCCCTGACATATACAGACCCTGAGTAGCTTCTATCGGAAAAAACGGGAATCATAGTCATTTGTTTTGGTTGAATTTCAACATCTGCCTTAAGAAATAATCGCAATTTGTTAATCTCTTCCTTGCTAAAGATTAAAGAATTTGTGGTTTTTGTAATAATGATTCCGGGTTTTTCCGTATAACTGTGACCAACTAACACGGGATATTTCATTATGCCATCGTCAACTACATAAACATCAACCATCTCTATGATATTATTAATATCTATTTTTACACGCGCCATTCCTATCGGTATAACAACATTATTACCTATTCCTCTCATAACGGGTAACTCACCTACTGTCCAAATAATTCCTAATGATTTTGCAACGCTGTGTTGTATCAATGTGCACTGACTGCCTAAATCTACATACCCTTTTACCAGGATACCGTTAACCTTTAGCGAGATCATATATTTTTCATTACTAGTATCATCAATATCGACTTTCATAACTTTTTTTTCTGTACTAGAAATATCTTTACTCTTTTCGTTGGACAACTGCGGGCAATCAATCGTTACATGGCCAAGCCTTTTACAAATGTTACATCTCAGCAACTTTTGTGTACACTTATTACTAAAATGACCTACTTCTTTACAGTTAAAACAAGTAACAGATGCACTGGATTGTGGCCTGGATAACTTTGAATCATTTCCACCTAACTGCTTAGTATTCGAATTCGTATTACTTGATGGTAAATTACTTTTATCATGGCTAATCTTAGATTTGTCAAGATCGTGACTTTGTTTAATAGATTGAAAGTAGTTAAGTACCTCTTCAGGCTCTTGACACTTGGCTGCTTTAGCACCAAGTCTCAAGGAACGATCCTCAATGCCGTAGAGCAGGCAATCAACGGCACGTCTCCCGAAAATCTCGCATCGATTTAACAGATTTAATTTTTCATAATAATATAATTCTAACGATTCATTGTATTTCACGCGTTTATTTAACATTTCGGTAAGTAATTCCGCATAATCGTCACTGCTAGGAAAAGAATCAATTAGTTTAGTTTTCCACTCAGGCCACGAAAAAGACATTGAAGGCAAGGCCTGGTACCATGTACGAGCCACACCTGCAAGTCTGGGCAATGCGTAGTGTATAACCTGATCATCACCCCAGCGGTACAGCTTCGCACATTCGTCGACCTTGTTGAGCCACATGTGGACCGTCTGGCCCTTGACCATGGGGTCAAATTCAGGAATAACGTTACCCAACATCGGAAATTTATTGCCTTCTGGCTTTGCATTCGACAAAGATTTAACTAACTCGTTCAAAAATAACTGAGTCTCACTATTAGCAAACATAGATTTGTTTACCTGATCATTCCCGCGTGGTTCATCACTTACTGCGGTGTTTGATGAGCTACGTCGGTTAGACGGCCGCCTTCGGCGTCCGGTATGCCGCTGCTCACTCCGCTTCCTCATCAGGCTTCGGCGCGAGTGATGCTCTTCCTCACTGCTACGTTCCCGGTTTCGTCGACGCCGCCCATCAGTCCGTCTCCGAGGTCGACTCCTCTCTTCCTGGTCACTTGAATCGCTAGGCGTGCTTCTATTTCGCCTGCGACGTTTCTTCTTACTCAGGCGATTCTCACTGGCTTCATTATCACGGCGATGCTTACGGTTTATGCTCACAACGTCCGGAGTATAACGAGACCGACTCCTAAGCGATTGGTTACTGTCACGGTCCATAATCACTGATATTTTCTAAAACTTGTGGGTGTGCTGTATAAATCCCACTTCTGAGTTGTAGGAACTCAATCCAAACTCAGAAATTAAACAACGATTGTCAAGATATTCTTCGATTTAATTATCACTTCAAACATCAACGTTCTGTTCGACGGTTCGAACTCAAGTGCCATGCAAGGCACAAACTGACATAATTTATAGGTTAGCCTGACAAACGTCTCAACCCTCAAATCGCCAAAAACACAAACGTACTAATCTAGTGACGGGTATCTGTCAATGTTACCAGACGAAAAATACTAAACTGTTTATCGTGTCTATGACAGCTGACAGATACGCGTCACATTTACAATAACAATTGGATAACCTAAAACGTGAAATAATATTAGTCTTACAATATGATGGAGGCATTTTTAAGCATTGCAGACAATACTGATTTCAAATATGTTACACTGTGTAATAAGTATAACAAAAATACTGTGCATAGGCAATACATTATAAGAACCAAAACTATACATGATTAGTCAGCGTCATGTGTGGCGCGTTTCAGTAGCCAGCTTAGAAATCGCTGGATCTTTACACCTCTTACCCCCAAACTTAATCAAAGCTGCCAGTCATGCTCTAGTTAAACCCATCACGCATATCTGCATCCTAGCTCTGTCTACTGGAACATTTCCACAGGCGCTAAAAAAAGCAATCGTACACCCAATTTTCAAGTCGGGGGACAGAGACGGTGTCACCAATTACCGCCCTATTTCTGTTCTACCGGTCATCTCTAAAATACTGGAAAGAATTCTCTACAAAAACCTCAGCCGGTTTCTCGACAAATACCAAATAATCTCCAATAACCAATTTGGTTTTAGAAAAGGTTTATCTACGGAGGATGCAGTGACCGCGTTGTTGGATATTGTGGTGGATAAACTGGACAGTAAACAGAAGTGTGTAGGTATCTTCCTGGACCTCTCTAAGGCATTTGATACCGTCTCTGTTCCCGTCCTTCTCGCCAAGCTGGAGTCAATTGGGGTGCGCGGTGATGCCCACAAAATATTTAAGGACTTTTTACTGAACCGCACGCAATGTGTGAAGATAGGGGACAACATTAGTAGCGAAGAATTTTTAAATTACGGTGTACCACAAGGAAGCCTCCTTAGTCCTCTGCTCTTTCAGATATACGTGAATGACCTCTGCTCCCTCTCTCTGCCTTCTACCCGAATCCTGGCATATGCAGACGACACGGTCATTCTGAGTTATGGAAATGATTGGGCCACGGCAAATAAGACTGCTGAAAAAGCACTGCACGAGACAATGCTCTGGTTGTCTAGTAACAGTCTTACGCTAAACATTAGCAAAACTCACTTTGTCACTTTTGGCCTCAGACCATCCCTCCTGCCACCAATAAACTCAATAGTACTCAAAGCGCATATATGCGCTCTCAGTGATCCACATTGCTCATGCCCCTCCGTTTCCCGAGCCCCGGTTGTTAAATATCTAGGCCTACAGGTTGATGCCTGCCTATCTTGGCACTATCACCTTGAGACTTTGTCCGCGCGGGTTAGAAAACTTATTTATATCTTCAAAAAACTTAGACTGTCCGCCCACAGGGAAGTTCTAAATATGGCTTACTGTGCTCTTTGTGAGTCCATCTTAACATATTGCATTGCAGCCTGGGGAGGAGCAGCGAAGACTGCGTTTATACAGGTGGAGCGGGCACAAAGAGCGGTAATTAAAGTGCTTCTTGGTAGGCCTTTTAGATTTCCCACGCAACAACTTTATATGGATTACAAAGTTTTAACAGTCCGACAACTTTTCATCTACCGTGCACTTATCCGCAAACACTCAAACACACCATTAAACACAAGCCATGCCTCCACAGTAAGAAGAAGACCAGTACCCCCGTGTCCTACAAAAAGCACGAACACTACTTTTGCTAAACGACACTACTCATTCCTAAGCGCCCACACTTATTATTAAAGTCAATACGAATTTCGAAAGACGTTCGTACTGGCAGGAAGTCTGTTTTCACAAGGATTGACAATTTTTTGGACTTCGTAATGTAGTTGGAATATGTAGACACAACTGCGTCGTTGGAATGGTAGGACGCAGTAGCCATTCTGAGATCCCGTGACTCGGTCCTCTTTTCTCTTCTTCATCTTGATAAACCTTAACTATGCAGACCAAGTTTATAAGTAAACTTTTTGTCGCTAGAAATGAATAATAAATTTACCTATTATTGTTGTACCACCAAGCCCCCAATATGCTGCAGGGTTTCAAGATTCAATAGCCTTTCCAACAGTAAAGATTTCAAATCTAGAACTTCGGAGGTAAGTAGGCCTTGTGGAATGCATCGAGTGCCAACACCTGTGCGCCGTCCTACCTTTAAAGCACGGCGGGCAATGCTGGGGCGGCTGCTACAGATGCGATAAAAATACTCCAATCTTTTAGGGAATAATCTACTTGGCAACTTAATTTTTTGATACATCGCCAAGCGGTTGGCCGGCTTGTCACGTGACAAGAAAGCTGGCTTATTATTGGCCAAAGAATCGGCATTACCATCCAACGTGGCTATGACAATTTTCTTTTTAATGGGTACCTTTCGTGTAGACAGTGATGGGGACGAATTTTTTGATGACCTTTGATTATTTCCCCTACTTTTTATATCTATACTAATACATATTATTTTTAGACTGTTAGCTTTTCAAATTGTGCGAATATAAATAAACAGAGTAGGTTTTAAAAATAACAACACATCCAGTACACATGTATAACATATACAGGATGTTAGGGTAAACACCGTTATCCTTGAAACCAGTGATTTGGTTTCGTTAATAGAACGTAAAACCAATGAAAAAAAACAACCTTTTTTTTTGAAGGAAAATCTGTATTTTTCCACAAGAATATTTCACCCTAGGCGCGAGGGCAACAAACTTCGCCACCCGCGTTGCCCGACGCCGACGCACGGGTCGCGGTTCGCGACCCCAGTCAGCTGTCAGTCTCGGTAGCGAGCGCACGTAACGCCCGCGCCGCGTCTCGTAGTCGCTCATTTCTCGCGCGTAAATTGTTTTACAATGTCTTACACAAATGAACAGTGGACCGAATTGGTTCGGCTTTACGCCATTGCGGGTAATAATCTGAACGGGGCGCGTAGGATGTACGCAGAATTGTTCCCTGGACAACCTGTGCCAAGCCGTGAAACGAAGTTGGCGGCGACACAAAGGCTACGTACCTACGGAACGTAGTGGCTACGTGCCCACACAAGAACTAAATGATAACGATCGCATACCATGATACCACGGATGGTATTTTCGCAGTGACTTAAAACCTCGATAACATTTCCATTTTGTCTACGGACGAAGAGAATAAAAAAATGTATTCAAAGCATTTAAAATCCAAAGCCATTTCGAATCAATTTACATTTAGACTCGTCGCGCAAAATCTAAGGTAGGTATTTGTGCCTGTCCTAAGCCAGGAAAAGTATGAAGGGAAAGTTACATCACAGGTAATGTGTCTTTATGTGTTGTGTGGGTGACAGGACGGCCGGCGATCGTTGTAGTGATTACGTCACTCATGCGCATATCCATGAATTTGCGGGCGGTGTGGGATAAAGTCCGTTCTAAACCTTTTTAGGAATTTTTATTTTTTTGTAACTTGTTCTATTATTTTATATTTAAATCAAACTACCCATGGGTTAAGTGACAACGGTGTTTACCCTTACATCCTGTATTACTAACAACAATACTTTATGTGAACGATACATTATAATACCACTAGTTTACACGAATAGCCGGCGTCATGATGGCACGCTATCCGCGATATTCATAATCACCGGGTCATTTTCCTTTTAGCCCAAAGTCTTCATGAATGTCGACAAATGTTCATGCGGCTCTCGTGTTGGACGAAACTCTTAACTCGGCCCTCACGGCAAAATTTGTTTTATCAAAGATTTCCCAAAAAAAAAATTATGCTTATATAAAGTAATTTTGGCGGGGCACCTAGGTATACAGCAGGGTTATTGAAACAGCAAGACGGTCCGGTTGGTTCACAAACGCACCTTTCACGGAAACTATACCTTTTCCTCTCCAACTCGATGCTGGTCTGCAAGTTGACGTTCCTTATTTTTATTTTTTTAAAAGCATTTGACACCGTCGATAATGATATTTTACTAGTTCTAGTTCGTAGAAGTTGGATGCACACCTCATCGATTGCAGTTTTTTGACAACTATATGCAAGATAGTCAGCACTACGTTGACTATAATGGATGTGACGCCTACGTAAATTACACCTGATCCGGTGTTGGTCAAGGCAGCAACTTGGGGTCAGTCGAATGCATAATAATGGTAAACGATTTGCCTGAGCTCATCAGACATGGGTCTTGTGTACTATTTGCAGGTGATCTTAACTTGCTGTGTAGGATTAGGAATGTTGTGAGCGCTTGCAAGACGACATAGATAGGATACTCGAACGTGGTTGGTGATGAGTTTCACCCGCGTACCTACTTCGTGAGTACGTGGTACACGCAACGCCTATGCAACGAGTCACACAAGTACGTGATTTAGGGGTGTTCTGCTACTCCTGAATTATTGTTTCAGAAACTTGGTAATAAATCGGTAGATATGGCAAAATAAAAGAAACCAACCGCATTCGGTAAAAAAAAAAAATGGCCGCCATTTCCAAACAGTTGCAAAATGCCTTATTATGGTGGATTTGTTGATAAAACTGATCGTATTGCTTCGCCTTACTGGGTCGGACACCGGTGACCAAACACACTGTATACAGTAATTTTTGTATAAAATGTAGCTGCTATTTTATTAAATTGCGGTGTTTTACTATTTCCACGCGAACGAAGTCGCGGGCAGAAGCCACTTACTTCTAAGACCCTAATCTCCCCAAAACTTGGTCCATTATATCTCCTTTTTAGGGTTCCGTTGCCAAATGGCAAAAAACGGAACCCTTATAGATTCGTCATGTCTGTCTGTCTGTCTGTCCGAGTATGTCACAGCCATTTTTTTCCGAAACTATAAGAGCTATGCTGTTGAAACTTGGTAAGTAGATGTATTCTGTAAGCCGCATTAAGATTTTCGCACAAAAATAGAAAAAAAACAATAATATTTGGGGTTCCCCATACATAGAACTGAACCTCAAAAATTTTTTTTTTCATCAAACCCATACATGTGGGGTATCTATGGATAGGTCTTCAAAAAGGATATTGAGGTTTCTAATATCATTTTTTTTTAAACAATAATATTTGGGGTCATAGAACTTAAACTCAAAAAAAAATAATCATCAAACCTATACGTGTATCTATGGATAGGTCTTCAAAAATGATATTGAGGTTTCTAATATCATTTTTTTCTAAACTGAATAGTTTGCGCGAGAGACACTTCCAAAGTGGTAAAATGTGTGTCCCCCCCCCCGTAACTTCTAAAATAAGGGAATGATAAAACTAAAAAAATATATATGATGTACATTACCATGTAAACTTCCACCGAAAATTGGTTTGAACGAGATCTAGTAAGTAGTTTTTTTTAATACGTCATAAATCGTAACCCACAATTTACCTTTCATTCAGTCAACTCAAATAATATATAAAAATTTAAAAAAAAAACATTTAATTTCATAAACATAAACCTTATGCATAAACCGTGAATTCCTGCAGGTTTGTACGGAACCCTCGGTGCGCGAGTCCGACTCGCACTTGGCCAGTTTTTTATTATTCCTTCACCCCAGGTATTCTTGGAGTTCACTTTGCACAAATAGATTTTTTTTTATGCTAATCATTAAAAGTGTGGGCAGTAGGTACCTACTAGGACATGCAAACCGGATACCCGGATAACCGAAAAAACCGGATAACCGACTGATTTGAAACCCGGTTTTTTTAGGATAACAAATCCGGAGTTTTCGGTTTTTTCGGTTAACATTATAAGTAAGCATTTTTCGACTACTAAACTGACGGCAACTACAACTCAGGAAAACTTAGACTATACAGTACCTAGTAAATGTTTCATGGAACATCAAGGACCAACTCCGACAAGAAATAAAGAAGGCTCTCAAACAACATACCTCTGGTGCAAGCCTATCTACAGAACTTGATTTAGAAACTAAAATCAGGGTGAACATGGCACTTTACGACGGTGGAGGAAAAATGGGAGAGCACTTAATAAAAGTATATAAAGCTTTGGAATCTATACCTCCAACAAGTGTGGAAACAGAGAGAGCCTTTTTATCAGCAGGTCTCATCTATACTAATATTATAAAGCTGAAGAGTTTGTTTGTTTGGTTGAACGCGGTAATCTCAGGAACTACTGGTCCGAATTGAAAAATTATTTTTGTGTTGAGTAGCCCATTTATTGAGAAAGGTTATAGGTTATATAACATCACGCTACGATTAAAAGAAGCAGAGCAGTAACGAAAAATGAACGAAAACTAACAGGCAATTCGATGCGACGGGAAAGGTCAGGGTAGAAAAAATTGACGCGGACGAAGTCGCGGGCAGAAGCTAGTCTGTTTTATCTATAAGAATGACAGATTTATTTTGTTTTGGTTTATTAGGGAATAAGACTTCCATTTTATGCGATATTTCAATAATTATTTTGATTTCATTTTACGTACTGTTGATTTTGCCTGTTTGTATTTTATGACAGTTCAATTGTTATTTAATATTCTGTAATTTTAAGCCTTTGTCTACCTACCAAATGTTCCAAATTGTGTATGTTAGGTTTTAAAGAATATGCTATTTTCCTAAATAATAAGCTTTATGATTATTATTCTATGTTTTGTATAAAGAAAAACTTTTTGTATAGCCTGTTAGTACTTGTAGCTTATTTCAGTCCGTAAAAAATTCATATTTTGATAAGACTTCAGCATTTTCATTTCTGTACAGACCGATTTAACCGGTTTCCCCGGTTTTGTAAACATAAACCCCGAAAAAACAGGTTTTTATAAACAACCCGGTTTTTGCACGCCCTAGTACCTACCCAAACCGTTCGTATATTAGTATGTATTAAGTTCCTGAAGCCTATTGAGCCCCACGAATTTACTCGCCTGTAAAGGGCGAATCGACACTTCAAATAATATACAGGATGTCTCAAACATAATGGTCCAAAAGCAAATGGGGTAAGACATAAGTGGCAACTTTAAAAAAAAATTGGGACTTTTTTATAGGTGAGAAAATTTTGCAAATTTAATCATTTTCAAGAAACTTTACGGTTTAAACCAAATTTTCGAAGTAGCGAAGTGAAATTTGGCTCGAAGATTCATTGATAGTGTAGAACTATACGTACATTATGTACTCATTTACCTTCAGTGTGGCTCGTCAAGAGTTCAGTTTTTCTTAAATTTTATTATAAACTTTAGCAAAACTTTTTAAGCCCTGAGTAACAAGAAAATACCAGTAAAGTAACTAAATTATCGACCAAATGGTGGGAATCCTCAGGGAAGAAGGCTCGAGATTTTGCAAAATGCGGCGTACGGGCAGGAAGTCCAAACTTTCGGAAGAAACTCTGAAGCTAATGACGGAACGACGTGAAAACCCACCTGTCACTTCGTCAGAACAACGGGCGCTCAACAATAATATTAGAACATTGGTACGACGCGACCTCCGACGCTCTAATACACGCTCCATAGAGGAAGCGATCGAGCAGAATCGGGGGTCGAAAGTGTTCGTCCAATCACTTGGGAGGAGCCACCTGACGAAGTTGACTAAATCTAGTGGGGATATCGTCGTTTCGAAGCCGGAGATCCTTTCGGAAGTCTAAAACTTCTATGGCCAATTGTACGCATCGCATGCATCTCGACCTGATCCCGAAAATGAGGATTCCAGAGCCACCTTAACCCGCCACTACACAGAAGACCTGCCCGATATCAGCCAAAACGAAATCGAGGCGGCTCTTAAACAGCTTAAAAATGGAAAAGCCCCTGGTGAGGACGGGATTACGACCGAACTCCTGAAAGCGGGAGGAGGTCCAGTCCTGAAAGAGCTTCGAGAGCTCTTCAATTCGGTCCTGTTCTCTGGGAGAACTCCAGAAGCGTGGCGAAGGAGCGTAGTCGTACTTTTCTTTAAAAAGGGGGATAAAACCCTTTTAAAGAACTACAGACCCATTTCGCTCCTAAGCCACGTATATAAGCTGTTTTCAAGAGTCGTCACGAATCGTCTAGCGCGGAGACTCGACGAGTTTCAGCCACCGGAGCAGGCCGGGTTTCGAGGAGGATACAGTACCATAGATCACATCCACACAGTGCGGCAGATTATACAGAAGTCCGAAGAGTATAATCGGCCGCTGTGTTTTGCGTTTGTGGACTATGAGAAGGCTTTTGACTCTATCGAGACCTGGTCTGTTTTGGAGTCTTTGCAGCGATGCCAAGTTGACTGGCGATACATCCAAGTGCTGAGATGTCTTTACGAAAACGCGACAATGACCGTCCAAACTCAGGACCAGCGAACTGAACACATCCCCCTGCGTCGAGGAGTGAGACAAGGGGACGTAATTTCCCCTAAATTGTTCTCTAATGCATTGGAAGATGTGTTCAAGACGCTGAACTGGAGTCGACGCGGTATTAACGTCAACGGCGAGTACATCTCACACTTGAGATTTGCAGACGACATCGTCATATTGGCTGAATCGCTGCAGGACTTGCAGCAGATGCTGGACGACCTAGTTGATTCTTCTAAAAGCATTGGTCTCCGGATGAACTTGGACAAAACCCAAGTTATGTTCAACGAACACGTAACTCCGGCACCGATTTCTGTTAATGGCGGTACCCTCAGGGTTGTTCAAGAATACGTTTACCTCGGGCAAACTCTGCAGTTTGGTAAGAACAACCTTGAGAAGGAGGCTAACAGAAGAATTCAGCTGGGTTGGGCAGCGTTTGGGAAACTTCGTCGAGTCTTCTCGTCGCGTATTCCGCAGAGCCTAAAGACGAAAGTCTTCAATCAGTGCGTCCTGCCTGTTATGACCTACGGAGCCGAAACGTGGACACTCACGGTACGACTGGTCCATCAATTCAAAGTTGCTCAGCGAGCTATGGAACGAACTATGCTTGGAGTATCTCTGAGGGACAGAATCCGGAATGAGGTGATCCGGCAGAGAACCAAAGTTATACATAGCTCAAAGAATTAACAAGCTGAAGTGGCAATGGGCCGGCCACATTAGCCGTAGAACCGATGACCGTTGGGGTAGACGTGTTCTTGAGTGGAGACCGTGAATCGGCAGACGTAAGGTAGGACGCCCTCAGGCTAGGTGGAGCGACGATCTTCGCAGGGTGGCTGGTAGCAACTGGATGATAGTTGCCGAGAATCGGGCTGAATGGCGTGCAATTGGAGAGGCCTATGTCCAGCAGTGGACTGCTATAGGCTGATGATGATGATGAACTAAATTATCGTTAGTTACACAGGGCACATTTCATAAAGATAGATGAGAATATAGAAAATAGGTAAAATTAGTTTCATAAGCAGGTCGAAAAATACGAAAGATATTTAGCTATAACTTTACCATCTCTGAAAACCGTTGAGTATTTTAATTTAACACTTTCAGACGTGACCTTCGGATACATGTTTTTTTTTAAAGTTTGGTTCCAATAGTTATTAATCTGTATTTAGTGACTATGATTTTTCGTAAAAAGAAAACATATTGTTTGGATTAACGACAACGTCTTTTGAAATTGCTCCGTAGTGCTCGGATTGACTCCAGACTCAGTCGAATGCGTTCAATTGCATTGTTTATTGTTTGTCTTAGTTCCTGTATACTATCAGCATGTTTGTTTTCCGGGCATACACAATTTCTTTGAAGAAACTGTAAATAATATACATAATAAATAGGGTTTAAATCAGGTGAATCGTCTGACCAAGACCTCCGTCTTAATGGTAACGTCGTCATGGCGCGCGCGAACTACGCACGTAATATGGCACGCAGCATCATCATGTTAGAGCCACATCCTTTCCAGCTGGAGTATATTATTATAATTATTTTCAACGTTTTCGTGCAACCCAGGCCGATCATTTTGCAGCTCAAATAGTTCGATGAACCGGCGTTTCCACATACCGACTGTAAATGGATGTTGAATATTTCTCTCTCTCCTAGCATGCGGGTTGTTGACGCACCAACAGCGTGTGTTATGAGTATTGAACACTCCAAATTTTTATTCATTAGACCACACCACATTACCAAAAAAAAATAATCAGCATTGTCTCATGTAACAACCCCAAGGACCAAATAGCACATGGGCGCCAAACGAACACTTGTACCCCCTTGCCACCCTTGGTCTCCCTGCGACGATTTTGGCCAGTGGCCGGTCAGTGGCCCCGCCGCCAACCACTTTTCGGCCGCAACGGATAGGCAAAGCGGCCAACGCCATACCGACACTCCTCCTCCTTGGCGGCCCCACCCCGTCCGCTAACAGACGGTGGTGACCCCGTGCTGGTCTCAGAAGGTAAGGAGAGCGGCTCACCTTAATACCGGCACTCCTCTCCCGCCACGGCCTCCAACCTTCAGCCACGATGCTTCCCTTACGACATCGCGGCCAGCCTCAGTTGTGATGTCGCCCAAGCGGCACCACAACCAACTTTTTCGCTGCTACGTCGTCGGCTTGTTGATAATTGCCCTGACGAGCAGCCCTTCCTCGGGTTCCTTTTCGCTTCATGCAGTTTAAAATCTTTATGTATCTACCATAACTGTAGACAAGTTTTATCTAGTAGACGGCCCACCAGCTGACATTAATTGAGTAATATGCCCATATTTTTGTTCTTCAAGATTTGTTGGGCAGCTTTATCAATTAGTAATAACATTCGTTTGATTTTCTCTTATTGTCTAGTTAGGAAATATTTTTTTTTTAATGTTGGCCTACTTGAGTGACAGGTTTTGTTTAGTTAGCAAGAATCTATCTGACTTCTTTTTCTGTCCATGTTATGAGGTGGATTTTAAAGTTTTTTAACCATCAAGTAAGTATCATCTTGTTATTGAGGAATATTATGTAAAACGAATCTAGGTATGTTCAGGTTGATTTTACCAAGATCTATAACTGTAAAATAGTTTGACACCTCACAGTTTATGAATGGAGTAACTGTCAAATCTATTCACTGCATAAGACCTACACAAGTCATATATTAGTGGAATTCGTCTTTAATATTTGAATAGTTTCACGTCTAGCTCAGAAAAGTGTGCCAGCACATAGTAAAAGGACCTATTCACCCAGTCCCACTGTAAACACATTAAAATGTTAGAATGAAGTCATAAAAATAATGTCACTGTATTATGACTATTTGTGACACAAACCCGCTCTCTCGCAGGAACATCACGTATAACTGCACATTAATAGATATTTAAACATTCATGTGATATTATTTAGAACGTCGCCAGCGACTCATGCTTTAAGTAACCCCTGTTATGGAACAGTTTGTCAGACTGAAAATTATTATATTTGATTCGAATCCAACTATTCACAGCCTAACCGTATTTAGAAATCATGTTGTCTTCCTGCCGACATAATATCTGGTATTTATATAATGCTACTGAATAGATTCAAAGTCTTTCTGAAATTATTATCCACAAAACATCAAAACTGCAATTGCAGACATGCTGAGAGGAAAATATCGCAATGAGTTAACTTACGAAAACTTTCCAAAACTCCTTCCGGTTTCCGAGGATTAATATAAAATGCACGGCCATACATCCACTTACATTATTTCCGTGTAAAAATTTGCTACTTACTGGCCACTTGAACGTTAATTAATTACTGCTAGCTTTGCTCGCGGATTAATGTTCAATTCAAACGGCATACGTTAAACAAAGCTCCATTGCTCTTCGCTTACATAACACACGCCACAACCGTTCCCTTAGGCCTTTATCTCTTTCACAAAGTAATTCTGTAATCAAGCATGCTTCTGATATTAAAGGACAGATAATGTTATGAATGTAGCAGGGTATATATTTATTGTTTTAAGGTTATGTTCATTTTAACATGGATTTTTGAGAAAAATTATGTGTAGAAATATTAGAAGACATATCGATGCCGGAAATTTCAAATGTCGTAAGGGACGTTTAAATCCCAGTCCCTTACGACATTTGAAATTTCCGGCATCGATATTTTTTCGCTACAAATGGGTGAAATAATTTACACAAAGTACAGCGCCTGCCTTTTTTATTTTTGGTTGGGAAGCCATCTTAATGACGTCTCTCCGCTCCACCCGAGCTGAGGGCGTGTCAGACTTTTATTGACTAAAACCCACTCGTCTTCCTTCAGTTGCCTGTGCAAGGTCCACGGTAACTCTTTCGAATAAATCCGCAACCCCTTCAATGTTTGCTGACATCTCTTCGAGGTGCGAGTGGAACTCAACGCGTTGACCCGGCCCTGGTCCTTATTGGGCGGCAAGCCCGCGCCTACGGTGGCTGTGAGTCTGCAATGGACTCCTGACGCCCGGGGTGAATCCTCCTACGGCGGCTAGGGGCGTGAGTGCGCAGACACTGCCTCTCCTTCACGCGCCCTACCTCTTCCTTCGCGAGCATTACTGCTTCGCAGAGGGAGGTGACGGCATCACATGCCCATATCATGGCCTACACCACGGCTGGACACGAGAGATCGTCACCGCCGATTACCTCCACGAGGACACTGCGGCTCTCCGCCCAGGCAGGCCTCCACCGTACCCTCATGCCTGGGTTTGAACTCACGACCTTGTTCTTGTAAGTCGCAGTCGTTACGACCACCACTGGGCCACAATATCATTGAAGACAATGTCAAACCATTTAGTATGGAGAAGCATGGGCAAGAAACTCCACCGTTACTCTTTTAAAAATGTTTTACAATATTTTAAATACATGCAATATAAAACGATGCACTTAGAATAACATTACTTTACCACAGTAGGTAAAAAGATTTGTTGTTCCAAGAATATTTAAGATTAACAAGTATTTTTGAACAACTTTCCCCTAAAGGGGTTAATAGGGGATGAAAGTTTTTATCGAAGTTTATCATTGTTGCCAATGGGCAATCTCATCGGGCGTATGGCGTGTTAGTCTATTACCAGATTTATTGGGTGTCAATAGAAGATTTTTTTCTAGAAACCCATTATATTTCCCTCGAACAACCAAAAGGGCTTCGAACAATTCATGGCTATATTTACCCTGCTGTTTCCCAGTGTGCAGTGTAGACAAAACCAATCGGTCTATTGAAGGGGTTCAAGGCCATACAAATGCGTTTCTATTGAAAGCCGCATGACTTACATAAATCAATGTATAGTTACTAGGCACCAAAATAAAACTTTTTAACCAAAAAAATCAACCGCCGAAAAAACTGAAAAGCAAAAAGTGAGTAACGCCGCCGCGCCGATTCAAAAGTACTTAGGTATTCTTACATTAGTTTAAGAACTTAGTCATTAAGGGTAAATAAAAAGTCCTCATTTTTTGCATTTCAGTTTTTTCGGCGGTTTAATTTTTTTCTTCAAAAGTTTTTATTTTATAATTTTTTGTGGTTATCTATATATATAAAAGAAAGTCGTGTTAGTTACTTCACTTATAACTCAAGAACGGCTGAACCGATTTAGCTGAAAATTGGCAGGGAGGTAGTTTAGAGCCAGGAGAAGGACATAGGATACTTTTTTTTTTTTTTTTTTTTTGCTTTTGGCAAAGGATACTTTTTATCCCCTTCGACCGCGTTCTCGTGTGATGTGACATAAAACGTCAAAGAGAATACATCTATATATATAAAAGAAAGTCGTGTTAGTTACTTCACTTATAACTCAAGAACGGCTGAACCGATTTAGCTGAAAATTGGCAGGGAGGTAGTTTAGAGCCAGGAGAAGGACATAGGATACTTTTTTTTTTTTTTTTTTTTGCTTTTGGCAAAGGATACTTTTTATCCCCTTCGACCGCGTTCTCGTGTGATGTGACATAAAACGTCAAAGAGAATACATTTCACTATAAAACGTGGTATGACAAAAACTTTGCCTTCGAGGTACCAGGCGGTCATAACTTGGTATGAGCTTATTAAACAGCAGTGTCAGCCAGAAAACGCTTTATGCCTTCGAAGTAACAGGTTATCATAACCGAGTAGGAGCTACCCAAACATATGAGTATCAGCTAGAAAACGCTTACCAGATCACCACCGCGTACCAGGTTGTCAAACTTGGAAGGTTTATTACAACATTTTGAATCTTAGGCGATACGAAGTTCGCTGGGTCAGCTAGTTTCACTATAAAACGTGGTATGACAAAAACTTTGCCTTCGAGGTACCAGGCGGTCATAACTTGGTATGAGCTTATTAAACAGCAGTGTCAGCCAGAAAACGCTTTATGCCTTCGAAGTAACAGGTTATCATAACCGAGTAGGAGCTACCCAAACATATGAGTATCAGCTAGAAAACGCTTACCAGATCACCACCGCGTACCAGGTTGTCAAACTTGGAAGGTTTATTACAACATTTTGAATCTTAGGCGATACGAAGTTCGCTGGGTCAGCTAGTAATCTACTAATTACGACATACTTGCAAAATCGGGCTACTTTGTAAAAAGTTATTCGTGGTCATGCATTACAATCAGTAAGTGAACAATCAATCATCCTCTGTTTTCCTACCCTTTTTTTTGGATGGGAATCATCAATTGACTTCTCCCGCTCTGGGCGGAGCGGGAGGGCGTGACAGACTTTTACTGACTAAAACCCACCCTTGTTCCTGCAGTTGCCCATATGCCAGGGCCACGGTAACTCTTTCGAACGAATCTCGCGACCCTGGCAGTGTTTTCCTACCCTTACGGTTGCATTTTTTTTCCAAATTATATGGGACCACCTTTCCAATAAAAACGTAAAGAATTATCAAAATCGTACTACTCAGTAAAAGTTATGCGTGGTTCTACATAAAAAATATATATATATGCGACGACTTGAGAACCTCCTCCGTTTTTTTTCGTCGGTTAAAAACGAGTATAAGCTTCCTCACCGGATATTGAAACTCCGTAAAGTGTTCAAACCGAGGAGCGGTCTCGAATACTACAGCTTGCGATGTGTCACGATCTGCAGTGCTATGCGAGAGTGTTGGAGAGCGCTAACCGAATTGCTATTGAAAGCAAATCGAGTCGGAAGATCCTTTGTTACCGAGCAAGTGAACATAAATGGTGGAGCGACGGTGTTCCCGTTATTTATGCGGTAGCCGATATGCAGTACTAATAGGTCAGAGAATTTGGTGGAACTGCGAAGGGGTGAAAGTGGCAATTGATTAACTATCAAATATTAAATTTTAATTTATTTCATGTTCTGCCAACTTCGTTTATTCTATAAGGCCGTGTTTTCGACACTTAGCTTTTAGGTACAATGTACCTTAAATATTGTTATAGTATCCAACGGCGAAACAAAACATCGTAGGGCAACTTGGCAAGTCACTAAGAAGTGGTGAAGAATCACATAGTTCATTCTCAAGGCGAAGAGGCCGAAGAAGCCGACCTGCACTGGCACAATTTTTATAGGCTAATTTAACGTTAATGTAACGCAGTATTCTGGGTGTAAAAAGACAGGACAGAATTCGCAACACCACGCTACGTTTCAAAACGGGTATAACAGACGTAGGTAAAAAGGCTGCCAGGCTCAAATGGGATTGGGCGGGTCACATTAGTCGTATGCAGGATAACCGCTGGGCTAAGGTCTGCACACAATGGGTGCCTGAAGATGGACGTCGCCACCGCGGTCGGCCCAGAAAGCGCTGGCGAGACGACCTAGATACGTACCGCGACGACTGGTTTGAGGTGGCGTGGGACAAGAGTTCCTGGAAGAAATTGGGGGAGGCCTTTGCCCAGCAGTGGGACAGTATATGCTAAACAAAAAAAAAAAATTTTACGTTAGGGATATCCTCAAAAATGAAATAAGTATGTAGTATCTTGCTTACGTATTGAAAGATGAGATGCTTCTAAAATATGAAACACCACGTTTGACGTAGGTACACAAATATGCTTTTCGACAACGACATGAAATGAAAATTTTACTTCAGAACACTGTAAAATGAAAAGATTTTCACATTAAATATTAGTTTTTAACAACGTTACTTACACCGCTCGAGCACATTTATTTATTCGCCGCTGTGCTATATTAAAGAGTATACCTCGTCTTTTTTTATTTTTAATACGTCCACTGGTTATAAAA
Source organism: Aporophyla nigra (assembly GCA_947507805.1). Taxonomy (NCBI): domain Eukaryota; kingdom Metazoa; phylum Arthropoda; class Insecta; order Lepidoptera; family Noctuidae; genus Aporophyla; species Aporophyla nigra. The sequence goes on along the minus strand of OX382291.1, from coordinate 6,147,846 downwards.
AATATATTCTAGATAGAATGAGAATGTTTCAATTTGAGTCTACGGGAACTAGCTTTTATGAGCATCAGAACACAAAATGTTGCTGCTAGTTGAGATTACAGTTCATAGATGAAAACTATTTTGAGTGGTAAACCAAGTCACTTTAGTCCTAAAAGTATAATATTTTTCGTAGTCTCGAAAGTTACTTAACAGTGGAAGAAAAATATTGGAAAAGTTTTCAGTATTTAAGTTTACCCAGAAGGTTTGACATTGATTCATTGAGACTCATTAAATTTCTAGGTGAGAAAGTAAAACTTCTGGTGGCTGGACTAATTGTTAGCTTATAGTTTGACCTGATCCTTTGGTAGAAGCCGTATCTACATTTTCTCTTTAGTAGGATTTCAACGTCTCATTTCAAGTGGATTACAGGCGTTGATTATTCAGTTTGCTGACGTAATTACACTGAATATAGACACCTTGTTAGCATAAACTTTGAATACGTAGACTCGTAGAGAATAGGTACACGTGTCTGCTGTATAAAGTGACGTCAGATGTTAGCCAAACCTGCGGAGTGAACGGCAGAGGATAATTAAATCAATGCATACTAATGCTATACTTTAAATGCAAAAGTAACTACCTGTCTTTCTAGTCTTTTTGTCTGTCTATCTGTAACCATTTCATGTATTAGCGTAGCTGCATATGATTCAATTAAATGCACACGGTTACACCATAGCCTGAGTTAGAACATAGGATATTTTTTATCTTCGACGGGCAAAGAGGGGTTTTAACTATATTAACACGTGAAGCAAAAGCTTTGAACCCCTTTTTACGAACATTTTGAGGACGGAGCATTTAAGGTTTATATGGAGCCTTCTCCGTGCAGAAAGAAGAAGGTAATATTTTTATATAATAATGCATTAGTTCTAACGTAAAATTCAAAAGAATTGTGATCGAATTTCGACCACTGGGCGACCTTTTGTATCTATGTATGTGTGAATCTGTTTGTTTGTCTGTGTCATCGTAGCACTCAAACGACTGAACTGATTTGGTTTTTTTTTGTTTTGTCTAAAATGTGACTTATTCACCTGTGTTCGTTAGCTCAGCTCTTTTTTGATTAATGAAAGGATTCAAGAATGTTCCTTAAGTCCGAGTCGAAATTTAGTATAATATTACTTCAATGATATTAGAAATACTAAGTAATCTTGAAGTGACTGCTGCATCAGCGCCTGTAATTTGCACACAAATGTACAGAGGCGGACGGACTAAAGATATAACTTTACACCAAATTATTTGGATGAAAATGGGATGAATAATTTATGCTTCACGAACGTATTATATATCTTTATATATATAATTCTACTGTACGTGTGTATGTCACTGAACTCCTCCTAAACGGCTGGACCGATTTTTATGATTTTTTTTGTATGCGTTTGGGCGGCACCCTGGATGGTTTAGATCCACAAATCAGCCCGACAGATGGCGCTGCTATCGAGTTCTAGGAAACAGGACAACGTCTGTACGGTCATCTAGTATATATATATATTTCTCGTTTCAATATCGAGGATCATAATTCAAACAGCCATACACTGAACAATGCAGTCGATAACTGCGTGCCATATTTAATAATGTGCGAGACCATTTCGCACTATTCGCGTTCTTTCGTGACTGCAGCGCACGCGCAACTTTGTACACCCGAGATTTCAAAGCGCGTCGCTTCACCCGATTTCTAAGAGGACGTATACTTACTTTTGTCAATACAGTTGATCGTTTGCGGTACTGAATTGCAACAAAAAAGTCATGGAGTTCAGGCATAAAGGCATACGTATATAAACAGCAGGAGTTCTTTAAATTAAAACCAGTTGGCCTATATACAACTCAAAAAAATAAAAAAACAACCCTTGATTGCATTGCAAACTTTTTTCAATTATGCCCGTATGGCGTACTGAAAGAGATAGGCAGTCTGAATGGTGCTAAATTGTGCACCGGACCATGGTTCGGTGCACGATTTAATTAAGTTCAGACAAAATGGAGATCCATATGAATGATATCAGCTCCAACAGAATTCTAAAAAAAAGTCATTCGCAGTATACGAATAAAAACCAATAAGATCTTGTGTCAAACGTAAATGGTTGTTAGAGAGTAATTCAGACTGACCTCCGTACTAGTAAAAACTGTATCACGGTAGGTCAGTATTCCTCGTTCTCCAATAATCACACACGTTGATACCGTAAAAACTACAGCAACTCTTTACTAATAACATAAATTACTAAAATAGAATGAATTCAAGTCTTGACGTTCAAAAGTCACTTGACATTAACTTTCACAATACGATTCGTAATAACCAAAATATCGAGGCGAGAAGTAATTATATACATGTTTTGTTTATTTATTTTTTAATTCGAGACCACTTTTATTTTTGTACGCGTGTTCCTGTGGCAAATAAACCTAATCTCTTTTCTCGCTAATTAAAAATTAACTTAATAATAAAAGTAGAGTAAAGCTGCAACTAGCATAACCACACGCACATCAGATTAACCATACATTTTTAGCCAACTGCAATGGGCAAGGAAACTCCATAGTAACTTTTTTCAAATGTTCAACAACGTTTTGTGTATATTATTTGTAATATGTAAATCCGAAACTATAGTTTCAAGGAATCACTCATTCATGCATTCATTCACTCACTGATCAATCAAGAAATCTCAAAATATACTGGACCTACGAAAATTAAGCTTAGCACACAGGTAGATTATGAGTAAACGTCAGCTAAGAAAGAATTTTTGGAAAGTCCCACCGCAAAGGGGTGGAAGTTTTTATGGAAAATTATATTCCTCGTGTCGTAGGATAATTTTATCGCGGTAGAAAGTTCTTCTGGGACAGTTTTCAACATCAACGCGGGCGAAGCCAGCAAAAGCTAGTTTCCAATATATTTTGCATAATTATGGTTTTACTTTCAATGGTTTCAATAACACTAAGGACCCTTATATAATGTTATGTAGGCTGTTTAAAAAAGTCATGGGTATTAAATTCCATTTATAACTTGCACTCACCCAAAACCAAAAATAATTCAAATAAAACAAAAAGTTGAAAACTAAAACCCAACTACGACAAAAACGTTAACCCAGTTAAGGTTACAAACAAGTACCTAAAAGTAACAAAATAACATTGGTTTCCGTATTTGTGTGGGTGTTTTTGCCGTCGTCTTTAAATTTTAGGTTTTATTCGACGTTTAACTTTAGAAGTTCATATACTAAATAGTGTTTAAATTATACGTTTATAACTTTATTCTAGTATTCTACCCAGCGAAACCGTAGCTCAACTCAATTATTATGTTTTTCCTCATAAGAGCGGAAAATTAAATTATTTATGAGTGAAATAAATTGTCATAAACCGTCTTACATGACTAAGGGTTTGTTAAATAAGACACGGCCTTCGGTAACAAGCGATTTAATTGCACTGCATTAAGAAGCGTACGCGCACGACTCGCAGGTCGTACATCTATATCTATAGCTATCAACTAACTAACCTAACATCCCTCCACCATATATTCTTAACTACAACGTAACAACTAGAAGAATTTCCGATAATTGGCTCGAGCAATATTCCTTAACTTTGGACGAACTTCCGTATCGGTACGGAGATCAGGCTTAGGATTAGCTGCCTCAGGTACTAGCTCAGCTGATAGCTCAGCTGCTGGTTCAGCTGCTGGCTCTGCTGCTGGCTGGGCTGCTGACTCAACTGTCGTTGCAGCAGCTGGCTCCCTGCTTCCCTCTCTGAGCTCTGAGCTTGCCTCGCCCCACTCTTCCTCTTCCCCCGTTGAGTCTTGGAGTTGCTGACCTGATGAATGAGCACCTTGTAGCAATTGTTGTTCTCCTGTCCCGGAGTCCGCTACTGCCCATTCCATGTTATTGTCTTGCCGGGCCTTGTGCGTTTTTAATTTGTACATTTGGTTTTTATGTTTTTTAATTGTAATGTTTTTCTCTGGTATAAACACGTCGTATAAACTTTTGCCAATTTTATTTTGAACTGTTCCACGTATCCATTTGTTATTGTTACTTCCTTTTACTAGTACTTTAGAACTCTTTCGTTTATTTCAAGTCGTTTAATTCAATAATCATTCGAAGAGATTGGTTTAAGGTGAATGCCTAGATAGCCCTCGCCATACATTTTTCAGGTGTGGAAATCTCGGTAAATAAACAGTTTCTGCAGAATAAAAGCAACTTTAATGAGACTTAATAATGTATTATGTTCGCATATGGCCCAAATTTTATAAAAAAAACAGTATTTCTAGGAGAATTAGACCGAATAAAAAACGAAAAATCTTTACATGTGTGAGTGACCTGAATCGCGCCATCTGACGGAAATTTATAGAACCACCGAGAAAGTTGGTTGCTGTTGTGTTACGAGTTTACGATTAGTAAACATTCATAATAGATGGCGCTGTTCGATATTCGAACATTTAGACAAGAATTTATCTTTTAAATTCGATAATGCGACGTTGCCATTCTAGTAGCAGCGCTCGCACCCCGCGTTGTTGCCATACCGTCAAAGCGTGATTGCTTGAGTCTTGAAAACTTGCGAATCGTTTCCAGAATATTGTGTTTCTAGCAAGTTAGCGCCGGGCGCGCGGGTTTGCCCGCGCAGTTAACATTTTTTGATTGATAAAATGTTTTTTATTATGGAATGAGAAAGAATGCTTTACATAAAGTGAAAAAAATATCTCTGCGATCTGCCCTTGGTTCACACAGATACAATACTAATGTAATTATTGTATTATCTAGTTTAAATACGTAGTAAGTAGTTACTAGTACACGACTTTCCAGATTTAAAAATCTTTTTAATGTATGTAAGTAGGTACTGATAACATTCTGATACGCTTAGGTACTAATCCATTGGTTTGGGTTGAATAAAATCAGAGAATAGAATTTGATGTATAAGTAAGTTATGACTAAATCAGGCGATCAGCGAAGCTACCTACACAATGGTGAAACGTAGGTACTACGTACATCTATTGATTGAATCATATTTCATTCATGTGAAACCAGCAAGATTAGTGAATACACAGACAAACCACTTTGATTTTTCATAATTGCTTATTTTACTAGTATTATTAGCACACACAAAATGCGTCAAGCAGGGTTGCCAACTTTATTTTTTAGAAGATCGTACCATACATTTTAAAAGATCGTACTTTGCTAAGAATTCAAAAATAAAAATAGTACGCATTGAAATTTCAATAAAATAAATGGTAAACAAATGTGGTGGGTGTTACTAAAACTTCAACGCAAAATTTAACATTTTGGTATAATATTTAAGAATCTGGACACCAATTTAGCAACTAAACTTTACGACGAGGTTTTTTTTATTAAAGAAAAGGGGCTCGGAAGAGACTTTGTCATGAAATCCACACGAAACAATAAACACCAGTATCATTAGAACTTAAAACGGGATATTTACCATGTTTATTATTACTTAAAAAAACTGTGCTACCTACTACGGAGAACCATTCAAATGAGTGCCATCCGTGAAACAGTTTTTATCAGGGCTTGTTAACGTTACCAAATTCACACTATAAGTATCGTTAAGTAACGTTATTTTCATAAAGTTAATATTTTAACGGTAAAACGGGTAACGATACTTTGGTATCGAATCTATAAAATAACGTTACCAATTAACGTTACTAGTATCGATACTTTTACATACATACATACATAGAATCACGCCTTTTTCCCATGGGGGTAGGCAGAAACCACGGAACGCCACCTGCTACGATCTCTACACACTTCTTTTGCCTCGTTTAGGTTCATAAAATTGGTCATACACACACGCCGGTTGCGAGTACTACGCACCTGACCTTTCTGAAGAACATCACCAATAAGGTCCCTATATGTCCTCCTAGGGCGTCCCCTCCCGGTGTTTCCACTCACATCTGCCTTGTAAATACCTTTTGTGAGCCGACCTTCATTCATCCTCTCAACATGACCAAACCATCTAAGCATACTTTTTTCAATTTTTGTCACTACATCTTCTTTTACACCACACCGTTCTCTTATCACATCGTTACTTAATGCGTTGTTGTCAACCTGCGCAACCTAAGCGGAACGCCATGGGCGGCGGCGCTCTACGGCAACATCGCCAATCAAACGGTGCAAATGCAACTTCAATAATGTAGACGAAAGAAAGAGATGAAAGAAAATAAATAAAAAATTAACGGTACTCAGTTACCGGTAAAACGTATGCCAAGTATCGTTACCAAGCATTACGTGACCTCTACTAATAACGTTATCTTCGTCCGATGAAAGTAACGATACCAAATTTTTAACGTTATTCAAAGCCCTGGTTTTTATTGAAAAGTGAAGTGTTTTTGTGTTTTATTGACGGTAAGTGTTATTTTTATGTGCAATGAATGATTTTCAAGGTGATATAGAGTATTATTATAATGGTACAAAAGTGTAAGATTTAGAAGATGAAATACAAAATCAAACGTTAGCAACACTCGTTGATTGTCGTCACATGACATACTACAAATTTCAAATATTCTCTCTGAAAACAACAGCTTGGTGGTGGTGTTATTTCTGTTTCTTGAAACATTTCATAAATAAGATACATTTGCTGTTGTTTGTAATTATTCTTTTTGATTACAGATTGAATTGCAACTGAACTGCCTAAGATAAACCCGACTAATAAACTTGCATAAATGTATACGACATGTGTATTCAGGACCGCGAAAATCACGGAAAAAAGTGCAAGCAGTATTCAAAAGACATCATGGAAGTTCTTTTAGTGATCTATAGTGAGTAAATTAGATTCCCATAAGATTTCGAATCAGATTTACGTGAGTGGAGGTTATTTGATACTCGTTGGTTCGTGTTGTGTCTTAACTGTGTACTTTTAACTGTACCTATTTCATTTATTTATCTTTTATTTCAGTCCACATTCAACTCAAGATCATCATCAGCTGTCCAACCATTCGACAGCTGAAGATACGCCCTAAACCTATTCGCGTGGTATACCAGAAATTCGATACGAAGCCATAGCCTGCAGCTCTAGCTTCAATACAGTTGAATCTGTTACAGAGCAAGTAGAGACTGTTGATTTTGATTGGCCACAACCCGATTCAGAGACTGAAGCTTATCAACTAACTGTGGAAAGAACATCAAGTGACAACTTATCAGGTTTGGTAGGGTACCGTATTGTTGACTTGAAGAAGGTCATATGGTCACAACTTTGATTCTTCATCTGGAATGGTAAGTCCCAACTTGATACCATATTTTTGTGTTCATTACATTAGTACGCTTTTGCTTGTTTGTAGTGATGAAGTTTTTGTTTGACAATACCAAAGTACAACATATTTTACACAATGTTCAGTGTAACAAATATCATTATTTCTTGGTATGTATGTATAAAAATAATGTATTTCTTGGATTGTTTCTTTTTAACAGCTATTATTATTTTGATTCTAGGTCCAGGGTCAATTGCGAATTACCAAAATGAATAAATGTTACTTCATTTGCTTGATATCTGTCACCCAACCATTGACTGTCATAAAAGTTAACCGGGATGAGGAAGTTATCAACGCTATGATGCCGAAGTTGGTAACATTTTTTAAAACATGTGTACTGCCGGAAATTATTTTGAGAAGAGTTGAGTTGAGAAAAATGCTAAATGTCTAGACATCAAGGAATTAAAAGGTATAAAAATATAAGTCTTACTCATTTCCTAACTTATTCCGCAGGTCTCTGAGGTGTCGGTTCAGTAAGAATAGTCTAACAAAACTGTGTAAATTCATTTGTTGCAGCGAAAACTGCGTCTTCCAGCATTTGATTCAGATCACACGGAAATTATATAAATGGAAGTAAAAAGTGACAAGCAGAAGACTGATACGGCGCGGCGGCGGCGGCGACTGCAAAAAGTAGCGCGTAGAAAAGAAGATATTTTATTATAATATTTATAAGTATCTTTGTATGGTGGTACGAGTCGATGGTTCGAATCCAAGCCGGCACTTTGCTGAGTGTAAATTATTTCATCACCACAGTTCAGAGGAGGCCTGAGTCTCAGCAGTGGGAACATTATAGAATAATTAATAAGCTTTTTGCACGTAGCGATGTATAGTTTGTGTTATTTTGTTAGTTCATAAGATTTTTCTGTGTAGATAAGTTTCACTCATGTATTTAGGTACCAGCCTAACAATTCAATTGTAAAAGAATATTTATTGCAGTTCAAAATTGTATCATAAGTAGGTATTCTTGAAACATAAATAAATGTTATGGTTAGCTAGCAACCCCTTTGTGTTGTTGTGTAAGATACATGTGCCGTTATATATACTTACGTATGATGTTATTTATATTGTAATCTACATACATAATTCTTTCTAATACTAAATTCAAAATCATAATTGTAAATATCAAAATATTTAAAAAAGTATGTTATCTTTGTATGGTGGTATGACTCGATGGTTTGAATCCAAACGGAAACTATCTAAGTAAATGTAGTGAGAGTAAATAAAACGATTATTTTTATGAAAATATTAACCCCTTTTTACTAAATAAATATTATTAATTTATAGTAAGGTACAATAAAAAGCTTTACAATGTAATAAATAGTCTTTTATTTATTTATTTAGTACACGTCACTATTTACACTTCCATTCCTTCTTCTTCCTTACATTTCTTCCCGTGGGTGTCGTAAAAGGCGACTAAGGGATTTACTAGAGAATGGGCAGCAGCGTTCTCTATGCATTTTACCATCACACTGCGATCGCCAACCCGCTTGCCAAGCGTGGTGATTATGGCAAAGCCCCCCAAATAGGGGGAGGCCTATATCCAGCAGTGATCGTCTTGCGGCTGAGATGATGACTATTTACACATTACAATTTAGGTTCAGTCACATTACTACAACTTATAGGGACAGTGTACCTATATTAATTTCATTTTAAACTGTTTGAATAAAACGACATCTAGTGGTGTCGAAAGTTACTACTATTTACTTTGTATGTGTGTGTAAAGAGTAAAGTCAAGCGGCTAAATCTTTAGAATGTACAAATCTTTGTATGAGACCAGTTAACAAGCACAGTGACTATCTAAAAAAATCAAGTTAATGCCCTAGGTTTCGCATATAATAAAGTTATCTATTAAAGATTTCTAAGTTAGGCGTAAAAATTGAAAATGTTCCAAATTGTGGATCTAGCGCCATCTAGCGACAAAATGGCATCTGAGATAATCATCCATCCACCTTAACAGAAAAGCATAATTTTAATTATAAATTCTGGGCGACTATGTATTTTTTTTGCATTTTGTGTATACCATAGAAAACAAAATGCATTCATCATACCATATTTAAATTTCTCCGTAATTTTAGCTCAAAACATTGATTGGGATCTGTTATGAATCCATGTCTGAGATTACGCTGTTTTATCAAGTTTTGTTTTTTTTTTTTCATCATTTTATCAGAGCCTTTTAACCGCGGCATCGCCCACGTAGGCGTCAAGGAATAGCCCAAGGGACTCAGGGAACAACCCAAATTTTTTAAAAAAAACGTCATGTGTTAGTCCAGGTTAGAAACTATCTGTGTGCCAAATTTCATCTAAATCAGTACACCCGTTTTTGCACCATTCCAGAACATGCATCTAGTGGCAAACGAACAAAATCTTTTCATTAGTATTTTATTACATGTACAGATAACTATTACTTGCTACTTGCAACAACAGAAGACACATTGCACAATAGACACATAAGACAACAATATGCAAGTGCTTTAGCACTAAATTAGTCAGACGTCGAGCGAAACGCCATGTAAAATAACGTCTATATTCACGAGAACAATCGGTTAACTGTAAAGGCTAATGGAAATGTAGTTTGCCTGTCACCGGCACTTGAAGTGAGTATGGCGGAAGGTCGTTCACCTAGGAAGTCTATATACTGTCCGTGTCAGGACACAAAGGACACATGAGGGAGCTTCATGTAATGGGATTATGGTGGGACATGTCACATCGTAATTGTATCACTTTGGATAACCTGTGTTAGTGTTTTTGAAAGCAGTCAATGAAGCATTATGTTTTTATTCTTCTTTAAGTCTTGATGCGAATGTCCGTTTCGTCATCACATATTACAAATAACGTACACAGACGAATATTGAACATTTTAAAAGAATAACTAGAGAAGTTCTTGCACATTCTTCTCCATACTTGGAATTTGGACGGGGCGCCAAAAATCTATATGATATTTTTCTCGTAAATTTTGACATTTTATACTGCTTACGGGTTACTTAAAATAAATTATTTGTCTTTGACTTCGACTGCCGCAGTCGGTTAAAAATGTATGGTTAATCTGATGTGGGTGGTTATACTAGTTGTAGCTTTACTCTGCGTTTATTATTAAGGACGCGAGTGTTTAATTAGCAAAAAAATAGGTTTATTTGTTACAGAAACATGTGCATACAAAGATACAAAAAGATAAGATGTCTTGAATTTAAAATAAATATAATAGATCTATAATTACTTATCAGTCTTATCACCTCAATATTTGGTTATTACTGTTTTTTTGTCAAATTTACTTTTGATCTTCAAAACTTGATACTTGAAAAATAATATCTTAGGACAACCAACACACTGTTATCTGATCCCAAACTAGGCAAAGCAAGATAACTGATAAATATACTTATATATTTCTAAATACATACATATTATAGATAAATTACACCCAGACACAGAACAAATGTTTTTTTTTTTATTATTTATTATTATTAATAACCAACTTACACTAACAGTTTGCACCACTCATACAAAAGTAAAAGTAAAGGATTACACAAAATTAAATATAAGATGAAAATAGGTATAAAAAAGGATAAAATTAGATAGCAATTAGATAAAATTTCATAAGAAAATAGTTACATAAAAAAAATTGACATAAAATTGTGCAATAAAATAATCAATAATATAGTACAGTTAAATTTATTTATTTAGTCCATGGAAATTGTACTGGGAGTGGCTATGGACTCCAGGTATCGAGTAGCAGTGTTCAGGAATCTCAGCTCAGTATTCGCGAAAACATCGGATGATACGTCATACAGCAAAATGTTGTTAATATGGGTGAGGGCTAGGTATAATAGACTAGTCTTAAGGGATAAGGAACTAGTTTGTGGTATCAAGAACAGGGGACGTTGGCGAGGGCGAAGTGTGTGTATAATGGGTGGTGGGATGATAAAGGAGATATCCTGCAATAACGAGGAGTTGAAGTGGGTACCACGAATAAGGCGAATGAAATAAGTAACCAGACCAAGATTTCTCCTAACTTCCAAACTTTGGTACCCCACCATACCCAGCACAAATGGTGTTGGGTACATGTACGGGTAATAACCATAAACTTTTAAGTAGAGGTAGCGGACAAAAGACTTCTGAACCCTCTCGACGACCAGTGTATAGACTTTTTCATGAGGGTTCCAAATAGCATTGTTAGTCTCTAGCAAACTGCGGATAAAGGAGTTGTACAGTATGGTTATTGCTTGACGATTGGTAAAAATCTTGGCCTGACGTAAGACAAAACCTAAGTTTTTACGGGATTTGTTGCATGTCTGTATTATGTGCAGGTTAAATGTGAGGTGTGAATCAAAATGAGCACCCAAATCGCGTACAATCAAAACACGTTTCAGGGGCTCGTTATTCAAGTGTAGATGTTATGTATGGGTTGTTTGGCTCTTGTGTAGGACATAACCGAGCACTTACTAATGTTAAGATCGAGGTTATTAGCAGTGCTCCAAGAGTGAAGGTTGTCGATGTCGAGTTGAAGTGTGGCAGCATCACTAGAGTTAGCTACTGGAAGTGAAACTTTGACATCGTCAGCATACATTAAGACTGTGGAATGCTTTACATATGTGGGAAGATCATTAACAACTATTAGAAAAAGAAGGGGCCCGACGTTAGTGCCCTGCCCTATGCCAGAAGTCACCGAGTAGCGCTCCGATTTGGCATTTTTGTACGATACAAATTGCTTGCGGTCCTGCAGATAGTTTGCGAAAAATTTTTGCGATGCCATTGAGAAACCAACCAATGCCAGTTTACTAAGCAGTATGTCGTTGTCAACTCGGTCAAAAGCCTTCTGGAAGTCAAAATAGGCTACATCGATCTGCTTTTTTTCGTTCAGATTTTTGGCTAAAAGTGTAGTAATGTGAAGTAAGTTAGACGTGGTTGAGCGATACGGAAGAAATCCGTGCTGTTCATCCGCGAACCATCGTTGCAGTTTATGAAATATTTTTTTATATATTACCGATTCAAATACTTTGCCAAATATGGATAAAACAGCTATTGCTCTGTAGTTTTTGATGTCACTTTTTGGGCCACTTTTATGTACTGGGAGCACTTTAGACGTTTTCCACTCCGTGGGATAGATGTTCGCGTTAATAGACAGGTTAAAAATATATTGCAAAGGCAATTTAATAATCTCGCAGCAATCCTTAACTAAGTATTGTGGTATACCATCTGGACCTTGAGTTGATTTTGGGGGAAGTCGAGCGATACCACTGCGAACTTCAGATTCTTGAACGTAATCGATATTGATAATATTGGATAAATTATTAGGAGCCGCATTTGCAGTAGCGATAGCATACTCGGGATCTAATGATGGTGAGTCCGAAAGTAAAACGCTACTAAAATATTTAGAAAACGCACCTACTACTTGCGCTGGCGACATGTCACCAAAGGCAGCGTGCTCATTATTTTGTCTGTTACCTTTCACATAGGCCCAGAAGGTTTTAGGGTCACATTTTATATTTGACTGAATACGATTAGTGTAAGTAACGAAATCTGCTTCCGTACTTCTTTTTAATAAGCGCCTATAGTATGTAAAAAAAGCATAATGCAGCTGGTTGGCATTATTCTGCTTGTAGAGCTTGTGATAATGGTTTTTAAGGTTATTTAGTTCAATAGATACAGACGTAAACCATTTGGGGTAGTTCAGTCGTAACGTTTTTCTCTTTTTTAAAGGAACAGTTTGACTAACAACTTTGTTAATTAAGTCATAAAAGGACTCAACAGCAAAGTCAACATCATCGCATGAGTACACGGGCTCCCAGTCTAGACCAGCCAGTTCAGAGTATAACACTAAAAAGTCTGCCTTACGGAAGTTACGCTCTAAAGTTATACTAGTGGTCGAGTCATTGGGGTCGCTGGTGTTATTTATGTTCAGGCTTGCGTATGGTGTGTTAATATGGATAGAGATTTCTAACGGCTTGTGATGTGTTTCAGATAAAACAACGCCGGAACACGTTGAAACTGAGATTCCCGCCACACATGAGTTAACCAAAATCAAATCAAGCATTCTACCAAGATCATTTAAAACTGTGTTTCCCTGTACCAAATCACACTCAGAAAGAAACAGGTCAAAGTCATTGCGTATGATTACACTAGCGGAATAAAGGTTAAAATGACAAACACACAAACATTTGTCCTGGGTGGGAATCGAACCCACAACCTCAGTCTTAGCAGTCAGGGTCACTAACCACTAGACTAACAGGCCAGTCAAATAAAATTGATTTTTGTCTAGTAATAGAAGTTATAACTAAACAGTTGCTGAAGTTTCCGTAAAGTACAGTCAAACCCTTGGAGCTGTTTATTTTATAAACCAGTTTAATAATATTCTATTCTAATATCAAGAGCAGTGGTGGCCCAGTGGTAACGGCCGCGACTTACGAGTTGTTGGTCGTAGGTTGAACCTAGTCAGGAGAAGTACTTTGTGTAAATTATTTCTACACCATTGCTCTCAAAAACCATGAAGGAAAACATCGTGAGAAAACCTGGATGTCCTAGAACTGAAAATTCAAACACATAAGACATCTTCCAACCTGCCCTGGGCCCGCGTAGTGGATTACGGCCCACTCCTTCTCAAAGAGAAGAGAGTTGTGTCCCACAAGTGGGAACGTTATAAGCTAATCATGATTCTCATATCTGTAATGAAGCCTGGGTTTTCATTTGTCTTCGTCTGAACAACTTTACATTTCTAATCCTTCTGTATACGTTTTTATTCCTATACAAAAAAATATCAGAGCTTCGAATTCAGTATTTATTTTTTCGATCCTGTTGGAACTGATATCATTTGTTTGAATCTTCATTTTCTCTTTATTTAATTAAATTGTGCGCTGAACTATTCCGCCCATATCTGTATCTATACGCTAATCAGGCGCAATTTGAAACCATTCGCAATACAATCAAGTGAAACAATAAACCCTTGCATGTCATCAATAAAACCTTTCGTGCACGAATATGAGTCACGGGTTTTCATCGAACACGAGCCGCAAATATGAATTGTTTTCATGAAGCTAACATAAAAGGATTAAAAAAGGGATGATTGAATGGTGGTTTTGTTACGTACCCCGCTCGACATCCAACACGTCAATAATAAACTTTTTCTGGATATTCTTAGGTTTCCTTATGTTTGCTATAAACAAGCTTTGCATGGATTAAAAAGGGGAAGCAGAAAAAATACTGTAGTTGGTTTGTGCTGTACCATTTATATTTCGTCTTTGACCAGTGTGTGTTGCCAGTGATGACATATGGAACCGAAACGTGGTCGCTCACAATGGGCCTTATTAGAAGGCTGAAAGTCACCCAAAGGGCGATGGAGAGGGCTATGCTTGCAGATTCCTTACGCGATCGAATCAGAAATGAAGAGATCCGTAGGAGAACCAAAGTAACCGACATAGCCCGAAGAATTGCTAAACTGAAGTGGCAGTGGGCAGGGCGCATTCCTCGCAGAACAGATGGCCGATGGGGCCGAAAGGTTCTGGAATGGCGACCGCGTACCGGAAGACGTAGAGTTGGAAGGCCTCCAACAAGGTGGACCGATGACCTTGTGAAAGCCGCAGGAATCCGCTGGATGCGGGAAGCACAAAACCGGTCGAAGTGGTGGAGCTTGGGGGAGGCCTATGTCCAGCAGTGGACGTCTTTCGGCTGAAATGATGATGATTTATATTTACCAATACATTCATACTTAAAGCATATACTTATCTATAAAAATATATTTCAATCTGCTGATATTTAAGGACTGAGGAGTGTTTTTAGTCATAATTTTAAAAGCAGACAAAGTCTGAGCACGCCTTATCGACACGGGCAAGTCCTTCCATAACCGTACTGCTTGAACAGCAAACGATTTGGAATTGAATCTGGTGATTGCATCGGCATCTCTAGTCCCAAGTTTTCCGATAACCTTCGATATCTATTAAGTGGGTAATAAAGGTAGCTGAAACATTATTTTAGATAACAAGGATTTAACCAAATACTTCGGCGCTGAAACAAGATATGTTAATGCCGCCGAAGACGTAAGGAGTCACTTGAGCTTTGGACTAAATTAAGAAATATGATCATATGTGCGCAGGCGAAATTTAAATCTTCTGCAAAGGTTTTGCAGTCGCTCAAGTTTATTTAGTAGTGCCTCAGTGAGATAACTGACGTAATCAGCGTAATCAAGGATGGGAACTAAGTGATTGTGCAAACGCAGTTTTAGTGGCAGTTGGAAGAATGTTTCTACATCGTCTCAGAGACACGGCAGATGCAAAAATTTTGTGACTTACGTCCTGTAGCTTGGGACTTCAAGAATGATGCTGGTCGATCCCGGTCATTTCGACAGGATAAAAATAATTACATAGATGTAGATATCTTGTTAGGTATCATTTGAATGAAACCGCTTGCATATGCTAGCTAATGACTGACAAAAACCTTCGAATGACAGGCGGCAAATGCCTTAACGTACTTTCTGAGGCACCGAGGGATCTGTAAGGGATATGTAACGGAGGCCGAGCGGTAAAAATATTTTTTCATGCCTTAGAGAAACTAAGGTTTCAAAACTTTATATAATGGTAAGTGTTCTTGGATAAGATACGATATAGCCCACGTAGTAATCTTTCTGAAATAAAAAAAAAAACATTCTGGCCGGTTACAGTGCTCGACCGACGGTACGTCCTGACCGTACGTTCTGAACCTCAGCGCTGACCGTCGGTTGCGAAAATGCATTCAGTGCTACGCTGACGGCGAACTGCGACGCGTGTCTACAGTTCACAAGAAAAATGAATCCTTTTACTGAATGCTCTAATATGTGCGTACGGTCGGTCGCTCCGTCAGCGAAGCACTGAACGCATCCATACAATCTCATAACTCGTCGGTCAACCGACGTACGCGCGACCGACGAGCCGGACCGACGCGACGCCCAAATCACGCGCGTACCGTCAGCGTAGCTGTGTGCGCATTCATAGACTTGCATAGATATAGCTACGCCGATCGACGGTCAGCGCTGACCGTCGGTCAAGCACTGTTTCCAGCCTAATTCGATTTATTACATAGTACAGATAAATTTTTCTAGAAACATTTAGATCTATGATTGAATGATGTAATTTTTTTTTCAAGCTTTTGCAGGTTAAGTACTAACTTTTCCGTTAAATGTCTTTACAGTCAATACATAAAATGTCATTTTTATTACCAAAAAAGATGCCTTAGAACTATGTTTGGACTAAACTTACTTTGAATAATGGTATATTTTTTTTTATGTTTACCTATATTTATAAGTACATTATCTACATCATAATTACATTTCCTTTCAATAAAACCGTATAACTTAAAAAAGTTTTATATCATTTATTATGTTTCACGCATGTCATGTGTGTACATACTCACGTATAGAGCAAAAACAAAACTTATTTTAAAAGCTCTAATTTTTTATAAAATTTCTGCGCAAGGGGGTCTAGAATCATATGCTGAATTCATGGTTACAATTTACGCACTGGAAAAAAACTTATCCTGTATATGCATAATTTTATTTAAATCTCTTTTCGTCTGTATGACCTCGATGTTCTATTAAACAAGCAAGGGATTTTAATGCGGTTTTCACAAAAATTTTGTTTTATTTTTCGGAAATAAAATTGATAAAGCTCGATGTTTTATAAAAGTAAAAACCGTTCGAAACAGGGGCAGAGGTTTCGGTAGGGGGGGTTCGGTAGTAAAATATAATTGGAACATGTCACAGCTTTCCGAATTTCAAAATTTCATCAGCGATCGGTACCAAATGTTTTTAATTTTTACTAGCTTCTGCCCGCGACTTCGTCTGCGTCAAATATTTTTTTGGAACTTCATTACTGGAATGCTAGATGGCGTTTGAAGTAGCTAGATTTTGAGATTTTTTGACAAACAATTTTCATATCTTTCATATTCTTTTTTTTCATAAAAAGTATCCTATGTTACTTCTAATACCTCCAAGAGTATTAGTACAAAGTTTCATGTTGATCGGTTAAGTAGTTTTCGCGTGAAAGCGAAACAAACAAACTTACATTCACGTTTATAATATTAGTAGGGATTTCCGATACAAACTCTATCGGGCCACGAAACCCAAAAAAGGACGGTGATTTAAAGATAAACTATGTTTTTCTATCCTCAATAGTGATAATTTTAGGACAACACCGTAAAATATTAACGTTTTATTTTTCAGATAGAAATTAAAATAAATAAATAACGATTAGCCTGCTACGCACTCCTTATATAGGAGAACCAACATCTAATTTCCTGACGTTTTGATGCCACAGAAGGCTTCAGACACTTAATGCATTGGCAATTAATGAGGTTACGTCTGGCGCTGACGGTATTATGTTTTGTTTGGTAATATATTACATCATATTTGTTTGTTTTATTTACTATTTATTTTTGTAATTGCCCATGACATCTCATTGGACCCTGTCAGAATATTTTTTAAATGTAACGCAGCATCATGCTGAGATAAGCGACTTTTGACCTCATACAGGATTTTGTTTTTATTTTTATTTTCTAGAAATATGGTTATTCTTAGTTTTTTATGATTGTGTGTGTTTATTTTAGTACGTGATCTTTGTGTGCGAGTCCCAATAAATAATTTATCCTTCTTTCTTTCTAATGAATGCAGAACATAACCTTGCGCCTGTATTCACTGTAGGGTTAGTCAGACGTTACGTATAGTACATAAACATTTACAGACCAACGAGGCAGATTTTTAAAGAACATATCACGCAAAACTAAATAAATATCATTTGCATAAAATACAGTATAAACAATAAAATATTAAAATATGTACACCTTTTTAACAGCTTTGTAAATATCAGAAATCGGCGAACTTAATTTTTTTAATTTATTGAGATACCCACAAAAATATGAGTCATTTATCAACTGTAGCTGATTTTATTTCATGGTTGGTTTATCAGGTGATTTACTTTAGGTGCAGAATATGGTGTTTATTACTGTTTACCAATGTTGACTCCATGAGTAATTTACTTTATCGGATGGTAAAATTGTCACGGTATAATAAAAACCAAGCAACGGAGTATTTGCGTAACACACGAACTGTAGTTTTTCATTTTGACAGTTCAAGAATATTCACTGCGTTATTTACGTAATGGATTATCAATATCCTTCAAAATGAATCAGCCTGTGATTGATAATGTTACACCAATAGGGTGCAGGTAGGTATCGTTAATATTCGAGCAAAGAACACAGTCTCCGCCAAAATGTTGTTTACCCATATATACATTTTTTTGGGACTGTCACCAGGAACTTTATTGTTTACTACCATTGTTGCATAACATGGTAACCACCGTCCACATAGTGTCCTTTAATTTTACGAAAAACAAAGTAAAAAAAGTCCCAAAACAGTTATGCACCCTATGACCAAAACAATGCGTATACAGGGATAAATCCAGAATAAACTGTTGTCCATACGACTTAGATATATCCAATGATACGTCTGAAACTTCGTTTAATAGGAAGACAATAATTTTTATTTTTGGCCTCTTCATTTTATGACTTCCCATTTGCTTTTAGATTTAATATTTGAAGTCTAAATAAGTAAGTAAATCTTGAATGTTCAAGGCGAATGTTGCTTAGTCTTTTTAAGGTGGCCGCTCACCGGGTATTCACGTGTAATTAACAGTCCATGATTTGATATTAGCATTGTGTTACAGATTCAGTGGGTGTATGGATATTTTGGCACCAAATAACTACTTTGTTTTGGTAAAATAAATTGTTTACTACATTTGTACCTATACAGTGAATACAGTGTAAAAATGTGACAAAAGCTGTTGGCAATAAAATGGTACTATTGATCTTTTTGGGGCCGACTGTACATATTTGAATCCGGTGTTATGATCAGTAGCTATTCTACACGATGATAGATCACGCTGACCACGGTTAATCTGTCGTTACTGGGGGAGTTTAGCACATTCAAATCTCCGACTAGCTGATTGCCTATCAGATCATTTAATTTTTTAGGCATTTTAGTAATAATTTAACACAAAACTTAATGACAATGGAGCTAAAATGATGCGAACGCGAAAATAGGAACGCGCGTGTCCGTCTGTAAATTTTATACTCTACGCTGAAAAAATATACAGTACAGGTTAAGCACGTTCGTAAATGCGTAAATATTTCAATAAATAAAACTGGGGGGTAGGATTTGGTATTATATAGCGAAACGTCTGCCATAACAATAGCGCGCTCGAGTCGGGTAGGTATAAAAATACTCATAACTTCATCAATTTTGTTCCAATCGACGTTAAATTTTTACACAATATTCTTGAGATATTATGCATTCAGTTAAAAAAATAAAAAGAAAACGCAAAAAAAAGCAATTAATAGCCCCCTTAAATCAAACGTGATTCAGTTTGAATTTAAAAAGGTTAGTGTAGGTGAATACAATAAACTTTTTCAATTCAAACTGAATACAAAAGTCAAAAGTCGCTCTGCACAGCGAGTTTCGAAATTACCACTGTGATTGATATATGGCCCCGGTACGTCAGTCTGTCCGTATGACACACAACCAATTTATAAAAATTGTTTTAAAAAAATCTTTATAACAAAACTACAATGGATTAAAAAATAAATTCCCCAACTATACTTAATTTGCACTTTTTGGAGTTTGGAAGTCGGTTATATTTTTATCTAAAAAGATTTTAACTAGACGTCAGTCAAAAAATAAACCTAATTTCACGATACGAATGAAATCATTTGAAATTAATTAAGGCTATTGATATGTATAATACTCCAGGGGTCTGCGCTGATAGCCGAAATACAGGCTCTGCCTAGTTCGGCTACAGATGACTACACCACTTTACAGCCGCAAAAACAGCCTGTTAAAATATTTTGTAATTTATGTCTAAGTAAACGTTTCCTTCCATTTTAAAGTCTTTTATACAGGGTGTCCAAGAACCTGGCGTCCAACTGGATTCCCACGATGCCCCAAGTTCTAACAGTACTCAGAAAAATATTTAAAAAAATCCACCCCATGTACTTACAGAATTATACTGATTTCAAAAAAAAAGGGGAAATGAGCACCCTGTGACATACTTTTGAATGCTGTGACTGCTAATGCTGATAATTTCGATATTTCTTGGAGGTTTTGTAATCTAGGGTATTGCTGTGTCTAAATAGAATGTAAAAATAAAGTACTTATTGTACCATTTTAAAATAAAATATTATTTTAACTAAAGGTGATATGGAAAACTATTGAATTTCGCAACTTTGACCGACTGTAGTGTAAAAAAAATGTACCAAAATAGTATGGCAAGTGACGTCAAATTTTGACGCGTTTATTCCTCTTTTTAAAAAGGTATAATACTTACACATTAATTTGAAAAAAAAAAATTTGATAATATTTTTACTCAACAACCCAATTTTTACGAAGTGCCTACCTACTAACGGTAACTGTCGGACCCTTTCTTATCTTAGAAACTGTTATGTTACTACTATTATTTACTTCGGTTCCAAGAGTGAGCAAGAAGGAAATACACACAGGTAGATGGGTTCCCAGTAGAATAAAAGCAAAGAATGTTAGTTTAAAGATATTTTATTACAATAAATGTTCAAAATGTTGACCACCCGCGGCAATACAAGCTCTCACTCTCCTTAAAAAGGACCGCTTTATGTTTCGCGAGTAACTTTTTTGACGTATCACCTGCACTGCTTGTGTTATCTTCTCACGAAGGTCAGCGATGTCATTAATGGGCTTCGCATAAACGAGCTCCTTCATAGTTCCCCAGAAAAAAAAATCCAGCGGATTTAAGTCAGGTGAGCGGGCTGGCCACGGGATTGTTCCTGATCGCCCAATCCACCTGTTCGGGTATTGCTCGTCCAAAAACTCTCTAACGGATACGCGAAAATGTGCTGGACAGCCGTCGTGTTGGAACCACATATCTGGTGGGGTCTCTTCTAGTAAGTTTGGCAAATCATTTTGAAGAAAATTTAAATATGATTCGCCAGTCAAATTCTCGGGCATCTCAAATGGACCAATAATATTCCCACAGAGAATACCGGTCCACATGTTCACTTTGAACCGGTACTGGGATCTATCTTCTCGCATCAAGTGCGGATTTTCCACATGCCACTCGTGCAAGTTGTGTAGGTTCATGTAGCCATCCTTCTTAAATGTTGATTCATCTGACCACAAAATTTTGTCGATAAAGTTTTCGTCTTCTCGATGTTTTTGCAGGATTGTTTCACAAAACGCGACTCGGCTCGGATAGTCTCGAGGTAAAAGACTTTGCACTCGCTGTACGTGGTACGGATGATATTCTTCTTTTTGGAGAATACTGTGTGCTGTGCTCTTCGGTATCCCCGTATCAGCTTCTATTCCTCGCACAGAGATGCTTGGATTTGCCGACACCGCCTCTAAAACTTCATCGCGTATGAAGTCATTTACGGGTCGTCCTTCACCAGCTACTTGATTGGGGAACCGCCCGTCACATAGTGATCTGTGCACATTAATGAAAACTCGATGGTCGGGATATCGCGTAGCCCTCGGATACCTTTCTCTGTAAAGTCTCGCTGCAGCTCGTCCATTACCTCTACATTCTCCATAAATGTAGTGCATATTTGCGTATTCTTGCGGAGTGTAGGTCGCCATGGTAGCACACACAAAACACAAACTGTCCAAACACAGGCAAAGGTCGTCGTAAAGAGTTCGTTTCAAAGTCCAGAGCACAAAGAGTAATCGTAGTAGTCTTTAAATCGTAGTACGTGATCAATGGTAACAATAAAAGAGAGGTGCGTAGTAACGGCAGGAGGCAGTGACGCGTACTGACCGTACTGTTATCCTAAATAGCACGATCCCAGATAGCGTCACTATCTATCTCACTCGCACCTCTAACCTTTTTCTCCCTCACTCTTACCTGAATAATGGGGTACCATAAAGAAGAACCAGCAAATCGCAAAGATAGTTTCTGTCTTGCTCCCTCCTGTTGTAATAACGAATCACTATGGTGAGATGCATGCACATACCGTCCCTTACGGTCTAACCTGTTTTTTGAGAGGCCTGTTGTTATTTTTATGAGCATACAATAGTAATTCTTTAGAGGTTAGATTCAATTCGTCGTAAATTTTTCTTTCTAAGAATTCTGTAAGACATCGTAAAAATTGGGTTGTTGAGTAAAAATATTATCAAAATTTTTTTTTTTCAAATTAATGTGTAAGTATTATACCTTTTTAAAAAGAGGAATAAACGCGTCAAAATTTGACGTCACTTGCCATACTATTTTGGTACATTTTTTTTACACTACAGTCGGTCAAAGTTGCGAAATTCAATAGTTTTCCATATCACCTTTAGTTAAAATAATATTTTATTTTAAAATGGTACAATAAGTACATTATTTTTACATTCTATTTAGACACAGCAATACCCTAGATTACAAAACCTCCAAGAAATATCGAAATTATCAGCATTAGCAGTCACAGCATTCAAAAGTATGTCACAGGGTGCTCATTTCCCCTTTTTTTTTGAAATCAGTATAATTCTGTAAGTACATGGGGTGGATTTTTTAAAATATTTTTCTGAGTACTGTTAGAACTTGGGGCATCGTGGGAATCCAGTTGGACGCCAGGTTCTTGGACACCCTGTATATACATATTTTAATTAGTCTATGTGTTATTTATTTTAAAAACAATTATTTTTATTTAATACCCACAGTAATACGCAATTTGTGGAAAAATATAGATCGTCGAAAATAAGATGCATTTTCGTAATACATTGCGGCTTTTACTTGGAGCGGTTGATACGAAGTTCTGTGTTAACAAGTGATGAATATCGAAACAAGTGTATGTATCGCTTCGGTTTCGAGGATATAGGAGACCTCTCAGTGAACGGTCGCGTTGCTCTCAGTGGCACATGCCGTGTCGACACGAGAGGGCGCGTAATACATATTTTTTTCTTTTGGTTCACAGACCGCCCGAGATCTTTTAAAAAAATGCTACGAGCTTTTGCTTACTTCGCAATAAAATGTTGTCATGTTTACAGTAAAATTACATATAAGGTACAGTCGCCAAATAACGTCCCCTTTTTGTAAAACAAAAAAAAATTGGTAAAATATCACGAGTAAAGTAATAAATAAAACGTCTTAATTTAGGTAGATTATTCCTTTATTATTTTAAATAATCAAAAACCCGTTAACATTATTACTTCTTCTACAATAATACCTTAACCCAAAAAGTAGAAATTCTGTAAAAATATTTTTTGGCACCTAATTTCGTCCCGGGGACGATATTGAGATCACAATAATCAGTACGTAAACCTAAATTGTATTTTTAACCATAAATATTAGTAATTATAGACATCTGATCTGACTTTTATTAATCAATGCTATGTTTTAAGTAATTTTAATTCTCCTAACAAATTGCACAGGAAAAATTTGGATTTTCAACACAATCCATTGGAAACATTTTGTGCGTCTTATCCACTTCTATCCTTTTTTCTCTTGTGCATAACTTCTATAATAAACTGGGCATTCAGCGTCATCATTGTCACTATCTTCTTCGCCAGTAGAACTCAGCCTTAAAATTAGATCATCATCAGGCGTGGAATCATCAGAAGATTGATTGATTCGACGCTGTTTGGTTTATATTTTCTTTACATTTCTAGCCATTTTTTTCCTACTTTCTGCAGTCTTTCATCCTTCTCCTTTCTTTTCTTTTCTACGTCTATTATTTCTTGTTAATGCGGTGAAGCTGTGACTACCAGGGCTTTGCCTTGCCTAGCTGACGTTGAAGGTGTCTCAACAACTGGATTAGGCTGTATGTCAGCTGGAACTATAAATGGGGATGAAGAGTTGCTTGACCCTCGTAATGTAGGTGGTGTTCTTTGTCTTGACCTTGTGGATTCCAAACACATACACACATCACACACACACCACACACGTCATCACAAACACACACACTTCACACACACACATTTGAAAGATTTCGTGCTGTTTACATTAGTTGAGTGAGGAGCATTTGGTGAGTAAAAGAAAATGTTTTCATTAAGTGGAAATATTCCTGTTTTACGGAAGCCATTTACTTCCGTATCAATTTTGCATGCTTTTGCATAAGCTTTCCCAAATATTTCTCCAAGTTGGTAGTGAGTAACGACTCCCCCTGGATGATTAGTCAACCAATTTTCTATTTCTTGGGCATAAACAGTTTTTCTCATCAAAAATAAAATAAATAAATATACAAAACAGTTACAGAAAATTCACAAGTGACAAATGACAAAGTGATCTAAATATCGTCCCGGGGACGAAATAAGGCTCACGTCAGGGGACGATATTACGAATTTGACAATTGTATTAATAACCTCCATTCAACAAAAAACACATGCCATAACGTAAATGAAATTAAATCAGTTGAAATTTAAGCGATGTCAACAAATTTTGTCAAAAATTTCGTTTCAATAACTCAAACAAATCAATATTTAAACAATACCAATAATATTTGATCCAAAAACTCACCTCGAACAGTTTTTTCTTTTTTTAAATATCTTAACACAAAAGCGACGTTTTACCGCCAAACTTTTGCAATGGCCGACTGACTCAACTAACTTTTGTGTCGATGCAAAAACACTAGATACAGTTACTTAGAAAAAAAGAAACCGATGGGGACGAAATTAGGTTAGGGGACGAAATTTGGCGACTGTACCTTAATAAATACAATAAAATTCGTATATACCGACCCTCAAACGACAACTCTTTACTTCGGTAAATAGTTGCTGCTTGATATCAGACCAGACGACGAATGTTTTTTACTATCTTTTAATATTGCAGTAATTATAAAGTTAGATTAATTTCTGTTTGAAATACGTATGTGCTCGGTCGAAGACCCCCATCAGGAGCAAATGATGTACGCACGTATGATTTAAAACAAAAAGAACGCTAACGCAGCCACTGTCTTGAGTTTACCTGTTGACCAAAGACGAACTTCGAGCATGTATGAACGCATAACGATTTCTACCAGTCAACTCGTACCGCAAGCTCCGTTAAAGAACTTCGTTCCAATATAACTGTTCAATTTTAAAAACAGTAAGAATGACAACCCTAACGTTTCGATAGAGCGTTGGTAATTATATTACCAAATAGGTCTAGTTTGTCTACTGTCTGTATTCTGTACACAAGAGCAGGCGCCGCCACCGAGATAGCTAATAAATCAAAACTGCAACACAATTTATGTCCGAGCATTAACTTCGCCGGGGAGCTGTCTGTCGTCTTGTATTTCGAGTTCCTTTATCAAAATAAAATAATCTGAATACAATTTTGAAAGGTGTGCTTTAATTTGGTTTTGAAAGAGTCCTTTGCTATAAGTATAACCCTCTTAAAAATGTTTATTAAAAGCTTGGTGGTCAATTATTTACTTATTTAATCAAAGATACTGCGAGCCCATCTGCAACGAAGTTAATGTACGCTGCCTTGTCGTTTAGCTTATTATCGTAAAGAAGAGAGTCATCCGTGACGATCCTACATCTGAGAATGAGCCGTTGTCACTGCTGTCAGTGATCGGCGGCACATTACTGCACGCTCTAGTGGTAACCGCAGGAGCCTGCCCGACAGAAGTAATCGGCGCCATTACTAGCGCTCGAAACGTACAGTTTATTCATAATTATAGCTTGCGAGATAAGGTGTATCACTGAAACCGTTTTGCAAAAAAAATATTGTAATATATTTATTTTAGTTATTATTTAAAACCTTAAACAATGGATGGAACCATAAGGGATGCAGAAGAACATCCGAAGTTGAGGATTAAAAGTAGGAAAGCGGACCCCTAGCTCCGAAAAGGAGCAACCGGCATAACGAAAGATGACGATAATGATCAAAGCATGGTTACAATATCAAAGTATAGAGCCATGAAATGAAATATTACGATACTGAAAAAAAATAGTGGAAAACTCCAAATGTCGAAACTCCAAACCTGAACTAATGAAAAGTCTGCGTAATCATTCTGTGAAGATGTCGGCGTCAACATTTTTACTCAGTCTTCTACGTCTGTATATCTGTAGACCCAAAGTCTGTATACTGTGGACCCACTGCAATAAATGACACCGAATTATTACGGTTTATTAATTTAGCGAAAGCAGGCAGACGCCTGTTCTCTAAATTCAACTAATATATATTAAGCACAGGCAAAATAGATATTTATCAAAGAGCTGGAGTGTAATGGCTTTGTAATACACGTATTAAACTGGGAGTATTTTCTGGGCCTCAGTGCCTCCCATTAGTATAACGTGTACCCAATTAAGCACAGAATACAATACAACGGTGCTTCCATTATTCCATTCAACTATTTGGTTTTGATTTAACCGTATTTGTATTTCTAAATACGAAGAGAAACATTTACACAAAGCCCTTTTGTATCGCCACTAGCATTTCGCAGTACAGACTATTTTGGGGCAAACATTCTATTTGAGTTTAGAGTTTGCTTGCAGGGTATTTGAATTTTTATTCGTAAAATAGCTCGGCGGTCGTCTATTTAAAATTCTGTATGTCTGCATTCAGGTAAATTAAACGGCGAGGGTTGCACTTTTTTATTATTGTGTCTGTATCCATTAATTTATGTTTTATGGATGCGTTATCAAAGAAATAGAAAGAGAACTTCACTTAAATCGTCCGGGCAGAAGCAATCTCCTAAGCAAGGTCTTACTGTAACTGCATCACAGATTCACAATAAGACTGCTTAGAAGATTGCTATGGAATAGGTGCTCAATGGAAATAAAGAATCGAATCTGTATTCATGTGCATAAAAACAGAATTGGATACTCGTTTGCTTCACGTCATTGCTTGGAACTGATTAATGGAATGTGTCGTTTTCTTTTCATTAATAAATTTAAGATAAATGGTCTACACGCCCGAATACAAAAAAAAAAATCGTTCAAGTGCGAATCGGACTCGTATACAAAATATTATGTACCACTGTATAGTATTTAACACAACAATAACACTAGTTTACATGAGTTTTGTCCATAAAATGGAATTTATATGGTTACGTTACTCGGAAAAATATTTAATAATATCTAGCATGTCAGTTTTCTTAAATATTTATTACGAAGATTTTTACAGAAAACTACATCTAAATATACATTAGACAGTTAAAAATTGGTATGTTTTCTATTTTGTTATAAATATTTTCATCTGTATATCTCATATACAGACCAACAATAGTCACCTAGCATATTTAGGTCCCAAAAAACTTGATAATTTTGCTCAAATGATTTTAAATCTTGGTTAAATCGTTTACCGTGGTCGTCACTCACACTATCAAGATTTTCTGTGAAAAAAAATCTGAATGGGAATGCTAAAAAAACCGACCAAGTGCGAGTCGGACTCGCGCACCGAGGGTTCCGTACAAACCTGCAGGTATGTATAAGGTTTATGTTTATGAAATTAAATGTTTTTTTTTTTTTTTAATTTTTATATTTGAGTTGACTGATAGAAAGGTAAATTGTGGTTTGCGATTTATGACGTATTAAAAAAAAACTACTTACTAAATCAAAATCAAAATCAAAATCAAAAGTCATTTATTCAAACTAGGCTGAGAGTCAGCACTTTTTGAACGTCAAAGTTACATGAGACAGTCCCCCCAAAACGCCCGCCCTTCGACACTTCCTAGTGCTTTAGCTGGGAAGAAGAAGTGGCGGAACAAACTCCCCAGCAGCACAGCTGTCTGTTAAGTTAGAAGAACTTGATTCTATACAGTATTGTGTAAGTTATTAATATTATAAAACAAAACATATATTATTCGCCATATGTCAGCTAGCACACGCCAATATACCAACAAAACATTGAAAACTAAACTCAAGCTGAAATAAATAATAAAACAAAATCGAAAACAGAACTTAAAACCTTAATAAAGCCTCCAGGCATAAAGGGCGTGCCCGCTTACATATACGATGCAAATGAGACATATACACAATAAATGAAATGAAAAGAAAATAAAAATAAACTAACAAAAGCAGTTAAATAAAAACAAAAAAAAAAAAAAAAAAAACAATTATATGAACTACCCATATAAACTTTTAGTAGGAAGACTAATTCTGGATTGAAAGAACATAAACATTGTCTTGAGTTGATCACAGCGACCAACTATTCTTATCGTTTAAGTAGTCGTTGATAGAATAGTATGCCTTTGAACAAAGGTTGGATTTTACTTTAGCTTTAAACTCATTAAACTGCAAATCTAGCAAAGTAGAGGGAAGCTTGTTATAAAAGGTAATACCAAGACCAACAAAAGAATTATGAACCTTATGAAGCCGGTGAAAGGGAGCACGTAGTTTATCCCTACTTCTAGTATTAATATTATGAATATCACTGTTTTTAGTGTACAGGTGTATATTTTGCCTAATATATAAGATGTTGGCGAAGATGAATTGTGATGCCACCGTAAGAATACCAATATCTTTAAAGAAATCTCTCAGAGAAACTCTCGCACCTAGTTGGTAAATCGCTCGAACAGCTCGTTTTTGAAGAACAAAAATATTTTGAATATCCGCGGCTTTGCCCCACAGCAGAATGCCGTAGGACATTATGCTATGAAAATAACTAAAATAGACTAATCGAGCTGTATCAACGTCCGTGTACTGTCTAACTTTCCTTACGGCGTAGGCGGCCGAACTGAGCCTTCCCGCTAGGCTTGATATATGTGATCCCCACTGAAGTTTGGCGTCTACTGTTATACCGAGAAAAACTGCCGAGTGTACAGTTTCAAGCACCTCATTATCTAAAACGACATTGGGTCCCAGATTCCTAACATTCGGTAAGGCGAACTTTATACATTTCGTTTTCTTAGCATTAAGAACTAGGTTATTTGTGGTAAACCAATCCGTAACCATTGAGAGCGCACTATTCACGTCATCAAAATCTTTTCTATTCCTGTCTACTTTAAAGATAAGTGAGGTATCATCAGCAAATAGTACAATGTCACAGACATTCTTTAAATAGAATGGTAAGTCGTTAATATACACTAAGAATAAGAATGGACCCAGTATTGAGCCTTGAGGTACACCTAACTGAACTAGTAGCCCGGAAGATTTTACACCATTGACATCTACACATTGGTGCCTATTTTGCAAATAAGAACTTATGACATTGAGAGCTTCGTTTTGAACACCGTAATGACGTAGTTTACGCAAAAGTGTGTCATGGTGAACGCAATCAAAAGCTTTGGAGAGATCACAGAAAACCCCGATAGCATTTTGCGAGTTCTCCCATGCGTTGAAAATGTGTTTCAGCAGAGCAACACCCGCATCTGTTGTCGAACGACCTTTTGTAAAGCCATATTGCTCATTATGAAGGAGGCTATTTAAATTAAAATGTCTTAGCAACTGCTTGAGTATTAATTTTTCAAATATTTTACTAAATGCAGGTAAGATAGAAATGGGCCTAAAATTGCCAACGTTATTTTTATTACCTGTTTTAAATAATGGTATGACTTTACTACTCTTCATGAGGTCAGGAAAAGATCCTGAATCAACACATTTATTAAAAGTTATAGCTAGATAGGGGGCTACGATGTCTATTATATTACTTAACAGTTTAACGGAGATGCCCCAGAAATCTCCAGTGTTTTTTGATTTTAGTGTGTTAAAAATATTAACCACGTCACGAGGCGTCACATGTTCGAAACTAAATAAGCGACTACATCTGGGCACACTACTATGCAAAAGGTTTTCAGCTTTAGACGGGGACGAATTTAAGGAGCAAGTCGTAGTTATAGGTATGTTGGCAAAAAACTCATTAAATGCCTCAGCTACGTCGGCAGCTTTATTAACCAATTTGTTGTCAATCATAATCTCTAGTTGTTTTTCCTGTTTAATCGATTTACCCGTTTCATTGTTAATAATTTTCCAAGTGGTTTTTATTTTATTACTGGATTTTTTTATGGTATCGCTTAAAAATTTAGATTTAGCGAAAGCACAGATTTTTTTAAATAACTTTGAATAATTTCTGACATACTCTAGAAAAGGAGTATCAAATATATATTTTTTTAAACCATATAACTCGTATAGTCTCGCTCTACTTTTATAAATACCTGGAGTAGCCCATTGGTTGAAGCTAACAGAGGTGCTATTAATGTCAATAGTTTTGGTCTTGAAAGTAGATTGGTATTCTTTTTGTACAATATCAAAAAGGGCTCCATAGATTTCATTAGGGGTCTCGTGTTCTACTATAGATGGTGTAATCCTATGAGCAATATTATTTTTAAATTTGTTGCAACGACTAACTGTATAAGGCCTGCATTCTATTTTATGCGGCTTTTTAAGTAATGGCAAAGGGAAGCTGGCTAATAATCCACAGTGGTCAGACGTTAAGTCACTTAACACTAACTTATTATTGGCATCACAATCACTAAATATATTATCAAGACAAGTCGAAGACGATGCTGTGATCCTAGTTGGTTCGAAAAACAAGTTTATTAAATTAAAAGACTTAAACAGACTGAGCAGTCTAATACTCAATGGAGTAACATCTAAAATATTAATATTAAAATCTCCACATAAAATTATACATTTATTAATTGATTTTAATTTATTGAGTGAGTCCTCCATGACTGACTCGAATCGAATAAAATCCCCAGAGGGAGGACGATAAACGCATATTATGACGTAACGCTCTAGTTCAACACAAGACAACTCAATAGTGCGCTCGATGGAAAGATTAACTAAATCTAAACGTTGTTTACATTTCAACTTGTTTGAAACAAGAACTAATGATCCACCGCGTATAGCACTTTTTCTCACAAATGCACTTTGCACAGTAAAAAAATCATCATTCATAAACACTACTTCATGTTCTTTCAACCAGTGTTCAGTCAAACATAATACCTGAACATCATGGTTTTCGATAAATAAACTTAACTCTAGTTCTTTGCCAGACAAACCCTGCATATTTTGATGAACAACGTTCAACACATGCAGCTTACCCGTTGTCGCACCTAACAGTTTAAACTACCAGGTGTATCAAAAGTGGTGTTAGTACCACTACTAACAGCAATCGATGGTACACTACAGGTACCAGTGTGACGGTGTAAATTGTATGCTAAAAGATTAGCAATTTGTCTCCTACAACTAGGTGGCAAATACAAAGTGTAATTTGTCAGTTTGTAATCAGTAATAAATTGATTACAATCAAAATATAAAATAGCGTCACTGTGACGACTAGTCCTATTATAAATTAACATATTTAAATTATAAATGTGCCTGTTTTGCTCCTCAGACAAGTATTGCGAATAAGGCAAGGCACAGAAAATAAATTTACAGTGATTGGTCTCATTGAGATGTAACATCAAATGGACACATTGAATTATTTCTTTTTTTCTAACATTTAAACTATCCCCATATAATAATATTACAGTAGAACCAGGGTTTATTTTTGACAGGGAAATCTCGTTCAAACCAATTTTCGGTGGAAGTTATCATAGAAATGTACATCATATATTTTTTTTTAGTTTTATCATTCCCTTATTTTAGAAGTTACGGGGAGGGGGGGGGGGGGGCACACACATTTTACCACTTTGGAAGTGTCTCTCGCGCAAACTATTCAGTTTAGAAAAAAATGATGTTAGAAACCTCAATATCATTTTTGAAGACCTATTCATAGATACCCCACACGTATGGGTTTGATGTTTTTTTTTTGAGTTTCATTTCTATGTTTGGGGAACCCCAAATATTATCGTTTCTTTTTCTATTTTTGTGTGAAAATCTTAATGCGGTTCACAGAATACATCTACTTACGAAGTTTCAACAGCATAACTCTTATAGTTTCGGAAAAAAGTGGCTGTGACATACCCGGACAGACAAACAGACAGACATGACGAATCTATAAGGGTTCCGTTTTTTGCCATTTGGCAACGGAACCCTAAAAAGGATTTTTAGTGACATATTTACACCCATACGCTCATAATTTTGCAATAGATTTTCAACAAACTCTTTGTACTTTTTTGATTGCCAAAAAAATTTTAACGACATATTTGAAAGAGTTCCAGGCTGCTTTTTCTACCTCGGTTAAAAGGCTCTCGAATTTTGTATCGTCCAATATTCTCCTGATTCGAGGACCCACAAATATTCCTTCCTTTAATTTAGCCGCAGAAAGATTCATAAATACAGAGCAGAGGTATTGAAATGCAGGCTAGGACTTATCCAAAGCTTTGGTTAAATTTTTCATCAAGCCCAACTTAATGTGAAGCGGTGATACCTAATATTATTTTTTTGGGTCAACTAAACATGTATTTTTTACGTTCATCTTACCTGGAACATATTTATATTTTTTACTATCTTTGTTTTATGAGTTAAAACCAAAAGTTTTGTTAAACAAAATTAAGAATCGGTTACGCGGTTAGTTGGCTCTCTCCATATCATTAGTTTACCAAATTTCAGTGATCTATTTTTACCTGAATACCAGGAGCTGAGGACCAATCTGTTATTAGTGCAAATCACATGAGGTACCTAATTTTTATCTTGATTTGACACCCGAAGTCCAAAATAATATAAATAGGCTTCTTGCAATGGTCTTGTTACAGAAAAACCACGATTTAACGGAACAATTTTCCCACAAAATTAACAAAATCGATTTGGATTTAGTTTACACACTCTATATGGCATTTTTATATAAAAATAAGAATTTTGAATCACACAGTTATTCACAAAACAGAATGATAAACGTATTTAAACAGTTGCGGGTTGATAAAAAACAAAGACCTCTATATCTAAGAATTTTGACGTGCTAGCAAAAATAAAAAAAAATATGTTTTTAATTACCATCCATAGCCTACATAAATAGTACATGTTTCATGTCATGAATAAAAATATATAATAGTTTAAAAAAACTAAAATCACGCTTCCATTGAAAACCAAACTAAAAAGTACAAAATAATGGAAAAAAAGCGTAGGGTGCTTTCTAAGGTATTTTTTTTTTAAATTGATATCAGGCACCCCAGGTTTTTCTAAACTATTATTTATTTTCTATTTTTTAGGGTGTTAACTATGTCAGCGTAGTTTGTGACATATGTCAGCGTAGTTTTCGAAGACAGTTTTTTTGCTGTCCTGGTAACCCTGGCAAGGATAATGGCACAAATTTATGAAATTATTACATTGTCATCGGTCCTTGACAGGTGTGCAAAGTTTGAATGAAATCTGGTCATTTAAAGTGGGTCAAAATCGCGCTATAAGGAGTCGGTTACAAACAAACATACAAATATACAAACATACAAGTGAAGCTAATATAAAGCGTGTAAAAAGATTTGTTTGTAAACTAGTGTAATTATTAAGAAACAATACATTTCTAGAATAAAATACTGTTAAATTAATTTAATTATATTTTTTTTACTTTATTTTGTTTTAATTACTTGTTGCTATATAGCCATAGCTATAATAACATAACTCACGGTGAAAATTATAACTGTCAGTATTTTTAAGATACAACCCTCTGATGGATGGACAGGCAGACGAACGTACACCGTCCGTTGGCAGTTGGCACCCTTTGGGTATGGAACCCTAAAAAAATAACACCTTGTTTTTTTCACCTAAGCTTTAGGCTAACGGCATCAATCGGTCAATCGTACTTACAGATAACGCCAGCATAATTTTCCACTGCTGAACTAAATGTTACCTGGAACAAAATTATAATGTATTAAAAAATAATTAGCCATGGTATGTACCTACCTAGGAAGAAAATCCTAGTTTTATACGGGGATCGCTCAACAAGGTATGAAGCGTGGTTAATCTACATATGTATATTCAAATTTATAATTTGTTCTTAGAGGTACGGAGACTTATGAAACATACATACATTTGTTCATCTTCCGTAATCATAGTTTCATGAAATAGAACTGAATATTAACTTTGTAGAAATACTGGGTAGTTAAACAACGCGACATTTTCGCGAAATAAAGACTGATTTAATTTCAACTCTCATTAAAATATACCACTCTATTATACACAGAAAATGAAATTTAATTGTGGTTAAGGGAAGCCTGACGCAAAATATGCAACTGATTTACATGAATTCTCATTAAAAATGCAGTGGGTAGATACAATCAGTTCAGGTCGGTCCGCATCCCAGACTTTTTATTCGGCAAATCGTTTGTGTGGAAGTGGAAGTATGTATGTGTATATTGACAAAATGACGAAGTTCGGTGGTCTCCCACGCTACTTTTGCTCACCTTCCATATAAATTTTTGCGTTTCGCGTCGATGATTACCGATTAAACAATTGTAAGAAATAATTAATTTTTAAAAGAGTAACCATGGAGTTTCTCTGCCAGGGTCGCGAGATTGTTCGAAAGAGATATCGTGATGCTGGCACATGGGCAACTGAAGGAACACGGGTGGGTTTTAGTCAGTAAAAGTCTGACACGCCCTCCCGCTCCGCCCAGACCGAGAGAAGTCATTTGATGATTTCCCATCCAAAAAAAAACCATGGAGTTTCTTGCCGGTTTCTTTACTCCATATGAATCAAGATTCATAAGTTCCCATGAAGGTTTATGTGAAATAAAATGTTTTGATTTGATTTGAGGACTGAAAGTAAATCAGCCCCTCAATAATTTTACTGGAACTAGATTCACCCAATAATAATAGTGAATTCTCGTTGGAATTCATTTAGTTTATTATTGTATCAAAACAATTAGAGCGCCTGCATGAGCCGCGGCGCCTACGCTATGCTACACAATTGCTACGCGGCTTCGTAGCGGTGCTACGTGGTATCCACGCGGCGGGTGTCCAGACATACGCTAGACATACGCCCGTATTGCAGACACTAGCTTTACGCCAGCTGTCCACGGAGGCGCTTACATACCAATATGTTCATGAAGACAAAAAGCGTCAGCACATAACACACACACATAAGATATCAAAATGGTCTCGGATGGCACCGAGAGCAAGCCGTGCCCCAAGCGTATAATGACAAGCACGAGTCTATGAAGGTTCGCGTAGATAGACGGTAGGCTTTAAGAAACTTCGTCCTGCTACCATGGCCGTAACGAGCAAAAAACAGTTTTCTCGTTGAAAATGTCTTCCATTTAAACTAAACCATTTGAGCTCGTTACTCAACAAATTTTTGTTCCTTGTAAACAGTCATGCGGATCTTGAATTTCAATTAGGATCATTTTTACGCTCGTCAGTTTGTCAAATTTGAGTTTACTTTTTGGTTCTGTTCCTGAGCTTTCAACTAAACTGAACTGGAACTGGCTTTTAACATGACTTACACCTTTTCCAATCAGAATTTTGCTGTGAAAACATTTTTATAAAGCCCAAACGTGTGCTCAATTCAACTCAAATAACTTTTGCGGAGGCAAATCCTATGCTACCACTTTCAAACGTAAAACTTCGGAACTTTTCGCCGATAGCAAATATTTCTGCAGTACTTTTCCAAAGAGATCTAAAAGTTTTCCTCTTTGTAGCTTTTGTAACTTAAAAAACTAGAAAGATTTTAAAATATGTACTTTAGTTTGCTGTTTATTGCAGACAGTAAGTTCTAGACATACGGTCTTATAACTTATTTTTTATAATAGCTTTCATAATACATTGTTTTATCGCAAGAGCACGTAATAAATAAATCCTTACTATATTATATTATAAGCTGCTGTAGACTATATGGAAGGTAAAAGAAGGTCGTTTATCAAATGCTGCAAGCGCGGCAACCTCATCAATCATTACGCTGAGCTTCAATCAAAACTACAATGTCGCGACTGGCTTGTCTAAACGACGTAATGTAAGAAAGCGGTTCAGATTCAATAAATAAAATGCAATAATACGCCTGTGTTAAATATTCAACTATCATCAGTTCAGTGTCGTTAATTTGAACAAACATGTAAACAAACCGCAGTTGACCTACTCGTTAGCAGGTTTACATTGCGCGGATAGCTTCGGGCGGCTGTAGTAGTTACCGGCGCGGCGGGACGCTCGACGCGACGCCAAACACCCTACGGGCCCACCCGCAGGCTGGCCACACGCCCCCACTTGCTCCCATCGACACCCGCCACGCCAAACATTTCATTCAAAATACGAGCTACTAGAAATAGCGAGCACGTGGTGGCGGAGAGGCGGATGGCGTGAGATACGAAATGCATTCAGAATTTAACCGATGGTCGATTAATAAAATGTATATTCCTGTTTGTGTTGTTTTAACAAGCAAAATGAAACGTTAATTCCTTTTAATCCCGTAGAAAATGTGATAATAAAAATATTAATTTTCTAATCTATACTAATATTATAAAGCTGAAGAGTTTGGTTGGTTGAACGCGGTAATCTCAGGAACTACTAGTCCGAATTGAAAAATTATTTTTGTGTTGGGTAGCCTATTTATTGAGGAAGGCTATAAGTTATATAACATCACGCTACAATCAAAAGGAGCGGAGCAACAACGAAAAATGGACGAAAACTGGCAGGCAATTTAATGCGACGGGAAGCAAAAATTTGACGCGGACGAAGTCGCGGGTTTCTGCCCTTCTGCTAGTTAATCATAACATCAATTAGAGAACTACATATTTCAAACCAAAATATGTACATAAGAGTGAGCGTCAACCAAACAAAACAGGGTTAACAAGTCACTTTAAACCAAACAAAACAGGGTTAACAAGTCACTTTAAACTATTTAATTAAAGTATATCAACTGGGTCGGAAAGCACCCTCGCAATCCATCAAGTTGGTAATTTATCGACTAATCAAAGTTCTATTATAAGTTAAAACCTTGACTCAGTTTTCAGTACTTCCATTCAATGGGTTCCGCTGAAATAGTGGAGTCTAAAAGTTCCGCATTGTTAGTGTTAGTTAGTTAGTTTAGATAGAAACTAATCGAAAACGACAGTTCGCTGCAAATGTTTATTTAATAAAGCACAATAGTATGTACTAGTTCCATCATGAGAATGATGATGAATGATGAATTATATTTATTATTATATTCTGCGCCAGCTTTCGAGAGAGACCATTGGCGTTTGGATTCACGTAGGTACTCACCAAACTGTTCGTATTACTAATGAATATTACTAATTAATATTTTTTGGGGACAGTCAACTAATAAAGAACTTATATTCAGGATGCAAAAAAGATGTATACGAGCAATGTTTGGTCTACGAACAACGGATAGTTGCGTAAATTACTTTAGACAATCAAAAATTCTAACTTTACCATCTTTGTACATTTTAGAAACTGCACTATTCGTAAAAGCAAATCCGCAATTTTTTCAAAAATTTTCAGACGTCAAAAGAACCCCAATGCTTTCTCAATATCAGAATTTGTTGTGTCCAATCAAGTGCAAAACTGCCTTACTGAAAAAGAGCTTCTAGGGCACCCATTGTCTATAATAAAATACCTGATGTTGTTAAATGTTTACCTTTAACCAAATTTAAAAAGTCCGTTCAGGTGTTTTTACTAGAAAAATGCTATTACAGCGTAGATGACTTTTTAAATGATAATCTTCTGCAATAGAATTTGGAATGTGTACCTGTGTTATTATTTTTTCTAATATGTATTTTACTTAAATTGAATTTAAATTGTTGACATTTCAAATTAATCCTAGGTTTTTTTTTTCTTTTTAAGTCATTGTTTTAATTTGCTATTAACGATTTTTATAATTATTGTAATAGTTGTCTTAGTGCGACTAATTTTGTACGCCTTGATTGGCAAAACATGTAGCTACCTCTCATTATTTTTATGACCTGTATAATTCTGCACTTATGTTTTACAAAAAAATAAAAAAATAAAGAATGTTCATTGCAACAAAAACTCGCATATCAACCCAACTAATGTTAACAAAACAAGAGAGCATGTCAAAAACCGTATGGCCAAAAAAAATATTATGTGGGGTCTAAATTGTTGATAACAAATATGAAATTACTTTCTTTAAAAATGATCTCCATGGTTGGTTATGTTTTGTTTAAAAAAAAATGCATTGATTTTCTGGCTTTCTTCATGTTACTAAAGTTTTTTAGTAGTAAATGCTATACCATAAGACATATGTAAAAAAGGTAAGTGAATATTTGGTTATTAGAAATACATAACTATTGTTTTTTATTTAAAAAAAAAAGCACAGCCACATCATATAATTGAAACGAGTGCTAAAAATATTCTTAATAACTAATGGACTTACATGCAAATACGGCGTGCATAGCATTGATTAATATCTTGCTGCCTAGAAATACTAAACTAAGGAATATTCGAAACCGTTACATATTAACGTGATCCACTAAGAATCTGGAAAACTTGCTGATTGTTGCATAGTGTCCTAGCATAGCTGAGATAATACAAGTTGAATACAAGTTCCTAAAGTACAACGGCCGACGGTTTTTTTTGCACAATGCATGAGGCCATACTGCCTATCCTGTCTAGGGTCCTTGATAAGCATCAATAAGGGCTGCTGCGATTCTAAAGTTATTCACTGCAATTTTCGCTCCTTTTTTGAAATAGTGTCATTAGCACTATCAGTACTTAACTGGCTTTAGTGATGGTTTGTGTATGGTTTACCAGGTTTACGTAGTGCACCTTACGGCAATATGTGCAACATTATCGAATGGTTTACTATTTGTCTCTGTGCGACCACAGGAAGCTCTTTGTACGACGCTTGCAATGTTGTCGGATTGTGGATGCTGTAACGCTTATGACAGCTGTTTTGCAAGCTACATAAGATTCACATTTAAAAAAAAACAAGATTAATCTACTTGAAATGCTTTTGAAAGCCAAGTAGGTCTCAAGTGCGGTTCGGGCAAGTGCTGTTCAAATCAGTGCTGTTAGTGGAATACCTCATTATTTTAACATAAACTAATTCTACATTTGGCATCTACCATGTGTCATATCGTACCTTCATATAAGTTTTATTAATCAATTTTGTTTGTTTTGGGTAAACTCTTTTACAAAGTGGACTCTCGCGGTGAAGAGTAACAGTCCATAGCTAAACTGAGCTTTTTGAGTATTTTTATTTTTTTAATAAAATGATTCATTCGGTTCAGTGAGTAAAAAGTCGGTATATACTGACGAGCGCATGGTAAAAGCATAAAGGTTTGTTTGACTACGGATCAACGAATTTGAACGATATTCATGGCTATGACGTATGAAGAATAGACTCGAAATAAAAATTCATTCGGCGCTATTTACTTCTAGTGTAAAAAGCCACATGTACAACGGTTTATTGGATAGTAATTTGTTCGATGCGACCAAACCGATTTAATCTGAAGCGACGTGTGATCTGAATCCCAAATTTTGTTATCATAATGACTAAATTCTTACCTTCAAAGTGAAATTAGGATTTATTTGACTGAAGAGTTTTCATTCAGTGTATCTGTGTCTATTTATAACATCCAATTCCCAATTGACTTGTCCGATTTCAATGCAGCTTTTAGTGTGAAACATTAAGTAGGGCTGGGGTAAAATCGACTCATCTGCCAGCAACCGGCATGACAATCTCTTATGCCGTAATGCCCCCTTATATCTGCCGGGAATCCCGTGTCCGCATCATTTTTTAAATTAGAATACTATATTTTTCTATAATATATGAGGATATTTTAAGAATTATAGATTGTAAAAATTTTTGCTTATTTGCTAGGCACTAAAAAGGTGTGTCAATAGTGTGTAACTAAAGACTACTTTTGTTTTCAAATAAATTTGCACATTGATTAGAACACGGACCCTATTTACTACTCCTTTCCTTTTAATTAGCACATTACCTACAACAAGAGTAGGAGAAACAAATTAGCTTACTTATAGTGAGTATATGGAACGCACGTAATACACAGAGCGTGAATAGCATACATCGTGAACAGATGAACTAATCAACTGATATAATCACTTTATCGCCCGACAACACTGGTGGGGGCGGCGGCGGTGCACATAGGGAGGTGTGAAACCACACCACACATGAAACTGATTACATTATTCAACGTTCATAAATGTATGAAATGGTATTTTTCAATAAAATATTAATTAAA
The DNA here is from genome assembly GCA_947507805.1 of Aporophyla nigra. Taxonomy (NCBI): domain Eukaryota; kingdom Metazoa; phylum Arthropoda; class Insecta; order Lepidoptera; family Noctuidae; genus Aporophyla; species Aporophyla nigra. Next base: position 6,107,673 of record OX382291.1, on the reverse strand, counting down.
AATTTAATTCTTGTCTTATTGTTTAGTTAGGAAGTAATTAGTATAAATAAGATTAGAATAAAAAATAATTAAAGTGTTTCTCTCAATAACTTTTTAATTACACGAGGTGTTATTAAACAAATATATGAGGTATATACTTATCAGATGAACGTGAAACTACTTTTGGTGTGCCACAAGGTATTGTATTAGTACCTCTATGCATAAAAAAAATCAAAACCGAAATCAATTCCACACCGTATTGCTCTATTTGCAGATAGCACGGTGACAATTTCAAATAATAGCAATGACATAAACCAATATAAACTTGACATACACAATACCTTGACATCTATTTTGACTGGCCTGTTAGTCTAGTGGTTAGTGACCTTGACTGCAAAGACTGAGGTCGCGGTTTCGATTCCCACCCAGGACAAATTTTTGTGTGATGAGCACAATCTTTTGTTCTGTGTCTGGGTGTAATTTATCTATAATATGTATGTATTTCGAAATATATAAGTATATTTATCAGTTGTCTGGTTACCATAGTACAGGCTCTGCCTAGTTTGGGATCAGATAACACTGTGTTGGTTGTCCTAAGATTATTTATTTATTTATCTATAATAGAATGGTTAAACAATAATCATTTAAAGATTAATTTAGATAAAACTAAAATCATACATTTTAAACCACGATTGACTATAGAAAATTTTGACATAATAGTAGATAATAAAATTGTTGAAACCGTAAATACTACTTAATTCCTTGGACTAGTAGTTGACGAAAGACTTGACTGGAAACCACAAATCGAGAACCTCAGCAAAAAAAATTGTAGTTCTGCATTTGCATTGCACTATCTAGTTGCAGTTGTAAATGTAGATACTTTGATTGCGGCCTATCATGGCTTAGTTGCGACTCACCTTAGATATAGCATCATATTTTGGGGAAATTCGACTGACGCTAACACGGCATTTAAAACCCATAAGAGATGCATTTATCAATGATGCAATATCGCTTAAGTGCTTTTGAGCAGTTCTTCCTATTTATTCTATTGTAGATTTTTACAGGTAAATCATTCATTTCATGTGTGTTCCGCAATTACTTCGCAAGAGATTGCCCCCGTGCTAGCAAGGGAGGATCGCTTAACTTATCTACCGTTTTTATCTCCTCTGAACTCCTTAAACCATTGATCCATTATCATTCAATTCTAATTTTGTAGCAATTTATTTCTATTGTCTTCACTGGAAAATAGAACCAGTTTATCGAGGCGTATCGATCAGAATTGAAAACGTAACTTTGATTTAAATATGAGTGCATTTCCTCGTCACCTGTTCTATTTTCTTATTATAGACGAACTGGAACATTTTACGGTGATCGCTTTCTTTTGTGGCGTAAAATATTATAAAGAGAAAAGATTTGTATTTTTGTGTGTGTGTGTGTATGTTTGTAATGAATAAATTCAAAAACTACTGTGCCGATTTCAAAAATTCTTTCACCATTAGAAAGCTACATTACTGTAGGCTATATTTATTGCTAGAAAAGATTAGGGATCCTTACTAAAACTTTAGTAACGTAACCCAAGAAATCCTTATCCAAATAAATTATTTTGTATTCAAAATTGTTTCAATACCTGTAGATTACTTTTTGAATTTTTCAAATTGAACGACAAAAATTTTTAGAGACGTTGGGTTACCTTCTCCAAATCGCTCACTACAAAATGTAGTTAATGCCATACTGAGCTGTACTTACGATGTTAACGAGTTATCAGTATTTGTCAACTCAAATGTACCCAAGTTGGTGGCAGATCAAAAAATAGCGTTCGATGCTATAATTAAAAGTGTGGAAAATAACAAGGGTGGCTATTTTTTTTGGACGCACCTCTTGGTAAAACCTTTCTTGCCAATTTATTATTAGCCAAAGTACATCAATCTGGACGAAAAGCACTGGCAGTTGCGTCTTCCGGAATTGCTGCAACTCTACTAAATGATGGGAAAACTGCTCACTCAACCTTTAAATTACCGTTGGCTGTGTCTTTAGAACAACAACCTGTATGCTCAATCCGCAAAAATGGTCCACTCGGGAAGCTCTTACAGGACACAACGCTGATTATTTGGGATGAGTGCACCATATTTTTTTATTTTTTTTTGGATGGGAAATCATCAAATGACTTCTCCCGCTCTGGGCGGAGCGGGAGGGCGTGTCAGACTTTTACTGACTAAAACCCACCCGTGTTCCTTCAGTTGCCCATGTGCCAGGGTCACGGTATCTCTTTCGAACAATCTCGCGACCCTGGCAGAACGAGTGCACCATATGAGAGCACATTTAAGTAATAACCACATTGGATATTTCTCAAAATAAAATACTTCAACTTGCAGATGGAATATTACCATCGACAGTTGCAAATAACCCCAAGTACTGTTGGCCAATGAATTAGCTCAAACTGTTAACAGTCTAGAAATTCTTATAGACACAATCTATCCCGACATCGAAAATCTCACCCGAGTTCTTCTCATTATTAAACACGCAATTTAATAACAATTTCCCACTAAAGACTAAAAGTATTTGCACAAAGTTCTTATTTAGTGATTGGGTAACTCCAGGTATACGTAAAAGCAGAGAAAATCTTTTTGAACTTTATGGCCTAAAGCAACATATGACTAATAGAAGCTTTCATCAGTATGTTGCAAAATATTCTAAAATTTTTAAAAGTGTGTGCAGCTTGGCTAAAGCGCTTTATATTAGCAATAAAATAAAATCAGCGGATGATAAAATAAAAACTACCTGGCAAATAATAAATGATGAAACAGGTAGGAAAAAACAGCGTAATACTGAATTTAATTTAGAGACTGCACATGGCCCCATTAACTCAGATATAGAAATAGCTCAGGAATTTCAAAATTTTTTCGTTAATATTCCCGTTAAAACTACTTAAGCTTTAAATTCGTCACCCGCGCTTTCCACTGCCTTACTCAAAAAGAATGTAGGGGCATGCCCTTTAGAGTTTAGGTTTCAGCATACTAACCCCCAGGCTATTATAAAAGCTTTTAAAGATCTTAAAATTAAATCAACAGAAGATCTTTGGGGAATGTCTGTCAAATTTTGTAGTTCTATTATTGAAAGCATTGCACCCTATTTAGCTTTCATATTTAACACCAGTGTAGACCAAGGAGTCTTTCCGGATCTGATGAAACACAGCAAAGTAGTTCCTTTGTTTAAATCCGGTGATAGTAAAGAACCAAACAATTATAGGCCCGTGTCAGTTCTTTCCAAGGCGTTCGATTGCGTAAACCATGAGACACTTTTGCTGAAACTAGAGCACTATGGAATTAGAAATACAGCTCTTGACTTAATAAGATCATACCTGAAGGATAGAATGGTCAAAGTCCAAGTAAACGGCGTAAACTCATTGGGGTCTGAAATGGCAATGGGCGTTCCTCAAGGCTCGATATTGGGTCCATTCCTCTTTTTAGTATACATTAATGATCTACCCCATCTACTTCCAAACCAACCGAAGATGGTGTTATTTGCGGATGACACATCATTGATATTTAAAATCGACAGACGGTCTCAAAATCTTGACGACGTCAATAACTCCATTCTTCAGGTCCAAGACCGGTTTACGGTAAATAATTTGGTACTTAATAAAAAAAAACCAAGTGCATTAGATGTCAATTGCCTAATGTCAGAGGTAGCGAATGTGACATCATATTGAATGGGGAAAAACTGGAATTTATTGATCAAACGGTTTTCCTAGGAATCACGCTAGACGAGAAATTACAATGGGCTTTAGCCGTTGCCCGGTTAACGTCACTATGAGCTCACAACCGCTCATAGCCAACGAGGTCTTGGCATTTATCAATCATGCCATCGATTATATGGACGAAGTCAGCATCTTGCAGATCTGCAAATCCAGCTTCAAGGAGGAGGAGATCAGTAGTGCCAAGCTGCTGCTGTTCCAATCGCTCGGCAAAGTCGAGCAGATGCAGTCCCGCCGCAGGGATGGTGGCCAGAAGTGTGTGCAAGACATCATCACGATGTTGAAGAGCACCGACCCGGACGACGTTCCCGCTTTTGTGGCGAAGGAGCTACATAAGTTGCCCCCAGTCACGTTTGACCACGTCGATGTCACCAGGTTGCTGAAGGACATTACAACTCTCAAGGCAAGCCTGGCCGAGGTAAAGTCAACATTGGAGGTGTCGAATAACACCATTAGTGAACTACGTGCCGAAGTAGAGTTGTTACGCAACTCTGTCAAGGTAAATAGGTCGCCTGTTGCCTCCAACGTGGGCACATGTCGCGGAGCTAGTAACGCTAGCATCGGCAGTTTCGAGTCGGCGAGCTCCACTGCGTCACCCGATGCTGATATTGCGCGCGTAGCAACATGCGCCGCCGCCGTCGCTGACTCGACACCGGTCGAGGTAGTGACTCGTGTAGGTACGTCGACCCCTAAACGTGCCTACGCTGCTATCGTTGCCACGCACAAACCTGTGTCGCGAACCAGGAAGGGGGATGAGAAGAGCTGCTGTGAACCTGACAACAGGGGTTCGAAACAGTTAGGCCCGGTTTCAGGCACGTGTGACAAGGATGGCTTCGTGAAGGTGGAGAGGAAGAAGAGGAGGAAGCCTCCTAGTCGGAACCAGTGCGGGACCGCGCTTGCAGGACCCAATATGCTGCTGCGTCCAGCTACACCGACGACGCAGCTCTATGTGTCCCGTCTACATTACACCACGAAGGTTGAGGAGATCGTGGAGTATGTACGAGTGAAGACTAACTGGACCTTGAGGGTCGAGAAGTTGGAACCACGCCATAACACGAACTTCAAGTCTTTCGTAGTGCGAGTTCCAACTCTTCAAATCGAGACCTTCCTCAAGGAAGAGTTTTGGCCGAAGGGTGTCGTGTATCGGCGTTTCCGCGGAAGGCTACGCGACACCACGCAGCGCAACACGACGCCGTCACTTCGTGTACAATAGTTTTATGTTTACATTGTTTTTATTTGTATGTATGTTAGTCTGTAAGGTATTTATGATATGGGTCTTTGTAGCCCGAAATAAATTAATTTGATTTGATTTGATTTGATTTTGATATAACATCTCTTGCGGGGCGGTTAAGCTCGGCCGCTTATGCTGTTAGAAAGATAAGACAGTTAACAGATGTAGAAACCGCGCGTTTGGTCTATTTTAGCTACTTCCACAGCATTATGTCGTATGGCATTTTACTGTGGGGTAGGGCTGCTGACATTGAATCCATTTTTATTTTGCAAAAGCGAGCTGTCAGAGCCATTTATAATCTATGTCGCGGCGAATCCCTCAGAGAACTATTTAAAAGGATTAATATTATGACGGTACCTTGCCAATTCATTTACGAAAATATTATGTATGTAAGAAAAAATCTACATCTTTTTAATAAAATAAGCGATAGACATAATTTTAATACTAGAAATAAAGACAAGATAGATCAACCATTTTTCAGATTAGCAAAAGTACATACATCTTTTATGGGGTACTGTGTTAAATGTTACAACAAAATACCTTCTGATATATTGCAATTAAATGAAAGGAGGTTTAAAAGTCATATTAAAAGTACACTTTGTAAACGAGCTTATTACAAATTAGAGGACTACATCCAAGATAAGAACGCTTGGAAACATGCTGGTCTCGCTCCATAGGACAGTCTTAGAGTTTATCAAACTAGTTGCTAACTTAATTGTGTAGATAATATTTATTTTTTCTTCTATGACACTGTTTTACATTCTGTAATTACTGTAACTCACACACTGACAGTTTATATGGGTAGTTCATATAATTGTTTTTTTATTATTATTTTTTAACTGCTTTTGTTAATTTATTTTTATTTTCTTTTAATTTCATTTGTTGTGTATATATATCATTTGCATCGTTGTATATGTAAGCGGGCACGCCCTTTATGCGTGGAGGCTTTAGTAAGGTTTTAAGTTCTGTTTACGATTTTGTTTCATTATTCATTTCAGCTTGAGTTTAGTTTTCAATGTTTTGTTGGTATAATAGCGTGTGCTAGCTGACATATGGCGAATAATGTATGTTTTGTTTTATTATATTAATAACTTATACAATATTGTATAGAATCAAGTTCTTCTAACTTAACAGACAGCAGTGCTGCTGGGGAGTTTGTTCCGCCACTTCTTCTTCCCAGCCAAAGCACTAGGAAGTGTCGAAGGGCGGGCGTTTTGGGGGGACTGTCTTATGTGACTTTGACGTTCAAAAAGTGCTGACTCTCAGCCTAGTTTGAATAAATGACTTTTGATTTTGATTTTGATTTCACGGAAAGAAATTTCAATTGGCTCTGTTCGAGGGCGATAGTATCACCGAGAAACGACTCAGTAAATGAGATAAATAGAATGATTATGGAAAAAGTACCGGGTGATTTTAAATGTTACAAATCTATTGACACCGTGTGCAACATCGAAGATACAGTGCACTTCCCCTTAAATTCCCTTAATTCTGTCGGCTTGCCACCCCACGAACTAAAATTAAAAAGAAGTACTCCCATTATGCTATTGAGAAATTTAAGCCCTGCCTGGTCCTTACCGGGCGGCGAGCTAAGTTACTGAATAGGATTAAAAGTCCAGGTATAGGATTGTGACATAGAAAATTATATGCCGTTATGGCATTTAATCGTCTTGGCATGCTTTCCACCACGCTTTTGATGGTGTCCTGTGGAATGTGTTACCACTCAGCCGACATCACACGTTTAAGCTCCCTGATGTTTTGTGGTTGGACAGATCGTACTCGCCTTTTTAGGAGGTCCCAGACGTGGTCAATGGGGTTAAGGTCGGGGCTCCGCGCTGGCCAATCCAAACGACGAATACCGACCTCTTGCATATAAGCATCTACGTCGCGAGAACGGTGGGCCCCGAGCATTATCGTCCATGTAAATGACATCTTCACCAATTACTAAAAACAAAAGTTTTGAATTTGGAATTAACTTTTTTTAATACCCAGACACTTTATTAAGTGCCAATAACATAATAGGTTGGGGAAAAAGTTTCTTCGCATTTATTAAGAAAATTCAAAACATTTTTTAATAAAGTTTATTTACATTTAACTAAAGTATGTAGGTACCATTTTGTTCGATAACTTTTTGCCATCTTGTAGGTAGGGACATGATCCCATTGCTATAGAAATTTTGGGACTTCTGGTCAAAATACCGCGACAAGTGGTTTTGGCAGTCCTCTCGTGATGTTAACCCGACACTGCCTAAAGAATTCTGAAGAGACCGAAACAGGTGGAAATCTGAAGGTGCAAGGTCAGGACTATACGGCGGATGCATTAACACCTCCCAGCCAAACTCTCTTCATTTTTGTTGGGTGGCTAAAAGATGTGTGAGGTCTAGCGTTATCATGATGAAAAACCACACCCCTTCTGTTGATTAATTCCGGCCGCTTTCTCTCAACTTCTTGCTTTAATCTAATCAGTTGTTCGCAGTAGAGTTCAGAATCCATGGTCCTGCCTGGTGGTAACAGCTCATAATGAATAATCCCACCACACACACAGCATCACCTTGTTGCGAGTTAACCCGGGATTCGCCACAGTCTGTGAAGCCTGACCGGCCTTTGACCACGACCTTTTTCGCACGTTCTTGTCATACGTGATCCACTTTTCATCACCAGTTATCAGCTTCTTCAAAAATGGTTCGGTTTCATTACGTCGTAATAAAGAATCACAAATGAGTACACGGTTCATTAGGTTTCTTTCAGTGAGCTCGTGAGGTACCCAAATGTCGAGCTTTTTTGTGTACCCAGTATTTTTCAAATGCGCCAAAACTGTTTTGTGGTCAATTTCCAGTTCTTCAGCTACGTCGTAACTACTGGTATGCCGATCTTGCTCCACTTTTTCAAAAATGGCATCCATTTTATCCGTAATAGGGCGACCAGAGCGACGTGCATCTTTGACATCAAAATTTCCGGATTGACTACGACTGAGGTCGTGGGTTCTATTCCCACCCAGGACAAATCTTTGTGTGATGAGCACAATCATTTGTTCTGTGTCTGGGTGTAATTTAGCTATAATATGTATGTATTTAGAAATATATAAGTATATTTATCAGTTGTCTGGTTGCCATAGTACAGGCTCTGCCTAGTTTGGGACCAGATAAAACGGTGTGTTGGTTGTCCTAAGATATTATTTATTATTTAGATATTAATAATGTAGAAAAATCAAAACCACCCGTTTTTTTTTGCAAAGGAGTGTACAACATGAGTATTCACTTTCAAAGTATTATATTGTTTTAATTATTGTATTATATATGTGAAGACTAAGTGGGTGGTTTTTTTCTGGTTTCTTTTTCTTCTCATTTCAATTATAATCATGGTCTGGCAGTTTAAGTTATTTATGTGACACTTTCTTTCTCCTATCTTTGTTATTGTTCGTCGAATTATTGGGCTCCTTAAGTTCTGAGATGAGCTGCATGATTACCAGTGATCGGAGTAGATAGATTGATTTGAAGTCAATGAACTGGCACACATATATTAGTATGGATATGCCTACGGGATTCCGGGATTTTGAAATGATTAAGATTTTTTTAAAGAATTTCAAATGTTGTAATGTGTAGAATAAAGAATACCTCAATATGAATAAGAAAAGTTTAACCCTTTTGCTGTATTTTTAATAGTATATAGGGTTTGCTTTCTATAGTAAAAAAAAACTATGGCATGGCTAAACTAGAGTAAAAAGGAGCAAACGTAAAGTGGGATTCTATAAATAATAGTTACTGTGGTGCGTGCGACGAAAGATGGTACTTACCTCTCCGCTATCCTACGGACGCCCTGATTTGTATCCCATACGGCCGAAATAAAGAGGATGATGAATACGGACGTATAGCGATCGCGTACCGGCCCTGGCGCTTTTCTCTTAAGTAAGGTATTTTATCGTTTTTTTTTTCCTCAGCGAATAAATGAGCGCTCTTTTTCATCCTTTAAACAATTTATGACGCCTATCAGACAAACTCGTAATTGAATTTCCTACGTTCAGTTCAGAAATTGTGGGTTGTCGTGGAAGGTGTAAATTATAGGTTGGCAGGTATCTGCTTTATTATAGTGTTTATAGGAAAATAGGTGATCACAAACACTGTTACGTTATTATTATACTCGGTCATAAAGGTAAGTACTACGGGAAAAATTAAAATTAATGAAGATAATTAGTACTTATAGAGAAAAGTGTGATTGTCTGTTTCTCTATTATAACAGTTTATATTAGTCTTAAACAAAACCATAACTATTTGATGATGTTCCTGTATACATGTATACCGGACAGATACGTGTGGTGAAGACGAAAGGCACGGCTGCTATTGCAGCCACGCTCTCGGCGCAATCTTGTGTTGTGTTGTGAGGCGCCACTAGAGGTGTCCGCCGATGTTTTTTTTACCGACGGCGCACAGTGGATCGTCCCCATAAAAGAGGACATAGAACCAAAAATTGAAAAGTATTTAATTTAAAACAAACAAAATACAGTTGCATCCCTCTATTAAAGAACAACAAAAATTGTTACTACACATTTTTTATTTGACCAGCACTTTAGGAGCGATTCGATGGAAACTGTTATTTTTTAACCGACGAAAAAAACGGAGGAGGTTATCAATTCGACGCGTATATATTTTTTTTTTGTTTTTTTTTTTATGTATGACCACGCATAACTTTTTACATAGTAATCCGATTGTGATAATTCAAATATATATATTCAATAAAATTTTGAGTCGGCGCTGAAAAATCAATGAATAAAGATCACTCAAAGCCCGACTCATAATTTTAAGGTTTATTATTTTTTGCTTTTCAGTTTTTTCGGCGGTTTAATTTTTTGTTAAAAAGTTTTTATTTTACATTTTTTTGTGGTTTTAATGTACTAATAATACTTGGCAAGGTAAACCCTATCCAATGAAAAAATAATGATTAAAATCGGACTACTCTGTATAAAGTTATGCGTGGTAATACATTACAATCACTGAGTGAACAATCAATCATCCCCTGATTTCTGACCCTTAGGGTTTGATTTTGTTTTCCAAATTTATATGGGCCCACCCTCGGAGTATACCCTTTCCAATAAAAAAAGAATTATCACAATCGGATTACTATGTAAAAAGTTATGCGTGGTCATACATAAAAAAAAAACAAACAAAAAAAAATATATACGCGTCGAATTGATAACCTCCTCCGTTTTTTTCGTCGGTTAAAAAATAACAGTTTCCATCGAATCGCTCCTAAAGTGCTGGTCAAATAAAAAATGTGTAGTTACAATTTTTGTTGTTCTTTAATAGAGGGATGCAACTGTATTTCGTTTGTTTTAAATTAAATACTTTTCAATTTTTGTTTCTATGTCCTCTTTTATGGGGACGATCCACTGTGCGCCGTCGGTAAAAAAAACATCGGCGGACACCTCTAGTGGCGCCTCACAACACAACACAAGATTGCGCCGAGAGCGTGGCTGCAATAGCAGCCGTGCCTTTCGTCTTCACCACACGTATCTGTCCGGTATACATATATACAGGAACATCATCAAATAGTTATGGTTTTGTTTAAGACTAATATAAACTGTTATAATAGAGAAACAGACAATCACACTTTTCTCTATAAGTACTAATTATCTTCATTAATTTTAATTCTTCCCGTAGTACTTACCTTTGTGACCGAGTATAATAATAACGTAACAGTGTTTGTGATCACCTATTTTCCTGTAAACACTATAATAAAGCAGATACCTGCCAACCTATAATTTACACCTTCCACGACAACCCACAATTTCTGAACTGAACGTAGGAAATTCAATTACGAGTTTGTCTGATAGGCGTCATAAATTGTTTAAAGGATGAAAAAGAGCGCTCATTTATTCGCTGAGGAAAAAAAAAACGATAAAATACCTTACTTAAGAGAAAAGCGCCAGGGCCGGTACGCGATCGCTATACGTCCGTATTCATCATCCTCTTTATTTCGGCCGTATGGGATACAAATCAGGGCGTCCGTAGGATAGCGGAGAGGTAAGTACCATCTTTCGTCGCACGCACCACAGTAACTATTATTTATAGAATCCCACTTTACGTTTGCTCCTTTTTACTCTAGTTTAGCCATGCCATAGTTTTTTTTTACTATAGAAAGCAAACCCTATATACTATTAAAAATACAGCAAAAGGGTTAAACTTTTCTTATTCATATTGAGGTATTCTTTATTCTACACATTACAACATTTGAAATTCTTTAAAAAAATCTTAATCATTTCAAAATCCCGGAATCCCGTAGGCATATCCATACTAATATATGTGTGCCAGTTCATTGACTTCAAATCAATCTATCTACTCCGATCACTGGTAATCATGCAGCTCATCTCAGAACTTAAGGAGCCCAATAATTCGACGAACAATAACAAAGATAGGAGAAAGAAAGTGTCACATAAATAACTTAAACTGCCAGACCATGATTATAATTGAAATGAGAAGAAAAAGAAACCAGAAAAAAACCACCCACTTAGTCTTCACATATATAATACAATAATTAAAACAATATAATACTTTGAAAGTGAATACTCATGTTGTACACTCCTTTGCAAAAAAAAACGGGTGCAAAAAATAATAAACCTTAAAATTTTGAGTCAGCGCTGAAAAATCAATGAATAAAGATCACTCAAAGCCCGACTCATAATTTTAAGGTTTATTATTTTTTGCTTTTCAGTTTTTTCGGCGGTTTAATTTTTTGTTAAAAAGTTTTTATGTATAGAAACGAACACAAAAATGTCTGTATCTCATGATTCCCTCCTTGTTTCAACTTGCGGTTTTCACAACTGTTATTTACTCATTTTATGCCACATTTTCGTCAAGGACACATGGTGCCCCCAGAGTGCCGCTTCTAAGATATTTGCCTATAGTAACTATCTTTGTATTGTATTACTGATGGAATGGAGGCACATTAAGTATACTTATTACTGAGAATTAGTCATCACTAAGAAGTATCCTTAAATAACAGGTGCATTTTTGAGTACTTTAATGACTTATGAGCGCTTTTGTTGCAATATAACAAAAGCGTTAATGAATCATTAAGTAACGACTACCAGTACTTGCTTAATCTAATTAGTAATTGTTATTACTATATTAATATCGTCGTCCCATACGATATTAAAAAAATTGCTGGTCCAGAATGGCAACGAATAGCACAAGACCGAGAGAAATGGCAAGCTTTGGAGGAGGCCTTTACCTGAGAGGGGTTCCAGTACAGTATAATTATAGTAAAATTTTAATAGTTATTAAGATAATTGTATTTAAGTGTATAGATATTAGTTTCTCTATTTTTTATCCTTTTTTTGCTAATTGTGTTACTGGAAATAAAAGGCTTTTTTATTGTATTTTTATTTTATTTATTACTATATTAACGGGCCTTAAGCTCTGCAGTGTGATTGGCTCATGTCATCATTAGCTTATCAAATTCATTACTAGTTTCAAACTTGCTGCCTTATATATTTTAGTGTGTTATTCAAATATTTCCTTTCTTACTTTGCCTGGTAACACTTAAGTTTTTCTTTCACTAACATGTAATAGCTTGGGTATTTCGCATGACCTTCTTTAAAACTAAAGTCCCTAAGTGTGATGTAACGCCACTTGGATAACTGCATGTAAACCTAAAGAGCAAGTGCTTTGTGGGTACGAACTTCACGAAGCAAAGTATTATGTTTAGTTTCCAGGACATTCAAAACTGTTGAGACGTGTTCAGGATTTCCCAGTATATATTTCACCATTCTGGCCACATCATTTTTTCCGGCAGACTTAAGTGCACTTTCAACAGTATTATTAAATTATTCAGTAAAAATGAAATTATTGTATTGTCATCGGATCTTGATAAGTGTTCAAAGTTTCTAATTATCCGACGTTTTGAAGTGAGTGAAACTCACGTTCAAAGATTCATATAGAGATACATGTACCAAGCTAATAAAAGCGTGTCAAAAAGAAGTGTTCATAAATCTTTTATCTGACCTTACCTGTCGGAATAATTTTGCTATTATAAAATAATAGTTTAAAAAAACTAAAAAACACGCTTCCATTGAAAACCAAACTAAAAAGTACAAAATAATGGAAAAAAAGCGTGGGGTGCTTTTTAAGGTATTTTTTTATTGATATCAGGCACCCCACGTTTTTTTAAACTATTATTTATTTTCTATTTTTTAGGGTGTTTCGAATTTTGAGACGTATGTCAGCGTAGTTTTCGAAGTCAGTTATTTTTTTGCTGTCCTGGTAACTCTGGCAAAGATAATGGCACAAATTAGTTAGTGACGTATGACAGCGTAGTTTTCGAAGACAGTTTTTTTGCTATCCTGGTAACCCTGGCAAGGATAATGGCACAAATTTATGAAATTATTGCATTATCATCGGTCCTTGACAGGTGTGCAAAGTTTGAATGAAATCTGGTCGTTTAAAGTGGGTCAAAATCGCGCTATAAGGAGTCGGTTACAAACAAACATACAAACATACAAGTGAAGCTAATATAAAGCGTGTAAAAATACATATGGGTGTTTTATTTCTACAACAGAAACCGATGACCTTGTGAAGGCCGCAGGAATCCGCTGGATGAGGGAAGCACTTTATATTAGCTTCACTTGTAGTGAAGCTAATATAAAGCGTGTAATAAAAGCGTCAGGTTAGCCCGTAAAACTCAAATTTTCTAACATTTTTGCAATTTGCAGATAAGTGTCAGGCTGTATAAACAAAACATGATTTACAACCGTAAAACGTGAATAATCACGGAATTATAATTACTAGTGGTAGACCATGTTCTTTTTATTAATTTAATGCATTTTAATTTAAAAATATTATTAGCTCCCTGCACTCCTTCTCTATATAAGCTTTAACTGTGCCAAATTTCGTACTCCTCCGTCCGCGTAATTGTCGGTTTTTGCTCCACGTGTTAATATGTATGATTTAAAAATATTGTTTAAACATAGGTAATAACAAAATTAAAAATATTGTTCAAACATAGGTAATAACAAAATTAACAAAACAAATATTAAGCGTACTATAGTATAATACCTAACCTTCCATGTTTATATATTCGTGTTTTTTAACCTACAGTTTGCTAAAGTAATGCCATTTAAGTTGATGTAGGTCACGCACGCGTACGGCCAGTAGCGCCCGAGGGCTTCTGGAGGACGGACCTGTGTCACTCGCGTCCTCGCGCACCATATTGTTTATTACGTAGTTTTTAAAATTTATTCAGGGTATTGTCGACACTGAAAATGCTGTAAATATTCTTTGTACTACGATGTGATTGTAGTAATGCTCTATGTTTGCAAGGTACATTTTGCACAATCTAATTTATAAAGTTTATTTGTAAATGTTACTTATTAGTAGAGAATAAAGTTAATCTGTTACGGGGAACCAAAATCTTTCTTATAGAAATAATGGGTCGTAAAAGTAATTCATACGGGTCATACACCAAGAAGAAGAGAAAAGCTAATAAAAATAATACTTACAACAGGCGAGAGCAGTTCAACGATAAATTTAAAAAGCTTATCTGAGAAGAGTATGCAGTCATTACTTAAGTTATAATTATTTTATTTCCAGGGAAGTCAAGAATCCGGTTATTAATTTTATGGAAAACTTTTTACAAAAAAAAAATAACAACCGACTTCCTAAAAGAACACTACAAAGTGAAAAATAACTTTTTCGAAAGTCGGTGTCTTAGGATCTGCATTTAAGGTTTTTTTTGCCACCGACTTCCGAAATTAAAGTTATTTCTCACTTTGTAGTGTTTTTTTAGGAAGTCGGGTGTTATTTTTTTTTTTTTGTAAAAAGTTTTTAATTTTAACTTTTTAGTTATGGTAGATACCCCGCACTATTCTAAACACGTTATTCGTTCATTTGTCGCGCGAATACTTAATGCAAATTTAAGACTTATGTGGTTTTCACATGGACCCCATTGTCCAAATGGAAATTAAAATGGGACCATTCGAAAAGCACTTACTTTCAAATAAAAAAAATATCATCAAAATCGGTTCTTCCAGTCAAAAGTTATGAGGTAACAAACATTTTTTTTTTTAATACATTCGAATTGATAACCTCCTCCTTTCTTTGAACTCGGTTAAAAAGAGTATTCCATCTCAAAGTAAAAAAAAGTAAAATTAAGCAAGTTAGTTTTTAATTTAAAAATTAATTATTTTTATTTGATTTTTTATTACGTAAGTTTCATATTTTTCAGGCGCAAAAGAGAAGAAGACATACCATCTAAATCCCGTGACTTGTTTTTTTTAGTTAAGTGCGATGTGATGTTAGGAAAGTGCGATGAAAGTTCGATGCGACGGAGTGGGTCGGAAGAGCAAGAAATTTAACACGGAATAATCGCGGTTTAATCGCGGTTAGAAGCTAGTAAATAAACAGAGCGAAATGCATCACAACTAGCATTCCAATCGCGAAGTTTATTAAAAAGTTCACAACTAACTGCACCCAGCAATTTAACAGCATTGTGGCCTAAACTATTGGTGGTGAACGCGTGAACTTTTCTCTAAAAGATTCGTATTCTGTACGCTGTTATGCAGTAGTCGAAAGTTTTAACAATGGAACACCTCAGACTTCCCTATATAATTCTGCTTGCAAAGCAAATACAAGTATCCATTAAAAAAATTGGAGGAAAACGTCTACTTAGCAATCGAAAAAGGAAACCACGAAAAAATAAACTTTGGTGCGGTAGCGACCGTGGCAAATATTGACTTTGGGAACGCATGTTAAAAATGCGAAATGATAAACTCATAGAAGCAAGAAATATATTTCGGGCAAAGGAAAATCGACAAAATGTATAGAAGGTGTTATTAGATAGCTATTTTATCACAGGTGCGGATGGAGCAACATCGCCATAACATTTTTATTTATTGCTCTATCTGCCATAGAACAAAAAGTACACAAATGCCTTTAAAAAAATAGCAACGATTTTAATAAAAAAAAAAAACATGACTGGTTTTATCAAATGCATGGCCCGCTGAACACAGCAAATAAAAAAAATATATTTTTTGTTTGGCGTTTGGAAGGGCTCTGAATTTCCAATAAAAAGGTTAAATTCCGTAGAGATAAACCTATTCTGCAATATATTGAATTCCGTGAAATTGACAGTCATCATTTTTAGCATAGCGACATCACTACATTATGAGTTTATGGCTCGTTTTCTGTTCTTGTTACTAAGTGAAATTAATTCACAATAATGTTTCAATGCAATTTATTTTAATGAAAACAACTACTTGTGTATTCATTCCATGCAAAAACTGTTATGTAGAAATTTTATTCTGAATGAATGAAGTCCGATATCGACATACAATGTAAAAGTACATCCACTTTTTCATTTTACCACAACACTGTAAAAGTTGTGTCTACTAAATATCTTATACATTTATATTTACGAATACCGACTTTCTTCAGAAGTAATTCTTATATTTAGATTTAAGATTACCTTGTATATCTCATAATAAGTGAATTGTATTTTTTTTTTGACAAATAAATGTCTTAAGGTTTCATATTTGATATCCTAAAAAAACCTCGTGAAATCATTTAAATTTTTACAACAAGAACGTCCCACGAACCATCGCATTTCTAAAACTGGCAACATACATCTCCCCGAATATTTGAATCAAAATAATACATTTTAAATTCAAAAACTCCTACTCAGTTTTACCAAGCAACGAAAGCTGTGATTGTGATTTCAATATGATCAGTAATTTATTCAAATACTGTTAACGCCTGAAGCTTTAGTGACTTATACATGACAAGTTGTTGCTAACGGTATCGAATTAGGCGTATATTATTGCCATTAGTTGCGGTAGTTCACGCACAAAATAAATCGACTAAGAAAAAACTTTGACCTGACTTTTCAATTAATTAATGTAAAAGAATTCTCTAATAAGGACGGACATCGGTTCACACATTTTGGATTTAAAATTTGTTTTAAAATCTTAAAGAACGAAGTGTATCTTTTTCTACTGTTATCTAAATTCAATCCATGGTTTAAAGTAAAAGTCCTTCGTTTTATTGAGCACCAAGCTCCAGTGTCTCGTCGTAGACAACTATTATTAAACTTTTGTCTGTGTTAAACTTTTATCCATATCCTTTAAGGCTCATACCGTAAATCACGGACGCTCACATCCACCCAAATAAGTTTCAGGGAATAATGGTGAAGTTCGCAGTGCAAGCACTATGCCGTACTATATCCCACAGCACTCCACACGTAGTACATTGACCTAAGCATAATCTCAGAAGAGGCTCAACAACAGAAGATTTTTTAGAAAACTCGTTAGCCGTTCTTAATTCAAGCAAATAAAATGTAAGTTTCAAACAGCTTTCAGACTGAGTAATGACCACGAAAACGTACTTAATAATGCTAAGGAAATGTTTGCTCCTCCTTAAATGAAAAGGCAAAAGGCGATATGCGATGAATTAAATGAAATGTTTATTAATGAAATGTTTGTAAGTAGATCTTATAAGCAGAGATCGGATAATCAGGCGCTTATATTTTTTGGTAATTATTTTAAAAACTAGGTGGCTTTTCTTTTCCTAGCTGACTGTTCCTCGAGAAGAAACGCCGTAACAAACTCAGAGGTGATGGTCTCTTTTAAAGTCCAAACATTATATTATTAGAATTTTATGTGAGTCTAACAATGCAGGGCCATGTCTGGAAGAGCCTTTTGAAGAAACAGCCACTGCAGCTTTGTGGTGACCTGTCCCAACAGAGAACATGTATCAGTCCTCGTGTAGCTTTTTTTTTTTGGATGGGAAATCATCAAATGACTTCTCCCGCTCTGGGCGGAGCGGGAGGGCGTGTCAGACTTTTACTGACTAAAACCCACCCGTGTTCCTTCAGTTGCCCATGTGCCAGGGTCACGGTATCTCTTTCGAACAATCACGCGACCCCGGCAGGCATCGGTCCTAGCAGACCCCTTCAGTACTGCTGACATCTCTTTGAGGCGCGCGTGGAACACTACGCGCCGTCGACCCGAGCTTGGTCCTTACCGGGCGGCGAGCTACCCATTGCCACCCGCAAGCTCGCGCCTACGGTGGCCGGGAGTCCGCAATCGACTCCCGGCGCCCGGGGCGTCTCCTCCTGCGGCGGCTAGGGACGTGAGGGCGCAGAGACTGCCACTCCCTCACGCGCCCCGCCTCCTCCTTCGCGAGCATTACTGCTTTGCAGAAGGAGGTGACGGCTTCCCATGCCCTCTCGCTCCGTACCATGGTTCGCACCAGGGCCGGACGCGAGAGGTCGCCGCCGCCGATCGCCTCCACGAGGACACGGCGGTGCTCCGCCCAGGCAGGGCACACTTCCACCGTATGCTCCACCGTGTCCTCTAGACGATCCTCACAATGTAAACACCCGGGCGTTTCCTCCCGCTTTATCCTGAACAGGAACCCACCGAAGCACCCATGCCCGGTGAGAACCTGTGTCAGGCGGAAGGTGAGGACGCCGTGGCGCCTCTCTATCCACTCCTCAAAGAGGGGACTTACCGCCGCAATTGTGGCGTGCCCTGTCCTCGTGTAGCTCAACCCCATTTTAGAGAACTGAACGACCCGTCACAAGACGCTACCAAATCTGCAGGACATTTGCGTAAACCATTTACAAAAATTACTCAATACCGCACGGACAGCTATGTATTCAGTCTAGCCTGCCTGGTCTCTCTCAAAATCAGTTTTATTTTTGAATGTCATTAAAAAATAAAACAGTAAGTAGTAGTAACAAGTAACTCAAATACTTCCAGATTATTAAGTCTTTTTAAGTCATTTAATCTGTCAAATGTTTTTATGGAACCTACCCGAGTGACAGCTTCTTCTGCCACTTGTATAGATAATATTTTTTGTAACTGTGATTACTTACACAAACAAATTGTAAATAAGTTGCCATCTGATCACAGTGGTCAAACAGTAACATTTTGCTCGTACATACCTCTACAAAAAATTCAAATAAGGTTTAGGCCAATGACATGTAAAAATCTAGAGAAATTTAATCATTCTTTGGCCAGTACATTATGTGTTCACAGTTTTAATAATGAATGTGACCCAAATGAGTTCTACGCCGAGTTCTTCTCATTATTAAACACGCAATTTAATGACAATTTCCCACTAAAGACTAAAAGTATTTGCACAAAGTTCTTATTTAGTGATTGGGCAACTCCAGGTATACGTAAAAGCAGAGAAAAACTTTTTGAACTTTATGGCCTAAAGCAACATATGACTAATAGAAGCTTTCATCAGTATGTTGCAAAATATTCAAAAATTTTTAAAAGTGTTTGCAACTTGGCTAAAGCGCTTTATATTAGCAATAAAATAAAATCAGCGGATGATAAAATAAAAACTACCTGGCAAATAATAAATGATGAAACAGGTAGGAAAAAAAAGCGTAATACTGAATTTAATTTAGAGACTGCACATGGCCCCATTAACTCAGATATAGAAATAGCTCAGGAATTTCAAAATTTTTTCGTTAATATTCCCGTTAAAACTACTGAAGCTTTAAATTCGTCACCCGCGCTTTCCGCTGCCTTACTCAAAAAGAATGTAGGGGCATGCCCTTTAGAGTTTAGGTTTCAGCATACTAACCCCCAGGCTATTATAAAAGCTTTTAAAGATCTTAAAATTAAATCAACAGAAGATCTTTGGGGAATGTCTGTCAAATTTTGTAGTTCTATTATTGAAACCATTGCACCCTATTTAGCTTTCATATTTAACACCAGTGTAGACCAAGGAGTCTTTCCGGATCTGATGAAACACAGCAAAGTAGTTCCTTTGTTTAAATCCGGTGATAGTAAAGAACCAAACAATTATAGGCCCGTGTCAGTTCTGCCAGTTCTCAGTAAGGTGTTTGAAAAGTTAATGCTCAATCAAATGTTACGTCACTTTAATAAAAACTCCATCTTTCATGAACACCAGTTCGGTTTCACCAAAGGGCGTTGTACCACCGACGCTGGTGTTACCCTAATAAAGAACATTTTTAACGCCTGGGAAGAAGCACAAGATGCCATTGGAATCTTTTGTGACCTTTCCAAGGCGTTCGATTGCGTAAACCATGAGACACTTTTGCTGAAACTAGAGCACTATGGAATTAGAAATACAGCTCTTGACTTAATAAGATCATACCTGAAGGATAGAACAGTCAAAGTCCAAGTAAACGGCGTAAACTCATTGGGGTCTGAAATGGCAATGGGCGTTCCTCAAGGCTCGATATTGGGTCCATTCCTCTTTTTAGTATACATTAATGATCTACCCCATCTACTTCCAAACCAACCGAAGATGGTGTTATTTGCAGATGACACATCATTGATATTTAAAATCGACAGACGGTCTCAAAATCTTGACGACGTCAATAACTGCATTCTTCAGGTCCAAGACTGGTTTACGGTAAATAACTTGGTACTTAATAAAAAAAAAACCAAGTGCATTAGATTTCAATTGCCTAATGTCAGAGGTAGCGAATGTGACATCTTATTGAATGGGGAAAAACTGGAATTTATTGATCAAACGGTTTTCCTAGGAATCACGCTAGACGAGAAATTACAATGGGGACCTCATATAACATCTCTTGCGGGGCGGTTAAGCTCGGCCGCTTATGCTGTTAGAAAGATAAGACAGTTAACAGATGTAGAAACCGCGCGTTTGGTCTATTTTAGCTACTTCCACAGCATTATGTCGTATGGCATTTTACTGTGGGGTAGGGCTGCTGACATTGAATCCATTTTTATTTTGCAAAAGCGAGCTGTCAGAGCCATTTATAATCTATGTCGCGGCGAATCCCTCAGGGAACTATTTAAAAGGATTAATATTATGACGGTACCTTGCCAATTCATTTACGAAAATATTATGTATGTAAGAAAAAATCTACATCTTTTTAATAAAATAAGCGATAGACATAATTTTAATACTAGAAATAAAGACAAGATAGATCAACCATTTTTCAGATTAGCAAAAGTACATACATCTTTTATGGGGTACTGTGTTAAATGTTACAACAAAATACCTTCTGATATATTGCAATTAAATGAAAGGAGGTTTAAAAGTCATATTAAAAGTACACTTTGTAAACGAGCTTATTACAAATTAGAGGACTACATTCAAGATAAGAACGCTTGGAAACATGCTGGTCTCGCTCCATAGGACAGTCTTAGAGTTTATCAAACTAGTTGCTAACTTAATTGTGTAGATAATATTTATTTTTTCTTCTATGACACTGTTTTACATTCTGTAATTACTGTAACTCACACACTGACAGTTTATATGGGTAGTTCATATAATTGTTTTTTTTATTTAACTGCTTTTGTTAATTTATTTTTATTTTCTTTTAATTTCATTTTTTGTGTCTATGTATCATTTGCATCGTTGTATATGTAAGCGGGCACGCCCTTTATGCCTGGAGGCTTTAGTAAGATTTTAAGTTCTGTTTACGATTTTTGTTTCATTATTCATTTCAGCTTGAGTTTAGTTTTCAATGTTTTGTTGGTATAATGGCGTGTGCTAGCTGACATATGGCGAATAATGTATGTTTTGTTTTATTATATTAATAACTTATACAATATTGTATGGAATCAAGTTCTTCTAACTTAACAGACAGCAGTGCTGCTGGGGAGTTTGTTCCGCCACTTCTTCTTCCCAGCCAAAGCACTAGGAAGTGTCGAAGGGCGGGCGTTTTGGGGGGACTGTCTTATGTGACTTTGACGTTCAAAAAGTGCTGACTCTCAGCCTAGTTTGAATAAATGACTTTTGATTTTGATTTTGATTTTGAAATCATACATCAGTAAAGACGCGACGGTGCGACGCGATTCCATTTTACCAATTTCATTAATTTATTAGGTAAGTTTTCTAACAATTTCAATAAAGTTTTCATAGAAATTGTCTCGCGTCGCCCCTGTCCGAAATCCGGAACTAATAATATGGGACATATCAAATCTTTTGTTAATTTTCTGATATCTATAAACTCAATTGAGTGTCTTAAACCGTATAGTGCTTTAACAGGATCTAATTTGGCTTTTTTTTAGGTGCAAATAGACTACAGGGTTAATCTTGCAGTGAACCTATACCAATTTCAACGAGCTTTTCTAAAGCTTTTTTTTCACCTAAACAACAGCCCCGTCGTGTACCTCCAGTATATCTCAACGGCGTTGAACTGAATGTGATTACTCAATTTAAATACTTGGGTCATGTTGTCACCAGTGACCTACGTGATGATGGGGACATAGAACGCGAGCGCAGGTCGTTGGCGGTGAGGAGCAATATGCTCGCCCGTAGGTTTGCTCGCTGCACGGCAGACGTCAAAGTCAGTTTATTAAAAGCGTTCTGTCAGTCCTTCTACACGAGCGGCCTATGGGTGTCATATACGAGCCGAGCCTACAACGTCCTGCGCGTGCAGGTGACACATTGAGAAAACCGTGCTTTTTCTTTTAAGTGTATCTTTCTTACCGTATGATAGCAGAACTAAATATTAAAGTGTATGATTTTTGACTATATGATCTAGTATCCTGTAAAAGGAATACACGATACGATAAAATTTTCTCGATACAAAAAAATCGCAAAGTTCTATCCATGTTTATGATTATTTTAGCCTCAAGGCGCAATGCGTTAGATTTATTAAACATAGTTTACTTTAAAACATTGATAATAATCTTATCTAAGTTTTTGTAAAACAGTTTTCGTTTTAATAACACTTTTCATTCATAAAAGCCGGCGATTCGTTTTGGCACATACGTTATTTTATTCCAGGCGCATACACATTATCGCCATCTCTTTTTTTGCCTATAATAAGTAGTCTCATCACTCTCGTTCGTTCATAAATCAGTCGCCCAGTAGGGCTCATCGACGACGGATCTATGTCACTTTTTTACAAATCGGTGCGATCAAAATTACGTTTTTTAAATATTTATGTCCACAGAAAAAGGTAGTAGTGAAGTATTTTGCTGTAAATATTTAATATAATAAATGTTGGCTTTCCAAAAACTTTATATTTAGACTGTATACTCGTATGTGTCTATTTTTGTGACTGTGAATAATATAACATTCTTTTTCTATTACTATTTAGTGACGACCTAAATTATGTATGACAATGGGAAGAATCATAAACCAAAATTGAACAGTACCTTCAAGGTTAGAAGTACCTGCACAGGGCAATTAATTAATTCATTTTGCAGGAATTCAATACCAATAAGATGATGATAATAGTAAGAGGAATTCACCACCTTCACTAAAGCATTACAGCAACAATCTATTCTCACTTTGTAAAGTAATATTGAGTTAACACCCTATTTTTTAGAGAAGAACGTCTGTTTTATCCCAAAAACTTTTAATAATCGTTCATTTAGAAATAAATTAAAATATATGATTCGTTTTTAGGTTTGAAGTACGTCAACAATATATCTTTATGTCAAGTACTGACACTATAAATACAAGAGCACAACGAAGGAATAGAGTAGCATTACAAGTGTGAAAAAGGTGAGGTTTTATAACTGACTGCGGCTCAAAGGAGGGTAATGATTTTACCACGCAAATGTATGGTGATCGGTGAAACGAAGTTGGAGTTTATCAATCTCTTATTTACCAACATTCATTTTATTTATATACCTCTAGAAGAAATCTCCGAAGAATTCTTCGAATCAGAAATGAAGAGATCCGTAGGAGAACCAAGGTAACCGACATAGCCCGAAGAATTACTAAACTGAAGTGGCAGTGGGCAGGGCACATTGCTCGCAGAACAGATGGCCGATGGGCCCGAAAGGTTCTGGAATGGCGACCGCGTACCGGAAGACGTAGAGTTGGAAGGCCTCCAACAAGGTGGACCGATGACCTTGTGAAGGCCGCAGGAATCCGCTGGATGCGGGAAGCACAAAACCGGTCGAAGTGGCGGAGCTTGGGGGAGGCCTATGTCCAGCAGTGGACGTCTTTCGGCTGAAATGATGATGAATGATGATGATGATGACCTCTAGAAGATTAGTTCGATATTTTTAATTTCATGTTGTAAATAACAAAGGTATGCAAAATTTATCTTTTTCCAACTATTGGGGTCGGCTTCCAGTCTAACCGGATGTAGTTGAGTACCGGTATTTTACATGGAGCGACTGCCTATCTGACTTCCACAACCCTGTTCCTGGGTAATACGATACCCCTTGGTAAGACTGGTTGTCAGACTTTTGACGACCCGTAACGACTGTCTAAGATCTACGAAAGACAGTCGGGCCCAACTGCTTTTTTTGGATGGTGGATCATCAATTGACGTGTCCCGCTGTAGATGCAGCGGAAGGGCGTGTCAGACTTTTACTGACTAAAACCTACCCGTGTTCCTTCAGTTGCCCATATGCCAGGGCCACGGTACCTCTTTCGAACTAATCTCGCGACGCTGACAGGCAGACCAACGGCTTAACGTGCTTTCCGAGGCATGGAAGGGTTTGTAAAGATAGTCACCCATTCACGGACCAACCGCGTCAAGCGTAGCTTAACCTGAATGACCGACCCGTGCAGCTATTTTAAATTAGCCACAAGCCCTTCCGAAAATAATAATTGTTATCCTATCATATCTGTACTCCATTGTGAGGATCGTCTAGAGGACACGGTGGAGCATACGGTGGAAGTGTGCCCTGCCTGGGCGGAGCACCGCCGTGTCCTCGTGGAGGCGATCGGCGGCGGCGATCTCTCGCGTCCCGCCCTGGTGCGAGCCATGGTACGGAGCGAGAGGGCATGGGAAGCCGTCACCTCCTTCTGCGAAGCAGTAATGCTCGCGAAGGAGGAGGCGGGGCGCGTGAGGGAGTTGCAGTCTCTGCGCCCTCACGTCCCTAGCCGCCGCAGGAGGAGACGCCCCGGGCGCCGGGAGTCGATTGCGGACTCCCGGCCACCGTAGGCGCGAGCTTGCGGGTGGCGAGCAATGGGTAGCTCGCCGCCCGGTAAGGACCAAGCTCGGGTCGACGGCGCGTAGTGTTCCACGCGCGCCTCAAAGAGATGTCAGCCACACTGAAGGGGTCTGCTAGGACCGATGCCTGCCGGGGTCGCGTGATTGTTCAAAAGAGATACCGTGACCCCGGCACATGGGCAACTGAAGGAACACGGGTGGGTTTTAGTCAGTAAAAGTCTGACACGCCCTCCCGCTCCGCCCAGAGCGGGAGAAGTCATTTAATGATTTCCCATCCAAAAAAAAAAAAAAAAACATATCTGTACTATGGTAGCATTTATGAAGATTTCTACAAAACCTTACGTGATGGA
Source organism: Aporophyla nigra (assembly GCA_947507805.1). Taxonomy (NCBI): domain Eukaryota; kingdom Metazoa; phylum Arthropoda; class Insecta; order Lepidoptera; family Noctuidae; genus Aporophyla; species Aporophyla nigra. The sequence continues at coordinate 6,082,494 of OX382291.1, read as the reverse complement.
ATTTTTTCGGTCCTGATTTCCAGGTGAAGGTCCTGATTCTTTAAGAAACCATTATTCGATTTCAATTAATTTTACCCATGCATATTATTAATCAAAATTTAAGTTTCAGGTTTGTAAATATTTTGTATTAGTTGTCTACTCCATAGTTTACTATGCGCAAAAATTTCAAAGACCGAGACAAATTAACGTCACTTGGCATGCAAATTTTTTTTTAAATATGTTGCCGTCTTTATCTTGCACTTTTATTTAAACAGTTGTGCGACGGTGACAAGAATAATTCTTAGCGAAAGGCCATGCTAAGTAACGTTTTTAAATTTCGGTCAGTGATAATTCCTTCGTTCCACTTTTGGCCACTGGTAAAATAAGTCATTAAAGTTTGTGACGATGACGTGTCGGCCGACCAATGAAGATAGATCCGCCACTCCCCGCGTGCGGGGGAAACAATCCAACTATCATTTATTTTCAAGGTGGGGTCTTCAGGACGCTGTTGCGGTTGCCGCGACGTTGCAGTGCCTCGGGAATGTTTGCTGAAGCACGTACAGATGACTTTCACGCCATCATGCGTAAGAAAGCGGCTTCCCTACTGCAACGTTTGCGTAGCACTAGGAACAGCATCCTGAAAATGATTGTTAGAAGAGTGGACTGCTCCATCCAAAGGCACTGGGTAGAATTAGGTATAGGTTTATGTTAAATAGAATTAAGTACTAACAACAATAACATAGCATGTAAGCACAGTTTGTTACTAACCACTAACTACGTATGGACTGCTTAGGTCTGAAATAAAGATATTTTATTTTGATTTATTTATTTATTTAAAGCTGTTTTCGTGTAACATGATCAAAAGCTCCCGGTATGCCAACTACGAAATGGATATTGGTTTTATCGGTACTGCTAAAGCCAGAGGTATAATGAAAACTAATCTTTACGATACAGATTCATCACCTCAAACATACACTATTTGAGAGGTAAGTTATGTTTCCGGTTGAAGGAAATAGCATCTACAGGTATGCCGTACCTCTAAACGCCTAAAAGAAATTTTATTTTTATTTTTTATATTTGTGTTGTGTTTAGTTTGTCTTTGCGTCATATTTACCGCAAATAAACGAATTTTCTTTCTTTCTGTATACGTATATACGTAAATAAAGAAATGAATTGATACACAAGGTAGACTCGAACGTATGTTAAAGAACCTAGCCTAGGTTTATTGAAAACGTCATTAATTCATAATAGTAGAGAAATATGCACTTAATGGAATTATCAATTTAATTTATTGTTCTTTAAAAGAAAACACCCCCAACATAGCCAGAAGAGAGTCACTTCTAGGTGAATATAACTGTATACAATTAGAGCTGTACGACTTGAATTGTACTTTATTGTATCGTAGCAAGAGTCGCTAATAATTTAAATAATTTTGCGGATCTCCGCAAAATCTTCTGTACTTGTACTATTGTGTTTTCTGCGGTTATATGGAATCTAACCAAAACCAAATATTCTACTCAAAACTGTGTGTTTGGGTAGTTCAGTATCTGGTAACTGAAATGTGGAAATATGTCAAGAAAACAGGCCAAACTTAGCAACTTCTCATTAACAGCTGAGCGATAATTGAGGTTGAGACCAACTTGTAAGTGAAGCCTAAATTCAATGTGATTCGCCATGACAGGCATGATTTTCGAAAAACGCTTATTGGGAGGTAACCGTTAACAACTAGCATCTGAAAAAAAAAAATTGGTTGCCTGTAAAGTCGGTATACGGGCGAAAGTTTTACGTGACAACGACTTTGAGTGGTAAAATAATTTTAATGTGAATATCAAGCCTGGGTTTTAGCTGATCGACCAACTTCAGGAACTGTTTACGACCAAATGTACGAGACGCGTAAAATTTTTAAAAGCCGCCTAAAGTACTGTCAAAATAGGCAAGATCAAATAAAAATGGACGTATTAGCCGAACAACGAGCTACTAATAATTTTTGTGCATTTTGGAAGTCAACAGGTAAGTTGGAGGCTAGGCCTGGTCTCACGGCGGATGTGGGAGGGGTTACTGAGCATGGGGACATTGCCAATTTATTTAAAGATCATTTTAAAGTGAGATCGCCACTTGGTCCTTCAATGTCAGGAATCGGCTATGCGTCTGATGTTCGGGGGGAGGAGCCACTACTACGCTTCACCACCAAGCAAGTGAGGTCGGTGATAAATAGTATGAGTAGGGGCAAATCCCCAGGGCATGACGGGCTTAGCGTAGAACATTTAAAACATGCAGGCGTGCATTTGCCGAGGGTCCTGTCCTTGTTCTACACGATGTGTCTCAGCCATTCGTATTTACCGGCAGACTTAATCAAGACCTTTGTTGTACCCATCGTGAAGAACAGGACAGGAGACATCTCGGACATAGGCAACTATCGCCCGATCTCTCTTGCAACTGTTGCAGCCAAGGTGTTGGACAGTATGCTTGACTCACATTTGGAAAAATATGTTCATCTTAACGACGCACAGTTTGGGTTTTGTCCTGGACTATCAACCGAAAGTGCTATCCTTAGTGTCAAGCATACTGTAAAATACTACACTGACCGTAGGACGCCGGTCTACGCCTGCTTTCTTGATCTCTCCAAGGCCTTCGATCTCGTTTCTTACGATGTGCTTTGGAGTAAATTGAGGAGCAGGGGTATACCGGCGGAACTCCTCGGTATATTGCAGTTCTGGTATCGGAGTCAGACTAACCATGTTAAATGGTCAAATGCGCTTTCGGAATCATATGGTTTGGAGTGCGGGGTGAGACAGGGTGGTTTGTCGTCTCCCCGGCTCTTCAATCTATATGTCAACGACCTCATTGCCGAGCTCAGCAGCATGCGTGTCGGATGCAGGATAAATGGCGTTAGTTGCAACAACATCAGCTATGCCGATGACATGGTGCTGCTGGGCCCGTCGCCTGGGGCGATCCTGGAGTTGCTTCATGTTTGTGACACCTACGCTGCTTCACATGGACTTATCTATAATGCCAAAAAATGTGAGTATATGGTCTTTGGGGTTGCTGGTAAGTGCCGAGATAGTTCAGTAGAACTAGTCATTAGCGGTACGCCTGTACGTAGAGTCAGGAAATTTAAATATCTTGGGCATTTTCTTACCGACGACCTCAGTGACCATATGGACATTGAGAGGGAGCGTAGGGCTCTGGCGGTCAGGGGTAATATGTTGGCACGAAGATTTGCTCGGTGTAATAACCAAGTAAAGATTACGCTTTTTAAAGCTTACTGTCAGAGTTTTTACACCAGTAATCTTTGGGTCAACTGTTCGAAAAGGTCGCTGGACGTCCTACGCGTCCAATATAATAATGTTTTTAGGATGCTGTTACGACTGCCTCGTTTTTGCAGTGCCTCAGAAATGTTTGCGGTGAACCATACTGATGGATTTCATGCCATCATTCGAAAAAAAACGGCCTCACTACTGAGCAGAATAAGAGGCAGTCATAATAGCATCCTGAAGGCTGTGGTGGCAGACACTTCCTCTGCCATAATAAGGCAATTTGTCAGAAGACTTATACCCCCTAGTGGCCATTTGCAATGTCCAGTTGCTGGGTGATCTTCTCATTATTATGTCTGTAGAATAAGTTACTAACAATAGTGGTTTAAGGAAAACTGTTACTAACAATTTATGGATCTTAGTTGTCCGAATTAAAATGATTTTATTTATTTATTAATATTAAAATCACAATAGAAGCGCAAGACATGAACCGGTGTGTATGCCTATCTCTCTCACTCTCTCTCTCTCGCTCTGTCTCTCTCGCTCTTAGGCGGGCTAACCATGCCCGAGTGGAAGGGACGCGTGCCTCTCACTCGCTCTCATTGTGAGCGCATAACGTGAGCGGAGCGTAACGCAGTTTCTTGAAGTGTCACCCGGCAAACCAATTTATAAGACGTTGTCACGTCAAAAAACTATACGAATTCTTCAAGAAATAAAATAACAGAGATGATTAGCTTTTCTTTTTTCATTAAAAACTAAACATTAATTACATTTCCTTAATTGGCAACGAGCGTATTAATTTAGCATTAAAAACCTCGTTCAGTTATGTCAATACAACCCCTGCAGTCCTTTTTACTCCGTTTATACAACGTTTAGCTTGTCCACATTCCGTTTACAATTTGTTCCGACTTTTATGGACACCACCGTCCGCCCGCAGCATTCATTCGCCACCTCTCACCGACGGACTTTCACACGAGAAACAATTGCAATACCGGGGTGTGTTACACAATTAGAATGCTTTTTCGTGTTCCATTCTGTTTTAGTTCGAATTTGCAAGTCTAACTTTTAGCTTTGTTTTCCTTTTAGAGTTTGATCGTGCTCCACTAAATAACTCGTAACTACGCTTCAGCTTGCCCACTTTTTCACAATTTTTTGAGCCACAAAGTAAAATTTAGTTTTCAATTACAAGGCAATTTATTAAAAAATATACTATTATACCTCTCCCAGGAAGTAGAAGGATATTTTCGTAGCTAGGTAATAAAAGCCACACGGATTAATCAAAAAATTCGTCCGTATATGAGTGACCATCCACTACATTCTTCCATGCTTCGGAAACCACGGAAAGTCATTGCGTCCTGGTAAGTCACAACCCAAAAAAAAGTCTGACAACAAGTCTTACCAAGAACTTTTCGTCTTGCCCAGTTACTGGGTTGTGGATGTCAGGTACACAGTCGCCCCATGTAGATTACTAACTACTAGTATTCAATTGCAGCCGGTTAGACCGGCGAGTGGCGACCATCACTTCAATCTTAAATTCATTGTGATAACTATTAGGAACATAGCGACTACCACCATGTGTTAATAGTAGAATCAAGCAACAAAAAAAAAACCTTGATATTGGGTAAAATATTCTGCCGGACAATTTGACAGTTTTACTGTAGTACCTTAAGTGAAGTGGCAGTGGGCTGACCATGTCTGTCGAAGGACCGATGGCCGGTGGAGCAAACGAGTCCTGGAGTGGAGACCGCGTATCGGCAAGCGTAGTGTGGGACGCCCTCCAGCTAGATGGACCGACGACCTTAGTAAAGTGGCTGGGGCAGACTGGATGCCGAAGGCGAAGGACAGGGTGTTGTGGCGCAACATGGGAGAGGCCTTTGTCCAGCAGTGGACTGCGATAAGCTGACTTGAGAGATATACCTTACCTTACGCGTCAAATCAAAACAACACAAAAACTGTGGCAGCCAGGAAAATACTACGAACTGGCATCATGGCGCGACATGCGCTTTTAACGGATCTATCATTTTTGGCAATTATAATTTTTGGATGGTTCTACACATATGCCGACGACATAGCTGGCCAACTATTGCCCGTAAAGTAAAAAGTACTGTGGTGTAATCTCTACTTAGCTCCGTATTATAGATGGAAACTCATTAATTGATCTCCGTTTAAATTTAGTTTGGAGTCTGGTTTTCATTTTAGAACGTCCCTCAAGCATTGATTCATTGATCGTAGTACAGCTGAGTTTGGCTTATTTTGAATGGCTAATCAATTCGCGAATCGAACCCAAACAGTGATTGGATCTGTTCATCCGTGTGGTTGTCGCTGTTTGGGTTTGGGTGAGACCGCGCTTGTTTATAGATTGTCATGTAAATTTCTTTCCAAGTTTATCTGCGTTTTAGAGTATATTATTGTTGTACAATTGATGAACCTGTTACTATAATAATGGATACACTACGAGAAGTAGATTATTACAACACCTAATTTATTTAACAATGATTCAAGTAAATAAGAATTTATAAATGTTTGCTATTAACTGTTTTTTTTTTTTTTGCTTTTTAAAGTGATACCAATCTAAATATTTACACGTGAACCCAAAACTTTGTACCCCTTTTTACGAAAATTACGCGGACTGAAGAGTATGAAATTTTGTACAGTTAAATTTTATATCGAGTGCCGAAAAATAATATGTTTTAATTTTTGTAAAATAAAAAATAATGTAAAACCCTAGAAACAAACTGATATTTTGTCAAGTTAACAGCACAGGATTTACACAGGAGCACTCGGAATGGTGCCCAGGGTGACGAATTGTCAGCGGCGGACAATTGGGGTGAGAAAACATTTTTCTTCGTGTTTTCGAAAATGCTTTTTAATCTTCCAAGAAATGCAAATAAAGAAAAAATTATCTACCTAGTACAGTTTTTGAAAACTTGTAAACGTGTATGCATTTTTCAAAAAAGTTTATTAATATCGGACAATGTATCAGGAATTTATTCAGGTTTACAAGCAAGGAGTAATGAAATGAATGATCTGGCAGAACGTGTTCCTTGTGCTAATCGTCCTATGAATTTAGTTGAAGTAGACGCGGTAGAAGGTACGCGCGAAGCAGCTTCATACTTTAAATATATGATCTTTGATCATTTCCGAGATTCCAGAATATAAGAAAACCGTTTCCAGAAAGAGTGGACGATAAAATTAGACTGCAATGATTGATGAATCACTTCAGAGTTAATACTTTTAATGTCATTCTTGACAAACTGAATTCACAATTGCGAAAAAGATGAAAAGATTCAGGAAAAATCTCAGTTATCACAAAATTTGGCTATTTGCGTAGTAAAGAATTTCGTGTACGATCTAAACGTTTAAGAAATGTTTAATTTGCAGAACTTGAGTTCTCATTGGATGGGGAATTTGCGCAATTTCAAGCGTATTGCACTGGAAAAATTATACAGTGAAATTTACCTTCCGATCTCTTGAAATGTTTGCATACGAACGTGCTTTACACCGATTTTCCGAACGCGGAAATAGCATATAGAATATTTATCACATCAGGTATATCAAACAAACTGTAGCGCAGAACGTTCGTTTTCATGTTTGAATAGGGTTAAAAGCTTCTTACGATCTACAATAATTGAGAATATACTAAATAACTAATAGTTATTCTAACAATTCGACCAATTTGTAAATAAAAAAGTCAGATGTGTTTGCCTCTGAAAATATGAACAATTTATGTGTAATCATAGTCCTTAGCAAAAAAACTATAATGTAATTTACCAATTTAATTCTTTTTCTTCTTTTTTGCCGTGAATTGTGAATTATTTATATAATTATCTTAACTTTATCCATTCTAAGCAAGATTTCGATAATCGGACGGCATTTTTTACAGTGCCCAAAGGCGGCGCTAACGTTCAATACGACACTGCATATTGTCATTTTGTAATTGCATTTTTATATATGGGCTTTATTCATTAGACCCGATACAGCACTAGAAGGTTTTTTTTTCGCTCGTAGTCATAATAGGAACTGAAACCACCACATTTCTGTGAGAAATATCACAAATGATTCCCAACAACGCCCCCCTGTCAATGTCGTTCAGGCACCAATACATCCTTGTAGCAAAACGCTCTACATAAAACCAAAGCTCTACAAAAGGTCTTTTAGGAATTGAATCTTTCTGGTCTGCCAATTTTGCCCTTAAAATGACCTCAAACAATTAAGCCTAAATAAATGTGGGGTTGTGCCATTCGGGACGGACAAATTAGCGCTGACTTCCTAAATATTTGGTGTTTAGTTCTTTTGGTGAATTTTAATATTTCTAATCCTGTGAAGATCATAACAAAGTTGATAAAAATAAAATCGTAAACGAAAACTGGTATAGACAAAACAAATATCTGCCAGACTAGAGGATCGATTTGAGTCTCGCTTCAGCTGAGTATAAATTGATAACAGTTCCGGAATAAGAACGATGCTCACGTACCGAATCTATACTTAAACATTGATCGACTGATAGACAATCAAACTGGACTTGAGAAATTTGTGTAATATGGCCCTTAAACGAGTTAGTTATCCGTATAATTGATATGCGAATTAATGCAATATGTATTATAATATACTGTAGGATTTGAGGACACGGTTTTTTTTTTTTTTGGATGGGAAATCATCAAATTACGTTTCCCGCTCTTGGGCGGAGCGGGAGGGCGTGTCAGACTTTTACTGACTAAAACCCACCCGTGTTCCTTCAGTTGCCCATGTGCCAGGGTCACGGCATCTCTTATCGCGACCCTGGCAGTCTCGCGACCCTAGCAGTTGAGAACACGGTAAAGTTCACATCTTAAACATTTCGTAACGGATCAAGCTGTCTGATGAGTTGTCTATAGAAACCCGTTCCTGAAACACTGCAATACCTAATTTTAAAAGACAGATTTTAACGATACCCGTAGTTTAATTTGATTAATCTGTGATCACGCGTCCTATTTTAAGCGATAGTAGCGCGAATAAGCGATCGTTATCACATTTTGTACGGAACACCGGAAACCGCAGATCGCGCGTTCAGGTTAACTGAACAAAATGTGACATAGGGATGCGACGCGCGCGTTTTCACGCGACAATCACTATTAAATAGGATGCGGCCTTAAATTATCACAATACTATGGAGCATTCTATTGTACAATCACGCTTTGCACTACCGCTTAGCAAAGTAATGATCTGCAATTAACAAGGTTTTGCAGACGGTCAGTAAGTAATTGGACAGAATTAAATTATTAGGCACATAGGATTCTTTTTACTGCAGAACCCTGAAAAATGTCGAGTAATCGCACGCTATCGCAAATATCGCAACGCTCGACCTATTTACTACGTTGAAATCAAATATATATTATACACAATTTATTTCGCAGTTGCAGCATTTTAACAACGTCTTACCTTTATGTGCGTTGTCCTGCATTATCCTCTGTATTTCTCCAGCTTCAGAACCACTTTCCGACTCTGAGCACAGCGAAGGTCCAGCACTGGTTACGTGTATAATGTTTTTATTATGTCCTATTTTTTTTCCACCGCCCACACTGGTGGTCCGGACAGGGGGCCGCGGAGGCACCCGCGATGATAATTCACTAACTTTATTATTGTTTGGTAGCTGTCGGTTTTGCACTTTATAATCGTTCACTCTTAATTCACTATCACTTTTACCACCACTTCCAGTTTTTCCGTCTCGTTCTTCAAAACTGACGCGTTTTGATTGACCTAAATTCATATTATCTTGGGGTATAGTCCCACGGTAATACATAGGCATTTTTCGTTCTTGGAACACAGGTGACATTGTCCTTGCAATAAGTTTCTCCGGGTGGCGGTAAATGATTTCTGGATCATCGAATGAAGTTCGAGATTTAATGAATGTGTCTGTTCGCCTTTCAGGAGCACCTCGAGCAAACGGCATTGAGGTATAAATTGGCTGATTCACAGAGTAACTTTTAAGATCATTACCACGCGGCAAACTACAACTCCTAGGCTCCATTACGTATGAGAAAGAATTCGGGGTACTGCAATTGGAGTTGGCCGAAGTTCTTAATTTTACTGGACTTTTTAAGGAAGAGTTCAGGGACTGTCGGATTAAATATTCATCTTCCTTTTGTTTCAATTCTTTTAACTTCTGCCAGTAGAACGCTTCGACTTTTTGCCTGGTTTTTTCTTTATCAGCCGAATCTTGTTTTGAATTTTCTTGTAGGGTTGGCGTTATTCTTTGACTGTACTCGGATCTAGGAGAAGGCGTGGATTTATTGCGGAGACTCGTTCTACTCAACGAATTTCTTTTCTCCTCTGTCTCTATCATAGCTTTTCTTACGTGTTCATACGGAGATACAGTTTTTGGCATATTCGGTATTTTGTGACTAATTGGCATTGGTGACGTCGGAGCTGAATAATTGTAGGGTTTTGTAAAATTTTCCTGCTTTTTAAAGGAATTAGGTTTCTTGATATCTTGCTCATTTTCTTTATTATTATCAAAAGACAAACTACGAGCTCTCGTAGGCTGGATTGTCCGTACTTCTGCTTCTTTTTTCGGCGATATCAGAAATTTTGTACTCACTCGTTTTATCTCCGCCCCTACTGAAGCTGGATTGGCTTGAGCTTGTGATGCTCTATAAATTTCAATTTCGTCGAGTGGCGATATTTTATCAGCCAGTTTCTCCAAAGAATGATAGTAAACGTCTGGAAATTCTGTGTTATCATAATTATTTACTTGATCATTTCGATTCGGTGAGTTCGGTGAGTGCGATGAGTGTGACATTTCGTTGAACGGTTTCGGTGGTACTTGAGGTCTTGCTGCGTAGTTCGTGTAAGCAAAACTTTCTACTTCCGAAATTTCGTTGGTGTCGATCGATTTATTTTTTGTACTCTCCGAAACAAGTGTGCTGCTGGACGAGTGATGGCTCGATATATCGATGTTTTGCGTTTCGTTATCACTTTGAGGTCGACGTGTTGTTAAATTTTCATATATACGTTCGCTATCTTCCAATCCTTGACAATTTTTATTATCAGATCTTATCGAACGAGGATTCTGATATTGATTACCTTTAGAAGATTCTGTGGCACTTTTTGCATTTGAATCTTTATTTGCATTTTTTTCTTTAGACTTGTGAGAAAAGAAAAGATTTGGAAAGAGTTTGCGAAAACTCCCAGCCCGTTTTTTATTGTTCTCTGCCATTGTCTTAAGGTTTCGGAGTTTTAATCCGTCTGAAAGATGTGATTCCTTTTCACCTGAAAGAAATGAAAATACTGTATTACATTTTGGAATTCTATATTCTTTTGTACAGCATTTTTTTTAAGTACTGTATATTAGTTCCCCTACAGACTAGTGAAAGTGTTTCTATCATCTCGTTGCTGGCAGATGCCATAGTTAGGACCAACGGAAGCATTTAATAACTCGTTCGGAATCTCATTTCCGAGTGTCCGGAAGTAAGTAGATTAAAATTAGTAGTAGGCCTTAAAGGAGTCTGCATATTTTACCGTATCATACAAACCATGACCGTGCTAGGAACGTGTCAAGCAAAAAAAAAAAAACCTTTTGTATTGTAAAGAATGACACTATGCTTACTAAACCGTTCCACTACCGACTAACACCATCGCTTGCCATACACGGTATACCAACAATTATTGGCGAGAATTCTTGCCGGTGCCTATACGCTCCGTGCATGGTACGCGCAGATGCCAAACCGGTGCACGCAGGCGGGAAGCCGTGGTCATACGGATTAGGGTCACAGCACACATATCAACTCGGAAACGGATCGTAACTGTATCAACTCGAGCCGTTTAATATGATTTGTATGAAACTCCCTACTGAAAAGCACACTAATCGGAATCATAACGTAAACGATTCGCCTTGGGACAAGCTCACGAACCGCGATCTGGCGCGTGGCAACCAGCGGTCCCCGCGCTTACGGATCGTCGTCCCCGCGCTTACGCCTCTCCGTCGCCGCGCTTGCGTCTCTTCGTCCACCATTGCCCCTTTCAAGGCAACTTCAAAGTCGATTCAAACTGATCTGGTGCCAGCCAGGTCAATCAGCGGTCGGCGAGCCGTAAGCGCGGCGTCCCCTAGCTGTAGCCGAGTCGACGTATCGGAGCAGCTGGTCCGCTTTGGTTCCGTGCTTACGTTAGGTTGACGACTGTTTGACGGCGAGGCGAAAGGCGTTACGATGACAATCACTTTCCGAGTTGATATGTGTGCTGTGACCCTTAAATGTAAGCGAAAAGACAGGTGACTCTGAAACCCGTACTATACACATGTTCTACGGTCACTAAAACCGTCAAGCACGGTCCATAATACACTGTTGATGCGTTCTAGTGGCCGTGTGTTTCTTTACGTGCCTGATACGTTTATACACGTTCACGGTATTCTACAGTGTAGTGTGCACATTCCTCAACCCTTGTCAACGATGAGATTGTTTTTTTTTAATTATTATTACAGAAAGGCGATAAAACGGTCAGTTTGGTACATCTGACAATACACAATTATTTTCCCGCTACTTACGAGTTATATTCTAGTTTATATTCAATTTATTATTAGTTTAAGTTCAAAGAAAATACTTTTTCAAAAATATTTCATAGAATTAAATTATATCATGATAAAAGGTCAAAAATACATCATACAAATCTCAATATGTTGACCGTATACTATTATTTTATGGAAGTAATGTTTTTGTAGGGAATTCAATCAACTTAATAAAAGCCTGAAGCCTGGGTCGTTTTAATATTAAATGAAAACCGCAAAATTACTATTATTTTGGTAATCATTCATTACAACTAACATCAAATGTATCGTTATGTTGTATCCTATTTGTTGCTGCGAGGTGCTATTGTCAAAAACCTAACAATTTGCTTCCTACCGCGTATTAATAAACGTATTTATAAAGTTGCACTAAACTTACACAAAACAACTCATATTGTATAACTGAAAAAAGTTCCGATCCAAAATTACACGAATGAAGAGGAAAATTCAAGTCATAGTATAGAATATATAAAACATAAAACACCCAAAAAAAAAAGCATAATACAATGACTAAATGTATTTGTTTAAAACAAACTATTATTTTGTAAAATATCTTTAAAAACATTTATTTCCTCGACTTGGAATCGGCGGTAGGTATGGCAAAATATGTGCATACCTAATGTTTGAGAAAAATAAATGCCCATACTAAAAGTTACTGAAATCGATTCAGTAGTCAATTATGAACAAACCACTTTCAGGACTTACATATATTCTATTACACCTTGTAAATAGAGAGGTAAGGGTACATAAATCAATGTCGAATCATGGATTGGAAGTTTGCCAACTTAATTTTCAATATTCCATCAGCTTTGCGGATATTCCGCATATTCCGGAATTTGAGGAAACACTGGAATCCGGTTATTAAATATATGTAGGTGTGAATGTGTTTCCCGTTTGCACTAGTATGTCTACTGAAACTTTTGCCACGATAATCTAGCACCCATATTCGGGTTCCCTCTATCTAGCAGAATCTTGACGCTCCGTTTATTGGTATAACACACTTGGCATAATATTCTTTAAACGAATATTTTCAGGCACAAAAATCATTGAATATAATTGTTTGGCCGAATGTTTATGTGCCTGAATTAACAATTGCATAGTTTTAAGGATGTCAGAATTTTATTTAGCATTACCTTTGGCTACTTTTGGCAAAATCCGCATAATTTCTTAAGCATAACGTTTATTTAGAGCAGCCTTTCCCAAAGTGGGCGATAACGCCCCCCTTGTGGGCGCTGCAGGCCTAAAGGGGGGTGGTAAGAGACCCAGAAAAGACTGTGTGGGGTTGGTAGACTCTACACAACGCCCCCATTTTTTTCTGGGTCTCTTACCACCACTCTTTTAGCATGGGCATATTGCCATAACTATAAAATAGTATTTTTAACCTTAAATTAAAATATTGCCTTAAAGTCATTATGTTGTGCTACAAAAGTTAGTCGAAGAAACGAATCGCTACAAAACCAACTCCATAGTCTTTTGTATTGCCGCATGCTATACAAAACACTACACAACAGAAAAACATCTAGAAGTCATGGTTTCTGTCACGGCTCCTGCACTGCGAGGCTCCGGCGGCGGTCCCACGCGAGCCTATCGTCGCAGATGGACGCAGCTTCGGCTTGCTGGTCGGCTTCGACGCCCAGCCTGCTGGGGAGTTTGTTCCGCCACTTCTTCTTTCCAGCTAAAGCACTAGGAAGTGTCGAGGCGCGGGCGTTTTTAGGGGACTGTCTCATGTAACTTTGACGTTCAAAAAGTGCTGACTCTCAGCCTAGTTTGAATAAATGACTTTTGATTTTGATTTTTGAGCCTCAGCCTCCGTGGCATGCCTTATAACCACCCGCTCCACCCAACCACCCAATAAGGGTTCCTTTTAACCATTCTGGAACGGAATCCAAACAAACAACTGTACGTAAATAACAAAAAACGGCCCGAGAGTCCTGGCTCGAATACGAAACTTATACTTCAAAAATTTGTGGTGCGACGAACTCAGACGTGTCGAACGTTACAGGCGAATTCGAGACCACAGACGTACCGCACTAAAATACATGCTTAAACTTCTATGATCTATTTCTATTGTACTCGTATATTGATGGGTTTCAATTTATTTTTTAGTGATTTAATAGTTAAGATCTGTTTTTGAATACGAATATAGTTTTAACAACATCATGAAGCTTCTCCGTTATTTATTTTCAAATACATTAAAAAAACACTTTCCTAGCTGTTTTTAGTACCGATTTTACAGCCCTTTGTCACTTATAATAATTTATTCTTTTGGCATATTGACTACCACGGAAATCTATAAACGGAAGCGCTATACATACGTCTTCGTCTTGCGGGGTTTACGTAATATGTTTTGGCTAGCATTGCAATTTATTTGATAAGGTACTAGTGATCAAATATTAACATAGCTCGGTCAATGAATAAAGTATATTGCATTCGCAATATCGACAGACGTTGTAAATTAAAAAAAAAACAGCTTCAACTTCTTATACAGAAAAGGCGCGAGCATTGAACTTGCAAAATACGGATTGGCGATTTCAGATATGTTTTGAAAACATTTATATTATTTAACCTCCAAAATTTGCTGTACCTAATAATAACATAGAACATACTTAAAAAAAAAACCAGATGTAAGTCGAAAAGCCAGTAGGGAATGTTCTAGGAGTAAGTAAGTAGATGTATATGAATGTAATCAAAGCAAAAGGAGTTTGTGAGGATCTTAGCTGGTAGCGTTTTGTAGTGTTTGCCTATCCCCAAGGAAAGAACGCCTGAGTTTATGTATGTATGTACATTATTCAACTAAATAATCTGTTGGACAAACAAGTTTTTAATTTACCTTTACAGGTAGCATTTTATTATATCAGTGCTCTAAATAAAATGATGGTTGGCAACAGGCATTAAAAAAAATTAGATGTAATTTAACATGTAAATAATCTCATATTGCATCAAATAAAAAACGTAGTCTCTAAACCATGGAAATTTCAACTCTCGATGGTAAGTAATGCGATGAAAATCCAGTACGCGAAATAAAACGCCGCGGGAAAAGCCCGCCCTTGCATACTTTGCCTGAGGAGTAATGTAAACATTTTCTAGAATCTAGGTTTTCACGCAAAATGACAAAACAAAGCAACTACAGTAAATAAAAGCCGAGCATTTACCGAGTGGAGAGATGAAGCCGACCCTGGGGGAGAGATACACTCCGGTATAATTAAAGGAACACAAACACACTTTAGAGATTTTTCGAGTTTTAATGTCCTTTATTACATGTCTCCAAAAGTTTCATTGGTCTACTGGAAGGTGTCGTAGGTTAAGTTAGATTGGAAATCATGTGGCTTCTTTATACAGACAAAGAGTCATTTGAGAATTTGCAGACAATCTGTTTTTATTGGGAAGCTACAATACATGATAGACAGTCTCCACACAGGAAGTAGTGAAATGGGTTTGGAAATAAACTTATCCAAAACAAAAACTTTGACAAATGTCTAAAAAAAAAATGCAAATGGTTACCACTAGAATATGTGGATCAGTGTATCTTCCTCTGAAAACAAATTGGGTTCAAAATCATAACAATGAGCTACAAGTAGAACGGAGATCCAAAATAACGTGGAATAAATTCTAAACATAATATTTAAGGTAATATTAAAGACTAACACATTCCGATAGTGATTAACAAGGAAATTATGGATTCGTATATTCTTCCCTGCTTAGCATACACCTGCCAGTCATGGACATTTACCAGAAAACTAAAAAACAAAATAATCACGTGCCAGAAAAACATGGAGCGTAGTATGATAAACATCATCATCAGCATCATTTCAGCCGTAAGATGTCCACTGCTGGACTTAGGCCTCCCCCAATTTGGGGGGCTTTGCCATAATCGCCACGCTTGGCAGGCGGGTTGGCGATCGCAGTATGGTGGTAAAATGCATAGAGAACGCTGCTGCCCATTCTCTAGTAAGTCCCTTAGTCGCCTTTTACGACACCCACGAGAAGAAATAGGGTGATGTTATTCTTTACGTCCGGCACCACACGGATGATATGATAAACATAAACGAGTACAAAACTTTGAAATCTCACATAAGCTATTGATGCTCTGAGCTGTGCGCAAAAGTTAAAATTCACATGGGCCGGAAATGTAGCACGGCTAAAAAATAACAGATGGACATCCATCATAACCACATGGTACGGCCCACAAGGAAGAAGACTCACGGGGAGACCATATATTATACACGTTGGGAAGACGTAATTTACTACGTAATAAACTAATCGGAAAGTTGTTTTCGCAAACCCGCAATATTTTATTTTCCGCAATACCTATCCTAACCATCCGTACCGTGTGGTGCCGGACGTAAAGAATAACACCACCCCATTTCTTCCTGTGGGTGTCGTAAAAGGCGACTAAGGGACTCACTAGAGAATGGGCAGCAGCGTTCTCTATGCATTTTACCATCATACTGCGATCGCCAACCCGCCTGCCAAGCGTGGCGATTATGGCAAAGCCCCCTAAATTGGGGGAGGCCTAAGTCCAGCAGTGGACGTCTTACGACTGAAATGATGAATACCTATCCAACGACACTCCACAGCACCCTTGCGTGTGAATTTTTTTCGTCATGAAGTGAGAAATAGGTATAATATCACATTATTGGTTAGTATTTGAGTGCAGGAATCTATTTATTTAGGTACGTCAGTAGTGTCTACCTACGAAATGTTAAAATACCAAAATGAAGGTTGTACTTTTAGGATGCAAATAAAGTTATATTATCTACCCCTGTAGATGATAAAAAATGTTAGATTATCATTAATAAATTAATTTTACCTCTTTTGACGGCGTAACTAATATGTATCATCATCATCTGCCTAGCCTTTTCCCAACTATGATGGAGTCGGCTTCTACTCTAGCCGGATGCAGCTGAAAAGCGACTGCTTATCTGACCTCCACAGCCCAGTTACTGGGTAATACGATTTCCTTTGGTAAGACTGGTTGTCAGACTTTTAGGCTTCTAGCGACCCGTAACGACTGTCAAGTATCCACAAATGATAGGCACGGATGGGTCTTGGTATGTACAGATGGTCACCCATCCTCAAAGCAACCGCGGCCAGCGTAACTTGATCGATCGATCCGTGCGGCTGTTATTACATACACATATTAGTCATGAGGGGCTTGTGCCTACATAGGCCCCTAATGACTAATATGTACCTACATATACCTATATCCATGTCGAATCTGTGTCCATTACAGTTATCTAGTACTAAGAGTCTCTAAGCTAAGCTGCGGACACACGGAAGAACGGACAGATGAACAAGGTGATACTATAAGGGTTCCTGTTAACTATTAGCAAACCCACTTGTTAATGAAAAAAACCAACAAGTTTGTTTTAAAAGGTCCTTTTGCGTGTTCCTCTTATTTTGCCGGTGCGTGTAGGTTAAGCTATGCTATCAATTTTAGCTGAAAAAGCATTCCATTTGTTTTTTCAAATGTGTGTAAAAACTACATTCAAATATGTATTCATAGGTGCTTGCGTGAACGTGAAATTCGAACTAACAAAATGCGAAAATAAAAACATTTTGTATTTTCATGGATGTAATCGATGTGTTTAACCAAAATATATCAGTAAGTAAGTTTTATTTGGATCTTTATAAAATGAGAACTGGGTTGCCAAGAAGTGAGTCTAGAAAAGATGTTTAAAGTTTATAGGTATTTTTATATTTAATTTTATAATAGACACAATAGATCGTCTCCTGAACAAGAGGCAATCGTAAAAATTTGATCTCTCTAACAGAGGAGTGTTTATAAAAAACCACAGCGGTAACCTTCAAGATTTTATTCAGACTGAAACAAGCGCGTGAAGTTATAAAGTTTTTTCGGAAGTAAACGAGACACGCAACCGATTAGATATATTACAAAATATATGTATATACACAGTCGTATATCAGTCATATATGATAAAAAATAATGGAATGCATTGATAAAAACAACAATACCTACTAAAAAATGGTGCCATTTATGATTAAAAATATGATTGACGTGATGAGTTTGTACAAACCTACTAACAGAGATAGAAAAAAAAACATTGTCATTACGTAACAATATTATCAAACAAATTCGATAACGTCTGGCACACTTAACCAAAGAACACACAGGAAGATTACCATTATGTGTATTCTAAGAAATTGAGTTCAATTTCAATAGTCAAACAGCAGTATGCAGAAATTGAGATGAAAATAAATAAAATAAATAAATAATAAATTACAAAATACTTTTGTAATTTATTAAAAGCCTTAGTAATAGTACTTACGTACGTAGTTGTAGTAACATTACTTGCATACGTTAAACGACGCAACTACGGTATCACTGCGCCTAGAAGCCTTCTAAACGTATTGTGAGACATAACTCTTAGTTTGAAACATATAATATATGTATAGGTCCGTATGTGTAACCACAGACGAACCGCAAACTAGACGTTCAAACTAAAGGTTTTAAGTTTGACAACGCTATCTAATTACTCGTGTGTGCCACGAAGTTACGAACTACGAAAAAGCAATATAACTAAACTGTATCAATTTGTCGACCAGGGGCAACCTATTTTAAATTAACTGTGTAAAGTCCACAGACATGAGTAAGCTGGCCATAGTTATGGAATGGCATGCAACGTCAGGCATATAATTTAGTTTGAGCATTTTCGACTTTCAAAAGAATTACTGTGAGCTGATGGACGAACTGGTGAAGATTAGGTCTGGGTTATATCCACGTTTCCAGCAACCACTATTAAAAGAAGCCAGTTGTTTAAAGTCATGGACGAAAGTGAACGTGCACTTGTGCTCGTAACCAAATTCTGGGCTAATTATATTTAGATTGTTATCGACACGCCAAGAAGAAGAAAAAAAAGAAGAATAGAATTACTTTTACAAAAATAAACTACTTAAACTAAACTAACTAATACTTAAACTTTCATACCCCAGTACCCTCAAAGAAATCTTCAGGAAGTTAACAGCCGAATGGAAGGAAAGAGGCATTGTCCTTGGCGAAGTGAATCTGACGAAACTATGTTTAGCGGACGACATTGTTGTCTTTTCATCCTCAGCCACTGAACTTGAACGGATGCTCCAAGGATCGTGCTCGAAACACAATACTGCGCTCAAAAACAAATCAGCCAACGTGGTTCAAAATGCTGGTCAACTATGGGACTGGGCAGGTCATGTCTGCCCACAAACTGTGGGACCAAATAGTATATTACTCGTGCAGAAATTTGAAGCAATCGCTGTCAAAATAATTTTATTTTCTTTGTGCTACCATTATTTAAAAAATATACTGAGTGGCGAAAACCGATAGAGTCTGCACCCTAATTGCGTAACACGCTATGAATCATTTGCAGCATATTGCTAATCTTTTGCTTTATATGTTCGAAAAAACTTTTTCGAACATATAAAGCAAAAGATTATTATTTATACAACAAAAAAATAATTGAAAATCTGTCCAATGTAGTCCTTTCTACGATACCCCATACCAAACGGTTAACTCACTTCAAAAGTTGGGCCCCGTTCCTTGCATAAAGACCCTGTTTTCTTTTTGTGATTTAATTTAAAATATACAGTTTTCAGATCTTCCTGTTCTGCACCAATTTAGAAAAAGTTTTAGAAAATCTACAAATAGATTTGGTCACCTATAAAATTATGACCGCGCATACCTCGATGATTGATTACGTACTTTAAAGACTATATTTTTTATGGCTTAATTACAAATGTTCTTACATATTACTTGCCTAATTTCATAGTTCTAGGTCTTTCCTATACATTTTAATCCCCTGGAGAGTGTTGAAATATAATACTTTTTTGCGGCATAAACGGATGTATCAGTTTTTACGTTAACTTAGAAGTTTGTTTTTTTTTTCACAGTTTTACATGAGTATACAACTCGATACCTCCACGTGTTCTCGAGATAAATGGTCTTGATAGACAGACGGACAGCAAAGTGATCCTATACGGACAGCACAGTGATACTGTAAGGGTTCCGTTTTTTCCTTTGAGGTACGGATCTCTAAAAATGAAGTCGAAGAATTCTAAAACAGTTGAATGCATACGAGTATGAATTTTAAATATCTGAGCCTGCATGGACTTGAGTCGGCCATACTGACTTGGAATATTTTGCTCTAGGTATGTGAAGTCAAACAATATCCAACTTTACATACTGGAGCATTATTCGCGAGTAATACCAACTCTGTTCAAAATGCAGATTTCAGCCGTAAAATAAAACTTTATAATATTATTAGGATACCATAACGGTAAAAAGGAACCATTTTAGTGAGACTCAGTCTTTCTCTCCGTCTGTCTGTCACAGCAGGATATCTCAAGACTGACTGATGCTACCTATCGACTTGAAATTTGGAATAGATTTAGAGTCTAGATGACTCCAGATGACAACCATTGCAAATTGCAAATACGAAAGACATAAAAATATGTTTATTGTTCTTGTAACAGGGACTGAAACTTAAAAAATCGAAAAGTAAGGCATGTGGGGTATCATATGAAAGGTTTCAACTTGTCACTAAAAATGAAAAAACCGTACCCGGGGGTACGGTTTTTTCTCTCACCATTATCTCCGAAGTTTGCATAAAGAAAATCTGATATTATTCTGAAGATTATGTAAAGATAATAGGAAAATTAAAACGATGTTTCTAAATAGCGCACTATTTCAGAAATCATCAACAAAAATCCATTAGTTCCATTCTCGGTCAAGAGATGGCGCTAACCTAAAACTGCACTATAATGCAATTATTTAATTTCATACTATAAAATATTTTAAAAATATGATGGTACAGACCTCTGATTCGCCTTTAACTATTTTTTTTATAGATAGGTTAGGTGTAGGATAATATATCATTCTACCTACCTACTTCGGTTAAGTCAGGAACACTACTAGGTACGAACTTACGTTGTCCGTCCCTTTATTAAAATCACTGTCAGTCTTTGGCGCTTGTTTTAAGTGGCTTAAACACGAAATTTTGACATAGGGTCTATTAATAATAATCATTCATTTCATACACAAAAATTAAAGGGCCGGGCAGAATAAAATCTACATTCTTGATGTAAATAACATTTTGAACATTTTTCTGTTATTACAACGAAAGTCAACAATTAACCCCCTGGCTGCTATTTGAGTTAGAAACTACCAAAAAGTATAATTTTTCCCAACAATATTTTGGACATTCGTTTGAAGACAGACGCAAACAATTATTGCCCATAATATAAATGGACCAGATAATATTACTAAAAAAAAACAAAAAAAGATTTTTAGTATTTTCACTCTTAAAAAGCAACGAATGGGTTAATTGGATACTCAAGCCGTAATGGTAAAAAATATTGAAGGTGTTATTTTCCATCGGAAAACCGTTTACTTTTTCCGGCCCACTTTAATTTTTAGGTACAAAATATATAAATTTGAATGATGTTTGTGTGTTTAGATCATTTTGAACTGTCTGTTCGTCCCGATATTATTGACGCTGACTGTACATGTTATTCAATAATTTTAAGCAAACTTAAAGGCATGGAATCCAAACGTATTTTTTACATTTACGCGTTTGTTTTTTTTTTTTGTATGCATTTTGCTCGTATCGCCACAATCTGGTCATACCGTGCACTGATAAGGAGTATCTATCTACTTGCTGCTTTATCTAAGACCAAGGCGTGGCAGATATTCTGATCAAATAAGGTCACCTCTGTTAAAAACGTTATCTTTTTTTTAGTTTGAACGTGGAGCTGTTTACCCGGTATCCGGACTCGCAGTTATAATTATTTTAAATTCAATACTGAATCTATGGGCTAACTGCGTATTCCGTATCACACGTTGCAAACAATGGCAATGCAATTCATTTTGACAATTCATCAATATTTATTATTTATTTATTTATTAAAACTTTATGCACAAGTAAAAAAATACTGTACAAAGGCGGACTTAATGCCTGAGGCATTTTCTACCAGTCAACCTTAGGGTGGTGCAGAGATAAAACATGGCAGGTGCAACAAATGGGATAGATACATCGGAAACAACTATAAAATACAAGTATAAATACTAATACATATATACATACATATATATAAACTGTGTCAGGAGAACTAACGATCGGTAGAGGAGAAAACGAAACCAGCAAATCAGCGCTGGAATGTTTCTATCAACTTCTGACGGATATGTTCACGAGCTTTCACTTTAAAAGATAAGCGATTGGTTGCCATCCTGATGTTCAGAGGGAGCGCATTCCAAAGAAAAACCGCTTGGACAAAGAATGAAGAATTAATTAAGCCAGAACGGTGAGAAGGACACCGTAGAAGACGATTATTGGTGGAACGAAGACTTTTAGTATGGGCAGAGCATAAATATTGAATTTGGGAGGTCAAGTAAGAAGGAGAAGTGGGTTTATCGAGAATAGAGAACAGCGTTGTCAGAGCCCTCAACTCTCTGCGCTGACGAATGGGTAACCACTTTAAAAGCAGACGGTGCGCGGATACGTGGTCATACTTACGAAGATTGAAAACGAATCGAATGCAATTATTGAGAAGGCGGTCAAGTTTATTGAGCAGATCTGCATTCAGGTCGTAGTAACACACATCGCCATAATCAATTATAGGAAATATCAGGGACTGTACAAGCAATGCTTTTATGTATGATGGGAGTAGGTTTTTCAACCGATAGAGCGACCGCAACGTTATAATAATAATAATAATAATATTGTATTATTTACTAGCTTTTGCCCGCGGCTTCGCCCGCGTGGATGTCGGAAATTAATGCAAGAGGACGTACTACCGCGATAAGAATGTGTTATTCCAGGTTATATAGGTAATATAGACTCTGTGTGCTATTTTCGATCCAGATCCATTCAGCCATTTTTGCGTGATTGAGAAACAAACACCCAATCATACATATTTTCCTGGGTAGGGTCCTGCTGGGTATAATGGATGTCCTCCACCCTGGGGTGGGTGGAGGGGTCTGTCAGACTTCTACTGACTAAAACCACACGGTGGTCTGCTGCTACCTTTAGCCGGGGTGCTGGAGTGCTTGCGCATTTCGTCACGCTCCCCCGGCTAGGTGTTGGCCCGCATGAGTACATGCGGGCCCCGTCGCCATAACGGCCACAAATGGCCGCAGTTCCATCATAGACAGGCGCGCGCGGAACACGGCGCGCCGCCGTCACGGGCCTTTCTCTGTTCAGGCAACAAACTCCCCAAGTTTGTTGCCTGCAGGCCTCACCCTAAGGCGGCCGGAGATCATTTCGCACCCTCCGGCGCCCGGTTACCCTTCTGCGGATTGGAAGGGAGGTTGTGTCCTCCCTCTCCCTTTCCGCCGCTTCCTTCGCGACCATCACCTCCTCGCAGAAGGAAGCGACGGCGTCCCACGCGCTCTCACTCCCGAGCATGTACTGAACCATGCTCGGAAGCGAGATTCTATCCACAGCACCAACCGCCATGACGAGGTCACGGCGCTGCACTGCCCAAGCAGGGCATTCCTCAAGGGTGTGCTGCGCCGTGTCGTCAGGGCAGTTGCAATGGTGGCAACCGGGTGTCGGTTCCCGGCCTATGCGGCACAGGTACTTACCGAAACATCCATGTCCGGACAGGACCTGTGTCAGCCGGAAAGTAAGGGCGCCATGCCGTCTCTCCAGCCACTCCCTCGTAACAGGTCTTACCGCTGCTACAGTGGCATGCCCTGCGCTGGGTTGCGCAAGTCGCTGTTCCCACTCCACCACTAGGGTCTGGCGGAGCTCAGCCCTGTACACCTCTACATGCCGAGGCATCAGGGGCTCGCCCCGCTCTAACGCGTCCCTACGCCGCCGATATAGTGTTGTATGATGGTGACCTACTAACGAACTGTGGTGGCCCAATGGTATCGGTCCCGACCTACGAGGTGTAAGTCGTGGGTTCGAACCCAGGGCAGGCGCATTACTTTGTGTAAATAATTTCATTACCACTGTTCTCAAAACGGTCAAGGAAAACATCGTGAGAAAACCGGCAGCATATATTTAAATTACTTGTTAGCTAATGGGCTAGATAGTAATGTGAATCAAGTATCAACGAATGTGATTCTTTATAAATCAAAAAAACGACCAACCCGCACTGAGCCCGCGTGGTAGATTTCGGTCCACTCCCTCTTGCCGAGAGGAGGGCTGTTTCCCGGTAGTGGAAACAATATAGGCTGATCGTGATGACCTACTTAACTGCATGTCATCACCTTTTCGAAGTGCATCTAAGAACTATACAGGATAAGTTTTTGATATATTCATTGTTGCTGTTAGTTCCATTCTGCTTTTAGTATACCTTGTTTCCAAGACAAAAATCATGTGTTTTTTTTTTTGTACAAGAATTTAGACCTTTTTTAAATTAGTATTCTTAAAAAAAAAGTAAAAACTAAATTTGTCGTGTGGTTCCATTTTGCGTAAATACGGACAAATATTATAAAGCTGGAGTTTGTTGGTTGAACGTACTAATCTCAGGAACTACGTTTAATGTTGGATAGTCCATTTATCGAGGCATTTTACAGATTATACATACATTGTATAACATCGCACTAGAGTCCTAGTCGCTCTAGAACTATTAGGAGTCGAGCAAAAAGAAAAAAGTCACGATTACGAAGACTTAGCACGGGCAGGCGATTCGATGCGACGAGAAGGGTCGAGGTACCAAGAAATTTAACGCGGACGAAGTCACGGGCAGAAGCCTGTACTAAATAGTCAAATAACTGCCACCAACTTCGAAATAACGCGGTTGGTCATAGATCTAATATTCGTTCGGGCCGCCCTGGCTTTAGTGACTGCAACCAATTCGGCTACCGTCAAGATCGAAAAGTCAGACAATCCCGCGAAATAGATTACAAACTAACGGCGTTTACAATCCTCCGGTGACATCTTTACATAAATTACATACTATAAAACAATGTCGCTTTCCGCGGCTGTACGTTTAGATATTTTTTAAACTACGCAACCGATGTATCATACGCAGGCGAAGCCGCCAGCAAAAGTTAGTCCTTTATACGGAATACAGTGTAATGAATGTCAAATGTTGTTTTTTTTTCATTCCTATAATCAGATAATTTTTCTACACTATATATGATATATCAAACGACCTACGTGACCCATAATGGAATAAATATTCCAACTGTGTATGAAATCAAATACCTAGTAGGTACTTACATAACATCCGCATTAAACAAGAAAAACACAATTAGAAAACAATGCCAACAGGCCACGAGAAACGCCAAATCATTACTACCATTCATTTGAAACCCATCTAAGGACTAGAAATCAACTAGACTTATGTATCGAATGGCTATCTTACCTTGTATGATATATGGCTTTGAAGTATCGTCACTCACAAAGACGTACAGATCAAGACTCAGAAGATATGAACGAGTTAGAGAGACTTGATTAAACAAGCTAGGAATAAACCGAGACATAAGAACATGCATCAAATCTTAGGGAAAACCGTAATAAAAACGCATCCAAAACGACAGGATGCGCTACCTAGCACTCGTCTTCGGACGAGGTGAACAACACCTGTTGCATGCAGCAATGCCTTCAGTAAGCCAAATCTATGAAGGTCGGACGACCTTGAACTAGGGTTGCCACTTTGCCAGATAAAGGTTTACGATTTCCGGGACAATTGAACAAAAAAACCACTTTGATTTAAATAACTGTTTTTTTTAATACATATAAAGTGTGAAGTGAAAATGCAGTGATTTGTATAAAAAACAGTTAGATAAATCAAAGAGAGGTTTTTATAGACAAGCATTTTATCATTTTTTTAGGGCCAAGGGCACTATGGCTTTGCCAAAACTGTCGAATATCCAAGAATATTACGAATTGGCAACTCTAGTTATACGGAATCCGGCACAATAAAAGGTAATTCCTGGACACGGGACAAGACGTTAAATTCCGGGATAATCCCAGATTTCCCGGCCATCTGGCAAGCCTACCTTAAGCCCATGGAATGACAATAATTACTAAAAACTGGCATTTTGATTTGACTTGTAATATTTCCTAACAGTATATAATCCTTGTTATCGCTCAGTATAAAAATAATAGTTTGAAAAAACTAAAAAACACGCTTCCATTGAAAACCAAACGAAAAAGTACAAAATAATGGAAAAAAGCGTGGGGTGCCTGATATCAATAAAAAAAAAACCTTAAAAAGCACCCCACGCTTTTTTCCATTATTTTGTACTTTTTAACCGACTTCAAAAAGGAAGAGGTTCTCAATTCGGATGTTTATATGTTTTTTTTTTTTATGTATGTTCGGCCATAACTCCGTCATATATAGACGGATTTGCAAAATTCTTTTTTTGTTCGAAAGGGGTTTATTCCGAAATGGTCCCATATAATTTTCATATAGATCTGATGATGAGTTCGGGAGACAGACACCGGAACTCTTTAAAAAATGACAGGAAATCAACCGCGATTTCTGCTATCGCATAAATATGCATTGTTTGTTTGGAATTAGTGCAGGGTGAATACCACAACTAAAAATTTAAAAATAAAAACTTTTTTCCAAAAAAAACAACCGACTTCCTTAAAAACACTACAAAGTGAAAAATAACTTTAATTTCGGAAGTCGGTGGCAAAAAAATCATAAATACAGATCCTAAGACACCGACTACCGAAATTAAAGTTATTTTTCACTTTGTAGTGTTTTTAAGGAAGTCGGTTGTTTTTTTTGGAAAAAAGTTTTTTTAGTTTGGTTTTCAATGGAAGCGTGTTTTTTAGTTTTTTTTAACTATTATTTATTTTCTATTTTTAGGGTGTTTCGAATTTTGAGACGTATGTCAGCGTAGCTTGTGACGTATGTCAGCATAGTTTGTGTCGTATGTCAGCGTAGTTTGTGTCGTATGTCAGCGTAGTTTTCGAAAACAGTTTTTTTGCTGTCCTGGTAACCCTGGCAAGGATAATGGCACCATTTATGAAATTATTGCATTGTCATCGGTCCTTGACAGGTGTGCAAAGTTTGAATGAAATCTGGTCGTTTAAAGTGGGTCAAAATCGCGCTATAAGGAGTCGGTTACAAACAAACATACAAGTGAAGCTAATATAAAGCGTGTAAAAATACATATGGGTGTTTTATTTCTACAATAGAAACCAGGCTCAATTCTTTGCAGGGAAATTTTGGGATTTCAGCTCACTTTGAGAAGGAAATCGGAACAAATGTGAAATAAAATATTACCAAGATTTAGCTACGACAGAATATTACTGTAGGAAATGTTAAAATCAATGTATTGAATAATGTTGCGTCACTGTAAATGACAACATTATTGAACGAATTTCGTTGCTGACTATCCCTATTAAAAGTAAACAACTTATTGTTAATTACTTCTGGTAGGTCAATATTTCTTGTTATGCATATAAATCCGTATCGAGTAGCTTATTTCTTACACTTCTATGCAACCATCTTAGCGAGATCATTTCATTGCTTCCAATATGAAGGCCACATTTTGTGATTACGAAAATCAGCAAGTATGCTGATGCGCTTAATTGATGTTTTCTCTTAAAATATGACACCTTTCTGCAATATTATGACGTTTTAGGGTACAACTCTTTAGTGTACGACCGGGTACGCCAAATAAAGGTTTACCACCTTTTCTGTTTATAACTATTCACAAATCAAAATGTCGCCTCGAAAAGTTCATCCGTAACGCTGTCGACTGGTAATGTTCTTAAGAGACTGGCGGCGTTACCAAGTCAATGTAGAAACCAGCTATTACGTCACGGGAAGTGTCAACCAGCCGTTTCAATATTTGCTTAAATAGACCAAGAGCACTCCACAGACCAACAGTTTCAACCCCAAAGGCTAGGCTGGACTTGGCTTTGGCTTGTTTTGGCTAGGCTGGGCTTTTCCTGATTAATTTGTCGAGGGCCGTAGACCGAGAATATGAAAGCTTGTAAACGAATACTAGAAATTTTACAAACGTCGCGGCCTCCCATATGAAGGGCAAGAGTAGCTTCTTCCCAAGCTCACTCGACTCGTCCATGGCCACATTTAAAATTAAAATCAAAAGTCATTTCTTCAAATTAGGCTTAGGATCAGCACTTTTCGAAGGTCAAAATGACAAAAGACAGTCCCTCGAAACGCCCGCTCTTCAAAGGGAGTGTGTGCCGGATAAATTGATCCATTTTGTCTATTAAGTGAGTGCACTTCCATAAATGGGCCTTGTTTCCCGAGTCACGTTGTGTTGTGGTCAATAGCTGACTGTAGCTCACAATCGGGTTGGCTCGACTGGAGAGTACCATGCTTTTGCAGAATATCAACGTGAAGTATCAACATTTTGTAGCTGTTGCTGCGCTTCGAATGGTGAGTAAAAGAACCGGTAGCCCAAGGTTAGGTTAGCTTGGCTACACGTCAGCATTAACCCTGGACTGGTGGATGTAATATAGGCGGTAGTGATTGATTAACATCAGGTTACCCGCATGCTCGTTTGCCCTGTTGACAGTATAAAACTTCGCCTCGATGGCATGTCGACTAGTAGAACAATTCTTAAAGTGGACCACAACGCCTTGCGCCATCTCATATCGAAAATCAGTGAAAACTTAGCTTTATTAATTTTTTCCTGAAAATATTTTAATTGTAAACTATAGAATACAACAAAGGCAAACATTTTTACAAGGCGCGCTTATCCCTCTAGTCCTTTCACTCCTTTTCAATGCGAAAACTAATAATTTACTATTTACGTTAGATGCAATAATCAATAATACCATTTTGAAATCAGCTATAAGCACACATTATTTATAAATTATTGTTAACTTGTGTTTCGATACTTGTTTTAATGTTACGGATTCTTAAACTTTTTCAAAATCAATATTTTGTGTAACTTTGTTATGTATGCACCCTCGCAATTTTATAGGTACTTCGTTGATTCATTTTATGAAAAAAATGTGGGAGCGAGAGTCAATTAAATCTCTGAAGGCGAATTTTGACTTCGTCATTTGAATGGTTGTATCATTGAATTGTTTTCCTTGCAAGAAATTGTCCTAATTCCAAAAAAGAGTAGTAATCTGTTGGAGTAATGTTCGCCAAGCATGGTGGGTGTCAGAGACATCGCAATCACAGCTCGCCTAAATTAGCGACCGTCTGTAACGTGCGAGCAGTGTGTAACTAGCATTGTCCTGAAGCAGCAGTGGGGTCGAGCAATTGACCAGTCTTGGTTGTACTGCGGATAGCTTTTCCATCATGGTTTCCAATTGTTGAAAATACAGATCTGCCGTAATCATCTAGTCAAATCTTAGGACACTGTAGTGGATGATACCAGCACTGGTCCACCAGACGCTTACCATGCACACATGTTTTTTTTTTTTTTTTGTGGATGGGAAATCATCGAATGACGTCTCCCGCTCTGGGCGGAGCGGGAGGGCGTGTCAGACTTTTACTGACTAAAACCCACCCGTGTTCCTTCAGTTCCCTATATGCCAGGGCCACGGTATGCACGCATGACTTGAGTGGAGCACACCAAACCTTTTTCTGAGTCAACATTAGCTTGAGTCAGGATTAGCCGGTTCTCCTGGGCACAACCACTCTGATCAGCGTTTCAGATTACCGTAGAGGTTCCATTCTTCATCACAAGTAATGATATGATACACAATCCCCTCTTTATTGTGACGGTTGAGTAATGTAACGCAGCACTCAACGCGTGTTAGTTGCTTCACTCAGTTCATACGATAACCATTTTTTGAGCTTTTTTTACGCTGGCACCTCGGTGGAAATCGTATTCCTAAATAACGCGGTAATTTTTTACGCTTTCCATATCGACAGGTGAAATTACAACTATTGTCAGGGACAGGGATTTCAACGTCCATTACTACATTAGAGATTTTCGCTGTTGATATTGTAAATAGGTTATTAATCACTAAATCCGAAACGCAACAATATAAACCAAACGCCAATTTCATATTATTAGGATCTAATAAATTAAATACTTTATTCTCAAAAAGACAAAGAGCCACTTACATGAGAATTAAAGATAACATAATGTTATAAACTTATAGTGGGTAACGGTCATCATTATAAATGCTAATTACACTTACATTTTTTTTCTGGTTAATTTTGTTTTCAACAGTTTTATTTACAACTCAATTATATAATTTGCTAGTTTTGATTTAAACCCGTTGAAAGAGCCTACATGTTTTATATGGATGTTAAGCTGTTTTCACTTCTATGACACAGACCAGGGTGCTTACTCTTTATTTTACTGCCGATCTACTGACATTGGATTTTTGAAGTTCCGTATTCTTGAGTTCGACGCTAGCGCCAAAATGTGTTTAAACTGGGTGTCCATTTTGGAGAACTAAGTGGAATCGAGATCGGGCGTTGTTGTGGTTTCAATGGTGACACTATAGTTTTCAAGAGTACCGAATCACGTGTATGCAAAATTAACATTGGAATCGTTTTGGCTTAAGATTGGAATTAAAATTAGGTTGAAGAGTAAGCCCCCTTGTCCCTGTGATGGGCCGTAATCCACCATAATTGGAGCTAGCCGGCGGTGTTATTGCGTTACACACACATAGGGACAATTTGATCGCAATGCATTTCATTTTGACAGTCCACCTATATTCATAGTATGTTAAAATTGTTGAACATATAATAAGATTAGAAATTTCCAGCAAGACCATCGGTTTGTTATTGACAGTGCACGCTCTTTGAGTTCCGTGTTTCATCGATAATGTTACACGAACAAGAAATGTCTGGATTTGCTTATAACAAGCAAATATTATATATTTCATACTAATAACGTACTTTTATGAGTGTTGGTAAAAAGCCTTAAGGTTCACCGAACTTGCCTGTGGCTCCCTTAATAAATTAAGGCCTCTAGCCAGGGCTTAAAAACTTAAAACTAGAGCGACTACTCACAAAGGGCATCTCTGTGGGATACGGACCTCGGCTTAGGGCATCGGTGGTAGAGGGCAGCAAAAGACGGGCTAGATCGGAATGATTATTTAGGTACAAATTTAAAACTTTATGCTCCGCAGCGCGGGCTGGCATGGGCGAGGGTCGGGGTGGGATTCTATTCAGACATAATTACCTAGTAAGTAAGGTCACATTTTGAATATGTGGTGGCAGCTCTACTCTCCGAAATTCAAACAACTTTATGCAAAATATACAAAACAGGTCAGCAGTTAAATTGACTTGTAAATACAAAGCAGCTTGCCGTAGTGCTAGTGGCTAGTTGACTCAAATTAATTTAATACTAAACTACTTCGCTATAAAGTTCCATGAGCAGTTTGAAGTTTAACCTGTATATTCTGTCGAGTATTCATTCAGTACTTGCAAATTTCCGACAGTTTGCGCGCGAAGCGGGCTGAGAGCAACTAATGAATGAATAACGAAAATCTGAGAGTGGCCGTTCAAAGGGCTTACTAAATGGACAGAATTTCAGCGGTATACAACAATGGATGGTTCCGAAGATAGGATGAAATTATTATTGAAAATAATTAAGATTGTAGTTGTGACAAGTTCTACAGATTCAAACTACAAATCTAAGCGTTTACCTTACCTGTTTACACACAAGATTGAGAAATGTACCATGTTATTTTAAGACCATAGACTTGCTACCGGTTTTCTTTTAATCTGTAAGTATGTCTAAGACAGTTGCAGAGATAATGAGGGAATGGTCAATGTTCATCTATTTTCGTAAATAATTTCAAAACTATGTTAAAATATTTAAACACGTTAACTGCCATGGCTAAAATCAGAAAAATTAAATAAATGTACTTAGTGCTATTTCACTTTAAATAGATTATTTATTCCATAAACACATTATTTACTTATTTCAAAAACATGACCGCCAGGCAGCAACGACATGTTCAGATTTTGTACGTGTTGTCGGTCATATAGTCCGACAAGGCCTGAATGGAACAAAAAGTGTCGGACACATAGTCCGACATGGCAGTTAACGTGTTAAAAATTGATATCTTCACTGTAAGCCGTTTTATACGATAGGTAACACGGAACAGACTGCTGAACTTGCTTTTAAATTTGATTATTTGCAAAAGCGACCCCTCACAATCAGAATTCAATTATTTATGTTCCGTGTTTGGGTCAAAGAAATCATATCTGTACCAAACAACTTAAATCGATTAAGTTCAAATTTGGTAAACCATTTAGAGCAAATACGCTGTTAAATTCTCGTTTGAGCAATTGGTGGATAGTATGATTTCGCCGGGAGCAGCAAACATTACTAGTTGATGGACGCTGCTAAAAGTGCCAAGCTCGTAGCCAAATTCTGGGTTGACTATATTTAGATTGCTATCGACACGCTTAGAAGAAGAAGCCGTTATAAAAGTAAAGACAGACACACGAGTGATCCTATAAAAATACTGTTCAAACTTGTAGTACGTATTAAACATAGCTATACTTCGCATTATATTATTTTAAAGCAATTTATTGCATATACTTGCATTGACCTTTTCTCATAACTTTATTGCATAGATTATTCAAATATCTTGTTCAAAACCTGCCAATTACCTAAAACACATTTTTGGTGCTGTCGATTCGCCTACATACTATTAATTTCGTGCGAGTCACCTACAGTAAATAACATATTTTTCATTAAAAGTTTCGATTCGCCCGATTACGGCGAGTAAATTGGTGCGAATCGACTAATAAGCCGAGAAAAACATTATCAGCGCTCAAAAAAGTTATATCGAGTACCGACAATAAAGGTGCCATTTTAATACCATTAAAGATCAGAAAACACGTTAGTTATGACAATACTACAGATAACTACTAGAACGAATACTTTGTATAAGTGTAATGTCCATTTGAGCACTTTGCAAGGTGAAGCAGAGAGTAAGCAGCTCACTAACTACGTCAGAAGCGATCTTATGCTTGCATGGAAGGCCACTTCGATACTAAGTAGATAATAAAAACTTTAGAGGTGTCAAGGGACACCCGGATGGAACGAAGTTCCTTTCCAGGATTCATAATAGTTATAATTTTTAAATTATTTATTATGTACAAAAAACCTGTATACACTCAACAAAAATATTCTCTCTCTCTCCCTATCTTTTTCCCTCTCCCTCTCTCTCTACCTCTCTCTCCATCTCTCTCTACCTCGCTCTCTCTCTCCCTCTCTCTCTCCCTCTATCTCTCTCTCCCTCCTGCTCTCTCTCTCTCTCCCTCTCTCCATCTCCCCCTCTCCCCCTCTCTCTCCCCCTCTCATTAATATTCTGCTTGGCCAAACTACACACCCACACAACTAAATCAATCAAATCAAATCAAATCAAAATATTTTTATTTCATATAAACCTACATGGGCACTTATGAAACGTCAGAAGCTAGGTGCACGGTTCCAAATAGTTGGTTCCTATGGAGAAGAGCCGGCAAGAAACTCCACGGTTACTCTTTTAAAACTAAGGTTTAAATTAGGTTTAATAATCGTATACAAAGGCTTAGCATGCATTGAGATGGGGTATTTTTTATTTAAAAACGCAAACAAAAATAATGTTTCAAGAAAATTCTCTTCATTGCAATGATTAAATCTGCAATGCGTGCTAAACCTTATTCAAGAAACAGAAATAAACTTGATATGGAGAACCTTTTTAACCGACTTCAAAAAAAGGAGGAGGTTATCAATTCGACCGTATTTTTTTTAATGTTTGTTACCTCATAACTTTTGACTGGGTGAACCAATTTTGATGATTCTTTTGTAGGTAAATCTTTCTTACATATTTTTTTTTTATTACTGCCATGTGACTTTTTATATTATTATTGAAAATTGTTTAAGTTTAAGTAAGTGTGTACCTACTTGAAAGGTATTTGTTGATTGTATTTTTAAGAAAATTACCTACGCAAAACCAAAGATTCTTTCATTTTTAGACAATTTTTCCAAATCTCCACTCATCTTAAAAAGTGCTCCTTTTGCGAAGTGCACCAACTGAGAAGTGCACCAGTTGCGAAGTGTGCCATATGAGAAGTGCACCAGTTGCTAAGTTCACCATTTGAGCATGGTGTACAAGTTGAGATGTGCACCAAATGCGTCAAACCCAATACGAACAACAACAAGGTTGGTTTACTAATTCATCAATATCAAATTTAACTAAATTAATACATGACATTCAGCAATCGGTTTAGACGTTGTGCTCAATGACTTGGCTAATTATCTTTCAGCTATTTAATTGGATGCGATTAATGAACGGCCTAGGCGGTCAATTAGCTGGATTAATTCCACCAGAGGGCTGCGGACTACACAACATTGACTACTCGCGTGAGTAACCATGACTCCCGTGACCTCCTTTAGTTTTTTTTATTTTTAGCTTTTTAGTTATGGTAGATACCCCGCACTAATCCAATCGCGTTATTCGTTCATTTGTCGCGCCAATACTTAATGCAAATATAAGACTTATACGGTTTTCACATGGATCCCACTGTCCAAATGGAACCAAATTAAAATGGGAAAGCACCAGCTTTCAAATAAAAAAAAAATCATCGAAATCGGTTCACCCAGTCAAAAGTTGCGCTAACAAACATAAAAAAAATTAAAAAAACTACAGAGGAATTGATAACCTCCTCCTTTTTTTGAAGACGGTTAAAAAAAGAGAGGTACCCAAGTGACAATTTACGTTTTACAAGATTCAGGATTCGTTTTTTTTTTTTTTTTTTTTAAGTCTAATGTCGTTCACATTAGACTTACTAAAAAAGAAAAATAATAATAATGTTGCATAGATAAAATAAGATATAGGTAGGTACCGAATTTTATACAAATTATACTATTATCATCACACGTAACGGTCGTCTGAAGCCTGAAAGGCTGGCCGTGGCCAGGCTTACCAAGACCTATAATAGTATTACCCAGTAACTGGGTTATAGAAGTCAAATAGGCACTCGCTCCATGTAGAATACTATTCGGTAGTCAGCTACTTCCGGTTAGACTGGAAGACGACCTCAACTTAGTTGGACAAAGGATAGGCATAAGATGCACATTATTTATCTTAAATAAAAGTTTATTACCCATACAACACTGTCAGACATATGAGAGTTACTGGGGCCCCTGTATTTTAATGTACTTTTAATCGTAATAGGTCAGGAAAAGTATTTCGTATTGCATAGGTATTATTACCTATATAGTAAAAACCGCGTTACCGCGTTCAACCAAAAAACAAACAAACTCTTCAGCTTTATAATATTAGTATAGAAAAGGGGAAAATGCAACACGAGCCGCGAGCAACTATCTGACGTTTATGGATTTAACGCAGTCAGTAAGCGTAGGAAAAAGTTCAAGCGTTTTCAGTCCGCAAAAATCTTTTACCCGTTTAAAAATCTGGGTTTACAATAGTCCGATATTTGGGTCTCATACAAGTTCACTGATAGAAACCTAATGAATCCTGTACCTACTCATTTGCGATTCTCTCTAGAGACGTAACGACACCGAACCATTTTTGAAAAGATTGATAACTGGTGATGAGCTGTGGATCACCTACTACTATAAGAACGTGCGAAAAACATGGTCAAAACATATTCAATCTTCACAGACTACAGCAATATATACCAAGATTTCGTCGCAATAAGGTGACGTGTGTATGATGGAATTGGAATGGCGTCGTTCATAACGAGATTTTACCGCCAGGTATAACCAACGATATTGATCAACAACTTTATGAGGCTCAAGCAAAAAATTAAGAAAAACGGCCGGAATTTATCAACAGAAAGGGTGGTCTTTCATATTGATAACTCCAGACCAGACAAATCTTGCCCCACTTAGCAAAAATTGAGTGAGCTTTATTTATTTGTCACAGTAATTTGAACGGAAGTTCCAAAATATCCTGTTCGTATAGATATGATCAGGAATCTAAAGGAAGTCCTTTGTCCTATGGAATCCTTGTAACAGAAGTTCAATACCTCCAAAATTACAAGATATCAAATAATTAATTAAGTTCTCACATGACCACCTTTAAATCTTGTACTATATTATTGTTTTGATGTGGGAAGCCTGGTGACCTGTAATACAGGTTTTTTTTTTAAAAGACCACTTCAGGCACCAGTCTCTTACAAGGTTGGAATATAATATTGTCATAAACATTAATTATTATAATTAAATGTAGATTAACTATGTAACAAAATAATAGTTTAAAAACACGTTTTCATGGAAAACTAAAATACAAAATAATGGAAATAAGCGTGGTGTGCATGATATCGAGTAAAAACACCTCAAAAAGCAACCACGCTTTTTTTTTTCGAATATTGTCTACTTTCTAGTTAATTTTCTATGAAATCGTGTTGTTCTAGTTGTTAAAAACTATTATTTATTTCCTAATTTTTAGTTCGGCTAGCTACAATAGCGAGCTTTTCGTTTTTTTGTTGCTCTGGTGATCTTAGCCAGGATAATTGCACAAATTTATGAAATTATTGTATTGTCATTGGTCCTTGATAATTGTGCAAGTTTAAAATTAATCTGACGTTATGGAGGGGGTGGAAATCACATTCAGACATTCCATTACATACATACCAAGCTAATTAAAGCGTGTTTAAAACAAAATGTCATTCTGTTATTAAAAATAGAAAAACTTTTTCCTTTTCATTGTACCTATCTAAAAAAGTTGCACTAAGCCCGCATGGTGGATTAAGCCCCCACTTCCTCTCACCGAGAGAAGGCCTGTTTCCCAGCAGCAGGAACATTATAATGTTACTGCTGATTATACTAGCTCACAAAGTAACCATTTTAACATTATTTAATAAGGGTGGATATTTTTTATTAAGTCTAACCGGAATCACGAAATCGTACTAAAAAGTAATGTTTCCATATTTTCCTGCGATTCACTCAATTGATTAAATTCTAGCTACGGTAATCAATGTCATTGCAAAGCATGTATAGTGAAGCGTTTGTAACACATACCTATACATATATTTTATGCCTACATGTTTGTTCTTTTGTGGCAGTCTAGAGAACAAACAAGTGGGCCGTTTTGATGATTGTTACGTCAATCGGTCTTTTGAGTGTCACTAAAGACAACTTACTCAAAATTCAATATGGCGAAAACCAGTTGCCATACACCATTGTAGCTCAACTATAATAGCTAGACATGCAGCGTCGGGGACTTTGTTGTAGGTAAATATGAATACATACATGTGCTGCAATATTGTATGTACGTTTTCGCAGCGCACGCTAAATAATGACACTTATAAGCAAACTTTTGCTATTATTATATAATGATTGCTATTTTCGTATGGATTTACTTTTTTCTAATAAAATGTACCTCATGTTACTCGGGAATAATGTAGCTTTTCAGAGGTGAGAGAATTTTTTTATCGGTTAAGTCGTTTTATTTTTTATATTAGTGCAATGTGAAGTAGTAGTGTGGGAAAAGTATAAAATAAAAATGTTAAAATTTAAAAATCAAAAACCCAACTGCGTAAAAAGTGAACTTTAAAAATATGGTAACAAGAGAATTTTATTAAGAGGTTGACTATTAAACTTAATACTATAAACTTCGATCAATAATAAGTCATCTCATGCAGTCGGCAGGAGATAGATAACGGTCCCATATAAGCTTGGCTCAGAAAGGGACACAAATTATACAAAATATTGTATACAAATATGTATGTTGTTGTATGTTTGCATGTATGTATATTTTTATTTTGTATGTGTACATATTTAAATTATAGTATTATTTTTCTTCTATTATTACACACGTTGTCTACATCTCTTTGTATATTCTCTCCTATTGCAGGTACGCTGGAAGAGATTTCTATAGAAATAAGCATACCTTTGTACATATTTTTCTGTTCCTTTCTTCTTATCTATCTATATGTGTGCATAAATGGTTAAATAAATAAAAACAGTTTAAAAGAGTAACGGTGGAGTTTCTTGAACATCCTTCTCCACACGAATCTAGCTTTTGGAAGGGTTAACTAGAAGCAATTATATTTTAATGTAAATGTTGACATTCAAAAGTGCCTTTTATGTGCCTATTTGTAATAAATGCTTTGACTTTGACTAAGCTGTAAAAAACAACTTATGGTTGTCATAAACATGAAAATGTCCACATTAGTACCACAAATTTCCATCATAACACAAGAACAGAAGAATGAGAATAAGTAAGCCTGTAAAAGTCTTGAGAGGTTCTGATCAAATACGCTCAAACGTCGTTTTTATACAAATACCCTCATTAATGTTCGCTATTTTCCTATATTATTGACAATAGAATTATAATTTTGACTAGAGCCCATTTGGTCCCGCTAGAGCTTAACTGTGCTCATGTCTCTCTACTTATAACTCAGTCGTAATCACGGTGATTAACAAATGAGTTACTTAGTTCTTGGAATGCAATTTTGTTAACAAAAAGTTTGTATTTTTTTTATTATTCTCATCATAAAAGACATAAACAGACTATCAACTATTGATAGTGTAAGTAAATCGTTCGGCAACATCATTTAACCAAGTCGTAGATTAGAAAAATTTAGTTTTTATATATTTTCAAAAAATTGTTACGCCTAAAGCGGCGCCCAAAGGTGCATGATTGCATGTCATCTTGATCGCCGTTTATGATACAAGGTGGTTTCTCCCATAAAAAAGCACTAAAGGAAAAAATACCAGAGACATTAAAATTCTTGTTATAAAGTCCTGACGTAAAGTTTCTACAATAATGGAGCTAGATTTTCAAACCACTGTGCGCCGCCGGCTGACAGCCAAGCTCGGCACTTTACAGTCTAGCTTACGTGAAACAATAACAGGTTTAACCCTGTGTCTACACCTTTTAACAAGTAGTGATACTTATTTACAGCAAGTCTTGTAAAAATGTTAAATGAAATGTTTATCTAAATAATTCTTTTAAGACACTTTTACACGTCAATATTTTGAAACTAGATGACACCGACATTTTGTAACTGATTCATCCCTGAGAAGAATTGCCGAAAAAAACTCAGTTCGTGATCCCTTTTAAAGTCCAAACACAATACTATTAGAATTTTATGTGAGTTTACAATGCATGATCTGCAGGACATTTGCGTAGGCTGTATACAAAAACTTAAAACTGAAAGATAGTAGTAAGTCATGTACACAATCTAGCCTGCATGATGCTAACATTCACAGTCAGTTTTCTCTTTAAATATCATTAAAAATATCATAAGTTATATCACGTAACAGTAGGTACCGTCACGTACCGTGTGGTGCCGGACGTAAAGAATAACACCACCGCATTTCTTCCCGTGGGTGTCGTAAAAGGCGACTAAGGGACTTACTAGAGAATGGGCAGCAGCGTTCTCTATGCATTTTACCACCATACTGCGATCGCCAACCCGCCTGCCAAGCGTGGCGATTATGGCAAAGCCCCCCAAATTGGGGGAGGCCTAAGTCCAGCAGTGGACGTTTTACGGCTGAAATGATGATGATGATGATCTCGTAACTGATTAAAGCCTGACTCTTGTCGGAGTTGACCTCGACTCTTCATTTCCGGAACCAACCGCCTAAGACGTTTGCGGAGATTTGGAAAAGGCGAGCGATAGCGTCCTGAACCTGCACCCTAATTGCGAAACGCACTATTTATCAGAATCTGAATGGGATTGAAGATTATTTCTAAGCCATTGCGTCATTTGCTCGAATAAATTGTCGGCTCAGCAACGTAAATAACGCAATGAATGTTGTTTAACTATCAATATGAAATCAATTCCTACCGATAAAAAGTTATGCAATTACCCCTCTGATCCGTCCTGTACTAAATGGCTGTTTCGCCGGCGAATAGAGCTAACTGGGCATTTTTGCTTCTCTTTAAGTTGTATCTACAACTTCTTATTAAACTTAAAATGTCAATATATATTATTTTTTTACTTAGGTACCAACTGTGTCGGGGGTTTTTCAAATGTTTTATTAAACTCTACTCCTGGTTTTAGACTTAATATTTAAAGTATTAATAACAATATTTATTTAAAACACAACCCTGTCGTAGGTACTTAGAATTAGTTTATTTTTGCGTGAAGCAAATGATTTAAGTTTTCTGCTGTTTTCAATAGTTCTACTTTGAGACTTGACTGTTGTTTTGTCGGTCATGAATGAGAAGTAGCCAGAAGAGAGCAGAACAGGGCGTCATTAAAATTGATTAAAAAAAGAGCTGAATCATATTAGCTTCAAAATGAGATGAATGGAGGGCCTACAATTCTTTTAAAAACAATAAAAAATGTTATGTACCAAAAAAATTAAGAAATTTCGCTCTTTATATTAATCTATACTTTTTATTTACCCTCCGCTTTATTTACCCGCCTTTCTTAATTTTTATAAAAAAAGTTGTCAATTCTAATCAAGACATGCCTCGCTTAAATCGGCGCAACTTTTCGTAGATGAAGCTAGTTACTAATTTATCCTCATTTCTCTTCGCTACCCGATCGTCAGACCAAGATCAACATCTACTATGTAATAACGTATTTATTGAGACCTTTCCAATGAGCCCAAACATACTGTTTAGTAAGGTAGTAGGGTATCCTACAAATTCTAGGTGACGGTACTGCATTAGTTCACTGTGACTTTGTTCTTCTAATATCACTGAAATAATGGAATACCAAATTTGACTCGATCAGACCTGTGGAAGATGCTCAAATCCCTTCATCAACCACAAAATAGCTGATATTCTTTAAACCGCTGAACAGATTTTCATGAATGCTAAGATTTCTCTCGATTAAATCACATTTAGACAAAAAACATATCTATCGGTTCAGCCTTTTGGGTGCTACGATGCCACAGACAGACACAGATATGTCGAACTTATTATAACACCCGTCATTTTCCGTCAGCATAAAAATAGCAACTAGTAATGC
The DNA here is from genome assembly GCA_947507805.1 of Aporophyla nigra. Lineage (NCBI taxonomy): Eukaryota > Metazoa > Arthropoda > Insecta > Lepidoptera > Noctuidae > Aporophyla > Aporophyla nigra. The sequence continues at coordinate 6,041,967 of OX382291.1, read as the reverse complement.
AAGTGTTTCTGAAAATAGAGATTTAAAAAACAAGTAGATAGCCTCAGGGAACAAGTTATTTTAAAGCCGTTTACTGCAAACAAGTGAACAAATATCACAACTCAAACGGGATCGTTAAAAAAGTTGTGGAGTAGAGGAAAAGTTTTGTAGAATATCCGGCTCGCCAAGGCGGCTCCCACAGACGAGCGCGATGCAGAGTAGATGAATATATTTTTTATTAAATTTCATGGATATTGTTCTACCGGAATCGCGTTGGACCGTCGCGTCACGCCTGTCTGTGGAAGCCTAAACACGCTCAATTGTTCATGCAAACTGGTGTTCGGCCGATTCTTACAGAGTCAATATCAATCTACCTAGACTTTTCCCAACTATATTGGGGTCGGCTTTCAGTCTAACCTGATGTAGCTGAATACCAGTATTTAACATGGAGCGACTGTCAGACATCTGACCTCCACAACCCAACTACTGGGTATTACGATATCCTTTGATAAGTCTGGTTAGTCAGACTTTCGAGCTTCTGACGACTCTTAACGCCTTTCAAAGATCCAAAAATGACGGCAGGGACCGACGACTTAACGTGCTTTCCGAGGCATGGGTCTTGGTATATAAAGAGTGGTATGTCACTGCATATTATGAAACCAAGTTCGCGATTGTCTGTCTGAACAGCATAAACTGAAATGGTATCGAATGGAATTTTATACGGTTTACACCAATGCACTCACTCCGTGCGTTCATGGGGAAGGTAAATTCACTATAATTGATTTATTTGAAATATCGGAAAAAAAAAACATGGCGACACGGGCAGCTTTACTGGAGTGCGCCGAGTAAACATTGGATGGGATTGGGCACAAAGCCGGATTAATACACAGGGATTTTTCATCTCGTTAGTAGGTACGTTCCCGCGGGATATTTTCCGACATTCACGACGGCAAAAGCTTATTTGTTTTTTTTTTTTTTTTTTGCTATAAAGCCATGTTTAATTAAGTTTTACTTGTTTTTTGTCGTTTAAAGAGTTTTGCCAGACAAATTTTGATACGAAACAACACAACAGGTTATTTTATTATTTCTCGGTCTGTGATATATTAATAGTCAATTTATTGCATGTAAAATGTTTTCCATGTTGTCTTAGAAACTATGTAGGTATTTTAATGTATACTAATAATTACAGTTGTTTGTATGTAGGGGGTAATTTATGGAACTACCAGTCAGATTAAAAATCTATGAGATAAAAATATATGTATTTGCATTTGAAAACCCAAAAGCTATTTAATACCACGTTACCACTCTCAGGAACCGAGCAGCAAGAACGCTAAACGAAAACGAAGGCGGAAACGCGGTCGGGCGACGCGATGCGAAAAGATGGGACGGGAAAGATTAATTTCACGCGGACGAAGTCGAGGGCACAAACTAATTATTGATATGACGCATTTTATTGTACATATTTTAATCCTGTTCCCACACTGATCTCATTATTAATAAAAATATTTTAAATAAAACAACTAAGGAAGTACCTAGTGGTGTACGAATAGGCATGGCCCAGCTTGGTACCTACCACAATTATTTGTATACCACTACTTGCTATATTAACAGCAGTGACAGGAAGTATTCATGAAGAAAGAACATCATGAAGCAAAAACACAAGTAGATTATTAAATACGTAAGTATCGAAGCTAACGGAAAAACTTCCCAAGAATTATTATTAACTTATAAAAATATGTAACCAACCCAGAGGCAAATCCTATCAATTCAAAGAATTTCCGAAATCGATCCATATCGCGGAATAAAATAAATTCAACAACAAAAAATACACACGCATTGAGAGCCTCCTCCTTTTTGAAGGCGGGTAAAAAAATAATTAGAATTGTAAGGAATCAGATACAGTAAAATTTTCTTTATAATTTGTGGAATAGTGGTTAAAAATAAGAGCAGGTGCCTTACAAACTCCTTTTGCCTTTCGTTTAGGGTCATACACACACGCTGGTGGCGAGTATTACACACCTGACCTTTCAGAAGAACATCACCTTTCGACGCAAACATTATGTAAATAGTTCAACAGTCAACTAAAGATGCGTGGCGTCTGAATGCTCCTCTTACTACGAATGAATATCACGCATGCGCCGCAAACAAAAACAAATATTTTAGGACCTTGACCATTTATGAACTGTGTTTGACTTCTGACATGTTATCAACTTTCTCGGCGGGATGTTCCGAATTATAATGAAATTTAGAATTTTACAACTTTCAGCATTCGTATTTATTATGAAAAATATTTTACCGCGCCTATTGTATACAATAAGATTGTGGCAAATATATCTAAATACGTAGTATGAAACTAAGTCGCGTTTGTTTCCCGCGTTTTTACGCTTAGATATTTTGAACTACGCAACAGAAACGGTAACGGAAAAAGTGACTTGTAAAAAAAAAATTAAACTGAAAATAGGCAACTCTGTAATGATTTTAATCAATTAAGCATTTTATTCTTGAAATTCTGGGTAGCTTAGCTTAATCAATCTATAATGTTCCCAATGCTGGGACACAGGTCACCTCTCAATACAAGATTGGCGGATTTCAGAAGTTTTCAATCTTTTGCTTGTTTCACCGGTGTGATATCATTATCTGCCTAGCTTTTTCGCAACTATTTTGGGATCGGCTTCCAGTCTAACCAGGTGCAGCTGAGTACCAGTACTTTACAGGGAGCGACTGCCTGCCTATCTGACCTCCACAACCCATATACTGGGTAATACGTTACCGCTGGGTAAGACTGGTTGTCAGACTTTCGGGCTTCTGGCGACCCGTAACGACTGTCTAAGATCTACAAAAGATAGCCGGGACCAACGGCTTAAGGTGCTTTCCGAGGCACGGAAGGGTCTTGGTATGTAAAGATGGTCACCCACCCATCCACAGATCAACCGCGGTAAGCTTAGCCGATCCAAATGTGCGGCTGTTATTACTTAGCCACAAGCAGTGGTAATGAAATAATTTACATAAGACAAAGTGCCTGCTGGTGCAGTGAAAAACCGTAATAGGATCACTCGTGTGTCTGTCTGTCTGTCCGGCTGTTACATCCAATTCGCTTCGAATTTGCGAGACCGATTACGTTGACATTTGGTACACATATTAGTTTTGCAAACTGTACCTACAGTGTGACATAATATTTAATATTAAATCTATACTATACTTAATCTATACTAATATTGTAAAGAGGTAACATTTGTTTGTAAGTTTGTACGTTTGTATGTAGGGGGTAATCTCCGGAACTATTGGTCCGAATTGAAAAAATATTTTTGAGTCGGGTAGCCTATTTATCGAGCAATGCTATAGGCTATATAACATCACGCTAAAACCAAGAGGAGCGGAGCAGTAATGAAAAATGTTGCTAAAACGGGGAAAATCACACGGGTATGCGATTCAACGCGACGGGAAGGGTCGGGGGAACAAGAAATTTAACGCTGACGAAGTCGCGGACGAAGTCGCGGGCAGAAGCTAGTGTGTGATATTTGGGGAAAGTGAAATGTACACATGCACGCTTGGCGCGAAACTTGGACTTCGAATTTCAAAAAACTTTATCACCACCACTTATAACTTGAAAAATTCAATAATGAATTATTCATTGACCCTGTGGTGGACTTTGATGTTCGAAATCTCCAATTTTTACTTGTCTTTGCCTCAACCACCGCCTATTTATTATTTCATTTACAAAAAGTAAATTAATAAACTGGTGCGCTAAATATGAAAGATAATTCAAGCACATTCATAAGATTTGATGTGTAATATTATATACATTCACATAATTAATTCAGGGTGTCGTATGTCATCTTTCCCTGGTCCAATGGGTCCCGTTACCGAGCTGGCAGAGGTTCTAATCAAGAGCGGTTCCGAACTTAACGGTTAAACTATAAGTATAGCATAAGTAGTAGTAACTATAGTATAAGTAATCTGATGCAGTCGGGAGGCTACTTCTTGTTCTTACATATAACAATAAAAGCCTATATTGCCCCGCTACCTCGGGATCAGCTTTCAGTCTAACCAGATGCAGCTGCTTGCCGAAATATATGGAGTAACTGCCCATCTGACCTTCACGGCTCAGTTACTAGTCAACACGGGATATCGTGGTACGATTAGGTGACAGACTTCCGGTGCCTACAGTTTAGCGTGCTTTACGAGGCACGGAGGGTGACGGACATTACTAAGTAATAGATCGTCACCCATACACGCACCGACCTCGGCAAGCGTTACTTAACCTTGAAGATCAACCCCGAGCTGTTGAAGATGACTACTAAATGAAACGCATGGGTAGATATTTTTAAATTTCGAGTTCTATTGTGGATTAGTTAAATAAAAAGAAAACTCGAATCTCTGTCCCTAATAACGAGGTCCCTAGGATGTAGGCAGGTTTCTTTACTCTAGTCTGAAACGATTTCTGCACGAATTAGTAATGTTTCAGGTATCATTGTTCAATTAAATTTTTGCAGAATAAAGGCTCCCCAGACTGACGCGACGTGACAGCTTCTAGCGACTCTAGTAGAGTCAGTTCTCATCGAAATTGTTCTAGTAGAGTTGCGTCGCGCCGGTCTCAAAGGTGTCATTTCGAATACACCAATTACCCGCAGGCACTTTTGAATTGTCAAGGGGTCGGTTAGTCAGAAAAATGAAGCTAGTTGCCCATTCCAAAGAGTAGTAGGCACCTAGGGAGAAGAACGTGTAAAAAATTCTTTTAAATCAAAATATTGTGACACAAAATTACTTACATCATTTACGTTGAAATTATAAATGTGAGAACGATGTTAAAAGACGTGCGCACTAAGCGTCCGAAGTTAAAACATACACAGAGATTTTTAAAAGCCGTGCTAAGAGATGACCAGTCCATACTCACGGCGCCCGTTCACGAACATGATCTATGAATGAGCACCATTCAGCTCAGAAGGGAACACAATGATCCAAAAACGCCATCACCAGCGATATAAGTAAGCATGACATACTCTCAGCTCCCAGGACACTTTGAAGTCAATGAAAGACATACCTAGAACATGGAACATGGCTTTATAGTAGGAACAGTGCCTACACATGTGCTATGCAATTATACAATACCTTTTCTTTTTTTTTTTGGATGGGTTATCATCAAATGACGTCTCCCGCTCTGGGTGGAGCGGAAGGGCGTGTCAGACTTTTACTGACTGAAACCCACCCGTATTCCTCCAGTTGCCCATATACCAGGGCCACGGTATCTCTTTCGAACGAATCTCGCGACCTTGGAAGATTATACAATACCTTGGTATTGAATTTATACAATGCAACGATATCTACTGGTCTATAGGTCTGCAGGAGCCGTAATAAATATCTTCGACTCGTCAATTACGAATGGTTAAAAGAGAATCATCTCCCAAGGCATGGCGATTACGGTCCCGTACCGACACATCATTCGAACCTCCCGTGTGCCGATCGTTCCGGGTCAAGGTGCCCTACATTCACCCACGGTTTTGGGTTGAAGAAAATAATCGAAAAAGCGTTATTTCGGCTCCGGCCGTATAACGGTCAGATGAAACTTAACCTTCTTCAGGGTTATAGTGATCAGTGATCAAGGTTTCGTATTTTGTTTGTGAATAGGGTAGATTTGTGTTATTCCTAATAGGCTAATTGTCAGCTAATCGGTAATAATAACGTACCTACAAATATTTATACACCAGCTTCTGCGTACGACTTCGTCCGCGTCAAATTTTTGCTCCCCTGACCCTTCCCGTCGCATCGAATTGCCTGCCAGTTTTCTACCCGTTTTTCGTTGCTGCTCCGCTCTTTTTGATCGTAGCGTGATGTTATATAGCCTATAGCTTTCCTCAATAAATAGGCTACCCAACACAAAAACATTTTTCAATTCGGACCAGTAGTTCTTGAGATTAGCGCGTTCAACCAAACAAACAAACAACCTCTTCAGCTTTATAATATTAGTATAGATTTGTTGACCTTGTGCCTATACAAATGCGCAAAATCAAATTTCGATGATATAATCTACTAACCAATAGTGTATTGCTAAGTAGGATGTACTTATTTTCTGTACATACTCATTTTCAGTATGTACTTATTTTCTTTATTAAAGTATCTACTTGTAAAACTAATTTCTCATTGAACAGACGTTGCATTATCGGAAATGTATTCATGTAAACGATACCTAAGTATAAATACCATGAAACCACAGACCTACCTAAGTATATTTTACTTAATTTAAGTGGAAGACAATTTTGTTTCGTCCATTCAGACACCGGTCGACCTCGAAACAATAAAATGTTTGGTAATCAAACGAATACTCGTAAGTATATCAAATTCCACTAAGTATATTATTTTTTTTAATAAATTACTACTTAATAGGTAGGGGGCCTATTCTACGTGTATCGATATCATGCGCATGCGTCGGTAGGTACCTAAGTACTTGACGTAATAAGTTTGACTGTACAGCATAAAGTAATAATAACTTAAGTTAGTGCCTAATGGGAGGTAACTAGTTAGTTACATAGTTATTTACTTTTCTAATGACAACACTCATTTTAAATGCGTTTGTCACACGATTAGCTCACGAACGATTACGTAGGTACATATTTGTTAAGATGAGTAGGTACAAACCTTTGAGGATGTTTTGTGCTTAATAATATCATAAAGAACAGGACAAATAGCAGTATAATCCTGAAATAAAGTCTTAAAGGTGTGTGCATAAAAACGAAAGTGTTAACTTACTTTAAAAAAGTTTTGAATTCCGTTACCGTTGGAATATTATACAAAAAACTTTGTCCCATTGAACAGCAATTACAACATGTAGTTAAATTAACACAAGTTCATGTTATAACAACAGAAACCATTGTTATCCGGACCATGACTCATACTAGAAAATTATTCCTGTTACGACCACTCACGAACACTTGAATTTGCCGCAATTATGTCATGCAAAGAAATATCTCTTGAAACATACTTTTTTATGTTAATCTTACTGTCATTCACAACAAATAACACTTTGTCTATAATTTATATCCAAACTATATTAGATACTCCAACGAAACGACACTGCACACAAGTAAATCACAACTTGGACTAAAGTTTGCCAACTTAGATTAAAGTACATAACTTCAAACAGTGGCTCTAACAACTTCGTATATGTTCATACTAAAATTAATACCGTAGTGAATTATTAGGTAGGTAATATTAAATTCTACTTTTGGCCGGAAATCGTCCGACTGCAGAGTAACAATAACAATAAAAAATAACCTTTTACGTTTACCTATTCTACATCATCGTAGCTAAAGCATTTTTTATAAAATTGAAGGCCACAACTCGTGGTGTAGTATAAGCCTTTGGCGAACGCCATAGAGTTGCTTTTGGTAATTGTTTTAGACGCCTTTTACTGCGTTCTGTTTTTAATAAGTTCCAAATGGAATCCAGTGGTTACAGATAAAATATACCTAAGGTATCATACATTTTTTGACATCTTAGTGTCAGATGAATCATTTTTTGCCGGATGGAATAAAAGTAGACGACCCTAAATATTGTATTTGTGACTTGAATACCGAAGAGCCATTTTTATCAGCACGGAATTAATTTTCCAAGTACGACAGAGTTATTTTCCAAATTAAAAAAAAGCGTAGCAGATGATGTTTTACCCATGGTAATTTTAATATTCTAATTATTTGCCCACCTTAAACAAAATGATTGTGCAGCTCTTGGGTGTACAGCAGCGAAACAAAACATAATACGTAGTATGTGAAATAATGGCAGATGGCGCTAACCTACCTTACACCTTTTTGCCCTTAAATTATTTCATTGCTCTAGATTTAGGATAATCAATTAATTGGATGTAATACACTTACTTGGGTGCTTCATTATTTTATGTTCTCCGCATCAAGTAAACACACAACACAATATTTCATACGTATATTTAATCTGAATTAATTATTTTACAAAACTTTATTGGGTAGGTATGCCTAGTAGCCATTGAAATGATCTCTAAAGAACAAAACAATCATAGCAACAAATTACTACCAATTTATTATTTTATTCTATATTCAAAAATCCATTTAATCATCAGCTGGCAGTAGTTTTTAGGTTTCGGTCACAGCAAGTCATTGACAGTGCCGTGCTGGTGCCAGCCAGTGGTAAAATTTTCAAGGCACAGCAACCGCGTGTTTCTTTTCCATTTTTGACGGACGTAGGAACTGGAAAGGAAGGAAAGAAAATTTGTTTATTCTGTACAAACAAAGAAACAAAATACACACGGAAAAATTAGCCAAAAGCCCCGTATTTAGGCGAATACTAGACTTTTATACAGTAGACAAATAAAGCAGTGTTGGCAAAAATAATGTATTTTAGTTCTCACCGCATCAGACTTTATTTTATGCTTAGCTATACATCCCAATTCAAAATCCAAGTCTTCTCTTCTGGTTTCTTACAGTGAACCATAGAGCCAAGCCCATAGACCTGTTTATCTAGCATCACAAAAGTGTTGCCACTAATAACTAATGCCGGCCATACACGCTACGGTCTACCCGAGAGGTCTACCTGTGCAGGCGTACCTGCACAGGTAGACCGGAGCGTGTATGGGAGTAGACCTGTGCAGTTTTTTGAACCTGCGCAGGTGACCGGCGCAAAATCGAAAATCGATTATTTCTAATGTCACCGTAGGGTGTACCTGCGTGTCTGTGCGTGTACTCCGGTCGCCTGCGCAGGTCACGTCATTTGTTTTCTTGTATCTGTCCTGTCTGGACGTTCATCGCGTCGCTCGCATCGTATTTCCGCGAATGCCACGTAAGTCAACACGCGAAAATGGCGCCACGAGTCTCAACTAAAAGAGTAGGTACTTGAAGATTTTATCGAAATATATAGAACTCATCCATGTCTTTGGCAAGTTAAAAGCAAAGAGTACCATGTACTCATAACTTCTGCCGGTTGCGAACTTGCGAGAAATCTCAAAGTAACTGACAGATAATATTTCGTGCGTAGAAATACTATTTCTCATAACTGTATCCTTTTTTTATCACAGGAGTAACCATTGCAAGTAAGTTTAGGTATATTTTATCGTCCATTCTGAGATAATTTTTAAAATCTTCAGGTTCGAATTTTAATTCATTTAATAAATTAACATGACTATAACTTTTCCTTTTCAATAACCAATGCTTACACCACTTTTTTCGCTTCCTTTTCACTGTTTTTGTATATTTTTTCTTCAAAATTAAAGCAAGGCCTAACAATAACAACGCGTCATCGTCCTCAATCGATGCCATCGTAAAAAGAACTGAAGACCGCTCAGGTAGATCGGAACGTCCCGATACACGTGGGTCTAAACCTGCACAGGTAACCTCTCCGGTAGATGTCCGGTAGACCGTAGCGTGTATGGCCAGCATAAGAGCAGGAACCATAGATATTCGTTTGGTACGACATTAATTCAAACTTGAAATTAATGAATAATTAACACGTTGAATGCCGATCACGCGATATCGCGTGCTTGCTACTAACAATTTTGTATGCGCTCTAAATCTGTGGCCATAATTATGGGATTAACCATCCACCTGTGTTTGGCACTCAACGTGTTAAGAAGATGCGCGCGTTGCATTCAAGCGGCAAAAAAGAGTCTGTCGTGGTTACAATTGGAACTAAAATATATTTTTTATGGCAGCACTGCTTTGTTTTTCAACTACAAGTAGCTTTTCTGTCATTGTGTTATGTTCTCAGTTGTATTTCACTTATTTCTAATTAACTATAAATTATTATTGCTTTTGTACATATACAAAAAGAATAAAACAAAAAGGAGTAGTGATATGAGCTGTGATATGCCAAGTTTTCGTAAGATATTTGGCGGAATCGGAAGCGGAACAAATTTTGTCTCTGATTGCCAATGTTTTCGAAAGAACTCCCGATATGACAAGTATTTATCGAAGAAATTTATCTTTTAGTCAATGCCAGTCATTGTTTATCCTTTCTAATACTTAGTTTTATCGGTACTATTGAGTTTCAACCCATTTTATTGTTTTATCTACTAATAGATTATTGAGGTTATGTTTTCTAGTTTGACAAATCGCGTGTACGTTGACTCTACATGGTTTGAAAAATGTACATGGAATTAATATGATTGTCTTTATAATTTCTTTAAGGTAACTTTGTCAATACAATTAGAAAAATTGTTGATGAAGGTAAAAAAAAATAATGGATTTTTTTGCTACACCTGGAAAACACCTAAAATGTCACCTGAAGGAAGACTTGAATGATTTGTGTGGCAATGAGACAAAAAGTTAACTTTTTCTACACTGTAAAGAAACAGGCAAGTATTTTTTTTTTGTAAATGCTATTATCGCATACCACAGTGAAAAAAGGATAATTAACACTTTTAGCTTATAATGGGAGCCGTGAACCTCTAAGGAAGATTTTACACTCTTTAAGTTTCATAAATAAGAAATGTAAAACTGACAGATCAGTGTTCATTCACGCTTTTCTTTTTAAATAAAACCTTAATTTTATCGTCTTCTTTTGTTTCAATTGTCACGTAGATAGTGATATGTACCCCACATAGAGATACCTGACGGCTTCATTAGTCAACTGTTCAAGCTTATTCGATATGTCCCGTACGTTTTGAATGCGACATGTTATAGGTAGTCTCCGATTTCCGATTAGTTTTCGACAGTAAGCAGCTGCTGTTACTCGCCTTGTTGTCGACTATAAACTGTCAGCATTTACTGGATTAGTTCATCATCATTCATGTCAAATTCGATACATGCATAATATTACTCTCCTCTATGATATCAACCTTCGAATAGATGGTGGCCGCAAATGCTATTGCTGAACACTATTTCTTGGATGTCGGGTTCAATCGGCAATCCCTAAGTGTGATTTAATTTATTTTTTTACTAGCTTTTGCCAGCGGTTTCGCCCGCGTATTATACATATAATATAAACCTTCCTCTTGAATCACTCTATCTACTAAAAAAAAACCGTATCAAAATCCATTGCGTAGTTTTAAATATTTAAACATACATAGGGATGGACAGAAGGTAGCGACTTTGTTTTATACTATGTAGTGATTATGAATAAGTTTTCATTATGTTATTATGATGGCACTCGTATCTCTTAGATAAAAGGTTATTCCAGCGAAATAATGAGCAATCTACTAAATACAATAAAAGTAAAAACCTGTCTGCCTATTAAGTCTTGACTGTTGAGAATTCCCGGAATCTCGTGTTTGTTGATTAAAACAACAAGTAACTTATCATTTTAGTCCTAGTATACAGGATGGCCAAACCTGCAAAACAGGCGCCCTCATTTTTTCCAGACTCTTTTTTGCCAAGCTGTAATTGACTATAAGTTTCGTATCTTGTATTTGAGAATTGTAAATATATTCTATTATTTTCTCCACCGTCGTGTGGACACTTTGTGGTGAAAGAAATTCATATCTACTACTGAACCCGGTTTCATTTAAGTAAACGGCGTCAAAACGCGCTTATTATTATCAGTATTAATTTCCTGCACTCTTTCTCCACTTAAACTTTAGCTGTGCAAAATTACATGATCCTCCGTCCGCATAATTTTCGTAAAAAGGGGTTCAAAGTTTTTGCTTCACCTATTAATAAATAGATTATTATGCAATTTCTCATTAAAGGCAATTAGTAATACTTTCATCCAAATTAAAAAGGTTTATATTGTTACGAGCTGGGGTTCGTGATAATTTAAGCCAAAATGATCGAAACACACAAAACAGTTTCATTTTATAAACACAAAAACCATAACAACAAGAAACGTCAAAAAACTTTTTACCAAAAAATGTAACCGCCGAAAACACTGAAAAGCAAAAAATAATAAACCTTAAAATTATGAGTCGGCGCTTTGAGTGATCTTTGTTCATTGATTTTTCAGCGCCGAGTCATAATTTTAAGGTTTATTATTTTTTGCTTTTCAGTTTTTTCGGCGGTTACATTTTTTGGTAAAAAGTTTTTATTTTATAATTTTTTGTGGCTTTAATGTACTTATAATACTTGGCAAGGTATACCCTATCCAATGAATAAAGAATTATCAAAATCTGACTACTCTGTATAAAGTTATGCGTGGTTAAACATTACAATCAGTGAGTGAACAATCAATCATCCTCTGTTTTCCGACCCTTAGGGTTCGATTTTGTTTTCCAAATTTATATGGGACCATCCTCGGAGTATACCCTTTCCAATAAAAAAAGAATTATCATAATCGGACTACTATGTAAAAAGTTATGCGTGGTCATACATAAAAAAAAAAACAAACAAAAAAAAAATACGCGTCGAATTGATAACCTCCTCCGTTTTTTTTCGTCGGTTAAAAAGGAATCACTTGTCTCGCTTGTACTATATCACTTGAATCGCATTCGTAAACGAACTGATCGTCAGCCCGACAATCTGCTATTTATATCCCGAGCAGAACATTCGTGAACATTCGACACTGTGCCACAGTTCCAGGTATTGTAGAAACTTCGAGAGCCAACTGTTCACTGTTTAATTTCGCTATTCGATAATAGATGGCGGTGGCGTCTACGTACAATTGTTCGTAGTACTTGCTACTTGATAACAGATGGCGTTAGCGTGTCCTTTCTAGTAGTTTCGAACACTGCCCCATCCTTAGATGGAATTAGCGTGACGTTTCTAGACTATTCGATCTACATAACGCTGCCCCTTTCTGAGATGGAGTTAGCGTGATGTTTCTAGACTTTGCGATCTACGTAGCAATAAACTGTTAAAAAAAAAAAAAAACTATTATGGTAGCGATTCTGATAGTAATAAAAATTATAATTTAAAGTTAACAACTTTTTTCTGTTATTTTTATTAACATTTGAAATGAGTAATAATCGGTTGTTACAATAAACGAAATAATCATTCACCGACGATTTAGATCACTATCCTCACATGTAAATAGGGATAAAAACTGCCACTTGCTCACTTCAGATGTCGCTGCTGCCAACGTCTAAGAGTTTTACAGCTTGCTGTCAATGCTCATCAACACAGTTTTGTGAACAACTGACTTTTAAGTCTGTAGGTTTAAAAAAAAACTAAGTTTGTTGTTTCCCGAGAGGTTTATCCCAAAGTTTTAGTTTTTCAAGGCTTTTCCGATTCTGTTTAGTTAATTTTTGAAGCGCCAGGGACGCTTGCAAAATTAATGAAGAGAAAATAATCTTACGTTTTTTCTACTATTTGTAGTACAGTGTCAAGCTGCGTGTTGACTAAAATGTCATTCGCGGCTGTAACACTGATGCATTTTTTATAATCGCTAAATTAAAAATAAACCCTTCATGAAAGAGTCATTCAATGAGGAGCTTATTCATTTTTTTCCGCACAATTTATGAACATACATATTACCTTATTTCTCAAAGTGTTAAATCTGAATTTAGATCTTCATCGTAGTGCTAGTGGCGCCAAAGTGGCTTCCAGAAACTGTGCGGGTGTATTATCACCTGCACCGCTAAAAGTCGCTGCGTGTGTATTTCGCATTATGCTTGTTCTGGCTGAGACTTGTCATGTTGTCAAGCCATGTCAAACAACACGTGGACGAATGACAACTTTACAGGGGGTCTCTCTCTCTAGTTGGTTTCGAGTAAAGGGGACAGATAGCTGTATCAATCTCTATTCGACCTTGATTTGATTTCGAATTGATTGAAAAAAAAAAAATGGTTTGACTTCGAATTTTCTGCTAAGTGTTCAAGCTTATGTCAAGTGTAGTGGTGGACGTTGAGGTTTCGCAAAATAAAACTACTAAAGATTTATTGTTGCTGAACCCATCCATAAATAAAGGTATTTTAATTACTAGTTATTAAAAAGCTACGATAAAATAATTTATGATTTTGTTCCATTCATGTGATAGTATTTATTAAAAAAAACTATCTGTACTTACAGTCGCTGCGTGTCAGAGTTCTTTCGACAAAATGATGAAAAGCCGCAGTGAATTTAGGTTTCTGGTGTACGCGGGTGCAATATTCGTATGCTATTTCATTTATGGAATGCTACAAGAGAAAATAACGCGGGGTAAATATGGTGAAAAGAATGAAAAGTTTACGTGTACGCTATCGCTGGTGCTAGTACAATGTGTGGTGAATTACATCTTCATGCAGATTGTAATGGTAAGCTCAAACACAAAGCATTTATTTCAATTAAACCATTAGGGAGCACTTTGGAATTGTTAAAATTCAGTCTTTATTAAAAAGTCAGTCACATAGTCCATGTAGAGTTTTATGGAGAAGAAAGGGCATCAAACTCTTAGGAGATTTTTAAATCAAGATATGTATTACACAATTCTGGGTCGATTATTCTTGTTGATTGTATATTTTTTTCTATTCTAGGTATATATTTTTTATCGCACATTCATTTTTTAGTCATGTTAAATCCCTTTATTTTAAAAGAAATATGTAACATTAAGAGGACAGAAAACAGGGTAGAACTGCCATAGCAGTGTTTATGTTCTAAATACAATTAAATGATTACTTTAATTATAGAACTTATTCTGAGAATTCCTTATTTGTCAAAATTCGATAAATGTTAAATTTTAGTTTTTGTGATGAACAAGATATCTCTAATCAAGAGAATATCTTGGTTTTCAATATTATGTAGTATATTGCATTTGTTTTATATTAGAGTTTTAGACGATGAAATGTGTGGTTCTTTCCAAAGACCATCTTACCAAGATTATGTTTGCACTTTAAAAGAGACTGTGACTAGAGTTGCAAAGGACTTGAGTCCTCGAGTCGTAATTTTAAAGACTCGACTAAATTATGCAAACTCAGTTGAAGACTCGAGTCCTCTTTAAGACTTGAGTGCATTTTAAGATTCCAGTCCTTTTTAAGACTCGAGTGCTTGACTCTAGAATTTGAGCCTTTTGATCACACTGAGTCTTGCATAATTGAGTCTTTAAAATTACGACTTGAGGACTTGAGTCCTTTGCAACACTAACTGGGACCTCTGAGTTTGTTTCAGCCTTTCTTATCAGAGTAGTCAGATAGGAAACACCAACCTCATCTAGTTTAAAAAAAATATGATTGATATGTAAAAGTGTTTGTACAAACCTACTTGCAAAAATAAAATCATTTATCATTTATTAAATACTCATTTATCAAATAGTGAGTACTATAGTTTGAGGCCCCCTTGAACCACAAATCATGAAAACATTTATCTTCAAACATATTTAAAATATCATTCTGCCTGTCTTACCTTCAAACATGTCACAGCAACAGAACAGTCCCTCCCAGAACATGTTGTGGTGCAAATAGGCTAAAAATACATTATTTTTGCCAATATCAAACTGCAGTTCTGATTCAATATGAGGTTTTGGTGGTAAGTCTGCATCAGGAAACAGATAACTTGTGATAAAGTCTTGTTTTGTTTGACCAATCACTGTCGTTATTAGTTCGTAGATGAATATGAGAAAATTATATTCAACTAATCAGCTGTTTTAGCTTCTCTTAAGGTTATATATGTACTTTTTCTACATAAAGCTATTTCTACATAAAAAAATCAATATTATCTATCTTATTCCAGTTATCACGAAAGAGGGAATCCGACAAAACCAGAAAACTGTATTATTTCTCATCAGCCCTGACATACCTTCTCGGTATGGTATGTTCAAACATGGCTCTGCAATGGATCAACTACCCCACACAAGTAAGATCTTTATTACTATATCTGTTTGTCACACACGCATAAATTCACTATCTTAACAATAACCCAATACTGATACTGATATTTTACTACAAAAGACGTAACTAGAGAATGGGCAGCAGCATTCTCTATGCATTTTACCATGCAAATGTCAACCTGCCTGCCAAGCGTGGCGATTGTGGCAAAGAACATTGGAGGAGGCCTATGTCAGCAGTGGACGTCTTAAGGTTGAAATGATGATGATGATATTGCAACATTCTGTTTAGAGATATCTTAAATTGCTTACTCTCATCGAGCTTGGCTTCTAGTACCCCGATGCAGCTGAATACTAATTACATGGAATGACTGCCTAATCTGACTTCCACAAATAAGTTACTGCTGGGCAATAAAATACCCCTTGGAAAGATAAGCAGTCCCTCAGTTCTTGTCTATGCATCAGCTAGCTGGGACTAACTGTTAGTCCCAGCTAGCTGATGCACATGTACTGTGGTTTCCGATGCATTGAAGGGTCTTTCTTGATAGGAATGTAATGGATGTTGACCCATCCACAGGCTAACCTCGTCAAGCGTAGCTCTTCAACCTAATTATTCGTATTGAATTTTTTCATAAAATTTTCAGGTGGTTGGCAAAGCAGCAAAGCCGATACCAGTGATGATACTTGGTGTTCTCATTGGACATAAATCCTACCCAGTGAAGAAGTATCTATTCGTCCTGTTGATAGTACTTGGTGTAGTCATGTTTATGTACAAAGACCAAGGCAAGCAAACTATGGATGAGTCTTCTGGGATTGGAATTGGAGAGATCCTGCTTTTACTATCACTGACCATGGATGGGCTTACTGGTGCTGTACAGGTAAGCTTTATTTTCTTTGGAGTGATATTAATTGGCCATAGTGCTTCATAGCACAACCAACCAAATGACAATATAGTTGCAAGGTTAACATGTACACACTTAGTACTTTCTGCATTACATTTACTGGCCAAAGCCAGGTAAATGCAGCGTGTGGTGCTATTATTACTATTTTAATATTCATAATTATTATTATTAACGTAAACACAACGTCACAGCTTGTTTCCCTGAAGGGTTGGGCAGAGTTGTACCTATAGTACATCCATATTTTGCCATAAGGGGCGAGCTTATTGCTATCAACTGGTCACAAATCCAGACTCTAGGTTGCTACTGAAAAATTCCAGATAAATACACAGTAACACTTTGCCCAACCTGACAATTGAACCCAGGTCCTAGCGCTTGCGACCACTAAACCAACGAGGCTGGCAGTCAAAAGATTCTGACTTCACAACTCACAATTTCAATTTATAGCGAGACAAAGTTGCTTTCATGATTCGCTAAATGTGTACATTTACGGTTTGATTGTGCTAAGCTGTAAATGTTTTAAAACATGCAGCAACTATGATGTGAAGATAAAGTACACTTAAGTGTAAAATTTAAAAGCCATAGAAAATTATAAAAGAAAACAGTATGCTTTAATTACACTTCATTTTAAAAAAAAACTGGGTTCACTGCATATTACTACAATTGCGGGAGCGTTGATCTCTGTTTTGCGACAGCAATTAGGTCATGATAGGTTTCTGAATTAATTTAATAAAAAAATAAATATATTATTTAACACTTTTCAGGAGCGCATAAAGAGCGAATCATCACCTTCTGCATATGCTATGATGCTAAATACGAACTGGTGGTATGTTGTGTCCATTTGATATTTTTTTTTATAGAAATAAAAGGAGTGCTGGGCGCAGCAAACCAAAGCGTTTTGTTCTAACTTCTTGCGTTATGCGAAATTTTTATCTCTTGCTCATGCTAGCTCTGTTCTTGCTGCACCCAAAGCTCCGCGTTCGTATACTTAATATACACCTCGCCAGTAAAGAAATATCCATACCAATTGTAAACTAATGTGCCCGTGGCGTCGCTTAACCAACTAATATTCTATTGACATCCCGATTTCCCTACTTATAATATTATAAATGTGAATGTAAGTTTGTTTGTTTCGCTTTCACGCAAAAACTACTTAACCGATCATCATGAAACTTTGTACGCATATTCTTGGAGGTATTAGAAGTAACATCGGACACTTTTTATGTTTTTTTTTTTCATATTTATTGATATTTTTAAGGCGAGTGAAGCTGCGTGCAAAAGCTAGTAACTTATAAGTTGATGGAATGTTAATTTATTTATATTATATTCGTTATAGTCTCTATACCATCAGTATTTTTATTTTTATTTTAACTTAAATGTTGCTGGTTGGCTGGTTCTTAAGTATATGAACTAAAGAAAAAATTGTTATAATTCATGGTGTCTTCCGAATGGCTTTAACTTACAGACTCGTGTCTGAAAGTTTCGTTCAAATTAGAGAAAACCTTTAAAAATCTGGATTTCTTTCACATGTTTTCGTGTTTCGTATGTAGAATACATTTTATGAAAAAAAATAAAAAATTAAGGTTTGTAGATAAAAATAAAAGGTTTGTAGATATTCGGAGACTGGATTTCTCAGGTTTTATTGGACTACGAGATTAGAGCTACGGCTTAAATGGCAGAGAAATTCTTATATATTTTAACATGTGTAGGGTGATTTTTGCGTAGAATGCACCCTTAAAAATTTATAAGTCAAAAACTGAAAGAAGTCTAAAAAAACAAACGCAACTAAAAACTGAAAATTACGACGTTTTTTCAACACCACGCAGTCAGCACAAGTTTTTTGAAGCTGCAAAAAACAACATCCCAAAAATCAGTGCAATTATTGCGAATTAACGCGATTTTTTGTGACTATGGTGACTCGCTCAATATTCAAATTCAGACAGGCAAAGATCTCTATACCAATTTGCCATGAATATAATAATTTATTGGAGAATTGATGTAAAGCACTTGTAAAGCTGCTTAAGTTGCTAGAAATAACAAAAAAAATAATTATACATTCCAGGTCTTCGCTGATTCTGTTGGTGGGCGTGTTCTTGAGCAGTGAAATATTCAAGTTCGTCGTGTTTGTGTCGACATATCCTGAAGTAATGATATATCTCGCGGGATTAGCCATCGTCGGTGGTTTGGGACAATTATTCATATTCTATATGGTAAGAGTTGAGTCCTATAGTTCATTTTTTATTTATTTTGAGGCTGCAACAAAAGATAAACACAGTACATGACGCATTAAACATGGGCAACATTAGGTATTAAGTGGGTTTCTTCCTTCACTAATAGGAGTTCACAGCACACATAATAAAGTTCACAATTAAGCTAACAAAGATAAAATATTGATATTGCATTCCCGGACACCTGAATCAAGTCACTCTGCATATTTTAAATCAGGGCTGTCCAAGCTACGTACCTTCGCGGGCTAATTAAATTTACTACAAAAGCTGGAGGGCCGCAGAAACAGATGTTTTCAGTTTTCAAGTAAAAATAAAAATACAGGGTAATCATTTCTTTATACGTTTATTGGTTCTTAATTAATTAATTTATCTACTAATAGTAATCCAGACAACGGCCCGCGGGCTGCATGCGGCCGTTGTCTGGACAGCCCTGTTTTAAATAATGGTAACACAAAGACAATAATGACGGCCCATTGTACTACATTGCCGTCACTACTGGCAGAATAGTCGAAAACGGCTCAGTTGCCAAAAAGGAAAAAAAAAAGACAATAATCTTGTGGTTTTGAAGTCAGTCACTCACTATCTTTTCTGTTTGTCATCGTCCTGCTCTCTCATAAGAGTGTGACCAACTGAATAAGTCCTAACACTATGTCTGCTGTAAGTTCTCTGAGAGTTGTTTAGGCTGCAACAGCAGATCAAGATTACCACATTATTATAGTGTCAATAATTTCAACATTATGGAGCCGACAATACTTTGCAGTTCATCACATCACATCAGTAGTGCTATTCTGTAAAATCACACCGTGATATCTAGAGTGAAGTGAGCTTAGAGTGAGCTGTCATTAGTGTTAATCCCTAGCATCGGACGGCATGACAGCTCACTTTTAGGTCACTTCACCTAAGTTATTACGGTTATATTCTTACAGAATAACACTACAGTTTTTTTCCGTGCGGTGCTAGACGTACAGAATAGCATTATCCCATTTCTTCCCGTGGGTGTCGTAAGAGGCGACTAAGAGACAAGAGAGTGGGCAGCAGCGTTCTCTATGCATTTTACCATCATACTGCGATCACCAACCCGTCTGCCAAGCGTGACGATTATGGCAAACCTCCCCAAATTGGGGGAGGCCTATGTTCAGCAGTGGACGTTTATTGGCTGAAATGATGATGATGATTTTAGTCAAACAAATACTACAGTCCGTTCACAGTTATTTTACCTCTCCATCAAGATACCTTATATCACATAAATCTACATGGGCACTTATGAAACATCAGAAGATTGCCGCATGGTTCCAATTGGTTGATTCCTATGGAGTAGAGCCGACAAGAAACTTTACGGTTACTCTTTTAAAAATAATTGGCTTTTACAATGGTTAAAAATTACTATGTTAACAGGTATGAGAGGACAGTGTAGGCCTAGGTAATAGGTAGAACGGGCTGGTGTCCGCAACTCCACGTTTGAGCGCGTATTTTACGTACGGGTGGGAAATCGGTTATTCGATCCACCCCAGCTCCTCGAGGAAGGCCAGCAACGCCTTGGTGTAACTGACTATCTCACGTAGGGTACCTGGGTTACCGAAGTACTTGGCTCTGTATGTGATGATCGCCGGGCAGTTTAGTAGCACGTGCGCTGCTGTCCCGGCGTCCTCACTGCAGTCCCCGCCCATCAGACTGTCTGTTACTCCTATGACAAAGAGATTTTTATTAAACGACCCATGGCCAGTTATGGCTGCTGTAACTGTACGCAGCTGTTTATTTAAGCGGAGAACCTGTTTTGTGAAGCGGGCATCGATAGAAGGTACTGCCCCTTGGCCTGTCTGCACTCACTTTGGTCCAACCATAGTTTAAGATGTTTGAACCCTGGTACGTTTTCTTACCAGAGAGGGAGTGGTGTGATGGGTTCTGGTCCCACCGGTGTCATGTTCGACCCCCTTCTGGCAAGTTCATCGGCTGCATTGTTGCTTAGCGAACCGCTATGTCCTTTTATCCATTGAAGGGTTATGTTATTGAGGCTACCCACCTGGTAGAGGCGCTGGTGGCACTCGTATATCAGCCCAGAGTTAACTGAGTGGCTGTTCAGCGTTTGCAGAACAGCCATGCTGTCTGAAAGTATGCGTATCGAGTGGTCTTTTGTCGCGCTGAACAGTGTTGGTCTATCAACAAGTACCAGAAAGTTAATAAAATAGAAAAAAGTCTACAGTCTACAAGGCCTACAAAAATCTCATATTCACAAAATATAAAAGAATCCACATAAATGAAATACATATAAAACCTATTTAAATCAAATGACATGATTGCCACAATCACATATATTAATAAAGAATAACATCGTCATTTGGGAGCAGTTAATAGACATTTACATAGTTGTGCCTTAATGAGGTTCCAGGGTAGCCACATGTGCAGAAGGAATTATTGCCAAACTTCCTTGTTTTTTAACTTAGTCTTTTATCATAAAATATGCTTTTTTCATAAGGACAGTTTGATGTGTGTTTAGCTTTCCATCGCTAAGTTTTGTAACCAACTTTGGCAACTTGTTGTAGAAGCGGATACTGTTTATGAGAAATGACTGGCTAGTTTTAGTTAATCTAAATTTAGGTATCACAATATTAATTGTTTTTATATAATGACAACAGCAAGCAACCCAACAACAACCTTTTTGAATTGAGAATAAAAATAGGTTATATAAGTGTGAACGGGCTGTAAAATGGTCTTTTACAGTTTGTGCAGTTATCAGAAACTTGATCAGCGGGTGATAGCATAACACACTTATAATGCGAACGCAATATTATATAATTCGGTTTGACCGTTCAACAACAATCATTGCATTAACTATGTTGTCGAGTAGACAATTTTCTAAAACATATTTATATGAATGCATATTTCTTCCAAAATTCCTCGTATAGTATTTTGAAAGTGTGGTACGTAATTGAGGTACAGATTTGCATCTCTGAGGCTGCAAGTCAGTTTTTAGGATTATACCGGAATAACTGCGATAAAAATCATTACAAAATCATTATCATAGCAAGCTGAGTAGTCAGAAACTGCAAATCTATTCTAATAATTGTACGTTATTTTTGAGTTGATTAAGTAAATTTAAAACCCTTTCGGACCCAGATATTATAAAGAAAGAAAGAAAATACGTTTATTTGCGGCAAACATGACGCACAGAAAGGGGTATACAAACATAAAAATAAAGTGTGGGAAAACATGCGTCACATCCACGCAAAACGGCCATCACTCAGCATAATGCTGTGACTCTATGCGAGACAGAGTCCCAGCGCTGGTTTTCAGTGACAGCCGGTGCCAGATTTTATTGTTGGTAGGCCGCCATAAGATAGGTATAGTATCATCATCATCATCAGCAGCCTATAAATTTTCCCACTGTTGGGACACAGGCCTCCTCTCGGTGAGAGGGGGTGGGCCATAATCCACCACGCGTGCCCAGTGCGGGTTGGTTTGGTATAGTATATTACACACAAATTTTAATAGGACAGAGTTGTGCGTGTAGTAGTCGTGGGTTCGAACACCGGCGGGCGCATAATGTAATTAGCAGACGTAATTTATTTCATCACCACTGCTCTCAAAACGTTGTTATTATAATGTCAAGGAGTACTTACAGGATAAAAATATAGATAGCTACTTATAGAGAGAGTAACTGATTGACGGAATAAGATGACAATACAATTAATATTGTGACATGCTTTATTTACTTAATTTGACATCTGTATAA
Organism: Aporophyla nigra; assembly: GCA_947507805.1. Taxonomy (NCBI): domain Eukaryota; kingdom Metazoa; phylum Arthropoda; class Insecta; order Lepidoptera; family Noctuidae; genus Aporophyla; species Aporophyla nigra. The sequence continues at coordinate 6,019,504 of OX382291.1, read as the reverse complement.
TTTTATTTTAATTTGGACCAATATTTTAATTTCATTTATTTGATTGTAAGTCTATGACATGACATGTAGGTATATGTGTATAATTCATCTAACAATTTTTATCTTTGAACCAACATTTTGTAATATCCTGAATTTATTTAACTTTATTATCGTTTTATTATTTTATTTTAATTACTGTACTTTTAATTGAATAACTACAATTATATAAATATTTGCACACCTTACTAGGTAATGATACAGAGTACATACTTAATATTTCTTTGTAACATCTATTTATACCTACCTGTATTATGCAAATAAATGATTTGATTTGATTTGATTTGAAACCTGACCATGTCCTAGAACCAAAAATCTAAGACATCCACGAAACCGCACTTTGCTCACGTGGTGGATTTGGATCGCTCCTCACAGTGAGGAGGTCTGTATCTCAGCAGTGGGTACACAACAGACTGATAATGCTAAATAGGATAAAAATAACAGGAACATAAACATAATGCAACTCAACGGAATTCCAGGTGGCAGAGTACGGCCCACTCCCATGCTCTGTGGTGACGACGACGAGGAAGTTCTTCACGGTGCTGATGTCCGTTATCATATTCGGCAACGTGTTGCTGCCGCGGCAGTGGTTCGGAGCTGTCCTAGTATTCGCAGGTATGACGTTATGAAATGTAAAATATGTACGTAAGTTGCTCCATAAGTATTGCAATATGAGAGACCTAGCAAGTTTTTATTTGTTTGATTCATTGTATAAATAAGTAAAAAGACTAACAAGTTCAAACGTGAACTTCTTGCTGTGCTCACTTGCTCAGTCTTTTTATTGTATTATATATTATGTGGAAAGTTGTTTAAATTGATTAAAATGGCTTGTCTCAGTCACCCTGATTACCGATTGATATTCTACTACAACTTCAAACGTGGATTATCGTAAGTAGAGTGCCACGACGAACTGTCTGATACTTTCATCGATGAGTGCGCTTCTGTCTCTACTGTATTCTTTTGGTACAAAGAATTTCCACGTGGAAGTTTCAATTTAGATGATACTGAAAGATCAGGCCGCTCAGTGATGAGCAGGACTCAAGAAAATGTTGGCGCAGTTAAAAATTTAATTACTGGTGACCGACGTGTTACATATAGACAAATTCAGGAGATGCTCAATATTAGAGCATCCATCCACTTTGAATTCTATTTTGCATGAAGATTTGAACGTTAGAAAATTATATTCTTTATGGATCCCTCATTCCCTCAATGAAACCAAGCGCGCCGCGTGTCAATTGTTGTAAAAAAAATATAAAGAAATATGACCCCGGCCGATCAAAGGATGTTGATATTGAGTCACAGGCGACGAAAAGTGGTTATATTTTTTCGATGTTACCAGTAAATCTCGATCAAAACTATGGTGTTAGAAAATAAGCCGGCACTAACAACGGTAAAACAACAGAGATCAGTAAAAAAAGAATGATCTTATTTTTCTTTGCTAAAAGGGGCCGTATAAAAGAGTGGTGTTGGATTCATACTACCCTTTTTATAAGGCAGGAGAGCTGTGGTGGCCCAGTGGTAACGGCCGCGACTTACGACTAGTAGGGCGTGAGTTCAAAGCCAATGCTTTGTGACAATTATTTCATCATCTCTCAAATCGGTGCAAGAAAACAGTGCGAGGAAACTGGCATGTCCTAAAACCAAAATTCAAAAATATGTGACATGTACCAACTGGGCCCGCTTGGTCGATTACGGCCCACTCCCTCTCACCGAGGTGAGCCTTGAGTCCCTAAGGCTGCTTTAATATTTCTGTTTCTATAGCAATGAAAGATGATGGCGTGAGGTTGAATATATGGACTTATATGCACTTTAAATAGTAATTAAATATACCCAACGACACTGTCACTTCTATTGAAGCAGTGTCTATAGAAATGTCAGTGCCAGTGTGAGCCATAAGGCTAGTAAAATAAATAACACGTTGCGATTTCCTTAGCCATCAGTCTAAAGAACAGATATTATAATTTTTTAACCAACTTCAAAAGGCGGTTCTCAATTCGTCTGTTTAGTGCAGTGGGAACATTAAAGGCTGCTGATGATGATGATGTCGGATTTACAGAAGACTATCACCGCTGTCTGATACACAGGGATTTGTAAACCACATGCTATAAATGAGCTGAAGGGATTGCGACCAAAGTCACGCCTCAGTACTTGGCTCATCACGACAACGCGCCGGCACTTACTCAGAAGGTTTTGACCCAATCGGGGCTCAGATTGTTGGATCATCCTCCCTATAGCACGAACCTAGCGCCGTGTGATTTTGGACTCATTCCTTTCAAACATTTTTTTTTTTTTCAACCATCGCACTGTTATCTGATACCAAACTAGGCAGAGCCTGTACTATGGTAACCAGACAACTGATAAATATCATCATCATCATCATTTCAGCAGTAAGACATCCACTGCTGAACTTAGGCCTCCCCCAATTTGGGGGGCTTAGCCATAATCGCCACGCTTGGCAGGCGGGTTGGCGATCGCAGTATGGTGGTAAAATGCATAGAGAACGCTGCTGCCCGTTCTCTAGTAAGTCCCTTAGTCGCCTTTTACGACACCCACGGGAAGAAATGGGGTGGTGTTACCGAATGGGGTGGTACCGTGTGGTGCCGGACTGATAAATATACTTATATATATTTCTAAATATATATATTATAGATAAATTACACCCAGACACAGAACAAATGATTGTACTCATCACACAAGAATTTGTCCTGGGTGGGAATCGAACCCACGACCTCAGTCTTTGCAGTCAGGGTCACTAACCACTAGACTAACAGGTCAGTCAACATAATTAATTAAAAGGCCAAAAAATTGCAACTGAGAAGGAATTATTGGGTGCTTGGGTCAATGTCTGTGCTTCCGTTTCAAACGATAAATAAATAATAAAATGTGTTTATTTCACACCACGAGCCAAAAATACAAACAATATTTATACACAGGAAATAGCTAACAGATTTTGGTTGTGGATCGCTGGTGCCTGTGGCAGGTAGTAACACCTGTAATACAAGTCATCAGGTACCCACCTGTTTATTGTTACACATTTAATAGCTTACATCTGATATCACAGAAAGTAAAAAAGAAATCAAACAATAAGTGAGCTTTTTAAAAAGAGAAACAGTAGTGTATTAGAGTAAAATAAATAAAACAATTGATTACAAAGCAAAAGTATGTTCGGATTTTTTTTAATGAATGTCTGTGTACTTTTGAAGCAACCTACGCAATAATATCCTACTGACTTCGGTTATGGCGCCAAATCGCGGCGGAGACTAGCCAAGTACGATAGGGATGGAGTGCAGCCTTTGTTCGTTATCATTTTTTGTCAGCTATGTAAGGCCATCTAGATTAAAAAATATTGACCAACGTAATATTGACGTGTAAAAGTATCTTATAAGATCTACTTACTTATGTATTTAAACGTTTAATTTCATAGTTTCACAAATACGGCGCTCACCTCGTTAAATTTTTGCACGATACGGGCAAGTTGTTGCCGATTAAAACTGCTTCTAGATGTAAACAGCACGTACAATAAAATCGCATTCAATACTATCATTAAAATTTTGTATTTTATTTGAATAATACAAAATTGTCTTGCCACTTCATAAAAATCTTGAGAAGACGTTCAATAAAGTTGTATTATAAATATATGTTGTACCGTGTGGTGTCGGACGTAAAGAATAACACCACCCCATTTCTTCCCGTGGGTGTCGTAAACGGCGACTAAGGGACTTACTAGAGAATGGGCAGCAGCGTTCTCTATGCATTTTACCACCATACTGCGATCGCCAACCCGCCTGCCAAGCGTGGCGATTATGGCAAAGCCCCCCAAATTGGGGGAGAGCTAAGTCCAGCAGTGGACGTCTGACGGCTGAAATGATGATGATGATGATGATAAATATATGGCAGCGCATAAACTGGCAATACCTACCTTAATCAATTATACAAGGACGTGCAGTTCTGTTTAGACGAGGGAATACTTGTATGCAATAATCGCCGTGCAATTATTTAATGGCATAACTTGCATTCGATACATGATCGTCACATGATCGTTTAGTGCGCAACACCGAGTTCAGATCCACTGACCGAGCCCACGGCCACTTTGACGACTCCAGTTCGCTTTGCATGACAGGCTGTGCAGTGGCTAACGATGTAATTATTATCCTCTGAAGGCGTAGCATGAGCAGTGAGCACCGTCTTGTCGACGGAAGAGTAGAAAATATCGACGTTCCGTGTAGACAACACGAAGGCAGCAAAGTAGAAAGTGTCGTAATACCTTGTTTTGTCATACGGTTCTTTTTTCTGTTAGATTCTCTATTTTTACTAAAATTAATTCACGTGTTTATTAATACAACATTTTTTCTCCAAAGTGTCGAAGTACCGTATTTTGGAACAAAAAAATATTACAGTAATATTGGCGCTTACCATTTTCTTGGTAATGCCCTATTAACTAAATGATGTAAAATAATAATAGAAGATATCTCTGAGCTTCTAATATCACAGTTTGGTGTTCAAAACACTCTCCTGTAAATAACCGTTATACTTTGTGGCCGTCGAGTAGAAAGTTTTATAATAATAATAAACCCGCAGGGCAGCTTGTGGCGAGCTGTTGGGCAGTAGCGACCCCACGCACCCTATCTCCTGGGAGAATTCTTGTTCCTCATCTCTGGCTTGCCTTTATTGGCCGGCTGGAGTGAACACTGATGAGGTTCAGAGCTCCCGCCTCATTCTTGCCTTTTTTGGCTGGCTTGAGTGGAGATTCGCAAGAGCAAACTTGCTCGGGGAAAGGAAGTATTCCAGTAAGTGCTCGTAGGGATCTTGACCATCTTCCGGGCTCTGGGATTGTTCTGAAAGCCGTGGAATACCTCTCCACTTCTCAAGCACCTCAGGAAGTGTTGCCCCCTTGTCGCTACGTCACTATGTGCTAGCGACGTTTCCCGGGGGCCCATTATTGAGTGTGCAAGTCACCCCCTGCCATTTTATCCGTGTATACAAAACATTGATCAGGCAGGGGCCATAGTCCCTCCACAGTTGCGGTTACCAATCCACTATAGCCATCCAAACCTATAGCCTAATTTGCTTTGTTTCCATATTCTGTAATAGTTCTGCTCCAACCGGGGATTGTCTTTGGATGCACTTGCATAGTGCATACAGGGATAATCGTCGGTTGGTGCCCCCTCATCATTTAAAATTGTCTAAGGGGCCTCTGCGAATTGGCTTCGGCCCCTCGTACGCCTTCCAAAAGACCGGGATCCTAGGGTCCCGAGATATGTTAACATAAAAAAAAAAATTAAAAAAAAATTTTATTTATCGAAAAATACAGATAGTAACACTAACAATCAGTGGGTAGAGAAATATACAATTTAAATTGTTGTAAAATCTGTACAAAAAATTAAAACCCTGCCTCTCAAACTAGGTTATAACCTGTATTTTGAGAAACAGTATACAGCCACCATTTTCTTATACTATTATTGTTACAACAAAATTTTGAACGGTGTCGTTCTACCGCTGCAATAATTCATGTGATTGTGATATTTTTGTGACGTAGGTATGTGTGTGTGCTTGTCGTGGAAGGTGAGTGTTGTGTGGGAGAGTGTGCATGTGTGATAAGTGGAGTGGGTGTTTAAATGTGGGTATGTTATCGAAATCGGGGTGCGTAATTTTCTACTATCTTTAGCGATTACAAAATCAAATTGTCTTCACTACCTTAAACAACTGACAGTTGTCAGTTAGATTTTAATAGTTTGCATAGAAAACTTTCTTCTGAAATATTCTACATCTGTATGGACGTTAACAGAGATCGTGAGAAACGAATTAAAAAAAAAACTGATTGTAGAAGGATTTCTAAGGTGCGATGTCAAAAATAGAGAAATAAACTGTCACTTGGTTTAGAAAGAGCTGTGTCTATTCTTCGTAGACTACGCCCGTTGGTATGCACGTTCTCTGAATTTCGAAATGGACCAATAACTTCATCTTTGTAAGCGACCGACTCTTTGACAATTCAAAAGTGCCTCTTGGTTAATAATAAATAAATGCACTAAGTATGTTTTTTTTCTTTTGTTTTCAGGCTTGTTCCTAGACATGTTCTACAGCAAAGGCAAGCAGTCGCAGAAAAAAGTGGCGGGAAAATGATGGAAAATTAAACACAGTATTGAGGCTAGCAAAAAGAAATTGAGCAATAAATAATGGACTCACATGTTACTGAAATTACTAAAATAATGTCGGAGGACCTACTCTCCGAATGTACTGAATAATGACGTGCCGCAATGCCGTGAGTTCGGTTCCCAATTTATCTTTGCAACGCCACATTACACTGTGTTTCAAATAGCATATACTTTAAGACTTAAGATTTTTTTTTAGTTTCGACCCGCGAGACGCTTCCCTCCCAAATTAACTACAAAAGAGAGTTGTGCATGCCTTTGAGCCGTGCTGAATAAATATTCTTGTTTATTCAGCACGGTACACCAACGACACTTACGGCACTTAGAATACTATTTATGAAAACTTATTAGTGTTTGTGTTAAAGCCAGAATGCTATCTTAATACATATGTACATTCCTATAGTACTCTTTGGTTCCTTATTATATTTATTCTTCTAGCTACATATTGGAAATTGAGCTACTATGTGCAGCGATAATTATTAAATATTTAATGGTACAAGGTTTTATAAGGTTCCTTAAAATAACGAGATTAGAAATGGCGGGCCGCTCCTGCCTTTTGCTTGTAAAATGTAATACTAGAAAAGTATTACATTTTACTGTTTTGTGCATTTGTAATGCCAAAGAAACTTTTAAGTCTGCCGCAAAAAGTTTGTTTCTTGATGATTTGCATTATTAATGCCACGTGACCAAAGTTTATCTCATTGTTGCGCAAAAATATTAATAAAACTAAAATCATTTACAAAGTCTAGTCACGTGACCTATGATTTGGTTCTACGCCGTTATTTCTATAAAAATGAAATATTTCTATAATCATTTAGAAAATTATGTTAAAAAAAGAACTCATAACCATTCCGCAAAACCAAATTCATGGTATTTTGCTTAGTCTCAACTACCTTATTATTTATTCCATTTTGAAGGAAACTCTGTAAGTATTTCAACGTAACATAAGTAGCAAACAAATATTTGTATAGTTAAGTAGATTTTAAATGTCTTTTATAAGATTTATGGCATTCTTGTTCAAACATCTTGGACAAAAAATGTTAAACTTCTTGGCCCTTATGTATTTATAAATACAAATAGGGAATCCAAATGTTTTACTATTAAAAATAAGCAACACAGACGGCGGACTGTTCGTGCGATTCTTAGTGGACCTAAAATTAAATGATTTATCTGTAACACTTAACGCTAAGACGTCTTTTTGTGCGTCGTGTCGTTTTACGTGTTAGTTGACAGATATCAAAACTGTCATCGCATTGTCTGCCCTCTGCGTAAGGCCTTAATGTGTGTGATTTTTGTATGAAAATAATAATTCTATTTTATACATATTTATACTACACTTTGAGTGTATTCTTTTCTTAGAAGTTTAAAGTGTCGTGACTATTGTGCGCCATTTTCTGACTGTTTACGCTGTGAGGTCCCATATGACGGTTGGTGAACTTATTCGTGTATTCCCGTTCGTCCCACCAGTGGGACAACGGGGACAAACGGGAATACACAAATTTATTCAGGGGTACAATCAGTTGCAAAAGCTAATCTTGAATTAAGAATATTTTATATAACATTTATTTTTACAATTTTGTATAATATTTATTTTGACATTTTTATGTAATATACTAAATTTTTTAAATTTTATGAACTGTTTTTGTTGTGAATTTTATATAATGACAAATGAAATTTATTTTGACAAAATAATAAATGTGTGCCAGTTTTTTAAACATAGTTGAACATTGCTGTCTCTTCGTATTTATTATAAAATTGATACACAATTTACATGTCTTTTTACGTTTTAGTTACTCCAGTTCAAAAGGTCCTTCAGGGTAATTTATATGATTAATTTAAAGAAATATGTAATTTGTTTTTCTGTCATTGTAATTAATCAAAAGATGACATTCAGGAACTACAATTAGTTTATAAAAGTTCAGCAAATATAATATGTCTATTAGCGTTTGTAAAGGATAGCTTCGTAGTTGGTCTCTTTTTGAAGAAGTACACTTTTACTCGTTGCTTATAAAAACAAGAAATCGTGTTTTTACACTAAGTGAAATGAGCCATCAGCGTTAGCAAGGCGTTCCTTTTGTCATATTGTAATTTGTTCTAATCGTATGTAAATGGTTTTTGATAAAATGTATAATAAAGTGAATTAAACGAAATAAGCATAAGGCATGAATAAGGCATAATATATGAATGAGAGCAGCGGCCCTGTTCCAGCGGCGGTTCGAACCTTTTCTTTGTGAAAATAATTTCATTATTAGTATAAATAATGCTCTCAAAACGGTGACATCAAACATCGTTAGGAAACCGGCATGTCTTAGAACCCACAATTTGGAAACATGGGATAACTACCAACCCATTATAGCCCACTCCCTCTCGTATAAAAGATGCCTGTGCCCCAGCAGTGGGAACAGTATAGGCTGATTATGTAAACGAAATAATGAATTTGTAATGGAGGTGACACTAGGGACTGAGGTTTAACAGGGTTTTGGATAAGTGTTAGTTTTAATTAACCCCTGTTTTGTATAATTCATATTATCTTTAGACTTTAGCTTGCCTAGCTATGAAAGACTTCTATAAAGTGCTACCCTTTTATAGCTACAACCCTGTTAATCATAAATGTGCCCAAGTCCTCGACGGTCCACATAAATGAAGTAGCCAATGTATTCAATTTGAAAGTGTGCTAAATACTACTAATATAGCCTTGCAATATTGTATTAGTAATATAGATACATACACGTTTTTTGACCGACACAATCTACGGATTAACGGCCGTGTCTAGACACGATAATCCGCTAAGGCAGGCTCAAGCGTCTCATTACTAGAAAAAAAAAAATGTGCCTGAACAAGATACAGGATAAGTTATTAACAAGTGCGCAAATTTTAACAAATTAAATAAAACAAGTTATAATAACCATGCAATTTTTATTTTGATATTTTTTTTAGTACAAAAAAATTAAGTTATCGTTAACGAAAGATGTTTATTTTGAAACTGATTTTTATGTTTTTATGGTAACTGGCGCGCGGCGCCGGCGCGGCGGCGAAGGTGAACGACCGAGCGTAGCTACTAGTACCTACCACCTGTTCGATCGGTCAAAATTCTAAGAAGTTCGAAGTACCTACGGTACGGCGCCGCGCCGGCGCGGCGGCGAAGGTGAACGACCGAGAGTAGCTACTAGAACCTACAGCTGTTTGATCGGTCGAAATTCTAAGAAATCCGAAGTACCTACGCCGGCGCGCGGTTACTGACCTATTACTATTTCTATATCATATTACGAAATATGTAGGGTGTCCACAGTTTACAGATTTAAGGTCGGATAAAAAAAAAGACTGAAAAAATAATTGAAATGTGTTCTATTAGTGATACTGAACCACCAAAAAAAAAAATTTGCGCACTGGTAAAAAAAAGTTCCTGTATGTTACACTTTTTAACACGTTAACTGTCATGGTTAAAATCAGAGAAAGTCAAAAAACGTACTTAGTGTTATTTCACTTTGAATAGATTATTTATTCCATAAATAGATTATTTCTTCCATAAATACATTATTTATTCCAAAACCATGGCCGCCAGGCAGCAATGACACATTCAGATTTGGTATGTGCTGTCGGTCATATAGCCCGACAAGGCCTCAATGGAACAAAAAGTGTCGGACACATAGTCCGACACGACAGTTAACGTGTTAAAGCGTAATAGTTGTACGTTTTTGTAGTTCCTGAGTTTTATTGAATGTGTCTGTAACACGCGATTACTGTGTATGAGTGGATGTAAGTCTGTGCTGCAACGATATAGCATTGTTTATGTATGCCAGTCAGAGTAAGCACAGACGAGAATTCTGCTCACAATTGCATTTGTATGGTAATACTGAAAACATAAGGTTGTAAGCTAATTAGTAATGTAATATTGTGTATTATATTTAAGTAAGCAATATCGAATAGGATTTAAGGTAGTTCAGTATTTTATTAATTGAGCATGCATAGACGAAACTCCAAAGTGAAATCAGAAATAAATACTAATTGTAATTTTATTTAGCTGCTATAACATTAGGTACCTACTAGATTTTTCTTTATGTACAACCAAATACACTTAGTTACCGATTGCTATAATATAATCATTTCAACATCATCATCACAGTAGATATCGATGCAATGCCGCTGGACGGAATGTAGGCATGCACCTAATGCGGGCGACACATGTTGAGGACCAACCGGACCGATCGGGACTAAAGGTGTAACCGGATTTTCCCGGAGGTATGTAGGCGTGAAGACCTTAGTACTAGTAGTTATTATTTTTTTGGTATTTCTTGGTACAAACGACGGGTTTGGATTGATGGATTTGACCGGTATAATCAGGGTCCTATTGACCCCGACAGGCGACAGGTGAAAAACCAACAAATTTTACAAGTATCCTTCACACAGTTTTCTGCTCTATTAAACAGCGCCTGTCGTCAAAATGTGGATATTTTGACACATATGTCGCATTGTCAGTTATTAAATAAGGCCCGATGATGAGGATGTCCCGACGACGTCTCGACGTGTGAAGTTCGCACAAGCCATAAGTTAATTGAGCGTAACTTCTCTCTTCTTCCGAAGCGGCTTATTTTCTACTGTGTAATGGTGATGCTGAATTGACGTAGCATTTGATTAAAATAATAAATAGTAGAGTTCTTAAAAACGAAAATAAAATTACTAAGTATAAACATTTTTGACATGTACAAATTCATTGTTTTTTTTTTATCCTCTCAAACCTCGTTATTTTAATAAGTTTCATAAAAGTACATCGACGTCCATGCATCGTTTGCCTAAGAATCAACATAGATGTGAATTTACTTTGTGATTTAAATAACGCATAATATTGAATTGAAAGAAAGTTAAAATCACAGAGAGAAAGAAAGAATCGTGAAAAACTCGAAAATGCTTTCGAATTATAAGGTTATGATTAGGCCAATATAAACATACGGTATGAACTTCGTTTATTATGGAAATTACAGAAGGCAGAATGCTTTGACAGGGTGTTTTGGCGCAGCATGGGAGAGGCCTATGTCCAGCAGTGGACTGCGATATACTGAGTTGATTGATAGAAAATATATAGGATTTTATATTTACACTAGCTTCTGCCCGCGACTTCTCAAAATCAGGAATCATTATTCAATATTAGTTTTCGCCAGCGGCTTCGCTTGCGTGAACATGGGAAGCTATCCCATAGGAACGTACTACCGGGATCCTGTGCTAATCCAGTTCATAAACCGTCTGTGTGCAAAATTTCATAAAAATTCGTTCTGCCGTTTTTGCGTGATTTAGTAACAAACATTCAAATCATCTAAACATACACATATTGGAAGGATTGAGTTATAACTCAGGTATAAGGATGCCATGTTGGTCTAGTGGCCGCAAGCACGACTGCTGGGCCTGAGGTCCTGTGTTCGACTCACAGGTCAGGCAAAAGTATTATTTGGTTTTACCCTCAGGAATGTCTCAGTACCAGCCCGGAGTCTGGTTTTGTGCCTGAACGATGGTAGTAAGCTTCCCCCCTATTGCGTGGTACTTAAACCTAGCTGGCAAAACTTAGGTGTAGATAATATAGGTACACCTTTTTTTTGTGGGTGGGAAATCATCAAATGACGTCTCCCGTTCTGGGTGGAGCGCAAGGGCGTGACAGACTTTTACTGACTAAAACCCACCTGTGTTCCTTCAGTTGCCCATATGCCAGGGCCACGGTATCTCTTTCGAACGAATCTCGCGACCCTGGCAAGCATCGGTCCTAGCAGACCCCTTCAGTTTGCTGACATCTCTTTGAGGCACGCTGGTCCTTACCGGGCGCTGAGCTACCCATTGCTCGCCGCCGGACTATGGTAAAGGATAAAGGTCCCAACTAGCAAAATAATCCTGGATGGCGACTTTATAATGCTACGTGGACTTATAAAGTTCCGATGATGGTTTTGGTGGTTGCTACTGCGCTTTTAACAGCATAAATATATGCTGTTTTTACTCAAGTACGCTTAATCCTATAATTTGTACTTATATCGGTATATGGGATCATATTTCCTGGCAAACATAGGACAAGACTCCTATGAAAGCATGAAACAAGAGTAATTGCACTCAAGAGTAATAACTCCGGTAACTCGGACTTATATGCGCCTATAAGATAACATCTGCGGACCATTTAAATCCTAATACTCCTGTAGGAGCATGTACCAGGAATATTTGCCCTGAGGAGTAATTACTCTTGTTATTTTTACTTAGAACCTCATATAAGCTAATATTTTATGGCCAATAAGTAATAAGTAAATTAAAGTTAAATTATTGTAAATCATTTATGGTTTGGTTTTACATATGCTTAAAAGTAAGTGTTAAATGAATTTCATATCCACGTTTTAAAAACAATAAATCACCAAGATTACACAGCATGCAGCACTCGATAGGATAAATTGTTCTCTATATCGATTTATCGTATGCCGTTTTAAACCTAGACTTATTTATATAGGCATTCCACAGTAGTGTTATTGTCCAAGAAATCTCAAAGAATCCTGGTTAAAACTCTTAAGAAGCCACTTTTGCTTATAACGACCAGTACAGGCGAAAACACGTTTTATATAGTTTTGCAAATCCTATAGTAGGATTTGACATCAGCCATTTTGATTAGGTGCAACTGTTTTTGTCAAATATTGAAAATGGATTTAAAAATAAGTTTAAGCGGTTTAAAAAAGTGAATCTTATAAAAGAAAAGTTAAAAAAAACATATAAAGAAATATTAACCGCAGTGAGCACCGATGTTTTAAATTTAACTGGTGAAGACCGTATCGCGAATTCTAGCGAGGGTTCCGGACAAGATAATTGTAGTACTACTTTAGATGGAAGAGGTTCGGATAACGAAAGTAGGTACATACCAAATCTTTGAGCGATATTGAAAGCGATAATAAGAAAGAACTTTTTATTTTTATTTATTTAAACAAAAATTTAGTACTGCGTTATTCTATTAAAAACTCGGATTTAGACTTCAATATTCCTCATGCTGCCTTAAACTCTATATTTAAAATTTTAAATATGAGAATAAACAATTTTTTGCCTCAAGACGTACGAGCATTACTAGATACCAATAGAGAAAACCTACACATCAGTAGTATATCTCCGATAACAAGAAATGTGTGGTGTGACTATGAATGATAGGCTGAGGAATGATGTGATAAGAGAACGGTGTGGTGTAAAAGAAGATGTAGTGACAAAAATTGAAAAAAGTATGCTTAGATGGTTTGGTCATGTTGAGAGGATGAATGAAGGTCGGCTCACAAAAGGTATTTACAAGGCAGATGTGAGTGGAAACACCGGGAGGGGACGCCCTAGGAGGACATATAGGGACCTTATTGGTGATGTTCTTCAGAAAGGTCAGGTGCGTAGTACTCGCAACCGGCGTGTGTGTATGACCAATTGTATGAACCTAAACGAGGCAAAAGAAGTGTGTAGAGATCGTAGCAGGTGGCGTTCCGTGGTTTCTGCCTACCCCCATGGGAAAAAGGCGTGATTCTATGTATGTATTCTATGTATGTATGTGTAACACTCCAAGGCCATTTTAAGTTCTTTAAAGATCGGAAATATTTTTGGTTAAAAATCGATATCCAGGAACATCGGCATAGACTTGTTTAAAACGTCGGCAACCTGTTATATAATTAAGTTAAATAAAAACAATGTTTAAACTAATGTCTAACCTAGCACGTAGAACAAACCCTTAAAATATTCCTTTATCTTACTTATCTATAAATATCAATCGATTTTTATCGGTTATTGCGGAACCCTAATCCGTAACAATGGCGAATCTTCTTCGGTTTTGAAATAACCCAATATAGAACCAATATACTTATATTGGTACTATGTCACACTTGGAAATGCTAAAAATACATATTTTAGCACTATGTCACACTTGGAAATGCTCACCAAGAAAATGGCAGCTGCCTTCATAATATTTATTTAATATTAATTAATACTAAAATGTAAATAAGCAAATTTCAAGAGGCGCTTTAAATTTTTTATCCAAACCATGATAGATTTCACAGAAAATTCAAGTTCCCCTACGAATAAGCTATAAGTAAGACTAACAATTTGACAACAATAAGTTTGTTTTTACTATGTTTGACATGAATAGTATAAAGATGTTCAAAATGTTTTTTACAGAGCACAACAATGCGTACACTCGCTTCGATTGTTCACAACATATGAGCTTATAGAAACATTTCTAGGCGCGTATTAATCTAATTTTTTACTATAATTTACTTATAGTGAGATTTACAGGAGTAATTGTATTGACGTAATTCAGTTACAGGAGCAATATAGGCGTATATGGCATTTCAGCGGTGTAATATGAATACGTTATAAGTAAAAGTAGACTTATAAAGTGGGCCCTTTTCGCAACTTATATGCGCATAAAAGCCTCATATAATCCTCGATGAATGATGGTTCTAGGATAGTTTAAAAACCACTTTTTGCTAGTTGGGGTGTACCTGTGTCTAACCCTTTAGGAAAACAACTCTTGTTAATAATATTAAGTCGTGCCGCAGTAAGGTATCAACTTCTGTAAAGTTATTGGTACACACTTTTTATTTAGTGCATCCAAATGATAACTAAGTGCAAACAGTTTAGGATTAGTCAGAATTTTCATAAATCGTAAATTAAGTGCTCCTTAAACGCAGACCCAGTAGGACGCGCGTGTTATTCATAGTTATCTTTTTCATGTTTTGTTATTCAAAAAATTTTATATCCTAGCGTCGTTAAATTTTAGGGTAAGGCAGCCTATACGGCGAAAAAGATATAGTTATCCATTAGGATTAAATGACCTTAGAGGTTATTTTATAATTTTTAACCGACTTTTTTTTGGTAGTGTTAGCATTAGCTTCGATAAATACGTATTTAATTCACTTTGTTTGACGTGATGATATTCTAATACAACCTGTCACTGCTATTGACCGGGCCAGTACTGGTAGGCGAATTAGTGCGGGATAGATACATAACCAAAGAGTGATAAATAAAAACGTTTTTGCATAAAATAAAAACGCCGTTGTTTTTGCCCGTCCCCTCTGGGCAAAACGGATAATTGATACTTTATGTTAATGCTTATAATTATTATAGAAATACTTAAAGTTTCAAAAATTTAAATAGTATTTTCAAAAGTTGATTAAACATAAATCAAATTAAAAGTACAAAGAGTTCTATTGATGATAAAGTTGTGGTTTTGTTTACACTTTTCCTTAACATAATATGCGTCTTGCCCGGGCTTCCCCTAACCATAGGATATAACAGCGCTGTATACTATCGAAGCGCAAACATTTTCTGGGAGATGTTAAAACAGGTCCATATTTAATTTTAAACAACTTCGCTTTTATTCAATATCAAGTAGATTACAAGAGGCTTGTGGACGTCCATAATAAAAGTCACACCGGTCGATCGTTCAGGTTAAGCTACACTGCCGCAGTTGGTCCGTGGATGGGTGACCATCTGACGTTATGTGCGCAGCCGGCTGGAAAAATCTAAAATATGTAGTATGTATGTAGACAAATGTTCAGGAAAACTGCCATGTACTGAGTGATTCAGCTCGGGTTGATGTCGTCGATCTGCACCAGCGAAATGAAAGACGAATATGTCGCACCTTTAATAATAAACTGAAATAATTACAAAATTACGATTGTTGGAAAATAGCGTTTAAAGTTTTACAAACACGATGCATTTTCCAATAATCGTAATTTTTAATTATTTCAGTTTATTATTAAAGGTGTTGGTATTGCTCTGGGTCTGTTTTGTAGTTGAATATAAATATGCAGATGCAAACACCCCTATGTGTGTGTAGCACCCCTTACGATAATTTTAGGTAGATTTCGCTGCCTCACGCTGAAAGAGCAAATCACCTTTCATGCAGAAGTGATGTGTTTTCGTTATTTACATTGTCATATGCGATTGATTCCTGGAACTCACACTAGGATTCCCTGTGTCGTGAGACCTCCTTCGTTCCATTAACATTTGCTGGTATACCTTGCTGCGCTACCTTGTCTGTTCATTAATGAAATATGCATATTTGTATGGAAACATAAGGATTTAATTATAATAGCAAACGATGTAAATCCTCGAAGCCGACGAGATCCTCACAGGCTCATGCTTAACAATGCTCCCAGGCTTGCTCAGTACAATAAAATCTGCTTAACTATGTGTGTACGAATCCATAACAAATTACCTACTGATCTGAAAATGTTCAACTCGAGATATGCACGATATATGTACGATATATACGAGATATGTACTCGATATATAATCTATATATATAAAAGAAAGTCGTGTTAGTTACTTCACTTATAACTCAAGAACGGCTGAACCGATTTAGCTGAAAATTGGCAGGGAGGTAGTTTAGAGCCAGGAGAAGGACATAGGATACTTTTTTTTTCTTTTTTTTTTTGCTTTTGGCAAAGGATACTTTTTATCCCCTTCGACCGCGTTCTCGTGTGATGTGACATAAAACGTCAAAGAGAATACATTTCACTATAAAACGTGGTATGACAAAAACTTTGCCTTCGAGGTACCAGGCGGTCATAACTTGGTATGAGCTTATTAAACAGCAGTGTCAGCCAGAAAACGCTTTATGCCTTCGAAGTAACAGGTTATCATAACCGAGTAGGAGCTACCCAAACATATGAGTATCAGCTAGAAAACGCTTACCAGATCACCACCGCGTACCAGGTTGTCAAACTTGGAAGGTTTATTACAACATTTTGAATCTTAGGCGATACGAAGTTCGCTGGGTCAGCTAGTAAATAATATGTATGGTTAAATGATAACAACTTCTACAGTATAAAGCAATCAAATTCCTAGAGCGAAAATAGTATTGTTGTAAGATTATAATAATAATTATGCTTAGGAAATTGTTACTACAATTATAATTTTGAATATTTCCATGCTATGTTTAATCTTGGCAAAACATGTCTGCTCTATTTTGTTACTATAAGACCCTTTTATACCATGGTTTACGCAAATAAATGAATAAATGAATATATACAATATGTAGGTTGTTGGTGAAAATATGTTACAGTAAATTTCTAAATTTTTTCTAATCTGGAACTAATACACTAAAGAAAACTAATATTAATACACGGAGAAAAAAAAAATGATAACCTACTACGTATAGGTACGCATGTATGTTGTGTGTGTTTGTGTGGGTTTATTAATTAAGATAGTCGTGTTGGAGTTGAGTGTGTCTGGATGTTATATGTGGAAGCTTGTGATATACAATAATAAATATATAAATAGAGATATGTATTTGTACCATTCAAATTGTTTTATTTCTTTGTCTAATTTAATATTTAGATTAATATGGTCTCAGTCATGTCATAGTCCAGAGTAAAAAGCCATTTTGTAACCATAATTTTGCATTTATTTTGAGTGTATTGTAGGATTTTGAGTCGGTTGTTGAGTTTCGTGTAAATATGGGGTCCCATAAAACCGTACGACCTTCTACTAATTGCTTTACGGCATTGAACTTTTTCCCAATATACTCTACGACTTGACCGAATACAAGCGCGCATGGATGTTTTGTGAAATCTTAGAAAACTGCGAAGATGTAAAGTTGTCTGACTCTAAGAACTCCCACTTCAGTGTAGAGTGTGTTAATGGGGTACCGGAATGGTCTTCTGTAAGTAACTTAAAGCAGAGCTCGTTGAGCTCTTTTAACCTTAATAAACGAGGTTTTACCTGCCGCACCCCATGCTCTTATACAATAGTTAAGAACTGATTGACAGAGGGAGTAGTAAACCATTTTCAGAACTGAGTCATCTGCAATTTTACCGAGTTGCTTAAAGATACGGAGCATCTTTCGAACCATACTTCTTACAGCACTCAGATGTGTAGACCATGGCAAACGGTTATCTACAAAGACTCCAAGGTATTTAATGGAGTCTGTTTCTTCGATGCACGACAAGTACAGTTTTCGTGGCTAGAGCAGGAGTGCAGCTGTATACACGTTACAGAGTTAGGTGCGGAACGTTTAGAGATAGCGAAGTTGATTAATAAATAAATAAAATAAATATCTTAGGACAACCAACACACTGTTATCTGATCCCAAACTAGGCAGAGCCTGTACTATGGTAACCAGACAACTGATAAATATACTTATATATTTCTAAATACATACATATTATAGATAAATTACACCCAGACACAGAACAAATGATTGTGTTCATCACACAAAGATTTGTCCTGGGTGGGAATTGAACCCACGACCTCAGTCTTTGCAGCCAGGGTCACTAACCACTAGACTAACAGGCCAGTCAATTCCCTTCGTTTTATCAATATTAAGCGTCAAAAGATCGTTTTGCAGCCAGTTCGCATTATTTTTAACTCCGCTTTCAACCGCGAATTTAACGTTATCCCAAGTTTCCCCATAAAATACGATTGCAGTGTCGTCAGCGTATATAAAAATTTTAGTTTGAGGGATTTTCATTTCGCATAGTCCATTTATATATATTATTGACTGGCCATTTGACTGGCCTGTTAGTCTAGTGGTTAATGACCCTGACTGCTAAGAATGAGGTCATGGGTTCAATTCCCACCCAGGACAAATCTTTGTGTGATGAACACAATCATTTGTTCTGTGTCTGGGTGTAATTTATCTATAATAAGTATGTATTTAGAAATATATAAGTATGTTTATCAGTTGTCTGGTTACCATAATACAGGTTTTGCCTAGTTTGGGATCAGATAACGTTGTGTTGGTTATCCTAAGATATTATATTATATTATAAATAGGGTAGGTCCCAGCACGCTGCCCTGGGGCACACCAAATTGTACTGTGTTTAGGTCACTCCAATATTCCCCTAGTACTACTTTTTGCGTTCTATCGTTAAGATAAGAGGAAAACCAGTCCAGGGCAGTCAGATAGAAAACCAGTCCAAATCTAAGCCTGCAACGTTAAACGTTTGACCCTGTGACTCATTAATGGTCATTGCAAAATATAAATTAGAACTGTAAATTCGACATGGCCGTACCTAGTCTTATTTAAGGGGTGGGGCAGAAGTAAATAAACTAAGTAGTAGGAAATTAAAAATGCGTTACTGACTGATACGTTTTATCTACTGCAATACACATTTTCATATCTATTTCGTACTTTCAGGACCTTTTTTCTATGAACACTCACTTTTGCCTAAATTGATAATTTTTATATTAATTCCCAGCTTCGGGTCAGAGAATAGGGTGGGACAAGTGCCCCACATTATTCATTATTTCGAAACCAACGGTATTAGAGGGGTAACTGGGGAATTAAAACATTTTCTCCAGTACCGACCACATAAATCAGTA
The DNA here is from genome assembly GCA_947507805.1 of Aporophyla nigra. Taxonomy (NCBI): domain Eukaryota; kingdom Metazoa; phylum Arthropoda; class Insecta; order Lepidoptera; family Noctuidae; genus Aporophyla; species Aporophyla nigra. The sequence continues at coordinate 6,000,008 of OX382291.1, read as the reverse complement.
ATGTGCACTCTGTTATGAAACTTTTATGGGACTTTATCAGCAATCGTGTACTGTTACATAATTACGCCGTATTAAGGTTTCTTAATAAAATAACAGGACAACCTACTTTCAACACTATTTTATGTGGAAAGAGTCAAGACGAGAAATTCTTTGGGAAAATAAACAGCTTCCTCAAAATGAGTACCTACAGTGTCGACCGAGTAGTATATTTTCGTGGGTGCATCAATCTTTGAAAGATCAAGTTATCTACCTGTTCGTTAGTCGCTGCAACCGGGGCGGAAATTCGGCCCGCCAGTCGCCCTGCCCCCGGTTTAAAACATAGGAGGAGGTAGGATGAGTCGACGAGGTGGACAAGAAATGTTTTAACTTCTCTTGTTCTCGAAGTAATAGACGTTAGCCGATGGCTATCTTATGCCGGCTACTTTATTTGAGCGGTCTACGACGAAAATAATCCCAGGGATCTGAGACACACAATAAAAAGAGTTATAGGTAAATCTGACATGCCGGGGGGAACCATCAAGTTCAGGACCACAAGCTCTTGAATTTAGTTAAACGTGTCCCATATGCCCAAGTAAAATAAGAACGCGTACAAAGTACTTTTGCTGTATCTATGACAAACCAATGTGCTGCTAAGGCGATGCAGTCAGATTTGCAATGACTGCTAAGCTTTGCTAAGTTTGTGCTTGGTTACTGTATAGTATCTTAGGGTTTCGCTGGTAAAAGTTATCTTAATACAGCTGAACGTGCACAAAGAGCCGTTCTTAAGGTCTCTCATGGACTGGGAATCCGTTACCGCAACCCCACTGCACCCCACCACCAACGCACACGTAGAAAACTCAAATGGAACAGAGTTTTCAGCAAGCTTAAGTTTAGTAATATGGCCTTCTCATGTATTGGAACATACCTGTATGAGAAAGTTAATAACAAGCTCAACATGTACTCCTTGACGAAGTTTGGGTGCAAAAAACGAATTATTCCCAATAGTCCCAAAAAACAGGTTCAGGCGTGGCTGCTTGGGCTAGACTATAATGAAACGGAAAACCTGCTATCGTTCAACTGTTAAAGTATTCATCTTCACATTCACATCCAAACGACTCTTCCAAACACTCACATCATATACACACTCACATCATACACACACTCATGACATACATTAACTCCTCACATACACACACTCTTTACATACACACTAACCCTCATCACATACTCGTACATACACTCATCATACGCACACATGGTTACCCTTAGTCTGTAAGTTTAGTACGTTGCTTTTGCCCTACTCCTCAATTGTTTTAAACGGTCTTTTGAGTAGACCGTTGATCTCGAAGACTGGCACAGGTAACAAAACACGTTTATGCATAATTTGTCGTTGTTTATAACTTTTCACCCATGGAGTAAAAAAAATAGAGATTTTCGGGCGAATTTTAGTGGCAGACTATTTTGTTCTGCACGTGCGCAAAGATGCTTGTAGATGGCGCGCGCGTCTGAATGCCGCGAAGGTCAGTAGTATGACTGCAGCCAATTGTGGCGACTTAACGAGTTTGCACAGAAATTCACTATTAAATTCGTCCCATCATCGACTATACTATACAGAACAGTCTGTCTCTTCTAGAGCATTAAGGTCGTTTTTGTTTCAATTGACACATTTCCGATTTACGATCTCACTCAAGGAAATTAATTTATAGGATAAGTACTGGAGTTACCGACATGGCTTGCAGGGCTGCAGCTGCAGTTCTTGTCTGTGGACCAATGGCCGGTGCAGCAGAACAGTCTTGGAGTGGAGACAGCTAGTGTAGGCGCCCTTCCGCTCCACCCAGAACGGGAGACGTCAATTGATGATTTCCCACCCAAAAAAAGAAAGTGTGGCCCCACAGCTAGATGAGCCAACGAACTTAAAAAAAGGCTGGGAAATTCTGATGTGGAAAACGGAGAACAGAGTGTTGGGGCGCAGCGTGGGAGAGGACTATGTCTCAATGTGCGATAGGCTGAGTTAATTGATTGATTGCTTCAAGAAAATGCCTGAATGAAAATAAAAATAAGACATGTTTTGTTTCCTTAAATAGTCACACAATAACATTTTAATTAATATATATTTTATTAAAATAATAACATTTTAATTAATATACATTTACAAAATATTTTTTTTTATTAATATACATTTATTAAAAATATTTTTTTTTATTAATATATATTTATGAAAATAATACATTTAAAGAATTTATACATTTAAAAAAATAATTATATACATCAAATCTTCACAAAAATACAAATTTACATAAAAATAGAGTTTTTTATTATTTTTAACTACTCCAATATAATGAAGAGATAGTGATCTAAACGTTTATTTTTTTTTAAATATACAAATTGTGCCTAAAATTATTAGGAAATTCAAATAAAATTTATACATCTTTTTAAATAGTTGTATACATCAACGATTCACAAAAATACAAATTTACATAAAAATAGAGTTTTTTATTATTTTTAACTACTTTTTTATATAATGAAGAGATAGAGATCTAAACGTTTTTTTTTTTTTTAATATACATTTTGTGCCTAAAATTATTAGGAAATGCGAATAAAATTTATACATTTATTAAAATACATCTACGATTCACAAAAATACAAATTTACATAAAAATAGAGTTTTTTATTATTTTTAACTACTCCAATATAATGAAGAGATAGAGATCTAAACGTTTATTTTTTTTTAAATATACAAATTGTGCCTAAAATTATTAGGAAATTCAAATAAAATTTATACATCTTTTTAAATAGTTGTATACATCAACGATTCACAAAAATACAAATTTACATAAAAATAGAGTTTTTTTATTATTTTTAACTACTCCAATATAATGAAGAGATAGAGATCTAAACGTTTATTTTTTTAAATATACAAATTGTGCCTAAAATTATTAGGAAATTCAAATAAAATTTATACATTTAAAAAAAATAGTTGTATACATCAACGATTCACAAAAATACAAATTTACATAAAAATAGAGTTTTTTACTATTTTTAACTACTCCAATATAATGAAGAGATAGAGATCTAAACGTTTATTATTTTTTTAATATATAAATTGTGCCTAAAATTATTAGGAAATGCGAATAAAATTTATACATTTATTAAAATACATCAACGATTCATAAAAATACAAATTTACATAAAAATAGAGTTTTTTATTATTTTTAACTACTCCAATATAATGAAGAGATATTATTGAACATTTGAGATTTATTTAACGATTCTGACGATTTATTTTAAAGAAATTATACAAATTCTGCCTAAAATTATTAGGAAATTCAAATAAAATTTATACATTTAAAAAAAATAGTTGTATACATCAACGATTCACAAAAATACAAATTTACATAAAAATAGAGTTTTTTACTATTTTTAACTACTCCAATATAATGCAGAGATAGAGATCTAAACGTTTATTATTTTTTTTAATATACAAATTGTGCCTAAAATTATTAGGAAATGCGAATAAAATTTATACATTTATTAAAATACATCAACGATTCATAAAAATACAAATTTACATAAAAATAGAGTTTTTTATTATTTTTAACTACTCCAATATAATGAAGAGATATTATTGAACATTTGAGATTTATTTAACGATTCTGACGATTTATTTTAAAGAAATTATACAAATTCTGCCTAAAATTATTAGGAAATACGAACATTTTGATTCCCTAGCGGTACGCGATGCAGTGCGGAGTAATTATAAAAGCAACTAATCCCGTTTCACCATTTCTTTTTCATAACAATATGTATTATTTACAATCGGCATTGGTTTTACGAAACTGATTACGTTAGACATTACCAAAAATACGCATCAACGAAGACATCACACAAGACATCTCATCCAGAAAAAAAGAGAAAAAAAAGGTAGTGTAACGGGTCTTTATTATTTCTGTTATACAATTTGTAATAGAATAAACGCAAGATCCGATAGTAGTTTGCTCATAATTGACTAAAGAATGCGTTCTATATGCTACATGCGTTAAATGTGTTACATGTTGTATATTTGTCACCAACTAAATGTTTACTAATCATTTAAACTAAATTTTGTTAGAGGACAATCAAATGTTAAATTTTATTAATGAAGTTTTTTTGTTTAAAAACAGGAACTCAGGGCCCGATCACGCCTAAGCGTTTCGGCCGTGACCAAACCAGGCCTCACGAACGAGCGAGACCGACGTGGTGCTGATCGCGACCTCGGCGTAGGGTAGCAGCCGGTGTTGCTACTATAAATAAGGCATATAAGTCATCACATTATCTAAAATATTTTTTATATTTAATAACATCTGCCTAGCCTTTTCCCAACATGTTGGGGTCGGCTTCCAGTCTAACCGGATGCAGCTGAGTACCAGTATTTTACATGGAGCAACTGCTTATCTGACCTCCACAACCCAGTTACTCGGTAATACGATACGCCTTGGTAAGACTGGTTGTCAGACTTTCGGGCTTCTGACGACCCGTAACGACTGTCTAAGATCTACGAAAGACAGCCGGGACCAACGGCTTAAAGTGCTTTCCAAGGCACGGAAGGGTCTTGGTATGTAAAGATGGTCACCCATCCACGACCAACCTCGGCAAGCGTAGCTTACCCTGAACGATCGACCCATGCGGCTGTTATAACTCAGCCACAACCCCCATTTTTATATTTAACGTTACTTATAAACAATATTTTTTATTTACGAGCATAGTTTTAGTAAAAAGTCCGGGCTGATTTCGTAGATCTTAGACAGTAGTTACGGGTCGTCAGAAGCCCGAAAGTCTGACAACCAGTCTTACCAAGGGGTATCGTATTACTAGGGTTATACTGGTACTCAGCTGCATCAGGTTAGACTGGAAGCCGACCTCAAGATAGTTGGGAAAAGGTTAGAGAGATGATGATGATGTTTTTGTATAAGGTAGTTACTTACTGACTGGGTCTGGCGTCACTGCGGCGATGTTGACCGCTCGAAATTGTCGTATGCTGGCTGGGGCCTCTGAAAAGTTTACATAGTATCTATACCGTTCTTTGGAATCTTAAACGGAGGATTTCAAAGATCTAGTAGGTACGTTACAGTTATATGTGAGTTAATACCTATAATTATTTCTGAGGATAAGGTCTGATGGTTGTACACTTACGGTTGGTTATCTTGAAGTCGCACGCGGCGTTCGGTGATCTCATTATTTCTTTGTTGCACTGCTTCGCGCAGGAACAACCTGGAAAATACTCAATAAAATTACCATCATAGTCTTTGATTGATATGATTCATAGATATTTATTCTTTGAAATGCTAATCGGGGATATGATTAATGCTTAATACGATACGTCATCAGTCCCTTAAGCACGAAGTCCGTAGTAATATCGTCGCAGTGACATGTTAGTGCGTTGTGACATTCATATCCATGGTGTTAGCTAGAAGAGGCGCGTATTTCCAATCTGTACAAGGCTAGAACGCAAGGGTGTGAAACTAGTCGCGATTGGAAATCACTTTTTAATCAAGGTCTTCCAATCTATACAAGAGTAGTACGCAAATACTCGTGTATATTTTGTAGTGGCCAAAGTAACTAAACTGTTCCATAATATACAGTGCTACTCCGCATGCAAACTAAACCTGTAGGTATAGACGAGCGACCGGCGAGTGTCTGAAACGACATGGTTTGGGAAGTTTAGGTTAGGTTAGGTTAAAACTGCGACCTCCTACGCACGAGCCGAGCGAGTGAAGCGAGCGGTGCCGCGGCAGCGGCCGGCGAGTGCCAGAAACGACATGGTTTGGGGAGGTTAGGTTAAGTTAAAACTGTGACCTCCTATGGAAACGCCTTGATTCTGTTGACGAGCCCTGTCAGCGAAGTGTCGTGTCGAGCGTTGCTACTTCCCCTTCATTTTATTCGTCAACCCTACACCTCTTGCGGCCTTTAAATCGATATCGATACACGAAAATTCGAAAGTTAGGTTAGAATATTAACAAACAAATTTCTCAAAAATGGGGGGGGGGGGGTTCGAAACTTTTCCTTCACAGGAGAGGCACCTCCCCCCTCCTCCCGTAACACCACTTAAATCGAAGCCCGGCAATCAGAAGTCCTACCAAATTCCTATGATGGCATTCTGGCCTTGTATAAATTGGAAAGATGCACGTGCGCGTCTACGTTACAAACTATATACGAGTAGTACGCAAAATTCGTGTATACATTGTAATCACAATGAAATGAAATGAAATGAAATGAATTGCACCGATCCCAGCGTGGTTTGACCAGACTCGATTAATCGAATGAACCCCAAGATTTGCACTAGCCTTTGAAGCCTCATGTTTCATGGTGCTACATAGACAATTGCATATCAAGAAGTAGACCGGGGGGCACTGTAATGGTAGGGAAGACGTGCCCATAGGATAGGAAAGGATTACGAGCCTACCGACTATGCAGCCTTAAGTAAGCATTGGACTAGTGGAGAGAAGGGTGATATTTGTCTATAGGAGGGCATCTTTTCACGTCGTCGCCGGCATGTTGATCCAGGTCGAGGTTCATCGAAGCATCTTTTGGTGGGGTTAACCGTTTGCTTGGCTCTTTTCTATGTCAAGGCTTCGCTATGTTCCGTGTTGTTGTTTTCTTGGTCGTCTTCTGAGTTCTCGCTGCTATCAGTTTCTGGTTTTTTGTAGATATCAGTAGCCGCTTTCTTGATCTTATTTCTATCTCCAGCCGTGTCCCTCCAAAACTGGATTTCCTTGTCGAAGTATTTCATGCCCTGCTTTAGGTTGTCATTCCATGTGTAACTAGGTCGTCCGACCTTCTTAGATTTGGCCCTGTACTGCTTTGCTGCATGTAACAAGTGTGGTTCAGAGCGTCGGAAAATGTGTGCCATGTAGCACATCCTGTGGTTCTTGATGCGTTTTGTTATGGTGTAAGATTTGATGCATTTTCTTCTGTCTTGGTTTTTCCTAGCGTGGTTGATCAAGTCTCTCATGATAACTCTTTCATATCTTCTCAATCTTGAACGGTTCGCCTCTGTGAGTGCTGATACTTTTAAGCCATATATCATACAAGGTACGATAGTCATTCGATACATAAGTGTGGCTAATTTCCAGTACATTTTTGAGTTCAATATGAATGGTAGTAAAGATTTAGCGTTTCTCGTGGCATGTTGGCGTCGTTTTCTAATTGAGTTTTTGATTTCATCCGCTGTTAGTATATTTATTCAGTTGAGGGTCACGTGGGTCGTTTTCTGTGTTTTTATGGGGTCCCTAGTTACAATTTTTGTCTTTGTTTCGTTTATTTGAAGGCCTACACTATTAAGTAAGGGTTTTATGTGGTTTGAGATGCGTTCTAGTCCCTCTAGCTCATCTGTAATTAGAATAGGGTCATTTGCAAATTATAATACTAGGGGGAGGGAGATTTTTCAGTCCTGATCTAGTTTGATTAAATGAGTTTCCTCTTCGAGGGTTCTCAGAACTTCGTCGGTGACCAATGTAAAAAGGCGAGGGGACAGGGGGCAACCTTTTTTAACTCCCTTTCCTTTGATAATCCAGCTGCTTTGCTGGCCGCACCATTTGATGCATGTTCTTTCCTTCAAGCATGCCGTGATTATCCTGTTGGTCATCGATTTGTTGTAATAATATGTTTCTTAATGCCTTGAGGTCAACGTTGTCAAATGCTTTTTCTATGTCGAGGGCGAGAACGTACGTTCGTTTACCTGCACGCCATTTCTCGTCTAGAACCCTTTTGAGCGTAAAAATGTGGTCATCTGTTGATCTATTGTTTAAGAAAGCCGCTTGGTAACTGCCTTGTTCCGTTATTTTGTCGTCAAGTTTTTTAGGTAAGTATGTAGCGTAAATTCTATAGCCCGTGTTGCCAATCGTTATGCGACGATACTCGTTCACATCTTTAGGATTTTTTTGTTTTGGAATTTGTAACTGTACGTTCTCGAGCCACGTGTCCCGTACTGTGTTCTCTGACTAGGCTTTACTTATGTGTTTAGTTACGGCTTCCTGTAATGTTTTGAGCATCGCTTTGTAAAGCTCGCTTACTACTTGATCCGTTCCGGGGGCCGTCCCGTTTTGCATTTTATTGATGATTCCTATTATTTCGGCCACCGTCGGTTCTTCGCCTTGTGCTTCTATTATCGGTTTTGTAATATTTACCGTTGGTATGTGAAGGCCCTCGGAGTTTTTTAGTGTTTTCTCCCATTTGGACATCGGTATGAACGCGTTTCTTTTTCGGCGTTTTGTTTGCTGTTTGTTTTTCCTGTAGAATAAATAGAACATTTGCACGCGTTTTGCGGGGTGCATTTTACCTAGTCCAGAGAAGCAGGCTCAGCATGTTTTTTGTTCCTCCAGATATATGTAACCTTTTGAATTGTAGTTTGACATTCTTTAACGCGATTATGCCTGTTGGGGTTATCCGGTTGCCTGCTTTGTAGGAATTTGGCCTTTTGTATGTTACCGAGGGCTATTTGATGATCCCTTGAGTAGTTTTTTTGTGATGCAATCTTGATATTTTGTTTTGATGGCTGCTCTGTTGAGAGCGGCGTAGTTGCATTGTTTGTAGTAGAAATAATTGGCCTCTTTTGTTGTTTCCTTGGTACCTTTGTCTTACTTTCGTGTTTTATTTTTTGTTTTTATTTACAATTAAGTTTGATTTTAGTAGTCCCCAGATTATTTTATGGTCAGATATGCGACCGGTGACCCATTCACCTTTAATAAAGTGAAAAAGTTTTTCTGCTGCCTGTGGCGTGATGATGTAGTCTAATTGCGATTTTTGAGTACCTTCGACCATGTTATTCTACATTATGTTCTAGCTTTTGTTGTTTCTATTTGAAAATTTTCCCTGTTGGCTATCCATTAATAGTTCGCCGTTGTAGTTGGAAAATTCATGGTGAAGGTTTTGTTGTATCAACCCTTTGCGTTGGAAGGTTAATGTGTCTTGTCGACCTATATAGGCGTTGAAGTCACCGATTATTATGAGAGTACATTTCCTTGGTTTATCAAGTTTAATAAGCCTGTGAATGATCTGGTTGCTTTCCCGGAACAGCTGTTGACGTGTGAGTTGATGATGTACAAAGGAGTTGGTTTGTCATTTCCCATGCCGACCTCAAGGGTAGCTGACCTCACGTCAGCGACCTTTTTGCTGTTGATTAATTCAATTTGGGCATTTTTTCTTAATAAAATTGCAAGACCCCGATGTGCGTTACCCGCACTTCCTGAGAGGTACCAGTCGTAGTGTGCGGAGCTGGAAGTTCCTGCTTTCATCCCTGTTTCCTATAGGTTAGCTATGTTAATGCCCCTGCGTGACAGTTCGGCGTCAATTTGATTTTTTTTTCCTGGTTTCGAGGCGCCGCGCCGCGAACGTTCCAAGTTGCTATGCGCAGGTCTGTGCAAGTGTACTTAATTGCGGTCGAGGTGGGGTTTTTCAGTGTTCTGTATCCCGTGTCGTCCGCGATTACATCTGATAAGGGTGTAAGTGGTGTTGATTCTTTTTGTTCGCATGGTGTTAATGAGTTACCTACCTACTTGGCTTTTTACGAGCAACCCCGTTTGAGGCTGGGGTTCCGTGGGTTTTTTTTTTTGCTCTTCTCGTGTGTTGTTCCTGTTACTAAACAGTTTAGTATGTTGTTGTGCTTTGACACTGGTTAGACCATGCGTTAGTTGCGTTAGGATTATCCGGTTGTTATTGCATTGGTTGTCGTTGGTCAGGATCCAGCTATCATAGTGCTGGTTCATGAAGAGGATGTGTATGTTAGCGGAAGCTGGTTCGCTGGTTGGTGAATATACCTGTGTGTTTCTATTGTTTATGTGCACATGCACGTTCACGAGGTAGAATTCGGACGCGGCGATAATTATATCTTCGCCACCCCAGAATGTTTCGTTAAATTGCGTAGTGATGTATTTTGTAATCCTTTGTTCCTGGGAAAGAATGCTGTTGGGGAGAAATTCCTGTATATTATTTAGAAGTGCTAGGTGAATTCTATCATCATGGCGATGTTCCAAGACGTATGCGGCGAGATCTTGAATTCCCGCCTTTTAAAATGGGTACAAATGTAACCATTGTAAATGCTTTTGTTTGTGGGCCAAGTCAAAGACACGTGCAAGTTGGGCGCTCAAGCTGACTACACTTGTAGGGAGTAAATTTATGGGTTTGACCTTTTTTTTTGGTTTCTTTTGTTTATCTGTATAACAAGATGTGCATTCAACTTAAAATTTAAGGGTCTTAAGGAATCGGGTACCCTTTTTTTTATTATTTTTTTAACTTTTCGCCTCACGTGTAACCGATTCAAATCGGAGTGGTTGTGAGCCACTTGGCAAGCTTTTAGCAATTTAAAAATTCGTTATTGTGTTACAATATAATAATACATCTTTAGTTGTGGCGTCATAATAGGTATCATTTTATGTTCCAGAATGATAGCGAATAGGCCTGCTCAGCCCTTTTGTAGTTAGTGTGAACGTAATCATTCACACAGCGCTTGCTCGTGTGATGTTGGGTTCCCGCGCGCGCCAAAACAAGTAGCAGTTTAGTGAACAAAAATCCCTGAAATATTAGGAACGGGCTCACCGGGTTTATCAGGGGTCACTCTTCTTCTATCAGGCAGGCTCTCCAGTCTGTAGCGCACCAATGACACTTTTGCTTGCTTGTTTTATACAAGGTGTAACGTAACTGAATGGACGCAAGTCTGCCGATTGAGCCAGAAAGAATTCAGTCTCTTTACTCTAATTATAATACTCTAATTCACTCAAAACTCTCATTAGGGTGTATGAGGCCCTTACGTTAATTATGTTACACATTGTATAGGCACCCGATTTCAAATTACGACACAGAAGCACACACACAATAGCACGGTTCGATTTCGAAGTCAGGCGGGTCCACATCTGTTGCGCGCGCGCAAACACGTCCGGCTGTGTCAAAGACTCAGTTTGAACTCCCCGTGTATACATTGTAATCACAAGTTTAAAAAATGCATTACAAAATATACGCGAGCGGATTCCTATGGTTGCGTTTTGGCCTTGTACAGAATGGAAATACGCAGAAGAGGCTGAGTTTTAATCGACTTGCTAAAGGAGATGTTTGTCCATGGTTTTTTGGGCATTCATCGTTGACAAATTATTATCAAGCCATGATGCCACTGTGAGCATTCCTTGGTTTGCCATGTTGTTCGTTTCGGGTTATTACCGAGCACCCTGATTTCCGAGGGCCCCGTCCCGGAGAACCCCGAATACGATAAATATGAATACATTTCATACATTCCTTGGTTTGCCATGTTCTTCGTATCCACTGATGCTTTTGCCCGAAATAATAAAACTGCGTTATCGGCATTTGTGACAATATGTCCTCTGTCCAAAAAAGATCACATAGATCACTAATAAAAAAATATACCTAAAAAAGAGCGTTGAGCCAAGCACGCTTCCCTGTCGGACTCCGTGTATGCCAAATCGACCTCTTGGCTATACTCATCATTGATCTTGACGCTCTGTTTGCGGTTACTTAGATAATCCCTGAAATCGTTTTACCCAGTAACTGGGTTGTGGTTGTGGAGGTCAGTCGCTCTATAGATAATACTGGTATTCAGCTGCATCCGGTTAGAATGGAAGCCCCAACGTAGTCGGGAAAAGTTTAGGCAAATGATGATGTGTAGTATTATGTAGGAGTACGATTTGACAGAAGATTTATTTTTTTGACCGAAATTTAAAAACCATTTCCTTTTCAAATGACGTTTCTAAAAAGTCTAAAGAAGTTACAAAAAAATAATATTTTTAGTTACTAGCAAAATTTTGCTTGATCTATAGACACTTTTGAAGACTGATATTAGGCTATATACTGTGTGGTAATAAATATTGTTTTCTTGCTTCCTTCTACCTATGTATGCGTCTTCGGAAATAGAGAGGGAATCATAGTGGTCCCATCATCGTACATCGTAAAAACAAAATCCGCTTTGTATAATATATACCTCTTCTGTATTTTTAAAATATTAATTCCAATTGTTTCTAACATGTTGTTTCAATCATGTTGTGGTCAATTGATGTAAGTATTGGCCGTATTTGCGCTGCAGAATACTACGTGTTCTCCAGAGTGTGGTGTTGTAGGTATTTGCTGTTTATACCTTTACCGGTCATAAATGGCCACCTTGATTCAATTCAGCCATTTTCATGAAATGTTTAATTTTTTCTAAAACTTTCCTGTTCGTGGTGGGGGAAAGGGTATATAAAGGGCACACTTTGGTGTACCAGTAAAGTTAATCTGAGAGCGGAATACAATTACAGTAATCTAAAAATGACTGAATTTTCGATTGAGATACGATATGCTCTATTATTTGAGTTCCGTTTGAGTCATAGCGCGGCTGAAGCACGTTGAAACATAGTGACTGTATTTGGTGGCGGTGCCGATGGTTATAAGATTTGGTTCGGGAGATTATAGCTTTGAGGACAAGCAGCGATCAGTTGGACCACCTGAATTGGATCGTGATCAATTACGCATTTTTGTCGAAGCTTATAGCTATATATAAAGGGTATAAGGGGAACACTTCCGAAAATGAAGATAGGTGATAGGGCTAGTTATTCTCGATATTAAAAAAAAAAACTTTTACTATTATTTTTTGCATTTTTTGTACACTATGCTGCGATGAACCACTATTTGAGATACAAAACATATACTTTCAAATTGTTTTTATATTTAACAACATCTGCCTAGCCTTTTCCCAACATGTTGGGGTCGGCTTCCAGTCTAACCGGATGCAGCTGAGTACCAGTATTTTACATGGAACGACTGCCTATCTAACTTTCACAACTAAGTTACTGGGTAATACGATACCCCTTGGTAAGACTGGTTGTCAGACTTTCGGGCTTCTGACGACCCGTAACGACTGTCTAAGATCTACGAAAGACAGCCGGGTCCAACGGCTTAACGTGCTTTTTGGAGGCACGGAAGGGTCTTGGTATGTAAAGATGGTCACCCATCCACGACCAACCGCAGCAAGGGTAGCTTAACCTGAACGATCGACCCGTGCGGCTGTGGTAACTTAGCTACAAGCCCCATTTTTTATATTTAACGTTACTTATAAACAAACTTTTTTATTTACGAGCATAGTTTTAGTAAAAAGTCCGGGCTGATTTCGTAGATCTTAGACAGTAGTTACGGGTCGTCAGAAGCCCGAAAGTCTGACAACCAGTCTTACCAAGGGGTATCGTATTACTAGGGTTATACTGGTACTCCGCTGCATCAGGTTAGACTGGAAGCCGACCTCAAGATAGTTGGGAATAGGCTAGAGAGATGATGATGATGTTTTTGTATAAGGTAGTTACTTACTGACTGGGTCTGGCGTCACTGCGGCGATGTTGACCGCTCGAAATTGTCGTATGCTGGCTGGGGCCTCTGAAAAGTTTACATAGTATCTATACCGTTCTTTGGAATCTTAAACGGAGGATTTCAAAGATCTAGTAGATACGTTACAGTTATATGTGAGTTAATACCTATAATTATTTCTGAGGATAAGGTCTGATGGTTGTACACTTACGGTTGGTTATCTTGTAGTCGTACGCGGCGTTCGGTGATCTCATTATTTCTTTGTTGCACTGCTTCGCGCAGGACCCACCTGGAAAAATACTCAATAAAATTACCATCATAGTTTTTGATTGATATGATTCATAGATAATCATTCTTTGATATACTAATCGGGGATATGATTAACGCTTAATACGATACATTATCAGTGCCTTAAGTACGAAGTCCGTAGTTTAATTCCGTCGCAAAGACATGTTAGTGTGTTGTGACATTCAGGTTCTTTAATGTCCATGGTGTTAGCTGGAGGCTGAGTTTTAATCGACTTGCTGAAGGAGATGTTTGTCCATGGTTTTTTGGGCATTCAAGGTTGACAAATTATTATCAAGCCATGATGGCACTGTGCGCATTCCTTGGTTTGCCATGTTGTTCGTACCCACTGATGCTTTTTGCCCGAAATAATAAAACTGTGTTATCGGCAATTGTGACAATATGTCCTCTGTCCAAAAAAGATCACATAGATCACTAATAAAAAAATATACCTAAAAAAGAGCGTTGAGCCAAGCACGCTTCCCTGTCGGACTCCGTGTATGCCAAATCGACCTCTTGGCTATACTCATCATTGATCTTGACGCTCTGTTTGCGGTTACTTAGATAATCCCTGAAATCGTTTTTACCCAGTAACTGGGTTGTGGTTGTGGAGGTCAGTCGCTCTATAGAGAATACTGGTATTCAGCTGCATCCGGTTAGAATGGAAGCCCCAACGTAGTCGGGAAAAGTTTAGGCAAATGATGATGTGTAGTATTATGTAGGAGTACGATTTGACAGGAGATTTATTTTTTTGACCGAAATTTAAAAACCATTTCCTTTTCAAATTCAAATTCAAATTCATTTATTCACGTATAAATAGAGTAAATACAATCGGTGGTTTCCATGTTACATTATTTGGTCTTATAATTCTATTTAGCCTGTGGTATGGCATGTGAATCGTTTTCTTAAAAGTAAAAAAGGAATAAAGAAATATAAATAATGGTTAGTCTTAGCCCGTGGTCTTAGCCAATACGTGTCTCCGAAATTCATAGTCTTATATCCCCTCGTATGTCAATAAAATAATTATGTGTCTGGTAAAATACATTGTCAAATGCCAATAAAACTTAGTCATTTCTACGTTGAATTAATAATACACAACACACATTATTTAAAATATTTATATATAGAATATTTTCCTTATTCCTGTAGCCATTCATTTATCGAGTAAATCATTTTTTTAAGCAGTAGCTCTTTAAGCTTTTTCTTAAATTTTGGTAGGGGGAGATTTTGAATGTCTGTTTGTAACCTATTATAAATTTTAACGCACATAGCTGAGCAATTTTTTTTGAACACCGCAGTCTTTGGTGCAAAATCTAACACTAGTCGCTGACCATGTCTGGAGTTACGAGGGTAGACATTATCCCGTGTATAAATATCACGAGCTTTTACAAATAGATTAGGATTGGACTTTACGAACACACAAACTTCAAAAATGTACATACTCGGCAGGGGTAATATCTTGAGTTTATTAAAGTGAGGTTTACATGACTCATAAGGAGGAATACCAACAATTGCTCTTATGCATCGTTTTTGGGAGAGAAACGCCCGCTGGGAGTCTGTTGAGTTTCCCCATAGTATTAACCCGTATCGTAGCACGGAAGCTACATGGCCATGGTATGCCAACAATACCGTACTTTGGTTAGACGTAGTTCTCAGTCTGTTTAGGACATATACGAAAGTGTTAACTCTCTTGCAGACTCCGTCAACGTGTCCTTTCCAGTCTAGGTATTTGTCCATGGTGAACCCTAGAAATCTTACACTGGTAGATTCATTTATTTTTATACCGTCATATGAAATATGCCTTGGAACAATTTTTGATCCACGGGTTTGGAATTGTACAAAAGTCGTCTTATTGATATTTACTTGTAAATTGTTCCTTACTAACCACTCTATAACTAAATCAATTGTATTGTTTATATCAATGTCAAAGTTATTATTAATTATACTGCCATATGCTAATATTATTGAGATGTCATCTGCAAATAATATACATTTTTTAGTAAGAATGTCAGGTAAATCATTAATATATATAAGAAAAAGGGGGGGTCCGAGGATACTTCCCTGCGGAACGCCGTAACTGTTAACAAGATACTCAGACCTCTCTTGTGAATTCCTTGTGAGTCCTTTTCAAATGACGTTTCTAAAAAGTCTAAAGGAGTTACAAAAAAATAATATTTTTAGTTACTAGCAAAATTTTGCTTGATCTATAGACACTTTTGAAGACTGATATTAGGCTATATACTGTGTGGTAATAAATATTGTTTTCTTGCTTCCTTCTACCTATGTATGCGTCTTCGGAAATAGAGAGGGAATCATAGTGGTCCCATCATCGTACATCGTAAAAACAAAATCCGCTTTGTATATATATACCTGTTCTGTATTTTTAAAATATTAATTCCAATTGTTTCTAACATGTTGTTTCAATCATGTTGTGGTCAATTGATGTAAGTATTGGCCGTATTTGCGCTGCAGAATACTACGTGTTCTCCAGAGTGTGGTGTTGTAGGTACTTGCTGTTTATACCTTTACCGGTCATAAATGGCCACCTTGATTCAATACAGCCATTTTCATGAAATGTTTAAATTTTTCTAAAACTTTCCTGTTCGTGGTGGGGGAAAGGGTATATAAAGGGCACACTTTGGTGTACCAGTAAAGTTAATCTGAGAGCGGAATACAATTTCAGTAATCTAAAAATGACTGAATAGTTTTAGTAAAAAGTCCGGGCTGATTTCGTAGATCTTAGACAGTAGTTACGGGTCGTCAGAAGCCCGAAAGTCTGACAACCAGTCTTACCAAGGGGTATCGTATTACTAGGGTTATACTGGTACTCAGCTGCATCAGGTTAGACTGGAAGCCGACCTCAAGATAGTTGGGAAAAGGCTAGAGAGATGATGATGATGTTTTTGTATAAGGTAGTTACTTACTGACTGGGTCTGGCGTCACTGTGGCGATGTTGACCGCTCGAAATTGTCGTATGCTGGCTGGGGCCTCTGAAAAGTTTGCATAGTATCTATACCGTTCTTTGGAATCTTAAACGGAGGATTTCAAAGATCTAGTAGATACGTTACAGTTATATGTGAGTTAATACCTATAATTATTTCTGAGGATAAGGTCTGATGGTTGTACACTTACGGTTGGTTATCTTGTAGTCGTACGCGGCGTTCGGTGATCTCATTATTTCTTTGTTGCACTGCTTCGCGCAGGACCCACCTGGAAAAATACTCAATAAAATTACCACCATAGTCTTTGATTGATATGATTCATAGATAATCATTCTTTGATATACTAATTGGGGATATGATTAACGCTTAATACGATACATTATCAGTGCCTTAAGTACGAAGTCCGTAGTTTAATACCGTCGCAAAGACATGTTAGTGTGTTGTGACATTCAGGCTCTTTAATGTCCATGGTGTTAGCTGGAGGCTGAGTTATAATCGACTTGCTGAAGGAGATGTTTGTCCATGGTTTTTTGGGCATTCAAGGTTGACAAATTATTATCAAGCCATGATGGCACTGTGCGCATTCCTTGGTTTGCCATGTTGTCCGTATCCACCGATGCTTTTTGCCCGAAATAATAAAACTGTGCTATCAGCAATTGTAACAATATGTCCTCTGTCCAAAAAATATCACATAGATCATTAATATACCTAAAAAAGAGCGTTGAGCCAATCACGCTTCCCTGTGGGACTCCGTGTATGCCAAATCGACCTCTTGGCTATACTCATCATTGATCTTGACGCTCTGTTTGTGGTTACTTAGATAATCCCTGAAATCGTTTTACCCAGTAACTGGGTTGTGGAGGTCAGTCGCTCTATAGAGAATACTGGTATTCAGCTGCATCCGGTTAGAATGGAAGCCCCAACGTAGTCGGGAAAAGTTTAGGCAAATGATGATGTTTAGTATTTTGTAGGAGTACGATTTCACAGAAGATTTATTCTTTTGACCGAAATTAAAAAACCATTTCCTTTTCAAATGACGTTTCTAAAAAGTCTCTATGGGTAGGAGTTACAAAAAAAAAAAAAAATTTTAGTTACTAGCAAAATTATGCTTGATCTATAGACACTTTTGAAGACTGATATTAGGCGATATACTGTGTGGTAATTAATATTGTTTTCTTGCTTCCTTCTACCTATGTATGCGTTTTCGGAAATAGTGAGGGAATCATAGTGGTCCCATCATCGTACATCGTATAAACAAAATCCGATTTGTATACCTGTTCTGTATTTTTAAAATATTAATTGTTTCTAACATGTTGTTTCAATCATGTTGTGGTCAATTGATGTAAGTATTGGCCGTATTTGCGCTGCAGAATACTACGTGTTCTCCAGAGTGTGGTGTTGTAGGTACTTGCTGTTTATACCTTTACCAGTCATAAATGGCCACCTTGATTCAATTCAGCCATTTTCATGAAATGTTTAATTTTTTCTAAAACTTTCCTGTTCGGGGTGGGGGAAAGGTAATATAAAGGGCACACTTTGGTGTTCCAGTAAAGTTAATCTGAGAGCGGAATACAATTTCAGTAATCTAAAAATGACTGAATTTTCGATTGAGATACGATATGCTCTATTATTTGAGTTCCGTTTGAGTTATAGCGCGGCTGAAGCACGTTGAAACATAGTGACTGTATTTGGTGGCGGTGCCGATGGTTTATAAGATTTGGTTCGGGTGATTATAGCTTTGAGGACAAGCAGCGATCAGTTGGACCACCTGAATTGGATCGTGATCAATTACGCGTTTTTGTCGAAGCTTATAGCTATATATAAAGGGTATAAGGGGAACGCTTCCGAAAAGGAAGACAGGTGATAGGGCTAGTTATTTTCGAAATATAAAAAAATAACTTTTACTTCTCTTTTTGCATTTTTTGTACACTATGCTGCGAGAACTGTTAAATCAACCACTATTTGAGATACAAAACATACACTTTCAAATTGTTTTTTTTTTACAACTATAGCAAGCAATGTTTTAAATGTAAAAATCAACTGATCATCGCGCACGGCACAGACGCATGGTCGACGACCCCAAGTACACGCTGCGACTTTACGCATCCTTTGTAAAACGCCTCCAAAATAAAATAAGTAAACTGCAGAAGTATCAAAAGTTTTAAATTGATGGACTGTGTCTTACATTTAATAACAGATTTGTGTGTAAGTCGATAAACGATAATGAATGAAATAAAGTAAACGATCGCTGATATTAGCCGTGGTTGACTAAAACATTTTTATTACGTGTACAGCAACACACTCCTTCACAACAACTAGCGCACGGGAATCAATTGAATTTGAACTTTATGCTAATGTGTTTAGAGTCACACCACGACGTTAGCTTGTTTATTGTAATGACTGTATCCTTTATTTAGCAAGTAAACTTAATAATTTAAAGTGAATAATTTGATTAATTTAATCTAAGAAACCCGTTAAATCTTACTGAAAAGTCAAAAAAAAATATTAAACAGTTCGATTTAAAGCATAAGTACAATTTCCTAACATCATCATCATTACATCATCATTCCAGCCGACAGACGTCTACTGCTGGACATAGTCCCCTAAGCACCATCACTTCGACCGCTTCTGTGCTTCTCTCTGATCAGATCATCGGTCCACCTTGTGGGAGGCCTTCCAATGCTACGTCTTCCAGTATGCGGTCGCCACTCCAGAACGTTCCGACCCCATCGGCCATCTGGGTGCTTACTCTTGATTTTAATTCCGATCGACTGATATTGGTATTTTGACGCTTCGTATTCTTGAGTTCGTCAATAGCGCCAAAATGTGTTTAAATTGGGTGTCCATTTTGGAGAACTAAGTGGAATCGAGAACGGGCGTTGTTGTTGTTCCAATGTTAACACTATAGTTTTCAAGAGTACTGAATCACGTGCATGCAAAATTAACATTGGAATCGTATTGACTTTAGATTGGAATTAAAATTATGTTGAAGAGTAAGCTCCCTGTTCTGCGAGCAATGTGCCGTGCCCACTGCCACTTAAGTTTGGCAATTCTTCAGGCTATGTCGGTTACCTTGGATTCCCCACCCCCCCCGTCAAATAATGAAACGCACAAACAAAATTTTCCTAACAATTAAAATGAATGAGTTTTCTGTTTCGTCTATGTAAATTGTTGATATTTGCACATGCAAAGACACCGAGTCGCCTTCGCGGCGGCTTCTGAGCCTTTGTCGGCACCGTGCGCAGACGGCTTTGTTTGATTTTGTTCTTTCTTGTTTGTTCCTTTCCAACTTAGTTCGAGAGCGAATGTGCGTTACGTAATTGACAGGTATTTTTTTTTTGGATTGGAAATCTTCAAATGACTTCTCCCGCTTTGGGCGGACCGGGAGGGCGTGTCATACTTATACTGACCACCCGTGTTTCTTCAGTTGTCCATTTGCCAGGTTCACAGTATCTCTTTCGAATAATCTCGCGACCCTGGCAGGCATCAGTCCTAGCAGACCCCTTCAGTTTTGCTGACATCTCTTTGAGGCGCGCGTGGGACACTACGCGCCGTCGACCCGAGCCTAGTCCTTACCGGGCGGCGAGCTACCCATTGCTCACCGCCCACAAGCTCACGCCTGCTGTGGCCGGGAGTCTGCTATTGACTCCCGACGCCCGGGGCGTCTCCTCCTGCGGCGGCTAGGGACGTGAGGGTGCAGAGACTGCCACTCCCTCACGCGCCCCGCCTCCTCCTTCGCGAGCATTACTGCTTAGCAGAAGGAGGTGACGGTTTCCCATGCTCTCGCTCCGTACCATGGCTCGCACCAGGGCCGGACGCGTGGTGCTTTGCCCAGGCAGGGCACACCTCCACCGTATGCTCCACCGTGTCCTCCAGACGATCCTCGTAAGATCGATCGTGCAAGAATTGAACGTGTTGTTAAGACGGTGCCAGTCAATTGTTGCTTCAATTTTAGTGTACGCCGCAGTCAATTAACTTGCACCGTGTTAATGGGGCTATACTTTCTACTTACGGAGAATCATAGTGGTTGCAGTGGGCTCGCGAACACTGGCTTTCTTGTGGCTGCCTCCTGAAAAGTAACAATACAATTATAATCATACATCAAAAATGAATAAAAAATTAAATGGTGGGGCTTTAATGGAACAAACTAGCGTTCTCCAGGATAGTAAAATAGTGACTATTAAAGCCCCATTAACACGGTGCAAGTTTTTGGGCCCCATTTACCCATTGCCCCATTTCTTCCCGTGGGTATCGTAAGAGGCGACTAAGAGACTTCCTAGAGAATGGGCAGCAGTGTTCGCTATGCATTTTACATATCTATCATTTTACATATTTTACATATCTTGATATAAAATTTCACCAATTTGACCTAGAATCTACTAATGACTAATTGATTTAGCTTGATGTGCAGCAAAGAGTATATTGATACTCAACTGACATTTATTAGGAAAAAATAATACAAATCTAAAAGATTATGAGAAACATATTCAAAAACTATTCCATTTTAAAAACAATTTTTTTTGTACAATATATCCTTGAATTTATTAAAGACCTGTTTTATTTCAAACTCGAACCCTTTATCTCTGTATCGCGAACAAATCCTTGCACTAAGTCAAACTCAATCGATATCGATAGTTTTTAATTACTTTTCGGAATCCTTAGAGATCGAAGCTTACCTCTCCCCCGCCGCTGAGGAGTGACTATGATTTGGAACAAAAACGTGCCGATGCTCTCCCACTGGTTTTGTTATCCGCGAGAGCAGTAATGATGATGAGTGATGATGAATTCACACAAAGTAAACCGCAATTAACCGCATCCCGACAATTCAAGATGCCTATAAATTACGTGGACACTCAGAAAGTTTTGTGAAAATAAAAATAAGTGTTCTATAGGTAAATATTTTTCTATTAAATCTTTTCA
Source organism: Aporophyla nigra (assembly GCA_947507805.1). NCBI lineage: Eukaryota > Metazoa > Arthropoda > Insecta > Lepidoptera > Noctuidae > Aporophyla > Aporophyla nigra. The sequence continues at coordinate 5,978,571 of OX382291.1, read as the reverse complement.
AAATACTCTCCACTAGCCTCTATGCAAAGTTTCATGCGTCTGAACCAGTTTTCGAAACACCTTTTCCAGTCAGCCGCAGACACATCTTTTACAGCCTGCTTGAACGCTGACATTGACACACCGCGCATCTTCCGGCGACGAAAATTATATCCCTCTGAGCTGATTTTTAATTTTTGGGAATAAAAAGAAGTCACATGGTGCTAAGTCAGGGCTGTAAGGGTGACCCAGAAATTTGACCGGCGTGCTGTCCAAGAAGTCCCTCGTTTTGAGCGCGGTGTGCGTGGGCGCGTTTTTATGGTGGAGCAGTAGCCCGCGGAGCCCTGTGTTTGGTCGCTTGTTGCTCACAACAGAGAAAACTTCTGCCAAGCAGTTGGTAGTATACCATTCGGCGTTGATGCTTTTTTGGTTCCGTAAAGGGATTGACACCAAGTAGCCAGGCAAATAGAAAAAGCTCGCGATCAAAACCTTCCCCCCGCTTCTAGATCGCTTCACTTTGGTAGGCATTGATTCGTTTTGAAACACCCAACCCGTCGAATGGCGCTTCGTTTCTGGATCGTATTGATAAGTCCAGGATTGATCACCTGTAATAATGTTGTAAACACGCCGAGACGAGCCTGCTTCAAATTTGTTTATCATATCACGGCACCATTCCACCCGGGCCTGCTTCTGAGCATCGGTGAGGTTGTGCGGCACCCAGCGTGAAACTATCCTCCTTACGCGAAGATGCACGTGTAGAATCTCGTGAAGGCTTTCCGATCCAATCTGTATTTCGCCTATTGTCTTGGATTAAATTTTTCACTACTAGCACGTTTTCATCATCTATGAATGCAGTTTGAAGTCTATCGTATGATTCGTCCGGTTTCAGGCGACACTTGAAATCGTAACAAATCATAGCGCGAAAATGTTCCCGGCGCAAATCCATTTTCCAATGAGACACGATAATTTAATTAGCTCGCAAAAAATGTGGAGGGAAATTTTGATAATGGAACGTACCTATTTTTACTTATAAATACAATCATTGTTTTTATAATAGTTTATAACTGGCCAGTCTCTCATACAAAAAACTTTTTTTCGCAGTACTTTCTGAGTGACCTGGTATGTCTAGACATGATCTTTATCTATATACTCTATACAAATAAATAAAATTGGAGTGTCTGTTTTTAATATTAAGATAACCACTTTTTACTAAGTGTATATGGATGTATACACGGTACATATACCAAAACAACATTTTTTACAATTTTTGTCTGTCTGTCTGTCTGTCTCTTCGTTCCGGCTAATCTCTGAAATGGCTGGACCGATTTTGACGGAACTTTCACTGGCCGATAGCTGATGTAACAAGGAGTAACTAAGGCTACTTTTATTTTAGAAAAAATAAATAATAGTTTAAAAAAACTAAAAACACGCTGAATTTTGAGACGTATGTCAGCGTAGTTTGTGACGTATGTCAGCGTTGTTTTCAAAGAAAGTTTTTATGAAAAACTTTTTGTTAAATACCACGCGGACGAAGTCGCGGGTAACAGCTATTACCTATAATATAACCTGAATTAACACATCTTACCGGGGTAGTACGTCCTCCTGCGTTAATTTCCGACATCCACGCTGGCGAAGCCGCGGGCAAAAGCTAGTTTTAAATAACTTTAAACATTACCGTCAGTTACTTATACGTCTGGTGGAAAATTTTCTTTGAAAGGAGAATCGGCAAAAATGTATGGAAGCTGGTCCTAGCACCAATAACCGTAAAACGTCCCTGTTTGGACCATCTAGTAATCGTTCTCTGGGATGATAAAATAGTGATCGGTAACTCTATACTTACGGGTGGCATGTGATGCCTAGCTCCCGAGCTTGCTGGAGAGACATCGGGATGTCTTGGTACGCCCGCATTCTGAAAAGAGTACGATTATTATATATATACATAAACGAGTAAATAAACGTAAGGGAATATTCTTAAAACTTAGGTAGTTACCCTGTTTTAAGGGGTTCACCCTTGTTTGGTCGAACAACGTTTGACACAATATTACTAAATCGAACAACGTTTAAGAAAATCATCACTTAGTATAATATCGTTTGACAGAATTTTCAGTTCGTCGAATATTTATTTGCTATAACAAAATTTGTGCTAATGATCAAAAGGTATAATGTTCATTTGATGTAATGTTCAGGTGTATAAATTGTAAGTAGTAAAAAAATTGCTACAAGTGAGGTTTAAGTGACAGAAACGAATCGCTGTAAATCCGACTCCACGTAGTCTTGTCTGCCCTACCCCTAGAGTGTAATTTAGAATCGCGTAGGCGTGAAGGGGCGAGGCGGCCCGCGAGCTGAGGAGCAGGTGGTTGTAACTCTCACCGCCGCAGCTGAGGCTGACCAGGCCAGCAAGACGAAGCTGCGGTGGTGATCGTTAAATCATCTGCGACGATAAGCTCGCGTGGGACCGCTGGAGCCTCGCAGCGCCGGAGCCGTGACAGAAACCATGCCTGCTGCATGATGCATGCTTGATAGATAGATAGATAGATAAATCGTTTATTTGGTGCACACAAAAGACATAACAACATACAAAGCACGATTAAATAATAAGTTAACATGATTACAATTTTGCTTAAGTAGGTACAAAGTGCCAGTACACAACAAGAAAAAAAAAGAAGACATAAAATAGTGATGATGACACTTAGTGTCACAAATTAAAATATAAATGAAAATAACGTGCGGTGGAATACAAAAGTGCAGTGTGCGTCTCAGAGTGGCACCAAATGGGAGTCCAGCTCAGCATGTGTCAGGCAAATATACCTGACGCTGATATTCTGCTGGATCCTTGTAGTGACCCACGGACGTCGAGCAGATGAAAGCAATACACGAATAATTATTATAGGTGCTGTGAAATGTGCGGAGTGATATTATGTAAGTACCCGCAATGTTCATACAAAGTATTCTACAGTTTAGTTTAGCATTTCGAAGCGTTTTTGTACGATGATGAATGTTTACACGATTACTTGATTGTTTAAATATAGTATAATACGTAAATGAATATTCAAAATATTACTATATTAATGTAAATAAATAATAAATTTGACTGGACTGAAATGTGTTTGCAGTTAATTAAAATAGGTAATTAAAAATAGGTATGTGTATTATAACTACTATCTATCTCACAATAGATCCACAAATCATTCAATAATCGGTATTCCATTTGAATGCAGTTATGTGAAAAAGATGCGCTCAGCAAACGGGAAGAGTTGGGAAGAACACGACAGCCAGTTATATTATGGACGTATTTGAAATCGTCATGCCCAGTTTTATCTGCGAGGCGATAAGAAACATCCGAAGTCTTATTCTGAAGATGCCAAGAGATTTAAGATTCCTTATCGGCGGGGGAATATTGTTCCAGCGTTTGGATGCGGCATATCTGAAACTTCCCCTGAAGGCAGCCGTCTTGTGCGATTGAGTGGATAGTTGTTGGGAGCACTGCCTACTCGCGATTTCTCTTTTACTGGCGACCCAGCTCAGTTTACTGTACAGGTAGGACGGTTGCTTGTACTTTACAACTCCAAATAGTAGGCATGCTAAGTGTAACTTACGACGTGACTTCATCTTGAGGATGGAGTGCTTATTTAAGAATGGCGTTACATGACATCTTGGTGGGATTGAGAAACAGAACCGAGCGCAGGCGTTTTGCACCCTCTGGATCAGTCGATCAGTTGTTTGCTTGCATGCCGCATGCTTGCTTGCATCCTCGATTGCATGCTGCTTGCCTGCTTGCATGCATGCTTGCTTGCATGCATGCTTGCTTGCATGCTAAATGATGCATGCTTGCTTGCATGCTGCTTGCATCTACTAGATTGCGTTATAAGTACGGAGCGCGGCGTGGCGTTAATAATAAATAATATGAATTCAGTAGGTGAAGGAACAATGTTAGTTTATAGACAATGGAAGGAAACGAATTAGTAATGAACTGAATATTCGATACGATTTTTCGACTAAATCATTATTAGTCTAGTGAAACATTCGTTTAAATAAAATTAGTGCATTCGAAAATTCGGTGAAATGAAATTTGTTCAAATGAAATTAGTTCAAATAAATAATTATGCTAAATAAAAATTTACCAATGAATTATTCGGTCAAATAAATAATTCTACGAAATGAATTTATTGCAACTAAAATTCGCCGAAGTGATTTTCGACGAAACATTGTTCAACCAAACGTGGGTGAACCGTTTTAAGGATATCGATGAAATTTACGACAATTATCGGCCATCATAGCCCATACTTACAATAAAGAGGCAGTGCTTGAATAATGGCCCTCAGATTGGCCAATCGTTCTGAAAAAAAAAAAACACAGTAAGTAGGTATGATTAACACACTTGACAACCCTATTTGATTGTCCTTTCGTAATTTCTCAACTTAATTTTTTTTAATTGTTTACGTTGGTATATCTCGACTAATCAAGATGCTTATAAGTAATATCTAGACATTATCTTTAATATAACTTTAAAATTTACCGTCAGATATTTTTACCTACTTCCAGTGGAAAATTTACTTTGAAAGGGGAATCGGCAAAAATGTATGGAAGCTGGTCCTAGCATCAATAACAGCCACATACAAATGCCATTAGATAGGTATTTTAATAAATGACAATACTACGGTGCACGGCAGGCTGAAAATTGCCTTACATAGACATAGAGACTCGAATTGTGAAGAGTCCTTTTTTGGCTAGAAATGGATTCTGCTGATCATTACTATTCTATATGAATAAATACATTGTTAAAACAAAAAAGTTGGTTAAAAAACATAAGTTCTTCATTAAAAAATTAAATTGAAAATATAAAAAACCCCCGACACAAAAACCTAAGTTCCCTTTAAAAAGTAAAAAATAATAAATAAAAAACTCAATCTTAAATCAGTCAATCAAAATATTTTTATTTCACATAAACCAACATGGGCACTTATGAAACGTAAGAAGCTAGGTGCACGGTTCCAAATAGTTGATTCCTATGGAGAAGAGCCGGCAAGAAACTCCACGGTTACTCTTTTAAAAATAATTGGCTTTTACAGTGGTTTTAAATAACAATATTAATAGGTATGGGTGAACAGTGTAGGACTGTCAAAAAAGTATCAAGTACTTAATAAAATGCAAAATTGCCTACTGTCTACAAGACCTGCTAAAGTACCTAAGTATGTAATAATCATTAAAAAAAAATACGTCACGTTGGGGGACCGCTCCAAACCTAAAAATTTAATTACAAATACCTAAGCAACATAGATGAATTTAAAAACAAAGTTAAGAAAATAAACTTTTATATAATTACTTCAAAATATTGCATTTAGGATACGACCGTCAACGACGTCTGCCCTCGCGTAGCGGTCCCCCTACGTGACGTTTTTTTTAATGTCTATCAATGACAACATAATAAAACCAGACTCACAAGTGGCTGCAGCTTCTGACTTTCTTCTTTTTTTTTGTTTACTAACGTGTCCAGAATCGTGCTTCCGCTAACATGTTGTCGCTATAGATTAGAGTGAAAATGGCGGAAATGCAATTTTGGTCATTTTTATTTGATTGTCCTTGTTTTACACGAAAAATATTTCGTCACTTATAACGCCATCTATGACCTTTAATGAGAACCTGTTAGAAACTCGTGAGTGTTTACTAACCTGTAACGCTATCTACGACATTTAATCGGAACCCCATAAAGCCTCGTGCTTGTTGGGATACTAAAACACTAGTTAAAACTGGTTTTCCCCGGTTATTCGGAGTTTTCCTTAAATACGCTATTTTTCTACAAATATCGGTGGTTTTCCGGCACCAATTAAATCAAGACGAATCACAACTGCGAGGTCAATATGGTATTTAATTAAAGATAATTTAATCATCTCTATAATGGCACCATAAAAATTGTATAGTCCCATACAACATTTTTATAAAATACGTTTTCCCCACCGCAATAATCAAAGAAAATGAAAAATAATGGGGTCTGAAAAGGAACCCGTATAGTGAGATCAACCGCATATTTTAACTTCAACATGACAAGACATAGTGGCCAATAATTATAATCCTCTATGTTTTGCCTAAATATTTTGTAATCAAATACCTACACCGCGGTCCCTGAACGATCAACCCGTGCAGCTGTTATTACTTAGCCACAAGCCCTTCACCAAAAGTATGAGTACCAATAAAACTTATTATTAGAACTTTGTTTAAAAATAAAAAACTCAAATTCTTAAAGGCGGGTGGGAAATTATAACATTTTCATTATTGGGAATTATGAAGGTAGTGATGGTTATGAATATGTAATCAGTTTTCACGAATTCAAGATGGCAAATGATTATTTAATAAAAGGTTATATGAACATCTATTTTTAGTGAGTTAATTCAATTATGCAAGTGTCATCCATTTTTGGAACTAAATGCTTTAATGCAGATTGCGGTAGGGGTAAACAAGATTGCTGAAGCCGGTTGTGAGGAGCCGATCAAAATCAAAATCAAAAATGGCGGTTGCGAAAATGTTCAAAGTTTTCATCGTGGGTGTCGTTTTCAATATTTTGGAAGGTGCTGATACCAAAAATTCCATAAAAATTACATTTGGAGTAAAAAAAGTTAAGGAGCTTAGTTCCTGACGGGGTCCCCCGACTCCACAAGCTTTTTTAATTCAAAACGACGAATGTTTTAATTTTTTAAATAAAAGGTGGACATAGCTTTCAACTTTGGGTAGTTTTAGGATAGTAATTACGAATGTTTCATTCAAATTTGATCCAATTACGGCAGGTGTTGTTTTTTAATAAAAGATTTTTATCCATATTGGGGGTAGGGATTATGAAATCATCGATTCGACAAAATCGATGATTTGTTTTGTTTGTTTATGATGAAATATCGACATGGGTATCAATTTTGGAGATTTTGGTAGTGTGGTCAACAATATTTAACGTAACTTTCATTATTTACATAAATTGAAAATTTTGTAGTAAATCATCATCTCTCAAAAAAAAATAAGTAATTTCGAAGTATTAATACATAGTAGCATGCAAAAACAGCCTTTATCCAAAAATGTATACATTTTTCTTTTGTATTAAAAATTCTGAATAACTCCAATCTCAAAGTTTGGGTATCACACGAGTTTTCTTTAGCGAATATCCTGTTTATTTTCAACGATTACAGCGATAGTCTACGATCACCGATCGGTATCGTTTTATTATCCAAAAATATTATTAAAGTGTTTTATTGTTACCACTCGTTTTTAGGGTTCCGTTGCCAAATGGCAAAAAACGGAACCCTTATAATATAAGGGTTCCGTTTTTTGTATATTTGTCATGTCTGTCTGTCTGTCCGAGTATGTCACAGCCATTATTTCCGAAACTATAAGAGCTATGCTGTTGAAACTTGGTAAGTTGATGTATTCTGTGAACCGCATTAAGATTTTCACACAAAAATAGAAAAAAAACATTATATTTGGGGTTCCCAATACATAGAACCGAAACTCAAAAATTTTTTTTTCATCAAACCCATACGTGTATGGATCTATGGATAGGTCTTCAAAAATAATATTGAGGTTTCTAATATCATTTTTTTCTAAACTGAATAGTTTGCGCGAGAGACACTTCCAAAGTGGTATAATGTGTGTCCCCCCCCGTAACTTCTAAAATAAGGGAATGATAAAACTAAAAAAAATATATGATGTACATTACCATGTAAACTTCCACCGAAAATTAGTTTGAACGAGATCTAGTAAGTCGTTTTTTTTAATACGTCATAAATCGTAAACTACAATTTACCTTTCATTCAGTCAAATCAAATATAAAAATTAAAAAAAAAAAAACATTAATTTCATAAACATAAATCTTATGCATAAACCGTGAATACCTGCAGGTTTGTACGGAACCCTGCGGTGCGCGAGTCCGACTCGCACTTGGCCAGTTTTTTTTCTTTTTTGTATTGAGAAATTTTACGTTATTCCAAAAATAATAATGATCATGCTAATAAAACTTATTTACTGTTACCAAATGCAGAAAGTAAACTTACTTTACTACTAATTTTACGGAACAGTGCTAGTAAAATAAAATAATTAATACCTTCGAGTATCAAGATTAGTATGTATACAATCGAGCAGACAATGGTTTAAATGTGTGCGTGCGCGTAATGTTGTTGTGTGGCGACTCTGATACGTAAACTTGAGCGATTCAAAAATATTATAGCATCCTTAAGGAGCAATATATGTTTAATATTTAAAGTGTCACTGTAATTACCACTAATTAATCATTAAGATTTGCAAACTTCGCCTGAACCCCAATCTCCTGATCGCGGCAGCCACCCGCTACACTCCCCGCTTTAGTACGATTCGCCAACCAAGGCATCATCATCATCATTTCAGCCGTAAGACGTCCACTGCTGGACTTCGGCCTCGCCCAATTTGGGGGGCTCGACCGAGGCATACTCTAACCATTCCCGATGACGCTACAACCCTTCTCTAGGTGAGTAGTAAACTAACTAGCACAATCAAGACACACAGACACAGACCGCTGTCCTTCCGTCTTCGCCACCGAGTCCCACCGCGACGTCCCAATCCATCTCCACCGCGACCCTTGTTCGAGAAAGCCCGCGTCGCTGAGCCTATAGTTGAAATTCGCCCCTAAATAATAATCATTCTGTTCCAGCCCGTCCCTTGCTGCCCTCAACTACCGATGCCCTAAACTGAGGTCTGTTCCCCACAGGGGGTGCCCTTAGCGAGTAGTCGCTCTAGTTTTAAGTTTTTTAAGCCCTGGCTGGAGGCCCTAATTTATTGAGGACAGGCAAGTCCGGTTAAACCGTCGACATCAAAAATGTCAATACTAATTTCCCTGCATTATGAGGTAACAATTGGTTTTGCTTACCTTCATAAACAAGGCCAACTTCAGAAAAGTATTGAAACCATCAAAGCCCTAAAACCTCCTTTTTGAGGGAAAGGGTTCCCCTACGATCTAATTATGTGATCTGTTGCTGCAAATTTATTTTATAAATATCTTTTCATGTTTGAAGAAATATTTTTTTATCTTATAGTGTAGGATACCTGACCTTGTGAAGGCCGCAGGAATCCGCTGGATGCGGGAAGCAAAAAACTGGTCGAATTGGCGGTGCTTGGGGGAGGCCTATGTCCAGCAGTGGACGTCTGTCGGCTGAAATGATGATGATGATGATGATGTGTAGGATACTATGATCACATCGTGGCTATGATATATGTAACTAATATTATAAAATACTTACGGAGCGCCGAGAATATCTTCGAGGACTCTTATTCGGCGCAGGATCGCAGCCCGTTCATCTTGATGGCGACTGCCAACCCCGTATAACCTGAAAATGCAGGGAGAAAACTATTATAACTCTATGGAGAAAACAATCGGTACAGATGTATGTATGGCTCATTGTGTCAAAAGCTGTGAAGATTTAATTGATGTCGCCCTCTTTGTCTCCATAAAAATGTAATAGGAAACCTCACGGTTCCAGCGATTAAAATTGGCTAACAAATGGTAGATGCTTAATCTTTTTAAAGTGAGAATGTGTGAATTTAAATCAATAAAATCAAAATATACTATGTAATATTTTATGTCGTATAATGGTACATGGGAACTTATGAAACGTCAGAAGCTAGGTGCACGGTTCCAAATTGTTGATTCCTATGGAGAAGAGTCGGCAAGAAACTCCATGGTTACTCTTTTAAAAATAATTGGCTTTTAGAATGGTTTTAAATTACAGTATAAATAGGTATAGGAGAACAATGTAGGACTGTCAACAGGTACCAAATCTATATATATAAAATTCAAAGTCCTGAGTGACTGACTGACTGACTGATATATCAACGCAGAGCCTAAACCGCTGGTTCTAGAGACATGAAATTTGGAGGGTGTATTCTTTGTAAAGAGTAGATATCCACTAAGAAAGGGTTTTTTGAAATTCCATCTCTAAGAGAGTGAATTGGGGGGTTGTTTTTTCACGCGGGCGAAGCCGCTGGCGGAAGCTAGTACTTAATAAAGTGGAAGATTGCCTACAGTCTACATGGCCTGCAACGTTCTCACATTCGCAAAAAATCATTCACAAAAAATATAAAATCTACAATGATAGTATTTCATAAATAACCTATTTAAACCAAACTGTCATTATTGCCATGACAACCAATAATAAAAAGATAACCAAAAATAAAGAGAATTAATATATAAAAAAGAATTTAGAATTGTAGGTACCTATATAATGTCAATGTATGAGTAGATTATGTCAAAGAAGTTTGTAAAAACTTTTAAACAATGTACATCATCATTTGAGAGCAGTTATTAGACATTTATACATGGTTATCTCGTTAATGAGGTACCAGGAAAGCCACATGTGCAGAAGGAATGCAGAAGGTATCAATTATTGCCAAACTTCCTTGTCTTGAACGTAGTCTTTTATTTTATAAGTAATATGGTTTTTGCTAAGGACACGTTGTAGAAGCGGATACTGTTTATACACAAGAAGTAACTGGCTAGTTTTAGTTAATATAAATTATAGGATTACAATTTAATTTTTACTACGAGTAGTATTCCGCTATACACGTATTTAGTTATTTGGCCTGAACTTAAGGTCGCGCGGCGGTGAATGGGTTATTGTTTGAAAAGCAAGTATAATATGTACAATAGTTTCTGCCTTAAATTAAACACTTGGGCCTGCAAAGCTCCGCGTGACCTCACTAGGTGCACACAAGTATAAAGCGCATGTTTTCAAACTAAAAACAAATTTAGGTAAGTAGGAACTATCCGTGTGGTAAAGAATTGCACCATTTCTTCCCGTGGGTGTCGTAAGAGGCGACTAAGAGAATGGGCAGCAGCGTTCTCTATGCATTTTACCATCATTATGGCAAATCCACTCAAAGTCTTGACGGACGTCACGACGGAGTGGACGTCTTTAGGCTGATATGATGAAGTAGGAAATTATTTCTTGTCTTATGCCTTGTACGTAGGGGGCTTACTAAATAATCATTGAATTTCCTTCAGAGCGGCAATGATCACAAACGTAACGGGTGTAAAAAACGCATAACAAAGCTGAGTGATTGTTTTTTTTGTACTTGACCATATCTTGGAACTTTACGGTTACAGAGATATTGAAGGTTGATCTCACTTTTTTATGTTCTTATTTTTTAGTAAGATTTAAATGTGGCATCAACCCTCGTTTCCCCGAAGGGCTGAGTAAAGGTGTAGTATAGCTATAGTATACTCACATTTTGTCGGTTATTTTTAAGTCCCAGGTAAAGCTTGTAAATGTTATAACTTACCATTACTCCTGTACCGTCGAATGCAACCATAAGCAAATGTTTTACGTGCCGTCCATAGCATGTCAACAGCGATATTTCACATTATTATAAAGTTATTTCCCAGCAATAATGTTCACCAAATTTTACTCAGTTTGATGTACAGAGTGTGTATATAAAAGTTATGTGGTGGTTCTTTTAACAACTTATCAAGGTATCAAGTAGTACTCACCGAATAGGGTGCACCGTGTCAAAATATCTTCCTTATGTTTGTTGTTAATTCGCTCTTCGTGTGTCGGAAATAAGAAATTTTAATCGTAACGCTTAAACTATTTAATTTCTTATGTGTAACGAGAGGTTCGTTACACATAAGAAATAAAATAATTTAAGCAGGTAGACTCACATATCCTGTTCTTCGCTGTCAGAATCCTCCGGCAAAGGTTTAACAGAAGAAGGAGGAGGGCCGGCCGGCGTAGACCTGAAATAAATCAATTTAGTTGAAATGATATTCGTTAGAAATAGGGTTACCAGACGTCCGGATAAAGCTGAACAGAGTCAGGCTTTTTAGTTGCATGTCCGGCTAAATTCGACGGTGTCCGGACTGTCCGGCTTTTCATTAGGCTTCTACACAATTTTAAAGGATAAGGAGGTGTCTGCCAACCAAAAAATATTAATCAGTTTATGTTACTAAAGTGTATTTACTTCATTAGTCTTTTGTTTAGACTAAAAAAAAATAAAGTTGTCCGGCCTTTTTACACATATGTCCGGCTAAACTGACAGGTCTGTCCGGCTTTTCGGTTTTCTGCCCTGGCAACCCTAGTTACAAATAAGAAATACAAATACAAATAGTTTATTTTCTTTAACAAGATTTGTACAACAAAACTAGTGGTAGGAGTGTCCTTTTAAGCAAACAATTGCCTGTGTTAGGACACTCCACTCTTCCGCAACTTAGATTAAGGTAATGTACATACAAAATCCGGTATTTACTATTTATACATATCAATTCGACATGGTAAATTTAAAAAAAATAAAAATAAAAGAGAAATTTAAATTGTTTTGTGTAATGTTACAAGTGAGTTGAGTATGTGTGATATGTGTGTGTGGGGTGTATGTGTATGTGTGGTGTGTAAGTGTACATGTGGTATATAGGAGTAAGTGTATGCATAAATGAGTGAGTTATGATGTGTGCTGCAAGAGGGCCTCGGTGTCGTCGTAGGTGAGTTGTTTTATCCATTTAGTTATAAGTTTTTTACATTCATAATATTGCTTAGTATATACATATATCTCTTTATTTATTTTATTGTAAAGTTGAGATGACCGTTTCTCGTATTGTCTATCACAAAACCTGGTTTTTGTTTGTGGAATCGGTGCTATAATATCTCTCCTTCTTTTTGACAGAATAGCGGTATCATAAGGCAGCTTTTTGTGTTTTTAAATTAAATAATTTAAGCAGGAGTACTCACAGATCCTGCTCATCGTTGTTGCAATCGTGCAGGAAAGTTTTGGCAGAAGGAGGAGGAGGAGGGCTGGCCGTCGAAGATCTGAAATAAATCAATTTAGTCGTAATGATACTCGTTACACATAAGAAATTAAATAATTTGAGCAGGAGTACTCAGAGATTCGAATCGAGAGGCTCGTCCGACGAAGATCTGAAAGAGGCATTTGGATCGTAAGGATATTCCTTACGCATTAATTATAGGATTGATTTGGGGTTACCGTATCGCAAAAATAATAATGCACTTATTTTTTTTCACATATTATATAAATCGTTAAAAAAAAAACATTTTTATTTTCTTGAGAACGTTTACTGATCAAGTGATTTGGTGTACCATTAGTGCACTGAGTGTCAAGAGCGAAGCTGCAGTCCATGGACCTAAAAGCGTATCGCAAAAAATCTGTTCCCGGTCGTCTCTTTATGCCTAGTTATAATCGCTCAATGTTTGATACATATTTTTATTTATTACAGTATATATTTAAATAAAGAAAACACCAATATTGAATGATTTTGCTTCTGATGATCGAATCCATAAATCGATTCTAAACAAAAATAATATTTTTTTGTTACCTGGCAACATTGAATGCAAATAATATATAAATATGTATTAATATATATTATATATATATATATAAATATGTCAATGATGAGTAAACAAATAGACAGCTTTGCTTTCATTCGCTTTCCTTCCTTGCTTTGTGAATACTGTATATTACGTTTGTTTCTGTTATTATGGACTCCGATAGCGCTCCCTACGACGGCTCGGCCTTACTCATGGACACCGAATTTTCTCCTAACGTTGACCCTGGCGCTATTTGGACATCGAATCAGTTATAAACGACAAACATGGCACGAACTTGGACGCTCCTACGCATCGTCTTGTTCCCTCGTTTGGGAATGAAGGCGGATCTATGATTCTAATCAAGGAAAATCATTTATTTTACAAAGAAATACTTATTTATACTATTAACTTTGCAACATAAGTGCTCGTAATATGAGTTTTTGGTGACAAGATCACAATATTAAGCATGACAGAAATGGCATAGTTTTGCAACTTGCTGCAACCTTATTATGATATTTCATTTCTATTAGGTGTTTAAAATTAATAAAAACGCAAGTCCTTTATTAATAAAGTTAATATTCACGTTAGGCCAGAGCACCCTAACAAATTGAGCAATTCCCTTTAGACATATTTGGGATACATTTGGTAATGAAAACGTAAGATAGTTAATTTGTTCAAATTTAGTAAAAGATTATTAGCTGCAAACCATTTAGAAAGAACAGCTAGACTATCGTTGACATGTATGATATCCACGTCTTTTGTCTCGGATATAATTTCATCAGCAAATAAAATTATTTCCGAGAAGTTTGCCATCACGTAAGGTAGGTCATTAATGTAAACTTGAAATAAAGAAGGGCAAAGAACTGAACCGTGAGGAACGCTCATATTAATTAGAGACCGCGAGGACGTCGTCCCGTTGATATTTACTTTTTGCTGCTTATTTGATAGAACAAGATGGCCTGTTAGTCTAGTGGTTAGTGACCCTGACTGCTAAGACTGAGGTCGTGGGTTCGATTCCCACCCAGGACAAATCTTTGTGTGATGAGCACAATCATTTGTTCTGTGTCTGGGTGTAATTTATCTATAATATGTATGTATTTAGAAATATATAAGTATGTTTATCAGTTGTCTGGTTACCATAGTACAGGCTCTGCCTAGTTTGGGATCAGATAACGTTGTGTTGGTTGTCCTAAGATAAAAAAAAAAAAAAAAAAAAAAAAAAAAAAAAAAAAAAAAAACTTGTCTACAAATTCCGTAGTAATAAATAATAATAATAATGTTTATTTTCAATAATAATTTAAAATTTTACAGACATCTTATAGGCTATATTTTCTTTTACCAAATGAATTAGACATCTGTAGCCGAACTAGGCAAAAGCCTGTATTTCGGCTATCAGGAAGTGAGTGAAGGAGTGGTGTAATTTACAAATGATTATATTGTGGTCAGCCAATTGTATCCTACAACTTCTCCCAGGATTCCAAAATGTGACTGATGAGTTTTACTCCCGTGTCGGTCGTCGGACTACCTTTCGTGAAACAAAATTTTCGAATATGTGAAATTCCATTTGAGTTAAAATGACATCATCCGGTTTAGGATTATTTGTTCACAGATTTTGCTCAATTCTGGTAGCACAGATATAGGTCTGTAATTGGAGGCATCACTTTTACTACCCGATTTTAACTATGTTTCATTAAATCAGGAAACGGACCGCTGTCTAAGCATTGATTAAATATGCCTGTTAGGACCTGTCCTGGGCAATTGTGTCAATGATATCTTCAAGAACCTAAACGGAGTTCTCCCATATCTCCATGTCTTTAGTTTTTAGGGTTCCGTACCCTAAGAATAAAACGAGACCCTATTACTAAGACTCCGCTGTCCGTCCGGCCGTCCATCTATCACCAGGCTGTATCTCATGAACTGTGATAGTTATAGAGTTGAAATTTTCACAGATGATGTATTTCAGTTGCCGCTATAACAAAAAATACAACAAAATAGAATAAAATAAATATTTAAGGGGGCTCCCATACAGCAAACGTGATTTTTTTTTGCTCGTTTTTGCTCAATATTGATAACGGCAAAAGGTAGACGCTTGAAATATTCAGAGAATATTTACTTATTTATTCACTTTAAAAATAAATAATTAAATTAAAATAAAAAGAAAATTTTTAAGGAGGGGTCCCATACAACTAACGTGATTTTTTTGCCGATAATGGTACGGAACCCTTCGTGCGCGAGTCCGACTCGCACTTGGTCGGTTTTTTTTTATTCATAGTTTTAAATGCTCTTTTAATTGAGCTAATGGACATAGGCTTGAATTCAAAACTTACAATGTCCTTCATTAAGTTTTCTTTGAGAAGAGATTCAGCTAAAATTGATGACGATAGTAGTGTTTTTGTAACCTCTGTTGAGATATTGGTACACAAATTTTCTAGTGTCTTGTTACCTACCTAAAATTATAACTTTCTACTAAAGCAAAATAACAAAATACGAATTAAAATAAGTGTCGATTATTATTCTGCGGGTAGATAATATTTTATTGATAAGATAAACTTGTTATTGCAAACCATGTCATATGTAATAATAAAATTAAATTGATCTATTTTGTTCATCTGAAAATGTTTTAAAATGACACACTGAAAAACACATTTTTGAAGAAGTTGTGATTATAAAATTTTACATGGCGCAGTTTTTTTCGACCTAAAGTTAGCTTCTGCACTTTAACGCGACGATATTATGATGGCGTCGACGTCTTGCGAACTTATCCTTCTGAAAACTTACACAGTCAGGGAGGCAGGACTTCGCGACGAAAAGAGATAGCAATATTTGAGAAGTGAGTCGCAAAACGTACGATCGCGGTCGCGCTGTTTTCCAAGCGATGTTAGTAACTCGCTATAGATGTGTGAGAGAGGTTGTCGCTCGGTGGTACTTATTTGTTACGTTAACTTTCCTAAACTTTTTGTTCTGTCTTTTTTAGTTTAACAGCTATTTAAGTTTGACTTGCATTTTTTTTCATATTTTTCTTATTAGACGTAAATATAATTTGTCAACGACACTTTATTATTATTAAGAAATGGTCGTCCATTTCATGTAGGCTCAATTAGCACTAAGATAGTTTAAATTGGTTTGGTTTAATTTACGCAAATGGTAGTCGAACACATACTAACTGGTAATGGTTGCGATTCATGGATTTATGGAAATGCACGCAGGCAAAAGTGCTGACTTGTTCGGTTACAAATCTAGTACCGAACGGTACTTTTGTACGTTACGTTTGCGTTTAAGATTACTTTGAAAAATGGGAAGTTTAAAATTCAGCTTGCAGGCGAATTGTGTCCCGGTAGCTAATTTATTATATTAAACCTGATCATGTCAACCACGCGTATTTCCATTCTGTACAAGGCCAAAACGCAACCATAGGAATCTGCTCGCGTATATTTTGTAATGCATTTTTTAAACTTGTGATTACAATGTATACACGAATTTTGCGTACTACTCGTATATAGTTTGTAACGTAGACGCGGACGTGCATCTTTCCAATTTATACAAGGCCAGAATGCCATCATAGGAATTTGGTAGGACTTCTGATTGCCGGGCTTCGATTTAAGGGGTGTTACGGGAGGAGGGGGGAGGTGCCTCTCCTGTGAAGGAAACGTTTTGAACCCCCCCCCCCCATTTTTGAGAAATTTGTTTGTTCATATTCTAACCTAACTTTCGAATTTTCGTGTATCGATATCGATTTAAAGGCCGGAAGAGGTGTAGGGTTGACGAATAAAATGAAGGGGAAGTAGCAACGCTCGACACGACACTTCGCTGACAGGGCTCGTCAATAGAATCAAGGCGTTTCCATAGGAGGTCACAGTTTTAACCTAACCTAACCTCCCCAAACCATGTCGTTTCTGGCACTCGCCGGCCGCTGCCGCGGCACCGCTCGCTTCGCTCGCTCGGCTCGTGCGTAGGAGGTCGCAGTTTTAACCTAACCTAACCTAAACTCCCCAAACCATGTCGTTTCTGACACTCGCCGGCCGCTCGTCTATACCTACAGGTTTAGTTTGCATGCGGATTAGCACTGTATATTATGGAACAATTTAGTTACTTTGGGCACTACAAAGTATACACGAGTATTTGCGTACTACTCTCGTATAGATTGGAAGACCTTGATTAAAAAGTGATTTCCAATCTATACGCGACTAGTTTCACACCCTTGCGTTCTAGCCTTGTACAGATTGGAAATACGCGTCAACCACCCCCTTAAGGATGCAATTTTTTTTTTTTACAAATATCAGTGGTTTAATGTTACCAATTAAATCTAGAGGAATCACAACTGCGAGCTCAATTATGGTTTATAATTTAACACAATTTAATCACCTCCATTATGGCCCCATATAAATTGTATAGTCCCATATAACATTTTCACAAAAATATGTTTTCACCCATTTCTTCCATTTCTTCCCGTGGGTGTCGTAAAAGGCGACTAAGGGACTTACTAGAGAATGGGCAGCAGCGTTCTCTATGCATTTTACCACCATACTGCGATTGCCAACCCGCCTGCCAAGCGTGGCGATTATGGCAAAGCCTCCCAAATTGGGGGAGGCCTAAGTCCAGCAGTGGACGTCTTACGGCTGAAATGATGATGATGATGATGATGTTTTCACCACCACAATAATCGAAGAAATTTGAAAATAATGGGGTCTGAAAAGAAACCTGTATAGTGAGATTACCTGCGTATTCTAACTTCAAAATGACAAGAAAATGTGGCTAATGTAGTCCTCTATGCTTTACTTAAATATTTTGTAATTAAATACATAACTTTTTTATTTATGACAAAAATAAAGAACGCTCTCCAATGTCTTTATACATTTTCTACTCGCGGTTTGTCATTCCGCGCTCAGACGCGCCCTAGGAAGCACGGGCGTATCGCTTTCTTGTACAAAATAAATACGATTATAAAATAATAATAAAGTGAGTTCCGTGCTGTATACTGTGGTTGAAAAATGTTGGTACCAAACTTATTACCAGAACTTGGTTTAGAAATACATAACTCAAATTCTAAAAGGCGGGAAAAATATAAGATATTTATTATTGGGGATTATGTATATGTAATCAGCTTACACGAATTCCAGATAGCGGATGATTATTCAATAAAAAGTTACATGAACATCTATTTCCAGGGTGATAATTATAGTTAATATCAGAGGTCGGAATTAGGTAGAGTTATTTATGTACTTGTATCGAAATGTTGATATTAATATGGATCTTCCTGGAATTTCTAATAAATAATCCCGTGTGTATTATAAATAAATAATAATAAAAATCTCAGAGATAGATAAGAAAAATAAAACAAAGATAATTAACATACAATTTTTATTAGTATTAAATTCACAATACAAATTATTAATAGTCTTAAGCAAATTCTCATACTTATACTTCGCCTTTTTTATAAATAGATTACAGGATTTTACTGCTTTTTAAAATTAATCCTGGGATTTGGGGCATATTCACTTTATTCTTTCGTTGTATGAAATCAGTGTAAGTACATAAATAACTCTACCTAATTCCAACCTCTGGTTATTAGTTATCAAAAATGGCGGTTGCGAAAATTTTCAAAGTTTCAATCTTCGGTGTCGTTTTCAAGGTTTTCGAAGGTGCTGAAGCTGAAAGCTCCATACAAATTACATTCATAGTCAAAAAAGGGTAAGGAATTTAGTTCCTGCCGGTGACGAATATTTTTTTTTTTTTCAATAAAACGTGGACATTCCTATCAGCTTTGGGTAATTTTAGAATAGTGATTGCGAATGTTTTGATTCATCCAAATTTGATACAGATAAGGCGGGTGTTGTTTTATATAAAATATTTAGATATTTCTACCCTATTGGGGATTAAGAATATAGTTATCATCGATTTTAATTTAAGATGGCGGATGTAACCGTATAATGAAACGTCGACATGGGTATCAATTTTGGGGGTTTTGGTAGTATGATCAACAATATGTAACGTAACTTTCATTTTTATATAAGTCATTTGGAATGATTAATAGATAAGTAACGTGCAAAAACAGCCTTCATACATTTTTTTTTACATTTTTCTTTAGTGTTTATTAGAAATTCTGAAAACGCGTTCCAATTTCAAAGATGTGGTTTGGCCGTCACACAATTTTTGGGTTAGTTTTCTTTAGGGAATAAATATATTGTATATTTTCAACGATTACAACAAGAGCCTACGATCTCCGTTCGGTATATTTGTTTATTATCCAAAAATATTATTAAAGTATTTTATTGTTTACACCTCGTTTTATTTTTTATATTAACAAATTTTAAGTAATTCCGAAAATAATAATGCTGATCATGCTAATAAAACTTATTTACTGTTACCAAATGCACAAAGTAACGTTTCTTCAGTACTAATTTTATTCAACAGTGTTAGTAAAATAAAATAAATAATACCTTCCAGTTTCAACATTGGCTAAGTAATGTATAAAATCGAACAGACAGCGGTTTCAATGTGTGCGTGCTCGTAATGTTGTGTTGTGGCGACTCAGATACCTAAACTTGAGTGATTCAAAAATGTTATAGCGTCCTTAAATATCAAATTTTAAAATTTCATCTAACTGTGATATTTCTTGCTGACAATTACTTTTGTGCGTACTCTTGTTTGAAGAAATCAATATTATCGCAATAAGTGGGATACTACGATTTACTTAGAGGCTATGATAAGTATTAAAAAAACTTACGATCGTGACACTGATGACACCAACATTAGAGCAAGTCTATTAGCGAGTTGCTCGTCCTGAAGGAGGGACGAAGCATATATCCTGAAAACTGAAATACAATAATAAAACAATTGCTATAGATTGATAAAAGAGTGGATCAATAAAAGTCGCTGAGCACTTGCGCACATGTTCTTTATAAAAAAAATTAACCTTATTGCCAATTTCTTGAACAAGTAAAATTGGCAAAAAAACATTATGGGCGTTTGTTCGTGATGATATAAAAAGATGAGTCCGAAAATTATGAACGAATAAAGAAATCAATGACACACTAAAGCAAGTTATAGATTGGTTACAGTAGAATAATTAAAAATAATTTAGAATAGTCGTGTATAATGCATTTTACTCAGCCAAAATGACAACAACAACTACCAGTTAATATTAGTGATAATGGACATCCAGTTGCAAAAACGGATACAACAAAGTTAAGGGTTAGTAGCGGAAAGTCAACTTACGTGGAAACCGCATGTTGAAGAAGTTTCTAAAAAACTTCACAGTTTGGCTTTTGCTCTTCATAAGCTGTCCAAATATGTAACCCGTAACGCCGTGCTTGTTGTCTACCATAGTTACGCAGCATCAGTTCTAATATACAGAGTCGTTTTCTGAGGTAACTCGAATAATACGGTGAAACTATTATACTATACGTGTGTCGCAAACAATAACCCATTCACCGCCGTGCGACCTTAAGTTCAAGCCAAGTAACTAAATACGTACGTGTATAGCGGAATACTACTCGTAGTAAAAAATAAATTGTAATCCTATAATTTATATTAACTAAAACTAGCCAGTTATTTCTTATTTATAAACAGTATCCGCTTGTATAACTTGCCCTTATCAAAAACCATATTACTTATAAAATAAAAGACTACGATCAAGACAAGGAAGTTTGGCAATAATTGATCGCATCGCTTCTGCACATGTGGCTTCTCTGGTACCTCATTAACGAGATAACCATGTAAATGTCTAATAACTGCTCTCAAATGATGATGCACATTTTTTAAAAGTTTTTACATACTTCTTTGACATAATCTACTCATACATTGACATTATATACCTACAATTCTAATTTGAACTCTTTATTATTGATTGTCATTTTATTATTGGTTGTCATGGCAATAATGACAGTTTGGTTTAAATAGGTTAATGACAGTTTGGTTTAAATAGGTTATCAATGAAATACTATCATTGTAGATTCTTATAAAGTGAAAATGACAATTTGAATGTGAGAACGTTGCAGGCCATGTAGACTGTAGGCAATCTTCCGTTTTATTAAGTACTTGGTACTTGTTGACAGTCCTACACTGTTCTCCCATACCTATTTATACTGCAATTTAAAACGATTGTAACAGCCAATTATTATTTTTAAAAGAGTAACCATGGAGGTTCTTGCCGACTCTTCTCCATAGGAATCAACAATTTAGAACCGTGCACCTAGCTTAATAACACAAAAATACAAACACAAAAACAACACACACACACACGAAATAAAAATATTACATAGTACATTTTGATTTGATTTTATTTACGTTCCCACATTCTCACTTTAAAATGATTAAGCATCTACCATTTGTTAGCCAATTTTAATCGCTGGAACCGTGAGGTTTCCTATTACATTTTTATGGAGACAAAGAGTGGCGACATCAATTAAATCTTCACAGCTTTTGACAGAATGAGCCATATATACATCTGTACCGATTGTTTTCTCATTGCATTTTCAGGTTATACGGGGTTGTACGGGGTATGGCGACTGCCAACAGTCGCCATCAAGATGAACGTGCTGCGGACCTGCGCCGATTGACAGTCCTCGAAGATATTCTCGGCGCTCCGTAAATATTTTATAATATTAGTTACATATTTCATAGCTTCTGACGTTTCATAAGTGCCCATGTAGGTTAATGTGAAATAAAAATATTTTGATTTTATTTGATAGGCTTCAGTTATTTTATATAAAATTCCGCGATGATAAAAAATCTTAATGATAGTATGTTTAAAAAGAAACTGAAACAATTTTTTATTTATAAATGTTATTACTCCACAGCTGAGTTTATGGAGGACACCACTGACATTTAGATTATTTCAATTAAGTTAATGATTTTATTCTCCTCATTGGTTTAGATGTTGTCAAAAATGATGATATCTGTTTCCTTGTTTTTTAATAATGAAATTAACTCATATCATTATAACAACACCATGTCTTCTTTTGCTTATGTTTAGATTATTATGATACTGACATTGATAATTGTGTGTTTGTGTTAGTTGTGTGATAGGAATTGTGTGTTAGTATATCACTACTCAATTGAGTTATTTTATTACAGTTGTGTGTCTGTGATATCGACCCAACAAATTTTAATTATTATTTGTTTGCTCTCGAGTAAATTGTAGCGAACAGATCATCTTATTATACTGTTCTATTGTAATTTAACTTACATTTGCGAATAAATTTGATTTGATTTGTTCGTTCCTAAAAAGTTGTTTCTCAACAATAATTTTCAATCAATGTTTTGACGGCTACTACGCAATGGGTCTTTTTACATCTTATATCAAGAAGTACTCACCGTCTCGGATGAACTGTGTCCGTAAGCCGTAGACAACAACGTTGATGGATACATAACCCAGCTCTGAAATAAGGAATTTCAGTTAGTGACAGCTGATAATACGGATTAGTCTTAATCGGCTCACGAATAGGAATAATATGCATAATCGGCCGAATGTTCGGCTTAAAGTTTACCGAACCGAATATTCGGCAGTAACAGGCGCGCTTTTCGAAAATTTAAGTCTATACTTGTCGAGCGCGTTGAAAAGCACTTTTCTTCCGCCTGCTGGCTCCACAACTCCAGACGGCCCGGACCGTTTTCTCGTCTAGTTGCCCTTGTTTTAGCAATAATTCATTTTTGGTGTTTTAATACATTGTTGTTCGGAATAATGTTCGGCGTTTATGCCGAAAAGTCTGCCGAATACGAATGTTCGGAAATGTATATTCATACAGAATACTGAAAATATAACAAAAAAAAAATTAAAAAAATTAAGCAGTGGATGCAACAAGGGCGGTTGGCACCCTAAGCCACTTTTCATATTACAGACCTTTTGCTTCAATTAACTGAAATCTCATCTGGTTTCATGCGTCAAAAGTTCATCATCATCATCAGCCGAGAGATGTCCACTGCTGGACATGCACCTGCCCCAATTTCGAAGGGGTTCGCCATTATCGCCATGCTCGGCAGGCGGGTTGACGAGTGTGGTGGTAAAATGCATAAAGAACGCTGCTGCCCATTTTCTGGTAAGACCCTTATGACACCCATGAGAAGAAATAGGATGGTGTTATTCTTTACGTTCGGCATCACACGGAAAAAGTTCATTTCGATCCATTTGGTTCTAAATGGACTGAAAACTATACTTTGATTCAGCTTCGTTCTTGTTGCATGGATTGCTAATATGCGTTTAAATTTCTAATGCTTTAGAAATACATTGGCAAAAACGCATAGCCTTTCAGCTTGCAAAACTTTATTTCACGACTACGGAAAAATCTAAAGAATCAAATCGATGTTCCCAGGAATTTCCCTAAGACAATTAAAATAAAAAATAAAAATTGTTCGAAACTACAAGGCACTTACCTAGAAGTACCCGCCTCTGCGTCAGTCGAGGCTTGATGTTCGGAATAACGAACACCGTGATTTCTGAAGAGAGAAATGCAATGATTAAACATTCACTGAAATTAAGAAATTTAAACACATATTAGCATTCCATGCAGGATTGCTAATATGCGTTCAAATTTCTAATGCTTTAGAAATACATTGGCATAAACGCATAGCCTTTCAGCTTGCAATACTTTATTTCGTTACTACGGAAAAATCTAAAGAATCAAATCGATGTTCTCAGGAATTTTCCTAAAACAATTAAAATACTCCACTCCTTACACTCCTCTCTATCTTAAGAATCGTTTCCAGTATCTTTGTGACTCCCACACAAAGTTGTTAAGGTCATCAGATAACTTAAAGCTTAAAATGCCAATGCATTCTACAACTTTCTTCGATAAATCCTTTACTGTTCAGGCTGCTCGTTTGTGGAATGCATTGCCAATTCATATAAAACGCGCACAATCTTTACCGGTATTTAAAAGACTCGTGAAGGAGCATTACTTGTTGTCGTGATCTTGTTTCCGTAGCTGTGATAATCTGTAGTCGTCTTTTATTTTCTTAGCTCATATATTTAGTATGTATGTATATAAGTATCTATTATACAGGATATATATGATTATTCTATGTATTTATTAAAGTAAATTGTATTTTGCACCAGTGACAACCCCATTTTAATGTCCACGCAATCACTGTCCATTCCAAGGTTGCCTGGAAGAGATCGCAGAAAGCGATAAGGCCGCCCATTGTATGTTTTTTTTGTGTTAAATGTTCTTGTTGTTATGTATTTTCTGGTGTACAATAAAGCATATATAAATAAATAAATAAATAAATAAATAAAAAAGAAAGCTGTTTGAAACTACAAAACACTTACGGAGAAGTACCCGCCTCTGCTTCAGTTGAGGCTTGATGTTCGGAAACGCGAACACTGCGATTTCTGAAGAGAGAAATGCAATGATTAAACAATCACTGAAATTAAGAAATTTAAACGCATATTAGCAATCCATGCAGGATTGGTCATATGCGTTTACATTTCTAATGCTTTATAAATACATTGGCAAAACCGCATAGCCTTTCAACTTGAAAAACTTTATTTTACGACTACGAAAAAATCAAAAAATCAAATCGATGTTTTCAGGAATTTTCCTAAAACAATTAAAATAAAAAGGAAAAACGTTTGAAACTACAAAACACTTACGTAGAAGTACCCGCCCCTGCTTCAGTCGAGGCTTGATGTTCGGAATAGGAATAGCGAACACTGTGATTTCTGAAGAGAGAAATGCAATGATTAAACAATCACTGGTGGGTGTATTGTTGTTACTCTTACGGATAAACAGAACCCACGCAGCACTTGTGCAGTACCTATATTCGAATTAATAATGTTACTGTAGACTTATATATTTTGTTATTTTACTTGTTGACAAACTTACACTGTCATTCCATACACATTTTAATTGTAATTTGACAATAATGAAGAAATTGATGATTGTGATGATGTTTTTCGCCCGCACTTCTCTATAGCAAACGACCACCATGATTTTTTTTCCTACCAATAGAATTGTGATCCCTTTTGACGTTTCATAGGTGGTACGATTTAATTTAAGTGAAAAAAAAATGATTTTGCCGCCTGGAATTAAGCGCGTGTGTATGCAAAGCCGGCAGCACGGCACTATTCTTTAAACAAAAATAAACTTAGGTAAGTACATATTCTCTGACTTTTGCCTAATAGACTTATGGAATAATTATTGTGTATCGTTCAGAGCGCCAATGATCCTGGGCGCGTACGGGTGTAAAATGACGCGTCACGAAGAGGAGAGTCAGTTGTTCCTACTTTACATACTGGAACATACCTGAGAACTTTACGGTTACGGAGATATGGAAGGTTGTTCTTATTTTTTTCTTCTCTAATTTAGGAAAACAAATTATAAATGTGGCATCACGCCGAGCCTACCCAGGTGTACCTATAGTTCACCCATATTTCGATAGTTCTTTTTAATTCCTAAGAAACATCATGTAATCTTCTTATCTTTAAATTCCCTCACACATCCTGTATCGTTGTATGCACTCGCAAGCATAATGTTTTGCTAGCCGTGCTTTCCATCCTACAGTTAACAGCAATTACTCACACCGAAATTAAAGTAATTTTCCAGTAGTAATTTTCATTAAATGATGATTTCAGTTAATTGTACAATGCGTAGGTAACGGCTATGTGATGGCTCTTTTTACACCTTGTATTATTATCAAGTAGTACTCACTGTTGCGGGCTTGCAGGATTGGCCGACATGGCTCTGAAATAAAGCATTTCAACCTTTATGATATTCATTACATTACACATAAGAAATTCAAATACTTTAAGCCCTGGGAGCAACAAGGACGATCGGTAGCAAAATGTTCAAATAAATGTGATCACCATGAAAATAGTACTTTCCTCTTTTTAGTATTATATTAATGATCTACCCCAGTTATTAAAAACCAACACGAATGGTGTTATTTGCTGCCGACACATCCTTAATTTTTAAGATCAATAGATGTGCATCGAATCGTTACGACGTAAATAACAACCTAATACAGGTACAATACAACATTGGTCCACTGTTAAGTTAGGAAAAAAACTATATGTATAAGAATTGCTTTACCAAATGTAAAAGTACTGATTGTGAGATAGTATGGAATAAAGAGAAACTAGAATTAGTTGATAAAATTGTTTTCCTGGGAATTACGCGTGACTCAAGGCTGTGTGTGGTCCTCATTTAATAGCTCTGCTTACATAGAATAATTTCAGATTTTTTTCTATGCAGCATTCAGAGATGGGGGGGGGGGGAGGGCGGTATACGTTTTACATTTTTTTTAAATTGGGTAAACGCTGGTCCTACTGCACAAAGTCACTTAAACTTACATAGCACATGTGTGAGCGCTATGTTCCTACTTTACAGCTAACATTTACCTACTGGGTACGTCTATCAATTAATGAATGTGCCCTGGCAGCGAAGGGTACGGCTTGTCCCTCAGATGTATCACAAGTGGGGGTATGTGTGTTGGATCATTAAATTGGTTCACAGTTGTTTGGTATAACAACGTTTTGTCGAAAATCGCTCCAGCTAATTTTAGTTACAATAATGTCATTTCGTATAATTATTCATTTGACCGAGTGATTAATTGGTAGATTTTTATTTAGCATATTTATTTCTTTGAAATAATGTCATTTGACCGAATTTTCAAATGTACTAATTTTATTTTAATAAATGTTTCACTAGACTAATAATGATTTAGTCGAAAGATCGTATCGAATATTCAGTTCATTACTTATTCATTTCCTTTCATTGTCTATAAACTAACATTCTTCCCTCACCTACTGAATTCATTAATAATTATTTATTATTAACGCCACGCCGCGCGCCGTACTTCTAACGCAATCTAGTAGATGCAAGCAGCATGCAAGCAAGCATGCATCATTTAGCATGCAAGCAAGCATGCATGCAAGCAGGGAAGCAGCATGCAATTGCGTATGCAAGCAAGCATGCGGCATGCAAGCAAGCATGCATCATGCAGCAGGCATGGTTACTGTTACGGCTCCGGCGCGCGGCGCTGCGAGGCTCCGGCGGTCCCACGCGAGCTTATCGTTGCAGATGATTTAACGATCACCACCGCAGCTTCGTCTTGCTCCTCAGCAACAGCTGCGGCGGCGAGAGTTACAACCACCTGCTCCTCAGTTGTTCGAATTAGTAACATTACATCAAAAGTTGTTATATCAAACAAGGGTGAAGCCATTAAATTCCCTTCAAAATGGTGCTCAGTCATAGCATATAATCTTGTTATCTTAAAATTCCGTCCCGAAATCCTGTACCGTTGTATGCACTCGCAAGCACAATGTTTTGCTAGCCGTGGATTGCATACTACAGTTAACAGCGATTACTCACACCGAAATTAAAGACATTTCCAAGTAGTAATTATCATTAAATGGTGATTTCAGTTTGGTGTGCAATGTGTAGATAACGGCTATATGACGGGTCATTTTACACTTATTACTAAGTAGTACTCACAGTTGCGGGCCGGCGGGAACTTCCGGCAAAGATCTGAAATAAAGCATTTCAATTTTAATGATATTCATTACACATAAATTCAAAGACTTGGAGCGCTGGGAGCAACAAGGACGATCGGCAGTAAAATGTTCAAATAAATGTGTTCACCATTCAGTAACCAGGTACCGTGTGGTGCCGGACGTAAAGAATAACACCACCCCATTTCTTCCCGTGGGTTTCGTAAAAGGCGACTAAGGGACTTACTAGAGAATGGGCAGCAGCGTTCTCTATGCATTTTACCACCATACTGCGATCGCCAACCCGCCTGCCAAGCGTGGCGATTATGGCAAAGCCCCCCAAATTGGGGGAGGCCTAAGTTCAGCAGTGGACGTCTTACGGCTGAAATGATGAAATGATGACCATTCAGTAAGATTAAAAATAACAAAACCGGTAAAGAGCGAGTTGAGACTCGCGCACCGAGGACTCCCTACCATGATATATACAATAAATATTTTATAGTATTATATTATTTGCATATAATATTACAGTTTTGGTCAGCGTCATCTCTTAACCGTTAGTGGAACTGTTGTAGGTTTTGTTGATGATTTCTTAAAAAGTGTGCTATTTAGAAACATTGTTGTATTTTGCCTTTTTATAATCTTTACATAAACTTCTATCACAAAAAATAATTTCAGAGTTTTCTCTATGCAGCCTTTGGAGATAAGGGGGTGTCAGGGGGCGGTATCTTTTTTAGATTTTTCGTGGTAAATCGAAAACTATGAGGGCAAAAAGTAAAATAGGTATAAAAAATAAATGAGAATGCCCTTACTTTGAATTTTAGAGACTATTTAACTGTTGCAATAAAATGTATAATATTATTATTTATTTCTCATTTGCAAAATAGTTGGGGAAACGTCTTCTAACACTGTTCCAAACAAGTTGATAGCCTTAGTAGTTCTTGGGATATTCAGCTGTGATAGATAAACGGTCAGACGGACTGAGTCTCACCATAAGTGTTCGTTTTTACCATTTTGGTACGGAACTCTAAACATGGATGTTCTACGAGAGCGTTTCCTCTTTTTTATTTATTAATGATTTACCCCAGTTACGATAAAAACATCCATAAATTGTGTTATTTGCTGCTGATACATTCTTAACTTTTAAGATCAATAGATGTGCTTCGAATCTTTACAACGTTAATAACGCCCCAATGCAAGTACAGCATAGGTCCACTGTTAAGTTGGAAAAAAAACGAAAAGCATAAGATTTGCTTTACCAAATGTTTAAATTGCTGATTGTGACGTAGTATTGAATAAAGGGAAACTAGAATTAGTCGAAGATCATGTCAAATACTCACGTAATACCCACTCCAATGAAGATCAGAGGCGCTACGCTCGAAATTGTGGATGAGTTTGTTTACCTAGGACCGACTGTCCAGTTAGGTAGGTGCAACTTTGAGAAAGACGTAAATCGTCGATTCCGACTCGGCTGGGCAGCGTTTGGGAAGCTACGCAATATCTTCTCGTAACGGCTATGTGACAGGTCTTTTTACACCTTGTATTTCAAGTAGTACTCACCGTCGCGGGCGTGCAGAAACCACCGGCGAAGCTCTGAAATAAAGCATTAATATTCATTACACATAAATTCAAATACTAGAAGTCCTGGGAGCAACAAGGGCGATTGGCAGCAAAATGTTCAAATAAATGTGATCACCATTCACTAGGATTAATAATAAGAAAACCGGTCAAGAGCGAGTCGAGGGTTCCATACCATGATATATAAATATTTTATGGTATTATATTATTGCATTTAATATTACAGTTTTGGTCAGCGCCATCTGTTAACCGTTAGTGGAGCTAATGTAATTTTTGTTGATGATTTCTTAAAAAGTGTGCTAGAAACATCGTTTTATTCAGCCTTTTTGTAATCTTTGCATAGACTTCTATCACATAGAATAATTTCAGACTTTTCTTTATTCAGTCTTTGGAGATAAGGGGAGAGGAGGGCAAGGGGGCGGTATTTTTTACATTTTTCATCATAGGCTGAAAACTATGAGGCATAAAAGAAAAAAAAATTGAGAATGCCCTTCGAATTTTAGAGACTCTTTTTAAAATGTTACAATATCCCCCCCATATTCTTGAACTGAATGAAACGAAATTTCTAATAATGAATCTTTAATAGAACGCACACTATGCAGCCAAGCATATTGTAAGTTGAAGGATTACATCGCTGACAAAAAAGCTTGGCTAAACACTGGTTCTGCTCCACAAGGTCACTTAAACTAATTCGATTAGCATTCTAAAATATTGTAGGAGCTAATAAAGTTAAAAATTCTAGATATCTTTAAATTGTATAAATCCAAACTAAAAGTTTTGTATAATTGCATAGCACGTGTGTGAGTGCTATGTTTCTACTATAAACTACGTCTTTCATTGCTTTGAATATGCCCTGGCACATGAGGGTATGTCATGCTCCCTCAAATGTCTCGCTGGCGTGGCTTGTGTGTTGGATTATTTAATTCCTTCAAAATTATTGATTAAATGGTGCTAAGTAATGGCATGTAATCTTCTTATTTTTACACCTAATATATCGAGTAGTACTCACCGTCGCAGGCGTATAGAATCGGCCGACATTGCCCTGAAATAAAGCATTTCAATCTTAATGATATTCATTAAACATAAATTCAAATAATTGAAGCATTGAGAGTAACAAGGATGATTGGCACCAAAATGTTCAAATAAATGTGATCTTCACGAGGTATAAAACTAGAAAAAGTGGTTGAGAGTGAGTAGGGACTCGCACACCGAGGGTTCCGTACCATAATATAGAAATATTTTAGTGTATTATATTATTATTGTCAACAGTATCGCAGTTTTGGTCAGCGCCATGTCTCGCCCCATAGTGGTACTAATGTAATTTTTGTGGATGATTTCTGAAAAACTGTACTATTTAGAGACATCATCGTTTTATTTTACCCTTTTGTATTCTTAACATAAACTTCTATCACATGGAGTATTAGATATCTTTGCATTGTAGAAATGCAGTCTTTTAGTATTGAATAATATTGCACTGCATATATGTGTGAGCGCTATGTTCCTACTATAAAGTACGTCTTTCATTGACTTGAATTTGCTCTGGCAACTGAGGGTACTCGTATGTCATGCTGTCTCAAATGTCTCACTGGCGTGGCATGTGTGTTAGATCATTATATTCCCTTCAAAATTATTGAGCTAAATGGTGCTCAGTAATAGTAATCTTCTTATCTGAAAATTCCGTCGTCCCGAAACCCTGTACCGTTGTATGCACTCGCAAGCACAATGTTTTGCTAGCCGTGAATTGCATGCTGCAGTTCACAGCGATATAGACACGCGGTAGCGTGTCAAGCCAAGTTCAAGTAACAGAACTGGCGAGCAGCACCGTGTGTAATATTACACGAAACATTTGTAGCCACTTTTGACCCCCTCATAACTCAAAAACGATTTCACATAAACGTGTCAAATTACGAATTATATTATAGTCTTCGCAAGTTCTAAACCTGTTACTTGTCGGTTCTTATTTTATTATTCCGAAAATTTGGCTTGCTGGTAGAAACTAGCCATCGAACATAATAATTCGTATATGAGAACTAGCCAAGTCAGACCTTAGGCTACAATATATTATCCTAAGTTATAAGAAGAAATGATATTTTACGTAGTTATAAATAAATTTCAGGACTGACCATTGAACTTGACACCCATTTAGATCTCATTTCTTTTTTCGTTGAAGTCAACAACAAAAGCATATATCATAATGTTGAACTTGGCTCTCATTTCAAATTTATGTTTTTGATGGTTAACGTGTGAGTACACACAGAAATTATAGTCATTTCCCAGCAATAATTTTCATTATTTACAATACGTAAACGGCTTTGGGACTGGTCTTTTTACACCTTGTATTGTATATCAAGTAGTACTCACCGTCGCGGACGTGTAGAATTGGCCGGGATAGCTCTGAAATAAGACATTTCAATTTTAATGATATTCATTACACTTAAGAAATTCAAATACTTGAAGCTTGAACTTGTATAAATTCAATCTTTTAGTATTTTATGATTGCATAGCACATGTGTCAGCGCTATGTTCGTACTAGAAAAGCTACCATTTACTGGGTACGTCTTTCATTGACTTGAATGTGCCCTGGCAGCTGAGGGTATGTCAAGCTCTCTCAAATGTCTCGTTGGTGGTGGCGCGTGTTTTGGATCATTAAATTCCGTAGCAGCTATATGGTGCTGATTTATACGTACTACTGATTATGTGCGTGATCGGTGGATATCTATGGTGATCGGGCATCGTCAGTAGGGACTGGTCATCTCTCAGCTGCCATGGGTTATTTAAATTTCGGAGTTGTTTTTATTTTTGTTTTAATTACGAACGTTTTTATTGTGCACGTATTTTTACACGTTCTCACGTTGATAATTTCAACATAAATGATGTAACAATTTTTTTCTAACAACATTCTGTTTGGGATGACTGTCCATGGAGTCTCTTATCTGTTCGTCTCCATAGGTACCTACTGCACCTTGGAATGACAACTAGCTTCATCTTTCTGACTCAGCGACCTTTTGACGAATTCAAAAGTGCCTGTAATTGGTTTATTTGAATCTAGCTATTGCCCGCGACTTCACATGCGTAAATGTCGGTTATCGCGGACGAAAACAAAGTCGGGGAATGAAAAGTAGCCTATGTCCTATTTTTGGAGTTCAATCTTACCCCATACCAAATTTCATTAAAATCTGTTCAGTGGTTTAGTAGTGAAAGCGTAACAGACTGACGGAGTTACTGACGCATTATTAGTATTTTTCATATTATGTAATGCTTCCAATAAAGCACAATGCCATCTAGTGTCGTGTGTCAAAAGCTCATATCTATCCATTAGTTCTAGATTGACCAATAGCTATTTTTTTAGACAGTTTGCACACCTTTTTGTTGCAAGTGTTAACACTGTTTCTACTTCAAATTCAAACACTGTTCTTCGTATAAAATAACTTTATTATACACACGGACTCCTTATTACAATTGCAACCGACTTCCTTCGTAGCTAAATGATCACTGATTCTACACAGCCTTTTACAATTTAAAACGACTTTTTCCCCACCCGGAAATAACGAGAATATCATAACCGTCATTTCTAACTGTTGCCAAAGTGAAAATAATACATTCAGTAGCTATAATGAAAATACATATCAAAGTTTGTTACAATATCAATAAGTTGTTCTTTGGCAGTGTTGGCATAGTGAATATTAAAATTCGGTATTAAAATAAACAACTAAATCCGAACGTCCGTAATAACCGATAAGTTTCAGTAGAATTCACAACTTATGTACAATGAAAGAGGCAAATGTATCTATAAAAAGCGCATTATTTATTTGAAATAAACACATGAATTTAAATAAAGCTAACACAAGGGTTACTAATATGCGTTATCATATCCATAACGTAAGGCTGACCGTATATGTACGGTTACTCGATGCGGTTTCCTGATCAGAATTCCTGATTCCGAGACCAAACGCTTGTCTCACATACAAAATGATCAGCTAGTTGCAACCAGTACGCACAACATTGTACATTTTCCGAACGAAAAAACTTTTGTTTCGGAAACAAACCGTGGATATTCGGAATGAAAAAAACTGAATGACGACATTTTACTTTTGTTAATCAGCCGTTCATGAACAGAAATTTCCGTTCAGAACCGAGTCTGCACTGTGCCGAGTGGACGTCTAGGTCATCTATGAAGCTAATCGAAGGATTTTATTGACATATTGTAAAATTTGCGTTGACTCTCATTTATTCCGTCGGTAATTAATGGGTGTCCCCAATGGCGGTTGTTCCTTTATTTTCTTGCTTAGCGCCAGTAAAAGTGCAATAGTAATCAATTCATCGTAGTCTATGTTAGACATGGTTTCATGAAAGCGCCACTGTACCTACTGACAGTATAAACTCGTAATACAACAACTCAAACGAATCCGCTAGTCTCACGGAATTCGGAATCAGGAATCGTGGTCAAGAAACCGTACGTATGTGGTCTACCTTATACTCTTCAGATTCCGACAGTTTATTTTTGGACTAAGGTAAAGCCTACAGAAATAAATCGATGATCTCTTACTCTAAAATTATTAAAAATATAAAAGTTAGAAACCAAAATATACTCACGGGGATCTCTGTCCCTCTGCGGTGTCCATATGGCGAAGGTCGCCATATGTGCGTCTCCTGAAAATTGAAATGCTGTGTTAAACAATCGCCACATATGTGTGTATTGCTTTTGTCATACTCTCACGGAACAACAAAAGCCGCGCAGCACTAGCACAGCATTTTCGATTAAGGTGATAAATTGAATAAAATGTGTTTTTTTTAGTGTACCTTTCTAACAATATAACAATGACTTAATATTTAAGTGTGTGGATTTTGACTATATGATCTAGAATACTGTAAAAGGAATACACGATACATTGAAATTTTCTCGATGGATACATTTTCAAAGTTTAGATAGAACTTTTGTTTATGGTATGTGAGTCGCAAGGCGCAACGCTTATGTGTTATTCAATGTAGTTCACTGTATACCATAGATAGTAAGTAGCAGTCTCGTTTGTTCATAAATCAGTAAGCCGTTAGGGCTCATAGACGACGAATCTATGTCAAAAAAATAATGTGATTTTTATAATTACCGCTATTGAACTGGCCAATAGTGGTAAAAGATACGGTGCGGGTATATACCATTATTACGAACTGCATAAAAAAGTCCTTTATTTAAAAAAAAAAACGAACTTTCATTTCGGAAGTCGGTGGCAAAAAAGTAAAAACAGATCCAAAGACTTCCGAAATGTAAGTTATTGTACACTTCGTAGTGCTTTTTGATACAGTGTAATGGTAATTGTACTATGTTAAAAACATTGTAACGAACAGGTTGACGTTCCCAATAATTTCTTCCTGTAAATAATTGTTCTAATTGCTAAGTATTGCCATACAACGTGCGAATGCCGCCTGTCTCTTGGGTACATTACCAGTCGAATTTGTTTATTAATTAATTTAAATTTGTAATTTATTGTGATTCCATATTATACATTACAATCTTATGTTATATTATTTACAACACACTTGATTGTAAAGTGGCTCCTATGGTAACACAATCAGAATCAGCATTTATTCAGCTTACTATTTACCTACTTGTGTTTTTACTTTACATTTTTTTTTCAATCTCTGAAAGAGTTTTAATATATTCTGTTCAGCGGTTTTGCCAGTGTCTTCACGCGCATCAGTAGAACGGTGTATTTTCCATAAATATTTGTTAAGGTGAAAAATGTCTGCTTTTTTCCTCGCAAATATGTTGAAAAATGTCGTATGAAACGTGTGTGTATTGATTTTTATACATTACGGTACGGCGGTAATAATACCTCTTCGAGTGTAATGACCATCATAGCACATTTGTATCATAATGTAGTATAAGTTATAATAACACAGGCCCACAAAAAAAAAGTACCCTGCGCGCTGAATCAATAGAGTCTTTACTTAAAGTTAGAATCACCAATTGATTTCATATTTTCTCATCATAGAGGAAAAATGCTGAAAATATCGGATATTTGTCATTACATAGTATACGATCGTTGAAAATATTTTTTAAACATATCTCTCATGATGTCATCAGAAAAAAAAATTGGTAATTCTGACTTAAATATGAATTCAGTAGATCTAGAAAATATATTCTGAATGGTTTTATTCACAACAACTGGTAGTTTTGCATTTTCAACGATCGTATACTGGTTGGGCACCTTAAGTGACCCAAATTGACTTGTTAATACTTATTTCTGTTATACCTAAGTATAAGGTAATTTCTTTAGCAATAATTAATTCGTTTCAAATGGTTTCTATGTGTTAGTACCTGTGGCTATTTGGTTCGCGCGCCTTTCAGATCGTGCGATGGGATTCGCTGAACCTGGCGACACTAGCACGATAGTTTGGCCACCGCTTACCGAGCGCGCACGCGCGGGTGCTCTTCTCTCGGTGTGGCAGCAAGACATTACCTGCCCATTTTGGGGGCAACCACGAATAAGTATTGATCGAATTGGCTGGTTGCAACGCTTAAGAAATCCGCAACTAAGAAAGAAGCCCTTACCTTTTGGCTACGTACGCTCTGGTCCACAAGCTGAGTACGGCAGCAGTAGGTAGGTGGCGGGGAGCTCCCACGTTTTGTTTTCCAGCTTGTAAAAGTTCGTTTTGAGGCTTCAAAATACACGGAACGTTGAGATTGATAACTTCACACACACAAAATAAAAGGTCCTTCACTATGATTTTTGGCTGCACGAGAACACGCTTCCTCGTGCGCCGGCGAAAAACGACTCCGCCGCCATATTGCATGGACGCTGGTGACGCGGTTGAAAGAAGGCGCGGGATTGGCCAAGGCGTATGAACGTTGTCCTTACGTTCTGCCAATTGGTTTGAGCCTCCGTTCCGGTCGCGGAAATCACAACATTGCAATTACCATTCGATCTTTGGGCGGGAATTTGGAATGAACTTTAAAATTTAAATATGTATGAACATGAATAATTAAGATAACGAATCATACCGCCCACCAAAATACACTTGTGTATTTTCTCACTTAAGAAAATTTAAAGAAAAATGGTAATTAGTGCCTAGAGGCTTGAATGCAAACGAATAGAAAAGTAAAGGTAAGTACTAAATTTACGATAAAACTAACTTACAAAAATAGAACGAATAACGCATTAATCGATGAGGTTCGGTAAAGAACACAGCTTTGCCAACGGTCTCATTAATTGAGAACCATCGACTGTGCGAACGGTTGCAACGCGCACTACTCCGTCCGGGCCAGGGTGAAGTTTCTCAACACGCGCAAGAGGCCAGTGCAACGGAATAGCGTTATCAGTTTTAAGAATGACAACCGATCCTACGTTTAACGGTTTTGAGTGTTTGGTCCACTTTGCCCGTTGAGTGAGGGTTTGGAGGTATTCCTGCCTCCAACGATTCCAAAAATCTTGTTGGAAACGCTGTATAAGCTGTCAACGACCGAGACGGTGTATATTGATGGAAGTTAAGTCCTCATCAGGAACGGACGTCAACGGTTCCAATGTTAAGAAATGACCCGGAGTGAGTACATTTAAATCGTTGGGGTCAGAACTCAACGGACAGAGGGGCCGCGAATTAAGCATGGATTCGATTTGGACGAAAACAGTATTTAATTCCTCGAAAGTAAGTGCTTGTTCACCTATGATACGATACAAGTGAGACTTAACAGCTTTGATCTGGATTTCCCACACACCACCGAAGTGAGGACTTGAAGGTGGATTGAAACGGAATTCAATATTCTCAATATGAGCAGCAGATTTCATGAGTGAACGAAGTTGATTACTCGCGCCTACATAATTGGTTCCACAATCGGAGTGAATAATGCTAACCCTACCACGGCGACCGACAAACCTACGAAGGGCGGCGAGAAACGCGTCAGTTGATAGGTCCGAAACTGTTTCGAGGTGAAGTGCCTTTGTAGTAAGGCAAATGAATAAACAAAGATAGGCCTTGCCGATTTTGGCACCGCGATGCTTGCCTAATTTAATACGGAATGGACCTCCGTAGTCCGTACCTACAACAGAGAATGGCTTCACCTGATTTACACGAACGGCAGGTAGATCGCTCATAAACGGTTCGAGAGGAGTGGGATTAGTTTTATAACACTGCAGGCATTTTGAAAAGCAATGTCGAATAGCGCGCTTTGGGGAAAGAATCCAGAATTGCTGAGTCAAAAGATATTGCAGGGTATTAACGCCGGCATGGCAGTTTTCACGATGAAGCGCTTCGATTATCATGTAGGTGAATCTTGACTCACGAGGAAGAAGAGCGGGATGTTTATGTTCAAACTCCAACCCTGATCTCGACAGCCTGCCGCCCACCCTAAGCACTCCTTTTTCATCCAGGAATGGGATTAGCTTGCGCATCTGCTTCGATACGAGGGTTCCAGCCTGCAGCTGTTGAATCTCGGTAGTAAAGTAACGAGACTGGGTGTGTTTCACAATTATCATAAGTGAGTTATGAAGCTGGGTACGAATTGATGCAGGATCAGAGATGCATGTACGTTTGCTACGAAGGAAACCAAGGAATTTTATCCATACGCACAAAAGGCGTTGGATTTTGCGAATTGACAAATAACGTTCGAGTAAGGTATCTATGAATGAGACTGGAGAATCATCATGGGTGAGTAACGAATGCGGAACTTTTTCTTCTATTTCGAGTACAGTTTGATCCAGCGTTTCGACAGATTTAGGCCAAGAGATAATAGGTTGAGAAAGCCACGAAGGACCCGCCCACCATAAGCGATTGTTGGCTAGAGCTGACGGAAGTTGACCACGCGAAACTACGTCCGCCGGATTGTCTTCGGAAGCCACGTGATTCCAACGAGCACTTGGAATGACGTCAAGAATATGACCTACGCGGTTAGCGACGAAAGCCTTCCAACGTGAAGGATGGGAGCAAATCCACGCAAGTACGACAGTAGAGTCACACCAAGCAAAGACACCGGTGCAAGGAAAAGCTGGTAAGTATAATTCCTTAACAAACTTCAGAAGATCAGCAAGAAGGACTGCAGCACATAGTTCAAGGCGAGGCAGCGACGTAGATTTGACGGGAGCTACTCGTCCTTTTGAGCAGACGAAGAAGACTTGAACCTTTTTATCTGCATCAATTGTTCGTAAGTATACTACAGCCCCATAACCGGTCTCCGAACTATCTGAAAATCCATGTATTTCACAAGATATGATGGTTTTTACAGATACACAGCGAGGAATACGCAGCGTCTGTAAGAAAGGAAGCTGCTCCAGATAACGGTTCCAGAAATTAGCGACATCCTCCGGAGCGTCGTCGTCCCACCCTACATTGAGAACCCAAAGACGCTGTACTAAAACCTTGGCAACGATGGTTAAGGGCGAAAGAAAACCCAATGGATCGAATACGCGCGCTAGTTCACTTAGAATATTCCTCTTCGTACATTTCCTTTGCTGTGGAACAACTGAAAAGAAGAAGCAGTCACTGAGTGGATCCCACCTTAGGCCCAGGACCTTGAAAG
Source organism: Aporophyla nigra (assembly GCA_947507805.1). Classification (NCBI taxonomy): domain Eukaryota; kingdom Metazoa; phylum Arthropoda; class Insecta; order Lepidoptera; family Noctuidae; genus Aporophyla; species Aporophyla nigra. Next base: position 5,939,762 of record OX382291.1, on the reverse strand, counting down.
TAGGATTGTCTTTATCATCTAGAGTGACTGAAGCGGATAAGCAGTGATCGAGAGGTAAATCAGCAAGGAGCTAGGGGTATTAGTTGCCCATTTCCGCAACTCAAAGTTTCCTCTCTTGAGTAACTTGATGACTTCATCTCGTGCTTGCAGAGCGGCATCAAGGCTATCAAAACCGGTCACGACATCATCAATAAACACGTCTGAAGATAAAACCTTACTGGCAACTGGCAGATCACGACCTTCATCGGAAATCAACTGTTTGATGAGGTTACTGTGTTAAGCTGATATTCCTGAACGGGTTGATTAGTATCAAAGCGCCAAAAAATGCGTTGGTAATCGCGGTCAGCCTTGGCCATAAGGATCATGCGATACATCTGCCGCATGTCTGCGGTGAAAACCACGAAATGTGTTCGAAATTTGAGAAGAATCTCAGCGATATTAGTTTGCAATTTAGGACCAATTAACAAGGTATCGTTAAGAGAAACACCGGTTGCATCCTTCGCCGAAGCATTAAACACAACACGTAACTTGGTAGTGGCGGAATCCGGGCGAAGGACACATTGATGAGGGATGTAATATTTTGCTTTTGTTAGCTGATCGATCGAAACAACACTCATATGACCGCGGTCTAAATAATCCTTCATAAATTCCTTGTATTGTTTATATAAATCAGGATTCTTGATAATTTTCCGTTCTATTGAATGAAAGCAACTCAAGGCGATTTCGCGAGACCCTGGAAAAGACCGATCCTGATTTTCTTCCTTAAACGGAAAAGTAACAATGTAAATACCTGTGGGATCGCGAGTGTGTTGAGTTGCAAATATTTCTGTTCAAACTGTTTACAATGGCTGACAGAGTGATTTTCTGAACAGAATGAATTTGATTTTGTCTGAATATGAGGCTTTTCTTGACCACGATTACCAGGGGTCTTCGAACGATCCGGAGGTGAGAAGTGTGTGTCTCGAACGAGTGCCTCACACTTAGTGTACAAAAATGTCAACAACTCCTTGAAGTCTGGTAGCTCTGTATTGATATGTTTTCGTTCATATGCGCACCGCGTTTGCGAATCTAATTTGGATAAGAAATGGTATGAAAGAACGAAATTGCATTCATTGGTAGGTAATCCAAGTCCTCTTAAAATATTTAAATTCTCTGTTGTAGAATCGAGAGCACGACGAAGTTGGTCAGGCGATGTAGATTTTAAGTTTATTTCGAGTATTTCCTTCCAGGAAGTAAATGCCAACTCACGTTTATCTTGGTATCTTTGAGTCAATGTTTGATATGCCTCAAGATACAATGTGCCTTCTGCAGGATACGTGCGAATAAGGGAAAGAGCATCCCCAGAAAGACTTGAAATAGATAGTGCATGCGTTCAGCGTCCGAGAGCGATTTGTTGTTATGAATTAACGAATTATAAAGACTATAGAATCTCGGCCAATCTTTTATTTTTCCACTAAATGTGGGAATGTTTATTTTAGGCAGCTTTACGTTAGCGATGCAAGAGTGGTCGATAGCGATTGAATTTTGTTTAGATTCTCCTGCATCGGTGGGAACTAACTGCCTGTGGATGGTCATGATGTCAAAATATATCTGATCGAATTCTTCTCGAACTTTATCTTCCCGTTCTTTTGACTCGCTGTCTACAATGCAAAGAATATCTGAATGTGCCTCTTCAAAGCTCTCGCTTAGTTTCTGCACGACGGAATAATGAGCAAGAAACGCATTCAAATGAGAAGGTTCTTTCTGAGCTAACTCAGCGACTTCAAGCGCCTTCCTTTAACGATTTAATGCGAGGGTACGCATACGCCGCAAAACAGGTAAGTCTCGAACGGTAAGTGCAGGTTCATCATCAACCACGGTGAAAGGTTTACGTTTCTTAGATGAAAGATCCATTTTCGACTTTCGTCTAGTATTGTAAGACATTTTATTACGATTTAATAACCTACGATTTAAAGAAAATAAAGTATAGCTTACCTATCACAAGAATAGGTAAACAACGTAAGAACGAAATCGAGCAACAAAAGAATAAAATGTAGGCAATTACCGAACAACGAATAAACGCTACACGGTAGGTGAGTATAGTGCGAGAATAGATAAATAACCTTTTGTAAGATACCTACCTATTTAATATCAAACTTTTACTGATAGGTATTAACTTCAATATGAAATCTAAATGAATGAACAAAAACAAGCGGTGAGATTTACACTTCGGGGAAAACTGCTAAGACGAATAGCCGATGCGAAGCGCAAGCGAATATGATTCTTTGGCAAATGACGTAAGGTCGATGAAATCGATTTGCACTTCGGAGAAAATTGCTAAGACTAGCCGATGCGAAGTGCAAGCGAATATGATTCTTACACCAATGACATAAGGTCGATGAAATCGAGTGAATATTGCCTATGCACGATACGATAACCGTTTCTTTTGGGGGAGTATTTTAATTTGCGTGTGAGAAGGCGAAATACGAATAGGTACGAAAAGAAAAACCTCAGAACACTAGCCCGAACGGAATGTAAACTTAAAAACAATTTGAAATAAAATTATTCCGAGTTCTAAGAAATACGCGACTAAATTGTATAGTGCTTCTGCACTAACGTGGAAGTACGGATGGCGGAACGAATTATGTGATGTGTATAACCAACCTTTTTTAGGCGGGTTATACTAAATGCGTTTTTCGTTGTTTTTTACGAAATAAATGAATTTCTACACGAGAAACACTAATGAAATTCAACGAACGAATTTAATAATATTGAAATATTTGTTTGCATTCGAGAACTAAATAAAGGTTTTACTTTTAACACAATATGTAATTTTATTTTACGTAATGGCGGTTGGTTGAGGCTTGTTTTACGAAGTACCTACTTAGTAAAATAGTTAGAATAATATTGTTGAAAATTGCAATTTCTTTGTTCAACTTGCAAGATAGGTATATCTAAATCGTGTAGAAATAACGTTGTGAAGAGGAAATTAGACCGATTTGAATGAATTGTAAATCTAAAGTCCCTGGTTTCGGCACCAATAAAAATGTGGCAGCAAGACATTACCTGCCCATTTTGGGGGCAACCACGAGTGGTGTTTGTGTTAAGGTTCACTTTTCCTTGTTTGGATTTTTGATAAATTTAATACGTGTTGTTTAGAAGCTAGTATATTGGCGACTGGTTCAATATTATAATAACACTTAGTTTTAAAGACAAATGAGACGTACATATAGCTAGTTATGCGGATATGTGATTTGCGAATCTACTGAGACAATTATCAACCTAACATACCGCCCACCAAAAGGACTTTAAGTTCTTTTATAATCTTAATTAAGTTCTAACAATTATCCACTTAACTATCAAGTATCTAATTTCAAATTGACAGTCTAAAGCACAAATAATACAAATAAAGAAAATATGAAATTCTAATTATACATATTAAAATGCAACTAAAATCCACTATATCTACTAAAATCATTCAAAGTAGCTTAATAATTTAAGACAAACTAAGTAAAATCAACTGGCAATGCACATAACTTGGTAATAGTTCTTTTAGTTATGGAACCTCCACTTTTCACACTATACACCCTGGTGTTACCATCCATACCGGGATGTTTATCTGTGATACGTCCTAAGGACCATTTGCTAGGTGGTTGATTTTCAGTCTTGATCAACACAATATCACCAATTGCAAATTCCTTCTGTTTCTTCATCCATTTGGGACGCTGCTGCAACCTAGTCAAATATTCCTCTTGCCAGCGTCGCCAAAAGTCATGAAGAATCTTTTGTGTATGTTGCCATCGTGACAAATTATGAACCTTCACGGCTTGCAGATCAGGTGAAGGTACTATAATCGGTGGTTCTCCAATCAAAAAATGGCCAGGAGTTAATGGATCTAAGTTTTCTGGGTCAGTGCTATCTATTGGGCACAGCGGGCGTGAATTCAGGCAGGCTTCTATCTGACATAATATTGTAGTCATTTCCTCGAACGTCAGGTTAGTTGTAATAATGCGTTTTAGGTGGTACTTAATCGACTTCACGCCTGCTTCCCATAAACCTCCAAAGTTCGGACTATATGTTGGGATAAAGTGGAATTGTGTGCCATCTGTAGTTAGCGTGGATGTAACTTCTCCTGCCATCTGTGCTTCATTCCACAAATCATGAAGTTCTCTGTTGGCACCCACGAAGGTTTTGCCGTTATCACACCACAGGTGGGCACATTTACCTCTTCTGGCAACAAATCGTCTAAAGGCTGCTATAAATGCCTCTGAAGTGAGGTCTCCAACTAGTTCTATGTGGATTGCTTTGGTGGACATACATACGAAAATTGCCACATATGTCTTTTTAGTTTTGTTGCCTCTTCCTCTAGACACCAGTGTTTGAAACGGTCCTGCGAAATCTACACCGCTATGCAGAAACGGTCTCGTCGGAGTTACTCTTTCCACTGGTAAGTCTCCCATTATTTGTCCTTTCGTTGTAGCATTCATTCGGGCACACTTCATACATTTATGAATATGTTTCTTTACCAGTGATTTAGCTCTTATAACCCAGTATTTAAAACGCAAGTGACATAACATCAACTGTACTCCACCATGAAGTGTTTTGTCATGTGTGTCAGCAATTATAAGCTGTATCAGTGCGTTTCTATTTCCCAGGACCACAGGATTCTTCTTATCATCTGGTAAGTTAGCATGTCTTAAGCGACCGCCCACCCTGAGTATATTTTTCTCGTCTAGGTATGGATTTAGACATCGCAGCTGACTGTTTTTCTTAACTTGTTTTCCTATTTTTATTCTATCTATTTCTTCTTTAAATTCTTCTTCTTGAGCCTTTTTAATACAGATCTGTAGAGTATCTTCTAATTCTTGCGTTGTTAAATTCAGATTTTCACTGTTTATATTCTTCTTATAGTTTAAAAATCTTCTACAGTAAGTAATCGCTTTTATTAAATCTGTTAATGTTTCAAAATGTTCAAATTGTGATATTAAAGTTGTTTCAGGTTCTTCAACCCGTTCTGCGTTCAGGTAAGTATTGATTTTAGTTTTCTTCATTTCCAAATCTGTTTCTGTTATTTCATGTTTAATATTTATTTTTGTTTCAGATAGCCAGCCCGGTCCGTGCCACCATAAGTTACATTTCTTCAAGTCGGATAATAACATTCCTCTAGATGCTAAATCAGCGGGATTTTCGTGTGACTGAACATGGAACCAGTGCTTGTTATTAATGTTTTCAACAATTTCGACTACACGGTTTGCGACGAAGGGTTTCCACCTGTTAGGTTCACCACTAAGCCATGCGATAACAATTGAAGAGTCAGTCCATGCGTACATTTGTGTTGTCGGTATCCTCATTGATTCTCCAACCTGCTTCATCAATTTTGATAGAAGTAGGGCACCACAAAGTTCTAGACGAGGTAACGAAATCGTCTTCAATGGTGCTACTCTGGTTCTGGCAGCTATCAGTTTTGTTTCAATCTTGTTGTCTTGAGTTTCAATTCTTATATAGACTGCCGCTGCATATGCACGCATTGAAGCATCGCTGAATCCGTGAACTTGTATTTTGTTTTTGTTAACTGTCATCGTACCAAGCCATCTATCTATTTGTATTTTAGTTATGTTAACGAGGTCTGATCTTATTTCTTTCCATTCTTGTTCTAATGTGTTACTAACTTGTTCATCCCAGTTAACCTTTTCAAGCCAAAGCTTTTGTATTAAGATTTTAGCCATAACAGTGCTCGGTGCTATCCAACCAAGGGGATCAAACACTCTTTGTATATCAGACAATATGCTTCGCTTTGTTATTGACTTGGTTGTGGGTGTCAATTTAAGATTGTATTGAAACTGGTCTGTTTTTAAGTTCCATTCTATTCCTAATGCTTTGAGAGTTCCATCGAGATTTAAATCAATATGTGCTTTTGCAGATCTTTTATCTTCTTTTATATACTTCATTAAATCGATACTGTTGGATGCCCATTTCGTAAGTTGGAAACCGCCTCTTTCTAGTATGTCTGATAAATCTTTAGAAAGTGCTTTAGCTTCAGCTACTGAGTCTGTGCCAGATAAAAGGTCGTCCATGTAGAAATCCTCGTTCATAGTTTGCGCAACAAGAGTATTATTCTTAGCTTCATCTTTAGCTATCTGTTGAAGCGTTTTAACGGCCAAATATGGCGCAGACGCTGTGCCAAAGGTGACTCTGAGTAATCGATATTCTTCCAGGTTATCTGATTCTTGTTGCCTCCACAAGATTCGCTGAAATTCTGCGTCTTCTTTTGTCACTAATACTTGGAGGAACATCTGTTTTATATCTGCCATAAAACAGACTTGTTTCATACGCCATCTCATCAAAATGTTTCTCAAGTGTTCTTGCAGCTGAGGACCCACGAGTAATTCATCATTCAATGAAATGTTGTTTGATCCTTTACACGACGCATCAAATACAACGCGTGTTCGCGTGGATTCTTTGTCGGCTCGGATAACAGCGTGGTGAGGTAAGTAGACCGCTCTTTTATCCTTTTCATTATCAGGTACCTTCTCGATGTGTCCTTGTTCTATATAGTCATTTATAACTTTACTATATTCTTTTTGCAGGTCTGGCGATTTCCTGAACTTCTTTTCCAATAGTGTAAATCTATGTGTTGCTATCGATTTTGTATTACCATCTGGTGATTGTGGACTGTATGTATTAAATGGCAATTTAACAATGTATCTTCCTTCTTCATTTCGAGTTGTTGACTTTTCATATATTTCTTCACACAGTTGTTCTTCCTTTGTTAAGTGTCTATTATTGTCTACGTCAATTTCCCATATTGATTTCAACAGGTCTTCTATGTCAACTGAATGATGCATGACAACATACTGGTTTTGATGCGTTGTATTAACTTCTCCAAAAAGAATCCATCCCAACCTGGTTTCCTGAGCGCTTGGTGTGCCTGGTGGACCTTTGATTAGGTTGTTTTGCAGAATTTCCGCATATTCTTTCACACCCAAGAGTAGATCTATTGACCCTGGCTTGAAGTAAGTTGGATCAGCCAGGTTGAGGTCTTGAATGTGTGCCCAATCTTCTTTATTGATTGATTTGGTGGGTATCTTTGCGGTCAGTTGCTTGGACATTACATATGCCTTGATTGGTAAACAATAGTTTCGGTCCAATCGTGATCTTATTCGTAGCTGTACCACATGTTTTATTTCAGTCTTCTGGGATCCCACCCCGGTAATGCTTGCTTTTACAGGTTGTCGTTCGAGCTTCAATAGTTGAGTCGCCTTCTCGCTAATGAAAGCTGCCTCGGAACCTTGATCTATAAGCGCCCGCAGTAAAATGGTGTTACCTTGCTCGCTTGTTGCTTCCACTACTGCAGTTGCTAACAGTGCTGCTACTTTCTTCTTAGTATTGCAATGCGACGCCATCATTGTATTGACTTGTAATGATTGCTCTTCATTTACATGTGTTGCAGCTGGAGGTGAGGTGACTGATGACTCTCCAAGCTGCTTGGTCCTCGTTTCATGTAAAAGGGAATGATGGCGCCTATGACAAAGACGACAAGATACTGGCACTTTACACTTAAATGCCGAGTGTCCTGGTACTAAGCAGTTAAAACATAATTGTTTGGTTTTCACAAACTCTCTTCTTTCAGCAGGTTCCTTCTTGCTGAATTCCTTGCAATGACTTAAACTGTGACTTTCTTTACACATCACACAAACTTTCTCCGTAACTGGTGTAGCAACATGGCATGAACGCTCCTTTATTGTTTTATTGTCCTTTGATGTATTATTGTGATTTGTTAATTCTAGGGTACGGTACTTCGTTTCTAAGAACTTCTTGAAATCACTCCAGGTAGGTAAGTTTTCAGATTCTTCCTTATATGCATGTTCTTCCCAGTTTTTGTGCGTCTCTGAGTCCATCTTCTGTACTAGAAGATATATAAGGAATGGATCCCAAGAGCCGACGTCAATATTTAAATTAATTAAGTTGTTAAGGCACTCCGTGGTTGTATCTAACAACCCTTTTAACTGGGAAGCTGATTGAGAAGACATCTTCTTTTGGTTGAATAACCTTTTCATAGAATGGTTCAAAAGTAAGCGTTTGTTGCCATATCTCTTTTTCAAAATATCCCATGCATTTACATAATTTTTATCAGTTACCTGTATATGCTTCAATAGTGATTCGGCTTCTTGACACACACAAGTCTTCAAATAGTGAAGCTTTTGAACATCACTAAGCGAACTGTTATCATGCACCAACGACGTAAACAAATCTTGAAAAGTTTGCCATGATTCATAATCACCGGAAAATTTTGGTATCTCGATCCTCGGTAGATGCACGACGTTATTTTGTGGACTTGTGGAGCCGAAACTACTATTTGCTGACTTTGATTGCACTACAGATTGTTCAGATATCGCGATAACCATGTCCTTTAAGTCACCTTGAAGCACGTTAAACAAATCTTCATAAATAAAAAACTCCTCATTTAAAAAATAAGGTAAAGTTCCTTTCTGTTCCTTCGGTGTAACTTTTACTAAATCTTTATGTGCAATTTTGAAGGTATCCCAATAGTCTTCAATGATTTTTATACGTGCTTCGATATATCCTCGTGTTAAGCGTGCTTTAGGACATTTCCTCAGGTTAACTTGTGTTTTCCGTAGCAGGTTTGCAGTATCTTCTAACACGGAGAGAAATTTCTGTTGTTCCTCAGTCGTCGTCATTGTCACGTAAAAACACTTGAATGCAGCCGATTTCCGATGCGTAAAGTAGTTACGTAATTAGCAGTCCTCGAGTCGTAGTAAACAACTTGCCAATTCTTAGAAAACGATGCGCGCAAAAAAAAGGGTCGGCTTATCGCTGTTGTGGAATGTGATCCTTTTGTTCTCTCATTAGGTGCCCGTACTGGATGGATCCGGCTCGATTGCGACCATATGGTGGTTGTGTTAAGGTTCACTTTTCCTTGTTAGGGTTTTTGATAAATTAAATACGTGTTGTTTAGAAGCTAGTATATTGGCGACTGGTTCAATATTATAATAACACTTAGTTTTAAAGACAAATGAGACGTACATATAGCTAGTTATGCGGATATGTGATTTGCGAATCTACTGAGACAATTATCAACCTAACAACGAGTAAGTATTGATTGAATTGGCTGGTTGCAACGCTTAAGAAATCCGCAACTAAGAAAGAAGCCCTTACCTTTTGGCTACGTACGCCTTGGTCCAGAAGCTGAGTACGGCAGCAGTAGGTAGGTGGCGGGGAGCTCCCACGTTTTGTTTTCCAGCTTGTAAAAGTTCGTTTTGAGGCTTCAAAATACACGGAACGTTGAGACTGATAACTTCACACACGCAGAATAAAAGGTCCTTCACTATGATTTTTGGCTGTACGAGAACACTGCCAATTGGTTCGAGCCTCCGTTCCGGTCGCGGAAATCACAACATTGCAATTACCATTCGATCTTTGGGCGGTAATTTGGAATGAACTTTAAAATTTAAATATGTATGAACATGAATAATTAAGATAACGAAACACTCGGTGCTTTTCTTGTAATTTTGAGGAAAAGTTGGTTTTTTCAACGTGATGTACAGCTAAAGTTTGAAGAAACTCGTTATCAATACCCAACAGTGATTTGACAATCTATTTCGTGAAAGTGATTCACGGTGTGAGCTGCTGACAGTTGCTGGTGAGGCGTCCCGGAGCTGGTCTGAAGGTTAGTGGGCCAATAGTTTTGCAGTACTGACGTCGAAACCATTTATCATTCTTCAGCTCACAGGGTGGGTTTCATAGGAATCAATATAATTACTATCTAACCATAACTTCAAACAAATGAGCTCCCCGCGTGTTGTCGGCTATTTACACGCCGCTACATCGCTGCATCGTGTAATGACAAATATCCGATATTTTCAGCATTTTTCCTCTGACATCATTTAATTTTTCCATGATGAGAAAATATGAAATCAATTGGTGATTCTAACTTTAAGTAAAGACTCTATTAATTCAGCGAGACATTTTTTGTATAATTTATTTCATTGCACATTGGAATTTCGCATTTTTTTAACAACATAAACCATATACGAAAAACTTACATTTTCAGCATTATTGCTGATTTCTGAAAAAACGCGAATCAACTTCGCTATTCTGGCACCATATTCGGACTCAGCAACCCCGAAAACATAAAGTTCAGGTGGTCTGGTCTTTCGCGCAGGGTACTTTTTTTTTTGTGGGCCTGTGTAATCTATTATAAGAAATAATCCGTAAGAATGAATTAGTTGGTGTATCAGAGTTCTACGATTAGACAGTTATGCAGCAACGGACGAGTAAATTATTGGGTTGTTCGCTAATTCATGTCGTTTTTTTTCATCTTTTTCAAACTATATTTATTTATATTAACAGCAAACGTTAATCAATGATATATTGACCATTTTGTTAGATGACCTTTTGCCATCTTTCGGTAAGCTGAAAAATTCCACGATCGAAGAAGACCTTGTTTTTAGAAGCGAAGAACTGGTCCAACTCATTTTTAACAGCATGATCGGAATCGAAAGTTTTACCATTCAAATGGTTTTGAAGGGAGTTAATCAAATGGTAATCTGATGGTGCTAAGTCAGGGCTATAGGATGGATGTGGCATCAATTCCCAATTGAGCTCTGTTAATTTTTGACGCCTTATCAAAGAGGTGTTGTGGGTTTGGCGTTATCATGATGAAACATCACGCCTTTGCGATTGGTCCGTCCAGGGCGTTTTTTCTTGATTTATTCATTCAATTTAGATAGTTGACGACAACAGACATTTGAACCAATAGTTTGGTTTCTAGGAAGCAGCTCAAAGTAGACTATACCCTTGTAATCCCACCACACAGAAAGCATAATCTTTTTTTGGTGAATATTGGCTTTGGATGTCGATTGTGCGGCTCATTTTGCTTGGTCCGGGATCGTTTTCGGACTACGTTATCATAAACAATCCATTTTTCATCACCCGTTATGATTCTTTTTAGAAATGGCTCGTTTTGGTTACGATTCAGCAAAGAGTCGCATATGTTAATGGGTTTGGTGAGGTGGATTTCCTTTAGTTCATGAGTAACCCAAACATCCAGTTTGTTTAAATAACCAAGCTGTTGTAAGTGCAAGTAAACGTTTGAATTCGATATGTTGAGCTTCTCTGCTATCTCTCGAGTTAGTTTCGATTAACGCCTTAATTTTGTCGTACCAGTATGTGGTGCATCTTGCACATTAAAATCTCCAGAGCGAAAGCGAGAAAACCAACGCTGATACTGGCGTTCAGTAAGGCAGTCCTCACCATAAACTTCACACAATTTCTTCCGAGCTTGCACCGCATTTTTGCCCGTTCGAAAATAAAACAATAAAATATAATGCTCACTTTGATTATCCATTTTCAACTTAATTTGTAACCAAGTTGTTTTTACTAATGACGCTCAGTCTTTGACTATGGATAGTCTAAAGTGTAATCTTTAAAATAGTATATAATAATGTAAGCTACGCAATCACTGCTACATGAAATTGCAGTTCAAGCCATCTATGAGAAAAAAAACCGGCCAAGTGCGAGTCGGACTCGCGCACCGAGGGTTCCGTACAAACCTGTAGATATAAAGTTTTTTTTCTTTTAAATATTTTTATTATATGATGTAACTAAAAATTTACGGTTTTCGCAATTTTTCCTTTGTCTGTGCTATAAGACGTTGCTTCGTACAAAATTTCAAAATTCTAGATCGACTGGAAGTACCCTTTAGGTTTTGATTCCCTTGCGAGTTTCGAAAATTTGCGGAAATTTGCAGCATAAACGGCTATATCTTTTGTTTGCGTTAGCTTAGAAGTTTGATTTTTTCACAGCTTTAAGGGACAGTAGATTTGAGTATTTGATATAAATTTCAGCTTGATACCTCCATGCGTTCCTGAGAAAAAGGGTCTTGACAGACGGACGGACGGACGGACGGACGGACAACAAAGTGATCCTATAAGGGTTTCGCTTTTTCCTTTTGAGGTGCGGAACCCTAAAAATGACATTAATTATCGAACAACCCAATAAAGCAAGGAATAGGAAATTGCTGTAACTATTTCGCGAGCATTTTACAATAACTGCGTAACACACTATTAATCAGAATCGGAATTATTTTGAAGGATATATCCATTGCTTCATAAGTTCGAAAAAAATGTCTGCTCAACAAGGTAAATAACGCAATTAATGTTGTTGAACTGTCAAAGTGAAAGCTATTCCTGTTGTTAGTGAGTTACGCAATTACCCCTCTAACGATTACAACAATGAAAGATTTCTTACAGGTTAGAATAGAATTTGAAAAGCTAGTTAACAGCTTACTCACGGTTAATCAAATAATTCATCTGGCACAGCCGAGAGTTAGAGTTAAACGCGTTACGTGAAATAACTAGATTTCTACGATAAAAAAGGGTACACTGTGTGCAGTTCACTAGTAAAGCCTCAGATTGAATATCTTATTAAGGTCTGGAGATCAATAACAAAAACAAACGTACACAAACTTCAAATCACCCAAAATAAGATTATTAAAGCCTTCTCCACAAATAAAGTATCCACAAATAAAATTTATAACGACACTAAGCTCTTTAACAGCACCGAAACACATCAATATAATACTTGTATATTAATAAGAGAAATCATTACTAAAGAAATACACACAGAAATCTATATATATAAAATTCAAAGTCTTGAGTGACTGACTGACTGACTGATATATCAACGCACAGCTTAAACCGCTGGTCCTAGAGACATGAAATTTGGAGGGTGTGTTCTTTGTGAGGAGTCCACTAAGAAAGGGTTTTTTGAAATTACATTCCTAAGAGGGTGAAATGGGGGGTTGAAATTGTGAATATTTTGACATCCGCGCGGGCGAAGCCGCAGGCAGAAGCTAGTTACATATAAAAGGAATAATGAAGTGCAAACACGATCATCACGTCGGGCGACTGACTAAGTATACACCGTGACATTTAAGTCGTCTTACAAAGGTTGTCCACTCAATGTATCCGACATAATATACCTCTAGGCATGATTAAAAATTGTTACAATTAATTAAAATAATAGTATTAAGAAAAATAAATAATGGATTAGAATTATGAAACATCCTTTTAATAATATTTACGTATCATATGGTAGAGAACATACCTACCCAGTGCACGAGTCGGCTAGATTATTCCATCTCCATTTTCCATGAGACAAAATATCTAATTTAAACCATGCCATGCGTCATCGTAATGAATAATATTTTATTTTGTAGTTATTTAAATGTTCATTTTTTTCTTATGGATGTGTAGTAGTCATTGGTTACATGAAGTGGGCTGCCGTTGTGAGACGACAAAATGTCACAGTGTATATAAATTTTAATGTGTTTATTCATATTCATAGTGATGTTCCGAGAATAGCCGTGGTCGTATGCCACTTTCAAATCCGAAACTTTGCTGTAAAGCATCGTTCACTACGACAAAGTTTTGTATTTATTGTTTTTTTAGAGTTCAAATAATATGTCTAGTTTTTTTGATTTGTGTTAATCGATAAACTAGAGGTAGTATTTGAACTATAAATGCTTAGGTTACGCATATGCTTAAAGTACGTATTACGTTGAATACAATCCTTGAAGACGAAAGCCGGCTGCTAAAGTGAAATTGGGGTTGAAGTATAGATTGCTGCATGTCAGATGACCAATAAGCAAACTTAGGTACTTACCTACCTACTACGAAAACCCAGAATATAACAAAAAGAAAACTTGTGGGATCGGAGGGCCCCCGAGACATACGAGTAAAAGAAAAAGACTGACAGAAAACACAAATGTAAATAACAAAACCATCTAGTATAAGCTTTGAGGAACTCTCATAATCTCATAATGTTCTTCAGGATAACAAACAATTGCGCAATTTTAACCTCGCTATCGGTTCAAACGCCCTGAGAAACCATGACAACAAAACCCATAACGAAAAATCTGATAGGTTCCGCAGCCGCCATTTTAATTTTAAATTTTGATCGCACTATGGACTCTCGATAACAGTAAAAACGATACAAAAGATGAAACATTTGGCAATTTTCGCAGCATTCGATTTTTATTTTGATTTTACAATTGGTTTCAGTACCTGTGAAAACTATATATATTTTTACCTCATCAGCAGCCTATAATATTCCGACTGCTGGGAAAATTGTAAATACCGTTACATTATAATCTATTTTGCGAGATTGTACACTGTCGATAAATTGTGAATTGAACCATACTGCTTCGATTGCGGACTCCCGGCCACCGTAGGCGCGAGCTTGCGGGTGGCGAGCAATGGGTAGCTCGCCGCCCGGTTAGGACCAAGCTCGGGTCGACGGCGCGTAGTGTTCCACGCGCGCCTCAAAGAGATGTCAGCCACACTGAAGGGGTCTGCTAGGACCGATGCCTGCCGGGGTCGCGTGATTGTTCAAAAGAGATACCGTGACCCTGGCACATGGGCAACTGAAGGAACACGGGTGGGTTTTAGTCAGTAAAAGTCTGACACGCCCTCCCGCTCCGCCCAGAGCGGGAGAAGTCATTTGATGATTTCCCATCCAAAAAAAAAAAAAAACCATACTGCTTACAATTAACGTATTCATTTTCGACAGTTCTTGTTCGACTATATCCATTGCAAACCGTCAAAATCGAACTGATGAGTATTAGGTTCCGTGTGGTGCCGGACGTAAAGAATAGCAGTATCCCATTTCTTTCCGTTGGTGTCGTAAGAAGCGACTATAGGACTTACTAGAGAATGTGCAGCAGCGTTCTCTATGCATTTTACCACCATACTGCGAACGCCGAACCAGTCTGCCAAGCGTGGCGATTATGGCCCATATTAAACCACCCCCAAATTGGGGGAGGCCTATGTCCGGCACTGAACGTCTTTTGGCTGGAATGATGATGATGATGGTGAAATCGTCAAAATATAGACGAACCTGCACTTACCGACAGGGTTCAAATCAATCTACCCGATTTTATCACCCATTAAATTGTGAACCGTCCCTGATTTGTCGATCTTCATGGAAGCTTGTAGTTAATAAGCCAGGGTACTTCGTTCAAATAGGTGAGGTGAGGTTAGAACTGTGACGTGCGATCCATGGCCCTGTATAGGGCCCCGGGGTGGGCAGCTGACCTGACGGCCGGCAGTATCGCCGTTTTGCGAGCACGGCTGTCATAGTCATCAGAGGGTGTCGCACGATCTCTTACGAGGTGGCTTGCACATTGATTTGATCCCCACCGTAGGCACCGTGTCACTGCATCGGCGGCGTGAGGAGGTGCGGGTGGGGTAGTACTCGTGCAGCGACAGACCATGCTGCACCGGTCTGAGCTCCGACAGGTCTTGGTGGCGCAATGGCGGGACAGGCTTCTTCGCCCTACCGCCGGTCATTTAGGGCGACGCAGGGGCTCGGGGCACGACTGCTTCGGGAAGTACCTGCATCGTATACTACGGCCATTGTCAGGAGGACACGGCGTGGCATACGCTTGCAGAATGTGCAACTTGGGAGGAGCCACGCCGTGCCCTTTATTTTGCAAGTAGGAACCGACCTGTGGGATCCATTCAATGGTCGGTGGCGCAGCGTCGTGAGACGTGGTGATCTCCTTTTGCGAAATTATATTTTCGGCAACGGAAAGGGAGAGGGAGATTTCGATTGCTCTACCTGCCCGCAGCAAGCACACCGGGCGTCGGCAGAGGGCAGATAATGCCCTCTACTATCTAGCAACCTATGCTGGGACACAGGCCTCCTCTCGGCGAGAGGGAATGGTCCATAATCCACCACGCGGTCCCAGTGCTTAAGCGTTCCCGTAGCCCCCGGTGCAAGTGTGCGAGGGAAGCTTCTATCGATTAAAACCACGGGGTGGGTGGTTTTAGTCGGTAGAAGTCTGCCAGACCCATCCATCTGCCCCAGGGCGGAGGCCAGCTATGAGGATCACCCCCCAAAAAAAAAGTTAGAAATGTGACCTTCCCGGTGAGTTCCCGCATTGTCGAGGTGGGGGGCTCACTAGCTATGGCTTGGACACCCACGGTGTTAAGAAGAACCAGAGGAGGGCCCGCTCATCAGGGCTTTTGCCGACAAGCCAATCATGTAGCGGCCAACAAGTAGGGTGCGGTGTCGCTTGAGCGACATCGTAACAGAGGCGGGCCGCGGTGTCGTATGGGAGGCATCACGGCTGAGGGTTGGAGGCCACGGTGGGAGAGGAGTGCTGGTATTGAGGTGCTCCGCTCTCCCTAGCTTCCGCGGCCTGAACGGGGTTGTCACCATCCGATGGCGGACGTGGTGAAGCCGCAGGGGAAGAGGAGTGTTGGTATAACGTTGGCCGCTCTACCTATCCCCTGCGGCTGAAACGTGGTAGGCGGCGGGGCCATTGTCCTGACCCGTCGTAGGGGGGCCAAGGGTACCATACACGAGGTCGTCTGGCGCTCATGTACTAATTGGTCCCCAGGGTGGTCACGGCATGCTATATGTTCTGGCGCGCCGTAAATGGGGAGTATCCCCCCGAGGAGGGTCCGGTGAAGGGTTCGCGGAAGAATGCCTACGCATGCCCGTGTTCCCGCCATAAGTGGCACAGGAGGACACCGTGGAGTATTAGTGGGTTGGAGCTCCACATAACTGCGCTATCTCCACGTGGTAGCGCAGTATGCTAAAGCATTTCTCCACGTTGAAAACTAAACACAAAAACAAAAGTTAAAACTGTGACAGTTACTTTGCTATTAATTATTATTTATTTATATTTAAGCCAACAAGGACCAATTACAAATCGTAAAAATCGTATTAAGTATAGTATCGTATTAAATGTTAGCGCAAGATGCTATCCGTGGCATGCAAATTTCGTACCAGTTCACAATTTGTCGGTTTGCCATAGACAGATAAAGTACCAAAAAATAATGCGTTAAATTGTAAATTGTTTTGCAGTTCACAATTTTTTCATAGTTTATAATCTCGCGAGATAGATTGTAATCTAATGGTGTTCATAATATCACGGTGACACATATATTGAACCGCTAGTGCAGATTTTCGCTTTAAAAGCTGCGCTTTGCGTTCAGTGCAAATTTTTATCGCAAAATTGCCTGGTGAGTATTTATTAGATACTGACTCTAGCTCTTCACATTAACAGTTTCACCACCATGACCGAAAATTGCTGGTAGAGTCAAAAACTCCGCCCGTGCCGGTGTTGCTGGAAATCATACAATCTTGTTCAAGCAAACCAATCAACACATAGTTATTATTAAGAATTTCGCGTAAATTGTGTTAACATATTAATTTACACTAAATGCGTGCTTCAAATTGTACTATTGGAAATTGAACTCCCCCAAGCGCTGCCACTGATTTTATGCTTCTCACATCCAGCGGAGTCGCGCGGCCTTCACCAGATCATCGGCCATGTTGTGGGAGGCATTCCCACGCTACGTCTTCTAGTACGCGGTCACCGCTCCAGTACCTTCCAGCCCCATAGGCCATCTGTTCTGCGAGTAATGTGCCATGCCAACTGCCACTTAAGTTTGACAATGCTTCGGGTTCACTCAGTCACCTTGGTTCTCTTAATTTCTGATTCCATCACGTAGAAAAAAACCAAGTATAGACGTCTCCTACTCCCCTTAGAGGTGACTTTCAGTCTTCTTATGAGGCCCATTGTGAGCGGCACTAAAACTTTTTAGTGCCATATGTCATTCAAATTAGAAGGATGTCCCTAAAATTCTATAATCATAGAATTTTGAAAAATATTATATTATGGTTAAATACAACTGTATAATAGTTACTTGACCTGAAAGTTTAATAAAGTAGGTGGTAAGTTTAATAAAATTTATATATATTTATATTTAATTGAGCTGGGGTTGGGGATAAATTAATTGAGACCAACTTTACTAAAATACACAAAAACAGTTTAATCAACCAATCACAAACACCGCAGTAATTATGTCTCACTTGTACTGTATCACTTGAATCGCATTCGATCGCATTCGTAATCGAACTGGCCTCTCAGCCCGAAAATCCGCTATTTATAAGCCGAGCAGAACATTCGCGAACAATCGCGACTCTTTACCACAGTTTGAGGTAGCGTAAAAGATTCCAGATATTAACAGGGACAACTGTTTAATTCCGCTATTCAATAATAAATAGCGGTAGCGTCTACGTACAATTGTTCGTGTAGCGTGTAGTACTTGCTACTTGATAACAGATGGCGTTAGCGTGTCGTTTCTAGGTCGATCTAGGTAACACTGCCCCCTTCTTATTCTCATCATTATTTCCGTATTATCGTGCCAATCGATCTACATGAACAGTTTTAGGCGCAGTTCGCATACCCTTTTGTATTCGGTAAGTGATGTCGTTGATTTTGGTCACAATCCGGTAAGGCCCGTCCCATTTTGCCTGTAGTTTAGGGGACTTCCCTTTGCTGCGCTATGCAAACACACTAACGAACCTTCGTCGAAACCAGTATTGTCCATCTTCCGATCACAACGAATTTTAATTCTCTCGGACATCTGTTGGCCTGATTCTCTGACAAGCTCATATACGTCATTCATCTTGTTGCGCAGATCATGTGCATAATCTGTTATACTGCGTGGAGAATCAGGGGGATGCCGGTTATTAGATCAGCTGGTAACCTTAACTTCCTTCCAAAGTTCGCGAAGGCTGGCGTCACAGTTGTACTCTCGTGAACTGCACTTCGGTATGACAGAAGAAACGGTTGTATGTGCTTGTCCCAATCCTTTTGTCTGTTTGCTACAACTTTTGCCTGATATCTTTCCAACGTCTGATTAAATCTTTCCACCATTCCGTCAGATTGTGGGTGGTATCTGGTTCTGGTTTTGTGAGTACCCATAACCCGACATGTTTTCTGAAACACTTGAGACTCAAATTTTCTTCCTTGATCGCTGTGGCTTTCCAAAGGTAACCCAAACCGACAGAAGACTTCGTGGACTAAATTATCAGCAACTGTTGAAGCTTCTTGATTAGGGCGAAGACTTCCGGCTACTTGGTGAAGTAATCCATGAAAATTGTGAAATATTTATTTCCACTTTCACTTTCAGGGAATGGCCCAGCGATATCTAGTGCTATCCGTTTTCAGGGGGTTCCTACATTGTACACTTTCATTGCACCCCAGCTGCGTGTGTGAGGTCTTTTTACCGCTGCACAACTGGTACATCTACGACATCAGTCCTCCACATCCGCTCGACAATGGATCCAGTAAACGTTCTCGGATCTTTAACAGAGTCCTTCTTACTCCCATATGACCTCTTGAACAACCATTGTGGTAAAGCTGTAGAACTTCTGGTGCCTTCGTTTTCGGGGCTACCATTTGCAGGAGACAGCTACACCCTCGAGCATTTTCTCCATTTCCGGACAGGACACCATCCTGGATCATCAAGCTCTCCCACTGTGCCTAATAACTTTTTGTGGTGGTACTAATCGCTGCAATATCACACCATTTCGGTTTGGGAGCAGTAACTTTAATCCACTCGAAAAATGGCCAGATATCTGTGTCACTTTGCTGAGCATGCTGTAGGGTTTCCCTCCATTCGTCACTAAGGTCTGTTCTGAGCATCCTGACAGATACTACTTCCTTAGCTTCTTGCTTGACACAGTCCTTGCAATCTTTAGGAGAAGGCCTATTTTACAAGGCTTCGCGTTACCATGGGACTTGCCATCATTGGGTTGTGACCTCGAAATCCTTGGGGCTCTATCAACACTATCCAGCTCCCACCCCACACTTCTGTTATTTATTAGTTTCCCTTGCGGCTGGGCGGTGGCATCTGTCACCCTTCTTACCTGGGTGTGGTTTTCCCTGGCAGTGTTTCGCTTCGGGTAATTCGATCGTAGGTGGCCCTTTTCTTCACAAGTGTAACAACATCTAGGGTTGTATCTAAAACGGTCACGAACAGATGACCCCACAACCTCTTTGAAGCGATGGGCTGGATGATCATAATTAAAAGAGACTGTGACCTCTGAGTTTGTTTCGGCCTTTCTTCTCAGAGTAGTCAGATAGGAAACGCCGACCTCATCTAGCTTTAAAAATATGATAGACGTGTAAAAGTGTTTGTACAAACCTACTTGTAAAAATAATGTCATTTATCATGCCTGCCATCCCTTCGATGAGTACAGGCGTAGAGTGGTACGCTTTTCGAACCAGTTTTACGATTTCCAGGTTCCACTACTGCAGGTTTTCACCATTGCATTGCATACGATTTTTTAAATGAGCACGCTTGTTCCAGGTGTGCGTCACCCTATCTGAATTGTAACGCCTCCAGCAGCTGCTTATAAGTCACATTCCTGCCAAGAGCCTCCAATACGGTTAAGGCCTGGTCGCGAAGGGCCAGAGTAAGCGAGGTCATAGTCTGGCCTGTTGTTCACCCATTTGCTTTCATGACAGCTTCGAATTGAAATTTATATTCATATTCATATTCATATCTTTATTTGCATTCCATAATATGCCAACCACGAAGATGTTTCATCGAAGGGTGGCACTTTAAATCCGCGCGTGGCAGTTGCAGCAACTACGGAAGCTGCAGTCCTGTCTCCAGCCTTCAGATTTCTAAACGCTTTTCTTATGTCAGCGATCTGGATTTCGGCCTCTGAGATACGATTCTCGTGCAGCTGAACCGTCTCCTTCATGGCTTTGATGTCTTTGCCAAATGTCGTGTGTAGATCTTTCAAGAAGATAATCTGCTTTACTCTATCATGCTGAAGCTGTTCTTGCAGTCGGCGGGTTTGTTCTTCCTATCCGCGAGCCTGTTCTTCCTATCGGCGAGCCTGTTCTTTCTGTCGGCGGGCCTGTTCTTCCTGTCGGCGAGCTTGTTCTTCTTTGTCCTGCTGCAGCTACTCCTGTCGGTGGCGGGCCTGTTCTTCCTGTCGGCGGGCCTGTTCTTCCTATCGCCGGGCCTGCTCCTTCAGCATCCTCGTTAGATTCGAAAAATCCATGGCTGGTGATACTGTAGGAACACCAGACGCTTCGGAAACTGGCTCCGTCGTCGGCTGATTACCCCCAGGTGTCTGTCTAGAAGATCCTTCAAACTGCCTCTGATTCACTTCCTGCTGGCGCTTACTCTTGATACGAATACCTTCCGTGTCCTCCTTTGGTAAAACTGACATAATTTAACCCACTTATGACACCAAATGTACACGACACGAACTGGTGTTCGGGATAAATAAACTGAGATCAACTTTACCGAAATACTCAAAAACAGATTAATCAATCAATCACAAACACCGCAGTAATTAGAAAAGTCAAACAGAATCACTTGTCTCGCTTTTACTGTATCACTTGAATCGCACTCGATCGCATTCGTAATCGAACTATCCTCTCAGCCCGACAATCCGCTATTTATAAGCCGAGCAGAACATTCGCGAACAATCGCGACTCTTTGCCACAGTTCACAGGTGTCTCCCTATCGGCGAGCCGCATCTCCGCTCGAGGCAACTATTCTTCGAAGCATTTTTACCGTTACGTTACTATCCGGTAGAGTAGGCAACTATCCCTTTTTGAGAGGTCAATTATAACAAAAAGGATTTACTCAAAACCATTATTCACTATGTTCACAAATATAGGCTACTCTTATAGATCAAAGACCTATGTAGTATACACCTTGTATTTCTCTAATTAAGAACATTTTTTATTTTTATAATAGAGCTTATTTGAAAAAATGCGGCAACTGTCTGGCTGTTACCCTAAAATAGCTACAGAAGGTAAATCTTGCGTTACCGGGCAGGAGCAACTACGTGAGATTGAAAATAGCAGTAAAAAAATAATAATGCTGTCTAGTCATTCAAAGGATAATAAGACTTACCTCAAGGCGATAAGAATCTTGACGAATTTATATTCAACTGTTTGTGTATGGCATAGTAGTCATCAGAAATGTCTACTAGAGTTTCAAAGGAAAATCTGCTCTATTTCAAGGCAATACGGATACTTTTACGGATTCCGAAGAAACGGATTTTGCATGTATTCGGCAGAAAAGATTACGATTTTTCCGGTTACAAGGTGCTAAGTGGGGATTTGTGTATACCAATTGATGCGACATACAAAAATTATTATTTTTCATTTAAATTGACCTCATCTTTTGCTTAGATAATTTATATTGATAGATATTTTTTTAAATATTTTTTTATCGTGCATGTTACATTTCTTTTAATTTTATTATTTATTCTACTTTTGTTTCGCTTTTTGATCTATGTTTTCCATAATTTACATGTTCCTAATAATTAGGGGAAGGCACTAGCTCCTGTAATACAGTGTACACTAGCGCAGGAGCTAGGGAATTCATAAATAGGTTGTACTTTATGTCAATAAAGATTATTATCAATTATATTAATTTACTAACATATTTGAGAAAATAAACACTATTGTCGTATCGTCACTCACAGCTTCATGGCAAGCTTGATTAGCTCACATACAACATGGTGATCTTGTATTTCATCGGGCGAATAGCGAACTTTCTTGACATTTGTGGTGTGCATACTTTAGTTGCATAGTTTCGACGTCATTAAACTTTTTACACAGTGTTATAATTTAAATTTTATCGAGAATGACTTGCTATTCACAAACTTAAATTTGGAACTGAAGAAAGGTGAAAAAGGTTAAAAACTGCCTGGTTACCGGGTACTGGTACCTTAACGATAATATGTAGGTAATTCTAACTTTGAGATCTTAAATAAAACTTGTTTGCCAGCAAAAGTTTTCACTGAAAGTTTGCATAGAATGTATAGATAACGGCTA
Source organism: Aporophyla nigra (assembly GCA_947507805.1). Taxonomy (NCBI): domain Eukaryota; kingdom Metazoa; phylum Arthropoda; class Insecta; order Lepidoptera; family Noctuidae; genus Aporophyla; species Aporophyla nigra. The sequence goes on along the minus strand of OX382291.1, from coordinate 5,917,087 downwards.
AGTGATGGGTTTTACTCACCAATTCGGGAACGTATGCTTTTCAACGTTTCGGCCCCGCGGCATTTTGATTGGTTTTAGGATCCGGCAAAGCCCTGAAAGAAGGTGATATTCGTTACACATATGGAATTAAGTTATTGAAGCACTGGAAGCAACAACGATGATCAGCATCCAGAGCCACTTTTATATTAGCTACTTATTGCATAAAGCGCAGTGCCATCTAGTGTCATGTGTCAAAAGCTTATATCGATCCAGTGGTTCTAGATGGACTGATAATTTTTATTTATTTTATTATTAAGAAATTTCTTCCAGCATACCAGCGTATGGAGAAATTAAAAAGAAATGTAGACAATAGTGTGTGAGAACAAGAAGAGAAAATATGAATATGCAAGAAATTAACATATACCTAAATAAATATATATAGCTAAAATATATAAATAAACATAAATTGTTATGTATATGACGGATGTTCGAGCGGCTGAGCGGTATATCGTCAGGATTTGGAGTTCCCATTTTATTGGGATAAACAAGACGTATAAACAATTACAGGAATATTAATAACACTATTAATCACGCTAAATAAAAAGAAACAATAAAATGGTTACAAGATAGAAAGGTATAGTAACAATACTATTCAACGAACAAACCCTTAAGGTTACTGTTCGTACAGAGACCTAAGCCACCCAAATACAAAGCGTATCTTTCGCTATCAGCTAGTGCCACACAGGCTAGTCAAGCCACATATACTAGTCAAACCACACAGGCTAGTCAAGTGCCACACAGGCTAGTCAAGTGCCGCACAGGCTCGTCAAGTGCCACACAGGCTCGTCAAGTGCCACACAGGCTCGTCAAGTGCCACACAGGCTAGTCAAGTGCCACACAGGCTCGTTAAGTGCCACACAGGCTCGTCAAGTGCCACACAGGCTCGTCAAGTGCCACATAGGCTCGTCAAGTGCCACACAGGCTCGTCAAGTGCCACACAGGCTAGTCAAGTGCCACACAGGCTCGTCAAGTGCCACACAGGCTCGTCAAGTGCCACACAGGCTTGTCAAGTGCCACACAGGCTCGTCAAGTGCCACACAGGCTCGTCAATTGCCCATAGGCTCGTCAAGTGCCACACAGGCTCGTCAAGTGCCACACAGGCTCGTCAAGTGCCACATAGGCTCGTCAAGTGCCACACAGGCTCGTCAAGTGCCACACAGGCTAGTCAAGTGCCACACAGGCTCGTCAATACAGCTATGTGAATATACAGCAGCGCTGTACCAGGTAAACCGACAGTTTTGTCGGGAGCAGGAGCTCTGTAATGAGTCTAGTCCGAAGATAGACTGACTTGCTCACTGAGTGCAAGCTCTTTTATAGGACAACGTCCCGCCATAATATCCACGACAACTCTGTCCGATGGCGCGCGGAAGTATGCCACGTGTTTACTTGATACAAAACACTAAAGTATGCTAAACTAAATAAGACTTACATTATAAAGTTATCAAATAATACAAGAATAATTGTCGTAAATAAACAAATGGTAAATGCATAACGTAATTCATTTCAAAGTTTAAAGTGACATGTCATTTATTGTTTTGAACAAAACTACCGGTTACAATTATCGAAATAAGTTGCCAAAAAATGAATTAGTGAGTACATTAAGTACTGAATAAATTATGTTCCGAATTATTAGACACTATCTGATAGAAAATCACGTAAATTAATGATAATAAAAACAAAGAATAGCAAATTATGCGGACTACCCACAATTTGTATTTGAGAACCAACTCCGACATATATATTATGTACTAGCTAACCCAACAGACGTCCTGTCTCTTTGATGATATTTGAGCACGCATTCTGTCAATTCTATGTCAAATTTTATAATGTTACATTAAAAAAGTTTACATTGTCCTATTATATGGTTGTTAAGTAATCTTAAATAAGTGTTCTTAAATTTTCTAATTTTACGCGCAATTTTTAATTTTTTTTCTTTCATAAGAACTTTCTTCTGACAATTACAAACACAACAAAAAAAGAAAAAGTGAAAACGGTCCAGCCGTTCACGCGTGATGGCGTGACCAAGGGAAATAGGGATTCATTTTTATATATATAGATATATACAAAATTATGAGGAAAGATAATGCTCTTTTACTCGATATTTGAATTGGGAAATAGTTTTTAAGTCTCGAATTGTAGGCGGAAGCGAGTTCCATAATCTTACAGCATGAACAGAGAAGGAATAAGAATAATAACTGGTTTTATAGGGTTGGGATTTAAGGATGGATGTAAGGTGTGATCTGCACGGTGCATCGCTAGGGCGAGCGTAAGGTGTGATCTGCACGGTGCATCGCTAGGGCAAGCGTAAGGTGTGATCTGCACGGTGCATCGCTAGGGCGAGCGTAAGAAAAACGCTCACACAGGTAGGAAGGATTTGACGGGTTGTGTAAGATGTTGAAAAGGAGACATAAAATCCGAGTGTTCCTGCGAAGGCGGATTGGGAGCCACTTGAGTTCCTTGCGAAGGTGAGAAACATGTCTTACTTACGAAGACCGAAAACAAAGCGAATGCATAGGTTTTGCAGGCGCTCAAGCTTGTTTAATAGCTCCTCAGTAGCATCCAGGTTTTGAGATAGTTTCGTTGTGTTCTTATTGCATGGATCACTAATATGATATGCTGTAAAATCTCCAACACGTTATGCTCTCAAGCTTGCTCTACTACGGTAAAGCCAAAGGAGGGTTATGATTTCACTTCCGAAAAAATATTATATTCAAATTGTTAGTATGTATTCAAACATAACCCTTAAATAAGAATGCAATAAATATTCTTCACTCTGACTGTTTTAAATAACATTAAAATACTTCTAAAAAAATATCTACTTAACAAATCAAGGTACTACCATCAAATAATAAAAATAAAAATAACAACCGACTTCCTTCAAAAAAACACTACAAAGTCAAAAATAACTTTAATTTCGAAAGTCGGTGTCTTAGGATCTGTATTTAAAGGTTTTTTGCGACCAACTTTCGAAATTAAAGTTATTTTTGACTTTGGAGTGTTTTTTTAAGGAAGTCGGTTGTTTATTTTTTTTGTAAAAAGTTTTTATTTTTTAATATTTAGGTACGGTAGATACTCCGCACTAATCTAATCGCGTTATTCGTTCATTTGTCGCACAAATACTTAATGCAAATTTAAGACTTTTATGGTTTTCACATGGAGTCCATTGTCTGAATGGAACCAAATTAAAATGGGACTATTCGGAGTAATGAAAAAAGAATCATCAAAATCGGTTCACCCAGTCAAAAGTACAGACGAATACAACAGTTCAGTCAACATACAAAATAAATTTAAAAAATACAGACGAATTGATAACCTCCTCCTTTTTTGTAGTCGGCTAACGTCACGCCTTGTACACCGGAAGGGATGAGGCACAGGTGCATGGCAAGTATACCAATATTCCGCCAGTTATTTTTTAAGTCCCATGTAATAGGGGCGCACCATTTGCCATCCACCAGACAGAAATCGAGACATCAGACTGCTACTGAGAAATTCCAGATAGAAAAACCCACACACCACTTACCCCATAACGCTTTTTTCGACCTGGGAATAAAACTCTAGGACCTCTTACTCAGCAGTAGCACTTGCGGCTACTAAACCAACGAGGCAGTCAAAACCTCAAAATAATATAAAAAACTTGAGAGGTGTCAAGGGACACCCGGATGGAACGAAGTTCCTTTCCAGGATTCATTATTGTTATTATTTTGTATTATGTACAAAAAACCTGTATATGTAAATATTCTCTCTCTCTCTCTCTCTCTCTATACTCACAACAAAAAAAAAACAACAACATACAAAACAAATACAAACAACAAAATATATACGGTCGAATTGAGAAACCTCCTCCTTTTTTTCGAAGTCGGTTAAAAAGTGTCGTTACAACTTTTTCTCTTAATTTCCGTCTAGCCCCCTATCGCAACGCGCCATAAGGAACTTCGTTCCAAAAATAGGTGCTCTCCCACAAACAATGGAGCACTTAATATCGTGTCCAGTCTGCAGGTTACGCAGGAACAGATGATACCTTCAGTACTGACTGAAGTTGTTAAAGTCTTAGTTAAATTCTGTGCTGACTCAATTTGTATTACTATCAACACACTAAGATGAAGATACATCGAATATTTTATGTTCAGCTGTCTCAAATCAAATCAAAAGTCATTTATTCAAACTAGGCTGAGAGTCAGCACTTTTTGAACGTCAAAGTTACATAAGACAGTCCCCCCAAAACGCCCGCCCTTCGACACTTTCTAGTGCTTTAGCTGGGAAGAAGAAGTGGCGGAACAAACTCCCCAGCAGCACTGCTGTCTGTTAAGTTAGAATAACTTGATTTTATACAATATTGTATAAGTTATTAATATAATAAAACAAAACATACATTATTCGCCATATGTCAGCTAGCACACGCCAATATACTAACAACACATTGAAAACTAAACTCAAGCTGAAACAAATAATAAAACAAAATCGTAAACAAAACTTAAAACCTTACTAAAGCCTCCAGGTATAAAGGGCGTGCCCGCTTACATATACAGCGATGCAAATGATACATATACACAATAAAAGAAAACAAAAAAAAATAACAATTATATGAACTACCCACATAAACTGTCAGTAGGAAGACTAATTCTGGATTGAAAGAACATAAACATTGTCTTGAGTTGATCACAGCGACCACCTATTCTTATCTTATCAAAAAAATCGGGTTTTGGGATAGGGAAGCCCTTGTTGCGTCCAATACTTCATTTTATGAATTCTATAGGTAGATAATTTCTATAGTTTCAGTGAAAGAACACCAAGATATAAGTAAACAATATACAATTAATTGGACTTATGGCATTCACAATACCATGCAGCTCAGCAAGTGTTCAAGAAGACAGAAATCAATAATCGTTGTAATAAACTTTTAGTTTAATCATTAAGTTTACTATTTTTGTAAAAAAACATTGTTTTATTTGCTTTTAATACCATAATTTTTTTAAATGTTTAAATCAATATTTGTTGCTAAAAATATAATTATTTTATGTGGTACATTGTCTTTAGCGATAATGCGCCTATGTCGTTACGGCTGGGCGGAGCCTTATTTTCGGCGTTGAATTAAAATGATAAATAATAGAGATAGAGTTCCGGGAGACGGAACCTTTTTTGGAAATTCCCTCCTCCTTAACGATCTTTTTTCAAATTCCTTAAATATTACCTATTGCAATTTGTTATGTGCAAATGAACGAATAAACATACTTTCGATAACCTTTTCTAGACGTCATTTCGAATTGAATGAGCCATCGCTCATATTTTTACGAGCTTTAGCAAGAATTAAGAAGTTTTTGAACATATTGACTAGCCTATACGTTTGTAAAAGTACGTCAAGTGTTTTCCTCGCCTATACCACACGGTTTAAAGAATAAGTCCTTGAATCCGTTTGTTATATGTTTTGTTATTTTATCAAGTGAACACTGAAAGCCGAAATACGGATAACTGTTGGAGCAGACAACTCCCGGTCTATTTTTAAACTCTTAACTTGACAACCAGTAAAGTTGTCATGGCAATTATGTCATTAGCTTGTCAAAAGCTTTTTTATATTTTATTTTTGTTGCTGGCCTTGTAGATTTTAGGACCTTTTTCTATTTTGCAAAGTACCTGGTACTTGTTGACAGGCCAACACTGCGGGAGTAATAAGAAGATTCGTATGACTTTGTTTCGATGCATACTGTTACGAATAAAATTGCGAATGGTACGCCAGTTCGAAAACACATTGAATCGAATACCGCTATATCGAATGACGTCATCGCGAACAGACTGATGCGAAAAACTTCTTCGATGAACAGATTACAATCCCCCACCGTGACCTATGCTTGCGTCGTCCTCGTACACACTAAGCCACAGGATGCAGATCCTCTAGAACCGTTTGTTATGCACACGGGAACCCCTATCTCAGTTCGCAACGAGATCTTCATCTAGATCTCAGAATTTCCACCGTCCAGCAGTTCATGAACTGCTTTTCAAAGCATTTCTTTGACTATGGTCCAAAGCACCGCAACCCTGACTACGACAGCTGCCCGTTACGGTCAGCATTAGCAAGATTCGCTGACCAATTCCTCACCATTCATTCCCAATGACAGTACAATCTGCAGGTGAGTAGTAGGCTAACTAGTATCATTCACAAAAAGAGAAATAGAACATCGTCTTTCCGTACTCGCCAACCCAGGTCCAGAAGTCCATTGTGCCCTACCTGGGCAGAGTATCACTATGTTCTCGTGAAAGTGATGGCCGGCAGCGATCTCTCGCGTCCGGCCCTTGTCCAGACCATGGTACGAAGTGAAAGTGCGTGGGAAATCGTCACCTCCTTCTGCGAAGCAGTAATGCTTGCGAAGGAGGAGACGGAGCGCGTGAGGTCATGCAATCTATGCGCCCCCACGCCCGTAGCCGCTGCAGGAGAAGACGCCCCGGGTATCGGGAGTCCATTGCGGACTTCCGGTCACCGAAGGCGCGGGTTTGCGTTTGGCGAGCTATGGGTAATTCGTCGCCCGCTAAGGACAAGGCCCGGGTCGACGGAGCGTTGAAAAGATGTCAGAAAAAATTGAAAGAGTCCGCTGGGACCGATGCCTGCCAGGGTCGAAAGAGCTACCGTGGCCCTGAAGGAACACGTCTGGGTATGGTAATCATAGTGGGAGACGCCATTTGATGAAAGCCACAAAAAAAAAAAAAAATGTACTGAAGTCCATGCTCGCCCCGAGACTTGGTGCACCAGCCTGCGCCGCTGAGCTTGTAGCTTTAATTCGTCCCGAAATAAACTTGATCTCATCCAGCGTGTCACTTGCGGCCCTCCCCCAGTAACGCCCAAAAGCCGAGGTCCGTACCCCACAGGGAGTGCCCTTAACGTGTATTCGCGGTTTATATGTTTTTATTCCCAAGCAAGGAGGCTTTAATTTATTGAGGCAACGACAGGAAAGTCCGGTTAAAAAGCCGACAACCGACTAGCGAGATACCATTCCACACCAAATTAAAAATTTTAGAACCATCCATAAAATCGAAAGAATTTTGGATAAAATCCCAAAAACACTGCCACCACCACCATGGTGGTGACCATGTAAAAGCATAACTATTTTGATTTGTTGATTGCTATTTAATATCAAGGCAATTAAAAAGTCAACTTAAAACAATATTTCTCACTGCTCTTGTTACCCAATCAGAATCCAAAGACGACGCGAATGTAACAGTAGATTTCGATACCATGAATATCGGACTAAGATAAATAAAAAAAAAAACGTATCACGTCCGCGATGTCGTCATTCAAATTCTGCAGAGCGAACATTTTTTTTAAATTTTTATTTCCTAAGGCACAAAGTCCCAATAACTAAATCCCAAATACATTAAATTCATTACAAAATTAAAACAAAATACACTAAATTCATTACAACATTAAAATAAATTAAAACACATTAAATTAAAATACATTAAATTAAAATACTTTAAATCAAAATACATTAAATTAAAATACATTTACAATCAAATCTAATCCAACCAATACAATAAAATATAATAAGATTTAATCGCCATTAAAAAATAAATTCTACTATAAAATAAAATTACACAATTTCTTTATTATGTTTTGAGCAAATGTGTAATGTGTGCCGATGTTCGCTCAAAACAGATAATATATTTTTCCATTACAACGAGAAAAAGAACACTCGTTGCAACAAAAGCTCGTACAAAACATTTCTATCTTCTATTCTGGCACCAGAATGATGCAACTGATATATAAATCTTTCACGCCGAAAAGAAGCAGTGATTCAGTTTTCTTTTTGACTTCCAATGATATGTATTTCATAATATCGGCTACGTATATTAACTGCATTTTTTTATTGCGCTTATTTTATAATCTAAGGTGCCCGAGTCTTATATGCAATTCTCAATTCTTTAATGCGTACCATAATGTTAAAGCATAGTTGGAAGGGAAATCATTATTTAAGTCACAATTATGGACCCTGTCGGGCACAGCAAGATCAACTAGGAGAGAGGAGGAAGAACACTGGGTGCTTAATTAGAAGTTATATTTTTAGTTAATAATATTATACCTACTATTTTTTATAACAATGTATAGATTTTAAGAATTATAATTATTGTTTTATACATTTGTTCAATTAGTAACTGTAAACTGTTAACAACAAAAAAAAAAACGATGTATTATATATTTATATTTTTAAATGATTAATTATTGTTTAATTCACTATTATAATTTATTGCGTATTTAATCATTATTTATTATTCATCGTAAGTCTATTTAATTGGAAAGCTCCACATATGCACTATAAGCTGGTAGGCGTATGTTAATTATAATTTATCATTTAAGTATTCTCCTATACTATAGTAACATTTACTTACAAGGAAAAGTTTCAATTTATTGATAAAGATGTTATGTGTATTTAGATTATTTATTATTTCGGGTAATTTATTATCTATTTTTATGGCCATGACAAAGGTACTATTAGAGTGCATTTTTAGACGCGATGTTGGTATGTTTAGTCTATTTTTATGCCTTAAAGTAACTTTTGTTTGTATGTCCTCTCTTTTTGTAAAGAATTCTGGGTATTTACGCACAAACTTATGCATGGATGGGCTAAGTCCATTAGTTATTTTAAAAAAATTATTGCATTCCACCAACCGAAGTCAAAAGTCCTAAGTCGATTGACTGCACATAGCAACTGCTCGCTAATCGGTGACGTCGTTTACTCTGATCGTCACTAAACAAATACTTAGGTTTAGTTGTGTAAGTTTTCATAGCGCTTGTCTTTGTTGCTTACTGTTCATAACGGTTAGTCAAACGTTCTTTATAAGTGATCAAAGATGAAACCGCACCTTGAGGCGTCTCCAATTTGTATAGGTGGACAATTAAATCGTGTAAAAACTTGCTTCAGTGTAAGCTTGCATGCTTTCCTTGCTAGATTATTTTTTATACATGTGGGATTTGTGTTGTTGGGCAGACAAAATTAAAAGAAATAATAAAGGGTTAAAGGTTTTCGGTTTAATTAAATTAAAGAAATCTATTTAGATTTCTTTTAAACACACAATTTTACAACTTAAAATATTCTATTTTATTTTTAAGCTTATGTTTTATTTAGTATGAAATTAAAAGAAGAAGAAAACAGGGAGACGCCGGTGTCGATACAGGGTCCAAGCGGCCAGTGGTTAGGGCTCCAGAGACAGGATTATTTTCTACAGTAAAAAAAAGACATTTTTTTTTTTATAAGTTTTAAAAAGTTTCAGAAAGTTATTAATAACGATAAAATTAAGAAGGTAGTACTATTCACTGGTATTTTTTTTTTTTGTTAGGTACTTACGATATTTGGACACTCAGAACTTTTGATTCACAGACAAGTCAAACAGCTCGCCCGCGCGAGAGTTTTGCCAGTAGTGATGGGATACGTGCGGCACAGGGTGCTCGAGAGAGTGGACTGCCAGGACCGCCTCTGCCGCCTTGTGCCCCGCGCGCCTCATTGGTCCAAAGCGCTACCCCCACACCCCATCCCACTAGCCCGCTACACAAAATAGATAGTTACAGAAGGTTCAAGCTTTATCTGACCTTCATTTATAGATCGTCCTTCAAACCTAGAATCAGGACAGGCCCCTTGCGGAAAGTTCAGTTAAAATGCATTGTAGGTACATTGTGGGCACAGCGGTCATTATCTACTTACCCAGTGGTCCAAGATCACACATCCGACAGCTTTCAGCTTTGGTTGAATGCCATAACTACGTCATAGCAACTTTAGGATCTCACACTATACATTTTTTATTCATAACTGGTCGAGCCGCGTCGAGTAGCGCGACAGCTTATTAGTACGCTTTCGACTTCGCTGCGAGTTCGCTGCGACGCGGCGACGCCATACAAAATGTACTAAAAGCTGTCGCGCCTCTACAAGGACGTCGCGCGAATCGCGGGCGATTCGCGCGCGATTCGCGCACGAGTGGTCGCGCCAGTGTGAAAGGTGTTGCGTCGCGATATATCGCAGAATCGCCTCCGCGACAGGTCGCGCGACATGTCGCGCCTGTCTGTACGAGCCTTAAGGCAAAGCCCCCCAAATTGGGGGACGCCTAAGTCCAGCAGTGGACGTCTTACGGCTGAAATGGTGATGATGATGATGATGATCAATTAGGTATTAAATATGTATTTTAATTAAAAATGCCTTCTTCCTGAAACGAATGACGTAATTATCTATGTTTTTATAATTAGAATAGAATATAATACATTTTATTGTCTCCAGTATTACAGCTAGTAGTAGTAGGTACACGCACACACAAAACTATAATACTGGAAGCAAAAGGTTAAAACTTCAGTATTATACTTAGGTCACTCTTGCGGGTTCCTAAGCGCTGGTTTGCAGCTTAAACTCTTGGCTCCTGTTTACAAAAATAAATTAAATTTAGTAACAAAGGATTAATAATAAAAATTATAAGATGATCATACATTAATAATAAATTGTATTAGGAAAAAGAAACAGTTTGTGGACGCGACTGGCTATTCAAATAATACAAAAAAGAAAATAAATAATTAAATATTTAGAACATTACTGAACGACTACGCGCATATTTCAGAGTAATTTGCTGTTATTTTTTTGAAATTCCAAAAAGACACTATTATTTAAAGCTTATTGCGTTTTTAATGCCTCGAAATGGGGGTAGTATATTGTTCCAGATCTTTGATGCTGCATATTTGAAACTGGCCTATACCCTTTAGTTCTGTGTCTCGGTATCATTAGGGTTCCATTCACCTTTGATCTGGTATACAAGCTGTGTGCGTCCTTACACCAAGATAATTTGTTATACACGTATACCTGCAATAATCCTGTTATGTTGTCCCTTATCAGTTATAACAGGGTAGATCTGCGATCTTCTTGGGACTTTATAACAGAAGCGTATGCATGCTTTCTGCACCCTCTGTATGCATTGTTTGGTCTTTTGAAAGAGTTTGGGTCCATATACTACGTCAAAATAGTTGAATGGTGAAAGTACGAGCAGGTCTGATAGGATTTTCCTAATATCTTCGGAGAGGTATTCGCGGATTCCATATAGAACCTTGCATTCTGACTCAGGCCATTAATGTGCCCTGCAAATCTGAGCTCATCGTCCATAACCAGTCCCAGATTTTTGCGACTTTCACCGTTTCCAAAAGTACTCCATTAACTATCAGTGGCTTATATAAATTGTTAACCACTTTAATTTGGTGTTTGGTGCGCAATATCATGTATTTTGTTTTAGACGCGTTAAGCACAAGCGTATTTTTTTGAGACCAGTCGAGGTTGCTCAATGTCTTTCGATATATTATCTATAGCCTGACTGGTTTCAGTTGGCGATAAATAGGTCGGAGGTTCGACTCGCCAATGTCCAATTTCACAGCCTTTCTAATGTCCGCCATAATGGAAGCCAGATCAACAGTGTTCTCGTTTTCCTTGAGGGGGACGTTGCGTATTTCTATTGAAGCTGATCGTGACTGCAAGGATAAATGTTGAATTTGTTTTTCATAGCGGCTAAAAGTTTCTTTGTTTTTATTTTTCTCGATTGTCCAATTCCTGTACGCGGCTTTTTATTTCCTCATAATCTTTATTGATAAAGGACATGGTTTTGTCTATGTCTATCTGAATATTTTTATTCTGGTTCTCTAAGTATTTTTTTTTTAAGTTCCGCCTTTTCCTTAACTAATGTTAATAACATGGCGTCTTGTTCCACTTTCCAGGCTGACAATCTCTCGTCTTGGTCCGCCTTCCATGACGACAACATTTTAGGAGCTCAGTTTTTAACTCTTCACAGGCGCACGAAGTTTCTTTGATCAGGCTCAGCGACGTATTTGGGGAGTTATCTATGCGCTGGCGTTTGCTTCTGACGGTGATATTTTCCGGTTTGTAATAACTGTTGAAGCTGGATCAGTAACAGATTGTGATTTTCCTTGTTTTGCAGGTTTAGTTAGAGATTTCGGCGGTGTGCGCTGCATTTTTATATCCGTGTATTTATTTGTTGGTAGGTTGCTCCAAACAACTCGTAGCGCAGGCAGGCGGAACGCGGCGTCTATCGTGCGCGGTCGTAGCAGATGCGAAGGCGCGTAGGCGCAGTGTAGCACGGCGTAGTGCGACGAGTGACGTAGCAGCGTAGCTCAGCGCGCGCTTGGTATTATTTCCTGGCACGATAACTAACCTCGCTGGCTCGGTGGAAGGGAGCGCGACTGCTGTGACAGGCATTGCCGGTTCGAAGCACGTCGCGACACGGACGAATTAGATTCACTTTATTATGGTAAAATATTCCAATATATATTTGTCTTACTTTAGGACCATCCACTGGGAGGGGCCAGTCCATTTAAAAGTCCAAGGAGTAAAAAGGAATCGAAAATTTGAAGTATAACCAATCACTAATTAGCACGAAATAGATGAGCGACCGAAGGGAAGTAATCACGGATACACGTCCGCACCGATCCGAGACGCGCGGCGGAGTCCCTATCTATATATTTAATATTGGTATTGAAAACAAGTTACTTTCTGTTTTGTTTACAATAATTTACTTACCGTAATCGTAATTCAGTAGGAACCAGTAATTCGAGATACCTAAATAAAATTGGGTAGGTATTGAGGAATGAAACGAAAGTATGGGACAATAGATGTAATTCAAGTCAATATACATTAAAGTTTAAGTACTTCGTTTTACAATTAACAGAGTAAAAACCGTTCCTAAAATCTAGTCAGACAACAAAATTTAAAATGTTTCTCGCGCAAGAGTACCAACGATTAGTACCTAAGTTCACTCATAGATGGCGTTATAGACGGCGTTTGATCCGTTTACAAAGTTCCTCCTATCGCTAACAGTTTTAAAATTAAAAATATTTACTGAACATTCATTTTTGGCTATCAGGGTAATCCTGAATGGATCCGCTGGACGTGTTCTTCGTGACTTTGTTGTCGCTTGCTTGAACTGGGCTGTAACAAAGTGCATTTTCTATAGCAACCAACTTTGGTAGGGATTACGCGGGGCCGCGTTTGTATCCATAACACCTTATATCGCGCTCACGTTCACCAGTTCACGTCGTTGGGCACTTAAATGATATATCATATTGATTTGTTTAAATTCGTTCAAAAAACACTACCCACTACAAATCAAAATAAATATTTGTTTTTAAACAATAAGGTCCGTTTATCCTATACGACTACTCTAAATAGAAATACCGAAGCAAATTGAGCGGTCAGTCTCTTTGAAGTCCAGACTAATCATGGGCAGGCTCTATGAAGACCATGCAGATTAGTATCTGAGATGGTATTTTGAGGAAAACGTAGGTAAACAGTAACTTTGCATTATTATTTATTTGACCATTATAAAAGAATATTATTTTTGTATCCTTAGTAACAGTACTAATATAGACTTTGAGTACTTTCTGTCACTAACTCATCACTAAACAACCTATCGAAAATGCATATCTGAAATAAAAACTGTTTCTTTTTTTTAAAGGAAAAAGAGGTCTTTGCCTTGCACTAGGCCACTAGGGGAACACAGCTGATATATTTATTGTTTGTTTGTTTACCATTAAAAACGTGAAAAGCATATTTATCGTTCTAGTTCTCGCCCTGAGGTAGCAATAGAAAGCTCGCAAATCCGTTTCAACACTTTCTAGTTATCAGTGAATTCAGCACATGTTGTAAAATTCCTTCTAACAAAAGAAGGACCAAGAAAGTTAAACGAAGAGATTTTTCAATATATTTTTTGTGTTGTGTTGTGTGAATATGGGTTTTCATGACGGTAGATATTGATCAATAACAGATTTTTGTGGAAAACGTCATGCACGTATACCAAACTTGATTCGACCTGCTGTTCGAAAAGTTAAACAAAGTTTTTTTGAATATCGAGAGGTTTTACGTTCATTAAACAGGAAGCAGCTGAAAATTTATAATTAACGCGAAAACTCAGAAATCTGAAAACTAAACTCGGTCGGTCTCTACACGACGTGTGTTTTTATGACTGGCCTGTTAGTCTAGTGGTTAGTGACCCTGACTGCTAAGACAGGTCGTGGGTTCGATTCCTACCCAGGACAAATCTTTGTGTGATGAGCACAATTATTTGTTCTGTGTCTGGGTGTAATTTATCTATAATATGTATGTATTTACAAATATATAAGTATGTTTATCAGTTGTCTGGTTACCATAGTACAGGCTCTGCCTAGTTTGGGATCAGATAACGTTGTTTTGGTTGTCCTAAGATATTATTTTTGTCTCAGCGGCAGTTTCTTTTGTGCATACTATTTATTGTAAATAAATAGGTACTTACTCAGTATTGCTTGTTCCGGCTTCGATATCGGAATCCACATTCGTTGATGGCGCTTCGTTCCAGGTTTTAATTGGTACGGGGGCCATCTCAATGTTTTCAGTAGGTACGGCGCTGAAACAAGGTATTGACAAGATAATGATATTTTAATACAATTAATAAATACTTATTGGGTCCGGTGAAGCGGACATTAAATTGGTACAGAACCGTGTAAAATCAATAATACATTTTTCTTTGTCAGTTCGCATCGTTCCGCGTAGCCAGACGGAAATATTTATTTATTCGATTTTGCCGCCATTTATGGTGTATTCGATTGCGGACTCCCAGCCACCGTAGGCGCGAGCTTGCGGGTGGCGAGCAATGGGTAGCTCGCCGCCCGGTAAGGACCAAGCTCGGGTCGACGGCGCGTAGTGTTCCACGCGCGCCTCAAAGAGATGTCAGCAGCACTGAAGGGGTCTGCTAGGACCGATGCCTGCCGGGGTCGCGTGATTGTTCGAAAGAGATACCGTGACCCTGGCACATGGGCAACTGAAGGAACACGGGTGGGTTTTAGTCAGTAAAAGTCTGGCACGCCCTCCCGCTCCGGCCAGAGCGGGAGAAGTTATTTGATAAATTCCCATCCAAAAAAAAAAGCTATGGTGTATCATGTTGACACAAACTTGCGTGTAGCCTCTTGCATTAAAGTGCATAGCAGGCTATTAGGATGTTCCCCGAGTGATTTCAAGTGCATCATCTTCAACATTTCAGCCGAGAGACGTCTAACGCTGGACATAGGCCTCTGTGCTGTGCTTCGCGAATCCAGCGGATTCCTGTCATCACAAAGTTTCAAGTGCATGCGTACTTACAATACGGGCTGTTCCTGTGGTGGAGCGAGCGGAGCGGGCAGAGCGGGCGGAGCGTTCGGAGCTCTTCGGCGCCTCTCAAGCCATTCGCACCTGCACCACGTTCGCCTCTCGAACCTCTTCTTTATCGCTTTTCTAACCTAAATGTGATGTTCCAGCCAATTATGATATTAATAATGTTTTCAAACAAAATTTGTTACCACATTGTCATGTCCGTGTGTCCTTGGCATCACAGAGGGCCCTTTTGGAATACCAGCGCTGCGGTAATTGTTATTTTACAAATTTCAGCATTATGCTGAGATACGAGCCTTTTTGACCTCGCATAGGTCTTACCCCATTTTTTATATCTTTTACTAAATCGTTATATTTTGTATCTTAAAAGTTTCGATGTTCTTCATATTGTTTGTACCTATGTCCTGTGCGTGTCTCAAATAAAATATGTTTCTTTCTTTCTTTCACTGTGCAAGTTTTCAAAGTGCTTTACCTCGTGGTAGGAACCTATGGTATATTATTTTAATTGTATAATTACTTATAATGTTAGAAAAGATTTTTCTGATAACTATTATGACGTGGTCTATTAGCAAGGCGTCGACTTCAAGGACACTCTGTATATAATGCACTCCACAAATAATTACATATAATTATTTGGCGTCATGTTGAAGAGATATACTAATGGATGAATCATGAAAATGAGCCGAGATTATGGTCGAGCTGTAGTATACAGGTTGGTAGGTACATCGACAAACTGAAGCCATGAATTCAGCAGATGATAGAGACCCCGTAGCGTAGAAATTTTTCTTCGGGTAATAATAAAAAAAGCTCTCTGCAGTACATTTTGACCGCGTAGGTATTGTATTTTTTTAATTATTAAACAGCAGTTTTATAAAAAAAACATCGACGGAAAGTTTCCAAGGGGTGCAGAATCAGGTACTGAAACATGATGTGCGTCGATGTCTTTGACACCCTGTATGTATTTATGCTCTTGACTGTACATACACAATATCTAAAACATGGAAATGTAAGTAAATAAACGACAAACAACCACACTTACCTCCCCATTAGAGAAGCAGTAGATGAAAGAAATGAAGACTCCTTGGAACGATCGGAAGAAGTGCGTCAAGTAGGCCCAGATTGCAAAACCCGTGGCAGATCCATCCAGAGGGTAGTCAAACAAATTGAATATGTTTATTATGCCCAACAGTGGCAGCAGGATCAGTGTTGCACGAATCGTTTTTCTATTGAAAAATAATAATAATATTACTTTACGTACTGTACTGGATGTCATATATTACAATAATAATCCAAAAAGAGATGATATAAACTTGAGCCGTTTACATTATAAACTTGAACTTACTGTATTTTCCTAAGTTCTGAGTCATTTGTACGACGCAGTTTCATTACAACAACGCTCATTATGATTCCTAAAAATAGCATGTTGATCTGCAACAGGTAATGTGTACAGACACGATCATTTTAAATACCCAACAATTACGCAAGATGCAAAAGCGATGTTCTCCAAAAGCATTGATGAGTATTATAAGGTGGTTACCAAAACTGAATCTAAACCATACATACATACATACAATCACGCCTTTTTCCCATGGGGGTAGGCAGAAACCACGGAAGGCCATAAACCATACTTTTATAGAAAAAGGTATCTTCTTAAAGTTACAATTTTATTTCACAAGATCAACGCTTTTGAATTTTGGTTACGACTACAGTAGGTACTGTTACGTTGGTTTTCAGTATAACGTGTAGATGAACACAGAAAGATGAAACTAGTCGCCTATTCTAAAGCTAAGTAGGTTCCTAGGGAGTTGAACGGGCAAGAAACTCCATGGAATGAACATACAACATAGAATGAACACTTTTATAAAATATAGCTTTTGACATCCACGCGGACGTAACAAAATCGCGATTTTTTTCGCACATTATCAATACAGACGCGGACCAGGGTGCTTACTCTTTATTGTAACTCCGATCGATTTACATTGTAATTGGAACTTTTCGTATTCTTGAGTTCGACGCTAGCGCCAAAATGTTTTTAAATTGGGTGTCCATTTTTTAGAACTAAGTGGAATCGATATCAGGCGTTGTTGCTGTTCCAATGTTGACACTATTGTTTTCAAGAGTACTGATTGAAGAGTACCGATTGACGTGTATGCAAAATTAACATTGGAATCGTATTGGCATTAGATTGGAATTAAAATTCGGTTGAAGAGTAAGCCCTGACCTGTTGGATTTTCATTGCTCGTTTTAATGCAGAGAGTAATTGAAAAATAAGTGCGTGAAAAAACCCCACCGCAATTTCATAACGACCGCGACCGTGTGAACGTCATATTACAAAACATTGGTTGCATCATAAATGTTGACAGTGCCCTACAAAACTTTAAAATAATCAATTCGTATTTTTACGACAAGTTAAACAACGTCAACGTCGTTTAGTCAATAACACACTATGTGTTCAAACATTTGAAACTAGAGTTTTAAATTATAATGTAGCATCACAGCTGAAAAAGAAAAATGACAACAACATTTTCGAGGCCACTGTAAATATACATTTAATGTACCTAACCAGCAATGTGAGAACAATGTAGTTTCAATTGTTTGTTATTACGTAAATGAAGCGATACCAGAATTTCTCTTTGTTTATCGTTCGTATTGGAAATCAGGAACACGCAAAATCCAAACATGTATCATAAATGCAGGGTGCGAAGAGATTTCCTCCCTGCGAAACAATAACAGGCTTATATTGGAATTTGATAATTTCCTTCATTCCATTGAACACACACACACATGGATAAATGATTGTTTGAACTATTTGGGGGCAGTGGTGCTCCAGTTTTACAGGTTTTACTTTGCGTAAATAACAACTACTGTTCTCAAAACAGTGACGAAAAACGTCGTGATGAAAACGATATGTCATAGAACGAAAAATTTGTAGAGATGTGTCTAACCCGCACTAGGCCCGCGTGGATTACAATCCACTCTGTCTCGAAGAGAAAAGACTGCTGTGTCCCAGCAGGGGGAATATTACAGAATGATTGTGTTAAGAAAAATAAATAATTGAAAAAGATTTTAAAGTGTGTTTATTAAAACCATAGTTCATTATGAACTGATAAATTCCAGTGGGCGCGAATGCGTCGTATCGGACTAAATATTCGAAAAGCGGCAGAGAGACGTCATTACAAGGTTACGGTCTTACCCTATTGAATTCGTCCTGACCGTCTATTCTGTATAAATCTCACCGTTAAAACTAGAATGAACTCAGCTTAAATTGAGACGCTATTCCAACTTTGACCACTCATAATTTTGAATAATTAATTTCGTTTGTATTTGTTGTAATACACGACCGCTTAGTACTATGAGACTTTTAATGCTAGAGTAATGGCTGACCTTTCAAACGATAGATCGTATTTGTAACACATTTGATGCTAATATAATTTGCCTATGACGTCGCACCCCGAGTGCGGGCCTATGCGCTTGACCTTCTATAAATTCGTCACGTGTTTTCACGATTTTGCATGTGTGAGTTTCATTGTGACTTTAATCTAATACACAGGTAGGTAACGCCTAATAATGTGACCAGCGATAAGGCCGCCCATTGTATATTTTGTAGTCGTAGTATAATTTTTTTGTTATGTATTTTTATGGTGTAACATAAAGTTTATATAAATAAAAATATAATGTATTTTCCGGCACCAGCCTGCCTGCCCATCAGGAACACTATTCAAATTCAATTTTCACGCAGCGACCACATTTAGAGTTAACTTGATGGCAATCCATTAGTTTGGATAGATTGTTTTTCATTGATATACCTTTGTGCTATGCTATCAAAATATGATTTCATTTTTATGCCGGAGTGTTGCTCGGCTTAAAATTGAATTATCATGTTTTTTGTCGAGTACAAATTTAGAGTGCCTCTAGCAAAATACTTATTGACCACTCCACATCAGGTCAGGCAGTTTAAAAACAGTATTTTTATCCGGTTTTATTTTTTAGAGTGAAGAGACTAGGTGTTCTATAGGCGAACGGAAAGCGCTAATTTGTAAATAGATTCGTTGTGTTTGAGGCCATAATAATGTAACGTCTAATAAAAACGTGTAATTAAATGCTTTTTATTGAGAAATAAGTGATGCAGTCTTTGAAAAACAACTGATTGACAATGAAATCGGAACATTTTGGAGACAATATTCAATTTCTAATGGCACATAAATATCTTATTTGAGAGCAGTGGTGGCCTTGTTGTATCGGCTCCGTCTCACATGTATGTATGTATAAAGACGGTATGAACTTGACATTTCTGAAACGCGTTTCCTTGCAACCTTTGATCTGAATTCCGCGCATTTTATCTAGAAGTTACCTAAGTAGGGCCGGATCAAGCTTACTAGTACTCAGTCCCACAGTAAAAGTGGCTTATAATGAACTTTTACTATGTTGTTGCCAACAACAAAATTACAAAAAAAAACTTTTCCATGAAAAACATTTTCTCCAGTTATGTGAACCTTGCTGACGGAAACCCAAAACGCATGTTGTTAAAATTCTGTGAACAACGGCAACGGTAAAAAGTTTTCGAAAACCAGTTGTAAATGTAACTAAGATAATATTCGGTTTCGTAACTGAACTATTACGTAGTTTCACCTATGTTTTGATACTTAATTAAAAAAAATATTTGGATTAAATTGTTGATTAGATTGTTTTTGTTCCTTCCAAGTACGAGTTTCACGTAGCCATGTTTAAAAAAATAAGTGGGTAGTTTAGTGTTTCGGAAATGTAGGCCTATTTAAGGCCTGTTTCTGGATCTATCAAAACAAGTTAAAGTAACCGGGAACTACGTACTAAACTATCTTGTGCTCGCATAGAACAAGAATAATGTACCCTGGATTTTGTAATATTTTATTTTAAACGCGCACGTGCAAGAAACTTCAAGGACACTCCTTGGAGTTTCTTACACGTGCCTCTCAATAGAGATCTACGTTCTGGAATGGAAACTAGCTTCTACTTTCTGACTTTTTACAATTCTGATGTCTGTAAAGGGTTGAATTCAAGTAAATGTTTTGAGTTTGAGTTTTCGTTCGAAGCTTTGCTTACGTTAAGTGGCAACTTCCCACTACTAGACAGTAGAATTATTTTTATTTTCACTAATAAAATGAATGGGTTAACAACAACAACAAGGCTCTCTATTTATTTAGGTAACTCAATATTATTAATGCAATCATGTATAACGCTGTCTGTTTAGCTTTAAATAGTTAATTTAACTATTTTTATTTTAAACTGCTTTTCGGATTTTTGATTAGGTTTTAGGTAAGACATTGAAGTCTGTATGAAAGCAATGTCGATCACTGTCATAAAATATGGTATAAAACGATATACTATGAAGTTACGTGTTTTTTTAAGCCTCCATTAGACAAACTTAACCTACCGCATTTACCTAGCACAGTCAATCTGTCTAACGTTTTCCCAACAGGATAAACATAACTATTGAGTACCAACCAGGCGAACTGAAAGACAAAACGGCCGCCGTCGGTAATCCGCTGGGCCTAGAAGCATGAACTGTTCCATAAATAACAACGGTAAGCTTTGGAGAAAGGCTTCGAAAATTCACCAACCCTTAAAGTTAATAAGGGGTGACAGTTTAAAGGAAAATCGTAATATTTTAAGGAACAAACGTGGTAATTGACGTTTATGCGTCTGTTTATAATAAATAGTTTTTTTTCAAAACTTTAAGTTAGCAAAAAAATAATGATGCAACAAAACCCGAGTTTACTAACAGATGGTTAGATTTTAATCAGCTGATTAAACCACAAACGGCTGTTTAACAATATTTTGCAGTTCACCACGCACTAACCACTAAGTACTGTAATCGAATGGATTAGTTAAACGAAGTAGCCGACTCGGTTTATGCTTCCTGACGTACGTAGCTACAGTTCTGCATTGTTCATCACTTTTAATCTATACTTCTATACTAATATTATAAAGCTGACGAGTTTGTTTATTTGTTTGTTTGATTGAACGCGGTAATCTCAGGAACGACTGGTCCGAATTGAACAATTATTTTTGGTTTGGGTAGCCTATTTATTGAGGAAGGCTATATAAGATCACGCTACAACTAAGAGGAGCAGAGCAGTAATGAAAAATGTTGCAAAAACGGGGAAAATCCCACGGATAGATGATTCGACGCGACGGGAAGGGTCGGGGGAACAAGAAATTTAACGTGGACGAAGTCGCGGGCAGAAGCTAGTTACAAAATAAAACTGTATGACGCTTTGAATTATATCTTTGAAGAGGATAAACTATTATACTATAATATATATACTAAAAAATTGATAGTAATAATTTTGCGCATTCCTCGTACATTCCAAACACGGCGAAATTGTTTCGAGGAATATGACGAGTAAGCGTTTGGTACAAGATTTAGTTCATACAAACGTGGGTAGGAATTACTCAATAACTTGGAATATATATATTAGGTTGGGGAAAAAGTCTTTTCGCATTATAGTATGTATGAACTTGTAATAAATTAAATCTCTTTGGCTATACTATTTGTATCTGGCTGGTTTTGGTATCATTGAAAGTTTAAATTTTAAAGAACATAATTCCAAATTCAAATTAGGAAAATGTGTGATTTTCATTTGTTTTTCGTACCGTCAAGATGAGTGAATGTAATGAAGAATTTCGATACATTTTAAAATTTTACTACAAAAAAGGTAAAAATGAAACGCAAGCCGCGAAAAAAAATTGCGATGTTTATGGACCTAGTGTAGTGTCTGTGAGAGTAGCACAAATTTGGTTTAAGCGTTTTCAATCCGCAAATTTTGATGTCAAAGATGCACGTCGCTCTGGTCGCCCTATTACGGATAAAATGGATGCCATTTTTGAATAAGTGGAGCAAGATCGGCATACCAGTAGTTACGACGTAGCTGAAGAACTGGAAATTGACCACAAAATAGTTTTGGCGCATTTGAAAAAACTGGGTACACAAAAAAGCTCGACATTTGGGTACCTCACGAGCTCACTGAAAGAAACCTAAGGAACCGTGTACTCATTTGTGATTCTTTATTACGACGTAATGAAACCGAACCATTTTTGAAGAAGCTGATAACTGGTGATGAAAAGTGGATCACGTATGACAAGAACGTGCGAAAAAGGTCGTGGTCAAAGGCCGGTCAGGCTTCACAGACTGTGGCGAAACCCGGGTTAACTCGCAACAAGGTGATGCTGTGTGTGTGGTGGGATTGGAAGGGCATTATTCATTATGAGCTGTTACCACCAGGCAGGACCATCGATTCTGAACTCTACTGCGAACAACTGATGAGATTAAAGCAAGAAGTTGAGAGAAAGCGGCCGGAATTAATCAACAGAAGGGGTGTGGTTTTTCATCATGATAACGCTAGACCTCACACATCTTTAGCCACCCAACAAAGATTAAGAGAGTTTGGCTGGGAGGTGTTAATGCATCCGCCGTATAGTCCTGACCTTGCACCTTCAGATTTCCACCTGTTTCGGTCTCTTCAGAATTCTTTAGGCAGTGTCAGGTTAACATCACGAGAGGACTGCCAAAACCACTTGTCGCGGTATTTTGACCAGAAGTCCCAAAATTTCTATAGCAATGGGATCATGTCCCTACCTACAAGATGGCAAAAAGTTATCGAACAAAATGGTACCTACATACTTTAGTTAAATGTAAATAAACTTTATTAAAAAATGTTTTGAATTTTCTTAAAAAATGCGAAGAAACTTTTTCCCCAACCTATTACAAGCACGTTTACAGTGAGTGCTAAGAGCATTAAATTTGTCAGTCTGATGCTTGCAACCCCGTGCTGTTTCGGAAGTTGTTGTAGCGTCCGATTTTTTATTTACTATTCAGTCAATGTACTTTATTACGAGTTCCGTAAGTACGGATTTCTCGTCACTGGTGAAATCCATAGTTCGTTTGTACATTTATCCTCACTAAGATAGACGCATCGGTTTTAGAATACTTTATCGACACGACGAAAAAGTTAGGATTTGAGTTTGATCACTTAGTTTGACATTGAAAGTGGTTTTCTAATGACATTCAACATTTGCAAAATAATGTTTTATCATTAAATCATTCGGTAAATTGCGAAATTCTCGTTAAAAACCATCTGTCTATTTAACCGTTGGTTAGAAATCAATGGTGAACTTGAAAAAGCGCGGTTTGTTTAAACAACTTTTTAATGCTAACAGAACGGTTACGAAAACAATAATTTGGTGAACTTGGGTCAAAGGCTGCTGAAGAAGAGAAGTTACCGATGCACGATGTAAATACTAACGGGCATATGAGTTGTGAGATTATAAAGATTTGAAACTTACCAAGACGATGGCCAGTATAGGACCCTGGATAATGTAATAAGAAGGCAAGTAGTTATATCCATACCAGCAACTGAAACCAAATTTATATTTGAGTATTCTCAATAATCCCCCGTAGTACGACGTCTGGATTCGAACCCGGTTGATGGCAATAGGCTTGCCCCCTATTACATGGGGCTAACACATAACTAGACGGGGCTAAATCATGCTGAAGCATGGGTGCAATATAAATAAAGATATGCCTATTTTAATTCATATTTTTTAAAGAGAGAACCCCTAGTTGATCTATATAGCGAATAAGAAAACGTGATTCGTCACACAATAGTATTAAAATATTACGAGTAAAGGCTTCAAACACAGGCGCGACGTAACTGCGTGACTTTTATAGAATATTTTCTATGAAAACTTTGTGACTATTACTCTTTTAAGGAAATTGATCTACTAGAGTACGTCAGACTGTCGCGTCACAACGACCTGCGGAAGCCTTTAGCATTTTGAAGCCAGTAGGTAGGGCTTACGTCCTTAGAAAAAAAAAAATGTTAGTTATCTATACCTAAGTCAAAAAGAGTGTATAACTTACGTGTTAAGGGGCTCCTCCGCATAATGTCTACCCACTACAGTTCCCCAAATAGCTATAAAGATCGCGGGCATACCCCAACCACCTACATAGAAGTAGTTGATGGGAATCTCATTGCGAAGAGTGTTGGCGGAGACCAGGGTGTTCAGGAATATGCCTTCAATGAACATCCAGCCGTACACAACCAGGCGCGAGTATTCTAGAAGAACGTAAGCCCCCTCGCAAACATAAGGCTGAAACAATAAAATAATTAATGATTCTCTTCAACAGTAAAACCTACTAAGTAATAATGAATATTGAAAATCAATAAGGCATCATCATCATCATCATTTCAGCTGAAAGACGTCCACTGCTGGACATAGGCCTCCCCCAAGCTACGCCACTTCAAGCGGTTTTGTGTTTCCCGCATCCAGTGGATTCCTGATGCCTGCACAAGGTCATCGGTCCACCTTGATGGAGGCCTTCCAACTCTACGTCTTCCGGTACGCGGACGCCACTCCAGAACCTTTCGGCCCCATCGGCCATCTGTTCTGTGAGCAATTTGCCGTGCCCATTGCCACTTCAGTTTAGCAATTCTTCGGGCTATGTCGGTTACCTTGGTAATCAATAAGTTTTTGATTTACCATCAGCAGTTTTCGAACGTTAAAAAATACATAACAACAACAATACAATACACAATCCTCAAAACACCCTCCCTTCACTACTTCCTAGTGCTTTAGCTGAGAAGCAAAAGTGTCGCAATCAACTCTCTTGACTTCTAGGTTCTATACAACAGTAGGTATGCAAAGTAATAAACATTACGAGACACAGGACATTAGATTAACTCATTTGCCATTATGACAGCGAGTAATACCAATATACCAACAAATGCGATCAAAACAAGAGTCGAGGATAAAAAAGAACTGAAAATAAAGCTTATTACATGTTGTAACATCACTATTTAGTATGTTATTAATGTGTACACCACTAGATGTAATCTATGGTTCCGGTTGATACCTGGCACTCCGGCACTGCTATGTCTGGTCTCGTCTGAAATACCACGACCTAAATGTCTCTGTATAAACTGTGATCCTAGTCTCAATAAACAAAGTGTATTAAACAGTATCTTTCATTTATTAACAACACAACATGGTGTCAGAAGTCGTGTAATAAAAATAAAGAAGATCGGTCAAGAAAATGCCAAACCAAGCCACGCGTGACGCCGAAAATGGCGGACAAGAAGCTTTACGTACGAACTTAAAACAACTCCACATTTCGTCGGATCCAGCGAATAATAATGCGGAGGCGTGGAAGAGATGGTGGCAGCAGCTGGAATTATATTTGCTAGCCACAGGCCTAGACAAGTCAACTGAAAAACGTAAAATTGCCATTCTACTACATTTAATTGGAGAACGTGGTCTTAATATATTTAATACTTTCAACCTAAAGATAGATGAAAGCACACTCCACGAAGTCAAGTCCAAATTCGACAGATTTTTTGAGCCAAGAAGAAATGTGACGATGTGTAGATACCTATTCTTCACACGTAGACAGGAAAAATCCGAAAACATCGACGAATTCCTCACGGATTTGGAGAATAAAAGCAGAGAATGCGAGTTTGGCACGCTCAGGGAGTCATTAATTAAAGATATTTTTATAGCAAACCTCAACATAGATTTGTCACATGTACGTCAGAGGTTACTGCAAGAACCTGATTTATCATATCAGAGAATGCAAGAGCTGGCAAGGACACTTATAATCGCTCAGCAGGATGCTGAAAAAATCGTCAAAGGTACCAGTGTCGCCAGTGAAAACGTCATGCATCTCAGTCGGAGGAGCCGCGGTCGACAAGACGGTCAACAGCGAGCTTCCAGTCGCAGGTCGAGCAGTCGCCAGTCAGCTTCGAGCAGTCGCAAGTTAGCATCAGCTTCAAACAGCGACCACACCAGCAACTCGAAGAAATGCAGCCGCTGTGGGCAGTCTCATCGCTACAAATGCCCAGCGAAAGGCGCTCAATGCAGGTCATGTAAATCTTTTGGTCATTTTGCTAAATATTGTTTTAAGAATAAAAAAGTAAGTCAGTTGCAATCGTTTAATTCAGATAACAGTAGTCAAGAATATTTTGTTGGCATGTTGAACAGTCAATTAAAGTCGAGTAAAAGTCATTCAGATAATTATGTGGATCATACTAAACATAGTAGTCAGTCAAATAGTCAACACACAGTGACACATAGTCAGTCTAACTCACACAGTCAGGACAGTAGACACGGACACAAAAACACATTAGTAGTCAGTCAGTCACAGTCACCGTATCCCTATGATGAGAACAGTGACAAGTCGGAGAAATCCAACGTCAAGTCCAAAAGTCAACGTCCCCATTCCTATTATCTCAGTTATGAAAATAGTCACATATCTGAGACGTCCATTGTCCAGTCAAACAGTCAAAATAGGAAATGTCAGAGTCCATATTTTCATCACAATGATGAAAATAGTCACATATCTGAGAGATCCATTGTCCAGTCAAATAGTCAAAAGAGAAAAGGTCAAAGTCCATATTTACATCTCAATGATGAAAAAAGTCACAAGTCTGAGGGATTACACAATACACAATGTCATCAACTTAGAAACAGTCGTCAGTATTCACAGTTTACACAGACACACAACGGATCATTAGTCAGTCACTCAGATATAAGTCGTACAGTAAAGAATGTCAACACTGTAGAAAGTAATCATACAAAACAGTCATGGGAAATTAACTTGTTAATAGGAAATAAACAAGTTAAATGCATCATAGACTCTGGTGCAGATGTCAACATAATGTCAAAGCAGACATTTCATAACCTGTCAAAAGTGTCACTTGCCAAATGTCAAATAAATGTCACAGGATTTGGTGGAAAATCCATTCCGATTTTAGGCAAGGTGAACATAAATTGTAAATTGTGCATCAATAATGATGACGTCGTCGAATCTATAATGTTTATAATAGCAGATTTAGATTGTCCAAATGTTCTTGGTCTACCAACATGTGAAAGGTTAGGAATAATAAAACGTGTCTTTTCAGTATCAAAACAAGATTTTAGTAAACAAATTCTTACACAATATAATGATGTTTTCCAGGGACTTGGATGTCTACCTCCAGTCTGTCATCTTAAACTCAAGCCTGATGCAGTACCATGTGTGGATCCGCCCAGGAAAGTTCCATTTGCATTACAAGGGAGATTACACGAGGAGTTGGATCGCATGATGGAGATGCAAGTTATTGAAAAGGTTACAAAACCAACAGAGTGGGTTAACTCAGTCGTCATAACCTTAAAAAGTTCAGGTCAGTTAAGAATTTGTCTAGACCCTAGAAATTTGAATAAAAACATAATGAGAGAATTTTATCCACTTAAGTCAATTGATGAGATTAGGTCTCAGCTCGAAGGGGCTGTATGTTTTTCTCATTTAGATGCATTCTCAGGTTTTTGGATGCTACGTCTGGATGAATATAGTTCTGAATTATGTACCTTTCAAACACCATTTGGTAGATATAAGTATTTAAGATTACCATATGGCATAAATGCCTCGTCTGAAATCTTTCAAAGAGTCATGATGAATCTATTCGGTGATATCGAAGGAGTCTTAATATTCATAGATGATATTTTAGTTTATGGTCCAAATGAGTCGGTTCATAATGAAAGATTACACAAAGTCATGCAAAGAGCTCGTCAAGTCAATTTAAAATTTCATACAAGAATGGGACATAGAACATGTTGTTACTAGCCCATATCATTCACAGTCAAATGGTCAAGCTGAAAGTTCAGTAAAAATAATAAAAAACATGTTAAGGAAATGTAAAGAAAACAAAACAGATCCATACATAGCTTTATTACAGTATAGAAATACACCAAAAAATAATTTGTCATCACCAGCTCAATTGTTAATGTCAAGAAACTTGAGAGATAATATTCCAGTATCATATAAGAGATTAAAGCCAAAAGTAGTAACATTTCAGGATTACAAAGTGTCAGTCAAGAAAAATGATGACAATAAGTCAAGGTATTATGATAAAAACACTAAGTCAATGTCAATGTTACATTACAATGACCATGTCTATTTTAAAAGAAATCCCAAAAGTAACTGGGAACAAGCTATTGTCAAACAAAGATTGATGAACAATAGGTCGTACGTAGTTGAGGATGTCAATGGTGTACAGTATAGGAGAAATAGAATACACTTAAGACATAAGTATTCACATAACTATGCAAACCCTCCTATGCAATCCAACTCGTCGCAGGGGAGAGAGGAAGGTGACAGACAGGAGTCAAGACTTCAAGAATCCTCATCTCATAAATCCTCAAGCGTAACAACCAGGTCAGGTCGTATTGTAAAACCACCAAGAAGGTTAATAGACGAAATAGATTAACCATGTAACTATTAAGTAAGTAGTAATAAGAAGGTTGTCTAGATTAAATGTAACAAAGTAAATTAATAAGAATGTTGTCTAGTTTTAATATAACTATAAGTAACATAGAGCATGTTGTCTGGTAGATAAAGTCGCTTGTCATTGTATAACTTATTAATTGTTTGTCAGGGGTTTAATTTGAACTCAACAAGGGGGATGTTGTAACATTACTATTTAGTATGTTATTAATGTGTACACCACTAGATGTAATCTATGGTTCCGGTTGATACCTGGCACTCCGGCACTGCTATGTCTGGTCTCGTCTGAAATACCACGACCTAAATGTCTCTGTATAAACTGTGATCCTAGTCTCAATAAACAAAGTGTATTAAACAGTATCTTTCATTTATTAACCCAAAAAAAGCCTCCAGGCATAAAGGGCGAGACAGCCCACAAATGCATTGCTGGATTATGTTCACATAACAGTTATGCCCAGTTACAACTCGAGGTCACGAATGATAAACTAGGACAATCGAAGTAAAATATACAAATAACTATTATAATGGTAATGATTATAGAAAGCAACACCGATATTAATCGGTTGAAAGATACTGAACAAAGATATGGTCAAGACGAATTGTCACCACAAGCCCGTTCACGAGGCTAACGCAGCCATTATTATATTTTATGTATTATGTACTTATATGGAGATTTCTCTCCAATAAATTAATTGAATTGAATGGAATTACCGCCCCAGGGGAGGAAGCATTTCGACCGCCGCCGCCGCAGTAAAATCAAAGGGTTCGTGGCGAACTTGATACTGGTTGCTCGGCAAGATTAATATTATCGATATTGTCGAGGACACTAGCAAACCACATTTTGCAATACAATTAGTCTATGTGGGACTTTTAATGTTGGAAATTATTTCCGATATTATTGTCAGCATTTAGATATGTTAATAAAAAGTTGAATTACATAAAAGCGGTATTTAAAATCAAATCACAGCTTGGTACAGTTTTATAACCCATATATTTTTTAATAAGTCTATAAATAAAATAAAAACATATTACCAAAGATATTGTCAAACCATATCAATCTAAATCTTTTACAGGTCGCTTGCTATGCTACAACGATTGTAAAATTACAGTAATTTAGTCTAATATTAACAAGTTTAAAAATAAATAACACATGATATATTTAATAAATTTTTTTAATATTTTTAACATTAAAATGATTGATAAGTACTGATAAGTAAAATCAACAAATCTTTACTCGTAAAAATTATGAATAAAACAAATTACAACAGTTAGAGACTCAGTATTTGGTAATGTACTAATAAATTTATTTTTATTTCTTTATTACTGATGAATTTCTTAATTAGCCAGTCAGTTTTTTTAATCATAGATTTTTCATTGCCTACTATAGAAAAACTTAAGAGAATTATAAAATCAAATAAAATTGAGAGTTAGTAACAAGGGAATAATTAACAATTATACTAAAAATAACTACCTCTTAGCCTGTGAACGCTTCTCATAGTAGTGGGTTTGTAAAAATTACAATAGATTTATCATTTTGTCTGAAAGCGCACAACGAAGTTGAAAACACAACTAACTTTGCGAACTAAGTTAGGTATTTACTTCGTATTATTAAAGCAGATCCACATTTTGAAACTGTAAAATATGTACGTTGTAAAATTCGTGTAGTTTTGTTAGCTTGGAGAACTGATAACCTTCCATGGAGTATTGACAGCGTAGCATAATTACCCTGTAATGTTTATGTGTTACTGCTGAGATACCGGCCTCCTCTCGGCGAGAAGAAATGGGCCTCTATATAAAACGCGGCCTCAGGGTCAATAGGTAGATAGAGGTTTGTTTGGTTTTTCTATAGATTACTTTGGGTTTATTAAATCAAGATAATTAGAAATAAGCGTGTGCCTAAAGTGTACGATTTTAGAGTGAATCCTTCTATATTTATTGCATTACTAAAGATAATAATTACGACGCAGAAAGGGAACCAACGAACGTAACTGTTAAAAAATTAACCCATCGGGTGCGCCTTTAACTACTCGCTGATATATTAGTTTGCCTTTAAACAAAGTTTGGATTCTACTTTAGCTCTAAGCGTATTAAAAAACAAATCTTGGAAAGAAGAGGGAAGCTTTTTATAAAAGCGTACCGATAGAGTTACGTGGATAGATAACGTACAGTTATGATTTTATGAACCTTATGAAGCCGGTAAAAGCGAGGACGTAGTGTGTGCTTATTTCTAGTGAAAACATTATGAACATCGCCGTTTTTAGTGTCTATTTTGCCGTGATGCCACCTGCATGATTGGATGTACAACATACTTAAGTGTAGTTCAATTTTATGTGCAGAAATGAAAGTTTAATACATAAGCACGGGTAAACGATATCGTTTTTCTGAGCTTCAATATTAAAAAATTTCTAAGCTAAAATTGTTTATTCTTTATTGCGCTAATGTAAATATTTACATTAGCGCAATAAAGAATAAACTACTTTCCACCACGGATAAATATTAGCACATTCTACCCCAGCTTCACAAGAGTCCCCATAAACGTGGCGAAACTACCATGGAGTTCACGGGGTTCGACCTGTTCCAGTACGGTTTCATTAAATAATTATATATAATATATAAATATATAAAAATCTTTATTGATACAAAAAACCTTTGACATTGCTTAAGACTATGATACATAATTTGTTAAACTAAAGGTCACACAGATATGGTAAACCCTGACTCCTAAACTAGGTGATCCTGTGACTCAGGAGTCAGTGTTCTGCTGTCACTGTGATACCAAAAAAACCTTTTATTTGGTGTTCAAACTTTACAAGAAATAGCCATTTACAATGATGGTTACAAAATATGTATATTAATATTAAACAAAATATGTATATTAAAATTAATACTTAAGAAATTTTTAAGGAGTTTCTAGTTATTTAAGTGTATGTATGTTAGAGTGAGGCGGTGTATGTTATTAGAGTATGTATGTGAGGGTGAGTATGAGGTGCGTGTGTAGTAGCGTTTAGGTTTGTGTGAGGACGTGTTGAAGTGCTTGAGATTGTGTTGTGTATGTAGTGGTGATATGTTCGAAAAGTGGCAAAGAATACTGAGACCGAGAAATTGCAAACAACAAATGGAACAGCATATACGACTACTGCTGGTAGAGCAGTAGTTCTTCTGTTCGAGCATTTAAAAAAAAATTAACGGTAAATTAAAATTCACCAAAGAAGTTAGCGACATTGAAATATAATTCAAACTTACAACTACAAGTCTACAAATCGTAATTAAATGTAGGGCGTCGCGAAATAGCCCTCACGTTTTGCAATGAGAAAGAATTGTAACTCAGATTCGTATTTGTAATTTCTGTGATGCAATTATTTTTCTCTGTTTTGATCAGCAATTAGTCAATCAAATATGAGCAATAGTGGAGTAAGGAGGGCTTTGAAGAGTAATTTCGTCATTGGGAATCCTCTTTATTTATTGTTAGGTCTATTATTGCAAGCCTTAGTTTTCGTTTGTGATTATTTACTGCTAGCGGGATTGGATGCTCGAAACCGCAATTTATTTGGACTTTGACTCGGACCTCGTTAATCTTGAAGTGTTACTAGCTAAACCCAGCAGCTTCTTAGCTTCGATGTTTGTCTATATAGAACATAATTATTCATTAAAATTTTTGTTCTTACGATTTTCAACTTGTATCTGTTATAGTATGACGTTCTTACTCTTTTCGTTGTTAATATTGGCTTTAGGTTTTACATACAGTTTGTTAAAAATAATTCATACGTTCAATTGTATTATCATACTGGAATATTGACACATTCTCCTGAGACGTTACTGCGACTCAACAGTACTGTGGTTCGTGACGAGTGCTCTTGGGCCCGCGATTCTTTGGGTACTACGTTTCATGGCCGAGGGGAAAACCGGAGTCAGCAAGATTCCGTTGATTCCTGAAGCACTCTCAACTTACTTGTTCACAGTTCAACCGGATGAACTTGCACGTAATAAAATTAACGGGAATAATCTGATAAAGTCACATTGTATGTCTATCTATAGGTACTATCCGACTATATATATATATATATATATATATATATATATACCAGTTGGCATTTTTGACCGTTTGTACAGCAATGTCGTGTAAGTAGAATAGAACCCTCATACGTCAATATTTGCTTAGTACCATTGATTTCACAAAACTTCCAAATATCCTTTATAAAATAAACGAAAAAGAATACTTATATAGAATATAATTATAAGAATACATCCTACGATGCTCGCGTTAAAGAATTGATAGCCAAAATAGGATATCTCCTATTTTACTATCGTAAATGGTGTAGTCTGTGACAGTGCGTGAATGGAATATGCATATTTGTTTGTATACGTATACGGCAACTTGTTGTACGTAGTTGTAGTAGACAAATAATATAATACATCGCTGAGCGTCCGTGCTACGAAACCATAAAACGATAAATTACATATCGTGTGGTCAGTAAAGGTTTTGATAGAAATGTAAACAAACCAGTCGATGATAAATTCTTAAAACAATAATTCACTGAACAAATATATTCATCTAATTTAGAAAAAAATAACTTTATGTGTAATGAAAAATGAATAATTAAAATAATGTAAAACTATTGAAATAACTGTTACATAGTGGACTGAGTAAATTGCGTCAAAAAAATATGAAAAGAATAGTCAAATCGAGGAGGTACTTGCCGGGTGCTCTTCCTTGGGTCTCGCTGGAAATATTCCAGGATGACGTCTTCGACATGTATGGACAAGGGTGGCCGGCCTCTACCTTAGGCATGACCAGAAAGCTGGAACTGGCCATAGTCGAGTACCGCTGATAGTGAGGTCAAGTCTGGATCTGGATAGTAGGGAACTGTTCCTCCTCGGTGTAAATCCAACTCACACTATTTAAATTTCCACCGGTAACATATAATATCTTACTATGGCAAGGTAGTCTCCACGGTGGAATGTTCGTACGTCATGCACTCATTATGAAAATAATCACTGAGTGGCCGAAGTACACGAGGAAACGTAAGTAAGACACAGCTGTCGACGCCACACTATGACTAATCGCAGATGACTGGAGGGCTCGCGGGATGCGCTATACTACCGGTCGGTCGGGTGCGCAATTGCGCATGCAGTGACACGTGAGCGGTGCGCTTGCAAAAGAATAATGATTGAAAGAAAGAAGCCGACGATAGCGGGTCTTGTTACTTAATTACCGGCCGGCTTCAATCAAAATATTGTATGTCGCTACGAATTCATTGTTATGGCAATAAGTTCAGTTTTTATATTATTTGTCCATGGATTTGTTTTATTTAAAAAAAATCTTTTGGGCCAATATAATCTTCAAATTAGGGCACAACCTGAAGAATAAAGTTATTAAACTCTTTATTCTTCTGAGACGTGGTTGTCAATATTTCATTAATATTTAACCTAAGAATAACTATCTGACCGAAAACCTCATCCGTGAATACGCTAACTACAGGGAAGTGAAGCATATATATACAAAATAAGATTAGAACGAGACGGACTTTTTCTTTTTTACTTGTGATTTTAAAATTTCTTTTTTTTGTAAATTGATTGTAATAATGGAAAGGAAGCTGATCCCAACATAGTTCGGAAAAGGCTAAGTAGATGATTAATGGAAAGCAAAAGTTAAATCCCACACGTCCAAGTGTTCGACTTTCGTTCTTACAACCCTTTCTTTTCTTTCAGTTGGATTCATACATAATAAAAAATAAAAAATATTATGGCTTCTTCCTTAATTGCCATGTCGTCAATACTATCAAAAATATCCATTTATAATTAAAAACTTGTAAAGCACAATACAAACCTCAAATTTAGTAACTTCAACGTCGTTTATCAATGGAATAAGTGGGTTATCTGGCCGTCAAAGAGTCAAAATAGATTTCTTCCTCAGAATTGTGAATTATTCGACGAATAAAGCCTATTTGACGATTAACCAACAGATTTGTTTGCTAAATATCGAATAAACCCTGTCTCTGTTAATCGCGGGATTGAAAAATCGGCCCTTAGTATGAAAAGTTTAATTCAAATAGTAATTGTATTCGTTGATTTGTTATGATGATGATAACTAACGATATGATTTGTTGATGATGATCTTGACACTGATCTTGACACTGTCCTGGCAATGATGTGTAGTATATTGGTGTATATAATTTTTTTGCTTCACATACTCAATTTAACTTTGTATCTTAAACTTAAACAAACTTTATAAAGTTAATTAGCTGCAACTGCTTTGTTACCGTCTTCACTGTGCCTTTATTTATTTATTTTTCTACCTGTAAAACGTGGTGAATTTTTCAGTAGGCCCCTTAACTTTTACTATCTACATGTAATTTTCACTGTACAATTGTATGTTGCCCGTACAGTTGATTAAAAAAGAAAAAAAACGCATTCTGTCCATCGAAACTACGTTCAAAACAAATAGATTGCTTTTCTGTGCCTCTGTCAGTTACGCTCGGATCAGGGCCACGTCCCGCGAGGGCAAAAAGAGCGCATTCTACTGCTACGGGCTATTTAAAGGTTACAAGTCAACATCTATTAATGCTCTTCGCGTTCAGGACAGCAATCTGGATTTCCCTATGTTCACTTTTTAAGCCGGCTACATGGACCTGCTAGTAGGGACTTAGTATTTTAGTTATAGGGTATTGTTATTAATAGTAACATAGTTTTTAAGTAAATCGTTACTTGACTTTCGATGTTAGTAGTTTTCCTGGATACTTTAAACGTTTTATTATTATACAGGGTTATTTGTAAAACACCGGCAACCTCTCAGGTCTATGTTACTAACATCATAATCAACAACTTTTGTTCTGTGACTTTTAAAAATTCATCATATTTTAGTTCATCAGATTTTCAAACAAAAATAAAAATATTTAAATTGAACGCTCCAAATGTTACGGAGTCTATGCGAAGCAAAAGAAAGCGATAGTATATTAGCAAGGGGAGCGGGGTTAGGGCGGCGGGGGCGCTTGAACTTGACCTATTTACAGGCTGCCGATTTTTGTATGAAAATCTGATGCATTAAAATATGATGAATTTTTAAAAGTCATAGAACAAAAGTTGTTGATTATGATGTAAGTAACATAGACCTGAGAGGTTGCCGGTGTTTTACAAATAACCCTGTATACTTATATTATTATTTCGTATGGAATTAACGTAAATAGATTCCAAAACTAGTCTTAAAACGGCACTTTTTGTATTTCAAAGATAATGACCGATACACAGTGTATGGAGCCCATTTTTTGGACATCACATTTATGTTATAAAATCAGAAGGCGAATTCTTATATTTAAAAACTTTCAAAATCCAGTCGCTGTGTCACATCGGCGACTGGCAAATGTCAAATACTTGTCAAAATTGTATGGAATCTTTCGGTATTTTTGATAGATTAAAACTGAGATCATACTGTAAAAGTTCTTAAAATTACGAGAGTTGGCCATTTGATAGATGCAATCTCTTACAAAATCACAGCAACTGACATCGCCGCAATAACGATCACATCATTGTACAATAATTATCACCTCAGTACCTGGAAAACATAATTGTCCATATTCAAAATTTCATCAATAATAAAGTTGCGTCGCACATCGCGTGCTATCGCTTTCGTTAATGGCTTTACGAGGGTCAACACGGAAAGTGCATTTGTGCGAATTTAATAAGTTGCAAACCCGGACTTTTAATCTCATTGAATTCTGCGTAAATTCAACACGGATAGTGCATCCAAGCGAACTTTTGCCTCTCAAAAGCCAGGAAATTTAATTCCTTAAACAATCGAGTATACCATCATATAAACAATTGTAAACTTTTTATAGTTTGTATGTGCAAACTGTTGTTTCGCAGTTTTCACATACAAATTCTATGGAAACGTTTACAGTCGTTAGGTAGATATATAAAGCCGAGAGGTAGAAGGTTCGTTTGAACGCTTTGAACAGGGCCAGAGCGAAATCGGCGCGGAATTTACCTTTCATTGCTTTTTTTTGTCAGAAGCAAAAAAGTCCGGCTTGTGCCAATGAAAGGTATCCTGAAAGAACCACCGCTGCGAACAAGTTTCCCATAAACCCAAAATAAAAAACTTTCCTGTTCCTGCGTATCTGAGTATATGGGTAAGATCGAAGGGAAATTTGTTTACTTGTCGTCAGAAGCCCGAAAGTCTGACAACCAGTCTTACCCAGTAACTGGGTTGTGGAGGTCAGATAGGCAGTCGCTCCATATAAAATACTGGTACTCAGCTGCATCCGGTTAGACTGGAAGCCAACCTCAATGTAGTTGGAAAAAGGCTAGACAGATAAAGACCTAGCCTATAAACAAATATCGGAGAAAGTTGATCACATTAGCTTCAAAGCTCAGCTCTGGATAATACGTGCATTAGCCTTAAATTGTATGTCTGATCCAAAAAAAAACATCTCCCATGATAATGAAATCAGGGTTGGCAGACAGTATTGCACTAGCTTGTCAAACATCAGTTATACTGATACATTTCGACTCAAAATGCCTTGCTCTATCTATTAGTATATTTAAAATTTCGATATCTTACAGAAAACATTTTACACATCACGTAATTTCTATAGGACTAGACGTTTTTTATGTTCCAAACTCGTGTGCCACTCATCAAATTGATATTAATAACTAATATAACTCCATTTCCTCACATTATTTTGTGCTTACATTAAAAACAATCGTCAAAATTTTAATAATACGCAACGTAAGTTATTCCACAGTATGCACTTTTTTATTTTTGCTCCATAATTTTTTTCTCATTCTTAGAGCAGGTGAAAATAGGAAGTCCTTATATGAAAGTTATATTGTTAGTCATTGTTCCTCAAATTAAGACAGATATCCTACTAATATTATAAATGCGAAAGTTTGTGAGGATGGATGTATGTGTATGTGTATGTTTGTTACCCTTTCACGCAAAAACTACTGAACGGATTTGAATGAAATTTGGCACACAGATGGTTTATAACCTGGATTAACGTATAGGGTACTTTTTATCCCGGTAGTACGTTCCCGCGGGATATTTTCCGACCTTCACGCGGGTGAAGCCGCTGGCAAAAGCTAGTATTGAATATGAGGTAAAATTTTCAGCGTTTTTAAACCTTTTACCCAGCATAAAAGGTACCGCAATCTGTCCGCAAAGAATTTTTTGACAGTTAGAGTGAGTTGCGCCAAATAAATTTAACGATAACCATAGCCTTGCCACCATATCTACGGTTTAGCGAAAAACGTGTTGCAACAATTTAACTATTGTTAAAATTACATCATAATTAACGATAATATTAACCGTTTAACTTGCGACGGTTAAGAGTTATAGTTACAGTTTGGAGTGAATTCCTTTTGTATGTGTTTTTAAGTAGTGGATATTATTATATTCATGGAGAATAATAACTCTGCGAAGAGACCGTATCTGGTTCGTTTTACTTTTCTATCGACAATGGTCTGCCTTCGTCTTGTTATGGCATCTCGTTGGAGTATTGATATTTACGGTTTTTTTTAAAATTTGGTTCCATTAAACGTCCGTGTTTTTGTAATCTATTAATATTATGTCACTTTTAATTTGCTCTAACCTACGTCTTTTTCCCGTAGAATGCCGTGACAGAGTGGTAAGCCGAAATGTGGTTCCCACAGAAAAAGGCCACATTGTCACATAATTTTTTTCTAATACAAACATTAAAAAAATAATTATATTAGCCGGAAAGTTAACTTTAATTAGTCTTAATGAAAACACAGATGCAATTTTTTTTTTTATTCCCACACAGAAACCACTATATAAGGATAGTTCAAAAACCAAAAACAACAGAAAAAATTCGTTTCACTGTCGGTAAAAAAGAAGAACGACCCATCTACGATCTAGGGCACTTATTGCGGAGACAAAATGTTTCAAACAAAATGTTTCAAAATGCTTTTTTAGCCAAAAATAAACAGGTAGGTTTTTCTATAACATCTCCATCAGGATAATTCTTTGCATTCATAGTAGGAGTGTGTTATAATTATGATAGAATTTAAAAAAAATGTTAATAGTTATGTCCAATATAAAGTAGGTACACCAATAAGAAAGGTTTTGTTTTTATGAAAAATCGTTTTCTATTCCCATAAATGTTCCTAAGACGCTTTATGTTGTTTTCACCGAAATTTTCGTTAACCTACGGTATCTACTATTCCAAGATCAATATTTTGTTAACGATCTTAAAAACTAAAGGATTTATTTATTATTTGCTACGTTTTAGTTTAATAGACTAATGAATTCTAAGAAACAGACCGTTTCTAAGTAAATAGAATTAGTAGAAAAACAGTTACTATCAGTTTTGTAAAAACAAAATCTATTTTGCTCTTCTGAAAAGCTGTGTTTTTTTTTTTTGTTGAAATTGATACCTGTTAGTTACCTTCATTGCATTTTATTTCCGGGTCATGTGGGTTGCCTTCGTTTAGACAGAAACATGCGCTAGGTGTAGTCATCATCATTTCAGCCGAAAGACGTCCACTGCTGGACATAGGCCTCCCCCAAGCTCCGCCACTTCGACCGGTTTTGTGGTAAAATGGTTCAATACCACAGAGTGTGTGTCGGCATTCCTACTAAAACAATCATAACTGCCAGGTGGCGGTGTTTCGCGTTTAAAAAGAACCTAGTGGGCTGAGACCCTGCGGAAAGATTTAGCAGTTACCCCCATAAAACAAGGTCTAATACCTCTCACACTTGTTCCATTTGAACCTAGCGGGCTGAGGCCCTGCGGAAAGATTTACCTCTCACACTTGTTCCAAATGTTGATGCCACCACTCCCCCACATTGTATTTATAGTGAATGAAAAGTAACAAAAGATTAAAGAAGTGTTAAGGAGGAGGAGGGGGGAGAGGGGGGAGGTGAGGTGTGCGTGGTGTTGTGTGTGTAGTGTGTGTTGTGTGTTGTTATGTTGTGTGTGTGTCTGTGTTTTTGTGTTGTGGTGTGTAGGGTGTGTTGGTATTGTGTGTGTGTGTTATGTGTGTGAGGGTGCGTGTGTGTGTGTTGTGGTGTGGGGTGGTGTGTGTTGTTGTGTGTGTTGGTGTTGTGTATGTGAAGTGTTGTGTGTGTGTGTTGTCTGTAACACTTCTTTAATCGTTTTATTATTCCCCAATGTTTGCAATAACAAAATAAACGAATATGGATAGGTAATAGATAAATACCATTAATTAAAAGTAAAGGCGGTCTTACGCGATCTGACGGCGAACATTCCATAGTTGAAAAGTCCTGTCGTCGAAACTAACAAATGCGAACCATTATGACGGCGAAAGATCCATAGGTGAAACGTTCTATCGACGAATCTCTCAAAAATGAAACGCCCTGTCGGTGATCAGTCCAAAGA
The DNA here is from genome assembly GCA_947507805.1 of Aporophyla nigra. Lineage (NCBI taxonomy): Eukaryota > Metazoa > Arthropoda > Insecta > Lepidoptera > Noctuidae > Aporophyla > Aporophyla nigra. Next base: position 5,877,260 of record OX382291.1, on the reverse strand, counting down.
CGATACGGCTGTCGGAGAACGGTTGCAGAATCACATTTCTTACTTGGAATAGTTTAAAACCAACGTTGTAGTGACTTTTGACGTTTGTATAAGTGTAGACCTATACAGACGTCAAACATGTACATCATTATAGCTATTTTAACGAAAATTACTTCATTGAATAAATGGTCGCTCGCTTGCCTGCTGAATTTGCAGTTTGGTTTTCAACCGTTTTAATTAACAGTGTGAGCAAACATTGGTCGCTAATTAAAAGCTACGGCTTTACAAAGCTGAAACCATAATTAAAATTGAATTGCAAAAACTAAAAGGTTACAGATTTACTTACGAAGTACTCGATGCCTTTCCGTGCGTTTTCGTCAGCTGGGTCAATGCCATCAAAAGAGTATGACTGTTGAGTGTACAGCACCATGCGCACTGTCACTTCCATGAGCAAAGCGTAAAATAAGTTTCTATGTATCACGGTCCGTCTATTGTGCAGACTACTGTAAAAAATAAAAATCAACATAAAACAACATTACGGTCTATTGTATCAGTATAGATGCATAGTCAGCCTAGCAAAATAAAAATAAAAACACAAACACAGTGGGAAATATCAAAACATCCATCATTCTCCATCAGGCGAGATCGTGGTCAAGTGCACTCGGCCTATCGTGAAAACTTAAGTTGAAGCGAGATGAAAGTGAGCTGTCATGACACCTGATGCTAGGGATTCACACAATAATAAGGTTAAAAACTGAAACTCGTCGTGGGTGGCAGCACTGTTGTGCGTCTACAAACCGCTATTATATTGAATAAGCTTACTTTGCGTTTATCACAAATTAAATGAAAATTTGATTATAACATGTACGCATCTTAGAGTGTAGCATTATTAATAAACGAGCTAAGGAAATGGACAGCGGCTTCCATGCACTGGCAGAATAGCGGCTTAAGTGGAAAAGTAAATTAAATATTAATATTTTTAGTATGGGTTATTTTGTGTTTGTTACAAGAATAACCTGATCAGGGTTGAAAACCAACTCCAGCCATATCTTCTAGACTGGAAAAATTCTAAAATGTTAATTCTAGCACTGATAAAGTATGATTTTATAATAACACACACCTTTACTATAAGTTACATAACATTATACCACATGTGCTTGATGCAATCATACAGTTTCCTTGGGAGCGTCCTCTCTACAAATTTCTCCCATAAAACTCTTCAGATCTAAAAGGGATAGCACAATTAGCACAGTCTCGACAAAATGTCTAGTTACGTTTTTTTTTCCGATATCTCTATCCTGCAGTTCTCGTCTTTTAACATATTTGGCAATTACATGGCTCCCCCGTTTTTTCTGCAGGCAACAATCGAGCAACTGGGCATTTTAGGTAAATATGCGTAAAAGAAGTCGCCTGTTTACAAATAAATAGTGGATATTGCCAGTTAGCTGCCATATTCTTAGACACGGTATAGTAGGGACATCTGAAGTGAATAAGTGACAGTCTTTATCCCCATTTACAGCTCACTTTAAACTCACTTCACTTAAGTTTTCACGGTGAGATTTTTTCAGAACAGACTAACCGAATCACTCCTTAAAACAAAAAAACAAAACATTGCCATATCATTGAAGCAAATCTTTGAACAACTTACGACATATAAATAAAGTTCAACAACATTCTTAAAAGCTAGTCAAGGGCCTATAAAACCGTTGTCACAGTCGGTTAAAACGCTGACACCCTTGCGTGATTGCGCTGTTACTGTAATATTAATAATTTAAAATGTTTTATTCATAAAGAAATGTTAAAAAATACATATTTTTCACAAGTTCATTATATGAGTGTTAATAGGGTCCACCCTTTTCGGCAGAATTTTTTTCGTCATAATATTATTTTGTATAACAGCGAATAGCATAATCTTCATTTTGCAGAAAATCGTTTGGCATACACTCATTTATCATACATTCACAACGCATAATTTTAGAAGTCAGAATCATCTTTAGGCATAAATTGTATATCCATAATAATGAAAAAGGAGAACCATCATATCGCAGAAAGTTCGCAGTCAGAATCGTCTCTTGGCATTATTTCATATCGATAGTCATTAAAAGGCAGAACTATCATATCTCAGAAACTTTACAGTTAGGATCATCTTTTGGCATACATTTCATATCCATAATAATTGAAACGCTCATCTATCACATGACAGAAAAATCATAGTTAGCACACTGCATGCAGACATGCAAACAAGCATACACCATGCATGCAGCATGCAAGCAAGCATGCATTTAAGCATGCAGCATGCAAGCAAGTATGCAACATGCAAGAAGCAAGCTCACAGCATGCAGGCGAGCATGCAACATGCAGCATGCATGCTTTCTGTCACGGCTCCGGCGCTGCGTGGCTCCGGCGGTCCCACGTGAGCTCATCGTCGTAGATGGTTTTACGCTCACCACCGCAGATTCGGCTTGCTGGCCGGCATAGCCGGCCAGCCTCAGCCGCGGCGGCGTGCGTCAAAATCACAATCACACTCCTCAGCTCACGGGCCGCCTCTCCCCTCCACGCCTACGCGGGCTTAAATCACACTCTAGGGGTAGGGCAGACAAGACTACGTGGAGTCGGTTCTGTAGCGATTCGTTTCTGTCAATTACTTTTGTAGCACAACTTATATTGACTTTATGAGACACTATTTTAATTTTAATTTAAGGTTAAAATACAATTTTATAGAAATGACAATATGCCTAACAAAATTATTCTAAATGAAATTCTGCCATCTTCATAGTATGCCAAGTGAAATTGTACCAAATAATCGTCGGTCTAAATAAATGTTATGCTAAACGAAATTCTGCGGAATTTTAAGTCTGCCAAAGGTATGCTTCATAAAATTCTGCCATCTTAAAAGTATGCCAGCGTAAAGTCGGACATATTATAAACATTCGGCCAAACAATGATTATGCTAAACATTTTTTATCCCTTACAAATATACCTTTAAGAAGATTATGCCAAGTGTGTTATGCCAAATAAAATTCGGAACATCAAGTTTCTGCCAGATAGAGGGAACCCGTGTTAATAATAAAAGTAGTATTATAGGTAACTGTTTAAAAAATCCCTACACAACTCCAGGTATTTCAGTCCGGCCGTTATGATCTAAGTCATACTTAAATCTTTTTTATGTACATATCTGTCAGTAAAAGTAGCGAAAGGCTATCAATGAAGTGAGACGATGTGCGATGTGAATTAACTAGTAGAAAGAAGCGTTCTACCTATAGACTATAGGTAGCCATTGACAATTGAAGGCTCCTGCAAACAGGCCCGACGCGAGTCTAGTAGAATATTTTTATGAAAACTTTGTGAAAATTGTCCTACCAGCATCGCGCCACATCGTCGTGACAGCACATGCAATTCCGCACCCCCTCACACCCCGGCCCTCACCGGTCTGCGGCAAGCCTTAACTGATTTTAAATACGAAAGTTCATATGATATTACGTATATGCACCACGTGTCAACAGGTAGCACACTATCAATATTTCACATTCCTATTGTTAATGAATTTTATGATCGGGTGACTAGATTAATAACGGCCGTACTGTATAACGTTATAAAAATAAAATAAAAAATAAATAAATAGTGTCACCATCATCATCATTATCATGCCCTCATCCCAATTTATTTGGGGTTGGCGCAACATTTTATTTTCTTCCACACTTCTCTATTAGTCGTCATATCAGTAGTCACCCCCTTTCTATCCATATCATAATTCACAGTCTTGTACTTGATTATGAAGGTAAAAACAAGTGGCTGGGTTCACGCCGGATGATCTAAATTTGGATCGGCCATCGACAATCCACGATTAGAGAGCGCCGATCGTCGACCGATCGGTCGAGATACGCCGCAGCAAGTTGTAGCTAGATTAAGTTCAGCTAGAGTAAGTTGAAAACATGTTTGATATGGATTGTCCAAACGGTCGATCCACGCTCAACCGTCCCACAAAGTGTGCTAAACATCTGAAGCGTCTTTGAGCATTGGATCACGTTCTTCTCTCGCACGATCGAACCGCACTTGATCATCCAGTGTGCACCCAGTAAATTATCGAGGCTAATATTATCCACAAACGATTCTTATAAATAAAAAAAATAGAAAATTGGCAATACATACGGAAAAGCGTTGAAAATAACTATAGCTGCACAAATGGTTAGGAAAGATGAAACAATTCCAACCATTTCAATTGTGCGGGTGTTGACAGCCGTTTCAAATTTAAGCTGAAACAAATTAAATCATAAGAAAATGCACTCCATGCAATGAATCATCATCAATAGCTAGCCAAAATTAGGGAAAATAATGATTAAGCGAATGGACAAACAACCCAAAATGTGCAATACAATAAACAAAAACAATAATCTTTATGTTAATATTGAGAAAACGAAAATAGTTCAATTTCAAACATGTAACTTGTCAGTTATACCAACATCAATTAGATATAATAATGTAATTCTACAACCAGGACCATCAGCTTTATTTTTAGGTATAGTAATTGATAATAAATTGAACTGGAAGGAACATGTAGAAAGAGTATGCAGTAAGCTTGATAAATTTGTATTTGCTCTTCGCAAGTTAAGATTAGTGTCAAGTAAAAAAACAGTCCTAAATGCCTATCATGGGTATGTTTCATCAGTACTGTGTTACGGCCTAGTGATATGGGGTAATTCAGTGGATGTGGAAAGGGCATTCATAGTGCAAAAAAAAATGTATTAGAGCCATGAGTGGAGCAGAATATCTTGACCATTGCAGGCCATTATTTAGGGATTTAAAAATTCTCCCACTCCCATGTTTGAATATTTTTGAAGTTTGTCTATTTGTAAAAAAATACTCTCATTTATTTCAATTGAATGAACAATTCTCCGAAAGGCTGAACAAAAAAAAATGCCGAGAAATTAGTCGTCCCTGCTCAGAGATTACAATTATATAGTAGAAATGCTAGTTGTATGACAATTAAAATTTATAATAAATTACCACCCGCCCTGAGAATGTTACCAATTAATAATTTTAAATTTAAAATGTTTGATTTTCTCTTAGACATGAGTTTTTATGCCGTAAATGAATTTTTAAATCATACTTTTTAATATAATATAGTTATTAATGACATTAGTACCTTTACATTATTATGAATTCCTGGACATTATAGTTTTAATTTTGACATTATAATTTATATTTTCGACATGACATATATTTTTGATTAAACAATTAATACTTTGACATTATAAATAATGCATGTACCTATTTTATTATTTAATATTTCTACGCCAGCAATGGTAGTATGTGTGAAACAATGTTTAATGTATGATCTTAATGTACCATATACTGAGAAATAAATAAATTGAATTGAATTTATTTTCCACTTGTGTAGTTGGCTAAAACCCGGCAAATTGACGTTAGGTATCAATTTAGTTATCAATAACTTAGACGAGTACGCGTTCGTTTAGCTGAACGGACGCGTACGCGTCTCCATAGAAAATCGTTGTTTTCTATGGGCAAAAGCTGAATAAAGCTGAATAAGTGTGAGTAGTCCCTTAGCCGATTTTCCTTAACTGGAAATAAAAAGTTTAATAGATACTCGTATTTCCGGTTTAAGATATAACAATATGCATGCAACATAGCAATATGCGTGGAGAATAACAAGGTATTTTTCAGCCAACTCCGGAATTATGCTACGTACCTGTGCTTCAGCTTCGTCCTCGTTAACTTTGTCAAGTATTTTTTGTACCAGGGTGGGGAAACAGGGCGTATAGTTGGTCCACCCTTTAGGCGAAGTATCGTTTAGATGGCGCCCCAGCCACAGTCCTTCAGGGCCGCACCGCCTAAACGCGCACACTTTAAAGAGAAAGTAAAACAGTTAAATTTAAATAAAAAAATTAAGTAGCAAATAAAGTAAATTTGGTGTTTTGCGGAGAAGCAGCAGTGAATAGTACAAAAGCAAGCAGAATAAAGCCTTATTAAAATGAGTGAATATCGTTACTAAGGAAAGACAATCTATTTTCTTCATCTGACGTCATCATTATGTTTTTTTGTATTTGTTAATGCTTAATAAATCGTTTTTATATATAAAATAAAGTCGTATTTTCATTATTAAATATTAATTTGGAAAACTTAGAATATGATTCAAATGAATAAATTCCCCATTTCCTAAGTTATCAATAAAGTACGAGCACAGTTGGATATATGGCAAATAATTGTACCCAAGTCGTCAAAAAGATTCTACTATAAATTTTACTTTAGTTGCAAATACTGCATATTGCCGAAGGAAAGAAAACGAAAAGAATGAAGACCTGGTACAGGCCTGTTAGACAATTTCGTTAGTAAAAGCACAGTTGTATAAAATCTGCTAAACTAAATAATTGGTTTTTATTGACAGAGTCATCTCCCCTGATTTTATTTCTGTCACAACCGAAAAAACTATAAAATTCAGTCACAGATATATCACAAAACTTTGCTGTCTTAACGATCAACAATCTATGGCAAGTGTTGGCACTATTTTAAGTTCTGAGTGGAATTATCCACACTCGGAATAAAAAAAAACTAAAACCATCAACATAGATGACGACCTGATGAGCAGAGGAAATTAGTAATCAATAATATATATACGTCAGTTAGGTTAGAACAACACGGGGGAGATATGGACTTGACGTGTGAACATGTGCGAATATGATATTGACAGCTGCAGATTATGCGTGCGATGCTGCTAGGAGGCTATACTTACTTTTCTCGTTACTCAGCAAGCCTTTGGGGCAATTTTGATACAAGGTTTCTCCGGCAAGAGTAGAAGGCCAGCAGAGGTAACCGTCACAGGTTGCGTTGCAGTAAATGTCATCTGAGGGATATCACGTTAATTAAAGATAGAGCGGTTGCTTTTGTAAATCTTAAAATAATGTGGATACATGCATGTGTTTACTGTGAACCAATGTGGCACTAGCTTCTTTCGGGATAGCTATTCGAGTAGAGTTGCAGTTCAAGTGGGTATTCGGGACAGGAGGTATGTCTGTCCTACCATATTCGGAGTCTCCAAACCTGAGCCGCTATTGGTTTTTTTTAAATTGAGAGTCGAGCGTACTGGGATTCTAAGTACCTCACTGTTGATGCTTTCCAATGCTGGACTGGACATACGAGGTGGTTTAGTCAACTACCTTCTAACCTATTCAGATGCCATAGAATAGCAAGCAACACTGGGTAGTATAAACCTAAGAAGATGGCATAGACATAGACGGCAACCTGTTACAATAGATTCAGTACCTGATTCTGAATATGAATTCTAACAAAAAAAAAATAACAAAAATTTTTACGCAGGGGTTTTTTTACGTCGAAATATTACAGTGGTTATAAAAAAAAATGCTGTTTCATACATTTTGACCGGCAAAGGTTGTAGTTTTTTACTGGTTAGCCCACGTTCACATGGACGTAAAATAACGTGGCGGACCAAAATCGCGTGCCAGGAATGTAACAAATGGAAGGCGGTACCTGTTCACTTGTCTTAATTTTTTTATATTTTTTATCTTCGATTTCCAACGCTCGGCGTCGAGCGATGAATGCATACGACATACGTAGCTCATGTACAGAGAGCTTCGTATGTCATATTCATTCGTCCCTTTCGAATTCGTTCCTACAGACCGCGAAAAAACCTCGCGCGGTAGTCAATACGGCGCGGGGCTCATTTCAACGTTTATTTTAAAGGACTAATCAGTCATTTATGGAAGAAATTTATTTGAAGTTAGGTATTGGATGTTATGAACGATAGCCTAAATAAGCACGTAATATACACTCACTTCCCTTAATCTATCGATTAGAGTTATTATCCTAACTAATGACTAATTTGTTCGAAGAACAGAGTTTTTAAGTTCATATTCTTTTTATTTGCATTCCATAATGTTAAAAGTTCTTTTAATGGCTTAAAATTAGGGTACAATTACGGACCCTGTAAGGCAGAGCAAAAAGTACTACAAAAAATACTATCTAATATATTTTATACCCAGCGATATAATAAATTAAAAGTTTATAAATTATTATTTCGTTTACCTATAATGATGATTGATGATATTGGCACGATTAAATATTTTAAAACATTTCCGATGTTTTCCATAATATAATACAGAATCCTATCGTGGGAATAGGTAGGTATATGGGTAGAGATTTATATAATGAAATTAAGTAAATTCCATTAAATGATGTGTGGTGGTGTTTTCGTCGCACACCTTATTAACAAGATCAGCGTCGTGACCTGATTCTATTACTTATTATTTTAAATTAGATTCAGTGGACTTTTACCTACAGCGATGGCAATGTTTACTGAAACATTTACAGCATCATTTATAAACAAAATCTCTCTCTTTGAATAACGAGTTTTTTTACTGGAGTAAACAGGAAATGTTATTTATTTCTGAATTTATAATCTCTTACCTTAACCGTGAACTGACAAGATGAATGTTAAAACAGTGGCCGATAATAGCTATCTATGTATTTGCATGTAAAATATCCGTTTTTTAATATTCTTTTAGAAACATGTAGGTACTTGTGTCAATTTTATATTACCTACTTCTTGTTGCTTTTGCACTGGGGCTTCAGTGATTTTAATGACAATCAATAAAATTATTAACAGTTACCGTGTCAGTTACCGCAACAGGTACCGTGTAGTGCCGGACGTAAAGAATAACACCACCCCATTTCTTCCCGTGGGTGTCGTAAAAGGCGACTAAGGGACTTACTAGAGAATGGGCAGCAGCGTTCTCTATGCATTTTACCACCATACTGCGATCGCCAACCCGCCTGCCAAGCGTGGCGATTATGGCAAAGCCCCCCAAATTGGGGGAGGCCTAAGTCCAGCAGTGGACGTCTTATGGCTGAAATGCTGATGATGATTAACAGTTGAAAGCTGCTATTTGAGCCACTAGCATCAAATCTCAATATTATATATCTACAACCTCGTAAACACGTCGATGAAGACCATGCTTCGCGAATAAGATGATGAATGAGAGTAGCATGAGAAAATAATGGCATCCATAAGTTTGCAGGAAGAATAATGGGAAATCAAGACTAATAATTTTAAAATAGAAATGTAGCTTTATTAAATAAACTAATTTGTCTAAAAATCATCTCTTGTTATTTGTACGTGACTGTGTTAATGAAGATTTTCTTTAGTGCTGTGCATTAGAACTGGCGTCATAGAATGCTAGCAATGGGATTACACATTGGATAAACACAATATTCAATGAATTTCTTCGCAAACTCATTCTCCTCTAACCTACTGAGCCTCTTTCAGTTTGAGCTTTCCTTATAAATTCTTTTATCGTTTACTTTGAATGAAGAATATGTAAAAGTTAATAATTCTCAAAGCGGATTTAAACGAGCCTTGTAGATCTTCCTCCGTCCTACGTCCCGCCGCACATTGGATCGTCCTTTACATTAAACTACTCAAAAATGCACCTATTATTTAAGGAACTACTTAGTGATGACTAATTCTCAGTAATGAGTATACTTAATGTACCTCCATTCCATCAGTAATACAATAACAAAGATAGTTACTAAAGGCAAAATATCTCGGACGGGGCACTTTGGGGGCACCATGTGTCCTTGAAGAAAATGTGGCATAAAATGGGTAAATAACAGTAGTGAAAACCGCAAGTCGAAACAAGAAGGGAATCATGAGATACTTACATTTTTGTGTTCATTTCCATACAACAATAACAGTTTTCACCGAATCGCTCCTAAACTGCTGGGCAAATAAAAAAACATAGTAACATTTTTTGTTGTTCTTTAATAGAGAAATGCAACTGTATATATATATATAATTTTAAATTAAATACTTTTCAATTTTTGTTTCTATGTCCGACCTTCTTGTATGGGGACGATTCATAGTGAGCCGGCGCGTGAACTTTTAAAATTGTTTAATTCTCCCGCTACATTCCAAAATCCCGTAAAGGATTGTTGAAATCCACATTCACTAAGGCACAATTAGATATCAGGAACAAAATAACCTAGAAGCACATAACAACCTCTTTGAACCGATCAGCTGATTCAAATAAGATCCGCCATCTTGCCACTTAGCAACTTCTTAACAATGCATCGGTGGTGTTTAATTTTGACAGCTACTAATCAATTGGTTAGTGACATTTTAGCGCTAAAAAGCGTTTATAAATTATAATTTCGCTAATGTAATAATAATAAGCTTAGCAATTGATTAAGAGTTAAGAGACGTTTATAAATAAGACTGTTGGGCACTTAATGACCAAGGATCACTAAATTACCTTAAATTTATAGAAATAACCAAACCAAATTAGTTAATTAATTTGCTTGTTTGGCGCCGACTCAAAATTACGTAGGCTTCTTATTCTTTGCTTTTCTGTTTTTTTGACGGTTAAATTTTTTGTTCAAAAGTTTTTATTCTATATTTTTTAGGGTTCCGCAGCCAAATGGCAAAAACGGAACCCTATACCCTTATGGATTCGTCATATCTCTCTGTCTGTCTGTCTGTCCGTCCGTATGTCACAGCCACTTTTTTCCGAAACTATAAGAGCTATGCTGTTGAAACTAGGTAACTAGATGTATTCTGTGAACCGCATTAAGATTTTCACACAAAAATAGAAAAAATAACAATAAATTTTGGGGCTAAAAATACTTAGAACTGAAACTCAATTTCAAAAATGATATTCAATCAATTCAAATAAAAAAAAAACCATTTAATTTCATAAACATAAACCTTATGCATAAACCGTGAATTAAACAGGTTTGTACAGAACCCTGGGTGCGCGAGTCCAACTCGCACTTGGCCGGTTTTTTCTAAACTGAATAGTTTGCGCGAGAGACACTTCCAAAGTGGTAAAATGTGTCCCCCCCCGTAACTTCTAAAATAAGAGAATGATAAAACTAAAAAAAATATATGATGTACAACTTCCACCGAAAATTGGTTTGAACGAGATCTAGTAATATGTTTTTTTTTAATACGTCATAAATCGTAAACCGCAATTTAATTTAATTTAAATTATAAAAAAAATATAATTTCATAAACTTAAACCTTATGCATAAACCGAGAATACCTACAAATTTGTACGGGACCCTCGGTGCGCGAGTCCGACTCGCACTTGGTGGTTTTTTTTTTAAATCTTCTAATTACTACATGCTTGCAAAATCGGACTATTCTGTAAGAAGTTATTCGTGGTCATACCTCACAATCAAAGTGTGAACAATCAATCATCCCTTGTTTTCCTATCCTTAGGGTAGGATTTTTTTCCAAATTTACATGGAACCACCGTCGGGATATACCCTTTCCAATAAAAAAAGAATTATCAAAATCGGACCACTCTGCATAAAACTGTGCGTGGTCATACATAAAAAAAAAATATGCGTCCACTTCCGTTTTTTTTTTCGTCGGTTAAAAATGTAAAACTTGTCAGACGATTTGCCCGATTAGGGCGAGTCGACTAATAAGCTATTTTTTTTAAAATAATCTGTGAGCTTTCTAACTTTTAACTTATAATAAACTAGCGACCTGGCCCGGCTTCGCATTCGTGAACAGTGTGGTATAACGTGGGTATAATATAGTCCCATCGTTAGTAACAAGAACACGGGCCAGTAGCAATAGCATTCTGAAAACAGTATCAGAGAGTTTTTATTCTCCCATATTGAGGCATCTTGTGGAGAGGATGGCCAGGTGAGAAATTCGTATTTTGCTTGGTCATCTTCTATGCAATATGCTTGAACTTACAAAGTTCAGTAATAATAATAATGTTCTACTAGTTTTAAGTTATTACTAACATTATGGATCTTTGCTGTCTGAATAAAGAAATTAAATGATTTTATTTCTGTAAGTAGGTTTGTACAAACACTTTTACAAGTCAATAAAATTATATATGTTACGGGCAATTTGATAAGTCTAGGCACTATTAATAATGTCCGGTCTGTATTCATAATGCCCGACTCAATTGGGCTATGTGATTAAAACAGCATGATTAATCACTTTTCCCGGCAATTATGAATAATGTCGACCCTATCTTGGGCAAAGTAACAAAATATGTGAACTGTAGTGTTTTTGTTTATTAAATGAAATGAAATTTACATAATTTTCTATTGTTCATTACTTACGTAACTATTGAACATAGTAGTTAAAAAATAAACAGTTAAAAATGTAATAACATCAGTAGTTACCTACTTTTATTTTGATAAAATATTACTTAAGAACAATAGTTAAAAAATTAGTAAACTAAGAAAAATCAACTGAAATATCTAATAATTAAGGACTGTGCAAGAAAGTTATTAAGTTTAGAATTATTTATTCAACTTGGCATCGTGAGTTAAATTCATCACTCTTTATAGGCTTAACCACTAGCCCTTTTTTGAAACCCATTTTTTTTGACATGGTTTGCGCAAGCCAAATACAACGCCACAAACACTTTAATAATATTTTTAAGTTTGAGCTCTTTCATCATCCTATTTCTACCTCCATGCTCGATAGAAATGTGAGTTTCGTGAATAATATCAAACGTTTCTTCCAAATAACAGTAATATTGAATTGGTTCTCTGTAATTTTTCAATGGTACGATAAATTTTTGAACTGTTCAGATCTTCACTATGTCATATCTCGACAATCGCTGATATTCCTCTGAAGTTTTGCTTGCGATCTTGTCTTTTGTCACTTGCGCTTTGGTTAAAAATGAATAATACTAATCGCGAGGAAATAACTGAGTGTTTTTCGCCTTCGTTAATTTTATTTTATGAATTTTTTCGTTAAAACGTCTTTTCATATATCAATCATATGGATGCCGCCATTTTGCGAGATAAACGTACTCAATGCACTCACGTGTTCCCCGTTCCTAAGTATAACTGCGAACTAATACGTCGCTGCGTGCGCGCGCGGCCCTCCACCCGCACATACGCGCCCCTCACATGTTGCCAGGGGACGGCCGCGTCCCATTTTATCACATTGCCCGGCTACAAGTAGGGAATTATTCATACTGCCCGGTCCAAGTGATAAATTTAAGCTATCTCAAATACTGACTTATTACATGGACCACGGGCCGTCGGCCATTATTAATACTAGCCGGTCGAAGTGATAAATTAATCACTTTGCCCGACGCTTTTGGGCATTATTCATAATGGCCGGTCCTTAGTAATAATGCCCAGTTAATCACGTTGCCCGTAACATACAAGTAACATATATATAACTATAGAATGTCCTTTTATGCAATGCGGCTGACCGCTCGTTTCGCTGCAAGCGATTACAATTATTAATCTGTCATGTCTTCTATGATATTCATTTTTATGAGAAACTGGACGGGGCAATTTTGATCTCTATTAAATAAATAAATAATGTTATAAATTGGATAAATATTTATAGTGTTTTATCGAAATTAGCTTCGTAAATAAGCTATGAATCTTTAGTAGGTAATATTTAAAATGTAACAAATTGTTAATGTGAGTTATCCGTAGTAGATAGACGTATACCATCATCAACTTTTCCGTAGACATTTTTTAAGATATACAATAATACATGATTTTGAATTATCTCGTAAAGTTTAGTCAGCGTAAGCAATGGAGCTCCCAAAAATATGTTTTCTAAGACATCTAAACTAATATTATAAAGAGGAAAGGTTTGATTTTTTGTATGTATGTTTGTAATGGATAAACTTGAAAACAACTGAACCAATTTTGAAAATTCTTTTACCTATAGAAAGCTACATTATCACTTAGTAACATAATCTATATTCTATCCCAAAAAGATGCACAGTTCTTGTGAGTCACGCGGACGAAGTTGCGGGCGAAGTGCTTTTTACAAATATTTGAAACTGTCGGCTTTTCTCTAGTATACATGCCGCTGCTGCTGTAGTGTACATGTAAGTATTATAAATATAACCCTTTTGGTAGAAGTGTTCTATATTATCACTAAAACCGTATCAAAATCCAGTTTAAAACAAGTAAATGAAAAATAAACAGATGAAACCTTGATTCTATACTAACTTAACTCTAAAAACCAATAACGTTGAATTTTGCTCTCGGATATGCTACGTGTACCATATGGATTTTCAGCAGAATACAAACACGGTCTCGATAGCCAAACGAATCTGCGCAACAGAAACGACTGAAATACTCGTATCCGCTCACTTCCTTTGAAAATCAAAAATATGCTTTACGTTGTTCGGCGCACTCAAGTCTATTATTGTTGTCGCGCTTTGACTTGTCGACGAGTTTACAAACGGATTTTAGGATTGGACGTATTGTAAACTACACTGTTCAGTTTAGCCTATACAATATACATATATTTATTTATTTGGGTTTAAAGAACTTTATTTCTCATAAGAACTTAAATAACAGTTCGCTAATAATGAGATCCTTTTTTTTGGGTGGGAAATCATCAAATCACATCTCCCGCTCTGAGCGGAGCGGGAGAGCGAGTCAGACTTTTAATGACTAAAACCCACCCGTGTTCCTTCAGTTTCCCATATGCCAGGATCACGGTAACTCTTTTGAACAGATCTCGCGACCCTGGCAGGCATCGGTCCTAGCAGACCCCTTCAGTTCTGCTGACATCTCTTTGAGGCGCGCGTGGAACACTACGCGCCGTCAACACGGGCCCGGTCCTTACCGGGTGGCGAGCTAGCCATTGCTCGCCGCCCGCAAGCCTGCGCCTACGGAGGCCGGGAGTCAGCGATCGACACCCGACTCCCGGGGCGACTCCTCCTGCTGCGACTAGGGACGTGAGGGCGCAGAGATTGCCACTCCGTCACGCAATAATGAGATACCTAAGTTATCATTGTGTGATCACAAAATATTTTTACACGCTTAATATTAGCTTCACTTGTATGTATGTTTGTTTGTAACCGACTCCTGATCGCGCGATTTTGACCCACTTTAAACGACCAGATTTCATTAAAACTCTGTAGACTTATCGAGGACCGATGACAATACTATAATTTCATAAATTCGTGCCATTATCCTTGCCAGGGTTACAAGGACAGCAAAAAAACTGTCATCGAAAACTACGCTGACATACGTCACAAACTACGCTGACATACCACTCAAAATTCGATACACTAAAAAATAGTATATAAATAATAGTTAAAAAAACTAAAAAACACGGTTCCATAGAAAAACAAACTAAAAAGTAGAAAATAAGGGAAAAAAAAGCGTGGGGTGCTTTTTAATGTATTTTTTATTGATATCTGGCACCCCACGCTTTTTTTTCCCTTATTTTCTACTTTTTAGTTTGGTTAATAAGCAGTAGGTACTTTTAATTTGCTTACAGTTCCCTTAAAAATAATATTTACGCGTGGAAAGTAACAGACATTTTCATTAAATTATTTCATCGCTGAAAACCAGTTATTTAAAAAAAATCTTATAATCACATTGACGTCAACATGATCAAATACTAAATGGGAATGAGATAATAATGTTAATTAAACTATATATTCAAATTAACTCTATTGTTTAATAATATTATCTATATCTTTACATAGTTGGTATAACACAATGTCGGTTACTACGTCTATACGATTAGATCTTTTAAACTTCGCAAGTGATTTTTATGCGGTTTTCATATATAGTATTATAAGCGAGCGAAGCCGCAGGGGAAGCTAGTAATAGGTATTATAAATATTAAAGTTTGGATGTTTGTTAATTAATCACGCAGAAAGGGCCGAACGGATTTGGAAGAAATTTTGCACACAGATAGTTTATTACATGAATGAATAGCTTACTTTTTACCTCCATAGTTCAGTTTCCTGCGAAAGTCACTTATAATTTTCCATGCCGTACGATAAAAAATATCGAACTATTTTTAACATTTTCTTTTTATCTTCACAAATCATAAGCAAATAAATGCTTTCAATTTGAGTTTATTTCAGTGTCAGTTTGCAATGACAGTTGCGGCGATTGAAGTCGTAAAATTTTATTTTACCGCAATGTCAATTCCGCAGGTCTCAATTCCATTATGACTTGATTAAAATTCAAATAAAATTTACTTAAGTCTGTTCTTTATGAAATCATCATCATCATCATCATTTCAGCCGTAAGACGTCCACTACTGGACTTAGGCCTCCCCCAATTTGGGGGCTTTGCCATAATCGCCACGCTTGGCAGGCGGGTTGGCGATCGCAGTATGATGGTAAAATGCATAGAGAACGCTGCTGCTCATTCTCTAGGAAGTCCCTGAGTCGCCTTTTACGACACCCACGGAAAGAAATGGGGTGGTGTTATTCTTTACGTCCGGCACCACATGGTACCTTTATGAAATATTCAACATAAATTCTACTTTGAGGGTTTTGTAGTCGACAAGGAACCCTTATAGATTCGCCATATCCGTCTGTCCACCGCTTAATTTAGTGAGTCTTTGTACTAAACGCTGTAGCTGTAAAATGGCATGGATTAAGTAGATATTAGCCTGTTAAAGTACGCTTTACAAGTTAACGAGTAATAGTCGACCAAATTATATTTGCAGTTAGAATGTACAGTAGCACATGTTTCAACTGCAGTGTTTAGTTTTTTCTTAAGATGTGTTCATACCAACTACAGATCCTTTCATTGCTCGTGGTCCGACATGCACTTGGCCGGTTTTCTACACTGATATTGATGATGACCAACAATGACCTACTTGATATTTATAATAAAGTACCTAATACTATTAAAACTATGACTGTTTTCAAATTTAAAAGGTCACTAAACAAATTATTAATTGATAAAAGTTATTACTCAATTGACGACTAACTTAATGATGTATCACTGACTGATTGACATGATATTATACTTTTTTACATTGTTTTTTATTGTTTATATTACTGTAGCCTGGATGACCGTTGACATTTTTTTTGTATTTTTCATTTTATTGTGACATTTTTACCAATTTGACATTAATTTGTATTTTTATGTTTCTTAAAGTTTGTTTGTGTAAATTCAATAATAATAAATAAAATGTGATTGCCCATGTTACGGTAGGACATGGAGGACTCATAAACTTAAACACCTATGTATTTATTACCCATGTTTGCAAACAAATAAATGATTTGATTTCATTTGATATATTCCCATACTCGATACATACGATAAAGACGTAATTAAATGTACCTGTCCATTCAAATATGAACTTAATGAATTAATACAGACTTATTTACAAAGCGTTCGTGCATCGTGCATGTTGACACCGTTGACAGGTCGAATTGAATTCAGATGTATATCACTTTCATACAAGTACGTTACCGCTGAAGCCTATATTACTGTCCGCAGCGAGTCGTCCTGTTTCAGACGTCTCCATGTTCATAAATGTCAATAACTTTGAGTCTGAACACAGCATATTGGGTTATTGTAACCTCAGAGGGATGGTACGGTAATTTAATTTTGAAGTTAGATCTAGCAGTAGAGGGCGTGCTGATCAAGTTTGTGATGTAAAGCTTTGTTCAACTGTAGCAGTATCGTAGTAGTACGTCACCATTCTACTGAGATTAGCTCAAAAATAATATAATAGGATGAATTAAAATATCCACAACTATTCTGTTACAAGAAATTAATGTAAGACAGAGGCACGTCACAACACACAACATACCATTTCCCTGTTCTTACTCAATGTTAGTTACTTCACACATACGGCACTTATCTCAAAATATATTTTAAATACATTTTTGTTGAAATTCCTGTAATGTATTAGTCTTGGAACAACCTACCCTCTCACTAAGAGTCGGGTGTTGGTAGCTGCGTTTAATATTGATCGTTTCATATTGTTCGGCTTAGTTTCTTTTGTTTTTTTGTTCCCAATAAACTATAACTATTAAAAAAAAGTTATTATTACCCTACTATGGCGAAGCAAAAAAGAGGGTTATGATTTTGACCGGTATGTATACATACAACATGTTCAACTGTTCCTTCAGAACTTCGAAACTACATATCATAATTTGACAAATGATGTAATGCTGTAAGCATCTAGAGCGTCCACTAAACGCCGTCGCCGTCGTAAACTAAATATAGTAGTTTATTGGGACGCTCTAGATGCTTACAGCATTACATCATTTGTCAAATTATGATATAGTCTAGAAGAATAGTAGTCTAGAAGAGATAAAGTGATAAACTAAAGTAATTAAATTAAAATAACCCGACTATTTAATAATGGCGTGTTGGGTATCAAAATGAAAGAGCTTAGTTAGCAAATTTCAAAAATACGTATACATATATTATTTTAGCCAACCCCAAAATAATAACAATACTTTAGCTTATGATCGCTTACTACTGACAGAAAAGCAGCTTACGGTCACGGCTTTCAGATGAGATTAATTTATTGTTTCGTACTACTTAAAGCGTGATTTTTCACTAATCAGGTTTTAGTTTTTGTACTTACTATTTTTTAAGCTTGAAGAGCGGTCATTTGCACTTTTCATAATGCCCATTTATTTTAAAGCAACTTTTCAGTCAGTGAATAAGGTAGGCTTGTTGAAACACAGCGTACAGCAATTTCCTTTTCAGCCCTTATAAAAAATATTGCAAAGCCGAATACACTTACAAAACCAATATTACCAAGGTCCAATCGTTCGAAATGTAAATACAGTAACATTAAATGTTTCATTCATAATTATGACTGAAAAATTGTGTAGCATGTGTATAAATGAAATACAGGATTGAAATGAACACAGCTTTTCCATTATAAATGTTTCTGTATTTAAATTTTCATACACATACGGCCTTGGTTTGGTGCAATATTCAACAAACTATAATATTTTATTCAGTAAAGTACTCGACAATAAAATCAATAAAACCAATTTAAAGTATCCTTTTGATTTCGAAGCTCATTGAGAACTGTCTAGGATATTATGTGATATTCCATTAGTTTTAAAATATTTACTACAATAATGACGTATAAATATGTCTTAAAATATCTACTTTCATAAATAAACACTTCATTTCATTATATTTCCATTCTGTTTCCTTAAAACGCCTTACCCTCCATAGTCGGGTAAAAACCGGTACTTTTTCGGTAAATGACAAATGAGATACTTTTTAACCGACTTTAAAAAAAGGAGGAGGTTATCAATTCGACTGTATTTAAAAAAAAATGTTTATTAGCTCATAACTTTTGACTTGGTGAACCGATATTGATGATTCTTTTTTTATTTGAAAGCTTGTGCTTCCCGTGTGGTCCCATTTTAATTTGGTTCCATTCGGACAATGGGGTCCATGTGAAAACCATATAATTCTTAAATTTGCATTAAGTATTTGCACGACAAATTAACGGATAACGCGATTAGATTAGTGCGGGGTATCTATAACTAAAAAGTTAAAAATAAAAACTTTTTACAAAAAAGTTACAACCGACTTCCTTAAACTTTAATTTCGAAAGTCGGTGTCTTAGGATCTGTATTTAAGGTTTTTTGCCACCGACTTCCAAAATTAAAGTTATTTTTGACTTTGTAGTGTTTTTTAAACTATGCTTTACTAATACAAAATTAATTGAGAAAAAACTACCTTCTTTCAATTTTATAAATTTTAGTATTTAAATTCACTACAAATCATATTAACAGTAGGAAATCATGACAAGACACATATCTGGCAAGAGTTTCTGAACTCCACTAACTGTAGATAAATAGCTTGGCTAGGTTGGAATACAGTTCTTAGAACTAGTTCTCGTTGGATTACGTGGGAAGAGCATAGCCGTGTTGGTTCACGAGCGAACCGAGAAGCATTGTGTATCTTGAGTAGCCATGACATCAAAGAACATCTAACTTGATTGATATGTCTAAAAGCTGGTTTCCAATTGCTGAAGGCATTGATAGTAAAAAGATTGATAGAAAAAACATGTGAGATTGGATTTTTGTACATAATAATAAAAGCATAGTGAAGTCAAAACTGTTGATATATTGGTTTTTTACGTTTTGAATGTTTTCTACTTTACGTTAGCTAACGATTCGATTGCCGATTTTTTTTTTGTCTCTTTGTAACGCTCTATGCAAATATCGGATATATTTTGGTAAATTTTTTGCATTCAGATTTTCCTATAAATCTGGTTAGGTTATGGAGGATGAGCGCTATTGCATTTTCGCATACACATATATATGTACATACATAGTTTAGCGGAACTTTTAAAAAGACTAGCTACATATTGTTGCATAGCTCAAGATTTAACCTTTTAAATGATTATCATCTCATCTTAGTTTTTTTCCCCATTTCGTTCAGTGGGTGTCGTAAAAGGCAACTTAGGGACGTAATAGACCGCAGGTGGAGACGCCCCCGCAGGAGGAGACGCCCCGGGCGTCGGGAGTCAATAGCTGTCTCCCGGCCACCGTAGGCGAGAGCTTGCGGGTGGTGAGCAATGGGTAGGTCGCCGCCCGGTAAGGACCCGGCTCGGGTCGACGGTGCGTAGTGTTCCACGCGCGCCTTAAAGAGATGTCAGCAAAACTAAAGGGGTCTGCTAGGACCGATGCCTGCCAGGATCGCGAGATTGTTCGAAAGAGATACCGTGACCCTGGCACATGGGTAACTGAAGGAACACGGGTGGGTTTTAGTCAGTAAAAGTCTGGCATGCCCTCCTGCTCCGCCCAGAGCGGGAGGAGTCATTTGATGATTTCCCATCCAAAAAAAGGGACTTACTAGAGAATGAGTAGCAGCGTTTTCTATGCATTTTACCACCGCACTGCTATCGCCAAACCGCCTGCCAAGCCTGGTGATTATAGCAACCCGATTCCGGGAGGCCTATGCCCAGCAGTGGACGTCTTTCGGCAGAAACGGAGGACAGTATTTTGGAATAACTTCATTTAAAAGAGTGTCCTTGGAGTGAAGAATAGGCAAGAACGTTCTTCTCACAGTTATATCTATGGTTTGTACCCACAAAGATCTTCGTTTTAGAATGGGCGACTAGCATCAACTTTCTGACTAATTGACTGACTTGTTCAAGAGTGCTTGAACTGTGCGAAATAATGGCTTTATTGAAATCAATGCTTTGAGTTTGGAACTACGCCGTCAATCATGTCGTGACATAATATATCCTGAGTGGATTTTAAAAGGGACAGTCAGGGTAGGTAACGAATGCTCTTAATTTTTTTTAATGTAGCAATTTTCACAAAAATAATACATATAAATTGATTATAATTTTCTTTTTGTGAAGATTTTTACTCAAAAGATTAAAAAAAAACTCATTGGGGTGGTTGAGTACCTACTAGAAAAGAAAGGGTTTGCAAAAAACTTTCGATAGGAAATGAGACTAAAATGAAAGAACATAGAATACCTGTATTCCAAAGTCAAATTATTCCATTACTTTATTGGGCTGAATCAGGAACGAACATAGCAGATAGCAATGAACTATAAACGTAGTAAACACGATGGTTTTATAGAAATGTGGCTGTTACTTCACTATATTATGGTGTCTTATGATTTCCACGCGAACAAAGTCGCAGACAGAAGCTCGTGCATGATTCAAATTTCAAAGGCTTTGTCTCAATTTATCCAATGAGTCGTAGTTGACATCCCAGTAATAATAAAGATTATATAATATTCTTTTGCTACTAAAATGCAATCAGCATCTATTAATGCTCTATTGATGATTGTTGATGAAATTCTAATGTCTCTTTATCTGATATTCCTTGTGAGGCAGCTGTGTAAGCCCACAGTAAATAGCGAGCTGGAGTTCATATTGACGTCAATGTAAATATATTAAAGGCTTTAAACGAGAACGTACTACTGAAACTATGTGTTAATCCAGGCTACAAAATATCTGTGTTCCGAATTTTATCCAAATACATTCAGCGGTTTTAGCGTATATCCGAAATATACAAATGAACAAACACTACAAAAAAAACTTTAGACAGTAGCAAAGCACAACCTTTGTATACCAATCGACGACCACAATTCTTCTGACAGCTATTTGCTGTCAGGGGCAAGGCAGAAGAGTTTAACGAAATGTGTCATTTTCGATAAGATGGCCTTTTTGTTCTGATCAAATTACTTCTCCCACTCAAGGTGGAGCGGGAGGACGCATCAGACTGTTAATGACTAAAACCAATCCGTGATCCTTCAGTTGCCTGTACCAGGGCCATGATAACTCTTTCGAACAAATCTCGCGACCCTGGCAGGCATTGGCCCTAGCGGACCCTATCAAATGTGCTGACATCTCATTGAAGCGCGCATGAAGCACACGCGCCGTTGACTGGACTGGTGCTTACCGTCGGCGAGCTACCTATTGGTCGCCGTCCGCAAGCCCGCGCCTACGGTGGCCGGGAGTCCGCTATGGACTCCCGACGCCCAGGGCGATAAGATTGCCTGTCGAATGGTTGTGAATAGCTTCAGTTAATGTTTAGTTTTAACTTCGTTACTTTTTATTATATGTATATATTTTATGTATTTAAAATAGAAAGAATAATTAAATTAAAAATCTTGGAACAGCGGATTATATTTTATACTTTACATACGCGGAACACTCAGAAAGTTTTGCGAAAATAAAAAGAAGTGTTCTATGGGTAAATATTTATTATTAAATCTTTTCAAAATATTATACACTAGCCTCTATGCAAAGTTTCATGCGTGTGAACCAGTTTTCGAAACACTTTTTCCAGTCCGCCGCAGACACATCGTTTACAGCCTGCTCGAACGCTGACAGCGCATCTTCCGGCGACGAAAATTGTATCCCTTTGAGCTGATTTCTAATTTTTGTTAATAAAAAAAAGTCACACGGTGCTAAGTCAGGGCTGTAAGGAGGGTGACCCAGAAGTTTGACCGGCGTGCTGTCCAAGAAGTCCCTCGTTTTGAGCGCGGTGTGCGTGGGTGCGTTGTCGTGGTGGAGCAGTAGCCCGCGGAGCCCTGTGTTTGGTCGCTTGTTGCTGACAACAGAGAAAACTTCTGCCAACCATTCGGCGTTGATGCTGCTTTGGTTCCGTATAGGGATTGACTCCAAGTAGCCAGTCAAATTGAAAAAGCTCGTGATCAAAATCTTCCCCCCGCTTCTAGAACGCTTCACTTTGGCAGGCGTTGATTCGTTTTGAAACACCCAAACCATCGACTGGCGCGTCGTTTCTGGATCGTATTGATAAATCCAGGACTCATCACCTGTAATAATGTCGTAAACACGCCGAGACGAGCCTGCTTCGAATTTTTTTACCATATCACGGCACCATTCCACCCGGGCCTGCTTCTGAGCATCGGTGAGGTTGTGCGGCACCCAGAGTGAAACTATCCTCCTCACGCGAAGATGCGCATGTAGAATCTCGTGAAGGCTTCCCGATCCAATCTGCGGTATGTGTTGAATCTCCTGATACGTAATTCGCCTATTGTCTTGGATTAAATTTTTCACTGCTAGCAGTTTTCCTCCGTAACAGCCGTCAAAGGGCGACCACTTATTTCTTCATCCCCCAAAGTGAATCGACCCCGTTTGAATTCATTATACCAACGATACACAGTTGTTTTTGAAGACTCTTCATCCAAGAATGCAATTTAAAGTCTATCGTATGATTCGTCCAGTTTCAGGCGACACTTGAAATCGAAAAAAATCATAGCGCGAAAATGTTCCCGGCGCAAATCCATTTTCCAATGAGACACGATAATTTAATTAACTCACAAAAAATGTGGAGGGAAATTTTGAAATTGGAACGTACCTATTTTTACTTATAAATAATCACTATTTTGATAATAGCTTATAACTGGCCAGTCTCTCAATACTTTCTGAGTGGTCTGGTAGATAGAGCGATGATATTCGACCCTTAGTTCGCTCCGCCGGCCGTACCGTAAAGTCTAACATTCATAGCTACCGTCCTAACATCGAATATCCTATCATGCATTCACTATCTAGACGAGACGATTTCTGGGAACATCGGAAGCTCGGCTTTCACAAACTATACACATCCTACAATCCGAGTCCTATCCTTGTAATATTATACATATGTTGAATGTTTGTTAATCAACCACGCAGTAACGGCTTTTAGCAGGATTTGGATGATATTTGACACTGATCGTTTATGACCTATATTAATACATATTATTCTTTTATCCTGATAGCATGGTCTCGTTGAGTAATTTCCAACCTTAACGTGGCTAAAGCCGCGGGCAAAAAACTGGTTATTTATATGATAACGTTTAAAAGGAGACAGCAGATGAATAGCAGCAAAAACTTTTACGTATCACGAATTGTGTTTTTATTAGGTCGGAGTTAAATCTACATCAAGGTCATATAAAATACTTTTCTATCAATTGGTTACATTTGACAGCTATTAACATTAATAAAAAGATACTTTGATAATTGCTACTCAGCAGATATATTTTTTTACAAAAGATAAACATCGATACTAAAAAATTAAAAAAATATCAAAACTTTTGTTGCATGCAATTTCAATTTTGCAGCTGCAGTCTGTCTCCGCGACTATCTTCTCATCTCATTCACTTCGTGTTAATTCGAGAACCAGTATCCAGTTTCACAATAGCTTTTCCCTCGATGTTATAACGATTCACGTGGCCTGCACAACCTTCACCTATTTATGGGAATCTTTTCAAAGCTTGAAATAATTGGTAACCGTTTCCATTGAAACGGAGACGCGTCACGTGTGGGTTGACTGACACCTATTTCGACAGGGACGTGAACCTGTGAATGAGTCGAAGTCAACATGTGTTCCAAAGAAAGGCGGTAATACACGCTGATTAACTTGACAGATATTTCTAAAGGAAATTATTCATTTCTTACCCAAATAATAGAGTTCTAGGCAGGAAGAAAAATATGTTTTCTTATGGAAAATATCATTTTTTATTAAAACTTTCCTTCAACCCCCTGCTATATGAACATACATATCTTTCTTTCATTAAAACGATTTTTGAAAATTAAATACAGATTAGAATTTTCTCACTAAATTGATAAAATGTGTTATGATATGTGATATTTTCAATGTTTTAAATTTATTATTTAAATTACTGCTAGACTTGTACAGCCTTCATTTTAGTATCTATGCACGTAACGTAAGTATAGATAAAACCTTTTAATTTATAAATTCGCAATTCGTGTGCCAGATCGGGCTCCCAAACGGAAAAATTGCGAACTGACGCACTTACAACTTTCGTCCTCAATTTTATTTTCCCCATTTCATTATTTTTTTTTGTTTTCTTCCGTTTGGGGTATTATTAATACAAACCATACCTCACCGCTCACTTTCTGAAAACCAGCGGCTGCGCGCTGTCTGTCGAATAATTAATTTGAAATAATGTCCGGCCTTCTTAGTAATTTAGGTAAAAGAAATATTACGAACGTATTTATACGAATTTCTAGATTTCCTTATTCGATTTCTAGTTTGCATTAACGAGTTAGGTTTTCTTTAGAAATGCGTATTTGCCTTAATAACTGGATAAGAACAGACCGATTCAATATTACCATCAGAGAGCTATGGATAGAGTATTCTGGGTATTAAACGTGTGGACCGGGTTAAGAACACAACAATCCGTTCCATTACTAAAATAACTGATGTCACTCGGAAAGCTGCCACGCTTAAGTGGAATTGGGCTGGACACATCTGCCGTATGTCAGACGATCAGTGGGCCAAACTTACGACCCAATGGGTCCCGCTTAATGGCAAGAGACATCGCGGCAGCTCCAGACGGAGATGGCGGGATGAGCTGGACTCTTTTAATAAAGACTGGTCCTTGGCAGCTCTGGGCAGAGAGACGTGGAAAGAGAGTAGGGAGGCCTTCGCCCAGCAGTGGGACAGCAACGGCTAATAATAATAATCGATAATAATAATAATAATTATTATTATTATTCCTCATCTCTGGCTTGCCTTTATTGGCCGGCTGGAGTGAAAACTGATGAGGTTCAGAGCTCCCGCCTCATTCTTGCCTTTATTGGCTGGTTTGAGTGGAGATTCGCAAGAGCAAACGTGCTCGGGGAAAGGAAGTATTCCAGTAAGTGCTCGTAGAGATCTTGACCATCTTCCGGGCTCTGGGATTGTTCTGAAAGCCGTGGAATACCTCTCCACTTCTCAAGCACCTCAGGAAGTGTTGCCCCCTTGTCGCTACGTCACTATGTGCTAGCGACGTTTCCCGGGGGCCCATTATTGAGTGTGCAAGTCACCCCCTGCCATTTTATCCGTGTATACAAAACATTGATCAGGCAGGGGCCATAGTCCCTCCATAGTTGCGGTTACCAATCCACTATAGCCATCCAAACCTATAGCCTAATTTGCTTTGTTTCCATATTCTGTAATAGTTCTGCTCCAACCGGGGATTGTCTTTGGATGCACTTGCATAGTGCATACAGGGATAATCGTCGGTTGGTGCCCCCTCATCAATTAAAATTGTCTAAGGGGCCTCTGCGAGTTGGCTTCGGCCCCTCGTACGCCTTCCAAAAGACCGGGATCCTAGGGTCCCGAGATATGTTAACATAAATAAAAATAATAATAATTAATCGATCTATCATCACTGATAGGACTATTGTTGCTAATAAGCCGGACATAGTGGTGATAGATCGATCAGAGCGTCGCACAATGATTATTGATATTGCAGTCCCGCATGACGAGAACCTCGTGAAAGCTGAACAAGATAAGCAGATCAAATATCTTGACCTGGCTCGCGAGGTTATCGAGATGTGGGATGTGGATACAGCAATCATTGTGCCGATAGTCGTGACGGCCAATGGCATAATAGCCAAGAGCCTCAACCAACACCTTAAGAGGCTCTCGTTAGGCAGCTGGATCAAGGGCTTGATCCAGAAGGCGGTATTACTGGACACGGCACGCATAGTGAGGAGGTTCCTCACTTAGCAGCCCTGACCACCGGTAGCTTGGACCCTATTCCCGATACCGGTGGGCTACTATTTTTATATTTTTAAATGTTTTATGATTTTATTATTTAAAAATATAATTTATATGTTTGTAAAATTAAATAAAGGAAATAATAATAAATTACCGGAGATTTATTGTGAAAGACGGCACGGTTGACATCTGTCGGGCATGCCACCGACCAGGCGAATCAATTAGTCACATAATCTCTGGGTGTTCTCGTCTAGCTAACGAAGAATACTTGCATAGGCACAACCTAGTAGCCAGGATTATCCATCAGCAACATGCTCTTAAATACAGCCTTGTGGAATCGGAAGTGCCGTACTACAGGTATGTGCCCGACCCAGTTCTCGAAAATGGACATATCACATTGTACTGGGATCGATCCATCATCACTGATGGGACTATTGTCGCAAATAAGCCTGATATAGTGGTGGTGGATCGAGTAGAGCGGCGCACAATGATTGTTGACATAACGGTGGGACCGACCATGACGAGAACCTCGTGAAAGCTGAGAAAGATAAACAGATTAAGTATCTTGACTTGGCTCGCGAGGTTGTCGACATGTGGGATGTGGATTCAGCGATCATTGTGCCGATAGTCGTCACTGCCAATGGCTTGATAGCCAAGAGCCTCGACCAACACCTAAGGAGGCTCTCGTTAGGCAGCTGGGTCAAGGGCTTTATTCAGAAAGCGGTAATTCTGGACACGGCTCTCATTGTCAGGAGGTTCCTCTCTCTGGAGCTCTGACCACCGGTAGCTTGGACCCGGTTCCCGATACCGGTGGGCTACTATTTTTTATATTTTAAAATGTTTTTTTACTTTTGTTTTTCTAATATTTAAAAATATAATTAATATGTGTATATTATGAAATAAAAGATAATTAATAAATTAAAATCACGCTTTGTTTCGCCGCAGGGTTCAGTACAAGTGCACTCACATTTCTTCAGTTATATTTAAATCACATGTAATATGGGGCGAGCCTATTGCCATCAACCGGGTACAAATCGAGACTCCGTCTGCTACTGAGAATTTCCAAAAACCCAATAAAAAAATCAAAAGTCATTTATTCAAACTAGGCTGAGTGTCAGCACTTTTAGAACGTCAAAGTTACATAAGACAGTCCTCCAAAACGCCCGCAATTCACCACTTCCTAGTGGTTTAGCTGGGAAGAAGAAGTGGCGCAACAAACTCCCGAGCAGTATAACTGTCTGTTAAGCTAGAAGAACTTGATTCTATTCAATAATATGTAATTAATAATATGAAAAGAAAACACACATAAAATTATTTGCCATATGTCAGCTAGCACACGCCAATATACCAACAAAACATTGAAAACTAAACTCAAGCTATAATAAAATCGTAAACAGAACTTAAAACCTAAATAAGGGCCTCCAGGCATAAAGGGCGTTACCCGCTTATATACACAACGATGCAAAATGTTACATTTACATACATTGATGTTTATATGTAAGTTGAAATACCATTTGTTAGACTAGTACCTCCGGAGTAAAATAAAATAACAGTTAATACAAATAACAATAACAAAATCCATGGTTAGCAAGACAAGTCACAAGTCAGTCACCACAAGTAGCCCGTTTATAACTTTCCCTTGCTGTGGCTCTTGGATTCATATTCAGAAAAATAATCATACATGCAACCAATAACTGCACGCCATAAAAATATTTATACCATACAGGCATGAACTGCAACGATTATAGCAACAGCCACGCACTTGACCACTACATATTGCATGATCAGCCAATAAAGTTCCTACTGCTGGGATACCGGCCTCCTCCCTCTGAGAGGGAGCGAGCCATAATCCACCACATGGGCCCAGTGCGGGTTGCTGGACCTCAACATTAATTGTTTTTTTTAAAGATTTGTGGAAAATGGTTTATTGATTTCAGATTCGTGCATTCGCTTATATGTGCCGTTCATGCTGGCAAAGGGCTGATCGTGCTATCAAACATTTTTCAACACCTTCAACTTTGTTGTCGACTAGACTAGACTAGCAATAATTTACTACTTCTTTATATAATAAATTCAATCAATAATATCTACATTTATCCCAAAAACTAGAGGAGAATCACATCTAATTATAGAGGACTAGCTTTTGCCCGCGACTTCGCTCGCGTTAAATTCGGGGTAGCACGGTTCCCCTTTCCTGATTTAGAACACAGAAGAGAACTCGGAACAGAATGATATTTTATAACGCTACTGTAGACGATATTATAAGTCTTTCCATTTGGGGATAGAGTGTAAAGATTCTGGTTATTGGACACACGCGAACATGCTACATACAATTGTCCATGGAAAAAGCACGGCTTTTCTAAGTTCACCATAGCCACCTAAAAAAGAAAAAAAAGTAGCCTATGCCACCCCCTTCAACTATCTCCACTTAAAAAATCACGTCAATTCGTCGCTCCGTTTTGCCGTGAAAGACGGACAAACAGACACACACACTTTCCCATTTATAATATTAGTATGGATGTATTATAGAGGATGTATAGTTGAATGATTAGCCCGGGAAATGCAAGACATAAAAAGCAAAACTAACAAATATTAGAAGCCAGCGACAAAAAGCCAGCGCAAAATTAACGAAAAAGTGCAAACTAGTTCAAAAATGTAAAATTATTAAATGACACAAAACACTCACACGAAAACATACGCGCTTGTTACAACCAAAACGGTTAAATTTGCGAATATTCGTGAGAATGTTAATGCCGATAATGGTATAGAAAGGGAAGGGAAAGTTGGACAAAATTATTATATTGATGTCCTCATTAAACGCTCGTTTAAATAGAAGGGATTAGGAAAATAGCGCTGCAAATGTACCGTAGCATTTACAGCGCTATTTTCCTAAACCCAGAAATAAAATGGACTCATTTAAAATAATGGCATGGCACTCAAACAGACTACTTAAACAAAAACAAGAATTAGAAGTAGTCCTGATCTCAGAAATCATCGATGTATCCTTATTTATCTGAAACTCACTTTACTAAGCAATCTTAGGTACGTAAAGATCCTGGGTTATAAAATGTACGATACTCTGCACTCTGACAATACTGCCCGGGGTGGTAGCGTGGTTGTAGTCAAAGTGATTCTCCGTCATCACGAGGAAGTTAAGTATGATTGATATTCTGCTATGAAATTCTTTCCCATTCCGTCTCGTTTCATCTTTGTGTCATGTCCATAAACCGTGGATGCCGTATTGAATTTTGTACTGGGCCTAGATGGTGCTTTTCTCGCTTATGGGACTATTGTGGGTGGGCAACTTTATTACAAATAAAGTCGCGAACGCGCTCGCCAATATTCGAACCGATACAAATATTGGCCGGATACGAACGCCGCGGCGTCCGTGTCGAGGTAGCAGTGCCTCCGGGCCAATACAACATAGGCAGCGCGCTGCGAAATTAACTATCACATCAAACGTGTGGCCGCCGGCCGGTACGAACTCACGGCGTCCGTTTAGCGACAGTATTATTATCAATATCGGTTTGCAATCGGACACTCAGTAAAAGTCGCTGCTATCTAGTCGTTTTTTATCTGTAATTAATTCTTCTAAGATTATAAAGAATTAAGGCTCCGATCCCAGAAGTTAAGCTTCTAATCTGGATATACCATCACCATGCTGCTATCGAAAGCAACATTACTAACAGGAAACGTATGCAGCTGGAGTGCGACCGTAGTGATTTGCTTGCATCCATTCATAGAAACCTAAAGACAACGCTTGATGAGTGGAAGATAAGCTTAGATTCCAAGCTAGTTAACATAAATGATAGCATTAAATCTGACTTAGAACCATATGTAATAGAAAGTATGAATAAGGAATAAGGAAATAAGGAATTTTTTTGAACAGAAAACGTATCAATTCAGCAACGTGTCACCGAATTATCAGCGCAGGTTAGTGATTTAAAGAATTCAGTCAATTTTATGTCTAACCAATATGATGACTGTGAGTCAAAATGCTATTTTGGCCCTTGAAGCAAAAATTGATAATTTAGAAACATTGGCAAGCACATTGACTGCACTGAGCAGAGAAGTGGTGATCTCAGTACATCGTGGTCCACATGATATTTCCAACGCAAGGCCTAAAAATACAATTGCAGAACTAAAAGCACGTATCTTGCGAGACAACTCATAAGTGCGTGTTGACTGAAAAAGGTAACTCTACTTACGTGGGCATTCCCAGCGTATCGCACCTTATCCACATCAACGAATAAAACGGCTCTCAAAATCAAACAATTTCCGAGAGGTTTCTCTCAGAAATTGTTTGTTTTTGAGAAGTGAAGTGGCTAAGAAGGACGGCTACAGGTTTGTGTGGGTCAAGCACTCCACAATTCTCGTTAAATAATCAGAAAATTCTACATATGTTAAAAGACTTCATATAAAATTCTCTATCTATTCGTGAAAAAATTGAAAAAATCCAGCTAATAACTTAGGAGATTAGTATAAAAAAACTTGGACTAAATGGAAATAAATATGAAAGCAAATCAGTTTACGAGGTATTTTCTTTACATGGGAGCCGTTTGAGTCTTGAGTGTAACAAATGCTATCGTAATCGTTAGTACGTAAAAACTGTTGAAGAGGCATATGTAGCTAATCGACAAGGCAAGTCTGGTATTCCTTCCCTAATGTATTATAGTAGTCAGTCTCTAACATCATCATCAGCCTATAATGTTCCCACTGCTGGAACACAGGCCACCTCACAGTCTCTAAAGATTCACATAATATATCCTATTTTTTCTCATCTTTCTTTCACAAAGTGTATGAAATCTCGACATTAATCAACTAATCGTTGGTGTCCTGCACTAGATCAAATTTATGAAAATAATGGTGCAATAGATAGTATATACTTGAGCCTCGCAAAAATCCTCAACGAATTAAAGTTATTGGGTAGTACTAAAGGATAGAGTCCAGACGGTATACCTCCTAGATTTCTTAAGAATACGGCTTAGACAATATGCGTGCCACTTCATAGATATATTTCCCGCAATCTAGTGAAAGCTTACATGATACCAGTTTATAAGAACAGCTCCAGGCAGAAAACTGATGTTAACGGCCAATTTTAATGCTATATGCAATAGCTAAACTCTTTGAAAGACTTATTTACCTCAAGCTTTACCCTTTCATTTAACTAAACTTAATATCAGAACAGCATGGTTTTGTTAAACGAAAATCAATAATTAAGAATTAAATAATTTTTACTAACTTTTTATTTAATAATATATTATTACATTTTTTATTTAATAATATATTATTAAATAAAAAGTTACTAAATCCTAAAAATGTTCGTAAATATCAATTTCATTCATTTGTATCTGTTTATCCACAGATAGACAGACACAAACGTATGCAATTTACCCGGACTTAAAAAAGGCGTTTGATAGAGTGGACCATGAAATATTATTAAATTAAATAGGTTTCAACGGCATTTAATTTACTGCGTTGGTTCCATTCTTATATAAAAAAATGTATTCAAAAAGTAGTATCCCACGAATATCACTCTGATACATTTATCGCCACCTCTGGCGTACCACAGGGATCAATACTGAGCACTTTGTAATTTATTTTTATAACAACGACAATAGCCACTGTTTTCATAATAGTAATTTCTTAATAAATGGTGACAACCTAAACATTTTTAAATCAAATAAGACTTTTGACGAAGGTGCCTTGCTCCAAGATGATTTAAATAGATTAACTGAATATTGTGATAATAATAAACTTCCATAAAATAAATCTAAATGTAAATACTTAAACTTTATGAAAATAAAAAGTAATACTATTTAATAGGGAACATGCAATATTTTTATTTTTGTTTTCACTTTAATGAATTCCATGTAGAATAGACCACAAATATATTAAAAAATTAAAACATTGTAATTTGTCGGGAAAAATGCAGTTTTAAATTGACAGTTTGAATTTTCGCGCGAAAACGGACCTATAGTTCCTATGACGTCATTCTTGTCTGTCACTGGTCGTACTTGTTCGCAGCTTGCTTTCTTACTTTGTATATTATTTCGACTTTTAAGATATCTTTTTTGCAAAAATTTAAAATGGACTGTCCATCAACATCAGGTGATCATAACAACACCACTAAAATTCCGAAAAAAAGCCATGTTGACTCATGTTTTGTGCCAATGTGTCCGTCTACTTCAACAAAGTTTCCAAACAAATTGTTTTTGACTGGACCTTCTGACCCAAAATTGAGAAAAAAGTGGTTTCAAGCTGCGAAGAGAAATGAAAATTATTCTCCAAAGACCATTATTCGATGCTGTGAAGATCATTTTGAGGTAAGTCGGCGAATATACTTGATAAATGCTTAGATAATCTGCTTGTACGTATATATATATAGTCCTCCAGACCGAATTTCGGCCACGGCGGCCAATCTCAACGGAGACTAGCCATCGGCGCGGGAGATATTATAGTGCTCAAGTGTATGCGCAGACACAGGAGCACTCACTCTCATAGTCCGATGGGACGGCAATCCGACACGACCGGAGAGAGATCAGGCGTAGGACCAACTGCTTAACGTGCTTTCCGAGGCACGGGGGTATCCACCGCCAACTTCCAAACTCCGGGCTGCTACTAAGAAATTCCTAATGGAAAAACCCAGTAACACTTTGCCCGACCCGGGAATCGAACCCAGGACCCCACGCTCAGCGGTCGCGCTTGCGACCACGAGACCAACGCTTGTACGTAAAAACACTTTAGTCTAGTGGTTAGTGACCCTGACTGCTGAGACTGAGGTCATGGGTTCGATTCCCACCCAGGACAAATCTTTGTGTGATGAGCACGATCATTTGTTCTGTGTTTGGGTGTAATTTATCTATAATATGTATGTATTTAAAAAATATATAAGTATGTTTATCAGTTGTCTGGTTGCCATAGTACAGGCTCTGCCTAGTTTGGGATCAGATAACGGTGTGTTGGTTGTCCAAAGATATTTATTTTTATTATTTTGTACCTAATACTTACAAAACTCTTACTTGTCTATAACATATTTTTAATTTTACAGTTGGAGAACGACGTCCAAAATTGGATAAAGTTTAAAATGTGTGGCGGAAAACTTTTTCTGAAAAAAGATGTGGTACCTCATATTTTTGAATGCCAAAATAGAATGCTGCCACTGAAACCTAGATCAGTAATAATGAAAAGGAAAAAACGTGAAATTCTTGAGAGCATTGAAAATACACTGGGTATAATTTTGATTTATTCATATCAGACAAACAAACATTCAAACGTTCAAATTTCTTATGATATAATATAAGGATAATGCTGTCTAATGTAGAACTATATTATTGTGTCTTTCGTGTTTCAGATCCATCTTCAGAGAGAACATTAATCACAGAACCACAAGGTTCTCAAAATATTGAAATATCCAATGATAAAGGTGTACAGGCGTCTATTAATCCTTATAAACGATCAAAACATATTCAAGTAAAAATGAAAATACCCCAAAAGACAGTAGCTTTATCACCTAAGCAAGTGAATGTTAAGGATTGTAAAACATCACCAATAAAACTAAATATGTATAAAATTATTTATAATGACTCTAGTGATAGTGACAGTATCAGGAGTTTATTTAAACCTGAAGAAGAGACTGATAGTACTTCAGAATCTGTTTTAAGTGGATGTAAACAGCTAAAACAAAGACAGTTATGTGACATTACATCGGATAATGGCACGGCCTCAGTTGTACATAGGAGTTCCACTTTCCAGCAGTATTCTTGTAGAATTACTACAAAAAAACTTAAACTGTGATCTTTACCATATTTGCTTAGTTTTAAAAAAGCTAAGACTGAATGAATCATTTTCTATTTTGGCAGAAGATTTTGATATACATGAAACTACAGCAAGCAGAATATGTTCAAGAATTTGTTGGAAAATGGCAAAAGTATTAAAAAAGTTCATTATAAAGCCATCACGAGAGTCAGTTCTTGCCAACTTGCCGATTAGCTTCAGAAATTCTTTTTCTAAAACATTCTGTATAATCGATTGCCTTGAAATAGAAATAGAAGTTCCTAGTGATGCAGTACACCAATCACTGACCTATTCCTCTTACAAAAAATGCAACACAATAAAATATTTAGTATCTTCAACACCAGACGGGATTATAAACTTTGTCTCAGATGGTTTTGGTGGCCGAACTTCTGATTTAAAAATTTTTGAAGAATCTGGATTTATGGACATCTTACCACCTGGAGCTTGTATCATGGCAGACAGAGGCTTCAAGCACATCGAAGGAGTGTTGGCAAAAAAACAATGTCAGTTGATTAGAGCACCTAGTGTAAGCAACACCAAGAAAAGTTTAAAAGATGAAGTACTAAGGTCGAAGAAAATTGCAAGCTTTCGAATTCATATTGAAAGAGTGATAAGAAGACTACGCGAATTTGCTTTTCTAAAACCACATGCCTGTGTTGATCATTTTCTAATTCCCCATTTAGACTATAGCATAATCATTTGTTGTGCGCTTGTCAATTTACAATCACCTTTAATTAAAATTGAATAAAAAAACTGTATTTACAAAGCATAGAATTTTATTTTATAAATTTACAAAACAGTTTTAGAAAAAAATATGCTTAAATATTATATATATCTTTTAATTTTGGAAAGACGGCATCTATCCAGAATTTCTTTGCTGCATTCATAACAGATACAATGCTGTTATCATATGGCACATTATAAATATCTACTTCTTTTGAATTTTCAAAGTTTGGGTGTGCTATGCAGAAAAGTGCCATTTTTCTTTTGCTGAAAAGCATTTGAAGTTGTACTTGTGTCCAAAATTTTGGTGTTATTTTATTTTCTTTCACATAGGGAAGTATAGTAGCTTCGGTTGAAGGACATTTTACCTCTACTGTATAATTTTCAGTAAGCCCGTCAGGTGTTGCACCAAAAATAGGATATTCTGCATTAAGAAGAAGTCCAGCCTCTTCGATTTTAATCTGAAATGCAGAAACAATATTAATTACTACAGCTTGCATAGCTTAGAACCAAACATTACTCGACTGGCCTGTTAGTCTAGTAGTTAGTGACCCTGACTGCTAAGATTGAGGTTGTGGGTTCGATTCCCACGCAGGACAAATGTTTGTGTGATGAGCACAATCATTTGTTCTGTGCCTGGGTATAATTTATCTATAATATGTATGTATTTAGAAATATATAAGTATGTTTATCAATTGTCTGTTTACCATAGTACAGGCTCTGCCTAATTTGGGATCAGACAACAATATGTTGGTTGTCCTAAGATATTTATTTCTTTATTTATTACAAATAATTTTATTCAAAATTTTTGAACAGCAGAAAAACTAATGAAGTTACCTTTTCTGTTTTGCTCACTACTTTTAGAACTTCTTTTTCTAGTTTTTTCCCTCTATCCATCGCAATGTAAGTAAATTTTGATCGTTCTCCCATAATTTTATTCACAAGGGAACCAATTTTAGTTCTACACTGAGCGGCTTCATGAAGAGTTGAGCCAGTAATTCTCCCATATCTGTAAAAATAGAAAAAATAAAAATCGGTTGTTTACAGTAAAAATGTCAACAAAGTTCATGCTATGTGGGTATGATAGTGAGTCCAAATTTAATTTCTGTTTTTACATATTTCTACAAATACTTCTAGTTTTTTTTTTTTTTGTAACAAATACAGTTGACAAAACTAAGCTAGAAGCTTACTCGTACCTCAACTCAAACCACGATGGTGAATCACTTTGATGTTTGGTGGTGGAAAAAATCATATTAATATTATCAGTGGTCATTTGCTTTGATAATAGTTCAAGAAATGATTGTGGAGAGTCCAACTTTCCAATCAAACTTGAACACAGTTTATGAATGCTTATAGTTTGTTGGTTTTCTTGAAAGTAGCGCAGTATACTCGCTGGACAATCTTTTTTTTTGACAGCGACTAGAAATTCACTTAAAATATCCACCTAAAAATATGCAGTTATTATTGTAACACACATGCAATAACTTTTTTAAATAAAAGATAATAAACTACTCACTTGGGAGAAACTGGTAGTGACTGAAATATGACCCATTTCTTTGGCTTTTATAAAAGATTTTCCAGAAGCACATGTAGATAATTTAGATTTCTTTCAGTAACATGTGATGGACGTAATCGGAGGCTCCTCAGATCGTCTGTGCAACCATAGCAATAGTGCAGCAGCATGCTTACACCCACCTGGAAATAAATTTTAGTCATAATAATCTGTACCACATACAGTATAAGTATCAAAAAGTAACCTTAATTCTTTACCTTCAGAAGCTGCACAATCTTCGCATTGGCAGAACTGAACCAAACTTTGCAATTCATTTATAATAGCTGTTACACGATAACCTTCTTTACGTATCTTATGCTCCGGAGTAACTCCACTTTTTACTGTACATAATTCTCCATTTCTTCTAATTTGGACATAGCCGATTGCGTTATCGCCGTAAGATTCTCTTGTTGAGCTGAAATAACTGCTATGTGTAGAAGCCGCTGAATAAAATACAAAGTTTAACTACTTTGATTTATAAGTACATACCGTAGTAATTTCGTCCCTTTCATTTCTACACTTGAAAACTCTGCACTTTCGACAAAAAAAGTTACAACCATGTCATCACTAACTTTTGGCAAATTCCTGGAATCCCTTAAAATAACCTTCAGTCTTACTACCATAACCTCGACAAGTCGTCGTAACGGGTGTGACGTCACTAAACGCTGATTGGTGTTTTGAAATACGTTTCGTTTCAAGTAATTTTAATACGTAACTATTGTTAAAAATCAACATTATGTAAAATAAAAACATTGCAGTGGCCCTTCTTTTATACTTTTTTAACATTTAAATCATAAAATTTTCATAAATATTATATTTGCATCTTCCCTATTATAGTCTATGTACAGAAAATCTTACAAATGAAACTCAAATATGTAACTTAGTAATACTTTTGGGTTTTAATCTACATTTAAACCTACTCACAGATAAGATTATCTCAAAAGCATACTAAATGTACAGCATTGGCTTGAGGGTTTCTTCCAGTTTTGAACCCTCAGCCACACTTGCACAGACTGTTAAAGTTCTTGGTTCGCTCGCAGCTGAAATACGGTTGTATAATATGGGACCCCTGCTGCGACAAATATGTTAAAGCGATTGAAAGCGTTTAACGTAAATATATACGAGTTTTGCAGTATACATTTTATCTCATATGCCTATCATACGTGGCATCACAAAAAAAGATTAAGTTGCTCACTTTGCAAGACGCTCTACTTTAAACCATGATGCTTCACGGCTTGGTTCATAATAACTAATTAATAATTACATTTATAGGACAGGCGATAACGCTTATCCTGTAAATAAGTAATTATTTTAATGTTGTAAATGTTTAATACGTGTTCGAACAAGCAATCTATAGATATTAAAATATCTATAGATTGCTTGCTCGAACACGCGCGTGAAAGTGTGTGTTACTTTTTTTTTACTACGGTAACGCTGGACGCGCCCGCTAGTGCGCTTTTAGATCTGTACGTCAAGAAGAAGGTTCGATACTGCGGAATTTCTACGGGTGTTTCTCCGGGTAGCCCGCAGTTTGTCAGTGTTTCTATAACCTTCGTTAACTCTAAATTCTTCAACGCGCAAAGTTCCGTTATCAATTCCATCCATTCGTTGAAATCTATTTCCGATTTGCTGAAAAAAAAAAACGTAAGTAAGAATACCATGATCGTTGTAGGTAGTCGATATGAAATAGGTACTGATTGAAAAAGTTACAATAAGTGATTGGATGTGCCAAGCCAGCCAGTTTACTTCGTGCCTTTGTTAAACTCTTAATTAACTGTCTTCGTTATTTTAACACGTCGGAGTTGTTTCTCAATTTAAAATAAATAAGATCTTATGATTTAAATAACAACAGACTTTTAAAAATAACACTACCTATGTGGAAAAAAAGGATGTTCAATGACTTAAATAGATTTTTATTTATTCATTTATTAAAACTTTATGCACAAGTAAAAATACTGTACAAAAGCGGACTTAATGCCTGAGGCACTTTTTTCACTTAATATTGTGTTTTTGGAAGTAAGTTGTTTTTTTTTTTTTTGTAGTGACGTTTTTCATTTTTAGTTATCCCATATGAATTCCTATGCTGGCGACAGGAAATTTTATAACATCATCGACATACACCCAGTGGTTTCAATACGCATGATTAAAGCTAACCAAAAGCTACCCAAGCAAAGATAAAAAATGTATAAGGGACCACCTCGGAAAAATATCGATAAAAAAACCTAACACCATAGAATTTCCTTCTTTTTTTAGGTCAATTAAAAATAATCTCAGATGAAAGTATTGCTTAGCAGTCATTTGACGCTAATTACAAAAACTTGGTAAAAAAAAAAATAAAAAAAAAAATACCCGAATTTATTAAATATTATTCCGGTATCAGTCATTGTAATCTTCCTGTCATCGATGAGGTTCGCTTGTCGTAACCAATAGTCGCTGTTCCACAGGGTGATAGTCTCACCAGATCTTATCTTAGCTTCGAAAAGTTTGGCAAAGGCAAAGAACTGGCTGTCAATTGTGGCCTGTTCTTCCTCCATCGTGGTGATTTAGGCTAAAAAAGACATGTCATATTCTCTTAGATTTTTTCAGTAATACGCATTTCATCTATTTGGGCACATTATTTTGGTATTTATACGTTTTTTCAATGTTTAATGCTCATATTTGAGTCAATTTACAAAATAAAGCGGTTTTTTGTTCGTTGGTGTAAATATTAATAATAATGCGGCCCTAGAAACAGCTTGTAATGACATTAAACTCAAAGCCGATGATACGCCTGCATGGTCAATCAAAATGTTTGTAAACATATTATCAAGCTTTAAATAACCCAGTGCTTCAGCTTCTGTAGTTGATTCCTACTATTAGTACTTATTGATATTTTCCATTATTTTTGGAAAAAGGTGATCATGATACTATTCCACATAGTCGTACACAACATTTCCCAGGATGAACAGATACCACCAAAATCTCCAATTCGAATGTTATGCTAAAATTATACTACTTAAACTGAATGATTCCTATTATGAATAAAACATTGTTCATTTATTTTTTGCATTAAACTGATTGTAGAGGATTGAGACCTACATCCAGCAGTAGATGTCTTTCGGCTGAAATGATGAGGGTGAACGATGATTGTGGAAGAAACTTTTGATAACATTACAAATCTACGCACGCACACAGTTGCCGCATACATATAAAGGGTTTACCGTAGTTGGTACTTCACCATTTTGGTTTATTTTGACTATAGGTACAGGAGAAGTGTGACTGTAATTTACGTAGTTTTCATTAATTTTGGGATTAATAATACAGAAATCGATTCTGCTCAAACTACTTTCATGATTTGCATTAATAGAATATAAGGTTTCTGTATTGGAGTAACCAAGACTCCAGAAGATTGTTAGTAAAACTTACGACTATGTTAGTGAGCACAGACTACAAATGAAACAACGAAAACAATACAAGAAATAAATAACGGTTGGTCACTTTCACGACATCCCATGAGAGACGGTACAAC
The DNA here is from genome assembly GCA_947507805.1 of Aporophyla nigra. Classification (NCBI taxonomy): domain Eukaryota; kingdom Metazoa; phylum Arthropoda; class Insecta; order Lepidoptera; family Noctuidae; genus Aporophyla; species Aporophyla nigra. Next base: position 5,836,984 of record OX382291.1, on the reverse strand, counting down.
AGTGATCCACGTATTTAGAGTCCAGGCGACTCGCAACCATGCTTAAGACATTGTTAGAGCTGCTTCAAACTCTGCGCACCAGGAAAGCGCACACATTGTTGCGTAAAAGCAATCTACACATCTGCAAACATCCCTGACGCGCTACAGAAACGGGGCAGCCCCACCAGTATTCTAAGCGCATTGTTATTTTGAACGCAGAGAGCGCTGTACGATCTTTTCGTATATCTAGCCCACAGGCTGCACGTGTAAAAGGCAGTACAGTAGGTTCGAAAGAGCGTGATTTTAACGGAAAGCCAGCATCGTGCAAACCTGCGAGCTAACATGTTCGCTCTAACTGACAACGCCCTCCACTCCCGTTCGTGTCATCGTCGTCTTTGTGGTTGAGAGTCTTACCTGTAGACTCTCTCCAAAGGAGAATTTAATTCCATCACAGATTGTACATGCATTCAGAATACTCATCATCATCATCATTTCAGCCGAAAGACGTCCACTGCTGGACATAGGCTTCCCCAAGTTCCGCCATTTCGACCAGTTTTGTGCTACCCGCATCTAGCAGAATAGGTACTTAATTATTAACAATTTTGAAATCTCTGTTTGGAGGGTTTTCAAATCGTATAGTGGGGTATCGAGTATTGTATTGGAGCACGCTTAAGCTTGCTTAGTCTTCTTAGCTATGCAATCAGAATTTACTGAAATTACAGATATAGCCAAAAGTAAGCCAAAAGTACAATTCTCTTTACCTCCAAAGGAAAGTCTTTAGAAAGTAAAGAGAATTGTACTTTTGGCTAATTCCTGGGGTCTCCCTAAACTATGATACATGAAGGAAATATAATTTAAGTAAAACCTATAAATGTTTTCTAATAATACTCACCTAGGCAAATGAAACGAAACTATAAACACAAAATTGTGCGATTTATGTATTGACCAAGCAAGTAAGTTGACAGAACCCTTCACAATGAATGTTTTGATTCAGTTGCCAGTTTAAAAATCTTTTCCATTTTCCCTTAAAAAGTAATTTAATTATGTTAACGGTTTTTTTTTTTGTATTTTAATGATGTTTACTGTGGGGGAAATCTCAATGTAAACATGAAAATGAATGAAAAAGAAACAAGTCACAACAGTGCGAACATCGAAATCAAATTTCATCGAACTCTAAAGTTTACAAACTTCACAAAAAATGCACAAAGTGTAAATGCAGAACACAAAACGAAAGCGACTGTTTACTCGTCTGCATAAAATAATAAACGAAACTCGTCTGTTGAACGTCGCGATGGCGCCCATATTGGAGTGAAAATCGATACTCCAGCTAGGTGATAGGTGAAAGAGAAATCTATTAGTCTATTTAAATATATAGTCTTTTTGTATAGCAGAAACTTTTACCTCCAGCATAATAAACATTAATTTAATTTATTTAGTAAACCCTCTTTAGTTTGTAAAATGGCATCCCCATGCAACAGTGACGTCTCTACTCATGAAAAAGTCATGTTTTATTATGAATTGTTTCCATGGAAATCAAAATAAGGTAACGCGTTGCTAAAGTTGAAGAAAATGCAAATTGTAACACTAACATAATCGGAATAAAGTTCAAAATGGCTAAACGTAATTAAAGTTAGAATCATTAAAGGGCCTCTGCACCTACTTACTACTTTTAATAAACTGGCTGGTTCAGCAAATTGGAAAGTTTTAATAATTTTTATGAAAACAAATTACTTGAAAAATATTTTTGACTGGTCAAACTCTGTTGTTGTCCAGATATTTTATTCCTATAAATTGAAATGATCCTTACGTGCAACCATTACACAAATTGGCAGTTTTTAATTATCTTTATGAACAACTCGCACTCGACCATCAAAATAATGACGCAAAAAATGTTTTCATGAACAGATCGCCGCTGGCGAAGAGTTTGTCCGTGCCCATAAATAAACTATGTATATATTCTTTAGTAGCATTGTCTCTACCGGGGTATTGTGAGACAGTTGAGTGGTTCGATGAGCCGAAGCGGAGCTGTAAAACTTTTTTACAAAAAAAAAAACAACCGACTTCCATAAAAACACTACAAAGTGAAAAATAACTTTAATTTCGGAAGTCGGTGTCTTAGTATCTGTATTTATGGTTTTTTTTTGCCACCGACTTCCGAAATTAAAGTTATTTTTCACTTTGTAGTGTTTTTATGGAAGTCGGTTGTTTTTTTTTTTGTAAAAAAGTTTTTATTTTTAAATTTTTAGTTGTGGTATTCACCCCGCACTAATTCCAAACAAAAAATGCATATTTATGCGATAGCAGAAATCGCGATTGATTTGCTATCATTTTTTAAAGAGTTCCGGTGTCTGTCTCCGGAACTCATCATCAGATCTATATCAAAATTATATGGGACCATTTCGGAATAAACCCCTTTCGAACAAAAAAAGAATTTTGCAAATCCATCTATATATGACGGAGTTATGGCCGAACATACATAAAAAAAAAAAAAAAAAAAAACATATAAACATCCGAATTGAGAACCTCCTCCTTTTTGAAGTCGGTTAAAAACGGTGTAACTTTTTCTTCTTATGAGTACAGTGACACACATTTTATCACTTTGGAAGTGTCTCTCGCGCAAACTATTCAGTTTAGAAAAAAATAATTTTAGAAACCTCAATATCATTTTTGAAGACCTATCCATAGATATCCCACACGTATAGGTTTGATGAAAAATTTTTTTTTGAGTTTCAGTTCTATGTATGGGGAACCCCAAATATTATTGTTTTATTTCTATTTTTGTGTGAAATTCTTAATGCGGTTCACATAATACATCTTCTTTCCAAGTTTCAATAGCATAGCTCTTATAGTTTCGGAAAAAAGTGGCTGTGACATACTCGGACCGACAGACAGACATGACGAATCTATAAGGGTTCCGTTTTTTGCCATTTGGCAACGGAACCCTAAAAAGGGGTGCGTACTAAAATCTCTCTTAATTTCTTAACTTATATAAAATCGCAATGACACATCTTGAAAGATCAATAACATTCATTGCATTGTTCAGCAGATGATTAACAATTTCCTTCTGAATCCTTCAGTTTGTCATTGAACATGTGATAAGTAATTGAGATGCAAGTTATGACGTAGTTGAGAAAGTTCGCTCTCTATTCACTTATTTCTTGGAAGCGAGCTTATTAAGTTTAGCCTGGCAACTTATCGGAAGATTCATCCGTGTGGAATATAATAATAATATCTTAGGACAACCAACAATAATAATCTTTAATAATAATAATCTTTATTACATAAGAAAAGGATTGTTACAATTATGTGAAGTCTCTGACAATTGTGCTAGGTGATTAACCTGTCCCCCCCAGTGGGTTCCCGCATTGACGAGGCGGGGGGGCTCAGTAGCCGTGGTTTTGGACCCCACGGTGAAGCTAAGAGGAACCCGAGGAGGGGCCGCTCGTCAGGGCTTTTCCGCTCAAAGCCGACAACGTAGCGGCCAACGCGGTGTCGTTTGGCGACATCGTGAGGGTTGGAGGCCGCGGCAGGAGAGGAGTGCCGGTATTGAGGTGCGCCGCTCTCCCTACCTGCCGCGGCCTGAACGGGGTCGCCACCGTCCGATGGTAGACACGCTGGGGCCGCAGGGGAAGAGGAGTGTTGGTATAGCGTTGGCCACTCTCCCTATCCCCTGCGGCCGAAAAGTGGTAGGCGGCGGGGCCACAGTCCTGACCCGTCGCAGGGGGACCAAGGGTGCCATTCACGGGGTCGTCTGGCGCTCATGTGCTAATTGGTTCCCGGGGTGGTAACACGGCGTGCTATGTGTTCATGCGCGCCGTGAATGAGGGTATCCCCCAGAGGTGGGTCCGGTGACGGACAGCCGCGGCGGGTTCGCGGAAGAGTTTTTTGGTTCTCGTGTTCCCGCCATAAGCGGTGTAGGAGGACCCCGTGGAGTTTTAGTGGGTTGGAGTCCCACATAATTGCGCTATTTCCCCGTGGTAGCGCAGTATGCATGAGCATTTCTCCACGTTAAAAAAAAGAAAAAAAAAGGTGATTAACCTGTGTTACAAGTGCCAGTGCCCTCTCTCGGGAGAAAACACTATTGAAAATCTAATGCAATAATAAAAAGACTAAAAATACAAAACAACAAAAGACCAAAACAAGACAACGTTACCTGATCCCAAACTAGGCAGAGCCTGTACTATGGTAACCAGACAACTGATAAACATAGGTACTTATATATTTCTAAATACATACATATTTTAGATACATTACACCCAGACACAGAACTAATGATTGTGCTCATCACACAAAGATTTGTCCTGGGTGGGAATTGAACCCACGACCTCAGTCTTAGCAGTCAGGGTCACTAACCACTAGACTAACAGGCCAGTCGAATATGAAGGAATGTCAACTATTATATAGTGATAATGTTGCGATGGACGCCAGATTGGAACAATGCAAGCTACCGCCCGACGCATTTCAGAATATTGCGTTACAAACAAACGTGAGCCTTCTATTTAATCTTCGAAAATCCAATATTTAACGCATGTAAAAAAGCTTTTACGGCTTCAATATTCCGAACTGTAAATTGAATATTTTTGTAATAATCAGTTTCCGAGGATTTGGATAAAGTAATTAACAGTTTCCTGTTGCACGTCGAAATAATAATATGCAATGACATGTATTTTTATTGTTTCGGTTCATTAAAAAAAAAAATGACCTTGCATCTAATTAATTTATGACTTCGCAGCACTTCGCGGAACTTTGCTCACTATTGAGAAATAACTGATAGAAATCCAATTCGCAATTCATCACGTGGCTAGTCTTTTCAAACTATATTAGGGTCGGCTCCCAGCCTACAGAGGCAACTGAATTCCAGTATTTTACATGGGGCGGCGCCTATATGACCTCCACAATCCAGTTACTGGGTAATACCGCTTGGTAAGACTGGTTGTTAGACTTTTAGGATTCTGTCAAAATTCCGATTTCATAATATAGGCTATAAAATAATATATAGTCCTCCAGACTGTATTTCGGCCATGGCGGCCAATCTCAACGGAGACTAGTCATCGGTGCAGGAGATATTATAGTGGTGAAGTGTGTGCGCAGACACAGGGCGTTACTGGGTTTTTCCATTAGGATAAAATATTATCTAGGTATCTGTCAGTTGTCGCTTAGTGATACTACAAAATGTTTAAGTATGTAGAGTTACAAATAAGACATAGAATTTAATGGATCGAAACTATACTAGTAAATGCGTCACAAGTTTTGGCAAGTTTTGTTTTGGTTATGGCCTTTCATTTTCATCTCGAAAGTGAATGTTCCGGTCGGCTTTATTTAATCTCCTAGATCGTGACCCAACCGATTCCCGATATTAACATTTTATTAGTGTTTTTAACACGTTAAACGGTTCGTTATGGTTCCTCTACGCTGTCGTAGGCCAAATTCTCACTTCTTTGCACTTTGTAGCACTTCGTAGTATCTCGTAGCACCTTCTACGAAGTAGTTTTTTGAGTAAGTAGGTACCTTTTGTGAATTTTTATTTTATCTGGGATGTTGATTTATACGTGGTACTTTTATGTAGAAATACCAAAATAATTTTCAGAAATACCGAAAACTTAGGTATTCAATGAACACTTTCGAAAAACTTTTTTTAGTTTCTGATATCTCTTGACAAGTTTCGGAATCAATATTTTTCTCCGTGCCTTGTTGTACTGACCTCGTAAGGGCGTTCAACAAAGCAATCAGTATTTATATCATAACGTGGACACGAGAAATTAGCAATACCCCACTGAAAGCGGTTATGCGCTTCACAGAGAAGTTCCATGAATTTCTGCTGTGGTCAATTATAATTCAACATTTGGATATCCTTCAACGGTCAAAGCAGAGCTTAATCTAATTATCATCCTGTTCCTCGAAATGAAGGACAGCGGAGAGCCTACCAATTAGCAGACACCTCGAATTACACACATATGAAGATAATTGACTACAATAGCCTTGGACAATAATCACAAGGAATACTGTTACTGTTGCAAGAATAATTGTCCCTAACCAGCCATGGCATTGTTTACAAAGCAAATATGGTCTTATTGAGTACTAGCTTTTGCCCGCGGCTTCGCCCGCGTGAATGTCGGAAATTAATGCAAGAGGACGTACTACCGCGATAAGAATGTGTTATTCCAGGTTATATAGGTAATATAGACTCTGTGTGCTATTTTCGATCCAGATCCATTCAGCCATTTTTGCGTGATTGAGAAACAAACACCCAATCATACATATTTTCACATTTATAATATTAGTAGTAGTAGGATTATAATTATAGGAATAGTACTTTTGCCAGTGGCTTGGCCCGTATAGCTGTCGGAAAATACCACCCGGGAACCTACTACCAGGATAAAGTAGGTATTCTATCTGTTACGTATCCATGATATAATATATATTTGTGCCAATTTCGATCTAAATCCGTTTGGCTGTCTTTGCATCATTGAGAAACAAACATCCAAAAATCTAAACATCTAAGCCATTTCGCGGTCTCTTACTTGGAATAATACTATTATGTTTAGTTTGAGTATAATGAATACACATGATATTTGCAATTACTATGAAGCCAAAGTAATATGAATTACAATCCTACTTATCCTGTACTACCCGGCTGCTGCCAACGGATGGACGGGACGGACGTACGACTCGCCAGCTGCTCTGCGCCCGCTTTTTAAATCTCTAATATCTTCTAAGATATTCATTTAAATTACATGCTGTAAAGATTGAGGCCAGATGCCATATTGATCTATATTAAATGCACAATGTATTTAATGTACTTAATTGGATAATGATTAATGCTGTATTGCTTAAAATCGCTTCGTAAATAAACCCTTATTTCTTGTAAAAAGTAAAAGATAAAAAATGGTTATTGTGGGTTATCCCTAAGAGATAGACATATACCATTGCGACATTTTTGTAGGCCTTTTTAAGGTGCACAATACTGTAGTATATTATTTTGATCTATTTCGTAGGATTCAGCCAGGGTTTTTCGAATTTTGAGACGAATCTCAGCGTAGTTTATGACGTATGTCACGGTAGTTTTCGAACACAGTTATTTTTTTCTAAAATAAAAGAATATTTCTAAAATAAAAGTTACTCCTTGTTACATCAGCTATCTGCCAGTGAAAGTCCTGTCAAAATCGGTCCATCCATTTCAGAGATTAGCCGGAACAAACAGACAGACAGATAGACAAAAAATGTTGTTTTGGTACATGTACCGTGTATACATCCATATACACTTAGTAAAAAGTGGTTATCTTAATATTAGAAACAGACACTCCAATTTTATTTATTTGTATGTATAGATGAGCACGCCACTATTGCTCCGGTAAGTCCCCTCATTGAAGAGTGGCTAGAGAGGCGCCACGGCGCCTTCCGCCTTACGTAGGTCCTCACCAGATTTGGCTGCTTCGTGAGGTTCCTGTTCCGAATAAGGCGGGAGTAAACGCCCGGGTGTTACCACTGTGTGGACTGCCTGGAGGACACGGTGGAGCATATGGTGTAGGTCTGCCCTGCCTGGGCAGAACACCTTGTCCTCGTGGAGGTGGTCGGTTGCGGCGATCTCTAGCGTCCGGCCCTGGTAAAGGAAGCCGTCGCCTCCTTCTGCGAAGCAGTAATTAATGCTCCGAAGGAAGAAGTCGAGCACGTGACGGAGAGACAGTCACTCACTTCTCTAGCCGCCTCACGAGGATACGCCCTAGGCGTCAGGAGTCCTTTGCGGGCTCCCAGCCACCGTAGGTGCGAACTTGCCGGCGGCGAGCAATGAGTAGCTCGCCGCCCAGTAAGGACTAGGCCCGGGTCGACGGCGCTTTGTGTTCCACGCTCGCGTCATACAGATGTCAGCATAAATTGAAGGGTCTGCGAGGTCCGAAGCCTACCATGGTTGCGGATCTGTTCGAAAGAGTTATCGGGGCCCTGGCACGGGCAAATGAAGGGACACGGGTGGGTTTTAGTCAGTAACAGTCTGACCCGTCCTCCCGCCTAGAGCGGGAAAACTTACTTGATAATTTCCAACCCAAAAAAAAAAACTTTTAGTTATTAAGTTGTGCACTTCAACAGTTTTTGTCTACTTTTACCTGGCCAATGAATAAATCTGATAAATGAATAGTGTTGACTGAAAATATAAAATAATTAATAGATAATAAAGGAAACTTAACAGGTCTCAATACGGTAGCGCTACTCAACGGAGTTTACTATGACGTCACAGCTTCTCGGGGTTTAGTTTACGTTTTGTCGCTCCGAAGGTCACCGTCAACACTGCAACTTCCCTCTCCGTTTCGCTATTATTGATTCAGTATGTAATGTGGCTATTTCCGATGTTTCCGCCACAACAGGTGATTTGTTGTCACACAGTATTCTGTTGCGGGGAAATGCTGCTGAATTGCCTTTCAGCTTTGTTTTGCAGAAAACAGCTGTTTGATTGTCAATTTATAAATTAAGTCCATTAGATCTCAGAGAGAATATAAAGGAGAATAACGATTGGCGGTCCCTTTTCAGTTTATTTTAGAAAAAAAAATCTCCATAAAAAAACAGGACTTTAGTGTGTTTATCATTTGTATGGGCAAACAATAATAGGGTTGTTTTTTAATTTTTTCGTGTAGTGGGAATCATTTTCTTTCTCTAGTTACAATCATTTCATTATCCTTCACTGTTGGTATAGTTATGTACTTGAATGATAAAAAGCCTAAGCAAACATTTTGATATATAACTAAATACATAATAAAGGTATAATAAAATAGGTATTTGATTAAACATAAAAATGGGTTGAATCAAACTATGTTTTTTTTTAAATTTCTATAATATTCTTGTGTCAAAAACCAAGAGAATTCCTAATCTTCACACAGGTTTGATTCGTGTTTGGCACAAGGAAACGCTGCGAAAAATAATCGTGTTTCAAGTGATTCCATGCTGACGGCGCAATTTCACCTCTGAAGGTTGGAGAGCCCTTAAGCACTTTGCAACGGCTTAAAATAAGGCCGTTCTGCTTTCATATTGATTATTGAGGAGCTATTTGGAGTATGCCAAGTTCAGTTGCAGATAAACTAGTTCGCAGGTTGCACATTATTCTCGACATATGTTTTAGTAATCATACTAAAGCATCTATCATAAACAAAACCGTATATCAATATAGTTATGTATATGATTTATGGTTTAGTTAGCAGTGTTCATGTTGCATAATTATTATTATGCTTAGATGGTTTGGTCATGTTGAGAGGATGAATAAAGGACGGCTCACAAAAGGTATTTACAAGGTAGATGAGAGTGGTAACACCGGGAGGGGACGCCCTAGGAGGACTTAGAGGCCTTATTGGTGATGTTCTTTAAAAAGGTCAAGTGCGTAGTACTCGCAACCGGCGTGTGTGTATGACCAATTGTATGAACCTAAACGAGGCAAAAGTAGTGTGTAGAGATCGTAGCATGTGGCGTTCCGTGGTTTCTGCCTACCCCCATGGGAAAAAGGCGAGAGTTTATGTATGTATGTATTCATGTTGCACTGTTGTTGTAAACCAATCGGTTAGGTTACGTCACTATGCATAGCGGTGAACCGAAATTGATACAAGCTCCGTTTGTTATTTTTTCTGCTTATAGTAACAACACGCCTCGATACTGCTCGTATTGTTAAGACGTTTCTATTTGGAGCCCCAACTACGGGTAGCCTTGACCATTCACCTGACACCGACTGACCACTATTTCTTAAATCTATTTTTAAATGCTTTTTTTAATTAAGAAATAGGTAATTAATGCACATTTTATAAGGAAAATATAGAATGGACCACATGTTTGCTGTTCAGTGTAAAATTATCAGATTCAAAAGTTATTAAAAAATTGAAAATAAATACACATTTTATTTGAGCACTTAGTATTTGCAAGCGACTTCGTCAGTATTAGGTACAGTACCAGGGACCTACTCTCGACATTCAGTTAAATAGTGCGTAGTAGTAAACATACGGTATGGCAGTGGATTAATCGATCGGGAATGAACCGCAAATGACTGTCGGTTAGTGTGCAGCAATCCTGTACCGGAAGGCATTTCAACAGTGAACAAGATTGGCGGCCATTGAAATGCGGTCTACCGTAGGAGCTCAATCATAAGACCGGCACTCAGGCGAACATTATCAGAGCTCTACTAACCACAGTCAATTTCGCAGTATTAATCAACCTGCGCTAGCTCTTTAAGTAAACATAAATCTAAACGGCATAGTGCCAAGAGTAATGGATGGGTGTGATTCGTATGGTTATGATGCAACTAACAAACGATTTTATGAGAATTAAGACTTAAGTAAGGCAACCAGAAACAAGAATTTTCTTGTAAAACCCTAAGCAAAATCTTAATTTTAGATTTGGAAATATATTAAAGGAGATAAAGAGTAAATATTTTATTTTTGCAGAGCTATATCTTAAAGATCTACTATATTATATACTGGATTTAAAATTATATTAAGAATATTTTTATCTTTCAAAATTTCAAATACCTCACAAGCAACATTTATATCAAAAAATATATTTTTAGATTGAACTGAAAATTTATTGAAACTGAGGAATCAGGAAAATGTCGTTAGGAAACTTATATAACGATGGATGGAAAGAATGGTCTTTAATGGATCTTTTGAGGAAAGAACCACACAGATTTGAGTGGACCTGTCCAGTCAGTGCCCGCATTTGTCAGTTATCGTACAGCTCAATTTGGAATTTAAGGAGCTCAACGATTCGACGAACAATGAAAAGACATTTGGGTAGGCCGCATAAACTACTTAAACATGCAGACCTTAATCAAAAGTGAAATAATAACCCACATAGTCCTCAAATTCTCAATAATTAAAGTAATATAATACTTCATACAATTATTATACATGTCATGTAAAATAAAATAAAAAAGTAAAATAGCAAAATAATATTAAAAAATCAGCATTCAGTGTACATTTATTGGAGCAGCTAAATCTCAAGCCGTTTTATCCTCAATATCGATGGGTCCTACGTATATAGACCAATGCAACAATTTGAGTATTTTCGCTTTTTTGTGTTAAATGCTTCCTTTTACTAAAGTTGATAACGTGCATAAAAAAAACACATTTATTGGTGAACATTTTGGCCCTTATACATAGGACCCATCAATATAGGCTTTAACTGCGAGTGCCCCAGGCGCTTCAACTAAACCTAAGCCTGATGATGAGGGTTTCGTGATGATGCAAAGGAGGAAGTACCGTTCGCGAACCAACAAGAACCGCTGTGGAAAAGCTACTGCGAAGCTTGAAGTCAGGTTGCGCGCTGCTAAACCGAACACTCCGGTGTACATTTCCCGCCTACACTACACCACTAAGGCGGAAGACATTGTGGAGTACATACGCCAGAAGACGAAGTACATGCCGAGAGTGCAGTTACTGGAGTCACATCGCAACGTCAACTTCAAGGCGTTTGTGGTGCGTGTACCGAATTGTTATCTGCCCGTCGTCATGGACGAAGACTTTTGGCCACAGGACGTGGTGTTCCGTCGCTTCCGCGGACAAGTGCCACAGGACAGCTCACGGACAAGCTAACAAAGTGAAGTGCTACTAACATAGTTTAAGGTACTTTTATTAACACAAGTTTTTGTATTACTTATATAATTATGTTAGTTTGTAAGGTATATGTCTATGGGTCATAGTAACCTGAGAATAAAATGTTTATTATTGTTATTATTTAACAGTATAATACGCTTTCTGACATAGTTTACGCTTTATAAAAGATTTGAAGTTATTTAGGCTTAGTTGAATGAGGCTAGGAAGTTTATTATAAAAACATATCTATGGCATCCAAACGAACCACCTACGAACTTGAGCCGAGTTGTGGGAACAACACATTTGTGTTTGTTTATAGTATTTACATTATGGATATCACTGTATCTTTTAAACAGATTAATATTTTATGTGCATACAACAGATTTTCATAGATATACTGAGAGGGCACAGTCATTATATTATTCTCTTTATATTTTTCTCCGAGGGAGTGTCTGGGACTTAATTTATAAATTGAACGAATTGCCCTTTGTCAAAAATTGTCAAAAAAGCAGCATTTTTGACAATTTAACTATATGGGGGTCCCATTGAAGCTTGGCATCTAGAGTTATGCCTTAGAATACTGTGGTATCTTCGGATTTCAACTCGCTTTATGAGGACACTAGTTTCTACTTACATGAGGTATAGTAAACATAATATAATTATTTTTTTCTCGTTAAGAAGTATGTAATTAACATTAAACCAGTTAACTACATTTGCAAGGGATCTATTTACTTAATTAGTAACCAGCTGCTGACGTTTGAATTTAAATAAAAGTGAAGTGTCGTCTGCAAACAACACTATATCATGTTTATCCTTTATGAGGTAAGGCAAGTCATTCATATAAATAAGAAATAAAAATGGACCTAAAAGTGAGCCCCCATTCTAATTTAAGATCCATGTGAACTTTTTCCGTTGACGTCAACTGTCTGAATCCTATAACTTAGGTACAAAGTAGGAATATCCAGAGAGGCGTTCCGGATTCCGTATTGGTGAAATACTTGATCAATTTTTCATGAAGAACACAATCGAATGCCTTGGACAAATCGCAAAAAATACCCAAAGCATCGCATGTATCCTCCCACGTATTATACACATGATCTAAAAGTTCAACTCCGGTATCGGTAGTCGAACGACCCCTTGTAAACTGTTTCATCATCATCATTTCAGCCGAAAGACGTCCACTGCTGGACATAAGCCTCCCCCAAGCACCGCCACTTCGACCTGTTCTGTGCTTCTCGCATTCAACCTATTCCAGCGGCCTTCACCAGGTCATCGGTCCATCTGTGTAAACTGTTTGCTACGTAATACATTATGTTTATTTAAAAAAAATGTAATTGATTTAGCATAAGTTTTTCTAAATTTTTACTAAAGGTAGGCAGCAATGAAATAGGTAAATCCAATCTACATGATCTTCATATGATGTGACCAAGATTATATCTGGACTTTAAAAGAGACTGCGGCCTCTGAGTTTGCTTCGGCCTTTCTTCTCAGAGTAGTCTGTTAAGAAACGCCGACCTCATCTAGTTCAAAAAAAAATATATCATTGACGTGTAAAAGTGTCTGTATAAACCTACTTACAGAAATAAAATCATTTATCATTTAATTAATGATTATATACATAGAATGAGCATGATTGCCAAAATTTACGACGAATACAGAACTATGAAAGAAGAAGATATGTTGCGCCGACCCCAAATAAATTAGGATTAGAGCAGGCAATGATGAAAATAAAAAAAGAAACTGCAAAATCTTTGCAACGGACAAAAAATATATATTATAAAGTGAAGGTTTCGTTTCCCCTTTTAAGGTTGAAATCGTAAAATATTGCTACTGGCCCAAATAGAATACGTACTTTTACAATACGTCAAATAATATAGTTTTGTACCTAACTGTCAAATAACAAACTATTATCTGAGTCGAAGGTATTTCTTCTTTATAAGCCACTAATCAAGAGTAAAAGTTGGAAACTCTACTAAGGTAGGTTTACTTTTTAACCTTACAAAATTATATTGATGTAGGTAGGTATGTATAAAAATAACTCGTTAAATGATGGCTTAAAAAATGTTATCATAATTTCACAATATATTTATTAAATAATTAGTATTTTCGAGAATATCATACATTGAAATATCAAATTCAGTATTAATTATGAATTGAAATATTTTGAGTGACACTAGTTACTTCGAGAGAAATAACAACTATCATCCAAATTAGCTTTGAAACGCATTGTTGTGGTGAACGATGAAATCACAACTTACCGAACAATATAATTAATTATAGGAAAATAAACTAATTGGTTCGTTGGGCATAAAACAAAGAAATGAGAGCCCGCATTATGAGGAGGCTCTTCACTCAGACTCCCTAACAACCGAGAGCTTGGGAGTTACAACCTCACTACGAGAGTAATCCCATTTCCCACCTAATTATAGAATAAGATAACAAAACCGGCCAAGTGCGAGTCGGACTCGCGCACCGATGGTCCAGTACCAACCTGTAGGTATTCACGGGTTATGCATAAGTTTTATGTTTATGAAATTATTTTTTTTTTTTAATATATATATTTGAGTTGATTGAATGAAAGGTAAATTGCGGTTTACTAAATACGACGTATTAAAAAAAAAGCTACTTATTAGATCTCGTTCAAACCAATTTTCGGTGGAAGTTTATATGGTACATCATATATTTTTTTAGTTTTATCATTCTCTTATTTTAGAAATTACAGGGGGTAGAGGCACATTTTCCCACTTTGGAAGTGTCTCTTGCGCAAACTATTCAGTTTAGAAAAAAATGATATTAGAAACCTCAATATTATTTTTGAAGACCTATCCACAGATACCCCACAGGTATGGGTTTGATGAAAAAAATATATTTTTGAGTTTCAGTTCCAAGTATTGGGAACCCCAATATTTATTTTATTTTTTTCTATTTTTGTGTGAAAATCATAATGCGGTTCACAGAATACACGACTGGCCTGTTAGTCTAGTGGTTGGTGACCCTGACTGCTAAGACTGAGGTCGTGGGTTCGATTCCCACCCAGGACAAACAAATCTTTGTGTGATGAGCACAATCACTTGTTCTGTGTCTGGGTGTAATTTATCTATAATATGTATGTATTTAGAAATATATAAGTATGTTTATCAGTTGTCTGGTTACCATAGTACAGGCTCTGCCTAGTTTGGGATCAGATAACAGTGTGTTGGTTGTTCTAAGATATATTATTATATTATCTACTTGTATTTTTGTGTATCTGTGAAGAACGTTGTTGGTTGCACATTTGTATAACTTCTTATATTCTATTTATTTGTAAAACATAATGTGTAATTGTTTGTTCTTCCGAATAAATAAAATAAAAAATAAAAATACTTACCAAGTTTCAACAGCATAGCTCTTATAGTTTCGGAAAAAAGTGGCTGTGACATACGGACGGACAGACAGACAGACAGACAGACATGACGAATCCATAAGGGTTCCGTTTTTTGCCATTTGGCTACGGAACCCTAAAAAACCTTAGTTACCTACGCGTTAAATTGAGAAATCTTTTTCTGAGAATTATAAAGTAGAATAGATAATGTGTATCAAATAAATACGACACAGCCTGGTGTTTATTACTACCACATTCCAATTTCCAGTTAGTAAAAACTTTGGAAAATTGTTATCGTAGAAAATAAGTTATACTGGGAAACGCGAGGTGCGAGGCGCTAGGTAACATAGTATCATATACGCGTACTAAAACGCCTGTATACATAATCCGTCGTTTCAGTGGAAGTTGGAGATTCCATTCTCGAATATTTGCATTCAACGAAACTAACTAACAATGTTTCTAGGACATGAAACGAATTTAACACTATTATGCTGTTTGAACGTTATAAGCACTTACACAAAACAAAGCAAAACTAGAAATTGAAACGCAGTGAGAGTTTTTTCTGAACTCGTAATTAAAAATGTTACATTGAGCTGCGGAATATCCAGTTTAGCGTGTAAATAAACTAAAATTTATCGAACCGTTCTAAACAAAAAATTGACTACTGCAGCGCCTAGCCTTTCGATGACGTATTTGAAAATACGATATCGATTTTAAACGTTATAACTTGTAATCTTGGAAAATTACTGCTTCACGATCTTCACATTATTTTACAGAAAATCCTGTTTCGTAGCAAGACCATCTTATATTTGCACACGACAAATTTCACAAGACCGTTTCTGTTAGAATTTGAAAACTGAATTGATTTCGTCAAAATATGTTCATTGTACTTAATTATACAAAAATAAGAAAGTCGTTTGAGAAATTATATTTATGGCACACATAAGTAAGTCCCATTTCATTTTGAAAAACGAATAAACGAAGAGAATAAATGGACAGGTGTGCTCGGAGAGGTACAAATCAATATGGGTTTGGTGAGAGAAATTAGCATGGATGAAGTAAGAAAGGCAGTTCAAGGTATGAAAAATGGAAAGGCCATAGCCTTAGGCCTAGCCCACATGATATACTCGTAGAAGAATGGAAGTGTTTTATAGAAGATGGATGATACATGATTGACATTATTCTTGAATAAGTTGTTGCATGAAGGAGAGATCTCACAAGAATGGTGCAATTGGTCGCTAGTGCCCATCTTCCAGAATAAAGGTGATATACAGGGCTGCACATAGTAGGTATGAAGGTATGGGAGAAAGTAATAGAGAAAAGACTGCGAGAGGAGAGTGAAATTACCCCGAATCAGTTTGGGTTTATGGCAGGGCGAGGAACAATGGACTTTTGATCTCCGCCAATTGTGCCAAAAGTACAAACGTGCACACAAAGACTTGCACATGGTGTTCATTAATCTGGAGAAAGCGTATGATAGGGTACCTCGGGATGTGTTGTGGTAGACTTTGAAAGAGAAAGGGTCACCTGGGAAGTATGTAGAGTTAATTCGTGTTATGTACAGTCAATCTCGTACCTACGTCCGGTCGGCTGCTGGCAATACCGACGCGTTCAATGTGGCTGTAGGCTTGCACCAGAGGTCGGCTCTAAGTCCTTATCTCTTCCTGTTGATCATGGACGCTCTGGCGTCGGACGTACAGGAGGAGGCACCCTGGTGCATGATGTTTGCCGCTTACATTTTTCTTGTCGGTGAAGATGTGTATGAGATCCAGAGCAGATTGCTAAAGTGCCAACAGAAGCTGGAGAATTTTGGCTTGAAAATCAGCAGAACCAAAACCGAATATTTGTTCTGCGCTTTCGGTGGTCTCTCCAGCTCTGCAGCCATAGCGCTTGATGGTGTGCTTCTCCCGGTCTGCTCCTACTTTCTATATCGTGGTTCACTCGTGCAAAGCCATGGCGAAGTAGATCGGACGGTTAAGCACAGAATAAACACTGGATGGATGAAATGGCGGAAGATCACAGGAACAATCTATGACTCCCACATCCCCCTTAAACTTAAGGGGAAGATGTATAAAACTATGGTCAGACCTGCTGTCTTATATGGGTCAGAATGTTGGGCCACAAAAGGGATGAAATAAAGGCAGCTGCATGCAGCTGGGGTGAGAATATTAAGAGGGATGTGTGGTGTTACACGAATGAATAGAATAAGAAATGAGTAAGTCTGAAAGTGGAACCAATAACTGAAAAGTTGTGTGGGTATCGGTTGTCATGGTATGGTCACATGTTACGGAGGAATGAGGAAAATGTCGTGAGGAAAGTATTAAGAATGAATGTCGATGACTTTAAGAGTAGAGGGAGACCAAAGAAACGATGGATGGACTGTGTGAATTATAATATGGATATAAAAATAATAGTTTAAAAAACTAAAAAACACGCTTCCATAGAAAACCAAACTAAAAACTAGAAAATAATGGAAAAAAGCGTGGAGTGCTTTTGAGGTATTTTTAATTGAGATCAAGCACCCCACGCTTTTTTCCATTATTTTCTAGTTTTTAGTTTGGTTTTCTATGGAAGCGTGTTTTTTAGTTTTTTAAAACAATTATTTATTTTCTATTTTTTAATTTTGAAACGTATGTCAGAGTAGTTTTTGCAGACAGTTTTTTTGCTGTCCTGGTAACCCTGGCAAAGATAATGGCACAAATTTATGAAATTATAGTATTGTCATCGGTCTTTGACAGGTGTGCAAAGTTTGAATGAAATCTGGTCGTTTAAAGTGGGTCAAAATCGCGTTATAAGGTCGCGTTATAAGGAGTCGGTTACAAACAAACATACAAACATACAAGTGAAGCTAATATAAAGCGTGTAAAAAGGGTGACTGCAGAGATGACGACTAATAGAGAAGTGTGGAAGAAAAAGACATGTTGCGCCGACGCCAAATAAATTGGGAAGATTTAGAATGATGACATAAGTACATCCCATACCTACATACCTATTCAATCCACAACTGACAACAATGCTCGATATTAATTACATTTACATTCACTTCAAAGTGTGTCTATAAAGGTTAACATTTTCTCCAAATGAATACATTGTGAGCTGAGCAGGTCTATTACCGCAGAGCCAGACAATTGCATTGGTTTCTGCAAGTGACAGTGATCCGCCCGCTGGCCACTGTTCGCTATATTTAAAGGGAAGCGCCACGGCCGCCCAGGAAATTCTTATTTTCCTACGTTTTTTTTTTTTTGTGGAATTGCAGGGAGTTAGGCTTTGTTAACTCCCTGCAACCTGTACTGTACTGTACCGTGTGGTGCCGGACGTAAAGAATAGCATCACCCCATTTCTTCCCGTGGGTGTCGTAAAAGGCGACTACGGGACTTCTAGAGAATGGGCAGCAGCGTTCTCTATGCATTTTACCACCATACTGCGATCGCCAACCCGCCTGCTAAGCGTGGCGATTATGGCAAAGCCCCCCAAATTGGGGGAGGCCTATGTCCAGCTGTGGACGTATTACGGCTGAAATGATGATGATGATGATGAGGCTTTATTACGGTCGTGAATCATATTCATCATCAGCAGACTATAATGTTCCCACTGCTGGGACACAGGCCTCCTCTCAGTGAGAGGGAGTGGGCCATAATCCACCACGCGGGCTCAGTGCGGGTGAATCATATTGCTCATATTGAATTGCAAATTGTTAAAACGCAAGAATATCGTGAGCTACTTAAGCGCACTTCAAAAGATCTGCTTCAACTTATCATTTTATGGAAAGCGGAACAAACAAAGGAAATGATGTAGTTTCTTTACCTTGCCAGGGAAACTACGTAAGGTAATAATTCACTGAGTTTGAGGAAACTTTCCGGAGTTTGAATACGATAAAATTGTTTGAATCGTGTAGACATTGAAAAAAAATTGAAACGAATAGGTTTATGGATGTTTATGGGTTATTTGTTTGGCACGAAACTACAAGGAAAAGTCAGTAAGTGACCGTTTTTCAATATATTGTGAGTACCGAGTACAGAAAAAAATTTAAAATTCGGCTCAAAGCGGCTCATACATTGAATGCAATTTCAATACATTCGTGAAAAAGATTCGTTTGACATGGTATTAATAAAAAATTGGATCATGAAACATAAGAGGATCAGTACTGAATAATATTAAGTGGAAGAATGTAGAGAGCCGTTGCTCAACTGAGATCGAATCCGCTTTCATTCAAAACAGATGGATTTCAGGAATAATTACATATACTCGTACTTATCACTAACGTGAAATTTGCTTTCATACGCGATGATAATGGAATCAAAATGAATAGTTTTATTTGAATTGTTTATTTCGAAATACTAGAGAGTTATAATAACATATGCGTATATTACATCCGCTTTGGGCTGCGGCGAATTGTGATTTCACAACTTAATGTCTGGCTCATACAAAATGAAGGAAACTGATATTAGACGATTGTTGCAATTCTGTGCTGGTGAACAATTCTGCGTCAGCCTTGAGTTTCATATGTTTGATATGGGCTTGCATTAGTGCAGAAATGATATACTTTTTTTTTATTTACGGTCTATGGGTCGCAAGCGCTACTGCTAAGCTTGACGTCCTGGGTTCAGTTCTCAGGTCGGGCAAAAAGCAATTAAAATAAAATAAAATAAAAATAGTAATATCTTAGGACAACCAACACAACGTTATCTGATCCCAAACTAGGCAGAGCCTGTCTTATGGTAACCAGACAACTGATAAACATACTTATATAATTTCTAAATACATTCATATTATAGAAGATAAATAAACTACACCCAGACACAGAACAAATGATTGTGCTCATCACACAAAGATTTGTCCTGGGTGGGAATCGAACCCACGACCTCAGTCTTAGCAGTCAGGGTCACTAACCACTACACTAACAGGCCGGCCGGTAATTGGGTTTGTCTATTTGGAAATTCATAGTAGCAAACTGGAGTCTGGTTTTGAATCCGGTTGATGGCAATAGGTTCGACACTATAGCATGGGACTTAAACTTAACTGGCGCAAGTAAGGTGTACTATAAGGTCCATCTCTACACAAGCCTTCAGAGACAAGGCGTGATGTTATATTATGTAATCTATACATCTATACAAATAAATAAAATTGGAGTGTCTGTTTTTAATATTAAGATAACCACTTTTTACTAAGTGTATACGGATGTATACACGATACATATACCAAAACAACATGTTTTACAATTTTTGTCTGTCTGTCTGTTTGTTCCGGGTAATCTCTGAAATGGCTGGACCGATTTTGACGGAACTTTCACTGGCAGATAGCTGATGTAGCAAGGAGTAACTTAGGCTACTTTTATTTTAGAAAAAAAAAACTGGCCAAGTGCGAGTCGGACTCGCGCACCGAGGGTTCCGTACAAACCTGCAGGAATTCACGGTTTATGCATAAGGTTTATGTTTATGAAATTAAATGTTTTTTTTTTAATTTTTATATTTGAGTTGACTGAATGAAAGGTAAATTGTGGTTTACGATTTATGACGTATTAAAAAAAAACTACTTACTAGATCTCGTTCAAACCAATTTTCGGTGGAAGTTTACATGGTAATGTACATCATATATTTTTTTTAGTTTTATCATTCCCTTATTTTAGAAGTTACGGGGGGGGGGGACACATTTTACCACTTTGGAAGTGTCCCTCGCGCAAACTATTCAGTTTAGAAAAAAATGATATTAGAAACCTCAATATCATTTTTGAAGGCCTATCCATAGATACCCCACACGTATGGGTATGATGAAAAAAAAAATTTTTGAGTTTCAGTTCTATGTATGGGGAACCCCAAATATATATTTTTTTTCTATTTTTGTGTGAAAATCTTAATGCGGTTTACAGAATACATCTACTTACCAAGTTTCAACAGCATAGCTCTTATAGTTTCGGAAAAAAATGGCTGTGACATACTCGGACAGACAGACAGACATGACGAATCTATAAGGGTTCCGTTTTTTGCCATTTGGCAACGGAACCCTAAAAACACATTTGTTTTTTTAACTCTATTGGTAAATTGCAGTACCACTTTAATGTTAACACAGAGAGGTGATTTGATCAAATATTACACGTGCTATCGAAATAATATAGTTTTACTACAAATATTATACAAATTAAATACGGTGTACGAATCATTCATGAATGTTTACTCAATTTTTTCCATTAAAAGAGCATTCATATCTATTTGTAATCATGGAGTAATATGTTTCTAATTCAGTCGCTCTCAAATATCATGAAAGTTCTGAAACTTTTTGTTAAATACCACGCGGACGAAGTCGCGGGTAACAGCTATTACCTATAATATAACTTGAATTAACACAGCTTACCGCAGTAGCACGTCCTCCTGCGTTATTTTCCGACATCCACGCGGGCGAAGCCGCGGGCAAAAGCTAGTCTAAGTATAAGATTTTAATTAAGAAATAATAGGTTGGGGAAAAAGTTTCTTCGCATTTTTTAAGAAAATTCAAAACATTTTTTAATAAAGTTTATTTACATTTAACTAAAGTATGTAAGTACCATTTTGTTCGATAACTTTTTGCCATCTTGTAGGTAGGGACATGATCCCATTGCTATAGAAATGTTGGGACTTCTGGTCAAAATACCGCGACAAGTGGTTTTGGCAGTCCTCTCGTGATGTTAACCTGACACTGCCTAAAGAATTCTGAAGAGACCGAAACAGGTGGAAATCTGAAGGTGCAAGGTCAGGACTATACGGCGGATGCATTAACACCTCCCAGCCAAACTCTCTTAATTTTTGTTGGGTGGCTAAAGATGTGTGAGGTCTAGCGTTATCATGATGAAAAACCACACCCCTTCTGTTGATTAATTCCGGCCGCTTTCTCTCAACTTCTTGCTTTAATCTCATCAGTTGTTCGCAGTAGAGTTTAGAATCGATGGTCCTGCCTGGTGGTAACAGCTCATAATGAATAATGCCCTTCCAATCCCACCACACACACAGCATCACCTTGTTGCGAGTTAACCCGGGTTTCGCCACAGTCTGTGAAGCCTGACCGGCCTTTGACCACGACCTTTTTCGCACGTTCTTGTCATACGTGATCCACTTTTCATCACCAGTTATCAGCTTCTTCAAAAATGGTTCGGTTTCATTACGTCGTAATAAAGAATCACAAATGAGTACACGGTTCATTAGGTTTCTTTCAGTGAGCTCGTGAGGTACTGAAATGTCGAGCTTTTTTGTGTACCCAGTTTTTTTCAAATGCGCCAAAACTGTTTTGTGGTCAATTTCCAATTCTTCAGCTACGTCGTAACTACTGGTATGCCGATCTTGCTCCACTTTTTCAAAAATGGCAACCATTTTATCCGTAATAGGGCGACCAGAGCGACGTGCATCTTTGACATCAAAATTTCCGGATTGAAAACGCTTAAACCAAATTTGTGCTACTCTCACAGACACTGCACTAGGTCCATAAACATCGCAAATTATTTTCGCGGCTTGCGTTGCATTTTTACCTTTTTTGTAGTAAAATTTTAAAATGAAAAACATCATCTTGACGGTACGAAAAACAAATGAAAATCACACATTTTCCTAATTTGAATTTGGAATTATGTTCTTTAAAATTTAAACTTTCAATGATACCAAAACCAGCCAGATACAAATAGTATAGCCAAAGAGATTTTATTACAAGTTCATACATACTATAATGCGAAAAGACTTTTTCCCCAACCTAATATATCAATCATAAATCGATCTTAGATTTAGACGCGTCGCTCGGGTGGTTACGAGTGCTGTACTAATTTTATATTTTGTCTTATAAAGGGTTAATTAGTTACTAATCTGTATAGATCTGTAGAGAAACCATGGAAGACGAGGTAGAACAAGCGACGTTAGACGGGCAGTTCACCGCCTTTGCGAAGTTCATGGACAGCGGTCGCAATGGGACGACCATTGATTTATATCGGAGCGACTATTGGTTGCGTCAGAGCAAAGTCTTGGACGATAGGAATCTGACTATGACCGACACAGGACTCGTGTGGGTGCAATTTGGGTAGGTAGTAGTACTTATTAACTATTATAATTATATTGTCTTGGCCTATCGAAACTGCTTATAGATAAAAACTCACGCCAACTCTTAATAGAGTCTCGAGCTAAATTTGAAAGATCCAATACAATTTGGCCGACATGGGTATCAAACCCTTTGCTTAGTAGTCATACCTGCGAACATGAGACCATAATCCTATGTTGGCAATTGCTTTCCATTTCATCTAATTTACATCTCATACTATTTCAGCAAAACGGAACTCACTTACGGCGAATGGTATGAATTCTTTACAGAAATTTGTTATCTCAAAGACATGGACCAAATGGTAGTCGAAGGAAACTTGACCAGTTGTGGCTTACCGGGATTTATTCAGGTGATCGTTCCACAGTATAGAGACTTCTTCAATATTAACAAACAACCAAATAAATTGATAAACTAGAACTGGCTCTGTTTCATGTCGGGTGGGAGTGAGTTTGGTGAATGTTATTTTTGCCGAGATAATGAGCGCTTTTTTTGTATCAGGGCAGCGGCAGACCTTTTTCAAAGGTCAAAAGTTTTGATTGTTTGCGTTGTTGCGCTGGTGGATGGAGTAGTGTAGTTTTAATGTAACTCCAACCTGGAAATGCTACCCCGACGGAGAAGCAAACGTTAGTGGTTGTTTTGAAGTCTGTTTTTGTGTTTTTTATGCTTTTTTTTTTCTATCCTCTAGACCTCACTGTAGGATAAAACAAGTATTTATTAAAGGAAATGATGACTAAACGAAATGACAGCGAAGTTCTATAACTACAAAGAGAACCTGTTTTGAAGTTGCTTATGTTTTTTCAAGTTTTATTTTCAATATTTATTTTATACCGTTACTTTGTATTACTTATAGAGATTTTACTTTATGAAGGTACTTGTAGTTACGTTATGCTTAAACGCTAAAAAGAGTAGTAGTTACTCTGATGTTTAATCATAACTTATCTTTAGGCAACGTTTATAAATCGTAAAACGCATGTAATCATTTTTTTCTGAAATTATCCGTTTTGTTGAAAACCTGACTGACTTCTGTTTTCACTCAAACCTTAATCTTAACCTTGCTGGTGCATAAATGAAACACTGGATCATTTTGCATAGGTCCTCAATATTCGATTCAATGGAGTACTGACTCAAAGAAAATGTCGCAATCATCCCCCTAGCGCCTGTTTACGTTGATACCGCTTTTGATTAACATAAACTCAAACGCCACAGAAAAGCGCAGTGGTCCCTATTCACCAAATTCTACTAAACTAAGGAGTTCCGATGAATACTGCTTTGTTAATAAATCGGTCAATATGGCTTCCATTCCTGAAATAACTTGAAATGAAATGTTTATACTAAAAGCATACACAATATGTTAAATTGCTCGCAATATTTTGAAATAATTGGTAATATTTTTCCAATTTCAGGAACATGTTGGTAGTTCGTAAAATTAATCAATATAGACCTGCGTGCTTGCGTCTATTGATATAATATTATGTACATATTGTAAATAGTTCGAATGAACACATATTTGAATATGTATTAATTTACCAACCAGGCCTCTGCGCTTTTGTTAAGCTTAATATGTTTAATCAATTCTAATGGTTTTCTCTTTCTTCATCGTATCGGTGAAAACAAGTGCAAAAGACGAAGCAACGGCTCAGATCCTGCAGCCAGACGATGTTAATTGCCACTTGAATGAAATTGAAACAGAATCATGCAATTTCAAAGAGAATCAAAGGATTATTTGCATTTATTTTTCATAATTGCCATTTGTTATTTCCAATTGATTTTTTATTAGAATAACGTTAGTTCGAGTTTTAAGTAAGCGTTCATTCTTTTCCAGTATTTTGGCTAGTAAGGAAAGAAACAACAAAAGTTAAGGGTAAAAATACTAACTTTATTTTATAAAATAGTAAATCTGCCAATAGGATCAACACGTTTTACTGATTTAAGGTTGGATAAAAATTAAAAAAAAGTATTTAAAATATAATTGTAATGTGTTCTATAACTGATACTGAACCACCAAAAAAATAATAATTGCGCACTGGTTATAAAATTTTCCTGTCTATATATATATATATATATATATACAGGGTAAGTTTTTATCCAGTGCGCAAATTGTAACCATGAATTCAGCATATCATTCTAGACCCCCTTGCGCAGAAATTATTCGTCGGTTTTTCAAAAAAAAAAAAACAGCTGTTTCATAGAAAAATGCAATACCTACAGGGCCAAAATGTATGGAACAGCTGATTTTTTTTGTATAACCGACGAAGTTTTTGTACACTGGGGGGTCTAGAATGATAATTATGCTGAATTCATGGTTACAGTTTGCGCACTGGATAAAAAGTTATCCTGTATATATTTATTATAATTTCAAGAGGTTTTTGTTTGTGTCGTGATTTCGAAATCTTTTAGTTAAACTTTTGGTCAAATGTAATTTCCTTAGTTTTTCGTGTCATTTTAAGAGTAAAAGAACAGCATAAATAATGTATTGTGTGGAAACTCCATTACTTTCATACTGAAAAGGTAATTTGAAAAGTAAATAAAAACAACCGACATGACAAAAAGAACACTAGAAAGTGATAAATAACTGTACTTTCGGAAGTCGGTATCTTTGTTTTAGTATTTTGGCCACCGAATTTCAGAGTTTTATTTGGAAGTCAGGTCCCTTTTTATTTTGGGTTTAACATCATCTGCATACAATTTGGAAAAAATACGTATTATTTAAACGAACTCAAAAAAAAAAACGAATTAAAAATGACCAATTTTATGTGGAATCACTTGGTAACAAATACCTATTATTGGTATATAATTTCAAACTAAAGATGAATGACCCAAATCGGTTGATAAATGACGAATTTCTGAGGCAACAAATTAAGAAAACCGGCCAAGTGCGAGTCGGACTCGCGCACCGAGGGTTCCGTACAAACCTGTAGGTATTCATGGTTTATGCATAAGGTTTATGTTTATGAAATTATTTTTTTTTTTTTTAATATTCGAGTTGATTGAATGCAAGGTAAATTGTGGTTTACGATTTATGACGTATTAAAAAAAAACTACTTGCTAGATCTCGTTCAAACCAATTTTCGGTGGAAGTTCACATAGTAATGTACATCATAGTGTCTCTCGCGCAAACTGTTCAGTTTAGAAAAAAATGATATTAGAAACCTGAATATCATTTTTGAAGACCTATCCATAGATACCCCACACGTATGGGTTTGATGAAAAATAAATTGTTGAGTTTCAGGTCTAAGTATGGGGAACCTCAAAATTTATCGTTTTTTTTTTCTCTTTTTGTGTGAAAATCTTAGTGCGGTTTACAGAATACATCTATTTACCAAGTTTCAACAGCATAGCTCTTATAGTTTCGGAAAAAAGTGGCTGTGACATACGGACGGACAGACAGACAGACAGACATGACGAATCCATAAGGGTTCCGTTTTTTGCCAATTGGCAACGGAACCCTAAAAAAAGAAACCCCGAATTTCGATCCTCCTCCTTTTTTTGTAGTGGCGAGTGACAAAGCCCATAGAGGAACCCGCCTATGTGTGATGGATGGCCTACATTTTTTTTCGTTGCTTACATTGCTTTTGTTAGTAACAAAGACTCTAGAGAGAAAGCTCTCTAGAGTCTTTGTTACTAACACTAATTGGATTGTGAGTGCTTATAGTCCGGATTTAAAAAACAAACAAATAAATTAATCAGTGTCTACAAGCAATAAGCTGTCAATAAACTTAACTGGTAGTCCGTTTGTGACCACTAAGTAAATACCTAGTCATGAACAAAGTTTTCTATATATCATTGGTTTTAATTAGCTTGGTTTACACGAGTTGTCGGGGGGAGCTTTTACCCGGGCTCGCAGCTGCATCTGGGTTGCGCTACCTGCGACCTTGAGCGCCGCACTACCTCCACACCACCCACTATCGCCCAGCCGCCGCGCCCGCTTCCTGCCCCCGCAACCTTCGCATCCCACGCCCGCCACTACCTGCGCCGCTATGCAGAAGGTTTGCATTGCACACAGATTTTCAACATTGTGGGAGAAAATTGTGTTTTATAGAATCATACTTTATTCTTTGTACCGCCTTTTTACTTCATTATGAAAAGGTCAAGTCAAGGTCCCTTGTAACGAACATGAGCGTGTATATTGAAAATAAGGTTTTCTCGGTGGTAATACTTGCGTTTGAAAATTAATAAATTAAAATAAGATAAAGTAACGCCAATGTCTTGTTGCTGGTGAAATATAAATCAATGTGCTATGGGAAATTTCGAGATGTTTATTCTGAGTGATAAGCAGAGGCTTAGGAGCTAAGCCAAATGCAACAAAAAAGTGTCCTCAGACATAATGAAATAACATGTTAAAGATAAGATAACAGACTATAATGTACACAGACGGATATTGTTGACATGGAGAAGGAGCGTTGAACGCTGATAGTCCAAAGTAACTATTGATGCGTAAGTTTGCAAAGGGTTCTACAGGTGTACAGACTTCTCAGTTTAGACCAAGCGCAACGGGCTTACAGCGCCTTACTCGTCTAATTCAGTGTAATACAATATCGTGTACAGAGCATTGTTGCGTTGTTGCCGCAACACGACAGCGCATCACGGAGGTTTACGTCTATCAAGCGTTGAAAACCCAAAACCCCCAAATTGGGGGAGGCCTAAGTCTAGCAGTGGACGTCTTACGGCTGAAATGATGATGATGATGAAGCGTTGAAGCGAATTTCGTGTCGTCAGTTCGATCCCTGCGAAATTCCGTATAAAGAATATTAAAAATAGTTAATTTACTGTTTGTGATGCTTTTCTCAGTACTAAAGTGTTAATATAAGTGTAAACTGTAACTGAACATATTATTTAATTAAAAAAACTGACGACGTATAAAACTAAAAACAGTGAAATAAAAAGAGTGATAAGATAAATAATAAGAGGAAATGTGAATACAGTGAATATTGTTTAAAAAAACAATACGAATGACCTATAACATCTAATAAACATCTGTTAATAAACATCTCAAAGTGGAAGAACAATCCTAAATAAGTAAAAAAGTGTTATTTTCTAAAAGCAAGTGAAAAAAGAAACTGCGAAAGATTCCATACTCATATTTAACCGCCACTGCATGTTATAATTTTCGAACCTTATAAATACTCCTACTTTTATACGGAACAATGCATATTCGTGTTTAGACAACATCATTACAAATCTTACGGGTGAGGACATATATCAGTGTTTTGTTGATCAAAATGGCTTAGCAGATGGTCACGGTGGACTTTTCTGCAATGTAGTTCTTGACATAATAAATACGAAATCGAAAAACTCTAATCATAATGCAATAATAAAAAAAAATGGCTTTCAAAAAATTTATTGTAAATAAAAATAGGAGTAATATGGGAATAAATAGTTTTTTAAGCTGTCTTGGTAATACATTCCAAGATTGTTACCGGAAAAGTCAATTACAATAAAGCTATATAAAAACACATCAATACAGTGGATTACTAAAGGGGTCAAAGTTTCAAGTAAAATGAAGAGAGTCCTATGCTCAGGTACAATAAATAATGCCAGCCTAAAAAATACAAAAACAACTATGTTCGAATTTATAGAAGAGTTATTCAACTAACAAAAAAAAAATTTTTTATAAAAAAACCGAATTCCCTAAAAACACTACAAAGTGAAAAATAACTTTAATTTCGGAAGTCGGTGTCTTAGCATCTGTATTTAAGTTTTTTGCCATCGACTTCCGAAATTATTACTTATTGCTGTAGGTCATTGAAGAGTTTCCCCGACTGTCTTTCGGCTTCATCATCAGAGCAACTTAAGACCTTCATTAAATAGTAGTGCATTAAGATAATTAATGAAAAAAAATAAAAATAAACGCACTTGTCGCCACTACGATTTTTGAAGGCTCTCATTGATTTCTCTGGGATGCCATCATCAAACCCTGGATTCCTTATAAAGGTTATCCTTGGGATATCTCCTTTCCAACAAAAAAATAATCATCAAAATCGGTTCATAAACGACGAAGTTATCCGTGAAAACACAATTGAAAAAACCTCCTTCTTTTTTTGAAGTCGGTTAAAAAGGCCATAATGAACCATCTAAATACCGCTAAAAATATAACAAAACAAACTTGGAAACTTGTTAATGAATTTACAAAGAAAAAAAAGGAAGAATTGTAGAAATTTAATCCCGAAAGTCAACAATACAGTGATGATAACTGACCCCCATAAATTGCGGCGATAAGTCCCCTCTTTGAGGAGTGGATAGATAGGCGCTACGGCGTCCTCACTTTCCGCCTAATACAGGTCCTCACCGGGCATGGGTCCTTTGGGGGGTTCCTGTTTAGGATAAAGTGGGAGGAAACACCCGGGTGTTTCCATTGCGAGGATCGTCTGGAGGATACGGTGGAGCATACGGTGGAGGTGTGCCCTGCCTGGGTGGAGCACCACCGTGTTCTCGTGGAGGCGATCGGCGGCG
Organism: Aporophyla nigra; assembly: GCA_947507805.1. Classification (NCBI taxonomy): domain Eukaryota; kingdom Metazoa; phylum Arthropoda; class Insecta; order Lepidoptera; family Noctuidae; genus Aporophyla; species Aporophyla nigra. The sequence continues at coordinate 5,807,590 of OX382291.1, read as the reverse complement.
GCGACCTGTCGCGTCTGACCCTGGTGCGAGCCATGTTTCGGAGCGAGAGGGCATGGGAAGCCGTCACCTCCTTCTACGAAGCAGTAATGCTCGCGAAGGAGGGGGCAGGGTGCGTGAGAGAGTGGCAGTCTTTGTGTCTTTGAGCCGCAGGAGGAGACGCCCCGGGCGTCGGGAGTTGATCGCGGACTCCCGGCCACCGTAGGAGCGGGCTTGCGGGCGGGAAGCAATGGGTAGCTCGCCGCCCGGTAAGAACCAGGCCTGTGTCGACGGCGCGTAGTGTTCCACGCGCGCACCATAGAGATGTCAGCAAACTGAAGGGGTCTGCTAGGACCGATGCCTGCCAAGGTCTTGAGATTCGTTTGAAAGAGAAACCGTGGCCCTGGCACATGGGCAACTGAAGGAACACGAGTGGGTTTTTTTCAGTAAAAGTCTGACACGCCTTTCCGCTCCACGCAGAGCTGAGACTTTCCCACCCAAAAAAAAGGTCCACTTAATCTGTGTGGTTCTTTTCTTTAAAGACCATTTCAGACACCTATCTACATGCTTTTCACATGATGTGACCAAGATTATGTCTGCACTTTAAAAGAGACAGTGACCTCTGAGTTTGTTTCGGCCTTTCTTCTCAGAGTAGTCAGATAGGAAACGCCAACCTCATCGTAGTTTAAAAAAATATAATGTATGTATACGTGTAAAAGTGTTTTTACAAACCTACTTAAATAAAATCATTTACTAAAGTTCCCTCCCCCCCCAACAATGCAACTCGCAAAAGCCCGTTACACACTTGATGAAATGAAACGATAATGTTACCTAACCGCAGTGCGCCGTGTGCCGAAATCACTCATCATTCAGTTCAGGAATGTTTTGAGGCCACTCGTCCGTTAATCCGATTAAAACGGGGTTCGTTTATATAATGAATACAAGACTCGTATGAATGTTACATCATTATGAATAGGTACACTGTTTTCTGTTTCAAGTTAAGGATTACTTAGATAGTATTTGTTGATCGGATGATTAGTGTCCGTTTCTATTGCTCGGACAAAATGTCATACAAGAAAAATGACTACGTCAATATTACGAAGGAATTTGTAACACGTTTTTTTTTTCAAATTAGGCTTAGGTTCAGCACTTTTTGAACGTCAAAATTACTTAAGACAGTCCCCCAAAACGCCCACCCGTCATCACTTCCTAGTACTTTAGCTGGGAAGAAGAAGTGGTGCAACAAACTCCCCAGCAGCACAGCTGTCTGTCCTGTTAGGAGAACTTGAGTCTATACAATGATATGCAGTTAAACATTAAGAGACACAAAACATTAAATTAAATTATTTGCAATATGCCAGCTAGCCAACCCAATATACCAACAAATAAAATGAAAACTATACACAAGCAAAAGCAAAAAAAAAAAAAAGTATAATGTAAATATTGCTATCAAAATAAAAGCCTCCTGGCATAAAGGGCTTGACAGCTTACAGCAGAATTATATTCACATAGCTGTTACGACCTGACTTACAACTTGAGGCCACAAATGATAAACTAGGACCATCGACGTAAAATAAATTAAACAGGTAGGTAATATTAATAACAATATCAACATCAAGGTCAGCAAGACGACCAGTCTCCACATGCAGCACCCGTTCACGAGCATAACGCAAAGATCAGCCATTACCCACCTCGCCATATTTGAGGGAAGGAGGTAACCTGACCCCCGACGCTACCGCAAGGATTGACATCTAAGGGAGTATGACGAACTTGCTGCCGGTTGCTCAGAGAATTGAATGATTACTTATCGAGGGCGCTAGCTAATCACATTATGCAATACTACTAATAATAAATTTTAAAAAAGGTAAAGTAAAGTAAAATTCGGACATTGCAATCTGGTAAAGCCCATGTGTTAATACATACTTTGCATTTTATACGTGTTGTATGTATGTTCCAAGGTAAGATTTAACACGTAACAGACTCTATAATATTTTCCTATTCCATATTAGCATCAACTATATATCGAAAATTCAATGTCGAAAGCTTAATATTCATAAACGGAATCAGGTTATGCAATTAAATCCGAAATCTAAACAAGCCAGTAAAGCTTGTTTATATTTTGGAATGAAGTGCAGACAGGTGCCAATTCAAGGTTCAATTAGAAACACCAGCCGATATCCGAAACAAAAATAGACTTAGAGTGGGTTACAGAAATAGAGGCTTTGGACGAAAACTGAATAGGACAAGGAGACAAAGGTTTTGTTGGAAATAAAAGATAAAGGTATGTATTTCCAAACATAAAATTCAGACGGGACACGACAACCTAGCTTCATGAACAAAAGGGACTAGAGTTACTTGTTGCCTTTTGTCTCTTTAGTAGGTAGTTATTATTCGAACTATTCATTTCTGCTAACTTTTTATGTAGTAGTGTTTACTGCTCATGATGTTTTCTTCTCTTTGTTTTGTATCCTGAGGCATGAACGGAGCCAGCTTTGCTTTTTACACAACGTGTTTTAGGCATGAATATGTTTTATGATTACCTTTTATCTTAATTCGGCAGAGATCTATCTTTTAAGAGTTTTTTTCCAAATGACGAAAGTCGAACTGCGACAACGATTGCGACTAAAGTAGTTTTGAGTTTTCTAGTGCAGGTAGTTCTTTGACTACCGAGCTTCGATACTGAGGGTCTTATATTCACTCTAGTCTCGACAAGTTCTGTGTTCACTAAACTTAAATCTAGTTCCTGGCAACGTGGAAAGTATTTCTGAGATCGCGACCTTGCATTGTGGCAGCGTTCGCTGAGCGGAAGCCTCTTCATAATATTCGCCACGTACGTTGTTACATTTTAAAGGATTACGACGAATGCATGTTCTGTTTTGATTCATCAAAGGAATAAAAATAGAAAAAGGAAATGCTAGTTTTTTTTTATAACTTATATAACAACATAAAATACAAATTCAAATTCATAATAGGGTATTTTACACAATGAAAGAAAAAAAATGCAAGTATAAGATACATTTCGTAAAAGTAAATAAGATACGTAATATTATTAATAAAAAGGCAATGTAAATTTTATAATTCAATTTTATAAATCGTTTTTTTTAAATCTGTTCTTCTAATGTTTTAAAACGCCATTCACCAGACTGGTTTCCGACGTGACGTCACTCCGATAATTAACAAACTAGATATTTGTTGCGCTTTGTGTTATTTTGTAAGTTATTATAACGTTTGTGGCCTTTTATACTTTATTTTATTAAAATCGCATAATGGAAGAAGGTTTTGTAAAAGCAGACAGTACAAATCTACCTATGATAAATTCGTTGATGATAGAGAAATTTTAACAAGTACAATGACAATACATTATACAAAAATACCTGTGTTTACTATTACAATTCAACAAAACCTCTTTTTTGTTACTACGTCGGGAACGGAACCTTACGGGGACGACGCAAAAGGCTATGTGCAGCTTATGCGGGATCAAAACACATGCTTTATTAAGTGTACAGTATGCCCGGAGCACAAAGTGCGTTCCAAACCCTAGTGTGAGTGCAGTGACACATAATTACACTACAATTATTTACACTATTTTGATATCATTTGGCACTTGAATCCTCAATATTGTGGCGTTTTTATACTTGTATTATTGCATTCAGGCACAAGACACCAATGATATAAATTATAACTCATTATTTTTAGAAATCTTGTTACTTGGTTTTTCGCAGTCGTATTGTTTACTAACGGATTCACTTGCCGAAACAGCATGGCGGCTAGCGTTTCCACGCGAAAATTGAAAATCTTAAATAATAAAAGGGTTTTAAAACCATTTTTCGTTTTTATAAAATTGAAATCAAAATTATGATGGTTCATTATGACCTATGGATTCATTAAAATCAGTTTTCAAGACGAGATATAAATACCCTATTATGACTAACTTCATCAAATCACATTCTATTTGATTTAACCCTTCACATTCATTAATATCTTAAAATTGTACAGTTAGGTGAGAAACTATAACTGAGAAAGTTTAGGGTCGTGAACCTTTCAAAAGTGAGATGACAAATAATAGAGAAGTGTGGAGGAATAAAGACATGTTCGGCCGACTCCAAGTAAACTGGGACAATGGCAGGAAAATTGTGTTCACCAAACAAAAATGACTGACTGGCCTGTTAGTCTAGTGGTTAGTGACCCTGTCTGCTAAGACTGAGGTCGTGGGTTCGATTCCCACCCAGGACAAATCTTTGTGTGATGAGCACGATAATTTGTTCTGTGTCTGGGTGTAATTTATCTATAATATGTATGTATTTAGAAATATATAAGTATGTTTATCAGTTGTCTGGTTGCCGTAGTACAGGCTCTGCCTAGTTTGGCATCAGATAACGGTGTGTTGGTTGTCCTAAGATATTTATTATTATTATATTATTATTATAATGCTGATGTTTGGGGCCAAAATTTTCCTTGAATGAAAGCAGAATTGAAACGGAAGTCGTTCACGATCTTTTAACGTGAATCGTCACGTCAAAATAACGTTTTTACTACAGTACACCAAACAGGGTGATTGAAATCACTCTACTTGTAAGCCGTTTTATCTAGGTTGTGAGAAGTGTTCACTTAGATTTTCCCTCGCGTATTGCGAGCTCTACCAACTGGACAATTAGAAAAAAGTGTAGCAAGATACCAATGGTAGATATCTGAATACGTTATAACGAAGTTATGTGCAGTTAAACAGTTCAAGTTTACAATCGGCAAACGTAACGCCCTCAGGCTAGGTGGAGTGATGATCTTCGCAGGGTGGCTGGTAGCAGCTGGATGAGAGTTGCTGAAAATCGAGCACAGTGGCGTGAAGTTGGAGAGGCCTATGTCCAGCAGTGGACTGCTATAGGCTGATGATGATGATGATGAAACAGTTCAAAGACTCTTCGTTAACTAAACAACCAGCCAGGAGATAGGCTTCCAAAATAAGGTTTTCGTCTAAACTACATTTAGCAGTTTATAGAAGGGTGGTTAGCTCCTAAGCTACGTAACATATCTATAGTAAGTATAAAAAATAGATCTGCTTTATATGATTCAGATAACGAACGTTTGTTTTGTTGCCCGCAAGTTCGTATGCTATCCAGGATGAAAAAACCATTGCCTTTCTCCGGGTCAGGGCTACCTATACGCCAAATTTAGTCCAAATCCTTTCCGCCGTTTTAGCGTAATAGCCTAAAATCAAACATACAAAAACTTAAATATTTTCTTTTGTAATATTAGCTTCGTTAACTCCTACAGACTATCTAAGTATTCACTATGAGACCCAACAATTAAAAAAAAAATATCTGCAAGAAAGTGGCAAATAACCGTTTCCCACTTTCTTTCAGATAAATATTAAAAAATATATCTTTAGGAGAATAGTAGCCATTTTAAACGTATAAAGCCATATTCTTACATGACTTAGTATCGAATAATCTTATGACATCAATAGCTTCAGAAAAGTAGAAGATAAGAGACGGAAAAAAGTGATTTCATACAATTTCTGTTTTGTTTAACGGTTGGAGATTCAACCCTAAAATAATGTCATGATTTCCAAACATGCGATAGGAATCGAGCAAGTTCGAATTTAATGAAAATATCAGAATGCGCTCTGACATCACTAGGCTGTCCATGGAATGTAATTAACCATTTCGGATCTGTATTTCACGGAATACGTTTACAGTCCAAAAATCAAAGGGCATTAAGTAAAAGGCTACACTCCAAATAAATGAAAAAGATTTTTTGGACAGGTGTCGAAATAACAAAGGATTGGTGTAAATATACGAAATAAAGTGAAATATGAAGGTAAATAAAACTCTTAATTAAAAACGTTCAAAATGTAGTCGCTGTCTCATCTCGGCGACAATCAAATGTCGAAAACTTGTCAATAATATATGAAACCATATATTTTTGACAGATTGACACTTTGATTAGATTATGCACGTTCCTAAAATGACGAGAACTCCGTCTTAGATGCATATTGAATAGCATCAGATTTCACCCACGTTAAGGTAATTCAACGTCACTCATCGTCTAAGAGTGTGAATGCATAAGAACAGACAGTTCACGAGAACGACGGGCGGCACACAGTTTGGGATTATATGTAGACGTTTCTTAGTAGATGCAAGGACGAAAACAAGAGTTAGTTAAAACATGTATTCCAATTTTCAAACTTGTTTATAATACGGTAGGTAGTATACAACACAAAATAAATACGAAGTATAATAGTTATTGTACGCACCAGTTAAAATTTTAAATTAAATTCATTTGAAATGTGGCCTAGTCCTTATCGGGTGACGACCTACCCATTGCTCGCCGCCCGTAAGCCTGCGCCTACGGTGGCCGGGAGTCCGCAATGGACTCCCGGTCCCCGGAGCGTCTGCTGCGACGGTTACGGGTTTAAGGGTACATATATTGCCTTTCCCTCACGCGCTCCACCTCCGTCTTCGCGGTTACTCTTACTACATCACAGAAAGAGGTGACGGCTTCCCATATTTTCTCTCTCCATACCATGGCCTGGAACAGGATCGGACGCGAGAGATCGCCGCCGCCGATGGCCTCCACGAGAACGGTGTGGTTCCCCGCCCATACAGGGCACCACCGTCTCCACCTTATGCTTCACCGTGTCTTCCAGGCGATCGACACAGTGGTAACATCCGGGCGTTTCCTCCCGCCTTATTCTGAATAAGAACCTCTCGAAACAGCCATGTCCGTGAGTACCTGCGTGAGATGGAATGTGAGGACACCGTGGTGCCTTTCCAGCCACTCCTCGAAGAGGGGACTTACTGCCGCAATTGTGGCATGCCCTTTCGAGTTGACCTGCCGCAGCCTTAGTCGTATGATCGGTAAGTGATCATCAGGAAAGTCAAAAACGTTTAGAATAACCTTTTCACACCATCTAAGAATACTCTGCAGTGCCACAAGACGAGAGTCGTTGACCAATGCTTGTTACCAGCAATGACATATGGCACTGAAGCGTGTGTGCTCAAAATGGGCCTCATTAGAAAGGTGAAAGTCTATGCATGGAGATTTCGTTCGCGATGGAATTAGAATTGAAGAGATCCGTAGGAGAATTGCCAAACTTAAGAGGCACTGGGCAGGACAAATTGCTCGTAGAACAGCCTAGCCGATGGGGCTGAACAATTCTGAAGTGACAACCGCGTATTGGAAGGCTTAGGTGGACTGATGACCGTATGAAGGTCGCTGGATGTGGGGAGCCCAGAACTGGTCGAAGTGGCAGACCTTGGGAGAAACTCATGTCAAGCAGTGGACGTCTTGATAACTATATATCCGTGGCAATAATCTTCAGCGTGCATTTTATACTACGTTGCGTATAAAAGCAATGAAACTAAAATTCTAGCTATTATTAGATATTATGTATGATTCCGATGTAGTAGAATTCGCTTTCTTGTCACCTTATTTTTTATTTGTTTTATTTCTTCAAGCAAACCAAAAAGTAAGTTCAAAAACTAAAACCTGATTACTGTAATATCACGCTTTGATAGCCGTGGTTGAAGGCCACTTTGCCCTAAAGCTTAATCTGATGGCTTACTACTATTAGAATATATGGTGTAAGTGGCGTAAGACCACGGCTTGTTGTTTTGTTTAGATAACGTGACAGTAGATTTTAGTATTTTTTTGTAGGTATACATATAGTTCTAGCAAAACGAATTCTCCAGAATTAATAGGTTGGGGAAAAAGTTTCTTCGCATTTTTTAACAAAATTCAAAATATTTTTTAATAAAGTTTATTTACATTTAACTAAAGTATGTAGGTACCATTTTGTTCGATAACTTTTTGCCATCTTGTAGGTAGGGACATGATCCCATTGCTATAGAAATTTTGGGACTTCTGGTCAAAATACAGCGAAAAGTGGTTTTGGCAGTCCTCTCGTGATGTTAACCTGACACTGCCTAAAGAATTCTGAAGAGACCGAGACAGGTGGAAATCTGAAGGTGCAAGGTCAGGACTATACGGCGGATGCATTAACACCTCCCAGCCAAACTCTCTTAATTTTTGTTGGGTGGCTAAAGATGTGTGAGGTCTAGCGTTATCATGATGAAAAACCACACCCCTTCTGTTGATTAATTCCGGCCGCTTTCTCTCAACCTCTTGCTTTAATCTCATCAGTTGTTCGCAGTAGAGTTCAGAATCGATGGTCCTGCTTGGTGGTAACAGCTCATAATGAATAATGCCCTTCCAATCCCACCACACACACAGCATCACCTTGTTGCGAGTTAACCCGGGTTTTGCCACAGTCTGTGAAGCCTGACCGGCCTTTGCCCACGACCTTTTTCGCACGTTCTTGTCATACGTGATCCACTTTTCATCACTAGTTATCAGCTTCTTCAAAAATGGTTCGGTTTCATTACGTCGTAATAAAGAATCACAAATGAGTACACGGTTCATTAGGTTTCTTTCAGTGAGCTCGTGAGGTACCCAAATGTCGAGCATTTTTGTGTACCCAGCTTTTTTCAAATGCGCCAAAACTGTTTTGTGGTAAATTTCCAGTTCTTCAGCTACGTCGTAACTACTGGTATGCCGATCTTGCTCCACTTTTTCAAAAATGGCATCCATTTTATCCGTAATAGGGCGACCAGAGCGACGTGCATCTTTGACATCAAAATTTCCGGATTGAAAACGCTTAAACCAAATTTGTGCTACTCTCACAGACACTACACTAGGTCCATAAACATCGCAAAATTTTTTCGCGGCTTGCGTTGCTTTTTTACCTTTTTTGTAGTAAAATTTTAAAATGAAAAACATCTTGACGGTACGAAAAACAAATGAATATCACACATTTTCCTAATTTGAATTTGGAATTATGTTCTTTAAAATTTAAACTTTCAATGATACCAAAACCAGCCAGATACAAATAGTATTGCCAAAGAAATTTTATTACAAGTTCATACATACTATAATGCGAAAAGACTTTTTCCCCAACCTAATATATTGAACACACAGGTAACTCGAGCTTTGTAACTACGTGTATATTTTATTTTATAAAGTATTAATTTCATGGTGTAAACATACATTTTATTCAACACTATCCAAGGAAGACCAAAAGACAGATGGACTGTGTGAAAGATAACATGAAATGGAATTAGAAATGGTGATTCTTATACTGAGCATGCAGGAAAAAAACTTGCTGAGCCGACCCCAAATAAATCGTGATAAGAGCTGGACAGATGATTTTCAAATAGTTTATATTGTATGGAATACAGCGATTTTGGCTTTGGGTTTCCAATGGTGCAGATCATATTGTGAATAAGCTACAGCACAAGCTAGAATTCATTCAAGCAAGTTTCTTTTTCTCGTTTATAAAACAGGAAAGGGACGGGCAGCTTACATATAAATAAAGTTGACATCTCAGAATGTTAGTTCTATAGCTAGAACCTAGTTCTGCGTCTTTTTCGTCAATTCTGCCATTTTAATTTAGTTTGCCAACCAAAGAATCGACGCTCATATCCGACAAATCATTTAATTCGCGATTTAAAACACAAACAAAACCATAAGTAGAAAGATCCGAAATTTACGAATAAAAGTCATAGTTTAACTTGACAGTTTTAAATTACTTCAACTGTACCACGTGTAGGTAGGTATGTCCGTACTTGTACATTATACAGTTGAGGTAATTGACCTTCTTCAATTTCGCCATGAAAGGTTTACTTGTCTACTTGGGATTCATGACGAATTTTCTACACCAAGTATAAGATTATTAATTACTTCAACCGTACCAAACGTACGTACATCAGCAGCTGCACGCCGTGATTGTGTGCTATGGGACCCACAGCACAGTGCTGATTGGTGGGGTTCAAACCTCAGCTTAGAGCATCGCTGGGGGAAAGGGCAGCAAGACGGAACAGGCCGGGTCAAATCAGGACTATTATTAATAGGGGAATTTAAAGCTACAAGCTCAGCTACGGCGCGGGCTGGCAGTTCGTCGAACAAGTGTTGGAGGATTATTTAGTCCGGATCGTCGCAAGGGACCTCGGTGGCGAGGTCGGAATGAAGGACTGTACTGTGTGTCGACTGTACTAGTAGACAAGAACAAACTACTGCTGTTGTATACTGCTTTCCAGGTGGAGAGTAATGAGGTCATCAGTATCGGTGTGAAGGTTTTGGAGGGTTTGCATTCTATAGATATGGTGAGGTTTTGCGTGTACAAAAACTGCACAGGCATAGGTCAGGACTGGCCATATGCCCGTTGTTTAAATACGCAACTTGCACTTGAGTAACAATTTGCACCTGCATTTAGAACGGAAAGATATGCGCGCGGTATCGCTCGACGTATGTGTAAACAGTAGGCGACAGAGACGAGTGCGGCGCGGGGGACTCGCATCAAGTGAGTCCTGTCATTTGCGACCCGCGTTTGAATTTATTTTCGCATGCATTAGTTTTTACTATGCGGTAACTCCTAAGATATTCATTTAAATTATATGGTGTGAAGGGTCATCAAAATGTGAATGAAATACTTGAGGTAACTACCGTATTTAATTTGATAAGGTATGTATCTCTGTGATAATTGGAAAGCTATTTAAGCTTCCAATTAACGCATTTTAAGAGACCATTAAAAAAAAGTTACTATGAGTGTAGTAATCAATCCTTAAAATATAGATATTTTCCATCGCGGAGTTGTCTGTATACCTTTTAAAGTGAAATAACTCAACATTCCTTTTTATTTTTATATCTCATACCTTTGAGATATAACAAGAAAACGGAATGTTGAGTTACCGTTTGAGATATAATAAGAAAAAACTAAGGAAAATCAAGGCAGTGTTTTAAAAGCGAAGCTTCCAAGCGGCTTTACTTTTTCCGACATTTTTTACAATTATTAACAAATTATACATCTAAACCTTTTTCAGGAATCATTCTGTCTATATATGAAAATCGCATGAAAATCCGTTCTTTTTTTAGTTCATCGCAAGCAAACAGACAGACAGACGCCGTAGGGGACTTTGATTTATTTTATGTAGTGATTTAAGTAATTCTTATTGTTAAATAATTATTCTATAAAGTCGGACGACTTCCATCAGAAACTAAGTTCCTTCTCACTTATGATTTAAAACAAATAAAAAATTTAATAAGACGAACGTCGCTTGGAGTAAGCTTTTCGCGTAACGATTTCTACCAGTCTACTCCTACTCCAAGCCGCGTTAAAGAACTTTGTTCCATAATAACACTTTTCAGTTTTACAAACTCTAAGAGTACCGTGACGCACCGATGGAGATTACGTCATTATATCAACAAATAGGAATATAATCTTGGATTCTATACTGTGCATATTAATACTATTTATACTATGCTTTAGGGCACACAAGTAAATGGCGCGATGATTGCTACGCGCGTACTCTGGGTCGATAATTTTCATATTTCAATGGAAATTTTTTAATTAATTTCGTAATATGTTTTTAAAATAATGTAAGGATTGTCGTATAATTACGTAACTTGAGAATGTGATTTTTATACGTCTAAAAATTTTGATGATTTTAGTTTCAACAATATAATTATGCAGAAACCATTTAGAATCACGTAAATGGGACAACGCGTTTGAAAGTTATTAAGAAATTTGTGTATAATTTTTGTTTTATGTAAATTTTATTTTATGTAAAAATATAACATGTTGTTATTTAAAACGTGTAAATTGCACTAAATCATACTTAATAGAAATTTATCATTTCATCAAAGGTTCCAATGTTCTCTCCAGATTTCGGCTTGGCGAAAAATTACAATTAAAATGAGATCAAAATACGTGAACCTTTGCGAGGTAATGTAGGCTAAAGAAATTTAGTCTTGTCTGTGGATTTTGGCACAAAAAAGAACAAATGGCACGCCTTCTATATAGATAGAAGGCGTGCCATTTGTTGGCAACGCCATATCACATCCGACGAAAAGGCAACAACTAAAAGTCGAAATCCACATACAAGTCACAAGAAAGAAAATCTTCATTTTATTTTTAACTTCGCTCCCTCTTCGCTACCCGTCCCTCCCCGATGTCTTTGAGGCTTGTACCGCTTTGTGAGTGCCTCGTGCACGGATCAATGTAGCTTGTTAATATAGGTAAGAACAGGTTTTGCTTTAGTTTCTTTTGTTTTGTTTGTAAGTGAATATAATATTACTAGTTTGTTTATTTATGTATGAGTATAAAAATAATGTATTAGGTATGATGAAATTTATTTTTTACTCCTAGTCACTTTTCCCTAAAGGTACTTAGAAAATCAGCGTCAAACAGCATCTGTCTGGTGCTGCAATGAACCTTGAATTTGATGCTGAAATGAACCTTTTTGGTGCAGCCGTGAGGCACTTACTGTTGTTGTTTTTTAATTTAATATTTTCATGTTATTGTATTTTGTGTTTCACGAACTGTATCCAAATAGACGGTATACTTTGTTCCTTTTTTTTTTCATGTGGGTAGTAGCACAAGACGTGTGCAATCAGGGAAGCGTGGTGACGTGGGCCACCAGCGGAGTCACTAGACTCAGACAATATTTTTCATAATTGTATCTAAATAAAGTGATTCAGTAGGGAGCGCACACCAATAATAGTGAGAGATGGTCCCAGAACGACTGTGGGTGCTGAATGTGCAGCTGACGTCCGCTATTATCTTGATTCTCCGTATTGTGCAAGTACACATACTGAGTCTGTGCTTGAATCGTGGTGGCGACAAGAATGTTGTCTCGGTAGAAATTCAACATCCCAAGGAATCTTCATAACTCTTCAATGTATGCTGGTTTTGAATATTCGCCTTTGATCTTTTCTTTTGGCTGCTTCCTTCCTCTGCTTCTGTGTAGCCGACAAATGTTACTTCACGTCGGCCAAACACTTTGAAGTATTGCTAGGTATGCTATCCTTGTCCTGCAGATGCATCAGTTTTGGTTATTTCGTACTAAAAGCTTTCGAAATCGGAAACCACACTTTGCAAATAGGGAATGGCTTTTAGTGGAATGAACTGAGTCAGGTTAGTTAAGTACATTCTGGTAAAGTTGCAAAGAAACAAGAAGTTATCGATAGATCTCTACTTTGTGAAAAGATTTTGAATAACTTGACGAAAATGCAGGTGAAAAAACTAAAATACAAAATTCACTGACTACGGAAATTAAAGTTATTTGTTACCTTGTATTGCGTTTTATGGAAGTCGGTTGCCTATTTTTGTGGTTTGTTTAATTATTTGAATACGAAGTAGTAGGTTTTATCATTTCAATTTTTATGTTGACATAGCTCGGGACTCGGGGCTTCCGGCCCTTGGGAAGGCGTACGAGGTTCCGAAGCCAAGTCGCAGAGGACTTATTAAATGGAATGAGGCGAAATAAAAAACTAGGGTTTGAGTAGCTAAGACAGACTGGATACCAAGAACAAGGAAAAGGCTATGGCCCCTGCCTTTTCTTTTTTTTTTCTGGATGGGATTTCATCAAATGACTTCTCTCGCTCTGGGCGGAGTGGGAGGGCGTGTCTGACTTTTACTGACTAAAACCCACCCGTGTTCCTTCAGTTGCCCATGTGCCAACGTCACGGTATCTCTTTCGAACAATCTCGCGACCCTGGCAGGCATCGGTTCTTGCAGACCCCTTCAGTATTGCTGACATCTCTTTGAGGTGCGCGTGGAACACTACGCGCCGTCGACCCGAGCTTGGTCCTTACCGGGCGGCGAGCTACCCATTGCTCGCCGCCCGGAAACATGCGCTTACGGTGGCCGGGAGTCCGCTATAGACTCCCGAATGGCCCCTGCCTGACCAATGTCTTATTACATACAATTTACCGTGTGGTGCCGGACGTAAAGAATACCACCACCCCATTTCTTCCCGTGGGTGTCGTAAAAGGCGACTAAGGGACTTACTAGAGAATGGGCAGCAGCGTTCTCTATGCATTTTACCACCATACTGCGATCGCCAACCCGCCTGCCAAGCGTGGCGATTATGGCAAAGCCCCCCAAATTGGGGGAGGCCTAAGTCCAGCAGTGGACGTCTCACGGCTGAAATGATGATGATGATACAATTTACGAATACAATTACAGGTGGTCGCTAACACTTAGCAACGTAGTGACAAGTGTGCAACATGTCCTGAGGTGCTTGAAGAGTTAAGAGGTATTTTCACTGCTATCAGAATAATCCCAGAGCCCGAAGGATAGTTAAGATCCCCACCAGCTCGTTAGATTTGGCGAATGTAGTGTTCAGTTTGGCCAGTTAATAAAGGCAAGCCAGAGAAGAGGAACAAGAATTCTCCTGAGAGATAGTATCAGTGGAGCCGCTACTGCCTTACAGCTCGGCACATGTTGAGCTTTGGGTTTCTGTGTCAATTTTGGTCTTGCTCCTCAGCGAAAACCTTGTCGGAAAAATAAACTTTACCAGTACAGCCCCAGAGATCAGGTGCGAAAAGCCCATCCACGACGTTAACGTAGCAATACGACTTATAAATAAGAAATGGCAATATAAAGATCCTCTTGTACATGTAATTTAGTCTGATTGATACCCGAAAAGCTTTGCAAACCGATTCCTGTAGCTCAAGTCCATTATTGAGTAATCAAAGTACTGACTTAATTGTATATACAGGAAACCTGCGCAAGCGCATTTTTCTGGTGAAACTCGAATGAGTTTAATATTAACTGTTATACCGTAGAATTAACGTAAACAGAGAGACCGACTGAAATACCAGCACTCAACCAAATTAACTGACGTATTATTATTTTTGACGGTCTGCTACCTAAATTCTAAGTTGCGTTTCAGAAAACATGTGTGGTCTCACGTACCCACTTTATACTGCTTTGTTATAATATATAGAACAAGTAACAATGGCGTTGGTATAAATGGGCAACCTGTTGCCGTTGTTGGGTCCATGTTGATTGGACCAGCGAAGTCTACCAACCGATCCTTCTCACCACCTGTTGAGTAGAGTGAGCCGAACTGTTTTCTTAAACTTAGTCGAGCGTAGGGTCGCCAAGAGTCCATATAAAGCCGGACACAGTCAGGTTTTTTGGTTGTGTATCCGGCCAAATTAGACGATGTCCAGCCTGTCCGGCTTTTTGTTAGGCTTTGAAAATTTGATCATTTTTGCCTTCACAGGCATCAGCTTGTGTCGCGCAAGCGAGCGAACTAGCACTGTCCTCCCCGAGTTATTACTACTCAATTTTAAAGGAAAATTAGCTTCTTAAGCAGCTGTCTACCAACCAAAAATATTAATTCGTTTTTAAACGTTAGTTCAATAGTGTTTTGTTTAATTTTGTTTTAAGATTAAATTATTAAAGATGTCAGGCCTTTTTACCCAAATGTCCGGCTAAACTAACTGGTCTGTCCGGCTTTTCGGTTTTAAGACCTGGTAACCCTAGTCGAGCGTATTCCGTAACAGCTATTTGTAAACTAACCGATTAGTTTGGGGCTCATAGGGAAAATAAATGGTAACTTCTGATTCATTGCTGTAATTTGTACGCTTATGTTTCTTAACTTTAAAAAAAATATGACATACTTAAGCGTCAACGATTTTTGATTTTGATCTTAAGAGACTCCACGATCTCTAGTTCGATCAATTACATGAACAATTAGGGCTTTTTTTCTGGAAGGAAGGGAAGGTAGGCCCTCCCGCTCTGGGTGGAGCGGGAGGGCGCGGGCGTGTCAGACTTTTACTGACTAAAACCCACCCGGTTTCCTTCAGTTGCCTGTGCCAGGGCCACGGTAAATGTTCCGAACAAATCCGCGACCGTGACGCGTTACAGATGTTAGGGCTAAATTCCTATTTTTTTAGACTTTCATTACTGTGAACAACTACCTGATTGTTAGGAACTAACAGTCCTGGTAATATTTGATATATTAACTTTGGATCACGGAATTTTGGGTTTCTTATGGAACCTGGATAGGATAAAAAAAAAAAAAAAAAATGAGTAAAGTAGGGCCAATTGAACTACCCTGTCGAACGCTGTACTAATGAAAGAGCTGCAAACACAGCGTAGGCGTCATTTATCGATTTTAATAGCTTGCATTATGTGAGATTTAGTCAGTTAAATCCACTCTCTCTCAAATTTAGAGTAGTTTTACTCTCGTTGGTTCCATATTTTAAAAATATCTTTAAAGAATACTTCAACTATATTAACTTTAAGAAAACTCCGTCAAACGCTTAGGCTGACTCTTGATATTGTCGACTATGTGATACGATAAAATATGGATGGCGTCAGCTGTTCAGATCTGCTAAACCGACACCCAAACTGTGTGTCCTGATAGGATGGATGCATTTTCGGTCTAGATATTTAGAAAGGATAAGGGCAGGAGTATGATGATGTTGATCTTAACCGTTCTGAAACTTTCGAAAATTTTAGTAGTATGTCGTAAATCGTCTGAAATGCACACTGACAAGGTTGTCGAAATGTAGAAATAACGATGTAAGTGATCCTAACCATTTCTTCAATGGTCTCTTCAAATTTCTCTTACAAAGCTCTAAATATGAGAGTAAAACCTTATTGAATTTCAGTTATTTCTTCAATTAATTAAATTTTATTTCGTTTATTTCTTTATCTACACATTAGGTACATTTTTAAATATTTTTAGAACAATAAATTTACAACAAAAAACAAAAATATAAAAAATAGTGGACCTCCGGTATCGGTAGCAGGGTCCAAGCTACCAGTGGTTAGGGCTCCAGAGACAGGAACCTCCTCACGATTGCGAGCCGTGTCAAAGAGTACTGCCTTCTGAATCAGGCTCTTGATCCAACCGCCTAACGATAGCCTCGACAGGTGTTGGTCGAGGGTATCGGCCATCAGCCCATTGGCTGATACGACAATCGGCACAATGACAGCCGAGTCAACATTCCACATTTCACCAACTTCGTGTGCTAAGTCGAGATATTTAATCTGTTTCTCTTTCTCAGCTTTCACGAGGTTGCCGTCATGCGGAATGGTAACATCGACTATCATTGTGCGGCGCGCTAACCGGTCTATCAGGCTTATTGGCGATAATAGTACTGTCAGTAATGATAGACCGATCCCAGTACAACGTGACATGATCATTTTCGAGAACTGGGTCGGGCACATACTTGTAATACGGTACCTCAGAATCCACTAGTTTGTATTGCAAAGCAAGTTGCTGGTGAATAATCCTAGCAACTTGGTTATGCCTGTGCAAGTATTCGCCGTTAGCCAGACGAGAACAACCAGAGATAATATGTCTGATAGACTCATCCGGATGGTGACATGCCCGACACACGTCCACCGTCCCGTCCTTCATAATATATCTCCGGTAGTTATTCGTCAAGATAACTTCGGCCATAATTGCACAGACGAAACCTTCAGTTTCCCCAAATAGGTTACCAAAACGTAGCCAGGATACGGATGTTAAGAAATCTACACTGGGTTCATGAAGAGCCCGGTAGAAGCGCCCGTGAAGCTCCTTGTTTCGCCATACTTCCTTGCGGTCATCAGTAGTAAGAACTACAGGTTTGCGCCAGTTCTCTTTAGCCATGGAGAGCGGGGTGAGCCCCTTGTCCACTGCGACCACATCACGGTGCATACCCACTTCAGCTTTAAAAGAATATTCCCTGAGACTGCACACCTCGCGGTTGTGTAAGGTCTTTGCATTTAAAAAGCGTCGACCCCCGCACTTCCGCGGGGTGGACAAGCTCATCACCGATTTTTTTAAAATTATTATGCTATTCAAACATCGTCTTTTAAGCCTCCACCTCAAAGTCAACTAAGAGTTGGTCGAACCTGCCAGGGTCGCGAGATTCGTTCGAAAGAGTTAACGTGGCTCTGGCATATGGGCAACTGAAGGAACACGAGTGGGTTTTAGTCAGTAAAAGTCTGACACGCCCTCCCGCTCCATCTAGAGCGGGAGAAGTCATTTGATGGTTTCCAATCCAAAAAAAAAAGACTTGGTCGAACAGAATGTTGAACCTGCTGAAACTTCCAATGCCTTTCAAATACGTTTAATTGAAAAGATCGCGTTAAGAAGAACGATTATTGTGAATTATAAGTTTGTTCGGCGATAATTCGTCCTAAATATGACGTTAACATCAACACATAAAGCGTTATATGATAACTAATTAATAAACCGTAATTTGTAAACATCATTATTATTTAAGTACCTTTTATAAAAAAAGAACACCTACATTTTCTAAAGGGTAGGCAGACATTTATTTCAACTTCATTTCTTATCTGCCAGAAATAAATGTAATAGTATTTATTCTTGTGCTGGTATATTTCAGCGGGTTCTCCCACGTGGAGATAGAAAATTATACCACGAGAAAATACTATCAGGATGAAAAGTATCCTATGTGTTATTTCAGGTTAAACTTCATTTAGGCTAAATTTCATCCTAATCCGTTTAGCCATTTTTGCGTGACTGAGTAACAAACATCCAAACATTATTTTTTTAAGGTTGACTGGTAGAAAATGCCTCAGGCATTAAGTCCGCCTTTGTAAAGTATATTTTTAACTTGTCCCTACAGTTTTTATAAATAAATAAACAACATTTGATTATCCCGACAACAAAATTTAAGGTAGCTTATCTACTTTACATTATCAACTTGGAACTAAATGAGGATTATATTGTAACAACGTGATTGCGTAATACAGTCATAGTTACAATATCAGTGCCATTGATTTTGTGTCCGTAGCTGGAAATCATTTTTGACTATTCTATTTTAAACCCATCCCATACCTTCATGAAAGATGCTATCGATCTGCCATATTGTTCGGTATTTAGCTTGTGAGTCTATAAAAGCTTCGACATTACATAAAGTTAAAAAAAATATATATTTGTGAAATTCAAAATAGCGAGAGAATGCTGAATTGAAAATTTTGTTCAACGTTACCCGGGCTAAAATCATATAATCAGAGTAGTGGTAAGGTCTTCTCAGAAGATCGAATGTCTTTTTTTTTAGAGAAAACTCTACAAAACTCGTGTTTTCGTAAATGAGGTAACTAGGTAAAAGACGTATTAGTGACGAAGGTTTTCCTCAAAAAGCTTTGGAGTTCATGAATTCCTCACTCCGATGCCCAGGCTGTCACCTCATTAGGTTGATAACTTCAAACTGACTAACAACCGGCAAAATTTGTGTTAGTAACAAAGCTCATACTTGAAAAACTCTGTCTATTGGTATATATCTTATGACTACAAGACATAAACCTATAGTTCGATGCCCATTTTCTTTAGTTCATTAGTCCGGTTAGTCATATGTTCATTACAGTTTCACGACAGTTTTAGTGTTATCACGAACGAACGTATATCAGGGATGACGAACCACTAAATATCTATGTGGCATTAAAAAACTATATAGCCATAACGTCATCAAAACGGAAACAATCTTGACTATATGGCTACTGGATTACAACTATACTTTCACTATAATAGGTACTCAAACACAAATAGACTTTAATTAAAATACAACAATCATCAACATCTCACCACCTCATATACATAGAATAACTAATGAGTGTAACTCTGCTGTGGCAAACTAGATGCCAAAAAGTTTGTATATCAAGCTCAGCAAAATGCTAACTGAACTGCAATCATGTATCATACGGTTTCTGAGAAATAACAGCTCAGATTCCTATATTTGTTACCGTGGTTTACATGGTTAGTGTGTGGTAGCCGTGCCCAATTTTTAGGGTTCCGTTGCCAAATGGCAAAAAACGGAACCCTTATAGATTCGCCATGTCTGTCTGTCTGTCTGTCTGTCTGTCCGAGTATGTCACAGCCACTTTTCTCCGAAACTATAAGAGCTGTGCTATTGAAACTTGGTAAGTGGATGTATTCAGTGAACCGCATTAAGATTTTTACACAAAAATAGAAAAAAAGCAATAATATTTGGGGTTCCCCATACATAGAATTGAAACTCAAAAAAATTTTTTTCATCAAACCCATACGTGTGGGGTATCTATGGATAGGTCTTCAAAAATGATATTGAGGTTTCTAATATCATTTTTTTTTAAAACAATAATATTTGGGGTTCCCCATACATAGAACTGAAACACAATTTTTTTTTTTAATCAAACCCTTACGTGTGGGGTATGTATGGATAGGTCTTTAAAAATGAAATTGAGGTTTCTAATATCATTTTTTTCTAAACTGAATAGTTTGCGCGAGAGACACTTCCAAAGTGGTAAAATGTGTGTCCCCCCCCCCGTAACTTCTAAAATAAGGGAATGATAAAACTAAAAAAAATATATGATGTACATTACCATGAAAACTACCAACGAAAATTGGTTTGAACGAGATCTAGTAAGTAGTTTTTTTTTAATACGTCATAAATCGTAAACCACAATTTACCTTTCATTCAGTCAACTCAAATATAAAAATTAAAAAAAAAAACATTTAATTTCATAAACGATGATGACGAATGATGATGATGATGACCTGCAGGTTTGTACGGAACCCTCGGTGCGCGAGTCCGACTCGCACTTGGCCGGTTTTTTTTATCATGCGCTGCCAAAGGCACGCGTGACATTGGATCGCCATCCCAATACAACGATTCCGTTGCTTTGTGGAATGTAACATTTTCTTAAAAAAGAATACAATCACAGGTGGAAATACATCGAGTTGTACCTATTTGTACAGATAAAATTGCTCTAGCGAATTTTACCTTCGGAGCCGGTTCAATATACGCTGAACATCTGGTATAATATTTCACGCATTTAATTCTTCCAGTGTTATTACAAGTGTTCACGTAAAGAATGATAGCCTACGCCATAGGTATATTGTGTATTGAAGATAGAACGGTAACTTGGAACTTCGAATTTGAACAGATAATTTTAGTTTAGATACGATGTTTTATCTCACGAGAAAGTGCTGGTCTTGTTTGTGAGTTGTTGATGAACGTGCTATTGTTTCAGTGTGCGTAAATAGGTCTCGGCTAATACAGAGCGCTTCCGAGCTTTAGCACATAGAAATAATTTGTACGTGCATCAAACACACACAATTGAGTGACTTTGCTCACCTTGAGCATTTTCGGCACCTGGTGAACACGGTCCTAATGACTTTAACTTTAACATTGAGTATTACATATTTAATTGATGTTTAAATTTTATGTTTGTGATGCTGGTAAATAAACGTTGTTAATTTTGAAGTAAATATAACTATTCTTAGTTATTAGTGTGATCTGCATTATTGTTTTTTTTTTGCGTATTCCTCTCTAAAGAAACTTCTTAGTCTCTCGAAAGGATTTGCGATTTTGTCCTAATTTGTAAAAGTGCCTTTCAGTGGTATCAAATAAAATGATTTACTTAGAAATAATTACGTTTTGCATTGATTTAAACTACATAGTTAGCCAATATTTATTTTTCGCGACCATTTTATTAGAAAGTGAGTTAGGACTATCCTTGAGGAATAATTCTTATTTCTAGGCTAAAATAAGTTACTTACCCGTTGTAGGCGTAGGAAACACTTACCTCGAGTTCTAGGCGTAGTAGTGAGTGGACGTGGCGAGGTGCTAGTTGGATAACTTGATGTTTTGCATGAGATCGCTATTTGCTAATCAAATAAGCAATTATATGTTATTTTCTAAAACTATGTTATGTGAGTGAAAATACTCACTACCAAATTAGGTTCAAAATAGTAGTATATTGAATCTTATCTATCTAATTTGGTAGTGAGTATTTTTTACTACAACGATCATGTTGTTACAGCAGGAGGAATAATTAGTAATGAAGCTATGTGTACTAAACTAGTCTATTAAGAAATCTAATTTTGCACACAAGAGCGACGAGAAAATCGCGTCGCTATTGAAATTCAACGAGAAAGGGAACTCAATTGCTCACAATAGGGAGGGTCAGGCAACGCTAAATATAGATGTCGCTACCCGCGCTACGAACTGTCAGCTGACTGTCTATTGAATGTTTTCAAGGATACTAACTTGTGGCCGTGCCACTGAAATTCGAATCTTACTTTTAATCAATCTGCCCAGCCTTTTTGCAAGTTGGTTTCCGGTCTTACCGGATGGAACTAGTATTTTACATGCAGCGTAAGGCTTCGAAAGTTAAACATCAATAGCGACGATGCGGCATCTAGACATAGCATTGGCAGTGTCCCTCCCCTTTATACTACATACATTCCCAGGCCTCACAAAAAAAAACTCAAAAAGTAAAGTTCTTCGAAAAATCTCAGCTTTATTATTTTTTTGCTAGATATTAAAGTTTTATATGAGCCACATTGTTTCATTACTAAGTTTTTTTTTTTTCATTTATAGTTAAAGTCAGGGATATTAATGGTTTAGCAAATTGTTCGCATACTCAAATTGCCCGTCTATTCAATTTACATGTGTCTTTTTATTGACTGTTTTATGAGATGACTTTAACTAACACGACACATTGTCAAGGTGTTTCAAATTTTGACACTAGAAACAGGAAAAAAAATCAACTATGTTTAAGATTGTCCAAACAACACAATTCTTTTCATTCTTGGGCTTTCTATTTGTACTTATTTTGAAGCGCCTTCGGTTGAGACTGATCTTCACCCAACTTGGCTTATTTTTTATCTTATATTACGCATCGCCTCTCACAAGCAACAACAATAATATACCCAGACTTTTGTAATATTTTGATTTAAAAAGAGTCCATGAATTTTCTTGTCCGTACTTTTTCATAGAGATCTATGTTTTTGAACGGGCCACTAACTTCAACTTTCTGACTAACTGGCCGATTTTTTGACAGTCTAAAAATGCTTCCAAATGGATTAATTCAAATGAATGCCTCGAGTTTGTCAATTTGATAAACCATTAATTTCCCTAACTGCAAATAAAAAAAGTTCACAACTTTTAAGATGTACAATTGACATTCACTTTTCTCGCTATTTTCCATAGACCTACGAATACTGGTCAGTACAGTTAGTGTTAGAAAATAATTTTTTACAAAAAAATCCCCTAGAGCCAGGAGAGCAAAGACTCCTTTGGTTTTTAATTTATAATAAGTACTTACTGGGACCAATTGGTTGATTCTGTCCGTCGGTCCAGTCGTCAAAAGTGTAGTTGAATTTATTGTTTCCGTTATACCGCTTGCAAAGCTGTTTATCGTAGGTGGAGGTATTATCGCTTGCGTTGCCTCCATCACAACCAAGTGGAAACAAACCCAAAAAACCGCCATCGTCTGCAAAAGAAAACAATAAATAGATTCACATCCATCTGTACCACAATAAATACCTACATCAACAGTCAATGATAAAATAAACAGTTCATCAGCGCTTTGAGCTCAAATCTATGCCAACAAAATACCCATATGTCCCCATACCCGACCCAAAGAGGCGCCTAATTAAAATGCCTCATTGTTTGTGTTTGTAAGATAAACAAATCCACTCCACTCGGACTGTTTAACACCGACTATCAGATGAAGTGTGTGTTTTATGCAATTGGTTTATGCCATGGAAGCAAGGAGATATACGTATGCTCTTCAACATTGACTCAGTTCCCCAACCCTTAGAGAAAAAATATTACCTCGACATTAACACTAGAATGTCATAATGCATTAGAACGAGTGACGCAATCTAACAACAACACAGTTACATTGTTATGCATAAAAGGACACAACGAATCACTAGGTAAAAACGCAGCTGGCAAATTGGTGGAAAGAGTATCTAGCACGATAATTTGTGGACCCAAACCTATGATACCCATCTCCTTCAATCAGCCACGCAGGTGGTTCCAGTTCATCCACATACAGGCGTATAATTGGTGGACCTCGACTCCGGACTGCAGACAATCCAGGGAGGCTATGCCATCCCTAGATGGCAAGCTAACCAGATCTTTAATACGCATGAACAGCAAACAGCCCACTGTCCAGTCTGGCGTGGTGTATTGTGATGGGGACCATCACGGGACACTGACAGACATACAATAGGCACAAAAGATAGTCCTCTGTGCAGGGCTTTTTTTGTGGGTGGGACATCATCAAATGATGTCTCCCGAAAGGGCGTGTCAGACTTTTACTGACTAAAACTCACCCGTGTTCATTCAGTTGCCCATGTACCAGGACCACGGTATCTCTATCCCACAAATCTGGCGATTCTGGCAGGTCTGTGCAGGGCTTGCGTGGAGGCTGAGTAAATCATTACGCATGTGCTCTTTAAATGCACAGGCGTTACCTAGATTATAACAAAAGGAACACCTAAAGGAGTGAGTACGAAAATCCAACCCTGTAACTTACAATACAAGTTTGTTCGCGTGCCCCATGTAAAACTGCCTGTACCAGTAGCAAAATTTGACTTAAGTTTTAGATTGCACGTCAGCATCAACAAAAGCTCAGTGCTGTAGGACTTACTAGATTCAGACAAAAAGTTAAAATCATTGTTGCTGACACTGTGAAGACCGTAGACTTACTTACACAAATTGCGTAATATCAGAAAACATACGCACCTACTATAATTATTGCCCGATAACATTGCTACCAATTTTGTCAAAGATATTTGAAAAGTGCATGTACGATTGATTTAACTCTGTAACAGATGAAATATAATTAAGAAGGAACAGTGCGGCTTCCTAAAAGAAAACAAACATCCACAACATTAGCATTCTCACTTTTATAAAAAAGAAATTGACGAATACTAATCAGAACCGTCTAACTACAGGTTTTTTTTCGATCTATCTAAAGTCTTTGACTAAGTGTTTCGTGACATGTTACTTCAGAAACTAGAAGCAATTAGAATTAGTTACATAGTGCCTTAGTGGATACTGACAAAAATAATAGTCGACAGCGAGTTGCCATTACAGAAGTGAATAGAAATAACGACATGTTACCGCACTCATTCAAACTCAAGTTCAGCAGACGTGGCGTCCCACAAGGTGTGCGGTAGGCATAATTTTATTCCTTTTATACATTCATTCTATTATTAACTAGCTCCTGCCCGCGACTTCATTCGCGTTAAATTTCTTGCTCCCCCGACCCTCCCCGTCGCATCGAATTGCCCGCAAGCAACGGAAGCTCTCAAATGAATACATTTCCCCCGTTTTTACAGCTTTTTTCATTGCTGCTCCGCTCCTGTTGATCATAGCGTGAATTTATATAGCATATAACTTTTCTCGATAGATGGGCTACTCAACACAAAAATAATTTTTCAATTCGGACGAGTAGTTTCTGAGATTAGCGCGTTCAATCAAACAAACAAACTCTTCAGCTTTATAATATTAGTATAGATTTTTACTGAGTGCGGTTGGGTTCATTTATTTTTAACCGACTTCAAAAAAAAGAGGAGGTTATCAATTCAGCTGTATTTTTTTTAAATTTTATGTTTGTTAGCTCATAACTTTTGACTGCGTGAACCGATTTCGATGATTTTTTTTTAATTTGAAAACTGGTACTTCCCGATTGGTCCCATTTTAATTTGGTTCCATTCGGACAATGGGGTCCATGTAAAAACCATATAAGTCTTAAATTTGCATTAAGTATTTGCGCGACAAATGAACGAACAACGCGATTACATTAGTGCGGGGTATCTACCATAACTAAAAAGTTAAAAATAAAAACTTTTTACAAAAAAAAACAACCGACTTCCTTAAAAAAAAACACTACAAAGTCAAAAATAACTTTAATTTCGGAAGTCGGTCGCAAAAACCTTAAATACAGGTCCTTAGACACCGAATTCCGAAATTAAAGTTATTTTTGACTTTGTAGTGTTTTTTTTAAGGAAGTCGGTTTTTTTTTTTTTTTGTAAAAAGTTTTTCCAAATCTACCGATACCCAACCCAACCTGCGACGCTACCGCAAGCCGTGACATCGAAGGGACCATGACGAACTTGCTGCCGGTTGCTCAGGCAAGACTATTATGATCTCTCAGCTTACTATATGTTGCAATACAATTAATTCAAAACATTTTAATGAGTAGATTATGTCAATTATAAATGAAAACAAAAAAGAAATATAAATTGACAAATAAACAAATAATTGAATTAATCCATACGACCTGTCAGTAGAAAAGCTAATTCCCTAGAAAGAACACAAACACTGTCTTGAGTTAATTACAGCCACCAACGATTCTTATCGTTTAATTAGTCGTTGATGGAATAGTATGCCTTTGAACAAAGGTTGGAATTTACTTTAGCTTTAAACTCATTAAACTGCAAATCTAACAAAGAAGAGGGAAGCTTGTTATAAAAGGTTATACCAAGAACAACAAATGAATTATGAATCTTAGGAAGCTGGTGAAAGGGTAGTAGTTTGTCTTTATTTGTAGTATAAATATTATGAATATCAGTGATTTTATTGTGCAGGTATATATTTTGCCTAATATATAAGATATTGGCGAAGATGAATTACGATCCCACCGTGAGAATAGCAATATCGTTAAATCGAGAATATCTAGCAACTAGTTGGTAAATCGTACTCAAAGGAAATAGGTTGCCAAGATTTCCTTGAAGCCATACAATGTGATTTTGTTCATGATGTTTGTTGAGTCAGGCGCTCTACATCAGATCTAAGAACTTTTTAATGATAGAAGTGTTATATAAGTCTTGGCAACCTACCTTACCTGAAACGTTATTGGTGGAATTTCATTTCTTTTAAGGGTGCAACGATTTATGTTAGCGGTGAAATTGTTCAGATATAAAACAGACATGCTGAGAACATAATCATTACTTCTAGAATAATCCTAATAGACTAAAGAGAAATCTTGCTGATTTACCCCCTTTCTAAACAGTCCTGTAAAAAAAAGATATGGCTGAAATCGCTGTATTATGATGATAGCTCATAAATCGCTCATGAATCGCTGTATTATTATGGGATAATCGGGCGCTTATCTACCTAAACTTCTTCCCTCAAAAGAATAATATGGTAATTCTTTTCTGAATAAATGAGTAATCCTCGGTTCCCTGGATTGAACAATTTTCGAAAAACAACTATTGAAAACTTAATGAAATTATAGCAGTGCTTGTTTTATCTTTATTTTATTGAAAACAAATGGAATATCAATAAAACTAAACCAGTACTCATAAAAACTACGATTGTAAATTTAACATTTCATTAGAATCCGCTGTTTAAATTTAAAAAAAAGCAATGATAGTTTAACAAGGAACAGCCATCTTGAAAGTACGAGTAAGTATTTAAGCAGTATTCAATTAATGTTTTTCATTTCCACAACGAGTTCTAACTATATTTTGTACTAGTTTTTGCCAGTGGCTTCACCGTGTGGAAGTTGGAAATTATCCCCCGGGAACATACTACTGAGATACAAAGTACTCTATCTACAAATCTAGGTTATAAACTATCAGTGTGCCAATTTCATCTAAATCCGATCAGTCGTTTTCGCGTGAAAGACTAATAAACATACATCCATACTCACTAAGTTTCACATTTATAATATAAGTTCCTACTACAGCAGTTCCTACTGCAGGTATCATTTTTAGTAATCTCAGGAATTTCAAACTATTCCAGGGTCTGGGATTCTAAAACGTATGTTTCTATTATACGTTATATACGATTATTCCCACGAAAGAAATTATTCTTTCGTGGGAATAAAAGTGAAATTTAGACATATTAGCGACCGGGCCACTGAGCAATTATTTCTCATAAAATCATAATCGTTTAACTCGCCTATGGATCCAGTGATGCACACATACTCACAACATACACATCTTTCTTCGCACAATAACATTTGCTCACAAGACTCCACACACACACCGTACACTCATTCATCTCACACCACATACACAAAACCACACTCCACATACGAACATGCACATTATTACATAGAAACCTTCAATTTTTATTTGTTTTTTCTTTTTTATATTTATTCTTAATGGTTTTACTTTTCTTTCATGGAACGGAAATGACAAAATGCTTGTAGGTACTTTAGAATTTTGCAATGTACCATAATATGACCTACTGAGAGCTTGTAAATCCGTAACACAGGGTTTCCTTTGTACGGACTCAAGTCTCTCGCAAAGGAGTTTTTGTTTTCATTTACTGTAAGATGTTAATTCCACGCTAACTTTGTGGAGAGAGAATTAAATTTGTATTATTATAACCAACGATAAGTACAGAGTATCTTCTTTGTTGTTTGTGTACATGCAACTCTAGCTTTCATATAAATTATTCCATAGGAACATACTACCGGGACTCGATATGTCAATACAGGTTTAAAACTGTCCGTGTGCCAAATTTCATCCAAATCCGTCAAGTTCTACGTGATTGAGTAACAAACAGCCAACATCTGAACATACAAACCTTCATATTTATAATATTAGTAGGATCACCGCTACTTGATGCGGAAGGTAGACACAGGATCTCTACCTTAACAACCGCACTGTTGATGACAAGACAAATGGGAGAACGATATTCTTGAGCTTACAAGTAATTAATGCTACTTTTTGGAGAAATCAGTGATGTTTGACTTTTGCTTACAGAAATTGAGAATGCCTCCTCGTGGCGTGCACGGCGACGGGGCATGCCAGCTGACACAGCTCGATTTGCTGTGAGCGCTTAATAATTTTAAATCCGTGACACCTATCTTCAATGATATTGATCTTTATTTCATAGAAAAGGGGATTTTTAATCTTCAAAACTTTCACAACGTAAACGTTAAACGTTGCTAATCGGATAAGAATTAATGCTGTATTGTTTAGCTTCGTTAAAAGGGATTATTTATTAGTAAAATATTAAAGTTAAAAATTGTTACTAGGGGTTATCTTGATAGATAGGGTTAGGACGCCGAATATGAGATGATCACTAAATATGAGATAGGTTTTGGCGAAACTAATCGCTACAGCCATTTGGCGCTACTGCCACTAGTAGCCACGTGGCAACAGGTCGAAACGTGTGTTATTGCTTCGCAGTCCGAGGTGAAGTTGGTTAACCCCCGGTATACTATGGGGATTCATACGAGGTAGGAAATAATATAAAAATAAAAACACTAAATGATTTCAATCCCCAGTCATTGTCTTAATTATATAGTATATTTCGTCGTTGCAAATTTAAAATCTCCTATGTGTAAAAAGTAACTTTTCGAGAAAAACGAAAAAAACTGTTTCCTGAAAAAGAAACTGAGGAAATATTCTTATTTTTTTTTTTAGATGTAAAGTGTAAAGGACTTATAATGTATTGAGATAGAATTTGTCTTATATCAATGTGTCGTTCAGCGTATATTTATATAAATTTAATTATTTTTCTGCACATATGAGGTTTAAGTTGCAACTTTTTGTCACATAAGTGGTTTTACAGTTTATTACATCAGGCACATAGGAGTTTTCGATGGTCAATAAACATGAGATTTTATTAAATTAGCGAATATTTTAACGATACATTAAGATATTCACATATGAGTTTTTGCAATAGGTAGGTATACAAAATTGCTTTTAAAATATATGCATAGCTCGTATTTGTGAAAATTGTTACATAGGAGATTTTGAATTTGCAACGACGATTTGCAGTTTTGTTGCATTTTCTTTGCCTAGAATAATAGGCAGTAATTTTGTTGAATGTATATGTTTTCCTAATATGAGGCATGTGGGGGCTCCTAAAATGAAAAAAAAAACCCTTTTTCTAAATGCCACCAATCCAAAGAAAATACTGGGACCACGATGCCATGATACGGGCCGTGAATGCAGTCAAAGCCAGCAAATGGGTTACTTAAAAGAATCAAAACATTTCGATGTTCATAAAGATACTGTAGAACGTTATGACAAGAAAGTCGCCAATGCAGAAGTACTTGTCAATGCTCATATGGGAAGACCTCTAGCGTTGACTGACTGTTTAGAAGCAGAAATAGAAAAATATTGTCATGATTTGGACATGAGCGCACTTTGAGCAACTTTATGCACAGCTTAGCGTAGCGTGGTTTTCAAATCCTTGACATGGTTAAATGAAGTTGTCGATCGATTTACATATACTGTCATTCGTTTATACCATACTAATGAACTTTATGCTGACAATAATTAAAAAAGATATTATATTGGAACTTCTGCCGTATGTTTTGTTTTTAACTCTTCAAAAACTATCTTCTGCTTGCATCTCTGGCTTGCCATGTTTAAAGTCAAGTCTACATGAAATGCTAGCTTTGTCCATTTACTTCGCCCACGTGCATGTTGGAAAATATCCCATCGAAGCATCCGGGATAAAAGTACCGTAAGTTTTGATCCGGGTTATACAACATGTAACATAATTAACGCACACTCTCTTAAGGGGTCATTGTACTCATCATTATGAACAACTTTTACTATGGCACCAAACCCGAAATCGCGAAAAAAAAATCAGCTGTTTCATACATTTTGGTCGAGTAGGTATTGAATTTTTGAATGAAACAGCAGATTTTTTCGCGATTTCATGTTTGGTCCCATAGTATAAGTTGTTCATAATGATGAGTACAATGACCCCTTTAGAGGGTGTGCGTTAATTACGGGACATGTTGTATACTATCTGTGGCCAAATTTCAACCAAATCCGTTCAGCTCAACAAACACATACACTTTCATATTCATACTATTAGTAGGATTTGTATAGTTATTGCGGTTGAATTTATTTTCGTGCGTGTTAGTTTTTATTTTACGATAACTCCTAACATATTCATTCCAATTAAATGCTGTGCCCCATTTCTTCCCGTGGGTGTCGTAAAAGGCGACTAAGGGACTTACTAGAGAATGGGCAGCAGCGTTCTCTATGCATTTTACCACCATACTGCGTTCGCCAACCCGCCTGCCAAGCGTGGCGATTATGGCAAAGCCCCCCAAATTGGAGGAGGCCTAAGTCCAGCAGTGGACGTCTTATGGCTGAAATGATGATGATGAAATGCTGTGAAGGGCAATTTGGATTTACATTAATCGCACAACTTCATCATCATCTTCGTGTTATCCTGGTTGCATCCTTTCGGAGCCCAGCGACCGCTTTCCTGCCCAAGCAGCACATTGGCGAATGTTAGATCCATAAACAAGCTTTATTATAGTCAAAGATTAAAACGATTCTTGAGACTGTATGAGTGGTGACATCTACACTGTTGCACACCTGACTAATGGCTGTATAATGAAGAAAAAGGCATCAAAATGCATTTTATTAGAAATTGAAAGAACTATTTACTACCCTTTAGCTGGTATGATGCTACTAGCTAGTTAAGAAGGCCAAAGCTTATAAACGGCTGCTTACCGCGATAAAAACACGCCTCTTCTAAGCTGTGGGCTGTTTCAAATTTTGCCATTGGCATTTTTTATGATGTACACTTATTCTGTTAAACTGCCTGAGCTCTAAATAAGTGTAGCCTTACTCCACTTTAATTCCAAAGCTTAAAGTGTATTCGCTCTTTTATAGCCTATAGAATTATTGAAAAGTAAACATAGGTTAGCAGTTCTCTAATGACGTCAATTTGTATGTAGGTAAATTAAACACTTTGGAGTAAAATCATAGTTATGAGATAACGTTATTAAAAGTTCTAAAAATAACAGCAATTAGCTAATTTGTTATAACGGGCGAGAATAAATAGGATCACAGAATCAAGTGAAGTACTTTAGCTGTTTGAGTACGAAATACCAGAAACGGTTTTCTATCAAGATTGGAGATCCCTAAGACGCTTTTCCATCATCATCATCATCATTTCAGCCGAAGACGTCTACTGCTGACCGCATACATAAGCTTCCTCTAATTCAGAGGAGCTTTCTATAATCGCCACGCTTGGCAGGTGGATTGGCGATCGCAGTATGGTGGTAAAATGCATAGAGAATGCTGCTGCCTATTCGCTAGTAAGTCCCTTAGTCGCCTCTTTCGACAACCACGGGAAGAAATGAAATAGTGCTATTCTTTACATTTAATTAAAAATGTTGCTGCATAGCAAATTAACGCCATTATAATGAAAACAAACTGATTACATATTTAAAAAAAAAAAACACTGATATCTGCTAAACTTTTATGATATTTGAGAGCGATTTAATTAGAAACATATTACTCCATGATTACAAATAGATATGAATGCTCATTTAATGGAAAAAATTGAGTAAACATTCATGAATGATTCGTACACCGTATTTAATTTGTATAATATTTGTAGTAAAACTATATTATTTCGATAGCACGTGTAATATTTGATCAAATCACCTGTCTGTGTTAACATTAAAGTGGTACTGCAATTTACCAATAGAGTTAAAAAAACAAATGTGTTTTTAGGTTTCCGTTGCCAAATGAAAAAAAAACGGAGCCCTTACAAATTCGTCATGTCTGTCTGTCTGTCTGTCTGTCCGAGTATGTCACAGCCACTTTTTTCCGAAACTATAAGAGTTATGCTGTTGAAACTTGGTAAGTAGATGTATTTTGTGAACCGCATTAAGATTTTTACACAAAAATAGAAAAAAAACAATAATATTTGGGGTTCCCCATACATAGAACTGAAACTCAAAAAAATTTTTTTTTCATCAAACCCATACGTGTGGGGTATTTATGGATAGGTCTTCAAAAATGACATTGAGGTTTCTAATGTCATTTTTTTCTAAACCGAATAGTTTGCGCGAGAGACACTTCCAAAGTGGTAAAATGTCCCCCCCCCCCCCCATAACTTCTAAAATAAGGGAATGATAAAACTAAAAAAAAATATATGATGTACATTACCATGTAAACTTCCACCGAAAATTGGTTTAAACGAGATCTAGTACGTAGTTTTTTTTTTAATACGTCATAAATCGTAAACCACAATTTACCTTTCATTCAGTCAACTCACATATAAAAATTAAAAAAAAAAACATTTAATTTCATAAACATAAACCTTATGCATAAACCGTGAATACCTGCAGGCTTGTACAGAACCCTCGGTGCGCGAGTCCGACTCGCACTTGGCCGGTTTTTTTTAAAGTTAATTACATTTGCCACAGATTAGAGCTAGACTGCCTATAGACGTAACACTTGTAATGCATATATAATATATTTCATTGTTGCTGTTTCTTTTTAGAATTAACAATTGCTGTTACTAAGCCATGAACTATATATTGGCTTTCTAAGAGAATTAAAGGACCTGGAAAGTAGCCTATTGACAGCTGTCTAAGCCACTGTACAGCCCATGTACAGATCTTACAATGCTTTGGATAGCTGTCAACAACCTACTAAAAGGCTCAGAGCTGGTTAATTTGGAGTTAAATTTAGAATTTTAACAGATGTGTAGCTGGATATGTATACAGCCCTTGTACAGTTAGCATAAAAGCCACAAGTTTAAAAAAAAATGTTGTTCAGCGATTATACAACTATGTGTGCTACTACGGTGCTTGCGATTGGGTGCTTTTAAACCACCACTTAGGACGGTTTTCTGCATTCCTTATGGTGAGTCCATTGGTGCTGGTAAAAAGTGCGTCACCCGCTACGACGTTAAGCTTGCACTTTTTGGGTCTTTTTACTTCTGCCGGAGCCGGGAGCAGGCGGCATAGCAAGATCTTTGTTTCCCACGCAAATTGTCGGTTTCCTTAAAACGTGCCCATAATAACGTAAGCGACACTGCTGCAATTTGTCTGCTGTGTCACGGATACGAAGGCTGTCGCTAATGCGCAAGTTTTTTGATGCGGTCCTTCCGCGTAACTGCGGACATCCAGCGCAACATTTTCATTTTAGTGACACGCAGTTCGTGATTGTGCGACTCAACTACTGGCCACGCTTCACTGCCATATAAAAGGACAGGCCTAACTATGGGTTTAATTCATAGCCTAAGTAGCCTAGGTAGGTTTTAGAACTATATAAAATACTAGTTTTTGCCAGCGGCTTTGCCCGCGTGGAAGTTGGAAATATTTATAGGCACGCGTCGCTCCCACAGGCCGCTGTCATCTGGAACCAACATACAGCCCGTTGGCGCCCTGCACACGCATTTTAAATCTCTGTTACCTCCCTAAGTTATTTATTTTAATGATCTACTGTTAGGGACAATTTTGATCTACATTAAATGCATAACATATCTAACACTATAAATTTGAAAAAGAATAATAGTGTGTTGTTTAAAAGGCTTTGTAAAAAACCTATTTTTTTTGTTATATGTAAAAGATAACAATGGATAACCCGTATTATAAAATTATACAAATTATAAATGTAATGTCACACATAAATAAATACAAACGTATAATAATGCAGGATGTAAGGGTAAACACCGTTGTCACTTAACCCATGGGTAGTTTGACTTAAATATAAAATAATAGAACAAGTTACAAAAAATAAAAATTCCTAAAAAGGTTTAGAACGGACTTTATCCCACACCGCCCGCAAATTCATGGATATACGCATGAGTGACGTAATCACTACAACGATCGCCGGCCGTCCTGTCACCCACACAACACATAAATACACATTACCTGTGATGTAACTTTCCCTTCATACTTTTCCTGGCTTAGGACAGGCACAAATACCTACCTTAGGTTTTGCGTGACGAGTCTAAATGTAAATTTGATTCGAAATGGCTTTGGATTTTAAATGATTTGCATACATTTTTTTATTATCTTCTTCCGTAGACAAAATGGAAATGTTATCGAGGTTTAAGTCACTGCGAAAATACCATCCGTGGTATCATGGTATGCGATCGTTATCATTTAGTTCTTATGTGGGCCAGCACAGTGAACTGGCTGTAGGTACGTAGCCTTTGTGTCGCCGCCAACTTCGTTTCAAGGTTTGGCACAGGTTGTCCAGGGAACAATTCTGCGTACATCCTACGCGCCCCGTTCAGATTATTATTACCCGCAATGGCGTAAAGCCGAACCATTTCGGTCCACTGTTCATTTGTGTAAGACATTGTAGAACAATTTACGCGCGAGAAATGAGCGACGCTACGAGACGCGGCGCGGGCTTTACGTGCTCTCGCTACCGAGACTGACAGCTGACTGGGGTCGCGAACCGCGACCCGTGCGTCGGCGTCGGGCAACGCGGGCGGCGAAGTTTGTTGCCCTCGCGCCTAGGGTGAAATATTCTTGTGGAAAAATACAGATTTTTTTTCAAAAAAAAAGGTTGTTATTTTCATTGGTTTTACGTTCTATTAACGAAACCAAATCACTGGTTTCAAGGATAACGGTGTTTACCCTAACATCCTGTATAATAATAATTTATATTAACATATAAAAATAATAATAATAAACATTTTATTTTCAGGTTACTATGACCCATAGACATATAAACTAACATATATAAGTATTATACAAAACTTGTGTTAGTAATAGTACCTTACACTATGTTAGTAGTCTTCACTATGTTAGCTTGTTATAACATCAACAAACCAAATTCAAAATTCTGATAACAAAACTTAAAAACATTATAAAAATTTGTTCATCTAACGGATTGAAACATGTCATAGAATTTGGCGGGACCGAGCCAACTCACTGAACACTTTCATTCATTTAAACATGTCGCATTTATGTTGAGGGATAAATTAGTACTTAGTAGTTTATTAGGCTTAGTCACAAAACGTCTCTTTCGCAAAATGTCTACTGGTCGTAAAATGTCTCTTTCTCATAAACTCGCCTTCGCAAAATGTCGCTTTCTCACAATGCCTCTTTCGCAAAATGTCGCTTTCGCAAAATGTCGCGTTAGTAACATAGAATATAATTTTAAGCTTAAAATAAAAAATACATTTGTAACAGTCATATATTATAAAAGTAAACAAATCATATAAGTCTTCACTATAGTAAGTATGTTCAAGTAGGTTAGTATGATTTTTTCATTGATTTAAAAATAATTATCTTTAAAAATTGCGGCAGCTTCAACTCCTTATATTCATATTGCCTCAGTAGTTTCTTGATTTACTTTCAAAATATTATTTTGTGTTTGCAAATAAATTATCTGCTACTCTTCTGTCCCAATATTCACTTTCTTTTCGCAATATACGCACGAATATGTATAAGTTTGGATTTTTAGAATTAATAATTATCCTAAAGCATGGCTTAAAACTGATAATAAGGTGGCGACCGTCTGCGTAATAGGATCCAGGTTTCGTTTAAAATATTTGAACTTTGGTGTTGCAAATACCAAAGTTCTTTTCGTTTTAGCCATATTCATATTATGAGAAAAATAGATCCTAAAACTGCTGGTTCGTTTATACTTTCCGTACTAGCATGTTGTAATTGTTGTGCATTCAGTTAAGACTTTCGTGTCCTATACAGGATAAGTTTTTAACGAGTGCGCAAAAATAAAATAAATTAAACTTAATAGATTTATAATAACCATGCAATTTTTATTTTAATATATTTAGTACAAAAAAATAAAATAAGTTATCGTTAGCGAAAGATGTTTATTTTGAAACTAGTTTTATGGTAACATGCGCGCGGCGCCGGCGCGACGGCGAAGGTGAACGCCCGAGCGTAGCTAGAATACTAGCTGCTCGATCGATAAAAATTCTAAGAAGTTCGAAGTACCTACGCCGGTGCGTGGTTACTGACCTATTCCTATTGTCGATATCATATTACGAAATATGTAGGGTGTCCACAGTTTACTGATTTAAGATCGGATAAAAATAAAAATAAAAGTATGGAAAAAATAGTTGTAATGTGTTCTATTATTGATACTGAACCACCAAAAAAAAATTATTGCGCACTGGTTAATTTTTTTTCCCATATAATGTATCTCTAATAGATTTAAAACTAGGAATATGATACTATGCAAAAATAGGGAGTTTTTCACGTATTTTTTCAACATTTTTCTTCGTAATTTTGTTGTATTGGATGATGACGTATTTTATTAAATATTCTACAACAACAGATTCATAAATTTATTATATGCTAGCTTACAATTTAGCATATACTAATTCTGATAATTAATAAATTGTAATACTTGTAAACATTTATCTAATAAGAGATTGGAAAAGAGGACTGATGACATTACAATAATTTCATAATTTTGTGCCATTATCCATGCTCAGGTTACCAGGATACAAAAATAAACTTGTCTGCGAAAACTACGCTGACATACGTAACAAAATTCGAAACACAAAAAAAATGAAAATAAATAATAATTAAAAAAAAAACATACACCCTACCAATTCTTTTTTTTATAAGAAAACATTTAACCGCTAACCCATTTTAAAAACATACCATTTGAAACCAAATACGCAACGGCCGTAAAAAGACGTTTGTGGTCTATTATAGGTTTTAGTAAAAATCACATTAACTTTTCTACATAGTGCAAGCCGTTCTATTTTTTTTTTGTTAGATTATTTTGCACACTTGAAAAAAACATAATCGCAATGTTTGCGAAATTCCGCCAATTTTTTGCAAAATCTGGAAGTGAATTTCGCCTGCCATGCGTTCGAACTGTCGTTTAAAATGTTATTAGAATAGCGAGTTGTGAATAACGGAGATAGGAGGCTTAATTTCAAATATACTGGCAACAGTGTGGGGCGACAATTGACTCGCCATGGTACGGTGGCACGCTTCAGTCAACCATGTTTTTGCCGTGTCGTTCAAAGGCAGCTGACCGTTGAAGGCAACCCTTCAACGACTAGAGACAAATTAGTTCACATAGAGTTTGAAAATACGCCTTTGTTGACGATACACATATATTAAACGAAATCGATCTAGTGTTTTAATTGGACTAAAGTTATTACTATATTACATATATTATTTAATATTGTATTATTATTATTTTTACTTTTGAAGCGAGAGCGTATGCATCAGGACCTACGCGTCATGAAAAAGCGCTATCAGGGTTTCTAGGATACGAACATGTCTGACTATTGTTGGCCTCTGATACGTCATTTTGTTAGAGCCACATTAGTTTAGTTAGCTTTTAAATGTTACGTTTATAGGGAAGAGCGCTTGTCTGAGATACAGATATTAATTTATCTAGTTCAGACACAGTTTATCTAGTTCGTATTTCATGGCCTGCTATTTGCTGATCTGTTGACTATCAAATAATAAGTTTTCATAGTCAGATAGACGTTGCGCGTTATTCATATTGGTAAAAGCATTAACATGTTACACAAGGACAGGTCTGGTATTCTAGTTGGGACAGATTAATTACTAACTTTTCCTTGTTGAACTCTAAAACCGTGCGACTGACATTTTAGAAAACTACTACAAAGACTAAAGTTATTCAACAGGACAGAACAAAAACGGAGTGCAAAGTTTGGTGGGTTCGAGTATCTGGATCAGAGTGAAATTTAATTTAGAACTCCTCATTTCTACCTAGGTAAGTTGAAACCTAACGAGCTCTTTAGCTTATCGTGGGACGCCAACGATATTTAATAGAAAAAACATACGAATAAAATTAGTTTTAACTTTTGTAATGAATGTTAAATAAAATTGTGAATTTTCCTACCAAACTGAACGTCATTGATCTCTGCTTCACCTTCAGCATCGTCAATTTCAGCATCTTGTAAGTCCTCTTCGCTCTCTCTCCTCTTTTCTGTAACAAGATTGTAAATACTTCAGCAAGGTAACTTTATAACACACTTATATTTATTCATTTCGACAGTTCATCAACTTTCATTGCATTATTTACAATTTTTTAAACATTAACTATAAATCAAAATTTTAAATATTTTTTTTTGGATGGGAAATCATCAAATGACTTCTCCCGCTCTAGGCGGAGCGGGAGGGCGTGTCAGACTTTTACTGACTATAACCCACCCGTGTTCCTTCAGTTGCTCATGTGCCAGGGTCACGGTATCTCGCGACCCTGGCAGGCATCGGTCCTAGCAGACTCCTTCAGTGCTGCTACATTTCTGTGAGGCGCGCGTGGAACACTACGCGCCGTCGACCCGAGCCTGGTCCTTACCGGGCGGCGAGCTACCCATTGCTCGCCACCCGCAAGCTCGCGCCTACGGTGGCCGGGAGTCCACTATAGACTCCCGACGTCCGGGGCGTCTCCTCCTGCGGTGGCTAGGGGCGTGAGGGCGCAGAGACTGCCACTCCCTCACGCGCCCCGCCACCTCCTTCACGAGCCTTACTGCTTTGCAGAAGGAGGTGCCGGCTTCCCATGCCCTCTCGCTCCGTACCATGGCTCGCACCTGGGCCGGACGCGTTTCCACCCGTTTTATCCTGAACAGGAACCCACCGAAGCACCCATACCCGGTGAGAAATTGCGTCAGGTGGAAGGTGAGGACGCCGTGGCATTTCTCTATCCACTCCTCAAAGAGGGGACTTACCGCCGCAATTGTGGCGTGTCCAGCGCTGGGTTGCGACAATCGGACCTGCCATGTCGCCATGAGATCGTGCCGGAGCTCTGTCCGCCGTGCCACGATTTGTCGCGGCAACGGAGTTTCGCTCCGGCGTTTCGCCTCCTCGCGCCACTCCCACATGTGCGTGAAGACAATCAATCAAGCTTCAAACTCTTACAGACTCTGCTGGAAAGTGTATTACGCAATTAGGTCTACGGTCTTTTTTTTTTTTTTTTGGATGGGAAATCATCAAATGACTTCTCCCGCTCTGGGCGAAGCGGGAGGGCCTGTCAGACATTTACTGACTAAAACCCACCCGTGTCCCTTCAGTTGCCCATGTGCCAGGGTCACGGTATCTCTTTCGAACAATCTCGCGACCCTGACAGGCATCGGTCCTAGCAGACCCCTTCAGTGCTGCTGACATCTCTTTGAGGCGCGCGTGGAACACTACGCGCCGTCGACCCGAACCTGGTCCTTACCGGGCGGCGAGCTACCCATTGCTCGCCACCCGCAAGCTCGCGCCTACGGTGGCCGGGAGTCCGCTATCGACTCCCGACGCCCGGGGCGGCTCCTCCTGCGGCGGCTAGGGACGTGAGGGCGCAGAGTCTGCCAGTCCCTCACGCACCCCGCCTCCTCCTTCGCGAGCATTACTGCTTCGCAGAAGGAGGTGACGGCTTTCCATGCCCTCTCGCTCCGTACCATGGTTCGCACCAGGGCCGGACGCGAGAGGTCACCGCCGCCGATCGCCTCCACGAGGACACGGTGGTGCTCCGCCCAGGCAGGGCATACCCTCACCGTATGCTCCACCGTGTCCTCAAGACGATCCTCGCAATGGAAACACCCGGGCGTTTCCTCCCGCTTTATCCTGAACAGGAACCCACTGAAGCACCCATGCCCGGTGAGATCCTGCGTCAGGCGGAAGGTGAGGACGCCGTGGCGCCTCTCTATCCACTCCTCAAAGAGGGTCCCCTCTTACCGCCGCAATTGTGGCGTGCCCAGCGCTGGGTTGCGACAATCGGACCTGCCATGTCGCCATGACATCCTGCCGGATCTCTGTCTGCCGTGCCACGATTTGTCGCGGCAGCGGAGTTTCGCTCCAGCGTTTCGCCTCCTCGCGCCACTCCCACATGTGCGTGAGGACAATCAATCAAGCTTCAAACTCTTACGGGCTCTGCTTGAAAGTCTATTACGCAATTAGGTCTACGGTCTGTGGTTAGGAATTTAGCAAGCGGTAGATTCCTAACAATAATTGACTTGGTAGAAGCTCTGGTCTTGAGCTAGTACAACTATCAGAAGCGTGATAGCAGCTTATCTAATACTAGCTTTTGCCAGCGACTTTGCCTGCGTGTTGGTTGGAAATGGCTTTAATCATCACTTAATTGCAAAAACTGTAAAATTAAAAACATTTACAAAAGCCTGTTTTCCGGCATGTGAGTTCTATTTTTTTTTTTCTGGTTTTTCTTGTGACCTTCTCTGCTGCTTAACATGAGTTGCAGAAGGTAGACACTGCCTTAATAAATTAAGGCCTGCAGCAAGGGCTTTATGAACTTAAAACTAAATAGACTACATGGTAAGGGTTGCCCTCCGTGGGGTACGGACGTCGGCGACTGGTCAGAATGAGGGATGCTCGCTCAGTTTATTATATTCGCGCGCGTTAGTATTTACTCGTATTTTGCGATAACTCTTATGATGTTCATTTCAATTATATAGTGTGAGGGTTATCATAATGTGGCCGTGTGTGGTGTGTGGTGTGGTGTGTTAGTCTAGTGGTTAGTGACCCTGACTGCTAAGACTGAGGTCGTGGGTTCGATTCCCACCCAGGACAAATGTTTGTGTGATGAGCTCAATCATTTGTTCTGTGTCTGGGTGTAATTTATCTATAATATGTATGTATTTAGAAATATATAAGTATATTTATCAGTTGTCTGGTTACCATAGTACAGGCTCTGCCTAGTTTGGGATCAGATAACAGAGTGTTGGTTGTCCTAAGATATTATTATTATTATTATTATAAAAAAATGCTTAAGGTAACTAACGTAGGTATCAAACTTGATAAGGATCAATACGTTCAAATAGTTTTTCAATTATTGCATTGTACGTGACAATTTTATTATAAGATTTAGTGGGTATAGTGCGCTATTCTTAAAATGTAGATTTATGCCATGTCGGATTTTTCTATAGACCTATAAAAGAGGAATATCACACAGTAAATTCTTGATATATATCTCAAAGGGATTCAGCGTTTTCGATGAAACCTTCCAGGCGGCTTTACTTTTCCCAGCATTTTTTTACAACTATCGACATATTTCAACCAATTTATACAAAACGTTAACATATTATACAACTTTGAGGTCTGTTTAAGTAGATTAATATGTGAGTGCATAAATATCCTACTAATATTATAAAGAAAGTTTGTGAGTAGGTATGGATGTATGTTCTATGTTGTGATGTATGTTCTATGTATGTTCTATACTCTTTCACGCAAAAACTACTGATCAGATTTAGATGAAATTTGCCACACATATAGCTTATAACCTGGATTAAAACATATACTTTTTGTCCCGGTAGTACGTTACCGCGGGATAATTTCCGACCTCCACGAGAGCGCAGCCGCTGGCAAAAGCTAATATTGAATAATTAAATCAAAACATCAAGTAGATATGTATACATGTACAGGGTTATTGGTTATATGTCGGCAATGTTTTGAACGGATATTGGAGAGGTAATTTTCAACATAATTACCTTTGATATTACACTGACTGTGGGTGCACATTGTGGTTACATCACAAATATGCGCCCTCACACAGTTGCACACGTATAGTAGTTTATCAAACAGCGGAAGTATGACTGTTATTTGCGTAGGTTTAAATTATTTTTGGAATAAAATATTACCAATATTAAAAAATGACAGAAATCGATTCATTGCTCAATTATGAGCACTCTTTAAAACATTATATAATATATATTTTTAGGGTTCCGTTACCAAATGGCAAAAAACGGAACCCTTATAGATTCGTCATGTCTGTCTGTCTTTCCGTCTGTCTGTCTGTCCGAGTATGTCACAGCCTATTTTTTCCGAAACTATAAGAGCTATGCTGTTGAAACTTGGTAAGTTGATGTATTCTGTGAACCGCATTAAGATTTTCACACAAAAATAGAAAAAAAACAGTAAATTTTGGGGTTCCCCATACATAGAACTGAAACTCAATTTTTTTTTCATCAAACCCATACGTGTGGGGTATTTATGGATAGGTCTTCAAAAATGATATTGAGGTTTCTAATATCATTTTTTTCTAAACTGAATGGTTTGCGCGAGAGACACTTCCAAAGTGGTAAAATGTCCCCCTCCCCGTAACTTCTAAAATAAGAGAATGATAAAACTAAAAAAAAAATATGATGTACATTACTATGTAAACTTTCACCGAAAATTGGTTTGAATGAGATCTAGTGAGTAGTTTTTTTTAATACGTCATAAATCGTAAACTGCAATTTACCTTTCATTCAATCAACTCAAATATAAAAATTAAGAAAAAAAACTATTTAATTTCATAAACATAAACCTTATGCATAAACCGTGAATACCTACAGGTTTGTACGGAACCCTCAGTGCGCAAGTCCGACTCGCACTTGGCCGGTTTTTTTAGATATTGTATTGTATAATAATATGTTTGAAACTTATGAGAAGAGTTTGCGTGCGCTTGTTTTTTACTTTCACGAAATCGTAGTCACTTTCTCCGAGCAAAGTCACAAAACCTAAGGATCAATTATATTGGTGCCTGGTACTTTGAAATATTTTAGTTTCTTAGTCACGTCATC
The DNA here is from genome assembly GCA_947507805.1 of Aporophyla nigra. Taxonomy (NCBI): domain Eukaryota; kingdom Metazoa; phylum Arthropoda; class Insecta; order Lepidoptera; family Noctuidae; genus Aporophyla; species Aporophyla nigra. The sequence continues at coordinate 5,764,810 of OX382291.1, read as the reverse complement.
TCATAAAATTGCTTAATAAAGTCAGAGAAGTTAAGAGCGGTCTAACTGGACTATCAAATACAGAGTGAAAAAGCTGGGCAAATTTAATTTGATAAAGATACATCGACATCGCCAAGCGGTTTGTTGACTCTTCACGTAACCAGAGGACTCGCTAATTAATTGGCTGCATTGCTGTTCAACGTGGCAACGGAATTTTTGATATACTAAGTTTCTTTCCCTTACTTTTCATATACTAACATGCTACAGTGGTACGTTTACACTTTCTATGTAGGACCTTACCTGATCACGGCACACTTCGTTATTTGATTGGCTTTATAGTGGGAGGCGTATTGCGTCACAAATCTGAAACAAGAATAATATGCACTGAATTATTTTGAACTGGATGGAGATAAGTTAATCGCTAGTTTCTTTCGAAAATCAAACAAGTGGCAAAGAATCTGTTTCACCATACAACCGCTTTAGCTTTAACTTCAAATGGTAAGATTTTTACATATGCTGATGAAATAAAAGAGATTGTTTTATTCAGTAAACAGGATATCGAATCCATTTAACACTTCATATTATTACCAAAATAAGCAAGATGTAGTCGACATTTCCTTGACAGACTCGAGGGTCAAAGTCTTTTTAAAGTACAGATAAAATCTTGTTCAGAACATGCTTGAGGACAATGTAGATTAGTGCCTGAAATGGCCCGTTGAGGATAGAACCACTACAAAGATTTGAACGAAGCAGTCCAGCCAATGCACACATTAGTCAGTAATCATGTAGCTCAACTCAAAACTTGAGGAGCTCAATGATTCGATGAACGATACCAAAGAAAGGACATTTGCGTACGCCGTATAAAGTCCTTAATACGTTGAGTGCCGAACACAGATTGATGGTTAATCCCATATGGCCACAGATTTAGAGCGCATACAAAATTGTTAGTAGCATGCACGCGATATCGCGTGATCGGCCATAATGCAGAGCCGACGAATCACGCGATATCGCGTGATCGGCACTCAACGTGTTAAACTGGCAGATTAATAGTCTAGACTAACAGAGAAAGACAAAAAGTCGCCCAAATCGGAGCCCCCTACAGGGCCATCGATTGCACGATCCTCGGGTAGAGCCGCCTACAGACGGCGCTCGGGCACCCCCGATTGGAAAGCAGCGTTGATAGCGCCCTACAACTTCGGCCGAGTAAAGTGAATAAAACTCTGAAAGAACACTGAATGTAAAAGAAGTCATAGCGTGGGCGGGTCAATGGATACGACGCGACGAGTCGGGGGTCAAAATTTCACGCGATCGAAGTGTCGGGCAGATGTTAGTAAAATTTAAACGTTAGTTTCGTTTCGAATGAAATTAGAAATAGTTGAAGCATTTGATAGGTACAGTCCAGAACAGAAAGATGATCACAGCATTGAAAAAAAATATTTTTTAATCGACTACAAAAAAGCCAATAAAATGTATATTATATTTGGGACGACCCTTGAAGCATAACCTATCTGTAAAAACTGAAAAATAACTTTAAATCTTTTTTGGAAAAAATAAAACTACCGACGTAGTTTTATTTTTTCCGGAAAAAAAATCTTATACACCGATGGCTCAAACACAATATATATTGCACGCATGCAATACAGGGGCGTGTCGCCAGTCTAAAAACCAAAAGGCATCTAAATATTCCTCCCTATCGATGTCGACTAGCAGCGCATCAAAATGACTTGCCACGTTGAATAACAATGTTCTTAGCCTCAAACCAAGGTTAAAATCAAAGATTGGGTGATGAAAATTGTCAAGCAACCGTTCCGTTGGTTTGTAATTTACACCACTTGAGTTTCTCTACTGCTGCAGAGGCAGCTTAGAACGCCAAACTACATTAGGCACTAATAATGGATACCTAAGGCGAACGTAAGAGCGAACTGCATGTACCACAAGATTGCCGTAACATGAGCGCACGTGTCTAGAGTTCTACCCGCAGTAATAGGCATCTGATCTACAGTGTACCATTGATTGAATATTCAAGTGCTGAAATATGAAATTTCACGGCCGCGCTAGCGATCCGCGCGCAGCGGTAAATAAAGGCATTGGAAAACGCCAGAGAACGTGTGTGAAAACTCTATGTGGAGATTAAAAAACGAAGTAACGTAAAAACCACTACTGTGGTGTGACGTAAAAAACACGAGTGTATAATAAGCTGAATTCTGAACCTAAATGCGTGGCCATTAGAATTTAGAATCTTTAGAAGCATGGTTTTAATCATTCTGTTTTTTATTTCTACTCGCGGAGTAATTATGTTACCTTATGATGATGATTGCCATGATTTACTTATGGCATATGTTATGTGAACTGTTTTGTGTTCTTTAGGGGAATATTTTTTTTAACCGAAGATTTTCTAACATTAAATGATAGGTGCAGGTGATCTAACTGCCTTCTACAAGTGGCTTGACTAGGGATAGGTATCTCAGGACAAAACAATATCTTCGGAGATATTATATCTCAAACCCAAAACAAGTCACATAATTCTTTTAAAAAATCACACCTAATCCTATACCTGAGTCACTCGGAGATTTATCAGTGTTTAGTAACATTAAAACAAGTCCGAGATATACCAGACTTCCCGCCTCCCAACGTGGATCTATTAAGAAGCCGGAATTACTTCTTCCAGATATATTTTTCTCGCTTTATAAAGTTACTTCGCCCCCACGATATGTCAAGCGGATAAGACTCGATGAGATCGGATATTTATTAAGTTATTTAAGTAAAAGTTACTCGTTGAAGTCAAGGGTAACTTCGATCTCTTGTTGATCTTGATGGCAAGAAAGACCAGTGTGAATATTGAAGAGCCAAGATACACATCATATAGCATGATGACAGAATTACAATTGAGCTTCTAAAATCGAAAAAGGCTGCAGCTGGGAGACACATAGTGAGTCTTTTGAATTCCATCAAGGAAAATGAAGGTACAAAACCCAGGACGTAGAATAGAAGTGCGGTGGTTCTATTTTTCAAAAAAGGTGATTAAAACCTGTTTGCGTACTCACCCCTTGTTACTTCTGCCAGGGTCACGAGATTGTTCAAACGAGATACCGTGGCCCTGGCATATGGGTAACTGAAGGAACACGTGTGGGTTTAAGTCAGTAAAAGTCTGACACGCCCTCCTGCTCCACCCAGAGCGGGAAAAGTCATTTGATGATTTCCCATCCAAAAAAAAACTTGTTACTTCTGAGGAATGTTTGAGCTGATTTCAAGAATCGTCATGTCAAAAAACATGACAAAGTGCATGCGTCAGGTTGTGGCACATCTTGGGTGACAGCAAGGACCACTATAGGTTGAGTACGGCTAAACTACGGTAGGTTGATTTAATTGAAATAGTTAAAACAATATTGATGTCAATGTGAAGTAATTATTTCCATGAATCAAAAATCAAAAGTCATTTATTCAAATTAGGCTGAGGTTCAGCACTTTTCGGACATCAAAGTTACATAAGACGGTCCCCAAAAACGCCCGCACTTCATCACTTTCTAGTGCTTTAACTGGGAAGAAGAAGTGGCGCAGCTAACTCTTCAGCAGCACAGCTGTTGGGGAGAACTATTTTAGCTATGCAGCAGCATGTATAATAAATAATAATAAATATCTTAGGACAACCAACACACCGTTATCTGACCCCAAACTAGGCAGAGCCTGTACTATGGTAACCAGACAACTGATAAACATACTTATATATTACTAAATACATACAAATTATAGATAAATTACACCCAGACACAGAACAAATGATCATGCTCATCACACAAAGATTTATCCTGGGTCAAATCAAATCAAATCAAAAGTCATTTATTCAAACTAGGCTGAGAGTCAGCACTTTTTGAACGTCAAAGTCACATAAGACAGTCCCCCCAAAACGCCCGCCCTTCGACACTTCCTAGTGCTTTGGCTGGGAAGAAGAAGTGGCGGAACAAACTCCCCAGCAGCACTGCTGTCTGTTAAGTTAGAAGAACTTGATTCTATACAATATTGTATAAGTTATTAATATAATAAAACAAAACATACATTATTCGCCATATGTCAGCTAGCACACGCCATTATACCAACAAAACATTGAAAACTAAACTCAAGCTGAAATGAATAATGAAACAAAAATCGTAAACAGAACTTAAAATCTGACTAAAGCCTCCAGGCATAAAGGGCGTGCCCGCTTACATATACAACGATGCAAAGGATACATAGACACAAAAAATGAAATTAAAAGAAAATAAAAATAAATTAACAAAAGCAGTTAAATAAAAAAAAAATAAAAAAAAAAAACAATTATATGAACTACCCATATAAACTGTCAGTGTGTGAGTTACAGTAATTACAGAATGTAAAACAGTGTCATAGAAGAAAAAATAAATATTATCTACACAATTAAGTTAGCAACTAGTTTGATACACTCTAAGACTCTCCTATGGAGCGAGACCAGCATGTTTCCAAGCGTTCTTATCTTGAATGTAGTCCTCTAATTTGTAATAAGCTCGTTTACAAAGTGTACTTTTAATATGACTTTTAAACCTCCTTTCATTTAATTGCAATATATCAGAAGGTATTTTGTTGTAACATTTAACACAGTATCCCATAAAAGATGTATGTACTTTTGCTAATCTGAAAAATGGTTGATCTATCTTGTCTTTATTTCTAGTATTAAAATTATGTCTATCGCTTATTTTATTAAAAAGATGTAGATTTTTTCTTACATACATAATATTTTCGTAAATGAATTGGCAAGGTACCGTCAATCCGTGGGTGGGAATCGAACCCACGACCTCAGTCTTAGCAGTCAGGGTCACTAACTGCTAGACTAACAGGCCAGTCAAATAATCAGCTTATACCGTTCCCACTGCAAGAACACAGGCCTCGTAGAGAAGAGGCTTGCGATTTAGGAAAGACAATCTTTCATACAGTTACAGATAGGGTTGCCACCCGTACTTTATAATAAAGTATTGTACGTTATTTCACATAATTGTACTCTATACTTTAACCCTTTATAAGGCACAGAAAACTGCTAAGGGTATGGAAATAAAAAATTGATAAATATGATAACTAGGACCTCTTTATTAAGAATATGAGATTTTTTGAATTTTTTTGATGAATTTTTGATGAATGATTTTTTTTTTGTGAAAATTGCCTCATTTTCACGTTCGTCGCTTTCATAACCATCTTCCGATTGCTCACCATCCGATAAGCCAAAAAGTTCCTCTAGAGTTGCCTTAAGATTGTCTAATTGTATTACCTGAAACAGGAAAAAAACATCAAAGCAGTTTATTCAAAAGCGCACTTGCAGGACAGGCCAACGGGCTCTGTCCAATATATGCCGTCATAAGTTTTCGAAGTTTACTTTGTAAAATGAAAGTTATTACTAAAATAAAGAGATTTATCCCATATTTACAATATTTTGAACATCTTGTAAAATAAAACTTACCTTTCTATTCATTTTTCACGAAGATGAAGTTGGATAAACACACAGCACTCAAAAATCACCAAATTTTGAAAGTTATCCGAACACCGTGAAATACCGTCCATAGATATTGTTTCTTTTTTTTCGTTTTGTTATTGCTAACAAACTGTCAAATCACAGAGTACAAAAACTGAATTTGACTGACGTTTCATTCAGCCGCAAAAATTTAAAAAGTATGGTGTCCAAAATATGGACAGAGCCTTATAAAGGGTTATGAGAACAATAAAGTACACGAAAATACTTTATTTTGCAAGATTTGATTTCTTTGGGATTTTGAAAAGTTTAGTCGTAAGTACTTTATCGTCAAACGAAATTTATGTGATACAAAGTGCAAAAAAAAAAATTAAATATAATAATAAAGACAAATAAGTCATACTTTATTTTTACGCTATGTACTTTTTTTTCATACCTATAATAACCAATGTACTTTAACTGCAAGAAAAAAAGGTGGCAACACTAGTTACAGAAGAGAAGAAGAGGAATTTCTTTCCTATTCACATTTTAATTACTTATTTTATAAATAATCATCATCAATTTGTATGCGTACGGCGACGTTAATATCAAATTAATCAGGCAAATGCATTTATGATAAACTACTCGGTGCAAATCAGGGCCGCTAATAATGATGTTACACGTAATGACCCGAAAGATGATTGCGTAATACACTAACAAAATGGCTTTCATTTAACCGATCAACAACATTAATTGCGTTATTTATGTTGTTGAGCAGATTTTTTGTTTTTAACATTAAGATTAGGAATATCCTTCAAAATTATTTAGATTATGATAGATAGTATGTTACGCAATTAAGGCCCTCTTGTAGTTGAAGACGTTTCGGCGAACACTGGCCGGTCGTTGCGAGCGCTTGAGCTGCTAGATTTTGTGTATAATTGTTTCGTGGAGACAAAATGATAAGGAAATTATAAAATATTTTCTCAGCATGCCCTAAAAAACAATAAAACCTATCTTTTGGTATGAGTTTTACATGGTTTAATGATGGAATCTCTTCAAGGTACACGTTTTAAATGGCGATTTAGTGTCAACTTTATGATTATTTTTTATCGAGCCAATTGTTTTAATTCACGTTTCTATCTTCACACAGCGCTTAACAGTATGTTCAATTTTCCTAAATATTTTTTTTTTTACGGAAACTAGCAATTTTGCTAGATTTACAGAGGTTTAAAAAAGTTAAGAAGTACTGCAACCTCGCCTTAAGAGCGCCCTTCCCCGTCCGACGAACGGCAACGCGAGCATGGCCAAAAAGCTTGTTGTTTCATCCAGCGCAATGTCAGAACAAGAGGCAAAGCGAAAAGAGAGAGAAAGCGCCTGAGCGCTTGCGGGCGCTCAGCCGGTAGCGAGCCATTCATAAAAATAATATCGTATCGCGTGCCTCGCTACGCCTGCACAGTTATTATTATTATCTATAGTTTTGTACATTTCTCTAAATGCAAGTTCATAAAAACCTACATTTATTACGTATTATTAGCCTCGGAGATATGTGTGTGTGTGTTGTACTTTTTACCAATCTAGGTACCGAACGTGCTATTTTGACAACATGGAAATGATTTATAACATAGTATTTTCGTATTTTTTGCATATACCTAAGTACCTCATGGGTGAACAAAGAAAGTCAGACTGATTCAACTGAAACCAATTTTTATAACATCTGTGAGCAGGAACTTCAGTTTTCCGCTTTGCAGCTACAGCACAAATGAAAAAATAAGAGCTCCTGACCCCAATAAATAATATTTTTTTAGTCCTAAGCTCTATGTATGATGCAACCAACACCAGACAAGGAATTGAAATTTGTCCCGTAACTTCGTTTACCCCAAGATTCACTAAAACTAAAATGCAACAGCACACACGTACGCGCAGTCAACAAATTCAATCCCTACCTACTAACAATTCCGAGAGGCCCGAGAGCCGAGCTGCCGTGCGCCATTCAACTCCCGCGTCTCACCCCGCCCGATCCCGCTCGACTCGCCCCCCGCGTACCTCTTACCGCCACATGGCTAACAAGCAAGTGAGAACGCGATAACATTGAAAGAAAAATAGTGTGCGGAAATTTCATAAAACTTGTTCCAAGAAATACGTGTTTTTTCGTAAGCCTTACAAGATTATGAAAAAAAAGTTTTACATTTAGAAATTCCATTACATTTGCAAGGTTTCTATGCAAATATATCTTTCCGGTTACAATTAATGAGTACAATATAAACGCCCAAACTTCATATAAAATTTGTGCAAAATAGCTGATTTTTGGAGGCTTGTACTGAATTTTTTTCTTAAAATTTTGATTTCGCGTTTTAATAGAAACCTAGATATAGTGCACAAGATACCTATTAGTTCAAAATTTCCAAAGAAATATCTGTTACAACGCCATAATCACGTACGAGCGTTTGTATGAAAAGATAGTCGGGTTGGCCGCTCTTAACACGTTAACTGCCTTGTCGGACTATATGACCGACAACACATACAAAATTTGAACATGTCATTGCTGCCTGGCGGCCATGTTTTTGGAATAAATAATGTATTTATGGAATAAATAATCTATTTAAAGTGAAATAAAACTAAGTACATTTTTTGACTTTTTCTAATTTTAACCATGGCAGTTAACGTGTAAAGGTATTTTCAAGTAGATTTAAAAAAAAATGTGCCAGATCCATGACGCAAATACTTTAATACAAATACATATAAACGTAATATTATGAAATTGCAACTTTTGGATCGTGAAATTAGACAGCGTTTGTACTACTTCACCATTGGGGTCGGAAAATAAACCATGTCTCACCAACATAATTGCGAATTCTAGGAACGGACTAATTTGAAAACGAGTTGCTCACGATATGTTTATTTTGTTAGGACCGGGAAACTAATTACAGGAATATGAATATCCGTAAAGAAATGCCAAATAGTAATATGAAATTGCAATTCGTAGTCATTCTTTAGATCAAAAACACTTTATATTAAAACTGGCAATCCGTCCTAGTTTCGCACCATTTTTAATATTTGCTGAAATATCTAGAATTCTTTATTATATTTTTGTTTTATAAGAATGTAGTATATTGTTTTTGGTCAGATCGTAAAATAAAATAACCCATCGTGATCTGCTTGGCCATTTAACAATACACCGCCATTTCATGATGTGCCCAAATAACAGCCACCATATTTTTCAAGGGTTAGTGTTCGATGATTTGCCCCGGATAGGTATGTGCAAAAACATTACCCTTTCTTCCCTACCGGGCAGTTGGGTAGGTATTAATTCCTTTATATAATTCCTTTATATATTAGGGTTTTAAACGTACTAAATTACTAAGTTACTGCGACCAACCTGGATGTAGTGCGGTTGGTCACAGTTCTAACTGAATGTAACCCATTTTTTCAGGGTCAAAAAGAAGTACTTTGCGATATGCCCAGTGGTCAGCTGGGAATATCGAAAACTAGTTGGCCGAATCACTCGACTTTCGATTAAACATATCGTGATACAACCGGCTAAATCATGAAACGACGGCTTATCGTGAGATCACCAGACATATCACTATATGGCCACTTCTACGATCGGACGACAACACACACATACAGGGAGTATCAGAGTACCAGAATAAATTTTCTAAATGATGGTTAAAATCACATAAAACCCGTTGCGTAGTGTAGAAAAACCACGCGTTCCAGAAATGCGATCATGTTTTTAATACAATGTATGTAATAAAGATAGATATTAATACATTACGGCTATAACAACAAACAAATAAACTTGTTAAGGTGTTCTTTTCTACAGCTATTTTTCAAACTGCTGCAGAGTACTTAACTTTCCAAGTATTTCTAACTAGCAGGTAGAAGGGGGTCCTTCTTGAAAACTAAATGACTGCAGAACTCATCCAATTAGGTTGCAGTCTTGTACTTCAACATTTCCATTGGCTTCTTATGAAATTGTTTGTTGCCCTTCATACTTATTTGTGCTGAATTTGCGTCTGCTTGTACTCGTGACTCGTTGCTAGATAATAACTGCCGTATAGGTCGATTTAAAAAAAACTTTAAATAAGCCACGATTGCCGCGGTCGATTTGTGGCTGGCTTCAGAAAATACGTTAAGTCATTGGTAACGGAATTAATTCCGGAGGTCAGACAGGTAGTTCTTCCATGTAAAATACTACTATTCAACTGCATCTGATAAGACTAGAAAACGACAACAAACTAGTTGAGAAAATGTTACGCAGAATTTTTCTCGATGAAAAGAACGCTAAGAGTAACCTACTTGTTTGCTTCATATTCATCCTGCAATTTCAAACGGTTCAAACATCCGCCTTCGTTCAGCGACTCGTAATAAATAAGTCTTTCATACACTTGGTAAAGAAAGATCTCTTTGAAAGGCAACGAGATTTAAGATATTAAGTAATAGTCTCTGGTTAAAGAACTTTGCATTACAATATGTTGTTACTATTTAGAGTGGAGCAGAGAAAACAATAATCATTGAGCTTAACAGAACTCAGAGAGCTGTTAAAAAGTTTCCTTAAAAAAAAAAAAAAATCTACTCCACTGACTCTCCTCTCCTCCAATCCTTTAAAACCCAACGAGATTACCCCTCATTGACTTCCAAACTTGTCTTTGACATCCCGCTATAACGAACCACATCTCGTTCCGCCTATCTACACACTTTTGTGTATAACAATGGCACCAATAGTTTGCCTTGCGACCCAAAAGATCTCTCGCTTTCCACATGCAAAAATGTTATTAAACAATGTCTATTAGGTTTTTCATACGATGAATCGGAAAACATTCTCACTTCACTTAACCCACACTTGGAATCACACCACAGACACTGACACCTATACACACTACGCGCGTACACACGCAGACACAAATACTACGACTAAGTTTTAACGCACACAAACATGTGTGTTATAACTTTCTAACATTTTATTTTAGTTATGATTGTTAAACATTTTTTCCAGGCAACCAAACGACTGCTTTAGAAACTCGTAACTTATTTCCACGAAAGATTACAAAATAGCTGAGCCATATATAAGCGCCCTGCCGACGGGGTTCATTGACCGATTAGGGGCGTTAAAATTCGCCCATCAAATGACGATTTTTACACGCTCTAAATTAGCTTCACTTGTATGTTTGTATGTTTGTATATTTGTATGTTTGTTTGTAACCGACTCCTTATAGTGCGATTTTGACCCACTTTAAACGACCAGATTTCATTCAAACTTTGCACACCTGTCAAGGACTGATGACAATGCAATAATTTCATAAATTTGTGCCATTATCCTTGCCAGGGTTACCAGGACATCAAAAAAACTGTCACAAACTATGCTGACATACGTCTCAAAATTCGAAATACCCTAAAAAATAGAAAATAAATAATAGTTAAAAAAAACTAAAAAACACGCTTCCATGGAAAACCAAACTAAAAAGTACAAAATAATGGAAAAAAAGCGTGGGGTGCCTGATATCAATAAAATAGATAGTTTTTATTTTATTGATACCTAGATAGTTTTTATTTTATTAATTATTAGTGATACCTAGATAGTTTTTATTTTATTGATTATGAGTGATACCTAGATAGTTTTTATTTTATTGATACCTAGATAGTTTTTATTTTATTGGTCAAATGAGTATGTAACGTCGCAGTATTGAATGTAATGCAATTTTAGAAAATCACTAGGGCCAATTTTAATGCGCGATGGGTTCTCTCCTATTTTTTCAAATACTACGTACATAATGTCATTGACTTTTATGTTACCTTACATAATGTACAGTCACCTAAATCGAAAATACCTTAAAAGCACCCCACGCTTTTTTTCCATTATTTTGTACTTTTTAGTTTGGTTTTCCATGGAAGCGTGTTTTTTAGTTTTTTTAAACTATTATTTATTTTCTTTTTTTTTGTTTCACTAGTTTTCGATATAGGTACTCAACATGTGGGTAAAGTAAATCGGCTAATTTAATTTATTCCTGTAGGTGAAAATCATGTTCTTAAAAAGAAAAGTTCTGTTTCACTCAATGAACTAAATCCTTGGACCTAGAGTGCTGAATTTTCGCATAATATAGACACTTGTCTACATTCGGCCTTAGGTATTCCGTAATAAGAAAAAAAAAATCGATATTCTTTTGAAAATAGAAAATGGGGGGGGATGACATTATGACTTTCTATTTCATGAAGTTATTCTTGGTACCTACCGCAGAAAATAGGTATATCTCGATCTATTTTGTTGTGCTGCTCAAATAACCTAGCATTTCCCGTGTAGGTATTCCATTCACGGCTAGTCTAAAACGAAAAAAAATCACCACCGTAAAAATATCGCGGCCGAAATTAAGCGCGCACTGGATTTTCAACCATGGATGTTAAACCGAGCATCGAGAATTCCACAGAGTGCATCCCAAGGTTTCGAAAACACACTGTGTCCGATTTTCAATTCACAAAATAAATACGCCAGGATCAATTTGGGTGAGGCGGAAGACTTAAATGCTCGGATAGTCTCGCTTTAAAGCATTTTTCCTGCTCTCTAGAAAAAACCAATACTTTTTGGTATCAATAACCGAACGCATCCCTAAATATTCATGTGGTGCCACTTTACGGGGATCAAGCGACTCACTCAACTGCGCAAACACTGAAGTGTAAGTAGGTAGTGCGTGGACGTTTGTTACTGATGTGTATAAGTTCAAATCTATTGAAGAATGAAATTAAAACAAACTAACAAAATCGTCATTAGGTATATATATATATATATATTTTGCGTGATGTTTAGAATTTAGAATTAAAAACATCACACAAAAACCGGAAAGATTTTGATTATATTTTGTAAAGACATTTCCTATAAATACTAATAACTCTGGTCAGTACGTAATTGTATGATTTATTCGTTTTCTGATATTGATTTACATTCTGTGATTACTTTAACTCACACAATATTACTCTTATTATCTACTTGTTAAAATTTGAGGAAATTCGTGAACCTTGCAATGTTTGTAAATCAATCCGTAACATAATTAATGAATCGGTCATTGCTTCATTTTAAATCCTTTCTAAGTATTGTGGTATAGTAATTTCGTTCTTGGTGCATTCTCTTTACATATAATTGTATATTTTGTGTATTTTTAAGCATTTTTATAGTGTTATTGCGGTGGAGTTCTGACCTTACCTCGCCTTTAGGAAAGGTGTACTAGAATCACTTCTATTTTACTGTAAATGTTATCAATTTTTAAGCGCCTTTCATGAGCCTTCTTGAAATAAATTCTTTTAGTTTGGCAAAGCCAATAGTGAGATCAAAACAAAAATCATACTCATAGTCATACTTTCTCTCACTCTTATGGAATTCTCTCTATTGGAATGGTGGAAAGATTAAATCAGAAATTGGCTAGATATTTGGCGAAAGTTGTAGCAAGCAGACATAGCACATACCTAAAACCGTTTCTCTTATCATACAAAAGTGCAGTTTTTTTTAAATATAAATCTGTGGACAACCAACACAACGTTTTTTGATCCCAAACTAAGCAGAGCCTGTACTATGGTAACCAGACAACTGATAAACATACTTATATATTTCTAATACACCTCTATATTTCTATTTCGCCTGCATGCTGTGATATTATAGATAAATTACACCCAGACACAGAACAAATGATTGTTGCTCATCACACAAAGATTTGTCCTGGGTGGGAATCGAACCCACGACCTCAGTCTTAGCAGTCACGGTCACTAACCACTAGAATAACAGGCCATTCATGAGTTCACGAGAGTACAACCGTGACGCTAGCCTTCGCGAACTTTGGGAGGGAGTTAAGGTTACCATTGATTTAATTGCAGGCACCCCACTGATACCCCCCTGATACCCCACGCAGTATAACAGATTATGCAAATGATCTTCGCTACTAGATGAATGTCGTATATGAGCATGTCTGAGGGAATGAAAAGTTGTTATGGCCATAAGATGAACAATAGTGGGTTCATGGAAGGTTCACTAGTGTGGCGGCATAATCCAGTAACAAGCAAAGGGTAGTCCCTTAAATTACAGGCAAAATTGTTCCGTACCGAATTATGACCAAGATCAACGACGTCCCCTACCGAAAACAATAGAGTATGCTTACTGCACCTAAAATTGTTCATGTTGATTGATTGGCAGTGTTACGTAAATCGTTAAAATTTGAAAGGTTACGTAAGTATCAGGTCCACGAACTGGATTACCTGTAAACGCCACCGCTATCTCTTATTATCGAATAGCGGAATTATCTTTGCTGGTACTTTTTAGAGACGTTGCCGCTGACTGTGATTAAGTGCCAGAGATTCACGTATGTTCGTGAATATTATCAGCGATTAAATTTGTCATATTATTAGCGGGTTGTAAGACTGTGAAGACATTTCGGTTACGATTGTGAAACTGTGAATTACAAGGGGGACAAGTGATTCTGAATAAACCTTCTGATTATTGTATTGTTATAATATTGAATAAATTGTTAGTGCTTTTGGTAAAATTGGTTTAAACTTATGTATCCCGAACTCCATCTCGTATGCAGGTAGATATGTAGATACATATCTGCCTGAATGAATGTAGAAATTTCTTGGAAGAAATTCATTGAATGAGATCGTTTCTACGATATCTGTCGGTGACGAGACCTATCTTTGCGTTAGGGCACAAGTAACGCCGGGTGCGCTATGAACACGAAGTTGAGAGTCAGTTCTGTTCAGTTATATTCTTCGTGAGCCAGAGAGATTCTTTACGAATTTTGATAGATTATTAAAAGATTTTGTTCATTTTAATGTATAAGTTTCTAATTTGTTAATTTAATTTGATCAACTGTACCGGATGGATGGGGCGCGATCAACACCCACGCTCGCCCTGAGACGTCTCCCACTACTGTTGACGTGCGTTCGCTACTTACTGAGTCTAGTGATTCAACAGACGGCACACGTTATAACGCACCCTTTAATGCGTTTATGTATGTGGAACAACTCACAAGGACCGCGGGGAGACAGATATCGAAGAGGAGATACAATAAAAGACTGCTTCTTGTTTCAAGTCATGTCCGCAGATTCCGGCTTGTTTCTACAAATAGTTGTTGCTTCTTCGGTAGCTACTAGTAGATTAGACGGATTTTAGGTGTGATACGCATCCTTTCTATATGTAATGTATAAGTAATTAGGTTTTAGTAAATCGCCAAATCGCGCGCGACCATCACGTCGCGCTAGTCTGCACGAGCCTTAAATCCCTTACAAAATTTCTCCACTGTCGATATGCGAATATGAGTAAGGTTCCTAATAGTTCAAAAGGAGGAGAAGGTTCAAATGGAGAGAGTGGTCTTAACATCAAGTACATCAAAGGCATACCCAAGATAGTCACATCTAAAGAAACGCAAGAAACAACAACAAAGGAAACTCCAAAAAACTAACGCCGTCCAAGGAGAAAATAACTTATCAAATAACCAACAATTACTCTGATGTTATTTTTACAAAAAAATCGCTGAAATGTTTCTATGCCAACGCTCGCAGTATTGTCAAACCGGGAAAATTCAATGAGCTTAGATGTATTATCGCTTCCCTACAAGTAACTGTACATATTATTATACTTTCGGAAACTTGGATTAAGAGTGAAGATGAGGTAAAAATGCTCCAGATACCCTCCTATACTCATTATTATAATTATAGACAAAATAAAAGGGGAGGTGGAGTGTCAATATTTGTGCACAACAATCTCAAACATCACCTTATTGAAGAACAATGCGTGGATGATACTCATTATCTCTGGGTATACGTGAAATTTTTTTCTCTAAATATTGGTGCTATCTATAAGCCCAATAAATTAAATATGGACAACTTTTTCGAGATATATTCACAACAATTACACAAACTGAAACGAACAATAGTCTTTGGCGATTACAACCTAAACTTACTCAATCCGGATTTAGCGACACGCAAGTATAAGAACACTTTAAGAGAAAGCAACTACAAAATCCTGAATAAAATAAGTCCAAAACACTGTACCCGCGAAACAACATCAACCAAAACACTGTTAGACCATGTTTCTTGTAACTTAAGTGAAAATAATTTTCATTTTGTCACCGTGGAATCTTCAATGTCTGACCACAAACAAATACTTTTAGAGATAAAGCAATACCAACCACCACCTATCATAAAACAGAAATACAATGCAGTAGACTACAACAAACTTTATCGATGCCTGGATGAATATCCAAAAAATTATGAAGACGTTGATTATAATAAACTGGCAGACAAATTACAATCGTGTTTAAATATATGTAGAATCACAAAATTTAAAGTTTTGAATCCTCCGCGGCAAGACTGGATTAAGAAAGAGATATTAGATGAGATAAATAACAAGAACATTCTATGGCAGGAATATAAAACAAATAATAATAATAACGTTTATAATAACGTTTATTGTGTCCAAAAGTTATACACAAACAATATTGGGTTTGGAGTCTTCATTTAAGCAAATAATGCCTGTATTCAAAGACTCCGCTCCTTCACAACAGTAAGTACTTACTTTAAACACAATAAAAACAGTACATGATAAAATTTAACAAAATATTATGTGAACGTGTGCGTGCGTGTGCATGAGTTGGTTGTGTTGATGAGTGTGTGGTTGTATGTGTATAGGAGTGTGAATGTACGTGTCGGTATGGAAGAGTCTCTGAATGTGTGTGAGTGGGTCGTATATTTATGTTAGGTTACGTTTTGTAGGAGAGCTTCAGTGTTTTCATATGTCAGTGGTTTTATCCAGTCAATCAACATTTCTTTACATATATGGTAAGATTTTGCATATACGAAAATTTCTTTATTTATTTTGTTATATAATTGAGCTGATCGTTTACTAAATTGCATAGATCCGAATTTGGTCTTCGTTTTCGGTATTTGAACTATATCGTGTTTTCTTCGTCTAGAGTGTATATCTGCATTATAAGGCAAGGTTTTGTGCTTTTCTAAAATTATTTGAGTAATGTACAATTTTCTAACTGACAATACATCGCTAAGTTTGTACAGGTTCTCTGTAGAATATCTCCTTTTTTTAAAAAACATTATTTTGAGCAGGGCTCGTTGTGCTCGCTCTAATTGGATGAATTTAGATTTTGCTGCCCCACCCCAAACAGGAATACAGTATATCAATATTGATTGCGCAAGAGATACATATATTTGTGTGAGCATATTTCTGACAGGCTTACTGCTACTCTGCACAGACCTAGGCACCACGTGACGCAGAGTCTTAAAAATCCAATTTAGCTTACGTACTCTATTGGCAACCTGCTCAAGATGAGGGTACCAGCACAAATTCTGATCCAGCATAACCCCTAAATATTTTGTGCTAGAAACTTTGTCAATACTAGAACAGTTACAATTATCAACATTAGTACCATCACAAGTGTGTATAATGATTCGAAAATCGTTGGTTGGTTGAGTACGATTGCAGATGCTGAAACATATAAAATTTGTTTTGGAGGTATTTAATGTGAGAACATTAGCATTGAGCCAATTCGCAACCTGGGACATTCCTGCTTCAGCACTTAGCTGCACATTGTGCCATGTCTTACCACAGAATATGACAGCTGTATCATCGGCGTACGACAAGATTTTGGCATTAGGAATTTTCATGTTACACAGGTCGTTTATATATACCAAGAAGAGCGTTGGACCTAATACACTTCACTTCTTAATTCACTTCTTCTTGATATCACTTATATGTTGCCCGACTTTGACACTCTGCTTCCTATTTGAAAGATAGTTCTTAAACAGATCGAGTGCGACATCTCTAATACCTATTTTTTCCAACTTGTTTACAAGGATAGACGAAGAGACGGTATCAAATGCCTTTTTAAGATCTAAAAACATAGTTAGGCACTTATCCCCATTGTCAAGATGATTAGATACTATTGAAGTTAGTGATGTGACGGCGTCCTCAGTGGAAATACCGTGACGAAAACCAAATTGTGAGTCGGAGATTATATTGAATTTGTTTAAGTAATTAAGAAGCCTGACATTTGTTAATTTTTCAATAATTTTGGATATACTACTAAGGACAGAAATTGGTCTATAATTATTAATATCGTCTCTACCCCCACCCGTGTACAGGAGTAATAATGGCTATTTTTAACGGAGCAGGGAAGATGCCAGTTTTAAAGCAGAGGTTCGCAAGGTGGGCTATGATAGGGACGACTTCTATGCCTATAAACTTTAAAAATTTCGTAGAGATGTTGTCCCAGCCAGAGGCACTGTCAGCTTTTAGGTTAATTAATATCCTGTAAACTTCGTCGGCGTCCGTATCAAGAAGCACAAAAGAATTTACTAAATTAGATTCGTTACTGCTCAAACCGAGGGAGTAATTGTCGGTTGTAGGTGGAATTTGCTGAGCCAGGTTATGACCAATATTAGAAAAATAATTGTTAATAAAATTTACTGAATCAGGCGGGTTTGGCTGAAATTTTAATAATTCTGCATCATAAGTATTTGTTTTCTGTGAGTAAGTAATAGTTTTTATATTTTTCCACAGTAATTTATTGTTATTAACTGATTTAGATAGAAGATTCCTTTCAAATTGCCTTTTAAGTTTTTTTAATTAAATTATTACAGTAGTTTCTGTAACGCCTGTACGTTATTCTTAGAATTTCATTAGTATGATCTTGACGAAGTTTGTTTTGGAGTCTATTCCGATTTTGTATACAGCGCAAAATACCATTGGTAATCCAAGGTTTTAAAATGCGTTTTTTACTGGGGATCTTTAAAGTGATTGTATTTAATTTAATGGAGTCAGCTAGAGTTAGTATCAACAGAGTACACAGAGAATTAGGGTCATCACAGAAAAGTAATTCACTCAAATTCCTTTCTTTTAAATAATGTAAGGCCTGTTCAAAGTCAACAAAAGTCTTAGTTTTATAAACATTTAATAAGCATTTTTGCTTAGATAATACTAGTAAGGTTGTGTAATGGTCAGTTACTGTGGTTTTAAGAATAGCAATAGTGGATGAAAACTTTTTCTTATTAACTTTAAGCATAAAGTGGTCCAGGCATGATTTGTCTCTTGTTGGCAACAGATGCCCTGTAAGGATACCGTGCAAAGATAACATATTAAGGTAGTTCGTTCTATTTTTCAGTTCATGAGACTGCTCAGTTGGTTTAGGTATGATATTAATGTTTATGTCGCCTGCCACAATAATGTTTTTATTTGGTGTTATGGTCTCCAAATGATTGTTGAGCGAACTGACAAAACTGTCAGTGTTTGAACTTGACGGTGATCGGTAAATACACAAAATTACGTTATTCAATATTTCCAGGCTTAGACAGGAGGCCTGAGATAGTGGTATTTCTCTAACCTGATGTTCGAGTACACTCTTCACATAAACGACTACCCCATCATTTTGGTTTAACTGGTTTGAGGTCATATATGAACTGTAATCGTTAAGGTGAGGAATAGGTTTACTAGAGTTTAGCCTACATTCTGTAAATATTATAATATCTGTTTCGAAGTTTGTTGTTGTAGAGAGTGTCAGTAAAAAATCATCAAAGTTGTAATAAATTCTTCTAATGTTCTGTGAAAAAATAGTTAGGTCACTTTTCTTAACAAAAATGTGTTTCGATAGCTCATTAGTGTCGCATTCAAAGTTGCGCGCAATCTCAAAATTATCTATATCAGTAACTGTTTGCAGCGTATCACTCATTTAGTTCGGGTTTTAATAGAATGAATGTCATTACATGGAGTAAATGCTTTAAAGTAGTGGTAATTGTTGTACTAACATAATTAATGATTACAAGAAAAGTTCATGTATAATTTATACGAGTATAATAACGAACGATTGCTCTTTTTATATTATTAGTGTACCGTAGTATACGACATGGTGTGAGGTATATGTAAAAAACGACTGAATGCACTGCAAGTGTAAGTAACGATGAGTATATGTATAAATGACTTTTGGTAGGGTATGTGATATATAAGTCTATAAGAAGTAAGATTGATTTGGATAAATGAATGTTGTGTAAGTGTATAATGCATGTATATGAGTTATGTGTGAGCATATGTGATATAAAGTTACGACATTTTAAATAATAACTATTTATGACTATGGTGATTAGCACAACGCAGAAAGTGTTAGCAGTATATATTAAAAAGCGAGTGACATAAAAAACACAGAACGAGGCGGTAATGGCGTATACAATGTTTATAGTATAATAGATTAGGTGGCATAAATACCGTAGGCAACATGTATGTAGTCAATTCTGCAGAGTCAGACTATGTATCTGGTCTTCACTTTTAACAATGATAGTCGGCGATTGATCGTCCTTTTTCACATACACCTTACCGTAGGCTGTCTAAAAATATTTATACGCGCCGGATTTTACTAGATCTCTGGCAAGGAAGTGTAGGCGAGATCCTTTTGGTGTTAAATGTTCCGCAATAAATATGGGAGTATCTTCCAGCGTTTTAAAACCAATGTGTTTACAGCATAATTTAGTTCGGTGCTTGATATTAAACGCTTTTCCCATCTTTAGTATTTCATTTTTCAAAAGAGTGGAACTCATTTCAACAATAATAGGTGACTGATTGCTGTCTCTGCCTGTACCTCGCAGTCTGTAAATATCCTTAATGTCATATTTTTTCATTTTACAATCAATGCTTTGCGACAGAGATAAAGTCATATCTATAAGATCGTCCTTGGTTTCGTTATTTTTTTTCGGAACGTTTTTTATTACAAAATTTGATTTTCGACTGCCAATTTGCATGTCCTCAAATTTGTTCTCTAATGTGACTATGTACTCCTTATCTTTTTTCGCCTCGATTTCTAATTGATGAATTTTTTTCTTCAAGTCGTCGTTTTGTGCGGTAAGGAAAGCTATTGAGTTCTCAATATTGGTATTTGATAGCTGAATTTCCTTCAGAGTAGCGGAGATTTTTGACATCTCATTGCCTTGATTAAATGAAAAAAGAGACATCATCTTCCTCATCTCTTCTTTAAATTCATTCAGCTGCCTAGAGAGACAATCATCCATATCTTCTCTGCACCTCTTGACACGTTGAAAAACAAAATTAGGTGGGGTCTTATTTGTGTTTCCCAATAGGTTTACATCAGTATCTGACAGTGATTTATTGAGCGACGTGTCCATAGTAGTCATCGTTCGTACTTGTAGTAAAAGTGCGGCTGCGTTAGATCGTAGAAATATTCTTCGGCGCTCGTTATAGGAAGTATTTGAAAGTTTGTTTACGCTGTCGCAGGCGCAATCGAGTAGCAACAAGCTAGGTACTCAACCGTCGAGAGCGCAAGACAAAGACGACAATTATTTTGGCACAGTATGTACTATTCGCACAGGCACTACGCGTTCGTCAAGGTCGGGCTTGCCCTTCACTTTATCACACAGATAGCACTTAATTTAGAGTTCAATGGCCACTAGAATAAGTAATATTTCCGAGTGCCAGAAATATTAAAATACAAAATTTATTTAAGTAAAAAATAGTTAACACGTCCGATTCGGAAGACGGCACGAGGAAAGAGGACAAATACGGCCGACACGAAATTACAAGCAGAGTATGAGCATGTAAAGGCTAGAGTATCACACAATATAAGAAAAGCGAAAAGAGTTTATTATCTAAAGAGGTTCAAAGAAAACTCAAGTAAACCACGAAAAATGTGGCAACTCATAAACGATTTGTCGAAAAATAAACTGCATGAAAAAACTGGACCAGATAAACTTGAATTGGCAACTGGTACGAGTACCATTACGGACCAAAAAGAAATATGTGAAAGCTTTAACTCATATTTTTCGACTATTGGCTCAACCCTAGCAAATATGATTTCAAAAAAATCAAATGTAAGTCAAATTTTAGAAGACTGTAGACTTACTGATAGAACGGAATTGCATTTTCTGAAACCAGTAACTCCGAAGGAAGTTATTACCATAATTAAAAATTTGGACTGTAATACTGCATCTGGCATTGATGGTATTAGTACAAAATCAATTAAATGCGTAAATGACATTATTGCTATGGAACTAACAGTCTGCATTAACTATTATATGGCTCGTGGTATTTTTCCCGACGATTTGAAAGTTGCAAAAGTTGTACCAATTCATAAATCCGGAAGTAAATTTGACCCGTGCAATTATCGCCCTATATCGGTTCTCCCGGTGATTTCTAAAGTTTTTGAGAAGATTCTTTTTAACCGATTAGAGACATTCCTTATTTCAAAAGGCTTCTTTTATCGTAAACAGTATGGATTTAGAGCTCAATCAAATACTCTCGCTGCTACAATTGACCTCGTAACCAAAATTAAAAATAAAATAGATCAAAAACAAATTGTGTTAGGTATATTTATTGATCTTAAAAAAGCCTTTGACACCATCAGTCATGACAAATTATTACAAAAATTGGAACTTACCGGTGTTACAGGCAAAGCTCTGGAGATTTTTTAAATCGTATATGGAAAACCGTAAACAAATAGTTAAAATAGGTAATTATGAAAGCAATCCCCGTGTCCTGAATTTTGGCGTTCCCCAGGGATCAATATTGGGCCCCCTCATGTTCCTTATTTATATTAACAGTATCAGTGAATTGGGTCTCAAAGGCGATATCTCTCTTTATGCAGACGATACAAGTCTCTTTTACTTTGGACACTCAGTCGAAGCTATAATAGCCGACGCTCAGAATGATCTTAATTTGTTGAATGAGTGGTTTCAGTCGAATCTTTTAACTATTAATATCACAAAAACTAATTATGTAATGTTTGCAGCAAAAAATAAAAAGATAAATGACAATTTCGAACTTAAAATAGATGGCCAACTACTTAAACGAAAACCTAAAGAAAAATATCTCGGACTTATCTTAGATAGTGACCTAAGCTGGAAACCACACCTGGAAAAAATTAAACTTAAACTAAGTACACTCACAGGGGCATTACGCAATATAACAAATTGTATCCCTCGAAAAGTAAGATATCTTATATATAATTCTCTAGTTAAGCCTGATATCGACTACCTCATTGAAATCTGGGGTACTGCAGCAAAGACTAATATAGATCCAATTCAACGAGTTCAGAATAGATTAATTAAAATTTTATTTAACTATAAATTTCGGACACCTACTGAAAGGATATACGAGGAAACAAAAATAATGAATATAAAACAAACATACATTTACTACACATGTATTCTAATTCGTAAAATATTTAATAAAGAAATCCATTCCAATATAAAATTTGTAACAAAGCAACAAACACGAAATATTAACTTAAGACGTGCTAGTTACTTAGTGACCCGCCCTCCTAGAACTAACTATGGAAGAAGAAATTTGGAGTATGAGGGTGTTACAATTTATAATAAATTACCATCAGTAATAAAGAGGGAAACAAGTTATGCCCGGTTCAAAAAGCTACTAAAAACTCACACAATTAATACATACAAATAAGTTAATATATAAATAAAAAAATATAAAATATGTATAATATATATAATATATAAATTAACTATATCCCTCTAAATTTAAAATATACATTAGTAATAACTTTAGTGAAACAAAAATAAATAAAATCCAATACCCAAAAATATTTTTATAAACTGTATAAGTACCCAAAATGTGTATAAAAAGAGTAATAAACTAAAAATAAAATGGTCTTGTTATAATAAACCTACCTACTTACTTCTATTAGACTATGCCATCAATGCCACATCCAGTAAAAAGCAAACTCACATCCATGTTGTGTTTTGGCGAGTTGTTATCTGTTTACCCACATAATTTCATTTTTTCTTTTTTGCAATTTTTGTTTTGTTTTGTTATTTTATATAACTACTGTGCGCTCTAATTTTAATCTTAGTTTTAAATATTGTTTCTCAGTAAGTGATTTGTTTTGCAATTCTTATGAGAAATAAAGTTGTTCTAAACCGAATAGTTATAAAGTTGACAACTTACCACTGGACTAAGTTGTAGATTTTGTAACAGTAACTGCGTTTCAATACATACAGGGTTCTTAATAAAAAAAATACTGGCTTTATGGCATATAACCAGGATTGAAATAAAAGCCTTATTTTGTCCACGGTTCCCTTTTTAAATTTAGTATTAGTAGTGTAATTTTTCGTCCGCTCTGCTATGACCAGTTAGCGGATAGCAGACAAAGTGCTCTTTTGATATAATTTTTATCTATATTTTGACTAACGTATACCGGATGACATTTTTTACCGTCTCGACCTTCATATGGTGTGTTGTGTAACTAGAATAGAAGGCAGGAAGGCCTTCAGATTCATCGCAGGTGACTAAAGGAGCGCGAGACGCGGGCGGACGGGGATGCGTGTACGGCTCGTGCGCCTGCGAAAGATCATTGAAGCCGCTTATCCGCCGGCTTCAAAGGGTAGGAATGCGCTACGAAAGCATTGGTATATGCCGCGCATTGAGTAGGGGGCATATGATTTGAGTTTCGATAGATTTTAATTGTTTTTTTTTGTTTTTTTTCCAAATTTCTGTTTTTATTGTTCTAGTATGAAAATGTTACTTTAAATGTATTTATTGCTAGATCAATTATATTACATGTTATTCAAAAATAAAAATAATAAAAATGTCTATGCCAAAGGCTTCTACTCTGTTCACCTATTACACCCATTATTTTTCAAGACGTATAAAATGTCACCCAGTATATACGGCTCGCTGACCGTAATGAAGCCACACCTCTTTGTTTCAGTTCATGAAAGGACACGCCCACTGAAACGTGAAGACACCTACTTTGGATGAGTGTTTCAGCTGAAAACGTCATCTATGCAGTGTTAGTAAGTATGTTTGCAAGATTAGTATAATTTAAACGGCTAAATACATAATCGTTTCGGGATGATACCAGTCGTTGATATCACTTTGGGACTATTATTCGAAAGAGATACCGTGACCCTGGCACATGGGCAACTGAAGGATCACGGGTGGGTTTTAGTCAGTAAAAGTCTGACACGCCCTTCCGCTCCACCCAGAGCGGGAGACGTCATTTGATGATTTCCCATCCACAAAAAAAGACTATGGTTACTTTGTTCATTTTCGAAACTCTGGAAATTTCTTCTTATATTTCTGTACATTTCTTGATATTTTTGGTAACATGTTCTGAATATTATTGGTGTTTGGGACTGATATGTCTATTATCTTTCCGTTATCAACAAGTGTTATATCGAACCTGTTATTTTATATTGTACTAGCTTTGGCCAGCGGCTTCGCCCGCGTGGAGGTCGGAAATTATCCCGCGGGAACATACTACCGAAATAAAAAGTACCCTATGTCTTACTCCAGGTTATAAACTGTCTGTGTGACGCATTTCATCTAAATCGGATCAGTAGTATTTGCGTGAAAGAAGAACAAATATCCATACGTACAAACTTTCGCGTTTATAATATTAGTAGTAAGTTGGATAGTAGGAAGTAGGATAGGATGATTTGTAATCATGGTATTGTCATAGTATTTGTAAGACTGGTTTTCTAATACAGCCCTAGGTGAGTATCTGTAGTATGGTGTGTGAGGAGTCTGTATGAGATTGTGTTATATTGCGATTATTTGTTGTATTGTATTAACAAGATGATCGTGTCTGTGAGTGTAATCGTTTTGTGGGAAGTGTGCTGTAAGCTTCTGTGATGTGTTTTAGTTTCAGGTTTACTGTGACTCTTTCCGCAGTAATCGCTTCTTATTGTGGTATCTTTAATTATATATGAATCCCACTATTTTTACCGAAAGAGCTATAGGATAGAGCGTGTTGATTCCTCAAATTTCTTTTGCCATTTCAATTTATGGCAATAGCGTCTGAGTAGCTCATGAAATTCGAATACACTAATGTTTTTTTTTGCCATTTGCAGATCAGTATCAGTTTGTGTTGATTTAAATATGATTCGTGGCCTATTTCATGAAATCATGACTTTGAGGCCAATTTTGACTTAAGGAGTCGTATTGCTAAATCTCATTATGTAATTAATACGTGAAGCAAAAAATGTGTACCCTCTTTTATGAAAATTACGAAAACGGAGGAGTACGAAATTTAGCACAGATAAAGTTTAAATAGAGATGGAGTGCAGAAAGCGAATATTTTCATATATTATTACATTAGAAATACATTAAGTTTAAAATGAATTTTGGTCGTATTTCGACTACCGGGCGATGACTAGTAATTATAATTCTGTGACGCCATGTTTGTAACTTACAGTCGCGAAAACTTAATTACGCTGGAATATCGAAATGTTGATGACTACGTGCGTTATCAGTACTTTGGCTTCGAAATGCTTCATGCATGCTGTATCTATCGCATCATATTGTACACTTGGTGTGTATTATAACTTGTATTATTAGATTATAAAGTGTAACAATTGTAGATATACCAATAAATGAATAAATAACACGGGAGCGTGAACGTGCTGCCCCCGTGAGCTGACTTATTGTCATGTGTGATTAGCCACACTTTCTTGTACAGTGTGAAAGAACAAAAATATTAAATTTTTCGTGCAAATTTGAACTTTGTACCAATACAGTAGGTAGATCGCAACTTTTTCGGTCAGAGTAGAAAAAAGTTGCATGGTCGCAGTAATTAAAGTCCAACCGAATTTCTGCCCCTATTTAACGTACAACGGGAATATAGTCGCAAAAATCCACCGTGAGTGAATGTTTCCACCTTCTTTCTAAAAGCAACTCTTCTGCAAAATTTCAAGGCCCCAACCGGTGTCAGTGAGTAAATGTATGAATTTAAGGGTTTTAGTTAAGTAGAACATAGATTCATAATATACAACCCTTTAGAATCTTATCATCGTCTGGACGCATGGCCGGCCACTCTATAAATTTAAGTGAAAATGACCAACATTAATTTTTCATAGACCTGCACCCTAATTGCGAAACGCACAATTTATCAGAATCTGAATGGGATTGAAGATTATTTCTAAACCATTACATCATTTGTTCGAATAAATTGTCGGCTCAGTAATGTAAATAACGCAATGAATGTTGTTTAACTATGAATATTAAACCAATTCCTACCGATAAAAAGTTCCGCAATTACCCCTCTGTTCTATGATACCCCCTTGACATAAGTCGTCGACCTTATTGCACCATATTAAATATATATCGACGGTTGAAAGGGTATTTGATCTAAGCGACATTTTTTGAAAGTTGCAGGATTCAAAGTTTTATTTTTCGAAAACAAAATCATTATAAAAGAACTAGTTAGTGGATTTTGGAAAAACTGAATTATATTTACCAAAATCCACTCACTAGTTCTTTTAAAAGGATTTTTTTTTCGAAAAATAAAACTTTGAATCACTCTCCTGCAACTTTCAAAAAATGTCGCTTAGATCAAATAGCCTTACAACCGTCGATATGACTAAAGTGTATGACTAAAGACATGACAGTAGTACTATTGTCATGTCAATAGTCACACTCGCAACACATATCGATTGGCTTAAAAGTCATTAAAATCGGCTCACGGGTTTGATCCCTAGAGCGTCACAAAGAAACAAACATACTTAAACAGGCAAATATTAGATGGATAGATAAAACATTTATTTAATGCACACAAAAGACATAACACAACACTTAAAAGTACAGTTAAATGATAAAAAATAACAATAATTAAAACAAAACAAGGTGTCATTACATCTCCAAATAGATAATTCCCTCCTTTGTGTTGCTAAGTCGTATAAAAAGTACCATCGCCTCGAAAAGAAACACCAAAGAAGTGAGAATAACCGAGATTATTTATCTCGGTTATTCTCACTTCTTTGGTGTTTACACGGTAGATCGGAAATTAATTAATTAGCGTACATTGCGTCCAATGGAGTAGGTGATATATTGATATCCGACTTTACCATATTTTTGTTATTTGGAATATATGACCATGTAACGCAGAATTCAGTAAGTAAGGAGAATATACTTTCTGTAAAACTTTTGCCGGACGTAAACAATAGCACCATCCCATTTCTTCCCGTGGGTGTCGTACGAGGTGACTAAGGGACTTACTAGAGAATGGGCAGCAGCGTTATCTATGTATTTTACCACCATACTGCGATCGCCAACTCGCCTGGCAAGCCTGGCGATTATGGTAAAGCCCCAAATTGGGGAAGGTCCATATCCAGCAGTGGACGTCTTTCGGCTGAAATGATGAATGATGGTACCTTCCGCCTAATACTGGCGCGAGATAAAGCATTATTCCATTGTTGACTACACTGTGTAGCACGCACAGCATATTACCATACTAGTATATGATTGTGAACCTTTACATTTTACGGCAGATATAAAAATAAAATATTATTTCCTACAAAATTGTAGACACCGAGCTACCCGAAACTATCAAATTTACCCACTCCATTTTGAACCTAATGCTTTAGCGATAAAGTTGAAATCCTATTAAAGAAATTTGACAGATTGTAGTAGCTTTATGCGCTGGCGTCTGTACATTACCTAGGCTGCCAAAATGTCATTATTAGCTTCATCATTTCAGCCGAAAGACGAAGAGCTCCATACGGAGAGAGTGCCATAATCGCCACGCTTAGCAAGCGGCGGTCGCAGTTTGGTGGTAAAACGCTACTCCCCATTCTCTAGTAAGAATGTTCGACTGACCTGTTAGTCTAGTGGTTAGTGACCCTGACTGCTAAGACTGAGGTCGTGGGTTCCATTCCCACCCAGGACAAATGTTGTGTGATGAGCACAATCATTTGTTCTGTGTCTGGGTGTAATCTATGTATAATATGTATGTATTTAGAAATATATAAGTATATTTATCAGTTGTCTGGTTACCATAGTACAGGCTTTGCCTAGTTTGGGATCAGATAACGGTGTGTTGGTTGTCCTAACATATAAAAAAAATGTAGTGTGTCAAAATATATGAAACAGATAATTGTTATTTTTAAGCAACTTAAGAAAATTATTAACACTCCAGGATCTTGTACGGATCCATGATAATAGGTTGTGACTTTTGCGACGAGTTTCCTTACCACTCTGTTTTATACTATAGCCAAACACGTAATTCCTCACCTAAATGTCACTCGTATGAAATAAAACGAAAAGGTGCAGGTATGAAATAAAATAAAACCTTGTCGTCTATTTATTTAATCGGTCCAGTTTCATCCCTTCCAGATTCATTTTGACTACTCCATAGTTTCAATTTACTGGGACCTGCTGTCAAAAGTAATGAAGATTACAACTAAAGTAACATGTAATAAAGCTTACCCTTTCAGATTCATTTCACTCAGTTAAATTGGCTACGAGATAGTTTCAACGTACAGCGTACTCCTGTCAAACGAAATGAAAGCGAGGGCTTGGTAATGTTTGTACAATTTTGTAGGATTTTTTTTTTTATATCTGCCGTAAAATGTGAAGTTCGCAATCATATACTAGTATGGTAATATGGTGTGCGTGCTACACAGTGTAGTCAACAATGGAATAATGCTTTATCTCGCGCCAGTATTAGGCGGAAGGTACCATCATTCATCATTTCAGCCGAAAGACGTCCACTGCTGGATATGGGAATCGCCAGGCTTGCCAGGCGGGTTGGCGATCGCAGTATGGTGGTAGAATACATAGAGAACGCTGCTGCCCATTCTCTAGTAAGTCCTTAGTCGCCTCGTACGACACCCACGGGAAGAAATGGTGCTAGATGGTGCTATTGTTTACGTCCGGCGGAAGTTTTACAGAAAGTATATAATTATTCTCCTTACTTACTGAATTTTGCGTTACATGGTCATATATTCCATATAACAAAAATATGGTAAAGTCGGAAATCAATATATCACCTACTCCAATGGACACAAGACCAATTAATGTACGCTAATTAATTAATTGCCGATCTACCGTGTTATTTATCTCGGTTATTTTTATTTCTTTGCTGTTTCTTTTCAAGGCGAATGGTATTTTTTATATGACTTAGCAACACAAAGGAGGGTAATTTTCTATTTGAAGTTGTAATGGCACCATGTTTTATTTTAATTATTGTTATTTTTTATCATTTAATTGTACTTTTAAGTGTTGTGTCTTTTGTGTGCATTAAATAAATGTTTTATCTATCTGTCTAATATTTGCCTATTTAAGTACGTTTGTCCTTTGTGGCGCTCTACGGACCAAACCCGTGGGCTGATTTTGATGACTTTTACGCCAATCGATTTGTGTTGCGAGTATGACTATAGACATGACAGTAGTACTACTGTCATGTCTATAGTCATATACTTTAGTCATATATATTTAATATGGTGCAATTAGGTCGACGAGTTATGTCAAGGGAGATATCATTGAACCGAGGGGTAATTGTGTGACTTGCTATCAGTAGGAATTGATTTCATATTGATAGTTAAACAACATTCATTGTGTTATTTACGTTGCTGAGCCGACAATTTATTCGAACAAATGATGCAATGGTTTGGAAATAATCTTCAATCCGATTCAGATTCTGATAAATAGTGCGTTTCGCAATTAGGGTACAGAGGGGTAATTGCGGAACTTTTTATCGGTAGGAATTGGTTTAATATTCATAGTTAAACAACACTCATTGCGTTATTTACGTTGCTGAGCTGACAATTTATTCGAACAAATGACGCAATGGTTTAGAAATAATCTTCGCAGATATTCAATCTTCTATCGCAAGTTTCGCAATTAGGGTGCAGGTCTATGAAACATTAATGTTGGTCATTCTCACTTAGAGTGGCCGGCCATGTGATCTCATATCCCTGCGATATCCTCCAGCACGCGTAGCATGACCACCGTAGAAATAGGTTTTGCTATTCTTGGTAGAATAGAGATAGAATTGTCATACTACGCCCGCATAAAACGGTACAAATCTTTCTACAATCTTTAATTCTCTCTTTAATCTTTCTACAATCTGTAATTTTGTCTATTCTTCCGTCGACAAAACCCATTTCTATGGTGGTCATGCTACGCGTGCAGAGCGTCTTGACGCTGCTATTAAGCACGTCCTAATTTATTTATTTTATTTTATTTTATTAAGGAGGATATTTGATCATCAGTAGTGGTATATGTTCACCCAATCACAGGCATATTAAACCAAGCGGCCGCAGTACGATTTTTTGTGAGATGTGTAGCTGTAGACACAGCTTTACGTAATGAGAAATGATGTCAAGTGATTTCTAAAAATAAGGGTAGATCTTGTTGTCAATAGCGGGTCCCGACACGACCGCTATTGTCAGCCGTATGGATACTTTATACACATTTTCTTTTCTTACTTTAGTGTTTGTTTTTTAGCAATACTTGAATTGTGTTATAAGTTATATTTTTTTAAGATTTTCGTATTGTGGCTTGTGGGTCCTTTCATTCGAGTCTTAGTGAATAATGTTTTTTGGAGTTACTAAGTGAATTATATCACATGTGTAACTTACTAGCGACTCGCCTCAGCTTCGCACGAGTGTACACTGTGTGTGAGGTAGGTCGATAACTATAGAATGTCTTTATACAGGGTGTTGGGGGTGGTGTGGTGATTATCTTATTGAATAGTACAGTGGCTATTACAAGTTGTAATTAAATTTGTTCATCATCATTATTTCAGTCGAAAGATGTCCACTGCCGGACATAGGTCTCCCCAAGCTCCTCCACCCCGACCGGATTTGTGCTTTAGCATTTAGCGGATTCCTACGGCCTACACCAGATCATTGGTATATCGTGTAGTAGGCCTGCCGATGCTATGTTTTTCAGTATGCGATTGCCAGTTTCCTTTCGGCCCTATCGTCCACCTGTTCTGCGAACGATCGTGCTCTGCCCACTGCCACTTAAGTTTGGTAAATCCTCGGGATATGTCTGTTACCTTGGTTCTCCTACAGCTCTCTTCATTTCTGATTTGATCACGTAGCGTAGCGCGCGTAGCGTCTAAGCATAACCCTCTTTAATGTCCTTTGGAGGGAGGCTGAAGCCTTGTTATGAGGCCCATTGTGAGTAACCACGTGTCAGTGCCATAGGTCATCACTGGCAACATACACTGGTCAAAGACTTTCGCCTTGATACTTATGTGGGACGAAAAAATACTGCGTAGCTTCCCGTTCGCTACCCAGCTGAATTGAAAACCACGATGACCTTTTCCTGTAAGTTGACGGTCCCCGATCCTGACCTGCCATGGGAAAGTGGCGACCCCATCCAGGCTTCGGAAGTTAGGGAAAGCGGTGCACCTTAATACCGGCACTCCTCTCCCACCGCGGCCTCCAACCCGCGGCTGCGAAGCCTCCCATATGACATCGTGGCCCGACTCAGTTGCTATGTCTTCCAAACGGCATCGCCACCTACTTGTTGGCCGCAAAAGCCCTGACGAGTGGGCCCTCCTCGGGTTCCCCCTGGCTTCACTGTAAGTGACTAAGCCAGGTTTACTGAGCTCCACCCGCTCTTTCGGAGGTTCTAATGAGGTCATCGAGCATTGTATATTGGTCCTTTATAGTCTCAGCCATGACTACTATATCGTAAGCAAACCACAAGTAAGTGATGTACTCGCCATTGATGTTGATGCCAACCCCTCTCCAGTCTAGAACCTTGGAGACATCCTCCAATGAAGCAGTAAACAGTTTCGGAGATGTAACGACTTAGACATCTGTCTGTGTGACTTTGAGCGCCTCATTAGAAGACTGCAGGACCTTCGCGAACCTCTCCCTCATGAGCTGCAAAGTAGAATCAGAGAGCTTCTTGTTTTATTTT
Source organism: Aporophyla nigra (assembly GCA_947507805.1). Taxonomy (NCBI): domain Eukaryota; kingdom Metazoa; phylum Arthropoda; class Insecta; order Lepidoptera; family Noctuidae; genus Aporophyla; species Aporophyla nigra. The sequence goes on along the minus strand of OX382291.1, from coordinate 5,732,720 downwards.
TATGACAGGTCTTGAAGATCTGAGACCTGATCGTATGGACGCACAGAGCTCCCTCGGCACTGGAAACCATTCTTGCGTTCAAGCTGAAAGCTCTCTGGGTTATGAATTTGGACTTCATTAGTCATGATTTTTCTAATTTAATTTAAGATTCATTGTGCCAAGAGGCAGGTAAGAATCTGTGGTGATCACTTTAACTTCCACAAAGACGACAATGAATATTTGTTTCTTCGACGACATAATGAAGTCAATTTTATTTTTTGTTGCACCATCAGGGCCCCAGATTCACTTTCTATGCTCACGCTTTGGTCCTGGTTAGCAGATAGCCCCAGTGATTCTGTCGTCATACTCCAAATGACCCACTCGCTGCTCATCATCGTCTCGTCTGCCCAGTTTTGTGTTGAAGTCCCCCATGGTAAAAGTGAAGTGAGTTTTATAGCCATGCCTGACGCTGGAAATATCCTCGCAAATAGTCTCCTCCTCAAAGTCTGAGTATGTCAGGATTAGAGCATAAACCTGTACGACCTTCAACGAATATTCTGAGAATAATGTACTCCACCCTGGTTGACACACTTTCGATCTTCACTAAGATGCTTACAAGGGACTTATACACAGTAAGCCCGACTGCCTTGCTTCGGTCTTCAGATAAACCTACTTAACTCTATCGTAACCTGCTCAATTTTTCCTTGAGTTCGGTGATCTTCTCATCGGTCCAGAGTCTCGATCGTTTTATGTCGGCAGGATAGTTTTCGGTGGTTGTGGTAGCCAGGCACCCCTCGCCTCGCCGTGGCTTTGGTCGCTGCCAACGGTACGGGCCGCCGGGCACTAGGGACCGTTTTCTATTAGTGTTTATTATTTTAATTGTGTATGTTTTAAAAACTTAATGTAGAATACAAGTTGACAGTCGCAAAAGCAATCAATATGACAAGAACTGAAATAACAACTTTGAGTAAAAAATAAAGAATCCTTCTAAGATTGACTTAAATAAGGTGTTTTGGCAAACGTTATAAATGTTTTTTTCGATTATTTCGTAGTACATTTCCTAATAGCCGAAACCTTACTAGACCACAGTTAATTAAACTTTTCTAAGTTTAAATAAATTGTTTCTTATTACTGCTCTGTTCGCTGCTGCAAGGTTTTTCCAAGTGGTTACATTGGTGACCTACATATTTATAAGTGATGTGAGTGAAGGATATTATTGAATCTATAAAATTATACCGATTGATTCTGTTGGTGTGGTTTCATATATTTTGATATGTAATTATAATACGCGTGTTTTTTCAATATACTACAGCAGTGGTGCAGTAATGTGCGCCACTGATAATTATAATTATACAGGACAAAAAATGAGTTCATGTAAATCTCATCAAAAAGTTTTCATGTTTTGTTTTAGCATGAGAAATATATAAAATACGAAATTTAAATGTTGGTTTACTGTAGCGGTACGTCTCCATATACATCTTGCATGTAATTTAGCAAACCCTACCAGCTTTTAAAATCCCTGGAAGCTATTCTCACCAGGCCCTATTTACGTAACCAAAAATTAAGGACTGCACTTAACCGTAACACTACCATCCTTAATACTACTGGAAAAACCTATCCATGTGGAAAAATACAATACAAAGTAAAAATAACTATTGGAGATATCTTTACTTTGTTATGTTTTGTTTGTATGTTTGTTTGTGTTTGTTTTTACTTTGTATACAATACAAAGTAAAAATAGCTATTGGAGTTATTTTTACTTTGTATTGAATTTTTCCACATATTTTAAAACCTTGCTAGCGTCAGTCCATCATAAAATTTTATACGCCGGTTTTTCCACCACGAGATTTTAAAGCCTGGTGAAATACAGGTAGATTATTTTTCTTTAACAAGATTTGTACAGCATAGCTAGTGGTAGGAGTGTCCTTTTAAGCAAAAAAAAAAACTGAATTCCATGCTTTTAAAACGAACGAAAGTGCATTTTACCATGAACGATGTTTTCAATATTTAAAAGGTTTTACCTACGCTGAGGTTAATAAAAAGTACTTTATGAAGTAGCCAGTATCAAATTGTGCGCATATGTTTGGCGTATCAAGTCGATTCGCACGAAATTACTCACTCGAATTAGGCAAATCGAGACCGCTAAATGTTCAACATACCTATAAATAGGTACCAATAATTCAATGACGCGTAATATTCAATTTGTTGAAACGTTATCAATACTCTACTGAAAGTACTATTTCACTGATCCGACCAACAAATATTCGAACTTTGATATTCGAAGTGTTTATATTATCAATTTCAAAGCTTTGGCATTTCGTGAAACATGTTTAATGTTACATTATACAAATCCGGGTGTGAACTGTGTAGTACAAACAATATAATTATAAGGTGTTCTATAAAGTGTTCTATGATACGCAGTTAAAATAAATAACACTACCAGAAAAATAAATCGACTACAGTTTTATTAGGAACGTTAAATGCTTTTAAAAATACACCGCGCGATCTTGAGAGTACGTGATGGGTTGCAACTGCTGAGTGATCTTATCTTATTAGTGCGATAGTGAAAACTTTCATTGTCATCATTTCTCTAACTTTTTTTTAGTAAAATGCCTCCTTTCATGGTGCCTACTTTTTCTTTTCCAGTAGATGGCAATCTAAATTGAGGCAGCCCAGAATTTGAGAAAAAAATTTGGTAAATCCAGTTGCGCCCATCAGTTCCTGTCAACAAGCAGGCAACAGCATACACACGATATTAATTTATCCATTCTTATAGGGACAGCATCACGTTGTACCTATTCAATCTGAGCTGACTAGGTATAGGAAAGTTCGATATGAAATGAAATCATCATTTTCAAGTCTGTAGCTTAACTCCCAAACCTCTTAACGCAACTTACAAGTTTCCCCGTCCTCATCTTTTTATTATGTTCAATATGGTGTATTTCTCGAACTACTCAACTTCAAACTTTCAAGTATTCAAATGCGCCTATTCCATCCCTGACCTGGATACCTGATACCTTTAATATAGAGTATATTAACGGTCAGCAACTTCCAGGTTTTAAGCATTATAGAGCGACTTCTAAGTTAGTAGTCAGTTAGTTAGTAGTCAAAATAGTGTCTAGGTGAATACCTAGACACTATTTTTGTTGGAATCAACTACTTTAATTTTCATTAATTTGACACGTCAGTTTGTACGATTAGAGTCTTTAAAAAACTTTTTTACAAAAAAAAAAAAAAAAACAACCGACTTCCTTAAAAACACTACAAAGTGAAAAATAACTTTAATTTCGGAAGTCGGTGTCTTAGGACCTGTATTTATGGTTTTTTTGCCACCGACTTCCGAAATTAAAGTTATTTTTCACTTTGTAGTGTTATTAAGGAAGTCGGTTGTTTTTTTTTGTAAAAAAGTTTTTATTTTTACATTTTTAGTTGTGGTATCCACCCCGCACTAATTCCAAACAAACAATGCATGTTTATGCGATAGCAGAAATCGCGGTTGATTTGCTGTCTTTTGTTAAAGAGTTCCGGTGTCTATCTTTGGAACTCATCATCAGATCTATATGAAATTTATATGGGACCATTTCGGAATAAACTCTTTTCAAACAAAAATAAAAAGAATTTTGCAAATCCGTCTATGTATGACGGAGTTATGACCGAACATATGTATGTAAAAAAAAATATATATATATATAAACATCCGAATTGAGAACCTCCTCCTTTTTGAAGTCGGTTAAAAACCGCCACTACTAATTTTGAAATCTTTGATTCGAGTTTCAGGCCTTTAAATCACCGACTTTCAAGTCTTCATAATTTAAGTCTCAAATATTTTGGGCTTCAACATCTAAGTTTTCTTTCATTGAGTCCGCAACATTGGGTCACTAATGCTGTTTTCATTAAACCTAAGCTACGCCTTACGCAATGATACTTAAGTCGCGTTGTGGCAGTGAAAATTGGCATACATCTTAGGTATCTTAGTATTCAATTCCTAGGAATCTCTTCAAGTACTCAACGTCCCAGTAAGTTATATGGAAAACCTAAAGTATCAGCTTCTACATATCGCACCTACGCCGTGCAACAACGTCACTTATGCAAATTTTGTCAAAATTGATCTGAGTATGAGAAAAAGTAGCTATTGTACCCCTTTATTAAATGTTCGCTTTAACTTTAATATGAAGTTCAAAGTTGTAGTTTAAATATTACCAGTTAATTTCTTTCTTACTTCTTCTTTCTTTCTTCTTACTTTTCTTCTTCTTTTTCTTACTTTATAATAGGATGTGGAATTTTCAAACGCTTTTCCTGAAATATTACATCTTTTGCATAAGGTATTTGTAGGTGCGATATCAAGACTCAAACTTAGCTGTAGTATCTAGTTTTCACAGTGTTCTTCCGAGACACAAAGTATAAGCTTCAAAGCAACAAGTATTTCCAACAGTAGCTTAGAGAACTGAGTGACAAGTTTTATGCATCCAAATTCCAGATATTTTCGTTGATTGGATCTAAGTTGCTTTGAAATGTGACTTCTCAGTCTATGTGATTTTATTTCAGTTCAATTTCAAATTAGCTTTTTTAGAGAAACCATTAGCATTCCTTGAAAAAAGCTAATTTGAATTTCTACAAATTCCAAGAATCTCTCAATATAGTCTTTCGTTGAATTTCTTATGGCCTGAATTGTGTAAAATAATGATGTTTAGTCTGCTTTTAATTTGACCTTTTTAACCCTTAATTTCTTACTACATGGGGTAATCGTACTTTTGTGTGACGATAAAAAGTGCTTTAAATTGGTTGAAACGTCCTCGCGCTCCCAATAGCTTCACAATACGTCTCGAAGATTATATTTTAGCACTAATTAAGCAGCCGTAGGATGAGACGTTGCCCTGTTCAGTCGTGGACTCCTGAGGCATGTGGTAACGACTGAAATGCACACGCTCTTTATGTATTAAATACCTTATTATATACTTTCAACCCTATGTTGGCGTAAATTAACATTACACATAATGATTGTTGTATAAAACTATATTTTAAACTTGATCTCTTAATGTCTAAAAAGGTACTTTAAATCGTATGTTTGCTTTTCCAACAGTGTGTCCAAGAATAGCGTAGTTCAAGGTGTATCTTCTTTACGTAATAGAAAACAAAGTCACATTTCGTATCTGTACGCTTAGATCCATTAAACTCCGCAATGGATTTTAATGCGGTTTTCATTAATATACAGAGTGACTCTAGAGGAAAGTTTATATGAATAATACGTGGGGGAAACCGCAGGCAAGAGTTGAATATATTTTATAGTTTAATTTAAATTGACTCCAGTGTACAGTGTGTTAGGAGTTTTGTATGAGACTGTGCATTGAAGGATGATGTATGAAATCTGAAGACCAATTCTCGTAATTAACACGTTGAGTGCCAAACACAGATTGATGGTTAATCCGATATGGCCACAGATTTAGAGGCATACAAAATTGTTAATAAATGTATGTCAATAAATGTTGTAATACGAAATTTTAGACAAGTGTTAACATTGATTGTCGCTGAGATAAGATTGCAATTAGATTTTGAACATTTTTACACGTTGAGTGCCGATCCCGCGATATCGTGTGCTTACTACTGCACACGATATCGCGGGATCGGCACTCAACGTGTAAAAATGTTCAAAATCTAATTGCAATCTTATCTCAGCGACAATCAATGTTAACACTTGTCTAAAATTTCGGGACTAGAGGTATGTCTGACAGATTAATACTTATATAATTGCCCCTCGTCAATATGTTCTTAGGAAATATACATTACTAGCTTCTGCCCGCGACTTCATCCGCATAAATGTCGGTTTCGGCAGAATAAAAGGTACCCTATGTCCTTTCTTGGGGTTCAAACTTCCCCGGTATCAAACATCAAAATTCATTCAGTGGTTTAGTCATGAAAGCGTACCAGACAGACAGAGTTTACTTTTGCATTTATAATATTAGTGTAGAAGTATAGATTTCATTGAGGCTAATAGCCCTTTTTATTTTATCCTTACACATTAGGAGTCTCTATTATTCTCTATAGACCGTAAGCGAGCAGCTACGTGATTTCCTTCGTGCGAGTAATTAAGGATTAATAATAATGAGTGTATTACAGTTAAAGTACTTTACTTGCCAGAATATAGCACCCAAACATCCTATTTTTTTGGTATTTTGATCGACTAGAGTCATTAATATGACGAATGTCATATATCGATACTTGGACAGGACCTATGACCAGATACCTACCTCAATTTCGCGCCGCATTGTTTCTATAATGAATTTAAATTCGGAATGCGCTCGCTATTCAAAACAATTTATTGGACAAATATTTGATGATTTTAGTTTTGATAATTTGAATGCCCAGTACGCTTTATTTATTTTATTCACAAGGCAACTACAACGGATAACAATCACAATATTTCACAAGTTTCAAATTATAGGTTTAGACCTAATTATCACCCAAAGCGTAATCGCTCACCATGACCAGCAACAACAAAACAAATTATGATTAAAACTACAGCAAAAAGCTTAGTTCATAAAATCACAGCTACAAGGCCTGTGCGTCTGCCCTCCGACGCACTTCTACTTAGGCAGGGAATGTGTAGGAGACGCGCCAGGCAAAGTCCATAACTAACAGTTACATTATTTAAAGAACACAGTATTTAAATAGCATATTAAAAAGTACACATTGTTTAGTAGGTTCAGCTAAATGCTGTTTAAAAAGATAACAAATTAGTTCTATAACTATGAAACACAAAGTTCAATCTACGGTTGTTACCGAAAATATCCCATATCTCAAAAACGATTGGCTTAGCAAATGAAATTACTTGGAAACATTTTTATCATTGAATACCACACCAAGGTATGAAAAATCTATGCACATATACCCATATGTGCATAGATTTTTCATCCCTCGATAACAGTATGGGGAAAGCCAATTAGTTTCTCGTAATTTCATTATATCACGGTGTAGCGATGCAAGCAAATGAAGTTTACGCTATCCCTGTTATGCAAAATAATATTATGCAATAACAAGTTCTGCTATGAAGGGTTGACTCATTTTAAAGTCGGCAAAATGTATCTAAATAAGCAATGAACTAGTTCCAAAAAATCTAATATATCAGTAGTTTCTGATATATTTAGCCCTACGCATAGTGTTCTATTGTCATTTATTTTCTTAAATTACATTAGAACGATTTAATTCAGAATTGTCAAACATAGACATTTGACTGGCATGTTAGTCTAGTGGTTAGTGACCCTGACTGCTAAGACTGAGGTCGTGGGTTCGATTCCTACCCAGGACAAATCTTTGTGTGATGAGCACAATCATTTGTTCTGTGTCTGGGTGTAATTCATCTATAATATGTATGTATTTAGAAATATATAAGTATGTTTATCAGTTGTCTGGTTACCATAGTACAGGCTCTGCCTAGTTTGGGATCAGATAACGTTGTGTTGGTTGTCCTAAGATATTATTATTTTTATTTACGTTAACATATCTCGGGACCCTAGGATCCCGGTCTTTTGGAAGGCGTACGAGGGGCCGAAGCCAACTCGCAGAGGCCCCTTAGACAATTCTAAATGATGAGGGGGCACCAACCGACGATTATCCCTGTATGCACTATGCAAGTGCATCCAAAGACAATCCCCGTTTGGAGCAGAACTATTACAGAATATGGAAACAAAGCAAATTAGGCTATAGGTTTGGATGGCTATAGTGGATTGGTAACCGCAACTATGGAGGGACTATGGCCCCTGCCTGATCAATGTTTTGTATACACGGATAAAATGGCAGGGGGTGACTTGCACACTCAATAATGGGCCCCCGGGAAACGTCGCTAGCACATAGTGACGTAACGACAAGGGGGCAACACTTCCTGAGGTGCTTGAGAAGTGGAGAGGTATTCCACGGCTTTCAGAACAATCCCAGAGCCCGGAAGATGGTCAAGATCCCTACGAGCACTTACTGGAATACTTCCTTTCCCCGAGCACGTTTGCTCTTGCGAATCTCCACTCAAGCCAGCCAATAAAGGCAAGAATGAGGCGGGAGCTCTGAACCTCATCAGTGTTCACTCCAGCCGGCCAATAAAGGCAAGCCAGAGATGAGGAACAAGAATTCTCCCAGGAGATAGGGTCCGTGGGGTCGCTACTGCCCAACAGCTCGCCACAAGCTGCCCTGCGGGTAGATATTATTATTATTATAGATATAATAATTTGGGAAATTAATAAAATTGTCAAATGTACTCGTATATTGAAAACAACACAATTTTGTATGTTTGATCACATTTTACAGCTTGTTTTTTTTTTAAATTCAATTCCTACTACTTTCATCTATCTCGATTATTTTGCGAGTATTGATAAAGCTGAATGCAACTTTTGAAATGAAAAAATACATTTGGAGGACGACCGTGTCGGTACGGTTAGGTGAGGAAATGTCCAGTCGCAACACAATTTTAAATATTTTTACAAGATTACATTGTGTATTTATGTAGTACATACAATGGTAAAAGTAACAATGCAGGGAGTATGGTAGGTACTCTCTTTATTTTATTCTCCATTTGCCTATTTTTAGTAGAAAGAAGATTGTTAATTTACATATTTTAAGCGAATCTAAGTGGCATACTTCTTGGATAGGTGTAGGAACCTATTTATACAAGTTTCCCAGTAGACTGTCGCGGCTTGACTGACATAAACATGTCATCATCATCAGCCTATAATGTTCCCACTGCTGGGACACAGGCCTCCTCTTGTTGAGAGGGAGCGGGGCATAGTCCACCACGCAGGCCCAGTGCGGGTTGGTAGATGACACATCATATCACATATCATCGAATTTTTGGCTCTAAGATAGGCCGGTTTTCTCACGATGTTTTCCTTCACCGTTTTGAGAGCAGTGGCGATGAAATAATTTACACAAAGTAATGCGCCTGCTTGGGTTTGAACTCACGACCTACTCATAAGTCGCGGCGGTTACCACTGGGCCACCACTGCTCTTGACATAAACATGTAATAAAAGATATTTGCCACAAACTTTGTAAACAATAGGCGTGGTAACATATTTTTAAGAATGCTGAAAGCTGATGTAAAATCCTGTATTTTATGGTTTCATTCGCAACATCCCGCCGTAGCTTATGTGTCAAAATATTGACGAGTACGGAGATTAATGAATTCAATTAGGATAAAATTAGTTGAAATATCATTTTATTTGGCATAAAATACACAGCGTCCCGCTTTAATGACGATATTCAATTAACATTCGTTTTCATGCTGTAAACATATTTTAATTTGATTTAGCGGATAATCAAATTTACATTTATGTTATTTATTGATTTTCATGTCGGAAAAGGCTCGACTGGCTGTTCGCAATGGTGTACTGGTACCTGCGCTTATGTATGGACGTCAATATTAGGTGTGGCAAAAAAAGCATGAAAACAGAATTAATGCCTTCCTGCGTGGTGTGACGATTGAGTGATAGGCTGAATGATATGATCAGACAGCGGTAAGCTTTAAAAAAAAAAACGGCCAAGTGCGTGTCGGACTGGGTCCGTGGCTTACGCCCCCAGTGGTCGAGGCACCCGTGGCCGACGCACCCGATTCAATTGATTTAATAAAAATAAAAATTCCTGCTTTTTCACTTAGTACAGTAAATGAGAAAAGTGTTTCACCACAGTAATGAGTATTTTTTCTTAGGATTAAGATTTTTAAGTCTTAATAACTTTTCCCCCATCTTTTATAGGTTTGAGCATGATGAGAGAGAAATTATTCACTTCTCAAGTACTTTCATTTGATACATATATGGGGGTATTATAAGGGTAGGGACATTTTGCCCCTTACTCTTACCATATGGAAATTTTATCTTTCAACTTCAACCAACTCGTCAACTAACTAAGCCAAACTGGTTATTGGTAACAATAAAAAGTCCGTCTTTTTGTCCACAAAATTGAAAACAATAAGCTCAAAAGGCTGCCGAACTTAAATGGGACTAGGCAAGACATGTTTGCCAAACTGTGGGCGCAACTAGCACAGAACTGGTTTCCTGAGACAGTGAGGTGTGGTCGCGGCAGACCACGTAGGACATGGCGGGATGAGCTAGATAGATTCTACGCTACGGACGCGCGACTTCGCGATATTTAGAAGAAGTGATATAATGAGTGGGATAGTGCAGACTAACAAAAAAAAAAGAAAGTATGAATAGATATTATGTCTGTCTCTTTCACACAACAGTCAAGTTATTGAATATTGCAGTATGTAACTGATAAGAATGTTTAGTGTGTCATCTCACAATGACGAGCGAAGGTCGGAAATACAATAAATACAATATGGTTAAAATAGACTTGGCAGAAAAACATTGTTGGACGCTGAATTAGCGAATTCTTAAAAAAAATTCTAAACTCTAGTGTATGACTGTGTGTGAATAAAAGACATGACCAGTATGGTGGTGCAGTTAAATTGAATACCTAATGAAAGTGACAACGTTCAAATGATAAAAGGACATAAACTTGAGTGTCCAGTTGATTATGTTTAATTATTATTGTTACAAAGATAAAAAGAACATTTCTATATATAAAAAGTTAGTTAAACTGCAGTAATTTTTAAGACTGATTATTTAAAATCAGTGGCATAATTTATTACGTTGGAGACTGATTATTATAATGAAGTTAAATGATTCTCTTGATTAAAGGTGATGAAAACTGTAATTCATATACAATTTTTTTTGTAGATTTCTTATTGAAATACCTAAATAAATAAATAATGAAAATTAACTGAGACTTTGACTTTTCAAAACATACATCCTGTATATAGGTAAGCATTTCAATGTTATAAATATAACTATGATTTAATTTTATACATATACTCACAATCAATATATATTTATTGTGTTAGTAAAACATTTTTGCGCCTGACAGTACATTTAGTCAAAAATTGCTTTAAATTAAAATAATCGAATCGGGTGCGTCGGCCACGGGTGCCTCGACCACTGGGGGCGTAAGCCACGGACCCGTCGGACTCGCGCACCGAGGGTTCCGTAAAAACCTGTAGGTATTCACGGTTTATGTATAAGGTTTATGTTTATGAAATTAAACGTTTTTTTTTTAATTTTTTTTTATATTTGAGTTGATTGAATGAAAGGAATGAAACGGAATTGTTTGATGTCGGAAAAGGCTCGACTGGCTGTTTGCAATGGTGTACTGGTACCTGCGCTTATGTATGGACGGCAATATTAGGTGTGGCAAAAAAAGCATGAAAGCAGAATTAAAGCCTTCCTGCGTGGTGTGACGATTGACTGATAGGCTGAGGAATGATATGATCAGACAGCGGTAAGGTTTAAAAAAAAATCGGCCAAGTGCGAGTCGGACTCGCGCACCGAGGGTTCCGTACAAACCTGTAGATATTCACGGTTTATGTATAAGGTTTATGTTTATGAAATTAAACGTTTTTTTTTAAATTTTTATATTTGAGTTGTTTGAATGAAAGGTAAATTGCGGTTTACGATTTATGACGTATTAAAAACAAAACTACAGACTAGATCTCGTTCAAACCAATTTTCGGTGGAAGTTTACATTGTAATGTACATCATATATTTTTTTTTAGTTTTATCATTCTCTTATTTTAGAAGTTACAGGGGGGGGGGGACACATTTTACCACTTTGGAAGTGTCTCTCGCACAAACCATTCAGTTTAGAAAAAAATGATATAGAAGCCTCAATATCATTTTTGAAGACCAATCCATAGATACCTCACACGTATAGGTTTGATGGAAAAAAAAATTGGGGTAAGTAAACCCCACAATTTTTTTTTCTATTTTTGTGTCAAAATCTTAATACGGTTCACAGAATACATACATACATACCAAGTTTCAACAGCATAGCTCTTATAGTTTCGGAAAAAAGTGGCTGTGATATACGAAGGGACAGACATACAGACAGACATGACGAATCTATTTAACTACTCTAACCTTCTAAGACTAATCTATTTTCACTCGACACTGAATTGTTTATTTATTTATTAGTTATTTGTTGTGAATGATGTAATAATTTTTCAATATGTACTGTATGTTTAATAATGCCTTTTGGTGGCACTCATTGCCTATATTTTATCTTTTAATATGCGGATAATGTAGTGGGCTGCAATATTGTTATTCACACCTATTATTTTTTGTTCTGTTAAAATTATATATTGTAGCTGTTTATTGTCCCTAAATAAATAAAATAAAATAAAATAAAATAAGGGTTCCGTTTTTTGCCATTTGGCAACGGAACCCTAAAAAGATGTAGTGACAAATATTTAAAAGATTATGCTTAGATGGTTTGGCGCTCACTTCAACTCCCATCTTCGTCCCTTGAGGGTAACCAAAACTGTAGAACGTAACCTGCCACAAAACTTTACATACGTACTCTTTTTGCTCCTTTTACTTTCATACATAATTAACCAGTCGAGGTACGTTAGGAAAATTGCGTGAAACACAAACAGTGCGAATAGTTGTCATATAGACAGTTCAACAACATTAATTGAGCTAGTTACTTTGTTGAGCAGACAAATTTTTCGAATATAAATTAAGTAATAGAAAAGCAATATCTTTTGAAATTATTGAGACTGAAATAGTGTTGACATATATCGTGGTGAGCGAAAAAATCAAGCCGCGATTTAGGGTGCTGCAGCCGGCGCCGCGGCATAGCATGACCAATTCTATATCTATTCTACCAAGAACAAAAAAAAATCCTCATGTATTTTAATTCTGTAAAAATGTTTCTATCACATCAATAGTAAAGAGAAATAGTCATCATACTTGACATCGTAATCTTGTCGACTGAAGAATAGATGTTAAACCTCTTTTCTTCAGTTTTACACAATTTTTCTACGTGTGGCGTAGAAAAATCTATCATTTTGTCTTCTCTTCCGTCGACAAATCTGTTTCTATGGCGGTCATGCTACGGGTGCTGGTCAGACACGCATATATCTAAACAGTATATGTATTTGTCACATAGTAACAGTTTAAATCGATTCTAATTTCATTTATCGTTCACAATGACCTTTCAGCGATGTAAGCGCTCCACGGCTCGCTCGGAATGGTTCAATTTTGCCATTAATTATCTTTCTTTTATACAAGACGTATTCATGGACGTCAAATTAATTATGGTTAATTAACCTTCGTACCTTTATATAACTAATTACGGTTACAGTCAAAATAAAAATCCGATCAAATACCTACGGATTAGTACAAGAGCTCACGACTTAAACTTTGTCGCATCGTTTTACTACCAAAAAAAACGAATTATTATAAAATTATTAGTTTTGATGATTCATGAAAACCGATCGAACTCGACCCAGTGTACAGTCCCGGACAATAAAGTCACAGTTTAATGGAGGCTCATTTCTGAATTTCAACATCTGGGCCACTTTTTTATCATTTCATGTACAACAGTTATTAGACATATTGCTGTGTGACTGATTCTTAAAAAATTTCTAAACGTTCAAAAGGTATTCAACACATTAGTATATGTTCATACTAGCTTCTGCCCGCGACTTCGTCCGCGTCAAATTTATGTTTCCCCTGAAGAGTCCCGTCGTCGCATCGAATTGCCTGTACAAACTAATAAATAAACAAACTCTTCAGCTTTATAATATTAGTATAGATTTCTTATGAAAAATTATCTATTTGCATCACCTTGCAGTGTTCACATGAAAACATGATTTTTACATCGTTTGCTATGTTTTTTTTTTACATGTCCTATTTTTCATTTTCTCGAAGCTTGTCCAAGAGGTTATAGTGAAGTAAAAGAAACAAAATACATTTATGTAACATATACTAAAAAGGCAAACACAATATACAGCAGGAAAGAGTAAAACAAAAATCATATAAAAAGTGCACGGTCCAGTGTCATAAAATACTAACACAGTGCCTGCCAAATGCCAGTACAGATGCCAGACAACGAGTGCCCGATGCTGGTTTTCAACTGGATCTGAATTGTGAGGTGACGGATATACATATATCAGTTTTATATCAATACTTCAACGTGATGTATGTATGCATTCATAAATGAAATAAATTTTTATCACAAAAAATAAAATTGTAACGAATATTTACATAAATATGATATCGTTACATGTTGAATATTGACAAAGTTATTTACTTGATCATTTAATTTAGTATATAGTGCAAATAGTTAGTTATAATAAGTAAGTATTGCAAAAGTTATGTAAGTAAATCAATAAACATTTAAACCTCTTTTAACCTTTTTAACCGACTTCAAAAAAAGGAGGAGGTTATCAAATCGACTGTATTAAAAAAAAAATGTTTGTTAGCTTAATTTGAAAGCTGGTGCTTTCCGAATGGTCACATTTTAATTTGGTTTCATTTGGACAATGGGGTCTATGTGAAAACCACATAAGTCTTAAATTTGGATTAAGTATTTGCGCGACAAATGAACGAATAACGCGATTAGATTAGTGTGATATCTACCATAACTAAAAAGTTAAAAATAAAAACTTTTTACAAAAAAAATAACAACCGACTTGTAAAAAGTTTTTTTATATTACAGAAGTAAGCCAAAATGCCATTCTTGGCATTGAACAAAATTGAAAACAAAAAAATAATGCTAATAATGTTTATCTAAATTAGGAAAGAAAACTTTCGAAAGAAGTCAGAACGCAAAACTTGTTTCAAACAATGTAATGTAACAGGTGGACCGTGACGTAACGCAAATAATTAACTCAGGATGGATGAAATGGCAATAGGTTAAAAGAGCTACTTGCGACCCACGGATGCCCCTCAAGTTAAAGGGGAAAAGTTACGAGTCCGTGATAAGACCAGTTATACTGTATGGAACGGAATCCTGGGCAGTGAAGGAGACGCATAAAAAATAAATTGCATGCAGTGAAGATGAGAATGTAGAGATGGATGTCGATTTAACACGATTTTGGTTGTAAATTGATGAGGCAAAATTTTTGCTCACTGGCTCTCGGACTATAATGTTCAATTAGTCACACTATAGCTAGATAGTGGCAAAACCCACTAAAAGCTTGTTTGTAGTAATAAAATAAAAAAACAGTTAACTTCCATGTTTGGATTTTGAAATTGATGGTTTCAAAATGCACTACTAATGCCAGTGTTTTCATTTGTTCTCGTATTGTCGACTATTAACTATCTCCTCTACTAGTCTTATTTTTATTGAATTTACTTTTAAAACTCATTAGTCTCCTAATTTCTGACGTAAAGAATATCACCATCTCATTTCATCTCGTGTGTGTCGTAAGAGGCGACTAAGGGACGCGTTCTCTATGTATTTTACCACCATACTACGATCGCCAACCCTCCTGAGAAGCGTGGCGATTATGGTAAAACATCCCAAATTGAGGGAGGCCTATGTCCAACAGAGGACGTCTTTTGGCTGAAATAATGAGTCTTCAAATTTCAGACAAAAAGTGCTGCAAAATTTGCTGCTCCTCTCATTTTGATTCCGTCATTGCACCGAATACACGTTTAAAATTCTGGATTCGAAGGCACGTGCCAACGTGTGTAAGGACACGTTCATATTAGATTTTTGTTTGATATGTAGAAGTTTCCTAACATTTCTTTTACTTACAGTCTTTTACTAATACTATAGATTATATAGTGTGTGTTTGGTCCGAAATAAAGATGTTATTACTATTACGCCGTTTAGAGGTACTCATTTTCTTTACATTTTATTTATAACAATTCTGCCTACCCTTTTCCCAACTATGTTGCCCTCTTCTGTTGGCTTCCAATCTAACTGGATTAAGCTAAATTAGCAGAACTGAAGGGGTCTGCCTTCAGTTCTGCTGATATCTCTTTGAGGCGCGTGGAACACTACATGCCGTTGACTCGACCCTGGTCCTTACCGAGCTGCGAGCTACCCATTGCTCGCTGCCCTTTAGCTCGCGCCTACGGTGGCCGGGAGTCCGCTATTGACTCCCGACGCCCGGGGCGTCTCCTCCTGCGGCGGCTAGAGACGTGAGGGCGCAGAGACTGCCACTCCCTCACGCGCTCCGCCTCCTCCTTCGCAGGTGGCACACCTTGTATTGTCATGTTTGCTTATTTAAAGTTTTATTTTAATGATATAATGCTAATGAACACATTTTTCTTTCTTTCTTCTTCTTTCATAGCTTAATCTGATGGATAAACTGGTACGTCTATTATTACTTAACCACGAGTCCCCTTCACTAGATTTAACATACCTAGCGCTCTAGACATAATAACTTCCTAACAATGCGAGCTATATATATCGAGGATAACGAACTGTAAATTAGAAAAAATCGAGTAAATTACTGCTGTTGTGGTTTCTTTACCGGCTTCATACCACACATAATATAGTAATCCCCAAAGAATAAGGCAGAGATGAGCCTATAGGACACAATTGAAACGGTTAAAAGTAAAAAGTTCCTAGACATAACAATAGATATACACTGTAGCTGAAAGCTCATATTCCCGAAATCTGAACAAAGGTAGATAGATTTGTAAGCGTTCTATACATATTAACACTCGTGTCCAGTGTTGATGTGGTGTGGCTATGTCTCATAGCTTTCAATTTTGCGTTATCTAAATATATAAAACCGAAAGGTCACCTATTCTTACATTTACTTACTGATTAATCACGAAATCTCACAAACTACTGGTCTTATGAATATGAGACACAGAGGTAAATTGATTGATGAGTACGATACGTCAGTTAAGAACGGATTTTAGGAAACTCTACTCGTTAAAGGGTGAAATAGGGGGTGGTAGATTGTACGAAAGTTCGTCAGTTTTGAAGCTATGTTCTTAAAATTTTGTGTTTAGGCTGAAGATTAAAGACTAATTTATACGTATCTCAGCGTCGTTTGGTAATTCTACTACCGATAAACTCAAAAACGGGATTTCATTTTCAAAGTTAACATCATAAAATTTATTATTTAGGCATATTGTTGGAAACTCACACAACAATATTTTTGACATCCACGCAAGCAAAGCAGCGGGCAAAAGCTTGTGACGTTATATACCTAGAACAAAGCATGGAAAGAGAAATATTAAATACGAAGGAGTGCAACAAAACAATTCACTACCAAAAAACATTAAAGAAGCTAAAACTAACATATATTTTAAAAAAATGTTAAAAAAAAACACATCTTCAACTGCTCCAACGTAAATAAATACAATATTAAACTATTATTGTCTAGTATTGCATAGTGTGCACGGTTCTTTATAACAGTAACTGATAAGAATAGCGCGCTCGATGGGTAGAACGATGCGCGCCTAATGAGAATTTTCGATGTACCCACAAGACATACCAGATTTATTAAAACAACCAATTGTATTACTGGCTAACTGCATGACGAGCACTCTGCACTTTCTTAATGTTTACCTAGATTTTATTATTAAAACTTTGTTGCTCATTAAGTGATTTTGTAAATCTTTGAGAAATAAATGATATTTAACCGTAACCGTAACTGTATATATGGGGATATTTCTGTAGAACTGAACAAATTGTTTCGAGCTCAGAAGAAGTGAATTCATTCAATATGTAGCGCGCTACAACGCAAGTACATACTGTCGTATACCATTTAAAATAAAAAGTCAACATATGTTTTGTAATCTGTATTTTTTATGTAGCAAAACAAGCATGTTTTTGATCTGCACAATGTTGTTGCATCCTGATTTAGCCGTAAATTGAAAATGCTTAGTGCCCAATTCGAATTAACAAACTACTTTCTACTTACGTATTTTGTATGGCAACAAAAGTTTATAACACAAAACTAACTTTTAACTTTAAATTATTCCATAATCTTTTTAGTAAATGCTACTACTCGACTAATGAGTTTGTGAATTAAAAGTTCATTTAAAATATTAGGAAATAATTATATTCACATTCCTTTAACTAATATTTAACTAATTTTACTGATATTCGATTTTTTTTAAATTCAATGTTTTTTTTAATTTTTACGTGACATTAAAAAAAATGTTAATTATACGATTTATTTTAATTAAATACATTTAGGAAAGTATCAAAAACACTGAAATTGTATTCGTACGTCGGACATAGCAGAATATTGTGATTTTAAAAACGATTTAACTGCACCCATTTGCCTGTTACATTTTAGTCCATTTACCCAGCCCAGCCTGGATGGCAATAGGCTGCTATTGCCATCCAGGCTGGGCACTAATTTCAATCTTCTATTTGTCAAATCTGCTCTGGGAATCAAACCTATGGCCTCATGCTCAACAGTAGCGCTTGCGACCATTAGACCAGCGAGGCAATATTTTGTGCAATGCAAACAGTTCAACAGAATACAATTAAAAAATAAAATAAACAATAAAAGAAAAAAAAATGTCACAAAAACAATGAAATCACTTTTCCAAAGAGACACTGCTTCCGGAAAGCATCCTGAAGATACAAAAAGATACACATACCTGAAACACTACTAAAGATTGCTCGAGTGTCGCTCGACGCTGAAACGTCTCAACCTTAGCGGTAAGGGAGATCGCGCGCGTTTGAAAAACATATAAATAAATATGTAGCTAGGAGGTGATTTTAGGGGTGAGTGGGAACACTGATTCGAGACGACTGCTCGCTGCCGCGAACTTCATGAGAATGAGATTATCGGAGCAGGCAGTTGTGAGTTTGGCTGCTGTATTTGACGATCTGCAACGTAATATTAGTATGGACACGGTATTGTAAAATTGGAAACGTACAAAGTGGTGGGTTCGATTCTGAACGGAAACCAAAAGTGATGATAGGTAGGTTTTTCCTGCGTGGCTGTGATTGCAGTGCCTCTCTAATACTTTTGGTTTTTATATATTTATTGATATGGCATTGCAAGGACCTGTCTTAGACTCACTACAACATACACAATCAAAAATCAAATAGATAACGTTGTAGGTAAGTTTTGTGAATATGTCTTTTATTGAGAAGCATTGTCAGTATATTCCTACAATTCTAATTTGAACTCTTAATTAGTTGTTGTAATAGTAATCGGGTAATTTGGTTAAAATAGATTTTTTATATTTTATTTATGTATGTACATTATTATATACTAATACTTTAAATACTGGTATTCAGCAGCATCCGTTTTGACTCAAAACTTACTCAACTTGTTGGGAATTGGAGGATGGCAGACGATGATGTAGCTTCTTTTATATTTTATGTATGTGAGAATGTTGAAGGCCTGTACATTTTTTACCATTTCCAATTTCATTAAGTACCTGGTACTTGTTGACATATTATACGTTTACAGTGTTCTGTTTTGTTTAAAAAAGTAACCGTTGGGTTTCTTGCCGGCTCTTTTATATTGGAAACGATCAATTGGAACCATGCACCTTGCTTCTGACGATTCACAGTCTGTCGATTTCGAATATTCTAATTCTACACGTATATATAAAAAAAAGAGCTCCGCCGCATCGAGGTGATTGAAAACTCGTTTTTCAATCCCGGACAGTCCGACATCTAGAGTCTCTTTGTGTTTACTTTTTAGTATTGAACTGTAATAATACACCTGCCAAATTCCTATCTGGATTTTAAAAACGAACAAATTCTACAAAGATATTATTTATTTATTACCAAGCTAATTTAATCAAAATAAGAGCTTAAGATATATATGTGGAAATAGTATCTACATATTAAAACCAAATGTGAAGTTAGAATTCACCTGCCACGTTTGATTTCGACGCAAAAGCATTTTTTTGTTTGCACTAGAATTGTTTGTTTTTTTATAGTTGCAGGCAGCAGTATTTGTGAACGTTATTAAATTTATTTAGTTGTGTTCCGTGTGCTTTATGTTAGAAAGAACAATAAACGTTTTTGTATGACAGAAATTAAAGGATTCTTTCGGAAAAGTAAACCTTCCTTCTGCTCAAAGACCAATTTGGATACAATATGTCTTTAAAAAGTCCCTTCTTGCATTCGAATTAAGATTTTTTCCCAGATAATCTTGGTGCCGTGTCTGATGAGCATGGTGAAATATTCCACCAAGATTTTGCACACATGGTAAATAGATACAGAGGCTATCGGACCTCAGCAATGCTAGCTGATTTTTGCTGGGAAATAAATCGAGAAACAGTAGTTAAAATTCTAAAAGAAAGCGATCTACCAAATACGAACCATTTTTTATGATTCTTGAATTCATGTTTTATTTTAATTTGTTTTGCACATTTTATTTTATTTTGTAAGAGTCATCAATCAGTGTATTTTTTTCTTTCTAAAACAAATGCATATTGAATGTAAATCAATATCGGTACTTTATTTAAATGTAAATATTCTGAAAAGCTGGACGTACCTAATAGCTGAAATCTGTAAACAGATTATGACTCAACAAACCAAAGCCAATAGAAATTACATAGTTAGCTTATTGCTCCCGGATTTTCTTTTTTTGCCGACCAGTTAGAAATGAAATAATAATAGTTTTCTCGGGTGATCTTTGAAAGTTATTTCATAATATAATGTTACGAGATACTTTTAGTATTTTTTTTAAATAATTATTATTGGCATAGTAAATAATTACTGTACTAAATTCCTACAACCTATGCTACATTTTACGCATTCGTTGCAAAAAAGCGTGGGTATAATTTATTTTTCATAACACATAATGTGGTAACCACGAGTAGGCAGAATACCACATCCTATAATATTTCAGTAATCTTTGTTCATCATGCCCTTGCCGCGCCCACTACCCTTGCCCTTCCATAACTCAGCATCATTTTACTGAAAATTTAGGCGCGAATGCTGTATTTATTACATAATTGTAACACGTGACGTTATTGTCAGTAGATGTGTTGTAGTACAAATGATAGAGTTGGTAGTAAATATACCTAAGGTTTATTGTTCTCATGTTTTATTCTTAACGAAATATTTTTTTATTAAGTAATTTGAGTGGAAAAGTGACTTAAAAAAAACCGTTTAATACAAAAAAAAAAACCGGAATGAAAAATTCTTGTAACTTATTTTTTAAATTTCACTTTTGCGCTATCCGTTTTTCTATTTAACATTTATTAGTTAAGTAATAATAGTAATTGTTCAAGTTAATAAGACCCGTTATACGATTAGGTAGATCAGAATTCTATTACTGCTTTATTAAAAGTTTTGAAAATTTGAGTGAGAATGGTTGCTAACCATTATAGACATACCCAAAGTTGATTTTAATTGACTTAGTTCGTCGACTCTCAATATTTCCTTTTGCACAATATGGCGTCGGGCTGTCATCATATTGATTTTTGATAATTGTCACGACTTAGATGAAGACAAATCGATTGATGTAAGAATCATCCAAATCTGCCCACGTGTTTGGTCTTTAAAACGTAACAAAGGAATCAACATAGATACATAAGCTGATAAACATACAATAGAATCAACCTTCCTTGACCTCGTAAAGTCCTGTAAAAATAAATCTCTGATTTTCTATGTACAAAGTGTTTAGTAAAATAAGGAAAAGAAACCATTTTATTTGAGAGTCGCACAGGAAGTACGAAATAACAAATATGGAACATTAAAACTAACAAAATATTTGTAAAACTACCTGGTGAGACTTGTTGCGATGTTAAAGATTTGCGTATAGACTATTTATTTATTTAATTCGGGAATACAAACAGTTACACAAACATCTTAATAAATAGGTAGCGAGATAAGAATAGATTACATATGTGTAGCTCACGACGTTAAACACATCTTAAATACTCCATAATTGTTAAGGAACTATTTGCACACTAGTGAAAATTTACAGGTAAAATTTATTCATATATTTTTCATAGAAAATATTTAAATGAATTTAAAAACATTACTTTTCTAAACATTAATAAAGCAAGAAGAATTCAAAACAACTAAAAGTCTGAGTCACAAAATAATTTTATCAATGAGCTTCTAAACTTATTAATAAACAATGTAAACAAATCCAAATTTACGAACACATTGCTGAATATTTTAGCTCTACAACGAACAGGTGGGAATCTCCAGCGTTAGCGGATATGCAATGGACAGCCTCAGAATAACGTAGCTTAGATTATTAGTGAGATCTGTGCTTTTTTTTGAGGACAAGTCTATTACAGAAAAGTAAGATAGATTGCCGTTTTGGCGTGTGGTGCCGGACGAAAAGAATAGCAGCATACTATCTCTTCCCGCGGGTATCGTAAAAGGCGACTAAGGGACCTACTGAGAATGAGCAGCAGCGTTCTCTATGCATTTTACCACCATACTGCATTCACCAACCCGCCTGCTAAGTATGTCAAAACCCCCAAATTGGGAGAGGCATTAAAACTTCGTGATCAAGTTAAGCTCTTCATTCAGAACACGATCCGTCTGAGAGCGTCGAGCTCTTCAAACGATTGCCCCCTTTGAACAGCGTAGGCTATGAGTCTATGCCCCTAGCGTCACTCATTACCTAATAAGCGGCTAGCCAGCGGGGCTAATCCCCATTGCTGCATCGTTATCCTCACGAAGTCTCAAATAAACACGAGTAATCCGCTAAAACAACCAGGATATATTTCATATGCGGGACTCTGCGGACAAAGTGAAGCATGTGCCTACCTTTTTATAAAAGAGATTTATTTAAGTGACATGCTATGTTTTCTGATTCTTATTCTGATTTTGTGAATAAATGTTTAGACACTTATAAACCAGCTTTGAAATAATTTAAAATGTTCAATATTTTAATTAGTATGAAAAATGTTAATTCAGGCCTTAACTTAAAGCATTTCTTTCAATAAAACCGTTTACAGGCAATTTTGAATGGTCTAAAAGTCGATCAGTTGGTCGAAAAGTGCATGATAAATTGCTAATTCCAAAACGTAGATTTCCATGGAGAAGAGCGGGCAAGAAACTCCAAGAACCTTCTTTTAAATGAAGATAATATAGGAGAACGATAAAAAAACAAATGAAGAAACAGTTCTAAATATAAGATTAAAAATAATACTATGATCGTAAATGTAATGAACGAGTAACGTGTAACGAACTGTCAGTGTCATTAACTTGCTTAATGACACTGACAGTTTGTTTCACGCTGACTTCACCAAGTTTTCTCGGTGAGATGTTTACAGAATAGCAATGGAACATTCCTACATCAATATAGTAGATACTCTTTATCGTATCCAGAGACAACGACCCAGATTAGTCTTTTTACGTTTCAGACAGAATTACATAGGAAAGAAACGATCGTCTGCACTTTCTTTTTATTTTTCAATCATTCGGAATGCGAGTGAAACCCAACGCCGTTAAATCAGTTAACAAATAATTTACCTTGCGGCCATTTGAGTAAAAATAAAATCCGCGTTAATTTTTTGTTAACTTTACAATGAAGTTAGAATATTGGCATGGGTAAAATGCAATGCAAGTTAATTTAATTATTTTATCACTTGTCGTAAAAACATCTTTCGTGATTTCTTTAGTTTGAAAAAATATATATTATTTTAATACCTAATTACAAAATCCACTGTGGCAACACTGTTTAGGTATTATCATGATTCGTAACAGTATTTTTTTTTGTATGACTACATTATGACAATTCAGGCAATATAATGTCTTATTGTACTTTGGCAACACTTAGAAATATCAGCTACTACGTCGTTATTTCTAGGTGGGGAAAAAAATATTAATTTATTTGGTAAAATGGAGTGCGCTGTGCGAGGCATTACTTGTTGCTCTATGGAAGAGAACTTTTGTATAATTAATTGTAAGTTATGAGTATTTTCTTTATATTAGCAAGTTTTTTTTTTGTGTTTTAGTCTAACAATAACTTTGATATCTTTATTGCTGGTACAAAATGTATTTGGAGAAGCTCAGTTTTGTTTTATTTTTTTAATTTTATTATCGTCATCATTTAAGAAGAATGATGTCCACTGCTGGATATAGGCCTCCCCCAAGCATTTTATGGGAGTTTCCCATAATCGCCACGCTTTGCAGGGGATTGCCGAGCCCAGTATGGTGGTAAAATGCATAGAGACCGCTGCTACCAAGTCTCTAGGAAGTCCCGTAGTCGCCTTTTACGACAACTACGGGAAGAAATGGGCTGATGCTATTCTTTACGTACGCCACCACCGAAACAAGTTTTTTTTTTTAAAGTTGTTTGTTAATTAAGTTACGATATTCACAACTACGTTACGCACAAAGTGAGTAAGTAACGCACGGACAGCTTGCGGTACACATCACTTGTTCGTGTCAGCACTCTCATAAAGTAAAACACCAGTAAATTCAGAGTTAAATTTGTGTTTTCATTCGCACTATAGAATTATTTACCTCTGTGATTGTTTGCAAAGCAATTAAACCAGAGTTCGGTCGTAAAATTCGCAACAAAAGAAACATTTTAAATTTTACTGCGTGTTTTTCTTTTGAAGTTAGTCGAATTCCCCAGTGGTAGGAAGACATACCGGTTCACTACAACAGGGTGTCGCTTGGTGCCCTGAGGTGAAGTTTACGATTAAAATTTTTTAACAACCCTCAAGGTAAATATTTTTAGAGTGTGATGAATGACCCTCGGCACGTTTCTCACGTTGGCTTGGGTATGTTATTTTTTAAGGGATCCATACCATTAAAAGTTGCCACCACTGTGGAGTTCCACTTTAAACCTCACGGCGCCATCATCAGACCTTCGACACCCAGTGCTATATATTGGAGTCATGCAAACGCATCATATGATCCCAAACTCTAAGGGTTAACTAGTAGCCGCTGAAAAGTTTCACTATCCACAAGTTTTTATACAATCTTTTCAACCAGATCCCGCCGCGAGTATCGTCGGGAGCCTTGAAGCAAATAAAAGTTTTGTAAAAAAAAGAAGTGGTTGATATCCGCTTTAGAATCTTTCATTTTGAGTAGATCATATAAAGAAAGAAAGAAAGAAAGAAAAATATTTTATTTGTGACACGCACAGGACATAGAAAACATTAAAAAGAACACAGTTTAGGATTAAAACAAATAACAAAATGGTAAAAGATATAAAAATTAAAAGAATAAGACCTGTGCGAGGCCAAAAAGGCTCCTATCTCAGCATAATGCTGCGATATTTGTAAAAAAACAACTACCGCAGCGCTGGTATTCAGATAGGGCCCACTGTGATGCCACGGACACACTTACGTACGTGATAAAGTGATTAATCCCACACTCAAAAAATATTACATATAAGAAATAAAATAAATGATAAAATATACTTAAGATATAAATACATTAATAATATCAATCTGACTACCCTTTTTACAACTGTCTTTGGGTCAGCTTTGAGTCTAACCGAATGCAGCTGAATAACAGTATTTTACATGGAGCGATTGCCTATCTAATCTCCACATACCAGTACTTGGGTAATATGGTACCCCTTGGTAAAACTGGTTTATTTATTTATTTACTTAAAGGTTCACCCACAGCACATATATATACATACAAACATTAAATCATAAGGTAATATTCTAATATATATGCCAATTACAGGTAAACACAGCATTGACTACAAGGACGCCAGATTACCGCTTAAAAACTAACTTGTTGGTGTACACTTAAATAAGAGAAAAGAAATAACAATTTACGAAAATAAAATGAAAAACAAAAATAGAATTTAAAAAAAAAAAACAGTAAATATGATAAGATTATTATGAACTATTAGTCTGACATTTCAACTACGTTGTATTGGTGTGTAGGGAGGCCAATATTCTTGATTTAAACTTCAACTTAGGCCCCTCGCCCACGGTGACTTTTTGTAGCGATGCAGTAGCCATGCTGTCGCGCGTCCACATTGATACAGTCGCGAAGCGGGCGCTAGCTGTGTGCCCTCGCTCACGGGCCCAGATTCAGTCACAATGCAAACGCGATACTGTAGCGCTTCTGTCGCGATGCAAACGCGATTCATTAACGGCCAAGTAATACCTGCGATCGCTACAGTTGCGATAGTATGTGACGGACAACAGCAATTTCGACGTGCCTGTGTTGCACTGATGCTCGGTTCGCCACTCACGCGCCACTCCCTCCGTTCTCTCCCCGATGTAGTCCGACACGGTAGCGCGTTTGCATCGATACAGTCGCGATGCTGTAGCGCGTTAGTAGCGCGTTGGCATCGCTTCTGTAACATGTTGAAAATGCGACTAACACGCGTTAGTAGCGATGCTGTTGCACGTTTACGAAACACGCGACAGCATCGCTACAAAAAGTCGCCGTGGCCGAGGGCCCTTAGAGTCGTTATATATATCTGCTTCGGGTATGGACTTACTAAATGAATTAAGGTTCTCACACAGCTTAATTACAGGTTCTCAGACTAACGGTGTTCTGTCGACCTGTAACGAGTGTCAAAATCCATGAATAATAGTCGAGACATTACGTGCTGTCCGAGGCATGGAAGAGTTTCGGCATGTAAAGATGGTCACTTATCTTCGGCCCAACCCCTGCAATTGTACCTTAACCTCACTCAAGCATTAGATACACTGAATAAACAAGCTTAATTTTTACGAGCCGTAGAACCGTTGACCACTGGAAATGTGAAACGTGTTCGAATTGAAACTCAGCATTAATCTACAGGGTGTGGCGTAAGTAGTGGTCCACCGTTCGGGATTCGATGAACCAGATAATTAACTATAACAATTAAACATTTTAAACATTTTTACCCAAGGCGTTTTTTTTACAAAAATCGCTCTTGGACTTGATGGTGTGTTAAAAATTGGGGTTAAAATTAGAGAAGAACTAACTTTTTCTTCAAAAGAGCTGAATTTACATAAAAAATCATAATTTTTCATGATAGCTCAAGTATTTAGCAGTAATTACCAGAAATCAGAATGAAAAAATAATGGTTTTTGTTGAAACTACGAACAAATATGTAATAAAAGGTAGAAATTTCGTAAATAAAAGACAAAAATAAAATATTTTCGGAACCCTTGGGTAAAAATGGTTAAATTTGTTAATGGTTATAGTTAATTATCTGGTTCATCGAATCCTGAACGGTGGACCATAACTTACGCCACACCCTGTATATATATAAAAGAAAGTCGTGTTAGTTACACTATTTATAACTCAAGAACGGCTGAACCGATTTGGCTGAAAATTAGTGGGGAGGTAGCTTAGAACCAGGAAACGGACATAAGATACTTTTTATCCCGTTCGACCACGTTCCCGTGTGACGTGACATAAAACGTCAAAGAGAATACAAGTCACTATAAAACGTGGTTTGACTTTTGTCAAGAGTTAACTCCCCAAAGAGTTACCGTGGCCCTGGCATAGCCAACTGAAGGAACACGGGTGGGTTTTACTCACAGAACGTTTTACTTAATAAAAGTCTGACACGCCTTCCCGCTACGCCCAGAGCGGAAGACGTCATTAGATGATTTCCCACCCAAAAAAAAGGTGGTCATATAACTTGGTATGGAGCTAGGCAGAAGGGGCTGGTGTCCGCAACCCCACATCTGAGCGCGTAAGGTATGAGCTATTATTAAACAGAAGTGTCAGCAAGCAAACGCGTTGTCTTTAAAATACCATAACCATAACTGGGTAGGAGTTCACATAACCTGATGTATTATCTAGAAAACGCTTTATGCCTTCGAATTAGCAGGTCGTCATAACCCGGTAGGAGCTCACCTCACCTGATTGTCAGGGTCGCGAGATTTGTTCGAAAGAGTTACCGTGGCCCTGGCATATAGGTAACTGAAGGCACACACGGGTGGGTAGTCTACCAACAAAAAAATAAAATGTCAGCTAGAAAACATTTCATGCCTTTGAAGAAGCAGGTTGTCATAATTGGGTAGGAGCTCGCTAAACAAAGAAGAGTCATCTAGAAAACGCTTTATGCCTTCGAAGTACCAGGTAGCCATAACTCTGCATAAGGTCGCCTAAGCTCACCCTAATTGCGCAACACTATTAATCAGAATCTGAATCATTTAGAAGGTTATTTATTGCTAGGTTATTTATTGCTCATCATCATTCATATTTTTTTTCTGTCTTTCTTTTCTTGAAATGGTTGAAAAAATTGCCTGTCCTTGGCAACGTGAACAACGTCATGAATTTTGTGGAACTGTCAAAATGAAAGAGATTCCTACTGATATCATCATCATCATCATTTCAGCCGAAAGACGTCCACTGCTGGACATAGGCCTCCCCCAAGCACCGCCACTTCGACCGGTTTTGTGCTTCCCGTATCCAGCGGATTCCTGCGGCCTTCACGATTCCTACTGATAGATAGTGTTTACGCAATTACTCTCTGGGTTTGTGTCAGGTAGAAGTAAACTCTACTTAAAACGGACTTAAATTACAACTGTCTACCTAGTAGACAGTTGTAATTTTCAGTATTTATTTCAACAGCTGCTAGGAAATTAAAAAAAATGGCAGTCATGGAGACTGCCGATAAAAACAAAAACTTACTTTGAAAAAAAAAAAACAAACAAATACGACACATTAGCCTGTCGGTGACCCGGTGACATTAGCATGTCGATGAATAAGTTTTACTCCTACCAAAACTCGCTCAACACGGTATAAAAGTAGGTATTCACTGCAATGGAATAAAGTTAAAAAGTAAAGGCACTCAAAATTAAGAAGAACCAAATTAACAAAACGAACTCGTGAGTATGTCAAAAGATAATTATTATACTTTCCCAAAAAATTAAAAAAATGGTGTAACTTTAATTATGAACTGCAATCTTTTAGACGTATATTTCATTTTGTCGTATTTTCAGATGGTCATAGACATTTTAATTGACTACGTTTTATAAAGTTAGCAGGGAGCACGGGCGTACCGGAGACGTTTGTAAGAAGACGCGATAAATAATGTGATAAATCTTCGAACGGGTCAGCCGTGTGACGTAATTTAGAGGCGCGACATGGCTTCTTGTTGCTGACTAAGTAATAGAATGAGCGACCAAATTAATACATCTTTGAGTTTGCAGTTCATACAACTTAACAACTTTATAACTTTGTTGGGAACTAATTCACTTTTGACACAGTTTCGGTTTTATTTTTGTTTCTTTGATTTGTTAATTTTGCACAAATGTTGTATTTTTGAGGTGATTAAAGGATGGAAAGAAAACGAGTCAAGTGCGAGTCGGACTAGCACACGTAGGGTTCCGTACTATCGTACAATATTTTACACTATAAAGAAAATATACACTTTTCTTGTATGATGGTCTATACATGTAAATTTTATTTTATTGAAGTGAATACCTACTTCTTTAACTGCATTTATCGAATTTTTTTACAGCAAAACGAAAGTTTTGATGGATTTTATGCCATTATACGGAAACGGTGTGCGTCTATTCTCGGTAGAATACGTGCTAGCTCCCACAGCATCCTTTAGTGTATTGTGTGATATGTGGGTCAGCCCTATGCTGGCTCACTGGATACGGCTGCACACATAGGTGTCAGCTGTATCAATCTTATTAACAGTGTGTTTTTTATTTTTCTTTTTTACTAACTTTAGGGTCTGAAATATAATTTTTATTATTAAAACTTATATGACCGCATCACCGACATGCCTTGTGACGTGTTGTGTTATTCCAAAGTAAGTTTTCGCATCAGTCGGCTGTCCACATGACAGTCATTTTTTTTTTGTTATCATGGCAATATTTCTATTACCGCTTTTTATCCCGTCCGACCGCATACCCGTGTGACGTGACATAAAACGTCAACGAGAATACAAGTTACTATAAAACGTGGTATGACAAAAGCGTTGCCTTCGAAGTACCAGGTGGTCATTAACTTGGTACGAGCTTATCAAACAGCAATGTCAGCCAGAAAACGTTTTATTCCTACTCTTAGTGTAAACGCAATTACCCTCTGGGTATGTGTCAGGTAGAAAACGCTTTATGCCGTCAACGAACCAGGTTATCATAACTTGGCAGGACCTTACCAAACAAAGGAGTGTCAGCTAGAAAACGCTTTATGCCTTCGAAATACCAGGTTATCATAACTGAGTAGGAGCTAATCAAACATATGAGTGTCAGCTAGAAAATGTTTACCAGATCTCCACCGCTTACCAGGTTGTCAAACATGGTAGGTTTATTACAACATTAATTGAATCTGAGTCGATACGAATTTCGCTGGGTCAGTTAGTTTCAAATAAACCATTAACAGGCACTTTGAATTGTTAATAAGTCGATCAGTTACTTGGAAAGTGGAAACTGGTTATCCCTTGCAAACTATAAATCACGGATGGAGAAGGACGGGTAAGAAAAACCAACAACATTCTTTTATATCAAGATATTACAAAATTCTGGGTAGATTATTTAAAAGAATAAAATAATAAGCTCCAATGATTAGGGTAAACAGGAAGTGGTATTTTCTCCGATTGCGCAGTTTAATTTACAAAGGTATTTAATTTAAGCTGAACATGACTATACTATAGCCATTAATAGGTATTGGCTTATGCTGTAAGTTACAGTCACAGTGGATTACATTTATATTTATGGGCTAGTACTTGGTGGTATATAACATTTTAGTATCTATAGCTGAACTAAGACGAGTCCTGTATTTCGACATACAGACCCGGTCCCCTCAAAATAGACAATAGCATATTAGCCAAAATGACTTGCAAATAGATGAATGATCTTAACTAATGGTGGGAGTAAAAAAATATTATATTACTAGACTATACTCGTTTAAAAATGTATGTACGTACTTGTGTCTATTTTATATTACTTCCTATTGCTTTCGCTCCGTGGTTTCAATGTATTCAGACTAATAATAATTTTATTATACCTACTAGTTTACAGACTGTACAAGTTTTACTGATATGAATACTGATGTTCAATGGCTATGAAAGCCACTAGCACCTAGCACTAATACTATTCAACCTCGCAAACACAGAAAACAGATTAACATCAAATTAACTAAATCTTTTAAAACTTTTTCGACTCACGATTCATTTAGTGTACCGAACCTCCCGCTACTTGTGCCCTATAGTATCTATACTCTATATATAGATAGGGTCTCGCCACCGACACTTTTCATTATCCAGTAATATCCACGTCTTAAAAATACATTAGTAAGTAAGTAAGTAATCATTTTATTTAACAAAAGACTTTGCCTAGGTAACATCAATATTGTCTCAGTTATATAATAGATAGGTATGGCTATTACAGATGAGTTAGACCCCTGCCCTTCAAACTAGGAGAATCTTATATCTTGACGGACAGTGTACTTTAGACTGATTGACACATTAAGACAATATGTATCTATATATTAATACGTGAAGTGAAAACTTTGGATCCCTTTTTACGAAAATTGGGCGGACGGAGGAGTATGAAATTTTGCACACTTATAGTTTATACAGAGAAAAAGTGACGAATGCTAATATTTTTTTAAAATTATGCGTAAAACTACATTACTTTCAATAATACACGTTACACACACTACCATGCGTTAGACAAACACACAAACATAAATTCTCTTTTATTTATTGTTGATGTCTGTGGTCAAAATGAGAAGAGACTAATATTATTTGTCTTTATTGTCTATAGTCTTACTGAATGTCAAACAATGTGTCAAATAATTAAGATAATGTTATAGGTCATTCATATCATCCAAACTTAAAATTAAAATGAATTATAGTCGAATTTCGACTACTAGGCGACTACTAGTATATATAATTGCGTAATAATCCTAATGAACATATTTATTGAATAGGCTTATGAGATAATAGTGAGGAGTGCGCGCGTGTGTGTGTGTGTTTGGGTGGGTGGGTGTGTGTATTCACACATTGAAAAGGAATTAATTGCCATTAAAATAAAAATATACACAAACAGTAACAATAGCTCTTAATCCCCCGAATTTGAGCGTTAGTGTTATCATTATTTGAGTCGTCATTTTAACAATTGTTAAAATGGTGCAACAGGTATTTCGCTTAACCAGAAATTTGACGGCTGCCAAGGCATTGTATATGGTTAACTTAATTAAGTTAATTGGTGCCACTCACTCGTCTCTGAGCTAAGCTGCGGATAGATGGACGGATAGACGGTCGGACTTGAAGAAAAAACACAGATTATTTAGGATTTTTGTGCAATGCTACTTATACTGAAAATGTATAGCTTGAATTGTTGCCGTGTGTACACCGGTGTAAGATACTGTATTACCGGGAAAAATAAAATACCAAGAGGTAGTAGAAAAATGAACAACTTTCTCCATTGCAGCAACATCGTAATCACGAAAAATATAATCAGCCCTCCCATATATTTTGGTCGAGTAAGTTTTGTATGAAACCGTTGACAATAGTTTGTTGATCTTTACCACACCCTTTATTTTGATCACACCTTTCTGATAACAGTCATCATTAGAACGAATGGTATCGTAACAAGTAATACGGGTCTCTACATTACTCAAACGCAGCTTTGTAGATGCAATTTATAAGATTTCACTTCTCATTATCTTCTGCTAGCAGTTTCAAAACTTCTTTTTTTATTTATTAGTGTTGTGTTCCATCATGCTGTTGGGAAACCGTATACACACAAGAAGTTTTGCAAAGAAGGGCTGGTTGCGTCTCCAACACGTGACGGGGGGTGGGCTGTTATCAATAAATTATATAGCGTTTAACTCTAGGGGACAAAAGTTTTCAATTATGAGTTTTTTATTGAGGAATTTTGGGTTCAGTAGTCAGGTTTTTGATTCTGTCAATTTTGGTTCATTCTTCTGCCCCTTTTGTCTCCATCAACTCAATATTTTTTCCTCCATACCCAACCTAAATCAGAGCATAGAAAACCTGCTTTATAATCCAGTGATAACAACTGAAGAAATTCCTTTATAACAATACTGCACATTCTTTAATTTCATCTTAAATTGACAACATAGGTTCTATATGAATTTCATATTTTACATTTCAATTCTAAAAATGACGAGCGGGATATATGCCATTATTGTCTAGCACGACGTCACACATCCACTTGGTCGTTACGAGATGCCTAACAGTGTAATGCTGAACATAGAAGTCTCAAGTCGCACGCCAATTTACCGGACCTTCAGCTAGGTACCATCAAGACACCCTCCAAAAGTCGTTGCTCCACCTAGTCTGAGGGTGACCTCGCTCACGTATGCAGATCGACAGTTCCCACTAAAAATTGTGCTGATTCACGCGTCGTGATCGTGAACGGGTGCCGTCGGTTGAGACTGGAAATCTCCTTACTTCCAGGGCTTATTTCTGATCTTACATTTATAATTCTCTTTACATTATTCTCACATATGGAAGCAACAATAATAAATCCACCCAGAATTTTGTAATATCTTGATATAAAATAATGTTGCTGGTTTTTTCTTACCCGTCCTTCTCCATCCGTGATTTATAGTTTGCAAGGGACAACCAGCTTCCACTTTCCAAGTAACTGTTCGACTTATTGACAATTCAAAGTGCCTGTTAATGGTTTATTTGAAACTAGCTGACCCAGCGAAATTAGTATCAACTCAGATTTAATAAATGTTGTAATAAACCTACCAAGTTTGACAACCTGGTACGCGGTGGAGATCTGGTAAGCGTTTTCTAGCTGACACTCATATGTTTGGTTAGCTCCTACCCAGTTATGATAACCTGGTACGTCGACGGCATAAAGTGTTTTCTACCTGACACATGCCCAGAGGGTAATTGCATAATACACTATCAGTAAGAGTCCCTTTAATTTTGACAGTTCCACAAAATTCATGACGTTGTTTACGTTGCTAAGGACAGGCAATTTTTTCGACCATATGAAAGAAAAATATGAATGATGATGAGCAATAAATAACCTTCTAAATGATTCAGATTCTGATTAATAGAATGTTGCGCAATTAGGGTGAAGTTAGGCAACCTCTTACAAAGTTATGATTACCTGGTACTTCGAAGGCATAAAGCGTTTTCTAAATGACTTTTCTTTGTTTAGCAAGCTCCTACCCAATTATGACAACCTGCTTCTTAAAAGGCATGAAGCGTTTTCGAGCTGACATTTTATTTTTTGTTGGTGGACTAGCCATCCGTGTTCCTTCAGTTGCCTATATGCCAGGGCCACGGTAACTCTTTCGAACAAATCTCTCGACCCTGGCAATCAGGTGAGGTGAGCTCCTACCATATTATGACAACCTGCTAATTCTAAGGCATAAAGCGTTATCTAGCTGACACATCAGGTTATGTGAGCTCCTACCCAGTTATAGTTATGGTATTTTGAAGACAACGCGTTTGCTAGCTGACACTTCTGTTTAATAATAGCTCATACCTTACTCGCTCAGATGTGCGGTTGCGGACACCAGCCTGTTCTGCCTAGATCATACCAAGTTTTATGACCACCTTTTTCTTGGGTGGAAAAATCATATAATGACGTCTCCCGCTCAAATTCAAAAGGTCATGTTATGAATCGGTCGCCCCGTGTCATCATGCAAATAATGAGTATGCCTGAGTAATACGAGAACATGAGATTTCAACAGCTATGGAATAAGTAAAGAAACTCAGCTGTAAAGGTTTGATTGCAACTGAAGCATCCATGCTAGATCTTAAAGAGCGAAGCGAGGTTACCACGGCAGTTACTGGTAAAAAGCTTGTACTGTGAGCCAAGGATTGTAATAGGTTGCTTATTTCTTTGTTTAATAAGGTAGTTTAGGTTAGAACTATAAATAATTGTTACGAGCTGTGCCTGTGCTCTGCGTTTTAGGGCGCTCCCTTTTTATATTGCGAGCGAAATCCAAGAATGAGCAGAGCGTGCTTATTTGCAACATGGGCAAGCACTTAAGTCGAGTGAGCGAAGGAAACTTTCTCCCAAGATAATCACAGTTGACTGACGAGCGACCGAAGCGAGCCTTATGATTCAACGACCAAGCAAAGTACGCTAACTCAAGCGATTCGATTCAAAAAGAGCCCAACTACCACACGGTGAGGCGGTGTACATTTTCAGATGAGAAAAGCGAGCAAAAAGGGCCGACATTTTAAAGAAAAGCGAGATTAGCGAGCCTACCTCGACTATGAGCGAACGAGGCAAGCATTCTTTCCAAACTAGTGATTCGGAGGATTCAAAATCTATAAGTGACTCAATTTCACAAAAATCCTTCCTTACTAGCGCTACAGCAGAAATTATTTGTGAAAAAAAGGTTAAGTTCAGGTCAAAAAAAGTACAGGATAAAATAAATCTTATCAAAGGTGTGGTCATGGACTTCTTAAAGGCGTACGAAGGACTAACGCGGTCTCGCAGAGGCTTCTGGCAATTTTAAACGATGAGCCACCAACCGATGATCATCCCTTTGAGCAGTATGCAAGTAAACTCAATAACAACGCCCGTTTGTGCAGGAATTTTGCAGAACATGGAAACAAAACCAAACTAAGAACAAGACCAGAAACCAAAATAGGAGGGCTACAAACAGGAAAGCGAAACCAAGGCTCCGAAAAGATGCAACCGGGATAACGCATAGATGATGATAATGATGATGATGACCAGAAACC
Organism: Aporophyla nigra; assembly: GCA_947507805.1. Lineage (NCBI taxonomy): Eukaryota > Metazoa > Arthropoda > Insecta > Lepidoptera > Noctuidae > Aporophyla > Aporophyla nigra. The sequence goes on along the minus strand of OX382291.1, from coordinate 5,697,429 downwards.
GAAATAGGGAACTACTGCGTCAAGTGCGATACTAAACAGTTACACTGTTATACTTTTTCTGTATATAAGGCTATTGTAACGAGAAAAAAACTTTTTACAAAAAAAAAAAATGTATTAGGTTCTGTATTTAAGGTATTTTTGCCACCGACTTCCAAAATTAAAGCTATTTTTGACTTTGAAGTGTTTTTTTTTAAGGAAGTCGATTATTATTTTTTTGTAAAAAGTTTTTATTTTTACCTTTTTACTTATGGTAGATACCCCGCACTAATCTAATCGCGTTATTCGTTCATTTGTCGCGCAAATACTTAATGCAAATTTAAGACTTTATGGTTTTATTGTCCGAATGGAACCAAATTAAAATGGAACCACACGGAAAGCAATAGCTTTGAAATAAAAAAAGAATCATCAAAATCGGTTAAAAAAATACAGTAGAATTGATAACCTCCTCCTTTTATTGAAGTCGGTTAAAAAGGACATGGATCCTTTGGATATATTCAGTCATCTTCTCTCATATTACAGGCCTATCACGAAAACGAATTAATAATTCTTGATTGAATGCCAGTTTAAAAATTTGCGCAGGAAAACCATCACGAAAACATCCGGTGCCGTAAAATAAACTCCCCAAGACTGCGATACAACACTGCACCCTAATTGCAAAACGCACAATTTATCAGAATCTGAATGGGATTGAAGATTTGTAAACCATTCCGTCATTTGTTCGAATAAATTGTCGGCTCAGCAACGTAAATAACGCAATGAATGTTGTTTAACTATGAATATTAAACCAATTCCTACCGATAAAAAGTTCCGCAATTACCCCGCTGTTGTCTGTCACGCCGTGCACAGACAAGGCTCATATCCAAAAGCTTCCATAGTGATACATACAACACTGAGGCGGTGCCTACACAAGGCAAATAAATCGTGTTTTTTAGAAAATGTGTGTACAAACGGGCTAATATCGAAAAATGTATTAACTTTGAAGTAAAAAAAAAACAACAATAAGAAATTGAGCTTTGATTTAAACATTTCACTATCCGCCTTCTCACTGCGGGCCAACCTTGGTTATCGCCAGCAGGTTCAGGTAAAAAGGACTCGTTGAGACACCTGATGAGCCCACACTCGATAGGTCTGATGGTAGCTATTAAAGAGTTCCGTTATCTAGCGTCCATTTTAGTCATCAGGTCCTCGTCACTAGGCAAAATGAACAGGACTCGTTAAGACACATTTAATGAGCCCACACGCTACGAGTTACCTAAAAGCTACTCAAGAATTCAGTTATCCAGCGTCCAAGTCGGTCACCAGGTCATCGCCATTAGGTAAAATGAACGAGACACGTTTAGACACATCTGACGAGCCACACTTGATAGGTTTAGGGACAAGTAGCTATTAAAGGGTTCCGTTATCTAGCGTCCAGCTCAGTCATCAGGTTCTCGTCATTAGGCAAAATGAAGAGGACTCAGTAAGACACATTTAATGAGCCCACACTCAATGGGTTTGTTAGCAGGTGTTCAAGAGTTCCATTATCCAGCGTACAAGTCAATCATCAGGTCATCGTCATGAGATAAAATTAAAGGACTCGTTGAGACATACCTGATGAACCCTACTCGATAGGTATACTAGAAGCTATTCAAAGGTTCCGTTATGTAGCGACAAGGTCCATAATCAAACAACCTCGTTGGTACCATTTTATCGTAATATCATCGGAATTAGTAAATTAGCAGATATTCAAACAAGGCCACCAGAAGTGACTAACTATTCGACTCTTCCAAAAACGTTCGTCTTATAAAACATCGCCACATCTTTTTTGACACAGGTACTTGAAATGAGCTTGAGTAGTAGTTATTGTAATTTATTAAAATACCTACCTAATGGAATATGTGTGGTTCTTATTGTTGCGGGGACTAGTACAACTTTGCCGATTCCTCTTTTATACGCAAAAAATACCGTAACATTGAGCAATGGCGCTGGTTACAACAAAACAGTAAATGATCTGTCAAATAAAATGAATGTCAATGTTAATTTTTAAATATCAACATTGATTTATATTTATTTTATAGTTTTTCCTCTTTACCTATTTAATTTATCAATTCTTAACATTTTAATAATCGTTTCGAAAGTAGTTTTATCATGTTTTCTATTTCACGGTGTTCTTTTCTACATTGGGATCAATTTCGAAAATTTCAGTAACGAGACTAAAATAAATTATGTCTCGGCGTGGCTGAAAATTTGGACGCAACTCGTCTCAACAAAGTAAAGGGCCCCATATACGGTACGATTCGTCTATACGATCAATCTGATGAAAATCGTGACGATTGATCTCATCAAAAATGTCACTCATACACGAAACGACTAGTCGTAACGATCGATTATTTACTTGTTTGAAGCTGAAGGATAAAGACGTGTTCAAATAATTAAATACGTGCCCCATAAAATGGAAAATGAACCTTTTTTTTTCTTACTTATGTGGCGGTAGCGTTGATTCGGATTCAAAAGAAAAAAAGAAAGCTTAGAAGAATGTGGGAAGAGCCATACACTGTCGATTCATCGTTACGATATTCATGATTGCATGGGTTTTTGTTGCGATTTCCAACATCGTCTTCGATTAAGTAAATCGTTAACGATCTTGACATACATCATCGATTCGTCATTTCGATCGGTTTGACGCGATGGATCGTACAGATAAATCTTACCGTGTATGGGGCCCTTAACGGCGATCGATCCGTAAAACAAAAATATGCTGAAGTTCCCGCAACATGCGATGGGAGATAATTGGTTCTGCGAACTAAAAATAATCCAACTTAAGTACCTTGTAGTCATAATAAAATCAAAAATAACAAGAATTTAATAAAATGCCTCCACGAATTTTTTCGGCTTGTTTTAATACAAATTAATCCTTTATTTTTTACCCTATTAGTCATAAGAGGAATCTTCGCGATGCTTTTTTATCGAGAAAATGTTACTTGTAAATTCCAGTTAGTAGGAATGAAGTAGTAATTATTCGAGATTACGAACTCATGGACCTAATTAATTATTTTTTAAATGATGTAGTCTTAGTTTTGTTATGGTTTTAATTTTGTTGTATTAAAAGGATTTGTATATTGGAAACATACATATGGAAGAAAAAGGTCTTCTGCTACAGGTATCCCCACACTCAAAAGAAGGCCTCTACAACTAGATGGCCTGTTAGTCTAATGGTTAGTGACCCTGACTGCTAAGACTGAGGTCGTGGGTTCGATTCCCACCCAGGACAAATCTTTGTGTGATGAACACAATCATTTGTTCTGTGTCTGGGTGTAATTTATCTATAATATATATGTATTTAGAAATATATAAGTATATTTATCAGTTGTCTGGTTGCCATAGTGCAGGCTCTGCCTAGTTTGGGATCAGATAACGTTGTGTTGGTTGTCCTAAGATCTCCACACTCAAAAGAAGGCCTCTACAACTTACTTGTTAAAACCTGTTGATTATGAAATAAATTCATCATTTCAGCCGTAAGACGTCCACTGCTGGACTTAGGCCTCCCCCAATTTGAGGGGCTTTGCCATAATCGCCACGCTTGGTAGGCGGGTTGGCGATCGCAGTATGATGGTAAAATGCATAGAGAACGCTGCTGCCCATTCTCTAGTAAGTCCCTTAGTCGCCTTTTACGACATCCACAGGAAGAAATAATAATAATAATAATAATAATATGTTAGGACAACCAACACACCGTTATCTGATCCCAAACTAGGCAGAGCCTGTACTATGGTAACCAGACAACTAATAAATATACTTATATATTTCTAAATACATACATATTATGGATAAATTACACCCAGACACAGAACAAATGATTGTGCTCATCACACAATATTTGTCCTGGGTGGGAATCGAACCCACGACCTCAATCTTAGCAGTCAGGGCCACTAACCACTAGACTAACAGGCCAGTCAACATGGCCAGTCAAAATGGGGTGGTGTTATTCTTTACGTCCGGCACCACACATAAATTAACTTAACCTTAAATTTATATACTATATTATGTTTTTGTCCCACAAGAACTTTGGAAATATCATATAGTTACTCATACTATTTTCATTTTATATCTAAGTCTTATTAATTATAGGAAACATTCAATTGAAGGTAGTCAATTTTGGTTAGTACTCACTCTGATGATGATGCCCTCGAATTCAAATGAGGAAAGAAGATTCGCAACCGTCACAAATATGGTTTTGGATAATTTTACATAAATAAAATTTCCTTAACTTAGAATTGGCCGTAAAAGTCATGATTTCATTCAACAGTCATTTAATAGGGTATTTTGTGATATATGTATTAATAATTTTGGGATTATAAATCTATAAAGTGATATTTGTTACGGCTGCTCATTCACCCTAAAGGAATACACTTTAAAATTCTATTCAATACAGTGAATGAAAGGATTGGAGTTGAACTGATGGTAAAAATGTTTGTGTGTAAGCATATGATGTGCACGGGCACAGATTTCTAGAATTTGCTCAGATATTAAATTTAAGTCGCAATTTAACAGGTCTGTGTTCATACAGAGCCTTAATATAGTGCATTAACCGGCTGAAACCATGGTCAACTCGATAAAAAAAGCGATTGAAATTAACTCTAAATCTGTCAAAGTACCCAACCGAAAAACAATTGTAAAGCCATGGATAACGCCAGGTCTTCTTCGTTGCATCCGACACAGAGATAACCTCCATAAAAAAATTAAAAAGTCTCAAAATAACGAAACTCTAAAGATAACTTTCACTAGGTACAGAAACTTCTGTAACAAACGATTAGGGAAGTTAAAAAGACAATATGAATAAAGCGAGCTGACAAAGGCTGGTAATAATCCTAGACAACTCTGGTCGGCTATAAATACAATAACAAATAGGGTAACTCACAAAGAAACTTCCAAATCTCTCCTAAAGTCGTTAAACACTCCAAAGCTCTCGGTTAACAATGTAAATGAATTCTTTGCTGGTGTTGGTCAACGTCTTGCTGAGAAACTAGTAAGATATCCATCGGAATCTTTTACTGTAGTTGTTACTTTCGTTACTGTTGCCAGCGATAAAGTTCCCCAATCAATGGTACTCTTACCTACCAACGAGGTCGAGGTAGGAAACTTAATAATGAATCTTCGCAGTACCAGCGTGGTAGGGTGGGATGGGATATCCAGTGACCTCGTAAAGCGACATCGGGTCTTGATTACTCCACCCCTGACGTACGTCTGTAATCTCGCACTCTCCACAGGCAAATTACCAAAAGTTTTACAAAAAATCTATTATACACCCGATCTTTAAGAGTGAGGACAGAGACCGTGTTGGTAATTACAGACCTATAGCCGTCCTTCCCGCGCTGTCGAAGGTACTAGAAAGAATCATGAACACTAGACTTGTCAATTACCTAGAAAAGCATAAACTTCTATCCTCATCTCAGTATGGTTTTCGCACCGGAAAATCAACCTCAGATGCAGTCCATGAATTGACAAACTATATCGTAACTAACCTAGAAAAAGGGCAAAAAGTCCTCGGCCTCTTCTTAGATCTTGCTAAGGCTTTCGACACGGTTTCTGTACCCATACCGACTGCAAAGATGGAGAACTTGGGAATTAAAGGGATTCAACCTCAACTTTTCAAAGGCTACCTCAGTGAGCGTACACAGTGCGTTAAGATAGATGATTTCTTAGTGATTAAAGGAATGTCATCTACGGCGTGCCTCAGGGCAGCGTGCTTGGACCGACCCTTTTCCTCATCTATATTAACGACCTAGGTTTGCTCACCCTTCCTAAGGGCAGAATTGTTAGTTTTGCTGATGACACAGCCCTTCTGTTTAGTGCAGATTCCTGGCGTGATGTGTACTCGTACGCTCAGTCGGGCTTTAATACTGTCACAAAATACCTGCGTAGCATCGTACTGACACTAAATGCGAGTAAAACTAATTACATTATCATTGCTCTAAAAAAATCAAATTTACCTACAATGCCTGACACCATTAAAGTTCACTCGTGCCCAACACCGCACGATAAAACCTACACTTGTTTCCACCTTTCTAAAGCAGAATCTGTGAAATACCTGGGGGTAATGATTGACTGTCCCTAAGATTTCAACAACATATAGACTTACTCACTACTAGGCTACGTAAATTGATATATGTTTTCAAAACCAACGCGATCACAAACTAAAGAGATCAGTCTACTTCGCCCTCGCTCAGTCATTGATAGGTTACTGTATAAAAATTTGGGGAGGCGCTCCTAAAACCACTATCCTTGAACTCGAGAGAACCCAGAGGGTCATCTTAAAAGTCTAAAATTTTCTTCCTTATCGTTATCCTAGAGATCTTCTATACAGCAATCAAAAATCCTTACAGTTCGCCAACTGTTTATCCTGAACACTCTCCTAATACAACATTCATTACTCACCTATCACCCCTCAAATACACATTGTTAGAGACGACATTGTCCCGTAAGTCGCACTCACTCTCCCCTTTCTACTGTTTTTTCTAACCGCTTCTTTTGCTCCCACAGTAAACGAAACCATATAGCACCCAAGTGTAACAACCTCTGTAATGTTTATTGTGGTGAGAAAAAAAAAATAAAGAGCCATGTAGTTCTATTTCCTCTCTCTTCGAACTGATAAGAACTGTGACATAAATGCAGCTGATATTGATGGATGACTCCCCTATTGGCGATGGTTATCTATTATAGATAACCGAAATCGAGTTAGATCTTTTACTCAATATATTTACAGTGCTCGTAAACTTGAGAATAGATACCATTGAGTTTTTAAATCCAGTTCATCCATGTTCGGTGTATTTCATGATGATGAAATTTAAAGAAAAAATTAACTGTGGTCAACACGATTGTCCTGATAGAGTCTTGTGATGGATCGTTGAGCTCCTCGAGGGTTGACCTATACGATGACTAATGCATGCAAGCCTATTAACGCAGATCAGCTCAAAGCAGCAATTGCTCTTTCGTCAAAGTTTCCAGCCATAGGCCTGCATTGTTAGACTCACACATATCTCTCACCTAATCATATAATGACGACTTTAAAAGACACCATAACCTTTGATTTGTTTCAGCATTTCTTTTCATGGTTTAGTCAGGTAGGAAGTGCCGATGCCATCAAGTTTATATTGACCAAAAGTAATTGACAAGGTATCTTACAAGATCTACTTACATAAATAAACGGACAGTGGGTCATCTTCGGGGTGGAAAATAAACATTAAAAAAAAAATTAAATAAACATTTAATTACATTACGTATATGAATGCAAAATTGATTTTAGTAATTAAATTGTAAAACTAGATTTTTTATGAGATGATGTTATTGTTTTCTAATCAAGTACTCTGTGAAGAAATATTGATACTCATAGGTCAGATAGTCACTTTTAAGAACATAGATATGTATATATATATTTTATGTATATGCATTGTGTATCCTACTAATATTATAAATGCGAAAGTTTGTGAGGATGGATGTATGTGTATGTGTATGTTTGTTACCCTTTCACGAAAAAACTACTGGACGGATTTGGATGAAATTTGGCACACAGATAGTTTATAACCTGGAATAACACATAGGGTACTTTTTATCCCGGTAGTATGTTCCGGCGGGATAATTTCCGACCTCCACGCGGGCGAAGCCGCTGGCAAAAGCTAGTATGTAGCTAGTATGTTTGGACATACTGTAGCAATTAATACCTCGAGTTTCAAAAATTTAAACACGTTTATTGAACGGTAAATAATGACAAAATAGAATCATAGAGAAAAAAGGAAAGCACAAGCGCCATAATCAAAAATGGAACTACTTACAATGTTTCGTCTAGGGAACTAATGAGTAGGTATTTATGTATGTTTACTATTTCAACATCCTCCCTTAAACAGAAATCAATTCCATCTTGGAAGCACAATAAGCCAGTTTTGAGTATGGTGTTGCTTTGGTAAGTGCATCAGCTACCATCACGTCCGTCTGTATATAGCGAACATCAATGATTCCTTGAACAACTTTATCACGTACAAAATGGTGCCTCACATCTATATGCTTAGTCCTAGAATGATAGCCGTCAGGACCTGAAAGTTTGATAGAGCTTTGATTATCACTGTATATAATCATTACCTCATTCTTCAGTAGAGCCAAAATTCTTCTTGAAGTTGCTTCAGCCACATAGCCTCTTGGACACAAGATGACAAAGACATATCTCTGCTTCGGTTGTCGACAGAGCAACAGTAGGCTAGCGTTTAGAGTTCCAGCTGATTGCTCCTCCCTGAAACAAGAATGTGTAACCAGTGCAGGAACGTCGGTCATCTTCTGAGCTTGCCCAGTCTGCGTCACAAAAACCATGAGTCATATTTTCCTCCAAACTTTGCCTATAGCTCAGTCTATATTCTTCAGTGCCTTTCAAATAACGCATGACTCTTTTTAATGCCAATTTTAATTTCATTTCAGAGGGTAATTGCGGAACTTTTTATCGGTAGGAATTGGTTTAATATTCATAGTTAAACAACATTAATTGCGTTATTTATGTTGCTGACCCGACAATTTATTCAAACAAATCACGCAATGGTTTAGAAATAATCTTCAATCCCATTCAGATTCTGATAAATTGTGCGTTTCGCAATTAGGGTGCAGGTTTATTATTGTATTTACTTAGCATGTTTATAAAAAAACTTATATCTGGCCATGTAATTTGTGAAATATACAATAAGCATCCAATTATCTCTTGATAAGGGATTCTATTTGATATACCTGATTCTTCGGGAATCTCTTTGAAGTTTGTATTAGGATCTATTGGAATCTTAACACTTTTGCAATCAGACATGCCATATTTATTTAGTACTTCGTGTATATATTTTCTCAGATCTAAATATATTACTCCTTTCTTCCTGTCTCTTTCCATATGTATCCCAATACAATAATTTATATCTCCTAGATCCCTTATTTTAAATTGTTTTTTAAGCTCATCCTTAATATAATTTTTAGATTCCATAGTATTTGAAAATAAAATTATATCATCGACATAGACAGCTAAAAAAGTCATATTATTGCTGTCCACAATTTTACTATAGATACAAGAATCTAACTTATTCTGTGATAAACCCATTTCCTTAAGTGTATAACTAAGTTTCTTGTTTCACTGCCTGCTTGCCTGTTTTAATCCATATAAGGACTTCTTCAATCGACATATTTCTTTACCATTGCCATTACCATACAGTGGTGGGTTGTATCATGTATATCTCCTCCTCTATGTCGCCTTGAAGAAAAGCTGATACAGCATCCATTTGACATATGTCTAAATCAAATTTAACTGCCAAAACAAACAGATATCTTAAAGACGTATACCTTACTACTGGTGAAAATACTTCTGTATAATCTATCCCAGGTTTTTGTGAACAACCTTTAATCACAAGTCGGGCTTTACATCTCACAGTTTCTCCATTTTCATTAGTCTTCCTCTTGAAAATCCATTTGCATGATATGGGGCGTTTATTTTCTGGAAGAGTAGTAATGTCCCAAGTATTATTTTCTAATATAGAATGATACTCCTCATCCATTGCTGCTTTCCAATATTCAGACAAGGCTTCTTCAATAGTTAGAGGATCTGAGATCTGTTGAGCACACATGAAATTATTGTGTCTCTGATGAGATCTTAAAGTAATGTTTCTTGTGAAACTATCAATGCTAGTATCATCATTTGAACTGGGATAATAAGTTTCATCATCAGTGATTCTATTCAACACACAACTATCAAAAGAAGTGTTAGTGCTCGAGTGTGAAGATTCATCTTGGATCTCACTCTGTGATCTATCTCCATCAGATATTACCTCATCATTTTCTGCATTTAGAGGAATATTAACAAGCTGTTTGGTAGGTACAGGTTGCAGTATGTCATTATCAATATTATAATTCGATTTTTTAATAAATCTGACATCCCTACTAATAATAATCTTTTTATTTAGTGGATCATACCTATAGCCTTTGGAATTGTCACAATATCCCACAAAAATTAATTTCCTTGACTTAGGATCCCATTTTAAGCGATTTTGTTTAGGAATATGTACCATGGCCTTTTTTTTTTTTTTGGATGGGAAATCATCAAGTGACTTCTCCCGCTCTGGGCGGAGCGGGAGGGCGTGTCAGACTTTTACTGACTAAAACCCACCCGTGTTCCTGTACCATGGCCTTAGAACCAAAAATCTTTAAATTTGAAAGGTTGGTTTCTTACCAGTCCACTTTTCATATGGAGTTACCTCTGCTAAAACCCGTGAAGGTGATCGGTTGGCAGCAGTACTGACTGCTTCTGTCCACAACTGGTTATGTAGCTTTGCTTCAAATAACATGCATTTTGCACGTTCCACCAATGTCTGGTTCATCCGTTCCGCTAGCCCGTTTTGTTCAGGCATATATGGAGTACTGGTCTGCTGTTTGATGCCAAAAGCTGCGAGATAATCAGAAAATATTTTATTACAATATTCTTTTCCATTATCACTTCTTACGACTTTTATTTTCTTTTCTAATTCATTTTCAACTTCTTCTTTAAAAGTTTGAAACACATATTTAATATCCATTTTGTTCTTGAGAAAATAAACATATACTTTACGGGAATAATCATCTATGAAGGTTATGAAGTACTTCGCACCACCAGCAGATGGTGTCTCCATCGGACCACACAGATCAGTATGTACTATTTCTAGTAATGCTTTTGCTCTTGAACCAGAATATGGAAACGGTAATCGTGTTTGTTTCGCTTCACAACATGGTATACACACAGTATCAACATTTTTGTTAGTGGTAGTTATACCCTCAGCACTTGTCTCTAACCTCTTAACATCAAATAAGTTTAAATGACCCATTCTCTTGTGCCATGTAATAACATCTGACTTATTTTCAAATGAAGCAGCATAAGCATTTACAGTAATGGTATTCAGTTTATACATGTTATTAACTAGTTTGGCATCTGCTATCAGAATTTTATTGGTATTATAAATATTACAGCCAATGTCAGTGAATTCCACTTTACAAGCATTTTTGGTTAATTGACCAACTGATAAAAAGGTAACGCTGAGCTCAGGAATAAATAAAACATTTCTCATCTGGATCGGTGACTCATCTTTGCAAAAAGTTGTTAGAATGTTTACTTTACCCACATTTTGCACGGAAACAGCATCATTATTAGCCACCTTAATTTGCTGAATCGGAGATGCTTGTATGTCATACATCCAGTCCGAACGTCTTGTCATGTGCATTGTGGTACCTGAGTCAGTATACCAATCATCCTTTTCCACATTACTGTATGCTGAAAAAACTGCTGCAAAACTATTATGACCAGATTTCTTTACTGTGCATTGATTTTTAAAATGTCCATATTTATTGCAATTGAAACAGCGAGGGCCTTTTCTTTTTGACTTGACATTGTTATTGGAGGTATTTTTGTATTCTGTAAATAACGATGAAGACTCGGAAACTTTCACCTCCTGTAAATGTTTTGTCTTTACAAAGACTGATGAAATTTTAATGCCGGAACTTTCCAGACCCATGTTCATTGGTTTATAATTATCCGGTAAACCTGCCAGCATGAGTGTCCCCAACCATTCGTCATCAACTTTAAAACCGATGTTCCGTAGTTTGTACGCAGTACTCATTAATTTATTTACGTATTCCTCGACATTTTTTTTTTCAACTAACCAGAGTTCATCATCATCATCATCATTTCAGCCATAAGACGTCCACTGCTGGACTTAGGCCTCCCCCAATTTGGGGGGTTATATCCAGAGTTGTATTGATTAAATCCCGCAATAAGCCGACCCTTCTTGTTAGCTCGGAGTCCTCGAACGCATTTTGTAGGTTCGTCCATACTTCCTTCGACGTTTGTTTTTACATCTTTCTTGGGGTCGACTTCGGTGCCAGGATCGACACACTCCCACAAATCCTCGTGTTGCAGATAGGATTTCACTGCAAACTTCTACGTGGAATAATTATCCCGACCGGCTAATTTTTCAATTTGTTGATTTGATGTAGCCATTTTTTCAGGGTGATGCTCCGATGAAATACTCGCGAAAAACTAATTCTTGACAATATTGTTCGATACTTTATAACAATAAATATTAAATTTTCTATCTATTTAGGTATACGGTACGGCCCATAACCTGTAGAAGTTAATACCTCGAGATTGAAAAATTTAAACACGTTTATTGAACGGTAAAGTAAATAATGACAAAATAGAATCATAGAGAAAAAAGGAAAGCACAAGCGCCATAATCAAAAATGGAACTAATTACAATGTTTCGTCTAGGGAACTAATGAGTATTTATGTATGTTTACTATTTCAACACATACATATATACATGGACATGTAAATCTCTAAATCTGGCATTGAGTACAACACAGGGGGAATTGTGTAATACACCATCAGTAGGAATTGCTTTCATTTTGATAGTTCAACATCATTCATAGCGTGATTTAGATTTTTAAGCAGATATTTTTTTTCGACCAAATGAACGAAAAGATTAGCAGTAACCTTCAAAATGTTTCAGATTCTGTGTTCTAGTGTGTTACGCGATTAGGGTGCTGGTTTTTTGTTCTGCCTCGTTTCGAAAGATTTCTTTATCTGTCTGTCTATCCGTCTCATTGATTTACCAGTCTCAGTATTTTGATTTACAATATTATCCAATATCACACTTTTAATGTACATTTCGTTACTATTTTTATTTGACCCAAAATATTTTATAAGTATTTAAATATGCATTATACACATCACGTTGCAGTAATAAACTGGTTTGCATTCTTCACCTTACTCTTCAGGTCCATGGAGCTGATGGCCAAATAATGTCCGAAGTAACGTTGATAGTATTATAAGCGGCATCATTCTGAATTATTTTCAAAAAGCTCTCCATATAAACAATTGAAATAGCATAAAAAAAATGCCATCTGGACATAATTTTAGACTATATTATTTTGATAGTTTATCAAAATAGACTGTTAAAAATGTCTTCCAATACTCCAGCTTTTTTCTTAGTTCAACTTTAGAGAGTATCGTGTGTTTCTGGCGAAAAATTCGCGAGGATCCATCGTAAGACGTCCGTCGCTGCCAACAGACAGCGACCTACTGCCTGATTGGTTGAATGCGCACCACCCTCCCCTGTTTCATTCACAGTAATTGACGTCTAGACGGAAGGAATTTTCACGTCGTAATGGGGAAATTCCGGGACTGTTGCGCGTGGGACCAAGGGACTAGGGATAGATTTCACGGTCGGGCAATGTGTAACTGGGTTTCGGGATATTGGGGATTTAATCGTAGAAGCGTGGTGACAGGATATTTAGTTTGTTTATGCAAATTGGTTGCTCCACATTTCATGGGACCTAAAAATAACTGGTAAAATGTAAGTTTATTATAAAACACTGCCCAAACTTTCGCGAACTACTTACTTATGTTAGCTAGAATTGTAAAATACTAGTTGTTGCGCACAACTTTTTCTATAATCCAGGAAGAAAAGTAACCTATTTCCTTCCCAAAGTCATGGTCTACCCATGTGTCAAATTTCAATAGATAAAGATTCATATCGCGAATCATATTTTATTCTACATACAGGCTGACACTGACCTGCGAATCGAGATGTTTACTCTGACTGCTATCGACTGTACCTATTCGTAACAACGGTTAAGATCTTACAGAATGGGTGTAATTTTCATAATCGTTAGGTTCTCAGTATTTAAAATCTTTGCTACAAAAGAAACAAATGCTAATCAAGAACTCTGGTTTATTTATTTTTTTGAAATATTGTAGCGCTCATTGACGTCCGAGAGAATTGATAAATATGTTCTATTTCATCTGTTTTGTTGATATACGCACGACCACGCATCAAGCTATACATTTCCAGTATAAGCTGACATCTCATTGTACGAAAAGCCTATACAATGCTAAGTCAGCTAAAAGTGGAAAGGTATAGCCGTGTGTAGCCCGCATAATTCAAATTTGATTACGTTATTTGTAGTTCGCACGTCAGGTTGTATATTTAACAAAATATGATTCGCGAGCGTAACACGTGTGTATTTAAATAATTAATTCTAATCTTTAAAATCATTAAGACAACCCTTTGACTTCATTTAATCCCATTGAATGGCATTTCCTTGAAATAATAACACAATGGGATAAAATGAGCTTACTTATATTAATTACTATAACTCTGTAAATGCATACGTGCAGACTAGCGCGACACGACGTCGGCGTTGCGCGCTATTGGGCGATTTATATCCGTAGAACATTATTTGTATGACCGTGTCGCGGCGCGACAGGTCGCCCATGTGTCGCGCGCGTTTTTAACCGACTTCAAAAAGGAGGAGGTTTTCAATTCGGATGTTTATATATATATTTTTTTTTTTATGTATGTTCGGTCATAACTCCGTCATACATAGACGGATTTGCAATATTCTTTTTTTGTTTGAAAGGGGTTTATTTCGAAATGGTTCCATATAAATTTCATATACCTAGATCTTATGATGAGTTCCAGAGAGTTAACACCGGAACTCTTTAAAAAATGACAGCAAATCAACCGCGATTTCTGCTATCGCATAAATATGCATTGATTGTTTGGAATTAGTACGGGGTGGATACCACAACTAAAAATTAAGAAATAAAAACTTTTTTCCAAAAAAAAAACAACCGACTTCCTTAAAAACACTACAAAGTGAAAAATAACTTTAATTTCGGAAGTCAGTGGCAAAAAAAAACCGTAAATACAGATCCTAAGACACCGACTTCCGAAATTAAAGTTATTTTTCACTATGTAGTGTTTTTAAGGCAGTCGGCTGTTTTTTTTTTTTGTAAAATAGTTTTTTCATAGAAATTGTTCTACGGATATAAATTACCGATTCGCGCGCGACCGTCGCGTCACGCTAGTCTGAACGAGCCTTTACGGTCTCGAATCATATTTTATTCAACATACAGCCTGACCCGTAGTACCTGCAAATTGTAAAAAGCGCAAGATAAAATTATTTTTGCTGGACAATCTGGCGCTTACCCTTTTAGATGAGAATTAAAAGGCCGAACGTCAGTCGGTGTTAACAAAATCGATTTAAGCTGGCTTGTTATACTATTTTTAAAATTCCGTAATACGCAAGGCCAGCTAAAGATCAAAGGTCTTATCCCGAATGCTGTCGACTGTACCTATTCGTACGAACGGTTTAAGATCATGCAGAATATAAGTAATGATTTTTTAATTTAATAGTTATTAAATGGGATTCCGCCTTAACATAAAATTATTTAATAAAAAACACGGACGGTGCGAGTGGAACCCGCGCCCCTAGGGTACTGTCTTAAAGCTGTGCTCTGCAGCTTTGACCTTGATACTTCTTCCCGTTCCCGAGAAGGGTCTTGGCAGCGAATTGGGGTGTGTTCTATTTGTTTATTGAGTTACGGAACCCTAAAAACATTGATGTTTTTCTTACGTCCCTTTTGTTCATTCAGTGACTCGCTGATATTTCACATCGAATCGTTTGTTACGTATTGAGTGCGTACGTAGAGAGCTATAAACTAAATTCAATTTCATAGTCAGTGTGTTTCCAATCATTTTTAATGTAATTGAAATGTTAATTTCTCAAAATCCATTGATTATTTTGTGCAAAATAAGGGTGCTCGAATATTCTGTGGGATTTTAATTGGATCCGAAATGCGAATAACCGTAATACTTCTTTATTTTTATTTATTTTATCTCGAGATTTTAAAGTCAACAAAATTTCTAAAGAAAGAATTGGTCTCAAATGTCAGGATTTCAGGAAATACCCACCAAATTAATCGGTAATCTTAGCTTAGAAAGTAACATATATTGTTTTTATAATATAATTAATATTAAGTTAATTATAACTCTATAAATAAATATTTCATACGGCCGCGAATCCTATTTCGATCAAAATTGTTATAAACTGAGAGATAATTGCGTAACCCACTATTAGTATAATCGCTTTAATTTTATAGTTCAACAACAATTATTGTTGTTAAAAAGACAATTTTTTCGAACATATTTTGAAGCAATGGGCTAGAAATAATCTTCAAAATGATTCAGATAGTGCCTTCCGTAATTAGGGCTCAGAAGACCAATCCCCTTAATCAAGGACGTTCAAAATCTAGTCGCAAAAAAAAAAAACAGTGTTCGATTTTCAACTAGGGTAGGAGCGCTAAGCGGCGCATTGACGACCCTGAGCAAAAAAAAAAACAGTGTTCGTCATATTTTACGTCCGTGCATACGGGCACTTATAACAGATCCCTTTCGGTGGGAATCCGGTGAGTTGTTTGCAGGTATGACGTCAGTTTAAAGGCTCCTTCCAACAGGTGTGACGCGATAGTGCGCTGTGAATCTCGTAGATTTTTTTTGTATGAAATTTGTTCTACAAATTTCTCGATTACGGAGGCGAAAGCTGCTGTCAAAAGATGTTATTAAATCAACAAATTAAAATGAATACGCGCAAACAAGCATCTTGCTATAACCACAGACCAGGAGAAAGGATTCTTGTATGACATAAGTACTAAGAGTAACTTAATGTTGTCTATATAATTGAGTATCTATGCTATGTTTTGGTCCAAGACATTAGGTTGTAGTCATTCCCCGATATCTTAGCTAGTAAACGAACCATACTGAGAAACCGAAATTCACGTGTTTGTCTATTGTAAAGGTTTTTTTTTTAAATTTCCTCTAAACTTTGAGTCACATTTCCTTGCCTTATGCAGGAACATTTTTGGTTGACCTTTGATTCTCTCCCTATTCCTGCGAACTTTGCCACACCAACCAACTTGGTAAAAGAGGTAAAATAAATATTCGAAGGAAATGTATCAAAGTTTAACACTTTCACTGTTTCTATGGAATTCTTTTGAATTTTTTTTTCTTTGTCTCACAATTTTAATTGAATTTGTAATTCTGAATTGCTTTTGACATACAGGTTTGTCAAGAAACCTGTTACATAAGTTGAACAATAACGTCAATTGTGAAATTGACTTTTCCAGTGAAACTGACATTTGTTGTGTACCTATACATAATCAGACGAAGACGTTCGACACCTTTAGTAATTGTATAATGCATACTATATCTCAAAATTAACTCATTTAATCATATTTTCAGCTCGAAATCTGCATCACATGCCTCATGTTTAAATTGGTAACATGTTCACTCAAATTCGAAGACACAATGGCGAAAGCCAAGAAAAATGGAGATCCCATAGGACTTAGTAAAGTCGTTCAATATATAGTAGATGCAAAGCTACGCTCAAGTAATAGAAGATCCCTTAACTCTAAAAGCTTGGATAAAGCTAAGAATTTTTTTAATTACTTGCGAAACCGAGATGAATCTAAAACTAACTTGAGAACAGACGACCATGCGCATTTGGTTGAAAAAGAATTAAAGATGGCATTGGGTCATAAGAAATCGGCACTGCATGACAGACCGTATATTGAAAAGCGAGGAAAAAATGACTTCCTTGTAATACACCCTGAGGTCATCGACCCTTTTGTGACCGTAGTACCTAATCATATCTACTATAGCATTGAGAAGTCTTGCGTCAACTGGCTGGATGACTGCAGCTTGATGGGATTAAGGGAGAGGCTGCTAAAGGGACAAACCTCTATTTAACAAAAATCTGTCATAAAACTATCTACTTATTGGTACAAGATTAATACCAAATAAGTTATGCATTTTAATAGGAATATCTTCTATATACATAATAAATTTCCTTCATTTGCAAGCTTTGAAATCCTTGGATTCTGGGAACCGCGTAATTTGTCGTCGCAGATTCCTAATACTTAGAAAGCAAAATGGTTTTTGAATATCTACTTAGATATTGAAGAACCATTTTGAGATGGACACTTATTAGATCTTAACCTATAATATACATTTAATCTTATTGCTTTTCGACAGAAAAGTAAAATTAATATACATATTTAGATGTAATTTTGTAACATAATCAATGAGTAACGCTGAGAACATAAATGTAGGTTGTTGGTTTCATTTTACATACATAAACTTACGCTTTTTTCGCATGGGGGTAGGCAGAAACCCTAGAACGCCAACCTGCTACGATCTTTAGATACTCTTTTTGCCTCATTTAAGTTCTTAATAATATTCAACTCGGACGCGGCGGCGCCAGCGGTGATGCTCTTCACAAACCACGTCATTTGTTTCCACGGGGCAAAAAGCGAGAGGTGGGATGCTGTTTAGCTACGCTGAAAATTTCGTTTTATAATATTTGAATAAAAATAATCATATAGGTTCGAAATTTCATACACTACATTGCCTAAAATATTGTATCAAACGGCAGCGAAACTTACAAAATCCACCCTAAATTAAAATGTAAAAATACCTTCAGCATTTTATTGATCACCTACAGTGCAAAAGCCTCTTTTTTTTGTGGGTGGGAAATCATCAAATGACGTGTCCCGCTCTTGGGTGGAGCGGATGGGCATGTCAGACTGTTACTGACTAAAACCCACCCATGTTCCTTCAGTTGCCCACATGCCAGGGCCACGGTAAAGTGCAAACGCCTCTTCGAACATTATCTGCAGACATCTTAAAATGAATGAAGAAAATGAATGGCATGATTTCCAGGTTCAATTAAATTTTGAATTTATCTGTACAGGCAGATATTTATAACGCAAGGCTTGTGCGATATTATTGCATAACAAACTGTGCTCGCAGCTTAGCCCACGTGGTTGTTGGAAATTATCCAACGGGAACCTATTACCGGTACAATAACCTATGTTACTCCGTATTACATCAGGTATCTGCCAGTGACAGGCCCGACAAAAATAGGTTTAGCCGTTTCGGAAATTAACCGTAATAAACAAGCAAGTACAAAAAAAATTATCGATTTTTGTTATACTTTTATTCGCATTTACTAAAAAGCATATTTACATTGCTAACGGCCACTTGCTGCATTAACTATCTATTTATATGTATGTAGGTATGTATAGATAAGAAGTGACACATCTTTATGAGGCCGATGCATCCTCCTAATCTTGGCGTCGAATGTCTTGGAAGACAGTTTTGGTGCTCTTTCGTTGTGTGAAAAATGATCGCAAACATTTACCGCCACCTTGACAGCAGATATTAATAGATGAATTAATATTATTGTATCCAGCTGTCCATAGTAACACATTTATGCTCGTGATTGTACGCCTCCGTAATGTCCTTTAGTCTCGTTATACGTCATCACAGTATGAGAAATGGCTTTAACCTTGCAGCTACGAGTACAGTCGCTAGCATCAATCAATCTGCCTAGGCTATCCCCAATTATCTTGGGGTCGGCTTCTAGTCTTATCGAATGCAGTGCATACTAGTTCCAGACATAGGGCTCTGCTCTGTGAAGGAATTGTGCCATATTAACCACGTGCGCCAGTGTAGGTTGCTGAATATCACGTTTCTATATATTTTTTTATTGTTTCGAAAATGCTGGTTTTCTCATTACGTTTCCTTCACCTTTCAAGGGCAGCGCTGACGAAATAAATCGCACAAAGTAAACGCCGGTGGCCAGTTTTCTAGAAATCTGTCAATTTCTCTCTAATGAATTGAAGTTTACTTATTTATCATCGAAAACGAAACTGAACATTCATCTTCTCAGTCATCATCTTTCAGTTATTTGTACCTCGTTTGAAAACAACGTAAATAAATACATTTGATTACTAATAACATTTGCCTTCATTGACCTGGAAAAAAAATCTAATATTAACTGAAAACTGTATCGAATTTATTATTTACTTCGAACATTACGTAATACGTATATATGCGGTTAGCGGTATAACGCGTTATGTAGCACACAGTTTCGTTTAAACCGATAGAGCGATGTTTTCAGAATTGTCCATGTTAATAGAGAGGTGAAACAAACCCTTGTTGTAGATAAAGTTCAAAGTTCGCGCATATGTATTCACTCTCTATTCACACCTGTGCGCAAACTTTATAAACACTAATGAATGAGTTATCCGCTTATAACTCAGGGTACGTAGTAACTTTGCGCAGGACCTAGTATGCAATTTTATTACTCTTTATATTCGCTTGACTGGTTTTACTGTAGTTTGCTGCTCCGTGTATTCTGTGACCTACTTTACCTAGACTCTTCTGATAAGGGCAAGGTGTCCTTGCAGAGAGGGAATCTGTATATTTAAAATTGTAATGTACAGATTGTTGATATATCAACTTTTAATTTTGTGTTTAGGCTGACGAATAAAAATTCGTGTCTCAGCATTTTTGGAAAAGGCGAAAAGGGGGATGAAATTGTATATGGAAAGTCCGTTTCATCCATTTTCAAACACTAAATTTATTATATTAGCTTAAGGTTGGAAACGAACAAAGTATTTGAAAATTTGTATTTATTTTGTTCATATCCAAAATTTTGTATTCAAATTAAAAGACTCCAGCCAGGGCTTTAAAACTTAAAACTAGGGCAACTACACGCTACAAGCATCCCCTGTGGGGTACGGAACTCGGCTTAGGGCATCGTTGGTAGAGGGCAGCAAGGCATGGGCTAGATCGAATTATTATTTAGGGACAAATTTATAGCCACAGGCTCAGCGGTGCGGGCAGGCTCGAGCAAGGGTTAGAAGCGGGTACAGACTAGGACATCGTGGCGGGCCTCGACGCGACGGCGAGGACGGAAGGACGGCGGTCAGTGGCGGTGTGTCTTGAAAGTGTTCGTGAGTCTACTACTCTCCTGGAGAAGGGTTGTATCGTCATCGGGAATGGTTAGGGTATAGCTCGGTCGGCGAATCGTACTAATGGGAGAGAGTGTAGCGGGCAGCTGCCGCGATCAGGGAATTGGGGTACTTCACAGCTGAGTCGAAAAACGCTGGGTAAGGCGTTTCATGAATTGCTGTATGGTGGGCATTCTAAAATTTGGATGGAGATTCTCGTTTCGGATATAAAAGGAGGCTCCCATAACCTTTCTAAGGAAATGATTTTGGAGGGTCTGCATCCTATGGATGTAGTAGGGCTTAGCGTGCGCGAAGACGACGCACGCCATGATAGGGCCGTATGACCACGTTGTAAATTCGCAATTTGCACCATAGGCACTATTTGCTACGGGTAGTCAGATTTAGTAGAGCCTACTGAAAGCGAATGCGGCGCGTGAAGGAGCCGTCGTTATGTGCTAAGGTGGTGGTCGAGAATCACACCAAAGTATTTGGCTTGCTTCGCCCAAGAGTTCGGCTTACAGTACATAGTGATCGGACTGAAAAAATAATGTAAACGTGTATCGGGCTATTAGTAAACCTTTGCCGCCCGTCTATCTTTCTATCTGTCTATCTGCCAAGCATATATCTAAACTACCTGTCTTTCATTTGCAAAGTAAAAATTTAAAAATGTTTTGAAAATTTCAATTATTTCGGAAAACATAAAAACACAGTAATATCCCCAGAGACGGTTATAGTACTTTTTATTTATAGTTTACTAGCTTTTGCCAGCGGCTTCGCCCGCGTGGATGTCGATATCAACCCCCTATTTCACCCTCTTAGGAATGGAATTTCAAAAAACCCTTTCTTAGTGGATACCTACTCCTCACAAAGAACACACCCTCCAAATTTCATGTCTCTAGGACTAGTGGTATAGGCTGTGCGTTGATATATCAGTCAGTCAGTCAGTCAGTCACTCAGGACTTTGAATTTTATATATATAGATATAGATGGCATACTCCCAATGGCGATTATTGCTGCGTAGTATTTTATAAATGCTGTAAATATATTTTTGTTTATATATTTTTTGAAAGTTTCATTTTTGTGCTAAAGTTACCAATATATACCAGTGTATTTGATGTTAAAGCATCGAAACGATTAATATCCATAGGTTTAGCCACGCACAGTAACACGATGCGGTTGATCTAACTTCAGAAAAATACGTGCAAGTTCATCGATCATTATGTTATCTGTTGCTGACCCACCTTATTTTTATTGAACTCTGTGGGATAAAAGCGTTTATTTCGTCATTCATTTGCTTTTCGTGGTTAACGACGAATATCTCGTACTTGTTACGCAGGCGTAGTATATCTAAAGCGCTGACTAAGGACGACCTCAATCAATTATAACAAACAAGTAAAATGCGCAATTAGCGACGCGAGGCAAAGGTGCTGAACTAACAAAATACCGCGGCACCATCGCGCCAGCGCAACATGAGGCCGAGCACTTCTATTTCGGCTTTGAAGGAAGACATAACTTTAGATTTAGCTAGATATAGTTTTCTTTTATTGTAATTCCTTTTACTTGAATTAAACTAGTTTTAAAATCTAAATTGGTTTTTTTTAAGTATCCCGGCCGCAGCCTTCGTAATTGGCGCAGTCGGTAGGATTCTCGAGGTTAGCTAGGTCTATCTTATATCGATATTATCGCTACCGCGCGTGAGCGATCGCGGCTAACCTGCTGTCAAGCTTCATCGAGTATCCGAACTCAAGGATTGCTGCCGGGAGAGAACGGGATCCAGACATCGACCCCAGAGACCGATATGAAGGTTATGTGAGTACGCTTGAATTATTCCCTGTGTTGCTTCCTGTGTACCCAAGTCTCTTAATCCTTCAAAATTTTCCACCCACGTAATTTAGGACCTCGCGAGTCTACATCAGGTAGACCCAATAGTAGGCAATTAGTATTAGATTCGAATAGGGATATAGATTTAGGTTTAAATAGTTTATACGAAGACTGCAAAATGTCGTGCGATCCGGACACGATTTATAAGGCTCTACGCCCAGTCCCCGAGTTCGATGGGAACCCCAACGTACTCACGCGATTTATTAAACTATGTGACCAGATAGTTAGTACTTATTTAAGTAATGCACAGGGCAGTGAGTTAGGTAATCTATGCCTTTTGAACGGCATACTAAATAAAATAACAGGCACCGCGGCAACTAGAATTAATTCGAATGGCATCCCAGATAGTTGGGCAGGAATACGGAATACTCTAATTAATAGCTTTGCCGACCAGAGGGACGAAACGGCCCTCTATAATGACCTCCTAGTATCAGCTCAAGGTAACAGCACTCCACAAGAGTACTACGACCAGTGTCAATCGTTATTCAGCACCATCATGACTTATATATCGTTGCATGAAACAGTGAATACCACCATAGAAGCGAAACGTACACTATACAAAAAACTAACAATGCAAGCGTTTGTACGTGGCCTAAAAGAACCTCTGGGTTCCTGAAAGCATCGAAAGGGCGCTGGAGTTTGTTCAAGAGGAACTAAATGTGATGTACCTGCAAGACCGTAATGATAGCGCGAGTGTAAAAAGGCCACTTCCAACCGCTCCTATGCCCAAATTACTAACACAGCCCACAGGTTTTCTACCCATGCCGATGCCGAAACCCTTTTCAAACTGGCAACGGCCACCGGTTCCGCAGAGCAGTGGGAGACCACCTATGTTCCAACCACATGGCGCGCCACGTGCGCCCATCGCACTTAATAATCAAACGCGTACGCAGCAAATGTTCCGCGCGCCGCCGCCTAACTATAACGCGCAAAGTAACGTATTCAGAATTCAGCCACGGGCCCTAGCCCCGGGACCTCAGCCAATGAGGGGGGTCAGCCATTTTATTGCTAAACCCATGCCAAGTAGACCTCACGACTGGGGCAAGTTTGGCAACCCGCCCCCAATAAATTATTTTAAGACCCGTGAGATGAACTTCAACGATTGTAACGAATATAACTACGATTATTACGTCGTGGAGGAACCCTACTCTTATGATTACGACCACGCTGACTATAATAACGTCTATTATGACGACGGCAACTACTATTACGTACAGGATCTCGGACCGGCCGTACCGCCTGAGCAAAAACCAATTCAACCCTCTACTAAATGCGAGGAACCCCAACCCTCGACTAGTAACGCAAACCAGGATTTTCAGAGGAAACCCCCATTAAAACCCTCAAAATAGAAGTCAACTTGCAAACGCAACGACAGTTGCCCTACATAAAAATATCCGACCCCCCACTAAACCTACTCATTGATACCGGAGCAAACCAGTCGTTTATTAGTCCTACAGCTGTACAACGGTACTACTCGGAATACCCTCTTAACTATGACCCCTTCGAGGTGACTAACGTCCATGCCACAACTAGAAACGACTATTCTATAACTATACCATCTTTCCGCGAACTCAATGACCCTAGCGAAATTAAATTATTCATATATGACTTTCACAAATTCTTTGATGGACTTATCGGACTAGATTTACTGACCAAATGGAATACGAAGATTGACCTAAAGGACAACCTACTGATTACGGCTACCGCAAAGAACCCTATCTTAATGTTTAATTCGCGGAATGTAAACCTTTACGAGGCTGTTATACCAGCCAACACTACTAAGCTTATCAGACTACCCATAAACGCTAAAGACGGTGACGTACATATCTCACAACAATACCTATGCAATTGTATTGTAAGCGAATGCATTACAGCCGTTTGTAATAACCGCGGCATTGTAGAAATTCTAAACCCATCAAACAACGATACTATTCTATCCCTAGACCACCCGGTAAAGGCTGTAGCCTTAAATAATATCGAATGCATGAACCTAGAACAAATACCCGACACATCTCGCATTAATAAAGTAATATCAAAATTGCGGACAGATCATCTTAATGAAGAGGAGAAAATTAACTTAGTAAATATTTGCTCGAAGTATGCAGATGTATTCTACATAGAAGGCGAACCCTTATCTTTCACCAATAAAGTAAAACACCGTATACGGACTGTAGATGACACACCTATTTATACCAAGACTTACAGATATCCTTTCGTTCATCGCCAAGAGGTTAGGGAGCAAATTTCAAAAATGCTGGAGCAAAATATAATCAGACCCTCTGACTCAGCCTGGAGCTCTCCTATTTGGGTTGTCCCTAAGAAAGCAGACGCTTTTGGGAAACAAAAATGGAGACTCGTAGTAGACTTCCGAAAATTAAACGAAAAAACCATAGACGATAAATACCCCATACCGAACATAACAGACGTCCTGGACAAATTAGGGAAGTGTCAGTATTTTAGTACCCTTGACCTTGCCAGCGGCTTTTATCAAGTGGAGACAGACCCTGACGATATTCATAAGACGGCATTCAACGTAGAACATGGGCATTTTGAGTTCTTAAGAATGCCCATGGGTTTAAAGAACTCCCCGTCAACATTCCAACGGGTAATGGACAATGTTCTGAGAGGCCTACAAAACGTGATCTGCCTGGTCTACATGGATGACATCATAGTGTACAGTACCTCGCTCCAGGAGCACCTAAATAACCTAGAAAAAGTATTCCAACGACTCCGGGAGTCTAACTTTAAGATTCAGATGGATAAGTCCGAATTCTTGAAGCTAGAAACCGCTTTCTTAGGTCATATAATAAGCAATGAGGGAATTAAACCGAACCCAGACAAAATTGCAGCTATACAGAAATACCCCATACCCAAAACCGCAAAACAGATAAAACAGTTCCTCGGACTTATAGGATACTACAGAAAATTCATACCCGATTTCGCTAAAATTACGAAACCCTTTACTCAGTGCTTAAAGAAGGGTAGGACCGTTACACTTACTAAAGACTACGTTGACTGCTACGAACGATGTAAAAACCTCTTAACAAACGACCCAATCTTACAGTACCCTGATTTTAACAAGGAATTTATACTGACTACAGACGCCTCCAACTTTGCAATAGGAGCCATACTATCACAAGGGCATATAGGGTCAGACAGACCGATTTCATACGCATCCCGAACATTGAACGAAAGCGAGACAAACTACAGCACCATCGAAAAAGAGCTTCTCGCTATCGTGTGGGCCACTAAGTACTTTCGACCCTACCTCTTTGGACGCAAGTTTAGGATAGTTACGGATCATAAGCCATTGCAATGGATCATGAGCTTGAAAGAACCTAACTCGCGTCTAACTAGATGGAGATTGAAACTCAGTGAGTATGACTTTACTGTAGTGTACAAAAAGGGCAAAAACAACACCAATGCCGATGCCCTCTCGCGAGTAGAAATACACAATGACGAGATAAGCTCGATAATAGCGAACCCTTCCGAGAAACCCCCGTCGATAGCAGACTCTAGTACTGAAACAGCCCATACCAGTAACGAAAACCCTATACTCGAGGTACCAATCACCGACGAACCTATAAATAAATTCCACCGACAAATAATCATGACAGTAGTAGGAGACATTAAAAAAAGACCGACCGCGACCAAACCTTTCGACACCCATACTCGCACCTCCATACAAGTTTCACAATCTAACCTAATAGATGACGTTGTAGCCGCCATAAAAGAGTACGTAAACCCGAAAGTAAAAACCGGCATTCTTATTAACCCCCCTTTGAGTATGTATGACATCATTCCCATAATACAAGACAACTTTAAAAGCTCTGCAATGAACCTCGTGCTATGTAAATCCGAACTCGAAAATGTAAAACAGTACCTTAGGCAGCAGGAAATAATTAGGCACTATCATGACGGAAAAACGAATTATCGTGGCATAAACGAATGTCACCTAGCCCTCTCGCATAAATATTACTGGCCTAAGATGAGAGACCAGATCACAAAATATGTTAACGAATGCACTATTTGTGGTCAGGCAAAATACGATCGAAGTCCCATCAAACAAAAATTTAACATAGTGCCACCGGCCACTAAACCGTTCGAGATAATTCATATGGACCTTTTCACGGTCGAAAATGAAAAATACCTAACATTCATCGATGTATTCTCTAAATACGGGCAAGCATATCTTATGAAAGACGGCACCGCAATTAGTATCTTACAGGGCCTATTGCAGTTCTGCACTCACCACGGATTCCCTGTAACTATAATAACGGACAACGGTACCGAGTATGCTAATCAGCTGTTCGCTGAATTCACTAGACTCCACAAAATTAATCACCATAAAACGCTAGCTCACAGTCCCAATGATAACGGCAACATAGAAAGGTTCCACTCCACGTTACTCGAACATATAAGAATCCTACGTATTCAACATAAAAAAGAACCCGCCAATAACCTAATACCATACGCCTTACTCGGATATAATAGCTCAATCCATAGTTTTACTAAGTGCAGACCATTCGATGTAATAACTGGGCATCTTGATAGCCGAGACCCGTGGGACATCGATCTTAGTAGCCACCTATTGCAACAGTACGTATTAAACCATAGAGATCAAATGAAAAAAGTATACCAAATCATAAACGAAACCTCTCTTACTAATCGCACCTCTTTAATCGAAAATAGAAATAAAACCCGCGAGCAGGAGGAGGAGTATCAACCCAAGCAACAGATCTTCATTACACATTCTACATTCTACGATTACGACACACTGCGGGGAAGCTACCTTGCCACCATTCCATTGCACTGCTCGATACACACAAACGAAATTACCTTACTAAACACCAAGGACGAGATAAAAGGCCAACCTGTAAAAGTATTGAACGTCCCCTACACTACTGAAATGCAGGAGATAAGCTCATTACATGCAAATCTAACATCTATTAACTTTGATAGACTACACACTATTCAGGACAGAATAACTCTTCGTCGTTCTTCGTTTTATGTTATACTGTGTATCGCAGCCATACTCACAATTGCGATGATAACCAGAAGATATTTCCCTGGAAGAACCCTTTCCAGGAAACGGAACCAAAACGATGCTGTATCCACAGGACCAGGAAATCATGAAGACGCAGTTCCTGTAACATCTGAAACGCATACGCAACGAGAAAACCTACCAGCAACATTTTCACTAAGCGTTTTAAAATAGTTGCTGAACTACAGGCGGAGGTGTTACGCAGGCGTAGTATATCTAAAGCGCTGACTAAGGACGACCTCAATCAATTATAACAAACAAGTAAAATGCGCAATTAGCGACGCGAGGCAAAGGTGCTGAACTAACAAAATACCGCGGCACCATCGCGCCAGCGCAACATGAGGCCGAGCACTTCTATTTCGGCTTTGAAGGAAGACATAACTTTAGATTTAGCTAGATATAGTTTTCTTTTATTGTAATTCCTTTTACTTGAATTAAACTAGTTTTAAAATCTAAATTGGTTTTTTTTAAGTATCCCGGCCGCAGCCTTCGTAATTTACTCCTTCACTAAAGTGAATTGCACTGGATGACAAAATGAGGCTGAGCATAATTTTGGAATGGTCCATAAAGTATCATTCATTACCATCAGTTAGCTTGAATGGTACCAAGGAGGTATGAAAATACTTGAATCATTTTACTTCCCCTCCATTTTCTGCTTATAACAGCATTATTTAGAAACTCCATCGAATCCCCATTTAGCTATTAAATTCAGTTGCTTATCTATGAAATCTTTCAAGGGTCAAGATCATACGTTAAGATTAAAGATAGATAAGATTGAAGATAGGATTTTGGCAGAGTCACTGATCGCTTTGGAGGAAAGTACTGTTGTTAGGCATGTTGCAATTTATAGTAAAATATGTAAATATCCTTAGCACTTACTCAAATTCCTGACTTTAGCAAGAATGAGAGAACCGAATACTGTTGGAATCGAAGACTGTTCGAATATCTAAATCTTTGAACAGGTCCAAAACAGATGATCATGTTAAAGGTCCTTAAGATATTAAATTTGCTTATTCTTTCTCATAACTTGGTTGAATGACCCAAAGTCATAACATCAGATTGGATGCAGGTTGACCAATCAACATTTGTCTAAATGCTTTCATATCCTGAAAACATTTTTTGCCACCTTTGTGCAGTGAATACCTCCTTTAATTTCTGACAAAATTCCTAGCCGATCTTCATTAACATGGCTATACTCTGAACAAGCCTTCATAATTGAATAAGTATTTTCAGTCTATTTACTATTAAACGTGTACGTATGGATTGAGGAGCCATGTCTCATATTTTAACGCGGGTACTACAAATATTTAGTATGTCTAAGTTGCTAACTAAACCATTCATTAGAATCACAAGTTGAACATGAGATGTAAGCAGATAAACTTTAAATAAACTGAACAGTAAATTCAAATTTCCGTTTATTTATTGGAACTCACTGTCCATTACAACTATTGCGTGATTAACAATTTTACGATATAATTAGTCAACTACCCTCAATAGTGAAAGTCCATTGAAAATATTTTATAAAACGCATTAATAACAAATTACACTCACCGGAATAAAACAAGAGTTCATAAGTTGTATGGATGCATCAATGTCCATTATTGGCGTCATTCGTTATTTACATATTACTGGAAAAATACTCGATTAATTTGCCAGTTTAATAAAGCTTTTGTTTTGTTTTTAAATACTTGCTACATAGGCTTAAAATCAGAACTTGTTATTTTGCGTTATGATGACAAAACATTAAAAAAATAAAACACAAAAATATATCAACATTGAACAAAAAAATTATCGCTGCATTAATCGTTATGTGGAGAGTGCACCACAAAAAAGCCACCAACGATTGAGTCTCAGTCGTAACTCGTAGCCCTTTTAATGAGGAATGTTGAAGTTTTAAGCTAAATATCAGAGTTAGTCGGTCACTGGTCCAAAAGTTATAAGGGTTTTATAACTGGTCGTTCCGGAGAGAGCTTACCACAGCGTAACCCATTTGAATAACCAAAAGTTAGAGCACCTAGCGAAGATCTGTTCCGTCTGAAATTGAATCGCTAATTAGTGGGGATTATTCGCCAAATATCAGAATCTGTTGGTCTCTGGTTCAAAAGTTATTAGCATTTCTCAGTGGCCGTTCTGGAGAGAATTTCCCCAGTTTGGCCACATTTATATCTCACAAACTGGGTCACCTGGCGGAGATCTGTTTTGTTCCAAATTTACTCACTAATTAGTCGCAATCTTTCACCAAGTCACAGATTTAGTCGGGTCAAAGTATAGAAGATATAATGAGTTCAATTTTTAAGGTATAGTTCAAGAGCTAGATTGAAGAGTTTACGAAAAGTTCCCAAGAAAAAATATTTCTAGTTTTATCAGTCCTCAATCATAATTATTTCAGCCGAAAGACGTCCACTGCTGGGCCGAGGCCTCCCCCGATATGAGGGGATATGGCATAATCGCCACAATCGGTTGGCGATCGCAGTATGCTAGTAAAATGCATAGAGAACGCTACTGCCCTTTATCAAGTTAGATCTTAAGTCCTCTCTTACGATACCCACAGGAAGAAATCGGGTTGTGCTTTTCTTTACGTCCGGCACCACACGGACACGGATGGGTTTATCGGTGTAAAGTCCTTAGAAATAGCAGGGTAGGATAAATTTTACGAGGTACTCGTGGTCTTCGTGGACCTGGCGCAACGACTGGCCCCCTTCGGCTTCATTGTCGTGCCAGTTGCCTAATACGAATTTCTCGAATTGTCGATTCGCTTGCCAAAAAATGTAAAATGTTGTATTATTCAAAAGCGACGATTCGCCTGATTCAGGCGAGTTAATTCGTGCGACTCGACTAATGCGACCCGTAATCGTGTATTTATTGAATAACATATACGCCACATATCCTCACACACACTCACACACACCCTCACACACACTCACACACACACATACACACAGACACATACATACACACGCACATACGTACACACACACGCAAATTTCTCTTCTCCTAGCTTATATTTCCTAATGCTTATGTAAATAAGTTAATATGTTACCATAACTATGTAATAAGTCTATTGGTGTATTGTACGTAGTTTATGTTAGCATAAATTTTTGGAATCACCGACTCCCAAGTCACAGGCAATAAACCTAGTTTGGGAGTCAGTAGATAAATTAGTTTCACATCTCCGTACCAAATTATTGTACAATTGATTTGTCACCATATTATAGATAATAAAGCATTATTATTATATTATTATTGAATGGGTTTAAAAGTAAATTTTAAAGAACGTGTGTGTTTTTGATGTGGATGAAAACTGCTCCGTTGGGGTTTCTGTGTTGGTGTTGTATAAAATATTTGTGAAGGAAATGTATAGAGAAGTAAATAAGTTCCTCTAGGTCGTAATACTGGTGGAGTGTTACGAAATTACCTTTACTGATCTCGGATGGGTGGGTGAAGAACAAGTAGCTTGTAACTTCGGTAATGTGTTACAGTAAATTAACTAAAACTATTTACAGATTAAAATATAGCGTCAAAAATTAATCCTCATGTCTGTCGACTGGAAATGTACTTAAGAAACTGGTGACATTACCACGTTGTATGCGATGCTATTTATAATGGTTTGTGCCCTGGCTTACAACCGGGTCGGGGGTTGCTAGGTAGAACAGTAAGTATTAAAACAGATTCGTATTCACTGTATAATTGGGCTAGCAGGTATTTGCGAACAATTTGTTTACTTGGCTTGTTCTAAAGTTCCTGATGCCACGCATTTATATGGCTTTATTATTTAAGTGACTGAGGAAGAATTCTTACATGTACAACACAGCGTACGCTTTCTTATCGAATCCATTTTTTTTAAAATATATTTTGTATGTACAGGAACGCCTCTTGTAGAGATTTCTTATTTACAAGATTAGATTATTGTATCAGTATGCATGTGCAACTGTTGCCACATCTAACCCAGCAACGGTGTTACTCTTCCCGTGTTCATTGGGCGTCTAATTACATGCCACAGTTTCAAGTATGATTATTTTTATCTAACTGTGAAATGACCAAAGATACTACTTAAACTTTACTAATATTATAAAGCTGAAGAGTTTGTTTGATTGAACACGGTAATGTCAAGAATTACTAGTCCTAATTGCAATATTCTTTCTGTGTTGAGTAGCCTATTTATTGAGGAAGGCTATAGGCTATATAACTTCACGCTACAATCAAAAAGAGCGGAGCAGCAACTAAAAATGGACGTAACTTGGCAGGCAATTCGATGCGACGGGAAGGGTCAGGGGAGAAAAAATTTGACGCGGACGAAGTAGCGGGCAGAAGCTAGTTAGCAACATTCACGAGACTGCATAGGGGCTTCGCAATATTGCTAATTAAAGTCATGTGTAAAAACCTGCAATTTGTAGGACCATAACTGAATATACAAATGTACCGTGTGGTGCCGGACGGAAAGGTACCGTGTGGTGCCGGACGTAAAGAATAACACCATCCCATTTCTTCCCGTGGGTGTCGTAAAAGGCGACTAAGAGACTTACTAGAGAATGGGCAGCAGCGTTCTCTATGCATTTTACCACCATACTGCGATCGCCAACCCGCCGGCCAAGCGTGGCGATTATGGCAAAGCCCCCCAAATTGGGGGAGGCCTAAGTCCAGCAGTGGACGTCTTACGGCTGAAATGATGATGATGATGAACTGAATATATGCCACGAATAGCCTAATTTTTACTATAGCGCTCCGATGATATCAAATCGTAACCAAACAGTTTCTGTTTTGCTACCACGAAATAAAAAAGTCATACGTTAGAGCGCAATATTTTGCTGAAAACTCTTTCCACGCGTGACATCAAATTAAAATTTGCGATGCTGTATTAAGGCGCGGGCCCACCGCAGCGCATGCTGTGCACGGGCACGCGGCGCATTTTAGCTGCGTGTATTAATTTGTTTGACAACGTGGGTTTACGTTTCCACTGGAGTACACGAAGACTATGTATAGCGTGGCATGACGCACGGAGAGGTGACGCACGTGCCACTGCAATCCACGGACACGGGCTTCACTGCGCAAGATTCATCGTCAGAAGAACTGTCTAGCACTGTGCTTGACAGTTCTTCTGACGATGAATCAGTGCCAGTGCCATTCTATGAGTACCTCGATAAGATATACCTATACGAGAAACATGAAACGCGTCCGTTCCACAAGGTGTATGACTAAAAACTGCGCTGCGATAAGCGAGCTGTACATAATCGTGGGTCATATTCGTGTACTCCAAAAACGTGTGGAAACGTAGACCCACGTCGACAGCGTTGAGCTATGTATCTGCATATTCAAGCAAGCCACGCATGTATTAATGATGTCAATTCATGCTTAGCCTCTCCGTGGGTTGCAGTGGACACAACCATATACATTTTCTTACAAAGCGAAGCTTAATACACGTGCGTAGCCTCTCCGTGCGCCGCGGTGGGCCCGCGCCTTTATTTGGAATAACATACCTACGGAGTCTTATTGAATAACTGAATTGATAAGTTAAAACTACGTCATAAGCTCCTGTAAACATTCTTAATTTCTTTTTTTTTTGAGCTGTGGTGGTGCAATTATAACGGTGGGACCTTTTTTTTTTTTTTTGGGAAATCATCAAATGACTTCTCCCGCTCTGGGCGGAGTGGGAGGGCGTGTCAGACTTTTACTGACTAAAACCCACCCGTGTTCCTTCAGTTGCCCATGTGCCAGAGTCACGGTATCTCTTTCGAACAATCTCGTGACCCTGGCAGGCATCGGTCCTAGCAGACCCCTACATTGCTGCTGACATCTCTTTGAGGCGCGCGTGGAACACTACGCGCCGTCGACCCGAGCCTGATCCTTACCGGGCGGCGAGCTACCCATTGCTCGCCACCCGCAAGCTCGCGCCTACGGTGGCCGGGAGTTCGCTATCGACTCCCGACGCCCGGGGCGTCTCCTCCTGCGGCGGCTAGGGACGTGAGGGTGCAGAGACTGCCACTCCCTCACGCGCCCCGCCTCCTCCTTCGCGAGCATTACTGCTTCGCAGAAGGAGGTGACGGCTTCCCATGCCCTCTCGCTCCGTACCATGGCTCGCACCAGGGCCGGACGCGAGAGGTCGCCGCCGCCGATCGCCTCAACGGTGGGACCTGCGAGCTATATCAAAGATTGAAACCAAGACACTTACTTTGTGTAAAATATTTCATCAACACTGCTCTCATTACATTGAAGGAAAACATCATGAAGAAACCGGTATACTAGCAGTGGGGACATCCTAAGCTAATTATGTTAGTTATTAGTATATAACCATACTTATTTTCATGCGGTTCTTATGATAATGTTCGTAGAGTTTTTGACAGCATCATAATGTGCATGAGTCACTCATACCTACCAGCCGAACTAATGAAAACGATTGTAGTACCTATACTCAAAAACAGGACGGGTGATATTTCGGACAAGGCAAACTACCGACCAATCTCCCTTGCGACCGACGATCACTGCTAAAATATTGGACAGTATGCTTGACTCGTGCTTAAAACAATATCTGTGCTTGCACGATGCACAATTTGGGTTTCGACCTAAACTTTCAACGGAAAGTGCAATTCTAAGCCTCAAGAATACTGTCCAAATATTATACAGATCGTAAGACCGGCCGGTATATGCTTGTTTCCTGGATTTTTCCAGGGCTTTTGACCATGTGTCATACGATATGCTCTGGAGGAAGTTGGGGGACAGGAATGTACCGGCCGAAGTTTTGCAAAATATTGCAGTATTGGTACGCGAACCAAACGAACAAAAGAAATGGTCCAACACACTCTCTGGAACGTATGGGCTGGAGTGCGGTGTGAGACAGGGGGGGTTGACCTCTCCTGGACTCTTCAACCTTTATGTTAATGACCTCATAGTCGAGCTCAGCAGCATCGTGTCGGTTGTCGGGTTGGTGGTGTTAATATTAACAGTATCAGCTACGCGGACGACGTGGTGCTGCTGGGTCCGACTGCAGGTTCCATTGCAGAGATGTTGAAAGTATGCGAGGACTATGCTGCTGCACATGGACTCTTGTACAATGTTAAAAAATGTGAGTACATGGTTTTTAAGGCCGCCGGTTAATGCGCAGACTATGCCCCTAATCTTACCCTAAATGGCTTGAGCATAAAAAGAGTAAATAAATTTAAATATCTAGGGCACATACTTACCGACGACCTTAGATATTGAGAGGGAGCGCAGGGCATTGGCGGCCTGAGGTAACATATTGGCACGTAGATTCTCCCGCTGTACCGACCAGGTCAAGATAACACTTTTCTAGGCTTACTGTCAGGGTCTGTACACGGGGAGTCTGTGAACCAGCTACACCAAAAGGTCGCTAGATAACCTGCTCGTCATATATAATAATATTTTCAGAATGCTGTTGAGACTGCCCCGTTTCTGAAGCGCGTCGGAAATGTTTGCACAGAATCGAACTGACGGTTTTCATGCGGTCATTCGCAAAAAAGTCGCAACGTTAGTAACAAGAACACGGGCCAGTAGCAATAGCATTCTGAAAACAGTATCAGAGAGTTTTTATTTTCCCTTATTGAGGCATCTTGTGGAGAGGATGGCCAGGTGAGAAATTCGTATTTTACTTGGTCATCTTCTGTGCAAAATGCTTGATCTTTCAAAGTTCAGTAATAATAATAATGTACTACTAACACTAGCTTTAAGTTATTATCACACTAACACTATGGATCTTTGTTGTTTAAATAAAGAAATTACATATACAGAATAAGTTTTTATCCAGTGCGCAAACTGTAACCATGAATTCAGCATATCATTCTAGACCCCCCAGTGTAGAAAATTTTCGTCGGTTGTACAAAAAAAAAATCTGCTGTTCCATACATTTTGACCCTGTATGTATTGCATTTTTCTATGAAACAGTTGATTTTTTTTTGTAAAACCGACGAAAAATTTCTCCGCAAGGGGGTCTAGAATGATATGCTGAATTCATGGTTACAATTTGCGCACTGGATAAAAACTTACCCTATATGTATATATAATTTATCCAAGAAAATCTTTCAGGTATATTTTAATATATGTACTTAGGAGTTCTCTCCTTTGCTCCTTTTATGCTTACGCAGAATAAGGCGTATTTAATGGCAATGGTATTGTTTTACAAAGATGGAATAGGTCATATACCAAATGAAAACAACACAGTGATCAGAGAGGACATCAAAAGTTGCTTCGGAAACACCACTGCGAAAGTAATTCCACTGTTAAACCAAACGACGGGCTCACCTGTAGCTGGTGACATAACAGGCTTTGTAATGTTGTTCTTATTTCGGAAGGATACATTCGAGAACGTAAATGTGGCAGATATACCAAAGTAGCTAGCTTTAAAAGTAGTTTACGAAAAACCAAGAAAATGTCTTTAAGAAACATGAAAAATGATAGTCTTGATGATCTTGCTTAAGATAGTCATTATAACGAATCAGCGATGAACACAAATTCTATCACGGAAGAAAATTTTGATGAAACAAATTTTAATAAGAAGTACGTAGTCTTCTACGCAGTTGAAATTAAATGCATAACTCCAACCGACTACAGTTTATCTAAAGAAAAAAAGTTGTCATATTAAAACTCCACTTTACAAAAACCATCTAAACAATATTTGTGAAAACGTATGTTTAGAGACTCGCAGTTTTGATGCAGTCAATGAAAACGAGAAGAGATATTTTTAATTTAGTTTCTCGAATATTTGTTTACTAACTCTTTTATTGTTTCTTTTATTTTTTCATACAACATATTGCTGGGAAGTTGGCCACTTGACTTAAAACTTACGGCCTTATACAACATAATAAGTTTTCCTTTTGGTAATTCGATCTAGTTTTTCAAATTCGAATGTGACAATTATTGAAATGCAGTTCTTTTTACAAATTTGACAATTTAATGTTAGACTAAGTTATCAGTTACGTGTTGTGTACTGTGAACTGTTCCTCGGCGGAATAAAGTTTGTCATTCAAAAATAGCTCTATGATTTTTACCTGGTACTGGCGATAAACCGTGTTAAGGCTCGTACAAACAGGCGCGACTTGTCGCGCGACGTGTCGCGGAGGCGATTCTGCGATTTATCGCGACGCAATACCTTTCACACTGGCGCGACCACGACCAACAAATCGCGCGCGACTAGCAGCGCGACAGTTTTTCGTACATTTTGTATGGCGTCGCGGCGCGACGAGGTCGTCGCGGCTGCGAACCGACGTCACACAAAATGGACCTTATGTTATCACGCTGCTCGACGCGGAGCAACCGTGTCGCGGCGCGAAAATTCGCGCCTGTGTCAAGAGTCGCGTGTGTTATATTAAGCAGTATATAACTATAACTGTATATATATAGCAATTATCAAGCTTTGAATGTCAGAATGATAACGGCCTATTTACTGTGTATAGGAAAGGGTTTCAATAAATAAAGTACAGAAAGACAAGACTACACATATATTATATTTCAATTAGGCTTGTCAGTATTAATCAGAAAGCTAGTCGTCCGTTCCAAAAATAGGTCTCCATGGAGAAGAAGGACAAGAAACTCCATGGAAACAGTACTGAAGTATTATATCAACACATTTCTTACATTGCCATACATTATCATTATCTTAAATACATTAATACTATCTCTTGGACCATTGTCCAAGAGAACTCTGAATAATATCAACATGATCACAATAACAACAATATCTAGAAAAGAATATGAATATTCCATTTATATGATTTAAAACATTAGCAATCTGGCAACACTATAACCAGTACAACAACATTGTCATAATAGGCAATAATTAGGACTATAATAAGCAATAATTAGGGATTATAATATCAATTACTTAACTTACGTGACCTCTGGTCGATCCTTTCCACACAATAACAGCACTAGAACTAATCAACTGGACATCTGTCAAGCAACTGACTGTTTCACTGTGGCTCCGGCCTTTTATACCCGTTAACAAACGGTTATGATTCAAAAGTGACAGTTGAGTCAAATCAGTGTTTGATTTAAGAAAAATACGTTTGTTAAAAAATAATTGAGTAAATTCAATAATTAAACATTAGACACATATTAATTACATGTATATATCACTTGCGTTTTCATAGACATTGTTCTACGGATATAAATCGGCGATTCGCGCGCGACCACCGCATCGCGCTAGTCTGCATGAGCCTTTAAGCTTTGAATGACAATTAATTTTCTGTCGAATATTGATCAAGTTAGGTACTCTATGTTATCAAATCAAATACTTATTTGGATGCACTAGAGCACGACTTAAGAGCTGAGCACTTGGCGGTTTACAATGTAGCATCTTCCACTCCAGTCTATACAATGCCAATGAATAGAATAAATTTATTATCTTAACAATGCCAATGAGTAATCCTCTATTATTTCTCAATGAAATATTTTAAATCATATTAATAATGTACTTTCTTCGCCTCTTTCTCGATAACCTTCATCTTTTCTTTTTTGGTTTATGTGATGTTCTTGTAGATGTATTAGCTTTTTGTCAGGCTGTTATTTTAATGACTAGGGAAAACGTTAAAAATAAACTTTATGTTAACAGTAAATGTATTTCCCGTTTTGCGTACTCTAAGACGACCTTTATGAATGTCTAGTCAAGCCAGTTGAAAATCCATTAAAACGCTTTCATTAAGGAAAACGATAAATTGGAAATGTCAACGTTTACGTGATTGATACACATTGATGCGAAAAATGAACGTCTACAATATGTAATTGAAGCAATTGACTATATTACTACATTTGCAATTGATCAATTGCAATTGGGTTTCGGGATCCCTTTGCATTAAGTTATGGTATCGAATATTGTTAATAAAAACGGGCGTATGTGTTCCAGTTCCGATATTCAGGCAAAAGTATATGTGTAATTTTTTGAACGCACGTTAGGACCTAACCAAATTCTATCACCAAGCCCATAGCAGGATTTAAAAAATCTTAATTTTAGGAGTTAAGAATTTGGGGTAACAAGACTAAATCAATCGGTAAGGCATTCTTATGATAGACAATTTATATATACAAAATAAAGTTTTTATACGCATCCGAAGGATTACACAGAGGTAAAAATTTAGCCAATTATGTTTATGGCCCGTGTAATAAAGGGGTGAGCTTATAATTACTATCAACCGGGCACAAATGCAGATTCCGGGCTGCTTCTATGAAATTTCAGATGAAAAACCCCACACTTTGTCCTACCTGGGAACTGAAACCACAACCTCCTCTTCAGCGGTAGAGGTATTGTATCTTCCCACCTCTTTAACAGCAATTCGTAAGTGTATTACTAACTCAGCTCTGAGATCTTCGTTTCGGGAACACTCTACCATAACGTGAAGATCGTTTTTCACTTTCTCACATTCTGTGCAGTTGGGGAAAGGAACTTATATAAAGAGATAGGCACAGAAAGAAGTGACATCACAATCATCGAGTGGCATCACAATTCATCTTCGCCAACATCTTATATATTAGGCAAAATATACACTTGTACACTAAAAATAGTGATATTCATAATATTAACACTAGAAGTAGGGATAAACTACGTGCTCCGTTTCACCGGCTTCATAAGGTTCATAATTCTTTTGTTGGTCTTGGTATTACCTTTTATAACAAGCTTCCCTCTGCTTTGCTAGATTTGCAGTTTAATGAGTTTAAAGCTAAAGTAAAATCCAACCTTTGTTCAAAGGCATACTATTCTATCAACGACTACTTAAACGATAAGAATAGTTGGTCGCTGTGATCAACTCAAGACAATGTTTATGTTCTTTCAATTCAGAATTAGTCTTCCTACCGACGGTTTATATGGGTAGTTCATATATTTTTTTTTTGTTTTTATTTAACTGCTTTTGTTAGTTTATTTTCTTTTCATTTCATTTATTGTGTATAAGTATCATTTGCATCGTATATGTAAGCGGGCACGCCCTTTATGCCTAGAGGCTTTATTAAGGTTTTAAGTTCTGTTTACGATTTTGTTTTATTATTATTTCAGCTTGAGTTTAGTTTTCAATGTTTTGTTGGTATATTGGCGTGTGCTAGCTGACATATGGCGAAAAATGTATGTTTTGTTTTATAATATTAATAACTTACACAATACTGTATAGAATCAAGTTCTTCTAACTTAACAGACAGCTGTGCTGCTGGGGAGTTTGTTCCGCCACTTCTTCTTCCCAGCTAAAGCACTAGGAAGTGTCGAAGGGCGGGCGTTTTGGGGGGACTGTCTCATGTAACTTTGACGTTCAAAAAGTGCTGACTCTCAGCCTAGTTTGAATAAATGACTTTTGATTTTTTGATTGATTTTGAAGTCTGCGAACTGTCACAATTTCTGCTTTACCTAAAAAACATTAGTCAAACCATGGTGATTCCCATGGTTCTCCTTCAATTGCTTTATTACAAACTCCCTTTAGTTACTCCACAGACCTCAGTTACAATGTTCCCTCCAGTTTACAAAAACAATATTCGCGTAAAGATCTTATGCAATCGGTTTAAAAGGGCTGGATGTGTAACGGCATGCCGCCGCTTAAAGCTAATCCTGCCAATTGGTCTACCCTTTTGTTCCCCACTACGGCTACGTGGGAGGGAATCCACTCTATATCTCTATATATATCTATGTATTTTTTTAATTGGCGCACAATTTGATAAGGGAGGACACTGAGCGAAATGATAATTAACTAAAGTTATAGACTATGATAAAATTATAAAATTTGTATTATCAATATGTATGAATTGTGTATATAATGTATGCCAATGCTACACTAACTGTGAAAGAAACTACAATATCCAGGGGCCAATAAACTGGCAGTACTTTGCCAATGTGTTGGATATCGAAAAACGAATATAAGGAAAAAGAAAAACGAAGAATAAAACGAATGAAGTATTAAAAAAATACAATCAAGACAATAATCATTGTTTTCCAGTCGCCGAAATTTTAATTATTACTTGGTATTTAGCTTCGAACACACTCTCACTTTCCACTTAGGCGCCTTAGTAACAAATAATGCGTTGATGATAACAGGTTAGGCCAGGAGTGCAATGTCAGGACAGAGACATTTCAGTAATCTTTCGGTTTTAATCTACATGGGTCCTCTCTGACATTTGTAACCCTTCAGCTATGTCGTCTGTCTCCACATTTCTGCACAGGAAGGGAAGAGACATCAATCAGTAAATCACAAACTTCGTGCCAGTTTTTATTTGAAAGTACCCTCATAAGTTTCCGACATTCCGAACTGCATTCATATCAATCTTTCAATCAACTCAGCTTATCGCAGTCCATTGGATATAGGCCCCACTCATGTTGCGCCACACCCTGTCCTCTGCTCTTCCGCATCCAGTCTGCCTTCATATTATATTTCTAAATTCATGGGGTAGGATTACTTTGTTTAGCTAATGACAATCTTTTTCTACCTTCTGTAGGGAACACCTCAGAGTTTCAGTACCTGGCAATCATTATCGTCAAAACATTACCAAAATTGAAATGTATTTATGTATTTTACACGATTCATCCCAGAAATTCTTTGAGCTTTAAACATTTCGGTCAAGGCCAACTCTCTTAGTAATTTTTCTTTTTAAGTCACTCTGACATAAATTTTATAAATCTTGAATTATTCTGAGCTCCAACTGCCGTCCACCGTTTACTTGTCTGTCTCATTTACATCCTCAGTAATGTAAATCTCGGAAGCAATTGCAATGTTGGCAATTCGCACACGTTCGTGCCGCCGCCATAGTATCAGGCCGATCACGACTGTGCTATAAATACGTCTTGATATCACCGCAGGATGAAACACTTAGTCCACAACTTAAGGGTATTGGGCGGTGTACTATGAACTTGCACCTCTACTCTATCTACGAGAAATAGCAATGATTTTTTTCCCGACCTGTCAGCTGGTATGTGCAATGATTTAAATTGTATCTTTGTATTTTTCCCTATTTTCCATTTACTTCAATTTTTCCTGTCTGCCATCAAGTAAACCTGTAAACCATCAAGCTGATAACAACCTCCTGAATGTACTCTGGTACGTCCCGAGTGGTGTGATAACCGGCATCAGTATCCATCAATTACACATGTTTACTAAATATAGCCCTTAGATGGTTTGGTCATGTTGAGAGGATGAATGAAGGACGGCTTACAAAATGTATTTACAAGGCAGATGTGAGTGGAAACATCGGGACTTCGGGAGGGGACACCCTAGGAGGACATATAGTGACCTACCTGATTGGTGATGTTCTTCAGAAAGGTCGAGTGCGTAGTACTCGCAACCGGCGTGTATATATGACCAATTGTATGAACCTAAACGAGGCAAAAGGAGTGTATAGGGATCGCAGCAGGTGGCGTTCCGTGGTTTCTGTTTACCCCCATGGGAAAAAGACGTGAGTTTATGTATGTATGGCCCTGCATACTCTATAAAGAACAGTTAAAGTGCTGTTCTGAGAAACGGGCTTGAATGTATCGCTCACCAGGTCGCTTCTACACTCTTCGCCTTCCATCGAAAGTGACAATCGACATCAAATCAGCAGTGAATTCTTGTCCATTCTTCTTCACTCCACTTTATATATTCAAGAAAGTAGCACAGCCTCGCTACTCGATATCCTCACTCGATTTTGGGACAACTTTCAAGGCTGTGGGGCTTAAGGTTTTCTTCAGCAAGTCTTCTTTTCTGTGCTGTCACTAATGTAGTCTCTTTAGGTCTAAAGAAGCTTTTGTTGACTTCAACCGCATGGAATGATGAAATTTTTGTTCTTGTGTAGTAGTTTCCAGGTGCACATCAGTCATTAGCAAGTCTGTTCAGATTTTTTCCAATTTCTGCGTATCTTCGTTTCACTTGCCAGATTGTTCTTAATGTTACATTCGCCATTTTTGCAGTACGACGCAAACTGATGCTAAGTTCCAGAAAATGCATGATTCAAACACATTCTTCAGGAGAAAGAGGCATAATAAGTAAAGTTTATGTTTAAAAAAATCATCGACTAAGAAATAAATAGGAAAACAGAAACAAAAGCCAAAAATAGGACAGCAAATTGAAAAGGAGTATTTTGTTCATATATTTTTTTCAGCCATTCCTAAACCCTTAATTAGGCAAGATAAAAATGTTGTAGTAGGAAAATGCCGTTAATATATTTTGTTCAGATGAATTCAAAATACACGAGTAAAATAAAGTAAAAGATCTTGCCTGAAGGGTTTCCTGAAAACACAATGTTAAAGTATCCTCAACAAAATG
The DNA here is from genome assembly GCA_947507805.1 of Aporophyla nigra. NCBI lineage: Eukaryota > Metazoa > Arthropoda > Insecta > Lepidoptera > Noctuidae > Aporophyla > Aporophyla nigra. The sequence goes on along the minus strand of OX382291.1, from coordinate 5,654,630 downwards.
CTATGATTAAAGAATTAAGGTCCACCAACACTTGTATATAAAACAAAATGTAGGTATATTATTTTTTTTTAAATTGAAAAACGTTTACATTCAGTCATTTGGATAATTATGGTGATAATTGAGGTGACAATTTCTACCTTTACCATTTCTACCTTTAACAAAACATTCCATAATGTTACATTTTAGACAAAAAACGGTAGTAAACCCTTTCTTACAATAAGGACATATACCATATTACCATGATAAGGGAAATTACCGATATCGTAGGATGTTTACACTTCTTTTATTTCAGGGTTCAAATCTTTCTGTGCAATTTTACCCAGTCTCCAAACTGCGTTAGCTCTCCAACCTAAGCCGTCCTCTTCTTCTGTAAAAGTAAGTACCAGCGTATAAAAAAGTGGTAAATGATCTCAGAAGCTACAGCCTGAACCAAGTTTTTGTAACCCCTTTTCCGTAGCTTCCGTAGCTGTCGCTTGCTGCCTGATTTGGTTCCTTTGTAGAGAATTATTATCTCATCAACACTAAACTTTGATTATTCTTAAATTTCGACTCTGTTCAACAAATTGGCCTTAATTTAAAGTAAGGATCAGAGTTTGCTTCATTATTATCAACGAAGTGCAGATATCTCCGCATAAACTGATAGCGTTTCAGTGGCATAACATGTATGACTAATGAAAAGTGTGTATTGGTACACCAATAACCTAAATAAGATGGCAAGGGCATGCATTTGGTTCTTCCTCGAAAGAATCCAGACCCATTAGTGAAAATGTAACTGAAGAGGCTTCAGATGACTCTGATTCGTTTATAGTGACTGAACATCTCTGTTTCATTTTCAAAGCTGGATTCCCCCGCTCACTTTGGAAGGAGCGTTTTCAAGAGCCAAATATGCCGTTTTTTTTTTTTAGGGAAATCATCAAATGACCTCTCCCGCTCTGGGCGAAGCGAGAGAGCGTGTCAGACTTTTACTGACTAAAACCCACCCGTGTTCCTTCAGTTACCCATATGCCAGAGCCACGGTATCTCGTCTGAACAATCTCGCGACCCTGGCAGGAAGAATATGCCTTGATCTTGAATTCTGAAAATAATACATGCACCCAAGCAAAGAAAACATAGAAATAGCACGACACGTACAAAAGTGACGTAGCGTGAAAGGTATGAAAATTAAGCATTTGTTTTTTTTTGAATTAATTTCTCTATAAAATATTCAAACATCAACTTTAGGCACACATAAATTAAGTTTAATTCGAAATTAGGACAACCTATTAGAAACGTCATAAAAATGTACATAGAATATATATCTAATAAAATATATATATAATAATGTGTATATGTGTGTATGTGTGTATATGTATATATATATATATATATATAGAGATTTTAATAGAAACTGAACTTATAATATACTAAAATCGATTTTTCAAAACTATATTTTGAAATTCGAAAATATATTGATCCGATTTCAAAATAATATGTCATGCCAAAGCGAAGCTTGCATTGCATTCCCAAAAACAATTCCACAAAAAGCTGATCAAGCATCGTTAATAGTTTCATTTCGTTTGTTTATTAGTTTTTATACTCCACAAATTTCTGGACAGATTTATTGAAACAATGGTTCAAGGGCTTAATATCGATGTAGCCCATAGACCATTGTTTCTAAATTTAATAAATCTCACCATGCAAATTTGTGGAGCACACTCTGCATACACTATTCACACAAGATTACTCACCATCGGATTTGTCGGTTGAATATTCTTAACTATCACGTTTACTGACTCGTCGTATTCTTGATCAGATGAGAAACGGATTGCAAATAATATTATCGTTTTGATAACATATTATATAAATAGAAATAAGTTATAAAGCTCGCAGAGCGCGTCGTGTCGTAGCCATTTTAGCTCGCTAAAGTCAAGTAAAAAGTTGACAGGCGGGCAAAATTTTTCTTCTTTTACATCCTAAAATAAATAAATTAACATTGATAAATTTTTTGCCTATAAAATAGAGATCCTCAGAAGAAAATTCTTAATCCTTTCGTTATTGTGACGGTTGAGTAACGTAACGCAGCCTAGAGGCGTATTTTTTTAAGCATTTCACTCAATTCATGCGGTACCCACTTTTGAACCTTTTTACTTTACCAATTTGGTTCAAGTGAATTAAAATTGTTTTGTCAGTCACATCAAAGATTGTTCTATAGGTCAACATTTCCAGAATGAAAACGTTAGAACCAAAAATGTACTTCGTTTGCTTTCTCAGCAGCTTCCCCGTTGACTTGCATCTGAAGCGTTGTAGCCACGGTGGTACTTGAATTCGTAAATATCGCGATATTTTAAGTTTTCCATATTGTAATCAAAACGATGTCAATGAAAAATCGTGCAACTAATTAAGAGAATAGTAGTCACTCAGCAGCCAGCACTATCACTGAGAAACCTTGGTGATCGTCGCTTGTTCCTTCTGTACGAAGGAAAGTGTGGGTCTTCAGTGGGTTAGATTAGAACAAACCAGTATGCCAATCGAGCTTACTACATTACTTATTACAGTTATTAAACCGTGATCGTGTAGATTTACACCATTACGATTTCTATCTACATCGGGGCTCATGTTCAGAACTGAAGTACCAACTTGTCCTTATCGTTACAAGTAGTAACTTTCAAACCTACCGCGATGATGCGGTCTAAATGCTTGTGAGTTTTGACAAATAAAGATCTAATAATTTTTTCATTGTGTGGTGGTTCCTATCCCTATATATAGTTTCTGATGATACGCATGCTAACTTAAATTATCCCTAATTTTACAAATGTGTATACATTTCTTCCAATAATAATCAAGATACTAAAAAAAAATTTTTCAAGGGTAGTGCAAAAAAAAACTGCCTGATTAGATAGTTTTTTTATATTTTTTTAAAACCTGTTTGGTTAAAAGTCGAGTTAAAGTTTAGTTGAATACGGACTCGGTGAGATCGCAAGCGTACGTGCATCCTGCTTCAATGTACAAGCGAGACTGACAGATAACGGCGGGGGTGAGGAGGTAGGCCTCGATGGGGTGCTGTAGGGGTCTGGGGTCTTCTACTACTGATTTAATTTATCAAAGAACTTGATCTTCTGATATTCGTCCTCGTGGTGGTGAAAATCCATAAATCACTATTTTCAGTATTTACAGATTTCCGACTTGACTGTTAAATTTATATTTGTTTTCAAGTTGTATCACCTAATAAATAGATCTATCGCCACGAAATATTTTCGTTCTCAGATAAACAAAAAGTGTTCCCAGGTATGAATTATCAAATTATTGTTAATATAATGTGTAAAATATGAGATGGATTACCAATAAAATTGTAGTGCATTACATGAATATAAACTTCGTTCTTATAATAATAGTTTGATTACTTAAATACTACTAATATACTTTGTGCTCAGAATGGTAGATCTGTCCCCATCACATAACATCATTTGCTATCGACATTGGGTGTGTAACGGTTGTTATATTAGGATAAACTGGATGCAATCGGGACTTTAAGGCATCCCGACTCGGATAGGTTAGGTTAGAAGGGGATGGTGGGGTCGTTTGAGCGAGCGAAGCGAGCGAATAGACCCCGCCATCCCCTTCGTGGTTATTTTTTTATAAACCACCAAGAAGTAGGAGCCCCGCTAAGCGGGGCTCCGACGACCAAGCCCTGGTGATCTCTTTAAATTAGTTTGCTTAAATACTATTAGGACAAACCTATTATAATAAAAACTAAAACATTTATTTGGTACTTGACCCCATATCTCCATGATTTTAGGTAATTTATTGTAGAATTGATTTTATATTGTTTGGTGACTACATTTTGATGACAAATCTACTATTTTGCGGGCAAACCCTATTATTTAAGAAACACAAAACTAATTAAATTGGCGACAGCTTAAATCATACCCTTTGGAAGTTCCTTTTTAAAAAAGATGACATCAATGTCGTGGCTAAGGAATGTTTTATCTAAGATGGCAACTTCATAAAACTCTTCTGTGAACTGCCTTTGATTGGCAGGTCACATGCGCAATATCGGGGCTGCTTTATTGTTGATCCATCACTTTCTTAATACGAGTGAATGTACCGTCGTTAAGCGTAAAACTATTATTTTCACGTATTTATATACGTGAAAATAATATTTTTACGCTTAACGACGACGCAGATTTAAGAACCTCTAGTGTATGTTTTATGTGACCAGTTGAAGTGGTGAGCGTTATATCGTATATAGTCTCCAAGAAATTGACACTATAAGAAAATTGAAAAAAAAAAATACTCCGAAACCCAAAGGTCAGTTAATGAGAATCCACTGCGACTAAAAACTTAACATTTATGACTTGAATATCGAGATTACAATTTTTCATTGTGACTTTGATTTCAACTGTGACTTAATTGATATTATGTGATTACTAGCTTTTGCCCGCGGCTTCGCCCGCGTGGATGTTGGAAATTAATGCAAGAGGACGTACTACCGCGATAAGAATGTGTTATTCCAGGTTATATAGGTAATATAGACTCTGTGTGCTATTTTCGATCCAGATCCATTCAGCCATTTTTGCGTGATTGAGAAACAAACACCCAATCATACATATTTTCACATATATAATATTATTAGTAGTAGGATTATAACTCATATTTACTTAGGATTCATAGTTTAAGAGAACATCATGTGTGTTGGTGTTTTTAAAATAAAAGTAATAGTATTCAGAGTAAGAAGACTGCGACATAGGGCTTGGTTTAGTTGAATATAAGTCTTCCTGGTTTTTCTTAACGCTCCTATTTTACCTATCAGACACTCAATCATTTACCAGACACCGAACATAATTATAGGAATAGTACTTTTGCCAGTGGCTTAGCCCGTATAGCTGTCGGAAAATATCACCCGGGAACCTACTACCAGGATAAAGTAGGTATCCTATCTGTTACGTATCCATGATATAATATATCTTTGTGCCAAATTCGATCTAAATCCGTTTGGCCGTCTTTGCATCATTGAGAAACGTACATCCAAAAATCTAAACATCTAAGCCATTTCGCGGTTTCTTACTTGGAATAATACTATTAGGTTTATTTTGAGTATAATGAACACACGTGATATTCACAATTACTATGAAGCCAAAGTAATATGAATTACAATCCTACTTATCCTGTACTACCCGGCAGCTGCCAACGCGCTCTGCGCCCGCTTTTTAAATCTCTAATATCTTCTAAGATATTCATTTAAATTACATGCTGTAAAGGGCCATATTGATCTATATTAAATGCACAATGTATTTAAGGTATTTAATTGGATAAGGATTAATGCTGTATTGCTTAAAATCGCTTCGTAAATAAGCCCTTATTTCTCGTAAAAAGTAAAAGATAAAAAATGGTTATTGTGGGTTATACCTAAGAGATAGACATATACCATTGCGGACATTTTTGTAGGCCTTTTTAAGGTGTACAATACTGTAGTACATTATTTTGTTCTATTTCGTAGGATTCAGCCAGGGTTTTTCGAATTTTGAGACGTACATCAGCGTAGTTTTCGAAGACAGTTATTTTTTTCTAAAATAAAAGAATCTTTCTAAAATAAAAGTAGCCTAAGTTACTCCTTGTTACATCAGCAATCTGCCAGTGAAAGTCCCGTCAAAATCGGTCCAGCCATTTCAGAGATTAGCTGGAACAAACAGACAGACAGACAGACAAAAATTTTAAAAAATGTTGTTTTGGTATATGTATCGTGTATATATATATCCATATACACTTAGTAAAAAGTGTTTTTCTTAATATTAAAAACAGACAATCCAATTTTATTTATTTGTATAGCCACCTTAACCATCGCCCCTATCTTTTCTGTACGCATTATAGATTTTGATACTTAAAGCCTTTACCGAATGCAATCACATCTCACTCACTGCAGCTATATGTATATTTTTTTCTTGATTCAATTGGTTTTCAAAAACTAATAATTTAGTAGAGGGCAAAAAATTTGTGAATTTCAAAATAATATAATATTTTGCTTTAATTATATTTATTTTTACATTCCTACTTGTAACTACTGATTTGTAGCGGGAGTAAAATTTAATATCATTTTTTACCCAGATAAGTCGTCAAAACTGGTCAAGTAACAAGTTTTGTGGACGTTTAATCGTTTAGTGCAGCCTTTCCCAAAGTGGGCGTTATCGCCCACTTTGGGAAAGGCTGGTTTAGTGGCTTCGCTTTACCCATTGTTCATATAAGTGTGTGTTTCGAAATCAGATGATATTCTATTGTATTCTATCGTTGCGTTCTGTTTATTACACGCTTAAGAAAAATATGGAGCATAAATAATGACAATAGCTAGTAATTTATTTCAGTAAGTTATCCTGACTCAATTTTTGTGATCCTTGATTTCTGTGTTCCCACTACCATCCAGAGTTCAACGAGTCTGTCTCCATCATTCACATGCTCAGTAATGTCAACATCGGCATCAATTAACTCCTGTTCAACATTTTGTGTTGAGTCTCGTCAGTTGCATTTCTACTGTCAATATCAATCTGAATGCATATCTCCACGTCATTCATCATTGCGTTTTAATTCATGTCGCTACAAACTGTATCATTCCTTACAACACAAATGTTGGCAATTAACGATACGCAAACGTGCATGCCATCACCACCGGAGCCGGGGTTGATGTACTATAGCAAAGTGTCCGACAGATTACGAATGTTCGAACACGTTTAAATCACACCATCTGTTGACGATTGACTGAGTCCACAATTTTGAGCACTTGGCGGTTTACTATGTAGCAACCTGAACTTCACTCTATGCAGAAATAAAGAGTATTCCTCTATTTTTACTTCGGTTAAATTCTATCGTGCTATAAAATAAAATTATCACATAACTAAAATTAAAAAAGTTTTTTTTAAGAACATGGTTTTAATTGCGCTAAATGAATAAAATAAACTACCCTTCATTTTGTGTACTGTGCAAGCCCAAAATAATATACTGGCAGCATTCTTCATTCAGCAGTGCCGCGAAGGTGACTTACATCTATCTAATAACATAGAATTCACATTCATAACAAATGGAAAGAACTTAATTTCCCATATCTGATGGGGTTGCATGTGTATATTATATAGGACCAAAGTACTCATCAAGACGAATCAAACGAGCCCAAACTCGACGCGGTTACGTATTATTACGGAGATCCTATGGCTACTTTCCAGCTTCATCATCAAACCCTAGTTGCCATTTAGGACCAAAGTACTCGTCAAGATGAATCATACGAGCCCAGACTCGATGGGATTGTGTCATTTTATTGCGGACTTCCAACGGGCCACCTTCCAGGTCCATCATCAGACCCTGGTTATCATCTAAAAACAAAGTACTCATCAAGACAAATCTAACGAGTCCAAATTCGATGGGGTTGGTCGTTGCATTACAGAATTCTTATGGCCACCTTCCAGCTCCATGTCAGTCAGTTTTATGTCATCATAATATTGCATTGTCCTACAATATATACTATATGCGTGCAAAATGTCAGCAAAATCGGATGAATATATCTGCTTTATAATTGAGTTGTAAGATTCCACCCGAACAAACATAGTTACATACATACATTGCAAGTTAAATAAAAGCTTGTAAAAATATACACAAATATTTTTTGTTACCAACTGAATTGGAACGCTTTTATACCTGTTTTTATTATTACTACGCAACACCTTAAAGTTATGCAAACGGTACCCAAAATTCAATTGCAATGGGTCTATTGCAATTGTAGTAGTTCAGTTAATCGATACAAATAAATAAAATTGGAGTGCCTGTTTTTAATATTAAAATAACCACTTTTTACTAAGTGTAATATGGATGTATACACGGTACATATACCAAAACAACATTAAAAAAAATTTCGTCTCTCTTTCTGTCTGTTTGATCCGGCTAATCTCTGAAATGGTTGGACCGATTTTGACGGGACTTTCACTGGCAGATAGCTGATATAACAAGGAGTAACTTAAGCTACTTTTATTTCAGAAAAAAAAAATAGAAGATCACGAAAAAAAAAACGAACGAAAAACTTTTTTGTTAGTCGCGGGTAATCTATACATCTATACAAATAAATAAAATTGGAGTGTCTGTTTTTAATATTAAGATAACCACTTTTTACTAAGTGCATATGGATGTATACACGGTACATATACCAAAACAACATTTTTTACAATTTTTGTCTGTGTCTGTCTGTTTGTTTGTTCCGGCTAATCTCTGAAATGGCTGAACCGATTTTGACGGAACTTTCACTGACAGATAGCTGATGTAACAAGGAGTAACTTAGGCTACTTTTATTTTAGTAGACAAATAAATAAAATTGGAGTGTCTGTTTTTAATATTAAGATAATCACTTTTTACTAAGTGTATATAGATGTATACACGGTACATATACCAAAACATTTTTTTTTACAATTTTTGTCTGTCTGTCTGTCTGTTTGTTCCAGCTAATCTCTGAAATGGCTGGACTGATTTTGACGTAACTTTCACTGGCAGATAGCTGAGGTAACAAGGAGTAACTTAGGCTACTTTTATTTTAGAAAAAATAAATAAAAGTTAAAAAAAAATAAAAACACGCTGTATTTTGAGACGTATGTCAGCGTAGTTTGTGATGTATGTCAGAGTAGTTTTCAAAGACAGTTTTTATTAAAAACTTTTTGTTAAATACCACGCGGACGAAGTCGCGGGTACCAGCTATTACCTATAATATAAACTGAATTAATACATCTTACCGCGGTAGTACGTCCTTCTGCGATAATTTCCGACATCCACGCGGGCGAAGCCGCGGGCAAAAGCTAGTTATTTATATAACATTATTGTGTATACAATGAGAAATTATACTTATTTAATTATTTATTCATAATACAGTAGTGGAAAAAAATAAGGGATAAAAAAACTAAATTTTAGTAGTTTTTCATAAGGCTGTAACTTCGTCAAAAATGGTCGTTTCGAAATGAAAAGTAAATTGAAGCTAAATCTCTAGTTTTAACATTTTGTAATCACAGCCACGTCTATTACTCCATCCTAAAGAATAGAGGAAAAAATCTTTTTCCTGGTCCAAGGACTTAGTTTTTTTTTTTTTTCGATAAATTAACTGGCCAACGTGGATTTTTTTTATCGTCTCAATCAACGTCCATCTTGCGCTGAGATATGAACTTTGAATGAAAAAGGATCATTTCGACTTCGACCATCAATATCTCAGCAATCAATGGTCGCAAAGCAAATTGGTGGTAGATTTTTGAAATTTGTTGTCTTTTAAAAATCAAGAAATAAAAGGGTTTTGAGGTCTTTTTGGAACTCACCGGGTAAATTGAAAAGATTGAGGATACCATTAATTTGAAGTATGCATTGTACAGTTTAATATACCCACAAAAACCCCAGAAATTTTCTACTGAATCCATCAGGCTGTTTTTCTGTTATATTCAAAACTAAAAGATCACTTTTTTGTTCTCAAAATCTAGATAAAAATAAAAAATAAACGTTTTTTTCATTTAACATTTTTCTCGTCAAAAATGTTCAAATCTATGAAACAACTAAAAAATACAAAAAAAAAAATATTCAAAAAAAAATCTTTCATCACATTGCTGGGTGTTGCAGTGGCAGTATAGTTCGTTTAAAGGGAATTCTGAGAAACATTATCATAATCAAGAAAATCACTAAAACAGTAACTTTAGTGAGTAGGTTGGCCGTATCGGTATCAAAACTATGTAAAATAGAGCACGGTTCGGTAATAAAAAAAAATAATCACGAAATCTAAAATTACTTAGATATGTAATAACTAATAAAAATATTTTCATTACGGTCGGAGAATCGTACTAATGTGGGAGAGAGTGTAGCGGGCGGCTGCCGCGCTCAGGGGATTGTAGTGCATCACAGCAAATTCAAAGAAACGGTGTGAAAGGCGTTTTAAGAACTGCTGAATAATGGGCATTCTAAGATCTAGGTGGAGATTATCAATTCAGATATATCCCGTATCCTTTCTAAGGAAACGGTTTTGAAGGGTCTGCATCCTATGGATGCGATGTGGCTTAGCGTGCGTGAAGACGACGCACGTGTAAGTCATTATATGGCGTATTATCGCGGTGTAGATACGCAATTTGCACCAAAGGGACAATTTGCTACGGGCGGTTAGAACGAAGTAAGTACAGTCTACCAAGCGCGAATGCGGTGCATGAACGAGCCGTCGATATGTGCTCCCACGAAGCTAAGGTGCCACCACCTTAGCTTCATGGGAGCACATATCGACGGAGGATAATCAAATAAATCAAAATAAATAAAACACAAACTAAAACGGAGAAAATAATTTTTTAAAAAGGCGTTGGGTTTTTTATGGAAGCGTGTTTTTTAAACTATTATTTATTTTCAATTTTTTAGTTCAGCTAGTTACAAAAGAGTGTTTTTAGGGTTCCGTACCTCAAAAGAAAAAAACGGAACCCCGTCTGTCTGTCTGTCAAGACCCTTTATCTTGGGAACGCGTGAAGGTATCGAGTTGAAATTATGGAAACGATATACGCAGGTCTACGGTCTCTTGAAGCTGTGAAAAAATCATACTTCTAAGTTAATTAGCTACTGAAAACATCCTTACAATGACCTAAACACACAATCAAGCACTCTAACACTCCCGCACACTCACACGTCCATACACTCACACACTCACACAATCACCCATACACTACATCTACTAACGTTCTTCTCACATGCTTAACCTAGATTTTAATAGTAATAAATAAACTATAAATGTCGTATGATTCCCTACATTCTGTCAGCGCGCCTAGTACATAATTTATGAAATGAAAATGTAAAGGGGTGGGATCCTGGTGTCCTGAAACACAGGCCACGAGCCTAGCTCAGGCACCAGTCTCCCACAGTATATACTTACCTGAATTGTGTATTATTGTCGAATCTGACCAATGTAAATTAAGTTATGTATATTGTGGTGAGAAAATAAAGTTGATTGATTGATTGATTGATTAAGGTAAAAAAAAATACGGCCGTGAATGCCGCAAAATAACGTATATTTCGATAATCTCAAGGGAATCAAAATTTATAGGGTATTTTCCGTTGACCTAGAACTATGAAATTTGGCAAGCAATACCGTCTTATACTACAAATATAGGAAACAATCTAATTATTAAAACATTTGTAATTAAATCAGAAAAATAATAATCATAATCGGTTCACCCAGTCGAGAGTTCTAACAAACATAAAAAAAATACAGACGAGTTGAGAATCTCTTCCTTTTTTTGAAGTCGGTCAAAAACATGGTCCTTATGCAAAGAACGGCGCGGCGGTCCAAATTTTGAATTGAGTTAACGGTATCATATGAAAGAGCTTCATTGGGACAAGCTTAAATAGATTTTTAATTATTTACTACCAAACCATCGGTGCGCGAGTCCGACTCACTCTTGACCGGTTTTTTTTTTAGAGAAAATTCTTGCTATCTTGGTAATCCTGGCTAGGATAATGATGAAAATCAAGTCCAAAGGAGTCGGTTACAAACATAGTAGATACAAACATAGTGGGTAGATACAATGGGTAGCTCGCTGTTAAGGTGAATGCTCCAAACCAGCCCGCGAAATTCAAAATTTCTTACGTTTTTTGCAATAATCATAAAGGCCTAAGAACAAAAAAAAAAAAAAGAGAAAAAGTCATTCCTATAGCTTTATGAACTTGGAGGGTTGTATTGGCGATTTTGATGATTATAATTCTGTAACAACATACGTCTTACACGCGCGAATAATATTTTAATCAACATACAACCTAGCACTGGCCTGCAAATTGCATAAAACGTAATAAATTTTGAATTTCGCGGGCTGGTCGGAGCATCCCCCTTAAGGACATGGCACGATTCGATGGTGTGTTGGGTACCACGCGCGCCTCAAAGAGATTTTAGCAAAACTGAAGGTGTCGATTACAAACATACAAACGTACTAGTGAAACTCATAAAAGCGAGCTAAAAACTTTTTTTTTTCTCAAAATTAGCGCACAAAAATACTTACCTCATAGGGTCATAAAACGAAAGGAATAACATCAAGTTCGAATATATTGTTTCTTTACGTTTTAGTGAATACGAACCCGGGCAAATAGCGGGGCGCGTGCGGGCTGCCTCCATCTACAAACGAGACTAGCTGGAGGGGAGCTAGAAAATTGCAGGGGGGGACACGCTAGGGCATGGGGTGAGAAATTCACCTACTTATTTAATTTATTCCAGATTCCTTTTTATTTAAATCCTTGTCATTGTTACAACATGATCGCTAAAAATCCATTTGTGACTTTTACTGCCGTTCAAACATATGCGCAATATCGGTGAAGGTCATAGGAATATCGCTGTTACTTAATATGAGTGAATTGTTGAGGGTACATATATTTATTTATGAAATCGTAGGTTTGAGAACCTTCTGTGTCTGTATTATGTGAACAGTTGGAGTAGAAAGCGTCATAGTCTTCGAAAATAGTCATTTATCAGAAAATTTTGAAAAAATATCTTTCAAAATTTTCTGGTAAATGTTTATTTTAACCGACTTCACAAAAAGAGTAGGTTCCCAATTCAACTGTATTTTTTATTTTTGTTACCTAAGAACTTTTGACTGGGTGAACTGATTTTGTTGATTATTTGAAAGCTGGTGTTTCCCGTGTGATTCCATTTTAATTTGGTTCAGTTCTGACAATGGCATCCATGAAAAAACCATATAAGTCTTAAATTTGCATTAAGTATACGTGCGCGACAAATGGATGAAAAACGCGATTACATTAGTGCGAGGCACTTTGTAGTGTTTTTAAGGAAGTCGGTTGTTATTTTTTTGGAAAAGTTTTTATTTCAAACTTTTTTTTATTTGAAAAACTATTTTTGAAGACTATGACGATGAATTCATCCCAACCCTGTAGCCGAATAGGAAAGCAATGCAGACAGGTGTCAACAATATTTCCTAAATATTTCGAATTTACAGTTTTAATGTTATTATGACTTGAATATCAGGATTACTATTTTAATTGATTATTTCAAAAGCATATTATTATATAGGTCATACATTTTGTGAATAAAAAATATAATATTGCTATTTATTCATTTTAACGTTCCAATTGCCATTATAACTATTCATAGATAGCGGGAGTAAAATTAAAAATGTATTTAAGCCCAGTAAGTCTACCAAAATGTTCACTAAAAACGATACTACAGAACATTAAAATGTTCACTCAATTTAATGTTTAACCAATGGACAAACATTTTATTTTGTTACTAAATGATTTGTATCGTTGTGTACTTATTTATTTTTATAAGCTTTTTCGATCTTATTTAACATTTCATGTATTTTTACTCAACATAACTCAATTTTGTTAACCAGTAGCTAAAAAAAGGAAATCCCTTCTTTTTGCATAATGTTCTTTATCCTAATATAATTTGGCATAACTCTGCCACAAGGAATGAAACTATTCGACGTACTCTTACGCTCCTCAACTCGTCTTACTAACTCAAGATGTGGACCTGTTCACTAACAAACCAAATACAATTACCTATATCTGCGGCAAATGTCCACCTTACATATTGTCATAAAAGTTAACTCACCTTATCGACGACGACGTAACTAGGCTGAGATCTATTTAGTAGTAAGTTAGTAGTTAAACACTACTATTCAAAAATAATTTTGGCAACAAATTGTAACTATGTCTATGAGTATATTACCAAAATTTTACTTGCTTGTAGACGCCTAGGGTTTACCTGTAAGTCTACAATATGTTCAATAGTAAATAAATAACGGTGTTAACCACCACAGTTTTGGCTGCCTCAGCCGGGACGGCTAGCCTAAAACACAGTTGCGACGATAAGCCCGCGTGGGACCGCTGCACAATGGGCTGGGATTACAAGGTTGGGTCTTAAGAGATCAAATGTATTTTATTGGTATCTAGGCATAAATTTAAAACGTTTTTATTCTTAGACTTTTTTTAATTTAACGAGTACTTTCGGAGATATAGCCATATCAAATTTGTATGAAAAGTCATGTTATTTTAGTTAAGCAATTTATTCCAATTAAATTGAAATTGAAAATAATGTATACTAAACGGCCTGAAAACCTCAATACCTACTTAGTTCTTTAAAAAAAAACAATGTTTGACATTTTCCACCACCATAGGTAGGTATGACGTAATTTGTTTTGAGACTTATTTCTGGGAATCAAGGGATAAGAGTGCGCGAGCGCAACAACAAGTTATGACGTGTCGTAACGTGATTGGTGCAACGATAGGGTATCTACGGAATGTTCGGTTGCATTCAAACGTTCTTCAGTGTTCTATTACCCACCATAATAGACGCACTACCCCACACATTCATTACTTACTTATTTGTTATTTTGTATTTGTGAAAATGTTTGAAAATTTAGTGACAAACCTTGATCTTTTCGTTATTTTAAAAAACAGTGGCAGTATTAAAAATAATGACAGTTTGTGTAGTGAGATAAGGTCTAAATCTTTAGTCGAATTAAGTGATGATCACGAAAAGACCTTTTTTTTTTTTTGGATGGGAAATCATCAAATGACTTCTCCCGCTCTGGGCGGAGCGGGAGGGCGTGTCAGACTTTTACTGACTAAAACCCACCCGTGTTCCTTCAGTTGCCCATGTGCCACGGTCACGGTATCTCTTTCGAACAATCACGCGACCCCGGCAGGCATCGGTCCTAGCAGACCCCTTAGTGTGGCTGACATCTCGTTGAGGCGCGCGTGGAACACTACGCGTCGTCGACCCGAGCTTGGTCCTTACCGGGCGGCGAGCTACCCATTGCTCGCCACCCGCAAGCTCGCGCCTACGGTGGCCGGGAGTCCGCAATCGACCGCAGTCTCCTCCTGCGGGATTATCACGAAAAGACCTTAAAGTTGTTTTGTGCAAAATTTTGTTATAATTTAAATAGAAGATGGGAAAACGCTTATCGTAAAGAAAATATATTCAGAACTAAAAATAGTGAATGGTTACAAGTAAACATAATATGGCCAGACTTTATTAAGTGTTTAATAGGCAGTAATGAAGATCAACCAGCACCGAGTACATCAACTCAGTATGTATCACCATCAAAAGTTTCTGTCAGTGTCTCCACCGAACAAAGCCCAAGAAAACCTTTTTATGAATTAGCGCCTAAACAGAAAAAAGAGACGTGCAGAAAACTTTCATTTATCTTCGGACGAAATATAAGGTTGATAAAAAAGTTTTGTCGCAATAATTTCAGCAGAATTAATTTAATCATATATCTTATACAAAACATTTCTAATCAACAATATATTCACCCTCTAATTCTATGACACTGGACCATCTAGCAGGCAAGTCGTTTATTCCTTTTGCCCAAAACTGCGGCGGCTGTGACTCGAAGAATATGGACACATCGTTCCTGAGATCATCGACGTTTTCGAACGTTTTGTTTCTCAAATATGCCTTCAAATGCTTGAACAAATGGTAGTCAGAGGGCGCGATGTCGGGAGAGTATGGTGGATGAGGAACGGTATTCCAGTGAAGGTCGGTGATCGCTTTCTGGGTTGCCTTTGCAACATGGGGTCTCGCATTGTCATGGAGAAGGTGGACAGTTGCGCGTCTTGGCCGTTTTTCTCTTATAGCTTTCGCTAATTCTTGGAGATTCTCAATGTACTGTGTAGAGGAGATCGTCTTACCTGTAGGGAGAAATTTATAAAACAGTATTCCCTTTGCGTCCCAGAAATAGCACAACAAAATATTTTGTGGGTGGGGATCAATCGTTTGCTGTGGCGGTTTTTCTCCAACTGGAAGCCAATAGGCTAGACGCTTTTTGTTATCATACAAAATCCAGCTTTCATCCCCCGTCACAAGATCCTCTAAAAACTCCTAGCGAGGATGACGAAGTAGTAGAGACTGACAGATGGTCACGCGGCAGTTCTTATTGTCGTCGGTGAGACGGTGTGGTATCCATTGAACTAAAACTTTCCTGTATCCCAAGTTGTGTAAGTGATTTACTATTGACGGTTGGCTGCAGCCGAGTTCTCTGGCTAGCTCGTGCGTACTTGCTTCCGGATGCGCTTTGATACAGCAGAGTAATGCGTCATCATCGATGCTCAAAGGTCGTCCGGAACGTTCCTTATCCTCAAGACTTGTGTCTCCAGATTTAAAACGATTGAACCAACGCTGAAGTGTTCGATAAGAAACTACGTCCTCGTTGAATGCATCTTGTATATTTTTAGCAGTTGTGCTTGCACTCGTGCCGCGCCGCCACTCATAAAACATGATCGCCCGAAGTTGCTCCTGCGAGATCGAAGCAATTGCTGTGCTTTAAAACGCAAGCTCGCCCTCTATTACCTTATCTAGCGGAAGAGTAGAAAACGTTCTAGAATATTCTTGACATCGCTCGATGTCACATTGCTTCTATACGTAAAAAATACTTCCTTGAAATTTTTGCGACAAAACTTTTTTATCCACCTTATAAAATATGCATATTTTGAGCAGTTGAAAGCGGATGGGAATGAGGAGGTTGCTAAAATACTAGAACATTTACTAAAGAATCCCCAAGATGTAAAAAAAGTTCAAAAGTGCATATCTGTTAAAGAAACAAAACCTGTGTTTTCTCCGGATGAGGCTTTAGGGTTATTTTTATCATTTAAGCTGACCAAGTGGCAATACAATACTTTAAGAAAAAGTGTTAACGAAAAAGACAGTAATATATTTCCATCTTATTATCAAGTGCAACATGCGAAACAGAAATGCTATCCACCAAAAGATGCTATTACAGTGACAGAAACCTCAGCTAAAATAAAGTTACAAGCTCTATTGGATATAACGACAACAAGAATAATGACGTCACTCGTCATAGATAGTGGTTGTAAAGAATTTACACTAATCAGTAAGTGGGGATTTGACGGTGCTTCTAATCAAGCAAAAAATTCAAACAGACGATGTGTTCTTCGTCTGTTTGAATTTTTCAAAAAAAGAGAGTAGAAAGTCAACTTGACGATTCAAGCATATTTATGGGTAGTTTAGTGCCAATAAAATTAGTGTGCGGCGAACAAGTTATCTGGCAAAACGATTCACCAAATTCATCTTACTGGTGTCGTCCAATCTTTTTCGAATTTGTGAAAGAAAATAAAATAACGATATTGCGGGAAAAAAGTGCTATTGAGGAAGAGATTGTAAATTTAGTGAAAACAAGTTGGAGAAATAAAAATTTCACACTCTTTATTAATGACTATGATAGACGGAAAAGCAACATCAATTTTATGTGATACTTCATCTCAGAGATGCGACATTTGTAAAGCCACTCCAACAGAGATGAATAATTTGCCCTTAATTGCATCAAAATCGACTGATCCAGATCTCTGTAAATACGGATTGTCATCATTGCATACCTGGATACGAATGATGGAATGCATTCTGCATATAGCCTACAGATTAACGATACAGACATGGACAGTAAAGGGAGACAACAAGTGCATCATGGAAAGAAGAAGGAAAGACATACAAGACGCTTTTAAAAATAGAATGGGACTTCTGATTGATGTTGTTAAACAAGGGCACGGCTCCACGAACGACGGAAATACTGCTAGAAGATTTTTTGCAAATCCAAACATGACTGCTGAGATAACTGGTGTTAGTGAAGAATTAATAAGGCGATTTGCAATCATTTTAGAGGCAATTTTATCAGGTTACCACAATGACACAACGAAATTTCACGAATATGCTCAAGTGACCATGCAACTGTATTTGGAATTATATAGCTGATATTATATGCCTTCAAGTGTTCATAAAGTTCTTATGCATGGTGCAGCTATTATTGAAAGTTTTGGTCTAATACCAATTGGACAGCTATCTGAAGCAGCTGCTGAAGCTAGAAATAAAGACTTTCGTAGGTACCGCCAACACCATTCCAGGAAATGCAGTAGAAAAACTACAAATGAAGACATTTTAAATAATTTATTGACCAGCTCTGATCCAATCATCTCAGCGAAACGTCACAAACTTCGCAGAAAACATACAACTTTATCAGTAGAAGCACAAAGTTTATTATTAATTGAACAAGCGGAAACATTTGATGATGACGAATACGAAAATTTTGCATTCGTTAATGTGGATACCCTTGACAGTGATTAAATTAAAACAGTGCAGTGGCCAGTAGTGATTGTGATTTTTACTTATTTATTTTATTAGTCCTTAGTGGATTAGGCCTAAAGGGGAGACCACTACATAAAAAAAACGCGCCTAGTTCTTAACCTCTATGGTGGTGTGGAATAGAGAACAAAATTTGAAATTGCGACCAAATCGCAGAAAACCGCAACCCGAGAATAGGCGCTGAAATAGGACAAATTTACGTACTATGCACACGTAGAGTCAATTCTTTGAGAAAATTTGAGAATTTCGAGATTTTCACATTTTTTTCTTTTGCTTGATACAAAAATTACTTTGGATATTTATAACTCCGAAAATACTAAGTTATCTGAACGACCCTCATAGAAATAATTACTTATAATGGATAGATAAATCCAACACAATATTTAAAATTTCAGAAAAAGAAACTTTGTTTTTATTAAATGCTAAGTCCTTTACCGGCCCGTTTCAGCCCACTGTGCGCCGCGCCGTTGCGCCGGAGCCCCGCAGCGCCGGAGCCGTGACAGAAATCATGCCTGCTTCATGAAGCTTACTGCATGCTTGCTTGCCCGCTATATGCTTGCTGCATGCATGTTGTATGCTTGTTACAAGTTTACATGCGGCTTGCGGTGTATGCTCCTTTACATGTCTGCATTCTGCATGCTTTCTGCATGTATGCTGTATGCTTTTTTGCATGGTTCTTACAGGGAAAAACCCACATATTGTACCTACGCTATGGTGCAAAAACGTCACTTATGCAAAAGATGTAATATCTCAGGAGAAGCGTTTGAAACGTTTCGACAACCTATTAAAATGGTGTTCTTCTTGACTAAATAAATTAACTGGTATTACGAGTATTTAAACTACAACTTAGAACAGTTATAGCGTACATTTAATAAATGGGTATATTAGCTAGATTTTCTCATACTCAGATCAATTTAGACAAAAATTGCATAAGTGTCGTTTTTGCACCGTAGTAGGTGCGATATGTTCTCAATCAAGTATTTTTAAAACAAATGTATTAAGTATTACCTGCTTCAGGAGAAATGGTTTTTTTTCCAATCGTCGAAATAAATTAGGTTATGAACTTGTGATATCATTATGCGTATATAAATTTATGCTTTAGAATGTTATGCTTAATCATTAGATTTATGCTTAATCATAAGAATTAGAAAAATTATGCTTAAAAAAATTATGCGTAAATAATGTTTTGCAAAAATGTAATTAGGAGAAACCAAAGTATGCCAAGTTATATTAGGTTTTAAAATTTTATACATTTGGATAGGGAACTGCTTTTACGATGTATTATTGGTTTTTACTCTAATATCAGACATTTCATACGACTGCGAGTTACCTGACTGTGTATCGTCATTTGTCTAATTCGACCTCTCATCGTGATCGGCTCGGCTCGTCCAGTGCAGATAAGCGTGGTGAGTCTTTGCGCCTACGACTGTGTTGCCGTTCAACGCAGCAATATTTAGATTTCATTACATTTAAAATGTTAAAGTGAGCCAACCATAAAATATAGTTAGATCTTTTTAAGGGGAACAATTCCGTGATACATCAGTGCACACAATGGAATCTCTCAAGAAGAATACATTTTCCCCGTTTTTGTAATATTTTTCATTTCTGCTCCGCTCTTATTGACTGTAGCGTAATGTTATGTAGCCATAGCCTTTCTCGATAAATGGGCAACGCAACACTAAAATAATTTTGAATCAGTACTTCCTTAGTTTATTGCGTTCAACCAAACAAACTCCTCAGCTTTATAGTATAAGTATAGATCATTTTATATTTTAGATAAGTATGTTAAATCGAACGTCAGACGACCATGAAGTAGATAGTATTTCTTTTTAAACAGATGCAGATTGCTGCACCTGTCATGTGTTACCGTATCCAAGATAAAATTACTTATACCACACGCCCAAAATTGCAAGTACTCAACAGTTTCAACGTCTACTCAACAAACAGTTGCAACAGAATCCAGCAGGTGCAGCTGCAGAGTTAAAATCTTGGTACAGTCAGTGCCCTGCATTACCTGACCCCTCTTCCTCAATTCTTCTGTGTAGGAGAGGTAACCTATCCTAACTAAAAAATCTAAAGAAATAGAAGATTTGTGATACAAAATACCTAAGCGTATTAATACTAATTTTTATTATTAGGTCCTTACATACGAAATATTCGTTATTTAGGGAAATATCAAAACTATTTAAAAAAAAATTTATTTTTAATCATTTCAAGAATGAACCATTGTTGTTGCCATGGTCGTCATGCACTATCGCCATTTTATTCTTAGTTATTTGAGTACTTTGGTGAAAAATGTTGGTAGCTACAATGAATAAAAGCTTCGAAGGCAATGTCGACTGCTTCAACGGATTTTTTTTTAAAGACTTTTAATGGAGGTCTGTTAGGCGCCGTCAGGTAAGTGTTGTGGGTGTCGAAGTAATTCCAACCGCAGCTCCTCTAATGCAGCGACCGCCTGTTGTGCAAGGTGTGCCTGATGTTGTCCGGAAGCAGCAGTGGGCTAGAGTAATAAAACCAGCAAGGTTTACAATACAGATGTGCCATATCGTCTGGCTAGATTTTGGAAACTGTAGTGGATGACACCAGCAAATGATCTACCAGACACTTACCTTTTTATGAGCCTACTTAATAGGGTTAAAATTTGAGCAACAAATCTACTTAATAGAATTATAAAAATTCAAGCCATTTTTAAAGAAAAAATATTGCTTACTTCCAGGTTTGTTGAATACGAACTCGATGAGATCGCGAACGCGCGTGCACCCTGCCTCAATGTTAGAGCGAGACTAACTGGTGGGGTAACAAACGGCGGGGGTGGAGGGGGCTACTATTAGCCTGGGTGTGAGAACTTTTGCCTACCCAACGTCTGCGCTCTGTCTGGGCCACAACATCCTATGTGAATGACACCAAAATTTTTTGGAAGTCGTTGCTCCCATTTTTAGACTGGTGTACTTTTGGTAGAACTCAAAATTTAATTAATTGATCATTTGATCAAAATGTAGAAGAATAATCATGTTTGGAGTCCTGCACTCGCTCCAATGTCAAAATCAGGAACTAGATGAGCATATAAAAAATTGGGTAATGTATCATAGACACAATTAATTACCATATTTAAAATTTACAATTAAAAGGTATTGTGATGAATTAAATAGCCGTCGAATTTAATTCTATTTATTTTCTAAAGTGGGCAAAGCAGGTAGCACTAAACTGAAATTATGTCTTTATAGTAGCGGTCTCTACCCGGCCATTGGAAGTACGATATCGCTGTAGGAGACTGTTCAACCGAGACGTGCGCCTTGTTCTAGTGATCCAGTGCGACTGGCGAGGCGGGCGGGGATCAGGGTGAACCTCCAGTCACGTGAGGGGTGCAAGACAATAAAATTTTGTAGTCGGGAAACACTTCATAAAATAGCTAAATGTGGTGAAGATTCAAGTTGTAAATAAGTGGAAACCCATACTGAAATGTAGAACAGTGGTGAAAGTAAAACATTTGAGTCCTTTTATTTTTTATGGAAATTAATGTAAGTCGACAAGATTTTCTTTACCAAATGTCAAAGTAGTGATTGTGAGTTAGATACTGATTTCTGTGACGCCATTGTAGCCTTGACTCGACCTAAATCTAGCTCGACTCAAGGCTACAATGGAGTCTGCATATTATGCTGTCAGAAAAATTCTTCAATTTACTGATATAGTTACCGGGCGGCTAGTTTATTATAGTTTTTTTCATAGTATCATGTCTTACAGTATTTATTTTGGGGACGTGCTGCAGACATTGAGTTTATTATTTATCCACCAGAAAAAAGATCAATATATCAATGGAAACATTTTTGGCCGTAAGAAAAATATAAGTTGCGGAATTGCATAGCTGATAAAATTTCCAAGTTCAATGTTGCACGGAGAAAATATGTCTAGTTTCATTTACTAGAATATTGTATAGTTTACTAGGATGTATATTATCTATTCTGATTTCATCTATTGCTTATTTTTTAACCGACTTCAAAAAAGGGAAGACGTTATCAATTCGTCTGTATTTTTTTATAATGTTTGTTACCTTATAACTTTTGACTGGGTGAACCGATTATGATGATTTTTTTTTTATTTGAAAGCTGTTGCTTCCCGAATGGTCCGAATGGACAATGGGGTCCATATGAAAACCATATAAATCTTCAATTTGCATTAAGTATTTGAGCGACAAATGAACGAATAACGTAATTAAATTAGTTCGGGGTATCTACCATAACTAAAAAGTTAAAAATAAAAACTTTTCACAAAAAATAAAAACCGACTTCCTTAAAAAAAACACTACATAGTCAAAAATAACTTTAATTTCGGAAGTCGGTGGCAAAAAAATCCTTAAAAACAGATCCTAAGACACCGAATTCCGAAATTATAGTTATTTTTGACTTTGTAGTGTTTTTTTTAAGGAAGTCGGTTTTTTTAGATATAATATTGTATTAGTAGACGCACTGATTAACACTTTAGATGAAATAGGGGAGATGATGTCTTATCTATGGGCCGTTATTATTATATAAGCGAGGCTCCGGGTGCAAGCAGATACCGGGAGAAGTAATAATTTGATTATACTGACTTTAAACTGTTAAAGGTGCAGCACAAGGAGACCCAATTTCTCTCGTAAACTTTAGTCACTGTCAGTGAGTATCAGATAGCGTTAAATATATTTCTTAATATTCTGGGTGATAATGGGATTAGAATTATCGACGACTAAGTCTAAAGTATATGTACTTAAATAATAATTCATTCTTAATTTCATATGTGAAATTGGCATTTTGTGAAACTGGCTCTTTGGTCTCAAGTACCTGGCGTTTGGTTATAAATTCCGGCTTGTGTATTTGTGTTTCGAATTTAGCCACTTATCTGTTTTCGCGCTAATAAAAAGTGAAAAATAACTTTTATTTCGAATGACGGGGTCTTTGCGGCTAGAGTTCCGCTAGAGTTGATAAGAATTGCTACACGGCCAGATTAACCAGGTACGATGCGCCGAGGGTTTTCAGAGCAAGAGTACAGGGTGAGGCGGGGAGAGTTAACTTCACCCTCGCTCTTCAACCTATTTGTTGATATGGTGATCGAGGCGCTCGTATTGACAACATTAGTTACGCCGATGATATGGCGCGGCTGATCGCCTCGATTTGTAGACTTAGCAGGTTAGTGACAATCTGTGCAGAGTATGCGTTCATTTATAATATACAGGGTGTGGTATCTGGTTCATCGAATCCTGAACGGTGGACCACTACTTACGCCACACCCTGTATATATATATATATATATATATATTTTATTTTTATTGGCATAAAGTGTGTATTATCAAAGTGAAACCCTGACTCCTGCGCAAGGTAAAAACATAACCTACCTAACTAGAGAAGGTAATTGTATATTGGTAACTGTTTTTATTTAGCTTACGATTAACAAAATTGATAATTAAAATAGCAAAATAGTAGTTACATTCATTATAATTTTCAGCTCAACCTATACGTGAACCAGCTGATTCTTGAGCTCAGCAGCACCAATGTCGGATGTCATATTGACGGGGTGTGCATTACCAATATTAGTTATGCTGACGATATTATGGTGTTGCTGAGCCCATCGATCGCTGCTCAGATACGACTGATTGCTGTATGCGAATATTATGCGGTGAATCATGGGCTCAAATATAACGTCACAAAGAGTGAAAAAAGGTTTTTAAAGCAGGCAGTGTCACATATTCGAGTATTCCAACTGTCGCACTTTGTAGAGAACCACTGCGAAAGGTCGACAATTTTAAGTATCTGGGCCACTAGGTCACCGAACATCTTAAGGATATTTGTGACATTGAAAGGGTTTGCACGTTGGACGAAACCAGTGAAAGTAATGCTTTTCAAAGCTTACTGTCAGTGTTTCTACACGTGCAGCCTGTGAGTCATCTTTACTCAGTGGACATACAGCGACCTACGCGTTGAATATTAGGTTGGGGAAAAAGTCTTTTCGCATTATAGTATGTATGAACTTGTAATAAAATCTCTTTGGCTATACTATTTGTATCTGGCTGGTTTTGGTATCATTGAAAGTTTAAATTTTAAAGAACATAATTCCAAATTCAAATTAGGAAAATGTGTGATTTTCATTTGTTTTTCGTACCGTCAAGATGAGTGAATCTAATGAAGAAATTCGATACATTTTAAAATTTTACTACAAAAAAGGTAAAATGCAACGCAAGCCGCGAAAAAAAATTGCGATGTTTATGGACCTAGTGCAGTGTCTGTGAGAGTAGCACAAATTTGGTTTTTAAGCGTTTTCAATCCGGAAATTTTGATGTCAAAGATGCACGTCGCTCTGGTCGCCCTATTACGGATAAAATGGATGCCATTTTTGAAAAAGTGGAGCAAGATCAGCATACCAGTAATTACGACGTAGCTGAAGAACTGAAAATTGACCACAAAACAGTTTTGGCGCATTTGGAAAAAACTGGGTACACAAAAAAGCTCGACATTTGGGTACCTCACGAGCTCACTGAAAGAAACCTAATGAACCGTGTATTCATTTGTGATTCTTTATTACGACGTAATGAAACCGA
Source organism: Aporophyla nigra (assembly GCA_947507805.1). Taxonomy (NCBI): domain Eukaryota; kingdom Metazoa; phylum Arthropoda; class Insecta; order Lepidoptera; family Noctuidae; genus Aporophyla; species Aporophyla nigra. The sequence continues at coordinate 5,629,953 of OX382291.1, read as the reverse complement.
ACCATTTTTTAATAAGCTGATAACTGGTGATGAAAAGTGGATCACGTATGACAAGAACGTGCGAAAAAGGTCGTGGTCAAAGGCCGGTCAGGCTTCACAGACTGTGGCGAAACCCGGGTTAACTCGCAACAAGGTGATGCTGTGTGTGTGGTGGGATTGGAAGGGCATTATTCATTATGAGCTGTTACCACCAGGCAGGTCCATCGATTCTGAACCCTACTGCGAACAACTGATGAGATTAAAGCAAGAAGTTGAGAGAAAGCGGCCGGAATTAATCAACAGAAGGGGTGTGGTTTTTCATCATGATAACGCTAGACCCCACACATCTTTAGCCACCCAACAAAAATTAAGAGCGTTTGGCTGGGAGGTGTTAATGCATCCGCCGTATAGTCCTGACCTTGCACCTTCAGATTTCCACCTGTTTCGGTCTCTTCAGAATTCTTTAGGCCGTGTCAGGTTAACATCACGAGAGGACTGCCAAAACCACTTGTCGCGGTATTTTGACCAGAAGTCCCAAAATGTCTATAGCAATGGGATCATATCCCTACCTACAAGATGGCAAAAAGTTATCGAACAAAATGGTACCCACATACTTTAGTTAAATGTAAATAAACTTTATTAAAAAATGTTTTAAATTTTCTTAAAAAATGCGAAGAAACTTTTTCCCCAACCTATTATAACAATGCACTGAGAGTGCTGCTGCGGCTGCCGTGGCGTAGTAGTGCATCAGGGATGTTTGCAGATAATAATATTAATGGTTTTGCCGCCATTATTAGAAATAGATGTGAATCTCTTTTTTTTGTGGGTGGGAAATCATCAAATGACGTCTCTCGCTCTGGGCGGAGCGGGAGACGTCATTCGTTAAACATTCCTGATAGTTTGCTTACTCAAATCTTATTTAATGGTGTGACCAGATGCTGTTTGGTGACTACATGTAAAACATACATTTGCCGTACAGTGAGAACTTGATACTTTTTCGGTGGATAGTAATGTACCTACATCATTTATTTTTTTAGTTTTATCATTCTCTTATTTTAGAAGTTACGGGGGGGGGGGGGCCCTTTTAACACTTACAAAAAAATGATATTAGAAACCTCGATATCATTTTTGAGGACCTATCCATAGATACCACACGTATGGGTTTGTTAAAAAAATAAAATGAGTTTCAGTTCTAAGTATGGGGAACCCCAAAATTTATTGTTTTTTTTCTATTTTTAGGTAAAAATCTTAATAAAATAATAATAAACATAAAAAAATAAAATAAAAAATAAAATCGTTTATTCTCAGGCATCGAAGGCCCATAGAGTGTTAGCATTACCAAAAAACTTACAAACTATATGAGTAAGAACATAAACTATAACAAAACAAAACAAAAAATAGCGGTTCACAGAATAAATCTACTTACCAAGTTTCAACAGCATAGCTCCGATGCTATGCGATGATAGCTTATAGTTTCGGAAAAAAGTGGCTGTGACATACGGACAGACAGACAGACATGACGAATCTATAAGGGTTCCGATTTTTGCCATTTGGCAACGGAACCCTAAAAAGGGTGATTAATGAATTGGTCTCTAACTATATGTGAAGTCAACATCTTTGGTGTCAGTGGTCGACGTTTTGATACTATGCCGCCGGTCAAATTGAACTGAATATCACATATTAGGATATTTTAGGTGAAATACTTGGGAAATCTTTTGACCACTGTCCTCAAAGATAGTGATGGTATTGAAAGAGATAGATACGCGCTGTCGGTGAGAGCTGATATAAATAACACACAGGTTTTCACGTTGTTCCAGAGAAGTAATGGCGAAAAATGGCAATGCGCCCGGGTCCCAGCCCCAACATTATACTACGGTGTATCACGAGTAGCCTGGACTGCTTGTGTGAGAATCACTCTTACAAACTCTTAATTTCGCTGATATGATGAATATCTGAGCTTGTAGCAGGGATTCACATTTAACTATATGGCAGTGTAGGTTAAGTTTACATGGTTTATATGGTTAAGAGATATCGTTGATCAACACATTTGAATCATTTGTTACCTACATCTTTAAATATTTATTAAATTAACACCAACGAGGAAATTGTTTGTCTTGATCAGTTGGCAAGCAACATCAAACAAGTTTAGGTGGAGGTGCATCACTTTGCCTAGTCTTATCAAGAAACAGGACAAACATTATCGCTGAAGTGTAATATGTTCGAAATATACAGGTCGGATGAGGATTTCAGATATCAAAGTAAGGAAAATGTGGATAAGTTCTATAGTTTTGTGGCATCTCTTACCTTCTTAGACGTATAATAAAAATAACCTGCAAGCAGCATTTACCGAATTCCATGCTCTATTCAAATATTTTTCAGTCAACTCCAAGTTCTTAAATAATGTAATTATCAGTATTTTTAACCGACTTCAAAAAGGAGGAGGTTCTCAATTCGGATGTTTATGTTTTTTTTTATGTATGTTCGGCCATAACTCCGTCATATATAGACGGATTTGCCAAATTCTTTTTTTGTTCGAAAGGGGTTTATTCCGAAATGGTTCCATATAATTTTCATATAGATCTGATGATGAGTTCAGGAGACAGACACCGGAACTCTTTAAAAAATGACAGCAAATCAACCACGATTTCTTCTATCACATAAATATGCATAGTTTGTTTGGAATTAGTGCAGGGTGAATACCACAACTAAAAATTTAAAAATAAAAACTTTTTTACAAAAAAAAAAACAACCGACTTCCTTAAAAACACTACAAGTGAAAAAAAATTCGAAATTAAAGTTATTTTTCACTTGTAGTGTTTTTAAGGAAGTCGGTTGTTTTTTTTTTGTAAAAAAGTTTTTATTTTCTATTATTGGTAAACCGATTCTTGATTGAATTTCATTTAAAAAACATTATTAGTATTCCTTTTTTCATAGCTGTAATAGGAAGTGAATAATCAGTTTTTCGTTGATTCTGAAAAATTATCTATTTTGAGCCACAGCACTATTGTATTATTAGTGCGATATCCGTCCCTAATATAGCCTTAGCTACCGTGGCAGTAATATTGTCTGTGACTGGAATAGCCTCTGGCTTTTTTTTGTTTTTGGATGGGAAATCATCAAATGACTTCTCCCGCTCTGGGCGGAGCGGGAGGGCGTGTCAGACTTTTACTGACTAAAACCCACCCGTGTTCCTTCAGTTGCCCATGTGCTAGGGTCACGGTATCTCTTTCGAACAATCACGCGACCCCGGCAGGGATTAGCCTCTGGCTAACGTGTAAACCTATCAATGACGGTGACGCAATTAACGATAAATGTTCTGTGAAGTCGGTACAGGTCCAACTATATCTACATGAATCTCAAATCGCTTTGTCATCGGGGATCTATAAAAAATTATCTAACATAATTGTCATTGGTTTTGAAGGTTCTTATATTTTGAAACTAGTTTCTGCCCGCGACTTCGTCAGCGTTAAATTTCTTGTTCCCCCGACCCTTCCCGTCGCGTCGAATCGCCTACCCATGCGATTTTCCCCGTTTTTGCAACATTTTTCATTACTGCTGCGCTTCCCTTAGTTGTAGAGACTACCCAACACAAAAATATTTTTTCAATTCGGACCAGTAGTTCCTGAGATTAGCGCGTTCAATCAAACAAACAAACTCTTCAGCTTTATAATATGTATTAGTATAGATAATAACTAATTGGACTACAATATTGGTTTGGACCATTTCGTGATTGCAGGGAATATTATCATTTACTACATCAACTATTTTATAGTGTTTTTAATGGCTACAGTTTCACATGAATTATTTGTATTTACATTTAATTCAGTACGAAAAATGTATGATGTCCGATCTCGATCTGTTGGACGTGGTAGGCTGTAGGTAGAAGTAGCTTTTGCTATATTTCAATAAAATATGGAAAATGTTAAAGTGAAAGAACCTATTACAAAGCGCCTTTTATTAGTGTGGTCATAGATATCAAGCATGTTTAGCAATAGTAGTTACCTACTTAAACCACAATGTTCCTTGTATATTTATATACGAGTAAAAATAGTTGTTACCTTTTGTATTATAACTTTTGCTGAAAATTACGGGAACACAATCGTCTTGCAATCGGAACTACAACGATTCTGTACGGTTGGCAAGTGTGAAATTTCAACAGTTCAAATTACGCCAACTTACATTTCGCGCGATTTCATTCATTGTGTGAAATAACTCATGGAATGCAAGAAATACCTTTTAACCCGACTATGCTCAAACTATGGGTTATTATTTTAACATGTAAGTACCTGTTATATCAGTGCAATAGTGCCGCTAAAATAACAAGAAATAGAGCACCTCATTTAAACAAATGTTATCCCAGCAGAAATATTTCATTTAAAGTAGATTGCTAAGACTTACATTAAAGTTATCAGATCTAATTTAGAGCCAAGCCCAAACTCTAAAATGCTTAACTATACAAAACTTACATCTTTGTCAAAATATATGACTTGGCCGTTCCACTGAACTATTGCATGACATAACATTAAAGACAAGTTCTTACCATCGACAGAACTTTGAGTTGTCTGTGGTGTTTCTAAGCTAAATATTAGTGCTGAATGCTGACAGCCCCCCAATAGAATTTCTGTTTTGTCTCACTCCATATCCTTTATATATGACCAAATAAAATAGTGTATCAGTGTAGTGTTCATATACTGCTATAAAAGTTTTACCTCCCAACAAAGGAACTGTTGACACATGCACAACTATCGTTTTGTTTGTTCATTTTGTGCAAATTTTGTATTTTTGTAGTATGTTTGGTAGGAAAAAACCAGCCAATTACTAGTTGGATTTTTACGCAAAGAGCAAAGTACAATATTGAACACACGCACACACACACATGAGTAAATAATACGTTCCTTGTTTGGGGCTCTCTTTAATTTTAACTAATTAAAATGTTTAAAAATTTTAATTGTTATAGTTAATTATCTGGTTCATCGAATCCTGAACGGTGGACCATTACTTACGTCACACCCTGTATATGTTCATTTCATTGGTAATATTTTTTTTATTTAACTATAGCCATTTTAAAAAATCTGTAGTAATTGACCTGATCTACTCATTACAATATTTATTATGATGAGTTGTATAGCAACATTTGTAGGTCAGACAGTGACCTCGACAATTGAATCGTACTGTACTTACCTGAGTAACTGGCGGTAAGTTTGACATGCTCCCCTTTGATGTCATAGCGATTGCGGTCGCGTCTGGGATCGAGTTGCCTGCTTCCCACATATATGGTGGTAATTACATAATTACTGGTCTTTGCGGCATGCTTGTTAATGGGTCCTATTTGTGGTGACTGGTCATCTTGTTAACCATGATTTTTTCTTTGTTATTAATTAATAGCTTCTGCCCGCGACTTCGTCCGCGTTGAATTTAATTGCGCGAATTAAAAAAAAAAAAATCTAAATTCATTACTGCTCCGCTCCTCTTGGTTGTAGCGTGACGTTATATAGCCTATAGCCTTCCTCGATAAATAGGCTACCCAACCCAATTTTTTTTTTTCAATTCGATTCCTGAGATTAGCTCGTTCAATCAAACAAACATACAAACAAACTCTTCAGCTGTATAATATTAGTATAGATTATAAACTAGGACCATCGACATAAAATAAAGAGGCAGCTTTTTATTTTACGACGATGGTCCCAGTTTATATTTTGTCGTCTCGAGTTGTATCTACGCACGTAACTGCTATGTGAACATAATTCAGTATTGCATCTAGGTAATAAGCAGTCACGCCTTTTATTTATTTATTTATTTTAGTGAGTAGAGTTTTATTCTGGTATTATGCTTTGCATTTTAATGTTTTTTGACTGAGTATAGTTTTTTTTTTTAATATATTGTCATGGCTAGCTGACATATGGCAAAACAATTTAATTTAATTTCTGAGTCTCATAATGTTAATTACTTTGCCGATCCGCTATTGTATAGAATCCAGTTTATCTAACTAAACAGACAGCTGTGCTTCGTCACATGTCTTCGAATATTTCACTGTTATGAGAGCCGTGGTGATGACATTATTTACACAAAATAAAGCGCCTGCCTGGGTTTGAACCCACGACCGGCATTTCGTAACTCGGAGCTGATACCACTGGGAACCACTGCTCTCAACAAAATGTTATTCTTAGTTATTTCAACCTTACTCTCCATAAAATTCCTAATAGGTACCAGTACTATAGAAACTAGAAATCACAACTTTTTGAAGTTTCAATAACACAGGGACACAATTATTTTTTTTAATGATCCAGAGTGTAGACCCTAATATTCTTATGTTTTTGGGGTCGCTGAAACCGAATATGACACGGTACCTCTTTCGAACTGATCTCGCGACACTGGCAGGCATCGGTCCTAGCAGATCCCTTCAGTACTGCTGACATCTCTTTGAGGCGCGCGTTAAACACTACGCGCCGTCGACACGGGCCTGGTCCTTACCGGGCGGTGAGCTACCCATAACTCGCCACCCGCACGCCCGCGCCTATGGTGGCCAGGAGACCGCGATCGTACCCCCCAAAGCACTTATGCCCGGTGAGGACCTGCGTTAGGCGGAAAGTGAGGACGCGGTGGCGCCTCTCTATTCACTCCTCAAAGAGGGGACTTACCGCCGCAGTTGTGGCGTGCCCTTACCATCCCTTAAAGAGGTTCGAATTTTGAATTTTAGTTCAAAAACGAGATAAATGTCTACTTCTATGTGTTTTGGGATGCTAAATCCGAAAATGACGACGAAACATGAATATGATACCTCTCTTACCCATTAGCACCCCAGCCTTGAAGACGGTAAAAATTTCAATTTTTGTTCAAAATTAAAATTTATGTGTATTTCTGTTTTTCGGGATGCTAAAACCGAAAATGATGACAAAACATAAATATGAATATAAACTGCTTTTATCCGCTTTACTTTTTCCGCCTCAAGCAATGCGTACACTGTGATGACATATTCGTACATCTTAATTTGATACAAAAATTTAAATCTAGATTCCATGGAATTATGATGTGAAATATGAATTGAATATGTGGTGTGTTGGGAAAGTAAAGAGAATAAATTTAGTATAAATATTTTTCCCATTGCGGCTGACTTTTTGAGGAAAAAAAAAACTGCAGACCAGAAAACACGTCAAAATCTGGATCCATCGTGTACGAGGTTCATTTGTATTCTAAAAAATGATTTTTTTTTCAGTTATCAGCGGAAGGAAAATAAAAAACCGGCCAAGTGCGAGTCGGACTCGCGCACCGAGGGTTCCGTACAAACCTGCAGGTATTCACAGTTTATGCATAAGGTTTATGTTTATGAAATTAAATGTTTTTTTTTAATTTTTTACATTTGAGTTGACTGAATGAAAGGTAAATTGTGGTTTACGATTTATGACGTATTAAAAAAAAAACTACTTACTAGATCTCGTTCAAACCAATTTTCGGTGGAAGTTTACATGATAATGTACATCATATATTTGTTTTAGTTTTATCATTCCCTTATTTTAGAAGTTACGGGGGGGGGGACACACATTTTACCACTTTGGAAGTGTCTCTCGCGCAAACTATTCAGTTTAGAAAAAAAATATATTAGAAACCTCAATATAATTTTTGAAGACCTATTCATAGATACCCCACACGTATGGGTTTGATGATAAATTTTTATTTGAGTTTCAGTTCTATATATGGGGAACCCCAAATATTATTGTTTTTTTCTATTTTTGTGTGAAAATCTTAATACGGTTTACAGAATACATCTACTTACCAAGTTTCAACAGCATAACTCTTATAGTTTCGGAAATAAGTGGCTGTGACATACACGGACAGACAGACAGACAGACATGACGAATCTATAAGGGTTCCGTTTTTAACCATTTGGCAACGGAACCCTAAAAAGGAAAGGTATGTTTTGAATAAAAAAAAACACTTTCATGATATTTTATTTTTTATTGTTAGTCGAATTTGTTCACTTAGCAGCAATACATGGGTAGATCATATACGTAGGCAATCGTTTAAAATAGTTTATACATGTAAAGTTACACAATATTTTTATAATATCAGTACTTTTTAATTATAAGGTAGATATCATTATATGTCATAATGTCTTAGATAAGCTAACAACAAATACATTTTATGCATAAATATAATTTTGTAATTAAAATATATAGCAATATTTAAAAATCACTGACGATAATTAAGTTAAATGCATTCGTACTAGATTTTAATTAAAATAATATTTTATATATATATACATAATATAGATAAGTACTTAAAGTATATTCGTTGCTTAAGAAGCAAAAGTTTACTTAATAAGAAAATAAAAAAGGAAAATAATGGCAGTGCTGAACTAACACAAAATGATATTTATCACGTTTGGCACAATTACATTACATATATCACTGGGTGCAAAACTATAGAAAGAAGCCTTGGAAATGTTTTAGAGAGATTTTTTAAAAATGACTCGCGAACAAGCTGGATCAAGAACTGGTTACTTAAAAGTTATTAGTAAATACATAGATTCCTAACTACAATATTTAAAATTCTTATGGCACCAAACATCCTTAGCTCCGCAGAGCTTGACATCGCGAACAGTCCACAACTCATCACAGGGTATTAAACGTTACATTTATTGATCGATTCGCGTTAACCTAAATCTACTAAGCTATCCGTATTGTCTGGTTTTCCAAGTTCCTTAATACTAGTACAACATTTACTTAATCTTGATTATAATTATTGAAAAAACGAGTAGTAGTCTTGTTTCGATTTGGTTTTAAACAAAATGCACCAATCGAAAGGTTAAGATTACACTGTCACATTGAGATTGTATATTTTACATAGTTGTGCTACTGTAGAGTCGCTTTGATGCATCGAAGTTCGTTCGCATTATTGACGTTACTCATAATATAGGGATGGCCTGTGAACAGAAACAAATGGGTATATTAGAAAAAAATCGTGGAGCTAGTTGCTGATTTGATGTAAAAATATCACATTTAAAAATAAAGTAACAAGACATAGGGCGGTCAGAAAATACATAATATTGTCGGACTTCATTCACATAAGACAGCAGAGAGATCTTTCTGCCTGCGCCACGTGAAAAGTGTTCTCGTGACAAGGCATTAGATTAGAAATCCTGTACATTCGATCTCGTAATTGTTCTTGCCGGTAGAATGTCACGTATGACGTCATAGAACGACAAGGTCCACGTGACAGTGAGATAGTTTAAATCTTAGTCGAAGTTGCACATGGACGTTAAGATATCGCGCACTGGATATTGAACTCTCGATGTTGAACCGAAGATTGAGAATCCCAGGGCGTCTGAAAACTCACTATTCGATTTTTGACTTTCGGCGCTCCTCATCCAGTCACGATATTATTACGTCCGTGTAAATATCGACTTAGTGAAGATTCAAGTCATGAGGAGTCGTTGTCAAAAGTGAGAAATAAATTACAAGTTGAGTGTACCTCCTATGAGTCAGAAATTGCGCATGCATGAGTTAAACTTTAGGATGCGAACTCACCAGTCAGTTCCGTTTAGTAGATGTTATGCATCGCAAAGATTATTTGGGAGAGGAGCAGGCATATCAAGGATGGCAATAGGACAGTAAGGAAGTTCAGAGTCGGTTTCGGGTTAGTGTTGAAGAAGCCAGGAGGGTATTGGAAAACATCCGGATCTTCAAAGTAAGGATACATATCCGGGAACAATTGTCTGAGGTTCCATAGCAGCGTGGAAAATTAGTAAAGTTTTGTTAGTTTGGTTAGGCTTAAGTAAGATTGAGCACTAAAATGTTTATGCTGTGTAGTACACACATGGTCGGCTTGGCATAATATGGCACAGGCAGGTGGCAAATTCGAATGCACATAGACGTATGTTCGGGAGAAAGCCTAACGCTTAAAGCTTAGCTCGTATTGTACCAAGCCGAATAGCTGGTGAATAAGCGAGGGTGGACGCCGAACGAAGTTGGCCGATCGCAGCACCCCTGTGAAACTCCAATATGTGTAGTAATTGCTTCGGATGGCTTTGCTGTTCAACAAAATATTTCCGAATCTAATGTGCCTACTCAAACAAATTTGCAGCAAGCACTATTGTGGTAAGTTCCTCTAATTGCTGTTCAATTGTTTACATCAATCACGCATGCCAGTGTTTGGAAAGCTATCATTTAAGACGCATTAATTGATTTTGTGAGTTCAAGTTTGTGCCCATACTACAAAATTTTATGAAATCTACAATAGTGCAACTAAAAACGTACTCTGGGTAGTTTTGACTGAGATTCCATAGCAGCGTGAAATGTTGGTAAAGTTATGTTAAGTTATAACTTCGTTAAAGAAACGGTACAGACTCATTAACTTATTAGATTTAAAATTGTAATCAGTATCACGCTGATGGTCTGACCTAAAGGGATGAATTTGTGTAATGGCTTCTTCATAAAGGTGTGATGCGACGGCGGGACGCGACTTTCGTAGAACAGTTTCAATGAAGTTTTTAAAGAAATTGTTCTACGCGAGTCGTGTCGCGCCATCGCGTCGCCCCTTCTTGTGGAAACCTTAAATCGATCGATGGTACAAATAACTTTTAATTACAGAAAAGCCTATTTCACTAGTTTCTAAAAACAGTCTCACATTATTAAGCGGAGTTCTTAGATCGTACAAATAATTGTCACTTATTTTAAGTATTTCGTTAAAACATAAAGCTATTACTAAATATACTGACTATTTAAGCTGTCAAAACGCTTGCTACAGCAATATGGTGTGGAGTCAGTCGAGTGACGTCACATGTTTGTATACCATGTGTGATGTCATGACATGCACACAACAAGCTATGTCATGACATCACAGTAAACTAAGCAGCACAAAACGTTTACGATTCTATCGTTGAAACCTCATAACAAATAATTTTATTAAGGGTGAAATTATTCAATATTTTTATGTATTTTAATGCAAATTGCTATTCAAATTTGTAATCAACGCGGATTATAAATTTGAGCGTTAAAGTATACCTATATGCAGAAATCTAATATTGTTTCTTTATGGTCGAATAGGTTAGACTAGGCGACCACCAGTTTGTATGAACACAACACTATATTCATGCATGTGATCCTTTGATGTCATAATAAAAGCAACCATATGCTTCAACCCGAGGTAAATTGTATTACCTTTGTAGGTTAGTGAATAGGTAGACTCACATGTTTCCAATATGAAGTACCTACCTACCTGCAAAATGCATAACTTTTGCAGCAACATATTCTAATTTAATTTTGTACCCATTCTTGTGAAAGGTTTCATAAGTAAGATTGTTCAGGTAACGTAAATACATATATTCTGTCATTTATTCGGAAAAATTGCAAAAGCCTTTGCTTCGGACTTTATTAATTTAATATTCTTGGTATACATAAGTCTGATATCGCTTTGTGCAATTTATTTTTACTTATTTTTATTCCTCTCGTTCAGTCGTGTCGTGCCCGAGCGTAAAGCTCACGTGCCTGACCAAGACAAATTCCGCGCTGGATTCGGGACCAAAATTCATTCAGTTGTATCAACTGGCGTGACTGCTCGCATTACTGCCTAATTAATGATACTAATGGTCGCCCAGTGGGCGAACTTTGACCATACTGCATTCAAAACTTTATATATTTCTATTACTGTATTATATAAAAATATTAGATTAAGGCACTTCTTTGCCCTATAAACTTTAACTGTGAATAATTTGATACTTCATATTAATATATACGTTAATTTATAGTGGAATGTGTGGCATGGTCTCATTAATCCACACTTTGCTGATGAAACATTTGATAGTGTATAGAATGCCTAAGCAAAGTATGGTATGATTATTTCATACTCTGCCTGAACTTATATACCCCGGATTATACAGATTGCCAATAACATTTACACACTGGAATATTGATGAAATAATATTAAAACAATACTCACTCCTTGCATCGCTGTGTGTTTCTTCCAGTAACTGCGATCTGGCCTAGATTCAGTCCGCGATCTGAAGTCATCAGCTCGACCTGGTGGATGCAGCCGACGAAGCCAGGGTAACCCTGCTGGTTGATATGGTCTGGAATACCACCTAGGGAGAAAGAAAGATTTATTTATTTATTTACACCAATAATAGATAATGAAAATACTTATGTATAGAAAGTCAGCTTCAAAAAGATGACAAATACTTTAATTTTCTATAATCTTTGTTCCATAATATTGTACCGATTTTTAGGCACTAAACAGATTCCACATTGAGTCCTTAAGTTCACGTCCGCCCGGGGGTTAAAATATCACGCACTCCAACAGAGTAAGCTAGCTAAGCAAGCCGCTGAAAATTCAGTATGCGAAAAACGGATTTGTTCGAACGAGTTAACGTGGCCCTGGCAAAGGCAACTGATGGAACACGGGTGGGTTTTAGTCAGTAAAAGTCATTTGATGATTTCCCATCCAAAAAAAAAGACTGTAGTGGTCCCACGGCTGGTACGCAGCCCTCCTCTCTGTGCGAGCGTGTGGACCATATGGATGGTGGATTGGTATGGGGCCCAGTTTAAATGGGTGCAGGTCACACTTCTTCTAACTTTTGGTTTCCTCACCAAATTTTCTCTCATTACCCACTTGACAGTCCGGACTACTGAGACTAGTTTCACTTTGGCAACTACGGTTGCCAAGGACTGTCAAGTGGTTACTTAGAGAGCAGCGGTGATGAAATAATTAACAAAAAGTAAAAGCATCTACCGGAGATCGAACCACAGACTTACAATTCATAAGTCGCCGTCGTTACTACTGGGCCACCACTGGTCTTTATCAACGCAGATGAGAATAGTGAATTTATTATTTAAAATATTGTCAAATAGTCCTTCTATGAAACAACTTCCACGTTCCACGCGACGCCAGTACCTACGACAAATCAAATCAACTGGACTGTCGGCAACGTGTTAGTTAATGCTGATAATTAGTTAAGGTCCAAACGAATTACTGATTCCAGGAACAGCCGACTTATCTCGTTTACGCACGGCGACAAATCAAGTTATTCTTTTCCAGTATAAGCTGGCCTCGGTGGATGAAAATCCTATAATACAGTACAGTGCCTGCCTGCCTGCATATACACATAAAAACAAAGACATTTATATATTTAATTGTCTTTGCTTACTACTATGCACACAGAGCTCAGTGTTCCGGCTTTGGAAGCGTCTGAGGACGGCAGAACTTATTAAATTAGTGGCGTCAAAATTGCATTAAGCGCACAATTTCTAAGACGCCAGTTTCAATTCATCAATGTACCAATAGTACGAGTTATCTCAGAGCAGCGCCCGCTTTACTTTGTATAAATAATTTCATCACCACTGCTCTCAAACGGTGAAGGAAAACGTCGTAAAGAAACTGGCAGGCCTTAGAACCAAAAATTCAAAGACATGTGACATCAACCAACCCTCACTGGGTCTGCGTGGTAGACTACGGCCCACTCCAGCTAACTGAGAGGAGGCCTGCGTCCCAACAGTGGGAACAACAATATACGCTAATTATGATGAGTTAACAGTGACTTATTTCATCATCATCATCATCATTTCAGCCGAAAGACGTCCACTGCAGGACATAGGCCTCCCCCAAGCACCGCCACTTCGACCTATTCTGTGCTTCTCGCATCCAACGTATTCCTGCGGCCTTCACCAGGTCATCGGTCCATCTTGTGGGAGGCCTTCCAACGCTCCGTCTTCCAGTACGCGGTCGCCACTCCAGAACCTTCCGACCCCATCGGCCATCCGTTCTGCGAGCAATGTGCCCTGCCCACTGCCACTTAAGTTTGGCAATTCTTCGGGCTATATCGGTTACCTTGGTTTTCCTACAAATCTCTTCATTTCTGATTCGATCGCGTAGGGAAACTCCAAGCATAGCCCTCTCCATTGCTCTTTGGGTGACTTTGAGCCTTCTTATGAGGCCCATTGTGAGCGACCACGTCGCAGTGCCATATGTCATCACTGGCAACTATTGACTTATTTGCTCTTAGGGAAACTGTTGACGACTCCGCACCTCGCAGGGACCGTCGAGAACTCACTGTGCTCTGTAAGTCATCATCATCTGGCTAGCCATTTCCCAACTAAGCTGGGTTCGGTCTCCAGTCTAACCGGATGCAGCTGAATACTAGTATTTTACATCTCGCGACTGCAACCCAATTACTGGGCAGTACGATACCCCTTGATAAGACTGCTTGTCAGTCTTTCGGGCTTCTGAGGACCCGTTACGAGTGCCAAAAATCCACGATTGACCACCGGGATCACGGCTTAACGTGTTCTCAGTGAGGTCTTGGTATGTAAAGATACCAGACCCAAGAAGCTATTATTTATTAGCCACAAACCCCTCTGTGACCTTCAGTGCTTGTGTGTACGGGGCTGTATTAACTGTTCGAATCGGTAACCACTTGTTCGGTAACGTTATCAGGCAGATAACTTCAAAGAAATTCGGTTTACATGGTGGGTGTAACGTAATTTTTACTGTAACTTTTGTGTCGTATGTAATGTAACTTTTACTTACCAAGGTAGATATTCGAGTCAGCGTTCATTAAGTTGGATATGCCAGTGCTGGTTCCAGAGTTCTCCCGGTCGTCCACAGACAGTGAGACGCGGCCGTCCTCTAACAGCTTGACGACCACCTGTTAACATAAATAAAATTAGCGTAATGCTTTGTACAGGGCCTTGTCTGGAAGGGCCTTTGAAGAAAGACCCATTGCCGCTTTGTGCTGACTTCTACCAGCAGAGCCATGCATGCATCAGTTATCGTGTAGGTCAAGCCTATTTTAGGAAACTCAACGACCCGTTACAAAACCCTACCAGATATATGGGGCAATGGTTTATGGGGTTATCCCATGATTAATTTTTCAGTAGCCGGCCGGAATCTTGAATTCAGTCCGGTGGATCACCAGGCTCGCAACCCCCCTCCGCCATTGCCCCTATCGCATAGAACTGCAGCATGACATTTTCAACAGGGAAATGTGGCGAACATGTACACTTTGTCGAACCCGTCGGGGAAAAAAGGTGTGAAGTTACGTTAATGTGTTG
The DNA here is from genome assembly GCA_947507805.1 of Aporophyla nigra. Classification (NCBI taxonomy): domain Eukaryota; kingdom Metazoa; phylum Arthropoda; class Insecta; order Lepidoptera; family Noctuidae; genus Aporophyla; species Aporophyla nigra. The sequence goes on along the minus strand of OX382291.1, from coordinate 5,614,933 downwards.
TGTAACTGATTTTATATAATAGATGAACTAGATAAAGCCTGTCTTAACAATCAATGTATAACCAAAGCAGATTTAGGGGAATTTCCAATGAGCAACCCGTCAACAATGCCGATGAGATATTCAGTTGCAGCCTGTATTCAGGGAGGCATTGGTTACTGTCTGCATATGTAATGTACTTTATCTATCTCCCTTCTAATGTACAAATAAATTATAACACTTTCTAAGTTAGGGATTAACAAATCTTCGCGATTCTAAAAAGTTTTAAGCAATTTGAGTAATTTATCATAATTGATAGAGCAGGCAGAGTAAAAGACCTAATAAACCCTAAAGATTCATATAAAAGCGCCATCATGTATGGTGCACCACGACAAAGCTCGGCGCAATAACGAATTTAGAAGCTTTTGCCGTTTGCTTTTGCCCGAATAGGACGAAAGGACACTTTTTAATAAATTATTACTTCTATGAGCAAAGGTAACTCGCATGAAGTTAATTTAATCATGGGCGAATCTTTCTAAAGGTCACTGCAAGTATACGCAATGGAGTGCAAATCAACTAATAAGCACGAAGCAGTTCCGAAACATGAAGAATACTAAAGCTGAAACCTTTGTTTGTTACCTTAACGTTATTTTAATCATAAATATTGCATCTGAACCGAGATGTTACAATTTATCGACTTCCTAGGAGTAGCTCTTAGTCGCAATAAACGAATAAGTACCTACTTTGAAATTGCGGATCAAATGTGTAATAACCTGCTTCAAAAGAAATGGCAACAAAGATAGTTCATAATTTGAAAGAAGCTACTCAGGTTTGTTTTGCAATATTGAGTCCTGCCTAGGTAAACATAATATCGTATTTCAGGTGCACGCTCGCTGTTTATATCACGTTTGCTCATGTCATCTAATTTTACTGAATAACTAAGTGCACTTTCATTGAGCGAAGATTGCTTGTTTCAAAACATGTCATAAGGGTGGTGAGCAAAACATTAATCAACTTGATATCTATACTAATATTATAAACCTGAAGAGTTTGTTTGTTTGTTTGATTGAACGCGCTAATCTCAGGGCTTCTGGTCCGAATTGAAAAATTCATTTTGTGTTGGATAGCCTATTTATCGAGAAAGGCTATAGGCTATATAATATCACGCTACAACCAAGAGGAGCGGAGTAGTAATGAAAAATGTTGCAAAAACGAGGAAAATCGCACGGGTAGGCGATTCGACGCGACGGGAAGGGTCGGGGGAACAAGAAATTTAACGCGGACGAAGTCGCGGGCAGAAGCTAGTAGCACTGTATTGTGGTTAGCGCTATGTATGCTTTTATTGTCATATGCTAATGCACACTAATGACCATGTCCTTAGTTATTATTATTGTGTCTATCATCTGATAAAAGGGCGTACAGGTGTGCTTAAAAAAAATTAAGCCTACCAATCAACTAACGGCTGATCTACTGTTTTTAGTTACTGTACATCAGTCATCACTCGGTTATCAGTATTTCGCATTCTTTAGGATGCATTTTGTGTGCTATTAGTATGACAAACTAATTTTGGTAGATACGACGTACGACAAGCGGTCGATTAACGCTCGTCGTGGCAACAATTTGACCTTGAGCTGACCTAGTGTGCCATATTTTTGGTAGCTACAGTCTACCGCTCGTCTGTTGTAATACTGTGACCTTACGCTGACCTATCGTATAATGTTTTTGGTAGCTACAGTCGACCGGTCGTCGGGGGTAACACTTTGACCTTAAACTGACCTAGCGTGGCGTGTTTTTGGTAGCTACAGTCAACCGCTCGTCTGTGGTAATACTTTGACCTTAACCTGACTTAGCGTGTTATGTTTTGGTAGCTACAATCAACCGCTCGTCTTTGGTAATACTGTGACCTTGAGCTGACTTAGCGTGTTATGTTTTGGTAACTACAGTCAACCGCTCGTCTGTGGTAATACTGTGACCTTGAGCTGACTTAGCGTGTTATGTTTTTGGTAGCTACAGTAGACTAGGCGTCGGGGGTAACACTTTGACCTTGCGCTGACCTAGCGTACTATAACGATTTTGGACTATACAAGAGACCTATAACCTTGACCTGGTCTAGCATTGTACATAAATTCAATAAAAAATGATATGTTAACATGCCTAGTATAGATGTACGCGCTCGCTGTATTTTATTACAATATTATTTTATCTCGAAAATATTTTAACCGTCGCAATTGTATTTTCTTTAACACAACAAAAAATATCGTTACAAGACAGTAACCGAGTGGCAGTGTCTTCGCACGTCAGTGTCTTCACACGTCAGCACCCCAAGGGCTTATACCATTCAGAGAATATGAAAACACAAACCAATCGGATATTGTTACTATCTTTGATCAAACGATTAAAATTTCATAGAATCAATTCAATTCATGGTCTTGCATAACTAATTAGGTACTTAAAATCCACAAACTATTGAAAAAGTCAATCAGCTACCATTTTAACTGGATGCAGCTAATAACATTTTACACGTATGTCCTATCTAACACCCAGTTACCAAGTAAAATGGTATCCCTTGGTAACACTGGTTGGCGGACTTTTGGGCCACCCGCAATGACGACCAAAGTAAAGTTCTACGAATGACAGCAGGGACCAACCACTTAACATCATTTTTGGGACCTCACTCTCCATAATAATATGTAATGAATGGTCACCCATCAACGAACTGACCGGGACAGTCGACCCCCGCAGCTGCTGTGATTTAGCCACGAACCCTAAATTATTTAAAGATAAAAAAAAGGTGGAATTGTTATAATGACTTACTTGATGCCGTTCACCATCGTTGACGTAGACGTTCACCATGAGCTGTGATTTGCCGCCGCCGTTGTCCCATTCAAATACAACGAAACCTCTTTCAACTGGAACAAAAACCTTACGTCAGTAAATTATAGAAATGAGTACAAAATTATGGTATTAGGCCCCTCCACAAAGTAATCAGTATTACCTATATGTTATGTTGAGAGGATGAATGAAAGGCGGCTAACAAAAGGAATTTACAAGGCAGATGTGATTGAAGACGCCGGAATGATGACGCCCTAGGAGAACATATTATGACCTTATTGATGTTCTTCAGAAAGGTCAGGTGCGTACTACCGCCGTGTGCAAAAAGAGTGTGTAAGGATCGTAGCAGGTGGCATTCTGTGGTTTCTGACTACCCCCATGGGATAAAGGCGTGGGGGTTATGTATGAATGTAGGTATGTGAACCATTTATGACATTTTTATGACATTACTTTTACGCTCTCTGATAACTCTCTGATTTACTCAAACACCGACTTATTATTTTTTTAATTAAAATTTTCCGAAAAACGTATGTCTGCTTTACAATATTCGAAAATATGGTGTGTACTAAGTACGTGCCTTGTAATTATAATTACTTTTTTGTTACCTTTTTATAAACCTACAATAATTTTATTCTAGGTACATCGTCTCACATATTTTAAAAATGTCATCATCATCATCATTTCAGCCGTAAGACGTCCACTGCTGGACTTAGGCCTCCCCCAATTTGGGGGGCTTTGCCTTAATCGCCACGTTTGGCAGGCGGGTTGGCGATCGCAGTATGGTGGTAAAATGCATAGAGAACGCTGCTGCCCATTCTCTAGTAAGTCCCTTAGTCGCCTTTTACGACACCCACAGGAAGAAATGGGGTGGTGTTATTCTTTATGTCCGGCACCACACGGTAAAAAACACGGTTAAAAATGTAAACATATAAAAATGTTACACGGGTTTAATCAATGTTACGTTGCTTACTTCTCAGCAGGATGTAGTCGCCATAGTATGGTGGGCTCTGCGCTTCCTTCTGGTATAGCAACACACCGTCCTGTGTGGTGAATATTGCCAGAGCAATGATGCCAGGGTCAATGTCCAACTTTTCGTACTTCAGCAGGTTGGCAGGCAGTTCGAGGTATCCATTTCCGTTGAAAGCCACGCTGTGGTGCAGTTCCAGTCCTAAGAAAAAAATTAAACATTAAAATGTGCATTTTCTTTATATGACTCGGGTAATTCCTAATGTAAATTAGGAATATATTGCATACATTTAATATGTATTATACGTTTGTAGTACCGTGTGATGGAATTTAATTTGGCTAAAATAGTCCGGAAATATACCAAACAAGTAAACTTCATAGCTATTCTATTAGCTTCATACTACTATTCGATAAACCGAAACGAATATTAATCAGTCCTAGAGACCTATAAACAACCCGAAAGTTCATTCATAAGTTTGAATCATCTAAACGACCGGTATTCTTCCGAAAGCTGTTTGCTGTTAGGGCAAGGTATATCAGGTTATCGAAATGTGTCAGTTTCAATATGATAGCTGGTCGAATGCTACTGATTAGCTATGCTGATGTAATTACTCAGAAGCACTGGCATCATCATCATTTCAGCCGTAAGACGTCCACTGCTGGACTTAGGCCTCCCCCAATTTGGGGGGCTTTGCCATAATCGCCACGCTTGGCAGGCGGGTTGGCGATCGCAGTATGGTAGTAAAATGCATAGAGAACGCTGCTGCCCATACTCTAGTAAGAAGCACTGGCATACTTTAATTAAAAAAACCTGAAGGCTTACCGATCTGGCAGTAAACGCCGGCGAATCCTAGAGGGCAGTCACAGGTGTGGTTCATTCGGGAACTCAGGTCTGGTCTGCAGGTTCCTCCGTTGCGGCAGGGTCGGATTGCGCACGGATCGCTGGGGGGTTGGTTCGAGGACTTCATTGGCGAGGGTACTCGGTATTCGCAAAGGGAACCTCCGAAACCGGCGGGGCACGTACAGGTGGACGAGTCAGCCGTGCAGGTGCCACCGTTGTGGCATTGGCAGCCGATCTCGAACTGTGGTAAAGCGTTTTATTTACTACGAGTCTCATGAGTTTCCTGACTACAGACTAGGAACTTTTATTTATTTATTGAAAACAAAAATTAAAGTTTTCTCCCTTATTACAAAACTAGGTTTATAGATAGGTTTAGGTCAGGTTAAAATCTCCAAGCCAGTTCTTGAATTATCAATCCAATATATATGGAATTGCAACTCTTTTTACAAGACTAACAACTTACTCCAGTGTTAAGTTGTAATTTTTGTATTAAGTACTTTATCTAAATCGAAATAGAGTTGGAAATGCAAAGACTAACTCAGAGCTTTAGGCTAGAAGTAAAACCTATTTCACAACAAAGTGTATGGCAGATAACTGAAATCCTGTTTCATTAATACATTTATTTTGTAGGAGATTATACCAGAAACTGTGAAAAACAATCGAAGTTTTTGTACAAAACAAAGTGATAACTTACATCAGGAATATCACCGCGAACGTAGGCATTGCATTCTTTCACGTTGGCTGATTGGATGGTGGAGTTCACGATGTCAACAGCTTCTCCATGCAGATTGAACTGAGAATCAAGGGCGAACTAAATATCACATTATGAGAAACAGAACGAAAGGGAAGGGCTGAATGGTTTTAAATAATTAACTTGCCTATTCAGGCTTCTTGTACTACACAATTATAAAGGACGCGGCACAGCCGTGCGAATAAATTGGATAGGTTTGCATATATGTGTATATTTGTATCAACATTTCAGCCTTAAGACGCCCATTGCTGAACTGATGCCTCCCCAATTTGCGAGGCTATGCCCAATCGCCACAGTTGGTAGGCGGGTTGGTGATCGCAGTATGGTGGCAAAATGCACGGAGGACGCTACTGCCTATTCTCTAGTAAGTCCCTTAGTCGTCTCTAATACTGTTGCAATAAGCTTAATAATGCCCTAATTGTGCTCATTATCTGAAAGAGCTCAAACAAGCACATCGTCAGATTTCAGCTTAGTCGGTGGAACAATATAACTGTGCACTGATTTTGCCGGTTAAATCAACATTTCAAGTTTATCCAATTTAGAAATAGCGTATTGGAGAATCCGCTTTGATCTATTTAGTTCACAAATCGACGCCCGTAAAGTATAAAACGGCTATCTACAAAATGATGATACACAGGAGAGCGTTTTGAACGCAAAACTGTGATAATCAGAAGATGAACAAAGCTATCTTCTGCGGTTTTACAACAATTAGTTAATAGAGCATCACCATGGAAATGGTTAAGACCAATTGCTGTAATACAGGTATATTCCAAAATACGGAAGATAAGTTGTCTATCTTAGTATCTATGTTGTACGAAAAAGTTAACTAAATAAGTGAAGTGCCTTATATCCCCTTCTACGCGGGACTTCTTAATTTCTGAAACTTTTATATTTTAAATATTAAAGCAGATATTAATTTTTATGTCTATAGTAAATATAACAATTATTTGTAACGCTGACATGACTTGTTGGTTGACTTAAATAAGGCAAGTTTTAAAAGTGACGCTTTACAAATAAGTGACTGATATGTGTTTACAAACAGCTGAACGCGCCGATTGTCTGATGTAGGTTTAGACTAATGGTATATGTCCGTGTCTACTTCATAACTTTGTAAAAATAAGGTATCCTTATATAAATACGCGTGAGTTACTTTTAATAAAATATGAGAATAAAATCCTATGCTAATACAAGTCATTCTGAGTTCGAACTACAAATAAAAAGTGAATTTCGTAGAAAGTGCAGTTGCCTCTTTGAACTTCGCTCTCGGAAATAATCCTCAGAGACGGTCAGTCGTTCGGACAGAGCTTATTCTTAGTGTAACAGACTCTGTGTAATTATTATACTATGCGAAAGACTATTGACTTAACTATTGATGTCGCCAACTTAATCGACGAGGTCAACTGAAGGACGGACTGTTTAGAAAGCGAAATGGTTTGGAGCTGTTAAACATGCAATTTGCTCAGTCGATCGATCAATTCCTGTACGATTCAGCTTTTCGCCGGTTTTTAAGGCTTATGTAGCAGGATAAAACATGTAGCCCACCTATGTGGTCTGTCATCGACCGTCTATTGATATCTGCAATACCAGAGGCTTTGAATGTGTGCCTGGCCCAAACGGATATATCGGTTTCCATTGAAACTGCGCAATTAAGATGAATATTTATTTATGATGGTGCTACATTCATGTATGGTTCAGGGGATGATGATCTAGCATTTAATATGACTTACGTCGGTAATGCATCCGTTAAATCCTCCAGTGACACCACCAGTGTTGTTGTTGAGGGTAATAGAATCATCCACGCCGCCCACAAATATCGGTGTGTCCAGGTTCAATTCCTGTGAAATATTTTTAGTTTAAAAGGACAGCCTTGAAAATCTAGATTTCTAAAAATTTTCTATCAATGGATTTGTAAACTTTTACCATTTTTCTGTTCATATAATAGAATAAGTCCAGATTTCAAGAAGATATATAATTCATTAGCTGATGAAATATTACCCCTGTTACAAGGTCCTTGTACTACATAATATTAAAATACTACTTACTTGTTTAGGTGATTCTAATTGTTGTTCGAATCTGTGCACTGAGTTGATATTCAGAGACACCACTGTTCCGACTCTTGCGATGCTTACTGTGGTCCATTCATTAGGTGGCAGAGTCCTGTTGCTAACCAGAACCACTGGTTGGCTTCCTAAACAGAGATATATTTGACATTTTAGACAGAATGGCAAAAATATTAGAACAACACATTATTAATTATAGGAGTTCTTTTTACGGTTGATATGGTGAAAATGAGAACACTTAGATATATGAAAGAAATAAGATATCAATGCAGAACCCAAATCAATTGGGATAAGGTCAAGAAGACATTGATGATAACCCACCTCCGCCCAGGTCATAACGGAATTCAAGTTTTGCGTCATGTACAGTCAAGGAAGTGAATCCTCCGTAGCCTCTTGGTGATTCAGCGCAGTACATGATAATGCCGTCAGTGACTGGTGAAGCAGCCTTGATCCTCATGGACATCTTCAGGGTACGTGATGGACCTGGTGGCTTGATGGCCAAGTATGCGCTCCCGGTGAAGGCTGGGTACTCAATAGATTGCTTTTCTTCGCAGCTGGAAATTAAATTCAATTAGAAGTCTGTTGCCGGCTTATAAGTTTGAAGTATAAGAAGTCATGTTAATTTTCAAGTTTCACGTGTTTTGAGTTAATGGAATGGTTACTTACTTCCTTCCAGTGTGAGTAACTGGGCAAGCACACTTGTATCCGTCGATGGTGTCGGCGCACTTGCCGGGTCCACAGAGTCCGGGGCGGCAAGCCTCGCCGGTACGGTCGCAGGTCAGGCCAGCATAGCCGGTCGCACAGATGCAAATGTAACCACGTTCGTTACGGGCTTCCTGTGAGAAATTTTTGGGTAAGTTCATGCATCTGATTGGAAGTCTAAAACGTGTCATGTATGACTTAAGGCTTAAGCAGAGTGGGCGGCCCACGCCAGCAGGCATTGCCAAAAGCCTCCGTTACCATTTTCTTACTTTTTCTATAAATCAACCACCACACTCTACAGGGACACCGTATCGCACTTTTTGTATGAAAATGCGAAGCGCTGCGGCTACGGCTGTCATGGGAAATTGGTTTAAGGCATTTCATAATAATGCAAATTCTACAACCAGTGAAAGAAACCTTGGAAGGAAATCTAGGCTGATTTCATGTAAGCAGTTTTAGCTAAATCAGACCTGGCAGACGCCGTTGTTGAGACATAGGTTGGGTGCGCAAGAGTTGCACTCGCTGACCCGGTTGCGTTCCAGGCTATCCATCATGATGTTTTTCTCTTCCCTGCCGAAAATCAACATGCTTGCACAGCCGATGAATCTGAAAGAAAAAGACCTACTTAGATTCTTAGACCTTCACGCTGGTAGAACCACTCTCTTTGTTTGACATATGTCCGAAGACAATTAAAAAAATCATACTTTGTTTGCAGATAGTACTTACCGACTCGACGAAGTCAGTTACTTTTTAAATCACATTGGTGTAAATTCTATAAATTGGTAATTAAAGTACGTACCCTGAGGCTCCAGCCAATTCACTGGGTAGTTGGTCGTAGTCGGGTACTCCACCAATATAAAGGGGTTGATTCAATTCCAGTACCACCCACTGTTCTGGGGATTCTGCTATGAATGGCCCAGTGTTGTCCACGTCCATTGTAACTGAAGCAGGAATAGAAAAATTGTAAGAGCCTGTTCTTGGACTTCTCTCATTTAAAGAGACAAAAAAGAATTGCTTAACTGCATATAAGGCTCATCCAAACCAATGGTTTATTATCTTGAAAAAGCCATGTAGAGAAAGAATTGAACCTGAGTAGAAGGACTAAAACAATAGTTACCCTTAGACTTAGCCCTGCTCAGTCTGATGGTGTGCCAGGTGTTCAGTTGCAGAGGACGGTCGCCCTTCACCACCAGGGGTCCTGTGCCAGCTTCCATAACAAACTCAGGTACTCCATCCTTTAGTTGAAGGCCGATGTAGTCGCCTTCGCGTCCTTGATTCTGGCTATTGTATAGAATCAGGCCATTTCGGTCTGAAAAAGAAATATCGGTATAGTGACAATTGAAACCTTTTTACTATGAGTCTTTTGATTTTTTACTTCGTATTAGAAAAAAAAAACAGTTGTAATCATAATATATATATATCCTCACCAGCTGGTTTGAATGAAATTTCGATCTCAAACTGCCTGTAGGGCTCCCTTAGTGCTGGAAGAGAGAGGAAACTCTCTCCATCGAATCGTGGCACCACTCCGGTGACGGTCAGGATGGCCTTGGCTTCTACCGTGGCACGGCTGTTGCTGACGCGGCACACGTACGTGCCAGCGTCTGCTTCAGTTACTGAACTCAGGTACAAGTGAGGCTGTAGAGAAGATTGGGGTTAATTGTCACCTTGATAAACTTGAAAACTCCAAGGATGAACAAATAACAGGAAGGATAAAAAATTGCAAAAGCAGTTTTAAATTTTATGAAGCATCAGTTACCGGGCTATTTTGGGTCGATAATAGTTCGAGCAGCTTGATTCTTGCAAAAACATTACTAGAAGAGGTGAATTAATTGTGGCAGGGTTGGTTATATAATAGAAAAGTTCCTGTTACCTGATCGGAGCGGATTTCAGCAGCCAGAGGTGCAAATTCTCTTCTCCAATTAATAGTGACCGGTTCTTCCAGGTTGTGAGTGCATGGTAGGTCCACTGAATCACGTAGACGGGCGACATACTGTGACACGGCTGGGTTTCGCGAGTTGTCCGGGTAGGAAGATCCGCCTGAAAACGAAGGAATATTTTAACAATCATCATTCTGTATTAGTACCTAATCTACCTTGTTTGCTGGGCTAAAAATTAAATTAAATAAGCTGTAATGGTACAGATCCATTAAAAAGTAAAGAGTAAAATTAAAACTGCTGATTGAAGGAGTGGTCCTAGTTTGGACCTACCGGTAAGGCAAAGTGATATGGCATTCCATTTGGTACTTCTCATTAGCAGCTTTTTATTCATAGCAATCGACCTTTTTTTTGGATGGGAAATCATCTAATGACTTCTCCCGCTCTGGGCGGAGCGGGAGGGCGTGTCAGACTGTTACTGACTAAAACCCACCCGTGTTCCTTCAGTTGCCCATGTGCCAGGGTCACGGTATCTCTTTCGAACCATCTCGCGACACTGGCAGATCGACCTTTACCCTCTTTTATACGACTAATAAGCGTAATCTGAGAATGTCTACTACCACATACACATTCTAACGTAGGTTCTTACGTAGTGACATTATTTGAAAACAATGCACATAAGTCAAGTTCACTCACCGGATTGAACTTCAAGAGTAAAGTCATCATAGAAGCTGTTTCCACTCAAGTCGTTTCCAGTGCAGCGGTAGACGCCCGCGTCGGCTGGAGTGACGCTTGTCAGTAATAACCTGACTCCGTCGCCGTATGTCTGCAAGAATATACGATTGTAATTATGACTTAATTACGGCTATAAACACGACCGAAGCCAGAAACTATAGCTGAGTGAAACCGTGGTTTTTTACGAGTTTAATTGCATAAGATTTCAAACCTTTGGGTACCGGAACATGTTCGATGTTTGAAAGATATCAGTAAAGGCATGCAAACGGAGTCAACCATCTGATATTATTCTTACCAGGGAAGCTACGTATTGCTTGGTTCCGAGGCGCAGCCACTGAAGTTTGATGTCACTGGATCTGCCTTTGCATAGCACATCCACATTGTCGCCAACTCGGAACTGCCTGCGAGGCTGCTCAATAGCTACCAACCGTTGAGACTCCGAGTTTGGATCGCGAGGACCTATACCATTCAACATCAATTAGCCAAATTTAAACACGCGTAGATGGTAAACTTGGAAGTTTAATAAATCCCTTCGAAGCAACCTAGGACACCATACAATATACTTACACAACAATTTAAGTAACCTGTGGATATATAATATTTACTTTCAGAGTAAAATAAAAAATACAAAAATTAATGTCGGTACAAGCAACATGCAAACCCAGCGTTGACCATCACTTCACAAAAGCTTTGAACCTTTAAGTAGTTGATGTTAATTGCATATAATAATGTGACATCGCAAAATAAGCAAGAACAAACTTGTTAATGTACACCTCTCGAAACACAGTTTTAGACGAGACTTGAATACCCACCAAACAAAAAGTATACGATACTCAATAATGTCATAAATCTGTGTATCGCTTCACAAAATTCCTAAAACTACATATTATAAAGGAATACATGGATGCGGCAAACTTTAAACTAAGGTTGCAGGGGTCCAAAAAAACTGATTCCCATAACAGTACAAAGTGGCCCGAAAACAAAACAACACCCGCGACGACTAGACAGACAACTGCCAAACACCCGCACCAGATTTACCATCGTGTGTGAGGTAGTTGTTCCAAGTCCTGTCCAAATAACGCTTATCGCGCCACAGGCAGTTCTGCTCATCGCTATGGTCTCGGCAGTGACTGTATCCATCGCATAGTAAGTGCTCGTCTATACAACCACTGGAGTCTTTACAAGGAAAGTCCGTATCCAAGCACTTATAACCTACAAATAACTTACATCATAACTTTCAATACAATACTAAAATCAATTGATTCAAACATACCATAGAAAGAAATAGAAAGTTAGAAAATATCGATAAGAGACTTATTAAATGGCTAAGCATGCCTGGTTATCGTAAACGTTTGGGCGAAGCAGAGAGGGATTTGCAGCGCCACCACTGGAAGGAAAGCTATCTAATGGACCTGGTGGTGAATTCACTGACCCTGTATATGTAGGTTGATGTAATTGCTAGTAATATTTCTTCCGTAATAGTCTCTTATGCTGCAGACATATTTGCCGGAGTCGGATTTTTTGGCGAGTCTGATGTAGAGTGATCCGTCGTTCTTCTGTCTGACGGAGCGAGGTAGGGGACGGGCATCTTTGCTCCACACGATGCGTACGTTCCTTTGGGACACGTTGCAGCTGAGGTGCACGGCGGCGCCGACGTGTGCCCGCTGCTCATTGTCGTGTGACACCGATGCCGTATGATCCGTATCTTCTATGGACGTTATCGTCATGCAGTCAACTTTACCCTCAAGCGTTACCAACTGCGTGTACGTTACCATTTTTAAATGAAATAAAGTTAATTCTGAATCCGTAAAACACTTATATCTTTAGTCCACATCGTACACGCAGTTGGTAAATAAAATTATAAGTAATGTAAAGCATTCAATCAATGGTGTTTCCATTAGGTGTGAAGTTGGTGACCAGCATTCACACAGCACAACTGGACGGCGAATAAAATAACAGGTGCCTTAACAGTAGTGCAACCTGTACATTTGTGTCGTGATTTTGTGAAGATTGCTCAATGGCAACCTTCGAAATTGATAGAACTGTCCAAATTATTACGGGAGTTAATACCGCAGCGTAACTAAATACCTTGTTCTATTAAGAATTGCCTATCCAGATATTTGCTGGTTTACACGTTCATGCCTATCAATAGCACACGCAATATTTTCGTGAGTGTTAGTTAGACTGCGTTATTAATATCATAAATTAAATTTAAAGTAATCGATTATCCTGTGATGATAAACAACATTCATTACTTAGATGCAATTGGTTGCTTTTAGGTTCTCAATGTATGTTAATATGTGTAGCTGAGTAATATATTTCTATCAATTTCGAAGTTAATCTACCGTACAGTTTTGTGCTGTTGGTGTTCCATGCTCAGTACCATGTGTTGGAAAAGGTCACATACCACTGACGACGACTTCTGCGATGGCACTGGCGTTGGCGTAGCGACTTCTGGCAATACATTCGTAGCGGCCGGCGTCCTCTACTTCAATTTGGTGGAAGATAAGTCTAGATGAGCTAGTATCTACACGGCTGTAAGAGTTAATAAGACTTGTTGAAGAATTTTTGTTCTGTTATGAGTAGGTATTGGAAAATTAGTATTTGCGCTTTGATTTGCAGCGATCGGTACAAAATTCTGAGAATTCGATATCTGGCGCAATTTGTGCCTCAGTTCACTAATGGCATTTTAGGCCTTGTTTACCATAATTCAGCAGTTGCATTATAAATCAAGAGTGGTTTAACGTGGATATATCATAAATCGACTACTCTCTACTACTTACTTCGATGGGTTCCTGTTGTGAGGCCTCCAGGTAATGTCGATGATGTCATCACCCTCAACGATACACTCGACTGTGGGTGACTGTCCAGGATGCACAGTCTGTGTTGGTGGGCGAAGCGTGATCTTAGGCGCTTTGATGACGACCAGGCTGGTGTAAACCGCTTCTTGGACTTCGTTGTACTGATTGTAAATATTGCAGACGTACTCGCCCGAGTCAGCCTTTGAAACCTGAAGACGTAACACTTATAGTTAATACCTGCACGGTAATTCTAAAAATAGGATCGTGGTAAGTCTCAAAAAACAGGTATACTATATTAATATGTCAATTGGGTAGAGAAACAACGGTTCCGAGAGGTTCACCTTTGCTGAATTTACTAAGAGTTGTACTTACATTGTAGATGATAAGACGGGACCGATCCTGGTGAACGTTTCGTTGGAACGGCCTTCTGTCAGCGCGTACCCATCTCACGTTGTCACCTGATTGACGGCAGCTGTAATGACAAGGCAAGTTAGTATACACCGGTAAAAGTTTTGTAGCCTACACTCTTTTTACATTTTCGCATCTTTTTTATTTTAACTTAAGGCCAACCAACACTGCCAGGGTCGCGAGATAGTTCGAAAGAGCCACCGTGACCCTGGCATATGGCCAACTGAAGGAACAAGAGACACGCCCTCCCACTCCGCCCAAGAGCGGGAGAAGTGATTTGATGATGTCGCATCCACAAAAAAAAACAACCAACAAGCAGGATCATATAATTTAAGTATTAACTACTTACTAGATAACGGTTTCCGGCTGTCCTTCAATAGCGAACAGATTTCTAGGCTCATCGGGATCGATAGGGTTATATCCGTTAGTATCCGGGTTGATTTCACCGTCTCCGCTTCCTGCAAATACAACATTTCACTTAGAACCGTGTGTCATATAATATTCTGATAACTGAGATATATAGTTGCCAAGACTAAGGGATGGAGATGTTTCGGAGGCCACTGCTAGACACTGTTAATACTTTCCATACAAACCTTCGTTTTGCATTCAATGCTTTGAAAGATGAAGATGTAATCGACAGAAGTCGTGAGCTTAACACACTACAATCTTTATTAGTACTGCCGCCTCAAGACACTGTTGTCAAGCCGTCTCCCTGCGTTAGCCTTGATAAGGTAAAAAATCTTTCTTTCCAGAATGCTCATAATCATGGCCCCGTACTCAGTGAAACTGCTGACGTTTAGATTCAGCAGTGACCAGGTTCTCACAAGTGAGTCACATGTTTTGTTTACCAACGAAACCCACGTCAACTACTAACCATAGTCAGCGCCGCCGTCGTCTCCACCATCTCCTCGGTCTACCACGACCTTGAACTGCTCCTTGGTGGTTCCAGCGGCGTTTGTGGCTGTGCACGTGTAGTATCCGCTGTCGCTTTCACTGGCCGATGGCACGCGCAGTGAGGCATGGCCTGGTGTTGGTGCCACGACCTCACGGTAATCGCCGACTGAAAATGTAAAGCAGCACTTTAGAAAATATAGCTTATTAAAGTCATGAGACCTGTGAACGATAAGTGAATTCAAGTCGTTCAGACTAGTTCAAACGAACTGCGTACTGAAGATCAAAAAACCTCGCCCATACTCCCATACTTGTTAAGAAATTATGAAAAGAGGGTAATATGATTCCAGACAATAACGCACATATAAAAAAAGACTCGTAACCGATATGATAAATGCGAAAGTAACTCGGTCTGTCTGTAATCTTTTCAGGCCTTATGTGTAAGCATATTTCGATTATTTGAGCCTCACTCAGGTCTAGGGCATAGAATATACTGGGATAATATAACGTATATTTCCTGGTATTTTTGGAGGATGTTCACGAAGGATAATCCACACGAGTAATGCTGCGGTCAAAATGTATTCCTTAATTTTTTAACCGACTTCAAAAAGGAGGAGGTTCTCAATTCGGATGTTTATATGTTTTTTTTTTTATGTATGTTCGGCCTTAACTCCGTCATATATAGACGGATTTGCAAAATTCTTTTTTTGTTCGAAAGGGGTTTATTCCGAAATGGTCTCATATAATTTTCATATAGATCTGATGATGAGTTCGGAAGACAGACACCGGAACTCTTTAAAAAATGACAGTAAATCAACCGCGATTTCTGCTATCGCATAATTATGCATTGATTGTTTGGAATCAGTGCGGGGTGAATACCACAACTAAAAATTTAAAAATAAATACTTTTTTACAAAAAAAAACAACCGACTTCCCTAAAAACACTACAAAGTGAAACATAACTTTAATTTCGGAAGTCGGTGGCAAAAAAACCATAAATACAGATCCTAAGACACCGACTTCCGAAATTAAAGTAATGTTTCACTTTGTAGTGTTTTTAGGGAAGTCGGTTGTTTTTTTTTTGTAAAAAAGTTTTTTTTAATCTCTAGTTAGCGTAATCGAAGAATCATGTCCATGTTCTATAAAAATAAAACTCACTTCGATTGTAAGCAAATGTTATAAATCAAATATCACTCACATTGGATGGACACAAGTGGTTCAGGGTAACCACTGGCGCGGCACTCGATGTTGAGGCGGTCTCCGGTCGACAGCTGCACATACGGGCTTGGCGTGATGGTAATCTCAGGAATAGCTCTCACTTTGATGACAGCGCTAGCACTAGCAGATCCGGCGTCGTTGCGAGCAGTGCAAGTATACTCGCCTTCGTCGTTGATTTCGATCTTGTTAAACCTGTGAGATGGATGAAATATTATTAGATATTTAAGGATGTGAAATAACTAATGGCTATAATTTTGGATAAAGCAACTGCATTCTATCAGCTGGAATTCTGGGCTCGTCTGCGAGTGAGCAGTTATTTTGACACGTTTTATTGTGATTTATATTAAATTAAATTAAGTATTTCGACTGGCCTGTTAGTATAGTGGTTAGTGACCCTGGCTGCAAAGACTGAGGTCGTGGTTTCGATTCCCACCCAGGACAAATCTTTGTGTGATGAGCACAATCATTTGTTCTGTGTCTGGGTGTAATTTATCTATAATATGTATGTATTTAGAAATATATAAGTATGTTTATCAGTTGTCTGATTACCATAGTACAGGTTCTGCCTAGTTTGGGATCAGATAACGGTGTGTTGGTTGTCCTAAAATATTTATTATTTATTTAGTTGCCTATGCAACTATCTTATTCCCTCGACTTTGACCGCGTGGTTGCCGGAAATTATCTACCGGGAACTTACGGCCGGAATAAAAAGTATCCTATGTCGTAGCACAGGTCATGATCTATCCCTTTCATCCAAATCCGCTAACAGGTGGAGTTAATCCCGCAGTCTTATTAAGGCGTATTAGGTTACCCTGGTACTGGGTTGTGGAGGGCAGATAGGTAGTCGCTTTATGTGAAACTAGCTTCTGCCTGCGGCTTCGCCCGCGTGGATGTCAAAATATTCACAATTTCAACCCCCCCTTTCACCCTCTTAGGAATGTAATTTCAAAAAACCTTTTCTTAGTGGATACCTACTTCTCACAAAGAACACACCCTCCAAATTTCATGTCTCTAGGACCAGCGGTTTAAGCTGTGCGTTGATATATCAGTCAGTCAGCCAGTCACTCAGGACTTTGAATTTTATATATATACTAGTTTCCGCCAGCGGCTTCGCCCGCGTGAAATTTCAACCCCCCAATTCACCCTCTTAGGGATGGAATTTCAAAAAACCCTTTCTTAGTGGATACCTACTCTTCACAAAGAATACACCCTCCAAATTTCATGTCTCTAGGACCAGCGGTTTAGGCTGTGCGTTGATATATCAGTCAGTCAGTCAGTCAGTCAGTCAGTCAGTCAGTCAGGACTTTGAATTTTATATATATAGATATATAGAAATGGTATTAAACGACATCTGGTGAGGCTGGAAGCTGATCATAGTTGGACAAAGACTAGGCATAATGTACATTAATTGTACGTACGGCAACAAATCAAGGTTTCCATTATAAGTTGAATTCTCATGTATGAAGAATGTATACAATGCGTGCTCAGCTAAAACTGTAAATGTATAATTTGATATGTTGCAGAGTATACAGCCAGGGAAATTAATTTTATATCAAATTGACTGCGTTTTTAAATTGTCTATTTCGCCAAATTACAATTATAATTCATTGATAGTTGTATAAATTGGATTTAATACGACATATTTTAACTTAATACAAAATATCACCCACATTTTCACCACAAAGGTTTGAAATTAAAGGAAAATTTATTTTAGTTCGAAATTTGAAAATTGCAGATAGACGTTGTGTTAGTTATATATTATTTATTATTACTGTATGGTTTTCACCCATAAGAAATTAAATACTAAATAATAAATTTCGTGATTTTTGAAATGTGTTTACATACAAGTTACAACTTCATCTCCCATTTTATCCTTACGGGGTGTGTGTAAATAAAAAAAACGCTGAGACACGTATAAATTGTTTTTTTTTTAAAACACAAAATTTGAAGATCTTAACTACGAAACTTTTCATTTCCTACTTGTCCACTTAGGGGTGGAATTCCCAAAAATCCTACCTTAGTGGATGCTTACACTGTATAACGTATCTATTCGCAAAATTTCAGGTTTATAGGTACAGCGGTTTGGGTTCTGCGTTAAAATACTAACAGTCAGTCAGTTTATCGTTTTATATATACATTAGATTAACTATCACTAGACAGTAGAACTATCAGAATTATATAAAAAAATTAGCTTACTTCAGTTCATTATGTGGCAATAACTCAGTGTATTTCGAAAGCTGATGAAGGCCTCCGTTTCTGTTCCATGTGACGACTGGCTCAGGGATTCCGCCTGTGACGCGGCAGATCAACGTATATTCACCTCCCAATGGCACGGCTTGTATTTTTCCTTCCGGCGGCCAGATTTCCACTTTAGGAGGTTCGCGTCCTGAAAGTTATGCCAATATTAAGATACCGCTCGTTACACTGCGATTAACGTGCGTAGCGCTACGCAAGAAAGAAATGCAAACAAATGGAACGTGGCCAACTTCTTCGTATACATTCTACGTAGACGGTCGACTTTAGTCTCTAAAAGCCCAGTTTTAATTTGCACTCTAAAATTAATTGAGCATAAATTTATATGGGAAAAAATTGGGAAATGGCAGTCTAGCTTGATAGTTACTTACTTTCAATTTCAACGAACACATAGATATTTGCTACTGGGTTGTTGTTGACGGTGCCTTCGCAAAGGTAGTATCCTTGGTCGCTGTCTTGAGCGTTGTTGATGATCAGAGCGTTGCCGCGTTGGCTTGAGTTAGGGCCGATTAAACCATCATGCTAGACAAAAAAAAAATGAATAGGTTGTGAATTTAGTTGTAGAAAGAATAGTAACAGCAAATATGGGTAATGCTAAACTGCGCGCAGCGCTTTCCAAATATTGTTACCTTGGTCCATTTAATGAGAGGCGCAGGACGCCCAACGACGTTACATTCAACAGTTCCGCTGCCTCCAGTTGGGATCCTCAGACGCTCTTGCGACACCGAGATGTTATAGGGCTCTGGCGTGACCGCCTGAACGTTCACAGTGACCAAAATTGGTACTGCGGCTATGTCGGAAACCGGCGATTGGCAAATATAGACACCCTGGTTTTCAGGTATTGCGTAATCGATGTACAATACACCATTTTCTGACCGTACGTTCGATGGGAATATGGCGTTGTCTTGTCTGTAAAAGAATTTAAAGATTTAGGTTACAGCTGCTTAAAAAATATATACGTGACTATGTACATAAAATTAAAACTGATGAGGTTCCTTACCTAACCCAGTCAATGGTTCCTGCTGGTATGTTGGTAGTTCCTGTACAGGCAATCCTGATACTCTGCCCCTCGTCTACGAACGGGTTAGGAATGGACACGGTGAGTCTGTCTCTAGCCGGCCAAGACGGTCTTGGACGAATAGTGATCGCAGCGGTGCGGTCGGCAGTTCCAAGTGTGTTGGACGCGACACATCTAAGCAAATAATAGGTTGTTTAATATAAGTTGAGTTTCAAGTTGTGTATTCAGTGAAATGTAACTTTAGCTTAGTATTTTAATTGGGTGTTCAAAAGGTGAAGTTGCTCCACTTGTTTGAATAGTTTTTCAGTTCAAAAACAAAATGAAAAGAAATTTTATTCGCATTTAAAGCGATTGTATGCCCACTGAAAATAAAAATAATTCTTACCTGTATTCTCCAGAGTCTTCAACTCTCGCACTTTCAATAACGAGCCGGTTGTTAACGTAAGAGACGGACAGTGGTAGCGGTCTATTGGCTCCCCTCAGCCACCTGATGGTCGGTGTGGGGTTCCCCCGCACGATACATTCCAGCTCAATCAGGTCTCCTTCGTAGAAGTCTTTCACCGATGGAGATATTTCCACGCTTGGCATTGTCATTGTGTTGCCTAGAATAATAATATTATAACAATAATTGTTTCAGATAATCCTCCTAGATAGACCTCGTCAATAATATTAATGCTGAGAGATATTGTATTTTCAATCTCTAATGAAAAATCGTATGTACGTACCGCAAGCTATTGACTACCAATTGAGTTGTACCATTATACTGTAGGTGCTAAAGTCAACGTTGTGTTACTCACCACGGGCGTAAAAAATCCAAGGAGGTACAACTGTTCCAAGAATGTAGCAAAAATTTGAAAACATTATACTCTCATGTACAGATTATTTTAAGTTTAATTGAAAATAATGTTTCTGTGCAAATATTAAAGACTTTCTAAGATTCTAAACAAAATTGACAAGACACAAACTCTGACAAGTTGTCGTTGTGTGGCTAAAATTAATACTTAAATAGGTTAAGTGTTAACAATAAATAAATAATAATATTAACTTACCGGGAACTTTGAGAGTAGCAATAGCTTGAGCAGTATTGATGCCATCACTGGTCTCGCAAATGTACTTTCCACTGTCAGAAACTTGCAGGTTCGTGATCAAAAGAAGGCCGACGTTCTCATCTACTTGGCTCCTATCTAGGGGTAAGACGCCATCGCTCTTGGTCCACCTGACTGGTAAACGAATCCTGGAGTTGAGGCTTTGAGCTTGGCAAGTAAAGTTGACACTGCTGCCCACTTCCTGAATCTTGATAGTTGGGCTGGTGATCTGGACGACAACGGTTGGTTCTGGCGGTGGTGTCCTAGGTGGCTCAGTCACAGATGAATCTCCTCCTGTTTACATAGATTGTATTTAAGGTCTACTGCTGATGGAGAAACAGTTAGGTGAGACTTTCTTTGAGTCCCGTCAATTATCCCTATCTGACGGTTAAATAATACTTTTGAAATCTGCTTAAATTATCTTGTTCTCGTTATGAATTAACAAAATATGTTGGTAAATATCAACAATTATCATCTTCCAAACCTTTTCCTATTTATTTTGGGGTTGGCTTTCAGTGTAGATGCACTGTAATCAGATGGTTACAGCTGAGTATCAGTGGTATTTTACATGGAGGAACTACCAATCTGTACTCCAAAATCCAGTACCTGGGTAATTTGATCCCCCTTGGTAAGACTGGTTTTCAAACTTTTGGGTTTCAGATGACCATTAAAGACTGTCAAAGATCCACGATTGACAGTCGGGACCAACAGCTTAGCGTGCTTTCCGAGACACAGACGGATCTTGGTATAAAAAGATGGTCACGCATCCACAGACCAACCGTGGCAAACGTAGCTTTACCTAATCGATCGACCTGTGAGGCTGTTATTATTAGCCACAACCCCTTGGTAAGTATCAACAATATAACTAGACAATACGACACATCATGGATGGATTTCTGGACGAAATATGAATGTTACAGACGCCATAGACGTTCACAACATACAAATTGTAGATAACGGCACATTATATTAAATATTCTGCTTTCTAAGGATTACAACAGTGAGGGACAAATACATTGTTATTGTGTGTTTGTTATTATGTTGTGACTGATTAAACTTGAGCCACAAAGAGCGAATGAAGCCTAACATTTGAAGCATGGCATGTGAGGCACGAGGACATAAGACGGAGACGCCCGAAGCACTTTCGGTTGTGATCGGCTACCTGGCTCCGGCAGACTGGTTGTCAATACACCGAGAGTGAATCCCTTTTCGGTGATCGTGTGGCACTCATACGTCTCGCCTTGTCGCCTGGTGTCCCAGGTCGTGTGCCAGACATGTGTAGAGTGCCAGCCATCCGTGTGGAGTGTCGCCTCATCATAGGACTTCAAAGGGCGCTGTTCTCGGCCCTCATGGTAGAACTTTATGGTGAGAGGTTCCGGTGCACGGTATTTGCAAGTAAAAGTCACTCTTCTTGAGTAATAGTCGTCTCCAAAGTCGTGGATTTTCGGATGCAGTTCCATTATTAATCCTATCGGCCGTTTAGTAAAAATTTATTTGTCGTTGTAGTATACCTTCATGTACTTAAAAATTACTACAGAAAATTAGTGTGGCTAGTTCAGTAATAAAACAACGAAGTATTTCTGACTTTAAGATATAAGATAAATTCACTTATGTTATTTTGGGAAGCCTAGTTTTTAGCTTACCGATGGTTGAGCAATCGTATCCAGTGTAGGGCGCTTGGCAGTTGCAGACGACTTGTCCTGCACTATCAAGTTGGCAGTTGTGTCCATTGCAGGCGCACTGGCGGCAGTATCCTTTCTGGTCTTTGTAGTAGCCAGGCTGGCAGCTCTCGCAACTTGTTCCTGAGTAACCAGGCGGGCACATGCAGATCTGTAATATTACGTTTTAGTATTAATTCTCGTCATAAAAATCCATACTAAATAAGTATTCCCTTCTCCTCTCCTATCGTTGCGATGAATGGCAATTATTAATCTCTAGTCCGTTTTCGATATTATAGCAATTGTTATGCCAGACTATCTGTGAAACAGTAAAGAATGTCATAAATATGCAATTTGATGTAGTAACACGGATCCGTACCTCAATTCCTTTAGCTGCTGGGAGGACAGCATCGTAGTTCTGTGTAGCAGTATCCATTGAAACATCAGCGATAGTAGTGTCATAGATGATGGGGACTACAGTTGCTCTTACGAGCACTCTCTTCAGATTCCTGAGCACGCTCATGAAGTTGCTGCGAGTCGCTGGGTTGACGGTGTTGAGGATGAACCAGCCATCCTCCTTGAGCGGCACTTGGTAGCTCTGAGGGACGAAAATGGTTAATAAATAAGTACTTAGTGGTTCGCAGTGGAAGTTTGAGGAATTTAGTATAAAATCGGCCTGAGAAAACTTTGTTTTTCATATTAGGTTTGTACATTTAGTGTTACATCTATGTAGTAGATAAGACGATCTGGACTTTCCTTCCTCCTGTGCATTCTGAAACATCACTTACGTATGAGACACCAGACGGGAACTGGTTAGGGTTGGTCCAATAGATGGAGATGTCTCCACCATCGAGAACCACATCCGTTCCTCGTTCTGACTTTTCGTACACATCTGAATTAAACTTCTGTCGCAGTGACATGGTACCGCCATAAGACAGCACTCGGTTACCTGGCGCAAAAAATAGATTGTTCAATCAAACAAATATTTAACAACCAAGCCCATGAACAGAATAAATGCTTAGAGCATTTAATAAAAAAGACATTTATTGTATGTACATACCAGGGAAGATAGGCAAAGACCAGTAGAGTTCAATATCAGGTCGGAATGAGAAGGTGTACATGAGCTCGCTCTGTTGGAACATCGGTACGAAGTTGTCCTTGATTACTCTCTCGGCGTTGAGGTCGGTAATGGCGTAACCGCCGTAGTTCTCGCCTAAGACAGGTGCAGCCATCGGCACCCTGGTGTAGTGGTTGCCCTGGTGAAACGGTGGCGTTTAGTGGTCATAATATATGAAGCTACGTATTTAATAGCCACAGATATTAAGGCTCTCTCTTGAAACCATGTTTGCAAAACGATTTTATAATACGCTGAATAATTTACATATTTATTAAAACATTAATGCACACGTAAATAATTTTGTATAAAAGGGGACTTAATGCGTGATTCATTTTCTTCCAGTCACATCAATTGTTGAGGCAGAGACAAAACATACAGTCATAATGTGTTTTGATTTGTATTCGGATGAGTTGAAGTAGAACTATCCCAGAACGGTCTAAATACTAACTTCGTGGCAGTCGGTTGTTACACCAGAACAGTAGCAAGACAGGCATCCTTCAGGGTTGCTAGAATCCAGTCCAAATGTACCAGGGCGACAGCGATCACAGGAGTCGCCTTCAACGTTCTGCTTGCAGTAACAGTCACCTGCTTCGTCGCAAGGTCCTGTGGTACCGCGAGGATCACAACTGAAATATAATATTGATTTAAGCATGTTTTTCGGGATAGAGTAGCTTTTCAACGGTAAAATTAAATATTTTGGAACTCAATTGAGTTCCAAAATATTCCCAAAATCATTTTAAATAGCCCAATGACTCACCTGCACGGTTGGACAGTACTTGCTCTGTATTCAACGCAGTTACCGTAAGGATCTAGTTCATATCCTAACTTGCACGAATCGCATTGTTCACCATCGGTGTTGTCAGCGCAATCCTGTTTCAAAATCAACATTTATATTATAAGGTTAATCGTCAATATATTTTATCTGAATTATGTCATAACTGTATGAACGGTTATTTGAGATAAGCTATTTGGCCACATCCAGTTATAAATAGCCAATTAAAAAGCTAAATAGTTAGAAGATATTCTTACGTAGCAGACTCCAGTCTCAGGGTTGCACATGGTTGACTTGCCGTTGCATTCACATGGTACACAGTGTGCTAAGTATAGGCCTCCTTCGCTCCTACGAAATAAAGAATTATTGCTTTACACATATGACTCCAAAGAGTGATACTGTTATTCTCCAGTACTTTTGATAGGTAAGGTTAGATTATCCACGCGACATACATGCGACTGGCCTGTTAGTCTAGTGGTTAGTGACCCTGACTGCAAAGACTGAGGTCGTGGGTTCGATTCCCACCCAGGACAAATCTTCGTGTGATGAGCACAATTATTTGTTCTGTGTCTGGGTGTAATTTATCTATAATAAATATGTATTTAGAAATATATAAGTATATTTATCAGTTGTCTGGTTACCATAGTACAGGCTCTGCCTAGTTTGGGATCAGATAACGGTGTGTTGGTTGTCCTAAGATATTTATTATCAAGAATGTGTACCCAGTTGTTTGCGAAAAACAGATAACGGCATTCGCCCTGCAGCTTTAACTATTTCTCTTAATGGAACAATGACGACATTTATGATATAAGTACAAAATTAACAAATAACTAACCTCTTGAAGCCAGGGGCGCAGTCCTCACAAGAGGTTCCGATATAACCAGGTGGGCATGTACATTGTTCAACATGGAAAGCTGTTGGTCCATATCCATCAGCTTCAGCGGTCTCAATGCTGGCACTGACCGGGGAGGCCAGTTCCGTGCCCGGAGAATATGTAGCCTTGATCAGGATCGTCTTAACGTCAGCGAGGGCTAAGAGGAAGTGTTCACGTGACACTTCTTTGCCGTCGGGTCTGTTTAAAGAAATAATCCAATCAAAGTTTATGTCAAAGGTCTTATAATAATTAAAGTAATCAATTTCATTTATTCGTGTATAAATAAATCATTGGTTAAGCGGGGGCCAAAGTTCTAGGTGACCAGTCCTCATTAGCCACCCAAACCCATAGTATCTTTGTTTCCATATCCTGCAATAGGTCTACAGCAACTGTGGTTTGTCCTTGGGTGCACTTGCATAGTGCATGCAAGAATTATCGTCGATTGGTCTTATTCATATATTAATTCAAGAGTGTCTAATGGGCCGCTGCAAGTCAACAATGTCCCCTTGTATGCTTTCCATAGGTCTAGGACCTCAGGGTCCCGAGATAAGTACCTAAATCATATTTTTGAAATAGTAACAATATAATTTTTAAGACACAAAATAATATTGATTAAAATAATTTGGTTAACGAAAAATTTAGAAAATTCGGATTGTGTGTTGGATAACACTTACCTCTGCCATCCCTTTTCAACCATCTGGATGCTTGCATTCAAAATACCCTCATAAGAAGCTTGGAAGTCTCCAAAGTAGTGGAACGTAAGACTGTTGTCCTGTAAAATACATTTTTACGAATATTAAATTTTGTAGATATCACTGGAGTGGACAATATATATTTAAAAAATTTAACATAATTTCATTACTAACTTGCACTGCAACATTTGTGTTATTAAATACTTACACTAATGAGTTGAACATCAGCGGCAGAGTTCCTGAACCTTTGGTCGGGTGAGCTTAATACATTCTTCAACAGGTATTGTAATGAACCTCCGTACGAGGTCACCTTGTCACCAGCGAAACTAGCAGGCAGACTCCAGTAGTAAATAGTGGACGGGGAGCGATCAATATCATTCAGTGAGATATCGCCACGGTACAGTTGAGGTTTGAGCTCAGTTTCAATCGGGGTAGTATATCTGACAGCTCCGGGGGGTCCAGTGGGGGAGATGTTATAGATCTTCACTTGGTCCACGATCTGGGGCACGTTGAACTGCACGCTGGTGGTCTTGCGGCGGAGGTTGCTGCTCATACATTGCTGTGACACGCCCGAACAGAAGCAGAGGGCACACCCGTGTCTAAAATTGAGGTCGGGTTAGTCGTAGTTAGCTTTACAATTTGGTACATCTTTATATAGCATTTTAAAGCGACGTGATGCCATAGTCTTTCGAGTTTCTATTTCTCTAAAACTGGATCTTACTATACTTACCTTAATATTATAGCTAAGGATATATCGTGACAGATAATAATTACCTGAAGTCAGAGGACAGGTAGAAGGAATCGTTCTTGCACTGGTCGCAGTAACGTCCTTGGACGTGATCCTTGCATACGCACTCATCCGGGGGCCGAATCAGTTTGGTGCCAGTCGGGTTGCAGTTATCGCGCGCTACCGGTCGGCATGTATTGCCAGGGATCATCGGGTTGCCTTCATAGCCAGGGGCGCACACCTCGCAGTGTTTGCCTTCGTAACTGTAAATATTGAAATAATGCTAGTTACATCGTCCGTCTTATACAACAGCTGAAAAAGAATCAGCTACCCCAGTTGACAGAAAGACTTCCTCATTTAATGATGTCTTACCCTGGGAAGCAGTCACAGATGACTGATCCATCGTATCCAAGTGAGCAAGTTCTGGCAAACTGGTTGTCGCGATTGGTGAGCGGGCAAGGGCATTGCTTGCATGGTATGCCGCTCGCTGGGTCGCCATATGTGCCTGGTGGGCATTCTTCAGGCATACAATCGCCAAGCCAGGGTCCAACCTTCTTGCGAATGTAGCCTGAAGCGCATTTCTAGAAAAATAAATGGAGATTTTGTATAATGAAACATGTTTGATAAAATATTTGTATCACGTCCGTACACTAAAATCTAGTATGATTAGCCAAATAATTCACCTGGCAGGATAGTCCTTCGTATTCCTTGGGGCACGTGCACTCTTCCACCAGACTGGCGGCTCCTAGACCCACGTTGATGTGTTCAGCAGACTCCATTGTGAAATCAGTGATGTTTACTCCCGCGTTGTTCAGGTCAGAACGTAAAAGAATCATTTCGATCTCGTCCAAACTGTAACAAATTGAAAGAGTCCATTTTAAAAGTAGAAAAGACAAAACGTGAAGAACTTTTAGCTAATTCTGAACAAATTCTTACGTCATCATAATATCTTCTCTGGTGGCAGGTGTGTAGCCACTGGTACTGTTCTTCATCCAGTCTTCGGGGGTCAGACGAGCTTCAATGTTAAGGTCTCGGGAGCCACTAGCACGGCTGATATGGAATAAGTTACCATATTTGCCCTGCAGACGAAAAATCATTCGTGAATCAAAAATAATGAACTCATTTTATACCAGTATTGTGAAGTAGTTTATAGATCCAGCCGAATGAAACAGATATGAACATAGTCACGTAACCTTCAAATAGACACCATCATTCGATTGTCAGGAATTTGTTATTCATAATAACAAAATATTCCTAAAATGTTAAAAAAAAAAAAAAAAAAACATACTATTTGTTGTTAGTCACGTCCATGTTGTCCATGAAAGTAGGCACCACACGGGACACGTCGAAAATGTTGACTATTTGGAATGCATTGGAATGTTTGAATACCTTGAGAATGATGGTTGGGATGTTGTCATCGAATCCATAGATCTGCGTGTGCGGAGACACAGTGTACTTGATGTGACCACCATAGGACTTGAGTTGATTGCCGTTGTAAGATTCGGGTAGGGTCAGGTAGGGATGCGAGCTCGCCCACGGCGAGGAGTCACCGAATTTCGTAACCTGAAGTAGATAAAACATTTGTCTATAGAACATTGATAGAACAGTGAATTAAAAATTATACAGCATTGGACTAATAAAAAGTCATTTCTCCGGTCTACCAAACGTTACGTATGGCCAAAATTTATAAAATCTTATTTTTGTACTAATACTGAACGAAACAAGGTTGACTTACCGTAGCGCCATTTATCAGAGGCTGGTAATAATACTGGTTCCTTATCGGTTGAGATGAATCGATGGAGACGTCTCCTGTAGGCGAATGTTTGATACCGAGTAGCCTGGTGCCTCCTTGTCCAAGAGGAGTCGGCATGTTGTAGGTGAACAGGTCAGCGCTGCGGCACTGGTTTGATTTGCCGAAGCAGAAGCAACGGATGCACTCGCTTGCTGAACGCGCTTCACTGGGGAACAAACGATACATATTCCTAAAGTAGAAATCAAAGACATGTGCAGTAAAGGATAAAATGGAGCTTTACGGGACACTCTTCCACACACAGAAATAAGATTAAGACAATAGTAATATCAGGGATTGGAAAATACATACACATACAATTTTCCAAGCTTAATTGACAGTGCTCCGAGATTAAATGGCATAAGTAAATAAAATAAGTCATACTTGTTGAAATATCCCCGAGGACAGAGATCGGTCTTGTTGACGAAAACGATAGCGTCTGGTGCGGCGAAGGTCGCTCCCTTGTTGTTGATAGCCTCGCATGAGTATGCTCCACTGTCTTCCGGCTAAAATAAATCATAAAATTGTGAAGTTAGGTAACTTAAGGAAATTAACAAAGTATAAAGATTTGTTCGAGACTGCTGTAAGGTAAAACTGTTGTAAAAATATATTGCAGTCTCTCATAGAAGTAGTTCTGTTTAAATTACATACCTGTATGTTAGGGCAAGTGATAACACCAATTCCTCCGTCGCTGGTCCAGGTACACTTGGGTGGGACGTGGCCCCAATTCAAACGCCACGAGATCAACGGGACGGGCACACCGACAGCCTCACACCTCAGTATCAGAGTCTCGCCAGGGTTTAGCTTCACATTTGTGGGTTTCGGGGGACTGGTGACGTGTACAGGAGCTGAGGAAATAGAAGATGTATGTTTCAGGATGCTAATTTAAAGCGCTATTTAATTAGGGAAACTAAATATTTAAAAAAAACTTTTATTTATTTATTCTTCGTCGGTCATAATGATGCTTTATTGTAATTCTTGCCTTTTAACAAATATAACTGAGAATTATGCATTGTTGTTATGATATTATAAATTGACTGTCTGCCATTGATTCTTCCGTCACTTAGAACCCGTGCTTAGAACCTAATCTCAAGTGTCTAATTCACTTAATTAGAAACCAGGACCTCTAACACTGAATAATAATTATGCTACTTACCGCATCCTTGTTCATCGGAGCCATCTTGACAGTCAATCTGTCCGTCGCAATGGAAACTCTTAGGGACACACTGGTCCTGGGACCTGCAGGTGAATTCAACTGGTGAGCATCTGCCGCCATCACTGGGGTAGCCACAGTTCTGTTCGTCTGATCCGTCTCCACAATCATCTTCAGAGTCGCAGATCCATGTCTTGAGGACGCATTTACGGTTGTTGCACTTGAACTGGTTTGGCTCACACATGCCATCGTGGTCTGAAAAATGTTTGTGTATCAGAAAAAAAAAATACCTGAATCCGTTTTTTTTTACCATATTGTAATCTACTAGAGTTTCTCCTATAGTGAACAATGTAAAGAGCTTTTGGTAAATTATGTTTTCATTGAACTCCGCTCTATTAACTCTCTTCAAAATATATGGCGTATCGAAACGTGGTTGCATCAAGATACTTACGGCAATTTTCTTCGTCGGAACGATCGGCACAGTCGTAGTTGTTGTCGCAAACAGCAGATTTAGGGATGCACTGTCCATTGCCGCAGGTAGCCTCGTAAGGTTGACACGCGGGGAAAGGAGGCCTGAAGGTTATGGCTACAAAAAGTGCATTAAGTGTTAATCAATTTGTAATTATATCAGTAGAAAAGAAGTGTGGCGGCATTCCGCCACACTTCTTTTCTACATTAAGCATGTCGTGTGATAAAGATGGAATATGATTGTGGTGAGAGTTGGGTTTTGTGTAACAAAGATGAAAGAATATATATGCCAGGTAAATGCACACACAAAAATAAACAAGAAAAAAATCTTCGTTGTAACAATATTGCGTGCCAGATTTGCATGCCAGCGTTCAGCATAGATGCCAGAACCAGTAGGATCTGACGTTGGTTTTCAAGTATCTTTCGTTGCTAGGACATATTATGCGTGCATTTTTGTTGAAATTATCTGGCTGAAAATAAAGGGATCAAGTACTGAGATGATAGCTGACAGAAGTGGCTGAAGACATGCCAGTTGCTTCAATCCAATAAAAATTGCCATATAAATAGCTAGCTAGCTATAAATAGCTATATCTGCTGTTTGTGATAACGTCAGGTCGATGATAATGATGGTAGATTAAAGGTCTACAGGATAGATGCATAACACACTAACGGTAGGAATGGCTTTCATTTTGATAGTTCAAGAACGTTCAATACGTTAGTTACATTGATGGAAAGACACATTTTTCGAACAACAAAAGCTATGAATTAGTAAAAACCTTTAAAATTATTCAGATTCTGTTTAAAAGTGATTGACGTATTAAGGGTTCTTATAACATTGTGGAGGGTTATACTTACGAGCACTGTCCACTTGCAAGGTCACGCGTACTTGAGCACCAGGGCTTCGTAAGTATTCATCAGCCTGGCAAATGTATGTGCCACTGTCGACTTCCTGCAATGATGACGTACATGTAAACCATGACAGTATTTAAAGTAACACTAAAATATTAGTGTGTATATTCATAGTTCACTTGAAAACCATTTAATGTATGCCCGTGTTTACTATTTTCCAGTTTTGCAACGCCTAGTAGTTTCTAACGTAAGCAGATGCCTCAACAACTAATCCTGTTTGGCTATTAGTTTTTCACCAAATATAAAGAAATTTACAGTTCGACGGACGGGCAAAATGTTATTGGGTTTTTTATCTGGAATTTCTCAGTACCAGCCCAATTCTGGATTCGAGAACAGTTGATGGCAATAAACTCGCTCCCTATTCTAACAAAATGTGGGTGTACTATGTACACCTCTGACCAACCCATTGGAGCAAGAAGGCGTGATGTTATGTAAATCAGTATTACTTACGGTAACTTTGAACATTTCCAATCGTCCACGAATGTCGGTCGAGCCTGATTTAATGCTTCCACCATCCCTCGTCCAACTGACGTTAGCTCGCAGGGGTCCTTCGTCACGACATTGGAACACCACATCACCACCTAAAGGAACTTATTATAAATATACTGATTTCATTGGAAAAAACGAGGCCCAGTTATGGTTTCACCAAAGTATGCAGCATTCTATGATGTTTTTGTTCTATGAAGTGATGTTGGTTCCCTTTTAGTCTTTCTTAGTACATGCTTTTCGTATCTAAATGACCTAATTGTAGTACAAAATCAATATAAATGTTTCAGTATATTACGTTTTTTTTTTTATATAAGTACCTATTTAAGCGTCTGCTCTAACGAGAATGGTGTATGGTTACGTAATGATGACTGCCCAAATGCAGGCCGTTTTTTGTCACGTTGATTTGTCAACGTTACAGCAGTAGAGCAGCTTTTATAGGACACCGAGTCTTTAGAGCTGAAAATTCTTACGGGTCCAATGAAACATCCTAATAAACCAATATCTACTTAAATAGCATAAAACGAGCAGCAGTCGTTATTGTGCCGATGATGAATTTAGCTTGAACAACCCATGTTTTTATTATTATCACTTTGCAGTGGTAGGTGAATGGTTTTATAACTTCTTAATTGATTGAAATAGGTCATCTAATTTAAAATTGTACGCTTACTTTTTGGCTTTTATGTCGATTTGCACGAATTCGAATTCACTCAAATATTTAATTACATCAAACAGTTTCAAATTAGATTACCTAAATACCATTGTTCGAAGTCAAGACCAAAACGAAGTTACACACTGCAGAACTGAATACAATAGTCGTATTTTTATAAAACCCTTTAGACCCTAATTATAACAAACGGAATAAAGTAACACCATGGTAAATGTCAGTTTAATACAATTATATTTTTAGGTGTAGGTTTATTCCGGGTTTATTATCAAAAGGCTTAAATAGTCATAATATGTTTGGAGTTTACTCCTTAAGAATCTATTTTCTTAAACATATCGCTCGTTTGCGAGAGTAACGGTATAATAAAAAAATTTAAAAAAATTGAATATGTACTGTACGCCTGATGATCATAAAGCTTTGATTCAATTTGACAGAATTTTGAATTATACCGTTATTCTCGCAAACGAGCGATATGTGTAAGGTATGAAAATTTATGGGGAGTAAAATCAAAATTTATCCGTTATGAGAACGTTATGCGCTACGTTACGTCATGCGTTATGTTATGTTTACTACATAATCGTTCGTAACGAGTAAAGTTTTAGGTTTAAGTAATCTAATTACAATAACAATTACTTGTCTCCATATTTTTTTATTCTATATTTTGTTTTGGACTCTACTACATGTATATGTCAATCCGGCTTATTTTATTTACCAGCTACACATCAGTAGTTTAACTTAAGATGAGAGTAGTTTAAACAAAAGGCAAGCTCCTTCACTGTTAGGGTTTGAGAGTAAAGAATTCTTGATACCGACCTGCAATTTGTCCAAACCTAATTTCTCTGATAATTCTTCTCCCTCTGCCTGAAATTGAACACACTCCATCAACAAGTTGTAATATATTATTTATTACTCCACAAGTATTACATTCAAAAAGGCAAACTTGTTTGATGGAATATGTCCAGTTCTGACTCTGTGCGTATAACAATCAGTTTCCTACCTAACTGACTATAATATGTACATCGAGGTATACGAGGAGGCTGACATTGGGTAATTTAATACCATATGGGCATATGGTATAAAACTATCCAATGTCAGTCTAATGATCTCTGATTGAAATATTCCTTCCACAAATCGTAACACAGTCTCTTAAATTTCGTTAATATTTCTGAATAAATAAATAACTACATTAATTGTTAATTTAAACCCATATTATTTATAAATGTTAATAATATAACCCAAACTCCCCTAAAAAATAGTATATAAATACTTATTTGTTAAAAATATTTATAATGTTGTAAAAGAAATACATTCCATGCCTGTTGAGATTTTAAAAAAAAATATTTGTCATGCAGTGAAACCCATATAATAAATAATGATAATAAAATCATTATGTTAAACGAACTTTCAATACACTTTTTATTAATTTTCTTTTTTTAAATATTGATTATATTGCTCCCTCTGTTAGCTGCAAACTGCTTCAATATATATGTATAGCTGTTTAAAAAAAATATATTAAGAAAACAGGTTATGACTATATTTTACTAAACCCAATACTCATGATTATAATAATAAGCCTTAAAAATCATAAATGACGCTATATAAAAATATAATTAAATCCAAACAATGTCGTAAAACCATAAAATGAAAATGTTATGAAAAACCCATTAAAAGATATGGTTGCCCAAAATAATATCAGGCAAGCCGACTCACCAGAGTTCACTGTTCCACCACCATGAAAGAAACAACAAGAAGATAGTATTATTAATAAATTCTAATTTCACACTATACAGTACCTACCTACCTACATTACTCTATATTACCTCCACCCAAAGTAAGTAAAGTGTCTGTACAAAAAAAAAACAAATAGATATTATAACTTTGGACTATGAGTAGTAGTTTGGCTCCCTTAGGGAAATTTTCATTTTATTATTACATGAATAGTTATAAATTAGCAATAAAACCGTAACAATCAGTACCTACTTAACAACGTAATATTATTTTTTTGTTGGTAATTCTTGCATACATAAACTTCAAAAAAACTTTCAAACATAGCATATGTTATTTTCGAAATCAAGCTGCTACTTTTAATCAAATAAAAAGAAACATTTGAATTAGTTATTTTGTAAAAATTA
Organism: Aporophyla nigra; assembly: GCA_947507805.1. Lineage (NCBI taxonomy): Eukaryota > Metazoa > Arthropoda > Insecta > Lepidoptera > Noctuidae > Aporophyla > Aporophyla nigra. Next base: position 5,581,078 of record OX382291.1, on the reverse strand, counting down.
ACTATTCACATCTGTAATATCTTAGCAGCAACAATGTGGGAACTAAATAATAACATCATTCAGCCTCTACTTAATGATACTTTCAGATGATGATATAAGCCCCTTTACTACCTAGAAATTAAGCGCATCTAAGTATCAAAAATATTCAGTCCTGACGGGCGTCACAGCGCGTTGCATCGCGTAGAAGTGTGTGTTCCTGCGTCACCACGTGTACGGATCCTCGCGTAACCATACGAATCCCCGCGTAATCATGCGTACGGATCGCGTATCCCCACGTAATTCCACGTAACCACGGGTAGGTATCCTCACGTAATTACGGATATCCCCACGTAACTACGGGTACCTATCCACGCGTACCCACACGTTTTCCCACATAACCGCGGGTAGACATCCTCGCGTAACCACGCGTAAGTATCCACGCATGACCACAGATCCGTCAGTAATGAATTACATAACTTAATTTAAATTGCACTAAGTACAATATTTTAATTTGCTACCCTAAAAGTTTCCGCTGAGATCTCTGTAGCTCACCTGATCCTGATCCTCTTGTTAGAAAGATGCAATAATTGTACACAGATAAAAATGCAGAAATTTTATCGAGTTTTATAAACTCGTATAATATTAACGCTAATAAGAATGTTGTACAACTTACTTTAACTATAGGTAAAACGGTTATTTAATGGGAAATAAAATGTATATACTGAAAAGTAAGTCTGGGCGGTTGCATCGAAGCAACCCACTCAGCAGAGGATGCAAGCTTTATAGATAACGAGCTTATAAAAAGCGCCGTGTCTTTTGCATAAACCCTAAAATGTCCTGGTTTTCCGACATTAAAATACCATTTTTTCGGATGTACTGCCTGTGTGTTTACATCTATTATGTCTGCAAATACCTGTAATGTCGACCCTGCCAATGATCAGTCCAAATTCTGTAGAGCTAAAGAATTCACATTCACATGTGTATCCAATGTCACAGACATGTGACAGTACGGATAGAGAAGAGTGATCTTTTTAGCTTACGATTTTGGGAAAAATTTCCAATGTCTTTTCGACGACTTACAATTTAATAAATTATTTATTTTAAACCTATGTCCAGCAGTGGACTGCGATAGGCTGATTTGATTGGTTTATTTTAAACTTTTAAACGGAAGAATTTAGTTTTAGCTTCACTATACAAATGTTACACTGTGCTTCATAATAATTGACCAAACAAAAGACTCACCGTGTCTGACGGACTGGTCCGGAGGGTATGTCTTCAGGTTCAAGGCTGGTGGGCCTGAAATAAAAATAAATATTTCATATTGATCTAGTTTTTTATTTTTTTATTCAATCAGTGTTTCAGGAACGAAGTTCTTTATCGCGGCTTGCAGTAAGAGATGACTGGTAGAAATCGTCACGTAGGCAAAAATCGTTATGGCTCTTCCATGTGACTCTCTCTCTGTCTGTCTCTGTTATATATGAGTATGTGTGCATGCGAGTATCAAGATTCGAGCGGTTATATACATATTTTATTTCTTTTCATTTAGTTCCACACAAACTTCGTTATTTTAAACAACAAAAGAACTTCGTTCCAACCGGTTGTTCCATAACACCTCTTGATTTATTTTCTCCTTTTATTGTTTCTATACAAAAATCCTCGTCACCAAGATCTTTGCTAGTTTAAAAGATTTTTTACAAGTTTTTTTTTTTAATAATACATTCTGTACAGTGTAAGTGAAAATTATCAGCCGTGCACGATACAAAATAATTAGTCTTGCGTCCGTAACTATATATTACACGATGTAAGTACTTTACACTATCATCGATCTTATTAGTTTTATTAATTTCAATATTTAATATTATATAATATACAAAATAATTAGTAGACTGACAAACAACTTTAGTTTGCAGTAGTTGCATAGTCATAGCACTAGTATATGGTTGTAATACGAAAAACTAGATTTTAATTTGTTAGTTTTCCTCCAATGGCATTCCGAAACTCAGTTAAAGAAATACTTTGCATCAAATTATTTCAAGGTCGATTGTTTAATCGAAAACTTACTGATTATGTTTTGTTGATCAGTATGTTGAAGTTTTCTTAATGGAAAGACTAGTAATTTAAATTAAAGTTATTTAAATAAAATGTAAAGCGATTTGTAGTTGCAAATATCTCATATCCGGAAAAGTCGATGAAATTTATTTCGTACAAAAGAGTTTTAACTAACGTGAATACTGTTTTTATGTTATGTTATAAAATATTGCTATGTTAATTAAAACTAAATAGATATTTAGCAATGATCAGTGCATCTGTGAGCTTATAATCTTTCCTAATTCCTCTTTTAAAACATTTGATTACGACGAAAACATACTTTTCCATGTCTAAAATTTCACGACGCTCTCTTGTGGCGTTAAGTCGTGGAAAAAAGACGAGTGAATTCAGTTACACGTAGAAATACGTAAACATTATTGTACATTGAATTGTCTCTATGTCTCAAACAGGGCTGTTTCCAAGCTCATATGACGCTCGAAACGGTTGAGAAATCATAAATCAAAATAACAACAAACTCACTTTAACATTTACTATATTAGTAAGAGTAAATCAGAATCCGTTAGATTAGAAGAAGAGATCTTTCCCTGTTAACACAGTGTTAATGATCAAGTACGTCAACTACGAGATTACAATATTATCACATCATTCAATCGATTTCTTACTGTGGTAGGGACAATCAAATTCGTCGCTGTAGTCAAACGGGCAGTCGACACGTCCATTACAACGCTGAGACACGTGAATGCATGGACCGTTCTCACAACGCCATTCCTGTGGCCTGCATGCACGTCCTAATGAACGTAATAGTCAGTTTAGACCTGAACCGTCTCATTACAAAATCGCAACCTAACTTTAGTTCATGCCTAAAGCTAGCCAGGTTTTGAATTTCAATCTTTATTTCGATTTGGGAAAAGTTCTTAATACAAATATCATAACTTAGCAACTGACTAAGCTGTCAGGTTTATTAAAAGAACTGCATTTCGATACATTTTGTGTTCTTAATTCAAAAACTGCCTTGGCGGTTTATAGCTGATCTGAATGAAATCCTTGTCTTTTAATAAGGAAAAAGTCCAACGCATACTTACTTACCAAACAATTTAAAGATATTTACTGGCAAACTAAAAACCATAATTTCAGTTTATCGATTAAGGGTTTGAATGATTTTAGTAAATGTGTATACGTTAATATCAAATAATATATCAAATATTTGGCGAAAAAATCTCTATAGTCGGCAGCGTCGTCGCGTCAGTCAGCTAGGAGATGCCGACGCCATCTTGTTTTAAAAATATTGATCAACAAAACGTTGATGTGTCTTAGAAGATCTACTTACCTATATAAATGAACATTTCATTTTGATTGTCAAGTAATTTTTATTTACGGACTAATTAGGTTGATGATCAATTTGATAATCAATCATTTTCTCTGACAGAACCGCTGAAAGCAGTTAAAGACCAAGACTCTAAGACGATTAATTTCAATGGAAATACCCAAGTTTGATGTCTCAGTCCCAGTTGAATGGTATCATTACAACTGTGTCGTTTAATCAACAATTCACTGACATAGATGATGAAAACAAATTTGCAAATGAGTTTGGAACTTAGTAGTGTGCTCAGTTAATTATTCCTTATACTAAACATAATTTTTACAAACTTTGTTGTTACCCCGTGTTGGTCGAAAGCAAACGTCTCGTTAGTACGCAATCGACGCCATCGTTTGCAGAAATAACGAAATCCATATGAGTCTGTACATCGTACTCAAATACACACATGTGCCAATCGCGTGCTCGTCTGAAGATCGCTTTCGGCCTTAGATAATGGTATTTCTACATAGCTATGACTTACCTCTATCAGGGTATCTACTGCCACCGCCGCTTACACTGCTTCCACTGTCAGGGTATCTACCGCCAGCGCCACCTGCGCTACTTCCACTGTCAGGGTATCTACCACCAGCACCGCCTGCGCTACTACCACTGTCAGGATATCTACCACCAGCGCCGCCTGCGTTACTTCCACTGTCAGGGTATCTACCGCCAGCGCCCCCTGCGCTACTTCCACTGTCAGGGTATCTACCACCAGCGCCGCCTGCGCTACTACCACTGTCAGGATATCTACCACTAACACCGCCTGCGCTACTACCGCTGTCAGGGTATCTTCCGCCAGCGCCGCCTGCACTACTTCCACTGTCGGGGTATCTACCGCCAGCGCCGCCTGCGCTACTTCCACTGTCAGGGTATCTACCACCAGCGCCGCCTACGCTACTACCACTGTCAGGATATCTACCACCAACGCCGCCTGCATTACTACCACTGTCAGGGTATCTTCCGCCAGCGCCGCCTGCGCTACTTCCACTGTCGGGGTATCTACCGCCAGCGCCGCCTGCGCTACTACCACTGTCAGGATATCTACCGCCAGCACCGCCTGCGCTACTACCACTATCAGGGTATCTACCACCAGCGCCGCCTGCACTACTACCACTGTCAGGGTATCTACCGCCAGCGCCACCTGCGCTAGTACCACTGTCAGGATATCTACCACCATCGCCTCCTGCGCTGCTACCGCTGTCAGGATATCTACTGTCTGGGTATCTACTGTCAGGGTATCTACTGCCACCGCTGCCTCCTTGTGGATAAGGATATCCAGGCTGATATCTTTCCGTTGTGGTGTAGTATGGGTCTGGAATTATCGGTATCCTACTGGTAGTATACGGGCAGTTCTGTTCATCCGTTCCATCTTGGCAGTCGATATGCCCGTCGCAGAATGCCCCAGATGAGAAACATTCGCCGCTACTACATTGGAAGCTATCCTCTGGGCAACCTAGAACCGCAAAATAATATGATTAATGATGGGCTTTTCTTGAGATTCGAACACTCTCAGAACATGCAGAAACGGCATCACACTATGACTAGTTTTTAACGACACGTAAAACTTCTAAAAATTGTAATAGATTAACAAGTTAGGTAAGATAATTAAAGGTACAAAGCTTTGACATCCACATAAATATAACACGTCAAACTCGTTTTCTTTTACAAATGTAGACCGTGTCTTAAGCGAAAGCGATCGTCACGCTGTTTTAATTTATATTGCGATGACCAATCAACACGCGCTTGTACGACATATAAAAATGACCGTGTGCGTGACAGTAGCTTACGGTTACGGTACGGGGTTAGACATATTAAAATACAGGAATATAAGCAGAAGTGAAAACGTGCAGGAACCTTTGGATTTGCTTAAATCAGGAAAACATATCTACTTATTGTCTGATTCACCATGTCTGGATAACCTATCTGGTATATAGGTAGTGCCTATCCGGATACTGTGAGACATGCGTTTAAACACGCTCGCGATTAGACTCTTTGATAATAAGGACTGATTTAACCAAGTTGATATATTTTATCCCTGGAACAAAAACTGCTAACAGCTAGTCAAAAATACAATTTGTATTCAAGAGACAAGACTTTTCCTTGGCCAAATTCCACTTTTGTTAATTAATATGCACCAGAGACAGCCAAAAATTATTATATAGACTAAATGTTTCACACCGCGAACGCGTTCAACAATAAGTAGGCCATGTATTATAATTTACGAAAAGGAGGTGAGAAAAAAACAGGTGCAAATTCCAAACTCTGGTCTAAAATGGAACTAGCCTACACACATAGTATTTACGTCATGGATATGGTAAAATACGAAATAAACTGTAGGCCTGGAGGGAATCAATCAAAATTGGGGTACCTACACTAATTATTTTTATTTCAATCAAATCGCATTCCAAAATGTCTGTTTTAGAGTACTTTCACTTCTGAGTGTAATTTTAGCAGTATCTATAACTTAATTTGGAACCTCCATACACATAAATGCAACGACTAACTAAATAAATTAAGAGAGTGCAAAATGAGTGGTGGTAGGCAATTTTTTTTTTTTGGGAAACCATTAAATTTGTCTTTGATAGACTTCAATCTAGATACTTGCTTGATTTACACGGTGCGATTTTATTGCCTGTGGCATACAGGTGGTTTATAGTTGAAGCAACTATAAAAGTAGCACCATCTAAATACATAGTGTTTATGCGATGTTAGTCATGTCCTGCTTCAATGTTATTGTATGCCACAGACGAAACACGTGCTTCGTGTAAATGGCTTGGCAATGTATTGTACGCCACCATTTTTTATTTTTTTATTCTACGTCTTTTGTTTTCGTGAAAATTGCAGTCAAAACAGCGGTAGTTACACTCAGATGTGGCAGTACAAAATGAATAAGATACCCGTATTTATACAGTTCTGTTCATCGGAAAAATCGTGGCAGTCGTAAATATTGTCACAGCGCCTTGAGTGCGGAATGCACCGGCCGTCGTAACAGGTGAACTCAGACTCGTGGCAGTCCGCCATCGCTGGCGACCGCGACCCCCTCGTCATGTACCAAGCTGGACACCCATTATGAATATCAACCTTCCTACTGTGGTATTTTACCGAAAAGCCCATTTAAACGATGCAACTTATATGTCTGATATATGCAATAAAATTAAAGCAACAACTGACTCGTATCGTGTAAACACTTTAGTAGGTGCAAGTATCAATGTTGCTTCAATTTATTGCATATCACTGGCAATTGAATCGCACCGTGGAAATGAGACTTTAATCTACCCTAAATTTGATAAGCATGTACTCTGTCCTCGTAATTCCCCGCCAAGTGGAGATATACCATTAATTACAATGGTGACCACGCAAAATTTCTTCACTTAGCACCTTTTTTCGCATCATCGAAGCTTGATCAAGTTTTTATTGATTTCGGTACTTGACTAATAACTGAAAAACATACTTTTTAGTGGATTTCTTGACTGGCTAATGATCTTACCACGAAACAAGTTATTATTTAGAATTCAAGAGAAGAAGATAGACCATTCCCAAGAAGGCACGATTAGCATCTAGAAAGTGCATGGTGCGCTATTAGTTTCAACAGAGTATGTGCCATAAATAGCCGGTTTCTGAATCGACAATATAAGGTAGAGATCTTGTCAAACACTACTTTAGGATTACGTAAGATGACAGCTCACAAAATTCAAAATTTCTTCGCAAAACACGTCAAAAATTTTGACATTCGTAAGCTACATTGAAAGAGTTACCTTAACAAAGTTTTAGTTGAGTTTGACAAGTTCTCATCTTCAAGTTCTCAATTTAAAAACCGCTCTAGATAGGAAAGTGTTGATCCGTTAAGTGCGATAATTAAGTTGTTAGTGCTTCTTTTAAGTTCTATAAGCGTGTTAGTGGCCAGTGCGATTGGTAATCGGATGAAAATTAACCATTTTAAAATTACTGAAGCTAGCTATTGACCAACGTTTTTATTTTTTAAACTAACTTTTTCAATCTTTTTCAAATCTTTATGTGCATTCATATGGTCAATTACAAGCACCAGAGATTCCCATAACTAGTTTTTAACAATAAAATTATAATAGTGTTGAAATGTCACAAGAAGTTTTATTATTTTCTGTTAAATACTAGATACTTTTTTACTATATATTCCTATTTATTGCTCTTTACATATCAGTACCAACTGACAAATAAAATTCAAGTTACTTTCCGTTCACAGTAAGAACCTACCAGTAAGTAATCTTATTGTTATTCTCATCAGTAAGATTATCAAAATCGCAATCTCAAAATCAGATTTAATATTACAAAAAAAAAACAGTCTATAAGGACTATACAATTAAATTCAAAAGACGAATTAGAAGACTCTAAAAGTTCTACAAAACAGTTGATCTTTTGTGTATTCTTTAATTATAGAACTAATCCCTATTTAAAATTGTATTTTGTGACAACATTTTAATACTTACGGCAGTTAGCTTCATCTGAACCATCCAAGCAGTCAGCAGTACCATCACAGAAGAAACTTATGTTAATGCAAGTGCTATCTGCTTGGCACTTAAATTGTTCTGATGTGCATGGCTCTGAAATAAGACATCAATTTAGAATGTACGAAGCCCTGGGACTAACAACAAACTTAATCAAACACGCTTATTAAACAAAACTTACCATCAGGACTGGTGGTCATAGTGTCATTGCAATCCCTCTCGTCAGAGCCGTCCGTACATTCCGCGATACCATTGCAACGCTGCAAAAACGTAATGCATTCGTCGGAGTCGCACCTAAAAGATAAACAATGGTTGAAAAATACCTGAACATGACAAGAAATCGCAATTTCTATCTTTCGCGTTACACTCATTCGCTGTAGGCAGTAACATAACAATTCGCAATTGTAATTAACACATAGGTAATAGGTAGAACGGGCTGGTGTCCGCAACTCCCAACATATAGAACACATAGGAATAATAAAATGAAAATTATTGAATAAATAACTCTTTGTCGTCGGTTACCTGAAGTCCCCAGGTTTGTCGCAGTGGTAGCAGTCCAGCTCATCAGATTCGTCCGAGCAGTCAGGCTGGCCGTCGCAAATCTGACTGGCCGCTAAGCACGTGCCGTCGCATGGGTGGGCACACGCTTTAACAACAATACGACTCATTTGAATACAGTAAACTTAAAAAGCTATCATTCAAATTAACCTGTGATTCTTGCTTCGTAATAATCAGCCTATAATATTGCCACTGCTGGGACACAGGCCTCCTCTTGGTGAGAGTGTGCCATAATCCACCACGCGTACCCAGTGCGGGTTGGCAGTGTCACATGTCTTCGAATTTTTAGTTCATTGCTTGCTTGCTTGTCGAGCAAGGATCACAGTTAATCGCAAATGGACGCAAAGCTGTTTGCCATGGCGCCGACTGCGCTTGCTTATATATCGCAGTATTTTTTTATTTAAAATAAATAATTCAACATTCCATTATAATCGGTGGAAACGGAGAGCAATGAATAAGTTAAATGTAATAGTTAAGTTATATGAGATAAGTTTAAAGATTATGAAACATTTATCTTGGAAGTAATAGTGTTAGATCTGAGTTAGATATATCATTGCGATCCGTTGCCAGTAAAACATAAGCCAGCCTTAAAAAAATAAAAATAAATTAAATGATAAAAATTAACAAAAAACAGTTTCTGTCAAATTCGTCCATACACAAAAATATAGAGCATTATCCCGAGTTTAAAACTTATTTACGGTTGACTGTGACTCTACTAGAAAGATAATATCGAAAATTTATATTTTTCTCTTCGATGGTCAACCTCTCGTCTTCCAATATGCCTTAAACTCTTGCCTTTCATTATGCCCTAAGTGCATTTCCTCTAAATCGTCGTCACACAAAATATTGCTTAACTTCGGGATAGCGCTGGATTTCTGGGATCCCATCATAAACCCTTTCATCATGTTTTATTTTACTTGTCTTCACATTTGAGAAGAAAAATATATGCACATTGGATGGAGTCGATAGGGTTTATGAACGATTTTATTAAGTCCTACAGTATGATTAACTAGATAATCTAAAATTGATAATGTACCTTCACAGCCCTCTTCATCTTCGCCGCCATCACATTCCCGAATGTTGTTACATTTTTCTGCGCACTGGACACGAGAGCCTGTATTGCAGACGAACTGTCCGGGTGGACACGTCTCACCTGAAAACATCGCTATATTATAACTATCCGCCGTCACTTCTCTCAAACCCCCAGTGCGGTTAACACGTTGCGTAACTACGGTTGTTACCAATTTAATACAAAATCGTCGAATTAATTATTGCAATTGAAGCAATTTGAATGTAGATGACAAATATACTGACTGAAACAGAAATACTATGAAAATATTCAATCTAAATTGCTAGAATTAAACGGAAATAAGATAGAAGAGTATTCATGCAACACGTATGCTCATGCTTCTAGCTATAACTATTGAAATGTAGACCTTTTATCACATTCGACGGTTCACAGTTTTTCTCGTCAGAATGATTGGGACAATCATATTGACCGTCGCATCGTCTCCGAAAACTTACATATATGCGCTCGTTGCATTTCCAACGTTCATTTCCATGGGCCCCTAAATATTTACAGAAAATTGATGATTCTCCAAAGAAAAAAAATACGTGCTAATTATCTACCGTCCATCAATCGTTTGGGATAGGTGTTTGTAAATTTGATTATGAGCATGCGTAGTATCATGATTTTCTTTAAAAATTTATTACACTGCATTTTAAAGTCTAGCTCACTTTTTTTAATTTATATTTTGACTGCCAAGGCTACCTGAACACAGTAATTTCTCTATCACACTAATGTGCCTTTTATTTGATACGATTAACGGACGGTGATTTTGAACTGAGATCAAATACATACGAAGGCATTTGTCAAGCATTACTTACCACAATTGTACTCGTCTTCGCCATTTCTGCAATCATCCCGACCGTTACAAAGATAGGCTATATTTATACAAGAACCGTCCCGACACGGGTATTGGTCCCTTTTGCAAGGGCAGCTGGTCTCGTCAGTGCCGTCGTCACACTCCACTGTTGCGTTGCATCTGGCATCGGCTTGCACGCACATTCCACTCGTGCATTGATATTGATAAGCCATGCAAACTGGGCCTGCCGTAATAGGGCGCCACAACCACATGAATACACTAGTAAGGGAGTTGCTATAAACCAGAGCCCCTTTCTAGTGTCATTAAATTAAAATTATAAACTAGGAAATGTTTAGATGACTAAGAAACTGTTAAGTTGTCTTAATTATCCAAAATATAAAACTTGAAGCGAATGCCAGACAGTGGAAGTTCAAATTCATCAATCTTTTGAGTTTCAAAGGTAAACTTCATGTTCAGCTTAATTCACGTCTAATATACCGATCGCTTCAAGTTTTTGTTCAATAAGTCAATGTTATGAATATTAATCTAGTAAAGTGCAGCTTTATTGCTGTGCATTTAAATAAGCGACTGAATGTAAAATTAGTTCGAAGTGTAACATGCTAAAGGGAGGTATAAAATTTCACCATCACCTTTTCAAATTATTGATTTATATAAAATTTAAAAAAAATAATCATTGTTAAAAATTTTGAAAAAGGTCAAACCATAGGAGCAATCACGTTCATCAGAACCATCCTGACAATCATGCGTTCTGTCACAATGCTTGGATGCGGGAATGCAGTATCCATTATCGCATTTGAAGTCACTCGCACCACATGCTAGCCGGTAAAAGAAATAGACTGCGTTCATATTGGTTACATAAAGAGCTGACAAATCACCAGCTATTCAGAAAGTAAAGATAGAAAGAAATGAAAATAATGAAAAAGAAGAACAAAAATCTGCTTAAGAAATGATAAAACCAATCACCATAGAGACTCATTGGAAAGAGAGTGAAATGAAAATAAAGTGAGAATAAAACAGGTTCAGAAGTAAAATATTATAAAAATAAGCCAAGTAGCAAGAACCCTGTACGATAAAATAAACTTACGACAATTTTGTTCGTCGGAAAAATCTTCAGGCGTACAATCATATTGACGATTGCACCTTAGAGACTCGGATATGATCTTGCCACTTCTGCATTTAAAGTAGCCAGTGGCTGGAAATACATGCAAAGCCATACATGTAAACTGATCAGTGTGAAAATTTAATGTTGGATGTTAACTTGAAACTCTATCATGCATTAGGTAAGACATAGTTTCAGTGATGATAATAATGGGAATTGTAATGGAGCTTGAAACGTTATCTGAATTTTGATGAAATCTAGTGGAGGTGGGCTAAGTGTTTTGTTCAATCTTTATGGGTATGAATGTCTTACCGATGCAATTCCTTTCGTCCGACCTATCTGTGGGGCAATCAACACGTCCGTCACATCGCATACTCCGTTTGATACAGCTCCCATGATCGCATTGCCAATGGTCAGGTCTGCATGCTTTTAGAATTATATGATTTATTGTACACGATGTTATTGGGTTAGAATTTAGTATCCGCACCATTGTTTATATGGTTTTGTTTATAGATATTCGTAATAAAACATTATATTCAGACTTGGGAGTAAAATAAGAGTAACGAATAAAAAAAATATATCTCTATTTTGAAACCGAAAAGAGGAGCTTTTACTAATGTCACGAAAATAAACAAAACCACAAGTTGATTAGTTGCGTTCAAGCCAATACTTACGACATCCAATTTCATCGCTGCCATCTTTCCTACAGTCTTTGTAACCGTCACAGCGAAGTAGTATGGATATGCAGGAGTCATCGCGGCACCTGAACTGGCCAGTGTTCTTACACACATGGCGACCAGTCCACCACACAGACGTTGAGACTTACCGTACAAATCATCCACGAAAGCAGCGAGTGAAAATATGAAGTTAGTTACCTTGTTTTTAGATTGGAACGAGGCATTATCAGCTAACACAAGATTTTTTGTAAGGAAGGAGAATTCGAAATTACTATTTCAGCGTCATTCTTGTTATGATCCTTGCTGTATGTAATTTCCCTTTTGACTTACATATTATGTTCTCGATGGGTGTCTGTGCTAATGCATATTCCTCAATTATTTCTTCCTCATATACCGCAGAATGCTACTAGCAGGCAGAATGCTGCACTTGCAAGTCTACTTCAAATATACCATCTTGTGTTGCTCATAGTCTCTCGTTGATAGTGTCTAAGTTCTTACCACAGTCTCGTTCATCAGATGAGTCCTCGCATTGACTTTCACCATCACACCTCTGGCGTTCCACAATGCACAAGCCATCGCTTTCGCAACGGAATTCGTCAGGTCGGCAATCTAAGAAAATTATTAGAAATAAAACAATCATCATCATCATTATTTCAGCCGTAAGACGGCAAATTCTGTACGTAATCACCACGCTTGGCAGGTGGGTTGGTGATCGCAGTATGATGGTAGAATGCATAGAGTACCCTGCTGCCCATTCTCTAGTAAGTCCCTTAGTCGCCTTTTACGACACCCACGGGAAGAAATGGGATGATTTACGTCCAGCACCACACGGATTGAAACAATAAGTGTTGTCAAATATTATTGTGGCCTGAATTTGTGGCAGACGTCCTCTCACAGAGAGGAAGCCGGTGTCCCAGCAGTGGGAACATAATAGGCTGATTGCTATGCTATTTCAGCCGGTTAACGGCAATAGGCTCTAATTTTATGATGTAACTATCCGTTAATCAATTTAAATTGGCGTCGGGGTAGCCCGCAAAATTCATATTTTTTATCAATCCAACCTCCGAAGTTCATTTAATTCCTTTATTTATTTTTTTATGAACTGGTAATTTAATAGAAGTTAATGACCTAAGAAGATTGTATTCATGATTTTAATTCTGTAAAATATATGTTAACAAAAACATGTCTCGCCTACCGTAAATAAATTGGAATAAAGGTAGGAGAATGATGAATAATTCTATAAAATATACTTATACGTGTTACGATCGCGAATTATATCATAATTAATATACAACCTGGAACTGACCTGCAATTGCAGAAAAACGTAAGAAAATTTGAACTGCATGGGCTACTTTGGACCTTCCACCTTATACTTGTACGAAGCTCCTATTCATAATATATCTTCTTGTATTGCACTACCACGAAACATAAAGGTAAGTACTTACCGCAATTGAGTTCGTCGTCCTGATCCGGGCAGTCGAATACGTTGTTGCAGCGGCTGCCTGATTCAATGCATTTACCGCTTCGGCACTGGAAATCGTCGGCGCCACATTCTCCTGTTGACAAACAGATATAATAGTTTAATACTTGGTAACAAATCACCAACGCCATCTAGGTACAATGTATCCCGAAGAAACTGCTTTTAACGTTCACAAAATACAACAGATGGCAGCACTGGGTGCGAACAGTCATACTTCGATGTTTAAATAACGTATTTTTATTACAGCACCAACTTATTACTAGTAAATGATTGAATAGTACAATGCAACATTTTGAGGTGTAAAAATATTATCAAACGTAAGTATAAAACGTCGAAAGAATAAGCTGCAGCGCCATCTGGCAGTTGCTTTTTAATCCTTGTTGCTGTTTCAATGAAACTCCCTTAGCGATATTTTTTGATGACACAGAACACAAAACCAGGTTCATGATAAACATCAAAACCGTAGAAGAACAATTTTTAGTTCTGCGTTCCGAAGTCAGAATAAAATGGCGCCGTAGTATGTACCTACCTTCATTAAAAGCTACAAAGGTATTCGTCTGTGTTGATCAAACAGTTTAACTTTAAGGAAGTTATAGTTTCAAAGCGATCGCGATGCAAGTCTGTGGTTGCTTATACTAGCATTTATGCTCCAATTTCTGTGACAGACTTTGGCAAGATAAATAGACGTTTCTCTGTACTCCTACTTACGAATTTGCAGTGTTTGAACAAGATATTCCTACGGTGTGTTTAATTTAGTGACTTACTGACAAATCCGTTTAATTTTATGCCTAAAGTCGGTTGTCACTTCTTATGAATAGTCATACTTAGTACTAAGGTTCCGGTAAACTACTACTGACTAGATCCTTACTAAGTCTATAGGTAGGTACGTCAGGATGCTTTTGCAACAGATTTTTCTTGCTTTACAGTGCTATTTTTATTACGTTTTTTTGTAGTTAAAGTAATTCTTGGAATTAAATGAATCGAAATGTGTACTGATGATTTAAATTATTGTTATTATGTAAAGCCATATTTGTAACCGTCACATATCATATTTTATTTAACATTCCGCTTGGCACTGTCCACCAATTGCAATAAATGTAACAAATTCGATTTTCGCGGGTCACCCTGAAGGTTTCACCTTAAGTCGTATTTTATTTACCTACCCAGTCCCGACAGTTAGCCCTAGTGTGAATAAGATACCCGATAATCGTCTGTTATTGTTGCCTTATCGCATTGGGCCCAAAATAGAATATCACTCCGAACAAAGCTCATCAAATCTTACGACACAACGGTTACAACCTTGATCACGTAGTAAGCCCACGTTTAACAAGTGCTCAAACGACAACTCTAGTTAGCATAAATCGACAATAAAGAGAAAAAAAGGAGCGTAGTCCCGACAAATTTTCTACATCTTTTGTTCTATAAACATTGTCAGTAACACGGTAACACCTATGCGTATTTAAAATTCCGACGTTGTTCGCCGCTGCCTACTACGTGATATACTTAAGACTGCATAAATAGGTAACTACCCGCGAGTATTACGGGTTCAGAGTTTGCGCGTACGCTGGTGAAAATCGCAAAGTTCGCCGTGCTTCGACATTATGTATCGCGACCACGTGGCGGTGTTTAAGAGTCCAGAGACGCGCGAGTCGCGACAAATCAAGTTGGGTAGGTACCCGATTTTTTAACGCCGAGTTTCTTGAAGTTAGCAGGTATTTTGAATATCTTATGAGTAGTAGATATTTACTTTTATTATCTCCTTAGATTTGTCTGCAATGGAATCGCAATGCTATGGACAATTTACATAGGTACTTGCTGTGCTTTAATCTATTTAAAGTTTTTAAGGTAATAAGTTGTGTCGGTCTATCTCCATTACTTGAAGGTCATGGTGCCCCAGTGGCAAAGAGGTTCACTTCTCGAACATCAAAGCGACTTCCTGAATTTTAAAACTAGGTATAACTTTCACACTTACTTTTGTTTACCACTTCTGACGGGAGATGAGTGGAACATATAGATTGCTAGGCAAAGTTTTGTTAAACCTTGTATTATATCGAATGTTGTAATTTGGTAATAACGATATAATGATAATGGTAAGTGACAGTGAGCAGTGGTGGCCCAGTGGTAACGGCCGCAGCTTATAAGTGCCTAGGTGTAGGTCGTGAGTTCGCACCCAGGCAGGCACTTTGTGTAAATTATTTCATCACCACTGCTCTCAAAAACGGTGGAGGAAAACATCGTGAAGAAACCGACATGTTTGTCGTTTTATTTTATGTATGGTATGTATGTAAAAAGTGACGAAATTAAAATACAATTTCAAGTAATGATTATTAACTTGACTATGATGACCCTGAGAGCCATTCCTCTATAAATAATATTTAACATTAAAATTAGTAGTAGGTACATAGTGACGTCAGTTAGTTGCAATTTAGGCCAGCAGGGCTGGTCAGGTATGCATTCACATTAATCGAAAGATTTATGTAACACGCTTTGGACAGTTTAAACGTTTAATAGTAAAAGCAATGTCATTAGGTAGGCATGAGCCTTTTAGATGTACAATTAACTAAGGAGTTAATTGACAAGACAGCTAACTTCAACAACATATTTTTAAGAATACTGATTCGAAGTAGTGCATAAAAGTATATTTTTTGGCGCCAGACCTTTTTGTTTGTCTGTACTAGGAAGGTACTGTACTAGAGGTGGCCCAGTGGAATCCGCCTCGGCCTACGAGTTGAAGGTCATCTGTTCGCACCCAGGGAGGCACTTGACTTTGCGTATTTGTATTTAATTTCATAACCACTGCTCTTAAAGTGGTGAACCGAAACATCGTGAGGAAACCGATATGTTCTAGAACCAAACATACGAAGACATGTGACATCTACCAACCCGCACTGGGCCCGCGCAGTGGATTGTGGCTCACTCACTCTTTAAGACTGGAGGCCTGTGTCCCAGCAGTGGGGGCATAATAGGCTAATTATCCTTTTAATGCTATGTTATAGAAAGTGTTATACACATTGATTAAAAGTAGAGCTGAGATTTTCAGCGAAGCTGTTTTTGCATTCAGGTGTTCAGATTATAGAAATTATAAAGGAAGAGTTAAAATAATTAGGTAGTTCTTTGTATTTTCAGAACACTGAATTTAACGACTTTAAAAAAAATCAAGGGATCACCTAACTAGCTTTACACCTGCATCTTTATTCATCATCATCATTACAGCAGAAAAACGTCCATTGCTCGACATAATCGCCACATTTCGCAGGCGGGTTGGCGATCGCAGTTTGGTGGTAAAAAGCATAGAGAGCGCTGCTGCCCATTCTCTAAGTCCCTTAGTCCCCTTTTACGATACCCACGGGAAGAAAATGAATCCTTATTAACAAAATCATAATTTTTGACAACGATGAAACTATGTTTATAAGACGTTAGTAAATTTTTACATTTATTTTATTATATTTATATTATAATTTTTAGTATTCGAATAGCACTAAATCAAACATATCCAAATCGAAGTCGACAAGCGCCTAGCATTAAAGATTGTAACGAAAATAAACATTTGCAATCCACTTTGTACGTAGCTAGAGCTACATAGCTTTCGTGAAAACCTCAAATAAGGTTTCCTCGTCGTTCATATGAGGGTAATAATATTTTATTAAAAGCTTTCTAGCGTAAGGGGCGTAAGGGGCGTCCCAACGACGAAAAGACGACGCATCACTCTCAGAGCATAACTTAATGTTCTACAAATTACTTAAATTCCCTTTTCTTTTAAAGTGTCTAACGATGCTTACGATCATAACTTGTTAGCAAAATAACTAGCGAAGCTACTTGTATGTCTGTAAACAACGTGCAAGTTTAATAAAATGAAAATGAGCTTTCTTTACAGAATACAAAAGTATAATATTGATGCGTAGAACACAATGCTTCCGTAATAAATTCTTTAAATGATGGCACATAACTGAATCATAACACGTTGCGTAGTTAAGAGAAATTAATCAGCCACAGACACATGCAAATAAACAGTATTCTTGTTGTATATTTACGGATCTACAACTACAAGTATAGGGTTGCTTGTACATCGGAATAATTTATAATTAGGTGCTAGAGTCGTGAAGTAGAATGCGTTGGTGGTAGGTTAGTTGTAGCAACAGAACTCAAACATTAATTAGGCATTATGTACTTTATACCGTTATCTGAGATCTGTGTCACTGTGCTAATAAACTCAAGTAGTCTAGCTAAAAACTACGCAAAAATAATAATATATCGAAAGTATCTTTAAAAAATACGGATAACACGGGTTAAGAATCCCGAAAACAGGCGCGACGCGACTCAATTTTCAATATGTTTTCATAGATTTGTTCTACTAGAATCGAGTGGCGCTGTTGAGTCCCGCCTGTTTGCTAGCATGCCGACACCATCTTCAAAAAAAATCTGCATAGTATATAAAACTACTTTCACAAACAAGTCAGTACCAAAGGATATTGAAGGGGTTAAATTAAATTATGCACTTGTGCAAGCCTTGCACAATGGGCCAGAGTTTGAGCAGCCCCTGGCTTGGAGACCACAACAGTGCGACGGTAGGCACACAGTGACACCATACACGGAATTAAGTTCCTACTAGTCGACTCCAAACACTAGGTACAGGCGTCGATCACTAGCTAGTTACGCGTAGACAACATCGGAGTGAAAATGGTGGAATGTATACCAAGTCGAGTGGAAAGATATAATCATTTAAAATCGTCATTATAAATTTCACAACTGTAACTCACTAATGTGACAAAATATTTTGGATAACTGAAAAGTCCAATATAGCGAAAACTGCTATCAATACCATTGTCTTTAAACTTGGTCTTTGTAGATATTAATTTAAAATTAATATCTACAAACTAATTTACTAATAAGCGTCACTGTATATTAAAATGTAACCTATCATTAGTAAAATAACCGACAAAAGAGAAACTAGATGAAAATTAGTAAAAGCTGCGGAAAATCTGTTTCCCGCAGGGATATTTTGGTGAAGCATAAAACCTATGGTGTTTTTCTCTTTTTTTGTTAAGATAAATAACCACTGCCTTTGTAGGTAGCGGTTTATTGACTTCAGTCTTTCCAACATACCACTACGTATAATTGGTATTGGCCGTTCGGTTTAAAAAAATACAAAAACAATTTTTGTTTTCTTTTGAAGTACCATATCGGCTTTCTGTGGATAGGGTGTTTTTTTTTTATATCATCACACAGTTCGTTGTCAAACGTTTTCAAAGTATCAGCTAGGTACGGTTAGAGGACTTATTTTTTGTTGACCAATCCCGACTGGCCTATTTCACAAATATAAATAAATTATCTACACAAAAAAAAACCTAAAGCAACGAATGCACTCCAACATTTTCGACCAACAGCACAGTATTTATTTTATAATTTCCGAAACAAAACGAAAGTTTCCAATTTGCCAGACAGATCCTAGTACTAGAACTTGGTCTATCGAAACGGTAGATGCTTTTGGAACTGTGTCCAAAGTTTGGCAACACCTTCAATCCGTGACCGGGATCCGTGAACATTATTTAGCCGTCCCTTCGCTTAGAAATACAATCAAGAAGGCAGGAATGACCGGCTTTTAAGTCTCTTCGAACGAATTTACTCGCCCGAATCCGATTAATTGTCTCGTTTAAGCAATAGGCGACTCGCACAAAGTTAATTTATATCAGAAATTCGTATTAGGCAATTTGCGTGTTTAAAAACGCAACTGTGTAAACATGGCCTATGGCATGCACGGTCAAAATTCGAAAAGCTAAAATTAAATTAGATATTCTAATGACATAGTTTTGCTTTTTTGGACATGACAATGATGAGCAAAACTTTTTTACTTAATATTTGAATTGAGAAATAGATTTTAAAGTTCCACAATCTCTCAACCTTCTCTGGTTTTTGTTTTATTTTCTTCAGCGATTTACATTTTTGAATAGTATCGTTTTATTTACTTGGTTGAACGCTGAATATAATTTTTCCTTTCATTTCCACTGTTGTAAGCAGCAGTCAACCAGACATCATAAATGAATGCTTTTAACTAAAATTATGAATGGTTGTAAAAATCAATCAAAGTTATCAGTTACCATAGTGAAATGCGGAATAGAAACGCTTCGCGATTTGTGTATGCAGCCAGCTATAAAAAAGCCCCATTATTAAATTACGAGGATTCTTTTTTTACTGACTTTATTGAAGTTTTTGTTTTTTGGGATTCCTCGAATTATTATTGTATAGGTGTAATAACAGTTAGGTAACGTGTCAATGGCTTGAGGGATTTTTTTTTTTTTAGTTTCGATTTTCAAACATGTGTCTGTGAGTTCCAATTTTGAATCCGAATATAGAACAGTTTGACGATGAATAGAGTGATGATGGAAAACGTCGTGCTAAAACTGAATTTCACAGTTTGAAAGGAATTTTAGCGCACAATGGTGTTTAGTGCTCATCCTATCTCAGTCTAAGGAAAAGCCTATGAACTGATCGCTCATACTAAATATTTACATAGGACTAGCTCGCAATCGAAACGTTTTTTGTTTTTTACAAAAAGTCTATGAATAAGGTAAATAAATTGCTAGTCTCTTTTATTATACTGGTTAAGCAAATACCACAATATAAGTATCAAGGTTAGGTAAGCATTTATTTATAAAGCACGAAAGCAAGACAGATCCGCGGATATCGGAAATCGAAAGAAAAGTCGTGGACGCGGTAATAACCAACTACATACTTCCATGCCTCGGTATTTACGAGAACATGTGTGACTAAGTAAATAAACCTGGACCAATAATTAATAAATAGATCTAAGTAAACGGAAACTAGTTTAATACAATTAACATTGGCACTCGTATCAACAACATTTTTTCCTTCTATCAAAACAACAAGGATAAAAGCAGAAACATAACTTATAAACAGCAAAATAATCTTCTGCAGTAAAACATACCGCATCCAACCCTTGCGTATTCACGGCGCTATCGTAATAGGTCCCAGACAGGGTGAACCGGCAAATAAATTAAACTGTGTAATAAGTAGTCGCTAGTCTGCACCAGGTACAGGGTAACCCTTATTACAAAATTGTCCCCGCGGTGCTTCGTGAGGAGGCCACTTCTTTGCCCCCTATAATATTATGAAAAGGTTGTAAAAGCCCCATGATTCGTTGCGACAACCGTCGACAGTAATTTATTTATTTTGTTAGACATGCCAGCGATGATTTTCGAAACAATTTTCTAATTTTCTCTAAGACTGTGTGCACACTATAAGCCACACAGCAACAACTCTGTGTTTAAACCGTTTTTTTTAACAATTTGACAAAAGGAACTCTTTTGTTGTATGTACGCCATCATTATTTTCATAGACTACGCTAACGCTGTTTTTTGACAGTATAGGCTCTGTCTGCACTCAGAGTAGACTAAGGGTACTTAATTACATATCGAGGATATTAGCGATCGCGGTCCCTTTCTCGATACCTCAATGTCGATACTCGCAATTTCAGTGGCACTTAAAGCTCAGTCCTGTGTTTGTGCCGTACTCTACCTAATAAAGTGGAACAAGTTGAACCGATTTCACCAATCACGAGCCAGATAACATCGATGCTCGCTGTCGACAGCGGAGTAAAAACAACATATTTTGTTTTCACTTAGGCATCTTGGTAAACCCCCAAGCAGCCCGCGATATAACACAGTAAGGTTTTCTTTGGTGTGTGCGTCTATTCATCATCATCATTTCAGGCGTAAGACGTCCACTGCTGGACTTAGGCCTCCCCCAATTTGGGGGCTTTGCCATAATCGCCACGCTTGGCTTGGCGATCGCAGTATGGTGGTAAAATGCATAGAGAACGCTGCTGCCCATTCTCTAGTAAGTCCCTTAGTCACCTTTTACGACACCCACGGGAAGAAATGGGGTGGTGTTATTCTTTACGTCCGGCACCACACGGTACCAATATTCAATATGTTTGTTCATAATTAGTGAAACAAACAAAAACGCGTAATAATTAAACCTGATTGTACCATTGCGTCTATTAGCATGCATTTATTTTTATAACAAAGTGTGATCACGAGATATCACAGTGAGGCATCTTCAGTATGTAATTGCCCTAATATGTATTGCTGATTTTGACTCGCATACGATAATATAACGTACCTTTAGAGGCATGAGGAAAAGGGTGTAAATTTCACCCATCCTCTATGGAAAAGGGAGGTCCACCAACTAGACGGGTATTTTGTGTGGTGGGCAACTGTCCGGCGATTGATGTCGGAACGTTGTATATACGCTAGTTGTGCGGTCAACTCTGCTTGCGCGAATGCAGGAATTTGCCTGCCGTCAGTCTGATGCGTAGTTCGCAGCTAGCATTATGGATGCCTCTACATACCTACCCTGACATCAAAATTTCGTATGCGAGTGGCTACGTAATTGACAACATCGCTATCCTCTAATTCACTGGTAAATATTTTCACCACAGCATGAACTATTATTTACTTCTTGCCGGCTTATAAGATGAGTATAATAAATAATAGTTTAAAAAAACTAAAAAACACGCTTCCATGGAAAACCAAACTAAAAAGTACAAAATAATGGAAAAAAAGCGTGGGGTGCATTTAAGGTATTTTTTTATTGATATCAGGCACCCCACGCTTTTTTCCATTATTTTGTACATTTTAGTTTGGTTTTCCATGGAAGCGAGTTTTTTTAGTTTTTTTAAACTATTATTTATTTTCTATTTTTTAGGGTATTTCGAATTTTGAGACGTATGTCAGCGTAGTTTGTGACAGTTTTTTTGCTGTCCTGGTAACCCTGGCAAGGATAAATGAAATTATTGCATTGTCATCAGTCCTTGACAGGTGTGCAAAGTTTGAATGAAATCTGGTCGTTTAAAGTGGGTCAAAATCGCACTATAAGGAGTCGGTTACAAACAAACATACAAATATACAAACATACAAATATACAAACATACAAACATACAAGTGAAGCTAATATAAAGCGTGTAATAAATACAATAATATCCATGAATAACCTTTTATTGGCACATGCAGTGCCAGACAGCTCAGATGGTAACTTGGGTGTAGGTTTATGTTAAGTATTCATAGTTGACATCACAATAGCGTGGCTGTATCTCATTATTGTCAGAAAATTGTAAATGCTGCATTTAAGTAGGCTTAAGGCTACCAAGTATAGGAACTGTGCACCTTTAGGTACGTCACTCTTGATTAACTCATAGAGAGTCTCATGCTCACTCAAACTCACTGATGGTGGCGAGTGTGTTGAATAATTAAGTTCCCTTCAAAATGGTTGCACTTAATTGTGCTGATCAATAAGTGATGTTCGTAAATGGGTACCGTCAGTAGTGTGTGGTCATCTTTTAGCTGCCGTGACTTAATTACTGAATTGTGCTTATTACGGAAGCTTTGAATGTACACGTCTTTTTATATCGTTCTCACAGACATGTATAATTCAACATGAATCTTGTTACCATATTTAGTTGATTTGAAAAATAGAGAAATGTTGATACAGATTTATCTATCGTTTGAATGCTCAACCGTCCCTCTAGGAATAAAAGACACACCGATTTAATCGGATGAAATCTTAAATGTATAATAAATTGAACATATTTGATTGTTAGTATTGAATCACCCCTGCAAAAACACTTTTTACGTAAAAGTGTGTGTGTTGTTTTTCCTAAACCCAAATATTCAGTAGCAGTGTGTACTATGATTTACACTGTGTATGCACACACAAAACATTTCCTTTAACTAGTTTTTATTCGTGCCTCGTTCCTGCGTATTCTCACGTTCGTTCTCGGTTGTTCGACGTCCATTGAACGTCAATAGTACAATTTATTATATCTCGTGTTGATTTACGTCCCATTTCGCGTATGTCACCGTCACATTTGTATGTGGCAAGCAATGTTTTTGAAGCTATCGTTTCGTTCGAGTCATATGCTAATGCTTGGGATACAAACAAAACAATCGCGTCAATTGCAATAATTTGCAATTACCTAGTGCTTTGAACCTAGTAATCCAATGGAATGTTATTGAGGATTTCGGCAATCGTATTTCGACCATTTATCATTTAATGTCTCTTTTATCTCTGATTTGTTTTCTCCATATAATATAGAACAGGTTATATTAATTTTAAAACGAGTATTTCCATACAAACATGAATAAACTGGCGGTAGGCAGAAGCAGAACGAATTTCCAGTTAGATGTAAAATGCTTGCAAAGAAGCGCAATCACTATTAAGTTATCATTTACTTACAAAGCAAACACTTTCACCTACTCTATTGGATTTTTTCGGTTATCGATCCACTTACAATGAGCTACAAGCAAGAAATTAAGGTTCTTTTTTAACATTTCTCGGAACCCTGGGGTCTCAGATCTTGGGAAGGCGTACGAAGGGTTGAAACCAACTCGCAGACTCAGAGACTGGTAAGACGTGGCACCAACCGATGATTACCTCTATTGTCACTATGCTAGTGCAACCCGGTTGGTGGAAACAGTGGTGTTCCAGTCATATCGGCCCACGACTTACGAGTCCCACTTTATGAGAAAAATTAAGTACACGAAAATACTTTATTTTGCAAGATTTTATTTCTTTGGGATTTTGAAAAGATTAGTCGTAAATACTTTTTGCAACATGAAATTTATTTGCTGCAAACTACAAAAACCAATAAAAAATATGTTTTGAAATATAATAAAATAACAATGAAAAATAAATCGTACTTTATTTTTATACCATGTACTTTTTTCTTACCTATAATAACCAAAGTACTTAAAGTGCATGAAAAAAAGGTGGCAACCCTAGTCCCGACCCAGGCAGGCACTTTGTTTATGTAACTTCATCACCACTGTTCTCAAAAACGATAAAGGGAAACATCGTGAAGAAACAAAGCATGTACTGGAACCAAAAATTCGAAGTCATGTGACATCCACAAACCCTCGGGGATTATGGTCCACTCTCTCCCAAAGGGGACACAGATAAAAATGGCAGGGGGGACTCAATAATCAGCCCCTCAAAACTATCATCATCATCATCAGCAGCCTATATTGTTCCCACTGCTGGGACACAGGCCTCCTCTCGGTGAGAGGGAGTGGGCCTTAATCCACCACGCGGGCCCAGTGCAGGTTGGTAGATGTCACATGTCTTCGAAGTTTTGGTTCTAAGACCGGTTTCAAAACTGTGTCTAGGTCTAGGCACAATGTCTTAATTAAGCTTATTGTTATATCTGCTCTAATAAAGCTTATTTTAGTAAGCTTGGGATCGTTAGTTATCTAATAACGTCAGGTCAATAGATTGGGTCACAATAGCAAGCTTAGTACCTACTACCTGTGCCCGTGGCTTCGCTCACATGACTAAGTCTTCTCTCGCATTATAAGTTAATCGCAACGTGAATCCATTTTCACTACAACATCGGTTGATTAGGTGTTTACTTCATTGAAAATTTAACGTAAGTAGCTACTCTTTTACATGTCAAGATCGACTGCTTAGGTCCTCATATGTATAGCGTGATGATATTCATTTCAGAGGTTAAATCCGCCTCTAACTTTCTGTTATAAAACATTTTTGCGCATCTAGTTAAATCTTGCGGTTTTCGGTAATCTGTTCATATTGGACTTAATGTATTACTGCTAATCTCTGATAGCAAATATAATGATAATATATAGCAATTTCAATGATTAGATCTTTAAGGAATCTTAGCGTATTTGACTGGAATCTGTTCAGCAGTTTTTTGCGGGAAAAATCGGAAACCTTATTTCGCCATCAGAGTCATTGCCACACTCCGAAACAATTAGTTTTTTTCGAAAGCTCTTCAATGTACGGTATTGGCTTCGTTACTATTTTATTACAACCTTTTCTTTGAAAAAAAATATTGGTAATTATTAAATTTAGTATTTAAGACATTTATTTCGTGTCTATGTCACTTGAAATAAATTGACCTCTCATGACAAAGACCTCAAATTCTCTATGCCCGACTATATTATTAAGTACTGCCACATACTCCATTATGCCCATATAAGCAATGAAGAATATAAACAGTAAACTACCTACCTACTACACACACTTCGAACAGGTGTACAGATGTTTTGAGCCACATCGCTGCAATGTCGATCGCTTAAAAAAATCCCCGTGACAGCCCTATTCTATTGTCGTATACGACTCTCGAATTCTAACCCAGTGCAGGGTAATGACCGAACCAACGTTCAGTACACACCAAGCTGAATTATAAAGAACGGCTGCCCTCAAACGCGGGTCTTAGTAAAGAGACACATTTCACATTTGTACATCGTTAGGCGACACAATGGGTATTGGTGAAATATGCAAAACATGGGATCAACTTAATCCTATTATGTATGCTTTGTAAGAGACTTCGTTTACGGAACGCGATGTCGAGTTACGGTCAGATGTCCCATCACTATTTTGGTTTGGTTTGGCGATAGCGTGACCAAATCTAATACATTAAGTACTGTCAAACTGATTGGATAGATTGATACATTATAATATACTGTACTTTACCTATTTAATATCTATGTATCCTACTATTATCATAAATGTGAAAAGTTTAGATCACGCTAAAACGGCCAAATGGATTTGAATGAAGTTCGGCATACAAATAGTTTATAACTTGAATATCTGAATACAGTAATAATCATGATGACAAAGTATGAATTACTATGTCTGTATAGATAATGTTATATATATTTATTGTACAAATGTAAATGGTACACCACAAATTAGCTGCACCATTATCTTTCCTTCTTACTTAATCCATCGATCGAATGGTTGTCTTTAAAGCTTTTACATTGCCAATTGTGTCATGTGCGTAAAAATGTATTTTTTATACGACAGTAACAACTACATTTTCTAAAGCTTTTTCCATTTATAAAACCAATCACTGAACCCTTGTTAAAATGATTAATTTGAAGAATTTTATCTGCACTTTTAATTAATTTGGTACTAACGTTAAATTTTACACAAATTCTATCAAAATGTCGTTTCAGTGTCATGTAAATATCATCTTCTACAGCTGTGGTTAATCTTTCGTGAAGCCAAAGAGGGTCGTTTCGTAAAAATTAGGGATGAATAAAAATGCACTCGTTTTTATTATATTAATGTGGCCATTAGCTGGTACATATTTACTCTCAGAGTCGATTTACATACTAATTTGTTTTATAATAAATATTTCAACTAGTGTCTAGGTTCCCTTTAGGTTTTTATCCGACCAAAGAAGACAGATGGAAGGGGTTTGAAATAAGGCGGGCAATGACAGCCTACATTTCACAGAATGACTTATCCAGAAATATGAATTGGCTTTTGCCAGAAATTATCCCCCGGAAACATAATACTGGGATAAATAAAACGCTATGTATTAATCCAGGTTCTAAACTATCAGTGTGCCAAATTTCATACAAATATGTTTGACCGTTTTTACGTGATTGAGTAACAAAGATCCAAACTATCAGATTTATAATATTATTTTTAGTATAGGTTTAATTCTCGGAAATGTATACACTTATCAGTCGTGTAAAAAAAACTAGAAATAAAGAAATTTTAATGTTACCTAAGTGTGATTATCTACCCTAATTAAGCCACATAATAATTATGAACCAACCAAGTCTATCACATAACCATTTATTTTGAAATCCTCAAATGAGGTGCTACTCGTTAATGTCAATTACGAATTCAGCGAACACACTTCCCGTCGCATAAAACTTCAGAAGTAACAAGTGCATTCAAGAACTTTTATCCATTGAGAAATCAATTTCTTTGTGGTCCAACGGATCACAAAGAGGGGCATGAATATTGAATAGGTGCCTCACCCTATCAATTACCTAAGAGTTTTGTGACGGAGGACAGAACAGTCGAGTTTGCTTTGTACATACTTTAACTCACTTGTCTGTGAGAACCTTAGTGGGTGCCTGGTTCAGGTTTAAAACCTAATACCGTATAGAAAGACCGTACTAATCCAATTAGTTGACAATATTTCGTGAATTTGAAGTCAGTAGAGTGACGTGAAATTTTTACCCAGTACGGGTTGGTAGAAGTTACATAACACAGAATGTGCTAGGATATGTCAGTTTCCTCTCGATGTTATCCTTCCGCATTTTGAAAGCAGTGGTGATGAAATTATTCACACAAAGTAAAGCGCTCGCTTGGATTCGAACTCACGACCTGACTTGTAAGCCGGAGTCATTACTACTGGGGCAGTAATGCTCTCCGTAATTTTTGATAGAATATAACTTTGCCTAGGTCCATATAATGTTATAACTGGCAAAAAAGTACTTTGATTTATATTTAATAAAATCTAGTACAAATGCGACGTTGCCAGCCCGCCCGGGATGCTCTTAAGTTTCATCTGACCACGTCCACTACCACTTAACCAAACTCCCTAAATCAAGGTGGTGACACTGAAACTTAAGACTTGAGTGACACGGTTCACACACCATCGTAAATAACCGTGACTCGTCGAACAGTCGATCATTGCACAGCCAATGTCTCAGCATCTATTCCGGGCAGAGCAGGTGACCGGGCCCAATTAAAACCAGGCCGAGATACGAATAGCCAAAACTACATCAAGTATTCTTGAATGATAGGTTAGTAAACTGTGGACCTTCGGGTGCGTGTGAATAGCATTTGTCGTGACTGGTCATCTCCTAACTTCCAGGGTTTATTTTTAAAGTTATATTCGGAATTGTTTCAAAATTTTTTTTTTCTTTATTCTCGCATAATATAGAAGCAATAATTCAAAGGTTACCTACAATTTCATAAACTTAAGGGGCTAAAATTAATTCAATTTAATTATATGTGATAATGTGATACTTGATTGTAAATTTCACTTTCCTAGTCCCAAGAGTTTCGGCTGTGCGTTGATATGTCAGTCAGTATATCCCTTTATATTTCTGATCACTATTATAGGGAGAGCGTGACTTTGTCTGTGTCATCGAAACGAACCGATATTACATGAACAATGACTCGTTGTTAACTATCAGGGCGAAGATAGGTCAATGAAATGTCTGTTACTTTCAAGTGCAGTTATTAATTCTAATGAGGTTTTTATCATCTTCAATTAGTTTGCTCTCACGGATCTGTGGGGGGTATTTATTATTCGTCGGGACTTTAAGCCACTCAGAAATTAATTACACACGCTGGTGAAAATAGTAGTATCAATTTGAGGTCCATCAATTAACGAGATATGACGTTGATTGTGTACTGACGATGGTGTAATAATAAGGAATTTAGTCATCCAAAAATAAAAAGACCTCTATAATAAAATTATTCATAAGGTAACAATCAACTTGTTAAATCGACGGGTAGTTATTCAAATTAATTTCCAATATTCAATATCATCATCATCATCATTTCAGCCGTAAGACGTCCACTGTTGGACTTAGGCCTCCCCCAATTTGGGGGGCTTTGCCATAATCGCCACGCTTGGCAGGCGGCTTGGCGATCGCAGTATGGTGGTAAAATGCACAGAGAACGCTGCTGCCCATTCTCTAGTAAGTCCCTTAGTCGCCTTTTACGACACCCACGCGAAGAAATGGGGTGGTGTTATTCTTTACGTCCGGCACCACACGGTACCAATATTCAATATGTTTGTTCATAATTAGTGAAACAAACAAAAACGCGTAATAATTAAACCTGATTGACTTTAGAACATTAAAAATGCCACTGATGTTGTGATTTACTTGGCCACATACTGGGCCCAAGTATTTTAACAAGACTTACGACTGGCACAAAACAACAAGATGAAGACTTTTCAACACATTCCTCAAGCCTCTCAATTCTTATAGCTATATTTACGTTTATAGACGGCTATAAAACATTAATTTGACAAGGCATCCACCCTCAGTTAGGGACAATCAGTGCAGTGACTACATTGAGGCAGTAACGGTCACAATTATTGTTTTGTCGCGCACTGGCGAACGTAGATTGTGACACGCCTTCATGGGTCCGAGTCCATATTAAAACGACAGAGTCACGAAAGTATAGAGGAGATAATCAATATTATTTTATTTCTGGAAGTAGTTTTATACAGCTACTTTTTCCGAAAGTACCTAGCGACAGGTTAGCTTCCGAATAACAGTAGTCGGTGACGAGTTTGTCTCAGAAGGAGATGGTGTGATGAGTTAGACTCTCATTTAAAAGATTGGGCTCTAATGCAAATGAGAGAAAAAAAATGGAAAGACAGAAGGAAGCCCGCCATGCAGTGGGACTCAACATACTAATAATAACAATAAGTAGTAATAAAAAGTGAATTAAACTAAATTTTATAACTAGACGACGTCAGACTAATCTGAGAAAAACGCCGAAACAAACTCAATGATCACAGTAAGGAATGATATGTTTGTTTTAAAATGAACTGAGGATGATAGCTCATCATCATGTGTATTTTGTATCTGCAATATTAGTAACATAGAAAAATTTACTTTGAGAAAAGTTTTAGGTATAGTTAAGACTTTAGTAGGAAAAGACCAAAGAAACGATGGAGGGACCTTGTTAAAGATGATTAATTTTAGCAAGGGAGACATTATGATATAAGGGAGTCAATAAGATAATGCTTAAAAGAAGCGTTTCAAAATATTAACTAAAGATTAAAACTATTTTACATAATAAAATTTATGAAAATAAACCGTTATTTTAATTAGCAAGGAACGCAAGTAACAAATTACTGAAACTATATTTTTTTTAAACAGGACCAGCTCTAAGCTTTTCCTGTTTCTACATCAGATCGGGGTCAAACCCGACAGTAAGATATGATTAAACACGCCCTTAGCCGACTGGATAAAATGCAAAATACAGATACAAAGCCTGAGTAAAGCGTTTTGCGAACATGTTAGAAATGAAAATCATATGTGTAGGGTTGTACGTTACAAAACATTGTTTTTTTAAAAGAAGGTTCAGACAAGTGAATGGCAGCACAGTACTGATTTAGTGCAGCTAATGCTACTGTATATTTTGTACTTTCGGATGCGAAAGAGTAACTTTAAAACTTCACCACACTTTTTATTAATAAATTAATGAGGCTCTAAAAGTTTGTAACTGGGTTTCTGCCTTCTACCGTGTTATGTTGCAAACTCCTTTAATTTTATGTGTTACCATTAAGTTTGGTTATTGGCACGGCCTGATGAACAGCTGTAACCACAGAATCTGACTCATGTCAGACACACATCTCAGCAGGTTGAACGGCCTTTTTATGACTTTCCCGTCATTTTTATCGGCTTCACACGATAATTATGCAGCATCCCTGACCTACATGTCTCGATTCATATTGAATATTTTATAAACTATGTTAATTTCGTTTTTAACCCCGTTTCTGTTTTAATCAGTTATTGTTCCGCGAATAAGTTCTTAATTAAAAGTTATCGTCGTTAGCTTTGATATTATGTTGTTATGAAGAAAAGCAATGTTTGTTTATTTTAATTTTATTATGGTTTGGATCTGTATCCGATTAATTGATATTTGGTGGAGCCAATAATTTGAATATATACAGGGTTATTTGTAAAACACCGGCAACCTCTCAGGTCTATGTTACTAACATCATAATCAACAACTTTTGTTCTATGACTTTTAAAAATTCATCATATTTTAGTGCATCAGATTTTCATACAAAAATCGGCTGCCTGTAAATAGGTCAAGTTCAAGCGCCCCCGCCGCCCTAACCCCGCTCCCCTTGCTAATATACTATCGCTTTCTTTTGCTTCGCATAGACTCCGTAACATTTAGAGCGTTTAATGTAAATATTTTAATTTTTTTTTGAAAATCTGATGAACTAAAATATGATGAATTTTTAAAAGTCACAGAACAAAAGTTGTTGATTATGATGTTAGTAACATAGACCTGAGAGGTTGCCGGTGTTTTACAAATAACCCTGTATAAGCAATTGTTATGAACAATTTACTAAACACTTTCCAATTTTAATTGATCTCTCATAGAAACATACAAACATACAGTGACTGGTAACTAACAATGGTTGCGTTTTAGAATTTCAGAATTGCATGTATTTCCATGCTAGTCAGTTTAATACCAAACATACAGAGGTAAAGTCCGATGTAAATGGACAAATAATTCCCGTTGATGGAACAAGAATATTCGGTATCAGAATTGCTGTGGTTCCTGCAAGCCCAAAATACATTTTGCTTTCCAGATAGCCTTTCAGCGTAAGCCGTACCCTTGGATTCATTAGTTCAGATATTCACCTATCGTTGATGATTTTCGAGTTTGTAAGCTTAACTGTTAGGAACATCTACCGGAACTCAAATATCAGAACTTCCAAAGCAAAAGGTGGACTAAAAACATTTAAAAAGTAGGAAGAATGGCTGCCATAGTTTCGTACATATACAAACATTTCCATTACGATCACCTTTCCATACCAGTAGCCCACTTAAAGGTCAATACAATTGATTGTTTAGTCTGCATCTGACACCGGGTTCAAACTCGAGTGTCAGATAAAATCGCACTTAAAACTTATTTACACTAAAATGTCAGTTGGTACTTACGTCTGATGAAATATTGTTGAGCCTGGACTCCAACTATGGTAGTGGCCACAAGAAGGGCAATCCACGCCCTTCCGGGGTTTCTCATTTTGCTAGATTCCTGTTTGTTTCATGTGTGAAACTGCTATGTAGTTCGTGTAGTCGAGCTATAAAAAAATGCCCAATGGAATTTGGTGTCAGTATTGAGTTGCCGAATTGTTTTACGAACACCACACTGATCGGTTCAATCAAAAGCGTAAACGTGTGAATTGGCAGTCAAAAGAGCTACTTTGACATCGAATGCTTCAACAATGCACATTGCTGTTCATTTGAGATAGGTTATACGATAGTTT
Organism: Aporophyla nigra; assembly: GCA_947507805.1. Classification (NCBI taxonomy): domain Eukaryota; kingdom Metazoa; phylum Arthropoda; class Insecta; order Lepidoptera; family Noctuidae; genus Aporophyla; species Aporophyla nigra. The sequence continues at coordinate 5,548,692 of OX382291.1, read as the reverse complement.
GGTATGACAAATAGCATATACGTGACGATAGTCTGTAATTGTTTTCTGATTTTTCAACTTTGCTCGTTAGATAAATTCATATTTACTCCATAGTTATGAGTACAAATATTTTTTTTATTCGTCGTTATTTCAAAATAGACCCATTTTAAGAATATTTTTAAAAGCAAACATGCGTTTATTTTCGTATCATTGCTTTTGTATCTCAACAATGTTCCGTTATGGATAAGTTAGTGAACATCAAACGAACTTCATTTATTTGTCGCCTAGTGCGATAAACTCGTGATAGGTTTTAACATGGAGGTGTAAATAAATACAAGTGGTTCTTTTATATTAAGGTGAATGCTCTAACCAGCCCGCGAAATTCAAATTTTCTTACGTCTTTTGCAATTTGCAGGCCAGAGTTAGGTTGTATGTTAATCAAAATATTATTCGCGACTGTAAGACGAATGTAGTTACAGAATTATAATCATCAAAATCACCAATACAACCCTCCAAGTTCATAAAGCTGTAGAAATGACTTTTACTGTTTTATTTTTGTTCCTAAGCCTTTATGAACTTGGAGGGTTGTATTGGTGATTTTGATGATTATAATTCTATAACTACATACGTCTTACAGTCGCGAATAATATTTTGATTAACATACAACCTAGCTCTGGCCTGCAAATTGCAAAAAACGCAAGAAATTTTGAATTTCGCTGGCTGGTCGGAGCATTCCCCTTAAACTAAGCTTGACGCACTAACATCAAACGTTGTTTAGTATTTGGTTAGAAAGTACACCTGACGTAAACATTAGGGAGTTCGGTTCAAAGGTGTACCCATTTAAGGTTGTGGGAAGAACTTCTAAAGTGTTTCAAAACGGAAACTTACTCAGTCTTTCGCTCTTAGACACTATGTGACATCTGATAGCCCTTCATACCGTTTGATATGAACACGCCTCCGTACGTTCAACGCTCGGTGTATAGTCGTTCATCTTTGTCGTATTCTGTCGATTAAACACGGTTGAGTGTGCCGGGCACATCTGTCACGATGACAGCTGTCATTAGTTGATAAAACTTTGTTTTTATTACAGGCCGCGGCGGCCAGGTGAGGTACTGAGATTTTGTCCGATTATGCACGCTCACTGATTTATAGGAAGTCTCACATGATTGATTCTTATAACTATTTGGTGCAGCTGCACATACGCCTGGCTGGCGCCTGGATTTAACTTTAAGTTGAGAATAATTTATGAAATTCTTGTTTTGCTTTAATTAAAGTACGTAGTTTGGGCCCTGTTGGGCATTCAAAGTGTATTTGCAATAACGTAAGAAATGTTGAATTTCGCGTATAATATCACAAAAAAGGCCGCAGACCAGCATGACGAAACAGCCCAAGCCGACTCTTGCACTGTTAATAAAAACTTCATGGAAATTGTTCTACCAGAATCGTAACTCATCGCGATTGTCTGTGGGAGACGTTATTAAAAAAAAAAACTATACAGAGTAATTGTAACGATTGATTATAAGCAACAATGTGTTAGTCTTACACTTTCAAATATGGTTTTCTCCTTTTAAAAGATGTGCCTTTATCCGTCTATTTCTGGAAAAAATCTAAGCCTGCAAACCAAAATACAAATAGAAAGCTCTTTAGAAGGAGAGCTGACCCGTCCCTGATCAGTCAGAAAAGGTGACATGAGATTTATTTCCCAAAAAATGTAGGGAATTATAGCACAGCAATCAGTCTAGGTTTTTCCGGGGTGACTTCCAGTCTAACCGAATGCAGCTAAATATCAGTATCTGGGTTATACGACACCCTTTTGTAAAATTGGTTGTCAGACTTTTGGGTAACGAATGTCAAAGATCGACGATTATCAACCGGGACCAACAGTTTAACCTGCTCCTACTCGTGAAGGAGGGATTTATTATGTTATTGATTAAATATTATATTCATATTATATCGGGCTGAATCTCATAAAATAGGTAAACTGTTGAAATGTTCACAGATTGTGTATTTGTGTTGACGCTATAACAAAATATAATAGTCATTTCCCGCGTCTGTACGCTTAGACCTTTTAAACTTAACGCAACGGATTTTAAAGTGATTTTTATCAATAGACATATCCAAGAGAAAGGTTTATATGAACAAAACGCGGGTGAAGCAGCTAGCAAAGTTTAAAATAAAGCTCAATTATAGGGACACCCCGTAGAAATGTGTTTTTTTTTTACATGTAGTGTTAAATAATGGACGGTGGTGCGAGGTCGAGTCGCACTCGGCCGGGCTTTTAATCAACGTTTTGTCAAGCAATTCGATGACATGCCTTGACGTTTGTGTACAGTACACGTTCTACACGAACCGTTTGTCGACACTTACAGTAATCAGTTAGTTTGTTTACTGACGAATGATGAGATAGACTTGCTTTCATAGAAAAAGATTTATTCTAACTTAAGTTCGAAAAGCATAAAAAAAATTGTGGATATTTTTACAGTAAAGGTAAATTTATACGTATCAATAACTAAATCGTAACTTTTGAAGAACAAAACCCATAATTTTAAACCATAACATGCGCTAATATAAATCTATTTAAAACCCACGTCGACTCCAAAAAAGAAGAAAACGAGCGAGTGATATCTAACGTGACCAGACGTCCCGTTTTGAACGGGACTGTCCCTTTTTATAAATACGAGTCCCGGTGTCCCCGAAATGAACTCCGGGACGCAAAATTGTCCCGTTTTTCGAAAACTTGAGTAGTCGAGCAGGCCGGACGGCCGTCTGATAAATATAACTAAACTTTTCGGGTATATATATTTTTCAATTTGTAACTTTTAAGCTAACTGGCTTTTTCTGAATAACTAACTTTAAAAAAGTGTTTTTTTTTTTATATGACTACCTATTAATTGACCTAAATAAACCAATGTCCCGTTTTGAGTCAAAGAATAAATGGTCACGTTAGTGAAATCCCACGCCAATGTCAGACAATCTTCATAAGTTTTTTTTTGGTCAATGGGCACGTCAGCGTTAAATCTTTCGTTTTATTGCTAACTCCGTCTATTTAAGTCTTTATTTTGAAACCGAAGTGTATTTCATTTTAGTTTGTTTTAAATAATTCAATGTATTGTTTCACAGAACTGTTGACTAGTGGCTTTACAATATACCCACTCATCTCGTTTACCAGGAACTCTCATTTAGCTGTTACTAGCCCTTTGCGAAGATCGTCGCTCTACCTAGCTTGAGGCGATCTCACGTTTGCCGATTCACAGTGTCCATTCAGGAACACGTCTACCCTTAGGGGGCGATATTACCTTGCTTATTCTGTGAGCTATGTTGTCCTCGTCAACATTGGTTCTCAACTCGCTCCGGATTCAATCCCTCAACGTGATTTTAAGCATAGCTCTTCCCATAAATAAGTGGCCTTGAATTTACGTACCAGCCGTAAAGTGAATACCCATGTCTTGGCCACATACTTCATAAAAAGCAGGACGCACTGTTTGAAGACTTTGGCCTTTATGTTTAGAGGAATACGCGATGAAAAGACTGGACAAAGTTTGCAACAAGTTTTCATAGAGACATTTTAACACTACTGTCTTACTAGTTCTGTTATGAAATATCCGCACCCAGACGGTGTGAGACTTACAAAAAGTATACCTGGAAGAATTTGTGGGAAGACTTTGCCCAGCAGTGGATTACCGAAAGACAAATAAAAGAGGGAGTCAACGGGACAACGCCCAGCAGATTTTTTACAGTAGATAAGGAAAAGATAATAGTTACGATGTTATACATTCTGACACCTACATGCGCCAAGCTTAGTGTTCATGAAACTATAAAAATTCATGATAAAACTACAGTAACTGCGGAAGACGCTAACCGAGATAAGTATAACTGACGTCATGGCATGGTCAACGGTTTCAAGGTTGGTAAAGATTTGGCTCTTATCAGTTTTTAACATACCTCCTAATGACCTTCCTACTAAGCTGAGATTTCGCGTGATGACATAGATACAGTGGTCCCAAATCCCAGATACACTATCGACATAACACCACACCTGTGGGTGTACCTATAGATATCACACCCCCAATTTGGCAGTTATTTTTAAGTCAATTCCCAGCCGAGCCAAATCCCATAAAAAAATAAAGCAAAGTCCAAACTGGAACTGAACAGCAGAAAATGCTGATAGAAATAACATTGTTGCCCGATTAGGAAATAGTACTCAGGACTAATTATCGTCAATATTTTAGATTGGATAAACGTATGTCTGGCCGTCTGGCCATTTTGACGTATATATATTTCTGTTCCTTTAATAGCTTTATCGTGTCCCGGAGGATGGTATAAATACTAACTTTTGGTAACCAACTGAATGACGCTTTTTTACGTCATTATTTTAGGGTTTAGTATTGGTAAAGCATAATTAAGCGTTCTTTCTTCGAGATGGAGTAGGTCGCGATCTACTAAGCGGGCCCTGTTTGGGTTCGTAGATGTCTCATATCTTTGATTTTTTGTTTTAGGACACGCCCGGTCGCCTCATGATTTTAAGATTTATTCGTTTCGTTTGTGATTCGAACCTAATTCTAATATTTTATTTCGAACTAGATTGTATAAAAAAAAAAAATATCAATAAAATTGTAACTCAATATGTACACTGAATTCAACAATATTTCGATTCACAAGAATGTCCATGAAGTTTACTGCCCATTCTTCCGAACGACTTACGCTTTGGAATGGCAGCCCATAGCTAGGATAGCTCCATCTTTACGACTGACCTAGCGTTAATCTGTTAAAAAAATGAGAAAATTGGATTAGTATTGTGAATTTCATTGAGTTATTTCCCCAAAGGATATGTGCATATTCAATCATATATGTATATTGCACCTTTGAATTGTCAAGTAGACTGACTCTTTGATTTCTCATTTGTTTAAATAGTCTACTTTTTATCGAAATTTGCTCTGAGTTTGTTTCGCAATTCTTTTCAAGGTACAGTCAGCTAGTAAATACCACCTAGTTTTAAAATATTGACGTCTTAGTGTCTTAAAAGATGAACTTACATAACAATAAATATTTCTTTTAATTTCATATGGAAGTTTGTTGGTGACTCGGCGGTACTTCGGCATTGCGGCCGCCGATGCCTTATACCATAGAACTATGCGATATACAAGGTCACACGATTTTTCTATAGCCCGTTTATCAGGCGGTACCGTCAAGAAGCCGTACACAAGGGGCTTTACGGAGCAAAGAGTACGCGTAACAGGTTGCTTTAGCAGATTTGAAATCCGTACATCATTAGGTAGACAAAGCATAAGATATTCTAGAATCTTTGTTACTTATGTGTGTTACAGGAGATTTAGGTTTGGTCAATATTAAGACCTAGGAATTTAAAATGATCAACGATCGTTTAAAGAATTTATTCCTGAACATTTTTATGTTATCATTAATATGAGACTTACTAAAAGAACTAATTTCGTTATCGTGTGAAGCAGTGGCGGGCGCTAGTCTTTTTGTATTTATTGCAAAAACTAGCTTTTGCCAGCGGCTTCGCCCGCGTGGAGGTCGGAAAATATCCCGCAGGAACGTACTACCGGGATAAAAAGTAAACCATGTGTTATTACAGGTTATAAACTATCCGAGTGCTAAATTTCATCTAAATCGGGTCAGTAGTTTTTGCGTGAAAGAGGAACAAACATCCACACATCCATACATACAAACATTCGCGTTTATAATATTAGTAGGATAAGTAGGATACGTTGAGCTGATCGCGGTTGTAATTTGTAGATCATTGACAGTCGTTACGGATAGTCAGAAAGGAAGTCAGATAGGAGGTCACTCTTTGTAAAATACTGGTAATGAACTGCATCCGGATAAACTGGAGGGCAACCTTAACATATTTGATGAATATAATTTTATAAAATTAATAATGTAAGTTCCGCTACATCCTATTACTTTCGTCGTGAACTAATTGACACGAAAAATGCATATCTGACTGCAATAACACTATTTTTAATCAATATTAGCTATCACGAACCATGGGGCTTACAGTAACGTTCGTTTACCTAAACTATTATACAATAAATGACATTGTAATTTAACTATATTACCTGTGAAGAAATTTGGAAAATGTTGTGAAGATGTTTGATGAATTACTTACTAACTCTACGTTTATTAAACAAATTACGCTGCCACGTCTATCCGTCGTAAGGTCTAGAAAGGTTACAGCTAAGAGCCAACGAGAAGTTCTGGCCACGTGCTTTAAAAGTTTGACATGTTCTTAGTTCTTATTATTCCTAAAGTATATACGTACAGTAGGCTCCAGGTCAGTGGTAATGCTCTTGCCTAGCGTAAGACAGAATTTCAATAGAATACGAGGCTACCCTATAGTAGATCTCTTCTCATGAGGTATGGTAAAATAAATGTAGGTACACATGATACTAGCGAGCATGTTATTTTTAAAAAACGGAGCCCTTGAATCGACATCTGGTTTCCATGGGTTGCGTACCTACATGTATACGTCATTTGGCACATTTGTACAATAAAACGCTAACATTTGATTAATGTTTTTGGTGAACGAACAGTTCTTATAAAGTAGTATTTTTATTTTTTATGAAGATGTTATATTGCTTCCCACTAAAGTTGCGGCAATAGGCCATGTAGATTATTATCTATTGAATTAAGTATCAGTAAACAAATACTGGCCGGCCTACATTGACTAACAGGCCTACACTGTCCTCCCGTACGTATTAAATACTGTAATTTGAAAACATTGTAAATGCCAATTATTTTTTTAAAGTAACCAAGTAAAAGCAAGTCTACTTGCTAGCTCTTCATCATAGGAATCAACAATTTGGAACCATGCACCTAGCTTCTGACGTTTCATAAGTGCCCATGAATTAGAATTAAAAAAAATGATTTTGTTTATATTGAAATGTCATCTAAGCTTAAAATGAGTCGTGATGTCATTAGTATAGTAGTTCTAGGTAAATGTTTCGATAGACATTTAAAATTCGATAGTCTAGCATTTTCCTGAGGCACGTTCATATTTTGTTATTAATATCACATGATTTTAGCTCTCTTTTTAGATCAACACGACTTTGCTCGCCTGAATCAATTGGTACGTTTTAAATTTTATGCAAAAATAGAAGAACTATATTTTTATTTTTAGATAATAGGCAGAGTGGAACTAACGTTACTTTATTGTATTTCGAATACATTCGAGATGAGTTAATGGACTAAAAAGCTATCATAAGCCCTTCAATACTAAAATCTCTCAGCTTATCAAAACGCTGCTCGTAATTTGCAATAAGAATGACTTGGTGTATTTATTGTTTTAAACGAATCCTGAGTGAGCATTAGGTACAGTTCGGTACCTCTGAGTCCGTAATCGGAATCATACAATAAGTACATGTGTGGAATGTAAGCGTGAGAAATAATCCTACAAAGGATCACATGGCTAACTTAACGTAGCAACGTTCTGACGACTTAAAAAAAGAACCGACCAAGTACTGACTGACTGACAAGAATATTTACGCATATAAATTTAATAGACTACAAATGTTAAAACGTATTTATCAAAGGAACTGTGAAAAACAAAAAAAAAACATTTGGAGAAAGGTTACAAAAATAGTTGGAACCGAAATTATCCTACAAATACTCATGTTAAGAACTAGTTGACATATGTGTTTTTAATTAAAAATAAATAAAAATAAATAAAATAATAGTGAGAGGTTTACACTGAAGGGATCTGCTAGGACTTAAGGGATCTGCTAGGACTGAAGGGGTCTGCTAGGACTGAAGGGGTCTGCTAGGACTGAAGGGGTCTGCTAGGACCGATGCCTGTCAGGGTCGCGAGATTGTTCGAAAGAGATACCATGACTCTGGCACATGGGTAACTGAAGGAACACGGGTGGGTTTTAGTCAGTAAAAGTCTGACACGCCCTCCCGCTCCGCCCAGAGCGGGAGAAGTCATTTGATTATTTCCCACCCAAAAAAATAAAAAATAAATGAGAGGTTTACCACAGTTATTGTCAATTATATTACAAATTATTGCTTCGACATTGAAAGGCACGTTCTATTGAATCCTGCAGGAAGCATATAGTTATAATATCTATTTTAGTATGAAAGGTAATTAAAGCAAACTAGATTCTTTCTCGTAAACATTGCCTTTCTAACACAAGAGTTTTTCAAGGTAACTTCTTTGTCTTATAAATTCCTACTTTAAATCAATTAGCAGTTTTTTCCCCATTTCTTTCAAAAGAGCTTTTCCTTTTCAATTTCATTGTTGGTATCACATAATTATTTAAACAACTTTTACAATTAATAACACAACTATTTTCTACTAAATTAAATTAGTAACAGCCTAACTAATAAAATAAATACAAAATACATTTAGTCATTAATTGTGAAAGATATTAGTTCTAGAAATGATAAGACTTAGACCAGAAATTCTGCTGAAGTGTAAAAGTGTGGAAGCAGACGAAAATGAAAAAAAAAAGCCGGTGAATTCCTGAAGAAAGTATGTCATGCGTTTCAACGGCACTATGGCTCCCATGAAAGCTTGGCTTAATCAGTGTCGCCGGGTGCCTGCCAAGTTATGGTTTACCTTTATTATTCGCTCATTACTGACTTTTCATTAAGACTGAGGATACGTTCTGAATTGTTTCAAACTTTGACGCAATATGATTTTTACATAGTTGTCGTGATGCATAGATTTTCGGGTAGTTTGGCTGGCGGGGTAATTGCGTACATACTCACGGTAGCACGGTAGCAATCTCTTTCATTTTTGATAATATAATAATATTCATTACGTTATTTACGATGTTGAGGAGGTACATTTTTTGAATGCAAAGAAAGAGGTCCTCAATATAATTTATATGGTGATCGAATCAACTTGGGCTGTATGTTGAAATAATTTCCTAACAAATGGTCGATGATATTGGGGAAATAATACAATGTTCTGACTTTATCGCTTATTCCCATTATTACAAACATTTTGGATAAAGACTGCGCAGATCCAATATGTCTGAACTATTACATATCTGAGCATAGCTGAGTAATTTAATTTAGAGTTAGCACAGCCCAGCTCATTCTATATATGCACATAACGCATACCCACACCAAATCCCTGACATAAGCTGTGGAATTTCAATTATGTCTAAATTATACGATAATTGAGTAAGTACTTAAACCATACGCAATGCAGGATTAAGAATAGTTGAATTCCACGTCGACTATATGTAATTATTTATCTATAAATATTCAAGTTACAAACGAGGTTATTCGTGCAAAAGTCAACGCGTCAGAATTTGCGCCATTGTTTCGTATGTAAAACAGTTAAAATGACATAATGCACTATTCTGATCGAAAGAGGCTACGCGTTTAGTGTACCAACTCTTGCGCCGATAACATTTTAAACACTTTGACGAATCCGCTCTTCGTCGTAAACTACAGTCTAATTCTATTCTATTTATTTTGAAGTAGGATAAACCTCATTCCGCAAATTGTTTTAAATAATAATGAAATTCTCAAACTGCGATTTTTACAGCGTCTTGTCATCTGCTGCCTCTGGTTGCCTCAATAAATTATGGTTATCAGCCAGGGCTTAAAAACCCTAAACTAAGCGTCTAAACGCTACGGGCACTGCCTGTGGGGTACGTACCCCAGCTTAGGGCGTCGCTAGGGGCTAGCAAGAAACGGGCTGGATCGGAATTCTTATTATTTAGGGCCGAATTTAAAGCTACAGCCCAGGGCGTGGGTTTTCTCGAGCAAGGGTCGAGGTGGGATGATTCTTTTACAAAGTGCATAGTAACTGATGTTTACATACGCGGGACAAAGGAAGTGTATCAATATCTCGACAACAACTCGCTATAGATTGGGTTTCTACCGCATAGTCCAGCGCAAAGGTAACGAGACCTGCACCCTAATTGCGAAACGCACAATTTATCAGACTCTGAATGGGATTGAAGATTATTTCTAAACCATTGCGTCATGTGTTCGAATAAATTGTCGCCTCAGCAACGTAAATAACGCAATGAATGTTGTTTAACTATGAATGTTAAACCAATTCCTACCGATAAAAAGTTCCGCAATTACCCCTCTGTATCTTTGTAAAGTTTCAGATAGAATATCAGGAGACTTGACCTATTAGACTGTTGACAACCGATCAATTGGCGTGGGCAGAAAAAATGGCGATTCTATGGAGATTTTGTGTATTATTTTTTTTAGCATCTCGGTCATGTGCAACTTGTAGGGCAATAAGATGGTTCGCAAGAGGGTTAAGGACATGGAGATGGTTAAAGTTAGGGGAAGGTTTTCTTGAAACTAAATTTATTCATTAAATACTTTTGACGTTTGTCGAAATACCAGTTATAAGATCCATTTTTTTTCTGATTTGTAAAATACCTACACTGTGCAATGTGCGCTTCTGTGTTTTTTATTATATCTTAACTTTAGCAATATAATGTGTCGTCTAATATGTTATTAAAATAATTGTAAAACAACATTTTGCTGCTGCAAAGGACACCCTTTGTCCCTCAAATGTATTGAACTAAAGTTTGTCAAGGCTAATGTCAGGCGAATACGAGCGGCAAACATAATCAAATAGATTGGCCCCAAAAACGTTCGTTTTATATTAAAGCTTTGTTACCCGACCAAAGATACGATAATTATTCCAGACTAGCTTTTGCCCGCGGCTTCGACCACGTGAACGAGAACGCACCAACAGGATAACGGTATGATATGTGTTAATACAGATTATTAACTATCTGTATGTCAATTTTCATCCAAAACTGTTCAGCCGCTTTTGTTTGATTGGGTAACAAACATCTTAACATATATTTTTTTCATTTATAATATTATTACGATTTACTTTTTAATTAATATTTGGATGACGGACTATCCATATAGTCCGTCATCCAACTATTAATTAAAAAGTTCTGCTCTAAAAATTAAATCGTAATAATATTCAAGGAATCCATGGGGAAATGACATTTAAATTCGAATTCAAGCAGGAAGTTTTCCTTGAATCGATAACTGTCCTTAGCTTTACAACTATGGAGGACACAATTAAGTTTAAAAACAAAAGGTGATTAATGTGCCAAAAACTTGAAAAAAAAAATCATTGATACGAAATTACTCTTAAATTATAGAAGTATTCGGTGTTATTTCCCTAGAATGCCAAAGTTAACCCAGTAAAAACCAAACAGTTATTCCTTTTTTTAACATTGTTAACTTGAATGTTACAACATCATTGAATTGGTTTCTATCCATTAAACGACCTAAAAGCATCGAAAATGTTGACGACGCCTATTGTTAGAAAAATTCATGTCATTCTATGGAAAATAATGAAGTTTTTACCATGTAATTTCATTGACGAAGGTATTTTGAAACGCAACTGAATGTAGAATTCAATAAAAGAACCAACGATATTTCTGACGTCTAACCTATAAGTTTTATTTTTAAATCAAGGACAACATTATTATGATAACCATATATAAAATATATGTAATAGGTACATCGACTCCCAAATGTGCCTATTCTACAATAGTCGCCAAGACGAAACCTGCTACGTCGGAAACAAAACGACAAGCAGAAAGATCCAAGAAGGGTAAGCAGAGTCGCTCGGTATTGAGAGCGACGAAAGGCGCTATGGTGGACCAAAAACAGCAGGGACCATCGAAGCACACGTGCGATGAGGACGGCTTCATCAAGGTGGAGAGAAAGAAAAAGAAGCCTACTTATCGCAACCAGTGCGGGACAGCGCTGGCAGGACCCAACATGCTGCTACGTCCTGCAGTACCGTCGACGCAGCTGTACGTGTCCCGTTTACACCACTCTACGAAGACTGAGGACATCGTCGAGTACATACGGGTGAAGACCAGCTGGACCTTGAGGGTGGAGAAGTTGGAGGCGCGCCATAATACCAACTTTAATTCGTTTGTGGTGCGCGTTCCAACCCAACATTTGGTGACCTTTCTCAAGGAAGAGTTTTGGCCGAAAGGTGTGCTGTATCGGCGATTCCGAGGCCGGCTACGCGACACCTCGCAGCGTAACACGACGCCGTCACTTCGTGTGCAGTAGTTTTTAAGTATATTGTTTAAAATATGTATTAGTTTATTATTGTTTTATATTTATATGTGTATTGTGTTTTATGGGCCTTTAGTTGCCTGAAATAAAGGATAAAATAAATATATATCCATACACAGCCTTAGATAAGTAGAAACTGGATGTGTCCTATCGGTACGCCTACGAACTCGAGCTGTAACCAACACCGTGTCATTACAAAGAGGTTCTTTCTGAGAAACTTACAAAGAAAAACTTTAATAACTATGGCTGACTGAACTCTGTTGTTATTGAATCCAGTTACCGCAAGCTAGAAACAGGCTACCCGACACTAACAAAGGGAGTGTTATATTTAAGCGCCTGCCCATTGTTCATCGTCCTGGTGTCGAGAGCGCCTCAAGTTACGCGGGTTAACAAAACTATTTAGATTGTTGATCGTGGTCAGTGATTCCACACAGATAGCTACTGTTACACTGGAATTTATGAGCCGTAGTCTTGAGAACTCGAACTCGCTGAGTTGGTTTATTAGTCGATTCGCACGTATTCAGTGAAACAATAAGCGTAAAACCCGTATTCGGCCCATCACTAATTATCTTAATATATACACCGTGACATTTTAGTCGTTTTACAAAAGGTTGTCCACTCAATGTATCCGATATAATATAACCCTAGGTGTGATTTAAAAAAATGTTACCAATGAAGAAAATACTTATAAAGAAAAATAAATAATGCATTAGAATTATGAAACATTCTGTCAATAATGTTTACGTATCATATGGTAGAGAACATACATACCTACCCAGCGCACGAGTCGACTTGACATTTTCCATGAGACAAAATATCAAACAAACAACGTCATGCGTCATCATAATGAATAATATTTTTATTTTTTAGCTATTCAAATGTTCATTTTTTTTATGGATGTGTAGTGGTCGTTGGATACATAAAGTGGGCTGCCGTTGTAAGACGATTAAAATGTCACAGTGTATAAATTACGCGTCACGTTGTTTGTCCGGGATGGACTCCTAAACTACTTAATCAATTTTAATAAAATTTGCACACCGTGTGCAGTTTGATCCAACTTAAATGATAGGATAGTTTTTAACTCAATTACTGATCTCAATATTTGCAAATTAAATGTTTTTTATAGGACAATGGTTAGTTCTATGAATTCCTAATAGATGGCGTGGGTTTCAACTTCTAGATAATCTTCTTTACATGCTTAGATCTTTTAAACTACGCAAAGGATTTAACACGGTTTTTAACAATAGACAGGGTGAAACAAGAGGGAGGTTTGTATGTATAAAACGCGGGTAATGCCGCTGGAAAAAGCTAGTTTTATAATAAAACATTTAGTAACTACCACGATCTAGGCGGCAATTAAGGTCTAGTGCTTTACGAGCTTTTTAGATTTATAGCAAAATATTTATACGTCCTTTTATAGGCTCCATTATTAAATACCGTGTACAGATTCTCTGAAATATCAAATGTTTAAGTTGACCTGTGTCCATGTGTGTAATAAAATTCCCGCGTTAGTAAAGAATGCCAAACGAAACTCATCAACATCTGCCTAGCCTTTTTCCCAACTATGTAGGAGCCGACCCCAGTCTAATCGATTGCAGCTGAGTACCAGTATTTTACACGGATCTGACCTCCACAACCCAGGTGCTGGGTAATACGATACTCCTTAGTAAGACTAGTTCTCAGACTTTCGGGATTCTGCCAACCCGTAACGTCTCTCTAAGATCGACGAAAAACAGTCGGGACCAACGGAGCAACGGCTTAGCGTGCTTTCCGAGGCACGGAAGGGTATGTAAAAATGGTCACCCATCCACGGACCAACCGCGGCAAGCGTAGCTTAACCGAACGATCGACACGTGTGGCTGCTATTACTTACCCACACGCCCCGAACGAAGCCGAAACGACCCTACTAATAACAAATGAGGAACATTTTAACTTCTGTCCAAAGATGTCTGTTTCCACGGTTATTAGAACACAAAGCAGCATGCGTAGCATGACCACCGTAGAAAGGGGTTTTGTCAACGGAAGAATAGACAAAATTACAGATTGTAGAAAAATTTGTACATTTTTATGCTGGCGTAGCATGACAGTTCTATCTCTATTCTATCTCTATTCTACCAAGAATAGACAAAGTTCTTTCTATGGTGGTCATGCTACGCGTGCAGGTGATCCAAAAGAGTTCCCGCGTTGTTAAGTGATTGGTTTTCAAACTATAACCAACAACTCGAAGCATTTGAAAATTTCAATTGAGTACTTATGACGTAGGCGCTCGTATGAATTCTTACCTAAATAAATTAGTCAATATAACATTTCAAGCCGATTGCTGAAGCTTCTAAGGGGTCTTTTGGCGTCAACTGAGAATATTCAACTTCCTAACTTAGTATAGGAAATAAAAATGACATTCTTATTTTTTAGTTTCATGTTTACAGCATCGATTTATTAAAAGTTCGTTTGTTAACTTGAGCTACGACAGTTCTTTTAACTGAAGACGCGTCGCAGTGATATCCAATTTTTTGGGTCCCGTATCTTGAACTCATAGACAGAAGCTTAAAATTTTAATTAAGTTGTGATTAAGTAAAAATTACTTTATTATTAATTTGGCTTTAAAACTACTCTCAAGTGATTGCATGTGCTACTTCTGGGTTCTATTCCCAGGTCGGGCAGTGTTATAGGGGTTTTATATCTGAAGCAGCCCAGATTTTAGATTCGTGCACGGTTGATAGCAATTGGCTCGCCCCCTAATGCATGGGACTCAAACGTAACTGATGTAATGTGTGTGTTCTATAGATACACCTCTGCCCAACCATTACAATGAATCTAAGCCTGAAGTTATATTTTGTAACAAACTTCCTTAAAACGCGATTATTAAAAAGTAGCAGAATAAACCCAACAGAGTCAATTACGCTAGTAGGTTCAGACTCCCTCGACTTGAATAGTTTTATAACACCAAGTTCCACAAAAAATATTTGACAAAATTACTTGAAATTTTTAAATAATAAACTCATCTTGGTTTGGGGATTGCAAACTAATAAAAAATGCTCTATCAGTAACCGAACCAACACAGTATACTGCGATACAACCGTCGGACAAAAACCCACATTGCGGGACACTTATTTAGAAACAGATATTAATTTCAACGAGGCCACGGTTTGCGTGCCTCGCTCTGCCTAGCTCTGCCTCGCTGCTCTTGTGGCTCGATTTAAACGCATTAGCGACAAACTAACCAATGTCTGCCTCAGCGATTGCAGGACACGTTAATGGGGACAACTTGCCCCTTCCACGGATAGTTGCTTGTTCTTAGCCATAGAGAGTTTGTTCAATAATATAACAATAAAATACCACAGAAAAGACATGTGATTCAGTTTTACAAATGAAGTCTTTTACGCTGTAAAAATTGCGCTAGACATGTCATTAATACTCGTCGAATTCGACCAGTGCACTGTCCGTTTATGGACAGAAATCGCTTTTGTTCAACTTTTGGACAACAAAAGACATATTATAGTTGTTATTTATGCAAATCTAAGCAAAAGCACGACATCGAAGCCGTCCTTTTGGAGCTTCTTTGCCTAATGTTCCCGACTTAACTCGTACCGATCAATTCGCTTCATTTTTACGTCATAAAGTTTGTGGTTCCAGACGTCCAAAAATATCTGATGAATTGGCAACCAGTCTGCAAGGATAACTGTTCGTCTTTAGTTACCTACCGATAATTCTACCTTAAGTTTTCGATATAAAATAATAGTTTAAAAAAAAACACCAACACGCGTTAGTACAAAAAAAGCGTGGGTTGATTTTTAAGGTATTTTTTATTGATATCAGGCACCCCACGCTTTTTTTCCATTATTTTCTACTTTTTAGTTTGGTTTTCTATGGAGGCGTGTTTTTTTAGTTTTTTTTGAACTATTATTTATTTTCTATTTTTAGGGGTGTTTCGAATTTTGAGACGTACCTATGTCAGCGTAGTTTTCAAAGACAGTTTTTTTTGCTGTCCTGGTAACCCTGACAAGGATAATGGCACAAATTTATGAAATTATAGTATTGTCATCGGTCCTCGATAAGTCTGCAGAGTTTAAATGAAATCTGGTCGTTTAAAGTGGGTCAAAATCGCGCTATAAGGAGCGGTTACAAACAAACATACAAGTGAAGCTAATTTAAAGCGTTTAAAAAGTAGGCTTACCGACTATCACATTGTCCATAATTTACTCTTACATTTTATTCTATGAAAAAGAAACCAGGTATAAAAACTCAACAAAATTTTCTTCTATGAGAATGTCGTTTACTATAAAAATTTTCTTTCCTCTTCAGTTAAAAAGGTCTTAGAATTTCAGATTGAAATATCGAAGCCTTTTACAGGCAATACGCTACTTTAAAAATAATTAAGTGCACCGTGTCTAGACATTCTTTTTACTTCCGTTACTAGCTCCTATTAGTTATCGATGGCTTCCCTTGTTACTTAATTAAATTAATTTCAGGAAACGGGCTTTGCAATTTATAAATGCTAAATTAAAATGATTTAATAGAACACATTTTTTTAAAGTGTACATTTAGCCAACAGTCGGAAATGAATTCCCCATAAAGTTATAGTGCCTAAAAATAAACAAAAATATTTTTATTACAAATGCAAGAGTAATAAGTAGTAGTAAGTAAGAGATGGTTCGGAATAAGATTTGGTAGATAAAGATCCGCCTGATCTGACACTGATCACTCCTGCTCATTCTCTTTTCATAGTTTATCAGTGTTGTGTCCTGAAAACACAGGTTTAAGAAAACCTAGATCGGTCGGGTCTTTTTATTATTCTCATCTTAATCTGACCAATCAATAAGGAGAAAAATACACTTTTAGATTAAGGTCTAAAAGTGTATTTTTCATAAAGGGTGGAAAACGTTACGTCTATAATTTTTAAGTAATTGCTAACTGTATTCACAGATTTGTAAAAAGGGTGCAGTCAGATGATAAAACTTGGAAATATAAGCCGTTTGCGGCCCTGGGCATTCCCCAGGGCCATGGAGTTGATCACTTGAAACCGGTATGAAATATTTTTCTAAGTATTTTCTGCAGGTTTCAAGTACATAATTACCCCTCTGTAGAGAAGTGCAGCGGGAATAATTACGTGACACTCTAACAATTTCAATGCGTTTATGAACGGTGTAAATAGTAAAAGTAGGATTATTTTTTCAAAATTTCCATGACAGATTTTCATGACCCTTCTCTACCATATAGATGACTCTCCATGACTCGGTCTCCATTTCAATTTTTGTACCTTTTCTGTTAAATGCAGAGACGTATGCCAATGCAAAAAAAGAATTCAGATCTAATTTACAAAACCTAACGGATATTTCCCGTATTTTTACATTTGAAATCTGTTCAATAATATCTCTAATTCATCTTAATTTTTTACTAATTTTTGCCGTTGATCGACGCTGAGTTAAGCTTGATTTTGAATGTTTTTTACTCCAAGAACTGGCCTGCTGGTTAATCTCTCACCCAAACCCGTGTAACACATTTCGAGTACCTCACTATCTGGTTACATATTCCAGTTCAAAGGATCTCTCCAGAAGCCTTTTTTAATTCAAATCATCTTGAAGCTTACGGCGGCGACACACTCAATCGAACTTACTGTGACGTACCTGAGAAAGTTAAGCTTGTCGGAGCGACACCCTTTGTTTTGTCATTTGAGACGGTCGACTTGCCGACTAGGTATAGGTATAACTTCGCCTCCTTACAAGTTTGGTATTGTGCAAAACGTTGGTTTAAGTATAGTTTGCTGGAATCCACATTATTCTGCTCTTGCTAACTGTTTTGCTAGCACCGGTGAGTCTTTGTTTAAAAAAGTTGTCGCTGGGGTTGATTTTGACGACCACTCATTGTTAGAACAAAAGTAGTTGCTGCAATTTTTCACGTGCAATTTTGCTGTTTACTTTCGTTGTTCTAACCATAAGGGTTTCCCCGACCTTTGCGAATTTAGCACAGATATGCGCGGTTTAAATTGTGAGCGTGTTAACTTTGTCGCGTCAACTTTACTCGTTTACTTAACTAACCAACTTCAACAACTACAAGGCGGGTGTTTTGTACCTAAAATATCAACTTGACGCATTTTTCATTCTACTTAGGTCACTTAAAAGCTATACGGCTTGTTGTTTTGCCTTTTGTAATAAATAGTCTTATCAAATAGGAGAGGGGCATGTAGCTAAGTTATGGTTGCCCTGGTTCGTCCTATCTTTACATACCATGACCCCTCCGTGCCTCGAAAAGCATGTTAAGCCGTTGTTCCCAGCTGTTAATTGTGGATCTTTGAACTTTCAAATGGTCACAAATGACAGCCGGGAACAACGGCTGACTGACTGGCAGCAGCAGACAACCAGTCCTACCAGGAGGTGCCGTATTACCCAATAACTGGATTATGGAGATCAGATAGGCAGTCGCTCCATGTAAAATAATGGTATTCAGCTGCATCCGGTAAGATTGGAAGCTAACCCCAACATAGTTGGAAAAAGGCTAGGCAGATGATGATGATGGGTTGAAAGAGCATAATGTGCTAATATGTTCAACAAAAGCGTAAGCGCCGCGATCTACTAAATAAAAATGTTTCAACACAATTAAGGAAATATTTCTGTCGATTATCAATTAATAATCATTATAAAATACTTATTACATCATGTGAACGGAAATCGTGTCGTTAGAGCAAAAGAATAAAGTTCAACAGATAAGAAATGGAAAAAAATGTTTTGTACAAATATACTATCTTGCGCGGGTTGCGGGTCGCGGCTTCACATGTCGATTTTTTCAATCATTTTAATTAGGAAGTGACACGGCTATTCGTGCTTATATAAGTTTCACCCCAATCCCTCGCTTCAAAGGTCCTGACCTGACCAAACAACAGCTTAACCAATAAATTTTTAACAAACAGTACGATCGTCATTATAAATTACCTATAAAGGACTTTGTTTTTATTTTAGCATTTGGATTTTGTATCTGTTGGTAATCTAATAAGTCACATTACCTAGGGGTTCTTATTAATTTAAACAGGATTTTTCAAGTCAAAGCCTTCCGTAGGTTTTAATGAGTCGCTTCACAGCTACAAAATAGAACATTATTATATTGGTCCTAGGTTTCATAGTACACAACTATGCTGTTAACTAGGTAATTCAGGGCGTAGAATTTATTAAAAAAAAAAAACTTTAGTAGCCTTTTTAAGTACCTTTCACATCCTAAAAAGCTTAAATAGTAAGTTATCAGCCATATACTTAGACCATCTTATGACGTTTCCAATTTGTGCGTGCAAACGTGCGTCGTCAGCAGTCATTAGTTCCTTGCTTATACTAATCTAATCCAACCTCTACCTACTAGCTACAAATACAGCGCCTGCGCATCTCATTTAAGTTCCGTTAAAAGCACGTCATCATTGTATAAATGAAGAGTTTAAAACTAATTAGGATTATCGCTAAAAATAGCCTCTAGATTGTGAAACATGGCATCCTTGACCAAAAATCGGTCCGATAAGAAGGACCTGAGACGGAATACGCTGTAGCTACAGTGCCATGTCAATGAAATGATAAGATAATAAATATAAACAATGCTACGTGACCCACAGCCTTGTTTATCAATCACTAAGGTCCAGAAGGGCTGAACTCAGCTGATAATTATTACTTATGTGTGTCAGAACGACTGAGATCTTGAAAAACAAGATGGCGCGCCCGGGAGCACAGTTACTATGGCGATAAAAAATGTTAATTAAACGATTACAGTATGTAGTAGGTTTATTGTTCTAAGGTTTGATTTGAGTCCGAACTATGTCTGACTGGCCTGTTAGTCTAGTGGTTAGTGACCCTGACTGCAAAGACTGAGGTCGTGGGTTCGATTCCCACCCAGGACAAATCTTTGTGTGATGAGCACAATCATTTGTTCTGTGTCTGGGTGTAATTTATCTATAATATGTATGTATTTAGAAATATATAAGTATGTTTATCAGTTGTCTGGTTACCATAGTACAGGTTCTGCCTAGTTTGGGATCTGATAGCGGTGTGTTGGTTGTCCTAAGATATATATATATTTATGTTTTTTTTTTAAATTAAATATTATCTAACCTAATTGGCGAAATGTGGGTGCACCAACTCAGGCAGGCTCTGCCTAGTTTGGGATCAGATAACGGTGTGTTGGTTGTCCTATGATATTTTTTTTAAATATTTTTTTTATACTATAGGTACTCCTAACCTATATCGGTACTCTTGCCAAAGCCTGACAAACGTGATTTCAAATAGTGTGTTACTATGAAAGTTATATATATATATATATATATATATATCGCTTTTTGGTAATAGGCTGAGTGCGTCTGACTTAGATATAATTGGTTCCATATTCAAAAAAACATGCCTAGTATCAGGATTCTCGAACTAGTCCCGTTTTTCAGAAACCTAAGTCACGACCATTGCGCCGATGTATGAAAGTAGGCACAGCTACGGTCTCGTAAAACAAGAGTAGGCTTCAATGCTACATTGTAGCTCGGTAAGATAGGGAACTTTAGTCTTGTCTTTAGGTTGGTACATCTAGAACAGTTCGTAAGATTTTCAAGATTCTACGAACCATCATTTTATTACTCGAAATTAAAATCGCGATACGGATGAAAGATCTATTTAATACCACCAATAGCTACGAAATTTTTTGTTCCCCATTTAGTGATAACGTCAAAAAACCCGGGGTTAAGAAGATGTTGATAAACTTCATTAACTTTAAGCAACGTCTAAGTATAACTGACTGTCTGACTTTTGATTTTGATTTTTGATTTTTTTTTTTGATAAATAAAATTAATCTAATCTTAATATTTTTGGTCCTCACGCATAGAATCAGCCAGCGCTTGTTTTAATCTAATAATGTGCTTTAAAGTAAGTATAACCTAACATTTATATTAATGTGACTAAATTTAATCTTTATTATATTTTACTATTTTAACCTCTGAATAGTAAAGAGTAAACATTATAGAGCATTACTTTGGAACAGTACTATCGAATTAAACAGCAAAACTTTACTCTGGCACTTTCCGAAAAGCCAAGCCGTAACATTTGCATGGAATTCTGCAACTGACACGATACTATTACGAAATCAAGTAAAGTGTGTGTTACACCGGCTCAGTAGTACGGGGCACAAATAAATGCTAAATTAGTTGACACGCGCAACCACCCACACGAGCTTCGAACACCTAATAACGCAATGCTTATCTATAACTAACATCTCATCAACACTTCAAAGCCTATTTAAATGCTCCTGGCGGTAAAATAACAGTATGTGACCTCTTTACGTTAGGAGGGAGTATAAGCAATTCCTTTGCCTCTCTGAAATGGATTGTTTTTATTTTTATGCTCTAAACAATGACTGACATGTTCTTACATAATTTCGACGATAATGGATAGAATACGTAATAAAACAAATTCTTTTATATAGATTATTAATTTAGCTACACCGCGTTTAATTTAAATTGCGACATCAAAATTATTATCGGATTTACTAGGCTGTATTTTTGGTATCTGCCAGTCCGATGAATACAAATAGATCAGGGATCTTTTTTTTTAAATCAACGTCCTATTAATGATTATATTATCATTGTTTTTAATGAGCATTTATTCCAAATTAACACAGTCTACAAATTTAAAATTAAACAAAGCTTCAAGTTACAACATCAAATTTATAGACGTGTACTTATGAAAACCTATTCGCTTGTCGCACTTTTGTGTCAAAGATATACGCATCAAAGGGATAATAAGCTACTGGAGATGTTGTTCTAACCACAAGTAATTCGCCTCGTAATACTCGTGCGTAATACTGTAAAAATTATTCAATGTTTATTTGTTCAGGAGATGAGAACAAACAGACATAAGAAAAAACAGGACGGATCGTCGGGTCTTTTGACAAAATGGGATATTTTTACACACAGCATTCAATTGTTTCAGGTCACTCTGAATTCAGAATTTATGTTTAACGTATTTTCATTTATAAAAACAGAAATAACATCGACTCGATCCAGTAATAAGTTTAAGAGATTAATCAGTGTTTCCGTTAAATAATATCGATCAAAACTATCCAATAACATGAATTTACAATATTGTTGATCGAATTATTCCGTAGAGATTAATTCTTCAAATTACTAATGATGCTTAATTAATAAATTGCCGTACAAATAATTTAATAAGCGAACTCGATTCCAGGCCGTACGCAAAGCGATGCAAGAAGAGCATCAATTAATTATCATAGCAACGATTATATCCCAGTATTACTTTTGGTCCGTAAAATGAACTTTAGAATTTTTACTATACTGAAATGTACTATACTCGAATGTGAAGAGCTAAAGTGCTGACTTGACCGTACGACGTGGACCTGTCACATTATAAAAGAATTTAACAATGTTTTAAAACTATTATGTCGAGCCTTATTATTAACTCTTTTTAAACCTCAGACATTTTAAAAGCTTCTGAAAACGGAAAACGACACATCCGTTTAAGTTAAGACCTAATTAACTTTTACGAATCTCTTCCGTATTAAATATAGAGTAAATTAAATCTGGAATAATCACAGATGGTTTAAGCGAATTTCTGCTCGGCTGAATACATTTGAGAGGCCGCTATGCAATTTATAACTATTACCGGCTAATATTGCCTCTTCAATGCAGATTATGCTGCCTCAAATAAAGCTTTGGGATGTTTAACTTATTAGTATTTTACGCATTTTAAAAGGATCTGAAACAATTGTTGACGTTTTCTTTTTGTCTTATTGTAAAGTCGTTTTGGAGGTAACAGTGCAAAATTGAAGCGCAGTAAGGCACGATCTTTAAGACGGACTTCTGCCTTTTGTACTCCAGGTAATAATGTATGAAATACTCGTCAAGTGCAAGACTATTTTGACGTTTCCTTTTATTTATTTGCATTTTGAATTCAAAAGGACTAGCAAGCTGAGAGCAGAGATACGGAGCAGAGCTACGGATTTTCAAGAATCGAGACTATTTTCATCATTTATTTCGATCTTGGAAATCGTAAGTTCTTTTGTGTCTTGTAGGAAAACGGCGTAAATTTTCTATGGCTGCATCAAAAGTTCAGCGTTTTTTCAAGTAGCGCCGTCTAAGGCAAATATTTGACAGTGAGGCTAAGCACGGTCACTTTCGCGGGATCGACGCGGGCGCATGTTTGCCTACTTATACTGGCGTGTCCGAGGGCACGATTTCAATATTAGTTAGGGAACAGTTTTATGTGGTGTTATTAAACACTTATATAAAAAAAAATAGTTTTTCTTTACTCAAATGCAGTTAAATGATATATACTAATGATGTGGGTACGTCTTTGATGTTTGAGTTTTTAGACTCTTTTACACATACATTTTTGGCTGTATATTTTATTACGTCAATTTTAGGAAAACAGGTATCCTTGGAGGATACTTGTTTTCGTAGTACACAAAAACCGTATCCTAAGTTTGGTTAAAGGTTCAAAAAAGTTCTTAAACTATTTATCGAGCTTCTATCTATTCCCAAACAGTGTTGTAAGTAGTATTCAACAAAATCTGTCAAAATTGACAACTGAAATCGCGAATTATCTATGCAATTGAGGTTCTCACTAAACTAAAATTATAAACAAATCTAGTTCACTAACCCAATTTGTTAATGCGCTGTGAACACAGTTAATGGGTTATGGCTATACTACAATACTGAGTTATGTTTCTTATGAACTGCCGGACATTTGGCAGTGCACACCTGGCAACTAGCGAGAGACTCCTGCGCAGGGCTGTCATTTGTTACAGTTTGGAAAACGATTAAGAGGAGCCGTATGACTTACATGTTTCAGTGTGGCAAAATTATTCAACAAAAAAACTTTTTTTAGTGTAAAACAATTCATAATTTTAAAGTATTTTTCTATCTTCTATTAGTTTTGAATAAACAGGACACGAATAAGTACTTAAATTTTATTTTTGAGGTTATTTTTCTTTCAGATTTTTTGTTTCTATTTTATGCTCTATAGTTTTTACTCTGCTGTTATGCGCTCTAATATGCATTGTATAATTGATATCATAGTGTCTAAGATATGCATTATAATGTCATAACAATGATTGCCATCCTTATGTCTGTACATTGTCTTTTTTCATGCACTTTATTCTCTGCATATAAAAAGGCCTCTGCTCTGCAATTGGCATATTAATGGGCTGGTATTATTATAACTTTCTTCTAGATCTTCGTTATGCCTTTCAGTCTAATAGAACCTATTTATTGACACACCAACGACGGATGCATTTCTCTATTAAAAAACGAAAAATTTGCTTGATATCCAAACAAAATATAATATGTCTAAAACCCTAAAACGCCGACCCTACGTCAAACAGGGTTGTTAACCCGAACGAAATGGGTACCGTTAGTAACCCGCGCGCGCGCACCTTAGCACACCTCAGATGCACTTTGGAAATTCAGACCATCGTATCTGGACTGCTCTAATACTCGCGTTCGGCAGGACTGTCGAACTTACTTATCAGTACGAGTATATCTAATTCACAATTGCATAGAAAAGACTAAAGAAGCCTACCTAAATCTTAACAATATCATAACTAGTCAATATTCTGCACTTCATTTCAATTTTGAAGCAACTTTCGAGCATTAAAAAAAAACATTTTCAGTTAAAAGCTTCGATATGTTACAAGCTCTTTTATACGTGTATTTATGTTTCTAGTGACTTTATTGATTAATTTAATTGATAGTAATTAATTGCGGTTAACGACTCTGATAGAAATGTCATTCTAATCGTAAACCAAGGTCTTGGAATGATTTCTTGAATGACACAATCTATAGAGATATTTATAATGTTACCTGCAATTACAAAACGAAATTAATTTTAGTACTTTTACTTTCAATTTCGGAAATAAATACATTTGATGAAGAAGTTCAGGGAAATATTTAATTCGTTCTCTAGAAACTTATAAAAGAACTAATAATGAACGTCTTTTTAATAAATGAACATCTTTATAACTTTCTGGGCTTTTTAGAGTTGGTCTCAGTAACTAAACTAGGACGCCCGTACCAAATGGGTAAGGTTAGAACTGTGCCCGAGCATTGATTGATTGCACAGTATTTCTGCAGTTTAATGAATGCTCAAACTTTAGATAAATCAAGCGTTTATACTTGTTGTCTTGTAAAAACCTAGATGTCAACATTCCTTACATTATAAGTTAATTAATTATAAGTACATTATACAATAGCTCTTTGGCTGACTGACTGAAAGATAAGGCTCAATTTAAACCATCGTGGATGGAAGTTAAAAACTTCGATGACACAATATCTTCTTTGTAAATTTATAGAGGTGCCATAATAACGGTTTTTCAAACTCGAACTCTGAGCATAAGGGGTTTGAACGGATAAAAGACTCCTTCGGAATTTAATATTGCACGATTCGTTGTTTTTTTTTTACATTGAAACTAAGGTATTTTATAGTTTGTGTTTTCTACGTCAAAGTAAAGTGAAGATGAGACTTGGGAGAATTTGCTTCTCAGGAAACTTAACCCTCGAAGATATTGCATAGAAACAGTTCTGTATGACAACGTGGAGTAAATAGAATTTTCTTTTAACAGGACTTGCCTTTGACAACAGAACGCGTTCGTATAAATATGTTGCTATAAATGTTGTTCCGGCTTCAGTGATGAAATACTAGGTGGATTACATGAAAGAAAAGTGAAGCTAGGGCTTCTTTGAATGCAACATTTTCTCATTTTATTATTTCTCTTCTGAGGTAACTTATGATGCAAATAAATGATTGAAACATTCATGTTGGTTTTTAGAGCTAAAATCTTAAACAAGAAAATAAACTTTATAAGATCGCATTTTTTGTCCGACTGTTACAGAGGATTTTCTCGAGATCTGTGCAGGTTAAGAATTTGAAATTTGGTATAATGTTAGGTTTTGCTGACGCGCTTACAAACCGCGAGTTAAAGACTTCCTATTTTTTTTAGATGTAAATATTTGTGTAGTTGGCAATCTTTGGTGTAACATATCTGTCTCGTGCGATTCCTACTTACTATCAGATGTTATATTTTAATTTATTGCTTCGTTCACGTATTACACACATAAACCAACTTCTTGAATCACTCTGTCTATTATATGAAACCCGCATGGGAATCCTTTGCGGAATTTAAAATAACTTAGCGTTTAGACAAAAATACGACTTTGTTTTATATTATTTAAAAAAGATCATTCAAGAATCATTGGTGAGACATTTTTTCACCACAAGTATAAGCTTGACCACTTGTGTTCGATTCCTACGTACTATTAAATGTTATATTTTAATTGATATCGAATAATTGACAATAGATAAAAGGTAAGATTGGAACTTTATTATTTTTAGATTTAATTTTCAAGTAGAGCAACTCTGAATTTGTTTTTATTTAAAAAATATACATATATACTCATGTATGAATTATACTATAAACAGGTTAGTCTTCTAGAGAGGTAGGGTAGTTACACTTACAAAGAAAAAATAGTGATTGGGAATAATGGGCGTGTCTGCTCCCTTAATTTTGTATAAAAAGGCAAGTAAATTAATATGTGGTAATTAACAACACATAAAAACTAGATTAATATTAAATCAAACACTTATTCATACAATTAAACAAAACAATGTATAGAAAGAGATGTGTTTGTTAAAAATTTATAAATGTGTTTTTTTTAGACCTTTAATAAAAAATCTACTAAAGAGTTAATAACACATCTAGATATACGTGTTTACGAAAGTAAAGAAGATCATTAAAAAAACAGTTTACTGGAAAAAACTGTCAAAAAAATTACAATAGGTCACCAGTTCCAAGATTATCTATAATGTCGTAAAACATCTTACGTGTTGAGATACCAGCAGTTTGATCTAACTATTGTTTGCAATGATAAGAGATAACGTAAGCCTTCACCTGCCGTCGGCGGAAAAAATCTTAATTTTTCACAATTTAAAAATACGACAGGAACGTTTTAGAAGTTAGCGAAAAACTTTCCCGCGCCGATGCAGCCCTCCAAAAGTTACCAAACAATTTTTCTCTCAAGACGTGTAAACGCGAAGCATCCGATGCCAATTCTAGGATTTATATATATTTTTAAAGGTATAAATAAAATATTGAAGCAATTTCTGAAACTTCACTGATTTGTTACCGTTAGTGTGGTTGGTGTTCGATGTGTCGCGAAACTTACGGGTTGATGTGAGACCGCGGGAGTATAGCGAGGACGTGCGGCCGAGCGCACGGGTGGGAACCGACTAACGCTGGGGCCGTTGGCGGGAACGCCGTCGAAGCCACCGTATATCAGCTTATGGCTGCAACTCACGGGTTGAATAACTCATTAGCAGTCGGGATTTAGAGGAAATCGAGCCGAACACTTCATTAAGGATTGTTAGATGCACTCTGAGCTGTTTGTTTATTCTCGGCTGTCATAAGGCAGAAGAATTAAAACTCTAGCCGAAAACCAAACAGGTAGCAAAATTCTTTCGTTTTGCCGCTTTCGTCGAATGTTACACTATAAATTCTAAAAGGAAAAACTGACTGACTGAAATATAACGTATAGCCGAAACTAGGGGGTCTAGGAACGTGAAAATAATGTAGGACAGTAAGCTTTTTTGGAAATTCGAACTTTAAGGGTTAAAAGGGATCAACCTATATATAATACTTGTTTTGCTTGAAAAAAAAATTTTTTTGATTTTATATACATGAATCATGCCTTAAATACTTTTTTGCCTTTTTTGATGTTTTTATCTACTTTAATTGTTGATTGCGCAAGTATAGCAGGCAAATTACTTTTAAAAAAAATAGTGTAAGTGATTAGGTTGTCCCTTTTAGCGTTTTATCCAGCGGTGGACCATTCCAGATTTTAAACATTAAGTAGAGACGAAATGAAAAACTGTCATCCTATTTATTTTTAAATTGATAATCATTACGTATATTTTTTATAAACTAAAACATAACCAATAGCCAGCTAATTCCGAGCTGGGGCACATAGAAAATTAAGCGGTTGTTCGTATTTTTTGACTTCGGTAAAGTTTCTTCCTGACTAGATTCCACACGGCTCTCCAACGTCCGGCTGGCACTCGTGGAAGTTTAGAACGACAGTTGAAAGGATTAGAGGGGAAACCACCGCGCCGATCTTTTCCAAGGTGTTAGGCACCGACTTAAGACCACACGTCCGACTAAAAATACGGGGATTTTTTAACAATGGGAGTGTCTGAACGTTTCTTATGCTTTTTATTTCTAAGCTGTCTGTTTTGTCACAATGCCGTTTCCGCACTCTTTGCATAAAGGGTATCCCTTTCTGTCTTGTTTAATATTTAGAGAATTTCTTTACGTAGATATTGTAGAATAGGTATCGAACACTACAATTTTTTGTGAGAATTAGAAGTTCAAAACTTGCTCAACTCTGCCTTAGCGTTAATTAAAGACACGACCGTGAAACTCAAAATTACTTTAAAAATTACGTAAAATAAATGCATTTCGCTGGTCAAATCTAAATTAGTTATTATCCAAGTTTAGATTTGTGCAAAAAATAAAGTCTCCAGAGTTATAATTTTAAAAATATTCGTGTATTTAGCTTAGATTGACGGGGTGGGAAAATAGTTCCCTGTGCCTGATTAAGGGTTAAATTGTTCAGTCACCTTAAATAATGCTAAAATAGAACAAGTAAACTTCAAATTCTCAATTCAAAAACCTGCGTAATTTTGACAATTCAACAACATTCATTGCGTAATTTACTTTAACATATGAACCAATGAAAAAGCAATATCATTTTAAATGATACAGATAGTCGTTAATAGTATGTTACACAGTAAGGGTTCAGGTTCATTCGTACGAAGTAAGTGGTTGGCACATTTCTAGTAAACGGATTAACAATGAACTTAGAGGCGGGAAATGCTCAGATTAAGGCCAAGATGTGTTCGCGATGTTTGCTAAGGGTTCCCCATCCACCTGATTGAATAATCGGTTCGAATTGTGCACGTTTGCAAATATTCGCAATTCTCACTAAAGTTATTGATGTTTCACAATTTACAGACTTTTTAAAACTGTCGAGCGTATGACTTGGATAACTAGACTAACCTGCATATATATATATTGTTTTTGGTTAGAGTATGATAATAACCTGTTAGCATCACAAACTAAGAAATCTAAATCATTAAACAACCAGCGTTTCCTTTTCTGGTTTGTTCATCACTTCTAGGTTACACAACATTTAAACAATTAAAAATAATACTCTAAGCATTTTAAAAAATATAAACGGGAAACGTTGTTTGACGTGAAAAATATATTTAGCCCTCTCTCCGACGTGAATCATAGGCTTCTAAGTAGTAAAGTATGTACCCTATCTACCGAGCCACCTCAAGATCACTCTTTAAGTAACATTAATCGGGTTTCTTAGATCCTAACCAACTACTAAAACGTCGCATCTCCACTGAACAAGACCCTGCAACATATAACCCTATCTTTCAACGAATAGAACACACTATTATTTATCGCGAATTTTAAATCTTGAGATTTTTACTAAAGTAACTAAAGCGCATCATACGTCACAATTTGTAGCTCTAAAATGAATTATTATAAATAGGTAAACTTTAGCCAGATAGGATGGATCTTTTACCTGGCTCATTAGAGCCTTAAAGCGAACCAAAAAAGAACTTTACAGAAGAGTAGATAGAAAGTCAGACAGATATAACAATGATTTATTAAGTGCAAGAATAAAAGAAAACCCAACAAAAAAAAACCCAGTTAATAATATATACAGCAAATATAAATTCTAAATTACATAGAAACACCATTTCCACAGGCTGTTCTAATATAAAATATAAAAGAAAGAAAGAAATTACAAAGAAAGAAAGATTACATGCAAATTATTCTACGAAAATTATGGGTAATCAGAAGCCCGAAAGTCTGACAACCAGTCTTACCAAGAATATCTTGTAACCCAGATTGTGGAGGTCAGATAGGCAGTCGCTCCATGTGAAATGCTGGTCAGCTGCAATCGGTCAGACTGGAAGCCGACCTTAACATATGTAGTTGGGAAAAGGTTGCAAATGATGCTCCTTTCTACAGTTAATCTGGCAAATCGGGAAACTCGTCTAGTACCTCGTACGCGGTGCGGTGGGTCTCGCATAACCCATTGATATACTACGCGACCGCTGCGCAGCGAGGTCGGCAGAGATAGACAAAGTGATGGAGCCGTCAGGTGTCTCTACTGCATTACGGGTATTCTCATCAGCAGTAACGACTAACTTAATAGAAATAACCTTGTCCTGAGGAATTCCTGTTATTTTGACATTTTTGATCAATTTCTGATCTCGCTTGTTCAGTTGGAATTTTAGCTCAGCTAGGTTACTTTCTCCTGGGTTCTTAATTGGCGGTGCTGTTTGCTCCAGCTTAAGCTCAAGAGCGTTTAGTCTCGCGGTCAGGCTATGCACCTGCTCATTGGAAGTAAAGAGGGCAACCTTTAGTTGAGCCACTTCCGTACGTAGTTGCTGGAATTCCTGGTGCATCAGCTGATACTCTGACCACGGTTCTTCTGTGGTTAACCTCAGTGCGTCTGCAAAATCGGGGAACTTTAATTTATTCACTGACAGTCACATACGTTTGAAGTGCAGAAAAAAAAATGTAGGATATTTTACCAAAAAAATATTACAACAAGTAGTTATTGATTTCAACTTTGATGAATACTTTTATTTTAATGTGAAAAAACAGCATGCACATTTCCTATTTTAACTAATTGCATGTTTCATCCGACCTTTCGTTCCAACTTTTTATTAACTAGCTTTTCTCGTATTTTTCTGGTTACTCTGTTTGAAATGTATTTTTCAACCCTTTCTTGCTTTCGATTGAGCTGAAACTTGGCAGGCCCTTGTAACTTTGGTGACAACACTAAATCTAGTACCATGGAGGTGGTCTGATGGTTAGCCCTCGCCGTAGGAAGTCCTCAACTAGACATTAGAGCTCCGCTGCGGCCATTTTGTTTTGTCGTTTCAAGTAGTTACGTTAGCCCAAGGTTGGTGTAGTGTAAGATCTTATGTAGGTGGGTCGCATAGGAACTCTTCAACTAAACAAGATAGCCCCGATGTATCAGAGATCGTTAGTTTTGTCTTGACAAACACTGTAGCTTAAAGTGGAATCTAGGGTAGCTTTTAAGTAAATATATTAAAAAGTTCTAAGTTTAGGTTTACGTACGTATAACTTAGTCCGTTTTAGTTCATTAAAAGCTTGTTTTGAAAACGATTTAACGTATATTTTACTACGTGAAATGTATGTTTTATAATGCTGACATAAAGTTTATACGGGTATAACATGTGTGTGTAGCACGCCTAATATTTGATCTAAACGTTCTTTTGTTATACAAATACCGTCCATAATTTGAATTCATTACCACTTCGTTTCAAGAGTGGTTGCGATCCAATTCAGATTTCTCATATACATCTGTCAAAGTGTGCTTGAAAGCTGAAACTTACGAAACATTCTAAAGATAAATAAAACATCATCTTGTTGCTCTCGAAACCGAGCCTCAAAGGCAAAGCTGCGCAGACGGAGCCGCAATATCAGCTAGTGTTTCACACAACACAACTAACTTGACTCGTTATTGAGGTGGCGACATGCAGGTGAAGCGATTTTACCCGCATGTCGTCACTTTAATACTGAGTTAACTTGCTTAATAGAATACGCTAAGTATGTCAACATCGCAACAATAGTGTTGTTTTTTTATGAACAGAAATATTCTGATCACCAAAATATTCCTGTTCACCAAAATATTCCTGTTCACCAAAATATTTCTGTTCACCAAAATATTTTTGTTGCGTTGAGTTCGAGTTGAACCTTCGTCGCAAGCGGTCGTCTGTGCGCGCGCGCAACACATGTTGGCTCGACCGACTTCGAAATCAAAACGCGTTTTTTTTGTGTGTCTCTCTGTGTAATTTGTAAAATCGGGTGGCTATACAACGTGTAACATTAACGCAAGACTTCATATACCCCCATTAGACTATTGAGTTAAAAGCATAATACAATAACCAAAACTTATTCCTTTTAAAGCTATCAGTAATAACTAATAAAATCGAGTTGACCCTAACATTAGTCTACGCATTTTAAATTGTGTCTTATTGCCTTCAAATAAGGTCGAATTCTCTTTGGCCCATTCGGCGAACTTGCATCTATTCTGTTACACCTTGTATAAAACAAAACAAAGAAGCAAAAGTGCGATAAGTGCGCAACAAGCTGTAGTGCAGACTGACTGCCGGAGGACGAGTAATCCATGGCGTTTGACCCGGTGAGACCGTTCTTAATATTACAGGAATTCGTTTGCTAAACTGCATATACGACGGGCCTTGATATGCGCACGCATCGTCATCTCAAGCAGCCGTTACGGACCAGTGTCTTCACCAACAAATTCACGCTATTATTCTAACACTAAATATAATATCGTTAAAGATCTTATAATTGTACACACGGCTACATATCAATCGCATGGTATAGGCTTCCGTACAAAGAGTAGTCAGTTTATACTGGAACTGAATGGCTTGATTTGTCGACATGTGTACCACGGTAACAAATTCCTTAAATTGGATTGCAAAAGTCACCGGAATTTAAATACACATGTGGACTGAAGAGTTAAAAAAAAATACCCCGAATTCTTAAGTTTGCACCACACGTTTTTGCTCTACAGATACCGATACAAAACAAAAAAAAAAAAAAGGTTAAGCTCATAAATTACACAGTTCGAGCCCCTTCCTGACACGTCTTTGACTAAACAAAAGCAATTACAATGGTTACTAAAGACGGGAACTGTTAGACGGGAAATGTTTGTCTAGTAAGATATCCTATCAAATAAACAATTTAATCTAACGGGAATAATAATTGAACATTAACAGAATATCAGTCAAGATCTCGCTACATATGTTTTGGAACATTGACAGGATGATAGAATTCGCCTAGCACTTCTAAATAATATATAGGAATTTCTCCCCAACAGCATTCTTTTCCAGGAACAAAGGATAACAAAATACATAACCGTGCAATCAATTAAACATTCTGGTATATCGAATATACCATCATCACCGCGTCCGAATTGTACCTCGTAAATGTGAATGTACACATAAACAGAACGCAGAAAAACACCTATCGGCGATCGAAAGAATCCGCCAATATACACATTCTCTACACGAAGCACTATGATAGCTGGGTCCTGATCAAAGTAACAATACAACAACAACCGGATAAACATAACGCAAGGTTCAATCAACGCATCATACCACCACACATTATACCAACCCTTTAGGTAACCGGTAACAACACATGAGAAGTACATGAAAAAGCCACAAAACGTCAGCTTCAAACAAACAGTCCCCAATAAGTTATCCCATTAACAACGTGCGAACAACGAGAAGCAACACTGCTTACACCGTTATGAGACATAATCGCAGACGATACTGCATGTACCTACACCAGAAACCTGACCATAACCGCAAAAAAAGTACACTTGCCCAGATCTCTGAGTATTGCAACATGAAACGCTCGCGGCGATTCAAAACCAGCCAAAAAATAATTTTGTAGACGCTGACCTTTCACGTAAAGGCATTCATAAAGCCAATCTACGGGGAACAGGGATGAAGGCAAGAAAGTTTATCTCCACACACTACGAATGACACCTCTCAGGAATTGCGGGTAACACACACCGGGGCCCTGCAATTTTAAAATCTAAATCTAAAGTCATTTATTCAAATTAGGCTGAGGATCAGCACTTTTTGAACGTCAAAATTACAAAAGACAGTCGTCCAAAATGCCCACCCGTCGCGCACTTCCTTTATTTATTAAGAAAGAATGCCCAAATTGAAGCAGTTTACAGTAAAAAGTATACGGACGCGATGTCAGCTACCCTTGAGGTACCCCCAACAGCTGTACTTAGAAAGCAATCAGATCCTTCACAAACGTATTATACTTGATTAGACAAAAAAACTAGGAAAGGTGCGCTGCATAAACAGCACTTCAACGCCCATATTGGTCGATAAGATACAACCCAAAGGTTTGATGCAACCCACGCTTCATCATGAAAATTCCAACTACAACGGTGAACTATTAATGAATATTGCCAACAGGGAAACACTTTAAATAGAATACAATAAAATAATTTGGGGACTGCCAAGATCAAATATCATAGAACAGTAAACAAAAAGGGAAAAACCAAAGACAAAAACAATGAAAAGGTACAAATGAAACAACGGTTGAGACCAATTATCTCAATCATAAACAATGCAACTGTGGCGCGCTGAATAGAAATTCTACCAAACCAAAATACCAAGACTGTTTAACAAAAAAAAAAAAACTAGCAAATGTAGTAATCACCCCAATGAATGAAAACCTCGAAGTACCCTGGAATATTCTAACGGAGGTAACTCTGACTCTTCAGCCAATTTACTCAAGGGACCACCGATTAGCCCCTCATAACCTACAGAAGGCAAAATTCCTACAAAGCAAGCAACCGAATAACTCCAATATGCATAATCACGTAAAAGAAAGCCTGACAACACTCCAAAAGGTTAAATATCAGAACAAGAAACATGCAGACAACGTGATAAACCTGCTAGTCCGGACTAGGGGAAAAAAAAAATCACCCCGCAAAACACATGCAAACGCTCAACACATTCCACAGAAAAAAAAGCAACAAACAAAAACGAAAAAGGGCAGGGTAAGTACATACCGATATCCAAATGGGAGAAAAAAGGTCTGAGAGCCTTCATATACCAACGGTTAATAAAACAAAACTGATAATCGAACACAATGCGAAAGACCGACGACGAAAGAAATAAAGGAAATCATCATCACTCCCGGTGGTATTATCATGTGCGGACTACCTTATCCTCATTACAGATGAGCTGGAAGAACTAAAACGATGCCAACAGGCCACAAGAAACACCAAATCATAACTACCAGTCATAGTAAACTCAAAGATGGACTGGAAGCTAGATAGACTTATGTAATGATTATCGTACTATGGCTATGGCTTATGGCTTAAAAATATGACACTCAGTAAAGCAAAAAGATCAAGACTCAGAAGAAATGAACGAGTTGAGTCATGACTTGATTGACCAAGCTAGGAAAAAGGAAACCAGGAAACTAGGAAACTGCGGACATAAGAAAATACATCAAATCTTAATCGGAAAACCGTAACAAAACGCGTCAAGAACCACAGGATGTGGTTGACCACACATGCAAGCAGCAATGCAGTACAAGGCCAAATCTAAGAAGGTCGAACGACCTACTTACACATGGAACGACAACCTAAAACGGGACATAAAATACGAGTACTTACTTCGACATGGGAATCAAGTTTTAGCCGGACACAGCTGGAGACATTATCGTACCTTGCATGTTATATGGCTTAAAAGTATCAGCACTCACAAAGGCGAACCATTCAAGACCGAGAATATACGAACGAGTTATCATGAGAGACTCGATCAACCACGCTAGGAACAAACCGAGACAGAAGAAAATGCATCGAATCTTGGGAAAACCATAACAAAACGCATCAAGAACCACAGGATGTGTTACCCAGCACACATCTTCAGACGCTCTGAACCACACCTGTTACATGCAGCAATGCAGTACAGGGCCAAATCTATGAAGGCCGGACGACCTATTTACACATGGAATGACAACCTAAAACAGGACATGAAATACTTAGGCAAGGAAATCCAGTTTGGGAGGGACACGGCTGGAGACAGAAATAAGATCAAGAAAGCGGCTAGTGATATCTACAAAAAAACCAGAAACTGATATCAGCTAGAACTCAGAAGACGACCAAGAAAACAACAACACGGAACATAGCGAAGCCTCGACAAAGAAAAGAGCCAAGCAAACGGTTAACCCCACCAAAAGATGCATCGGTGAAGCTCTACCTGGATCAACATGCCGGCGACGACGTGAAAAGATGCCCTCCTATAGATAAATCACCCTTCTCTCCACTAGTCCAATGCTTACTTAAGGCTGCATAGTCGGTAGGCTCGTAATCCTTTCCTATCCTATGGGCACGTCTTCCCTACCATTACAGCGCCCCCCGGTCTACTTCTTGAATTGCAATGGCCTATGTAGCACCATGAATCATGAGGCTTCAGGGGCTAGTGCAAATCTCGGGGTTCATTCGATTAATCGAGTCTGGTCAAACCACGCTGGGATCGGTGCAATTCATTTCATTCATTTCATTTCATTTCACCAAAATATTTTTGTTGCGTTCAATTGGTGTTCACAGGTCCGTTTGCACCACAAATCGCGTTTACCGCTAAACGTATTTCAAACAGCGCTCCGTTTCTTTCAATCGTTTGCAGATGGTAGAAACAGAATAATGTTTGACTTTAAACTCATTGATTTATGGTGCATAACGGGCATCAGTCTTTAGTCCCCAAATATTGAAATGACGACAAAAAATTCATGTATTCTTGATTTGTCTGTTCAGTACAATAACAGCAGCAATGCTTTAATTTTGACAGTTGAACAA
This sequence comes from Aporophyla nigra, assembly GCA_947507805.1. Classification (NCBI taxonomy): domain Eukaryota; kingdom Metazoa; phylum Arthropoda; class Insecta; order Lepidoptera; family Noctuidae; genus Aporophyla; species Aporophyla nigra. The sequence continues at coordinate 5,512,160 of OX382291.1, read as the reverse complement.
CATTCGTTACGTTATTTACGTTGCTGAGCAGTCAATCTTTTCGAACTTATGGAGCAATGGTTTAGCAGTATATGTACTTCAAAATTATTCAGGTTGATATTGAATGTGTTACTCAATTAAGGAACTGTAATTTAAAACCCATTCCATGTATCTGGGCAGTTACTGATTAATCTACTGTTAGTTTTAGCTAATGTGATTGATTATATGTGTTGATTATGAAATCCGTCAATTATATAAATTAATATGACAGTTCATTCAATATAACCATCTCACTGAACTGTTACCATTATATTAATTTTAACGGCCTTTATGAAAATCTGCCATTTTAACCAGCACACCGCAATGTTGATTCAAATATACTTTCAATATGATGAGTAATTAAAATGACGTAAATAAATAGTATTTCCAGAGAGCAACAAACACACAAAGTGTTCCTCTTTATTACTGGTTTAGATTAATAGATTAAATCGGGCAGTGTCCCAAAGATGTTGAATGATGTAGTAACGCTCCAAAGACCCATCAATATTAATCGTATCTAATTGTTTAACAAATATGCCCTTGGTTTGGATGCATATTAATTATGTTATCACATCACTGTTTAATTTGGCATTTTTATTAGGGTCTCTTTTGACTTCCAATTGAAATCTATTGGTTAATACATAATGAAGGTACTGTAAAAGTTGTCTGCAAAAGTCGACCTTATTTCGTACAGGCTTGCCATAAAATAACTTTAATCTTTTTTATTAGTCATAGGAAACTTGACAGGATTTTGTTCTTGTTATAAGGGTGCACATTAATAACTCTACTGTGAATTTCTGGTCAAATCATAGAAAGAAGAAAGGAAGAAAACACATTTGTTTAACACAGACAAAAAGACTAAAAATATTGGTACATCAGATATAAAATTAAATTGAAACTGTGAAAGGAACTAGCCGGAAAGTGTTCCTCACGGCTGCGCCAGAAAGGCCCAGTTCAGCAAAAGTGCCTGACGCTGATTTTCAACATGACCTGCACCCTAATTGCGAAACGCACTATTTATCAGAATCTGAATGGATTGAAGCTTATTTCTAAACCATTGCGTCATTTGTTCGGATAGATTGTCGGCTCAGCAACGTAAATAACGCAATGAATGTTGTTTAACTATCAATATGAAACCAATTCCTACCGATAAAAAGTTACGCAACCTGTTACCCCTCTGACGATCCAATGATTGTTTGTAACATGATAAGGTAACTTGCTTTTTCAATGAGATGTCCAATTATTTTTTTCTATTTCTTAAATAGAATAAGTAAGTACTTACCTAAGTAGTTACTAGGAATACTCCATTTTTACACGCTTTATATTAGCTTCACTTGTATGTTTGTATGTTTGTTTGTAACCGACTCCTTATAGCGCGATTTTGACCCACTTTAAACGACAAGATTTCATTCAAACTTTGCACACCTGTCAAGGACTGATGACAATGCAATAATTTCATAAATTTGTGCCATTATCCTTGCCAGGGTTACCAGGACTGCAAAAAAACTGTCTTCGAAAACTACGCTGACATACGTCACAAACTACGCTGACATACGACACAAACTACGTTGACATACGTCACAAACTACGCTGACATACGTCACAAACTACGCTGACATACGTCTCAAAATTCGAAACACCCTAAAAAATAGAAAATAAATAATAGTTTTAAAAAACTAAAAAACACGCTTTCATTGAAAACCAAACTAAAAAGTACAAAATAATGGAAAAAAGCGTGGGGTGCCTGATATCAATGAAAAAAATACCTTAAAAAGCACCCCACGCTTTTTTTCCATTATTTTGTACTTTTTAGTTTGGTTTTCAATGGAAGCGTATTTTTTAGTTTTTTTAAACTATTATTTTATTTCTAAAACTTTTCATTTACTTACCTACCAACTAGGAGTTTACTTTTCTTCGTCGACCGCTCTACCTAGCCTTTTAACAATTAACTTGAGGTCACTTTATAGTGAAACCGGATGCAGATATATTTAGCATGGAGCGATTACTATCTGACCTTTACAACCCAGTTACTGGGTAACATGATCTATATCTATATATATGAAAGCGAAAAGTCATTCATTCACTCACTGATTAATCAGGAAATCTCAAAAGCTACTGGACAAACGAAAATCATACTTGGCACACGATAGATTATGAGTACAAGACGTCAGTTACGAAAGGATTTTAGGAAACTCCCGCCGTAAAGGGGTGTAATAGGGGGTAGAAGTTTGTATCAAAGTTCGTGAGTTTTGAAGGTAGGGTCTTCGAATTTTAAGTTTAGGGTGACGAAAAAAAATTGATGTATACGTATCTCAGCGTTTTGATAATTCTACTTCCGAAGAGGGTATAAAAAAGGGGATGAAGTTGTGTGGAAAGTCCTTAATTTTTAAAGCAAACATTAAATTTATTATTTAGGCATATGGTTGGAAACTATCACAACAAAACTTCCGACATCCACGCGAGCGAAGGCGCGGGCAAAAGCTAGTATAATATAAGACTAGTTGTCAGATTTGGGGCTTCAGACTACCGTAAAGTTTTCCAAGAATGATACGATTTTGAAGTGATGTACGTTTATGAAGTATTGTCTATTTATTTAAGGCATATGAGAGTGCAAACAACAAGGTTTTAATGATGGAACTCGATAACCATATGAATGGTTCATTTCTAATTTACATCGACATTTCGCCCAGTTGACAATTAAAGCATCATTCATTGACTGAATCGAACTTGTTGGACCGTAAATGTCAAATTGCTGTTATGTATTATCATTTGATATATTTCTTTGTTTGAGGTAATATGGTACAAAATTAAGGAGTAGTTTGAAATTTTCTGTAACTGTAACTTTTTATTGATTAATTTCAACATAGCTAGTTCCTATCTGACCATTTTTATTCAGCTTTTTAGCCAAATATATAATATGAAAACTCGCCAAGTGCACGTCCGTTCTGTTTCACGTTTATTTTAAATTATTATGTGTTGCTATAGCGGTAACACAAATACCCTCTGTGAAACTTTAATTTGTCTAGCTATTACGGTTTATGAGATACAGCCCACTCACAGACAGACGGACAGACGATCGGACGGACCTTTGGACCAACGGACATACAGCGGAGACGTAGTAGCAGAATCACGTTGTCACCCTTTCGGTACAGAACTCCAAAAACCCTTGACTTTCTGGCTACATTTGAAACCAGTTTAACACCAACTAACATCGTTAATTCATCATCTAGTATATTTTTAGTGTGAATATATCTGTTTTATATTTCAAATTTTACGTAAAATGGCGTATGCCTAATAACATCAATTAATCTGCCTAGCGTATTCCCAATTATGTTGGGTTCGGCTTTCTGTCACACCGGACTGAATACCAGTAAATTACATGAAGCCGCTGCCTCTCTATCGTTCTTGAAATCGTTCAATATAATTCTGGCTTTTGTGATATAGGAGCTCCTAGTACAAGAGCCAGGGCTACACTGATGTTTGTAATTTAAAGCAAAAAAAAAAAAGTAATAGTCAAAAAAACTTAAAATAAAACACTATTTAATAGAAAACCAAACTAAAAAGCAGACAATCATTTCAAAAATTCAAAATAAAGATAAAGTGATTAATAAATGAAATCACTTAAATAGAAAAAAGGGTGGGATGGTTAATATCGTGAATATTTTATCGACAAATACTGATAGAAGTAGAAACTTCATAAAAATACCAATTTATGAAATTATTGTATTGTCATCGGTCTTTGATACGTGTGCAAAAATTTCATATTATTCTGATGTCTTAAAGTGGGTGAGAAACACGTTCAAAGTTCCCGTTACATACATACATAATCAATTTGACACAACAGATTTTCAGTAACATTTTGATATGGAAATTCGTGTTATCCACGTAAACAGTGCGTTATGAGGCTGACTTCCGCCGCCGTCCATCCGTTGTCAAGGAATCGCGTTGACCCAGCTTTGCTCTACTCGCCTTTCCAGAAACTGAATCGTTAACCGATTCAGGCACAGGAGCTAGTCTAATGGTGTTGATATTATCTTATTTTGTTCATTTATTTTAACTTTTTGGACAAGTAAAATACACCGAACATATTATGTTTCGTTGGTATATGTAATTAGTCAAATTTAGTTATTGGAACATGAGTTGAGCTGAAGTCTGTTTTAAGACTAGTAAATCCTAATAAATTTGATACTCAGAAATAAAAAAAAAATCGTCTACTCATGAGCAAAAAAAAACACTTAAATTAGGAATAACTGCCACTGACAGGACCGCGGTGGCGACTACTGACACCAAGTTTGACGGCACATTTATTACGATTACCAGATTGTATCTAACGTTTAGCTCAATCATAGTAATTAGTTTTGTAGTACAATCCTAATTTTCTTAATGTCAGCCACTTGAGTTCCAAGTATGAATGAGTACGATTAGGCAGCGCGGTCGTTATCAGTACGTATATTCTAAAACAACAATGACACAATCTCTGTATTTGATTGCATAACAACATGTCGGGCGTCCCATTTATTAAAACCATTCTTAGAAATCATTAGCCGCCTGAGATGTTAAAATCTTCTGTGGTCGCGTCATACGTCCGAATCAATTGAAGAACCAAAGGTCTTTAAATATACTGAAAACGGTGCTTTGTTACTTGAATATTAGACGCGAGATGGACAAGACCATGACACGAGCTGAACTACTGAATATTTATTAAGTGTGTTTTAATTTAACGAGATTTGCTAGTCATCATGGTAACCAAATATGTTGTATGCGTTACGTACTATTATGAGAAGAAATTGACTTGTTTTTTTTTTCAAACTTCAAGCTCCCTAAAGGCTCGTACAGACTAGCGCGACGCGACGTTTGCGCGCGATTCGGTGATTTATATCCGTAGAACGATTTCTATGACCGTGTCGGGGCGCGACAGGTCGTCCCTGTGTGAACGGTTGCGCGCATTTTCATAGAAATTGAGCCTTAATTAGCTCCCTAGTTTTGCCGTAAAGATTAATAAAAGGTTCAGGCAGACAATCTCACTGTTACTTGTATGACCCCAACTGTGTCCAGAAAAGGCTTGAAAAATTCGAGCCTAGCTCTTGCACTAGAATGTGTGCTAGTTATTTATACTAGCCGAGCACCGGTGATGTGGTCACGGTGCGTTACTCATAGACTATATAATATGTGACATCACCCAGTGATAACTCGACTACACTGCATTCCGCCATTCTCGGCTAAACAAACGTACCTTCAATTAAAAGATATCATAAGTTTGCCGACCTATATACCTGGCTTATTAGTCGATTCGCACCAAATTACTCGCCCGAATCGTGCGGATGTCACTTTAAAAAATTTTCTATGGGCAACTCGCACGTTTTTAATTTATTTGTGGGGCGACTCGACTATTCTAGAAATACGTATTAGGCAATAGGCACATTTTGTATAGGAAGGAAATTGAATTTGTCAACAAAAAGAACAATAAAAATACGCTCTATTCAGCCGAGAAAATTCGTGTGAATCGACTAATAAGGCTTTAAAGCTTTGCATCGCGTCTGCTCAAACTTACACAGCAATAGTCAACGCCAACGCATCGCATTTGAATGCACTAAGATATTTTGCTGCATAATAATACCTTAACACCTCCAAGGATACACCATATTCCTAGGCGTAATAAGATAGATATATTGAACATAATGCTCTATGAACCGTTCCCTTTTAATAAATCCTTTCAGAATATCAGACATCGTCCTTTCAACTCAGCCACAAATTATTGAGATCTTCATTACCACCATGCAAATACAGGATGAATAAACACTTTGGTTTCTATTCATATTGCAGTTCATTGCGAATATTGTCAAACGGTTATGCATTACCTTTCACCTTTCAAATATGTTGGAATTATTGGTGTAAATTCATATATCAGTTCCATCAATTCATATAAATATTTGCACAGAAATGTCGGACAAAGGAATGCTTCACTAATGTTATTACTGTTACTGCCTAATTATATTTGGTAATTAATAGACTCGCTAATTGAAACCAGGCCTTAAACGTAGAATTACAGTTCTTTTCAGAGTCCTGTCAGACTTTGATTTTAGAATCCTGTACCTCAATGGTTCCAGGATTTAAATATCGAGTCTGATTATTATAAAGAAAAAATATTTTCTAGTAATGGTTCTAGTATTTCCATGTTCCAATAACGTAAAATTTAATTTCGGGGTAAAGAGGCACCTACTCTCACCAGCAGACACTGCGTTGATTTTTTCTTTATTTTAATCCAGGTTTTGCTCCTTGATAGGCCCTCATTCTTGTGTTTGATATAGAATTCAAGTTACGGTATCTTAAACACATCTAGATATTTCAAATTATTCCGGTTTTCTTTAATATAGAAATTAAAGGTTAATGATTATCGACTATAATGATATCGAGAGTGGGCGCTGATACAATTACAAGATATTGAGTTAGCTTAGATACTGGGTAGGTACATCTTAACATACATTTTTAGTATCCTAGGGTAAATGTTTGTCGTAAAGTGTATGAGGGGTAAATAAATTATTTGTAGACACTAAAAAAAAGTTCCTTCTTAAAAATATGTCTTTTAAACAGTCCCATTGAAATGCAAAGAGTGCACGACACACAACACAAGTTTTTCTTTGGACATAATTACCGGCGCATACCCTGACAGACATAGTTTAAACAAAAAGTGAAATAGTAACTCGGAACTATGTCATAAAATGTGCTAAATGAGGGCACTGCACGCAACAGCCCGCGGGCTCAGAGGCCTACACAAATGAAGACAGTTGGTAGGTACGCGCTAAAAATAGTACCAACACCACACTGACACAAAACTTTTGCAAAATGCCTTTTACTGGCCTGTTGTTTACTTCACTGTAATATTGTTTAGTTAGTAACCCATGATTCGTTTGTGCCTTCATTTTTTTAAGGTTATATTAAATTTTCACGCTATATTCATTATTTTGACAGTTCGTGCGTATTTCAGATCCGTGAAACGTACGAATAAGTAGTTTCTTAGTCGTGTTTTCAGGTATTTAGGTTTACTACTCACCACGTTTTTATTTTTTTACCTAACTATGTTTCTAGTTAGGTGAGTATTCTATTGGTGCAGTGATTAATGCCATCATGTATTTGTAGACTCTAATGACCACGTATTCTTTTTTAATGTATTCCATTAATTGAAAACACATCATTCGCTTTGCATTAAGTAGATAATGAGTATTTGTTTTCCTGACTTGAGTAATTTCCTCATCTAATATACAGAATGACATTTAAAGATAAACACCAAAACTTACAGAAAACAGAGGTTAATAAAGAGAGTGGGACTTTCATTAGCTAAATTTGGGTAAAAAACACTTAATAGTTTTTTTTTTTTTGTTTATTGACAAAATGTTGACTTGAAACCACATCAACCTGTATACACACACAGTGATATTGTTACCGATAAAGAATAAAACATGCCAATATTGCAAAGTGTCATTTTAGATTAAAACAAGTGTTTTCCTTTCAAGAAAACAATAGTTTTTTGACAGTTAAGTTCATAAAATCCTAAACAAGAGTGGGCAGTATGTTGGATGTCTATCCAAGTACGTAGTAAGCTCTAATTGTTATAAATAGTCCATTACTGTATCAATGACGGCAGTACTAACAAGTTACCACTTAGTCATAACTTCATTTAAGACCGGGATGCCTTTGAGTTAACTTATTTATTATGCGCCCTTTTATCCCGCTAATGCACACAATAATACAACGATTACATCATTCTTATGACGTCACTGGCTCTAAAAATATTTACGACCATAATGATTGAGAAATACGGTTTTCTCATAGGTTTGCGGTTTTCATAGATCGTGAAACCTACTATTATAGAGTACCAACATACAGGATAACTACAGATTGGCGAGGACGAAAGATGACGGTCTGAGACGGTGTATTTGAGCGTGCTGGTGAGCTTGTGTCTCTGCTGGAGGATGGTTGTAACATCATCCTACTACCTAATGCAGGAGAGTGTGTATCGGGTGATTGCCGCCATCAGGGGATTGTGGTTCTTTAAATCAGAGTCGAAGAAACGCTTGTAAAGGCTTTTCATGAACCGCTGGATGGTGAGCAACCTGAGATCTTGACGAAGATTCTCATCGCGGAGATAAAAGGGGGCTCCTTTAAACTTTCTAAGAAACCGGTTTTGAAGGATTGGCATCCTATGGAAATGGTGAGGTTTAGCATGTGCGCAAACGACTCTTGCATAAGTCATGATGGGACGTATGACCGCGGTGCAAATGTGCAATTTGCACTTAATAAACAATTAGCTACGGGCGGTCATGATGATGTGAATCCTAATGAGTGTCTTTATATGCTCACTGAAAGTAAGGTGATGGTCGAGGATCACACCTAAGTATTAAGCTCCTTTGTCCCAAGGGATCGGCTTACCATACATAATGATTGGATTGGAGGGGGAGGTAGACGGCGTGCTTTTGAGAATTGAACCGCCTGACTCTTGTCGGAGTTGACCCCGACTCTCCATTTCCGGAACCAAGTGCCTAAGACGTTTGCGGAGGTTCGGAGAGTGAGAGTGATAGGGTCCTGACTGTTTCTGTATATAACAACAGGTACTCTAAATACGTACCGTGAGGTGCCGAAAGTTAAGAATAACACCACCCCATTTCTTCCCGTGGGTGTCGTAAAAGGCGACTAAGGGACTTACTAGAGCATGGGCAGCAGCGTTCTCTATGCATTTTACCACCATACTGCGATTGCCAATCCGCCTGCCAAGCGTGGCGATTATGGCAAAGCCCCCCAAATTGGGGTAGGCCTAAGTCCAGCAGTGGACGTCTTATGGCTGAAATGATGATGATGACTCTAAATAGGTACTAAAATATAGATCGCCAGACTTGTCAAGATATTGCAGGCTGCTTGACCTACGTCACCGGACAGTCAGTCACCATATTTTGATGTAATTCTTTTAATTATTATTCTAATACCGATGCCGCCATGAATAGGTAGATGATATATGTGACTAATGATTTAAAATGGAAATAGACAAGAATAAACCGGCTGAGTTGGAACATTATGATTCACTGGAGACTGTATTAAATCAATAGTATTAAGTTCAAAAACCTACATAGGCACTTATGAAACATCAGAAACTATCTGCATGGTTCCCATTGGTCGTATACTAAGGAGAAGAGCCAGTAAGAAACTCGGCTACTCTTTCAAAAATAATTGTCGTTGTTTTCAAATTACAGTGTTAATGTGTTTGGGAGGACAGTGTAGGCCTTTCAACAATTAGTACAACCATGTAGTAGGCCCAATCAATAATGTAATCATACATCTCATTATGTCACTGGTACAGAAAAGGAACCAGATCGGCTGTTCAATGTCAAAACCTAGTAACTGTTTTTTTTTAAACGGTTGTTTTTACGTTTTTCAACCTTATAGACCACCGTCCACATACAAGGCTAGCAAAAACTCCCAGAAATTTGTCAAATACGATGTTACACAAAGTCGGAAATCTAATAACTAGAGCAAAAGTTAACATCGTTTTTCGGCTCTGCTGTAGAATTTATTTTTATGCCGATACTGGGTTTTGATATTTCACAGCCGAGATGGTCAAACAGCATAACTTCCAGATAGTTCAATTACATTGACACTTCGATCAATCAAGTATGAAGTGGTTATCAACAATAAATGCTTGTTCGAAAACAAATGCAACGGCCACGCAACCTGTTTACGCTTTGGAATGGGTTCGATCACATGAAAATTCAAAAGTGCCTGTAATTGGTTCATTTGAAATAAATGTTTTTTATTTGAGTTCCATCATCCTTGCGGGTTACAGTGATGATAACTAATACTTTATCGACTGATCGATAAAGCATGTGCCAGAAAATGTATAAAGTTAGCGTGGTTTAATTGGACAGGGTAGAATGATAGAGAAAATTCTACGTCGCCTACCCTTGACAATGTGGGACCAACCAATGGACTACCAATAAGAATGGCTTCCATTTTGACAGTTCAACAACATTCATTGCGTTATTTACGTTATTGAATAAACGAATTTCGAACATATGAAGCAATGTAATTCAGATTGTGATTGAACAGTGTTACGCAATGAGAGTTCAAGGAGACGATAATCGCTGGAAAACGATTCAATCGATTACTCACGTAAAAGTGAAACCGATTACGTTCCACCCTTACACTGATGCTAATCTACCACCGTCTCCACTAATACCCAGTTCCTTATACAGTTGCCACAAAGTTCACGAGCGAGTAAAGTCGGCGACATAAATCAGGTGTGCGAGCGACATGCGACTGATAACGTCGCGATCGGAATGTCGCGACCGCCGCTTGCGACGGAAGAGACGTCGCGATGCGTCTAGAAGACTGGGCTGTCGTGTAAACAGAGCCACGGCACTAACACGGCAAGGGTCCAAATTCTAATTACCTTATCTTTGGAATTGGTTTGGTAACATGTCTAGAATGGGGTTGAATACTGAGGAGCTTATCATGATTATTTTAGCCGAAAACGTCCACGGCTGGGCCTCTCCGAAGCACCATCACTTCGACCGGTTTTCGAAACCAGTGGATTACTATGGCCTTCCCCAGGTCATCAGTTTGGCTTGTGGGAGGCTTTCCAACTCTACGTCTTCTAGTACGTTGTCGCCCGTCTAGAAACTTTTGGCCCTATCGGTGATCTGTTCTACGAGCAATGGGCCCTGCTCACTGCAACTTCAGTGGCTCACTGCCAATTCTTCGGCCTATACCTTGATTGTCCTACGGGTCTATTCATTTCTGATTCGATCTGGTATAGAAACCCCAAGCATTGCCCTCTCTATAGCCCTTTCAAAGGCTTCTAGAGCTTACAGGTGAATAGAAAAGAAATAAATGGACGAAAAGAGCAGAGAGACTATTATCAGTAGAACTAATTTTGGACGACTGATGCGGTTTTTGACTTTTTGGAGTGATCATTGATCTTTTTGTGAGAAAAAAAAAACTACCAAATCTGTACGAGCACATATAATTTCTTTTATTGCAATGACATAGTGCGGCTTAGTGAATTATCCGTAATTCCCAGATATCTCTCTTCTAGAAATCCATACAAATAGAAAAAAAAATACGATGAAATGAGTTCGCGGAAAAACGGTGGATGTGTCTTTCTACGTAATATAAGGATTTCTGTACTTGAAGTTTTTCAATTTTGCTGAAGGAATATTAACTAACATAAATCTATATTAAGTCATTAGGGTACTCTAGTTTCCACCCTTGGTCCACCCAAATACTCCAATACACGACACGCACCAAACTTATGGCACATTATCACTATTTCTACAGATTCGGCCTCCCAACAGAGGTTATCAAACATTGACTGGTACACTTATCGGGACTTTAATGTACCAATATTGCCAATTTAATATAATACCTTATTACGACTAAGAGAAACATCCACAATGGATAACTCGGAAAATAAACCAGAACACGCAAACCTCGGTATTCAATTTCATAGTGAAACTTATTTTTATGTCAGCGTACTTATTCTGATCACGAAAACCAAAATTGATCACTGTTTGTTTAGAGTTTTATTTATTTATTAAAGTTTTATGACTAGTTTGTCAGTCATTCTTAGAGGGCTTGATTTCCTTGTCGATGAAGGAAAGACAAATAAAATTAGAGCTTGTTGTTACTATTTAATTGATACAATACTGAAAAGACTATTTTTAGGGTCTCCATATTTCAAAAAGATGAAAGAGAACCACTGAGGTAACTTTTGTTTGAATGAAACCGCATACGTATATCTTCTATTTTTTTTTCTTTCCAATAAGTTAGTAGGACATTTTATTATACGACCTTGTAGGTGGACAATATTTATATATAAATCAGAATTAATGTTGTCGATACGAGCTTATTATCTTAATGAGTAAAATTCCAGCACCCTATAATCTCGTAAAATAGTTTGAATCACAATCCGAGAGTTTTTAAGTATTTCTAATCCATTGCTTCAAATGTTTCATCAATTCGTCTGCTCAACAACGTTAATAATGCAATGAACGTGGCTAGATTTTCATATGAGAGAAAATGCGATTAATTGTCATTTTATATGTGTTACATTATTACCTCACAGGGGTAGTCAACTCTAGAGTCTTACGCGAAAACTATGACAAAAAAAAAAAAAATGTCACGTCTACATTTATTTACTTAGTCTATGAACAGGCATTCGCATTCGTCAGTCACTGGAGTCCTTCGTGAGGGCAACAGAAAAGACTTTCTGGTTTGCGTGAACACAAAGGTTTGACGGAAAGAATTGAATACCAAGGGAAACTCTTCAAATTAGGTTAATAACATTGTTGGTATAAAGTTTTAAACCAGTTCCATAACTATTATTACGAGAACGAAGTCGTTTATAAATGACTTAAATTATTGGAGCTCGTTATGTAATGGCCTAACTAAAAATATTTACTTTTCCCTGTGTTTACATTTTAAAACATCAAGAGGTTTATCTACCTACCATTCAGTGAAACGTGGTCGCTCACAATGGGCCTTATTAGAAGGCTAAAAGTCACCCATAGGGCAATGGAAGCGGGCTATGCTTAGAGTTTCCCTACGTCATCGAATTAGGAATGAAGAGATGCGCAGGAGAACCAAGGTAGCCCGAAAATTTTGCAAACTTAAGTGGCAGAACGCAGGGCATATTGCACGCAGGCCAGGTGGCCAATGGGGCCAAAAGTTTCTCGAGTGGCAACTGAGTACTGGTGGTAGACATAGAATTAGAAAGCCGCAGACAAGGTAGGTAGGCCAGAGGAATCTGCTTGATGCGGAAAGCACAAACAGAAGTCGTGAAGCCTGAGGGAACCTTATGTCTAGAAGTGGACGTCTATCGGCTGAAATTATTTATTTATTTACTTTAAGCACATAAATGTACAGAGGCGGACTTAATGCCATTATGGTGATATTTTAAGGCTCAGTTTTCATTTTTGGGAAAAGATACACTTTTTGTAAAACCTACTTCATAAAACAAAAGAGCATCTACGATTTTTATTGTTGAATACAATTTTTACTTTATTCCATAATATTCCGCGATATCCCCGAAGTTTATTTATTTTACTGCGCTACAGATAAGCAAGAAATTATTGTGAGCTCAATAGACAGCATGCAATTATAATGAATACCAACTAAATATCGATTGGCGACGTCACGCAAGCCCTTCCAATAGTGCTGGGAAAAATCACGCAGATTTATCGATATTTTTCATGGATTGTTACTAATAACCCAATTATAAATGTTTTACTGTTTCAGTGTTTGTAAGTACGTCTCGAAATTCAGTAAAATTAGTTTTTAGAAACAGTTAGTTCAAGCATACACGTTTAAGTACCGCACTTATTTAATATTAGCATCTTAGGCTAGCGGCATGATATTTTAATGTGTGGCGGCTTCATAAACATATTTAATTAGGTTTTACCCGGATATTGTCTGTTTTCATTTAAACTTTAGTGGCTATTTGTCTTTACATGGAAATTTATGGGTAGTTTAAATGCAATCCCTGGACTAAATAACTTAGATTAAAATCTAGAACATGGCGCAGGCGTTATCAATAATGAATAACTGTTTAATTAAAACTTTTCGGTAAATGATAAGAAAAACGAAACAAGATAATACTTCTGTATATTTATAACATAGATAATAATATATAATACAATTAGATAACTTAATATGTAGTTCAGATTTAATGTTTTGTTTATTTAATCAAAGGTCAGGATAGTAACGAATATATTTTGTCGTTGTTATTTTGACCCCAATCCATTCAGTTTACATCAAATATTAATCTAATTAGTTTCTAACGTCGGATGTAAATGTGTGACATCAGCTACTACCTACTTAGCAAATACCGATTAAGAACTGATTTTGATATTGTGCAGAATGGAAATAATTGATCAGTCAAACAATTTGTTTATGAATTTAACAGTAGCAGTGACATTAAGGGACTATTTGCAGCAATTGTCTATTATAGGACTCAAATTAATAATAGGTAGAATAGATACGAGCACAGTCGTAAAACTGATAATGTAACCAAAACAATTTCCTGATAAACTCATGATTGTTTTAGTGTAGTCACGTGTGAAAAATTTATCATTAGAGGGAAGTAATTCGAATTAGATTTGATTGTTGTTTATTAATACGTCCTTTTTCCAATACACTTTTAAATAACAATTACATTTTCATCGATATCGATAGTTAATTGTTGTATACCCATCACTAGGCGGTTAACCCTAAACGATGCACCCAGGGGTCGAATAGTCTTATTATAATGAATATTATGTTTTGGATTTTATGGCCCTACTTAGCATGGATTATGCGGAACGCTAAAATGTATTAGGTAGGTAAGCAGAAATCGAATAACTTGATGAGACAACACTTAATCATTTTCATTAGTAGAAAAAAAATTGGTTTATTAATGGGGTTATTTTTAATATGCTCTTTTGAGAGTTCTGTGGTTAAAAAGAAACGTTATGGTGCCAATTCGTCTGTTTGTGCATCAGTCCGTCACAGTAGCTTATTTCAGGATGTTGCTAATTGCTGAAACTAGCACAGTTTTTAAAAAATCAACAAAAGCCCGTACAAAAAAATGTAAGTTACGCAGCTAACTCTCAAAATTGACAAATATTTTTCCTACCAATAACAGTTTTAATTGGATGGGTACCTAAGAGAAATGCACCGAATTTGATAGTCCCAGGACTGCAAAAAATACTGGGAATTCGTGAGAGTGGCCTTCTATAGAATGGAATAAAAACAATAGAGATGTCAAGCTGTATATCTGACCTAATTAAAATGAAACGTGCTTCAGTTTTAGCATATCTAGTAGCGAACAACAATGGGCTTACCATTGAAGAAGTAACTAACGAATAGAGGAATATCGATACAACGGTAGTACTCATAACATCTGTTACCAAAACATGTTCAGACAAAGGACAAAATTAATTAATAAAACAGATCATCTTGAAGATAAAAATATGAAGTGGCATCATCGCTGAAAATCGGGTGATTATAGCATTGTTGCCGTGTTGCCATGTACCATATGCCATAGAAACGTATTTTGAACTAGAGGAGTATGGGAATTTAGCTGACAAGAAACATGGTGAACATATTAAATTCAAATATGATCCACACGCATTCGCATATTTATTGTTTTACGGTAAAGAGAATCCAATTTTGTCGTGAGGCACTTCTTGTGAAGCGCTGTGCTCTCTCGCTGTCAACTTGACCTCAATCTACTAGTGTTTGTTGAGACACCGATTAACTGTCCTGTTTAGGTCCGAATTTCAGGATGCTGGGTTTATCATATTACATCACCGATTTGATTCCGAGATGTATTGGAAAGATTTTTGAAATCGGCAAACGAATTGTGGAACTCAAATGGGGTTGAGCAGAACATCTTGCAAGGTGCAGTGAGGACTGGTGGAGAAGGCTGACCGAGTGGCGTCCAAGGATTGGACAACATAGTGTCGGTTGTCCGGCTGCGAGATGGACGGCTGATATTGTTATTATCCCGGGTAGAACCTGGACAGGAACAGGGGGATTGCCACATGAAAATAGAGGCTTATGCTCAGGAATTGGTGAAGTCTGGCTGTGGATAGACAGATTTTGTAACGTCCGTAAATATTGACGAAACCTCATCGATTTGTTGTGCTACAGAAACATTAAAAGAGGCCAGCATTCCTTAACCTTGAGCAATCCTCTCTGAACATCACTGGCATGTGTCCCTCCTTGTATAGCGAGCGACCTCAATCAAAAATCATGATTATTGCGACGGCACAGCCTCAGGCTCTGCTTATCCGGTCAAAACAAAGGTTTATTTTTGAGTTTGCTTTGCTTACAAAGTGGAGCATAAAGGAAATTCGGAAACTACACGTGCTACGTTTGTTTAGGAAGTCGATAGGAGAAGACGTCCTTGCAGCGTCAAGTTTACGAGGTCGACACTCATCTTCACGGGCATTAAAAAAATAATGTTCACGTAATTCGATACTTAATGAAAAGTTTATAACTACCTTACAATATTGTTAGTCTATTTTATTCTTAAAATGCATATTCAAAGTGATAAGTTTTTCAATTCTAAGACGTTACTAATGTAATAATAGTGAGTGCGCGGGAGCGGCTAGTAAATGATCACTAAAACATTTCATTAGCGAGGCCTTTTCATTTAATTATGAAGCTAAGTAAGCCTTTCTAGGCTGTTTATGTTAAAGAACTTTGAAGCATGCTTATCCAGTTATTGTGACTTGTGGTAAAAGTTATATTGCTAAATAAGAATAGATATCTTCTAATATTGCATCATTCAATATATTAAGCGAAATGAAAAGTTTCAGTTAATACGAATAAATACAAATAGTTTATTTCTTTAATAAGCTTGGACAGAAGTCGTCGCAGATGTGTCCATTTAAGGAAATAAATGCCTGTATTTGGATACTCCACTCGTCCATAATATAGATTTAAGTGATTGACATCGATTACAATTGACTTTTTACCTTGAAGAGCTGGCTCTTTTTTTTTGGTTGGGAAATCTTCAAATGACCTCTCCCGCTTACTTTATTAAAATTAAATGCTTTTATTTAACTTCACTGCATAATTTCATTCAATATTATACCCACTTCCACTGAAGCTATCGGGCTGAAATTTCATACAGTACCTTTTGTTTTTAGTGGCAATGCACGACAAAAGCTTGTTTTAAATATTTTAATTGTAATTTATTCTGCCAAAGAATCAACATCGCTATAAATGTGGAAATGCTGCGAGTCTTTTGGGTACTTTTCGCCTTGAGAGCGATACGGACTAATTTTATGATTATCTGTGATTTTTTCCCCTCTTTTATTTTACATATTCTTACTATTTATATTATTTTAAGCTGGCTAGCAATAAATTAGACCAGTAACTTGGGAGGCAAACCGATTGACGGCCGAATTCCGGCCAATTATAATGCAAACGTACACGAATCAGTGTTTGGAGACAATTATAAATAACGACTGAGTATGCACCGGGCCAGCTTTTATCAATTTGTTTCAATCAAGGCAAGGGGCGCCAAGACCCACAGACGACAATTAAGACAACTTAAATCAACAGCCTTGACATGACACTCAAATAATTTTTATTATTGTTTATGTTTTATTCAATTAATTGTTTCAGCGGTGACTTCATACGGATCATCTACGGTTATAAATTGTAATTGGGGCTTTATTAAGACGCTGGTAAAAGCTCTTGCACGGTCACTGTCGGACTGCGTAGAACAGAGATGCGTGAAAACAAAATACTTGTAATATATTGAAATCTAAGAAGCAATTGTATATTTACTCAACAATACGTTTGAGTAATCGGAAATAGAAATTCAACTAAGTTCTGCATTAATTATTTTTCCCAACTTATGTTGACATAGATATTTTGGACGTAAATGAAGGTTGGTTTACCTTATAGTTTCTTGGAGATTCATTTTCCAAAAGTCTCTTAGTTCTTAGAAATATGTTCAGATGAACATAATATTTGTTTTACGCAACAATAAAAAAAAAAGAAGATTGCAAAAAAAAATTAACTTGGGAATTTGGCGTTTGTCCGCGCCTTAAGTCCTACTGGCCTTCGATAATAAAGATCATTACCTTGCTTCTATTATAATTATGTTGCTTCTATCATAGTGCACCCTATCGCTGTTATGACCTAGTCTATTAAACCATAACCTACCTCACTCATATAAAGGCTACTGCATACTATTTACTTACCAATCACCATATTTCAACTCCTAGAAGTTTAATATTCTACTTTGGCCTCTTAAAAGACTCTCGGCATCAATAAAATATCATGAGGTAATGTCGAATAGGTCGTCAATACTAAAATTGATTTATGTCTTCTGGCCCTAGCATAGCCAAGCTAGCACATCATTTATTACAATTATTGTGTAATTTTTACCAGTACTACCTACTAGTATGTTTTTTGAAGTGAAAACTTCTTTAGCGGCGTTGAGCACTTTTTCTGTAATGGGTATAAAATCTTAAACTCGCGTCAGGACACGTGACCTGATCGAAAAAGCGTAGGACGGATGGAGAGTAGACAGCTATCCCCTCTCTACGGCGCGGCGAAAATGTATGCCTGGGCCTACTGTTTCGTTTAGGCGGCGCAGGGCGCTTGCGCGAATGTTCGTCTATGTTACAGCGTGCCACGCGCATCCATGGATGGTGACAGCTGATGGCTCGACCGTCTGTGTAGTGATCACATTGTTGTGTATTCGTAAAATTCGTGAATATAAAGTGCTTAAAATATGGAAATTGAACAACAAATTATTCCCTAACCATTCCAAAATATCAAACATGCTCAACGTTAATAATCAAGTTTTCACTTCTGCCGGCACTCCCGGAGTGCAATTTTTTTTTTTTTAAGCTGCGTTATTGTTTGGTTTTAACAATGTCTGTAACACCAAATATCAAGTAAGTTGCTAAAATGTGGGTGTATCATAGATACACCTCTGCTAAGCCCTACGTGGAAACAAGGCGTCATGTTACCTATGTATTCTAAATCCTACAGTACAGACGGTGCAGAACTATAACATGGAATTCCTTACATCAATTTTGACGTTTAGCTGGTGGCTAACCAAAGCACTTGAGATCTACGTGAATTTTGTGTGCGGGCTATTATAGGAAATCGGATAAAAGTCGATCCGAGCAAACATGTAATGCAAATAAGATCACAAATTTTAGATGGGCACTCTTGAGTGTGTAAGATTAAGGTTGACTTTCACATGTTATTTGTATGTTTGACTTTTATTTCGTAAAGAGCCGTTTTAGTAGTTCGTAATAAATCTCATCACTGCCTCGATTCGAGGCGAACGGGCGATGCGAGCAGTGATGGCCCAATGGTAGTGGCTCCGACTTACCGAGTGGTCGATCGTGGTTTCGAACTAGGGTTGCCACCTTTTTATTTTGTAATTAAAGTACATTGGTTATTATGGGTAAGAAAAAAAAAGTACATGGTATAAAAATGAATCAAATTAGTATCTCTACTAAACAATAGCACAGTATCTTTACAGTCTAATTTAAATTCAAGTAAATAAGTAATAATTTTTTTTATCAAATTCAGAGACGCTTTGTTTCTTTCGGCTCGCCATTTGCTATTCATCACAGAAAAAACTCTTTCTGTGAATGCTGACGTGGCGGGAATAGACAATAAAAATGAAATTACTGTAAACAAGTTTAAAAATTCTCATCACTCTTAATAAATACTTGCTGCTATTTTTGTGCAGTTGATAGTTCTGCAAAACCCTCTTGCGAAATAAAGTATTTTCGTGTACTTTATTGTTCTAATAAATTATAAAGTTATGTGAAATAACGTACAATACTTTATTATAAAGTACGGGTGGTAACCCTAGTTCGAACTCAGGCAGACGTTTTTCTCTGTGTAAATAATTTCAACAAACTATCAGTGTCCTTGCGAAGGTGGTTCTAAGAAGAATCCGAAATTAATAAGTTACCACTTAACACAGGAGGTTCAATTTCATCTTCTTAATTTGAAGAAACTATAACAAGTTGACGACTCATATAGAATCTATTTCTGGAAGACCATTATTTAATTCCTAAACAACTGGGTTGGTCTTTAGAGCAATATTCTACAACAATGATGACACTGTGTGCTCCTGACGCAGCTTACATGAACGAAGTACCGAATGCGACCAGTTTAGTTCGGTCCATGTTTTGTTTTCTGATGGAATTATTTGTATGTCTGTGTTACTCCAAAGGTGCATAGTACCTAGTAATATTCCTATGAACATTATGATTGTATCCAATCCATTTGTTCATAAAATATAGTCCTCTTTGTGTAGGTCATCATTAATGTATATTACAGATCACGACAAAACATAATTAGATATGGACCTGCAACGTTTACAAACAAAGGGACTAGACACAAGCAAAACTGCTGAATCAAAGCAACAATTATTATCTGTGCTTAGAACTGGCGGGAGGAATGTTAAACTCATCATAATAAAGAGTAGATGGCTTAATAACGGATGTTATGGCATTAAAGACACCGATACGTGGCACAGTCAACACGTGATGACTAATACTAAGATTAGAACACTTGGAGATGACGCTGCCGTTCAGTAATGTGAGTAGGAGACAAAAACTGTAAATGATGATTTGAATACAAAACTACTAGAAGCCATGATGGTTATAATGTAGATAATAGTCTCTGATCAAGTACTTTGAAATTTGAATTGATAAGTTTGACAGAATATGGATTTGCATCGTATAATCTTCAAACTAAAATGATCTCTGAGTAGTATTCAAATGAAGATGAAATAGAAACAAATATTTGAAAAATATTTTCATATATGACATGTACATCAGAAAGCCTGGGTTCACCAAGGTAAGACCCAGAAATCTGATAATTTGTAACAAGGTTCCTTTTGGAGTACACAAAGAATAATGCAGATTTTTTTTTTGAAATTCGCACGCTTTTGGGAATATATGGCGCACGACGTCGCTAGCAAAGTGCAAGACAAGTAGTCGTTTTTATTCTAAGAGAGAATCAATTGTTTTTGCAAAGCAGCAACAGTAAATATATAAACGTAATCACAAATATTGCAAAACCACAAAGAAGATATTCTCGAAAGCTAACACGTGTCGAAAGTGATCGAATATCCTCCGACAGAAGCTTTAAACTTGAACAGTTAACGCTTTATTCTATGGGAATGCGGCTATTCATTTGATAGGACATTAGCATCTTCAGCGATTAAATCAGACAAGATGTGATGTTCAACATCATTTATTTAGCTCGTAATTGACTATTCATTTCACGGTTTAATGATATTAATTTAGATTCAAATTAGTTTACAGCTATATATTAATATATGATATACCTTCAGTATTACTTACGCATAACCAAGTTCTAAAAGTAACCAATGAAAGGTTTTAGATCCTATTTGCTCATCAATCACAAAGCCCTGTACGGCACCAAAAATAATAACATGACCTATTAGTACATTACATAGTACTTAATAAAATCAAGTGACACATTGACCTTAATACTTAAAGGATAGTAATGCAATTGCTAGAGTAGTTCAAAAACCTGTAGTATAGTATACGAAGAATTTTGATATAGTACTTGAGTGGTATCCACTCAGATCCGCGCACGTATGAAGCACTTCAGATTCCTTACATTGTATTATAGTCGGCCTATATAGATTTTGGATGCTACCATTATGTTTGCCAGTTGTTCAACAGGTGAAAATAAAGGCATAGCAAAACATTATAAGTATCCATGCCTCTTGCCTCTACCAAAATATTTTATAAGACAATACCTAGATAATTATTACGACTATCATATTCCACATTAGATGCATCACTTGAATGTTGGTTATCTATCCAATAATGCTGCGCAGGCGCCACTTAAATACGGCGTCGCTTTTAGCCTCAAGCACTTCTTAACGATATAATTATGTCATACTCAAAAATAATAATAATGATTTATATAATATTTCTTTAGGATCTATCGAAAATAACTTTTACGGCTATAAGTAAGTAATTGTTTGCAGCTCATGAAACTGATATCAGGAAAAATGATAATTTATTATTATGTTTAAGTAACACAGCGTACTTATTTACGACCCAGTATTTTATATGAAGGACAGGAGAGGAGTCTTTAAAACTTCTTAAAGAAGGTACTTTTAGGCTTAATGTGGGTATTGCACTTTGCTATGAAACAGCTGAATTGATTTTGATAGTCGACGAAAAGTATCATGTGCTTAATTCATTATTCCATTTTTCTTGTCGATGTCCTTGCTATCCTCCACTACATAATGTCTTTAGTCGATATGAGTATCAAGCAACAATAGTCAAAGATATTTCTCATTCGTTTATAAAACGATCTGTTTAGCTAAATCACACTAAGCCCAAGTATTAAAATGCCAATTACAAAATCAAATAGATCAGTGGTCTAATATCTACCGGCCATATTAGATTATTAACAGTAGTTTATATAAATAGGCCATCTTCAAGTGTCGAGTGCACTCAAACGATTTACAGCACAGCACTATAATCGACGCTGCCTGGCGGCTTGCATAATTGCAAACACATGAGTTCAACAACCTAATGCTTCTAGTCGATGTACACACGAGCGTATAAATATCGCGGAGGAATTTTATCGCGAAGTGAACAACTCTCGGTGTTGGACCGAGGATTGAGAATCCAACAGAATGAACTCACTCAATCTGTGTGGTCCTCAGCAGACGTCTTCAGTCACCAATCTACATGGTCTTCACATGATGTGACTAAGATTATGTCTGGACTTTAAAAGAAACTGTGACGTCTGAGTTTGTTTCGGCGTTTCTTCTCAGAGTAGTCAGATAGGAAACGCCTATCTCATCTAGTTTGAAAAAATATGATTGACAAACCTACTTCCAGAAATAAAATCATTTATCAACTCTCGACGCTAAGCAGTTCGTTTGTGATCAACTGCGCGCCGCGTTATTATGTCCGTGTGATCGTTGACTTGGGATGTGGGGATCATATTATTGCAAGTTCTTTCTAGATTTGCAATCAACACTTGTCACTTTGTATACCTTCCGGTCATTCTACAATTAATTTTTAGAATATGGGTCCTTTTATTGACAATTTTACACGAACAACGTGATGTTTTTTTTTTTTTTCAGATATTTTAAAGGAGTGAGTTTGCTTATCGCCATTAACCAATTCGTGGCAACAGGATTTCTTGTAGGACAGTTTTTTGTTACATCTGTAGTATTGTAAAGTTAGGTTCAGACAACTGCACATCAGTGTTAACAACTTGATATTTACAGTGCCCTTATGTCTTTACAGTAAGGGTGATTTTTGTAGTGTAGTAGAAACAACGTTTATCGTTGTCTTATACCAAAAAAAAAAAGTAGAAAAGAAGAATCGCCCTCTTGAGACGGTTTATTTATAATACAACTATACACTTCCAGACAAAGAGTTGTGGTAGCCCAGTGGTATCGGCCCTGACTTGCGAGGATTCGAACCCAGGCAGGCACTTTGTGCATTTAATTTCATTACCACTACTCTCAAATCGGCAAATGAAAACACATGTCTAAGACCAAAAATTCTAGACATGTGATAATATCTAACAACTCGCACTGTGCCTGTGTCTGGTCTGCGTCTCAACATTGCGTAGGGAACATTATGCTATACCTACTATGCTAATATGTTATACACAATTAATATTGCACTTAATCCATTTACAACGATTAAGAAGCAAAATAATCATATTTTACTTTCTTGTCTGATGACTGTATTATAAGTAGCTGTAGACTAGTGCCATTGAAGAAATTATTTTATATACCTAGACAAAAAATAATGTAATAAGTTGGTGGTGTAATATATAACGCAATTTAATTGTACTAATACTTATATCTAAATATAATATTCCTAAATTCTATAGCATTAAACTGTTGTTAAAATATAAGACAATCAGACTTCTGGATGGCCCACTTACCTTCTGCTCCCTCCCATATCCTGCGTCTTTACCGTCATCCGAAAAAAATGGGAACAAATTCCCGTTGGTGGTCTATTAACGTCTATTAACTGTTCATTTCTTCTTTCTTCGAGTAAGGTAAAGGCACCTAGACACAAATCCAGTCGAAACAATCTCGTGCTCTGATGTAGTTGAAAACCTGTCACATAGTAATGTACTTACGGCTAGGGCAACCAGCCTCATCGGTACCGTCGACGCAGTCAGAAATGCCGTCACAACGGCGAGTCGCTTCAACGCAGCGAGTTTCATCGCAACGAATGTGTGTGGAAGGACATTCTGCGAACAAATATTATGGTTTTAACACGATCTATGGTAAAGCTACCCTTGCCTATTGATGATCGTACCTCCTCGCCTCGCTCCTCCGTGACTCGGAAAACAAGTTAAGTCGTTGGTCTCGACTTTCATTTGTAGACTTTAGCAATCTTTACGGCAAGGCAGAATACCGGAAATGTGAGCATCCTTATTACTTTTGGGTATCGTGGTACCCAGTAATTAGGTTGTAGAGGTCAAACAAGCAGTCACTCTATGTAAACAACTGATATTCATTCAGGAACAAGAATAGGTTAGGTAGCTGAAGGAGATGATAATAATATCTTAGGATAACCAACACATCGTTATCTGTTCCCAAACTAGGCAGAACATGTACTATCATCATCATCATCATTTCAGCCGTAAGACGTCCACTGCTGGACTTAGGCCTCCCCCAATTTGGGGGGCTTTGCCATAATCGCCACGCTTGGCAGGCGGGTTGGCGATCGCAGTATGGTGGTAAAATGCATAGAAAACGCTGCTGCCCATTCTCTAGTAAGTCCCTTAGTCGCCTTTTACGACACCCACGAGAAGAAATGGGGTGGTGTTATTCTTTACGTCCGGCACCACACGGTTTCCGGCACCACACGGTTGTACATACAACATGTACCATATGATAAGTTAAATTAGTCCTATATGAACTTGGAGCAATTTCAGCAAACTCAGAAACAACTCATTTACACTGCCCAACTTGGGGATCGAACCCAGAACTCACTTTATCAACGAGGCAACCATTATATTTGTGCTGACCCGTGTCTCTCTTCTCCGTTAGGCCTCTTAAATGAACTCAAACTAAGTCTTAATGGGATAACACAAAGATTAACGACATAAATAAATAACATTTGAAGTGTGTAAATCACCTTATCCTAATCAATGGTAATGACAAAATAATTGATCAATATTTTACCATTATAAATTCGGCTAGTAGTAGCATCGTAGATGTCAGTATCAGTTTTAGTGGCTGGTTCCTCAGGTGTATCTTTACAAAAGAACAAAACAAAACAAAATTATAAAAAAAAACAAAAAGAAAAAAACGACACAAAAAAATAAAGCAAGAAGTTTCATAATTTACCAAAGGTAAAAATAAAGTCTGAGTTTGGGTTTAATTTGAAAAACGAATTCCAAAAACGCATTAATGAGAATATCATTATTCATCATCATTTCAGCCGACAGAAATCCGCTGCTGGATAAAGGTGGAGGCCTACTACCACACAGACAGAACCAGTCGAAGTGGCGATTTTTGGAGAAGCTCGATTACCGCCACTCCTACCGTTTCTGTACTTCCCACATCCAGTGAATTCCTACGGTCTTTATCAGGTGATGGGAGGTCCTGTAACGCAACGCCTTCCGGAACGCGGTCGTCACATCAGAACCTTTCGGCCCTATTGGCCACTAGCCCTGCCAGCTGCTAGTTAAGTTTGGCCATTTTTGGGCTATGCCGCTTATCTTAGTTCTCCAACTGATCTTTTAATTTCTAATTCGATCACGTAGAGAAACTCCACACATAGCCCCACTACATGTCGCCCTATGTGAGCGACCACATTTCAGTACATCACAGGCAACACGCACTGGTTGAAGACTTTCATCTTGAGACACAGCGGTATATGGGACGAGAAGAAATTGCGTAGTTTCCCGAACACTGTCCAGCCAAGTCGGATTCGACGATAGATTGCATTCTCGAAATTGGAGCTATATAACTGGACAGTTTGTCTTAGGTGAACTATTTCAAGTATTGCGTCTCTGATCTTCATGAGAGTGAATGTTACATAGACATTTGATATGGCCTGTATTTTGATTTTAAGACTTTTGGACGCCATATTGATGTTCTCTTCTATTGTAATTAAGGCCTCTATAGTCTGAGAACTATACGGTTAGCAAATTGAAGGTGAGTGCTGTATTCGCCCTTTCCAGTCCAGAACCTTGAAGACATCTTCCACTGCAGTGGTGAATAGCTTCGGAGAGATAACGTCTCCTTGTCTCATACCTCGATGCAGAAGGATAGGTTTGAAATCAGATTCTGGACTCGGAATGACATAATGGCGATTTCGTACATACACTTTAGCACCCCGATTTCCCGACAGTCGATCTGGCATCGTTGAAAAAACAGCAATACAGCCCATGTCTCGCTCGAATCAATGACTTTCTCCTAGTCCACAAACGCTTAGTAGAAAAGACGGTTGTATACTCTTCAGTATAACCCCACAGCGTATGTATGTGGTGTAAGGTGCTAAAACCTTTAAAGAATCCGGCTTGTTCGGGAGACTGGAAGTCGTCAAACGGAATCGGAATAAGAATATACAAATAATAAAATAAAATAAATATCGTACCAGTAGAGGTGGGTTCATTTGCTCCGCCTAAATCACCTCTTGGCCAATATCCGGATTCTTGGTCGTCGTAACCAGGTGATGGAGTCTCACT
The DNA here is from genome assembly GCA_947507805.1 of Aporophyla nigra. Lineage (NCBI taxonomy): Eukaryota > Metazoa > Arthropoda > Insecta > Lepidoptera > Noctuidae > Aporophyla > Aporophyla nigra. The sequence goes on along the minus strand of OX382291.1, from coordinate 5,485,892 downwards.
AGTACTAGCGACTGGGTTACGGTCATCTGGGTCATAAGGATACCTATTGTCAGGACCCGCACCTGGGCCATAAGGATCCTGATTAACTTGGTCAGCGTCTGTACTATAAGGATCCCGATGGTCAGGGCCCACGTTTCTACCATAATCATCCCGACGGTCTGGGTCAGCGTTTTCGTCATAAGGATTACGATTGTCAGGACTTACGCCCGTGTCATACGGATTTTCTCGTTCGTAAGGATTTTCTAAAGTTTGATTATATCCGTTGTCAGGCGTCCCGTCATAGCCGCTTGGAGTTTCTGGTGTTGCACCGTAAGGATTCCGATCATCTGGAGTAGAAGAGTCATAAGAAGTTCTCTCATCTGGATTCTCGTTACCAGTAAGCTGATCGTCCTTATCATCGATGTTGTTGTCGTAATCTACAGGTGTTTCTTCTGTTGGTGGCGGTGCTTCCGATGCTTTAAATTGAAAATAATAAAAATAAAAAAAACATAAACATAACATAGTTTATGAATGTAAAATTATGAATGTTTCGAAAATAAATATAAGGATCATAAACTGAGAAAAATGTGTTATAAAATTAAACTGTGTACAGTTGTTTTTAATCTACTCAGTGGCCAGCCTATGCAGAAATTTGCATTGATGACTTAAGCATAAAATGTAGGGCCATAAGTGGAGGCCAAACTTAAGAAGAGACAATCGAATAAATAACTTAAAATATTTCCACAGCCGGTAAAAACGTGTAAAAAAAATAAAAATGGTGGTTAATACTGACTATCAGGTACAGGACAATCGTATTCATCGGTGCCGTCCCTGCAATCTCTTCGACCGTCGCATTTTATCGACAGTGGCAGACAAATATTTTCGTCACACGTGAATTCATTGAAATCGCAGTCAAACGTGGTTCCTAAATAGAATAAAATAAAAATTAAATAAAATTAAACTGCAAAAAAAAACTATAATCTCAAAGTATTGAAAATTTTAGCCATTATAACAGCAAATACCTTTTTTAGAACAAGCTTTTAATTAACTAAAAATAACTTACGTTAATATAGAAATATTTACTGAGAAGTGTTAAATGGACGTTAGCACATCAAGCTTTGAAAAAAAACTAGTTCTGTATTTAAACTACAGCGATAGTTTTTGCCAAGACAAAACAAAGGAGCCAAAACACTAAGAGGCTATCATGTTTGGTTGAAGAGTTTCTATGGCGAGCCATCGGCTCCATGGTCTGATGATGCACTAAACCTTGGGCTAACTTATCAAGACCTTCTGTACCCATCATGAGGCTCTGGGCTAGGACTTGACAAAACAGGGACTAGCTTATTTAGTTGAGGATTTCATATGGCCTCCTTCAGGCTTTATTATCAGACCAGGTCATGGTACTATTTATTGCGTTGTCACCAAAGTTACCAGTACATAGGCATGCTATGTTTCAACTCAATCAGGAAATGCTTGATAAATGGATGATAAACAGAGTAACTGAAAACTGGCTTATTTCGTATGAACGAAGCCAGTTATAAATAAAGCTTGTAAAAAGAAAGAATATGAAAGAAAAACTAAGGTAAACTAAAAATTTGGTGTTTGATTGAATACAAGTTAAAAGTATTATTAATGTTTTTTTTTTTTGCAAGGCCCTATACTCAAGGCTCTATAGATATCTTCGTCGTCAGATATTATGTTTACCTGGGTCAATTAGTTGGGCACTGAAGTCACCATCACGAACTGATGTCTCTCCAAGACGGCCGTTGTTTTTGATATGATTTCTCAAAATATCTGTGATGGTGTCCGTATCTTCGTTTCTTGTCGTCACAATGTCCAAGGTGACTTTGCAGAGGAAATCGTCGTTGACTAGTGACCTGGAAACAAAAAAAAAGTATTTATTCATTTGTTATGACTCGATCAGTTGGCTCTTTGTCGTGAAAGCTCATCTTGGAAGCGCGTTGAACAATGATGCTATTAAACTAGTTACTTTGAAACTCAGGTTATGATATCATACCTAACTTAATGTAAGTTAGATAATATTATCTAACTTATATTACAGTACGTTTATGCTGGTTGCATTTAGGCTATGTTATCATATGATAACATAGCCTAAATGCAACCAGCATAAACGTACTGTAATCCTCAAAGGTTGGCAAGCCATGCACACACTGTTTATACCTCAAAGGCGAACGCCTCCTTAGGAACGAATTACACTGACGCAGAAGCTACACTATTTAACATTGTGGATTGCGTCTATCTTCACATCCTTTAGGTATCAACTTGGCACCATCGTTATTATCCTTCTACTTTTATCCCAAGTTATTAGGCGTCAGCGCATCACGTCTTTTTTCCATTCATCTCTATTAGCTGTCATTCCAGAAAGCTCAACCAGCTTTGAATGAAGAACAGGAAAAATTTACAGGCAAGCGTTGTTTGGTACACTATCAATTTTTTTGTTGTGTGCTGCTTCAATCTTCAATTCATCGTCGCTAGTGTGTATCGATCCTCATCCGTCGTTTAGGAGACGACATGAAGCGTGTATTAACGTGTGACTGCGTTTTGATTTGGTGCGACTAACTGATCTAGGCTTATAGCGGAGAGTGTTGCCTTTGTACGAGTGGATATGTATGTATTTATCCATGTATTCTCGATACATGGATAAATACATACATATCCACTTACTCAAAGGAAGTAAGCTGTACGATTCCGAAGATTAGTGTTGAGACTGAATAATAGAATCGGAAAATGAAATTAGCAGGTTCATTTGACAGTTTGACTGGCCTGTTAGTCTAGTGGTTAGTGACCCTGACTGCTAAGACTGAGGTCGTGGGTTCGATTCCCACCCAGGACAAATCGTTGTGTGGTGAGCACGATCATTTGTTCTGTGTCTGGGTGTAATTTATCTATAATATGTATGTATTTAGAAATATATAAGTATATTTATCAATTTTCTGGTTGCCATAGTACAGGCTCTGCCTAGTTTGGGATCAGATAACGGTGTGTTGGTTGTCCTAAGTTTGACAACGTAGTCTCCCTTCTTTTTTGTAGTATATTTATTCATATCTAAACGGATACTAGTAGGTAGCCTATTTTTAGACTCACATACCTATTTAAGTTAGTCAACAAGCTGGGAAAGAGAGTAACTAGACTGACGTCTGGACTGATGTGACGATCGCTACTTGTGGTGGGTTATTATTTATTAGTTTCCTTGCCTCGAAAAACACATTAACCCTTGGTCCCAGCTGTAATTTCTTCAATCCATCCATCTTTGAAAATTTTATTTTTACGGGCAGTTAGAAGCCAGAAGGTCTGACAATCAGTCTTAGGGGTTAGCCGGTAGCCAGGTTGGTGTTGTAAAAAAATACTGATTCAACTGTATTCGGTTAGACTTTGCATACACTGCGCGTAATATATGTAGGTATTTTGTATATAAGTATACTAAACAAGAGGACCCGAACAGGCTGTCAAAAGTTCTGTGATGATTATGACGATGTAGATCAACACTTACTGTATCCTGACGAGACTCGACCGCTGCGTGCCGGGCAGGCTCTCGTAGAGCAGGTCCACAGCATTGGCCAGCGACCGAGAGATGTTCAGGAATTCGGGAGAGTCCCTGTTGGAGTACGCCGTGATGTATGGCTCCATGACAAGGAAAGTGACGCGGAGGGTCTCTGAAAAAATATAAAAATATCGTTAATTGTACCGATAGGAAAATCTCCACACGACTTCGTTTGGGCCTACTTAGATATCTGAACGCGCCCATACGTTTCAAAGGGTTACGTATTTTTAAAATTTCAACAGGTTAGATTTTGGTATAAGTTTTCCGGTAGTTTGTGACAATCCAATACATTTTTTTTTACAAATCAGTTTTTCTTATCGTTATTGCTGATAGAATTCCTCTTTACCTAAGCTCTCTAGAGAATAATTAGGTACTGAACTATATATTTGAAGTGACACTAGCAGTCTAACAGCAGGGTTATGGCGTAACACACTAATGGTATTAATTTTGACAGTTCAACAAGATTCATTGCGTTATTTACGTTGTTGAACAGATATTTTTTCGAACATATGAAACAATGGATTACCTCCAAAATTATTCAGATTTTGACTAATAGTGTGTTATGCGATTAAGTTGCAATTTATTCTTGCGTTTGTAATTCAATTTTACATTCATAAACTGTGTTTTTTTTTGTGAGGTCAGTGGTGCAGTATACTTGAATGAATATTTATCCTGTTACTGGGTTTTCTGTTACAATTTAAAGTAACACTCCAGAGTCTGAATTTGTACCCACCCAACTGAAATATTAGAACAGGCGAGTGGCCTAGGCCTTTATAGTCGTGATGTTACTACTTACTTTCCCTCGGCTCCGAATCCGACTTGTCCGGTACTCCGGACCCGATGTCCAGGTCTGCATCATCCTTGCCATAACTGAAATAATCAAATATTTATATTTAAAAATTTAAAAATTAATTTTATTTCTGTAAATTGGGTGAAAACACCACTGAAATAACTAGACAAGTTCTGTATTTTGTATCCGATTACTCAAAAAAAAAAGGCTGGATCAAAGTGTCTCTTTTAAAGTCCGCCCATAATCTTGGCCTGGGCATATGATTTTTTACGAATGATAAAAACTGAGCTAACTAAAGACTAAGGGATTACGAAGGGCATTACAGGAACTGAAAACGACCTTAATTGTTTTTAACCAACTCTAAAACAGGCGAGTTTCGTAATTCGTATGTCTGTGTATTTTACGTTTTATCTAAATTACTATGATGCATTATATTAATGGTAAAAATTGTTTACTTAAAAATACAATTCAGCACGTTTTCGAAAAGACCACTCATCATAGCAGTAATCTTAAGGTAATTTAATTTAATATGCCCCACCAAATATTCTTGATTGACTTTTATTAATTACTAGATCTAGCCCGCGACTTCGCGAATCTTTCCTTATACGAAACTGCATCGAATGAAATCATAGAAAAAAAAAAAAACTAAAATCTATGAATGCAGTTCGTAATTACTCAATAATTTTAAGACAGTCTACTAAAAATGATTTTTGTAGCGTAATCGGTTAAGCCCTTGCTGCCTCGTCTCAACTTCCACCCTATCTTACTAAGTCAGACAAGAAATCAAGACACGGGACATTAGGACTCTTATACTAAATCTTAATACCTTTTTAACGATGTTTAATTCATTTGCAACGGAGAAGGAACCAGATTTTTACATTTCATGGCATCATCTTTTAATATAGGTAGTTAAAGACTGATGCCAGAAAATACAAAAAACATGCATAAAACATAAATAAACAATATCCTATGGCACGAAGCAATGGTCCTGCAGAAGTTTTTAATTGGATCCATACTTCTAGAGATTACGTCTTACATACAAACAAACATTTTTACCTCTTTACGATATTAGTTTAGAAGTATAGATGAGATAAAATGGTGTAAAAAAAAAAAACGTTTTAAATGACCGCTTACCTGCCGTTGTCGTCTGGAACTGCATCAGTGGCGGTTTCCGTCTCCTCTTCTTTAGGTGAGTCAAAGAAGCTAAACGGATCTGAAATAACACAAATATAAATTACTAGGTATTTGCCCGCGATTTTATCTACGTAAAAATTATTGTTTCGACATAAAATATATCCTAGAACAGGGTCACTCAAAGTGGGGTTCGCCATGCGACGGTAGGGGGTTCGCGGCAAAATTTACGTAATGGCTGCTGGGTAACTGGCAGGCGCGTACGGAAAGCATGAAGGAACGCGACTGTCGCTCGCTCGTGGCATGACACGGTGCGCGTAACCTTTTATTCAATTAATATACTTTATTTTATTCTATATACAATGTTATTCTTTTCTTGTTTTGTTGGGGGTTCACTGTCATCTGGAAACTGGAGTGGGGGTACGTAGAACCAGAAGTTTGAGAAACCCTGTCCTAGAATATCGCATCGCCCACCCGCGATATGGCCTCGTTTTCTCTTAGCGTTCTTACTAACCGTCCTCAAGAATTGGCTCTTTCATTTAATCATCAACAGCCTAGAATGTTCCCACTGCGGGGACCCAGGCTCGGTGAGACGGTGTGGGCCATAATCCACCATGCGGGTCCAGTGCGGTTTGTCACATTTCTTTGAATTTTTGGTTCTAAGACATAGCGGTCTCTTTACTATGTTCTCCTACACTGTTTTGAGAGCAGTGGTGGTGAAATAATTGACACGAAGTAAAGCGCCTGCTTGCGTTCGAACTCACAACCTACTACTCGTAAGTCGCGGCCGTTACCGCACGTCAGTGTAGCGTAGCGTAATGACGAAATTCAAAAGAATAAGAGGTCAGTTTATACTGGTTTTTTTTTCCACTAACGTGTGGCCTACGATTCCTATACTGAAGTAATTCTTATAAAATGGTTTGTCATAATATCAAGTAAAACTTACTCCATTGCCTCTTGAAGCGTTTGAGGTTGTCTAAAACGGTGGGTTCCTCATGTTTTACTTCAAGGAACTCGTTGGAAGCATCTTCCTCTCCCTCCCAGTAGATGTCGTTGGTTGATGACACCTGAAACAAGACAAATATTCTTCATAAGACAAATGTTCTCTTATATAATGAACACTTTATATAATTATGACAAATTTGATGATTTAGGAATGATCATAATCACGGAAAAAGTTCTAAATAAAGTTTATATCTTTTTATCGCTACTTTAATACTATTTTCCGACTGAAAATGAATTTTCAGCCAAAAACGTATAAAATTTTCAGAAAAGAAGAAAAACAAGGTTTTTGAAGCTTGTAGTCTTGTTTTCGGCCGGTTTATAGCCGAATACGAAAATATGGCTGAATCATGATTCGTTCGACGAAAATGAAACTTCGCCCCCGGTCCATATTTAATACCAGCCTATTACTGCCCCGCTACACTGGAAAGGCCTCTGCTCATACGGATAAGTCCAGAGCATTTGCCACCATGCTTGCTCAAGAGGGGCTGGCGATATCTGACTTAAATTAACTATCAAGTCCAGATTTCCTGACGATGGTTTTAAGACCTTGACCACGACCTTTATTTTTATTCAGCCCTACACTGCTTTCAGAACCATTAACATTTTATTCCACAGCAACTAAATCACTCAATGGATTGGAGTCTATCGACAAGCCGGCCTGCAGTGATTGAGAGAAGCAAAATAACTCGCAGTTTAAAGCCTATGTAGAACGTCAGCTTCCCAAGAAAATTCGTGAAGAAATATTTATTAGCTACATAGGACCCTCGGATTATATGGAGAATAAGTAAATAGGTGTTGCGTGATTGGTCAGACCCTCTCACTGGCCCCGCCTTTATAACGATCTCGATTTAACTGCTGATTCCCGTCCAAGTAATCTCCGCCTTTATTTTATACATTATAATATAATACAAGCGTCACTTTTCAGTTTCTGTCTTCAGGCAAGAAACACGGTTTTTGCCGCGAACTATGAGGTCGGAACTGCAACGCGTGCACTCGATCTGTGCAGGTGAGTGCAACGCTACACTGGCACATTTCATCAGAAAAAAATGCTACTATTACAAAGTTTATTTAACTAAGAAAATACTTAATAATTACTGAAGACAAGTGAAATAAAATCTTATTTTAAAAAAATGGGGACAGAGGACACTGCTTGGATCAATACGCGAGCCTTGAATTTGGGGCGTTGTTAGCGCGTTTCATTCATTCACTCAAGTGTTGAGTTGTTAATTAAATTGTTCTTTAAGTCGCTTGCGCCCAATAATACACTACTAGCTTTAAGTACTAACTATGAGTATATCCTATCCTATGATCTTAAAGGGTCTACTTAAGTGCCATAACTACTGCGTTATGGTCACTAGACTTGAAGGCTTTTATTCGCTCGACTAATCCTACGCGATCCTGAATATTCAGTAAAAAGTGTGATACCTGATGGTGCAGGCAGAGAAGTGCAATGACTTAACTAGTGAAATTTGTTATGTGGGTCGACGACATTACACATTTCGCTAGTTATGTTATAAGTCCCATGTAATAAAGGACGAAATAAAGTGATAGAGAACGCAAGTAAAATCGAATAAGAAAATTGAAAATTCATGAAATTTCTATCGGTAATTAATTAAAAATTTGCTGTTTCATTCATTTTGAACGCCTTGTACAATTCCATACTATACTATTATTACAATTCTACACTATTCTATACTACACACTATGTAATTAATGTAAAAAAAAAATCGAACAGTCGTTAGGGATCCTCAGAAGACCATAACTCTGACAACCAGTCTTACCAACGGGTAACGTGTTACCCAGACAGTTGGTTGTGGAGGTCACATAGACAGACGCTCCATTTGACATACTGATAACGGTAACTGGAAGCCACCTTGAACATAGATTGGAAAAAGGGTAGGCGAATCACCTACTACACCAGTAGGTACATACTATTTAAAAGGGTTGTGTTATAATCATCATCATCATCATTTCAGCCGTAAGACGTCCACTGCTGGACTAAGGCCTCCCCCAATTTTTGGCTTTGCCATAATCGCCACGCTTGGCAGGCGGGTTGGCGAACGCAGTATGATGGCAAAATGCACAGAGAACGCTGCTGCCCATTCTCTAGTAGGTCCCTTAGTCGCCTTTTACGACACCCACGGGAAGAAATGGGGTAGTGTTATTCTTTACGTCCGGCACCACACGGTATGTTATAATGGTAGAATGAAATTCAATGGTGTTAAAAATCATCATTAAATGTCTTAACAAAAGTCCTGTAAGCACATCCCACAAACAGATCACAAATCATCCGAAAAACACGACGCGTTTTGTCTGAAGCTTAAATAGAAGCAACTAACGCCATCTGTGAGCCGTGACATGAACTACTACCGTTTCAGGCTAGCCAAATGCAGTACAACTTTCAGCCCTCACTCTTGTTAAAAGTGAGGTGAGATTGTTGCGAGTTCGGTATGTAAATTTTATTTTAAACTAGCTGACCCGACAGACGTTGTCCTGTCTCTGATGATATTTATTTTGAGCACGCATTCTGTCAATTCTATGTCAAATGTCATAATGTTACATTAAAAAAGTTTACATTGTCCTATTATATGGTTGTTAAGTATTCTTAAATAAGTGTTCTTAAAATTTCTAATTTTCCGTGCAATTTAGATAATTTTTTCTTCATAAGAACCTTCTCCTGACAATTACAAACACAAAAACAAAAAATAAAGTGAAATCGGTCCAGCCGTTCACGCGTGATGGCGTGACCAAGGGAAATAGAGATTCATTTTTATATATATATAGATATATAGACTAGGTTACTAGGACTTTTAAGAATTATTGAATTTTTTGTAATAAAATGAAAATTAAGAATATAAATAAGAACGATAATATTAGAGTCTAAGTGTACTGAAAAAAAGTTATACTTAGTACTTCATCATATTATAATCCCGAAAATCTGACAACCAGTGGGTATCGTATTACCCAATAACTGGGTTGTGGAGGTCAGATAGGCAGTCGCTCCATATAAAATACTGATATTCAGCGGCATCTAGTTAGATTGGAAGCTTACCACGTCATAGTTGGAAAAGGCTAGGCAGATGATGATGATCATGATGACTTTATCACATTAAAATATGCCTTCAGAGGTTTATACAATAAAAAGGCGAAAACATTAACACGTATTTAAAAATCGAACCACCCCTACCCTTATTAACATAAGACGGAACGGTACACCCGAAAAAAACGTTAAAATAACAAGAACCGGACAAGAGATCGTAAAATCGTCATTAAGTCGTTGCGGGGAGTCATGATTCGCAAATAAATCGACACTCGAGCCGCAATTAGGGGAGGGTGGGGTCGTCGGCACAAGGGGGATTTCCTTGCAATTTTAGTTAGTCCGACATGATCCGTCGACGGGTGAGAACGACAAGACTTGCAAGCTAATGGCCGCGGCGCGGCGCGGCGGGACGGACGACTTGCCCCGACTCACTCTTTACTCGGTGCGATACTTCGTCGAAAGTGTTACTCAGACGTCAGTTTTTTTTTTTTTTTTATGCCACCTTTCAGAAAGTTTAATCTTTTTATTTATATAAAATGATGGCAATATCGACAATTTACATTTTCTTCTTTATTTTTCATGAAAACACGGTCAAAGTATTTTGTTACATAACTTATCGTCATACCTTTATTCCTCAACGGGTTGGGCAGAGGTGGTGTATTGTAATTTTCAATGTGTAAATTATTATTATTAAATACTTTGTGTTGGTAAGGTTAACAATAACGGTATAAATTTCTACCGCAAAACTTAAAACAAAACGTTTCGTAGGGTAATACATAAGTAGGTATTTCAAACTACAATTTCAGTGTCTGCAGTTTGGAAGCCCAGTTGAAAACGTGCCCGGCTTACGGGTTGATGAGCGAACAATGTATTGTATTCTACATTATTCGGTTGAGCTATATAATGTTGTTACTATACAAGTAATACGTACAAAAAGTCTTGTGTTATTCAAAGTCAAAATATCGTATTTCACATAAACCTAAATAGGCACTTTTGAATCGTCAGAAACCAGGTGCAGAGGGGTAATTGCGGAACTTTTTATCGGTAGGAATTGGTTTAATATTCATAGTTAAACAACATTCATTGCGTTATTTACGTTGCTGAGCCGACAATTTATTCAAACAAATGACGCAATGGTTTAGAAATAATCTTCAATCCCATTCAGATTCTGATAAATTGTGCGTTTCGCAATTAGGGTGCTGGTTAGGTTAGGTGCAGGGCAATTGGTTGATTCCTATAGAAAAAAGATGGCAAGAAACTCCGCGATTACTGTTTTGAACATAATTGGCTATTACAATGTTTTCAATTTGCCATTATGGGAGGATAGTGTAGCCTGTCAACAAGTACCAGGTCCTTAATAAAATATAAAAATCTATATAAACTAAATGACAAGATTGCCTGGACAACCACTTATAAAGATTTGAAATCAGAATAGTAGGTAGAAGAATTTGTAAAAATATAAGTTACAGTAACATCGTAATTTGGGAAGTGTAATATGGAAAATGGAGTTGAAAAATAGATTTTACAGTTTAAGGTACGTTGAGCAATGGCAGTCGAAGTAATAAACAAAATTTCACTTTATTGAATTTTCATTAAATCATAAATGATTTTATTTCTGTAAGTAGGTTAGTACAAACACTTTTACAAGTCAATAATATTTTTTTGAGCTAGATGATGTCGACGTTTCCTATCTGACTATTATTGTGAAAACGTATCACTTCCTTGAATACTGGCGGGAAAATGTCTCCTGAAAAAGTCGTATAGTGAACATAGACACTATAAATGTAAAAAAATAAAATGCAAATTGTTTATTTGCACCATCAAGTGACAAATGGTTGGCTGAATCGAGTATCTCTCCTGAAACTCGCTGCAAACATTAGTACTCGATCGTAAAACTAGATGGCGCTGTTGTCGCCTACAACCCTTGCCTACAACTGAACGCCCTCTTGAAACATCACGGTTTTATGAAGTGTCAAAGGCGTGGGTAGGTAGTAGTAAATTAACACGTTATGGGTAAAATCATAAAAAGTCAAAAAATTTACTTAGTGTTGTTTCACTTTAAATAGATTATTTATTCCATAAATACATTATTTATTCCAAAAAAATTGACGCTAGACAGCAACGACATGTTCAGATTTTGTACGTGTTGTCGGCCATAAAGTCCAACAAGGCCTGAATGGAACAAAGAGTGTCGGACACATAGTCCGACATGGCAGTTAACAGCGTTAAATATGAATTTAATAGGTATGTAATAGCAGGTACGCTCTGAATGTTTTAATTAATGTAATAGACAGTACCCGAGAGAAATAGACAACTGATAGGAAAACACAATTTCTCTCTTACATGCTGGATAAATGCATAGGAAATGCCTCGCGAATAATTGGCAGACGCGTCGGAATATACGAAAACATCCTTTGTTTTATTTCTAAAATGTTCAGTAAAAACATCATGTTAACTAAAACAGGCGTGTTTGTTTTGTTAAATACAATATAATATATTTATTGTATGTTTAAACAGAGTTAACATCTCACACGATTACTTTTGCACCTATATTATGCATGTGTGTGTGAGTGTGTTATAAACGGTGGCCAATAAAGTGTGATGACGTTTACTGTCGATATTTTTAGAACGGTTGATCGTTATTACGTAAGTAATGTGATTCAGGAAACTGGTAACGTTAATAGGTTTGGTTACAATAGTACATACCTACCTATCTCTACCTAGAGAATTCTTAGTTCGATTCAAACATTTTCTAAAAGTAGCTCTTTTACTACTAAGATCGAAACTTATTTCTGTTCTTTTCACCTAACCTTACATACTACCTTCTGACATACTAGCTCACAGCTTGCAGTTCATGATGTTCTGATTATCGCGAGTTTCTTTTGTTTTTTTAGTAATATGTAATCAGCTAATAATGTGTTCACTGCTGGGACACACTGGTATCTTCTCCGTGAGAGGGCCGTACCATAATCCACCACGCTGGATGTCACATGTCTTCGAACAAGGTCTATGACATATCGACTTCCTCGCGATGTTTTAAGGATCTCTCCCTTGGAAGGTTTTAGCAATAGGTAGGAATTAAATAGCCCCGCTGCGGCGCTACTTTTCGGTAGTACCTTCTCGAGGCTCTACTTCGAGTAGCTCCTGAAATTATTATATAATGTTTCATAAAATAGTTGTTCAATAAACACGATCGTGAAAGTAGTTTATATGCACTAAGAGGGTTGTATTGATGATTTATAATTTTCAAATAGTTCTTGTTTATACGAAAGAGCGATGGTCACTGGTAAAATTGTAGACTTAGAATCGATGGAACCTGTTACCCTGTACTAATATAATACAGATCTAGGTTTTTTTTTTTTTTTTGATTGATCACGCTTTTCTCTGGAGATACTTGCTTAATTGACTTTTAAAAAATTGCTGTCTTTTACAAAACGTAACGATGCGATACGATGGGTCGGGAGTGAAGCGAGTTTTATAAAAATAAGTACGTTAATATAGTAGTTATATTGAGTTTATTACGACTTCTACGCGAACGAAGTCGTGGGCAGGAGCTAGTGTCTATTCATAATTCTAAATTGAAATCGTTATCGACTCTCGATTGGAATTGGATTTCAAAAGTGTATTCTGCCCGACGACGTTCGATTTCTAAACATCTTTTTAATGATCAATTTGTAGCCACCATCACCACCACTCGCTTGTTTGTCAAACTTCCTACAGGTCGACGTCAACGTGGAAAAAACTGGAAGGGTAATGTCATGAATCAATTAGTCGACGATCACACTGGCGATGGCGTTAGAAAATCGCAGCTGGCTTCTTCCGCACTCTGGATTTTGAACTCTTGGTGTTAAACTGATTACTGAGAATCCAACAGAGTGAATCTCAGCATATCCAAAATCTAATAGTGTGTCTTGCTCGTTCGATTTTCAACTCTCGGTGCTCAGCAGTGCGTTCAAAATGTTATTACGTCCGTGTCCGTGTGGGCACGTGGGTTTATCGCCAAATAATAAATTAAAAAATTAAATTTTAAACCAATTACTTCTTGCTGATTGTCGGTCAACTTCTACGTCGAAAGGTCAAAGGTTCAATGAATATTAGGTAGGTAGATGAATAGTGCGTTCTATAACAATTTCAATCGCGGCAGTAAATATTATTATTTTAAAGCAAACCTTCTGTTAATTTTAGACAACAAAATGCGTCCATTTTAACGTAACTATTTCTGCAAATCGCTTAGTTCATATCTCTCCCGACTCTCAAGCGGAAACGTTAAGTATCAAGATCATTTATATATAGCAGTTCGCGTATGTAAACATAGATCTGATATTTTTAATCTAAACATACCTATTAACTGAAAGATGGTTGTAATATGTACGTACCGCATACCTGGAAAGTTGGCGATTGATAGTTAGCGGGTTCAAAAGAATGGGGGAAACCAGAACACGGATAATTAGGTCAAGAAGTCAAGATCACGTTGTTTGTGCGTACTCCGTGCGTAGTAACGTAAACAGTAGGCGGTTATTGCGTGCATTAACTTTGTAAAGCGGGTGTTGGAAGTTGATTTTATCTATTTATTGGTTACGTAATATCGACCTAGTAAATACTTATATCCCTATGGTTGAATATTCCTTGCACGTTATTAAACGGCAACCTATTTTTGCCCATGTGACAGCTTAGTCTTAAACTTAGTGAATGTTCAATTTTACGGGGGGTGTTGTTAAAATTGGTAAACCCTAATGTCATTATTTGAAATGTATAACTACTACACTGCTTTTTCCGTGGATGACGAAATTTATTATCTAAACTATATATATATATGACACCTCAAGATACGGATTCCTACTATATTTACAAATTAATCTCTCAAAAAGAGGTACAAAAACTGTTTAATCATCATAATTTCATAGTTATAAGTATTTTATCTTTAAAGGAAAGGAAACGTTTTAAAATCATCCCCTATTTTACTCCTTTACGGGATGATTTGACAAAAATGCTGAAGCAAATTTTTTTTATAAAAATTGTTTTACTTAGTTACCTACGAATCTTACAAACGATCAGAAATGCTTGAAACGTAGTAGGTACATACTTTTTTGCATGTCCCGTGTAAGTAATGAATAAATTTCTAGAATATATTTTCTAATACTTGGAAATTCGTAATTATTCTTAAACGTAGTAAGTACCAACCCGAATAAGTTTTAATTACTATTTTCATATTACCAGCTTCAATTTGAAACACGGAAAAGCGAGCTCGTCTGCCGTGATAGAGACACAAAGAATCGCTAGGGAGAAGGGTTCGCTGACGAAAATTAAGAATCCGATGGATAAAATTGTGATAAAATGCTGCGTCACTGCACAATTTATTCGCAAGTGTCATAACAAATCTATGCAAAGTGGTAACTGCGAGATATCTACGAATTTGTGTAGTTCATTAAATCTTTAGTAAATCGTAATCTCACTAGCCATTTTCCAAGTATTTTGGGGTCGGCTTCCAGTCTAACCGCATGTTCGAGTTGGACTCAAACTCGCCACTTCTCTCTTGCCTGTCGCCTTTCAACCGAAATAGTAAAAACGAAATTATTTTGAACATCTATACTAAAAATAAATGCGAAAGTAACTCTGTCTGTCTGTTACGCTTTCAAGACTAAACCACTAACCCGATTTTGATGAAATTTGGTACGAGGTAAATTTGGTCCGAGATAACCGACATTTACGCAGAAGTCACGCAAAAGCTAGTAATAAATTAATGTAAAATTAATCTGCCATTTTTTTTTTTTAAACTGTTCAGGCAGGGGCCATAGTCTGCACATAGTCATATTTAACCAGTACACTATTGTCACCCAAACCAATAATCCAATATATTTGTTTCCATATCCTGCAATAGTCCGACACCATTGGGGGTTGACCTTGGGTGCACTTGCATAGTGCGAATTGTGATAATAGTCGGCTAGCGCCTCATTTAATTAAAAGCGTCCAAGAGAGGGGCCTCTGCGGGCCTCTGCGAGTTGGCTTTGGCCCCTCTTACGATACGCGTACCATGGGGACCAGTGATTATGTCAAACACACAACAATAATAGTAGTTTATTCATCAATGAGTAACAATACAATGGAACATATTCGGTGAGCAACAAACTGAGGATCGCTTGTATCATGTGGCTCTATATTTTTAATTTTATTTATTTTAAACCATGATGTAGCTCTCATAATTACACACTATTATTACTGCACTATTATTATTTTCACTTTTATTATATAATGTTTTATTTGATTTAATGTATTTTAATTTATTGTATTTTAATTTAATGTATTTGAATTTTGGTGTATTTTATTTTAATGTTTTAATGAATTTAATGTATTTTGTTTTAATGTTGTAATGAATTTAATGTATTTTGTTTTAATGTTGTAATTAATTTGATGTATGTATTTGTGATTCAGTTATTGGGACTTTGTGCCTTAACAAATAAATAAAAAATAAAATAAAAAAATGATATTCGTAATAATTAACACAAAGTAAAGCGCCTGCTTGGGTTCGAACTCTCGACCTACGAGTATTACTCGTAGGTCGTGAGTGTTGTTACCACTGGGCCCGTAGTCTAACACTACAGCTCAAATATTTTTACATGAAGATAAAATTAGAATTAAACTAAAATACTCCAAGGCTTACTTAAGTCCTTAATATCGGGCAAAAAAATAATAGAATAACGAAGAAATGGGCAAGGGGTATGGAGTTTCCTCATTAATAGGCACCTAGCTATATTAACGAAGGAGGGCCGTCTAATTGTCTTCACAATTAGTAAAAGGGACCGCCTCCCGAGTTGAATAAAATTTGGAAGGTCGAATAGCGTATATAAACATTGTGTGAAAATAGTTCGATAATAAAGAATTCGTTTAAGTGGGAAATCAACAGATTTTGTAATTGTAGTTCGTTAAAACGCAATTCGTCAATTCGAAAAATATTGCACATTTTAATAAAAAAGGCAGTCACCCTATAGAAATGAAAAATTAAAATGATGAAATGACGGTGGTCCCGTTATAATTCGTCGGTGTTCCTGCCACACAGAGTGGCAGGGTCATCTTCGTTAAACCTGTTACTACGGATTTTGTACCTAAATAATACTAAGCCCAGTGAGGAAACTGTTATGGAGGAAAAGGATCTGTAATACAGGTTTTACCTACAACAGACACCAGTCTCTATTAAGTGTTACCTTGAATTTGTACTGTGTTTGTGATTATGACAGAACAATAAAGAATATTACTATTACTAAAGGTTATAAAAAAAATGCTTTTCCATACTTTCTGACTATGTAGATATTGCACTTTTCTCTAAAAGACTACTACAAACAAGCAGAACAATCTACGTTATCCGTCCCCCGTCCCGTTCCAAAAATGAGTACTTAAGGTCATCTAATACCTGCCAGGGTCGCGAGATTAGTTTGAAAGAGGTACCGTGGCCCTAGCACATGGGCAACTGATGGAACACGGGTGGGTTTTAGTCAGTAAAATATTGAAACGCCCTCCCGCTCCGCCCAAGAGCGGGAGATGTCAATTGATGATTTCCCATCCAAAAAAAAACGTCTAGAATCAAGTGCTGAATTTATGGTCTCAGTTTGCACTTAGATGTCCCAACCACCCAAAATACTATACACAATGCTATTAACGTAACATTTCTTCATCATCATTGTAGGAGTTTCCTACACTTAGTGATATGATAACGGGGCGATTCTATTGGGGTGATGAAATAAAACCGACCACCGTGAATGTTCGTTAAACACTGATTTATTGAAATATATTTTTACACATTATTTGCAATAATGGGTACAAATGCTGTGTGTGCAGAATGCACGGCGCATAAGTCGTTAAAGCAATGTACGGTTCCGTACATCCTGCCCGCCCAAACGGGATAACTGAAATGATTGATCGATAGGCAGAGTATTGTAGTTACAGACAAGTTGATATGAATAAATAACAGAATAATAATAGATTGATAGATAGCTAATGATACAAATGCGGTAAAACATTAATTTAAATTACTATTTTAAGATACACAATGTCCTTAATCATCGCGGTCTTGTAAGTGCACTGAACGCATTAACGTTGGCGAGGTGGCCCTATCTACACCGCTAATTGTAAACACTTCACTACACTTTTTCACTGATTCCGCTAAACGTGATGTTACCGGCGCGGTGTCCGCCGGCGCGACCGTCACTGGCCCCACCCAGCCAGCCTCCTGGCCCTGGGGGGCCGGCGACGCTGGTACTGATGTTCTGATGAGGTACACGACAACACAACCCAAGATGATAACCGAAGCTACACTGATGTACAGCACAGTATAGTGATGAATGTCGTGAATGCTCAGGTCTGTAGATGACTGTTCCTTCACCTCGTCAATCTGAGCCCTTAACTGATTCCACATGAGACGATGATCTTCGGCTACTGTGAAGTTCTCTGGTGCAGACGTTTTCATGATTTTGTTTAGCATAGACACCTCTGGGACTTCGATGTAATGATGAATATTTACATGATTGATGAAATTATTATGAGCATAAATACTAAATGTATCCCCTTTCAATATGCAACCTTGACCTAGGGTAATAATCGCGTTGCCGACAAGGTTGACCATTGTGACTCCGTTGGCGCAAATTATGCGCACTTGGCATTCCGAGCAACATGTATACAACCAGGTGTTCGGCCTGTGCAATTTGATCCATTGCTCTTCACACGATGATTTTACGGAGTGGCATAATTGTTTTTTATTGAATATTTCGATTTCACAGATAGACTGCTTTATGTTTACATCGTAAATCTGATTTGATAAAGATTCCATGACTTTCTTGATAAGTTGAGCTAGCAGAAACGCACCGCATAGCTCTAGTCGAGGCAATGATACCTTTTTTGCTAGAGGTGCTAACTTTGTTTTTGCTACAGAGAGCGTCGATGTGTACTCGCCCTTATTGTCTTTTGCTACTACATACACAACACATGCGTATGCTATGTCAGAAGCGTCACAAAATCCATGAATTTGATATGATTGATTAGTGTTACCGAGATAACGTGGTATGTTAAATTGATCTATGATGTCGAAATCATTTTTAAGCTGAATCCAGTCATCTTGAACGGATTGCGAAACTTCTTCGTCCCACGATACATGTGATGACCATGCATTTTGAAATAGCAGTTTTGCTCTGATTGTTAGTGGCGAGAGCCAGCCCAAGGGATCAAATAGTTTTGAAATTTCCGAAAGTAGCTGTCTCTTTGTGACGCGTTTGTCATGATGCTGTAATTGAGTTTGAAAGCTAAAGCTATCCGTTGATGGGTTCCATCTCAATCCAAGTGCTTTTCTTGTTTCTGAACACTTGAAGTCTAATGGGTTATTGAGTTGGTCAGGTGATAGATGCACCAATAGTTCCGGTACGATACTGGACCATTTCCGGAGATTCATACCAAAACCTTTCAGCATCTCAATGAGTTGATGCTGAAGCTCCCTGGCTTGATGAATGGTATTTGCTCCACTAAGCAGATCGTCCATATAGAATGATTGATTTAATGCCGATGCTGCGAGTGGATATTTGTCGGCATCATCTATTGCCAGCTGTTTAAGCGTTCTCATAGCTAAGTATGGAGCGGCCTTAGTACCGTACGTCACGGTAGCAAGATGATATTCATTGAGTACGTCCTGAGATGATTGCCGCCAGATGATTGATTGAAGATGACGATCTGACTGTTTAATATAGATTTGCCGGAACATTTTCTCTATGTCCGCTGTGGTAACATAACTGTAGGTTCTCCAGTTTAAGATGAGTGTCATTAGGTCCCTTTGTAGATTTGGTCCACAACACATGAGATCATTTAGGCTTTTGCCCGATGTGGATTTCGCCGACGCATTGAAAACGACTCTAAGATTTGTTGTTGTTGAATCTAATTTCATTACGCCGTGATGTGGTAAGAAAAAGGCACGTTTTGATTCGTCAACATTATTGGCAATACACATGTGACCCAGTTCTTGATATTCAGACATAAATGATTTATAATTTTCTGAAAATGATTCGTTATTGCACATTTTTCTTTCCAACTGTTTGAATTGTGCAATAGCCTTTAATTTAGATGATCCAAGCTGGTTTTCATATTCGGGTTTCATGGGTATGCCCACCACGTACCTACCAGTGTCCAAACGACGAGTAGTTTGCTGATAAAGGTCTTCACAATACTGATCTTCACTGGTAAGCGATGATGATGATGTTTCTACATCCTCTATCTCCCAAAATTTTGATAGGTCGGATAAGTCGTTTGTTACGATATGACTATTAAATGTGCGAACGTTGCCAGACAGGATCCATCCGAGTGCTGTCTGTTGCGCAATCGGAGCCTGTGCTGGTCCTTTGATGAGACCATCCATTATGATTTGTGAGTAAATACTCACATCCAAGAGAATATCAATAGGCTTCGACACGTTGTATTCTGGATCTGCTAATTGAAGATGCTGGATATGAGACCACGATTGTTTTTTGAATGGTATACCAGGCAAGCAGTTAGCGCCCTTCGTCAAAACCAGTGCTTCTGTAGTGAACTGATAGTCGCCGTAAATAGATTGACAGTCGATTGATACCCGTCCTTTGCTTTGCCTAGCACCAGCACCTATTCCTGATACTGATGCGTTGTATCTTCGCCGCTGCAACCCTAACCGCTGTACAGCGTTTTCAGATATTAGTGATATCTGTGATCCCTGGTCTAGAAGTGCCCTAAGCGTCACGTAGCTGCCATCAAAACACCTGACATTGATCGAAAGCGTGGTCAACAATAACTCTACGTCATCACCTGCGACATGATTAACATTAGATTTCTTGTTTGATGATTTTGATGACGAAGCGGTCATTTCGGATGATGATGATGATGAAGTTGCTTGAGGGGCTGATTTTGATGATGGGACACACGCTTCATGCAGTACTGAATGATGATTTTCTTGACAGGTTTTGCAACGTTTTTTTTAAGTGCATTGACTTCCATCGTGACTGAATAGGCAATTTCGACAAATATTTGAGTTTGTCACCGTCTTCAATTGCACGTCCGGTGTCATATCCATAAATTTGTTGCACGAAAACAAGTTGCGCGCGTGATTAGAATTGCATACAGAGCATTTTGAAGTTTGAGTAATGATTGCTGAATCGGATTTGAATGATTTTTGTTTATGTAACGTTTATAATTGTTTTGCTTATTAAAGTTACTTGTGGATTTTGATTGATTTGGGTTCCGCTTGCTTGATGGTGTGGGTTCCTTATCGTTTTCATGAACAGGCTCAAGTGCGGTAAACTTACTCTCGAGGAATGCCATTAACTCGTCCAATTTTGGTAAAACACGAGGTGTCTTACGTGCTTCCTTATAGTCAGCATAAGTTTCTGGATCCAGTTTCTTGCACAATAAATGAACCAACAACGGATCCCACGTGTTCGTATCAACGCCGAGATTGTGAATTGCATGCATACATTCGGTTGAGGTATCATACAACCTTTTAATTTCAAATGTTGTTTGCTTTTGTATATTGGGTTGATTGAGAAACATTTCGATTTGATTCGTGAAAAGAACTTGTGAATTATTGTACCGACGTAATAAGATCTCCCACGCAGTATCATAATTTTCCGATGAAATATGTAGATGATAGATGAAACGTTCTGCTTCACCCTTAAGTTTTCCCTTAAGGTGTTGCATCTTCTGAGCTTTAGTGATGGAGTTATTGTTATGAATTGTCTCCGTAAACAAGTCATAAAAGTTTGGCCACTGTGTGTAGTTCCCACTGAACGATGGTATTTCAATGTGTGGAGTTGATTTTTCTAAGTGAGTCGTTGATGAGATTTTCTTATTCAAATCACGTTTGATAGATTTGTAGGCTGATTCATGATGATTGAACTCCTCGTCGTATGATATATCTCCACCAGCAAGTATATGATCGATTTGCAAATGTTGAGCATCAATAAATGTCCACTTAGCTTGAACGTTCCTGAGCTCATCTTCTAGTTCCCATTTATCTGTTATTTGATCAATTTTAATACCCTTGATTAGCCGATTAAATGCCCTAAAATTAGTTCGTTGCAGTGATAACAATTCGTCTAACTTTCCATCTGGTTGAGTAGATTTTGATGATTTGCCATCATCAACTCTTTCATCAAGGTGACGAAAAGCCATATGACTTTGCCCTACAACACGCCTTAAAACAAATATACGCTCCCACGGTTTACATGAACAGGATAGTGTAAACACAGATATGAAACTCATATTAATGTTTGTGAGAGGTTGATGCAATACTAACTTGTTTTCCTCTATATTAATCTCCTCTGTAAGCTGCCACGATTTTTCATTGCCTTTTCAAAAAAATTAAAACAAAAAAATACGACTTCCATACTTTAATATTAAAAATACGAAAGTAACTGTCTGTCTCTTTCTATTTCACGCCTGAACGGATGAGCGGAGTAGACTCACAGGTAGCCCATGACCTAGATTAGGACAAAGCATACTTTTTTATCCCGGTAGCAGGTTCCCGTGAGATCATTTCCACGCGGACCAAGACACGAGCAGAGGAAGTTTCCAAAAAGAAAAATATTGTAGTTATACTAACGCTAGGACGCTGGTTCTCCCAAGGTTCATTATCTATCGGTTATCAAGTAAACCAAGGTTACGTTAGTCACCAAACCATGTTAGGTAACGCAGAGTCAACAAACGAGAGTTTACTATTAGCTGCGGTTTAAGTTATAAGATATTGGTGTATTTATCTACTTCCATTTCTCAAGTCGTTGTGGTGAAACCAATAGCATAATAGCTGTGATTGAAGATTTTTGAGCTTGATTTACTTAGTTGGGTTAGGTGAATAAAACACTAATTTAATGCGTACTGTCCTGTTGGTCTAGTGGTTAGTGACCCTGACTGCTATGCCGGAGGTCGTGGGTTCGATTCCCACCCAGGACAAATGTTTGTGTGATGAGCACGATCATTTGTTCTGTGTCTGGGTGTAATTTATCTATAATATGTATGTATTTAGAAATATATAAGTATGTTTATCAGTTGTCTAGTACCCATAACACAAGCTCTGCTTAGCTTGGGACTAGATGGCGTTGTGTGATAGTTGTGGAATATTATTAAAAATAAAAAAAATAAAAACTGTACACCTCTGCCCCACCTTTTGGGGAAATAAGACGTAATGTTATATTACATTATTTTATTTGAGTAAGGCCCTATGTACTTTTCCATTGCAATTTCAATTCTTTACATGATATATCTTTTTTACTCTGCTGTCTAATGGAAAAAATTAACCTATGAACGGAAACGCGATCAGAAAAGAAAAAAAGAAATAAATAGTTATTGTGACTCTCACAAGAAAATAAAAAAGTTAACTAAATACAATCATAAAAATATTTTTTTAAATAAAACAAAAGCGAGGCCAAATGGCTTTTATATAAGCACGATTCTGCAACATTGGCACAAGTATATCGCGTTCAAGAGTTGTCTGTCAAGATCATGTTTGTTATTGTATCGACACTGACAGCTCTAGAATAATATCAATCAATATAGTTAAGTAATAAGAGGTTTTTTAACACTTGATTTGTAAAATAAATCTATTACTTCACTGAACTTCAGTACCTACAATCAGCAACAACAGCCAATTTCATCAATTTCAATCATTACCCATTATCTCAATTGACTGTAAATTATTTCAATTCCACAGTTGGCCATTTTATTTTACTTAAACAAAAAATAAAAAAACGCTATTCGCTTGTGTTTGCCGTACGTGACATTGAACTTGGTTTGCTTCGTGACGCGGGTCACATTAGCATATCTCTTTACTGGTTAAATACCACAATTTGTCTGCAAATTCATATTATTATGGTACTTATTACTATTGGTTGATGGCTGGTTTTTAAATATTTTGGTGCATCATATTTTTTTTTTAATTTATGTAAATCTGTAATCTTCGACATAGGTAACTGTTATTTTAGCTCAACATTTTTGAGTTAGGCACTTTTTTTTTTCATATTTAAAATTAAAAACGCAATAATGTGGTTTTTTAATCTTTGAAGACATCTCCAAAGCCAAAACGTAAAAACTTACAAATGGACAAAAATCTAAAATATTTTCCACAAATTTTACTCCGTTAGCCTTTTTATTTTATAAGTAAAATAAACATTACTTCGAGAAAAATAGACGTTAACGTCAAAGTTAAAAGAAAAGTTACGTTTAGTTAGGAGTTAGTAATAGTGACGTAGTTATGACAACTCGAACGGTGAGAAAGTAGCTCTGCATCGCTCGAATTTACTTTCGATTTATTCCGCAAAACTACTTGGAGTCAATTTCACCAATGAAACTGAACTCGATCAGCACATCTCAACTGCGTCCAGAGAGCTGTCAGTGTCAATATTCCAGAACAATGATTGCTCTTAAGCGTTTAATTGCCGCGTGGCTGAAATGCACTGATTACGTTTAGTACCATTGGTGAAATCGCCCTAACAGTCGATATTTTCTTTAACACACATTAATTATCATTTGAAAAATTAAATATTTTATCTTTTCCTATAAAATTTCAAAATAGTTTAAAAGTCGACAAAAACGTGCACTCAATGCGTTCAAACGCGACTTCTCGCTCACACTCGGCAGCTTCTTCTATAATTTTAAACCTTTCTTTGTCTCGCAGTTTTCGCCCCACAACGTTTTTTGAAATTTCTATAGCAATCTATAGAAATTTCCAAATTTGATATATAGGTAAGTACCAAATTAGTACTTACACGCAGATTTCTATGTATGTTTTAACGAAAAGCCCGGTTTTTGACAGGCATTAAGTTCACGCAGTTACATGCATTGTCAACGTTGAACTTCCCTTGATTTCTTTAAATGAAAAGCCCGGCTTTTGGGAGGCGATCGGTTCGCAAAAATGGATTATCTGCGTTAATTAACCAGCGTACAGGTGAAATGCGATACCAATCGCATGGGATGAAACGACGCACTTTTGGATATATCGAGAGCATAGATATTATAATTAATAATATTTCAACAGTTAAAAATAATCAGTTGTATTAATTAAATCTTCAAAGAAATATTTACCGGTAAAATTACGGTCTTTATTTTTTTCATGCTGCAACATTTGCACCAAGTATGATTCTGATATGAAATGAAAAGAGTATGATCTCTGCTAATTAATTCTGAGAGTTCTGCTAATATGTGTCACGATTTTACGAAAATTAGAGGAATTGCTAAGGAATTGCTGGGAATTCAGAATATGAATTGGTTTTAGAGGAATTGCTTAATGTGGCCTTTTTAGGCCCCCAGTTAGGGATACAGCGTCCTGAAGTTATGCTTAGTTTTACTAAATATATTGATACGATCGTGATTGCGGCGATGTAATTCGCTAAGATTTTGTAAGTGATTTGATTATAGTATTCGTTTTATCTAAATCTGAATTCAGTCAGAAAGGTACGCAAAAAATGTAAATACATTGAGTTTTCTGCAAATAAGTAACTCCTGACTTCACCGCAACTAACCTCAGTTTTCTGCAAATAAGTGATTCCTCACCGCAACCAACCTCAAAATTACAAACAAAGCTACAAATTGACAAATCTATAAGTTTCCAGTATAAACTGACTTCTCATTGTACAGAAAGCCTATATACAATGCGATGTCTGATAAAACTGAAAATTTATAGTATATTTCCTGTAAATACACCTTGTATAAACAAGTATTTTTGTGATGGAAATTTTTGCATGTGACAAGCAAATTATAAATGAAGGTGAAAAGGTCCGGCCGGCTAAGTGGTGTGGTAATGCACGTTAATTAATTTCGCTGGCCCTTATGGCAATTAGTACTCAAGTAGTACTCTTCGTGTTGAAAGGTTTTTTAACCAACCTTTTATTAATGGTTACGCATTTATGGTACAGGAAGATGGTGATACTGCCATACTAACTGGCAAAAATTTTATCCCGTCTTCTCATAATAAAGTGTGGAATATACATACTACCTAGTAGTACAAGAGCATTTCACTTTCGGACAAAGAACATTCAACTAGTATTTGTATACGAAAAGATCATGAGTATTTAACTCGAGCATGCTTATTAGTAGCATGTGTATTCCAGGCTTAATACTTTGTCTTGATATACGCGAAGCCGAACTTCCCATCGATGTCTCAAACAATATTGCATTAGACTATTAGTAGACTTAGCAATACATTCCGCATTCGTTAGCTACACGTGCCGATGGCTCTAATTTTGTATGAGAATTCTCTATGCACGTGGCTACTCCATTTAAACTGGCACATACGGCCGTACTATAATTATTGTTAGTACTTAGTTGTTAACGGAAGCTTTCGGTTGTACAGTCGGCGTCGGAAAGTTTTGATAGCTGGAATTAATTGTTAAGATATACATTGTGTTCAATTTTCGTAGCAGGTACAGTCGAGGACAACACAATACTGTGCCTACAATGTGAAGGTAAAAAATCGAATTTCTTCGAAAGTTCTTTATTTTAATGTTGAACTTTGTGATGTAAATTAGCAGCTCCACTGACTGATATTCATTTTTATAAACTGTTTCTATGAATACTCAACATTTTAACCGATACTCTTTAAAACTCGAAACAAAATTTCAAACGCCTTGCTATTACAGTTTCGATGATACAGCCCTGTGACAGACAGACCGACAGCGGTAAAAGGTACTGTTGACACCTTTCGAGAACTGAACTAAACCAATATCTAACTTTAACATACAACAAACCACTACGGACTAAACAAAACACTGTTGCTTCTAACAACATTACAACATTTAAAGGATGACAATGTACGACAATTAACGTCTACAGGAGCTTGCAGACGCCCAAAGACATTGATCAATTAACTAAAACAAAGTACCTAAGTACAAAGTATTGAAACGCCTGTTATGCTTGTTAGCAATGTTGTGGAGGACTGTACCCTTACAAACGTAATTAGACAGTGTCTATGGGAGAGTACTTTGAATGTTATGATTCTGACATTCGATATTTGAGTTTGACATCGATACATAGAAGCATAAATAATAAACTGATCTATAAAATATTTTTTTTTGTATTTTTGTCTAGTACTAGTGTTTGAATAAATAAAATTTATTGATTATCTCCTTTTCAAATGGTGTTTCTGTGACGTATAGGTACTCAATAAAATCAGCTGTGTCTGGGACGTCAATTATATATTATTTGTCTATAATATTCCCACTGCTGGGACTCAGGCCCCCTCTCACCGAGAGGTTGTGGGCCATGGGGCCCAGTGCGTGTTGATCGATGAGTCTTAGAATTCTTCGGTTCTAGGACATGTCGGTATCCTCACGATGTTTTCCTTTACCGCTTTTATAGCAGTTATGATTAAATAATATTTACAATGTAAAACGCCTATCTGGGATCGCACCTACGACCACGCCATTAATACACCACTGCTTTGCCTGACAGAGCAGTACAGGACATAACATGTTCAAAATAGCCTTGCTTTTTAGTCTACTTGAGATACTGATCTAATCGAACCAGTGACGAATGAACTATGACAAGATTAACGAAACTCATTCACTAAATATCATGAATACTCATAATGTATAAAAGCACTCACAAATATTGCTCAATCAGGACAGATATCATAAAAGAGGCGTATTACAATTGTTACCTATTGTCTCTACCGTTGATCTAAATATACAATGTCCCTCGTAATAGATAAGTATTATAAAGTTAGAAAATTGGATGGAAAAAAATAAAGTGCATGATATATTTGGATCAAGTCACAGACAGCTGCAATTTAAATTGGTTGAAATACATATTATAATAAAGTTTTGAAGTTGATTCTGATGAGAATAACGGTTCAGTCTGTGGCGTAAATATCTGGCTAATGAACGTCTTGAATGAGATGCATATATATATTTTTTTTTTTAATTTGAGTAAGTTATTTATTTGGATTACAGATTTAATTTAGATGCATATTATTAGAGCATTTGCCTAAGAACTCAATTTAGAATACAAAATTATAATCAGCCAATAATATTGGGACCATTATATATTTTCATTATGATTGTAAATTCTGCTGAGATCCAGGCCTGCTCTCTGTGAGAGGGTTAGTGGTCATCGAATTTATAGTTCTAAGATTTTCTGGATTCCACACGATGGTTTCTTTCACCGGGTTGAAAGCAGTGCTTTCAAACCGGTAGGTCTCTCTGATTTTATTATATCGATTGCCATTTTAAGACACCCATAGACAGACGTGGCGCAACACATCAATTTCCATGAAGTTTTCATAGATACTATTCTAGTAGGGTCGCATCGCACTGTCGCGTCGCTCCTATCAGCGGAAGCCTTTAAGGTACAGGTATTAAAATGAATATATTATTATTACTATATAATTTAAAGACGGCTCCATTTGATTATTAGAGTTTCGGGAACAATATCTCTTAGGACCGTTGTCTTTTGTTTAATACCATAAAACATAACCTGAAAATTCTAGGACCAGAGACAAAAGAGAAATTAAGTTATTAAACTTGACGTGTGTTATTAATGTTATTATAAACCTGTGTGGTGGTCTCTAGTTCTACTCGTACACACTTAAATGCCTTAAAATATTATGTGACCTATCAGTGACTTTTACGTGTCACTTAAATACAGTGAAGTACCCACTTGTACTGTGAGGTATTTTCATAAACCTAATAACAATATCTAAACACATATATTTTGGCAACCGATAAGCTACCGATTCGCATTTATAGGCATTGTGATGTGAAGGACGAGGCAAGAAAAGTATTAGTTCATTAATAAAAACTTTTTTACAAAAAAAAACAACCGACTTCCTTAAAAACACTACAAAGTGAAAAATAACTTTAATTTCGGTAGTCGGTGTCTTAGGATCTGTATTTATGGTTTTTTTGCCACCGACTTCCGAAATTAAAGTTATTTTTCACTTTGTAGTGTTTTTAAGGAAGTCGGTTGTTTTTTTTTGTAAAAAAGTTTTTTTTTTAAATTTTTAGTTGTGGTATTCACCCTGCACTAATTCCAAACAAACAATGCATATTTCTGCCATAGCAGAAATCGCGATTGATTTCCTGTCATTTTTTAAAGAGTTCCGGTGTCTGTCTCCCGAACTCATCATCAGATCTATATGAAAATTATATGGGACCATTTCGGAATAAACCCCTTTCGAACAAAAAAAGAATTTTGCAAATCCGTCTATATATGACGGAGTTATGGCCGAACATACATAAAAAAAAAAAAACATATAAACATCCGAATTGAGAACCTCCTCCTTTTTGAAGTCGGTTAAAAAGTAATTCAATGAGATTATTTGAACTAAGAAGGTATAGTTTACATTTTACACTCGTGAAACAAATTTTTATCTACATGTAACTTGTCACTGACCTGAAAATTGACAAAAAAACTTAGAAATTTTGAATTTTGCGGGCTATCTTTGCGCATGTCTCGTAATAAAAGGTTTGAAAAAGACATTATGGATGGATTGAGTGTTAGCCAACATTCCCACGGACGTAAGAAAATTGGGCTGGGATTTTTCCGCGCACTAATAACTGTTCTTCCTTCTTATAATTTTAACTTATCGATACACCACGTCTACTTAGATACCATTATGAGTAATGTACCTATTTTCCCCCAATTAAGTTACGTGAATTTTCAATACGTGGCCGAGCAAACCATAAATGTTTCAGTTTTCAGTGTAGATAGGACCTACGGTATGGTTCATCATTAATTTCGTTATTCAGCATCATTATATTCCCGAATGTTGTTAATGGAAAATGTAGTGGTAAGTTATTGATATGATCTCAGTTATCTGGTATTACTTAATGTTAAATAAATAAAATATAGGGATGATGGAGCGGTCGTATTCAGTTTTCAGGCTTCAGGAATATAATTACTGCTACAGAAACTGTCCATTTTTTTTACTGGTCGTACACGAACCACCCGTTAATTGTGTATCAGTAAAAAGGCTTTCATTTTGACAGGCCAGCAATATTAAATGCGATATTTACGTTATTGACCAAAACATTTTTAAATAACCTTCAATATTTGCAATATCCTTCAAAATTATTCAGATTGAAATTGATAGAATTTTAAACAATTAGGGTGCCGTTTCTTTCTAGAACAGTAGGCTTGTTAGTAGATTTATATTAGTTGTCACCCAGTGATCAAAATTCGACCATAATTCATTTAAAATCTATACTATTATTATAAAGCTGAAGAGTTTGTTTGTATGTTTGTTTGATTGAACGCGCTAATCTCAGGAACTACTGGTCTGAATTGAAAAAATCTTTTTGTATTGGGTAGCCTATTTATCGAAAAGGCTATAGGCTATATAACATCTCGCTACAACCAAGAAGAGCGGAGCAGTAATGAAAAATGTTGCAAAAACGGGGAAAATCACACGGGTAGGCGATTCGACGCGACGGGAAGGGTCGGGGAACAAGAAATTTAACGCGGACGAAATCGCGGGCAGAAGCTAGTGTAATTATAATATAGCTATAGAGTTTCTTAGTTTCAATGTGCTCATCACTGTAACTGCCAATCTGATTTTTGAACTTATTTTTCAGTCTGATAGTCCAGTTTTCGAGGAAGGTTTGTAGGCTATTAAAATCACGCAGCGACCCATAGGAGCAGTGCAAAAAAAACCGAATCTAAGCAAAAACGAAGTTATAGCACGAGCGCGCTATGTGAGGTGACGCGGCGGGACCCGCGGGACACGCCGAGCAAATTTTATGAAAAACTTGCTTTGGCTGTTATGTTTGGACATACGAGTAGTGTGACTTACGATTTCCATGCGTACGAAGGTTGACGGTATGAAGTAAAAACTATGTACTCTATGTATGCTTTACGATAATTATGCGGACGGAGGAGTGTGAAAGACACAGTTAAAGATTCTACGGAGGAGGAGTGGAGAGAGTTATTTTTTTTGTCTAATAATAATAATGCATTTGAATTCTAATAAACTAGCTTCTACCCGCGACTTTGTCTGCGTTAAATGTCTTGTTCCCCGACCTTTCCCGTCGCCTCGAATCGCCTACCCGTGCGATTTTCCCCGTTTTTGCAACATTTTTCATTACTGCTCCTCTCTTCTTGGTTGTAGCGTGATGTTATATAGCCTATAGCCTTTTCGATAAATAGGCTACCCAATACAAAAAGATTTTTTCAATTCAGACCAGTAGTTCCTGAGATTAGCGCGTTCAATCAAACAAACATACAAACAAACTCTTCAGCTTTATAATAATAGTATAGATTTTAAATGAATTATGGTCGAATTTTGATCACTGGGTGACAACTAATATAAATCTACTAACAAGCCTACTGTTCTAGAAAGAAACGGCACCCTAATTGTTTAAAATTCTATCAATTTCAATCTGAATAATTTTGAAGGATATTGCAAATATTGAAGCTTTCTCGATAAATAGGGTACCCAACGCAAAAATAATTTTTCAAATCGGACCAGTAGTTCCTGAGATTAGCGCGTTCAACCAAACAAACAAACAAACTCGTCAGCTTTATAATATTAGTATAGATACATACATAAACTCACGCCTTTTTCCCATGGGGGTAGGCAGAAACTACGGAACGCCACCCGCTACGATCCTTACATACTCCTTTTGCCTCATTTTTGTTCATACAATTGGTCATACACACACGCCGGTTGTAAGTACTACGCAAATGACCTTTCTGAAGAACATCACCAATAAGGTCACTCTATGTTCTCCTAGGTCCCGTCCCGGTGTTTCTATATTATAATTATTACCAATTAAATATGGTTAGTAATACTTAAACTTTAGGCAGGTACGACATCTGTCTCGCATCACAAACTCACAATAAGATAATATTGAAAGTTCGATAAAGCTATTAACAGGCGTATTATTATTAAATCGCAACCGACGAGCGCGTCTGACCAAACGACTTATGTACTTAAACGAGTCAAAGAGAATATGTAATGATTGTGCAGTTTCGGCTTTCTGCCATAGGAAAAAGTTGAGAGGTTATGTACTATGTATGTAAATTTTATTAACCTTATCTTAACAGGTATGCCCTTATATATAACAATTGATCTGAATGATTGATCCGTGTGGTGTCGGAGGTAAAGAATAGCACCATCTCATTTCTGTCCGTGGGTGTCGTAAGAGACTTACTGGAGACTGGACAGCAGCGTGCTGGTTCTCTATGCATTTTACCACCATACTGCGATCGCCAACCCGCCTGCCAAGCGTGGCGATTATGGCAAATCCGACCAAATTTGGAGAAGCCAGCAGTGAACGTCTTTTGGCTGAATTGGTGATAATGGTGCTTGATTTAAAATTGCCATAACAGTTGCAACTTAATAATCACGAAATACGAAAAGCGTTTCATGAGATCTATGATAGAACGAACGTGCCAGATCATGCCGGCACTGATGTTGTTATGCACAATATAAAATACAGATAATTAACGACTGTTAAAATTGTTTGATCCTCAATTAGGATCAAACAATTTTAACAGACGTAAATTATCTTCATGAATATTGTCAGGTCAAACTGCTCATTGTTCTGAATCTAGTCAGTTCGTCACGCTTCAATAGGATGGAGGTTATCAAACGCATTGTTTTGTAAGTTTAGGGACTGAGATTTTTTAACATCTCATCATTCATCATTTCAGCCGTAAGACGTCCACTGCTGAACTTAGGCCTCCCCCAATTTGGGGGGCTTTGCCATAATCGCCACGCTTGGCAGACGGGTTGGCGATCGCAGTATGGTGGTAAAATGCATAGAGAACGCTGCTGCCCATTCTCTAGTAAGTCCTTTAGTCGCCTTTTACGACACCCACGGGAAGAAATGGGGTGGTGTTATTCTTTACGTCCGGCACCACACGGTACATATAACATCACATTCACATTTTAACATCTAATAGTCTTTAATCACTAATAGTGTAACTGGTTTTATTGCAAAGATAATTCAATATTTTTTTAACATGGCCTTGTATTGTTAGACACAAACAATTCTATTAATTTAATGTTTTGCCTTAAAAAAAACACCATGACCTCTTAGTTAGTTTCGGCATTTCTTCTCAGGGATCAGTCAGCTAGGATACACCGGCGTTATTATCTAGTTTTTTATAAAATTGACCTACAAAATATTGACGTGTAAAATTGTCTTATGTAATCTACTTACATAAATAAACATTTTATTTTATTTCAAAAGAATGTGATAGTTTCAAGCTGTATTGGGAAGTGAGTGAATTTAACTCCCGTGGCTCGACGAGGTGGCACGCGGTTGTTAAGCCCACTTAGCGAGCGACGACGGCGACCGCCGAGCGGGGAAGCCCCTACCACAGATCTAACTCACTGACATCCATAATGAAACGTGGAACAACATTTTTAGAAAAATATTCTCGTGTATACAGCTGACTTTTTCTTATAACCTGTGAAAAAAATCTACGGTGCCATTCTAGATTCATGTGCTGAGTTTATAGCAACAGTTGTCGTGTCGATGTTATAGCGTGTATATAAATGTCTTTCACTTTAATTGCAGCCTACGAATTATTTTAGTGGTTTTCTGAGGTTCAAATACTAGTAGCATAACCTCCCCGAAAGGACTTAGCAGACGTGTATCTTTAGTATACCCACATTTCGAAGTCCCATGTAACAAAAAACCAACCTATTGCCATCAATAAAGTACCCACAAATCCATCACCGAGGTGCTCTTGAGAATTTCCTTATGAATAAGTCCTATGACACTTTGCCCAACCTGTGGATCTAACCTACGACCTCATACTAGGCAATAGCACTTGCTATCACTAAATCAGTGAGGTAGTTTTTCTAAATAATTTATTCATGTAACTAGCTTCTTCCCGCGGCTTTGCCAGAGTGGAGGTAGAAAAGTAACAGATAAACAGAACTATATAAACATAGTAAAAGCAAGGAGTAGTCCCGTCTAACTTATGACAAAGAATCCAATGACAAAAAAATAAAATTTCGAGTTAAATCTTACTCTTTCCTGTAGTAGCTTTACCGAGTATTTGCTCTACAAACAGATTAGCCGACGTAAAAGTGCTCATCGCACTCGGAGACCATACATACAAACAAATAATATTAACGCGTTTTGCTAATTGACCGTAGTCATTAGGAGAAAAATTGACACAAATACAAAAAACAGACATTGACACACAGATTTTTTTGCTTCGATTTTTGCCTTATCTTTTCTATTACCTACATGATAAAGTAGTGTTACTGTCTGTCTATTCATCCTCCTAGGAGCCGAATGACAAAATATTCAATTAGATCACATAACACAGATTCTATTTAAATATAGAACTTAACTTTTTTTAAATAATAGTTTAAAAAACTAAAAAAACTCGCTTCCATGGAAAACCAAACTAAAAAGTAGAAAATAATGGAAAAAAAGCGTGGGGTGCTTTTTGAGGCATTTTTTTATTAATATCAGGCACCGCACGCTTTTTTTCCATTATTTTCTACTTTTTAGTTTGGTTTTCCATGGAAGCGTGTTTTTTAGTTTTTGTAAACTATTATTATTTTCTATTTTTTAGGGTTTTCAAATTTTGAGACGTATGTCAGCGTAGTTTGTGACGTACGTCAGCGTAGTTTTCGAAGACAGTTTTTTGCTGTCCTGGTAACCCTGGCAAGGATAATGGCACAAGTTTATGAAATTATAGTATTGACATCGGTCCTCAATAAGTTTACAGAGTTTAAATGAAATCTGATCGTTTAAAGTTGGTCAAAATCGCGCTATAAGGAGTCGGTTACAAACAAACATTCAAAAATACAAGTAAAGCTAATATAAAGCGTATAAAAACCAATTAAACTACAACGTTTTTCCCATAATTTTTATAAAACATTTACTCTCAATTTCAAAGTTATGAACGCCAGAAGCCACTGCAATGTTTCCTTCGCGAAGAAAATTTCTGTGCGGTAGGAATCGGGTTCAAACAAAATTGTGTGTAAATTTGTTCCACGGCCTTTAAAACAAGAGTGAACTGGCCTCTTCTGGGATTGCTCATTACATCATAGACCCTATTGCTTTCCACCAGGCTTAACCGAGGTCAATAGCTGATCTACTATACAATAAAAAAAATGTGTTGAAACAACCCAAGAACCTCATACCTGCTCCTTAAAAAATTTCAAGCAGCCAAATACAGGGTGACAGGGACCTATGTAAATGCGCGACATGTTACCATGATGTCACCACGTCATGATATTAGATCCCTTAGAGTTGAAATGATTCTTAAGGTATCGAAAAACTATCTGCTATTCCATAGAAGTGAAATGTAATGAGCATACCTTTTTTAATAACCGGGTAACAATTTTAACGCATTAATTCGTAATCATGTAATGAGTTCATTGTAAAAGGTTGTACGTCAATGTCCCTTTCACCAATTAATTTTTCCAAAATTGAAAACCCTATTCAAGCTGCAAGATAATTTCGTACAAGAGGCATTACTGATGAAGTTCAGGAAACAAAATAAATTAATATTCCGATATAAAGTGACATATTTACATCAAATGGAATCGCTTCTCTCAGAAAGCTGCATCCGATTGAAAAGCGCTTTTGAAACGTTTCGTGGAATGGCTGCGAACAGTTAATACTGTTCCCTTTAATATTAATCTATTAAAGGGATTTAATATTGCGCAGGAGACAAAGAACAGAGTCAAAGCTATGCTTTTGATAAACCTGTCACAAATATAACTGATGCATTTCAATGGAAACACGAGCCATCAATATTGAAATTATTCATATTAACTATCTAGGATCAAGAATGTTGACGTTGCAAAAGAAGAGTAGTTAAGGACCGAAAAACGTAGCGTTCTTAGTGCTTCTACCTAATGGTAGAAAACGTAAGTTTATGCAATTATAAAAGTGGTTTATATCTGAAGATTTGTAAGTTAAGATGTTTGTTACTAAATCACGCTAAAACTACTGAAAGAATTTGGATGAAATCTGACACACAGACAGTTTATAACCTGAATTAACACATAAGGTACTTTTACCCCAATTTTCTTAAGGGGTCGCAACATTTGCCGGTGAAACCGCATGCCGCTTCTAGTAGAAAATAAATAAATAAACGGCGAACTAATCATGAATGGTCCGATTAGTTCGGCCCAGATACAAACGTTTGTAGATAAGATAAGCATTGATCTTATTGATCCGGCACCTGTTTTATCGTTGAATGACACACTAAATATTGTGTACCATAAAACATAGATTTCACGGGCATAAAGATATACTTATTATATGTATGTGAGAACCATGTGGGTTATTCTTTTTGTTTCATCTCATTTAGTTTTCCTGAAACTTTGAGTAGTGCAGCCTATCCAAATGTCCGTTCTTTAGTCTTGTTCGTCGAGACGTTTAGCTCCTCCAGTTCTGAGTTGGGTTTGACTGACGAATGCTTGTCAATTACTGACAAATGCTTGCACTGACTCGACCGACAGGACCACTTAAACTTATGTGATGACCATTTCCTGTCCTCAAATGATCTGACCAAGATTATAACTGCATTTTAGAAAACCTCTCCGACCCTTGAATTTAATTCGCCATTTCTACTCAGGTGTAGTCAGAGAGGAAATGTCGATTACAGCGAGCTTTTATTTTTTGTTATTTGCCTTGTGATTCTAATATTGTATTTACAGAATAAACAATACATTTGAATCTATCATACAATGCATCAAATTTGGTCACAAATATTGATAAATATTTTTCTCCCAAATAGACAATCCAGTACGAAAACAATACATTGGTACATTTCAACAAATGGATCAGCATTCAATTACTTTAAAAGGCAAACATGTGTATTTTCTCTTTATTTTGCGGTTAACGAAAAACTATCAATAATAATACATATACAATCCGCGGGTTACCTCACGAGGTTTCCAGTCACCGTTTTGAGAGCAGAATTGATTAAATAATTTACACAAAGCAAATCGCCTGCGTGGGATTGAACCTACGACCTATTCACTGCTCTCTATTTCACATTCGACTCTCATTCGACCTTTCACATTCTCCACAGTTCGATCGAGTGTAATTAATTAATTTAGTCTCTTGTATTTATAGCCGATAATTCCAGAATGTTCTTTATATAATATTGCAACGAATGGTCTATTTACGCAGTTTGCATTCCGCCTCTACGAAGCCCCTACGCGAGGTCTACGCAGCACCTACGCGGTGGCGAAGCAGACAGAATAAAAGGAACATTTTATCCGCCTAAGTTTTCACAGAATTCCACGATGAATCAGTTCTAAGAAAGGTGCGAACGTCTGATGTCTACATATTGTGTACATTAATATAGGGTTACCATATTTGGCAAGGCTCGAGTCGGGACGCAAAGAGAAAAAAAAAATTTAGGATTCATACTTATTTTATTTTGTCAGTGAATTTTTTGTTTCCTGTAATATTTGCTTTATTTCGATTATTGAGACTTTGTTCTTCTCAACGCTTTTTATATTTTTTTGAAACAATTTCAGATTGGACTTTAAAAAAAATCAGAAATAATTTTAGGTGGTCTCTCTTCAGGGTTAAAATAGTTATTTACTGGAGTCCAACGTTTGAGGATCCTCTCCACCGCGGGCATCAGCGAAAGCCTCTAGCGCCGAACTCGCTACGTCGCACGTCGCAACAACGTGGCCGATTATTTTGGCGTGCGTATTTGAATTGCCGTGACCGCGCGATAAAACGGGACGCAATAGTGCTTTGTCGGGACGTCGGGACAGACGGCCTAATGACGGTGACAGTCCCGATATATCGGGACGAATGGCAACCCTAACATTAATAGGTTATGGGCTACGGGTCACCTAACACCCTTGGCAGTATTTGGTGACGTCAAACGTATCATAGGTATTGCATAAACATCTCGTAAGTTTAAATCATGAAGTATTATATTATGTCTGTTTCGTTGGTTTAGTGGTCGCTAGCGCTACTGCTTAACATTAGGTCCTGGGTTCGAATCCCGGGTTGGGCATAATGATATTACGTTTTTCCATAAGATATTTCTCAGTTGCTGCCTGAAGTAGGTATTAGTGCCCGGTTTATGGTACAACACACACAAGTACCTATGGCTTATTATAGGTCACCTCTGCCTTATCCTTCCGGGAAAACAGGCATGAAGTTTTGTTTCACATAATATAGTACTTATAATATGTAAATCGGACACATTTTGGCCTGTCTAATGTCTATTATCATAAAAATTTTTGATA
Organism: Aporophyla nigra; assembly: GCA_947507805.1. Lineage (NCBI taxonomy): Eukaryota > Metazoa > Arthropoda > Insecta > Lepidoptera > Noctuidae > Aporophyla > Aporophyla nigra. Next base: position 5,448,199 of record OX382291.1, on the reverse strand, counting down.
TCTGAAAATATCTATACTAATATTATAAAGCTGAAGAGTTTGTTTGTTTGTTTGAACGCGCTAATCTCAGAAACTACTGGTCCGAATTAAAAATTATTTTTGTGTTGAGGAGCCTATTTATCGAGGAAGGCTATAGGTTTTATAACATCACGCTACAAATAAGAGGAGCGGAACAGTAATGAAAAATGTTGCAAAAACGGGAAAAATCGCACCGGTAGGCGATTCGACGCGACGGGAAGTTAGGGGAATGAGAAATTTAACGCGGACGAAGCCGCGGGCAGAAGCTAGTGTTTCTATAAAAATGTATTCATATTATCACATAATGTCTGAAGCTACAAAAAATCTTTTGTAATACCGGACCCTATTTTATTACGTTGCGAAATTTTAAAACGTGATTTCCCCTAAAGATCAGTCCTACTCTGACATTTACGTAACATAAATAGAGAAAACTGGTAAAACGTGACAATTTTTTAAGAATTTTCGCAACTTCAATTTATTTTTCCCTAAAATCAAACTAGGAGATAGAGTGGCTAGTTAGACTCTTGTCTAAAGGATTGGACACTAATAACAAGAGAAAAGTGGAAATTCTTTACTGGCATAAACCCAGGTTACAATAAATAAATTCAAAGTAACAGCAAAGTTGTTAAGCATCTGGGTCGGAAGAAGTGGTGAATGTATCAGTGAAGATAAAATATATTTGTTTTACAGTTTCTCAGCGGAATGCTATCTAAATCAATGCAGTGCATGTTCTCATATCCTTATCTACGGATGTCTTACACAGTAATGAAATGTCCTAGAATGTGAGACTCCCGGGACATCGAGTCGGAGAGACTATCTAATATTATTCAATCACTAAGTATGTGCTTGTTTTCGACTTTATTCTACTTTCACAAAATCGAGAATTTAAATATTGTTGAATCTCTGGACACAGGATTTACAGAAATATGAATACGTTATCGATTTCTTCGATCAGAGAACCAATATCGTAATTTAAATCTAGCAAACCTTTAAAATCTAGTCGCAGTCTCATCTCGGCGACAATGAAATTTCAAAAACCTGTCGAAAATTTATGGAAACTCTGTGTTTATTGACAGATTTAGATTAGGATCATACTGTGAACCATCCTAAAATTACAAGAATCGCCCCTCAGGTAGACTGGTAGAACATAACAGATTTCAAACTATTACAAAAATCCAGAGAATTTCAAACGCTGAGATCTTCGATTCCACGAAAGAAATGATAAGATCATTTGGATACATTCATTAGCATTTATTAGCAAACAAGAAAATATAGTGAACAAACTACGTTCCATTTCTAGTTACAATTTATTTATTTATTTTAACGGAATTCCAAGTATGATGTGCAATTATTAAACATGCTTAGATATTCCACAAGGTATCATAGTAGCCAAAGGAATTCTGCATTACCGCATTTCTTCTACAAAAATATTCTGCTACATTAAATAAATGAGCAAATGGGATGGCATACATGCTATTTACCTAATAGGTACGCGATTCTGGAATTGTCGATTCGCCCACAAATAAATTAAGTTTGTGCGAGTCACTTATAGAAAAGATTTCGTTATTTAAGTTTACGATTCGCCTGATTCGGGTGAGCTAATTCAGGCGAATCGTCTAATAAATAACATTCATGGGTTGTGCTTTGTTTATGAAGATGTTTACAGTTTTATCCACGTAAGTATTTACTTTATATTCACCGGACTGATGACCAAACGTTGCATGTATTTTTGTTACCAATTTTTAAATCCGCACTGGCTTTCGTCCGTCCAATTAATTTGCTTCGTATTTCTTGCATCTAGTATGTTTTAATGTCACTTTAGTTCTCATCTGATGAATGGTTTGAAAACTCATGTGATTCATGTTTATCCATGTATATTTTACCATTCTAGACGGGTTAAATATAAAACAAAAGACGGTCTTTGTCCGATTTTTAATTCCTTTCTTTAATGCCAAAGTTAAGCGTAAATACTTTTTCAGGTTATTTTTTCCTGTCTCATGTGTGTACGGAATTGAACAAAAATGCATTCTCCATATTTAATTCAAAGGCCTCAGTTGGATGAAGAATTCGTTTGTGACTTCCAGAACAATAACTATAATAAATTTCAAACGGCATAAAGCACTGCAACATAATTGCTTTCACGAACACTGGGAAACTTTACATCATAGAGAGTTCAGCTTATTTTCTAAAGATGAATAAAAACAATTTAAAATGAAGCTTTCATTTTGCAGATTCTATTTAAAAAATTGCGACATATGTGAAAAAGTGTTCCATGTCGTTCTGTTACGAGCGAGAAAAAAACCAACTATTCCTAGGTCCAGGGCAGGTTTTTGTTTTTCGAATACTTTTAAATTGTCTCTGATTTTCCCCGTTAAGCGTGCAATATTTCGTAGCTTTGTATTGCGAAATGAAAGAAGTAGTTTCTGACTTCTGTTACATATGCATTTTCCTCATGACATTAAACTATGTCTGAACATATATATGTAGATAGTTATACGAAGTATGTCCACGTGTTTGTTCCAATCGTGTGAGCTTATTGTTACTAAAATCTTGTTGAAGAAAATATTAAAAAAAAAATTGTACAAACATAATGCTCAATCTGATGCCAGTCGAAATTCGTATACTATTTTGGTGAAGAATTATTGAAATAGGCGGGAAGATCTAACCATGAATACTTAATAACTTTGCCTTCGAATGAAACAGTGACGTCAGCTAGATATTATCATGAATACCACTACCTACTCTTGGTATTAACTACATCGCATATTCAGCCTACAATATTCTTAGTACAAATCTATTGGTTTTACTGAACTGCATGTGTAGTAGTGGCGCGTGGTAGGGGGAAACTGGAGGTACTGGTTCGTACACATTTCAACTACTGGACATAAGGGACTTTAATTCCGCCTTTACCAATTTTTATGTACGAAACGTTTAAATAAATATCTCCTATTTTCTAAAATCTATTACTGGGACACAGGTGATCGTGGGTAGTCAGACAGGCGCGCCGGTCTGACTACCCACTCTTCGCGCATTATGAGAGTGTAGGTTGATGGATGTCACATGTCCTTGAATTTTTACTTCTAGGAGTTTCGAACCTACGAGGGTGCGTAAGGACAGCATAATTTTCATTTAACAGAAACCTAAACCAAACTGATGTCACTCGGAAAGCTGACACACTTGAATGGAATTGAGCTGGTCACATCTGTCGTATGTCAGATGATCAATGGGCCAAATTTAGGACTCAATCATCATCATCATTTTCAGCCATATGACGTCCACTGCAGGACTTAGGCCTCTCCCAATTTGGGGGGCTTTGCCGTAATCGCCACGCTTGGCAGGCGGGTTGGCGATCGCAGTATGATGGTAAAATGCATAGAGAACGCTGCTGCCCATTCTCTAGTAAGTCCCTTAGTCGCCTTTTACGACACCCACGGGAAGAAATGGGGTGGTGTTATTCTTTATGTCCGGCACCACACGGTACAACGTAGGTAGGACTCAATGGGTCCCGCTTAATGGCATTTCACATCGTGGCAGGCCCAAATGGAGATGGCGAGATGAGCTGGATTCTTTTAATAAAGATCGGACCTGGGCAGGTCTGGCCAGAGAGACGTGTAAAGAGTAGAGGAGCAGTGGGACATCAAGGGATAATAAAAAAAAACCTCCTGCAGGATGAGTTAAATCTTGGAGTAGGTAATTTCCCGGATACCAGAAAACTAATAAATTAAAGAAGGATTGTTAGGTACTTGTTAACTCACTTGCCTCACTGACCTATAACTGTAATCAGCTCAAAGACTTCCGTAAATAGATAAGCATTTGATACACTCTTATCAATATTGCTCCATTTCTACTTTATTTTTATGTTCTTTGCAATCTCTTTGGAGTGAGGGTGGCCGATGACATCCTGATGACTGACACTTTGACCTCACTAGGTACGGCGCGGCGTAGTAACGGAACGTTTAGGCTGTGTCTCGACCAAAGTGGTAGATGTACGAACACGTGACTGTCGTATTTATCCTATTCAGGATGATCTCGTATTCGTGCAACATTTTCGGTTAGGAAAACAATTCATCGAAGTCAAAGATATCTGAAAATTGCCAATCTCTGAGATCTGCTTCCTAATTACATGACACATGATTAATCAGAATCGGGATAATTTTGAAAGTGATTATTAATCCACTGCTTCATATGTTCGAAAAATATGTCTGATCAACAACGTAAATAACGCAGTGAATGTTGCTGAACTGTCGAATAGATTCCTACTAATAGGGTATTATACAATTAACCTGTTTTATGCTGTAGAACACATTTAACTGCGTCGGTCGGCACCGGTAGCACCACGTGCCCAAGAGCCTAGTAAAGTACGGAGTTCACTAGACCACGAGGCCAGATTATGCTGGTTATATTACCAATGATGAAAGAAAGGGAAATACATAAAACAATATGACAGATTTATACTTAGGTACGAACATAGAACCGTGACTGTGGCAGGAAGGCTGCCGCTCGGCCTGATGCTGTACTATGGGACCCACGGCACAGCGCTGTTTTTTAATGGTCACCCGAAACTCAAGTCAGGTATAGATATTGATGTGACGCCTACTGTTCTCTTTCCGTTTGAGACTTTTCTGAGAATTCAGTCAGAATACACATTTATGTATACCTGAGCATCGAGTAGTGCGTCGGGAACACTATACTCTGCATTTCAAGACAACTGTTGAAGTCTTTACGATGTGAACTTACGTAGGTAGGTAACATAAATACATTTTTTATACACTGTAAATCCATGTTTACTTTGGATTCCCAATATCTTAAATACTATGTCTAGATAGGAATAAACAATACAGCGCACAGATTTAGCACGTTGTCAGGGCTGGCTCTGTTAAAATAAATAATTTAAAGATTTTTCCTGTAAACATTAGGCCTACTGCAATTTGTTTTATGTTGAGCAGATGTTTTTATGTGATAGGTATTAGTTAGTGCGTGTGAATAAAACTAAACTGTAAGTTTATTGAAGTAAAAACAAATATAGGTGCGGTTAGCGATTTTTGGTAGTTGGTCCCCGACATACTAATGTTAACAGTACCTGTTCTGCATCTATGCATAATCAATTTTTTGTGTTTATGGGCAGACAGACTTTCTACAATTAGTCAAAATTTTCAGCCTAATTTGAATAAATGGATTTTAATTCTGAAATAAAAGTTGATGATCTGACTGACTATAAAAAAAATCAGGCCTAAATAAAACAAAGCTTTAAAAATCTCTGACAGTTAGATATTATATTTCATACTGGCTCCATTGTGTTTAGGCAAATTAAATTAGTTTGTATTTTTTTTATGTTACGCTTTTCTTTTATAAAAGTTTGTGATAACCCTAAGTGCTTTTGTCTTGAAACGTCTATATAAATATCCTTTATGTTAAGTACGTATAGTAGGTATGTACGTACTGAACTTGAATCAGTCATAAGTAATCTGTGGGCACAAGTAATTCTTGGAAACTGTATTGTAAGCAAGCGAGGTCTTACATTGAGGAGAATGGCCGACTATCAGACATACTATTATATTTAGTGTGACAAAAGCGTCAGGTTTTGCAAAATTTCTTCCCTGTACATCGGGAAAAAAAAAGAGTAAGTTCACACATTCCAAGTATGATTCGTTTCCATGGCAACTCTGACATTGTGTGTGTCAGACATGACAAAACAAAACAGAAACGCGACCATCTTTGCCGTGGCCGACAAATTTAACGATTTAAATCTTTGGCTATATTAGAATCTTGTAAGCTCTGAAACGTGGTCTCTCACAATGGGCAAGAAGGCTCTGATAAGAAGGCTGAAAGAAAGTCACCCAAAGGGCAATGGAAAAGGCTATGCTTGGAGATTCCCTACGGGATCGAATCAAAAACTAAAGAAATCTGAAGGATAACCTACTGTAAACGACTTAGCCCGAATAATTGCCAAACTTAAGCTGCAGTGGGCAGGGCACGTCATCTGCCTAGCCGTTTGCAAACTATTTTTAGGTCGATCTTCAGTCTAACCTGACGCAGCTAAATATCAGTATTTTACATGAAATGACTCTGGACTGCCTACCTGAACTCCCTAACCCAGTAACCTACCGCTTGGTCAGACTCGTGGTCAGAATTTCGGGCTTCCGACGACCCGTAACAACTGTAGATAGCTGTAGTAGATTTCAGCTATTTTTAGATTTCAATTCGTCTTCGTATATAACATTTTTGCTTTCAACTGTAGTCGTATGAGTATGTACATTGGTAGTTGGTACCCACTGAAGAATAGTAGGTATTCCATTTGCAGAACAGAAATTGTTGTTGACCAGCTTTGTCATAGTTTTCCCATTAAAAATCTGTGCTAGCACTTTTTTGCTATCACAAAGTCTCTAAGTGAAGGCAACTTTTCTAGATTTATTTAACTACAGATATTTTTCAATCTCGAATTCACAGAATTATCAAAGTAACATAACAATCGTTAGTCCTCATGATGCTAATGAGATTCAGTTATTATTAGTTCTTATAACCAAGTATGTATCAATGTAGGAGGTATCGTAAATGTTTTGACCTACTAATTTTACTTGCATCCTTGAATGCAAGATCTAAGAACAATTCACTGCTAAACTTTAGATATACATATGTTCCATATCCATTTGTTTGATGGGTGACCATATTCACATACCAAGACCCATCCGTGCCTCGGAAAGTACCTTAATTCAGCTGTCATTCGTGAATATTTGCCAGTCGTCACGAGTCGTCAGAAGCCCAAGAGACTGACGACCAGTATCTTTGTAAAATACTGGTCATCATTCATCATCATTTCAGCCGTAAGACGTCCACTGCTGGACTTAGGCCTCCCCCAATTTGGGGGGCTTTGCCATAATCGCCACGCTTGGCAGGCGGGTTGGCGATCGCAGTATGGTGGTAAAATGCATAGAGAACGCTGCTGCCCATTCTCTATTAAGTCCCTTAGTCACCTTTTACGACACCCACGGGAAGAAATGGGGTGGTGTTATTCTTTACGCCCGGCACCACACGGTACAGAAACTGGTACACTGGTACTTAGCTGCATCCAACAAAAAGAACCACCCAACAAAGTTGGGAACAAGCTTGGCAGATTGATTTACTAGGTATAAAGTTGACGAAAATGTAAATAAATAATTAGCGGTTAACATGGTATGAATTAATACTGTACATATTTGTGTACACTAATATATGTCACCATATTTATCTACCTGAATTTGATTGAAACTGAATTTTAGACATCAGTAAACAAAACACCCAAATTAAGTGCCTAATTATCCAATTAATGATAAATAAATGAAATAATTGTTAGACTGTTAATCACTTAGTATGGAGAAGGCTGGCAAATGATGAATTATTTAAAGCATAATCAGTGTAACCGTGTTTAAAAATTCCGAAGCTGCTTATGAGCAACTTAACATAGTTACAGCCTTTTAAATCGAAGTAAATCAAAACGATCATAACATATTTTGGGATATTTATATAAAAACCGACGAGAGGCGAGACACGAATATTCGAATTTTCATATATTTCAATCAAGAAATGAAACTAGGTGAATTTCTCTATCTATTAGTGATCAAGACTAAATCTGTATTTAGCCTAGTTCCGGACAATTGTTAGAAACAACTAGACGAAGTTACGACAGTTTGGAACTCGTTTTGCTCGAACTGCATAGATATAAGTAGTCTGCAGCATCTGTGAATAGTGCAGTTTTGGGACAGTCCACTGTCCGAGACTATATAAACAGACCAGGAGCATGTCAGAGGTCCAATTCGCGTTCAAGAACCTCCACAGTCTAATATCAGTCTCAATTTGTCAAAAATACCTCAAGTTTGCATACATTTTTGACAAGTTTTTGACATTTGGTTGTTGCTGAGATGGGACTGTGACTAGATTTCGAACTTTTTTATTTACGAGAATTGGCCTTCAGAGAGGTAATTGCGTAACTTTTTATCGGTAGGAATTGGTTTCATATTGATAGTTAAACAACATTCATTGCATTATTTACGTTGCTGAGCCGACAATTTATTCGAACAAATGACTCAATGGTTTAGAAATAATCTTCAATCCCATTCAGATTCTGATAAATAGTGCTTTTCGCAATTAGGGTGCTGGTATCGTCTGATGCCATTTCTATCTAAGTGATCTCATTTTGTTGCAGGATATTTTCGACTGCCTCGTTAGTCAATTCGGATCAATTCCCAGGTCGGGAAAAGAGTGATTTTGGATTTTTCGATCAAAAATTTCTCTCCTCGAATCTGGATTTGTTCTGTATTGCGTGGAACTTAAATATAACCAACGAAACGGGTGTTACTATACGTCTGTCATACCCTTGGGTGATTACAGCCGTGATATTATGGAACATTCCAGAAAAAAACATGTTCTTAGATACTTATGCAAATTATGTACATGTTTATTAACGAATAGATGTTTGAATTCAACGAAGATTATGTAAGTATCGTAGCAGCACGCGTAGCATGACCACCGTAGAAATGGGTTTTGTGGACGGAAGAATAGACAAAATTACAGATTGTAGAAAGATTAAAGACAGAATTAAAGATTGTAGAAAGATTTGTACCATTTTATGCGGGCGTAGCAAGACAATTCTATCTCTATTCTACCAAGAAAAGACAAAACCCATTTTTACGGTGGCCATGCTACGCGTGCTGGTGGCGTTCTGTAGTTTCTGCCAAACCCCCATGAAATGAAGGTGTGAGTTTATGTATGTATGTATACATAGATATATATGTGTCCCAAAAATCAACGTCAAGCCGAAAATGCTTGATAGCCCAGATGATGACAGTTATCAGAAAAATAATAAAAAAATCTAAGTTAAGTACTTTTCAAATTATTGACATTACTTTTCATATTTTTTTTGTGAGTGATGTTACCCTGAAAAACCCTTCTGTAAACTACAGTCCAAAATTAAAACACAACTACCTCAGTTTTAAAGAAAACATCACTTTTTTGCTCCACCATGCACTAAAAATTATTACATCGCCCAACTTTAACTGAAAAAAAAATGCTTAACTTAGATTTTTTTAAATTATTTTTCTGATAACTGTCACCACCTAGCATATCAACCGTTTTCGGCTTGACGTTGATTTTTGGGACATCCTGTATAAATCTACGTCTTATCCCTCTATCCATAAGACCTACCAGACTTCATAAAGGCGTAACTGATCTACCGAACTACCAAATATAAAATTGTGTCGACGTAGTGTGCCCTTTCGATAAACAATTAATTTCTCTGATTGTATTTATATTGGAATGCTTTTGTGTACAGTTTATACTGAAATATTGAGCATGTTTGACGTGTATGAGTTACATTGCAGTTGAATTATATTTAATAAAGAGGATCCTAGTAACATTTTCATATTGCGTTTCGTTTTCGAGAACTGTTTACTAGTTTGTCTGTGTACTCAGTTACATGCATACATCAAAGGGATGAATCTACACGTCATCCTCGACAACAGTCGCTATAAAACACATAACGGAAACGAAAAAAAAAAAAAACTTTTTTATTCACATCGAAATATCTAGTCTGCCGACTGTTGAATACGGAGTTGATATTTTTGTTCACAAATTGAATCCAATTTGTGAATAAAAATATCAACTCCGACTTTACTTAGTGTAGATACAAAAACCAGAGCTACACAGTTATTAAACTTGTATTTTATAATTTTGCCATTGTTTGTGAAGAGAAAATAAATAATTTGAATTTTAGTAACTTTCTTTTGTGGCCCTGTGGTATCGGCCCCCACTAACATGTTGTAGGTCGAGGATTCAAACCCAGGCAGGCGTGCTTTATGTTGTGTAAATTATTTCATCACCACTGCTCTCAAAACGGTGAAGAGAAAAATAAGGAAACCGGCGGCATGTCCTAGAACCAAAATTTCTAAGACATGTGACATCTACCAACCCGCACTGGGCTGCATTGGGTAGATTATGGCCCACGCACTCTCTTTTTAACCGACTTCAAAAAAAGGAGGAGTTTATCTTATGATATCTAATACCGATATTCGTTTGACTAGCTTCTGCCCGCGAGTTTTTTCGCATGGAAATCGTTAAACACCAGAATGTACTAAAATAAGACTCACATTTCCCGTCCACGCAATAACTTTGTTTTCGCTTAGCTTCTTTCTGTTTTCTTTTTGCTCGACTCCTAAAGGTTGCAGTTAAGGCGCTGCCGACACCGTAAAACACTAAGTTTTTTTCGCACTATTATAAGTAGTACATAATTACAAGCCAAAAAAAACAGGATTGTGATAAAACAATCGACAATTAGGGCTCAGAAAATATGTTTCGTCGACAAAATAAATACCTATACAATCCAAACAAGTATAATAAGTGTGTCTTATTCAAAATGAATAAATCTTAAATACGATTTAATACAAAAATATATATGTATTATGTATACCTAAACACAATCTATATTTACTCTATGTACTAATTTTTATGACTAACTAGGTGTAGGAAAATAAAAGAAAACTCTATGAATAAACTGTCGTTTTTGAGAAATAAAATGTCTTAAACGAAAAAGTCACACACATAAACGAAAACGATATCGTAGAGTATGATCTAATAAGTAGGTACTTCCCTATTTTTTCGTAAAGTTGATTTAAAAAAAAGACATTTTTAACCGCCTCTGTGGTCTAGGGGTAAGATCACTTGTGTCAGACCCAGAGGTCCCGAGATCGATTCAAAATTTTTGCTCGTTTTGGTTAATGTTAGGACTAGTAGATGAGCTTGAAGTCAACCTGGCTAGCGACCATCATCTTACCTAAGTCAGTCACCATAGAAACAATGTTAACAGCATTGTTGGGTTTTGGTAGTTTAAGGTAAGACCGCCAGTTCCTCGCTGCCACCTTCGCAGCTACGGCCTGATCATCACTTACTACCAGCACCCTAATTACGAAACGCACTATTTGTCAGAATCTGAATGGGATTGAAGATTATTTCTAAACCATTGCGTCATTTGTTTGAATAAATTGTCGGCTTAGCAACGTAAATAACGCAATGAATGTTGTTTAACTATCAAAATGAAACCAATTCCTACTAATAGCAAGTTACGCAATTACCCCTCTGGTAAAGTAAAGGTCAAGAGCCAAAAAGTAGCGGTTAAAAAAAAAACGAAAAATTAAAAGATTGTGGAACTTACAAACACTATTTCTGGCTTCTGGCGCATTTTTAAGCGGGAATGCAAAAACACGGATTCACTTCAAAATCTTATATTGCAGTTTTCACGTACCCACACTGCACAGTGTATTTACCTATTTACATAGATTCGCGTTGGTATGGACATACATCCTGAACTAAATTGTTTGATGACACTCTACCAATAGTTTTGATAGTTGCTTCCCTAACCGATAACGGACCTCTTCCAATTTGTATGTATACATTCGAACATTCCGGTCAACATTGGGGAAACTTCTGATTTTAACGCACTTGGTTTTTTCAAAATCCGGTTCAATTATACAACACAATAACGATATTTCATTGATATCGAGTACTAATTCGAATATCGTTGAAATAACGTTATTGTGGCTGTTTAACGTCAGCCTAATTCTACTATTGTCGGTAATTGCACACACTTCACGTGAATTAAATAATAAATCGTTCTCATTTTAAATTGTCACTGGCATGTAATCAGATTTACATGTTCTATTTTCAAAATCTGCATCTCAAATAACTATCAAAAAACAAAACCTACAGAGTGTTCTTTTTAAAGGAGTCTTTAGTCATATAAGATAAGTAACAGCATTAATGACAAATCTTTAACATGCATATTGCATAGCCGCCTCATTTTTTCGCAGACCTATAGTTGTGAGTGTTAATACACGTATGGCGTGTGGGAGCCGGCGCGTCTTCACCCTGAGGGTCCTTTGTCACCCTCCCTGCCGCCTCCCTCCAAACAATTGCTAAACATTCAACAGACTGCATACATCGCAACATGAATAACGAACGTTTCTTACTAGAAAGACAATGATGTAATATTGTGATTAAAGTGTTTTTTGAAGCAAACTTGATAAGCCATAACTAGTTTTCGGTTAGGTTTCATAACGGGTTCAAATTGTAAAAAAGGGTTTATAATAATGTCCCAGGTTTCATTCATTTGAATGGTAACGAGGATTGCCAATTTTTTGGCAACCACTTCGCAATAACTTAAATATGTTTTCATTTTCGTTAGAAATAACTGTTTCACATCGTCACATGATAACAATAGTTGTGAGTCTAAATTATAGTATAGGGTAAAGTCTAAACCCTCGAGCCAGTCCACATCCCAAATGCTACACAACATTTAGTAACAAATACTTAGTTTTAATAAAAATCAGGTCTGATTATCTCAGATAAACTGATCTAACAATAAATGATGACACATACACTAATAGGTACTGTGAAATGTACCTCGCGACGGGATTGCATTACCGTTGATGAGGCGAATCGTAACTGTGATTAATGATCTTTGAATCATTTCAGAACCGGCTACATTATGTTATCGATTTAATAAAGTAGGTTTGTACTTTTTTGGGGCTCAATCGAATTAAAAAGAACGTCTAGCCAGTGCATGACATATGATATATAGCCACGAATAAAACAAAAATAAGTAAAAAACATAAGGAAATTAAGTACGTCAAATAAAAAATCTGTTGAGATAACGGTTCTTCAAGTCATAATTCTAAAAAATATTTAGTACGTATTTCTAATAATTAATAGAGAAGCTCCAGAACAAGATGATAAACCAAAATATTTGTCAGATCACAGCATCTGTTAGACGATGTCAGAACACAAGCGGTGACATAGGGGGCTTCTCAGTAATTACGTATAAGTACAGGTGCTGTGAATCTAAATCCCCTGTGAGTGAAACGTTAATACTACCTAGGGTTGACTATTCGACAAAGCGAAAATCACAACATGCTGTATTTCGACCTAGTATAGCAACACAGTAGGTATATGCAAGAGATATAAGGCCCACTTGCACGGTGATGAGTTATCCTAAATAACTAGGACTTAACTACCAACTCAGGGTTCATTAAATAATTCATTTGGAGCCACAAAGAGTTGGAGGTAAACCTAGAGAAACATTTAAATAACCCACCGACGATGTAGGAGAGTTAAATCACGAGTATTCGGGTTAGTGTTGGTAAGTTAAAAATAAATTGATGGTGTGAGGTAGATGCTGCTGATAATTTATTTTGTATTGTCGTTCGACGTTGTAGTAAGCGAAAATTCTGTACTATATTAGCAGGCAAAAAAAAATGAACTCATATAAATTATAATACACTTTAACATATTTTTTGCTATCTGAAATGTTCGTTAATTAATAAACTAAATCTCCAAAAAATCCACATTATATTACGATTAAAATAATGTCCTGTTACAAAATTCATAGACAAGAAAGTATGACGTATCATAATGTAAACAGGTGTACAATTTCCGTTCATTGTTCGTTCATTCATTTTTGTCGGAAGAAATATCAGGGCATTTACAGACACTCTATTTCAGTTTTCGTCAATTGAACTGCAATGTTCCTACCTAAATAAACACTAATGTCAGGTTAGCTAAGCTTGTGTTAGTTTGGAGTACCGCAAAGTGTAATAAAATAAGCGTTAAAATGTAAATGACTTCACTCTGAATGAGTTTACAAATTCCACAGTTATTCATTTAAAGGTAAATAGATTATATTTACAAACATAATCATCATGATCATTGCAGCCGAAAGACGTCAGCTGCTGTATAAAGGCCTTCCCCAATTTTGGAGGCTTGCCGTGATCGCCACACTTAGCAGGCGAAAAATTGAAAAAATTGGTTATGGTTTTTTTTTTTTTTTTTGTTTATTTGGTGTTCGATGTCGATACGCAACACGTGAATAAAGTGTTGCATGCTAATTTAATGTGTATGTTTTGAAAGCGCAACAAAGAATTGAAAGTTTTCAACTATGAAATCCGTTCGTTCAAATCGTGCCGTCCAATCGCATTATTAGTGTCAACAAAACTTAAAAAATATCTAGACTTTCAAAACACTCGAACAATCCTATCTATATCAGGAATGCCCCGAGCTTCCATCCCCCTCACCCTGTGACTAAGAACAGGTAGACATAACATGTCTGTCTAGAAACGAACATTGACCCCTCCGCACGCTAATTGTCGATCCATAATATGATGGTAGAGGAAATAATAAAATGGATGATGTATGAAACAGATACTATCCGTCAGTGCTAAAAAGGATTATAAAATATTCATTCAATAATTTGCAGAAATCTTGCAATAACATTCACAAAAAGTCAAACAATAGCTTTTCAGTGAAAGATTCGACAGCGATGCGTCAATCAAACCTATTAGTTAAAATATGTTGATGCTATATTAATAAATGCTTGAAATAGCCCTAGTATTATTTACATCGAAATACACAGGAAAATATAATAAATAAAAACCTTTAAAATATATCTGTAAACATGGAATTGTTGACAGCTCAACAAAGTTTAAAGTTAACTCCCAAAGTTGAGGGCGTCGAGCCTGTGAATCTGGCGGTGTGACACATATCATTTAAGTATGATGAGTATGATAACCATCTTTTTCGAACCATCTTTTTGATTCTGTATGGTTACTGATACTCGTTTTTAACCGACTTCAAAAAAAGGTTATTAATTCGACTGTAATTTTTTTTTAATGTTTGATACCTCATAACTTTTGACTGAGTGAACTGATTTTGATGATTCTTTTTTATTTGAAAGCTAGTGCTTCCTGTGTGGTCTCATTTTAATTTGGTCCCAGTCTGACAATGGGATCCATGTAAAAACCATATAAGTCGTAGTCAAAGCCCCCCAAATTGGGGAGGGATGTCCAACAGTGGACGTGTTAAGGCTGAAATGATCATGATAAAATCTGACGTTCAGATACAACTTTTACCTGTCTTTCTGAATCATCTACCTTTTCCCAGCTATGTAAGGGTTAGCTTCCAGTCTTACCAGATGCAAATAAAAACCAATATATAACATGGACTGTCGATATAACCATCTCATTCCAGTTACTAGAAAACACGGTACTCCTTGGTAAGATCTAGATTGTATTATATAATTTCAACGATAGAAAGCCTTTTGTCGACTGAATAGCTTTACAAGTGAAACAAGAGTACTCAATTCTGTTACCTGCCGCTATTCGCGTGTATTGTAACTCAGACTTATTCTCCAATTAGGAAACAAAGGATTTTACCGGAACCCAAAAGCAGACAGCACTTCGATACTAAATACTCTCTGAACTAACCACACGGTGTTTTCAGAGGTTATTGTTGTATAGCAACAATATCCTCTGGAAACACTGCGAGATGCATTTGAGTATGAAATTGAGTAAATGCTAACTGAAGATTGGAAACGAAGACTTGGAACAAGTAATTTCTAGGAAACGACTGAAACAGAATGGGAAGAAACTCTCTCACTCTGCACACTCACATAGAAAACACACTCAAAGATGAGTTTGACGTACACTATAATAATCATCATAACTTAAATCATAGACGCTAAACTGACGTATGGACTCACTACCAATATCAGTTATGTTAAATCATATGGGTAGGTAGTATTACTGTTAAGTGTTATTTTTCCGCCTTTTTGTCATCATCTATTCTTAATATTATAAAGCTGAAGTTTGTTTGTTTGTTTGGTTGAACGCGCTAATCTCAAGAACTACTAGTCCGAATTGAAAAATTCTTGTTGTTTTGGGTAGCCTATGTATTGAGAAAGGTTATAGGTTATATAGCATATCGCTATGATCAAGAGGAGCGGAGCAGCAACGAAAAATAGTCAAAAACTGGCCGGCAATTCGATGCGATGGAAAGGGTCAGGGGGGCAAAAATTTGACGCGGATGAAATCGCGGGCAGAAGCTAGTTTTAAATCAAAATGGCAAAGGAATTCAAAAAATACTGAACATTTTTGCTGCTTGGCTGTACGTATTAGCGTCTGACATTTTATTACCAGGAAAACATTTCTATTTATAGAACAGCATGCGTAGCATGACCACCGTAGAAAGGGGTTTTGTCGACGGAAGAATAGACAAAATTAGAGATTGTAGAAAGACTAAAGATTGTAGAAAGATTTGTACCGTTTTATGCTGGCGTAGCATGAAAATTCTATCTCTATTCTACCAAGAATAGACAAAGTTCTTTCTATGGTGGTCGTCCTACGCGTGAAGGTATGAATAAATAGCAAGAAAGAAACACGTTATGCGTCTACTATTGCGCCCGTAAAGTCTTCGTTATTTCCGAAGTTCCCTTCTAATTAATTTGCTCGGAAATACAGGACGCAACAAAATAACAGTGAAGAAACTTTAGCAAGTTTACAGACGTTGGAAAATGGACTCATTAAATTGAAGTCGAAATAATACATCAACTACATACATTGCAGACATTATTACAACGAATGTACTCATACCAAGTAATACGATTCTTGAGGTGAAATGCAGTCTTACGTTAAAATCTTACGTATAATATAGTTCGAAAATAATGAGTGTTAATTTGCAGAACCACAATTAATGAGGAACTGTTTACTTTGCCTCAATATTTAATATGTGGTCCCGAAAATCCCGAAAATGTTAATTTATTGTAAACAGCGGGGTAATTGAGTAGCACTAACAATAGGTACAGCTTCACAGATTGCGATATTCACGTTTTTGAACAGAACTTTTGAAGCAATTTCCTTCATAACGATTCAGATTCAGAATTTTTGTGTGAATCCCAAATAGGATACTGATTACCTTGCTTTTGATTGTTTTACTTAGTGAAGTACTTTTTGCTGAATTTAATATATATAGGTATGATCTATAAGGCTAGGAAGAAACCGGGTATTTTGGAACAATTTGGGTGAGGCCCTTTTCCAGCAGTGGACTGCGATTTGTTCATCTGTAAATAAGATTTAATAATATTCATGGCTTTTACTTATAATGACAGGATAGTTTGAATTCGTGAATAATAATTATTTAGTGCAAGATTTCAGTTGCAAACCGCTAGAAGTTTTGCGAAACTAGCCAAGATAAAAAAAAACTGGGGTACAACTTGGCGCCTTTTTTATCGCTGCAAATGTCCTTCCGTATTGGTTTCTTTATCAAATCCCTGATAACCGATAAGAAAAAATTCACGAAGGCAAATAAATTCGATACTTGACATTTTTTACTTTTAAGTTATCGTTTTAATCGTACTTACTATCTGTACTTTGAATAAAGAACTTTATTGTATCGGATGCATTTTTTTTTTAAAGCTGGTTTTTGTTTGGTGTATACTTCTTCAGTAACAGTGCTGCTTCACCAATTATACAGGTTGTAAGGATTCTAGACCTAAGTATTTTGTATACGCAACTATCGTGCAGTTCTGGCAGCGTCTTGTGACGGGGTGTTGAGCGTTGAGCTATACGATGACTGATACAATACATGCCGACTTTTGGAACAGGTCAGCTAAAAGCTGCAATGGCTCTTTCTTTAAAAAGCTCTTCCAGATATGGCTCTGTATTCTTAGACGCACATAAAATTCGAATAATATAATGTTTGGACTTTAAAAGAGACCGTCACCTCTGAGTTTGTTTTTGCATTTCTTCTCAGGCAAGATTCAGTTAGGAAATGCCGGCGCCATCTATTTAATAAAATATTGACCAACAAAATATTGACTTGTAATAAAATATTGACGTCTATTGTGTTCTACTTTGAAACTTTTCGGCGATAAGAAATAAAAATCAACCGTGCCATCCATTTTTCTGTAGGTTTTATAAAATATCTTACAATACATATCTACGCTAGGTCTAGAATCAAGTCAATTTATGGTAACAGTTTACACGTCGCTGTCTTTTACACCACGTTTAAAATTCGAATGATGAAAAGTGGTTTCAACAACTCTTAAGAATTATCGGTGACATTTCTCGAGAGAGGGGTTGGATTTAATAGCTCATGAAATGTATGTAAGCAAGATGGGGATGTCGTCAGTCGAGTGGGCCTGGCAAAAAGCAGCTACCTATTGCTCAGAGGGATATTGTGTAAGGCCCTCCTATTCCTTTGAGTGTTACAGATAAAGTCATATTTTCGGTTTCCGAAGAGAGGTATAATGACTCTTTGAACGGCCATTATCTTTTAATCGGTCTTTGAATAAAACCTCTCTGGGTTTTGGTTTCTATCTTTAGGAACTAAGCCTTGGTAATATTTAGGACCATTCGTGTACCTAATAATACTTTTAGGCGCGTTGTGTGACCGTTATGCTTATTTTAACAGAATAAATCCTAGATGATAGATGTGACTAATTTTGATGCCTAATTTAAATGAATAAATGATGAAATTATATATTTTGACTGGTTGGTACTACTACTTTTTTTAACTTTGACGTCTGAAAAGTGCTGATCCTCGGGCTTATTTGACCAAATGACTTTTGATTGTGATTTTAATTTTAACACTGTTAGTTGTCAGTTCTGTCGGTAGTGACTGCCTATATTATATTTTTTACTTTTATTTAGGCAGTGGTGACCCATTGGTAACCGTCGAGGTCTTAGGTTTGAACTCAGACTGGCGCATTACTTTATGTGATATACACATGACCACTGCTTTGAAAATTGAGAACGAAAATATCGTGCGGAAATTGACATGTCGTAAAATTGGGCCCAGTCTCATTTCGCTCTGTGGGATCATTATAGGCTGATATGCAAATTAATATGCTAAACTTTTTCCATCAATAACTTGTTTTGGATGTATGTTTGTTTCCCCATTTCTTCCCGTGGATGTCGTAAAAGGCGACTAAGGGACTTACTAGAGAATGGGCAGCAGCGTTCTCTATGCATTTTATCACCATACTGCGATCGCCAACCCGCCTGCCAAGCGTGGCGATTATGGCAAATCCCCACAAATTGAGGGAGGCCTAAGTCCAGCAGTGGACGTCTTACGGCTGAAATGATGATGATGATGTATGTTTGTTTCACTGACAATCTTTTCTCTATTCTTAACTACATGTGTCGAAGCTACTCAATAATCCGCTTCAAGCATAATCCGTTTCGAAAAGCGAATGGAAAGATCCGCTGGATTAATTTGTTGACTATAAGTTAATCCATTGGTGGTGCTATTATCGCATCGCGTCTCGTTAGCCAGAATATAATCCCTGCTCCGTTTTATGAAGTTACAGCTTCGTTCAAAATACATCGCCTCATATTTTTACTATGAACCGTAGTTTCAATTGACTTATTTCCAACTTAGGCTCTCTTGTAGAAAATAAGAATTCGTACTTCACTCTACGTACAAATTTGCTAAACGATTTTATGTAGCTTGCCCCGTGTGTTTTGATATTTTTTTGGGTTAATGGGTTAAATTTAGTCTTAATTCTAATGACAATATAATTTCATATATTCAGTATCATTGTAAATCCAAGATGGTCGACGCATCACATCACTCACCTCATTAATCTAGGGCAATGATTAGACAAAAAAATAAAACCCTAAACTCTAAGTTCACATTTTTAGTTCATACTAATAACTTGATCCTTACTAATATTATAACTGCAAAAGTGTGTTTGTTTGTAACGCTTTTACTCTTAAAGGATTGAACGAATTTAAATGAAATTTGACAGACAGATCGGCGTGGGTAAGGACATAGGGTACTTTTCATCCTGGAGGGCAGACGAAGTCGCGGGCAAAAGCACTAGCAGTCTATAATTTTTCTCTTTTTGTCACAAGGTTTTGGCAATTGAGAGGATGATAGGGAACTGAAGGTACGTAGGTACAGAGTAACCGGTTTTATATCTACATTTACATCTACAAACTAACAAACAGAAAAAATAGCTCTTTATTTAATTAGTATAGATAAAATATGGCAGCTTGATATGTTTTCTCAGTATACAAACGCTGCCAACATTTATTCTTCACATAAAATGTATCTGAAGATTTAAAAAATGTATTTTACTTATTTCCGGTTAAATAACTAATTCAGTTGCTGGTTTCCTCGAAGTCTGCTTTTATTTTATAATCAACGGAGTACTGGATGGCGCATGCAAACCGAAGGAATCAATAAGAAAATTAAAATAAATATAAAATTGCAACATATCCTTTGACGCAGAAAAACGATGTCGACATGGAGAAAATTATATTGGAACATGAGATAAAAAATAAGTCTCAATTTCTAGTGTTGCTCAAGTTGGAAAATATGCTCTACATTAATATTAAAAGATATACGTACCTATCAACTTATGCAAGAGTTCTTTCTAGCCAAAATACACAAGTCCTCCTTTAAAGTCCACGTTCTCAGAGACGTAAAATTATCGTGGCTGTATTTTTTAGCGCACTGGATTTTCAATGCACGGCTTAGCGCCTAGAGTTGAAAATCGAACATTATGTTTTCGACGCTTTAGCAGTTTGTTCCATTTTCAAAACTCGATTCAACACCGAGATTTGAAACTCCAGTGCGTGATGAATTTCCGTTGCAATATGATTTCGTCCATGTGTACATGGTCTAAGGCACAATTTTGTATGAATAACATAAGCCATTTTAGTGATGGTCGGCTATTATTCACATCTATTATGGACCTAAGTAGAAAAACACACACAAAACAAAACAGGAAAACCTCAAACCCACTGATTTATTAAGAATAAGTTAATTATTTGTCTATTTGGAGCATTTTTGAAATATGTATTGTGTACCTATTTAAGTAGGCATATGACGTTTTTTATCCTCCAAATGTTCATGTCTCAACCATTGGATATAATTATTACCAATCATTATATAATATAATACAGCCATCGCCTTAATGGGATTTTCTGTGAACTTATGCCGGACGGGTGGCCTAGTGGTAGCGGTCCCGGCTAACGATGCAGGCCAGGCAGGTTCTTTACTTCGTTGACGAGAAGGCATTTGAAGATTCCCCCCCCCCCCCCCAAAAAAAAGGTACTTTTCGAAATTTATTTCATCACCACTGCTCTAAAAACAGTGAAGGAAACCAACATATACCTACTAGAACCAAAAATTAGAAAATATTCGACATCTACCTATTCGCACGGGTCTAAATGGTGGATTACGACCCACTCCTTATCAGACAAAAAGCCTGTGTGCAAGCAGTGGTAATCTATACTAATATTATAAAGCTGAAGAGTTTGTTAGTTTGTTTGGTTGAACACGCTAATCTCAGGAACTACTGGTCCGAATTGAAAAAATATATTTTTATGTTGGGTAGCCCATTTATTGAGGAAGGCTATAGGCTATATAACATCACGCTACGATCAAAAGGAGCGGAGCTTCAACGAAAACTGGCAGGCAATTCGATGCGACGGGAAGGGTCAGGGTAGAAAAAATTGACGCGGACGAAGTCGCGAGCAGAAGCTAGTCAGCCTATAATATTATAGGCTGATTGTAATTAAGGAAGGTAGATCACCTACTTGCCTTTTCCCACCACGTTGGGGTCGGCTTACTGTCTAACCGAATGCAGCTAAACACCAGTCTTAACATAGAACAACTGCCTACCTGATCTGCACAACCAACATCCTGGGTAACAAAATACTTCATGTTACGACTAGTTGTTAGACTTTCGGGCTGCTGACGACCCGTAAGACTGCAATAGGTCCACCAATGACAGCTTGCCGAGACCAATGGCTTTACGTGCTTTCCGAGTCACGGAAGGTTCTTGGTATGTAAAGACGGTCTCCCATCCACGGACCAACCGCGGCAAGCGTAGCTTAACCTTTTCGAACCGTGTTGCTTAGCCACAAGCCACAAAGGTTTATGTTGTACAAAGATTTACAAACAATGAGAAGCAGGGCTGTGGTCACTAGTTACTTATAACTGTATCCTCATGATGATGACGCAACTGCCAAACCAAGTTTATATACGAATTAATCAGTGTCACGTTCTCAATATTGAATTAGCATCTAACACAGATTAACTAAGACCTAAGTAATGAACTTGCGTTTCAACGGGCGCAAGCTAATTCATTACTATATTCAGGTTGCCCAGAACTCAGCAGTCCAACGTCTTGGCGACAACCTTTGTCCGAATCTATACTAGTCTCTGTGAACCAAACTTGGGCATATGGGGAGTGAACATCAGCAATGTCTATTCATTAACATCTAAGTTTCTAAAAGGAGATTTAACTGAATAGTCAGAGCGACTGATGAGATATTTTGAATTAATTAGTGATTGCATAAAATCAATACATCTTATTAATATTATAATATGTAAACCAGTAACTTTGTTACTACCCCTTATTATAAAAATTATACGGACAGAATGGAAGATTGCAGAAAGCTAATGTTATTGATTAAAATTAAAATTAATTATGGTCGTTCCCATACTAATTAAATGAATTAAGGTCGAATTTGGACCACGGGCATTGAAAATTACCTATAAATGGGAAAGTTTATGTGGTATCCAACATACAAATTCAATCACGCAAAAACGGCTAAACGGAATTGGATAACTTTTTATGACCTGGATTAAATCATTAGATACTTATTATCCAGGTAGTTGGTTCCCGTGGGATCATTTCCGATCTCCAAGCGAGTCTCTTTAGTTTTAGGTTTTCGATTTCTAATTTTTTGCCACCTAATTCCAACCTCAGAATTTTTCCAACCTTTTCCAACAAAAGAAAACTTGAAGAAACAAATATAAAAAAATAAAACCGAATTTAGAACCTTCTCCTTTATTTGAAACGGTTAGTAAATAAGATCATCTATTTTCTTATTTCTTTTTTTTTATACAGGCCACTTTATATGTTCAAAAAACGTACATTCTATTAATTTAAAAGTCTATTATCTTTCTTAAAATAAACAAAACTTGTGCTCAACACTAAAAGCGGGGTGCGTCCACATACATAAATTCATACAGTAATGGCTGCTCCGTGTCTTCAGAATCAAGCCTTATCCGCGGATTGTGTTCCCATTGTTATTCATCGGCGGCTCCCGAGGATCTCTGGTCAACGAATTTTAACATTACAATAATATCACGTAGGTATTCATTCGCCGATCTTTGCAAGTATGATAAGAGGGATATCACAATATCATATTTGGAATAACAGGCTGTAATACATTGTCCTGTAACATTTAATAGGCTAGCAAAAGTGAGACGTCATCACGTAAGTGAAAAAAAAAAACATTGTAGTGACATAACTTTTCAGGCAATATTTTTTTTACATTCCGATCCATTGCCGTCCCTCTAGCAGCGATGCCCTATGCTGACGTCCGTACCCCACATCGGGTGCCCTTAGCGAGTAGTCGCTCCAGTTTTAAGTTTTCTAATCCTGATTGGAGGTCTAAATTCATTAAGGTAGCCACAGGCAAGTTCAGTTAAGCCGCCAACAACCTCATAGACAAAATATTGATTTAATATTTTCTTTACCAGAATGTGGATATTATTTAGTATAGTTTTTTTTTTCTAGTGTTATCTACTTAAACAACGAGCGTACCGTCCGTACTATAAAATGGAAAAATAAAAAATATACATTCGTTTTAAATTACAGCTGTTTTCAGGCGGCTCGTCTACCGGCAAACGTGAGCAAACAACCATCCAATATCTAATACCATTTAAAATCAAAACCTTCCTGTTTACCTACACTACGTTTGCACCTACGGAACCCCATCAGCCCAGTCTGTTAGCAAGAAAATCAAAAAGTTTCTGATTGCAACTGAGCTATAGAAATATTGGTTGAAAACAGAGCGTGGTCAGTAAAAACATGTACGCGTAGAAAACGCCCGTCGGCGTCCTAAGTACGAGGCTAAAGCATTTTTCAAACGACCGGAGAACTGAAAGTTTTTATTTTTAATGTCCGTTTTACCATTGCACACTTGAAAGGCTTTTTCAGTCCAAGATTTTTGTAAATCAAAGTTTTTCAGGTTTTTTAAACTACATATTGTGTTTATTATGAGACATAATCTACACCTCTATTACCTTAAAGATAAATTATCAACAATAATGGCAATGATTTTATTTCTGTAAGTTTGTACAAACACACACACGTCAGATATATTTTTAAAGCAAGATGAGGTTGTGGTTTCCTAAGTGACTAATCTCAGAAGAAAGGCCGAAACAAACTCTGAGTTCACGTCTCTATTGAAGTCCAGACATAATATTGGTCACTATATGTATAGACCATGTAGATTGGTATTGAGGTGGTCTTTTGAGCATTTTGATCAATTTAATCTACACTAAACAGTCTCAGAGGTGGAGTAGCCGTGGCTCAGTGGTAACGGCCCCAACTTACGCGTTTACAGGTCATGGGTGCAAACCCAGGCAGGCGAATTACTTAGAGTACAATATTTCATCAACACTGGTCTCAATATGGTGAAGGGAAACATCGCGAGGGTACCGGCATATCCTAGAACCAAAAATTCGATATCATGTGACATCTACCAACCCACACTGGGCCCGTGTGGTGGATTCCAGCCCACTCCTTCTCAAAAAGAGGAGGCCTGTGTTCCAGCAGTGGGAACATTATAAGCTGAGATAATTAACAATTGTAGCTTAATTATATGCAGAAGATGAGTTCACCTGCATAATGTACTGTTCCATATAATTAACAGATTTATATAATTATTTAATCTCACGAAGCGAAGCGGGCTTTACTTGTGGTAACCAAGCGTCAAAACACGCTGTGAATGTGAGACGAGTCTCCAAAACGTGTTAAAAATATTCTAAAGCAATGTTATAATTAACGACAATTTTTATAGAAGCAATTTTAGGCTAGCTTTAGCATTTACAAGAAAATAGAAAAAAAAAACAGTTTTTTATCATTAATGTAAAATTCTAAAAAATCAGCATTAATTTTATACCGTATCTATACAAATTCTTGAGTATTGAGAAGTCATGACTGTGTTACTTAATTTCGCTTTTTTAAGTACTTGACTAAGAAATTCGACTAAAGAATTAAATTAAATTGCACCCAATGGCTATCATATCAGTTCCCGCGGGCAATCAAACGGTGGGATCAATCAATGTGTCGGTCATCACCGACTACACGCGCTAAGAGGGATTTCTTGTCCGCGTCGAGCTTTTCCGCCGCCCGTCATGTCTTCATATTGAGATTGATGTTAGTACCGAGCCGAGAGCCAGCCCGAACAGAATACTAAGAGGACAGAACGGCGAACCATTCTTCGCCAATTAGCCCCCGATCCAGCGGGGTTTGTCCCGCAGTCCCGCAACCCCGCAGCCCCGCAACGGACCAAGACGAGCACCTCCCCGCATACTAAACTGACGTCATAATTTTTCATATAAGCCCTGCCCGATTAAAGTACGACACAAGTTTTTTTAAGTGTTTGAGTTCGGGGCCACCTTTTTTAGTGCTTTTGACTGACCGTGCTTTTTGGCAGTTTTCGGGATTCATTCTGGTTTTAAAAAGTTTGAGATTTTCAGTTATTGATCTTGCCTTTTTGTATTTTTATGTCTCGACTAATTGTAGTTTAATATGAGGATGAAGACAGTACTAAAGTCTGTTTTTGTCTGTGTCTTTTCATTAAGAGGCGAAAACAAACAAATATTAAAAACGAAAATTAATTACTTTCGAAAAAAATATCGAATTAAATCTAATCAGGGTAGAAAATGGAAACGCTTCCACGCAACACCATAAAACACTTACAACATTCCTGAAAAAAAAAACAACAACAAAGAACCTATTCGCATATTCGTTAAGAACGTGTAAAATTACCATAGCTTTCAAGCAGGGGCGTTAACAAGCCGGCATGGCACTCGCCTCTTAATAGAGCACAAGCTAAATTAGTCATTAGAGTTACAATAAAACATGTGTGAGTTGTGACTTGTCGTAAACGGGTGTCGAATCTACATCACTTAGCCTAACAGCCTTACTCATCGTCCTAATCGAAATACTGCTATTCTAAATTACTGCCGGCGACAAAACATTCAGCCTTGTTTGACGTTGATTTAAATTACATTATCTGTGGTGATGATTTAAGTGATGTCAGTGTCGAATGACTGTTTCGTGTGTGCTCGGCCTAATTTGGTTCGTGTCCTATTTGCTAGTAGGTATGTTGTGATTGTATTTCTCTGTAGAAATCTGAAGTAGTCATGCGCCGTTTCGCCATTTAAGACTTGTACCTAACTAGATCTTAAATGATTTATCTAAACCTAACAAAGAAGGAACAATCCGGCTAATTAAGTAAGAAATTATGTTTTAGATGGTACAGCCACAAACAAAATATTTTTTTCTATAGAAAGTATACAAATTTAGTGTTAATTATTTGTACCTGTTTTAAATTAAATCGCATCACGGTACCGCTAACATTTTTATTTCAGAAAACTCGTATCATTATTCACATCGGCAAAATACACTTTTTTTAATTTAAAAGATTGTAAACTTTTGCACTAGTAAACTCAATTTAAAAGAAAACGAAGGACGATGGATTGTGTGGAACATGATTTTGTGATTGTGGCTAACAAGATTGTAACTATTGAGATGGCGACTAATAGAGAGTTATGGAAGACGAAGCTACACCGACCCCAAATAAATTAGGATAAGAGCAGGAGAATGATTATGATATGGTGGACCACGGGGCTTGTGGCCAAGTATTAATAGCAGCACGTTTCAATCGATATGGTTAAACTGCGCTTACTGCCGTTGGTCTGTGGATGGGTCACCATCTTTACATACCAAGATAGGGCTCCGTGGCTCGGAAAGCACGTTAAGCCATTACTCACACTGTCATTGGGGGCCATCCATAAATTACGTCACACGTTAGGGGGGGGGGGGGGGTCGACGAATTGTGACATTGTGTGACAAGGGAGTGGGAGGGGCCTTAAATTTTATGACGTCACATTTCAAAATAGAATATACATATTTAAATTATTATTAAAACACGAAATATGCATTAAGAAAGAAACATTTAAAAATAATAGTTTAAAAAAAAACTAAAAAACACGCTTCCATTGAAAACCAAACTAAAAAGTACAAAATAATGGAAAAAAAGCGTGGGGTGCTTTTAAAGGTATTTTTTTATTGATATAAGCGTGTTTTTTAGTTTTTTAAACTATTATCTATTTTCTATTTTTTACGGTATTTCGAATTTTGAGACGTATGTCAGCGTAGTTTGTGAGTTTTTTTGCTGTCCTGGTAACCCCGGCAAGGATAATGGCACAAATTTATGAAATTATTGCATTGTCATCGGTCCTTGACAGGTGTGCAAAGTTTGAATAAAATCTGGTCGTTTAAAGTGGGTCAAATTCGCGCTAGAAGGAGTCGGTTACAAACAAACATACAAATATACAAACATACAAGTGAAGCTAATATAAAGCGTGTAAAAAAAGACCTCAAAAAAAGTTGGCAAATGATGATGTGGTACCCCATGGAAGCGAATATAGAAATATTTCAGTACAGAGTCATTATCTTCATTATCGTGAGCCTTGTTTCACCCTGATGACAATAGGCCACCTTCCGATTGTGCCATGCCTCTCAAGTCTCATCTCTGTCAGTACTTACTCCGTAGTGTTCACATATCTAAGTATAACGTATGATCCATCATACTGGGGCAATCAGAACTCTATTCAAGTTGTATCGGCTATCACAGACTCTTCTGCGTCGAGTACAGTGTGTGACTAGTTAAACGAAGGACTTGAGCAAATATTATGCTCATTATTTAAAAAAAAAATGCTCTTGGGATGATGATAAGATATTTTTTTTTTTAATAAGCTATACTTTTGTATGTAGAGTCAAGGAATTAATATGATAGGCAGTCTTAGTGTAATTTTACTAGCAATTATTATTATTTCAATGGCCAATTTTTACGTTTTGTAAAATCGTGACTGTTCGGATAGGTGACATGTGCCCGCTTTGTTGGAGAGAAATTAGTTAGAATCTTCTTTGCTGGTCTGTTTTTCGACATACGTATGTATCATAATGAACAATCTTAATCGAATTATTTAGTTCCAATGAAGGTTTAACAAACATTCATTAATTAATGGCTGTAAATGCAAGAGATTGAATTAATTAATTACACTAGACCGAACTGTAGAAAATGTGAACCGTCGAAATGAAGAGCCGTGGTGGCCCGGTGGTAAAACGGTGAAGGAAATTATCGTGAAGAAACCGGCATGTCCTAGAAACCAAAAATTTCGAAGACATATGACATCTACCAATCCGCAATGGGCCCGCGTGTTGGATTACGGCTCACTCCCTACCATCGAGAGGAGGCGTGTGTCGCAGCAGTGGGAACATTATTGGCTGATTATGCAAAATGTAACGAGAATCAAATAGAAAATATCCGCATTCAATATGTCCCTTGTTTTGCCAGTCGGCGTGTGTAAATCCAGGCATGCTCCGTGCTTCACTATAATCCCCATGAAACAATGTGTTAAGTCCTTTATATTGGACGCAAAAAGATCCTTGCTAGCGGTGATATGGTACAATCCTCATAGATACGATATAAAGGATATAATACCATCCTACAGTTTTTGCATATTTGGGGACCACTTGTTTGTTTTCAAGTACTCTATAAAATACAAATTTGCAAAAAAAGAAAAACTTTTTAACGAAACTTAGCATTTAGTACGGTATATATGTATGTAGCAGTGAAAGTATAATTATAAATTTTTTTTTTCTTTTTTACCACATAATGAATTTTTTTTTTTTTTTTTTACTGGTATTTTTAGTTTTCATCCTATCGACAGTCTATTTAATAACTATTTCGAGTCCTGTTTTGATGTGTTACCATATGCATCATAAACACTAAAATTGTTTGTTCTCAAGCCTGTCAAAGGACCATTTTTCATAAAAGCGCAATAATAAGTTTCATTATTGAGTATGACTGCGCACTGAATGAGAATCGCCAACATACAAATCACATTACAACGCTTAGTTACGTCAGCTACGTGTGTAATGTAACGTCTGAGGATCGCCATAACTGACTGCGACCTATCTTATTTCACGATCTCACCCAAGTACTGTAATGAATAGCATATATCACATAACGTAATATACAAACTTGACATCACAATGCACTCGTTTCCATATTGGTAAAAATACGACTGCAAAAAAAAAGATGGCAACAAGATAATTTAACCATAAGAGGTTGACTGAACTAAAGTGGGCAATCTCATTTAGTCAGAGGTATTATGGATCTTTTTTGGAAATTTCAGAAAACTCCTCCAATTACATGAGTGCATATTGCAGTGTCTTTGACACTCGGAAAATTAAGACAAACCGATTGACGTAAGAATCATCAAAATCGGGCCACGTGTTTGGTCTCCAGACTGCCACAAAGAAACATACATATTTATGCTGATAAACGAATACCTTTCTTTGGGTCGCGCAATTAGGTAAAAACACACAACTCAAGGGAGTTAGTCTTAAGACATATTTTTTAAATAGGTACATAACTTTTCCGGCTATTAAAATATCAGCCCTTATCCGTTAACAGACAGAAAGGCTTCCCATACATAATATTATTATGTGATGTGATTGCAAGAGTAACTTTGTATGTCTGTCTATCTATTACCTATTATTATCTTCGTGTATTACCTTTACACGCAAAATACGTACGGACAGGCCTGTCACGGCGGGATTTCATCGCGCACTCAATTTTCAACCCTTTGTGCATGTATACCGAAGATTGAGAATCCAACAGAGTGAATCCCACCACGTATACAAAATACACTGTTCGATTTTCAATCCTCGGTGCTTAGCAGTGTATTGAAGATCCAGTCTACGAAAAAGTCCGAAAGTGGACTTAACAACTGAACTGATCGCAATGAAACTGGACGGATAGTAACCTGGGACCACCAGAAGAACATAAGCTAGGTTTCATCCTAAAAGATCAGCCAGCCTTCTATAAAACTACGTGCAAACTACAGTAGTCAACTCCTGAATTCTGATGCAATAAGAACTCAATGGCCGTGTAATGTTAGATCATTCTTAAGTCATAAGCGACGATGACTCGACTGCACATCACCATAAAAGTGTTTAAATAATTTAGGGGGCCTTTTAAATTGATGAATATGATTTGTGACCATTTGATAAATTAGTTTAATAGGCGAGCTGAGAATAAATATGTCGCCGATAGACAGGCGTCTGTCTTAAGTGACAAAATGATCCGGCAAATTTTCACAGATCATAACTGGTTAAATCTGGTATATAATGCTGAGAAGCGATGGAATGTGAAAATAATATTGACTCAAATGTCTCTGTTTTTCAAAGACGTTATTTCTTATAATCCTTCATGCTTTTACCGCCAAAGGGTCAGTATGGTTGACAATGCACTGCTGAAAACTAGCGACATGTTACAACATTCCGAGTGCCATGTTTTTAGGGTTCCGCACCTCAAAAGGAAAAAGCGGAACCCTTATAGGATCACTTTGTTGTCCGTCCGTCCGTCCGTCCGTCCGTCCGTCCGTCTGTCAAGACCCTTTTTCTCAGGAACGCGTGGAGGTATCAAGCTGAAATTTATAACAAATACTCAAGTCTACTGTCCCTTGGAGGTGTGAAAAAATCAGACTTCTAAGCTAACGCAATCAAAAGATATAGCCGTTTATACCGCAAAATTCCACAAATTTTCGAAACTCGCAAGGGAATCAAAACCTAAAGGGTACTTCCAGTCGACCTAGAATTTTGAAATTTGGTACGAAGCAACGTCTTATACCACAGATAAAGGAAAAATTGCGAAAACCGTAAATTTTTAGTTAAATCATATAATAAACAGAACAAAACACAGACAGAAATAAAACCAAGCTAAGAAACAGAACAGAACTACGACTCGATTGTCGTGATGTGTGAACTTTTAGTTATATACCTACAGGTTTGTACGGAACCCTTGGTGCGCGAGTCCGACTCGCACTCGGCCGGTTTTTTTTTCCGTATTACTTTGAGATACAAATAAACCTTCCGTAATAAATGCACTACATGTTAGAGAGCTCCGCATTGAAATGTATTGGGAAAAATCGAGTAACAATTTGATTAAAAATAAAAGAATAAATGCATTAGCGCTCCCCTGTTTCTACCCGCTCTCGCCTGTACATTGCGCCGTCGTATTACTCATCCGTTGAATTAGCCAGCCATCAGACCGTCACTGACATGTTTGCCATCGGCTTTTAAAGCGAATCTCATCAAACGTATTCTTGGTAACTGACCCGACGAAATATAATTTTTATATTAACGACGTCCAGAACTAAATTGACAATTATGCATGGGTAGGCATATACAGGGTGTATCTAGTTTGGGGTCAGATAACGTTGTGTTGGTTGTCCTAAGAAGATATTTATTTAGAAGATATTTATCTGGAAGGCGTGCTCAAATTTAAGGACGTGGTACAGATCATCAAACTGAAAAACTTTCTTTATGGAACCAACACCGTAATCACGGAAAAAATATCAGCTCTCGAATATATTTGTGTGTTATAATGTTATTTTTAACCGAATTATCTAACATTTTCATTCATAATTATGCAATCAGTAAGGTTAATTAATTGAAACTAACCCAGTAATAACTGTCCTATAAAAAAAATATTTGCACACTACACTTGGCAGAATGTAATGATACATTGACTAATCTTAAGAGCATTCTGACAAATAAATGATTATGATCATGCTAATAAACTTCAATACCCACTCGATTTGATGCCTGTACGATATTAAGGGTAATTACGAACCAAGTTAAACTTTTATAACTAGTATAAATCGAACCCTGCGAAAAACCTATTAGTTTTCCCATACAAGACTGTCTCAGACATCATTTCAAACATTTTGAAAACTACTCTTTTAGAATCAGCTCGAAATTGGTCAAGTTATTCAAATATTTTTTATTTTTTTCTGATCTATGCTGCTCTCGCTGGGTCTGACAAACCTGTCTCGCCGGTTGTCATTCAGTACTGAAATAGCTGAATCATATCGCTGAATATACCTGCAACAAAAAAAAAAAAAGTTAGTAATTATTCCAAAAATAAAATTAGACATTTCTGTTATATGCAGCTGTCATTCAAGAAAAACCAATTAGATGATTTCACTACACTTTTGTTTTGGTCTTATTTTACCGAAATTAGTTTTTAAAAATTCCGATTTTCATGTTTTTAAAAACGAATTTCAATTATTGCAATGAAACTTTTGCAATCAACAAATAATACAAATATGGAACTGGAACAACGAGAAGAAATAAACTGCTTCGACGGCGGAAAATAGCGAACTGTGAACTATTAGGTACCTACAAATATCTAGATAGCTTCGATATAGAACTTTAATGGATAGGTAGGTGGTACTTTTATTCAGATAATTCGGAGTCGGACATCTAAAATTTTAATGATTACGTCTGTTAACTGTCACTAAAATGTTACGTAAAAAATTGCTTAAAATACCTTTACTTTGGTAAAAATAGTTCTAAATGTGTTTATGATACAATTTCCACCAGCGCGCAGTGATAGGATATCCATTTGGCGAATTCATCATCATCATCATCATCATTTCAGCCGTAAGACGTCCACTGCTGGACTAAGACCTCCCCCAATTTGGGGGGCTTTGCCATAATCGCCACGCTTGGCAGGCGGGTTCGCGATCGCAGTATGGTGGTAAAATACATAGAGAACGCTGCTGCCCATTCTCTACGAATTTCGAATTTGCGAATTCATCAATCAGAATTAAAGTATAGTGGATAACAGACACACGTGGAGATAATTCCCGTATCGTCAATATGATTTCGTCTACCCTCGAACCACACAGCTGACTGAAAATCTGCCCTTTTTCAGTTCCACGACGCAATTTACGTATAGCTTTTTGTATGCTTTTCTGTCTGGGACTGTATCAGTGTCCGTAATCTGTTTTTTGTTCTCTCTATTTGCCAATACAGG
The DNA here is from genome assembly GCA_947507805.1 of Aporophyla nigra. NCBI lineage: Eukaryota > Metazoa > Arthropoda > Insecta > Lepidoptera > Noctuidae > Aporophyla > Aporophyla nigra. Next base: position 5,415,392 of record OX382291.1, on the reverse strand, counting down.
GTGTAAAAAAATTCACACATTCTATTTATAAAACTAAATGACAATGTACAAAACTAATCACTTTTATTTCTGGTGAAATTTGCTATCGCTTTTTAACTATCAAAGGTAGAGCACAATATACGCACGCAAAATATTGTACAGATGCCAGCACATCAAGCTACCCAAAACTGTCAAATTTTTCCAATCAAAGAGATAAAGTTGAAAATCTTTTAAAGAAATTTGACAGATTGTAGTAGCTTTATGTGCTGGCGTCTGTACATATTGATACGTCGCAGGTAGATTAAATGTATGATTTGTTATTACACGCTTTATATTAGCTTCACTTGTATTTTTGTATATTAGTATGTTTGTATGTTAGTATGTTTGTATATTTGTTTGTAACCGACTCCTTATAGCGCGATTTTGACCCACTTTAAACGACCAGATTTCATTCAAACTTTGCACACCTGTCAAGGACCGATGACAATGCAATAATTTCATAAATTTGTGCCATTATCCTTGCCAGGATTACCAGGACAACAAAAAAACTGTCTTCGAAAATTACGCTGACATACGTCACAAACTAATTTGTGCCATTATCCTTGCCAGGGTTACCAGGACAGCAAAAAAAAACTGTCTGCGAAAACTAAGCTGACATACGTCACAAACTACGCTGACATTCGTCTCAAAATTCGAAACACCCTAAAAAATAGAAAATAAATAATAGTTTAAAAAAACTAAAAAAACACGCTTCCATTGAAAACCAAACTAAAAAGTACAAAATAATGGAAAAAAAGCGTGGGGTGCCTGATATCAATAAAAAAATACCTTAAAAAGCACCCCACGCTTTTTTTCCATTATTTTGTACTTTTTAGTTTGGTTTTCAATGGAAGCGTGTTTTTTTAGTTTTTTTAAACTATTATTTTTTTATTATACATTTGGCGCCGATCTGTTTGATACCATTGCTGTTTTGTATAATGTCTTCGGCATTATACAAAATGTTTCTGATCGCATCTATTCCGCTCCGCCCAGAGCGGGAGAAGTCATTTGATGATTTCCCATCCAAAAAAAAAAAAAAAAAAAAAGGAAGAACAAGTGATACTCGACTTCGTTTACCGTCGTTTTACCGTGATTACTTCTGCAGAAAAGTGTGTGTCTGCGTCTCGCAAACTCGCTTGGCGGCGCCGGCGCACCCGACGATATAACCCGGCCCTCGAACTTAAGAACGATTTGCATGTCTGATGACGTACGCCTGTGTCCACATCGACGAGTAAAGTTTTGGATTATCTACTTAGATCTGAATATTTACTTGGAAAATGTTAACATAAAGTACCTACTTCTCTATATAAATATAATTCTTCGGTATGTTACAGAACAGCTCCTAAACGGCTCGCCCGATTTTGATAACATTTTGTGTGTGTGTGTGTGTGTGTTTGTGTGTGTGTCTGTGTGTGTTGAGTAGGTTTAAATTCATCATTGCACCAGGACAAATATTGGGACCAGTTGAATTCTTGAAAACAGAACAACGTTTGTACAGTTAGCTAATTGAAATTTTCTTCTATTTGAGAATTTCATTAAAATCAACAGTTTTTTTTTACACGGAGAATGTAAATAGGATTATTTCTTACCCACAGTTCTTAAATCGCTATTGCAGGCGGTAACAATCAGGAAATTCACTCGACGTCCGGACCTCGTCCCTCAGTGCTGGTTAAGGAAGTGGGAGACTCAGGAATTAAAGGTTACGGTTTGTCTGCTTCCTAATAATATAGATAGACCCCGGTTGTAAAGGCTGTTCTGAGCTGAAAAGCGGATTTCAGGATCGTAGCAGAAGGTGGTCTGGTGAAGGCGTGACTTTTTACAATGTTGTACATTTTTAATCCTGATTTCATTACTGTCGTCGCGTCGTTGCGACTTATCTCTCTGTATTTATGTTTGTTAGTAGGTACAGATATACAGGGTGTGGCGTAAGAAGCTTGAAAACGAATTAGAACCATATGGTATACAGCATGTGGCGTAAGTAATGGTCCACCGTTCAGGATTCGATGAACCAGATAATTAACTATAACAATTAAAAATTTTAACCATTTTTACCCAACCACCCACCACCCACCCATTTTTTTTTAACTTATGATCCACTTATTCGAAGTTATTTTCTTATTCAAGTATATGTTCAATATTTTTCGTGTATAGATTAGGTTAGTAATAATTATCATTTTGGGGGCATGCAAAAAAAAAAAAATTTTCTGCATGCGGATGCAGAAAAAAAAATTTTTTTTTTTCTTAACTGACTTAATACCGTATCCACGTTCGTTAACATTCAAAATCATTAACTGTCCTGATATCTACACCATAATATATGTACATATATACTTAAGTATCAGCATAATAAGATTTAACAGTTATCGACACATGTCAGTCTTTTAAATATTCGATCACGTTTACATAAAATCGGTTTAGTTGGCACCTGCTATTACTAACTTTCATGTTTTAGAAGATTTATCTAAGAACAACAATTCATCTTATATAGGTTTACCACTTCCCGTTACTTTCAAAGCATGGATAGTAAAATTACAACACGCAAATCATGGGTTTCTGGAATTGTTCATTTTCACGATTTCTTGGATTGGTATCGTTAGTAATTTGTCGTGTGCGTGTCGTGCTGTGCCACTGCGTACTTCCTTGATCCATGACTAAAGGTGTCCAGTCAGTAATTTTCACGTGCTTAAAGAAACCATCAGCAAAGAATCAAGACGGTGACCTAGATCTCCTGTGTTGCAACTAGCTACCACTAGGGTATATCGGGATAAGATCGTACGAATCAAATTCAGAACACAATACTGTAAGCATTTCAAAATATTGTCAAATTAACCGGGAATTTAATTGGTACTGGCCAGCGCCAAACTTTCCATGACGAACCTACCCGACCCGAAATAAATGTATTTTCTTTCTTTCTTTTTTTCTTTCTTACTGCATAAGATGTAATTGTCAGTCATAAGTTCATAACTTATTTTGTTGAGTCACGACTCACGTCCGATATTTTTGTTCCCAGTTTCGTTTAGCTAAAATTCCTCATTTACAATGCGTGTAGAAAAATATCTTCACGTAACAATTTCGTCTAAAACATGCGTAAAGGGTAATGAATGATGCAACACGCGTTATCTAATCTAATCCCGCGCAAATATAGAGCGGTATGTTTGTCTGATTCTTTAGATACGCAAAACATGTGAACGTGTGACATTTTCGTAACATTATATCATACCTAATCGCCGTAATTATCACCACTTTTAAGATGAATCTCAATCTGATCTCCATATCAGCCGACGTTTTAAAAAGTAACGACGTTTTTTGCGAATGACGCCACACGTCTGACAGTGTCAGACGTGTGGCGTTATTCGCAAAAACATATTTGACAGATTTCAATGGAACGTGAGACCTAAGGTCCAAGCAGACCGCATTCCACTCAGTTGTCATTGTATGAGTTGGCTTGGCTAAGCTTTGCCTGTCCAATACAAAGTCAGTTCTATTTTTAAAATAAAAGAACTTCTCTTGAACGAGCACTAGCTTTAAATTGATGTGTCAGAACATTTCAAAGTAAACGATACGGGTTATTATTGTACTTTTGTCATATATAAATTGGTCACAGCTATTTAATGTTACTAAAATTAGTAAAGTAAACAAGAAAAGGAAACATATTTGTTATACTAAAAATGAGTGTCTATTTGTTAGAAATATTTATCAAAACATTTTGTTGTTGCGAACGTAAATTTTACTCAGAATTTAAAAGTCTGTGTCCAAATTCTATAATGACCTACAATCGTGCAGAGCTGCAACAGGTAGTATCCTCGCAGGACAAATGTAACACTTCCTTACATCATTGTAGCCGTAATGTATAGCGGTAAATTAAGTTGATATGGCGTTGATTAATAAGAATGAATGATCTCTTTTTTATCTCAGTATAAAATAATTTACGAGTAAATCTATCTATAGACCATAACACAAAACAACTTTTAAAAAAATCATTTGTGAACAGGAAAGGGCTAAGATGTCACTCTGTGAAACTCCTGAATGGGATTTTGTGAGAAAGAGATAGAGTTAAAAAACCGGCCAACTGCGAGTCGGACTCGCGCACCGAGGGTTCCGTACAAACCTGTAGGTATATAAGTAAAAGTTCACCCATCACGACAATCGAGTCGTAGTTCTGTTCTGTTTCTTGACTTGGTTTTTATTTCTGTCTGTGTTTTGTTCTGTTTATTATATGATGTAACTAAAAATTTACGGTTTTCGCAATTTTTCCTTTATCTGTGCTATTAGACTTGCTTCGTACGAAATTTCAAAAGTCTAGATCGACTGGAAGTACCCTTTAGGTTTTGATTCCCTTGCGAGTTTCGAAAATTTGTGGAAACTTGCGGTATAAACGGCTATATCTTTTGATTACGTTAGCTTAGAAGTTTGATTTTTTCACAGCTCCAAGGGACAGTGAACTTGAGTATTTGGTATAAATTTCAGCTTGATACCTCCACGCGTTCCTGAGAAAAAGGGTCTTGACAGACGGACGGACGGGCGGACGGACGGACGGACGGACGGACAACAAAGTGATCCTATAAGGGTTCCGCTTTTCCTTTTGAGGTGCGGAACCCTAAAAATGTTATATAACCATTCAATTATGAAAATCAGAAGTGCATGACTAATAGGTCGAATTTCAGTTTTATTACGATACGTGTGTATAGTACTGAAACTTTTTAATGGACAACGTAGTCGAAAGCGCTGATAAAGACTCTTAAAAGGAATAAAATAATAATGTCTCGAAATTCACGGCTGATAAAATACGTACATAGTCCAGTTTTAAAATGACATTCCTTGTATCCCTGTGTGAACGAGCCTTATAGGATGATCCGAGATCCAGAATTTTGACTTGTTGCAAACACGTTATGACTCAGAGGTCTTTCCTCGCGACCGAAAACGACCGTACCACTAATTCCAAGTTCATTGAGTGTCGGGTTCAGTCGAACTCTTTGCAGCTCGAACAAACTCAGCATTGGATGGTAACCGTTGCAAAAGGTTCCTTTGTACTGCATATTCACCAGCGAAACTGGTTTAAGCGTAGCGGAGACTTATTTATAGGTTTCGGTCACTTTGTATGCCTTATATACCGTTAATGTGTTAAGTGAAATGGTTTCTTTAAAGCATGATTCGCATAATTGCAATACAAAACGAAAGATTCTGAAGCAGTAACCTCCTTTTTAATCAAATTAATTCCTTAAGATCTTGTTCTTAAAAATCGACGTATGAAATATTTCTTTGGTATTTTAAAGTGGTATCCAAGCAAGAATAGATAGTTCTCGAAACTTTAATGACTTGACATTCTTCAAATCAAGGGGAATCGTTTTCATCTAGCTAGAAATACGTTACATTCAAGAGCAAGATTATCCTTATAACATATATCATTGACTCGAATCTGAAGTCAGCAATGAGTTTGCTCCATAATCCAAAATGTATCCCACGTGTATGCAGCCTGCGGTAGTTATATATACAAATTTAATCAATCGAAATTCTTAATTAGAAACGGGGACTAAACTCTGTTGCAAAATTTTTCCTGCTCCAGCTCCTATGTTCTTGGCTAGAAACTTTTGTTTTCTTTTTACCGAAGCTGACGTAACCTGAACGATTTCTGTTATATAATAATTAAAGGGGAAACGTTTAAAAAGCTGTAAAATTATAAAGTGCAATTACACTTTTTTTCTTTTAGAAATATTTGATGTTGTAATATGCTTTCAATTATAACCAGATTTCGTTAAAACCAGGAGGATTTTCAAACTGTTTATAGAGAACGAAAGAATATATTGGATTCCTATTAAAACCCCAGTGTGTATTGCTACCGTAGCAAATGATTAATTATTTTAGTTCTGTTAGTAGATTTATAGAAACATTTTACACGTAAATCATATTTTTAAAACTAGATGTGGTCGATGTTTCTTATGTGACTCCTCTGAGGAGAAAGGCCGAAACAAACTCAGAGCACGTTTAGAGTCCAGACATAATCTTGGTCAGACCTTGTAAAGACCATGTAGATTAGTGACTGAAATGGTCTTTTGAGAGATTAACCACACATATTGTTTTGACAAGTCCAGACAGCAAACATTTGCTAGAAACTCAGAACCGAAGAAGCTAAACTCAGGAGTCTCGAGCTAAGCAATCGACTAGTTCAGAACGATAAAAATAAGCTTGTGGAATCCAAGATTATTTATATCGTTACTCTCTCAGTATCCGGGTGGACACTGCAGTAACAATGCCAAAGCTGCGTAAAGAGTAAATCTTCGTTCGTAAACAACGTTCGTTACGGGTATGCCTTCAAAGCCGTCAGTTCATATACGACATTTCAGTCATAGTGCTTGCACTACGGTGTATACGGTGACATTGACAGTTTGTAGAAGAAGTGTTAAGTGGGAAGTGCCAGGGTAACCCAGGATATTAAAATTTTCATACGAATTTTGCAATTTGCAGGTCAGTATTCGGCAATATGATTCGCGATCATAACAAATATGGCTTTACAGAATTATTATAAACTAGCTTCTGTCCGCGACTTCGTCCGCGTCAAATTTTTGTTCCCCTGACCTGACCCTTCCCATCACATCGAATTGCCTGCCAGTTTTCGTCAATTTTTCGTTGCTGCTACACTCCTTTTGATTGTAGCGCAATGTTATACAGCCTATAGCCTTTCTCAGTAAATAGGCTACCCAACACAAAAATAATTTTTCAATTCGGACCAGTAGTTCTTGAGATTACCGCGTTCAACCAAACAAACTCTTCAGCTTTATAATATTATAGTATATAGTATAGATACAGCCACGGATGACTATTTATTTTATTTAAGTCATTCAATGGAATGTTATGAACTTAGAGGGTTGTATTGATAATTTTAATCAATATTATTATCAATATTACAATTATTATTACCAGAGTGGCAGAAGTCATTTGATGATTTCCCATCCAAAAACAAAAATAAGGCCATATTTCTTACGCTCGCGAATTATATTTTAATCAACATGTGAAAATGTAAGAAAGTTTGAATTTCGGAGTCCCTGTGTTCTGTGGGAGTGGACAGCAGCAAAAAGCGTTCAAAAAGTGCTGACTCTCAGCCTAGTTTGAATAAATGACTTTTGATTTTTTTGATTTTGAATGGATAAGGGTGGGCATTTCACAAGACCAGCTGTTCCACATATAGAGTTACCAACACCACCATTTACTAGTTCATGTTCAACAGATATGTAAATACTTTCAATTCTATTCGTAAGCAATGCAAGAAAGATGAAATACATCGCGATAATTGAACGGAAGCCGTAATGGGGTCACACTAACTAAACTGTGAGACAACAATGTAAACACGTAGTAATTTCAACATGTGGCCCTTCAAATGGCCCTTATTATAAACTAGCTGTTGCCCGCGACTTTGTCTGCGTGTCTATTTTATTACAAGTTGGCTTGAGAATGATAGAACATGTCGAAACGAGCGTCTGCTATGGTTGACCATTACATTTACTTGGGACATGTTCTATTTTTTGACAGGGAGCATCCCAATACAGACATTTCCGGGAGAGCTTGGGTGGACGGCATTTGGTAAGCTGGCACATATTGTTCGACACAAAAAGATACCCAAGTGCTTAAAAACCTGCCTTTTTTACCAACGTGTTCTCCTAACAATGACTTACGTTTCTGAGATATGGACGCTCACTGACTGAGGGCCATGGAGCGAGGCATGCTTGGCATAACTCTACGGGACCGAGCGTATAACGCCGAAATCCGTTCGGTAGAAAAATTTTCGACGTTGGGCACAGGGCGATGCGTCTCAAAAGGAGTTGGGCAGGACATCTTGTCAGATGAGGAGATGGGCGATGGAGTAAAACTGTAAATAAATGGTGACCAAGGTTAGGGTATAGAAATCAAGGCCGTCCAAAAGCGCATTGGGTTGATGATATCGTCAAAGTCGTGGGTAATACCTTGATCGAGGGATGCAAGGAAATGAGAAGTATGGCGGCAGAAAAGGAAGGTCTATACCCAGCTATGGGTAATTCCGGGATGAGGTAATGATGATGATTTTTATTTCATAACTTTTAATAAAGAGAGAGATTTTTTGAGAGACCTAGGATGAAAAAGTAGTCTCTAGGTCTATTTCCAGGTCCCAAGCTATCTATACTATCTATTCTTAAGCTTACTTGCAAAAACTTAGTTGAAGTAAGCTGTCAGGTAGATTGACAGCTCATTTCATCTTTACAGAATCGGCCGCCTGTAGCGCTATTCTGTATAAATCTCACCGTGAGATCTTAGGTGAAGTGACCTAAAAGTGAGCGGTCAGTCCATTCGATGGCTAGGGATTGTCACTAATGACAGCTCACTTGAAGCTCACTTCACCCCAGTTATCACTGTGAGATAACAGTCTGTCAGTGCTTTATGCGTGAAATGGCAACAGACAGACATAGTGACTTTAGTAATTACAATTTTGTATGGATATCATCTAATGGCCACTTGTGCAATATGCCATATTTATTCTCTGCGAGCAGTTTATTCTATTAGTTGTTTCTAATAGTTACTTTGATCATTATAATAGGTACCTACTATCCAGACTAACAAAATATTGGTTTTCAGAACATTTTGCTAATTGGACAAAGTTTGGTCAAACTTTTGGTGGACATTCATTTATACTACAGAAATGACAGGGGCTCGTGACGTAGTTATAACAGTCACCCGGGTTGATCGATCAGGTTAAGCTACACTTGCCGGGGTCGGATCGTCGATGATTGACCATCTCTATACATCGTGACATTTTAATCGTCTTCAACAACGGCAGCCCACTTCATGTATCCAATGACTACTACACTACCATAAAAAAGCGAACATTTGAATAACTAAAAAATTAAAATATTATTCATTATGATAACGCATGACATATGGAATGATCTAGTCGACTCGTACGCTGGGTAGGTATGATCTCTACCATCTGATACGTAAACATTACTAACAGGATGTTTCATAATTCTAATGTATTATTTATTTTTATTAGTACTTACCTATTGTGTTAATCAATGGTAAAAAAAAATTAATCAAGCCTAGAGGTATATTGTGTCAGATACATTGAGTGGACAACCTTTGTAAGGCGACTAAAATGTCATGGTGTATACAGAAAGCCTTCTGTGCTTCAGAAAGCATATTAAGGCGTTTTGAGGTCCTTCCAAAGTCTGACAGCCAGTCTTAACAAGGTGTATCGTGTTACCAGGTGGATTGTAAACGACAGATAGGCTGTCACTCCACATAAGATACTGATATTCGGGTTTTTCCGGTTAGCCAGGAAGTTGATCCCAAAATAGTTGGAAATAATGAAGCCAGGTGATATTTACAGAAATAGCTACCATGGAAGGCCACAATATCTACACATATTCCCACACCACTCCGACTAAATTTGGAAAAACAGGATGGAAGTCTCTCGGTTTCTTCGGCTCAATAAAATTACTTATGATATTTAGGCATAACTACACACGTCGCACTTTCAATATAATTTAATTTAATGAACTTTTTTGGAAAAAAATAAATAAAACGCCTGCCCCTTAATCACAGTAGCATACTAAGCTACCAAGGTATAACATACCTAGGTACGACCAAGGTTGCACAGATTTGACACCAATGACCTAACATCATTGTGTGTCGCTAAACAGCGTCAAAATTAACAAAAACATTAATCAATTATCAAGTAGTTGCCAAAATTAGCGTAAGAAATTAATTTTATGCACCTAACCTATCTATATTTGATGGACCTACCTAAGGACCATAAATTTACAATTATTTATTTTTATGATTTGATTTAAAAAAAAAAACAATTTAAACGTTGATAAATATTACATACGGTTTAAAACGAAATGAGGTTGGTGTCCGTATCCGACTACTCTAAGAAAAAAATCACCGAAACAAACTGAAACCATCATCATCATCATTTCAGCCGTAAAACGTCCACTGCTGGACTCAGGCCTCCCCCAATTTGGGGGGCTTTGCCATAATCACCACGCTTGGCAGGCGGGTTGGCGATCGCAGTATGGTGGTAAAATGCATAGAGAACGCTGTTGCCCATTCTCTAGTAAGTCCCTTAGTCGCCTTTTACGACACCCACGGGAAGAAATGGGGTGGTGTTATTCTTTACGTCCGGCACCACACGGTACCATACTAAAACCATAATAGATGAAATATTTTGACAATTTTTGTGGTCCTCAAAAGGAAAATCGGAACACTTATACGATCACTTTGTTGTTCGTCCGTCTGTCTGTCCGTCAAGACCACTCTGGAATACGTGGAAATATCGAATTGTAATAAATTAATAACATTGAAAATCTCTAATTTGTAGTTTTATCACAAAAATCAAAAACATAAAATTTTATGCGATTTTAAAAATGTCACTTTTATATTTTGGCCTGAATTCGGGTTTTACTTAATACGAATAATCGACCGAACATTCTGACAAAAGTTTACCGAACCGAATATTCGCCAGGATTTGGTGTGTCATAAAATTCATCGATAAGAAAAACAAGTATGTGCTTGCAGAACGCATTGAAGCGCACATCCATTCCGCCTGGTGACGCCGCTACCCACGGATGACCTTGACCATTATTGTATCGTCTAGTCTAGTCCGATATGCATCTTGCACTTCGGTTATCAAAAAAAACAAAACAATTTTGGTTATATTAAAAGAGCTTACTTGTATTTTGTGTACCATTTCCTATATGTTTATTATTTTTTTAAATGTAACATTAAGATTCTATAATATATTCGGCAATTTTGCTGAATTGGCCGAATACGAATGTTCGGTAAACCTGCCGAATATACCGAACACAATGAATATTCGGTCCATCCCTAATTATAAGCCTACATTTGCAGTTAGAGAGTTATAATCGTGACGTATATCGATGGATGGGAAAACCATTTTCAACCAAAAAAATAAGTTTGTTTTTGGGATAAATGCACCCCAACTACAAAACCTTTCGTAGTGCGTGGTCCGAAACGTAGGTATTTAGTCAGTTCTTTTTTAAAGAAAGTCTCTTAGCAAGGACCACTCGGGAGTGCCACTAAAATCGTTGTCTGTTTTCAGGCTACTATCTAGAAAATATTTATTAAACTAAATTATTTTTACTGTCGTTTTCCATCACCATACACTTTATAACAGTATCTACTTAACAGTCATAATTCCATCGCTAAACTTGAGCAATCTTTGTTTACTTTAATGTTTATACTCTTAACCGAATGACCCGTGAGCCAATCAGAACCCAGTGACGTCATCCTCCCAAGGATTACTAGAATCGCCGAATAACCAAATGACATATTATTTATTATTACAGCCTGTACACAGTGTTCGGCGCTTGCGCATCGTAAATGTCTTTCAAAAGATCGTAGTTTAATTTATGAGTGAGTGACGAAATCAAATCACATGGGCCTTCACTGAAATCATAATATTCTAACATGGGCTATAGTTCACATAGATAATAAAGTGGATATTGGAATATGTTACAAATTGGATATTGGAACCTAGTAGAGAAAGACGGCAGACGATACAGATGTTAAGTAATATCAGCCGCCAAGTCGATTGATCAGGTTAAGCAACGCTTACTGGGGTTGGCCCGTGGATGGGTGCTCCGGGCCTCACAAGCGCGTTAAGCCGTTGGTCCCGGCTGTTATTCGTATCAGTGGTTATGGGTTGTCAGACGCCTGAAGGTCTTAAATCAGTCTGGTCAAGGTTCGTATTACACAATAACAGTGGGTTGGGAGATCAGATAGCCAGTTGCTCCATGTAAAATACTGTTATTTTTACTGGTATACATTGTTGGGAAAAGGCTAGGCAGATGATGAGATGAACAGTTCCTTCAGAAGAATAATTATGTTTTGGATGAAGTTATTCTTGGTAAAGAGGGAATGAAGCTGCAATGGGACGATAGCAACACTAAACTGCCAACAATGAGATTTAATAGTAGGAAGTCCCAAGCCTCAAAAATTAAAAAAAAAACAAATGAGCAATGACTGTTCTTAAAAACATAACCCACATAGCAACAGACTCCTTCACCAGCATACGTTACCTCATTATCAAAACGTCAAACAGACAGAACCAATAAAATATCAATTTTCTTAAATCATTCGACGAACACACGCCACGCGCACGCGCAAGGTCTCGTATTTCTTACACAGTTTTAATCGCATGACATAAAAAATACTTACGTAAGTGTCAAAGTTCCATGAAAACATCGTACGGCCGTTCGTAATCGAGTGAACACACAAAAAACTAGCATTTAGTCATTTACTTGATTTTTAGTACCTACCGCAGCGCTGTCATATTTTTATATCGAGGACAATAGAACGTTCTACTATGTACGAAGTATGGGTTTGTGGCTAAATAATAATCGTCACACAGGTTCATCGATTAAGTTAAGCTACATTTGCCGCGGCTGGTCCGTCGATGGGTGACCATTTTTATATGCACGATTAGCCGTTGGTCCCGGCTGGCATTCATGAATCTTTAACAGTCATTACGGGTCGTCAGAAGCCTGGAAGTCTGACAACGAGTTTACCAAGGGATATCGTATTACCCAGTAACCAGGTTCTGGAAGTCAGACAGGCAGTTACTCCACTAAAATAGTGGTATTCAGCGGCATCCGGTTAGCCAAAAAGACGACTCCGACATAGTTAGGAAAAGGCTAGACAGATAATGATTATGTACAAAGTAGATATATTTAATAGTAGCTGTTTTCGAGACTGGAATTTGAGTTTTCTAACGGAAATAGATGTATCTTATTTTTAACCGACTTCAAAAAAGGAGGAGGTTATCAATTCGACTGATGTTTGTTACCCCATAACTTTTGCGGGTGAACCGATTTTGATTATTTTTTATTTTTATTATTTGAAAGCTGGTGCTTCCCGAATGGTCCCATTTTAATTTGGTTCTATTCGGACAATGGGATCCATGTGAAAACCATATAAGTCTTAAATTTGCATTAAGTATTTGCACGACAAATGAACGAATAGCGCGATTAGATTAGTGCGGGGTATCTACCATTACTAAACAGTTAAAAATAAAAACTTCTTACAAAAAAATAACAACCGACTTCCTTAAAAATAAAACACTACAAAGTCAAAAATAACTTTAATTTCGGAAGTCGGTGGCAAAAAACCTTAAATACAGATCCTAAGGCACTGATTCCAAAATTAAAGTTATTTTTGACTTTTTAGTGTTTTTTTTTAAGGAAGTCGGTTGTTATTTTTTTGTAAAAAGTTTTTTGTATTATGTTGGTGAAAGGAGAGCAGTAGTGACCCAGTGGAAACGCCCGTAACTTACGAGTTGTAGGACGTAAGTTCGAACCCAGGTAGGCGCTTCACTTTGTGTTTGAACACCATTGCTCGCAAAACGGTGAAGAAAAACATCATGAGGAATCCAACATATCCTTCACTGGGTCCACGTGGTGGATATTGGCCCCTCTCATAGAATGAGGGCAGAGAAACGTAACAAAAATCCAAAAGATAATCGAAGACATGTGACATCTATCAACCCGCACTGAGCCTTCGTGGTAGATTACGGCCCACTCCCTGTCACTGACAGGAGGCCTGTGTCCCAGCAGTGGGAACAATGTAGGTTGATTATGAATGATGAGCCATGTTGATTTGCGATTATGTATCGTTATAAGTTAACAAGTAACTCAATAGTAAGTAATTTCGACTGCATAGATTATGCACATACGAAAAATTTTTGAAGTGAAAACTTCTTTAGCGGCGTTGAGCACTTTTCTGTAATGGGTATAAAATCTTAAACTCGCGTCAGGACACGTGACCTGATCGAAAAAGCGTAGGACGGATGGAGAGTAGACAGCTATCCCCTCTCTACGGCGCGGCGAAAATGTATGCCTGGGCCTACTGTTTCGTTTAGGCGGCGCAGGGCGCTTGCGCGAATGTTCGTCTATGTTACAGCGTGCCACGCGCATCCATGGATGGTGACAGCTGATGGCTCGACCGTCTGTGTAGTGATCACATTGTTGTGTATTCGTAAAATTCGTGAATATAAAGTGCTTAAAATATGGAAATTGAACAACAAATTATTCCCTAACCATTCCAAAATATCAAACATGCTCAACGTTAATAATCAAGTTTTCACTTCTGCCGGCACTCCCGGAGTGCAATTTTTTTTTTAATTATCAAACAGTGCAATATGAGAAACTGCACTCGCAAACAAATAAAAAACAGGCTAACATCCTGGTTACTAAACTTGTCATATAACGAAGCAGAAGAGTTAATTACAATGGGTATATAATCTGTGTACATGAACGTTTGTATCACTCTCACGTTTTCGTCTCACACACACACACTCACCATGAAACACACTCAAACTCACCATCACATGATCACGCACTCACACTAATTTAATTAACAATGCGTTTTTTCTTCTTCTAGTTTTGTAATTTTCTATTTTTCTCGAAATGTTTTTGTTTTGTTTAATTTTAATTTGAAACTTTAGCTTCTTAGTACATATTTAGCTTTTATATCAAAACATGATTTTAAAATAAATGTTTAAATGGTTAACCGTCCAGAGTGCCCAAGATACATGCTTGCCTAGTTAGGGGCCAATGTGAAATCTATGTAAATTTGTTGAGCATTAAAGTTTTTTTATTATTATTAATATTAAAATAACGAGACGAAAATTCGCCTTGCTTAATTAAAAATGAGAATTTTGCGACTGAATTTCGGTCTGTCATGTGACAAGCGTCGCGTATTTCAACGCTTAAATACTAACTATTGCAGCAGTGGTGCAGTGGTGCAGTGGAACAGTGTTGGCCCAGTGGGAGCAGTGGTGACCCAGTGGTAACGGCCGCGACTTACGAGTAGTAGGTCGTGAGTTCGAACCCAAGCAGGCTCTTTACTTTGTGTAAATTATTTCATCACCACTGCTCTCAAAACGACGGAAAACGACGGAAAACTTCCTGAGGAAACCGGGATGTCTTAGAACCAAAAATTCGAAGATATGTGACATCTACCAACCGGAACTGGGCCCGCGGGGTAGAATATGGCCCACTCCCTCTCACCGAGTGGACGCCTGCGTCCCAGCAGTGGGAACATTATAGACTGCTGATGAAATACTAACTATGCTTTCATATAGATGAATGATGAATGTATGGTAAACTGGCAAATCCGTGTTCCGATCAGCTTTTAAGGGTTTAAACGCTGTATACTGGCAACACTAAAAACTAATCCATGTACGTGACAAGGTCGGGCTGCCATAATTTTCCCAACGCTAAGGAAATTGAATTAACTTCATAGGATCATTGCAATCAATGGCCTTTGTCCATAAAACCGGACTATCAAGTTTGTTAAAAAGTATCGGCACCAAAAATATTGTAAATTAGAGAAAAATTTTGTTTAGGCGTTGTGATTGAGTGACCAGAAGGCACAAGATTAGATATCTTTCGTATTTTTTTGTGTCCAGCCAAAAGAAAATATACCGATCATGACAGATGAATCATCGTAGATAATTATTTTGATCCTAAGTTACGAAAAAAAAAACGATTTTACAAAAAGGTGATCCGTAACTTTAATTTTGGAACTCGGTAAGAAAAACACTAAAATACAGACACTGATCTTCGAAGTTTTTTATTGATCCCTTTTTAGCTATGGTTGGTTACCTAGCACCACTGCATATATCACTACTTGCTATTATATATAAACCAGTGGCAGGAAGTATTGGAACATCCTCAAGAAATGAAATGCAACGTGGATTGAAAACGTATTATCGAAGTTAACACAAAAACTACCCAAGTAAAACTAGTAAAATATTATATGAGACCACTCCTGCCTGAGGCATAACCTAACTATTACGATTTTTATTTTTTTATTCTATATTCAAGTTCCGGAGACATTGCGGAACATACAAACAAAAAAGAATCCTAAAAAGCATACAGACGAATTGAGAATCTCCTCATTTCTGAAGTCGATGAGTAGAATTTATTATAGTTTATGTAAGTACAGTTTTATCTAAATCAAATAAATCTGATAAGTAAGTAAGGTATACTTTTGAACTAACACCTCTTCAGCTTCAAGATTGCTAAACTCATAACTGTTATGTTGCTAAGCTTAGTCTTGCCTCTCACTTCATGCAAATGAAAATGACAAGGTTTTTAAACATAAAGCGGCAAAATGTCAAGTTTTTATGTCTACTTACACCAAGATTTAAATCTTTACTTAGCTCATGCTTTGGCTCAGACATGTTCCTCTCTTTATCATGCACTTGTAGTTCGACAAACGTGCGATAGAGACAAAAATAACGCTCAAGTTAAGAACGTGCTAAGTCAGTTTTATAGATCTAGGTTTTAGTTTAGTCAAAATAATTGGTTATTTCATAATTAAATCTGTGCTAATTTCGAATGAAATATTAATTTGTTTAAGAAGTAAAATTTTTACTTTATTACTCATACAATCAGGCAATTAGGGCCAACGAAATATAAACAAAATCAACTCGTGCGCAGGACCTAAATTAAATTATCGTTATATTCATTATCAGCGCGTCAACGAGAAAATTGATAGTTTCTTTGCATTATGTACTAACCTAAATGCTTAAATAATGCTAAATATTTGAAACCGAAAATTATAATAGGTATCCTCTTTAATAGGTATCTAGATGGACTGACGACCTTAAAACGAGGACAAGTTGATCGAATAGGACTCCAATATGAATTAGTTACCCTATAAAAACTATTCTGTATTTCACTATTGATTATTATCTGCACATATTATACACCTTTAACAGAAAATCAACTCAGCTACCGAGAGTCATCAACATCAACAGTTCCCCCAAAAACAGAAGGGGCTTTACCATAATCGCCACGCTTGTCAGGCGGGTTGGCAATCGCAGTATGTTAGTAAAATGCATAGAGAACGCTGCTGCCCATTCTGCAGTAAGTCTCTTAGTCGCCTTTTACGATACCCACGGGAAGAAATGGGATGATGCTATTCTTTACCCCACGGAACCTAGCTACCTAGATAACGTGAGTAATGGTAATTAATTCCATACACATTGTAAAATGATACTTGGAAGCCATACATATATAGCTTATATTATAATACAATAAAATCTCAGACATTAAAATATCAAGAATGGGAATCTCCACATTTAGCACGGAATACAACAGAAACGATTAAAATAACCACTATAACTAAATTGCATCTAACATAACCTCACTTATTCACCTCACGTCTCCGGATAGCGGTGCAGTGTTAAATCAGTCATAAAAATTTAAATACAATCCATTCAAACGTGTGAATTAACACAATGAAAGATATAAATGATTATGAATTAAGTTAGGTACCGGATGCACACCAAAATGAATCTGAAACCTAGGTTATATGGTGTAATGAGCTCATCATAAGATTAGGTTACAAATTCTTTTGGCGTGCCTGTCTTGTTATTAATTAATTATAATGTTCCTGTTACAATGCAGTGGTGTTTGATATTGTGTCATGCTTCTAGTATACCAAATATGAAATTTTAAGATTGTTCAGCGCCGCCCGCGCAGCTCCTTCGTTCGCGCGCTCATCAGTATTTATTGGTTCAGGTGTTTCAGTACAAAAACTGTCTATCTGTTTAAGATTAACATTGTTTAACTCAATATACACAGTGTGTTACGTCTTTTTTCAACCATAATTTACTTTCGTATTAAGGCTTCTTTTGACTTCAGGATGCTATGAAAACTTCGTGGAAATTGTTCTACGAGAGTCGCGTCCGCCTGTGAGCGGGAGCCTTTAATGTATTCTCAAACGCAGAAGGAACATGTATGACTATTGTTATTCAGACTATCCTTACAATGTCTTCCTTGATTCCTATATCCAGATATCTGTAGAGTACAACGATCCCCATCTGGGCAATTACATAAGATACTTACAGTAGAAATGTCTTTCATTTTGACAATTCAACAAAATTCATTGCGTTATTTATATTGTTGAGCGGACAAATTATTCGAACGTATAAAGTAATGGATTAGCTATCCTTGACCATGTTACAGCCACATCTCTGGTCGGGCCACCATTGTTTGTGAATTAATTCATAGTAAGCCCAACTGACTGCACGTGCGGTGTGGGATCAAGTGATATGTCCAATACGGCTATACAGTGACACCTTAGCTCCTTGTGGACGAGGCAGCAGCGCTTTTGATGCGATATACCTGAGGAATTAGTCAGACATCCTCAGTCAAACTATTAAGCTGAACTGTCATGGCCGCTAATGTTTGAGGTTCCGTCTTGAAAATCGCATTTGTGTACCTTCAAACAAATTATGCATTTTCGACATCATTTGCCTAGACTTTTACCCAACTATGCTGGGGTCAGCTTCCAGTCATACTGGATACAGTTAACTACCATGAAGCGACTGCCTATCTGGCCCCCATAACCCAGTTACTGAGAACTTTCGGACTTCTGACTATCAAAGATCCAATGATGACAGACGGGAGCTTAACGTCCTTTCGAAGTCATGGAAGGGTCTTGTTATGTAAAGATGGTCACCCATCCACAGACCAACCGCGGCAAGCGTAGCTTAACCTGATTGATCGACCCGAGCAGTTGTTATCATATAGCCACAAGCCCTTGAATTTATGTAACTGCAAACAAATATGCACTTTCGTCTTCGACACATATAAGGCATGTATTTCATCAAAAATAATGTTTTTGGAGTCATGGTTGCAGTTGTATGAACGTCTTCAAGCAAACGAAACACAATCAGGTTTCAGACACGTCTCCACATAAGTAAGAAAAACCTACCTTTCAACACCGACAGCTTATTTTACAATCTATTTGCATGCGGATAAGGTGCACGTTGCAATGCAAGCACGCACATCCGTTGCATCCAGGTTAAGCAACACAGAATGCGAGATGTAGGTCGAATGCGTTATCACCGTATTGTTATCATAATTCCTCATAGTTCCCACATACTGAAACATTTTCTTTGTAATCAGAACAATATACTGTGACGTAAACATGTTGATACTGAAGGTATGCAGTCAGAAAATTGAACTGTGACTTGACGCAATAGATGAGCACTAATATTTAGTGACAAAATCCGTCATGTCAAAAATGTAACATTTTTGTGATTTTCGCCTTAGAAGGTAAAGTCAAAGCGCATAGTTTAAGTGAAAGTAGGTTAGTCTGAATTATTGTCAGAACAGTTTAACTTGTTGAGGTAACACGGTCTTAGGTATTGTATAAAATCGTCAATACGTAATGAACCCGATTACTACACTTAAGTACTACCTAGTGAAAAAGATAAAACTTATTATAATACTTTACTTATTTTTAAGTCCACGCCCATCCATTTTGGCTTACAATATAATGTTTCACATTATAATGAGAATGCTGCGAGTACCTCCATCTGGTGCAAAATAACATCATTATCCATTTTACCATTCACGGTTTTATCGAAATTAATAATCAAATGACTATCAAAACGAAACACTTCATGTTGAAATAATGAGGTTCGGACTATTCACTATAATGTCTGTGAACCCTAGATATTACATGTATACCATTTATTTTTACAAGCAATCAACCTATGTTAGAGTCGGATTCCAGTCTAACCGAATGCAGCCAAATACCAGTGTTTTACTTGACTGCCTGACCTCCACAACTCAGTTATACGGTAACACGATACCCCTTGGCTAGACTGGTTGCTAGACTTTCGGGCTTCTGATGATAGACGGGACCAAGGACTTAACGGGCTCATGAAGCACATGCAAAGCCAAGGCACTCAAAATTGAACTAAGTAATATAAACTATTCTCTCACGCTTTATAAGTTGGCAAAACTATTGAAAAGTACGGAAAATGGAATAAAAATAATAGAACACCAATATGAGTGCCATTTTGTAAAAAAATCTGCTAGGCAACGGGTTCGAAAAATCTCAATTATTTATTATTATGTAATTAAACGAAATACAGTAGGTATGAATCAAAACATTATTATAAGGAAATTGACACTGTTATCAGCGTTTAAGTATGAGTACTTATTGTGCAAGGCGTCACGGGGTCAGTGTGTTTGATAAACTGGCTTCAGACGATAACCACAAGAAAAAAAATCACAAAATATTAATTTATTTTTCTTTAATTTATCTTTAGTTACAGAAATAGCGAGATGATGAATATGTGTGAAGTGGTTCATGATAACATATTGGATAACCTCGACAAACGCCAATCTTCAGGCTTGATATCATGGCATGCACATCATTTGCTGTTTGTTTTATAAATACCGGTGGCAAGATAACCAGTACCGATCAGTGGCTTATTCTAATTACTTCTAAGAAATTATTCTTCGAAGATTAGGCACCTCTCTCACTTTGTCGTGACGGTTTTTTTATCGTTGGTTCGTGGAGTGGAGACCGAATAACAAAACGCACTGTCAAAATACCTACGCAGAAGCCTGTATGAGAAAAGCAACTAGGTATATATATAATTACTATGCCGTTAACAGCTTGTATTCAGCCTTAACTAAGCCGTTTAAACAAGATGGCTCTCTGACGTCATAACATATATATTATAATTGGAAATGCACTTCAGTCTGGGGATATTGCTTCTATTGAAGGTAAAACCAGGTAACTATCAAATGCTAGAGCGTTTCTGTACCGAAAGCCCTTTGCTCTCGGTACAGAAACGCTCTAGATGGATCTTGTCTGTGGTCTTAGTACAAGAAATTGTTACAACGTCGGCGTCGATTAAAGGAAGCCCATTATTATTATGTCATCGCCCGTCAACTGACGGATAATTGACGTTTAGGACAAACACGAAGCTAAAAGTGGGTAACAGAGAAGTATGTATTATTGCATCGAACTTGTTACAAAACAAGGAGTATGATTTCCTGCCAGGGTCGCGAGATTTGTTCGAAAGAGATACCGTGGCCCTGGCATATGGGCAACTGAAGGAACACGGGTGGGGTTTAGTCAGTAAAAGTCTGACACGCCCTTCCGCTCCACCCTAGAGCGGGAGAAGTCTTTTGATGATTTCCCACCCACAAAAAAAAGGAGTATGATTTGCTGGAGCCTGATGAAGAATGAAAGTCTACTTAGCGAATTAGCTGGTAAATGGTTTTGGTTTAAAATTTTCCTTAAACCGATATAGTGAAATTGATGTGAAGGACTTTCTTAAAGCCAATTTCATTTTATGTGCATAAAATAGCAATTTCATAAAGTTCCTCATATCCATCTGAAGTATCGTCGACTAAACCGTTAGAAACCTATTGAGCAACTATCTAAAACATAAAATCACGCTGTATTTCCACGAAGAGTTGGGTAGAGATATAATAACTATAGTAGTCCCATATTTCACCAATTATTATTTTTAGGTCCCGTGTAATGGAGACCAGCATGTAGCCATCAAACGGGCACAATAAACTCCGGGATGCTGCTAGACGTTCCTAATGAAAACACCCGACGCCTCATTGCCTGACTTGGGAATTAAACCCAGGACCTCTTACTCAGTAGTAGCGCTTGCGACTAACGAGGCAGTCTCTAAAAATGATTAATTTGAAATAATTTTGCAGATACAATTTTATTGTAATTGGGCGCCATTTGCGCAATCGGGTCGTGTCTTTATCGGTAACGGATAAATTTTACAAAAACATTGTCATACCATAGATGCATTCTTGACCTTTCACACGATACAATTCTCAGCGGGAAGTGACCCAATAAAATGATTATTTGGACTGATATCTATAGTACGCAGTATTGATTTATTTTTTGGTACCGAAGTAATGGAAATAGACGTAGAGGAAAACAGATAAAAAGGTGGGAGGATCATTCGCCAAAGGGTTGGTGGAGAACAGCTCAGGACAAGAATAAGTGGAAGGAAATAAAATAGGGATATGTCACCTAACCTGGTAGCTAATGGCTCATTCGTTAAATTTGTTCCACCGTTATTATTAATTTAGCTCCTGTTTCTAGGCTTCACCGCGGAAACGCATCGTTGATAATCAAGAAAAAAATGTCCAACGACAATCTGAGCATTTTATGCTGAGGATCGTATATATTGAGTATCGAAGTGCTCAAACTAGCCGAGTAATGTTTCCGTTGAATTTCAAATTGCTTTTAATTGCAAGACGCCCATAACTGAAATAAAATTTGAAATTTCACTGCAAATCCATTTTAACAGACTGAGCTGCAACACAGCTTTGTATTATGGTCGACACTTCACAAAGCCTCTTTCACACAGGAAGATCTAGTCGAGTCAAGCTAATTAATTGAAACGAACTGAGTACAAACTTAAAGTCATTCATTGGCAGTTCTGTGAAACGGCTACAACACGGCAAATAGACGAAGGGTGACTATTAGCTTTCCAATTAATTTCTCTGACTAACTGCACTATCCGGATGATTATTATTAATTAGCTAATCCGAAATCTGTTTGATAAACTTTTGACCACACCACACATAAGCTAATCAGCTTGATCAAGTTCTGTTGCCAAGTTGATTAAATAGCTGAATGAACTAATGGAGCTGAGACTGTAGAAAATGTTTGCATTAGTGTCTAAAAGTAAATTAATCTCAGTGACGGAGCTTTAACGTAATATATAGAAACACTACCGTTGGTTTGCTAGAACCAACGAATGTCATATTTCTCTTTTCTCGCTTTTCGGAACATGACGATACTCGTCTCCAAACTATTTAAAAAATATGTTCCTTAAAGTATTATGTAGTATCTATGAGTGAATGATCTACTCATGAGCAACTGCGTCTTCTACTTTTTAACGTGTTGATGGCCATCGACAATATTTACAGCCCAGAATTTGGCTACGAGCTTGGCACTTTCAATAGCGCCTGTCAACTCCTATAGCGTGCAAATAACAGGACACGATATTAAATGTCCCATTGTTTGTAGGCCAGCTCTATATTTACACTCCAGGACGGAATCATCTCTGATAAGGTTTTCGTTGCTTGGCAGACAGAAGGAAGGCACAAACGGCAAATGCTTGATCTGTTTACGTAGACAAAGATAATTTAACCACGATAGTTAGAGCAGGATGGTTTGAGATATAGGCTAAGTATTAGCAGCTGCTCAAAACCCCTCTACGCGTCGGGGAGTCCGTTAAGCCGATAGCCTCGTCTGTCATTCGGGGATCTTTGACAGTAGTTAAGGGTCACCAGAAGTCTGAAAGGCTGACATCCAGTCTTACCCAAAGGGTATCTTATTACCCAATCAGATAGGCTGTCACTCCATGTAAAATACTGATATTCAGCTGCATCCGGTTAGAATGGAAATCAACCTCAACATAATTGGGTAAAAGCTTATCAGATTAATTGGCAACAGAAGGAAGAGACAATATTTCAGGTTAGACCGCGCGCAAAGATCATTTTTATCTTATTTGCCAATTGGGAGCGGATAACAAGAGTTCTTAGCCTATACGTATACGTAAAGCAAACATGCGCACGAGTAGATAGGCGCCGCTACATAAGTAACTTTAACACTAAATTTAGGCATAGTCGTATCATGCTGAAGGAGATAACCTTGATAAAAATGGACACGGATTTTGACGGGGTCAAAAGTACCGTAACGGTTTTTCATGATATACATACGATAATTGAGTAATATCTGCTCTGTAGTTGCAACCGTTTTTCAATGAATAGTGCTATTTTTAAACGGTCTACTTTAACTAAAAGGTACCACTAAAATCTATTATTCAGATTGTCATGTGCCCATTTAGGCGGTCTAGCTGTCGGCGTCAGGTATTCTCTAAATAACGTCACGTTCAGAATAAACAAGGTGTACATGTATTCATCATCGTCTGCCTAGATTTCGTGGTCCTGCCTAGGGTCGGCATCATCATCAGTATTTTCCATGGAGCGACTACCTATCTGACCTCCACAACCAGACTGGTTGTCAGACTTTCGGGTTTCTGACTATTCCTAACGTCTTTCAAAGAGCCACGAATGGCCGCCGGGACCAATGACTTAACGTGCGTTCTGAGGCACGGTGGGTCTTGGTATACAAAGATTATCACTCAACCACGGGCCAACCGCAGCAACTTAGCCACAACCCTCCAAAGCAAGTATACATTAATTAAGTATTTAATGAAGTTTTGCAGATCAATTCACACAATTCCTAGTAGAAGATTGATAACCCACAAGCCTGTTTAATCAGCGGAGCGGTGTTCACACCATGCAAAAAAGTATCTTGTATAAGAAAAAATAAAGTCTAGATTTGGACTGAATCTGCAGATTGCAAACATATTTATCTACCACTTAACGTCTGTACTGAAATGTGATGCAAATCGGTAAGTTTGATTAGCATTACTTTAACACGATAGTTCCTTATCAACGAAAATTTTGACGTCGGTCATCGACATTAGGCAGGTCACGACCCCCTACTCTAAACAATTGTTAGAGATAAAATGCTCGTTCAAGTCTTTAGTCTTGATTTTG
Organism: Aporophyla nigra; assembly: GCA_947507805.1. NCBI lineage: Eukaryota > Metazoa > Arthropoda > Insecta > Lepidoptera > Noctuidae > Aporophyla > Aporophyla nigra. Next base: position 5,390,961 of record OX382291.1, on the reverse strand, counting down.
AATTTCGCAAATAGTTGCTATGTATGTAATGTACTTCGAAGGAACAAATTATGGGGTCAACAATTGAAATCTGTGAAGAGAGACTACCAGACTATAAGTTGCAAAATTGACTAAAGCCTTTGTGTACCACCATAGAGCCCGATAAATTTCAAAACCAGTTATATATCGGAATATCGTCAGGTCATGCGTAAGTGACTGCGTCTTCGGGAGAAACCTTGTCGTAACAGTAGGATTCTTTAAACTCGTGTATAAATCAGTATGTTAGTTAAGTAATTAAAAAAACTCCAAACCAAATTTTCTGAGGCTTTGAAGACAAACGTAGCCAGCATTGTGCCTAGCCAGTATAGAAAATCACCTCACCCAAGTGAGGTGAAATCGAAAAACAGTAATTTAATATCAGTAACTGAATTTTTATCGGGACGCCGTGACTATCAGGTTCCGTCTGTCAGCCATATCACAGGAAACTTTGATGGTTTATAATTTTGACGGACGCCTCTATGAAATACCATTGAGCGTTCATGCCGTTTGCAAAAAATTGGCATGCAACAAATTCGTAACCAGAGATATGTATCGGGTGACTTTCATCGTACGATCTGACAATAGCAAAAATTGAGGGATCCAACGATTCACATTTCAAACTGTAACTAGCTTCGGTCAACATCATTTCAGCTGAAAGACGTCCACTGTTGGACATAGGCCTCTCCTAACTTAGGGTTTGCCATAATCACCTCGCTTGGCAGGCGGTTTGGCGATCGCAGTATGGTGGTAAAATGCATAGAGAACGCTGTTGCCCATTGTCTAGTAAATCCCTTAGTCGCGTCTTATGACACCAATGGGAAGAAATGCTTCGCTATACAATAATCCAAACTCGCATCATACATTGATTTCATTTTCCCAATTTCAACGGAAATTCAAGCGTTAAAAACACATGACTACAGCAGCGTTTGTGTACGCTTCTCCTGGGCTTTGACAGAAGCCATATTTACAAAGCTCTGGCTTTGTTACTGTGTCTGTTATGCACTGCAACAATAAACATTGACATATGTAGCCGTGTTTCGTGAACATGATCAGTATCAAAGGTGAAACCGCTGAGTAAACACTTACAAACGCACAGTTTAAAGCCGTAATTCGAAATTAAAACCACCCGAGGTTTCAGGTGTAAACTCACATAGCAGTACTATCCAATATCGTCCACCGCGAGGCATCAGTCAATATTTATTTGAATTTTAAACTGTTGATAGCCTTTACCGATAACCACATTCAGCTATCTACTTCGAAGCTCAAAATGTTAATCAATTGCGTTAATTAAAAACTGCTTTTAAATGTAAGAATGAAACTTATTATCTGCCTAGACTTTTCCCAACTATGTTCGGGTCGGCTTCCACTCCAACCAGATAAAGCTGATTACCAGTACTTTACTCGAACAAGGACGGACTGCCTATCTGAGTACCCAGTGGTCGTACCCAGTGGTAATATATTTCCATGGAGTAAGACTAGATCAGTGGCGTGCACAGGGTTTTATGATCGGGTAGGCAGTTCAAAAAAAAAAACGTCTTTCGTAATTGCTCAAGTTAGTGAAGAAAAACTCACTAGGTGGTTTAAAAGTTTGAAATGGCGATTTCCTGATAATGCTAATAAATGATTTCGGCCACCTCAAATATCTGATCCAGGTGAGTGATAGTTGAAAAAGGCCCTTCATGTGATTCGTATATGTAAATATATTTAATAGATAAATTTAGTACGGGTAACAGCAAAAATAATAAAGTAAACAAACTCATTTATAAATGACATATACGCGCCTATCTTTTTTTAAATATGATTTTAAACCATCGTCATAAAAAGTTGGTATGCGTCTTCATTCGACCAATAATTCTTTTTCCGTCGAAAGCACAGAAAGATGTGTAGGTATAATAATAATAAATATCTTAGGACAATCAACACACTGTTATCTGATCCCAAACTAGGCAGAGCCTGTACTATGGTAACCAGACAACTGATAAATATACTTATATATTTCTAAATACATACATATTATAGATAAATTACACCCAGACACAGAACAAATGATTGTGCTCATCACTCAAAGATTTGTCCCGGGTGGGAATCGAACCCACGACCTCAGTCTTTGCAGTCAGGGTCACTAACCACTAGACTAACAGGCCAGTCAAAGTCAGGTACTTGTTGTTGACTTTGTGTGTTTCTTAAATAGGTACGTAAGAATACGTTTTAATGAAAAACTTTTTCGTGATACTTCTCTCAATACGATAATTACCAAAATCTTTGAGCAAGCCGTGGGATAGTAATCATGTAAATCTGCAAATCCCGAACAATTCCACACTGTACTTGAACTACTAAACTAGCAAGGAAAAAAAATTTTTTAATGTGTGTAAACAACAACATAGCCGGTTTTAGTTGCTTAATTATTACTATAAAAATACTATAATAAAAATATACATTATTGAATGGCGCAGGGACGCCTGTGATTGGTTATCCTGCGGCAGGACTTCGCTTTATGTGTGCAATGTATAGACACGAAAATGTAGAAGAAATTACCACTACATGCGTACATTTATGAATGAAATAAAGACACGATCGTTCGCTGCCTGCTTACGTTGCGATCTGTTATGAATGCGTTGCCGTAGTAAATAGAACGGTATGAACGCAACGTTCAGAACGTTGCTATTATATTTACATTAGGCGTTTAAACTTTTTGAATGGTTTTATTACTTACTGTTAGTATAATTCTTTTATTTTTGGAATATTAGTAACTAGTCCTTAGCTAGGGTCTAGACCCTAGAGTCTGCAGTGTCTTTTTGCCTATATGGACTGCACTCCACTGGACTAGATGCGACTGTCAGAGATCCGAACGGCTTAACGTGCATTCCTAGTCACGATGGAGTCTTGGTCACCCATCCACGGACCAACCGCGGCAAGCGTAACTTAACCTGATTGATTGACCCAAGCTGAATGAAATTAGGTGTTAAAATTACTGTGTACATTTTCTTATTGTAGACTGGTAGGTGTTGACTTCCTGGCAACATAAACGTCGTCTAGAAAAAAAAAACGAATGCCAGTTGTCGTTTTTCCCACAGAAAAAAATGGTGTTTGAATGGTATTCATTGTCTTGGAACACACCGCAACGTCTTCGGAAAACTTATTAACAATTATTGTAATCACGGATGTTTATAGTCAATCCGTTCAGTCTAATTTAACATTAAGCATAATCAGCGTATAAACGTTCCCACTGCTGGAACACAGACCTCTCTGTGAAGGAGTGGGCCATAATCTACCACGCCAAGTGCGAGTGGGCGGAGGTCGTATGTCTTCGAATTTCCTATTCTAGAACATTCACGCCGGATTCCTCACGCTGTTTTCCCTTCACCGTTTTGAGAGCAGTGCTGATGAAATAATTTACATAAAGTGCCTGCCTGGGTTCGAACTCACGATCTACAACTCGTAAGTCGCGGTCGTTACCACTGAGCCCTCACTGCTCGCCAATCTCATTTGATGAATATTATTTACTTAATGACAGTATTATTTTAATTATTCAGTATTATTATTTGAATCTATTCACTTTCAATTAAATTGTATGTCAGTTTGAGTTCTTTATGCGGCCTACCCAAATTTACTTTTCCTTGATATTGTTGTTCGTCGAATCGTGTTGAGCTACACGATTACTGACAAACGCCAGCAGTAACCCCCTCAAATAGTTCTTTACTGAAAATACAATTTCAGACACTGCGCATCTGTATGCTCCTCAGAAGGCCAGAATTTGACCAAGATTATTTCCGGACTAGGAAAGAGACTGTGAGCTTTGAGTTTTTTCGGTCTTTCTTCTCAGAGTAGACAGGAAACATCGACCGTATCTAGTTTTAAAACATAATGTAATTTTCATGTGGTCTTGAACCAATTCACATTAATAAATGTCATTTACAAGTTCAATATTTCCGGCAGAAATATAACTCGCGCGAAAATCGTAATTCGCGCTGTGCTTGACATTACCAGACCACAAGACTACACACTGAGAAAACTCTATTAATAGAACTCTATTTTCACCTGTCAGGTATTCTTTTAAGAAATTAGGTACTAAGTTTAGAATTCATAATAAAAATAAAGTATCTACTGATAGAAATGTTGCACTCTTCACTTTAACTTGAAGAAAACGGAAAAGTCACTGAATAAAGAGATTAAAAAAAAACTTGCTTTAGTCTGGAAGTATTACGAAGATGCAATTAATTTTTTATACTTTAAAGAGAAAATATTTAATGTTTTTTTGTAATGCTTTCTCGCTAAAACACAGGATTTGGATGGCACATAGGTAGATTACAACCTAGGTTTAGATATAGAACACTTTTTATCCCGATTTTCCTAACGGATCGAGATTTATGAGGGTGACACCGCCGGGTGTGGCGAATAATAATTGACTTAAAGCTTCGTCGGTCTAGTGGTTGCAAGCTCGACTGATGAGCTTAAGGTTCTGAGTTCGATTCCCGGTATTGAGGTAATGACTTTTTCTATCTGCAATTTCTGATTGACTTACAGCTTCGTCGGTCTAGTGGCCGCAAGTGCGACTGCTAAACATGAGGTTATTGGTTCAATTCCCGGGTCGGGGAAAGTGGTATTGAGTTTTTCTATCTACAATTTCTAAGCCAAAAGTGCCCGATTGACGGCAATAGGGTCGCCCCCGATTACATGAGACTGACGAAAACAGGCGTAATGTTATGTTATGTGTGTAATTTTAATAACTTCCAGATATTATTACTACTACGTGAAAATTGGTAAGTTAGAAGTTTAGTGGCAAAATGAGAAAGCTTTTAAGAGACACTTCCACCTATGGAAAATTGAATTGTTGGTGACGCGGCGGCCGGTACTCATGATTGCCAAACACATTGAGGGTCGCACCGTACACTGTGGGCACAATAGCCATACCTACATCCGGTTTTTTAAAGTGTAATAAAATTATGTTAAATATTTTTTTACAAAAAAATCTTTTAACGCGCTTTGTCACAAGAACCAAACGTGTGAGCTAAACAGCATGATAGCTTCAAGACGAAAGACATCCTCCATGCACCGCCAATTTGACCGGTACATTTTTAAATAGATAGATAGATCTATCTATTTTTAAGGGGGGGGGGGGGAGTTTGCCATAATCGCCACGCTTGGCTGAGAACGCTGCTGCCCATTCTCCAGTAAGTCCCTTCGTCAACTGTTAAGACACCCACGGCAATAAATGGGATCATCAGCAGTCTATAATGTTCCCACTGCTGGTACACAGGTCTCCTATCGGGAGGGAATAAATGGATGGGAGAATAAAATAAATGGGATAGTAGAGGTTAAATAAAAGCTTTTAATAATAAAATACGGCTTATTACCGACCCGCTCCAAAAAACTCGCCTAAATCGGGCGAATCCATACTTTTAAATAATTAAATTAATATTTTCTATGGGCGAATCGCACGAAGTAGATAAATTTTTAGGCGAATCAACACTTCCGTGAAATTCGTATTAGCAACTGGCATGTTTTAAATAAAACGTTAGACAAACAATAAAAAATTAAGGAAAAAGGACAATATTAATTACATACTAGCTTCTGCTCGCGACTTCGTTCGCGTGAATTTTTTTTGTCACCGACTTACGAAAATAAAGTTATTTTTCACTATGTTGTGTTTTTTTAGAAGTCAGTTTTTCTTTTTCACTTTTTAGTTATTGTATCTATCCTGCACTAATTCGTATACCACTTCAGGAAATTAGAATCACGATATTCAAAGTGGATTGAATACGTATTATCGAAGTTAACGCAAAAACTACCTAAGCTACGTCAATAAAATGTATATGGGGACCTACTCTGAAGCATAACCATACCAATACAAGAAATCGGTCTACAATTGCCAAAGAAAAGTAGTGGTTGGAAAAATTTCTGTCATTTTTCTATTACAATTGTTCAGTTGAACCTGAGGTATGTTATGATTTTATGAACTTATCTTTTTCCTGCATCCCTTCAAATAGAAATTGTATAGAATATTTAATGTAGTTTCCCTTCCAAGCTAAGTTTGGCCGACTTCCTCTTGGCATATCTAGGAACTTAGTAATTAGAAGCGTTCCAACTAAGAAGAGTAACAGTTCCAATAATAAAACATTTTAAGTGGCTGACAAGACCGGACGATGCATCTACCGTCTTTTCAAAATGTAACTTGTAGCTTCAACGGTTACAGGTATCGTGTTCAAATTATGAATTTATTTACATTGGATATTAAATAGCCAAATGCAATGATCCCTTTTTTCAATCTGAGATTCGGAGGAACTCGTGGCTAAATAAATATAGCCGCAAAAGGTCGATTGCCGGTTAAGCTACGCTTGCCGCGGCCGGTTCGTTGATGGGTGTCCTCTCAAAATATTTCGAGAATCCACCGTGCCTTAAAAAGCACGTTAAGCTGTTGAACCCGGCTGTCATTTGTAGATTTTTGAGAGTCTATACAAGTGGTCAGACGCCCGTTAGACTGATAATTAGTGTTTTCGATGGGTATCGTATTACCCAGTAATTGGGTTGTGGAAATCAGATAGGTTGTCGTTGCATGTTTAAAGTACGGGGATTCAGCTACATCCGGTTAGACTAGAAACTGACCCCAACATAATTAGCATGGACTTTTTTTTATTTAGGAGCTTTTTATTTCGTCAAGACACAGAAATAATGATGCTCTAAATATGTTTTTTAGACTTTTGTTTTTTTAAATCATCTTATACGATTATAAATCTCCATTAATGTACAGATTGATTCAAATATGTGTAGAAAAACTCACATAAAACGATTAAAACCACTCGTGTGAAGTATTATGACGATGTAAAGCAAGTTTGGCGAGTGAGACATCATTATTATACATTTAAATTATTCATGTCAGACATTCGTAGGTACTCAGGGTGCGGAGAAAATGTAGCATTTATTACGATTTAGATGAATTCTAAAACTATATATTTTGAAAGAAAATAGCTAAATTGATTACTCGGATCATTTTCTAGTTTTTACTTTTTAGAGCCTCTTTTTTCCGTAAACTTTAAAAAAAAATTAGAGTTGATTTTTTTGTAAAATAATTTTGATGTATAGTATCTCTACCTTTTATAAAAATATCACCGGAAACTATTGTCTAGTGTGTAATGGAAAATATCAGTATAGTGAAGTTTCTCATCTCCTACGGGTAAGTTTCTAAGAAGTCTGAGGAAGATTGACGTTTACTGCAGCTGAGCTGTATTTTCGAACACACCAGTTTTATTTCTGAGTACCGTGTTACCCAGTTACTGGGTTGTGTAGGTCAGAGCAGTCGACGTCCATGTAGAATACAGGTTATTAATCAGATGTCTTTTACTCACATTTGAGATTGGAAGCCGACCCAACATACTTGGGAAAAGGCTATATAGATGGGATTTTTTATTTCAAACTATTGAGGATGTAGTACCTAGTCTATGTGGGACAGCTTTATGCACATCATAAAGTAATGTGGAAGCTGTATAAGCCGTCGTCCAAACAATTTCGAACGTTCAATTAACAGACTTAAAACATAAACCCATTATTCTTCGCGATTATCGATTCTGTGGAATAAAACCTGTTTAATGATCCTTTTTTTTTTAAATACGCGTGCGTCTGTCAGACACAATTCGGTAATACAAGTTCCGACTTATTTTGCTTGGTGTTTTGACCTCATTTAAGTTTGCACGCACAAATAAAATTATAGTTCATTGGTGAACAAAAATGCAGACTAGGCTTGAATTAAATTAGCGAAGGCAATGAAACCGCTGTAACAATACACCGGTAAGTAATAGTTAGCACTTGTAAAAATGGAAATATGACAATAATCGTTTTATTGATGCGATTCTGAAAATTAAATTATTATGCAATCAGCACATTTTCTATGTGCAATTGACATTACAGAAATTATGATTTGCCTGCTAGTTTTTTGTTAATCAAGAAATAAAATAAATAAAAGATTTTATAACTGGGTTACTTTAAACTTTATCGACGTCAAATTATCTGTTTTTATCAACTGATAGACACTATTAGACACTTTTTCGTGCATTAAAAATCATGTAGGTAGTTACTACTGTTCTACGAAACGTATTGAATGAATTCACAGATAAATTCGTAGTTAAGCTATAGTAATGTCCTTCTAAACAGAGGTTCATTTAAATGTTATTTAAACAGACACACAAACTGAACATCGTAAAGTTAAGTTATGTTCAGCAGTTGCAGAAACCGGCTCCGTCATCGATACCTAGTTATTAACATAGTTAATATTCAAACAACACACAAATCTTTTGTCCAGTTTAAAATGAGTCAGTCGTACAATAAATATAAAATCACGAGGTCTAGACTGCGCGAAGTCAAAAAAGTTTTGCAAAGTTATTTTTCAGAAACTCCGCGGACTGGTTGCGCGCCGGTTTTTTTGGCAAAGTTTGACGAAAAACTTACCTGTAGTACTGGAGAGGCGAGGACTAGCAGAAGGGCCGCAAGCGGCACCCTTCCAGTCCTCATGGTGGTCCAAAGGTGTTGGAAGACAAATGTTCGGAAGTTAGTCCGATGACCGGTTACGCGCGTGTTCGTCCGCGCCGCACCACTGTCGGACCGCGAATGAAGCCCGCGACCCGCTCCGCTCGGGTGCTCCGCTCCTCTCCTCTGCTAGCTTTTCGTCCCAAGTCCAGGAGCGCACGCACGACCCCGCTCGACACACAGCCTGCAACGCTTCCTACGCAGCCTCGCGATGCCCTAACACCATCCCACACGTATACAATTTAATTTTATAATATGCACTCCTTTATCATACATACATACATTTCTAATGAATTACACTTTTTTATTGTACTAAGGACCTGGGATTAGTCGTCATAAGGTATGCAAAAGTAAAATAAGCTTGCAATCTGGATTAGTATGAAGAAAAATCGTCTCGTTACCGCGTGTGAGCCCTGCAAAGTTCTATGACCCCTCTCCTGCGCTTATCACAATGGCGCAATCATAAATCAAAAGTGCCTTATGTTTATCGCCTTGTGGAAAGAAAAACACTCGTTATATCTTTAGCGTAGAGTTTGAATTCTATTCTTGGGTAGATCGTAGTGATTCAAAGTGATATCGTTATTTACTTACTCGTCGCGCCCAATTCCTTAGCTCAGTAAGTTGTACCTACTCGCATTTAATTGAAGTTTCAAATAGCAATAAAAATCTAATGAATGCATTGTGCTATTTTATACTCATAAGTAGAATACGTAGTTTATTTTAATATGAAAAAAGAACGGAACAACAACAAGTTAAGATAATTTTATTAAAAAACTTGTGATCATCGTATCTTGACACTTTCAACAGTAATCTAGGTAGTTTATAAGTAACAGATAAGAGTTCTACAGAATTGGGTTAGGTTATAAAAGGTTAGGTTAGGCTATCTAGAGCCATCTCTGTGTCTCGATTAACTTTAGTTTGGGGATGTAGGTACTTGAAAGTTTGATGACTTCGTTGTGCAGTGTGCAAGTTCTTTCTTTTCAGGTCGCGGGTTTGATTTCCGCTTGAAACAATTCTGTATTAGGTACCTATAATTATCCGTCCCAACTCAAGATATTTGGTAGGTTCGTGTATGTGAAATTTGATGTGAATTAAATTAGAGGTTGCTCTTTATTTATTTTTTTACTGTACGTAAATATGTACATACCTTGTTGATTGTGTGACGATGCAAACGATGTTTTTTTTCTCTTTAATTTCGAGAGCATTGCTATTCCATTCCTCGTTCGTGGGGAAAAATGACATGTCATTTATCGAAGTAAATGATTAAGAACTGTCAACATTAAAGTTGCAAAGTTTTAGTGAGTGATTACGTAAGTATTTAACATGAACAGCATCCAAATTGCGTAACAATTAATCAGAATTTGAATAACTTTGAAGATTTTATTGCTACTACATTGTTTCACATGTTCGAAAAAACAGTCTGCTTAGCAACGTAACAACGCCATGAATGTTGTGGCACTGTCAAAATGAAAACTATTCCTACTGATAGTGTATTCGGCAAATAGCGCTCTAGCTTTGTTGGCCTTTCATTGAATTCTTTTGGAACAGATAGATTAAGACGAAGGAAGAGGTTATATGTTAGTATGTATGTTTTTTTTTTCTGCCTATTTGAATCGATATTTTCGTCAATCGTGGACCGATTTCGAGAATTCTTTGTTCATTTGGTAAGTTTGCTTGTCTCGAATATTTTTTCATTAACTTTGCTTGGGTACTTTTGAGATATTTTCTGATAGTTTCTCTGTCACAGTAGTTTACATAGCAAGCAAGTAGCATAGCATAGCAAGTAGTGGTTAACGAATTGGTACTTGAGGTTTTTTTGTGTGGAGTAAATGTGCGAAAAAAACAACCGACTTCCAAAAATAAACATTACAGTGTAAAAAATTATTCAACTTCGTAAATCGGTGACTTTACATTTGTACTCTAGCTTTATGCCACCGACTTCAAAAATGCAATTTATTTTTCACTTTGAAGTGTTTCTTTTTCGAAAGGCTATTGGTTTTTACAGTGCATGGTAGGTATAAACTGGACATTTCCATCTACCCTGCATTTTCCTGGCGATATTGGGGTCCTCTGTAGACTTTATTGCGAGGCAACTGTTGACAAAGGTAGTGGAGCGAATACTAGAAAGCTAAAAAACATGCTTCCTATATTGCGAGAATATGTGAAGCATTTTTTAATATATTCTGTGTAACTCATAAATGAAATGCTAGTTATGTAGTCAAACCTACGATGTGGTTTATCTCTCTTGGGATATGGAGTGTACCAAAATCCATCACGCGGGACCAATACGGGTTCGTAGATGTCACATGTCTGCGAATTTTTCATTCTAGCACCTTTCTTCACGCTGTTTTCATTGATTTTTTTTAGATCAATGGTAGTAAAATAATTTACACAAAGTGCCGGCTTGGATTCGAACCTACGACCAACAACGTGTCTTTGATTTTTTTGTTGAAGGACATGCCGGTTTCCTCACTATGTCTTCCTTCACCGTTTTGAGATCTGATGAAATAATTTAAACAAAATGAATCAAAAACCTGTCGGAATTCGAACCTACTACGACTTAAAGCTTGTAGGTCGCTGCAGTTCCCGCTAAGCCACCGCTCCCTTTTATATGTTTGTAAGGTTTTGTTATCCACACGTGGCCACCGCGTGGTGGATTACGGCCCACTCCCTCTCAACGATAAGACGCCTCGGTCCCACAATTTGCTTGTTTGTAATTTCAGTGTTACGCTTTACGTATTTTCTGTAATTTAACAATTATTTAGGATTGTAAAGTTTTGTGGTATAGAGCTACTAGAAGTAGGTACTGCTGGAGATTGCCTCTTGGTTCCATACAATTTTACCTCTTTATAATATTGGTATATCGAACAGGGGAGTTGTAGCTAAGCAACAATGACGCGAATTTATCAATCAGCGCGGAAAGCTTAGCTGCTCGCGGTCAATCAATGGATGGGTAAGTGGATTATTGAGGAGCCTGTAGCTAAGTTATAACAGCCGTACGGCTCCATCGACCCGGTTAAGCTAAGCTTGCATCTGTTAGTCTATAGATGAGTGACCATTTTAGGTAAATACCAAGGTTCTACCCTTTTTTATTCTTTTTTTTTTTGGATGGGAAATCATCATATGGCTTTTCCCGCTTTGGACGGAGGGGTGGGCGCACAGTGTTTTATGAAGACCATTTTTCGGACATTGCTTTTTTATGTAAAAAACTGATAGTTTAAGTTATTTAAATGCAATATTTCGTATCCCCATTTGACTAGTATGTTACGACGGAATTACCGAGAAAAAAAAAAACTAAAAACTGAAAACCTCGTATAAGTCTGAATCTAACGAAGTTCCGAGGTTTCTTTGTATTCTAAAATATGCTACATAAAAAACGCCGTCAATATCTCTAAGGCCACAATTGCGTATCATATTTTAGTTTCAGAGATATGATTTATTTTTTTAAATACCCGGTTGAAAAAAAGACGATTTTCAAAAAATTATATCTCAAAAACTAAACATACTAGTCAAATGGAGATACAAAATATTGCATTTAAATAACAGTTTTTTACATGAAAAAGCAATGTCCTAAAAATGGTCTTCATAAAACACTGTGGGGCGTGTCAGACTTTTACTGAGTAAAACCCACCCGTGTTCCTTCAGTTGCCCATGTGCCAGGGTCACGGTATCTCTTTCAAACAATCTCGCGACCCTGGCAGAATGTTCTACCCTGCCCCAGAAAGCACGTTAGGTAAGCCGTTGATCCCGGCTGCCATACGTGGATGTTTTGACTGTCGTTTCAGGTGGTCAGAATCCCGAAAGTTTGACTACCAGTCTTACCAAGGAGTGTTATATTACCCAGTAACTGGGTTGTTGAGATCAGATAGGCAGATGCTCTATTTATAATAGTAGTGTTCAGCTGTATCCGGTTTGACAGGAAGCCGACTCTAATAGTTCGGAATAAGAATTGGTGGATGATGTTCAAGATATTATTGACACGGGTAGTCAACAGCCCACATAACTACCCTCAAAATATAATGGATATTTTCATATTTTCTACCTAATAATTGGGCAGTGGAGATTCTTATATTAATAGTTCGATGTCTCGATTTAGAATGGCCGTTTTCCCCCGAATTGCCTTTTCTCTATTTCATAACTGCAATACGGTTTAATTATTTCATACTAGTTTCTGCCAGCGGCTTCACCCGCGTGGAGCTCGGAAATTAACCCGCGGGAACGTACTACTGGTATAAAAAGTATCCTATGTTGTATGGAATTCAGGTTATAAATTATCTGTGGTCTAAATTTCATCCGAAACCGTTGGGTAGTTTTTACGTGAAAGAGTAACAAACATCCATCTATACTTTCATACTCACAAACTATCGCATTTATAATATTAGTAGGATTAGTCGATTACAGGAAGTATTCGAAAATAAATATAATACGGGAAGGTATCCTTCATACTATCCCAAAAATAGAAATAAACAGGAGCTTTGCATTATATTTTTGTGTTCTTTCTTTTATCTTGTTTCTATGCTGAAACGAACCGATTTTTGAAGCGAAATCATTTTTGGGCGCGTTGATTATTTTTGTTTTTTGGTAGGGATAAATCGCATTCAGTTTGCATCACCGTCGAGCAGGATAAACAGAGATATGCACACAGTTACTGTGCTATGCATAGCTTTAGGTTTTCTCTTCTGTTGGTAGTCTCCATAATTGCCTGTGTTTATTTTTCTATCTCATTCATTTGAAGGATGTTTAAGAAATCGAGGCATTGAACAACAAAACTATTAATTTTGTCGTTTAGTAAGATCTTCATTTCATACGAAGCAATACAAAGATTTTGATGACAGTTAGGTATCTTTGTTACTTACAAACTTTTAATTAAAAATAATTAGTCTGTTTGTTGTTTTAAGTTTATTGCAAAGAAGCAAGAATTATCTTATCAGCAAATTAAAACAAAAAACAATGATGCTGTTATAAAGACCTTGGTTACCTAATCATAAATATCAGAAAATAAATTTAAAACATTAACTTTTAAAAGTTATTTAAAACATTTGAAATAATGTAGTGCATAAAGTATTGTTTTTTTAGTTTTTCATGGGGTTTCGTTCTTCTTTTTGTTTTCTTTTCTTTGCAGATTTGTTCTAAGACAGATGAGGTACAGCTGTGGAATCTTTTCTTTGGGACTGGTTGAGATTCATAGTGTGTCTGGCCACTCTTCTGGCGGTCACCTTTGTTTATTCTGGCTATCAGGAGTTACGGCTATTGAAGTGTATTGTTTACTAGCTTATACCAGCGGCTTCACCCGCGTATTATATATATACAATATGTATAAAACTTCCTCTTCAATCAGTCTATCTATTGATGAAAATCGCATTAAAAGCGTACGAACACAAAATGCGACTTTATTTTATACTATTTAAGAAAAGATAGTACCTTCACACGGCTACATATCATGCTATACAAAACCAGTTTTAGCTGACTTTGCATTGTTTAGGCTTTTCGTACAATGAGAAGTCAGCTTATACTGGAAATGTAGAACTTGATTTGTCGCCGTGTATATATATACACAGGGCACAGAATGGCAACAGAAACAGCCGTGCTAATGAAATTTGTGGCGCCGAGAGTGCGTTGCGTTGAGCGCATTATGATAATTATAAATTGTTCATTGTTATATTTTTATTGGTGCTTGTAATTTTAGGGGGTTTTGCTATAACTGATTCCACACTTGGCAGGCGGATTGGCGATCGCAGTATGATTTCTAAAATGTATAGAGGACGCCACCGATGCTCTAGTAAGTCCCTTAGTCGCCATTTACAACATCCACGGGAAGAAATAGGGTGGTGCTATTCATGTAGTCGACATACACACGGACGTAATAAAATCGTGACGGGATTATTTCGCGCACTGCTCAGTGCCGAGAGTTGAAAATCGAACAGTAAATCTTTATTAGATAGTACGCTGCCATGTATGCCACATCTAGTAGTACATCAACTTTTACTCTATATCCGTGTTTACTCGGTTGGTGATTAGTTGTTTACTTGAAATTTATATCACTACCTTCATATTTTACTTTTTACGTCGTTTTTGTACGCTCAAACACATTTTATGTTAATTTAATTTCTCAGTAAGTGAATTATTGTTAATTCTTAATGAGGAATAATAAAGTTCTTAAACCATAAATCGCACAGTTAGCATTTCGACGCGCTGACATGCACGCTATTGAATTCTCAATGCAATGGTTTAACATCGATAGATGAACTTCCAATACGCAAAAAAATCCCTTCACGACTTTATGAAGTCCGTGTGAATTTCGACTTGGTCCGGTATCACACGAACAACCTGTAACCTTGTGAAGGGATATCGTTGGATGCGTAAAGCACAGAACCGGTCGAAGTGGTGGAGGGAGGGCTTGAGGGGGTGGGGGTGCTATATCCAGCAGTGGAGGTTTTTTGGGCTGAAACGATGATGATGTTGATATTTTTCTTATTTCTGTCAAGAAAAGCAATTGCATGCAGCTGAGATGAGAATGTTGAGAGGGATGTGTGGTATTCTACAAATAGATGCAAGGGGCCATCCATAAATTACGTCACATGTTAAGGGGGGAGGGGTCGATGAATTGTGACATTGTGTGACAAGGGGGTGAGAGAAGCCCTAAATTTTGTGATATCACATTTCAAAATTGTATATACATATTTAAAGTACTATTAAAACACTAAATATGAACAACAAAAGATTTTTTTTTTTTAATTCAACGTCTAGATGTAAAATTGTAAATCCAGTGACGTCTCACAAATGTGACCAGCTGTGACAAGGACGGAGGGGGGTCTAAAAATCATGAAATTTGTGTGACGTAATTTATGGATGACCCCTAATAAGACATAAATACATAAGATGAAGTTTGAAAGTGGCACCGGAAACTGAAAAGTTGTGTGGAAATCGGTTGTCAGGGTCATAGGTCCTATGATACGTCGGAATGTGGAAAATGACGTGAGTTCTGAGTATGAATGTCGATTGCTCTAAGGGGAAGGGAATGATGATATGGTTATAAAGGGGGTGAGACTATCGACACGAATTGAGAAGTATGGAAGAAAGACACATGTTGCGCCAAGCCCTGATAAATTGGGTTCAGGGCAGGAGAAAGATGGTGACGATATTATTTCTATCACAACTCCCCAGTCAAAGCTATCAGTTTCTTTACCTACGTCATTTGTGTCACAGTAGGAGTCTGCTGAGTGGAAACCCTTATGTCAACGTGCAGTTGTCGACTAATCGATTAATTATGTTTTTTTATTTTTCCTTATGATTGGAGTTTATTATACTCTTTAACCAATTTCAAAAAAGAAGGAGGTGCTATGTTCCACTGTATATATTTTTTTATGTATGTTCACCAATTTCTCCGCCAGTTGTGAACCGAATTCAAAATTATTTTTTTAGCGGATTGGTTATGCTTCAGCACGCGTAGCATGACCACTGTAGAAATGGGTTTTGTCAACGGAAGAATAGATAAATTTACAGATTGTAGAAAGATTAAAGACAAAATTAAAGATTGTAGAAAGATTTGTACCGTGTTCTGCAGGCGTAGCAAGACAATTCTATCTCTATTCTACCAAGAATAGACAAAACCCATTTCTACGGTGGTCATGCTACGCGTACTATACTCCATTTGTTTAGGTAGTTAACTAAAGGTAAACAATCTTGATATGTCTTTTTATATAAAATAAATCGTATAAAAGACCAACAAATATTATTTAAATTAAGTTACTTACCTAACATCGGTTTAAGTAAATACCTAATTGTAAACATTTTTAGATTCAATTTTTAGACAGTTTTTTAGATAAAAGACATGTTAAGATTGTTTACATTTAGTTAACTACCTAAACAAATGGAGTATAGTGTGGTCCCATATGAATTTTATTGACTTTGGTAGTTTTTGCGTTAGCGTCGATAATACGTTTTTAATCAAATCTGTTTATGGTGATGAATTGATGAAATTCTAATAGGTACTTCCTGTCACTGCTATTGACCTAGCCAGTACTTATACGAATTAGTGCGGGGCAGATATCATAACTAAAAAGAGAAGAATTAAAACTTAAGTCGGTCGGAGCAAACTATAATACAGATGCCAGTACATAGACTTCTGAAATTAAAGTTATTTTTACTATGTGGTGCTTTTTTGGAAGTCGGTGCACGTGTTTCTGTGACAAATCTTCTTTCTTTCTTTTACAAACACGAGTAGCTTGTACGGGTAGTTTGGATAGTGTTGCCAAGGTCGCCTCCTGATATGGCCCAGACGACTCTATGATCTGTGGCAAAGCACAGGAAACCACACTCACATCGTAATGCCTGACTGACTGACTAACTGACTTTGACTGGCCTGTTAGTCTAGTGGTTAGTTACCCTGACTGCAAAGACTGAGGTCGTGGGTTCGATTCCCACCCAGGGCAAATCTTTGTGTGATGAGCACAATCATTTGTTCTGTGTCTGGGTGTAATTTATCTATAATATGTATGTATTTAGAAATATATAAGTATATTTATCAGTTGTCTGGTTAGCATAGTACAGGCTCTGCCTAGTTTGGGATCAGATAACGGTGTGTTGGTTGTCCTAAGATATAAAAAAAAAACGTCACTTTGTAGATATCTTTTGTTGTAGCAGTAATGGCGTTTGTAGCAGTTCTAGTGCATCCTACCCATGCGGTTGACTGTACAGTTTAAAGTCTTAATTCAGCATAACTCACAAAATAAATTGCTTGTTATCTAAAAAAATTATACCTCAATAAAATTGTTGTTATCTATTTCAACATAACTAATTTTATTTCTATTACGAATAAAGTACCAACGTATTTGAAGAGTTCGTTCACCGCTTCATCGATGCTGAGAAGCTCGCCATGTCGAGTTTCGACCAGCATGCGTAGCATGACCACCGTAGAAAGGGGTTTTGTCGACGGTAGAATAGACAAAGTGATAGTTCACACAATATGAAAATTAACAACAATAAACTAAATTAATCCAAATTTTCTTTATTTATTTACTCACGGTTTTGTTTTGTTTTAAACCTAAATCAACTCGATTAGTTATGGCGATTACAAAATCAAATTGTCTTTACTACCTTATACAACTAACAGTTGTCACTGCGATCTTCACAGTTTGGATATAAAACTTTCTTCTAAAATAGTCTACATCTAAAGGAACGTAGACGAAGATCATGAGAAACGAACGACTTAACAGATTGCAGAAAGATTTCTACGGTGCGATATCAAAATTAGAGAAACGAACTGTGTCCATTCTTCGTAGAAATGAAAGCGCCATACTAAGCCTGCATAAAACGGTATAAATCGTTCTACAATATGTAATTTTGTCTATTTCGTTTCTATGCTGGCGTAGCATGACGTTCTATCTCTATTCTACCAAGAATAGACAAAGTTCTTTCTATAGTGGTCATGCTACGTGTGCTACAGTAGGTACAAGGAATCAAGGTGATATTATAGAACATTATATTACAGATGCGTTCCGTCTGTTGCCGGACGTATAGTATAGGAACATACCATTTCTTCCCGTTGGTGTCGCAAAAGGCGACTAAGGGACTGACTCGAGATTAGGCAGCAGCGTTCTCTATGCATTTTACCACCATACTGCGATCGCCAACCTTTTTGTCAAGCGTACCGATTATGGCAATCCCCTCCAAATTGGGAGAGGCCTTTTTCCAGCAGCGGACGTCTTTCGGCTAAAGATATGAATATTGTAGGTGGCAAACAAGAGCAGCAGTATCCTCCCGTCTGCCAAAATTCTCAAATTCCTATAATAACCACGTCAATAATCAAGACATGGTAGAAGAGAAGACTGTGTCATCAGTATACTCGTACTTAAGGTTGGTATTGTATGTAGTACTCTCAACCACAGGAGTCATTCCCAAACAACTGCACCAATTAATTAAAACTTCACACTTGTCTCCTCCTACCTACCAAATTCTACAGAAAGTTGCTATCCTGCACACTTACAGAATTGTCTGAAAATTCCTTCACAACGAAAATGATGCAGAAATTTCACACCCACAAACATCATCAACAAAGTCTAAATATAATTTAGATTCTGACTGATAGTATAATATCAAACCATAATACTGTATTATCATCTATCATTTAGGTTAGTAGTCAGTTTTGGGCCGTGTTATCCTTCAAAACCGGCCCATCGGTATTAATAATGTTATACCTAGTACGAATATTAGTAGGAACGGGATTACGTCTTCCAAACCAACAAATAATTTCACCTCAAGTCTAATACACTACATGTATCTATCAGCCTTACTAATTATGAAAATGTACACACGAGGTATACGGGAGTTTTTTTTTCGCTTTTGGCAATTGAGCCGATGTCGACTATTCTGCCAGTGTCACGTTTAGACGGTATAACGCTTACTTTACCAATAAAAGATATTTGACAGCTTACAACTGAACATTCTTCCCTCGTATTACCGTAAAAAACATGCAATTATTTTTCAATATCTTTCAAAACAAATTTTCAGCACAATTTGTAATATTTATTTTGCTGTGTACAAGGTTTTCAACACGTATCTTCAGTGTGGTAATCTATTTTCAAATCGTTTCCGAAAAATGTTGTCTGTGACTTTTGTAACAGAAAGGCCAGGTGCGTAGTATTAGCAACCGGCGTGTGTGTATGACCAATTGTATGAACCTAAACGAGGCAAAAGGAGTATGTAAGGATCGTAGCAGGTGGCGTTTCGTAGTTTCAGCCTACCCCCAAGGGAAAAAAGCGTGAGCTTATGTATGTATATATGTATGAATTTGTAACTATACAATGCTTACACACCCATTATTATTGGTAAACTGTAGTAAACCGGGTCACCGGGAGTGTGAAAACTTTAACTATAGTTTAAACAATGTAGGTATATTTGTATCACTATCATCAATGTTGTCTGTCACGAAGAATGGTGGGCAACTTGGAAAGTGAAGCACGTGTCTGCATGGTAGCGCTTGACGTGGTGGTCAGCCAGTGAAGTGGCATAATCTACAGGATTTTCAGCACAACCTCTTTATAACATTAAGTTAGATGTACATAACGGTCCTGTTGAGAGGATAAATGTAGGACAGCTTACAAAAGGTATCTACAAGGCAGATGTGACTGGAAGCAACGAGAGGGGCCGCCCGAGGAAGACATACCTTTTTGGGGATATTCTTCAAATAGGTCAGGTGCGTAGTACTCGCCACCAGCGTGCGGTGTATTACCAGAAGTATGAACCTAAACGAGGCAAAATGAGTATGTAAGGATCGTGGTAGGTCGCCATAGTAGACCGTAGTTTCTGCCTACCCCAATGGGAAAAAGGCGTGAGCCTATGTATGTAGATAAATCCATTTAGTTGTAGCAGAAGTCTTAGTGAATCAGGTCGTCCGGCGAAACTTACATTACCATTTCTGCTGCCTGAGTGCAGCAATGTTCCGGTATGAAACATTGGATACTGGTTTAAGCGACATCAGGATAGCGCGTAGCAATACCTCTGGTTTGATTATGTTCATAGTTTCATACGCAGCATTGTCATAACCTACCCAGCCTCTATTTTGGGGTCGGCTTCCAGTCTAACCGGATGCAGCTGAATACTTACCAGAATAACTTGGAACTGCTGCCTGTCTGACTGGGCAACACAAAACTCCTCGGTAAACTGGTTTTACGTCTGGTTTAACGTATTTTCCGAGGGACGGAGAGTTCTCGATATGTAATAGATATCATGTAAGCGTAACTCAATTTTCGATCGACCTGTGAAGCTGTTCTTGTTTAGCCACGAGCCCCTCTCACTGATGCAGCAGTGCCATCGTACCATAACTATTTAAAAGTAAAAAGTTCAAGGAATGTAACTGGAATATCGTTAAAACATTTTTGTCAACCAAATCACTGTTATTTCAAAAACATTGAATGGGTTGGATGTATACCTAATCCATCCCATTTCTTCCTGTGGGTGTCATAAGATGCGACTAAGAGATTTACTAGAGAACGGAAAGCAGTGGTCTCTATGAATTTACCACCATACTGTGATCGCCTGCCAAGCGTGGTGATTATTACGATTGTCGCAACCCAGCGCAGGGCACGCCACAATTGCGGCGGTAAGTCCCCTCTTTGAGGAGTGGATAGAGAGGCGCCACTGCGTCCTCACCTTCCGCCTGACACAGGTTCTCACCGGGCATGGGTGCTTCGGTGGGTTCCTGTTCAGGATAAAGCGGGAGGAAACGCCCGGGTGTTTCCATTGTGAGGATCGTCTAGAGGACACGGTGGAGCATACGGTGGAGGTGTGCCCTGCTTGGGCGGAGCACCGCCGTGTCCTCGTGGAGGCGATCGGCGGCGGCGACCTCTCGCGTCCGGCCCTGGTGCGAGCCATGGTACGGAGCGAGAGGGCATGGGAAGCCGTCACCTCCTTCTGCGAAGCAGTAATGCTCGCGAAGGAGGAGGCGGGGCGCGTGAGGGAGTGGCAGTCTCTGCGCCCTCACGTCCCTAGCCGCCGCAGGAGGAGACGCCCCGGGCGCCGGGAGTCGATTGTGGACTCCCGGCCACCGTAGGCGCGAGCTTGCGGGTGGCGAGCAATGGGTAGCTCGCCGCCCGGTAAGGACCAAGCTCGGGTCGACGGCGCGTAGTGTTCCACGCGCGCCTCAAAGAGATGTCAGCAGTACTGAAGGGGTCTGCTAGGACCGATGCCTGCCGGGGTCACGTGATTGTTCGAAAGAGATACCGTGACCCTGGCACATGGGCAACTGAAGGAACACGGGTGGGTTTTAGTCAGTAAAAGTCTGACACGCCCTCCCGCTCCGCCCAGAGCGGGAGAAGTCATTTGATGATTTCCCATCCAAAAAAAAAAAAAAAAGCGTGGTGATTATGGCAACCCCCCCCCCCCCCAATTGAGGGAGCCCTATGTCAGCTGTAGACGTCTTTCGACTGAAATGATGATATTGATGATATTATATAACAACAATTCATGCCCGCATGTATGAGTGCCTCTAATGGGGATAATCTTAACCCTGAGATTCAGAACATCGCATCACTCGCACAATGTATCGACTAGTACACTGGAAAACTAGAACTCATTAAGATATACAAGGGAACACAGTAGCTCTGCCAGGGTCGCGAGATTGTTCGAAAGAGATACCGTGACCCTGGCACATGGGCAACTGAAGGAACACGGGTGGGTTTTAGTCAGTAAAAGTCTGACACGCCCTCCCGCTCCGCCCAGAGCGGGAGAAGTCATTTGATGATTTCCCATACAGAAAAAAAAAAAACATAGTAGCTGCAGCTGGGCATTGTTTGGAAGTAATATCCCGTATTGCCCCCCTGTTGCAGTGCATCCACCAGACATAGGGAATATTTAAGGCTGAAGCGCCTGGCATGCACACAAAATACAAATTGCCTTATGTTTTTTTTCACATTATGTAAGTCTATTTAATAAGAATAAATAAAAAATAATATGTACACCTTAGGTTATTTATATTAAACAAGATATTACGATGATGTGGACTGATATTATGGTATGACTACAATTCATGAAAAAGTCAATCACAGGTATGTTAAGATATTAA
Source organism: Aporophyla nigra (assembly GCA_947507805.1). NCBI lineage: Eukaryota > Metazoa > Arthropoda > Insecta > Lepidoptera > Noctuidae > Aporophyla > Aporophyla nigra. Next base: position 5,368,865 of record OX382291.1, on the reverse strand, counting down.
AATCAACAATACAACCATAGCTTAGGATTAACCGCAAACGTTTTGAATTAATTGAATACCTGCAAATTGCATCTGTATAAAGGATTACACAGATTGCGCTATGATCCGGCTTTTAATAGCCCGCTCCGGGCGACTAATAAGCCGATTGTGAACGTAGAAATAGGTGTGCATATCATACAATACATAAAATAACAATTTAGATAACTGTCGCCCGTGAGAGAGCAGTGGTGGCCCAGTGGACGAGTTGGTCGTGGTTTGGAACCCAGGCAGGCACATTAGGTACTAAACGGTGAAGGAAAACATCGTAAGGAAACCATCATGTTCTAGAACCAAAAATTCGAAGACATGTGATATCTACCAACCCGCACTGGACCCGCGTGGTAGATTATGGCCCACTCCCTGTCACCGAGAGGTTGCCTGTGTCCCAGTAGTGAGAACGATATAGGCTGATTATGCTCATCGCTGCCCAACAAGTTTCACTCTAGAAATATTGTTAAGTAAACGTCCTTCATAAGAAATTATTTACTTCATTGTGACCTATATAAAGTAGGGTAGGTACGTTGGTGGATAGTTATGAATGAAGCTAGAAAAACTATTGTTTCGCCAACTGTTCCGAACTTTCGACGTTAACCTTTGCAAATTCAACAGGTTTCTGGGAAACCTTGTCTATTCTGCGTCGGTAGCTACCTAATGGATGCCACGAGTTGTCTTCTTCTACAAAACTTCGTTCAATCGAGAGACTCCGGTTTCTAAAATTTTATTTTTAGGGTTGTTCGGGTGCATTGGTTATGCAATCTTTCACTTCACGATTGTGTAAAAGCTCCCACAGACAGGCGCGAGCCAACTCTAACAGAACCAATTCTATTAAATCTTAATGGAAATTGATCTATTAGAGTAGCGTCGGGCTGTCGCGTCGCGTCGGGCTGTCGCGTTACGTCGGGCTGTCGCATCGCGTCGGGCTGTGACGTCGTGTCCGTCTACGGGTGCGTTACTTAATAAAAACCAAGGAAGCTTAATGCCGATGGGGTTGGTAGGCCAACAATAAAGACGGAAGTCACGGAATGGCGACCGGTCGATGTGTCCACGATTTGAGGAGGCTGGTGTCCAGCAGTAGACATCTGTTGGCTAACCAATGATGATGATTCTTGGATTGCATAACTATTCAGATGCGTATTTATTTAAAACTAATGTGTAACCATCCATATGTAGCTTGTAAAAGGAGGGATGGTGTGTCTCAGTTGAAACAAAAATAAAACACATTTTAAATATTAAAAGAATGATTTTTGTTAAATTGTAAGTAGGTACTATATCCTATTACCTCGGCTACAACTATTTTAATCACTAACTTTCGATTGCTATGATTTGGCTCGGTTTGGTCACTGAAATCTGACGTTACAAAAGCGAATTCCATTTCAGACAGCATCTCTACTTTAGCTGAATTTGCATCCGAATATAAGATCTGCGGTAATCAGTCTTCAAATTGACTTATTTAGTTTATCCTGCATTAGTGATTTTATTGAGAAAATCGAGGCAACATTTTAAAATCTACAGCTCCTCAAGCGACGTCTATTTTAAAACCTTTTAATTCACAATGTAAATATAAAACTTTAAACTGGCCGAATGTAAAGTGATGCATTGATGTGGGGCCTTCGCCTGGCGGCTGGCGATGAGCACGCAAATACTAACAAAATCTTTCAACGCGATCCATAGGTGTAAAACAAACATCAAAGTTAACATTCTTGCAGAGCATCTAAGTACCTACCAACCCACCAGCTGCCTACATAATCTAAATCGCTTCAGATTTTATTTTTCGCGTTCGCCTCTTTATTTACACAACGCTCAGTTTCGTAATTATGTAGTAATATTTACAAACGTTTGCGGAAATAAGATCATTTTCTAGACTTCACGAATGTTAGGTAGGTAATAGATTTTCTTGTAAATCTCTTTAGTGGGATCATCTTGAATTCTAGACTGACTTTGACCTCGAATTGTATTGGATGGTGGTACTTACTTAGCACAGTTTCGGCTTCCTACGTCAGTAATCTAGATGTGGTGCTAGAAGACAGCATACCTACCTAGTCACAGGAAAAAAACCGGAAAAAAATCTATTTATATCTCTTTACTAATAATAAAGCGAAGAGTTTGTTGTTTGTTTGCTTGAACGCGCCACCAGTCTGATTTGCAATAACATGCTTGCTAAAATAGCCTTTATGAGCACAGCAAAAGAAAAACAGAAAGAACGCTATGTGAAAACTAAGCGTGGGTAATAGCGCGCGCGATCTATAGGATGCGACGCGGTGGTTCGGAGATCGAAATTTCACGAGTACGAAGTCGCGAGCAGAAGCAAAGTCGAAGTCAAATAGGCACGTATAAGACACTTTTTAACGTCATCATTTTTATTAAAATAGAAGTGATTCAAGTCGCCGCATCCAAGTTATTATGCTATAATTTAATTATTAATTTCAAACTCTATCTTGTTCTACTCTAATCAATATATTAATACATGAAGCAAAAACGTTGTAAGATTCTTTACGAGAAATACGCCGACGGAGAAGTGTGAAATTTGGCATAGTTATTAGTTTATATGGAAAAAGTACTCCTTTTCCGTATAAGTAAACTATAACTGTGCCAATGCATTTAAAGTACCTACATCAAGCTTTAAATTAATTTTGATCGATTGTCGACCACTGGGCGACTAATAGTTAAATGTCTAAGCAAATATTTTTTTTAAATAAGACAACATAGAAAAGGTTAAGATTAGCGGCGTAGGGAGCGCCAGACGGCAGTTTTTGCCTAGATCACTTTTGACTCGATGTCAAATAGGCAGTCGATCCACGTGAAATATGAGTATTCAGCTGCATCTAGTTAGACAGAAACCGAACCAACATAAATAGCTGTGAATAGACTACTTAAATGTTGGCCTGAGGAGTTGGATGAGGAGTCATAAACGAACAACGTCTGTAATCTGTCGCACATTTGTTTCCACCGCACCGTATTCCGCCCTCCTGCGATGTTGAGGCCGACATTAAATTTAGTGTTCGTCATACAGGATACTAGAGAATGGGCAGCAGCGTTCTCTTTGCATTGCAGACTATCATACTGCGATCGCGAACCCGCCTGCCAAGCGTGGCGATTATAGCAACCCCCACCCCCCCTCCTTTTGGGGGAGGCCTATGTCCAGCATTGGACGTCTATCGGCTGAAATGATGATACAGGATAAGTTTTTATCCAGTGCGCAAATTGTAACCATGAATTCAGCATATCATTCTAGACCCCCTTGCGCAGAAATATTTCGTAGATTTTACAAAAAAAAATCAGCTGATTCATAGAAAAATGCAATACCTACGGGGTCAAAATGTATGGAACAGCTGATTATTTTTTTTTTATAACCGACGGAAATTTTCTACACTGGGGGGTCTAGAATGATATGCTGAATTCATGGTTACAGTTTGCGGACTGGATAAAAAACTTACCCTGTATGATATCTTTAATAAGTTCCGTGTAGTACTGGATGTAAAGGATAGCACCACCCCATTTCATCCCGTAGGTGTCGTATGAGGCGACTAAGGGACTTACGAGAGGACCAGCAGCGTTCTCTATGCATTTTACGACCATACTGCAATCGCCAACCCGCCTGCCAAGCGTGGCGATTATGACAAACTCCCTCAAATTGGGGGAGGCTTATGTTCAGCAGTGGACGTCTGTCGGCTGCAATGATGATGATGATCTATCATAGATAGGAATAGGTAACAGGTTATAGGTGACATGCCAATCTGCAGTAACAGTCCATTTATCTTCTAGGACAATTATTGCAACAAGACCCGTTCGTCCAAAGAATGAGGCGATCATCTTTTCCCTTGACTTCTGCCCTTCTTTCCTTTGGTCGGCAAATCTTCAAATTAATTGTGTAAATTGTCTTTTGATTTCGGGTTCATAACAATATATCCAATTTCATCACCTGTGATGACGTGATATACAGCATTTGAGTCATCTCCGTCATACTTTTCAAGCATTAAGCGCCACTAATCTAAATGACAGCGATTTTGATCTTCCGTCAAATTAGGAGATATCCATCTTGTACAGAGCTTTCTGAAGCCTAAATGTTCATGTAAGACTTTTTGTACTTCACTCATACCAATGCCTCAAGCTGCCTAAATGTGTGGATATGTCGCCCTTCTATCAGCTTCTATCATCACCCGCACAGCACTCACGTTATCTTTAATAGTCGCCGTAGTAGGACGTTCTTCTTACGAATCATCAGTGGGTATGCTTCGACCACGATAAACTTAATTAAACCAGTTGAAAATCATAAAATGCTAATCGAAGACAATCGTAACTTTGTCGAGTAAGACCGCAACGAAAGTCGTAATAAATCATTGAACAAACATTTTCTCTAGTCAAATCCATTTAGACGCACATCACACTTTTTAAATTGCCGCCAATTAATAGAAACAAATGACATATGGATTCAGTATACGCCTAATAGATTCCCAGAGAGTCCTTGATTCGAAATTTAAATAAATGTGTCGGTACTACTGAAGTCACTTCTTAGAAAAGCCAACACGTTTTTCAAAAGCCTAAAAACCTAAATTACCCACTGCAAGGCGGAAAATACTTCTTAGGAAACCCTATATACGCCTAATAGATTCCTAGAGAGTCCTTGATTCGAAATTTAAATAAATTTGTCGGTACTACTGAAGTCACTTCTTAGAAAAGCCAACACGTTTTTCAAAAGCCTAAAAACCTAAATTACGCACTGCAAGGCGGAAAATACTTCTTAGGAAACCCTATATTCACAAAAAACAAATAGATATCTATATCCTACTACTAGACAATTCACATCACTTCTCAGAAAACCCTATACATCAAAAGCCGTTACTTCACTGAAAGGCTAAAGATACTTCTCAGAACAGCCTATTCATACAGAAAATGTCTATACGAATAACCCAACTGCGGAGCTAATAAAGTCACTTTTTAAAAGTTTTTACATATTCCAAAAACCTATACGTATATCCCACTGTAGGACTAAAAGCACTTCTAGAAGAGATACAGAAACGCTAAAGAAAGATAGGTACATTCTAGATTATTCAAAATTCCTTTTTCCCCCTAAATTTCCAAAGGGTTTGTTTACGAAACCTACGATCGACGACAAGAATCCATAGTAATAACTAAAAACATGATTACAAAATAAATAACTAAAGTGTAATTTTAAAAGCCATCTAAGTGTCAATGTGATTTGTTTTGTAATCAGAGTAAAAGATAACTTGATTTGCTGACATACTGACAATGCAAAGTAAAACAATGGTAAAAAATCATAAGTAACTCGAAGAGACATGTAGGTATGTGATTACTAATTCTAATCTTTTACTCCCTGTAAGTTTTGATAAAGAACACATAAGTGTCAGAAATAAACGAAAGTTTAATGACACATCGTGACTTTTGATCAAGAGTCGAACAAAAACACAATAACACAAAACTTAGCAAAACTAATTAAAACTTAACCGCATCCAAATCAGGTGATTAAGCAAAATATACTTTATTTTATGCTTTAGAAACAAAAAGAGATTGCCTCGTTGGTCTAGTGGTCGCATGCACTGCTACTGAGCATGAGACTCTGGGTTCGATGATCTGATTTTTCTGTCTGGAACTTCTCAGTACCAGCTCGGAGACTGGATTTATACCAAAAAGCTACAAGGCAAAGATAATTCAGGAAATTGTAACGAACTCTGTATATTTTTTATTACTGTAATCTGTGCGCTTTAGTCGTGTACGACATTTTTTACATCGTTCTCATTTAATTATGATTATAAATTCACAATAACTTTTTTTGTAACAATATCATTTTAAAGAAGAACTTTAATAATAAAACAGTGTCCACAGAGTTTCTTGCCAGTTCTCCTCCATAGGGTACTTACCTAGGTAGGTATTACTTTGGATATAACCAATTATTACCTCCAGAAAAAAAGTATCTACTGGCTAGCATTTCAACAACAAGTATATATGTATGTATACCATAGGTACCCCTATATTTTGCGGGCTGGTAACCGTTCCTACTTGTGGCTAATCAAAATCCCATAGGTATACAGGTTTATTATGTATTATTTTCAGTACTTTTAGGAAAGAAGTATGTTTATAAGGTGGAAACCCTTCATAAACCAACAAAACACCAATGGCACCCAGGCTTCGTCTCTCTCTCTTCGTTGCGTATATTATAACGTACTCTGTGTTGCTTAGTGGGAAAACTGGTAACTACGACTTTTGCGGAAATACTATGAGCGTAGTGCAGCGTAGCGCCCTCTACTTTTAGCATCACAAAATAAATAGTTTTTCGTATCTCGATACTAGATGTCACTTACTGGACGTAAGTATGATTGAATTTATTTTATAAATATTTACGCATGGTATTTTTTTTTTTCCTATATTTTAATGAGACCATAATAAATAATTGAGAAATTAATGTGTCTCTAAATTGATACGAGTCTCAACCAAAACCAGGGTTACCAACCAACATAAGAGACATCTCCCCAAAATATGGTTCTAAATACACGCACGGGATTTGTTTGGGGACTTTTTTGTACCTACTTATTTGTTTTTTGAATTAAATAACTTTACACTTAGAATCTGGTGTTGTCTATAGCTAAATGCCTAATATGACCAAAGAACCTTATTCAGAATTTAAAGTTTTGCACTCCAAAAATTAAGAACCAGTTAGAAAAGGCGCAACTATAACATCCTCAACCGTTTTACACCCACAACGAGAGTATACTGCTAACCCTTACGCTACTAGTTGAATTTAAACATTCTCATAATACTATCTTTACATAAAATGTGTTGAGCATGTGTTGAGCGTTATTTTTGTGTTCAGACCAGGGCCTGCAGTCTCGACATAGATAGCGACCATTTTAACAAACGAAAAAGTTGCAAAGTCCCGAAGATCGGAATGGAACGATATTTGGTAGTCTCGACACTCAAAGTTATCAACTGTCGTTGGTCTGTCGCAACTGAGCTCGGTTGATGTTAACGAGTCGTTTTGCGGCCATTTTGGATAGCCCGTAAAGCAATTTGTTAGCATCATAAACTATGTTTTTTAGGTGTTTGGAAGTAAATATAAACAAAAATTATGGGGAATGGGGGTTCTTGAAAGTGTGTCTGAGTATCTATACTGATGAGGCTTGTAGTCCACTTATTTATGGGTTCCGGGTAATCTACGTGCAAACGAGCGTCGCCAACAAATACTGCATAAGAAGGAGCCTTATATCTTTTTGTAGGGAGTGAATCGTACGATCGCCTCTTATAAATAAATAACAAACAACCACGAATCATGTTTCCAAATTTATTAAATCTCCATGTATCATCATCATCTCACACAATGATCTCCTAATTACACATATTCTTATAATCTAGATGCTGCTTATATATGTTACATTCCTATTCACTTGACATTACGAATGCATTCTGTAGTTCATTACAACAATCAAACTGTATGAAAACTGAATAAATAAAAATTATTCATCACTTCGTATATAAATAACACACAACGGCAAATCATGTTTTCAACTATTATAAGTTTCCACAGTTCATCACACACAATCATCTGATTACACACATTATTTGAATCTAAACATTTTACATGGCACATGTTGCATTCATAGCCGCATAACATTTCCACACTTTACTAAAATAGCTTGACAATAATAATTTATCTAAAAATATCCCAAAAACTGAAATTATTTTATTAATACATTGTTATTTTATAATTTAAGCATTACAATCTTAAGTCTAATCTCCTTACTACTTACAAAAGAGCAACATATGCACTACATTATGTGCAGACTATGAAGTAGTTAATACATAAAAATAAAAAATCTGGCAACAATATGGGTGGCTTTTCATATTTGGGTACTTCTTTGTCTCCTAAGAAGTAGCCATACTTGTAGCTAACCAACAATATTTTCTACCTCAAATGTAACTACCCATGTAGTTAACGTTGGATCTCAATATGAAAACTAATTGTGAATAAACATTGGTGCCCAAGAAACATTTTTTTTTTGTTTTGCACCTGTTGTTCTAAACTTCTAAATAAAATACCTAAGAAAATTGAAAGACATACCATTAAAAACAACAGGTACAATAATTAAACATAACTTTTTAGTATTTTGCACAAGGTTTCTTAACCAACAAGAACTATTGAAATTTTGTTTTTATTATTTAAATGTACTAAATTTGCTTACTTAAATAGGTAGAAAGTACATAGATTCCTCACAACTGTAACAACTGATATTAGTATATACATTCTTTGCAATTAAATATATCTATTCTATTGAAAAATACATAAATAACACATAACCGCAAAACATGTTTTCAACTTTATTAAATGTCCATTAGCAGAATCATCTAAGTTCACACATTCTTATAATTAAGATACTGTTTACATGAGGCATGGTGCACACCTATTGAAAATATTCATCAATTGTTTACACTTTCACCATCCACTTAGTTCAAACTGTTTTCTTCCATGTTGTGCCTTCCTTACAGCAGACAATGACTCAGGTACCACAAATGATGCATCTCCAAGCATAGTTCAAGCTGTGGGGCCTTTCAAAGTGTGGACCGCATGTTTCACAATGCCTGTCCTCCGACAGTCTTGATATGGCTATGAGACGGCAAATCTCACGCAAATGAAAATCCTTTGGACTTGTTCATATCTGTACATTCACAGAATAACAGTAGAGGTGTTAACCGAGCTCTTAGGTAAACATTAACCATTTCTTCGAATACAACAACCTCACGGAGTTTTGTGTCTGTACGCAGCTATGATATGATTTATTAAGAAACAATATGAAGAGAAGTCACCGCTTGATTAAAATGGGTTAGCCGAGTAATAATATGCTGTAACTTTGGCTATCTATGAAAATATGTGTAAAATACACTTGAGAAAGAAAATCAATGAAAACAAATACCAAATAGACATGACTTCACAAGTTTGGCATTAGTTTTATAGTGTTGCAAGGATGCAGATTGTAATGACCTCAGATTTTTAACAAGTTATTTTAATCCTGTAAAACAGTTATTGCTACTTAGTAGATTCCATAAAAAAACGAGTATTTGCAAGATATGATTAACAATTCCACTGCATAATTTTCTAGAAAAATTGATTTTTTTATTAATAAATGTTCTCCAATTTTCCGTGAATTCAAGGAGAAATTCTTACGGCCGCTACTATGTCATCGAACATTCGGATCACTAGATAATACCGAAAACACCCCGCTTGCCGTACCGATGCATACGACAAAAGCAAGTCTCTACATCGGAGATACCTCGCAAAATCGTATAAAATGATGTTGAGACACTACCGAAGACTACTATTTATAGTTCGAGTTCAATTATTGGCCGCGAGAAATTCTCATTGAATTCTGAAAAAAATTGGAGACCATTGATTAGTAAAAAAATATTTTTTACTACAAACTGTATAGTGACTTTTTAAACCATATCTTGGAAACTGTTTATTAAAGAAACTTAGAAGGAGTGATAAACATTATAAAAAAAAATCTCGGGCCACCATGTTTGTTACGGGTAAAATCCGAAACTACTGAACAGACTCATAACAAACTTCTTAGTTATTTATAATTTGATCCAACCTAAAAGATAGGATAGTTTTTATCTCAAGTATTACTGTCTTTTATATTTGAAAAAAAAAAAAAATGTTTATTATACGAAAATAGTTTGTATTTATTGGTTAGTTCTAGGATTTCCTAAAAGATGGTGATGTAAGTAATGTTCACGACATAACAATACTATTTTAATTATTCGTGAATGTTTTTTTTATTATAGTGTGTATTGTATTTTAATTGTGCAATTGCGCTTAAATGATACTATTTTCCAAACGATACAGTTTGGAAAATAGTATCATTTAAGCGACAATAGTGTTTATTTATTGGTTAGTTCTTGGAATCACTAATAGATGGCGGTGTAAGTTCGATAGAACTCTCTTACATCGTTGTATAATTGTGAAGTGTATTATTTTTTAACTTAATAGACACATTTTTTTGTTTATTAATCTCCATATTACCTCAAAAACGTGTAAGTATTTCATGCTTGTTTTTTTTTTTTTGTATTTAATTTTGATTTTAATTAAAACGATTTCATTGACTTAGTATGGGTGTAAGTATGTAAGTGTGTATGTAACGGAATGTTTGAAAGTGATTTTCATCTCAAAACATCGGAATTATTTAAAATTTACTATAAGATGCTTATTACCCGATGACAATACATTAATTTCATAAATTTGTGCCATTATTCTAGCCAGGATTATCAGGACAGATAAAAAAAAAATATACGCTTTTGTAGCTAGCTGAACTAAAAAATTACAAAGTAAATAATAGTTTTTCGTGTGGTGCCGGACGTAAAGAATAGCATCATCCTATTTCTTTCCATGAGTGTCGTAAAAGGCGACTATGGGACTTACTAGAAAGTGGCCAAAGCGTTCTCTATGAATCTTACCACCATAATGCGACGATAGCCAACCCGCCTGCCAAGCATGGCGATAATGGCAACACCCCCTGTAAATGCACAGAACCGGTCAAAGTAGTGGTTTTTGGGTGAGGTCTATGTCCAGCACTGGACGTCTTTCGGCAGAAATGATGATGAAGAATAGTTTAAAAAACATGATTAGACTTAATCAAGGTAATGATATCCTTCGACATTAACACTGTGTTGGCGCCACCGTTTCGGGCGACCTAACTTAGCCCCAATATCACGATTTAAGCGACGCACTGTGGGGCGCAGTGCTGCCATCTGCACCGGACCGGACGTTTGAACACGCTGGCGAGTGATTGGCAGTCTGCATCGGCTGACGTCACTTCGGCGGGAGAATACAAAGTCTTTAAAAGACCCTGAGCTCAGGGGACTGGACTTACTGGCTGCTTACGCTTCGCCATAGAAATATTACTATATTGTTTATCATTGCCATATTTGTTTTAATTATTTAACTGATCGTTAATTAAAAGTGATCAAGTCTATTGCCTATTTATTTAGTTATTCTTATTTAAAGTGGTATTGACTTACAACTGTAATTTGAAACCATCGTAAAAACCAATTATTTTTAAAAGAGTAACCGTGGAGTTTCTTACCGGTTCTTCTCCATAGGAATCAACAATTTGGAACCGTGCACTTAGTATCCGACATTTCATAAGTGCCCATGTAGGTTAATGTGATTTTTTTTTTTTAATTTGATTACAAACTAAGATGAGATAAATGAAATGTTAATTCAAAAAGAGCATATCTGAGTGTTCAATTTCAACATTCCGATACTGTACCTACTTATCACTTTAAATTTTGGCCGATTTTTTTTTTTCATGAAATGGTTTTAAGTCGGTGAATTTGATTGTATGAAAATAATGAGTGAAAAATTTGTAGAATCTGTTATTACTACTGGGTCAGCTAGGATTAAAAAAAATTATATGGTCATTACAATCTGCCTCCTTGCAACATTGTAAACAAATAGAGAAAGAAAAATTGTTTAATCTGCCAAACAAAACGCACATAACAAGATAAAAATTTCAAAAAGATACATAAAATGCAACGGAGCCAAAAGCCCCGTATTCAAGTCATTAAAAAAATTAAACAGTTAACATAATGCCAAAGTTGTCAAGTGTCAAATAATTATGGAAAAAGTGAAAAAAAGCGCGGGAAATTCGTATCGATAGGGCGCCTTTTTTAAAACAAATTTTTAAATAATTAGTTTATTCCTTCACAAGTTTATTTGCTTGCTTTTCTCATGATGGGGAAGAAAGGGCATCCAAAGAAAAGAAAAAAAGAAGGCTCGTCTTCTGCTCCACCATTGAAGTCCTCTGAAGACGACGGTGGAGCCTCAAGCTCTTCAGAGGAATCAGTATCAATTGAAAAGGATAAGTATCGGGAATTCAGGATTCCTGACTACATTAGGTCATACCCCGAAAACGGAGGCAATTTTGAATATGTCGTATTTTTTGAAAGTATTGATTTAGTCCCGATCGGTGATAGAGACATGATGTCCCTTTCAACCAGCATAAAAAAATACAACAAGGGAGTAAAACAATTATTGCGCATGAATCGTTATAAAATTGGTGTTATTTTTGAACGTCCTGGTTTAGCCAATGCAGCGTTAATGAATCGTAAGTTTTTGGATAGTTATAAATTGAAAGCCAGTATTCCTGCAACTGCTACGGAAAATACAGGTGTTATTATGCATGTTCCAATTGATCTGAGCAACGAACACATTTATAACGCTATAACTAGCACAAAGAATATTATTTCTATCAGAAGATTTATGCGTCGTACTATTTCAGAAGAAGGGGGGGTGTCCTTTCAGCCTACGAAGACGGTGGCCATCACATTCTCGTGTGCAACAATACCCGATAGTGTAGACCTGAACAGCTGGCGATTCGAAGTACGTCCGTACATTCCGCCGGTGAAACAATGCCTAAAGTGTCTAAGGTATGGTCATATAGCCAAATTTTGTAAGAACTCCCAAAGATGTTCCATATGTACAAAGGACCATAATTATAAAGAATGTCTAATACCATCAACTGAGGCTACATGTTGTCACTGTCAAGGTAATCATGTAGCTATTTCGGCACAGTGCCCAGTCAAACAGCAAAAAGTGGAAGAAAACAAACACAAAATTAATAAGAAATCTTATGCAGATTTATTCAATGAAAAGTCATTTCCATCCCTTTCAAAGCCCAGTCCTGCTAAACAATTACAATCACTAATTGAAACAGAACCAATTTTAAATATTCTAATACAGACAATAGTAATATTAATTTCTCAAAATAAAAATAATGAAAAGAGTATTTGTACTCAAAGCATAAAAGATGTTCTATTATCAAAAATTCAGAATAATATAAATAAACCTTAATTTTATGGATCAGCTAAATATTGTACAGTGGAATGCTCAGAGCATCAATAGTAATAAACATGCTTTTTCGTATTTTTTACATGAGTATAACATACATGTAGCTTTATTGTGTGAGACTTGGCTCAAGCCTCACATGAGATTTAGTATTAAAGGTTATAATATAGTAAGATTAGACTCAGGTAATATACACAATGGTGTAGCTATTTTAATACATAACAGTTTACAATTTAGTAAAATAAATACTTTATATGATGATTCCATACAAAATATAGCGATTCGTTTAAAATATGGCAATAAAAAAGAAATTTCACTAGTTAGTTTTTATAGTCCTGGAAACGCTTCATTTACTAAGTATAAGTTTGATAATTTAATTCGCAATATTCCTGGTCCTCTTCTGGTGGGTGGAGATTTCAATGCACATCATTCGGCTTGGGGATGTAACAGTGTGAACATCCGCGGCCGAGAGGTGCTTGAAATCATTAATGACTGTAATTTGGTTTTATTGAACGATGGAGAAATGACAACTGTAGGCTCTGATAGGTGGCAAAGAAATGCAGTTGATTTAACTGTAGTATCAACTTCAATTTCATTATCTTGTAACTGGTCTGTTCATGATGATCCTTTAGGTAGTTACCATTTACCTGTAATTACAAAGTTACTTAATAATAACAATTATAATAACCCACATGATATGGAAGCTTCAAATTTGCCAAAACATTTTAATTTTAATTTGGTTGATTGGGAAATATACAAGAAGACTGTTGATAGTTTGTTAAAGGACTTTAAAATTAATAAAGATAACCCATTAAAATCATATAATGACATGATAAAGTTATTAAATTTAGCTGTTATTAAGTCATTACCATCAACTATAAGATCTGCTACTTCTTTTGATACAGCATCAGTAAATAATAATCGTAAAAAACGCATTCCATTACCATGGTGGAATTTGAATTGCACTAAAGCAGTAGAAGACTCTAGGAATGCCTATAAAGTATTCAAGCACCATCCCACATTGGAAAAATATATTGAGTTTAAAAAATTACAAGCTCTTAAAAAATTAGTGTTAAAAAGAGAAAGATATTTAAGTTGGATTTCTCTATGTGAGTCATTTAATAGAACTACTCCATTATCTAGAGTTTGGCAAATGTCAAAAAGATTTAATAAAACATTTACACCTCCAAGTAATAATATTGCTCCTTGGGTATTCGATTTTCTTAAAAAATATACTCCAGATACAGTTGAGGGGCCATTTCAATCAATTCCTCATGAAGTAAAAGCTTCAGGACATTATGAATATCTAATTTATCCATTTTCTCTTCAGGAATTAAAATCTGCAATATCATCTAGACGGGATTCAGCTTTTGGCCTTGACGGAATACCTTACAAAATGTTGAAAAAAGTATCAATTATGGCACTTTCTGACATATTAAGTGTTTTAAATTTACTCTGGCAGGAAATGGCCATCCCTTATGAATGGAAAATAGATTGTCTTATCCCAGTACTTAAACCTAACAAAGTAAGACACAAAGCAGAATCGTATAGGCCGGTAGCATTAACATCATGCATGGGAAAAACCTTTGAACAACTAATTAAACAAAGAGTAGAATTTTATATAGAAAGTAATAGTCTATTACCATCCAACCAATTTGGCTTTCGACGTGGGTTCTCTACTCGAGATAGCATTTCTCATTTGCAATTAGATATATACAATTCTAATAAAATGGACAATCATTTTGTTGGTGTCTTCTTTGATGTAGTGGGTGCATTCAACAACATTAATCTGCACATTTTGTGTGGTGAACTTCGTGCCCTTGGTATTCCTGAAAAAATTATAATATGGATCTTTAACTTTTTACATGGTAGAGAGGTATATGTCAAGGTGAATAAACGTTTGATAGGGCCACGTTTTTCATACAAAGGTGTATGTCAAGGTGGCATCCTCAGTCCATTGATTTATCTTCTTTATTTACATAGACTAAACATTGTACTTGGTCTTGAAGTGGTAAATTTGCAGTTTGCAGATGATTTGGTTATCTATGCTTCAGGTTCAGATATAAGCTCTGTTGAGAGTATTTTAAATACAGCTTTAACTCGGCTAAAGAACTATTTTCATTATCTTAACTTGGATATTAGTCCAGAAAAATCTAAAGTTATAGTGTTTGGAGAGTGTGATACAGACCTACATATCTATTACAATAATAGTGTTCTTCCAATAGTGAATGAAGTGAAGTTTCTGGGTATAATTTTTACAAATAACCTTTCATGGATGGTAGAGCTAATAAAGCATTTAATTTTATAAAGTCACTGTCGATTGCAGCTGATCCTAAAATTTTGCTTATGTTATATAAATCTTTAGTCCGCAGTCATTTTGAATATGGATTTTTGTGCTTTGGGTCTGATCAGAGATTGGTTCACAAATTGGAGATTCTTCAAAACCACAATCTTAGATGTATAACTGGTGCAATGAAGACAACTCCAATTAATTCACTTCAAATTGAGTGTAACACTCCTCCTATGAATATAAGATTTCAGTTTTTAAAGTCCAAATACATTCTCAAGCTTTTATCTTTCGAAAATCATCCTTTATTAAAGAAAATATTATTTTATCATAGAGTATACAGTCCCTCTAATTTTGTAAATGTCCCTTATATATTTCATGACTTTTCTAATCTAATCAGTATAGATGATCAATATCAAATTGAGAAATGTAAAGGCAGATGGCCATGTTACTCCGGTAATTACATCAGCAAATTCTGGCCCATGGACATTTACATTAATCGCGATCTTCGGAGTAAAGAAGATGTCTATCAGTTAATTGCAGAGTTCCCTGGGTACAGGCATATATTTACTGATGGATCCAAAAACAATAGAAATGTTTCGTTAGCCATATATTTACCTCATCTTACTGTTGGACATGGAGTTCGATTACCTGGAGCCATGACTATATTTACAGCAGAATCTCTAGCCATTTTATCAGCTCTGCAGTACATACAGATAAAGAATCTTGGGCACACAACTTGGCTTATAGCGACCGACTGCATGAGTGTTCTCATGGCTTTACAAAACCCGAAACTGGACGCCAATACTGGTAATATTTTATATGAGATTCGGACTTTATACGCTGATCTTTGTTCTAGAGGATTTACAATAAGCTTAATATGGACACCCTCCCACATAGGAGTAGCAGGAAACGAAAGCGCAGATTATCTTGCAAGAGTTATTGTTGACGTTGACATTCCAGAGGCAAGAAATGTTGCCATACCAAGTTCGGACCTGCTTACCAAATTACGTGAACAAAACACTCGTAATTGGCATGAGAACTGGCAAAAAACACTAAGAACTAAAGGAAAATGGTATGCGAATATAAATAAAATCACTGGTTCTGCGCCCTGGTTCACCCGATCTGTTCTTCCTAAGAGCAGAAAATTTTACACTACTATAAACCGTCTTAGATTTGGACATGGAAGATTCAATGCACATTTAGCCAGAATGAAAATTATAACATCGCCTGTTTGTATCAATTGTGACTTAGGAAGTGATCAGACCCTAGATCATATAATTTTTGAATGCCCTGCATATGATCTGCAAAGAATTCCTCTATTTGATAAATTACTGGAAATATATAAAACGCCAGCAAGCATCCCGCGCGACACTCAAGGTTTGCTGGAAAATTGCAGTACATACACAGCACTGTATACATTTATTGATAGCACTGGATGGACAATCTGATCGATCGGGGCGACATAATAATATTAGAAGGATTTGACCCGGATATGACCTTATTTAACACATGATTATGACGAATACACGGATATGACACATTATATATTAAGATTTTGACTAATGAATACTGAAGACGTGGCTCTGGCCTAAAATAAATAAACATAATCAAGATATAAACTACTAAGGACGAGGCTGTGGCCTTACTTACTTTTGGACAAGAAGGATAAAACTGAAGACGAGGCTTTGGCCTTACTTTTAATCAAGAAGGACAATAATTACTGAAGACGAGGCGGTATGGTCTAAGACCTTAGCCTGCCCTAGTAGGGCAAAGAGAAGAAAAAAAAAAAAAAAATATGGAAAAAGTCTTATAATTTGTTGATATAGCAAATTTTGTGGTATTTAACATGATAATTTTTCATTAATAGCCAAGGTTACAGCATATTATTACTCGGCTAACCTATTTTTAATGAAGCGGTGACTTCTCTTCATATTGTTTCTTATTAAATCATATCATAGCTGCGTACAGACACAGAACTCCGAGGGGTTGTTGTATTCGAAGAAATGGTTAATGTTTAGTTAAGAGCTTGGTTAACGCCTCTACTGTTATTCTGTAAATGTACAGATATGAACAAGTTCAAAGGATTTTCATTTGCGTGAGATTTGCCGTCTCATAGCCATATCAAGACTGTCGGAGGACAGGCATTGCGGCCACACTTTGAAAGGCCCCACAGCTTGAACTATGCTTGGAGATGCATCATTTGTAGTACCTGAGTCATTGTCTGCTGTAAGGAAGGCACAACATGGAAGAAAACAGTTTGAACTAAGTGGATAGTGAAAGTGTAAACAATTGATAAAGATTTTTCAATAGGTGTGCACCATGCCTCATGTAAACAGTATCTAAATTATAAGAATGTGTGAACTTAGATGATTCTGCTAATGGACATTTAATAAAGTTGAAAACATGATTTGCGGTTATGTGTTATTTATGTATTTTTCAATAGAATAGATATATTTAATTGCAAAGAATGTATGTACTACAATCAGTTGTTACAGTTGTGAGGAATCTATGTACTTTCTACCTATTTAAGTTAGTAAATTTAGTACATTTAAATTACAAAAACAAAATTTTAATAGTTCTTGTCGGTTAAGAAATCTTGTGCAAAAATTTTAAAAAGTTCTATGTTTAATTATTGTACCTGTTGTTTTTAATGTTTGCAATGGTATGTCTTTCAATTTTGGAAGGTGTTTTATTTAAAAGTCTATAACTACAGGCATAAAACAAAAAAATAAAATACAAAATGTTTCTTGAGTACAGATGTTTATTCACAATTAGTTTTGATATTGAGATCCGACGTTAACTATAGTTCTTACCAAACTTCTTGGCCGCCCTGAAGTTGGCTACAATGGCTGGATCGAATGGAAAACAGCACCGATCCGTGCCTTGCGCTTCAGAAAGCCAACTTCACGGCGGCCTAGAAGTTTGGCGAGAGCTATACATAGGCAGTTACATTTGAGGTACAAAATATTGTTTGTTAGCTTCAAGTATGGCTCCTTGTAGGGAGACAAAGAAGTATCAAAACATGGAAGGCCACCCATATTGTCGCCAGATTAACTTTTTTATTTATAAACCAGTTTATTGCATTTCTTTATTGTCTGCGCATAATGTAGTGAATATGGTGCTCTTCTGTACGTAGTGGAGATTTAAGATTGCAATGTTTAAATTATAAAGTAACAGTGAGTTTGACTATTGTAATTTATGTCAGGACTCTCATGGCTATCCTTTAGTACCTAATATGCATGATTTCAGTTTTTTTGGATATTTATAATTAAATTATTATTGTCAAGCTATTTTATTAAAGTGTGGAAATGTTATGCGGATAGGAATAACATGTGACATGTAAAGTGTATAAAAGAATGTGTGTAATTATATTATTGTGTGTGATGAACTGTTGAAACTTAATACAGTTGTGTGTGACGAACTGTTGAAACTTTATAGAATAGAGAGAGAATAACTGTTGATATTTAATGGAGATTTAATAAAATTGAAAACATGATTTGCCGTTGTATGTTTTTTATATACAAAATGATAAATACTTTTTATTTATTCAGTTTAACGGTTTGACTACTGTAATTTATGACAAGTCTCTCACGGCTATCCTTTAGTAATAGTGCATGATATCAATTTTTTGGATATGTATATTTAAATTATTACTGTCAAGCTTCTTTATTAAAGTGTGGAAATGTTATGCCGATAGGAATGCAACATGTGCCGTGTAAAGTGTTTAGATTAAAATTATGTGTGTAATCAGATGATTGTGTGTGATGAACTGTTGAAACTTAATAGAGATTTAATAAAGTTGAAAACATTATTTGCCGTTGTGTATTATTTATATAATCATCATCAATCACTAAATATTATATTTTTAGATTAATAATGTCGAGCTACTTTATTAAACTGCAGAATGCATTGGAAATGTCATGTGGATATGAATGCAACATGTCTCATGTAGAAATTCAAGCTAAAACGAACGTGTGTAATTAGGAGATGATTGTCTGTGATGATACTTAACTCTTCATATGCTGTAAACGTGGATCCTCGCCAGACACAATGGTTTTTTAATTGTGTCTGTAATTACTGCATTCAATGGATTAATGGAGATTTAATAAAGTTGGAAACATGATTTGCAGTTGTGTTATTTATTTATATGTATATTAAAACTGAACGATCGGCTCCCTTCAAAAAGATACTAAATGTATTTGGCTCCCTCTAATACGATGGTTGTTGGCGACGCTCGTTCGCACGTAGTTTTGTCGGAACCCATAAATATATGGTCTTAAAGCCTCATTAGTACAGTCACATCCTTCGGGTACGCCATTTTGTTAGTTTGCGTTGCTAACGAATCACTTTGCGGGCTTTCAAAAATGGACGCAACACATGCTCGTAAACATTAAGAAAATACGGTAAAGTTCATCGAAATGTCGATGTCAATCAATAACTTTGAGTGTCGAGACTACCAAATATCGTACCATTGCTACTAAACCGCACTATGAATACGTTTTGCGCCAACTGACATCGTTTTGTTCAAGTTAATGTATGACATTGGTCCGTATCTCAGATGTCGAGACTTCCATTTTGTCGCTGGCATCGTTACGGCAACCGATGTTTTTCGGTTTTATTTAGCAATCGGTATTTTGCGATAGTGTCGCTTTCTATGTCGAGACTGCAGGCCCAGAGGGGTAATTGCGGAACTTTTTATCGGTAGGAATTGGTTTAACATTCATAGTTATACAACATTCACTGCGTTATTTACGTTGCTGAGCCGACAATTTATTCGAACAAATGACGCAATGGTTTAGAAATAATCTTCAATCCCATACAGATTCTGATAAATTGTGCGTTTCGCAATTAGGGTGCAGGTCTCTCCACCAGCCCTAAGAGCAATTGCAATTCTTTGGGTTATGTCGGTTACCTCGGTTACCTTATTCGATTACGTCGTCAGAGAAAGACCAAGCGTAGCCTTCTCAATTGCCTTTTGGGTAACTTTCAGCCTTCTAACGGGGTCCATTGGGAACGACCACGTTTCAGTTCGATTGGTTAACTAACCAATAGAACTAAAACGTGGTGGTGCGACCACGGAGCATTGTATTTGCTCCGTGGGTGTGACACACTAGTCAGGATTACATGGGCAAACAAAGATCGTATCCTTTATTTTGTCAATGTTTAATTGATATTCTTATTCAGAAGGTTTACTTACTGAGCTCCGCCATAGCTACCAAATCATCGGCTATCTGAAGGTACGTACCTGCCCCTTTCCAGTCTTCTGGCCCTTGAAGATATTTTTTCAGTGCAACGGGGAACAGTTTTGGAGAGATAGCGTCGCCCTGTATTTTAAGAATGAATGACAACAAACATAAAGGCGCCAAGTAAAATATTGGCATCTTGATTGATGTGCAGCGTTGATATTTTGTTTGACTGTGACTCAAAATTTGTCATTTACATGGATTTGTGCTCGGTTGATAGGAACACCACTTATGACATGGGACTTAAAATAACAGGCGAAATATGGATGTGCTATATCTATAGGTAGGTACACGTCTACCTAACCCCGCGGAATTGAAAGCATGATGTTATGTTCATGTTCTTAAACATCTCCAACTCCATCTTACCTATAAATGTTATTCAGGGACGCAAATTTTACATGAGGGAATGGGTACCTACATAATAATGCTAGCAGATTGTTCGCAACAATTTTGATAAAGAGTTGGATTTAGAACAGTAGATTGAGAGATGAGCTCAAAAAATTTAACAACCTGATTCGTTTAGTTTAGGTTTTGTTTTATATCCTCTAACAGAAATAGTTATTTGTGCAACAAGAAAGCAAAGTCGTTTTTTGCTGCGAGTGCTGATTTTGAATCCTGAGCAAGCGAAGGATTCAACGATTGAATCACGAGCGTAGCGAGTGATTCTAAAGTTGAATCCTGAGTGTGGCGAGGGATTCAAAGGCACGAGATGCAAAAAACTTTTCTCACGTGTAACACACATAACTTTTCACTTCAGCAGCGAGAACACTTTAGGAGATAAAATAATAAACAGGAATAGATTGAAATAACTATTTATTGTGAATCAAAATAATTAACATTGTAGGTAGAGGTACCAATTCAATAAAATGGAACATTTTAAAAGTTAAAAGTAAAATAACTGCAATTCTGCAAATTAAAAGTAACAGATTTATTTGGCAACGTTATTGTTGAATTGAGTTTAGTTTGATTATCTGGCTGGTGAAAATACTGTTCTCGTCGCTAGTTTCACTCATATTTTACGATTATTTTAATATTTTTTAACTTATTCAACTCTTTACGCCAGCTACGAAATTTTATTCCCGCTCTTTTATTTAAATTAAGGCGTGTTCGAAAATAGCACCCATGATATTTTATTATTGAAAATATTTACGTAACATTATTGAAACTTCAATAAATTACATAAGACATAATTATCTTTTTGCAAAAATTCTTTAGTTAATACAAATTTCCGAACGTGTCTGTCTTTGAGGTCGAATTCAAAATCGGAACTTCGAAAGGGCTGGTCTTTGTCTCTCTCTCTTTCTAATGGCGGGAAAGAGATAGAGTGTAAATGTTTCGGATTGTATGATTAACCCAAGACTGAATAAGATATTCGCGGTTTTCTGAAAACAAAAATTAAAAAGTTACTTTGTCTCACTCAGTGAGCAAAATCGCATTTTGCTCACTGATTTCAGGCAGCAAAACCTACATGTTTGAGCTACTGAAGTGAAAAAGCAGTTATATTGCCGACTTATGCCAGAAAAGCCCAGACAACTATGACAACGGTGAATGCAAGAGCGAGCCTAACGAGCTCGAAAACTTTTCGCATCCACGAATAGGTTCGATTATATTTCGGATGATTCCAAAAGAACTAGGAATTGGTTGCTTGGTCGACTTATGAAGAAAAGCTCAAAAATCAAGAAAATGCTTAGTGAGCGAAGCGAGCCTGAACATTTTAACACCGTACCTGAATAATAAATGGTTTTGTTTCTTTCCGAGTTATGACAAAAAGCTTAAACTCGTTTTACAGCAGTTTAGGTTTTGGAATCTGGCTTTCCTTAGCCTTTCGAACCGCACGTACGAGAAGGGTACTTACCCAAATTACGAGTTTGCTTCGCTCGCTCTTGTATTCTCTATATTTTAAAACAGGCTTTTTGAATAATATAAAGCGTGTAAAAATCATCTTTAGCGTTGAGCACATTGATTTAAATAGTAGTTGAGCAATATTTTTGGGGCAATTTACTAATATTTACAATTTAATCATTCAATAATTTTTTAATTTAATTTACGTCACCGGAAGGCTAAAGTAAATAGTTTTAAGTTTGTATGACAAGTAAATAATTCAGGCTCTTGACACCTTTAATATTTTAGGAACAGTATTCAGGAACAACCCCTCCTTGCAACGTTGCGGGGGGTACGGTGCTCTTCATGCGATTTATTTTTATTTTTAAGGTGGTTATCTACTCCTTAGAAAAGGATTTTTCACAAACACAAGCTTAATAATAAAGCATCATGAATTAATCTAATAATGTACCTAGATAATATTAGTAGAATAATTTAAAACTGAATCGACTTACTTAATCCGGCCCATCGAGCATTTGCTCGATTTGCCTGTAAGGCTTATCCTGGCTCGGTAGTAAGTAAAAAATCGGTACAATTTCAACAAGGAATATAATCATGAAATCATATAAAAACTACGTACAAAAATAAAAACAAAAAAAAAACAATTGTCTCCTATCTGACGTTTTCGTCAATCAATAACATAATCTCCATGGAAACCACATACCATACGATTAAAATGAAAATAATGTAATAAAATTGAAGGTTATGAAAGTATTATGTATCACTAAGTAGTGTGACGGAGATGGGGATATAATTTCCGTGCATTGTTGGTTCATTTTTACTTTTGAGCTAGCTTTTGGCCGCGGCTTCGCCCGCGTGGATGTCGGAAATTAATGCAGGAGAACGTACTACCGGGGTAAGATGTGTTAATTCAGGTTATATTATAGGTAATAGCTGCTACCCGCGACTTCGTCCACGTGGTATTTAACAAAAAGTTTTTCATAAAAACTGTCTTTGAATACTACGCTGACATACGTCTCAAAATTCAGTGTGTTTTTAGTTTTTTTAAACGATTATTTATTTTTTCTAAAATAAAAGTAGCTAAGTTACTCCTTGTTACATCAGCTATCTGCCAGTGAAAGTTCCGTCAAAATCGGTCCAGCCATTTCAGAGATTAGCCGGAACAAACAGACAGGCAGACAAAAATTGTAAAAAATGTTGTTTTGGTATATGTACCGTGTACTTACACTTAGTAGAGTGGTTAATATTAAAAACAGACACTCCAATTTTATTTATTTGTATAGATTATAAATCAGGGCATAGACAACACGTTCTATTTAATGTTTTTGTTTCATTGATTGAACTCCAATGTTCCCAGCTCAAAAAACACTTGTGGCAGAACGCGTAATTAAAATTATAATGCTAATTACGTAACTCCGGCTTTACAAACTCTAAATTTACTCATGTACCCTGACTAAATGTGTAAGTGAGCCTTAGCCATTATGTGTTCAAATGTATGATACGTAGCATTACTTTTTAAGCGGTTTGTGGCGATTTCAGGAATTTTTGACTGTAGCTTTAGGGGTAAATATTTTTGGAACTCGGCAACATTAGGACAGTGTTAAAAGATTTGCCAATTTGGTGGTTTGGTTACGATTTATGGCGTCTAATTAATAATCTTAAAAATATTCTCTAAGCAATGGAAAACGATTTGCAAGATGCGAACAATGTCTCAAAGGAAGCGCGGAAGCGCAAATCCGAAGATAACTTTCATAACGAGCCGAAGAAGCCAAGGGTTGTGCCAATCCGCTACCGACAGTTTGGTTAAGTCTCATCTCAAGATCCACAACACCCGCCGAAGTCTGCCAGCCACCATCCATTTCTCAAGAGGCTCAACAAACCCAAATATTAGCTACCGGCACTAAACCACACCTGGAAGAAAACATTTCAATTGATGAGACTGCTCCCTCTATCGCGGGGAGGCGCCGCGGGCCGCTAGAAGAGCCGAATTAAACAGTATAATTAGACGCTCATCGATTTCCTTATTGTGTAATCAGTGTCATACCTACCTAGGCTGACTTGCACCACAAATCACCAAATACCTACATAAGTTCTTATCAAATTGAAAACATTGTTGTAATGTTCAGTGTCACATGTGAATATGATTATTTTATTAATGTAAGTGAACACATAACATAATTATAATGATTTACAAGTTTGTGTTCAAGATTTGGTTTAAAAACTTAAGATTAGTTACTTTCGAATGGATGAAATAGTTTTTTTAAATTAATTTATTACTTTAGGTTAAGCTTCTTTTTATTCAGTTTATGGAGCATATGTATTCAGAAGACAATATGCCCTGTGTATTTAGTTTACCTTTGCCTGTAGGATGCTGACGCGGCTGTCAACTGTGCTGAGGCACTGCAGCTCAGAAAGAGTGTTATGTCGGCAGTGGCAACGGCATTCTTAGCATTGTGGCTGGCAAAATCGAATGCTCGATATTGTTATGTGCAGTTCGATATTCAAATCGATAACAACAGTTAGTGTAACAAATCTTACCCGACCTACTGTTAAATAGTCATCATCATTATCATCTGCCTATATTGTTCCCACTGGTGGGACACAGGCCTCCTCTCCGTGAGAGCGAGTGGGCCATAATCCAGCACGCGGGCCTAGTGCGGGTTGGTAGATGTCACATGTCTTCTAATGTTTGGTTCTAAGACATGCCGGTTTTTTTCTCACGATGTTTTCCTTCACCGTTTTGAAAGCAGTGGCGATAAAATAATTTACAACTGTTAAATAATAATTTATTTATATTTTTGTTAATTGTTTGTTTTGTGATCTTAATTAATTTCTAGATTTTAGTTAATTTAAAATGGATGTGATTTCAAAGATGATTGTGACTTATTAATTAATTTTACAATTTTATATTATTTATAAGGGTATTGTTGTGGCATATATTTTAATCTTTGATTACTCATATAAGTTTTAAGTAATATAACATGTAAATATTAAACACTGTCTGACTTAAAAAAAAAAAAAAGTTAAAAAGTTGTGTTCAAATTGGGATTACAATATTCTTAAGTTTTTTTTTTTTTTGTTATCAAGGTAAACCAATTTAGACCTGCCTGCACCACAAATTACTTATACATTAATTTCTTAGTACTAAAAGCTTGTGGTGCAAGCTGGCAAGCGGCACTAGTGTGGGATTAAAAATAAGTAAAACATAATATTAATCATAATTAACTGTAGAAAAACCTTATGTGTACATTATAAACTAAGCGAACGCCATTTGCTATTATCCATACATACTCCTATATAGGGATCATAGCAGCTGGCGTTCTTTTGTATCTGCCTATCCCCATTCATGGGCAGGTCTGAGTTTGTCACATAGAACTTACTATTTAAAGTCTGCATCAGGATGACTGGACCAAGAGCGTTTTTGGAAATTTGAGTAATACCAAGTTTTAGTACCTATTTGGTACCAGACATCAAATATTTGGTACCTCGATAAAGAGGGAAAACTATTACGAGGAAAGTGGCCAGCCATTCTGACTTCAAAATTGCTGGACCAAGTCGGTTTCACCTTAGTTGAAGGCGTTATAACTAGTTCGTCTTTTTGTTAAAATTTAGTACCTCATTGGTAACTCAACATATGTTTTTCTTACATTTTTTCGATAAGCCAAAAAGTTACACCTAGAACAAATTTTACATGTAATCTGGAGCACGTTGATTTCTCCAAGTTGTAGGTGTTATAATTAGTTCATCTTTTCATTAAAATTTTGTACCTCATTGGAACGACCACATATGTTTTTCTTAAATATTTTTTGTTAATCCAAAAATAAGTTACACCTACAAGAAGTTTTGCTTCAATGAAATAATGTTTATTTTTGTACCTCTTTAGCGAGGTACCAATTATTTGATGTCTGGTACTAAATAGGTACTAAAACTTGGTATTACTCAAACTTCCAAAATCGCTCTTGGTCCAGTCATCCTGACGCAGACCTATTTAAACAGCATACTTAAGGCTCATCCATAGGGCTGAATTTTCAATATTCTGATAACTTTTTTTGTACACAGTAGTAAAGAAATATGAATATTCTTTTAGTACTGCACTGTATACGCATACAAATCCCAGTAGGTACTACCATCAGGACCAACTGTGGGTAATGTCCATCAATGGAGCACTGTTGATCTAAGCATTGACTGTGATATATATAAGTACTTACTTTTTTATTTCTTGAATAAATAATGTAGATGTAATTACATTGTTTTATTTACCTAATTAAATCATTTAATGTCTGCCATAGTACCAAATATCATTCATGAGAAGAGCTTTCAAATGGCTTATCATTTGAAAGCTCTCATTAATAATATTTACCCCCCACCTTTACCCAAAGTGGGCAAAAAATAGGAATGATGACAAAATGGTAAGTTAGACTTTGGCAGAATACTGACAACCTCATTCAAATAACACGGAATACTTACTTTTAATCTCAATTTCAGAAGCAGACTGGGGAACGTTTGGAACTGCATTTGAAAACGGAACTACTTGCTGTCAGCAGTGTTCGCGATGCCACTGTCGTCGGTTGCGGACGTTACGTGCTACTCGCAAGCGCTGAGTCAGCGGGATGTCACTGCGGCGATCCAGGGCATAAGGTAGATTTTTCCTGCCCGTAGTAATTCCGTCTGTGTGTTACCTTCTCAGGCCTAAACCATTCGCATTTCGGTAAAATTTGGCAAGGACATGGCATCCTAGGGAAAGACGTAGCTTACTTTTTGTTCTAGTAGCATTTTCTCATAATTTACGCAGGCAAAGGTGCGGGCAGAAGCTAGTCAATTATAATAGTAATATGTATTTGACAAGTTTTCGCCGAAAGGTAAAGGCAAAGGTGCTATACTACACCCATATTTCACCAGTTCTATTTAAGGTGAATGCTCCAACCAGCCCGCGAAATTCAAAATTTCTTGCGTTTTTTGCAATTTGCAGGCCAGTGCTAGGTTGTATGTTGATTAAAATATTATTCGCGCCTGTAAGACGTATGTAGTTACAGAATTATAATCATCAAAATCGCCAGTACAACCCTCCAAGTTCATGAAGGCTTAAGAACAAAAAAAAAAACAGAAAAAGTCATTCCTACAGCTTTGTGAACTTAGACGTTGTATTGATGATTTTGA
The DNA here is from genome assembly GCA_947507805.1 of Aporophyla nigra. Classification (NCBI taxonomy): domain Eukaryota; kingdom Metazoa; phylum Arthropoda; class Insecta; order Lepidoptera; family Noctuidae; genus Aporophyla; species Aporophyla nigra. The sequence continues at coordinate 5,341,441 of OX382291.1, read as the reverse complement.
TGATTATAATTTTGTAACTACATACATATGTTTTACAGGCGCGAATAATATTTTAATCAACATACAACCTAGCACTGGCCTGCAAACTGCAAAAAACGTAAGAAAATTTGAATTTCGCGGGCTGGTTGAAGCATTCACCCTAAGTCCAATTTAAAACTCCAGGCAGCTTCTGGAACATTCTCGACGGATCATCATCACCGTCATTAAGTTAAAAGACGTCCACAGCTGTACATCGAGGCCTGCCAAAAGAATCGTCATAAAGATTAGTCCTGCACTTTCCACATGCATTTGAACATTGTAGTACCTAGTATTGCTGGCATGATGAATAGTTAAAGTATTTCGACGATTAATCATCAAGACTTCCTAACAAAATATATATCAAAGTTTGCAGCAGGCCTTCTATTTTTGGTAAAATAAAGAAAAAAATTGAGATTTTTCTAATAAGTGATATAGAATTTTTAAGAGGAGGCAAAATATCTCACTTATGATGTGTAACTGTGCATCTTCGTCCAACAATTGCCTATTATTATTACACAAGAGGAATTCTGAAAGTGGCACCAGTAACTGAAAAGTTATCTGGCATTTAATACGGAGGAATAAAGGAAACGTGAGAAAAGGTTTGAGTACCATGTTCTAAGATGGATAAAAAGAAGCTGCTATTTGCTAGCTACCTACCTTTTATGGAACCCAAAATAGTGAGCCAAATACATTTAAATTGGAATTGTTTTTTTTTTAATGCATATTTTACAGTATTTTGTTAATTCTTATCAACATTAATAATGGGTACCTTTATCGCTTTCGGTTAATGTAGTTATACCATGTTAGTTACCGTGATTTGAATGAATAGTTTATGTTACCTCGATAAGAATGACCTGAGTGGAGCGTTGATATGGATTCTGTGAGGCTTAGGGAAGAATATTATGCTACTTTTCATCAACACCATGCGGACGAAGCCGCGAGCTGAAGCTAGTTTTTCATAATTGCACCTACCACTGCATGATCGCTCCATCACCCAAAGATTGAAAAAAAAAAAAAAAAAAGGCCACCTCTGTACATTTCTGTGCTTCAAGTACCGATCTTGATCACACAATACGTTTTGCTTTTAATAATATATATGGAAAATACTCAGACAAACCTAGCTAATCCTTTTTCTTGTGATACAATATTAAAAACAGATAATTTCTCAGTTCCAGGTGCTGACAGGCAAGCAGCAAGGTTTATCATTTTTAGGGCTGTGATGTCATCACCGGGTAGCTGTCATTGGTTGTTGGGGATCCAGCAGTCTGGCTACGTATCAGCAGAGTGTGCACCAACAGTGTGCTCAAAACAGGTGTGGACTTTACTTTCAATACTATACTGAAGTAAGCTAATGGTGCCGATTCTGTTGTACACCGAACTAAACTATCTCTAAAATTCCTTACTTTTCGCTATGAGAATTTCAACGCTATTCTGCAAGAAAAAATCTCTAAATTTAAAAATTATTTTGACACGACTAAAATCGAATTTGACAATCGCGACTCAACGTGGTTTTTTTTCTTTTGGTTTCGCAACGTGGTACTTGTGTGCGCTACGCAATGAATTTTTTTAGAGACGAAGGTGCGCGCAAGGGTGCAGCCTGGACGTGTTTTATATGGAATTTTTCACTTTTTGTTTGAAAAAAACAAAAAAAAATATTACCCACGTGTTGAGTTTTATATGTGTGGGGTCTTATAAAGGGGGTCGAAAATTTCATTATTTTTGCGATAGGACACGCCATTTTCGAGATATAAGCAAAAGAAAACAAAAAATACAGTACTGTTTTTGCACGTGAAGGCGAGACGTTGGTGTGAATTTTTATTCATGACCACTAGTTTTATTCCACACCTTTTTAATCGCGATTACAAATAGTCAGATTTAGTCAAAAAAAATTATTATAGTCAAAATTTTTAGTGAAAACCGGCAAACTCAGAATAGCAAAATTGTCATTTTCACTAAACTAATAACTCAGTGCAATCTTAGTGCTGTCAAACTAAAATATAGTTAAGTTGTGTCACTTTAGTCTATTTCAGAATAAGAAATCGTCGTTTGACAGGAATAAACCAATTTTTAGTTTAGTTTAGAGAATTTTGTACAACAGAATCGGCACCAATGTCTTCTTCATTGCCGAGGAAAGACAGAAACAATAATCCTCTTACTAATAAACACGGAATACATACATACAATCACGCCTTTTTCCCATGGGGGTAGGCAGAAACCACGGAACGCCACCTGCTACGATCTCTACACACCCTTTTGCCTCGTTCAGGTTCATACAATTGGTCATACACACGCCGGTTGCGAGTACTACGCACCTGACCTTTCTGAAGAACATCACCAATAAGGTCACTATATCACACCCCTAGATCTAAAGGGATCTAACTCAAAATTCTTAATTTTTCCGTTATGCACACCTTCGAGTCTGTCATTTCAATACCTATCGACCAATAAACCAGATTCAAAACTATTTCCAATATTTGGAGTCGAATCTAGGTGTGCGATATGTCCTCATAGGGCGTCCCCTCCTGGTGTTTACACTCACATCTGCCTTGTAAATACCTTTTGTGAGCCGTCCTTCATTCATCCTCTCAACATGACCAAACCATCTAAGCATACTTTTTTCAATTTTTGTCACTACATCTTTTAAACCACACCGTTCTTTTATCACATCATTCCTCAGCTTATCATTCATAAATACACGGAATACAGTTAAGACATTTAAGACCTTACTAGTATCCCAAGTAGATTGAAACTTAGGCCCAGCGCGGCAAGCACAGCCTACTGTGATAAGCTTGAATCACACATTTTTATCATAGTTTTTGGGAACTAACTTGTGATAAAATTACTCGAGCCTATCATAGAGGCCGTGCTCACCTATTTAAGTAGCCCCTTGATGTGGTTATCACCCCCAGTTTTTGAGCCTGTGATCACAGCAAGAGTTGACCTATAATAATATCTTATCTTAGGACAACCAACACACTGTTATCTGATCCCAAACTAGGCACAGCCTGTACTATGTTAACCAGAGAACTGATAAATATACTTATATATTTCTAAATACATACATATTATGGATAAATTACCTATGTGAGTTTTAAGGCCCCTACATGCAATTGCTTGCTTAAAAACATAATACTTTTTATATGCAGGATAAGTTTTTATCCAGTGCGTAAATTGTAACCATGAATTCAGCATATCATTCTAGACCCCCCAGCGTAGAAAATTTTCGTCGGATGTACAAAAAAAAAATCAGCTGTTCCATACATTTTGACCCCGTAGGTATTGTATTTTTCTATGAAACTGCTGATTTGTTTTTGTATAACCGACGAAAATTTTCTACGCTGGGGGGTCTAGAATGATATACTGAATTCATGCTCACAGTTTGCGCACTGGATAAAAATTATCCTGTATGTATGGTTTAAATGGAGACTTTGTTTTTGACAGAAGGCCCACTAAATTTTACATGTGCCGTTGTAATATTTTAAGGTGTCAGTTGAAAGTGAACTTAACAAAACATCTATTGCTGCTGAGGCGATGACTCGTCTTAGCCGTGCCTTCCTAATAAAATCCTAACTATTAAGCCCGTTATAGACATGCTCCTAGCTGTGTAGTATGGGCTTTATTGTAAGGTGGAGATATGGAGGTGATTCTCTCAGGTTTTTGATGCCAGTATGACATAACCATAATGCCTGTTGCTTTATCATTCTTAATTTTTTGTTAACGTTTTAATAATACACTTAATGGGTGAAAGCATACAAAAACTAGTTCGTACAAGAAATGACAATAGCATCTATATTCATTGCATCTGGGTCCAGTTTGGTAGAAAATGAAACTCTTCAGGGATAGGTGAAAAAATAAAGTTAACATGCATCTTCATAAATTTTATTTGCTTTTGAGTTAAATATTTTAGGCTAAATAAGTTCAAATCTTTTATAGAGAGAAAACTAAAAGCCTATGTCTGTATGTACTGTAAACAATTATATTGAGGATAAAAAAGCTTGGGTTTGAGATGCTCCAATAAATGTACACAATGAATTACGCCATCCATAAATTACGTCACACGAATTTCATGATTTTTGACCCCTCGTTCTCACAGCTGGTCACATTTATGAGACCCCCCCTCCCTAGTGTCACATATTTTACATCTAGAAATATAAAAAAATTAGCAGTTCCGAAAATTTCAATCTTATGTTTCTACAGATGTTTTTGAGTTTTTCGTTAATAGTTCGTGGTTTACTTTAACACTCAGATTAAAATATATTTTGAAATGTGACGTCACGAAATTTAGGACCCTTCCCACCCCCTTGTCACACAATGTCACACTTCGTCGACCCGCTCCCTGCCCCTTAACGTGTGACATAATTTATGGATCGTCCCGAATGTTGATTTTTATGTTCTTGCACTACTTTACTTTTTGTACACGAACATGAATTTTTACTGTAAGAAGTATTATATTACATTAATAATTGTTAGTATGAGGAATATGTAGTCCATTGTTTGACTTTTGATCATGGTCTGGCAGTTTGACTAGTTCATGCGGGCAGTTTGACTAGTTCAGTTGAACCGCTGAGCTCCTTATATTCCGAGGTGAGCAGGACAACAATTGACAAATGCGTGTACTGCCTGTATAGGTCCACTAAAATGTGTGGTTAATTCTTTTAAAGATCATTTGACATAGTCTTCACATGATCTGACCAAGATAAAAAAAAGATAAAAAGATTGTGACATCTGAATTTGTTTCAGGCTTTCTTCTCAGAATAGTCAGATAGGAAACGGCTTATGTTCAGTGTACTGGGACTTCTCAGGAAGCAGAACATGGAGAGCTCTTGAGTGGTTCTTGGATTGGAGACAAGATCTCGTCGGAAAGCTTTCATTATTAGTCCTTTTCACTGCGTTTGTTGTTCTCTCACTCTTGTGATAGACATTATGAAGAACAAATTGGCACTGCCTGATATCACTGCATCTTCCATCAAAATGAGTCATGGATTTGGAACATCCAGTAAAGGATCTACAACTAGCAGACATAATATATTGGTAAAGTTCTCCAATGTTGATCTGAAATCCACTGTTTGGAAGGCAAGGGCTGCATGGAAGGGCTCCATGGTCACAGTCATGGAGTACTTGACCAGGTCTCCACAAATGGAGTAGTGTGCGCCTGCACTTTGGGATACCGGCATGCTGGAGTCTATAAGGAATCATTGTCATCAGATCCCCCGATGGAACATGGCATAGGGTTCTGTAAAAGAACTCAATCCCTTGTTGGCTAAATCCCCTCAGAAAACCGGGGAATCATCCGTTGGAAATGGACGTAAGCATGGTGGAGTGCGTAAAATCTAAGTGTTTGCAACTTAATGGTGTTTACATTCTTCAACTTATTAGTTTTCAGTGCTCAGGACGTCAATTTACGTAATTATTATAGTATCGTACATCTTGTCAAAGTTATCGTAATTACGTAAATCACATTCTGTTGATAATTTGTTTTACATATTTCTTCTTTTTTTTTAGCTTTTGGCAACTGAGCTGATGTCGACTATTCGGCCAGAGTCACGTTTAGATTAGTTTACTTGTATGGTTTATGAAATAATTGTTACGTCATTTTTATTGTCACTGTCACCTGTCATCGTTTCTGTTCAGTTGACAGCGTCGCTAGTCATCATCATTTCAGCCGAAAGACGTCCACTACTAGACATTGGCCTCCCCCAAGCACCGCCACTTCGACCTGTTCTATGCTTCTCGCATCCAACGTATTCCTGCGGCCTTCACCAGGCCATTGGTCCATCTTGTGGGAGGCCTTCCAACGCTCCGTGTTCCGCGTCGCTAGTGTCAATTTTGATTTGACGTTTCATTCATCCTTGTTCCACGTTTGTGTTGTGTTTTGTAAATTGCGTTTCGTTTTTAACCGACTTCAAAAAACGACTGTATTTTTTTAAAGTTTTTTTTTATGTTTGTTACCTCAGAAGTTGGTGTGGGTGAACCGATTTTGATGATTCTTTTTTATTTGAAATTTCCCATGTGGTCCCATTTTAATTTGGTTGTATTCTGACAATGGGATCCATGTGAAAACCATATAAGTCTTAAATTTGCATTAAGTATGTGCGCGAAAAATGGATGAATAACGCGATTAGATTAGTGCGGAATACATACCATAACTAAAAACTTTAAAAAAACGTACAACCGGCTTCCTTAAAAAAAAACAAACTACAAAGTGAAAAATAACTTTAATTTCGGAAGTCGTTGGCAGAAAACCTTAAATACAGATCCTAAGACACCGTCTTCCGAAATTAAAGTTATTTTTCACTTTGTACTCTTTGTATTGTTTTTTTAAGGAAGTTGGTTGTTATTTTTTATTTTAAGTTTTTGCTCATATAACTTTGTGTATCGTTTTGTTCTTCTTATTTTGTGTTATTGTTTGTGATGCTGCTTCTGGTTTTTTAAATTTGTACTAGTGTAAACTACTACAGGAATCTTATGATGCTTAAATAGCTTTGACGAATTTGAAAACAAGACGCCTTTGTTCCGATTTTGGCAACGCTCTAAAGGATTCATGTAATTACAATTTTCGCTGGATGTTCAAAAATATGTATATTAAAAATTATTTAAAAAACGAGAGTTAGGGTAGAATATATTTTTCGACAGTGGATAATTTTAGTCTATTTTTTTTATGTATCAGAAAACCAAATGGACAGGACTGTGGTAATCTAATTAAACTTTTTCATAATCCTACTAATATGAAAGTTTGTGAGTTTGGATGGTTGTAACTCTTTCACGCAAAAACAACTGATTGGATTTAGATGAAATTTGGCACACAGATATTTTGTAACCTGGATTTACATAGGGTACTTTTTATCCCGGTAGTACGTTCCCGCGGGATAATTTCCGACCTCCCCTCGGGCGAAGCCGCTGGCAAAAGCTAGTTTATCATAATTCCAAAATATTTTAAAAATAGTCATTGATACAATACTATCTTCCTGATATGTTTTGTAATCACAGCCAATACACATACATACAGATACAGACAGCCATACAGTTTTTTTTTTTTCAGAAGACGTCTCTCTTTTCATAAAATGACGTCTCCCGCTCTAGGGTGAAACGGGAGGGCGTGTCAGAGATATTTACTGACTAAAACCCAGCCGTGTTCCTTCAGATGCCCATATGGCAGGACTGCGGTATCTCTTTCGAACAAATCTCGCGACCCTGGCAGGGATTTGTGACCTTTAGATATTATTAAGTAACCATGACTATCTATCTGTCATTATGTTGATGTGTGTGAAGTGACCTGCGCGACCCAAAAATCACAGTGTCAATATAACTTTTATTTACTATTACTTTCATATACTTTGTGGAAAGAAAGTCAAAATAAAAGTAAGGAATTAAATGATAAAAATAGGCTTTTTACATGATATATATATATGTATTTTTGAATAAATATTCTATTTAAAGTGAAATAACACTAAGTACTAGTTTTGACTTTTTCTGATTTTTTCACCATGGCAGTTAACGTGTTAATTAAATTGTCGGTGATTATTTTATCAAAGAAACAAGTAAATTAAATAGCTTTACAATGTTTATTCAATTTACTATTACAACAATACAACACTTAACAATTTTAGTACCCATACGAAAAGAATCTTGATTGTAGTTATTTAAACATATCTTCCGATTAGTATACCGAACTTATACTGAATTTTGTGGACGTACTCTTCACCTGGGTTTAGTACTGAGTTAGGGAAGTTTTTCTGAAAATAAAATATTAAAGTTTATTTTGCGCAATGATTCCAAGACTCATAAGCTGTTTAAAGGTGGTTTTTCGTATCTTATACTACATACAAAAAAGGTTAGGTACGTAGTACTGGTCACCGGCATGAGTGTATGACCAGATGTATGAATTTAAATGAAGCAAAAAGCGTATATGGATCATTGCAGATAGCTTTCGTAGTTTCTGCCTACCCCCTTAGGAAAAAGGCGTGAGTTTGTATTACATACAAATAAATAAAATCTAAGCGTATGTTTGTATTGTCAAAATAACAGATTTTTTTACTAAATACGTATGCAAGTATACAGGGTTATTTGTAAAACACCGGCAACCTCTCAGGACTATGTTACTAACATCATAATCAACAACTTTTGTTCTATGACTTTTAAAAATTCATCATATTTTAGTTCATCACATTTTCATACAAAAATCGGCCGCCCGTAAATAGGTCAAGTCCAAGCGGCCCCACCACCCTAACCCCACTCCCCTTGTTAATGTACTATCGCTTTCTTTTGCTTCGCATAGACTCCGTAACATTCAGAGCGTTCAATTTAAATATTTTTATTTTCGTTTGAAAATGTGATGAACTAAAATATGATGAATTTTTAAAAGTCACAGACTAAAAGTTGTTGATTATGATGTTAGTAACATAGTCCTGAGAGGTTGCCGGTGTTTTACAAATAACCCTGTATACGGTACTTATAACAGAAATACATTTTTTATTTTTTATTTCTGTCTGTTTGTTCCGACTAATCTGTTCAACGGCTGGACCGAATTTGTCGTGACTTTCTCTGGCAGATAGCTGATATTATAAGGAGTAACATAGGTTACGTTTTGTCTCGGTAGTACGTTTTCATGGGAACACCCCAGGCAGCAGCTACTGTTAAGTATACCGTTTGTATAACGGTTATAAATAAATGCAATTATGTTTAAAAATGTCTGCCTAAGAAATGATCATTTTCGGTATGGAATTTGTTTCTCTAGTAGCTTTCATAGCGATCGAATAGCTTGAAGAGTTAATTAAACATATAGGCGAAATAGATGGAAGCATAGGTTTGCTAACTGTTAAATTTATAGCAGAATGGTGCGGAACGCACCGCAACGCAACGAATTGCAAAAATAATTTGCAGTACTTTCATATCTTTACATATGAACCAACCATAGACACATGGTAACCAACGCATGCGTCGGTCCGAACCACTTTTTATTTTTTTGTAAAATTCGTTGCTTTGCCGCCCCTTGCGGATGTAGTGCGCTTAGCACAATACTTACATTATTGATGGCGTCAGGGTAATTCTGTGGCATCAGACAGAAGAGGCCGTGCTTTTTGTATATCGTTCCCTGTTTACCCATCAACGGAACGTAGCCGTAACTCTTTACACCCTGTGAACAAAAAAAAATTAACTAGTACATTGTTACCCAATAAAAATTACTTTTCAGAAGTTCATCCATATTTTACCATGCATGCCGCATGGTAAAATATAGATGAAAATGAAACAAAATGATCTCAATTACTATGAAAATTTAACTTTATTTCAATCAGATAAAGCTTGTCAGAATGACAGTTGTCTTAATTCTGAACATTCCTTGTGTTGAGTTAATATTTAATTTTCATAATAGTTTAGATGATTTTGAGTAGTTTGTTTTGATGTTATTGATGGTGGCTGTACAACAAGATGAAGTCTGTTTTCGGCCAACGGGTTCGGCATTATAAGTCTTAAAACCTAAAAAATAAAGTTCAAAATCACCTCGCGTTCTTCTTCTATCGCTTCTTCTTCACCCCTTGCACTCGAGATCTCACTGGTTGCCTCAGTACCCTCGCCAGATAAGATCTCTTCCTCAGGTTCTATGTGCCCTTCTTCCGCTACCGGCAATTCCTATGTCAAACGACTTAACGATTAATTTATAGTTTAAATATATTTATATAGGTATAATATTCTTTCCTTAATTTAATTATTGCACCTACCATTGTTTGCCTCTGCATCACCCAGAGGATGACCGAATGCATTAAATCCGCCTCTGTACATTTGTGTGTTTAATGTATTCAATAATTAATGGTTTAGCATTAACGGGAATCGATAAGAAATCGTTTGCCAGGATAGACAGCGAAATTCAAGCGAATGAATTCGAAGCGAAACATATTCTTACATTTTGCAATGAAAAAATACAACACGAAGTGGTACACACGGCTACACTACAGGGCAAGCTATACATTTCCATGTTTTAGCTGACCTCACATTGCATAGGCTTTTCGTACAATGAGATGTCAGTTTATACTGGAAATGTATAGCTTGATGTGTGGCCATGGGTACTGAGAATGCAAAAACGATGACATTGAACTTGCAGGTATAAAACGCAATATCTGCGCGTCGTTGATTAATAACGCGCCTTATAGTACGCATATTATTGTCACAATCACTTTTTCATCTTGTGGAATAACCTAATCAGCCTATAATGTTCTCACTGCTGGGCCATAGACCTCCTCTCTGTGAGAGGAAGTGCGCCGCAGTCCATCAAGGGAGCCCAGGTTGGTGGACGTCACATGTCATCGAGTTTTTGGCTCTAGGGCATACCTACAACCAACATTTCGAAGACATGTGACATGTTTTGCTTCACCGTTTTGAGAGCAGTGGTTATTAAATGAATTGCTCAAAGTTAAGCACCTTTCGGTCATATTTTTTTTTCCTTTTTTTTTTGGATGGGAAATCATCAAATGACTTCTCCCGCTCTGGGCGGAGCGGGAGGGCATGTCAGACTTTTACTGACTAAAACCCACCCGTGTTCCTTCAGTTGCCCATGTGCCAGGGTCACGGTATCTCTTTCGAACAATCTCGCGACCCTGGCAGGCATCGGTCCTAGCAGACCCCTTCAGTTTTGCTGACATCTGTTTGAGGCGCGCGTGGAACACTACGCGCCGTCGACCCGAGCTTGGTCCTTACCTGAGTGCTGAAGCGTTATGCCGCGTTCCCACGACCCGCTTTCGCACGGGCTAGACCGCGCCAAGTCAGGCCGACAGCACGTAGGAACTGTCACATCCGATGAGGCCTCTAGTGGCCATTCGTCGCTCGTTTGATCCGTTAAGAGTCGGTAAGTTAAAAGGTGAGGTGGGACGCAGTGCCGGGGCACCTGTCTAACTAAGCCCGTATAGGCATGTATCTTTTAGCTTTGTATGTAGTCTTTGATGTGCAACTCGAGACGTAGAAAAAATAATCTGCCAGGATTTCCATAAGTTCTATCGTTGTGTACCAATTTTAATAGAGTCCCAAATGGTGCTTACCTCCACTATTTTATCTGGGTCTGGTAGAAGGTTGCCGGTGTAAAACTGCATGCCGGGCTGGTTGCTATATACTTCAAGTACCCTTCCCGTCACCGGATGCAACACCCTGAAAGTTTAGAAGCAGAATTTCAGGTTGATGGTTTACTCTATTTGTTTAAATAGCATAACACACCTCAACCTGATTTCCCCATAGAGTTATAAAAAGTTTACCTATAGGGCTACTATTTTTCCAGTTATGTATAAAGCCATGTAATTGAGACCAACAGACAAACGAGGTAATCCTATTAATCATATAATTAATTGAATTAAGGGCAGAACGACGGCCATGAAATATATCTGCCACTATTAATAACTAGGTAAACTGTTCTACCCAAGATGCGGCATTGCCGCCTTTTTCCGTTTTTCACTGTAGTAACCCAATCGACGTAGCCGCTGCGATATGCGGTTGCGATCGGAAGACCTTTAAAGTGTTAGCAAAAAGATTTTTGAGGTCCAAGCTCACCTGGCTTGGAACGCCAATTCCTGGGAAGTGCCGCGCGTAATGCAGAAGTTAACGTCGTACCCTCCCATTGGAATCTTAGGCAACATGACCTTTAGGAGTCGGGGCACACGGAAATCGTAAGGAGTACCACCCACAACTTTTCTTTCACCTGTAAATTAAACATGAACAGTTAGCTTCAACCAAGATGTTATTCATCGATAATTAATCATAGACTATTTGTGCTCCATAATGCTTTAGTCAGTAGTAACAACGTGAATCTACAATAAAATACCCAAAGTGGAAAATCGCGACGAGAATTCATTTGTCCTACAATCATTGTTCCATAATAATGTACATATCAATAAACCAGTAACCACCGAGGCTGACTGTACTAACGTGAGATACACTTTTTTAGGGTTTGTGTCCCGGGATGGCATGTGTCTCAGTCCCGGGGATTTTGGTAAACTTATTTACCTCGGTACGTATCTAGATCGTCTCGCCAGCCTTTCTGGGCCGACCGCGGTGGCGACGTCCATCTTCAGGCACCCATTGTGTGCAGACCTTAGCCCAGCGGTCATCCTGCATACGACTAATGTGACCCGCCCAATCCCATTTGAGCGTGGCAGCCTTTTTACCTATGTCTGTTATACCCGTTTTGAAACGTAGCGTGGTGTTGCGAATTCTGTCCTGTCTTTTTACACCCAGAATACTGCGTTCCATCGCTCTTTGACAAACTCCAAGGCGGAACTTTTGAGATTCGGTAAGCGACCAGGTCTGAGCACCGTAGGTTAAGACGGGCAGGATACACATGTCGGTGAGTTTGCGGTTCAGGGAGATCGGCAGATCACCCTTCATTAGTGTCTTCATGGACCAGTAGCTTTTCCAGGCGTTTTCGATTCGGCGATTAATTTCTCTTTCCTGCCTGTTTTCGAAAGAAACTAACTGGCCCAGGTAGACATACTCATACGACTGGTTTGAGGTGGCGTGGGACAAGAGTTCCTGGAAGAAATTGGGGGAGGCCTTTGCCCAGCAGTGGAACAGTATAGGCTAAACAAAAAAAAAAAAAAAATTACCTCGGGTCCCTAAACTTTCCGTTTGTGACTCGAGACACTAGCCACCACAACTTACAGCCCCAAAATAAGTATTTTTTTACTTCGATCTTAAGTACGTCTGTTCTTATTATTTTAAATTGTATTGTAATAATTTTCGAAAATATACCTCCTATCCAAACGCCTCATTTGGAAATAATTGACGCCATAGAAACGCCGAACCTAGTGCGAACCCGACGAGTTGTTTCAAAGTTAAATAGAACATGCAATCAAAGAAAATGTACCCGGAATTCTTTCAATGACATTACAAAAGGAGTTCCATTGTGAAATGAAAAATATACTAAAATAGCTTGTTTATATCTGGCCCAAAATTAAGTCGAATCTAATTTTATTCTGAGAAGTCACAAAGTCTCGGGATGTCCCGCGAATACGATCGTGTGTCCTCTCGTGTCCCGAAATTTTCGATACTTCCCAAACCCTAATACTATTGTTTAGCTTTCCTACTACTCCATAGTACTCATTGGTCGCCATACCCGTCTACAGATTGCTCACTGTAAAGTTCAGAAAAGATGGGTAAATGAGTTGAGCAACGCTCTGTTGCCCAAGTAGATGGCAGCTCATAGTTAGATACTCATTCATATGGTTAGATGCCCAAACGGCCTGGCTCTATTATTAAGTGGGTACCTAATCATCATCATTCTACTATGGCTGGAAAATTCGCAAATTGAATCTTTACTAATATTATAAAGCTGAATAGTTTGTTTGTTTGGTCGAACAAGCTAATCTCAGGGCTAAACGTAATTCCTGAATAGCCCCTTTTATCGAAAAAGGCACTATATAACTATAACATCACTTTAGAACCATTAGGACCCGAGCAAAAAGAAAAAAAGTCACAAATACGAAGTCCTCGCACAAAAACTTACCCGTAATAAGCCCCTCATCATCTATCACCGTATATTTATCAGCATTGATGGTGAAAATATGATCCATGAGGCACCCCGACCCCGAATGCTGAAAAAAAAGGAATTTATTATGCGTAAAAAAATGTAGTCACGGGTGTTGGGTATCGAAAGTAATAGTATTCATCAAATAAATGTCATAACAGTGATAGTCGGCCATGTCTTCGAAGCTATGGAACTTTCATAAATCGATAGAGAGATATTAGTATTGAATTCGTTTGATAGAAAAAAAAAGTAACTTGCAGAGAACTACGTGATGCCGAAAAAAACAAAAACTTGTTACTATTGTCGTTCAGGTTCTCCATCGGAAATCGCGACCCACCGAACTTGTCATTTGATAATATTATGATATATTTTAGTATAGACAAATATTATATTATTATATTGTGAGGAAACCGGCATGTCCTAAAACCAAAAATCCGAAGACATAATATGACGTGACATCTACCAACACGCACTGGACTCGCGTGGTACAATGTAGCCCGCTCCCTCTCGAAGAGACGAGGCGTGTGTCCCAGCAGTGGGAACAATATAGGCTTATTATGTATGTATAGGCAAATATAGAGTCAAGTAAAACATATTCGATAGACATAAAGTCGTATTGAGAGTTCTTTGCTGGGATATGAGACCACGAATGTACATCAGAGTCCAGGCCTTAACTTCTGGGCCAACATGACGTTCACATCAGTCACTGAGATATACAGGGTAAGGTAAATTAGGTAGCGAAACTGCAGGCGTGTTTGGTATCTCTAAACACGATAAGAAAAAAGATTAGAAGTTTTTTTTTTTGGGGATGGATGAGCTGTAGCGTTATAACTTGAAGTATGAGTTCAGAAAGTCTGTTTCATTTTAGTTTTTTTGTTCGTGTTAGAATTTGATACTCATTTTGTCTGGGAATTTAACCATTTTTTTTTTAATAATGCTCTTTACACAATGTGGTCGACGACAGCAAAAAATAATCATCTAATGGGGAAGAAAATTGCCAAAATGGCGCTGTTGTAGCTAGTTCCTAACACAAACTATCAATACTACAATACAAGGCGTGGTGTGGTTTTATGTAATTTTTGCGAAAATGGAGTGTTGTTGCGTTCCTAAATACTTCGAAATTGGAGTCCACCATTTCCCGAAACTAAACTGTTAAGCGCTTTATGCACCAAAGCAAATGAATGCTAGTTAAAACGCCTATTTACTGTAGTATTCGAGAGACTAAAAAATATACTATAAGCGCTTAACAGTTTATTTTTTAATGAAAGTTAGAAAAAGTGCTTAACATAACAAAACTTCAACGAATTTGCCAAGTTTGATGAATTTTTATTTGACTTGCTATTTTTTTTTCTTACCATTTTAAAATAGATGTACCTATAGTTCGATACCTAAGCTTCACATAAACGCAATAACATATCGTCAATAAATACTTTGAATTTTCATGACTGTGATGGGCGAAAAATGTTCTAATCTTTACCCTCCTCCTAAAGGAGTGATCATAGCTACGTCCCTACGTCCTACTATTTATAGTCATTTACAATTAGCGTTGTCTGAACTTCCCCATTACATTCATTATTCTTCTATAATGTTAAAATATTAATATTCACCACAGCTTCGCTAACCCATTTAATTCGACCCTGTAGATACAGCCATGATTATGATAAGAGTAGTGGTGGCCCAATGATTAAGGCCGCGGCTTACAAGTTCAAGGTCGTGGGTTTGAACACAGACAGGTGCTTATTTCATCACCACTGCTCTAAAAACGGTGAAGAAAAACATCGTGAGGAAACCGGCAAGTCTTAGAACCGATGACATCTACCAACCCGCATTGAACCCACTCCCTCTCATAGACTTAAGGCCTGTGTCCCAGCGGTGGGAATATTATAGGCTGATTGATTGACAGCCATGATTGTCAACTTATACTTACATGTCCCGCAAGATTGAAGAAGGGCGCATTGCTTAAATTGATAATAGTAGGTTCAGTGGTGGTGCACTTCATTTCAATCGTGAGCGAGTTGTCGCAGGTAACCTCGAAGGTCACTTGGGCCATTACCGTTCCTGGGTAGCCCTCGTGGAACCGTTCTGAAACGTGACTCATGACCACCTTGTAACCACAAACGTGGGAGCGCCAGTTCACCTATAAATTAGATTAAATTTATGTATAAGTAAATTATATGTTGAAATGTATAGAAGTTTGTAAGCAGGCTGGATGAGAATTGATTCGAAATTCGTTTTTTTTGACGTGACAACGTCTTATAAATTGGTTTGCCGGGTGACACTTCAAGAAACTGCGTTACGCTCCGCTCACGTTATGCGCTCACAATGAGAGCGAGTGAGAGGCACGCGTCCCTTCCACTCGGGCATGGTTAGCCCGCCTAAGAGCGAGAGAGACAGACATAAAAAGTGAAAGGCACGCGTCCCTTCCACTCGAGCACAGTTAGCCCGCCTAAGAGCGCCTTAGATGAATAAATTGTTACTATTATTTCATCCTTCTTCCTACTATACGAATGAATATTCACATTAAAATTATTTTACCACTCAAAGTCGTTGTCACGTAAAACTTTCGCCCGTATACCGACTTTACAGGCAACCAATTTTTCTACATGCCTATACCAAGCCAAAAGATTTCCTTTAAACGTTACAAACTAATTTCTACATAGGTAGGTATTTGATACGATAAAACCAGCCGCTCATACCTTATCAAAACCAACGTATCCACCGTGATAGTGGTGCTGGCCCTGATTGCTGGACAGCATGTACATCCTGCCCGAGGGTCTGACCACTATGGTTGCGTCTCTGATCACGTTTGCGTATCGTCCTATGGTGGCACCGAAGTAAGGATTCCGCGGGTTAAAGTATTCTGTCCAGAACAAAAATGAGGTAACGTTGTCTATTTTAGATACGTAAGCCTACATTACAGTTAACTTATAATGTACATAATTCTTAATAGCTAGTATGGGTTTTCCTTCATAGAAATGAATAAGTTTATTATTTTTTTGAGTAATATAAAGAATTTGATGATGAGATGTGTTTTGACGAAGACTACCATATTACCTACATTAGGTATACGATGTGACATACGGCTAAAAGGAGACTAGCCTCATGTGCCTATGGTCTCTGGTACCCGGTCCTTTCATTTTTCTGTTGCAGAAATATTGCAACCGCTAGCTAATTCTTCCATCTATTTAACCCAGTCTTATGAAGCCACAGTTCGTCAGAGATGGACTGCCAAATCCCACTTAAAGGCGCGGGCCCACCGCGGTGTACGGATAGGCTACGCACGTGTATTAAGCATGAATTGACGTCATTGATACATGCGTGGCTAGCTTGAATAGGCGGTTACATAGCTCAACGCTGTCGACGTGGGTCTACGTTTCCACACGTTTTGGAGTACACGAATATGACCCACGATTATGTACAGCTCGCTACCGCAGCGCAGTTTTCAGTAATACACCTTGTGGAACGGACGAGTTTCATGTTTCTCGTTTAGATATATCTTATCGAGGTACTCATAGAATGGCATTGGTACTGACTTTGCTAGACAGTTCTTCTGATGATGAATTCCCACAGTGAAGCCCGTGTGCGTGGATTGCAGTGGCACGTGCGTAGCCTCTCCGTGCGCCGTGCCACGCTATACATAGTCGTGGGTCTTCGTGTACTCCAGTGGAAACGTAGACCCACGTTGTCAAACAAAATAATACACGCAGCTAAAATGCGCCGCGTGCCCGTGCACAGCATGTGCTGCGGTGGGCCCGCGCCTTAACTCTTTCAACTGACACTTGATTGTCGGTTACAAACTTGCTTACCACATGCATGGTCAGTAGACGCAGCATCAAGTTAGTAGATCATTACCCAGTACGCATGGATCACTTGACCGTAAAGACCAACTGTCGCATGACGTACCATCCGACTAGCTGCGTAAAAACTTTGCGTTTAACTATATAGACGTCCATATTTTCGCTCAGAGGTTCAAGTAAGATTGCGACTACGACCACCAAATAAAACAATTAAAAAAAAAAACTAAAAAACACGCTTCCATTGAAAACCAAACTAAAAAGTACAAAATAATGGAAAAAAAGCGTGTGGTGCTTTTTAAGGTATTTTTTTATTGATATCACCACCCCACGCTTTTTTTCCATTATTTTGTACTTTTTAGTTTGGTTTTCAATGGAAGCGTGTTTTTTAGTTTTTTTTAACTATTATTTATTTTCTATTTTTTAGGGTATTTCGAATTTTGAGACGTATGTCAGCGTAGTTTGTGACAGTTTTTTTGCTGTCCTGGTAACCCTGGCAAGGATAAAGGCACAAATTTATGAAATTATTGCATTGTCATCGGTCCTTGACAGGTGTGCAAAGTTTGAATAAAATCTGGTCGTTTAAAGTGGGTCAAAATCGCGCTATAAGGAGTCGGTTACAAACAAACATACAAATATACAAACATACACGTGAAGCTAATATAAAGCGTGTAAAAAGGGGAGTGAGGAAGGGAAGCCCACGAATTCCCTTCAAACCAAAATACCTTCTAATGTGTCAAAACCAGCAAGGACGTCATCAGGCACTCCTTTTCTGTCGGGAACCGAAATGGCGGTGATGGTTGCACCGTATGTTATGACCTGCAGATGAATTTGCACACTGTTTTCATTTCGAGGAGGTAAAAGCGGAATATGCAGGATAAGTTTTTATCCAGTGCGTAAATTGTAACCATGAATTCAGCATATCATTTTAGACCCCTTGCGCAGAAATTTTTCGTCGGTTTTACAAAAAAAAAATCAGCTGTTTCATAGAAAAATGCTATACCTACGGGGTCAAAATGTATGGAACAGCTGTTTTTTTTTAACCGATGAAAATTTTCTACATTGGGGGGTCTAGAATGATATGCTGAATTCATGGTTACAGTTTGCGCACTCGATAAAAAACGGAACCTGTATAAGTCAAATAAGTGTCGGAGGACGCACCTACAGCGGTAGCTGAGTGCAGTATATGAACACACAAGTATTCATAAACATAGAGAAGGGACAAATGCATCAGATCAACTAACCTGATACAGAATTGATATATTGAGCCTGACTACTGCCTATTATACGAGTTCTGTCTTGGTTTGCTGCTGTTGACACCCACGGCAATGAATGACTTAATAAGATTCCTACAGCTACACAAGTTGTAGTAATGCTGAATAATTTTATTTTATTCTTATTATCTAGATCACTTTGTTAAACTTTACCTGAACTAACATCCTGTTTTTCGTTTTCCAGGTGTACCTTCGGACAACGTCTATGTTAGTACTAGACGCACATGGACTGTGCTCCTCTGCGCCCTCGGTTTTGGGTTCGTTCTTAGGCCCAAGCTTTGATTTCGCGAAAACTTTTGAGCGTCTTCTTTCTCCATGCTGCATCTCTTTCGGCATGAACCCGAAGCCGTCCACAACCAGTTCTACATCAGGTATCTTTGGAGGTTCCGGCTGTGCCTTCTCTGGAACTTTATCTTCTTTATCCCCACTAGCACTCTTTTCTTCTGCGGCATCCCCCATTTTATTTTAATTTCACAACAAATTTAGATAAATCCAAATGCTTAAAATACTTTTTATCGCCTAAATTTTATAAAATTATTTACAAAAAAAAAAATATACTTAAAATTTAATCGTGTGTTTTTTTATTTTATCAAATGATTTTAGACATTGTTGATGTATGACATTCCATGTCATGTGGAAATTTATAATAAAAAATCTCGTGGGTCAAATACTTTTTACACGGAATAGTGTCTTTGTAAAAAGATCTTACTCTGACCCAATTATTTGTAGATGGATTAAATCAGGGCCCAATACCAATACACTGTGCCTAATCAGTGCAATCCTTCTAAATCTACAGTTTAAAATTATTACCTATGGAAATACTATAATGTTAAAATGTTCGTAACAATACGAATTAGATTTTTAAGGGAAACGAACTAGAAAAGTTGCCCAGCAAACTCGGGAACAACTGAATGTCTTTTTTCTAAAGAACTTTGTATGAATTATTATCAATTTGGATAGGACGCTGACTTCTTGGTCAGCTAGTATTATAATAAAAAACAAATTCTGTTCAATGGTAAGCGCATCACTTAAGACCGTTTGGACCGATTGGCATTTTTTTTATTGTAAAATGTTCGCAATAAAATCATTTTATTACGGACAACTAAATGATTGTTAGAAACTTAAACGAAAGACGAATTTATGACAAGACCACCGCACAACTAGATACAACGAGAAATGGAAACGAGGGTACAAACCTTCACACAAATTGCCTTATTATGGCGGAGGAAGTATCTGGAGGCTGTTTTTTGCGTATCCATAGCAAGAAATCCACCTATGGTGATATGGGTTACGACGAAAAAAATTAAAAGTGGGGATATTTGGGAATCTTAAAGTGCATTTTCTTTGAGACTTTTGTATGAATTATTGAAACGACGTCACTTTTATCTTCTGTGTGTCGCCGGTTATTTAAAATATGTAGCCCAAAAGTAATTATTTCCTATCGACAAGACAATGTCTACTGGATCATCATTTCAGCCGTAAGACGTCCACTGCTAGCCATAGGCCTCTCCCAAGCACCGCCACTTCGACCGATTCTGTGCTGTCAAATCAGCTAGTATGTAATAAAAATGACTAACTGGCATTACATATTTCTTAATAAATGATCTCATTACAAACAAGCCTTGAGTAAGAGCTAGCACCAGTATTAAGTGCGGCAGTTTACTCTCCTATCTATTAAAGGCTTCAAACAAGTGTTTAAAACTTATTTATGCGTCGAAATCGCCATCAATAAAATAAATCATAATTTAAAATACTACCTTTACATCATTCTTCTCATTCCTATATGTAATAGTAATAGTTTACTTTGTAGCTAATCTTGACCTAACTTTTATCTTACTAAACATTTTCCATTCATGATATAGTTTCTGTATAGGGATAGACCATAGTAAAGATTTCGAATCGAATCTTTACTCGAAGGCTATATCGAAGCGATATTCTACGCAGGCAACCACAGGGCAGTAGCACAAATACTACAAACAAATGTCATTAAGATATGATTTATTAAAATTAAAGTAAATACGACGACAAAGTAAAAAAAAAATCCCGGCGATATATCTAGTACACTTCTAGAATTCAGAAATACACTACCAACATGTGAAATCTATGCTAAGTCATTTGCACACTAGGTACAGTAAAATACTGACAAACAATAATTTAACCGTCGTTATGACGCAATCAGGCACGAATTTGTACATTGGCAAACATAATCAAACCCAGAATACTTTCACAGTTTGTTTATCGAGGTCCATCGTGTCGCTCTTCCACTTTTCAGTTCCATCCAAAATGTCGGTGAGCTCCTCAATATAACCTACTTCTTTGCACGGTGACGGTGGTATAATACTTATTATAGGGATTCCTATCTCTTGGAACGAACTCATCGAAGAAAACCCACTTTCATCCTCAATGAAGTTGGCAACGTGATTGTAGTCGTTCCTCTTATCCATCGTTCTCGTTTTAGTTTCTGTTCGCGTTTTGTTACTTCCTTGTTTTTCGTTCACATTAATGCCAGCGAAATCATTTTCCAAACCACAAGAGAGTGGAGAAGACGACACTATGAAATCTGTTAAAGGCACATCTTTAACATCTACAAACTTATTTGTAAGACCGTTAAAGGCATCCTCGCTGTCATAAATTGTATTGAGGATAAATGCATTAGTTGTGTCGTCAACAGTAAGATTTAAAGTAGAATTCGATTCGTTATGTTCACTGCCACCATTAGAAAAATCATTCTCATCATCATTCTTCAAACTGCCATTACTATCGTTGCAATTACAAGAGAGATCGGGTATTTTGGTACTGAGAACAGTATTGGCAAGAGTGATCAGTCTAGATATTTCTTCAGTTATCTTTTGAGAACTGTCCGTATCCGATGATAAAGATAATTTGGACTGATTCCTGAAAACCAAAAGGAAAAAATAAAATCAATGATTTAATGAGGTTAAGAAAATAATAAGATATTATCAAGTTTTTTACCAGACACCGTTGTGGTCTTTGAAACCGTTAACATTGCTTATGGATTTACTCATTTTTCTTGTGCTTAATCTTTTGCCAGTAGTTAATGAGTACTCATGTTTGTTAACATGCAAGACGGAGCGGGACCGTGGCAAGTCGACGCTGTGTGCGCTCAGCGATGCTTCCCTGTGGGACTCCACCTCTACGTTGGGTCCTGCGTCGGGATTCTGACACTCTATATGCTCCTTCACTCTGCTCAGAAAACTCACAACCTGCTTAAGTAAAGCTATGTGCATTTGTCTGTTTGCTTCTGTCTGAAAATAAGTTACGTTAACTGGGTGAATATAACTTCACTCTATTGTCAGTTAATCGCTAAGAGGGATACATGATGTTGAACAATCGCTAGTTATGTAAATATGCAGAAACAGTTCGCTACAGTTTTTAGGTCTTAGTTCGCGTTAGTTTAGTTACATAAAGTATATAAATATATTTAAAAGTGATAAAGTATATTGGTGCACCAACCAAATCGCTCGCTTAAATGAGTTGGGTAGAAGATTTATTAGTTCAATACCTGTGTTAATTGCCATCTTAACGTGTCGATTGCCATATTCAAGGCAGTGACTTCTGTATCTCGTATATTATGGTTCTTCATCGGCTTGTCCGGGAGCTTCACCACTTCACCGTTATGCTCCATACTTCTAGTTTTGGAAAGTTGAGGACACTGCTCAATTATTTCTGGAACCTGCAACAATAAAACATAACATTCAACTACATACCTACGATAAGAGAAACTGTGCCATTGTATGGACTGTCATTAGACTCCAATTGAAGGCGGAAGGCGATGAATCACGCTCTTACAAATAATTTCACTAAACCATCTTAGGGTCAAACACAACAACCGTTGCGCAATTATGTGACTCCAGTTATATACTAGCTATTAAAATAATAGTCGTCAAACAAAATACGCCTATCCCGTTTGGTGAATTCAATAAAATCGAAGACACATAATTGATGCTGCATTGTATTGAAACAAACAATACTGCATCCACAATTATCATCAACCATTTGATTGTGATTGTGTTTTTTTTGTGCCGTGAGAGAGGTATTGTGCTTTTCAACCGAATTACGCAAGAGTAGAGTTAGAAATAGAATGATAGTAAAAATACATTGAAAAAACGTTTTCAATGGCTATGAAGGATGGACATTTTGTTGCGACAACATGGCCAGTGGTCATCTATCTAGAACCAAGCCAAACTCGAAGTATGCACACTCACATGGTAAATATATTTGTTCATCGCTTTACAATATTTTGGCGAAACGACATTGTCCATAAGCATAGGTTTCCCTTAAATCATGAAATGCCTTCTAAAATAACACATACACACAATCAGTCAATAATGTCCCCACTGGTGAGACACACGCCTCCTCTCCAAGAGAGATTGGGCCATAATCCACTACGCGGGCCCAGTGTGAGTTGGATGATGTCACATGTCTTCGAATTTTTGATTCTAGGACATGTCAGTTAGAGTTATGGTGATGGATGAATTAGAATGCACAAAATAAAGTGCCTCCCTGGAATCGAGCGTCACTGCCACTGGCTGATAGGTACTCATTCTCATCAAATTGAGAACCTCCTCCATCGTATTTACTGAAGTCGGTTGATAAACAATTGATTCCACCAACGGTCCTCTCACGGCTTGTTTGAATTCAGCAAAAACTTGGGAGCATGAACATGATCATATGTGGGTGTAAATGATTGGCAGTGTCAAAGGCATCCCACGCTTTTGCCTCGATTCATATTGACCTCTATGCGAACAATGCACGAGTTGTGTTACTTTGCTCCCGTTAAGTTACCATAGTGACTACAAGATTCTTATCTAAAATGACAGTTAGTATAGAAAATTGTGTACATCCATGGATGTATTATGTGGTAATTATCGTACATCATCGTGTGTCATACCATTAGGGTTATTGTATATTTAGTCATGTACTCTTAAATACACTATTCCTAAATCTATAATTCTTTCACCGCTCTCCGTTTTTTTTTTAGTAAGCTTATACAGCCACTTTGTATATTCAATCGCAATCCTTAACTTGCTGATCGAGAATGCTATTTGTAGGTATCCATTTCTCACTTCTAGTATTTCAATGTCTGATCGATGAATCGTTATGCCCTTCTTTTTTCAATACATCTTTAGGAGAACGGATAGAATTTTTAGGATGAAATTGACAGCTATGCGTGTTCTCGATTTGATTAATCGATTTTTGATATTATTGAACTTTATTTGCGATCCTTAAATTTTGTCCACTGAACCGTGAAAAGACATGAAATTAGTAATATTTTCAAGTGATAGAGCTCAACTATCGGATTGAGATAGTAGCAACAGTAAATACGAGAGAGCTGTATCCTTAAAAACTTTTCGGGGAATAAACATCATGGAAAGTTGAGAGATTATTTTCTAAGCACACAATCTTAACAACCAGATGATAACAATTGTAATGCTAATAATACCTAATTATTACCACGACAAAGCTAGTCACAATAGTTTTTTCAACAAATAATATAAACCTATGAACGCAGACGTTACGAATCCTCTGGTAAACAATTCAATGACAAACAATAACAAGGGTAGATCTGATGACGAGAAAATTGCTGGCCCTATAAAACAATTTAATGCTCATGCGCATTTATATCTATTGTAATTGTTACAGAGGAAATTCCACGTGGAACACTGACCGTTAAATCATAACGGACTCATTATTTGATAAACATAATGTAGTTCTAAATAACTCCAGTAAATTCCAGTTCAGTTGGAAATTTGCCATCGAAGTTTACGGGTGTAGCTTTCATCCTATTTTCGAAACTGTAATAATTTTCGGTTCCTACATCTATGCAGGCAAGTAAAATGAAGACTCAATGTAGGTCACTTTGTCTAAATATTCTTGTTCTCATAGTATTTGTATGAATTTCAATTCTAATACTAGGACATAGTGAAGGACGAGTGAAGTAAGTCAAATTCAAGGTTTTGCCGTGCGTACTTAATGGTTAATTATTATCTACTTAACTGTAAATACATATTTAGGTTGAACGTGCCCATTTCGAATCACCTAGATAGTAAAGTGGGTTACTGCACTACGTGTGACGCTTTTTCTTTTTTTTTTACTAGAACGCAGAAATTGCCACAATTGCAAGTTCAGTTTTTGTTAGGTACCCCTTTTTTTTCTGGGTTGGAAATCATCAAATGATGTTTCCTGCTCTGGACGGAGTAGAAGGGCGTGTCAGACTTTTACTGACTAAAACCCACCCGTGTTCCTTCATTTGCCTGTGTGAGGGCCACGGTAATTATTTCGAACAGATCCGCGACCCTGGAGTTTTTATACCTCTAAACCTCTTAAAGTGGAAGGAAAGCGTCAGGACACCCGGGAAATTCAAATTTTTCTTACGTTTTGTTGCTATTTGCAGGTCAGTTACAGGTTGTTTGTTAAAAAAACATGATTTGCGATCATAAACACTGGTTGTGGGTTTTACAGTCTTAATATTAAAATCATTCATTAAAATTTAATTATTTTTCTTTGACATTTCTAATTTTATTTTATTTTTTGACATTTGTAATTTGATATGTGGACATTTTTTTATTATTTAATACTTTGTTTTTTTGACATGGCAATTTAATTATTTTGTTTAAAGTTGTAGAATCATCATTATACCTCAAAATTTGCATGCCGAATTTAGTTGGCGAAATATGATGAACTATTGTGTGTTTTAAAATCTGTTAAATAACATATTTCAGGTAAATAAATGAATCTATCTATCTATCATCCATACAACCCTCTCAAGTTCATTAAATGACTATTTCATGGCACAATGATTCAATGAGATTAAAGTGGAGAAAATTTGAATTTCGCAGACGAACTAATCGCTTCCCCTTTAAGGGGTGGGTCGCTTTACTCATCATTACAAACAACTTTCATATTATGGGATCACTGAAAACGCGGAATAAATATATCGAAACATAACCAAAAGAACAGCAGATTTTTCCACGATTTTCGTTTAGGGTGGATTGATCCCGTATTAGAATCGTTTGAAAAGATTAAGGTACACAAAAACTAAGAGTATAGGTACCTATACGCCACTCAACTAAGATACAGTTATTTTTTGTTTGATTCCGAAGTTCCAAAGTTAAACTAATACAAGGTAATTGGACATGATGTGCTAGATTCGGATAGGAATGTCATATTCAACTTATTAAGTCGGTTGTTCCGGTCGGCTTGCGGATATCAGGTGGCGGGTTGGTGCCAGGTTCCTCTGGTTACTCAAGTGTCCGGATCGCTGGCATGGAACAGAACACGCGTGATCAAGGCCACTGGGCTACGACTCTCAATTTACAATACAGTTTCCATCATTAATACGGTACGGATATTGAATTTAAGTACACCAGGGATGATGATCTAGGTCGACGGACAAAGGAATGGTCGGCTCCAAAGTTTACGTTTTCTTTTATTTTAGATTCCATCATCGGTACAAAATGAAATTGGTGTAAATTGTGTTGTTTCAGTTATCATCTGCCTAGCCTTTTCCCAAATATGTTGGGGTCGGCTTCCAGTCTAATCGGATGCAGCAGAATACCAGTATTTCACATGAGGCAACTGCCTGTCTAACCTCCACAATACAATTACTAGGTAATACGATACTCCTTGGTAAGACTGGTTGTTAGAGTTACAGGCTTCTGACAACCCGAAACAACTACTATCCATGATAAATAGCCAGACCAACCAACTTACATGCTTTCCGAAGCACGGAGAGGTTTGATATGTGAAGACCCATCCACGGACAAACCGCGGCAAATATAGGTTAACCTCATCGACCGACCCGTGCGGCTATTAGTCTCAAGGCCTTCCCACAAGTTCATTGGTTGAACATTAACAAATCAGTCAGATGTAGTCTGCCTCCGAGCCCATGCGCCCATAAGCATTTATAAATTAAACTAAATAGCGATGCAGAAGAGCAGTTATTCCAAGTTTGACTAGACTTAATGTGCATTTAAAAAATACTACTTACATACTGACAAAGTAACTGATATAAAGTTTAGTAGGTAAGTAATAATCGCCTGCGACAAAACATCAAACTGCTTACTTCGCCAAGTGCATAAGGTATCATTTTCTCCGAGGTTGCGTAACTCTGACTCATGGCCCAAAAACTATAGTGTTGTCCGACAGAATTGGCGGTTGCTTGTCTGTGGTGGGGTTAGCGTTTCAATGAGTCGGGTTAGCATCGCGGCCTGGCGGTGAGGCAAGCCCGTCATGCATAGCCGGCGACGCGTGACGCCCGCGTCCGGCCTGAGCCCTCGGAAGCATTAAGCCCTACCCTATCACAACGAATAAAGGAAAACAGTATCGACACAAGCCACAAATATCTACATTTTTAACGATTCCGGAAAAATATAAGCATTGTTTAGATATTTGTTTTATATCTCAGCTCCTAACGCTCTTTACTCTTCAGACTGAGTGTTTCACCACACTAATGGGCCAGTTGTCGAGACACTCTTTGTTCACTGACAGGTGACGAGCTGAATCACTATTTTCCCATCACTAAAGCGAATACGATATGATTATTTTGTTATGCTCAGAAAAGAATGCTCACCACCGACTACCGAGTCGTTTTATTTAAATTGGAACAAGACGAAGAAATAGCAAGTTAACGATAGAAAATAAGCTTCTAAGCAGAACAGGTAGGCAGGCACTTCACTTAGTATAAATTATTTGTTTCATTATTGCTCCCAAAACTGTGAAAGAAATCGTGAGGAACCTGGCATGTCCTAGAACCAAAAATTCGAAAACATGTGATATCCACCCACCAATATTTCTCCTTACAGCAGTGGAAACGTTATACACCAAGTTATTACACTGATTAGTTCGAAATCCTTATCAGCCACAAGGAGATCTCGGAAGGAATCCGTAGGTACTTCATGCTTATGGTTATACTTTACTTCATTCCATAAACTTTAAATTCTCCTTGGCTAAGATGCCCTGAGTAAAGTACGGTTGAGAATTTCAGAGCACAAAGAGTCTAGCTTTCAAAACTTTACAACCATTTCATAGCAAACAGGTATCTCTTTTGCATCGTACTCTTTGAGACTTCTCCGACAAGTGCTATTGTTTCAAGTACACACCTTTATGCAGAACGTAGTTGAAACGAGTTGTGTACATATGTAACGCTTTATACATACCTATGTATATATTTGTAGCAATATGTATGTATGTATTTTTTTCACTCAGATCAGTGATCAGTATAGACATTTTGACTGGCCTGTTAGTCTAGTGGTTAGTGATCCTGACTCTGAGGTTGTGGGTTCGATTCCCACCCAGGACAAATCTTTGTGTGATGAGCACAATCATTTGTTCTGTGTCTGGCTGTAATTTATCTATAATATGTATGTATTTAGAAATATATATTTATCAGTTGTCTGGTTGCCATAGTACAGGCTCTGCTTAGTTTGGGATCAGATAACGGTGTGTTGGTTGTCCTAAGATATTTATTTATTTGTATTCAAGAAATAGTTTCGATTTAGTAGATACCCAGTAGGTCTTGTACCTATCCGCAATGTCTTTTATAACAAAGGCATGTACGAAATTACTCCTCATAAATTATGTGGCCTTCATCTACAGAATTAAACAAATTATAACGAACAAATTTTCGCCCGAGACTTCGTCTACGTGAAACGTATTTTTTATCCTACAAGATGTCATGTGATACTCAGCGATTCTATAGGTTACCATCAGCGAAAGAAGTTTCGGAAATGTGCCCAATATAGGTAACTACTAAAATATTTTGGTATAGGTTTCTGACCCTATAGCCCTGTTTCGCACAGGTGCAATTTACTGATGTGGCGAGGCAATAATATGTACTGATCCATAATCAATAGGGAACAGGTACACAGAATTTTTGTGGAATAAATTCTGTAAAATCATCATCATTATCTGCCTAGCCTTTCCCAACTGTGTTGGGGTCAGCTTCCAGTCTAACCGGATGCAGCTGAGTACCAGTATTTACGTAAGTATTTAAGTACCAATAATACAATAAATTC
This sequence comes from Aporophyla nigra, assembly GCA_947507805.1. Classification (NCBI taxonomy): domain Eukaryota; kingdom Metazoa; phylum Arthropoda; class Insecta; order Lepidoptera; family Noctuidae; genus Aporophyla; species Aporophyla nigra. Next base: position 5,312,817 of record OX382291.1, on the reverse strand, counting down.
TGTAAAATATGACCGTGAAAACCGCATGAAAAACCGTCTGGTGTAGTTTGGAAGCAGTCACAAAAACAAACATGAAAAGTGACATTATTTTATACTTCGTATGGACGTAAAAATATCGCGGCAGCATTTTTCGCGCACAATCTTCAATGCACTGTTAAGCGCTGAGAGATGTAAATCGAACAGTATGTTTTTCGTGAGATGTACTCTGTTAGATTCTAAATGCTAGGTTCAACATCGAGAGCTGATTATATTTCGTGCAGGATAAAATCTCGCCACGATTTACGTTAATTGGCTTTTCCACATTAAGAAATCATACAGGGTAGCCAAATACCTACTTAGGTACCGACCAATACGCCGCTAACCTAAATGGAACTAGTTGGTATTGTTATCATTGCGTAGGCGACGCACCAGCAACCTGTCGCTCCTACTCCTGACGCAACACTGCGATTTATAAAACCAACAGGTTATACGAAACACATAACAGTCTGTCTTCTAGTAATTAATTTTGCACTAAAATATTCCTTTGCATACCAAAACAACTTTGAAAACCAGCAAAAGCAGTCGAAAGTTGTCTTTGATGTTATATGACATCGACGTACAACATATGACGGACGTCAAGGCCCGTAACTTCGTCCCTACACCTTCTAGGTGCGTCCGAAACTAGTAGATCCGTCAGTGTCGGATTATTTTTCTCGAGCGGGTGAAGGGACTACTGTCAAATCTTGCTATCATTAGGTAATTCTTACTTCAGGCGCCACACTAATCGTACGAGCAGAGAGCAGTAGCAGCCCAGTGATATCGGTCCCGAATTACGAGTTGTACGTTATAGGTTCGAACCCGGCAGACGCTTTACGGTGTGTAAATAATATTATCACAACAGCTCTCATAACGGTGAAGGAAAACATCGTGAGGGAACCAGCATGTCCTAGAAATAAAAGTCGATAGACATGTGACACATCTACCAACCCGCACTGGATCCACGTGCTAGGTTATCCAATCCCAGGCCAAACCCTCTCACCGAGAGGAGCCCTATGTCCCAGCAGTGGGAACAATAAAGGGTGATTATTATGACTAATCTTATGAACATAAGTGAAACGAAGCAGAAAACCTCCGAATAAATATTTTAAATTAGAGTGTAGACTCTTCGACACGGGAAAACCTAAATATCTATTAGACATGAGAATGATGGTGTCCCACCTGCATCGAAATGGTTACAGCACGCGTAGCATGACCACCATAGAAAGAACTTTGTCTATTCTACCAAGAATAGACAAAGTTCTTTCTATGGTGATATATGGTGATATAATCTTTAATTCTGTCTTTAATCTTAATACAATCTGTAATTTTGTCTATTCTTCCGTCGACAAAACCCCTTTCTACGGTGGTCATGCTACGCATGGACTCGTCATGTACCTAGCTTTTTCCCAACTATCCCATATGAGGGGGATAAGGGTTCTTAACATATGACACAATATTATTACGTAAATAATATGCAAGGGTCACTGTTTCTTTTCAAAGGCCTCTCTTTTAAAAGAATAAATAATTCTAACTATGGTTATTTATTGCGAGCTCACTAGCCCTATTCCACAGCCATAATCCGGTAATAACACTGTTAACTGTATTTTGAATGACAAAACAGCTTGTTTATATTATTGCAAATACGAGGAACCGGCAAGGAAGCTTGTCGATGCCTATAACAGTAGAGGGAGACCAAAGAAATTATAGATGGACTGTGTGAATTATAATATGGAGAAAGGGGGTGACGACTTGTAGAGAAGTGTGGAAGAAAAAAAACAACCGACTTCCTTAAAAAAACACTACAAAATCAAAAATAACTTTAATTTCGGAATTCGGTGTCTTAGGATCTGTATTTAAGGTTTTATCCACCGACTTCTGAAATTAAAGTTATTTTTGACTTTGTAGTGTTTTTTTTTTAAGGAAATTGGTTGTTTTTTTTTTTTGTAAAAAGTTTTAATTTTTTAGTTATGGTAGATACCCCGCACTAATCTAATCGCGTTATTCGTTAATTTGTCGCGCAAATACTTAATGCAAATTTAAGACTTATATGGTTTTCACATGGACCCCATTGTCCGAATGGAACCAAATTAAAATGGGACCAATCGGGAAGCACCAGCTTTCAAATAAAAAAAAAATAATCGAAATCGGTTCTCGCAGTCGAAAGTTATGAGCTAACAAACATAAAAAAAATATAAAAAAATACAGACGAATTGATAACCTCCTCCTTTTTTTGAAGTCGGTTAAAAAGACATGTTGCGCGGACCCCAAATAAATTGGGATAAGGGCAGGAGAATGATGATGAAGAGGAAGCGGCAAGGTATGAACATATTCATTTGTCGAGACGTTATTTTCAAGTCGGTATCTTTATATATATAATTCTACTGTACGTGTGTATGTCACTGAACTCCTCCTAAACGGCTGGACCGATTTGAATGTTTTTTTTTTTTTTTGTTTGCGTTTGTGTGGCACCCTGGATGGTTTAGATTCATAAATCAGCCCGACAGGCGCTGCTATCGAGTTCTAGGAAACAGGACAACGTCTGAACGGTCAGCTAGTAGTTATATAAAATTGTAACAAGATCACCAGCTAATGGATACGGAGCCAAAATTATATCATATTACAAGTAATATGTACAAACTATTCATGGTTCTTCAAACACTAACTGTTTTTCTAAAAACAATGAGATAAAGATAATGATTTCTGATAAAATCAGAGCTCACTTATCAGGGATGTTAACCATTTACTCCAATAAATATAACAACCAACAACGTATTCCTTTATGAATTTATTTCCCGCCATTTTGGAAATATGATTCAAACGTTTTTCCGTCTGTTGTTTGTTTATATTAAAAGGTTCTGAAGTTTCATTTCACTTTTCAATGACTTTAGGGCCTACACAAAGTGATATTCTATCAGTGTTCAATGTGTTGTAATTGCCAAAAATGTACGGCGCTGATAGACCTAATTACGCTTCGGAACCTCCAAATCCGTTAAAAATCATTATAGAAATGTGAAATACTAGCTTTTGCAAGCGGCTTCGCCCGCGTAGAGGTCGGAAAATATCCCACGGGAACTTACTACCGTGATAAAAAGTACCCTTTGTGTTAATCCAGGTTACAAACTATCTGTGTGCCAAATTTCTTTCAAATCGGTTCTGTAGTTTTTGCGTGAAAGAGGAACAAACATCCACACATCCATACATACAAACTTTCGTGTTTATAATATTAGTAGGATTTTGACAGCAATTGACAGTCGCTTACAAAATCGTTGCTTGTAAAATATTCTCCTGGTATTCAACAGCATATGATTAGACTGGAAGCTGATCCCAACATAGTTAGGAAAAGCCTAGACAGATGTTGCGTGCCTGTGACTATGCGATGTCTGATACCACTAGGTATCAGACATCGCATAGTCACAGCGACGCTACATCTGTCTAGGCTTCTGTGTTGTCATCAGTTTATCATACTAATGATAAACTTCTAACTCGACAAAACATAATCCTACTAATCAAAAATCAAAAGTCATTTATTCAAACTAGGCTGAGAGTCAGCACTTTTTGAACGTCAAAGTTACATGAGACAGTCTCCCCAAAACGCCCACCCTTCGACACTTCCTAGTGCTTTAGCTGGGAAGAAGAAGTGGCGGAACAAACTCCCCAGCAGCACAGCTGTCTGTTAAGTTAGAAGAACTTGATTCTATACAGTATTATGTAAGTAATTAATGTTATAAAACAAAACAAAACATACCTACATCAAATTATGCGTCATATGTCAGCTAGCACACGCTAATATACGAACAAAACATTAAAAAACTAAACTCAAGCTGAAATAATAAAATCGTAAATAGAACTTAAAAAAACCTAAATAAGAGCCTCCGGGTATAAAGGGCGTGCCCGCTTACATACACAACGATGAAGAAAGCTAATTCTGATTCTGGTTGAAAGAACATAAACATTGAGTTAATTACAGCGACCAACTATTCTTATCGTTTAAGAAGTCGTTGATAGAATAGTATACCTTTGAACAAAGGTTGGATTTTACTTTAGCTTTAAACTCATTAAACTGCAAATCTAGGAAAGCAGAGGGAAGCTTGTTGAAAAATGTAATACCAAGACCAACAAATGAATTATGAACCTTATGAAGCCGGTGAAAGGGAGCACGTAGCTTGTCCTTATTTCTATTATTAATATTATGAATATCACTGTTCTTAGTGTACAGATGTATATTTTGCTTAATATATAAGATGTTGGCGAAGATGAATTGTAATAATATTATAAACGCGAAAGTTTGTATGTATGGATGTGTGGATGTATGGATGCGTGGATGTTTGTTCCTCTTTCACGCATAAACGACTGACCCGTTTTAGATGAAATATGGCACACAGATAGTTTATAACCTGGAATAACACATAGGGTACTTTTTATCCCGGTAGTATGTTCCCACGGGATAATTTCTGACCTCCACGCGGGCGAAGCCGCTGGCAAAAGCTAGTATGTAATAAATATAATATAAACCGTGACATTTTAGTTGTCTTACAAAGGCTGTCCACTCAATGTATCCGACATAATATACCTCTAGGCGTGATTAAAAATTGTTATCATTAATTAAGATAATACGTACTAAGAAAAAAAAAATGGACTAGAATTATGAAACATCCTGTTAATAATGTTTACGTATCATACGGTAGAGAACATACCTACTCAGTGCACGAGTCGGCTAGATCATTCCATCTCCATTTTCCATAAGACAAAATATCAAATTTAAACCACGTCATGCGTCATTATAATGAATAATATTTTTATTTTTTAGTTATTCAAATGTTCATTTTTTTTCTTATGGATGTGTAGTAGTCATCGGTTACATGAAGTGGGCTGCCGTTGTAAGACGACTAAAATGTCACGGTGCTTAGTGTATAATAACAGTTTGATAATATATTTTGGGACTTACTAGAGAATGGGCAGCAGCGTTCTCTATGCATTTTACCACCATACTGCGATCGCCAATCCGCCTGCCAAGCGTGGCGATTATGGCAAAGCCACCCAAATTGGGGGAGGCCTATGTCCAGCAGTGGACGTATTGCGGCTGAAATGATGATGATGATGATTATATTTTGTAATCATAAGGGCTGGTTCGAGTTGGCTATGACGCAGGAATAGAGTTCCTTGAAGCACTTGAGGCCGGCCGGCCTGTGCCTAGCATTAGGAGACATAGGCTAAAAAAATGTTTGCGAAAATATGTTTTTTCTTTGAGAATGAAAATGAATGTAGTATGTTTATAGTTAGGTACTATAAGACAGTTAATACCTTTACAAAATAATTCAAATGCAGGCCGTTCGTCAATTGCTTCGTGCGTATACGATTAGAGTTACGTAAGTTGTAAATAAAGGTAGTTGTACACGGAGCAACAAATACAAGACAATGCGTTCTTGCTTGTAACTTAGACCACTTTAGATCAGTACTAATAGCATTTTTTGCCCACGAGATTCGTCGTTCATCTTAATCTTTCCAAACCATGTTGCCTTCGGTTTCCAGTCTATTCATTCTAAGGTCACGAGATTCGAGGGTAGGTCATCTTCTCCGAATATACTTTTTCTATATATCGTTCTTCAAGTCAATATGAAACTCTGACTATTGGAAAACACAAACGCTACGTGAATCCGTTCATGCTCGCGTTGCGTTCATGCTCATGCGTTCATGCTCGCGTGATATACAACAAAAAACATTAGTTGCGTTGCATGTGCCATGTTGTGTCGTGTGCGATCGTCCTCACTATTCTCCTCGCGTTCGAAGTTCGTGTCAGGTTCGTCTACTTATATCAGATCCGGTACAACGTCGTCTGTATTTTAAATACATGCGACATAACGCTGCGGAACTTAGTACGGAGTTTCAAATATAAATTAGGTACTTAATAAGATTACAATAGCTGATATAGGTTTAGAGACGATTGTATTGAAAAATGAATTTAGGAGCCGTGCTGGGAATTGCATTTGTATTCAATGTAGGTACATGTCTATCTGCTATTTTCAAGAGTCCCAAAGGAGAACATTTTGAATTGGAAGATTTCGGTAGAGCAGATTAAGCTACGCCTGCTGCGGTTAGACAGAGGATGGGTTGACCACCTCCTTCACATACCAACACCCACCATGTCTCGGCAAGCACGTTAAGCTGTTGGTCTCGGCTGTCATTTGTATTGCTTTGACAATCGGTACGGGATGTCAGAAGCCTGAAAGTCTGACAACCAGGTTAAAAGGTATCAAGTTACCCAGTAACTGGGTTGTGGACGCGATATAGGTAGTCGTTACGTATAAAATACTATACTATTATATTACTTTGGTATTCAACTGCATCCGGAGAGACTAAAAACCGACCCCAACATAGTTGGAAAGGTACTAGGATGATGATAACCTAAACAAAACGCAGATGAATTCTACGATGAGCCCAACACCTTAGTATTGGAGAGCTATACCACGTCACAACTATTTACACAACAGAAATCTCAAAATAAACCGCATTACATTTTAAATTTTCTAACAACTTAGATGTTCAAAAGAAACTAGAGCTAACACAACAAAGAATGTTATGTAAACATAAGAAACTACTCGAAACATTTGTTTACAAATACATATTACGAAATAGAGCGAAATCTCATAATAGTTAACAGCGCGAGCGTTTTCTTTTCGTACGGAAAACCCGTAAAAGTGAAAAATCTGTGCGCATGCAAACTTTTTCATTCAACATGCAAATTATTTAGGTATTCATTTAACGATTTATTGATAGCACGCCTTCGAATAATTATGATTTGAAAAATGGTGGGTTATCATGGCACGTATGAGTGGCGGCTATAATTTGTTCAGATCAACCACATCGCTACTACCGGCAGCGTTAATAATCACTGTGTAGGGCCATGGAACCAGAGGGAAAGATTATCGAAAATAGACATAAACTTGAACATTTTAATTTTAAATTGAAATCTTAGTATATACACCGTAACATTTTGGTCGTTTTACAAAGGTTATCCACTCAATGTATCTGACATAATATACCTCTAAGCGTGATTAAAAAATTGTTACCAATTAACAAAATACGTACTAAGAAAAATAAATAATGCACTAGAATTATGAAACATCCTGTTAATAATGTTTACGTATCATATGGTAGACAACATACATACCTACCCAGCGCACAAGTCGACTAGATCATTCCATCTCCATTTTTCATGAGACAAAGTATCAAACAAACTACGTCATGCGTCATCATATTGAATAATATTTTTATTTTAAAGTTATTCAAATGTTTTTTTTTTTCTTTTGAATGTGTAGTAGTCATTGGATACATGAAGTGGGCTTTCGTTGTAAGACTAAAATGTCACGGTGTATAATAAAAATAAAGGTGAAGCGTAAACTGCAAAATTATTTCTACTGGGCGTTTTGACCCGATTGCTGCTGTAAAAAAAGGATTAAGTAGCTCTATCCTTGTTCTTATTTTCGTATAGGTGTTATTTTAATATTTGACTGATCTTTTTAAAAACGCTGTTTTAAAATTCAAATTCATTTTTTTTATATCCGGTGAAGGCTCATAGAGTCCTTTAAAAACTATATATAAGTAAACAACACGATACGGTGACACATGTAAATGACAGCAGTGGACTATCCATACAGTATACATTCAGCAATCATTTCCAGAATTCTGTTAAGGCTGGCCATTACTCGAGCTAGCATCTTTCTTTGCGTCGCGGTCGGAGAGCATCCGCGCTCCAGAATGAGTTGGGACAAGAAATTTCACAATATCAGTTTTCCTTTATTTTAAGTAGGCAGGATGCAATTTTTCTTTAGGATTCAATTCGATAAACGGACCTTTTTTTTGGTTACCTGGATCACATCGTCACGATGCACCACGGATCCTGTCTTCGAGTTTCATCTGATAATATTAATCCCAAACTGATTGAGATCGCCACCTACGATACTCGCCCACGGCCAGAAATGATCAACACGCGATTATATACACTTGCAAATATATATGTATATAAAATAAGGAAGGCCTCCCACAAGATGGACCGATGACCTGGTGAAGGCCATAGGAATACGTTGGATGCGAGAAGCATAGAATAGGTCGAAGTGGTGGTGCTTGGGGAAGGCCTATGTCCAGCAGTGGACGTCTTTCGGCTGAAATGATGATGATGATGATGATAAAATAAGGTGTTCTGCTGCAAACGAACAATTTTCGTAGATCGCGGTAAAACTGATTGCGTGACCACAGACCAGCAGTGACTGACTAAATAACAAATATTACAAAGTACGTGATATTAGAAGATGCTTGAAAACGAATTAGAACCATATGATATACAAGGTGTGGCGTAAGCCGCGTAAGTAATGGTCCACCGTTCAGGATTCGATGAACCAGATAATTAACTATAACAATTAAAAAATTTAACCATTTTTACCCAAGAGTTCCGAAAATATTTCATTTTTGTCTTTTATTTACGAAATTTCTACCTTTTATTACATATTTGTTTGTAGTTTCAACAAAAACCATTATTTTTTATTCTGATTTCTGTTAATTACTGCTGAATACTAGAGCTATCATGATAAATTCTGATTTTTTATGTAGGTAAATTCAGCTCTTTTGAAGAAAAAGTTGGTTCTTCTCTAATTTTAATCCCAAATATTTAACACACCGTCAAGTCCAAGAGCGATTTTATTGTTTTCGGAACCCTTGGGTAAAAATGTTTAAAATTTTTAATTGTTATAATTAATTATCTGGTTCATCGAATCCTGAACGGTGGACCACTACTTACGCCACACCCTGTATGTATTGCAAAGCCTACTAGATCTACTACTATACTCTATGATCCGACTGTATTTTATTTTGGAACTTCGAACCTCACTGAAATAAATGTAAGTCAAGTCACTTATTTTACAACCTTCTTTTTATGTCGGACATTTGCCTAAGTCTTTAGTGACTATTGTCGTAATTACTACAGACTGTTGTAACAGGACTCTCACCGCGGGGCGACAATTTTCACGCTTAAGAAACGAACAATAGATTTCAGGTCCTGTGGAAGCAAAAAAAAAAACATCCATTATTAAGAGTTGTTCGAAAACTGTTCACCTCGTTTTAGTAGCTAGATCAGTAGCTCTACTCGACCGCATCGCTTACGTAGGCAAACTTGCCAATAATAGAGACTGCCATATTACGTTTATTTGATTAGCCACACTGCGGAAAGTGATCTTGCAAACTTAAAACGCTCAGAAAGGTCTTTGCACGCAGCGGTTTCCTCTATTCTCATGGCCTCACCTACACCAACATAGTTATTCGTAGAAAAAGTATGTCGTCTCTTTGTGACTCGATTTAACGTTCACACGGGAAATATTTATAACGCACTATTAATTTAATGCTTATTATTATGTCGCGTCTGTTTCTTGACGGATAAAATGTAGTGATGGTGCTTGACGTGAATCTATGGTGGAATCTATGGCAGACTGTACGGAAACTTTCAGCGCCTACCCTGTTCCAACTATGATGGGGTCAACCTTCTAACCAGATGTAGCTGAATACCAGAATTTCACATACAGCGTCTGCCTATCTGACCTACACAACCCAGTTACTGGGTATTACGATACCCCTTGGTGTGATCCTCAGACTTTGGGAGTTTTGACGATGGTCAAAGATCCACAAATAACAGCTGCTCAAAATACTTTACAAAGTACGGAGGGGTCTTGGTATGCAGGATATTTTTTAACCAGTGCGCAAATTTGTTTTGGTGGTTCAGTATCAGTTATATTCATTTCAACTATTTTTTCAATACTTTTTAAAAAAATTATCCGACTTTAAATTAGTAAACTGTGGACACCCTACATATTTCGTAATATGATACCGACAATAGGAATAGGTCAGTAACCGCGCGCCGGCGTAGGTACTTCGAACTTCTTAGAATTTTGATCGATCGAACAGCTGATAGGTACTTGTAGCTACGCTCGGTCGTTCACCTTCACCACCGCACCGGCGCCGCGCGCAAGTTACCATAAAAACCAGTTTCAAAATAAACATGTTTCGTTAACGATAACTTAATTTTTTTGTACTAAAATATATCAAAATAAAAAATGCATGGTTATTGTAACTCGTTTAAGTTTAATTAGCTAAAATTTGCGTACTGGTTACCTTGTACAAAGAAGGTCACCCATCCGAGAACCACCGCAGTAAGCGTAGCTTAACCCGATCGATTGACGCAAACACTATTGCAGGCATCTTCGAATTCATAATACGGTTGTTATTACTTAGCCTTCTCAAAAAGTAAATCAGTGAGTTGGAAAGTTGAACCTAGCCCATTCCAAAAAGTATATAGATCTGTATGGGGAAATAATGGCATAGCTAATTGGCTATAAGTAAATGGTCCAATGTGGTGAGGAGTGTTATTTAGCCTTTCTAAATGGAATTTTTCAGAGCAATCCGGAATCTGATTTTGGGCGCGGTTGATGGCAATAGGCGCGTTTCCGTTATTATGACTAGTTTAAAAACATCTTTAATTCATGAAACGTACTATTAAAAAGAAAAGTGATAGATGACAGATAGTAATCAATTTAACATTTGACCTACAGCCCTTAACTAAGCAGGGCTTGTATCTTGAGGGTCGATGTACAGAAACAAATACGTGGTTCACATTGAAAATTTTTACAAAATAAAATCGGAATGATGTCCTAGAAGCCTGTAAATATTTGTTAATCCTTTTTGAAGTAATAATTTAAAAAAAAAAACTAAAAAACACGCTTCCATTGAAAACCAAACTAAAAAGTACAAAATAATGGAAAAAAAGCGTGGGGTGCTTTTTAAGGTATTTTTTTATTGATATCAGGCACCCCACGCTTTTTTTCCATTATTTTGTACTTTTTAGTTTGGTTTTCAATGCAAGCGAGTTTTTTAGTTTTTTTTAAACTATTATTTATTTTCTATTTTTTAGGGTGTTTCGAATTTTGAGACGTATGTCAGCGTAGTTTGTGACAGTTTTTTTGCTGTCGGTAACCCTGGCAAGGATAATGGAACAAATTTATGAAATTATTGCATTGTCATCGGTCCTTGACAGGTGTGCAAAGTTTGAATGAAATCTGGTCGTTTAAGGTCAAATTCGCGCTATAAGGAGTCGGTTACAAACAAACATACAAATATACAAACATACAAGTGAAGCTAATATAAAGCGTGTAAAAAGGAAAAGCCTTTCTAAGCATCGTCGCAAGTGATTTTTTTTTAATTTCTTAAATATCACCCTTTTTTTGGTTGGGAAATCATAAAATGACTTCTCCCGCTCTGGGCGGAGCAGGAGGGCGTGTCAGACTTTTACTGACTAAAACCCACCCGTGTTCCTTCAGTTGCCCATGTGCCAGGGTCACGGTATCTCTTTCGAACAATCTCGCATCCCTGCCAGGAAAAAACACCCTAACAGCTATAATGCGCCAATGCGATGTTACTAATAAACATTTAAAAGAAAGAAAAAAAACAAATAATATCATGCTTAAATTAACAAGAAATTGGCCTTTAAATATTTGTGATGGAACCGTTGTAGAAGTAGTAGGTCCACTCTTCTTTAGGGTTCTCTTCCACGCCTATTTCAAACAGCCATATTCAGGGTCCATAAAACTCTAAGTTTAACTTTTATTAGGGTTCCGTGCCAAAATGGTAAACAGGGACCCTTATAGTGAGACTCTGTCTGTTCATTTGTCTGTCACAGCTTGATGAACTAGTTCATAGTTTATATATTATTTGGATGATTTTGCGAATACTCGTAAGAAAGTTTAATTTAATTTTTTTAATTCTGATCCTGAACTGTGTATCTTATAAACTCGAACTGGGGCTACTAGGGCATGTAGGATATTATATGAAAGAGCGATATTTACACATTCTCAAACATTAATATTTTTTTTAGGCCGCACAGTTATCGACTTTTGAAAAAAAAAAATGTTAAAAAAATACCGTTTCCTAAATATCACCGAAGTTCGCATAGAGAAAAATCTACTGTGTGATATAAGTTTATGTAAAGACTACAGGAAAATATAACGATGTCACTAAATAGGACACTTTTTCAGAAAATATCATTATCAAAAATTACATTAGTTCTACTATCGATCAAGAGATGGCGCTGACCGAAAACTGCAATACTATATGATGCAATAATATATTACTTTAAGCACACGATTTCTTCTGAATATTGCATATTGACAGTGAAACCTTCATTTATACTTACAGTTTATGACACTACAAACGTAGGAACTGTTCTTGACTTTTTGTGTAATATTGGCCAGTTTATTAAATACCTATGTACTACTAAAACTCCATAAATAAGTCAGTTTAGTATTCAGAATATGAAAAATTAGGATTTTAGGTTCATCTCAACTGAATTATGTATATTCCGTCGTATAACATAAAAGGTAAAAGACGGACCGAAAGTTGCCTTTAAGCTCTATAGATGGCGTTGTTAACTTGCTGAATCGCGCTATGGTTTCGTTACCGAGGCCAGCATATATACCGGTTCGTGCTGATGGCTCTCACATACTACACACATACTAATTCATGAAATTTTTGAAGGGACTGACGGCAGTGCGCCTTTGTGCACTGACCCTAAGTTCTTATAATGACAAAATTTTGGGGTTATGTAACATTCTTTGAATTTTTAATACCTTATCTCTAACATCGTTTTGAATATATTGGTAACGACAGGTTACTTAATTTTCTTCATCACCCATAAAATAAACTGATAAAATCGTATGCTGTTCGTTTTCTGTTGGAAAAAGAGGAACAATCGATGATATATCTGACCTTCTACCATAAAACTTGGTGAAAACCCGGGCTCTGTTTTCTCTCTATCTACCTACTACAAAAGATTTAATTGAAAAGAAAGTGGTGTACTTTCTGATTATATTTAAAAAGCATCTTGACTCATCTGCCTACTGTTCTGGAGTTTCTGCCGCTCTAATGGCTGTTTGCCGCTGGGCTTGTTCTCTAAGATGAAGCTGTAGGTATTTGAACAGGCGTCTCATTTGCTGTTAGAGCTTCTGGCTTTCGCAATTACGTTTGAAAGGGGTCTCAGTAGCTCTCAAAGAAGCCAGGCGAGCGGCTTGGCCCTCCAATCTTTCCTGGCTTTAAGAATATGTCTGATCAGCTCTCAAAGCTACTCGTAGCTCCAGTTGTTCTTGTCTTCGTTATTCAGCATAAACTGAGGATTCTTGCAATAGAGCAATTTTTACAGCACAGGGTTGCAATGAGCTCCTACAATACTTGGAATTACGTAGGTATGCGAGACATTTTAAGAAAACAAACAATAAACAGGTAAGGATCGGTGGACGACAACGCTTAGTGCCGCTGACTTAAACAACCAATCCTAGCAAACAATTTCTAACACCATAATTAACGAAAATTATGAACATAGAACCATGGCAAAGTTATAAACCGCATTTCATTAAAATAAAATAATAACTTTATCCACCCTTCGTTCGATCAAACATAGAAGCAAACCAAAATTATAACCGAAGAAACAAAACCCTATAGATTACACCGACACCAACATTAAAAATTTGCCCCAACTATGGAATCGCAACAATTGAGTAGAAACTACCGATTTACATAAAAAATACGAGAATACAAATTCGTTCTATAGCAAATAAAGATTACTTTGAATAGGGAAATGTTATTATTACGCAGCAGACGAATTCATGACGGATAAAACTTTATAGATTAATTCATAACTTTTTTTTTTTTTGACAGATTTCAAGATGTTAACTAGTTGGTAAGACTAGCCTATATGTCTGATTCAGATTCAGATAACTTTATTTGCTCAAACACATGTTTACATACAATTACAGAAAATGCATGCATGGTGTTAAACGTACATAGAGTTGTGCAACATGTTTACCATATTGTCATGGTGTGCAAATATTAATTAAACAAATTAAATTATTACAAATTAAGAATTAAAAAATAATAGCAACTTTAATGAAAATGGACAATACTGACATAAGTATTTAAAATTAAATTAAACTGATTGATTACATAATTAATTAGAATAGTAAGGAGTTAAATACAAATTTTTCAATATTCCAATTAAAAAATCTGATATTTTTGTTTTCTTTTTAATTTTAATTATGACACTACAAGATAATAATGTAACAACGTTTAAAGTGCAAGACAAGCTGGAAGCCGAAAAAAGCTTAATCTGTGATCACATCGCGTGGAAATAGGGAATTTGAAAGCTTTCACAAAATTTATTAGAGAAGAAGATAATTAGAAATAGAAAAGAAAGAAGAAAACTACGGGTCTTTCAAGTAGGCGGTGTGGACACAAAATAACTAGTAAAGCGGGCTCGCACACGGCATACTTTGTATAGGTACTAGAATCAGTTAGTTTTTATGTGCAATATGAGATTTGGATGACGTGTCTTGATACAATTGTTCTTTATCTCTTAATTTCGGTACTACAAAAATCGGCCACATATCGTCTGCGACTGCTCGATCCCAGCAAGTATTTTATATTGGAGTTCCACCTGACGCTAAACAGTTACACGAATGTTTTTAAAAAACGGGGACCTAATGGGTAACAAATTTTAATACAATATTTCGAAGCTCATGTATCTCAAGTACTAACTACTTGATGAATTTTGTTTACGGAAATCATCATCATTTGGCAAGCCTTTTCACAACCAACATAGTTGGTTGCGAAAAGGCTTGGCTTGGGTCGGCTTCCAGTCTAACCGGATGCAGCTGAATACCAGTGTTATACATGCAGTGACTACTTATCTGACCTCCACAACCCAGTTATTTGGTAATACGTTACCCCTTGTTAAAGGAAAATGCCGAAATTTATCATTAATAAACTTGCCGATCCATGAAATGACGTAAACCTTATGTTTTATGATTTTTTTTCAATAAAATGTGTTTTCGGACCTTTGGCAGAAATTCTTGTTCATTTTATCTCAATGGACGATTCGAGAACTAAATAAATATTATCCCAGTAAGAATTCTTCACTAGGTTTTCCATCGCTCACAATACGGTTCACACGGCTGAAATCAAGCTATGGAATTCCAGTATAAACTGATCTCACATTGTATGGGACCTCCGTATAAAAAGAGGTCAGCTTAAACTGAACATGTAAAGCTTGATGTGTAGGCTGGCATTTATTTTAAAAAAAAAACCGTCTTTCAATAACAAGTTCCGAACTAGTTGCGTCTAAAAAACATAACAAGGCAATTACGATACTGATGACACCGCATTACCGATTACCTGTAGTCTGTACCGAATAGAAGCGAGTAATCGATTATCCGACATTGAGCAACTTGTACAAATTATCGTGCTCGACGATCGTGCCAATTAGGAGCAATGTTATTGCGGCTGAGACGTGCTACCCATTTTGCCAACTGTACAATATTAAGATCTATTGATCTACATTTTGTTGCAATAATCTCTTGGCCTGTTGAGGATGGCATAAGCTGTCCCACAGCTAGAACACAAGCCTCGTCTCGGTAAGAGGGAGTGGGCTGACACGGGCCCAATGCGGATTGGTAGATGTCACATGTCTTCGAACTTTTGGTGTGTAGACATGCAAGTTTCGTTTCGTCGTTTCGTCTTTCTTCACCGTTTTGAGAACTGTGGTGATATAATTATTTACACAAAATTAGGCGTCTGTCTGGGTTACCACTTGGCCACCACTCCTTTTGAGGCTTAAGATGAATCAAACGGAAAAGTAGTTCTGGATGCACCTGCATTCATGGAATAGACGAAATAAGAAAATCACTAAATAGTTATTCACTTTTCAAAGTTCGACTCTAACAGTGCTTAGATAGTTACGTACAAAATTAAACATCAAGTGACGCCTCTGTACTTCCCACAACTACCTAAAGCTTCTATTTGACCCCTCGTAGAGTTCAAGTTCAAATTGACCAATTTAAGTGTGCATCTAGATCACATTCAACCATGGAGGTTCAAAAACCTTTCCTACAAGCGTATTTTTTATCTTTAAATAATTCATAGGGCCACGCTCCGCCGACAGTGAGCGTCGAAACAATTTGTTGTAGGTGTTTTTTTATCAGCAATACAGGTGCGCATGACTCATCCAGGCCGGATCCAGGCGAGCTGAGTATGTGCGCAGTGGCCACCCGTGTGGAACAACTTAATATGTATTTATATCAAGCGCCTTGGCATAGAAAGAGTTTACGCTACGCCAACCATCAAAGTTTCAACAAATAAAAAGGGTTTGGTTTGAATGAGATAATTATGGAACGTTTTTGAGTATCTTTGCGATTATCTACTTAGTATAGTAGTGGTGAATAAGAAACGCGTTAGGGATGATTTATGCTTCACCGTTCTAGGCCTGAGCCCACGGATGAGGGAGGAGATAAGGATACATTAATTCACGACATTTTAAAAGAAGCAGTTCATAATACACCATACATTTTTCGGGTCCTGTCCATTGTTAGTATTATGGGTAATCCAATTCTTCAGTCCCGAGAGTCCTCGCTCATCATTCGAAGAGGTGCGTTCAGTCCGGGTAGGTACTAATAATAGGCTAGTTTATTGTTAAAACACCTATGGATCTTTTTAATCAGAAATAGATTTGATTAGGAGTCGAACACAACCCCCTGTGTCCTTCTTCTTGTCATCTGCGCCGTTATATGAGGATACAACGGCGCAGATGCATGGAAATTTACCATGGAATACTAGTGGTTCCCGAAATCAATAGCTTGATGAGTTGAAATATTTTAGAATTGACTGGGCGATCGGGAGGAGCAGGAGCGAAAATATTAATTAATCATACAACAATTTCTTTATTTCATTAAAATTCTTGCTACGGATCCTACCTATCCTACCTTTATTAGCAAGCCTTTTTTGTGGGTGGGAAATCATCAAATGACGTCTTCCGCTCTGGGCGGAGCGTGAGGGCGTGTCAGACTTTTACTGACTAAAACCCACCCGTGTTCCTTCAGTTATCTGCGCCAAGGCCACGGTAAGTTTTCCGAACTTATCCGCGACCCTGGTAGGCCTTTAGCATGCCTAAGGGCGTAATAAAATGTAGTGCGCGATAATATCCCGGTGCGATTTTATTACGTTCGTGTGGACTCATGCAGTAGGTCAACGCGCCTAGCGCATTTCCTGCGACTTGTATGACATCTTATAAATTAGGGAGGCAATGAAAGTTCTGATAAATAACTATATTTCCAGACCCGATAGAGCATAGCCGTGTATCCGAGACAGAAAATATTGATGTAAATTGTTGTTAGACATTTCTTTTTCCAAATTATTATGTTTATGTGGAAAGTTATGTAAAGTAATGTAGTTTTTTCATCGGCATCATTGTCTAACCCTAACATAATATATTTGAGTACAAAACTACTTCTTGTCAAGAATAATAATTCCTAAAGACCTCAGGCTGGTCTTGCACGCACCAAATACAGCTGCATAGAGCGACTGCCGGCTGCCTATCTGAGCTGCACAATCCAGTTACGTTACGTTAGATAATATGATACGCCTTAGCAAGACCGGTTGTCAGACTTTTCTGGCTTCCATAACAACTGTCAGAAATCTACGACGGACAGCCGAGACTATGGCTCAACGTACTTTTCGAGGCACGGAGGGTGTCGTTATGTAACATAGCCAGCCTATTATGTTCCAACTGCTGGGAAACAGGCCTCTTCCCTAGGAGAGGGAATGGGCCACAATCTACTACGTTGGCCCAGTACAGGTAGATGTGAAACTTTGATTTTTTTGGATATAGGACATGTCAGTTTCCTCACAATGAAACGCTGAAGGAAAACTTCACCATTATGTGAACAGTGTTGATGAAATAATTTACACAAAGTTAAGCCTGCCTGGGTTCGAACCCACGCCCTACAACTCGTAAGTCGGGGCCGCTACCACTGGGCCACCACTGCTCTATTGTCGATATGTAATGGACGACCGCGATGATCGACCGCGGCAACCATAGCTTCGCCTTCAACAACCTATGTGGCCAATATTATTTAGCCATGAGCCTCTCCAGATGGTGTAGTATACCAGGCCACTCAGAAAGTATTGCGAATAAAAGATTTTTTGTATGAGAGACTGGACAGTTAGAAACTGTTATAAAAATAATCATTATTTATAAGTAAAAATAGGTATATTCCAATTTCAAAATTTCCCTCCACATTTTTTGCGAGCTAATTAAATTATCGAGTCTTACTGGAAAATGGATTTGCGCCGGGAACATTTTCGCGCTATAATTTTTTACTATTTCAAGTGTCGCCTGAAACCAGAAGAATCGTACGATAGGCTTCAAATTGCATTCATGGCTCCCCTGCCCTTCCAAGGCAACTATCGTATAAAGAAAGAAAAAGAAGAAAAAATCGTTGATCGTTGGTATAACGAATTCCAACGTGGTCGACTAACTTTGGGGGATGAAGAAAGAAGTGGTCGCCCTTTGACGGCTGTTACGGAGGAAAACGTGCTAGGAGTGAAAAATTTAATCCAAGACAATAGGCAAATTAAGTATCAGGAGATTCAACACATACTTCAGATTTGATCGGGAAGCCTTCACGAGATTCTACACGTGCATCTTCGCGTGAGGAGGATAGTTTCACGCTGGGTGCCGCACAATCTCACCGATGCTCAGAAGCAGACCCGGGTGGAATGGTGGCGTGATATGATAAACAAATTTGAAGCAGGCTCGTCTCTGCGTGTTTACGAAATTATTAAAGGTGATGAGTCCTGGATTTAACAATACGATCCAGAAATGAAGTGCCAGTCGACGGTTTGGGTATTTCAAAACGAATCAATGCCTACCAAAGTGAAGCGATCTAGAAGCGGGGGAAAGGTTTTGATTACGAGCTTTTTCAATTTGACTGGCTACTTGGTGTCAATCCCATTACGGAACCAAAGAAGCATCAACGCCGAATGGTATACTACCAAATGCTTGGCAGAAGTTTTCTCTGTTGTGAGCAACAAGCGACCAAACACAGGGCTACTGTTCCACCACGACAACACGCCCACGCACACCGCGCTCAAAACGAGGGACTTCTTGGACAGCACGCTGGTCAAACTTCTGGGTCACCCTCCTTACAGCCCTGATCTAGCACCGTATGACTTCTTTTTATTCCCAAAAATTAAAAACCATCTCAAATGGATACAATTTTCGTCGCCAGAAGATACGCTGTCAGCGTTCGAGCAGGCTGTAAACGATGTGTCTGCGGCGGACTGGAAAAAGTGTTGTGAAAACTGGTTCAGACGCATGAAACTTTAAGTAGAGGCTAGTGGAGAGTATTTTGAAAAGATTTAATTAAAAAAATATTAACCTATAGAACACTTCTTTTTATTTGCGCAAAACTTTCTGAGTGTGCCACGTATTTTGGTGCAATTTGTATTAAATTAACATTACACCTGTATTCTCTGAAGAGTAAAGCAGAGGAGCATCTGTAGTTCACTCACATGTCGCCCAATAATAATCACGCCCAACCCCAATCAGCTATCGGTTCCAACTTATGAGTTCGAATCCAAGTAGGCACTTTACATTAAGTATTTGGTTTCATCACCATTGCTCTCAAAACAGTGAAGGAAAACATTGTGAGGACACGGGCATGTTGATTCGATGACATATGACGTGCACCAAACCAACCTGCTCTGAGCCCGCGTGGTGGATTATTACCCACGCCCGCTCACCGACAGGAGTCTGTGTCCCAGCAATGGGAAAATTATAGGCTGATTATGCATTATGAAATCGCTTAATATCCGTATAAGGGCATTGAAATCGTCCTCTACATTTTATTACTTAAATACCTAGTTCGGGTTAGAGATATCTTTATTTCCCATAAGAAAGAAATTTCACTTACATGAGAAATATTTGTTTTTTAGTTGACTAGCAAACAACCACTTACAACCACCCGTTTCACTTTTTGATGACCACTTAATTTACACGTGTTCACCATCATCATCATTTCAACCGAAAGACCTCCACTGCAGGACATAGACCCCATAACCGCTACGCTGGACAGGCGGGTTGGCGATCGCAGTATGGTGGTATAATGCATGAGAACGCTGATGCCCATTCTCTAGTAAGTCCCTTAGTCGCCTCTTACGACAAACACGGAAAGAAATTGTGAGGTGTTATTCTTTACGTTCGGAACCACACGGGACAGTTAACATATTAGTCAAGGCGAAAGCGTCAGACTAGCCCACAAAACGCAAATCATACACATGTGACATCTACAAACCTGTACTGGGTCCGCGTGGTAAATTCCGGCCCACTCCGTCTCTTAGTGAGGAGGCCTGTGTCCCAGCAGTGGGAACATTAAAGGCTAACATAACATTATACACCGTGACATTTTAATCGTCTTACAACGGCAGCCCACTTTATGTATCCAATGACACGACACGTGAAAAAAAGAACATATAAATAAATAAAAA
The DNA here is from genome assembly GCA_947507805.1 of Aporophyla nigra. NCBI lineage: Eukaryota > Metazoa > Arthropoda > Insecta > Lepidoptera > Noctuidae > Aporophyla > Aporophyla nigra. The sequence continues at coordinate 5,292,393 of OX382291.1, read as the reverse complement.
ATAAAAATATCATTAATTCAGATGACGCAGGATTTAAATTGATATTTTGTCTCATGGAAACTGGAGATGGAGTGATCTAGTCGACTCGTGCACTGGGTAGGTATGTTCTCTACCGTCTGATACATAAACATTATTAACATGATGTTTCATAATTCTAATGCATTATTTATTTTTCTTAATACCTATTATCCTAATTAACGGTAACAATTTTTTAATCACGCCTAGAGGTATATTATGTTGGATACATTGAGTGGACAATCTTTGTAAGACGACTAAAATGTTACGGTGTATAGAAAACATAACATTCATTGTTATGTTTGCTATATTTGTTAAGGTCGCGAATCAAATTTTAATCAACATGCAACCTCACATTACAAACACACACACACACACACACTCACAAACACACACTACACATTATAATAAAAAATTTAGTAAACTTTAATTTTTCCGGCTACACCCTTTGCACAGTAGCTGCTATTAGTTATCAGTAGTGGTAGCAAAACTGCAGGTTTATTAGAAAACCAGTTTGACGATTATTATTTCATGACAAAAACGGTTTTCCGGGTTAATCGGTTATTTCGATTTTTTATTTTAATCCAGGGAACCGGTTTTGTGATGGAATAACAATTGTCAAGCCGGTTTTTTAATATACCTGCGGTTTTGCGAACCCTAATTGCGACATATATTTGAATATTTTGTGTCTTTTGGAATTCCCTCTTCAGTCTTTCGATTTAGAAAGGTTTTTTATGAACCAGCCCTTGGAAAGTTGTAAACGAGACCCGAAGAAGGGAGTAAGCTCAACAGCAACATTTTTTTTTAAAGGAAGCTGTTCTAATTTTGCCATATTATGTCATGATTGCCTAGAACAACATAGCCTATGTTTAGGGTTCCAAACGTCGGTATAAAAATGAATAATTTTAGGATGTCTAGTGTTTTTTGGTTGTCTGTTCCTCTGTTCATCTGTCACAGCCAATTTGCTCTGACACTACTGGAAAAAAATCAAATAAATATATATCTACTTATACAGATATTAATATTTACCCATATGTATGTACTTATATGAATGAATACATTTTTTTTTTAATTCAAACATAGACATAATGCAAATAAATGCCTTTTGAATATCACTTTTAGGGGGAAATTAGGTCATTTGAAAAAAACGGTTTCGTAAACTGTACCGTGTGATAAATCAAACAAAAAGGATTAACCAAGGAGAACTCGATATCGAAGATACTTGTCTTAAAGTTAGCTTCAACGTTCAGAACTGTATGAAACAAAATAAGATCGCCGTTATACAAATCACATGGATGGAATCAAATAAAAAATTAGGTAATCTAACAAAATATTATTTCAGATAGAGAAAAGACAGTGTATTCACGAGATTAATCTCATTTATTCATCTACAAAAACATTTAACAATATTGGCAGTAACATCGCACCAGTCATCAAGTAATTGTTGCTAGCAGTAAGTCAAGAGTTCATCAATGGAGCATGGTTTCAAACAGCATTCGTCGACAGGTCCCCGCTTGCCGCGAACTCCTCCCAGAGCCCTCGCACTTTGAGGGGGCAACCACCAACCAGCATCCCGCTTAGACTCAGAACCCCAGCATAACACGGCCAAAGTCCTGGACAGATGCCTTCCACAGTAAAAATTAGTGCCATCTTGAGAAGCATAGCACGTAGCGCAAGCCATCATTAGGGCGAAGATGGTGAAGAACTTCATGGTGATTTGAAGGATGTTGAGGTACAGTTGACGTAATATATAGGTACTGTTGAGGACAGTTACAACTTTTCTAAATGTCTAAGTTCGAATGTGCTGTATTCTTGTCCCCCTAAGCTTATATACTGGGAATCATCATTAATATTCAAACACTAATGAGAAGATTTTCGTCATAAATCTATGTAGGTTGTGGAATATTCACCTTATATGTCACCTTGATTTTACGTCTGATTGCACCTTGTTGGAAGTGGGTGACTGAAGACGGGCTACGTAGTATAGACGTGTCAAAATTATAGCAAAAATATTTAGGAGTATTTTTGGGTCGTTGCTATACCGCATATATGTTAAAAGGCTTATTTTTTTCTTGAATTCTGTCTGTACACTTTTGATTTTGATGAGATGACAACTTTATGAAATTATTATAACCTTTTGAAATACATCCACGCACGTCTGAGGTGACAGGCTACTTGGGATATAAAAGAGATGGTATCTAAAATTCATAGTTTGGTTTAGTATTATTAATTAGTTATAATTTTTGTTCTCTCACATTTGGAGAAACTTTTAAATGATCTAGCCCTTGGAAAGGTGTATAAAGAATATGAAGACATGGGAAAGCTATTTCGTTTTTTTTATTTTTAAGTCTTATCGTCGTCGTCACTCGTTAATAAGCTTTATTGCTAAATATCCAGCAGTGGACTGCGATAGGCTGAGTTGATGATTGCTAAATCAGAGAACGCTAGAATAAAATGAAAAACTCGTTTTGAGTGAATAAACGAAAAAAAAACAACAACATTATAGTAAATATCTAAGAATCACCAAAACAACTGGCTTAAAGCAACGACAAATTAAATTCCATTCAAATTTTTGTAATTCGACCGTAAAATTTAAAGAATGTCTAAAGTGTTATCAATTCCGCTGAATTTTGTCGATATTCCTGATATACTTGATTTTACAGACATGCTTTTACAGTTTGTTTGAGGTCGATTCATCAAAATGAAATTATCTTCTATACATACATATACATACATACATACAAATAAATATAATTGAAGTGTCTGTTTGTAATTTCGAATTAACAGTTTTTCACTTAATGCATATGAAAGTTTATATGGTACTTATTACATCAAAAAATCATTGTTTTTAAATTTTGTCTGTCTGTCTGTTTGTTCCGGCTAATCTCTGAAACGGCTGAACCGATTTTGACGGGACTTTCACTGGCAGATACCTGATGTTATAAGGGGTAACATAGGCTACTTTGGCGAGCAATAGGTAGCTCGCCGCCCGGTAAGGACCAAGCTCGGGTCGACGGCGCGTAGTGTTCCACGCGCGCCTCAAAGAGATGTCAGCAGCACTGAAGGGGTCTGCTAGGACCGGTGCTCTGCCGGGGTCGCGTGATTGTTCGAAAGAGATACCGTGACCCTGGCACATGGGCAACTGAAGGAACACGGGTGGGTTTTAGTCAGTAAAAGTATGACACGCCCTGCCGCTCCGCCCAGAGCGGGAGAAGTCATTTGATGATTTCCCATCCAAAAAAAAAAAAAGGCGTGGTGTTATGGTAAGTTCATTGTTTTTTTTTTGTGTGACCGATCTAATTTCTGAACTACAAGTGGGATTTCAGAAAATATTCTTGTATTGTATAGCCCAATTCTTAAGGAAGTATAAAGGGTTTTTACGATCACTTTCCGACCCTTAGAAGCCAAGTAAAACAAAAGTCTGAAAGAACGGTAAGTGACAACAAGTATTAGCATGAGCAGGCGATGCGATGCGACTCGGTGGGTCGGTGGAACAAGAAATTTAAAACGACGAAATTGCGGGCAAAAGCTATTATTATGCATTGAAGTCAGTCATCCAAGCGTGGCATCATCGTAAATAAAAGTATAATGGAACATGAACTGTTTCTAAAGGATTTTCAGGAATCCACTATTGTCATTTTCCTCCGCAAGTATTCCTTTTTCTTCTTCCATAAAACAATTATAATAAACGATTCTGTTGTATTCTAATCACCCTGTTAGTGTTGTCATTTACTGCAGTATTATTGGCTTTCCTGATTGATACATCTATCTAGTTATAATATTATAAAACTGAAGAGTTTGTTTGTTTGGTTGAACGCGCTAATCTCAGGAAATTATCTTTCGAATTGAGAAATTCTTTTAGTGTTCGGTAGCTCATTTATCGAGGAAAGCTATTGGCTATATAACTTACTGTGTAACCAAAAGGAGCGGAGCATCAATGAAAATTGTTTGCAAAAACGGAAAAATGTATTCCTTTTGAGAGCATCCATTGCTTGCGCTGCGTAAACGGTTAAATTAACGCAACAATCATGTATGACGGCTATGTTCTTCTTAAAAAGTCGTAAAAAAAGTCCAGTAGAGCATATGTCTATCTTTTAAGGTTGGCTCACAATAAAGTTTTTAATTGTAATCAAATCGAAATATTATAAAGCTGAAGAGTTTGTTTGGTTGAACGTACTAATCTCAGGAACTACGTTTAGTGTTGGATAGCCTGTTTATTGAGGAAGGTTATAGATCATATAACATTACGGTAGAACCCTAAGGAGCCGAAAAAAGAAAAGAGTCACTAATACGAACAGCTCGTACGGGCAGGCGATTCGATGTGACTGGGAGGGTCGTTGGTGCAAGAAATTTAACGCGGATGAAGTCGCGACCAGAAGCTAGTTCGCTTATATAGGAATAAAAAATATAGGACTAGCGTGCCAACTGTTATTAATTTAATTCGTCGAACAAAAACTACTTATTCGTGAAATCGCTCTTTGTTCGTGTTTTTTAATCATCCTATCAGTTCCGTGTTGCACTTTATTTATATTCTTTGGCTCTGGAAGCTTGCTCTATTTTTCCTGTTATGAACGTGTGAAATACTATAGGCTGATTTGATTATCAGCTAATCTATGCTAATATTATAAAGCTGAAGAGTTTGTTTGTTTGTTTGATTGATCGCACTAATCTCAGGAACTACTGATCCGAATTTAAAAAAATATTTTTGTGTTGAGTAGCCTATTTATCGAGGAAGGCTATAGGCTATATAAAATCAGGCTACAACCAAGAAGAGCGGAGCAGTAATGAAAAATGTTGCAAAAACTGGGAAAATCGCACGGGTAGGCGACTCGACGCGACGGGAAGGGCCCGGAATAAAAATTTTTACGCGGACGAAGTCGCGGGCAGAAGCTAGTCAAATGTATAATGTCATGTCGTATCTAAAAGATATCTTCGCCCATTCGTTTATGTAATGTATGATATTGACCGGAAAATAATTATGGAGAAGCGAACACCCGATTCATGTTGCAAACGAACCTACGTTCGTTAAAAAACACTACAAAGGACGTCCCCAAGGGATCGGTCGAGTCTTCACGTGACCAGAGGGCTGGCCTTGGGCTTGCCTACGCTTTAGCCGAAGAGTCAACATCACCATACATGGCAATGCTGCCAGCCTTTTGGGCACTTCTATTGACAGCGATACTGACCAATTGTTTGATGCCCTTTTTTTGGCGTGGGAAATCATCAAATGACTTGAAAGAAAATACGCTTATTTGTGGTAAATATAACGCAAAGACAAACTGAACACAACAAAAATATAAAAAATAGCTGGGAAAAATATGCGTCAAATCCACGCAAAACGGCCATCACTCAGCATAATACTGCGACTCTATGCGAGACAGAGCCCCAGCGCTGGTTTTCAGCGACAGCCGGCGCTGACGTGTGACGTCGAACCGGTGCAGCAAATCATGAGTAAAAAGAAGTAACAATACTAAATCTTAAATAATAAATAACACAATATTACTTCTCCCGGTCTGCACCCTAATTGCGAAACGCACAATTTATCAGAATCTGAATGGGATTGAAGATTATTTCTAAACCATTGCGTCATTTGTTCGAATAAATTGTCGGCTCAGCAACGTAACTAACGCAATGAATGTTGTTTAACTATAAATATTAAACCAATTCCTACCGATAAAAAGTTCCACAATTACCCCTCTGGGCGGAGCGGGTGTTTCAGACTTTTACTGACTAAAACCCGCCTGCGTTCCTTCCATTGTTTGTGCCAGGGCCAGGGTAACTCTTTCGAACGAATCTGTGACTATTGCAGTCGACGGCCCGGAGTGCCGACGCCCAGGATGTCTAGGAGCGCCAGACGTGCGGTGCCGGACGTAAAGAATTGCGCAAATTCTTCCCGAAGGCGACTATGGGATTTACTTGAGAGGCAGCAGCGTTCTCTAGGCATTTTACCACCATACTGCGATCGCCAACCCGCCTGCCAAGCGTGGCGATTATATCCCCCCAGATTGGGGGGAGGCCTATATCCAATAGTGCACGTTATTTGTCAGAAAATATGAATGAACGATCAGGTAAATGCTGCGATCATCGATTCAATCTCTCTCTCTCTCTCTCTCTCTCTCTCTCTTAGAGTAGATAATAATTATGATAGCTTATGGGATTAGCTGGATGTAGGCAGCACAGAACCGGTCACAGTGGCAGTGCTTGGGGAACCCTACGTCTAGCTGAGGACGTAATACGGCAGAAATGATGATGTTGATGATGATAAGTTATTGTGAGGTATTGCTCTTATGAGGAATTTCGTTATACTTTATAGTTAGATATTATCTGACTGGATCACATAATTTGAATATTTGGTAAAAGTCGTACATAAGCCACTCAATTTGGAGTGGTTTGCAATAATCTCTACGCTTGGCAGGCGAGTTGGCGATCGCAGTATGGTGGTAAAATGCATAGGGAACGCTGCTGCCCATTCTAGTAAGTCCCTTAGTCACCTTCTACGACACCCACGGGAAGAAATATGAAAGTGCTATTCTTTACGTCCCGCAGAAGAACCCGTACGGAAGTTAAGTTACTCTTGTCGAAGTTATTCAGTGGATGATACCCATCAGTTAGAAATCGAAATCCTCCGTGTCTCGAAAAGCACGTAAATCACTTGTTACCGGCAATTGGAGATCGTTGACAGACGAGTCGTCAGCAGCCCGAAAGTCTGACCACCGGTTTTGTATTATCTGGTAACTGAATTGTAGAGGTTAGACAGGTTAGTCACTCCATATTAAATTTTGGTATTCAGCTGGATCTGGTTAGACTGGAAGCCGATCCTAACATAGCTGGCAAAAGGCTAACAGATGATAACGAATTCGCCGTTGGAAAGATCTGGGATGAAAGAATATCATGAGCGATCTTGCAGCAATAGTAGATACATTGTTGATCACTGTCTGTCTATTAATGTTACTTAAAGAAGATAGGACTTTGTACCACGCTAAGCCAGTTCAAGATCAAAGTTATCACCGGCGTATATGGAATTAAATTGAGTATTGGTAACAAAGGAATAACAGTTAAACTAAAAATAACTACGACGCTTCTCTTGGTAGTAAGTGCGTGAACATTCTGTCAGAAAGGCACAACGAATTTTACAAAACAACTAGCCTACGACGAAAATATGCGCTCGCTTTCAACGTTATTTGGTAAAAAATAACACGACGATTTCTTTTTTCTGATTCCTATTTTCTGATATTGGAGTATTCAATATTTTATCCGATATTACGAGATTCATAACTTACCAACCCGCACTAGGTGCATTACGAAGTCCTCCCTCCCACAGAGACGAGGCCTGTGTCCCAGCAGTGGGAACATTATAGGCTGATTATGAGGTATATTGGAACATAAAGTAGAAGCCAAAAAGCAACCGACAGAATTGATTATTTTAGCTAGCAAAGTCGAAGCTGAAAAGACATAAATTCCTACAGTTTGTGAATATGTAGAAAAAAAATACATATAAGTTTATCATTAAAAGTACCTTTATAACGTAGCAACGTAAATACTGTTGGCCTGTGTACTATAAACCCAGCTCAAAGAATACAGATCGCAGATACCACGTCATGTGCACCGTTCATTTTAACAATAGGTAGGTAACAGTAACCTTGAAAAAAGTCTTGTAAAAGAATCTTCAATCAGTAAAAACTAACAATGGATAGCGTACCGATAGAATTGCTTTCACATCGGCTGTGAGCACTAGATAATTATGTTTACCGATCACTTATTTCATATAGGCATAGGTCCTTCTGAAGTTCTGATGGAAGAGTTGAACTGCCATGCTGTTATTCTATACTAAATATCTGTCTTCAATACCATCATGATCTGCCTGAGATGGGCAGCAGCGTTCTCTATGCATTTTACCACGATACTGCGATCGCCAACCTGCCTTAATGCGATTATGGCAAATCCCAAATTTGGGAGACCTATGTGTAGCAGTGGACGTCTTGCGGCTGTAATGATGATGATGATGATGATCTGCCTAGCCTTATTCCAACTAAATTCGGGTCGGCTTCCAGTCTTACCAGCCTTGACAGTTGTTCCTACTCCCGATGTCTTTTGCCGGCCCGAGGTCTTTTGGGAATATTTACGGTTCCGTGTGGTGCCGGACTTAAAGAATAGCACTATCCAATTTCTTCCCGTGGGTGTCCCAAAATGCGACTAACGGACTTACTAAAGAATGGGCAGCAGCGTTCTCTATGCGTGTTCTGTGTGTTTTGTATAAATTTGTATCTTCCTGTACAATTTCCAGTACCTAGTTTAAAACTTCTCTTTCTTCTATTTTTAAACTCCGTCTCCATTTTACACATTGAAACGAAAGTAAACAAAATTATGATCTCGTAAAACATCAAAGAAATCCACAATGGATGAACCAACAGATGAATGGCTGAATACCGTGATACCCTAGGAATTCTGTATCCAAGTAAGCAACTATGTAGGTAGGTACTGACTGTTCATCTACAAACACAATCATCTCACTAACTCACAAAAAACTAGTTCTCAATGCCTACAGTTTTTGTGTAACGGTCAACTTATCAAACTTCACGATTACGTGTCGTTGACCCTTGGTCAGATACCTAATAGTTTTTTTCGTCTTCTACACATACCTATGCAGTTTGTGGTCACGAAATGTTCTTACTAACATACAGGGCTAGTTTTGGAGGACCAAATTATTTACACAAGTAACAATAAAGTAAGGTAAGTCGAGGCCCCTGGGCCACCATTGCTCTCAGGTTATAAATGGATAGAATAATCAAAATAAGACTTTTCAATATTTTCACACTTAAATTATCTTACTACACCGTACAGTAGGCCGCTAAAAGTCAGTCGTGACCGTAACAAACCGATATAAGCAGCTGACCTCTTATTCTACTAAAACTCCGTGCTTAGGGCTCAAGGTCAAAGTGTTACCATTGGCGTGGGGCCTACTGTGCTTTAAAATGTTTTATTTTATAGATGTAGATATCCAAGGACAAATGACTATTTTTGAAATCCTATTTAAAAAAAATTTGGTACCTTCCTAGATACAGTAACTAGATTTACCAACGTACTCTATCACTTAAGTACATTTTTAGACGATATTCTATATTTATAAATCTACAAAAAAAATCTAATGTCTGTCTTTAATGTAAAAAAACTGGGTTTTGTACGATACCAAATTATAACAACAAAAACAAAAAAGTTACATTTTTGTCTGTTTGATTCGGATAGTTTTCGAAATGCCTGTACCAATTTTGACGAATCTGTCATTAGCAGATAGCATATCCAGCATTTTGTCTCGGTACACATTCCCGTGGGATCATTTCTGACATACACACGGGCGAAGAACAAGAGATAAGATGGTTTATATTCCTTGTCCATAATGACAAATCTTTACTTTATTGGCCGAAAAGGTATCCCAAGCATTAGAACCCCTGAAGGAAATTTAGAATTTTTCCTACTTTTACTTACTTGGGAACAAAATTGGGGCGATAAGTATAGTTCTGCCATTAACATTTCCTAATAATATACAGAAAACAAAGTGTTATAATCTTGTGTGTACAAGTTACTAGTTACAGCGGTCGTTGACCTTGGCCGTCGAGCTATGAAATTAAACAAGAACAATATTTTCGCACGCATGCGCTTAGAAATGACTTAATGAGTCATTATCTTGTTCGAGGATAATATTCATATGTATGTATTTTAATAATTATACAAGCATAAGGGCACATACTTTGTCGTATCATTTTCACAACACTTAAGCAGTCGCTTCATGACATATACAGGTATTCAGCAGCCTCCGGTTAGACTGGAATCCAACCTCAACATAGTTGCGAATAGACAATGCACATGATGATGATTTTCATAGCATTTTGAAACACCCAAGTAGATGGATCGGAGTTCTTGGATTCGGATTTATATGCACTGCCGTCTTCAGGCGTTCCTGTTTAGTATTATTTTTTATCTTAGGGCAACCAACACAACATAAACATACTTATATATTTCTAAATACATACATATTATAGATAAATTACACCCAGACACAGAACAAATGATTGTGCTCATCACACAAAGATTTATCCTGTCTGGGAATCGAACCCACATCCTCAGTCTTAGCAGTCAGGGTCACTAACCACTAGACTAACTGGCCAGTCATTTAACGTTATGTGAGCCAGCGTCTGTATTCCCTTCCACATTTAATCTGTATGCCTCTAAAGCCACCATGAACAGACATCTTGTGACATCATAGACCTCATCCATCGCTTCGTATCAGGCATGATCGAGGCCAAAAGTAGCCCACTCGTGCCATAACAAAAAAAAAGCCGTCTGCCATTGTTTCCTTCAAAACGCTTGGTTCTTCTCCGTCCATAGGTCTAACTTAGCAAGTGCTTTAGCTAAACAGTATCTCGATCAGTTTGCATCATCCCATTGTTGAGCAAACACTTCTCCATAACTCATACTTGTTCTACCCTGAAGAGGTTTTGCGTATAATTTCTTGTAGCTTATCTGCCATCATCGACGTAGTCTGCCGCGACGCCTTCGAGTCAGGGTCGAATTTTCCAAAGGCCATTCTGGACAAGTTCTCAAAGCCCTACGATAAATGTATCCCCCTAGCTCCATAGCATCGTTCCTAAGAGCGGTCTTAAAAACGTCTAGCCGATCTGAGGCGGGGTGCTAAAATTAATCGCTCGCTTAGCTCACTCTTACATCCTCTATCCTCCCCATTATCATAAAGTGCTCAAGGCCCCCAACAGGTTAAAAACGTCCCATATGCTTCTTGCTTATTATGTCTAGAGTTGGTATATTTACAATTCGTTTATATGTCACTGGAACAAAAACCTGAACATTAAACCTCGTTATGTTCACATGGATCATTTAAATTTAATGATTGTGGTAACTTGCGATGTTTCTCACAGAAAGACACCTAAACCGGTACACGCGGATACCCACCCAGTTATTACAGTTTTTGTTGTTACTGCAATGTAAGAAAAACTACTAAGTGAGTGATGTTTCAAGCGGCCTTGTTTATATTTCTAGGTACCGAATGAAGACAAAAGTGACCAAAGAATCTGGGCTATGTGACGTCCCCTAGTTTTTTGCTGGCATGTTTCATTAACCTTATGGCTAAGTAAATGAAGCTGCACACTGGCACATGGGCAACTGAAGGAACACGGGTGGGTTTTAGTCAGTAAAAACCTGACACGCCCTCCCGCTCCACCCAGAGCGGGAGAAGTCATTTGACGATTTCCCAACCAAAAAAAAAAGCATCACTTCCCACAGTTGGCCTGTGCTTAGGTAACCATATTTGCATACCAAAACACGTCGGTGCCTCCGAATGTCATCCGTGGGTGGATCTTTGACAGTTTTTTCGGATCGTCAGAGAACCAGTCTTACCAAGGGGTATCGTATCGTCCCAGTAACTGGGTTGAATAGGTCAAATAGGCAGATGTAAAACACTGGTATTTAGGTGCACTCGGTTAAACTGGAAGCCGATCCCAACATAGTTGGAAAAAGGGTAGACAGATTATGTTTAATTAACCAAACAAGTAATACAATTTTGTCACACAAACGTAAAGATTTTTGTAACGCTATATAGTAATCCAGTAAGTGATACTCTGGCGAAGCAATATCGTTATTAATATGTCTGTGATCTCAAGGTAACATTCTCTCACGTTAGTAATCTTGAGATGTGCTAACAGTACTTAGATTTCAATTGACATAATCAAGACTTATCCTTCATCATCATCTGTTCGCCAGTCACTGCTTCTGCCGAAGTTACGTTGTGAATAACTTTAGCAACGGCAAAAATGACGAATTTCTATATAAAGTTTAATCTCCTATAGAACCCCTTTGAAAGTAGAGGATTTTAACACGCTTTATATTAGCTTCACTTGTATGTTTGTATGTTTGTTTGTAACCGACTCCTTATAACGCGATTTTGACCCACTTTAAATGACCAGATTTCATTCAAACTTTGCACACCTGTCAAGGACCGATGACAATGCAATAATTTCATAAATTTGTGAAAAAAAACTGTCTTCGAAAACAAAGCTGACATACGTCACAAACTACGCTGACATACGTCTCAAAATTCGAAACACCCTAAAAAATAAAAAAATAATAATATGTAGTTTAAAAAAACTAAAAAACACGCTTCCATAGAAAACCAAACTAAAAAGTAGATAATAATAGAAAAAAAACTTTTTACCAAAAAATTTAACCGCCGAAAAAACTGAACAGCAAAAAATAATAAACCTTAAAATTATGAGTCGGCACTTTGAGTGATCTTTGTTTATTGATTTTCCAGCGCCGACTCATAATTTTAAGGTTTATTATTTTTTGCTGTTCAGTTTTTTCGGCGGTTAAATTTTTTGGTAAAAAGTTTTTATTTTATAATTTTTGGTGGCTTTAATATACTTGGCAAAGTATACCCTATCCAATGAATAAAGAATTATCAAAATCGGACTACTCTGTATAAAGTTATGCGTGGTTAAACATAACAATCAGTGAGTGAACAATCAATGATCCCCTGTTTTCTGACCCTTAGGGTTTGATTTTGTTTTTCAAATTTATATGGGACCACCCTCGGAGTATACCCTTTCCAATAAAAAAAGAATTATCACAATCGGACGACAATGTAAAAAGTTATGTGTGGTCATACATAAAAAAAAAAAAAATATACGCGTCGAATTGATAACCTCCTCCGTTTTTTTTTCGTCGGTTAAAAAGCGTGGGGTGCGTGATATCAATAAAAAAATACCTTAAAAAGCACCCCACGCTTTTTTTCCATTATTTTATCATTTTTAAACTATTATTAGGGTTCCGTTGCCAAATGGCAAAAAACGGAACCCTTATAGATTCGTCATGTCTGTCTGTCTGTCTGTCCGTCTGTCTGTCCGAGTATGTCACAGCCATTTTTTTCCGAAACTATAAGAGCTATGCTGTTGAAACTTGGTAAGTAGATGTATTCTGTGAACCGCATTAGGATTTTCACACAAAAATAGAAAAAAAAACAATAATATTTGGGGTTCCCCATACATAGAACTGAAACTCAATTTTTTTTTTTCATCGTACCCATACGTGTGGGGTATCTATGGATAGGTCTTCATTTATTGTGTATATATATCATTTGCATCGTATATGTAAGCGGGCACGCCCTTTATGCCTGGAGGTTTTAAGTTCTGTTTACGATTTTGTTTTATTATTTATTTCAGCTTGAGTTTAGTTTTCAATGTTTTGTTGGTATATTGGCGTGTGCTAGCTGACATATGGCGAATAATGTATGTTTTGTCTTATAATATTAATAACTTACACAATACTGTATAGAATCAAGTTCTTCTAACTTAACAGACAGCTGTGCTGCTGGGGAGTTTGTTCCGCCACTTCTTCTTCCCAGCGAAAGCACTAGGAAGTGTCGAAGGGCGGGCGTTTTGGGGGACTGTCTCATGTAACTTTGACGTTCAAAAAGTGCTGACTCTCAGCCTAGTTTGAATAAATGACTTTTGATTTTGATTTTGAAAAATGATACTGAGGTTTCTAATATAATTTTTTTCTAAATTGAACAGTTTGCGCGAGAGACACTTCCAAAGTGGTAAAATGTGTATCCCCCCCCCCCCCCCGTAACTTCTAAAATAAGGGAATGATAAAACTGAAAAAAAAATATGATGTATATTACCATGTAAACTTCCACCGAAAATTGGTTTGAACGAGATCTAGTAAGTCGTTTTTTTTAATACGTCATAAATCGTAAACCACAATATACCTTTCATTCAGTCAACTCAAATATACAAATCAAAAAAAAAAAAAACATAAACATAAACCTTGTGCATAAACCGTGAATACCTGCAGGTTTGTACGGAACCCTCGGTGCGCGAGTCCGACTCGCACTTGGCCAGTTTTTTTAAAATACTACTTTTAGTACATTATTTCGATATGTCGTTCCGATTGAGCCCGTCCCTTGCAGCCCTCTACCAGCGATGCCCTAAGCGAAGGTCCGTACCACACAGGGACTGCCCTTAGCGAGTAGTCGCTCTGGTTATTAGTTTTTTAAACCCTGGCTTAACCACCTCATAGGGTGAAATTCGAGACGTCATCCAATTTTTTTTTTATATTTCTATATTACATTAGGAACTCATGTGAAATAAGTCCTGCTCTAGACTTTGTGGTTAAGGCCAGTCAATTAATAGGTAGATCGTTCAGTACCCTTATTGCGTAAATCAATATCAATTACATTCTGATTCATTTTGAAGGTTATTGCATTAATCCAGTGCTTCGCGCCGTAAATTATGTGGTTGAACTGTCAAAACTAAAACCATTCCCTCTAGAAGTTTGTTACGGTACTACCCCGTTGGTTACAAAAGTTTACAGATATAATATCATAGAGCTGCTGCTCAATCCAAAAACGCAAAAACTATACAAGCTGAATTTGGGTCATTATGATATAGGCTTGCCCAAATGGTGGAAAAAAAAATGATTGTCCTGACACTTTATGAGAAAAACTTCTGTCACAAGTTAGCAAATAAGTGGAATAATGTATTAAACAGTTAGGAACACCATTCGCAACAACAAACTGTTTAAAACTTCATAATTGTAACTTCTAACGGATTTCTTGGTTGTTTCTCAACGAGCACAGAATAACGAGTCTACTGAGATAGCTAATAGCAGAAAGCAACCTAGAAGCATTGACAAGCATATCGGCGAGTTTTTTTTTTTTTGACATCAATTAAGTACTTAATATATTTGGGTACTACAGAATGGGCAGCAGCGTTCTCTATGCATGTTACCAGCAAACTGCGATCGCCAACTTGCCTGCTAAGCATGGCGATTACGGCAAACCCCAGTCCGATGCCCAGCAGTGGAAGTCTTCCGGCTGAAATGATGGTGATGACTCACTAAGTAATTACTTATTTTCGACACACTCATTTGATAGTTCAACCACATTCATTGCGTTATCTACGTTATTGAGCCGACAAATATTTCAATCATAGGAGGGAATGGATTAGGAATTTCACTCTAAATGAATCACATCGTTATTGAAAGTAAGTTACGTAGTTAGGGTACAACTATCTATGGATTTATTTAAATACTTTTTAATCCAACCAATAAAATCACTTATATAAAGAGATTCTTTTGCCTAGAAGTGGGACAATTTTAAGCGAAAATCTAACGGGAATCTAAGAGAGGAATACGATATTCAGAATAACTCCTCTTCTTTTGAAATATATCGTAAAGTCAGCGTCAAAAGTTTATTAATACTTCAGTTTTCCTATCTTGATTATATTTAATTATTAAAATCGCCACAAACATTAAATTTTAATAATAAAAACTCCTATACAACATGATACTATATAAAATGCTGAAATACAATGTGACAATATTTTTTGTCAATTTAGATGATGTGGAAACTAAACAGCTAAAAAGTTAAAAATGAGTTAGTTTGGTTTTCTATGGAAGCGTGTTTATTACTTTTTTAAAACTATTATTTATTTTAATTTTTTTGGGTTTTTCGAATTTAGAGAGACGTATGTCAGCGTAGTTCATGACGTCTGTCAGCGTAGTTTTCGAAGACAGTTTTTTAGCTGTCCTGGTAACCCTGGCAAGGATAATGGCACAAATTTATGAAATGATAGTATTGTCATCGGTCCTCGATAAGTCTACAGAGTTTAAATGAAATCTGGTCGTTAAAGTGGGTCAAAATCGCGCTATCAGGAGTCGGTTACAAACATACAAGTGAAGCTAATAAGTTAAGCTAAATGTAAAAAGCAGTGTTACAAATGTAAAATTTACTATTTTTGTTGGTGACGTTGGTGTGTTAGTTTTTCCTACTTGTGTTATTATTAGTGTTATGGATGGTTCCCCCTCGTATGTTGCTGACCGTATCAAATATTGACAAGTACCTAATAAAGAATCATTAAGCTTAAATGAAACTCGAATACGAAACGCAAAAACGTAAAAGTGTCGCAGACTGCCTTCTGATCGCAATCCATAGCTGTCTATGCCCACTTGACGTGATCTGAGCAATGTCTGATACACTATCAGTCTATCGAGGAGTTTATCTTACTGTTATCACTTTACCGCTTTTACGTGGGAACCGAATGAACATAGTGATAAGACTTTGCAAGTAGAAGTTGGAGTTTTACTCAGTTAAGTACTTAACACTTGATACTTTCATACATTATACTGATGAGTAGGAAAGGTTGCATATAAAACGTAGCCATATTAAGGCCTCTACTGTACACCCATATTTCACCAGATGTGTTTAAGTCCCATCTAATAGAGGGGAGCCTATCTCCATCAACAGAGCACAAGTCTAATCTCCGAGCTACTACTAAGAAACCTAATAACTACCCACCATCTTTAATATTTTTGGCACATCTAAAATGACCTTCATTACCAACACGTATGCAGTAGGTGGTCCGTAACAGCAGACTTCAAGTTGCCTATTTAAGCAAGTATCAAGAATTCTTGACCCATGTATGTATGTCAATAGGGGTCAAGAGTGTCAAGTATCAACACTTGCCGGTCTGCATAAATCATTAATGTTTTATTAGTAAAATGTTGTTATTTTTAAATTCAAGTCAATAATTTTACTAATAGTTAACCAATCCGCACTGAGTTCGCGTGGTGGTGCGTGTTGGATCAGTCCTAACTTTTAAGACAAGTACAGTCAAAATCCCTACGGTTAAATGATCAGCACACAGTGCATACTTCAATAATTAAATAATGAATTCAGCACGTCATGATTCCAGACCCCCTATGTGTAGTTGTTGTAGAGTATTAAAAAAAAATCCGCTGTTTCATTAAAAAAAAACCGCAACATCTAATACCTACGTGGTCATAATATATGGAACAACAATATATTTTTTTAAATAGCGGTGAAAAATTTCAACGCAGAGAATTTCAGAATAATGTATTGAACGTAATGCGTAGTAGTCGTAATCGGCATGTGTGTATGACCATATGTATGAACCTAAGCGAGACAAAAGGAGTATGTAAGGATCGTAGTAAGTGATGTTCCGTAGTTTCTGCCTACCCCCATGGGAAAAAGGCGTATGTACGGAATCCATGATAAGAATTTGCTTGTTGATGTTCCTACCACCGTCTCTAATATTATTAGTATTTAATTCTGTTTTGCGATGGGTTTTTGTTCTCTCCCATGACTTTCCTTTCTAACCAGTTCTTGCTGTGGCTTGAGTGTGGAAGCATATTCAACGTGGACATGAATGCCGACCTCATGTGATGAATTTTAATCGCTCATTAAATATATATTAATTTTATGAAATAAACTGAAGACACCATGAAACCAATTTGTTTAATAAAATAATTCCTTGAGAAATTACATACTACATTGCGTACTTTTTGGGGACAAATATATGTATACACCGTGTCATTTTAGTCGTCTTAGGTTGTCCACTCAATGTATCTGACATAATATACCTCTAGGCGTGATTAAAAAATTATACCACTAATTTAGATAATAGATTCTAAGAAAAATAAATAATGCATTAGAAGTATGAAACATCCTGTTAATAATGTTTACGTATGAGACGGTACAGAACATATCTACCCAGTGCACGAGTCAACTAGATCATTACATCTCCATTTTCCATGTGACAAAATATCAATTTCAAACTACGTCATGCGTCATCATAATCAACAATATTTTTATTTTTTAGTTATTCAAACGTTCATTTTTTTCTTATGGATGTGTAGTAGTCATTGATTACATATTGTAGTGGGCTGCCGTTGTAAGACGTTCAACGTTTCATTGTTCACTACGGTTTCATAAATAAAGCATTATCCAGTAGACATTTTGAATACCGCTACTCCTTAGCATAATCAGCTCTCCTTAGATAATGTTCCCACCGCTGGATCACAGGACCTCCGGGACTGGAAGTGGCCTGTAATTCACCACGCGGGCCCAGTTCGGGTAGGTGAATGTCACATATCTTGGAATTTTTAGTTCTTGGTCGTGCTGGTGTCCTCACGATGTTTTCCTTCAATTTTTGAGAGCAATGGTGATGAAGCAAGTTACAAATACTAGTGCAAGTTTGAACTGTTAGGGTCCAACTCACGACCTACAACACTTAAGCCCAGTGAGCCACCACTCATCATCATCATCATCATTTCAGCCGTAAGACGTCCACTGCTCGACTTAGGCCTCCCCCAATTTTGGGGGCTTTGCCATAATCGCCACGCTTGGCAGGCGGGTTGGCGATCGCACCACCACGTGAGCCACCACAGTTTTGCTACTATTATTATTGCTATTATTATTATTATTATCTCAAAAAAATCCAATGTATTTCAACATTACAACGGAATTAAAAAAAAATACTGAATGGAAGAAGGCCTCAAGAAACGATGTAAAGGTCTGTAGAAAAAGTTTTTATTTCACAACAGGTTCCCGGCAGCTGGTTACTCAATCGATGTAGCATTTAGAACCACCGACGACCTGCGACCCTAGTTACTTGCCTAGCCACTTGCCACTCGTCCAGTAACTTGCCGACGAATAGCTTTTCTTTTCGAGATACACTGGCGAATGGTTTATCGCGTTACGTAATTTAGCTAAGTAGATATTCTGTGAACGCACTACGCCAATATTAAAGGTATTCGATACGCAAAGGTAAAATAATTAAATTATAGTGAAAACAAAACTATTCAATCGTTATCCGAAATTATAAAACAGTACATTTTTTTGAATATACAATTAATAAGGTTAAAAAAATCTTGATTATTTTACATCCTGAAAGTAACGTGTTTGGTTTAGGATGTATTTCAATTTGTTTAGGCATTTTGCAAGTGGCATTTTAGGGTTCCCTACCCGAAGGCTAACCATCGGGACCCTATTACTAAGCCTCCGTTCTCCACCCGTCCGTCTATCTGTCTGCCAGCGGGCTGTAACTCATGATCCGTAATAGGTAGACAGTTGAAAATTCTGGAAAGTAGATTAGCCTCGAAAGAAGAGGAAGACTTACGAACGAAGTCGCGGGCAGAAGCTAATATAAATAAAATAATTGATAAAATAGCGGATAATAGCTGTGTATAAGGTTGCAAACTGTTCGAATGCCAGTGTCCGCAGTGGTACACAGTATTAGCCAGTGTAATATTTAAAGAAG
Organism: Aporophyla nigra; assembly: GCA_947507805.1. Taxonomy (NCBI): domain Eukaryota; kingdom Metazoa; phylum Arthropoda; class Insecta; order Lepidoptera; family Noctuidae; genus Aporophyla; species Aporophyla nigra. The sequence goes on along the minus strand of OX382291.1, from coordinate 5,273,251 downwards.
AATATAGTAATCTTGTCTTGAGTATGATAGTTTAAAAGTTTCACACGCTACAAATAGAGTTTATGTTGGCATCTAAAGTTACAAACATTCATAATTTACTATCGTTAACCTTACGCCAAATCCCACGTGCAGATATTACAGGGAAATCGTATAGACAATATTGCAACGAAGGCTCAGAATTATGAAGTGATAAAAAAATTGATGGTAGTTCATCATTTTAATGGTTTTTTATATTTTCCCTTTTACTTTGGACACATTTAACGTCCACGTCGTATGTTAGAGTCGGCTTCCGGTCTAACCAAATGCAGCTGAATACCAGTATATTACATGGAGCGACTGCCTATCTGACCTCCACAACCCAGTTACTGGGTAATACAACACTCCTTGGTAAGGAGTGGTTGTCAGACTTTCGGGCTTCTGACAACCCATAACTACTGTCAAAAATTCACAAATGACGGCTGGGACCAAGGGCTTAACGTGCTTTCCGGTGCACGGAGGGGTATGATGTTCATATATAAAGATCACCCATCTACAAACCAACCCCGGCAAGATCCGTGCGGCTGGAATTTCTTAGTCACAAACCCCTCTATCCGACTATGCCATTCATCCAATACAATGCATGGATGAATAACCACTTCCCAACTATCTACATAAATTCCTCGAATAGAAAACCCGTCATATAATTTATTATTTCTCGAACATAACTTTGCGAAAAATTTCATGGAAAGTTCAATAAATCACTGCGCGTATTGTACAATTAAATAAAAACAAGTGTAAACTAATTACATTTTAATGACTGTGAAACTGGTAATTTTATTTGACTGAATGATATTTGAGGTGATGTGTGGTTGTGCTGTCATGTCGTTGACTACTATCCAAAGAGAAATACGACTTGAATTGTTTAAACTTTGATTCCAGTGATTTGCACCTTTCCCGCCGTGGAAGCGACTACCAACGATCAACTAAATCCAAACTAATATTAAAAAGCTTAAGCGTTAGTTCGTGTTGAACGAACTAATTCTACTATCTAACATCTCAGACTATATAACATCATGCTAGAAGCCTTATTAGGAGCAGAACAAAAAGAAAAAAGTCACGAATACACTACACGTACCCCCACAAAACACCCTCTCCCCTCTCATACACCACACCACACTCCATCCCAATTCCCATCCCATCCCCCACACACATACTCACACATTCATATAGAGAATCAGGTCATTATGGGTTTATTGTTAGAATCACACACTTAAATAAAGGGTAATTTTGTATACGTAGTAACTAGTAGAACACTGACTCCTAGGTCACAGGGTTTTCCTAGTTTAGAAGGCAGGGTTTTCCTCTATTTTTGCAGCCTTTTCCCAAAAACCAATTTAAGATACCTATGTGAATTTTTATTGTTATTGTATACAAAGGTTTTTTGTGTCAATAAGCTTATTTTATTATTATAATACGAAGACCTCGCAAGGGCAGGCGATTGGATGCGACGCGAGGGGGGGGATCGGGGAGCAAGAAATTTTACGCGGACGAAGTCGCGGGCAGAAAATAGTAGACTATAAACCTATGTCAGCAATCCAACCCCACAGTAAAATGCCATACGACATAATGCTGCGTAAGTTGCTAAAATAGACCTAACGCGCGGTTTCTACTTCTGTTAACTGTCTTATCTTTCTAACAGCATAAGTATGAGGTCCCATTGAAATTTCTAGTCTACCGAGATTCCTAGGAAAACCGTTTGATTAATAAATTCCAGTTTTTCTCAATTCAGTATAATGTCACATACGCTACTTCTAACATTGAGTAATTTAAATGTAATCATTTGTTTTTTTTTTATGTAGTACCAAATTATTTACAGTAATCTAATCTGAGGGGTAATTGCGGAACTTTTTATCGGTAGGAATTTAAACCAATATTTATAGTTAAACAACATTCATTGCGTTATTTACGTTGCTGAGCCGACAATTTATTCAAACAAATGACGCAATGGTTTAGAAATAATCTTCAATCCCATTCAGATTCTGATAAGTTGTGCGTTTCGCAATTAGGGTGCTGGTCTTAGACCTGCAGAATACAGCAATAGCTTTATTCTTCAGGTCTCAGACCAGACACACAGAGAATACACTTTATCAAGATTTCTGGGGTAACAGACAGACTGGTATACTTTCGCATTTTTATAATACACTGCTATAGCTTTTGCCAGCGGCTTAGCCCGCTTACTACATATATAAACCTTCCTCTTGAATTACCCTGTCTACTGACGAAAACCGCATTAAAATCCATTGCGTAGTTTAGAAGATGTAAGTGTGATGATGATGGTGAAGTGTACAAACACGAAATGTGACTTTGTCTTATACTATTTAAAGAAGAGGTATAGTATTCACACTCAAATTCACGACAAAACTGTTAATAACGTGGAAGTTCTCAAATTACAAAAAGATTCCGGTCCACGCCCTTATAAACCATTGTTCCACATTTCCTAATAAAAACTGATTTCGGCCATGTATTGTGAAAAACTGTTAGGTTCATGGTGTCTAAAACCTCAGCGATTAAAACAATGGTGACCTAATAACGGACAGCGGTGTGATCCATTGCGAAACAGTGATTCATTTAATTAATGAATGGCTGCTAAATAAAGCTGTATAGACAGTTGTGTCAAGAGGGTTACACATAATGTTTCTGTGAAGTCGACACTCTAATTGATTAACACAATTAAATTTGTGGTACAGACATCTTTCTCTGGGACAAACATCATAATCGCGAAAAAAATATTAGTTATCTTATGCACTCTGGTGGAACAGGTATTGCAGTGTGCTGCCTGACTAAAAGAATAGCACCATTCCTGTGGGTGTCGTAATAGGCGACTAAGGGACTTACTAGAGAATGGGCAGTCGCGTTCTCTTGCGCTAAACCATACTGCGATCGTCAACTTAGGCAGGTTGACGATCGCTTGGCGGGCGCCAAGCATGACGATTATTGCAAACCCCCATTTTTTTTGGGAGAGGCCTATGTCCAGCGCTGTACGTGTCTGCTGAAATGATGGTGATGAGATCGCGATCATTTGGAAAAAAAAAATGTCACGGAAACGTTTTGAACATAATAATTTGTCAAGTTGTGAAAAGCAGAAGTCAAAGTATAGTTATAAAATACATAATTATAATCTCATTCAAATTAAGCTGGGAGTCAGCACTTTCTAAACATCAAAATTACATCAGAGTGTCCCCTAAAATGTTCGCCCTTCACCGCTTCCTAGGGCTTTCGCTGGGAAGAGGAAGTGGCGCAACAAACTGCCCAGCAGCACATGATTAATTGAAAAATTGGCTACCTGCCAGTTAGTCTGCAGTTCAGGCAAATTTTTAACCTACTTTTTTCGCTGCTTCTTCTGTCAATCATGTTGACCACATTTTCTAATGATTGACAGGAATTTGTATGCATAATGGAAGTATGTGTTTGTCAATTTAAATTCCTAACAAAGTTTGTTTATCAATCATAGGATTAGTCCTATGATTGTTAAACAAACTTTGTTAGGAATTTAAACGTGTTTCACAAGATTCCTGAAATTATCAATGTAGGTATAAGCACATGATATTACCGCTCAAGCTCCCAAAAAGGTTTTAGTACTACGTAGTAGACTAGTAGTCAGATAAGAAACGCCGACTTAATCTAGTTTCTAAAATATGATTTACATGTAAAAGTGTTTGGACGAACCTACTTGCAGAAATAAAATCATTTATCACTATAAAATATTTTTTTTTACATGTTTATGCAGAATAAAATATATTTGGGTTCTAATCTGCAAATGTTTCATTTTAGAAGTATCTACGTATGTTCCTTTTCAGAATAAACTTTCTCTTAAGAAACAGCTATACCCAACACCTACTAATAGTAAGTAGAGCAAAACTCTATGTTCATATAAAATCTGTATACAATCTTCCCACTGCTGGTTTACAGACCTCCTCTCGAAGAGAGGGAATGGGCCCTAATCCAGCACCCGGGCCCAGGGCGGGCTGGTAGATATCACATGTTTCCGAATTTTTTGGTGCTAGGACATGCCGGTTTCCCCACGATGTTTTCCTTTGTCGTATTGAAAGCAGTGGTGGTGAAATATGAAATAATGTACACAAAAAAGCGCCTGTCTGGGTCACCTATGCACAACTACAATAATATATACTACATTAGAATTAAAACAATAGTGAACGAAAAACCGACAACTATTCCGGTTTCAAACTGTTAACAAGCCGTTTAGGAGAAAATCCGTAACGGCACCAGCCTTTCGCCCTACGGATGTACATCCGTTTAGCTGTGGGAAAAAACCATCCCTCTTCAACCTGCAATTCTAATGAAGAAATAAAAAACGAAACGTTATAATGAATACTTGTCTACAGGCACTGGCATTTAAGCATTCAACGGTTAAAGTTTGACCGTTGAAGGACTAAAGAAATTAATTAAAGGTCATCAATTATGGGAAGGTTATAGTCGTCATTCCGGTCGGTTACACAATAATTAAGGTGTCTCCTAAATAATTGTACACAGTTAGATTATCAAGGCTCGACTCAAAACAGAGAGTTGAAAATTGAACAATGCAAAACGGCCATTACTCCCATTTCAGCGAACAACATTCTAGAAGAGAGGTTTGTATGACCTCTTCATCAGCAAACCTATCTTTGGAAACTCACTTAGGTACTCTACGTTGGCACGGACGTAGAAATATCACTGCACGATTTTTCCTCGCATTCGATCTTTAACGCTCTGCTTAGCGCAGAGAGTTGAGAATTGAACAACTGTGTTTTTGGACGCGTTGGGATGCACGTTAGTATATTCTCCATGCTCAGTTTAATAAAGTTGAAAATACAATGCGCGATAAAATCCAGCCGCGATGATTTTGCGCCCGGAATATGGTCGAAAAGTTAAGCTAAAATAAAAATTTGCCCAAAACATGTTTACATCTTTAAGACCACGTTGTTCCATCTTATTTGTATGAATCGATATTCCAATGTAATAATTTTTTTTTAATGTTTGAAATTTTTTATTAAGTATATTATATGGATTACAGATTTAAATTAATAAAGAAAAAAAAATTATAACCTAAATTAACTAAAACCATTTACAAATTAAAAAATAGCGTCTAAAAATCATCCGCATCGCTGTCGACTGGTAGTGTACCCAAGAGACTGGTGGCATTACCACGTTGTACGGCAATGCTTAGCCTCCAATGAAATATTAAATAATCTTAGGTAGAGCGAAGCTTTTTCTTTGAGATCTTTGTTACATCGAGGCTGGCATTAAGTATACCATAGAATAATTAACTGATTCCACATTCAGGACTAAACGCATAGTTGGCACCTCACACCTGTCGTTTGAATTAATTAATATATCTGCATTCAAGGACTAGGTAAGGAGGTATTTACCAATCATCATTGTCACTCGAAAGAGAACCTACAGGCCATTATTACATACCTTAATCTAGGAGCAGTGGTGACCGGGTAACTACCGTGACGTCGTAGGTTCCAACCCTGATCGGCAATTATCTCACCCACACTGCTCTTAACAGTAAAGGAAAATATCGTGAGGAAACCGACATGTCCTAGAACGAAAAATTCATAGATATGTGACGTCAACCAACCCGCACTGGGCCCGCGAGCAGTGTAACTGTTTCCTGCACCAACCGGAGGTTTTCCTTGGGTGCACTTGTCTTCATTAAAAACATCTAACGGGCCTCTGCCAGTTGGCTATAGCTCCTTGTACGCTTTCCAAGGTCGGACCCGAGGTCCTGAGAAATGACAAGAGATTTAAAATAATAATAATATTGCATTCATTTGAGGAAAGATGGACGAGAAATGTGACAATATTTCCAGTATTACCGGATGCAGCTGAATATCAGTATTTTTAACCGACTTCAAAAAAAGGAGGAGGTTATCAATTCGACTGTATTTTTTATGTTTGTTACCTCTTAACTTTTGACTGGGTGAACCGATTTTGATGATTCCTTTTTATTTGAAATTTGCTCTCATTCGAACAATGGGATCCATGTTAAACCATATAAGTCTTAAATTTGCATTAAGTGTTTGCACGACAAATAAACGAATAACGCGATTAGATTAGTGCGGGGTATCTACCATAACTAAAAAGATAAAAATAAAAACTTTTTACAAAAAAATAACAACCAACTTCCTTAAAAACACACACTACAAAGTCAAAAATAACTTTAATTTCGGAAGTCGGTGGCAAAAAAAACCTTAATTACAGATCTTAAGACACCGACTTCCAAAATTAAAGTTATGTTTGACTTTGTAGTGTGTGTTTTTAAGGGAGGCGGTTGTTATTCTTTTGTAAAAGTTTTTTACATAGCCTCTCTGACCTCCGCAAGCCAGTTACACGATACTCTTTGGTAATTGCTTGCCAGTCTTTCGGGCTTTCGAAGACGACGACGACGAAGAACGACGGTCGGTTCGATAGCCGCAATCAACAGCTTTACGTGATTTCCAAGCATGGTATGTCAAGATGGTCCCCCATCAACAATGACGTTTTTATGACGTATCACCTCGACTCACACTCATTCGAGGCACCTCATAATTTCCTCAGTCTCACGTCTATGAATACCGATTTTGAGGATCTTTCGAGTCACGCCTTGAGGTCTCCTCGACCGAGTTGTGAGTCGAGAAGTTTTCGAGGTTGCGACTTAGAATATAAGTATAAGTGTTATGCGCCTCTGTTAGCTTCACACATTGGCCTTTGCAGCCAGTCAAGCGGCAAGCCGGCACCGTCGGCGCCCAGTTCACAACGCCATAATAATCGACGATACATCTTCCATTTCCCACATCCCACAAAAGGAGGATGGTGCTCGAACAATGGAAACGCTATCATCCTTTCTGATCGCGAGAATTGTACTCGCAATACCACTTCCGACCTGGAAGTAGCGGGTTCGGTTTTTCTATTTACTTAGGTAGGTAAATACTTACTGGTTTTTCTGTTTTCATAAGTTAACATAACGCCAGTAATGTTATGTGTATGTGCACTTATAGGCACACTTACAGTTTTATTTTATTTTTATGGTTCTTATGTTGACGTCGCGTCGGCTTCCAGTCTAACTGGATGGAGCTAAATACCAGTATACCTACCCCTTGATACGACTGGTTGTCAGAATTTCTGGTTTCTGACGATACGAAACAACTGTCAAAGAGATCCACGAATGATTCTAGATGTGAACAGACAGAAAAAAATAAGTTATGCCTGTTGAAACTCTAGAAGCGATTTTCACCAATGTAACAGAACGGGTTCAACACATCATCTAAGCTTCGTTCAAGAGCTGTCAATGTCATAATTGTTGTGGAATATTCACAACGTCAGCTCCTGAACGTGGCTTAGATGTTTTGAACCTGTTCTTTTACATTGGTGAAATTGAAACGGCAAACTGATTAAGATCAGTTTGCCGTTTCACTGTTTTCCTATTTCACTATCAAAGAATCAATATCGTAATTTTAAGAGGTGTAAGTTTTTAGGCAATGTAAGGTTTGAATCAATTAGTTTTAATAATTTTCCTGACTTTATACAACGAATAATATTATAATCGATAAGGAAGAAGATTTTTTTTTTTATTAACACGCATGTTAGCTTCGCCTGCCAGAAGTAATTCCTTTTATAAATTAATAAATGCAATGTTATTAGACGGAAGTATTATACGTACCTACCTAATAACAACTCATTCTTGCGTATCAAACGAGAAAATTAGGTATCGGAAGAGCAAAAATTGTTTTACGAAAAATCCGAAATATAAAATAATCTCTAACTTCAGGGCGATGACATAATCACGGATTCTTTACGAGTCATCATCTACTGCAGCCTTTCCCAAAGTGGGCGATAAAGCCCCCCTTGTGGGCGCTGCAGGCCTAAAGGGGGGTGATAAGAGACCCAGAAAAAAAATGGGGGCGTTGTGTAGAGTCTACACACCCCACTCAGTCTTTTCTGGGTCTCTTACCACCCCCCTTTAGGCCTTCAGCGCCCACAAGGGGGGCGTTATCGCCCACTTTGGGAAAGGCTGATCTACTGCCTAGCCTTGCCCCAACTAAGTTAGAGTCAGCTTCTAGTCTAAATAAATGCAGCTGAGAACTATTATTTTACTTGGAGCGACTTCTGAGTGTTCCGGGTGGAGCCGGACGTGAAGAATACCACCATCCCATTTCTTCCCGTGGGTGTCGGAAGAGACGACTAATGGACTTACTGGAGAATGGGCAGCAGCGTTCTACCACCATACTGCAATTGCCAACCCACTTGCCAAGCGTGGCGATTATAGCAAACCTCCGCCAATTTGGGGGAGGCATATGTCCAACAGTGGACGTCTTACGGCTGAAATATATGTATATATGTGACCTGAGTAAGTATTGATAGTTAAAACTTAATGACAAATGTCTGCATTCCTTAAAGCAAAAAGACTAATTTCTGCATTCCTCGCGTCTTTGCTTAAAGCCAATGCTTCATAGTCTCATCGCCTCCGACATATAAATTACAAATCTACCAGTCACGAGTGACTACGTTACTGCTAGTCTAGGCAGGCGAGAAGGTTCGGCGACCACAACATCGCAAAGATAGAGATCACTATCTAAGTGGATAAACCAAATAGTAAAGTGTGTGTTATTTATTTATTTGGGGACAACAAATACATAGTTACCTTATATACTGACACCTTACCAAACCAGTACATATTAATAAAAATATGCAACTGACGCAGTTCATGATCTATCATGCCTTTTCCCAACAATATGGGGTCAGCTTCCAGTCTAACCGGATGCAGCTGAGTACCAGTATTTTCCATCGAGCGACTGCCTACCTGACGTCCATAACTCAGTTACTGGGTGACACGATAGCCCTTGGTAAGACTGGTTGTCAGAATTTCAGGCTTCTGGTGACCCGTAACGACTTTCTGAGGTCTACGAATGACAGGCGGGTTTAACCTGGTCTTGGTATGTAAACATGGTAACCATCCAGGGACCAGCCACGACAAGTATCATCTCATCGACCGACTCGTGCTGTTCTTTTTACTTAGCCACAAGCCTCTACTCTATTTTTATCATATAGACATTTTGTAACGTCATACAATAAAATATACATACAACATACATACAATACAATCACGCCTTTTTCCCATGGGGGTTGGCAGAAACCACGGAACGCCACCTGCTACGATCTCTACACACTTCTTTTGCCTCGTTTAGGTTCATACAATTGGTCATACACACACGCCGGTTGCGAGCACTACGCACCTGACCTTTCTGAAGAACGTCACCAGTAAGGTCACTATATGTCCTCCAAGGGCGAAATAACATAAAATATACCGACAAGCAGCAACTCAAGTAGCAACTCTGGTAATAAGGGGATTTAGAATCAATTGATTCTAAATCCCCTTACCCAGAGTTCTAAATACATTACAAATTCCTAAAACTCGCTATTAATATGAATTCTGTATTTTGTTTTAGATTGAGCTCTTCGTTATAAACATATTAAATTGTAATCACCAAAGAAGACTTCCAAATTTCGCGCTATGTCTAAGTTGTCAAAGTGTCCTACTGGAGGGAGGTATTAGTAATCATACTTTTGAGCCACCTCTCTTGTATGAAGATGGCGTTCTTATCTGCTAGGAGCAACACTGCTCTATGCTGTGGTCCAACATTTGCACTATACGAGCGAAAAAGAACAGACCAGTCTTAAAAACTTGCATCATCTATAAACAATAGCAAACATTCGCAACAAGCCTATTACAAGTGTTACAGCTCTATCACTGACCCATTGCATAGTTTTGCTATTTTGCATCTTAAAACACTTAAATAACATTGCAAGAGTAGGAATTAGACGACCCAACACAGCGTTACGGAACAAAAAACGCAGCTGCATAGTAAAATATTAAGTCTCGCTGAGGTGTGGGTCATCCACACCTTATTGTAAGCTCATTTAGAATATTGATTAGGCCGTGGACGTGATAAGGGTCCGAATCTAAGCGAACGTAACAAACGCGAGGGTTTAAACGTTTGTTTGTTCCTCGCACGCCGCAACCGCAGGACAGATTTAGATTGACTTTATTTTACAGAAATGATTTAGGTTTGTATACCCAGCATGTTCCCACTGCTGAGAAACTCTGAGAAGGAGTAAGCTGTCATCATGTTGGTAAATGTGAGACGCGATAGAGCTGCGCTATCTAGTCTTTAAGCGTTTGCTATTAAATGTCAAATAATTTTGAACGAGGTGGCCCATGTTCCAATTAAGAACGAAAGCAAGTTACTAATGAGAAGATGTTGACTATGGTCTTATAGAAGCTGCACTGGTGGCCTCTCACAGACTTGTTATCCTAAACTTATGAGGAATGGGAGAGGCCTATATATATGTATTAGTGCCTGTAGAACATTTAATTTTATTTTATGAAAACACTAGCTGACCCGACAGACGTTGTCCTGTCTCTTTGATGATATTTGAGCACGCATTCTGTCAATTCTATGTCAAATGTCATAATGTTACATTAAAAAAGTTTACATTGTCCTATTATATGGTTGTTAAGTATTCTTAAATAAGTGTTCTTAAATTTTCTGATTTTCCGCGCAATTTTTTAATTTTTTTCTTTCATAAGAACCTTCTCCTGACAATTATAAACACAACAACAACAAAAAAGTGAAATCGGTACAGCCGTTCACGCGTGATGGCGTGACCAAGGGAAATAGGGATTCATTTTTATATATCGTCGGTTCAGATGAACAGGGTATTAACTCAAAAAAGCCTATTTTTCAGGAGACCGATTTGAAGTTTTCAAATCAATATATATTTCCATTTCCGTTAATAATTGGCTAACCTCACTTATATATCTTGTAAACTTACTTTATTGATAACGTTTTTGTTCTCTTCACGAGTTTGTTAATTTTGTTATTTCTGAGAAAAAATAGAAAATCTACAGGCAAGAATATAATAATACCTTTTTACACAAAAAATACTTATAAACCAAAGTACTAACTAGAAAATTATATTTTCATAAAATGCTATTTTGAGAGTCTATGTTACCTTTCGATTATTATTTTTTTGATTTTTTTTTAATATTATGTTTATTTTGCTATGCCATCCTATTTTTTCATGATTTGTTAATTCATTTAGTTATGAGTAAGGAGCATTCATACTACTACCATGTTCCACAAATATTAGGAGTAAATTTTCAAAATAATATTTAATGAAAGCAAACATTTATTATTATTAATTATATAATTATTGATAATATTTTTTTTGTAGTTTTTGTTTTTTAAACTATTGCCTTAATAATTTATTATCAAATGTTTATTTATTTTAAAAATTCACATAAAAATAGTTTTAACATTTGTTTTTTTAGCTTTGTTTTTACGTTGTTATGCAACGATGTTCGTTAGTTAGAAAGATCGCATAATTTTTAGTAGGACTGTAATTTTAGGTCAAATATCGTAAATTTTGAGTTAATACCCTGTTCATCCAAACGAACGATAAATAGATTTGGATGTGCTCATTTTCTCGTCATATTCACTTATTGGCCTTGTACATACAAAAGGCAGTTGCTATTAAAAATTGAACTAAATATAGCAGTACGATCAACTATGGCATCTTTACTTTCTATGAGCAACTTTACCCATGAGTACTTCAATATACATAACTCAATTACTAAACATCTGTTACCGCCATTAAATAAAAAAACTCTACTATTTCTACAAGATTTTTAGTAATTGAGAGATATTTGAGATGCTCATGGAAAGCAAAGATGCCATATTTGACAGTAATAAATTCAACTCTTGCAGTTATAGGTTGGCTGGTGGCATAACGCCTGTTAAGACGTATTGCAAGTAGAAACTGATAACAATCTGATAAGTTCCATGTTGTATTTTACGCTGTTATCAGCATGAAATCGCGTTAGTTGGCAATTTTACTATCGGAAATTTTTTCGCAATAGTTTTGGATCTATCAATGATAGAAATGACACAACACCAAAGTAGCAACAAGTGACCAAGTCGTCAATCTGCCTAGACTTTTCCCACATATGGGGTCTGCTTCCAGTCTAACCGGATGCTGCTGAATGCCAGTATTTTACAGAGAGCAACCGCTTAACTGACCTCCACAAACCAATTACTGAGTAACGCGATACCCCTTGGTAGAATTGGAAACAGTTTATAAACAACATAGTGATGTTAGTGTCTTTTTATTTATACTTACTTATAAACAGGTTAGTTATGAATTAACGTAGAAACCCAGTACATAATATCACAAATAATTATGCAACTGACGCAGTTCATCATCAGGTGCCTAGCCTTTTTTCATCTAATTTGGGGTCGGCTTCCAATTCTGCACGACGCAGCTGAATACAAATATTTTATAGGGACCCACTGCCGTTCTGACCTACCACAAGTAAGCCTAATTACCAGACTTGGGCTTTTGACTGCACGTAATAAAGGTCAAAGCAAAGGCCTTTGAATGACAGCCGGGAACATCGAAGGGGAACTGTCCGCGGCAAGCGTCATCTTCGATGGACCAGTTCCTGCTATCGACAAACGTGCACTGAAGATAACCAAGCATCATAGCCACAACAGCTGTTTCTTTGCTAGTCATTTACGTACAGGACACACGGCACTTATACTGCCTCTTTGGTCTAGAGGTCCCAACGTCACTACTGAGCAAAAGGGTGGGCTAAGTGATTGGGTCTTCCCATCAGATATTCCTCAGGTTGGAGTCTGGGTTTGTGGTCGTTTCATGGCAATAGGCACGTCCCATATTACGTGGGACTTGAACATAAAATAGGCGTGATGCCATAGAAAAAGAACCTTGGATTAGGGGCACAGGACATTTTTTTATTTGAATAGGTAGACGATTTTGGTCCGTGTGGTGACGAACGTAAAGTATCATCCTATTTCTGCCCGAAGGCGACTAAGGGACTTACTAGAGAAGGGCAGCAGGTTCTCTATGTATTTTATCACAATACTGCGATCGCCAACCTGCCTGGCAAGCGTGGCGATAATGGCAAACCGCCCCAAATTGGGGGAGGCCATACAGCTGTGGACGATTTCCGACTAAAATGATGATGCTGATGATGGATTTGTTCCTCTAAGAATTAGGATACCGGCAAAACCGAGGCCAGTACATAATATAAGTTAATCACTTTCAATCTTCAAATTTAATGTCTAGACAACTTTATTCTCATACATAAAACGTTTTCATGCGCCATTGTTGTCGACTAAAATAAACCAAACGCAATTTTGTTTTTTGTCATACAAAATATTGTGTATTACCTACTATTCGTTTTTAACCGTTAGTTTCATATGAACAAAGGTATCATTACGACCGGTCGTAAGGTCACTGGAGCAACAGTAAAAGTAGGTAAAACCATAATTTCGATGTTTAATTTTCTACAAACTTGAATAGGATCTATTAAAATCTAGTCGACCTTTTTCTTAGAACTGGTTTCTTTTTTTCTTTATTGATGTGCAAACTGGTCGTTACATAATAGAAAAACAAGGGCATGGATTTTGATTAGGTAGAATTAAACGATTTATTATTAGTTGTTTATTAAATAATTGCGTCTGGGCTGATGCTAATTGGTTTTATCTTCACCTATGTAATGCTCTGATGATACTGGAATCTTCCACGATTGTACACAGGATTACACAGCAGGAATGGTTTTAGCTTTTTTAGATTGGACTCTAACCTTGCCGTGGATTCAAACCCAAATCCCGAGTTACACATTGTGTTTTCCTACACAGGTATTTAACAATAAAATAATACCTTATGAGTACAAAAATAAAGTTGATTTTGCATATTGTAAAGGCCATAGATATAGCTATAAACTGTGTGCTTCCTGTTACACGATTTATTGCACCGGAATCATGGGGCTCTGCTCTGGTTCAAATTGCATGGGGTCCCAAGCCGTGCCTAACAGCCGCGACGCGCATCCTAACGACTCGTGCTACGTCACAAATGGTCCCGAAGATAAATCTATGCTACGGAATCTAAAAGGGCTACGCGCGTAGCATTCTTCGTCTTCTTTTAAGCGTGTTGATAACAATCTCAATAGAGTTAGCCTAGAATTTGGCTACGAGCTTAGCATTTTCAGTAGCGTCCATCAACTCCTGTAGCGTGCAAACAACAGGACTCGCTGGACAAGAAATCAAATGCCGCATTGTTTGTGGGACAGCACCACATTTACACTAAAGGATTGCTCAGGTGAAGAGTCGTCTGTTAATCTCCACCTGAGCAGGTTTTCTTTACTTCAGCCTACCTCAGTCCGGAGTCTATATAAAGACTTCCAGGAACGCCAAGGCAACTCGTGTCCAGGTGAGAGATTTTCAGCAGGTGGAACGGACGGGTTTGGTAGGGACGCGCTATGTCGCCACAGGGTTAGTCTAGCATTTACCTATCTTTATATATATAATTCTACTGTACGTGTGTATGTCACTGAACTCCTCCTAAACGACTGGACTGATTTATATGTTTTTTTTTTGTGGGTGGTTGAGTGGATCCCTGGATGGTTAAGATTTACAATTGGACCCGATAGGTGGCACTGTTCGCACAGAGCAACGTCTGTCAGGTCCGCTAGTTTCTTATATAATCTCACCTATAATGACCTGTTTCTGAAGGAAATTGTGATCGCTATCAGATCATGACCATTGTAGATTATACAACAGGGGACGGTGTTTCCTTATGTAACCTTTAATAAATTCGCCTCATATATCTGTTGCAAGTCAGTTTATTTGAAGCTACAAGCATTAGTTACCTTACTGGTCAACACTTACGATTATATCGGCATCGCTAAAATCTGATAAAAAGTTTAACGTGCAGGTAATTGACTTAAGAAAAACCAAACATCCAAACATGCTATTTATTGTTCCTAACGCAAAACAAGTAAAAGCAAAACTTAGGTAAGTGGCACGTCAAAAATTCATGGTAAAAGTACACATCACGTTGATTGTACACAAACACGCACTTCCTTTAGGAAATATAAATTATTTATGAAATAAAACCAGGCAGACATTTAGCTTGATATTTGTAGGGTGACTCGGACATCGACTTACAAACTCTAACCATCAATCCTGCGCATGATTCTGGACCCGACAGAGACCCTAGGGCGCAGAAATTTTTCGTCGTATGAGACTGGTCGCCGACCCACACGGTCAAAATATATAGACGGAACAACAATGATTTTTCGGCGAAAAATTTTATGGTTTCAGAATCATAAACTGAATACATAGTAGGTAGCGCGTCGCCTTGCCTACCCGTATTATTAAATACTTTCACCTTCTATATTATAATACAATTCAGTAGAATATCAGAAAAAGGTTAGTAATCAATTCACATACGTATTTAACTTACCGTGTCAACTGCCTCTTCACCAGAGGTGCACATCTTCACCGAATTCTGCCTCTTGGTGGTCACAGATCTCGAGGAGTACCGGTGCGACAACCTCCTCGCAAAGTTACTCTTGAAGTCTTCACACCTCATTATGGACTCCACTGGTCTACTGAACTCCTGGTCCAGTGGGCCGGGAACCTCGTCAGCATTTTGCATGAACATCGTTGTTTATAAAACACGTTAAAAGTCATTATTTACGAGCCACTTCATTTAAAAATAAAGATCGTAACTTGAATTTAAAGTGTCTATAGTTTAGCGCGCGCGCATACATGCACCCGTCGTCGCGCGCGGTGTATGTGGTACTGAGTATAACACCTGTCTTGTGTACACCTTGCAAACACTACTCGTAAATATACAATTATACATGCATTTAAAGGTTTCTACGATACATTTTTTTTATATATTATAACTAGTTTAATATTCCGCAGTACAGTGTTTAAATAAGCAAAATATATTTTTAAGAGATTCCGAAAATGTTGTGTTTTCAAGAATGCTTTTAGTGACATCTAGTGCTGCATTTAGATTTCTGTTTCGATCCGTGGAACGTAACGGAACGTAACGCACGCTGGAGTTCATTATTTTATCCAAAGATGGTTCTGTATAAATGTTAATACTAATCACAAGATGTCACTACTCTAGTCTCAAAGAAGAAGATTCCATAACTTGTAGAACCTCCGTGAAACCAGTTACCTTATTTTTTTTATTTTGACAACTGTCACTCATGTTTTCGGATTGTTTTACCAGGTTGGGCCTTAAAACCCTCTAAATTATTAGAAAGTTTGGAAATATGGTTAATTTAATTGTTGTCTGTCCATCCGCCACGGGCCATCAGTATTTAGAACAATAAAAATGGAAATTAAAGAAATACCAACAGGCAAAGACCTAAAAAGATCAGGTAAAAAAATGTTTTTATCAAGACAGGCACTTATGACAGGCCTCGAGCTAAATACATAGGAAGTCTGTAGGTATTTGACGTCTTCCGGTGGTCTAAATCTTCTTTGCATTGTTGGCGCGATTAACGCAACTTTAATCTGCGCCAAAATAATACTTACATTTTATTTTATGCCTAGGTCGATTTCTCAAGGGGCAGGGCAAGTGTATACTCCAATACTATATTAATAAGCCCATAATACAATGTACCAATGCATGCAAGACTGTGTGTTTCCCCAATGTTTCGGCCACTTACGACATTTTGTCATGTTTAGATATCACTATTCTGCCACCAGTACTCCTGACTGTAAACGCTCTAAAAATCTTAAGACTGTTATCACTGAACAGATAAATAGTTTGAATAGACTCACCGTTGACGATATAAGTAAGTACTTGTAAGATATTCGTAATAATGAATTTATTCTAAGAAGGTATCTAAGGCAAGGCTTGGAGGAGGGCCAGAGTAGGTTGATATAACTATACAACATGTTACAATATTAACGCAAGACCTCATCCACCACAGTTGAGGTAAAAGCATAATACCTACAATGATCAAAACTTTTTTTTTAAACAAACTGATAATATTAAGAAAATCATATTGACCCTATTATTACTTTACGCATTTTAAATCGAGTCTTATTGCCTAGATTTAAGATTTAATTTTTACCGGCTCAATCAGCGGTACGTATGGGAAAAGCATACATATTTTTTGAAAGAAATACTCATAATAAAAGTTACTAAAATTGATTCAGTAGTCCATTATAAACAAATTATTTTCGGACTTACGTTTATTCTGTTACACCTTGTATAAAAAATTATAAATATTCTAGGTTGTGATATAAGTAAAGATAAGTCGGGGTTTTTTTTAGGAATCAACAGTCGGATTCTGCTGGACGATAAAAATTGATTTGTTGATCATCATTTTATGACGCAAACCGGGTACTTCCTGGCCACTCTTCTCTTCAGAACCGAATAGGTAAGTAACAAGTAAGAAAAATATTATCAGAGACTGCACTATATCGTTCTCTATGCATGTTACCACCATACTGCTATCGCCAACCCGCCTGCCTAACGTGGCGATTATCGTGCAAATCCCCCCCATCCCCTTGTTGGAGGAGGCGTATGTCCAGCAGTGGAAATTATGATGATGATGAACTTTGGACCCCTCATCACTGCAAGGTAGTCGCTTTTCCAGCTTGATATCAGCGAATGACAGAATTCCGAGCGACTAGCGGCATCGTCATAATCGCTGAAACGCCTGCTTTAGCTTTTTTTTTCAAGACTCGTAAAAAAAAATAGTAGACATTGAACACCACGTTTAAAGGGTTCACGATTCAAAACGGCTTGACGATTCTTGAGTTTTTAACTATTAGACCAGGTATCCTCAACCTGTGTTCCTTCACCGATATCAGCAATGTCAAAGATAAACTCAGAGGTACTAATGAATTTAAATCGTTTCATTGGCATTTGTCCCAATTTGAATCTACAAATTGTACGTGAGCAAAAAAAAAACGGAATTTTAAAATCTCCAATCTTAGTACTCACTCTCGTTTAGAAAGAAATCTTGTGCAAAACTGTATGCTTCTAGACTTTGCGGTTTAGGCTGTCCTATGTCGCCACATTCAAGAACTAGTTCAGCCTTAATAAATTTTAATGATTTAAGCTGAAACTATGCTAGGAAGCCTTTTATAGCTAAATAGAATATTCAGATAATGAGATATTTATTATCCCGTGTGGTGCCGGACGTAAAGAATACCACCACTCCATTTCTTCGAAGGTGTTGTAAGAGGCGACTATGGGGCATTTTACCAACATACTGCGAACGCCAACCCGCCTGCCTAGCGTGTCGATCATGGCAACCCCCCCCCCCTCCCAAATTGAGGCAGGGCGATGTCCAGCAGTAGACGTCTTTTGGCTGAAATGATGATGATGATGACAATATTCAGGACAAAAAACGGCCTACCCAAATATCTCAATCAACTCAGCCTATCGTGGTCCACTGCTGCACATAGGCCTCTCCCATGCTGCGCCACAACATCCTGTCCTTCGCCTTCCGCATCCAGTCTGTCCGAGCCACCTTTTTAAGGACGTTGGTCCATCTAGCTGTGGGGCGTCCCACACTACGCTTGCCGATACGCGGTCTCCACTCTAGGACTCGTCTGTTCCATCGGCCATCGGTCCTTCGACAGACATGGTTTGCCCACTGCCACTTCAGCCTGCTTACTCTGCAAGCTATGTCGGTAACTCCAGTTCTTTTCCGGATAACTTCATTCCTGATTTTATCCTTCAAAGAAACTCCGAGCAAAACCCACTCCATAGCACGCTGAGCGACCTTAAATTTGTGGACTAGCCCAACTGTCAGTGTCCATGTTTCGGCACCGTATGTCAGAACGGGAGCCCAAATATCGTTTCTTGACATTGTTCGTCAAATCGTTGAGCTCCTTACGGTCTAATCTGACACTGGGCTTTAAAAGAGACTGTGACCTCTGAGTTTATTTAGGCCTTTCTTCTCAGAGTAGTCAGATAGAAAACTACGTTTCATCTAGTAAAAAAAAAATTATGATTGACGTGTAAGAGTGCTTCTTCAAACAAAATCATTTATCTATGTCATAAAATAAAATCTTATTTTTTTTTATTTCTATAGTTTTTCTGCTGAAATATGGCGGGTGCTAAGTCTCCACCGAAACTGGACATCTGTAGTACCTTCGACCTGGTGGAGATCGTGTTCATATGCGTGTTGTTCACGTTCGTTCTAATATTCTTGACGCAAGCTTGCCGCATCCTGAGCGCAGGCTTCATAAATCGGACATCCGGCGGTACCGCTTAAGTAAGTAGTTGATACCCTGACATCTTCATTTTCTTTCATTCTTTACTTAGTCCCTATAAATTGTATCTCAATTATGTTTCTTGCATAAATATTTCACCTCAACTACCTCGTTGGTGTAGTGGTGACCTTCAGAGAATGAGCTCCTGGTTCAATCCCCGGTCGGGCAGTGTTATTGGGTTTTTTCTATCTAGAATTTCGGATCAGCAACCTGGAGGCTGGAGTTGTGCCCGGTTGATGGCAATAGGGTTACCCCCTATTACATGGGACTTAAACATTGATGGCAAAATGTGGGTGTACTATAAGTACCTACACCTCTGCCTAACCCCTCGTGAAAACAAGGTGTGATGTTATTTCACTTCAAATAACGTGTCTATTCAAGTAAAATAATGGGTTTCTGTTCTCTAAAGAAATTATACTGTATATTCCTATTTTTCAAAGTCACTAAAGCTGAATTAACTCGAATTTAATGATTTTTGGCCTTGGCTACATGGGGTGTTTAATTGTTGCAAAAGGTTCACTATCTTGTCCTGGAAAGAATACGTGAAATTAGAAGTTAGTCTGTATTTTGAGCTCCTAGGAGATACGTACTCTCTATTTAATTAGGAAACACTTGGTACTCTTAAAACACCCATAATAAAATGTCGATGAAAATAAAATAAAATGTTCTATTTTCATTTTTTTTTAGCCAAGGTGTAGCATTGGTTACATTGATTTGAGCAAATGAGGTTTGACAGCACAGTGACAAGGGTAAGGCTCCTGTCCTTCTGCTTACGACGAAGCGACTACCTATGAATAATTTTGTCGCATAAGAAACTCACAACAAAGAGAGTTCTCAGCAGTATGAACAGTCAGCAATAAACAAAATATTTTTCTAAAAGAGATACGTAAAAATCTTAAAATAAATGTAGGTTCCATTACGATTCTTAAGCTAGCGAACAGTCGGTGGCTAGTCGCTTCTTTATTGGCGGGACGGGTGCCTCATCTATACTAATATTATAAAGCTGTAGAGTTTGTTTGTTTGTTTGGTTGAACGCGCTAATCTCAGGAACTACTGGTCCAAATTGAAAAAATATTTTTGTGCCGGGTAGCCTATTTATTAAGGAAGGCTATAGGCTATACAACATCACACTACAATCAAAAGGAGCGGAGCAGCAACGAAAAATGGACGAAAATTGTCAGGCAATTCGATGCGACGGGAAGGGTCACGAAAATTTTACGCGGATGAAGTCGCGGGCAGAAGCTAGTATGCTATAATTATAAGAAAGCAGGTCAGTGTTCCTTGTGGTGCCGGACATAAAGAAAAACATCATCCCAATTCTTCCCGTGGGTGTCGTAAGACGCGACTAAGGAACTTCCTAGAGAATGGGCAGCACCGTTCTCTATGCATTTTTAACCGACATCAAAAAAAGGAGGAGGTTATCAATTCGACTGTTTTTTTTAAATGTTTGTTACCTCATAACTTTTGGCTGGGTGAACCGATTTTGATGGTTCTTTTTTTATTTTACATACTGCGATAGCCAGCCCGACTACCAAGCTTGGCGATTATGGTAAGCCCTCCCAAATCGGGGGAGGCCTATGTCCAGCAGTGGATATCTTTCTGCTGAAATGATGATGATTATCTTCTAATTATATAGTGTGTTATATACACGGTGTGACGTAAGTAGTGGTCCACCGTTCAGGATTCGATGAACCAGATAATTAACTATAACAATTAAATTTTTTAAACATTTTTACCCAAGGGTTCCGAAAATATTTCATTTTTGTCTTTTATTTACGAAATTTCTACCTTTTATTACATATTTGTTTGTAGTTTCAACAAAAACCATTATTTTTTCATTTTGATTTCTGTTACTTACTGCTGAATACTAGAGCTATCATGATAAATTGTGATTTTTTATGTAAATTCAGCTCTTTTGAAGAAAAAGTTGGTTCTTCTCTAATTTTAACCCCAATTTTTAACACACAATCAAGATCAAGAGCAATTTTTGTAAAAAAAAATTGGGTAATAATGCTTAAAATTTTTAATTGTTATAGTTAATTATCTGGTTCATCGAATCCTGAACGGTGGACCATTACTTACGCCACACCCTGTATATATATATTTTTACAGCAATAATGGCAACGAAAGAGTCACAAGCCATCAAATAAGAAAACCCTTCCGCATGGCGACGAAAGGTCAAAGTGAGAAGTAAGCATAACACATTAATTATAATTATAGTTACCTACACATAGGGTTGCCAGGCGTCCAGATAAAGCCGGACACAGTCATGCTTTTTGGTTGTGTGTCCGGCGAAATTAGACGGTGTCCGGCCTGTCCGGCTTTTTGTTACGCTTTTCAAATTTGATCATTTATGCCTTGGTTTCCGCTCCACCCGTGTCACCTTGTGTCGCTAGCGCAAACGAGCGAATTAGCACAGTCCTCCCCGCCTTATTACTACTCAATTTTAAAGAAAAAATTGCTTTTAAACCAGGTGTCTGCCAACCAAATGTTAATTCGTTTATGCTAAAAGGATTTTAAAGCGTACTCTTAGTTCTGCCAGAGTAACGGGATTTGGTCGAAAGAGATACCGTGGCCCTAGCATATGGGCAACTGAAGGAACACGGGTGGGTTTTAGTCAGTAAAAGTCTGACATACCCTTCCGCTCCACCCAAAGCGCGCGAGCGGGAGACGTCATTTGATGATTTCCCACCCATAAAAAAAGCCTTTTTACCCAAATGTCCGGCTGAACTGACTGGTCTGTCCGGCTTTTCGGATTTAAGACCTGGCAATCCTACCTACACAAATAATAGCTACTAATTGGCAACTAAGTATAGATTGATGAATACTTACTCACCGCGCTTATTACGTGGATCAATTAACGCACATTGGATTAGCGACTAAATAGTTGCTTAAGCAACTGTTCTGATCGAGAGAAATGATTTTTCGAATTCTCTCCTAAAAAAAAATCGACAAAGATTGCTCAAATGTTCATGCTAAAATAGGCAATCTGTGACCTGCTGACTACAGACTAGTGACAACTGTCTATGACAAATAACTGAAACGTGATAACCACTATGGCACTCATCACATCGGCAATCTCGATGATCTATGTATATCTGGGATCCTTGCCAGTAAACATGTTTGTGTTAAAATTAAATGTCATATGTATTACAAATAAAAGAAATTATTACGCGGGTATCGCAATATAGCTCAAAGAGATAAATCATAATAAAGGCTTACTTTCTATCCATTGTTAATTTATTCCTTTTTGGTCGGATTACATGGGCTCACAAATTTCAGTTCTGTTTTGTTTCGTCGATTAAACTGCAATGTTCCCAACTCAAAAAACACTAATATCAGGATAACTAAAAGTCGTTGAGCAGACAAATTTTTCTAATATATAAAGTGATGGATTAGCAATATTATTTTTTTTAAAACCGATTGTGATAGATAGAATGTTACACAATTATGGTGCTAGTGTTACTGTGTGCTTGTTTGTTTGTAACCGACTCCTTTGGACTTGATTTTGACCCATTTCAAACGGTCAGATTTCATTCAAACTTTGTCGCCTCCTCGTCAGGGTTACCAGGAAAGCAAAAAAAAACCTGCTTTCGAAAACTACGCTGACTTACGTCACAAAATTCGATACTCCCTAAAAAATAGAAAATATATATGTAATCATTTAAAAAATACAAAAAATCACGATCCCACAGAAAAACAAACTGCTTTTTAGTTTGCTTTTGTATGGAAACTTGTTTTTTAGTATTTTTAAACTATTATTTATTAGTGGCGAAACGTGTAAGTTAACTAACTCCGAGTTTACAAACTCTACACTCATCCATTTCAGTAACCACCCGACTAAACGTGCAAGTGGGATAAGGTGATTTATTTTCACAGCAAAAATGGCAAGAAACGATTCTCAAGCCCTCAAATAAGAAAAATCTTCCGCATGGCGTCGAAGGGTCAAAGTGCAAAGTAAGTGGGAAGTAGGCATAACACCTTATTGTAGTTACCTACGCAATTATAGCATTGAAAGCAGTGGTGGCCCAGTGGTGTCGGTCCCGGCTTACGAGTTGTAGGTCGTGGGTTCGAACCCAGGCAGGCGCTTTACTTTATGTAAATAATTTCATCACCACTGCTCTCAAAACCGTGAAGGAAAACGTCGTGAGGAAACCAGCATGTCCTAGAACCAACAATTCGAAGACATATGATATCTGCCACCCTGCACTGGGCCCGTGTGCTGGATTACAGCCCACTCCCTCTCATCGAGAGAAGGCCTGTGTCCCAGCAGTGGGAACATAGGCTGATGATGATGATGACACAATTATAATAGCCACAAATTAGCGGCTAAGTATAGGTTGGAAAATACTTATTTACCGCGCTAAATAAGGATCCTAATAGGAGGAAGGGATCGGGATTAACGCACATAGGCTTAGCATCAGGTTGCTCAAGCAATTGTTCTGATCGGTTAACCCTTTTTTTGTACCGTGTGGTGCCGGACGTAAAGAATAACACCACCCCACTTCTTCCCGTGGGTGTCGTAAAAGGCGACTAAGGGACTTACTTGAGAATGGGCAGCAGCGTTCTCTATGCATTTTACCACCATACTGCGATCGCCAACCCGCCTGCCAAGCGTGGCGATTATGGCAAAGCCCCCCAAATTGGGGGGGGCCTAAGTCCAGCAGTGGACGTCTTACGGCTGAAATGATGATGATGTTGAACCCTTTTTTTATGGGTGGGCAATCATCATATGACGTCGCCCGCTCTGGGCAGAGCGGGAGGACATGGCAGACTTTTATTGACTAAAACCCGTCCGTATTCCTTCAATTGCCTATATGCCAGGGCCACGGTAACTCTTCGAACAAATCTCGCGACCCTGGCAGGCATCGGGTGGCCCTAAGTACTCATTTTTTGAATTCCCTCTGAAAATCAGCTGCTTAAGCGATGTGTGGCCAGCTGACGGTCTAGTGACAACTGTTTATGACTAATTACTGGAAACGTGACAACTACTATGGCACTTATTACACCGGCAATCTCGATGATTTGTCTGGAATCCTTCATTAGTATCTGAAACTCTGTCACCGATTTTGATGACGGAACACGATCAAAAGATTGACCGTATTATGAATAACTACGCGATTTTTTTGGTGAGAACAAGTTATTTTTTTATGAAAACTTGAACCTAAGAGACCATTCTAGTAATTTTAAGAACTTTTACAGTCTGATCTGTCTCAATCTCTCAAAAATACCTCGAGTTTCCATACATTTTTGACAAGTATTTGACATTTGATTGGCGCGGAAATGAGACTGCTATTTTTTTTTAAATAAATAAGTCTTTAATCTTTATTTACCCTCTCTTAAATCAGACATACTCTACTTCTTCTAGAAAAAATTGGCCACACTATATTTAATTATAATGATTGGTGATGAAATATCAATAACGGTACAGCCTATTCCCAGAGTACTTGGCTCCATGGTAGTGTTGCACATAACACGCTTTTGTTAAGACGTTTATTTGTAACAGCACAGGGCAGATAGTGGGCAGTGAATGACGTAATACTGCGAAAGATCTGTTTCCGTATTGCAGTCTATTGTGAATTCTGAGTGTACAGTGATATAATGAAAATACACATTAAGCGGGCCCTAGACGATCAATTATATTGCACAATATCATGATATACGTAATGTTTTTGATCGTCTAAGGTTTGAGAGAGTTTAATTTACATTTGATCATTTTTTTAGTTTTTATTTCATATTTATGTGCATTTTTTGTTTTTTAAGAATCTTTTATTCTCTCATATTAACCGTTGTTCCGTATAGCCTAAGGCAGTGGTTGTACTTCTAAGTGTGTACATCTGTTACATCATTGACAATACCGGGATTTCACACTATAATGAAGGAATAATGCTAATCTACCATAAATTGGGGACGCCTATGTCCAGCTGTGGACAGCTTTCGGCTGAAATAATGTTGGCGATGATGATTAAGGAATACCCATACGTCAACAGGCTGCAAGGGTTACTTGTTCAGCGATCACTCGGTCGTTGGTACGTGGGGTCTTAGAAATGTTCGGCTTTATAGCGTCGTCATTCATTACATTTATTTATATATATTTTTTTTTCTTTAATTAAAACGGTTTACAACCAATTACAGAAATTAAAGACACTGTAGGTAACACGTGCACAAAAATAAGACAAAATAATATTTAAAAAAAATATGAAGATAAGGTTAACAACACTTTCATACATCCCTCTCGCAGTACTTCTGACATGCCGATAAAATCTTCGTCCATTCGTCTGCAAACAGATCGTTTGTTGGATTAGTGTCCAAGAGATCATTAAGCGCAGCCAGAGTACCTACGTGGTACTGGGGACTTAGCACGCGCAACGGTGTGACATGGAGGCACAGCAGATAGCCTGTGTTTTCTGCCGCGGCAGTAATTATCTGGGACAAAAAAACGAGCCAGCACAGCACGCAGATCATGCATGCATAATCATCCTATATTGTTGCCACTGGTGGGACACAGCACAGGCCTCTCTGTGAGATGTGGGCCGTAATCCACTACGCAGGCCCAGTGCGGGTTGATGGATGTCACATGTTTTCGGATTGACATACCGATTTCCTCACGATGTTTTCTTTCACCGTTTTGAGAGCAGAGTGGTGAAATGATTTATACAAGTGAAGCACCTGGCTGAGTGTGAACCCATGACCTACGACTCGTAAGTCGGGAACGTTACCACTGGGCCACCACTGCTCCATAACATCTGAGCGCTAATTTTTAATGTCATGTACATTAAAAATATTACATACTTACTAGCTTCTGCCCGCGACTTCGTCCGCGTTAAATTTCGTTTTCCCCCGACCCTTCCCGTCGCGTCGAATCGCCTACCCGTGCGATTTCCCCGTTTTTGCAACATTTTACATTACTGCTCCGCTTCTCTTGGTTGTAGCGTGATGTTAAATAACCTATGTAACTTGCAAATAATATAGCTATCTAATGGTGCAAGAATTTTTAAAATCGGTCCAGTAGTTTTGAGTTTATCCATTACAAACAAACAAACAAACAAAAAAAAAATCCTCTATAAAATATTAGTGTAGATACATATATTATACATTATACAGAATATTGATAGTAAATAATAAAGAATACTGCCAGACACATACCGTCGGCGTTAATTTCAGCTTTAAAGCTCGCAAAAAATAATATCAACTTACTTTTATACAGTCTGAGTCTTAATTTTTATATAATACTAGCTGACTGTACAGCATCTTGTTTCCTAGAACTCGATCGCAGCGCCAACTGTTGGTCAAATTGTGAACCTAATCCATCCAAGGATCTCTTCAAACACAGGAAAAAAAACACGATTCAGCATTTTAGGACGTGTTCAGTGGCATATCACGTACTTAGCTACGGAAAAAAGAAATTAAGATTAAATTTATTAAACTCAGGGACCTATTTCGTAGGAGTCAAACATCCCCCAGACACAATTAAATGATCACTGTGAGCATAAACATGAGGACATTATTCGTGCGCTTCAGTATGAGTGAGATATCTTTGCGCAAGGATCTATCCCCCTTATACTCATTTTCGTCAGCAGAATATTATGGTATTCAGACGAGCCGGTTCTAACTAATAAACCTTTTTTTAAACAACCAGTTGACTTAGACGCAGATGCAACTAGGAGATAAAAAGTACCACTAAACTCCTCCATTTCGTTAAATTCTTCAACAATGGGATTATATCATGGCTAATTAACCATGACATAAGATCCACCGTAATTGTTTAAAAATATTCAAATATGCAAAATGAACAAGATGCTACAGCTAACTAATAATAAAATACTATTTATTCGTTTCATCAATTTATCGATCCATTTGCCGCTAAATTACCAAAGATTTGTTACTAAATATTTCAATAAGTAAGGCGGCCTCAAATCCGGTTGAATATAACTTCTTAATAATGAAAAATGGTGACATTAAACGTAAAACATTAATTGCAGAATGTGAAGAAGACCGAAATAGATCTGAGAAGAGCATATGCAAGAAGTACGTATACAAAGAGATTTATGAACGCTTAAGCTCGATATATGTAGATTATAAAGCTGATATGGCCAACTGTTGATCATCTTTACATAGTACAAAACAAAGTCGCTTCTCGCGTTTTTACGCTGAGATCTTTTTAATGCGCAACCAATATTAATGCAATTTATACGATTGAAGCCGCTGGCAAAAATAAGTACACTATAAATGCACTCCGTTATCCATGCTACATTAGTATAACCAAAAAAACCTTTAAACTGAAATATTTGAAAAAAGACGTTGAATACTTTTTTTACTGATTAGGCGTTAAAATATGATTAATCACTATGAGGACTTCCATTACACCATTTAACAACTTAATTTTAATAAAACTGTATTAATAAGATGGTTTTTATGCTTAGAATTTCAAATTGAACATTGTGTTTGGGGGATGTTTGGTCCCTAGGATTGGTCTCTTCTTTTATGAACAGCCGTCACTTTAAAACCGCTGAATGGTTTTTGGATGAAAATTGGCACCATGACCTTGATCTGGAATAGGACATAAGATACATTTTCCTCCCTATTTACCCACGAGATCGAAACCGGTGTGCGCAGTTCGTTAACAATGTACTATAAAACATACATCAAAATCAACAATCAGGTTTTAAGAAGTGCGAGTAATGTGTTTACGTATCTTTAATATCGATACTAGGGCTTTCAGTCTCGCTACATTTTTAAGTCCCGGGAAAAAAAATTGGGACTCGACGGGGTCCCGGGAAAAACGAGATTTTCGAGACTATTTCAAAAGTAGGTTTCATATTAATCAAATATCACATTTTCAGTCGAAACAAAGAAGTACGTACGTAGTTTACAAGCACGTTATTAAACATACCTATAGTCGCAACTTAGAAAACCCGTGAGCCTTATTGGGACTGGGCCAGTCATGTCTGCCGCATATCAGATGACAAACGGTCTTAGAGTACCACCTATTGGGACCCACTAAATGCATGACGCTATCGTGAAACGAAGGCCGAGACGAAGATGGTGCGACGAACTTGACTTCTACCGAAATTACTGCCCAGCCGTAGCACTAGCAAATAACAGTGTCGTCTATTTGGATTGACAGATATTTAGTGAAATATCCGCTGTTAAAAGAGTAGCAAAATCATAAAATCAATATATTTTATTTCACATAAACCTACTTAGGCACTTATGAATAGTAGTGGCGCAACAAACTCCTCAGCAGCACAGCTGTCTGTTAAGTTAGAAGAACTTGATTCTATACTAATAATATGTAAATAATTAATATTATGAAAACAAAATACACATTAAATTATTTGCCATATGTCAGCTAGCTCTAACGCGCTAACTATATCGGTAGTGCCGGGACGCGCTAGCACCAGGGCGAGCATCTGATGCTTCGTCATGTCGAGATGTACAGGGCTGAGCTCCACCAGACCCTAGTCCAGTGGACTGGGAACAGCGCCTTGCGTAACCCAGTGCAGGGAATACCCCTTTAGCGGCGGTAACACCCGATGTGAGGGAGTGGTTGACATGTCGTCTGACGGCATGACGCCCTTACTTTTCGGCTGATACAGGTATTGTCTGGACATGGGTACTTCGGTAGGTACCTGTGCCGCATAGGCCGGGAACCGACACCCGTTTCCCAACATGGAGGTTGGAAGTGAGAGCACGTAGGATGCCGTCGCCTCCTTCTGCGAGCAAGTGTTGGTCACGGAGGCGGCGGAAAGAGAGAGGGAGGATACAATATCCCTTCCAATACGCAGCAGAGTCACCGGGCGCGGAACGATCTCCGGCCGCCTTAGTCGAAGGCCTACAGGTAACAGACTTGGGAAGTTTGCTGTCTGAACAGTGAACGGCCCGAGACGGTGGCGCGCCATGTTCCGCGCGTGCCTTTCTCTAGAAAAATTGCGGCCGTATGTGGTCGGTGATGATGACGGGATCCGTGAATATATGCGGGCTAACACCTGGCCGGGGGAGCGTGTGAAATGCGTAAGCACTCCAGTACCCTGGCTAATGGTAGCAGTAGAACACCTTGTGATTTTATTAAGTCAGAGTCTGACAGACTCCTCCACCCACCCCAGGTTGGAAAGCATCCAAACGATAAAAAATGGCGGTTCGCCTACACAGAGCTTCTAAGGTCTTGATATCAAGTGAATACGAGATTGCTTTTTATTGTAGTATACTCTGATTCAGTGAACTCTGTTCCACTTGGAACGCATATCTTCATTTTAGGAAATCGTTCAAGCCTTTCAACTTGATTGGACCATTTCGTATTACAATCAATGATTTATTTAAGTTCACTGTGGAACTCTTCCTTTACGAATTTCCTTTAGTTGTTTGTACTAATTACTTCGCACTGGACAAAAAAAAAGTCTTAGTACGTAGATATTTATTAAAATTCTTGTCATTCTTGAACAAGGGTATTCAATCTCCACAGATTGTAAACTCTAAGCTACACTGTTGGTTTAATAGATTATTCAATAATGTTATGTTAATTATGAGATAGTCTCGAAAGTCTCGTTATTCCCGAGACCAAATCTACTAGTCTCGAGTCTCGAAAATACCAAAAATCGTCGACACTCCTGGAATTTTCGAGATCGAGATTCCCGGGATGAAAGCCCTAATCGATACTTGCAAATTGGCCCAAGTTAGCAGGTATGCGTACGTTCAAAGTACATAAGTACTAACACTACTCTATCCCACACATTTTGTTACTCAAAACTACTCAAAAGATAAGTCTCTGTGGGCCCTGGACTCTTACACCAATACAAGGTGGACAAGACAATTCTAGATTAAATTAAATTGTTTATTGTGTCTCAAATTATATGAAAGAGAAACTAAACTACGTGTATCTACTGTAGTTCCTAGTGTACATACGGAAATTCAATCAAATATATCCACTAGTTTAGTCACTATAGCTAGTCAAAGATTGGCAAAACCCTTGGCCCATCACTACTATATCGTTTGTTTGGAAAATCTAAAAGTTAATAGATCGTCTTATACTGGCCATTTCAATGCCGAGAGATTGTCATTGCACTTTATATTAAGAGCAACCGGACTATGCCGTACCACAGCAACAGCCGATTCACACACCATTGCTTTCCACTAAAATGCAAGAACATTGTGAAACACCTTACGATCTCCGTAGACGTTTGGTAATCGTGCCTAACGCAAGCGGACCGAATTATTTTTTAACCGTACAACCAGATTGATGTTATGATTGTTACATAAGCCAGTGACGTCATCCCGTGACGAAGTTCCAAGATGACCTAATATCACGATAGAATGACGAGACGATTCGTGAATGCAGTCGTCAATGTGGTTGACGATATTTCCTTGACCAACCGATACTTCCATATATTTTTCTAAAAGGTTAACATTTTCGATGGATGCACCTCTAAAGGTAGTTCAGCGAATACTTATACGAAACAATCTATGGAGGTACAACGAACCATCCAATAAACGTTCTTCCGAAGTAAAAACCTTTGGGGTGATAGGTAAGCGTTCAACGAACCGAGCGATCATTCGAAATATCGGCGAGCGAAATATAAAAGTTGAAAGTCGTCTCCTGTCCATTCACGGGAGAAAGATAAGGGAATGGCTATGTGAACACGTACTTACGAACATAACTTTTAGTCCTAGAATGAATGTTTATGGAGATATTGGTACTGATGAATGAGCCCCATGTGCGAATCAAGTCTGCCTGAAGTCTTTCCCTGCATAAAACGGGTTTGCCGCCACTTGCTTTGAAGAAAATGGTTCAATTTTCGTATCAGTATTTATTTATTTAACTATCATTTTGTTTCAGAAATTCTACGTCAGACTTGCCGCCACCCCCCACGCCCGCCGCTCCAGATGTCGACACGTACGTAATTAAATAAATAACAAATTTTATCCCAAAATTAAACCCCTAGTCACACGCTTAGCAAAAACCTATAGATGTTCTTCTATAGCCAGTGACTGTATACCTACTTCTACGTTCTTTCATCGTTTCGTAGGTATAGGTACTTAAGTATAACATAACTATGTCTTATATTCTAAACACCATCCGGGATCCTTCTGAAAAGATAACATTTTAAAGTTCGGAGGTTCCTCATAACGTTGGATTGTGTGAAGTTTTATTTCTTTATTTTTCAGGGGTGACAATGAATGTTTCAGGGGCTGTAGGCTCTTCACGGACCTTAGTGGTCAAAACTTAATATTCGTTGCTTTAGTCGCTGCGTTTGTCGTCCTTATTTTGGTGAGGAAGATGTTCTACATGTTCAAGGGCAGGACAGGGCGACGAAGAAGAAGAAGAAGATCTGCGAATGCATGCCCCTGCAGATCCGGGTACTTATGTTTTGTTTTCGTATATCTTAGCCCACGTCATGCGGGATCAAATGGGGACCTGAAACATTATGAAGGTTGCAAGAATGCGCTGGAGAAGCACATGATTGGTCGATATGGCGACACTGCATCTTCATCATTCATCATTTCAGCCGAAAGACATCCACTGCTGCACAAAGCCCTCTTACAATTTGAGGGGTCCATAACCGCCTAGTGTGGCAGGTGGGTTGGTGGTCGCAGTATGGTGGTAAATTGCATAGAGAACGCTGACATTCGCTCATCATCATCATCAGCCTATAATAGTCCACTGCTGGACATAGGCCTCCCCAATTGCACGCCATTTAGCTCGATTTTCGGCAACTCTCATCCAGCTGCTACCAGCCACCCTGCGAAGATCGTCGCTCCACCTAGCCTGAGGGCGTCCTACCTTACGTTTGCCGATTGGCGGTCTCCACTCAAGAACACGTCTACCCCAACGGTCATCGATTCGACGGCTAATGTGGCTGGCCCATTGCCACTTCAGCTTGCTAATCCTATGAGCTATGTCGACAACTTTGGTTCTCTGCCGGATCACCTCATTCCGGATTCTGACCCTCAGAGATACTCCAAGCATAGCTCGTTCCATAGCTCGCTGAGCGACTTTAAATTTGTGGACCAGCCGTACCGTGAGTGTCCACGTTTCGGTTCCGTAGGTCATTCACACAGGACATTCTCTATTAAGTCCCTTAGTCGCATCTTGCGACACCCACCGATAGCAACGGGATGATGCTATTCTTTACGTCGTCATTTGATGATTTCCTACCCAGAAATAATATATGCATAGGTCACAGTGTCTTGTCCTGGAAGGACATATTCCTTCCAGGACGTGAAACTGTGACCTATGCATTTTACAAATCTACAATCCTCATACATACATCAAAATTACAAATCATCCTGTACATTTAGATTTTGGTAAAGTTCATATAATTAAATACAAAACTAACAACTAGTCCGGTGCTGAGTTGTCATTTTCGTATTTATTATATAATAAAGAACTACATTTCTATAACCATTGGGCTCATTATAAAAAAAACTGACTTAGTAGTTTACACCCGATTTAAAGAAAAACCTTGTGCACGGTAATCTTTGATTTTACCTCAGAAAACTGTGACAAATAATCATGTTTTATATTGATAGTTTTTTAAAGAGATTGCTTACGAACCAGATGCTCCTGCTGATCTTCGGTGCCGGCAGTAAACCAACGGTGATTTCAAGTCTCGTGAATTGAGCACCCGACTCAGACAGGTTGGTTTATATTAGAAAGAGATAACCGGGGGGACTGAGCATTTCGCTAAAAAGATAAAGAATGGTAAGCCCCTGTCATGTCCTTCGATTCATATTCTTACCTTGAAATGTTAGAAATAAGTACAGTATATAGTCCTCCAGACCGAATTTCGGCCACGGCGGCCAATCTCAACGGAGACTAGCCATCGGCGCGGGAGATATTATAGTGCTCAAGTGTATGCGCAGACACAGGAGCACTCACTCTTCCCTCACTCTCATAGTCCGATGGGACGGCAATTCGACACGACCGGAGAGAGATCAGGCGTAGGACCAACTGCTTAACGTGCTTTCCGAGGCACGGGGGTATCACACCGCCAACTTCCAAACTCCGGGCTGCTACTAAGAAATTCCTAATGGAAAAACCCAGTAACACTTTGCCCGACCCGGGAATCGAACCCAGGACCCCACGCTCAGCGGTCGCGCTTGCGACCACGAGACCAACGGGGCAGTTACGGCGGGGAAGTACAGTAGGGGTGTTACATCAAGCGCTCCACGCGCGCCTCAAAGATATGTCAGCAAAATTGAAGGGGTCCGCTAGGGCCGATGCCTGCCACGGTCACGGATTTGTCCGAAAGACTGGCCGGATTTCTTCGTGGCCCTGGTACATGCAACTGAAGGAACACGGGTGGGTTTTGGTCCGGTCTGCCACGCCCTCCCGCTCCACCCAGAGCGTGAGATGCCATTAGATAATAGCCCATCCAAAAAAGGGGTAATAAATCATCATCCTCCTGCCCTTATCCCAATTCATTTTTGGTCTTTTTTCCACACTTCTCTATTACTCGTCATATCGGTAGTCACCCCCTTTCTATCAATATCATCATTCACACAGTCCATGCATCGTTTCTTTCATCGTAGGGGCGCTGCATACATCTTTAAATAGTATAAAATAAGGTTGCATTTCGTGCATTTGCATTTTCGCAACAGACAGAGTGATAGAAGAAGGTTTATACGCATAATACGCGGGCGAAGCCGCTGGTAAAAGCTAGTGTTCAATAAATATGTGTAAGATCGAAATCCGAATACGAACAGTTTTGCTTCGGGTTGACTTCGTTGTTCAACAAACACTGCCGAACCGAATGTGCCGACCCGAAAATGTACTGTCAAGCACACCTTACCCACCTGTAGAATTTTATTGAAAATAGTTAACTTTGAGAATTGCTCCTTTAGTTAAAAATGAATGTGAGTATGTATGTACATTCTAGGTTAGCCTGTTTCAGGGCTTGAGCCTAAGTAATAACAAGCGCACGGATCCATCGACCAGAGGGGTAATTGCGGAACTTTTTGTCGGTAGGAATTGTTTTAATATGCATAGTTAAACAACATTCATAGCGTTATTTACGTTGCTGAGCCGACAATTTATTCGAACAAATGACGCAATGGTTTAGAAATAATCTTCAATCCCATTCAGATTCTGATAAATTGTGCGTTTCGCAATTAGGGTGCAGGTAAGGCTACACTTGGTCTTTAGATGGGGACCATGTTTATCTCCCTACAGTGCCTCGTAAAGCACGTTAACTAAGCCGTTGCTCCCGTCCGTCATTCGTAGATCTTTGACAGTTGTTACGCCCGAAAATCTGACAAACAGCCAAGGCAAGGAGTATAGTATTAAATTCTACAGGTGGGTAAGGTGTACCATTAACTGGGTTGTAGAGGTCAGGAAGGTAGTCGACCCACGTAATAAATACTGATATTCAGCTGGATCCGGTTAGACTGGAATAAATGAATGGCCGATCCCAACATAGATCGCATTAAGCGTAACCCTGCAATGACCTTGTCAGGGTCGAGAGATTGTACGAAAGAGATACCGTGACCCTGGCACATGGGCAACTGAAGGAACACGGGTGGGTTTTAGTCAGTAAAAGTCTGACACGCCCTCCCGCTCTGCCCAGAGCGGGAGAAGTCATTTGATGATTTCCCTTCCAAAAAAAAAAAAAAACCTGCAATGATAGATATAAGTTGGTATATTAATAAATGATAGTTGAGAAAAGGCTAAGCAGCTGCATGCCTTCTTCCTTAGTCCTCACATTTTGAGAAAATTATCAAGATAATGTAAAGGTATGGACAGACAGCTTACTCACTTAAGCCAAGTAAATGGTTATTGTATCTGTACGCAATATTTATGAGAATCAAAATGCGGACGACCTTGAAGAAACGGGACCTGTCACGCCCACAGCGTTGCGCAGGCGTTTGTGTACTTTAAAGCTTGAGTATATAACGCAATCAGCTGTTCAGAATGAACGGTGGCCATAATTATACTGTGTTTGTAGGTTGCGAAAAAAACGAATTAATCTTGAAAGGTGTGAAGTTTCAGCAACGCGTAGCGGTTTCTTTTATTGGTCGTCCTCCATCTTTGTCTATAGTTTATGCTGTAACAAACATGATTCTACGTCTAAACTTATTTGCATCATACTGGAAGTTTTCTAACGTGAAAACGTCTTTTCATTCAGTGGTATAAGGTTCAATATTTCCGACTGACAAAAACATGTACGTTTTCAGTCGGTAATAATTAAGATAACTTCGACTATCCGTAAACATGCAAATGATAGGTAACATGTATATAGATTTTCAGGCAGAATTTCATTTACCTAAATCGTCACCTCGCACGGTCAGGCCTATAAGAGCGACCCTTTATTTCACCATGTGTCGAAGTTCAAATCTGTACCTATAGTTCAAAACCAGTACCTGTAACACCATGATTGATAGTGATTCAAGTGTCGTTATCCAGAAATGACAAAACACGACTAGCCTAAAATAAACCAGCATAAACATTAGAAATAGCCATTGCTACGACATTAGGTTTTCTTGCTTGTTTTGTTGGTTGCTTACTTGCTTACTTTTAAGGCTCATTTAATCTAATAGAATGCATCGTACAGAATAAAATGAACACAAGTAGTTGCCATTACCATATACATGTTTTGTTAATAAAAGTTTTCCATTCATGATGATAACGATATAGGTATTATTATGTTAAAAGCTAACAAAAGAGTTCAGTACCTAAGATGGCTGATGGATGGTTTTTTATTAGATTTATAGGTGTGACAAAACTGGTTTCACCGAAAAAAAACCGGATTTCACGTCATTATTAGAAACCGGGTTTCAGTTTAGCAAAAACCAAGTTTTCGATTATTTAGTTTTTTTTTTTAAATTATAAGTTATGCAACGATATGACATGTTTGTAATGTACACATATTGTCTCATCTATAATTACAATTACTATATTAACCACAATGGTGCTGTCTTTGCCGAGGTATAGCATCAATCGATTGAAAAGTTTGTGTCTGAGTCTTAACCTAAAAACGGACGTAACACGTCCACCGCTTCCCCTCTTTGAGGAGTGGCTGGAGAGGCGCCACGGTGTCCTGGCCTTCTACCTTACATAAGTCCTCACCGGACACGGGTACTTCACGAGGTTCCTATTCAGGATAGGGCGGGAGGAAATGCCCCAGTGTTACCACTGTGATGATCGCCTGATCGCCTGGGGGACAAGGTGGAGTATAAGTTGGAAATGTGCTCTGCCTAGGCGGAGCACCACCGTGTCTTCGTGGAGGCGATCTGCGGCGGCGATCTCTCGCGGCCAGCCCTGGTTTAGGCCACGTTCGAAGCAACAGGATAAGGGCAGCCGTCAACTCCTGCGAGGCAGTGATGCTCGCGAAGGGGGAGGCGGAGCACGTGAGGGAGAGGCAATCTATGTGCTCACGCCCCTAGCCGCCGCAAGAGACGATCCGGGCGTCGGGAGTCCATTGCGGACTTCCGACTACTGTAGGCGCAGGCTTGCGGGTGGCGAACAATGGGTAGCTCGCCACCCGGTAAGGACCAGGCCCGGGTCGACGGCACGTTGTATTCCACGTACGTCTCAAAGGGATGTCAGCATTAATGAAGGGTTCGACTAGGACCGATGCCTCCCAAGGTCGCGGACGTGTTCGGAAGAGCGGTGGCCCTGTCACAGGCAACTGAAGAAACACGGGAAGGTTTTAATCAGTAAAAGTCTGACACGCCTTTCCGCTCCACCCAGAGCGGAAGACGTCATGTGATGATTTCTCACCCGAAAAAAAATGACGTCCAGCTATTGATACGGAATTTGTGAATGATTTTACCGCCATCATTAAAGTAGGGCTGCCCTTTATGAAAATGGAGGCTTTAGCAGGTATACAATAATTTGTTTAAAGTTCCTCCCTCCGAGTGTCGAGTCTGAAAGAATCATCTCATCAGCCGGTTACCTTTATAACCACTTAAAATGGCGTGGCACGAATATTTTTAAGACTTTGCTGATTTACGTGATTTTACGGTTAAAATACTGTATATCTATGATCACTCATTCATCATTTCAATTTTGATCAAACTATGATCATTTTAATCGACGTCAAACAGACTGTAAAAACACGTCTGAATAATAAAGTAAATCAGGCTCCGAACCTCGCTGAATGATGAACACTTTGAGACATTCTGTCAATTTTATGTACGTTTTACGTAAGTTTACCGTAAAACCGGTTTTCTAATATACCTGCGGTTTTTTGAGCCCTAGTGATTTATAACCAATGTAATCATTTTGCCAATGATAACACACATTTTTATTTTTGGGTTATTTGGAATTTCAAACATAGGAATTGATTTTGAGCCCCCAGAAAAACTCTTATGATAATATAATTAGTAATAGAATAACTCCCAATCCCAACCTCAGCTTTCCGTAGAATATAACAAAAATAATATTAATTTACAGAACGAAACAAAGTGGTGAACTACACGGAAGTTTTATCAAATATTTCCTTGAAACTCAACTAGACGTGTCGAAAATCGAGGTAATGCGAGTATTTCCATATCAACAGACAATTCTTTCTTTAGATTTTTCAATCTTGGTTAGTTGAGATAATAAATACAAAAATATTTATTGACATAAAGCAAGTTGTATAACAAATGAAAAAATTCTTACTTCTGTATTAGTTATCTATAAATGTGTTGCACTTTTGTTTTTTGTGACATTAGAAAAAAGTTAAAGACAGACCTCGTGAAATTCAAAATCCCATCGCATTTGTAGTTACTGTTTTATTTTACTACATGTAAATATCGGTGGGGTGTGTGTGTGGTGGCTCGTGGAAAAAGTGGTATTTATTCAAAATTCTCCATAAACTTGAATTGTTGAAGGAGCATAGAGGATTCTAAACTACACTCTTCATTCTCTCTTTCTGTTCTGGAAAAATTTTCAAGCTAACACTCAAATCGACTCAAACTCAATAGCACCATCCCATTTCTTCACATGGGTGCCGTAGGAGGCGGTTAATGGACTTACTAGAGAATAAGCAGCAGCATCATCTATGCATTTTACCACCATACAGCGATCGCAACCCCCCCCCCAATTGAGGGAGGCCTATGTCCAGCAGTTGACATCCTTTGGTAAATGATGAACGCTCAAACGAAGCCAATCTAATCAGGAAAATGTTGATCAATGTTAGAATTTACGCAATTTATTTATCAAGGGCTGATTTTTCAATCGCTAGATAACTTTTCTGAAGAATAAAATGGTTTCTTGACAATTATTCTCAGAAACAAAACTGCCGAACCGTAATTTGAATCATCTAGTACAATTTGGGTATAAAATAATGTATCATATATTAAGTAGCTCTGACAGTCTTAAAACTAATTTAATGATTTCGGAGGAGCTCATGAACCCGGGCCTCATCCTCGGGACGGCGTCTGCCTAAACCAGTCCCTCTTTCAGTTTCAGTATGTCTGGCTGGAGTCACATTCATAAGACCAAGTCATCTGGAGCACTGATGTCTACACAGGAACACTATCTAATAATTTTGATTGGAGTGGCAATATTATACCTTTTCAGACAAGACAATAATCCCATAAACATAACGATTTCGAATATATTAAAAAATGTGTGATGATAAAATGAATAAATTCTTAAATTATGATTGTTTTTCTTTTATATTTCCTTTTGAACCGAATGACGCGCATCGCTGCTCAAAAATGAATTGAAACGTTTATGAAATTGTTAAATGTCATATTTGCATAGAATTGCAAGCTGTGTAGTCTTGGTAGCTGGTTGGATCCGTTAACACAGCGCGGTAGCCGGCCGGCTCTTTGCGTACGCGGACGGTTGCGTTCGGCTACCATCGCGTTTGTTGGATCCCTTCAGCTACGAACATGTACGGTCGGGTGTCAACGCCATCCACGCCGTCATGTTCAATCTTTCATATAGCTCTAGTCGTGATATCGTGCCGAACGATAGCCCGAAGAATTGCCAAACTTAAGTGGCAGTGGGCAGGGCACATTGCTCGCAGAACAAATGGCCGATGAGGCTGAAAGGTTCTGGAATGGCGACCGTGTACCGGAAGACGTAGACTTGGGACGCCTCCCACAACGTGGACTGATGACCTTGTAAAGGCCGCAGGAATCCGCTGGGTGTGGGAAGCACAAAAACGGTCGAAGAGGCGAAGCTTGGGAAAGAACTATGTCCAGCAGTGGACGTCATTCGGCTGAAATGATGATGATAGCGTGCCGCCGGATGCGTGCGCTCGCGCTCAAATTCCAGCAGATGGGTGGAGGTAGTTGGCTACCGTGATTCCGCTGCAACGCGTTGCGCTGTGCTTTGTGCCAACCGGGTGTATTAATTACCGCCTGTGTTTCTGTATGTACTATGTCACGGCACAGCACTGATACACTGACTAAAATAATTCCTCAAGAACAGCTATCGCTATAATAAGATTATAGTAGTTATATTTTCACTAAATTGTGAATGGAATCCGGCTCGTTCGGAAAACAAGCCGGATTACATACAAGCTTTATCACCGTAGATCACGTACATATGCTGCTTTAGCTAGAACAGTGATTATGGTGTCGTTGTTAAGAGTCGACAAAGAATTACTAGGATCTAAAGAAAAATAACAAAATATTGCCCAAAATAGGGATAAAAGGGCGGCTGATACAATGCAGATGTGACTGGAAACCCTGGAAGGGGACGCCCTAGAAGACCATGTAGCGCGTTATGGGTGATGTTCTTCAGAAAGGTCATGTGCGTAGTACTCACAACCGGCAGCGTATATAACCAGATGAATGTACATAAACAAAGCTAATGGCAGGAGTGTGTAAGGATCGGTAGCAAGTCGCGTCGTAGTTTCTGCCTACCCCAATCGATAAAGTCGTGAGTTTACGTGTGTATGTCTGTATTCAGGGTTAAAATTTAAAATTAAGTTGAAAATAGCAAAATAATTTCAGAAATCGTTTCATATCAGCCGTTAAGATACTTAGAAATGAAAAAAAAAAACTTTAGAGGTGTCAAGGGACACCCGGATGGAACGAAGTTCCTTTCCAGGATTCATAATAGTTATAATTTTTTAATTATTTATTATGTACAAAAAACCTGTATACACTCAACAAAAATATTCTCTCTCTCCCTATCTCCCTCTCTCTCTCTCCCCCCTCCCCCTCTCCCCCTCTCTCCCTCTCTCCCTCTCTATTCACAACAAAAAAAACAACAACATACAAAATATATACGGTCGAATTGAGAAACCTCGTCCTTTTTTTGAAGTCGGTTAAAGCATGTCGTGACAACTTTTCGTAAGATTTTTTTCCGTCTAGCCCCCTTTCACAACGCGCGATAAGGAACTTCGTTCCAAAAAACCAATAGAAGAAAACTGGCATAAATAAAATGCAATGAGAATTTATAAAAAGTCTAGTACCGAGCAAATAATAGCCGCGGTGGCAATGTCATCGTTAGTTTTACCATTAAGTATTTCACTTTCGTCTATATTAAAATAAAATTTTATGTACGCGAAATTAATATTTTTGTTTGATTCGAAAGTCTAGTCAGATTAAAGGCCTTATTAAAGGTTACATAATTATATACATGTGGAAACTGTGAACATCCGAAATATCCCTAGACAGCGTAGATGTTCGTACCTCATAAGGAATGAAATGAGCCTACTTAATCTAGTGTCGAGCAAAAACTATGGCAAAAGTACTTATTTAAAAATCAGTAAAAGCTTTTTCTAAACACTTTTATATGTTTAGGGCACATGCAAGATTTTCAGAAATATACTGTGAAGGCACAGTCATTCATTACAGTAATTTCTTCGATTTATAAATTGATCGATCAGGTCTTTTCTCCAAGACAAAGTTAGTCTGAATGTTGGCGGCCTTTCCCAGCAGACCAGAATACCGTACGACATTAAACTATGAAAATAGCCAAAGTATACCAAACGAGCCGTAAGTCAGTTAAATTACGATTTTTTTTAACAGAGTAAGCTGCGGAGCTTAGCTTTTTGTCTATGTATCTATATGTGGGCCATACAGAAGCTTGGCATCCAAAGTTAAGCCCAAGAATACAGTGCCAGCTAGGTGATATGCAGTTGCTCCCGACTTATTGGTATTCAGAAGCATTCGGTTAGTCTAGAAGCCGACCCCAGCATATTTGAGAAAAGGCTAGACAGATTGATTGGGAAGAGATATTTCTATCATTTCCTAATATAGAAAAATATATAATGCCTGGCATTGCTACGTATCAAAAGCGTAACCCAAAACGAAAGATGATGCGAAGAATTGAACAAATTCGTGCCCTTTCTTGTAACCTTGGCCCGATCAGGGAATGGCTTTCGTTCGGTGTCGTTGACTGCATGTCGTCATGGCAGCGACGCGCCGCGCGCCGCTGACCAACGCGTGTAAACAGATGCGGTAGTCGGTTGCGTCTGCGCATTCAATAGAAAACATCTGAGCGACACGGTAATTACAATGTAGTCTGAATTGCTTAGCGAGCTCTTGTGTAAGTATTTAGAATATGTTGTAGGTTTTGTTAACATGAGTAATAGTCACGGATGACAGTGTTTTAGACTCACTGTGGTAGATAAAGGCAAGTTTGAAACGGTAATGTTTTTAAAGCAATTCTTATTAATTTGAGCGACTGTTGAAATATTTAGTGTTGCGGTTGCAATAATAATATTTACTTACTTAGTAACTGCATTAAAATTTGTGATACTGCAACGAATTTGAAAAAGGAAAAAGTTTGTTGTAGGTAGCAACTTACCGCGACGATTTTGTTGACATTCTCATATAGACTAGAACTAGGCGTTCAGTAGTAGACCCGTCAACTGTTTAGTTCGTTTCTTGCCATTATCCATTAATAAAATGTGTCGGCTGTTTAAAGAAAATTTATAAGAACTCATTTACGATTGTTAATATAAATGTAGGTCACTGGTTCTCTGCACCTTTGGCATGACATAACAGTTTGGTGGCCGACCATTCGGCTGTGCAGCCTACCGACATTTGTCTCACTTTATATCACTGTAATTGTATATCACTATCTCTTTCTACCGTATTGTGTAAAGCCTATTATTTTCAGAGTAACTCATGTTTTTTCACGTCTTATTGTGACACGTAATCGAAAAGCTTTGTTGCGTAATTTTCATGTCGTATGGAAATTTTTAATCCATATTCAAATGCTAAAATAAAATTAAAGTTTCCAATAGTTCACTTTTACACGTCAATCATATTTTTAAACCTGGATTATGTTGACGTTTCCTATCGGACTCTCTATCTGAATCTGATCCTCCTACTCTGAGAAGAATGGTCGTAACAAACTCAGAGGTCAGTCTCTTTTAAAGACCAGTCAAAATCATGTTCACATCATATGGACATCATGTAGATTGTCTGAAATGGTCTTTTGAGAAAAGAACTACACAGATTGAGTGGACATGTTCAGTCAGTGCACGCATTTGTCACGTTTAGTCATTGGTACCGATTCCCTTGTTCACAAACTAAACTAAATTTAAGTTCAGTGCATCTTTTTCTTTGTATTTGATTAAGAAGAGGACAAAAGAAAAATTTTAGTTTAGTCCTGTCAAATTAATCAGCGCCTGTCACTACTCCATACAAGTTTAGACGTGATTAAAAACTTGCCTACTAAAATTACGTCAATTTACGTCAAGCGCTGATTAATTTGACAGGACTAAACTAAAATTTATCTTCTGTCCTTTCCTTAATGAAATAGAAAGAAAAAGATGCACTGAACTTAAATTTAGTTTAGTTTGTGAATAAGGGAATCGGCACCAATGTCTTTTACAAATAAACTTGTTTAATCCCACTGCAAGACAAAACCCTGGCTTCTCTCTTTCCACTATTCCTGGTCTCCTACGATTTTGGGCATTATTTTTGACTAACTTGGTCAATGATCCAAGTTAGTCAAAAATATTGCCCATACCTGAACGTTTCAGACTACAAACTACTACGCTGAATTCGCTTACCAGTAGTGTAACCTCGATTCAGTCATCTTGATCTACTTTTACCACACCCAGTTTATTGACCTAGGTTATTTAATCTAGAATTATAATTTCAAGTCTAGCTTTGAATTATTTAACATTGTGGCATTCGTTGTCAAGGACTATTTTTTCAAGGTTAATAACTTTTGTGTGCTTTTTGGATTTGGGAGTTGTGGTTCTCATTGTAAATTTTCTCACGGCTTTCGTAGAATTCTAAGGTGCATTCCCTATTGGGGAAATAATCTGAAAAGAATGTGATTGCAGATTAGAAATATATGTAGGTACATAAAATGATTTTCGCAACTTATTTGTAAGCCAAGTACGAGTATGTGCGTTTACGTCGATAATTTCAAAAGGTCATTAACGCCAACTAACTATTACCTATGTAGGATTTACCCATTTCGTAGATGTTTCAACATATTAACAACATTCATTGTTAATTGCTTATATCTTTTGTTAAAATCAAAAAGCAAGCTTGCTCTCTCACTAATCGTAAACGTGGAATAATTGTAGGACTTATGTAACAGCACGTGCACTTATTAAATTTACATATTTCTCTGGAAAATTGCGAATGGGTATCCATTATTCCACTGCCCAAGTTCGATTAACTCATCATAATTTTTGTAGCAGTTTTCTCAAGAGCAGCCTACAGCCTTCATCATCGTCATTTCAGCCGAAAACCGTCCATTGCCGAACATCGCTTTCCCCCAAGCTCTGCAACTTCAACCGGTTCCCTGCTTCCCGCATCTAGCGGATTCCTAAGGCCTTTACAAGGCTATCCATCCACCTTGTGGGAGGCCTTCAAACACAACGTCTTCCAGTACGCAGTGGCCACTCCAGAACTATTCGGCCCAATCGGTATAAAGTGATAGGTTTATGCGAAGTAATTCTTCATCATTCCAGAAAAATCTTAGTGGGTAGGTACAAACCTAGCCCTCATGAAAATGAAAGCGGCAAAAACTTGGTAGTTGAAGCTGGCCGAACCTAGATTCAGTTGTGTAAAGTATCCTACAAGTCGATCGATGACCTTGTGAAGGCCGCAGGAATCCGCTGGATACTGGAAGCACAAAACCGATCGAAGTGGCGGAGCCTGAGGGAGGCCTATGTCCAGCAGTGGACGTCTTTCCGCTGAAATTATGATGATGATGATAGCAATATATTACTAGATACATTAGAGTTTTCTGACATCACAAAAATGTTGGTACCTAATACAAACGTGCTGATCTTTGCGCGTACAGTCAACCTCATCAGTGCTAACACTTGCGCTACCAAAAACGCCCTAACTGCAACGAAATAAAGACACTGTCAAAGTCCAACTGTTCCCGCGAATGAATATTATGTTGATTGTTCTTTCTTTCCATAAGCTTTGTCCTGGTGAGGACTACGCGCAAAACCTAAGCAGCTAATCGCATATACGCCTATTATCCTAACTATAATTTTACGTGACGAAATACAATACCTAGGATTTAAATGTTACCTGCTCTGCTCTTCTGAAAGAAATGCTAATTTGATATTAATGTTTTTTGTCGCAAACTATTGCATATCCAGAAAAAAATACATCAGTCTGTAATTTCAGACTAATTTCGGTTACACTGAGGTGACCTTAATCGTTTATGGTACGATTTTTGTCATTTTATATAACACTTGAAATAATCCAACAGCAACCTAAACAAAGAGTCTGGACTCGTCAACCTTTTGTTGTAAATAAAATGTTTATTTTATGGCTCTACAGGCATTATTGTAATATCTACATGGTAAGATATTATTCTGGATAATTTAGTTCAGACCCTAAAAAGTACTAATATAGAAATAATATATTAATC
The DNA here is from genome assembly GCA_947507805.1 of Aporophyla nigra. Lineage (NCBI taxonomy): Eukaryota > Metazoa > Arthropoda > Insecta > Lepidoptera > Noctuidae > Aporophyla > Aporophyla nigra. The sequence continues at coordinate 5,228,359 of OX382291.1, read as the reverse complement.
TAAGTTCAAAATAATGCTTACCTGCGATAAGTTGAGCTAAGAAACTTTAGAAAGGAATTCTATGGTTATTTCGTCCTTGAAACAAATTGATATGTTCTGAGTTGGTAATTCATTTTATACCGTACGCATGAAAGTAACGGCTGGGGGTTAGTCATAGTGACAAAATGAAACTTTTACATGAATGCGTACAATGAAGAGTGTGATTTGGTAGGATAAAGCTACATAAATTAACTGATGGAAAAAAATTAGGTAAGCAATATAGAGAGAGACTAATGAGCCTTGTTTAGGAAATAGCACTTAAGTTTGAACAGCGCAATAAATAAAAAGGTAATGTAGTTGCAAAGACTTGTCAGTAAGTACAAAAAACGAAAACTTGTTGTTGGTGGTGTCCAAAACAATAGAATAGATAACTGAGAAGTTGAACCAATAGTGGTAGACGTCGCAAAAGTTATTTTTCGCGTTTGCAAACATCCTAACTTGACATGATGTAACATGTCAAGGTAGCAACTCATGGCTCGTTTAAAAACAACCTAAACCATAAAATGTTGCGGCTCCCTGCAACATTCACTGAAAACCGCAGTTATCTAAATGTCCGCTGCGGTGGAGCGCAACCATCATCGGCTGCAAGCAAAATATCAAGCCTGCCAGAACTCGCCATCAGTGTCCGCTCGCTCTCAGTGCTGCGCGTACGTGCCCTTTGTGATTTGCTCGGAAAACTTTGACAAGTGAGTTCCATTTTTAAATTTATGGTTTTAAGTTTCCGCGGAAAAACTGACAAGTGACTTTTTAAATTTGTTTTCTTACAAGCATTTTGTTGTACTGTACAGTGAATTTATGTATCAGAGGTCTTAAATATTTTTTTTAATTTACAATTTTATTTGTGTAACCATTTTAATATTAAAACGTAAATAGTAATAATCGTTTGGAAGAACATACTTCAAAAAATATTTAACCTATGCGAATGAAAGATATTAATTGAATATGATTAATTAAAAGCAAAGCGAATATCTCATCTGGTGTCTGTATGTGTGTTTTTTTAAGAATATCTTACAATAATTATAAAGATTTTTTTGTGATAAACTTTTGAGTCTATCTACTGCTGTTTGTTGGAATGGTCTTTAATAGCAAGGCCTTTTGTCCAGCTGTGGGACACAAAATAAGGTAGCAAAAAATATGATCAATAACTTTTATCTTTGTTCTACAATTACCAATCGGACTACAACCTAATTGTTTAAGTACTGAGATTAATACTTAATCGAAAGTTATTTAACCTTAGCATAATAAGCCTATAATGTTCCCACTGCTGGGACCCAGGCCTCCTCTTGGTGAGAGGAAGTGGGCCGTAATCCACCACGCGAGCCCCGTGCGGGTTGGTAGATGTCACATGTCTTCGACATTTGGGATCTAGGACATACCGGTTTCCTTACGCTCATTGTCTGTTCCGTAGTTTGGCACCATTGCCATCAGGAACTGCCACCATGGCAAAGTCTTACTTCTCCATTATTCCTCTGTCATAATTACCCATCATCTTTTGAACTTATCTAGACTCTTGACAACACTCTTTATTACCTTTGGTTTCTCTCAGGTTTCATTTCCCACAATCTCTTTGGACTAAGGGTTTAGTTCTGCTTGGCCATAAAGTAACTTGGCCACGTTGACCTCATCAACGGAACCTGTTTATCAGCCTCGTTGGTCTAATGGTTGCAAGCACCATTGCCATCAGGAACTGCCGCCATGGCAAAGTCTTACTTCTCCATTATTCCTCAGTCATAATGACGAATCATCTTTTGAACTTATCTAGACTCTTGACAACACTCTTTATCAACCTTTGATATTTCTCAGGTTTAATTGCCCCGAAATCTCTTTGGACTAGGGGTTTAGTGCTGCTTGGCCATAAAGTAGCTTGGCCACGTTGACCTCATTAACGGAACCTGTTTATCAGCCTCACTGGTCTAATGGTTGCAGGTGCTACTGCTGAGCTTCACGTCCTGGGCTCGATTTCCAGGTCGGTCAAAGTATTATTGGGTTTTTCCGTCAGGAATTTCTCATTAACAGCCCAGAGTTTGGATAAGTGCCTGGTTGATGGCAATAGGCGCGCCCCCAATTTTTTTTTTTGGATGGGACATCATCAGTTGACTTCCCCCGCTCTGGGCAGAGCGGGAGGGCGTCTCAGACTTTTACTGACTAAAACCCACCCGTGTTCCTTCAGTTACCCATAAGCCAGGGCCACGGTATCTCGTTCGAACAATCTCGCGACCCTGGCAGGGCCCCCTATTACATGGGACTTAAACAAGACTGCCAAATTGTGGGTGTTCTATAAGTACACCTCTGTCTAGCCCCTAGAGGATTACAGGCGTGGTGTTATGTTATGTTTATGAGTCCTGTAAGAGACCGTATACTACTACTGGTCTACTGCTCCTGCGTATGTTGGTAATGACCCCTACGCAAATAATAATAATAAACATTTTATTCTCAGGTTACTATGACCCATAGACATACCTTACAAACTAACATATCGTACCCCTAGATCTAAAGGGAACTAACTCAAAATTCTTAATTTTTGAGTTATGCACACCTTCCAAACCAAACTATTTCCAATATTCTCGAATATTGGAAATAGTTTTGAATCTGGTTTATTGGTCGATAGGTATTGAAATGACAGACGCGAAGGTGTGCATAACTCAAAAATTAAGAATTTTGAGTTAGTTCCCTTTAGATAATAATAAAATAATAATAATAATATTCCACAACTATCACACAACGCCATCTAGTCCCAAGCTAAGCAGAGCTTGTGTTATGGGTACTAGACAACTGATAAACATACATAAATATTTCTAAATACATACATATTATAGATAAATTACACCCAGACACAGAACAAATAATCGTGCTCATCACACAAACATTTGTCCTGGGTGGGAATCGAACCCACGACCTCCGGCATAGCAGTCAGGAACGCTAACATTATACAAAACTTCAGCATCAAAGATAAGCATAGTTATTCACAAGCATTCCACAGGCTATCGTATCAAAAATCTCGTTAATCTGATTTGCCGTGCCCCCGACAGCAAACAGCTGTCAGAAGAATATATCTATTTGATTTAAATTGTTAAATTTTTAAGGACTTCTGAGATAACACTGATTGATGTTTGATTCGTTACGGATGCGTATCGAATAGTTGTGAATTGTTATACAGGTTTATGCCTGATGATGGTCCTCTAATGGATGATTAGTCCTTAGACTTACCCCTTCTTAACAGACTGATAGACAGATTCAAATTCACAAATCTCTCTCATCTCATTTCTTTTTAGGGTTCCGTTGCCAAATGGCAAAAAACGGAACCCTTATAGATTCGTCATGTCTGTCTGTCTGTCCGAGTATGTCACAGCCATTTTTTTCCGAAACTATAAGAGCTATGCTGTTGAAACTTGGTAAGTAGATGTATTCTGTGAACCGCATTAAGATTTTCACACAAAAATAGAAAAAAACAATAATATTTGGGGTTCCCCATAGATAGAAATGAAACTCAAAAAAAAAAATTTCATCAAACCCATACGTGTGGACCACACACGTATGGGTTTGATGAATTTTTTTTTTTTTTAATCTATGGATAGGTCTTCAAAAATTATATTGAGCTAAACTAAATAGTTTGCGCGAGAGACACTTCCAAAGTGGTAAAATGTGTGTCCCCCCCCCCCGTAACTTCTAAAATAAGGGAATGATAAAACTAAAAAAAGTCCGACTCGCACTTGGCCAGTTTTTTTCATTTCATTTCATCTCATCTCGTATTGCGTAACAATTATTCACATTTTTTTTCATTTTGATAGTTCAGCATGTTACGAGTATAAACGTTGTTCAGCATCCGAATTTATGAAACCAATTAATCATTGGATTAAAGATATCCTTCAAAAGTGTGATTAGAACTGTTTTACGCTATGAAGATGCTGGTACCCCGCTGCATCCGGTTAATCTTGAATACAACCCAAGATAGTTGGGAATAGGCTCGGCAAACGATAATTTTGTTGCCAACAATACACTGGAGGACACAGCTGGACGAAAGGTGACTTAATAGGGGCTACATATATATCTTGAGAAAAATAGACTCTCCTTTTTAACCGACGAATAAAACGGAGGAGGTTCTCAAGTCGACGCGTAAATTTTTTATTTTTGTTTTTTTTTTATGAATAACCACGCATAACTTTTTACAGAGGGACCGATTTCGATAATTCTTTTTTTATTGGAAAGGGAAAGTGGTCGAAGGTGGTCCCATGTAAATTTGGAGAGAAAATTCTAACCTTAAGGGTAAGAGAACAGGGGATGATTGATTGTTCACTCATTGATTGTAATGCATAACTTCTTACAGAATAGTTCGACTTTGCAAGCATGTAGTAATTAGTAGATTATAGCCACAAAAAAATATAAAATAAAAACTTTTTAACAAAAAATTTAATCGCCAACAAAACTGAAAAGCTAAAAATAATAAACCTTTCAGTCATTTTGAGTCGGCGCCAAACAATCAATGAACAAAGATCACTCAAAGCGCCGACTCAAAATGCCTGAAAGGTTTATAATTTTTTGCTTTTCAGCTTTTTCGGCGGTTTAATTTTTTGCTAAAAAGTTTTTCACCAATCTCCTCGGAACTGAATATTAGGCTGGCTTACTCCTTAGAAACAAGCAGTCTCAAAATATATTCGTTTTATGGCAGTGGCATCCGCACTACGTCCAGGTGGTAGATTTGGGCCCAGTTGCTATCACAGAAGAGCAGAGGGGTAATTGCGGAACTTTTTATCGGTAGGAATTGGTTTAATATTCATAGTTAAACAACATTCATTGCGTTATTTACGTTGCTGAGCCGACAATTTATTCGAACAAATAATGCAATGGTTTAGAAATAATCTTCAATCCCATTCAGATTCTGATAAATTGTGCGTTTCGCAATTAGGGTGCAGGCCTCTTCTGCTCCAGCAGTTTGAACATTATAGGCTGATAATGTTATGGTAGTGGCTAGACGTGTCTAGAAAAGGGAAAGGGAGGGCTCGGCAGTGAGACATTACGGATTAAATAGAAAGATATGTAGTAGATTATGCCTCTGGCTGGACACGCATTAAAACAATCGGAACGGTTATGTAACTCCAGAAAGACTAGAACGGATAACAGAATCTTAACGAGAATTATTGTTTAGTCGTTACACAATTTAAACAACTACTACTAGCATTAGATATACTACAGTGAAATTTCTTTTTCATTCGTTGTACGAAACAAATACAGAACTAAACGATTTAGAGGCTAGCTACGTTACCCGAAAAACTTTCAAATCAAATCAAAATATTTTTATTTCACATAAACCTACATGGGCACTTATGAAACGTCAGAAGCTAGGTGCACGGTTCCAATTAATTGTTCCAATGGAGAAGAGCCGGCAAACTCCACAGTTACTCTCTTAAAAATATTTGACTTATACAATGGTTTCAAATTACAGTGTTAATAGTTATGGGAGGACAATGTAGGCCTGTCAACTTCAAAACTACCTCCCAACTCCAAGTAATATTCGTGTATAGGATGGTTTCCTAAACATTTCAACTAGCTACCTATTACGGTTAGAAAAACACAGCTCTTTGATAAACAAGCAAGACAGACGAACAGAAAAACGACGTTGGCTTACTAATATAGGTAACGCTATATTAGTAAGCTACACCACCTTTGCCACCCTTAGGGTAAGGAATGTTGGAGAGATCCTATTATTTTAGATAGATTTTTGTAGCTCAAACATGCAAAAACCGCTAATCGGATTTGGGTGAAATTTGGCAAACAAATCGTTTATAACGTGGATTAACACATAGGATACTTTTTATCCCCGTAGTAAGTTCCCTTGGTATAATTTTCGACCTCCACGCAGTTGAAGTCGCTGACAAAAACTAATCCCTCATAATTTATCGTTTATTTCAAATCGACATAGAAATTATGTTGAAATTAACATGTGAGATGTGGTAGCCATAATATTTTGTCATCATCTTTCTACTCTAAGGCGCGAAATGAGAATGGCCACAGTATATGTCTGACGAAATTCGAAATCTGTCGTAACATCTGTGCGTAGATTAATTCCATTACCTACTCCGATTGCATTTCACGATAGGCCTGACCTATTACAAGTGCGTTCGGTAATTTTCTGCCTATGTAGGTTGATCATTATGTTCCGTTTATTATCTGTGTGTGATTGCAAACTTTAGCTGTCTGCCAGTAACGGTGTCGCAACTGAAAACCGGTGATGTTGACTCATAGTGTTTGATTTTGTTGAGGAAACCTGTTCCATGGTATTGTAAGGCGGACTATCTATATTCTTGGAAGAACGTATTGTAAGTTTACGTTTATGCTATAAACATATATGACCAGTCGTGCTCCGGTGGCGACGGCCCCGACTGACGAATTGTAGGTCGAAGGTTCGAACTCCAGCGCTATACTTTTTGTAAACTATTTCGTCATCACTGCTCTCAAAACGGAGAACGAAAACATCGTGAGGAAACCGGTATGTCCTACAAATAAAAGTTAGTAAAACATATGCCAGCTCTTAACCCGTACGGGCGCGCGTGGTGGAATAAGGCCCACTCTTTCTCACTAGAGGACACCTGTGTCCCAGCATTGGGAGTTTTATACGTTGGTTATGCTTATACATACTTCTATAGAGAAACCGTGTGCCCGATGTGGCTTCTACGACGAAAAAATTACGAACTGCCATATAAACATTCATCCCCTATATAACCCTTTTAAAATGATGAACTTTTAAAATGTTTACTTCACTATTTATGGAACCCTCACAACATTGTAAGCTTCCCGAGTCTAGAAGGATAAAATAATTTCACGACCTAGAGTTAGACCCACATTGAGACCTACATTCTAAAACCAGCGGTATAGGTTGTGCGTTGTTTCTCCGCTTTTATGAAATAGAACATATCGAAAAGTTAGGGTGTGTTCAGTGTTCGTATCTAATAATCTAGAACGCGAAGTCTGGACTCGAAACCAACTATGGTCCCCAAAATATCAGTTTCGAGTAAAAAGTAAAGTCAAAATTTGTTTAAAAAACTGAAGAAGTGAAACCTGGAATACCGAGGGTTCCGAAACTTAAAAGGAAATTAATATTTAAGGAATCAGTTATTGTTATTTATTTTTTGGGGTTTGCCTCAATTTACGTGTGACACAATGTTTAATATGAACTGAATATTTTTGTATAATTGGTCCTGGTTTATACTGAAATAGCTGAAAGGTGTAGACATACAATGCTTTGGAAGATTACCAGTTGGACTTATAGCCACACTTTATTTGTTACCCACTCGGCGGGAAGACACCGTTATTTACTTTAGTTGCGTAGGCATTTAATAAAAAAGTAAGCCTAATTAATTAGTCTGACATTTCAGAATAAAAATCTAATTCAATTTAAAAGTAGTTGTGAGAACATCAATAAAGTACTAACGAGCTATATTGCACATCATACATAGTCATTATGTTTTATATTACAATATGGCGTAGTAAGTTATCAAGCCACGTGCTTGAGACTCTGCTGGTTTCACAAGACGCGGTACGGACGCAGTTCTACCCTAATTACATCGACACAGCTTATATAACAGCCTACAATGACTTAGATTAACAAAATTATGTTACAGTGCGTTTCGCTGTTGCTACATTGTTAAACCGTTGCGACATATCAGTTAGTTCTTGATTTGAGATATCAATAATTTTACTTTTCATTAAAAGTAAAAGTTCGTTACAGTTAACTTTTACGTGAAACGTCGAGTTGACGAATGGGGTCAAATGAAGTGAAAATTTGTACGTTTTTTGTTCAATTCTGGACTGTTTATTTGTTTGTGAATTAATAGATCTATCTGCAGAAATGTCTGTGATGAGACTAGATACTAAACGGATTTTAAAAGTTTTTGGTTTATAACGATTTAAAATAACACATAACGGTTTAAAATGTTTTAAGTGAATGCGCTAAAGCTTCACATGAAGTAATCTAGATCTAACCTAGGTACTCCCTAATTTAAGATATATGAATGGCAAGCAAAATAAAAACTATAATCATTTCCAAATATGGTGTAGCTGAGTAAAAAGCTAAACAGACTATTTTTTATAGACACTTACTTAGCTTTAACATATTTTTTAAATGTACCTATACAGGATGTAAGGATAAACACCGTTATCCTTGAAACCAGTGATTTGGTTTCGTTAATAGAACGTAAATCAATGAAAAAAAAAAACAACCTATTTTTTAAAGAAAATCTGCTTTTTTCCACACGAACATTTCACCCTATGCGCGAGGGCAACAAACTTGCGTCTCAATACGCCGGGTTGCCCGATGCCGACGCACGGGTCGCGACCCCAGTCAGTCACCTTCAGCTGTCAGTCTCGCTAGCGAGCGCACGTAACGCCGCGTCGGCGTCGTAGCGTTGCTCATTTCTCGCGCGTAAATTCATTCTAAACCTTTTTAGGAATTTTTTATTTTTTTAACTCGCTCTGTTATTTTATATTTAAATCAAACTACCCATGGGTTAAGTGACAACGGTGTTTACCCTTACATCCTGTATACTATAAACACGTCAAGCAAAAACTTTGTAACCCTTTTTCCGAAAATTACGCGGACGTAGGAGTATGAAATTTGTTACAGTTAAAGTTTATACGGAGGATTACAGAAAGCTAATTATTATCATCAGCAGCCTATAATGTTGCCATTGAAAAGGAGTCGGCCGGTCGGCCATAATCTACCATGCGGTTTCAGTGCGAGTTGGTAGATGTCATATGTCTTCGTATTTTTGGTTCCAAGACATGCCGGTTTCCCCACGATGTTTATCTTCACCGTTTTGAGAGCAGTGGTGATAAAATAATTTACACAAAGTAAAGTGTCTGCTTGGGTTCAAACCCACGACCTTTAACTTGTAAGTCGCAGCGTTACCTCTTGGCCACTACTGCTATCTGAAAAAGCAAATTTCTGATTATTTAATCAATGATGGTTGAATTTCGACCTTCAGGCGACCACTAGTTTGAATAAATACTAATCATAAATCGAGAATGTTTTCAGTACATCTAATCCAAAAATAGTTGTATGTAATAGTCGTTACATAAATTACTTCACGTTTGAATGAATGATTTCAATTAGCCTTTTTACTTTATTTTTAAAGTAATACGTAATCATCGTATAGCCCACGTGGTCAGGCTTTTTTTTATTGGTAGTACTAGGAAACGCAGTACGAAAGGCCGCCCTAACTATTACCAGAGGCAGGCGCTGCCGAAGTTACCACTTATTTGCGGTTGACTGTACGATGTATAAAAAGACAGCTGTACCATCCTGTAGGCACCTACTTAGTTTTATGGGTTTTCAGGTGTGGGTAAGTTTTTATCTTACCTACATATTATATCCATGATTATCTTAAAAGATCGTTTAGCTAATGGCACGAGCACACAACAATAGATCTTCAAGCCTGAGTGACCGTGAACTCATAGTTTACGATTTCTTCAGCGTTCGTTAGGTAATGCAATTACTGGGCCTGCAGTCTCGACTTAGAAAGCGACACTATCGCAAAATACCGATTGCTAAATAAAACCGAAAAACATCGGTTGCCGTAACGATGCCAGCGACAAAATGGAAGTCTCGACATCTGAGATACGGACCAATGTCATACATTAACTTGAACAAAACGATGTCAGTTGGCGCAAAACGTATTCATAGTGCGGTTTAGTAGCAATGGTACGATATTTGGTAGTCTCGACACTCAAAGTTATTGATTGACATCGACATTTCGATGAACTTTACCGTATTTTCTTAATGTTTACGAGCATGTGTTGCGTCCATTTTTGAAAGCCCGCAAAGTGATTCGTTAGCAACGCAAACTAACAAAATGGCGTACCCGAAGGATGTGACTGTACTAATGAGGCTTTAAGACCATATATTTATGGGTTCCGACAAAACTACGTGCGAACGAGCGTCGCCAACAACCATCGTATTAGAGGGAGCCAAATACATTTAGTATCTTTTTGAAGGGAGCCGACATATAAATAAATAACACAACTGCAAATCATGTTTCCAACTTTATTAAATCTCCATTAATCCATTGAATGCAGTAATTACAGACACAATTAAAAAACCATTGTGTCTGGCGAGGATCCACGTTTACAGCATATGAAGAGTTAAGTATCATCACAGACAATCATCTCCTAATTACACACGTTCGTTTTAGCTTGAATTTCTACATGAGACATGTTGCATTCATATCCACATGACATTTCCAATGCATTCTGCAGTTTAATAAAGTAGCTCGACATTATTAATCTAAAAATATAATATTTAGTGATTGATGATGATTATATAAATAATACACAACGGCAAATAATGTTTTCAACTTTATTAAATCTCTATTAAGTTTCAACAGTTCATCACACACAATCATCTGATTACACACATAATTTTAATCTAAACACTTTACACGGCACATGTTGCATTCCTATCGGCATAACATTTCCACACTTTAATAAAGAAGCTTGACAGTAATAATTTAAATATACATATCCAAAAAATTGATATCATGCACTATTACTAAAGGATAGCCGTGTGAGACTTGTCATAAATTACAGTAGTCAAACCGTTAAACTGAATAAATAAAAAGTATTTATCATTTTGTATATAAAAAACATACAATGGCAAATCATGTTTTCAATTTTATTAAATCTTCATTAAATATCAACAGTTATTCTCTCTCTATTCTATAAAGTTTCAACAGTTCGTCACACACAACTGTATTAAGTTTCAACAGTTCATCACACACAATAATATAATTACACACATTCTTTTATACACTTTACATGTCACATGTTATTCCTATCCGCATAACATTTCCACACTTTAATAAAATAGCTTGACAATAATAATTTAATTATAAATATCCAAAAAAACTGAAATCATGCATATTAGGTACTAAAGGATAGCCATGAGAGTCCTGACATAAATTACAATAGTCAAACTCACTGTTACTTTATAATTTAAACATTGCAATCTTAAATCTCCACTACGTACAGAAGAGCACCATGTTCACTACATTATGCGCAGACAATAAAGAAATGCAATAAACTGGTTTATAAATAAAAAAGTTAATCTGGCGACAATATGGGTGGCCTTCCATGTTTTGATACTTCTTTGTCTCCCTACAAGGAGCCATACTTGAAGCTAACAAACAATATTTTGTACCTCAAATGTAACTGCCTATGTATAGCTCTCGCCAAACTTCTAGGCCGCCCTGAAGTTGGCTTTCTGAAGCGCAAGGCACGGATCGGTGCTGTTTTTCATTCGATCCAGCCATTGTAGCCAACTTCAGGGCGGCCAAGAAGTTTGGTAAGAACTATAGTTAACGTCGGATCTCAATATCAAAACTAATTGTGAATAAACATCTGTACTCAAGAAACATTTTGTATTTTATTTTTTTGTTTTATGCCTGTAGTTATAGACTTTTAAATAAAACACCTTCCAAAATTGAAAGACATACCATTGCAAACATTAAAAACAACAGGTACAATAATTAAACATAGAACTTTTTAAAATTTTTGCACAAGATTTCTTAACCGACAAGAACTATTAAAATTTTGTTTTTGTAATTTAAATGTACTAAATTTACTAACTTAAAAAGGTAGAAAGTACATAGATTCCTCACAACTGTAACAACTGATTGTAGTACATACATTCTTTGCAATTAAATATATCTATTCTATTGAAAAATACATAAATAACACATAACCGCAAATCATGTTTTCAACTTTATTAAATGTCCATTAGCAGAATCATCTAAGTTCACACATTCTTATAATTTAGATACTGTTTACATGAGGCATGGTGCACACCTATTGAAAAATCTTTATCAATTGTTTACACTTTCACTATCCACTTAGTTCAAACTGTTTTCTTCCATGTTGTGCCTTCCTTACAGCAGACAATGACTCAGGTACTACAAATGATGCATCTCCAAGCATAGTTCAAGCTGTGGGGCCTTTCAAAGTGTGGACCGCATGTTTCACAATGCCTGTCCTCCGACAGTCTTGATATGGCTATGAGACGGCAAATCTCACGCAAATGAAAATCCTTTGAACTTGTTCATATCTGTACATTTACAGAATAACAGTAGAGGCGTTAACCAAGCTCTTAACTAAACATTAACCATTTCTTCGAATACAACAACCCCTCGGAGTTCTGTGTCTGTACGCAGCTATGATATGATTTAATAAGAAACAATATGAAGAGAAGTCACCGCTTCATTAAAAATAGGTTAGCCGAGTAATAATATGCTGTAACCTTGGCTATTAATGAAAAATTATCATGTTAAATACCACAAAATTTGCTATATCAACAAATTATAAGACTTTTTCCATAATTATTTGACACTTGACAACTTTGGCATTATGTTAACTGTTTAATTTTTTTAATGACTTGAATACGGGGCTTTTGGCTCCGTTGCATTTTATGTATCTTTTTGAAAGTTTTATCTTGTTATGTGCGTTTTGTTTGGCAGATTAAACAATTTTTCTTTCTTTTTCTATTTGTTTACAATGTTGCAAGGAGGCAGATTGTAATGACCATATAATTTTTTTTAATCCTAGCTGACCCAGTAGTAATAACAGATTCTACAAATTTTTCACTCATTATTTTCATACAATCAAATTCACCGACTTAAAACCATTTCATGAAAAAAAAAAATCGGCCAAAATTTAAAGTGATAAGTAGGTACAGTATCCGAATGTTGAAATTGAACACTCAGATATACTCTTTTTGAATTAACATTTCATTTATCTCATCTTAGTTTGTAATCAAATTAAAAAAAAAAAAAAACACACATTAACCTACATGGGCACTTATGAAATGTCGGATACTAAGTGCACGGTTCCAAATTGTTGATTCCTATGGAGAAGAACCGGTAAGAAACTCCACGGTTACTCTTTTAAAAATAATTGGTTTTTACGATGGTTTCAAATTACAGTTGTAAGTCAATACCACTTTAAATAAGAATAACTAAATAAATAGGCAATAGACTTGATCACTTTTAATTAACGATCAGTTAAATAATTAAAACAAATATGGCAATGATAAACAATATAGTAATATTTCTATGGCGAAGCGTAAGCAGCCAGTAAGTCCAGTCCCCTGAGCTCAGGGTCTTTTAAAGACTTTGTATTCTCCCGCCGAAGTGACGTCAGCCGATGCAGACTGCCAATCACTCGCCAGCGTGTTCAAACGTCCGGTCCGGTGCAGATGGCAGCACTGCGCCCCACAGTGCGTCGCTTAAATCGTGATATTGGGGCTAAGTTAGGTCGCCCGAAACGGTGGCGCCAACACAGTGTTAATGTCGAAGGATATCATTACCTTGATTAAGTCTAATCATGTTTTTTAAACTATTCTTCATCATCATTTCTGCCGAAAGACGTCCAGTGCTGGACATAGACCTCACCCAAAAACCACTACTTTGACCGGTTCTGTGCATTTACAGGGGGTGTTGCCATTATCGCCATGCTTGGCAGGCGGGTTGGCTATCGTCGCATTATGGTGGTAAGATTCATAGAGAACGCTTTGGCCACTTTCTAGTAAGTCCCATAGTCGCCTTTTACGACACTCACGGAAAGAAATAGGATGATGCTATTCTTTACGTCCGGCACCACACGAAAAACTATTATTTACTTTGTAATTTTTTAGTTCAGCTAGCTACAAAAGCGTATATTTTTTTTTTATCTGTCCTGATAATCCTGGCTAGAATAATGGCACAAATTTATGAAATTAATGTATTGTCATCGGGTAATAAGCATCTTATAGTAAATTTTGAATAATTCCGATGTTTTGAGATGAAAATCACTTTCAAACATTCCGTTACATACACACTTACATACTTACACCCATACTAAGTCAATGAAATCGTTTTAATAAAAATCAAAATTAAATACAAAAAAAAAACAAGCATGAAATACTTACACGTTTTTGAGGTAATATGGAGATTAATAAACAAAAAAATGTGTCTATTAAGTTAAAAAATAATACACTTCACAATTATACAACGATGTAAGAGAGTTGTATCGAACTTACACCGCCATCTATTAGTGATTCCAAGAACTAACCAATAAATAAACACTATTGTCGCTTAAATGATACTATTTTCCAAACTGTATCGTTTGGAAAATAGTATCATTTAAGCGCAATTGCACAATTAAAATACAATACACACTATAATAAAAAAAAAACATTCACGAATAATTAAAATAGTATTGTTATGTCGTGAACATTACTTACATCACCATCTTTTAGGAAATCCTAGAACTAACCAATAAATACAAACTATTTTCGTATAATAAACATTTTTTTTTTTTCAAATATAAAAGACAGTAATACTTGAGATAAAAACTATCCTATCTTTTAGGTTGGATCAAATTATAAATAACTAAGAAGTTTGTTATGAGTCTGTTCAGTAGTTTCGGATTTTACCCGTAACAAACATGGTGGCCCGAGATTTTTTTTTATAATGTTTATCACTCCTTCTAAGTTTCTTTAATAAACAGTTTCCAAGATATGGTTTAAAAAGTCACTATACAGTTTGTAGTAAAAAATATTTTTTTACTAATCAATGGTCTCCAATTTTTTTCAGAATTCAATGAGAATTTCTCGCGGCCAATAATTGAAGTCGAACTATAAATAGTAGTCTTCGGTAGTGTCTCAACATCATTTTATACGATTTTGCGAGGTATCTCCGATGTAGAGACTTGCTTTTGTCGTATGCATCGGTACGGCAAGCGGGGTGTTTTCGGTATTATCTAGTGATCCGAATGTTCGATGACATAGTAGCGGCCGTAAGAATTTCTCCTTGAATTCACGGAAAATTGGAGAACATTTATTAATAAAAAAATCCATTTTTCTAGAAAATTGTGCAGTGGAATTGTTAATCATATCTTGCAAATACTCGTTTTTTTATGGAATCTACTAAGTAGCAATAACTGTTTTACAGGATTAAAATAACTTGTTAAAAATCTGAGGTCATTACAATCTGCATCCTTGCAACACTATAAAACTAATGCCAAACTTGTGAAGTCATGTCTATTTGGTATTTGTTTTCATTGATTTTCTTTCTCAAGTGTATTTTACACATATTTTCATAGATAGCCAAAGTTACAGCATATTATTACTCGGCTAACCCATTTTAATCAAGCGGTGACTTCTCTTCATATTGTTTCTTAATAAATCATATCATAGCTGCGTACAGACACAAAACTCCGTGAGGTTGTTGTATTCGAAGAAATGGTTAATGTTTACCTAAGAGCTCGGTTAACACCTCTACTGTTATTCTGTGAATGTACAGATATGAACAAGTCCAAAGGATTTTCATTTGCGTGAGATTTGCCGTCTCATAGCCATATCAAGACTGTCGGAGGACAGGCATTGTGAAACATGCGGTCCACACTTTGAAAGGCCCCACAGCTTGAACTATGCTTGGAGATGCATCATTTGTGGTACCTGAGTCATTGTCTGCTGTAAGGAAGGCACAACATGGAAGAAAACAGTTTGAACTAAGTGGATGGTGAAAGTGTAAACAATTGATGAATATTTTCAATAGGTGTGCACCATGCCTCATGTAAACAGTATCTTAATTATAAGAATGTGTGAACTTAGATGATTCTGCTAATGGACATTTAATAAAGTTGAAAACATGTTTTGCGGTTATGTGTTATTTATGTATTTTTCAATAGAATAGATATATTTAATTGCAAAGAATGTATATACTAATATCAGTTGTTACAGTTGTGAGGAATCTATGTACTTTCTACCTATTTAAGTAAGTAAATTTAGTACATTTAAATAATAAAAACAAAATTTCAATAGTTCTTGTCGGTTAAGAAACCTTGTGCAAAATACTAAAAAGTTATGTTTAATTATTGTACCTGTTGTTTTTAATGGTATGTCTTTCAATTTTCTTAGGTATTTTATTTAGAAGTTTAGAACAACAGGTGCAAAACAAAAAAAAAATGTTTCTTGGGCACCAATGTTTATTCACAATTAGTTTTCATATTGAGATCCAACGTTAACTACATGGGTAGTTACATTTGAGGTAGAAAATATTGTTGGTTAGCTACAAGTATGGCTACTTCTTAGGAGACAAAGAAGTACCCAAATATGAAAAGCCACCCATATTGTTGCCAGATTTTTTATTTTTATGTATTAACTACTTCATAGTATGCACATAATGTAGTGCATATGTTGCTCTTTTGTAAGTAGTAAGGAGATTAGACTTAAGATTGTAATGCTTAAATTATAAAATAACAATGTATTAATAAAATAATTTCAGTTTTTGGGATATTTTTAGATAAATTATTATTGTCAAGCTATTTTAGTAAAGTGTGGAAATGTTATGCGGCTATGAATGCAACATGTGCCATGTAAAATGTTTAGATTCAAATAATGTGTGTAATCAGATGATTGTGTGTGATGAACTGTTGAAACTTAATAATAGTTGAAAACATGATTTGCCGTTGTGTGTTATTTATATACGAAGTGATGAATACTTTTTATTTATTCAGTTTTCATACAGTTTGATTGTTGTAATGAACTACAGAATGCATTCGTAATGTCAAGTGAATAGGAATGTAACATATATAAGCAGCATCTAGATTATAAGAATATGTGTAATTAGGAGATCATTGTGTGAGATGATGATACATGGAGATTTAATAAATTTGGAAACATGATTCGTGGTTGTTTGTTATTTATTTATAAGAGGCGATCGTACGATTCACTCCCTACAAAAAGATATAAGGCTCCTTCTTATGCAGTATTTGTTGGCGACGCTCGTTTGCACGTAGATTACCCGGAACCCATAAATAAGTGGACTACAAGCCTCATCAGTATAGATACTCAGACACACTTTCAAGAACCCCCATTCCCCATAATTTTTGTTTATATTTACTTCCAAACACCTAAAAAACATAGTTTATGATGCTAACAAATTGCTTTACGGGCTATCCAAAATGGCCGCAAAACGACTCGTTAACATCAACCGAGCTCAGTTGCGACAGACCAACGACAGTTGATAACTTTGAGTGTCGAGACTACCAAATATCGTTCCATTCCGATCTTCGGGACTTTGCAACTTTTTCGTTTGTTAAAATGGTCGCTATCTATGTCGAGACTGCAGGCCCTGGGTAGGTAATAAATAAACTTTCAAGAGACAACTGGACATTATCTGCATGTTTCTATTCGGTTCCTTAGTAGATACAAGTTTATCAAAGTTGCTAATTTAGTAAAAACAACACAGGTAGGGTTATTTAAGCGTCGATTTTTGGATAAGTTGTAGTCAGAGCATCTATTATAAAAGGCACTTTTGCCCGTCAACGTTTACATTAAAATAGAATTGATTCTAGTCGCCACTTCCAGTAGGCAGTTTCGTATGGGCCAGGAACTCCACCGTTACTTTTACAAAATGTCATAATATATTTTACATACATGAATTATATTATAATTATATTATGTGAAAACGATGCACCTGGAATAAAATTACCATACCATAAATAAAATAAAATGAATGAAAAATTAAGCAATGACAGATAAATAAATTATATGATAGATACATAATTTAAAATATATTAATTCATTACATAAAGAACAGGAACATCGCGTTGACTAGGTTTGAATGAAACCAATCAAAACAAACGTAGCTAACAACTAACAAAATGCCAAAGAAAAAATAACGAACTTCATTCAATTCAAAAGTCGAACACGACATTCCTCTCGACATCACGATCGGATTGCAACACTCACGAAAATTAAAATTATATCGTTGCTCAAAGTCGATTGCATAACCGAGTACAAACTGCCTACTCGAATACCGGGAGACAAAACGATCACTCGATAGTCGCTCTTGCAATTGCTACACGAGGATGCAAGTGTTGCAAGTGTGTTGAGAAACGACCGATACTTCAAGGTCAGGTTGATTTATCCTATTTGCGCTCTGTACCTTAGATGACGTGTTCTTAGGAGTAAGGTAATTTAGTGTATGATTGTTATATTTACGTTATTTAAGGGGAGGCGTTAAGCCAGCCAAATTAAATAATCTAAATAGTTATTCAATCGGATAATATGAACTTAGAGGTTTGTTTTATAATTTAATGACTATAATTTTGTAAAAATGTACTAGTTATTGTCGCGAATCATATTTTATTCTACATACAGTCTGACACTGACCTATAAGTTACAAAACATTCTAGAACATTTTAATTACGCTTAACAATGTTATTTAACATTATAAGTGCGGGCGTCCCAAATTTGACCCATTTCGACGTTCTTCCTGCTCTAATTAATATTTTTATTATGCATATAATCGTAACTTTTTATGACTTTCATGAAATATGATGATTATTATATTTATTATTTATACGAGACTTCAGCCACATAATTGCAATATACATATTTTTTTACCCAAATTTACCTCAGTCAGTATATTCAGCGCTTCTAGTGTTAAAATGGTTAGGAAAGAAAACAACGAATGTATTTATCAGAAGTAATATTTACTAACACGTTTAGCAATACTTAAGACCTAATTGCATGATTAGGTATCAAGAGCAGGCAAAAGTTAATTAACAAACGGGTTCAAGGTGAAGGCAAATAGAAAGACATGAACCGTTTGTAAAAGATAAATTAAACCTATTACAGCAGCGTGATAGATAAATTAAAAATGCAGTTACTGTAACTGTACATACGACCAGACCACATTTACTACCAATTCATTTCAATTTATTTTTCATTTTTCTGTAAATGTATTTATCTTGAACTGAAGTTTATTTATCTTGTTATTATTTTATGAACGGGAGTTCTGAATAGCTCTAGGTTCGATTCCCAGGCCGGGCAAAGTGTTATTGGAGTTTTCGCTCTGTAATTAGCATTTTAATACCGTGTGGTGCCGGACGTAAAGAATAACACCACCCCATTTCTTCCCGTGGGTGTCGTAAAAGACGACTAAGGGACTTACTAGAGAATGGGCAGCAGCGTTCTCTATACATTTTACCACCATACTGCGATCGCCAACCCGCCTGCCAAGCGTGGCGATTATGGCAAAACCCCTCAAATTGGAGGCCTAAGTCCAGCATTGAACGTCTTACGGCTGAAATGATGATGTTGAATTAGCATTTTTGCCCGCTTCATAGCAAAGGCTCCCCTGCCGGGGACTTGGGACTTAAACACAACTGGCGAAATGTAGATGTACTATAGGGACACCTAATGCCCAACCCTTCAGGGCTTCCTTCGTACAAACTACATTATTTGCACAATTAAGTCCTTGAGCGATCAAAATGTTGGTAGGTGTTTAGAATGCCCTAATTGGCCTATCAGCACCACCCTAAGCCTGTTGCAGTTGCACAGCACCTACCAGAAAGATAAATTAAACCATCGACAAAAAGTAACTAGGATAAGTCAACAAGGATATTTCCTCTGGAAATTTCACACGCCTATCAATGAATCTTAACAATTGGAGAAGGAAAACCTCATTGATCTTTGATGCAAGGTTACATTAAAATCTTTACTGATGATTCATCATCTATCATATTGTAATCGTATTTATATACCTCATCATCATCATTTCAGCCGTATGACGTCCACTGCTGGACGAGACCTTCCCCAAAATCGTGGGCTTTGCATAATCACCACACTTCATAAGCAGGTTGACTACCGCAGTGGCATGGTGGTAAAATACATAGATAACGCTGCTGCCCAATCTCTAGTAAGTCCCTTAGTCGCCTTTTACGACACCCACGGGAGGAAATGGGGTGGTGCTTTTCTTCACGTCCAGTACCAGATCGTTCTTTAGATACCTAATTTATCGTAACTCATGGTTCCATTTTATTTAAATGAACTTGGTAACGGCAGCTACTTACGACTTGTAGGTAGGTTCCGGAACCAGCCACCCAGACAGTCATATTATTTATCATCACTACTCTCACAACACGGTGAAGGAAAACATCGTGTCTTTGAACCAAAAATTCGAAGAGATTTTTTTGATATCTACCAAGCCGTACTGAGCCTGTGTGGTAGATTGCGGCACAATCCCTCTAACAGAGACAAACTCATCGTGACAAATAAAGTCGCTTAGCCGACATAACCGAACTTTTTATGGCCTAGTTCTCAACACCAACCGATTCCATAACCTATACCATTGTACCTTAACCTTCCAAGATAACGGTTCAGGAATATTTTCCCTTTATTAGTCTTCAAAGACACAATAAGACTTATCTAATTATTTTTCCCTAATCTGTTCGACCTCAGCGACTGGCAACACGGACGGCTAATGTTTCCGCCTATATTTACATAACATTACATCAGGCTTGTAACCTCGAAAAGCTAAGCAGAACTGTACTTATATTTAGTATAGCTATATTTCGCTAGTTATGATCGTATCGTTCCATTGTAATAGCCTATTGCCATCAATCGGGGCCGTCGGACCGTTGGGCTGCTCCTGAGAAATTTCTGATGCAAATAATACTTTGACTTATTGACTTTCAGGACAGTCCCTCATGCTTACCCTCGTAAGGCCAAACCTAAATTCAGGTCGATATAACTTACGACCCAATGTACTAAAAAAGGTGCAGCTGCGGCCCAGAACTTCGATCTAGTAAAAATGTGTTTAAAATGACAAGCACTTGAGTTCATCCTTTAGGGAGTATTTCCCCGGGAGTATTTTATATGTATTAAATGTATTCAAGGTTAATGATTTTTTGATGACAGATTTAAATTGGTGGGTTTATTTAAACTAAAAATTGGTTTAAAATTTTATGTCATAATTTTAGGTCGCTGGATATAATGATTTTAAAAACTATGTTGGGCCGGAGTGCCTACATATTTTCGTCATTAAATTAGGTCGTTGGGTCTTACGAGGTTAAAAGTAGAGCATGCGAGTTTGCGAATACTAGACCAGCAATCCACCATCGTTATATCTTATTCAAATGCTGCTTCCTTTCTTTGCAGATCTCTAAGATCCATCATGTCCAGAAGAACCGAGAAACGTTTCCTGACTGAAATTGATGAGTACCAGTGCCCGCTCTCTGCTGATACCCAGAAGATAGCTGAGGATGAATTACGGGAGACCGAGAGCTCGAGGTCGCAGGCCCTCACATCACTAAGGAGCTGGATGGAGCAGAACCCCAAATTCGCGGCCATAAGAATGGGTAAGCTTTAGAAATAATAATAAAGAATAATATTTGAACAACTTATTATTCCATAAATAGAGACTTTTTGTTGGCTGGTAGAAAGATGAATTACCCAGTAACTGGGCTGTGGAGGTCAGATAGGCAGTCGTTCCATGTAAAATACTGGTATTCAGCTGCATCCGGTTAGACTGAAAGCCAACATACTTGAGAGAAGATAAGGCAAAAAGAAGAGAAATCGGCGGTAGAATAATACACTTTATTGTATGCTATAACTTCAATGTAACTAATAAATAAATATCTAAGGACAACCAACACAACGTTATCTGATACCAAACTAGGCAGAGCATGTACTATGGCAACCAGACGACGGATAAATATACTTATATATTTCTAAATACATACATATTATAGATAAATTACACCCAGACACAGAACAAATGATTGTGCTCATCACACAAACATTTATCCTGGGTGGGAATCGAACCCACGACCTCAGTCTTAGCAGTCAGGGTCACTAACCACTAGACTAACAGGCCAGTCAAAATAATCCATCAATTACAATTCTTTCAGACTCAAACTTTCTACTTCGCTTTCTTCGCGCGAAGAAGTTCAGCGTGCCGATGACGCAGGAAGCTATCGAGCGGTACATCCTGCTGCGTCAGTCCTGGGGCATCGCCTTCAACCAGCTGGACTACAAGCTGCCCATCATGATGGAACTGCTCGAGTTGGGGTAAGTGGTGTCTTCGTCGTCTTCCGTTATGGCTCGTTTGTTGGCCTGGTTCTTCGAACATTAAGCGAACCCACTGGCTAAGTAACCAAAAATTTGAGATCACACACCCTAATTAGGTGTACCTATGTTACGCAACTAATCCTGTGACCTCACATTTTTAATATATTTTTTATCAATCAAAATCTGAATCATTTTGAATGATAAATAATACATGGTACTAAAAACAAACTGGTCAAATGTAGGTAGGTGTACCCTTTGACTATACCTTCAGGGCACCGGCGTGAAGTTATACTATGAATAACGCAATATTTCTTACTTTTCCAGATACATATTTGTGAGTCCGTTCAAGGACAAGCTCGGACGTCGCGTGGTCATTTACAGGCCTGGTAGATATACAAGCTTATGATAAAAATCATCGACGATATCAAGTAGTATTCATTTTATATATTATTTTTATTTTATTTCACAATTGAGTCGTCTAGTTTCAAAGTCCGCTAAAACGCTTTTATGTCAAATTTTAGATTAGTATGACATTTAAAAGTATTCTCGGAGTAGTACAAATTCGTAAATTTGTTTCGTATCAAACTCCGCCATAAGGGAGTCTAAAATACGTTTTAAAAACAGTGTTCGGTGCAAAGTACTCTAAAACAAAGTGTGTGAGTTTCAAATTCCTCCATAACAAATCCAACCAATGGCAGCCTAATATTAGGTCACGTGACACAGTAAATTAGTATGGCGGATTCCGTTACCTGCGAGTGTTATTGCTGTGGTTTTTTATTGTTTTTGTGCGGAAAAAATGGAGGATTTACAACAATTTATAAAAAAGTCGGAGCCTGGTAAAGCACGGAAGAGATTAGTGAATAAATCAAAGTGGAAACGTGAAGTATTGCGTGAAAAAAGGTTGGTTACTTTCTTCTACTAAACAGTCAACTGCTGTTTCAAAAGTTGTTATGCAAAACAGGACCAAAAAATGGTTGAAAATGCTTTGGTGCAAAAATACAAATTAAATTTCCCTAAAAGTTCTTTGCATTATCCCGAATTTATACGAATGTGATTGACCTATTTGTATGCAAAAGGACGGCATTTATATTAAAAATTGTTACAAGTTATAATAAAAATACTAAAACAGTATTTTCGAGAAATTTGTAATCTTACATTAAGTTACCTACTCAGTGTAATTTTTACTTTTCGTAAGGTCTAATTAAAAAAGCCTTTTCAAATACCGTAATACTAAAATTATTTATTATACTAATAATAAGTATGAATGTGTACTTATTTTATGTATAAAAAATGAATGTTGGTTGTTTTGTTCGTTAGTAATGCATTGAATTTGATGAAATTTGGCCCAGTATGTATTTTTTTTTTCAATTGGTAGTCAAATCTGTATTAATACTGAAAGTTCAAATAATGCTTTTGTTGTAGATACAAGCCAAATACCCTTCCAACATTCCCATCATGTGGACACAGGCGTAAGGCATTCCAGTGCGCGACTTTAACATGCACAGAAATGAGAAAATTCCACCAATCATTTTACAAACATCCGACAAAGATTTCCCAAGATAATTTTATAATAAAACACTGTACTATCACAACATCTAAAACTGCAAAAGCTGGTAGCAAGCGAAATCATTCATTAAAATATTTCATACGTAACAAGAGTAGCAAGATGATCCCTGTTTGTCAAAAAACCTTTACTAACGTATTGTGTGTGAAGAAAGACCGTATACAAGGAGTAATGCATAGATTTTATGAAAAGGAGGAGATGGCAAAAGAGCGTCGGGGTGGAGACCGAAAAAGTCAAAAGTTTGAAGAGAAAAGAAAAGCGGTGCAAGCCTTTATAGAGTCATTTAAAGCGAATGAAAGCCACTACTGTAGGTCAAAAAATATAAAAAGATTGTACTTACCCCCTGAACTAAATATAAAAAAACTTTGGCGTATGTATAACAAAGAACATCCCTGCTTAGAAGTAAAGCAACATTTTTTTAGAAATATATTCAATTGTTGCTATAACATTGGTTTTGGCACACCAAGGTCTGATGTTTGTTCGACTTGTCTGCAGTTAGATGAGAACATTAAAAAGGAAACAAATGCTGAGACGAAAAATAAATTGATAATTGAAAAAAGAGTCCACCGTTTGAGGTTCAAAGCATTCTATGAGATCTTGCAAGAGCAAAGAAGTGATCTCCTAACAATGAGCTTTGACTGCCAAAAAAATTTAGGGCTTCCTAAGGTGCCAGATCAGTCCGCCTACTATAGCCGCCAAATCAATTTCTATAACTTTACTATAGTAGTTGGTAGCTCTAAGGCAAAACTAACCAAGGAAAACATATTTGCATATACCTGGAACGAAACCACACACAACAAAGGTAGTAATGAAATTATTTCAGCAGTTCATCACTTTTTAACTAATTTAGATATTATCAAAGAAGAAATTAAAGTCTTAAGAATAGTAGCAGATGGCTGTTCTGGGCAAAATAAAAATTCCGATATGGTAGCCATGCTTGGAAATTGGTTGACAACTGAAGCACCCAGACACATAAAAAAGGTTGAAATAGTGTTTCCAGTGGTGGGACACTCTTTTATCCCACCCGACCGGGTGTTTGCTCAAATAGAGAAAGATTTGAAAAAGCGTGAAGTAATTTCGTCACCTGAACAATATCAAGAAATTATAACTCAATATTGTAAATTGACTGCTTTAGATACAATTGCAGTACGAGATTGGAAATCGGCCTACGCACCAGTTATTAAACCAACCACGAGCTGGCATGTACAGTTCCAAAAGTGCAAAAGGTTTTTCTTGACACGTTCCAAAACAAATAATTTATTGCTTCAAGGGGAACAGTCTTATAAAATTGACATTAACGTAAAGAAGCCGATTACAAAGAAAAATAAAAGTATCACTATGTTGAATCCAGTTGTTATTCCAGCAAACCAGGTTATTCCAAAGAAAGCAAAGATTACCGATGTTTCAAATCTATTAACGAAACATTATGGAGAGCAATGGAGAGAAAATGAAAATTTAGCATTTTATAAAACAGTGGAAGACAGAAAGTCCTATGAGCAAGGAGATATTGAGGAGGATACAGCAGAGATACCGAACGACCTTTGTGAAGATGGCTTTGACGATGTCAACCTAATAGTATGATTTAACTTTTTATGTTTGCCTGATTTGCAATGTAGAACAACTACCTTACTGATTTCTTTTCAAATTATATTTTTGATTAAAATTGTTTATCTGCATTTTTATTTACCTACTTGCTGGTCAGTTGTTGTTGCATAATATTGACCATCACCACAGAATAGCTTAGTTTCAAATCCCGCTATTTCACAAAGCTCAGTTGCAAATGCCTCTATAACACATAGTAAGTTTCAAAATCCGCCATATTTAAAATCAAAACCTGTTTTTAGTCTAGTTTTTGGTAGTAATTGCAGCCTTTTTTAGTTTTGTTAATATTAGGTATCTTTTTAGCAATGGAAAAAATAAAAATTGCCTAATAAAGTACAGTTGTTTCTGTTTCTAGCTTTTTTTTTCATTCCTGTAAAATTTTATGAAATCGTTTTAGCGGGATTTGCAACTGGACGACTCAATTACGAATGTATTTTATATTTATTGGGTGCGGTGGAAATTAGCATATAATTCTTGATTTATTTATTGCTAGTAGCTTTTGTATATACGCTCGCTAACATTTATTTAAATTAAGGGCAATTTGAAAACTGTCCTAATCAGTACTTTATCATGTCATATATTTAATTATTTATAGGTGCCTAACAGGTAAAGAGTTATATATTTTCCTACCAGGGCCTTAGGCTGGCCACATGCCTCGCCACAAAATATTTCACATCTATTTACTTACTTAACTGCATCATTCGTCGACTACTTGGGCTTTATATTTTAAGGGCCTTTCTCAATAAAATAGTCATGCGTGGGTTTTGTTCCTATTACGTTTTATCTAGTGATCGGTGAATGATAGAGTGGGATCTTATTACCACATTCATCTTAAAACCGTACAGCTTTATGTTGATGTCGTAGTAACGATTTATTGCTTTTAACCTTTAAGCACAATGTTGAGCCTTGACACTTTACACTTCATTTACTTATTTGCACATTCATTAGAAGACTTAGACTGTTCAGAACAATGGGCCTCACCTCTTTTTCTCAGTTGAGTGTGAAAAACGTTCTCGACCTCTGTCTGTGCAAGCGCATATCACGAAATCGTTTGATTTTGTTTGAATTTCGAATGCATGTACCACAAATGACAAAATACGTTCTGCCTCTCATAATCAATCAAATGACAGAAACAAAACGATGTTTTAAATGCATCACTGTCAAAATCAAAGTGATCTTTGTAATCGTTTCAATAAAGTTGCTTTTGGGTTGCTGCCACCACAGAACAAAGACGTGGCTGCCACTGACATGTCTGTCAAATCACGGTGTTCTTTATTTTCGTTATAATAAGGTTGTTGTTGTGTTGCTGGAGTCTGAGGTACAACAATTGTCAAGGAACTGTACGTTCAGCGCTAAATGCATTTAGTGATTTGTGGTGCAAGCAGGCTTAGGTCAAGGACGTTTATGCAAGAACTTACTGTGACTTACCATCTCGAACTCAACTCACTAAAGGAAATTCCCTAAATCCGTGTGCAGGTGTGTTCGACCCCTACAAGTACACAAACCAGGACATGTGCCGTATCATGGGCACCTGCTACGAGACACTGCTGGAAGATGAAGAGAACCAGGTTCGAGGAGTGGTGCATTACGCAGATGGCAGTGGTGTCAGCTTCCCGCATCTCACTCTGTTCACACCTAAGGAGGCGGTCAGGATCGTTAAGAATGGCGAGGTAACTTGATTTTTTAACAATTTTTAGCCAAGTAAGTGGTTCGCTTATAGGAAGGATAGGTACAGTCTTGAGCATTAATACCAAGATTCAAAAATCCTTTAGCCCAATGGCCTAACGTGTTAAAAGCCGAGACCAATATCTCGACTTTCATTCGTAGATCTTTAACGTCATTATGAGTAGTCAGAAGCCAGAAACCCCGATAACCACTCTTACCAAGGGTGTCGAGTCACCCAGTAACTGAGCTGTGGAGATCAAATAGGAGGTCGCTCCGTTAAAAATAATCATATTCAGCTTTGTCTGGTTACACTGGAAGTCACAGACAAGGCAGGCGACACTATTTTACCTTTTATTTCGAAGCTTGCGAAAGGCAGCCGTTCTTTCGTACATGAATGGTTTCATATCGTTACTTGGCATTGTTCACAGCGCACCCTCCCCATGAGACACAAAGAGATTTATGGCGTCAACGTTCACCCGACGATCAAGTTCGCGCTCGACTTCGGCATGGCTCTCATATCAGAGAAGATCAAAAAGAGAGTCAAACTGTACAGTGCTCTTGAAGAGGTGGAGATTGACAAGGGTCTTCTGCCCAAGGAGTATGGAGGCACCATGCCTATGAAGGAAATGATTAGTGAGTATACCCTACCGCATTATATATATTGTTTCTAGAAGGCATATACAGACCAATAATACGAACAACAACTGCCCAACATCCGACCAAATCCGTAAAAACTTAATGAAGTGCAGTTACCTGTCAATAGTATCATGTGGAAAGACTGCTTGTTTCAAGGTCACTTCAACGATGTTTTCACGATGACATTTTCTACAGAATAGGCGTAACTCGGCTTGTCAGGAGACTTAGGATGGGAACAGGGACAGGCGTATGCCCTTCCCTGTTATGTTACATCTTTAGGTTTTCGTTTTATCCAACCAATTTACATCTCTATTGTGATCAGAAAATTCTGATATCAACAACAAAGCTCGTAACAAAATTAATTAACTTTCTAGGTCTCTGGAAAGAAGAGCTCGCCGGCAAACGCGACATTCTTCTTCTAAACGACAAGATGGCGGTTCGGCTCGAGATGTACAGCGAAGCGGCACGAGAAGGCGCCATATCCGCGCTGAAAGCCGGCGCGAACACCTGCGCAGGCGCAGACGCGGTCGGCGATGCTATGAGAGGACTCACCGGCAACTTCAGGAAGCTTGAAGTAGATTGATCTTGTTAACATTAGAAATTAGACTGATTGTTTTATACTTTTAAGTAAGTTTAGCTCATATGTGATACGAGCTCCAATTAGTGGTACGAATAAAAATGTTGATTACGTGTGGGTATTATAGTTTACTATAGAAATAGTATTTTTAATTTTAAGATCCTTTTGTACAAATGAACTGAGAAAGAGACAGAAAAAAACATTGAAGAATTCTTTTTTAACGTGATAGTAATAAATATTTTAATACAAAGTTTGTTTTAATAAAAACACATTATAGTTAATTAAATCGTTTATTAAAAAATCCATTAACTACCTAGTTGGTAGAAATTAATATACATGACTTCCACATCGTCACGTACCTAACAAACTCATACAAAATGCAACTTTTAAAATGTATATAATAATATGGCACGTATAAAGTGATGACGTCACTGTTCTCTGACCTAATTAATCAATATTCGACTGTAACCACCTCTTACAAAAAAGTGAACACTACCCATAAACGAATGCTTTGCCTTCCCAGCACTGCCCGATTTTAAATCTCAAAATCAAGTTTCACAATTGGTACATTTATGGTTCATCAATAGGTATATTTTACAGCTGTATAAACCATTTTTGTAACGTATTCTAGAATCGTTTTCTATACATTATTTTCAAATTCGTACAATCTAAATAATTACCAACGGCTTCATAAAAAAATGTAAAGGTGTCGGACCAACGGACGTAATAAATTCGCGGTGAGATTTTTTCGCGCACTCGATCTTCCAACGCGCTGCTTAACGAAGAGAGTTGAAAATCGCTTGGACTCACTCGCAGTGCACTCTTGTTGAGTGTCAACTCTCGGGTCAATACCGAAAGTTTAAAATACAGTGCACGATAAAACCCCTTAGCGATGATAATATTACAGCATTGTGTTATACCGGACATGTTCGAGTATTGGCGACAATCATGCTACTTGTAGACTATCGATCAAATAAGTTTAGGATACAGTATTTCAGGTTTTTACTTAGTATACTCATTACTAAGCCAGTTACTCAAGGCAGAGCAAGATGTCAGACGGGATCAAGATCGCTGTTGGAGGCAGCATCTACCGAGCGGTCCACACTGAAGACCATATAACTCGGAGACGCATAGTATATGGCCGCATTTAGGGAACGACAAAGAATAAAAAAAATATTAGTGCCATTTGGTGATAACTGGATCTAAACTTTAAATATGAATAACATATAAACATTGCTTCGGAAGACCATACACGATAGATAAGCTGTATATTAGGACAGGACATAATACTTCGAATATTAGCGATGATTTCACGGCGTATGTTACGCATAGTGTCACTTTTATACCAAGCATTATTTCCTTTTCCGTGGCTAAACTTTTCCTTGGGTAGCTTATGTATACATATATTATTTCTAAATCACTTCACTATTATTTAGCATTGTAGGTTTTTTTAGACTAAACTAAGGGCAGTGTTTGGGTGTAAAAAATACTGCATGGTTTTTTTGTGACCCTTATGTGAGCATCCTATTCATTAGTTCATTAGTGTAGTATCTAGAGAGTCATGAACACAGTTTTAGCTGTCCTACATAACGCTGCATACACGTACGTGTCTTCAATTCACTAACAATTAACATCGTTCCATTGTTACTAAAAACATAAACATGAATGATTTTGCAATGTACAAATGTATTAATTAAATATTATTATTTTTGTATTGTCCAATATTTATCTATAGTTTTAATGCTTACAATAAAGGTCTTGATACGACACAGATATATTTGGCACTAATTCATAGGATGCGAATTATGTGGGTTAAATTAAATAAACAAATAGGTAAAATATAATAAGATCTCTCAAAGTGGCTGTATTCAGCAACTGACAACATTTTTTGCGATTCTTAGGGTGGGTACACATATGTGAAACGTAACATGAAATGCTACAAACGTTAAAAATCTAAAATAGCATTTGGAGCAACCTTACTTAGAACTGTAGCGCAGAGGTCTTAAAATACAATGCAACATTGAATGTAACACAACAGCAAAGCGAATTTGTTTCACCGTATGATACATTTCATGTTGCAGTGAATATATTTGGGCGGCATATTTTTTTTTTTGCTGTAGGGGCCTGCTCTTGACCCCGATCACGCCTGATGGAAAACGATGGATGAGGTCTGTAATGGAACGAACATGCTCGAGTTCGTTTCCACGTACGACTTTTACATTTCATGATAAAATCCACATATATGTACTGACCGATCTGTATCGGATCGCGCGCCCGCATACACTCAACTATGCAACTAAACTTTGATTGCGTGCCAAAGGCCTTAAGTGATGTACATATGAGGGTACGCGATTCCTATGTTTAGCAACCATAACCCGCCGTTGGATGGTAGAGGAATCACTTTTTAAATAGCCCACAGTTTTTATTTAGTTCCTTAATTTCATAGTACAGCTAATTCGATTCGTTACAAAAATATAGACACAGTATGAGTATAACATTTCTATAGACGTATAAATATTATTATAAATTTATCAGTCATAGGGTAATTGCTTGCAGATTTATTTTGTATCAGCTTTGGCGAGGCTTGGCTGGGAAAAACCGAAATCATTCGATTGCATTTCAATAGTCAGATCCAACTTTGAGAGTCTTTTAAACCGTTATTTCTTTATAAATAGGTCGTATTGTTCTAAACTAGGCACTTTAATGCACAGAGCAACCAACTAATATTACTTTATGCTGTAATATTCTTACTAAACTATGAGTTTATCTTCAAATTCTTTGTTTGAAGGTTACTTTGGCACGACATGGAACAGCGGTTGGCAATCTATATACGAGGTTTACTAGCTATGTTTGGTGTCATTTCTCTATATTTTAGGATTCTTATATTGTTGTCACAGTCGTCTTTGGTATAGGAACACGATGAGTATCGTTTTGAAGAAGAGAAGTCATACTATACTCAAATTCTAATTACAGTTTAAGATTTTATACCTGTCCCAGAAATAGTATTGATCCGACGGTTTAATATATAAAAACATTATCAGGTTTGTACATTTAGTTCGTTGAACAGAGTTATTAAAAGGACAAATCTAAAAACATTTAGGCATGAGTTTGATCTACATTATTTAAGTACACAAAACGTCTTCTATATTGGCACAACTTACTATATTAAATTATAATACCTTATAACATCAGTTAGATATCCATAGTAACAGTATAAACTTATATATTAATTAGGAATCCTTAAAGTAAAATGTTAATATTTTTCTATATCAATAAAATTAATATTTTACTAACAAATAATAAATGATGCTTATATTAAGTTATGTATAATAATAAAATGCTTCTTGGCACTCGTTTTGGCAAACGTATAAGTATGTAACGGTAAATATAAATGTAGCAGGTTATGTAGAGTGGGAAAAATGTCGCCACGTGAAGGTCGAATCTAAAAACTCCTGGGCCCGTACAACGACGTGTTAAAGCCTGATGAGAGAGAGATTGAGCTATACAGGACGAAAAGCACTATCTCTTTTTCACGCCGGAACTGTGTTGGCGTCATAGTACGGTCCCAGCTGATCTATACTGTCTAAATCTCAACGTTATCTAATACTTCGGTGAAATGAGTTGTCAGTAGTGACAATCCTCAGCATAATCAGAAAATAATATTGCGCCTTCTGGGCTCATGCCTCTTCTCAGTGCGAGGGAGTGGGCCGGAAACCACCACACGGGCCCAGTGCGGATTGGTAAGTCACATATCTTCGTTGGTTCTAGGACATGCCGGTTTTCTCACGGTGTTACCATTCACCAATTTGAAAGAAGTGGTGATTAACAAAAATACGCAAGGTTAAGCGCTTGCCTGCGTTCGAACCTACGATCAACAACACTTTAACACAGGGCCGATTACCACTGCACTACATCTCAAGCAAGCTCAGTTCACCGAAGTTTTCACGGTGAGATTTTTACAGAATAGACCGACTGTTGATTCAAACACCTTTTATGAACATTACCTGCAGCTTTCGTAATTTTCACCCTCCCTATGATGGGCAAATATCCGCTAAATAACAACTTAAATACTCTCGTTCAGTTCTAACGTCACATAATATACGAGTATATGGTGCAAACAAATATGTTCCTTACTGTAACTATTTAGAATATACATTGCATTGTACCAGGTGATTAGCTTGAGGCGATCTTATGAGGCACATGTTATGTTTTATAAAGTAATCAGTTCTTAATACAACTCCACGGGTTATCTACACTATAATTAACTTTGGTGTTTGCTTTAGGCAATACGCTAGGTTTTCTATAAAACTGTTGTAACAATGATCTAAGATGAGGATGTTACTATAAATTGTACAAAACGTTTGTAATAATTTTATTTACAAACATAAACTATTGGATACACAGTCAGCTACTTGCACGGACTCTATCTGTGACTATTCATCGTTGTAATCTATTCCTATCTATTTTTGAAAGGCCTTCCACACTATGAAACTACGCAACTTCGTTAAAATATTGTAACAAGTTTTTATTAAGGGGGTAGCGCTAGAATAGCACACGAAATTTAAATTTTCTTACGTTTTTCAACGACTATTTCATGAAAAGTTATTCAACGGGATTAAACGCACTTAGTGGGTTGTATTGACGATTTTAATGATTATATTTCTGTAAAGCCATATTTGTTACGGTCGCGAATGATATGTTAAACAACCCAAAAAATTGTAAAAATAAACGTAAGAAAATTTTAACAACGCGGGCTACCCTTATCGCACTCTCCTTAAATAAATATTTGGTATCTTATCTATAAGTTATTATACTATTCTATAGGTTCACGATTTTAGAATATTGTTATCTAGTTTTGCTTTGGAAATATGATCACCTTAATATTTTAATTGGATAGGAATTAACAAGACATTCGACAATACTTTTTTTGACACTTAAGTCAAAATTTCCATTTAAAATAAAGTAAAGGGAAACATACAAGAAATTTGATTTTGCGGCGTTTGTTGCCCTGTGATACGGAACCCTGCGTGTGCGAAACGCACTTGGCCGGTTTTCTTGAATAGATTCCGTTAATAAAATATTCATATCATATCAAAAACGTTTGCCGTAAAATAAGTTATTATAATCATTAATTGATTTCACTAGTCCTAAATCTGTAAATAACTAGGAAATTCTCTAACAAATAATTAACCCAGCTTAAAACCTAGGTTATACTTCGAAAAGACAAATTTTGTTGCTTCTTTTATGACCTGGTTTCCTACAGGCGTTTTTATGTTTGCTACGTTTTATAAAATTCATCAAAAATTGTGTTTATATATCTAACACATATATTTCTACTGTTCCTTTCCCCAGACTGATGTAAACTTACGATTGAAATTATTTTAACGTAACGATTACATACCGGGTGTCAGGAATATCGAATCACAACCTGACACTATAAATTAAGTATATGACCCTAAAACCCAGAAAAAAGAAATGCTTTACCATACATTTTGACTGCGTAGATATTTAACTTTTCTATGAAACAGTAGTTTTATTTTCGTGAACGCATAAAAAATATCTACCCTCGGTGGTCTAGAATCATAAGCTGAATTCATGGTTACATTTCATGTGTCGACTTCCTGCCATCCTGAATATAAAGCCAGTGTCATCAACACCGAGATGTGCTGTTTCATTCGCAGATTATTATTATTATTTTTTTTTTTTTTTTGTTTAATTTTGAGCTAAAACAGCAGTTGTTAAAAAATCACGCAAAATGTTGAGTTAATTGACTTCTTTGTATTCGTAACAGAGCTTTATTGAGCGAATAACATAAATGAAACTACGAATTCTTTTTACGCCTCAGAGAAAGCTCTATTAGCAAATCAACGTAACTTTCTGACCGTATTTTAATAACCAACCAGAATTTTAGCTCAAAACATTACTATTCTAAATACATACGACATTTCCGTTCCGTTCAAATTCCGGACTGTGTATACATATAGAACGTGGGGTGGTATGATTGCTTAAAGGGTAATCTCGCAACTTTCGTATTTTCCGTTGTAGTTGCTCAGTAGAAAAGGCGTAGGAACTAAGTCGACGCCGAGGCGGCGCAGGCGGCGGTTCAACGTCACGGTTCTATCGTGCGCTGTCACCGTCACTGTGGACAAAAGGTGTGGTGTTACAAGTCGTCATTTTGAAATGAGAAGTTACATATACGAATGATTTTGTCAGCGAGAATATAGGTATAATGGTAAAAGGATTTTTTGGCGCGTATCGAATCTAATGTCGCCATTTCGTCGTGTCAGAACACAATGTACAGTGACATTTTCACAAATGCCTACCAACAACACTTTTTGTCACTTAAATGCAAAGTTTGTTTGTTTGTCGATTAAATGCAATTGTCATATTGCATTTAGCGACAAAATATTTTAGGGGCATTTTTTATTATAATTAAAAACGTTCAAATCTCATGGACAATGAAATGTCAAATACTTGTTAAAAATACATGAAAACATGAAGTATTGTTGATAGATCAGACTGTGAACGTTTCTCAGATGACAAAGATATTTTTGAAAAAGTGTGAAATTGTATCTATAACAAAATGGCGACGGTAGATTCTATTTTCGATACGCGCTAAAATATGTCATAATTAATCAGAAAAATAATGGTTTCGGTGTTATTGTAAGTAATAATATGTATGTTAAAACTGACCTGGCCTGGGCGCCCTCGGCAGTGTATAGGTGTCCTTGGGTCAGACCCAGTACTGGTTGCGCCTCAGCATCGGGTTCGCGGGCGCGACGCCACCCGCTCGCACCGGATACGCCGACTCGCTGGCCTCGTAGCTACTCCAGTCTTCAGCCTGCAATGACCCGTACTGATTGTTTCGTTATTATTGAAGGCTACCGATACATTAACCTTGGAATATGCGTCTAAGAAGACCTATAGACGGTACTCAGCTCGTGCTTCGACATGTCGATGTCTGTATCGCATATAGTGTAATAGTCATGCGGCTGTGACAAAAATAACGCTATACCAAAGTGCATACGTGCAACGTGTGCGAACGTACGTGTCCCATTTTTTTCCGTGGGTGTCGTAAGTTTTGACTAAGGGACTAGAGAATGGGCAGCAGCGTTCTCCATGCATTTCACCACCATACTGCAATCGCCAACCCGCCTGCCAAGCGTGGCGATTATGGCAAACCTCCCCAAATTGGGGGAGGCTTATGTCCAACAGTGGACGTCTTTTGGATGAAATGATGATGATGAAAGTACGTGCTACGTGACGTTTATAAATCAAACATTACTTTAGTCATATGTGGACTGATTGCTGAGGAAGTGAAGTATATTCCATTAACATGAACCAAAGACATTAAATCAATAGACGGGACATAACGAACAAACTCGTAATTCAATACTTATGGCCTAGTGGTCATATGGCGTTTAGACTAGGATGGCATGTCTGCATGTCAACACGCATTTG
Source organism: Aporophyla nigra (assembly GCA_947507805.1). Taxonomy (NCBI): domain Eukaryota; kingdom Metazoa; phylum Arthropoda; class Insecta; order Lepidoptera; family Noctuidae; genus Aporophyla; species Aporophyla nigra. The sequence continues at coordinate 5,192,932 of OX382291.1, read as the reverse complement.
TGTCCGTTTGACAAGAAAAGAAAAACATTTCTTAAATAAATATGCCGAGTTGCGCTTTACGCTATTGCATATCACGCTATGGTAAAACGTCTAGACCTAACTTCGGTTTATTTTCGCAAGTATTCTTTAATATTTCTCAGTAATTATAATTAAATAATATTCATGGATAGTTCTAGAACATACGATAATGTTGTAATAAACGCCCTCTATCGCTAAGTAGCTTTACGACTGCCTTGCAGAGATGTTATGATGTTTATCGACTTTGTTATCGATAATATTTAAATAGGTTAGTAAAATTCAAAACTATTTGAACATAAGTAATTTAAATAAAATATCAATTTAGCAACAATAGTGCTGTTCGCTCACGTAGATATTTATTTTAGAACTCTGTATGTATATGTTATGTTTGTTTTTATGTACCTATGTAAGTAGTTTTCTCATATTATTTGTTTTAGTTTCTTAACACGTTGAGTGCCAAACACAGATTGATGGCTAATCCCATATGGCCACAGATTTAGAGCGCATACAAAATTGTTAGTAGCAAGCACGCGATATCGCGTGATCGGCCATATTATGCAGAGCCGACGAATCAATAGTCACTTTTCAATATTATCGATACATTATATCGATAGAGAATTGATGAAATTACATCCTTAATAAGTTTTTATATTTGAATGTTTGCTATTCAAAGCTAGATGGCGTTACTGACGCTGGAGAATAAAATTGTGTACAAAAATGTTTTTCATAGCCGCTCTAATTTTGCTATACTATGCTAGATGGCGTCACTGAGTCATGGGATCACAATTTTTCTAAGACATTTCTTCAGACGGCCTCTCTATTTGTCTTAAATCTCTTTGACATGAACCTAATATAACCGTGACAGGATTTTTTTGCGAATAAAAACTAAACCAAGTAAAACTCACATCAGTATGATCATCAGTCCCGTACGGGTACCTCGCATTGAGGTCTGGCAACGCCGCGTCGGCGAGTGGCGTCACCTTGCAGGCGACACTGCCGGCCGACGGCAGCGGCGTGCTAGCACCAGTGTGCACTGACTGCTCTGATGACACGTAGCTAAGGAAGGACCATTAATAGTTGTATTATATACAACGCCAAATAATATCTTAGGACAACCAACACACCGTTATCTGATTCCAAACTAGGCAGAGCCTGAACTATGGTAACCAGACAACTGATAAATAGATTTTATATTTCAAAATACATACATGTTATAGATAAATTACACCCAGACACAGAACAAATCATTGCGCTTATCACAGAAAGATTTGTCCTGGGTGGGAATCGAACCCACGACCATAGTCATAGCAGTCACTAACCACTAGACTAACAGGCCAGTCGAAATGCGAACTACGCACCAAAAACTTCAAATCACACAAATCCTGTATCGCGTAAGCAAGGCTATTTGCGCAACTAGTATATATTTAAAAACCGACCTGATACAACAACGCCTGTGGGTGGAGGATCGTCGCTTTTCTATGGGGAGTAAGGAACTTTATACCGAGTTCCTCATACCTCTTTATTACTATTTGGTTAGCATTAGGAAGAACTCGACAAACGACACAATTTATGTCTTAAACTACCACACCGTAACACATGGTCTCTTTCTTCCCTTTTCCTCTTCCCCTGGAAGAATGAGACGAACGCGACGGAAAAAAACACAGAAAATGTTTAGACCACAAATAATTAGATAATTAAATAGACCAATTCCTCAAAATCTAGTCGCAGTCTCACCTCGGCGACAATCAACTGTCAAAAACTTGTCAAACATGTACGGATTTTTTACAGATTCAGACTGAGGCCAGACTTTAAACGTTTTTAAAATAAAAAGGATTGTCCCTCTGCTTACGTTAGACATAACTAAACGATGCGTTGCTAAACGGGAAGTCAACTTAATAAATTTCTTCTGACAGAAATTCCTTGCCAACAAAGTGTCTCCAAAAGAGATCAAGTAGGGATTGAATAGGGGTATGTATGGAAGTTTATCAGTTTTGAAATTAGAACCCTGGAAGTTGGTACTTTGGTGTCATCGTTTTTTAGAAACTCATCGTGTAAGCTCTTAACACTCACCGCTTGATAGGCGGCGTGCCCTGCGAAGGCGACGGCATGAGATGATCGGGCGGCCTCGGCAGCGGTATCGGTGCAACCGCCCCCTGGCTCTGTCCGTGTATCTTGACCAGAGCGTTCTGGTCCCTCATGAGATACCGCCTGCACTTCAGCAGGCCGAAAATCACGACGATTGCGAGGACTGTCCCCGAGAGAGCCATGAGAATCATCATGTAGTATGATGCTGCTTCGCCGTTTGCTACCTGAAAGAGGGTTTTAGGGTTAATGATCATGTCAGGGTTACAATATTTTGTTAAAATAAAAATTGATTTCAAGCATGAGGCTCTTGAGTACGATTCTCAGTTCGAGAACTAAGATATTTTGCTCAAACTATAATAATTGAATGTATACTCACTAGAACCCCCTCATGACTCTCAGGATCATTTGGTCCCGGCAGATTCTTCTTCTGTCTGTTTCCTATAGAAATCTTCACATCACCCACAGCTGGCTGAAAAATGGTCGCCGCCAAAAGGAACCTGAAACTGTCTTCGTAGCCGTTCAGTTCACTCACTTTCTTCTTTGCCACAAAGTATATCACACCCGCTTTTACATCTTCGTGGGTGAAATATGCTACTTCTCGTTCTCTAGCACTGGTCTTCTCTCCAGAACTTCTTATAATCTTCTTTAGGGTCCCAAATCGGGGCTTCCTCAACACGGTATACACAGGATCGCTGGCTGTAAGTTTTGCTAACCCACTCGCATCCATATTATTCAATGTAATCCTCGCCTTTTCTACTTCTACTCGCAAGTCACCTAATGTCATCAGCGGCTGAACAATAACTTCGATAGTGAACGGCCTGGTCGCGTTACTATTGTGGACGTAAGCGATCAAATCGAAACTATCATTTGCAGTCGTCATATCGTTCTGCATGTAAATCACCACTTTCTCCATCAAGTCTTTGTGAGTGAAGTATGAAACTGGATTCCTGCCGACGTAAACCATTCCATGGAGGGGTTGGCGAGTGATGTTATAGAGGACTTTTGATGTCCTAGCATTAGTGTCCACGTATATCTGGTCTGTGGTGACCGCCGCAACATTTGATCCCTGCTGCAGGTATATAGGATGCAATGACGTAGCATTGAGAATGACTGGGATCACATCTATTGTGAACACTGTGTACGTCGGCTTGAACTGTCCGTCCCCTACTCTGAAATAGAACGTAGCTGTCTGCAGCATCCCAGAATGTTCGTATATCACTCGGCCGCTATTTATATCGTCCTGAGTGAACTTGTTTATTGAATGTGCCTCGTCAAGTGTCTGATTTTTATCCAACATCACCATTCTGCCTTGGGTCGGACCACTGATTATATCGTACAGGATTCCTGCGGGACCCGTATCAGCGTCTTCAGTGAGCAGATCATTTTTGGTGATAGTATAGTTTTCGCCTTGAACTACTTGTATCTGTGGCGTGTCTGTTAGCAATCTGAACGGTTGATCATTGACTGGGATTATGTGTATTAATATACTGACATTACATAAGAGAACATAGTCGGGTAGTAAGTACAACGCCATGTCTATTTTATCTTGCGTGGTATCCGAATCATCATGTTCATAATTGACGACACCGCTTTCGATTTGCGACTGCGTTAGCGACGACATGAAAGGTTTTAATTCACCGTGGGAAGGCTGCGACCACTGCGCCTCGATCTGAGGCTGCCTCAGCCCCGCCTGAGTTTCTAAATACGTGATAACATTACTAACATTTACTTTAATAGGCACTTTGTCTCCTTCCTGCACTTTTATTGGAGGTATATTGACATATTTGGCGAGTCCGCCAGACGACACAGATATGTCTATGTTGAAGATTTGATCTGTGAGCGGTTTGGCGAGGGGTGCTTCGACTGTGAATATGAACGAATCGTTTGTGTATAGATCTGAGAAGGGATGTGTGTGTTCGTAGTATACGACTGTGTTGTTTATATCCTGTTGGGTAAACTGTTTTATTGATCTGTGGTGGCTTTCTCCGTTCAGCATTATGAGTCTCCCGAGTGTGGGAGCTCTGTCTATCTTGTATATGATCGTTCTTGTTGCGTCGGAGCACTTGGACATTAGCATGTAGTTGTTCAGAGGCTCCCTCATGAGCGGGAACACTCGTAAGTTGTGTTTTCTCGTCAGTTTGAGTGACACAGACTTGGTGGTTATTAGAAACGTGATTTTGGCCAGTTCATGTAATCCATCCGTGACGTTGAAGATCATCTTGCCTTTTGTACCGTCTGTAATGAATAATATAATAATAATATCTTAGGACAACCTACACACTGTTATCTGATCCCAAACTAGGCAGAGCCTGTACTATGGCAACAGACAACTGATAAATCTTTATATATATAATTCTACTGTACGTGTGTATGTCCTAAACGGCTGGACCAATTTGAATGAATTTTTTGTATGCGTTTGGGTGGCACCCCGGATGGTTTAGATTCACTATTGGACCCGGTAGGTGGCGCTGTTCGCACAGAGCAACGTCTGTCAGGTCCGCTAGTATACTTATATATTTCTAAATACATACATATTATAGATACTCGTAAATTACACCCAGACAGAACAAATGATTGTGCTCATTACACAAAGATTTGTCCTGGGTGAGACTCGAACGCACGACCTGTCTTTGCAGTCAAGGTCACTAGCCACTAGACTAACAGGCCAGTCCAATATGTATTATTTTAGCCTGAAATAAGTAAATCTCTTGATCACGCAGAGGACTATAAGACTCACTTTTGTGTACAAACACGACTCTTGCGTTGTCAATGTCTGCTTGCGTGAAGTGATGCACGGGGTTGTCAAGACTGCCTTGTAGCGCGATATACCCAGACACAATATCCACTACGCGAACTGTCACGTTCTCCGGAGGCGTGTCAATGTCGTTCACGTCTAAAAGTTAAGGAAAATGGCGGTTTAACACGGTCTAATCTATACTAATATTATAAAGCTGAGGAGTTTGTTTGTTTGTTTGATTGAACGCGCTAATCTCAGGAACTACTGGTTCGAATTGAAAAATTCTTCTTGTGTTGGGTGACCTATTTATCGAGGAAGGCCATAGGCAATATAACATCACGCTACAACTAAGAGGAACGGAGCAGTAATGAAAAGTGTTGCAAAAATGGGAAAAACGCACGGGTAGGTGATTCGACGCGACGAGAAGGGTCGGGGGAACAAGAAATTTAACGCGGACGACGTCGCGGGCAGAAGCTAGTTTATCTCATAAATCTTATACTGTTATCCCAAATTATTTGGGGTCGGCGCAATGACCCTTCATCGTGTCAATAATGAGCGGCCTGGATTGCCTACTCATATATGTGTTGGTTTAAACGTTCTTTAAAGGTGTCTGAATTTGCGAGTATTACATGCATCTTTTACAGTCAACGGCGAAAATATGTGATATTGTAAAATAAATAATTTGGACATATTTGTAAATACTTACAAAGTTCTTTGGTGGTGAATGTAAAGGTGCCCCCCTCCCAGACGCACAGGCCAGTGTTGGCAGCCACGATAGGCGGCTCGTCGTTCACGGGCACTATGTTGATGTGCACGTGGAACGGTTCGCTCTCCTTACTGCTTTCTGTCATGGCTACCAGTTTGAACGAGTCGGAAGATTCTTCGGAGCCATCGTTTATGTACTGCGCAATATAGATACAATACCTTTTATTATACATTTTGTAAGAATATAAAAAAGAAAGATTGATTAAGATTTTTAGCACATTGAATTCAATAAATCGTTTTAGTAATGTTTGACTTTGAAAGAATTCTTAAATGGAAGTTCTATTTGATACCGTTATCGATATAGTTCAATGTTCAATAGTTATACTGAGTTTCTGAACAGTTAAGAGTGAGAACTTTATTGTAAATCCTAAGCAGATAACTTAAGGTCAAATCAATTATTGGAAGGACATCAGAAATCGAGAAAAAGACAAATCCTAACATCGAAAACAAAAGATTTTTTGTATGAATTCATAATTCGTTTGTATTTACAGTATTACTAAGGAATATATACTAATTTTAATAGTTTTCTGGTGACCTACAGAATTAAAAGTGATGGTGATAGTATGTGTGTTATATTAGGCGCGTTATTAATTAGCGACGCTCAGCACGCGTAGCATGACCACCATAGAAAGAACTTTGTCTGTTCTTGGTAGACTAGACATAGAATTGTCATGCTACTCCAGCATAAAATGGTACAAATTTTTCTACAATCTTTAATTCTGTCTTTAATCTTTCTACAATCTGTAATTTTGTCTATTCAACCGTCGACAAAACCCCTTTCTACGGTGGGCATGCTACGCGTGCAGATGTCGCTTTCTATTTCTAGACAAAGTCAACGTTATCACTTTTGGTTCCTGGGACCCCATCAAATGTACTTATAGCAACCACCTACCTGAATATTTCCAGAATTGAGTTTCAACACCGGCAACAAGTTCAGTTCCTGGTCAGTCATCACAATCTTGCCATACTTCGGTTTCTCGACCACTTTATACGCTACGACCTTTCCTCTATAATACTCTGTGACAGTTCTGAACAAGTCTGGCTTTACGCTGACAGCTTCACCTTCGACAACAGTCAGGTTTGCAGAATACACGTAGAAATGTTCCGGGATGATGACAACGTTCAGTTCTACGTCCCGAAGCCAAACTATCCCATTCGTGACGTCCATTCGTATTCTGTCACGCGTTCGGTTAACCCCGGACTGGACGTAAACCAGCCGGTTTGCATTAATGATGGACTGGTCGAAGACTTTGATGTGGACTGGCTCTTCGTTGTAGTTTTCAAGTTCGAGGGTGCCCGGTGTTGTGGTGATTTCGAGCCAGCCGTGATATGGCCCGTCCGTTACTTGGTACACTATGTTTGATGGCTCGATTTGGGGATGCATTACCTGTGGAATAGGAGAATAAAAGATATTCGGATGTAAACAAATAATGTATTTAGTAGTTCTATAGATATTTTGACTGACAGCCGGTGCAAACTTAACGTGAATGATTCCCAATTAGCGATTTCGATTACCGGCCTAAATCTACAGAGGAAAACAAAATCCCAAGTGAATTACCACGAAAATCCATAAATAGGAATATACATTTTTCACCGGAACGAAATAGTGAAAAGCAATACTTTACTTAACAGGAAATAGGCGTACAAAATTTACCTCCAAGATCTCCTTAGTAACGTTAACACTGGTAGATTCTTCGACAATCAGAGGCAAGTTCGTGGTGACCCGCAGCGGCTCCCAGTAGCTGGACGGGAATATCTTGATGACGTACACACCCTCGCCCCACGTGTCTAGGCACATCACTTTGAACCTAGAAACAACATTATAATTATAACATCACGTCATATTTAACCAAAGGGTTAGGAAGATATCATCAATTGCTTATCTTATCCCACCACCCACCACCACCACCTATGTTGGGGTCGGCTTCCAGCGTAAGGGGATGCAGCTGAATTTCTTTTACATGGCCCGATCGCCTATCTGCCCAATAACTGGGTTGTGGAAGTCCGTAACCCTTCTTCTGTTTAATCCCATGAATAACTATTTCATGAAAAAATCTTATACCGTAGCACATCCACCTAACTACATCATTAGCTACCTCCCCGTAGCTATGGAAAGAATAACTGTGTTTTGTCTTCATAGGGACACGAGTCTACTGGTCGACCCGTTCTCCGGAAGAACAAATGTCAAGTTGTATTGAAAGAAGATCTTGGTATATTCTTGGCAAAGATAGATAGAATAGCATAGATAGAGATATAGACTAGCTTGTGCTACACCTGCACGCGTAGCATGAGCGCCATAGAAACGGAATTTGTCGACGGAAGAGAAGACAAAATGATAGATTGTATCGTAGAAAAATTGTGTAAAAAGAAGAGCTTTATCAGATAAAATATAAGAACTGAAGAATACCTGAACTGATCAGAAGGAGTTCTGGGTTCCCTGTGCCTGTAGGCCACTCTGCCCGCTGCCACATCTAGCTGAGTGAACGTGTATGCTCCTTGTCCTTCGCCAACCTCTATGGTTCCGTGTTTCGGTTCCAAGTTCACTTCGTAACGAATGTCTTCTTCTAAGCAGTTCATATTGGTGTCGACCTGACGGAAAGAGAAAGAATTACTTAAAAGGTATTAGAAATCAAGGGTGCACATCTCGTCAAGATAGCAAATCTTGACGAGATGTGCATCCTTATCTTTACTAATATTATAAAGCTGAAGAGTTTGTTTGTTTGTTTGGTTGAACGCGGTAATCTCAGGAACTACTGGTCCGAATCGAAAAAATCTTTTTGTGTAAGGTAGCCGTTTTATTGAGGAAGGCTTTAGGCTATATAACATCACGCTACGATCAAAAGGAGCGGAGCAGCAACGAAAAATGTTTTAAAACTGGCAGGCAATTTGATGCGACCGGAAGGGTTAGGGGATCAAATATTTGACGGGAACGAAGTGGCGGGCAGAAGCTAGTAACATATAAGTTTGGTATGGGCTGCTTGGCTCGAATATCGTCAGAACTATAACTTTTATTCAAGGATTGGTTCGGTAACCACCTATATATAATCTCTAGATTTAGCAGTTGAATTGGAAAAAATCTGTTTGCATTTGAAAGCCTAATTCTTGAGGATGTTATAGGCTATTTAACATCACGTTACGGCCCTTAGAAAGTACGCAAAACGAAAAGATTGAAAAGAACGCTCAGTGAAGACGAAGTCACAGCGCGGGCGATGGGATGCGACGTGGAAGAAGTCGCGGGTGAAGTATATAAAAGGAAGCCTGTTCTTTAACAAACTCCTTGAAATGACATTAACTTAAACGGTTACTTGTTTACAGGCATATTGATAGAAAAATATTTATGTTTTGGAATAAAGAGACAGGATAGAAAGAAGAATAATTTACCTGCATATCTCTAGAAGTAATAACGACAGCTTTCCCATTTTCCACAATCGATCCATTGGTCGGATACATCCTTATGAACGGAGGCGACGCTTGTATCTCCAGGTTGCCATTAACATCGAACAACCCATCGGATATCCAGAACGCCATCTTCCCATACTCTTTACCTTGATGCTTAAACAATACCAAGTTCTTATTGATATCGTCTTGGGAGAACTGCGCTATTTGTTCAGAAGGATTGTCAGCACGAAATATACCACCATTAGGAGGATCTTTGATATACCGTTGGACTGTGTAAATTATATCGGAGGGTTTCGTATCCAAGTCTGCATCTGTATAGCTCAAATCGCGAGCAGTAATAAGCCTAGCCCCACCATGCACGATGTGGAACACGTTATCGTTCGCCCGCACGGGGCTATTATCGTTCTTCAATATAATATCGATGTGAAACACCCCAACATATTGAAAGTCTTCAGGCTCCGGGCTCAAAGCCATGAAATGAAACGAGTCGTGTCGACTTTCCGAGTCGTCGTGTGCGTAATACACTCTATCAGAATTCAGTTCTTCCAGAGTAAAGTAAGTTGTGTTGTCACGCATTATTTTAAGGATATCGTTGATCACTTCGATTTTTCCGTGTTTAGGTAAATGTGTGATGTTGAATATTAGGTTAGTGACGGCATCTGTGCGGAAATTGAGATGTGTAGCTGGGATGACCATCCTGGAGCCTTCAGTGACTTGTAAGCGTTCTAGAGTTGTATGAACCCGACCTTCTGTTCGATCTGTCGTCAGCGTTCCTGGAGTGTGTCGTATGGTCATGACGCCAGTGATGTTTTCGCATTCTGTTGCGCCCACAACGAAGGTGAACTCGTCTTGAATGTGTGAATACGCTCTTCTGTGCAATCTGTACCACAGTTGATCCGTATCTATATGCTGTTGGGTGAAAGTGCTATGCATTTGCAGATGATGTTTTCCTGAAGATAAGTGCAGTATACCGTACTTCGGAGGTCGTAATATCGTGTATACCACACGGTCACTTGGTAATGTGAGAGGGTTAGTCTTAAATGTAAGGTGTTGAGACGATATGAAAGCCTCTCTCGTGTTGTTAAGTACCAGTTCTTCGTTCACTGACTGGTACAGTTCGAGTTTTATAAACGTTAATCGAAAGTCGTAGAGTGTGTTCGTTCGTATTGAGCCGACTGATGCTTTGAACTGTGGACAAAGAATGAAAAAAAAAATATAGACAATTTGTACGGTAAAAATATAATTTTACGAGATTTTAGTTCTTAATGCGTTACTTGACGTTATATCTTTACCGGGTGACTTAATTTTTATCAATATACCAACCAAATAGATAACTGACCGTAAGAGCCTACGCATACAGGGATTTTAAGGGATGCAACAGATCGCATATTTAACCCAGTTACGTTACTTTAAAATCAGGGAAAGTAACAATGTAACTTATTCAATTAAAATGTCACCGGAAAAAAAAAATCGTAAGGAAAACTGGAGAAAAGTAAGGTCTGAAATCGCTAACGCCTAGTGCCTACCCTGTACAAAAAGAGATGTTTGCCCTGCAGTGGGACAATAATTGGCTGACATAAGTATGATACAAACGGCCTACACAAATGTCCTTTCTTTTGTATTGTTCGTCAAATCGTTGAGCTCCTTGAAAGTTGACCTGCATGATCACTGACAAATGCGTGCACTGATTGAATAGGTCCCCTCAATCTGCAGTGAACATGGTCTTCACATGATTTGACCAAAATTATGTCTGGACTTTAAAAGACACTGTGACCTCTGAGTTTGTTTCGGCCTTTCTTCTCAGAGTAGTCAGATAGGAAACGCTGACCTCATCTTGATGATGAATTGAAACTATATACGGTACTTATAACATTATTGTCAATATCTTCGTTTCGGCTAATCTCAGAAACAGCTAAACCGATTATTAACGGGATGTTCAGTGGCAGATACCTCATTTTATACGCAGTAAAAACTTTACTGTACTTTTTAGCCCGTTAGCACGTTCCTGTGGAATAATTTCCGACATCCACGCGGAAAAAGCCACTGACATAGCTAGTTATAACTAATGATACTTTACCTTGAACTCGTCATGCGAAGGGTTTCCAAGTAAATGCATGTAGCGCACTCGGCCGAATGTGACCATTTCACTGGTGAATGAGTCCACGGTCTGCCACGTACCGTCCAGCACCCGCAGACGTTCCACCACGCCGAACTGAGGCGGCTTCACTATGTCGTACCTTTGGGAAAGACATGTATTTAGTAAGATGGCGTAGATACCAGCAGGTCAATTCTCCTAATTAAAAACGTTCAAAATCTAGTTGCAGTCTCATATCGGTGACAGTCATAATGTGAAAATGTATGAAAACTCGAGGTATTTTTCACAGATCGAGACTGAGATCGGACCGTGAACGTTCTAAAAATTACGAGTGAATTGCCCCTCAGTTTACCGCCCCAGTTGCCCCGCACAATAACCAAATAGACAAAATTCAAATATTTTTATTTCAAATGCACTTATGAAATTTCAGAAGCTAGGCTCCAATTTGTTTCTCAGAGTGCATTGTTAATGTTTAGTGGTGTTCATCAAAATGCTGGGTATAGCAATCACAAACAGCGGTACGCGAGTTTAACTTACTATTAGTAGAAACTGATGTCAAAAAATAGATTTTCGTTCTTGTCAAGTTTCCTATCTCTCTCAGTGTATTTTTTTTTCTAATAAAAATAGCTCGAATTATTACGAAAATATTTATTTTTACTTAATAATAACAAGCCTATAACTAGTACTCCTACTCCATCTATGTCCTACGTAGTTCTATGGTAGGTACTTACTTGACTTGTACATTCGTCTCATCGGCGTTAGTCGTGAAGGTCAGGTTGTCCGCAGAGATGATGGCGTACGAGTTGTGCACCAACTGGAGACCCGTGTTATTTACCAGTCGCACTTGTAACGGAACTACTGATATCCGTAGGATGCCTGGACCACTTGTTTCTATGCCGTCTGATACCTATGAAATAATGAAAAGAACATTAAACCAAGTTTTTTTTTTTAAACTCGTCCTTCTAAATCTAGCCTTTAACCATGTTTACGCCACCACATAAAAGTCTAGTCCCAATGGCCTATTCCAAAAACCAAATTTAATCAACCTCGTTCCAGCAGTTTCAGAGATTAGTCAGAACAAAAACACAGAACGAACGAAGTTTATAAAAATACTGTTTATACTTTCATTATATGCATTAAGTCATCATCATCATCATCATCATTTCAGCCGTAAGACGTCCACTGCTGGACTTAGGCCTCCACCAATTTGGGGGGCTTTGCCATAATCGCCACGCTTGGCAGGCGGGTTGGCGATCGCAGTATGGTGGTAAAATGCATAAAGAACACTGCTGCCCATTCTCTAGTAAGTCCCTTAGTCGCCTTTTACGACACCCACGGGAAGAAATGGGGTGGTGTTATTCTTTACGTCCGGCACCACACGTTGCAATGCATTAAGTAAAAAGCTGTTATTCTGAAATTACAAATAGGCACTTCAAATTCATTTATTTGTATAAATGATTCAGATATTATGTAGTATTAAGTGATATTAGATTTTAGTAATTCAATTACATGGACTATCCATTATCAATGTGGTGAGTGGTAGCTGGAGTACCTAGAGTACTAAACACACATAGTCTGCTCGAAATAATTCGGCACAGCCAGGTTGCCCAATCCAATATAAATATGTAGATTTATGTTTAGGAAAAAGCCGCTCGGCTTAGCTCGATTTGTGCCCAGCCCAGCCGAACACAATTAAGCGAGAGTAAATGCCGAATAGAAATTTGCTGATCGGCAAGAGCCGAATATGTGTTATAAAACTGTTGATTTCGGCTAAGTTACTTGCTCACCAGAACATTATGTGCACCCCTTTTGCAATTGATTTAATTTTGAGGTAATCAGTATCGACCTCATGCCTTAAATTGATTATCGAAATAAGACTAACTTGTAAAGTCAGTCTGAGCGAAGTTTTGTTGAGTTGCTTGTCGCTTGTAGAGCCGTGCACGTAAGATATTACTCCCGAATCGATGTCCTGCTGCGTGAACGAATCCACCGGCTGACCGGACATTTCAATATGGCCACTGTTGAAAAAGTTGCAGGTTAACACGGATTTAGAAAAATCAAGAGTCAAATTCAAATATTTATTGGAACTACAAACAAATTTACAAATGCTTAGTGTTTATCAACCTTTACGTTAGTTTAAAAAATTCTGTGTTGCAGCCATTAGCGCTCACCTCTAAGAGGGGAGACGTCGGCTTTCCAACGTCTGCTACTTATGTAAATTACAAAAATGTATTACAAAGTTATTTCACGTCTCTGTCCCATCACTATAAAGAGGAATATTTTGTTAAATTATTTGAAATGCTTTCTCTTTCCGCGCACTCGAAATTACCTCCAATGTTCAAGAAGCAGTAACTAGAGGGGGTCATTTATGTCCCTCAATTATGATCTTTTTACAAACGTCGAACAAACCATACAAAACTCACAATGGCGAGACCATTCCAACATTTATAAATTAGGAGACTAGCCCCGGATACCATATCATTTACTACGGCGGACTGCGACTGTACTGCGACTGTGTTGCCACGTCGCGGAATTGTTCGAAAGAGTTCGGTGGCTCCACCCAGAGCGGGACACGTCATATGACGATTTCCTGCCCACAAAAAATAAAAGGTGTGTTGCCACATAAACCCTCACCTGTTAGCTTCATTCTTGCCGTGCAGCACAGTATACAGCAGATCTTCCGGCGACGTGTCCGGGTCTTCAGCCTTCAATATGTCGGACGTGATCGCTTTGCGTGTTCCCTGTGATAAATGTATGAGTTTAATACAGAAATTGTATTATTATGACATACTTATCGAGTTTCAGACAGAGACTGTCAGACTGTTATTAGTGATAGAGGCGAAGATAGTTTAGCATTTTCTTAAATTCGATTTTCCTTTTTTTACGCCTCGAGTTTTGCACGAACAGATTTAAAGAAATAATGTTCCTTGTTCTTATGTACATAAGTCTGAAACGTGCTCAAGCTGATTCGTTATCTGGCTAGTTCTTTTCCAAGGATTTGAAGTCAGCCTCTGGTCTAACCGAAGACAGATCACCATTTCAGCCAAAAGACGTCCACTACTGGACATAAGCCTCCCCTAAAAGGGGAGATTTGCCATAATCGCCACGCTTAGAAGGCGGGTTGGAGGTCGATAGCAGTATGGTGGTAAAATGCATAGAGAACGCTGCTGCCCATTCTCTAGTAGGTCCTTTAGTCGCCTTTTACGACACCAACGAAAAGAAAAGGGATGGCGATATTCTTTACAACCGACACCACACGGAACTGATGCAGATGCTTATCTTAATCTTACAAGGAGCGAATGCCTATCTTCCGAGACCTAATTACTGGGTAAAAAAGCGGTACCAGTACCGACTGTCATAGATCTACGAATGACAGACAGGTCCAACGGATTAACATGCTTTCCGAGGCACAGAGAATCTCAGTTTTTAACGGCTGCTCACCCATCCATGAGCCGACCTCGGCAAGAGAATCTAAATTTTCGACTGACCCGTGCGACTGCTATTAATAAGCCAATCTAAATAAATGAATAAAAATAAAAAAAAGTATTTTAAACAATTAGGTAAATGCGTTAAATTAGTAAACTAAAAATACTCACACAAATAAATTAAAATGTTAATCTGCTGTGTTTTCGGCGTTTGTGGGGCAAACAATGCATGCAACTACACAAAAGCAAATAATAAATATCATTTGAAGCTCTGGATACATTCTGAAAAATAATAAAACAACAAATAATAAACAAAAAATGTTATAGCGAGGCATTTCTGTTATTGCAAAAATAAAGGAGATGTTTCATTTTTATATGGGGCTCCGGCCATAACGTGTACCGTTTAGCGAAGCTGGGTAAATTACTCATGAATAGAATAAAGTAACATTTTTTTCATAATATCAAATGGTTTTTATGTACAAAATAAAAATTAAAAATGTTTGACGTTTGTCCTATGAGTTAGCAAGTGGTTATTTTGAATTCGTTTAGAAACACACTTCAAGAATGGAGACTAAAGATTTTTGTAACAATGAAATGGTCACACTTAATTATGTTTACTCAAAAATATTTACAAGAGAATAATAGTAATTTATTTTTAACACTACAAGAATACACACATTTTTTAATTATTTTCTACTTAACATTGATTTGATGAGACATGATTTCAGAACGAATGAAGTCTGCAAGCAAACGAGACGCCATGTTGAACAAAACATGGTAATAATTGAAAATCTATTATTTATTGTACACAACAAATCAGGCGCAAATTAACCAGAGAATATTTTTCCCTAATTTGTGGTATTTTTTCCTCTGTTTTGATAAATGTACATCTGATGGCCGAAAATGAAACATCTCCTTTAAGTTAACAAAATTATAAAGTAGCACAGTAACTAGTTTGTGGTTGATCGTAAACATCCATGATTTAGATCCAACAAGTGTGGTGCATGGCAACCGGATTACGTTCATCGATCGACTTTCAATTAATTTTTGAGGCGATCTATCGATCTCGATCACTGATCGACGCATGACGTCGATCGCTCACAATCAAGTCGTAAGTACTTCTTACTGTGTCGAAATAATCCAACAGGCATCATTAAAAGAACTCAAAATAAGTCATAATTAAATCATGCTAAAAGTGAACAAAAATCATGCAATACTGATTGAAATACTAACAACTATATGGACAGTCAAGCATTCCCTAAATAATTTTATTAACTATGCTTTCAGGTGCGATTATTATTAATTAAAGACTATTTTAAAAATTATTAAGTGGAACTGCAACCTAATTGCGAAACGCACAATTTATCAGAATCTGAATGGGATTGATGATTATTTCTAAACCATGGCGTCATTTGTTCGAATAAATTGTCGGCTCAGCAACGTAAATAACGCAATGAATGTTGTTTAACTATGAATATTAAACCAATTCCTACCGATAAAAAGTTCCGCAATTACCCCTCTAGTATTATTACGAAGTGAAGACAAGTTATAACCAAAATAATGGCCTGAGTGATTCAATCTCATGTGGTTTCTTACAGCTTAATATAGATTCTGATAAGTAAGTAATCATCTACCTATCCCGACATTTTGGCATCGGTTTCCAATCTAACCGGATGCAGCTGAATACCAGTATTTTACATGGAGCGACTGCCTATCTGACCGCCATAACCCAGTTACTGGGTAATACGATATCCCGTGGTAAGACTGGTTGTCAGACTTTAGGGCTTCTGCCGACCCGTAACGAATGACAGCTGGGACCAACTGGTTAACGTGCTGCGGTGCTGCGTCATGGTATGAAAATATGATCATACATCCATGGACCAACCGTGACAAGCGTAACTTAGTCTGATCGATCAACCCGTACGGCTGTTATCGCTTAGTTACATTAGTAAGTCTTCACATCAAATCACTTAATAGTCTATTAGCTAAGTATAGTGTTGGTAGCATTATAATCACTCAACCAATCACTGTAGGCAATTTGTAACACATTCATCTGTATTAAAAAGGTTTCAACTTGTATATCTCACAACTTGAAAAGTTTATGTTTGTAAATTATAATTGAAAGTCAGCAATTAAAATAAAAGTGATTAAATTAAACTCATTGTCAAAAGAAAAAGAAAAAACATCTTTTGGTTATTTGAATGTAGAATTTCGGGGTTAAGTATTCAAAGTATCAAATCAAGGCATTCAATTGTGAGTACTACAAATCTTCATCCACAGTTACGGTTTCTGATCCATTTGTTTACATTTTCATCGGATACCACCATTCAAACAAACTATAGCTATTCAGCTTCTCGGTAAATCTTTAAACATGACAAAAACATAACGTATTCAGTTCCTATAAATACATATTGAAACACTTACCTGGGTGAGTCTCAAAACTTTCCCGGGCAGTAAGTTCAGTACGGGCGGGTCATTGACCGGGGTGACGTTGACGTGTAGCACGAACGTGTTTCTTCCTTGAAGGTAACTTGGTAACGTGAACTTCGTCTCTGGTATCAGTTCCATGTCGAGAACTATGGCGTCTTGATGGTTTTCGGACCCGTCATGGACGTAGCGGACCTTTGTTGAAAAAGTTTTAAGAAATTACGGAAATGGGGAAAATTTTCTTTATGTTCCCATTTGTTAAGGGTCGCTTGTACCGCAAATTAATGAGTTTAGTGTTAAAAGTATTTAAAACATCGTCAGTGGCGTGCATTCGTTTACTGTATAGGTAAACACTAGGCAGAGTGTTCTTGTCTAGGCAGACAAACACAGGTTTCTTTTAGGTATAATAATTTAGTAAAACATTAAAATGTAATTGACAGAATTATGGTGATTTGTCGAGGTAGGCACTGCTTATGTATATATGCAATGCAAACCACTGAACATCGTTGTGTGTCTCAATTGTTTAAAGAGGGCAGGGCCAGACTGATATTTTAAAATGTGTCGCACGCATCTAGAGATACATGATGCAAGCAGACCTTAGTCTATAAAATTTAATTCAGAGTTCTATATCCTAATCTTACCTTATCCCTGGACAAGTCAAGCAGGGTAAAGAACTGTTTAGACTTGCTCTCTCCTTCTATAAAGTTGTACTGTTGCGAGTTTCGTTGCAGGGACAGATCGATGGCTATCCGGCCGTGTTGCGGCGACTGTGCGACATGTAGAACTACGCCTGAGGGGCGTACGCCGTACTTGTGGTGGTCGAGGACCACGTCAATGTTTTGTGTGGTGATGACTGAGACGCCTCCCTCTTGGACGGTCAGCGGGAAGAGGGCGACAAGCTCCAGTTCGCTGCTTGATTTGGAGAATACCTGAGGGTTAAATTGAATAATGAGTCGCACTATTATTGCAGTTCTTTAAGTTCGGTCTAAGGATACGCTTCATGGAAAGGAGAAATCACATTTTTCTTAGGTTCTTGTAACTTTACAGCTTTTCTCTGCAAGACGCTATTGCTGAATAAAAGCTTCTTCCAATGCGTAAAATCATACAACCACGTTATTTCTGCTTGGTCGAAGCTGGTCATTGAGTTTATCGAGATTTGATTTGAGGATGTCAATATCAGTGCTCACACTGTCCACGTGTCGCTTACATACACGCCCCATAAGCTAGTTTAAATAGCTTCAACCATACTATAGTTCTTGCGTTTTGGCATGGCGGTCCAACCAACATTTTTTAACATTCTTCGTGTCAAAAACAGAAATTATCTATCGCGATAGATATAATGTATAACACATGTTACTCATGAAAAAATAATTTTCTTGTTCGAGTTTCTCCTCATCATCATCATAGCCTATAATGTTCCTATTGCTAGACACAGGCCTCCTATCGATGAGAGGGAGTGAGCCGTAATCCAACACGCGGGCCCAGTGCATATTGGTAGATGTTAGTAGACCGTTTTGAGAGCAGTGATAATGAAATCATTTACATAAAATAAAGCGCCTGCCTGGGTTCGAACCTACGACTTACAACTCGTAAACCGCTGCCGTTACCACTGGGACCACTGCTCACACGCGGGTTCTTACGAAGAGATATTACTGAAAGGCTAATGACCGCCATTGCCATACTAAAACTAAAACAGTGTATTAAATTTCAGATGTATTTACGAACCTTATATTTCTCAGCGTAATCAGGATTGATGCACAGATCGGTGTCACATTTGCAGGTGAAGTGGTCCACACCATGTTGCTCGCAGACACCTTGTGAAACGCAGGGCGGGTTCCCGGGGCTCGAGTGACAAGGATACCACCACACGCACTTAGGACTGACCCCGTAAGTAACCACAGCGTTGGGAAGGCCGTACATTTTTTCGTCTACTTCTATCGGTTTGATGCAGCCCTAGAATTTATAGATTATTATTAAAAACCTGTGATATTTCACTGCAGGGAAAAGGCCTACTATCTTTCCACTTGTCTCTGTTTAAAGCTGCTAAAGACTAGTTCTTGTTGAAGGAGAATTTATAAATTCTCCTCAATTAGAAAATTGTTTGAATCATAGAAATACAAAACTTGATTTTCGTATCACAGTTCGAAAAAATCGCCTGACTAGTCACGTAAGAGGTCATCATCATCATCATTTCAGCCGTAAGACGTCCACTGCTGGACTTAGGCCTCCCCTAGGGAACGTAAGAGGTCATAGGCAAGTTTTCATTTCCCGCTTGAGTGTAAGCCCACAATTATCGCATACGGAGTTTATCCAGCCATATTTACACGATCATCGACAGTCAACCATAAACACTGATAAACTATAAAACTTACCATAATGCTAGAATCAGCAGCTTTAATTCCCTTGGTGAATGCTCTCTGCTGCTTCTCACTCTCTATACCGCCGAGATAGAAGGAATCTGACAGATCTAGGAATCGCGTACCACCGTTCTCGATTCGCGTGTGCATTGCAATGTTATCCACAGACAGCTGAAACAATAGGCGGTTTAAAGACGAACTAGTTATGAGAATGTAACTTTAACCATTTGGAGTAAAGTTGTGGTGTACGAAGCACGAACACAATGATCAGTGTCTTCCTCACTTTCATCAATATATTTGCCAGACAACGAGCTGACAGATTTACTGGCCTTATTTTCATCATCTGCCTAGTCTTTTCCCAAATATGTTAAGAGTCGGCTTCCAGTCTAACCGGATGCAGCTGAGTAGCAGTATTTTACATGGAGTGACTGCCTATCCGACCTCCACAACCCAGTTACTGGGTAATACGATACCCCTTGGTAAGACTGGTTGTCAGACTTTCGGCCTTCTTTAAGAAAGCCGAAAGTTGGACAACCAGTCTGCTGTATGACAAATATATCCTCACAAATATTATAAATGCGAATGTTACTATGTTTATCTGTCTTACTGTTCCACACTTAAATGGCTGAAAGGATTGGGATAAAATTTGACACAAGGATAGACCACGACCTGGAGATCTGAGTTAGGACATTGGATACTTTTATCCCGGTAGTACGTTCCCATGAGATAATTCCGACCTACACGCGGGCCGCAGAGCGGGAAGCCGTGATTAAAAGTTAGTTATATAAACGTTACGCAAAGTTGCTAAGCATTCATGAAAATTAACATTTTCTTGAAATGTTTATCCTACATTCTAGAATAGAAGAATTGTTAAAGTTAGTAAAATATTTGCTGTTAGAATTGGAAATACTTTCGAAAAGCCACAGTTTATAGTCGCTGATCTCGTATTGCAAGTAATATTTATCCTTATAAAGAGCGCAATAACAGATCGCTGAAGTGGAATAGGCACATTTTGAGAATTTGATATCATTATGAAGGTTAAGTTTATCGATATAGCTCTCAGAATTAGCAAGCTGAAGTGAATATGGGCCGGCCATATTAGCCGCTGAACAAATGACCATTGGGGTTGACATGTTCACGAGTGGCGACCGCGAATCGGCAAACGTAAGGTACGACACCCCAGAATAAGTAGAGCGACAATCTTCGCAAGATGGCTGGCAGCAGCTGGATGACAGTTGTCGAGAATCGAAATGAATGGTGTGCAATTGGGTACGCCTATGTCCACCAGTGGACTGCTGTAGGCTGATGATGGATAGATGAATGAAGTCCAAACTATGGCAGTTACATATTGGATTTATTCAGATATAATGGTCTCCTGTGTACTACCGGGACTACGATGGAAAGTTCGATCCAGGTCAAATATTGGGAACCAATCGTTATCATCATTTTTGGCGGCAAACGTACATCAATTGGAATAGGCATATATTGGGAATAATGCATGCATGCCATACATGATTCCCAATATACAGGGTGTCCAAGAACCTGGCGTCCAACTGGATTCCCACGATGCCCCAAGTTCTAACAGTACTCAGAAAAATATTTTAAAAAATCCACCCCATGTACTTACAGAATTATACTGATTTCAAAAAAAAAGGGGAAATGAGCACCCTGTGACATACTTTATATTTTTACTCAACAACCCAATTTTTACGATGTCTTACAGAATTCTTAGAAAGAAAAATTTACGACGAATTGAATCTAACCTCTAAAGAATTACTATTGTATGCTCATAAAAATAACAACAGGCCTCTCAAAAAACAGGTTAGACCGTAAGGGACGGTATGTGCATGCATCTCACCATAGTGATTCGTTATTACAACAGGAGGGAGCAAGACAGAAACTATCTTTGCGATTTGCTGGTTCTTCTTTATGGTACCCCATTATTCAGGTAAGAGTGAGGGAGAAAAAGGTTAGAGGTGCGAGTGAGATAGATAGTGACGCTATCTGGGATCGTGCTATTTAGGATAACAGTACGGTCAGTACGCGTCACTGCCTCCTGCCGTTACTACGCACCTCTCTCTTATTGTTACCATTGATCACGTACTACGATTTAAAGCTTTGTTTATTGGACTCGATTACTCTTTGTGCTCTGGACTTTGAAACGAACTCTTTACGACGACCTTTGCCTGTGTTTGGACAGTTTGTGTTTTGTGTGTGCTACCATGGCGACCTACACTCCGCAAGAATACGCAAATATGCACTACATTTATGGAGAATGTAGAGGTAATGGACGAGCTGCAGCGAGACTTTACAGAGAAAGGTATCCGAGGGCTACGCGATATCCCGACCATCGAGTTTTCATTAATGTGCACAGATCACTATGTGACGGGCGGTTCCCCAATCAAGTAGCTGGTGAAGGACGACCCGTAAATGACTTCATACGCGATGAAGTTTTAGAGGCGGTGTCGGCAAATCCAAGCATCTCTGTGCGAGGAATAGAAGCTGATACGGGGATACCGAAGAGCACAGCACACAGTATTCTCCAAAAAGAAGAATATCATCCGTACCACGTACAGCGAGTGCAAAGTCTTTTACCTCGAGACTATCCGAGCCGAGTCGCGTTTTGTGAAACAATCCTGCAAAAACATCGAGAAGACGAAAACTTTATCGACAAAATTTTGTGGTCAGATGAATCAACATTTAAGAAGGATGGCTACATGAACCTACACAACTTGCACGAGTGGCATGTGGAAAATCCGCACTTGATGCGAGAAGATAGATCCCAGTACCGGTTCAAAGTGAACATGTGGACCGGTATTCTCTGTGGGAATATTATTGGTCCATTTGAGATGCCCGAGAATTTGACTGGCGAATCATATTTAAATTTTCTTCAAAATGATTTGCCAAACTTACTAGAAGAGACCCCACCAGATATGTGGTTCCAACACGACGGCTGTCCAGCACATTTTCGCGTATCCGTTAGAGAGTTTTTGGACGAGCAATACCCGAACAGGTGGATTGGGCGATCAGGAACAATCCCGTGGCCAGCCCGCTCACCTGACTTAAATCCGCTGGATTTTTTTTTCTGGGGAACTATGAAGGAGCTCGTTTATGCGAAGCCCATTAATGACATCGCTGACCTTCGTGAGAAGATAACACAAGCAGTGCAGGTGATACGTCAAAAAAGTTACTCGCGAAACATAAAGCGGTCCTTTTTAAGGAGAGTGAGAGCTTGTATTGCCGCGGGTGGTCAACATTTTGAACATTTATTGTAATAAAATATCTTTAAACTAACATTCTTTGCTTTTATTCTACTGGGAACCCATCTACCTGTGTGTATTTCCTTCTTGCTCACTCTTGGAACCGAAGTAAATAATAGTAGTAACATAACAGTTTCTAAGATAAGAAAGGGTCCGACAGTTACCGTTAGTAGGTAGGCACTTCGTAAAAATTGGGTTGTTGAGTAAAAATATTATCAAATTTTTTTTTTTCAAATTAATGTGTAAGTATTATACCTTTTTAAAAAGAGGAATAAACGCGTCAAAATTTGACGTCACTTGCCATACTATTTTGGTACATTTTTTTTACACTACAGTCGGTCAAAGTTGCGAAATTCAATAGTTTTCCATATCACCTTTAGTTAAAATAATATTTTATTTTAAAATGGTACAATAAGTACATTATTTTTACATTCTATTTAGACACAGCAATACCCTAGATTACAAAACCTCCAAGAAATATCGAAATTATCAGCATTAGCAGTCACAGCATTCAAAAGTATGTCACAGGGTGCTCATTTCCCCTTTTTTTTTGAAATCAGTATAATTCTGTAAGTACATGGGGTGGATTTTTTAAAATATTTTTCTGAGTACTGTTAGAACTTGGGGCATCGTGGGAATCCAGTTGGACGCCAGGTTCTTGGACACCCTGTATATATGCCTATCCCGTAATAGAATTTACAATTCGCATTGATAATGTTGGTAAGCATTTTATATATTTAATTTTTTAAATATCCGATTGTGGGTTGAGTCACATGTGAGTGCTTATTGCTTGTATCAGAAGCATAGGTATTTTAGCAGTAAATTAAGAAAAAGGTAAATAGCAATTGTAGTCATAATTATGAATCATTAGCTTCTGCCCGCAATTTGATGCGCATGGAAGAAATTTATCATATCACCTTAGGGCCGGCGCTCACTACCGCCACGGTACGGCATGGCATGGCAAAGGATTTTATTACTAATCAAGTTATTTTGAATCTTATTTCATGTTTATAGTTTAGAGTTCATGTTACTTTATTTCGATATCACAATGCCGCGACGTGCCGCGGGAAGCTGTGGCTTGACGCAACGCGCCCCGGCATGCCGCGGGATGCTGCGGCATGACGAGTCATGTCGTTTCATTTCACGGTTTGCTGCGGCACGCCATTGCATCTCGCGGGACGTATGGGTCACTTTGTGTCGAGGAATTATGATTGTTAAGCTATTTGAAATGAGGTTGTAACTTGTGCAGCTAAATAATAAATCCCAGTCAACCATAAAGACACAACCAACTACGAATCCACGCAGAGCAAAACTGATTGATGCCAGAGAGGCTGGGCTTTCAGCAGAATGCCACGGCATGCCACGGGATACCACGGAATGCCAAGGCATGCCACGGAACGCCGCGGGATGCCACAGCACAATCTGCCGTGCCATGCCGTGCAATGCCGGCAGTGAGCGCCAGCCCTTACCATTTAACTTACACTAGAACCCCAAATAGCAGACCAAATAGAAAAGCCAGATATAACGGTTAGCAAAAACGAAATAATTGCGCGGGTGGGCAGTGGTTTGGTTTATTTCATACGAACAAAATCGCGGGCAGAAGCTAGATTAAACAATAATATCGCAAAGCTACGATTAATTTCCACATTATCTATTATAATAACAATCGCTTGGGCGTAACACATAGCACATTTATTATTTTTATTTATTTATTGGATCATCAAGCCATGAACTTTCACGGCATTATAATTGAAACATGATTTACTTGAGACAGTAGTTTTACTGTTCAAAATGAAACGGTGTTCCTAGGAATCACTCTAGAAGGGAAAATACAATGAGGACGTCATATAAAATATATTGCGGGGCGGTTAAGCTCGGCTGCTTATGCTGTTAGAAAGATGAGACAGTAAACAGATGTAGAAACCGCGCGTTTGGTACATTTTAAGTACTTCCACAGCATTATGTCGTATGGCATTTTACTGTGGGGTCGGGCTGCTGCCATTAAATCCATCTTTATTTTGCAGAAGAGAGTTCTCAGAGCCACATATAATCTATGTCGCCGCGAATGTCTCAGGGAAATATTTTAGACGATTAATATTATGACGGTGCCTTAACAATACATTTATAAAAAACTTATTTTATTTATTAAAAAAATATACCCACACACATCTTTTTAATAAATAAAATAAGTGATACACATAATTTTAATACTAGAAATAAAGACAAAAAGATCAACCATGTTTCAAATTGGTAATAAAAGTACATACATCTTTTATGAGGTACTGTGTTAAATGTTTGCAATTAAATGTAAGAAAATTTAAAACTCGATTTAAAAACCCTTTTTAAACAAACTTAATATAAATTAGAGGAATTTATTCCAAGATAAGAATGCTTGGAAGCATGTTGGTCCTATTTCATAGGACAATCTAGAGTATAGGCAAAACCGAACTGTTTGCTAATTGAATTTCCCCACGGCAAAATTCCGTACGACATTACACTATGGAAATTATTAATATAATAATCAAGCTGTTTCTACATCAGTCAAATGACGGATTTTATAGGCCGTACAGGCTGGAGAGCTTAGCCACTTGTAGCTGTTAACCTTAAAGCTGTTCTGTCCAAGCTGTCTCCTTTACATGAAGAAGTCAACATCTGTCTTCGTTTCCCGAATTAAATTGGCGTCGGCCCTTCCAGTTTAACCCGATGCAGGTGAATACTAGTATTTTGGTAAGACCGGTTATCAAACTTTCGGGCTTCTGATAACCCGTAATGACTGTGAAAGAGTTACAAATTAAAGCCAGGACCTGACCAGAGCTAAATGTGTTTTGGTATTTAAGAATCACCCATTCATGGACCAACCGCGGCAAATGATTTAATCATAAATGAACGGATACCCAAACATCTTTTATATAAAATACAGAACGTAAGTTCACGAAGATCGCCGATGCAAGGGTCAAAAACAAGTAGAGGCACAAATGCTGGAATCTTCTCAAGTCCTCAACATATACATAGCCACACCATTGGGAACCCGAAACATAGTGTTCCAAACCGGATGCATGACCAAGGAAGTTAAGGACCACTTGATATGCATACTCTCAGACAGCATGACTGTTCTGCAAGCGCTGAACAGTCACACAGTTGAATCTGGGGTTATATACGAGTGCCACCAACGCCTCAACCAGTTGCGTAGCGTCAAATAACATACCCAATCAAGGAATCGACAGACACAGTGGTTCTCTAGGCAACTAAGTAGGCCATTCGGTGCCAGAAAGAGGTCGATACATGGGACCAGTGGGAGCTGAATCTATCGCGCCACTCCCCTTCGTGTACCTTGTTACCTGTACACTTGATGATAAGGAAACCAACCAGGGATCAACATTACAAACTATGGACCAAAGTTAGTGCAGGCATGCTAAGGAAACAGGAACAGAAAGCACGAAATAGGTTGTCCGTCTAACACCAACCACAGCTGCATACAGTTACAACAGCTACAACTAGCCATGGGTCACTTGATAAACGCCTCTTTGTCATAGGAGTACCAGATAATCTGCTGAGCAGGGCCTGCATGGAGTACAACGTGGAGTTACGGACGCAAGCCTGTTTTACCTATTAAATAACCACAACCCCGATAAATGAAGGAATATATTATTTATATCTTTGGTCCGAGATCATAATTAAATAAAGAGGCTCACCTCTATCATGGAAGGGTAGAATGAGAGGTACATCTTGTGCCACTGCCCATCGTTGACTCTCACGGTATGTACTATCTGCCCCCGCGCCATTTTGACACGTACCACGCCCTCAAGAATCTCTACAGCTAGGAAGTCTGATCCTCGACCACCACCAGCATTGTATAGAATTATCGCATTTTGAGCTATAGTTTTAAATTCAATTTGCCACCTGGAACATTTAAAATGAGCGCTCTGTAGTTTTTCGTTGTACATAAGTCATAGTAAAATATAGCTATTGTTAATTGTTTACATGTATTTTTTTCATTTGTAAAAATAACCTTTCTTAATAATTGATTACAATCGAACTTAAATTTTAAATAAGCAATTTAAAATCAAAGTTGGACAAATTAAATTAGTTTAAATTTAATTTTTATGTGATTATTATTTTAAAACTCAGACTAGTGTTAATTGTACTTTAAACAAGTCTGTTCGTTTCTTAGTCTGATATATAAAGACATTGTTCATATATTAAAATGTGAGTCATGTCACTATTATTTCTACTCTTTCTGTGCAGTGTACACTAACTCAAAAGATTTTGTTTTAGTATTCGCACTATATTAATTTGGACTAACAGCTGAATTGCTTCAATGTTCACTTGTCTTAAAACAGGTGAGACAGGGCACAGGGTAAAAGCTATTATATATTAACTGATAACTTACTTTCCTCCAGCCCTAGAATTTATCTTTGGCAGTATCAGATAAGCCCCTTCATCAACAAAGCTGATGTCAGAATTGAGGTCTGCATCAAATTCTGGGGCACAGTTCCATGTCACTCCTTCTACATGCACTGAGCCAGAGCGACTGCGGGCTTTTTCTATGATCTTCACACCATTGTAGTATACCTAGAAACATTTAAGTATTACAATTATAATTAATTCTGATGTAAACTTACTGTTTGCACCAGACTTTAGATTTAGACTTTTTGCACATTGCAAATTAAATGGTGGTCATGCAGGCAGCAGTAAAAGCAGTATTTTAAATTTAAAAAAAACCACTCACGTCTTCCATGCAGCCACGAAAATTCTCCATATGTCCCAAAAAGAGCTCCGAGAAATCGCCCTGACCACCCAGGAATATGCCAAAGTGAATGTTCAACTCAAAGAACCGACCAGGCAGTCGTTTCTTTACCGATGTTTCATCCACCTGTACAGAGAAACAAGACAGTTGAACTATTCGCCTTGTAAAGTCATCAAAGTAATGGTCATTCAGTGCTTGCTAAACAGTGCATGCTTGTTAAACAAAAATTTACAAGACAAAATAAACAAATAATTTTTCATTGGGTGTAAATTTACCTTCATGGTAAGGTTAGCTTCTCGTCGAATTATGTTGACATGATGCCACTGTGAGTCATTGAGATGTATACCTTTTGGAGATGACAATTCACTCTCACCCGCACCAAGGTTTATATGTAGTTTCAGTCTGCCACTTTCCAAACGAATCTGCAAATAAATTTGTCATAGAAAAGTGACAGATATCTATGATACACAGTGTCTGTATTTTTGAATGACCTGAATTCGTCATATTAACATTTATAAAAAATTAATACTGCATTAAATATTCCTAGAAATATTTTTGGGAGGATGACAAAAAATTAACTGAATGAATGACAAATAGTTTCATTACCATGCAATAATCAGTTTTGCCTGCAGCTAGGAGTAGAAGAGCATCAGATAGATGAGTGCGGAAGCGAAAACTCATATCAGTCACACCTTTAGCTTCCTGTAGTGGGTATGTAATGTAGCTTGCTCCATAAAAAGAAGCTGAAAGAAAAAGAGACGTTACCAATTATTCTCACACCATTTTGTGAACACCAAAAAGTCTACCCTACACTTCACCTTCACACCGAAGCAGTTTGATTGAAAAATAGGTTTTAGAAGCAACATACTGGTTTGGTATGCAGGCAAAAATTTTTTTTTTTTTTTGTACTCTAGTAATCATGTCAACATGCTACAGAAAGCTAATGCCAACTAATGCCAAGTTGTCAAGACAGTATTTGTGCCAAAAAGTAAACATGATTAGTTATTCTGTTTATCTGCCCTGAGGTGGATACGCGGAAACACATGTCCAAGAATCCACCCTAGGACTATTATAGTTGATAAACGGAATTCATAGAGTTAGGGTGGACATGCGTTTCCTCATTTTTTATCAGCGGACAGCGGTACTCGGAAAAATATGACTCAGGGATGAAACACAACACATTTAACGTTCATTGACATTCACCAGAAAGGCAATCGTTGAGTAAAGTAAGACCGCAAAGATGTATTTCAAGAACTAATATTATGATAGCTTGCGTTGTTGCTTACCTTTATCGTACGCCAATCCCACGCTAACGAAGGTTAAAATTAGAAAAACTTCCATTTTAGATGGCTGCAAAGACAACTCAGACACCAAAACTATTCATGCATTTGTTATCGATCATGTTTAACTTAATGGAGTATTTATTTATGTCGGAAAATGCAGTTTTATCAACCACAGTACAGGCGTGGCGTCCTTACAAAATTAAATAATGCATCGCAAAAGAACAATATCAACAGTCCTGTTTCCCTTTGTTCATTTCATTTTCAACTTGGCTGGCACATTGTAATTATTTACTTCAGAGTATATTATTTCGTTTTCATTGTAAATATTTAGACAAATTCTAAAATTAATAAAAATCTTGACTGAAGTACTTTTGGGGTATTTAGGTTCTGTGGTTGAAATCACTTTGAAGTTGATTGACGGTGAACTGATGAGTGAGTGAGTGAGTAGGACAGCAATCATTCGGTCATTTAGCGTGCTAACACCCGTTCCGAATTAGCGTGAGTACTATACCGATGTCCCGTAAATGGTTTGCCCTTATTTCGACGGAGTTCTTAAAACGCTAATTTTACTTTATGATAAAAATTGGGTTTCTGTGACATGTAGACTATCGTACAGCAACAGATTTATCAAAAGTACTTGTCCATCCTACCGGACAAATTCGAAATAAGGGTTAGAGACGACTTTTCAATCTGTTACCTAAGCGTCAGGATATGCGCCGAACATAATATCACCATTGAGAGCCGTCAAAATGTGAACTGTGGTTGTGCTTTTTTGAGTTGCATCATAATTATGTCTGTAAACTAACTTGGATTTAATAAACTTTCGTGCTTATATCCAAATTAGAACGCAGAAAGCAGCCAATGTTTATCATAATTTGGTCTATAAACATTCCTTTCACAGAAACCATACTTTGTCCAACAAAGTCCATCATCATCATCATTAAACTAGATCCTGATGATGGAACTTATTGGACAGAGTACTTTATCTGTGACAGGACTGATATTCCTTTATGGTTGCTCTCATGCCGTCTTACCTAACTCCACACGAATAGGCGAACCCACAATAGTTCAAAAATATCGCATTGTTCTGACACAACTATTCTAGGTATAAAAAACCGGCCAAGTGCGAGTCGGACTCGCGCACCGAGGGTTCCGTACAAACCTGTATATTGTAAAATGTATGTGTATATAAGTAAAAGTTCACCCATCACGACAATCGAGTCGTGGTTCTGTTCTCTGTCTGTGTTTTGTTCTGTTTATTATATGATGTAACTAAAAATTTACGGTTTTCACAATTTTTCCTTTATCTGTGCTATAAGACGTTGCTTCGTACCAAATTTCAAAATTTTAGATCGACTAGAAGTACCCTAGGTACCCTACGTTTAGGTTTTGATTCCTTTGCGAGTTTCGAAAATTTGTGGAAATTTGCGGCATAAACGGCTATATCTTTTGATTACGTTAGCTTAGAAGTTTCACAGCTCCAAGGGACAGTAGTCTTGAGTATTTGATATAAATTTCAGTTTGATATCTCCACGCGTTCCTGAGAAAAAGGGTCTTGACAGACGGACGGACGGACGGACGGACAACAAAGTGATCCTATAAGGGTTCCGCTTTTTCCTTTTGAGGTGCGGAACCCTAAAAACAAATGACATGCAGCGTCAAATAGTTCCAGTTAAGCAGCCGGCAACCTCATAGGTTGACCTACGAGATGCCATACAAAAAAAAGTGTCAATTGGTACTGGATGGCCAGTGCCCAGTACTCACAGGAACCTTACTGATTCGTAAATGAATACATTTGCGAATTTTTATTCAAACCAAGTTATTTTTGAAATTATTGGTCATTGATGATGAAAAGTGGATCACTAACAACAAGAATGTGCGAAAGAGATCAAACTCAAAACTAAAACTCAAAGCATTTATTTCAAATAAACCAAATTACAGATACTTTTGAATTGTCAAGGGATCGATAGTTTTTTTTTTTTTTTTTTTGATGATGAGAAATCATCGGCGGGAGAAGTCATTTACTTCTCCCGCTCTGGGCGGAGCGGGAAGGCTTGTCAGACTTATACTGAATAAAACCCACCCGTGTTGCTTCAGTTGCCCATAGGCCAGGGCCACGGTATCTCGTTAGAACAATCTCGCGACCCTGGCAAGCATCGGTCCCTTCAGTCAATGCTGACATCTCTTTGAGGCGCGCGTGGAACACAACGCGCCGTCGACCCGAGCTTGGTTCTTACCGGGAGGTGAGCTACCCATTGCTCGCCACCCGCAAGCCCACGCCTACGGTGGCCGGGAGTCTGCAATCGACTCTCGACGCCCGGGGCGTCTCCTCCTGCGGCGGCTAGGGACGTGAGGGCGCAGAGACTGCCACTCTCTCACGCACCCTGCCTCCTCCTCCGCGAGCATTACTGCTTCGCAGAAGGAGGTAACGGTTTCTCATGCCCTCACACTCAGTACCATGGCTCGCACCAGGCCCGGACGTGAGAGGTCGCCGCCGCCGATTGCCTCCACGAGGATACAGCGGTGTTCCGCCCAGGCAGGGCACACCTCCATCGTATGCTCCACCGTGTCCTCCAGACGATCCTCGCAATGGAAACACCCGGGCGTTTCCTCCCACTACGCAATTACCCCTCAGGTGTAAATAAACTATGAAAAAACTGTCTGAATGTGTATCTAAATAGTTAACAAACATTTTAACCTACTTAATATTTCTATTATTAAATGCTCTAAGATTATTTATCTTTCATAAAGTTACTATTGTTTATCGTTCTCCCTACACGAACCTTACAATCTGTTAAGATAGAATAGGCAAATACGGGCATAAAAAACGGTTTTGAATAGTGACTCATACGGACTGACTAGAATCGGTTCAGTGTACAAGGTTGTAGTTAGTCTGTGGTGCACTCACAGTGCGTTACGTTATGGTTACGTTGTATCTCTATGTAGTCTGTGCAGAACTGCAGAGTACAGGAGCGTTCTTCGTGGTCTGTGGCATGTGGCATTTGACAGTTGACATTTTGTTTGTGGCTTTGCTATATGTAGTGCTGCTGAGTAAATTGCGGTCGGTTTTTCACGGTGAAACATTACGGTGTATAATTTTAACTAAACATTTAATAGTATTACCCAAATTTAACATTACTGTTTCATATTGAGTGAGATTACGTTTGTGTAGTGAAATCATTTTAATAATGAATAATTCTGCCGCAAAGGTAAATACACAGCTGTTGCATGAATCTCTAAAAGCATTTTTTAGAAACGAAGCAAGATTTGATATTTAAGTCTGAACTTTATCTGAAATAGGTTGGAGAAATATATCGGGAGGCAGGAACAGCGTTCAACAAATTATCTGAGATGACTTTGATGCTACAGCCCACGGATGGCTCACCGCCAGGGTAAGTTTGCTTGGGTTTAAATTTTGGCCTTCTATAGCAAGATTTATTTTTTATATAAGTGTTAGTCACGTGTCCGGTGTCAGGGGTTGGATTGGGGGTAGTGGCGGGCCGTAGGTAAGATCTACTCGTCGGCGCAGACTTTCCGCGCCGCGCATGCACTATGTATTGATCGAGCTCCAAGCTAGGCATATCTAGGTATCCTATGCGGTCTAGATACGTATATTCTTGCCACACTGTAGACTGCGCCGTAAGTTCGCCAAATAATAGTTTATTAATATATGTATTAACATTAGTGAATTATCATTGTTTTGATGCAATATATTGAGTCTTTCGATTCAGCAGCATTTAAAGTAGGCAGCTACAGTTGCTGACTCATCTAGGTAAATAATACACACAGTTCAGCTCATGGTTTGTTATTGTGTCAGTAGTCTTCATAACAACAACAATGGAACAATGTTTGAACACTCTCTGTCTAAATAGGCTCTCTAGCTATACATGTAATTGTGTAAAGCAGTTCCAGATTATAATGTTTCTAAATTTTCAGCGGAAAATGGAGCGATGCTGAAGTAGAAATGCTGCGTGGCTGCATTAACCGCTTTGCCGTTGAATTAAACAAGATAAGCCAGCACATCAAAGACAGAACAATGTACGTATCATAGAATTTTCATATGATTTGTTAATTGCACTATACAGGGTGGTGGGGACATCAACGCACAATCTGTAACCATGAATTCAGCACATGATGCTAAGCCCGTAGCAAAGACATTTTTCAAAAATGCAATACATTGTGGTCAGAATGTATGAAGCAGCTATTTAATAAAGAATAATCATTAAATTGCAACACTGAGGGGTTCCGAACCATGTACTGAATCTGTGGTAACAGGTTACTCATCTAATAATATTTAGCTTAAACGCAAATAAATAAAAAATAAACTTGATATGATATCACCATAGTGCGAAGGGGGTGCATTTGTTACGTGCCAGCGATCGTAAACACATCTGACAATCAGTATTGATTTGTGACACTAACAGTGGCATGGTGCGGGGGCGTTTAATGAAATCTCACAGCTTGACAGTCATACTGCAGTCAACTATTCTTGATATTGTGTTATGGTACCACCTTAGTTTTTTACATAGAATTTCTTTGCAGGTAAGATAACACTGTGACTAATTTTAATTTTCAAATATTGATTTAAATAGCTGTGTCCAATCAATTTTGACTTGCTTAAGGAAGCACTCAGGATTTTTTATAATTTAGTTTAATCTTGTAATTGGCTTCCCAAGCCTTTAGCAGATGTTTTCTGGTCTTCCAGTGAGGGCTGTCACTCTTCTTGTTGCTGGACTAGAACAGGTTATGCCCCATATGTGGTGTCTTTTCAATTGGCGGTGTTCCAGTGGGTTGGTCAGTACAGAAGCCAGGCTGTTGACCTGCTTTTCAATGTGGATGTCGTATAGTTTTATTTAGTGTTAAATCTACTCATTCACAGTAGTGACTTTGTGGCAGTCATGTAGCTCAGTCATTTTGATAAGCCACGGAGCATTTGTTATGGTTTTCAGAACTCTATTGTGATTTCTACATTGGAATTTTTGGCTGTACTCCAAAGTTCAATTCCACAGGTCCATACTGGTTACAATGTAACTTTATAGATAAGTATTTAAGTTGTCTAGAGATACTTGTGAATATCTTTCTAGTAGCTATTTCAGTCATTGCAGGCAGAGTTCATCTTGTTTTTTCTCAATGTGTTGTCTCCAGGTATTTTTTTCTGCCCCCATGCATTATGGGGTATTTTTTATATGTAATGGATTTAAAAATTCACTCTCTCTATAGAAAAAAATCCTAAGTTGTCTCTAAAAACAAAATAATCCCTTAGTACAGCGTCAATTAAATATATGTACCAGCTTTTTACAGCGGCTTCGCCCGCGTATTATAATTATAAACCTTCTTCTTGTATCACTCTGTCTATTGATGAACACCGCATTAAATTTCAAACGGGTCTCGAAATTTTCATATGGACAGTGTCCTCATCACTAGCCCCCTTATTATGGTGGGGATGAATCGCAAAAAGAATTGAGATGTAAATGGGTGCTATATTCTATATTGAAATAAAGTCTAAAATGCAAGTACATATCTAAAATGTATGATGTAATTGGGCAATTTTTTTTTTCTACGTAAATACTAAAAACTTTGTTTCATCAGTCACAAATACGAATTTAAAAAAAAACGATTTTCATTATTCCGAATGGTTCAAAATTTTTAATATAACATCTCAGATTTATAATTCTTCCTATTTTTATAATTCCAATATTTTGCTAAACAAATAAACACATAATTGCTCATCAGAGAGACGTATAATATTATGTTTAGTATGAGGGAGTAGAATTAAGAAACGAATTCTATATGGGTTTTTCCATAATTGCATAGTTAATTAATTGTTTACACTTATTATGCCTTCGCGCATTAATGATCATAGTTCTAACCTAACCCAAATGATTCACAAACAATAGCGGGGTTCTGGCGATCGCCAACCCGCCTGCCAAGCGTGGTGATTACGGCAAAAGCACTACAGTAAAAGTAGTAAAACGGCCCCTAGTACCCATTGGCCCGCCTACCCTTGGCTAGGGTAGAGGTCAAGGCTACAGTGAGGCAAGGGGTGCTAAAAATCTCCGGAAGAGATCTGGCTACATTAGTCCACCAGCATCTGTAATAGATTCACTCTCATGTTATAATATTGAATAATATAGCTACTTAATTAATGCTGTTAAAATAGTAGTTTTGACGTTTATATAAAGCAGCGCTGACCTTTATGCGTTTCTAAATAAAATCTATTTAACTTACAATAAATTATTAGGGCATAGTGGTAGCCCAGTGGTAACAGCCGCGACTTACGAGTACGAACCCTAGCAGGCGCGTTACTTTGTGTTAGTGATGTTATCACTGCTCACCGGCATGTCTTAGAACCAAAAGACATGTAATATCTACCAACCTGCACTGGGCCCGCGTGGTGGATTATGGCCCACTCTCTCTCATGGCCTGTGGCCCAGCAGTGGGAACATTATAGGCTACTGATGATGATCATCATCATCATTTCAGCCGAAAGACGTCCACTGCTGGACATAGGCCTCCCCCAAGCACCGCCATTTCGACCTGTTCTGTGCTTCTCGCATCCGACCTATTCCTGCGGCCTTCACCAGGTCATCGGTCCATGTTGTTGGAGGCTTTCCAACGCTCCGTCTTCCAGTACGTGGTCGCCACTCCAGAACCTTCCGACCCCATCGGCCATCCATTCTGCGAGCAATGTGCCCTGCCCACTGCCATTTAAGTTTGGCAATTCTTCGGGCTATGTCGGTTACCTTGGTTTTCCTATGGATCTCTTCATTTCTGATTCGATCGCGTAGGGAAACTCCAAGCATAGCCCTCTCCATTGCTCTTTGGGTGACTTTCAGCCTTCTAATAAGGCTCATTGTGAGCGACCACGTTTCGGTTCCATAAGTCATCACTGGCAACACACACTGGTCAAAGACTTTTGTCTTGAGACACTGCGGTACACTTACCGTGCACCGTGCCACTGCTCGAGAAGATATTGCGTAGCTTCCCGAACGCTGCCCAGCCGAGTCGGATTCGACGATTGACCTCATTCTCGAAGTTGGACCTACCTAACTGGACAGTCTGTCCTAGGTAAACGTATTCGTCCACAACTTCGAGTGTAGCGCCTCCGATCTTCATTGGAGTGGATATCACACGAGCATTGGACATGACCTTTGTCTTGTCCATGTTCATCCTAAGACCCACTCTTTCGGAAGCTCTACTGAGGTCATTGAGCATTGTACTGAAGTCCTCCATAGTCTCAGCTATGACTACTATATCGTCGGCAAATCGAAGGTGAGTGATGTACTCGCCATTGATGTTGATGCCAGCCCCTTTCCAGTCCAGAACCTTGAAGACATCCTCCAGTGCAGCGGTGAACAGTTTCGAAGAGATGAAGTCTCCCTATCTCACCCCTCGCTGTAGAAGGATAGGTTTCGAGGCTTTGTCCTGTTTAAGCTGCTTTAGAGCCATCCTAATCTCGTACAAGCTGACGTCCGGGATATCTTCAGTGTAGTGTCGAGTCAACCTAGCTCTCGGGTCGTTAGCCAGATTCATAACGGGGTTTCTGGTGGACGTGTATAACTGTCCATAGAACTTCTCGATCTCTCTTAACAGCTCAGGTTTGGCGGACACGATTCTGCCATCGTCGGTCTTCAGTTTCGCAAGCTGACTCTGCCCAATAGACAGATCTCTTGCAAAGA
This sequence comes from Aporophyla nigra, assembly GCA_947507805.1. Classification (NCBI taxonomy): domain Eukaryota; kingdom Metazoa; phylum Arthropoda; class Insecta; order Lepidoptera; family Noctuidae; genus Aporophyla; species Aporophyla nigra. Next base: position 5,156,655 of record OX382291.1, on the reverse strand, counting down.
CCTTGGAGCCCTTGTTCCGCTCTATCGCGTCTTTAATACGTTCCATATTAAAGAGGCGAAGGTTGCTTTTCAAGGACTTAGAGATCCGTCTATTGAGTTGCCGGTACTCGAGTGCAGCTTCTGAAGACTGCAGGATCATTCCGCGCCTTTGTTCCGTGAGCTGTAATGTTGGATCTGAGAGTTTCTTTTTCCTATTTGTACGGCGGTTCGTGAAGAACTTAGACCCGACCGTATGGACAGTTCCCACAAACCCATCGTTATAATCGTCCACAGAGCTCCCTAGGCACTCAAAACGATTCTGGAGTTCGAGCTGAAAGCTCTCGGGGTTCTGAAGTTGGATCAATGCTGGTCGGAGCGTTGACTTCATCAGCCAAGATCTTTCCAGCTTGATATTGATATTCAATGTGCCTCTTACCATGCGGTGATCACTCCCGGTTTTCACCGCGTTGATCATTGAGACATCATTGAATATTTGCTTCTTCGTCGACATAATGAAGTCAATCTCATTTTTAGTTGCACCGTCTGGACTCTGCCAGGTCCACTTCCTGTGCTCACGTTTTCTGAAGAAGGAATTCATCATAAAGAGGCCTTCCTTCTCCATAAAACTAGCCAGTAGGTGACCCCGGTGGTGCCGACGTCCAACTCCAAATTGCCCCACTCTCAACTCATCATCGCTTCGCTTGCCCAGTTTCGCGTTGAAGTCTCCCATAACAACGGTGAAGTGAGTTTTGGAACCATGCATGGCTCTGGAAATATCCTCATACATGGTCTCCACCTCATCGTTTGGGTGTGTCGAGGTCGAGGCGTACACCTGTATGACCTTCAGCGAATACCTTGCGGATATTCTGAGTATAAAGAACGCCACCCTGGTCGACACACTCTCGATCTTCAAAACGTTGCTCACAAGGGATTTATGGACGATGAACCTGACACCACCTTGGGACTGCTGGTCGCCCTCCCGGAAATAGAGCAGGTTTCCAGAATTCAGAATTATCGAGTAACCTTCCCCTCTCTTCGAACTTCAGATAACCCTACTATACCCCATCGTAACCTGCTCAATTCTTTCTCGAGCTCGGCGATCTTCTCGTCGGTCCGAAGTGTACGCGTGTTGTATGTTGCCAGGTCCAGTTGTCGGTGATTGTGGTAGCTGGATCTCTTCCGGGGTTTCTTAGCACCCCTTGCCTCACCGTGACCTTGACCGCTACCATAGCCAAGGGTAGGTGGGCAGCCGGGCACTAGGGGCCGTTTTTTGTTCGTGCTTGTCATTATTTGAGGGGGGGGGTTTGCCATAATCGCCACTCTTGGCAGGCGGGTTGGCGATCGCAGTATGGTGGTAAAATGCATAGAGAACGCTGCTGCCCATTCTCTAGTAAGTCCCTTAGTCGCCTCTTACGACCCCCACGGGAAGAAATGGGGTGATGCAATTCTTTACGTTCGGCACCACATGGTACTGATGATGATGAACTAATAATTAATTTTGTCATAATAGTAGTTTTGACGTTTATATGAAACAGCGCTTCTAAATAAAATCGCTATAATTAATATATATTTTCTAAATAGTACGTGTAACGTTTAGTAGATTCCTAACATACGGGGATAACATAAATACTAGACAATAGCAAAATAGTAATCAATATTTGATCTTAGAAATATTTTAAAAAATTACAACATTTACGTTATTAAATATCAACATATTCTTAATAATAAACACTTAAAATATAAGTCATTACTTCATTAGCCATTTATGAATGAAAATAATGTCATTATGTATGTATAAATGAAATGTAGTAAAGTAAATGTCATCAATATAATAGGTTGGGGAAAAATTTCTTCGCATTTTTTAAGAAAATTCAAAACATTTTTTAATAAAGTTTATTTACATTTAACTAAAGTATGTAGGTACCATTTTGTTCGATAACTTTTTACCATCTTGTAGGTAGGGACATGATCCCATTGCTATAGAAATTTTGGGACTTCTGGTCAAAATACCGCGACAAGTGGTTTTGGCAGTCCTCTCGTGATGTTAACCTGACACTGCCTAAAGAATTCTGAATAGACCGAAACAGGTGGAAATCTGAAGGTGCAAGGTCAGGACTATACGGCAGCTGCATTAACACCTCCCAGCCAAACTCTCTTAATTTTTGTTGGGTGGCTAAAGATGTGTGAGGTCTAGTGTTATCATGATGAAAAACCACACCCCTTCTGTTGATTAATTCTGGCCGCTTTCTCTCAACTTCTTGCTTTAATCTCATCAGTTGTTCGCAGTAGAGTTCAGAATCGATGGTCCTGCCTGGTGGTAACAGCTCATAATGAATAATGCCCTTCCAATCCCACCACACACACAGCATCACCTTGTTGCGAGTTAACCCGGGTTTCGCCACAGTCTGTGAAGCCTGACCGGCCTTTGACCACGACCTTTTTCGCACGTTCTTGTCATACGTGATCCACTTTTCATCACCAGTTATCAGCTTCTTCAAAAATGGTTCGGTTTCATTACGTCGTAATTACGAATCACAAATGAGTACACGGTTCACGGTTCATTAGGTTTCTTTCAGTGAGCTCGTGAGGTACCCAAATGTCAAGCTTTTTTGTACCCAGTTTTTTTCAAATGCGCCAAAACTGTTTTGTGGTCAATTTCCAGTTCTTCAGCTACGTCGTAACTACTGGTATGCCGATCTTGCTCCACTTTTTCAAAAATGGCATCCATTTTATCCGTAATAGGGCGACCAGAGCGACGTGCATCTTTGACATCAAAATTTCCGGATTGAAAACGTTTAAACCAAATTTGTGCTACTCTCACAGACACTACACTAGGTCCATAAACATCGCAAATTTTTTTCGCGGCTTGCGTTGCTTTTTTACCTTTTTTGTAGTAAAATTTTAAAATGTATCGAATTTCTTCATTAGATTCGCTCATCTTGACGGTACGAAAAACAAATGAAAATCACACATTTTCCTAATTTGAATTTGGAATTATGTTCTTTAAAATTTAAACTTTTAATGATACCAAAACCAGCCAGATACAAATAGTATAGCCAAAGAGATTTTATTACAAGTTCATACATACTATAATGCGAAAAGACTTTTTCCCCAACCTAATAGATTAGATTGACCTGTAGTAGTTCTTGTAGTACTTAATCGTTTTACTATCAAGGCTTATTTTTTGTTAGCAATATGGTATGTTTTGTTTTTTTCATGTGTGGTAATTAGTTAATAAGGTACAAGATGCAATGTCATATTAAAGATTATTAAAGTGTACTTAATTTAATAATTTTATTAAATTGCATGTCATACCGATCCAAAATCCTCCTTCCTAACACTCCATCTATGTTTAGAAAAAAAACAGACTAGTAGGCCAAGGTCTAATGCAAGCAGTTATTGTAGGACTAACCTTCAGTGCAAGTGAGAGGTAAGTAAACATCTACATAACTAAATGAATTTTCCGGGCAACTAATTTATTTTTATTTCCATAAACACCTAATTCGAATTAGTACAAATATTTTTTAAACAGCACGCTTACCAATGAACAGAATTAAACTTTTATTATTTCTATACTTAGGTTTTGAGATACTTACTGGACACAGAAAGTATCAAAGTCATACTTATATCTAATAAAATAACAAATTGGAACGGTTAAATATTATTTTTTCAGTCTTTGATAATAAGATCTAAGGAAACTCAAGCAATGTAGTGTCGAGTCGTTTAGATATGTCCTCAATTTATTTGCTCAGGTAGCCCGTTGACGAAAACGCCCTTTCAGATTCCACGCTGATTGGAGGAATGGTCATAAGAAAGTCATATATCAAATTATCCGTTTTATCCGAATAGTAATTCAATTGTTATCCGAATATTTTATATGGCGGATTTCCGGATAATTCAGATATCCGGATAGTATGCCATACTCTCAATAACTCTGCAGATCTGAATTGCGGAGAAAGGTGCGACCACTTAACGGTATGAACTCGCCATCTATACACAGATTAGTACGTAGTCGTATAGAATACGGAATGACCAACATGTGGATTGTGGTCATTAATAGAGATGAAACGGATATTCCGAAACTATCCGGCGTAATTTTACTATTACTCGGGATAAGTTTTTAACAACATATTATTTGTTTTTCATAACATATCTGTTTTGCTTTAATGCAAAACAACTCTATTAAATGTTCAGTTTGATAACATTATTGAATATAAAAAAAACTAAACATACAATTATAATAAAATTGCATTATTATTTTATTAGAATATGTATGAGCCCATGTAGGCAGCAGGTTACAAGTAATTTGGTTAAATGATATTTTAGATATTGGCATATGAAATAATGGATTAGCAATTAAATATCCTCAAAATTATTCATAACAAGGCTTCTGGTTATGAGGACCGACACTCCTCAATCTTATTACTTAGACTCCTTATTATCATGCTGACTATGAGGTCTATGAACGATTTCCACGTCGGGCAGCGTTATAGGGTTTTTTTTTCTCATTGGCACTTTTGGAGTCTGAACTGGTGCTCGGTTGATGACTTGCCCCCTATTTTTCAAATTAAATCAAATATTTATTAGAACTAAAAACAGGTTCACAAATTTTAATCGTTCGTTAGAAGCCACGATAGTTAAAAAAAAAACTGTGTTGCAGCCATCTGCGCCCTCGTCCGAGAGAGGAGTCTTCGGAAAAACAGTTAAATTAGAATCTAAGGTAAAAGTAAATTTATATCTGAATAATACTAAGAGTATATGGGACTTAAACATAACTGGCGAAATATGGGTGTACTATATGTACACCTCTGCCCATACCTTCGGAGAAATAAGTCTTGATGTTTTTGTTCATATCTTTTATAATTCTCTAAGGTTATTTTGACGAAAATTCCAACATTAATATAACCTATGATTTGCTCATGTGCATAGGCTAAATATAAACTGTATAAATATTCGTTTAAATATTTAGGATATGTTTAGTCGGTTCTTTAATAATATGTGAAATGAATTGGGTAAATTTTCTACCCTTCCGTTATAATCATCTAGGGCTATAGGTCCTTCAGCTTCCCGCGATGCAGAAGGCTGTCTTCCTTAGCTCAGATTTCTGGCCGCAGGAGTTGTGTACAGACGATACAGGGAAGCACGACCGAAACCAAGCTCCCAAGTGTAGTGTGTTTTTGTGGTTTTTAAAATTATGTATGTGAGTTCATAAGGTATTTATATTATGGGTCTTTGTTGCCTGAATTAAATGATTTATTTATTAAAGAACCTATAGAACCTGCACATATTTCATGTACTGTTTCGGTAGGAAGGGTGCAGCCTCTTACAACCCCACATTGCTAAGGCTGAGGCTACATTAGGGAGCGAGTTCCTATGCGACTGAAAAGAGGAAATCGGAGGGGCAATTTAGGGATTTTTAAGAACATTCTCATTATAATTTTTGTGAAAAAAAGTGACTTTGATGGTTGGCTGGGTTGGATGCATTGACATATTATATTACTGCGTAAGGACAGGGCGGACCGCATGTTACAATGACGCCTCGAACTTGGTCCCAAAATGGTCCTCCCTTTATCGAAGTGAACTAGAACGCGATCGGCTGTCTTCGGAACGGTCGTATATTTTGCAAGCAAAAATGCCAAGTTTTGCCGTGAAGGGTTGCGTGAACTACGACAAAAAGCACAATAAAAAAAATGATAACATTTCATATCACCGGTAAGTTAAAAATATGTCATTAAATCCACTGCTAACATTATTTAAAACAATTTTCTTTCATATTTGTCTCAACCTATGACAAAGACGAAGCGAAGCCGCGTAAAAGTACGACATAACTTTGCAGCGGCGCTCGTTGTAGCCTGTAGCCGATGAAATGGAAAGATTTAATAATATTACTATAAATAATTTTAAAAAAAATGTTTTATTCGAAGGCCAATGAAAACTTAATAACACCAACAATCTGCAACACATATAAATTTTCAAAAATAAAAGGTTGTTTTTTTATTTCTTTGTACCTCGAAAAATACCACACCCCGCTCTTACAAGGTTACGTCTAGGAGCAGACCACGCGGATTGACATCATAGTTCATACTAGTTCTAATAGATGACGTTAGTGTTTTTTGTAGGGCGACCGCGTCCGTCAAATGTTCGGACGACCGTATCTTTACTATTTAAATCAATGGTTGGATGGCTAAGATGGGATTACAACTTGCATTTGAACGTTTTTTAAGACCGCAAACATAATAATTTAATTGAGGCTAAAAATTGTTGTAAATGCTATCTACAGCCATACACGTAATATTCATTTATTTATTTCAATCACTTATTGATTGATCGCGTCTTTATCTAATGTGACCCCAGCCTAAGTAGGAAGTGCAAACGTGACCAGTCTTTCATATAAGTAGTAAAAATGAGGTAGTACATACATAATCAGCTAAATTCATATTTATTGATAAAAATAATTATAGATACTTATTATTATTTCAAAGAGTGGTAAAATCAAGCAAATTATTAAAATAAATATCATTTTATTTAAATAACAGCAGCAGCTATTTGATACAAACATTTGATACATGATTTCAGAAAAAGAGTTTCTGCCGTACAGTTTTCGCGCTCGCCCGGTAATTAATTCCAGCTTCCACATGTGAATCTAGAACGTTCCAATAAATCTAGATAGGTTTAAACATACATCGTGGTAACAGGGATGCGCGCGTGGGGGTGAACTCACTGCGGGCTAGAGGGTGTGCGCGCGGGGTTGAAATCACTGCGGCCTAGAGGGTGTGGGTGTGGGGTGCAGTGCTCGAATTTTCGATTAGCGCATGTGCAGGACGGCTCGAGAACCCGCACCGTGCCGCATTGTCCTATGTCTGGCGCCCAGTGGTCACTGCCGCGTCAAACTCACCGGACGTGTATCGTTACCTCCGGGTGTCTTGAAATATTAGACGGATAGTGCACGAGACAACGGGAGGCAACTACACAAGGGCGCAGAATAATAAGGCAAGTTTAAGATAATACTTCATTATTACTTATATTTGGAAATTATTAATAGAGTATCTTTTTTTAGTAGGGATCTTTAGTCCGGGTTTTTTGATTAATGTGATTCTAATGAAGTGAACTAAATTAATCGTGATGGAGAAGTGTGACGTGAATAAAGTTATGTGATGTGTGTGATATACTTACGTTTTTTTTTAATGAAGTGTGAAGTTCCGTGATGTGATTATATTGTATTATAAAAGTGTAAATGTGTATAAGTGATATGATTTGATACAAAGTGATATTGTTTTTTTTTTATAATTGATCATCATGATCTGCCAAGCCTTTTCCAATTATGTTGGGGTCATCTTCCAGTTTAAAGATCCAGCTGAATGCCAGTATTTTACTTGGAGCCGTTGTTTATCTGACCACAACCTAATTTACTGCGTTAAACGATATGCCTCGGAAAGACTGCTGTTTGACGTATAAACGTAGGTACATTTAATGTTTTGCAAATTGTGTGAAGTGTGATATCTTATAGTTAATGTAAAGATTTTTTAATAAAACTTAATTAGGTGACAATGTGAACTTATTTTTGTTAACCTTTCTCATTTCTAACTTTAACAAGTCTCGGTCAAACTGGAAAATCCAGTAGCTTCCATTATTGGCAGCTTCCTCCCATGCGCCACGCCGTATTGATCTAGTATTCATATAAGTACTAAGCTAGGATGTAGGGCTGTATTGCGGGGGTGGGTGGTGATGTGCGGGGGGTAATGCGGTCAATCCAGACGACTTGATTGCGTAGTACAGCGCCGCATTGAATACTGCATTGCCCGCCCGCCCACCACCCGTCCGCCGTGTCGTGTACCGGACCGCACCCCAGTCACATCTGGTGCGCCGGTGCGCTCGGACGTGCATTACGTAAAACCGTGAGTTTAGTGCACGGGGTAGCAGACGAGACATCATATGTTGCGGCTGTACCGGGAGATAAAGCATCAAATGCTGAGCAGGTTAGTGCCTTCCTTAGATTGCTCGTCGTTTAATTTGTATGTCGGTGCCGGTTTTTTGATTTAGTGACTTAGTGTAGGAGGGGGGCAACGAGTGGTAGACTATAATCGCTGTTATTTTTCCACTCACCACCGCGCGCTGAATTGATAGATAGGGGATGACACGCGGTAGGTCCTGCGGGAGGAGGTTTGCGTGGGGGGGGATGCGTCGGATGGGTCAACCCCATTGCGCAAATCAGAGCCGCATCGAATATTGCATTGCCCGCCCGCCCACCACCCGTCCGCCGCGTCGTGTACCGGACCGCACCCCAGTCACATATATGGTGCGCCGGTGCGCTCGGACGTGCATTACGTAATACCGTGAGTATAGTGCACGGGGTAGCAGACGAGACATCATATGTTGCGGCTGTACCGGGAGATAAAGCATCAAATGCTGAGCAGGTTAGTGCCTTCCTTAGATTGTTCGTCGTTAAATTTTTATGTCGGTGCCGGTTTTTTGATTTAGTGACTTAATGTAGGAGGGGGGCAACGAGAGGTAGACTATAACCGCTGTTATTTTTCCACTCACCACCGCGCGCTGAATTGATAGATAGGTGATGACACGCGGTAGGTCCTGCGGGAGGTTTGCGTGGGGGGGGATGCGTCGGATGGGTCATCCCCATTGCGCAAATCAGAGCCGCATCGAATATTGCATTGCCCGCCCGCCCACCACCCGTCCGCCGCGTCGTGTACCGGACCGCACCCCAGTCACATCTGGTGCGCCGGTGCGGCCGGACGTGCATTACGTAATACCGTGAGTTTAGTGCATGGGGTAGCAGACGAGACATCATATGTTGCGGCTGTACCGGGAGATAAAGCATCAAATGCTGAGCAGGTTAGTGCCTTCCTTAGATTGCTCGTCGTTGGTTTTATGTCAGTGCCGGTTATATAATTTAGTGCCTTACTTAGTGACGTAGTGTAGGAGGGGGCAACGAGAGGTAGACTATAACCGCTGTTATTTTTCCACTCACCACCGCGCGCTGAATTGATAGATAGGGGATGACACGCGGTAGGTCCTGCGGGAGGAGGTTTGCGTGGGGGGGATGCGTCGGATGGGTCAACCCCATTGCGCAAATCAGAGCCGCATCGAATACTGCATTGCCCGCCCGCCCACCACCCGTCCGCCGCGTCGTGTACCGGACCGCACCCCAGTCACATATGGTGCGCCGGTGCGCTCGGACGTGCATTACGTAATACCGTGAGTTTAGTGCACGGGGTAGCAGACGAGACATCATATGTTGCGGCTGTACCGGGAGATAAAGCATCAAATGCTGAGCAGGTTAGTGCCTTCCTTAGATTGTTCGTCGTTAAATTTTTATTTCGGTGCCGGTTTTTTGATTTAGTGACTTAATGTAGGAGGGGGGCAACGAGAGGTAGACTATAACCCCTGTTATTTTTCCACTCACCACCGCGCGCTGAATTGATAGATAGGTGATGACACGCGGTAGGTCCTGCGGGAGGTATGCGTGGGGGGGGATGCGTCGGATGGGTCATCCCCATTGCGCAAATCAGAGCCGCATCGAATACTGCATTGCCCGCCCGCCCACCACCCGTCCGCCACGTCGTGTACCGGACCGCACCCCAGTCACATCTGGTGCGCCGGTGCGCTCGGACGTGCATTACGTAATACCGTGAGTTTAGTGTACGGGGTAGCAGACGAGACATCATACCGGGAGATAAAGCATCAAATGTTGAGCAGGTTAGTGCCTTCCTTAGATTGCTCGTCGTTAAATTTTTATGTCGGTGCCGGTTTTTTGATTTAGTGACTTAGTGTAGGAGGGGGGCAACGAGAGGTAGACTATAACCGCTGTTATTTTTCCACTCACCACCGCGCGCTGAATTGATAGATAGGGGATGACATGCGGTAGGTCCTGCGGGAGGAGGTTTGCGAGGGGGGGGGGGGGATGGGTCAACCCCATTGCGCAAGTCAGTGCCGCATCGAATGCTGCATTGACCGCCCGCCCACCACCCGTTCGCCGCGTCGTATCTCGGACCGCACCCCAGTCACATCAGGTGCGCCGGTGCGCTCGGACGTGCATTACATTACACCATGAGTTTAGTGCACGGGGTGGCAGACGAGACATCATATGCAACGGTCGTACCGGGAGAGAAAGCATCAATGCTGTGCAGGTTAGTGCCTTCCTTAGATTGCTCGTCGTTGTTTTTATGTCAGTGCCGGTTTTTTGATTTAGTGTCATACTATTGTAGGAGGGGGGAACGGGTGGTAGATTATTACCGTTGTTTCTTTTCCACCTATATCTAGAAATTTCACCATCGTGCGCTGTATTGATAGATAGGGGATGACCCGAATAAGGTCCTGCGGGGGTGTTTTGCGCGGGGGGTTGCGGCTAACCTTTTTTGAAGTAAAACTTCTTTTTAGTATAGAAGGGAGTATAGGGAGGTGGGAGGGAGAAAGGGAGGTATACTATTACCGCGATTATATTTCTACCTGCCTCGGAGACATATGCCTAGGTTCCTTTAGGCGTTTACATGAGTGAGGTTTTGATGAAAATACCCCTAATATAATTGTTTGAAATGTTCGCTGTTATTTTTCCACCTACTTTGGAAATCTCATGTCTAGGCTACTTGAGATGTTTGAATAAGTGACGTTTTGATTATCGTAGACCTTTGTTATTTAATACCAATAAATCATACAATCCGAGTTATAAATATCTATAAATTTCACCACCGCGCGCGGTGTAATGATAAATAGGAGATGACACGCGGTAGATCCTGCGGGGGAGGTTTGCGAGGGGGGGGGATGCGTCAACCCCATTGCGCAAGTCAGAGCCGCATTGAATACTGCAATGCCCGCCCGCCCACCACCCTTCCGCCGCGTCGTGTCCCAGACCGCACCGCAGTCACACAAGGTGCGCCGGTGCGCTCGCACGTGCATCACAGTTGCGCGTTCTCAGTGCAGAGGTTTCCTGACAGCTACGTGCTGTGGGTGCATTGGTAGGCAGAGAATTAAATCTTGAGAAGGTTGGTACTTTTGATAATTTGTTAAATTTTTATGTCAGTGCCGGATTAATGGTTTAATGTTGAACTTAGTGTCTTAGTATTGGAGGGGGGTAACGTAGGTAGACAATTACCGCGGTTATTTATTTACCTACTTTGGAGACATATGCCTAGGTTCCTGTAGGCGTTTACTTGAGTGAGATTTTGATAGTTATACCCTGAATATTATTGTTTAAAATGTTTGTTATTATGGTGGTTTGTCATTGAATACCAATAAATGATAAATGATTTTATTTCTGTAAGTAGGTTTGTACGAACAGTTTTACAAGTCAATGATATTTTTTTGAGCTAGACGAGGTCGGCGTTTCCTATTGGCTACTCTGAGAAGAAAGGCCGAAACAAACTCAGAGGTCACAGTCTCTTTTAAAGATCTTAGTCTTATTATGTGAAGACCATGTAGATAGTTGCCTGAAATGGTCTTTAGAGGAAAGAACCACACAAATTGAGTGGACCTGTCTAGTCAGTTCACGCATTTGTCACTAATCGTGCAAATCAACTCAGAACTTAAGAAGCTCAACAACCATAAACTAAAAAAAAAGAATCATACAGTCCGGGTTATAAATATCTAGAAATTTCACCACCGCACGCGGTGTATTGATAGATAGGGGATAACACGCGGTAGGTCCTGCGGGGGAGGTTTGCGAGGGGGGGGGGGGGCATGCGTCAACCCCATTGCGCAAGTCAGAGCCGCATCGAATACTGTTATATCCGCCCGCCCACCACCCGTCCGCCGCGTCGGGTCCCGGACCGCACCCCGCAGTCACATCAAGTGCGCCGGTGCCCCCGCACGTGCATCACAGTTGCGCGTTCTCAGTGCAGAGGTTTGCTGACAGCGACGTGCTATGGGTGCATTAGTAAACAGAGAATTAAATCTTGAGAAGGTTGGTACTTTTGACATTTTGTTAAATTTTTATGTCAGTGCCGTCGGGTTTATTCGTTTAGTGTTCTACTTAGTGTCTTAGTAGAGGGGGCAGGGTAGGTAAATTATTACCGCGGTTATATTTAATCTGCTTTGGCGACATACGACTAGGTTGCTCGAGGCGTTTACATACTGAGATTTTGATAAATATACCCTTAGTATAATCGTTTAAAATGTTAGCTATCGTGGAGGTTTGTTATTTAATACCAATAAATCATGCAGTCCGAGTTAAAAATATCTAGAAATTTCACCACCTCGCGCTGCATCGATAGATAGGGGATGGATGACACGCAGTAGGTTCTGCGGGGAGGATTTGCTAGTGGGGGGGGGGGGATGCGTCAAACCCATTGCGCATGTCAGAGCCACATCGAATACTGCAATGCCCGCCCGCCCACCACCCGTCCGCCGCGTCGTGTCCCGGACCGCTCCGCAGTCACATAAGGTGCGCCGGTGCGCCTGGACGTGCATTACATATTTACACGTTCTCAGTGCAGAGGCTTGTAGACAGCGACGTGCTGTGGGTGCATTGGTAGACAGAGAATTAAGTCTTGAGAAGGTTGGTACTTTTGATAATTTGTTAAATATGTATGTCAGTGCCGGTTTATTGGTTTAGTGTTGTACTTAGTGTCTTAGTAGAGGAGGGGGAAAGGTAGGTAGACCGCGGTTATATTTTTACCTGCTTTGGGGACATATGCCTAGGTTGCTCGAGGCGTTTACATGAGTGAGATTTTGATAAATATACCCTAAGTATAATTGTTTAAAATGTTTGCTATCGTGGAGGTTTGTTATTTAATACCAATAAATCATGCAGTCCGAGTTAAAAATATCTAGAAATTCCGCCACCTCGCGCTGTATCGATAGATAAGGGATGACACGCGGTAGGTCCTGCGGGGGGAGGTTTGCGAGTGGGGGGATGCGTCAAACCCATTGCGCAAGTCAGAGCCGCATCGAATACTGCAATGACCGCCCGCCCACCACCCGTCCGCCGCGTCGTGTCCTGGACCGCATCGCAGTCACATAAGGGGCGCCGGTGCGCCCGGACGTGCATTACATAGTTACACGTTCTCAGTGTAGGGGTTTGCTGACAGCGAGGTGCTGTGGGTGCATTGGTAGACAGAGAATTAAATCTTGAGAAGGTTAATACTATTGATAATTTGTTAAATATGTATGTCAGTGCCGGTTTATTGGTTTTGTGTTGTACTTAGTGTCTAAGTAGAGGGGGTAGGGTAGGTCGACTATTACCGCGGTTATTTTTTTACCTGCTTTGGAGACATATACCTAGGTTCCTTTAGGCGTTTACTTGAGTGAGATTTTGATAGTTATACCCTGAATATAATTGTTTAAAATGTTTGCTTTCGTGGAGGTTTGTTATTTAATACAAATAAATGATAATTAATTATAATTCTGTAAGTAGGTTTTTACAAACAATTTTACAAGTCAATAATATTTTTTTGAGCTAGATGAGGTCGGCGTATCCTATCTGACTACTCTGAGAAGAAAGGCCGAAACAAAGTCAAAGGTCACAGTCTCTTTTAAAGATCTTGGTCACATTATGTGAAGACCATGTAGATAGGTGTCTGAAATGGTCTTTAGAGGAAAGAACCACACAGATTGAGTGGACCTGTCCAGTCAGTGCACGCATTTGTCACTAATCGCGCAACTCAACTCAGAACTTAAGAAGCTCAACAAAATTAAAAACGAATCATACAGTCCGAGTTATAAATATCTAGAAATTTCACTACCGAGCGGTGTATTGATAGATAGGGGATGACACGCGGTAGGTCCTGTGGGGGGAGGTTTGCAGGGGAGAATGCGTGAACACCATTGCGCAAGTCAGAGCCGCATCGAATACTGCAATGATCGCCCGCCCACCACCCGTCCACTGCGTCGTGTCCCGGACGTGCATTACATAGTTACACGTTCTCAGTGCAGAGGTTTGCAGACAGCGACGTGCTGTGGGTGCATTGGTAGACAGAGAATTAAATCTTGAGAAGGTTGGTATTTTTGATAATTTGTTAAATATGTATGTCAGTGCCGGTTTATTGGTTTAGTGTTGTATTTAGTGTCTTAGTAGAGGAGGGGGAAAGGTAGGTAGACTTTTACCGCGGTTATATTTTTACCTGCTTTGGGGACATATGCCTAGGTTGCTCGAGGCGTTTACATGAGTGAGATTTTGATAAATATACCCTAAGTATAATTGTTTAAAATGTTTGCTATCGCGGAGGTTTGTTATTTAATACCAATAAATCATACAGTCCGCGTTATAAATATCTAGAAATTTCACTACCACGCGGTGTATTGATAGATAGGGGATGACACGCTGTCCTGCGGGGGGAGGTTTGTGAGAGGGGGGATGCGTCAACCCATTGCGCAAGTCAGCCGCATTGAATACTGCAATATTGCCCGCCCGCCTACCACCCGACCGCCGCGTCGTGTCCCGGACCGCTCCGCAGTCACATAAGGTGCGCCGGTGCGCCCGGACGTGCATTACATAATTACACGTTCTCAGTGCAGAGGTTTGCAGACAGCGACGTGCTGTGGGTGCAATGGTAGACAGAGAATTAAATCTTGAGAAGGTTGGTACTTTTGATATTTTGTTAAATTTTATGTCAGTGCTGGTTTATTGGTTTTGAGTTGTACTTAGTGTCTTAGTAGAGGGGGCAGGGTGGGTAAAGTATTACCGCGGTTATATTTTTACCTGCTTTGGGGACATACGCCTAGGTTGCTCGAGCTGTTTACATGAGTGAGATTTTGATAAATATACCATAAGTATACTTGTTTAAAATGTTTGCTATCTTGGAGGTTTGTTATTTAATATCAATAAATCATGCAGTCCGAGTTAAAAATATCTAGAAATTTCACCACCTCGCGCTGTATCGATAGATAGGGCATGAGGGATGACACGCGGTAGGTCCTGCGGGGGGAGATTTGCGAGTGGGAGGGATGCGTCAAACCCATTGCGTAAGTCAGAGCCGCATCGAATACCGAATGCCCGCCCGCCCCCCACCCGTCCGCCGCGTCGTGTCCCGGACCGCTCAGCAGTCACATAAGGTGCGCCGGTGCGCCCGGACGTGCATTACATATTTACACGTTCTCAGTACAGAGGTTTGCAGACAGCGACGTGCTGTGGGTGCATTGGTAGACAGAGAAATAAATCTTGAGAAGGTTGGTACTTTTGATATTTTGTTAAATTTTATGTCAGTGCTGGTTTATTGGTTTAGTGTTGTATTTAGTGTCTTAGTAGAGGAGGGGGAAAGGTAGGTAGACTTTTACCGCGGTTATATTTTTACCTGCTTTGGGGACATAGGCCTAGGTTTCTCGAGCTGTTTACATGAGTGAGATTTTGATAAATATATCCTAAGTATACTTGTTTAAAATGTTTGCTGTCTTGGAGGTTTGTTATTTAATATCAATAAATCATGCAGTCCGAGTTAAAAATATCTAGAAATTTCACCACCTCGCGCTGTATCGATAGATAGGGCATGAGGGATGACACGCGGTAGGTCCTGCGGGGGGAGATTTGCGAGTGGGGAGGGATGCGTCAAACCCATTGCGCAAGTCAGAGCCGCATCGAATACTGCAATGCCCGCCCGCCCACCACCCGTCCGCCGCGTCGTGTCCCGGACCGCTCAGCAGTCACATAAGGTGCGCCGGTGCGCCCGGACGTGCATTACATATTTACACGTTCTCAGTACAGAGGTTTGCAGACAGCGACGTGCTGTGGGTGCATTGGTAGACAGAGAATTAAATCTTGAGAAGGTTGGTACTTTTGATATTTTGTTAAATTTTATGTCAGTGCTGGTTTATTGGTTTAGTGTTGTATTTAGTGTCTTAGTAGAGGAGGGGGAAAGGTAGGTAGACTTTTACCGCGGTTATATTTTTACCTGCTTTGGGGACATACGCCTAGGTTTCTCGAGCTGTTTACATGAGTGAGATTTTGATAAATATATCCTAAGTATACTTGTTTAAATTGTTTGCTGTCTTGGAGGTTTGTTATTTAATATCAATAAATCATGCAGTCCGAGTTAAAAATATCTAGAAATTTCACCACCTCGCGCTGTATCGATAGATAGGGCATGAGGGATGACACGCGGTAGGTCCTGCGGGGGGAGATTTGCGAGTGGGGAGGGATGCGTCAAACCCATTGCGCAAGTCAGAGCCGCATCGAATACTGCAATGCCCGCCCGCCCACCACCCGTCCGCCGCGTCGTGTCCCGGACCGCTCCGCAGTCACATAAGGTGCGCCGGTGCGCCCGGACGTGCATTACATATTTACACGTTCTCAGTACAGAGGTTTGCAGACAGTGACGTGCTGTGGGTGCATTGGTAGACAGAGAATTAAATCTTGAGATGGTTGGTACTTTTGATATTTTGTTAAATTTTATGTCAGTGCTGGTTTATTGGTTTTGTGTTGTACTTAGTGTCTTAGTAGAGGGGGCAGGGTAGGTAAAGTATTACCGCGGTTATATTTTTACCTGCTTTGGGGACATACGCCTAGGTTGCTCGAGCTGTTTACATGAGTGAGATTTTGATAAATATACCCTAAGTATACTTGTTTAAAATGTTTGCTATCTTGGAGGTTTGTTATTTAATATCAATAAATCATGCAGTCCGAGTTAAAAATATCTAGAAATTTCACCACCTCGCGCTGTATCGATAGATAGGGCATGAGGTATGACACGTGGTAGGTCCTGCGGGGGGAGATTTGCGAGTGGGGAGGGATGCGTCAAACCCATTGCGCAAGTCAGAGCCGCATCGAATACTGCAATGCCCGCCCGCCCACCACCCGTCCGCCGCGTCGTGTCCCGGACCGCTCCGCAGTCACATAAGGTGCGCCGGTGCGCCTGGACGTGCATTACATATTTACACGTTCTCAGTACAGAGGTTTGCAGACAGCGACGTGCTGTGGGTGCATTGGTAGACAGAGAATTAAATCTTGAGAAGGTTGGTACTTTTGATAATTTGTTAAATAAGGATGTCAGTGCCGGTTTATTGGTTTAGTGTTGTACTTAGTGTCTAAGTAGAGGAGGAGGCAGGGTAGGTAGACTATTACCGCGGGTATATGTTTACTTACTTTGGAGACATATTCCTAGGTTCCTTTAGGCGTTTCCATGAGTGAGGTTTTGATACAACTTCCCTTAAAAAAATAAAATTTTCTATATCATAGACCTTTGTTATTTATTACCAATAAATCTTACCGTTCCAGTCATAAATTAATAGAAATTACACCACCGCGCGCTGTATCGTTAGATAGGGGATGACACGCGGTAGGTCCTGCGGGGGCTGGTTTGCGAGGGGCATACGGGGAATGTAGAGCACTCGTATTGCGCAAGTCCAGAGCCGCACCCAATACTGCAATGGCCGCCCGTACTCCGCGCCGCAATCCAGATTGCCCAAAGTACCATCAGGTGCGTCCACGCGCCTGGACGTGTATACACAATTACGCGGTTTCAGTGCAGGGGATGCACAATGCGACGTGCTACGGGTCGGGCGCATTGGCGATATTTTAACAGTTTGTAAATTTTATATAAGGGTGTGTTCTTGTATTTTTGGGTGTCTTAGCTTTTGTAGTTATGTTGATTAACAGCATTGACTTAAGACCGGGGTATATTTTCTTGTTATTTTTTATATTTCTGGTAAGCGAACAGTCGTTGTATTACAATTGACGATGATCTGCACGAGTGGTCGGGGTGGGCGTTGTCTCGCCGTATTGCAGATGCGCATAACAGCATCGCACACGTTGGGCGCGCCTCTTTGGGCTCTCACCTTTGCTTTATAGAGTCTTGTAGTCGTGTCGAGGTAGCTAAACAGAGTAGTCGTGTACTGATAGTAAGAGCGTTGTTGAGTGTTAGATAACCGAAGGTGAGTACATTTATGCAGTCATTTCGATAAGCGTTTTTGTGTTTGTTATTTTCTTGTTCAGTGTTAGATTTCTGGTAAACGCTAAATCGTGGTATTGATTTTCGCTGCTGGGGTTAGCGGGGATAGTTCAGGGGGGATAGGCGTGGACTCGCCGCAGTGCAGATGCGTAGAACTGCATCGCGCACGCCGGGCGCGCCTCTGCGGGCTCCCCCCCACCTTTGCTTCATAGATTCATGTAGTCGTGTCGATGTAGCTAAACAGAATAGTCGTGTACTGATAGTGAGAGCGTTGTTAAGTGTTAGAGGACCGACGACGATGGTGAGTACATTTGTGCAGTGATTGAGATAAGTGTTCTCGTGTTTAAATCTTAGATTTTGCCCCTGTGCCGGTTCATTTTAAAGTCATGCTCACAACCTTTGCAGCCAATGTTTCTTATTTTTCGAATCCTCGAGATTTGTGGCGTTCGCGGGGTCTATCTTAGGTATCTTCATTGTTCTCATAATCTCTAATATATATACATTTTGAGTCCTGGATTATTTTTATGTCTTTGGGTGTCTTAGCTATTGAAACGATGTTGATTAACGGCAATACCGTACGTAAAATAATTTCTTGTTGAGTGGTATATTTCTGGTAAACGGTAAATCGTTGTGTCGAGTTTCCTGATTCGCTGCTAGGGTCGGCGGGATGACGTAGACTCGCTGCATTGCAGATGCGCAGAACTCCGCCGATGCGCCGGGTGTGCGTCTGCAGGCTCCCACTTTTATTTAAGATTGATTTAATCGTGTCGAATAGTTAAGCATGGAGGATGATGATAATCATTGTCGATTTTGTTATAAACTCTAGTGAGGAATATCTATTAATTAACTGAGATATGCTGCATAATAGTTTCTTGTTAGCTTCTATTCTGTCGAAGCATATGGTGGACACAGTTCCGTTATTTATAAATTCTTGTCATGTTATATCCTTGAGATCCCTTCATAAAAATATTCTAATTGCCTTTTATAGGACGTTTTTTTAGGACTTCGACTAATTTACACTCGAAGGTTAATTAATTTTTTAATTTTCGGTTTTGTAATGAAATGACTTTTCTTAATACATTTTCGTTATCTTCCTCTTGTTCTCAAAAAGTTTGATTTCCTATCACGTAACAGGAGGTAAGAGCTTTTGTGCTTATCGAAACGCACGTGTTATCCACCCAATTCGGGCTCGACCTTACTACATCGCGACATCTTGAAAAAGCTGTTGTCTGCTTTAATTATGTATAATTATATAACATAATCCTAGATGCTTGTAACAACAGTTGGATTGAGGTGCCCCTGGAAAAGGATGCCTGGAAGGATTTAACCTTACTGCGTATTGTACTATGCCGTTTTGACTAAACGAATATAGGCAGAAGAATGCTGACGCTTCCATGATTATTTTCCTCACTATTTCAATTTTGTTTCAGAACTCAGATTCGTACCACGTTGAAAAAGAAAGCGTTTGAAGACGCCGGCATCCCTATTCCTGCTGTGAGCAGGCAGGTAAGCAGTACTGTCACCAGCCATAAGATCCATCAAGTACCGCGTGTTGTGCTGGTGCCTCGCAAGGCGCCTGTACCACTGAGCGTGAAGAGCACGCCGCGGCCGCTACCACCACCTACAGCGTTGGGACAAAACGCAGAGGTTTCTAAATCAATGACTAAGCAAGCAATTAGTTATCTTTTTTATTTCTTTCTTATTGACTTGTGACGTTTACTTTGGTTATTTTATTTTGTTATGAAAGTTTCTAGATGCATGAGCCATTTTTCTTTAGGCTTCTTGTGATGTTATTAGAACTCAATTTGAAGTGAACTTTCATCTCTTGATACATATAGTCCATATTTTTTTCTCAAGACTGTCGGATACCCAACGTGAGATTTATAAGTTCTGAAGATAAAGATTCAAACTTATGCATTACGCTTTAAACTTGTCAAAATCAATCTGCCTAGTCTTTTCCCAACGATGTTAAGGTTGGCTTCCAGTTTTACCGGATGCAACTGAATATCTACCAGTGTTTTACATAGAGCGACTGGCTATCTGACCTCCTCAATCCAGTAACTGTGTAACACAATGCTCCTTGGGAAGAATGGTTGTCACACGGCTTCTTACTATCTATAAATACTGTCAAAGATTCACCAATGATAGCTGGGACTAAAGGCTTAACGTCCTTTCCGAGGTATGGAAAGGTCTCGTTATGTATTGGGTGGTGACCCCGAAAATTTCAATTCCTTTTTTTTTCAATAAATCATACTTTTGTATAGGATTTTAGACCATTTTATTGCAATTTTCAGATTCTATTTAAAACTATAATTAGTTTTTTAGTGTTCATCGTACTGAAGTAATAGTCTCATTTGGTCTCAGTGAGACTATCGTTTTATATGTTTAGTAAAAGGGTTTCATTCCTGCAGTAGATATTTAGTTGATTTAATCAGTCAACATTTCGTTTTATTGGTGTAGAACTTTCGTTATTATTTTTGTTCGTAGTTTTTTTTTATGGTAGCATTAATTTAAAATGGATGTGTAGTATTAGTACCAGCACCTCATCTGCTTATTTCTTTTTACTATGATGCATTTTGGTATTCAAAAATCATTTTCTTTTATCATGTTTATAAAGCTATCCTTCATGTACTTATTTCAAATTATGTGACTGCTGAATTTAGATGTACAGTCCGTACACACTTTGTACCTCAGTTTTGTGTCACTGTCAAAATCAAAGGGATCTTTGTTCTCGTAACAATAAGATTGCTTTCGGGTTGTTGCCACAAAAGAATCTGTTAATATCTTAGCGATGATTATTCTCGTTACAATAAGGTTGCTATTGGGCTGCCTCCGTCACTGTTGTCAGAGGTAAAATAACTGTGAACGGACTGGTATAACAGGAAAAATTTTTAACCACCGCGCAATTTTTTTCTGGTGATTCAGCATCAGTACTAGAACACATTCCAACTTAAAAAAAATATCCGACCTTAAATCAGTAAACTGTGGACACCCTACATATTTCGTAATATGATATCGACAATAGGAATAAGTAAGTAACCGCGCGCTGGCGTAGGTACTTCGAACTTCTTGAAATTTTGACCGATTGAACTGGTAGGTTCTTCTAGCTACGCTCGGTCGTTCACGTTCGCCGCTGCGCCGACGCCGCGCGCAAGTTACCATAAAAACCAGTTTCAAAATAAACATATTTTGTTAACGATAACTTCATTTTTTTGTACTAAGATGTATCAAAATAAAAATTGCATGGTTATTATAACTCGTTTAAGTTATTTTTCTTTAAATTTGCGCACTGGTTAAAAACTTATCCTGTATATTATTAAAATTTTCATACAGTTTAACTAGCTAATGATCCAACCAAAATGCACATTTTGAAAGGTGCTCGCTCCTTGCATATTATCTTTTTAAACTGCCACTAAAATTGGCGTATTATTGGTCTAGTCTAGGTAGTTGAACTGTGATACAGAACAATTAAAAAAAAAAAATTGAGTAGTTTTGTTGCACATTTTACATTGCAATAATTGTATAATTAAAATTATGGTTAAAATTGAAGTATTTTTTTCATAATTATGCAACAAAAAAAACCTTCATGATTCCATTAGAAAAAATCACTAGAATTTTGAGCCCTTTATTAACTTGAATCAAATCTCTCATTATGTTCTCGTTTTTGTGCTGCTATATATCCCACTACTGAACAAAGGCTGAAAAAGTAGAGCTCTTTCCACTTGGTAATAAGTAATGAAATTTCAGGTTACGCTTAACATGCTTAATGCTTCCGAGAATGAGGATGTCGACGGACTCGGTAATGAAGTCAAGCTGGAGTTCGATTCGACCAACGACGAAGTGGCCACCTGATGCGACCTTAGTTTAGAGTACTTGTAAGATTCGTGTTGTTAGGTGTACTAGCATAAGAGGCGACAGAACGAATTGTTACTGAGCAATGGGAACCCTCACGCCCCTGTTGAACGATCAACTTCGAGCCCCGCTCAAGGCCCTCTTTCGAGTTTAAACTCGTCTTCAAAAATATCCTTGTAACTTATTTTTTTCTACAACCAGTTAAGGTTGTCCTCACTGTGGCTCTTGCTACTTAGTTTATCTATTATATCTTTGTCCCCCTCCCCCTATCTCCTGTCCTTTGCGGACAGTGGATGGGGGGGGGAGGTAACTCTTGCCTACTGGAACCTTCTGTCTCGTGTCTCTTCGCTCTCATAGCATATTTACTCAATGATTTATACCATTTTGCCCTTTTTCTCCATGCTGTAGTAGCATACTTTTCTCGTGATCTTTTTATCCTCCCTAACCCACTCCCCGTTCGACTGATAGGGAGTGAATGCTTCCATTACTCAATTACTATATTACTTACCTAAGTGCTCCATTATTTTGGACAAAGAGCGTCACGCGAGCGAAAGCTGTTGAAGAAATGTGCCACCATCTGGAGTGAAAAGTTTTGGCGACGCGCTCTTTGTTTGAAATAGTTATAAGAACGTAATATTATATTTTTCATCTCCAATCTTCCATTTAGGTTGTCGTTTTGCTATCGAATATTTTACTCCTTAATTGAATTTATAAGTTATCTACTTTTTCTCTTGACGTAATTTATTTACTTGTTAGTTTTACATTTTCCAAAGAAAATTTGATTGATTGTAAACTTGATTAGTCTCGTTCACCTTGTTTGCGTTCTTCTTATAACAATAGTTGCCTTAAGAAATAATATAGTAATTCATATGAGTTATTTATTAACAATATGGTGCTGCCCCAGAGGTGTTGGAAGTAACAAATGTTGGACGGCTCCGTGTGGCTAACCCAACGATCCACAACTGATATACTGGTTGTAATAGCCTGACGGCTGGATCGCGAGGCGTCGCTTTGGGCTGGATCAGCCTTTCCCAAAGTGGGCGATAACGCCTAAAAAAATGGGGGCGTTGTGTAGAGTCTACACAACGCACCCATTTTTTTTCTGGGTCTCTTACCACCCCCCTTTAGGCTCGCAGCGCCCACAAGGGGGCGTTATCGCCCACTTTGGGAAAGGCTGGGCTGGATTGTTAGTTGTTGCCCAATATCTCTAAGGCTCCACAAAGTGACAGTTCCGTTGCCTAGATTTTTTTCAATTCTGTGAACTTTCAGTAGCGTTTTGATGTACCCTCTGGCGATTGACAACTTTGTTTTCACAAGATGGGATCTCGATTGTAGACACCGAATGCCGCCGTTCTTTGATGTCTCGCTCGCACAATATATGAAACTATAGTGAGAGCGAGACGTCAGTAGGGCGATTAGGCGGTTGCGAACAGTCGAGGAGTCATGAATAGTGGAACAGAGTAATAATTACGAGTTATTGTGATGTGATAACTGCTTTTATCTAGGTATACCTTATTTAAATGTTTGATGTAATAATTTGAATACAGCATTATCTTGCGTTGCGTGTTGTTGTCGTCCCAACATAAGAGGACTATAGAGTGCGTTTATTCCACTCTATTATTTCAAGTTAAGTGTTTTTAATTACAGTTTTGGTGTATTTTGTTCAGTCAATTCGTCACTGGGATCTGAATCGTTCAATACGAAGCTGAGGTCACATGACTATGATATTAATAATCAATAGCAAATAATAGTATGTAGGTACAGAGAACCTCATTTAGTCTTCCACGTGTGACCTTAGATTTGTAATGAACTGACCAAGTTTTTTTATACACATGTTTAGTATGTTGGCTATATATTTTATAGGTGTTGAGAATTTTCGCCGCCCTCGCTGTGTATTGTTGAGTGACTCTAGGGAAAAGCAGATAATTAATTTCCTTTTTTTTTGCAAGCAATTCAATTATGATAATTTCCTAAAAAATTACAGTAATTGGAGAGAGAGATGAAAAATTAGATACATCGCAGTATCAAATTTTTCATATCTCTCTCTCTCTATCTATCTCTCTCTATCACTCTCTCTTTAAATCTAATTTTTCATCATTATTGTTAGATAAATTCTGTTTCTTAAGGTGAATGCTCCAACCAGCCCGCGAAATTCAAATTTTCTTACTTTTTTTTGCAATTTGCAGGCCAGTGTTAGGTTGTATGATGATTAAAATATTATTCGCGGCTGTAAGACATATGTAGTTACAGAATTATAATCATCAAAATCATCAATACAACGCTCTAAGTTCATAAAGCTGTAGGAATGACTTTTTCTTTTTTTTTTTTCTACGCCTACGCCTTTATGAACATGGAGGGTTGTATTGGTGATTTTGATGATTATAATTCTGTAACTACATACGTCTTACAGCCGCGAATAATATTTTAATCCACATACAACCTAGCACTGGCCTGCAAATTGCAAAAAACGTAAGAAATTTTGAATTTCGCGGGCTGGTTGGAACATTCCCCTTAAACACAGGGAGCAAGATATCAGCTACAGCAATAGCTGATATCCTGCCTCCTTTTTGTGGTTCCACGCAATTGTTTACGTTAACCTTGGTGCTGCTTATCAGCTCAGCTACTTCTACTAAGTCGCTCAACATCGACAGCCGGGGTGTTGTTAGCACGGAGTCCTCAGTCCAAGCGGGAATGCAGCTGTTCACGACCACCCAGGGTTTGCCCAGATTGTCCCAGTTGCTGGTATTTGAAAAGGTTATCGAAGGCTTTATAAGACTTGCGTGAGGGGCCGCGTTCAGCTTGGATTAAGGGCGTTTTAATAATTTTTTGCAATAATTAGATTTTATATAAATTCAATTATTTACCGAAGAGAATATAATTATTTAGAATAGTTACAGATTAGTTACAAAGTAAAATAATTATATTTTTCTACCATAGTAGATAAATTATATTTTTATATATATAGATAGAATACTTGTAAATATACTTCAATAATTGTGATAATTTAATGTTAGTGGGTTATGAATTACCTCAAGTTAGGAACTTCCCTTGAAGTGCAACTAAATATTTTTAGGGGATGTGGTAAGGCGACCATGGGGAGGTTGCAACACCTGGTATGAGAAGTTGGAAATTAACATCTTGGACGGATAAATAGCGGGTTGAGAATTTGGTGGCCTCCACTTACATCGCAGCATTTTCGCTGCTGGCTCGCTGAACATCTAATATAAACCGCTCACTATGGTAAGAACAACACAGACCGATGGGTTTTGAAGAAGGTCCCGTGGCAGGTTTGTCTTCCATAGGTTCGCAAAGAGTGGTTCGAGGGATATTGTCACACATTGTAAGACAGTTGACACTACATCAATTGGCGTGTTATTCAAGCTACGGTATACGATGTAAAACAATAGGTTATAGGTATAGGTAAGGTTTTGGGTAACCGGTTTTATTTAGGTCTGAGGTTTAATTTAGGTAAAAGGTTTTTATTTAGGGATTGGTTTAATTTAGCTCACAGGTTTAAGGTAATTAGGTTTTTATGTAACATGTTTCAAGGTAAATAGGTTTTGAATAACATTCCAGTTAATAGTCAATTTGTTGAACAATAAATTCCCCAGATGAAACAGCGAGCCCCTCTACAACTGCGTCCGTTGGACGTTCAGGAATATCGGAGTGCAATATATCCTGCCGTACCATCCCCATTAATTCGTCTTTCTGCAATAGTGTTTCACGAGTACGATAGCAATACCTTTGCCCAACAACAGCATTATCTACCTCGTTGTTTCCCCAATGTGGGGAACATATTTCCACTGCCTTACAAATAACTTTAGCAGTTGCCTTATATCTGTATTAATTAATAGAATATATTCTAAATTAGTATACTTATATTTTTTTTACAGAGAAATATATTGATTTTTAATTGTAAAATCATAAATATAAATTGGTATATTTATAAAAAGATATATTTTATAACAAGTTGCATTAATCACTATAGTGTAATTTGAGGTAATTAATTACCAAAGTTAGATAGTTCAAAATTGTAAAAAGTATCTAATTATAAGTAAACCTATATTATGTATCTAAATGAGTTGAAATCTATTTTTGTAAGAAAATGTAAGAAAATTACGCATAGTATAAGCATAGGATAAGTTTAGTGCAAATAAGAGCATAAACAAAACGTAGATTGTACATACGTAGAGGTTACTTTAATTATTAGAATATAAATACATAGGAGAGGTTACATTATTTCTGTACAATAAATTAGTATTAAATGTAAATATGTAAATAACAATACCGTGTTTTATTTTCATTTCCCTTTACGATCTTATTGTTTTGCCTACCCATTACACTATACCCACTCACCTAATATGCAAACAAACAAACAGTGATACAAACTACGGTATTTTACAGTACCTAACTACACGGCAGTATTATACAGTAGGTATTTGTTTTTACCGATTGACCAGTGAATGGTTGTTTTGTGATACCACCTTCTTACATAATACTGTAAACTATCCTACCTACACTGATAAATTTATACGACTGCAAAATATAAGGAGTTACAACCCACAGTTACAGCTCGCTCACCGAGACAAGGCTTGTGTTCCAGCACGCGTAGCATGACCACCATAGAAAACTTTGTCTATTCTTGGTAGAATAGAGATAGAATTGTCATGCTACGCCAGCATAAAACGGTACAAATCTTTCTACAATCTGTCATTTTGTCTATTCTTCCGTCGACAAAACCCATTTCTACGGTGGTCATGCTACGCATGCAGCAGTGGGAACACTATATAGGCTCGTTAGGTGTAGAGCCAAGCCAAAATAAATGAGTTCAAGCGAACAATTACAAATTCATATGGCATTACCCTGACAGACATTAGGATTACCTATTGTCTTGTTCGTCTTATAAGGTAGGTGGCCACATAGGCGCAAAGCAAACACAAGCCAGTCTTGTGTAGCCGTAGCTATTAACACTCACCGCCATGTATGTCCAGTAAATAGCACGACATACTGCAGGGGGTGATAGCTTGGGTCACTACCTATCAATACAACACAATATATGTTCAGCAAAATCTTACGGATTTACAGTTTTACATAATTTTCCGAAATACCGAAAAATCTCTACCTTGAAACAGATTTTTAAGCATCTCGTAATGAAAAAATCCTTTTCTAGTACTTTTTTTTACATCAAATTATTCGTGAATAGTTACTTTACTCATTGATAAGTCTTTTTTTCTATCAAAGACAAGAATGTTTTCAAGAAATACTATTTTTTGTTTAAATTTGCACAGAACTATTTTCTTATCACTTAAGTTTAACCTACAGTGGTGAAAGAAAAATCCGTAAGATTTTGCTGAACATATATTGTGTTGTATTACAATACAATACAATACAATCCTTTATTTCAGGCAACTTAGGCCCATAAAAACACAATAAACAAATAATATAAAACAATAACTATAAATTAATACATCTATATATATAAAAGAAAGTCGTGTTAGTTACTTCACTTATAACTCAAGAACGGCTGAACCGATTTAGCTGAAAATTGGCAGGGAGGTAGTTTAGAGCCAGGAGAAGGACATAGGATACTTTTTTTTTTTTTTTTTGCTTTTGGCAAAGGATACTTTTTATCCCCTTCGACCGCGTTCTCGTGTGATGTGACATAAAACGTCAAAGAGAATACATTTCACTATAAAACGTGGTATGACAAAAACTTTGCCTTCGAGGTACCAGGCGGTCATAACTTGGTATGAGCTTATTAAACAGCAGTGTCAGCCAGAAAACGCTTTATGCCTTCGAAGTAACAGGTTATCATAACCGAGTAGGAGCTACCCAAACATATGAGTATCAGCTAGAAAACGCTTACCAGATCACCACCGCGTACCAGGTTGTCAAACTTGGAAGGTTTATTACAACATTTTGAATCTTAGGCGATACGAAGTTCGCTGGGTCAGCTAGTATTTTATAAAACAAAACTTAAACTATCACTAAACACGTAATGATGACGGCGTCGTGTTCCGCTGCGTGGTGTCACATAACCGTCCTCGGAAACGACGATACAAAACACCTTTCGGCCAAAAGTCCTCTCTCAGGCAGGTCTGTAGATGGTGGGTTGGAACTCGTACCACAAACGACTTAAAATTGATGTTGTGGCGCGATTCCAACTTTTCGACCCTCAGAGTCCAATTGGTCTTTACTTTTAAGTACTGCACAACTTCCTCAATCGTGGTGGAGTGATGCAGACGACCCAAGCTATCACCCCCTGCAGTATGTCGTGCTATTTACTGGACAACCTGTATAAGCATTTTCTTGAGAAGCAGGCCATGTGAGCGGCGCGCGGGTCACATATATTTTTATGCAGCAGGCCACAGTACAATTGAACTAACTTTTGTTGCGGGAGTTGTGGAACGCCGGCCGCCCACGTGGACTGCGGAGATAAGTTTTAAATATCATATATTGGCTTGCCATGAAATAATTAATGTGGGCGGCCGGCGGACCACATGGCGGTAAGAGTGTTAACCAATAAAATCTTAGATTCAGTGCCCAATACAGTGATACAGCACCCATTCCACGATAGACTGATATAGTGCCCATGGACTGATAGCATGTTACCTTTCATATAAAACCAACGTGACCAATCATGTTTGGTGAACCAATAAGATAAAATAGATATACAGTAGGTATCCGATACACTCAAATCCATTGGCCTAAGCACTCTTGGCTGTGTAAACTCATGGTAACGCTACCGAATAACATCGGTAAATGACGTCATACGACTTTTTTGGGCTCTTGCTACATGCGCAAGTTCAGATAGGTACGTGCCCAAATTACACGGACTAGCCGAAAGCTGGGTCACAGGCCACGCAGCACAGCAGAGTGCCGGTTAAGCAGGGCATGGTAGTTGACGCAGACGGAGGTCACAAGCGGTGTGTAAGTATAGCTGTGTATACTCCATTAATAATAGCATATGTTAGAAAAAAAAGGGTCGTACAAGCAGGAGTGCTAAACATTTTATTACAAAGTTAAGTTATAACTTTTTAACGTACTAAAATTTACGTCAATTTCACAGACGACATAAACCGGCAAAATTAAATAAACCGCCTTGTCACAGTTTGTTGTGGGGTTTGGGGATATAACGTGAGTGCTATGCTACCAATGACAGAGGCATCAACAAAATTCGAGCAGATGAAGGAATGCCTTTATGACGTACCAAATTTTTGTACAGACCACACCACATCAAGCTACCAGAAACTGTTTGCTCAAAGCTCGTCCCCCAGTCTTGCAGTCATCGAAATGGTGCCGCGACGGGTCACGAGGATAAACAGGCAAGTCGCTTCATGTTTAGTTCTTATTTTAATGTAGGTAATATGCAGATATTAGTATTTATTTTATTATTCATTAATCTCACGAAAACACATTCAGACATATGTATATGCCACATTATTACTTATATTTTATTTTTGACTTTTTAAATTGATTATTACGAACACACTTCTCTATGTTTTTATTATTCTAGCATATGGTACTTGTGGGTGGCAGCTGAAAATCAGCATCAGCTAAATGTGAATAAACGCATTTTTCCTTCTGTTATAGTTGTGTGAGGTTGCTAAAATGTATTAAACTAACACTGGCTTCAAATTAGAGACATATCACTGATTTATTCGGTGTCGTAAAAGCGCCTAAGGGACTTACCTACTAGAGAATGGGCAGCAACGTTCTCTATGTGTTTTACCACGATATTGCGATCTCCAACCCTAAATAATTACATGCCCTATGTGCTAACAACCTCATTACTATTCAATGACATCTTTTAGAAACCTGTCTCTTGCATTCAAAATGCCAAGGGAGCAAAGGTTTGTCTTAATTGTCTTCGAACAGGCCGTGTAGAATTATATTGCAGGAAAAAGCATAGTATGATGATGATATAACGAAATACTAAACACGAATCAGAATATCTTCGCAGATGGTGCCACAGCTGAAAATACATGAATGCAACTCTGCCCTACCAACATCAATCTAGTTTACAAGCGGGAGATTTTCTTATAAAGAAGTTGGTGGTGACAATGCTGGACATGGAAAACCAATCTACTGAATCTATCATTATCGGTGAGCATTTAGACACATAGTTATGAATCACACTGCAACTCGTAAAGATTATAATTCATTGGGCGAACTATCTACATAATCACATCATATCCATAATCAGCCTATAACGTTCCCACTGCTGGGACACAGGCCCACTCTGTGAGAGGTAGTGGGCCTTAATCCACCACACGGGCCCAGTGCGGGTTGGTAGTTGTCACATGTCTTCGAGTTTTTAGTTCTAAGACATGCCGGATTCCAAACGATGTTTTCCTTCATTGTCACATCATTGATGTTATGTATATCATCTAATGTATATGTTTGTCACGCTTTGTTTCCCCAAAGGGATAGCAAGACGTCTACCTTATAATACACCCACATTTTGCTTATTATGTTAAATATGAAATAGGGGCAAGGCGATCAGCCGGGCTCAAATCCCGACTCAAATTCCAAATTCTCAAATTCCAGAAGGAAAAACCAACTAATATTTTCCTGACTTAGGAATCAAAACCAAGACCTCGTGCGTAGGAGTAGCGCGTGCGACAACTATACCAACGAGGCAGTCGAGGAATTTAGTATTTTGTTAAATAAAAATATCTGCAGGGTGAAAAATCGACCATAAATAAAGTACAAGTTAAACAACCAGTAGCAATGACTCTGTCGATGAGTTTTATCTAGCCATGGGCTGATGAAGGCCTAGTTGATATGCTTAGCTTGCTACAAAATGCCTAAGTTCTTTGAGCAGAAAATAATTTGACCTTTTTTTAAATCCGCAGGAAAGTTCCCGGGGGGTACGAAGACATGTAGGCAGTATGAACGATGTTGCTACATTGCTGTTCGCGTCGACCACTTGACTGCTGTATAGTGCTGAAGTTGCTTCTGACATCACTGCTGCTGATTGTCGACTACTTCAGTATGCAAGCTTGTTAACTACAAAAGTAGAAACTGAAGATTGTTCATAAAAATAAGGGTCCTACTAAAACTACGTGTGTAAGGTTTAGATACTTATTTAGAAGTTTGGATCCTAGTTACTCAATCACGTAAAAATAGCTAAACGGTTTTGGTGAAATTAGGACACAGTTTATAACCTGGATTAACATATACAATTATTTTTATCCCTCGAGATATTTTTCGACTTCCATGCGGGCGATGCCACTGGCTAAAGCTAGTTTATATATAAGAAATGAGTTGATTTACTCTTGCACGACGGCAGTCTTATTCATGATAACAGTTGTAAGCTTGAATTTTTTTCGTGTTTTAGTCACGAACTGTAAAGATATAAATAAAATAACTTTAAATGAAATATTTGAGAATTGAATATGTACTTTTAAATAGTTTAAAAAATAATAGTTTAAAAAAACTAAAAAACACGCTTCCATTGAAAACCAAACTAAAAAGTACAAAATAATGGAAAAAAAGCGTGGGGTGCTTTTTAAGGTATTTTTTATTGATCAGGCACCCCACGCTTTTTTTCCATTATTTTGTACTTTTTAGTTTGGTTTTCAATGGAAGCGTGTTTTTTAGTTTTTTTAAACTATTATTTATTTTCTATTTTTTAGGGTGTTTTGAATTTTGAGACGTATGTCAGCGTAGTTTGTGACAGTTTTTTTTTGCTGTCCTGGTAACCCTGGCAAGGGTAATGGCACAAATTTATGAAATTATTGCATTGTCATCGGTCCTTGACAGGTGTGCAAAGTTTGAATGAAATCTGGTCATTTAAAGTGGGTCAAAATCGCGCTATAAGAAGTCGGTTACAAACAAACATGCAAATATACAAACATACAAGTGAAGCTAATATAAAGCGTGTAAAAAGACAAGTGATTATTGTGGTACTTCTAACTACTTAGAAGTAGTGGTGTTTAGCTAAACTAAATGTTGTTAATTAAGTAGATATAGGTAAATAGGAAGAAATAAATACTGATAAACAAAAAGTAAACTGTTTTATTGATATCGCTACAAACTTCATGATTTATCAGGAAATATTGGCAAAAAGAAATTGGAACAAGTACACATATGTATGGTTCGGTATAATTTGGCATCTAATATTTATTCCTGGAGGTCATCACTGATAATATATAAACTGCTAACTTATACTTGCTGTGAACACCTAGGAGGAAGTTATAATTTTTCCTGAATAATGTAGTTGAGCCTGACACCTGAAAGATAACAAAAGAATTTAAGAAAATCCTCATAATCCACAACAATAAGGCGCCTACAAGATGGATGTAGTAGCATACGTGCTTGACTAGTATGTACCTATAAACAATAATAGCTTACAATAATCTCAGCAAGTAATTTTATTAGGTAATAGCTTCTGCCTGCAACTTCTTCCGCGTCAAATTTTTGGTCCCGTGACCCTTCCCGTCGCATCGAATTGCCTACCAGTTTTCGTCCATTTTTCCTTGCTGCTCCGCTCTTATCGATCGTATGATGTTATATAGTCTATAGCCTTCCTCAATAAATAGGCTACCCAACACGAAAAGATTTTTTCAATTCGGACCTGTAGTTCCCGAGATTAGCGCGTTCAACCAAACAAACAAACTCTTCAGCTTTATAATATTAACTAGCTTCTGCCCGCGACTTCGTCCGCGCCAAATTTCTTGCGACCCATCCTGTCGCACCTAATCGTACGTACGTAGTGTTGAGCAATCAGGTTGTTATATCTCGTAAGATATTCATTAATCGCAAATAATTTAAGGGCAACCTTGTTCAAAATTAAATACTTGTGATGGATAAGGATTTTATCCATGTATATGAAAACACCTTCGCAAATAATGCATTTTTTATAACGAATTTGAAAAAAACATAGTGCACCAACTTTAAAAGATGGATTTATGCTGTCACGGACTTTTTTTTAACTTTTCAAGAGTAACAATTCTGGTTACATCATTGTTCCGTTTACACGCAACGCACGCAACGAAAGCTCTTGAAAGTAATAATTTACTCCGTTTTTGCAACATTTTGCATTGGAGCTCCGCTCCTATTGGTCGCAGCGTGATGTTATATATCCTATAGCCTTCCTCGATAAATGGGCTATCCAACATTTAACATAGGTCCTGAGATTTTGACTTTCAACCAAACAACCTCTTCAGCTTTGTAATATTAGTTTAGAGATAGTATAGTATTTAGATTTGATTACAGTTAAAAGAGTTATAGTAGTCAACCTTAAAAGATAGACATATGCTCTCGCGGACTTTTTTTAGAACATTTTAAGAGGAACAATTCCGTCATACATGATTGTTACGTTACTCAGCGCACGCAACGGAAACTCAAAAGGAATAAATTTTCCCCGTTGATACCTATACAGTTCCAGTTTTAGCTGAGCTAACAACATACATGAGCTGAGTATACATTTTTGTATAGCCTTTTAGATTTTTGTATTACCTAATTCGTCCACCTTTTTACTTATCTATATCTATACTATATTTACTATCTATATATATAAAATTCAAAGTCCTGAGTGACTGACTGATATATCAACGCACAGCTTAAACCGCTGGTCCTAGAGACATGAGATTAGGAGGGTGTGTTCTTTGTGAGGAGTAGGTATCCACTAAGAAAGGGTTTTTTGAAATTCCATTCCTAAGAGGTTGAAATGGTGAAATTTTGGACATGGACGCGAGCGAAGCCGCGGGCAAAAGCTAGTAATATTATAAAGCTGAAGAGTTTGTTTGTTTGGTTGAACGCGCTAATCTCAGGAACTACTGATTCGAATTAAAAAAATCTTTTTGTGTTGAGTAGCGGATTTATCGAGAAAGGCTATATATCAACACGCTACATTCAAAAGGAGCGGAGCATCAGTGAAAAATGTAGCAAACAAAAACAGGGAAAATTTATTTCTTTTGAGAGTTTCCGTTGCGTGCGCTGCGTCAACTGTTAAAGTAACGCAACAATACAGGATAAGTTTTTATCCAGTGCGCAAATTGTAACCATGAATTCAGCATATCATTCTAGACCCCCTTGCGGAGAAATTTTTCGTCGGTTTTACAAAAAAAAAATCTGCTGTTTCATAGAAAAATGCAATACCTACAGGGTCAAAATGCTGTTTTTTTTTTATATCCGACGAAAATTTTCTACACTCTAGTCTAGAATGAAATGCTGAATTCATGGTTACAGTTTGCGCACTGGATAAAAACTTATCCTACATATATTATAAATTTTTTGTAAATTGAAAAGTCAGCTTATACTGAAAATGTGTAGAAAGAAAGAAAGAAAGAAAGAAATAATTTATTTGCCATGAATGTGGGTACAAAATAAGATGTAAACATTGTAAAAAAAACAGTTCCAACACACTCTACCTTACGGCATGCAAAAGTAAAAACATATTTAAATCTACTCAATTGTACAAATAATCAAAACAACAAAAAAAAGAAACAAAACATAAAAGGTACCAAGAAAGGTCCTAAGTTATGTGACACTACAGCCTTTACACAAACTAAACATCAATGTATGTACCTAGCTTGATTTGTGGCTGTGCGTACCTACTTATTTGAAATCGAGTTCATTCCTGGTTTCAAAACATGTCGAATGCTTACTAAAAAAGTTTCATACATTTTGAAATTAAGTATGTAAAATTCTATTAGGTTTCTTTAAAGTTGGCTCACTATAACGTTTTTAATTGAAATAAAATCTAAATATAATAAAACTGAAGAGTTTGTTTGGTTGAATATACTAATTTCAGGAACTACATTTAGTGTAGGATAGCCTATTTATCAAGGAAGGCTATATACTATAACGATGCCTTAATTCACAATTGCACTAACTACAAAATTGACAATTTTGAGGAGAGGCTTTAAAGTTTTTTAAAGTTTAGACAACAACAGTACAAAGCAAAGTAAAATAACATAACAAATATGCATCTATTCATAAGACTAGTCCTTTAACTACATCATAATATCTCAATATTATGATAGTAATGTATAAAATTTAGTGTGTTTGGTATTAAAAGTGAAAATTGAAAATTTTGTAGTTAGTGCAATTGTGAACTAAGGCATCGATAATATAATAGGTTGGGGAAAAAGTTTCTTCGCATTATAGTATGTATGAACTTGTAATAAAATCTCTTTGGCTATACTATTTGTACCGGCTGGTTTTGGTATCATTGAAAGTTTAAATTTTAAAGAACATAATTCCAAATTCAAATTAGGAAAATGTATGATTTTCATTTGTTTTTCGTACCGTCAAGATGAGTGAATCTAATGAAGAAATTCGATACATTTTAAAATTTTACTGCAAAAAAGGTAAAATAGCAACACAAGCCGCGAAAAAAATTTGCGATGTTTATGGACCTAGTGTAGTGTCTGTGAGAGTAGCACAAATTTGGTTTAAGCGTTTTCAATCCGGAAATTTTGATGTCAAAGATGCACGTCGCTCTGGTCGCCCTATTACGGATAAAATGGATGCCATTTTTGAAAAAGTGGAGCAAGATCGGCATACCAGTAGTTACGACGTAGCTGAAGAACTAGAAATTGACCACAAAACAGTTTTGGCGCATTTGAATAAAACTGGGTACACAAAAAAGCTCGACATTTGGGTACCTCACGAGCTCACTGAAAGAAACCTAATGAACCGTGTACTCATTTGTGATTCTTTATTACGACGTAATGAAACCGAACCATTTTTGAAGAAGCTGATAACTGGTGATGAAAAGTGGATCACGTATGACAAGAACGTGCGAAAAAGGTCGTGGTCAAAGGCCGGTCAGGCTTCACAGACTGTGGCGAAACCCGGGTTAACTCGCAACAAGGTGATGCTGTGTGTGTGGTGGGATTGGAAGGGCATTATTCATTATGAGCTGTTACCACCAGTCAGGACCATCGATTCTGAACTCTACTGCGAACAACTGATGAGATTAAAGCAAGAAGTTGAGAGAAAGCGGCCGGAATTAATCAACAGAAGGGGTGTGGTTTTTCATCATGATAACGCTAGACCTCACACATCTTTAGCCACCCAACAAAAATTAAGAGAGTTTGGCTGGGAGGTGTTAATGCATCCGCCGTATAGTCCTGACCTTGCACCTTCAGATTTCCACCTGTTTCGGTCTCTTCAGAATTCTTTAGGCAGTGTCAGGTTAACATCACGAGAGGACTGCCAAAACCACTTGTCGCGGTATTTTGACCAGAAGTCCCAAAATTTCTATAGCAATGGGATCATGTCCCTACCTACAAGATGGCAAAAAGTTATCGAACAAAATGGTACCTACATACTTTAGTTAAATGTAAATAAACTGTACTAAAAAATGTTTTGAATTTTCTTAAAAAATGCGAAGAAACTTTTTCCCCAACCTATTAGTATCGCGCTAGGATCGTTGGAGCTGAACAAAATAAAAAAGTCACAGATACGAAGAAATCGCAGGAGCAGGCGATTAGTTGCGAGGTTCGTGGACCTCAGGATTGCAAGGCTATCGCTTGGATTTTGTAAATTCCTTTGTCCATAATATTATCGTTAGTTATGGTGTTACAAATTGTTCGCTAAGGTTGTTTGTTTATGTCTGCGGCACTTAATTTTCAATTAAGCGTTGTCGACCACTCAATCCTTACCTACCTGTTTATTGTTTTTTTTTTAAATGCCTTGCAAACGCCAGACCGCGAGAATGTGTTGTTCCAATGGCAAAATTTTTCTTTCTTTACTTGGTGAACCAGAAGATCCTCTGAAAACTATATTTATATGATGCAGATGATTCACGATGCTTTTTAAATGTAATAAAAAGTACACCACATTCTTTCCAATCAAATATTTTGGAGTAGGTAGAGAGAAAGGAGTGCTCGGGTTTTCGCCAAATTTTATCGTATAAAGTCAGATATATCGTCGATTGGTTCTCTTTTTAACCGACGAAAATAAAACGGTGGAGGT
Organism: Aporophyla nigra; assembly: GCA_947507805.1. Taxonomy (NCBI): domain Eukaryota; kingdom Metazoa; phylum Arthropoda; class Insecta; order Lepidoptera; family Noctuidae; genus Aporophyla; species Aporophyla nigra. The sequence continues at coordinate 5,120,062 of OX382291.1, read as the reverse complement.
TATCAATTTGACGCGTATATTTATTTTTTGATTTTTCTTAATTTATTACCACGCATAACTTTTTACATAGTAGTCCGATTGTGATAATTCTTTTTTCATTGGATAGGGTATACCTTTTCAAGTATTATTAGCATATTAAAACCACAAAAATTATAAAATAAAACTTTTTAACAATAAATTAAACCGCCGAAAAAACTGATAAACTAAAAAATAATAAACTTTAAAATGTTGAGTCGGTGCGCGCTGAAAAATCAATGAACAAAGATCACTCAAAGCGCCGACTCATAATTGTATGGTTTATTATTTTTTGCTTTTCAGTGTTTTCGGCGGTTTAATTTTTTGTTAAAAAGTATTTTTCCGACAAAGAACGAACAGCATAATATTTTGTAAGTTTATTTTATGGGTGATGAAGAAAATTAAGTTACCCGTCGTTACCAATATTTTCAAAGCCGTGTTAGAGATACGGTATTAAAAATTCAAAGAATATTACGTAACCGCAATATTTTGATAAATTTCTTTAAAACCGCAATAGAAAACTGGCTTCAAGTTATCCATGCTGATCGAATTTCGCGTGGTGAACATGAGAGACGCTGAAGTTGCTGTTGTAGTGAGTGGCGATCAGTTCTCGTCACGAGACATAGTGTTACGGACATTTGATAAAACACTGACACGCGTAGCTACTCATAAATTCTATAATGCGTTGCAGTACCCATTAATTTTTATCAAGGGACAGTCGGGATACTATCTTGATATATCACTTATTAATTCCTCTACAAAACAGCCATTTCCCAATAAAAAAGTTTCCTATATCCATCTTGACGCCTACCACAACCAAATAGATAACACCGAGATTTCGGATCCGGAACAAGATAGAGATTCGTGAAAACGAAACCATACCGAGAGACATGGTTCATGGCCCTGTGCACCATGGTATCCAGTATCACCTTGCATGAAAAGTTGGAAATGTGCAGAAAAATATCCAGTGTCCAATTAAACTAAGTTTTGCTTTAACAATTAATAAAGCGCTAGGACAAACATTGCAAATAACACGGTTGCATTTGGAATAGCCATGCTTTGCCCATGGCCGGCTATATGTAGCATGTTCACGTGTGTCTAATATCCAGAATTTTGCTTCAGTGGTAACCCCGTGGTACCGGCCGCGACTTACGAGTACGGTAGGTCGTAGGTTCGAACCCAGACGCTTTACTTTGTGTAAGTAAATGATTAAATCGAAGACTTACGACTTCATATCGCAATTCGGTTCTCTCCCTTTAAACTAAAGGAGGCCCGTATTCCAGCAGTGTAAACATTATAGGGTAATTATGCATATAAATATGTCAGTTAAATAAATAACAACATCGAATATGTACAACATCGAGTCTATACTAGCGTCCTAGAATAATGCTCCGTTCTGAGCCCATGATTGCAACGGCCAAAGAATCAATGAACAAGCAGATTACAACCCGAATTGATTCTCAAATTCTAAATTAACGTGAGCGAAGCCACGGGTAAAATCTAGTACAGATTACAGAATTAGTATATTAGGTCATTATGAGAACTTAGGGTCAGTGCACAAAGGCGCACTGCCGTCAGTTCATTCAAAAATTATGGATTGTAATGAAAGCTGAGATTATGGTGAACTCTCCACCATATTCCAACGATACCACGAGCACGGGCCGGTATATGTACTAACCCGCGTAACGAAACCATAGCGCGATTCAGCAAGTTAGAACAACGCCATCTATCAAGTTTATAGGCAAATTTCGGTCCATCTTTTACCTTTTATCGCTCGTTTGCGAGAATAACGGCATAATTCAAACTCTCAAATTGAATCAAAGCTTTATGATCATTAGGCATACAGTACATATTCAATTTGACAGAATTTTGAATTATGTCGTTATTCTCGCAAACGAGCGATATGTTATAGCATGGAATATACATATTCCAGTTGATATGAACCTAAAATCTTTACTTTTATATCCTAAATACTAAACTAACATATTTGTGGGATTTTAGTAGCACATAGGTATTTAATAAACTGGCCAATATTACCCAAAAAGTCGAGAACAGAGGGGTAATTGCGGAACTTTTTATCGGTAGGAATTTAATATTCATAGTTAAACAACATTCATTGCGTTATTTACGTTGCTGAGCCACAATTTATTCGAACAAATGACGCAATGGTTTAGAAATAATCTTCAATCCCATTCAGATTCTGATAAATTGTGCGTTTCGCAATTAGGGTGCTGTTTCCTAGAACTCGATAGCAGCGCCATCTGTCGGGCTGATTTGTGAATCTAAACCATCCAGGGTGCCACCCAAACGCATACGAAAAAAATCATTCAAATCGGTCCAGCCGTTTAGGAGAAGTTCAGTGACATACACACGTACAGTAGAATTATGTATATAAAGATATGATAACACGGAACTAGGGTTGCCACCCGTACTTTATAATAAAGTATTGTACGTTATTTCACATAAATGTAGGTACTCTATACTTTATGAGAAAAATAAAGTACACGAAAATACTTTATTTTGGATTTCTTTGGGATTTTTAAAAGTTTAGTCGTAAGTACTTTTCGTTAAACGAAATTTATGTGATACAAACTGCAAAAAGCAATAAAAAATATGTTTTGAAATACAATAATAAAGAAAAATAAATCGTACTTTATTTTTATACCATGTACTTTTTTTTTCTTACCTATAATAACCAAAGTACTTTAATTGCATGAAAAAAAGGTGGCAACCCTATACGGTTCACCCTCGGTGCGCGCGTCTGATACGCTCTTGACCGTTTTTTTTCCATGTAGGTAAGGAGGATGACTATAGTTTGACACACGACAGATACCTATCTTTTTAAACTAAGCGTGTATCAAAATACTTCCTTTGCTCACAATTTAAAAGTCAGCACTAAAGAAGGGTGTTAGAAAATTCATCTCCTAAAGATGTTATATATTGATTTACTTAGCTTGTATGGAAGTTCGTCTCTATTATCGGTTAGAAATCCCATCGGGCATACGATTTCTTAAGAATATTGCATATTAAAAGTGTAACCTTCATTTATATTTACAGTTTATGAAACAGGACAACGTCTGTACGGTCAACTAGTACTACTATAAAATATGAATCCCTATGTCAATTATTGCATAATATAGTATTGCAGTTTTAGTTCAGCGCCATCTCTTGATCGATAGTACTTAGAACGAATGTAATTTTTAATCGACGAAAAAAGAAACGGAGGAGGTTCTCAAGTCGACGCGTATATATTTTTTTTTAATGTATGCACACTGCGCATAACTTTTTACAGAATGGTCCAATTTTGATAATTCTTTTTTTATTGGAAAGGGGATTATTAATAGCAGTCATCGTGGATAATATGATCGATCACTACAAAATGTAGGTAGGTATCGGAAAAAAATGCGACATCTGACTATTTTAGTACTCTAACCTGACTGAGTTGGTCCAAAAGTAGGTACTTACCTTTGAACCAACAAAACTGAATCGGTTGGCAACTTAAATATAAAATGTAAGAAATACTTTACGTTTTTCTAACTGACTGTACCATTTTTCTAGATCTGTGAATGCAGTTCGCAATTATTTGCGTTGTTTCCTAACGTTTTTCTGTAGTTACAAAGGTTAAGTTAGCTCCCCTAACTGCCCCCCAGTGGGTTGCCGCATTGACGAGGCGGGGGGGCTCAGTAGCCGTGGGTACGAACCCCACGGTGAAGCTAAGAGGAACCCGAGGAGGGGCCGCTCGTCAGGGCTTTTCCGCTCAAAGCCGACGATGTAGCGGCCAACGCGGTGTCGTTTGGCGACATCGCGAGGGTTGGAGGCCGCGGTGGGAGAGGAATGCCGGTACTGAGGTGCGCCGCTCTCCCTACCTTCTGCGGCCTAAACGGGGTTGCCACCGTCCGATGGCGGACGCGGTGGGGCCGCAGGGGAGGAGGAGTGTCGGTATAGCGTTGGCCACTCTCCCTATCCCCTGCGGCCGAAAAGTGGTAGGCGGCGGCGTGGCCACAGTCCTGACCCGTCGCAGGGGGACCAAGGGTGCCATTCACGGGGTCGTCTGCCGCCCATGTGCTAATTGGTTCCCAGGGTGATCACGGCGTGTTATGTGTTCATGCGCGCCGTGAATGGGGGTATCCCCCAGAGGTGGGTCCGGCGACGGACAGTCGCGGCGCGGCGGGTTCGCGGAAGAGTTTTTTTAGTTCCCGTGTTCCCGCCAGAAGCGGTATAGGAGGACACCGTGGAATTTTAGTGGGTTGGAGTCCCACATAACTGCGCTATTTCCCCGTGGTAGCGCAGTATGCATGAGCATTTCTCCACGAAAAAAATAAAAAAAAGCTCCCCTAACTGCCTCGTCTCAACTTCCACCCGGAATTAGTCAGATCGGACAAATAATTACGACAAGTCATTGAAATTCGTGTACCAAATATTATTAATATTTATTATTATATCTAATGATATTTTATTTATGCCTATTGGAGCGAGATACCAGCTTCGATACATTTCATAAAGGCTTCTTCAGACAGGCGCGACGCGAATCTGTAGTACAATTTCCGTGAAGTTTTACTTATAAATTGTTCTATTAGAGTCGCGTCGCGGCGTATTTCCAATCTGTACGAGGCTAGAACGCAAGGGCGTGAAACTAGTCGCGTATAGATGGGAAATCATTTTTTAATCAAGGTCTTCCAATCTATACAAGAGTAGTACGCAAATACTCGTGTATACTTTGTAGTGGCCAAAGAAACTAAATTGATCCATAATATACAGTGATAGTCCGCATGCAAACTAATCCTGTATAGAGGAGCGGCCGGCGAGTGCCAAAAACGATATGGTATGGTGAGGTTAGGTTAAAACTGTGACCTGGAAACGCCTTGATTCTGTTGACGAGCCCTGTCAGCGAAGTGTCCAGTCGAGCGTTGCTACTTCCCCTTCATTTTATTCGTCAACCCCACACCTCTTCCGGCTTTGTCGATACACGAAAATTCGAAAGGTAGGTTAGAATATTCAAAAAAATGTTTCTCAAAAAGGGGGGGTGGGGGGTATCGAAAATTTTCTTTCACAGGAGGGGATCTAAACCCCCCCTCCCTAACACCCCTTTAATCGAAGCCCGGCAATCAGAAGTCCTACCAAATTCCTATGGTGGCATTATGGCCTTGTATAAATTGGAAAAAAGCACGTACGCGTCTACGTTACAAACTATATACAAGTAGTACGCAAAATTCGTGTATACATTGTAAACACAAATTTAAAAATTGCATTACAAAGTATACGCGATCAGATTCCTATGGTTGCGTTTTGGCCATGTACATACCTACAGAATGGAAATACGCCGCGTCGCGCTGCCGCATCGCGCTTGTTTGTGGTAGCCTTAAGTTTGAGCCCGTGTATTTTCTTTTATTGACTCACACTATTGTAGAGTATATTATTTTTTGTAAAAAGCTTAACAATATGATAGACTGAAGTTGAGGATTAAATAAACTCTAAAAAGTAAATTTTATTATAGACTAGCTGACCCGACAGACGTTGTCCTGTTTCTTTGATGATATTTGAGCACGCATTCTGTCAATTCTATGTCAAATGTCATAATGTTACATTAAAAAAGTTTACATTATCCTATTATATGGTTGTTAAGTATTCTTAAATAAGTGTTCTTAAATTTTCTAATTTCCCGCGCAATTTTTAATTTTTTTCTTTCATAAGAACCTTCTCCTGACATTTACAAACAAAACAACAACAAAAAAAGTGAAATCGGTCCAGCCGTTCACGCGTGATGGCGTGACCAAGGGAAATAGGGATTCATTTTATACATATAGATGGCGACGACATTGCCGCTATCTATTAAAATTACGAGGAACTTGTAAAGACCAAGAACAAGCCTTTTTACAAAGTTCGTAATTATTTCGACAGATGGCGTTACTGTATTAGCTGAAACAGTTCCTGATGATGTAGATAGATGACGCTACTCGGATCTTTCAACGAAGTTCCTACATTGTTAAATTTCAAAGGCGTTAGTCCCCCTTTTCACGTACGGGGTGTGAATTTATGGCAGCGGTATTTTATTGCACACTGGATTTGCAGATCTCGTTGATTAGCCGAGCATTGAAAATTCAACAGAATGCATTACACTTTTGGAGGTTCAACAGGCGCTTCATATTCGCCCGTGTATACCCGTGGCTACGGTTAAGTATGGCTTGCCACGTGGTCGCAACAGGTTTTATGTTAGTGTGATAGTTTTCTTAAGGTGGTGATAAATATATTCTCATAATAATACAATTATTCGAATATTTAAAAAAACGACAACATGTCAATATTCAATATTATTTATGCATCTAATTATTCTTCTTCTTCTTAGCGTGTCGATAGCAATAAATAGAATTAGCTCAGAATTTGGCTACGAGCTTAGAATTTTCAGTACCTACCTACATAATACAAAAACAAGACATTATTTGCAATATAATCCCATTGTGGGTAAATTGAAAAAACTGATTGTTCGCTTGAGGCACGGGTTCAAACAAAAAATCAAAATAAAATATAAAAGTAGATACTAGGTTTTGCCCGCCTTGGCCCGCGTGGATGTCAGAAATTATCTCACGGAAACGTTCCCGTACGTATGACTATGTACGTACCTACCTACTACCGGAATCAAAGTATCCTATGTCCCCGGGCACCCAGGTTATGGTTTGCGGGGAGAGCACGCCCTACTGCGATAAGCTTGAGTCACATATTTTAATCACAGTTCGCGAGCGAAAACCACGATAAAATGCGTGACACATGCCTACGACAGAGGAGGCGCTCGCCCCGCTGAAATGGCTATAACACGATACATACACACTACATCAATTGGTACTTAAGCAATTGATGTAGTGTGTCTAGGGTTGCCACCTGTTTTTCTTGCAATTAAAGTACATTGGTTAATATAGGTAAAAAAAAGTACATAGTATAAATTAAAGTATGATTTATTTGTCTTTATTGTGTGTATTTTTGCAGTTTGTATCACATAAATTTCGTTTAACGAAAAGTACTTACAAAAACTTTTCAAATTCTCAAAGAAATCCAAAATAAAGTATTTTCGTGTACTTTATTGTTCTCATAAAGTATAGAGTACAGCCAAAGAGAATATATAGTCTTTGAGTACAGCTATGTGCAATAACGTACAATACTTTATTATAAAGTACGGGTGGCAACCCTAAGTGTGTCATTTAGATAAACAGCTAATTTCTCTGACCGTATTAAACCACGTTTTTAGGGTTCCGTTGCCAAATGGCAAAAAACGGAACCCTTATAGATTCGCCATGTCTGTCTGTCTGTCTGTCTGTCTGTCTGTCTGTCCGAGTATGTCGCAGCCACTTTTCTCCGAAACTATAAGAGCTGTGCTATTGAAACTTGGTAAGTAGATGTATTCAGTGAACCGCATTAAGATTTTCACACAAAAATAGAAAAAAAACAATAATATTTGGGGTTCCCCATACATAGAACTGAAACTCAAAATTTTTTTTTTCATCAAACCTTACGTGTGGGGTATCTATGGATAGGTCTTCAAAAATGATATTGAGGTTTCTAATATCATTTTTTTTTAAAACAATAATATTTGGGGTTCCCCATACATAGAACTGAAACACAAAAAAAAAAATTCATCAAACCCTTACGTGTGGGGTATTTATGGATAGGTCTTCAAAAATGAAATTGAGGTTTCTAATATCATTTTTTTCTAAACTGAATAGTTTGCGCGAGAGACACTTCCAAAGTGGTAAAATGTGTGTCCCCCCCCCCGTAACTTCTAAAATAAGGGAATGATAAAACTAAAAAAAATATATGATGTACATTACCATGAAAACTACCAACGAAAATTGGTTTGAACGAGATCTAGTTAGTAGTTTTTTTTTAATACGTCATAAATCGTAAACCACAATTTACCTTTCATTCAGTCAACACAAATATAAAAATTAAAAAAAAAAAACATTTCATTTCATAAACGATGATGACGAATGATGATGATGATGACCTGCAGGTTTGTACGGAACCCTCGGTGCGCGAGTCCGACTCGCACTTGGCCGGTTTTTTTTTATATGTTACTAATTTAAAAATCTAAAAATGATTATATAATGTCAATTCAAATGAGTACTCAACTTTGTATGTATTGTTTCAATTTATAATTTATAGTACAAGTATGTGAGAATATTTTGTATATTTGATGTAGGTACTCAAAACAAACCTATTGGAAGTAGTTTTGAATTGAGCTGCGTGATTACTGATAAATTCGTGCACTGACTAGACAGGTCAAGTCAATCTGTGTGGTTCTTTCCTCAAAGACAATTTCAGACAGCAATCTACATAGTCTTCACCTAACCTGACCAAGATTATTCGTTTGGACTTTCAAAGAGACTGTTTCAGGGTCGGCCCGTTCATATAGGCGAGTTAGGCCTAGGGCGCTCATTTAGGGGGATGGAAGCAGTCGGCAGCCTCCAAAGTGATAAGAAGTATACTTAATCATTTATGGACCCTGCAGCTCACACAAAGTAAATCTTATCGTGAATGATGCTGCTAAATGGGTGTCTGGCGCCTTATTCCTTTTTTGAATTGATCCAAAATCTATAATACATAAAAGCGAAAGGTGACTCATTCATACATTCATTCACTCACAGATTAATCACGAAATCTCAAAAACAACTGGACCTAGGAAGACGAAATTTGGCACAGAAGTAGAATATAAGTAGGAGACGTCAGCTAAGAAACGATTTTAGGAAACTCCCCCCGTAAAGGGGTGAAACAGGGTTGAAACGTCAATTTCAATATTAGGTTCTTAAAATTTTGTGTTTAGGCTGAAGATTAAAAAATAATTTATACGTTTTAGATAATTCTATTCCCGAAGAGCTGAAAGAGGGAGGACGTTGTGTGGAAAGTTCATATTTTAAAAGCAAGGCCATTCTTTCTTTCTTACTTCTTCATTTTTCTGCCAGGGTCGCGAGATGTGTTCGAGAGAGACACCGTGGCCCTGGCACATGGGCAACTGAAGGAACAGGGGTGGGTTTTAGTCAGTAAAAGTCTAACACGCCCTCCCGCTCCGCCCAAGAGCGTGAGAAGTCATTTGATGATTTCCCACCCACAAAAAAAGGCCATTCTTTTTCCAGGCCCGCGGCAACTCTTGAAATTATAGCGTTCCTGCGGTCAACAATAACTCAAGAAGGACTTGTAGGATTATCAACGGTATCTATGTAGCAAGAAATAGCGGAAACATTCAATTAAAAGGAGGTTTAACTTTATGCTCAAATGAGGCATAAAGTTGGTTTTTTTTTTAGTTTTCCTATTTAATATCATCATACTTACCCAAAAAGTCTATACGCTCTCATACGTCATACATCTTAAACTGTTTATACAAAATATTTACTGAAATTAAGTCATATATTTAGTATTTGAAGTAAGAAGACCGGGAAATATAGTTTAAATGAACATAATTATGTCTTCTGCGCAGTCAGTGACTAAATCAGACGAAATTTTATGTAACAGTGGAAACTCAATTACCCGGCACTCAGTAATACGGATTCGCGATTATCCGGAATAACATATGTATTTAGTTAATTAATTATCAATTGCTATTGTACTCCACTGTGATATATTAGGTTGGGGAAAAAGTCTTTTCGCATTATAGTATGTATGAACTTGTAATAAAATCTCTTTGGCTATACTATTTGTATCTGGCTGGTTTTGGTATCATTGAAAGTTTAAATTTTAAAGAACATAATTCCAAATTCAAATTAGGAAAATGTGTAAATTTCATTTGTTTTTCGTACCGTCAAGATGAGTGAATCTAATGAAGAAATTCGATACATTTTAAAATTTTACTACAAAAAAGGTAAAAATACAAAGCAAGCCGCGAAAAAAAATTGCGATGTTTATGGACCTAGTGTAGTGTCTGTGAGAGTAGCACAAATTTGGTTTAAGCGTTTTCAATCCGGAAATTTTGATGTCAAAGATGCACGTCGCTCTGGTCGCCCTATTACGGATAAAATGGATGCCATTTTTGAAAAAGTGGAGCAAGATCGGCATACCAGTAGTTACGACGTAGCTGAAGAACTGGAAATTGACCACAAAACAGTTTTGGCGCATTTGAAAAAAACTGGGTACACAAAAAAGCTCGACATTTGGGTACCTCACGAGCTCACTGAAAGAAACCTAATGAACCGTGTACTCATTTGTGATTCTTTATTACGACGTAATGAAACCGAAACATTTTTGAAGAAGCTGATAACTGGTGATGAAAAGTGGATCACGTATGACAAGAACGTGCGAAAAAGGTCGTGGTCAAACGCCGGTCAGGCTTCACAGACTGTGGCGAAACCCGGGTTAACTCGCAACAAGTTGATGCTGTGTGTGTGGTGGGATTGGAAGGGCATTATTCATTATGAGCTGTTACCACCAGGCAGGACCATCGATTCTGAACTCTACTGCGAACAACTGATGAGATTAAAGCAAGAAGTTGAGAGAAAGCGGCCGGAATTAATCAACAGAAGGGGTGTGGTTTTTCATCATGATAACGCTAGACCTCACACATCTTTAGCCACCCAACAAAAATTAAGAGAGTTTGGCTGGGAGGTGTTAATGCATCCGCCGTATAGTCCTGACCTTGCACCTTCAGATTTCCACCTGTTTCGGTCTCTTCAGAATTCTTTAGGCAGTGTCAGGTTAACTTCACGAGAGGACTGCCAAAACCACTTGTCGCGGTATTTTGACCAGAAGTCCCAAAATTTCTATAGCAATGGGATCATGTCCCTACCTACAAGATGGCAAAAAGTTATCGAACAAAATGGTACCTACATACTTTAGTTAAATGTAAATAAACTTTATTAAAAAATGTTTTGAATTTTCTTAAAAAATGCGAAGAAACTTTTTCCCCAACCTATTATTATCTTTTTTTTTACTAAACATTCGTTTTGTATGTTAGATTTATTTTTATTGTTCGCAATAATTACGTAGCAGTGTGTAGGTATCATGCAATAATATATGCTGATAGGTGCAAAGACCGCTTTCCTTCATACATTAAACTAACCGGATTTTCGATTATCCGAATGTCTTGCGAAAATAATTAGTCCGGTTAATCAAATCTCTACTGTATTAATTTTTACCAGCTTCTTGAACTTTATAGATGTCGGATATCATATGGAAATCTACTACCGGGATAAAAAGTATTCTATTTGTTAATCCAGGCTATATATAACTATATGTGTGCCATAGGATGATGCTAATTTTGGTACTACCCTGCAATAACCACGTATAATACACCTTTGGATAGCTCTTCTGAAACTTTATATATATTACTATAGCCCCTTATTCCAAATCCTTGTCCGTTCTGAGTTATACTGTACCAAACGTCAGCTTCATCGTCAGTGGGCGTCGTGAAAGGCGACTAAGGGACTTACTAGAGAATGAGCAGCAGCGTTCTTTATGCATTTTACCACCATACTGCGATTGCCAACCCGCCTGCCAAGCGTGGCGATTATGGCAAAGCACCCTAAATTGGGGGAGGCGTATTTCCAGCAGTGGACGTCTTACGCCTGAAATGTTAATGATGATGTTGAAAAAAATATTATATACATAAAGGTTTTGTATTTGTAGTACATGAGGGGCAACATATGCAATATTAATTACATGGTGTACGTACAACGAATTGTTGGGGTAATCGTTGCTCTCCTAACTAGATCACTGAGTAATAAGTGTCTTGTTTACTCTTTATGCACTACAGCTAAGTTTTCACGGGTAACTAGTCTTAATTCTTGGTTATTTACATTCATTCACAATCTTGGAGTTACCCAGATGTTATTATTCACCAAAATTACTAATCATTGCACAATTGTGTTCTGGAATTGTTTAAGTCAAACAGGATAAAAGCGGCCAAATAGATAAAGAATGGGTAAAAATTCATGCCAACAAATACATTTTCATGCAAAATGTTGCCTTATGGCTCGCACTGCCAAAAAGTTATCAGATCTCGTGCATAGCCAAGCTTTTAACTCTACAAGCCCTACCTTCACAGCCTCTACACCTTCGTCAAAATATGTTGTCTGGCCGTTTCGTAACTAAAAGAACAATTGTATAACAGAAAAGTAATGTGACAGTGTATACATTTTTCAGCTTACGCCTATGTGACGATAGCGAAACGTTATCGTCAGCCACATAGCCACATATTTTGACTATGGTGTAGAGTTTGTCACGGTCAATCGAGCTACAGGATTTGAGTATGGCTATGCCCTTATTTATGTCCTGAAGGGTTCAGAAAGAAAGAGGTATTTCTCTCTCTCATTTCTAACATTTAGGACATTTAGGTGTTATGGGTTCAACTTGAGTGTGTCAGACAGAAACACGTTAGCAAAGTAGTGAGTGAATGCCTCGGCCGCTTCTACACCAGAACCAGTCACTCCATTGTGCACAACAATTGGTTCAAAACCACCCTTTGATCTGAGGCTAGAAACTCGCTGCCAGAACTGTCGCGAATTCATACGTAGATTACGATCGGTATTATTACAGAACAGTCTATAGGCGTCCTGGGGGACCTAAAAGGGTGCAACTTTTAGGTCCAATCGTAGAGCAAAAAACTCCGCCTATATTAGATCACATCGCGAAATTTTTCAATTATGATGCAGTTTATTTTTACGCCTGACGTCTTTAATCATATCAGTAGACAACTAGACTGGATATCGCCTATTACCAGTGTTCATTTCATTATATTCTTTTTGGAATAGAAGAGTCAAAAACATATACAGAATTTTGTAAAACTTACCCACAGTGGGGCGTGCCTCATTGCAGTGAAAAACTTCTAGTTATGGAGCAGAGCGAATTTGGTCCCTTGGAAGTGTATAGTCTCCTTTGGCAAAATTCCAATCGCTGCTTCGATCAATATTGCAGGGGTCCAATGTTTCTGCCAGGGTCACGAGATTTGTTCGAAAGAGTTACCGTGGCCCTGGTGTATAGGCAACTGAAGGGACACGGGTGGGTTTTAGTCAGTAAAATTCAGACACACCCTCCCGCTCCGCCCAGAGCGGGAGACCTCATTAGATGATGGCCTCACAAAAAAAAAAAACCGGCCAAGTGCAAGTCGGACTCGCGCACCGAGGGTTCCGTACAAACCTGCAGGTATTCACGGTTTTTGCATAAGGTTTATGTTTATGAAATTAAATGTTTTTTTTTTTAATTTTTATATTTGAGTTGACTGAATGAAAGGTAAATTGTGGTTTACGATTTGTGACGTATTAAAAAAAAACTGCTTACTAGATCTCGTTCAAACCAATTTTCGGTGGAAGTTTACATGGTAATGTACATCATATATTTTTTTTAGTTTTATCATTCCCTTATTTTAGAAGTTACGGGGGGGGGGGGGGACACATTTTACCACTTTGGAAGTGTCTCTCCCGCAAACTATTCAGTTAAGAAAAAAACCGGCCAAGTGCGAGTCGGACTCGCGCACCGAGGGTTCCGTACAAACCTGCAGGTCATCATCATCATCATTCGTCATCATCGTTTATGAAATGCAATGTTTTTTTTTTAATTTTTATATTTGTGTTGACTGAATGAAAGGTAAATTGTGGTTTACGATTTATGACGTATTAAAAAAAAACTACTAACTAGATCTCGTTCAAACCAATTTTCGTTGGTAGTTTTCATGGTAATGTACATCATATATTTTTTTTAGTTTTATCATTCCCTTATTTTAGAAGTTACGGGGGGGGGGAAACACATTTTACCACTTTGGAAGTGTCTCTCGCGCAAACTATTCAGTTTAGAAAAAAATGATATTAGAAACCTCAATTTCATTTTTGAAGACCTATCCATAAATACCCCACACGTAAGGGTTTGATGAATTTTTTTTTTTTGTGTTTCAGTTCTATGTATGGGGAACCCCAAATATTATTGTTTAAAAAAAAATGATATTAGAAACCTCAATATCATTTTTGAAGACCTATCCATAGATACCCCACACGTAAGGGTTTGATGAAAAAAAAAATTTTGAGTTTCAGTTCTATGTATGGGGAACCCCAAATATTATTGTTTTTTTTCTATTTTTGTGTGAAAATCTTAATGCGGTTCACTGAATACATCTACTTACCAAGTTTCAATAGCACAGCTCTTATAGTTTCGGAGAAAAGTGGCTGCGACATACTCGGACAGACAGACAGACAGACAGACAGACAGACATGGCGAATCTATAAGGGTTCCGTTTTTTGCCATTTGGCAACGGAACCCTAAAAAATGATATTAGAAATCTCAATATCATTTTTGAAGACCTATCCATAGATACCCCACACGCATAGATTTGATGAAAAAAAAAATTTTGAGTTTCAGTTCTATGTATCCCCATACATAGAACTGAAACTCAAAATTTTTTTTTTCTTTGTATGGGGAACCCCAAATATTATTGTTTTTTTTTCTATTTTTGTGTGAAAATCTTAATGCGGTTTACAGAATACATCTACTTACCAAGTTTCAATAGCATAGCTCTTATAGTTTCGGAAAAAAGTGGCTGTGACATACTCGGACAGACAGACAGACAGACAGACATGACGAATCTATAAGGGTTCCGTTTTTTGCCATTTGCAACGGAACCCTAAAAAGGTATCTGATGTTTCATTAACCTTAAGCGCAGCGATTGTTACCACAATCTACCGGAGGGTGATACAAACTGATTGGAACCAGCCCCGTTCCTTCGAAAAGCTCGCAGGTTACTCCGGTACCTACCCAGGCCAACATCACATATAACTTAATTCCACGCATATTCATCACATCATTCACATCTGCCATATAAAAAAAAAAAACTTAAGAAATAACAATAATATTTATTAATATTTACAGATGCACTTTTAAAGTTAAGGACACCCAAAATCAATATAGTTCCATTCGAATTGTTGTTGTTCGTAGTTGGCTTCATGTAGACAACGCATAGTGATATATTAATCCCAGAAATTGTAACCGTGGCCCATAAGTTTTCACCACATTCTGATTCAAGCCCATGTAGCCTCTTCATGGCTGTAGGAGAACGCGCAGCAAGCAATACCCCGCCGCCCGGGGTTACGCGGTCGCTGCGTAGAGTTTGCCAATCCCCGCTTGATACATCGGAGTCCTTTAT
Organism: Aporophyla nigra; assembly: GCA_947507805.1. Lineage (NCBI taxonomy): Eukaryota > Metazoa > Arthropoda > Insecta > Lepidoptera > Noctuidae > Aporophyla > Aporophyla nigra. Next base: position 5,104,944 of record OX382291.1, on the reverse strand, counting down.
ATAATCGTCTAAATTTGTTTCTGTTACGGCTCATGTTCAGAAGGCAGCAAACTTGATCTCCAATGGGCAGCTTGGTCTTAACGCCACGCTCATTCTTGTACAGTAAACAAAGTTGAACATTGCGTTTCATAGAAGCGGCAGCTGCCAAAACATCAAGCGGTTTCCTGGGCCCCATCGCTACGACTACGAAAGTTGCGACGCCAAGGTTTCACGCAAATGTCCTTTGCTCAGTTTTGAGCTGCCATAATTTGGTCCGCTAGTTTCAAGGACACCTTAACTTGAAAGGTGGTTGTTTGTGACCGGGCTGCACAGCTTCTAACGTGGAAACAAACAATTTTGGTACATTTTTTGTCTGTAGGTACCACGGCTAGACGATTCTGAAACATTTGTTTGATATTCGTTGCTTTTGTGAACGGTTCGTCAACAAAACGATTTACTTTTGAGACTAATTAAATATTTTGTACCTTGGTGTAAACGCGGCGTTATGTCGGCGAATCGTTTACGGGGGAACGGTTCTATGGACGGAATTCCCAAAAGTGAATACTTTTGTCGGAGAATCATTCGCCGTTAAGTATTCTATAGACGATACACTGACATGTGAATCGTTCTGTCGGCGAAACGCTCATCAGAGAATCAAATGTCGAAGAACTGTTCATAATTTGGCTAGAGGCTAGAGGAGTGACATGTGGAGCTACAAGGCAGACTCTCTTCAGCGATCACGTTCCTGGGGGATAAGTCGAATTTACCTCCGTGTTAGTACAATGAAACAAGTAACTGTTTATATAATTTTAATTTACATCCAATTATAAAATTACCGAATAAACTATATAATACACAGTGGCGGATCCTCGGCCACATTTAATAAGGTCATAAGACCCATTTGGAGAATCAGAAACCATCAGTCGCTTTGGCCATGTCGGATCCGCGCCTGATAATAAAAGTCCATACAGAGATTTGATGGTGCCCATGGACTTAACATGTAGTTTGACTAGAGATGTCCGTCCGGTTTTATTTGTACCTACTTTACAAATAAAACATTAACAGAAACCAAAATTTATATAATACAAGATATAAATAAAACAAAACAACTTCTACGTAATACGACTATTGAACTATTTTGACTAAGACACAATAGGAAAATGACTAGGTTTGCCTGTAGTTTAATAAGTAGATAAATACGCCGTCACTACTGTAAACATGTACATTTATTATACAACATCTATAACTGTATCTAAGAAGGGGTGTATAAAAGTGAATATTCTAAAATTATTCGGAAACACATCGGTTTTATTAACACTGAGTTGGTTGGTTGAACGGATGCGAGAAGGTAGCCCGAATAATGAAAATTCTTCCACGCTTTTTGTAATTAGCCGGTGGGGTCATTATAATATGACTGGTGGTCGTAACAAATATGTATAAAACAGAAATATAATTAATCAATAGAATCTACAATACGTAGAAATTGGCCTCAAATGTCCTGATTTCATAAAGTACCTTATGATAAAGAAATATTTTATTGTCACGCATCAAGGCCCATAGGGTGCTGGTATTACATATTACTTAAAAAAGCTATTAAAAACTACTATGTATTTACAAATTTATTGAGTTTTTTTTATTATAATTCCGTAAATACATATTTGTTACGGTCTTGAATCTTATTTTGATCAATTTACAACCTGCGGGGTGATTACGTAACAAACTAACAGACGACTTTCATTTGGACAGTTCAGCAACATACATTGCGTTATATACGATGTTGCGGAGTCGAATTCTTTGAATTTATAAAGCAATGGATTAGCAATAGCTTCCGAAATGATTTTGGTGTGATTGATAGTGTGTTACGCAAAAAAAAAGTGAGAAAATTTAAATTTCGCAGACTACCCTCCTTTCGAGATAAAACTGTATAAAACTATTGCTATCTACGTGTAGGACTGATTTGTGAACATTGAAAATCTTAAAAGGTAACAACATCATTTCAGAATAACGCATACATGTACATTTAATATTTAGACACCCACTAATTAAACTTTATATTTAAATGAAGTACAACATTATGTACATTTCAAAGTCTAACTACAGTCGTTACATTGACTATGGATCTCCAAAAGAATCTTCTACACAATAATATTTTTATATCTTGGCCTAGTACTTATAGGTTGATAACCTATTTTTTTTTAATTCTCTGTACATTATATATACAATATAAAATCTATTTTAGAATTACAAATGTAACCAATAAAACTCTAATCTAATAAAATTATGATAATATTTTGAGAATAGGTCTTTGTTATACAGGGTCTAATTAAAATGGATTGCAATACTTTACCCACGTCTTAAGTATGGATATCGAAAATTAATTAAACAAAAAAAAACTAATACAATTATATAAGTATATCATTCAAAGGCGAAGGTCCCGCAATTGATCAGCTGTTTTTGTAAATTTTTCGTGGTACTGAGTTTTTTTTAATATCCAAAAATCGAAATAACAGTTCTTTAGTTGCGTTGATGTACAGAAGCCAGCATAAGCTACCAGAATGTGAAAAATTCTGCCAATAAACCTCGAACCTAATGCTGTAGCGATAAAGTTCAAAAACTATTAAAGAAATAGCTTGATGTGCTGGCGTCTGTACGTTGGTGTCATTTGATGTTTTGAACAAAATTGGAGTGATGTTTGTTTTATTTCATTAGTTTCCGATATCGTTAACCAATGTGTGTAAATTATTATCAGTTGATTTAACTTGACCCTGTATACTCTAAAGAAATGAGACAGTATCCACTATTTAGGTATATTATTTAAAAATGCATGACATTGAGATTAAAAATATCTACCTGTTTATTGATATACATAGACAAAAACTGAATAAACGAACGGCACATAGGTAAAAGTGTGACCAAGTAATATGTCTTAATATTAGTTGGTAAGTTTTCGAAAGACTGGAAAACTATTTATTTTTTATTTCAATGTAAAGTAACATATTTCATTGGTTTTCTTGTACATGTAATACATAATCAAATGGTACTTCAAACGGATCACGAATTGTAACATTTACTTTCTACTTAATAAAAAGTAAAAATACTAAACATGAAGACCCTGACAACCTTACAATAATTTAGACAATGAGAATTTATTGTAAATTCAATAAGAGGTACTATGTTTGTTAGAGATTCGATCAACCGATGATTTAGAGGGCTAAGTGTATCAGTTGTATATTCAAGAATATCAGACAATCCGTTTCAAATACCATTTTATTTGAAAATATATGTACTATACCTCTATGTGCCGTTAGTTTATTGCCCTTTGAGAACACCATTATCACACTAATGATTACACAGCGTGTTTCAAGCGGGACGCGGGCGAGAAGCGAGTGAGGTGCGACTACGCGACGTGTTCTTCGCGTTTTCACTAAATCCCTCTCTCCACCTCACTTCAATAGTCCTAGTTACACAAACACAGCGAATACGCTACGCACACGCAGCGATCGCCTCGCTGGAAACATGACCGCAAATCGCCAATGTGACAAAGCCCGTTTGAAGAAGGACAGCTACCATAAGCTATGTGCGTGTAACAGCTACAGGAAAACGTATAAACAAGATTTTCCAACGAGCCATAACTTTTTATACCTTTATACCATTGACCAAGAAGCCAGTTTTTCGATTTTACCTAGCAAAGTTTAACTGTAGCTATCACACTCGAATGTAGTTCCTGCCCTAACAACTTCATAATCTACGATTTACTAGTGAACATTTATTGTAAAACTGTTTATCACACCATCACTTTACCTCATATGGTTCAAAGGAGTATCAGTCAGGTTCAACGCGGCGGTTTGATAAGTGTCTGTGTACGCCAAGTTGTGACTAGTAGCAGTCTCGGTGTATTTGATGGGGAGGTGCGTCGTCGGGCGCAGTCGCTGACCGAACATAGGAGCCAGGCCAGCGCCGCGGCCCACGCTGAATCAATGATCAGTACTGAAGTAGGAATTCTGCATGAGGTATAACTTGTCTATGGGGTTCACGACGGAGCCGGTGCCGAGGTTGAGCGGCTCGTGGGCAGAGTGCCCGGGGTGCTGGTGCGAATGGTGCTGCACCTCCAGATTCTGAAGGCTCATGGTGTCCGAGGCTCCCTCGTCAAGCTGGTCGAAATTGCTCCCGTCCAGGGATATGTCTGAACTGCAGAAGCTGTCGCCTGAGTGTGCAGGGTAATCTGTAATAAAACAAAAGAAAATTAGGAAAAAGAAAGAACTTTGAAAAGAAGTTTGTGTTATTTAAAGTGGGTGTTAAAATAATACTCCATTGAAAACAGAAGATGAATGAAATTTTAAGCATAAAATACGAAATTCTAAATGAATATTAATTTATCAGAGTGAAAGCAAAATATTGTGAGTTCACTTTCATTTTCATGCAGCATAATACAATACCTATTGTCTAAACTGTTCGACCAGTGTCGGAAATAAATATAATGTTTTTATTCTTCAACTTCTCGGTTTTTCAACTGTTTTTTTTTGTGAATTAAACGTGTACGAGTTTATGTTTTTGTAATTGGAATGAAAATTTTAGCGTAGGATCATACCATCAGGTGAATACGGCAGATTAGGGTTCAGCGGCTGACTAGAAGCGGAATAGGCTCCATCCAGTCCTAGGTAGTTCCCGTGCTCGCTGGACGGCGACTCCTGTTTGATGCTCTTCTCATCCTTATCCTTCTCTTTGTCATTGTTCTTCTCACCCTCCTGCTTCGCTTTCCTCTGGATCTTCTTCATCTTAGCCCTTTGGTTCTGGAACCACACCTGCACGACTCGTACACTCAGTCCAGTATCTTTTGCTAATGCTTCTCGGACTTTTCTGCATGGTTTTGGACTAACCTCGAAAGAAGCTTTGAACTGCCTGCGCTGGGCTGATGTTAGTATTGTCCGTGGACGCTTTGGGCCTCTTCGTCCGTCTCGTGGGCGTTCGGAATCATCTAATATCATGTCATCTTCAGCGTGTTGCATCAAATACATTTCCTTCTCAAAATCTTGGCGGCAGAAGATCTGACCCGCTCTGATGACGTATTGTTCGCCCTTCTGGAGCGGCTGGCAGCACATGACGCACACGAAGCATTGTATGTGAAACACGTACTGTTGAGCTCGCATTACCATCTCCTGTGGCAGGAGACGATCGCCACACCTGGTACATTTGACCCCAAACAATCTATAGGACAAGAACTTATTATTGCAATAACAGGTAGAAGATGCAATAGCAAAGCAAGTCGCAAAGCATTACGCTAGCATTTCGCAAAGGAGTATTCGCTACTGCAGTGTCCTATCTACGATGTTGCCCTACAAGAAACTCAAAATCAACAGATGAAAAAGTTGATTTCGAGTTTCGTAGAAAAAGAAAAAAGCATCCAGAAAACCTTCAAGAGCAAAATAAAATTTTGCTGTCGAAGGTTTTAACGTGAAGTTACCTATCATAGTCGGGTTTGCAGTAGAGCTTGGCGTTCCTGGTGTAGCAGGTGTGTGCGAGAGGGCAGCCACAGACGCAGCAGCTGAGGCAGTGCTCGTGCCAGGACAGCTCGCCCACGCGCATCAGGTAGCGGTCCTGGATCTTCTGGCCGCAACCCTCGCAGATCTCCACGATCTTCTCCCGCTTGATGCTGGCGCTGAGCTCTGTGGTAACACCGCTATTGTTAGCAGCATGTGGTATGTCTAACATACACTTAAACGTAGGTAAATTAAGCCTGAATCTAATCGTAGAGCCATAATGGAGTATAGAACTTTTGAAAAGTTGAACCCAAACTAAGTCATAGGATTTCATTTCAGAATAAACTATTTTTCATTACATCATATTATTATAACTTTTTAAGTTTCGAAACACTAGCTTTAGTTTATTATTGCTTCTAAACAAAATTCAAACGTTTGCAAGAGTGCTAAAACAGTATGGGAGGCAAACAGTTTGACGTCTGTCGGGCTACAATGATGTGCATCTATTACTATTTCAGACTATCCAAATATTTAGTTACCTATAACAGAATGCAGCCAACGTGGGGTGGGACAAGTTGGTAATTGCGAATCTATACTAATATTATAAAGCTGAAGAGTTTGTTTGTTTGAACGCGGTAATATCAGGAACTACTGGTCCGAATTGAAAAATTCCTTTTGTGTTGGGTAGCCTATTTATCGAGGAAGGCTACAAGCTATATAACGTCACGCTACAACCAAGACGAGCGGGGCAGCAATGAAAAATGTTGCGAAAACAGGGAAAATCGCACGGGCAGGCGATTCGATGCGACGGGATGGGTCGGGGGAACATGAAATTTAACGCGGACAAAGTCGCGGGCAGAAGTTAGTAGTGGATATAGGTATGCGCTAAGCATATTGTGGTAACATAATTAAGGTTTTAAAGGATCATATCAATAGAAAAAAAAATAGATTTCATGGCATGTACATTCCTATTTTAAAAGCAAAATTACCGACGTGTTCAATGTCAGATACTCTGATCTATACATTGTTATGTATACGGTACCCGATATAACGTCTGTTTACTACAAATAACACCCTAATAGCGTTACATACTATCAATCATAATTTGAATCGTTTAAAAGTATTTTATTGCTACTCGAAATAAAATATCTGCTCAAAAACGTAAATAACGCAATGAATGTTGTCTAAATGAAAACCATTTCTACTATGAGTGTGTAGCGGCATCCATAATGCTACTACAAACGAAATTCACGTCAGACTGCGTCTCGAAAAATCCTGCATCGCGCAAAGCAAGTAGAGTTTCCCGCGCAACTAACATATATACTACGTCCCGACAACAATTGTCGGGCAGTAGCACACTAGACATGCCACAGGACACCCGTCTGTCTGGTTTCTCCAGTTCCTGTTCCTCGCACCCCTAGTGTGCTACGCACAGTCCCGTTGCGTCGGCAGCGGTACGGCGGCATTGGGACAGTCGGCGAAGCTAAGCACACATTACGGCCGAGGCGGGCCGCACGCGCCGCATTGCAAATATGCGTCAAAGCGCATTAGCATCCGCGACGGATTGTACCGCAACACAGTAAATGTTACAGACAGATTCAAATTACGAATTTTAATTTGAGTTGCACTTCATTCGCAATGAAATGAACTTCGCGCATTCGGGCGAGCCGTACATTTTGTATCACTCACCATCATCCTGTGCACCGCACAGGGCAGCGCCGCCGCTGCACAACGCACCGCCTCGCTTGCCAGACGTATTTTTATGCAGCTGAATTTTTGTATTGCGTTGCAATACGATGCGACCCACCCTAACGTTTTTTTAACATGCCAGTGTTAGGTCGTATTTTGAATAAAATTCGATCGGAACTCGGGTATCCGACGCATTCGCCAAAACAATGCTGCGAAGCTCTGGAGTGTAGGTAACAATGTTACCGAGTCGGCTCACGGAGCGCTCATTCATGCGACTTTTGGATTTTGTGATGGGCAATGTAACGCACCGTGTCACATCACTAGTTGCGAATATAAGCTCCATCCTCGCACAAAATATGGCGGCGGGATTTATTGGAGGACTGGATGTTCAACGAACTTCGTAACAGAGTTGAAAATGGAACAGTGTGTCATTCGGCGCGCTGGCATGCACTCTGTTCGATTGTCGTAGCTCGGTTCAACACCGAGAGATAAAAATTCAGTGTACGATAAAATCCGGCTGTGATACGTTCGTGCAAACATTGTCTAAAAATCCTCGGGCATGGCGGCTATTCTCTGTGGACACTAGCCATCGATGCAGGAGATTGTTTAGTGCACAACTAAAGCTGCACTCACTCTTATAGTCAGATGGGAAGGCAATCCGACACGACTGGAGAGAGATCAGGCGCAGGACCATCATTCCGAGGAACGGGGTAACCATCGTTGACTTTCAAGCTTCTGTTACTAACAAATTCCTAATAGACACCTAACCTAACCTATGAACACTGCGCGACCTGGGAATCGAGGACCCAAGACCCATGAGTTGCGAGATCAACTGAACATTTAGTTGCTGTTGTGATCTAGATGAACTACTTACATTCAAGCGTATTTCTGAATACGTGTCTATGTATTTTAATAACGGTCTTCTTTATTCCTTTGAAGTGTATTTTGCGTGGATGTGATGTGACGAATATTTTACGGACGCTTATTTTCCCCCAACTTATTGTTTTGTGTTTAGTTCGTTCTCTGCGTCTTGTTTACCGTGAATAAACGCATTTTCTTTCTTTCTTCTATTTCTAAGTATGCTTTTTAGAGTATCAATGTCTAAAACTCTAATCTGTTTTTCCAAAATCTGTTTTTCTGCTGGACAGAGGTGTACCTATAGTACACACACATTTCGCCAATCATATTTCAGTTTCATGTAATAGGTGGCAGCCCACACGTTATTGACACCCAAAAGAAGAAGAAAATGTGTTCACAGACCCACTATACACACTATTTTGTGTTGGTTTTTACTGACTATTTGAAAAGGTATTAAACTATTGCATTCTGTTCCGAATTCCAGATTGTTATACATCCCGGCTACCTATGGGTTAAGATGGTCCCGGCAGTCATTCATGAAACTTTGACAATTGTTACGGTTCGTCAGTAGCCCGAAAGTCTGATAACCAGTCTTACCAAAACCCCTTTTTGTGATACCCAGTAACTGGGTTATAGAGATCAAATAGGCAGTCGCTCCATTTAAAATACTCAGATGCATTCAGTTAGACGGAAACCCGACTCCAACATAGTTAAGAGGTTAGGCAAATGATGATTCTTATTCAATGCAGACACTTTTGAAAAAATATATCACAGTAAAACGATCTTTTTAACCCTTACATTCCAACGATGCTGATATCTACCTATCGAATAAAATTAAAAATCAAAATACTGTATTACACATATACCTACATAGGCACTTGTGAAAGACGTAAATCTCTTTTCCATAGGAACCGCCTCGTTTCCTATGGAAAAGAGTCGACCAGAACCATGTGCTACGTAATCAAACATTATAATAATGGGCTCTGGACCTGAAACTCCCTAAAAGTACTATACCTAACTTATGCAGCTCTAATGGATTCTGATAATATACATGATCATGGATTCAATAGGCACCACCATTTCAACCGAAACATGTCCACTGCTGGACACAGGGCTACCTAAAACAGCCCCCCTAGCCAAGTTACAACCGTTTCGTGTAGAATTCCGTTCTCCAATCGGTAACGCCTTGGTGTCAGCAATTGTAGAAAACGATAAGTTGGTAGCCATGTTGACGCGCCTGAGTCGGCCGCTCGTTCTACAATGTCTTTAGAAAAACGACACATTATAACAAAGGATTTAGCGTTGAACATTGTAGAAACGATAAAAAATCATTCTATCATTTTGAACGATGTGAATTTGGCTACGAATTTTCTATTCGTTTGTTCTAACCACGTGACTTAACGTTGAACGACTAGCGTTAACGATTGCAGATTATCAACTTGGCTAGGGATGCAGAGATTTGCCGTTATCGCCAAGCTTGACAGGCGGGTTGGCGATCGCAGTATGGTGGTCACATAAAATGGTAGAGAACGCTGCTGCGTATTCTCTAGTAAGTCCTACTCGCTTTTATGACACACATGGGAAGAAATGGGACAAAAATTGCTGTTTCATAACTTTTTCCGCATAGGGGATTGCAATTTTATGCAATAAAAAGAGATATGAAAGAGCCGATTTCTTTTTTAACTTACAAAAAGCCTCGCTACGTTATGTTTGCAAGCATGTCCTGAAATCATGGCTTCATTTTACTCTTCGATAATTGCCATCCTGTATTCACAATTTCAGAATAAAATGGTGGACATGTTACAGAAATGTCAACTGATATATTATTGAACGAAAACAATTTACATGGAATGCCTAAGTAAACTATTTCCAATCAAGTGTTGTGTTATGAGTTATGACGCCATCGCTGAAATGACAAGAATTCGCAATGCAACAAGGACAACTTATTATGTGGAGTTTATTTAAATATTGTGAGGAAACTTATTAAGTCTCATTATTTACGCAGTATTTTACCAGTGAGACTTATAGTGTGTATTATTTTATGTGTATTAAGTGTTTGTGTAGATTGGCATTGGTAGTAATTACATAAGTTTATTGAAAATCTTAATCTATTGAATGAAGTTTCAGACTTCACTTTTGTTGAATCTAGTTTTTAGTTGTGTTGTAGTTTAGTTGGTTTATATCACGAATTACACCTACGTCTACAATTTTGCGCGAAACGGTCAGTACTTACAAACTGAATTTAAATCGATCTACTATTTAGATTTAAAACTATATCGGGACGACTCGCCAAGGGACCTTTTAACATGATTAAAATACCTACATAATAGTTAATTATACACTAAAAGGATAAAGCGGTGTCTTTATGTTGCGGACGCTATTTTGAATCCAGACCGCAGTCAGAGATTCAAGCTTCAAGACGAAGACAGCTTTACCCTCTAGAAGCATACCTACCTACTCGGTTTATCGGACAAGGATTTATTTACAATTGGCGTCGAATAACAATAGAATAGGACAAGTCCCGACAATATCTTCCCAGTAAGGACGAAGGCAGGGGTTTTTGGTCCTCTAAACTAAAATAATAGTTTAAAAAAAGTAAAAACACGCTTCTATAGAAAACCAAACTAAAAAGAAGAAAAAAAAATGGCATGTGTGCAATTCACACGTGGTAGAAGTGAAACCTTCAAAATTTTTGGCTTCAAGAATAATCTGCATTTATGATTGTTATGCATGGACGAGTAAGTACGTGAGTACACAATAGACGGACAATGCAATATAATCGCTTATCTCAGCCCTGAAACGCGCCAACGAAGGTTGACAGTTTGACATAAACATTTGGATGAGCGTGGTGATCCGTACGATTATAATTAAGTTTTAAGTGCAAAGTTGTGTGTGTGAAGTGTTTTTGTTGAACCGTAAGATGGACAGGTAAGTAAAATACAGTTTTTATTGCCAGGATTGTGTTTTTGACAAAGATTTGCACGTAAATAGTTAGTTCAACAAACATCGTCATCCATTTTGCCGCCATTTTTCTTCGGCCGGCGTCAGATTTCGCAGTATTACGAGTAATAATTCTACTATTGATAGCAAACTATTGACGTTACTTAGGTTACTATGTATTGTATTATTGTTATTATGCATTTATAAGATATTTGCGTAACATTGTAATGAAAAATACGCAACCTAAAAAGATGAAGGAACTCGATTGTTAAACCGGGAATTTTAGGTCACGTGACACTAAAATCGCCATTGTGTTTTGTACGGATGATGAAATGTGTGGATATGACTTCCGTACATTTTAATGGTAAAATTTTTGGGTGATTTGTTTTTAACCGACTTAAAAAAAGAGGTTAGGTGTGTAATGTTACTGTTGATGCAACTGAAATTTTGTATTTTTCCAGCTCGCATGCCCGAGGACGCGGGGTGGTGGAAGGGCACCACCACCACTTGACATGATTTTGCAGCCACCGGCAATGTTAGTAACTTACTGACTTTTCTAATTTTCATTTATCTCTAAATATTCAGGTACTACAACACTGCTTTTCTTCCAGGTTTATGGAAAATGACTGGCCATTGCATGGGCCGGCATTACCGGTGCCTGCGTCACCAGCATCACTGTTCGTCGTGCTATCGCAATTATAATTTTCTTTTTTAGTTTTCATTTTTTTTCCGTATTTACATAAATAATATATAGGTACGATAATAGACTTGAAATAATAATGACATGTACAAGTACATAAAACATTTTTGATGTGTTTTAATTTTTTGAAGTTCAGATGTGACAATATTTGCCGTATCCATATTTCTTTCGTCAATGGTCATGACGTCATGTATTTCCTATCTCATTTTCTCCCACGTTAAATCTTATGAAGTTATGTCTGTCTCTTTTTACTGTCGCTTTTTCGTTTCATTGAGTTTCAAATCACAACCAATGGCGCTAAAGAAGTTTTCACTTCAAAAATGGAAAAAAAAAACCGGCCAAGTGCGAGTCGGACTCGCGCACCGAGGGTTCCGTACAAACCTGCAGGTCATCATCATTATCATTCGTCATCATCGTTTATGAAATGAAATGTTTTTTTTTTTAATTTTTATATTTGTGTTGACTGAATGAAAGGTAAATTGTGGTTTACGATTTATGACGTATTAAAAAAAAAACTACTAACTAGATCTCGTTCAAACCAATTTTCGTTGGTAGTTTTCATGGTAATGTACATCATATATTTTTTTTAGTTTTATCATTCCCTTATTTTAGAAGTTACGGGGGGGGGACACACATTTTACCACTTTGGAAGTGTCTCTCGCGCAAACTATTCAGTTTAGAAAAAAATGATATTAGAAACCTCAATTTCATTTTTGAAGACCTATCCATAGATACCCCACACGTAAGGGTTTGATGAAATTTTTTTTTTGTGTTTCAGTTCTATGTATGGGGAACCCCAAATATTATTGTTTTAAAAAAAAATGATACTAGAAACCTCAATATCATTTTTGAAGACCTATCCATAAACACCCCACACGTAAGGGTTTGATGAAAAAAAAAAATTTGAGTTTCAGTTCTATGTATGGGGAACCCCAAATATTATTGTTTTTTTTCTATTTTTGTGTGAAAATCTTAATGCGGTTCACTGAATACATCTACTTACCAAGTTTCAATAGCACAGCTCTTATAGTTTCGGAGAAAAGTGGCTGCGACATACTCGGACAGACAGACAGACAGACAGACAGACAGACATGGCGAATCTATAAGGGTTCCGTTTTTTGCCATTTGGCAACGGAACCCTAAAAAGCGTGGGGTGCTTTTTAAGGTATTTTTTTATTGATATCAGGCACCCCGCGCTTTTTTCCATTATTTTCTACTTTTTAGTTTGGTTTTCTATGGAAGCGTGTTTTTTTAGTGTTTTTAAACTATTATTTATTTTTTAGGGTGTTTCGAATTTTGAGCGTAGTCAGCGTAGTTTCGAAAACAGTTTTTTTGCTGTTCTGGTAACCCTGGCAAGGATGATGGCACAAATTTATGAAATTATAGTATTGTCATCGGGCCTGGATAAGTCTAAGCCGAGTCTCGTGAAGCTATTCCAACTAGGACGTAAACGCGAAGGCACTCAATCTCCGAGAATCTTAACAACGCCATCTAGTGGTGAGCGGCGGAACCTTTTTATAGATCAATGGAGGCGGCGTGATGTAGTGTTCTATTCGGTAATATTTTAATTTTAATTTAAGACGTTTATTTCAGACACTGTCCATATTGTTGTTAGTAACACAGTAATAGGTGGCACCACTGGTTCCAGAATAAGGTTCGTTACAATTGTAGTTTATAAAACTGTTAAATGGCCGGGTATACCTAGTTAGTAGTTTCGTAACGCATCTGTTTGTATTGTCTTTGGTTCCTACCCCTGACATCAACAAGCAATGGACAATATTGTAAAACTTGAATACGGGGCTTAAGGATACCTACTTTGTACGTGTGCATTTTTTTGTATCTAACTATTTATTTTTTTATAATGTGCGTTTTGTTTGTGCAGACTAAACAATTTTTCTTTCTTTCTACTTTTCGTACACTTTTTACCCGACTATGTGATACGTGTTTTTTCATGCAGACATACCTACCCATGAATCATTCTTTGTGTAATTCTTTATACCGTCGAAGCATTCTAACGGACGAATGGATTTTAATACATGGGGTGGGTGATTAGTGTATCGTTTGGTTTATAGGATATTTAGATTTTGTTAACAAAATGGCGGATTTTACAGATCAATAAAAGTCTTGAAAAAAAAGTACCATGATTATGTGGGGCACCAAAATAAAAATATATGACACATTAAAAAATATGAATGAAATAAAATTGATGAAGATAAATTTTTTGACTACAACTAAGATTCAAAGTAAGCTCACTTTTCAATCTCTCCGATGCGTCTAATGGCATCAATAAACTAAAAACTCTTACTGCCTGTCGAGTATGTACTTTTTTCTATTTTTCAAACTATACTAATGCTATTTCAGCAAAAACACAGTAAACAACATCGTCAATAGGGCGTCAGCCCTAATGCCACATTCCAGCGCGAAGAGGGCGAGTGGTGTTTATTTTTTCAAAATAATTATTAGCCAACTTTTTGTGCTATTTAAGCTCAGTCCTGCAGACATACAGCATTCCTACAAGAACCAACTTTTATAAACAAGATAACTGACCGTATCCCCGAGTAAACGAAGGTTAAAGATTCCGACGCTTACCCTCGAGTCAAACTATTGATTAAATCGCGAACATAGCTAGTAGAGCTGCCACCCATCGAGTGTGGGTTACGTACCTACACGTACCTATAGCTAGTGCCGAAAGCTTGGGAGCAAAATAAGGCGCCTTACCGCGCTCCTTAGACTGTGGGTGAAGACACGCCCCGCGGCGAAGAGGGGCGTGACCAGGCGTTGCGGTCACGGCGATCAAAGCACCCGACAAAATTTCACAGAGAAACAATAGTCATTGTGACGGCTACTCGACGCAAAAAATTAAGACCTGACGCCCTACTTAACACACTTTTACTGTACATTTTAAGGTAGCAAAATTCATCAAAATCAATCCAACTATGACTTATAACTCCGTAAATAATCGTACAGCTATCCCGAAGTAAGTTCATAAAAATACTTTTGCAGAAACTCGCATTTTTCATTTTAATATTAAACAGCATCGCAATAGATTAAATTGAACCGGTCCGAAGTTTATTAAAAACGCAGTTGTATAAGAGTATTCTGAAATAAGTCTATTAAAATTATGGAGTGTTTGGAGTGTGAATTTAAATCAATTCACTGGTCCGTTAAAAATCGAGGAAGGTAGACAACTACCAATAATTAATGCCGGCACAGGATCCATGATAAAATGGAGCTTCTGTTAAAAAAAGCAAGGGAAGTGTGAAGTTCACATTGCTGCTTAAGCATTGTTCATCCTCTTCTATCGTTCGTAGATGAAAGGGACGAGAGACTAGCGTAAATAGAACTGTAGATAGTAGGTGTATGTGCAGCTCGAGCAAGCGGTTCAGGCACCTTGAGCTCAAACCGCGGGACAAATGCCTTCGCTATACATTTCCATTATACTGTCGAATCTATATAAGGGTTTTTTTGGGCTGCATTCCAGGGCCCCGTGGATAAAGGGCCCCAGCCCTCATTGAATACAGTAGATAATATTACGAATTTAAAAGAAATCATATCATAATCCAGCTTATTTCGGTGTTTATTTTGCGAACACTCATTATAAAGTAGAAATATGTTACTAGTGGCAGAATTTAACACCGATTTTCATCGCTTTTGCTCTGATTATTTTCAGAAAAATATCATGTCTATGGAAGATACGTGTTTTTTTCGACAATTTTAGTCTTCTGACTCGCAATAGGCCGATTGTTTTTCTAAATCTGCATTTTATAAACACCGAAAAAATAATTTTAAAAAATGACATTTAGTTTATTAGGCAGTAGTAAAAGTCTGGAAACCCACAAACTCACGGTCCGGCCCTGTGAATTCCTAATGCATGGTAGAATTTGATAACACCGACCATAAAGTAATAAAAGAATTTCGATGGAATGCAAAACTAGCATAATTAATGGAAATCGCTCTTAGATGGAAAATTAGAGGTAATCCGTCGTAACAACGTCTTAAAGTCATAATACTGAGAATCAAATTCCTTTTGTTTTTTTTTTTTTTTTGTTAATTTTTATTCTAGTTTTGTACCTAAGCAATCCCTTATTATTTATTCTTGTTCTTAGTTAACCAATTTTTTTTCAGTTGAACGCGCAAAAACAAACATTGTATATAGCTCAATTAAGTACAGGCCTTTTCAAATTAACTACACCCTGGGCTTGATCTTCCTACTAGTTAACTAAAACCAAGTTTCAGCTGTATATATTTTTGACTGAACTAAAGATAACGAATAACAAAATAACCGTGTAGCCTAATAACAAGCGGCAGCCATACAACGCTGCGTAATGTTTGTTATCAGTCGCCAACGTTATCTGTGTTCAGCCAACAAAGAGACTCGCTCTATTGATTCCAACGTGCAGGCGTTTGTTCGGCCCTATGCCATGAAACTTTACATTTATTTGGTAAGGTAAAATTTACAAATTTTACAAGTATAACTCACAATATATTGTAACGGGTATATTGTTAAAACATTAAAATGTATATTAATTGTAGTGACAAGTCTACTATGCGAACGAACGGTAGATATTAAATTGTAACTCATACAAATTTGTAATTTCCTTTTCGACAATTTACAAAAAAAAAAAAAATGTGGAATTGTAGACTCGGAAAGTTTTGTGGCGTAGAGCCCTGGGTGCTACGACGCGGCGACGCTGAGGCTCGTAGCAATGGCTACGATCACGCTACGCTAGAATGAATAGCTGGACTGACTGGAATTTCTCTAGAAGTTCCGACACAATAGAAATGCAACTAGCCTTAAATAAGGAGGATCCGTCGCTTGAAAACCTTTCTATTTATGTTTAAGAATGTTGAATCTGACATGAATGTACGTGATATTTAATTTAATTATTTAATGTGGAATTGTTTTGGTTTGGTTGGCTGTCTGGAATCTGGATTTCTGCCCGGTTACCCTTAATCGCCAGGGCTGCGACTGAAACAAATATGGCTTTACAGAATTGAAATCATCAAATAAATGGTGAAATATGGTAGTTCTAATATGTAGGTTATCTAGGTTACCTCTGGCGAGCCCTTCACGGAATATAGGCGTTTATGGTACCTATATGTTGTTTTACGTTAAATATGAGCACAAGCAAATTCCTTTACTATTTTGTTTCCTACTACACGACCCGTTGATATCATATTTTTGTTCGTTTTTAAAAGAGAATAAAACGAATTGGATTTTTCAGCTAAGATTTTTGTAGAAAAACCATAATTTTCATATTTAAATTCATCATATTTTCTGTAACAACAGCTGTTCTGTGAAGATAGAGAAAAAAACTATTGAATTACTTTGTATGCAAAGTTTGTTTTGTAGAAAGAGAATATAACTACATGGTTAATAGTCTTTGGTTTTGTACAATAAAAAGAACAAAATTGTAATACAATGTAGGTACATTGTACTTGAGACATTTTTAAAGCTTTTTTTTTAAATTTCAGTTGTATGTCCTGGAATTTTGCAATCATTATTTTACCGAGTTTCACTGAAGCTACCGGGCTCCCTGCCGGGGTCGCGTGATTGTTCGAAAGAGATACCGTGACCCTGGCACATGGGCAACTGAAGGAACACGGGTGGGTTTTAGTCAGTAAAAGTCTGACACGCCCTCCCGCTCCGCCCAGAGCGGGAGAAGTCATTTGATGATTTCCCATCCAAAAAAAAAAAGCTATCGGGCTCATATTTTTAGCACAAAGTTTGGTTCTCATGACAATGCATAATAAAAGTTTAAAAAATATTTAAAAAAAAAAAACTGTAATTGTAGGTTGTTGACCTATAAAATGTTCATTGTACTTAAGTGACATTTTATTAGCGAAATGTATATACAATTATTTAATATAAATATTATTATTTATAAATACACAATTATTTAAATACTTTAAAGTAATTTCTTAAAATTGTTTTGGACCTTAGTCACATAGTGTAATTCTCTGGATGTAATTGGGTGAAAACTTTTAAAACTCCGAAATTTAAAAAAAAAGTTGTTAAAGTAACCATTTTTATATATATATGCCCAACCTAAAATGCACCCTTAATAAGCGAAATATTTTGCTGCATTTCGCGCGGCCACAAACGGCGCTGTTCATACCATCATTTCATTTTCAGAGAATATTGTACAAAGGTAATTTAATTAATTAGCGGTGTACAGAGTGCGTGGATGCGTGATGGATCTTTTTACACCCTGTATGTGTGTGTGTGTCTTTTTTTGAGATTTTAGAATTTCCTTTCAGTACCTATTTGCGACCCGACCATGTTTTGCGCGGTTTTTACGACTTTACAAAACATTGATATTTGTTTATTCCACGTAAGTTTAATTTGAATGAGAGAAATAAGCAGAGCAGTGGTGGTCCAGTGGTTACTGCCGCGACTTACGGGTTATAGGTAAGTGTAGGTTCGAACCCTAAGTGGCGTTTAACTTTGTGTTAATTATTACATAAGTGCTGCTCCCAATATTCTGAAGGGATATCGGACATGTCCTAGAACATGAAATTCGAAGACATGTGGCATCCAACAACCCGTACAAGGCCGTCTTAGTGGTTTATGGCCCACTCTTTCTCACAGCGAGGATGGCTGAATAATATGTATACGCACAAACCTGCCAGAATAATTTATTTCTCTAAATTAAATAAAATTTCTTCTATTCTATTCTAAATGATTGTGAAAACTGCATCAAAATCCGTTGCGCAGTTTAGTAGAATAATGCGGTCATACGGACAAACCCGAAAAGCATATTTAATTGATCATACACGACGACAATGACGGCATTTCATAGAACCAAAAATCCGAGGAGTCACCAATCCGCATTTTCTTTCACTCCTTCTCATAGAGGAGGGCTGTGTCCCGGTAATGGAAATAATATAGGCTGATTGTAATGTGTGTTTCATCCACAGTCTAGGCTAACTACTTTCCAAAAAAACTCGGACTCGCACAATTACGGTTCCGTACCAAACCACACGGCGCAGTCTACAGAATAGTCGCTGCTAAACATCTAAATGTCATCGTTTCAATGAAAGCAAAATTCTGCACACGAAGAGAAAAACTCAATTTGATTTTAAAATACCTTGTTTTGTGTTTGTGTTTGAGATAAAACTAAGTTTTCGTTTACATAAAGAAAGATAAGTTGAATTAGCAATTATTAATATTATTTTTACCTTACATTGATATATCTTTTACCTATAAGTCAAATTGAGAATATCGAAACAAATATTACACAGGTCAAATCACAGTTATTATTGTTTCTTAACTTGTAAACCCCGTAAAGTATTCTAGTTTTTTTATAATGCTATTTGCAAATTCAGTTTTTAGCAACTGCCGCAAGAAAATTATATTTTTTCTATAAATATGGCTCAATATTCTATCCGAAAAGTCAATAGCGCTTCCATTAAAAATAAAAATAAATAAAGCTTTTTCACGTATACAATTCTTCCGTATGTCACTGAACTCCTCTTAAACGGCTGGACCGATTTTCATGAATTTGTTTGCATGTGAGTGGGTCCATGAATAATTTAAATTCACAATTGGATCTGGTAGATGGCGCTGCTATAAAGTACTCCATCTGTCAGGTCCGCTAGTTATTTATAAATCCTTAAAGACCACTGGACTAAAGATGGTAAAAAATATATTTGTAGAATCCTAGGAGAAAGCTCTTTCAAATGAAATTAGCACTAACCATTTATTTTATTTTAAATTTCTTATGATCATACAAAGTAACATTTCTTTAATCTTTATCGCGTCAATGTCACAACATTATAATTAAAAATAATATTATAATTGTCTCTCTAGTAGACTAATATTAATTATAAGTCCAGGTTTAATCATGATTTATTTCTCACTAAATGTCTGTACAATATTCAAGATAAATACTTAATTTAAAGTACAGTATGTTTAAACGCGTTTTGTTTTATTATTCAACGAACTCTTTGAATGGAAACTGGTCACGAATAAACAGAAATTGGTATCCAATTTACAAGAAACAAAGGACAGGTAGACTATTTAAAATATGGAGAGACGACATCGTACAAATAGCTGGAAAATTAAGGCCCAGACGGGGGCATAGGATAGAGTCACCTGGAACGATATTGAGAAGGGTTTCACACCTAACAATACTAACCATATTTTAAGAACAAAACGAACATTACCTCGAAATACATAAATAATTACACAACACAAAAATAAAATAAGAACTTCGTGTAAGAGATAAAATAAGCCAAAATGAACGAACGCATAAAATAATAAAGATAAATAAATAACAAACATTTTGTTATTTTTATTAAAAAAATAGTAAGGGACCAAGGTACTAAACTATGGAGTATTTATTTTTGTAGAAAAGAAGCATCACAAATATGTATATCCACGGAAATTTCAGTAAAAAATTACGAAACTTTTGAATAGTACCTATTCAGGCAAAAACAACAGGTTTTTTTTTTTACTTTAAATTAAATATTATACAAAGCTACACTGTCCATCAAAATTAAACATGGTACATGGTCATGGTATTAATTATGAAAAAATATAAATATACCACCTGCATAACTTTTTCCCGCCGCGCTTAGAAGTAATAAGAAAAAAATAACTGAAAAATCCGTTAACCGGTCTAACGGCGTCAAACATATTTATTCATCTATTTATCCCGTTTCGTTATCATTCACATGCTTCTGAACTCGACCCCTAGACATCAGAGAATTTATCGAACCACGTTTCGCGGAAAATTGTCTAGGTTACCTCCTACGACAGTTCCCATTGGTGAAAGAATTTTCGGAATCCGATCGAAATTTCTTAAGGTTACCTCCCCCCTCCAACATAAAATCACACAAATTTTACTTCTTTATAATAACGTAGAATAGGTTGAACTAAAGCAAGAAAATGTTAATATAAAATAAGTAACTAAGTAGTTTAGTAAGTCCAGTATTTTGGTAATCAGAATTATTGTAAATATTATTATCACAACACTTATCTTTTTTAATTAAGAGGAAAATAAAACTCCTTTATCGAATAATAGCCATTTAACAAACTGGGTATATATTTATAGGGAAATAAAAATTATTTCCTTGTCCTTTTGTTACATACTAAATATGTACTCCTTACTTATACGACAGTACGTATCGGTTAATAGGTTTCAATAAATATAATGACCGACGGTAAATTAAAAATGCACCGTTCGCCAATTTTAATAAAATATAATATAAATGAAGTAAGCCCTTAAATCACCACGCACGAAATAGGTAGGTAAGTTTCAGTTGAACCAACTTTGAGAGATAACTTGCTCGCACATGGATCCCAAATAATCAAATAAACGTGTTATTTTTTTTCAAATGCCCATTTATAAAAAAATATCACTCAGTATTGTACACATTTTTTAATATTTTATTAGAATACCACTCATCAAAATATATAGAACTTCTAAATTTCCCACAATAGCAACTACTGACCTACTTAAATAAAGTTTAGTTACAGAAACTTTTACTCGACAATTTGTCAAACAGGAATTTATGGCTGCTTCCGGACTGACCTGTTCTAGCGGAGCAGCTGATGGGAGGCTGCATACCCTCCTGCATCAATCCTCCATTCATATTCGTGTAGAATTCTAACATGTTTTTGTATAAGTCACTGTTCACTGTCGCGAGCACAGAGATGCTGCTAGCGCCGCGGACTAGCACTGAATGGTGCCAGGACCCATCTGCTACCCTCGTCGTGGTACCCGGAGGGGCCTGCCCTTCGGCCATCCGCCAATGCGAGCCTCCCATCCTTGGCAGCTCCGCCCCTTCTACCCACGACACACTCACAACCTACCTATTATACAGATCACAACGATATTTCGCCGCTCGGCTAAAACAGCTAAAAATCAAAAAGAAAAATCGAAAAGAAGAAATTTCGTGAAAAAATCGTGTGGCCGGCCACTAATTATTAAATTCTGTAAAATAAAAAATGTTATTTTGAATTTCAGTAAGCGGTGTCCCTAACCATACGTGTCTCGTATAAACTAGATTCGTTCGAACTGATTCATTTTATCCGCGCGGGGCTTTCTGTTTTACACCTGCGTGAAGTGTTTTGCCATCGAGTTTCCATCGTTGGAACTGACCTGTGAAGTGCGAGCTCGCCGACACGTTTCCGATAATTGTGGTGGAATTTTGTGCTCAATTTTATTATTTTCTATCTTCTAGCTGCTAGCGGTTTCGCTCGCGTTGAGTTGAAAAACATTCCACAGGAATGTATTACCGGTATAAAAAGTATCGTTAGTGTTAATAAAGATTTTAGACTATGTGTGTGCTTAATTACATCCAATCCCTGTCACCCGTTTACGCAAAAGCAATTTAGTAACAAGAATCAAATCAAAAACTTTCACACTTGTAATTTTACTAGCTTCTGCCCGCGACTTCGATCGCATGAAATTTTGACCCCTGACCCGCCGCGCGGTGTCTCATCGCCCGTCGAGCATGGGTCTTCGTTCGCACTTAGCGTTCTTTTTGACTTTTTCTTCATTTTGTTTCGCTATCAATAGCACAAAGATGAAGAAGATTTTTTTAATCCGGCTGGTAATTCCAGTGATTACTTCCTACAAACAAACTTACGAACTTTACGTCTTTATTATTGTGCAGATACGTAGACAGACATAGTAGGATAAAATGACCAAAAGATAGTTTTTAATTGTACTTTAACATTTTCATTGACTACCCATGACTTGTCATAAAAATAATCGAGATTTTTCGAGTTTTCGACCCAACTCATGGAGGGGACTATCGATCAAATACAAAACAAAGCTCTGTAGTTTGTACACAGTTACTCAAATAACTGTAAGCAATTAAACTTTTAAAAGGTGAAAACTAAATACAAATAAAGAAGACTACTAACAAATGTTATAATAGCTAAAAATACTGCTGGTCAGGTAAAATCACAATATGTAACATCAGGCGAGTTGACTGCGATGCGCTCGTAGAATTTTAACCGGAACATTTGAACGCTCTTAAATGGAAAACCGTGCGTTTGTCAAACAAAAGTTTCGCTTCGACACGACAGTTTGCCTCACTCGATTTTTACGCTAAGCATAACACGAGAGTTGGGCAAAATATCACAAACACCAATGTTTAATCTTATATGCAAATAAGTACTTTAATGTCTCTCTGTAATGTTAAATTTACAGCTGTTTACTTAGTTCATATGAATATAAACAGTCGTTTAAACTTTTATCAAAAAACCATTTTAACATTTCTGTCAGTCTGTCTGTTGTTCTGGCTGATCTCCGAAACAGATGGACGGATTTTGACGGGACTATCGGGATTTTATAAGGAGAAACTAAAAGTACTTTAAAAAGAATTAGGATTCTACGCATAAATTTATAACCATTAATCCAGCATTAGGTATTTTTCTTCCTACATGCACGCAAACGAAGTCGCGGGCACGTATATAGCAATTAAATTCAATACTTCAAATTTAATTAGTTTTCCTACGTAACTAAGTATTAGCTGTTTCATTGATAGTCAAAATTATCGTAGGAATAAAAACAAGAACCTTTTTTAATACAACCATTTTTACTGCACTATAAACCATACGTATAACACGACTTTACTATCTTCCCAATATCATTTGGATCCAAAAAATCCAGACATTACATTTCCAAATCCAAATATCTTCAATCAACCCTAAAACGCTCGTAGTATCCGCGATCACGTTATAAAAAGCATTAAAACATGTTATTGGTCGGTTAGTAGACACGAGTGGTATCTCGACAGGGGCTGCGCGGGCTATTGTGGCTCAAGTAGGCCAATTCTCCCATTGAACCCGTACAAGTGCACCATCCGTCGTGTAAACATTGCCGAAGTGGCTTCTGAACTCGGTGATGGATACGGTTTAATTATATTTTGAGTTTCGAGTTGAAAATATATTCTAATAAAAGTGTCATCTGTAATGGAAAAAATAACTTTTTACTAAATACTTATGAAAATATCTAAAAACGGTACTTAGAACAATAAAGCAATTTTAAAATGTTTTGTCTCTCTTTAAAATTTTATGTCTCTCTGTCTGTTTATTCCCGCTAATCTCCGAACCGACTGGACCATTTTGGCGGGACTCAAAGCTGCTTCTTGTCCCAGTAGCAGATTCCCGTGACATAATTTTCGACATTTACGCGAGCGAAGCCACTGACACAATTAGTAAAACCTAAGTTTCAAAGATTGCTTACCCAAAACAATATTAAATAATCAAAATGTATTAATGTTTACCAGAAAGGATTTTTACTGTGGCAATGCCGCATCCAACCCGCTATTCGCGTTCAGAATTCTCATAGAATTATTATTGTGTTTTCATTGCTCAAATTCAATGAATAGCGCTGCATGTATTTTTTGCCCGGCAATCGGCCATTGTGCCCCGTTGGGTCACCACTTCAAGGCAAACGGTGTGGTGATCAAGAAAAATGGTGCGCGGTTGAAGGGTTGAGAATAAAAAAATGGGAAATATGGTTAAATCATCAAATAGTGATTTGCCAAAAGAAATCCTTTTTGTATTGACAGTTTGGGCATCACTGCAAAAAAACGTTGAATAAGTTGTTTACGAGCGTTTTTGTGGGACAAATCAAATTCTAATTTGAGTAGACAGTTTTTATTTATTTGGTTTTCAAGAGGATGTCTTAAGTAGGTACCCACTTAATATTTTCCTTGTAATTCTTCTATGACCTCAACCGAATAACTAATTTTTTTTAACCCTTTCATGAACAAACCCCGTGTTCTTTGTTTTTAAACGACAACATTGATCTAAACTATATCAAATTTATTTAGTCCATGTGTGTTCGGAACAAACATGTGTTCCGTTGTTCAATTTAACTACCATCAAAATAAATTGCATTCGAGGCGGGATCTCAACGCTCGTTCAACTTTTTCATTGCAATGTGCAATGAAATGCGAATGCAACGAAAAACAAAACCGGTAACGAGTCAAACGAACAAGCTCAATGTACTAACTAGCTATACAGAAGCAGCTATCTCTAGAGAATCAATCAGAGGCACTAGCTCTGGGCTTCCCAACCATTTTTGAAGTTGGGCCATGTTACTCTCTCTAGGCCTCTAGTAAATACATTTTAAGTTCAGCATCATCATCATTTCAGCCGTAAGACGTCTACTGCTAGACATAGACCTCCCTTAATTTGGGGGCCTTTGCCATAATCGCCACGTTTGCGGCAGGTTGGCGATCGCAGTATGGTGGTGAAATACATAGAGAACGCTGCTGCCCATTCTCTAGTAAGTCCCTTAGTTGTCTTTTACGACACCCACGGGAGAAAATGGGTTGGTGCCATTCTCTACGTCCGCCACCACACGGAGAATTTTTATGTTAGTCCACAAAAATATCGCGACGAATGTTTTCAGGCATCGACTTTCTAGGATGCTCTTTATTGGCTTCTCAATGCTCGGTTCAACGCCAAAAGTTGAAAATCAAGTGCGCAATTTCGCCTCGATACGTTTACGTCCTTACGAGTCTTACTCACTAATAGTCTAAATAATCTAAAAAGGACTTAATTGATACTTTTGAATAGGTGTCCATGCTAATAACTGTACTGAACTTATCAATGCTTGGCGACAAATCTGAGGTCATTACTAAAATCAAGTCTGTTTTTTTATTGTTGTCTAATGAATTTAGACGACGCAACATAAAAAGTTCAATAAAGACTATCGCCACCTGATATCTATTGGCGGGCCAATTCAAATGGTTGTGGTCTACGTAGTAGCGCGGGCCAGGGGTTGAGCAGCCTTGCACGAACGCTCGGAATCAACGTAACGTAAATTTCGAACGATTTTTGGATGGAAAATTTGCTTCATATGTTTGAGAAATTCGTCTGTTCGACAGTGTAAATAGCGCAATGAATGACATTGCAAGTGTCTTACGTAATTATACTGTTCAGCAGCGAGAGGTAGATGTGGGCAATAGAGCGAACCCCACCAGTGACACTGTTCCTAATTAAAATCCCAAAACTCCAACAAAATACACAGGATAGCAGAGATATTGACGGTCCAACGGTGAACATGAATTCACATTTACACCTAGTAGCGTAAAATTATTTCGTCAATTATTTTAAAAATATCTGCTGTTTCCTAGAAAACTCGTCAAATGTATGCAACAGCAATTTTTCTTTTCAAATAACCGTCCAAAAAATTTCAACGCAAATTGGCTCAGAATTATTTACTGAACCATGGTATTAGATTGCGCGTCGACATCTCTACCATTCTGTATATTAGAGAGCAATATCGTATAAAAATCGACGTCAAGAACGTTACGTGCTTCGTTATCACGTGCTACCTAGATATATGAATACGCGCCAGGATAATTTTCACCTCTGGTTAAAGTAAAGTTAGATACCCGGCCGCGTCATACGCCAAACCACTGAAAGTTTGATCCAACCAACCTTGCACATTGCAGGGCGGTTTCACCAACTAAATTCAGGCGTAATGGAAAAAAATAAAATTGTTTAAAATTAGACTTTATTTTTGCTTTGATAAAATCTGGGATGCTGTACGCTAATGCCGAAGCCAATTATTGCATTTCTATATTAGGGACTTAGGAGAAAGGGTATGTGGTATGATACTTGAAAAATCGGATCTATGAAAATCTACACCAAATTTTTGGGAATCGAGAATTTTTTTTAAATTCATCTGAGCTTACTACGAGAAGCACTAAGTGCTAGATTTTTGTGAACCACACTAGTTACCACTTTTTTTGCTCAATACCAATATTTTTCTGCAAATTGACACATGTACGATATCAGTTGCGTTGCGTTCTACTATCGGCAGTTTAGACTAAATACAGTGCAAAAGACCTTACAGCGTTGTCAATCCTACTAATATTATAAATGTGAAAGTTTGTTAGTATGAATGTTTGTAACTCTTTCACGCAAAATTGACTGATAGGATTTAGATGAAATTTGGCACACAGATAGTTTTTAACCAGGATTAACACATAGGGTACTTTTTATCCCGGTAGTACGATCCCGCGGGATAATTTGCGACCTCCACGCGGGCGAAGCCGCTAGCAAAAGCTAATACGGAATATATTGAGATTGTCAGTGTATTTAAGATATTTCAGAGAAAATATTTTTTTTTTTTCTAATTTCCCGACAGAATCGACAAGACTTTGAAATTCGCTGATATGATAAAGTAAGTCGACTAGATTTTCAACATTTTTAATTACGGGAATAGACTTTCTGTTGTTGTTTGGATGCTCCCGCACCCGACCCGACCGATCCGCAGCCCCGACCCGAGACTGAGTAGCGATCAATGGATGGGTGTAGGCGTGGGACGAGAAACCTATACATAGTACATATATACGTCTATGAACGTTTTGGCTGCTCCGCTTGACTTGTCTCTCGCGTGTTTTTCTCGTTGAATCAAAATGGAGCAAACGTTTTATATTTGTTACGAAAAGATTGGGAATCATTCTCTGTTCCAATGGAAGATAACACGTATAACATCACGCCTATATTTACCAAAGGGTTAGACAGAAGAGTACCTATAGAACACTCAAATTTCGCCAGCTTGGTTAAGCCAGATGTAAGAGGTCGAACTTATTACCATCAACTAAATGATTTCGCATTGAGTAACGCACTCTTAAAAAAATCGCTTACATTTTTGCATTATACCCATATAAGCAGTGAAAATTTAAGCATTTACATTTTCATTTTAGCAAAAAATTACAAGAAAATTATAAGAATTTTTCATTAAAATTGTGCTCAATTTCTAACAAGTTGCGAGCATGAGCTTTCACACGCTTAAAACCTCATTTTTATGGCATTCTTTTACATAATCTTGAAGATAGTTTAGCAGCGAGGTATTTTATATTTAGTTGTCAACAGTGCAAAACATAGTTCGTTTGTGAAATAAGTTGGAACGTAGAAGTTCAGAAAGGAAATAACGAAATAACAATACAGCGCCGATGATATTAAATTGAAGAGTAGGAGTACCAGCGCTTATTGCGACCTATATTTTCAAATAGACTCGAAACGTAGATGTCGGATATTTCATTAAAAATACCTTACAAATCAAATATGCCGCTTGCGTTCATACTCAATATAAATTTAATTCCGATACGCCTTACTATACGCCCTATTTGCGAGATACTTATGCTCGTCAATATGGAATCCAATACCTCGGTGGATTTTGTAGAGTAGTCTATGGCCGTGTCAAACATCATCATTTTACTCGTAAGACGTCCACTGGCCTAGGCCTCCCCTAATTTGGGGGGCTTTGCCACAATCGCCACACTTGGCAGACGGATTGTTGATGGCAGTATGGTGGTAAAATGTATAGAGAACGCTGCTGCCCATTCTCTAGTAAGTCCCTTAGTTGCCTTTTATGACACCCACGTGAAGAAATGGGATAATAATGGAAATGGGCTAAAATCAGCAAGATCTTAAAAATCTACCTAATGAATATCTTTAATTTTGGAAGTCTGTCTTTGGTTTAGTATTTGGTGACTATTTATTTAGACATTGACTATAATATCTTACAATATATACATAATTTAAAATCTAAGTAAAAAATATGTACATGTATATACAATATAAAAATATATCTTATAGTCAATAATTCACTGACAAACAACATATAGTATAAACTGCTGGATCAAGAAGCAAGAAATCGCTGCCCTAGTTCAACAGTAAGATATCTTAAAAAAAAACAAAATTGAGTAAAGTTTTGTTTCATGTGAAAAATTTGCTCTTCTGTCCGGTTCAAAAATCGGATATTTGTAAAACGCAACCAAAGTGCCTAAATTTCAATGTCTCACTGAGACATTTAAGAATATTTTTACCGACCAGTTCAAGATTCTGACATCTTAAGATATTTATAAAGTCAGGGAAGATTTTCGTAACACATCCGTAACACTTAAAACTAAGCTATAGTTTTTAAAAAATCAACCACATTTCAATTAACAACGCGTGAATTAATGACACTAAAATCATAAAAGTATGAATAACTCAAAACATACTTTGTTCAACATATCTTACTGTTGAACTAGGGCAGCGAAATGTTGTACATGATTTCCTAATTTTGTACGAATATATGTAACGAAAGTAAGCACTAACGAATGATTTTCTTGATCCATCCCCTAAAGAGCTTAAATAATGTCGGGCACACGGCTTGTACACCTTCTAAAAGATAACAGCAACATCTCATCGTTTATGTCAGCCTAGTACAAGGATGACATAGATGATACGGAAAGATCTTTGAAAATATCCTACTATACTATGAATATTTTAAATTTAAAAGTTGTTTAGATATTTTTTAGTCATTCATGCAAAAACGGGTCAAAGGATTTCGACATAATTTGCTACACATATAATTTATGCTGCATTTACATCTGATACTTTTAATCCCCGTAGTACGTTCGCATGAGATAATTTCCGAAAAGCAATTACCTATACCATATCTTAAAAATCCTTCATCAATGCTCACTTTCATTATTTACTAGCTTCTGCCCGCAACTTCGTCCGCGTTAAATTTCTTGTTCCCCCGACCCTTCCCGCCGCGTCGAATCGCCTATCAGTGCGATTTTCCCTGTTTTTGCAACATTTTTCATTACTGCTCCGCTCCTCTTAGTTGTGGCGTGATGTTATATAGCCTTTCTCGATAAATAGGCTACCCAACACAAAAAGATTTTTTCAATTCGGACCAGTAGTTCCTGAGATTAGCGCGTTCAATCAATCAAACAAATAAACAAACTCTGAATTCAGCTTTATAATATTAGTATAGATTTTAGGCTATGTGCTGCCTCTAATGTGTTTATACAGGAATGGGGTGACATGCAATTGGTCATATGGCCCAAATGAATGTAGATACTAACTTAAAGGGCGCTAAACAAAGTTCTTTATCTTAAGACTACAAGGCCGACTGACATTTTTAGGGGCAAACTGGGGGCAAGTATTTAAAGCAGGTGGTATTTCATTCGTCTCCCTGCGTAGAAGTCGTGGGAGGAGCGCAATCTTCAATAAAGGACGAGCACCACACGTGCCATCGATACGGAAAATTCCGGGTGTTTGTAACACTTGGGCCACTCTTAACCTTATGAGTCAATAAACAAGGTTGAATTTTAAGCGAGAAAGTCAGAATCTTATGCGGAAAGGGACTCGCTTTCCCCCATCGTAAACACAGGGCTGTATTTTGTTGTAGACTATGAGGTTAGAAGTGTGCAGATGCGACAAGTTTTATGTGGACAGTTTAAAACTAATAGAGCCGTTATAAAACCATAACACTATATACCTAGAAAATTTAAACTATCATAGTGCGAAATTCACCAATGAAACTGAAGTAAATCGCGTTTAAGATCAGTTAGTATAAATATTACACAGAAACTAATGATACTGACAGCTCTTAAACTAGGTTCATTTTCCTAGTAAAATTCGATCTTAACAGTGTATGGAGAACGTAAATGTTTAAAAAGCACTGAATGAACGATAAAAGCCTCGATTCGCTGTGGAAAGTGATGACATACGTAGATATGTGTCTGTTACCTACTTCCTAAACATGCACAGTTAATTCTAAGCTTAACTATGTACTTAGAAAATTTCCTAATAACATTGCTACTGAAACTTTAACCTTACGTTAAATGACCAGTCAACTTGTCTAAGAGCATAGTAACACTAACAAGCAACGCCCTCACAGAGGCTCTCGAACCCTATCTACAAAACCGCGTATAAGATAATCCTCTTTACTCTATGACTTAAACGGCTGTAAGCATTTTTAACGGTTGGGCTCTGTGCCGGCTTGCCGACTTCAATCCACGGTATTTTTTTATATATCTATTATTATTATATGTTACCGCCCAGGTGCATCGACCCAATAATGGTCAGATTAACTGCAAAGATTCGCAAGTGCAAATAAGTTAGTTAAACTTGCTAATATTTTCATTTTATTAGATTGTTACGAAAAAAGGAAGCGTTAAGCAACGCAAGTAAAGTAAGAAACCGTTGAAAGACTTTAAAACATGCAGAATGGGAAACCTGAAAATCCATGACATTTACACATTTAAAAGAATATTTTATAGGTTACTCAATTATATTTAGTTACGGTCCCATATTATTATCTGATTACTTACATAGGTAATTAGCAAACAATGGTGCCGATTCCCTTATTCACAAACTAAACTAAATTTAAGTTCAGTGCATCTTTTTCTTTCTATTTCATTAAGAAAAGGACAGAAGATAAATTTTAGTTCAGTCCTGTCAAATTAATCAGCACTTCACGTAAATTGACGTAATTTTAGTAGGCAAGTTTTTAATCACGTCTAAACTTGTATGGAGCGCTGATTAATTTGACAGGACTGAACTAAAATTTATCTTCTGTCCTTTTCTTAATGAAATAGAAAGAAAAAGATGCACTGAACTTAAATTTAGTTTAGTTTGTGAATAAGGGAATCGGCACCAATATCAGTCTAACCAAAAAATCATCCCTAATTGCTTTTGCCCCAGTTATCTCATGCAATTTAATTCGTATATCGACTTCATACCAAATTATATAAAACACAAGGATAACGCGCAATTATTGTCAACCACATTGCTGAGATAGTGAACAAAACCGAACAAATCCATTAATAAAAAAACATAATAGGTACTTACAATTCAAACTTTTATTGGTTTCGGGAAAAAAATCTGAAAATGCAAAAATTAAACAAACACACAGATTGTGAAGCATCCGTCTCAAATATCCGTTTGCCGGCAATGGTACACAAAGCTTATCGAACTGGAAATCTATATTTGAAGTCTGTTAAAAAAAATGTTACAAAATTCTCAATAAAGACGCGACCGTTTGTGTCTCCCATTAAAGGTGATTAAGAGATACCTAAAAAGATAACTGGAATATCGATAACCCGATATTTAACAGTTAAATTCTATCTTTCTACGGAAAAACGTAAATTTCCGGTTCGGAAATCGAAACTCGAAGCCGAAAATGTGAAGCACCCTTAAATAAAATAGACGGACATTTCCATAAAGGGGATGAAAGTGCCAAATAAAATAAGAAGAAAAGAGTCTGTTGTATTGCTATAAGTGTTACGGCAGCCGCGTATCCGTACGAACTGGTGCGAATACGCACGACAGACGTTTGATCCTAATCAGGCACGCGGCTTTTGAAACTTTTACACTAAGTAGGAGTTATTCGTGCGTGTAGTTCTGACGAGGTACGATACCTAGCGGTGTCGTGCGTAGAAAAAGATAGCAATGGTCTTGGCAGAGTCTTGGATACGAGTCTCTCGTGCCTAAAAGTCGTGCCTTGGCGCTTATTCTTCTTCTTCTTCTTTTCGTGTGGATGTTACTCGTGCACTTTCTTTTCTTTATTTTTATATCGTTTGAGGTGACCTCGTTTGGCGCGAAACCTTCTACATAAGTATATATTTCTAGCTGTACCCTGCCACGCTTCGCTGTGGCACATTCGAGTGTTTTCCTCGCTTCCGCTCGCTTCGTTAAAAAAACAGTTTTTTCGCGGTCGCAGATATGTGACTGATTCAAAAAAATAGATAAAAACAGTCCTTGATGCGGATTATATATCATGCTAAAATTTCAGTTCGATCAGTGCAGAACTTTTTGAGTTTTTGAAGCGTACACAAACCAACATAACATTTTTATATACTTATATAGATTATTAAAAGTTTAAACGTTTTTTATTACTAAACATTTTCAGACATTATATTTTGTAGAAAGGTATTTGTTAAATTAATTATTACTATCCCATCTGATTAGTTGTATTTGTGCGGTCTAATTAAATTCGACAACATGGTTATTTAATAAATAGTTATAACAAGTAATTATTCCTAGTGTAGTTACTACGAAATGTGTGGACAAAGTAACTTTTGCGATTTGCGGCTTTTATAGTACTGTAACCGATTATTACCGATAGACCAAGATGGACCGATGACCTGGTGAAGGCCGTAGGAATACGTTGGATGCGAGAAGCACAGAACAGGTCGAAGTGGCGGTACTTGGGGGAGGCCTATGTCCAGCAGTGGACGTCTTTCGGCTGAATTGATGATGATGAACCGATTATTGTGTTGTGGAGGTCAGATAGGCGGTTTTTCCATGTAAAACACTGGTAAGCGCCTATGTCACCTCCACTTCACTTCAGCTGCATACTGTTTCAGTGGACGCCAACAACAACTTAGTTAAGGGATGATAGGCATATGATGATGGGTTTTGTAGTACTCTAACCTTAGTTAATCCAGCAGTTTTTTAATCCAAATATGAATCTACGTCCATTGGCGTAAACGTGGGGTTGATGATTTTCTACCTGACGGTACCGTTTCTCCCTTAATCTGTGAATGCAGTTAGCAGTTATTCATGACGTTAAGGACAGTCTCCTAAGAACGTTTCCCTGTAGCAAAAAGGTTACTTAACAACATTTCACGTAAAGGAGGTCGCCAACACTATAACGCTTTCATTGTTAACAGATCGAATGTCCCAACATCTACAAACTTATAAATCTTGGTCAAAATGTACGGAGTGGCAATTCTCGTAATTTTGAGAACGTACACAGTCTGATCTGCCTCAATCTGTCAAAAAATACCTCGAGTTTCCGTACATTTTTGACAAATTTTTGACATTTGATCGTTATTTTTTTTTTTTTTTTTTTGTTATGTCATTCTGTGATGTCTGTTTGTTCTGACAATTTTTTGAAACGGCTGGATCTATTTTGTCGGCTCTTTCACTGGCTGATAGCTGATAGTTTTCAGAAATAATTTATGCTACTTTTATTTTTACTAAAAATCAATAGGGTTCCGCGCAAGAAAACCCATGACATTTTTCGACATGCACGGGAACGAAATTGCAGGCACAGCGGGAATATAATAAATCCCTTGATTTATGCACTTCGAAAGATACATTTGACAGATTGTCAGCAGTTACAGTCCCACAAATATCAATCGGAAAGCGATCACATCGCGTCGCGAGGCGGTGGGGCGTGGGGCGGTGCGCACGCGCTGGTCACGTGCCGCGATTTAACTATAAACTAGGTATCCGTTTAACCGCCCTAATTTTAAACAGAAGGGACTTTAATCGTTCTTGTTTTGATGTGAATGGCACCTGACTACTGACTAGGGAATTTCTAATGAAGTTTTATACGTCAATGAGTTTTAATTTTCATGCAAGTGGAATTTTACATTATTGAGTACACTCTAAATTAGTACAAAATGATTCAATCAATACACATTGGTTTTCAGTATTTTATTTTATAGCAAAGAGTCAGTCATCTGCCTAGGCGTTTGTGAACTATTTTGGGGGCTTCCAATCTAACTGGATGCAATTCTAGTATTTTACGTAGAGGGACTGCCTATCTGAGTTCCACGAGCCAGTTACAGGGTATTACGATACCTCTTGGTAAGACTGGTTGTCAGAATTACTGATGACCCGTTACAACTGTCATACATCCACGTATGACAGCCGGGACCAACAGCAACATACTTTCCGAGGCGCGGACTCTTTTCTTCCGATAGTATGTGGACCGACCTTTTTTAGGGCGATAGTGCGCAAAAGAGTAGCCTCCCTGATGCGCCGCGTGCGAGGCAGCACCAACGGCCTACTGAATACAGTACTGGAAAGGGTGGATTGCCCAGTTGTGAGACACTGGAATGCCATTCACGGCTCCGGGGGTGCCCGGTATAATGATAAGTAGCGCAATTTTATGTAATCATTAATAATGTAACTAACATAGTTTTAAGTATGATTTACTAACAATTATTTGGAATTTATTATGTTCTGAAAAAGGATGTTATGTTTTATTTATGAAATACTATCATAGAAGTAGATTCTTTTATATTAACATAATAATGCTTATTTATTATTACTATTTTTATAACTATATATTAATAGCATTAAAAATAAAATAAATAACTAACTATACAAACAAATAAAAAAAAACCAAAAGACACTTAGGCGTCGAAGTACTCGTCCGCATCACTGACATCTGGAAACGTGCCCAGAAGACTGGCAAATAAATGATTAATAATAATTAACGTGAACTAATAATAATAATATTCTACAACTATCACACAACGCCATCTAGTACACTAAACAAAAACACTAACTGACAATAAATATTGCCATTTTAATGTTCGGAAGAGCATTTGTGATAGTTTTGTTGGTACAGCTTTGTTCGGGTCGGCTAATTCAATTCGGCGGTATTTGTTAACCAACAAAGCCAGTCCGAAGCAATTACTACATACCTACTACGATCTGTTTCAAAGTGTCTGACGAAAATTAAAACAAATGGATCAGATACTATACCTGTGGACGATGATTTGTAATCATCATCATTTCAGCCGAATAATAAATAATAAATAAATATCTTAGGACAATCAACACACCGTTATCTGATCCCAAACTAGGCAGAGCTTGTACTATGGCAACCAGATAACTGATAAATATACTGATATATTTCTAAATACATACATATTATAGATAAATTACACCCAGACACAGAACAAATGATCGTGCTCATCACACAAAGATTTGTCCTGGGTGGGAATCGAACCCACGACCTCAGTCTTAGCAGTCAGGGTCACTAACCACTAGACTAACAGGCCAGTCGATGACGTCCACTGTTGGACATACACCTCCCCCAAAAACCGGGGGGGTTTTCCTCAATCGCCACGCTTGGCAGGCGGGTTGCCGATCGCAGTATGGTGCTAAAATACATATATAAAGCTGATGTCCATTCTTTAGTAAATCCCTTAGACGCCTTCTATAGCACCTCTTTGCATTTTACCACTATACTGCGAACGCCAAGGCGCCTGTTAAGCGTGGCGATTTTGGAAACCACTGCATTTTGGGAAAGGCCCATGGCCACAATTTGACGTCTATCGGCTGAAAAGATGATTGTGATTTTATTCCCACAATAATTGTTGGAGACTTAAAGTTGACCATCTAAATTCATTTCTTATTCCGTTAAGGCGCGGTGTTACCTCAATATTCACAAAACACTGGTGTCTTTGACAATCGAGTATGACGTAACGCAATGAAAATATACGACACAAAAAATACAGTGGACAGAGAAGGGTTTAAAGAAAAATTCTAACCGAATAGAATAGTGAAAAATTGTTTGATATTCCCAATAAAAATTGTTTCACAAAAAAAACTTTGACGTCGAACATCTCTGTATTTTCAGCGATAACAACATTTTTTTTTTAAAGAGTTCAATAGAATAAACATTAGTTTAAAACTTTAACCAGACAATTATTTAATTTAATGTGTGTAGTCCGAATAATCTAAATAAAACCCGTAAAATAAATGCCAATTCGCAGCTTAGTCACATCGTCAATCCAAATATTTATTCAATTTTCAACCTTATTTGTTGGAGCTGTAGCATGTAGTTGTAGCATTTAAAATCGTAGTCAGTCCGCGCTTTAAGTACGATTTTAACCTTCACAAAATTGGTTGGCACTTGCATTCTTTTTAGAACAGCCATTATACAACAGTCATTATTTTCTCCCTTCATTCGATCGAGCCGGTTGTGAAAACTGCGTTTAACATCTACATTCGCTGAATTGGCATTGCTTATGCAGTTGATGCTTATGAGTTTACCGCCCGGCTAGGTCAATCGTCTTTTTTCCCGAAAAGCGACTCGGTTTCCACAACCCCGATTTTGCGATTTTAACACACGGCTGTGCAAATCAATGCCGACTCTAGCAAGTGTTAGCTCGGCCTATTTTTTTTTTCAGTTAATTTTAATCGTCATCTGGCACTTGAGTAATTTATGCGGCCTACCCAAATATTCTTTCTTTGGTATTGTTCGTCGAATCGTTGGTTGGGCTGCACGATTTCTGACAAATATTTCCACTGACTGGACAGGTCCACTCAATCTGTGTGGTTCTCTCTTTAAAATACCAATCTATCTACATGGTCTACATATGATCCTACCAATATTATCTCTGGACTTTCAGATAGACTGTGACCTCTGAGTTTGTATCGGCCTTCTTCTCAGAGAAGTCAGATAGGAAACGCCGACTTCGTCTAATTTTAAAAATATGTTCGACGTGTGTGTTTGTACAAACCTACGTAAAGAAATGAAATCATTTATCTAAAACTTACCAATGTTATTTCTTGATATCAGTACTTACTGTGACAACAAACATAATAAGTATTGTACTCTATCGAACTGTTCAATGAAAACTAAAATACATTTTTAAGTATCACTAAATCCTCTTTTATGGAATCCTTTTGTTCGTGCGTCCAGCTGCGATCTTTTTAATTTCGTCGCTTTATGACGTCATCGCCTGACCTCACGCTGTGCTCACACCCCACAGATTGCGAGCGTTAAGATTACGAGCACGGATCACAAAAAATCGGCACGTTCCTACGATCGTAGGGTTATTCTCATAGAGATAGCATGTGGAATAAAAACAAATTTGTTGATCGCTGACCTTTTTAAATAAAGTTGTTAATTGTTTTATTGATAGCGAAATGTTTGTTTTAGTAAGAGGGAAAGAAATACAATAAATTAAAATTTAACTAAAAATTTCAAAAAGAAATTGAAGCACAAAATGACACAGTGAGCCGACGATCCAAAAGCTATAAAATAAATAATTAAGGATTCCCGTATGACAGAAATGTTTAATTCTCATTTACGGCCGCGCTTGTGATGAGGCCGTTAATCACACGATGATTAAATGTTTCAGATTAAATATTCATTTATTTTGTTGACACAGTAAACAATTTCTTCATTCACTGTAGGCACAATTTTTCATTATTAAGAGGGTTTCTGGGTCTTCCTAGGCTATTTATGTAACAAGTGGTCGTCCAATGGTCGAAATAATATTGCGACCATTCGACATATTATGTCGAACGGGCAGCAGTATTCTCTATGCATATCGCGATCGCCCGCCCGCCTGCCAAACGTGGCGATTATGGCAAACCCTCCCGAATTAGGGAAGGCTGAGGTCTAGCAGTGGACCTCTTACGGCTGAAATCTGAAATCTTTTAATATTATAAAGCTGAATAGTTTGTTTGATTGAACGCGCTAATCTCAGGAACTACTGGTCCGAATTGAAAAATTCTTTGTATGTTGGGTAGCCTATTTATCGAGGTAGGCTATAGGCTATATAACATCACGCTACAACCAAGAGGAGAGGAGCAGTAATGAAAAATGTTGCAAAAACGGGGAAAATCGGACGGGTAGGCGATTCGACGCGACGCACGGGAAGGGTCGGGGGAACAAGAAATTTAACGCGGACGAAGTCGCGGGCAGAAGCTAGTGATGATGATAAAATATTCGTTTTTCGCACACTTTCGCCATATAAACTTTAACTGCGCCAATTTTCACAGTATCCCGCGTGATTTTCGTAGATAGGTTTTGCTCCACGTATTAAAATACATATACATAAAGCGCTTCATAAATTCTGACTGAACTGTGGACTAACGTTCCTTTTATGCTAAACTGCATCTCTTATGTAGATATGCAATAAAAGGAAGGAATATAGAGGAATTTAAACGGATTGTACATTTAAATTTTGTTCGTCGTATGTGCTAGATAGCTCTCGGGGTCGACATCACTGGACGCGTCACATATAGTATACCTAGAGCGCCTGCCATGAAAACTGGCACGTTTTAGCATGATTAAAAGATTCATTTTCATAGACATTTTAAAAAGTTGGAAAAGGCTCTCGAAAATATTTCTCTGTGTGAAAGGGCAGTCATGTACCGAATTGGCTATTTACAAAGCTGGTTTTAGTTGTAAAATGTGACATTACAGGTATAGGATGTTTATAATTTCTTTTTAGACTCATCGGAAAAGCTGAGTTGCAGTTTTCCTAGTATCAAACTGTTTGATAAGTCTGTGCGATATTTTAGCTAAATTAATATATTTAAAATAAGTATTATTGAATTATAAAAATAAATAGTCATACTCGACGAGTAGGTAGGTACTCTTATCATTCCAAGGGTCATGCATGGTCAGGACGCCCACCGCGCTCTGTGCCGCGTCCGCATCTGACCATTTGGCCTGATTGACATGCCAGAGAGGCTCAGAGCCTGAGTGGTCCCTCTTCTGTTTAAACTATGTCCGCAAACATCAATTAAAGGGAGGAAAAACGCGAGCCATACTTTTAAGTGTTTTACGGTAATAGTTAATTTTAAATTGTTTTCAAAAAACAAAGTTTTTTAAACAGGTTAGTCTTTGAGTAAGAAGACCGTTATTAGTTCGTTGAAAATTAATTAATGAGAATTAAAAGAGTTTTCACTAAAAAAATAGTGTGACGACGGAAAATTGAGACCGGGAGTTGAGTTGACAACCTACAGTGTCTTTAGGACCAAGATAAAGTAACTTTTAAACTGCGATAAGGACGAACCAAGAGAAAAGTGACATTTTAACAGCGATAACTACTGTGGAAAACTCAAAATTTAACTTATTGAATCGAGTGAAGAAGGCCGAAAGCTAATGTCAATATTGTTGGAAGTCTGGCCCTCTTGTAGTTGAAGACGTTTCGGCGAACACTGGCCGGTCGTTGCGAGCGCTTGAGCTGCTAGATTTTGTGTATAATTGTTTCGTGGAGACAAAATGATAAGGAAATTATAAAATATTTTCTCAACATACCCTAAAAAACCATAAAACCTATCTTTTGGTATGAGTTTTACATGGTTTAATGATGGAATCTCTTCAAGGTACACGTTTTAAATGGCGATTTAGTGTCAACTTTATGATTATTTTTTATCGAGCCAATTGTTTTATTTCACGTTTCTATCTTCACACAGCGCTTAACAGTATGTTCAATTTTCCTAAATAATATTTTTTTTACGGAAACTAGCCATTTTGCTAGATTTACAGAGGTTTAAAAAAGTTAAAAAGTACTGCAACCTCGCCTTAAGGAAACAATACGGCTTATTAGGCGACTCGAACGTAATTTATTAGGGTTCCGTTGCCAAATGGCAAAAAACGGAACCCTTATAGATTCGCCATGTCTGTCTGTCTGTCTGTCTGTCTGTCCGAGTATGTCGCAGCCACTTTTCTCCGAAACTATAAGAGCTGTGCTATTGAAACTTGGTAAGTAGATGTATTCAGTGAACCGCATTAAGATTTTCACACAAAAATAGAAAAAAAACAATAATATTTGGGGTTCCCCATACATAGAACTGAAACTCAAAATTTTTTTTTTCATCAAACCCTTACGTGTGGGGTATCTATGGATAGGTCTTCAAAAATGATATTGAGGTTTCTAATATCATTTTTTTTTAAAACAATAATATTTGGGGTTCCCCATACATAGAACTGAAACACAAAAAAAAAATTTCATCAAACCCTTACGTGTGGGGTATCTATGGATAGGTCTTCAAAAATGAAATTGAGGTTTCTAATATCATTTTTTTCTAAACTGAACAGTTTGCGCGAGAGACACTTCCAAAGTGGTAAAATGTGTGTCCCCCCCCCCGTAACTTCTAAAATAAGGGAATGATAAAACTAAAAAAAATATATGATGTACATTACCATGAAAACTACCAACGAAAATTGGTTTGAACGAGATCTAGTTAGTAGTTTTTTTTTAATACGTCATAAATCGTAAACCACAATTTACCTTTCATTCAGTCAACACAAATATAAAAATTAAAAAAAAAACATTTCATTTCATAAACGATGATGACGAATGATGATGATGATGACCTGCAGGTTTGTACGGAACCCTCGGTGCGCGAGTCCGACTCGCACTTGGCCGGTTTTTTTTGTAGGCGAATCGAAAACTTCGACAAATTAGTAAGTTTATGAATTTGAATTTTAAGTAGGAAGTTTCATTAAGTATTATCTAATACCTAATTAAAAAATACAGATTTGTAACGAGTTGTTTTCTTTTATAAATTGCATAAAATTCAAAACGTGCCAATTGTCGATTCGCCTACAAATAGACTTAAGATTAAAGTGTTTGAAAGTGTCAATTCGCCCGTTCTGGGCGAGTTACTTCGTGCGAATCGACTAATAAGCCAACAAAGATTGCTTTGAAAGTTATCGACATTTCTCTGCCCATCTATGGTATCCGTAACCAATGAAGCCAAATAATCTTCATTAGTACCAACAACCAGTAACTATAATTGTACCAAGTCTGAGTACAGAATGATGTTAGTTGTACGGAATGTAGTACGCTATGCAAAGTTAGGTAAAGGTGATTATCCGATGATTTGAACTCTGAAGTGAGGCACAATATATCGCAGAATCATCTCGATGCCGATCGAAATCATAATTAGTGGTGTAAAAAAACCTTTCTTATGAAATTAAGTTTTAAAAAAATGGATAATAATATTGCTCTGTTACTTACTTAAATTAAAAGCAATCATAGTTAGAAGGGGACATAAAATAAAATGGTTTAAAGCAGCAGCACGCTCGAGACACTCATATTGGAGGTTTTATTAACGTTTCTTCGGCTCTTGAGCGGAGGACATTGTAATATCTACAGAAGATGCTGCCCTTCAGCTATAGTATTACCCTCGCCACGGCAAGCGGGTTGCTGTGGCAACCGATCGGCAAACGTACGTGGGGCGTAGCTAGGGTTGCCCACTTTTTCTGTATCGAACTTGCTTCCTCGAGTTCGACTGCGTGAACTTATGTTGTCCCCCCGAAAAAATCTCCGCGTGAAATTTTGTTCGTTTCGCTTAGCGACTTTTTTCATTTTGCTTAGCTCCTCAGTGGCGTGTTGTTAAATAGCCTTACTCAGGAATTGGGTGCTTTAAATTTTTTATTAGATTTTATGACAGATTGGCCGTTCGAATAAACAAACAATAAGACAAATATCTCTTCAGGTTTATTACTAGTATAGATATAATATATTCAAAACCATTGCCTGTATAAAAATATGTTAAATAGAAAAAAAATAGAAAGCATGATAAATAAAAATAATTAAATTCAAGTTTTTTTTTAAATTTTAGCATAGTTATATTAACAGGTTTTGGTTTTTAGTTTCAATGTCTCATGACTACTTATTATTAAAATAATACTGGCCCTATTGTGTTCAATTCGCAATTTTGTATTTATCACTGAAAATATGCGCTCAGAAAAATCTTTAGACTCTCTCAAGACTTTTCTGAGAGTAAGAAAGAAGAAATTTCATGATGTTGAAAATATTTGAAAAGTCATAATCACTGAGCAACACTTGTTGCTATTTTTCAACACTAGATTTCGCGACACATTTTTCGTCAGAATTAGCTATAGCCAGAATTTTATTAAGCTGATTTATTTCTGAACACCAAAAGCAAATTAGACTGCACTTCGGTTCACATACATGTTATAAAAAAATGATAATAAAATTTTCATCGAAAATACAGCAATTTCGCCTTCTAAATCTGTATTTTAAATGATAACATATCTTGTAAATACTAGTAATATAATATACCGCTAGGCAACCCTAGGCGTAGCGTAGCACCAATATGAAGAAAGCCGCTAAGGCAGCGGGAAAAAAACTCAAACACAAAAGATTTATTACAATTAAACCATTAACAAGTACTTTTGAATTATCAAGTAGTTGGATTAGAAAAATGAAGCTTGTGGTTCAATCCGAGGTGTAGTAGATTCCTAAGGAGAAGAACGGACTAGAAACTCGATGAACCCTTTTAAATGCGAAATTATTGGTTGCTTTATTTATTTTGTAACTAGCGTCTGCCCACGACTTCGTCCGCGTCAAATATTTGTTCCCCTGACCCTTCCCGTCGCATCGCAGCCTGCCAGTTTTCGTCCATTTTATTGTTGCTGCTCCGCCCCTTTTGATCGTAGCGTGATGTTATATAGCCTATATCCTTCCTCAATAAATAGGCTACCCGACCCAAAAGGAATTTTTCAATTCGATCCAGTAGTTCCTGAGAGTAGCGCGTTCTACCCCCCATTTTAGGGAAGTGGGGGGTTAGAAAGAAACAAAAAGTAGCATATGTCACTCTTCATCCCTTCAACTATCTCTCTTAAAAAAATCACGTCAATTCGTCGCTCCGTTTTGCCGTGAAAGACGGAGAAACAGACACACACACTTTCCCATTTATAATATGAGTATGGATTGTACAATGTACATGTAGGAACGATTTAGAATGACGTGCATGTTAAAAGCATAAGATTAAGCTTTTTTTATTATTTGGGCTGGGAAATCATCAAACGACGTCTCTTGCTCTGGGTGGAGCGGAAGGGCGTGTCAGACTTTTACTGAGT
Organism: Aporophyla nigra; assembly: GCA_947507805.1. Classification (NCBI taxonomy): domain Eukaryota; kingdom Metazoa; phylum Arthropoda; class Insecta; order Lepidoptera; family Noctuidae; genus Aporophyla; species Aporophyla nigra. Next base: position 5,062,147 of record OX382291.1, on the reverse strand, counting down.
AAAACCCACCCGTGTTCCTTCAGTTGCCTATGCCACGGCCACGGTAACTCTTTCAAAGAATTCCACGATCCTGGTGGATAAGTTTAAGCCTAAGCTCCATTTTTATTCTCAGTGTCCAAAAAACATAGAATGACTTTCAATACTGAAGATTGTTTTTCATTAAAAAAACCGCTGGTTTCTTGGCTCCTACATACACATACTCATATAAATTGAGGCCTTAAGACAGAATCTCTTGAAAACAAACAAATTGTTCTGGTATTGTTTCAATTCCTAATAGACAATAATATTTTTGTCGAGTATTTTGAAAAAGTCGAAATATTTCTTCGAATGCACGGAGGGGTGAATGCATGGTCACCTAACTATGGGCAAACCGCGGTACGCGTAGTTTAACCTGCTCGATCGACCCGTGCGGCTGTTATTACTAACCCGTTCCCAGAAATCAAGCGTGGCAGTGGTTTTTAACCGACGAAAAAAATAACGGAGGAGGTTCTCAAATAGACGCGTATTTTTTTTTTAATTTTTTTTTATGTATGACCACGTATCACATTTTACATAGTAGCCCGATTGTGATAATTCTTTTTTTATTGGAAATGGTATACTTTGAAAGTGGTCCCATATAAATTTGGAAAACAAAATCGAACCCTAAGTGTCGGAAAACAGGGAATGATTGATTGTTCACTCACTGATTGTAATGTATAATCACGCATAACTTTATACAGAGTAGTCTGATTTTAATAATTCTTTTTTTATTGGATAGGGTATACCTTACCAAATATTATTAGTGCATTTAAGTCACAAAAAAAAATTATAAAATAAAAACTTTTTAACAAAAAATTACGCGCCGACTCCTAATTTTAAGGTTTATTATTTTTTGGTTTTCAGTTTTTTCAGTGGTTTAATTTTTGTTAAAAAGTTTTTTGTGGGTTATCGTTTTAAGAACAAGACTACTGTAAGCTCGTTAAAATAAGTTTCAATTAGCTTTTGTGAGTTGTTTCACCTGTGTGGAGGTCAGAAATTATCGCATGGGAACGTACAAACCTATTACGGAGATGTTTTTTTTTTTGTGTTGAATCAGGTCATAAACTCTCTATGTGCCAAATTTCATTGTTTTTTCATGATTGAGTAACAAATATCTAAACTTTCACATTTATAATATTTGCAGGATTAGACAGACTGTTGGGAAAAGTGAGTTCAAAGCTGCAATAGCTAGACTGTTGGGCAAGGTGATTTCAAAGCTGCAATAGCTAGACTGTTGGGCAAGGTGATTTCAAAGCTGCAATAGCTCTTTCTTCAAAAGGGTCTTACAGACATGGCCCTGCATGGTTAGACTCTCATAAAATTCTAATAATAAAATGTTTTCACTTTAAAAGAGACCATGACCTCTGAGTTTGTTTCAGCGTTTCTTCTCAGGGAATAGTTAGCTAGAAAATGCCGGTGCCACCCGTTTTTTTAAAATATTGGCGTGTAAAAGTGTTATAGAAGATCTACTTTAGTGTATTTCAGACAATATAATATCCGCATTAATGAACTTGTATATTCTGTTCCCACTGACAAACCGTGAAAGCGGTTTTGTGTGCTTTTAGTTAACAAATAATAAAAAAACAATCATGTAAATCGTGTGTTAAGTGGTCAATTCGCCAGGCTGCCCGCGACTCCAAACCACAACACACAATCACAACACTAGCACAAAGAGCGTTGACAGAGGAGCAATATTTTAACCCTTCCCTGTATATACATTTTAGAAACTTGTAAATTTGTTCGGAAACATCCAGAACTGTATTCAAAACGCGAAGACATACAGACACGCTATCTACTCAGACACCCATCAAGGCTTAACTTACCAAGCTCTCGATTAAAAATGCACTCTAAAAGTCCCTACGTAATGTCTATTAAATTATATAATAAACTACCCGCAGCAATAAAAGGAGATGACAAAATAAACATATTCTTAAAAAAACTTAGACTATTTTTGATAAAGAAAAGCTATTACTCAATAAACGAATACCTGAGTGATAAACTTATAAAGTAATAACTTTGGTAGGTACCTACTCGACTTTAAACTATATTTAAATCATTACCATCTTTTTATTTCTTCTTTTTTTATTTCATTTTCACTCATATTTTGTATCTTGTGTTTAATATTGCTATTAGTGTATCATAATTATAATATCTTAATAATTATTTTATCTTTAATCATTATTTTTATATTATTATACATAGTAAGTTTTCTAATGCTACAAAATTAACAAATGCTTCCTCTCTCCTAACTCACTTATTTTGCTGTGCCCGACAGGGTCCATATGATCTAATTATAAGTTTACCCCATAGAGAATAGAATACATGTGGAATGCAATTAAAGTATTGAGTATTGAGCAGATAGCCTAGGTAATTGCATTAGTGTTTGTGAATTAGTATTCACTGGTCAGCTTAGCGGAAACTTACATTTGACAATTACAAATGTCACTCACTTTGCTTATCTGTAATTAATAGACAATAGAACATTGATTGTTGGCACGAATGACGTTCCTGGCCGTAACGCTGACAACATACTCACAGCTAATATTGTATTTTGAAAATGGAATGGATGAATGAATGGAAAATTCGAGATATACTGCCGAAGGTATACGCTTTGTTCTTAATCAAAACAAAGTTAACAGTCAATCAATTAATTAACCCTATCGCAGTCTACTGCTAGACATTTTGAACGGTTTTATTTGTTTTGCTCCGTTTGTTGATGTTTTTTTTTTATATTACAGAGACGACGCGAGTCTTGTAGAACAATTTTCATGAAGCTTACTTAGAAATATTATAGAATTTGAAACAAGAGTCGCGTCGCGCTGTTGCGTCGCGTCTGTTTGTGAAAGCCTTTGAGAGGAAAGATTTTATTGTTTGTAGTGGATAAACTCAAAAAATACTGAACCGATTTTAAAAATTCTTTCACCTTATCGCGTCGCGGCAACCTGAAGAAACCTTTACCCTATAACTGGGTTGAGGAAGTCAAATAGGCAGTAGTTGCATGTTTAATACTGGTATTTAATTGCACCGAAATAGACCAGGAGCCGGAAAAGACTCAGCAGACTGATTTTATAAAATGAAAATACAACTATTGAAATTGAAACTTAAAAAACAAAATAAGCCCTTCTAAAGAGCAACTGATTACCCCCCCAAATACTTACATGAGTATCAATTTTATGAGTCGGCTAATTTAGCAACATTTAATCTGCGACACAACCATCAGATATAAACAGATAGTGTATCGTCAAACAAATAGGGACGTTGCAAGTGGAAACAGTTCCCATGCAAAGATTCATTGTGATATATTTCGCAGTACAAATAATAGGACGGCTTTGCTCATAGATCAAGGAAAGAGATGGGTCGTTTCAATTTGGTGTTGCGGTTAAAATTAAAGTAGGTATAGGTGAGTTAATGATGTGTCATCATTTCAGTTGATAGGCGTCAACTGTTGGATATAGGTCCAGGTTGAAAATCCAGCGCGAAAAAAACCTAACCCCGAGTTTATTACCGGTAGGTACTAAAAATGGAAACTGAAAAATAAACAAGTAGACAGGCACTTTTGAATGGTCAAGGAGACGGTCAATCAGAACCAAATTTCTGACTAATGAAGCAAACGGAAAAGAACGGAGATTGGAGACGGTGCAAAATCATTGGACAGTCTTCTAAATCAAATATTACAATGCAGAGAATACACAAAAAAAAAAAAAAAGATTTTCGAAGTCTAACAACTAAATGCCACTATTTTGCCTACAGCGACCCCTCTGTAACGTACCTAATCTGCACAGGTATAGCACGAGGGGCGCACGCGCACGCCCCTGGCACGCGTGGGAACGCTGGCGCGGGCGCAGCGATATCAACTATATTAGCACTTGTCTCGGCGATAAAACGATCACTTTTCACTGGGGTTAATGAAACGGACAGTTAAACACGGCTGTAGGGGAGGCCTTTAGTGTAGCAGGTAGATACACCATGTGAAAGTATTTGGGAGGTTTTGATTAATGAGGGAGCGGAATATTAAATACTAGCTTCTGCCCGCGACTTCGTTCGCGTCAAATTTTTTCTCCCGTGACCCTTTCCGTCGCATCGAATTGCTAGTTTACGTCCATTTTTCGTTGCTGCTCCACTTCTTTTGACTGTAGCGTAATGTTATATAGCCTTTCTCAATAAATAGGCTACCCAACACAAAAATATTTTTTCAATTCAGACCAGTAGTTCCTGAGATTAGCGCGTTCAACCAAACAAACATACAAACAAACAAACTCTTCAGCTTTATAATATTAAGTATAGATTTTGTAAATATATTAGCGATCTGCACCCTTATTCAAATGTGCTTTGGCTTGGAAAACATCGAGAATTCCTTATTATACACGGTCAAATAAACAAAAAAAAAAAAGTTGTTTTCATCATACGAACATTAATTTTTGTTTTTATATTTGCCAGCGTCTACATGGACCCCGTTATTAGTTAGGGGCCGCTAAGGCCGGTCCAGGAAGAGGTAACGAGGTGGTATAGACCGCAAGGGTGCATGTCCAGTAGATCAACGCGATTACACAGAGACACGAAAAACGACTAAATAATTTATAAATTATAATATGTATAGTTCTTTAAAGGAGCTCTCCCTGCGTGTGTTTGTAACGTGGTACAGTTCTTCACGCACACTTTCACAGTATGTTTGTAAACTTTGGTTAACACAAGTAAAGCGCGCGTCGCTTTCGTGAGATACAAGTACTGAATCTCTTTTTTTTTCAGCGTCTTGACTTACCCCTCAGTTTGATTGACTTCATTACCTTTATAAGGTGGTAGCTGGGATAGACTGAAAGTGAAGAATGGGAAGTTATTGTAAGATAACTATGACCAGCATTGGACTGCAATAAGCCAAATCGATTGAGAAGTTATATTCAGATAAACTTCATGAGGACACAAAAACTATTGTAAGTAAATTTTGTAGTGGATCTTCGAGTAAAACTTGCTGAAATTACCTGAAAATTTAATGTTTTATCTTCTGAAATCAGTGTTACAAGTTACAAACAAGCCGCAAACACGTAAAACAAATTCAAAGTACAGCTTAACAATCTCACGGTGAGAATGGAAGCCGAACTCATAGTGTTTCAAACGTACGTGTTGCTAATTACAATTACACAACAAAGAGGTATTAAATAAAAGCCACGGAGCGAATTCACGAGCTCACAGTTAAACCAGGAACGCGGCAAAGTAAATAGGTAGGTTTATATTTTTTCCGAGAACGCCTTTTATAATCATACCTTGTCGTTTGTGCCGTTAAAAAGAGGACCCCCCACTAAGTTGCCGACGAGCCAAAGTTCAGGGATTAAAATTCCAGCTGAAATTTCAGGTGAAGCAGTTTCGTGGCTGATTTTAATTTAATTTAGGTTTTAAACACTTAGTACTAGTTTTTGGAATTGTACCTTTAAATAGTGGTACTGTGGAACTTTATTCTTCAAAGTCCTCTTCAAACAAATCAAAATTAGTTTCGTGATTATTTGTGACATTGTGTGCAGAGAGTTCTATCGATCGGGGTGAATCAAAACTTAGGATTGTGGTATAAAAATTGTAGCAACTTATCATTATGGCTGTAACCTGCTAAGGGTTAAGCAGAGGCGTACATATATTGCACCTACAATCATATCATCATCATGACTCCAGACAACGTTCACTGCTGGACATAGGCCTCCCCCAACTGGGGGGTTACCATAATTGCCAAGCTTGGCAAGCGGTTTGACGATCACAGTGTGATGGCAAGATGCATAGACAACGCTGCTGCCCATTGTCTTGTTTGTCCCTTAGTCGCCTTTTACGACACCCACGGGAAGAAATGTGATAGTGCTATTCTTCACGTCTCGCACCACAGACAACCATATGATAACAATCATATGATTTCGATATATTGCAACAGTCGTTACCCAGTGGTAACGGTCCCGACTTACGGGTTGTGTAGGACATGGGTACAAACTCCGGCAGCGGCTTTACTTGGTGTCAATAATTTCAACACAACTACTTTCAAAACGGTGAAGGAAAACATTGTGAGGAAATGTCCTAGAACTAAGAATTTTAACACATGTGACATCTAATTCTGCTTAGTAAGCTACAAACCAGTAAGTTGAACAGTGGTGGCCCAGTGGTAACGGCCGCGAGTTACGAGTTGTAGGTTGTGGGTTCGGACCCAAGCAGGCACTTTGAGTAAATTATTTCATCACCATTGCTCTCAAAACGGTGAAGAAAAATATCGTGAGAAACCGGCATGTCTTAGAACCATAATTCGAAGACATGTGACATCTGCCAACCCGCACTGGGCCCGCGTGGTGGAACATGGCCCACACGCTCTCACAGAGAGGAGGCCTATGTCCCAGCAGTGGCAACGTTATAGGCTGATGATGATGAAACTACAAACCAATACAAAGCGTTTATGGTATTATGGCTGTATGTAAACATAAATGAAATGAAAAAATACTGACGTGCGCTTTTTTGCTATGCTTTATTGTTATAACCGAATTTGAACATTAATATACATTTAGCATATAATGTTCAAATTCATTTGAGATACTCTTGAGGTCTGTGGATCTTAACCTAGACGCGGTCATCATGAACCAAATTACACAGAGTGTGCGCCCATCTGAGTTCGAACGACCAGCAAACTACTACCAAACCTATATCCAATTACAAACAGAATCATTCTGAAAGAATATTGCGAATCCAATACTTCTTATGTTCCATACTATCACCCGTTAGCGTAAACAACGTATGAGTGGATAACGCAATGAATGGTGTTGAACTGTCAAAACTCAATTCCCCCGCTGGGGCTTCACCTGGACGTTAGTACACGTTTACATGGTAAGTACTTACTACTTAGGATAAACAAAGCTTCAGATAATAGAAAACTATGTTATTTCCTACGATAGCAGTCCTGGACTGTAATACGCCGTTATCTGCGCTCAATCCGAACAGTTCTGCTGTTTACTAGGGCTGATACACAACATAAACACGCCCTGTTTGTACAGGTGCCATTATCGGACTGATTGTCAAGACAATATTCATTTCGAATGTTAGTGATAAGTTTAGGTGGCAAGCCACTACTGCTGCAGCGGGAGAGGTGCATTCGCTGAAGTATTCCCTGAAGTAGGGCTCATAATTAAAATTTTCTTCTGATTTTAGAATTGTCAGGTCACCGTCAGGTTTTCATTATTTCAGCCGGAAAACATCCACTGGAATACATTTTTTTTTTGATCTCGAGGTGGAAATCCTCATGGATGTCTTCCGCCCTGGGGTGGGCGGAGGGGTCTGTCAGACTCTTACTGACTAAAACCACCCCGGTGTTCCATCCCACACCTACGTCGGGGACCACGGGAACCAATATGTCTTCCGCGATCCCTGACTGGTGCAGGCCCGCCTTTGCGGGCCTCCTCACGTTGGGGGGGAGTGAGGTGTTAAACTCCCCCCCATACATCACAGAGAGGCGCGTGTGGAACACTACGCACCACCATTTCGGCTCCTAAGGAATAGGGGGCGACGGATGTCCCCAGATCCGTCACCCCTGGACCCATTTAGGTGGGCTGAAAGAGAGCGTTGTCCGCCCTCCGCCGACGCCCGGTGCACCTGCTGCGGGCTGGGTAAGCGGAAGATATCTCCCGCTCCCTTTCCGCAGCCTCCTTCTGCGACATGACTGTTTCGCAGAAGGATACCACCGTGTCCCAGGACTCCTCGCCGCCGACCATGGACTTGACCACAGCCGGCAGCGATAGGTCGCTGACTACTTCTGAGACGAGGGCACGACGCGGCTCCTCCCAAGCGGTACATTCTGCCAGCGTATTTATTTATTTATTTATTTTTTTCTCACCACAATAAACATTACATTACATTACAGGTTGTTACACTTGGGTACGATATGGTTTCGTTTACTGTGGGAGACTGGTGCCTAAGCTAGGCTTTAAGGGCCTGTGTTTCAGGTCACCAGGTCTCCACCCTCTAGCAGTTAAATGCATGTTTTATAAAAAAGTTAATTAGCAGGTAGTATGTAGCTCAACATAAATGAAAAATGAGATAGAGAAAAAAAAAAAAAAAGAACAGCAAAACGGCAAAAGAAACTAATATCCTATGGTTTGGTATGGTGTTTAGTGTTGTTAGTAAACATTTGTTGTGAGAACGTGTGTAGGTAGGTGTGTCTCGTGTGCGTATGTCTGCGTTTGTAGGGGTGCGTGTGTGAGTGTGGGTGAGGATTTATTGGATAGCATTTGGTATACTTTAAGTCACGGCGTGAAGTAGTTTTTCGGTGTCATCATAGTTGAGTCCCAGAAGCCACGTGGTGAGCTTCATTTTGCATTGACCCTTATTGAGATTATATATGGGTTGAATAAGGTTGATTTTGTTGTACAAAAATCGACCCAGATAGCAAAAGAAGCGGTTAGAACAGTAGAAAGGGGAGAGTGAGTGCGACTTATATATGTACGTATGCGCGGTACACATAAGCCAACTCCAAGCACTTCGACAGGTTTTGCGCTTCTCGCATCCATCGGATTTCTGCGTCCTTCACTAGGTCATCGTTCCGTAGCCAAGGGTAGATGAATTGCTGGCAATAGAAGCCGTTTTTTGGGAGGGTTTGCCATAATAGCCACGATTGGTAGGTGGGTTGGCTATCGCAGTAGAAATTAAATGCGTAGAGAACGCTGCTGCCAATTCTCTAGTAAGTCCCATAGCGGCCTTTTTCGACACCCACGGGAAAGAAATGGGTTGATGCTATTTTTAACGTCCAGGACTACACGCACTTCAAGTTATATGTTAATTAAAATATAATTCGGTATATTTATTTTACCTGGACAACAGCAACCGAACATCAACTTTATTCTAACGAGCATATAGACTTGTGGCAACAACCCAAAAGCAACGTTACTGTAACAAAAACAAAGATCACTTTGGTTTTGTCAGTAACTTCGCATTTAAGGATTCCTTAAATTATATAATCACCTTATTGTAAATACCTACATTCTGAGCAAATAAAATAATATTCTATTCTATTTTTAATAAAATCCAAAAGTAAAAGTAGGTATCGGCTAAGTAGCAGTTGGTCTGCGGATGGGTGATCATCTCTACATACCCTTCGTGCTTCGGAAAGCACGTGAAGTCGTTGGATCCGGCTGTCTTTCGAGGATCTTTGACAGTCGATATGGGTCGTCAGAAGCCCGAAAAATTTACAACTAGCCTTGCCTTGGGATATCGTATTGCCCACTAACTGGATTGTGGAGGTCAGACAGGCAGTCGTTCCATGTAAAATATTAGTATTCTGCTGCATCCGGTTAGACTGGAAGCCGAACGCCGCCGGGTGGCGTCGTGTTGTCTATTGTAATAATAAAAGCCCTTTGAAATATTGTATAATGACTGTGTGATCTATAAAATGTCCCTTAATTCGGTGTGCCTTTTGGCATAGGCCTCCTCCAACTGTCTCCATTGGATTCGGTTTACCACAACCCTTATCCAATATGGTCCCAAGGTCAGAAGAATTTCGTCTTCCCATCTTCTTGTTGTCTAATGTACTAAAGAGATAATATCAGAAAGTCTAACCATTGGTACGCTTAATGGAAAAAAAATAGAGTAATAAAATGGACCCTATAAAAACGGGTCATTCGATGTGAACTATCAACGAAACTCATCGGAGCAATATTTGTTCGCTGCGTTCAAACACAATAAATTCACAAGTCAGTATTTGCGGACCACTAAAATCTGTGCGGAAAATGTTTTCCCATCAATTGGCAGAGTATTTATTGTAAGCAACAATGAGCAACATCCCACGGGCAATAAATGCGAGCAAACAAGGGCGGGCGCACACTGGCAGACTTATCAATCGCTCCGTTTGACGTTTAGTGGCGCGCGAGCGTCGGCCGGCTTAAGAGCGCGTGCACACGCCGGCAGCGCCACGCGGCCCGTGCACGTATGCTGTGGAATATGTTGGAAGGGTGGCGGGGCTTAAGATGTTTGGTATGTTCATAATAATAGGTATACCAGACCGAGTTCAGAACTTGTGGATTTCGTATCAAATGTTGGTTGATAGTTGGCTGTCTGTCAATTACATATTTTACCCTAGCTATGGTTTCTATATTGCAGTCCGTTCACACTAATTTTGCCACTCCCAAAATCAAAGTGATCTTTGTTTTCGATAAAATAAGGTTGCTATTGTGTTTTTGCGAAAAACGAGTCTGCCAATATCACTGTAATCTTTATTCTCATCATCTTAACGTTGTGGTTGGGTTGCTGCTCTTAATAACTGTAAACGGATTTGAGCAAATATGGTTTTAACTCTAGTAAAAGTTCGGCTCTCATGGATTTATCTCCGATCTTTATAATTATGTGGATGCTCACATAGAACACCTACTCTCATAAAGGTCGGAGATTCTACACTTGAAGTGTACGATTATGTTTACCTAGGACAAACTATCCAGCACCCTAATTGCGAAACGCACAATTTATCAGAATCTGAATGGGATTGAAGATTATTTCTAAACCATTGCGTCATTTGTTCGAATAAATTGTCGGCTCAGCAACGTAAATAACGCGATGAGTGTTGTTTAACTATGAATATTAAACCAATTCCTACCGATAAAAAGTTCCGCAATTACCCCTCTGTATGGTAGTTCCAACTTCGAGAAATAAATCAATCATCGAATCCGACTTGGCTGGACAGTGTTCGGGAAACTACGCAATATTTTCTCGTCCCATATACCGCTGTGTCTCAAGATGAAAGTCTTCCACCAGTGCATGTTGCCAGTTGACCTGTGGTACTGAACCGTGGTCGTCGTGGTAGTCACCCAAAGGGCAATGGAACTGCCCTTTGGATGCAATCAGTGATCAGATGATTTTAGTTTTCGTTGGAGTTTCACTACGCTACAGAAATAAAGATATCCGTAGGAGAACCAAGGTAACTGGCAGCCCGAAGAATTGCCAAACTTTAGTGAAAGCCACTTTAAAAATAAATATGGCACCCTAGAGGACATAAAGTCATGAACTAAAAAATCATATTCATTGTAATGTTCAGAGGGTAGCCGTGGTCGTATGCCACCTACGCTAACAAAACAAAACATTCTAATAGTAGTAAGCGATCATAAGCTTTAGGACAGTGGCTATCCTCTGAACATCGCTATGTATATATAATAAACTAGCTTTTGCCCGAGGCTTCGCTCACGTTAAATTCGGGGTAACACGGTTCCCCTTTCCTGATTTAGAACACAGAAGAGAACTCGGAACAGAATGTTATTTTAATACGCTACTGTAGACGATATTATACGTCTTTCCATTTGGGGATAGAATGTAAATATTCTGGGCATTGGACACACGCGAACATGCTACATACAATTGTCCATGGGAAAAGCACGGCTTTTCTAAGTTCACCCTAGCCACCTAAAAAAGAAAAAAGTATCCTATGTCACTTTCCATTCCTTCAACTATCTTCGCTTAAAAAAACACGTTAATTCGTCGCTCTGTTTTGCCGTGAAAGACGGACAAACAGACACACACACTTTCCCATTTATAATATTAGTATGGATACACTGAAATTTATTGCGCATACATTTAGTAGACGATAAATATAAGTTGCATAACAATTTCAGGTGAGAACACTTTCTTGTTTGATACTCCATGCACTGTTTAGCGCCGAGAGTAAAAAATCTAACACAGTATTTCTTCGACGCCCTGAGACTTATTCGAGCTGCACTCTGTTGAATTATCAATGGTCGATTCAACACCGAGAGTTTATTTTTCCAGTGCGTGAAAAAATCCGACCCGTCTTTTTTACATACGTATCAACCTCAACTTAGAGAGAGATTATCGTGGTCTTTGAAATAATAAAACTGTCCAAATTCGACGAAGTGTCAATATGAATTCACACTAGCTTGCAGTCATTTTTATGGAGTCTGTGCCAGCTTCCCCCTTCGAATAGGCAACAGCGTAGCTTCCTACCTTAATCTGCGTACCTTCCGCCACGAGGTTTATGGACGCCGGATTAGCGCTCGTTGGCGGCCATATTAGTTCGGGAGGATGGAAGCCAACAAGTTTTATTTATTGCTAACGGGGTCTGTTATGGAAATCTGAGCCAGAAGTTGACTGTAGTACGTTGTGTTTTTGCACGATTACGCTGTCAAGTGATGTTAAAAGCAGTAAGTAACCATTGTTTGTTTTAAGTCTCATTTAAGATACTCTCTGAGCACTAAAAGTATTATACTGCGTTCGCGATTTTGTTTCCAAACATGTAAACTAATACGTGTTTTTGGAACACTTGCCTGGAAAGACGGAATGAATCCTGCGGTGGGTCATAAAACAATACACATTAAGTTCAGTTCATATAACGAAAAAAAAAAACAAATGGGATTCCATAGTCCACAAGCAAGCAAAAGAGCAGTGGCTGTCGCGATTACGAGTTGTAGGTTCGAACACAGACAGGCATTTTACTTTGTGTAAAGTGAAACGCCTACGTGTACCACGTACATCTATGAATTATAGGCAGAACAGTTACATTGTGCGAGCAAGCAGAAATTTCAATGATATATGCAAGGAATTTAATTTTGATCCATTCACAATAAGTGTGAATTCAGCCAGAAGGTGCTTAAGCCTTAAATTTTTCAAGTAGCGGTAGGTTCTATTATTTGTTTTTTTCTATTATTTCAGCCATATGCTAAGGGGAAAAGCTTACGAATGGATATGTAGCTATTTAAGTAACAGAAAACAATGTACAGAGATATCTAAGGTAGTAAAAAAAGGCAGCAGAATATATTTCAAAGAAAAATATAGATCAATGCCGATGATAAATAGAAGCGGTGTGCCTCAGGGAAGCATTATCGGCCCTTTACTTTTTTTGATCTACATTAACGATCTTCCGGAAGCAACTTTGCAAAAATGTATTCTTTTTGCAGATGATACTACAATTATCATAAAATGTCAGGATAAAAACGCTTGCAAATCAGATACCGAAAAGGCTTTGTCAGATATAGTAAGTTGGATGGAAAATAACAATTTAAACATAAACATAAGTAAAACAAAAGTAATCGAATTTCACTCCTACAATACAAAACCTTTAACTTTGGATATTTCTTATAATGACAAAAAAGTAGAACAAACTGATAGTCTAAAATTTTTAGGACTTAATATAGATAAACATTTAAATTGGAAGAGCCATATAGAGACAATTTGTCAGAAACTTGATAGGTTTGTGTTTGCATTAAAAAAAATAAGACAAAACGTTTCTGTAGAAGCTGCCCTATCGGCCTACCATGGATATGTGTCATCCGTGCTGAGCTATGGTTTAATAATGTGGGGAAACTCGACCGACGTCGACAGAGTTTTTAAAATTCAAAAACGATGCATTCGAGTCATCAATAAGGCATGGTTCCTAGACAGTTGTCAACCTTTATTTAAAAAATATAAAATTCTACCAATTCCATGTATGTACATAAAAGATATCTGCATCTTTACAAAAAAACATATGCACTACTTTAAACAACGTAGTGAGGTACTACCTAGACAAAAACGGGCAAAATTTCGCAACCTACTTTATCAACCACCCTGTCATAAAGATGTGTATAAGAAAAATGTGTATAATATGTGTGTTTTAATTTATAATAACTTACCGAATGAACTGAAACTATTAAAGGGTAATGTGTTCAAGACTAAATTGACAGAATGGCTTCTAAAGTGTTGTTTTTATAGTATTAAAGAATTTATGGGACATACAAATACAAATTTAAATTTAGTGTAATTATTAATATATAATCAATATAAATTAAAATTTAAGTATTTAGTGAATAATAATTGTATAATAATTAATGTAATCAATGTAATCAATGTGCTATGTGTATAATTTATATAATTAATATTTGCACGCTTGCTCGCAGGCAGAATACAATTACTCTTAGGTTATAAGATCTCACCTTCCCTAAAAATGTATGTATTTCTTGCAAATAAACATTTGATTTGATTTGATTTGATTAGTTTAATGTATTTTTCTTTAATTAAGATGATGTGTTTTTTTTGTTTTTTGTTTTTGTGCTCACACCATAATATTAATATAAATCTATACGTGAGGACTTGTAATTGACTTTCGGATGTCTATGGTTTCCTTTTCGTCTGTTTTAATTAGCTGTAAGTCCTCCATGTACTAAATAAATAAATAAAGGATTTCATCACCACTGCCCTGATAACGGTAAAGGAAACCATGTTTTAGAACCAATGATTCGAAGACAAGTGACATCTACAAACCCACCCTGGGCCCAAATCAATATTTTATCTAATTTTTTTAACGCAAGGTTATTTCATTTCATGGCGTATTTATTTCAAATATCTTCAGCTACACAATCTTCATTCACCAAGGACGATGAGAAGAAGGTTCACAAACACATGGTACAGGCAACACAAGGAAGGTTGGCAGCCAAATCTATCAAATCCACAATAATCTTTATTTTCGTCACAATAAGCTCACTATTGGGTTGCTGATCTCTGAGGTAAAATAAATTACTACTGTACATATTTTGTTGAGTGATTTAGAATTCCGTTTTTGGTCGGAAGAGCTCACTAATTCAATCAGTGAAATACAAACCCCAAATTATAACATTGTGGTTATAGCATCAAATCATACTGAAATCTATTCATTCCTACCGTTTTCAAAACTATGTTGGGGTCGGTCTCCAGTTTAAGCGGATGCAGATATCAGTATTTTACATGGAGGGACTGCCAATCTGATCTCCCCAACCCAGTTACTGGGTAATATAATACCCCTTAGTAAGACTGGTTGCCAGACTTTCAGGCTTCTTACGACCCGTAACGACAATCAAAGATCCACGTAGGACAGCCAGCTTGCGTAGCATGACCACCGTAGAAAGAGGTTTTGTCGACGGAAGAATAGACAAAGTGATAGTTCACACAAAGTAAAAATTAACATCAATAAACAAAAATTTTCCAAAGTCTCTTTATTTATTTACTCACGGTTGTTGTTTTGTTTTAAATCTAAATAATCTATGGTAAGCCCCCCAAATCGGGGAGGCCTAAGTCCAGCAGTGGACGTTTTACGGCTGAAATGATGATACTGAATTCAGCAATACAAAAATTTCAAGTAATATCCATACAAATATTGCGAAAGTAACTCATTCGCCATAGCACAATCATGCCCCACTGCTGGGACACAGGCCTTGTCTCTGTGACACGGAGTGGCCCGTAATCCACCACGCAGGCAGCCGTGCCATAGCGATGTCACATGTCTTCGAATTTTCCCTTCAAGGACATACCGGTTTCTTCACCATGTTTTTCTTCACCGATTTGAGAGAATAATATAATATATTTCAACTCCATACCATATTTTGCCATAACTATATATACATACACACACAGCACGATATAATAATCTTAGTACCCATAATTTTATTTTAAGCTTTTTCATTTCTGTTATTGTATTTTATTTTATCTCATTTTTACGTACCTATTAAAAATTGTATTTTGTCGTACTTAAGCGTAACTTGGTGTTTTCCTATGTTGACATTAGTGTCTAAGACAAATAAAATGGGAGAGGGCGCTGACTCCTGACATACAGGTACACCTAGTTCAGGAGTCAAAGGCTTCAAAAATTTAGGTAAACAATGATGTCAATAAAGAATTACGAATTACGATAATACTAAACCACGAAACGCCACCTGCTATGATCCTTATATACTCCTTTTGCTTCGTTTAGGTTCATACCATGGGTCATACACACACGCCGGTTGCAAGTACTACGCACCTAACCTTCCTGAATAATATCACCAATAAAGTCACTATATGTCCTCCCAGGGCGTCACCTCCCGGCGATTCCACTCACATCTGCCTTGTCAATACCTTTTATAAGCCGTCCTTCATTCATCCTCTCAACATGACCAAACTATCTTAGTATACTCTTTTCAATTTACTGAAATTAAAATCTCGTGAAATTTTCCACGTAACTGTAAACCTCCACTGTTCGTTTAATCATATTGACTGCCTATTAAATAACTTATTACAGTGAAACCCCACCTGCATGTAAAATTAACAATACAGCAAACATACGAGTATCTAATATTTTAGTGGTTTTCAGTAGAAATATTTGGGAAAGCAATAATTGAGATACTTGAATCGTTGATGGTCCGTGCATCACATGTATTTAATGTAGTTTTGGTCTGACTATATCATTAATGTTTTATATGTTTATGTTATATTTATGCTGAAACTCGGGCCTGTATAATAAAATAAATACTCATTTTGCCTCTGTACGGTCAGACACGCACGCCGGTTGTGAGTACTCATCTTCTTAGGAACATAAAATAAAGTATAATAGTTTATTCAAACACCCATTGGACATACCATGAATTTCCCCAAAATAGACAGTTCCCGTGATTTAAATTGCTTAAGACATAAGTGGTGGTGGTGGAAATGCTTGTCATGGTATGGGCATATGGTACGGGGGAATGAGGAATGTTTTGAATAAGAATGTCCATGGCTATAGCGGTAGAAAGAGACCAAAAAAGGGATGGATGGACTGTGTGAATGATGATATGGTAAGAGAGGGTTATAGAGGCTAATAGAGAAAAACCGGCCAAGTGCGAGTCGGACTCGCGCACCGAGGGTTCCGTACAAACCTTCAGGTATTCACGGTTTATGTATAAGGTTTATGTTTCTGAAATTAAATGTTTTTTTTTTTAATTTTTATATTTGAGTTGATTGAATGAAAGGTAAATTGTGGTTTACGATTCCTGACGTGTTAAAAAAAACTACTTACTAGATCTCGTTCAAACCAATTTTCGGTGAAAGTTTATATGGCAATGTACATCATATATTTTTTTTTAGTTTTATCATTCTCTTATTATAGAAGTTACGGGGGGGGGGGGGGAGCACATTTTAGTTGCGCCGACAAAAAAAAAATTGGGATCACTGGCCGGTGAATTGATTTAGCGAATACATTGTTTAGTAGGTACTAACCGTTATTGAAATATTCATCTTTCTAAAATACCAGGCCATATTCATTTGTATCGTGAAAGTTACTTTTCAATCTATCTATCTATCTGTCTTTACTAATAAAGCACTTTAATTTAATATCCAAATCAGCTTTAATAAAAATTTAAAAAAAAATCGCTTATGATTTTATGTCCTCCGTCGGGCGGCATAATTCAATTTAACGTGACTTCACATAACCTATACATATACCTGCTGACGGTCAACACGCTTCCAACGTTACTTCAGTCGTCAAAATAAGATAATGAGTTTAGAAGTTATGAGGGGTACAATACCGGTTTCCTTTACCATGTTGAGAGCAGTAGTTTTTATTTATTTTATTTATTTATTTTGACCAACCAACAACTGTATATACTCATACAATATAAAAATGTTTTTCTACAAACTAAGGTTAGTATTACAGTTTATTATAGGTTAGCACCGCATGCCCCATAAAAGTAAAAACGATGATACAAATATACACGATGCTAAAAAATTAAATTACATTTAAGAGACATATAAAAACCAAGAGAAAATTTAAAAAAAATTAAGATTAAAACACAAAACATGAAATAAATCTACCAAACTGCTCACCTGAGGTCGAATTCACGACCTACGACACGTAAGGAAGGCGTTACCACTAGGCCACCAGTCCTCAAAAACCAATACTTATACTTACTATTCAAATTAATGTCAGTCACAGAACAGCATCACGGGTCACAATGAAGTTTTTAATATACATTTACATCCCAACCGCGATCGTACATAATAATAGTAATTATATAAAGTAGTAAGCGATGCAATATATCAATTCATAGTGGGGTACGCACCGCAAATTAAATGGAAGCTATTAAAGAGCTCAGTATTGTCACCTAGGGCATGAATTATTTATAACTGAATTATGCGGATGGTGGGAAAATGGCGATCGCAGCGACAAAGGGGAAATAATGATTTTGTCAGCCTCGTTCTAGGTAATCCTTTTGGCATTTAAGTATTAGAAGAAAGTATGGAGGGATTTAAACTGATGGTCGGGTGAGAGTCATTCTATTTGAGGACTTACTTTTCGGTTTGGATTGCTGAAAAAATGTTATTCTAAAGACTTTTGATATAGTAATTATCACACCCGGAGGTAAATTAAATTATTTATTTTATGATTATTGGTCCATGAGGTGACATATAATTACTTACATATCCTACCTCAATAGGTGCACAAATATCTATTACTAGCTTCTGCCGTCGACTTCGTTCGCGTCAAATTTTTGCTCCCCTGACTCTTCCCATCGCAACGAATTGCCTGCCAGTTTTCGTACATTTTTCGTTGCTGCACTATTCCTTTTGATCATAGCGTGATGTTATATAGCTTATAGCTTTTCTCAATAAATAAGCTACCCATCACAAAAAGAATTTTTCGATTCTGACTAGTAGTTCCTGAGATTACCGCGTTCAACCAAACAAACTCTCCAGCTTTATAATATTAAGTATAGATAATAAAAATATGCACATACCTAAATTCACGCCTTTTTCCCATGGGGCTAGGCAGAAACTACAGAACGCCATCCGCTCCGATTCTTACATACCTAATACTTTTGCTTGTTTTACGTAAGTACACACATAAGGATGCTGCACCTTAATTGTGTTATCAACTCAGCCTATCGCAGTCCACTGCTGGACATAGGCCTCTCCGATATCGCACTACAACACCCTCTCCTCCGCCTTCCGCATCCAGTTTGCCCCAGCCACTTTCTTTAAGTCGTCGGTCCACCTAGCTGGGGGGCGTCCCACGCTACGCTTGCCGATACGCGGTCTCCACTCCAGGACTCGTCTGCTCCACCGGCCATCGGTCCTTCGACAGACCAGCCCACTACCACTTCAGCTTCACTGTCACTTCATCACTTAATTGTGTAACTCGCTATTAATCAAAATCTCAATAATTTTGAAAGAGATTGCTAAATCCATTGCTTCATCTGTTCCAAAAACTGTGTTTGCCTAACAACGCAATGAATGTTTGTGAATTGTCACAATGAAAGGTATTCCTGTTTTTATACTCTTTGTTATGAATTTTCTACTGTACAATAAAAGATGTTAAAATAAATAAAAAATGCTAAGGGAAAACGAAGTTATAGTGCGGGCGGGTGATGGAACGCGACAAAGTAACACACACTAGCACGAAATTTAACGCACACTACGTCGGAAATAATAAAGGACACAAAAAAACTCACAAAGCTGGTAGTTTGTCGCTGATCACTTGTCGCCTGGCAGTAAATATACCTAGTGGGCCGCGACAGCCTGATTTTAATAAAATTGAGCTCGGTAGCCTACAGACCTTTTTTTTCAAACACTTTCATTTAATTTTCCAGGTGGGACACTGTATTTTACACCCACTAAACCGATTTCCCCCGTATCCCGATTGTTCAACCGAATGCGTAAATTTCACGACTGTGGTTTTGTTGAAAATATACAATTTGTACCATTTGCGTATTGCGGGACGTAAAGAATTATCCACGATCCCATTTCTTCCCGTGGGTGTCGTAGAAGGCGACTAAGGTACCTACTTACTAGAGAATGGGCCGCAGCGTTCTCTATACATATGTCCACCATACTGCGATTGCCAACCCGTCTGCCAAGCGTAGCGATTATGGCAAAGCTCCGCAGTTGACATCTTTCGGCTGAAGTGACGATGATACAATTCATGGACAAAGAGCTTGAAATGTTACATCGAACGGATGGTATCTAGTTCCATAAACCTGTTTCGTTTCAATAGTTCTCGCCATCTTTGAAAGTATATTTTTGCAGAAGTACTTACATTTTTTCTTCTTGTAAGTCAATAATGTATGAGACTGACATACATATAAGCTACCGAAAAGCGTACGTCTAACAAGTTGAAAGTCGATGTAGAAATACGAAACGATTTAAAGGGATTCCCACTTTTAGGCCCCCTGATCTTGTCTTCTCACCTAGAGATTCTGCTATTTCGACCACCCATCCCCAAGCGTACTGCTTGACGGTTATACTCCAGCAGTATATTTTTTAGCTTACGCTCTCCGACTGCTAAGCAAAGGCTTCCCCGAAATCCTTATCCTCCTCATATGATCCTTTCAAGGGCCACCACGACCCAACCCATGCAATACGCGTCTACGTTGTCTCGCCACCTCTTCTTGGGCCGATCTTGGTGGCGCCAACGTTTAGTTTCAATGTTACATGAAAACCTTTCGGTAATGTAGTCCACTAATATTTTTACTGTAATTTATTTGTAACATTTATTATTTCAATAACAGAAAAGAAAACCGTGACCTTTTCAATTTCTGAGCGGTTTGTTGTGTTGCATTGGCAAGATACAGATGGTTTTTTATTTCGACTGATGAACATTGGCATTATACAGTAACACATTACATTATATTTAACATGAAATTATATATAAAACCTTGATGGTGTATTAAATATGAACATAAATTGCATCAACTGGAGGTTTCATCAGCTTTGATATTGGCTGCAAAAGGGTTCAACGATTGGACCACCCGTAACCGCTAAATGCAACAAGATGCCTCTACAATATTTTGTCCCATAAAATTAAACATAAAATAAGAATATGTGTATACATAGAAGAGGACATTAACACTCACAATGAGAATCGTTTAACCGAAGGATCAGACCAACGGGTTTATCATAGTGAGAATAAAGACGTGCAGGTATGACAGACAGACGATTCGTTACAGCTATTCTCATTATAATGAAATGACATAACAGTTAGTCCGTTACGTTGTACAACTTGCGTACGCGCCGGTCAACATTAATACAGACATAACAGGAACGTCGTTAAATGTCTAGGACCTAGGATGAAGAACTGCTAGGTGGAATTTTCTAAAAATATCGTTTTGTTGAGCGCCGTCCCTCTCTCATACAGGTGTTTTAGTTTCTATCTATGACCACGTTTGCATGGACCTTTAGGGAATTGTTTGTTATCTTACACCCTTATTTATTTACTAACATTTGCCCTTGACTTCAACTGCGTGGACTTCAGAATTGGGGCTATCGCGGTGGAATTTTAGCGCACACTGGATTTCAACTCTCCGTACGGAACCAAGCATTGAAAATTCAACAAAGTGCATTGCTTATTTCAACCTCTCTGTAATAATTGCCGTGTGAACGTGGCATTACTCTGTATGTGCTTTCTTAAAAACCGTATAGTCCAGTATGTTGAATGTTAGTGGTAACAAAATCGCTATAAGCCCGCTATAAGTCTATTAAAACTCCGAACTAGGTAAGTAAGGGCCAGCTCAAGCCAAACTGTTCGACTGGCGCCAACGTGCTGTCCACTGCATATCTAATATCTATTTTATGGATTGAGTTGAAAAGATTGACGACTTTCAGGTATGAAAAAAATGCCAAGTGTGTTCATATATTATCTTAAGAACTGTTAAACATACACATACATAATTTGAAAAAAAAAATACAATAAACGAATATAATAATAGAATTCGAATAGAAATATGTATTTGAAGTAAACTCAAATAATGATTATGCCGCCGTGCAAATGTGGTATTTGAGCAAAGGGTTTAGGGTCCTCTTCTGAACGTAGGGGTTGTATATATATGGGGAGGAGTAATTCTATGTACGTATAAATTTACGTGTGATCACATGAAGCTTATACGTTTGGCCCAGACAACAGACATCGATCCACAATTACCCTACATTTATATCGTATCTACACCATTTGTCGACACGCTTCAGTAGACTTAAACTAAACTTGGCTAGTTGAGGTTTTTAAAGCATAATTGGTATCGGTTTCGGTACACGTGCTTACCGAATTCGATACCGAGAAAGAACTCTTTGTTCTTTCTTAGTAGGAACCTATTATTTAGTACAGAAAAAGGAAATCGATCTAGCGTCTAATTCTCCACTTATCCAATTCAATATCCTGCATTTTCCTCATTTTCAACTTAATGAAGCTGGAAGGAAAGCAAGTATTTAATAAGTTATCGCTTATTCTATGCAGGGGGAAGATTACCATTTTATTAATCCCCCAACAGTTAATTTTATTGAAATAAAATTAAATGAGATTCTCACCAAACGAGTCTGCTGAGACGATCTAAATTCCTAATGATTAAACATGAAGTTTATGAAGTGGGTACGGAAATACGTAGATTTAATTAGGTATAATATTATGGTCTTCTTATAAATTGACAGCCAGCGCTCCTTTAGAAAGATACTGGAGATTTCTTCTTGATGTGATGTGTTCATTAATTTAGACTGTACGTACTAAGTTATTCATTTAAAAATAAGCCACTCGGTTTTTTAAAAATATTTCATTATTTCTGATTATTATTATTTTTTCATGTCAAAAACAAACATATTTGATATTCGTTCTATTCTAAACATACGTAACAAAATGTGTTGTTCTAGGTACCTACTGTGTATTGACTTACTGAGCTACCTATTTACTTAGTATGTACTTACTATTTCCATAATGAAATCGTATAACGTGACGTTTGTCACACAATTTTTTTTTAATGGGAAATCATCAAATGATTTCTCCCGCTCTGGGCGGAGCGGGAGGGCTTGTCAGAATTTTATTGACTAAAACCCACCCGTGTTCCTTCAGTTACCCATATGCCAGGGCCACAGTATCTCGTTTGAACAATCTCGCAACCCTGGCAGGTTGTCATACCTATGCCTCATCATCATAATTTCAGCCGTAAGACGTCCACTGCTGGACTTAGGCCTCCCCCAATTTGGGGGGCTTTGCCATAATCGCCACGCTTGGCAGGCGGGTTGGCGATCGCAGTATGGTGGTAAAATGCATAGAGAACGCTGCTGCCCATTCTCTAGTAAGTCCCTTAGTCGCCTTCAACGACACCCACGGGAAGAAATGGGGTGGTGTTATTCTTTAGGTCCGGCACCACACGGTACCACACCTATGCCTATATAAGTAGATCTGTTGCTAAAAGCGTTTGAGTTTGAGGGCTTTGTGGCTAAGTAAAAGTCGATCAATCAGGTTAAGCTGCGGTTGGTCCATGAATCTGTGACCATCTTTATATGCTAGCTCTTGGGTCACGAGAAGACCTGTCATTTTGAGATTTTATTGAACAGACCATACACACTCGAATCAAGGTACAAAGTTTCAATCCAAAGCGGTTGGAAAATGCAGGATCAAATTAAATTCGCTAGCAATACTTTACCCACGTGTTTGTTATCGATATAGAAAACGAATGGAACGAAAAAGAAAACGAATTTTTAAAATAATAATAATACCCGTAATAAATCAACTGGTTGTGTAATTTTTCGTAGAACTTAAATATCTTTCACGAATTTCCAAAAACCATAACATAATAGTCGTTTGGTTGCGTTAATTTACATGAAAGTGTCATTTAAGGTCTATCAAAAAGTAAAACCATGAAAAAAAAAAACTTTTTTTTGAACTCACTAGTTTTTGATAGTAGGTACTGGTAACCAGCGTGCGTGTATGACAAGATGTATGAACTTAAACGAGACAAAAGGAGTATGTATGGATCGTAGCAGGTGGCGTTCCGTGGTTTCTGCCTAACCCCATGGGAATCGATATCGATACTCAATGCGTAGGTAAAGTATTGCCAGCTCATTTAATTTAACCCTGTATAATTACTGCCACAGCCGCAGTAGCAGCCAGAGGGGTAATTGCGTACTTTTTATCGGTAGTAATTGGTTTCATATTGATAGTTAAACAACATTCATTGCGTTATTTACGTTGCTGAGCCGACAATTTATTCGAACAAATGACGCAATGGTTTTGAAATAATCTTCAATCCCAATCAGATTCTGATAAATAGTGCGTTTCGCAGTTAGGGTGCAGGAATATGGGTTAGCGTTATTAAGCTGATGGTATGTGGACAAATATTATGGTAACAAATAAAAGCCAATATTAATTTTGCTTGCCATCCTGTTCGCAATATTAGTGAAAATTAACCTCATCAAATCAATGTTTCCAGTCAGTTTAGGAAATGTAAGCAAACAGAATCAAATAATCACTCCACATATTATCCCTACCTCTATTCATCTACACTAGAGATGCAGCGAACAGTCGTTGTAGCGAATATCGATAAATTGACTTTCCCTATACCGAATAGTCGAATAACTCGCTATTTTTATTCATCATAATCATCATTTCAGTCGAAAGAAGTCCACTGCTGGACATAGTCCAGACGAAGTTGCGGGCGGAGTGCTAGTATAATACATATTTATGTTTCGTTTCATTGAATGCATAGGGAATGAATAGGGAATATGAATTACTAAGTTAACTGCCTAAATTATTTGCGTACTTTCACCCCGTGACTTCGTCTGTGTGGACTTCAGAATTGGGTCCAGAAGTATTTTATCTGTACTAATATTTTAACGCTAGTTTTTTTACTTGCCCAAGTTTCTAGGCAGATGATAGGATATTTAACATCAGGCTGCGATCCTTAGGAGACGAGCAAAACGAAAAAAGTCGGAAGGAATGCTAAGTGAAAATTAAGTCATAACGCAGCGCAGGCGGGCGATGCGACGCGACACAATGGGTGGGGACGACGGAGTTTTATTAAAATGTGTGGCCGTTTTAGTATATAAGGTGTAACAGAATAGACAGACTAACTACATTTCAGTAATTTTTAAAGTAGTTATTTTTAAGTAAAATATAATCAATATTTTCACATACCTACCACCGATTTAGCCAAAAGAATACAATCACAGTAATGTTACGTGGTTGAACAAACAAAATCGAACAAATAAAGCGATGGATTATCAATAAACTTCAAAATGATTCAGATTCTGATTAATAGTGTGAAGCAATTGGGGACCTGGATACAGGTGATCTTTTCCTAAGAGGTGAGTACTGATTTTAGAACAATAAATTATTATCTTCACTTATCCTTACGCTCAAGCATATTCAAAACTTTCAGATTTCATTATTGCATACTACTATACTTTTAAATCGTGCTTAATCAGGGCCTTCCTACCAGAGTCGCGAGATTTGTTCGAAAGAGATACCGTGACCCTGGCACATGGGCAACTGAAGGCACACGGGTGGGTTTTAGTCAGTAAAAGTCTGACACGCCCTCCCGCTCCACCCAAGAGCGTGAGACGTCAGTTGATGATTTCCCACCCACAAAAAAAATCAGACAAACAATCTATCGAACAAACTTTCAAAATAATCCGAACAATAAAAACTGTATCAAGTTTAAATCTAAAACAAAATGACTAGCTTAAAAGTCACGCGTGAATGTGATGCATAGACAGATGTCGACATTGTCGGTAATCGGATTATCGCGCGCAGCGTGACCACGACGTGATGGACGTCGACGTGAAGACGCGACGTGACGCCACGTTGCGCTGTCATCCTGTCAGTCTGTGACTACTGGCTGCGGGGTTCGCATCAGAGTTTGCAGATGGATACGGTATTTGGGACGCTTGTTTACATGTAAGCAAAGGGACTATTTATCGAGATAGGTATTTAACGCCACTTTTTCATACGAGTTTGGAAAGCTGGTTTTCTCTGCAAATTGTGCATTTTGATAAGACTTCGGGTTGTAAGGGTTGTTGTACCTTCAGAAAATTAGTTCCTTCTTAGTCGGCCATGTATAGCACATCTTCTAATGTACACGATTGCCGTTTACTTTTCCTTAATTTGCAGTTTTATTGCCTTTAGCACATACTATTGCTTATTTATATAGGAGTTTGATGAATAAATAATCTTTACATAGTATAAAACAAACTCGCTTCCCGCGTCTGTACCTTTAGATCTCTTAAACTACCCAACATATTTTAATGCGGTTTTCATTAATAGACAGAGTGATTCAAGAGGAAGGGTTATATTATGCCCCTGGCAAAAGCTAGTCAAATATGCATATCAAATACGTAGGTATACACATATCTGACATCGATTTAAAATTCACATAGGGTTTCTTTATATTGTCACGTGTGTGTAAAATATTGTTCAGCACGAATAAATTTAGTAACTCAGACCACTGCTGCTCTCATTATTGGCATTTTTTTTTCCAATAATATATTTCCTAGACTATGACAGTATCTACAACAATATTTTATCGGAACGTCATGTAGGCTGATACGCCACTGCAGAATCCAAAAGTCTTCGGAATTGCATGTCTGTACTGCCGCAATAAAGGGTTCTGCCGTTCCATCTGATAACCTTCCTCGAAGGGGTTTTTCTCGGAGCTCGGCATTCTCAGGGATTTTTTCGTTTATTACAACTATTACAAACGAAACGATGTTCCCTTCCACTGTCATATTATTTGCTACTACTTAGCATATATTGAGAGTATGGCTAGAAAAGGGTGACTACCAAGATGACAACTGCAGACCACACACACACACACACGCACACACACACACACTGTCACACACACTCATTGTTATCTCATAAGCCTTTTTAATAAAATGTTCATCAGAATTATTACGCAATTATATATATTTTTGTAAAAATGTGTACAATCCACCTAAAGAACACTGTCCTTCAAGATACAGGACTCTCCTAGTTTGAAGGGCAGGGGTCTTACTGAGACAATACTGATGTTACCTAGGCTAAGTGTTTTGTTAAATAAATTATTACTTACTTACTAAATGATTACTTACTAACTAAAAGAGAAGTATGAAAGAAAAAAAGCATGTTATATACAAGTTGTGGCGACTCCAAATAAATTGAGATAATTCAATACAATTTATTTATATGGAAGAGTTAACAGTAATCCTCGGGATTTCTTTTAGTATTGCCTTAGTAAAAACTTTGAGTAGGTATCATCGTCAAATAACTTTCTACAATGCTTTGAAACAAAAGTAACAAACCTAACGCGAGCCGCGTTCCACTCCTCCATTCTATTTCCCTTTTGATAAGCGCGTTCATGGAAAATCTTTTACTCTCCCAACCTTGCTTCGCACTTGTTTAGTTCATTTCAACCATTTGATTTTCCAAATACTTCGTGAGATCGTAAGTTCCTTTGAATATATCCGGTGTGAAGTTCGCACGTAGTACGAGGCGAAGCTAATCACAGTGAACAGTTCGGAACACGTTCGTTTTTGTTTTTCACCAAATAGCGATTCATGGCTTTTGAATGCACTTCTCATTTGGCTTTCATTGGTGAATAGGGACGTCTCCAAGTTATATTCATACGTTTGAAAGGTAGTTTTAACCTGTCTCTTTGGCTCGTTTTGTAAAGGACATAAAAACTTTTTAATGTTATATGTTTTCTTTGAATCGTCTTCGGTGTAATGTTTTTACATTAGTGGGACCTAAAAACAAATATTTTTCGCTTAATCAAAATGGAAGTCTTAAAATTTGTGTCAACTCAATAAAGAAGAATTTTCCTGTCTTTCTTTTCTTTTTACTCATTTGATTTGAATTATGAGTCTCGAAATGTAACAAATTTTCAGTCAAAACCATTGAAGTCACTTTTTAAACGCAATTTTGCCATGGTGACTATCCAAAAAACATTACATTTGTGAACTGTATCATATAAAATCACTATGAGTAGGGCGGGCACAAAGCATGACGCTAATTCGTTCGATGTAATTGATCGCAGGCGCATTCTGGCGCACGTCTCGCACACTTGCGCACGAGAGGGTTACCAGCTATTAATTATAATATGTCACGTTGGTCATTGTAGAGCGATGATTTTGTGGATGAATGGGTTGGCTAGTGTTATGGTGCACCTACATGTGTAGCAAATTGATTTTTACAAATAAAAAAACGTCGAAAAACATTTGTTAGTGTCCTGTATTAGATTGGTACTTATATTTTATTTTAATTTGTTTTGTTTGCATCACTAATATTCTACCACTTTAACTCAGTTTAACGAAGTTAGTGATAAATGATATTATGTATATATACATATTTATATGTAACGCGGACGGAGGAGAGGCACAGTTAAAGTTTGTTTGGTGAAGTAGTGCCGGAAGCTAATATGTTTAATAATGTAATGTATTTCTATATCAATGAATTATGGTCGGATTTCGACCACTGGGCGACCACAATTTTTAATTATTTCTTCTTCAACACTCAATCTTTATTATTTACCGAGATAGTAATTTGTGCCAGGTCTTTTTTCTTTTTTGATTGGGAAATCATCAAATGACGTCTCCCGCTCTAGAGTGGAGCGGAAGGGCGTATGATATTTTTTCTGACTAAAACCCACCCGTGTTCCTTCAGTTGCCCATATGCCAAAGCCACGGTAACTCTTTCGAACGAATCTCGCGACCCTGGCAGGAATCGGTCCTAGCAGACCCCCCCCCCCCCCCCCAGGTATTAAGTTTGCTAGTGGGCAGAGCACATTGCTTGCAAAACAGATGGCCGATGGGTTCGGAAAGTTCTGGAGTGGCGACCGCGTACTGGAAGACTGTTTTTTATGCTGATCTTACCTATGAGGTCAAAGTCAAGTACTTTTGTAATATGTACCTCTATGGACCTGTATTGGCAGAACAGAGGCCCGATGGGTCGGAAGGTTCTGGAGTGGCGACCGCGTACTGGAAGACGTAGCGTTGGAAGGCCTGCCACAAGTTGGACCGATGACCTGGTGAAAGCCGCAGGAATCCGCTAGATGCGAGAAGCACAGAATCGGTCGAAGTGGCGGTGCTTGGGGGAGGCCTATGTCCAGCAGTGGACGTCTTTCGGCTGAAATGATGAAATCGATAACAAAAAATCTTTCATAATAACTAAAACCTTAAAACTTGATTACCTACGCCTTGTCAGAGTTGTATTTCAAAAAAAAAAAAACACGTAAGAAATGCCTATTTCTTCGTTTATTTGAATGAGACTGAGTTTCAAATTAATCAGAATATGCGTAAAGATTCTTCCCCACCCGATTTTTAAACGAATTGAATTCATGCCAAGTTTCAACTTTATTAAGCCATAGGTATATGTTGTTTTATAAGAAATCCTTCTTTGCACCCACAGAGTCAAAATTTCCAAAAATCTGGAAAAAAAATCTGCGTGGATGCCTTCTTCACAAAAGCAACCTACTGTTTCTAATTTCGACCCTCAATGGTTTGGCTGAGAGTTAGTACGACCCTCAATGGTTTGGACTGAGAGTCAGTAGGGAATCAGTCTTATTTTAAGTGAGACGAGACAGTATCTAACACGAATCACCTTTTTCTTGCCCGTATACCAGTTTATTCGGGGTCGGCGCAACATTTCTTCTTCTTCCTTACTTTTTTATTAATCGTCATCTCAGTAGTCACACCCTTTCTAGCCACATCATCTTACACACAGTCAAGTCATCGTTTCTTTGGTCTTCCCCTAGGTACCCTTATGATAGTGTTTTATTTTTGTAAAAGTGTGTACGTCAATCACATTTTCAAAACTAAATGATTTCGGCGGTATTTATGCTTCGAACAAATTAAGAGGTCAGTCTTTTATCAAGTCCAGATATAATCTTGGTCAGATCATGTGAATACCATAATGGATTAGCGTGTGAAACGGTCTTTTGAGGAAAGAACCATAGATTGAGTGGACCTGTCCAATCAGTGCACGCATTTATTAAATCAAGCTTCTGCCCGCGACTTCGTCCGCGTCAAATTTTTGCTCCCCTGACCCTTCCCGTCGCATCGAATTGCCTGCCAGTTTTCGAACATTTTTCGTTGCTGCTCAAATCGGATCAGTAGTTCCTGAGATTAGTGCGTTCAACTAAACAAACAAACAAACTCTTCAGCTTTATAATATTAGTATAGATGCAGCTTAACTCAGCCATCACTTTCACCCACGTTATGGCCATCCGCACTCATACCCAAAACATTCCTCACAGAATTCCTCAATCCTCCGCAATATTTGTCCACAACATGACAACACCAACCGAAATCGACATAACTTTCAGTACCTATCTAACAGGTATGAGTTATTCGGTGTGGTATTGAAAATGGATTTTCAGCCGAAAGCGAAAGCGAAAACGAAAAAGAAGCTTCGGCTTTGGCGTTTTCGAGCTACCAACGGAATTATGATTTAGACATTAAATTGCGAGGTGAGGCCTGTATTTCAGAAGATAGCTGAATGCTATCTTCTGAGATACAGGCCTCGCCTAGTTCAGAAGAGTCTATTTACCAAATCTCTTTTTACCACTACAAATGCTGCTGGATTATTGTTGTTTATTGTATACGACATTAGTATTAAGTTCGTTTTATGTAATCGTTGTTGCTATGCTGGTGAGTTTAAAAAAAAATATATATTCATATTATATTTCCACTGTCTGTGTGTATGCACGTGAAGAAAAATACAACATAACCCCGCTTTACAACTTAAAAAAAAATTAGCATTCGTTTAAGGTGAATGCTTCAACCAGCCCGCGAAACTCAAATTTTCTTACGTTTTTTTGCAATTTGCAGGCCAATGCTAGGTTGTATGTTGATTAAAATATTATTCGCGCCTGTAAGACATATGTAGTTACAAAATTATAATCATCAAAATCATCAATACAACGCTCTAAGTTCATAAAGCTGTAGGAATGACTTTTTCTCTTTTTTTTTTCTTCTTAGGCCTTTATGAACTTGAAGGGTTGTATTGGTGATTTTGATGAATATAATTCTATAACTACATACGTCTTACAGTCGCGAATAATATTTTAATCAACATACAACCTAGCACTGGCCTGCAAATTGCAAAAAACGTTACAAATTTTGAATTTCGCGGGCTGGTTTCTAGCATTCACCTTAAACTACGAGCTGTCTCGATTCACTCCGAAGTTAGCCGAAAGTCACCTTATATTGCCAAGCTTTACGAAGTAGGCTGCAAGACGAATAACCGTTCTTTCATTCCTATTTCATTCCACCAGATTTACAAATACAATTATTTGTATAACACGTCGTTTACTATTTGCTTACCTTTATTTAAGCACAATAATCTAAATCGCATTAAACGGATTAAATGAAAAACTGCAGATATGTTAGACAAAGAAATTTCAACCTTATCAATGAAGGATGTAGGGTTGAGTTTCCATTACGGTCATGTACACGACCAAAAATAATTTATGATCTAAATCCGATAGGGGCGATACTCAGGGGGGTTGTAACAGGTGGTGTAATAGCGCAGACAGATCAACCCTAATTTTTGGGGATGATTTTAAGCTTAGCTTTGGCGTGTCAATACATTTGGTACGTAGATTATTATCTGAATACCTTCTGCCCACAACATTTGGCCCCCGAACCGTCTGCCGTCCCAGCCAGGGTCGCGAGATTGTTCAAACGAGTTACCGTGGCCCTGGCATATGGGCAACTGAAGGAACACAGGTGGGTTTTAGTCGAACGCCCGCCGTAAAAGTCTGACACGCCCTCCCGCTCCGCTGAGAGAAGAGAGAAGTCATTTGATGATTTTCCATCCAAAAAAAAACCGGCTACACGCTACGACGCGCGACGCTAAGATACGTCACACTACACGCTTTCGCTAACAGTTAACATTCTTTCCAACTTTTTTCCATTTTGCTCGATTCCTAATGGTCGTAGCGTAATGTTAAACTGCCTATAACCTTCCTAAAATTGGGCTGTCACATGCGAAAATAAATGTTCAAATCTGACTTGTAGTTCTAAAGATAACTTCCTACAAACATACTCACAAACTTACAAAGTTTACCTCTAAAATAAGTGTAGATGTGGATATTACGAAAAATTATATGACATTTTGGAGTAAGCAGGTCTATCTAACGCTATATATATGCCTCAAATATATTAGTTAGTAGGTAAATATTTTCTGAACATTGCAAATACTTGTATGTACGCACAAATACTGCAAGTGTGGTCATAATAGAGAAACAGACTCGTATAGAGATTATCATTTGCCTTAACTTTTCCCAACTAGTCTGCTTCCAGTCTAACCGGGTAAGGCTGAACACCAGTATATTGGTAAGAATGGTTGTCACATTTTCTGGCTTCTGACTACTCGTAACAAATGTGAAAGCTCGAAGAACGATAGCCGGGACCAACGGTGTAATATGAGGGTTCTCGGTATGTTGAATAGTCACCCACCCACGGACCGACTGCGGCAAGTATTTCTTAAACTTGGAGATTGACCTGCGGCTGTTATAATTTAGCAATTATTAAAGTAGATACATTAAAGTCCTATACTAGTCACTATGACTTCTGAGTTTGTTTCTTTGTTTCTTCCTATAGTAGTTGGCTAAGAAAATAATAGATAAAAAAAACAAAAACCACGCTTCCATAGAAAACCAAATTAAAAAGTAGAAAATAATGGAAAAATAATAGTTTAAAAAAAAACTAAAAAACACGCTTCCATAGAAAACCAAACAGGTGATATCAATAAAAAAATACCTTAAAAAGCACCCCACGCTTTTTTTCCATTATTTTCTACTTTTTAGTTTGATTTTCTAAAGAAGCGTGTTTTTTAGTTTTTTTAAACTATTATTTATTTTCTTTTTTTAGGGTGTTTTGAATTTTGAGACGTATGTCAGCGTAGTTTCTGACGTTTGTCAGCGTCGTTTTAAAGACAGTTTTTTTTTGCTGTACTGGTAACCCTGGCAAGGATAATGGCACAAATTTATGAAATTATAGTACCTATTGTCATCGGTCCTCGATAAGTCTACAGAGTTTAAATGAAATCTGGTCGTTTAAAGTGGGTCAAAATCGCGCTATAAGGAGTCGGTTACAAACAAAGAGAATGATAGTCTTTGGTTACAAACAAACATACAAACATACAAGTGAAGCTAATATAAAGCGTGTTAAAACAAAAACATTTAACCACCAAAAAGAAACTGACGTATAAAAGTGTTATTTACTAATAATAAATGATTTTGTTTCTGTAAGTAGGTGTACAAACACTTTTACACGTCAATAATATTTTTTTAAACTAAAGGTTGGTGTTGCCTATCTAGTCAGATAGGCAACACCAACCAAAGAGTAGTCACTCTGAGTAGAAAGGCCGACGACACAAACTCAGAGGTCATAGTCTCTTTTAAACTCCGGGACATAATCTTTTATTTATTTATTTATTTCTTTGGGAAAACAAACAGTTACAACATTAGGAGACCATGTAGATTGTTGTCCGAAATGGTATTTTGAGGAAAGAAGCACACAGATTGAGTGGTCCTGTCCAGTCAGTGCACGCATTTGTGAGTATTGCAGCAATAATTGGACGAACAATAAGAAGGATATTTGGGAAGGCCGCATAAATTACTCAAATTGCCAGATCAAGATTCCACCTAAGTGAGAAAGAAAGAAAACAAAACCAGTTATTACACAAAGAGAAGAGCACAGGCAGGCGATTTACTTTGTGGAAATCATTTCATCACTACTGCACTAAAAACGGAAAACATTTTAGGGAAACCGTCATGTAAAAGAACCAACAAATCGAAGATATGTGACATCAACCACCCCGCACTGGGCCCGCGTGGTAGATTACGGCCATGTTTTTCTCACAGAGATGAGGCCTATGTACCAACAGTGGGAACAACTTGAGCTAATTAAGCTAAAACAAAAAATAATAATAATCAAATATTAGGTTCTGACTACTATAAAATGTGATACAATCGCTTGAAATATCCATACTAATATTATAAATGGGAATACGTGTGTGTCTGTTTGTCCGTCTTTCAAGGCAAAACTACGAGGCTACTTTTTGTCTCTTTCTAACCCCCAACTTCCCTAAAATGGGGGGTGGAACGCGCTAATCTCAGGAACTACTGGTTCGAATTGAAATTTTTTTTTGAGTCGGTTAGCCTATTTATTGAGGAAGGCTATAGACTATATAACATCATGCTAGGATGAAAAGGAGTGGAGCAGCAACAAAAAAAAATGGACGAAAACTGGCAGGCTGCGATGCGACGGGAAGGGAGCAAATATTTGACGCGGACGAAGTAGCGGGCAGAAGCTAGTTGATCTATAAACAAGACGTTTCATTAACCTTTCTTGTACTATAATAACACTACTACTACTACATTATTAGGTATTTCCCGCTACAGCAAGCCGTATCGCAAATAGACGATACATATAATATATTGGGCACTAGGTAGAGTAAGATGCTACATCAAACTATGGCGTGATTAGTAAATACAAGATCAAATTGCTCTATCGTCAAAGCTGGCGATCCCAGCATTCCCCTCTAGCTAGCACACAAACGAGATAGTCTAATATTACGAATACCTAGTCAATATTCAATAGCTCTACAATCTACACAGGATAGCTGGCACATCGCACAAACTGTTAGCTTACTTAGGCCAAGACTCTGGAAAAAATTGCTGTTCCATTTGCCATAAACTGGCTGCTTTTTTTTGTATTTGATAGCCGTCGATTAATTTCAATGGTTATCAAATAGGGTTCTAGAATCAAGCACTGAATTCATAGTTTCAGTCTGCACATCGATGTACCTGCCAGTCTGCCACCCTATGTAATATGTATATCGTAGATCGGAACCACCCGATGCGAGCCGATGTTTGCGGGACCGACCAGCTGGGTAATTGCGCAACACACAGCGGGTCAGCGGGCTATAGCCTAACGCACATATAACGGTTATCGATTCATTTTGACATCCATTGCTTCGTAGATTTGACAACATTTATCTACCCAATAACGTAAATAACGCAAAGAGCGTGGCTGAATTGGCCAAATGAATGCGATCAATCGATGGCAATGCTTTCCACATGGCGATTTCATTTGTGATACATAATTACTCCAGAGAGCATGTGTTATTTTGATGAATGCATTGTGCATTTCGCGGCAAACCGTTCGGAACGCATGGGCTCGTGCTGTCAGTACGCGCCCTATGACCCCGCCACAATCCCACAGTTGACATACCTGGACATATTTTACGTTACCACAAATTCTTCAGGTGAATTTGAGGGCAAATGATGAGTTTAATTAAAGTTACACAAAGTCCCAGCGGTGTTTCCTGCTAAACCAATGTGCTATTAAATTCGCAGTTTATTTTGGTACTCTTTGACACTCTAATTTTTGAGTGTATGGGTAATTTTAGAGTCTAAAATCACCATCGGTCTTGAGCAAAAGTGGCGATCAATGCTCATAATTCTTGTGTTATGAGTAATTGAAATGTTAATTGAAATATGTGGTAAGCAGCCTGCAAACAGTGGGTGTGAGTGGGGCGATGTGTGGCTCTAAAACGTAAAAGCGGCAGCTTAACTATGATGGCTCTGTCAATTAGATAACTAAGGGAAAAGAGGTTTATAAGTAAATTCACCGAAGAACCCACAACAAAATGCATCATCGAACGATGTGATGATGTGATAACGAGGCAAAACCAGAGTGAGACTAGAAAGAGAAAGACTCTGTTTTTCCGGATAAAATGTGTTCCAAAATGTAATGAAGTAACTGTGTTTCTGTGGTCAAAATACCAAACAGACTCCTTTTCGCGTCACTAAGAACCTAAACAAATATCATTTGCTTTAAATCATTTTGTATTTCTAAAACGACTTTCATTATACGGACATAGCTGGTCGGCAGGTTATGTCAGTCCTCAAGTCGTGTTAGGCGGAGATTCCAATAAGACGAAGAGATGAACGACGGAGTAAAGCTGTGCACCGAATGGTGGCCTTAGTTAGCCTAAAGAAACCAGGGCCGCCCAAAGCTGCGTTGGGTTTATTATATGTTAACGAACCCAAAATGGGAGGCCTATAGGAACTCAGCAGTGATGATGATGATGATGAAGCCAAAGCGATACATTTTTTCTTTTACGTCGTCGTTATCACTGATAGGCTTTAATTCGAACCTCTGGTAGTAAATACTCACATATTGGTTTTCAACAGAATCAGCAACACTCATCATCCTAGCCATTTTTACACGCTTTATATTAGCTTCACTTGTATGTTTGTATGTTTGTTTGTAACCGACTCCTTATAGCGCGATTTTGACCCATTTTAAACGACCAGATTTTATTCAAACTTTGCACACCTGTCAAGGACCGATGACAATGCAATAATTTCATAAATTTGTGCCATTATCCTTGCCAGGGTTACCAGGACAGCAAAAAAACTGTCTTCGAAAACTACGCTGACATACGTCACAAACTAATTTGTGCCATTATCCTTGCCAGGGTTACAAGGACAGCAAAAAAAACTGTCTTCGAAAACTACGCTGACATACGTCACAAACTACGCTGGCATACGTCTCAAAATTCGAAACACCCTAAAAAATAGAAAATAAATAATACACGTGTGACCTGTCTGATATCCCTTGTCATAACAGTTGAACCCGAGCTTATCGACATTCCCGTCTTATTTTTGGTTAATTCAAGGTCTTGAGAGTGGAAATATCATGTTTTTTCAGGTGACGTGTAGCTATAGATTTATGCTTTTTCAGCATTTTCAGGCATTACGTACAGTGCCGGAACAAAGCTGCGTGCGGCAAGCATTTGTTTTTATCTGATTTCAAGACGCAAAGGAGGGAAATGTGTTTGTCCAATTTATATGTTTTAGAAGTGAAAGGATTTTTCTCATGTCTTGCTGAGGGACTAACACGAACGTGCGGTGTCTCGATTGATTTTGAAATAAAAATACCTACTCGTTGAACCCATAATGTAATATAATAATAATATCTTAGGACAACCAACACAACGTTATCTGATCCCAAACTAGGCAGAGCTTGTACTATGGCAACCAGACAACTGAGAAACATACTTAATACATATTATAGATAAATTACACCCAGACACAGAACAAATGATTGTGCTCATCACACAAAGATTTGTCCTGGGTGGGAATCGAACCCACGGCCTCAGTCCATATGTCACAGGCCAGTCAATATGTCATTTTATATGTAGTTTTAAGACCTTATTCAGATCTAAAGGTGATTCTAATTGTGATTGCCACTTAACTACATTTGAACCAAGGGATACCGCTAGTCACCGTTGATAAAAATGGTGTTAGGTCATAAAAAAAACAGACTTTCTATACCTGCAGCCTGTGGGTCCGGTATACGCGTGGATCTTTCAACGCCCTACGGGTCCTGTACAATAATGGTTTCAGGATGTTGTTGGGGTTGCCTCGTTTTTGCAGTGCATCAGGTATGTTTGCTAAGGCCAACACGGATTGTTTTAGGGCGATAGTGCGCAAAAGAGTGGCCTCCCTGATGCGCCGCGTGCGAGGCAGCACCAACGGCCTACTGAATACCATACTGGGAAGGGTGGATTGCCCAGTTGTGAGGCACTGGAATGCCATTCACGGCTCCGGGGGTGCCCGGTATAATGATAAGTAGCGCAATTTTATGTAATCATCATTAATAATAAGAATCTAACTAACATAGCTTTAAGTGTGTTTTACTAACAATTATATGGAATGTATTCTGAAATAAATGATTAATAATAATAATAATTGAGTTCATATTCCCATAGCAAACACCCCGTTTCGATTGTTTTCTGCACTTCACTTGTTTTTTTTTTCTTTGTTTTGTCTGTAACTTGATGGAACGCGAAAGCTCGTTGGGTCGATTCAAATCAAAACTTCGCAGACACTTTTGACCCTTTCAGTATTTTTGAGGATTCAATGTTTTGTGTACAATGCTTTGGCCAATGTTCACTTTTTCAGTATATAAACTGTTCTTAACTGTGCACTAATTATTATGATTTTAACTCAAAATGAAAATATTTTATCTATACAAATAAATAAAATTGAAGTGTCTGTTTGTAATTAAAAATTAACAGCTTTCACTAAATGTATATGAAAGTATATACGGTATTTTATTACCTCAAATAAACAATTTTTTAAAATTTTGTCTGTTTGTTCCGGCTAATCTCTGAAACGGTAGAACCGATGCTAATGAAAGCCAATCGTACTGATAGTAAGTTACGTTATTACCCCTCTATTTTCCTGTTTGTTTTCTAGTTTGATAAACTACTAACTCGGTAATCGGATCGGTTTTCATTACCTCGCCTTAGGAGCGAAAAGTGCCGTGTAGTGCCGGACGTAAAGAATAACACCACCCCATTTCTTCCCGTGGGTGTCGTAAAAGGCGACTAAGGGACTTACTAGAGAATGGGCAGCAGCGTTCTCTATGCATTTTACCACCATACTGCAATGGCCAACCCGCCTGCCAAGCGTGGCGATTATGGCAAAGTCCCCCAAATTGGGGGAGGCCTAAGTCCAGCAGTGGAATTCTTAAGGCTGAAATGATGATGATGATGAGGAGCGAAAAGTAGAGTAGGTATGCTCTTTGAGGATAAAGATGTCTTCGTCTTGGGCGAACTTGACTCGCCTCGCTTTAAACTTCTATTGCTTAGCGCTGAGAGTGGAACATCGAAAGATGTGTTTGGAATGTACTCTGTTGGATTCTCAATACTCGGTTCAAACATTTAGAGTTGAAATTCCACTGCGCAATATATCCAGCCACGATATATTTACGTCCGTGCACGCGTGGTTTCATAGCTACACCCTTGCTTCATAAGCCAAGAATCATGTGTGCGTTTCAACTTTCATGCTTCAATTTCCATCAAACGGGACTTATGTTCTTCACATACCTACTTACTTTTTAAAATATTAGACTTTATGAATAGTTTCCTTTCTAGTTCAGGGCTACCTTAGGTGAGTTTCATTTACGCTGGCTCATTAGTTGGGAAGCAGTTGTTGGCAACACTAAGTCTATTTCGGTGCAGACAGTGCAAGTTACACCGGACGGAAGTCAGTTAAGTTCATCGAGCGCTTGCAGAGTATCATCTGACTAGTTTGGGATTAGAATATATTGCTGATAAAAGTGATTCAGGTTAAGCTACGCGCTCGCCGCGGTTGGTTTGTAAATGAGATCTATACATACCCCATCGTGCCTCGGAAAGCACGTTAAGACGTTGGTAACGTCGTTACAAGTCGTCAAAAGCCCGAAAGTCTGACAACCAGTCTTACCAAGGGGTATCGTATTATACGTGGAGGTCAGATAGGCAGTCGCTCCATGTCAAATACTGATATTCAACTGCATCCGGTTAGACGGCCAGCTGACCCCAATATAGTTGGAAAAATTGGAAAATAAATAATAGTTTAAAAAAACTAAAAAACACGCTTCAATTGAAAACCAAACTAAAAAGTAAAAAATAATGGAAAAAAAGCGTGGGGTGCCTGATATCAATAACCTTAAAAAGCACCCCACGCTTTTTTTTGTTTGGTTTTCAATTGAAGCGTGTTTTTTAGTTTTTTTAAACTATTATTTATTTTCCAATTTTTCCAACTATATTGGGGTCAGCTGGCCGTCTAACCGGATGCAGTTGAATATCAGTATTTGACATGGAGCGACTGCCTATCTGACCTCCACGTATAATACGATACCCCTTGGTAAGACTGGTTGTCAGACTTTCGGGCTTTTGACGACTTGTAACGACGTTACCAACGTCTTAACGTGCTTTCCGAGGCACGATGGGGTATGTATAGATCTCATTTACAAACCAACCGCGGCGAGCGCGTAGCTTAACCTGAATCACTTTTATCAGCAATATATTCTAATCCCAAACTAGTCAGATGATACTCTGCAAGCGCTCGATGAACTTAACTGACTTCCGTCCGGTGTAACTTGCACTGTCTGCACCGAACTAGACTTAGTGTTGCCAACAACTGCTTCCCAACTAATGAGCCAGCGTAAATGAAACTCACCTAAGGTAGCCCTGAACTAGAAAGGAAACTATTCATAAAGTCTAATATTTTAAAAAGTAAGTAGGTATGTGAAGAACATAAGTCCCGTTTGATGGAAATTGAAGCATGAAAGTTGAAACGCACACATGATTCTTGGCTTATGAAGCAAGGGTGTAGCTATGAAACCACGCGTGCACGGACGTAAATATATCGTGGCTGGATATATTGCGCAGTGGAATTTCAACTCTAAATGTTTGAACCGAGTATTGAGAATCCAACAGAGTACATTCCAAACACATCTTTCGATGTTCCACTCTCAGCGCTAAGCAATAGAAGTTTAAAGCGAGGCGAGTCAAGTTCGCCCAAGACGAAGACATCTTTATCCTCAAAGAGCATACCTACTCTACTTTTCGCTCCTCATCATCATCATCATTTCAGCCTTAAGAATTCCACTGCTGGACTTAGGCCTCCCCCAATTTGGGGGACTTTGCCATAATCGCCACGCTTGGCAGGCGGGTTGGCCATTGCAGTATGGTGGTAAAATGCATAGAGAACGCTGCTGCCCATTCTCTAGTAAGTCCCTTAGTCGCCTTTTACGACACCCACGGGAAGAAATGGGGTGGTGTTATTCTTTACGTCCGGCACTACACGGCACTTTTCGCTCCTAAGGCGAGGTAATGAAAACCGATCCGATTACCGAGTTAGTAGTTTATCAAACTAGAAAACAAACAGGAAAATAGAGGGGTAATAACGTAACTTACTATCAGTACGATTGGCTTTCATTAGCATCGGTTCTACCGTTTCAGAGATTAGCCGGAACAAACAGACAAAATTTTAAAAAATTGTTTATTTGAGGTAATAAAATACCGTATATACTTTCATATACATTTAGTGAAAGCTGTTAATTTTTAATTACAAACAGACACTTCAATTTTATTTATTTGTATAGATAAAATATTTTCATTTTGAGTTAAAATCATAATAATTAGTGCACAGTTAAGAACAGTTTATATACTGAAAAAGTGAACATTGGCCAAAGCATTGTACACAAAACATTGAATCCTCAAAAATACTGAAAGGGTCAAAAGTGTCTGCGAAGTTTTGATTTGAATCGACCCAACGAGCTTTCGCGTTCCATCAAGTTACAGACAAAACAAAGAAAAAAAAAACAAGTGAAGTGCAGAAAACAATCGAAACGGGGTGTTTGCTATGGGAATATGAACTCAATTATTATTATTATTAATCATTTATTTCAGAATACATTCCATATAATTGTTAGTAAAACACACTTAAAGCTATGTTAGTTAGATTCTTATTATTAATGATGATTACATAAAATTGCGCTACTTATCATTATACCGGGCACCCCCGGAGCCGTGAATGGCATTCCAGTGCCTCACAACTGGGCAATCCACCCTTCCCAGTATGGTATTCAGTAGGCCGTTGGTGCTGCCTCGCACGCGGCGCATCAGGGAGGCCACTCTTTTGCGCACTATCGCCCTAAAACAATCCGTGTTGGCCTTAGCAAACATACCTGATGCACTGCAAAAACGAGGCAACCCCAACAACATCCTGAAACCATTATTGTACAGGACCCGTAGGGCGTTGAAAGATCCACGCGTATACCGGACCCACAGGCTGCAGGTATAGAAAGTCTGTTTTTTTTATGACCTAACACCATTTTTATCAACGGTGACTAGCGGTATCCCTTGGTTCAAATGTAGTTAAGTGGCAATCACAATTAGAATCACCTTTAGATCTGAATAAGGTCTTAAAACTACATATAAAATGACATATTGACTGGCCTGTGACATATGGACTGAGGCCGTGGGTTCGATTCCCACCCAGGACAAATCTTTGTGTGATGAGCACAATCATTTGTTCTGTGTCTGGGTGTAATTTATCTATAATATGTATTAAGTATGTTTCTCAGTTGTCTGGTTGCCATAGTACAAGCTCTGCCTAGTTTGGGATCAGATAACGTTGTGTTGGTTGTCCTAAGATATTATTATTATATTACATTATGGGTTCAACGAGTAGGTATTTTTATTTCAAAATCAATCGAGACACCGCACGTTCGTGTTAGTCCCTCAGCAAGACATGAGAAAAATCCTTTCACTTCTAAAACATATAAATTGGACAAACACATTTCCCTCCTTTGCGTCTTGAAATCAGATAAAAACAAATGCTTGCCGCACGCAGCTTTGTTCCGGCACTGTACGTAATGCCTGAAAATGCTGAAAAAGCATAAATCTATAGCTACACGTCACCTGAAAAAACATGATATTTCCACTCTCAAGACCTTGAATTAACCAAAAATAAGACGGGAATGTCGATAAGCTCGGGTTCAACTGTTATGACAAGGGATATCAGACAGGTCACACGGATAGTGTTAGCGACGCGCGTGTGTGTGTGCGCTGGGGTGTGTGTGTAAGTGTATCTTTGCGATTGCACGTGACGCCGTGTCGTCGCCACTGCGATATTAAACTAGGTTACAGCGGTTCTCAAAGTACGTGTCATTTTAGGGAATGTTCGATTTTTTAAACAAAAAATGTCAGACATCGGGCAGGGAATCTGTCAGTTATGGTACTGATAGCCAAAATTATATAGAGAGGTGACACGATCGACGATCAAGCACATTCACATTATAAGTTAACTAACTGGCTTTTGCCAGCGGCCTCGCCCGCGTATGATACAGATAAACCTTCCTCTTAAATCACTCTGTCTATTAATGAAAACCGAAAATCCGTTGCGTAATTTATAAGATCTAAGCGTACAAAAACAAAACGTGACTTTGTTTTATACTGTGTAAGATTAAGGATGCAAACGCAATGTCGTAAGTAAAGTGTTAAGTATGAATGTTGATGACTACAAGAGTAGTGGAAGATTAACGAATATACTGACTGTATGAAATATGATATGATTAGACAGGAGCGACTATTACTGAGATTGCGACTAATGTCGAAGAAGAAGTCATGCTAAATGGATAAACATTCGAATCAATACGATCAAATTTCTCCACGAAATAATATTGACAACGCATAAGCTGTTCACAATCACATGCAAGTCGCTCAAAGCTTTGCCCAAAATGTGCAATCTTCATTAATAACCCAAAACATTGTGAAACTCCTAATTTTATTTGATCGTCTAGGAGTGACTAAGTATCTCGTTGTAATTAAACTAACAATGTTGTAAATATAGAAAAAGAAAGAAAATGCAGCTAATAATTAACATCACGCCTTGTTTTCCCGAAGGGTTGGGCAGAGGTATACCTGTGATTCTCCTAGATTTTGCCAATTATGTTTATCAACCGGGCACAAATTCAGATTCCGAGGTAATGAGTAATTCCGGATAGAAAACCCAATAATACTTTGACTGACCTGGGAATTGAACCCAGAGCCTCAGGCTAGAAAAACGTGGCAGTCGAAAAATCATTTATAGCAATCTATATTAACGCCACTTTGAGGTCAGCTGGTCCCACCCCCTAGCGAGCGCGCCGTTGCTTGGCGAACACACTCGCCGAGATCGCGCCAGAAAAATTTAATTGTGAAATACGACCAGACCCCCCGTCCCCCCGCCCTCCGACTCCCCTGCGCAGCCTTCACCCCGACGAGCCGAAAATCAGCGCGTTGTTCAGGTGGGCGGGCCTTAGATAACGACCTGAAGCTCCTTCTTGGATAACCTTTGAAAGAATCAACTGCGTATCGCCCTTGGCTTCTAAGATTTCAGTGCGTACTTAACTAAACCCGCCACGTGTACCAGTCGGTGGAAAAAGCCAAATAAAATTGAAAATATAATATAATATTTAGGGCTTTTCTCATAATAGGATGTGTTATTATGTCTGTAGGAGGACCGAAGGACTGAGGGATGAAAACATGCAATATTTTTCAGTAAACAACCAACTGTTTGGACTGGTTATTGCGTAGCTGGCTTGCCATGGCTTATTTGAATTTTTGCTTTTTTCTGTTCCTATTTGCAATTCTCTGGACGCTTTAACGTCTACGTCGTTTTTACTTCGTCCTCACATCAATTCAACATCCATGATGTAACTAATATTTTTAAAAACTGTTTATGGAGATTCTTGCAATCTGCCCCATAGGTACAGATGCACACCAAGCTATCCGAAACTGTCAAATTTTTTCAATCAACCTTGAACCCAACACTTTAGGGATAAAGTTGAAAATGTATTATAGAATAGATATATTTAATTATTATAATTTATTTAATTATAGAATAGTATATTTGACAGTTTGTAGTAGCTTTATGTGCTGACGTCTGTACCTACTACTGTTTGGAATGGGCAAGTAGCTTCATATTTCGAACTGTCGACTCCTATACTATTCAGAAGTACCTGTAAATAATTTTACAGAAATAAATCTTTTCATTATTTTCAAAAATTTAGAATGAAATCTATATCAATGTATTATATAACTGTTTTCGCAGCAACATTATCTTACTTGTAATATTG
The DNA here is from genome assembly GCA_947507805.1 of Aporophyla nigra. Lineage (NCBI taxonomy): Eukaryota > Metazoa > Arthropoda > Insecta > Lepidoptera > Noctuidae > Aporophyla > Aporophyla nigra. The sequence goes on along the minus strand of OX382291.1, from coordinate 5,018,170 downwards.
TTGCTAACGCTAAATAGCGCTGAGCGAAAATTACGAATGTCACAGACATTGTAACTTTACAGTTTAGAAAGAAGACTTACGAGTACTTCGTATACTTACTGGCTAAGAGTGACGCGGGCTTATCGCGGATTACAAAGATGTCTCCGTATATCAGACTACGAGAGAGCCTAGAGCCTGTCACGGGCGTAATATTTTAGTGACTTTAATCACAAAATTATATTTGAAGATTATGAACCTGGAATAAAATTGTATAATTATAATTATACAATAGTTATAACGAATTTAAAATGAAGAAAGGATAAGCAAGGATAAGATATGGAGAGCGACACTATTAAGTGTCGCTCTCCATATTTAAACACTAAAACAGTGTTAAATAGTAGTGATTTATTTTTAAACTCACGATGAACCTGCTGTTTAAAAAATGAATCATCTTAATCAGACGTAGATTAATGGCTTCCGAAGGACCATCATCAGCATCATAAAGACTCATTTCAATATGGCACCGCCTCGCCTGCACCCGGGCGGCAACACGTGTGCCCCGGAATGCACCCGCGACCGCGCGAGGGTGCATCCCATGGGGTGCATAACAATGGCCCGGGCAAACATATTGCTATACATTTAATAATAATTCAATTTCGCGGGGACAGTAATTAATAAATTCCAAATAAAGAGAACTTTGTATTTGAACGCTGAGGTACCAGAATGAGGGGAGTTGTTTTTTTGTTTGTGTAAAAGTCAGGTTTCTGTGTCACACTTGTTGCTGTTTTTTGTAAGGTGACATTATGAATCAAAAGACTATAATGCAAAAAAAGATACCTGAACCTAAATAAGACAGGATAGAAGAGAGAAAACACGTTTATTTGTAGCGCAAAGAAAGACCAAACACAACAAAAAGAAAAGAAAAAGCTGAGTGAAAACATGCGCAGATTCACGATTCAGATTCACGCAAAACGGGAAAAAATCTATTATAATATGTTGTCCTACGCTACTTCCTACGAATGAAATTTTTCATACAGATAGTTTATAACCTGTTATTAACGCATATGATACTTTTATCCCGGTAGTCGGTTCTTTTGGGATAATTTCCTACATCCATAAGGACAAAGCTGCTGGCAAGCTAGTTATTAATATAAGCTGGTATGTGTACATCTAGCGTTACAAGCTCCCACAGACCGGCGCGTCGCAACTCTAGTAGATCATTTTCCAAGAATTTTTTATAAAAATTCGCGTCGTGCTTATGCATCGTCTTTCTATAGTATAAATGTATGTCGAAGGAGCAAATGAAAAACCATAACATTTTCATACAATGAAGCACTTCCTAAAGCTTAAAAATCTATAGTAATTTTATTAAAATCATGTTCGGTTTGTGTATTAAGTTTCTGAAATGAAGTTTTAACAAATAAATAGAGAAAAACGCCGGACGTCCAGAAAAAAAAATAAACACTACAAAGTGAAATTTCGGAAATATGTGTCGTTTGTTTTGTATTATCGATTTTTAAATAAGCTTTTTATTTGTAGAACCTATCCCACACAATTTCGTATACCACAACTTGCTAAAAAATAACAGTAACAAGAAATTATTATAATATACCTACTTATTGTTGAACCTAACTCAAAAGCCGCTAATGAAAACTTGACAAAATATATATGGGACCTTTCTGGAAATATACCCTTTCAAAGCAAAGAAGAAATTTACAAATTAATTTCTAAGGCAACAAGGATTAAACAAAAATAGTCGCTTATCACATCTACATCTCAGCTTGATAAAGAGCAACCCCTGAAATAAATTATTCAGGTATTATTTGATATGATTATTAGTAACATACAGTAAAATATTATTTTTAACTAGCTACTTACTAGTTAAAAATAATATTATTCGCGTTTTCGCGTTAAATTTCTTGTTCCCCCGACCCTTCCCGTCGCGTCGAATCACCTACCCGTGCGATTTTACCCGTTTTTGGAACATTTTTCATTACTGCTCCGCTCCTCTTGGTTATAGCGTGATATTATATAACCTATAGCCTTCCTCGATAAATATGCTACCCAACACAAAAATAATTTTTCAATTCGGACCAGTAGTTCCTGAGATTACCGCGTTCAATCAAACAAACAAACAAACTCTTCAGCTTTATAATATTAGTATAGATAATATTAGTATAGATAAAAAAATATTTTTATTCAATTAAAACTAGGAGTGATGCAATTTTTTATTGAACAGTTTTATGTTTGTTCTAGTTGGGTGACAGTACCAACCTTTCGGAAAATGGGTTGTTACTATCTGACCCCAGAACAATAAACTCCTACACCTGACGGCCAACTATCACCAGGTTTCCATGGCTTCCTGTCACTTCACGTCACTTCCGTACCTTTTCAGGAAATCACTCCCATAGATTGCAGGAAAGCGAGAGGGAAAGATACACATCAAAAATAACAAATACAACCGTATCAAAAAATCCTCCTTTTAGTGAAGTCGGTCAAACGGCTTTGTTATTCATATCTAACAAATGGTTCTCTATTCTGTGACCTAACTTTTTATCCATAATCTAAAGAGCCGTTATTTTTTTTTCCTAATTATCATTTGTCCGAATGATAACTTGCCCGAACTAAATGTCACAAAATACAATATGCCCTAAATCCGGTTGTCATAAATATTACAATCATTAATATACAAAAGACTTAAAACTGTTTTCAATAAAAGTTATAAGTTCTAAATTCAAATTATTTTACGTTTATTTATCCTAATAAAATTTTTGAATCAAATTTGTATTACAAAGTTCATTAAGAACTTCATTATTTTATCAAATCCAACTGATACAAATACAATACATAAATAGTAAAGATACAAAAGCGTTATGGCATTTATCAAAGCCTGGCGTGGCGCTGCATGTATTATCATATCATCACTCAATAAAACAGGTGATTGTGAACATGTGGTTTTATTTCCCTTCAAGAAGCATGCAAACAAGCATGAACCATGCATGCAGCATGCATGCAAGCGAGCAACATGCAATCGAGCATGCAAGCAAGCATGCACCATGTAGCATGCAAGCAAGCATGCAGCATGCAAGCGAGCATGCATCATGCAGCAGGTATGGTTTCTGTCACGGCTCCGGCACTGCGCCTACGCGATTCTAAATAACACTCTAGGGGTAGGGCGTCCACGTGGAGTCGGATTTACAGCGATTCGTTTCTGTCACTAAAACTTAACTTGTAGCAATTTTTACTACTAACCATTTTATTATAAACTAGCTTTTGCCCGTGGTTTCACCCGCGTGGATGACGGAAATTATCGCAAGAGGACGTACTACCGCGGTTAATGTATTAAGAATCCATTAATCCAGGTTATACCTATAGGTTAATTACCCGCGACTTCGTCCGCGTGGTATTTTTAACAAAAAAGTTTTTCGTTTGTTTTTTTTTTCCGTAAGATTCTATTTTTTTTTTCTAAAATAAAAGTAGCCTAAGTTACTCCTTGTTAGGTCAGCTATCTACCAGTGAAAGTCCCGTCAAAATCGGTCCAGCCATTTCAGAGATTAGCCGGAACAAACAGACAGACAGACAGAAAAAAAATATAAAAATTTTTGTTTTGGTATATGAACCGTGTTTACATCCATAGACACTTAGTAAAAAGCGGTTATTTTAATATTACAAACAGACACTCCAATTTTATTTAATTGTCTAGATAAACCTTCGGCATAATACACTTTATATAATACAATACTTAGGACATATGACTTTATAACATGTAAAATTAGGAAACTTAATGATTATAGTATTTGATGATGATATTATGACAGAATAGTTTTAGAAGCAAAGATAATTATGTAAAACAAAATTTAGATTTTTTCAATATTATGGTTACTGACGTTTATAGCTAACGTGTTATGGATAATGATTTTCGGACAAACAATTTTAGGAGAAGAAAGGGAGTACCCTAACAAATATTTCCTTCTATCCGTTTCACTGGAGCACACTTTAGGACGAAGTTTGAGAACACGAATATTAATGTTCTAGGAACAATTTCACTACAGTTCAGCTTTGCGAGCTGTACAGCTGTACTTCCACTGAACAGTAATATGAATTTATTAAAGGAGCGTGCATGCGTATCAAACTGGGTATTTTCCGCATCACTGCACAATACGGTATTTAAGAGAGCTTATATTAGTCTGGTAAAGATTTGATCAGTGAACAATTCGTAGGCCCCACGCCGGACATCGTATCTTGTCATGTCAGGAATACGGTGGACCCCCGGCAATCCGACAAACGTTTTGCAGGGCAGTGTCGAACTATCGAATTTGTCGGATTATAGAGTACTGCCTAAGACCCTCATAGTCCGGATTGTTTTTAACCGACTTCAAAAAGGAGGAGGTTCTCAATTCGGATGTTTATATATTTTTTATTTTTAATGTATGTTCGGCCACAACTCCGTCATATATAGACGGATATGCAAAATTATTTTTTTTGTTTGAAATTGGTTTATTCCGAAATGGTCCCATATAAATTTCATATAGATCTGATGATGAGTTCCAGAGATAGACACCGGAACTCTTTAAAAAAACCGGCCAAGTGCGAGTCGGACTCGCGCACCGAGGGTTCCGTACAAACCTGCAGGTCATCATCATCATCATTCGTCATCATCGTTTATGAAATTAAATGTTTTTTTTTTAATTTTTGTATTTGAGTTGACTGAATGAAAGGTAAATTGTGGTTTACGATTTATGACGTATTAAAAAAAACTACTTACTAGATCTCGTTCAAACCAATTTTCGTTGGTAGTTTACATGGTAATGTACACCATATATTTTTTTCACTTTGTAGTGTTTTTAAGGAAGTCGGTTGTTTTTTTTTTTTGTATAAAAGTTTTTTTGCAAAAGAGTACCTTATAATCCGACAAATTACAGATCCAATGATAAGATTCTATATGTTTAACTCTGAACTACAAATCATACTTCATCATGTATGTCAAATTTAGTAAATTGTGTTTCAGCAGCAACTTGCTCTTTTACTTCCGAAGTTAGACTGATTTGTGGATCGCGACTATATCTGGCCATAATTTTTTCCAAGACGATGTAAAAATATTCAATAATAAAAGACGAGTCGGATTACAGGGGGTGCCAGATTAGACAGGGGCCGGATTACCATTGGTCCACTGTACTCGGATTAAGAACAACAAAAGTCATACTACTCTTATGGTGCACTAAGTTAGAAGGCCAAATTCAAATTTACTTACGTTTTTGCTATTTGCAGGTTGTTAATTAAAATATGATTCGCGACCTTTACAAATATGGCTTTTCCGAATTATTATCACAACAATCAGATACATGATATTCATATTACAAATAATATAAGACATTCATTAACATTTCTAATAATAATATATTTATTTGCATAAAAACACGGTATACAAAGATGGTAAAAATTACAACTTAGAACAATACATGTTTTGCCAATATAGTAATCGGCATGCAAATTTTTTCGCAGGTTACATTAGTTAACATTTTATATCAATGTAATCTTTAACACTATAATAACTATTAACACATAACCATTCATAAATCTTTTTCTACAAGTCAGTGTGTGAGTGAAAGTGATCTCAGTGTGTAAAGCAGTGTCATAAAAATATCTATATACATATTAATACGTGAAGCAATAACTTCGTGCCCCTTTTTATGCAAAATTACGAGGAAAAGTTTATATGGAGAAAGTGAGCAGAAAGTTAATATTTTTATACTATAATGCCTTAGAACTACATTCAAATGTAAATGAATTTTGTTCGAATTTCGAACACTGAGCAACCACTAACTTAGTACATTTAAATTGGCAACCAATTTGATAGACGCTAGGTTGTCCTATGGAGCAAGCCCAGCATATTTTCAAGCATTCTTATCTTGGATATGCTCATTTGTAATATGCTTGTTTACAAATTGTACTTAATAATATGAGTTTGAAATGTTCTTTTATTTAATTACAATATATCACAACATATTTTGTGGTAACATATAAGTACCCAAAAAAGATGATACTTTAGCTAATCTGAAAAATGGTTGATCTATTCTGCCTATATTTCTAGTATTAAAATTATGTCTATCGCTTGAATTTTCATATGTAGATTTTTCTTACATAGAAAGACAGCATTGACAGTGCACCCAAAAAATTTTTTTATGGAATTGAAATTGAATAATTATTTTATGGAATTAGAAAACTAAACGGTGAAGTCAGTCAGTCAGTATATAATCCCGCATTAAAAACTGAACACCTGAAGTCCCAATAAAAAAATAAAAAAACTACAACAGACTCATTGTCACGCCAGTTACCCGTATCCATTCGCTTAACGTGACATTCAACAAACACATTCATGGCTGTAACATTACTGTCACGTTACCTTTGACTGGACTGTCCCCATATTGTGATACCTTACTGGGTATTAGTCAAGCACGATCCGACTCGGTGAGGGAGGGATGCTAAATAGGCGTTGCACATTTGATTGGGCCAGGAGAGTAGCGGATATGAATGAAGTGAGGAATTGGCAAATAAAGGAACCAGTTCCTATGCGATATTACAATTTCTAATGTGATGGTATTATCATGAACGTTCTCTTTCAAACACGTGCACGTTATGGTTTAACCTTAGCGTAGATGGAAATTATAAAGCGTCTTCAGAAGCAGAGCCTACCTCGAAAAATTATCATAATTCTGTCAATTACATTTTATGTGTGTCCCGAAATTATTAAGAAACCAACTAAATTATCATACCTAAAAGAAACCCACGTTTGTCTGCCTAGACTAGATCAGACCGCTTAGTAAACACCTATACAGTAGAGCAATTTTCCATACATTTTGATAACGTAGGTCTAACAGGCGTAGATCTTCGCGTACACTAATTGCAATATAGTCGAATCGTAACACGGCCTCAAGCCTCTACGGTGCCTACGAGGTTACGTAGCAGGCTTACGAGATGCCTACGAAGCCTTTACGCAAGCAAAAGGTGCCTGACTGCCTCTATACAGGCCTACGAAACTTCTGTGCGGGCCTATGTGCTAAATTACTTTACCTACCTACTATTGTATAGAATCTGAACTTAACTACAGACAGCTATGCTGCTGGAGAGTTGTTTGCGCCAGTTCTTCTTCCCAGCTAAAACACTAGGAAATTATGAAGGGCGGGCGTTTAGGTGTGGGACTGTCTTCTGTAATATGGCTGGTCGAAAAGTGATGAGTCTCAGCCTAATTTGATTAAATGACTTTTGATTTTTTAATGCCAAGGTCATAGTTTGTAACGAAGTACGCGTCGAAATTGGGAATGAAATATCGAGACTCCACGATCACGACCATACCATCCATTTAACTTTTTCAGTATAAACATTTTATAAGGTGTGAAATAGCAGAAAATAGGCAAACGCAAATTACGCGCTTGTGTAACACAATACAGTACAAGGTGCAGAATAAATTGTCCAACCAGGTACAAACCGCTAAATAATTTAAATTCTATTTTATAAAGAGAAATATTTAAGTCATCCTCAAGAAAATGATTGATCTTTTAATAATAGGCAGTTTTTTAATAACTGAGTCTCCTTTTAATTTTCACACTTTTTCTCATAGCTATCGCAATAACTATTATAAGCTAGGGCACCCTGACGAAACGGGTTAGATTAAACTTGTGATAAACTCAAAGGCAATGAAGAAGGCTATGCTTGGGGTTTCCCTAGGTTCCTTGGAGAACCAAGGACCTGGTGAAGACCGCAGGAATCCGCTGGATGCGAGAAGAACAGAACTGGTCCTGTGGCGATGCTTGCCTACGTCTAGCAGTGAAACATTTCAGCTGAAATACAGATCGTAATGATATGACAAACCGCGACATCAAAGTTGATCGCAGTGGGTATTTAGTAACCGAAAATAGAAAATAATTGACGTTTACAAAAGAGTTTATATCTGAGGGGCAATTCTCGTAATTTTAAGAACGTTCACAGTCTGGTCTCAGTCTCAATCTGTCAAAAACAACTCGAGTTCTCATACATTTTTGACAAATTTTTGACATTTGATTGTCGCTGAGATGAGAATTAGCCTTCAGAGTGTTGAAAAATATTTTTAGAAACTCAAAATGGGAGTTATTAGAGGTTCGATTTAAATCAGACCTCGGCTTTGTTGCCAGTATCTAAAAAGGTCATTTATAGAAATAAATGACCTTAAATGAGGTCTGGAAACCTCCCGCGAAAAAAAATCCGCGACAATTTCTCGATCGGTCGCTACCCGCTGTCGTCCCGTTTCCTAGCCCCTCGGCTCCGCATAGCTAACAATGTCACGGTTGACGCACGATTGGCGACGCGCACGCGTTGCCGCCAGTTGTGGTGGGCAACCCTACGCCTGCCGAGTTTGTGAGTTTGCGTAGCCCTAGCTCGATCCATTACGAACTTAACAACCCCGTAATTTATGGATGCAAACCAATTATTCGGTGTTGAAGGTTAGATGTATTTTTTGTATGGTACCTTGAGCACAGTGCCCAAATATTTCTGGAAGTTGGAAGCTTATGTAGTAATGTTTGATTTTTTTTTGTCCTACGGTTTATTTGTGAAAGACGATAAGCTATCAGCGCATTGCGTGTTTATGTTTTTGTTTTTTAAAATATATTCTTTAAAGCTCCGAAATTTTCCAGCTTTTCGAATACTACTAACACACTTATGAATCTAAATCGGTTTTAAAGGTTATTGCTAATGCCTCGCTTCATATGTTCGAAAAAATTGTCTGCCTATCAACGTAAATAACGTAATGAATATTGTTGAACTGTCAACATGTAAGTCATTCCTACTGGTAGTGTTACCCAAACCATGTAGCCCGCAGGTTAATCAAAGAATTTACAGAACATTAAAGTTTTAAATTACAATGCATAATTCGCTCAATACCTTATATTAACCAATGAAAAATAAGGACCAAAAATAATTTCAGACACGTCGCAATAATGAAACAGGAACAAAAATTTTATCAATTTTTCATTAGCAGGACTGCAGGGTCTGCAGTTGGTTCGGGAATGTGCAGCAAACTGTTAAATTTTACGTTGCCTTTTATTTCCTGGGCTCCATTTTAACGGGATCGCTTTTTTCATTACTGGTCACGAAATATGTTAATCAATTTTTTTAAATATCTTAGGACGACCAACACAATGTAATCTGATCCCAAACTAGGCAGAGCCTGTACTATGGCAACCAGACAACTGATAAATATACTTATATATTTTAAATACATACATATTATAGATAAATTACACCCAGACACAGAACAAATGATTGTGCTCATCTCACAAAGATTTGTGTGCGGTGGGAATCGAACCCACGACCTCAGTCTTTGCAGCAGTCAAGGTCACTAACCACTAGACTAACAGGCCATTCAGATTCAACTTGCCAATTAACGCTCTCAGCGAGGTATTAATCAAGCCAGTCAAAGTTAAAAGATTTTCATATCGTATGTATAGTATTTCAATTTCAAGAGAATGGAGATGGTCCGCAATTTGTGTCATTAATTGGAGCCAACGTACACGTTGTATCGATATTGCATTCACTGCGATACGGAATGTGTTTGGTATATTGGTTCCAGTACTTCCAGTGATGAATTTTACTTGAGCTAACTTTTAAATTAACCAATCAGCAATCAAATCTTATTGAGGTTTTTCATCAGAATCCTTATAATAGCTCGTATGATTACAACAATCTTTTCAGTGCTACCGACTTCCGGAACTAAAGGTAAACACTTTGTAGTGTTTTTTTTTTTTGTGAAGTCGGTTGTATTTTTAGTATTTTTCTGTAAAACTGGTTTTAATTTTTCATTGTACCTACCCTAGACTATTTGTGCCAGTAATAGTTATGTAAAGAATAGTGATATGAAAAATTAGAACATCATCAAGATATTATACAAAGTTGTTTACAAACGTATTATCGGACTGACGCAAGAACTAACCAAGCAAATTTTATATGGAACACGTGGGTGAGGCATTCCAATTTAAGAAAAAATCGGAACGGAACATAGATAATAAAAAAATACATATAAACCTGATCTTTTTGAAGTCGGCTAAAAATAGATTTAGATGGGAAGTAAGAATTGGTAGTAAGTTGTCTTGCGCTAACACCAATTGAAACCATTAATTTCATGATTACTTATTACTAGAGCTTTGACTTTGGAAAAATGGCGTTTAGAGGCCTAATATGAATAGGCATATTTATCTGGCGCACTCTACAGCAACACACGGCTAAGCTACGAACATGTTCCTAGCTATGTTTTGAAATGGAAATGCATGTGGGATCGCTCTCTCTGATCCACAAGCACACGCTCGATTCGACGGTCTCGCGGCTTTGTGACTACACTGACCCACTCGTGGCTCGCTTAACCCACGGATGTCACGCCACGTAGGTCAACTAGGGATGGGGCATCTCCGGACACGATCTACTTCGGATACCGCCTACGCCACATAGGTCAACTAGGGATGGGGCATCTCCGGACACCATCTACTTCGGATATATGTATATCCCAAATGAAGCAATTTTAAATGCTTACCGGACGTTTAGCAAACGTTTGCAAACCTCTTCGTGCACATCCTGCTTTGTCGTCAGGGGAATTTAAATTAGTTTTAATGAAATTACAAAAGTTATTATAGTTTCGCCTCTGGTAGGCTCATATTATTTACCTATGTCACACAGACCATACAGGGTAGATATAGAGTTGCAAAGGACTCGAGTCTTCGAGTCCTAATTTTAAAGATTCAACTCAATTATGCAAGAGTCAGTGTGCTCAAAAGGCTCGGAGTCTACAGATAAGCACTCGAGTCTTAAAAAGACTCAAGTCTTAAAAAGGACTTGAGTCTTAAAAAGGGCTCGAGTCCTAAAAAGGACTCCAGTCTTAAAATAAAATGAACCCGAGGCTTAAAGAAAAACTCGGAGCATGAAACTTGTACCTCATCGTTCGAAAAGACTCGAAAGAAGGCAACAAATTCAAATTAGTGGTTATGACGTAACAAAAAAATCTGACGAGTTATTCGAGTGTTTTCGAATGATCAGCTACAAGACTCGAGTTCATTTTAAGACTCGAGTCGCTTTTAAAACTCGAGTCCTTTGAAAACACGAGTCCTTTTTTAGACTCGAGAATGACTCGGGCTCGGCTTGACTCTAGACTCCGAGCCTTTTGAGCACACTGAGTCTTGCGTAATTGAGTCGAGTCTTTAAAATGACGACTCGAGGATGCGAGTCCTTTGCAACACTAGGTAGATATCCCGCTACCACTTTTTGACTGAGTATTTAACTACGACATGGCTCTTATCAAGAGCGGATCTAGGATTTATTTCTAGTCCGACTGGTTAGACATAATCCCCAGAGGATTGCACTATGCTATATTTTTCATTTTATAAGAACAAGTACAAGAAAACTACGTACAAATCAGATTACTAAAGATTTACAAGACATCAAGATCACTCACATTCTTTCTGGAGATGTTAATTGTTTTCAATTAGCAGTTTGTTATAGTATAATCTTCCTTATGGAAGAAGAAGTGGATGTTATTAAGGTGGAAGGTCCCGCGGAATTCTGATTTTCGTACATTTTTTGCAATGAGATTCAGGTCAAAGCATTTATTTCCAATAGGCACATAAAAGGCACTTTTGAACAATATTTTTTACTTTCCAATAGAATTGATTCTAGTCATCCCTTCCAAAATGTAGTTTTGTATGGAGAAGCATGGACTAGAAACTCCACCGTTACTCTTTTAAAAATGTGTTAAAATATTTTTCATACATTCATTATTTATTTTTTATTTATATGTGAAAACGATGCACCGAAACTAAAGTTAATATACCTATTACAATAGATAAAAAGAATTAAAAAATGAAGCAATGGCAAATAAATTAATTATATGATAGGTTCATGTATGTTCTCATTTTTACAAACTTGTGAGTTGAATAACAGAGTGTAAAGAAATGTCATAAAAATAATTAATTATACAATTCAATTAGCAACCATTTTGATTTTGTCCCACCTCTAAATTGTCCTGTGAAGCAGGACCAGCATGTTTCCAAGCCTTCTTATCTTGGATATAATACTGTAATATATATACAGGCTAGTGTCAAGTTGTATGTTGATTGAAATATGATTCGCAACCATGACACGTATGCATTTCCAGAATTATAATAATTAAAATCATCAATATAACTCTCTATGTTAATTTAATTTCTTTCAGTTACAGTTTCGTGAAAAACTCATTCAATGCGAATAAATTGTACATCATATATTTTTTTTAGTTTTATCATTCTCTTATTTTAGTAGTTACGGGGGGGGGGGGAGGGAGACACATTTTACTACTTTGGAAGTGTCTCTCGCGCAAACTAATCAGTTTAGAAAAAAAAATATATTAGAAACCTCGTTTTTGAAGACCTATCCATAGATACCCCACACGGGGTTTGATGTTTTTTTTTTTTTTTGTGTGTCAGTTCTAGGTATGGGGAACCCCAAATATTATTGTTTTTTTTTTTCTATTTTTGTGTGAAAATCTTAATGCGTTCACAGAATACATCTACTTACTAAGTTTCAATAGCATAGCTCTTATAGTTTCGAAAAAAAGTGGCTGTGAAATACTCGGGCAGACAGACAGACATGACGAATCTATAAGGGTTCCGTTTTTTGCCATTTGGCAACGGAACCCTAAAAACGTAGGTAAGTGAATTTGCATTTCAAGCAGTATCGTATTAATATCACAGTTCTTTCTTCAGAGTTGGTGATGATGCGATAGGTGAAGATTTCAGAATTTTCTCAGGAACGGCACTCTTGGCTCAGCCCTAATTCAGTGTATCTGCAGACAGCCCTAGACACCTGCCCCCGGATCGCGAACAATGCTGCAAGCACTTCACACTGCAGGCGCCAATTGCATCCCTTCTACGTATCAAGTAATTAATTGAACAATTCGAACCAATCAACAGGACAATCAACACGTCTTCTGCCTTGATATCTCACAGTAATTGGTAATGGGTAGCCTTTGTCAATTATGAAAATTAATAGAGTAGTCTATTCAGACTAACTGCTTTATGAAGAGACTGCCACAAATAAGGCCTTCGTTATACAAGTTAGAAGGAGGAATTGTCCCCTAAATATACTTTTTTTTTGTGGGCATAATCCGACTTTAGTGATGGTTTGGTGGGGTGTTAGCTATGAAGTAGTGACTGAGGCATATTTTTATGAAAAAAGTATCAAAACATCGGCACAAGTGTATCAAGATACCATTCTTGAGAAGGTAGTTAAGCCCCTTAACAACATCACGTTCAATAACCACGTTTGGTCCTTCCAACAAGACTCGGCGCCGGGTCATAAAGCTCGGTCCACGCAGTCTTGGTTGGAAGTGAACGTTTCGGACTTTATCAGAGCTGAAGCCTGGCCGTCGTCTAGTCCCGATTTTAATCCGCTGGATTATGATTTATGGTCAGTTTTAGAGAGTATGGCTTGCTCTAAACGCCATGATAATTTGGAGTCCCTAAAACAATCCATACGATTGGCAGTGAAGAATTCTCCCATGGAAAGAGTGCGTGCTTCTATTGATAACTGGCCTCAACGTTTAAAGGACTGTATTGCAGCCCGTGGAGAGCACTTCGAATAAACTTTTTATATTTGAAATTGTTTTATATTTATGTATTAAACTAACACACTGTAAAAGTAATAAATATTAAATGCAATAAAAAAAAATTTTTTTTCTTCGTGACAATATTTATGGCAGGACTAGGTATATAGTCAGAATCTGAATCATTTTGAATGTTTACTGCTTAAAAATGGTTTGATGCCATATTACATTTATTTCAAAATATAAGTTTCTAAGTGGCTTTTTATTTTAGTCATCAATAATAATTGTTGCTACGCGCAAAGTGGTTGGTGCAAAGTCACAAAAAGTGTGTAAACATTTTTAGCTATTAGTATTACCCACAATAAGAAATTCTGAAAAAAAAAAAACTACAACCGCTTACCTACATTTACCTCGCGTATTTTTTTAGACAGATATTTTCGGTTCCAACCGCAAAAAAATAACGTTATTTTTAACAGTTTATTTCAGGTACACTTCGAATGCAGCATTTTATTAGGTACATTCAAATACTCATCCCGACTACGTAACCCTCCACTGCGCATGGTCCGGCAAGCACAAGTGTACTATAAAAATAGCATAAATTCTCCGATTACTAATTTTTTACAATTTGCTTTTGAATATGTTTGATAACCAGTAGCCAGCCTGCACTCGAAAAGCAATATGAATTCCCCGTCCAACTCTTATGAAGAAGTTTTTAAGCACTACGAGTGTAATTTCTATCCAAACAGGATTGACGCTTCCCCATAGGATGTCAGAGTCAGCTCATTTTCCTGAAAAACTGAAAGTCACTTTTTCATGAAACAGTCATTCAATGGGATTAAATGAACTTAGAAGTTGTATAACTGATTGTAATAACAATAATATTTCTGTAAATACATACGTGTTAGGGTTGCGAATTATACGTTGTACAGCCTGACAATGACCTGAAAATTGCAACAAAAGTTAGAAAATCTATATTTCGAGGACTACCGTGGTGTTTCCACCATAATTATTACCTACCAAAACTATTATTCATCATCATAATCCCAGCCGAAAGACGTCCACTGCTGGACATAGGCCTCCCCCCCAAATTTGGTGGTGTTTGTCATAATCGCCACGCTTGGCAGGCGGATTTGCCATCGCAGTATGGTGGTAAATACATAGAGAACGCTGCTGCCCATTCTCTAGTAAGTCGCTTAGTCGCCTCTTACGACACGGGAAGATATAGGATACTATTCTTTACGTCCGGAACTGAGCGAATATTTTATTACCTAATTATTATTAGGGACCCCAATAATTATTTATTATTGTCAGATAACTAACAACTACGCAAACAGAACAACAAAATAGGCCACTAACTTGAACGAACAACAATGAAATCCCCAGCCCACCCTACAGTTCGCACGTGCTATTCCCCCCTCCCCCCGGTAGGCAGACGCATAAATTCTGCCGCTATTGTGTGACGTCACCCTTCTCCTTGACAGGCGACATATTGCAGCAACATATTCCAGCCTTGGGGGGCTGTAGGACTGTAGTAGGTACCTACAGGAGCTCAGCATAGATTATCTTCTTTTTTTTGGATGGGAAATCATCAAATGCCTTCTCCCGCTCTGGGCGGAGCGGGAGGGCGTGTCAGACTTTTACTGACTAAAATCCACCCGTGTTCCTTCAGTCACCCATATGCTAGGGCTACGGTATCTCGTTTGAACAATCTCGCGACTCTGGCAGGAGCATAGATCTTTTGTAAATGTTTTTTGATGAAATTTTTTGATTTGTTGTTCGTAAAAAAACAACCGACTTCAAAAAAACACGCTACTAAATGAAAAATTGCTTTGATATTTAAAGTCTGCATCTTTAAACCTCTATTATGGTTTATTGCCGCCGACTTCCAAATTTACAGTAATTTTTCGCTTTACAGTGTTTTTTTTGGAAGTCGGTTGTTTTAACCCCAAATGAATTTGCCGCAACTCATTTTGTAGATAACAGCGATAGGTTGTTTTATAACAGCATCAAGATACGCAAAGAGGTTTACATACCTATTTCGAAGCCAACTCAAAAACTGCTTAATCGGGCTTCCGTTACCAAAAAACAAAAAAACAAAATTGCTCTATTTGATAAAAATATCAACGAAAATACATTTAAAAAAAAACACATTGACGAACCCCTCCTTCCTGAAGTTGGTTAATCATTAGGAGTTTACTAGTAGGCATATCATCATCATCATTTCAGCCGTAAGACGTCCACTGCTGGACTTAGGCCTCCCCCAATTTGGGGGGCTTTGCCATAATCGCCACGCTTGGCAGACGGGTTGGCGATCGCAGTATGGTGGTAAAATGCATAGAGAACGCTGCTGCCCATTCTCTAGTAAGTCCTTTAGTCGCCTTTTACGACACCCACGGGAAGAAATGGGGTGGTGTTATTCTTTACGTCCGGCACCACACGATACAGGCATATAAATATGTCTAAAAGGAACAGTGGTTAAGACCTCGACTCTCATAGTTTGAATTCGGGCGACTAACAATATGACTTTTTCAATTCATATGTACTTTCTGTGTTCATCTTGAACAGTACTGCCATCGGTGAAGGTAAACTTCGTGAGGATACTTGAAGTTATAGTTTATACTAGCTTTTGCCCGCGGCTTCGCCCGCGTGGATGTCGGAAATTATCGCAAGAGGACGTACTACCGCGATTAATGTATTGAGAATGCATTAATCCAGGTTATATAGGTCCCGCGACTTCGTCCGCGTGGTATTTTGAACAAAAAAGATTTTCGTTCGTTTTTTTCGTGAGATTCTATTTTTTTTTTTCTAAAATAAAAGTAGCCTAAGTTACTCCTTGTTACATCAGCTATCTGTCAGTGAAAGTTTCGTCAAAATCGGTCCAGCCATTTCAGAGATTAGCCGGAACAAACAGACAGACAGACAGACAAAAATTGTAAAAAATGTTGTTTTGGTATATGAACCGTGTATACATCCTTATACACTTGGTACAAAGCGGTTATTTTAATATTAAAAACAGACACTCCAATTTTATTTATTTGTCTAGATGTCTAGTCTGAAACCACCAAACCGTCTTCAACCAGCATGGTGATCAATCGTCGTGCCTTCTCTATCTGTGAAGAGGCCTTTGCCGTATACTACAGTTCGTCAATAATAATTTAATTTTGAAAAACGCCCACTGCTGGACACAGGCCACTTCCTGTCACTGTCACTTCGACCGGTTCAGTGGTTCCAGCGGATTCCTGTGGTTTTCATCAAGTCATCGGTCCAACTTGAGGGCGGCCTTCTAACGCTACGTCTTCCAGTACGCAGTCGCCACTCCAGAACCTTTTGATCCCATCGGTAATATGCGAGCAATGTACTACGCCCATTACCACTTAAGTTTAGCAATTTTATATTTTCTTGTTTTTTTTTAAGTTTTAAAATTGTATTTCTTTTTGACTCTTTATTTGCCTTTTAATATTGTGTTATTTAAGATTTAGTATTGTTACTTCTTTTTACTCATGATTTGCTGCACCGTTCGACGTCACACGTCAGCGCCGGCTGTTGCTGATAACCAGCGCTGGGGCTCTGTCTCGCATAGAGTCGCAGTATTATGCTGAGCGATGGCCGTTTTGCGTGGATTTGACGTAAATTTTCCCCAGCTTTATTTTATATATTTTTGTTGTGTTCAGTATTTCTTTGCGTCATATTTACCGCAAATAAACGTATTTTCTTTCTTTCTTCGGGCTATGTCGATTACCTTGACCTGCACGCGTAGCATGACCACCGTAAAAATGGGTTTTGTCGACGGAAGAATAGATAAAATTACAGATTGTAGAAAGATTAAAGACAAAATTAAAGATTTGTACCGTTTTATGCTGGCGTAGCATGACAATTCTATCTCTATTCTACCAGGAATAGACAAAATCCTACGGTGGTCATGCTACGCGTGCAGAACGGATGTTATTATAACAACCAACAGCCGTATGGGTAGATCGAACCGTTTCAGCTACGCTTGCCGCGGTTTGCTCGTGATGGGTGATCTATAGGTACCAAGGTCCAAGACCACGCCATGCCACGGAAAACAGGTCACGCCGTTGGTCCCAACGATCATTCGTGTATCTTAGACAGTCGTTACGGGTCGTCAGAAGCCCGAAAGTCTGACAAACGACTCTTACCAAAGGGTAACTGGATTGTAGAGATCAGTTAGGCAGTCGGTCCCTTTAAATTACTGGTATTCTTCTGCATCCGGTTAGACTAGAAACCGAACCCAACATGAAAAAACAGTCTATATAGGCAGATTAAATCTTTACCGTCTATAATATTTGTTCTTTAATATTGTTGATATAATATTCATATTTTAAACTTCATGCATTTCTTTTGCAGTAATGCTTAGTGATTGCGTGTCTCCACAGGCAGAACAGAAGCCTTAAGGAAAACCGATAGATGTTAATTAATATGGCTTGATTGAATACAATCAAGCCATATTTCGCGGTGCTCTTATTTTAAATAATATTAGGTTTAATTTGAGAAAATAAAACACACATCATATTTTCATATATTGTACTTTAAAGCCAAAGTAATATGAATTACAATCCTACTATCCTTCATCTTACTAATAATATTATAAATAATAGGTTGGGGAAAAAGTTTCTTCGCATTTTTTAAGAAAATTCAAAACATTTTTTAATAAAGTTTATTTACATTTAACTAAAGTATGTAGGTACCATTTTGTTCGATAACTTTTTGCCATCTTGTAGGTAGATCATGTCCCTAGATCCCATTGCTATAGAAATTTTGGGACTTCTGGTCAAAATACCGCGACAAGTGGTTTTGGCAGTCCTCTCGTGATGTTAACCTGACACTGCCTAAAGAATTCTGAAGAGACCGAAACAGGTGGAAATCTGAAGGTGCAAGGTCAGGACTATACGGCGGATGCATTAACACCTCCCAGCCAAACTCTTAATTTTTGTTAGGTGGCTAAAGATGTGTGAGGTCTAGCGTTATCATGATGAAAAACCACACCCCTTCTGTTGATTAATTCCGGCCGCTTTCTCTCAACTTCTTGCTTTAATCTCATCAGTTGTTCGCAGTAGAGTTCAGAATCG
The DNA here is from genome assembly GCA_947507805.1 of Aporophyla nigra. Taxonomy (NCBI): domain Eukaryota; kingdom Metazoa; phylum Arthropoda; class Insecta; order Lepidoptera; family Noctuidae; genus Aporophyla; species Aporophyla nigra. The sequence continues at coordinate 4,999,507 of OX382291.1, read as the reverse complement.
ATGGTCCTGCCTGGTGGTAACAGCTCATAATGAATAATGCCCTTCCAATCCCACCACACACACAGCATCACCTTGTTGCGAGTTAACCCGGGTTTCGCCACAGTCTGTGAAGCCTGACCGGCCTTTGACCACGACCTTTTTCGCACGTTCTTGTCATACGTGATCCACTTTTCATCACCACTTATCAGCTTCTTCAAAAATGGTTCGGTTTCATTACGTCGTAATAAAGAATCACAAATGAGTACACGGTTCATTAGGTTTCTTTCAGTGAGCTCGTGAGGTACCCAAATGTCGAGCTTTTTTGTGTACCCAGTTTTTTTCAAATGCGCCAAAACCGTTTTGTGGTCAATTTCCAGTTCTTCAGCTACGTCGTAACTACTGGTATGCTGATCTTGCTCCACTTTTTCAAAAATGGCATCCATTTTATCCGTAATAGGGCGACCAGAGCGACGTGCATTTTTGACATCAAAATTTCCGGACTGAAAACGTTGTGCTACTCTCACAGACACTACACTAGGTCCATAAACATCGCAAATTTTTTTCGCGGCTTGCGTTGAATTTTTACTTTTTTTGTAGTAAAATTTTAAAATGTATCGAATTTCTTCATTAGATTCACTCATCTTGACGGTACGAAAAACAAATGAAAATCACACGTTTTCCTAATTTGAATTTGGAATTATGTTCTTTAAAATTTAAACTTTCAATGATACCAAAACCAGCCAGATACAAATAGTATAGCCAAAGAGATTTTATTACAAGTTCATACACAAAAGACTTTTTCCCCAACCTAATATGAAAGTTGGTGAGGATGTATGGATGAAATTTGGCACACTAATAGTTCCAACCTTTGTTTTTTCTTGTGTGGGAAATCATCAAATGACGTCTCCCGCTTTGGGTGGAGCGGAAGGGCGTGTCAGACTTTTACTGACTAACACACCTGTGTTCCTACTGTTGCCTGAGCCAGAGCCACGGTAACTCTTACGAAATAACCCGTGACCCTGGCAAGATAGCTCATAACCTGGATTAACATAATTTCTTATCCCGGTAGTATGTTCTTGCGGGATACTTTCCGCTAGCTAAAGCTAGAAGATAAATAGAAATAAGCATGAAACTAAATTTATACAGGGTGTCCCAAAAATCAACGTCAAGCCGAAAACAGTTGATAGGCCAGGTGGTGACAGTTATCAGAAAAACTATAAAAAAAATCTAAGTTGTAAGTACTTTTCAAATTATTGACATTACTTTTCATATTTTCTTTGTGAGTGATGTAACCCTGAATAACCCTTCTGTAAACTACAGTCCAAAATTAAAACACAACTACCTCAGTTTTAAAGAAAACATCACTTTTTTGCTCCACCATGTACTAAAAATTATTACATCGCCCAACTTTAACTGACTGTACTGAAAAAAAAAATGCTTAACTTAGATTTTTTTTTTTCTTACAACTGTTACCAACCGTTTTCGGCTTGACGTTGATTTTTGGGACACCCTGTATAACACAGAATTTTAATATCGTATAAACTAATTGTAGGTTATGAAACCGTTGCATAATGTTGTATGAAAATACGACTGTGTGTTTAATAACAGAAACGTACTGCCGTTGCTGAGGTAGTATCTCACCAGTGTTTTGATACCTGGAATGAAAATTTCATACACTACTTTACCAATTCTCATACATTGGGGTCATTATTATCGTTTCAGCCGAAGAACGTCCACGGCTGGACAAACGCCTCCCCCAATTGGAATTGAACCTACTAATTAAAAGATCAAAGTTAAAAGAGTAAAAAGAAATAGCTTTGTACAGCTTTAAAAAAAATACAGTCGAATTGATAACCTCCTCCTTTTTTTGAAGTCGGTTAAAAATGGCGCGCCCCGCATATGCGTTCGGTGGAAACTCCGTGGTGATAGTAACTTCTCGGTTTTGCCCTTGCATTGTATTGGTAAATAAAATAGTTTTTTATTATTTTATTTGAGAAGTTTTAGTATGATTATACTTGTAAATTTCGATACTGTGTTTATAATGTATGTTATTTATGTAGTAGTTAATCATTCGAAGAGGGTAAATAAAACCTTAAATGGTCTATACCAAAAGATAAAAGAATACCTTGAATTTGGGAATAAATTCAACTTGCGGTGGTTAAATTTTTCTTGATTTCTTAGTTTTGTCAATCTGTCAATTTAACACCCCACATAGATGCGCAAATGGTAAAAAAAATTAAAGGGAACATAGGGAAGCAAGATCACAATACGCCCGCGAAGAATCACATGAGGAGACGAAGAATGGGCAATATGAATGTTTGCCAACGAATCCAGACTTATGCTCTATGCAAATGATGGGCGGCGCAGAGTCTACCGACAGATTAAAAAAAAACGTTTTATCCAGTTCGTTTTGAGGAAAAACTGCAGTTCGCCAGTGGGTGTGTTATGATTTAGGCTGGACTCTCTTCAGAGAGTCGCATGATACGTGGAAGAAATTCTTAATGAGCATGTCGTGCCATATGTAATTAATATAAATTATGAAATGAACATGGACAAGACAATGGTTATGTCAAATGCCCATGCAATATACAATACCATGCAGAACGGACACACCACACTCGAAATTGTGGACAAGTATATTAACCTAGGACAAACTGACTAGTTAGGTAGGTCCACCATCGAGAATGACGTCAATTGACGAATCTGACTCGGCTAGGCGGCTTTCGGGAAGCTACGCAATATCTTCTCGTCCCAAAACCGCAGTGACTCAAGACGAAAGTCTTTGACCGGTGCATGTTGCCAGACCTATGGCACTAAAACATGGTCGCTCACGTTGGGCCTTTTTAGAAAGCTAAAAGTCACCAAAAGAAAAATGGAGAGAGAGCTATGCTTGGAGTTTCCCTACGTGATTAGAAATGAAGCGATCTGTAGGTGAAACTAGGTTACCTAAGCGACATAGCCCGAAGAATTGTCAAACTTAAGTAGGAATGGGCAGGGCACTTAACTCGCAGCACAGATGGCTAATACGGCCAAAAAGTTATTCAGTAGCGCCCGCGTATTATAAGACATAGAGTTGGACAATCGTTTGTTCACCGATGACTTTGTGAAGATATTACGGTCATGAATCATATATTTTACAATATAATACCTGACCTGCAAAAATCATAAGAAAATTTAGAATTATGGGTGCCACCTTTACGCATTCCCGTGAACAGTGAATTTTCTTGACTATATAACTTAGGTCCAGCTTGTCAAACCACTTACCTATAATATAACGCACTATCGACACGAATATACCTAAGTCTTTGTTTGTTTAACGTTATCGTATCGCTATCGACTCGGTTTATCGTCGTATATCGCGCACTCGAGTGCTGATCGCGATAAAATCGGTCCAATTGATTTTTCCGACACAATCGCGCTTATTTGGCCCTTGTTTTGTGTGTATGAGCTTTTATTATCTGTATAGGTAAATTAGTTTTAGCGCAAGCCAACGTCTCTAGAACTTCGCATTCGGCGGCTGGATCAAAGATTGATGCAGAAAGCACGTTATGGTATGAACCGGTGATCAATATGGACTAGGTATTTTTGACAGCCGATGGCGGCCCTGTTAGATTGTCTAGTATTGCGATTTTTTAGACAGATTAGTCAGTAATATTTGGCATATATCAAGATCTGAGGGACATCTGAAAGGCAATTTTCATAACTAAAAACGTTTCAAAATCTAGTTGACAATCTCGACGACAATCTAATGACAAAAACTTCTCAAAAATGTATGGAAACTCGTAGTATTTTGACCAAGATTCTGACAGATACTGAGATCAGACCGTGACCGTTCTTAAAATTACGAGAATTGCTTCTCTGGTTTCATCAGGACTGGTAAAAAAATCTGATATAACATTTTAATCCACAATTGCATTATTTTTCAGTAGATACCGGTGCAAAATAATGGTAGTTTTGTTGCACTTATAAAAGGATAGTTGTAGCTACAAAATAAAACAGCATATATCAATCATGTACAACTACGTTGTCCAGAGGGGTAATTGCGGAACTTTTTATCGGTAGGAATTGGTTTAATATTCATAGTTAAACAAAATTCATTGCGTTATATACGTTGCTGAGCCACAATTTATTCGAATAAATAACGTAATGGTTTAGAAATAATCTTCAATCCCATTCAGATTCTGATAAATTGTGCGTTTCGCAATTAGGATGCTGGTCTGTTTTTACTACACTTTAATCTGAATCATTTTGAGGGTTATTGCTTATCCATTATTTCTTATGTTCGAGAAAATTGTCTGCTTAGCAACGTAAACAACGCCATGAATGTTGTGGAACTGTCGAAATGAAAGCGATTCCTACTGATAGTGTATTACGCAACTAACCCTCTGTTAATGACACATCCAAACATACAAAACTTTCATATTTACAATACAATATGAATACATTGTACAATTTAAAAAAAAACCTTCACTTTATTTTTACAGTTTCAGTTTTCATGTTTATCTCCAAATATATAATATGCTGTTAGAGAAACGAAATCTTTTATTTACTATTCTACACATAAATTATACTAGAGTTATTTCTGAATCTATGGCTAGCACAAATCATAATGACTCCCGAGTGACTAATAAGTGAAATAACACGTGAACCAACAGCTATAAAATTAGAAAACGATTCTCTAATGCTGTGTAAATCGGTAGGCATAGTCTAATGATCATGTTGACAGTATTATGGATGTCCAATATTCTCAGGTCATTAATCGCGGGTAGCTTTTGGACTATCTTATCTCAAATTTCGTCAGCTTACAATAATAGTTTTCAATTTGGGATGTAGTAGTTTACACAACACTTCGCTTCCGTCATTTTTAAGGTTCCGTTGCCACATGGAAAAAAACGGGACCCTAATAGATTCGTCACGTCTGTCTGTCTATCTGTCCGTGTCACTTTTTTTCGAAACTATAAGAGCTATGCTGTTGAAACTTGGTTAGTAGATGTATTCTGTGAACCGCATTAAGATTTTCACACAAAAATAGAAAAAAAAAACAATTCAGTCAACTCATATATATATACTTATATTTTTTAAACCATTTAATTTCATAAACATAAACCTTATGCATAAACCGTGAATACCTACAGGTTTGTACGGAACCCTCGGTGCGTGAGTCCGAATCGCACTTAGCCGGTTTTTTTTAAAATCCGTACTGAGTCAAACCACATTAGCGTGCAATACTTTACCCGCATTTGTGAATATCGATACTTATAAAGAAATATTGTAAAAAAAAAACTTTAGAGGTGTCAAGGGACATCCGGATGGAACGAAGTTCCTTTCCAGGATTCATAACATTTTTTTTATTTTTTTATTATTTATTATGTACAAAAAAACCTGTATACACTCAACAAAAATATTCTCTCTCTCTCTCTCTCCCTCTCTCCCTCTCTCTCTCCCTCTCCCTCTCCCTCTCCCTCTCCCTCCCTCACCCTCTCTCTCCCTCTCCCTCCCTCTCCCTCTCCCTCTCTCTCCCTCTCTCTCTCCCTCTCTCCCTCTCTCTCTCTCCCTCTCTCCCTCTCTCCCTCTCGCCCTCTCTCCCTCTCTCTCTCTCTCTCTACTCACAACAAAAAAAACAACAACATACAAAATATATACGGTCGAATTGACAAACCTTGTCCTTTTTTTGAAGTCGGTTAAAAAGTGTCGTGACAACTTTTCGTAAGATTTTTTTCCGTCTAGCCCCCTTTCACAACGCGCGATAAGGAAATTCGTTCCAAAAACATCATTCGTTGGGCGAAAGTCGTTACCCATAAACGATCAGCTTTTTTGTAATTTTTCGTAAAACAGATATTTTTTTACGAATTTCCAGAAACCATAACAAGACAGTAATTTGGTTGCTTTAATGTAGGTACAGACGCCAACGCATAAAGCTACTACAATTTCTCAAATTTCTTTAATAGGTTTTCAACTTTATCGCTAAAGCATTAGGTTCAAAATGAATTGGGAAATTTCGGGTAGCTTGATGTGCTGGCATCTGTATATGTCAGTGTCATTTGAGGTTTTCAAAAATGTCAGTGTCTTTTTTTTTATGTTATTCGATACGACACCCAACACGTGGCGCCACCGTCACTTAACATATGCACTATGCTGGGTTACTATTTCCGGCTCGCTACAAGTCTACGACTGGGTGCTCCTTGCGTGGCTCCGCATCGGTGTCGGTGCGGTAAAGCAGTTGATCACCTCGGACACCATGACGTTGCTTGCAGCAAGAGCGTTAGTAGACTGGTACGACACGCCAGCATCAATGACACCATCCGTCGGGCTCTTGTCACTGCCGGGTTGTCAGCTGTCTTTGAACCCAATGGCTTGGCAAGCGACGATGGGAAGACGCCAGACGGAATGGCGGTAAACGATAACACGACGAAAATTTTAAAATATTTGTTGACCTCACTATCGGCTTCAGCAGTCTTGAAAACCTAGAAAATTATCTCCCTCTCCCTCCCTCTGTCTCTTTCCGTCTTTTTATGCAACATATAGTTAGTAAAAAAATCGCATGAAAGTGGTATAACATTTTTATGTTACGTGAGGATTTCCACCATTTAACTTCTACTGATCAAGATCTTTGTTCCGATAAAACCCTCAACACGTTTTTCTAAACACGAACAAAAAGCAACATTTAAACTTTTCACGTCTTCTCCTACAAAATGTGTTCCAAAGTGTTCGAACTTATCTAAGAGTGTTTAAAAAGAAGTCAAAATTGTACTCGGATTTCAGTAAAAGGGTGGTAACACAACCGTATCTCTATAACTCCATCATAACGAGTGTTTGATCTATCTGTTCAACAGGTATCGGATATGCCACAGTGTAAACAAATTCTGAAGATGACTTTACTCGAGCTATTCTTCTTTGTAGGTGACTGTGGAAAGGACAGAGCCGGCAAGCTGTTTCATTCTGTCCTGTCCTGTCTCCTCCATCCGCGTAATTTTCATAAAAAGGATATAATAATAATAATATCTTAGAACAACCAACACAACGTTATCTGATCCCAAACTAGGCAGAGCCTGTACTATGGTAACCAGACAACTGATAAAGTTACTTATATATTTCTAAATACATACATATTATAGATAAATTACACCCAGACACAAAACAAATGATTGTGCTCATCACACAACATTTGTCCTGGGTGGGAATCGAACCCACGACCTCAGTCTTAGCAGTCAGGGTCACTAACCACTAGACGAACAGGCCAGTCGATACAAAGTCATAGATTCAATTTTTGTCTGCTAGGTATGAGAACACAAAGAGTTTGTTATAAGAATCTATTTACAAACAAGGGTGGCAAACTTGGCGGCGGCGACCTCTCGCGTCCAGCCCTGGTGCGAGCCATGGTACGGAGCGAGAGGGCATGGGAAGCCGTCACCTCCTTCTGCGAAGCAGTAATGCTCGCGAAGGAGGAGGCGGGGCGCGTGAGGGAGTGGCAGTCTCTGCGCCCTCACGTCCCTAGCCGCCGCAGGAGGAGACGCCCCGGGCGCCGGGAGTCGGTTGCGGACTCCCGGCCACCGTAGGCGCGAGCTTGCGGGTGGCGAGCAATGGGTAGCTCGCCGCCCGGTAAGGACCAAGCTCGGGTCGACGGCGCGTAGTGTTCCACGCGCGCCTCAAAGAGATGTCAGCAGTACTGAAGGGGTCTGCTAGGACCGATGCCTGCCGGGGTCGCGTGATTGTTCGAAAGAGATATCGTGACCCTAGCACATGGGCAACTGAAGGAACACGGGTGGGTTTTAGTCAGTAAAAGTCTGACACGCCCTCAAAAAAGGGTGGCCAACTTGTGACATATTACTGCTCCCCGCTATCTTTCGTAGATCTTAGACGGTCGTTACAGGTCGTCAGAAGCCTGAAAGTCCGATAACCAGTCTTACCAAGGGGTATCGTATTACCCAGTAAGTGGGTTGGAGACGTCAGATAGGCAGTCGCTCCTTGAAAAATACTGGAACTCAGCTGCATCCGGTTAGACTGGAAGCCGACCCAACATGCTTGGGAAAAGGCTAGGCAGATGATGATGATGAATTGGAAAAGTGTTATTTATTTTGTACTGAAAAACATACTAAAATATAGATTTACTAACTTGGTTTTTGTTGACCCTCTTAAGACAAAAACTTCAGGACACCCGGCGACATTCGATTTTTCTTGTTTTTTGCAATTTGCAGTTCAGTACCAGGTTGTATGCTGATCTAAATATGATTCGCGACCGTAACACATATTTATTTATATAATTACTAGCTGACCGTACAGACGTTGTCCTGTTTCCTAGAACTCGATAGCAGCGCCACCTACCGGGTCCAATAGTGAATCTAAACCACCCAGAGAGCCACCCAAACGCATACAAAAAAAATCGTTCATTTTCAATCATTCAAATTCACACGTACAGTAGAATTATATAAAGAAAAGATAATCATAAAAATATCAATGGTTATTTAGAAATACATACAAATGAAGTATTTTTCTTTGTTCCTCAAACAACTGTAATATCTTCATAAGTCTACGTTACGTTCTTCAAAAAGTTCTATACTCGCTGTTTTCTCGTTTCCAACAAACTGTGTAACAGAGATAAACATTACGGGGAGAGGGAACATAAATTTTAATGTTCAATCATTGTTGGCTAAATGGCTGCAAAATGTTTCTATCAAATTGAATTTGCGAATAAAAGAACCTGTAAAATGGTATTTTACGTGTCTAAAAGGTCTCATCGAATAACTTCCGTTACGCAAAAATATTGTGAACGGAATTTCAGAATTATTTATCTCGTTTGCAAATGCAGTGAAAATGTATTTGCTTTTTAAATGTATTTGCATAGTGTCATTGGACGAGTTGTTGAAAATAAATCAACCTGGTTAGTGTGAACAGTTAATTAAAAGTAAACTTCCTGCGTATATCAAATAAATTGTTTCAGACTTTATTGCAAATGTAAATATTATTCGCTCTATGTTTTTTGTGGCTATGTAATCGCACGGTTCGATCAATCGAAGCTACGGTTGTCGGGGTTGATCCGTGGATGGATGACCACCTTTACATACCAAGACGCTTCCGTGGATCGGAAAACACGTTAAGCCGTTGGTCCCGGCTGTGATTATTGAATCTTTGCCAGTCATTACGAGTCGCCAGAAACCCGAAAGTCCGCATTACCCAATTACTGGGGAGGTCAGATGGCAGTCGATCTATGTAAAAAACTGGTATTCAGTCTTCGGACTTCTATCTTGCTATTTGCTATCTACACCCTACTCTTGAGATGTTACGACGATTCAAAATATTTCTTGAACGTGGACGAAGTAAAAAATGTTTGATGTAATGCTCGTAGGCACAGAATGGGAAAAGTGCTACGACGTAGCGATCGTAGGCTCACGGGTCTACGACCGCTACGTCGTAGCACAATTTTACACTTCAGGGCCCAGGGCCTTTTTTTAATGTGTGGGAAATCATCAAATGACATGTCCCGCTCTGGGCGGAGCGGGAGGGCGTGTCAGACTTTTACCGACTAACACGGTGGGTGTTAGTCAGTAAACGTGTACCTTCAGTTGCCTATATGCCAAGGCCACGGTAATTCTGCGCTGTATCATACTGTGGTAGCATATTTATTGAGGAAGGCTGTATAACATCACGCTACGTTGAAAAAGAGTGGAACAGCAACGAAAAATGGACGAAAACTGGCAGGCAATTTGATGGGACAGGAAGGGTCAGGGGAGCAAAAATTTAACGCCGACGAAGTCGCAGGCAGAAGCTAGTCTGTTATATAAACGTAACAGACACTTTAGTTTTATTTACCCACCCAGGGCAAATCTTTGTGTGATGAGCACAATCATTTGTTCTGTGTCTGGGTGTAATTTATCTATAATACATATGTATTTAGAAATATCGGTAGAAATATATAAGTATGTTTATCAGTTGTCGGGTTGCCATAGTACAGGCTCTGCCTAGTTTGGGATCAGATAACGTTGTGTTGGTTGTCCTAAGATATTTATTCGTATGTATATATGTAGTGTATGTTTAGATAATCAGTGCTTTGATATATATATATATATATATATATGTGTGTTAGGTATACGTGCAGTGTTTCCAATTTGATTAGAACTTAATTAATATGGACATCAAAGGACTAATTAAATCAGGACAATTCAATTAATTCGGACAAAGCGTACTCAACTGATTACTGATCTCAATTACATAGTATGGGAAACATATAGATTAACTCACACATTTTCATAGGTAGAACAGATACTATAGAATTCCATCTGGTTATACATGCTTACATACCTGCAGTTCCCCACAGTTCACTGTAATTTTGACACTGACGCAAAATCAGAGGTACAGACGCCAGCACATCAAGTTGCCCGAAACTGTCAAATTTTCCCAATCAATTTTGAACCTCATCCTTTAGCGATAAAGTTGAAAATCTATTAAAGACTGTAGTAGCTTTAAGTGCTGGCATCTGTACGCTAACGGACTGTTTATGCTTTCTAAAATGACAGCTGTTACGTAGCTGTCATGTTGACAGAAAAGGTCGATCGCAGCTGTCAAGTCCCAGCAAATTAAAAATCAGAATTCAGTCCTTATGCAAGAGAAACATCGTCAAGAAAACGACTGGACTTTTGACCAAACATTAGAATAAAGAACATACAGACCGCACGTTAGTGTTAGTAAAGGATACAGGCCACATTTTTGTAGGCGATCTATCTGTGTTTCATAGCGATCACTTATCTATACATCTATACAAATAAATAAAATTGGAGTGTCTGTTTTTAATATTAAGATAACCACTTTTTACTAAGTGTATATGGATGTATACACGATACATATACCAAAACAACATTTTTTACAATTTTTGTCTGTCTGTCTGTCTGTCTGTTTGTTCCCGCTAATCTCTGAAATGGCTGGACCGATTTTGACGGGACTTTCACTGGCAGATAGCTGATGTCACAAGGAGTAACTTAGGCTACGTTTATTTTAGAAAGATTCTTTTATTTTAGAAAAAAATAACTGTCTTCGAAAACTACGCTGACATACGTCTCAAAATTCGAAAAACCCTGGCTGAATCCTACGAAATAGATCAAAATAATGTACTACAGTATTGTACACCTTAAAAAGGCCTACAAAAATGTCCTCAATGGTATATGTCTATCTCTTAGGGATAACTCACAATAACCATTTTTTATCTTTTACTTTTTACGAGAAATAAGGGCTTATTTACGAAGCGATTTTAAGCAATACAGCATTAATACTTATCCAATTAAGTACCTTAAATACATTGTGCATTTAATATAGATCAATATGGCCCTTTACAGCATGTAATTTAAATGAATATCTTAGAAGATATTAGAGATTTAAAAAGCGGGCGCAGAGCGCGTTGGCAGCGGCCGGGTAGTACAGGATAAGTAGGATTGTAATTCATATTACTTTGGCTTCATAGTAATTGCGAATATCATGTGTGTTCATTATACTCAAAATAAACCTAATAGTATTATTATTCCAAGTAAGAGACCGCGAAATGGCTTAGATGTTTAGATTTTTGGATGTTTGTTTCTCAATGATGCAAAGACGGCCAAACGGATTTAGATCGAATTTGGCACAAAGATATATTATATCATGGATACGTAACAGAAAGGATACCTACTTTATCCCGGTAGTAGGTTCCCGGGTAATATTTTTCGACCACTATACGGGCCAAGCCACTGACAAAAGGACTATTCCTATAATTATGTTCGGTGTCTGGTAAATGATTTAGTGTCTGATAGGTAAAATAGGAGCGTTAAGAAAAACCAGGAAGACTTATATTCAACTAAACCAAGCCCTATGTCGCAGTCTTCTTACTCTGAATACTATTACTTTTATTTTAAAAACACCAACACACATGATGTTCTCATAAACTATGAATCCTAAGTAATATGAGTTATAATCCTACTACTAATAATATTATATATGAAAATATGTATGATTGGATGTTTGTTTCTCAATCACGCAAAAATGGCTGAATGGATCCGGATCGAAAATAGCACACAGAGTCTATATTACCTATATAATCTGGAATAACACATTCTTATCGCGGTAGTACGTCCTCTTGCCTTAATTTCCGACATCCACGCGGGCGAAGCCGCGGGCAAAAGCTAGTTGTATATATTAATTCAATGCGATCAGCTCCCGAATTGCGTAACACCAACACACTTTCAATCATAGGTCGTAGATTTTGATTTGATTTTTTTTCCTAATCCATTGCTTGAACGGTCTGGAAAGTTCGTCTGCTCAAAAATGTAAATAACATAATGGACCTGGCTGAACTCCCAAAATTAACGCTATTATGTGTTACGCAATTACCTCGCCGTTATTTGCTTAGATGATTTAACCTAGTTTGAGATATTTTCACGATTTTAATATTCGTACGCATGTTATGTACGAGCCTAAAGAACAAGAAGCTCCATATTATTAACCCTTTTTAGTTCAACACTCCTCATTTGACAGTTACGTCACGACACAGTCGTTGATAAACGCGTCGCGACTGACATTCCATTTGTCGTCACTTCGCTAGACAAATAGTCGCACGTTTGCAGACACCCTAATGGCAGCTACGGCTGGGAGGTTTGGGGTAAATAACCTACCACGCCAATAATAGGGTTTTAGGGCAGGTCAATGTCGTTTGTTTACAAGCAGAAATCATTTGATCAAAAGTCGATTATCCGATTTTTATTTAACCGACTCACTTGGTTGCTCCGCGGACGAGTAACCATCTTTACAGACCAAGTTCCGTGCGACGGGAGGCACGGTAAGCCGTCCGTCCGAAACCAGATACCGAGTTGTAGATGACAGGCAGTCGCGCCATTTAAAATACTGGTATTCAGCTGCATTCGGTTAGACTGGAAGCTTACCCGAACAAAGTTGGGAAAAAGCCACTAGAATAGAGTATAAAATCCACTGCCTCAAAAGCTCCGTTGAGCTCCTTAAGTTCTGATTAGAGCTACACGGTTACTGATAAATGCGTACACTGAGTGTACAGCACCACTAGCCAAATTGATAATCTGCAATCGTTAACGCTGGCCGCTCAACGTTAAGTCACGTGGTTAGAACAAACGAATAGAAAATTCGTAGCCAAGTTAACATCGTTCAAAATGAATGAATGTTTTTTTATCGTTTCTACAATGTTCAACGCTAAATCCTTTATTATACTGTGTCGTTTTTCTAAAGACATTGTAGAACGAGCGGCCGACTCAGGCGCGTCTACATGGCTACCAACTTATCGTTTTCTACAATTGCTGACACCGTGGCGTGGCTATTGGAGAACGGAATTCGACACGAAACGGTTGTAACTTGGCTAGGGGGGCAGGTGAACACAGATCTGAGTAATTCTTCTCTCCATAGATCTACATGCGTCACATCCACGCAAAACGGCCATCGCTCAGCATAATGCTGTGACCCTATGCGCGACAGAGCCCCAACGCTGTTTTTAGCGAGTGCTGGGGCTAACATGATGACGTCAACTGGTGCAGCGAACAATGAGTAAAATAAATACAAATACTGATCGACACTAACTGTTAGGGTAGGTTTTTACGTAGGTGAACTAAGTCACATTTTATTCAAAAACGGAATTAAATATCAAATAGTGCTCTTGCTTATTTCCATAGTGGACTTTAATAGATTCCTTAGCTAAAAAAATACTTCTATCATCTAATGCCCGTCACGGTTTAGCCATTGTTTATTTTTCTAACGTTAAAGACAAAGACAATTCGTTGGATATACTAAACACGTCCATAAATCAAACTATACATTCCCAGTATAAGCTGACTTTGACATTGTACGAAAAATGTATGCAAAGCGAGCTCAGCTAATACTGTAAATATATAGGAAAGTAAATAGTCTTTTGTTTGACATTCTTTTTTGTCTTTTTTTTGTCTAACATAATACATTTTCAGACATACAATGCAAACACAAATATACTAGACATTCACTATAAAGATTCTCTCTTGACCGCAGTCGATAATTGTGTATTCTTAGGTAACCACGTAACCACGATACTGCAATGCTGGCTTACCATGGTTATGTATCATCAGTACTTAGATACGGTATTATAATATGGGGGAACTCAGTAGATTTTGAAAGAGTTTTCAAAGCTCAAAAAAAATTTGTCCGAGCAATTTGTGGAGCTCACTTTTTAGATAGCTGTAAGCCACTGTTACAAAAACTTAAAATTCTACCTTTGCCGTGTTTGTATATTTTTGTTAAGAGCAATTATAATTTATTTGAAGCAAGTACAGTCAGGCCAAATAGCCGCACACGGCATAAAGATAGACTTCAGCTGCCACCAATAAAACTAAAATAAATTAAAAAAAAATGTATACTGCATGTCGATTATTATTTACAATCATTTACCAAATAGTTTTCAAGACTTACTCCTGACAATGTTTAAAAAATTACTATTCAAACTATTGCTGTACAAAAGATATTATACCATTAAGGACTATTTAGAAGACAAATCAATAGAATCTTTAATTTGTAATTTGTAAGGTAGAATAATTGACATCGCTGATTTTAATTGACATTTGCACGCCAGGTTATGGCAGGATATGTTGAAACTAAATTACTGTAACACCTTATATACCATATTCTAGCAAATAAATATATTTGATTTGATTTGATCAAACTTACAAATTGTAATTGTGATCGTTATTATTTTATTGTACATTGCTTACTTACCTTTATAGTAGTGATGTATCCGTACTAGGGCTTTCATCCCGAGAATCTCGATCTCGAAAATTCCGGGAGTCTCGACGATTTTTGGTATTTTCGAGACTAGTAGATTTGGTCTCGGGAATAATGAGACTTTTGAGACTGTCTCATAATTAAAATAACATTATAGAATAATCTATTAAACCAACAGTGTAGCTTAGAGTTTAATACAATCTGTGGAGAATGAATATCCTTGTTAAAGAATGACAAGGATTTTAATACTACGAGTTTTTTTTTTTTTGTGCAGTGCGAAGTAATTAGTACAAACAACTAAAGGAAATTCGTAGAGGAAGAGTTCCACAGAGAACTTAAATTAATCATTGATTGTAATACGAAATGGTCCAATCAAGTTGAAAGGCTTGAACGATTTCCTAAAATGAAGATATGCGTTCCAAGTGGAACAGAGTTCACTGAATCAGAGTATACTACAATAAAAACAATCTCGTATTCACTTGATATCAAGACCTTAGAAGCTCTGTGTAGGCGAACCGCCATTTTTATCGTTTGGATGTTCTCCACCCTGGGGTGGGTGGAGGAATCTGTCAGACTCTGACTTAATAAAATCACAAGGTGTTCTGCTGCTACCATTAGCCAGGGTACTGGAGTGCTTACGCATTTCACCCTCGGCCAGGTGTTAGCCCGCGTGAATTCATGGATCCCGTCACCATCACCGACCACATACGGCCGCAATTTTTCTAGAGAAAGGCACGCGGAGAAAATGGCGCGCCACCGTCTCGGGCCGTTCACTGTTCAGACAGCAAACTTCCCAATTCTGTTGCCTGTAGGCCTTCGACTAAGGCAGCCGGAGATCAATCCGCACCCTTCGGCGCCCGGTGACTCTGCTGCGTATTGGAAGGGAGATTGTATCCTCCCTCTCTCTTTCCGCCGCCTCCGTGACCAACACTTGCTCGCAGAAGGAGGCGATGGCGTCCTACGTGCTCTCACTTCCAACCTAGGCCTGGACCCTGTTTCCGTAGATGGTCCAGCCCATGGTCGGAAGTGACAGCGCGTATGAGAGAATATCCGTTGCATTAACCCCCGCGACGAGGTCACAGCGCTGCACTGCCCCAGCAGGGCATTCTTCAAGGGTGTACCACATCGTGTCGTCTTGGCAGTTGCAATGTTGGGAAGCGGGTGTCGGTTCCCGGCCTATGCGGCACAGGTCCCTACCGAGGTACCCATGTCCAGACAATACCTGTATCAGCCGAAAAGTAAGGGCGTCATGCCGTCAGACGACATGTCAACCACTCCCTCACATCGGGTGTTACCGCCGCTAAAGGGGTATTCCCTGCACTGGGTTACGCAAGGCGCTGTTCCCAGTCCACTGGACTAGGGTCTGGTGGAGCTCAGCCCTGTACATCTCGATATGACGAAGCATCAGATACTCGCCCTGGTGCTAGCGCGTCCCGGCACTACCGATATAGTTAGCGCGTTAGAGCTAACTGACATATTATGGCAAATAATTTAATGTGTGTTTTGTTTTCATAATATTAATTATTTACATATTATTGTATAGAATCAAGTTCTTCTAACTTAACAGACAGCTGTGGTGCTGGGGAGTTTGTTGCGCCACTTCTTCTTCCCAGCTAAAGCACTAGGAAGTGGTGAAGGGCGGGCGTTTTGGGGGACTGTCTTATGTAACTTTGACGTTCAAAAAGTGCTGACTCTCAGCCTAGTTTGAATAAATGTCTTTTGATTTTGATAGTGACGGAACCGCCAAAACCTAGTTTCTGACGTTTCATAAGTGCCTAAGTAGGTTTATGTGAAATAAAATATATTGATTTTATGATTTTGCTAATCTTTTAACGGCGGATATTTCACTAAATATCTGTCAATCCAAATAGACGACACAGTTATTTGCTAGTGCTACGGCTGGGCAGTCATTTCGGTAGAAGTCAAGTTCGTCGCACCATCTTCGTCTCGGCCTTCGTGTCACGATAGCGTCATGCATTTAGTGGGTCCCAATAGGTACTCTAAGCCCGTTTGTCATCTGATATGCGGCAGACATGACTGGTCCAGTCCCAATAAGGCTCACGGGTTTTCTAAGTTGCGACTATAGGTATGTTTAATAACGTGCTTGAAAACTACGTACGTACTTCTTTGTTTCGACTGAAAATGTGATATTTGATTAATATGAAACCTACTTTTGAAATAGTCTCGAAAGTCTCGTTTTTCCCGGGATTTTCGAGAACCCGTCGAGTCTCGATTTTTTTTCCCGGGACTCAAAAATGTAGCGAGACTGAAAGCCCTAATCCGTACCCATACCCGTTACTTTTTGGCGAATACAATAATATAAAAGATCTGCTGCTGATAAATAAGATAAAAGATCTTATACATTTTCTATATGAAGATGAAATTCTGTATAATGAAAAACTATTAAATTCCATTCAGATTTTATTTATTTCTCAAAATCAAATGTTTAGTGACTAAACTTTAAACAAAACAAAAGAAACACCCTCGCAATGCTAGTTGAAACCTGTCCTGTCAAGCATAGCAAGTGGCTTTAACTAGGGCACTATCAGAATACCAGCGCTGCGGTAGTTGTTTTTTACAAATATCGCAGCATTATGCGGAGTTAAGAGCCTTTTTAGCCTCACACAGGTCTTACTCTTTTATTCTTATAATATCTTTTAATAATATTTTGTTATTTTTATCTTAAACATTAATATTTCTATGTTTTTCTTAATGTTTTTATGTCCTGTGCGTGTCCCAAATAAATAATTTTTCTTTCTTTTCTTTCATACTATCATTTCAAGCTCATTCGCATCGACACCAATCGAATAAGAATGTTAAGATCCGTATCCAATCCCAAATATCCGTATTCGGATCCATATCCGCGGATATACATTTTAACGATCCGCTACATCACTACCTTATAGATAAGACTATACACCTTCTGATGAATAAACAAACACAAAACATGATTAAGGCTCTCTCTTAACATAGAACACAGTGAAATGCTCAATGTTCGTGTCGCACAATAACGCGTATCCTTTTTTTTTAGGTCCATGGCGTATTACAAGTAAAAAAAAATTGAGTGTAAGGGTAATCAAATATTCAAAACAAGAAGTAATATTTCATAAAAAATAATATACTGTCATGATAAAGCAATCGTATAACAGAGCACATAAAATATTTTTCATCGCGCAATTTTCGAAATTTTGAGCGTTAACTTTATTTTAAAATTTCATTTTAACTCCCCTTTTATGAACTGTTATTATGAAAGAGATATCAATAAAATAAAGATTTACTATTTAAAAAATCCAATGAACTGAGCATAAATCAAGTTCTTCTAACTGGACAGACAGCTGTGCTGCTGGGGAGTTTGTTGGCCACTTCTTCTTCCCAGCTAAAGCACTAGGAAGTGCGCGACGGGTGGGCGTTTTGGGGGACTGTCTTTTGTAATTATGACGTTCGAAAATTGCTTTCCTCAGCATAATTTGAATAAATGACTTTTGATTTTGATTAATTTTTTTATTTAAGTAATTAATAATTGAATGAATTATGTTAACAGTCTTACGTGTGGTGCTGGACGTAAAGAATAGCACCATCCCATTTCTTCCCGTGGATGTCGTAAAAGGCGACTAAGGGACTTACTAGAGAATGGGCAGCAGCGTTCTCTATGCATTTTACCACCATACTGCGATCGCCAACCCGCCTGCCAAGCGTGGCGATTATGGCAAGCCCCCCTAAATTGGAAGAGGCCTATTTCTAGCATTGGACGTCTTTCGACTGAAATTATGATGATGACGTTAACATTCAACTGACATCAAACGCATCGCTATTTTGAACCTTATTTATAGCTGCACTGAGCTGTTGTCAAATACCTAGGTTGCTAACAAGTTTTTTATTAATTTAAAACACGAGCTCAGGATGTGGAACTTACTAAAGAGAAAGAACTTCAGGCTACGGAGTTCATCCGAGATTTAGGTCAACAACCAAGTTTATGTAATGTTGTACCTAATGTCTTAACTGGAGAATTATAAAGCTAAAGAAACCTTTTCTGCGCTTTAAATATACTTATAATTATTTTTTTACGTAAAATTGTAGAAGCAAGACTGTCTTAAAAAGTCAACCCGAAAGGCCACCAAAAATAATAGATGGTAAGAATTTTCCACCATCAAATAACTGTCTAGCTGAAAGTCTCTAATGCTTCTTCTCCGTAACATAGGAACGAGGACTTAAGCGTCTTAAGGTTTGTCGTAATATAGATGTTGGAACCTAAGTGGTTCAACATCTAGATTATGACAAACGTTCGCACGGATAAAATTATAACGGTGGGATTTATATCATGCAACGGATTTTCAACTCTCGGTGTTGACCGTGTAAGCTGAGTATTCAAAATCCAAAATAGTGTTTATGTGAGTTTATAACAAACCTTAAGTCTACGTTCGCACGGACAAAATTATAACGGTGGGATTTGATCATGCAACGGATTTTCAACTCTCGGTGTTGACCGTGTAAGCTGAGTATTCAAAATCCAAAATAGTGTTCGAATTTCAACTGTCGACGCAAAGCAAATCCAGTGTGCTAAAAAAACCCGCCGCCATTTTTAACGTCCGAGAACGAAGTGAGATGTTTTTTTTTCAGGCTGGCCGAACGGGTCTAAAACACCAGGCAGGCTAAAAGAAAAAATATACTCAAAGCAAAATTTTTAATAATAATATTCACAGCAGTCAACTCAAATAAGCCTTTAAAACATCGTGGCGAAAATCGACGATCGCATAAAAAGCAATAAAGCTGTGGCCCGGGGCGATGGATAAATATCGAATCGTTTGCAAACAGGCCAGCGTGTGCCTAGCGCCGGCTGACGGTAAATCTGTCGTCGGAGAAAAGTGCGGCCACGTGCCCCCACACGCGCCCGCCCCTCCCCGAATATTGAATGTTTCATCTTTATTTTGTTACCCTGTGGATTAGGATCGGGATACTGTTTAACTTGACGAGTCAATAACCTTTTAGTAGTAGTAACTTGTTCTGATATTTAGGGCGACCGCGGTGCAGGTTTATAATGTTATCAGTTCCCTTTAAGCGGCGACGGAAAGTACTGAAAATGTCCTATAATGACCAACCAGGTGTAAGTGAAAAGGTTTTACTGTTTAAAAAAAGGTTTTACTCAGTCAATGTGTGTAGGCCATAATGAAGGTAAAGAGTCAAATACAAAATAAAAACAAACAATAACAAACAGATGGCATAAAAAATTAGGAACCAATTTTTGTGAAAATCATTGTTGAAAATCACAGAGTACTATTTTATATGTTGAAAATGCTACCTTTTAGGTCCACAAAAATGACAGTTTCTAAGTAACATAAATTAAATTAAATTATCTGTACAGACACTGCATCTTCATCTGCAAAAAAATGGCTACCGCGTAAGTGTAAATGTTGTTTTATGTTGCTCCATGACTGGTCATATAATTACCCGATAATGTAGGACTGCAACGCGTTGCCTGCGATCTATTGTGACCCGGGCAGCACAGTACTTTATAACCATTTTATAACCCGGTTTTTTGTAGTTGCATTTCAGTGTATTCTAAAAACCAAAAAACCAGGGTGCTGAAAAATTAATCGCCTCTTTCCTTCGGAATTGGTGGGATATTGGGAGTATTACGTGGAGACTATAACGGGCGGGTCTAAATTTATTTCCAAGCAATAATAATAAGGTGTAGTTGATGAGCCCTGTGGGGTTCCTATTTCTGTCTGCTGGGTTTAAAACCTAACTCATGAACAATCCAGTGGGATAAAACCGGTGCAAGGGGTGCAACCCAATAAAAACTCAGAAATCTAAACATGATTTGAAGAAACTATATTATCGATGTTAAAACATGTTTTAAAATTATTTTCATTAATATTCTGAAACGCTATCTAAGGGACATAGGGCATATGGTTTGAGATAAAAATGAACTTACAAAAAAAAACACATTTCCTATTATTTTTACTTTTTTATAATTACAGCTTTAGTGTTGTATGTACACAAGTAGAAATGAGAACGAAGCCAATAAATACATAAAGTTAGATGTAAAATAAGCCAACGACTGAATGCGCAACTGACAACATTGAGTCACAGCCACGATCCTGCACGAATATTAAAACATGTTATTAAATGGGGATGTCACGTTATCACTTTAAAAAGTTTAAAAAAGAACGAGAAAGACAAGAAAAACCAGTTTATGAAAATGTGGTGATTGCACGTGATATTAAAAATGTAATCAGTTTTTGGAGGAAGATAGATGAATTTATTAGTATTCTGAAATTTCTTTCTAAAATCATATTTAAGTTCTACGCAGATCAATTCCTCATCCACTAAAAATGAATTACAATTCAAGCTATAAAATTTATAATACGTTACGAATTACCGGTTATTTCAATGTTGAGTGAAGAAGGCAAACAGCAAATTCTGACATCGTGCGCTAAAAGACGCAAATTTTCCAATATACCTATTCAATTAGCAGGAAGGAGCGTATATGCTGGGCCTTAGAGCTCCAGGTGTTGAACTTATTCAAAAAGAGAACTTCAGATTATGGCGTTCATCCGCGATTTAACTCAAAAACTAAGTTTACGTAATGTAATAGTTGCCGAACTGACGCTAAAGAAAACGTTTGGGCGGCTCAATTTATATAAAACTCGGTGGTAGCAATGAGCCCATTGTGTGGTTGAAGGGATTTGTAGCTGGACTGAGCTAAGAAAAGTAGCGATACGTATCCTGTCAGCTCCAAGCACATTAGCAGCATCCGAGCGTTCCATCAACGATATATTCAAGGATATAAAGATAATAACTAAAGAAACCTAATCATAATAGAAGAGCTGCAAATATTTAATACATTTGCTATAACTGAAATCTTAAACATAATACAACTCTTGACCTCTATTACGCGATATGGAAGGGAACACAGACGCTGTTAGAGAGTACTAAACTTTGGCTGTGAGCATAATAAATGTGGAGAGAAGCGCTGAATACGACTGGTCGGGATATCAACCAAATGCGGATGGAACTGTGCAGTAAGTCTGGTAGTTCGGTAGTGGAAGGGTGATGGTGGGAATAGGCTGAAGAGCTTCTGCAGGCACTCCGAAGTACCCAACATATTCGGTTTATGGAAGACCGATAGGCAAGCAACATTACGCCAATTAGCTAGGCCTTGAAGCCAACCAACGTTATAGGCCTTTTTGCTCTGTGTTCCACCACCGTGTCAAGTGCATCAAGCTTGTATTTTGCTGAGCTATTCTATAAATGACTGCAGTACTCCATACAGGAACCTATGCTTTGTGCAGACTATCAGCTGTCTTGATATCGCATTATTTAGCATGCCAATTATTATGGACTCGATGTTTAAGCCGAAGTTGAGATCAGCCGTCAAATCCGTGGTCGGTAACTAGTACAGATGCAACTCGAAAGTTGAAGAATGAAACTGACTCCTTTTGGCTGTGAAAAGACACGCTCGCGTCTCCCCATTGGGAAACGAAATTTAAGGTCATATTCGTTTGCTCCAACATGGCTACTGTAATAGTATCTGTTGTTCTCTCTGCTGGCTCTTGGCTAGCAGAGAGGAAAATGCATAGGTAACGTGCCCTATCTACGATTGTTCTGTCATCTGCGTATTCGATAGCACCAAGCTGTAGCAGAATGTTGATGTGTATCAGAAATAGTGTTGCAGAAAGGACAGATCAGGAAGTTGGAAATCAGTTACGAAAATGAGCAGACCTGCCAAATGTGGAAAGCTTACCCAACAGATTAGCGTGCTGGATCCTTTCGAAACATTTCGAGATATCAAGTGACACAGCGGAACTTCGCCGAGTCTCTCAATAGAGTAGCCCCAGCAATACGTAACATACACAAGAAGATCCCTAGTTGGCCGACCACGACGAAAACCATACTGTTAGTCATGGAGGTGCTCATTGTCTCCCATGTATGCTATCAGCTTACTGTTAATTACCCTTTCCATCGCTTTACACAGTACGGCAGTTGTTCTTATGACAGGATCAACACGGTTACCCTTTTTGGGCACCGGCTGTACAATAGCAAGCTACCAGGACTCTTTTTAATGAAAACATCTACACAAAACACTAAAAAAATGGAAGCATCTTACGTTTGGACGTTTATTATATTTTTATTTGTTAGGCTACAAAGGTATGAATGAAAAGCAGCTGAAACGTCTTATAGGGATACATAGAAATAATTTAAAAAACCGAGCAAGTGTGTCGACAAACCACGCACAGTGAAAGGTTCCTTAGTTAGAATGAACGAACGAAAGAACAAACTTAATTTGGTAGTTGATAAAATGTTCTCCCATTTATCGAAATAGAAGTCAAGTTCTCAACTACAAATCGTCGTTGCAAATTTAAAATCTCCTATGTAACAATTTTCACAAATACGAGCTATGCATATATTTTAAAAGCGATTTTGTATACCTACCTATTGCAAAAACTCATATGTGAATATCTTAATGTATCGTTAAAATATTCGCTAATTTAATAAAATCTCATGTTTATCGACCATTGAAAACTCCTATGTGCCTGATGTAATAAACTGTAAAACCACTTATGTGACAAAAAGTTGCAACTTAAATCTCCTATGTGCAGATTTTTTTTTAAATTTATATAAATATACGCTGAACGACACATTGATATAAGACAAATTCTATCTCAATACATTATAAGTCCTTTACACTTTACAATCTAAAAAAAAATAAGAATGTTTCCTCAGTTTCTTTTTCAGGAAACAGTTTTTTTCGTTTTTCTCGAATAGTTACTTTTTACACATAGGAGATTTAAAATTTGCAACGACGAAATGTAAGTTTGTAATGGCAACAAAACATTTTTTGTTTGAAAGATATACAAATTATCAATTTTCGAAGTTTTTCTTTTACTTGTGCTGTGAAATCTTGTTTCTTGTCAAATTTCATGATTCTAGGTTAACGGGCAGTACCCTATAGGTTTTGATTTATTTGCTAGTATCAAAATATGCCGTAGATTTTTATACCGATGACTTTAGAAGCTTTCTCTGTCCCTATTGAATGACAATTTAATGAAACAATTAAAAAAAACACGCGGTGCGTGACAGTGGCACTGAAAGTTTGGATGTTATCGCTCATTGACCTTGTTTATTCGTTTCCTTTAAGTGCCTTATTATTTACCTACAGATGTTGCCAATGTCGCGGTGGGCAACCTGCCGCGGGCACACCAAGCAGGGCCAACCTTCCTCTGATCTGCTTGGTGCCCCGCGATGACCCGCGAGTAGCCAAGCAGTTTGGTAGCAGCGGCAAGCCACGCCCGGCCTCGGCATCGGCTGGAGGAACACAAAGTGGCTTCAAACTCCTGGATGAAAACTACATTAAGGCACACTTTAAGCTGCCCAAAAGAGCCCTGTATCTGGACCCGTTCAGGTATGAGAGTTAGATTTTTCATTTATACATACCTACCTCGAGATTTTTTTAATGAATGTGATAAGGTTGTCTAACGAAATAGTACAGCGGTTATTGCTAGTTGTTTTAAGACTGTTATTTTATTATTTGCCATTCATATTCATATATTTGCGTTCCACAAGGTAAAATAGGTGTTAACAAAAAGCTTAAAGCTAAGAGCCGTTGTAGACCCTGTTAGGGCACAGCAAAAGGTTTAACTTATTATTATTTCTAAAAGTTAAATAAAGAATAAATCAAAATCTTAGTAACCAAAAATTAAAAATGTCCCACAGCTGGGCTAAGGCCTTCCCACTGTCCTTCCACGTCTCTCTGTCCAGAGCTGTCAAACAGTCTTCCGTTAAAATATTCAAATATTTATTTTAATAAATAAAAATAGTAAACAAAATCAATAACGTAAAAATTGTCACGTAATAGACTACCGTTAACACTATGGCACTAAACACGCGCATCAGAAATTCAAAACTTACTTTATGATATTGTTGCCAAATAATCACAAATTAAATTTAATGTTGTTGTATACAAAACGGAAAAAATCGGCCTATTACGTTCCCACTGCTGGGACACAAGCATCATCTCTATGAGACGGAGTGGGCCATCATTAACCACGCGGGCCCAGCGGGTTGGTAAATTTCATCTGTGTTTGAATTTTTGGGTCTAGAAAATGCCAGTTTCCTCACGATGTTTTTATGTTTTCCTACACCGTGTTGAGTGCAGTCGTGATTAAATTACATAAATACACAAAGTAAAGCGCCTGCCTGAGTTCGAACCCACGACCTACAACTTGTAAGTTGAGGCCGTTACTACTGGGCCACCACTGGTCCCCAAATTAAGTTTATTTTTTAACCGACTTCAAAAAGGAGGAGGTTCTCAATTCGGATGTTTATATGTTTTTTTTTTTTTTTTTTATGTATGTTCGGGCATAACTCCGTCATATATAGATGGATTTGCAAAATTCTTTTTTTGTTCGAAAGGGGTTTATTCCGAAATGGTCCCATATAATTTTCATACACACCGGAACTCTTTAAAAAATGACAGCAAATCAACCGCGATTTCTGCTATCGCATAAATATGCATTGTTTGTTTGGAATTAGTGCAGGGTGAATACCACAACTAAAAATTTAAAAATAAAAACTTTTTTACAAAAAAAAACAACCGACTTCCTTAAAAACACTACAAAGTGAAAAATAACTTTAATTTCGGAAGTCGGTGGCAAAAAAAACCATAAATACAGATCCTAAGACACCGACTACCGAAATTAAAGTTATTTTTCACTTTGTAGTGTTTTTAAGGAAGTCGGTTGTTTTTTTTTTGTAAAAAAGTTTTTATGTTTAATACAAAAACCAAAATAAAGTCCTACAGCTAGAATACCATTCAATAATCAACCTTTAATGTTCCTACTGCTGGGTCACAGTCCTCCTCAGGATAAGAGGTAGTGGGCCGTAATCCACCACGTGGGCCCAGTGCCCAGATGTCACATGTCTACAAATGTTTGGTTTAGGACATACGGTTTCCTCACGATGTTTTCCTTCACCATTTTTAAAGCACTGGTGATGAAATTAAATATAAAACTGGCCAAGTGCAAGTCGGACTCGCGCACCGAGGGTTCCGTACAAACCTGCAGGTATTCACGGTTTATGCATAAGGTTTATGTTTATGAAATTAAATGTTTTCTTTTTTAATTTTTATATTTGAGTTGACTGAATGAAAGGTAAATTGTGGTTTACGATTTATGACGTATTAAAAAAAACTACTTACTAGATCTCGTTCAAACCAATTTTCGGTGGAAGTTTACATGGTAAAGTACATCATATATTTTTTTTAGTTTTATCATTCCCTTATTTTAGAAGTTACGGGGGACACACATTTTACCACTTTGGAAGTGTCTCTCGCGCAAACTATTCAGTTTAGAAAAAAAATGATATTAGAAACCTCAATATCAATTTTGAAGACCTATCCATAGATACCCCACACGTATGGGTTCGATGAAAGAATTTTTTTTGAGTTTCAGTTTTATGTATGGGGAACCCCAAATATTATTGTTTTTTTTTTTTCTATTTTTGTGTGAAAATCTTAATGCGGTTTACAGAATACATCTACTTACCAAGTTTCAACAGCATAGCTCTTATAGTTTCGGAAAAAAATGGCTGTGACATACTCGGATAGACAGACAGACAGACAGACATGACGAATCTATAAGGGTTCCGTTTTTTGCCATTTGGCAACGGAACCCTAAAAAGTGCCAGCCTGGGTTCAAACCTTCAACCAAATTAAGTCGTAAGTCGTGGCCACCACTGCTCCCGGCTAGAATGTCCATTGTTATTATGGGATGGTCACCTATCCACGGACCAACCGCGACAAGCGCAGCTTCACCTGATCGATGGACCCGAGCAGAAGTTATATGCAACGTGAATCATGTATATGGGCGGCCTACCAGCATTACATGTAACGGTCGGGCTGTACGTCGTGCTGTCCCATCGTTTGTCGGTTTTTAGCGTAAACACAAACACTCTGGAACACGTACAGGCTTCGCGTTCAGTTTGTATGTACCACCATAAACCATACCACACCAAATCGAATTAGGTACAGTCAGTGTCAAAAATATCGAGACGAATTGACTGTTCAAAATGATCTCAACAACTTAGAAAAATAAACTTTATGTCAATTGGCTTAAAGTTCTTGTCAGAATGACAGTTGTCGTGTACCGTCTTCATTCTAAAACATTCCTTGTATCATTGATTTTAAGATGTTCAGATCATTTTAAACAGTCGTACCGATAGGTATAATTAACGCATTATTACGCGATATACTCCCGACTGCTCGGTTGCTCTAGTGGTGTTATTGGGTTTTTCAAATAGGAATTTCTTAGTAACAGCTGCAGCCTAGAATTTGGAAGTTGGCGGTGTGATAACCCTGTGCCTCGGAAAACACGTTAAGCCGTTGGTCCTGTGCCTGATCTCTCTCCGGTTGTGATGGATTGTCGTCAAGACTCTGAGAGTGAGGGAAGAGTGGGTGCTCCTGTGTCTGCGTACACACTTGTACACAATAATATCTCCAGAGTCGATGGCTAGTCTCGGTTGAGTTTGGTCGCCATGGCCGAAATACGGTCTGGAGGCCTATACAGGAAATTTCTTTAACCAGTACGCAAGTTTTTTTTTTTTGGTGATTCAGTGTCAGTAATAGAACACATTTCAACTATTTTTTCAATTTTTTTTTTTTTTTTATATTTATCCGACCTTAAATCAGTAAACTGTGGACATATTTCGTACCTAATATGAATGATATCGACAATAGGAATAGGTCAGTAACGGCGTGCCGGCGAACCGAATAGTTGATACCTACCAGCCGAGTACCTACTCGTAGCTACGCTCGGTCATTCACCTTCGCCGCCGCGTAGGTACTTTGAACTTCTAAGAATTTTGACCGATCGAACAGCTGGAAAATACCTACTTGTAGCTACGTCGGTCGTTCACATTCGCAGCCGCCGCGCGCAAGTTACCATAAAAACCAGTTCCAAAATAAACATCTTTCGATAACGATAACAATTTTTTTTGTACTAAGATATATCAAAAACAAAAATTGTATGGTTATTATAACTCGTTTAAGTTTAATTTGTTAAAATTTGCGCACTGGTTAAATACTTATCCTGTATATTACACGATACATTACATTACACACGTCTGGACGCAGTTTAATGCATACGCATTCAGTTTGCTCATGTTAGCTGGGAGGAGATTTGGGGAGGCCTATGTCTAGCAGTGGACGACTTTCGGCTGTAATGATGATGATGTAAGCTGTTGCAGCGTGTAGCTTAAACGAAGCTCAATACCTACATAATATATGTACGTCGTAATCAGGATGGTAATTAAGCTGGCATCTATGGGCAACGTTCTCACAACTGAGTTTCGATAAATATGGGGTGCACCGCGTGCAACTGAGTTACCCATTTAGGGGATGAATTTCGTGACTTCTGCGCTCCCCTCGCACAACTCGCATTTATTTTTAACAAAATGTTGTTCTTTTAATTTCGAATTATTCGAAATGATAAAAATAAAAGCTTTTAAAAATAAACTTGTAGGTTTGCCTTTGAGTAACAACCGTGAGCTCTACGAGATGTACGACGATCGTAACGTACCTAATTATAATCATCAAAAAAGGATTGTGTGGTTTTTATGAAACCACGGTAAAACTGAAACTTTTTTTCACATTATTTAACAAAACATTTTCGGAATATATGCAATAGCTTAATAAAAAGACTTAATTTTATATTCATACGAAATAAGTTAAATAATAAATTCAAGCACTCAAACCTTAAATAAATCCATAAACAACAATATGCACCAGCGATCGCCTTTCACTTTATCCCTACTCCGCGGCCGACCGTCACGCGACATGCAACACACAGACGAAAAAGTGTGAAGCGATGTAATAAAAGTTTCACTTTAAAATAGGACGTCTTTGATAGGCAGAACATGTCGTAATACAGTCCTGAGACGAGACCAGAGTACCCAAACGTTTACTGGATAGTCGGAGAAGTCGAGGGCGGCCCAAGCTCAGTTGTTTGATGGCTCCACGTCATCCAAGATTTAGGAACTGTTGGAGTAATAAATTGGACAGGAAAAGCTGGAAATAAGTCACGTTGGAGAAATATACTTGGCTAGGACAAGACCCACCCGCGGCTGTAAAGCCTTAGGATTGTGGTTGTATTCATTTTAAGTAATCGATGTTACAATTATAATTATACTAGCTTTTGCCAGCAGCTTCGCCCGTGTATTATATATGTAAACCTTCCTCTTTAATCACTCTGTTGATTGGTAAAAACCGCATTGAAATCTGTTCCGTAGTTTAAACGATCTAAGCATATAAAAACGCAATGTGACTTCGTTTTATAGTATGAAAAGAAAATTTCCGCGACTAGAATAAATAAATTAAATTATTTCAATTTTAATAATTTCTGTTTTTCTATACCTATCGCATATTGAGTCCAGATAAATCGTTTTACATAAGGATCACATTTGTTCTAAAAAATATTTAATGAAAAGAAAATAAAAAAATGACTTCGCCAAAAGCTTCTTTCCGGTCGGCCGCCCTTCTGTTATAGGTGCTATTATGTTAAATATTCTCAAAGTCTTCAACATTCGTTTTTTTTCAATAAATTTGTTTTAAATACTCTTTGGACATAATGTCCATAATTATTAAAATCACATCATTATCATCGTATACTACTGGACATAATGTAGGTCTCTCCTTGCACGTGCATTATAAATCAGCAAGGCGCAGAAATCGCGTTTTATTCCCAGGCAAGTTGAATGTTATAGGTTTTCGGGTCGCGGGCAGCCAAAGACTATAGTTTTATTCTCTTTGCGGGCAGCCCTCTACCAATCTTTTTGCTTACAAACTAATCATAACGTACTCTTCCTCAGGCGCCCCTTGATCACATTTCCCATGACACAGGAAAACTCTAAGAACTTCAACTTGGCTCGTAAATATAAGGCTAACCAACAAATTCTCGACGGATTCTTGGATGCAAACGAAGCCTTAAGTGCCCCTAGTGTGTTCGTAAGTATCTCAATGAATGTTCTATCACCGACTCAGCCATACCCTTAACGCCATCTAGTGGTATAATATAAAAGCTTTTAAGTCATCGCTCTGGCAGGCTCCAGCCACGCCAACACACCAAATGCAATGTTGTTGTTTTGTGTTGATAGATGTCACTATTTTAAATCGTGGAGTCGTTATATTTTAATGGAAACAGAGGCTATTTAATTCAATTAAATTAATAGTCTGAAAATAATTTTATTTGTCTTACAGCCTTACGCCTCATCTATAACAAAACCAGGAGAAGCCGCTGATGATAATGAAGAAATTATTTATATACTCCAACTACCAGATTGGGAATACAATTGCCCAGTCCATAACCAGACAGTCAGGACTCCAAGGTTTGCACTACTTGAATTCTACTACATTTTGGACGCTGAAACTAAAACAGATATATTGTTCAAAAACAATATTTGTTTAAAAACTCCAATAAACTTAGGTAGATAATTATGTAGTCCTGAAAGTAGGTTGTTCAAGTTGATTATTGAATCGATTTCAATCGTTTGTAAAATAGGTAGGTATTTTGTTAAAAATAATTAGTCAAGTTGTCATACTTACCGCCGATTGAGCCAAAAAAAAAGCAATTAAGAATTAATTTTAAATGCATAAAGTACTGTCAACGGGTCAACATGATTTTCTTTAACAGTTAAGTAGCTTAAAAAAAAAGGTTATTGTAGTACCTATACTTCTAACACAATAGTTACTCTAATTAATTGAAATCTTTCGTTAATTATGTTACACGTTTTATACAAGTTCGTCTATGGCAGCCTTTCCCAAAGTGGGCGATAACGCCCCCCTTGTGGGCGCTGCAAGCCTAAAGGGGGGGTGGTAAGAGACCCAGAAAAAAATGGGGGCGTTGTGTAGAGTCTACACACCCCACACAGTCTTTTCTGGGTCTCTTACCACCCCCCTTTAGGCCTGCAGCACCCACAAGGGGGGCGTTATCGCCCACTTTGGGAAAGGCTGGTCTATGGTAACAGAATCAGTATATGCTGGCCTTGTATAACCTGAATACGCGGCGGAAAAGATTAGGTTACATTTTCATGCGTATCTTTGTATGTGCTCTTTATAGGTACCCGTCCAACCGTTCGCATTTTCGCAAGGACGTAAAATATGGCGAAGGGTTTTAGAAAAAAAAATATTGTATTTGAAAGTAGGTACTGTTTACCACCGACCTACAAAAATTGTTGAAAAACAAAAAGAAACCCGACTGCAACTAAATAGATCAAAAAAGTAAAAACCTTCTCATCTAAAAGCCGTGGCCTTTTTTTTAGTTCATGATTTTATGTCCTCCAGAGGGCGCGATATTAATTGAATGTGAAACACATTTACGCCTAGGTTACGCCTAGGCTAGCCAATCATGACTCTTCCAATGACACCCTATTTATCAAATTTCGATAAGGAGTTTAGAAGTTATGAGGGAACAAATAAACAGCTATACATATACATTATTTCTATTGCAACACCGTACGTAGATGACGTAGACGAGCAGTGGACTGTCATCATCATCATTTGACCCGAAATACATCCACTGCTGGGCATAAGCCTCCCCAAATCTGGGGACGCCTATGTCCAGCAGTAGTAGTCTTTCTTGGCCCCAATTTGGGGCGGGGGGGACGGTTGCCATGATCGCCACGCTTGGCAGGCGGGTTGGCGATCGTGGTAAAGTATGGTGGTAAAACGCTGTTGCCCACTCTATACCCGCCTCTTACGACACCTGCGGAAAGAAATAGGGATTGTGCTATATTGCTATATTATACGTCCGGTTATTATTTTACTACACGTTACATAGTCGACTGTACGCGCGATTAATGAAACTAACATTTTTGTTTTAATTTCTGTCACAGATTTATTTGGCACGCTTGCAAGTCAGAAAAAAGGAAACAGAGCAGCGAACCGCAACGTGGAGGTGGACCTATGAACAAGCCAAAACCATGGCTTTTAAGCAGACACACGGATTTCGATTTACTTTCTCAGTGGTAGCATTTTAAGCAATTTGAACAAGCAACAACAATTTTGAAAACAAATAAAATACAATAAAAAAATAGCATTATTACATTAAACAGTTTTTTTTTTAGCACTATCAAGCATTTACTTACACTTAACAATATACAAAGCGACACCCAAATGAATACCTGTTGGATTTTTAACGCTCGGGTAAGCTCCGAAAGTACAAAATCCAACAAAACCGAAATTCCGCGCTTTTGCTTGCTAAGGCATTTTGAAGGAACGCGCGATAGAAAAAATGGATATAAGCAGACATAAATAATTACGTAAAGCTACAGTTATCTATGCATAAACCCTTTGCGATATTGAATTCGTCAACTTTTTGAGAACCTCCAAAGAGTTTCTGTACTAAGTGAAATTAAATGAGTCAGCGAGACTCCGCACACGTTATTATACCACGATCATCCAAAAACAATTTAAAAAAATCGATGATGATTGTTATGGGGTTAATGACCGCTGGTAATCTAGTTATACGAAGTAGGTATAAGTTAAGATTTTGTTTATGTTTAAGCGTATCTATTTAGCAATAACCAAAGCGTTTGTAAAGTTACGCTAGACTTAGTTTCAGGTAGACTGGAAGCCAACCCCAACATGATTGAGCAAAAGCTAGGCTGAGTAAATACTTCGAAAGGGAAAAGTGGCACTAGCAGTCGACTTTGGATAAGGAGAGCAAAACATACGTTCAAAATTAACTAAGAACGTGGTCTGCTGCCATGCCACTGCAGACCAAGGCACTACTGCTCGCTGTGTGCAATGCATCGCGAGCCATCCAGGCACAGAAGGCTTGCACTGATTCTCGCGACACATGTCCCTTGAGATGCGGGGCAAAGTCTATCGAAGTCGGGCGGCACGGCATCGCGATTTGTCTGGTAACATCGAAAACGTTGAAAAGGACATGAGGAAAGGACAACAAAAAACAAAAACAATAAAAAACGTTGGAAGTTTATTGTAACATTGTATTATATAAAATTGTATAATATTCTAATGTTAGAAGAATTTTGTCGAATAAATAAGCAGCCGGCGCGGCGGCGGCGTGAGCGTCATGATTTTGTTATTGCCATCACCGTACGATGCTCAGAACTTAGCTAACAGCAACTATAACCTATGGTATAGATAGGTTTAGAAACAAAATCAAAATTGAAAATCATTAATTCGAACTAGGCTGAAAGTTGGCACTTTTTGGACGTCAACATTACATTAGACAGGCCCTCAAAACGTCCCTCATAATGCTAAAGGTGGGAAGAAGACGTGGCATTACAAACTCCCCAGCAACACAGCCTTCTGTTAAGTTCAACGCACTTGATTGTATGCAGTAGTAAGTAATTTATATTACGAAACTCAAAACATTATAATAAATTATTTGCCAACATCAGCTGGCATAGGTGCGTACCTATGCTAGCTGATGTTGCCCAACAAAACATTGACAAGGAAACTCAAACAGAAATAAATAATAAAAAGAAAAAGGGAGAGACTCGACTCGAGTAGACTAACGGCTCTAAATACTGGGCTACGTACATCTAATCTTCGTCTTCTATGCTTTACCACGAATACTTAGGTATAGTCAAAAAACAACGAACAAGTATCACAGTCAGGGAAGTGATGTTCACACGCGTACCATGTTGTGAGCATGACCCATTCGTCATTGTCGCTCGTGTCGTCATGTCACTTAGCAAAATGGTGACATCCAGAATCAAATGTGTTCTCAGTACTTACAAGTCGTTCGTAAAGCCGTAAATACACAAGGTAACAAAAGCTCTCCTAAAATACGCGCAAGCCTCAATCTACGTGACGCTGAAACGTTGGTCGCGCAGAGCCGTGGTACTTCTCGCCGAGGGTAATAAGTACTAAACTGCTAGAATTAATCACACAACACTCACCACAAGCTCACATAAGCACAACAACCAATCAACCATCAATCAACCTTCATAATTGCCACAACCTCCTCGGCGAACTTTCAATATATAAACACTGACTTCCAGTATGATGATGCTCTGTGCACTGACTAGTTTGGCCTGCAGAATGTCTCGTGACCAAAGAGACCAATAAGATATTGGGTACTCGTGACATTCTTTCAGGAAATTCACGTGTCAAGCGCCAGGTCGCTCCATTTGTCCCTTTAGCGTATTCATGACCCTAGAGTCAGAATAAGTTTAACATTGCATTAATAGTCGGTGTATATGTAACTTAGGTACTTCTAAAAGAACCTATATTAATACTCAGAAGTAAATAAACCCAAGTAAAAACCACAAATAGATAATATTACATGAACTCCCATGTACTTTAATAATAATAATATTCCACAACTATCACACAACGCCATCTAGTCCCAAGCTAAGCAGAGCTTGTGTTATGGGTACTAGACAACTGATAAACATACTTATATATTTCTAAATACATACATATTATAGATAAATTACACCCAGACACAGAACAAATGATCGTGCTCATCACACAAACATTTGTCCTGGGTGGGAATCGAACCCACGACCTCCGGCATAGCAGTCAGGGTCACTAACCACTAGACCAACAGGCCTGTCTAACTTTTGGTCATGCTTCTCTGTGACATCTTTACGCAACTCTGTCCTGAGAACGCAACCTGATGTAACACGCTGCTGCTGTTGCTGTAGGATGTAGGATTTAAAATGTGTAGTCTTCCTAGACTCCATTCACGACAACTTTAGCAACCGCCTTTGTTCAGCCCTGATTAGACGTCGGCACCTTCTTGCTCGATTTGTATGAATGCAACCGGGAAATGTATAAGAGCAAGC
Organism: Aporophyla nigra; assembly: GCA_947507805.1. Lineage (NCBI taxonomy): Eukaryota > Metazoa > Arthropoda > Insecta > Lepidoptera > Noctuidae > Aporophyla > Aporophyla nigra. The sequence continues at coordinate 4,964,989 of OX382291.1, read as the reverse complement.
AGTGCAGCTCGATGATCCTTGCTACTGCTTGTAGGAACGGTATACCGTGTTTGTAGCGGTGCACACGCGATTGGGTCGATCGAGACATTCGAGACTCCATCAAGCAAAAATTCTTATCTTCAACCAGGACGAAACTGTCTTCGTCTAATAGACTGATTTAGGAGCCTTTGCAGACAGCAATAGAGCAGTGATGGCCCAGTGGTACAGTGGTAACAGCCACGACTTGTTATAAGATCATAGGTTCGAACCTTGACTGGTGCTCTACTTTGAGTAAATTATTCATCACCACTGCTTTCAAAAAGATAAAGGAAAACATCGTGAGGAAACCGTCATGTCTTAGAACCAAACATTCGAACACATGTGACATCTACCAACCCGTACTGGGCCCGCGGGGTGGATAACAGCCCTCTTCCCTCTTAAAGAGAGGAGGCCTATGTCCCAGCAGTGGGGACCATTAACAAATACGTAAGTACAAATGAACTTAGAGGGTTGTATTGATGTTTTCATCATTATAATTCTGTTAATAACAAACATTGACTTGCAAACTGCAAAAACCGTAAGAAAATTTCAATTTTGCGGGCTGTCTTGGCGCTTCCACCTTAGGATTCACAACATTATCGTCATCATTTAGCAGAAAGTTAAATACCATTTCAGTGTCAGTTTTACAAACCATATTTACACTGAACGCCCCCTGTCAATGTCATCCAGAAGTTAAACTATCTGTATAACACTATACACTATATTTATTACTGTCCATTCAGCCCAGTAGACAATGACAGTTCTTACAAATTAAAAATATATTTTATACAAAACTGAAGTCAACAAAATTTTTAAGTTAATAAATAAAATTCTAAAATACACATAAATTATTTCACACATTTAACTAACATTGGTAATTTGGTAAAAGAAGGATTGGTTTTTGTGGTAAAGGATACTTTCACGATGGCTGATAAATCATTGAGGTCTAAGCTAGCAGATGTGTAAGTACCGCACTTATGTACCTTATCATTTCTTTTCCTTTTCCAAAATCAAGACCTCGATAATTACGTCATCATTCTAACCCACTGCTGCACGCGTAGCATGATCACCGTAGAAATGGGTTTTGTCGACGGAAGAATAAATAAAATTACAGATTGTAGAAAGATTAAAGACAAAATTAAAGATTGTAGAAAGATTTGTACCTTTTTATGCTGGCGTAGCATGACAATTATATCTCTATTCTACCAAGAATAGACAAAACCCATTTCTACGGTGGTCATGCTACGCGTGCAGGATCGGACGACTTCTTTCTTTCCTAATATTCTCCACGGATGTACAGGGTGGTACTCATTGAAGTAATAAATTACATACCTACCTACTTATGTATATTATCGATGATTGTACCCATTCCGGCTCCGTGTGGCCAAGTAGGTGTATATTGACAGACTTCACACCTGTTGCTATTACCCGAAGGGTAGAAAGAGTGAAACTTTTGAGTAGTGCATCCAAATTTTCCTAGTTTTATACATAGGAATAGGCCGAAACCTTCGTCTTGAATCACTCTGTGTATTGATGAAAATATCCATTGCGTAGTTTAAAAGATCTAAGCGTACAGACGCGGGAACCGCGGCAAAATCCAGACTGCTCTCAGAAATTCCAATTGGGCTGGACTGGAGCTCAAACCCAAACACACCAAACTCAAAAATTACCTGGGAATTGAACCCAGGTACCGATACTCAGCAGTACCGCTTGACCAACAAGTCCATTCGTCATCTACCTTATCATCATCCGCTGCCAGACTTTACCCACTGCTAGACATACCTCTCTATGCTTGTCCTAATTCCTACGGTTCTGTGTCAGCCTTATCACAGTATCGGCAGTCAATCTCGCCGGCGGAACACTGACAACTCGTCTTGGAGTGGCCTTCAAGGACTATTAAACGCCACTCGGGTACTGCCTACCACTACCTGTCATCACTAAGCCTGGCGAGGTCTTCTATAAAGTTCTTCCTAGTTCGGATCCCGTCGGTTTTTGAGTCATGTACCAAGCAGAAAATGCTCCATGGCTCTATGTGCTACTCTCGTTGTATACAGAGCCGTCTAACAAATCAACGGTGATTAAACCTTCACCAGAAGACTATGTCGTGTAGGGTTTTCTTGACATAACAAACATAATTAGACAACAATCATTTTTTCACATGGTAAAATAGGTCTAGTCTAATTTCCAAGTTTTGATTTTCAATAGAAATGGTACATGATTTCCGTCATCATGCATCGTTTACCTTACTGATGCCAAATTGCTTACATGCTATAAAAAATGTCACATGCTTGTATTTTAGTCCTTTGGCAAAACCTGGATTCGAAGCAATGGGTATGTCGGCTCCTTTCATTGTTCAAATGAACCCTGAAGGAAAATGGGAGAATAAGAGGCCCGCAAACTTGGACGAAGATCGGCTAAAATCTATCGTTCAGCATTTAGTCAACTCTAACGCAATATCTGCAGCACAGAGCTATTGCTGCCAATGTGCTGAGGAGAATCAGGTAAAATGTAACGATAATATACATGTTTATATCGAAATGCTATTCATTGGTAAGCGCACTTGACAACCATCCATCATCATCATCTGCCTAGCCTTTTTCCCAACTATTTTGGGGTCGGCTTCCAGTCTTACCGGATGCGGTCTTACCAGTATTTTACATGAAGCGACTGCCAATCTGACCTCCACAACCCAGTTACTGGGTAATACAATACCCTTTGGTAAGACTGGTTGTCAGACTTTCGGGCTTCTGACGACCCGTAACGACTGTCTAAGATATTCGTAAGACAGCCGGGACCAACGGCTTAACGTGCTATCCGAGACACGGAAGAGTCTTGGTATGTAAATATGGTCACCGATCCACGGACCCACCGCGGCAAGCGTAGCTTAACCTGAACGATCGACCCGTGCGGCTGTTGTAATTTAGCCACAAGCCCCTCGTCCTCATTACTGATTTGGCTTTGTTTTTAATGTTCATTAGTCCAAATTAGGTTCTTAAGATAACAAAAATTGGAAAAGTTTGCATTTGTTTCCATTTTGTAATTCGGGACAAAAGCAACCTTCTTTTCAACACGCTTTTATTTGCTTTACCTGTATGTATGTTTGTTTGTAAGTATGTAACTATGTTTGTAACCGATTCCTTTGGACTTGATTTTGGCCCATTTCAAACGGTCAGATTTCATTTAAACTTGGTAGACTTATCGAGGACCGATGACAATAGAATAATTTCATAAATTTGTGCCATTATCCTTGCCAGAGTTACCAGGATAACAAAAAAAAAAACTCTTTTGTAGCTACCCGAACTAAAAAATAAATAATACTGTCAAAAACTAAAAAACACGCTTCCATAGAAAACCAAGTCTTTTAAACTATTGTTTTTCTGTATTTTTTTTATGAAATTATTATTTAAAAAATCCCACAGAACCCAACAGAGCTCATCCTAGGCCGTTGTAAAAGCGCACAGTTCTCGGGTCTAATATGACTTCATATGAGCGTAGAAATCCGAAGTCGGCACGATAAAAAAACGTGGCCATAAAATAGTGACCATATGAGCATGGGCTGAGCCACTAAGAAACATAAAGTTGTTCTGTTTGCTTATCTACTTAGGAACTTATTTCTTTCATTTCAGCTACCAAAGTCGACTCCGCAGTACGTGCCTGTCATTATGATGCCGATATACTCTGCTGACCAGTGTCCTTTTGATATGGAATGCGAGGTTCAGAAGATAAAAGATTCGGAGAAAAGCAAAGGGAAACCAAAAAAGAAGAAACAAGCAGAAACAAAGGAAGAAGAGAAGGACGACGACAAAAAGAAAATAAAAAAGCGCGGTTATCAGATGCAACGCCTCACCGACTTTGATTTACTATCCCAATGGTGAAAGCAAATTAGAATCAAATTTATATAAAAATCGTCATTTTTTGCATTGTGAGTGATTGTTCTAAATTATATTATTGTATGAATGTCAATGTTTTTTGTGTTGTCGCTTTTGAAAAGGTACATAGATAACAAGCTATTTTAAAAGTAGGTAATGGACATTTAAAATGTGTGTTTCCAACCGGTTTGGAGCTATGGTTATTGCTGAACAGAATTTGAAACCAGTAGATTAAATAGGCTCAATTCAATTGCAAATATATGTATTGTCATCCTGATATGAAGACGGTCATCCGTCACTAAATAGCCTATGTCTATCAGATATACTTAGGTACCTACTTAATAGAAGTTTAGTAAGAAACCCAAAGATGTTTACGAAGTGACCTGTTAATGACCTGTTTGTGTTCTATTTTTTTCTTAAGTATGCATCGACTTCTTTCTCATCATCATCAGCCTACAGTAGTCCACTGTTGGACATAGGACTCTCCAACTGCACGCCACACAGCTTAATTCTCGGCTTCTCTCATCTAGCTGCTACCACCCTTTCGAAGATTGTCGCTCCACTTAGCCAGAGGGTGACCTAGCTTACGTTTACTGAGTCGCAGTTTCCACTCAAGAACACGTCTATCCCATTGGTCATCGGTTCTACGGCTAATAAGGCCGGGCCATTGTCACTACAGCTTGCTCATTTTGTGACCTATGTCGACAACTTCGGTTGGCCGGATCATCTTTTATTTTTAATTTTACCCCTCTGAGAAACTCCAAGTATAGCTCGTTCCATAGCTCGCTGAGCGACCTTGAATTTAAGGACCAGCCATGCGTGAGTGTCCACTATTCGGCTCTGCAAGTCGCAACATAGGCAGGATGCACTGATTGAAGACTCTTACGAGTCTTTAGACTCTGCGGAATACGCAATAAAAAGACTCGACCAAACTTCTCAAACGCTGCCCAGCCCAGCTGAATTTTTCTGTTAGCCTCCTTCTCAAATTTGTTCTCACCAAACTGCAGATTTTACCTGAAGTCAACGTGTTCTCGAACAACCTTGAAAGCACCGCCACTGACAGAAATTGGTACCAGACTAACATGTTCAGGCTACGCCTTGTGCACAACGATCTACGTAAGAAGGTTCCTGGATGGCGACACTGGTTATTGTCCTCGGACAGACAGTGGTGCAAGACATTGTTTTACCAGTTATTGTAACTAGAGGCTCAGGTCCCAATAAAATTAGTCCTGATTGGCTTTCTGCTTTTAATCTAAAGTTTAGTATTAATTTTAATGCTCAGTACCTATTGGCATATCAATCGTTAATGAAACGTTACAAAAACACTCCTGATGTTTTCGAAGAGGGTCTTGATACTTACCGAGGTTAACATTTGAAACCAGACGTTACTCCTAGGTTTCTGAAAGCTCCCCAATTCTGTTTGCAATTAAGAACAGAGTTGTAAAGGAACTAGATCGATTGATAACCCAGAGGGGTAATTGCGTAACTTGCTATCAGTAGGAATTGATTTATATAGAGAGTTAAACAACATTCATTGCGTTATTTATGTTGCTGAGCTTACAATTTATTTGAACAAATGACGCAATGGTTTAGAAATAATCTTCAATCCCATTCAGATTCTGATAAACAGTGCGTTTCGCAATTAGGGTGCAGGGGATAATACGCCCTGTTTCTTACTCACAGTAGGCAACACATAATAAGCGGAGCCCATGATGAGATTCGGCTGCGTGGAGATTATAGCAACAAGGTGAATCGGGCTACCAAGACTTGATACTTGCCCCAAGCCTTGCTAATGAGGTATATGCAGCAATTTCTGGAGGAAGGTAATTAATAATAGGCGTGGAAATTACATAAATTTTGGGAAAAAAAAACAAAGTATTAAAAATGACTAATCGATTCAGTACTGAATAAGGAACAAACTGCTTTCAGGTTTACACAAGGTGTAATAATATAATAAATGCAAAAACATTTATTCGTGGGCGTAGTCGCAGCGGAAAAATGACGAATTTCGTCAAAGAAAATTTCAAAGAAAAAAAAAAGTGTCGCTAGGATGACGTAGGCAGTTTCAGCGGAATAAGTTTTGTTGAATAGCCCCAATGGTTTGATTCACTTATGTACTTACCGTACACAATTACACGACGTCATACACTAAATTATTTGCAAAACTGAAATGATGAAACTCGGATATTTTTCCGCTGCCACTACGCACGTATCGTTTATTCTGTTAAACCTGAATGAATTGAATGGTAGGTTGCAGTTGGTAGGTCAGATTTATTGTTCTTAAGACAATGATTTGTAAAAACAGACAATACAACACCCCTACCAGGGAATAACAGCTTCGTATGAAGTTCCTAAAATATTATTCGAAATAAAAGCGTTTGCATCCTGGTGGGATGCAACTCAACCGATACGCAGTTTCTACCAACTAGCTTAACTGCAACAAAATTTGAAAAATTCTGATTTGCCAAAAAGCGCCCAAATGCAACTGGGTGTAGGGTAGTTCCAGAATAAGGTTGATGTTCCTGACAGGAAACATGCGACGATAAAAAGGTCCAATATCTGTTACAGCGTGCTATGTGAGTTCTCGGTTGTTTGGTAGGGCGATCAAATACATCCTCTTCTTTACCGGGACGTTTGAGTATGTTAGTCTGGGATGGAAAGATTTGGGGCTCAGATTACAGACCACATCTGCAAAGTCGCTTAGTGTGTTTGGTGCGGGACTAGAAATAGACGGAGAAAAGCCGGATAGGGGGGTAGTAGGGCAAACAGTTTAAGCATATTATGCTTAAACTGTTTGCATGTCTTAGTTAAGCATACTTTAACTACGGTATGCAAACAGTTTAAGCTGTAAATAATAAAGACTAATTCAATTTTTATATTATAGACAGATTCAATCAAATGAAGTTCAATTTTACCATGTCAACATGAAATTCAGGAAGTATATAATTTGAATTTTATGAGGCCACACATAATGTCAAGCTTAAAAAAAACTTTTTTACAAAAAAAAAACCAACTTGTTTAAAAACACTACAAAGTGAAAAATAAGTTTAATTTCGGCAAGTGTAATTAAGTTTTTTGCCACCGACTTCCGAAATTAAAGTTATTTTTCACTTTGAAACGCAGCCAGGCTACGGACGCTAGTATATCTACATCGGGTCCATGTAGGGCCCGGAAAAAGCGTCCGTGGAGCTCCTTACTCTGCCATACTTCCATGCGTTCATTAGTGTCAAGTATTCATTATTATTATTAGCCGTTGCTGTCCCACTGCTGGGCGAAGGCCTCCCTTCTCTCATTCCACGTCTCTCTATCCAGAGCTGCCAAGGACCAGTCTTTATTAAAAGAGTCCAGCTCATCCCGCCATCTCCGTCTGGGCCTGCCGCGATGTCTCTTGCCAATAAGCGGGTAAACATAATATGATACAAATTATGTTTTCTTTAATACTCTTCTTTAATAATGGAACCAATAGGACCCACTAACAATTTTAGCAAATTTCTATACTGTCTTCTGATTGCCCAGTTTCTATCTAACAAATAAATAAAGCCTTGTAACAGATGAAAAGACATAATACGCTGTAGTAGTAGTAGTTTAGTAATCGAGGTCCATTAACACCCTTTGAGTAAGGAACCCTATTGAAATATTTACCTTATTAAAGACTCCTTCATAAATTTTTCTGATTGATTGTGCCTACTTTAAGACATCTGACAGTGGCGGTCACTTGGTCGCGGAAGTGCAGTAGCAGTTGTCTATTAATAAAAGGTTTATATTCAATATAACTTCACCCCTGGCTCGAACACATGCAGTGATACTGCTGGGCATGCTGAGAATCAAGTTATCCAGCTTTTCTTGGAGTAACCTGTCCCATTCTTGAATAGCGGCTTCCCTGAGCTCTGGCACTGTCTGGGGACGTTCCAAACAGCTCGCTTAAGAGCATTCCACATGGGTTGGAGTGTCACCCCTAAGACGACCCACTGACCACCGCGCGCGCTCTACTGGGTTTAAGTCAGGCGAGCCTGTAGGCCAGTCTAACCTTGTGATGTCGTATTCTCGGAGAGCAGCGTTGACTCATTGAGCTCGATGGGCGGGCGCATTATCATAGACCAATACAAATTGGTGCCCATGGTTTACTCGGAATGGTCTGACAATTACATCAATAGCAACTGCTCTATAAGTACATGCTGCTGTCATGACTGTGACTTTGACGCCATAGGCCCGGCGCCCACTACCTATCGGTGGGCATCGGTGCGGCTCGGTACAGCTCGGGCGCCTTACGGCGGCTTTGGGCGGCTTCGGGCGCCTCAGAGCTGCGTCGGGCGACTTCGGGCTGCCTCGGCAGCCGTAAGCATGGCTAAGCACGCTGAGGCTGTCTTCGGGTAGCAAGATGAACAATGAGAACTAAGTCCCAATCCACCATTATAAATACACACGCACAACTGTTTTCACGGAACGTTACGACTGCTCTGCGATGTTACTGCCGTCCGAACTATTTTGAGGCTACCCAAAATCAGCTACGGCGTCCCTAGCCGTGCTTACGGCTGCCGAGGCAGCCCGAAGTCGCCCGAAGTCGCCGACGCAGCTCTGAGGCGCCCTAAGCCGCCCGACCTGTACCGAGCCGCACCGATGCCCACCGATAGTGGGCGCCGGACCTTAGTATAAAAAATTCGTTCCAAGTCTACTTTGAAAACTGAAATTGAATTTGTAACTAGGTATTTGTAACTAAGCAAGCATCAACACAGCATCAAGTCAACTGTCAACCCAAATTGACATTTGCTGTCACACAATCGCCGCGTTCCGTATTACACTCACATCGATTTGAGCGTGCTAAAACCCGTTCCGGGAGCGCGATAACGCTGTCCCGTTAATCGTCTCTTAAAGTAACTTGGATTTGGATTTATTAGAAATTGTGTATTTGTGGTGTGAACAAGTTTTATATGGCGTATGTGGGTTTTGACGTTGAGTGAGCACTGTAAGCGTGTTCACGAGCGTTCCGTATTGAGACAGTTCTCAACTGTCATAATCGTGATAACCAATAAGTGTGCGTCAAATGTAATTTTCTTTAATTAGCTGCCGTAGGGTCGGCTATTATTTTCTCCTTCTATCAAATTTAAATTAGGGTACTGGATTTAATACCTTTTTAATAGGCATAAATAACGTTTAAGTATTAAAATGCGTTTATAGTGTTTAGATATGCGATAACTTTTTATGAATAAGACGTTTTAAACGTTTTAAACTTTGGCGGTCTCTCAGAGGTCGAAATTCGACTAACAATTAATTTAAAACTTAATGTATGTATCTATACTAATATTATAAAGCTAAGAGTTTGTTTGATTGAACGCGCTTATCTCAGGAACTACATGTTCGAATTGAAAAATTCCTTAATTGTTTGGTAGCCCATTCATCGAGAAAGGATGTATAACATCACGCTATAACCAAAAGGAGCGGAGCATCAATTAAAAATGTTGAAAAAAAACGGGGTAAAAGTTATTCCTTTTGAAAGCTTCCGTTGCGTGCGCTGCGTAAACGGTTAAAGTAACGCAACAATAGTGTACGAAGAAATTGTTCTTCTTAAAAAGCTCTAAAATAAGCTCCGCAACAGCATTTATCCTGTCTATATTGTAAGGTTAGCTCAATACAACGTTTTTAACTATAATCAAATCTAAATATTATAAAGCTGAAGAGTTTGTTTGGTTGAATGTACTAATTTCAGGAACTCCGTTTAGTGTCGGATAGCTCATTTATCGAAGAAGGCTAAAGACTAAAGATACTAAGAACTCCAGTAAATAGAAAAAAAGTACGTATACGAAGACCTCGCACGTGCAGTCGATTCGACGCGACGGGGAGGGCCGACGGAGCAAGTAATTTAACGCGGACGAAGTTGCGGGCAGAAACTAGTTATTCAATAAAGTTAAATAATTGCCGAATTTTATACTCCTCTGTGTCCACAATTTTCGTAAAAAGCCATACATACATATCAGTATAACATGCCCAAATCGGGAAAACTCTGTTTTAGTTACTATACATACTCAATGACAAGGTCTCATGGCTTGTCTTGTCAAGTCTATCCCACGAAAATAATCCGGTGGCAAAGTGTGAAACTTATTATTATTACAAAATTCTACAATAATTAAGAAACATGAAATTTGACCATAATTTTATCAAAATTTGATAAAATTATGGTCAAATTAGCCTTTGGCACTCTACATACAAACTTTTACTATTCCCAATTTCATACTCATCCGTTCTTGTTATTTTCGTAAAAGGAGAGAAGAAGTGTGTGTGTGCTTATACAAGATAAGGTTTTAACTAGTGCGCAAATTTTAACAAATTAAACTTAAACGACTTATAATAACCATGCAATTTTTATTTTGATATATCTTAGTACAAAAAAATTAAGTTATCGTTAACGAAAGATGTTTATTTTGAAACTGGTTTTTATGGTAACTTGCGCACGGCGGTGAAGGTGAAATAATTGAAATGTGTTCTATTACTGATACTGAACTACCAAAAAAATTTGCGCACTGGTTAAAAAAACCTGTATTTATTTTAATAGATCCGTGCTAGAATTGACCTCTCTGAAGTTTTTCAGTCCAGAAGATTACCCTCGCGCGGTTTTGGTTATACCTGTCGTACGTGTCAAGTGTTAACCAAAAAATGAACTTCAAGTTTGGTGTAATAGTCTAGATAAACTGAACAACACAAGATAACCTATGAATTATAAAACGTTCATAGTTTACTGTCTTTTCCACTAAAGCTGTTCCTTTGCTCGTCTTTTAAACCTTTGTGAGTTTCTTCTTACCAAGTCTTATGGATATTTATTTAGTTTTAGTTTAATTTGACACGATAGTAAACAAAAACAAAGCAATGGCAGTCTGTAGACGTCGAACAGTGCTGCCACCTATGATGGGCTTTCGGTTTTAACCTCATGTTATGAAAGTGAGCAAGTTTTTTGTTCGTTTAAACTGTATTCATCACCACATGCGTTGGTGTCTGCCTGGAGACATCGGAAAAATATGAATAAATGTATTTATGATCTAGACACCAGTGAAATACAATATCATATGTTTTTTTTCTCCATGGTTAAATACCCTTTTCTAGAGGCAGCATCCAGCACAGAACGCTATGGCATTCAGTGTTTTATTTTTGGGTAATGTGTTAAAAATGATTTATTGCTTCCAAAAGTATTTGTGCGTTAGTGCCCTTTAACTCAAGGCTTTTGGGCAACCACAGTTACCAAATTAAAAATAAAAGAACTTAACTCTACTTTTCTCTAGTGACTATGGACGAATAATGACTATGGTCGAATAGAAGACATTGAATAAAGAAGACATGGTTTCGGCCTTGATTATATTATAGAAAGACAAGAAAGAAAAGAAGAATTGGAAGAAAAAGAAAACTAAATCAGACTTGGCTGTATGGGCTCAGCTCCCTTTGCCTGTCCCAAAGAGGGACGAAAAGAACCAAAAAAAAAAAAAATGACTATGGTCGAACCAAAAAAAAAAAAATGACTATGGTCGATGGCTGACCACGGTGTTTGAAGTCAATGTTTTAGATTGTTGCACATTGCATTATTATTTTTTAATTCAGTAAATATTTTAATTATGTTTCAGTAAAACATAATGCAATTCTAATGAAATAACTAACACTGCAGGCCCCCATACAGGTATGTAACAAATTTCAAAATGTTTTGTAGCAGACGTGAGGCACGTAATAGGTTCCCCATGCCACTTTTTATGTATTCACGCCTTTCAAAATCCCAGGCAATGCTTTTCAAAGCGCGATGCGTTTCGCGCATCCCTCTAGTAGTAATACATATAGGTCAATATTTAATTGATCGCGCCAGTCTGGAGTGTAATTAGGCAAAGGCCAGTCAATTTCGCCATCAAATGTGAGAAATTCTGCCCATATCTTTTTTTTTTGTTGAGACTGATGCAAGTGAATCCTGCGTTTTCAGTGATAAAAAATGTTCTCACGGTCGTAGTCTCTGCTGCTTCGGGTTTTTTTTTTATGGGAAATGATATCCATGTGATATACTTCCTGTACAGAATACAGATGCACGTATTAGCTCTGCCCAGGGGCCCGTTCGATGTTTCGATCGCATTTCGCGTCCGTGCATGGAGTCGTGTATGTATCGCCGTTAACGCAGTGTGTACTTTATTTTACGATTTGTTGATTACAATATTCTTGAACATATGATTGTAATGGCCTTGCTTCTGACATTGCTTGCAGTTGTTGAGCCAAAGAAACAATTCAACACATTGGCCTTGTGAAGTTGTTGTTCCTTGTTACACCTTCATGTCTTATCATTGCAATGTGCTGTCAATTCATTTGACAAATCAATAAAATGTTGCACATCTTTTGTATTTACTATTGGTGTGTATATGGGTGTAGCCCTGTGTGTTCAGTGTGCCCTGCCCAGTGAGCCTACACAGTTTATTGTTCTATAAATTTTTCATGATTGAGTTCTTTCAAGGCTTTGGATTGGGATTTCTGTTATTTTTCATGAATATTTCATGTTTTTCTCAATTACTGCAGTGTTAATCATACTGGTACACAAAAATAGCAATTTGCTAATCTGGATATAGTTCATCCCAGTATTCTGTTATTGTTGCTTAGTTATGCACACATGCCAATTACAGATTTTGTTAGACAGTTAAAATATAACAGATTTGTTTTTATAATGCATTTTTTTTATGTATTTCGATTGGACAAAGGAAGTGATTAATTAACTTTTTATTTTCAAATTTTTGTTGTTTCTAAGTTTGATATTTCAGTGACCATATTTTAACAATAACAAAAAATCAGTGAGTAGTTAGGTATTAAATAAATTTCTGTTATTTATCTACATACATAATAGATAAAGGATCATGTTCACTCCTGCCTACGTATTTGTTGAATGAACAACATTATAACTAACCTTGATAAACTTAAAATATTTTGCTTGATTTTCTGCTCTCATAATATGTAGTTTGTGTATAAATCTTGTATTGTGATAGCTTGGGATAACAAACAACTATTACAAATGAATAAGAAAAAAAAATATACAGTAAAAGTGTAATAATTTTATTTGAATCCTTTTATCATTTCACATGAATAATTTCCCTTAAAAAAATCATGTAAATGTTTCTGACGTGACATCTATTGAATGGCCAAATAATTTTACACATTTAGTGGCACATTTTACATTATTTCATATCTATCTGTAACTGAAAGATTTGACATGGTAAATATGTTATGGCAAAAGTCAGTGGTTTTTAGTAGTTATCTTTATGTTATGGACAGAATCACCATGCATAATTATTAAAAGGTTAAAAATACGTATTTATGCAGATATTTATAGACAGTGTGAGTTAAAATTTAAATTTTTCACATTATGATTATTTCGTCATAGGTTCTTGAAATTGGAGAGGCCTATGTCCAACTGAGGACTGCTATAGGCTGATGATGATGATGATGATGATAATGATGATAATCGGGTTCTTCATCTTTTTTGTAATGAGGTACATTTACAAAATACCTATCCAGTTTATCATCATTATGGCAAGTTACTGTTTTTTTCATTAGTTCACAAGCTGGTCATTTCAATTAATTTACATGTGGTCATTTCAGCAATTTTAAAGATTTTGTCTTTTAATTTGTATCTTATTTGATATCCACTTTTACAAAAGTCATTGTTTGTTGAGTAAACTCTTCATGGCAAGTTGCCATCATCAGTCATTGTTACCATGATAACAAGTGTTGTTTTGTAATCATAATTGTGTATTTACTCTGTTTTCCTTTAAGTGCAATTGAAGTATTCCATTCAGTGATAAACTTGTGAGTCTGGTATTGAAATTGATCAATATTAGAAGGCTTCCTGGAACTCATGGTTTTTGTTTTCATTGGTGAACCAACAATTTAACCTTTAGGTTCCTGACAATGAGGATATGACTTGTTTTATTTCTTAAATAAAACTTTACTACTGTGAAAAGAAAGTGTTGAAATTATTTGGTAGGATAAAGTCATCCATTGTTTTTGACGCGGAACGTAGTACGTGCCTCTATGTAGTGGCGCTTTTGATTTTATTTTCCACAACATTGCTGTTTTTCGTGTGTAGGGTCGTCACATTCAGAGATTTGTTTGGATTCACGCTTTTTCTACTATAAATTGACTCATAGATACTCTTTTTAATATAGATTTAAGAAGTAATTTGAATTAGGACCTTAGGTCTCTGTTGTTAGCATTGAATATAGTAAATCTTAATACTCTTATATTATCCTGTGACTCATGACCCTACCTTTCTGTTTCAGCTTTAATTTAACATCATCATAATCACCATCATCCCCAATTTTTGGTGTTGGAGTGGCTTTTCCAGATGTTTACTTTTTCCTTTCTTATAGCTATCTAGTGCTGACATCACAATAGTGTGTTCAAACATCAGTGTCGTCCACAAGTACACTCTTTTCATAATATTAGTTAACACATACTTATCTTTATGGTAGTTTGAAAAATGATAATTCATCTTTGAGTGTGAAAAGTGATTGAAAGACATTCTTAAAATGCGGCAGGCTGGCAAATGGGTTCATTTTGAAACTAATATGAATGCTAGGTAAACCTTCTATTAGTTCTCAGTAGTATATGCAACCTGTGTGGCAATACTGACACTTGTTTTTTTCACAGGAATCCTGCTCATGCACACCGAATAACTAAAACTTATCATAGAATTGTGAGTATTCTTTTAGTATAATTATTATTTTGTTTCGTCTTTTAGATCTCCCCAATTTTTATAATCTGTTAGAGATTTTGCTAGCAAATATTAATAGGTGTATGATCATTACAGCCAGACGAAGACCTTCCCCATAATATGGATCCAAAATGTTCGGGGTGTGAGATTTATGATGGGGCAAATCTAGGCCCTTTCGATATTAAACAAGAGATAAAGACTGAAAATGATCCTGTAATTGAGATACCGGTGAGCCTGCAGAACAATGGGAGGCAGCAGATCGACGATATTGAACGAGAAGATTTTGATGAAGAGAACCGCATCCTAAAGCATTGTTCGGGGATGATCGTCGATGGCAAGATAGCGGCGCCTGCACGCTATTCCGGAAACCTGTCCAGTGCCAATTCGAGCTTGGCATCCAGCTCGGAGACAATATCAAATCTTTCTAACCTAATAACACATGATTACAACCTCCCCGGTTGTAGCAAAGATGGGGATGACTCAAACACAACAATAAAGAACATGATACATTCAAAAAAGTATGTGGTGCATGAGCAAAAAGAGGATTTCATGCAAAAGCTTTTGAACAGCAATACGGAGGAGAAGAAAGATTTTCCCAAGGGGAAGTTATACAAAGGAGATAAGTTGGATTGTGATAATGATGAGAATTGTGATATGGACACGGGTGGCCCATCAGGAAGGACGAGCTCCAACGCGTCAAGTATAGGAAGCGCTAGTTCCGACAGCACCAAGGGGTTTACCGTACCATCCACCTCCAATGCCGACAAGTTACTCGGTCTTGATGACAGCGGGAAGAATGGGCCAGGGAGTTCTAAGAAAAATGTGGTAAGAAAAAAAGTATCCTTTAAATGTAAATATTGTTTATTACAGACACTGCCATTACTAAAATAATTAAAAAAAGTGGTTCTCCAAACAAGAATCTTTTAACTATCAAAAATCTACATGTGGGGAAATGGTGTGTGGTTTTCAAAGAATACAATTGTCCTTTTGTTGCAGAGCTTCACCTACTGTCCGGATATGGAAGACAGTTCCGACGATGATGATATTGTGGAGGATACCTGGTGCACGTGCCTGTCATCACATGATGTGAGAACTTTATTTTTATTTGTAATTATTTGCAATCTAAACTTTTCGTTTAACTTTTAATCTTTGACGTGGGAGCATATAACAGGGTAAACCAAAAAAATATGAATTGAATATTTTGTTGTCGAGAGCACATTGATGACATGACTAAGTCTGAACATCTCAAGGTAATTCGTAGTCACACCACACCATGCGGGCGAAACGTGCATTACAACGACATTCATTAATCTGGTCTAGTCTAGTATTATTTAGTTATATTAGTCAACAAAGACTGTTAATGTAATAGTAATAATAATAATTGACGAAACTCTTTCCAGTTCAATTCAGTCATTATACATTTAGGGCATTTTCAGGACATCCATTATTAGTGCAACTAGTTCTGAATATCCTAATTTACATAGCATGGTATTACGGTTTCATAATTGTTTGCGTAATGCTCGAGCAATTCGCAGATATTTTTGTTTGCCGGTAAATTTCATAACCCATTTTGCGGTACAGAAATAACTCCGGGTTACGACCTTCTGGTGTTACCCTCACCCCGCTACGGAAAGGCTACGGCGCGACGTCTAATTATATAAACATTTTGAACACCTATTCAAGTAACAGAACACAAAAGGCTTCAGTGGAACTCGAGTTTTTCCTGAAAAACATTGTGTAATCTGATGTTCAGGCTTTTTCAGTTATATTTATCCCTTTGAATGTGTTATGTGAACTAACATTATTTCTTAGTATGGTCGAATATTCACTTCATACATACATTAATAAATGAATGAGACAGTTGACGTGTTTAATGTATGCAAAAAATGCGTATTTCAGGACGACTCGAGTGACGATACAGAGCCGGAACCAGAAAGAGAAAGGAATTGGGTAATATAATTAGTTCTAAGGAAGATGCGCTAATGTAGTTCGCGAAATAAATTTTTTCTCACGATTCAAGAACGTAATAAGTATGTATTTACAGAAATAAAATCTTTAGAATCAGCAATACAACTCCTTATGTTACAATCGGCTTCAAATGTCATGATTTTGCGGGCTACTCAGTTGCTTCTGCCGTAAAAGTAGTATGTGCAACATTGTAAAAGTCTCTTTAGTGTCGAGGCCCGCTAAATGTTGTAGAAGTGTTTGATCCAAGATTTGCAATTGGAATGAATATTTCATGTCCTATATTAATATTAACGACATATCGGGTGCAAACATTTAAACGGTTCAGTAAACGACTTGTGTTAAAGCTCTCTTGTGGTTTCACTCAATTGCCGATTTTATAGGAACTGTTGTTTTTGATTCTGTGCAAAAAACCGAAACACTCTACCTCGGACCAAGTGAATCAACCCCAAACACATCAGTCTAAACATCGATTTTTGCCCTTAATAAGGTAGGTATACATAATATAAACACGTATAAATATTGTAGTGTCCAATTGTGTAATATATTTAATATTTGTGCCTATTGTGCGTTTATTGATTAATAGTTATGTATAAACCTTAATAAACTTTGTATCTTTAAATATTTATCTTTAATACAGTAAATGTCTTTTAAAGAATAGAAAATGCTACCAGAATCAATTTTCAGGTAACATTCACAATATTGCGTATAAGCGTGGATATAGCATTTCAGAACTTGTAGTATACGGTAAAACATTTGATACATACAAGTATTTCTGACATAAGCATGATTGCTTTGATTGGGATTTGCAACTCAACATTTAATTGATCTGTCAGCATATCTTCAAACGTGTTTAATTAACACGTTTCATTTCGTTCCATTTGTAACAGGAAATGAATTAGCGAAATGATCAGTGACAGCTAAACTTTTAAATTTACGTAAGATAGGCCGTACATGTTACAAACCAATATTTCAATATAACTGTAACATAAAGCAGTATAAATTGTACATTATCGGACATCGCAGCGTTACTAATAGCTGTTAACATATTCAGAAAGCCACTCTCGATCATGTATTATTCATCTCAAGCTAAATACATAAAAACATTCATCAATACTGTTGTCCTAATCTCTCTCCCGTCAGTTTTTTATATGATCTAATGACGTAACTAGATATTTCTGTAAAATAATAGATATAGTCGTTTTCCTAGAAGTACATTAATCTACTGTACAGGATCCATCTGTTGGAAAATATCTTAAACAAATAAAAAAAATAAAAAAAATGTTTATTATCAGACTACACAGTCTATAGCAGATGTTAGTGACATAAATCTTATAAACTATGTTAGTACAATTTAAATAACACTTTAAATAATAATTTCTTCCCTAACCTGCACCTGTCACATGCAGGTCAGTGAAGCGACGCATGACCGCCGAGTCCATCCTGTCCGCTGTCATTTTCAGGATGCCGCCAAGTGAACTCCATTCATTCACTATTACTCCATTTACTATTGCACAGAGTAGGATAGGAACACTATTCGGTTTTTTGTTTTTACCAACAAAAACCATAAACTCGCTCTTGAGTTCATTGTGCTTAATACCATGTTGTTCAACATAGGTCTCAGAGGCTGTTAACAGTTTCCTCAGTCCACCGATTGAAGGGCTCAACAGCACCATAATTATCATCTGCATAACGCTACCTCAAAAATTATAAACGATTTTTACTTACTTTTTTTTACTTTACTATGCGGCAACCGATATGCATGCTGCTCAGTGCTCAGCCCTTCAATTAGCTGATTTACATACAAGTTGAACAACCTAGGGGATGTTAAGCCACCTTGTCTCACACCCGACTCCAATTTGTATTCATCTGAATAAACATTTTCCCATTTTACAACATTTTTCTGATTACTGTACCAGTATGAGAAAATGCCTATTATTTCTAGAGCCTGTCATAGGATACTAGATCGAACGCCTTAGTTAGATCCAGGAAACATGTATATATTGGTGTTTTTCTTTTGACATCGTAATCAACAGTATGTTTGAACGCCAAAATGGCTCTTTCTGTTGATAACCCTGGTCGAAAACCGAACTGGGCATCCTGTATCTCTATACACTGGCCAAGCCGTTCATCCAGCACCCTATCCAGAACTTTAACTACAATCGTTGCTAGAGATATGGGTCTGTAGTCTGTTCTTCAGCTATATCTCCGGTATGGTTCTCAACTAGAGGTATTACTACAGTTTTAATTAATTCTGGTGCAAGTATGAGTGACTAATACCTACATAAAGTGCCAGGAGTCTATTTATATGCGTTCCTGCGTACCTTAGGTGCTCCACACTCAGCCCATCATGGCCTGGCGACTTTCTTCGTTTCATTTTATCAATAGCCCTACCCACCTCCTTACTGGTAATTAATGTTGGTTGATTATTATTATAATAATCAATCTCTCGATTTTCAGATGTTGGCAAAGATAACTTTATCTTAAAATGCTGGGCAAAGCTGTTGGCAATACTTTTCTGGTCACCAGTGCCGTCCACACAAGCAGGCAACCTCGCTTCCAAGTTTTTTGGTGCTTAACCAAAATTTATTGAACTGTTTGGCAGAATGCTGTGCTGCAATAATATCCATACGGATCTGTTCCTGATGTGTTTGACAATATTTTAGCCTGACTGACTTAAAGATTTTTCGGCTTAAGCACATCTTATCATAAATACGCCCAGTTTCAGGCCTACCATGAAGCACATACATTTGGTAGTCAATCCTAGCCTGCCTATGTGATTCAGCTACATGTTTATTCCAGCCCTCTATGCATTTACCTTTCCTATTTTTGTGAACATCTTTATTACAGCTATTTATCGAGGCCTCAGTAAGAACCTCTATGATATTATTATATAATTTATATATTACATTTCTGTGATCTAACAAGTTACACATGAGATCAGCACATTAATTAAATTCAAAAGGAAAATCTGTAAGTCTTAATTTACTATTACAACATTCATTATATTTATTTATTTCCTCATCATTCCTTATACCCCAAATTATATTGTTCTAATTTTGATAAACATTCATTTTAATTTTATTTCTTACTAAACCTAAATTACATTCCACCCGCAAAGGATAATGGTCCGACTAGTATGTGTTATACAGTATTTTGACAATTGTTACAGTATTCCATGCCGCTACACTCACCACACAATTGTCTAACCATCTTTTGCATCCATGTGCATCACTGACATGAGTATCAGAAGACTCACCCAGTGTTTTTACATCTGCACACACCCACCTGTCAGCACAAAACTTAAACAGTTCATCGCAAAAAAGGGCTGAAGGAAAAGCATTGTAGTCGTAGTCATCTTACATATGCAATGTTTCAATACCACTGTCTTTGATAATTGCATTTATTTCGCCCAAGCACTGTGTGAAACTAGGCAGGTTATCGGGCTGATCAGTGGGCATGTACGCATACACAATCACTATCTCACGTTGGTCAGTGGTTACTGCTTTGATTTCAGTGATACGATCACTCTTACACTTTAGCACACACGTTTTTGAACACATTTTTCCGCCACAGAAGCGCCACACCACCATGTGGTCTACCGAGCAGTACACCGGACGATACATCAACCGCTGATTTCCCTGTATACTTGAACTCCTCATCAATGCTTCTGAGAAATGCCAGATCATTTGGCATAAGCCACGTTTCTTGCAGTGCCACAACATCCGCATCTCTGCATAATGCCCCAATACAGCTCACGCTTCGCTTCACATTTTTACAGTTGAAAGTAATAAATTTACTGCGTTTATTTTGATCCACGATGCTAGTTATTTGATTCATAATTTGCACCCACTGATGCAGACGTTGCCTATGCTGATCTCATCTTAAAGCATATAAAACGCCTGAACTTTATCTCATCCGGCCGCAGCTCATTGTTTAAATATGATTCTAATTTATGTTTAGAAACATAAATTTGAATGCATTATAGGGGCGATCCTTTTTCATGCTTACTTTTTCACTTGTGTTAGGCTGTATATATATATCTGTCTCAGTTGTTTCCTTGTTGACATTTGATATAAAGAGTGGTGTTTTTATATCCGACGCTTTGAATTTACTTTCCAACTCCATAACAGCCTTCCCCGTTTTCCGAATGAAGTGATTTCTTAGTTTTTTCCGCTGCTTCAACTGCCACTCCTCACTTAGCACATCGTTTTGTTTCCATTCACGTGCTTTCCTCACCATCTGTGTAAAACTTGTTTGTATCGGGTCATGATTAGTATCTACAGATGTATCTCGTTTATTATTGTCATCTAGCTGCGTGTTCATTATCGACGTTTGAAAAGATTGACGCGCTGACAGTTCCACAGGCTTGTTTGATTGAATGACCGAGTGAATGAGCGAGTCAGCCTGTGCGATCTGTATATTATTCTCACTGTCGTTCAAGCCGCTTGTGGTATTTATGTTCTGTAAGTTCAAGAGCGGGACGGATAACGACAACTCACGCGTGACGCGCGTTTTTGCTCTCGACTACTCCGCCGTCGCTTGTGCCACCGCTACAATTCAAATCAGCTGATGTGTACCCACCTTCAATATTTTTAATATTTATAGACGGGGATAATGCGATCGGCCCGCTATTTTACTAATAAGCACCTCTTTTTCGAGTATTTACATTGTCCCGATCTGAAATATACGGGAAGTTCTTGCTTTTCAAATCCGTTTGTATGCCTTTGACTTGTTCCACCGTAGCATAATTCTCTTTAATCTTAGCAATTTCGTTTTTGATGTATGTGATGTCTTTCAACAAAGTAATGACGTCCACATGATCGATCGAAGTAGGGGGCAATTTCTGCAGATCGCGGGCAACAAAAATAGGGATGATGTCTGGATCCACTTCTTTGAAGATGTTTATTATGTCCTCCACATTTCTACTAGTTTTGCCTTCCTTTCTTCGTAATATTTTACGTTTTTTAGAGGGTATGGCTTCTAAGAGCAGCAGTTTCGCAACTTCAATCTCTTTTTCTGAGAATGCAGATTCACATATTATAATAAGGCTCTCATTGTCCATTACATCGTGTTTGTTTTGAATAAATGACATCACTTCACATATAACTACATTACACCCGTTACATTTTAACGTATTTAACGTCTTTTTTCTGTTTGACACGCATCACACCCGATCGCAAGCGCTGCGCGAGCGTGACTGAAAAACCATCATGGTACCTATAGGTTTAATGTTTGTTTTGCAAAAACAGTTTTAGGATTTAAGTTTTCTCCAGAATTCGTAACATAAATGTACATCTGTTTTTTTTTTGTTGTGAAATGAGTGGTTATCTCAATTTGTGGTTAGTTAGAAAATAGTATAACGAGGCAACACTATTTGTGTAATAGTACCTATCTCACTGTTCTGGATACTACCTAGTGGTGTCAACTTTTTCAAGTTAGCGTTGCAAGGCTTTTTTAGCACGTGATCAAAATTGTGTCTATCGCCATTTTGTTTTTGAACACATTTTCAAGTGGCATTTAATTTTTAAACAACAATTGCACTCCCTCTCACCGAGAGGAGGCCTGTGTCCCAGTAATTGATTTGACTTACTTTTTAAATATTCATCTAAAGAAGGGTTCAAATAATTATAATTGGCTTCACCGGTTGTAATTTTTTTTTTTAATCTAAGAGGAGCTTCCTCTTGACTACAGATTGACTATCGTACCAAGATGATCGCAAAGTACAGTTGTCACTTATAAATGCATAGTCCCGCAAACATGAGATGTAGGTCCGTGACAGGTCGACTGTATTAAGACGCGGACGGACCGTGTTTTAATCCTATTTTCAATTTAAATCATATTCAAAGTCGATGGACGCTTGCGGTCGTGGTTTCATACTGCGTACCGGTCATTCGTCGCTGTAGGTAATACATACAGTTAAGCTAAGTCCACACGCACCATTATCATCGTCTTCAGAATTACTGCAAATACTGATACACAATTATTAGACTACTTGCGTTGTAGGGAGCTAGAAGACCAACAAACTGCTTTTGAGAAATTTGAATAGGAGGTTTTAAGATAAGTTCTATACATTATGGCCACGAACGATATTATGCAACTACGAACAACAGTTTAATTTTAAGATGAACCCGATATTGTTTTATGGGATGAAACTTTATCAAGAACTTAATATTCTAGTTAATGGATCACGTCGAAAACTCATCACTCAGGTGGTCAGGTTTCCTAAATGTATGTAATTATCTAATTAGCCAGGTACTTTTGCATAAATTGCATCTCATTGTCATATTAAAATTACAGAGGAAGCGCCGCCACGACCCACCTGCACAGGGGCCCAGCAAGAAATTCTGCGGAGAAAATTCTTCATGCTCTTCTTTTGGATCGGATGGGTGGCCGTCTCCTACGCCTTCTAGCAGCTTTGCAAGCGCTGCCGGGGATCATGGTCCGCCTGATTTAAAGCCGTGGCTTAGCAGGTTAGTCCCTTATCCGACCAAGTGGTTTATTTAGTCGGCCATCTGTTAGAATTGGAGCAGAAAACAGGAAGAACGCATTCTTTTTGGCCAATCCAATTTTTTGTGCAGCTAAAACTTTATCACTTGCAAGACAGGCTGTATCATCAGCTTACGTTTATGTTACTACAGTTATTAGGCAGATCTGGTGTGTATATTGAGTACAGTATAGGTCCAAGCCCAGAGCCTTGAGGTACCGATGCTTTGATATCATATGGTTTCGATGTTTCCTCCCTAAATTTGACTACGAACCTTCACGAGATGGGTAAGATCTTAACAACGTAATTGCAATATGATATTGGCAGTTAAATCCTTAGCTTGAATTGCAATCCTTCGTGCCACACCTTGTCAAAGGCCTGCTGTACACCCAGAAAGACAGCATCACAGTATTCCTTTCTTCAAAATATTATCTTCTCTCGTCAGTCACTTGATCCACCTGCTCATCAGTGGAATGGTGTTTCCGAAAGCCAAATTTATGTTCATTTATTGTTGTCTTCATCCATTATCATCTTGAGAATCCTTAATAATACACCATTGAATTTGACGGAAAAAGATTTACTAGTCTGTAACGCTATTGCAATCGAGCAAGTAATTTTTTTTTTACTTCACTACACAATATGTGATGATACTGTGTCCTGATTTCGCAAATTAACTGACAGCACCTCTTATCTTAATTTTTTTCCAGGTTTAATAACTGGACTAACGTGGAGAAGATCCAGGCTATCGACGAGCTGATCACCTGTTGCGACCCTAGCCAGGTGCGGCACATGATGAAGGCTATCGAGCCGCTGTTCCAACGTGACTTCATCTCGCTACTGCCTAAGGAGCTCGCACTCACTGTGCTGGGGTACCTACAGCCTAAGGATCTGCTGAGGGCTGCCCAAACTTGTCGTTACTGGAAGTAAGTCACTTTATAGTATGTCCCAAAAGTATCTGATGGAAATGTATGCAAATAAATGAAAAAAATGCACCTGTTGATGTAAATTTGTAATGTCCCTTACAAATTGAGTGCTTTGATTTGATTATTTGAATATATTCCTGAAATATAAATTACAAATCTCATGTAAAAGATGTTTTTTATATGACAGTTGAGATAAAATTGAAAATTTAAAGGGTTGTCAGAGGCCCAAAATTTTGTTGACCAGTCTAACCGAAAGGGTATTGTGTTACCAAGCAACTGGGTTGTGGAGTTCGTCGCTCCATGTAAAATACGGGTATTCAGCTGCATTTCAGTTAATAGAAATGTTCTTACACAAATTCTGAAAGGTGATGAGATATAAAGTTTAAACGTTCTTAATGCAGATGTATGTGTAATTAGTTCCCTTTACTGAGTAAATTCGTAAGAATTGAACCTGATCTAGGTTTGATTACACTTTCGACAGATGCTTTTGGATCAGACCACAACAGTTTCTACAGTTGTTTTTTACGGTATGTCTTGGTAAAGCCAACATTATAAGGTCATAGTCTCCTATAAAACGCAACCTTAAAGCTTGTAGCATAATTTTATAAGCTTCAGTGAGCGTTTCAAAGAGATCACACCAGAGTCATCAATCAGTATGTTCTGTGACTCAAGATACTCGTTACAGGAATGTTCATATAACGAATATCTTTACCTAATGTAGGTACGGCAAGATGCTGTATGCGGCCGAACTCGATTGTAGAAGTTTCCACTCGTGAAAATACGTCAAAATGTCTCATTTTTGTAACAAACTCACACTATTTTTCATCTGAAATGCATCTAACGTATTCAAACATGATTATTATTATTACTAAACGAGACAAAAAGAATATGTAAGGATCGTAGCAGGTGGCGAACTGTAGTTTCTGCCTACCCCCATGGGAAAAAGGCGTGACTTTATGTATGTATGTATGTTGTATTATTACTAGAATATTTTTTGCTGTCTCGAATATTAATGACGCATGTACAATGAATTGCATTTGATTACTATCCATTAAAGTGATTGGAAAACAATTACAGTTGGCCGATCAATAAAAACAATCAAGATCTGAGGTCAAAAGTTCAAAACACTGCAATACGGCGGGTATTGCAGTGTAAGAATTGCAGCGTAGAAATGGCACATACGAGTTTTAGTCATGTATATAGATTTTTGCCACAGCTTGCTAACTAACGCACCTAATTTTTAGATTCCTCGCCGAAGACAACCTGCTATGGAAGGAACAGTGCCGTCGCATCGGCATTACCACTCTGAAGAAGATGCCTCGTTCACTGCCGCGCTGCGCCAGCCCCTGGAAGGCGGCCTACATGCGCCAGTATCTCATTGAGAACAACTGGCTTCACAAGCCCGTAGCGTCACCCATCATCATGAGGGGACATGACGACCATGTCATAACCTGTCTGCAGTTCTACGGCAACCGTATTCTAAGCGGCAGCGATGATACCACCCTCAAAGTGTGGTCTGCTGTCACCGGCAAGGTGAGCGTACAAACCATAACATTACAAACATCGGCTCGCTATCAGTTCTCAGTACTAATGAGTCGACTTATCGGCTGTAATGTCCGGCAATTGTACCGATTGATACAGTCTGAAGGTAATATCAATTGAGTTTTATTGTCGAGCTAAATGATCAATTGTCAGAATGAAACGAGTTTAGGTATCTTAAAGACTTGCTAATGTGTTGGGTAATATATTTTATTTGCATTTTGTTGGAACCATTGGCGCAGTGGCTACGAGCCGCGGGTTCGACTCCCGCACTGAACAAGTATTTGCATGATCTACCTACCGAACTTGTTCCGTTTGTGTATGTATGGCGTAGGTTTTTCTTGCCGTGAAAAACTACGGTACTTTCGATTCGATCCTTGAAACTCAGTTTTAATTTTTTCTTTTTCTTATCGTTTCTGCAAATATTTAAATACTTTCTATCTAAATACATGACCACAATTTGAGTGAAATTGTGGCGAACAACTACGTTAATCACATGAAATCTTGTTCGCCAGTGCCTGCGTACCTTGGTGGGTCATTCTGGCGGCGTGTGGTCCTCGCAAATGGTAAACGACCTGGTGATCAGCGGCTCCACAGACCGCACCCTACGCGTGTGGAACGCCAGAACAGGGCAGTGTTTGAAGGTCCTCGCCGGACATACCTCCACCGTGCGTTGTATGCATCTGTACCAAAACAGGTAGACTACAAATGGGTACTGTTTTAGCAGTGACTCGAATTTATTACTATTATTTATTAAGTAGATATTTAAGTTTGGATAAAATGCTGTGCTCTTTTAAGTTGATAACTAACCATGATCCATTACCTATAACTATACTAACACGTTGTTATTGCTAAGCGAAAACTGCACATTACAAGCTAATTTGTTGCATTGATTGCCTAACTGTGATCAATAAAACAAATGTGCATTTAATAATGTTATTTTGAATGAAAAAACAACTTATCAATAATTAATCTACCATTTTATGATGGATCCTGGACCGCTTCCTTTTTTATTTGTTTTATTTTCCGTTGCTGATAGGAACAATTTGTTGCATCATTTATTTTATTATTATCATCCATAATTATGACGTTCGGTCAACATACAAGTACTTACCTACCCACAAAAAGAAATATGCTATGCGTTGCGTAACTAAAAACAATACTTACGAAGACTTAATAAATAAACAGCTTGTGGCTAAATATAGCCAATCTTGAAAGAGTAAGCACATGCGTAATGTTATCTTAAACAACGCGACAGTTGGTATATGTGATTAATTACAATAATAAAGATAAACTATTATGTTTATCAAAATGCCACAACAAGCGTGAGTTTATCTTTCTCACCCACACCCATATTGATGCGAAAATTCACTTCTCATTGTTATTTTTTATTTGCTATCAAACTTTTTTTTTGTTACATTATAATTTATTTGCTGATCTGATTTCAATTATGAAAAGATAAACAGAACCGTTATCTAGACTTGCATTGAACTGAAAATAAAGTAACAAAGTAACAAAAAAGAAGGTTATTTTTATTCAAACAAAAATATTGCTGAAGCGTTTATATTTAGGGATTGCAATCCAGCAAAGTAGGATACCGCAATACAGCGGGTTCCAGCATAATCTTTAGAACTGCGGGATTCCGCAAAAGCCTTTGAAAGGTAGCATTTGAAACTGATGCGAGTGAAAGGGAAGGGAGGCTCTTGTAGGGAGTGAGGGGATTTCGTTGTAGGCAGACAGACCCGGTATACGAAATTTGGTTGATTTTGCTGATTTGCTTGATTTTACAGACGTGCTTTTACTGTTAAAATTCTGCATTCCCATAAGTTTTAATGCAAAACTTGAATTATCGTTTCAGTTGCTATGTAATGAATGAGCTCCGGTTTTATTTTTTGTCGAGAATGTTAATGCGAGATTTCAGTTGTTTTGAAATATTGTTTACTGCAATTTTTTGTTTTGCACTTTTTTAATTTTTTGGGAAATGGATTGGCCATGCACTAAAGTTTGATGTTTGTTGTATTAATTTTTTGAATGAGGGTTGTGAGTGTTTTTACTAATTTTTATTTTTGGCATTATGTGGTGACCTTCACAAAACATTGCAATTTTAACATACGATGTCGACGTTAAACCGATTCGTAAAAATGTACCGCAAAATTTACAAAACAGTGGCCGGTTTGAGGTTGATTAATCAAAATCAAATAGTAAAAATAATAAAAAACTAGCTCATTCATTTGATCAAATTGAACTGATCTTACATATGGCGCATTAAAACGTATAGAAAAATAAAGTATTTTAGCTCTAAACCACGTCTATACAAATAACGACGCGTTTCAAGTTCGCGTTCTCTTCCAACAGAAAAACGTAACATAAAACAAGAAATTGTAGAATAAGTAATGCATAACTGCAGTCTTTTTTACTGTAAAAAATATAGCAATTTCTCTCTTGACTCCTATACACTGTATATTTAATTAATGAAAAAGTTTGAATTACATGCATATTCTATATTCATAAACTTCAACTAAATTCATATGATCTAAATCTCTGAATTCACTAAGTCTTCCTCCTTCTAACTCCCATACTAAGTATTTTTTATGGTTTACTATAATTACCTCAGAAAAGATAAGAAGTAATATTTTTAATTAACTAGAGTACTACAAAGACTACAAAATTACCAAATATTAATATATTTATGGTTATATTTGAACTATTTGTCATAAATGATTAGTAAAATACGAAAATATTTTCTCAATTAGTTAATTCAAAATTAACATTTGATTACACCGTAACAAAGAAATTTATTTAAATAAAACCATTACTTGCGTGAGCCTGTCCGTTTGATGGCCGTCCAGCAAAAATCCTGCTGGATTGTACAGTGCTGGATTCCAATCCCTGGTTATATTGTACCAACTACATGCACATCTAAGTTTCAATAGCGATTATCTTACTACTGCATTTTATGTTTTTTCTGTTTGGCTGCTTTATCGGCTCGTTGACCATACATTGGCAGTATTCCTCCTTTCAAATTTGTCTGATCTGAATAAAATCTACATCGTGTACGGTGAGCACCTCAACATGTTATTGCTTACTGACGACCAGCACGACTACTACGAGCAATCGGTGAAATAAAACAGTCTGATTGTTTGCATGTGCATGAGTCCGGTCTGAATGGATGGATCAAATGGTCTCACCGGGATTACATACAAAATCTGCACTGGCGTCTTTTTTGACATTGATGCCTTCAAAATGTTGCAAGTTGTTGAAAAATACGTATGAAGGCACCAATGTCTAGGGGTTTGATAAATGGCCCAATTTTTTTTTCAACTACTCCCGGTGAGACATTTTTGTTGACAGGGGATCCTTAACATAAGAAACTGAAAACATTCTGACCAGGATAATCTAAATAAAATGAAAAACAAACGCATACGTACAGTCGCCGTCAGATATATTGTAGCAGCTGACAAGGTGACCAAATACTTCCGAACAATTTGAAATGTCAATAAGTTCCATACACGATAATTGGAGAGGCCTATGTCCACTGCTGGACATAGGCTTCTCCAATTTCACGCCATTCTGCTCCATATTCGGCAACTCTCATCCAGCTGCTACCAGCCACCCTGCGAAGATCGTCGCAAGTAAGTTCCATACACTACAAGTTTACCATTAATATCTGAACATTCATTACTTCATTAAAATCTGACTAGTTACTTGTCGTGTTATTGATCTTGTCAATTATTCCTATACACACAGCTGACCAAAAATATCTAAACACAGCTTAAAGTGTATCTACGCAGACAGACTGAGATTACCTAATTCCATATAAAGGCAACCAAAAACAGTTTATCTGTAGTATAAATACGATGAAAAGTGAATAAAAATTGTAAAGTTACTTGGCAAACATTCGGTTAGGATTCAACTGAAATGTTAATGTCAAACTATTGAATGACAATAGATTTGGTTTTGTTTTGTAATGAAGTTAAAAATTATTGTATTTATTTTTTTGTTTGTGACAACATAGATAAAATGTTGGTATTTTGTGTAAGTTCTTTATGTATTTTATACGTCCTGTAACCGCTTTGTAAGATTCTAAAAATTATTGACAAGTGTCTGCTCAGATATAAATGAAGTACTTAATTATATTAATCGTAACCAGTAGTGTAGGAACTTATTGTCATTTTAAATTGTTCAGAAATATTTGGACACCTTGTCTGCTTCAATATATCTGACGGCGACTGTACTTACATACACACAGACATACACACCGAGAGCTGCTTGCTAAATTAATGTTTTATTTTGTCTTGTGTTTACTTTGTTTTAGACCTTTAAAATTATTAGCCTCATCATTGTTAGCTGCCACTTATGGGAAGAGTGAGGCAGCGCTGACGCAAGTACTTCTGTAACTTACTGGGGCTGCTTCAATTTATATATGGCACAATGTTTAAGAGGAAATAAACATTGTTGAATTATTACTCTATGTATGGTAACTTTAAGACTTGCGATTTTCTAAACAAACCCCATAGGGAAATGATTGTCATCATCTTTTCAGGGTGATATCTGGATCCCGCGACGCGACATTACGAGTGTGGTCTATACCCGAAGGGCGTTGCCTCCGCGTCCTCATGGGCCACTTGGCTGCTGTACGATGCGTGCAATACGACGGGAAGCTGGTGGTGTCCGGGGCCTACGACTACTTCGTTAAAGTGTGGAACCCCGAAACCGGGGACTGCCTGCACACGCTCGCTGGACATACCAACCGCGTGTACAGCCTGCAGGTAAGACTACACCTGGTTTCAATCTATCTTGGTTGCATTGTATAACAAACTGATTCCCGTAACTCCACGTCCTAGCGCAGATTTTGCGTACGGGTGCGAAAATGGCTCCTCAAGAAAGGACTACGACGCCTCCGTGTTACTGACGGTCTCACTGAGGGTACCTGGGTTACCGAAGTACTTTGTCCTGTATGTTGCTACCACCGGAGCATACGTGCGACTGTCTGTGAGTCCAATGACAAAGAGGTGTTGCCAGTTATGTCTGCTTTGATTGTCCGCAGCTATTACATAGTCAGTCGAAGCGCCCGCACCCTAATTGCGTAACATACTATTCATCGGAGTCTGAATAATTTTGAAGGCTAATCCATTACCTCATATGTTCGGAAAATTTACCTGGTCAACATCCTTACCGTTAGTGTGATACGCAATTACCCCGCTGTTGAGTGAGGCGGCTGTCAATTATGTGAAGTGCTTCCGTGACCTGCCTGCACTCGCTATGATCTTCATGGTTTGAATCTAAACATACAACAGAGTATATCAGTAAATCTAGTCTTCTTCATGAGCTATTTGGTGCAGCAATGACTGGAGAACCTGACAAAAACTAATTATATGACGCCTGAAAGACAGGTGCATAATTTCATAATCTGAAACAGTAATAAAGCTGACCAATCAATACTTAATATGTTTCCATTACGAAAAGATCTTACGGCAACACATACAATTATTCATAATGCAGCAAAACATTCAAATTTTAATCCGAATCTATTTTCTACATAATCCATAATACTCCGTGTTAACTTTCAGTTTGATGGCATCCATGTAGTGAGTGGTTCTTTGGATACTTCTATTCGCGTGTGGGACGTAGAATCTGGTCAATTGAAGCACACCCTCACCGGACACCAGTCCCTTACGTCCGGTATGGAGCTGCATTCCAATATCCTGGTCTCCGGCAATGCTGATTCCACTGTCAAGGTCTGGGATATTACTACGGGCCACTGCCTTCATACCTTGTCAGGTGAGTTCTGTTTATGTACACTTTTACTAATTTGATTGGGCTTGAACAATAATATGATGACATGATTTTTATTTCTGTTAGTAGGTTCATACAAACACTCATACATCACCACTGCTCTCATAACGGTGAAGGAAAACATCATGTTCTAGAACCAAAAAATCAAAGACATGTGAGATCTACCAACCTCCAGTGGGCCCGTGTCTTGGAAATGGCTCACTCCCCCTCACTGAGTCCTATCAGCCTGTGTCTGAGCAGTGGGGACATTTTGGACTGATTATGCAAACACTTCTTCTACATGACAATAAAATAAAAAATGAGGTTGATGTTTCCTATCGGAATATCCGTGTCTTGGAGTCCATACATTATCTTGGCAGACCTTGATTGGTGTCTGAAATTGTTTGTTTGGGAAAATAAACACAGATTTGAGTAGAACTGTCCAGCCAGTGCACGCATTTGTCTGCAATTGTGTAGCTCAATTATGTTGTAATAAAAAAACATTAGGCAACAAGACACTATCTAACTCTCCACAATAACGCATATTTTCACTTGCAGGACCCAATAAGCACCAATCAGCGGTAACCTGCTTGCAATCAAGCAACCGTTTCGTGATCACCTCTTCGGACGACGGTACCGTCAAGCTGTGGGACGTCCATACAGGCGAGTTCATTCGTAACCTAGTGGAGCTGGGATCCGGCGGATCCGGCGGCGTCGTGTGGCGCATCCGGGCTTCGGCCACGAAACTGATCTGCGCCGTCGGATCCCGGAACGGAACTGAGGAGACCAAACTCCTCGTTCTCGACTTTGACGTTCCCGGCGCTTGCCGCAGATGTGATGAATAGCAGCGATTGAACCGACACCTCTTGCGTCGCTACGCAAACCTCTACGCGCCCTGGCACTGTTAATGTGTCAGCAATGTGTCTGTGTCGGTCGTCACCGCTGCTGTTGTTGTCCTCGCTTGTATTCAGATGTTAATGCAAACGTAAGAATTAATGTCTGAATAGCCCTGTTATGCTGTAAGACTTCTGTGTCATTTTAATGTGCTATATTGTTGGTATGCCACATAAATTTTACAGTGTTATATAGGCCTGAGTTAAGGACTCTACAACTTTGCAGCCAATGTTAAACTAATGACAGTAACTACTAAGTACATATACGACCTGAGAAAAAAAAAACGGTATTTCGCCTTTCGTTTCACCCATAGTAGTCAATAGCATCACCGTTTTATTAAAATGTTCCGTTTTATATCAGGTCATACATTTGATATTGTCATTAGGGAGGAAGGACGCGCTGAGGTAGTTCGCGAAATGTTACTTAGGTTTTTTTTTAATTTTACGGGCTATCTTGGCAGCTTTCCCCATAAGTGAAGTAACATGTGATTCGACAAAGTAGTTGAGAGTCTCAAATTTAACTTGGCTAACTTTTATCGGTACCCTTCATTTGACATTTTCGACGCCGACTTATGTCACTTGCCATTAAAACGTCTTTAAAATGTCAAATAAAGGAGGAAGTAACTAATTTGGGAGCGTAAAGCACCTTCGAATCTCATACCGAAGACCAGTACTTGGAGATCTCGTCACTACACAGTGGTGCATATCATAATTATAGCGTAACGAAGACGTAAATGCGGCTTTGTCGAATCATACGTTATTGGGACCGAACAGCGTAAGGCGAGAGGTGAGGTTCAGTCGGTTGCTCGAGCACATGTTTGCTCGAATATCATCAAAAATTTTGCACGAGGTGTCGCGAAACTGTGAGTGTGTACCGTCGAAGTGGTTAGGGGATCAGTTGTACCCACCGGACTGTTTTAATGTAAAACGTGCAAATGGACATAATTTTCTTACTATAGTCTTGCGTAACTCAAGTATCCATGATGTACTCAAATAATAATCAATTCAATACCATTACTATAGTTCTAGTTGTTAAAATGTTCAGTAGATAAAAATGGTGGCTAAACAACCATGTCGCATTGCCAAATTCCTTTATTTTTTACTCTGTGTTCCAAAGAGATGAAAATCGGAATTAGATGTTAAGTTTATTTTTTTTATTTTATGTTAACGTTTAAGATGCTTCCCCGTGCTGTTTTTTTTTTTTAAATCGACACAGTATATTACTCTGCAATTTAATAGTATTTCAATTGGAAAATGATTTATTTGTTTATTTATAATAATTATGTACTTATTTTCTGTATAGATTGTTATTGAATTATTTGATTATTTGAACTTTTCTTTCTTTTTAATTTTCTTGACATAAGACAGTAAGTATGCCTGTCTGCGTTTAGACTAGACATGCCACGAATATTCGGCAACTATTCGGCTATTCGGCCACTTTTTTTCGCTATTCGGTATTCGGCCGAATATTGCTAACTATTCGGCCGAATACCGAATAGCAAATCAGGAAATAAAAGAACGCAAAATATTACTCATAAAGATGTTTATTTAACCAACAAATTAACATATTAATGTTTAAATGAATGATGAATGAAGACAATTTTTTCAGCATTTATCGATAGCAGACAATTGCGTTATTCCTCATAAATTATACCAGCTTCCAAAAACAGCTACTCACAATATACTCTGTTACCGGAAGATGATAAATAAATCTCAGCAAATTGTGAAAGGGTTTGATATTGTTTTGCGTTTGCTGACAACCATTTGTAAGGCTCTGCTGGGCGATCTTGGCCAACAGATGCCATGTAAAAAGCAAGTTCATTTGCAACCCAACTTTTCTGTTTCACACCTTCATCTGAACGTATATTTCCTGCAGCGACTTCGTCAAAAACAATTCCAGAAATTATGCGTCTCAATGGTTTTGTCATTTTCATTGACATTCCTTTTCTTTCGAAGTGGTGATGAATCATCATCGGTGCTACTAGATTCATCACAACTGTTTTTCAAAGCATCTATAAGATTTTTTTGTTTTGCGAACGGTTTTAGGAGTCTGATACATTGTTCCAATAAGTCCCATTGAGTAGGAGTTACATTGAAATTAAAATCACAAATTAAACAAAACTACCTGCGCCTACGTACTACTTTAGCGATGTAATTTAAACTCGTAAGTGACGGACGAGTTGTGACTTGACCCCCGTGGAAAGTACTAAGTGTTGCCGAATATTCGGTATTCGGCCAAATAAATATTCGTGGCATCTCTAGTTTAGACATTGATAATAATTATTTTTTGTAATTACTTCTTGTTATTGTATCGTCCTCAATTATGTTATTATTAATACATTTTCGTTATTACAATGAATACTGTGTCGTCCCCAAATATCTCAATTTAATGGCCAGCAGTTTTATCGCTTAACTTCTTTAATAGTCACTTAAGATAAATGTATGTATAATATTATAAACATTAATAAACATTTCAGACTTGTAATGATACCGAATTAAGATTTAAACAATTTAATAATCATAATTCTCGATGGTGTTAGTATGCGCGTACGCAATTGAACTTTGCGATTTTAACGTAACGTGACGCAGCGGGTGGCTATAATACACTCGCTGTGTATGTATTTATTTGTTGTATATATATACAAATAATAATGTGGTCATTGAAGGTCGCGTTTATGTAGCCGCTACTCTTCATAAATGGCTGTAATATTAAATAATTAAACGAAGACTGAAGCATAGTTATAGTGTAATATTTAAAGTATTAAATTGTAGTTACTCCTGTGCTACCGACCATCACACTCAGCTGTATGTCTTTGTTGTCTACACCTTCCCCCCTCCCTCTTTATTGTAAAACATTCGGTTTCTTTTTTTGTTATTAGTTTTTAAGAACAGACGCGGAACGTTCGCGACAATTTATTGAAATGAAAAATTAGTTACGGCTTATTGTAGTAGTTCTCTTTAGTAGTTCACATGTAATTATTATCTTGTTTTGTAAAATCTAAATGTTTCCATAGCCGGGGTTAGAAATTAAGTAATTTTGTGTAATACTTTAACGTCTCGCTTTGTACATCATCACGCGATTGCAAATGCGTAGATTGTTTCAGAACATAGTACGTAATCCAGGTGTTTGAGATGTAACTCCTACCGTTCCGCATACGCTTTGTGAGGCGAGTGATGTCTCACTCAATGCTACATACGCTTGTTCATTCCTTATTGCTCAAGTTTGTCATAGTTTACATTTCTAACCCCGATGTAACTACGGCATTTTCTTTCGAATCTAGTTATTTTATAATACTTCACTTCAGGAACGAAATAAACTTCTGTCACATAACCGGGCGAGAATACGCCGTGTGTATTGTGTATTTCTGGATAATCGGGAAGAGAATTAAATGGGGCAGTTTGATCACATAACTGATATTGTTTTCTTTTTTGTAGCGACCGCACATGAATGGCGATACGCAACCGCTCTTGTATACTTAGCTTTATATTGTTTATTAGAACTGTTGTAATGTTCCGTCATTTATTCGAAAAATCATGGAGCCAGAATAAACTGAAGGCCTATCGTTTAAGTTATATTGTTAATGTAATGGTGAACAGATGATTTAATATTATGTATTGTTGCGACTCGTCCGTGCATGTGGGTCGCTGCGTCGCCCGGTCGAACAAACTGACAGTTCTACTGTATGTATAGATGGTGGTACAAGACGGCGATGCGTGGTTGTTATTATTTTCATTTATTTCTTCAATTCCTTTTGCTTTTAATGTATAATTATTGATTAATAAATCCAATTGTTTTCAAGTTTCATTTTGTTTATTTTCCGTTTTATTGTTTTTTAACTTGCCAAGAGTTGCACGTCACTCATGTGGTTGTAGTTAATTTTATAAATTAATTGGTATGTTGTTTTTGTTTTGCTTTTTGTGGTGGTTGTACTCCAATATCGGAACAACTTCGGATAGCCCTGGTGCCAGAAAATACCTACAGAGACATCACTTCCCTCTCCCTCCTACTCCTATACAACGTCTTCAGTTTACCGCCGAATAACGCTACTGAAACGTTATTTTCCTAGAGAACGTTTTGACACTGAACATTTAAAACAATCGCTCTTATGTGAAACCGTAGCATATGGGATGATGAATGCTACACCGTGCCGTGCCGCTGACGAGGCATTGATCCAAAACTTAACGAACTTTTTATATGAAACTTGCTACATCGTTCGTCCGTGTCCTTTCGACTCTTGCCAATGGTCCTTATAAATCGAACAGGCACTGTCTAGCATATTTATTATCCTAGCCTTTTTCTAAACTATGTTAGGGCCAGCTTCTACTTCCTGGATGCAGCTGAATAATTTGGGATAAAACGAGAAACATGTGACTTTATTCATTTTATCATCACACAAATAACTTATGTCTAATAGAGATGTTAGGAAATAAAAGAAGTATTTCGCTGACCGCAAATGGATTAGGTGAAGGAACCTAGATTCCAACGAAAGGGTTTTTTGTGAATCATATAGGTTTGTAAGAATTCCAAAATCAATCCATGTGATTCGTATCTAATAGCATAGTTTTGAGTTTTGGACTCCTATATAAATAGGGACAAACCTTTATGTACCGCGTGGGGGCGACATCTACGAACGTGTGACAATGTAGAGTAGAATGACCTTTGTTCATACTATGTAGTTCTGCTCTGAGGTTAGTATCTAAGCAAAGCGATAGATGGAGCTTTGTCGAATTTGACCATAGTTTAGAAAATTGTATTATATCAACTTTGACGAATAAAAAATATATCTTTTTTGGAATCAACAGTCATTTTGTTTTCATAGGGAATTAAGACGTGAGGGGTGCAAATCACAAAAATAAGCTAGGTGAATAGTGTGTACTTTGAATAAGTCTTTTTTCTACTGGGCACTGAAAGTGCAGGCGCGGTCGCAGCCTAACATTTTGGGGGAGGGGGGGGGGGGGTCACCATCAGTACTGAAGAATAATTTTAGGAAGGTACATCCTCTTTGGTTTAGCAGTCGCAAGCGCTACTGATCAGCATGATGTCCCGGGTTATTATCTTTTTGCAAATGTCCATCGGAGTCTCCGTGGCTCAAGTGAGAACAATTTTAAGATAGTAAGACAGGCAAATCGTTCAGGGTTTCGACAGCATGACTGTCTTTGGGGGGGGGGGGGGGGGGTCATGACCCCTAGGTCCCCCCCCCCCTCGGACCGCGCCTGTGAAAGTGTAGGTACTTCATCGTAGGATATAGGGCAGTTTTGGGCTCTATGCAACGATGTTCGAATTCACTGACGCTACATCGAGGTCTTGTGATGGTTATTTGTAAATAATTAGTAAATTAAACCGTTCTTAATGTAAAAAATAAGTTCAAAACGTGACTACTAAAAACTCACGCTCTAAAAAGTTAAAACAGGAAAGATTCTTATCCGAAATTGTTATGTTCAAAATATTAAATATTTATTGTCGATTAAATAAAGAATCAACATGTAATATATTTTAATGTATTTAATAAATATTCATAGTGATGTTCAGAGAATAGGGGTGAGGTCGAAGTGGCGGTGCTTGGGGGAGGCATACTTCCAGCAGTGTACGTCTTCCGGCTGAAATTGTAAACGGTCCCGTATGACGGGAAGCTCGTGAAAGCCGAAAAAGATAAATAAATCTAGTAGGTATCTTGACTTGGCTCGCGAAGTAGTCGACATGTGGGATGTGAACTCAGCGATCAATGTGCCGACAGTCGTAACAGCCAATGGCTTGATAGCCAAGAGCCTCGACCAACACCTGCGGAAGCTCTCGTTGGGCAACTGGATCTGAGGGCTTGATGCAGAAAGCGGTACTTCTGGACACGGCTCGTATTGTAAGGAGGTTCCTCTCTCTGGAGCCCTGACCGCCGGTAGTTTGGACCCTGTTCCCGATACTGGTGGGGAATATTGAAGTGAAAACTTCTTTAGCGCCGTTGGTTGTGATTTGAAACGAAAAAGCGACAGTAAAAAGAGACCGACATAACTTCATAAGATTTAACGTGGGAGAGAATGAGATCACATGATGTCACTACTCCATACAAGTTTAGACGTGATTAAAAACTTGCCTAGAGGAGATGGTGGTAATGTGGCCCCCTACTTTGTTTTTGAGGCCTCATGTAAAAAATACTACACTTACAAATAAAGCAAGTACGCCATAGCGTTCCGTACTCATTGGGTTATGCATGCCTAACTGTAGAATAAATTAAATAACCACAGAATAATCAAAAATATTATTTATTGCCAAAAAGAAAATTTTCACAACATAACATTAAGTGAGGGTTATATGGCCCCCGGGGGGGCCAAATTAAATGTATTGGACTTTAATTAAACTTAACGGCAAAAATCACAAATATAATATTCGCCTTCAGGGCCTGCACAGGCTGTATGAGCCCATAAATTGCAAGACTGGCACTGAATCCACTCCTCACCATGTCTGTCGCTAAAATAACTGGCTTCACAAAATATGCAGCTCGTATCTAAACTTTCAGGTATCCTATCTAAATTGACATGGTGGTCATATTCAGAGTCAGTTTCTACGACTGTGTCACTTTCAGAGCTACCGCTGGATGTACTGACTCTCTGGCGTCGTCGATTAGCACTGCTGCCGCTGCCTATTCCACCTTGACCACGTCCAAGGCCGCGTCCACCGCCTCGTCCACGTCCACGGCCTCGTCCGCGTCCACCTCTACGACCTCCTCCACGAGTCTCAGCTAAGCGCAAAGATTCGGTTAATTGATTTTTATAAGGTGATGATGTGATCACTTTTGCTGTTGTAGTTTTTCTTCCACGATTAGAAGTCCTAGTTTTGGCACCAGGGATGGGCTGAATTTCTTCTGGTAGAATCAAATCATTTGGCGTCTCTTGTACCGCTGTACTCGTTCCTGGGGCATCTTGGTCAGTAACAACACTTCCACGTTGATTATCTAGACTGCGACTTGACTGATCACTGTTTGATGCTTCCGTTATAAAATCAACCTCAGTAAAAACTTGCGGGTTGAATGGGTAAATGCCTGTAGCACGAAAACCATTTACTGCAATTTCCCCCGAGGTGCACTTGAGATATGCCCGGCCAAAAAGCTCAGCAATATCGTAAAGTTTAAGCATTCTTTCAGAATGAATAAGAAACTTGCGTATCTCCTCGCTGTAATGACTCTTAAGTGCACCCATGAAAGTCTTGTCTAAGGGCTGGAGTTTATGGGTCGTATGAGGTGGGAGACTGATAATGGTGACATGATTTTCACGGGCCACCTCTATTATTTCCAGATTACGAGTGTGACTATAATGGCCGTCAAAGATGAGCAACACCGGAGAGGTCTCGTTAGGGTTCGTTTTCTCAATAAAATGCCTGAACCATTCAGTAAATAAATTAGATTGAATCCAGCCTGATGGATGAACTTTACCTATTGATCCAGGTGGCGCACCTTTCATCAAAAGATCTGTAAAAATTTTTCTAGGGAAAATCATCATAGGTGGTACAAAAATACCCGATGCACTCATGCAACAAACCACAGTACACAGTGAACCTCTTTCGGCGGCAGTCAAGGCTCCTATCTGCTTCTTCCCTTTTTTTCCCACTACCTGTGGTACTTTTGACTGTACAACTGTGAGCCCCGTCTCATCGACATTGAAAATCCTGTCGGGAGGAAAATTGTGGTTTCTCATTTCAACTTCTAAAATGTCAAAAAATTATTTAACTGCTTCACGATTAAAGCCTTGAGTACGAGCATACGATGTTCCCATTGGTCTGCGTAGGGATAAATTGTTTTTGTGTCGCTTCAAAAAATGATCCAACCAAGCACGTCCTGCTACTTCATTTCTAAATTGATTTTCGATGTGATTTTTGACAGCCAGCTGATAGGCCATTTTTCTAACATCCATCCTAGTTAGTCCGAAGTATCTAGCTTCCATAAACAAAATATATTCTACTAACTTTTTTTCCAGGACAGGTGGAAGTACGGGCTTCCTACCAAGAGGTTTGTTCACAAGTAGCTCTAAAGATTCTTCAGAGTCTTTCACTAATCGTTTCAGCGAGGACCTTGGTACAGAAAACATTTTTACAGCCTTTTTGTAGCCCATGACCTTTGTCCTTACAGCTTCAACCGCCTTTTTCATTTGATCAGGATCCCATGTTTTCCTTTTCTTCGAAGATGGGTATAGCAGACTGACTCGAGGCATCTGAAAACGAAATTAAAAAGAATACAGAAATAATATATCACTCATACATGTTATATGGCCCCCGGGACCATAATAGGCACAATGTGAGGGGGCCAAATTACAAGTATTATTGAATATATAACCAAACCAAAATGCATTTAACAATCAAATGTTTTTGCGTAATTACCTTCAAAATCCAGTAGGAAAACGTTTCTCAAATACAATGTCCAAATCACCCAACGTTAAACTTAGTTTTTTCCGCAAAAAAATGAATAAAATTCAGAGCGGTTTTAAATGTTTTCCGTTGCGCGTTTCGACTGATGTCAAATAACAAAAGAACGTTACGCCCTCTCACAGATTTGTTGGTTACTATTC
This sequence comes from Aporophyla nigra, assembly GCA_947507805.1. Classification (NCBI taxonomy): domain Eukaryota; kingdom Metazoa; phylum Arthropoda; class Insecta; order Lepidoptera; family Noctuidae; genus Aporophyla; species Aporophyla nigra. Next base: position 4,924,253 of record OX382291.1, on the reverse strand, counting down.
AGTAGCTGTCACAAGAGCTCCGCATTGCACATAAATTATAATAGATGGCGCGTTTCTAAATTATAAATATGTAAGGGGGCCAATATACCTGCAGGGACCACATTACCACCATCTCATCTACTAAAATTACGTCAATTTACATCAAGCGCTGATTAATTTGACAGGACTAAACTAAAATTTATCTTCTGTCCTTTTCTTAATGAAATAGAAAGAAAAAGATGCACTGAACTTAAATTTAGTTTAGTTTGTGAATAAGGGAATCGGTACCATTGTCACATCTGAACTGACTCAAAGGTGTGCATAACTCAAAAATTAAGAATTTTGAATTAGTTCCCTTTAGATCTAGTGGTGCGATATTAGAATTTAATTAAAAATGTTTTATGTACTTGTACATATTATTATTATTTCAAGTCTATTATCGTACCTATATATCATTTATGTAAATACGGAAAAAAAAATGAAAACTAAAAAAGAAAATTATAATTGTGATAGCACGACGAACAGTGATGCTGGTGACGGAGGCACCGGTAATGAGGCCCGGGCAATGGCCAGTCATTGTCCATAAACCTGGAACAAAAGCAGTGTTGTAGTACCTGAATATTTAGAGATAAATGAAAATTAGAAAAGTCCGTAAGTTACTAACATTGCCGGTGGCTGCAAAATCATGTCAAGTGGTGGTGGTGACACCCTTCCACCACCCCGCGTCCTCTGGCATGCGAGCTGGAAAAATACAAATTTCAGTTGCATTAACAGTAACATTACATACCTAACCTCTTTTTTTAAGTCGGTTTAAAACCATATCACCCAAAAATTTTACCATTAAAATGTACGGAAGTTATATCCACACATTTCATCATCCGTACAAAACACAATGACGATTTTAGTGTCACGTGACCTAAAATTCCCGGTTCAACAATCGAGTTCCTTCATCTTTTTAGGTTGCGTATTTTTCATTACAATGTTACGCAAATATCTTATAAATGCATAATAACAATAATACAGTACATAGTAACCTAAGTAACGTCAATAGTTTGCTATCAATAGTAGAATTATTACTCGTAATACTGCGAAATCCGACGCCGGCCGCGGAAAAATGTCGGCAAAATGGATGACGATGTTTGTTGAACTAACTATTTACGTGCAAATCTTTGTCAAAAACACAATCCTGGCAATAAAAACTGTATTTTACTTACCTGTCCATCTTACGTTTCAACAAAAACACTTCACACACACAACTTTGCACTTAAAATTTAATTATAATCGTACGGATCACCACGCTCATCCAAATGTTAATGTCAAACTGTCAGTGTCAACCTTCGTTGGCGCGTTCCAGGGCTGAGATAAGCGATTATATTGCATTGTCCGTCTATTGTGTACTCACTCGTCCATGCATAACCTGCATCATAAATGCAGATTATTAATGCTAAATTCTGTAGAAATGAAAGTCCGCCGCTAATCGATGAACCATTGCGACCAATCGCGACTGACAGTTTGAAAGTTTCACTTCTACCACGTGTGAATTGCACACATGCCATTTTTTTTAAAATGTTTTGTTTTAATTGTAATATTCAGAAATATAATTTATATGTACGTTATGGTGATGATATTACGTGTAACTTGTTTATTTAATTGACATTAAATATTGAGTAGTTAGCACAAGAATTTCGGATAAGAATAGTTTCTTGCTTTATACTTTTACAGCGTATTTTTTTGGTAAGTAGTCTGGTTTTAGTTTTAGAACTTATTTTTATTTAAATTATTTTGGTTTTAACATGTATACCATCGGCCATAATAATGAATGATTTGAAATGTGCCAATGAAGCCTTTTCATTTGATACCCAAAACCGCATCATTATTTTTTTTGTAATTGTAGTTCATGGCTTTATGTCCTCTAAAGGACGCAGTATTCACGCTGTAAAAAGTATAAAACAAGAAAATATTCTCATATTAAATTGTTATGTGCAAACTATTCAATATTTATCATAACTAAGTTAGAAAAGTTGTGTACCTAATGACATTAAAGAAATAAGAGTTTATCTAATTAAAATTAGTCCAGATCGTAGGACAGGAAATATATTGACTAAGAAACTATCTGAGGCAAATGATATTTTTATGAAATATTCTCATTATGAAGCTCAAATTACGAGTGATATACAAAAAGGGAAAGTGTCAAGTAGTGAGTCAGAATTAATATACAAGTATATTGAAAGATTTTAGAATTTATATGCAGAACTTATAGAATTGTTTAAGCCTAGTAAAACTGAAACAATGTCTACTTTTGAGCTTAAAGTTGCGTTAAATTTATTGCCACTCATGACTGACGAGGAGGCTAATGCCAGGCAATTAATAGATAATATTGAGTATTATAGTTCTACTCTTTCAACACCAGATTGTAAGAAACAATTAGTTAATTTTGTACTTATGAGCAGATTATCTCAGGCAGCTAAATTACGATTATGTCCGCAATACTCAAGTGTGGATGACTTAGTGACTGATATGAAAAAGGTGTCATTACCTAAAAATCAGCCACGGCATTGCAAACTAAATTGACCTCAATGAGAAACAACGAGTTATCTACACAAGACTATGGTAAAGAAATATCTGAACTTTTCGTGCAATTGACGGTTTCACAGGTCAACGGCAAATCCGAGAAATATAATGTATTAAAACCTATAAATGAGCACGCGATTAAAAAGTTCGCCGAAGGGCTGCGAAACCGCAGGTTGAGCACTATAATAGTAGCTCGAAATTACAGCTCTTTCAAGGATGCGATTCAGGCGGCGCATGATGAAGAGATCTCGTCTCCAAGGTCAGCTGAAGTACTCGGTATGTAAAATAATAACGGTAGATTTACAAGGGGTTTCAGGCATAACCGAGGTTATCGAGGTCACGTCAACCAAGGTCATTCGCATCGAAGACCCTATCGTGGAGGCTACCACAACAACAACGGCAGTCGCGGTGGATGGAATGGGCAACGCGACCACCAGCACGAGCAAGCCCCAGCCCGAAACCGCCAGGGATACAGAGGTAAGTCTTACTATAATTATATTACAATAGAAATCAAAGGATGCGAAACAACGACTCTAATAAGGTTAACGTGATAACGGAACTGAAAGCAAACGTAGAACAGCCAATACTTCTAATTGTGACAATAACAAGAAGTTTTTTTGTGAATAAAATTCTATAATTAGTAATTGTTCAATTACTCTGCCTATAAACAATCATGCATTCTAATGGTTACTTGATACGGGTGCATCGATTTCAGCGTTAAAGTATAAACATGTTCTAGAAGAGCGCATTGCATATTACAAAGAAAACATTTCTATAAATGGTATCGGAGGCAAAGTAACAACAATTGGATATTGTTATTTAAATTTGAACGTAAATGGGCATCAACTGAAACATAAGTTCTATGTATTTGATTTCTTACCAATTACGGCGAATAGCATCATCGGTCAGGACTTTCTAACCAAGTATAAAGCGGTATTGGATTTTAATCGTAATACGATTACTTTATCTACATGAAATAAATTTACCTATTAATATAATTAGCAATCATATAGAGATCCCACCTAGATGTGAGTCCGTTCATTATATTTCGTCTGATATTGAGCACGAATGCTTAGTTTGCGCATCAGATATCAGCGAAGGTATTTATTTAGCGAGTACATTGGTAAAACCAGTGTGTGGTAGGATACCTATCAAGATACTAAATACTACCGAAGATTATGTTACATTTACAGAAATTATACCAACTATACATAGCGTTAGTGACTATAATTTATGTTCCTTTTCTCAAGGCGAAGCAAATGCGTATCGAGTGAAGAAATTATTTTCATTGTTACAATTAAATGGAGAGGAAAAAACATCTGCAGAGAATGTATGCGCAAAGTAGGTACAGTGATACATTTTATATACCAGGAGATAGTTTGACAACGACTGATATTTCATCATCATCATCATTTCAGCCGTAAGACGTCCACTGCTGGACTTAGGCCTCCCCAATTTGGGGGGCTTTGCCATAATCGCCACGCTTGGCAGGCGGGTTGGCGATCGCAGTATGGTGGTAGAATGCATAGAGAACGCTGCTGCCCATTCTCTAGTAAGTCCCTTAGTCGCCTTTTACGACACCCACGGGAAGAAATGGAGTGGTGTTATTCTTTACGTCCGGCACCACACGGTACCTACCACGGTGACTGATATTTATAAATATTCAATAACTTTAAAACCTAACACGGTTCCCATATTTTCAAAACCTTACAGATTATGACATGCTCAGAAAAAGGAAATAGATAGACAAATAGGAAAAATTATGCAAGAAGTAATTATAGAGGAATGTAGAAGTAAATGGAGTAGTGTTATTCGTTCAGAAAGAAATAGATTCTAGCGGAGAGTAAAAGTGGAGAATAGTAATTGATTATAAGAAGTTTAATAATTGTATTGAGAATGATAAGTTCCCTCTACCTAACATAACATAAATACTGGATTCGCTATCAGGGTGCATATATTTCTGTCATTTAGATTTATATCAGGGTTTTTGTAATGTAGAACTTGATAAAGATAGTCAAAAGTATGTAGTTTGGTTCTGGTTACTACCAGATGACAAGAATGCCAATGGGGTCTAAGACCAGTCCCGCTTCATTTTCCCGGATGATGACAATGGCGATGGGAGGTCTTTCATATGACAAGTGTCTCATTTACCAAGACGATTTGCTATTATTTGGTCGTAATTTAGGAGAAAAAGTTAAGAATTTACGAGATGTTTTTGAAAGGTTAATGCAAGTGAATTTAAAGCTTAATCCCGAAAAATTTGAGTTTTTCTAAAAGGAAATGCTATATTTAGGACATGTATGTCTCGAAAAGGTGTTCTGCCCGATCCAGAGCAAATTAAATTTGTCAAAAATTATCCTTGTCCAAAAACTGTCGAAGAAGTCAAGCGTTTTACAGCTTTTGTAAATTATTATAGGAAGTTTATACCGAATTTTGCGGAAAAAGCTTATCCTTTACACAAATTGTGTAGAAAAAAATGCGACTGTAGGTAATTTGGGACCAAGAGTGTCAGAAAACATTTGAAGATTTGAAACAGTGTTTAGTATCACCACCAGTTTTGTAATATCCAGATTTTACGGAAACTAATCAATTTATTGTACGCACAGACGCTTCAGGTTATTCAATTGGCGCTATTTTAAGTAATGGAAATAACAAACCTGTGCGTATGCAAGTAGAAGTTTAAATAGTGCAGAACGGAGATACCCAACAATCGAGAAGGAGTTATTGGCAATAGTTTGGGCAGTAAAATATTGACGGATCATCGTCCTAATAATTTATCTTTTTGGATCTATATTTTAAAACTTATGTATTGCATATTCAAATATTGTATTATCCTATACTTTAAAATAAAACACATTGAAAAAAAAAATATTTTAGTTACAATTTTACTTTTTTTTTCACCATGGGAAGGAGATGTGTGTAATCCACCTTATAGTATGTAACCAGCCTTATTTAATATAAATGTAATCCATATAATTGTTTACTCGTTACAATAAAGACGGTAGTGATTCAACTCTCGGTTTTTCAATATCTCCTTGAGATCCCGCCTTACAGGCCAATGGAACTGAATTTTTCTTAAAATAAAGCTAAACCTTTAAAACTGTCTATATTACCTCCTATTTTTCTCTGGGGTCCGTCATCCAACTACCATACGTTCAATTTAAAATTTAATCGTCGAGTAATTCGATTTATTGCCAAACTAAGAATGAGTTGACCTAAAGGGTTACCCTGAGGACATCCAACGGCTGATTGCATAAAAAAAATCTTTATAAAGTTATTATGAAGGGTGCCTGTAACACTGATAGAGAGAAAACTGTTGGGTATTTCATTTTGAACTTCTTTTAACTAGGTGTCCCTCTGTACGGAATTGAAAGTATTCTTAACGTTAACTTTAAGGATGACCTCACTTTTATCGCTAATAACATAAGGGGCGTCCATTAATTACGTGAGGCGTTTAGGGGGGAGAGAGGGTCAAACCGAATCTCTTTTTTCCGCGAGAAAATATCAAATTTTTCCACTAAAATATGGCTAAATCCAAAAAAAATTATACTAACGCGATAATGTGGCACAGTAGCCCCTTCATTTTTATGCCGCCACCGGTTTTTTTTAAATCAAAATTTTAACCTATATATTCTTTAAGAAAGACGCTGAATAGAACGATCCAGTTGGGCCGTATGTCCCGCAAGTTTTCAAGACTATGGTCTTCAACCAGTTCGTCGTGCCTGTTATGAGATATGGTGCTGCAACGTGGACGCAAATTTGAGGTTGTTCAGCGTGCATAGAAGCTATGTTCGGAGTTTCTTAAAAAGATAAGTTCAAAATTAAATTATCCTGAAAAGACCAACATAGCTTGCACTATCTTTACGTAACCAGAATGAATCAACTCGCTAATTAAAATATTAACGATAATGATTCACATAACAGTTCTTAAATGTATTTATTGATAATTGATTTGCTATGGAATAAGCCGTAATAAGAAGTGTAGGAGACGTATTCATTTATTATCGATATACTAAGGATTTACTATTAAATTCAAACGAGAAGCAAACATTAATGGAGTTAAATTAATATACACATAACAGTAACTCATTTATTTCTGTGTTTGCTGTTTCACTGGGACCATGTTTATAAAGACATGTTCATACCTAAGCCAATAAGTGTGTAAATCCCGTAAAAATTCGTCAACATTTTCCTGTCCCAGCTGCAGCAATGGGTGTCTTACCATGTTCTGTCGATTATAGTAAAACCCACAAAAAAAACGGATGTATACGAATGACGGGTGAATCTGGATATAACCATTTTCTTTTATAAATGGAGTTCTTCTCGTAGGATAAGCAAGGCAAGAAGATTGATCACCACACTTGCTCAAGACTTGTTAACGATTTCAAACTTATATTGACTGTCCAGAATTCCAGAAGTCCAGATTATGGGAGTGGGTACTTACTTTTTAATAAACATTTTTAAAGTAACAACGTATGCTCAAAAAGTACCTAGCAGGGATCCGTGAAATCCTTATTATACCTAATATCCTGCCGAATACCTACATGCTAGTGTTTTAAGCATCCACGCGGACACTCCTGTAGTCAAAAGCTAATTGAATATTGAAAATAAATAACAGAATGCAACTCTGTGGCTTCTCTGTTCGCTGTTCTAAGTTTAAAAGAAGGCCGTCTGCGAGTTTAACGCGTGAAGCTATATAGGCAGGTACAGTATCATTTTACCTCTGCCACCTCTGACAGCAGCAACCCAACAAGAGCCTTACTGTAACGAGAACAAAGGTTACTTTGATTCCGACAGTGACGCAAAATCCGAGGTAAAACAACTGTGAAGGGGTTGTAGCGGAGTGTGAAGAGTGGAATATTATTTCTCGGAGTTTCTCCTAACAATGAAGGCCACAATACGTTCGTAACTTATTATTTGTAATTAAGTACACTTTTTTAACTGACTTCAAAAAAGGAAGAGGTTCTCAATTTGAATGTTTTTTTTAAATGTTTCCTACCTCAGAACTTTCGACTGGGTTAACCGATTTTGATGACTCTTTTCCGTGTGGTCCTATTTCAATTTAGTCCAGTTCTGACAGTGGTATCCATGGGAATACTATATGTCTCAGTATGTGCAAAAAAATCAAAATCAAAAGTCATTTATTCAAACTAGGCTGAGAGTCAGCACTTTTTGAACGTCAAAGTCACATAAGACAGTCCCCCCAAAACGCCCGCCCTTCGACACTTCCTAGTGCTTTGGCTGGGAAGAAGAAGTGGCGGAACAAACTCCCCAGCAGCACTGCTGTCTGTTAAGTTAGAAGAACTTGATTCTATACAATATTGTATAAGTTATTAATATAATAAAACAAAACATACATTATTCGCCATATGTCAGCTAGCACACGCCATTATACCAACAAAACATTGAAAACTAAATTCAAGCTGAAATGAATAATGAAACAAAATCGTAAACAGAACTTAAAAGGCAGGCATGAAGGGCGTGCCCGCTTACATATACAACGTGCGCGACAAATGGACGAATAACTCAATATGATGCCAACCGATTTCGATGATTCTTTTTTTTTATTGGAAAGGATGTACTTCAAGGGTAATTTTTTAATGGATGGGTTGTGCTTCGGGGATGGTCCCATAAAATTTTTATTGACTTTTCTTTGGTAGTTTTTATGTTAGTTTCGATAATACGAATTTAATCCACTATGTTTATCGTGATGATATTTTATTAGTCCTGTCAATGCTATTCACTTGGCTAGTAGTGGTATAGGAATTAGTGCGGGTTAGATACCATAACAAAAAGTTGAAAACAAAAACTTTTTTTTATATAGATACTAAAACACATTTATTTTTTTGTAAAAGTTTTTTTTTTAATTTTCTTTGATAAATATTTACTGTGCATTAACATGTTATACTATAAGCTAACAAACAAATTAATATTAATAATATGCACTTGTATGAATATAAAAACAAAGAGAAAAGATTCACAGGGCATCACAAAACTCGTCCGCATCGCTGTCAATCGGAAAAGTGCCCAAAAGGCTGGCAGCATTGCCACGTTGTATGGCGATGATGATTCTTTGTCCGAAAAATAGGCCAGCCTTCTGGTCACGTGAAGAGTCGACCAACCGCTTGGCTATGTTTCGAAAAACCAAGTGGGCCCCATGGGGTCCAAGGGCTATAGCCAGGGCCATGGCACTAGGGTTTCTACCCCAAACGGCTAGAATATTTAATTTCCAATGGAATTGGAATATTTTCGTCGTTTGAGGTTTTCCTCGCCTGCAGCAGCCACCTCAGCATAGCCCATAATATAGGGAACATGGGATAAGATTTTTCACATAACCTCGATTTCATGATACTTATGCACAAGAAGTACCTACTAGGTTTTGATTTATTTGAGAGTAAGTCGCATAAATGGCCATATTTTTTATTGCGTTAGTAATTTGATTTATTTTGGAGCTCTATGGGACGGACTTACGCCTTTGATATTAATTTCAACTTGATACCTACATACACCGCCAGGGTCGCGAGATTGTTCGAAAGAGATACCGTGACCCTGGCACATGGGCAACTGAAGGAACACGGGTGGGTTTTAGTCAGTAAAAATCTGACACGCCCTCCCGCTCCGCCCAGAGCGGGAGAAGTTTATTACATTTAATGATTTTCCATCCAAAAAAAAAACCTTTATACAGACTGACAAGGAAGTTAAGGGTCGTTTTTTCCTACTGAGTTATGGAATCCTAAAAACAACAATAAAAATTAACAACACAAAAACTGCAAATAACAGAAAAAAAATCCTTGTTCTTTTTTTCAGTACTTGGCTGGTTCATCGTACTGCAATGCGTTCTGTACGTTTCACCTACACGTAACGTGAAGCAAGGGGCAGCGAAACGCTTTCGAACACATCGACGGAAAGATTTGACAAAGATACCACTGAATTCACATAATGGTTTACATAATGATATTCATCACAATCTTAATGAAAATGAAAATAAAATGACTCCAAAATTCGTATGGACAGTTATTACGTGGCCGCAGAGACTAGTTAGTGACGCATGGGATTTAATTAGGTGCTTCGGGCCCTGTCCCGACCGAAACATGGTCGTAAAGAACACCATCACACATGAAACAAAATTTCATTATCATACTGTTAGTGAACGTCATATTCAATAAATTAATTTCATGATTTGATTGTTTTTTTCGCTGATCTTGATTTTAGGCCCGTACGTACACTCCGAGTTAGCAATAGCACCACATATGATTGAAAATGAGTTCATATTATGAGGTGGCAAACTACAAAAGTGAAGACAGGTCAAGTGGCTCCACCTGACTTCGCTTTTTGACCGTTTTTACTGGTTACCTTTTTGTGGGTGGCAAATCAACAAATGACGTCTCCCGTTCTGGGTGGAGCGGAAGGGCGTGTCAGACTTTTACTGACTAAAACCCATCTGTGTTCCTTCAGTTGCCTATATACCAGCACTCTTAATATCTCTTAGCACGAAATCTGTAGCTTCGGCCTAAGATACATGAGTTGCGTACTCCGTATCATCTTCGGACATAAGACTAGATCGGGGCCCGAACCAAGAATGAATGACAACACGATTTGACAGCTTTCTTTACTTCTGATGTATTTTGGTTCGTTCGAAAAAGTTAATTAATCGAGAATACGGTTAATCCCGAAATATTCAACTATTTTCAGATGGGATCTTTGTTGACGGTCTTAGAGAGGCCCTTTAAAATCTAAATCCGATGCCCCACTTGTTCAAAGATCCTTATAACAAGTAGGTAGATCAGCCGGGTTCATATTATCATTCTTGTAAACTGTCCATAATGTTCCCATTGCTGGGAGACAGGTATCCTCTCTGAGAGAGACTGCGCCGAAATCCACCACGCGGGCCCAGTGTGTATTGGTAGATGTAACATGTCTTGGAATTTTGGGTTCTAGACGTTTCCTCACGATGATTTTCTTCACCGTTTTGAGAGCAGTGAAGATGAAATAATTGACACAAGGTAAAGCTAGTGCTTTACCTAACCCAGACTAGTGTCTGGGTTCGCCCCTACTATCTAAAACTCAAAGTCTAGACCGTTACCATGTGCCATCACTGTTCTCAGTCGGGCTAGTTTGTAAAGTCTTACACTGGAAACTTAGGTGAAGTTAGCTTAGAGTGTTATTTCACAAGTGGGAAACTGTCTTTCTACTTGACGCTATATGCGGATTGGTACTATAGAAAGGGCACTTCAAACTCACTTTACTAAAAGTTTCACGGTAATATTGTTATTGGAATATCATAACCAGAGGTCGGAGTAGGTAGATTGAAATGGGATCAATGAACTGGCACGTATATATTAGTACGCATAAGCCTCTGGGATTCCGGTATTTTGAAACTAATTTCAAATGTTGTAATGTGTAAAATAAAGAATAGGTACATCAATATGAATAAGAAATGTTTATCCTTTTGCTGTCTTTTTAATAGTACTATATAGGAGACTGGCCTTCTACAGTAAAAAAAAAACAATTTTAAAGTTTATCTATCGCACTCTATAAATTTCTAATGTAGTACCTACCTAGTTTAAAAATCCTTACTTTCACAATATTTGATTCAATCCCGTAAGTACCAAAATGAAATCCTGGAAAAAAGGCTTATCCTTGTTATGATTTCTATGACTATTCATGTTGCGAGTACGTAAAATCAATCTACCTACTCCGACCTCTGATCATAATATAACATCACGCCTTGTTTCTCCGAAGGGTTGGGCAGAGGTGTACTTTAATACACCGGTATTTCGTCAGTTATGTTTGTCCCATGAAGTAGGGGGCGAGACTATTGCCATCAACCGGACACAAATCCAGGCTGCGTTGCTACTGAAAAGTTTCTGGTAGAAAAACTTAATAACACTTTGTCCGACTTAGGAACCGAACCCAGGACCTTATGTTAAGCGGTGGCGCTTGTGACCACTAGACCAACGAAGCAGTCACAGGAATAGATTAGCAGAATTTAAATTACCACAGCAGTAATTCCGCAATCTGCTCTCATACTTCTACTGTTGAAGTGGTGGCGTGATTTGGAGATGCAGTTTGTAATTCCGACGTTACAAAAGAACAAAAAGACTACAAAAACACAAAAAGTACCTTATCTCGAGCAACAATGCAATGCTGCTTGCCGAGCAGAAATGTCAATAATACGTCTGGGTTGATAATAAAAATTGGCAGGGACATTAACGCGGAATCAGTAACCATAAATTTCAGCACATGACTGTAGACCACCGTGCGGAGAAATTAAATTCTAGCCATCAATACGCTGTCACCATCATTTTAATTTTTTTAAATATCTGACGACAGATTTCAACGCATGGGATTAAGAATCATGTGTTGAATCCTGCGCGCTGATTCCTCGGTCACCCTGTATAATAATAACGTTCCAGACTCAATTTCGGCCATGGCAGCTAATCCGGCCCTGGTGCGAGCTATGGTACGGAGCGAGAGGGCATGGGAAGCCGTCACCTCCTTCTGCGAAGCAGTAATGCTCGCGAAGGAGGAGGCGGGGCGCGTGAGGGAGTTGCAGTCTCTGCGCCCTCACGTCCCTAGCCGCCGCAGGAGGAGACGCCCCGGGCGCCGGGAGTCGATTGCGGACTCCCGGCCACCGTAGGCGCGAGCTTGCGGGTGGCGAGCAATGGGTAGCTCGCCGCCCGGTAAGGACCAAGCTCGGGTCGACGGCGCGTAGTGTTCCACGCGCGCCTCAAAGAGATGTCAGACACACTGAAGGGGTCTGCTAGGACCGATGCCTGCCGGGGTCGCGTGATTGTTCAAAAGAGATACCGTGACCCTGGCACATGGGCAACTGAAGGAACACGGGTGGGTTTTAGTCAGTAAAAGTCTGACACGCCCTCCCGCTCCGCCCAGAGCGGGAGAAGTCATTTGATGATATCCCATCCAAAAAAAAAAAAAAGCTAATCCAAGTGCCAGTCCCTGTGTAGTACACATGTGTGTGCAGACACAGGGACACTCTCTCTCATAATCTGATGTGATCCATATAAGAGCTTTTGGGTTGCAGCCCTGGACCACAAGGATAAAAAGGCCTTAGTTCTTATTGAATACAATGATAAAAATTATAAATTAAAACAGTCAAAAATAAAATATAAATATTATTACATATCAATTCGCGAACATTTGTGAATTGTTGTACTCATTGTAAAGTAAAAAAATAGTTAAATTAAAAAAAATGAGAAAAGGCCTTAGAACCGATCTGGCATATCGACCCACCAGCATTTTGATCTTTTTCCGAAATCGCAACACCCGATGAAAGTGATATGTATGGGTAGAGGACACATAGACGAACAAAAACTGTCAAGTAACACGGTATCCTAAGATGTCACGTTACCGAGATATTTAAATATATCGAGACTTCAAACATATCCCACTGCTGGGCGAAGGCCCGCAAGTCCTTTCAGGAACTCTTATACCGCGCCACCTCGAACCAGCTCTCACATGAGGCGTCCAGGTTGTCTCATCATCGCTTTCTGGGTAGACCGTGGCGGCGCCGTCCATCTTCAGTCACCCATTTTGTAGAGACCTTTGCCCAGCAGTCATCCTGCAAGTGACTGATATGACCCTCCCAATCACATTTGAGCTGGCAACTTTTTGCCTACTTCTGTTATACCAGTATTTATGAAAAATCTCTCAATTTCTAAATATCTCGAGTTTTATATTGCAGATGTTTAGTTGTTAAGTAACAGTATACAGGGTAAGTTTTTATCCAGTGCGCAAATTGTAACCATGAAATCAGCATATCATTCTAGACCCCCTTGCGCAGAAATTTTTCGTCGGTTTTACAAAAAAGAAATCAGCTGTTTCATAGAAAAATGCAATACCTACGGGGTCAAAATGTATGGAACAGCTGATTTTTTTTTGTATAACAGACGAAAATTTTCTACCCTGGGGGGTTTAGAATGATAAGCTGAATTCATGGTTACAGTTTGCGCACTGGATAAAAAATTATGCTGTATTACTTAAGTCCAGGACTTAGGGGCTCCAAGTGGTGCCGGACATTAAGAACCATCTCATTTCGTTCCGTGGGTGTAATAAAAGGCAACTGCGATCACCAACCCGCTTGCCAAGCGTAGCGATTATGGAAATCCCTCCAAAAATGAACCGGTGAAAGTGGCGGTTCTTGGGGGAGGCCTATGCTGCCGAAAACTATTGCTGCAGGCCGTTGACGCCTCCTGGCGTGGGAGAAACCTACCCCCACACTGGGATATACTTGGATAAGCATACTTCTTGCCCAGCGAGCACGCCCGTCCGGCACAGATTAAATTTGCCTTTTGTCTTTGTAGAGTTTGAGTCTAAACAGCACTTAGGTTAGCAGTGTGATAGCCGCTTAATTGCAAATGTCAGTTGAAGCTGTCAGTTGATAGCATCTGCAAGTTGCTCGCATCTGTTTCGGCATCCATCGAAATCAGATTACCTATTCTTGATCGAAGGTCTGTTCTGATCTAGTTGAGAATTTCTTGAAAATTAGGACAATTTGGGACAAGGAAAAAAATAAAACAAAATATTTTAAAATAAACAATGCACAATCGAACAAGGCGAATGCAACAAAAACTGGCTATGAAATGAAAGAACACACTTTTGCTCTATTTTCATGTTATATTATTTATTCAGACAACGGTACACAGTGACAATAACAAACTTAAATTAATGATTTTCATTGAGACAGATACACTACATATAATTTATTCAGATTAACGGCCACTAAAGACTTGAGTTCACTTGGATTAATTACTACACGATTATCAGTAAACAGGTTTTGATTAAAAGATTACACCAATTTTTTTCACAAATTGTACTTAAGATAAACACTGAATGTATCGATATTGCTGTTGCTGTGCCACTTTTCTGTAGAATACCCGCTTTTCAACCCAGTCATTTTCTCAAGGAAAACAGGCGAAATTTCAACAAAACATACTTAATGTAACAATGAAAATAAGTAAGTATAAAACAATTCATTTACATGTCGTGTGACTGTTAAAATATACTATAAATTAATATTAAAAGTAACTTCATTTATAAACTAACTAATCAGAAAGTTAATAAAAACTATGATTGCGTTTTAACTAGTTGGAAGAATAAATTAATAATCATTTCAACCGAAAGACCTCCACTGCTGGGCTGGGAGGTTTGAGACACTGCTTCCCTCCTCCAATCGTTAGTCTTTCTCGCATTCAGCGGATTCCTGCGACCTACACTAGGTGATCAGTACATCTTATGGGAGGCTTTCCAACGCTACGTCTTCCGGTAAGCGCTCGACTTAATACTAATCAGAAAACAAACTTGGGCTTGAAGCGGTTACCCTACCGAGATCTATGGTTATATGTGGCAACAGCCTAAACATTACTTAATGTTATTATAATTATACGTGTTTACCTACATACAAACAAGATTACACCGTAATCAGGAACACAGAGCAGCAAAAATGTGACGAAATTATCTTAACAACAATTACCGAACAAAACAAAATGTCTGCGCTTACACGCGGAGTGCAAATGCGGTGTTCTGAAGTAACCAATTTACTGTCGTAAATAAAACGCAGCGTCAAACCGCTGCGTATTTGTGGAGCCTTATAACAATGGCTACATCGCAACTAAACAACTTAACGTTTCATTTAATTATTCTATTGTATTTAAATTAATAAAATACAGTTAGGTGCCTAGATTATTTATGTTTGATCGGCTTTTGTCATCCCAAATGTTAAAGAGGATTTATTCTACGAAAAAACATTGTCAATGCTGTAACCAGTACCTAGATATTTATAAATATAATTAAAAGAGAAAGAACAGTAAATAAATAAGAAACTATTAACACAGGAGTCATGAAACTGACAAGAAAATTATATTCTAAGTACCGTTTATAAACTGGGGTGACAAAAACCAATTTTTGGCGAACTGTAACTGAAGTAGATAATGATATGCAAGTCATTATATTTTCTTTGTTATAGTCAAAAGCAAGGTAGATAAACTTAGGTACCGATACATAGAGATACCTAACGACAACGCTTCTTAATAACTAAACAGTCGCACATTAAACACTGGAATAGTTACAGTAAAATATTTTTGGTTATAATGGACACGCTACTAAGGATAACGTCATTAATTTGAGCCCAACGGCGGCTGTTGCGCTAAATAAAATAAATACTCATAATAATAATCCAAAAGAGCAATCATATCGGTATACTATATCGACCTTTAAATTATACATATATCACAAAAAAAGTTAAGATTTGTCATGCAGTATAACACATTAAAACGGTCGTCAGTAACGATTAGATGAACTAATAAAAATCATAAATTAACATCTAATCATATAATTTACAAATCAACCAAAACCGCCTCTGTAGGTGTATATTATATTACTACAAGTTTTTTTTTTACTTATCTATCACGAAAATAACACATAGGTACTTATTTATGTAATCCAAATGTATACTTTTTCCAATACAATAAATTAATGATTAATTATAACTACAAAATCCACATTGTGATACAAAAAAATATGAACCATAAGTGATTCAGTTCAAAACAAATGGCACTTGCATGTCTGCATTGTTTACTCAATGGATTTTAGTCATTGTTTTTAAAGAAATAGGATCAATTTAGACACCGAATAGTCAGCTAACGCTTGCCTGTCAGGGTATTACCACATCGGCCAAATATATAATTTTTATATATTTTTTCTATATAATAGTCATATGTATTTATCTTTTTATATAATAATTTTGAATTTTTTATTCTAATTTTTTTTATAGTTTAGCACGTTCAAGCCGCGAGCAGCAGCCGAGCAGCCGGTGTTGCCGACTGCTGCGCGCCGCCCCCGACTCCTCATCGCCGCATCCCCCCCAACACTTACTATGGTCAAAAATTTGGAAGGCACTTTCTACTTTTCAAAAAATTTAAATTTAAATTTATTTTTTTGAACACATTAGCCTAGACTTACACAATAGAAAATATGCGTAGTAAAATTTACCAAAATCTACGCAATTCGTCCGAAACGTCAGGCCCAGTATATAATTTTTTAATTTTTTTACCTAGATTAAATTTATTTCCAAAAGGACAGCCAAATAGTTTCAACATTAATCTGAGTTGCAGATGTAATAATTTTTCCCTCAAATTTAATAATTTGGTCTTTTTATATTCTAGTTCCAAACTTTAACCAAACCGGATATTCCAAATACCAAAATAATAGTGAAGTATCAAGGCCACTTGGAGACTAATTATAAAACATGGTCACCATGTTTTGCGACGAGTCCTTGCCGGCGCCCGGGAGCACGCGGCCCTGCACTAGCAGGTGCGGGCGCGCAGGCCCGGGCTCCAGCCTCCCTACAACGCGACAAGTGAATACGTGAACGCCAACAATTTCCGCCAACAATATCTAAATCGTGGATACCCCTGCGGCAAGAAGGTAACACTAGTAATTTTTTCATCCAAACTATGAAACGAAATAATGCGTCCAGGGAAGTAGTAGTTGGTAAAACAAATTTGTACAAATACACCTTAAAGTCCTAGCGACGGTGAGACACACGACATGGGCGCGCGCGCACCTCGTCGAGCTATATAGCGTCAAATAACACTGAATCAGATCGCTACGAGTAGGTACATAGCTAATCTAAGTAAATTGAAATGTATAACTCTAACTATGCGTAGGTAGTATAGCAGATGATGAATGATGAACATTCAGTACTTGGCGATTTCAGTGCATCTAAGTCTAATGCGGCGGGCCACGCTTCTGGGAGCTAACGACTAACCAAACTTACGTGGAGCTTCGGGACACAAGAGTTTACAGAACAACATGGGAACTGACGTCATGACTGGATTCAATAAAATAGTACTCAGTTGACTTTCATAACAAGAAAGTCTCCAACTGTCTTAACGGATAAGAACGAGCCATAATAACCACATGCTGTCTGCGTATAGGTGATTTAAGACTGTTTAAGTCCAGCATTACTCATGATGTTTTTCTTCATCCTCAGTCAAATTTTTGGTCAGGTGTTCAATCCGCAACTCATGTTTAAGAAGGAGAAACTTCCAATACTATAAAACAGACGGTTGTATCGTTATATCTCCAGGTAAGCTCCATAATAGAAAATAATATTTATTCATGATCTTAATAAAATAATACTTTTTAATTGATAAACTTTAGGTATAAACAATCTCAATAATGTAACTAAATTGTCTCTTAATTTTATTAAAATACTTTTAAGAAAAGAAGGGATATGTAAATTCTAGTGTGGCAACACTTTCGGGAGGACGTCAATTTCGTTTTCGTTTTCGTTACGTGTGACATGTTCTTGTAACGTGTTGCTCTCTTCGTGTTTACGTACACAATACTGGGAGGTTTAATCTGAAACTTTTCTCCATTAGTGTCTTCTGTTCTAAGATGTTTTCTTATGAGCATTTGAACTTTTATTTTATATTTTACTAACTATCGTGTAAAGAACTTAAAAGTCAATTTTGTAAAAGAAGTCTTAAATGACTGACGTCAAATACAAAATCCAAATATTGTGGTATCAAAATCCAAAATATTACCACATTTAAAGCGTTTTAAACGCTTGTACAACATTTGAGAGAAGTACAATTTCATTTTAAAATACTGTAGACCAAGAATTCTATAGAAAGTGATGCCAAACTAAAAAAAGTACAGTCAGAATCAGAAATAACTGTTACATTATCTGAGGTCAAACCTCGGAAGTGTAATAGCATTTCTGTATCACATTAGATTTGTTTGAGATAAAGGTATGTTAACAAGTAGAAGCGGGCACCGCCGCGAACGCCTAACTTTAGCCTATCATTTGGAACAATCACTACTGACTAACGATTAATCTAAATTACATTTGGCGATCACTAATTCTACATTTATGTGAATCGCTGCACGAACAGTGAACAATGAGCTTGGGCGCGGACATCCGCAAGCGACACAACACCCACTACCACGGCTACGAGACAACTTGACATCGACCTGACATGAAATGATAAGATCTACTTTTTAAAGGATTACATCTAACACTAAACCACAATTTTTATTTCAATTTCTTAAATATGTTTGCTGAATTATAATGAATAGGTATACCGAACAGTCTTTTGAAACGGGCCGAATATAATATATATACGTATATATAATATACTTTTTTTAAATTTTGACAATCCCTACTAAATTCACAGATGGATTTGAATTGTAATGTATTAGTTAAGCTTACACGTATTTCGAAGATCTACTTATGATTAGATAATAATAGTGTTGGGAAAGCGGGCGGCGCCGGCGCACTGGGTGACCGACGACCCGCCCGTGCCCTTCAAAGAATAATAAAGAAAACTTAAAATATATCAATGGAACACACTACATAATGATACAAATTATAATAAATCGATAATGTTACAAAAGTCAACTAATAACAAAGCATTGTATTGCACAGCGAGTCCACAATAATATATTAAATATGATCGTAAATTAATGCCGATTTGAAATATTGATTAAAACAACTACACCCGTCTCGGGCCCATCACGTGATCGTGCCTAGCTCCTCCGACTGGGGACAGCTCCACGTCGTCCTGGAAGGCGAGACGGGAGCTACGAACCTCAATGACTCCTTACCGACACTCTCATCACACAAATACTATTTATTCTTTGCTACCCACGTCACATGCATGGAGTCGCAACATTTTTGGCATCTCGCGGCTGGTCGCTTTGATACGCCTGACGGTAGAAATACTATTGACAACGTCGTGTCAAATATCTTCAATACCGTCAATATTTTGTTTGCTAATATTCACCGCAGTCTCGACTACTACTTACTTCTCAATAATAACATACATTTTAGCTTTACTCATCTACTTTTGCACGAACAAAAAAAGGGATTACCTACATATTTTAAATGTTAGTTGCTGTTTCTGAAACTTTTTTACAGTTCAAATGATTCAGCTCTATTACACAGTCAGCATCAAATAACGTGCGTCAAGCTTTAGTGTAAATGCAATCAATTCGAACTTACCATTGTTACTGGTGCTGACTGTACTGCGGTGATAGAAATTAATGACATCGACTATATCGGTTTTTACTTTAAAAGAGAGATACAATACATCAGGCGTGAGGTTCACAGAGGCACGTCATCACAGTAGTCGACGTGTCACGGGCGTAATAAAATCGTGCTGGGATCTTATTGCGCACTGGATTTTGAACTCTTGTTTTTGAAACGAGCATTGACAATCCACCAGCGTGCAGCGTGAGTCTCAGCGCGTCGAAAAAACACTGTTCAATTTTCAACCGTCCGTAGTGCGCGAAAAAATCAGCTACGATGTTTTTTACGTCCGTGGGTACGTGGACTTACATTAGACACTCGTGCGAGTGTGTGTAGTAACTGTGCTCTGTAGGTGGTAGGAACCTCGCGTCGTCGTTAGGATCTAATAATAGGTGGAGCTGTTTCCGTTCGGCACGAAATATTTGTAAGCGGGCATCGGGATCGGTGGCGGTGGCAGCCCCATGGGGGGCAGCACTGGCACCATGCCCGCGGCCTCGCTTCAGATGTCCGCGCGCCCGTCGCCCGCATCCAGCTCGGAGGGCGACGAGCCCTGGCCGGCGCCCTTCCTGGTGTGGCCCTGCTGCCCGTTCTTCGGCGGTCCCATTAGCGTCATGTCGGAGGAGGTGTCGCGGTCGCTGTAGCGGCTCTCAGTCGGTGAGGCGAAGGGGCGGAACGGGTCCGGGTGCTTGGCTGGCTCCAGCGCATGGCCGGGCGGCGGGGGCGAGCACAGCGGGGACTCCAGCCCGGTGGACAGCGGCGACGTGAGCTGCGGTGAGGGCTGCATAGCGGGGCCCATGTGAGGGGGGTGGTCTGGGGGCCGCTGGCCGGCCACCATGTTGCACATCTGGCGGCGCAGGCCGTGCGCCACGGCAGCCACGGCGGCGGCGGCCGCGGCGTTGGGCGACATGCGGCCCTCGCGGCCGTTGCCGCATCCGATGTAAGCGTTCTGAACGGCCACGCCGTCCTGTAACCCACATCATCACCCAAGTATAATGTTTGCTCGACACATCAGGAATCGCATGGCAATTAAAAACAAAACATACTTACGATATAAAGACATTTAGTGATTAACTTCTTTATTTCGAAATGTACGTTTGAGTCTAAATTATTAACTTTAATAATACAATGAGTCTAGAGTATTATTTAACGGCATTGAATTAATTATGTAGCCGAATCTTGAACTCAAACAACGGCTATCGCCGAGCTAATGATTGTGACTGTCGCAATTGCAATGTCGCTAGCTACCTACAACCTGACGTCATGACACGTTTGTTGTAGGGGTTAGTAACAATAATATGTGCCGTGTGGTGACGTCAAATTGTAAGGTAAAGCTAGGGTTGCCAACCGTACTCTAAAATAGAGTATTGTACTCTTTTGCTTATGGGTAAAATACTTTTTTTACATAAACTGATTTTTTTGAGGCAAGTGATTACGTTTTGCTGCGGTTGTTCTATATCTCCACTGTGACACTATTATTTGTGGGTCTTGAATGTGACGTGGCGAGAAGAGAGCAACAAAGCTTTATTAAATGAGCTCCTGATCATATTGCTTACAATTAGGTTGACAAGAGTCGTAAAATTTTTGTAAATCCATATTATGTATCGCAAAAAGAGCTAGAAAATGCATTTGAAAAATTTGAGTACATTGTTCTCTTTTTTATTAATCTGTACTCTTTATTTATTCTCTCTGATATCAGGTACTATACTATACTTGTGCCGGATGCAAAATATGCATTCTGACGTGGAGTTGCGGACACCAGCCCGTTCTACCAATCAGCTACTGTACTTGTTGTAGAAAAAGTTGGCAACCCTAGGTAAAGCCGAGAGCACACTGTGGGGCGGTGTGCTACCGGCTTGCGCATGGTTTGTAATACTGACCGGTGCGATGGCAGGGTAGCCCGGCAGTTCGATCTCTTTAAGGTTCGTGGCCGGGGGCGGGCAGGGCGCGTGCGTGTCTCGGAACACAACCGCGCGGATTACGCCGCGGATGTGCTCGTCGGGCCACACGCCCAGTAAGATCCTTTGTGGCCGCCCCCTTCCCTTTGGTCTTAGATCTGGAAAGTCGCATAATAGTAAAACGTGAACACGTAAGGTATTTTGGCGTCATTAATTTTGTTGTTATAGCGTATTCGAAATAAATTAAAAAAATAAAAACATTGAGAGTTGTGTTAGCTTGCAGGTAAGGTACTAATTATTTCGAACAGTCTATAGGAGATAGGATTTAAACGTAATCAGGTAAAAGGACGTATCGACTGTGCGAGGCGTGAGACACGAGATGGCTCGCATTGTCGATCTCAACAGATGATAGGACCATTGCAATACATAAGCGCATTTTATGTTACTCGACATAAATATTTGTGTGCATTCAACTTTTCTGCCGGTAAGCTGCCAACACGACACAAGAAAACTACGCCAAATTAAAGGTAATAACAAACTGACACATTGAAACATTTAATTTTAATTAAGTATACATTACATCTAACTTACTTGCAATTGTGAGCTCTTTAGATGTGCCGCAGAGTAAAAAGAAAGAAAAATATTATTACTTCTATTCTATAACCCTGCACAAAAAAGGATGTATTATTTGAACTTAATTACCTAATTAAGCCTAAATTCAGATGATGAGAATCTGAGATGCGCTTTGAAAGCACAAGCCTAGACATCCTTACTTCGATCACGCATACGACTGTCCTCAGAGCGCGCGTTGACGCGCGTTTTAAGTGTTAACAAAATCGTTAACGCGTTGAGAATAGTGCCATGACATGACCGCGCGTTAACGCTCCTCACCAGACGTCTGCTATCATTCACTGTTTGCGGATACATTTCGATCACCATTTCCATCCAACCATAGATCCATTGACCATAGAAATTGAAGGGGTTAACGCGCGTAAACGCACGTTATCTGCACTCCTTCTAGTTATCTAACGTGCGCTGTCGCACGTATTTGCTCATTTGAACATAGCGAAGAACCAAGAAGATGAAGAAATAGAAAGAGATTGCATTTCCAGAAGTTGTTAGTTCGAGCCTTTGCACTTTGAAAAGTCGTTGTTGGTTTGTGTTCGAGTCATTGCAATTGGTGCCAATATTTAGTTTGCATTGCTAAGATTGAAGAAGCTTCTTGTATATTAAACAAGTCCGGAAATGGCTGAAGTGAAGTTACTCGGGACAGTGTAGGATTAGTTTCATTGCCCGTAAGTACCGCGAAGTAATGTTTTATCTAACCCATGACACCTCGATAAGCAAGGTTTTAATTAATTTAATGCCACCATATAAACTTTATACTTTAATTAATTTAACATTTCAATTAAAACAATCTCAGTGTATGTCATTTTATATTTATGTCACCGTACGATTAT
This sequence comes from Aporophyla nigra, assembly GCA_947507805.1. Classification (NCBI taxonomy): domain Eukaryota; kingdom Metazoa; phylum Arthropoda; class Insecta; order Lepidoptera; family Noctuidae; genus Aporophyla; species Aporophyla nigra. The sequence continues at coordinate 4,901,292 of OX382291.1, read as the reverse complement.
GACCGCCAGTGGAAAATCTATCTTGCGAGATTATGAACTATCGAAAAATTGTGAACTGAAGCAAACCATTTAAAGTAGAAAATGACAATTTTATCACGTTATCTTTATAATCATACAAATGAACCATTCTTTACATTATTTTTTAAAGATTATTTCTTTCAAATGTTAACCATAACTGCGGTTAACATGGTCCATTCTGAAGTTCCAGTCTGTTATCGCGCCAGGATAACGGACTTTTTGCTGCATGAAATTTAAGCCCATAAGCTTCAGGACATCTGGTACTAAGACGGCATTACGTGTCATACAGTCAGTGAAACCATGGCTTTGTTGCGAGAACAATTCGGTGAACATTTATTTTTGTCGCTCCGGACCGCTGAATTGGCCGCGTAGATCACATGATATCCAAACTCTGTTAAGAGTTTAACTCTGTTAAGAGTTTGGATATCATGTGAAAAGGAATTTGTTAAAATTCCTTTTGGGTTATGTAAAATGTCCAAAGTCTTAATTGATAAGCCTTGTTTGATTTTGGAATTGGAAGCCAAAATTCCTCGCGTTATTCGTCATTTACCACTCGAAGTGCTTGTACTTACTCATCATAAATTACTGGAACTTCAGAATGGCCCATATTAACTACAGTTTCGGCCAAGATTTGAAAGATATAATAAATTTTAAAGGAATGGTTCTTTTGTATCATAATAAAGGTAACCAGAAAAAATAGATATATTTTAACTTTTGAAAAAAAAAACTCTAATTTAATTACACACATATCCTTGACAAACCGACACACTGTAAATGAAAATGCACTTAACGACAGAGTTCGCAATCTGTCCGATTTTATTACCCGTGAATTTGTGAAGCCTCCCCGATTTGTCGCTCTATACGTTGGCCAAATTGGTCGCAGTAACTAAGCCACCTCCACCAATTGGGTTAGGTTAGGCTATCGAAAATTAATACGTCATATCGTTTACTAGTATGGTACAGTTTACAATTTATCGACAGTTTACAATCTCACGAGATAGATAATAGATTAACGGTGTTCACAATCATACGGTGACACGAATGTCACAGAATGTCACGAATGAATTTAGTTAAAAACTTTAAACGTTTTCTTGTGTCGTACCTCTACATGTATCGTAGGTAGGTATCCATAAAAGGCTAGTATTCATTTTAGAAACAGCCCACTATAGATATTAAATACGCATACATATTCATTATGTTCGCCGCACTCACAAATGTACGGGATATTACTATTGCACTCGCATGGCAGATACCCTCGCAATGCTAAAACATAATATTTATTATATTTCGCACACACCTTATAATTATACACGTACATCGTACATTATTCAATACCTATTATGACCGTATTATCATTTAAAAGGCTTTAACAGAATGTAGTATCACAGGTTACTTATAATTTTTCTACATATATAAAATGTTCAAGTTATATCTGTTTAAATTCAACGTTAATAGACGTTGACAGACTAAACGTCTTTTTGCTCAATAAAGTCGAAAGACCACTTGCTTTCCGTTAACAGCTTAAAAGGTGGAATTAATTTTGTATTTTGCATTCAAGCTGAATATTTCTCGATATAAAATCGAGGAATGAGGAAGAATAATGTTCTAACTTGACAATTTTTATTTGACCAGTGGTGGCTAAGTGGTAACGGCCGTGACTTACGGGCAGTAGGTCGTGAGTTCGAACCCAAGCAGGCGCTTTACTTTGTGTAAATTATTTCATCACCACTGCTCTCAAAACGGTGAAGGAAAACATCGCATGGAAACCGGCTTGTTTTAGAACCAAAAATTCGCAGACATCTACCAACCCGCACTGGGCCCGCGTGGTTTGTTTTGGTGGATTATGGCCCACACCCTCTCACCTAGAGGAGGCCTTTGTCCCAGCAGTGGGAACGTTATAGGCTGCTGATGACGAATTTTTATATCATCAATTTGAATTTGAATAGGGACTATTAAATAGACTGTTTTAATTTAAAAAAATTAACTCAATGTATTCGATGTCCATGTATAATTAAAGCTACTTAACAATTAAACTGTCGAACATAAACCGGTCAAATAAGATCAAAAAATAGTAGTGAAGCTACAATAATTCGCATAGAGCTAAATATTGGTAGGATTGTTTAGAGCACCATTATATGTGAAATCTGAAAAGTCTCCTTCAATCCCGTACCTGGAAAAGAAAAATTCAACGCCAAAGGTTAAAAAACGGGTTTTTCGCAATTTTTTGCAAAATGGTAAGTTTTATCAAAAAAATAGTTCAAGCAAAATTTGTAGATCATAAAATTATGTGTTAAAATATTCTGACACTTTTTTTCCTAAGAGCCACCGATTCTGAGATATAACGGTTCAAACAGTTTGTGAAAACGTGTTTATTCTGGATTTCTAACGAATTTCGTATTGTCGAAAGTTTTATAAAAAAATCTCGGAATTATGTTTTATTTGCAGTAAACTTTTAAGTGAATGTGAAACTGTTACTGTTGGTCGTGACATGAAGACATTAATCAATGCAAGTACTGAAAGACCTAACGAAATTTTCTTAATATCTGAAAAATCGGAAATCTGTATACATGTGCAGTGTCGTAAAAACAACACTCGAAAGAGCTCTATTGGCTCAGCTAATAAAAGACAACACGGAGAACAAGGAGACAGTACATCTAAAGTAACTCCTCCTCGTACTAGAGCACGTGTAAGTGAATCAGCTTTCTGTTATGAAGAGTAATTCTTATTTTGCGGCAAGGAATTTAATGAAGATAATGAGAAAAGAAAATCCATGAACTCTCGCCGGAAAATCATCAAAGAAGTACACTTTTATTTAAAGATGCAATTCTGGAAGTAGCTCGGACTCGTTTTGATGCCATGGCAAAAGCTGTTGTTGCTCGAATCGAGTTCGAATATGATTTAGTTGGTGCTGGGGCTAAATACCATAACGATTGCTATAATTCCTTCTTGAGACCGACTACTGGGTGTAAAGTCGGTCGTCCTCAAGATAAATGTACAAATCTGGCAATGGAGAAAATATTCACTTAATCGAAAATAGCGATGACTGTCAGTTTAAGCGAATTGATAAGTTTTTGCAAAAATACAACTTTAGAGACCACTTAAGATACGATTAAAGTGGAGTTTTATTTATGGTAGTAAAATTATTATCACTGAAAAATCTAGAGCATCAACATTTATTTGCTTAATAGACAATCATCATGAAATGTTAAATCAAGTTTGGTACGAAAAAAATATATTGAATGAAACTGAAGAACGATTCAGGATTCTTGAAGCTGCTGCACAAAACCATTCGCGAAGATATTCAATCAGCAGTGTTACATAATTTCAATGACACCCAACAGATCGTATGTTTGAAGATTTAAACAAGGAAATCCCAGAGGCCATATATCTTTTTAAACTGCTGAACCGTTATATCTCAGAAACGAAGGCTCTTAGGAAAAAGAGTAATGAGATATTTTTATTAATAGATAATTTTATGATATACAATTTTTGTCTGAACTAATTTTTTTATAAAACTTACCATTTTGCTAAAAGATGTGAAACACCCGTTTTAACCGTTTATCTGTGGTGCCGGACGTAAAGAATAGCACCATCCCATGTCTTCCCGTGGGTGTCGTAAGAGGCGACTAAGGTACTTACTAGAGAAAGAGCAGCAGCGTTTTCTATGCATTTTACCACCATACTGCGATCACCAACCCGCCAGCCAAGCGTGGTAATTATACACACTCACAAAATACAAACCCCCCTAATTTGAGGGAGGGCTGTTTGCAGCAGTGGACGTCTTTCGGCTGAAATGAAGAATGACCCGATTTTGTGACCTTTGAATAATTTTTTTTCCAGGTTGATGGTAGGATCGATGGGCACTTATCAGATTTCACATATAATGGTATTCCAAACATGCCTACCAATATTTAGCTCTATACGAATTATTGTACCTTTGCATGTCTAAATTGACCGGACTAAAAGTCGATGTTTAATTACAAAGTGACCTGCGGCAATATTCATGACAACCGGAGATGTTCCGCTATTAAAAAATAGCGCACATCTGCACTCGTCAGCAAGCCGAGAGAAGACTGGCGGTCGCGGCTTGCAGTAAAAAAAAAACCCGTGTCTTGACGCTGAAAATTTTCTAATTAAAGTAATGGTCAACATCGTACCGAGATTTATGTTTAACGGTGTAGACTACAAGGGGCTTTCGCCAGTAATCCGGGCTTTGAAATAGAACAATGGCTGAACATACCTGCGCCGCCGTCAGCGCTGGGGCCCAGCATGTTGTGGACCCTGTTGGCGTACAGGACAAACGTCGGGTACGGTATATCGTATTTTCGGGCTGCCTGTGACAGGGAGAGTCCTTCCTTCAGCACGGAGAAGATGGCCTCGGCCATGGTCTCAGGCCGCCAGGACTTGAGTGGTCCACGCTCGCGGAAGCGCAGGTTGTGCACCAGCGTCTGCGTGTTCCAGCACTTCTGCCACATCGACTGAAGCTGGTATTGGTAGCTATCTGCAGAGGTAATAAATGTTCGTGTTAATAATTTAAACAATCCTGCGATGAAACAAATTGGGGACGAGATACAGATTCATTTTAAAACAATAATTTTTGTGTTGAATTTTAAAACGAGGGACAACATTGACCAATTGGTCAGTCACAAGTTAAAAACAGAAAAATCTTAATTGAAAAAGTTAAATTATATATTAAAATCGCCGCAAAACGCGTCGTAGCTTATCTAAGCAGCTAACAGAATCGGGATTCCTCTCGCATCTATGAGTTCTTTAAACAGTTCTACATCTCAATTCGAAACTTTATCGATGATGATTATTGAAGCAGTGTATTATGCATGAATCGAGTTCCATTCACGATATCGAGTGTATCGGCTTCTTACTTGGAAGTCGATTAACTGACTCGTCGAATCGTCCCACTATCGACTAATCAGCTTTAATCATTATAAATTACATTTAATTTGTGTTGTGTAGATGTGAAAAATTAAGAAGTTCACGTTGTGTTATTAATTTTATTATGCTATTAGTTATAAGGGAGTGCTTTCGCATTAATTAATTTTGGCTAGAGGAAAGTGGGGGTCTTGTAATTACACTCGACGTTTTAAATATTTTTTTCCATAGTATGTATGAATATCAATGAGTTTCATTTACATTCGTAATAAAGAACTGTTTAATGATGATACATTGTGTTCGTGAAGAGCAAATGTATTTATTTATTGATTTAGGATCTCCAAAAAAAGATGTACGCAATACATTACACATTTATAAAGGGCAACATCAGGTATTTAATAAGTGTACTCCTTAATTTATAGGAGACCAGAGAATGCACAATAGAGTTAACCATTAAGCTAACTTTTGAAATGTATAAAAACTAGTGGACGCTCAGTGGTCAAAATTCGACCATAAATCCATTAAAATTTTATGTATTTTTAACCCATTAAGTATTATATAAAATATAAGCTTTCTGCACTCCTTCGTATAAACTTTAACTGTGCGAAACTTAATACTCCTCCCTTCGCGATATTTTGTAACATAGGGTTCAAAGTTTTTGCTTCAAATATAAATATATAGATAATAGTTACTGCTTTTCACGAACTCGGACCCCTAAACTCCTGCGCCCTGAACACCAGCTAACCAAGTAAACCAATGAACTTAAGCACACAGATTTCCCAGATCGTTCCCCATTGCATTCAAGTTATAAGTAACACCTACTTACATTCGCTTAATATGGAATACATGATATCTCATGTCTTCCATATTAAGCTTGGCAATTTAAGTTAACTTAAGTTATCAAAAATACTTTTATTTACAGTGCACTCTATGTAATTACCACCGAGTGTATTAAATGGATGTAACTCCTTAATCACTTACACGAAATTAAGTGAATTTAAGCATCGTTCTCGATTTATTTTAGTGACACTTGTTAAATTTATACACAAAAATTACAAAAAAAAAAAAAAAAAAACTCCAAGTCCTACGGAAACGACACACTGTAAATCAATATTTTTTCCGAGCCATAAAAAGTAATTATCATAATAGGTTCGGGTAGGGTTAATAGCCCGGAAAAGTCGAAAAATATAAAATAAAATGTACCCTATATACTGACCTCCAAAAGGAACCTGTTACTACAAGAAAAACAAATAAAAATTAGCGGGAAATAAATAAAACTGCATACAAGTCGAATTAAAGATTTTATGTATAAAATACAGTCTTGTTCATTAGGACGATAGATGGCGATAATTTCACTTACAAATAAAAAAAATTAAAAAAATAGAAAATTAACACAGGATTTTTTTTATAACTACATTTATTAGTAAATGTGCCAATGTGCACGAATGTAAGCAAGGAGTTTCGTACTCGTCTAGTTAAATTATGTTATAAGTAACATTATTTTAGACATGTATTTGTGTTTCTTTTTTCAAACAATTTTTAGAAAAAAAAAACATTTATCTTGCATCATTGCACGTCATTGTGACAGTCACCAATCACAGGTCGTTCTGGCTTAGTGGCCTGCAAGCTACTTGCAAAGGTACTTTCATGCAAGTTTCCGGCATGTATAGTGTATTCGTGGCTTAAAGAATTATTGGTTGTAACTAAAATGTAGTTAACTGTCTATTATACTAGTATTATGAAGCTTTTATTAAAAAAAAGACTGAATAAGGGAGTGAAACAATAAACATAATTAATAGTACGGAACCGTTTAGCAGTACATATTTGTTGCTAGTAGCTAGTTTATGCATAAAAATGCACTCCATTTTTTTTACAAATTATCACCTTCGTTCTCAAGATGTGTCATTAAACTCGTTTTTTTTTTAAGAAAATAATATAAGTGATGTAAAAAGAGGGATTTATTATAATACTGTTAAAAATGACAAAAATAGTCTCAGTACTATTTCACTTTCATAGTTTTGAACCAAAAACATACTATAATAAGGCAACTACGTGATGCTTAAGTCTCATTAAACTTAGTGTTATTTATAACTAAATATCTACTTTATTAAACACCAGAAAAACAAATCTAGAAAATTACATTTATAACTACAAAATATACAATGGCCGGCTTTATCGCTTGTTCTTGCTTCAGTGTTGCCAGTTCAGTAATCTTATTATTGTTTCTATATTAGGTATCAATTAATAATATTTCAATTCCAAAATACACTTATCAAAATTTCGAATTGATTAGAACATATGTTCTTATATAAGTTAAAATTAAACTGAAATGAAAACTTTATTTATAAAAATGTAAACGTATGTAAGAAATACCTTTTTTTTATTGTCAATTTGTGTAATTACCTACCTATTTGAGCTATCAAAATATTTGAAGTTGTTTTTGACGAGTATAACTAGAATAATTTGTCAAACCTCCTATGTTAGTTTAAAATTAAAGCTGATACACTGGATGGCAGAAAAATCGCGTTAGCAAAAATATTACCCAAAGTTATGTTGACGTCTTATTTTTATGTTTAAAGATTCTTAGAATCGTAGAATACTGTTTTACTAATATTATAAATGCGAAAGTTTGTGAGGAACGAGGATGGATGTATGTGTATGTTTGTTACCCTTTCACAAAAAACTACTGGACGGATTTAGATGAAATTTTGCACACAGATAGTTCATAACCTGGATTAACATATATGGTACTTTTTATCCTGGTAGTACGTTCCCGCGGGATATTTTCCGACATCCACGCGGGCGAAGTCGCTGGCAAAAGCTAGTATATAATAATTTTGTATCTAGGTTTATAATAACAATACATAAATTCGACTTAAGACTATTATATTGAGCATAGTTTGACGAACTAACTAATTAATATACAACAACGTTAATTGACAATAGACAGTTGGTAGAAGTAATCAACTAAAAAACCGTTTAGTTTTCACTTTGCAATAAATTTTTAGTACTGCGTACTTTTGTGTTAAAGACAACATTCTTTCCTGCACTCACTTAGCCCACGTTTCCACGGACGGGATAAAATCGCAGCGGGATTTTTACGCGCACTGCTGCTTAAAGTTGAAAATCGAATACTGCATTTGAACGTGTTTCTGAACGAGCTGAGCTGAGCTGATTCACTTCCGCTTCACTTTGCTGGGTGAGACTTGAAAATCCAAAAAGATCAAGTGCGCAAAAAGATCCGACCGCAATTTTATTACGTCCGTGTGTTTGTCGACTTATTATAGTCTGAAAATGTTTATGTAAAGATAAGCTCAGTGTTTAGTATTTTCTTTACTATCTTTAAAACAATAGCCTGCTAATTTTTTTTTAACATTTAGAACATGGTTCAAACTAACTTGGCTACCTACCGTCAATAATACTTTCTATACTTCAGGCAAAATATATTTATGTCAAATATAAATATAACAGTCAAAGTAAGATTTGAGTGGAATATAGCTATAACTATGACAGTCATATACAATTTATTTACTTACAAAGTGTACAGTAAAAACATACTAGAGCGTTGCGCAGACGCAGCCGCGCAGGTGGGGCTGTGTGTAACAATGCAAGAAAAAGTGAGAATGCGAGCGTGCGTTTAATTTATATTTAGCGATAAAACATAATTGTGTATTTCATTGAAAAATATTTATGCGGTAAGTAAAAACATTCTTTTGTTTCCTGTCAGGAGTGGCATTCAGTAATTATGAAGGTTATACAAATGTTGCGAACCGGCAACCATCTTTTCAGTAGGAAGTTGTGCCCATGGGCTTGCCAAAGAGTACCAAAACGAATTATATTGCAATAAGACCGTAATTATTATGGAAGTTACCTATTCGTAAAGCCCGGTTACTAAAAGCTGGGATATTTATTGGCAACAGTTTTTGTTTGCTGTTATATATTTTTAACCGACTTCAAAAAAAGGAGGAGGTTGTCAATTCGACTGTTTTTTTTAAATGTTTTTTACCTCATAACTTTTGACCGGGTGAACTGATTTTGATGATTCTTTTTTTATTTAAAAGCTGGTGCTTCCCAGATGGTCCCATTTGGTTCTATTCGGACAATGGGATCCATGTGAACACCATAAGTCTTAAATTTGCATTAAGTATTGGCGCGACAAATGAACGAATAACGCGATTAGATTAGTGCCGGGTATCTACCATAACTAAAAAGTTAAACAAGTACTTTGTAGTGTTTTTTTTAGGAAGTCGGTTGTTATTTTTTTTTGTAAAAAGTCTTTTGTAATAGAGCTTTCTCAAATTTATAATATTTATGTATTTCAAAAAATTTGAGGACCTTATGAGGGGGAAGCCATTAACAAAAACTAAGTTTTAAATAATCATTATTAATAAAAATATATGCGTTACAGACACAGGTTCAAAATCTATCAGTTTGTAATGTTTTCGGTACTCTGTCACTTTAATTCCATTTTAAAGTCAATTAATAAGAAAAATATTGTAGATCATCTATATAATAAAATATCACAAATACATTTATATTATGCATCGAACAGCCTTTTTAGCAGAACATTTTATTTTAAAATGTGTATTAACAATGATATTTCCGCTAACTAAGGAACTCCAACCATAAAGTTTGTACACTGACGAGCAAAAACACGACCGCAGCCCGGCTTTACATTCCAACTATTTTAATAGAGAACTAAATAAACTTTTCACTAAGAAGCAGCAATTTTTTTATCGGATAACTACAGTACCGTGGAGGGAAATAATAAACTTAACATTTTTAATAACGCGCCAAAAGAATTGGAATTATTATTTGTAGTAATTAAAATATCGCGTTACCCGTTTTATTGGCCGCGTGTGTATTTATTATTGTTATTTACAGTAAAGATGAAACACTATATGATTTCGTGTTATCTATGCAAATCTTTAAAAAATACTTGATGGCTTATTACAGCTGGCTGATAACATAACCCCGCAGATATAATTTTTACCGCACTATCAATTAAATATATCACTTTATAGTGAGTATCACGATAAGATACCCTCATTAATATTAAAGTATCTTATTGAGCAAAAGTTGTGAATAATAAAGGACACGGTGTGAAATTTCTCATTCGTTGTTTATGTCTCTAATTATTTATGTAACAAAAATACATACACTCATGCCTGCTTCCTATGGGGGTAGGCAGAAACTATAGAATAAAAGTAGCACCTAATAATTGTGGATTTGTTTTAAAATAATTTAAACTAGAGTTCCCTTACAGTTGGTAATTATTATTTTAAAGTATTGAAAATAATCACAGCTTTCCACTTTTTCTTGGGATTATTATATTTGTAAAAAAGCATTATCAGTTCATTATGAATAACCATTTTATTCGATTTTTATATTTCATTTTTCGGGTTGTACAAATATAGTGTGTAGGTACCATGTTTGTGTGTGTCTGTGTGTATAATATAGGTACATAAATAACCGTTCATTAAAACCAACAATTGTTAAATTATATGAAGCTGTCAGAGTGTCGACAGTATCTTTTGATTGATGCTTGAAAATTGAGGCTTAAAAATATATTACCTCGTTCTTAGTTGTAACCATAATTTTTAATGGAAAATTACACACCATGTCTCTACGTTGACATACCATTTAAGGTACGCGGGTAAATGTCAAAACGTCTTAATTATTCATGTGTTTATAAAATATTCTGATACACGTCGAGTTACAGGTGATACCTGTTATAGCCTTATATTATGTTTTAATAAGCATATATTTATATATATCTGTTCTAAACTAGCCACGAATTTATTACTATGGGAGTGACGGCTTTTATAATTAACAGAGTCGAACATCTTTAATGTTTAGGTACTCGTGGTAAATATATTTTGCTACTGTATGCTTTGTCAGCGGCTTCGCCCTCATGGAGGTCGGAAATTATCCCACGATACCTCACTACCGGGATAAATAGTATGCTATCTTTTAATCAAGATTATAAACTATATGTGTACCAAATTTTATCCAAATCCGCTCTGTCATTTTTGCGTGATTGAGTAACAAACCAACGATAAAAACTTTCACATTCATAATATTTGTAGGAAAATCCTACTTAGAAGACGAAATGTTGATAATACTTCTCAACAACCTAACTAAAATTATTATTTAATTATCACATTATCACGGAATTCTCCTGCCCATATAGGCAATCATCATTCGATGATTACCTATAAATGACCTCATTAACCTCATTAACATAAAAAATATAATGCTAACACAAAAGTCAACTTTCGATAACTATAAGAAATTTAAAGTAATTATAAATGCCATCGAGGACGTTGTAACCTAAATCATTTACCTAAAAATGTATATTTATTTTAAAAAAAACAGTCAGATAAGAATAAGCTTCTTTTCAAAGTTCGTTTAAAAAAAAAAACCAGTCTTCTTTCACCATAAAAAATAATTAAGTTTCTTACTGTACCTATTAACTATTTCAGAAATAATTGAAAAAAACAATTGTGAAAATCAAAATCAGTATCGTTCATTTTCATAGAAAGACCGATGTGATCTGTCAATTGTTTGACCTATCAATTAAAGAATAAACTAAATATGTATCAGTCTTAAATTCTAAAAAAAAAACTATGAAGCAATACATGAAAATAAAATAAAAGTTACCTTCTAAGAAGGTGGGATCCCCTTAAAAATAAAAATACATTTCTAATGCTTAATTCAGTACAATAACATCTATAAGTCTTTACATGGCAATGTATAGTATAAACAGTATTATTATAGTTACATTACATAGAATACTTGAGAATCGTGATGCTTAATATACCATGAGACCTTACTTAACACGTGAGGGTGATTGCAAACGATTGACTTCTTATTGTATCGATAACGTCTACTGACATCAGCCATCGGTGTATGGACGGAAAAAAAATGGGGGTCGTCTATGAACCACATTACGATTTTCTTTAGTTTTTCCAAGTAAAGTTAATGTTTCAGAGAAGGTAATGACCATCAAGATAATCCAAAGTTTAATAAATTGAAATACTTGTAATTTATTGAGAATAATTTTCAGCACCACAATATCAGACTTATTGGCTAGAATAGGCCTGTCAGTGATGATAGACCGATCCCAGTACAATTATCATCATCAGCCTATAATGTTCCCACTGCTGGGACACAGGCCTCCTCTCGGTGAGAAGGAGACAGTACAATACATTACATTAATTCTTAAACCATCTTCTCTTCTTTGATAGACATGTGGTCATTCCATTCACTCTCATTGATTCTTCAGTCATTCTTCACCTACATACCTACGTGGTTAATGGACGACCCCATATTACCGATCTCAGGAATTTCATAATAAAAGTCTACCGTCTGGCCATTCACCCTTACAAGTCCATACGCCAGTTACGCCACCCAGCAATGTAAGGAATATTGCTGGATGGTATATGAACGAGCCCAAATCACTGACTTTAGGAATGTGATAGTATAATGTAGCGGCCTTGTCACTCATCTGCACTTCACACATCAATTTATTAAGTGAGCGATTTTAATTCAGTGTCGGACAACATTATTACAAGTCGGAAGGTGTGAAGAGCCCTTTAGGGTCGCTCGCGTCACTGTAGTTACATAGGGACGATGAGCTGCCAACCTGTTACTGCTCATGTCATTGAAATCTACTTTTATATCTCATTAAAGTGTGCCAAAATGCGGTTTGGCGCCAATGTTGCTTAACCCGTTAAAGTCCATCATGTGGTATCACCACGTTCGTACAAAACAAAGGGTATAATTGTTTATAGACGAGAAAATTCCAACTTAATTTTGGCGATGTAATAAATAAGATAATAAAATGCCATCGAGAAAAAAAAAAGAATGTCTCTGCAATTATGCTTGTTGAAATTTTAATAACTGCGCAGCACACCTGTCGTTTTACGGAATAAATGTGGTTCCTTAATCAAAATTAATTATGAATTGAGAATCATATTTGCTATTAATCGACAATCATTTAAAATAACGGTCTTAAATTACTTAATTTTGTGTGAATAATATTCAACGGTATTCAACGTAAAATTTACAAGAAAAATGCGACAGGAAGGTGTGTCTTTTATTTATGGCAAAATTATATTTTAAGATACAGCATGAAAGTGGCGATGGCTCTATAGCCTGGGGTCAATGATTATATATACATATTAATAATCGCGCAAGTTGGATCATTTAGCTCCCTTCATAATGATGCTGATCCATGTGTCATGTAAGGGAACGCGCGCCGTCAGTTGGGACCGGGCGGCGATCTCTTAGCTGCCACGGCTTATTTTAATCATTTTAAATTTCGATTGTTTTTTTTTATAATTGTTGTTCTCTGGACGGTTTTAACGTCATCTTCTTTTGTACATCGTTTCTCAAATTAAACAAATTCATTTTTTTTTTTTTCGTTACATAAATTCTAGTTTTGAAATGGGTAAATTCTGTCATATTAATTTCTGACGACCCCTTGACATTTCAAAAGTGTCTACAAATGGTTAGTTAGTTAAAAGAAATGGTTTGAGTTTGAATTTAAATGTCTACACATTACGATTACTTTGATTAATTCATAAACTGTACCACAGAAGTGTTTTTTTTTAGAAAATGCATTAAAGCTGTTAACGGAAGAGATGGCTGCATAAACATTGATATTGCATTAATTGCCCAAACACAAATTAAGACCAAAAGCTAACTTTTGACACGTGTCCTTTTCCGGGTTAAGGCGAAATCCACGATATTCGAGTTTTATAACGTTTTTTACAATTTGCAGTATCAAGTTGGACGATGACTTAAATATGTTTCGCGACTGTATAAAAACATTTAATAATTACGTAACAATAAAAATACGGTCGTGCAAAGAGATTTAAGACAAATAGAGAGGCCATCTGAAGAAATGTCTTAGAAAAATTGTGATCCCATGACTCAGTGACGCCATCTAGCATAGTATAGCAAAATTAGAACGGCTATGAAAAACATTTTTGTACAAAATTTTACTCTCCAGCGTCAGTAACGCCATCTAGCTTTGAATAGCAAACATTCAAATATAAAAACTTATTAAGGATGTAATTTCATCAATTCTCTATCGATATAATGTATCGATAATATTGAAAAGTGACTATTGATTCTCTCTATCGGCTCTACATAATATGGCCGATCACGCGATATCGCGTGCTTGCTACTAACAATTTTGTATGCGCAAAATCTGTGGCCATATGGGATTAACCATCAATCTGTGTTTGGCACTCAACGTGTTAAGAAATTAAAACAAATAATATGAGAATACTACTTACATAGGTACATAAAAACAAACATAACATATACATACAGAGTTCTAAAATAAATATCTACGTGAGCGAACAGCACTATTGTTGCTAAATTGATATTTTATTTAAATGACTTATGTTCAAATAGTTTTGAATTTTACTAACCTAATTAAATATTATCGATAACAAAGTCGATAAACATCATAACATCTCTGCAAGGCAGTAGTAAAGCTACTCAGCAATAGAGAGCATTTATTACAACATTATCGTATGTTCTAGAACTATACATGAATATTATTTAATTATAATTACTGAGAAATATTAAAGAATACTTGCGAAAATAAACCGAAGTTAGGTCCAGACGTTTTACCATAGCGTGATTTGCAATAGCGTAAATCGCAACTTGGCATATTTATTTAAGAAATGTTTTTCTTTTCTTGTCAAACGGACACAAATGCGTGTTGACATGCAGACATGCTATCCTAGACTAAACGCCATATGACCACTAGGCCATAAGTATTGGATTACGAGTTTGTTCGTTATGTCCCGTCTATTGATTTAATGTCTTTGCGGTCGTGAAACAAAGTCAGTTTTCATTACAGAAACACAGATGGCACCACCTGTTGCTTATTCAGTTAGTCACGACTCATCGTCTGGATTAAACTCAGTCTTAACTTTCGGGTTTTTATTCTTAGCCGACCCTTCATAGTACAGAGACACTATAGAATGCTTCTTACAAAAAGCCCACCACCATCGGAACCCTGTCAGACCTATGAACGAGAACGCCGGGTCCCTTATCCTTCTCAACTTTTCTACGTACGGCAGAACTTCTTTTAGGGACTTTTTAGTTCGTCTATTGTAAGGAGACACGTTCGTTTCGCAGCAGAAATCTAACACGGCCCTCTCTTCACTGGCCAGAAGACTAGCTTCGTCTAAGACGGCCATTCGTTTCGATTTTCCTAGAATGTTATCGTATAACGTTCCCTTGGGAATGCCGTAGTGCGTGGCGGCTTGCGTGAACCTCATCCTCTGGGTGACGACGGCTTGTATGGCTTCCTGCAGCTGAGTCTGTGTCCACGTGGGAGACTTCAGCTTCCGAGTGCTATGACCGTGGTAATCTGACAAGGTGGGGTAACAAAAACTTTCAAACATTAACAAATCCATATCAATTTGATGCAGTAGTTTTTAAACAGTCAATTAGATTACGGTCCGAGTGAGTACATCGTTGAAACTTTATCAATCTTTCAACGACACTCAGACCATTTTTTATCATCTTTTTTATAAACAGTAAAATATACAGTAGTCGTTACTCTAGATTGAAAATAATTCCAATGATTGAACAGATTAGATCGGTTTCGAATTGTCCTAGATTTTCTGAATAAAAGGCGTGTGCTGAATATCAGCGCCACCGATTGTGCTATGCCTATGAATGAGATAGCTGGTAAAACAAATATATATGTATATGCACGCGAGAATATTTTAAGTCTCTGTGAACGAAGGTTTGTGGGTTTTCAGCTTATTATTTTTGATAACTAACGAATCTTTTGCTGAATTCGTGCGCGTCCGTGTTTTTGCCACGCTGAACCTGAATCAGTGACTTCAGCCAAAACTATTAAGAAAATGATAAATAAATTCGTTTGTTTATTGGTTCTAAGGGGAGTAATTTTGAGAAGCATTGATCAGTGATGAACTTAAGCACCCTGGCCGTCTGCCGGCGTAGCATGACCAATTCTATATCTATTCCACTAAGAACAAAAAAAAGTTCCTTATGTATTTTAATTCTGTAAAAATGTTTCTATCTCATCATTAGTAGAGAGAAATAGTCATCATACTTGACATCGTACTCTTGTCGACTGAAGAACAAAAACATCTCTTTTCTTCAGTTTTACACAATTTTTTCTACGGTACAATCTATCATTTTGTCTTCTCTTCCGTCGACAAATTCCGTTTCTATGGCGGTCATGTTACGCGTGCTGGTCTTCTACTATTCTTGCATTTTAAATTCTCAAATATTTTTTATAAAAGAAAGAATCCAGAAAACTAGTTTCTTTTTACAAAATCCTTCACTTAAGGAGGATGCGCTAACGTAGCCCGAGAAATTCAAATATTCTTACATCTTTTCTGCAATTTGCAGGCCGATTTGCAAAATATGAATTTCCCGCGCTTTCCCCTTAAAGTCCCTTTATTGTAAATTTGTAACATGTCTTTTTTTTGTGGAAAGTGGGCGCGCATAGTTCTATTCCTACGCCAAGACCCTAACCAGCACGCTGTCTGTTCTAATTATTGCCTGAACATTTCCCCAATAACCCTATATTGTTCAGAAATACTCCTAAACGAATATTGAATGAACCATTACAAAAGGAACTCATTTATAAAAGGGACACATTTATCATAACAATTAAATTATGGCACTTGACTAGGGATACATCTACAATTACGATTAAATTATGACACAGCTAATTCGCCTGAACTAGATTCAAACCAGGCTAGAAAAAAATGACCGAACTCCTGATTGAAACCAAGCTAGACATTTATACCGATCTCCTGATGCCTGATAGTTTACTTTACCTAAACTGACGTCACCATACGAGTAATAACAACCACGAGAAACTAAGGAAACGAGTTACTTGTACGTTCACAATGTAAGACATCCAGCTAAGTACAATGTCAGTTTTTTATGCCATTAAGCTATAAATTTCACTTACAGTAAGTACGAACGACCATCGTTACCCTAACAATGTAGCATTGAGATAATATAATAGTGTTTGTATATTATTTTCTCACGTTATGATGACAGGAAAGAATAGAAGTAATTATCAATGAGAAGTATTTGCAATAAAATACTGTGACTGACTATGTTTTGCCATTTATTATTGTATTATAATGCGCGCGAACTATCAATAAAATGATGATAGACCTGTTCAGTCATCAGGATTTCTATTATTTTTGTCACGCACGTATATGTTTCTGCTTTTATTACGAATCAATCATTTAAAGGGGAAGCGACAGGGTATAGCCCGTGCAATTCAAATGTTCGTTTTTTGCTATTTGCAGTGTCAGGCTGTGAGTTGAACAAAATATGACTATTTCTTTGAAAACGTCATTCAATGGAATTAAATAAACTTACTTACTTTTATTGATGGTTATACTTCTGTAAAGCCATATTTGTTACGATCTCTAGTCATATTTTAATTGACAAACACATTGACACTGATCTTGCAAATTGCAAAAATCGTAAGAAAGTTGAATAATACGGATTACCTTAGCGCACTCTCCTTAAACGAACTTCAACGCTACTGCATCAATAAAATACGGATTTCAAATGAAAATTAAAAATTAAATGGCATGCTTGAAATCAAATATAAATAAGTAAAAATAAACAATAATAAAGCACGTAATTATAAAACAAAAGAACGATTAGTAAAAACATTTGACAATTTGAACGATGTAATTTTTATCAAAGTAAAACCATAATTGAAAGTAAATCTTCCAGACCTTAACACTAGAAGTGCGGGCGTCCCAAATTTGACCCATTTCGATGTTCTTCCTGCTCTAATTAATATTTTATTATACATATAATCGTAACTTTTTATGACTTTTCATGAAATATGATGATTATTATATTTATTATTTATACGAGACTTCAACCACGTAATTGCAATATACATATTTTTGTATCCAAATTTACTTCACTCGGTATGTTCAGCGCTTCTAGTGATAAGTAAGATGGGGCAAAATAGCACCTCAACCAAATATTGCTCACTACAATATTTGACTACAAAACCATTAGAATAAGCTTTCAGTAAATTCTATGAATTTTACTTTTAGAATTAAAATTACCAAAACGCCGAACACCATATGACGCATTTTTTTGTTAATTACTTTAAAAATACTCAGTTATTAACTTGGTACTCAAGTGCTATATTCGAGTGCTATGCATAGTGCTAAATAAAAATAGATAACGAACCTGCAATTGCTGCAGATGTGGAGGCTCCAAGCCAGGCTTGGGAGTTTTCAATCATTTTGGCCTGCGAACAAAGAAAATGCTGTTAGCAATCATGGAAATAAATAAGAAAACTTACCATAATTTGGCACACAAGCCAACCTCATCTATAGGCCTGTAAGGTCAAAAGGAGTTAGCCACTTCAGTTAAGAAGAAATAGTCACAGACTAGCTATTGCCCACGGCTTAGCCCATGTGGAGGTCGAAAATTATCCCACGGGAGCAGACTCCGGGATAAAAAGTATCCTGTGTTAATTCAGGTTGTAAACTATCAGTATGCCAAATTTCAGCGTCATTTTGCGCGATTGAGTTACAAAATATCTATACATACTTACAAAAATTCACATTTATAATATTAGTAAAAGAGAAGGATAATTCTAATAATTGTTTCATAGATGGTACGGAACTGATTTTGAGAGGAGCACCAAAAGCACAGCCTCCACGATGACCCATCACGCTTGTCGCCACCGTATGTAAAACCACAGGGACATTTTTTTAATATGTCGTGTCACATTTCAGCTGAAAAAAGTTTGTTCGCTTACAGGATAACATCATGTGGCAAGAGATGTCAAGCGCAATAAAAATATCATTTTTCACTGAAATTGTTTACGGCTTGGCTCGTACGGGGCGGAACAAATCAACCGAACGGCTAACGTTTATGTGAAATGAAAACAATACAACGTGAGGAAATCTCACACTTACCAATTAATGGCACAAACATCAGAAACAAAATCGTGCTTTATTCTCTTTCATTAACAAAGTAATGGACACCGCACATAGGTAGTAAAGTATATAAAACAGCGTTCTAAATCTTGTGCCGACACAATTACAACAAAGGTTTAACAAGTCGGCTTCATTACCGTACAATAATAATAACGGTCAGATGAAAAAGAACAATTCGTCAGTTAATTTACAATTTCCCATCTCGAACAGGAAGTTTACGATTGCACATTTTATCGATCGCTACTGTAGATCACGCGTCGCTCGGACGCGCCGCCCGCGCCGCGCCGCCGCGCAAGCGCGCGTTTATTTACGTCCACCCTGTAATTGTTGGAGCAAAGAGCGGCATTTCTTTGTGCCCAGCGCTACAACTAAACACTATCGAAGTTTTAATTGTGAACGCAGACAAAAGCCGGCCATTTTACGGCGGCAATAACGGAACGCAGTTCAATCTACAAATAAAATCTTTTATTAAGTTAGCCGGGCGACGACGCGCGCGCCGCTAGTCGTGTTTACAAAACGCACACGTGCCCTAAGTACCGGTTGAAACGTTCCGATGTATTGTTTGTTTACCCGAATAAAACACTAAAATCCAATTCAATAACAAAGAATTAAAGATCCCGAAATAAAATTTATTGCCAGTGTACGATAAAATAGATTTATGTAGGCGCGGGTGGGTGAATGGGGGGGGGGGGGGGTGAGGTGCGGCTGAACGCGACCGCCTCGATCATATTATTAAATTAGGTACACTCGGTCAACTAAATAACAATCTGTTTGTATGAAACGGAGACCGTTATAGGAAGAAATCAAGAAGTTGTTCTGAGGACGTGGGACAGGGGTGAGTAGTGTTCATAAATGTCGTTATAGACGTGTGACGTGTGACGCGTCGGAGTGGGGGACATGTATCGCTAACTTGTTGAGCCGGGCGACGTCATCGACGTAAGCAGCTGTTTGACGAGGGTAAGGGGGCGTAATCGGCGATTTGTAAGCTCATCCTCAGAGCTTGTTACAAGCTTAACCGCTAATGTACTAGATCTCTCTGATCTCGTCTGGGACTGTGTTAGTCCATATTTTATAATAATGCACCTAGGTCCTAGGTTCTCAAAGAAAATTACCAAGGCAGAACATAATAATTATGCCGATCTATTTTAGATTTTAAAACTGTACTATAATAATATGAATCACGAACAACAATACAAAGTTATACTTTGTTAAAAGAACTGTTCCCAATTTCATCAACTCACTTGCTTAGTTACATCGATAAAGAACATGTGGGTAAGTACCTAATTAAGTCCTAAGATCACTTGACATTGTTTGTCATCATTACGTCATTAAGTTCGTCAGTGTCCACCTGTCCAATTAGGATGTTCTTCTCTAAGGAATGACTTGAAATTCAGACATTTTTGTCAGACGATATAAAGTTATAAAGAATTTAATTCTAGTTCTGGTCGCTCGGTGGTCGAAATTCGACCATAATTAATTTAAAGCTAAAAGCTTTATTATACAAAATTTTAGCCTTCTGCAGTCCCCCCCCCCCCATATAAACTTTACCTTAGCCAAACATACTCCTGCCAGGGTCGCGAGATTGTTCGAAAGAGATACCGTGACCCTGGCATATGGGCAACTGAAGGAACACGGGTAGGTTTTAGTCAGTAAAAGTCTGACAGGCCCGCTCCGCCCAGAGCGGGAGGAGTCATTTGATGATTTCCCATCCAGAAAAAAAAAGCCAAACATACTCCTCCGTCCGCGTAATTTTCGTAAACGGGTACAGTTTTTTCTTCACGTATTAATATATGCATAATAATTAGTAATGCACACTTGCTTTTCCAATCATTCTCATCCAGCACGCCGCCGCGTCGCTTGCAGCCCTCTTCCAGCGACCTCCTAAGCCGAAGTCCGTTACCCACAGAAGGGGACACGGAAGGGGGGTGCTTAGAGTGTTGTCGCTATAATTTTAAGTTTTTAAACCCTGGCTGGAGACTCGGGCAGGCAAGTTCAAAATTGATTTTCCAATTCTCAATTCCTATGGTTGACATCTACTTTGCTTGCCATAAGGGAAATATTTCAGTTTTTCGACACTGACAACCCTGAGCGTGTCGCCAAGTTGCTGAAAATAGCGATCATTTTAAGGCTGAATCAAAACAAAAATTTCAAATATTGTGTCTTTCAATTAACATAGCTTTACATATTTTTACGTAAAACAAAAATCTAGCACCATCTGCGCGAATAGCTTCCTAGATAGCAAATGAGTGCAATCCAGCGCATTAGTCGGTCATTATTTATGTTATTCCGGCGGCCGCGCGGCGTGGCGCCCCTCTAATCGAAACTTTGCGTACGAAACGCAATAATAAACTTCCGCGGTACCGCGCAATTACTGTCTATGTATGTTACGCGTAATAAGTCCGCCAGGCGGCCAGGCGGCCGGCGGCCCTAACGTACGATTTACGCGAAATTTAATTTCGCCGTTTTATAATCAAGGTACTCGTACCCTGCCTATCGTTAGCCGGTGGCCGAACATACTGAGAGCCCTAAAACAGAGTTCCTGGTTCATACTTTCGGTTGGCGGATATTTTTATTACAAATGCATTAGGTCGGCACCAGTCGGGGATCGCGGAAGACATATTGGTTCCCGTGGTCCTCGACGTAAGTGTGGGACGGAAAACCGGGGTGGTTTTAGTCAGTAAGAGTCTGACAGACCCCTCCGCCCACCCCAGGGCGGAGGACATCCATGAGGATTTCCACCTCGAGATAAAAAAAGGGCTTGTGGCTAAGTTATAATAGCCGCACGGGTTGATCGTCCAGGTTAAGCTACGCTTGCACCGGTTGGTCCATGGATGGGTGACCATCTTTACATACCAAGATCCTCCCGTGCCTCGGAAAGTACATTAAGCTGTTGCTCCCGGCTGTCTTTCGTGGATCTTAGACAGTCGTTACGGGTCGTCAGAAGCCAGAAAGTCTGACAGCCAGTCTTACCAATGGGTATCGCATTACCCCGTAACTGGGTTGTGGAGGTCAGATAGGCAGTCGCTCCATGTAAAATACTGGTATTCAGCTACATGCGGTTAGACTGGAAGCCGAGCCCAACATAGTTGGGCAAAGGCTAGGCAGATTGGCGCGAGGATGCGAAACGCCGGGGCGAAACTCCGCTGCCGCGACAAATCGCGGCACGGCGGACAGAGCTCCGGCAGGATCTCATGGCGACATGGCGGGTACGATTGTCGCAACCCAGCGCAGGGCACGCCACAATTGCGGCGGTAAGTCCCCTCTTTGAGGAGTGGATAGAGAGGCGCCACGGCGTCCTCACCTTCCGCCTGACGCAGGTTCTCACCGGGCATGGGTGCTTCGGTGGGTTCCTGTTCAGGATAAAGCGGGAGGAAACGCCCGGGTGTTTCCATTGTGAGGATCGTCTAGAGGACACGGTGGACCATACGGTGGAAGTGTGCCCTGCCTGGGCGGAGCACCGCCGTGTCCTCGTGGAGGCGATCGGCGGCGGCGACCTCTCGCGTCCGGCCCTGGTGCGAGCTATGGTACGGAGCGAGAGGGCATGGGAACCCGTCACCTCCTTCTGCGAAGCAGTAATGCTCGCGAAGGAGGAGGCGGGGCGCGTGAGGGAATGGCAGTCTCTGCGCCCTCACGTCCCTAGCCGCCGCAGGAGGAGACGCCCCGGGCGCCGGGAGTCGATTGCGGACTCCCGGCCACCGTAGGCGCGAGCTTGCGGGTGGCGATCAATGGGTAGCTCGCCGCCCGGTAAGGACCAGGCTCGGGTCGACGGCGCGTAGTGTTCCACGCGCGCCTCAAAGAGATGTCAGCAACACTGAAGGGGTCTGCTAGGACCGATGCCTGCCAGGGTCGCAGGAACACGGGTGGGTTTTAGTCAGTAAAAGTCTGACATGCCCTCCCGCTCCGCCCAGAGCGGGAGAAGTCATTTGATGATTTCCCATACAAAAAAAAAAAAAAAAAAAAAAGGCTAGGCAGATGATGATGATGTATTAGGTTGGTCAAAAAGTGCTCCGGATATTAATAGCAAATCGCCCGCGAAATTACAATTTACTGATCATTTTGTAAGTTTCAGGTCAATATCCGGTTGTATGTTGCTCAAAATAAGAGTCACGGCCATAACGAATATTGCTTTATAAAATTATAATCTTTAAAATCATCAATACTAAGGTCGGTATGTCCATTGAATCCACGGCGATTAATCGCAGGGTCTTGGTATGTGAAGACGCTCACCTATCCACAAAGCAACCGCGGCAACCGTAGCGTAACTTAGGCCGACGCGTGCGGCTGTAATTAGTAACCCACAAAAAGCCACTCCTCAATCAGAATTACCAAAGTCTAAAATTAATGTGATAGCCTGTAATTATCTCACCTTCACGAAGAGGACAAGATGATGACAAATTAGAGCCTAGCCGTGTAAACACCCGCCCGGTAAGGGCCAGGCTCGGGTCGACGGCGCGTAGTGTTCCACGCGCGCCTCAAAGAGATGTCAGCAGTACTGAAGGGGTCTGCTAGGACCGATGCCTGCCAGGATCGCGAGATTGTTCGAAAGAGATACCGTAACCCTGACACATGGGCAACTGAAGGAACACGGCTGGGTTTTAGTCAGTAAAAGTCTGACACGCCCTCCCGCTCCGCCCAAGAGCGGGACGTCATTTGATGACTTCCTACCCACAAAAAAAAGCCGTGTAAACACAATTAAATGTCGATATTATTACTAGACAGGTCTTGAGCACCATCTAAATTAGCAAGCCCGGAGACCATGTCGGTGGTCAGTGGGCTAACTAATTTAGATGAAGGTTGTAATTGCATGCAAGTGCGCTGTCTTGGCACATCCGTCATCACATCACATGGACATCAGTCGTCGATAATTATCGAAGCTAAATAGTAAACTTGGTCAGGTACGTAGACCACCTTAACTGCGTACCACAACTATTAATCACAATCTGAATCATCATCATCATCATCATCATTTCAGCCGTGAGACGTCCACTGCTGGACTTAGGCCTCCCCCGATTTGGGGGGCTTTGCCATAATCGCCACGCTTGGCAGGCGGGTTGGCGATCGCAGTATGGTGGTAAAATGCATAGAGAACGCTGCTGCCCATTCTCTAGTAAGTCCCTTAGTCGCCTTTTACGACACCCACGGGAAGAAATGGGGTGGTGGTATTCTTTACGTCCGGCACCACACGGTACAATCTGAATCATGTTGAAGGATATTGCCAATCCATTGCTTCATTTGTTTGGGAAAATTGTCTGCTCAACAAGGTAAATAACGCAATGGATGCTGTAGAACTGTCAAAATGAACGCCCTCCTACGGTTATGACCACAGGCGCGTTCATGGCTTATCATTTATCATCCATAATAACTCAGAGTTTCTAGTTGTAGTTTAAATTTTTCATTGTTTTATTTTTTCTCTTTGTTTCTAATTATTATTATAATATTATTTTCATATTCATGTGTTTCCCTAAATAAATGTAAATGTTTGCCTCACTTGGGGAGAGACTGGACCTCGTCGACACACGGAATCCTAGTGTGGGGTCCAGGGCATTTGTAAAAATCTAGCTTAGGCGCTATATAATCTGTTCTTTGTTTTTTTTTTCTAATATTGTGCTGTGTTTTATATGTTTTGGTGTCGTCGTTGTTCCAAATTGGAATTCTCGACCATTAAAAAGTTATAGACTACAATCCAAAAACTACAGGGTAGGACTTAGGAGATCAAGACTCGACTTAGACTTATTAACAGACCAGTTTTGTAACATTGGCTGCTATTATTTCTGCTAATCCTATCGGAACAAATAATATCATCAACAATATTTAAACCCAACTAGTTTCCAATTTATTTAATTCCTTATTGTTAGCCGGCCTACGAGTTCCTTTCAATTTGCTATGATAAAGCTTATGCTATTTCCCCGTTAATACAGGCTGATTCATTTGTTCCGAGATACAGTTGGCGAAGAATGGCTGGGGAAGGGCGCGTCAAAGGGGGTGAGGGGGGAGGTGGAGGGGTGGCGCTCCGAGGGGCGAAGGATAAAACTAATCACACATCCTCTTCATAGAGCGTTATGGTGTGGGGTCACTATGAAAGACGAAAGCGACAGGAGCCCGGAAAATACCTCAGATTTATGTACTGACTGAAAATTCAGTCAACTCTTGACACTTGTCAAGTTTTTGCCCTTGGTCCCGGCTGTCAGTCGTGGATCTTTAACAATTGTTTCAAGGCGTCAGAATCCCGAAAGTTTGACAACCAGTCCTTCTAAAGGGTATAGGCTTACCCAATAAATATGTTGTGGAGGTCATTTTGGCAGTCACTCCATGTAAAATACTGGTGGCTATTCAGCTATATCCGGTTAGACAGGAAGCCGACCCCAATATAGTTGAGAAACGGTAAAGTGCCTAAATAAGACTCACTGACAAATGCTGTCACCACTCCCTCATCCACAAACATTCAAGAAGAACGAGAAAATAATAAGGAATAGTTCACACCCATTCAGCAACACATCACAGTTACAGCAGCCTCGCTCAGCGACAGTGGCGCCCCGCCCCTACGTCGCTCCTGCATTATCCATTTCCACATTAGTGTCTTTTTGTTCCCCGTTTGATTGTTTAAACGTGCGTCGATGCGGTATCCAGTGGTTACTATTTCCACTCCTCTCACTCGAAATGGCCTCAGTCGATTGTGGAAAAATGCTTCTCTTATTGTTACTGAAGGAACAATAAGCGCTTCATTTTATATGTTTACAGCGTCTGAAGCTTGACAGGCACTTTACCTCTCTATTACACATTCGCGGTCCGGCCCATTGTTTGTGTCCGCCATTGCTTTTTTCTCTTTAACCTTTTTAAGTTACGTTTGCTGTGTTAACTAAGATTCGATTTGGTTATTGCGATGTTTTGACAAGGAGATTGTAATGAAATTAGTTTTTGTATTAACTTAAAATATGTATGTTTGGGGTCTAATGTCTGTTAGATCATGGTCATTTAGATTTGTTGTTTTCTCTCTTTCTTTTGAATTTGGCTGCATCCTGTATAATTAATGTGCCAAATGGAAATACTGAATTTTTAATGCGGTATCCTCTGTAACCCGTAAAAATACAATGGTGGCTCCCTAATTTATGCAAGAATCGTTCAATTACGCGACGTACGTCAGACCTACTTATACAATAACCATAAATGTCATTAACCATCTGTCGTTCATAAGGACAGACAAGTACTTAACAATGCATTGTTATAAAAAAACCGCAGCGCCTGATAAATCGTCGCACTCTGTATATCGTTTTACAAATCACGTTTTGCCATTACGAACCTTAATCTAACCATCCAAAGTCTATTTTCTATTGCATTCAAAATAATCTTGTGACATTTTCAGCATCGTTACTCACTCTGAAATTAACCTTAGTCCACATGATGTTAAAGCTGATATTAGAGGGGATGATTATGTTTTAGTATTCTTGTTATATTGACTTTGGGTTATAAAGAGCGGAATAAACCCTTGTCGTGATATTATTGTTGTTTACGAGTGAGATACACAATTTTCCGCTATTCATATTATTAAGATAGAGGTATAAGAAATACTATTGAGTGAACAGAATATTTATTATTTAGTAGCTTGTGCTCGCGGCTTCACCCGAAAAATCCCCGTTTGTGGTCCCCTTAAAGGTGTAATTTTGACCTAGTTTCGGCTGTGCGTAAATATCAGTCAGTCAGTCCCTTTTTCTTTAATTTTGTAATCAAGTTATATAACTTGTTTATAATTTAATTGTTAGTGCAATTAACGAAAAATGTCGTTTATAGTTCATTTCTTGCTATGCCAAATTTTTTAATGCCCAAATTTCCTTCCCGAAATCAGTAACTCGGTTTTATAGAATGACATGCAGAATTGTGATTTGAGTTAAAATAGCCGTTTATTTAGCTAAGGGTTGGTAACTGACATACTGGACAATTTCCCCGTGAAACCACAAACCAACTAACTTCCTATGCAATGGTACGCAGCGAACATGTCTGCTGCAATGTCCTGTCGATATTAGGAGGTGTATCTTGAGGAAATTAGATCGGTATGGTGAGATGGTTCCAGTTGAGGAAATAATACCACCACGTAGACAGATTTTTTTTTTGTCAGTTCTTAACTACAGGCAGTTCTTAACATCAGTGACAAATGCGTGCAATGACTGAACAGGTCCAGTCAATCTGTGTGGTTCTTTCCTCCAAAGATCATTTCAGAGATCAATCTACTTACATGATTTGACCAAGACTATGTCTGGACTTTAAAAGAGACAAACATCTCTGAATTTTTTCGGCCTTTCTTCTCAGAGTAGTCAGATAGGAAACGCCGACCTTATCACTTTTTAAAATAGGATTGACGTATACAGGATTTTTTTTTAACCAGTGCGCAAATTGTTTTTGGTGGTTCAGTATCAGTAATAGAACACATTTCAATAATTTTTTCAATACTTTTATTTTTTATTTTTATCCGATCTTAAATCAGTAAACTGTGGGCATCCTACATATTTCGTAATATGATATTGACAATAGTAACAGGTCAGTAACCGCGCGCTATAGGTAGGTACTTTGAACTTCTTAGAATTTTTACCGATTGAACAGCTGGTCGGTCGTTCACCTTCGCCGCCGCACCGGCGCCGCGCGCATGTTACCATACAAACCAGTTTCTAAATAAACATGTTTCGTTAACGATAACTTAATTTTTTTATACTAAGATATATCAAAATAAAAATTGCACGGTCATTATAACTCATTTAAGTTTAATTTGTTAAAATTTGCGCACTGGATAAAAACTTATCCTGTTAAGTGTTTGTACAAACCTACTTACACAAATAAAATCATTTATCATTTACAAAAAGGCTAGATAGAGCCTGCTTTAAAAAAATCCTTGAATTGAGCATGGCTCCTGGTAAGTACACAAAATTGACTTCTATATAAAAAAAAAACCGAACGCTCACTGTATTGAATTGATAAAATACAGTACGGGAAGTAGGTGTATTTAAAATAATTTCAGGCTAGCTGTAGCTAATTCTACAGTGTAAACTATATTTTCCTGATAGTGGACATTATTGCTGTAAGTATAAATACGCGGTTGGAAATTGTATGGTCTACTCGCATGACAATGGTGGTAATTTCTTCATTCACTGAATGAACATTGTGTTACATTGATAGTGACTTTGAAAGTAGAAACCATAACATCAAGCCTTGTTACCTCGAAGAGTTGGGCAGAGGTGTAAATATAGTTCATCCAAATTTCGTCAGCTATTTTTAAGTCCCATATAGTTAGATGGCGAGCGAAAGTAGGATAGTACCGCTATCGCTGAACATGAGGTCCTGGGTTTGATACCCAGCTCGGGAAAAGAGTATTTATTTTTATTTTTTTTATAAATAGGTAATATATTACAGATTTAAATTAATAAAGAAAAAAATATATAACCTAAATTAAAAAAATAGCGTCTAAAAATCATCCGCATCGCTGTCGACTGGTAGTGTACCCAAGAGACTGGCGGCATTACCACGTTGTATGGCAATGAGTTATTGGGTTTTCTAACTAGAATTTCGCCACTTCGACCAGTACTGAACATCTCGCATCCAGCGCATACCTGCAGCCTTCAGAAGGTCGTCGGTACACCTTCTGGATGGTCTTCCAATATCTTGGGAGTTTTATACCAGTAGGTAATTTATGCACTTATTATGTCATCTCAATTTTCACATAATATACGAAACTGAGTATTGTTTTTTTACTTTTAAATTATTCACTGTATTGTTTGTTACCCTTTATTTAACTATGGCATGGTTAAGGCTTACGTTTTCCCTCTCCCCTCTCGATTCATAATTCACGGAAATTCTTTTTTGTAAACATTTACAATGTAAAGTTCATCAACAAAATAACAATAAAAGACTGCCTCATTGGGTTTGATTCTCATGTCGGGCAAAGTGCTCCTTAACATTTGTCAGTAGTAGCACAAAGTCTGGAAATGCGCCTCGTTGACGGCAATTAGCTGGCCCCCTATTGCATAGAAGGACTAGTTAAATAAAAATATAACTGGCGAAATATGCGTACAGTGCACACCTCTGTCGATCCCTCCGGAGAATACAACCGTGATGCTATGTCATCTGCCCAGCCTTTTCCCAAATACATTGAGGTCAGCTTCCAGTCTTACCGGAAGCAGCTGAGTACCAGTATTATAAATGGGGCGACTGCTTATCTGACCACACCCCTGTTGCTTGTTAATACGATACCCGTAGGTAAGACTGGTTGTCAGACTTTCGGGCTACTGACGACCCGTAACGTCAAGTTCCACGGATGATAGCCGAGACCAACAGCTTAACGTGCTTTCTGAAGAAAGTAAGGATGGTCACCCATCCACGGATCAACAGCGGCGTTGTCAACCCTTACCAATATGTTACGTAATGTAGCATAACACATACGTAGAAAACAAACACAAAATCATTATAACACACAACGAAATCTTTTAATTCTTAGCATTAATTACTGGGAACAAACGTCGTCCCGTACTGCTGTTTGCTTAAAACATTAGTACCTATATATGCTTATGTTAAACGGGAGGAAATTTATTTGACTTAGGCGTAGTTTCAGTGTTGGCGACGATGTAAGCAAGACAAACATGTTAATTTTCACCCTCTCTCCTATCGCCCTCTTACACCCCCACAGTCGGATAGGGCTGCCAAATATCGTTTTTAAATAGGACATTCATTTATGTTTTTTAAACTTTGAATGAGGCTGTAGTACCTACATTTTTAGGGGGCTTGTTTTTATGCTGATCTTACCTATGAGGTCAAAGTCAAGTACTTTTGTAATATGTACCTCTATGGACCTGTATTGGCAGAACAGAGGGCCGATGGGGTCGGAAAGACCGGCGACAGCGTACTGGAAGACGTAGCGTTGGAAGGCCTCCCACAAGATGGACCGATGACCTGGTGAAGGCCGCAGGAATACGTTGGATGCGAGAAGCACAGAACAGGTCGAAATGGCGGTGCCTGGGGGAGGCCTAAGTCCAGCAGTGGACGTCTTTCAGCTGTAATGATGATGATGGACGTGTATAGCTTTTCGGGGTAAACGGTGCTATGTTAAATGCATGAATGCATATGACAGTGTTTTAGTAGATATTTCTGAATGGATGGATGGATAGGATTTGTTGTGTGGTGTGGAGATCAAACGTGGGATAAGTCACACACTTTTATTATTAGGTCCATGGACCTATATGATCTATATATATGGATCAGAATTCATGAATACATATCCCACTGATTTCAGTAGATATTCCTGAATGCTAATTCCCGTTGTTGAAAACATTCAAAATCTAAGGGGTAATTGCGAAATACACAATTAGTAGGAACCGCTTTCATTTTGTCAGTTCCACAACATTAAGCAGACTATTATTTCGAACATATGAACGATTAGCATTTATTACCTACCTTCAAAATGTTTTAAATTCTTATTCTATTACGCAATTAAGTCGCTGGTAGCAAACTGGTATCAGCGAAAATCAATGTCAAATTCTTGTCAAAAATTTTGGGAAATTATCTCTAATTTCAGACTAGATTTATGACCAGAGGTCGGAGTAGGTAGATTGAAATGGGATCAATGAACTGGCACGTATATATTAGTACGGATAAGCCTCTGGGCTTCCGGTATTTTGAAACTAATTTCAAATATTGTAATGTGTAGAATAAAGAATACGTCAATATGAATAAGAAATGTTTATCCTTTTGCTATCTTTTTAATAGGACTATATAGGAGAACGGCCTTGTACAGTAAAAAAAAAAAAAAGTTTATCTAGGTATCGCATTCTATAAATTTCTAATGTAGTACCCAGTTTAAAAATCCTTACTTTTACAATATTTGATTCAATCCCGTAATTACCAAAATGAAATCCTGGAAAAAAGGCTTATCCTTGTTATGATTTCTATGACTATTCATGATGCGAGTACGTAAAATCAATCTACCTACTCCGACCTCTGTTTATGACAGATTGAGACTAGCGATAGAAGGCAAACGTTCTTACAAATACGGGCATGGATCTGCTTCCTCTTCATTCCGATCCAGCCCGCTATTTACTGCCCAGCTGCAGTGGTGCCCTAAGCCGAGGTCCGTACCCCACAGGAGGTGCCCTTAGCGAATAGGCGCTCTAGTCTTAAGTTTTTAAGCCGTGACTGGAGGTCTTAATTTATTTATATTTAGAGAAACAATTTCAACCCCTTTTGCTGGATCATTTCGTTCAAATTCAGCTCCGAATATTAGTTTTACTGTATTTCGAATATCAGCTGACAGCCCTAAGTAACGCTTCCAATTACAACATGGCCCGTTAGAGGGCGCCCTGAATTATATACCGACAACTTTGACGAACATTTATTTTTAATTTACCAACGGCTCCCGTGCCCCGTTCCGTTAGCACCGACATTACAAGGTCGTTGTATTATTCACGACGAATGTCAAACCTGACTTCCTTGCATATAGGGGCATACTGAATTAGGTAATGTGCTTATTAATAATACATACTAAATATCATTAAAGGGGAGATCCGTTTAAAAAAATATGTCAGTAACAGCTTCTGCCCGCGACTCTGTCCGCGTCAAATGTTTTGCTCTCCCGCCCAAACCCGTCGCATCGAATCGCCTGCCGTAACTTTTATCTTTTTGCTCGGCTCCTAAGGGCCCAACCATGATGCTTTATAGCCTTTTTCAACAAATGGGTTATCCAACACTAAGAATTTTTCGATTCAAACCAATAGTTCTTGAAATTAGCTCGTTCAGCGAAATAAACTCTGCGGTTTTTTAATATTAATAGTATACAAATGTCTGAAATCGTTAACCCGCCTTGAGCAAGTTTGGTTATCAATGTTCTTGCCTTCTCTGTACGAGTAGTGTCTTTGCCCTTAATATAGCTGTTGTTTTCCTGACTTTTTGCCAATGGTAGCCCAGCGGTGTCGGCCCCAGCTTACCTACGATTTGTAGTTCGTGAGTTCGAACCGCCTGGGTTCGCAGGAAGGCATTTTAGCATTTTATTTCATCACCACTGTTCATTTAATGGTGAAGGAAAATCGTGTGAGGAAACTGGCATGTCTTAGAAACAAAATCTAGAAGATATGCGACATTCACCAACCATTGCACAATCGATCGATTATGGTTCGGTCCCTCTCACAGAGAGGAGGCCGGTATCCCAGCAGTGGGAACATTATAGGCTTATTATGATGATGATGTTACCTGGCTTTTAACCTCACCTTGTTTTCACCGAAAAAATCCTGTCAAGCTATTTGTTTATCCCCTATTTTTATTAACTAACTCAAAAATGACAATATCGACACAAATAATCACACAAACAGTTATAGGCTACCGTTATAGCGTACCTTTATTGGCAAATGCAATCATAACACCGAAAACTCCGGAAAAGTTAGAAAATTAAAAAGTTGGAGGCAATTCACGCGACGGCCGACAGCCATTTTAACATCAAATACGACGACTTTTTGTATTTGCATTTACGCAGATTATACATATGAATTTATTTTTTATTTTAAAGGGTAAAGTGCATTGAAAATAGATGTCACAGTTTGTTACTTCGACATCATTTGTTTTTTAAATTTTATCATTTATTTACCATTAACATTAAACGTGTCCTACACATTATTTACGTATAGTAGAGAAAATCTCTCGCACTTTTCACATCTTGGGTATTAGCCCCAAAGATTAAAATCATTAGATTCGCCCTACCGCGTCAAAATATGACACACAATGACGCAGTGACTTGATTGTCATAGAAACGCTACTTAATGTCACGCTCATTCTTCCTCAGTATGGACACTTTTTCGCGTGACAAAGTACGGTCGGGGTAAATCTAGCGACTTAAATCTTTGGTTAGCCGCTGTACACACGACCGTGAAAACGAGCCGCGCCGGTGACGCAACACACGAACCTCCTTAACCCTAATTAACCGGACGAAAGCGAAAACGCGCGAGAAAAAGAAACGAGTTGTATAATTCGGGAAGCTAGTTACCCGCACGTCGAGCCAGACTCGTCCTTTTGTTTTTTTAATTAGTTGCCGCTTAAACTTTTGCGCGTTTTACGCTGTTCAATTTGTTCTCTTCTGTTATTTTTTTCCCGACCCCTTTCTATTTGAGTTTCGATGGACGTTATGCATTAAGGTTCCGCGAGTGCTTCCATGTTCATCAAAACAAATTTAGTAGTTTCTTTCTATATCATAGACTGACAGAACGCTTTGAATTATGAAGTATTCTCTAAAATTGTCATCCTGAAAATTTGAGTGAAGTCAGTACTTATGAAGTGAGCAGTCAGATGGGGGTGACAGTCCACTTCACCCAAGTTTTCACAGTGAGATTTTTACAAAACTGGATTACAGTCACAATAAAGATGAGGCTACAATGTGCTCATTCCATATTAATTTACACACCAGGGCTAGGGAGAGAGGCATTCGAGTAGTAATGATTTAACATTACACACCATTTGCTTAAGGAAAACAGAAATAAAATAAGATGATTTTATCATAACAAGAGGAAGGCGCGGCGCCAGTTTCGCTTACATTATTAAAACAAAACAATAGACACACAGACGAACAGAGGAACATACGCTGTACTAATGTAGTAAATTAATTATAAACAGGGCGCGGAAACTCTCGGGCCCCGTCTTAACAGACGATTAGTAATTGCGTTATCGTTCAATTTGTGCCATTAGTTCTCGAGCATGGCCGTCGACGAATGAAATTTCGATTTATTTTACGTTCGACCTTCTTTAGTATTAATATTAATTAATATTATTACAGCCGACGTGGCGGGAAGTGGGCGGTGAACTATTACAAAAAGAAGAACGCTTTGCCGTTGGGGTTGCAGATCTTACTGCACAGTAAGACAGAATAATAAAGTAAGATCTTAGTGATCACGCGCAGGTTAAGTTCATTCGCTGTCTTTACATCAAAATATATATTTTTTTGTCAATTATATATGCCAACATCAATATTATGTGCAGCCTTGCAGAAACAGCACTAAACAAATTAATATGTATTCTATCTATATAATTATTATAAAGCAAAATAGCATTTCATATCTGTGTGGCCGCATTGGCAGATTTTCATACAGATTTACATACATACAATCACGCCTTTTTCCCATGGGGGTAGGCAGAAACCACGGAACGCCACCTGCTACGATCTCTACACACTCATACAGACTTCATCACCAATAACAAGTTTGTCACGTCCGTAAGTGTCCGTGGCATCACAAAGGGCCCTATCTGAATACCAGCGCTGCGGTAGTTGTTTTTTTTTTACAAATATCGCAGCATTATGCTGAGATAGGAGCCTTTTTGGCCTCGCACAGGTCTTATTCTTTTAATTTTAGATCTTTTACCTTTTTGTTATCCTAAAAGTTTTTATGTTCTTTTTATTGTTTTTATATCCTGTGCGTGTCTCAAATAAAATATTTTTCTTTCTTTCTTTCACTAAGAGATTTTATTCCGGAAGGTTAAACGTGCATAAGATATTATTATGTGTCAAGTTGTAAAAAACGTATCAGTAGTTAGAGATAAAAGGATATAATATACGAAGTGTGCCTAAAACTACAAATATCCGCACGACTCTTGCGTATAAGCTGGCTATGTCAGCAAACCTTGCACATTCTATCAATTATCTGTACACAAGCACAATGCGAGTGCTTCGGCGATCAAGCCATAATAGACAATTCATTACTGGTCATGTTGTTATGTATGTACCTACTAGATAGAGAAAATTTGTCATCAACACAAAAAGTAGAAGAAGATGGTTCCTTACTACTGCACACCTCACTGAAAGATGCAGATAATAGTGAAGCAAAACGTAAAATAAACGTGATTCAGCATTTCATTTGTTTATAGAATTGTGACAACTTGAAGAAGGAGAAGAACGTGCGGGTAATCCAACAGTCGAGGACAGTTTGCGTGCAGAGAGCGCCTATTAAACCTCCGCCGTAGTAAAGAGGTGTCGCAGAGGCGTCGACAACGCACAATACGTCTCGCCTCGCGTCCCAACATTATCCCCGTGTTTACATTCCCGGCGTAATTCCTTTGAACTCGCATGTGGGCCCGAGGAAACGTAAAATAAACAGAACTTTCTCGTAATGTTTAATTAAATTAATCAGTTGGTTGATTAGTCGATGGTTCGCCGGCGTTGGCGTAAACAAAGCGCGTCGGCGGCGTGGCCGGGCTTTGATCTAGCGACTCACTCTCATCTCCACTATTGTTATATATTTGTGAGGTTCCCGCCGCACGCCGCCAGCTGCCGGCGCCTCGCGCCTCTTGTGCCACAGGGATGACACGCTCCATGTTTTTGCATTTTATATGAAATCAGATGATCAGCCGAGAACTGGCCAACTACTTTTTTGGCGCTATGAAAGCCTTTTATCAGATCAAGCCACAATAACAATTAAGAGTTACCTTCACAATTTATACGAACTGCTTATTTTGAACTTGCAAAACTCTCTTTCGCTACTTTTGCTGAAGAGAAACGTGGATTACCTACTAGGTACTTTTTCAGGGTCGGCGATCACCAATAGACCAATACTGTTTTACAAATAAAATAACATTATCTTATTATCATGAATTGCTTCTAAAGCAAAAAAAAACTGTCTTTAACTAGTTGAGCTAACTTTCACTTACAGAGCTAAGATTCAGATTTCATATATCTATTTATGTTTCTGTTGTTGCTTTGTTCAAGCAGAACAACTGCTTTCAAGTGGATGATGGCAGATTATTAATTTGTATCACCAGATCAATTTCTTTGTATCTTTGAAGTGCTTACTGGGTGTGCGTAGAGATTGTGTCTTTGTGTCTAAATTTGCTTTAGATTTTAGTTAGTATTTGTAAAATTCTGAGTTAAAGAAATACAAATTAAGTTTTTTTTTCGAAATGCAAGTCTACCCTCTTTTTAGTCAGTCGCAAAGTTTAGCGTTAGATATATCAGCGAAATTAAGTGAATATGAGTCTTCCAAGCAACGCCCTAAGCATAGATTTGATTCGATTTCAGTTCCTGTGACAATGCACCGTAGCTAAAATCCATTCGACTCAAACATGGCACTTGCCAAAAATTTGCAATTAAATTGCGAACAACGTTCTTGTCCAATGAAGAGCTTCTACATCCACGAGCTTTTGAACAGGCTTTGTCGGGGGTACCTCTTTACTAAACTACCCACTATTCTTATCCACATGTTTCTATTATCCGTTACCCTTGGCTGTAGACCTTTTTCCCAAATATTTGCTACATGTTGTCAAGAACAAAAAACATAGAGTCTTCCGCAGAAAGACGCGACTCATGTAGAACAATTTCCATGAAGTTTTCAGTCTCTATCATACGTTATCCTTGGCTGTAATTTCTTTTCCAAATATTGGCTTCATTTCGTCAAGATGAAAAATATAGTCTTCCACAGACAGACGCAAAACGAAGACGCGACAGTGCGACACGACTCTTCCCATGAATTTTTCACAGAAATTGTTTTACGAGACTCGCCTTAATAAATCTAGTATCAAAGCAAGTACAACTGGGTATGCAAAAAACGAAAGCATATGTTCTGTCACCCCTAGGAGTACAGGCTCCACCTATCTCTCTAGCATTATGTTTTACTTTCACTACATAGTACATTCAGTACATCGCAGAACGACGTGCTGAATCGCAATTTTAATTTATGTCAAAACCTCAGTTTTGGCACGCTTTTCATGCTGACAATCTTTTGTATTACAATGAGGATTTAAAAGAGAAGTCTAGCTTTATTTATTTTTTCAGTTTCTGTTCTCCTTGATGTAGATTATTAAAAGAGAAAATGTTTTTGCAGTAGGTAATTGAGTTGAGTTACTCAGTTCTAGGTAACAAAAGATTTTTGTATGGGTTTTGTCGTATAATTGACCGTTGTTTGCTATAGTAGATTCGTCCGGACTTAAATGTTTTTATATAAATATATTTTTTAATTTCACGTCCTCCTGAAACGTCCCTTACTCGAAAAAAAAAACTATATGATAAAACTCCAACCATTTACTAAACCAATAAAATAGTAATTAAAAGGCAGGTGCCACATCAGCGCAATCGATGGGACGAGCTGATCTTTCATGTTCACGCAGCTAACCCATGTCAGCACTATATGCTGGACAAAATGTAGATATTATTAGCGTACACGATACGGCGCCGGCGCCGGCGTTCGCTGAGCGACAGCTATCTCAATCTAACGGCTATGGTTCTCACTTCCATCGATTTAATGCTTTATTAATTATGTCGAAATCATCCGCTTTGGGTATAGGAACACAAAACATTCACTGGAAATTATGTTCTATATTTTATTTCAGTACAAGCTTTGACTACTTCTGTGTACACTGAATAAGTTCCGAAAAACTGTTCTGCCATTTCAGTGAATCGTTTTCGTCTCGGATTCATTGACAGGTGGGCAGGGGACAGGGAAACATCTTGTACTCCTAGGAGTGTTATTCCGTGAAATCGCAGTGATAAAGTAAATATTTGCCTCCAAATACGAAGGAATCACCCCAAAGCTCAGACCAAAACATAAAAACTGTGCATAAAACTCAACAACTGCCAAGTGATTTCAAGCTCACAATATGACCACAATTGACCACATCTCGACCGCACATTAATAAAAGAACATGTCTATATTTGTTTGTACGTACATAATCAACCAATAACTGAATAAGTAATAAAAAACCCGCGTTTCAATGGATCCAGTAGCGACGCGAAATTCCGTACGTTGAACGACGTATTGTTGTTAGCCGTATTTATAGCTTTAAGGAACCCCCCTCGGGACGGGCGAGCAATCAGGGACGTCGTGTTAACTATGAAAATTATAATATGTGTTGCTTGGGAGAAAAGCGCTGGTTTACAAAATTGGGTGGGAGCTGCACTATCATGGCCTATTATTAATAAAAATCGTGCAAACTTAGGTGAAGTGACATGTTGTCAATTCTTAGCGTCCATGACAGCCGGAATGACAGCGCACTTCAAGCTCTTATTCATCTTAGTTTTACAGAATAGATCGTCTGTTGCTTCAATGAGCATATCTATAAGAGTAAAAAATTATATAATTAAAGTTTATAAAAAATAGTGAATCATTTTAAAAGAGTAACGGTGGAGTTTCTTGCCCATGCTTCACCATACGAAACTACCTTTTGGAAGGTGCAACTAGAATAATTTCTATCTTTATAAATATAATTATTCTGTACGTGTGTATATCACTGAACTCCTCATAAATAGCTGGACCGATTTTGTTGAAATCTTTTGTGTGGTTTTAAGTGACTCCCTGGATAGTTTTGATTCACTATTGAACCCGGTAGGTGGCGCTGCGATCCGGTTCAAGGAAACATAACAGGGACTGTCCGATCGGCTAGTATTTAGTCAATTTTGTCGGTCAAGAGTGCGTTTTATCTATTTGATTGGACTTTGACATTTATCTCGACGAGCTTAGAAAAAGAAGTCAAAAATCGAAATAAAATTAAATAAAATAATATTAATAAATTAAAAAAAACTATAAGTTTGTTTCATCGCATTTCGCAAAACTCTAACCCCATCGCGTGCTTCGTCACCACACTTAGACACGAGCTCGCAATATGGATACACCGAGCAACCCTGCGCTCCAGGCGCGAATAAAATCTAAATTTGAAATAGGTACCGATGTATTCAATCAATTCAGCGATCACAATTATAATGGAGCGCGATCCGTCCATATTGCCTTGGAAGTTGCTCGCTTTCTGAATATTTATGCACCATGTAAGTTTTAGTTGCTGGGAGACATAGGGTCACAATTGTATTGTATGTCGTCCTTGTTTTATAATAAAATTATAAAGAAGAAAGTTTTTAAGTGGCCTACATACATGGGGGTAATCTTAAGAACTTTCTGTCGGATTTGAAAAAATCTTTTTGCATTTCATACCCCAATTCTTGAGGAAGGTTATAAGCTATCGCCCTATGATCCTAAGGGACCGAGTAAAAAGACAAAAAGAACGATAAAATGAAGCAATACCGCATTTTATGTTATAACAAACGCGACCAAAGTCACGGGCTGTAGCTAGTTTCATCTACGTTATCATTGCAGCTGCAACACGTCCACATTGACATAGGCCTCCCCCAATTTGGGGGACTTGCCATAATCGCCACGCTTGGCAGACGGGTTGGTGATCGCAGTATGGTGGTAAAATGCACAGAAAACGCAGCTGCCAATTCTCTAGTGAATCTCTTAGTCGCCCCTTATGATACCCACGGGAAGAAATGGGATGGTTCGGCACCAAGCGGAACCATGAAGCTAGTTTAATCTAATTCTAATGCGTATTCTGATGTATTGTGGTTTCAAGAGTAATCATTCTGGGTTTCCAGGTATTCGGTGCATTTATCCGGTTTGATTCGCTAGTAAGCAGGCCGGATACGGATGAAACATTATG
This sequence comes from Aporophyla nigra, assembly GCA_947507805.1. Taxonomy (NCBI): domain Eukaryota; kingdom Metazoa; phylum Arthropoda; class Insecta; order Lepidoptera; family Noctuidae; genus Aporophyla; species Aporophyla nigra. The sequence goes on along the minus strand of OX382291.1, from coordinate 4,861,957 downwards.
GCGATGAGTCGTAGATCACATACGATCATATTTGTTAAAGGAGAGTGACCAGTCAGCTATTTAAAACTTCTTCCAAATAAATAAAACATAGTCCTCTACTAGCGGATTCGATGACCGACTTACTCCTAAAGGTTGCAAGGCCAGCGGGACTCCGGCGACCGCGACACTTACGATTCTATTCCAATTGAATTGCAACTGTCCTGTCCGTTACGCCTTCTATAAATCCCAAATAATAGGATGTACTAGATTCATAGTTCAGTTGCACATATTTACAGCAACAAGAATGAAAGTTTCACCTATTATTTTACCACTAGCAAGACAGAATAATTTTTACGGACGGGAATTATGTTTATTTTAAAACTGGCAACAAAGATACGATTCTTCAACGGTCCATAGTCAATTAGGCTTAAGATAGAGCTAAATGATAACGTTTTTCCAAGTAGTGCGTTTTCAATTGTTTGTAGTACTAATGTTATTCAAATGAACGCGTGATGCGGGAGGCACAGTCTTCCGGGTGCGGGAGTCTCGGCGAGCCCAGCCGACCGGAAAATTGCCGGCGGAACGGTCCAAAATAGTAGAAAATATTGCCAGATACGAAACAATGGCATGTTTGCATAAGTGGCGGATCGAAAATTACTTTTATGAATAAGAAACCGAGTGTTTTTGTACTAATGTTTTAGCAATGTATGATGCTCGCTAGCGGCTGAATTTATCATGACGCTCTACTTCCAAAATTTACTTTAGAAGAAAACGGTATATTGCTTTTAACTCTAATTTAAAACTGCAAAACGAAACTCGCAATGGCGTCGTGCCTCATCGTCTAGTTTCTTGTAAAAGCACAGTTTTATCTCTTTTAGAAAAACCGCCCATCTTGAATGTAAAAGAAAGATCAGCTGCTTCTAACAACAAGGATTAAACACAGCTTCCTTTGTAAAGAAACTCTGCATAAAATTAAATAAATTTCTAGAACGTAGAAAAGTAGCTTTATAAACAAAAAGATTGATTTAAAGAAGAGTGTAAATACTAAATTGAAATATTTCAGGCATCCAGTGCGCGATAATGAAAATGTAATTTACGTAGGTAATGTTAAAAACGCAGAAAAAAAAACAGGGCAGCTCGGGTAAGTTGGTGGAGGCAAACGAGATATTTGCAGTGTTTTGCATAACTGCATTAAGTGTAGGGCCGAGAGGCCCGCTGAAGGCACGTACACTCGCCTACTAAAGTGCAATAAAAGCCTTGTAAAAATTGTAATGGCGCTAATAAAGACTTTTTTGTCGTTCAACACTTTTGCCCAGTTCTTTCTGGTTGTTATTTTTAACGTATTATGAATTGCATTTGTAATTCAAGTGAAAATGCGACGGCTGTGCGAAATTAATTGGTACGAACGTTTTTGTGATCGCCTCGAGAATTCTGACTGACGTGTGAACTAAAAAACTAGTTGCGGACAAGTGCGTGTACTACTGAATACAGAACAATTCGGATGGAAAAAAATTGTTTTTGCCATCCCTTCGCTACGTTCACCTGTTTAGTCATACATTTCTTTTCTTCTTGGTTATGATGAGTATAATACCTACATATACAAGGAGTTTATTGTAACGCGAAATGCCACGATAACAATTTACGTGTAAGCAATAAGTGAGCAATTAATAACAGAGCCTGTTATTAATCGAACCGTCTAACAGGATATAGATAGCATTATTAAAAACGTTTTCAGAGTAAGAATCTTCACAATCAACGATGGAAACTAAAGAGCAACCGACAGATTCAATTAGGAGCTCTCGCTCTGAATATTGCTATCGCCACAGAATCATTTCAAGTGCGAGTTTAAAAAGTGATAATTAATTTGTGACCGTCGAGCGCTCGAGACTTCAGCGAGCGACTGTACCCACCTGAAGATATCTCGAACATTGTTTCCGTTCGTGGAGTACAAATTGTTGCTATTGTACTCTATTTTCCATAACGTATGAGGGCCATTACGATTGGCGTTTTCTTATAACTGAACGGTACCGGCTTATTGCGGAAAATTCTTTGAAATACCTTTTGAATAGAACGCACGTCTATTATAAAGGTAAGTATTTGTCGTTGCATCAGCCACTTTGCTTGTTTGTTGCGTATCGCTATTTTCCATTTCGATCTGGCCGTTTTTCTGCATGGTAATTTCTTTGTGAATGTGTGTTGTTGCTCTGTTGTAAAGTTTATGCAGGTTAAAGCTCTTTAAAAGTCAATGTACATTGAGATTTAAAGAGCTCTTTTAAACTCAATATACTTCTACCAGCTGTAGTGAAGGAAACCTTCGTAGGGAGATATCCTAGAACTAAAAATTGAAAGTCATGTGTGGCATCCGCCAGTCGCACTGGGCCCGTGTGGTTGATTATGGTTCAGTCCAGAGGGACTTAAACCGGCCTCCTCTCTGTGAGAGCACAGAGAGGAAGCCGGTTTCCCATTAGTGGGAATATAGGCAACTTACATTCAAATGTAGAGTTCTACATTGAATTTTAAAGAGCTTCTAAGTAACAGTTTTCGACACAAACGAGGTATTCTAATCATGGTCTAAAACCAGCTCACGAATCCGCACAGCGAACAACGCGACATGATCGAACTACAAGCACACGTTCACGCCTCACGAGATCCCCAAAACGTGTGACTGTAAAAATCACGACACAAAGTTGTAGTAGCTATACAAGGATGAGTATATCGGCCCACCGCAGTGGGCGATGTAAACAATTTCAATCGAATCGTAACAGCTACTGAACAATGAACGTCGGATCACGAAAAAATCATCTTACAAGTTAGTCGTGCGGCCCGGCCACGGCAGTCGTGTGTCCGGGACGTGGCCGGCCCGGCGGGGCGGGCCCTACTGCTGCTCATTCCACTGCCGCTCCTGACAACAGACTGTTTTATTACCTTTTCGGGACCTGATCGCCGACGGCGCTGGATGTCAGAATCGGAATGATTTTATTCGCCACAAGATATCGGAAAAACCGTCACAATTATGTAAATGTTTATTGTTGTTAAGTGATCAATGTAACAAGGAACGTATACACGAATAACATGCGCTTCCTAAAATAGAACCCTATTAAAATGTCGCAGAAAGTTCACACTTTTTAACTAGATTTTCAGTTGTTCAGATTACAATGGAAAAGTTAAGCGAGTGTTTCAAAACCAGCTCTTGTGTGAACATTTTTAAAGTTTAATTTAAAGGGAAACGTAGTCGACGATACAGAAAAATCCAGCTTTAATCCAGTAGAGAAACAAAAAGAATACAATTTAACGTTTAGTGATAGTTAAACTAGTTCTCAAGTTAGCTTCATTATTGAAAAGCTCATACGTAAAGCGCGAAGTTCCATTACCAACATTTTCCGTATTTCTGCCAAAGCAGTAAAGTCTATATTTCTATTTATAATGTCACAAACTTTTATCTGATAGCCTTGCAATATTATTACACCGTTGAGTTTTATATTCCGTCGGATTGTTAGAAAGTTGGATCTCTATTTCAAAGTGTGGATTAAAACTGTCGACTAGGATAATTATTTCGAACGCGTCCTCAATTTCAGCCTGTTGACGGCCCCTTCAAGTCTTCTGAACGCCTACCGACTGCACGGTCTCACTTCAAAGGGAACATTGCTAGGCATAGTGGAAAAGCTCACAAGAGGCTCTTGAAACAATGTCTGAGTCCACTTCTACATCACCCTCGGGAGAAAAGATAGACCTACATTTTTAAGAGGGTAATCGATCACCCCTGTCTGCCTACCTCCCTGTCCCGAGCGTGAAGGTACGGAAGGGCCTTGACCCTGACCTCTCGGAACAGATGTTGACACGCCTTCATTGCACACATACCTCTATTTTTCGCGATTAACATACACTCAAACAAATGATATGTCTGTATATTTGTTTAAACAAAACACAAGGGCTATATTTTATAAAATATACAACAGTTTAAATGATAATTTATACTCCATTGTTATTCATTGATGTTATTATATGTATATTTTGCCATTGTTTCAAATCAGAGCATATTTCATGCATTTAATGTTTAATTCCGAGTTACACTAGAAGCTATGCCGCGGAAGATATTGAATGCGAAGTTTTTTTTGGATAAATGTCATTGTAAAAAAATTTTGTGACATTGAGCCAACTTTTAAATTAAGCATTGAACCACGTTATGAAAAAGATATTAATGCACTTTTTGTTAGAATTAATGTTTCGCAACTACGTAATTAAAAAATAAGAGATAGTATTTTAGACGTTACTGTGCACACAGTGTGATAAACAATCTAATTTGAAAACTGGTATTTTAGACCGCGATTGTAAACAATTTATTGAGATTTATTGGTTTCTTTTAGAATTTTAATGAAAACATCATACATGCACATAACGGTTTTCTTGAAAACATGTTTTGATAGTCACTATATTACCTATGCATGAAGTTATGTTTGATGAATTGGAAATATATATGTATGAGCGTTTTTGATGTAAATAAATTTGTATGATTAATACATTTGTCGGCGAATTGCAATATGCTGCAGCTCGATGTGACCTTTGAAGAAAAGTTGTATATATTTTTATCTAATCTAATCTTACTAGCCTACTCTACTAGGAGGCTTTTGCAATGCTGTGGGACTCCTTTTCCACATATATCTGTCTTTTGTCAGTACTATCGGTAGGAGTCACGCTCGTCCCGACATCTTTGTCTCGGCCTACCGTGATAGTGTCGTAAGTTTAGTGAGACCCAATCGGTGGTTCTCTTAGACCATTTAACATCTGACATGCAGCAGATATATCCCACTTAAGCTGAGCAGCTTGCTGGGTAACGTCCGTGAACTTAGATTTACATAAGTTTTAAAAAGCAATCCTAATATATCTCGACATCGCTTCGCTCTCGCTGTGTGCCATGTCCAAACAGCTCGTATTGTTTCGCTTGCTTGTGAAATGTAATTCGTGTGCTGTAAACACACAAACACACACAGCTCTCGCACACACACACACCTAACAGTTATTTATATTTGAGACGCGGAGGTCGCATGTCGTGGGCATGTTGGTACAAATATAGAAACTATTCGCGATTTATTGTGAATATTAAATTTGGCACAATATAATTGAGGGCGTATTGTTGTTTCGAGGGCACTCGGAACATTCTTCTTCGTGTTTTTGACGTCTGAGAACATTAAATTATAAGTATAACCTCCTTTATGGAGTGGGTTTGCAGATTTGCTTTGAATAATAATGTCAACATTTTTGAAGCACAATAATGATATAAAATTATAATAGTGGAATGCACCTCGCTGTAAAGATTGAATTTTAGATGGCACATAAAAAAAGTTTTTAGGGTAAAAAGTTCATTTTACGTTTAAAGTGCATTTTATTTTGTGCAATATTGACAGCCGTAGTTCCTAGAACCACTTTGCCTCTAATACCAGCGAGTTACTCTTTTGTACGGCTTTTAGTCGAACATTTGGGAGCTCACAATTTAACTGAAGCTTTTAAAATGTGAAAAGTTTAAATTACGTGCCTTTACGGGTTTAATCTGTGGGAGGAAACTAGAAGGGTGATTCTTGTAATTTTGAGAGCGATCTCATTCTAATCTTAGTAAAAACAACTCAAATAGCCTATAATATGCCACTTACCTACCAATAAAAAAAATATATATATACATTATAAAATTGTAACAAGGTCTATTTGAAAACCAGTATCAGGCACTAGTTGTCTGGCATTTATGGTAAACTGGGCCTATGTGTCGCAACCGTGAGGAACACAGTACTATTATAAATATGTTTTCTGTTTTTTTGGTTCTGTGTAAACTAGATGTGTCTTAACTAAGTTCAAATACATTTATTTTCTTTCTTTCTAATTTACCGATTTTTTTTTTTTTGACAATGATTTTTGCTGAGATGATATTGCGTGTCAGTATTTTGAATTTTTTTTAAATACGGGAATTGGCATATTTACCGGCATGGTTTAGTTGTCTAAAGAAACATTGTTTATCCTGCACAATTAAGCCTCCCATTATAAAGTTAAGCACCCAGATGCTAATCCAAAGTAGCCAAACTCAACCAATCCACAGATCTTTGCTTCTTCTACGCCCAGCAGTGGGACAGCTACAACCTACTATTAGTTCTAATAAAACCCACATAATTACTGCATCAATATGAGTGGGGGAAGAAATAAAGAAATGTCAGTTGTCATCGGATTATTACGGCACTTAATTGTAAAAGTCAAGGGAAAATGTGACATCACGGAAGCCGGGGGCACTGCCCATTGAGTCCAGCGGTGACTCCGGCGCAGGCGTCCCTCTTGGTCACCTGGCGATAATACCCTGGTACCCTCTTTAGACACAACATCACGCGATGACAACTTATTAAAACAACCCCAAAAACTATTAAATAACGGAAACCACATGTTTGTAAAAAAAAATGGTGGCCTCTCTTTCTTCCCCTTCCTAATGATTAAAAAAACAAAGGCAGGGCAATTAAAATAAATAAAGCAATTATAAGTTAGTACTGTACATCTCAATTATGTTCCTTTCATAACTATTACTAAACAATGACGTGTAATTAAATTGTTCCGAATAACGGGTGGTCCGAGACAGCCATTAATTTTATTATTGGAAAAAATTAACGTATACAGATATCTATAACCTATATAGCGTACCAACAGGCTATTTGTAGGAGGTGTCTTCGGTCATCAATATTAATGAGCTACTAGACCAATTACCAAAGAGAAACATTTTTTTAAACAAACAAGGGAAGTTCTGTCATGGAAATAGAATATTCAACGAAGTTGAAAACCGATAAGTGTCACATCCAGATGTCTATTACAATTCAATACGCCATTTGGCATATTTATAAGAATTAAAAGAATAATCAAAACTACATTCAAAATCAAAATCTTTTCATTTCACATAAACCTACATGGGAATTTATGAAACGTCAGAAGCTAGATGAACGGTTCCAAATGTCCCCCTTCTTAAAAAATAATTGGCTTCCACAATGGTTTCAAATTACAGTGTTAATAGAAATGGGAGGACAGTGTAGGCCTGCCAACAAGTACCAGGTACTTAATGAAATAGAAAATTGTCTACAATCTACAAGGACGCTCTCACATTCATAACATATAAAAGAATCTACATAAATAAAATGTAATAACCTATTTAAACCATTCGTCCAACGAGAACTATATTTAAGTAACTTTGCAAACCAACCCGCACAGGAAACAAAATAAACACAAAAGAGCAAAAACGCAAATAAAAGAGGTTATGACTTATGAATTAATACCCGAGGCAACGCGAGCCAGCCTATTAGCCGTATTGGTACGAAAATATTGAATTACTGCTATAAATATACACACGAAAATATTGTTTTTATGTAAATACGTCGTACTGTTGCAGTAACGAGTCTTGCTAAATCAGAATATGAGGTTGATTTATATCTCTATACGGTTCGGTTAGCTTCATGGGAGGGCTATAAAAACCTTATACGAAAATGCGTATATACGTACATACATACAGAAGTCGTTTAATTGGTCACTTACGAGTAAACAATGCGACATAACGCTTGAAACCCTACCGCGAAGTGGTGTAGAGATTGACCTCGAATTTGATATATTTTTTTGGTCAAGCTCTGCTGGCTTCCTTATGACTGGCAGCGTATGAATGAACTTTTGGACTTTATTGCGTTTTTTTTTGGCGTATTGAAAGCCCCACACTATGATTCTTTGTAAGTGCATTTAGTGACACAGATCTCACACGTTTACAAATACATATATTATGTCTCTACACTTAAGTCACAAAATTACCTCCGTGGTCGAGTAATCACAACCGGTAACTGCTGAGTATGAGGTCCTAGGTTCGATAATTTGATTCCCGGTCCGTGCAAAGACTTATTGCGTTTCTCCATTAGGATTTTTTGAGAAGCTGCTCGGAGACTGGAATTATGCCCGGTTAATGGCCAGCTCGCCCTCTATTACATGGGACTTAAACTTATGTTATTTTAAGTGATTAAACTAGACTGATATCAGAAAGATCCTATACATTAATCTGCGTAGCCTTTTCCCAACTATGTTGGAGTCAGCTTCTAGTCTACCTGGATGCAGCTGAAGACCAGTATTTTACATGGAGCGTATCTGACCTCTACAACCCAGTTACTGGGTAATACGAGGACGACCGGCTTAACGTGCGTTCCGAGCCCTTGGGTCTTGGTATGTAATGATGGTCACCCATCTACGTAACAATCGCGCCAAGCGGAGCTTAACCTGATCGATCGACGTCTGGATGTTATTTTTTAAAGATCCTCTATTAAAAGTTGATAAAATATAACAAAGACGAGTCGATGTCTTAGTAGCGGGTACGTCAGCATCCATTACAGGCAATTACTATTGACGGATGACAATCGAGAGGACAATGCACAGATCATTCAAATGATCCCCAGCTTTATTGCCAATAAGTGCCAAATGAATATTAAAAGCTTTCATGATAGTTTGTTTCAACTTTTTGTTGTTACTTGTAAGTTATGATACATGAAAATATGAAGCTTCATTTTTTACGGGAGATATTTAGTGATAGGTAGTATGAAATGTTCATGAATTTCTTTTTTTTTAAGTTTTGCGTCTTTTCATCCACGTTGGTCGCAGTAAATTTCAGCCAGTTTTATTCGAGTGTTATTTTAGGAAAATATGAAGCTTTATTTGTTACGGCAAACATTTACTGATATTCTGAAATCTTGATGAAATTCCTATGACAGGTTTTATTTTCTTTTTGCGCTCCAACATCCAATTTGGTCGCAGTAAATTTCAGTCAGTTAAATTCGAGTGTCAGTCTTTTTAGTTAAAAACGATTTTAAACTACATTTAGCGGTTTTATATTGGTTTTGACTTTTTTTTTAGTAGAATGCACTGAGGCTTTACACGAATTAATCTAGACCTCTCCTACCAGCTGATTCGGGATGTATCAAAGGAAATAAAAAAGTACATACCTACAAAAATGCAGTGGCTGAGCAAAACCCTAATCAAACTTTTTTTATGATAGCCGCATCATATTTTTTTAAATTATATATTTTAATAAAATACGCCTAAAAAGATCGTTTTCTGTCCGTTTTATCCTACAAAAGTACTGAAAGAATAGTTCATGACTTCACTTAATAAAAAAATAATGGATTTCAATGAGAGCTTTAACTTAAAATTTTAAGTTACACGTTATCAATATACGGCCGACGTGATCGCAGTTTTAAACAAAATTAAAACGGGTTTTAAACGACAGATTTTGGTGTAAACGGTTTATTAACTAACTACTAGTCATGAATGTTCTACCTTATAGTCAGATTAACTCTTGAAATATTCCGCACAGAAGAACAAGTTCTGAAGCTATGCGTTTTAAATTAATAAACCGCATGCGTAATTAATGACAACAGTAGAGCAACAATGGCCGCACAATTATCTAGCAAGGTATCCCATCTTACGTACCCATATTACTAATCATTTCGATTGTTACCGTTCGTAATGAGTGGTGCGACATATAGCTGCCGCCAGCTATACACTGCGCGTCGCGCTTCGATAAACAATGCCCACCGGCGAACCGGAGGAGACAACTAATCGTATTAACGAACTAATCACGAGCCGCTGTGACGAGGAAATTCATTAATATCCTGCACCCAGAGCCGACTGATGAAAAAGTATACCTATGCATGGTACGGGAGGCAAGTCGAGTTCGATGCAGAGTTTTATTTTATCATTTTCTTATTGAGTAATTCCTGTGACGACACGTAGCCGGCCAATACAGCCGTACTTGATCTTTCCCTATTTATATCAAGATAGCGGCAGTTGAAAAAATGACTTGCAGTCAGCTCTTGTTTTTGCTAGGAATTCTAACAATGTTTGTACATTGCCGATGAATATTCAGTGACATGAATTGTTAAACAAATTGACACCAAACGTCAATGTGCTGTGTTATAACCATTTCATACAACTGTCAAAGAGTTATATGAATGTAAAATATATAAATTTAAGTTGAGAGTCAATTGGCTTAACAAGTAATGTCCGTGGCTTGACGATCCTTTAAAATTTTTCTAAGATTGTGGCCAAGGTTTTTCATTAACAATTAGTAATGCTTAATTTAGCCTGGATTGACACATATGATACTTTTTATCCCGGTAGTGAACGATTTCCACGCTGTCAAAAGCTAGTTACTGATGTTTTTAACGTTTCTTTGAAGTCAGTAAATTTTATTAAAATCATTATTCTCCACTTAACAGTCCAGTTCGCAATAATGGATGTACCCCGAGCCTCCCTTTCTAATTGTCCGACACTACATGCTCGGCCGTCATAGGCAGAAAGGCACTCATTATAAATATTAATCTAACGCACTCCATTTGCATACAAAGTATTGTGAGGTAAAATAATTAAATACATGCTCTTTGTTGTTCAAACAATGCACATCTCGAAATCAACAGTGGACTTTAAACAGTAATTGAACTGTCATGCGACATTCTATTTTTTTTTGCACTCTGTGTCACAAGCGTTGTAACGGTGATATAGGGGGAGGTAAGACAGAACGTACCACTGAAGCAAAATCGAGTGTATAAAAAAATCTATGCGTTTTGTTTTCGAGATTAAAATTAATCAACAACGTTTTTATTCTACGCCACATTTAAATAGACGTCAAATATGTTCACAGATAATTATTAAAGCTTATGCACTATTAATAGCTTTTTTCAGAGACGTCAGAATTTATAAAAATTGAATACCCCCATAAATAACATTTTTGTAATTTTAGGGGTGGTTTTTCTAAAATTCCTGATCTAGTGCATCTTTTTCAGGGACCGGATTTTTCGGATTTCCGGATCTTCCGTTTTAATCTGCCGTGGTTTTGGCTATAGGCTGTGTTTTAGTATGTCAGAAAGTTTCGGCGTTTAATGTTTTGAAGCATGTAGCACTGTGGCTAGTCGGATTTTTTACAAGATGGTGTTAAAGTACCTACCCTATATTGTTTCCTTTAAAAGTAATTATTATTCTTAACACCCATTCAAAGATGAAGAAGAGAAGAAGATTAATATTTTGTTGCGGAAAAATTAGACCTGAAGGTCGTGTCTTGTACAAAATTTAGATGAATGTGGGTAAATAAGCATGACTCCCGTCTGACCAGTCGGATTTGGATGGTCAATGAAAGCGTTCTAAAAAATACGGAATTACCCCTATGTTTTATTAACCCTAGAAAGATAACCATATTTTGACTGTCACAAAAGATAACCATGCGCTTCGGAGGCGCACGATATATCGATATTTTTTTTTAATGAAATACCTATTTATTGTATTTATTTACTTGATTGTTTTGAAATGTGGTTAATGAACTAATAATAAAAAACTTTTTTTAGTGAAATATTTTATATATTTTAAACATTAAACTTGAATCAAAAAACCTCTAGAAAAAATCAAAAAAATTTGCAGTCTTCTGTTTACAGGAACACAGTATCAAAAAATAATATATTTTTTCTTAAAAACTAATTATATTATTTCTTACTAACTAATCAACTAAAAAAAAAATTAGTCAAAACTATATTCGTTTGGCTCAAATTTGGTTTGATAGGCATTCAAAACAAACATCATTTTTGTGTTCGCCGCAAACTGTTTTCCTGCATTTGACGCAAGTCATCTTAGACATTCTTTTTTTTTTATTAGTGCAAAAGGTGCAGTACCGCCTTTTCTTGGCTGGAGGTTCTTCTTCATTATCTGTATCGTTCTGCACAACTGGTTTCGGAAGAATATTTGCGATATTATCTCTCACATGCTTTGGCAAAGTAGGAGCTTCCAGTCTTTCCTTCATCCACGATTCAGATAACTGGGCGCTTAACTTTTTCATATAACCCCTTCTATTTAGAGGCTTTTCATTTTTCGCAAGAATGTTGTGACAATATATAACATAAGAATTGACGAATGCTATGTTCAGAATGCCATAAAACATAGACATTGGCCATCTATTGGTTTTCCTCGAACATGACATTGAGGAACACATTTGATCAAAAGTGTCCACCCCACCTTTGGTCTGATTATAATACATTATAATTTCAGGCTTACCAGTTATTGGGTTGATGTCACCGTCTTCATCACACGATGATAGCAGGTAAACCATCTTAGAGGGTTTCGGCTTGTACGAGACTAGGGTCAAACATCCATCGTAGCAGAACATTGACGTGCCTACCGAACGAGACCGAGTGTTTTTCAGTTCTTCGGGGATTTCTCGTTTATTGGATCGTATAGTGCCAACGAGGGTTAGTTTGTATGGTTCCTGAAGTAGGGATTTCGCGAGAGGAACCGATGTGAACCAATTGTCACAAGTTATATTTCGGTTTGTGCCATGCAAGGGCCGAGACAACTCCTTTACATAAAATTCTCCTTGTGGCAACCCATTAGTGTTCGTAGCTCTGCCAATATACGGCATTGCATTTAGCATGTACTTCGTTCCGCTGTCACACAGCATAGGGATTTTAATTCCATATTTACTGGGTTTATTAGGGATATACATGCGGAACGGGCACCGTCCTCGAAACCCTAATAATTGCTCATCTATTGTGACATGCTCTCCTGGTGTATAATTCAGTTTACACTGAGTTACAAATAATTCCCATATTTTTCTAATGTGTATGAATGGATCTTCTTGACGTAAAGAGGGTCGTATAGACTTGTCATCAAATCGTAGACATCTAAGCAGGAAATCAAAACGATCCCTACTCATCACTGCCACGTACCGTGTACCCGAAAAACTACTATCGAACAGCTCATCAGTAGACAAGTGATTGTCTTTCATTGCTGCGCTCAAGGTCAGTATCGCAAACAAAGCTTGGACTTCTGTCACAGACGTATCTCTGAATGTGGCTTTGGTCATGTTATCTCGATGTTTCACAGAGATCTCAACATTCGTCCAACGGACGATCTCATCCACTATTTCGTCGGTAACAAACAAATTAAAACATAAGATTGGGTCACATATATTTCGACACATGCGCGTTGGACCTCTACTTGTGCGAATAATATTTATGGCAGATGTCCTTCCGCGACTTTGTCCTTTTATTGTCGACCAGCAATGTTGGTTCTTACCCCTAAGCACACGGCGATCAGGAACAATTATGCGGTGGTCATGACGGGATGATTCCGAAGTTCCAGTGGGCTCTGAAGATACAGGCGGACTTATATCGTCTTCATTTTGTGTATCATTCAATTGTTGTGGGACCTCATCATCTATAAACTCGTCTTCGAAATCACTCTGTATGTCATCTTCACTCAAATTATCTTCTATCTCACTGTCACTTCCTTGCTCTCGTTCATGCTCGTTCTCTTCCTCTTCAGCGATAAACCTAGATATTGCATCATCAGATAGTGTTCTCCGGCTCGTCATGATGAAGGCGAAAAGATTTTATGCTAAAACAAAGAAATAAACAGTTATAATAAACATTTTATGTAAGTATAAACAAATTCAAACTTTCACTAAAAGTCACACAAAAGATAACCATGCGCCTTTGGAGCGCAACATTTAGTCATAACTGCAAAACTATGGTACTTACCGCGTAAAAACGGCCGTCCTGCGACTCTGTGCACCGACCACTGAGCTAACTTAAAAGGACAGGTAGATACGCGCGCTCATTAGAAAGAGACAGCGATGTCAAACCGACGCGGGCGCCTCTGAAGCGTAGGTTATCTTTCTAGGGTTAAGACGATTGATCTACTGTTTGAACTTTTACTATGTAATAAAATACAATGTACATTATACATATATGCCTTGTTTGAGAACGTTTGTCATTAATTAATATACGACATTTGCAATAGCTGACAGTGCTGAATGTCATTTAGTATTTGTATGGGATGTGAATTAATTGCTTATGGAGTTATAGTTCCAACTGGCTTGGGACTGTCCTTCAGTGGAGCTTGGGTGGCATGGGACATATCTCGTGTTGACATGAGCAAGAGTAAGAGTGGTTTTGACGGAACTATGTATAAGTAGATGAATAAAATCTTTGATTTTTAAATTATCTGTTGGTACTATATAATATTATAAAGCTGAAGAGTTTGTTTGTTTGATTGAACGCGGTAATCTCAGGAACTACTAGTCCGAATTGAAACAAATATTTTTGTGTTGGGTAGCCTATTTATCGAGGAAGTCTATAGGCTATATAACATCACGCTACGATTAAAAGAAGCGGAGCAGCAACGAAAAATTGATGAAAACTAGCAGGCAATTCGATACGACGGGAAGGGTCAGGGGAGCAAAAATTTGACGCGGACGAAGTCGCAGGCAGAAGCTATATTTAATAAACGACGAAAGACTTTCGTCTTGAAACACTGCGCTATGTGGGACCGCGCTGTCTCGGGACGAAATTTTGACATACCAGTCTTTTACTGTCCTGTTCTGTCTGGTTCTGTCAGTCTGACTGGCCTGTTAGTCTAGTGGTTAGTGACCCTGACTGCTAAGACTGAAGTCGTGGGTTCGATGCCCACCCAGGACAGATCTTTGTGTGACGAGCACGATCATTTGTTCTGTGTCTGGGTGTAATTTATCTATAATATGTATGTATTTAGAAATATATAAGTATGTTTATCAGTTGTCTGGTTGCCATAGTACAGGCTCTGCCTAGTTTGGGACAACCAACACACCGTTACCTGATGGTAACGGTGTGTTGGTTGTCCAAAGATATTTATTTATTATTTATTTATTTTACATGGCGAGACTGCCTATCTGATCTCCACAATCCAGTTTCTGGGTAGAATACCCCTTGGCAAGTCCCCTGGGTATCAGATTTTCGAGCTTCAGAGTACCCGTATCGACTGACCGATGACCTGGTGAAGGCTGCAGCAATCCGCTGGATGCGAGAAGTAAAGAACCAGTTGAAGTGACGGTGCTTGGGGGAGGCCTAGGTCCAGCAGTGGACGTCTTTCGTCTGAATTGATGATGATGATGGTGATGATGATGAAACGACGAAAATAAGAGATCAAGGTGCACAAGTCAACGTGTAGGTATGTTTATTGTGGAACGAAGATTTAATTTTTAATAATTCATTTATCGGAACGTACAAGCAATTATTTTCGAGCCGAAAAACAGAATGTTCGAAAATTGTGTTACATCTATACAAATAAATAAAATTGGAGTGTCTGTTTTTAATATTAAGATAACCACTTTTTACTAAGTGTATATGGATGTATACACGGTACATATACCAGAACAATTTTTTTTACAATTTTTGTCTGTCTGTCTGTCTGTTTGTTCCGGCTAATCTCTGAAATGGCTGGACCGATTTTGACGGAACTTTCACTGGCAGATAGCTGATGTAACAAGGAGTAACTTAGGCTACTTTTATTTTAGAAAAAGTAAATAATAATTTAAAAAAACTAAAAACACGCTGAATTTTGAGACGTATGTCAGCGTAGTTTTCAAAGACAGTTTTTATAAAAAACTTTTTGTGAAATACCACGCGGACGAGGTCGCAGGCAACAGCTATTACCTATAATATAACCTGAATTAACACATCTTACGTTGATTTCCGACATCAACGCGGGCGAAGCCGCGGGCAAAAGCTAGTAAATTAATAATAGTAAAAAGCCTTATGCGCTTCATCCGTATTTTATTGAAAAATGTAATGGATTCTGTATGTTAACAATAATGTACCGGTTTATACTTAATAATGCATTAATTTATTCATTAATAACCGTTGCAAGCCGGATGAGCAGTTCTGGCCCAGTATCGCGAAATACGAGTCGTAGATTCGAACCCAGTCTTACTCTTTATTCTGTGTGAATTATATTATTATTTCATCACTGCTCTTAAAACGGTAAAACGAAAACTTCATGAAAAAATCGGCATGTCCTAGAACAAAAATTCAAAGACGATGTGTATGTGACATCCGCCAGTCGCACTGGTCCAGGGTGGTGGATTACGGCCCACCCTTTCTCACTGAGAGAAGGCTTGTGTCTCAGCAGTGGGAACATTGTAAGCTAATTATACTAACTGTTGCAGCTTACATAATTATATTGGCTGAGGATCCAGAATAATTATAAATAAAAGGCACAATTCAATGAAGGCCGTAATATTTTTTCGACCGCATCACTTTATAACTTGTTAACCGTTTAAATACTCAGAATATTATCTCATATTTTTTAACATTATTTACTAACTCTCTAAATATTTCCATAGTATAAAATAAAGTCTCATTTCGTGTTTGTACGTTGAGATCTGTTAAAGAAGGATCTGTTAGGTTAAGTGATTCAAGAGGAAAGTTTATATGTATTAACTAGCTTCTGCCCGCGACTTCGTCCGCGTCAAATTTTTGGTCCCCCGACCCTTCCCGTCGCATCGAATTGCCTACCAGTTTTCGTCTATTTTTCGTTGCTGCTCCGCTTCTTTTGATCGTAGCGTAATGTTATGTAGCCTATAGCCTTCCTCAATAAATAGGCTATCCAACACAAAAAATATTTTTTTCAATTCCGACCAGTAGTTCCTGAGATTACCGCATTCAACCAAACAAACAAACTCTTCAGCTATATAATATTAGTATAGATATGCGGGTGAAGCTGCTGCCAAAAGCTAGTTACAAATATGTATTTGCAATAAATAAAACAGTTCAGTTAAACAAATCAATCAACGGTGCAAATATAAAATCGAATCAACCGTCTCACGCCCAATGAATCAGTTGACGAATAACTTATTAACAAAATACTGACGAATCGAGTTTTATTCGGTATCGAGTCGGAAAATCAGTCGGGAAATAATCGAGATTCGAGTATCGCATCGTGCCGGAAATTGCGCCGTTTGCCATTTTAAAAGGTGTCGCGATGCTGGCAAGTGTCGCGCGGCGTCGCGTGTCCAGCCACTGTAGTATGCACTGTTCACTCATTAATCAAATTAGGTAATTTAATATTCACTTTCCATGCCCGATTCGAATGTTTTACTGAACTCAATTCAATAACATCATCCCCTATCTAGCCTTTTCCTAACTATTTTGGGGTCGGCTTCCAGTCTAACCAGATGCAGCTGATAACCAGTGTTTCACAGAGTTAATATTATAATTGGACTGCTTATCTGACCTCCACAATCCATTTACTGGGTAAGATACCACTTGGTAAGACTGTAACGACTGTCCAAGAACTACAAATGACAGCTGGTACCTACGGCTTAAAGAGTTTTCAATGGCACGGAGGGGTCTTGGTATGTAATGATGGTCACCCATCCACAGAATAATCGCGGCAAGAGTAGCTTAACCTGAGCGATAAATCCTTGCGGCTGTTTTTACTTAGCCACTAAACTCTCAACTACTTTTTGTACACCATAGTTTTAAAATGTAAAATGCGATATTTTAATTTTATTGTTTCACAAATATTTCTTCTGTTAAGTAAAACATTCTATTCGCATTTTCTTTACAATTGTCTTCTATATATCAATGAAAGCAGTTCTAATGCCAAACCAATTATCAAACCAGTACGCGTAGCATGACCACTGTAGAAATGGGTTTTGTCTATTCTTGGTAGAATAGAGATAGAATTGTCATGCTTTGCCACCTTAAAACGGTACAAATCTTTCTACAATCTTTACAATCTTTGTATAGAATCAAGTTCTTCTAACTTAACAGACAGCAGTGCTGCTGGGGAGTTTGTTCCGCCACTTCTTCTTCCCAGCCAAAGCACTAGGAAGTGTCGAAGGGCGGGCGTTTTGGGGGGACTGTCTTATGTGACTTTGACGTTCAAAAAGTGCTGACTTTCAGCCTAGTTTGAATAAATGACTTTTGATTTTGATTTTGATTTTAATTTTGTCTTTAATCTTTCTATAATCTGTAATTTTATCTATTCTTCCGTCGACGAAACCCATTTCTACGGTGGTCATGCTACGCGTGCTGGTAGCTTTAAGTTTCAAAGTAAGACATATTTCTTAGAAGATTGCGAAGGTTCACTAATTAAGGATGTTCGGAGTAAGTAGATAAAATGTAAGTTTTGAGTTAATGCATAGGTCCTGCAAAAACTGGGTAACTAATTAAAAGAGGAGCAATCCAATCGAAACGTGAACTATATAGTTATCTAGCTTCTGCCCGCGACTTCGTCCTCGTCAAATTTTTGTCCGCTGACCCTTCTCGTCGCATCGAATTGCCTGCCAGCTTTCGACCATTTTTCGTTGCTGCTCCGCTCCTTTTGATCGAAGCGTGATGTTATATAGCCTTTCTCAATAAATAGGCTACCCAACACATAAAGAATTTTTCAATTCGGACCGATAGTTCCTGAGATTAGCGCGTTCAATCAAACAAACAAACTCTTCAGCTTTATAATATTATAAGTATAGATTGGACCAACCACCGTGGCTCACCAACAGTCGTGTGAGGGTTTCAGAACAATATGAAGTTGATTCGGACGCGGCACAGCGATGTTCAGAGACATTCAGAATCAGATCATGTCCGGCGTCCTAAATTTACAGATGCATGAAGTGTCATCAACACGTCCTCCTGAAGCCGAAATATACTCGAAGGAACTAATAGAAGGTTTAAACGAAGCATTCAAGTAAAGTCGTGGCTATTTAAACTGAAGGCAAATGCTCGTTCAAAATCTAGTCGCAGTCTCATCTCGGCGACAACCAAATGTCAAAATCTTGTCAAAATTGTATGGAAATTTGAAGTATTTTTGACATATTGAGACAGATCAGACTGTGAACGTTCGTAAATTACGAGAATTGCCCTCTGATAGTGACAGTTCGTTTAGTTGTCACTGTACCTAGTGTAAGTTGCTGATAAAATGAAATAGACATAGGATTTTTTAATAAAAATACAGGCTAAAATTAACCTTTTCACTATTAATACTTTTCCCATGGATATCGCTATCGAAATATTAGTACATTTTTTTTGCATTCGATTTGTGAAGTTGAGGGAAGAGGTGAAGGTTCGATCGATCAGTTGTTTAATTTTTCGTGGAACATAGATATTTTAAACAAAATTCTTCGGACCTCATAACTTTTTTTTTTATGAAAACATTTTGTACTACCTTTTAAATGCAGTCGGAATACGATTCTTTGCCAAAGTTTAAAAAAATAACATAATAAATTAACGCAAAAATTACTGATAGGGTAGCGGTGTTCCATGTACCCGCTGGTTTCATTTTATTGACACGTAACAAACCGTAAGACGGTTAGTTCACACAAAACAGCGATGTAATGCGGCGGTAACTGCTAAACATTGGCTCACTCACTCCCTCGGCCGAGGGGCTCCACTAGTGCTGCTAATATAAGGAAATTCGATTTTATTCGAACCGCGAAAATTTTCTGCCTCCACACAAAAACTGTAACTTTCGAAATTTCCGTTTTTTTATCATCTTATGCCTGTTTTTAGGGTTCTCAAACAGCTAGTTGGTTTTATCAATTTATTTTGGAATGTATTTTTTTTTATGAAAAGGAACAGTTTTTCTCAAAGCTCCTTAATGCTTTCTAATTATTCTTTATGAAATCATTGTTTATTCGGAAATATAAAATATACTAAATTGGCAATGGGATCTTAGGAAAATATTTTTGAAAGCGCGTATCCACAGTAGCACCGCCATAGCACCGCGAACAACGATAGAGCAACACGAACGGCGTTCATCGACGTTCTCGCCGAGCTTCAATTACAACACTATTCGCGGGCGAATAGGGGGTGAGTGAAAGACCCGGCTATCGTACACTTGATGCGATCATAATGATTATTAACATGTGAAGGCTGGTGCCAGGCGGCGACGTACGCCGCGCCCCAGATATCTTTGACATAAGTCAGTTATTTTAATACAAGCAATTAGAGGTTCCCACTGGAGCCGACGAAGTTTTCGATTAGCAGTCTGCGGTTGTCTTTAAGTGGATTTTAAATTGCTCGCCGAATCGATAGGCGGCTAGATTTGTTGGAGTCGCGGGTTGCGCTTTACGTTCCGTGTTGGTTTTTTCGGTAACGTAGCGTTTGAGGGTTGGGCGTGAGTGGCGTTACACAATAATATTTTTCTGTTCTTTTAAGCGATTTTTTTAATGTTTCGTTTAGATTTTTGGGACAGAAAAATAAAAATTAATTTACCTTAGTAATTGAGTTGTTTAGAGATAACATCTTAAATTGTTTTTAAGATTGCATAACATTATATTGAAAAAAAAAAACAAAACTACAGCTTCGTCACACTAAGCGTGGACAGCACTGTTCAACTTTAAGTTGTGCCTGCGTTACAAAAACCCTTGCAGGCAACAATTAAAACTTATCTTTCCTTACCAGTTTCAATAGTAGAAAGCCAGGTGACATTATGATAAAGTTACGCGCATTCGGCCCAAGTGGGTGTTGCGGTCGACCTTAATGGAGTGTCGACATTCTAGCGCGATGTCGGACACTTATACCTACCCGGCGAACTTTGGCACGAGTTTGAGACAAGTTCGAGGGGTGTTCTCTACGACGTTGTCGTGTTATACTTTGTGTTAAGCTGTAGAGCAGCTTGGGGTTTTTGGTAAGGGAAATCGGAGTGTTGAATTTGTTGGCTTTAGTCATTGTCAGGAAAACTATAGGTTATACATTTATATTGTATGAAATTAGTTTAGATTAAAATTGGTTATTAGTCTTATAGGTTAAATTGTAATCAATTATTAAGAACTGGTAAATTTTTTATAAAAGGTAAAAAAACAAGTATATATTATATTTTATTGGAAATGATCCTATTCAATGCCATTGATTCGTTATCGATAACATAATTTAAAAAAAAAAAACCCTTAAGTTACAGAGTTGGAAACCAAAACAACGGTGTGAGGCAGTTTCGGAATTCATTAGTCATAGTTTGATTTGTCGCCATTTTCGAAACTATTCGATCGAAAAGACATATTTTTAGTAGCCAACGTTTGAATCAGGGTACAGTTAAGAGCGACAGTGCTCTCCGAAATATCCCGAAAAAATATTTCAACATTGTCAAGTACCGTCGGTAGATGCTGTTTTCACGAGCCTTCTTGACTGCGTCTGATCATCTTACCAGTGCAGTCTTGAGTCTTTCCAGACCATGCTTAGGTGAACGAATAATTTGTCCGAAAAATCTGAGAAAACACTCCAGGAATACTGTAGATGGCCACTTTGTGATGTTGAGTTCGTCCAGTATGGATAAATTCGTTCTCATGGCGCTCCAGGGTATACCAACGCCAATAATTCACGAAATCAATGTGTATGCATGGACCGTGAAAGCCGGTTAAAAAGCAAAGCTAAAAGGTTCTGTGAAAGAAACTAACTAAGTAACGTTCGTTCTTTGACATTTAACGTCATATGCATTTAGTTATACGCCTTTTTTATTGGGATGAAACTAGAGGCACTTTACAAAGAATTATTTATACACAAGGGATTTTAAGATAGGATTTTAGAGCGGAAACTGAAACTATGCTTAATTTTAACATTCTAAATATACATTTTTATTCAATTTCTATAGGGCAATGAAACTCATTTTAAATACCTTGATCGCTAGACTCATCTGATATGTGTACTAACTTAAATCTGTACTTAATTACAATTTTTAAACTTTAACTTGCCTATTTTGTATGCAAATAAGCCTAGTGGTCGTCACTCAATGGTCGAAATTCGATAATAAATAATTTAAATAAAATATTACCTTTCTTCACCTCTTTCCTATGCTATCATCATTTCAACCGTAAGACGTCCACTGCTGGACTTAGGCCTCCCCCAATTTGGGGGGCTTTGCCATAATCGCCACGCTTGGCAGGCGGGTTGGCGATTGCAGTTTGGTGGTAAAATGCATAGAGAACGCTGTTGCCCATTCTCTAGTAAATCCCTTAGTCGCCTTTTACGACACCCACAGGAAGAAATGGGGTGGTGTTATTCTTTACGTCTGGCACCACACGATACATTGTCCTATGTAAATTGTGCGAAATATCATACTCCTCCGTCCGCGTAATTTTCGTGAAAAGGGGTACAAAGTTTTTGCTTTACGTATTAAAATATAATTATATATATATATAATACATAAAAACGTTTAATTCCATCAACAAGGGATGATAAGCCATTCATTAAAAATATAAAAAAAAATGGTAATAATAAAGAATTATACTGGGATTTAAGGAGAAATGATAACTTTGACCACATTGGTCAAGGTTATCATTTCTCCAAGTTGTACCAAGAAAGAACTCTAACTTTTTAAAGATATTTTTACTGTATTTTGTATTTTTTTTTTTTTTGTTTTTGTTCTGTGTTTTTTTGTTTTTTTTATTAAGGTATTGTTTTTTTAAATAAGACAATGAGCTGCTCCTTACGGTTCCACAAAGAGACATCGCGAAAGAAATTATAGCAATAAAAACAAATAAAAATATTCATTTTAAAGTAGTCTAAATAAATAATATGCTACTGGTCTAGTGGGCTTAAGTTGCAAGAGAACGCTGTTGTCAATTCTGCAAGGTACGCTGCGTTTCACAAACAGATGGGTCCACTATTATATTTTTCTGTGGAACTTATTCCTTGAGTACCAATTATTTTGCAAGACTGCGAATACAGGACAAGCTATAAATTGGCATTATTTTTGTTCTAGCCATTTGTTCACCTTTGAACTCTCTGAAGGATTTGTGTATATCGAGGGAAAATGAATTTAATGAATATGTAATTTTTCTATCATTGAAGAAATGTGAAAAGAATAACAATATCGGTAAAATATAGATCACTAGCTTTTATCAGATGCGTCGCCCACATGGAGGTCGGAAACTATCCCGCTGGAGCGTACTTCCAGGATAAAAGTTCCCTAGTAAGACATATTACACATCCAGGTATCCAACTATCTATATGCCTTTCACCAAAATGCACAAAAAATAATAATAATTAAAAGTTAAAGTTTAAAAAATCTAAGTTAAATCTAACTAAGAAAAGAGAGAAATCAATAAAAAAAGAGAAACCTGTGCGAGCTCAAAAAGGCGTCAAACTTAGCAATATGCTGCTCTAATGACAATGATGATAGTTATGATTCAAAATACAAAAACAGTTATCCGTATGCTTTTACTTTAACACAACTTTTGATAATGAAAATTAAGAGCTTAAAAAACACTTATATACGTAATTAATCATTAGTTTAATTATTTTAATCAGTGGAAATTTCGTAAGTGGCGTTCATTTTCATATCGATTAAGAACACCGTTTAACTTTATCATACCATAAACATTTGAAACGTATGTGATTTTGAACACAAATAATGATTATAACAAAAATTTTAAGAACAAAAAGATGAAACATATTATTATCAACGCAAGAACTAACGTTTACAATCTTCGCTTCCTTCTTACACCATTCGTCTAGTAAACAAGATGAATGCTGTACCATCGATTCGAAAAGAAGATTCATTATCAAACACAATAAAAAACGCAACGCAACCGTTCGCAACGTTTGACGGAGCCGCGTGCGTCGCACACTCATATCGAAAATATTAGGACGGGAGCCCACTCCTGTCGGGCGGTCGATCGAACCCTCACGCCGTCGCCACTCAAACACGCCTCGCGCCTTAATGAACTTTGTGTCACTATTCGCCATACAAGTACCTACACTTTTCTGTACCACTATCGTGTGTTACGACGAACAAAGCGCCAAGTGTGAAGTCGAACGAAAAGGGTTACATACCTCTCCTGGTTTTATTGTACGGCCGGCATGACTCTTTTTGCATAGTCAAATAGGCCGCTGGAACGCACCAAAGAAGGAATGGGAAGTACGCGCCACGCGAACATGATGTGTGTTAAATGTCTGGGTAAAAGGGAAATGGCGACTGGAATCTAAACCTCAGTTTTGGCCAGAGTCACTTATTTTTTGCCAGTGGTGGTAAAATGAATGTTCAACGACGTATTTTTTTAATGAGATGCCAAAAAGTAAAAATACACGGACACTTAATGTAACTGGGAATACAGTAGACATAGAAGAAAAATTCAATTTCACTGATTTTCTTTCTACATATACCTCAGAGGATTCTAAAATAAAGTAACAATTATGTTTGCGCAGCGGTCCACATACGAGACTAGCCTACACAATATACGAAACGACAATACCAAAGTATCAACTTTGAGCAGCGATCGAAAAGGCGATGTTTACGAACGAAAATTGGAGGCTGTATCGCGCTACCCATTCTATGAGCTCAAAACAGACTGAGAAACTTTTTGTAGGTCATGCTTTAATTAGGGCTTACTTTTCACCTTTTTACCTTTAAATTCAGTTTCTGGGGTTACTGAAAACTTTTGAAATTCATAAGACGTTTTGAAGATGTTTTAAAAACTAAAAATAAGCCTACATTGTCACAGCTTGGAGATCATTTACGCATTTATTTATAGAAAGACACTATCATTAATCTAAAAGTTTTAAAACAACGCTTATCTTATCACTTAGACACGCCACGCAAACAAACATACCTACCCGCAAACGTACCACTTTCCTATTAGAATTGTTTCGAATACAATACACAGCAGCACACTTCCTATGTACGGGTGGCTAGACTCAAACCTATCCATACGCCATTGCACCATAACAAGTTGTACCTCGAAGCGCGAATTCTAATTACCACAGAATAATATCCACTGTAGGAATCGATCTAACGGCGGTCTGTGGCCCCCTCCCGTAGAGCCTAGTGCCTGGCCACCCGCCTCCCCCACAATGCAGGCCGAACTCAGCCTATACATATACCTAGATTAGAAGTCATTGCTAATGATTTGTTAATGTTATTATTATGTGTTAGAATTCGCGTTCGAAACGCCACAAGCACGCGTTTCATTGGACATCCCCCCTGCGATTATGCTGATTGAAAACACGTAAATAATTTTAACTCAGTAGCTGGAAATCTTTTGCATTCCTATTTGCTGTTCACGGTAACTGATCGCCTTTTTGAGATCGTGATCTAGCTAACTTTTAATCTTGCGTTGTTTTCCGAAAATATGATATTCTATCTGGGCGATGCGAGGCAGTGCCGATAGTCTTTTAATTAAAAATCATTCTAGTCTCTGTAGGAGATTCGCATCACATGCTCTGTTTTTCTTCCTTTTTGGCAGAACGTCAAAAAAAACGGGTCACTACTAAAAGGGCTATCGGAATTTCGATTTATGCTTCATTTTCATTTTATATTTCAAATACATTTTGTCAATTAAATTATCGATGGTGGTGGTCTTTATTGAAATTAATTATTTAGATTGACGTACGGGTAAAAATTATAGAATCGATAATTTAAGCATGAATAAATGAGTGCGCTCACGCATTTTATTCATGCATAATTTATTGATATTGTAATTTAATTTTCGCGAATTCGTTTGCCTCGCCCTGTTCGGAGTTACAGAGCTTTTTACATGTTGGTGAAGTGATATTATTGGTAGGTATTATGAACTTTAATGATATTATGTACTAAGAGCGAAAATCAAAGAGAACCAATGCGGTATATCCAAGACCTGAGTAGTTCGTCCTACTTTAAATATTCTTTTTCTTAGCTAATTTCTTCTTTTAGCCTTTACAAGTTATGCCTAAAACTCTTCACAGATACAATAGAGATGTGCCAAATATCTATAAACCGTATACCGCAATTTCCCGATAGCGGTGGCGCGATGGAGGCCGGTCCCGAAGTAGGGGTGGGCCTATCGCCAATTAGGACATAATTACTATTACCTACACACACTTGACTCTAGCTTCAACTGAGTACAATGTTTCATACGTAAACTAATTACCATCGATTTATAACAGAAATAAGAGACCTAACATTATCTAGCTCAGTTTTAGAAAAACAAATAAGTACTAATACAAATTCTGAAGTGGCTGTATTCAGCAGGTAAATCGTTAGTGAGTTTGTTTCGGGCATCAAAAAATGACAAGACTTCGAGATTGTAGAAGATTTTTGCCATTGTTTTGCACTAAAATCGAGGCAGTTTCTACACAGTCAATCAAATTTGACGGGTTCAATAGAGACATGTATCGTCTAGATTTGAAGTAACCAATAACAATCGATGTTACATGTCATCTTATTCTCTTTTTACCGGGGATGGAAATATTGCCAGGCCTGTGTTCCATATCTCGAATTGTAGATGTTTTTTTCAAGTGATAAAAAAAAAACTAGTTCGCAAACAAAATGGGCCTACCATTCTCCCAAATACGTAGCGTTCCCAATTTGATACAACTCTTTTTGTCAGTCAAAAAAGTAGGGGAACACTACTGAAAGTTTCCGAAGTGATTTGTGAAAGAAAACTAATGACGGTTTTAATACTTTAATATTACCGAAACGATTTTTTTGCGCAAACTGTACTTGCTACTTAATCTTAACGGTAATAAGGTTGCAAACCTAAAAACCTGAACCTATTTTTCAAGCACAATTTAGCGCCATAAAGTCTTAGCAAGGTCCGGTCCGCCCACAAATTTACTTTCATCAAGTTGTTTTTTCGTTTCAGTCTAGTGGACCACATAACAAAATAGTCCTAGGCTAACAAAACCTCTAGAACAGGGATGGTGAACCATTGGCGTGGTGGCATGTAGCAGAGTAGTTTAGGCAGGATATATATAATATAATATATAATCAATTTTACTGTTTGTAACAACAGAAATCGCACTAATTTGTAATTTTATATAAATAAATATAAAGCTGTTAATGTTAACATTCCGTACAATAATGAAGTTATTACTGTGAACGTATTTTTCCAATAACCATTTAAGTCATGATTGTTTGTTGGCACATCATGGCACATTAAATATTTATGTAGAAAAAATTCAAGAAAGAAAATGAAAAAATATTAATTTTGCACAAACAAAGCGCATTACAAAGATACAAAAAAAATATGCACACGTACAAACTAGCTAAAAGCCCGGTATTCAAGTACAGAAAAAGTTTTACAATATTGTCAATCGCTGGTTGATGTCAGGACTAGAGATTGGTATTGGTTGGTATTTGACATTTGTATTATCTTTGGAGACAATACAAATGTCAAATAGAGCTGCGTAATGCAAAATTGCACGGAGACAGATTAGAGGTGCGCCATCCCTGGTCTAGAACAACGTCCATTTATTGAGTGACTGTGTACACCGGACGGAAAAAGCCGTGTATAATATTAAGTAGGTAGTTTACGCTTCGTTGTTGCGTTGAAAGCTCAGCTATTACATGCTATAAGACAATTTGTCTCAGTTCGTTACACAATGTTGAACAACTGCTGATACCTTGTTTAGTTTTCACAAATCGTTTTGTTGTATGGGAACTATAAGATGGTGACTTTTTTTTTTTGTGGTACGGAACTCTTGAAAGAGTGTCAACTTTTTCGTGGATGGTATTTTCTTACTTTTTTTTTAATGCGTTTCTTAAGAAGCTCCTTTTTTACCCGGCTACGTCGATATAAAAAGGAAGGTTAAGATTTTGACAAGTATGTATCTTCTTCGTCTTGAATATTTTCTTGTTTCTTATTTTTAGAGCATCATTTATCATTAGTTGGGTTTTATAATAGTATTTAAACTTACTTAGACCATTTCAGACACCAATCACTTTCACAAGATCAGAGCAAGATTAAGATTATGTCTATGACTTTAAAGATACTGTGACTTCTGATTTTATTTCGACCTTTCTTCTCAGAGTGGTCAGTCATCTAGTTAAAAAAATATGATTGAAGTGTGCAAACCTACTTGCACAAATAAAATCATTTATCATTAAATTTTTCATTATAGATACAGTGTGTCGAGTCACCGGTGTCCGACCAGTTAAGGCGAAGTAATATGATGAATTTTATCGACAAATCCACCATAATAAGGCATTTTTCTTCTGCTGTTTTGAAATGGCGGCCATTTTATTTTTTATTTATTTACTGAGTGCGGTTGGGTTCATTTATTTTGGCATATCTACCGATATAGAGGTCTTACAGGTAAAAAAGTGGTTTCGTTCGATAGCTACAAAAGTTGGCAATAAGTTCACACTAAAAAGTTTATCAAAAACTACCATTAAAACCTAAAAAAAATAATACTAGAAACTAAAAAAGTGTGAAACAATTTGGTTGTTTTTTTTTTTGCCAAATGGCGGCCATTTCAAAACAGTAGGGGCAAAATACCTTATTATGGTGGATTTGTCCATAAAATCGATCATACCACCGCTTCGCCTTAACGGGTCGGACACCGGTGACCAGACACACTGTATACTGTTACTGATATTATTTGAAGAGCGATTCCTGTCATTTTATGACAGTCTCAATCTGTCAGAAAAAGCTTAAATTTCCCTATAATTTAGGGAAATTATTGATTTTGACTGTAATTTAGAGGATATTGTAACTAGATTTTGTAGATTTTCAAGAGGTTGGCCGTCTGGAGTCACTTCACGAATAGAGTAAGAAAACGGGAAAACCTACTGTGTCGTTTGTAAACAGCTAATCTCATGAAAAAACATACAACAAAAATTAAAACAGAAGCTCTGTGACAGAATTGACAAGAGTTTAATTAGGTTTTATTCTTCAGCGAAAGGACAGCGGACTTTTATTTTGGCGTCAAAATGTTGTTTTTTTTTTTGTTTTAACAGACATTTTCTTTTTCCTTCCCAGTGCAAATGGCTCAGTTATATGAGGGCCAATGCAGTATATATAGAGTTATTGGAAGTGTAAATTCAGGGATAATGGACTCTAATATTACTAAGTATATAATATTAATATCTATTTAGCTGTGCCCGGGACATTCTTCGCGAAAAAGAACAATAATAATGTGTAGCTTAGAAAACTTGAAATTACCAGTCCTCAATAGAAACGGAAGAATCGTTCGATCTTGACTGGTGGGAGGCACTACCTGGGGTTCTCTACATACCCCTTATAAATTCAGTCAAAAGCATCTGAACTAAGCTACCTACAAAAATATCGCCCGTCCGAATATTAAATAATTTCGTAGAAAATCCTTGCATCGAACATTTCTGTCTTTGATTTCTTTTTTCAAGGTTTTATTTTCTTGTCAGTTCAGTGTTGTATGCAGGGACAGTTTCCCACACGTATTTATTGTGGGGGGGAGGATTGTATGAACTAAGCTCAAACATGGTTTTCGCATCGTAAGATATTTTTGACCCCCAACGCAAAAAGATGGGTGTCTATCTGTGTCTGTCTGCGGCACCGTAGCTTTTAAACGGGTGAATCGATTTGGGTGCGGCTTTTTTATTTGAAAGAAAGCTTTCTAGCGGTTCTTAGACATGATTTATCGAAATCGGTTCAGCTGTTTCGACTCGACGATCCTTTGATCAAAATATTACCTACAACTTCTTATTTTAATAAGAAAGAAGAAGAAGTTTACTTAAAGGGCCGATACGTACATTTTTAACTTTTTACAGCTTTTAGTTTTGGTCGGGGATGAGGTTGGCGACCTTTAAAACTACACACCTTTTTTAACTTTGTGAGAAGAAAATACGTGTATGTCAACTAGAAGTTTTAATGAGATCTCCAAATCAAAGTACCACATGTCAGCTACAACTAACAATGCTGTTCATTTGGTTGACCACAACACATGCCTTAATAAGCTGTAACTATAGACAATGCTGCTCGTTTAGCTGGTCGAACGTCGCACACCTGCGCTGGATCACAAGTACGGGCACCACACGTTGCAAGACATTTTCTGTTCGACCCTTGTCTCTTTGTGGACGCAATCAGCGGACAGTGGCGTGCCCACAGCCCAGCAATTATTCAAAATACATCGGGCAATATTAGATAGGTGGGCGGCCGATGCGTTTTGCATTGCGAATCAGTCCGACTTTGTGCGGCCAGCCCCCGGGAGCGGTAGTGTTTATGCGTGAACATCACAGGCAGATTGTGGATTCTGCCTTTTGCTGAATTATCCGTGCACTTGGGAATTCTGTTCGCTGTCGGCTGCCATGTCTGGGCACCGCCCAGGCAGCACAGCTATAGTAATGTGTACGATTTAGTGGACCGCGATTTATTCTGTCTTTAGGGGCCGACCAACAACCGGAAAATACATACAGCGAACAATCCGGGCTCTGTTGACAATTATACCAATTAATGATTGCAATGTTGGTTGCTATTACCTATCTACGGGTACTTTGTCGCTTGTAGGTACACTTGTTTCAATCCCAGCTCGAGAGACTGTTACAAAATATGAAAACTAAGTGTGAATATAAAATATGACAGATGTCATCCTAGCGCGATTTTTAACATGTTTATAGTCAAATAAAACTAACCGTATCTTTGGCAGGCCATTGCGAAATATAACAAGACATAGTATATTTTCTTACAATGACTTATTAATAGTGCGGTGCTACAATGTTGGATGTCGCATAGGTATTGACAATTTAATTATTAGTTATTAAAGAAATTACCTTTTTTTGCTATTTAATTGTCATTTTTACACTGATTTTTCTCACGCAATCAATGAGAAATTAAATAATTATATAAGACATTTATCGATTTTAATTCTACTAAGGCGTCTTCACACCAAGAAAGATTGAGAAAAAACTAAAACCTGCACTATAATTGCGTCACACTGTCAAACATAACCTGAAATGATCGAAGGCCATTGCTTCATATATTTGAAAATGTGTCTGCTCAACAACGTACATAACGCAATGAATGTCGTTGAACTGTAAAAATGGGAGCCATTGTTACTGTATTGTCCAATTTCTCCGTTGCTCTACAATATCATTTGTAATATTTGATTTCTATAACTTTCCAACATATTGTTATTTAGCGCTTACGCTACATTTTTGTACATACATAGGTACACATCCATTTTTCCCAATGGGGTAGGCAAAAACTACAGAACGCCACCTGCTATGATCTTTACATACTCCGTTTGCCTCGTTTAAGTTCATACATCTGGTCGTACACGAACGCCGGTTACCAGTACTACGCACGTATGTTCTTCAGAAGGGTCAGTTCTGAAGAACATCACCAATAAGGTCACTATATGTGCTCTTAGGGCGTCCCCTTCCGGCGTGTCAAGTCACATCGGCCTTGTAAATACCCTTTGTTACCCGCCCTTCTTTCTTCCTCTCAACATGACCAATTCGGACTTACCGTTTACTAACTCTGTTGTTGTAAGGGCAATTATTACTCTGTTTGAGATATGAAAGACATGTCTATTTCAAGTGAAAAAGTGTTTTACTAATCTGACTCTACGTTAAAGCATCCTAAGAATTTACGGAACAATTAAATCATCTACTTAGGTACAATAAACCTATAAATCATTTCTAAGATTCCAATGTCAAATCACATTACAGCTTACCAAAGAACTATGAACAATGTCATCTTCGGCTATTGAACCATCATTCTGGAAAGTATCAAAGGTGTGAACTTGGCCTGTCTCCAATGTAGACTACATTCTAAGACTGCTGATGAAATCAGTGAAATTGATTGGTTATCATGGTGGGGAATTGTAATGCTGACACTGAATTAAACGAAGCATAAGGTGGGCAAAAATACACAATCGGGCAATCGTAAGTATGTGTGTATGTGTATGCAACACACACACACGCATACTTACGATTCGCCTGGCTAATATATTATTTTCAATAGGCCACTCTAATAGGCGAATCGACTACTATGCACTTTGTTGCTAAATACATGCACAGTTTTTTTTTTCTTATGATAAAATCGAAAGTCCTGTCAAAATCGGTCCAACCGTCTCGGAAATTAGCCGGAACGAACCGACAAACAGACAGAAATGTGAAAACATTGTTTTATTGTTACAAGTACAGCATAAAATTTCATTTGCATTAAGTAAAAAGCTGTTATTTTGACATTACAAACAGACACATCTATTTAATTAATTTGTATGAAGTATATATGTATACAAAAGCAGGACGTATTAAAAACAAAAGGATTCCTTCTAAAAACAAACATCTTTAAACACTAATGTCCGTATACACAATGTTTATATGCACGCGAAGTACTTAAATCCCGCAACTTTTTGCCTACATCCGATCCCGAACTGGATCAAGGTCGTGTGAAGGTCAAGAGCCGCCCCTCGGACCGTGTGTCCTAATAAACTAAATGGACAATATTTTCCACCTCGAGCAAGGATTATCTCCGTTTCTACGAGTTGCGCTCAAGGCAGTCCGTTTAAAAATTCGTTTGAACTTCCCCTCTTTTTCCCTTTTTCGTATGGCATTAAGGCGAAAGCTCCAGGGCATCCCGTGAAACTCTAACTTTTCATATTTTTTCTTTAATTTGTAGGTCAGTATGACATGATTTGCGGCCGCAACAAATATTTATTTAGAGAAATATTGTCATCAAGGTCATCAATACAACTTTTTATGTTCATCATCATATCATAATCAGCCTATATGGTTCCCACTGTTGGGACGCCGGCTCCTCTAAGTGAGAGAGAGTGGACGGTAAGCCACCACGCGGGCCCAGTGCGGGTTGGTAGATGTCAAATCTCTTCAAATTTTTGGTTCTAGTAAAAGCCGGTTTCCTCACGATGTTTTTCTCCACCGTTTCGAGAATAGTGGTGATTTAGTAATTTATACAAAGTAAAGCGCCTGTGTGGGTTCGAACTTACGACTTACAACCCACTTGGCCCCCAGTGCTCCACTGCTCTATGTTCATAATTACCCTATTGAATGTTTATTAAATGAAATCATGACATTTGGGGCCAATTCTAACTTTTTAAAGTTGTAAAGCTACATACAGCAACATACAACGTAACACTGATCTTTAAAATGCAAAATCGTAAATATTGGGATTTCGCGGGCTACCTTAGTGCATCTCCTTTAAGCTCCTTGTCAGAAATCGTACTGAAGAATGGAATTAAACACAAGAACTTGGAAAAGAAAATAATCACGACTAGTTAAACCGATCTTGAATACAACTTGCCGTGAGGTAGGACTTGCGACTCTTTGTGAAACACCTATTTTACTGTTCAGTGTTCTAAAAGCGGATAACTTCGAAAAATAACAATCAATACTAATATTATAAAGCTGAAGAGTTTGTTTGTTTGGTTGAACGCGGTAATCTCAGCAACTACTAGTCCGAATTGAAAAATTCTTATTGTGTTGGATAGCCTATTTATAAAATGGACGAAAACTGGCAGGCAATTCGATGCGACGGGAAGGGTCAGGGGAGCAATAATTTGACACGGACGAAGTCGCGGGCAGAAGCTAGTTTAATATAAACGGGAAATAGATAAGAAAGGGAATACAGAAACAGAAAGAAAAGAAAAAGACAGAAAGAGTTAAAATCAGGTGCGCAGTACTCGCAACCGGCGTGAGTATTGGACGAAACCCGATTCTTGTAATTAAAAGCGTTCAAAATCTAGTTGCAGTCTCACCTCGGCGACACTCAAACTTGTCAAAAATGTTTGGAATCTCGAGGTATTTTTGACAGATTGAAACTGAGATCTGAGTGTGTAAATTCTTATAATTACGAGAGTTGCCCTGCCCCTCAGATGTGTGACAGTAAATGAAGCAAAAGGAGTATGTAAAGGTCGTTGTAGGTGTCTTTCTGTAGTTTCTGTCTACTCCAATGGGAAGAGGCGTGACTTTATGAATGTGTATCTTTACATAGTTTAAAACAAAGTCGCATTCCCTAGATCTTTTAAAATGAGCATCGGATTTTAATGCAATTTTCATCAATAGAGTGAATCAAGAGGGAGGTTTACCAACCTAAAAAGTAGAAAATACTGGAAAAAAAGCATGGGGTGCATGATATCATAAAAAAAATACCTTAAAAAGCACCCCACGCTTTTTCCATTATTTTCTACTTTTTAGTTTGGTTTTCTATGGAAGCGTGTTTTTTAGTTTTTTTTAATTATTATTTATTTTCTATTTTTTAGGGTGTTTCAAATTTTGAGACGTATGTCAGCGTAGTTTGTGACGTATGTCAGCGTAGTTTTCGGAGACAGTTTTTTTGCTGTCCTGGTAACCCTGGCAAGGATAATGGCACAAATTTATGAAATTATAGTATTATCATCGGTCCTCCAGTCCTCGTTTAAAGTAGGTCAAAATCGCGCTATAAGGAGTCGGCTACATACAAACATACAGATATACAAACATACAAGTGAAGCTAATATAAAGCGTGTAAAAACGCGGGCGGATGAAAACATTCGAAAAATAATTACACTAAAACTTACCTCTCCGGTAAGTTTTACGAGACTACAAAAATTACTAAATCAAAACAAAAATTTCCATCAATATCTTACTATCCTCAAAGACCTTTTATTAGACCTCGATTCGAACATCCGAAATAGCTTTACCATCCACACCAGTACACCACCACAGACATGGAGTAAAACTGTTCAGCACCGGAGAATTAACCCGCACCTACGTAATTAACAGTAGTCAATATTTGACGGGAAGTTTTCGATGGCCAAAGGTTCCCGAGGTAGAGCCTAGCAGCCTTAGGCAGTCAATTTAAAGCTTCAATACACCGAATTGGTCAGATCAATTCTACGATTTCTGCTTGTTTGTATGTTAGGATGTTTGTTACTTGAGCACGCAAAAATTGCTGAAATAATTTGGATTAAATTTGGTACACAGGTAGTTTGTAACCTGGATTAACACATAGGATACTTTTTATGCGTTCCATGGGATAATATTTGACCTTCACACGGGCGAAACCGCTGGCAAAAACTAGTTCATATGCGCATTTCATAGCTATTTTTACTGTAGAATGCTGTCCTAGGAATTATGAGCTTTTTTAAATGACTCCGGATGCATTAAAAAAAAAAATTGCGCATTCAAAGATGAAATACAGACTTGAATGGGTTAGTAACTTGAATTTTGAAAAAGGGTTCCCAAGATTCCCATGGGCGTATTCCCACTATGGCACGAACACATTTTTTCTGTACGATGAACACTGTCTGACTTTCTGTTGAGTAAACCCATGTGATAAGAACAAATCTCAACACAGAATCAAAGTACACATAGTATGCAGATAATACGGATTTTAACGCTGATGAATTTGGCAGTTCGTGTAGAACGCACACGAATATACATTTACAAAATGGTGAATGTCTGTAGGCAGTCCTACACTAAATATTATCTTGTTACCGAATTCTCAAACGATAGTGTAAGACTTTCGAAAGTTTCTCTGTAGGTACAATTATCTAGATCTTAAAGCGACATTGAAAAAAATTGTAGTGATTTACAATTCGTCTGTAAATGGTGGTGGGAATCTTTAAATCTATAAAAACTTTTTTGCAAAAAAAAACAACCGACTTCCTTAAAAACACTACAAAGTGAAAAATAACTTTAATTTCGGTAGTCGGTGTCTTAGGATCTGTATTTATGGTTTTTTTGCCACCGACTTCCGAAATTAAAGTTATTTTTCACTTTGTAGTGTTTTTAAGGAAGTCGGTTGTTTTTTTTTGCAAAAAAGTTTTTATTTTTAAATTTTTAGTTGTGGTATTCACCCTGCACTAATTCCAAACAAACAATGCATATTTATGCGATAGCAGAAATCGCGGTTGATTTCCTGTCATTTTTTAAAGAGTTCCGGTGTCTGTCTCCCGAACTCATCATCAGATCTATATGAAAATTATATGGGACCATTTCGGAATAAACCCCTTTCGAACAAAAAAAGAATTTTGCAAATCCGTCTATATATGACGGAGTTATGGCCGAACATACATAAAAAAAAAAAAAAAAAAAAAAACATATAAACATCCGAATTGATAACCTCCTCCTTTTTGAAGTCGGTTAATAAAGAGAGTCTTTATCTAAATGCTTAAGAATCAAAATGGTCATCAAGATGGCGTGGAACGCAAGGAGGTCATGAATGTCCAGGACCTACGACATACGTTGGTATAATTTCATCTTCTTATTTTTTGTGAGAAATTAAACAATCAATTCAATTACAATATTAAAATTAAATAAAAATTAAATCTAAAAGCAAAACTAAAATAACAATCAAAATTACAATGAATGTAAGATGAAATCAAATTAATATTCAGATCAACATTAGAATAATTAATACCATAATCAAAAACAAATTGACAGAATTATTTATTAAATTATTTTAATTTAAGCTTGCGCATGGGGGCTTTATGTGACTATGACAAGTTTTTACTTATGGCCAAGATTTCATAGGTTTTCGGCAATGAACTAGCTAGTCCAATCTACATTTGGATGCCTACGAACGTTCGACCCATGGACCGGACCGCTAAAAAAAGTCGTTTCTACTTCGGCTTTCGACTTTCAGGACCAAATAATACTCCGTCCGTGACAGATAGAACATCGATGTACTAAATAATGCCTCGGTGAGTCAATCGAAATGTCTCGTAAGCTCTCTTAAATACCAGCTCGAGCATTTAAATGTTTCAGTAGATAAGCATTAATGTATAATACCCGAATATTGCTGTTTGGTCCTTATAGGCTAATTTCGAGCTTTGTCGAAATTCTCGGGTCTATTTAACTCCTAATGAAGGTTATATTTAGAATTAAGGTAATTTCTGCTACAAATGATTACTAATCATTTCATTTGGCCAATATCCTACACTCTACATTTATAGTGAAATATAGTTTACTAGCGACCCGTTTCGGTTTCGCACCGCCCGTTTTGCGAGCGATTAATAAATTTAAAAGCTGTGATATCTTCCAAGATATTCATTTAAATATATACTGTCATATACCATTTTGATCTACATTAAACGCACAACGTATCGTATTTCGTTGGATAAGGTTTAATATTGTATTGCTTTAAGCAGCTTCGTAAATAACGCATTAGTTTTTAGTAATATGTACAAGATAAAAATGGTTACTGTGGGGGTTATCATTACGAGACAGACGTTTACAGTTTCTATAGCCCATTTAAGATCCACAATTCTCTAAACTACTTAGACATTTTAAATCGGTTTAGGACGCTCATGTTTGGTAGTAGGTAGACTCTGTTAGGAAGTTATGAGAATATGAATTGTCTCATCAGTATCTGACAAACTTAAAAAAAAAAATTGAGTCTAGCCTTTTATTTCTATTCATTATCCCACACCATCCACATATCTGTATCCCCACAACTCGATAGCCTGCGCTCACAATGTTCTTACAGATGCTGAGCGGCGTCGCGACGCCTAGGCGTGGCCTCCACAATGCGCCTGTTTCCAAACGAATTCATGCATTTTAATTGCACATCAAATGAAGCCAACCCTGCTGTCCGGTGAGTTGCTAACCTGCCTCTATTAGAACGGGAACCATTGGAGATCCGCTCCTCCTATTTCCGCGGCTCTGCTTATATTGGTATTCCGATGCACAGTTTGTTGCGCTACCGAACATTATTTGTACACACTAAGCATGAAATGTTGCCAAGCAAACGTGTACGTACTCGTAGTATTTGCGGGTAGGTTTAGGAAAGGTGGGGGGAAGAGTGGAGTGGGAGGGTGGCGGCGGTCGCCCACCCTCGGGCCGCGCGGTGCGTGCACGGCCGAGCCATGAGGAATACCCGCATCGCCCACTGAGGTTTCAATATTCCATACCGAATTGCATTCAATTGCAACATTTTTGGACAAATAGAAATCGAGCAAACCGGCCGCGTCGCTTGAACTGAAATCTTGAAAGGTTTTCAGTATTTTGTTTGTCTTTGCCGGGATTTAATTTACTGTGAATTGTGAGTGGACAGCGTTTTATAAATAAAGTCTGGAGTTATTGGATAGAAATATTGACCTCGGACGTCGGACTCGGCTGATGTTCGCGGTTTGTTTGCTTGGCTTTGGGAGAAGATTGCCGGAATGCATTGTTATGGTTTTTGTAGTTTTCAAATTGCTGTATTATGTGTTTGGTTCGAGTATTATTGCTTAGTCATCTGATTTCTTTTCTTGTTTTAATGTAACTTTTTTCAAACATTATTCGCTTGCCTACAAATTCGTATGTCTGCAAACCATGTTCAGTTTCAAAGGACTAATTCGTTAGCTAATTCTTTTAGAAAAAATGACATTACAGAAGATGGGAATATTCATACCGGTAAGTATTAATTAAACAGGTACAAAGTCAAACGAATCCTAAAAAGAGATTGAGCCCGCATGTCCGTTTTTCCAATATTCTTTAATATGAGCACTAATCATCCAGGTACAATAAAACCTTTCTAAAAAAGCGGTATGTGCACCCAGATACGTGCACGTATTAATTAATTAGCAGAATATTAAAAAAGAGTCAACGTTTAAAGCTTGTGTCTTTTACCAACATACGAGAACATGGCTCATTAGTCCTCTGCGCGGATTTGCTCGCTCGGATTGCCCAATTCGGGCGAGTAAATCCGCGCAGTCGACTTTTAAATATTTAAATACTTTTATATAATACCTTTAAATAATATAGTATTTTCTTGAGGCGACTCGCTCGAAGTTAATTTATGTGTGGACGAATTGATAATTCCAGAGTTGCGTATTAGGCAACTGGGACGTTTAGTATTTTATGTAATAAATTATTGTACTTTTTTTTCTTCTGTTACTTTTGTTCAATACGTGCCGCAGT
This sequence comes from Aporophyla nigra, assembly GCA_947507805.1. Lineage (NCBI taxonomy): Eukaryota > Metazoa > Arthropoda > Insecta > Lepidoptera > Noctuidae > Aporophyla > Aporophyla nigra. Next base: position 4,823,614 of record OX382291.1, on the reverse strand, counting down.
CTTCGCCAGGGTTCATTCTTCGCCAGGGTCGCGAGATTTGTTCGAAAGAGATACCGTGACCCTGGCACATGGGCAACTGAAGGAACACGGGTCGGTTTTAGTCATTAAAAGTCTGACACGCCCTTCAGCTCCACCCAAGAGCGGGAGACGTAATTTGATGATTTCCCACCCACAAAAAAAGGTCCAATTCTTGGGTCAAGATTATAGGCTATCTAACATTACGCTATTACCCTTAGGAGTCGAGGAAAATCATAAAAGTCGGAAAGGACGCTAAGTGTACACGAAAGCATAGCGCCGGCGGGCAACGGTGGGATACAACGCTACGGGTCGGGCGCCAAAATTTCTCGCGAACGAAGTCGCAGGCAGAAACTAGAATTGTATATATCAAAAACATATAAGTCTTATATAAAGTTCAGTTAGTTGGTACGTATACTACTACTATTTTAGTATTCAGTTTCTACGAGAAACAAGACTATATAAATTTTGGAAGTCGGTGTCTTGGGATCTGTAATTAAGGTTTTTTTGCCACCGACTTCCGAAATTAAAGTTATTTTTCACTTTACTGTTTTTTTTAGGTAGTCGTGAAAAGTTTTTATTTTTAACTTTTTACTTTTGGTAGATACCCCGCACTAATCTAATTGCGTTATTTGTTCATTTGTCGCGCAAATACTTAATGCAAATTTAAGACTTATATGGTTTTCACATCATTTCGGATCCCAATGTCCGGATGGAACCAAATTAAAATGGGACCATTCGAGAAGCACCAGCTTTCAAATAAAAAAAGAATCACCAAAATTTATGAGGTAATAAACATTTTAAAAAATACAGTCGTATTGATAACCTCCTCCTTTTTTTGAAGTCGGTTAAAAATTGCGCCAACCTGCAGCAAAATTCGTAGTTTTCAAGACAAGCTCACTTTTACCTCTCTATTTGTACTAACAAGATAACACAGAGCCTCGGCGACCAATTACTGACATTTTAACCTGTCATCGCTAGCCACTCTATCGAGATTCTGTCCAAAACTACGTTCAGCTTGTGAAAACCGGCTAATTACCGTCCTCCCCGAGACATGGAGTGTATCGCCTGAGTTCCGTAAATCCGTACGTTTAATAGGAAGAAAGTTTGTTCGAATTCAGGTTGTAATCATGGCTAATACAAAACAGATGCATCGGAATCTGTTTTCTCAATCATTGTTAGTTTAGACGTCAAAAAGAAAATGGGCGTTAAACGATAACTAACGCGTTTTTAAAATTCGGACGGCATCATCTTAGCGTGATGTCATGTGTCAAAATGACCTTTTCTTATGAAAGAAATAAGTAATATAGAATATCGTTAGGAGGTTCCTGTCGCAAGAGCCCAGACCGCTGGGCTTTTTATATTAAAAAATTTGAAATGATAAAATGTGTCCTTTATTCTTTATAAAACATATACTTAAATTAAATCTTTTTGAAATATTCGGTATTTTTTTCGTATAAAAATAATATTTACTATTAAGAAATAATATCTAATAACAAAAGGGTGCATCAACTCTATGCAATCCCTAAGTGTCCCTTTTTTACTTTTGATAGGCACAACAGCATTCTAGATTTAAAATTCAGGGCCATCACTGGACTATCCACAATGGACGTCTCAATAATTATATGTCAATAAATTAATCCTAATCGCTAATTAGTTTGGGGAGGCGTTAAGACCCAATGCGGCGGGCGAGGGTTGGGCGCAGTAATTGCATGAACTGACATCGAATGCAAAGTGGGATGCTTTGGCGAGGTAACGCGTATGTAGCTCAATACACTTCTTGATGAACTATTTTGTTGATTGGGTATGCCGTTGTATTACTCTTCCATGAGGATATAGGAGATCTGTGTCCAGCTATGGGATAAGACTTGAACTTAAAATATAACTCTTAACACGAGAAGCGCTGAACATACCGACTGATGTAAATTTGGATTAAAAAATATGTATATTGCAATTACGTGGTTCAAGTCTCGTATAAATAATAAATATAGTAATCATCATATTTCATGAAAAGTCATAAAAAGTTACGATTATATGCACAATGAAATATTAATTAGAGCAGGAAGAACATCGAAATGAGTCAAATTTGGGACGCCCGCACTTCTAGTGTTACAGAATCATCATCTACCTAGCCTTTTTCTAACTATGTCAAGGTCAGATTGCAGACTGCCCGGTTGCAGCTAAGCACCAGTTTTTAAATGGAGTGACTGCCTATTTTACCTTTACAATCCAGTTAACGGTTAACACAATACCCTTGGTAAGACTGGTTTACAGGCTTTCGGGCTTCTGACGACCCGTGAAGATTGTCGATGATCCACAAATGACAGCCGGGACCAACGGCTTAACATTTTTTCTGAGTCACTGAGGTACCCATCCACTGATTAACCGTGAAAACAGTAGCTTAACCTGCCCACTGCGGCTGTTTTAGCATAAAGTGATATCTTGAGAGGCCGGAGAAGAATAGTTGGAAAATATTGTACATACTTTTCATATAATTTCTCTATAAAATCAATATGTTCCAGATTATTATCAACATTTCATCGAACAACAATAATTAACTTCTGTTCAGAGCGTGCACTAGTGTAGTGAAGTGCTTCATATTTAGTCAATTTTAATTATTACCTGTTCGTTAGAATTTAGTTCAATTACAGACAGGTACATTCGATGTTTACTTAGTTATCCATCAACCATTTTGACAGATGAATAATTAGAACATGTTAGTTATTTTGAAATTATTTGGTATTGTGCGCATGTTATTGCAGAACGAATTTATCAGAAATCTGTGTAGCAACTAATTTTTAGTTGCAATTAAACTTCATTAGTATTATTTTAGATTGTCAAATATGTTATGAAACTTAACATAAAGTCTGTCATTCCCAAAATCTTAAACAGAGGAGTACCTGTAGTGTGGTGCCGGACGTAAAGAATAACACCACCCCATTTCTTCCCGTGGGTGTCGTAAAAGGCGACTAAAGGACTTACTTGAGAATGGGCAGCAGCGTTCTCTATGCATTTTACCACCATACTGCGATCGCCAACCCGTCTGCCAAGCGTGGTGATTATGGCAAAGCCCCCAAATTGGGGGAGGCCTAAGTCCAGCAGTGGACGTCTTACGGCTGAAATGATGATGATGATGATGATGAGTCATATTTGGCCAGTTATGCTTTACTCCCATGTAATAGGGACGGCGAGCCTAGTAATAAATTATAATTTTTTATAAAGCATAAAAAATTATAAGAACCATTTTATTTTCGCAAAACTCCATTTATTTGGTCCTTCTGTAGGTACGCTGTATTTCACGTAGCTACAATACCAAAGAGCCGGCCAAACTTACGTCCTAAATCATAATCATGAAACGCAAAAAGTCAAAAAAATCGCCCCGCGTCTGGCACAACTGGCCTACGTTACCAATTGCATGTAGAATTTCCATTGAACAAATAAAGCAAAACGCTGCCTTCCAAGTACAATACGACATAAATACAGCTATAACATGGAAAATATTGAATCGATTAACAAAATGGACGAAAAAGAAGGCGGGGAAATGAACGATTTTGAGGATCTCGAACTGCCCACGAATATTCCATATTCGTGTAGGCTTTTTTTGGTCCTTCACCTATGTGTACTGAAGCGTGTCTATAGGAAATCTATGAAGCCAACGCTATAGTAAATTTAGGTAGTCGGAGGAGAGAAATATCCGTGAAATCGATTAATGACCACAGAGGATCTGTATAATATTTATAAGTCATTAGTTACAAAAGTTTTCTATACTCAGATTTGTTTTCAATACAGTTTAGAACGTGGTCACAATAGGAGAACGTCAGCAGTTAGCCCATTTCAAACGTTAGATGCAAATGAGTTTCAAGAAGCGTATCCGCCGGGGCAGAGTTGTTTTACGTAACATCGGACTGACCGTGCAACGTGCAACAGTGTGGCGTCGTGTTACATGTGCCACAAGAACATACAGCGGACGACGACGTCTAATTTTCATAACAAAACAAAAGGAACGAACAATGCGACCCGGTGAGATGTAGGGACCCGCGACTGCGTACCACTACTTAGATTTGATTGAACGCTTAAGAATGTGGGAGACGCGGGTAACACCGCGCGAGTGAGCGAGACGGCACCGCGAGCGAAAGAGAACAACACATCGCAATTACCTCGTGAGATTGTTGAATAAATTTACATTCAGTTGATTGAAATAATAATGAAATTGCCCCGGCACAGAACGTTCATACGGGATATTTAAATTAATAATAAAATCATAATATTATACAAATCGCGCACGTGATCCGTACAGCTATTTCTGTTTTATTTGGGTGGTTTCGAAGAAAAATATCTTTTCTTATGTTTGTGTAATGTAAATTTTTATTGAAATTAAAATTACATGTTCGTTTGGTTCGTTGTATATATGTAGACATTTAGAAAAGTTCGCTTGAACAGCGCCCTCTGCAACTCTGTTCAGAATTTATATTATAGGGATGAAAAATTATTATCGAAATTTTCAATTAAATCGTTCGTTGTTTGAAGAATAGTCTGTAACTCAAATTAATAATAAAATACCTATTTACATTAAACCGACGCTTCACAAACATACATATATTATACCTATTGACATTTGAAAAGTTCTCGGTTTTATCTTGTCTGGATTTAGATTTTCCCTGTATGAAGTTAGCACATGTATTTGTCGGTGCATTCGAAAGTTAACTTACTTTTGGTCTTTGGTCCTTTTTGGAACTGTTTCATTAAGTAACTTGTGCGGGATTAGTAATAACAGTCGCACGGATCGAACGATCAGAGGGGTGATTACGGAACTTTTTATCGGTAGGAATTGGTTTCATATTGATAGTTAAACAACATTCATTACGTTATTTATGTTGCTGAGCCGACAATTTATTCGAACAAATGACGCAATGGTTTAGAAATAATCTTCAATCCCATTCAGAATCTGATAAATAGTGCGTTTCGCAATTAGGGTGCAGGTTAAGCTACGCCTACCGCAGTTGGTCTTTGGATGGTGACAATCTTTACATACAGACCTTTCCGTGCCTCGAAAAGCACGCTGAGACGTTGGTTTCGGCTGTCATTCGTGAATCTGTGATAGTCATTTCTGCTCGTCAGAAGCCCGAAAGACTTACAACCTGCCTTATCAAGGAGGATCGTATTATCCAGTAACTGTGTTTTGGAGGTCAGATAAACCGTCGTCGCACCATTTAAAATACTGGTATTCAACTGTACCCGGATAGACTGGAAGGCGACCTTAATATGGTTGGAAAAAGGCTAAGCAGATGATGTTCATTAAATAACATGTTTTATAATTGGCAGTACTTCCTATGTTGTATGTGTTCTCTATGTAGGAGTCCCAATAAATATGTTTTCTTTCATCTTTTTCTTATTCAGTTTAGAATATTTGTATGCAAATTTTTCTTCAATGAAAATTTCTATCACAATTGTCCGTCAATGGTTATAGGTAAGAATAGGTTTGTAGACAATGGAGGAATGTCTGCCTATTACTATTATTGTAGAAACATCTTAAAACTCTTCTGTAAACATGAAAAATAAGATCCATTTTGGTAACGGTAATTTCTGTTTTGGTCCATAACGTACTAAACTAGGTTTTAACTACCCTTTTAATAATCTAAGCTTAGAAGATTAAGTAACTACCCAATTTAAAAAAAAAAAACTGACGGAACACTGGCTGCAAGTTAGCCATGTAAAACAGAAAATCATTACAAAAAGTTTTGCCAGAAAATTACAGACTACAATTTCCCTATCATTCACGCTCACTCGTACAGTGAACTTGTTTCAATACATAAAAGATTAGGACGTATGTCCGTCGCCTTAGTTTTCGTTTATCACAATCATAAATACACCACTTACTGGTACCGGTGTCTTTGTGGCGTATTAATAGTGAATGTCTGGGAATCGCCATTTGTCATTCTCTAAAGCACAGGGTATCAATCAAAAGATTTCAAAAGTCCGACAGCCTGAAATTTAGTGGGCTTGACATGTCATGTTTAGACATGTTTATAACGTGTTACCGGTTGTGATTCATTTTTGCCGGCTGCCAAATTCCCACGTTTTTAAAGTGTTGTGTTCAGTTTTTCAAAGCAGTTCTAAACTTCTTACAAGGCTTTTTCAAATATTATGCTCACGGTTAACCGAAAAAGAAGAATACGAAATAAGCAATATTTTGCTACGCAACCCTCCTAAGACACCAAAACCGGGAGAAACATAAAATTAACCAACAGAAGAAAAAAAAAGACAAAGTAGAAAATTGAGGAAAACCTTATTCAGCAGTCAAAAAGTTTAACAATTAACAAAAGCCTGTCGTCGTGAAAGGGCTGATGTTTTGAACGAAAACAATATCTTTTTCAAATGGGAACTGAAGGGGACCTTCGGTACCAAATCTTTCAGATCTTAGGGACATCCGTCCCTAAAAATCCAGAATTTTACCTAGGGTTCCACCGAGGTTGCCTATACCGTTAACAGTAAATATTATTATTTTGTGGTTCCAAAAGCGATGTACAAAAAAAGGAAATAACTGAAAGGTAATATATTGCTTTAGCGACAAACGAGAACGCTAAGAAAAATACAACCACGCACAAACTCTATAACCGCAAATAATCGCATTACAGATCCATACACACACACACACACACATTTAAATGTACTTATCCTTGACCTAACCCAGCAAGGGTCAACAGACGCGACCCATCAGACGTATCAGAAACTATCCGAACGGAAAAATCGGGTGGGTCGGCGACGCGGTAAGGCGACGAGAAGCCATTGAGGAGAGAGCCACGTGCGCGGGCGACGGGCGCCCGGCGGGAGGTCAGCGTAAACTGGTGCAGATGTCGCGAGCGACCCTGACCTAGCGCAAATGCTGGGCGGGTCACGTGGTCGGGCGGGCGGCTAACTTACTCCGGTCGTTCACCTTGAGACGGAGTGGGTAGCGAGAGGTGGCGACACCGATTCCTCGCTTATCAATGATACCTCCCTTCCGAGTTCCTCCACAATGAAGAGTCTTGTTCCATTCAAATTAGAGATGTACCATCGTAATTTGAAACGATGCGAGTACATGTGTTAATTTAAAGCCTCAAAAGAATTGCTGCTGTGACTAGCTCTTACTGACTCCCTGTTTCATGTTTCAGCAACTAGTAATTACGAATATTACTTATTGATCATTTAATTTCTCCACGAAAGGTCTTTGCTTGGCACTACGACATTGATAAGCTGTTATTACTACAATGTTCGGTGAAGCAATTATGATAGAATTCAAAAAACAACATAAAACTTTACATAACAACATGGTGTCACATAATTATACACGCCGATAACAGACGCTAATCATATTTTACAAAGCAATTACCTCGTCTATCAGATAACATTTTGTACGATATTTAGCTGCCTTTGAAAGTTAAAACGACTGAATTGTTAATAAAGTAAAAACTCATTTATTTTGACAAGGCTGAGAAATCTGCATATTTTTCAACGTCTTTATATAAGGCAGTCCCCTAAAACTACCACCCTTCACCACTTCCTTCGCTTTAGCTGGGAAGGAGAAGTGGTGCAATGAACTCCCCAGCAGAACAGCTGTCTGTTCAGTTAGAAGAACTTGATTCTATACAATATGCAAAATGATCGAACAGTAATATAAACTATCGGTATTAATAAATTTATGTATTATAAATTCGAAAATAATTCTGTGTGTTACCTTTTCATGCCTAACTAAACAAATTTCCATACAATTTGGCAAGAAGACAGGTTGCATCCAGACAAAAGAAATGGGATATAATTTTGGAATCAACAAAAAATAAACCTGGAGGTGGTGGAAAGTTTGTTTGTTTGTGGGTTTCCCATGCTAGTATTTCTTAAATAAGGGATATGAAAATTAAAATTTATATTGTTGGCAGGAACTAAACACGCATTGCGTGTTTCAGCGATTTTGTAAAATCATCTCTGAAGAGGGTCAAATAGGGGATGACTTAAAATTGATATATATATTGGAATATTTGTATATCTCTGTTTAAGCGGTTTAAGGTGAATGCTCCAACCAGTCCGCGAAATTCAAAATTTCTTGCGTTTTTTGCAATTTGCAGGCCAGTGCTAGGTTGTATGTTGATTAAAATATTATTCGCGGCTGTAAGACATATATGTACTTACAGAATTATAATCATCAAAATCATCAATACAACGCTCTAAGTTCATAAAGCTGTACTGTTCCTACGGCTTTACGAACATGGAGGGTTGTATTGGTGATTTAGATGATTATAATTCTGTAACTACATACGTCTTACAGCCGCGAATAAGATTTTAATGAACATACAACCTAGCACTGGCCTGCAAATTGCAAAAAAAAATGTAAGAAAATTTGAATTTCGCGGGCTGGTTGGAGCATTCACCTTAATGGATTGGAATTTAGTCTCTTTGTTATCTTTCATGACTTAACGACTGAACGGAATCGGTTGAAAGGTATACCTGGGTTAGGACAAAGGATTACTTTTTAACCCGGTAGCAAATACCCGTGAGATAATTTCCGCAATTCACATGGGAGAAACCGCGGGCATAAGTTAGTGAGTTATAATATCTATTAATTGTGTATAATAATAAGTCGGGACGGCGTCCGTTCGGTCGGTAGTCGCGCAGGTGGTTATTTATAGAGTTATTAGTTACTCTGCGTTTTTCCCCGCGACTGTACTTTGTATACAGCGTGGCATTTTTGTAAAAATTGATATCGTATTTTTTTTAAATGTCAACATTTTACAAACACAAATATGTTTTTATTAGCGCAGATCAAGTCGAAACGGGCACTTGTTGGAATTTCACTTAGTATAATAACTACCAACTGTGTTAATGCTCAATTAATTAGTGAACACGTCTCTTAAAGACAACAAAGGCTATCAATTATAAGTCATTTGATATTTTTTTTATTGCATTTTTATATGTTATTGACGCTTGTTAAAGAAATGGTTTTAACCGGCACAAGTATGACATATAAGTATAACATTGTGTACTTTTTACAAATGTTAAATTCATGGGAACCTGTTCTTGTCCTGGAATAAGTTAAGTACCAGTAATGAGGCAAGGGAATGAGGCGACTCATTTTGATCGTGGATAATAAAATTTAAAGATAAGCATACTTGGGATGTAATAGAGTTAACCAGGAAGCTTTTTTCTGCAATAATATATCCTACTAGCTTCTGCCCGCGACTTCGTTCGCGTAAAATTTTTGCTCCCGTGACCCTTCCCAACGCCTCGAATTGCCTGCCAGTTTTCGTTCATTTTTCGTTGCTGCTCCGCTCCTTTTGATCGCAGCATGACGTTATATAGCCTTCCTCAATAAATAGGCTACCCAACACAAAATTATATATTTCAATTCGGACCAGTAGTTCCAGAGATTAGCGCGTTCAACCAAACAAACAAACAAACTCTTCAGCTTCAGAATATTATTAGTATAGATTATCCTATGTTTAGTGGCGAATTATTAACAGCCGCACGGATGTATCGATCAGGTTAAGCTACGCGCGCCGCGGTTGGACCATGGATGGGTCAGGGACCATCTTTACATACTAAAATGGTAAATCCCCTTCGTTTGGAGCCATTGGTCCCGGCTGTTATTGAGATTTTGGACAGCTGTTACGGGTTGTTTGAAGCCCGAATATCTGAGAACCAGTTTTATCGTATTACTTGGTGTCCGAGTTGTGGAAGTCAGACAGACAGTCGCTCCTTGTAAAATGCTCTCATTAGAGTGGAAAGACGGACTAGAATGGTTTCATAGAAAAGTGAAGATATTTTATGTAAATTAAGTACCCACAAGGTTTAGCAAAACTATCACAATCTATACTAATATTATAAAGCTGAAGAGTTTGTTTGGTTGAACGCGGTAATCTCAGGAACTACTGGTCCGAATTGAAAAATTCTCTTTGTGTTGGGTAGCCTATTTATTGAGAAAGGCTATATAACATCACGCTATGATCAAAAGGAATGGAGCAGCAACTAAAAATTGATGAAAACTGGCAGGCAATTCGTTGCGACGGGAAGGGGCAATAATTTGACGCGGACGAAGTCGCGGGCAGAAGCTAGTTACTTATATTTCCAGTGAGTTAAGATGAAAATAATTGTATGAAGGAAAACTAATAGGTTATTTCGATATCTTTGCTTCTTCAATAAGTAGATTAAAACTGTTCCCTAGAAACAATTAAGTATGAAAATAACAGGATTACGGACAACTTCGGGGAATTTTTATTTTATTTCGTATTTTGCTTAAATTTTGTTGTTTTCATTGGCGTTAAATTTTGCTACGGAACTTTTATCAGTGCAGGCACGGACTTGAGCTGATTTAAGGGGTTGCCAGCGGGATCCTATTTTTAAGGCTCCGCTGTCCGTCGTCTCTCACAGGTTGTATTTTTTTAACCGTAGTAGGTAGACACTTGAAAATTTTTAACCGACGAATAAAACGGAGGAGGTTCTCAATTCAACGCGTATATATTTTTTTATGTATGACCACGCATAACTTTTTTAATTTTGATAATTCTTTTTTTATTGGAAAGGGTATATCCCGAAAGTGGTCCCATGTAAATTTGGAAAGAAAATTCCATCCCTAAGGGTAGGAAAACAGGGGATGATCGATTGTTCACTCATTGTAAGGTAATTAAGTAATCCTTGGTCATTGATTGTTTGTCGCCGACTCAAAATTACTTAGGCTTCTTATTTTTTGCTTTTCAGTTTTTTCGGCGGTTTAATTTTTTGTTAAAAAGTTTTTCAGAGCGTGTGGACTACTATGGCCACTACGTTTTAAGAAAAAATTATAAATATGAAATCAAAGAAATGTGTTTTGTTTTAGAAGAACTATACTGGTAGTTTTTTTTTTGACGTTTTAAAATAAGTGGTGTTAAAAATTTGCTTGATGGTACGGGACCCTTCGTGTGCCAGTCCCAACTCGCACTTAGCCGATTTCATAGTAACAGAATGATCAAATGAGCTTGCAGTCTACCTGATGGTTTCCCAACATACTCTTAAAAAGTTATTAATTAAAAAGCATACTTAAATATTTACTAGCAATGAATAAACACTTAGAGCTGAATTAAATATGACATTATACTAGTGGCATCCGTATTTAGCAACTGGTTGCTATTCGGGAAAACATCTGTCAGTTTATTTAAGTATCTACCTTCATGTCTACAAGATGCGCACGCGGCCCCGTCCACGGGGCAGTCGGAACTTAGGGACATTTCTTAACACGTTAAATGCCATGTCGGACTATGTGTCCGACACTTGTTGTTCCATTCAGGCCTTGTCGGACTATATGACCGACAACACATACCAAATCTGAACATGTCGTTGCTGCCTGGCGGCCATGTTTTTGGAATAAATAATGTATTTATGGAATAAATAATGTGTTTATGGAATAAATAATGTATTTATGGAATAAAAAATGTATTTATGGAATAAATAATGTATTAATGGAATAAATAATCTATTTATGGAATAAATAATCTATTTATAAAATAAATAATCTATTTAAAGTGAAATAACACGAAGTACATTTTTTGACTTTTTCTGATTTTAACCATGGCAGTTAGTGTGTTAAGGGAGAAAAGCTAAGGTAGTTTGCAAAATTCAAACTTGAAGTTATTGAAAGTTTTATGTATAAATTACGTCTTATGTATAAATTACATAAAACTTTCAATAACTTGAGGTTTGAGGTATAAAATATGATTTGCGAAATTAAATTAACTTAGAAGGTTGTATTGATGATTTAGGTGTAGTTCTGTGTTACGTACGTGTTACGACCGCTAATTCTATTTTGTTTAACCTACAGACTGACAGTGATCTGCATGTTGCAAAAAAACTGAAGAAAATTTGAATTTCTCGAATTTTTGTCACTCCCTCACTTCTTGATGATCTTGGAGTTTTTCCAGAATGTTTGTGACCGGTCCAGAGTAACCAAGATATTCCGGAAAGTTGCTCTAATGGTTAGTATTGAATTCTATTTTCAGACTTCGCGTGAAATGGTATTTGTTCGAACTGAAAAAACCGTGGGTGTTCAGTGTGGTCAAAGTTTTTTTTTAATCCTGCGTGTTTCTAAACCTTTTAACCAAATCTGGATATTCATAGCGGCGTACTCCGTCCCACAGTTTTTTAGTTTCATTTAAAAACGTGACCGAAATCTCTTTAAAGTTCCCAAACCTAATCCTTAGTGCAGGCTATTTTAGAGCAGAAACATGTCCGTCCATTTGTAACAGTAAATGAAAGGAAGTGCGTACATACAGACGTCCGACGGAATGGCCGACTTCCACCTTCTTGCCCGGCCCAGGATGTAAGACCGCGTGCACACTTGCGATTACAACTGATACTTCCAGTTACAATTGCAGCGTCCGATTCGTGTTTGGTGATTGAAATTTGTCGGGCAGTCCTATTTAATAAAGAAACAAATACTAGAATATACACAACAGCAAGATGTGCAACATCATACTGATATTATTGTGAAAGTTTGTATATTTAAAACTTTGTTACACAATCATGCAAAAACCACTGAACGGTTTTAGATGAGATTTGGCACAGATTTAGATAATAACCTGGATTCATACATATGATACTTTTTATCCCTGTAGCACGTTTCGGTGGCATAATTTTCGACCTCCACTTGAGCGAAGTCCAATTTCAACTAGTCTAATTGGCAATGAAACCCAGTTTACTAACATGCGACAATATCTTTAATGCATCAACAGAAAAATCGATCCACGCGAATGATATACGAAGTACTTTTATTAATCTGTCAAGTGTAACCTCACTTTCAATAAATGCTGTGACAATTTCGATAAACTAGTTAACAATCTACACTGGCCCGATGACAGAACGTTTAACCGTAATCGATCAAGTTGAAAAACGGCAAGCTAAAGGAAATTACCTCAGTAATGTGTAAACGAGCAATAATATATCATGATGGCGAGCACGCCTACGTTTTTTTTTATTAAATTCGAAATCGTCAGTTGCGTCTTACTATAGTCGTGCGTGTGAATTAAATACATAATTTCTTCACACAAAAAGGACACGTTTAACACAATTGAATAACGGCAATATAAATATACTAAATAATGGCTTAAAGTTTGTTATATACCAGATTTGCGACTATCTGCATCCGAACTAGATGGTAAACCTGTACATCGGTTTACATTTGATCCCCATGTATTAACTATGACTATTTAGTAGCCATGATCGAAGTTATATACCTACATCATAATATTTCAGTATGTGGAAAGTTATACCTGTATGCATAATGCAAGAAAAAAAATGTAAGCGTGTTGTATGTGTGTGTGTGAGAGCTGTGAATGAGATGATTTTGCAATAATAGTGACTAAAGTGTTGTCTGTTTGGAAATGTTCTAAATGGAGTCGCGAATGTGCGCCGTGTCGAATATTTTAGAAGACGACAAATGACACACATATTTTGGCGTTTGTTCTATTGTTGCTCGGAGGAGATGTGCGGAGTCTGTATTTTGAGAAAGCCTCGTTAATAGTGACGTACAATTGTCCTAACTAGAGCAGTCTTCCTTTAGTTTTTCAGATGCAAATAAAACTTACCGCATGTTTCCTAAAACTCGATTGCTAATGAGTTTTTGTAACTCACTGAATCGACGGACACTGTCCTCTAATACCTAATAACAATTTATTTTAAAACATTATATTAATCAATGATTTCTAAAAGAGTAATCGTGGAGTTACTTGCCGACTCTTCTCCATAGGACACGACCAATTGGAACCGTGCACCTAGCGTATGAAACATTAGACGCTATGATATGTGCTATGATATGTGCCCATGTAAGTGTATGTAAAATAAAATATTAGTTTTGGACTGGTTATTATTTATACATAACGTAACATCACGTTTCTTGTCTTCGAAGGGATAGTCAGAAGTGTAACTAAAACTGGGTGTAGGTACTACCTACACTCAGTTTTTCTATTATGGTTAAGTCCTATGTTAAAAGGGGTAAGCCTATTGCGATTTATCGCCACTAATCTAGATAGTATTGCTCCTGACGAATTAAAATTAGGGTTTGAAATTAATAAAGGAAAAAATACTGTCGGCGGCATGTTTAAAAATGTGAATCATTTACTCAATGAGGCTTTTTGGAGACAAAACTTGACAAAGCAAAAAATTATATCGTGGATTTGTTTACAAAGTGTGAATCATTTTCCGAATGAGCCTTTTTACAGGCAGTGCAGCATTGAGATATGTCATTTTAATGAAAGTGGCATTCGTTTTATTCCTCCACTTCATTGGAGAATTAATTCGACTCAGAATCGGATAATATTTTCATTATATTTTGTGTTCGTGCATATTTTCATTCAAACCCTTTGGTTTGTTTTGACTTCTCAATATTTAATCGCTCAAAAGTCGTTAAATATTCTGTTTTCATATTTTATCATGACAAAATAAAGTACGGTCTACACTACCTGATTTCCGAACAAAAATTGGTCTTAATTTTTGCAGTGCCCTTATTTAGACTCTTCATCAATTTAAACATATTGGAATACATTTTGTATGTGGTTTATAGGTAAAGTGTTTTTTAAAGCAGGTTTTTTTTGGCAACTAGCCGCTGTCTGTTTGTATGTCGGAAACGTTACTTCTTATAATATCAGCCAGGGAAAATCGGTCCAGCCCGTTCGGAGATTAGTAGGAACAAAGGAGCAGACAATTCTTTTTAAATTGTCTTTTCGTTATAATTAGTACGTACATACTTTTATATGTATTTAGTAAAAAGCTGTTATTTTAACATTACAAACAAGCACTTAAATTGTATTTATTTGCATAGATAAAACGATTTTCTTTACAGACTGGTACATTTCATGCTGAATCGTAAATTAAGATGAAGAAACTGCGGCTTCACTACTAAAGCAAGAGATCCACTTTGACCGTCCGGTCACTTTCGTGGCACGGGCCGGATTCGAGCCGGAATTGGGATTTCCGGGCCGTGCCTTTGCGGCGCGCCGGTTCCCAACACGACCTTGACTCCACAACGACACGACATATTGGGACGTTATTTCGAGCTAGTTACCTAGACCACAGAATACTCCTTTACATTGTTTTGTCATGGCTGAATAAGAAAGATGAGAAAATATGTCTTGTTTACTTATTGGACAGTTATCAAAATTTTCAATTTGGATTTATGTTTATAAATTTCTTAATGCTTATTTTAATTCTGTTTTTAATAATGTTTGTATAATATTTTAAATCTGGAATTACGGGACTACTTTTTCTAGGTAAGTACTTTTTAGTACGTATTAACTTCCTAATCTTATTATAATATAGGCGGTCTGCCGACGACGACGAAGTGAAGACTTAAAAACTGAGAAAAAAAAACACGTCACTGTAGCAATCGGTGACATGGTCAAATGAGGATGTTAATAACGCAGTCACATTAGCATGTCGGTGACTCGATCCCTGAGTTTCCCCCCTACTAAGTACCGCTCAACACAACAAAAGAAGTTTTCAATTCAATAATTAGGCAACTAGCAAATAAACTGATTTGCAATCTAAATCATAGTGTCACCGGTCACTACATTGTTAAAAAAACGGGAAAAATCGTGAGGCAACCAGCATGTCGAATAGAAAAATTGGAGACATGAGACAACTACCAACCCGCGCTAGGCCCGCGTGGTGTTTTACAGCCCACTCTCAGCGAGAGGAGGCCACTGTCCCAGCAGTGGGAACGTCATAGGCTGATTCAATCTGCTGTACCTAAATATAACCCGCGTCTTTCATGTCCCCCACCGTCAGTTCCGGGTTGTAGTGCGAACACCGCCAACACGGCGCCGTGACATGTTCTGCACGTGATTTAATAATGGAATGCGACAGGGAAAGGGGGGATATTTTACAAAAAGACAGACCAGCCTTCGCCGTGGTCTTATATTGCAAAACAATCATGGAGAGTTGCGTCAAACATTTACAGCTTTGATGGAGTCCCCCGCGTATTATACAGAGGCTTATCAGATCACGAATTCGTAAATTGAAAACATGGTGCAATATAAATTGACAGTTCTACGATAGAATTGCGTTGAAATTAAATATTGTCTAGCGTAAGTAATTTAATTAATAATGATTCGACGGTCGTTTAGTCATCAAACAAACCCCAATACAGTCAAGGCAGACCTAATAAATTCATAACGTCACAGTGCAGCAGAACCAATTGGTCGCTAACGGTAAAACATGGCTTTGCCAAAGACCCTCGGCTGAGAGACATTTTCACCTGTCTGCAAATCAAACAGAAATCATTCCATAAACTATTCAAAAGCCAGTAGAACACTACCCACGCATTACTTTGATCGATTTTCAATTGTGAATATAAAAAGCTATTAAATATTCATTGGATATTCTATTTAACCTAAAGATAATTCTACGTAATTATCAGGGTTCCGTGACTAGTAGAACCCTTTTGCAAACCTACAATGTTTGTTCCTCTGTTTATTTTAGTAAATGACAGATATTTTTTTAAGACTTAGATTGCATTTTGTTGCATAATGAGTCTAAATAAATAATATCAAAATCAAAACGAGTGTTAGCCCTAGTAGACAAAAAAAACTTTTTTTTTTTTTGAAGCCCTTTCAGACTGCCATGCACACACGGGATGCTAAACACAAACAATTTTAAATCGATTTTCGGTTCCGGGTGTGGTTTTCCTTATTTGGTGCAAATTTTAGAAGTTATGGGCGATGTCTGTCACTTAATTAGTTTTATGACTCCAGAGGTTATTAGTTTATCAACCCAAAATGTGGAACAGCACGTTACAGTACGGAACCCTTCAGTGCATGAATATAACCGATTGTAATTTAATATTTATGTGCAAACCTGCACTTAAGTCCGAATGAATGACTTGACTTTTTTAATAGACCAATTTTATGGAAATGGTTCTATTTTGATCGCTTACATTTTACATTTTTGATATGACATTATTATCCATACATATTGGTTAAAAAAAAAGCGAAAGACGGGAAGTCCGGAACACGTAGTCAGATACATAACAAAGACAAGTAGCACGCTTCATCGCCTTGCATCTTAGTGTGGCTTACAAACAGGGCTAATTATAAATATAGATGACCTGCCTACTTCACCCTCGAGCCGTCAAGAAGACTCTCAAAGCTAATTCCTAGATACTGTAGTCACCGTTGACGCCTTTCTGTCATCCGGCCACCCGAAAAGCACTTTCCAGGCGCGTTAAGCACTCGACTCGGGGGAGAGTGGGGGCCCCCCGTCACCCCTCCCAATCTCGCGCCGCCCGACTTTGAAAAAAGGCGATGCACTTCATATTGTACTTTTTGTGTCCACGATCGATCGTTTCAGTGAAGGAGTGAGTTCTATCTGATCGGTCCCGCTTCAGTTACCTACTTCACACGTGGTGGGCTAATTGGGGGATGCGTTCGGACCGCTCAATTAGAAAATAGACGAGCTGCGTGGTGGACAGGGTGGGGGGGGGGGGGGTTGTCGAGGTTGGGGATGCTCGACGCAGCTTGAGATTTTTGCGAGGACATGTGATGGGGAATTGAGATAACGCAGTGTTCGAACGTCACGGTCTTATTTTATTGACACCCTCGCATCAGTACGAGCTTATGATTACACACCAGCGTTAACAATCACCTGCGAATACAAATTGGCGATATTCTGCGAGTGGAAGAGACAAAATAAGGTTGGGAACCGTCTAAAAAAAAAATGGAGAAATTGTGACCCGAGTTTGTATTAAGCTTTATCTGGTTTGTGTATACGAATCAAGGTTGGACAGTTTGTACCTTTCAGCAACACAGTGCGCGTTGTACTTTAAAAGCCGGAGTTCGTTCCCCGACCTGTAATTGACGGGTCCTGTTGTGTCTAAGGCTAATGACGCACGGTCGCACGGTGCGCCTGCAGCTGCTAATCTGACGTTTAGTAAGCACGTGTGATTGGCTAAAACCTCCGTGGTTCCGCTGCCGGATTATCGGCAGTGGCTAGTTTGTCTTTTGCTTCCATTTGAGACACATAACACATAAATAAGTTGATGTGTATACCTACACACGTCCATTTGGCTATTAACTGGAAAATAACTGTCTTAGTTTACTGCCTCATTAGTGTAGTAGTACCAAGCGCTCCTGTTGAGCATGAGGACCTTGTTTCCATACCTGGGTTAGTCAATTTTTGGAATTTTGCCCGGTTGATGACTTGTCCTCCATTACATGTGACTGAAACATCTGTACACCTCTGCCTTACCCTTCGAGGAACGCAGCCGTGATATTATGTTATAATTAGCAGCAAGTGATTTATATTAATTATTATTTTTACACCATCGAGGATGGCACCGGTTTCCCGAGCAAGTGTCCGTATTCTCCGTATCCCCGCTGACGGTAACCAGTGTAACATGAATTAAAATATTCCTACTTACGTGGCACGAACCGAGCACGCAATCTTACTTACCTGTAAAAGAAAGTAGTTTTCAATTAAACACAGTTCACAAATCGCAACACTACAAAACAAGGAGAGTTTCGTAACTAAATACTTTGTAGAGATTGTACTTTAGTAAATAAAAATACACGCTGTCTAATTTAAAACTCTTATTTTGTTTCTCATCCGCTTTTACGCGCAGTTTTGAACATACATGCAACTTTTGCGTCTCACGGAAAAGAAGCACGGTGGACACAAATAAGGATCCTAAAACAACATGTACATTTAAGGCTAGCGCACACTGGCGGATAGCGGGGAACGGTGAGGGGGATTGACCGGCCAGCGCACACTGATAAATTTGCGATGCAACTAGCGGCCGCTGGTGCACTGCTCAATGCTGCAGCATGCCAGCAGCATCCTACGGCATATCGCAAACTCTACGCAACGCAGTAAAAAAGTTGCTAGCGGACTCTAGCGCATACCGTCGCATGACTTCGCATCCCGACGAATGCCGTCACCTCCCGCCCCATGTCCTCGCATGCCGCTGAGGTACCCTCCAGCGCGCTCTTCAATACCGCAGAGAGCAATCCCCTTTGAAGCTCCCTGGTCGGTGTCTGAGCTTTAGAATCTGTATCTTATTACCATTAGATACGTACGAATTTACGTTGGTAAATTTAAAATACCCGTGCGCCGATGTGCGCTGACCTTTCTCCTCTCGACGATGGCAACACCTCTGTTAATGTTTTGCTTTATTTAAGCGATTGTTTACACATTAGACTCTTGTTAATACATTGAAATCAAATAACACTGTCGGTGGGAAATCCCCATAAGTTTTTAAGGAGGGCTCTCAATTGTTGTTTTTTAGGGTGGTATGGAACGTAGAAGGGGATTTGTCTCCAGGGTTAATACCAGGCTTAAATCGATTCGCACCAATTTACTCGACGGGCGCATCGACTCTTTTAAATAATATATTATTTTCTGGACGCGATTTGCACGATGTTAATTTATTTGTGGGCGAATCGACATCTCCGGTATTAGGCAATTGGTAAATTTTGATGTTTATGCAACAAATTAATAACTTTGGCAGTATCACTGGTTCCTGGAAGGTTACTATTCAAATTCTAAGAAAATCTTCAAGTTGTTGCTTGGAAGCCTGAATACTCTTCGGGCCGAAGCCTCCCTGGACCAAAAACTCGGATAAAGTATATAAGATAGGTGAAAACCACAAGCCGCGATATACAAACACAGTTCATCAATAAGCAAGAATATACAGGGTCTTGCATCCTTCTAATTTTGTCCAAAACTTTAAATGACACTGACATGTACATTAAGGTAACCAAACGAAATTTTAGCATATTTAAAAAAAAAAACCTTGTTCCAGGAAAAAATACGAAAACAACTATTCGACTACGGGCATTGATCTTCGCCCATAGAATGAGGAATTTCGCCCATTTTTTTGTTGTTATCTTTATTCCAATAGTTTTAGATACAGATATCCAATACGTGCAAGGGTAAAGCATTGCCAGCTAATTTGATTTACCCTGTATTTGTACCAGGTGTAACAGAAAGAAAATATGTGTGTATGTATAGTGCTGGGCGTATAGCGTGAATTAATATATTATACACGAGTGTAACATGCATGTGTATCCGTGTAAGTTACGGACGCCGTCCGCTTCGCTGCGTCGGACAATGTAGCTCTTAGCTATCGCCACGCCATCTATTAATAATTATTTAATGTGAATATAAATTTACTTACAATATTGTGATAGTTTTATTGTTGTGAATAATGTTTGGGTTCAATAAGTAGGTAATGTTCTTTTAATTATTGTAGTAGGTACGTCGATTGCAAGTAGAATTAAAGTGTCATAGATATGAAAGTTTGTATGTTCCCAAGCATGTTTGTTACTTCATCACGTGAAAACGTCTGAATGGATTAGGATGCAATTTGCCAATTGATTGGGGTAAGCTTCCAGTCTAACCGGATACAGCTGAATGACAGTATTTAATATGAAGCAACTGCCTATCTGACCTCCACAACCCGGTTACTAAGTGGTAAGACTAGAATTTGAATGTAATTGAAAAATGAATTCCTAAATCATTAGCTATCTACTCCTTACTAAACAAATGCTAGCAAGAAATAATATTATGATTAATTATCAATATTCTAGAGAAAATCATCGCGTGAGACGATGATCTTAAATCGGCTGCCTATCACACCGATGTTCTGTGATAAATGCTCAACGAACAGGTGCGAGTTAATACATTATGAATCAACATCCAAAGTGTCACGACGACGTTGTAAACTAGAATAATTACAACGTGACTTATTAGTAGTGTATGTATGTTTAAAAATAAAAGTATTTTGCAAATTAATTCACTTCGCTCGTTATGGAGTGTGAGTCCGCTTCTCTCAAACAGACTCACGAAGAATTTATTCTCATTAAAATATTAATGGATTAGACATTACTATATCACATTTGATCATGTGTACGTACAGTTAAATATGTAGGTACAGTTTATTCTTTTTACAAATTACTTAGGGCGAATTTCACTTACGACTTAAATTTGCTGAACGTGTTCAGTCGATTGGTGAAATTCACTCTAATTCTCATAAAACTAGGATTTCACTGAAAAAATATATTTATTTATTTATTGAATTGAATAATTGTTCGGCAGAATTAATTAAATCGAAATATTTTTAAATGTGGTGGGCTTCCAGTCTAACCGGATGCAGCAGAAAACCAGTATTTTACATAGAGCATCTGCCTATCTAACCACTACAACCCAGTTACTGGGTTATACGATACCCCTTGGTAAGACTAACTGTCAGAGTTTCATGATCTGACTACCCGTAATGACTGTCAAAGATCTACGTATGACAGCCAGGGCCAACGGCATAACGTGCTTTCAGAGGCACGAAGGAATCTTGGTGTTTTAACCTTTCCCATCCCACTGACGCGATATCGGGTCCGCCGAAAAATGTCCTCTGCGTCCCGAAGATTTGATATCGCGTCCTATGACTACAACTGAAAACACACCATCACGGCATAGAAAAAAAGCATATAGTCGCGTGAAGTCATAGGAGCGATATCGAGTCTCCGGGACGCAGGGGATATTTTTCGGCTGACCCGATATCCCGTCAATGGGACGGAAGAGGGTAAGATATCCACTCAGCCATCCACTATGTTACCGTGGCACACATAGCTTAACTTGCTCAGTCAACCTGTGCGACTATACTACGGAACACCCGTTGTAAAGGACCAATTTGCACAAAACCGTTTTTAAACATACCAAATATAAAAGTACTTGCTCTTTGTATTAAACAAAAAACGTACAGTTTAGAAACAGCATATGGTAGTATACATAAATAAAGGTCGGTGGTTTCGCAACATTGTTGCCTCGCAACGGACGTAATAAGCCAATTAATAATACCCTATACTTAATAATAATTGTTATTGTTTAAAAAAAAATCATACCAGTTCCCCGACCCGCATACAAGCTATCGAATTTTATTGACTTGAATTTTATTACTTATATTATAAATAAATAAAGTTGCCAACCAATCATTATTAATTTCACACAACTTTGCAGCTTGAAAATCACAAGAAATCTAAGAATTTTAAATTTTTAAGAGTTTAAGGAAATTGTAAAATCAATGTCAAAGTTTGATGAGTGAATACCAAAGTAAAGTCTTGCAAGAGATCGAACCAAAACGTTAGCTACAAAATATCACTTTACAGTCGTTTGTTCCAAATTAATGCCCACGTATAGCCTGGTAGGTCCGTTAACCAAAAAGGTATCTGCCGTCCACTGACGTCGATAGACCGGGACATACATATGCTTTTAAAATTTCCGTTAGCAAAATTTATTTCAGTTAGGACCTGTCATGAAAACTGAAAATCAGTAAATGCATTAAAGAATAACACAACGTAATATGCTAATTTTGTAAAGAACCAATAGGCACACCGATTCGCCGAGTCGGAGCCCGCTGGAGTTTGGCAGCGGGAAGTATTAATTTTATTAAAATTCCAGCATTTACAGTTATTGAATGAATTCCAATCAAGTAATTTATAAAGAGAAGCGGTTGGTCGACTCTTCCCGTGATCAGAGGGCGTTTTTTTTTGGCCAAAGAAATAGCATGCGATACAACGTGGCATTGCTGCCAGCCTTTTGGGGACTTCTGGTATTGAAAACGATGCGGACGAATTTTTTGATGCCCTATGATTCTTTCCCCATTATCATGTTACAAATATTATTATTTTTTGACGTAAATATTGACTTTAATAAAATCTGCAGGTTACAGGAAAAAAAAGAACTTTGTTAATGAACTTGAGTACGTACTTTTGAACGTCAAAATTACTTAAAACGATTTTCTTACATAAAGGGGACTCCAAAAAACGCCCGTCTTCGAAGGACCACAATATCGTAGGAGGCATGACAATAGTTTTAAAGTCAAAATCAAATTATTAACTTCATATAGGCTCATAAAAGGCACTTTTGAATGCCAAAATTTAGTAAAAAATTGGATTGATTCTAGTCGCCCTTTCCAAAAGGTTGTTTCGTATGGAAAAGAATAGCGAAGAAACTCCACATTTAATATTTTTTAAATGCTTTACTATATTTTGTAAACATTAGGTCAGGTGCATAGCACCCGCAACCGGTGTGCGTGTATGACCAGATGTATAAACGCAAACGAGGCTAAAGCACAACTAGGCACATACTCATTTGAGAAACGTAACAGGTGGCATGCTGTAGTTTCTGCTTACCCCCATGGGAAGGTAAGTTTATGTATGTATGTATTAATTATATGTGAAGATGATGGACGGCGACCCTATGAAGGTGAGTGGGACACACTGGATGCGGAAGGCGAAAGACAGGGTGTTGTGGTACAGCCTGGGACAGGCTGAGTTGCTTGATTGGGTGATTGTGAAGACTGCACCTGAACTAAAATTGCTAAACCACAATAGGTAAAAGTAATTAAATAAAGCAATGACAGTTAAATTCATTATGTGATAGATACATCTGTGCTCAATTCTCGCTCTAAATCCACACTAATATTATAAATGCAAAAGTAACTCTGTCTGTCTATCTCGCTTTCCTGCTAAAACTACTAAACCGATTTAAATGAAATTTGGTACACAGATAGTTTAGAGCCTGAGAAAGGACATAGGCTACTTTTTATTGCGGAAAGGGGGGGGGGGCGGTAATCTCAGGAACTACTGGTCGGAATTGAAAAATTCTTTTTGTGTTGGGTAGCCCATATTTATTGAGGAACGCTATATAGCATCACGCTACGCTCAAAAGGAGCGGAGCAGCAAACGAAAAATGGACGAAAACTGGCAGGCAATTCGATGCGACGGGAGGGGGAGCGAAAATTTGACACGGACGAAGTCGCGGGCAGAAGTTGGTAAACTATATGTAGATTCGGCCCTATTATGTGCTAGAGCACGCCTACATTAAAAGTTCGTATAAGGTGAGGAGTTCGTACCGTGTGGTGCCGGACGAATAGCACCATCCCATTACTTCCCGTGGGTGTCGTAAGAGGCGACTAAGGGACTAGAATATGGGCAACAGCGTTCTCTATACATTTTATCACCATACTGCGATCGCCAACCCGCCTGCTAAGTGTGGCGACTATAGCTAATCTACCCAAATTGGTGGATTAAATAAATAAATAATATCTTAGGACAGCCAACACAACGTTGTCTGATCCCAAACTAGGCAGAACCTGTACTATGGCAACCAGACAACTGATAAACATACTTATACAATATTTCTAAATACATACATATTATAGATAAATTACACCCAGATACAGAACAAATGATTGTGCTCATCACACAAAGATTTGTGCTGGGTGGGAATCGAACCCGCGACCTCAGTCTTTGTCTTTGATTGGACCATGTCCAGCAGTGGACGCCTCTCGGCTCAAATGATGAGAAGTTCGATGATATACTAGTTTTTAGGACGAGCAAGGCATTCAACGGTTTTGAAATTCTAAGCAACAGAAAATAATTCTACTCTTCTTGGACCTTAGAGGTATATTGAAATCAGTTATAAAACACTCCTGAATATTGCCGTTTTTCACTATTCCCTTGCATTAAAGTCTTTTTAATTAAAAAGTGTTTAAAATTCATTAAAGCGTTTCAATATTCAGCTCCAATAAATATTATATCGAGTATATTCTACACGTTATCTCACGGAATAGCTTAGCTAACTTATTCATACAGCGATGCCCCACTTTTGTATTGCATATTTTAAAAGATATCATCGACGTACTTGTAATGATAAAGACAAATTACTGTAGCAATATTGTTCGTTGTAGCTTTACAACGTTTGTAAAACTATGTTAAATAATATGTAGACTAATCTATACTTATAATAAAGCTGAAGAGTTTGTTCGTTTTAATGTTTGTTTGAACTCACATATCTCTGAAACTTTTAGTCGAATTTGAAAAATTCTTTTTGCATTTGATAGCTTAAATTTTGAGAAAGGCTATAGACTATTTAACATCACGACATAACTCTAAGGAGCCAAGCAAAACTAAAAAAAGCAAGAAAGAATGGTAAGTGAAAACAAAGTTATGGCGCTGGTAGGCGATGCGATGCGACGAGTTGGATCGGAGGAATAAGGAATTCCACGTGGACAAAGTCGCTACTATAAAGAAATAAGGAAGCTTATTTGCAAGGGCCTAAGAACTACTAATAAGTGATTTTTTCCTCGACTGTTTACAAGTCCCTTCTTAAACACGCTTTACGCTCGCTAAATTAGAATATCTATCTAGTAATTATGGAATACATTAAACTTTTTGTTGGAATTTACAATATAATATTTACACCATTTAAGTTCTTTTGAGGTACTTCCAGTACATGTATAAGCTTGTTGAAACGACTACAGTAACAGTCTGTTACATGGTATATACATACTTAAATTGGTGAAACTTTGGGTGTACTACAGATACACCACTGCCAAACCCCTCATAAATACAAGCGTCATATTATGTTATGTTGTTTATCAACAGATTTCATAGAATTAGCGAGACAACAAGCTTATCATAAACAAATTCTTAAGACATACTATTCTAATACTTTCCCACGTATTAGATTAACAGAACGTCGTATAGTAACGCGGAGGTATACCGTTCAATGTATTTGGAAAAAACATGAATTACTCATGGGAAATGGTAATGGTATTTGCTACTATTTTCTTCGGTGCGAATTCGGGTCGTCGCCCCCTAACTGTGGGTAGTGTGGGGTATAATGTACTGGACGCCGCTGTACTCTGACTGTCGTTTTACTGTGACTGTCGTCGTACTGTGACTGCCTTTGTATTGTGACTGTTTTTGTATTGGGATTGTATTGGTACTGTCGTTGTATTGGTACTGTGACTGTCATCGTACTGTGACTGTCGATGTACTATGACTGTCGTTGTACTGTGAGTATCATTGTATTGTGACTGTCTTTGTATTGGTACGGTCGTCGTACTGTGACTGTCGTTGTACTATGACTGCCATTGTACTGTGACTGTCTATGTATTGGTACTATCGTTGTTCTGTGACTGTCGTTATACTGTGACTGCCATTCTGCTGTGACTATCGCCGTACTGGTTCTGTCGCTTTTTTTTACAAATTATTCATTAATCGACGTCGTGTAATAATGTCCCGGCAGGATTTTTTTGTGCACTGAATCTTAATTGTGTTTTTGCGACACGCTGGGTTGCACTATCACCATCATCATTTCAGCCGAAAGACGTCCACTGCTGGACATAGGCCTCCCCCAAGCACCGCCACTTCGACAGGTTTTGAGCTTCACGCATGGATGCACTTTGTTGGATTCTAGATGCTCGGTTAAAAACTGGAAGTTGTAAACTGCGATATGTTTACGTCCGAGTGAATATCCGCTTATAGAAATAAAGGACGGCTGGTGTCACCTGCGACAAAAAAAAAAATTCTGTTTTTTTTTGCAATTTCAGGTCTGTGTTAGACATGTTGAACAAAATACCCCACTCTATTACTATTTCATGAAATTTCAATCACCCCTTTAACGCTTTCAGGTATGAGTTTGTTTTAATATGTTTTGCCATCTTTAAGTTATCTTAAATGAGATCTTAGTTTTGCCTGAACAGCTTGGAAATCTATCGATCACACACGAAACGACACGACACGTGGCCATACGTCCATGATTTATAAAAAAATTAAGTTTGAACGTTATTAACCCTTGATAACTAAACATTCGTCCGTTCGACGACTCACCTACCAGCGATTCTCGTGTTCGTGTACTTCTAGGTGAACATCGATATATGCTGTGGCTGTGCGGAATAGTCCTTAATTACTGTTTTGATTATTTTTTGTTTAATAATCATCCGAAGAATGTACCAATGTCGGAAATTCCTGTGATTAATAAATACTTTTTCCAAAAAATGCATTTTATTTGGCGTAGTCGGTTCGGCGAATGTTTAGTAACCATGTAACAACGAAAATAGTTTAGTTATCTTGGGTTTTTATTAAAATATGTTTTTGCAATCAAGCTCCGCGTGATTTTAGTAAGAACGTTTTCGCACAATTTTTTTGCTTTTCTGGTTAGGGTTGTCGTAAAGACTAGATTAGACTAATTATAATGACCATGTAATCAAAAGAGAACGAGATTTAAGGGATCCTCTACTGTCTCTCTCTTTCTCTTTACTCACTCTCTACTCATTTCTTAAAATGACGACTAAGTAAAAAAAAAAATTGCTACAAGTAAGAAGAATTTTGTGTAGCATTTATGGTACAAACAAGCTCCATCTTGGATTTAAGAAGAAAATAGTACATTTTTCATAATTCCCTATACAAACAAACAAACACTTGCAAAATATTATTGCGATTGAAGCGTAAACAAATGTATTGCGGTGTTTAATCAACGTATCTTTGAATCCATTCAGCTGAAATTTGATATGAAAACCTGAATGCCAACCCCTCCACCCCGCGGGAATTCACGTAAAAGGACGCGGATCATGTTGAATCTACCCACCTTTTTGTTTTGTTTTATTTAACCTACAACATAATATGTATTATGCGGGGTAAATTGCATATCCCATTAACAGTAGGAATAATTTTTATGTTGACAGTTCAACGACATCCATTGCGTTATGAACATTGTTGAGCAGACAAGTTTTTCGGACATGTGAAGCAATGGAGCAATGTCATTCGAAATGATTGAAATTATGATTGATAGTATGATACGATTAGGTCGGTCGTTGAATAACCTTGGTTTAACAGTGTATGCACAGGACAATAAATAACGTCATCTGCTTAGCCCTTTTCCCAATTATGTCTGTCCGCTTTCAGTCCGACCTGATGCAACTGAATACCAGTATTTGACTTGGAGCGGTTGCTTATCTGACTTCCACAACCCAGTGAAGTACACAGGGTAACACAATACCCTTTGGTAAGACTCGATGTCGGACTTTCAGGCAAAAAAACAACATTCCGAAATATAATTAATAACACATTCCACGATATTAATTCTAATGAAGTTAGCCGATCCATATTATAATTAATCGACGATAAAATAATTACACAAACGAATTGTCCAACTCATCCTTCACTAATGTTAATGATATTTTCTGTTTGAAGATGCGAACGGCGTACGTTAGCCACGTGAAATAATTAGGGGCGTGACAGCGCCGGGGTGCGCCGCTTATGTCGAATGAAATCGGACACTTAATTTTGGTATTGTTGATAAATGGTTTAATTGTTTTGGCAATTAACCACGATGGGGGCGCGGGGGGCGGACTGCCGACGGGGGTATGGGTAACCCGGTTGTAATTTGGCTCCGGCGATCAAATTTGTCGCTTCATCTACCGGACGCGATTAGGCCGTCTTAAACGAGCGTGAACTTCCTATTCGCGTGCTTTGTAAAACAACAAATAACAAAATCCTATAAATTAATATCACAGATTTTGTCGTGCGAAATATTTTGATTGGATTGTGCCCAACAATCGCAGGCACGGGACGGGAACGCTTGATGTCGCCCGGCCCGTCCCGATTTCGTTTTAATAACAGGATAGACAGATCGTATTGCAAATATTGCACAGGTTTTAGTGTGGGCCCGTGAAAAAGGCGCTAGCGGTCAGTTATCGTAAACTAACAGTGATACCGGTGGCGATAATTGGTCTCGGCAATTAACCCTGCCGCGCCGACCAGCGCAGCACCCCGGGACAATGGTTTAATTTGACGAGAATTTTTAACCGCTATCGGGGCATATCCCGCGGTGTGGACGATTGACAATCAGAGTTCAGCCATTTGAGGTGAGATAAAAAAATTAAATTTTTCCCGGACACGATTTAAAAGGAGCGAATTTTTATACATACAGTTTTGGTTTAATTGGTTTTTTAGTTTGTGTTTTTTTTCTATTCCACCGAAACTTTAACAAAACCTGATGATTGATATTATTTTAGCTACTATTTGAAATAAGTGAAGTCCTTGGAGTAATTATCATTACAGCCAAAAGTCGTCCAACAAAGGGGGGTTTAGCCATAATTGACACGCTTGGCAGGCGGGTTGGCGATCGTATTATGGTGGTAAAATGCAGAGAGAACGCTGCTGCCCATCCTCTAGTAAGTCTCTTAGTCGCCATTTACGACACCCATGGGAAGAAATGGGATGCTACCATTCTTTACATCGGGCGCCATACGGAAAAAAAATGTAGCTATATGTATAGCTTCAAATTGTATTGATAATAATATTTAATCACATAACCTGTACAATATCACACGATTGATTCAATTAAATTAAATAATGCCTACAAATAATATAAGTAAAGCTACTGCACATATCGAATTCGTAACATTTTAATATTTCCCAGTGAACAGTAACGCAGCGGTCTCACGAACGGATGGCTGCCCAATGTTGTATAAGTATCACGGTTTTGTTAATGTTTCGACGTTTTAAATGATATAATAAATTCGTATTATCACCGTTGTCCGGACAAAATTGTTTTCGCAGTCGCCCGGCTTAATTCATTAACCGACTGGATATACTATGGCCGATAAAATACCGTTTCGCGCGTCGGGATATTACGGGATGTGGCTGGCAGCGGGAGGGTTAAACATTCTCTTTTCAATAAACTCTGCGATAGTTTGGCTGTATCAATTACGCTGTAATTACTTGCTTACTCGTCGAGCGATGACAAAGCTCATAAGTCTGAATCTCCAATGTGGCACTTTACCAAGTATTAATATTTAAAGCTACTCAGAAGCCTTGCTAAGTAGCATGAGCTCTGGTTTAGCTGCTCGAGCTTAACTTTTGTTCATTCTTTATTTACTGCACTAAAAATACACTGCGGCATTTCCTATCATATCTCTGTTCCATATATTTAGACCGCGTAGGTACTGCACTTTTGTAGGAAACTGCAGATTATTTTTATATTTCGTGAACATTTTCAACTGACAATTTTCAAGTAGGGTTCAGTTTTCGCAACAGTTAGCTTTAAAAAGATTGTTTTGGTCATTGTGTTATGGTTTTAAGTCAATATTCTAATTGTAATGTATGAGGTCTTGCGTGATTAAAATATGTTACACGAAGTATAAATACGCGAAACAAATACTTTGTCACCCCTTTTACGAATATGGGAGGACGGACGAATATAAGATTTGGAACAGTTCAAGTTAATATGGAGAAAGAGTGCAGGAAGCTAATATTTTGATATAAAAATGCATTAGAATTATATTAAGTTTGAAATGAATTATGGTCGAGTGACGACCACGTCAGGAAAAGGATGTCTTAAAAAAAATAGTGAAAAAACGTCCCAAAAAAAGTTAAGAATTGGGGAATAATAGATCGTCTTTATTTTATGGGATTTTTGTATGAATTATTGACAATTGAACATAGTAACGTCAATGGACTTAGCTAGTTTTAAAATTTAAATGCAATAGCCATTGCGAAGCGAACAAGGGATATAAAACAATGCCGCTAATCTATTTGATATCATTCTATTACTTATTGAGAAGATGCGGCTCGCAATCCGCTCAATATCCGGAGAGTTGAAGTAATTACATTTGGCTTCGGGATTCCACTTTTCAATAAAACTTTTCTATAAAAATCCCGATACATTTTATTCTTCAATCTCTTTACTGTGTACTGTTTGTGCACTCGCAGGATGAAAATTATAGCCAGCTTAGTTTTAATTTTGCAATTAATGTGGGTTTTAACACTCGTATGTATTTAAATGTTTGTTTTATAAGTAAGTAGATCTTTTAAGTCAATCTATTGTTGATCAATATTTTAAAACTTCATAGCACATTTACTAGCTATCCCTAATACCAACATGGTCACTTTTGAAGTCCAAACATTATATTATTAATATTTCATGCGAGTCTTACAATGCCATGTCTAGAACGGTTTTTTGAAAAATTAGCCATTGCAGCTTTGACCTGTCTCAGCAGACGGCACGCATGCGAGAGTCATCGACATTAAAATTAAAAAACGTTTTTTGATGAAAAAGAAACTGTTTTTTAATTTTAAATGTACTTTTTTTTAATTCATTTACTTTCATAAAATGCAAATAATGGGCGCTATATAGATGTATTGGAGATAAGTAACTATGGAGAAATGTTTTGGATGCTGCTTGAGCTTGCGTGGTCCTCCACCGCCCGTTCGATGCCCACCACGCAAAGGATGTATGGAAAACAGCATACGAAGTAATTTTTTGATCCGTCGGAGTAATGATTGTATGGCGTTCCAGTAGGAGGAAAGAAAACAAGTAAATCGTGTAGCTCAACCCTTAAACTTCGGTACCTCTAAAAATAATCCAAAACTTCCTAAGCTTTTCAATCTCCCACTGTACATTACCAAAATCACGATGTGCGCACAAAATGCCGCCGCACCACTACGTATTGACGTAACTAAGTTTGGCCTTAATCGGAAAATGTGTAATAACTAATGTATAAGTCCGTGCATGGGATCGAGTATTATACTCCTGGTATTATACTAGGTATTGGTAGTATACTACTGGTATTATCCAGCTGGTCGGTACTGCTGAATTATGTGGTGTGTGTTAACCATTTTTTTTAAAAATTATACAGGGGTTGATAGACAAAGCCAAGAGATAGGGATTCGTGATAGTTATAATAATTGTCTATTGAATAAATGTCAATTGCTAGGGTTAAAATTTTACAAGTTTACGTTAAGAAAACGATTCGTAATTTTCAGAAATTAAGATTTTTTAACTTTACAAAAATGTAATAATTGACTAGTAAAGTCACATGGCTAGAGGACTGAGTTTCTTTGGCCAAAGAATTTTCATTACCATTCCACGTGGTAATGCTGCCAGTCTTCTGGGCACGTTTCCGCATGACAGCGATGCAAATGAGTAGTGCAACGCCAAGTCTCCTTTTGTTTTTGTATTTATTTGTATAGTTAGTTAGTGATTTAATTTAGCAACAAAGTAAATAGTAGCAAATAAAGTTAAACTTTTCATAACGATAAAACTTGCATTCTTCTTAGCATGTCGATAGCAATCTATATACCGTGACATGCCACTTCATGTATCCAATGACTACTACACATTCATAAGAGAAAAAAGAACATTTGAATAACTAAAAAAAATTAAAATATTATTCATTATAGTATGACGTAGTTTGAACTGATATTTAGTCTCATGTAAAATGGAGATCGAATGATCTAGTCGACTTGTGCGCTTGGTAGGTATGTTCTGTACCGTCTGATACGTAAACATTATTAACAGGTTGTTTCATAATTCTAATGCATTATTTATTTTTCTTAGTATCTATTATCTTAATTAATGGTAACATTTTTTTAATCACGCCTAGAGGTATATTATGTCGGATACATTGAATGGAGATCCTTTGATAGACGACTAAAATGTCACGGTGTATAGGTACATGATCTAGTCGACTTGTGCGCTTGGTAGGTATGTTCTGTACCGTCTGATACGTAAACATTATTAACAGGATGTTTCATAATTCTAATGCATTATTTATTTTTCTTAGTATCTATTATCTTAATTAATGGTAACATTTTTTTAATCACGCCTAGAGGTATATTATGTCGGATACATTGAATGGAGATCCTTTGATAGACGACTAAAACTTCACGGTGTATAGGTACAGCCAGCCTAGAATTTGGCTAAGAACTTAAAACCTTCAGTAGCGTCCATCAACTTGGAGTATAACGACCTCATAGAATTGAATCACCTGCCCAACCCTCCAACGATGACAAGCGTGGTGTTAAGTACTTAAAAAAACCACTCATAGCGCAGCAAAATTAACCAGTAACTAATACCCCGGAACTTGTCATCATCAAATACGTTTAAAAAGCCGTGAACACACTCAGTCATAGTACGTATCACAATCCATTGGCGCAACATTTAACTCGGCGCGTAATAAAATGAAATCTATACGTTGTTACAGGCGGCAAGCACGTTGATTGCAACGATATATCAAGTGCGAAAAGCTTCTGACATTCGTTGTTCACACTTAAATTATGTACTTTTTAAATAAATTAATTATAAAGCCTCGTTGTAAATGGAGGGTTGAAAGGTTAAAATGTTAAAAAGTGTCGTGTTAATTATAGCGGTTCAACAGTTTTACAAAAAAAGAAACAATTTAATATGTTTCAACATCTGCCCAGCATTTTCCTTTTCACAACTAAGTTGGGGGTTAAAGTCCGACCTCCATTGACCGACTGTCTAGACCTGCACATCCCACCAACTGGGTAATAAGATACCTCTTGATAAGCGTGGTTAACTTGCGGGCTACTGATGACCCATTACGACTGTCTAAGGTGACGAATGACAGCCAGGACAAACAGCTAAAATGGAAGCCGCGGCACGGTCTTAGTATATAAAGATGGTCACCAATCCAAGGACCAGCCGCATCAAGTGTAGCTGAACGAGATCGAACGATCCGTGCGGTTTTTGCAACTTAACCGCCTTATATTTGTCAACTATCAGAATATTTAATTTCAAATTATCACTTTAAGAGTTGTCAAAAAACAAAGGACATGTCGGGACATAAATTCAAAATAGTCTAGCGTCCTTAAAAATGTTGAATGTTTATAAAATCACTAGTAGCGTCCGTTCTAGAGGATTCGATCCCGGGATCCCGGATCCCGGGATCTCGGGATCCCGGTCATATTTTAGCCCTGAAATTTTCGGGATCAAATTTCTTTAATCCCGGGATTTTCGGGATTGATACATTTTTTAAATAAGTCAATAAAAATGTGCGTGATACGAAACGCACTTACCTTAATTTGACATTTTGACAGCCATCTTGTTTACACAGCTGATATCATTTTTTTTTTGCTAACCGGTACCGGATTATCTTCTTCACGTGGTGTAAGTATTGACATTTTTTTTTTTTTTGTTAATTGGTGATAATCAATGAAATTATTAAAAAGCAACAATGCATTAATATGTCTCGGTAAATTTCGATGAAAAACAACAAGCGTTATTTTCTGTAGCTCTAAGAGGTTATGTTAATGTCGTTTAAAGACTTAATTATGTAATTTATGTTCTTTTCATTTTTGTTTAGGTTTAAGAAGTAAACAATATCACTATCCAAAGAAAGTTTTTATGTCAAACATAAAAAAGATGAATATGTTTCGTCAGTGTAAAGTATTATTTTGTTTAACCGCCTTTTTGAAAATTTAAAACTTAAATATTCTATGTTCTCACAAAAGTAAAAGATAAATAAAAAAAATATTTTGATTTGTTTTACTGTCTTCTTGTTACCATTTTTCTTACCTATACAATCCCGGGACTATCCCGGGATCCCGAGATTAACTGTAGATAATCCCGAAATCCCGGGATTAGAAAAATCGACCGGGATCGAATCCTCTAGTCCGTTCGTAACTAATAGTAACGTATTTATTCGTAGACGATCGTAGCCTATTCGTAGACATTCGCAGCCTATTCGTAGACGTTCGTAGCCTATTCGTAGACGTTCGTAGCCTATTCGTAGATGGTTGTAAGCTACTCTTAGCGGTGCTTGGGAAAGTTCGCCAGCGACACATGTATTTTAGTTGAGCTAAACTGGTAAGTGACTTGAATTACTTAAATTGTTAGTAGGTTTAAAGTAGGTAATAAAGGAGCTATCGGGGTTAGAGTAGGAAGCCTCCGGTGGATGACGGGCCGCTGGTCAGGGCTTTTGCTACCAAGCCGATGACATAGCGGCCAACAAGTAGGTTGCGGTGCCGCTTGGGCGACATCGCAACTAAGGCGGACCGCGATGTCGTATGGGAGGCATCGCAGCTGTGGGTTGGAGACCGCAGCCGGGAGAGGACTGCTGGTAGTGAGGTGCACCGTTCTCCCTATCCCCTGCGGCCGGAAAGTTGTAGACCAAGGGTACACGGGGTCGTCTGGCGCCCATGTGCTATTTAAGTCCCTGGGGTGGTCCCGGCAATGTGTTCTGGTGTACCGGTGATGGCGGGTGACTCCAGAGAGTCCGGTGACGGGCAGCCGCGGCGGGGTCGCGGATGAGGACTTTGCGTGCCCTTGTCACCGCCATAAGCGGCACAGGAGGACATTGTGGAGTTTTAGTGGGTTGCAGTCCTACATAACTGCACTATCTCTCGCAGAAATAAGAGCTATGAAATAAGTAATGAATTGAATGTCTTTGGCTCAATCGGCGGTAGGTAAGGAAAACTACATATTAAAAAAAAATTACCTATATTAAAATGACTGAAATACATTCAAAAGTCAATTATGAACCAGTTACTTTCAGGACTTGCGCGTATTTTGTTACACCTTACAACCGAGAAGTAATTTTTACTCATCTTTTTATAATCATGTGTTTAATTCAAACTGACACTTTGCATGTCATCGATGGATGTCACCCTGCATAAGCCAGTCAGGTAGTAGTGATGCTGACATCTCAGAGGGGTGTTCCTGACATACCTACATTTAAATAACGTCACTAAAGAAGGCTTTATGCTAATACATGAACTAGTTTTACTAAAACAGATGAGAGACAACGTGTAAGTAAGGTCCTTAGAATAATAGTAAGGTCACATGGTCATTTTATTTGAGGCTGTGACTTCAAAGGTATGTTTGTAACAGTTTTAGCGAAAGAGGTTTCATATCATTACTACGTAACCTTAAGGCGCAGTAAGATGCATTTTTTTTGGTATTGTAAAATATCGCATCTCGGCAACAAAGGCCACCAAAATAAAAACCAATTTTCCTGTATTAATCAAATTAAAAATAAAGCACGGTTATTTGGAATATTTTTTAAGGTAGGTAATCATTCGTTTATCGTGCCCGGTTCTGTGAAATAATTTGCAAGGTATTTCATTCGTTCATCATATAATGATAGCGAGCACTCAACATTTTGAGAAATATACATCGGAAAAAAAATAAAACGTAAATTTCTTTAATCAAATATTTTTATAAGTATTTTCTTTGAACTACACTCAATTACTTTCTGGCTTGTAATATTTTGTTACAATAAGCCTAACTGTGCGATAAAAAACAAAGATATCGTAAAGGTGTCTTATGTTTAGGAAGCGCCTTAACTCTCTCTATCTCCTTTTGATAAGTGTAACTTGCTGGGGTAACAGAAATTCGGCTGTTGGTTCATCCCTTTTATTTCATCTAACTCAATATCTTCTGAACTAAACAATATCAAAACAGAACCTGACAATACAAATGATTTTATTACAATGAAATCCCAGTTAGTAAATACAAAAATTTAAATACTGACAACATCGGAAAATGGCACGCACGGTCCAATCAAATATTGACCAGCGATCAACACGTAACGGCTCTGCCGCGAAAAACATTTTACAAACAAAATAATTACCGTAGTATCCAAAGGGGAACCGAAAACCCATACGTATAGTTCACAAATTAGTTTGGCAACGTGAAAAATTGAATTGAACAGAGTATTCGATTGCCATGTTCCGACCTGATGTATTAACATTTATTGGTTTACAAATTAAAGATGACTCCTGAACTGGCCGTGCAATATGGGCGCGGGGAAAATTTTTCCCGTTTAAATGTTGGCTAATCGGCCGGCTATGAAACTTTTAATATACGATGCGAGTTGTTCTTGTTTATGTATCGTTTCAGTTTTATCGATGCGCGTTATATAAATTGGAATGTTATCCTCAAGGACCTACAGGTCATATACATTGCTGCATAGAGGGATGTGTGACAATGTTCTCTCTTCAAGACAGCATAATTTGCATGAAGTGTCTTTAGAATGAATGGAATTACGTCAAGAAAATATTGCACGGTGACCTATTACATCATTTGAATTTTAGATTCTGTCCCGTCAAGATTGAGATTATTTTTACAAACAAATACTCCCCGGTATCGCTCCCTAAATACAACGAAGTGTGCAACATTGTTGTTTGAATAAAAGAAAATCTAGGGTAAGGCTATTTAAAATCAGTCGTACAAAGAAAGCCTATCGATGTTGTTACGATAAACTGTTAGAACTACAATTTGAAAAGATCAAATAGGAATGGTCGCCAATTTACAAAATGACCCATCTCTTATGAACACGTTAAAATTAGAACAACACTCGGGTAAATTAGTAATATATCATTAAACCAATTATGTTGTCATATCGCCGAAAAGCTATTCGCTCGAAAGTAAACGCACGATCACACTAAACGTCACAAAGTGAACAAATCCTTATGAATGACATCTCAATTGGACGTCATTGCCAATGTTTGAAGTTTATGTAAAACACGAATTGATTAGGTATTTGGTCCATTTATTACTAAAAGACATCTGTTTTGAAGTCTATTTTCTTAGATTAGCCTTAGTGCACATGCGGCAGCTTCAAATCGCCGTCAATCGACTTTCATCCTCATAGGGCTAGGTTTTTCCTATGTTGGCAGCTGGGGCCGATGGCTTAACTTGCTCTCCGAGGCACGGGTCTCACGTATGTAAAGATGTTCCATCCATTTTTTGGTGTTAAAATTTTCGTAATACCTACGCCAAAATTATGTTTTTAGTTAAAGAAAAATTGTAACAGTTATCGGGAATGTTGGATAAACTGATAAACAATCAGTTTATCCAACATTCCCGATAACTGTTTATTCTGTAGGATTTTTGTATGAAAGATTGAATTTTGGACACGATGTCTGCCTAGTCAGGTAGTTTATAATTATTTTGGTAGATCAATCAGAAATATTGTTAATTTCATAGTGGAATCTAAATAAAAGACGATATTCTAAAGCAGTAATCCTGAAAGCCAATCTGAATGTTCCAAATGTCAACGTTCAACATAACATAAATAAAGAAAATACGTTTATCTTTGGTAAACATGACGTAAAGAAAGACCAGACACACAACAAAAATAAAAGAAAAAGCAGGGGAAAACAACACCGAATCACGCCTGATATTCCGAAGGATTAGGCACTTAGTCAGGAGAACCTGTAGTACCCGCATTTTGCAAGTGAAGTTGTAGACCCATGTGCACGTGGCTACATGGCAAGCTATAGATTTCCAGTTTTAGTTGACCTCGCATTGTATAGGCTTTACGTACAATGAGAAGTCAGTTTAGACTGGAAATGTATTGCTTGATTTGTCGCCGTGCGTCTATTGGGTTTCAACTTAACTGTGTGTGTGTGAGTATATTGCCATCAATCAGGCATAAATTCGAGACGCGGGGCTACTAAGAAGTTCTTGAAGGAAATCCTCAAAAACAAACATATATATACATAACATATATTGAGCAACCTTGAAGTTGACTCCAGGACTCTCATGTTCATCAGTAGCGTTTACAACTACTGGACCAACAAGATGGCCAATATTCATTTATACGTATATAATAATTATAAAAAGCTAAACATTCGCCCAGAGGTAGTTCTCTACCAACTACCCACATATGTCACGTTTATATATACAGTTTCATCTACCCATAATAACCAGTCGGCGATCCGCCGTTGCGAAGGGAGGTCTATGCCGCTGCGACTGTTGAAGTTTATTTTATCATACGTAAACGTGTATAAATAATGATAGAGCGTTTTGCCTGCAGCATCCAGCTGGTGTCCTGAGGGATATCAAACATGACCAGAGAGCTCATGACTGTCTTGTTGATCTAGTGGTCACAACTACTATTGCCGATCGTGGGATCCTAAGTTCAATCATAGTGTTATTGGAATATTGAAGTTGATGGACGCTGTTGATGGACCAAATTCTGGTCTGACTATATTTTACATTTCTGTCGACAAAGAAGAAGACTGGAATTTTGAATTAGAAAATCGCAGTAGTAGGTCGAGTCTGAATACTGTAGAACTTGTTCCTGTTCTTCCAATGCAATCAGATCATAACAGTTTTTTTTTTCTTCTTATAACCTCGTATTTTGGAACCGTAGAAATATCAAAGTTTTCAATAAATGGTGAATTGTTTCAATATGACATGTGAATGAATGGCGCCACACACTCATTAAATTATCATGAAACTTGTTGCATTCTGAGCCTTTTTTATCCATCATGACCGCAGCTTGATGTTGTTGTTGCTATTTAATTATTTAGAGGCTAATCAATTTTGTGTATTTGTTCTTTAAGCAAGTTATTTTGAACCATTGCGATGCGGGGTTTTTGAACGCAGTATATGTAAGAAAAACACATACTTTTGCTTATATTTAGCTAACTTTTTATATAGTTTTCTAATAGATAATGGTATATTATGTTATGCTTATATTTATCTAACGCTATCATTTATCATCCATTTTAGGAAATTCTGAAACAAATTTCAGAATCTTACCCTATTTCTCATCTAGGTAGGTACTCCCTCCACTAAAGAAAGTTCTGAATGTAATGTGTTTCCTGATGAATGGAGTAAAATTTTGCGTATATATATATCTAGTCTACATATATCTGGTGTTCTGCGAGGGAAAGTTTGCAAAAGAGTCCACTGTTCTGTAGCAGTTTTTATTCAAATTATATAAAACACTATGTTATAATTGTCAACGTTATATTGGTTATAAGTTAACGTTTACATCCTTCAAGAAGTCATACTTTCTAAACGTTACATCGTTCACTATATTTTTAAAATACTCAAAGCCGATACTGAGATCAAAATAAAGTTTTGATCTTAGGATCGGCTTCAGGATCTTCGAAAACTATGAAAACGAAACCCTCGAGAAATAAAAAAAAATGCGCCCTCTATCTTATATTTTTATTTGGTCCTCACTATTGGCTTCAGTACCCTGGTAACCCATGAAAACTATCTCACCCTCTCAATCTTTCTCTTATATCAAATAAAAAGTCACCACAACGCTTTTTCGTAATGCGATGATTTCTACAATTTTATTCGTACCGCAAGCTACGTTAAATAACGGTGTTCCGATAAAATTTCCAACACTTCCTGGACTCGCGTGACAAATATTGAATATTGTAAATAAAAGAGGTGTTCGACTGCCGGCCCCCACCCCCAAAGAGGCGTCCAATCAAAGAGCGTTATTACAAAAGCTATAAAACATTCTGTTCGCACCCAACACAGTTCCAATGACGACTGTCAACTCGAAAAAATGCAATATAGAGTACTTCAATAGTTTCCACTGTACTGTGTCCACAACGGAAAAAATCTCGCACCGGCCAAAGTGAAAAAGGCACTTGCAATAACGAATTTGAAATCCAATAAACCCCGATCTATTTGCGGCATTCTTCTGCTAGTAATGAAAGTGGAAAAATAAGAATCTCGACCACGGACGGACATGTATTAAGATTCGAATGGAACTATACTATAATATGTACCTACTATATAATTTAAGTAGGTGGACCTATATTTTAAGTAACAGGCTACTATCAAAAATATACATGAATGATAACATTTTAATAGTAGAACGTTAAAAAAGAATAATTGAGAAATAGAAAATTTACACGCTTTTAGAATTTTACTTTGTATTCCTTGTCGCAAAACGATCACTGTACTGAATGACGCGGCGTCACTAAGGCGATTGACGTTTACTGTCTTGTGACGTCAGACGGTAGCAGTGCTGTCTTTGGTAGACTTTGTACAAATTCATATTTATTTTTGAATGCCTCAATGCCCGTGTTAAGTAAGACGCCGCTTAAAAACTTTCTTGTTTTTTCTTTTCTTCTAAAAATAATGCGTGTAACTAGCTTGGACCCACCAAGCTAGACTGAAGCTGAAACCATGTTCTGATAACATTTTCTTTGAGGAAAGTAACGTATTTTTTTAATTTAAATCTGAGGCGAAGCCTTTAGATTTTTTATCAGTTCTGTGCAACATCTATTGACATACAAGACGCAATAATTAAAACAAAATATATACTGTCACAGGGATTCACACACTTTTTTGGAAAAATTCACCAGGAAATAATTTTAGTTTTTTATTCATATCCGCGTTTAAAATGAAACCATAAGTATATTGGAAGCACATAGCTCTTAGACAAAACAGACATGATTAAAATGAATAATTTTCAGTTCTTGGAAAAGTATCTATTTTCAGTCACAACTTAGCGAGCCGATTTCCTATGTCACGTCCGATGGTGGGCGAAAAATAAATGATTTAACGTCAATTACTGATCGCAAATGGATACAGCGTACTGTTTAGGTTAACTAACATCCGAAAAAAAAAACGAATAAAGACATGGTGCAGATACGGCGAGAGGAACGCACTTGGAGTATTTTATTAAGGCTCTAAGGTAACCCATGTTATGTAAACATTCTTACGTTTTTGCAATTTGCAAGTTAGAATTCATACTAATATTATTAATGGGAAAGTGTGTGTGTCTGTTTATCCGTCTTTCACGGCAAAACGGAGCGACGATATTTTTAAGTGGAGATAGTTGAAGGAATGGAGAGTGACATGACTTTTTGTCTCTTTCTAACCCCCCACTTGCATAAAAAGAGGGGTGGAACGCGCTAATCTCAGGAACTACTGGTTCGAATTGAAAAATTCTTATTGAATCGGGTAGCCTATTTATTGAGGAAGGCTATATAACATTACGCTGTGATCAAAATGAGCGGAGTAGCAACAAAAAAATGGACGAAAACTGGCAGGCTGCGATGCGACGGGAAGGGTCAGGGGAGCAAATATTGGACGCGGACGAAGTCGCGGGCAGAAG
The DNA here is from genome assembly GCA_947507805.1 of Aporophyla nigra. Lineage (NCBI taxonomy): Eukaryota > Metazoa > Arthropoda > Insecta > Lepidoptera > Noctuidae > Aporophyla > Aporophyla nigra. The sequence continues at coordinate 4,782,141 of OX382291.1, read as the reverse complement.
CGAGTAAGGTTATATGTTGATTAAAATGAGATTCATGACCAATGGGATTAAGTGAACTAAGCGGCTTGTATTAGTGATTATAATCTATATTATATAAAAATGAATCCCTATTTCCCTTGGTCACGCCATCACGCGTGAACGGCTGGACCGATTTTACTTTTTTTGTTGTTGTTGTGTTTGTAATTGTCAGGAGAAGGTTCTTATGAAAGAAAAAAAAAATTGCGCGGAAAATTAGAAAATTTAAGAAAACTTATTTAAGAATACTTAACAACCATATAATAGGACAATGTAAACTTTTTTAATGTAACATTATGAAATTTGACATAGAATTGACAAAATTGAATTGAAAAATAGAATTAGAATAAGAATAATAATAGTAGTAATAGTAGTAATAGTAATATTAGAATTGAATTGACAATTGAATTGATGTCATCAAAGAGACAGGACAACGTCTGTCGGGTCAGCTAGTTGTTTATATTTATATCAAAAGACTGCCCAAATTAAATGGGGCTGGGCAGGATATTTTTGCCGCATGCCGGATAAATTGTGGGCCCACGTAGCACAGAACTGGTGCCCTGAGACAGTGAGGCGGGATCGCGGCAGACCACGTAGGAGATGGCGAGACGAGCTGGACAGATTTCGTGAAAACTGGAAGAAGGACGCGTGGGGTCTCGAAAGACGGAAGGAGTGGAAGGAGGCGTTTGCCCAGGAGTAAGACAGAGGAAGCTAACAAAAAAAAGTGTAGATTTAATTCTTTTAGACCATATTTTTTGTTCATATTTTGATCAAAATACAGCCTAAGGTCACAGGACCTGCAAATTGCCAAAAATCTAAGAAAATTTGATTATCGTGGGCTACCTTAGGGCTTCCACAAAGTGTCCTCTTTATGCCAATCTTCGCAACTTCGCTCCAATTTGTCCAGGCCTGCCCGACAAGCTTAAGGCAATTATTTCAGAGACTTATCTCACCATCGGATTGTCTACTAGGTACCTGTGCTTTCTGACATAACTCTGTTGTTAATTCTTCTACATCGTCATTATCTACAGTTCAGAATATCACTGGGGTCTACGCAAGAGGGATTAGCCCAAAGGTTACAAGGTTTAAAAATAACGGTAATCCAAACAGACACATATTAATCCTCTTTGTAAATGCAAACGTACGTAATGTTCGCATTGAACTCTGATCCAGCCCTGTCATCATACCGAACACGGTGCTCCTATTTAAACTCTAAACGACTATCCGAATCCACGTTAAAGACGGCCTCAGAAGCCAAATTGTCCATGTTCCTATATCAATTAGGCAAAATTCCTACGATCTTGTTCATAAAAAGTTAACGAACATCTAAAAATTTGCTTAAGTCTGATTGTTAGAAAGTGTTATTTATATAGGCATTTTAGCATATTAAAATACATAGCTTATAAAAGCCAGAACCCTAATATAACAGTGTCTATATGAAAAAATAGCCGACTTTCTACAACAGCTGATACTTAAGAAAATTACATTTGACGTACTAATGTTGTGTGCCTACAAATATCAATTCGGAAACAATCAGTTGTCAGTTACAGTTACAAGTTCATTGTCAAATTTAAATAACAAAAACGTCATCGCATCAGAAGTGTCAAAACTGTCACAATAAAATAGTTTACAGTACGTAATAATGTCTATGGAAACAATTATTCGATGTATATACAGACATTCTCGTTTGACGATTCGAAATTGGTTGGATGATTTAGTTATAATGGCAACATTTTGATTTATAAACGACATATTAGTAATAGAACGTTGATGGATCGTTTATGAATACACAATTTAATTAAATGTATCATAGGCTTATAGAAGACTTTAACGAATGAATATTTTATTCTTTATTCCTTCGATAACCTTATTTATATGAATAAGACCGCTATAGTTTTCTTGACACATTGAATTTGACTAACGTAGAGCTGCTACATCTATTTTCGATAGACAGGGCTTCATTAGGTGTGCCGTATGGCAGCATCGGCTTTCCGATTAATCCTTTGCAGATCGGGCTTCTAATTTTCACGTCGGACATCCGTTCATGGAATACTGGATGACAATGGCTTGGTTGTTCGTATCGTTAGGCAATATTTAATAGGGTCTTTCGTTAAATTAACTTAGCTTCTAGATTCTGCCCGCAACTTCGTACGCGTGAATTTTTTTGTTCCCCTTTGTATCGCATCGCGCACCCACACCGTTACTCCGTTTTCGCTTAGCGTTTTTTCTGTTTTCTGTCCTTAGCTCGTCTTAGCGCGATGGTCAATACTCAATAAGCTTTCTAAAGAATTCGGCTATAAAATGTAAAACGGATTTTTCGACTGGCAGTTCCGGATATTAGCTTAAAAAAAGCTTTTACGCTTGATACTAATAGTTTAGATCAGGGCTGTCCAAACTACATACCTTCGCGGGCTAATTAAATTTACTACAAAAGCGGGAGGGCCGCAGAAACAAATGTGTTTAGTTTTCAAGTAAAAAAAAATACAAGGTAACCATTTCTTTATACGATTGTTGGGTCTTCGTTAATTTATCTTTAACAATCATATCGATATCAACGTCAACATTCGTTGTTGCCAGACGCATTGCATGAAGAAGTGACTTATCTGGACAATGAAGATCTATACTTAGATTTTATTTCATTGTTGAATACGTACTTTCACATAAATAAGTGATACTAGACTATAACTGAAGAAGTAAAACAATTTTCTGATTAATTTATACTTTAAGACAGCCGTCCCGGGCGGCATGAAAACAATCCGCGGGCCGTTGTCTGGACAGCCCTGGTTTAGATAAAATGAAAGATACTTACTTACGTATCTTTCATTTAGATAAAATGAAAGATACTTACGTACTGAACAGAGACAATTCAGTAAACATATTTAGAATTCTGTGTAAAGTTTCCGACTACACAAGATACTTGAAAATATTTGGAACCTCCTTCAATCTTTTTATTATTATGATCTCTCATATATCTAGTGTTTTTTAAACCTCTTTTCTCTTTTTCTATTCCAGATATCTGTAACATCCCATGTTGCATAGCATAGAGTTTATAATCTACGCACATTTCTATGGAATTCAATTCAGTTTTCATCTGCCTATAAGCTTTAAAGTCAGATGAATACTGCATTCCATAAAATTGTGTGTAGATTCCCTACTATGTTAGGTTCGGCTTCTAGTTTACCGGATGCAGCATTACATGAATTGACTGCCTATTCTACCTTCACAAAAAGATGTCGTAAAAGGCGACTAAGGTACTTACTAGAGAATGGGCAGCAGCGTTCTCTGTGCATTTTGCCACCATACTGCGATCGCCAACCCGCCTGCCAAGCGTGGCGATTATGGCAAATGCGGGGAGGCCTAAGTCCAGCAGTCGACGTCTTACGGCTGAAATGATGATGATGATGATTCTACCTTCACAACCCAGTAATTGGATAAAATGATAACCTTTGGTAACAGTGGTTCCCACACTTGCCAGTTTCTGACGACGCGTAACTACTGTCAAAGATCTACGAGAGACTGTCGAGACAAACGGCTTAACATGCTTTCCATGGCACGGAACGGTCTCGACATGTTATGAATGGTCACTCATCCACGAACCGACCGTGCCAAGCGTTACTTAACTTGGTCGATCGACTCGTGCGGCTGTTATTACTTAGCCACAAGCCCCAATCCGATTAGTGACTAATGCGTGCACTGACTGGACAGGTCCATTCAATCTGTGTGGTTCTTCCACAAAAGACCATTTCTGTCCCCAATCTACGTGGTCTTCACATGATGTCACCAAGATAATGTCTGGACTTCAAAAGAGACTGTGACCTCTTGAGTTTATTTCGGCCTTTCTTCTCAGAGTAGTCAGTTAGGAAACGCAGACTTCACCTAGTTTAAAAAAATATAATATGATTGACGTGTAAAAGTGTTTGTACAAACCTACTTACGAGAAATACAATCATGTATCATTGTATTGATAGATATTGTATTAACATTCGGGGCATTAACTTATAATCAGATTACATTAACGGATTGAATAAGGACATTTGTGTACGCACTCTATGCATCTATTGTTTCCAATATTGTTACTGGAATTCTAATAATTATTTGCATGCTCTACGAATTTGAGCCTACTGTTTCGACTATCCCAAATATTAACTCATTGTTTTAAAACACAAACGCACATTTATTGGTACAGTTATAGAATATAATACTTTATACCGAATGAGTGATGTGCTGGTTTATTAAAGATGTATATCCGCGAATATGGATCCGAATACGGATATTTGGTGTCAGGATTCGCAGATACGGATCCTACTTTTCTTACTCAATCGGTGTCACTGCACGTGACCTTGACGCTTTGTTTGACAGGAAATTTTCGACTAGCATTGCGCGGGTCTTTCTTTTGTTTTGTTCATAGTTTAGTCACTAAATATTGCATTTTAAGAAATAAAATATTTATCTGAATGGATTTAAATAATTTTTCATTGCTACCTAATCACTTATATATAGAATTTCATCTATGTATTGCAAATTAATAAGACGAAAGATAAGCCACAAAAGTAACGGATACGGATATTTCTTCTCCTTCGGATATCCACGGATACGGATATCCGGCACATCGCTATACCGTATAAATCAGCTTTATGTCCGTATATACGTGATTTCTGACGTCACAGCGTCGTCCTCAAGTCACTGGCTGGGCGTAGTACACAATCGGATCGGATTCCCGCGCAGAATGAATAGAAAACGACCAAGATCAATTAAAACAGCCTCGCCGTATATGTACCGTCGCCGACGAAAGTTGTGAACTCTAATTGTGTTAGATTAAGTATCGGTTAACACGTGAAGATTCAAGTTCTTGTTTTTGTTGTTTGGTTTTATTTAAGAAGGTGTATGCTCCTGATGGAACGTGGATGTCTGATTTTATCATGTTAATACGATTAACGGCAAAAGTAAATTTAATTAATTAGAGCTAGTTAAAGTAGTTGTTTTTTCTAAGCTTTTACAATTATCTTTCCGCTTCGGAAAAATTATATCTTGATTTGTTAGTCGCTTATTTTATTTTTAGATTCGAGTATCCTCTTCGTGTTTTTAAAGCAAACATACTTTCTTCGGGATTAAGAGCAACGGAAGACATATTTCAATCACCAAATTATTGGTTGCTCAGTCAGGAACACTCGTGTGCAGCAGTGCATCACGGGTTCAACTACTCAGTGCCTTCATTTACTACTCACTGCCTCAGGTAATTTATTAATTACGCCACTTAATAAGCAGTTGACAGTTCTACGAAGCATCTACACCTACGGAACGTCAGACGGCACTTCACAAACGACCAATCACAGCCCTTCAACTCCAAAGTGTTCCAAATATTTGAAATTAACAGACACTTTGTGAGCGCTAACACTTGATGCGACGACAGTACACAGAGCGCGGAATTAAAAGCTAAACCTCGTTACCGTCCAGTTTTGTCGTTTGCAATTGGAAGAAACTTGTTACATCGTCTGTATCATTTCAATTCAAAAATGGATCCCACGCTTTGATTGGTTGCTCGTGTTATGAGGAACGAATCACGGTCGCCGTGATTGTTCCCAATTACCTGGACCTTACATATGTATCTAGCATACGTGTCGGCCGTGATTGAAGACAAGAACTGTCTTACTCTTTTTAAATTTGAATTTGGAAACTGTGAAAGGGTGGTGGCTAGCTTTTCGATTTTTTTTTAAATTTTGGTATTGATCCTACACCTAACTTTAGCCACTTTTTAAAAGACAAAATGGTCTAGACGTTAATTCTTATACTAATATGAAGCCCACAAAATCTATTCTAAGCAAAACAATCGGAGTCAGTAAATGAATTTAGAATTGTTACTCTCCTGCCCTTATCCTTATTTATGCAACGTCAGCGCTATATGGTTTTTTTGCACACTATTAATCGTTTACCCCATTTCTAGCCTTACCATCTTCATCACAGTCCATCCATCTTTTCTATGGTCCTCATTCATACTCAAAACTTTCATCACGAAATTTCCCTCATTTTAATTAAAGAATTTAGAATACTAACATACTCGTATATAAAAACTGTCGAATCGAGTACTCTCTTCATTCTTTCGGATAAAAATACAAATCCGCCAAACGACGGAAACGCCAGGAGTTAAAAAAAAAATATTTAAAAAAGTACTCGAAAGCTTCGTTAACTCGTTTTTTACTCAGTGTTGCAATCTTTTTAATCTGTTATTGGCGTACGTGGCGTGGAGTGCTATCAACACCTCTAGTTGATACCGTTTGGTGCTGCGAACATAAAAATACCGTTAAAAGCCCTACGCAAAAACGCTTTTTGAACTTTTACAAGTGATTAAAAAGAACAATACAAAAGTTCCACAAGCATGTGAACTATGTCCTCGATAATACTTTTGTGTTTTTCATTAAATATACATAGAGTACACAACACTAGTTAAATAGTGTAACGCGTACGTACGCGTTTGTCCCAGTCATTAACATTTATCCGGACGCTACACAAATAGGTGGAAAACTACACAAACTTTGTTGAATAACGTCGTAACTGCGTAACTTTATTAAATAAAATATCGCGCGGTACTAAGCGTACCGCCCAAGGCGTTCAACTTACACAAAACTATTGCATATTTTAGTGGTAAGCGGTGTATCTGATCATTTATTCAGGTACACATTCCAAAGTCACGGCTGACTCCTACCTATTGACTGTACATAATACATGTCATGTAAAACACTACTCGTAAAATCATGTTCGTAGATATTACAACCACCACAAGACGGTTGGTGGCAAGATATCTTTACGAGAAAATTCCTTCATGCACTAACCATCACCATTTTCCATTATTAATATTTGTGGAAAATAACAACCGATATGTACATTTAAGGTAAATAAATTCTTTAATACCATTTTCCAAAGCAACTAAGCAGCTTTTTTAGAGCGATAACGTTATATATTCTATGAGCCAGACCAGAAGTGGAAGGCCAGAAGTGCCTTCTTTTATTGATATAAGAGTCAAGTCATTTCTAGTGAGTCTCGCTCCTTGTTTGTGGGAAATTCACTGAAAAATTACGAAGTAGGATGTTTACTTACATTGTGAAAGTCGAATCATGACATTAGTAAATGGACAGCCGTGTATGCTATCACAACATTACTGTGAAAAAATAACAGTTCCTACGATTTGAAGCGAAGAAAAGACTTTCATTCAAGAGCACCTATTGAACTGAGCCGATTCGCGCCAACTTAGCGTGAAACGCAGTTCCGAGGCCTGAAAAGTATGCTACTTCAGGATTCATTCACATCATTCTGTTTCATTCATTCTGTTTTATATTTGACAAAAATTCATAATTTTAAACGTTCGTCAACAAATTTCTGTGAATCTAAATAAAGTAGGTAGGTAGGGTTTTAATGAGATTAATGCAAGTCAGAAAAGTTGTTCCTTCAATAAACATTTTCTGTAGACAACACATTTTTCAAAGTCACTTCAAGCAGTCTCTGCAATATATCTTTCATTTACAAACCGCAACTGTTATTTTATTTTCTATATAAAAGCATAATTCATAACCTGTATCTTAATAAACTGCTGAAATGAACGCATAAATAAATATTGTTAGTATCATTGTCCGCTTAGCGAGGCGAGTGACAAATTATTCATTGCATTATTGAGCAACTGCGAGAGAAACGTGCACAGCATCCAGTTAAAGATGTTTTCAGTAAGTTCGTACATATTTCATATCTTTTAAGTTCTATTTCGTCTCAGAGGGATGGATATTCTCGTCAGATGCTTACTAGAAGTTTTAGAAACGGTTCGGTAACTATTGATCCCCGCATCCCAAGCCTATAGTTGAACCACTACAGTGTATGGTTTAATCATTCTACTCAGCCCAATTCATTAGCAGATCGCGATCACACTAATAAATCAGCACCGAAACAATGGCGACGCAACGTACAGACGGTGATTTGATGATTTGATGCGTAGGAGGACGATGACCATCGATATGAGCCCGATAAGGGAGGGCCAGCGCTCAGGGGGCAGGGGACTGGGAGGGTATCCAACGGTATTATCTTGAAAGGGAAGCAGGGTACGTTAGTCGCTTACTTCGTACATTTTGCATGAACCGCGTCGTGTGCGCTGCGAGCGAGAGAGAGCGCGGTGTGCGACAGAGACAAGCGCTGGATCTACATTTAAAGCGCATTGTAAGCAAACGCATTATTAATGTATAAGTTTTAGTTGTCGGAGAGCAGAGGCAAGCCCGCCAAGCCCCCGGTCGTTCATGTAACATGTATAGTGTGTTCATATTTGATTCCTTTTAATTCCAGACGTCTTTCGTCTAGCGGAATGCTGTGTTGCCAGATTCCTGGTTGATCATCTGTTGTGGGGGGTACTTTGGTGTTTAGGAATTTGTTTGTAGTTTTAATAATGTAGATTTGAACAGTGATTTGCTGCACATTTCTCGTGTAGGTACGAGCAATACAATCTTGGCTTGGTAAAAAAAAAAACTTATAATGCGACATTATTTTTTTTTTGATTTTGCAGACATGAAACTGTATTTGAAAAGAGGTCAATTAAAACAACATGCATTTTTCATAGTCTCCTAGACACAATTTAAAAGTTTAGACGCAGGTGTTGAGAAATCACGAGATATAAATATCATTTATTTATAAAATTGTTATATTTATAAGCCGTGTGTCATGAATAATTGTCTTGTGATAGACAGGTAGACAGACATGTACCGACGACTAGACAGCTTCATTTGTATAAAATATGAATAGAAAAAAAGTTTGTCTCTTTATTTTAAACTTTTTCATTAATTTTTAAAGTTTGACCTACCGTTTGGCAATATTCGGCGTAACATTTGATTTCGGAACGCAAGATCCGAAGCCTAAACTTTGTCATCTTGAGACGGATTACGCGCATGCGCGATGTGTCCTAATGAAATATTCACAAGGCCCGCCGATGGAACGGGCGCTACGCTCCTACAATTGGACAATTTCCCTCCAAGACGGAAATCTTGAACTGTAGACATGATTTTTATAGCCGTTGTGTACTTATCTTTATTCCTACTAATAATAAATGCCATGACTTCTGCGTGCCGCTTAATAAACGAGGATTTACGTAAACAATTTTGATATAGCTACCTGCTTTCGTGGTTCGTACCGTTTGTGAATGTAATCGAGTTTTCATTGCCACCGCTATGGCGATACGAATAAATAAATGTGACGAATGCTTAGACGTCTGGCAACGTGCATGATATGTGAATATTTGTCTAAAATATTCTAATATATGGTACCTGAATGACCGTCCGTCTGTCACAGCCTATTTGAATGTCCACTTGTCACCTGTGCAGACATGTTTGTGGATGCATATATTCTGTTACCGTCTGTCTAATGTCTCTATACATTTTGCAGACGAATATCGTCAAAATGTCACATTAATAAACATAGGCAAAGGATTTTGAATTTGAGTGAGTACTAATATTAAAATAGTGGTTGTAAACAAGCGGAGGCGTAGTAAAAAGAGTGTATAGGACAGAGAAGTAAATGAAAGGTGTTGCGGAGAGGCCCTTTGCCGACGCACGGGAACACCAAACATAGAACATATCTATAAGTAGAACTTCGATATTTTTAGTCGTCGCCCATTGAAATTCTGTGCAACTTTGACATGTCAAAGGTGTGCCTGTGTTGCGTTTTTTTTTTAATATTGATCTTGTAACACCAGTTTTAGTGGGAGTGACGTGCACGGTTTGTAGTACTGCGAATATGAATGTACTCGTAAATATTGCCGCGACGCGCTTCAAATGTCTACGATATATTTTTTACTTTTGCATTTGCATGCTATATATTTTTAACCGACTTCAAAAAGGAGGAGGTTCTCAATTCGGATGTTTATATGTTTTTTTTTTTTATGTATGTTCGGCCATAACTCCGTCATATATAGACGGATTTGCAAAATTCTTTTTTTGTTCGAAAGGAGTTTATTCCGAAATGGTCCCATATAATTTTCATATAGATCTGATGATGAGTTCGGGAGACAGACACAGGAACTCTTTAAAAAATGACAGGAAATCAACCGCGATTTCTGCTATCGCATAAATATGCATTGTTTGTTTGGAATTACTGCAGGGTGAATACCACAACTAAAAATTTAAAAATAAAAACTTTTTTACAAAAAAAAAAAAACAACCGACTTCCTTAAAACACTACAAAGTGAAAAATAACTTTAATTTCGGAAGTCGGTGGCAAAAAAACCATAAATACAGATCCTAAGCCACCGACTACCAAAATTAAAGTTATTTTTCACTTTGTAGTGTTTTAAGGAAGTCGGTTGTTGTTTTTTTTGTAAAAAAGTTTTTATTTATGTTGTCCTTCTTTTAATTCGTCTAACAATATTTTTAATAACAATTTAATACTTATAAATCAAAGTTAATTGTAACAATCAAATCCGATTAAGCTGATCCAGTTTGTATCGCAAAAAAAAAAACGTCAAAAACGTTCCCCAAAATGTAACTTCAAAGCTACAACACTTAGATTCCTACCACAAACATTATCAGCTTGGCACCCTACACGTGAGGTTAAAAAGGAAAACATTTTAGGAAAAATCCGCGCGGTTTAAGGCGGTAGTTTGACAATATGTTTTATAACTATATTATTAAATATAAATCAAAGCTAATTGTATCAATCATTTATCATAATTTCAACAACCATTTATCAAAATCCAGTCCATACCACATAAAAAGCCAAAAATTTTCCCAAACGGTAACTTCAAACCTGTACTCACACACTGGGGTCAAATAGGAAAACGGTTTGAAACAAACCCATGCGACTCAGGGCAGTAGTTTATATAACAATACTACTAAATAAAATTTAAAGCTACGAAACAGTCAAATCTCTATATTCTAAATACTTCCCTAAAACATAACTACAAAGCTACAAAGCTTAGATATCGAGTAACACGGCATTATCGGCTTGGCACCCTACACGCGGGGTTAAAAAGGAAAACATTTTGAAACAAACCCGCGCGACTCAAGGCGGCAAAGCCTGCCGCACAAAGGGCTACACTCCACAATTTTCTGGGAAAAAAATCTCGTGCCGTGAGCGCGAAATAACCCGGAGTGCAATTCAAATGACTCGACCCGCACCTACGTACATAAGTTATTAAAAAAAGTATGCCTCAGCTTGTGGGTTTTAATAAAAATAGTCGCGCGTCACTCTTTGTCTGAACATCAGAGGACGCGTCATACATCTATTAGTGCCGCAGCGACCTAAGACGTACAGTGACGGATTTGCTAGTTTTTTTATACGGAAGTTAAGTACCAGAATTTTAACCTTATGATGACCCCTTTTATCCCGATTGTTGTGGTTTCAGGAGATGACTACACTATTGACAGTAACATAATTAAAAACATGCGATGGATCGAATTCATTTAAAAAAAAAAAATGTTCAGTTAGAGTGCTCTGAATACCAATGACCATTACTAAATCTGCATGAGTTACAATCAGCAAATACATTTAATTGACACCTAGAAATATCATAAGCGTTCAAAGTTAAACTCAAACGCAAAACAGTTATTTCAAATAATTCAATTACTGTCACTGTTGAATTGTCAAGGGGTCGGTCAGTTAGAAAAATGTACTTAGTTGCCAATTCCAAAGCGTAAACGCATATATTAGATACGGAAAAGAAAATCCACCTCATAATCTTTATTTTAATTCAATAATTAAAACGCACAACGAAAAGCAATGAAAACTTTCATCGAAGCATTTCATGCACGTCAAATACGAAGCGGTCAACCATGAGGATATACTAATTTAAACAACGCATATCCGGGCAAAAATTGTAAACCTTCCATTTTGAATAAACGTGGTTTGATCGAGCCACCCGGAGGCTCCGTCGCGCGCCGCAACATTTAAGTGCTCTGAAAATTGAGCTCCTGAATTCGTATTTGTAAATCTTTTGTATTTATGAAAAGCGTCTCGGTAACCATAGTTTCAGTGTGAGAAATAATATGATAGAAGAAAACAAATACACATTTTTATTAATGCCGTAGCCGGTTAATTGTCGTTTAGAATTTTAAATTACTTGAATGGTGCTGAAATAAATATTACTCAATGATAATAAAAAAAAAAAAACAATATAACAAGGTAAGTTTAATGTGAAAAGCATCATGGGTGAACTTGAAACAAAATAAAGGACACGAAGGAGTGTATTTTGAAGACATAGAAATAACATACCGCCAAAATTGTATAGTCTTCTAGGCCGCAAATCTTGAGATACTAATCTTAACCAAATAAATAAGTAGTTTGCTTAGTTACTTTCACAACTGTATCAATGACAAATTACTTCTAACTTCCGCACTTGGAAACTTCTTGCCATGTATACCTAAATTGAATTCAATGTTTTCCTCGGTAAAACTATTTCAGTGGATTTTTAATTGTTAAGAATATGTTTTTGTACTATCAAATATTGTTTGGCATAATAAAAACAATTATTAAAGTTTATTTTTTTCGGTTTTGCTGTCATACATTTTGACACATTGTGAAAAATTTGTAAATAAAATAACTATATGAATAAACAACGTAAAAAACGTAACACTAACTTAAACCCAACTTAAGCACGTTAAAGTTACCCCCGTCCTAAGTACGTGCCTGTTACAAGATCGCGCAGCGGAGCGACTCCTCTCGCTCGCACACTGTATATGAATGAATAGAACTGAGGTCCTTTTCATCAAAGAACTTCTTTGTGACATTGCTACTCCGCGAATTACTAACTACATAATATATGTCGCTATGGAACTATCAAACTTTTATGGTGTTTCGTGATGGTGCTGATGAGTATTTTGTAAGGGGAATGTGTGGGGGCTAATTAGAAATGGGAGTAGACTAGTTAGCTGTTGGGAAGATACTATGAAACGATTCCTTTTGGGTTCGTTTTCTAAAGGCTTGTTTCACGGTGTCGGGATTGGCTGTGTCTAGTTGCAAGATGTATTTAAATTTGGAATGGAGTGTGTTTGGCGGTGAAAAAAGCCGCTAAGCGCCATTTTTTTTTTTGGGAATATTTTTTTTCTTTTTCAAATAGGTGTGTTGTGGGAAATAAGGATTTATCAAAAAGTCAATTTTCCCAAAATGGTCAGAAAGCGTCGATTTACTAAAAACACACACAAATCAAAATAATTTTATTTCACATAAACCTACATGGGCAGTTATGAAACATTGGAAGCTAGGTGTTGGTTCCAATTTGTTGATTCGTATGGAGAAGAGCCGGCAAGGAACTCCACTAAACTTAAGAAACATACAGATATAGTTTTTCCAATTAGTTAAAATATAATAGTCTGACCAAAGGCCTTTTCCAATTAGGTACATGAAATATAATTCGTCTAAAGATCTTAAGGCAATTAGCGAACTTAAATAGAAAACTGAACAGAAGATTTGTCGTATTTTCCACTTTAACCAAGAAATTGAAAAAAATTGAGTTCAATAAAATTGACGAACATTTCTAAAACGAGCTTCATGTGTGTGCTCATCTTTATGATTAAATTTAGTTATTTAGCTAATCTCCAACTTCATAAGTACTTTTCAAATCAATATCATTACCTACACAGAGCCAAAGATATCGCTACCTACTAAAATAAATATATTGTCATCAGATATCGTAGGTCTATTGGTCACAAGCGCCACTGCTGACCATAAAGTCCTAGGTGCAATTCCCAGGTCGGGTAAAGTGGTATTGGGTTAATCCCACAGGAAAGATTACCTTAAACATAGTTGACGAAATATAGGTTTAATTTAGATATACCTCTGCCTCACTGTTCAGGAAAAAAGGTGCGATGCTATCTTATGTCATCAGAACGACATAAGAATAAAAAGTTGCAACTTGGTAGACCAAGAGTGGGTTGTGCAAAATTTGCATGCAAGATTCCGTCCATAGTAACTCACAGACAATAAAAACTGGTTAAAAGCTTAGTTTATTTAATAAAAGCTAGTTAAAAGCTAAGTTTAAAAAAAGCTTAACTTTAACAGCTTAGTTTAGTTAAAGCAAGTTTGTAAAAAGCTTAATTCAATTAATAAAAGCTTACAAAAGGTACGGAATGTGTCCGGGAAAAAACAAGCTCATTGTCGTTTGGTGGCGACCATTGCAGGTCAGGGCTAAGGCTAATTAATATGTTTGGACCCCGAATCACCCTTAAAACAGTGAAACATTGATGACCCGGACCCATTTCCCGGATTCCCGAATATTCGGATTGTTTTTAGCACGAGATTGTAAATAATTAAATAGGTTGCCGAAAATACTTTGCGAATCAAGAGCGTTCCCCATTTTTCAATGTCAAGGCTCATTTACACGAGGAGCTTGGAGCCTCTCCGCGCCAAAAGTTTAACCGCCTTTTGAACATGATGTAATAATAACAAATGGAGTGATAATCATTTTACCTTATTACCTCAGACCTTAAAAAAGTATTTTTTTTAAGGACCTTAAAAAAAGTTTTTTTTTAAGGTCTGAGTCCAAAGAGTTATTTAAGTAGGACAAATAGCCTAAAACTTGATCGTATCTATCACAAGATCACGACGCAGTTGCGACCGGCCGCGGCCGCCCGATATTTACTCACTCCCAGCACGCACGACTCACGCTTGACCGCTCGGCGCGGTACACAATAAACAATTTGTACTAGCACAAGTATCATAGAAGCGGTGTGAGCACTCAAGATTTGCATACGAAAAGATAACCCGGCGGATGTGCCCATAATGATAATGTTTTTTCATGGGGGGTCACAATTTGCAGCATTTTTTCATCTGACATAATCTTAACGCGTGCTCTGTATAAATGGAGACAACCCTAAACGTTATGACGGCAATGTACCATGTTACAAAGCAATAAAGCTCAAAATTGCGCGCCATAAACCTCCACACATCACTTAAGATATTAATGAGTGCATCCGTAATAGGCGAAACATACATATGAAATTCAAATTTGTAGCGGGCTGGCAGCGAGCTCTTCTACATATTTTAGCAGGCAGCAGAGTGTGAATTTGAATCTTTTGTTAGCGTTTAGTACGTCAGTTTATACAGGAAAACAATTTTTTATCAGTAACACAAACGAATATATTTATAGGTGAGCTAGGTGAGGGCGCGCGGGCGAGTGCGAGAGCGGGCGAGTCGGGCGAGTGCGAGCCGACCACGCGACCAATGTCATTACCGCGTGCCTCCACTCCCAAGTCCCAACTCGATTAAGGAATGAAGATTTATAGTTTCTATAGAAAAAGTAATTAGTGAAAACGAAAGAAACGGGGCGTCGGGAAAAGTCATCGGACATAATTCATAACAAACAGAAATAACGGAAAGCCGGTTCGGCGGGGGTAGGCAATGAATAATTCTCTAACTGCGAGCACCCTCCACACCCCTCGGCGGGCAGGGGTGCCGCGAAAAAAGCGCACAACCCCGGCCCAGTTTTATAGTCAGGAAAAAATAGGAGGTAGCCAAAATATCTATATACGGCGCATGCAAAAAGTAGAAAAAAAATTACAATCCCGCTCGCATGAATAAGTGAGTGGACCTTCATATAGAAAAAAGTAAGGCAACAAAAATAAAGGTGGCGGAGGGGTGCGCTGCGTCGTGGCCGCGCCGCGCGCCCCGCACGCGCTGCACTGCGCGCCTAATGACACCTGCCCCGCGCTAATGTTTTAGTGTCCGCGTCACAACACCTGTGACTTAACGCTACTTACAGACCACCACACTACTAAGCTTACTTAGGACTTGTGTTGATTGTTTGCTCCTTGAAACTATGGAAGACAAACCAGCTGGAATAGAACTTTATTCAACTTGAATATGCTTAAGTTGTTTACATACAAGAATGCACTTTCATCTCGTGATTATATTTAATGTAGATCCGAACTCAACAAAGTTTTCCTTTTAAAAATCCAGCTCAAGAGAAGCACTGACAATTGATTTAAGCCTCATTAGTTCTCACAAACCGTTTAAGGATGGAACATTAAATATCGTAAGAAGAACGCGGGAAGTTTTTCAGGCTGGACCGTTCGCGCTTGTCGCATTCGTTCGAACATTCGCGCGCCTCCGCGGCTTACAACTCTAATTCAGGATCTACAGTCACTGACCCCACATTAAAACCGACCGACCTAAAAGGGAGCGAATACAAGTTTTCGAAATTAGCTCGGCCTGTATCGAGCCCTGGCTTTACGCCATGGTATTTAATCACTTTATTAAAGCAATAAACCGGCCGAGAGGCGAGAACGCCACGCCAAACAATGCCCACCATGTGATCGCTATAAAAATGTATCGAATCATAATCGAAGCACAATGTCACTTACATTCTGATGTAATTAACTTAATGCGGACATGTTGTACGTATGTGAGGCTCCGCAGCTTGTACGAATATTCGAGAGCACAATGCTTAATTAAAAACTTCGCTTTAATGATTTATATTGAAGGCGTGAACGGAGAATCGTCACGTGCGAGCCTGGAATCAAGCCGTAGTGTTGCCTTCGGATTCCGTAGGTACATGCGGCTATCTTGTGTACCTATAGGCTTGCCGAAGAGGAGTAACAATGCAGGATTCATATTCCCTTTCGGAATACGTTTACTTGTACGTATGTTGTTATTATTTCATACAGCAGCCACACACAGGCGTTAAATATTTGAAAATTGTTTGCCGACAGTTTATCGCACCCTCGCGCCCTAAATATTCACGAATGACGAAATGTTGGCCATTAATTCTGTTATTTATAACAGAGTATTTAAATACACAAGACTGAAAGATAAATTATTTGAATACTAGATGCTGTTATGATTTTCTCAAATATGTATAAGATAACAAGATTGTTTGATCTCTGAAGCACTGCATTAATATTACTTGTAATAAAAGTGCACAATAATGTATACAAGGAACGATTCTACGTAATACGATAAGGGTGCAAGGTCAGATTAAATTAGCAAGCGAAAATCTGCAGACGTGATGACTATGACTTGAGAAAATATGATTTATTTTGTTTTTATCGTGTTTAGATCGTCTGTGAAGGTTACACTGGTCGGCTAAAAAAAAAAAAGTCCGGGAGCAAAAAGTTTACTATGTGATTTATTGGCTTTCGAGTGTTGAGTCTAAATCTGTTTACAAATTTCCGCCATCACGTCTAGTTTTTCGGATATTTGCATCTAAATAAAATACCTGTATTGATATATATTAAATATGTATTTATTTCAGAAAGAAAAAAAAAATACACTGATTTATGACTTTTACAAGACAAATTAAAATAAAATATGGATTCAAAAATAATAAAAAATAGTAACTATTATATATGTGAACTACTAAAGCAGTTCTTCTATCAGCTGTGTAGTTTTCAGCCTTTTTATTGCCAAGAAAATTGTGACACACATTTTCAAAATTTTATTTGTTTTTGCCGACCAGTGTTATCCATTAAAAAATGACATTTTGCGTGACTGCAGTAACTACGATCGATGACCCCACAAAAAACATTACGTACCAAAATTTGTTTTTTTATGTTATTTAGATATCGTAACCATAACGTCTGCGAAATTTCGCTAGATTATTTAACTTGATTCTGTAAGTTTATAATGTCATATACGGGCTTACTAGAGATTGGGCAGCAGCGTACTCTATACATTTTACCAACATACTGCGATCACCAACTCGCCTGCCAAGCGTGGAGATTATTGCAAACCCACATAAACTGCGGGAGGCCTATATCCAGTTGTGGATGTCTTTCGGTTAGAATGATGATGAGACGGGGTGATTGTTTTCCTCTCATCGAGACAACACTTTCAAATTTAACATTGAGCTGAAGCCTGTTTACCATGTTTTGATTTAGAACTTACCTAGAAAAAGGAAAGACTGGAAAAGCTAGTGCTTTGCTTGTTATTGTTGGATGGACGTCTAAGATTAGTGATAATGTCCACAAGGCAATATTAAGCAAATTATAAAATACTAGTTGACCGTACAGACGCTGTCCTGTTTCCTAGAACTCGATAGCAGCGCCATCTGTCGGGCTGATTTGTGAATCTAAACCATCCAGGGTGCCACCCAAACGCATACAAAAAAAATCATTCAAATCGGGCCAGCCGTTTAGGAGGAGTTCAGTGACATACACACGTACAGTAGAATTATATATATAAAGATATAATTGATTTTCACTTCACAAGCTCAGTGAACATTTCGATTACTTATATATATATATGTGGCAGTCACAGGATAGTGCAAATTGACAGTGCTGTTATTTCCGACCAATGATGGATCTAACTTAGTTTGGAAAAATTGATTGATTGATCGCTGAAAAATGTACTGAATTTTTTTAGAATTTATTACGCCCTAATAGGTACCTGTCTACGTTTCAGCTAACATTTGTTTTTGCTAGTTCTCTAATGGATCAGTTATATTTTGGTTTTTATATTTGCGATTTCTCAGTAGGAGTCTGGTGTTTTGTCCGGTCTATCAACTACGTTTACGTTCCGGGACTTACTAGAGAATGGGCAGCAGCGTTCTCTATCACCATACTGCGATCGCCAACCCGCCTGCCAAGCGTGGCGATTATGGCAAATCCTTCCAAATTGAGGGAGGCCTAAGTCCAGCAGTGGACATCTTACGGCTGAATTGATTACTCACATGGTACTTAATTAAGCACACACGCACGCACGTTAAGCCGTTGGTCTTACGCTTGATCTCTCTCCAGTCGTGTCGGATTGTCATCCCATCGGCATATGTGAGTGAGGGAAGAGTGAGTGCTCCTGTGTCTGCGCACACAATTGAGCACTATAATATCTCCCGCGGCAATGGCTAGTCTCCGTTGAGATTGGCCGCCGTGGCCGAAATACGGTTTGGAGGACTATACTTAATTACATACCAGCTCGTCCCATGCTGGCCTCTTCCAGCAACACTCTAAGCCGACGTCCGTAACCCACAGCGGGTGACCTTAGCGTGTACTCGCTCTAGTTTTAAGTTTTTAAACCCTACCCGGATGCATTTATTTATTAAGGTGAAACCAAGAATTCAGCACATAATAAGACATGAAAAAAAAAAAACAAGTATCACAATCTGTCTATAATGTTCCTCCCACTGCGGGGACACAAGCCTCCTCTTGGTGAGAGGGAGTGGGCCGTAATCCACCACACGGTTCTGATGCTGGTTGGTAGATGTCACATGTCTGCGAACTTTTGGATTATGCCGGTTTCCACACGATGTTTTCTTTCACCGTTTTAAAAGCAGCGGTGATGAAATAAATAGCACAAAGTAACCTGCCTTCCTGTGTTCGAACCCATGACCTACGACACGTAAGTGCCCGTTACCACTGGGCCACGACTACTCTCCTAAATGTTATCTATACAGGGTGCCCCAAAAAGCAACGTCAAGCCGAAAACGGTTGATAGGCCAGGTGGTGACAGTTATCAGAAAAATAATTAATAAAATCTAAGTTAAGTACTTTTCAAATTATTGACATTTTTTTTTCTGTAAACTACAGTCCAAAATTAAAACACAACTACCTCAGTTTTAAAGACAACATCATTTTTTTGCTCCACCATGTACTAAAAATTATTACATCGCCCAACTTTAACTGACTGTACTGAAAAAAAAAATGCTTAACTTAGATTTTTTTTATTATTTTTCTGATAACTGTCTCCACCTGGCCTCTCAACCGTTTTCGGCTTGACGTTGATTTTTGAGACACCCTGTATACAAATAAATAAAATTGGAGTGTCTGTTTTTAATATTAAGATAACCACTTTTTTTAAGTGTTTATGGATGTATACACGGTACATATACCAAACAACATTTTTTAAAATTTTTGTCTGTCTGTTTGTTCCGGCTAATCTGTGAAATGGGTGGACCGATTTTGACGAACTTTCACTGGCAGATAGCTGATGTAACAAGGAGTAACTTAGGCTACTTTTATTATGAAAAAATAAATAATAGTTTAAAAAAACTAAAAACACGCTGAATTTTGAGACGTATGTCAGCGTAGTTTTCAAAGACAGTTTTTATGACAAACTTTTTGTTAAATACCAAGCGGGCGAAGTCGCGGGTAACAGCTATTACCTATAATATAACCTGAATTAACACATATTACCGCGGTAGTACGTCCTCCTGCGTTAATTTCCGACATCCACGCGGGCGAAGCCGCGGGCAAAAGCTAGTCCTATATAAAAACCTGAAATTCATCATCTGCCTAGTCGTTTCCTAACTTTGTTGGGGTCGGCTTCCAGTCTAACCGCATGCAGCTATAATAAGCATAATACCTGGATTTAAAATGGAGCGACTGAACGTAGATTATATATACATAACTCTAAATAAAAAATAATGACTGCTTTCTCAATCTACAATGTTCGTATATCTGCCAAATGGATGAAACTGCAAGTGATTTAAACTCAAGCGCATGTGCAATTAACATTTTTAACTGTATTCATTTAATACGCTTAAAATAGTTTATGAAGAAAAGTAAATAATAAATGCCGTGACGTGATATTAATGTGAAAGCGAGCGGCAATCGTTGGACTCACTCGACCGTTGAGGTTTTTTTAGAGAAATGAATAGACCGCATCATCGACTTTAACTATCTGACCGCAAAATATCTATAATTTCCTATTTAGCAGCTGGGTTGGATTCGATATCAATATGTGTAACCTAGTTAAAGACTTAAATTACCTTTTTCAATGCATTGCAATTCAATAGCATAAAACAAAGTGTATTAAAAACACCACGAAGTTAGTCTAAAAAGCTTAGTCACATACCCATTGTAAACAAAAAATCGCACCACTAGCCACGGGGATTCATTCGAATATTTCTCCCTACAAACATGAAAGCCATATTGACCAAAACAAAACACTTTAACTCGTACTTTTCGTCACTTTCGCTGCATTCATTCGTAGTTTTCATTTCCTGTAAGCTCGGGTTGGTAATGAAAAAAACCTTTACAAAATCATATAAAAATTGTCGAGAGCAAGTTTTCAAAAGTCCCGTAGAGGAAACTGTGGGTAGAAAAACACCATGTTACGTTTGAAACTTTTCACACTTGATGGTGCACGCAATTCCCGTATTAAAGCACAGAAATGGACACAGAGGTTACCATTGTTGGTGAAATGGCGACAGAAACACCTTTTAAACTTTACACCGTAAATAATAAACGAGTTTGAATCGTTTCAAAGAAGTCCCCGACGACCATACGTCGCTGCGAGTAATTAGCTCTTTAGTTGCTTTCAATACGTAGCCTGATGACAGGACAATGTCAGCAATTTTGTACAGTTTACGGTACTAACTCCTGTGTCCTGTAATGATAGACTTTGTAATTACGAGGGTTGCACTGCAAACACTTGGAAGGCGTTGACACCTGCATTATTGAGTAGGATACAACCCCGCTATCCAAGATTATTGTGGGGGAATTTCTTTCATACAACTCACAAGTTTATTTCTACCAGTAACCTTCCATTACTGCATTTTCAGTCTACGATTGGAATGTTTGTACTGTTCCTTTACAATTTTCAAGCCTTCGAATTCGGGGCTAACTTTGTTTTTCGGGTCAGCAATAAAATTCGGGCACGTCAGTCAAACAGACGCGTCAGTAGCGCCAATCTCATCGGGCACGTTCGGGGTGTGTCCACAAATGTTGTCCTTGCAAACAGCAAGGCATGGGCGTTCTGAAACCTGGTATTCACTAAACGGTTTTAGTGAAACTGTTTTAAATTAACTGTTGTGGTTGTTGGTCGACGGGAGATAAAGGGAATCACTGGTTGCGCTATGTTTTTTTTTTTTACAAACTGTTTACAGGGTACAGGTTTAATTAGCTGGACACTGGTTGCTGCTATGTTGATTATATTAGTTGTCCCGAAATCTATAGTCAATATTCTTACCAGCTTTATCTTATTCGTATTTCTGTCTATAATCTATACTATATTACTATATATACTATAATATTATAAAGCTGAGGAGTTTGTATGTTTGTTTGTTTGGTTGAACGCGGTAATCTCAGGAACCACTGGTCTGAATTGAAAAATCTTTTTGTGTTGGGTAGCTTATTTATTGAGGAAGGCTATACGCTATATAACAACACGCTACAATTAAAATTAGCGGAGCAGCAACGAAAAATGGACGAAAAGTGGCAGGTAATTCGATGCGACCGGAAGGGTCAGGGGAGCAAAAATTTGACGCGGACGAAGTCGCGGGCAGAAGCTAGTAACTAATATGAGAGAAGCACCGTCGTTAAATTCTATTATTCTTATATTTTATTTTGCAATTTGCAGGTCAGGCTGTATGTTGAACAAAATATGATTCACGACCGTAAAACCATGTATTTATTTTAGAAGTCTATATAGAAATATCATCAATACAACCCTCTCAGTTCATATAACCCGATTGGACGACTATTTCATGTAATATTTTACATACACATAGGTACATACATGGGGTAAGCAGACACTACGGAACGCCACCTGCTACGATCCTTACGTACTCCTTACGCATAGTTTAGGTTCATACATCTGGTCATACACACACGCCGGTTGCGAGTACTACGCTCCTGACCTTTTTGAAAATATTGAAATATTTTCATCCACAAACAACCTGACGCTGAATTGCAAAAAAACGTGAGAAATATTCAAATCCACGGGCTGCGTTTGCGCATCCTCTTAAATAAACATCACGTACCGATGGTCCCTATTAACAATGTCGGTTATGCGTTTTTTACCAATATTCACTTTTTAACGATACATAAAACACAGTGCAAATTTGAACATCCACAGTCTTATTTTTTTTTTTAAATCGCCAAATCAAACTTTGTACTGCGCTACTGAAGAGTAGTCTTTTTGTGGAACCGATATTGTTAATAGGGACCATCGATTTATATAAAAAAGTGAATATTGGTAAAAAAGACTTTCAAAGAAAAATATTAAATATATCAGTAAAGAGCCTCTGCTAGAACAATATTTTCTCCCAGCTCATAACTCACTAACAGTAAATATAGTTAATAAACAGTTATCACATGTAATTGTTCCCCTACTCCCATTTAACAATTAGTTTTCTTTAAAGCCGCGTAGACATGTTTTTTCTTTACATATTGCACAAGTATTTTTCCCATGCGGGTAGCCTTACGTTTTTCTATTACTTAAGAAAGTGTAATTTGCGTTTACAACTAAGTATGGCGATGGTGTGTTTTTCCTCCATAACGTGTGCCTTTTACATGTTATGACATAGTATTGAGTAACTTTTATTGTTACTCGTAAATTAGTTCGGTTTAAATTGCACGTTTGCTTGCGGTGCAGCGTCGCAACTACCACTTAGGTTGTCATAAATTGAATAATTCTTGCCTTTTGCATGTGTTTTTAACTCGACAGATAAGTCAATGTGATCTAATGACTGCGAGCGGATTTCTCGCAGCTGTTTTTTGGGCCGAAGCTGTTTGAACTCTTTGCCATTGGATAAAAAAAGGAGCCAATATGAAACGCCAATAATTTGGTGTAACAAAACTGTTTATAAAACAACACAATCTCGGAACTAATTAGTCCGATGACAAATGCCCTAACCAAACATAGGTATACAATTTGCTTTAAGTCCAGGGGTGACACAAACACTTAAGCTTACGTAACCACGCTAGGGCTGTCAACAGCAATAAACGCAAACGTATGTAATTACTATTGTAACAAAAAACTCACAATTCTCCACAATGAAAGAAACGTCGCGTATCTGCAGCATTAGCGGTAATTTATCGACGAAGAAAACACACAACCCTATTAAAATAGTCGTTATATTGCATTCATCATACATTTTTTTTTCGTTCCGTTTCTTACTAGTCTTTGTAAAGGTTAATGGTTCGATTCGATTGTAATTCCCCTGTTTAGGGTACCGTTAGAGAAAAACGTTCTAGCGAAATCCATTGGTTATCTGTATGGCTTTGCAATTAAGTTGGCGTGAACTTTGCTTCATTGCGATTATGCTTACATTATTAGTGTAGTATTTTTTCGGGTTATTAGTCGACTCGCAGGAATTAACTCGCACAAATCGGGCTAATCGTCACTTTTAGATAATATATTTTTTTAGGCAACTCGCACGAAGTTAATTTATCCATTTGTAGGCGAATTGACAATTCCAGAAATGCGTATTAGACAACTGATACGTTTTGTATTTTATGTATTTACTAAAGTTAGTGTATTTTTCCTTAACTTTTACCGTTTTATTCAAAACGTCCGAGTTGACATTAGTCGCAAATAAATGAAC
Source organism: Aporophyla nigra (assembly GCA_947507805.1). Taxonomy (NCBI): domain Eukaryota; kingdom Metazoa; phylum Arthropoda; class Insecta; order Lepidoptera; family Noctuidae; genus Aporophyla; species Aporophyla nigra. Next base: position 4,757,909 of record OX382291.1, on the reverse strand, counting down.
TTCGTACGAGACGCCTATAAATTTATTTATTTTTTAAGTGACGATTCGCCCGATTCGGACGAGTACATTTTTGCAAGACGACTAATAAACCGGTTTTTTTTGTGAACTTATTTTAAAAGTTATACCTACTACTATAAGTTAGTATGTACTTAACGAGGTTTATTTTATTTTTATCGGAAATCGAATATGCTGCTGTGGAAATACACGAAGCCGAACAACAAACAAAATGTTGATGACAGAAGGTCACGAGCTGTCAATTGTTAACCCTATACTTACACCAAACTAATTTACTTGTGCATATAACATTTTAGGTTTTTGTATTGCCAGAGGTCAGTGAGAGGGGAATGGAAATAACATCAACCTGTCCGAAACAGGCACTGGTCGTGACGCGAGTCTCACTCCCCCCTCAACCTGCCGACATGAGTTCAACAGTTTTGTCAAGACCAGAACTGTAAACGTGAAACAAAAGAATACGTGACGATTGACAAATATTTAAAAAGTCTGTTAACTTTCTGAAGCAGAAGAATCTTAAGATATTGTTACTTGAAACGTGAAGACAAGGAAACCGTTAAATTATTATTTTATTTTTTTGCTTAGTAGTTGATCTATTCTGTGTTGTTGGTCTTGTGCAAGCGCAACTGTTGACCATAAAGCCAAGGTTCAATGCCCAGCCCCGTCCCTTGCTGTTCTCTATGATGATGCCCTAAGCCGAGGTCCGTATCCCTCAGCCCTGCCCTTAGCGAGTAGTTGGTTTTAAGTTTTAAAGCCCAGGCCAAGGTCTAAATTTTTTAAGGTAGCCACAGCAAACTCCGGTTAAGCAGCCGACCACCTCATAGGTTGAATGGCGAGATGTCAACCCCAAAAAAACCCCAGGTTGAGCAAACCAGTGATCGCAAGTAAAATGTGGGTGTAGTATAGGTGAACCTCTGTTAACCCGTCAAGGATTTCAGGCGTCATGATACATTGGATAGAAAAGTCAAGGGTTACAGGTTATACAATGTTACATTTGATAAATAAAAAAACCCCAAAAATAACTTCAGCATCTAAGTATAAAAAGTGTTTCGCTATCAACAATTATAAGTCCAACGAAGCGAGGCCGCGATCGCGTGTACGCCTCGGAAATGACGAACAAATACAACAGGGCCCTTTTAATTTTCCGCGATCCCTTTGTCAGATACCTTTTATCATCGGCACTGACAGCCCTGACTCGTAATTTAGGCCGGAAAGTTTTCTAAGCATCAATCGCGGCTCGTAATAGGGGTGCTACGTTAGAGAAAAACTTTAAAAACCAAAGAAAAAGTACAAGGCAGATCTGAGTGACCTTATTGGTGATATTCTTCTGAAAGGTCAGGTCGTCAGGCGGCGTGTGTCTATGACCAGATGTATGAACGTAAACAAGGCAATAGGAGTGTTTAAGGATCATCGCAAGGGGCGTTCTGTAGTTTCTGCCCATCCCCATGGTTAGAAGGCATGGGTTTATAGTAGGTCTTTTTTTAGTTCATGGCAACTTTTAAAGTACCGTGTGGTGCCGGACGTAAATAATAGCATCACCCCATTTATTCCCGTGGGTGTCGTAAGAGGCGACTACGGGACTTACTAGAGAATGGGCAGCAGCGTTCTCTATGCATTTTACCACCATACTGCGATCGCCAATCCGCCTGCCAAGCGTGGCGATTATGGCAAAGCCCGCCAAATTGGGGGAGGCCTATGTCCAGCAGTGGACGTATTACGGCTGAAATGATGACGAACTTTCAATAATTTTTTTTTGGGTGTTTAGGTTTTTAGTGAAAGAAAACTATTTTAGCTGTTTAAAGAAGGTATACTCTTATTAAATATAGGAATTAATTTGAAAAATATTGAAGGCCTTCTAGTTGCCGATGCTCTTCCCTTAGTGACATGTCCACAGTGACCCCAATCCAAAACCCAATAATCAAAACTAACCATCACCAATAATCCGAAATCACATTAAAGCCTTAACCCTCACGCGCCGAACAAACACTACACAAAACCGCAAAGCATTGTGACTAAAAGTGGGACATACTCGAAGTACGAAATCAGAGAGCACGTTGCAACCCACGTCATTAAACCCGCCGCGACAGGCAGACACCTCTGAAGAATGCACTCTTAATAAGTCATCAGCTAAGTAGCGCACCCCGGCAGGTGGCGGGTAGTGGAAGGGAGGGGGGCAAGGGACGAGACGCGAAGCGCGCCGTTCGCACAAAAATGTCACAAAGTATAAAATCTGCATGCAGTAATGGGAGTAGCCTCTGAGAGGCTCGCAGTGTACAAAGATCAAAGGTGCATTGGCTTTTCTGTCCGCCTCCGTTCATATTTTTCTGCAATACTATAAAGGGCGACCTCGTCAATTTTAGCGGCGAGAAAACTTTCGTTTCGAATTCGTAAAGTTTGCGGGCGTGTAGTGAGTGTACGGGAGCTGTAGGGTTAGTCTCATTGTCAGTTCTGAACTCCGGACTTTGCAAGATATATCTTAATAATAGATACTAAACTAACTAGTCTTCACCGATTTCTCTCCAACAACAACATGTCATGTTGACACAGAGTTATAAAATAAAACATAGTATCCACACCTAAACAAATACAACAACTTACCTGAATAAAATATACATCGTAAAAAACACATATTTAACATTAGAACATTCCACGTTTACACGAACGGGGACAGCCATTCACAAAACAAAACTTTGGGGTTCGATAAAAAGTGTAACAAAAATATGAATAGGTAAACACAGAGTAGCAAGGAACAGTGTAACAACAAATCCCTCATCGCCTCCCTACTCTGTGACACTATTTATTGTTACGTAGACACCGTGACGTAATATGAGTAGTTGGTGAGATAACGCATTGTTCCCTTTAGTGGGTATTACTTGTGTGCCAGACAGTGTAGTTAGTGGAGAATGCTCCCCCCTACCACTACAAATAATATTATCTGTGCATTGTATTACACTGGCGAGCACTTGCTGGCCATTCAAGATCTAGAAAACAAGGATACGAAATTCGTAGTTTGGGCAAAAGTTACGGTCATCTCCTATACTCTGTATCACTTACGAACATATGACTATTTTGGGGCCCGACCCACGAATGAATGACAACACGATTTGACAGGTGTCCCTACACCCTATGTGTTGTTGACCGTCCAAAAAATTGATTTTGACATTTCTTTGACGGACCAACTACTTTCGGATAGGCCGTTGTTGGACTTATAAGAGTAGACCCCCATTTTGTTTAAAAACGTATATATCTTTTATTAAAGTTTTCAACTTGACAAGTGAAACGGTAAGACACTGTGCAGAAAAGAGTGCAACGTTATTTGGACGTGGGTAAGACAGACCACAAGACACTTTCATAAGACAAGTAGGTACAGTTATCACTGAATATTTTCTATAGGGAAAACACACAAGACAACACACAGACAAACATGTGTTTAACTTACCAGCTACAATCAAAGATGAGCATGAAAGATAAAACAAACGTAATTATTTTTATAACTACTATTCACAATAAACAATATCCGATGATGACGCTTCCTTAGCCATCTGAACGTTTAAACCTATTTAATAAATAAAAATAATTTATCTTTATACTACGTTACCTAAAATTAAAACTTACTACTCAAAACAGTTACTTTATTTCATTCATTAACTACTTATTAGCTCAATAATATTACATTTATACAAAATTATTTATTAACTTTTATGAGAACTTGCACGTTAAAATACGGCTATTTAATAAATAAAATGCAATTGTATTAAGTTATATATAAATACACATTAGCCACTCCAATTATTTTATTTCATAAATTAACTAGCTACTTATTAGCTCAATAATATTAAATTACGACAAAATTATTTATTAACTTCTGTGATTGCATGCAACGCTTCACCCTCAAGCGTAGCTAAGTACTCGATAGCGGAAAAAAAATAATTGCACCTCATTTGAGCTCCGTATTAATGTAATTAAATAAATAAACTGTCAATACGAATAGGCCGATGGTAGCAAACTAATTGGGATCAGGCAAGCGTCGATCGATCGCACATTGGAAGGTAACCGGGGAGGATGAATAGAATTCTTTGATTCGAAATGATTACCAATTCAAAACTTTGCTTCAAGCACTGGGCTTTAATTAGAAATTTTCCATTGAGGTAAGGGCTTGGAGTAGAAAAAAAAAATATCGAATCTGTATCGTGGAGTCGCTTGTGAGTTGTGCGAAACAGCTCGTTTGCCAATGCCCTCTTCACGTCCCTCTCCCTACCTGAGAATGCGATATCTAGTAAGGTAAAAATGAAAGTGCATGCATACGTTTTCCTGGATTGTGTGTGGTTCACACCGGAATTGGTCAAATTATTATGACTGCTTAATGCCATAATGGACAAAATTAATACCTTACAAATTAGATTGAATGAAATAATAATTGTGATTAATTTGTCATTTAAAATATATCAGGTGAAGTGTACTTAACGGCTTTTCGGATTAATTATCAGAATGACTAAAGCACTTTAATTTTAATTCTTTGTATTGGCGGCTGTGATATAATAGGTTGGGGAAAAAGTTTCTTCGCATTTTTTAAGAAAATTCAAAATATTTTTTAATAAAGTTTATTTACATTTAACTAAAGTATGTAGGTACCATTTTGTTCGATAACTTTTTGCCATCTTGTAGGTAGGGACATGATCCCATTGCTATAGAAATTTTGGGACTTCTGGGCAAAATACCGCGACAAGTGGTTTTGGCAGTCCTCTCGTGATGTTAACCTGACACTGCCTAAAGAATTCTGAAGAGACCGAAACAGGTGGAAATCTAAAGGTGCAAGGTCAGGACTATACGGCGGATGCATTAACACCTCCCAGCCAAACTCTCTTAATTTTTGTTGGGTGGCTAAAGATGTGTGAGGTCTAGCGTTATCATGATGAAAAACCACACCCCTTCTGTTGATTAATTCCGGCCGCTTTCTCTCAACTTCTTGCTTTAATCTCATCAGTTGTTCGCAGTAGAGTTCAGAATCGATGGTCCTGCCTGGTGGTAACAGCTCATAATGAATAATGCCCTTCCAATCCCACCACACACACAGCATCACCTTGTTGCGAGTTAACCCGGGTTTCGCCACAGTCTGTGAAGCCTGACCGGCCTTTGACCACGACCTTTTTCGCACGTTCTTGTCATACGTGATCCACTTTTCATCACCAGTTATCAGCTTCTTCAAAAATGGTTCGGTTTCATTACGTCGTAATAAAGAATCACAAATGAGTACACGGTTCATTAGGTTTCTTTCAGTGAGCTCGTGAGGTACCCAAATGTCGAGCTTTTTTGTGTACCCAGTTTTTTTCAAATGCGCCAAAACTGTTTTGTGGTCAATTTCCAGTTCTTCAGCTACGTCGTAACTACTGGTATGCCGATCTTGGTCCACTTTTTAAAAATGGCATCCATTTTATCCGTAATAGGGCGACCAGAGCGACGTGCATCTTTGACATCAAAATTTCCGGATTGAAAACGCTTAAACCAAGTTTGTGCTACTCTCACAGACACTACACTAGGTCCATAAACATCGCAATTTTTTTTCGTGGCTTGCGTTGCAATTTTACCTTTTTTTGTAGTAAAATTTTAAAATGTATCGAATTTCTTCATTAGATTCACTCATATTGACGGTACGAAAAACAAATGAAAATCACACATTTTCCTAATTTGAATTTGGAATTATGTTCTTTAAAATTTAAACTTTCAATGATACCAAAACCAGCCAGATACAAATAGTATAGCCAAATAGATTTTATTACAAGTTCATACATACTATAATGCGAGAAGACTTTTTCCCCAACCTAATATCAATACACGTTAAACAAACAATGTAAGAGTTAATTTAAGAAATTGTAATGTTTAAAAATCATTTGCATGAGTAAGGTTATAACTCACATTGATGAATACGTTTACCAAACAACAAAATAACATTAAAAATATATAGGTAGTTTACCTACCTAACTTTAACAAACAATAGTCCACGTGTCTCGTCCCTCATTAATACTGAGGATAATGGAAAATAAATAATAAATATATTTTTTAATTAAGCCACTAATAGACAATATGGCCGCGCCACCTTATTCATTACTTATAATGTATTAATTACACGTATAATTAGTGTATAGTTTGATTAGAGCTAAATAATTTATTAGAGTAATTTGGGCGGCTATAAAGAAAGTTTGATGGGGTCTGACGTCACGCCGGTCATTCGATTAAATTCGAAAGGTAAACGTCAAATGCGAGGGGTTCGAGTGACATTTGAAAAAAGTTTCGAGACTATGGTTGTATGGGGCCAGGACTGAATAATTCCATAAAGGTTTTATTTATTTAGGATGTGCCAGTGGTGGATTGGCTGGAAGTTGAATAAATATATCGAATTATTTTAATGTGGTTGTACTGACAAGACAGATAGCAGTACTCTGTGTCGTGCATGGTCACCGTTGGAGGAACCGGGAGTACCCATCGACCTATGCCTAGAACATCAAACATTTATCGGAAGCAATACTTTTTTTAATTGGTTAGCGACGTACCGTCTCCCCTGATCCCGAGGGAGGTACTAAAAATATATAGTATTATTTTGAACATTCGGCAGGCGGCAGTAACGTTCATCTCGCTCCAATTTCTTGTTCCTTTTTCTTTTAATTCCGCATATTTTTATTTGCTATGATAAATTGTAACTGCGGCGCGGCGTAGAGGGGGGGAGGGGATAACCCCCGTTCGCTTTTGTTTCGGTAATTTTTTATGTCTGGTGTGCTTAATTGCGTGGCGCTAGGCGGAAGCGTATTGTGCCGATGTGGGTCAGTCAGTGAGCCGGCTTCAGACGGACCACCTGACCTCTTTACCTTGCAACTTCATCATCGAATATTGACGTTAGCGGACCCTTTGTTGCAAGCACGCTGCCGAAAGTACTTGCAGACTTTTGGCAACGACTTAGCATTCTTCAAATTCCCTCCCAATTATTGTACACCCAATTCCGTCTAACCGTCGAATGCGGTATTCCGAGTATTTCACTGAAGCGCGTAAATATTTTATTACTACAACAATGTTCACAATTATGCGGAATAGATGCGCATGCGTTCATTATTAGTGTTACGTGTGAAAAGTAAACAATATAATACCGAGCAGGATATTATGATCGAGTAACAAAACTATATGTGGTGAATGGGCCATGTGATACCGCCACGCGATCCGCGGATATCATAAAGTGACGCCTCAAGACATTGTAATGGTTACTTACCTATTGTTTAGTTTGTAACCAACTGCCTCACTGTCTTCATCAACTGATTTTTTTGTGATATCTAATTTATATACATAAAAGCGAAAGTTCACTCATTTTTATATTCACTCACTGATTAGATTAATCACGAAATCTCAAAAACTCCTGGACCTGCAAATATGAAATTTAGCACACAGGTCGATTTTGAGTAGGAAACGTGAAAAATGAATTTTAGGAAAGTACTCCCGTGAAAGAGTGAAATAGGGGGTGGAAGTTTGTATGAAATTCCGTAAATTTTGAAGCTAGGGTCTTCAAATTTTGTGTATAGGCTGACGATTAAAAATAAATTTATTCATATCTCAGCGTTTTTGATAATTCTACTCCCGAAGAACTGAGAAAGGGGTATGAAGTTGCAAGGGAACTCCTTAATTTTCAAAGTAAACATCATTAAATTTATTATTTTGGCATATGGTTGGAAACTAATACAAATTATCGACATCCACGCGGGCGAATCTCCGGGCCAAAGCTAGTTTGATATAAAAATGGCTGGTGTTGACTGCATACCCACCTATGGTAACTGGCACACAATAGTCTACCTGTAGTACCTATGCTTACTGGTACACAGTGATGGGGATCGCCCCGTTCTCTTTACAAAGTTATGAGTGACATTAGCGCAGCGGCATGTTGGCCTCCAGCAGACGAGGTGCTTGCGCTGCGGTATTCTGAGACGGAAGTATATATCGAAGATGGGTCAAAATTCAGCACGGGAACATAAATTACAGCAGCGACAATTGCTAAATAGAGACTATGAGTAATAATAAAGTAAGATGCGAAAATAAAATAAAATGAGGGAAATTTTTCGGAGACTGCTGTAAGAAGTACACTAATCTGTAGTTTACCTGCTATAAATATTTATTTCAAGGACAAATCGGTTCGGCGGTCCAGCCCGATTGTTCTGTTCAGCTCAGGTGAACCCCCTCTCTGCCGGGGTGGTCACAATTGAGTTAACCCCCAAGCATCACGTAGTGTGCAATGCACGTCATATCGACACACTGTTTAAACCACAAACGAGGTAATTATCGGGCGGTGAGATTGTAATGAACTGTTCACACTAGGCTTGGGAAATTTTAATTAAATAGATATGAAAATTAATGGGAATTTAAATAGCATGCACGATAATCTAGGGGGTCAATACTGAGTTCGATGGAACCAAGAGCATCATTCATTTTTGACTGGCCTGTTAGTCTAGTGGTTAGTGACCCTGACTGCTAAGACTGAGGTCGTGGGTTCGATTCCCACCCAGGACAAATGTTTGTGTGATGAGCACAATCATTTGTTCTGTGTCTGGATGTAATTTATCTATAATGTGTATGTATTTAGAAATATATAAGTATATATTTTTTTTCTTTATTTATTTAGGGACATATAATCGCAATGCGTATGTCAGTCCCATCGTACCCTAAATACACATTGGTCATATCTGGGCCATGAACCTAAACAGCCTCTTCGCATCATCTATAAGTATATTTATCAGTTGTCTGGTTACCATAGTACAGGCTCTGCCTAGTTTGGGATCAGATAACAGTGTGTTGGTTGTCCTAAGATATTATATTCAGTTCCAGCAAATCCACCAACTTGGAAACAAAGTCTCAGGGCTCCAAAGACAGAAACCCATAACAAGCCTGCCCTTGCTTTTATTACCTACGAAGTTTTTGACAATAATCCAAGCTAAAAGATCTCCCTACCAGCGTTACGGATTAGTTCGATAGAGTTACCGTGGCTTTGGCACAGACAACTGAAGGAACACAGTTGGTTTTTAGTCAGTAAAACTGTGACACGAAGAGCGGGAGACGCCATTTGATGATTTCCCTCCCAAAAAAAAAGGCTTAAAGATCTCTGAGTTCAGTCAGCTGATAGCGCATCGTTTGCTTCCAAGATCCGACTTAAATAACTTCACTATAATATATTTCAGTAACCTATATTGTACGCCTTTTCCCAAAATCGCATTTATTTCAGAGGAAGTTACCGAAAAATCACTGCTGCTAGATTCTGTCCACAGAAACGCGAGATGAGCCTGATCGATCATTCCACCGGACCGCAGCTAGCGACGTGACTGAAGGGTGTCCGGCATGTCACGGCGATCCATAATCGCACGGACAAAACTTTCAGTTTCCTGTCCCCAAAACGTAGCCGGCGTACGGTTGCTAGGCAATCTGCATCCCGCCAATAAGAGCATTGATGCAGTTTGACGAACACTTTGACTTTGTAGAAGCGTCACGTCTAACTTCCACCTTTACCGTAGCGAAGACCAGTTAGTTTACTAAACATTTTCGCATCATGTATATCTTTATTAATTAGTTTAATAGTCTTTAATGATGAATGTCGCGTCTAAACCGTTGCGCGCGGGGCGCAGGCGCTGGCCCGAAGGCGCGGCGCGACGCTCGCCGTAACCCCATTAAAACTGCTTCGGGCCACGCTTGCGTCCCTCTTCATGAAATATTAAAAATTCAATTGCGCTTCTCTTTATTTTAACCCCCACCCCTGCGACGCCCGCCACGCGTTCCCGTACAATATAAAATGAAATATGTATCCGAAAAAATAACGTTCACCTATTATTTATAATTTGTGTTACACGTTACCGCGCTCGGCTCGCCCCCCCTCCTCCTCCGCCCCGCAGGCTCCCGTCAAGGTTGTCTTTTTGTAATCGCATTCGAAATAGATTTTAAGACGGAATTTCCAAAGATTCTGAAAAATGTAGGTCTACTCTCACCTACCCCCCAAATTATGTTATGTCACGTTATTCGGATAGAGCTCTCAAATATTAATTAGAACCTTTTTATAAGGAGAACTTGAGACTTTATCAACCTAAAACTTATTTCATAATCGTTTGATTAAAAAAAAAGGTTTCGTGGTTACAGAGTTTAAATGTATAAAAACATTTTGACGCAATAAAAACGAAGAGTTTGTATGTTCAGAGGCAACGCTTAGTTCTACGTGTCGACTATTAAAAAGTTTCCACGTCAAAGTTTGCCGGTTTGAACTGGGAACAAATTAAAAAAAAAAAAACGCTCTCCCATATGCGAGCGTTAATAAGCAAAGCATTTGTATTGAAAATTGTATAACACTTTGCGCCGTAGGTATTATTTTGCTAACTTTACTAGATAATGAAGTATGCGGGCGTTTCAACGACTTTTTTATAAACAGATGTTCATTTTTTAAATTAACTAATCGAACGCAAGCTTACTTGGTTAAATCAGTATTCAATATTAACTACATAGTTATCTACAGTTTTTGCATGTAAAAGTTTAAAATGGATAGGAAGAACAAATATCTTTTATCATACCTCGCAACTCGATTGTAAAGCTTTTGAATTTCGAAATATTCTATGAATGATTCGAGTTCTTGTTGTATCTCAAGTTCAAAATTATTAAAACGTTATGTTTAATGAATGTTCTTTTTTCGAAAAATAGAACAAAAGAACGTTTTAGCGAAAAGGAATGGTTCTTATTTTAAAAGTGAGCGCGCGAATTGTGTGGTGGTGCACTCGGTGGTTCTCGACGGCCGCAACAAAGGTGACGCCTGCTCTATCTATACTTGCCCCCGTCGCCGCCACTCTGCTGCGAGACATTTTTATGCGCAAATGTCCATTATTGTTACTACTAATGTACACGCTGCTAATAAGTAATAGTACCTATTGAAAATGGAGCTGTTATGATTTCTTTATTAAGTAAAACGGTATTTTGCATATAAGTAGGTTAATTGGCAGTCTGATTGAGAGTTTCAATTATTATTCTTTTCTGAGGCCTAAACATAGCACTGTCGTCTAGTTCGTGTTGTGAGACCAGGTTTCATAAATCGGCGACTGTCATCCATTAGCTGAGCGCATGTTAGAATGATGCATAGAAAAACATTCATATTAGTATTTATCTTAGTACATTTTAAAACGCGGACCACTCGCTATAACGGAGAGCCAAGTTTCGTTCTGAACTTCGTCCGATCCGAAATCGACGTTCCTTTTTCAAGTTTTTTCGACGCGGTACGCTACCGTGTTTTGTTTTACCCCGTTTGTCATTGTCGTTTGTGTGAGTAATGTGTTAATAGGTACCCCCTCAGCCCGCGCTTTTTACTGCTTTTAAGTTTAAGCGTTTGTTTGTGCGCTACGGAACTCAAAATGGCCGCTAGAACTCTCTTTTCTGTGCTTTGACGGCAAAGTGCGACAAAATGCTGATGGATCATAATTTAGTGGTAAATATTTATTGTTATTTTGTGTGTGTTGTTGTTGCCACTAAATTATTCCAACTTGAAATAGATCTTGTTGCAGACTTTTTGGGAGTAAATTTTCCAACCTATGTAAAGTTGCATAACCAACAGGTAGGTATTTTGATTGAAACAAGACAAAAAAATAATAAAATTACGATGTAACGACAGCTAACTAATATCTAAGTAAACAGGTGGGTAATCATAATTACATTGATCTCATGACGAGAAACGAACTTCATCACTTTGCTGTCAAGCTTAATTAAAATAGTTATTTCTCATTGAAGCCGGCATTTAAACGACAACAATAAGAGATGTTAAGTAGGAAAAAACTACCATAACAGTCTACACCTCGCGCGCAACGGGTTAACTCAATGCACGTAAAATTACGTGCGAATCGTGCACTTTCAAATTGCATTGTAAATTATTGATTTACCTAACAATAGTTATAACTCGAGACAGATGATATAACTCTCAGTACTTTAAACAATATAATGTACAATATTTCCAAGTACAGTCAACAATCAACGCATGAAACGCTCATTGTATTAAGTCCCCGTGTAGGTACGTCACGCACACACACTCACCAACACACACACATGAACCATAAAAATACTCACACTCATTGTTTTACTGCTACGAAATCGTTCGGAATTCTAAACAGTTTGGATTTTATGGTGCCGAACTTACCTGAAAAAGAAGAAAAAATGTATTACAATCACTAATAAGGAAAGCAGTACGAGGCGATTGGTTATTTATAAATGTACAAGAACAATTACGAGCGGTCATGTAGCCGGTCTAGTAACCAGCTACAATGCAGTCAATGTGAAACATTTTATTTAAAATTATTTGCTGTACTCGAGCCGTGAAGAACTTGCTTTTCAAATAGTAAATATTGGTAACAATGAGAGAAAATATCCTGCGGTGGCACGGTTTGTTAAGAGACATAGGCACAGTGAGCTCCAAAAACACATTCGAAATAGCGTTGAGGAATTCTACAGCGGCTGGATACAGCGGCCAGCATCGTCCGCGTCGAAGCATCATTTTGCTAAATACCTTACATATTCCGATTCTCGTGCGATCTGCGGTGGGATTTTCGAGATTTTCAGTTAGTCCGTTGAGCTTGAGCCCCGGGCCTGGTTAAGAATCCATCGGTTGAAATTTGAATTTAGGCTGGTTACGTCAGATAAAGGCATTTCAGTCGATAGTCAAATCCCACTCATCGTCATCACTCGCCTGTGATGTTAATTACTTGTTCGGCATTACATCATTCTAATTGAGTTTAGGGCAATTAACAACTGGAGGAGACCGACGTCGACCAGAGGACGTATTTTGGCTTAAAGATGATGATGGGGAAATCTAGTTCCATTGTGAGGTTTGTAGATAAATTTACACAAAAACAGTTTTGTGTTAGTTTGATTCCAGTTCAATTACACATTTGCAAGAAAAAGTTTACATACTAGAGAATGGGCAGCAGCGTTCTCCATGCATTTTACCACCATACTATGATCGCCAACCCGCCTGCCAAGCGTGGCAATTATGGCAAAGCCCTCCTAATTGGGGGAGGTGAAAGTCCAGCAGTGGACGTCTTACGGCTGAAATGACGATGATGATGAAGAAGAAAAAGTTAATTTTAAGTTAAGACGGACACAACTGTACTTAACAGTTCTTAATAAGGGTATTGGAAAATAAATATCCTTTGTGGGTATATTGATAAATTGCCGTGTTAGTCTAGAAAAAAATGGAAAATGACCACAGATGGTTTCCTAAGAAAATAAAAGCATTTAAAACGCATTGCCAAGCATTTGCTTGTGCTCCATAAAAATACATGAAGTACTAAATATAAGAAGTTTATTGCAACGTACTAAATAATTAGAGCTGAGTGAAAAACGTCAAGTTTAACAGCTGTTTCAAAATTGTACGTAGGCACTTCTTTCACTACAATTTGATACTGGAAATGGCTCATTATGGCAATATATTACTATAATGTAGGTAAGTACCTACTTGAGTGTAAGGTAGGAGGGGGACAGCTTATAAATATTTATGTGCTATAAATATTTAAATATGTAGGTATCCTTATATTTTCCTTAACGTAGACAAGTAACGCCAGGCCCGTTTTGGTGGAGTTGACCGAAATATTTTAAATTTACTTACTTTACTTTATTAACTACTATCAATTAGCCCGCGGTTTCGTCCGCGTGAAATTTATAGCTCATGTTACTCCGGAATAATGTAGCTTTCCACAGGTGAAAGAATTGTTCAAATCGGTTTAGTCGTTTTTGAGTTTATCCATTACAAACAATCAAATCTTTCCTTTTTTATAATATTAGTGTAGACTAGCTTTTGCCCGCGGCTTCGCCCACGTGGATGTCGGAAATTAACCCAGGAGGACGTACTACCGCGGTAAGAATGTGTTAATCCAGGTTCTGCGTGCCATTTTCAATCCAGATCCATTCAGCCATATTTGCGTGATTGACAAACAAACACCTAGTCATACATATTTTCACATTTATAATATTAGTAGTTAGTAGCATTATAATTCATAAGCTGTTACCCGCGAATTCGTCCGCGTGGTATTTAACAAACAATTTTTTCATACGTTTTATTTTTTTTCGTGAGATCCTACTTTTTTTTCTAAAATAAAAGTAGCCTAAGTTACTCCTTGTTACATCAGCTATCTGCCAGTGAAAGTCCCGTCAAAATGGGTCCAACCATTTCAGAGATTAGCCGGAACAAACAGACAGACAGACAAACATTGTAAAAAAAAATGTTTTGGTATATGTACCGTGTATACATCCATATACACTTAGTAAAAAGTGGTTATCTTAATATTACAAACAGACACTCCAATTTTTTTTTTTTTCTAGATATAGATGCCTTGTAAGATCGTGGCAAGTGGCGTTCTGTAGTACTGCTGACCCCCACGGGAAGAAGCCGTGAGTTTATGTATGTATGAGTTGATGTATGTAAGACATATGTAATTCTATTCAATTTTAAGTGGTGTTTGATGGATCATGTAATAAAAGTATGAGGGCGCTAACCGAATGAACTTTCGAGTACTGTTTGGGTCACCAAGATATAGGCTGTGCCTAGTTTAAGTCCTGCTGCTTAATCTGCCTAACTCTTGTGTTAGTGAAGATTTCATGCCATGTCATCATTATCATCATTTCAGCCGTAAGACGTCCACTGCTGGACTTAGGCCTCCTCCATTGGGGGCTTTGCCATAATCGTTGGCGATCGCAGTATGGTGGTAAAATGCATAGAGAACGCTGCTGCCCATTCTCTAGTAAGTCCCTTAGTCGCCTTTTACGACACTCATGGGAAGAAATGGGGTGGTGTTATTCTTTACGTCCGGTACCACACGGTACATGCATCGGCATGCCATGTATTACCACTATTTGTATATTTAGGTCTAATGGTAGCAAGCGCTACTACTGAACATGAGGTCCTGGGATCGATTCCCAGGTCAAGCAAAGTGTTATTGGGTTTTTCCATCTGGAATTTCTCAGTAGCAGCCCGGAGTCTGGACTTGTACTCGGTTGATGACAATTGGCTCGCCCTCTATTACATGGGACTTAAACATAACAGGCGAAATGTGGGTGTAGGTACTATAGGTACACCACTGCCCTTCGGGGAAAAAAGGCGTGGAGTTGTGATGCGCAGTAGCGACCAGCGTGCAAGTATGACTAGTTGTATGAACCTAAACGAGGCAATTGAAGTATATGAGGATCGTACCAGGTGGTGTCTATAGTTTCCCATGGGAGGAAGGCGCGAGGTTGTGTAAGAACGTTGTGTAAAATAAATAAATAAATTTGCATTTAATTGAATCCTACCTTAATGATAATTAATTATTTAATAAGATATGTGATGATAAAGAAATTAAAATATGAATTGAAAAAATAACAAGTTAGTTTCAATAAATGTTACAATACTACACATGTCTTTATAGGCTATGTTTTCTTGTTACAAATGAATTAGACATCTGTAGCCACACTAGGCAATAACCTGTATTTCAGCTATCAGAGCCAAAATCCGCAATAATAAACACTTACAAATAGCCATCAAGTAGAGATCTTAACATTTTATAGAATAAAAAAGATAAATAACATAATAATACGGCACAATAAAAAAATATCTAGTCATTAATTAAGGCAATGTTATTTCATCCTATATAAATCAATCCCATTTCTGATAAAGTAATTATTTAACGCTACTACAATTCAGCCAAAGCATCAGTGACTAGTGAAGTGAATTAAATAGCACAATTAAAAACAAAAATAAAAAAATTTACTAAACTAACGTCATTCGAACAACAAACAGAAAAATGCGACAAAAACATGAAACTAAAGAAAAAGAAAGAGAAACACGCAGTCTTCCGCAGACCATAGACCACAGAACAAAAGGCGACAGCGGGCTTTTATATTTGGACAATGGCCTCTTGATATCCTTACAGAGTAACTGACGCCGTTAGGCGGCCGACGCACGGGCGACGGAAATGACGCGTCTGTCACAATCTCACCAAGGCACAGCCGAATGTGCGCGGCTGACGTCTGTGTGTACAGTGCCTAAGCCGAACGTTTTTTGCGTTCTGATGGGGCTTCCTTGTGATGGAACTAAAGAGCTACTGTTCCTGCGATTCGATTATGATTCCATCGAAATGCTTTCGAGTTTTTTTTTTTTTTCGATTCAGTTGGCTTTTGTTCTTTGTCGTATTTTCTGAACTGAATAGTTTCAAAACAATGGTGTTTTTAAATCCGCTTTTTTTTTGTCTTCTGCGTGTAACTGACATACCTATTATTAGCGTCCAGGTAATAATTTTGAAAGACAATATCAATAGTAACAGGCACAAAGGGAAAAATTAGGAGGTGTATTGGTAGCAAATTAAAGCTTTTAATTATTTAATATTAATTAGGATAACCTGCAAATTTTTCTACGACCTCGGGGACAGGTTGATGCGGCTCAAATGTATTTAGGCAGGATGTCTAGTTAGATGAAGAGATGGCCGATGGAGTAAAACTGTGACCGAATGGTGGCGTTCAGCTGACGATATAGTCAAAGTCACGGGAAACACCTAGATGGGATGTACGTATCTAAAAAAAATAAGAGGAGGCCCTTTACCTAGCAGCTAGTGATTCTGGGTTGAAATAATGATGACGATGTACAAATGCCTTTTACTACTAAAATAGCATGTCAGCAATCCGTTATTTTACCCAGTCGTTTATACAATAGCATAATATTTTAGGGAGCTACAAAAGACTCCAAAAGTTAAATCGTTACAACTATGCTGAAAACTCAATCTCGCTCAAAACAGGTGCCCTTATATAATATTAGTTAAGTTATAGTTCACCTTTTAATAAACCAATAACTAATATCTATTGGAAAACATAATGCCGTATAACGTTCCTCATATTTTATTAGCTCCCACAAAATTTTCGTCTATTCTAATACCAACAACGCTAACACTTAAATACCGTCAACATATTGTGTCCGGTGATGGACGCATATATTAATTTATAAACAAAGTTGGAAACGCAATCAGCTACCCTAACGATATGAAAATGAAGGAAAACCCAATTTGAATATAAACTAGCGATACGTTAGTACTTAACCATAGTATATTTAGTGACATCACGAAAGATAACGACTATAAAATCGTACAAAAAGAGTTTGTAAGGGAGCGAGCATAAACAACGGCGGTATGACAGGAGGCTATGCATAGGGTATGACCGTGGTGCATTATTTCCACACGTAATACTAAAATTGTCTAAGCATAGCTCCGCTGCCTAAACCGCCCCACACAGGCACAGCACGCACACAGCCGCATCACACCCCATGCCACTTGTATACAGCGGGATCGACAACTTTCAGCGATTTATACCAACTGGCGAAAAATCTTACAGCTTTTCGCTAGAGAGCGCGAGAAGTGTGAATTCTTAAAATTATTCTGTATGACCTTACTCGTCTTCAACGAAGTGAGAAACTATTTTACACTACAGTATTTGCAAGAGATTTTAAACCCTGCGTGAAAGTTATGTGTATAAAATTTATCGAAATTCTTGTGAGTTTCGACACACATGCAGCGCTGACAAAAAGGAGACCATGTTTGCAATATTTGAAATTCTAGTGACTCTAAAAGCTCTTTTGCACCTTAAAACAGGCTTGAATTTGAGGAGATTTATCAAAAAGCTATTTTGTGAAATAAGTAGAGCTGAAGCGTGGCTTAAAATTCGTCAAATTCGGTAGGAAATGCTCGGCTTGTATTTTGGAGCAGCCTGTGTGTCGGGGAGGCGCGCTGGGCGTCTATTTGTTTAGCCATAGCTTTTTGTCGGGCCTGGGACATGCAGGTCATTAATTGTTGTGAACGCCGGCTCCTAATCGATAGCGCACCACGTTCGATTCTAGTTTATATTAGTGTTATTTGCGCTAAATCTGCCTACCTAACCACGGACTGTGCTAAATATCTAATGAAGCGTCATCCGTGATACCCGTTTGTCTGATTTATAATTATTCAGTTGACATCGTGAATGTATGAGATGGGTTGCATTTAAAGGATGAGTCTAAAATATGGCTGGACGTGAACTTCTCATTAATTATTCAAGCTCAGTTTACGTCGATACCGTACCTGCGTAGCACGTGAGATCATACAAAGTAGCTTAAATCCACTAGGCAAACTGTTACAGATCATATTATTAATAACGCTGAACATTTTGAATATAAACACAATAATTAAGAGTCTACCGACGGGACCGCGGAACACTCGAAATAAATAAACGTCATCGCTCCCGAATAGGTGTTGAATAAGCGAATATGAAGCGGCCATCTTGGCAAGTGCACCAATTATGGCCCTATCAAAAATAATGGCTTCGGCGCGCACTCGAACTCTTCGGGTGTAAAAACCAGGAGAATTTTATCCGTAGATTGATGTTACTGTGCCTTTTTAGACCGGGATGAATCGGCTGTTCGTTCTTGTGTAACAAGAAATAGCTGGCTAACGTGAATTGTGAAAAAATGGTGCCTTTAGTGTCTATAGTGTTCCCGGTTAAATTGGCAAAACGGAGTCGCTTCGGTGTCGTAGGTGATAAGAATTTTAAAAGCTGACAGGGTTTTTTCGTCCAGTTTTGTGTGTATAAAAACCATCCAGTTGAAAGGCAGGAAATTCCAGGAAATAATTAGGTATCGTTACAGAGTATTTTCAAAAGACTCTTTGAATATGAAATATCCATCAGAAGAAATATTTTGTGCAAACTGATGTTTTCATCCCTTATATTTTAAAATACCCTGATGCGAAATACGCTTGTTAGTACACGACACCCGTTACTAAAGAAAGAAAACGTTTAATTTATTTTCAACTGACATATAACAAGCATTCAAAAAAATTAATACGAATTTTAAACCACCTTACCGGCTTAAAATAAAAGGACGAGGCGAATAAAACAAATTGTAACCATGAATTATATTACAAATTTTAATAGCACCATACTTGTGTAATAATTAAAAAAGTTTTGTCGTAATTACAGCCTAGATTTATATCTAACCTAGGCAAAACGGGTGCAGCACACGTACATAAGTAAATTAAACCAACTACGATCTCTGATCGAGTTAGCCTTTTCACTAGCTAGCTAACTTTAATAGGATTACAGACATCAAGGGAATGAAAGGCGTTGAAATTCGAAATAATATCATGTTCGAGAAGCAGCGTCATGGCTAGAGCTTATCGTGATAAGCTGAAACGTAGCCGTGTGTTTACAGAATGAACCCAAGCTAGATGCGTTATTTGGATTTCGGATCTAAACTAACTAAACTAAGCATTACTAACATTGATATAGTATGCTAACGTATTGTAAAGTTTTCGGATGGAAGAACTCGTTGGATTGGTAGAAATAATACGTTCGGAACAAGATTGCGTTCTCACACATGTGGCGCTGGTTGACGTCTCTGTGGGAAACTTGTAAACGCTGTATTTTGAAGATGTAAGACGACTGAGCAACGTTTGGCGTCACAAAGAATTTCTTTGCATTTAGCATTGCCAGATTTGGTGGCGATGGCAAGACGTATTCATACTTAAAAAATGGGCTCAAGGCATAGAGGATTACTCCGAGAATTTCCGCTGGACGCCTTAATATAGCTGATTGTCGTCCGAAGATCGTTGGTTCCGGTCAGAAAAATCTACAAGACTTGTTACAATATGTTTATCTTTTAGAGAAACTTGAGCGTTCTTCCTCTCCGACAGGGTCCATAATTGTTTCTATTTATTAATACCTATGTAACCTACCCACGTGTTTGTATTGTATGTGTACATTATGGATTGATAGTGCAGTTAAGATTAATTGAATTAAATTAACTATTCATCTATTACGACGGTATACAGCAACAATCCCACAGCAAATAATTATCCCTACACAGATTAGACCATGATATAGAGTGCAGTCGTATATAGGAACCAAATTGCAATCAACAAAATCTTGACTACCTACGGCCGCGCCGCCTCCTGCGCTGTTTTTTTTAAATTCGATCAGGCGAACGCTTTGCTTACCGCGTTCCGCAACCATTAAAATGTCAACAAAATTCTTTCTATTGTATGTACAGTGTTGTATTTGGAAAACCTGCCAGTTCACTGTAACTCGTCCAGCGTTATTGTTATGATTCTGTTTGTTAAGATTTCAAAACTCGTCTCCATATTGTAATGCGATTTTCTGTTAAAATGTAAACCGTCATTGTTCATGGTTGTTTTGCTGCAACTTGATCGCGTGTTTACACTGTTTTTGTTTAACATTTGCGCCTATTTGTCTTCTGCTATATGGAGTACTTGGACTTGTTAAGTATTGTTCAAAGTTATTTGAGATTGATTAATTGGTTGGTAGCCGTTGTTACGTGGAAGTCGTTAGAAGCCCGACAGTCTAACAACCAGTCTTACCAAGAGGCATCGTCACCTAGTGGAGCTCATGTAAAATACTGGTAGTCAGCTGCATCCAGACAGACTTGAAGCCGACCCCACCCCAACTTAGTTGGGAAAAGGTTACACAGAATGATATCTTGTAGTTTGAGAAGGTAGCATAAGTGAAAACAGCTAAGAGCTACATTTTTAGAATTGTTTAAACGTCTTATCCATTCGTGCCAACGCTTTTAATAGGAACCCTGACCTTTGATTGATTGAGCATTGAAGACAGATCAATCATCATTATCAATTAAGTTATAATTGCGTTTATGAACTTCTAGTCGGCTCATATCTTGACTGAGCAAAAGTAAATCAAGAGTATTGAATCCAACTATTTCGCCTGGACACGACAAATTATCGTCCTACTCAACTAAAGTTCCCGAATTCGAGGCGCTAGTCAGGCAGATAGGCGTACGCGGCCAATGAGGATTCCATATTAAAATTGCACAGAAACCCATTGAAAAGCCATGGTGCTCCAAGGGTTTTCGATAATTTCCGCTGCGACAACGGTGGACGATGCGAAAATTGAATCTGGCCGCATTTGTAGGGTTGAGTGCGGTGGAGTCGGCAGGCTAACTTTAGTTGGAGATGTAGTCGCGGATTGAAAATGTTTATCTTAATGTTCATAATTCACAAGCACAATGATGTGTGACTTGAATAGCAGTTCACATCGTCGTCTAAGATATTTCAGACCTTTCTTGTTTTTTATTATAACGGCCAAAATATCAACTGACATATACGCAACGATATACACATACACACCACCGAGTTCGAAATGAAAATAAATGCAAAAAAAAACCGACTTCCTTAAAAAAAACACAACAAAGTCAAAAATAACTTTAATTTCAGAATTAAAGTTATTTTTGACTTTGTAGTCAAAAATAACATCGAAATCGGTTCACCCAGTCAAGAGTTATGAGCTAACAAACATATTGAAAAAATACAGACGAATTGATAACCTCCTCCTTTTTTTGAAGTCGATTAAAAATAGGAAAAATAGTCAAATTAAAATTTTTCTTCTTTTTTTTAAGGCTATTTTTACTTAAATTCTATAAACAATTATTGTTTTAATAACTAGTATAACCTCCACTAAAAGCTATGACAACACGTAGTCTATCTCGCATAGATGGGACAACGCGCGCACATAAAGCAATCTCTTTTATATCGTCCTAGACACGCACATGTGATCTATGAGGCTTCTACGTTTCTTTAGTTCTGACAATCCCAGCGTTGAATCAACCCCACAGATTTTCAATCGGGTTCGTATCTGCGATATTCGACTATGGAATGAGTGAGACAAATATCAAGGTTTGCGTTCGATCACGCCAAAGTGGCCCGGCCGTGTACATCGGTGCATTATCCTGAACGTAATCCAATTTGTGGCGATTCTGCTGCAGGATATACTACGCAGCATCACACTTATAAGTTAGCTGTAAGTAGACTGATATTATGGAGGTTCGCTAAAAGCTTCCCATACCGAGTGCAGCTATGCTAATTATCCGATTTGACTCGATTTAAAAGTCGTTTTCATCGATAAGCATAACAATCGACCAAAAAAGCGAAGCAAAATCAAGTCAGGCAGGTGCGGGGGTCACTTTGATAGTACGATGTCTGTGGTGTAGCCCTTCTTGGTGTAAACCTCTTCGAAACCGACCGAAACTCACATCACAGAGAGCAGTAAAGTAACTTGTTGGTGTGAAACCGTGCTCTTCATAATGTCGAAGCATATCAGTTGGATGTAGTTAAGCGAAAAGGATCCAATCCACACGCAGTTAGGTGTGGATTGGATCCTTTTCGCTTAACTATGTTCAGTTATTTGTGCGGCATTTAGTATCGGCTGTAGTACTAAATAGCTTCTATGATCTGTTATTTACCTTTTTTTAACGCCGAATCGAAAATTTTATGTTGAATAGAGTTAGACTAGAGTGAGAGAAGACAACAATAGCATTGGAAAGGTTTGAAGGGCCTACAATGGATAGGTTTATCAAGCTACATGTCAGACATGGGGCTCGATAAACATTCATGTAATTGTAATTGGATGTTATTTTTTAATAATGTTCTATTAATATAACAGCCGCACGGGTTGATCGTTCAGGTTAAGCTACGCTTGCCGCGGTTTGTCCGTGGATAGGTGATCAACTTTAAATACCAAGACCCTTCCGTGCCTCGGAAACAACATTAAGCTGTTGGTTTCGGCTGTTTTTCGTAGATCTTAGACAGTCGTTACGGGTGGTCAGAAAACCGAAAGTCTGACAACCAGTCTTACCAAGGGGTTATTTTATTACCCTAGGTTGTGGAGGTCAGATAGGTAGTTGCTCCATGTAAAATACTGGTACCTACTCAGCTGCATCCGGTTAGACTGGAAACCGACCCTAACATAGTTGAGAAAAGGCTAGGCAGATGATAAATGTTTTATTAATAACGTATTTGTGTGCCTAATTTGTGTTACTTGTAATACTAAGCCGTAGTACACACGGAAGCAATAATAAAGCGGCGGGTTTGTTTCGCACACTGGGTCTTCAACGCACTGCTTACCGTTGAGAGTCGAAAATCGAACAGCGTGTTTTTACGACGCGCTGAGATCTCTCTAATGTTAGGTACGATTATCACCGAGACTTGAACATCCAGTGTGCGATAATTTTCCGCCACGATATTTTAACGTCCGAACTACGAACACGGTATGGGCCTACAATGCCTGCCAATAAAATATATTTTAATTTTAAACTACATAAATAATTAATGTTGAGAACGAGGTTGTGCGACGCAACCGTAAATAAGTACTTACGTATGTATTGATAAGGGTGAATGGATTCGAATCTTATTAAATGTAATCTTCCTGTGAAAGAGATATACCGAAAATAATGAATGAGGAGTTTCACGTTATTACTCTATAAATAATTTACCTTAATCCGTGTAAAATATTCAGAAGTGGGATTGATTGTCGAAGTCTCGTGACTGAGTCTAGAAACGTCTCCAGTTTGACACACCTGCACCCTAATTGCGAAACGCACAATTTATCAGAATCTGAATGGGATTGAAGATTATTTCTAAACCATTGCGTCATTTGTTCGAATAAATTGTCAGCTCAGCAACGTAAATAACGCAATGAATGTTGTTTAACTATAAATATTAAACCAATTCCTACCGATAAAAAGTTCCGCAATTACCCCTCTGGTAAGGAGCAGTGATGACAGGTGTAGTAAGGCTGTGACAGACTGGCGTCCAAGGACTGAAAGATAAAATGCCGGCCGTCCGGCAGCGCGGCGTGTCGGGCGGACGACATTATCACCAGCGCGGACAAAACCTAGATGAGGCTGGAGATTTTTTTCTAAGGTGGTATTTTTGAATAACTCAAGATACACAGATCCTGCCAGGATCATGAGATTGTTCGAAAGAGACACCGTGACCCTGGCACATGGGCAACTGAACGATCACGGGTGGGTTTTAGTCAGTAAAAGTCTGACATCGCTCCGCCCAGAGCGGGAGAAGTCATTTGATGATTTCCCATCCAAAAAAAAAAGATACACTGATAAGTCCGATTACAAAGCCTACACTAGACTATCAGTAGTAGAAAAAAGTTGCAAGGTGACCACCTGGTTACTTTTGCCGATTGTACACACTTGCGACGTAAACGATATACGATATCACTAAAAAGAAAATTCGGAACAACTAAAGAGGTTGAAATAAATATCGTACAAGTACACAGAAATAATCAGTAAGTGTACTTTATCAATCAAAACAAAGAACAAATTCATTGTTTAAGTAGTTATTTCTCTTAGTTGCCCTAATTGAATATTAATCGTTGTTACACAATGGCTAACTTCGCCTTCATAAATATGTTTCTTGTATAAAAGATTGCGTGTTGCCAGCCTTGCGTACCACTGATAAAATTAACAATAAAACATTTAAAAGAAACATTTATAATAGTCGATCTATTCTAGGTTCTGGTTCAAAATAATTAACCTTATTGTAGGTAAATTTTCTTCACATTTTATATCATTCCGTGATGTTTTCTGAATTAATTACATGTTTTATCTGTTATCTTTTCAACACGAATGGTTATGACGCTAGAATTGCTGAATAAACCTATAACATTTTTGTTTTAGTTTTTGATTGTTATTGGTGATCAAAAATATTTTCATTATGAAACTTTTTAACATCTATTCGGGTTATTTATTCCGATATTATTGCATTCTAAGACGCGATGAAAAAGACATGTTCTGCCGACCCCAAATAAATTAGGATTACGATATAAAGATAAATATGTAAATTGTATTCTAATAAGTGTCACATATTTTTGAAACTGCCGCAGCTCCCTAGGTATATTTTAGTGTCACTTATCTCCTCATATGGTTTTAGAGTGTTCCTTGTTAAATAATGCTGCTACTTATGTATTCCTGTCCACAAATTATCAAACATATATCTGTTGTAATCTTGACAACAGATGTTTTAATGGATGAATCATGAAATCAGATATTATTGCCAATATAATCTGGCCGTCCATGGTATTTATACCCGTAACTCAACAATGGAGTGGTTAATATTAATAATTTACCTAATAATTTCAGACTCGAGCTAGATAATTGTAGTGCCTACATAATTGATCAATCAATTAATTAATCTTAAACCAAAATAGAACTGCATCCAGCTCTAATGTCGGCAACAAAATATGTATTGTATAATTAAAGTAAATGTTTATAGTTGCTACGAACTATGTTACAAATTAATTATACACGATCTATCCATTTTGTCACAGACAAGTTGTACAAACGATGAGGGCTCAGGGTTCTCACCAACACACGAGTTAAGCGGACGAGGGTAGTATATTTAAGTTTTTAGATTAAAATATGGTCATAAATGGTATAACGAAATTAGATTGAAAAATATTTATGTAAGTTTTACATTTCAACATTTTGTTGGTCATTATTGTAGAACAAGTTGGCGTTGACATTTCCTAGCCGACTGATCCCTGAGAAGCGAAACGAACACGCAGAGTTCAAGGTCGCTATTTGACTCCAAACATTATATTATTCGAATTTTATGTGAGTCCAACAATGCAAAACCATGTCTAGAAGGGACTTTTGAAGAAAGAGCCATTACAGCTTTGAGCTGGGCTGTCCCAATAGATGCCATGCATGTATCAGGCATCGTGTAGCTCTATCACATGTTGGTATTTCTACGTTTATTCTTTCGAGCCCTATGACCAGCAGTGGGCGTCTACAGGTTTAAATGATGACCATAAAAATGTTGAGTGAGTGAGTGGTAGGTATTTACCATAAAGAGGAAGAGACTGACATTTCCCAGGTCAACCTGTTGTTGGCTTGCCTTTGGCTTCTTTAATAAATTAGGGTCAGGATTTAAAAACTTAAAACTAAAGCGACCACACGCTTAGGGCACTTCCTGTGGCGTACGGACACTCGGCTTCGGGCGTCGCTGGAATAGAGCAGGATCGGAATGAATGTTAAAAGCTAAATAAATGGACCATTATATTTAGTTTGAACGAGAGCAGGCCAATATCTGGCATTGACTGTAATCAGGGTAAGTTAGAAATGCAATTTTTGCATAGTTTTCAAGCGATATACCAGAGCGAAGGCGACATGTTAAACCTCGTAAATAAAGCTAAGTTACGGCGATACACAGTTTGGCCTTCCGCCACCATTCGTTGGACTCTTAAGCCAAATGCTTCGTTTCATACCGACCAAATTGGCTTTGGGGAAATTGGTATAATAACTTTCACAATATTACCAATAGCTTATACTTTGTTATTTTTTAAAGTTTGTAAGCTGATTTATTTGCGATTTTTACTGATCTTCGACAGTGACTGATTAGTTTGAGCAATGAACCTGCTTGCCTTGCCTGAGTATTATATAGTTCAACAATCGATATTAAAGTCTTATAGCATTTATCATTCGACCTGCGCTCTTAAGGTGAATGCCTAGATAGCCCTCGCCATACATTTTTCAGGTGTGGAAATCTCGGTAAATAAACAGTTTCTGCAGAATAAAAGCAACTTTAATGAGACTTAATAATGTATTATGTTCGCATATGGCCCAAATTTTATAAAAAAAACAGTATTTCTAGGAGAATTAGACCGAATAAAAAACGAAAAATCTTTACATGTGTGAGTGACCTGAATCGCGCCATCTGACGGAAATTTATAGAACCACCGAGAAAGTTGGTTGCTGTTGTGTTACGAGTTTACGATTAGTAAACATTCATAATAGATGGCGCTGTTCGATATTCGAACATTTAGACAAGAATTTATCTTTTAAATTCGATAATGCGACGTTGCCATTCTAGTAGCAGCGCTCGCACCCCGCGTTGTTGCCATACCGTCAAAGCGTGATTGCTTGAGTCTTGAAAACTTGCGAATCGTTTCCAGAATATTGTGTTTCTAGCAAGTTAGCGCCGGGCGCGCGGGTTTGCCCGCGCAGTTAACATTTTTTGATTGATAAAATGTTTTTTATTATGGAATGAGAAAGAATGCTTTACATAAAGTGAAAAAAATATCTCTGCGATCTGCCCTTGGTTCACACAGATACAATACTAATGTAATTATTGTATTATCTAGTTTAAATATGTAGTAAGTAGTTACTAGTACACGACTTTCCAGATTTAAAAATCTTTTTAATGTATGTAAGTAGGTACTGATAACATTCTGATACGCTTAGGTACTAATCCATTGGTTTGAGTTGAATAAAATCAGAGAATAGAATTTGATGTATAAGTAAGTTATGACTAAATCAGGCGATCAGCGAAGCTACCTACACAATGGTGAAACGTAGGTACTACGTACATCTATTGATTGAATCATATTTCATTCATGTGAAACCAGCAAGATTAGTGAATACACAGACAAACCACTTTGATTTTTCAAAATTGCTTATTTTACTAGTATTATTAGCACACACAAAATGCGTCAAGCAGGGTTGCCAACTTTATTTTTTAGAAGATCGTACCATACATTTTAAAAGATCGTACTTTGCTAAGAATTCAAAAATAAAAATAGTACGCATTGAAATTTCAATAAAATAAATGGTAAACAAATGTGGTGGGTGTTACTAAAACTTCAACGCAAAATTTAACATTTTGGTATAATATTTAAGAATCTGGACACCAATTTAGCAACTAAACTATACGACGAGGTTTTTTTTATTAAAGAAAAGGGGCTCGGAAGAGACTTTGTCATGAAATCCACACGAAACAATAAACACCAGTATCATTAGAACTTAAAACGGGATATTTACCATGTTTATTATTACTTAAAAAAACTGTGCTACCTACTACGGAGAACCATTCAAATGAGTGCCATCCGTGAAACAGTTTTTATCAGGGCTTGTTAACGTTACCAAATTCACACTATAAGTATCGTTAAGTAACGTTATTTTCATAAAGTTAATATTTTAACGGTAAAACGGGTAACGATACTTTGGTATCGAATCTATAAAATAACGTTACCAATTAACGTTACTAGTATCGATACTTTTACATACATACATACATAGAATCACGCCTTTTTCCCATGGGGGTAGGCAGAAACCACGGAACGGCACCTGCTACGATCTCTACACACTTCTTTTGCCTCGTTTAGGTTCATAAAATTGGTCATACACACACGCTGGTTGCGAGTACTACGCACCTGACCTTTCTGAAGAACATCACCAATAAGGTCCCTATATGTCCTCCTAGGGCGTCCCCTCCCGGTGTTTCCACTCACATCTGCCTTGTAAATACCTTTTGTGAGCCGACCTTCATTAATCCTCTCAACATGACCAAACCATCTAAGCATACTTTTTTCAATTTTTGTCACTACATCTTCTTTTACACCACACCGTTCTCTTATCACATCGTTACTTAATGCGTTGTTGTCAACCTGCGCAACCTAAGCGGAACGCCATGGGCGGCGGCGCTCTACGGCAACATCGCCAATCAAACGGTGCAAATGCAACTTCAATAATGTAGACGAAAGAAAGAGATGAAAGAAAATAAATAAAAAATTAACGGTACTTAGTTACCGGTAAAACGTATGCCAAGTATCGTTACCAAGCATTACGTGACCTCTACTAATAACGTTATCTTCGTCCGATGAAAGTAACGATACCAAATTTTTAACGTTATTCAAAGCCCTGGTTTTTATTGAAAAGTGAAGTGTTTTTGTGTTTTATTGACGGTAAGTGTTATTTTTATGTGCAATGAATGATTTTCAAGGTGATATAGAGTATTATTATAATGGTACAAAAGTGTAAGATTTAGAAGATGAAATACAAAATCAAACGTTAGCAACACTCGTTGATTGTCGTCACATGACATACTACAAATTTCAAATATTCTCTCTGAAAACAACAGCTTGGTGGTGGTGTTATTTCTGTTTCTTGAAACATTTCATAAATAAGATACATTTGCTGTTGTTTGTAATTATTCTTTTTGATTACAGACTGAATTGCAACTGAACTGCCTAAGATAAACCCGACTAATAAACTTGCATAAATGTATACGACATGTGTATTCAGGACCGCGAAAATCACGGAAAAAAGTGCAAGCAGTATTCAAAAGACATCATGGAAGTTCTTTTAGTGATCTATAGTGAGTAAATTAGATTCCCATAAGATTTCGAATCAGATTTACGTGAGTGGAGGTTATTTGATACTCGTTGGTTCGTGTTGTGTCTTAACTGTGTACTTTTAACTGTACCTATTTCATTTATTTATCTTTTATTTCAGTCCACATTCAACTCAAGATCATCATCAGCTGTCCAACCATTCGACAGCTGAAGATACGCCCTAAACCTATTCGCGTGGTATACCAGAAATTCGATACGAAGCCATAGCCTGCAGCTCTAGCTTCAATACAGTTGAATCTGTTACAGAGCAAGTAGAGACTGTTGATTTTGATTGGCCACAACCCGATTCAGAGACTGAAGCTTATCAACTAACTGTGGAAAGAACATCAAGTGACAACTTATCAGGTTTGGTAGGGTACCGTATTGTTGACTTGAAGAAGGTCATATGGTCACAACTTTGATTCTTCATCTGGAATGGTAAGTCCCAACTTGATACCATATTTTTGTGTTCATTACATTAGTACGCTTTTGCTTGTTTGTAGTGATGAAGTTTTTGTTTGACAATACCAAAGTACAACATATTTTACACAATGTTCAGTGTAACAAATATCATTATTTCTTGGTATGTATGTATAAAAATAATGTATTTCTTGGATTGTTTCTTTTTAACAGCTATTATTATTTTGATTCTAGGTCCAGGGTCAATTGCGAATTACCAAAATGAATAAATGTTACTTCATTTGCTTGATATCTGTCACCCAACCATTGACTGTCATAAAAGTTAACCGGGATGAGGAAGTTATCAACGCTATGATGCCGAAGTTGGTAACATTTTTTAAAACATGTGTACTGCCGGAAATTATTTTGAGAAGAGTTGAGAAAAATGCTAAATGTCTAGACATCAAGGAATTAAAAGGTATAAAAATATAAGTCTTACTCATTTCCTAACTTATTCCGCAGGTCTCTGAGGTGTCGGTTCAGTAAGAATAGTCTAACAAAACTGTGTAAATTCATTTGTTGCAGCGAAAACTGCGTCTTCCAGCATTTGATTCAGATCACACGGAAATTATATAAATGGAAGTAAAAAGTAAAAAGCAGAAGACTGATACGGCGCGGCGGCGGCGGCGACTGCAAAAAGTAGCGCGTAGAAAAGAAGATATTTTATTATAATATTTATAAGTATCTTTGTATGGTGGTACGAGTCGATGGTTCGAATCCAAGCCGGCACTTTGCTGAGTGTAAATTATTTCATCACCACAGTTCAGAGGAGGCCTGAGTCTCAGCAGTGGGAACATTATAGAATAATTAATAAGCTATTTTTGCACGTAGCGATGTATAGTTTGTGTTATTTTGTTAGTTCATAAGATTTTTCTGTGTAGATAAGTTTCACTCATGTATTTAGGTACCAGCCTAACAATTCAATTGTAAAAGAATATTTATTGCAGTTCAAAATTGTATCATAAGTAGGTATTCTTGAAACATAAATAAATGTTATGGTTAGCTAGCAACCCCTTTGTGTTGTTGTGTAAGATACATGTGCCGTTATATATACTTACGTATGATGTTATTTATATTGTAATCTACATACATAATTCTTTCTAATACTAAATTCAAAATCATAATTGTAAATATCAAAATATTTAAAAAAGTATGTTATCTTTGTATGGTGGTATGACTCGATGGTTTGAATCCAAACGGAAACTATCTAAGTAAATGTAGTGAGAGTAAATAAAACGATTATTTTTATGAAAATATTAACCCCTTTTTACTAAATAAATATTATTAATTTATAGTAAGGTACAATAAAAAGCTTTACAATGAAATAAATAGTCTTTTATTTATTTATTTAGTACACGTCACTATTTACACTTCCATTCCTTCTTCTTCCTTACATTTCTTCCCGTGGGTGTCGTAAAAGGCGACTAAGGGATTTACTAGAGAATGGGCAGCAGCGTTCTCTATGCATTTTACCATCACACTGCGATCGCCAACCCGCTTGCCAAGCGTGGTGATTATGGCAAAGCCCCCCAAATAGGGGGAGGCCTATATCCAGCAGTGGACGTCTTGCGGCTGAGATGATGACTATTTACACATTACAATTTAGGTTCAGTCACATTACTACAACTTATAGGGACAGTGTACCTATATTAATTTCATTTTAAACTGTTTGAATAAAACGACATCTAGTGGTGTCGAAAGTTACTACTATTTACTTTGTATGTGTGTGTAAAGAGTAAAGTCAAGCGGCTAAATCTTTAGAATGTACAAATCTTTGTATGAGACCAGTTAACAAGCACAGTGACTATCTAAAAAAATCAAGTTAATGCCCTAGGTTTCGCATATAATAAAGTTATCTATTAAAGATTTCTAAGTTAGGCGTAAAAATTGAAAATGTTCCAAATTGTGGATCTAGCGCCATCTAGCGACAAAATGGCATCTGAGATAATTAATAATAGGGCTGATTTCCAAGGTGTTCTAGACATTCATAATAAAGTACCTTTCCTCTCACTTGGAAGCTGCACTGCACCATAATATGTGGAAACTTGAATACAAAATATACTGCTGCTTGCATGCCTGCAAATCTCACTCATGCACGTCAAATTATTAGACACCGGTGGAGGTCAATAACTGTCCCACAGAAACGAACTAATAGGATAAAAAGTATTCTATATGTTAATCCAGGTCATTAACTATATGTGTGCAAAATTTTAGCCAAATCCGTTCAGTCATTTATGCGTGATTGTGTACCAAACATTCAAACAAATTTCTGAAATTGCTAGGATGATTTGTCAAAAATATATGTAGCCTGTGAAATATCTATCAACCCTAGGTTCCGTGAGCGGGCGGCCGAATCTAAATTCATGAGTACCAACGTGATTAGAACGGGGGTAGCTTCACTACCTACCTATATATTATAATATATGTATATACTTTACGGACAGGGGTCCGTTAAATTGTTTAACGCCAACGTTATCGTCGAATTTTGGCGATAATCGATAGACTAACGTTATTTATTAGTCGAGTTGTTTGTTATGTTATTGATTAAAATAAAGTAAGATGAATAAAAGAAAAAAAAAAGACTTAACTAGAAAAGACTAAGAGTTAGTAGTTTTATGTTAGTGACAAGTTTGACTAGTTGGGACTGACATTTAAACATAGTTTGACATCTATACTAATATTATAAAGCGGAAGAGTTTGTTTGTTTGTTTGGTTGAACGCACTAATCTAAGGAACTACTGATCCGAATTGAAGAATTCTTTTTGTGTTGGATAGCCTATTTACTGAGGAAGGCTATAGGTTATATAACATCACGCTACAATCAAAAGGAGCGGAGCAGCAATGAAAAATGTTCGAAAACTGGCAGGCAATTCGATGCGACGGTAAGGGGTCAGGGGAGCAAAATATGACGCGGACGAAGTCGCGGGCAGAAACTAGTCTTCAATAAATTGTGTGTTTATTTATGATACCTACTTCTTATTTTTAACCAATCTATAAATAAATTCATCATCTTGCAATCAATAATGCTAATTATTTCTAAAAGTCTCCACACAGTGAGTGTCTGAAAACGGACGGCGGCGCCGGAGACGGTCCAGAAAGGGGTAGCGAAATGACCTACTGCTTATTTATTTATTTATTTAATCATTTAATTCGAGCAACAAGACTCAGGCTTAGCCGTATCCCAACTATATTTGGGTCGGCTTCCAGTCTAACAGGATGCAGCTTAATGTAGTGACTGCCTATCTGACGTCCACAACCAAGTTACTGGATAAATCAAATCAATTTATTTTGGGCTATCATAAATACCTTACAGACTAACATACATACAAACAAATAAAAACAATGTAAACATAAAACTATTGTACTCGAAGTGACGGCGTCGTGTTGCGCTGCGTGGTGTCGCCTTAGCAATCGCCGATACACGACACCCTTCGGCTAAAACTCTTCCTTGAGGAAGGTCTCGATTTGAAGAGTTGGCACTCGCACCACGAAAGACTTGAAGTTCGTGTTATGGCCCGAACACAAAAGCGCGCGCGCGTGGATAACACTGGTAAGGTTGGTTTTCCGTCTTTAAGGCCCTCTTGTAGTTGAAGACGTTTCGGCGAACACTGGCCGGTCGTTGCGAGCGCTTGAGCTGCTAGATTTTGTGTATAATTGTTTCGTGGAGACAAAATGATAAGGAAATTATAAAATATTTTCTCAGCATGCCCTAAAAAACAATAAAACCTATCTTTTGGTATAAGTTTTACATGGTTTAATGATGGAATCTCTTCAAGGTACACGTTTTAAATGGCGATTTAGTGTCATCTTTATGATTATTTTTTATCTAGCCAATTGTTTTAATTCAAGTTTCTATCTTCACACAGCGCTTAACAGTATGTTCAATTTTCCTAAATAATTTATCTTTTACAGAAACTAGCCATTTTGCTAGATTTACAGAGGTTTAAAAAAGTTAAAAAGTACTGCAACCTCGCCTTAAGGCTTCTGACGATCCGCAACGTAACGACTGTCCAAGATCCATGAATGATAGCCAGGACCAACGGCTCTTTCAGTCTTGGTGGTTAGCGTCACTAACCACCAAGAAAGAGGATCAATCGGAAAGAGGTGGTTAGTGTAACTAACCACCAAGAAAGAGGATCAATCGGAAAGAGGTGGTTAGTGTAACTAACCACCAAGAAAGAGGATCAATCGGAAAGAGGTGGTTAGTGTAACTAACCACCAAGAAAGAGGATCAATCGGAAACAGGTGGTTAGTGTAACTAACCACCAAGAAAGCACTAACCACCTCTTTTTACGATTTTTAAAAATTAAAATCTGTGCCATGTACCCACAATCGGTTGAATCAACATAAAAGCTTGACTAGATATTACTTAACAAGAAAATACCGACTGGTGGTTTATTGAATATATGACAGTTTTAGTTTCAAAATATTCTTAATGTAAAAGCGTGATTGAAATAGTGCTTTCAGAGACACGGAGTCTTTAGGTCACCCTTCCCCGTGGACGAGTTTAACTACACTTGGCGCGTTTGTTCCGTACGTACATCGATTTGTCTGATAGATGAAACCGTGCAGTTGTTTATATAGCTACAAGCTCCCTAAATTCTAAACGAATGACAGCGTAATATGGCCAGAGGCGTCCAATGCATTACATAACTGACACACGCAAAATCACCGGATGGCCAATAGGCAAATAAGCAGAAATATGAAACAGCCCAGGACCAAATCAAATCTTACGCCGCTAAACCACGTTAGTGCGTTGCAGGGTTGATGAGGAAGTAGTTATGGGGAAGAGGATGCGGATAAGGAACTATTAGAAATATGTTTTGAGGAAGTGGATGAGGATGAGGATATGAGGAGGAGGATGAGGATGAGGAAGAGGATGCGGAAGAGGAAGATAGAACCTGTGATTTCGAATTGAAATTTTAAATGAAAGAAAGATTGCGAATGGACCCTTTAATATTTAGAAAGAAAAAAAAAAAATAGTCAAAATTTACAATAGGGAGGTTGAATTTAATGAAAATTAACTTTGAAGCTGTTTCTCCAGATAGACGGTTTCGTAATTCGTCGTAAACTAATCCAGCGCCACTGAAAAGCCGCTCACTAGGGACACTTGATGGAGGGGCTGAAAGATACTGGCGCACAGCTCTGTAAAGTTCAAAATATTTGGGGTTCATTTTCCACCACAAAAGGCTGTCTTCTTGAAGACCTATTCTCTTCTCTTTAATATACTTAATTCATTATTAGTGACTTCAGGATAACAAATCTGTCGATGGGTGGGAATTGACTTTCTTCATCGTCACTGTTAGGAGCTGAGGCCAGCATCTCAGATAACATTGATTGTAAAAATCTGCCTGTAGAAAAGTTAGCTCCAGAACTCGTTGATGGTAGGCTCTCGGTATCAGTATGATGAATGTGTTGATTGTGTTGAATAACATCATGTTCGATTGACTGCATTTGTGGTTGTGCGCCATGGCCTTCTTGACACAAAGAAATCAGTTCGGACTCAATACTTTCTTTAGTGATTTCATTGAAAAACTTAGTTTTGTATTTTGGATCTAAATAAGTAGCGATTGTGTAAATCTTATCATTATGAAGTTCACCAAAGCGATTGGTAATTTCTTCTATCAATTTTTGAATAATATTCTCGCAGGTTTGGCCAGTTTTATTTATATTCTGTCTCAATAGATTTTGCAATGTGCAGGTCAAGACATGGATTAGAGGGATCACGGATGAGATACAGGCCTCAGAACTACTCATGGTCTTGGTGGCCTCTTCAAATGGCTTAAGGATTGTTGCACAGCTCTCAAGTTGTAGCCAATCATTTGGAGTAAACTGCGGCAAATTTGTATGTTGTGAGGTATAAAGCACTATGGCATCCTTTATTTCAATTAGACGTTGAATCATATTAAACATACTATTCCATCTTGTAGGACACTCTTGAATAACTGAAAGCAGAGGCAGACCCAGACGTTCTTGCAAACCTTTTAAATCGCTTTGGGCAATTATTGAGTGGTTAAAATGTGTCGCGATTTGCTTACAATGAGCCAACAAGGACGAAATGTTTTCATCAACTGCCAAGGCCGCACGTATGCACAATTGCAATTGATGGATATTGCAATCAATGTCGTTAATCTGTAACACGCGGGCCGCTCTCTTCATGTTAGAACCACCATCGCGAACCATCATATGTAGTTTTTGACGGGGAATTTCCCATTCCTCTCGTATTTCTTCCAACTTTTGTGCTATCACATCGCCCATATGTCGTTCCTCGAGTGGGACACATTTAAGAAATAAAGATACTCTTCGAAAGTCATTATTGATACCATGAATTGTAAAACTCAGCAACGAAACACCTGCTCCTGGTTCAGTCCATATATCAGTGGTGAAAGATAAGTATTGCAAATCTTTTATTAAGTTCTTTACCTTGTTCCTTAATTTAGGATAAATATAATTACAAAAATGAGATGTGTAACTCTGACGTCCTCTTAAATTATATTTTGGCTGAACAGCATGAATAAACCGTCTAAAGCCAATTCCTTCAACAAAATTTAATGGTAAATCTTGAAGAGCTAACATTTCGCAAATTAAATTATCCAACTCGCGGCTTTTTTCGTGAGATGTATCCCAGTACTGATGTCTTTGTAATGCCTCCTGTAAAGTTACTTGTCTCTTAGCCTGTTGAAGAGGAGTCTCTTCCGACAATTTGCGTTTATCAACCGCGGCTTTTTTTAATGCTGTATCCTTTTGTTCATACTCGGCATATTCTACTTCATGGCGTGACTTGAGATGACTTCTTAACCCCGAAGTCCCGCGCCCTTTCCTTGAATATGTTTGGTCACATATTTTACATCTAACAGTATCAACATCCACTTCACTAAAATACGTCCATATAGCACTACATTTCGGCTTCATCTCAAAAACTTTTTTACTTAACAATAAATAAACCTAATAACGACTCACGTAGTTACGTACGACCACTCAAAAACAAAATAAATTTAAGACTGGCGTGCAGCGTGCTATATTATATTTCTAAAACACGTTGAGACATGTTCATGCCTGATCGTGAAAGTACCTAATTCATATTTTATCCTCTTTTCACTGTAACTATCTAATGCAGCGAGCAAAAGACGGATATTACTTTTATTTACATTGAATACGTCAACAAAAGTTCCTCATAAATTCCTCTTAATTAATGAGGATGCGGAAGAGGAAGCGGAATATTTTATTCCTGATTTTGGGGATGTAGAAGAGGATGAGGAATCGCTAAAAATGAGGAACTTCCGCATTATGGGGATGAGGAAGAGGAATCCTCATCAACCCTAGTGCGTTGTGCTGCCCAAACCGCAGTGTCCTGAGCCGCCATGGCGAGCCTGACGGCGAAATGTTTTCGCATGCACGATTTGAATTATGTGCTAATATTTAACGGTCTAGCGGCCGAAGCGCCTATTACATATTCACGGCTCTGTAGCATCTCAGATAGTATATTGCCAAAACATTGAATAATTCAGATACATAGTTATGTCTTCGTCTTGTTGTCCTCGTGCCGTGTCTATCGACCTACATCTTAGAAGGAAGATCATTGACTTCCTTAGAGCTCAACCATGTTTTCGTGGATCTTGCTCGTTTGTATATTATATAAGAGTGGCTCGTGGCTAAGTAATAACAGCCACACGAGTCGATCGATCAATTTGCTGGGGTTGGGCCGTGGAACTTTCATTTTTACGTGCCGAAGCAAGTGTAGTAGTTGGTCTCGGCTGTCAATGCTCGACCTTTGACAGTCCAACAACCAGTAAGTGGTGTCATATTACACGGCAACTGGATTGTAGAGGTCAGATACGCAGTCATCATCATCATTTCAGCCGTAAGACGTCCACTGCTGGACTTAGGCCTCCCCCAATTTGGGGGGCTTTGCCATAATCGCCACGCTTGACAGACGGGTTGGCGATCGCAGTATGGTGGTAAAATGCATAGAGAACGCTGCTGCCCATTCTCTAGTAAGTCCCTTAGTCGCCTTTTACGACACCCACGGGAAGAAATGGGGTGGTGTTATTCTTTACGTCCGGCACCACACGGTACATAATACGCAGATACGCAGTGGCTCCATGAATATTCAGTTGCATTTGTTTAGACTGGAGTTTGAATCCAACATAAGCTAATATTAAAACTCAATATTTTTGTGTTTAGTGGTTCTCGTTAAAATAAATACCTCCTATTTTACTGACTTAATAAATCCAAAAATATATTCATCTATTCTTAAGAGTCTATCAAATAATATTGACAATAAAAAACCCTAATCATGCTATTTAATCTTACACTAACCAATAAAACTACATACAAAGTTTCTTATTGAAATCCTTATCGGTCACACCTGTTTGCAAACGTAAAGAAAAGCAAAAAGACGAAGACTACCAGTAGTAGTACGTACTTGAGACTTGTGCAACCAGCCTTGTTATCAGTAACTAGAGTAGCTAATAATCACTTTTACACTTAAATGTATACATAGAAATATACTCAACTTTACTCAACATTCGATAAGAAATTGGATTATTTTAAAAGTTGAGTGACCTCGATGAAACATTTTGAATTACTTTAACTGATATTTAAGAATGTTTTAATTCTTGTTGATTTTAATAGAATAAAATTATCTATTAATTTGAATGTTCCACCTATTACAGAATCAATGGCGTCGAATCATCACGCGAGCTCATTATTTTATACCGACCACATCGAAGGTCAAAAACAGTATGTATATGTTCCACTTTAAACGAACATAAACATAGTACAATCATAATAACACTTAAAATGACGTTTGTTGGTCTATCTGGACCAATTGGCGGACAATTCGCCCGATTAAACATAATGCTCTTGCGGATGTGGACCAATTAGGTGCGGATACGAGCGATCCGCGGTAATGTCTTACAGCCAGCCATTTGATGCGTGCGCGCCGGTCACGTGTCGTTGCCATGGCGACGGAGGCCACGGCTAAGGCCGTTACTGCCTCATTACAAGTTATCAGAGTCTAGATATATTCAGGTTTCAGGTAACGCACACAAACCATCATCATCTGAGGCAGATCCAGTCTAACCGGATGCAGCTGAGTACCAGTAGTTTACATGGAGCGACTGCCTATCTGACCTCCTCAACCCAGGTACTGGGTAATACCCCTTGGTAAGACTGGTTGTCAGACTTACGGGCTTCGGACGACCCGTAACGACTGTCTAAGATCTACGAAAGACAGCCGGGACCAACGGCTTAACGGGCTTTCCGAGGCACGAAAGGTTCTACACACACAAACCATTGACTCTGTTTTTTCAATCATAAACTCCACCTCTGCCCAGCCCTTTAGGAAACAAGGCGTACTGTTATGCTGTGTTAAAGTTCTAATTACAAAAATGCTAGTTTGACAGTCGGAATAACGTTCAAAATACAGAACCGGGTGAAACGTTGGAAAACAAAAGTTTAATTGTTTTTATAGTGTAACGGTTTGAGTTTCAATTAAAACAACTGTGAACGGGTTACCTTAGAAGGTGTAGGCTATTGGCGGCTGGTTATTGAACCACTAGGTACCAAGAATATTTATTTATTTATTAAAACTTTATGCACAAGTAAAAAATACTGTTCAAAGGCGGACTTAATGCCTGAGGCATTTTCTACCAGTCAACCTTATGGTGGTGCAGAGATAAAACATGGCAGGTGCAACATATGGGATATCAGAAACAACTACAAAATACATGTATAAAAACTAATACTTATACATACATATATATAAACAAAAAAAAAACTGTCAGGAGAAGTAACGATCGGTAGAGGAGAAACCGAATTCAGCAAATCAGCGCTGGTATGTTTCTGTCAACTTCTGACGGATATGTTCACGAGCTTTCAGCTTTCACTTTAAAAGATAAGCAACTGGTTGCCGTCCTGATGTTCAGAGGGAGCGCATTCCAAAGAAAAACCGCTTAGACAAAGAAAGAAGTAAGAAGAATATTCAAGTTCAATTACAGGATTCAGTGTCTCAGGACACTTTTTTATCAACTTGGAACATCACCGCCCAATGAACTGACAATATTCAAGCATAAAGAATATGAACCAACCAGTCTTATAAGTTAAACCTCATACTTGTTTTTTCACAAGTGAAAATTCGATCATCATCTTCCTAGCCTATTCCCAACTATGTTAGGGTCAGCTTCCAGTCTAACCGGATGCAGCTGAATACCAGAATACAAGTGAAAATTCTATATGATCTTGTATTCTGTTTTTTTGATTTAATCGTGTTCTTGTTTAAGTCTGCTGCAGACGAAAGAGTTATATCATCAACTCAGCCTATCGCAGTCCACTGCTGGACATAGGCCTCTCCCATGCTGCGCCACAACACCCTATCCTCCGCCTTCCGCATCCAGTCTGTCCCAGCCACCTTTTTGAGGTCGTCGGTCCATCTAGCTGGGGGCGTCCCACACTACGCTTGCCAATACGCGGTCTCCACTCCAGGACTCGTCTGCTCCATCGGCCATCGGTCCTTCGACAAACATGGCCAGCCCACTGCTACTTCAGCCTGCTTCTTTGAAGGTTATATGCAGTTTAGAAATAGTAAACTAATTCTAGAATTAATTTTATACTATCTATTGCCCCGTGACTTCCACCAACAAGTACTGTGCCCGCATGGTAGCGACCGACTCCCTCAAAAAGATGAAGTCGGTTTCTCAGCAGTGGGAACGTTCTAGATTGATTATGTTATAGTAATCCCTGCGCTGCAATGCCTTTTAATAATATTTTGTTTTTCACAAAACATCTTACTAAAGTTCCACCACAATCGGTCGAGTCATTTCCGAGTTAACTGACCATTTGTAACTGACCCTACAGACGTAGTCCTGTCCAAATTTCAATACTAAATTCATACAAAATTCCAATGAAAAATGCAATTTCAGTTTTCCCGATTTTTCGGCGTTTCCTTTGGGTTTTTCCTAATTTCCTTTTTTTTCCAAGCCACCCCTAGTAGGTACCTGAGCGAACAGAACAAAAATAAAAACAAAACAAATCGGTCAATCCGTTTTTGAGTTTTAGCGAGACTTACGAACAGCAATTAATTTTTAAATAAATAGAAGATATGTAGATTTCTAAACAAAATATCTTTTGACTACATTTCGATAACAGTGGGTGGTACTTGTTAATATTGTCTAATTATTTTCTGGGCGAAATTAGCTGTAAGTATATAGTCCTCTCAAGAAAGCCTAACTAACACTCAATTACATTACATAGCCAAATGAATCTAAATAGAAAAACTATTTCGTACACAAATAGAGATACCTATATCCAGACGGTCCCCATTTAAACCGGATTGCACCTACCCCAATATAAGTTGTCAGTAGTAAATTATTGTGTGCACGACACCAATCCGACGTTGGTCTTGTACCGGCTAACGTCGAAATCATGTTACACCGACGTCACTTAACGACGTCGACGTCGCGACGTACATGAGGGGTGCGATTGACCCATCTACGAGAGCACGAGCTACGAGCTACGCCGCTACAGGCGTAGGCTCGTAGCAGCTACGACACTACGCGTAGGTCGTACTCGCGTATTTGACTTTAATTGAATTTCGTGTCATATAGATATAAAGAAACTAAACTAATTTGTATTAACAATGCTATTATAATATCAATGATTAACTTAATGAAACATGGTTTTAATCACAAGTAGATATACCAATTAATTATTCAAATTGAAGCCCTCTTTCTCTTTTCTTGTTTTGCTGTGTTCCACAGGGTCCACAATAATCATGTTCAAAGTTCACTTTGGGGAATGCAATTTTTTTTTTTGAATATTACAGCAAACAAAAGCTTGAAATAAGGTAAAATACCGCTTAATATCAAATATGGCCGCTCGAAGCGTACATATTTTGAATGAACGGTGCCTTAATTTAACAGAAACTGCTGTTTTCTTCCTAGAATACTGTACCTACGCAATCATATTCAACAATTACCTGGATACAGAAAGTGATGCATTGAATTAACGTTTACTTTAAAACCGATGTATTAAGCTTTCACTAGCAAAGAACGAAGCACTCTTAGTCAGCATTTAATATTTCAGAGAACATTTAAGTGGTGGGTGGAAAATGGATTGCTTAAGAGAAATTAATAAATTTCACTGCGCATGTGTACATTATAAACATGTTTTGAAGGTAGCGTGAAAGGAAGTTATGGAGTTTTAAAATAAAGTTGTTAATTGACGGTTTTTCATCATCAGTTTTACCGAAAACACATGGAACTTTTCACACGCTCATTAGCTTTATAAATTTTCAAGTCACAAAAAAATAAATAGTTTCAGAACGTAGAACACTATCGTTTCATCGAGGAAGATGGAACTGTATTCACAAACAATGATAATCTATCTGATACTGCAACCTACACGGCTAGGAATCACGAAACGGCGACTCGGCATCAAAATATCCATTTGTGGCATAACCATAGCAAATAGGGATGAGTCCGTGTTATCGATGTTTTCCCCTCCCGCATGGTTGTGATTGCCGTGGCAGCACTGAACCATGAATACGAAGTGTGGCCTAAAAGTGAATTAGGAGCAAGTCAGGTGAACGCCGCACCTGGCGATGCTTAAACCTAGACAATGGTCGCCCGTATCGATGTTGGTCCAACTCTATTTATCGCTTGTAATGCCCGTGATGGCTTGTTTGTGGCATAAGTCTGTGATGTAGGGTCGGCATGAAAATCTACTGTGAAGATATATTCTAGGTAAAATAATACTTCACATAACTTGATCGTGCTATTCTTAGTTAACAAATAAATGGTAACAGAAATATCAGTTTTTAACAATGTTACGGCAATAAAAGGCTCTATTCTTTAACAAATACCTACGAACGAGAATTGTTTCTGTGAATTATTAATTAAATTATAATGGCAAAATATCCCAACGCTGTTCAGTAAGGAATGCAGTAATTAATTTAACATCTGGTTAAAGTTGTCTGACAATAATGATGAAATGATGTCCATTGTTTTAATAATGTAGTAAAATAACATTTTATTTATGAATCCTCACATTTCAAACCATTTTTTTTTTTTGCAGTCGGATCATCCGATATTTTTGTGTCCGATAAATATTTGTACATGAGAATGCACCAAAACAGCGTTGCGAGCAACATTAACAAAGTCATCTGACCTTACAGTTGAACTTTTAGAGGGAGGTAGGTACTTCAATAAAACTGTTCTCAAATCAGTAGGAGTAGGCGAACGAAGCATCAGGGAGAACTCGACAAAGCGGACCTAATCAGGTGCATTTGTTTGACAAACTGGACTTTGGGACAGCAGGGAGGTTTAACCCCTCCTACCCCCCTGTTGACCGCCCACCCGTCGTTGATACAGGTAATTAACAGGACACGTCTATTGCCTTCACAATAAAACAAGGTCTAGTGCGAAGGCACCTTATTTCATTGTTAGTTTGTAGATTTTTCTATAATTACTTAAAGGATGGTGAATAAATCGCGTAGTGAAGCGGATGACTTCTCATTTCAGTTTTTTTTATGTTACATTAGGGATTAATTGGAATAACACGCGTTCAAGCCTATTAAGTTTACCTTTGAAGGCATCTGTTTCTATGTTTTGTCGGGTTTTCGTTTCATTATCAAGTCATGAAGGGGCACAGTGCACATTTTTTGAGTTATAGCTTAACATCTCATTTTAATTCCACTTGTTTTTTTTTTACAATTGCGGGTAGTTTATTCAAAGACATCGATATATAAGGTCGTATGTTTCCATTCGATCTGCTTAGCAGGTCCATTACCTAATAAACGGTTAACATTACATTGAAACCTATAGAACCACTTTTTTTTTTTTCAAAAAATTAAACGTGAAGGTAAATTTATTCAAGAAAAGCAATCGGTGGTATTTTTAAAAGAAAAGAAAATATTGGATATTTTTGAATAAAAGAAAAGAAAATGGTGGATTTTTTTTTCAAGAAAAGAAAAGATAATATTGGATGTATTTCAAGAAAAGAAAATTTGGATTTAATTCAAGAAAAGAAAGTGGTGGATTTTCTCCATAGAACAATTAGGTAAAACGAATGTGATTGCGTATGTTACGCCAGTATCTCTAAATCAACCCATTTACCGGGCAGGTATATTCATAACAGAACCAATTGTGTTAAGCTGGATTTACATTAATGTGTTGTGCTGGTTCGCCTTCTGATGCAGTGTTATCCAATCAAAATTGTGATACGATGATCTCCTGAACAGATTCGTTTTATCGGTAAACTAGCTGACCCAGCAAACGTTGTTTTGCCGGGTGAAAAAGAGTGAAAATTTAGAGTTGTATGTATTTTTGTATGTTGTATCATAAAAAAATAGAAATTAAATATTTTGTCGAAACATAAAAAATAAAATTTAGGGGTGGACTACCCCTAACATTT
This sequence comes from Aporophyla nigra, assembly GCA_947507805.1. Taxonomy (NCBI): domain Eukaryota; kingdom Metazoa; phylum Arthropoda; class Insecta; order Lepidoptera; family Noctuidae; genus Aporophyla; species Aporophyla nigra. The sequence goes on along the minus strand of OX382291.1, from coordinate 4,714,001 downwards.
AGGGGGATGAAAAATAGATGTTGGCCGATTCTCATAGATACCGGATAAGCACAAAAAATTTCATCAAAATCGGTCAAGCCGTTTCGGAGGAGTATGGCAACGAAAACTGTGACACGAGAATTTTATATTTTATCGGTAAATTATGCATTACGACACAAGAGCTACTAGGAGGTAATGAACATATCATCAGACGCCTCACTCTCTAGTAAATGTTTGTTTTTGTTGTATACACAAAAAAAAAACCGGACAAGTGCGAGTCGGACTCGCCCACCGAGGGTTCCGTACAAATTTGATCACAAATAGTTTTTAATTACATAAATATCATTTTTTTATGATTTAATAACAAATGTTTTCAGATTTTTCCCTATATTTGTAGTATAAGACGGTATTACTTGCTAAATTTTATAGCTTTAGGTCAACGTGGAATACTAAAAAGTAACAAAATAGTGATCTTTCATGTGTACATTTTATTTATATGGTTCCGTACCCTAAAGGTGCCTACGGATGCGTATGGAAAGGAGGCGTGAATTTACGTTTGTATCATCATCTGCCTAGCCTTTTCCCAACTATGTTGTGGTCAGCTTCCAGACTAACCGAAAGTAGCTGAATACGGGAATTTAACATAGAGCCACTGCCTATCTGACCTCCACAATCCAGTTACTCACTACAAATCCTCCCAAAAAATGAAGCGGTTAAATTGCGATACTTGAGAGGCCTGTGTCCAGCAGTAGACGTATTTAACCTTGATTCTTAACACATTTCGAAATGTAAAACAACCTTGCCTTTGGAGACCAATCTCTAAAATCACTTACTTGTAAAGAAAAAATAAAAATCTCTATGACATTTATCAAATAATCTGAACAAGATCTTGCGCGCGAATCAGCTGTAAACGAATCGTCACGGAAATTGCCGATTACCCCCGAAAGTGTGATCGGCTTGGCCGAAAAGTCGGCCGATCAGTCGGCTTTTTACAACCGACTAATCGGCTAAAGTCATAGTCGGCACATCTCTACAACAAACCACTAACCATATTCAAACCACTGAATAACAACTGCACCATCGTACTCAATATAAGTGGTATAAGTGATGAAATAAATGAGCGTTCTAATTCACTATTCTAAATAATTCAACGCACAATGTAGTAACAGGAAACACCCTCACAACAGCTAAGTCCCGCACAATACTATTTAGTGGACACGTCAATTTCCATAGAATTTCCATGGTTACGTGTTGCTTGCGTTTAGTAACTCGACCGTCGCATTCAATCATTTACGATTTAATGGACCGGGTCTAAATTTTCTCCTTTCAGCTATCTAATAATTCCCACCGCGGCGGCAAAGCCACCCTGATCGCGGACAAAACGCCCCGATCCATCAATATGTATGGTTCCTAGTACTACTGACAGGACTGAAATTGTCGCCCTTTGACAAACATACGTCGAATTGAAATAGTTCATTCGCAGAATGGCTAATATTATCCATTCATGTTATGTTTATTCAAATAGACAGGCTTCCTCACACATTAAATTAGGGCTCATTTAGTTTCCGTGAACTACAATTTCCATGTAATAGGCTCTGCGGTTTCAATCTATGTTCTATTTTGGTACCTACACATCTAAACTATGGTCATACAACAACGCGTCTACGGCGAGTCTGCGGTTCTTCAAAGGTTATGCAGAAACGTAGGTTGGCATTCAAGGTATCAAATCGGAACACCACCATTAGGTATTTGATTATATAAAATAGCCGTCCTTTAAGCTACGCAGGATGTGCTCACATGGACAGTCAGCTCACCTTCAACTTTCTGGACAGAAAGTCTTTTAAAGAAATGTGCTTATGTTTATTCGAGCTGATCGCCAAAAGAAAATATGTCTCGTTTAAAAACAATGTCTGTTTTCCGTAATTAATAACGGTGTAACACATCACAATCGTAAATAAGCAAATATAAACGTTACGTAAATAACAATTCAATTTAATTCAAACGACTTAGCAAACTGTCAAACTTATCTAGTTTTACCGACTCGCGCCTGACCGATTATTTGAATAAATAATGAACTCTTCTGCACTAGTCCAAAGTTGCGAATTGAATGTACCGAAAATAAGACGAAAACACTTTCACGTGGGCCAGTCGTGAGGACAGACGAGGTCAAATAAGTATAAAGGGACTTCTGCAATCAAAACGATCCAATTGAAATCAATTAGGGACTGACTACTTACCTAAGTGCACTGACCGTACTCCTGTCATGGCCTGAACGCATCCTTGAATATAAATTATAGATTATTTTTTGTTATGTCGTTCTTCGAAACTTTTTTTTAGCATGCAAAAAGGGTAAACCTTGGATAATGACTCGGAAGCTGCAAAATATCTCCGAACAGCCACGATAGCTTCAGTCAAGTCGAAGCCAGCCATCACTTCCTGTGCCGGTCGCCCCAAGAAAATCAAAAGTATTATTTACGAAGTGGAGCGCGGGAGACGTATCATAAAATTCATAATAAATAATTCAGAGCCACCATTACGCCGGGCTCGGAGAACCCGAAGAGGAAAACTACGCCTTTAAATATTTAAACCGAGACGTTATATGTATTGTAATTTTCATTAATGTATAATAAGGAATTTGGGTGAAGGGACGATGGGTCAGCAGCGATTAGCCTATTAAAACTGTATGTAGTAATTAATTATTTGGAATAATGCTGGAGTATACTGGAAGCTGCGCATTTCGTTGGAAGACCAAACGCTTAGACAATCAGAAAATAATACATGCTGTTTCTGGCCTGTTCTTCTACATAGGATCGTACTTCGCTTTGGAATGGGCAACTAGCTTCGTTTTTGACAATTCAAAAGTGCTTGTAAATGTTTTATCTATACTAATATTATAAAGCTGAAGAGTTTGTTTGTTTGTTTGGTTGAACGCAGTAATCTCAGGAACTACTGGTCTGAATTGAAAAATTATTTTTGTGTTGAGTAGCCTATTTATTGAGGAAGGCTATAAACTATATAACATCACGCTACGATCAAAAGAAGGGGAGCAGCAAAGAAAAATGGTCGAAAACTGGCAGGCAATTCGATGCGACGGGAAGGGTTAAGGGAGCAAAAATTAGACGCGGACGAAGTCGCGGGCTAGTGTAAAATAAATACTTTGAGTTTGAGTTAAAATCTCACATAACTGAGATAGGCGTCCAAATTAATAGGGTGGCGATTAGATTATCACATTCATTGAAACCATATTTTCTACATTATTTATGTTAAACATACATCATTGAAATAATTTATAAGAATTAAAATTCTAGTCGTCGGACCAAATTTTTTATTTCAGCTATTAAGAATATTAAACTTAATTTTGTGATTATATGGTAACGATACAATACAGTCTGTGTTAAATTGTTGATATCCATCCCTCTGTCTAGTGCCTTTATTAATTCTTATATTCTTTATTGTATTTGAAAAAATCAATTTTCTATTTCTAGTAAAACTGTTCAGAGTAAGCGACACCACTTGAAACGGTTTCCATAAATCCGAATCTCTTTTATTCTCTGTCAAATTGCAACCTCTGAAGTACCAGTTCCGCAAATTATGGAATCGACGTTTCAACTTAAATTGATCCGAACATTGACGGATCCCGTTTAAAAGAACGAATGAGGTTTTTTACCAGGGTCGCTGAAAGTAACACTATTACATGAACACTTTATGTCCAGAACTGAATAAAATATGTGATTCCTCCTTTATTTTAGCCACACGCAATACTGAAGCGAGGACAAGACTTTAAAAAGTCTTTAAAATATTCGATATTTTTGTTTCTTATACTGATTGTTCTGGATTTATAGAAAGTTAAATAAATGTAGATATATTTGAGTCCAGATATTGTATAAAATTATTGCTTGTTGTCTGTTCTACAGACTTAAACAACTTTTGCATAAGATAAAAATTTGGCAAACATTTCTGAATTTCTTACAAAGCTAAACTGACTTCCCATACGATTTCATCGCAATTCACATATGTTGTTTCAGTTCTACAGTGTTCTCTTCAGTCCTACAACCCCCCCTTATCTTTAACGTTTCAAGTTCCTCATGACACACTTTATAAATATCTGAAGTCATCAGAAAACTTGAGGCTAGAGATGCCGATGCCACCAACTTCTATGACACATCTTTTACAGTTCAAGTGGTACGGTTTGAATGCTTTGCCGTGTTGACAAATCGTGCACAATCTTTGTTATTTTTTTATAAATTATGATATAAAAAACACTACCTCTTCCTAAACCCCATTTTTTATCTTTATAATTATTTTATGACTAGCTGACCCAGCGAACTTCGTCTCGCCTCAGGTTCTATAAATGTTGTAATAAACCTACCAAGTTTGACAATCTGGTACGCGGTGGTGGTCTGGTAAGCATTTTCTAGCTGACACTCATATGTTTGGTTAGCTCCTACCAAGTTATGATAACCTGGTACGCCGTCGGCATAAAGCGTTTTTTACCTGACACATACCCACAGGGTACGTAATACACTATCAGTAGGAATCCCTTTCATTTTGACAGTTCCACAAAATTCATGACGTTGTTTGCGTTGCCTTTGACAGGCAATTTTTTCCACCATATGAAAGAAAAGAAAGAAAAATATGAGTGATGATGAGCAATAAATAACCTTTATAATGATTCAGATTCTGATTAATAGTATGTTGCGCAATTACTGTGAGGTTAGGCGACCTCCTACAGAATTATGACTACCTGGTACTTCGATGGCATAAAGCGTTTTCTAGGTGACTCTTCTTTGTTTAGCGATTACAAAGATCATAAAGCTCTCCTACCCAATTTATGACAACCTGCTTCTTTGAAGGCATGAAGCATTTTCTAGCTGACATTTTTTTTTTTGTTGGTGGGCAGCCCACCCGTGTTCCATCAGTTGCCTATATGCCAGGGTCACGGTAACTCTTTCGAACAAATCTCGCGACCCTGGCAATCAGGTGAGGTGAGCTCCTACCGGGTTATGACAACCTGCTAATTCGAAGGCATAAAGCGTTTTCTAGATATCACTTTTATGTTTAGCAAGCTCCTTCCCAGTTATGACAACCTGGAACTTCGAAGGCATAAAACGTTATTTAGCTGACCATCAGGTTATGTGAGATCCTACCCAGTTATGGTTGTGGTATTTAAAGACAACGCGTTTGCTAGCTGATACTCCTGTTTAATAAATAAATAGCTCATACTTAACGCGCTCAGACGTGGGGTTGTGGAGACAGCCTGTTCTGCCTAGCTCATATCATACCAAGTTATGACCACTTTTTTTTTTGGATGGGAAATCATCACGTCTCGCGCTCTGGGCGATGCGGGAGGCCCGTGTTAGACTTTTATTAACTAAAACCCACCCGTGTTCCTTCAGTTGGCTATACCAGGGTGAGGGCCACGGTAACTGTTTCGAACAAATCTCGCGATCCTGGCAAGAAGTTATGACCACCTGGTACTTCGAAGGCATAAAACGTTTTCTGACTGACACTGCGGTTTGATAAGCTCATACCAAGTTATGACCACCTGGTACTTCGAAGGCATATGTGTGTATGTTTGTAATGAATAAACTCAAAAACCACTGTGCCGATTTCAATTAGACGTACAAACTTAAGTCGCAGAACATGCCAGCAATTAGACGTACAAACTTAAGTCGCAGAACTCAAGTATTCTTAAATAATAGTTCTTAAATTTTCTAATTTTCCGCGCAATTTTTTATTTTCTTTCATAAGAACCTTCTCCTGATAATTACAAACACAACAAAAAAAACAGAAGTGAAATCGGTCCAGCCGTTCACGTGTGATGGCGTGACCAAGGGAAATAGGGATTCCTTTTTATATATATAGATACATTACGTTTAAATTTAATTGTGAAGCAAAAACTATATACCCATTATTACGAAAGTTAGACGCGGACGGAGGAGTATTAAATATGGCACTGTTAAAGTTTATCTGAAAAAAGAGTGCAGAAAGCTAATATATTTGATATTGTTGATAGAAAAAAAAAAATGAATTAAGGTCGAATTTCGACCACTGGGCGGTCACTAGATTTTATATATGTATAATATGTTTTATTTATTGCATATATGTAAATGTTACACCATAGGCTACCTTCAGTATTGTCTCTCTTAATCCAAAAAAAGTCTTTAAAAGATCGCTTGGAACGAAAAGACCACCCATAAGCTTCACGCCTTGTAAAATTTTGTACATTTTTATATATGTATATCTGTAATTTTTATCTACCTATCTAAGTATATCAAGTTGCAATAAAAGTTTTATAACGGCCGCTCACATAAACTTGACCTGTTCCTTTGCCATCTCATACATAAGTGAGTCCAGGTAGCGGTTCTGTATGAACCTGTTAATCTGAAGGGGGCTAATGCGGCGGACATCCATATTGTATGAAAAGCAGTGAGACGGTGTATTGGGTATATTTATTGCATTGCGGAACAGCGCTCTCGAACCGCCCTACAGCGCACCTGTTTGTTGTGACTCCCGTTACTGTAGTAAGATTTGGTCCCGGTTTTATCTGGCACTTTTAATCTGTAAAATAAGTGTACCTACCTAATAACTGCATTAGCCAAAATATTTCATCGTAATTAAAATTCCCAATCCCTTGCGTCGGTAAAAAAAACTAATAGCACTAATGACTTCTATTAATGAGAGTACCATCCCGAACAACTTTACTTAACTAGAAGGTCCTTTTAACAAACGACGCGGCCGCTCAGTCATTCGCTATCGGCTTGTCGATAGCTCAAACTTTACACATGGACACAAAGGAAACTTCGCATAGACGAGACAATCGCCAACAATGAGACCGCGCTGATGTCCAGTACAGATGACGTGCTTATTGTACTCCGACAGCTATTCGTGCTCGAGTTTAAAGGTTTTTAGAAACCCAAATGGAAATTGAAATGAGTCAAGATGAATTAAATCCAATGTCACGTGACGGATGCGCTCTGACGGTGGAGATGTGGTGGTCTTTATTTTTGTCCTGGTCAGATTGTAAATGAGCTTTACAGTTAAAGCGGGAGGCATAGATAACTAAACCAGCTAGATCGTGGTGATCTGTATATAACTTCTAACATGAACAGTGAGAACAATGGGTTTAATAGACTACATTTTCTGTAGCTTGTTTTACAGTGTTATCTGTATAACTGATTATCGGACCAAACTTTACAAGAAAAGACCGAAACAGATATTTTAACAAGCTTAATCCAACATTCGTTTTAGTCCTTTTCATCATCATCATTTCAGCCGTAAGACGTCCACTGCTGGACTTAGGTCTCCCCCAATTTGGGGGCCTTTGCCATTATCGCCACGCTTGGCAAGCGGGTTGGCGATCGCAGTATGGTGGTAAAATGCATAGAGAACGCTGCTGCCCATTCTTTAGTAAGTCCTTTTGATTCATACAAATGAATTTCACATGGACAGAGTATTTTACTTTTCTTGTTTCTTTTTCATGTTGGGTTGCATCACGCGTTCTTAACGAGAGTGCTGGCGACCCACCCACTGTGAATAGTTTATTTTGCTGACAACTAATGTGTGCTGTGAATGTTAAACACTTGTTTGCTATGCTTTGTTATTCTATGAAAAATATAGTTCTGTGTGTTAGAAAACCACTTATGTTATTATATGCGCCATATTGTTATTTGTGAGAGCAGCTTTAAGAGCTACCTGCTCTTTTTAAAGGATGGTTTTACTCGTAATTTAGTGTCAGGTTTTTCTGTTTATAATATGAGCTTTTTGATTTCTGTAATGTACGTATAATGTTAATAAAAAGTATAATTTAAGTAAGTTACGAAGGTATTTTTTATTGATAATTGCTGCTGTCTCTATATTTACTCATTCAACGTTATTTGCAACGCAATGTGACCCAAAAAATTACGAACTTCTATTTCTTATTTAACCCATTGAATGGATTAAATAGAACATTTATAAGACCTCATTTACAAAATAAAAGCAAAAAGATTTGATGTTAGTCCTTCGCTAAGACAATTAGAAGCCAGAACTCCAATAGCAGTGTTATTTTGAAAAACAATCCTAGATATTAAACCGAGCCATTTTGCTATCCCAGTTGGCATAGGTCTCAGAAGGATGGTTCTTATCAATAGAGACCAGCCTGACTTATTCCACGGATAGTTGACCGCAGATATCTGCTGGTGTCTGGGAGCTAAGTCCTTCCGCGTCTTAGGCTTAAACAAAGGCCAAAGTATTTGTATGTCACTGTTATTATGATAGTGGTCTGTCTGGGTCCAAGTGATAATGCTGTCATAGAAGCTAACTAATGCTAGAATGAATTTTAGAATATAAAGGGGAGAATTATTTCGCTGTCAATATTTTAACTACGTGTATCGCTATCGAAAACTAATGGAAAAAAATAAAAACAAACTTTGTTAATTTTTTTAAATTACTTAGACATAGGTACACATTAAGGCAACCAAAGGACTGTTATGCTTTGTTTTTTGGTAATTTGTATAACATTTATACTCCTCGAAGAATTACATAAACAGCTGAACGATTACGGGCATTGACCTTCGCACATCATATGATGCAAAAAAAAATATATATTTTATTAAAATTTTGATTTATTTGTTTTCAATATCAATACCCAACATATAGATAAATTATTGCGGGTACATAATTTAGTTTGACCCTGCTTAACTAATCACAGCTTCATGTCTTACAAATAATTTCTTTGATGATAATCGAGCGACCCGAAACAGTCGAATTTCTTCTTATCATGTCGATGGCAAAAGTTCAACCATCTTTGGCCCAAAATTCAGCTGGGCGAATTAAGCTCACTGACGCAATCATAAGATCGTCAAATGCACAGGTGGCATGCGACGTCGGAGGAAAGGTGAGCTATTGTCTGATGAGAGGTGCCGGGTACGCACTTGAGATCTGAGCCGTTCGTGAACCCCCATCAGTGCAGATTGTGTTTGCTCCGGTCGACTTGGGTTCGTAGTACTCCTACGTAGATATTGCCAAGTCGGCCACGGTAAACCATGCACAGGTGGACGGAGGACTCTCAGAAGTCAGGTGGTTCGATAAAACTGTCAGATGGTTTATACAGTTCATAGATAAAATTATCTGAATAGAAATAAAAGTAATTATTTCTTCCAATAAAATTGAACAAGGGTTTTTGTACATGGACATGACACTTGTCACGTATCCCTAATTCACCTCAGTGCTGTCGATGTCATGCTAAATATAATATATATTTTTATTCATTAACAGAACGTTTTGATTGTTTTCATGACAGTCCTAACCTCCCCTGCTGTTAGCTGTCACGTTAAGACATAAAGTGACAGTGAGGATTAGGTGCTAAATGACACGTTGATTAAGAGGGAGGTGCTCGCGAAATTGAAATGGTCTTATTATTATTTTTTTTGGCAATTTGTAGGTCAATCTCAGGTTGTATATTAAACAAAATATTATTTGCGGCCATACCAAGTTCAAAACTGGATCCGGAATCCAGCTAGATGACTTAAGAAGGATGAAGTCTAAAAGAAAGTGAATTGCAACTTTGCCCAAAACAAAAATTAGGTTTAGTGTAATGAAACAAGCTATTCAACGTCTTAAAACAAGCCAAATATTTTAGTACCCAGAACAGCATACTATTCTTGAGTCATCCAAAGGCATAGAGCATACTATAAGTCCTTTCACACATAGCCCGCCAACAAAATGGAACCCAACAACATTCGAACCTATTTACCTACGTACACTGCACTACGTACCTATTAGTAACATTACGCAAGCAAACATTAAGAGGGGGGTACATTTTGCAATTCAGATTCCTATATCTGCGCCGGGGGTGTGTGCAAATCATTATAAGAGCGGACATACCCTACGAGCGGCACAATCCGTCATCAAACATTACGGAATTCTGATCAGGGCACACGCGCTAGGCTGTTATTGTCGACAAGAAAATATTATTAGCAGCACGCGTAGCATAACCACCGTAGAAATGGGGTTTGTCGACGGAAGAATAGATAAAATTACAGATTGTAGAAAGATTAAAGACAAAATTAAAAGACTGTAGAAAGATTGTACCGCTTTATGCTGGCGTAGCATGACAATTCTATCTCTATTCTACCAAGAATAGACAAAACCCATTTCTACGGTGGTCATGCTACGCGTGCTGGGGTTGACGAAGTGGCGTTTTATAGAATTATGATAAAAAAACAATTATTTTTTTATAGTCATTGGCAAATTGAATTTCTATGTGCTGGGATCCAAAACGAACCTCGGACACTTCGCCGATTTGCCAAAGCTCTGTACGCAGTATAACGAAATATCGAAGCGAAATGAATTAGAAACATAAAAGACATCATTTCTAAGTTGAAAAATTTGGTAAATGTATCTGTTATCTTTTAAAGTCATTATTTTTGATTTAATTTGTATTTTCATCTGTTATCTAATTCTCTTTGTATCCGTTTTTATGATTTTCAAGTTATTAGTTTTTATTTAAGTATTTTATAATGTAAACTCCTATAATTGGGATCACACACTTGTATTTATTTCTGTTCTATTCATACTTACATTTTTTTTTTAAATACCGTTTATTGGAATCATATCGATCACTTTGACATTTGTTTGAAAAGGGCAAATTGATGTAGTGTTTGTGTCACTGCGGTACTAACTAACCCATCATAAGAGCTAAATTGAGTTCAAGTGTAACAATCGAAGATCATTATCAGTGTCTACAGTTACAGTACTTTTTCTTCTTATGAACACTTGTTTTTCCAAATCACTTTAGAGATTTGCTAATCTCTGCATGGTTGACATTGGCCTGTTTCCGAAACATCAGTTTTTTTTTTTTCTGATAAAAGTCATAGATGCAGGATTTAAATGTCACCTATAGAACCACACCTTGTCTCTATATATTTTCGCTTTTTTACTCGATTCGCAGTGCAACGTTGATGGTTTGTTTCGTACCGATTCAAAATTATTAATTTATATTAATTCAGGAGCTTAATTAGACTAAAAAGGTTTATTTTTTGCTTTTCAGTATTTTTTTTTGGTCGTTTTAAATCATAGTCATAAAGTTATTTTATCTAGGTAGATTTTATTTAATGATCACAGTTTTCTTCTACGTACTTTCAGTTGACTACAATGATGCTAATTCTCAAAATATTTTTACCCTACATATAAAACAATGAGTACTGTCAGTAATGTTTTTAATCACAAGAGAACGTGTCAGTTTCCTCATCAAATCTATTAAAGATTCAAGAGATTGGTGGGCTGTGTGTCTGTCTGTTTCAGTGTAGAACTTTCCAATTAGTTAAATGAAAGGATCCACGCGGCCTGGGTTGCAAGGGTTAGTTGAAATTTTTTTTACACTTTTTTTTTGCCCATTTTTCTTGTCCGATTTTCCACCGTCTGGACGTAAACATGTTTGCTGCATTAAGTTGGTAATAGGGATTAACTAAAAGGTGTACCTATTCAATAATTAAATCGTATCCCGTTTCGAAGGCCATATTGTTTTAAAATCATTTTTGAATGTACGAAAAACGTAATTTTCCACGTTTTCAGTTTTAAATCATATTTAGCGAATTTTGTCACCATTGAATTGTAACGTAATTTTAATTAATAAGCATAACAAATAAATGAGCGTATTATGTAATTGTGTAATGTTTATTTACTAAGCCTTAAGGCTGCCCATTGTATGTTTTAAGTATTTAATGTTTTTTTTTTATGTTATTTATTTTCTGATGTTAGTATATGTAAATAACTAAATAATGTGACTCTGTGCTGTGTGCTCTTCTAAGTCCTTTTATGAGTCTATGTTACTTTATTTAAATGATTTGATTAGAATTTGCCTCTTTCACCTATGAATTTCTAAATCCCAAACATTTTTTTCAGAAAACCTAAAATCTAAAGTCATTTATTCAAACTAGGCTTGGGTGTGTTGACTCACAGTCAGAAATAAATGTCTAGATTTAACGAAGAAGGTTTGGAAGTTAAGAATATAACGCTAAGATTTTGAGAGAGCGTCTACATCAATTGGCAGCAATTCTATCTGAAGACCTGGCTGTCCATTCAATTCAACAAAGGCTTACACGATTTCCCTTCAGAGCTGAGATGTCAATCAATCGGCGATACGGCCTCCATTGAGGCTGTGTGCTCGCAGAGCAGGAGGAAATGCCGTGGACGCCATTGTCAACGGACAGTGCAGCCAGCGTGGAGCACGTCAAGCGGAGGCTATCAGATCATCAGGTTAAATTGGAGTATTTCGGGTTATCTGTGCATTGTGTTACTTCAAAGGCAGATACAAATAAATATATGTGTACAAAAATACAAAATAATTTATTGGTCACAATTAGCATTTACATTACGTTTAGACGTGATTAAGCCTCCTTTTAGGCGACTAAGGGACTTACTAGAGAATGGGCAGCAGCGTCCTCTATGCATTTTACCACCATACTGCGATCGCCAACCCGCCTGGCAAGCGTGGCGATTATGACAAAGCCCCCCAAATTGGGGAGGCCTAAGTCCAGCAGTGGATGTCTTACGGCTGAAATGATGAAATGATGGGCCTCCTTTTAAGCAAACAATGCCTGTATTAGGAAACTCCAAAATAATCAGCAGATAATCATTATGTTCTAGTTTCTCACTTTTAATATAAATTCATCTTTTTTTCATCATCATCATTTCGGGTCGGTTTCCAGTCTCACCTTATCTGCCTATCTGACCGCCACAACACTATAATACCCTTTTGTAAAACAGGTTGTCAGACTTTCAGGCTTCTGACGACCCGTAACGTCTGTCAAAGATCCACAAACCGACCCCGGCAAGCTTATCTTAGCGTGATAAATTGACCCGTGTGGCTGTTAGAACTTAATCACGAGACTCAAATTATTCAGAAAATTTCAGTATTACAATATTATTAACTTTCATCAAGTCTTTCAATTATTCTGATTCTGTAGTTTCTGCCTACCCCCATGGCAAGAAGGCGTGACTGTATGTATGAATGTGTGTTAATTACAAAGTAAAAATTTAAATAACAGGCATGTGGTACGATTGAGCTATCGTTAATATGCCTATATTAAATTTCAGTCTATCTAAACTGAAACGGCATGGCCCAGGGGCATAAGTGGTATCAATTCAATTCACTGATTTCGTCTCAATTCGATGAATTAATAAACGAAGCACATTGATTTGACACTCAACAAGTATCAAGACGTCGCGTCGGTAATTGTTACATTGCATCGATTCTATCATGTACCTAATTATTAACTGATGCATGCATCATGCAGAATGACATCTTTAAGATTTCATCGTACGAAAAGATTTGTACAGAACAAACCCACATACAATGTATATCTAAGTATGCAAACTAGCACTATATTTTACGATCTTCCAAGTTAATTGTGTGAAACTGTTTACATTACTTTTGGGTAGGTAGGTACTTCAACTGATATACATCTACATGTTTTTTCACAAATAGGGTAACCTGGTCTATGAGTACGCAGCCGATAAGAGTACGCAACACAAGAAGCCGAGAAGTTGTTTACGATACGCGGCTAACTTCAGTTGTATTTTGATCTCGACGACGATAAGAAGTGCCGGGCGAAAAAAAAATCATATCCAGCGGAAAACACAGAAATTACGTAAGTCTGAAGATTTTTACTCAAAACCTTAATTATTTTTCTCATTTTGCAAGTATTATTGGGACAAAAAAGCAATTATTTAGTAAAAGCGAGGTAAATAGTGAAGTATTCAAAGACGTTACATAAAGCATGCAGCGAACCTAATTCCGGTCAACGCCAAAAGATGGCAGTAAACTCCGCTCAAATAAGATTAAGCTAGAATGTGTATGAGTACGCACTTGTGCATCTTCTAAGAGTACGCGCGTACTCTTACACGCAATTTTTTTGATGTTCATTTTGTTATCATATTATTAATTTGTTAATTTTATTCACAGGATGTCTAGACGTCAGAGAAAAGTACAAGAAGTTTTTGTACTCCGGAACAGTGGCTGGATGCTAAGAAATGCGTCGAGGCAGGCGAATCAAATAGGGCAATTGCTAAATCATTAGGAATGTATGAAGCCACTTTGCGGAAGAGACTGAAGAGTTCATCTCCAGCTTTAAGCTTGGGCAGGTACTCTAAAACCTTTTCCAGTGAAATGGAAAGAGAGCTGTGCAATTATATTTAAAAAGTAGATCATATGTAACTGTTGAATGTGAAAATTGTGTGACAGGAAATTCTCCGCAGCCTTCGTGCTCAAAAATTGATACACCTATTCAGCCATTACTTGAGACAGATAGAGCCCGTACACCACTTGCCTGTCTTCAAATTCCAAACGTCAAATCGCCTCTTGTCACACTTGAAGATGTAGCCCCACTACCACGAGCTGAATTTTTGTCAAATCATCAAATGACTTCTCCCGCTCTGGGCGGATGCCCATGTGCCAGGGTCACGGTATCTCTTTCGAACAATCTCGCGACCCTGGCAGTCCGCAAAAGAGCTAAGTCGGATATTTTGAGTGGGTCTCCATATAAAGTGGCTCTCGAGGATTCTTTGGCTTCAAAGAAAGTACCAAAACCGAGTTCAAAGACTCTGCCTAAAAAATCCAAAAAACCATTTAAAGTGCCAAAGACAACGCCCAAAAAAGGTTTGGAGATGCCCAGCTTATACTGAAATGAACGTTGACCCCCCCGCAGAAGACTGGATAGGATGCTCAAAATGCTCCGAATGGTGGCACGAAGCTTGCACAACATATGAAGGCCGTGGACATTTTATTTGCAACCTCTGCAAATGATAAAAAAATAAGTACTACCTGCGTACTCTTATCGACATAAATGCGTACTCTTACACAATAGTCCATGTAAGAGTACGCAATTCCCACTTCTGATTATTTTTCTAATAGAAAGAGTTAAATCGTAATTTTGTTATTTTTTCTGTTTTTTTATGATAGATGATTAAATTGTAGACGCAATAAATGGCTTGTTGATTTTCTTTATTTCATTTTGTTTTTTTTAGAAGACTTCAAACCTTAAGTGCGTACTCCTAGACCAGGTTACCCTAAATATGAAAAATTGTGGAATTCCTACAGACAAGCACGTAGAAAAAAAAAATACAATAAAATTAGATTCATTTAATGAAGTCATCTAAATAAATTTTATAAGATACTAGCTTCTGCCCGCGCTTCGTCCGCGTTAAATTTCTTGTTCCCCCGACCTTTCCCGTCGCGTGGAATCACCTACCCGTGCGATTTTTCCCGTTTTTGCAACATTTTTCATTACTGCTCCGTTCCTCTTAGTTGTAGCGTAATGTTATATAGCCTATAGCCTTCCTCGATAAATAGGCTACCCAACACAAAAAGAATTTTTCAATTCGGATCAGTAGTTCCTAAGATTAGCGCGTTCAATCAAACAAACATACAAACAAACTCTTCAGCTTTATAATATTAGTTTAGATTTGTTTGGTAGGGACTAATCTTCGGAACGGCTCGACCACTTTTAATGCCATTTAGAACGGGGATACTATGATTCCTGGTTTAGAAGATAGGCCACTTTTTATCGCCAAACCACGCGAGCAAGGCCGCGGTCCGAAGCTAGTTCTAAACTAAAAAGAAGAAACCCAATCCCATTAGCTAAAAATACATTCAAAATGGAAACTACCTCGTTTCAATCTCAATCAACGTATTAATACGTACACTATAATGTCCGTAACGACGCAGATAACCCGTCCGTCCGTATCACTCATGTTTATCCGTGTATGAAGTCCACTGAAATTTAACAGTCTGTTAATTCAGCGCCCTGCGAGGGAGGCAGTGTGCGCAGGCGCCCACAAATCAAGTTGGCCTCCCGTATCCCTAGATAATTTGTTCTAATTGAAATTCAAGTCATTGACATAGCCATCGAAGGTAATCGAGTTTCTACAAGCATAGTCCGGACATACCCGGTTATATCCGGGCGGTGGACTATGTATGTAGTGGTGGTGAGTTATTGATAAGGTAGAATTTAGTAGCTATATATAAGTTTGATCTTTAGATCAGTGGTGGCCCAGTGAAAACGTCGGTAACTAACGAGTTCTAATTCGTAGGTTCGAACGCTGACAGACACTTTCATTTGAGTGAATTATTTCATCTGCTCTCGAAACTTTAATCAACACATCTTGAGGAAACTGGTATGTATTAGAACAAAAAAAAAAAAAACAAATACATGCGATATCTACCAATCCGCACTGTGCCCACGTGGCCCAGGGTGTTCATAAATAAGTGTCATTAAGTGAGAAAAAAAAAACGAATAAACACGAATTTGTGGTTAGCCGAACTAAAAAATTGAATATAATTAATCGTTTAAATAACTAAAAAATAACGCGCTATAATAGAAAACCGAAACCTAAAAATAATAGTGTAGAAGCGTGTGATGCTTTTTGAGGCATTTTTATAATAACTCTACTTTCATCAGTATTTATCGATAAAATATTTACATCAATTGATATCAAGGTTTTCTATTACTGCGTTATTTTTAGTTTTTTTGTAACAATTATTTTTTACCAGCTATTTAGTTTTTTTTTTTTTTTCATAAAAAGTATCCTACGTCACTTCTAATACCTCCAAGAATGTGTAAAAAGTTTCATGATGATCGGTTCAGTAGTTTTCGCGTGAAAGTGTAACAAACAAACTAACATTCACATTTATAATATTATAATCTGCCTGCTCTTAACCTCGATCACATCTGATGGAAAGTGATAAATGAGGTCTGTTATACACTTACAAAAAACTGGCCAAGTGCGAGTCGGACTCGCGCACCGAGGGTTCCGTACAAACCTGCAGGTATTCACGGTTTATGCATAAGGTTTATGTTTATGAAATTAAATGTTTTTTTTTTCTAATTTTTATATTTGTGTTGACTGAATGAAAGGTAAATTGTGGTTTACGATTTATGACATATTAAAAAAAAACTACTTACTAGATCTCGTTCAAACCAATTTTCGGTGGAAGTTTACATGGTAATGTACATGATATATTTTTTTTAGTTTTATCATTCCCTTATTTTAGAAATTACGGGGGGGGGGGGACCACACACATTTTACCACTTTGGAAGTGTTTCTCGCGCAAACTATTCAGTTTAGAAAAAAATGATATTAGAAACCTCAATATCATTTTTGAAGACCTATTCATAAATACCCCACACGTATAGGTTTGATGAAAATTTTTTTTTTGAGTTTCAGTTCTATGTATGGCGAACCCCAAATATTATTGTATTTTTTCTATTTTTAAAAATCTTAATGCGGTTCACAGAATACATCTACTTACCAAGTTTCAACAGCATAGCTCTTATAGTTTCGGAAAAAAATGGCTGTGACATACTTGGACAGACAGACAGACAGACAGACATGACGAATCTATAAGGGTTCCGTTTTTTGCCATTTGGCAACGGAACCCTAAAAAAAGTAATATTAATTCAGTGTTTCAAAAACTATCAAATAACTGTTCGCAAAAGGTTTTTGTCTTTAATTTATGAAGTTGTGTACGAATACTACTACCTAATCTTTATGTTGCGACCTGTTAAAAAGCTACTTAGGACC
Source organism: Aporophyla nigra (assembly GCA_947507805.1). Lineage (NCBI taxonomy): Eukaryota > Metazoa > Arthropoda > Insecta > Lepidoptera > Noctuidae > Aporophyla > Aporophyla nigra. The sequence goes on along the minus strand of OX382291.1, from coordinate 4,696,457 downwards.
ATTGCAATACTAGTAAGTGCTGTACCATACAGTTTCTACAAGGTATGTCGATACCATTAGCAGACCACTTCCCCATCACTAACGCAATAGATGACGTCAGGTCTAAGCTTTTAAACAATCTTCAAAGTAAATGGATTTTCATTGAAAATTACAAAATGAGATTTTAGAGTAGCTTTTAAATTAATCTGTTTTAAACCGCGTAGTGAGCCGATGATATTTTTCGTTCGTTTTTTTTTAACATATTATCGAATGTATAAAGATCCCTTCGAAGGGGAACAGATACCTATTGCTATGACGGCTAAGGGCTTTTACAGACAGGCGCGACGCGACTCCGTGGGAACGATTTCCATAATGTTTTCATAAACAATGTTCCATCAGAGTTACGACGCGCCTTCCGTTGAACCAGTACTAGTTTTTAATAAATGCGTTATTTGCTCATGTGTAAAGTTAGAAACTGAAAAGATTTTATTTAGAATAGCTGTAGCTATTCAAATGATAATTATAGAAACTCTTTCTCTCAAGAAAGCGTTTCTAACCGGGATATTATTTGATCAAGTTTGATTTCGCTTCTAGCATTTATCACTGTCATTTTAAAATTGTTCAGTGTATGTAAAGAATAACACCATCTGAATCGGGCGTGTCGACTATGAAGGCACAGAATTTAGTTTTTTTTAAATACTTTTACAATGTATGGAGTCCAGTGTGTTACTGAAGTTTAGTTACAAACCACCCATATTCCGTGTAGGGTTCCTAGTTAGCCCCGAAGCAGAAATTGACAGTGTTTTACGGAGACCATTAGTAACTGGAGCCTCCTCTCCAAGAGCTGAACACCGACGGCGGTATAAAAGCCTCCTGTGGATATTCAAAGCTTTGTTGTGTGAAACTGTCTATATTTACATACTAGCTTCCGCCAGCGGCTTCGCCCGCGTGAAAATTCAACCCCCCAATTCACCCTCTTAGGGATGGAATTTCAGAAAACCCTTTCTTAGTGGATACCTACTCTTCACAAAGAATACACCCTCCAAATTTCATGTCTCTAGGACCAGCGGTTTAGGCTATGCGTTGATATATCAGTCAGTCAGTCAGTCAGTCAGTCACTCAGGACTTTGAATTTTATATATATAGATTACTAACTATTTTGCATACGATGGTGTTTTTTTCCTATTTTTGTGTGAAAATCTTAATGCGGTTCAAAGAATACATCTTCTTACCAAGTTTCAACAACATGGCTCTTATAGTTTCGGAAAAAAATGGCTGTGACATACTTGGACAGACAGACAGGCCCTTGCCCTTTAATGAGACTCTATTGTACAATTTTTCCCTTAATCCTTGTGTACTTATATAAGTTTTTCTGTCTGTACAAATAAACATTTTATTATTATTTTATTATTATTATTATTAACAGACAGACAGGCAGACATGACGAATCTATAAGGGTTCCGCGTTTTTTGTCATTTGGCAACGGAACCCTAAAAAGAAGTTTTAAGATCAAATATATAAAAATAATAACAAAGAAAGATAACGTCAGAGTTATTGAACCGTCGTGTTTAAGTCTTAAAAAACGAAAACGTGAAGCAAAATCTTTGTACCCCTTTTTACGAAAATAACGCGGAAGGACTTTAAACCGTGCAAACTTCATACTCCCCGTATGAAGTTTGCACGGTTTAAAGTTTAAATGGAGAAGGAGTGCATTTATTTTTATAATATTGCATTAGAAATACGTAAGATTATAGAAAAACGTGATCAAATGTCGACCACGTTAATTGAATCAAAGGTCACGCAAATTTAAAAAGAATTCTTTAAAAAAATTGAAAAAGTTCAAACCTCATAACGTGCTAACTTTAGAAACTGATTTAGAAATAAATATCGACCGACGCCTAAAAATAAATAAACTATATCATAAACTTTATCTTTAATAGCAACCCGATCCCGTTTTCAAGTTTACTGAATCAAAGGTCACGCAAAGTTAAAAGAAAATGTTAGGAAAAGTTCAACCCTGCAGTTTTGCTAACTTTAGAAGCTAAACTAAAGATAAATGTGACCGGAGACTAAAGAATAAATAAACTATATTGTCAACAGCTACTTGATTATTTTTCCAGTTTACTGAATCAAAGGTCGCGCACATCTAAAGGAAATCTTAGAAGAAAAGTCTTCATGTTGGGGAACATTAAACAGAAAAACTTCACCTTTCTAGACTTTCTAATTAGGTTTCATAAAATTATGGAAATGTAGGCTATTGTAGGAGGCGTTTAGTGTTGGTACCAACAAAAATAAGATTTTTATTAGATTTAAGTTACCAACTTTAAAACTTTCAAAGACTTTGGATGAGTCCAAAGTCTTTGAAAGTTTGGTGACGTAGTTGAATTTTGACGTCATCTTTTGTCGTGTCGATACGAGCTGCTCATGTCGTTTTTGACAGATTAGCTATAAAGCTCCGCTGATTTTTCTTTCAGAAATTTTAAGGTCTTAAGCTGAGCACGGCTGGGTAATATATGGTCGCCAAATAATTTTCCACGTCTAGAGAAGTCAAAATCATACATTTTGATTTTTAAAATAAAAACAAAACCTGGTCATCAAACGACATAGAAGAATCAATTGAAAATTTCATAGAGGTAAAATCCATCTAGCTTTTGGTGCTTCAAGGTTATAATAGACAACACACATAGATGCCTACGCGTGAAAAACATATCCCTCTTTTATGTCGCGCAATCGGGTAAAAAGACGTCAATAGTCACTCACACACGACTAACACGACATCCTATCATTTTGAAACGAGTTGAGACAAGATGATAAATCTTAAGACAACTTAGTAAGTATCTCTGACATTTCAAACTCCACAAGCCCTAATCTTAACCACCAACAACCCTAATCCCAAGCCAATCAGCGGAAAGACCGCGAAAATAAACAATTCCAATTTCAAAAAAAGCTACAAATCCCCCTACATAAGCCGAAAGTAGTTGCGGTGATAGCGGCCGCAGTTGACTCGCGCGGGCTGTCAGCGGCCACACTAACAGGTTGCTAGATTTGCCCACTATTTTTACGTGTCCCGCACTAGTGATGCGACACGTCACACCTGTTGTTGGTCGCGGTCGTACTTACAATAGTGTGGTGTGTAGGGTTTTTTTTCGGCCGTTTTTTCGTAATCGATGCTTTTTTTTGTGAATTGCTGCGTGATGTCGGGGTATGTCTGCTTTCAATGAGGATTTGGTTCGGTTAACTGTTATAACTGGACAGACAATGTATTGTCTCAACCTAATCTATTGTGGTTATGCATCTGTTCTATAAATTCTGATTTCAAAATAGAGGTTTCTCCCTACACCTATAGGCGACACTAAAGCTCTTCCTCACTAATAAACTAATCTAAACTCGGAGGGGAGACCAAAAAAGACGCAATAAAAATATACTTCCTTATGAATAGTTAAGCTAGGAAATCTATCAGTTTTCCTAGTAAGCATTTTTGGAACTATCAAGCCTATATTTAGATACTTAATAAAAGTTGTAATGTACTATTTCTGTTAAATCCGATCAAAACATTTTGTTGGCATCCAGACTAGATAAAAGAGAAAACAAGAACAGGTCACAAAACCCCAGTCCACCCAAAAAAAAAAACGAGAGCGATCAAACAAACAAACAAAAAAAAAAAATGAACCCTTTACGCACAAAAATCGACTTAGCCGCATCACTAACGTCGAGTACACACACGCAGTGATAGCGAATGATTCGGTATCGCGTACACCGCCCAATTAAACAGTTTTTGCTCCTCTACACATTTGTAGCGAGTAATGTTCGGCGTGTTTATGCGATCGCCCATGAATACAATGACCGCTTGCGGTACCTATGGGGGGTACGCAACTACGCGCGCCGCACATGTAGCTAGTGCTTTTTGGAACTAATTACTTACGAAATAAATTCCAAAGTGCAGCGAATATTACACTCATTTAGTGCCGGAACGTATTAGCTGTTAAATAATGATGTTACAATTGATGTTCGTAACTAATTGGTTTGTTGGAATAATGGATTTATCATCTAAATTCAGAGCATTCCATACGTTTTCCTGCGCCTGAAATTTGCTTATGTCTAATTATTCGGTGTAACAAAATATTGACTTTGGCTATGATAAATGATTTTATTTCTGTAAGTAGTTTTGTACATTCATATTTTTAAAACTAGATGAGGTCGGCGTTTCCTATCTGACTACTCGAAGAAGAAAAACCGAAAATAAGAAAGAAGTCTCTTATAAAGACCAGAAATTATAAGTATTGGTGAGAGAGAGTCCGAAAGACAACAGACCAATTTACAGAATTCCTAAAATCTCTATGTTTTTTTTTATGCAAATATGACTGGATGGAAGCCCTGTGTAAATTTAATTGAATCAGTAAAGTAAAAGCTGCAAGAACAGAAACTGCCCGCGGGAACGTACGAAGCGAGCTAGAATTCAGAGGCACCCCGACATAGATTGGTGATGTTTGAATACCCTATGTCACAAATAAAACGATTCGACATCGCTGACGGGGTTTTGACATCTAAGAAGAGTATTCGGCTTATCGTTTTACAAAATCCAAATATTTTTGACACGGTACGCAGGGCTCCTTGCAAGATGCAGGGGGGACAGGACTAAAGCAGTGACCGAATGCCATCGTAGGATTGGATGACGAGTCGTCGGTCATCTAGTGGAGAGATGGGCTGACTCAGACTCAAACTCAAAGAATATTGAAATATGAAAAAGGGGATCAGTTAGTCGGAAACTTAAAGCTAATTGCTCATTCAAAAACGTAGATCTCTATGTAGAAGAGCGGGTAAGAAACTCCAAGGACACTCTTTTAAACAAAGATATTACAAAAGCTTGGGAGTTCTTGTTGCTTCTATGTGAGAAAAATGAAAAAAAAATAATAATGAAGAAACAATTCTAAACATAAGATAAACCCTGGAAGCTAGGAGATGACTAGTCTCAACTGACGGCGCCCGTTCACGAACTTGACGAACAGATCAGCACCATCCAGCTCAAACATTTAGTAGGAAACCGAATAGTTTAACACACGCGCCACCATCAGTGAGACAATTAAAAATCCTGTGATCAGAAGCGAGAGGAATGGCACAAGAAAAGAAAGGCATGTTCAGTATGAACTGAATGAGCAGAAGCAGTGAAATTTAGCAGTAAATAATGATGATATCCCAAAGCAACATAGAAAATACACTAAACAGACTAAACTGTCAGTTCCCAATTATTACCAATCAGTTATTACCAAACGAACATTAAACACTAATTTCTCGAGTTACAGAACACCACTCAATCATACCGCTGATAATCCGCAGTTAACTTAACACTCATCTGATCAACAATTTAAATGCAATCTCGACTAAAATCACGGCAAAAGCATGGCGGCGCCAATTTAAACCGGCCTGTCAACCGTTCATCAATAATGTCAGTTAAACATGATGAATTAAATTCCGTGTAAAACTCGTATGGGTGACGCAAAGTTGAGGTGGGAAATTTAATTGAAATATCAACTATGGGACATGTTTCCGGTAATTTTATTATTGCTCTATATGGATTTGGTTGGAAGCCGTGTTGGCAGTGTGGTCTCAACCTGGATTATTATAGTTTAGCGATGGCATACCGCATGTTGAATGAAATGGAATGATCACAAATCGTTCGTAAGTTCGCAGCTGAGAAAAGTTTCTTTTCAAGTTTAGTATAGCCTGTAGCAATGGCTTTCTGTCTAATATTTCATAGGATCGACAGCCGTTTTTTTAATAACTTTGGCAGTATCAATCTGACTAGAAAACCTCTAATTTCCCTACATTTATGACAAGTTTTCGATGGTGACTAGATTTTGACCGTTTCTAATTACGGAAATGAGCCTTAGCCAAAAATAAATGAACTTAAGGCATACACGAACTAAGACGTTTCACAACGTCTGTATAAAGTGCGTATTTGTTGCGAATTCTGCAGTGAGTGATGGCCATACAACACGTTGTCGACAATCATGTCGGCTGACTGTTTTTGCTCATTATACTGACGAATTTATTGCGTTACGCCTCAGTGGGCAAGAGTGCTAAGCTCGTATAAATCTTAGGGTTCCAGCACATTGTTCTGTGGGTGATATTGCGTTCTGGATCAGTGGGATATTTTATTATTAATTCATAAGTGGACACAAAAAGTGTAAGTGGTTTGCGCTATTGAATGGAAATATTATCTATATTATGGGTAAAGTCGGCCATGTCCGCGGGTTTTGCAGCATAATTTGACTTAAAACAAAACTACACTAGGATCTTAACTTGGCTTCGGCTATTTTAAAATGGGCACAGGTCACTAGTGAATTAATCTTACAGGTCATATCTTATATATGTTACGGCTAAAGGTGGGTGTGAACATAAACTTAAGATTAGCCGGCTAAACTTAGGTTTATCTTCGAGGAGGTGTTAATGTTAGTTTCTTCTATCTTTAGCCGGCTAAACTTAAGTGTAACTGGAGGCCCTTGGCTAAAAATGTAGAAGGAAATGAAAAAGGAAACAATGTAATAATGTTTACTATTTATAATGTTTAATATGGAGGTATTTGTTGGAACATGATAAACTAGAATGGCATATCGAATTACAAAGGACATTATTTATTCGGCAGCGGCATTTGCGTGTACCACATATTGTCTTGCAATTACATCTTTGAAAGCCTTGTCCACCTGATGTTGACTGTTCATTAGCAAGCTAGCGAACAGTCATTTTCACCAAACTGTAACGGTTTACCAACAGTCGATTGGTCCATGAACCGTTGGTCAACATTATTTTTAACCCACTAACTTTTCATCCAAAGGACTTTTCACCCACGAACGTTTCGCCAACATAACTCAACGTCAGTGATACTTGAGCTCACATAGTACACTAGGTTAGGTTAGGTTAAAACTGTGACCTCCTACGCACGAGCCGAGCGAGCGAAGCGAGCGGTGCCGCGGCAGCGGCCGGCGAGTGCTAGAAACGACTGCGTGCCGCACGGTAAAGCATTCACTGACGTTGAGTTATGTTGGCGAAACGTTCGTGGGTGAAAAGTCCTTTGGATGAAAAGTTAGTGGGTTAAAAATAATGTTGACCAACGGTTCATGGACCAATCGACTGTTGGTAAACCGTTACAGTTTCCATTTTCACTGACGACACTTTTTCCAATTCTACGAATTTTTGTTCACAAACTGTAAACTGATTTTGCGGAAATTTTTAGCCGTTTCATTTCGGTTAATGTGCACATTAGCCGGCTAAAGATGGAATATCACGACGCAAACTAACATGATATCGAACTTTAGCTGCTTCTCGAAGATAAACCTAAGTTTAGCCGGCTAATCTTAAGTTTATGTTCACACCCACCTTTAGCCGTAACATATATATATGATTCTGCACAAAATACAGTCTGAATCTAGAACTAAGTTATTTTAAGACCGTGGAACTAATCACAGTTTGAAATTTGAATTTTAATCAAATTTTTAGAATTCGAATGATTCGTTGTATGTAAAACCAAGGTAGCCGACATAGCCCGAAGAATTGCCAAACTTAAGTGGCAGTGGGCAGGGCACATTGCTCGCAGAACAGATGGCCGATAGGGTCGGAAGGTTCTGGAGTGGCGACCGCGTACTGGAAGACGGAGCGTTGGAAGGCCTCCCACAAGATGGACCGATGACCTGGTGAATCCCGCAGGAATACGTTGGATGCGAGAAGCAAAGAATAGGTCGAATTGGCGGTGCTTGGGGGAGGCCTATGTCCAGCAGTGGTCGTCTTTCGGCTGAAATGATGATGATGATGATTGTATGTCCTGAAAATACACAGATACAAGTTGACACTTGATTTAAGTGTGATAGATAGTCAGGCGAAAAATAAATTTGTTAATGACCCCCCCATGCTAAAGACCTTTTTTACAAGGGCCACAATGGGCAGAGCAAGGGAGAGCAATGGTAGCCCAGTGGTATCGGCCCTGCTTTACTGGCTGTGGCTTCGAACCCAGGCAGGTGCTTTATTTGTGTGAATAATTTCATCACCTTTACTCTCAAAACGGTGAAGAAAAACATCGTGACGAAACCAGTATGTCCTAGAACCAAAAATTCGAAGACATGTAACATCTCATGTGGGCCCGCGTGGTAGTTTACGACCCACTCCCTCTCACCGAGACGAGTCATGTGTCCCAGCAGTGGGAACAATAAAGGATGATTAAGAAACGGGGTCATACGGTCATACACCTATGGATATTAAAATAGTAAAAATTCATTTCTTTTTCTCAACTTTCTTTTGTTTTTTCCATAGTCTATGCGCAGATACGTTTTCAGTGAATTTATACATTACTCGATCAGCGTGGGTCAGAATTTGACTTCAGTAAATAAACTGTATGAAATGTGTTGCTATCATTAGAACTGTTTACTTACGTCTTTTGTTTGATTTCGGAGTTGGAAATAGCTAAAAGATGCGAAAGCCAGCTATTATTAATAACAGTCGTATTAGCTTGCTTATTAACTGTTATTTGTGACGATGGGGCCGAAAATCTCTGGAGTGGCGACCGCGTAATGGAAGACGTAGCGTTGGAAGGCCTCCCACAAGATGGACCGATGACCTGGTGAAGGCCGCAGGAATGCACTGGATGCGAGAAGTATAAAACTAGTCAAAGTGGCGGTGTTTAGAGGGGAGGCTTATGTTCAGCACGCGTAGCATGACCACCGTAGAAATGGGTTTTGTCTATTCTTGGTAGAATAGAAATAGAATTGTCATGCTACGCCAGCATAAAACGGTACAAATCTTTCTACAATCTGTAATTTTATCTATTCTTCCGTCGACAAAACCCATTTCTACGGTGGTCATGCTACGCGTGCAGCAGTGGGCGTCTTTCGATTGAAATGATGATGATGAAAATATGTGTGTTTTTTAAATGATGAAAATATGTTTTTTATGCCTCGTTTTCTCGTTTTAATTAATGTACCCTCGTTATACTTGTTTTGCCTGTCCAAAGATCTGCCTAAACGTGAGAGTAAATACGACTCTTCTCTACCCTACGACTCGGACGTATCGTAGACTTGTCGCGCAGTTGTTGCTGCTAGTTTCAATTAACGATAATTTACCTACTCATTAAAGGGGTTTGTGGCTAATAATAACAGTCACGCGGATCGAACAATCAGGTAAAGCTACGCTCACAGCGGTTGGTTCGCGGATGGATGATTTTTAAATACCAAGACACTTCCATACAGTCCTTACCGGTCGTCAGAAGCTCGAAAGTCTGACAACCGGTATATCAGAGTATCGTATTACGTAGTAACTGGGTTATTAGGAGTGCCTGTCTGTATTCGAACCTTCGTTCAACCACACGTAAGTTGCGCTCGTTACCCCCATCACTGCCCTCACGTAATTTACCCACCACTAATTAGCTACGTATTGTCAATGACAGGTAGATAGGCATCACGTCTTAGGGTCCAGAGACCTCGGTATAGACTCTGTGATGGTCCCACATGTACACTAACAGATCCAAATATAGCAATAAACCTGGGGTAGTCTTAACGCAGAATTAGTAATGACAGTACGAATATAAACACTGGCAGTCTTAATACAGAACCCTATCTATGTTTAGTTCTAACCGAAAGCTCAGAACCAGTTTTGTCATTTCCAACTTTATTTCGAGTTAGTTAAAGTTCTTAATACAATAATGACTACTGAGCACCGAAATAAGATGGCAGTTTTGTAAAACAAAAAGCGAAATACCTATAGTTTTCATCATCATCATCATTAGTCTAGCCTTTTCCCAACTATGTTGTAACTGAATAACAGTATTTTACATTGTGCGACTGCCAATCTGACCTCCGCAACCCAGGTCATACGATATCTCTTGGTAAGACTGGTTGTCAGACTTTCGGGCTTCTGACGACCTTACAGTTCTCAATGCAACCCAAAAAACTACTAAATTAGAACCATATTAAACATCAATACAGTTCTCTAAAATATAAACCATATATGACCATATAAATGAATAAACAGAATTATTATGATACATAGATACTTACTTATTTAAAAATCATATAAATTATGTTAATACATTTTATAGATAAATAAGCGATTTATTGGTTCATTCTACGACATCTCCTGACCAAATGATTTTCAAAAACAGAGCTTCCTCTCTCCTATCCTTTTGCTGTGCCCTACAGGGTCCATAATGATCTAAATTATATAATTACCACCTAAGTTCACATTATGGTAAAGCAATAAAGATATTGAGTATTGAAATAAGAAGAGGTTTTTCGCGAACATATTACTATTTCCAGAAAAGAAAATTTCAAGAGCTTATAACTAGTTATTTCAGAGAAACATGTAAGAAGGATTTTCTAAAATTTTCCTAGAACACTGTCTAGAGCTCTCAATCAAATACATGTTTCATCTTCAGTGAAGTAGCAATTACGAAATATTTTTACATCCCAACAAATACTAACTGAGCAACTGAAAATAGTAAGTCCTCTTCCGAAGAAAAGCAGTTATTATAGGACGTTAGTAAAGAAATAGTTAATGGGAAACATTCGTATTGGAAATGACGTCACGAGAAAGGAATTGAAAATAACGAGATTAGGTCTCCTCCTGTATCTAGTCCTTTTTAGCAAATGCCGAGATTCTGAGGGATTATGGAAGACCGGCACTACAGGGTACGTACCGTGTGGTGCCGGACGTAAAGAATAACACCACCCCATTTCTTCCCGTGGGTGTTGTAAAAGGCGACTAAGAGACATACTAGAGAATGGGCGGGCAGCAGCGTTCTCTATGCATTTTACCACCATACTGCGATCGCCAACCCGCCTGCCAAGCGTGGCGATTATGGCAAAGACCCCTAAATTGGGGGGGGGGGGCTAAGTCCAGCAGTGGACGTCTGACGGCTGAAATGATGATGATGATGATGGAAGACCGAAATATGCACAGTTAACAGTTAACCTCTCCCGTCGCACTGACGCGATTACGGGGCAGCCGAAAAATGTCCTTTGCGTCCCGAAGACTCGATATCGCGTCCTATGACTTCACAACCGAAAACACCATCACGGCATAGAAAAAAGCATTTTTGTCGCGTGAAGTTATAGGACGCGATATCGAGTCTTATTGCACAATACATACATCCTAATAAATTTGTTTGCTAAATAACGTAAATAACGCGATGAATCTTGTTGTAAAATATTTCATCAGCACTGCTCTTAAAATGGTGAAGGAAAACATCGTGAGGAAATCGGCATGTTCTAACACAAAACATTCGAAGACAGGTGCCCGCGTGTCGGTGGCATACGGCCCACCCCCTCTCACCAAAGTGAGGGCTGTGTTCCAGCAGTCAAAGCCTTATAGGATGATTATGAGCGGAAGACAACCCAGATTTCTCAATCCCATGAAGCAAGTCTGTTGTTCTTAATCGGGCAGAAATCCAGAATTCAAGATGTCACAGAAAATATTCCTAAAAAAATCTCAATGACATTATCACTGATTCAGTGATCAAACCAAATCTAACATTCTACACCTATATACAGTCATGTTTGCAATCGGAGAAGACAAAACTCCAATAACAAAGTGATTTTCCGCGCTTTACCAATACAAAGTACAGATTACTTAATTCATAGTTTTGTATTACTTTCGACAAGACACGTAAAAACGACACTTTTAATAACATCTGTACACACTTTTAATAATACAGTATCTACTAGGATTACACTGAATGAAATTGAAAACATTGAAGTGGAATATTTTGATAACATACGCTAAAGAGTATGAATGAAAGACATGTCATTGATAAACTCTAGGCAGCTTTATGGTTTACCGTAACTATAACCCGCGGTTTCACTTGCGACCTTTTTTTTGTTAATGTTGTGACGTAAACTTTTGCATTCAAATACAATGCTGGGTTTGTGGAATGGGAAGAGGGATAGACGCAGCCAGCGAATCGTCCATGTCAAACTAACTTATTTTGAAACGAAAAGAAAATAGAAAAGTGACCCGACCTGCGACTAAAATTTGGGGGCCAAACGAATCGAATCAAAAGAGAGCCAACGTCATGCTATTTTTACAAACGCAGATAAAGGTAAATAAGAACATAGCAAATTGCCGTTAATAACTGGAAAAAACCAGTGTTTATGTAAAACAAACGATTCAACTTTAGTATGGAAAAAGCTGGGCATTTCATTTGCTCGCTTTAAAAATATCCGGGAGGCGAGAATATTCATACAAAATATTCAATAACTCGGAGTTCATCCCGGCTGCCCAGTCGACGGCATTTGAAGCACAAGGACTGTGTTTGAATTGAAACAGATTGATAAATAAAAGTATGTGGGACATTTTTTGACGCGACTAATCCCACCGGTCACCGTTTGTTTGACTGATTTGATTAATATTCTGACAACATTTCATTGAATATCACTGTAAAAATAAAATGTTTGCTGAATAACTTACACCTCTACATCATATGTTTAAGTCACTTTTCATGTGTGTCTGACGGCATTGTTCTTTTGAACTGCGCGATAGATTTTGATACAGTTTTGACAATCATTTAGAGAATTTATTCCGGAAGGAGAATATGTAAAAATCACAAATATTACACTTACATACAGCGTTATTTTTAAACAAAAAAGTAATTTAATGATTGTTTTAGTGGGGTCATCGACTGCAATTAATGTAGAGACTTAATAGAACAGTTTAGATTTTTGTTTAAGTCAGTAACTAAGTCACGGGCGGGCGATGCGACGGGTTGGTAACTAATTTTTATATCACGAACAAAGTCGCGGGCAGTTGCTATTTTATAATATGCATATATATCGCGTGCACAGAACCGGGTGAGACAACTCAACCACTGCAATATTAACACAACAACAAAAAAAAAAGCGAAACAATCTAAGAGATTTTATTGTTCCGCGAAATTTATTGCACACAATAAAACGTAGTATAAATGAATTATTAACTATCGTTATATTAATAATTCATATCTACGTTATACTTATAATGTTAGTGTAACGGAAAATTTATTTTTATTCCTCCGAGTGCAGGTTACGCGCTTCATACGTAAGGAGTCGTAATTAAAATTAATGTAAAATAAATTCTATTATGTGTGTATTATTGGCGGAATTCCCAGTTAGTCATAATTATTTCCTAATAAGTAAGAAATACCCATTGCGAGCTTTTTTTAAGTCAAGGGGAAATATGACTTAGTAGCAAAGCCCGCGGGTTCGCCTGCGCGTTTGTCGGAATTTATCCCACGGGAACGTGCAACGAGCCAAAAAAGTCAAAGCTACTCTTATAACATCAGCTATACGTAAGTAAAAATCCCTTTAAAACCGTCCCAGCTGTTTCGGGTATTAGCTGGAACAAACAGACAGACATTTAAATATTTGAAAAGTTTTTTTTGTCAATAGTACCATAGGTAAGTAGGTAGGTATATACTTTCATATATGCATAATTATTGTAAACAGCTGGTATTTTGACATTACAAACAGCCACTACAGTTTTATTTATTTGTATATTTAGATTTATGCAGGCGTTTATATCATAAACTTCAGACATTACTAGTTAGTACGCCGATCGCAATCATTAGGTAATTTTCTACACATTTTTATGAAGTTATTTTATCTGTAACTGCTTTTTAATTCATAGCAAAGAGCTAATTATTTTTATAAACTTTTTATTTATCCTATGTACAGTGTACATCGAGAATTGAACGTAACAATGTATACGGGAAAAGCACATGACTACTTTTCTGGAATAATAATAAAATAATTTAACTCATCGCCTGAAGTAGACAACTGTTCAAAATGTATTTTAACATTACTTAAGGTAATTCCTGGTGAGTAGTTGTTAACCTATCAATAGCTATTAAGATCGAAAAGTAAGTTTGTTTGTTTGTTACGCTTCCACGCTAAAACGGCTTAACGGATTTGGATGAAATTTGTCACACAGATAGACCATGAGCTGGGTAAGATTATTTGCTATTTTTCATGCTGGTTAACAGACAAAATCACGGGCAATAGCTATCTTCGATAACACACTAATGCAATAATCGCTAAAAATTGACTAAACATGTAAATGCAATAATCCGGTGTCTAGTCATCACCATTGATTTATAATAAAAGGAGAAAACCCACTTTCTAATAAACTGTTAAATAACAATCTCACTTCTCCGAGTCTACATAATGTACAAAAAGTGTTGTTAGAAAAATCATGTTTTGATCCCACGGTGCGGCGCGGCCGTGGTATGAACTCGACTGCGGGGCGGGGCAACGCGAGAAATATTTATCTGCTTTAGACATTGTAAAATTTACAAGTGAAAACTTAGTTGCAACGTAGACAGCGCAAATTTACCCCTTCAGATTATAGTTATGCGAGGTTAACAGGACGCAGTGGCCAAAAGTACGCAATGAAATTTTCTCTGAGAGAGGCGGAAGGTCCGTGACCCTGGTTCCTCAATAATGTGTGCGCTACGGCCACCATTTTGTGTTTTTGGAATTAGAGCCACTATCTTCAGTTTACGTGCGGACTAACCAAAAAATTTGAAAAAAAAAAACAATGACTAAATAGTGTGTAAATTTAAAAAAAAGTACTACCTTTCTTCATCAAGTTGCAACTATATTTATTTTAAAAAGCGACATAATTGGTTGCAAATTTATTAAAAAATAACTCCTCTACTTTCGAAGGACAACAATATTACAGCATAAAAAAAAACCGAATAGATGAGGAGAAAAGTAAACAATATGGAGCGGAATCTACTTTTGCTTTTATTTTACCCAAATGCGTGTCTTTACCTAAATTTCCGATTATTTTAACCCACAAGTTCGGGTAAAGGTACGCAGCCTAACCAAACCACATTTTAGCTTAATATTATATTACTAAAGACCATATGATCTCTCGTCAAATATTTATTGCGATTCAGGAGTATAGAAAGAGAAAAAATTATAAGCGATCTTAATATTTTAATAGTTTCGGTTCAGTGGAGGGAGACAAAAAGAATAAGTCGTTTTACCCCAAACGAACTTACAAGTTATTCTTTCAAGCCGTCACAGACAGGCATCAATGCGACACTTAATTAATGCCTTATTTCTAACATTTCTCTTTAAGGCGCGGTGTTACCTCAATATTCACAAAACACTGGTGTCTTTGACAATCGAGTATGACGTAACGCAATGAAAATATACGACACAAAAAATACAGTGGACAGAGAAGGGTTTAAAGAAAAATTCTAACCGAATAGAATAGTGAAAAATTGTTTGATATTCCCAATAAAAATTGTTTCACAAAAAAAACTTTGACGTCGAACATCTCTGTATTTTCAGCGATAACAACATTTTTTTTTTAAAGAGTTCAATAGAATAAACATTACTTTAAAACTTTAACCAGACAATTATTTAATTTAATGTGTGTAGTCCGAATAATCTAAATAAAACCGTAAAATAAATGCCAATTCGCAGCTTAGTCACATCGTCAATCCAAATATTTATTCAATTTTCAACCTTATTTGTTGGAGCTGTAGCATATAGTTGTAGCATTTAAAATCGTAGTCAGTCCGCGCCTTAAACGGTGGCTGAGCACCGTACTAACACGCCTTCCTCATTTAATACGCAAGAGCCCTTACAACTTACACCACGTGAATATCACATAAAAAAATATAAGCACCGTTGTTTAACCTTTTTTTGCTCTGATCTGCAATAAGTTATTAAGTTTAAGCATCGAGATAATGATAACCTGCTGTGCGTAGTAGGTAGCCACAATTAAACCAGCCTCCAACATAAGCAGCTGATCCTCACAGTTAACTGTGTGTGGTTAATTTAAGAAATTAATAAGCTAAGAAAAACAGCTACGGCCTTCATTCAAACTATTTTGAGAGTAAACAAGCAAACGGCGTCAGTATTTTCTGAGACAAAACATTGCCACGGTAAACTTAGGTATGTGTGCGCTAAAAAGAGGGAATTCCATTCACGACAAGCCACGACACATAAAAAATAGGCCTTTATCCGCTTATCCGGGCATACATATAAAGTTCTAAAAACACCAAAAAGTGGACGTGGAGGGCATTAGTCGTACGTAAAAATAGTCTGACGGGCGTGCATTTCCTGAGCACCCCCTGCATGGTGTTCCATTAGACAGGAATCGGAATACACGCTCAGAAGGTGAGGTCCGCCAAAAAAGCCGGTGCCCCCATCCAACGAATAAAAACAAAATCTCGCTGCGGGTATTGATTTAATACGCACGTGAACTCGCCCTAGGGCGGGGGGTGAAAAAAAATAAAATTAAAAAATATGCATAATAAAAATTTGGTCGATAACGGTGCGTCCCTCGCGACGCTGGCGAGTACGGCGAGCACAGGGAGCTCGGGGAGCACAGCCAGCCTGTGCGTGGGGTGGCCATCGATTATTTTAGAAATTACAAATACGTTTACCATTAAAAATGCAGCTTGATACGCTTTTGTATTATTCTGCATTTGAAAGGAATATTGTACGGGCGGGCCAAGTTCCGCGGATCGCTGTTTCCGACTGTGATCTTTTCCCTCTTTTTTTTTTTAAGTCTGATCTCAAATTCTATGGGATAAATCGTTCAGATAAAAGTATTCTACAGATATATCGAAAAGCATAACGTAAATGTGTTCGTATTGAAAAGTGAAATGGGCACGTAACAAGTTAATTTCAACCTGTTCATTTAGACGTAAGTATACTTTTAATGCATTTCACAAATACTAATTGAAACGCACTTTGTTTGTAATAATTGCTACTCAATTAAACTCAGTAGTACACAATAGGGTCGGAGTACTTGACTGACAAAAGCCGATCTGCTGGCGGAATAACAATGTATTTATCTTTATCGATTGCCGGAGAGTATTTTTCAATTTCGTATTTTTGTATTATAAGCGGCTCAGGGCAATGATACGACGACACTATACTTATATTTCCGACAAGGATTCTTTGAAGTAGTAGGGTAAATCTTTTGTATATTTTCATAGAAATTCGTTAGAAAAGTAAAGGTTTATTGAAAACGCGCTGGGTCGTGGCAAAATCGGTTTTCTTAGTTTTCTTTTTTATTGGAAATTGCTCAATATTCAACCGAAAAATCAGCCTTTAACCAGCCCACTGCTGGTACACAGGCCTCCTGTTTCAGAGAGGGAGTGTCATGACCATAATCCACCACGCAGTCCCAGTCAGGTTTGATAGTTGTGACATGTCTTCGAATTCTTTGTTCAAGGACAAGGCAGTTTCGTCAGGGTTAGAACTCGTTACAACTTGTAATTCGCAGCCACTGAGGCACTACAGGAGAGAGATAAATACCAAATAAAAATCTTCAGATTAAATTGTTACTCAACAAAAGGCTTATCGGTATATCGTATCGTACAATTTACACTACGTAACGATATATTTTGATCTGTAGGGTGCATCACACAACTCATCTTGTTTCAGGGGGAGCTAGACTCTGTGCCGATTGCTCTGTTCCGATTCGACTACTCTAAGGCTGCGTATTCAATAGGAGACGATATTAAAATGTCGTAGGACGCAACTGTATCGCTCGATATAAACGCGCGAAATCGCGCGATACCGCTCATATTTACGCGTGATCTTTGTCGCTCGACTGAGCGATATGCCAAACAGTGACACGCCGTCTGAGCATGAGGTTCTGGATTCTGGAATCCCCAGGTTAGGCAGCGGGTATTAGGGTTACCTATCTCGAATTTCTCAGAAGCAGCCCGAAGTCTCAATTTGTGCCGGAATTTTATGGGAGTCGCCCCCTGTTAAATGGGACTTACCACTTAAACAAAACCTTAAACACCTTAATCTTAATACAGGTTACCACGTAACCTAGCTAGAGCGCCAGATTCTATTATGCTACTTTGTTACTTTCTTTCTATTCGATTTAACCCTAAATTGTAAAATTATATCTATTGTAACAGACTGTACCACACTATGTGAAATAAATTGAAACTGAACACTGGCGAAATGTGGCTGCACTATACGCTACACCCTTGTTCAACCCTTCAGGAACAAGGCGTTATCATGTTAAGGTAAACTCGGAAGCCACAACAAACAAAACGCTTCGATTATCTGGACGCGCGCGTATTACGCTTGTACCTGGGACCTAAGAGCGTGCAACAATACGCGTGTACTTAATACACCTTATCCTGAACAAGCACTTAGTGAATATAGCACTCAGTCATTCAGGTAACTAAATTATGATTATGACTCTAAATAAGATTACATACCGTGTCAGTAATAGAGCAATTCTCAAAATGATGTCGGTTGCCTTATCAACACGTGTGTGAATGGGTCCTAAGTGATGCGGTGTGACGTCATAGGAAGCGGCGAGCGCCATTTTAGGGGCTCTGATGAGTGTGTGGGCCAGTTCCGTTTGACCCAGAGATAGAGCGTGTTGCACACTGACGTAATTCGCAAGGTACAGAAACCACAACAGCTTGGTTAATTTATATCGGATTTTGGTTGTCGGTATATTTTAAATAACTATAGAAGTGTCGGATCGGAACTATAAAATGGTCTTAAGTTTGCAGTAATTTAAGATTCAGATAATACTTAATGTGAGATCGTTAGGGAGTGATTAGCTTCCATGGCCAAGATAACCGTCACAAAGTACGAATAGGAATAACTGCGATGACCCACTTAATCCGTCGCTACAAAAAGCGCAATGAACCAACCGATAGTCGCACGCGCACGTGTCACATGCATACGTATCGTCCGGAAACTTGCGCTACTCCATAATGGCCGGACTCCTTTATTTTCAAGTATTAAATAAGTGCCCTAATAGAAGCATCCGCGGCTTGTTCCTGTCGTCGTACAAAACCAAATTGGCGCTTGTGCGACTGAAGCGAATTGAAGAAAACGGTGCCGTCAAGGACGTGCGCGACTAGTCTTGCGATTAACGCAATTTGCAACTGTTTTATATGCGTCAATATTTGATTTGAGAGATCCGTTTGCATCTCGGCGCAGGAAACGATCATCATTTCATGCAGCATGTTGACGCTGACTGTGAAGATTAAGACCACTTTATAGACAACTTCGGTATGGAGCTCGGACTCGGAAAAATGTGACACGTTCCATCGACACGAATAAAGATTAAGAAGAACATGGCGCCAGAGAATAGAAAAAGAAAAGTGGTTTAAAGGAAAAACTTCGCGTCATGAGGTTATTCTTGGTTGTCATGGCAATAATGACATTTGGTTTAAATAGAGATGTACTATCATTTTTAGAAATCCGTTGCCAAATGGCAAAAAACGGAACCCTTATAGATTCGTCAAGTCTGTCTGTCTGTCCGTGGATGTCACCGTCACTTTTTTCCGAAACTATAAGAGCTATGCTGTTGAAACTTGGTGAGTAGATGTATTCTGTGAACCGCATTACGATTTTCACACAAGAATAGAAAAAAGAAATTGGGGTTTCCCATACATAGAACTAAACTCAAATTTTTTTTTACATCAAACCCATACGTGTGGGGTATCTATGGATAGGTCTTCAAAAATGATATTGAGGTTTCTAATATCATTTTTTGCTAATCTGAATAGTTTGCGCGAGAGACACTTCCAAAGTGGTAAAATGTGTGTCCCCCCCGTAACTTCCAAAATAAGGGAATGATAAAACTAAAAAAAATATATGATGTACACTACCATGTAAACTTCCACCGAAAATTTTATTTTTTATTTTGTGAATGTGAGAACATTGCAGGCCTTGTGGACTGTAGACAATTTTCTATTTTATTAAGTACCTCGTTGACGGCCTACACTGTCCACCAATATCTATGAACACTGCAATTCGAAACCATTGTAAAAGAAAATATTTTTTGAAAGAGTAACCGTTGAGTTTCTTGACGGCTCTTCTCCATAGGCATCCACAAATTGGAACCTAGCTTCTGACGTGATTAGTGCCCATGTAGGTTTATGTGAAATAAAAACATTTTGATTTGATTTGATAATCGTCTATAGCTTAACAATACTCAAGCTTTTCGAAGCTAACAAAACTAATTCATTATTTGTATAGCACATTCCGTTTTCAGAATCGAAATTCACTTGAACCATAAATTTGCATCGCCTGACCTGTTATAATTATTATTTTGTATCGCTGTACACAAGACATTGAATCGATTATCTATACCGGGGTGGTGAAGGCAGTCTGTTGATGTACATTATATGGGTGTGTCAGCTGGTACCACCTCCTCAGTTCTCATGGTGGTTCTTAGACAATTACGTTAATGTGATTTTATTAGGAACTACTGGGTTTTCTCGAAACTATTACGTTTATGGTGGCAATTGCAGTTGTTCCTTTATTAGGTGCCTAGGTGTGATTTGTCGCTGTTTTACAAGGCTATTAGTAATTTTAATTAAGTATAGGTTGGCAAGGGTTGGATCGAGGTGGCCCGGGAAAAGGATACTTGGAGGGATTTGGGGGAGGCCTTTGCTCAGCAGTGGGACAGTGTAGGCTAATATAAAAAAAAAAAAAAAAAAAAAAAAAAAATAGGTTGGCACCGGAATCGAGGAAAATGTAAGTACCCTCATTTTTTAAATACAGAATGTCATGAATGTAGTGTTAGAAAAGAAAACCTTCAAAAGTATCTTTTAGAGAATCTATTCCATCCAACAGAACCCCTATGCACGACAAAGATTTTAACAAAACCGCAGCTCAATAGAAATGGAAAATGGAAATGGATTCCATGAAATTCTATTTTTGAGATTTAAGGTCAAAACTATTGCTGATATTCGCTTGATAGGAAATGTCAAGTGTATTGAGGGCTTGTTCCGATGCAAGCAACTGTATTGGAAATAAATATTCCACTGAGAAACTCAATTACCTACACACGCAATACTTGTGCTGCATCCGGACAATACGCCTATTTTATTTAAAAGCTTCTATACAGATTGTCTTGTCAGTTATTTTAAGATGGATACTCGCAATATAATATGCATTTCAAATCTTTCACTTTGATTATCAACGAGAATAAATCGTTAAATCGCCTGAATTGAGCGAATTTTCACTGTTAAATAATAATAAGTTACCCTATTTGTGGGCATTGCAATAAGTCCAGAAATACGTATAAGGCAATTGACACTTTTTGTATTTTATATGTAAGTAACTTTTAAAAGTTAGTGTGCTTTTTCCTTCACTTTTCGTTGTTTCCATAACGTTTTATTCAAAATGTCCTTTTGCCTAATTCTAGTTATTAAAGTTTTTAAGCCTAATTTCTGGAATTTCGATTTGCCCAAAATTAAATAAATCTCGTGCGAGTTGCCTACAGAAAAATAATTATTATTTAAAAATTGTGATGCGCCCGTTTGCGTTGCGTTTAGAGATGATGATTTTATAGACCGTTTGATTGTGTGTGTGTTTGTTGCATGTGTGCGTTTTTAAGTTGGCTGCAATAATGGACCTGGCAATTCTGTATGTCATACTGAAAACTATCCCTTAGATACCCAATCGGACAAATACAATTTTCACCTGTTAATCATATTTTTTTTTTTCATAAATAAGTAATTTTGCTAACAAGGTTCTAGGCTCACAATTCTCGGTGTTCAATCAGTTCAGTTCAATAAGGTGCACTTCCATTAAAAATTAAATCGTGGATAGGCGCCCAATGCTGGCGTGCATTAATTAATAGCATATTTAAGTACTCACTTTGCGTGCTGGCCGCCTCGTGCATCAAAACAATGTCTTCCTACGGGCACGCCTACACGACCCATAAATTATTGATGGTGAGACGTCTATGGTGGTGGTGATGGTGGTCGTCGGAAATCGACATTTCAACCAGCTTGTTGTTGCCATTTTGCTTCTTATTTACAGCTTAACAGGGAAATCGGCGCGCAAACGGTAGGTAACCATGACTTTGAATGTCGAAATTTATGGCGGTTATTTAAAAAATAAAATGCTGCTCCATACTTTTTGACCGCGTAGGTATTACACTTTCGATGAAACAGCAGTTTTTTTAGACATCTTTTGGTGTCTAAAATCGTGCTTATTTCATGATTACAGTTTTCGGGTCAATTTTTGTGGGGTCAATTCGTGAGGGGCTTGTGACTAACTAATACCAGCCGCACAAATCGGTCGATCAGATAAGCTACGCTTACTGCGGTTGGTCCTTGGATGGATGACCATGTTTAGACCCCTCCGTGCCTCGGATAGCACGTTAAGCCGTTCGTGCCGGCTGTCATTTGTGGATCTTTAACAGTCGTTAGACGACGTCAGAAGCCCGAAAGTCTTACCTAGGAGGATCGCATTACCCAGTAACTGGGTTGTGGAGGTCAGATAGGCTGTCGCTCTATGTAAAATACTGGTACTCAGCTGCATTCGGTTAAAAAAGAAAAGGAAAAGGCTAAGCAGATGATGATGAGTTTGTGCGTCAATGTCTCCATCACCCTGTATATTATTTTTATTTATTTTCAAAATAATATTGGCTTGCTCTCTGCGCTTAAGGGAGATATGTATATTTACAATCAATCGTAGTTTCTATAATCAGTGAAACTAGGAACTATTACGTATAATTTGATAAACGAGCATGCAGTCATTTCTCCGCATGAATTAATAATTTTCTTAATACTCAGAATCGTGAAGCGTTGTGACGATTTTACAAATAGAACTGTGATTATCAATCCATTGTTTACTTTATAACTTGCACATAGAGTTCATATTTGTATAAATAATGGGTCAGTATAATTTATGTAATATTTGTAAAGTGTAGGAAGTCTTTTAGGGGTACTTAATAATGTAAAGGTTTATGAATATACGAAAATATGTTAATTATAGTGCTATTTGAGTTAAAGACATGCGTCATCCTATCGGTAGGAAGTAGGTAAGAAAATTTTACCTAAGTAAAATGACTCAATTTCATTATCTGCCTAGTCTTTTCTGAACAATACAGTCAGATTCCAGTCTAACCCGTAAATAGAAATTTACAAGCAAGTCAGGCATCACCAAAATTTTTCGCAGCTCCTGCACAGTCTTAGAAAAATCAGAGAATTTTCAGAAATGTGAGGTTTATAAAATATAATAACTATGTTGGGGTCTACTTATAGGAAAATCAATGATCTGATTACCCATGAAGAACATTTACGGTACTTTGATGGGCTTGCCTACAATTATGTAAAATAGCTTTCCACGAAGAATCACAACTTCGTAGAAGCTCGATTGGATCCATATTGTAATATTCGAGGAGGAATACGTGAAGGTCTATATATAAAAGTTATTTATACATTGTAGAAGGAATAGCTATAATGGTATTATTGTAGACAGGCGAAAGTCTTTAAATAAAAACCTTAAAAAAAACCCTAATACACTAGTTCATATAGCTCCTTAAGTTTTTAGTTGAGCTGCACGATTTCTGTCAAATGCGTGCACTGCTGGACAGCTCCACTCAATCTGTGTGGTTCTACCCTCAAATGACCATTTCAGACATCAATCTACATGGGCTTCACATAGGTAAGACTTAATATATTTGAACTTTGAAAGAGACTGTGACCTCTTAGTTTGTTTTGAACTTTCTTCTCAGAGTAGTCAGATAGGAACCGCCCGACCAAATCTAGTTTTAAAAATATGATTGACCTGCAAACCTACCTACAAAAATAAAATCAGTAGTCGTAGGTTTGAAAAGTGAGTTCTAATTCATGGGTTTTATTTCAGAAATTTGATATATAGTCACCCATCCGTTGCAAACGTAGCTTAACCTGAACGATCTACCCGTGTGGCTTCACCGAGCGCCTTCATTTTCCGAAAAATTCGGTGAGAAATTTCTAAATACCATTAAGTAGCATTTACATATTCTACTCTGCTTGATCCAATAGAGAGAGTTAAGTAAACTGACCTTATTAAACACTGCGTGCTTTTACACACGTGCAGGCTCTAATTTTCTTGCTAATATGTACAAAAGCGAAATAATGAAGTATTCGAACAGTAATTGGTTATAATTATTGTGCAATTAAGACGCGCTCTGTGGTAATTTTACGGCAGATTGTAAAACCGTTTTTTAATTTGTAGAATATTGACCCCATTGTCCGGTTCTGAAGGTGAGGAGTCGTACCGTTATTGGTAAATGCTACATTTTTTACGGGAAATTCAGAACTTCATGGCTTAGCATTCCGAGAGACGTTTAGACGACACATTGCACGACAGCATTGGTCAGTGGTTTAAAGGTATTTAATGTTTCAACATAAATACCCGATAGTACAAATTTTAAAAAATAGTATCCCAAAAGAAATCCACTAAACTCATTCATGAATTCCACAAATTATTTCCAAATAAACCCGTCACACTATGACTAATCCATAACGCGGGACCTCGTTCGCATAATGCTATTTATTGCATAAACAACAAAAGCGGTTGACCTAAATTCAACCCCCAAATAAAAAAAACACAATAACCCCATATGATCGCGAGAGTGCACCCCAATCGATAGTCCTCAGTCAGCTGAGCTATCTGTGCGCAGTGCTCGCTGCTCGCCGCCTGCGCACTGAGCTCGATTCCGCGCACTGCGCAGAAACAACATGGCCGACAACCCTAAGAATGCTGCTCATTAATTCTGCGCCCCTACGCATTGTAGTCGCACCCGTTGTAATTATTATACAACAGGCACTTTTAATTCATGCTTATAATTTCAGCAATTTTTGTTGAGTGATCGTTTTTTTGTTTCATATTGATATTTTGACTAGCTTTTGGCAGCGACTTCGCCCACGTTGACGTCAAAATTTATCCCACGGGAAAGTACTACCGGGGTAAAAACTATTCTATATGTTAATCCAGGTTATCTATACTTAAACTATTTGTGTGCCAAATTTTATCCAAATGCATTCGGCCGTTATTGCGGGCTTAAGTAACATATCCCAAACATACAAACTAATATCTAGTTTGGATGTTGATTGGATGAGAAAGCAGTGTCTAAGATGTCAAAGGCTCCCATATAAGATAGAAAAAAAGGCGTGAAGCAACAAACATGTGGTCACAAATACAGGCTTATAGAATATTATCACATGATCCTGTTTAAGAATTGCATATGGTCGTTGACATTTTAACTCGAGCATCTTTCTACATTATGTCTGAATCGCATAATATTTAGAAAACATGATTTCTAATACACTGGTTTGGTTTTGTAAGTAACTGATATCCGGGTAAAGTGTTATAATAACATTCCAAAAGGTGAATTCTTGTAGTGAGCACCGTCCTCAAAGGGTGCTCAACTCGCACTTGGCCAGCTATTGATAATCCGTAGCTTTAAGCCCACAGTTTGGCAGTTATATACAGGTTCTTATAATAAAACAGTAATAAAATATTTAGATCCATCACCTAAAAAGATGTGAGAGACATTCGGACAGAAGTTAAAACCTGGATTAACAGATACGGTATTTTTAAAACCACTAGTAAAATTCTCGTGTGATATTTTCCGACATCCACGCGGTCAAAAGCTATAAAAGTCTTTTAAAATTAACCGTGTGTACAAGAAAACATAATTAAAAAACGGAAAAAAATGTAACATCTTGCAAAAAATATAAAGTATTCGGTTTAAAAGTACGCGGTGTAGTGACGTAATTATGTCATTTCTATGTTAAATACATTTATATGCGATGTATGACAGGCGGGCGGCGCGCGCCGGTTGAAAAGGCCCCTCTCATTAAATTAGTCCACTGGTTGGAGCACTATGCCTTTACTTGAGTTACGCACTGATTGACGTAAGTGTGAAACTCGCTCTCTCAACCCGCGTATGAATTAGCGAACATTGCCTGAATGCCTCCTATAGAGGCAATAAACACGGCAAGGAGAAATAGTGTTGGGCTTGTGGCTAATTTTTTCTTAAGTGCGCTACCTGCACCGTAGCGGGCGCGGGTTAAGGCTATTTACGTAATTTTCTAAATTTCTCGTCGCAGTTACTTTTTTTTTTCGCGGATGGCGGTTTCGTGGCTTACTAATAATATGCGAAAGGGTCCATTGGGTACATTTCGTGATCCCTCCGTGCCTCGGAAAGCACGTTAGGCTGTTGAGAGACACCGTGACCCTGGCACATGGGCAACTTAAGGAACACGGGTGGATTTTAGTCAGTAAAAGTCTGACACACCCTCCCGCTCCGCCCAGAGCGGGAGAAGTCAGTTGATGATTTCCCATCCAAAAAAAAAAACGGGTAGTCAGAAGCCTTAAAGTTTGACAAACAGTCTTACCAGAAGGTATTTCCCAGAAACTGGGTTGTGTAGGTCAGGGAGGTCGGCGATCCTAATAAAATACTCGTATTCGGATGCATCCGGTGAGACTAAAAGCTGACCCAAATTCATTAACGACTAACTTTTGCCAGCGGCTTCGCTCGCGCGGAGTTCGGAATTTATCGCACGGAAACGTGCTACCGGGATGAAAAGATCCTTGTGTTAATCCTCATTTTAAACTATGTGTGTTGCAAGACATGTAGCCGTGTAACAAACATCCAAACAGAAACTCACATTTATAATATTAGTAGGATTTCACGATAAACGACGCGAAATTTGACTCGGTAATGACAGTCAGAATGCGTTGTGACTTATGACGTACAAATTATTACGAGTACTTAAGTGAGCCTCCTTTCGGTAATTCCAATTTGCTCTGTCCGGTAAGCGGCTTACAACACACCTCGTCATATTTGAATGGAAATCATCAGGGAGAGCGGGAACTCACTGCAATGATCAATCGCAGCGCTTATTAATAATTTGACACGCAGGTATGTAGCAAAATCCTCGTTAATGTGTAAAACAGAGGCCCTGGAAACTTTTGTCCCGCTAAGTACTCACACATTAATAATTCCAATAAAACAATGTTAACCAAAGACAGAAGGACAGTAGCTATCAAATAACTTTCAATTAATTTAGTTAATTTACCTTAATTGCTAATAAAACATGATATCGGTATCCACTTAAACTAAAATTTTCTATTTAACAAGTCAAATGGGAACTTTGGACGGTCGTCACTAAACGGTCGTCACTAAGTAGATACAATCAAATACGAGATTAGTTATTTTAACTAATATTATAATAAAGAGCAAGGTGTTTTTTTTTTTTTTGTTGTAATGGATAAGCTCAAAGATACTTAATCGATTTTAAGTAGATATAATCGAACACGAGAATAGTTGAAGGTAAAAATTTCATTTTTTAACCGATGAAAAAAAAAACTGAGGAGGTTATCAATTCGACGCGTATATTTTTGTTTTATGTATGATCACGCATAACTTTTTAAATAGTAGTCCGATTGTGATAATTCTTTTTTTATTGGAAAGGGAATACTCCGAAGGTGGTCTCATATAATATAAATTTGGAATACAAAATCGAACCCTAAGGGTCGAAAAACCGGAGATGATTGATTGTTCACTCACTTATTGTAATGTATAACCACGCATAACTTTATACAGAGTAGTCCGAATTTGATAATTCTTTTTTCATTGGATAGGGTATATATACCTTGCCAAATATTATTAGTAGACAGTAAAAACTGAAAAGCAAAAAATAATAAACCTTAAAATTATGAGTCGGCGCTTTGAGTGATCTTTGTTCATTGATTTTTCAGCGCCGACTCTAAATTTTAACGTTTATTATTTTTTGCTTTTCAGTTTTTACGGCGGTTTAATTGTTTGTTATACGTTTGTTTGTAATGGATAAAGTAAAAAAAATACCTAACTGATTTAAAAAAAAACCGGCCAAGTGCGAGTCGGACTCGCGCACCGAGGGTTCCGTACAAACCTGTAGGTATTACAGCTTAAAGGTATTATAGTGCTGAGTATTTGATACGAATTTCAATTTAATACCTCTACGCGTTCATGAAGAAAAGGGTAGTAAGTTTAAAATTATTAAAAATATTTTTACTAAAAAAAAAAACTAAAAATTTACGGTTTTCGCAATTTTTCCTTTATCTGTGCTATAAGACGTTGCTTCGTACCTAATTTCAAAATTCTAGATCGACTGGAAGTACCCTTTAGGTTTTGATTCCCTTGCGAGTTTCGAAAATTTGCGGAAATTTGCAGCATAAACGGCTATATCTTTTGATTGCGTTAGCTTAGAAGTTTGTTTTTTTCACAGCTTCAAGGGACAGTAGACTTGAGTATTTGATATGAATTTCAGTTTGATATCTCCACGCGTTCTTGAGAAAAAGGGTCTTGACAGACGGACGGACGGACAACAAAGTGATCCTATAAGGGTTCCGCTTTTTCCTTTTGAGGTGCGGAACCCTAAAAAACACTGAGGTATAGAAAGCTATATTACCAGAGAGTTACATGGGATTTATTAAAAAAAAAAAAAATTGAAACTCCTACAAAAATTGCAAAAATGTAACCCATGGCACAAAGGTAAATTTGCCATTAAAAGTCATTATTTGGTGAGCGTTGCAAAAACTGCCACGTTAAAATCTAAATCTCGCCGTTGGATTTAAAAATTTACGTTGCATTTCATAGCTCATTTATCGAAGAAAATTAAAGGTTATTTAACACCAAGCTACAACCCTTAGGAGCCGAGCAAAGAGAACTAAACACGAGAAGAACGGTAAGCAAAAATGAAGGAAGAACATAGACAAGAAATATGGTTGTTATTTTAGTAAATTGTGGTGTCTTATGAGTTCCATGCGAACGAATTCGCGGGCAGAAGCTATATGAGTTCCATGCCAACGAATTCGCGGGCAGAAGCTATATGAGTTCCATGCGAACGAATTCGCGGGCAGAAGCTATATGATTTCCATGCGAACGAATTCGCGGGCAGAAGCTATATGTGTTGTACCGTAAATTATTTGAATATTATTTAATTAGGCTATATGTACACCTCTGCCCAACCCTTCGGGGAAACAAGGCATGATGTTATGTTTGTGTTTATGTTGTTTTATTATTTAATACATTTTCGTATATTTTACATTCCTACGCTATGCAAATATCTCTCCCGTATGTTTTTAGCATAAGCATTGCATAATCAGCCATCAATGTTCCCACTGCTGCTGGGGCATAGTTCTCCTTTCTGTGAGAGGGAGTGGGCCATAATCCACCACGCGGGCCCAGTGCGGGGTGGAAGATGTCACATGTCTTAGAGTTTTGTGGTTTTATAGTATATCTCGATTTCCTCAAGAGGTTTTCCTTCACCGTTTTGAGAGAGTGCTGTCTTTTTTTTTTTTTGGATGGGAAGTCATCAAATGACTTCTCCCGCTCTGGGCGGAGCGGGAGGGCATGTCAGACTTTTACTGACTAAAACCCACCCGTATTCCTTCAGTTGCCCATGTGCCAGGGTCACGGTATCTCTTTCGAACAATCTCGCGACCCTGGCAGAGAGAGTGCCGTCTTGGTTCGAATCTACGACCGAAAAAGATACGAGTTGTACCTAAGTTGTGGACGTTAGCACTATTCCCCATGGTAACATTTTGATAAGTGTAAATGTCAGGTTTAATTTTAAGAAACTACGATCTAATGAACATAACTGAAAGTGGTTTACTTGTCTATGTTTTTTTAGCAAGCCCAGCTGTATGGGCATTGATACACCAGTCTGGCAGGACTTTTATATGTGTATGCAAATTAAGAGAGATTACTTTTCGTGTGGTATGATTGGGCAATGTGCAGACCTGACCAACAACGCTAGTAAAGTATTTGCATACAGAGCGCAGTCGAAAACTGATATTCGGAGCCATGGACAACTTTATCCTTCACGAGTCATGTCTCAAGGGATCTTTTTTCACCACTCCATCTGTTGACAGTTCGTATTCAAAATTCGAATTTATCACCAAGTGTTGACCAATAGCGTGGCTCTTCTGACGTTCGGCTGGCGGTACTCGTCTCTGATTGGTGCCTTGTTTTTTTAGTTACACGTTATCACCCAAAAACTTGCTGAAAATCGTATTACGTGAAAACGACTGTTCTATTTTCAATTTTTCGTATGAAAACGAAGTAGTGCATGCAATTTATACGAACAGTTTTTTGAGTTCGAATAACATTAGTTAAATTAGGTTAGTTAGTGTTATTTATAACAAATTCATTTTAATAAGTATCTTGTTTGACTTATGGTTTATCTTATTACTTATTATCTTAGAATTTCGACGACCTAAGAACGAATATAAAGACTTTGTAGGAAAAAATATTGTTGGGCAAATTGAAAATAAGCAATTTCACACAAATGTCTAAAGATTACAGTTGTCATTTGAATTCGCGGTCACTAAAAATACTAAATTTTCCTGTACTGTCCTCTAGCTGTATAAATCAAAGCCTAATCAGTCTATTATGTACCCACTGCTGGGACACAGGGCTAAAATCCACACGGACCTCCAGCGGGTTGCTAGATGTCACATGTCTTTGAATTTTTGGTTCTAGAACATGTCGGTTTCCTCACGTTGTTTTCCCTTACCATTTTTAGAGAATCAAGAAATTACTTACAAAAAAGTAAAGCGCCTTCCTGGTTCAAACCCACGATCTATTCGTAAGTCGGAGGCGATACCATTAGGCCACCACTACTAACTCTCCATGTCTAAATAACAATGACTGTTTGTCAATTCTGAACAAGAAGAAATTCCTTTTATTATTTCATTTATTTTTTCTCCAATCCGTGACCCCTGTTTGGAATCCGATCTCCCCTAAAGCTTCGGACATTCGATATACTAATTAGCCAATACAATTAATTAGCACTGTATCAACAATGTATCAATTTTCTATTACTGTAATGGCCCCATAATTATGTAAGGAAAACCTTGGCTAAAACTAGGTTCGGCCGGATTTTTTATGACCGAATGTCCAATATCAGGTTACGATCAAAAACATTTGCAGAGTTATGCTTTGTTTGGTGCGCCGGAGGAAGAGGAAGGGACTCATTGTCTGTTTGTTATTGTTGTGGATTGAGCAGCTTTCTCGTAAGTGCCTTTAGATTTATCTACAGTAGATAAAGTCTTTATAATGTAATTCAGTTTTGAAGATACATTGTTGTTCATAAAAAGTTCAGTGCTTGAATCCTTTTTTTGTTTTATATATAACCCACCCTCTAAGCTAAATAAAAAATCACACAAAATCAAGGATAAGGTGCTCAGAATCTTAAAAACTTTCACATAATCAAGGGCAAAGTGCTCATAACCTTAAAAAAACTTAAACCAAATCGAGGCAATGTAGTGAAAATCTTAAAAAACCTCCATTAAATCAAAAACAAACTGCTCAAATACTTAATGACTTACACTAAAAGAAGGACCAAGTGACCGAAAATACCTCTTTAAAGAACCAACCACTTCACATCTCACAGAAACGAAACTTAAGCAGAAAACGGTAGTCATAGTTAGCCAAACCAGACTTTCGAAGATGCCGCGGCTATGTAAGAATATGAAGTACCATCAGCCGGTAGCCTACGCCCCATCCCCATTAGCAAGTCCGCCGTGCCTCCGGTCCGAGCTTCTGCTTAACTCGAATGAATCAGTGAAACACCGCAAAACTGTTTCCCAATCGCTCCCACGGACAGAATGGTAGATTTGACAATTAGACAATAATGGAGCGGTCGACTGGGATATGTGCATATTCTGAAATGAATAATGTGGAAATTATAGAAGCGAGAGCGTCCATTACCGATACTTATCTCAATACTGCATCATTTCATCATTTCTATGTCATTTCTTCATATCATATTAGAAGAAACTGACTCAGGAATGCCTCCTACAATAATTGATCAATGATGACTTTCACAGCATGTTTCAAATTGAAATCAAGGAAATTTAAATCACAGAATTCTGAGCTCAAATTGAGCAGTACATAACAGGTACATGGCAGGTAATAGCGAGCGTGAACGTCGCTCGTTCAAGCTTTTCCAACACAAATATATAAAACGATAATGCTATATAATTGGCGTCACTTGCATCCCGCGATACATTTATTCAAACGCGTAGTCGTAACGTGACAAATGATCGCGGGCGCCGACAAAGGGTTGGCTGACGACACAAGACTAAAAACATCCCCGACGCGCCATTAAAAGGGAGGGATCTAGCACTTTTGTCGCGCTAACCCAAAGCTGTGCAGTGCTCAATGATCCACTAAAGCAGAGCGCTAAATTGAGGGACAATACAAACCAGGTTGCACGTTTACGTACATGATTTGGGTACCGTAAGCGTATGCCCGTGCGTTCAACTCGGCCGTTGTCCTGTAGACGAGCAGCTAATTGGTAACTGATTAATCCCATAAACAATATGACTACTGTAAGTTCTTTATGGGAAGACTTGACCATGACAGTTGCATACTAATACCAAATCAATTTTGCTGTTTAAGTAATGGAGAGTCCTTTGAATGAAACACGTTTTGGAATAATGATTTTGTCAGATATAAGGAATTATCAAAAACTGGCTTATTAGTCAATCGCACGAATATACTCGCCCGAAACGGGCAAATCAACACTTTTTATTATAATATTATATTGCATTCTATTGATGTTTTGTATGCTTTATGTAATATAGTTACTGTATTTTACCCTTAATTTTTTGTTATTTTCTAAACATGTTACTCAGAACGTATCAATTGCTTTAAACGTATTTCTGGCTTTGCCAATTCGCTCGCAAATAATTTAACTTCGTGCGAGGCGGCTGTTGAAAACAATACATTACAAAAGTCGATCCGCCCGATTCGAGCGGATAAATTCATGCCCATCACTTTATTAGCGCTAAAATCATACGGAACCTATCAGATACCTGTTACGAGATACACATAAATATTTTCACATTGCGTCTGAAAGAGCCGGTTACACTCGGCTAGTGTTGGGTGTTATTAAGGGATACGCAGCGACGCGCGCAGATAAACAGACTTATACAGTCAGACCTGTATAAAATAAAAGCGTTATGGGGGGAAAACGTGAAAGGGGTAATCGCGGCGACGCTTACAAAAAACACCTTGTGAAAAAAACTTTCACAACTATGAAAAAGTAAAACAAGCACACCCCGTGACTGCAGTTAATCAAAGAAAATTTTAACAACACGTAGGTATTTTTAATTGAACTTTAAACTTTAAAGTTAAAACCTGCCTCTGAGCATACTGGAACCGTATGGGCGGAAAATCAAGCAATGAAATTCGGCAATACAAAACCGATAATATGTGGATAAACAACAATTTTTAATCAGGCTTTGAGGAAGGTGCACTTTGCTTTTAATTAATAAACCACTACATTTTTACATTAATAGGTATAAATTATGGAAGTCTGATTTCAGCTTTATTACGATTTCAGTTGGTTTATTTGCAGACTGGAAGCACTTACCTTTAAGCCGCGCGGATGGAATTTTGATAGTTGATGCGTGTATGAACTTACCTGGAAATAAATAAAATCAATTAAATAATGCAACATAATTAAACATTTATTTAAATTATCACGAAAATATGAGTAGTGTTCAAAATTGAAACAAGCGTAAGTTAAAGTAAATTTCCCTTTTAATAAAGGTTGATTTATTTAAAATCTGAATAATAAATATTTTAAAAAAATCGTTACACTCATATTTAACATTTCGGCTGCACTAAAAGAATAGCCCGCTTGCCTGCTGGAGATGGGCTGGGCTCTATGTAATTAGACCAATTTAAATCTTAATTAATATTAATTGTCCGACGGCGGAACGAATCTGTCGTATAAGTACGGTCGCAAAGAAAACTCTTAATGAACATCTTGCATTTTATAAAATTAACGGTGCTAAAGAAGTTTTTTAAATTTCGAGTTTGGAACGCGTTCTTTCAACGGTCGGCGGGCCGGTGTTGTCTTTGCGAGTTTGAAACGTTCTCGAGAGCACGTGTGGAGTCGTGTAACGTCGTCGCGCTTTAAGATTTTTTTACCCGACTGTACAGTAAAGTAATACGTACTTTTATCCTCGCCGTGCTCATTGTTGCCGCTCCAATACAATGCGATGCCCCTAGTCCTCTTAATACGGAAGTTAACATTTATTATTCTATTAAATTATCCACTTGCCTCTGTATCAAGTTTATTTTGTAAGACCATTCTTCATCAATGGAAGATTTAACATGATGTTTTAAGGGAACTGACTTGGGTTCCGGTGTGAGTGTTCTGTTATCATGTATTGGTTTGGTTGATCGCATTGATTGATTGAGCTGAATGTTGCTCTACGTTATCTTAATACCTGTATTTATTTTACAGTTTTAATCTGCGTTACTAGATTTAAGATATGTAATAAATCACTATTGGAATATATTATCGGTCGTAAATTTTATGAAAGCTGGTTCGAGGTGGCGTTTGAAAAGGGTTCCTGGAAAGACTTGGAGGAGGCCTTTGCCCAAAAATGGGCCATTATAGGGTAACAAAAAAACATTATGACAGCGATTCTTTAGTTCCTTGGTTTTAACTAAGTAATTAATTGATAGTAACACGTGAAACTATCAAGTATTTAATAACAAATTTTCGTAATATAAACTCGGCTGTAATCTACCCCTTTTTAAGACCCTTAAAACATTTCCCTGACAAATGACTAAATAAACCATTCCTGGGAATCGAAGCCAGCACACTAAGTTAAAGAACAATGCACAAAGCAAACGTATCATTATTATAAACTGCAGACTTATAGAGTTATTAATTCAACTAAAGAGGCAACAAATTGACTACAAAACTGATCAAGAATTAACAGTCATACAATTGTTCGCCCCCCCCCTTCCCCCACGGAGACAGGTTCTCCCCCCCCCCCCCCCTTCCACATACTATGTTATTAATTTAATTCACACCCGCGTTTCTTTTATTGTCTTCATTGTGTTAAATGCACCTGTAGTTGTGCTTTAGGGCTGCCGAAGAATATTTTCTGATTAAAAAACAAATAACTATTACAGTAATATTGTTTTCTAGGGTATTTCCTCTTTTTTATTTATATGAACGTTACATATTTTTAATATTATTTTTAAATCTGTTTACTTATATATTATGTAAATACTTATTAGTCTTTAATAAAATTATCATATAAAATTCCATGAAAAAAATTAAAAAAACTTTCGGGTTGAACTATATAGCGAATCACGTAGTTTTAGTTGATTTAAATAAGGTATTCTGGTAACAAGTATAAATAAATGTCTACTATTTCCTGACATTGACACAAAAATCATTTAATTTTCACTTTTGTTGGTGTGTTTCGGTGACAATTAAATCGATGTTTCTTTCTTATTTTTGTAATGAAAATTAACGAAAATAAATTACGCTTTCGACAGCCCTGTCTGTACATGTCCAATGAGTACCTTGCTTCGACGACAGATGTCGCCCTTTTTCTTTAATAATGGAATATCATCAATGTAAGACAATGTGTCTTTACGTCCATCCATTTGCTAGGTGTATAGGTGCATGTTACTGCCCCTGGCAGTACCTATACACACGCATGCAAGAAAACGCATGTAACAATGTATTGAAAGGTATTTTGGAATAAGTTTCGTTAGGAAAGATGCAAGAAGGGTTTGACCACGTTCGATTGTCGTGGCTGGATTTGATCACTGGATTTTCGACTTTCGGTGTTGAACCGAGCTATGAGAATCCAACAGAGTGCATCCGAGCTCGTCGAAAAAAACACTTCCATTTTCAAACTCTCGGCGCAGAACAGGGTGCTTACTCTTGATTATTCCGATCGATTGACATTGGAATTTTGACGTTTCGTATTCTTGAGTTCGACGCTAGCGCTAAAATGTGTTTAAATTGGGTGTCCATTTTGGAGAACTAAGCGGAATCGGGATCGGGCGTTGTTGTTGTTTCAATGTTGACACTATTGTTTTCAAGAGTACCAAATTACGTGTATGCTAATTTTGCAATCGTTGCAACATTGGAATCGTATAATTGCTTTAGAGTGGAATTAAAATTAAGTTTAAGAGTAAGCCCCCTGTGCATTGAAATTCCAATGCGCCATAAACTCCGCGATATTTTTACATACGTACGAAAGTGGACTTATTAGCAGCCCAGAAATGTTTTTTTTTTGTTTCAGTTATAGCCTTCATTTATAGCTTTCCTGATATTTATTTGTATCTACTTAGGTAAAGGGCTGGGTTCATGTCAGTAAAATCCGTATTTATT
Source organism: Aporophyla nigra (assembly GCA_947507805.1). Taxonomy (NCBI): domain Eukaryota; kingdom Metazoa; phylum Arthropoda; class Insecta; order Lepidoptera; family Noctuidae; genus Aporophyla; species Aporophyla nigra. The sequence goes on along the minus strand of OX382291.1, from coordinate 4,660,510 downwards.
TAGGTCGGTATTATTAGTCATAATAAAAGTTGAAATGGCAACACTGTGCAATTATTATACCTTACAATGCAATGCAGATTGCATAGTAAGGTTCAAAATATTCGTGAATTTTCTTTAAAATTGACAGAATAGGTAGTAATTCTGTAAATGAAATAGCGATCGATGTTATTAAGAAGTGACAGGTCACTCAAAGCTAACTTCACTTCGATAAAATTCTTGCAAAACAGACCGGGAGAACCGAAATTTGTGCGTTCATCTGAACGGAGCTCTGTTGCACCAAATGGACTTTCATAAACAACTGTCATTGTATGCAGATATCTCAAAGATAATACATTCGAATAAAGCAACCATATTGACTATAACGTCGCGGTGCATCGCACAATGCGCTATGCCAGCGCTCAACAAAACCATCATTTATAATAATTAGTCAAAAAGAAACAAAAAATATAATGTTGCCGGTTAAAAATATGGCGCGCAAAACTGGCACGCGTCTGATACGGAATAATGAGCCGCTCGGAAAATGGACCGCAACGCTCTTTAGATATAACAAAACAATGGATTCGAAGAAAATTTAGTCGTAAACAGTGTTCTAAGCGCGACTAAGTGCGGCGTTAATTATTAGTTTAAGTATTCATAAAAATGTACGTTTACACCGCCGAACCCCGACGCGGAAGCCGGCAAAAAGTTTTATTTCAACTTTATTGTAGCACCACAGCTGGCGTTTCGGCGGTGCACGCGAGCCGCGACTAGTCGCACGACTGTCTCTCTGACGCGCGACTAGGCGCGCGTATACAGTTGGCAGTTAAGTTGCTTCAAGTATTGCGTCAATTGCGTGATGCATTTGCTCTGAATGTGTGTTAATAGGACCGATTAATGTACTATGAAACAATTTAGACACTATTAAAAATGGATATTGATGAAAATAACATAAATTATGTTGAAATAAAAGGAATGATGTGCAATATGGCGGACAGAAAAGTTAAATTATTTCACTTAAATGCATGCATTATTATATTTATTATACAAAAATATTAGCTTTCTCCGCTCTTTCTCCATATAAAATTGAGTTGTGCCAAATTTCATACTGCTCCGTCCGCGTAATTTTCGTAAAAAGGGATACAACATTTTTGGTTCACGTATTAATATATCGATTATAATATATCGTTCCGGCCTGCCGCCGTCTTGTCCGTCTGTCTGTCTGTCATGGGGTTCACGTCGCCATATACGAATCGCAAACCAAATAAATATTTTAATTTCGTATTCTGGGAACAGAAATAAATATAATTTCAACTGTGATTCCGTTTTACTGGCCCTTAGCGAATTAAATGTGTGTGTTGGGTTTTATTCGTTTGTAACTCTGGTAGTTACGGGAATATGGAAATACTACAAATAAATCCGTGTACACAGTCCAGTTAAACAACAAAACATTTGAGAACATTTAATATGCGTTCACTTTTGCAAAATATCGATATGACAAAGAACGAATGAACATAAACAAACACATTTGTACATACGTACGCGTGTTCTATATCACTCATTCTTCGTAACATCATTAAACAGCTAAAATGTACGGAACCGTTTTAATTTTGTTAACAAAAATAAACAAATTCAACAAAGCAATTGTAAATCAACTTCCAAGAAAATGAGAGAGTTATGTGAATAGCATTTCTTCGTTTTTTTCGTGCAAAACGCAAAGGAAGTTAAACGCAATATATTTTAATACGTTTTTTTCTCCGAACGAACGCCGGTTGACAGGAGGCCACTATAAATAAGAATATGTACACGTCGCGTCGCACTGAATTATAACATCTGTCAAGCCATATTTGATGTTATTTGTATGAAAATAGATATTATAATGTCGTATTAGTTGTCATAAGAGAATATACGAGATGCGGAGGCGTTCGCAGTGAAGCTGTTTACGTATATCATACTGAACCGAATAGTATAATAAGGACATACTTACCAGTCTTATCAAGGAGTATCGTATTACTCAGTAACTGGGTTGTGAAGGTCAGATAGGAAGTCGCTCCATGTGTAATACCGGTGCTCAGCTTCATCCGGTTGGACTGGAAGTCGATCCCGAAAATAATTGAAGTACATAAAGTAAATCGTCTGTCCAGGTTCGAACCTACAACCAACTACTCGTAAGTTCCACTGGGCCGCCACTGCTCTAGGCTTGTTTGAAAGCTGTGAGTTTATAAAAAAGGCAGAGTGGATATTTTTAGAATATTGTATGCACTTAGCTAATTAAAAATAAAATAATATTGGCCACACCTACATCATTTCGTGTGCAGCCTCAGTGCATTCTATTAAATCCACATAAAACCGATAATAGTGGTTTTAAAAATAGTTTAAAAACAAATGGAACAACGTTTGAAATCCATTTTGAATTTATAAACAGAACACGCGACCAAATCATCAAAGACGTAACAGAGTAAGCTTCAGTCTACACTATCTTGCTTGCGTTGCTTACACGAGTTTACACCTCTTGAATGAAGCGCTTGTCGCTATGTGTGAACGCCTCGGAACAATCTCCATAGTTCCGAGCGTTTTAAGCGACAAGTGAGTTACTCTCGACCTAAGATGGCAAAGATTCGACTAGAGATGGCAAAGCGATAGTTATAACCATACCAACGTTTTTGGCGTCACCCTTTATTGTTTTGTGGGCATTAGCCCGATTTTGTCAGTCAGTCGGCAAATAGAATCGAGAATGGAATTTATAAGTATTCATAATGTGTACATGAATACATGACTGGGTACCTGGACTACATGAAGTAAGGAACGGCAGTTTCTGATAGCTTTAAAAAAATCAAGATCAAGAATCATTTATTCAAACTAGAATGAGAGTCAGCATTTTGATCGTCAAAACTACATAACATAGTCCCCAAAACGTCACTAGGTAGAAGAAATGACGCAACAAACTCCCTTAGTAGCTGGCTGTTTAGTTAAAAGAACTTGATTACCAGCGCAGCAGGCTCAACCCTCACGAAAGTATGGCTTGCGGAATGACAAGGAGACAGAGAATAACCTTAGAGGCAATACACAATAGCAAAAGTATATCTCAATCTAGATTATTATTAATATAGTTCCGAAGACATCAAGATGTTCTATTTACAATACGAATTGTTTATAATAAAACACATTGCGAATTTGCAACAACAGACTGCACGGTTGGAAAACAATAATAATTATAATGTACATATAAAATAATATAAATAACAATGAGGTAGATTGGATATAACGTTAATTAGTCTATTGTTTAGCGAGTGAATGGAACTAAGAACGAGAATGAATGATGCAAGAACGGATACGCGCGATGTGGCCGCTCATGGCGTACATATATATGTAATATCATTTGCTTTTGTGACAAATATTCGCGTCGACTTTTTCGAAAGAATCGATCGCTTAAATTAACCTATGCTTGCTACGGTTGGAAAGAGGATGGGTGATCATCTTTACATACCAAGACCTGTCGATGCCTCAGAAAGCACGTTGAGCCCACCCTTGACATCGACAGCTATTCGAGAAGAAAGTCCGAAAGAAAGAAAATTAGTCTTACCAAGAGGTATCGTATTACCCAGTAACTGGGTTGTAGAGGTGAGTGACCTCTACAACCCAGTTACTGGGTAAAATACTAGTACTCATCTGCATCCAGTAAGACTGGAAGCCGACCCAACATAGTTGGGAAACGGCTAGGCAGATGATGATTCGCGTCGAATATTCAGTCAAAGTTCTAGCCAAAGCAGTTGAACTTCTAGTGTTGCTTTTATTTAGCCTTGACAAACCTTATTCCTGGTTATTTTAAGGTCCAACATGAGGGCTGACACGTGCATGCAAGAAGTTTCAAGTTCTTAAGCTGGGCCGACCAGACATTGGATTAGGACAGAAATCAAATTCAGTAGCCCTAACGTATGAAGAAATGTCATATCTAGGCAATATTTACTTGTCAATTAAAAGAAATACAGTGACTCTTGACAGTGGTCTTAATGAAAAATGACAACTATAAAAGACTCGCCGACTATAGTAAACATCAGATTTATAGACTATAAACGTCAATATTTAAGGCATGAATTAGTTAAGATTGAAATCGAGAAGGAGCTCAAATCATCTCGACGGACATCACTTTCAACTCTCTAAATCCTAACCGATCTGATTGGCTGAGTCTGTAGATACAGGCAATCTGATTCCGCTACCTCTTCCAAGACACACCACACAGCAATATTGCCTGTATTTCTACGCTATAAATGAAATTGGCAACAAAGTCGTCACACTTGGTCAGTCGATCGACTGGGGGTTTAAAGGGTCTCAATTATGACAACCCACAAGTAAATATAACTTAAATTGTTTACGCACACACGGAAAAATAACGCAAGATGCACACTGGGAGCAAAAACTAGAAACACAGTTGCACACCTCACAATAATAGCTCGTAGTTAACTTAGCGTCGTAGGAATAAAAATAAAATGTAATTATAATTATTATTTGCCCGCATTCGTGTCAGCCCGCCATGTCTGTATTGATAGTAATAGTTAGGGGAACAATAAAATATACTTTAATTAGTGGCGACGTCGTACCATTCTGGGGGGCAACGACCCCTGCCGCGGGGCTCCTAAGAAGGGTACGCGGAGTACGCCGCGGTACGCGATACGATACGACTTAACTATTCGACTAATGTGATGACAAGCTGTTTTTGAGAGTTTAACTTTGCGTGATTTCGGCGGATAAAACTTTGGTGTTAGCTGCTAAAGTTAAGGATGGGGCGATGCTTTAGATAGAGTGGTAGCAATTTTGTTGAATGGCTGTGAATTTGTTAGAAGTTATAATAAGTTTGATTTTGTTTGGATTTCTCACTTCTTACCACATTAAAAAAAAAACAACTGTTTCTTGCAAATAAGGCGCAAAACATACCGATAGAAAAATCTAATTTGCACTCGGTAATAAATTAACCAACATAATAAGTAGCCCGCATAAACGCTAATATATTTAACGATTTATTAAAATACCTCCATGATGGAAACCAGCTACGCGGAAAAAATAACAATCATAAACAATTAAATAAGCCTATCCGTAACGGCGGCGGTACGACAATCGTTTACTGTAAACAGGATCAGACTAGCCCATATAATTTGATGCAACTATGTTGCTATATGAAAAAAAAAAGAACTGACCACGACACTTGGGTTTTGCCTTTTTATTTTTGTTATTAATAATTATTATATGAATTTTAAAATTCAGTGAGTGACATTGTCGATGTGTGCAACCGGCCCAGTTATAGGGCAATTGATGCTGATGCAAAAATGGACAAGTTTTTAGTTGGATCGGCTTTTTGTTAAGATTTGAACGGTGTTGTAGTAATTATTCAACTTCACGCTTGTTTTATCTTGGGTTGTGAGCGGAATTCTAAGTACAATTTATTTAGTGGAGTCAATAAATTATCACGATTAATAATAACGATTAAAACATTTGTTTTCCAAGGGGACTTATTAAAACCTCTATGGTCTATCCTTGAATCCACTCTCCCGAGCATTAATCTAATCGGTTTAGGTTTTGATGTTAAGAGCATTAAGTCGATTTTGCAATAGTGGTCGAAATTTTAATACCTAATACGAAAACGACTATAATTTAAAAAAAATGTCTTTCTGCACTCTTTCTCAATATAATCTAGAACTGTGCCAAATTTCATACTCCTACTATCCGACAAATTTTCGTAAGAGAAGCAAAAACTTTGTACTCCCAAATTTTCGCTTCACGTATTAATAAATAGATTATATGGCTGACTTAAAACTATATGTTAATAGAAATACAGATTAACGTACAAAATACAGTCACAGTTATCTCGAAACCAATACTAATTGGATTTAATGTACTAAATTTAGCCAAATACAACATAACGGTACAATCATCTGATGTACTAAAAAACTTTCCGCATAGTAAGAATATTTCTATAGCTAAACTTGGATTATATTTTCACTGCAGTACAGAGCAATTTAACTTTTCAGAATAATAACTAAAACCTCACCTTGATTCGCATTTACATCGGTGAGATTCTGAAATTACCAGTTACATACCTAAGAAAATGAAATTTCAAAACTGAATAATTTATTTGTTTTTCTTTTTTATTACAGGCCACATTTTTCTCTTCATTTCAGTTCAATTTGAGATCGACCTTTATTTCACCATTTATATAGACCACATGCTGTAAAATAATCTGACGTTGAACGCATTGTCCACATGAAATAAATTCCACTGGATTTTAACCACAATGCACTCTCCAACAAGGCATACTTTAGTAATGTCATGTCCCTCTGTTTATCTATTCGTCTAAAGGTACGTCATAGGCTTTTTAACTGAAGACTTTTTAGTACCAGCATGGTCTGTTGACGTGAATATGAACGATTTTTCATTATGACAAGAAACAAGACAAACGTCTAACACTGTACTTCTTTTAACTACCATGTGTTTAGGTATGACATTTTAAGGACAAGCTACACTTGTAGGACGCATCACTACAACGCCCACACCAACAGAAGCCTATACTGCTGCTACGCCACAGCCAGGGCTACAGACGGCCTACGCTATTTCTATTCCAAACCTATGAGACGTCTACGCCATTCCTACGTCACAATTACGGCGCGTAAGCCACTGCTACGCCACATCTACAGGATCCTACAATGCTGCTACGCCACTACCAGACAACGGCTACGCCACAGTAACGCCAGAAACTACTGCGTGCAAATATACTGCTTCCTAATTGCGTAACACACTATAAATCAGAATCTGAATCATTTCGAAGGTTATTGCTTATCCATTGCTTTACATGTTCGAATTTGTTGTCCGCTCGACACCGTAAATAACACAATGAATGTTGTAGAATTGTCAATTAGAAAGCCATTCCTACTGTAAGTGTGTTACACGAATAACCAGCTGGACATTCAGTGTTCCTTGTTTTATATTAAGGTGAATGAACCCTCCAAGTTCATAAAGGCCTAAGAACAAAAAAAAAGAGAAAATCCTATAGCTTTATGAACTTAGAGCGTTGTATTGATGATTTTGATGATTATAATTCTGTAACTACATACGTCTTACAGCCGCGAATCATATTTTAATCAACAACAACCTAGCACTGGCCTGCAAATTGCAAAAAACGTAAGAAATTTTGAATTTCGCGGGTTGGTCGGAGCATCCCCCTTAAGAGAGGGTAAAATAACCACAGAATTCTGTTGCAAAATGTTGCATACGTTGACTTTAAGTTTTAACACAATTTTTCTAATTTCTGTAAAAACCTAATCAGTTTGTTGTACAAGTAACAATTACAGTGGTGAATTGTTAATGACATTAGTACCTACACCTACCGCTTCTCTTTAAGTTTACTAACTGAAAAAATAAATTGATCGAATCTTTGTAACGCATGTAACCAATTACCGATTGTAAATGGGGAAAAACTTATCACGGCTTAAATACTAATGTAATTTTAATTTTAAAGCTTGTTTCGTGAAGTCGTAAATAAGTAGGAACCTTTTATTTCTATTGGTCCACATGAGTACAATTATAATTATACAATATTTGTAGTTACTGTAGACTTTTTCACGCTTATTCGTTTAATGGACATGCAGTACTTAAGTAAGTAATAACTAGTTCCGATTAATGATGTTAGTTAAACGTTTGTTCTTGAAAAGATAACGTGTTCCTGCAGGCGTGATATTGGTCCCAGATCAGCACCCTAATTGGGTAACACACCAGGCCACAATTACTAAGCGTCGGGCAACTGTTACGTCACAACTACGATGCGTAGGTCACTGCTAAGTGCTACGCCATAAACTACAACTACGTGTTGGCGATTGCTACGCCACATATTATCTACACACTCCTACACTGCTGCTACGCAACGGCTACCCCACGGGTACACGACAGTTACGCCACAGCTACGCCACAGTAACGCTACCTACTATCTCGTGTATCTATACATCACCCTTATTTCCTACCACACTATTTATCTCAACTTGAATTAAGATAGACCCAACCAAGCGATTTATTTTCGGAAAGACCGACTTAAACTAATAAAGTATTCAGTCCCAGGTTAGACCTGAACGTAAGTTAGATCTAGACCAGATGTTGATCTAACAATAGCTATTGATTTAGGTAAACGACTTTGATGTGGGACTTGTCACAGAGTAGACTTCAGGAGATTCTAGATGCGGCAGAAAGAAGCGCAGGACTTCGGACCACCTTTAAAACCATCTGTTTCGATACGTAATTAGCATCGTGATCACGGTTTGTTGATAATGCTGTGCCAATACGCGCCGAAGCGAATCCGTACTCTGTGGGACTTATCTGCTCTAATATAATAAAGAATAGAAGTCTTTCTGTCCTATTACAAAATGCGATCCTGTTAGTCTTTAATTCCATCTTAAAGCTCTGAGCCAGATTTTTGCTTCTCCGACTTTATTTAGATTTGGGTCAAGGTCTTGAAAATTACAAAATAGCATCGAACTAAGTTTTTTGTAGAAAGAACTTCATTACAAATTGGGTTGTTAATTAAAAACAAGCCAGTTTCAGAAGCTTTTTTAAAGCAGATCGTAATTTAAACTTTATTTTTTAATAGGGAGAAAGAGTTTGTGCAAGTAAAATGTCGGACGTGATTGCTGAATGTCCAACAAAATCACCTTCATCTAATACCCCCGATTATCAGTCTGTCAGATGCGATTGGAGATCAAAATCATGGCATCATGTCTACTGCAATCTCTTATAGACATAATGTCTTTTCGCTCCAACTCGTAGGTGTTTTATTCTCTAAAGATTGCCCACAAAAGGGCAGTATGAAATCAAGACCCTCTACTTTTAAAAATAAAAAGTCTATCCACATTTTTTAGTAATTCCAGCCTATGCCAAATACAGGAAATCAAAGCCTAATTCATATATCAGCAATAACTTAAGAGAGCCAATCAACGAAGCGGAATAGCGCACAGACTTTTCATTATAACAAGTCCCTAGCCTTGATGATTGGAGATTTGTAATTAAGTTCCCGAAAACTCCAGACTAGTGAGCATTTGCAGGCGGATATTGAAGGAGAGACTTTTTATCCCTCTTAATGCAATCATAACCAGTCAATCAAATGTCGATTGCAGCGAGCGGAAGTATAGTTTTAACGTTTCAAAGGCACATACGATTTAAAAAGGACATGTGCATATTAAAAGCCTAGCTGCTCTACATGTACAATTATTATTTTTAAAGTTATGTGAACTTCTATTCGAAGAGGCACTTGATTTATTGTTTTGAATTTAGAACGATCGGCGCCATCTTTGACGTTTGACACTATATAGGATGTTTTATTTTTGTGACAAATAGTCGTTATTTTTCTAAGGTTTAAACTTACACTTTTTTTTTTTGTGGTGAGAATAAAGTTTATTAAATATTTATTGTCTTCATCTCAGTCGATGATAAATGCAAATATATTATTAAACATAAGTGGCGTTGAATGTAGAGTCAATGGAAAGATTTTAGGGTTGGACGTAGAGCTCAAATTACCGTGATTAATACTGAAGATAGGGTCAGAGACTCAAAGAGAGTGATAGGATAGAAATGTATGTTGTGTACAAAGCTCTTACGTGTTCAAGTATATGAGTACAGCCTTTGATAGTCGTCAGCAAAGCTTCAAGCTGGATGATAGGGATAGAATTTACTATTGGCGAGGTAGTACACAGTCTCAAAGACTAGATACGCGAAATCGTTCCTGAAGGCTTTACTCCCAGAAATTTTAATTGCATTTGCTTTCAATAAGTCGAAGGATGTTCTCGGAAAGTCCGGTTGCGGTCATACTAGGAAACAATATCGAATGACAGCAACGTTCCAAGACAATACGGAACAAACGGACCTACTCTATGAATCCACCATTGTGATGTACAAAGGTATAGCCAAGCATTAGAGCTTACTCAAAACCGCATAGACAAACGAAGACTTCAATTTAGCACGGAAAACTGAATGAAAGTCAAAATATAAAAGATAGGAAAGTATCGTTAAATCAGTGCAGTACTTAATACAATCCAACGAGAGATATTAACATCTAGAAGTCAAGTTCAAACACAGATTTCTTCAGATCAACAACTCGCCCCAGACACTAAACATAACTTTAATTAATCGCATTGTATGTACATAACCTTATATTAAAACAGTTGATTTCCTTAGCTCTGTTATAAATGACAATAGGGATTTATTCACAAACTGGTGACACGAACAAAATTGAATCCTAACGCTGAACAATAAGAATCAAATTAGTTGTAACAATAAACAAATTTGCGATCTTACAATGATACGAGAGAGTTCAGTATTCAAAAGTTCGTAGCGTAATTGTGTCGGGACAATTAATATTGATCTTTAATGTACTGCAATAAGGTTGAAGCTTTGTTGGGTGAATGTGAGACTTAGATCTTTACGGCTACGGTTGGTTGTGTTCCATTACCGACACGATCAAGTCACACTATAAGATTTTAAGTTCTCACAAAGTTTTTATTGAATAGCTTTTTGAAGACGCAGTTATACACTATTCCTAGAAATTAGAGTATAGGGGAACGGAGGAGATCGGTGAACGATTTAGCTTTGATGAAACCAATAGCGGATCAAGCAATGTACAGTCACCAAAAGAGATATGTAACCAGGTTCATACCTAGTTGAAGTTTAACAAGAAACCCATGGATGATTTTGAATGACAGTAATTTGAAAAATGAACTTCGGAATTATCCGTCGGTGTCTTAATAAACTTTAACTATGTCCTACTACCTTGGTCATTTATCTTTTTTGGCGACCGTACCTACCTAACTAGTTACAAAAGTATGGGTAGACAGTAAAACATACCAGCCACATGAATGCATATGTCTTTATCATATTGTCATATTGTCTTGTCTGTTATCATATTGTCAGTTGCACAGTCAAGTGAAGTGAGTTTCCATTTTTCCCCAACAGAAAATAAAATGAGACCAGTTTTCCGGTTGGTTCCAAAGTTGTCACAATCGCTTTCAATGAAACTTTTGATCAATTCTAATTGAAAACTAGAAACGTACGTCATGATGCTGACATTGCTGGTATTTCGTGATGGAGCAGAGATCGTTTAGTCACGAATGGCTTACATTTTTTACCATTGTTTTTCTCAACCAAAGCACCTAATCTTTTTACCCTCTAATTTCTTCCCTTGGTTGACTGGTAGAGAATGCCTAAGGCATTAACTCCGCCTTAACAGCTTTTTTGTTCGAGAAGTTTAAATAAATAGGTACCTATACGTAGTAGATTTAATATTTATAAAATAAATTTAAAAAAATATGCAACATTATTATAATAGCATGATATCTTGTATAATTTAATCTACTATTATTACACATCCGCTCAGTTTTAATAAGCGAATCAGTTTAGCATAAAATTCTTATTACGTTTTGTTATAACACAAAGTTATGACAGAGTTATTCGTGTTCCTTCACTCATTACAAATAAAAACGTGCAATTATTTTAAAAACGACGCCATTAATTACGAGAGTGAGCCACGAATTAAATTAAAATCTTTAAAATAAAAACAAACAGAATTGTTTCCACGAAAATTCGCTCCTAGATGTCTAATGACATTAACGAACGATACGTCATTTATAAAGTACAATAAATTAATTAAAATAAGCGTGTTCGCGTAAAAAGCGTTCGGAGAGAAAAAAACTTATACAGCTCACCGCCAATTGTGACACTAATGACATACGAAAATTTCGTAGCTGCCGCGCGTCCACCCGTGTGGAACGATCCGGCTCCCACATACCTCATTTGTTATAAGCCACATTATAATCACACATTGTGTTGGATAATAAATAGAAAAAGCGACAATAGAAATAACGAGTCACAAATAGGCATCTAATAATGAAATTGTATTGCATATAAATATATGGTTATATATCGTGTTTCTCGCTTCGACGGACCATTTAATAGGCACTTGTTGTTTATTAGCGATGCTTCCTGGAGCTGGGACAGCGTTCGCACCGGCTGCTATCTTTTAAAATGTTGTATCAGGCTATTATACATTTAATTTAACGTTTTCAAACTGTGTGTCGACTGTTTAGGTAGCGATTGTCGTAGTGTAAAGTTTGTCTGTAATAGTCGACCTTACGATGTACTGGCGATAAGATAACTTTAATCACATTCGAACTATCATAATTTCGAGATAGATTAGAAAAAATTACGGTAGGCGAGGGATTGGACTAACAAGCAGAAGGAAGATTCGTAGACTAAACTCACAAAACAAACGTGATTTATTATTCGACTCCTTAGTATCCACCTAAGGATCTCACAGTACTAACTGATAGAGTTAGAGCAGTGTTATTCTGTCAAAAATCTCACCTGTTTATTCCTACCATTAGGTGAGATAATAGCTCATTTCATTTAACCATTCACGTTGAGATTTTTATAGAATAGGCCGGCAGTATTCGCCTCGCTTCGGTTACGAAGTCGCGCTATTGTCGCCTACCTCTGAACAATCGTTAATCGTGTATTTATGAACATCTGATCGGTACTATGACCGTTGTGAATCGTATGGAGCTATCGATGTTGCGATTTATTGCACTTATAACAACTGACTAACGATTTGTATTATAAGCTTACGAATTAATACGCTAATGAGGACTATAGTCTTTTCGCCATAAGATGAGTTCCCTGACAGTTCATTTTTTTCCGTGGCACGCATACTACTTTCGACGAATAAAAAATAAACTGGCAAAAAAATAAAAAAATAAATGATAAAAAAAATATTGCCTTTCGTAAATTACTAAGTAAATTATTGTAGTTATAATTAACTGTTAATAAATTAAGTAAATAAAATAAAAAAGTATAAATCTAAAAATGTCTAATGCCTTGAACGGAACGTCGGCCAATAGAGATTGCCACTACTCAATACACTAATCGACTAAAAAATAGATGAATCGGAGGGGCCATTTTGTAACCATTTTGTAATACAGTACTTTATGCGTGAAAGAGTAAGAAACATCCACACACACACACATACTAACTTTCACATTTATAATATTAGTAGGAAGTAGGATAACCAGTTTATTAAAAAAATATTTTAAAAATCTAAAATCGATAATCCGATTCCATTTTCTTTGCCAACTGAATCGATATAATAAAAAAATCGATTATATTTCGTTAGGTCACGTAACTACAATTGTCAGACAAGATATGTCACGGAACTCATCTTATGGCGAAAAGACTATAGTAAGTAACTAGACAAGAATTCCTGAAGTCTGATATCAGTTTTAATTAAAAATTGTTAAATGCCTCGTTGGTCTTGTGGTTGCAAGCGCTACTAGTATGTGGTCTTGAGTTCGATTCTCAGGTTGGGCAAATTGTTATTGGGTATTTTTATCTCGATTTTCTCAGTAGCAGCCCTGAGTTGGTATTTGGGCCCGGTTGATGGTAATAGGCTCGCTACCTTAAAAATATCTGGCGAAATATGGGTATAGACGTGTGGTGCCGGACGTAAAGGTACCGTGTGGTGCCGGACGTAAAGAATAACACCACCCCATTTCTTCCTGTGGGTGTCGTAAAAAGCGACTTAGGGACTTACTAGAGAATGGGCAGCAGCGTTCTCTATGCATTTTACCACCATACTGCGATCGCCAACCCGCCTGCCAAGCGTGGCGATTATGGCAAAGCAAATTGGGGGAGGCCTAAGTCCAGCAGTGGACGTCTTACGGCTGAAGTGATGATGTGATGTGATTACTACTGGTCTCCTACCCAACCTTTCAGGAAAACAAGGCGTGATATTATGCATGTATAAACATCATTTTTGTTTTAATTTTTGACATCAATTCATTAATAACTATACAGGATGGTCTTGCACGGTCGCCATGAATATCATCATCATCATTTCAGCCGTAAGACGTCCACTGCTGGACTTAGGCCTCCCCCAATTGGGGGGGGGGGCTTTGCCCTAATCGCCACGCTTGGCAGGCGGGTTGGCTATCGCAGTATGGTGGTAAAATGCATAGAGAACGCTGCTGCCCATTCTCTAGTAAGTCCCTTAGTCGCCTTTTACGACACCCACGGGAAGAAATGGGGTGGTGTTATTCTTTACGTCCGGCACCACATGCTACCGCCCTGAATATGCATTTAAAAAAAACTCAAATGAATTTATTAATAAAAATAAACATTGTTCCTATAGCTTTTCAATACACAATAAAGTATAAACATAAAGGGTGCCATTAAGACATTGTTTATGGCGACATAAAAACGCGTTTGACGCGCTAGGCGTGTAAGAATATGAATGTTTTATTGTAAATAACGCTATTTACAATAATTAGATAACATTGGCCCTTATTTGGGTTAAGCAACCCGCAAGAGTGTTGCCAAGTTCACGAGTTAAAGTATTGCCAAGTACCGGATGTCTCGCCCAAGTATAAATAAAATGAGCGTTTAAATATTTTATATGGGGAAGGGCGAAAAACGTGCACAGCTGATGGAGTCGTAAGGGCGGCTGCAGACATGCGATTGTGCCGTGAGACTTTCAAACGATCGATTTAATGACTTTACATTTAAATTATTCGGATATAGAGTTGTTTTGGTATGTTTGACTCCATTTAAATTAATCTAAACTGATTATTACGAAAACGGGTTACCCTGATTTTTTTTTTTAATTGACCGTGAGTATCTAACACCTGAAGGAGTATATATGAAATAAGTATCGATAACAATTTCTTAATTCGTTAAACGTCTTACTACTGAATCTTACTCGATCATGCAATCATGACCAAGTTAAGAAAACAATAACCTATTAATCAATTACAAAATTCGCGAGCTCTCACATAAATTTATTACTAAAACTTGAGATGTCCACAAACTTAAAAACGGATCAATAGTTTGAATATAAACAATGCCCGTTACCATGCAGACGGTGCCGGGCGGAAAGCACTTGCGCGGGGCTCTTGTATTTTTAATATCCCCCGGCCCCCGCCGCCCCGGTTTAACATAATATAAAATTATAAACGATATGAATCACGATAATGTGCCGTGAGCCTGTGTGCGCGGCCAATTCACAACTTTACCGGGCCCAGGGCGTACCCCCCATGCCTCCGTACGCCCCCGCTGCACCCTGCCACAGTACCGCGGCGCCAGTAGTACAACTACTCAAGTAAAACAGAAAATCAAACAGCGTCTTATATAACGCTCATATTTAATGACTCCTTAAAGAGAAGTTTCCTAATAAAATGTTAAGGAGTGCACGTGTGCTACGGTATTTCTAAAATGTGTGTTTAGAATTCAATTGGTATGTTTGATCTTTGTAGAACCAGCTGTGGAACTAATGAACTCGCACGAACTCAATAGGACGCGATGATTAAGCTAAACGTTTTTTTAGTAGTACTGAAAAGTTATGTTTCAAATCCAGAACAATACATTGGTCAAATAATAATTGTAGTAAATCATAAAAGAAAATAATCCCACGCGGAAGCGTTGACACGCTGATCGATGGCACACTGTGACGCCGCCCCGCGCCAGCAAAAAGAAAAGTTTTATTTTTATAAGACAAGAAATTTATTATGGCTGATGCTCGTGTCGGTTTCGCGTTTCTTCGGAAATAGAACGTAAAATGTTGTTCGCATCGATCCGTACGTTCGCGTAATTTAAGCGGAGTAGTGAAGAAGGCCTAATTCCTATGTTTATTTACAATTTAATAGATTTTACATGTTTTAATTTTGGGACTGGGTCTTCATACTCCTCGCACCTCTGAACATTCCCCATACCATGATAATATACCCATTTTATATATGACTATAAAAGAATGACATTTTGTCATTTGAATTTATTTACGGTCAATATAAGTTGATAGCGTAATAGCGCAATTTGTTTAGCAATCATTTCCCTGAGTTGACATGTCAGCTTACAGGTATCGTCACGAACAAAAGTGACATGACATAACTACCTAAATATTTTGCTGTTGTTACAGAGTTAACAAATAATAAATAATGATCGTTTAAAATCTAAACGAGTTTGGTGTTTCCTATTCGACTACTCTGATAAGAAAGACCGCAACCTCAGAGATCTTCCCTTTTATATTTCAGACATGATTTGGTCAAGCCATATGAAGAACATGCTAGTTAATGCTTCTTTTTCCTGAATAACTAGGACGTGGTAAAGGGTGCATTTTGGGGGAGTATCTTATGTATTTTTGACGTTCAAAAAGTTCTGACTCAGCCTAGTTTGAAAAAAAAAAAACTTTTAAATTGGTCTTTTGAGGAGAGAACCGTCCATATTGAAGTGGCTGGCCTGCGCACTCAGTGCACAGACAGTTCCTACATTAAACCATATCAAACAGAATACGTTAAAAGCCTGAGTTACGAATATGCAAAGTTTGATGCAACGCTATTATTAGTAGTGGGAAATTATTATTCCATCGCCCCTTAATTAATATGAATTATGTAACAAAATGATGATGGCGCATTCGCAACAGGCATCTGTGTCCACCTGAAGACCTGAATAATGGAGCAGGGCTCGGAAATACTTTTCACACAAGTTATCATTTACAAAACCTTACTGTTTGTTCTTTTAAAGCCGATTGTCCTATTAAGAGCTTATTTTTCAGGATTTACTGAAATCTACATTTCTTGTAAGATTCTAGAGAAATTGTTCTAAGAGTTTCGTAAGCGAAATCCTGAAAAAGACAGTGTCTCGCGTTTTGTGTCAACCTGGGATGTCGGCTGAAATAAATTTAATCTGGAGCGAAATAATCCGCAGTCTGACATAAATTTTGACTGGCCTGTTAGTCTAGTGATTAGTGACCCTGACTGCTAAGACTGAGGTCGTGGGTTCGATTCCCACCCAGGACAAATCTTTATGTGATGAGCACAATTATTTGTTCTGTGTTTGGGTGTAATTTATGTATAATAAATAAGTATGTATTTAGAAATATATACTTATGTATATTTATCAGTTGTCTGGTTGCCATAGTAAAGGCTCTGCCTAGTTTGGGATAAAAAAAAATGTAACATAAAAATCTAAAATCCATTTTGACCTCAATCACATTTTTTGCCTAAAAGCTCTAATTTTCAGCCAGTTCATTAACTAACATTTTCTTAATGTGGGTTGAGCTGAGTTGACTGAACAGGTCCACTCAATCTGTGTGGTTCATTCCTCAATAGGCCAATTCAGACATCAATCTACATAGTCTTTACAACATTATAACCAAGATTATACCTATATGACATTAAAAGAGACTGGCCGTTTTGCCTCTGAGTATGTGTCGGCCTTTCTTCTCAAAGTAGTCAGATAGCAAACACCGATGCCATCGATTAGTTTTTAAAATATGAATGACGTGTAGAAGTTTGTACAAATCTACATACCTACAGCAATCAAATAATTCATAGGAATACCATAAAACGTCGAGAGTTTCTTGACAACGTAGCACTGCCTTGAAACCCAAATTATCACATTGTAAAAATGTAATATTGGGTACTGTTATTAAAAGCCTCAAAATAAACCATTCCGTTTAAAAACAATCGCTTGAACAAGCTCGGATCGCGCGATATTGCAGAGCTTTCGCCCCTATTTTTAACGACCCATCCGCCGCAAACGGGTGCTGCTTAACCTCGAATATTGATCGATGTGATGACTTGGCATTAAGTTCCTACGCTTCCCACCACGATCAACCGTCAAGTCATTATGATAATACCTACTTCCGACAGTCGATCAAAGACTTTTCGTAAGTTTTACTCGGAAATAAAATAAAGAAAACGTACTAGGGTAGGTATTTTAAAATGAATAGTCAAGTTTTTTTTTTTTACTGAAAATTGCTCTTGACCCTGATCACAACTGACGGAAAGCAATACATGAGGTCTATGATGAAACGAGCGTACCCAGAAGATGCCTGTTCTCTCTTGCTTCGAAGGCAGTGATTTGCCATATAGGCAAACATTATTATTTTCCTCCTTAATTAAATTATCGATCTGTATACAATAAAACAATAACAGGTGATTTCCACGGGAGACCAGAATAACCCCTGTGAATGATATTTATCTGCACCACACCACGATCTCAGATGACCTAATAATATCTAGGCAGTAATTCATCTTATTTAATACAAATATATTGAACTACTGCCAAATGCAAAAGTTACTCGGCCATTATGAGAGTGCTCTCTTATTTATTGTTCACTCCTATGTGTGTGTAAAACGCGTGCATGTAATCTATAGTCTCTTGCAGAAATTAATAATGTTGACAAAAAGTCGGACAAAAAGTCACCAACGTTACAGTAGGTAGGTACAGACGCGCAGATAAACCAAACCAACTTTTAATTTTAAATTATCGCCACACAACAGATTAATATTTCGATCAAACATTCCTAATTTAAAAATACTCAACGCATTGTATCGCATTCGAACGAAACGAAAGCCGAGCACTCCCGACGGGCCCCGAGCGTCGCCGAGCGCCAGCATAATGCCGGTGCAAGCCGCAGACATTGTCCGTAATTGCCGGTGCCGCTATAATCGCACTTAATTACAACTATACAACTCACAATCGCGCCCGTTTCAAGTATTCATTATTAATATTAATTCGCGATAAAAACAGGTTTGGTCTCGAAGCCCGATACGAGAGTTCTCATTGCGCCACTTATAACTCAAAACCCGTGTCTTATTTTAAATTTAATTATAGAATAACTTACTTTGTGATTTAAAACAATAAAATTAACGACGGCCGTTTTGTTCAATTATAATATATGTTGGAATTAGCTGTAAAGTATAATTGTTTTACACAAGTCGAGCGAGCAGACACTAAACACATTATGTAGCGTGTTTAATTTTTTACGTCTAATTGAACGACATTTTGTATGGAAACGTGGCGTCAATGGTATTCTTTATAATCGCAGCAGTCTAAACAACACATTACGACTTAATAACAATACTACATTATAAGATACAATAAAAAACTAACAAATACGCGTACACAGGAATATCTGTGATACTAGTTTCGTAATATTTAGTTAATTTTAATGACATAACTACAATAAAATTAAACGTGTTACAGTAAAACAGCACAGACGGACAGACAAAGAAATTACGCATACCAAATAAAAATTCCATACAACATTTTCATTTTATCATCTAAATCGGCGTTTACGACGGGGAACAATGCCGTGCTCCGAACCAAACAAAAGTGGGACGCAAATAAAGAAAACAATAAAATTAGAATATATAAACACATAAAAACTGGCGTCCAGAATGTTCGCGGTGCGGCGGCCAGCGCATGCGCCCGGCGCCCACCGCACATTACATCAAATAAATTAATATCAACTCCAACTGTACATACGCAAGCGAAGGGTTCGTGTTTATTTGAAATAACTTTTTTTAGTGTATTGTTTGTGTGTACGACGTGTTAGTCCTCCGAACAGTTCTCTTTACAACACTATTTTGAGATACGAGTGTGCTCAGAAGACACAAGCAAAGTCTCATGGGGGGTTTATTTTATTACCTTCCTTAACAACGTACGTACAATGGATTTTCAAATTACGTTCCTAATTTCTACAAAATGGCAGTTGAAAAGTTATTTCAGCGACTGTACTTAGTCAGTACAGGCCTCTAGGCAAATAAAACAACGCGGATTTAACGGCTAAGTACGTACAGTCGCGGAAATAACTTGAAAACATTCAAGGTCGGGTAACTAATGGAGTTGTACCTATTACAGCCCATGTTATTTATATAATACAATGCAAAATGGCTAAAACACAATCCATAATCAATCTATTGCGCGTAAATAGTCCTAAAAGTGGTTGTGGGCCGTTGAATATTATCTACAAGACAGTCCAGGAGTGAAAGTGATCAGTGTAATACAAAAACAGCCGTAACACAATAGAATTAGAATACATTTTGGCAAAATTACGATACCATAAAGTTTAAGTGGTAACTGCCGTCTGTGTACGGTCGACGCGAAAAGTGCTTGTTCGGGGAAAAAGCTGTAATGAAAACAGTTTTGAAATTGATATAGCAGATTCTTATCTTGTATTACGTCTACTCTTTGTTTGCATTCAATTTTAACAAGATTATCAACGTTATTTTTTGTTTAAAATGAGTTTTCTTTTATCCCCTTTTGTATCCTAACTCCTACCGTAAAAAATAATGTACTATTCAATCTATTATTTTCGGGAGATTGAAAATATATTTTTTTTTTAACGATACTTTCATTGTTGCACTAATTTGGTGTATGGCAATGTCTTCTATATTAAATTAAACTAATTAAATTTAACTAAATTTCGAGAAAATTTAACAAGATGAATATCAAATGAATTTTGATTGTCATTCATTCATTTTATGTATCTTAAAAATAGCTACTAAAGAGGTCAAGATCGGGGTAGAGGACTAATTTACTATCCCGATGACTTAATGGCCGATTTTTTCGCACAATGTTAATTGGATGTTTATTTCCACACACACGTGCGATCGTTTTCCAACAAAATATTTTGTTCGTGCGATCGGTAGGAGCGTGTCGTAACTTTTGATTTAGTGTTATGGCCTATTTCTTTTATTAAATTGTCTTATGACACATGTGATTGCCAATTTTCGTTTCACGTTATTATATTGTCATAAAAATAATAATTAGATTGAAATGTAAATATTGTGTGAATGGAATGTCTCTTTGATATTTCATGTGCTGAGCATAGAAACTATTCAAGTGATGAATGATATTTTTAGTGCTGTTTTATTAAAATTATGTGTATTTTTTTAATAGTTTGAGCGTAATTATTGTGCTTGTAAATGGGTTATACGCTGCTGTCGGCGACTGTACGTACAGTGAACGGCGCGGTACGTATACTTATATCAGATAAAATTATTCAAATGATACGATCTATTGTGTTTCAGCAACAATGATAAATAATAATATTATTACATATGTATTATTGTAAATATTTATGTAAGTAGGTTTACGAGTCCTACCTTAGCGCAGATATAAGGTTGATTTGTAAATTACATACATGCACGTTGCACAGTGATTGCAATAATCCACAGAAAATTATTATCTTGGGACGGAAATGCAAACGGAATGTTATTTGTACAAAGCAAGAAAATTATAGTGTTTCATCCTAGTTAGCTCTTTATGATTATTTACAAGTAATTTCAAATGTTGTGAAATACACCGTATCATAATCGTATCAACAAATATCTGTCTACGATGTTCCCGCAACTGAGATACAGGCTTTCCTCTCAGTGAGAGGAAGTGGGCCATAATCCACCAGGCTGGCCCAGAGCGGGTTGGTAGATATCTCATTTCTTCGAATTTCTAGCCCTAGAACATGCCATGTTTATATCCTCACGATATGTTCCCTCACCGATTTGAGAGCAATGGTGATGTCATTAAATAAATAAATACGCAAAGTAAAGTGCTTACCTAAGTTGGAAATTATGACCTACAACGGGGCCAAAACCACTGGGCCACCACTGACAAACCGTCAAAACTACATGAGAATCCTCCCCCCTCCCCCTCTTTTTTATCCGTTTCTAAATAATTTGTTGGGAATAATACATATCATAGGTATCTTATTTAAATGTTTCACCATTCAATGAAACGTAAATGTTTCAGAGCGAAATATAATGATAATTATGATATGAACACTATTGCTACAATTTTTGCGCGCGTCTGTACCAGCCCTAATGACTATACCTACACAATTCATCACCCCTGTCAAAGTACCTTGCATCGTGAAATAAACCGATCAGCAGTTTAACATGACGTCACTAAGAAAATCTATTCAAATACACTATTTTTGATGAGGTCCTTTCACAATTAATCCAAGTTTCTAAGGACGTTATTAAATCGCGATGGCATTTCATCGTGCATTGCATCTTCAACGTACTGCGTAGCGCCGAGAATCGAAAATAGAACAGTGTCATTTCGACCAGCTGAGACTCGCTTTGCTGGATTTTCAATGCTCGGTTGAACACTGAGAGTTGAATTTCCATTGCGTGATATAATCCTGTCGCGATTTTATTACGTCCATGTGGAGGTTTTTTTTTTGGATGGGAAATCATCAAATGACTTCTCCCGGTCTGGGCGGTGCGGATGTCAGACTTTTACTGACTAAAACCCACCCGTGTTTCTTCAGTTACCCATATGCCACGGTATCTCGTTTGAACAATCTCGCGACCCTGGTAGGTGTAGGTTGGTTTAGATTGAAATATTTGTTTTGGTCTGCATCCAATATATGTATTTTAGACCACACTTGAAATAATTATAAGACAGGATTCTTTATACACTGTATCTCCTACAAAAAATAAAAAGAGCCGCACCGGGAGATCGAAGGTTAAGCTACACTTGCCGCGGTCCGTTCCTGGATGGGTGACAATTCATAACATACCGACACTCCTCCATGCCTTAAAAAGTACGTTAAGGCGTAGTTCCGGATTGTTATTGGTACATTTTTGACAGTCAGAAGCTCAAAAGTCTGACAACCAGTCTTACCAAGGGGTCTCGTATTACCCAGTTACTGGGTCAGCTTAGCACTCTATGTAAAATACTTGTATTCAGCTGCATCCAGTTAGACAGGAAGCCGACCTCAACAGGATTGGGTAAAGGCTAGGCAGATTGATAGACTCTTGATGTGAAATATTTGATGTATGTGAATGAATGACTGTCTAAAACGACTAAACGGATTTAGGAAGAAAATCTGCAAAAGTACTGAAATTTTACAAGTATACAATGTATGGTAGTTACCCTAGTAGCCAAGTAAAACCGCGGGCAACATCTTGTAAAGTTATAAACGGAGTAACCACAACAATATTGAGCGCTATTAAATTGTAATTATCGTAATTTTAAACATGGTTATAATTACAAATGCAGGTGTTCGTTCTGTAACCTCAGTGCGTTCCAGCGCAATATTTATTTTGAAGGAGGTAGTCATCTGAAATTATTCGTCGACATGAAATGGTATTAGGACACTTTTGCCGAAGTAATATTTCGGCTATCTCACAATTTAAGTCAATCTTATACATCTATACAAATAATTAAAATTGAAGTGTCTGTTAATAATGTCTATACAACAGCTTTATACAAATAGCATTATGAGAGCTTATACGGTGCTACTAACAAAAAAAAAACTGTCTGCCTGTTTGTTTCGGCTAATATCCGAAACAGCTGGACCAATTTTGACGGAGCAGACAGCTGATGTTATAAAACGCAACATAAGGTATTTATTAGGTCTCGATAGCGTGTTCCCGTGAAATAATTTCCGAGATCCACGCGAGCAAAACCGCGGGCAGCAGCTGATTTATAAATATAAATTCAATATTATAAATTAAACGAAAACTTCACACACATTAAAAGAAATAAAGCTTGTAAGATCAAATGTAAGTAATTCCATTAATATGTTGGCACGAACGATCTTGTAACCTCTATATAAGTTAGCCCGCGAACATTGCATCGCAGAATCCCGCAGTCATCTATCAAATGTTGGAGCATTTAAATATATTATAAATTACAATTACAATGTACAGTGGTGTCATCGACCTCACAATATGAGCGTCTAATAGTGCGCACACGTCGAAACGCTCACGCACACAGACTTACTCATGAGTCACAGTCACAGCTGATTGAACAGTAGGACAACTTGTAAGTTGGCGGAGTTAAACACTCAACAATTTATTTGCATAGATCAAATTAAGAGTACAAGTACTTGTGGTACTTATTTTTTTTTTTATATAACTTTACCCACTTAGGTACATGACTGAATGAATGAATGAAAATTAACGATTACAAACGCGTGCACTGACTGGAGAGGTCCACTCAATTTTTGTGGGTTCTTTCTCAAAAGACAATTTCAGACACCAATCTACATGGTGTTCACAAGATTATGTTTGGACTTTTAAAGAGACTGACCTCTCAGTTTGTTTCGGCCTTTCTTTTAAGATTAGTCAGATAGCAAACGCCGACCTCATCTAGTTTTTAAAAGATAATTATTGACGTGTAAAAATATTTGTACAAACCTATTTAAAGAAATGAAATCGTTATCTTATCGAAGCAGCCACCTCAGTGTGGTGAGACCAGACTCCACTCATCGAATTAATCCCAAGATTGGCACTATACCTTGAAGCCTCATGTTTCATGGTGTTACTGAAACCATTGCATATTAAGGAGTAGACCTGGGGGCGCCATAATGGTAGGGGATTCGCGCCCTTTGAGGGACTACGTGCGGAAACCAAAACCCACTAACATAGATTCCCTTGATAAATTTACACTCTGTATTTGAACAAGGAAAATGTTATTTTGTCGTATGAGTAGATTTTTCTAGAAAAAAATAAACCGTTATTTAATTCCTTAAAGGAGACGCTGCAATTTCCAATGACGATACAAAGTAGTCATTGTGCAGTGATCAGGCGCAGTCATTGTACTCGTATTTAGTAATATAAGGCAATAACATTATAATACAGGGCTCATAAATGAAATCGACCTTCGCCACGGAATGGAGTCCACAGAGTATTTTATGGACCGTCGGTGGTACGCCGCAATTCCAAGATGCGGAATGCTGTGGTGGTGACAAAAAGTATGGCAGGATGTAAGATTTTGTTTAATTTCATGTGGTTTTAAAATTAAGTTGAATCTCTGCAGACATTTGTTTTTTCTGTCTATTTGATTAGATATAAAAAAAAATGAACAGCATTAATTTTATTATTTTTCTATCTTTCCATTCTGCCCGTAATGTGCCACTGCTGGGGAAAAGAAAATTTTAAATTTACTTAAATACATTTTTTAAAGTGACCAAATACTGTAATTCAGTCTACGTTAAATCAGCCATTTAAACATATAATTATAGCAAAAAGTACTTAGCAATTCGAAATAATAAGGATTGTCTCATAAATCCTTCATGTTAGTTGACAAATGAACTATTATGCGAGTCATCTCAGTGGCAGACGGTAAGGGCCGGCGCAGACGCAGCCATTACAAATGTATCCAATTATATTATTAATAATACATATATAGAAGTATTATGTGGAGAGTAGCAGTAGGTTTGAACCAGGCATGAGCTGGACGTTCTGTAGATTATTATATTTCATCACCACTATTCTTAATTCGGCGAACGAAAACATCGTTAACAAATCGGAATGGCCTTACCGAAAATTCTAAGATATGTGACATCTGCCAACACGCATTTCGCCCGCGTGGTGGATTACAGCCCACTCCTCTCAGAGAGTGGAGGCCTGTGTCCCAGCAGTGGGAATATTATACCCATATTAAGACAATTATTGTTCTCATATTTTTATGTAAATTCTTGCTGGATGTTTTTTTATTGGTTCCGTTTTCAAAAAAAAAAAAAATTATGTATTATTTTTAAAACGTCGAGTCTGTGGCAGCCTTTAGAGCTTGCGCAGAAACCTTTATCAATAGTTAATGTATTAGCTTCTTTATAAACGTACAGACGGCTAAAACGTTGATGCATTTAATAATTATTATATCAATAAAATACGAGTTGGATATTTATTAACTTTTGTATTTCATTATAGTCCAAGATTAAGCAATATCAGGCTCGTCACTAGTCAATAATTGTGACCACCAATCTTACCTAGGAGTATCTTGTTACCCAGCAGCTGGATTGTGGTCAGATAGGTTAGACTGGAAGCCGACTCCAACATATTTTTGAATAGCCGACAGATAATGACTAAATAATAAATGTATGAGGATGGTAAAGATATACTTCTTAGAATACGAAGTGTAGACCTGGCCGCAGGGTCTCCACGAGGAGAGAAAAACATAACTCCTGAGCGATGATTCCCGGGTTAGATTAAGGCAGGACAACCAAATTGATATGACTATTATAGGAAAATCCCGGAAACTGCCCAGAGTTAACAGGAGCTACGTAGGAATCGCACAAGGCAATCAATCTGCGTACCCACTTCATGAAAGTACCAAGTTACAATGTAGTGTGATATTATCAATTACGATCATTGACGTGCCGATCGACTGCAATTTATACTGAAGGTCCGGGGCACTTGCACTGATTGGCGTTAATGTGACATGCATTGATCTTGACCATTATTACAAGTAAATAAGATTCAAGACTGACATCGCCGATGTTGTCCGCCAGTATCAGTGTCCATGGACTTTCTTGCAACTCCATGAACACTGGATGCTGTTCTTCTTCATAAGCACTTATTTCGCTTTGGAATCGGCAAATAGCTTCATTTTTCTGACTCACAGCCACTTGACAATTCAAAAGTACCTGTAATTGTTTTTTTTTTAAATAAATGCTTTGGGTTTGAGTTGGCGATAAGTTTGCGAGGAATTGGGACTATGCAGGTCAAACTTAGAGAATGCATGCACAGGACAGATGGGGCAAAATTCTCACACAGTAGATGCCTGAAGACGGGCTTCGTCACAAAGACAGTCCATAGAAACGTTTGTGTGACGATTTGAACTTTTTCCTAACCGAATTGCTGGAGAAAACTTCAGGGTGTTGGAAGTGTATAGAGAGAGTTCTGCCCAGCAGTGGAACAAAAAAGGTAATTAAACGTTCATACAAGTGGGAACAGCCTTCATCTGTGCCTAACCTTGAAATACAGATACTGTTATCATTACCCCATCTTTCGTACGTACGAAACTGTTTCGTTGGTAACATGACTTTTCTCTTTTTATTACTGAATGGGCCAGCTCTTGACTTCAATCATACCTGATGGAAAACGATGAATGAGGACTATGATGGAACGAGTGTGCCCAGAAGACGCACGTAAATGTAGACTAACCGAACGTCTGCATTCAGTCTATCGCAGTATATTCCCCTGCTTTGGCTTCGTCCAAGTAACGCCACACCGCCAATTTCCCTGCCTATCGCATCGAATTTGTCCAAGCCACCTTTTTAGGGTTACGATACATCAGATGGACTACGAGCTGTCTTCGAAAAACTGAAGGTTGTAACTTTGACTTAAGGCTTCTATAATAGTGGGTTTCGACTTTCAGAGGGTTATCTAAATTCAGGTCCTGAACAGGTCATTGAGGCTTCAGTTTGTAAGCGAAGTCGCCCGCTAAGACTAGTGACCTTTAAGATCATGCAACAAAGAGAATCCCTGTATTCAGAACTGTACATTGTTATTATAATACTGTTATACTTATGTAAATAGTTATTGGTTGCGTGCGCACAATAGTAGCGCTGGCAAGTCTTGAGCCAATTTAAAATGTCAAGCATACAGTGTTGCCAGTTTCTGCAGTTTTTTGTATTAACGTTTTATATAGTTTAATACAACCGGTTATTATCTTGGTGTTTTTTTTTTGTTCACTTTAAGCACTAAAGTGTCCTTATAATTTTGTAATCAAAAAGACGTTTATGTGTAATTTTTATACTTGGGGATAAATTCTGTCTTAATTTCTTTTGTATATTGAACATAGTGGGTAATTAGCATTCTTGCCAGGATAAGTGACCCCAGACGTGTTAAAAGAACTGCTCTCCGCGATGTTGGTTAAGGCTGATAACTTGACCTAGCTACACCTCCATTATTACTTTGACTTTGTCACTGACCACATTTTAACAAAACATTAATTAATAAAATATTAATATATTAATTTTATTCAAACCTTTGTTAATTAGATCAGACCTAATTCTGACAGGATAATAATTATGTAAATATCAAAACGGTTAATTTGCAAACAATCGAGGTCTGAATATTAAGTAGAAAAGATGTATTTATTTATACACTATCCTAGATCATCATCAGCAGCCTATAATGTTCCCACTGCTGGGACACAGGCCTCCTCTCGGTGAGAGGGAACTATCCTAGATACAGGTATAATATTTTAATAAAAAAATAAAATTGGTTAAATATTTTAAACTTAATATTATTATACTCACGATTTTTTTTTTATCGCAACATTATCTGATCCCAAACTAGGCAGAGCCTGTACTATGGCAACCAGACAACTGATAAACATACTTATATATTTCAAAATACATACATATTATAGATAAATTATACCCAGACACAGAACAAATGATCGTGCTCATCACACAAAGATTTGTCCTGGGTGGGAATCGAACCCACGACCTCAGTCTTAGCCAGTCAAAATTTATTAACATAACCCTACTAGAAACATTCAATAACAAGCTGTGCCCCGCGGTTTCACCCGCCGTTTTATTCCTTTGTTCATGTCCTATGTGTCGAAGCGTGATCTTAAAAGCTTTTAACTATTTTAACTTCAAGATCACTTCAGGCTTTCAAATGCGAAAGTTTTTTTTTTTTTAACACAATAGTATTTAGTTACAGAGATTAGCGAGTTCAATCAAACAAAGTCATCAGCTGTCCTCGAGTGATCCAAATTCGACAATGTTTTTTTTTTTAAATTTTGTTTAATGTATTTCTTACGTATGATTAGTATGGTTACATACAAATAGAAGCACTCTGCACACCTTCTCCATTTAAACTTGAACTGTGCCAAATTTCATACTACCGTTCTCGTAATTTTTGCAAAAGGGGGTACAAAAATTTTGCTCCACGTATTAATATAATATAAAATAATCATACATACCTAGTATGGATAAACAAGTAACGTGAGACAGCCCTAAAATATATAATTTACGGTAAACAACGGTTTAGTTTCTTGCTCGGGGCCCGTTGATGCGTAACTTTTGTGTAACTATATTAATTATACATTGTTGTGTGTATATGTACATATAAGTTGTAGGTACAGTCGACCACACTAGTGCAGACGTCAACATCTCCTGACTTTCAAAAGAAGTAATGACATACTAACAGCAGTTAAAAAAAAAACCACAAAAAACTATAAAGATATTTCTGCAGTTAAAAAATAATTTAAATAGAAAAAACTACGTTGAAGAAAGACTAAAAGTTTGTTCATACACGTTACTGAAGGTTAGAGGCTTTAAATGACAAAAATGTATTGTTAAACAGTCGCTTATCATTATGTAACTTTGAGTAACGTTTATAAATAAAAGAGATATTTAATATCAAGAAATAGAAATTGAATATGTTGTCTATATGTTTGGTTTTAAGAAATAAATTTAATAAATGATTTTCCTAAGATCTGTGCGAGTAAAGTTAGTATTCTTGTAGTTTGTTGTTATCTTACCTGAGGATACGATGTTACCTTTAAGAAAAAGAAAACAAGAGGTGTTACAATACAGTAGTAGATTCGAAATAAAGAAAAAAAAAAACTAAAAAGCGCGCTATTAGCTTCGAGAACTCAGAAATTTTGCAGTTAGTTGAAAAGTCTTTTAGAAGTAAGAGACATCACAAAAATCTATAACAGCTAGAAGAATAGAGAAACTATTTAAAAACGACAATTAATTATTATTTATTGAAAGATGTAAGTAATACACTGGTATATCGATCAGAGGGGTAATTGCGTAACTTTTTATCGGTAGGAATTGGTTTCATATTGATAGTTAAATAACATTCATTGCGTTATTTACGTTGCTGAGCCGACAATTTATTCGAACAAATGACGCAATGTTTTAGAAATAATCTTCAATCCCATTCCGATTCTGATAAATAGTGCGTTTCGCAATTAGGGTGCAGGTTAAGTTATGCTTGCTGCGGTTATACATACCAAGGCCCCTCCGTGACTCGGAAAGCGCATAAACAGTTGGTCCCGAGTGTCATTCTTTGGACCTTAGACAGTGGTTACGGGTCGTCAAATCTCGAAACTCTGACAGTCTTACAATGGGTCAGTCAAATCGTATTACCTAGTAACTGCGTTGTGGAGATCAGACAGGCAGTCGCTCCATGGGAAATACTGGTATTTGAGGTGCATGCGGTAGTACTGGAAGTAAACCCCAATATAATTTGGAAAAGGCTGGGCAGATTGATTAATGATTATTAAAATATTTTTAAATATATTAAAATTAATAATAATAATAGGCCTTCGCCCAGCAGTGGGGCAGCAACGGCTAATAATAATATATTAAAATTATTTATTTGCAAGCATCGCTAGCGACGACAGTACAAGTTTCTATAAAGAAAATCAAGTGTACAATGCTGGCGAGATTTAAATAATGATTTCAAGTATACATAATTATACTGATTGTAAGTAAATTGCGGAATTCCTCGTAATATATGAAGGGGAGCTGATGTCTATTAAAAAAACTTATATTGCACTATTGTTAAGACTTTTCTAATAGTTAGAAGTATTTAAGCACAAATAAGTCAATTGAGTTGAAGACGATATGTCCATGTATGTATATACATACATGGACATATCGTCTAAATCGTCTATCGTCAAAATTAAAAATAACCACGATGTATAGACCTATATAGGTCTATACATCGTGGTTATTTTTAATTTTACTGACTATTAAAATTTCATTAGGTACCAACTTAGAAAGTAATTTACGTTTTTAAAGTGGTTTCTAGACATCGTTTTCTCCGTCTATTATCCAATTAAATAAGTTCAGTTATATTTATTCGAATACGAACCCAGGTTTTTACATGAATAAATAAACAACGTCTCTTCTCGGTAATACATAGTAGTAACCGTTAAAATATTTTGTATTCTAAGAAAATAAATTTCAAATACACTGTGTAGCAATTTATTTGATTGCATACATCGAGGTGCAATACATAATTTAATGTATCCAGTTTCTTTGCAAGCGAGTGCACACGATCTTACACTGCAGTGCAGAAAAAACACACGTTACAAAGTAATTTATTTTCAGTTTAGTAAAATTATGATTTATAAAAAAAAAACAAACTATCTTATTTCGTATTCAGCGTTAGTGTTGCATTAAAGTCATTGGTTTTCTTAGTAAAAACTTATTTTTCAAATGAACGTGATAAAAGAGACGATTGATCTATGTTTATTACTGAATCGCGTTTATTACAGCCGTCGAGATGCATTTTCATTATATCTATTAACATAATTAGTTGATATTAGATTAATTTAATTTTTTTTTTAACTGGTTGCTCACGCTAGGACAGCAGAGAGGCACAACAGCAGCGTCTCGCACGCTCGCATTGATAAAAAGCATACTTATTAATATGATTCTTCACGGGTCTTGCGCTCGGCTTTTGTGTTGCAAAATGTACTTGCTAACTGACATATTATGATAGGAAGTCTCATTACTTTGCAATACTTATAGGAGAAGTCACAGTCCTTATGTTTATGTTTTTTTTTCGTGTTTTATAAGGATTGCTAAAAAAAACAGTTAGAAATGACCCTTCTCTGTAAATAAATAATTAGTGCCGTGAAGCACTTTATTATGCTACCATAATATTAATGTGAAAAATATTTTTTCCTTCGCGGTCCAAAGTAATTTACTTAATAGAGACAGACCACTGCCCGCGCGTCGTTTTTAAATATTTTACAAAATCTCATTACACACGGCTTTCATGGTAACAGTATTTAATTATTATATTAAGCAACACAGTGTTACCTACACTGGAGTGCAAAAAAATTGTGTGTGCATTGTTGCAATTTTATTATGACGAAAAAAGTATACAACTGGATCGGTGCATTGAATACACTGATTAGAATGGAGATAATAGAGAAAATATTTTATAGTCGAGGCGTGCAAACGAAAACAACGTTTTAATGAAATGCGAGCAAAAAGTGTACGCACACTAAAATGTTTTGCAGATAATAATGAAAAGAAAAATAACTGTGCAATGTACAATCAACATTATAATTCATAATTAGATACGTATTAAAATATGTAAAATTATAATTGGAAAGTCTTCATACATTACTTGTTAAAACTTTGTACGACGAGCATTTGTTTTCAATGCTGACTGTACATCTAAGTGAAGACCTACTATACTTGTAGCCTGAAGGTATGATTAAAGTTGTGACGATTCAGCCCAGCTTTTGGATAATTATCTGTCTTTATTGACAATTTTTTATCAACATAAACCTTAGTTAAGTTCTCAGTCGAGCTGTACGGTTACTGACTGGACAGGTCCACTCAATTTGTGTGGTTGTTTAGCCAATAATAACTATATCAGACATCAATATACATAGTCATCACATCATCTGACCAAGACTATGTCTGGACTTAAAGGAGACTGAACGGCCTTTCGGCCTTTCTTCTCAGAGAAGTCAGATAGGAAACGCCGACCTCATTTAGTTTTTAAAATAAGTAGGTATGACATATAGAAGTGTTTGTACAAACCTACTTACCGAAATAAAAGTCTTTATTATTTAATTCATTCATTATCATTTTATCAGAGCATAGTCCTTTTCACCTATCTAATTCGCCACGCTCATAATTACACATTTAAATGTTAATTTAAAAACGGCTTGTGCCAAGGTGAAAGGTAGTCTCTTATAAAGCCTTATAATCAAGACTAGACTCATATTTAACGCCTCACGTCTAGACTTAACCCTTTCAACAGACTAAAACAGAAGACTAATTTAAGCCATCATTATATTATCTAACAAATTTAACCTGCCAGTTTCTTTTTACCTGCCTCTTAACTGCTCAAAAGTTGACCGTCGCTAGTTCCTTGTAGCAAAACGAATTACTTTTCATAAAAATCCATATATTTTTTTACTTTTTGTTAAAAACAGCATTGTTTATTTACCCCTGTGACTCTGACAAAATGATAACAGCCGCAAGGGTCGATCGAAGGTTAAACAACGCTTGCTGCAGTCAATTCGTGAATGAGTGACCATCCATTCAATATCCACATCACTACGAGCTTCGAAAACAAACAGTCTTTGTTCGAAAAGCACGTTAAGCCGTTGGTCCCGGCGGGCATTCGTGATTTTGACATTCGTTACGGGCAATCAGAAGCACAAACTTCTGACAACCAGTCTTACCAAGAGCTATCGTGTTACCCAGTAAAATACTGGTATTCATTTGCAATCGGTAAGACAGGAAGCTGACCCCAAAATAGTTAGGAAAACGCAGATATTTATATCTAGCCATTGAGCAGAAAGAAATTGAATACGAACGCTTCTAAACTGCTGTTTATAGCATGTGGGCATAACATTGTTGCAAAATAACTAGGTAATTGATAAGTTCAACGGGATCAATTTTACAAATAAAAGTCATTGGCCAATTGACGAACCGATTTAATTCGTTTCTATTATTTGTTTAGATGGGCCATTTATTCTGGCGTGCAATGTTCTAAGATTCTAATAGATACTAATGTATTTGTTGAGCGGTAGGCCAAACGATATTGGTATCAAGACCGGTATAAACGGACCTCTCATTTTATTAAAACTCCGAACTACGCTAGGTTTACTACCAAAAATACAGGCGATTCCTAATTGTCAACGTGGACGAGGACGTAATAATATCGTGGTGGGAGTTTTTCTGCACTGGATCTTCAACGTACCGCTTAGCGCAGAAAGTTGAAAATCGAACAGCGTATTTTTACGACGCACTCATATGCACTCTGTTGAATTCACAAAGCTCGGATCAATACCGAGAGTTGATAAAATAATTGAATGCGCGATAATTTTACGTCGGTGTGAGATCGACTTATAGTTCCTAGTTCCTAATCATGAGATTAGTTCAGAGTTCGACCTTAGAATGAATGACAACACGATTTGTCACTAGTCCCTATTACCAAGCAGTGCTCGCCTAGTGGTAATGATCACGACTTTATAGCTTCGACTCCAGACAGGCGTTTTACTTCGTGTAAATTATTTCATCACTACTGCTCTCAAAACAGTGGAGTAAACAACGTGACCAAGCCGAACAATACCAAAAAAATCAAAGACATGTGACATCTGCCGACTCGCAATGGGTCCGACTTGTACAGCCCACTCCCACTAGCTATGAAAAGGCGCTGAGTCCCAGCTGTGGGAACATTAAGCTGATAATGCTATGCTACTACCGATGTGTTCTAGCCCGTCCGGAAATTTGAACTTGAAACTTGTTTAGACGGATCGTCTTCTTTCAGACGGGGCCCGTATCTTCGTTGAGTGTGGACCCCATGCTCAAGCTCAAAGTGACATGCAGCCTACTGTACATCTACCAACCGCTTTGCGTATGAAAATGTGATTAGTAACTAGGGTCGCTCATTAAACCGGAAATTTACTAAGAAACGTATAGATTTTTCCGAATAAAATTAATAGAAACAAACAGTTCATTTATCAAAGAAAAAAAAAAAATCATCGGTTTGTTACTAATCATCAATTATATCCGACGAGTCTGGTCACTTTGCTCTCTGGGTGCCTATGACTTGTACCTATAGTATACCTCCATTTCACCATATAAAATGTTTGAGAGTCCCATGTAATAGGAGGCGAGCGTTCGGACTTCGTCACACTAATCTCGTTACTTGTCGATGGATGTGGCAGTTACTGGGTGTTAGCTGCCGGTAGCTGTCTTGTCTTCATTTGTCGCCGTTTCTGACGGTTCGATTTGCATTGCAAATCGAATGATTTTTGCTTGGAGGCAAAAAGTTACAAAGTATGCCTGTTCGGTCTGCCAGGCCGGATTTTTGACTTGATAGCTCCATTTTATTTTTTATTTGATAACATTGTTTTGTTCTAATGTTACTAGTGCTTTATATTAGCAGTTCAAAAAAAAAACATAGTAAATCGACAACTTTTATTATTTTTCTATTAACATAGCTTTTTATTACAAAAAAAAATAAGCGTCGTTACTCTTGTAACAATCAATTGTGTACGAATTTCAATTAGACTATACTATAAAATATAAAGCACTCTAATGAATTAATATAAATATAACTATAGAATAATATTCAGTCTTCGTCACTTTTAATACCATTTTCTAGGACTCTGGTTTGGAAGCAAGTAAATTCAAATGCATGATGGTCCACACGAGTAACAGTTACAGGTCTCACCAATACATTTGTGTACCTACTGCGATCTATCTTGACTGGGCACACGTAGCATCTACGTTTAAATAAGGAGTTGATTTTTTCAATGGTGTGACATCTTGGGAACCCAAATGGCTATTTAAATTTATTGGATTTCGATGATCTGTAAAATGGTGATAGTTGTTTTTTTGACTGCAAATGTTGTTAAATCAGTGCAAGACCCAAGTCTTTTATGACACTTCTTCGATTATATTTATTATTGAATAATTTTGCAGTACTGAGCATCAAAAAAAAACCGAGTCAGTGGCCACCTCCTCGAGTTTCATGTGCCATCGCAAGATCGTCGCATCTAGAAATAAATTACTAATAACATCATCGCACAGATGGTTCTCATTTTGAATCTAAAATGATGTATTTAATATTATTTTTAAACACAAAAATAATATCAATTTACAAAAATACTACAAAAAATTGTTACACAAATAGTAACACCGTATCCCTGTCGTATTTGTCAGAGCTGCTCGAACTAAACACACGTCCTACTCCTACGTGTGCGTGCTCCGGAATGAGGTAGCGGGCGGAATGCGTCCACCGATTCATAATAACGGCCAGCACTGAGTGAGTTTAGGCACGAAATTCAAATTTGTATGAAGAACAACGGTTTCTTTGCAGAGGTCGGTCTGACAGATCCCACCAGACATACAGAGGGTTAAACAACAAGATGGCAAATACGGGCGAGGTTTTCATTGGCCAAATAAATGTACGCAACCTATGTAAAATGCTGCTGTGGGGGTGAGTAAAAATTTAATCTATGTAAAAAAATAAAATTGAAGTTTTGTGTGTAATGCCAAAAGAACAGCGTTTAATAAGTTTGTACCTAAATGAAATGAAGGAATATCATTACACTAGTATTCGGCCAGTGGTCGAAATTAATTTAAATAGAAATACATAACTATATAAACATATTAGGTTTCTGCATTCTCCATATAAACTTTAAGTGTGCCAAATTTTACACTCCACCATCCGCGTATTTTTCGTAAAAAGGGGTACCTACAAAGTTTTTGCTTCACGTTTTAATAACATTATAATTATAATATATAATTATAATAAAGTTATAAGTTGATCAACTTTTACACTTCGTTACAAATCAATGGAATTTTTTTTTGGGGAGCGTAGCTATTGTTTTGACTTCTGGCTCTGATTTCTGATACAACAAATCATATAGACTTATTAAAAACGTACGTAATATCTAATTTATTACCTATTCAGTTTTAAGCGCGCCATTACTGGACAAGGATATCAAAATATGACCTTATTTCTGAACAGAGGATTCAATACAAAGCGATTTTATTATATATTATTCGCAATACCTAGGTACACTACTAGATTTAGTGCCCAAGTCAAAGGCACTTAAGAAACTGACACACACAAAATTTGACACACAACCTAGATATCGTATCACGTTACATCAAAAGTTATTAATACAGTAAAACATTTAAAATGAAATGTAATTTCCCAAAACATTTTTCTTTTCCTCCCAAGCAAATTGGGGGAAACTAGGAATAACAATACACATCATTCTTTTGAAATCTCACTCAATACAAAACTTTTAAAAAAGTACCGAAGAAGCTAACAAAGTGGGGGAACATTTTTTTAATCATTTTTACAACGTGTAGAAACAATAAAAAAATACAACAGAAATGTTTGGTAAAAGCATTTCGACAAAACCCTTTTGTTTACAATATTTTGAGTTTTTTTATTTTTTATTATATAAAGAACTGGTCACGTGCTTTGCCACACCCAACAACCAAATAGGGGGAAGGTGACCTCGGATAGCCGAAGAAAAGCTTGAGACATGTGACAGCTTAAAAGAATGCAATTAACCATCTATAAAGAAATCATGCAGGGTTCATGCATGAGCGAACAATAAATTTTGGTACTGTCTCAAAAGCCAATAAACCAACTTGTAGAAAAGTCAAAATTCATGCAAAAATTCGGCGGATTTTTACACAGTGACACTGTTGATTGTTTTCAATTTATATTTTATTTTCTAACTGGAATTCCTAACTTTTATTTATTCATTCACAATTCACATTCAGTGGAATTGTATCCAGTTACCAGTTACATTGTTTAAATTAGCTGTATTCAAACTCCGCTCTTTTATTTTCACAAATTTCTCTAGTCGAACCCCGCGTATTTTATTTTCTCTCACATTCACACAGTAAAAGCTGTTCTTAACGATATAAAGTTTCGAACGCGGCCTTAATCCGGCTCTTGCAAAAGCTACTCAAAATATGTACGGTTCCAAAGCACATGTTGACGTTTGTCCGACGTTCCGTTCTAGCCTAACGAAGCAACACGGTAAGCCAGGCTCTGACCTGTGCCTACTTTTATTGCAGACCAAAATAAACTAGTAAAAAAAGGAGAGCTGTACATCCGGCTGGAGCGACGTTTCTTTCGATGAAAATTATGTATTAAATAACAGGCAGAATGACATTTATTAATAAAGTTTGCGAGGAGGGGATTGTAGCAAGCTACGGTTGCTGCGGTTGGTCCGTGGATGGATGACCCTATACGTACCAAGACCACCCCTTCGTGCCTCGAAAAGCACTCATGTGGTCGTTCATGGATCTTTAACAGTCGCTACGGGTAGTGTTGCACAGGACTCGAGTCCTCGAGTCGTAATTTTAAAGACTCTACTAAATAATGCAAGACTCAGTGTGCTCAAAAGGTTCGAAGTCTACAGTCAAGCACTCGATTCTTAAAAAGGACTAGAGTCTTGAAAAGGACTCGAGTCTTAAAGAGGACTCGAGTCTTAAAAAGGACTCGATTCTTAAAGAAAAACTGGGAGCATGAAGATGAGATTTGTAACTCATCATTCGAAAAGACTCGAATAGATGGTGATAAGTTCAAATTAGTGGTTTTTTTTTTTTTTTGTATGGGAAATCATCAAATGACTTCTCCCGCTCTGGGCGGAGCGGGAGGGCGTGTCAGACTTTTACTGACTAAAACCCACCCGTGTTCCTTCAGTTGCCCATGTGCCAAGGTCACGGTATCTCTTTCGAACAATCACGCGACCGCGGCAGGCATCGGTCCTAGCAGACCCCTTCAGAAATTAGTGGTTATGATGTAATTTAGAGTACAAAAAAATCAGACAAGTTATTCATAGACTCGAATTCATTTTAAGACTCGAGTCCTTTTTCAGACTCGAGTGGCTGTTAAATGACTCGCGCTCGGCTTGACTCTAGACTCCGAGCCTTTTGAACACACTGAGTCTTGCATAATTGAGTCGAGTCTTTAAAATTACGACTCGAGGACTCGAGTCCTTTGCAACACTAGCTATTGGTCGTCAGAAGCCAAACAGTCTGACAACCAGTCTTATCAAGTGTATTACCCAGTAAGTGGAGGTCAGATAGTCAGTCGCTCCATTCAGCCGCATTCGGTCAGGCTGTAAGCTGACCCCCACATAGTTGGGAAAACGCTACACAGATTTTGATGAACGACGTATGAGAGGTGTGACGTATGGTAGTGTGTGAGGTAAATAATGAGAAAAATAAACATAGGAAGGTATGTAGGTACATACCATAGCAATAGTGTTGTTGACAGTTAAAATATTTCAATTTTTTCGGTTTAGTTCGCATTCGCCAAGCGTGCAGACTGTAACGTGCGTACTTCCACACTACTCTATACCTACTTAAAAACATTTACAGATAAGCTATTTGTGTAGTTTAATTTTAAAATAAATATTAATAATAGTTAAATAAATAAAATTATTAATTATTATTATTAATTTAATATTATTATTAATGAATATTTTAATTGCTATGATAACGCTCCATGAAAAAATTGTGGTGTAGACAGACATATGAAATCACGTTAAAGGTTACGAACACGTTCGTACTGACTTTGTTTCTTAATTCTATTTAAGATAGCCGAGTACTTTTTTCGTTTCGCTACACGAAAAATGGGACAAAAACAATGTTATTTATCTATAAATTTTCAGCAAATTATACGTCTTCCCGGCCATTCACAATTCTCTTTTCAAATCATTTGTATACAATAAAAGGGGTAAGGGGTACCCTTTAAGAAAAATCCAAGAAAGACGCAGGCTTTTTAAAAAAAAAACACTGCGCAATTTCGGAACGATACTATGACGAAAGCTTGACGAAGATAAAAACAAAAAACACTCGATTGTATAAAAAACTGAAGTGAAGGAAACAAGAAAATCTAATTTGAAGACGTT
This sequence comes from Aporophyla nigra, assembly GCA_947507805.1. Taxonomy (NCBI): domain Eukaryota; kingdom Metazoa; phylum Arthropoda; class Insecta; order Lepidoptera; family Noctuidae; genus Aporophyla; species Aporophyla nigra. The sequence goes on along the minus strand of OX382291.1, from coordinate 4,621,537 downwards.
GACAATTAAATTTAGTAGGTAGGTATATAAATAAACAATCTCATTCGGTCGGAAGCAAGGGCATTATTGTTAAATTTGAATATGACTGAATTAAATATGCCTCCAACTGTTTATAGTGATTCCTACTTAAATAAATGATAAATAATAATAAAAATAATCTTTCTGGTTTCTCACCAGAAGATTATTTTCAAAGACAAATTGACATGGTATGTTGATTTTAATTTAATTATTTTTCACAATATGACTTCTATTTGTCACTGCAGTGAATTTTGATATATGTCATGTCATTAGTCACACAAGATTAAAACAAATCGATTGATGTAAGAATCATCAAAATCGGCATCATCGTAAAGTTTGGTCTCTAGAGCACCACAAAGGAACAAACATTCATACATGATTAATCTCCTTTACGTTGCAAAGTCGTGTAAAAAAAAAAACCTATTCAAAGTTCAGACATTTCATACTGATTCTTCTTTATCTTTACATAGTACAAACCAAAGTCATTTCTCGTGTTTGTACGCTTAGATCTTTTAAACTTTGGAACCGATTTTAATGCGGTTTTCATCCATAGACAGAGTTATTCAAAAGGAATGTTTAAATGTACAATACACTAGCATAAGCTAGTATTAAATAAGAATAATACAGGGTAATGTGTGAGATAGCATTTTGAGGAAACAGCTAGGCAGATCTGCGTGGAGCCGTCCGGTCTATATCCTCAGCCGAACGCATGAATAAGTGATTACTTAGCTCAGACATATCTTAGGCAGCTCAGTGGACTGCCACAACACTTGGGCAGGACATGTGAGCAGGCTCGACATACCCGACGGTCATGAAATCTTGATGTTACATAACGACTCGTATTAAGAACTATAGCTTCTGCGCGCGTCTTCGTCCGCGTCTAATACCTTGCTTCCCCGACCGACCCCGTCGCATCGACTCGCCTGCCCGTGCGAATAGGTACTTCGTATTTTTGGTGACTTTTTTCATTTTTGCACCGCCTCTAAAGGTCATAGCGTTATGTTATATAGCCTTCTTTAATAACTTGACTTAGAAAGTTGAAACAATAATAACACATCACGTCTTGTTTTCGCGAAGGATTGGGCAGCAAAGGTGTACCTATGTCCTATAAGTACGTATATGTATACATTTCGACTCAGTAATTAAGTTTGAGTCAGTCATTATTAGCTAGATACACAAATTTACTTTACATAAGAACAGTCATCATCACCATCATTTCAGCCGTAAGAAGTCTACTGCTGGACATGGGCCTCCTCCATGCACCACCAATTTGACCGGTACATTTTTAGGGGGATTTGCCATAATCGCCACGTTTGGCAGGCGGCTTGGCGATCGCAGTTTGGTGGTAAAATGCATAGAGAACGCTGCTGCCCATTCCCTAGTTAGTCCTTTAGTCGCCTCTTACGACACCCACGGGAAGAAATGGGGTGGTGTTATTCTTTACGTCCGGCACCACACGGTACAATAAGAAGGGAGAAAGACTGCGAATCAAAATTCTCTAAATGTGAATTTTTGTTAAAAACAATAGCTTTATCCTTATCATCTTCTGCTTAGCCATTTCCCACTATGTTGGAGTCCTGTTCCAAGTTAACCGTGAAGCTAAGTACCAGTATTGTACATAGATCGGCTGCTGATCTGACCTCCACAACCCAGTTACTGGGTAATACGATAACTCTTGGTAAGACTGGTTGTCAGACTTTCGGGCTTCTGACGACCCGTAACAACTGTCAAAGATCCACAGCTTAACGTGCTTTCAGCGGCACGAAGGGGTCTGTAGAGACGGTCACCCATCCACGTAAAAACCGCGGGAAGCGTACCTTAACCTGTGTGGCTGGTACTAAGCTACAAGGACCTTAATACCTTCTATCCTACAAAACTTAATATGAAAGCTCTTACAAACAAACCATCAAAAAATCCACGCTATATTTAATGTCAATTTAGACCTTTTAAACATAACTGAAACAGAACATTCTCTGTTTTAATACGCTCGATAAATAATAAAACGGCAGACTTCATTGCAAGTTGAATATAAATTGTGTAATTAAACTTAAATGCTTGGTATAAACTAAATACAGGAGCGGGGATGTACAGACAGACATTGTATTACTATGTATAGTCATGTATATTTATTCAAAATGGACTACTTAGATATTTATATGAAGACGGGTGTGCTATGTGCGGGCTTGAGATGCTAATGCAATCGATTGGTTCTCTTTCTTTCTTTCATTCTTTCGTCAATGGAGTTTAGAGCTTTGGCGTTTTTTGTTGGCAATTTAGCGAAGCGTGGCAATTTTAATTTACATTGTTTTATGTACATATTTTAGTTAGTATGTTTTATATTATTGTATTGATAAGTTTACAGATGTGGGTTTTGAATATTAAATGCAATCGACTCTTGGTTGAAGGCGTTTTTCCTATTTTAGGGTTCCGTTGCCAAATGGCAAAAAACGGAACCCTTATAGATTCGTCATGTTTGTCTGTCTGTCTGTCCGAGTATGTCACAGCCACTTTTTTCCGAAACTAAGAGCTATGCTGTTGAAACTTGGTAAGTAGATGTATTCTGTGAACCGCATTAAGATTTTCATACAAAAATAGAAAAAAAAACAATAATATTTGGGGTTCCCCATACCTACATAGAACTGAAACTCAAAAAAATGTTTTTCATCAAACCCATACGTGTGGGGTATCATTGTATAGGTCTTTAAAAATGATATTGAGGTTTCTAATATTATTTTTTTCTACACTGAATAGTTTGCGCGAGAGACACTTCCAAAGTGGCAAAATGTGTCGTCCCCCCCCTCGTAACTTCTAAAATAAGGGAATGATAAAACTAAAAAAAATTATATGATGTACATTACTATGTAAACTTCCACCGAAAATTGGTTTGAACGAGATCTAGTAAGTAGTTTTTTTTTTAATACGTCATAAATCGTAAACCACAATTTACCTTTCATTCAGTCAACTCAAATATAAAAATTAAAAAAAAAACATATAATTTCATAAACATAAACCTTATGCATAAACCGTGAATACGTGCAGGTTTGTACGGAACCCTCGGTGCGCGAGTCCGACTCGCACTTGGCCAGTTTTTTTTTTTATCTCGCAGGTCAGGCTATGAGGTTGTCGGCTGCTTAACCGGACGTGCCTGTGGCTACCTTAATAAATTAACGCCTCCAGCCAAGGTTTAAAAAGTTAAAACTAGAGTAACTACTCGCTAAGGGTAACCCTGTGTGGTACGGACCTTGTGACATACGTCGCCCCTATTCCTTAGGACCCGAGATGGTGGCACGTAGTGTTCCAAGCGCGCCTCTCTGTGATGTACGGGTGGGAGTTTAACACTTCACTTCCCCCTTAGGCGAGGAAGCCCGCACAGGCGGGCACCAGTCGGGGATCGTAGAAGACGCAGTTGTTCCCGTGGTCCCCCACGTAGGTGTGGGACGGAACACCGGGGTCGTTTTAGTCAGAGTCTGACAGACCCCTCCGCACACCCCAGGGCAGAGGACATCCATGAGGATTTCCACCTTGAGATAAAAAATAAGGGCACCCCTGGTAGACGGTAGCAAAGGGTGAGCTGGATCGGAATTACGTTTTTCATCTTTAGAATTTAGCAGCTTTATTCCTAAAAAAAATCATCCATCACTTAGAAAAAGTTGCATATACTAGCTTTTGCCAGCGGCTTCGCCCGCGTGGAGGTCGGAAATTATCCCGCGGGAACATACTACCAGGATAAAACGTACCCTAAGTTTTACTCCAGGTTATTAAACTATCTGTGTGCCAAATTTCATCTAAATCGGATTAGTCGTTTTTGCGTGAAAGAGGAACAAACATCCATACATACAAACTTTCGCGTTTATAATATTAGTAGGATAAAAAATCCTGCAACTTTTCAACAAAGATGTGATGTATTTTTTAGTGTTCACTTAATTGATTTTACCCCGACTACGGTTAATATTTGCCATCAGTTTGTAAACATGTAAAAACTAATCCGTGGAAAATGTTTGGGTCGTCAGAAGACCGAAAGTCTGACAACCAGTCTTACCGAGCGGTATCGTTTTACCTAGTTACAGGTTTGTGGAGGTCAAATAGGCAATGGCTCCATGTAAAATACTGTTATTCAGCTGTATCCGGTTCCACTAGTTACGATATAGTTGGAAAACGGCTAGACAGGTGATGATGACTACGTACTGTTTGTTTTCCCTTATAAAATAATATAAGAAATGAAAGCCACTGCTACTGAAAGCGTGTTACGCAATAACCTCGCTGAAAGGCCCTCGGAACTCGACAATGTATGTAAAATAATAAGTTATTCAGAACTTGAATATTACGAGAAAAGATTTTCCAACACTAGGAACGGGAGTCGGAACGTCATTTAAATCAAACAGAGTATTTGAATTTGTATCTACAGAAACGAATGTATTGTTTGATTAAGGAATAGTAGTCATTCATCATTTATGATGTGAAAAAGATAGGTCACTATTAAATTATTTATAATTAATTTCGTATAACTATAAACTATAACTATTTAGAATGGAAACTATAGTTTCCGTTGGTAGTTGGTTGGTAGGGATCCGCTGGAAGCGGAAAGCACAAAACCGGTCGAAGTGGCGGATCTTGGGAAGGCCTATGTCCAGCAGTGAATGTCTTTTGGCTGAAATGATGATGATGATGAGCTATAAATAAACGTTTCATTACCTAATTCGAAACAATAGTCCCTACTAACCTGCCTTTGAAAAAAATACCAAAAACATGAAGTTTTCCGTCTAACTTTTGTTAAATTTATTCGACGGCTAATGTCGCAGCGTATTAATAAGCCTATAACCTTCCTCAAGAATTAGGTTATTTAATAGCCAAAAAGATTTTATCAAATCCGACGGGGAATTTCAGAGATTACCCCCTACATACAAACAAACAAAAGACAAAATACGTCGGGACGGAATAGCAAACGAATGGAGTAGTCACTCCGCATGCACGAAACTCATAACAGCTCATATGCGAGCGCAACGCGCGCCAGGAACCAATCGGAAGCAGCGACGCATGCGACGCCGGGGCTCATCTAATTACAGACGTTTATTTCCTTTACTCGGTAATTCGATGATAGAGGAAACGTATGAGCATTCCATTTGCTTAGTTGTGTATCCACTCTGTGGCTGCGTTTCTTTCTATAACAATGTTAATCAGAGGAATTGTCACAGAGTACAGCTGGCACAGCTGCCGCCATTTGCATTGCATGCAAATAATGAGATAGATAACTATTTATTTGCTGAAATCATCGTAAACTCTGAACTTAGTAATTTCGGATTCAAAGATAGGTCAGTTACTAAGATGAGCAGCGCTGGCCCAGTGGTAACGACCGCGACTTACGAGTAAGTCGTAGCTTCAAAACCAGACAGGTGCTTTAAATTTTGTAAATTATTTCACCACCACTGCTCTCAAAACGGTTAAGAAATATATCGTGAGGAAACCGGCATGTCTAGTGCCAAAAATTCGAAGACATGACAACTAGCATCACGCACTGCGCCCGCGTGGTAGCTGCGGCGCTCTCACAGAGACGAGGCCTGTGTCCCAGCAGTGGGATCATTATAGACTGACTATGAACTTACAAAGGCTATCGCCCAGCGTCATGACACGATACAAACATACTACAAAACACAATTTCCGGCACGCGTCACATTTCGATACACGACATAAACACCGACAGTGTACACTTACACATGAAATCAGCACTATTCGTTCTTGTGTCTACATTCGTCTGACACAATGCTCCCTCTGACTCACAATAGCGAATTATGTATTATTTTAAATTGACGTAATTGAAAAATATGCAGCCGCTCGCGCGCAGCGCACGAATAAATTGATTCATGTATAATAATAACAACGAGTAAATAATTAAATAGATGCGACTCTGTGGGGCCGCCACGGTAATTGCCTACGAGCATTATTTAAAACGTGCGCATTGATTGCAATGTTAAAAATGAGATACAATAATATGATAACGTACTATGCTTTTATTTGAATACTTTTATATAAAGTAACTGGTTTTAAGAGTGTGTGAACTTTCTAGGAAGACTTTTAGATAATGTTCTGATTATTGTAATTAATATCTCATTAAGGAACTCTTTAAAAAAATGTATAAAACAGTAAAAAAATAATACTTGTATTGGTAGTGCTTAGTAGAATTTTGAAACTATTGAATAATTTGTAACACTGAAATGAAACACAATTTTTTTCAAAGCAACTAAAAAGTATCTAGTGATGGCGCAACTTTGGGTATTCCCGAACATTGACATACACAAATAGTGACCAACTACAGGATATTTTTGTAAGGAGCCTTCAGACGTCATGCATTATGCGAATTTTGAGTTATTTTCGTATTGTCGTCTTGACCTTGTAAGTAATAAGTATGAATTATGTAACAATAACAAAGGACTTCTATGAAAAAAAAAACTACACAACGTAAAATAACTTTATTTTCGGAAATCAGGGTCTTTGGATCCGTTTTTCAGTTGTTTGCCACAGGCTCCGACATTGAAATTATTTTTCACTTGGTGTGTTTATTTTTGGAAGTCGGTTTTATGATTTTTGTAAAAAGTTTTTATTTTTGAGTTCTTAGTTACAGTACGTATCCCATACTAATTTGTATTCGTACCACTACTTGCAGGAAAACAATATAGGAAAGGAAATATTTGAACATTATCAAGATTCCCAAAGTGAATTAAAACGTATTAGGTATCGAACCTAATGCAAAAAAGCCCAGAAAAGTTTCAAAAAAAAATTGCCGGGTATATCGCACAACATCTATAAGAAAAATAAAAACCTGTGCATTATGAACCTCCACCTTTTTAAAGTCGTTTAAAAATCCAAAATATAAAAACTACATATTTAAATTAAAAAAAAAAAACTAATAAAGACTAAATAGGAACTAGGAAGAACTAATCTTCGAACCAACTTACAATATTAACAATGCTATCTAGATTGTTCTGACCTAAAAAATCGCAACAGTTCATTAAACAGTGAGATCGCTGTCATCGGTACCTCGGCCACGTTTATAGCCTCATGAGTCACATTTAATTGGTATAACAACAAATATACCTAATGGTGGACTTGTTTACTCTATGACAGCGGAGGGCCATCGTACCATGTCGCTCACTAAAACGAATGAAGTGAGCGTTATTAACAGGACCACGTTAGAAACATTGTACGTACACTGGCGTGAATAAAAAGTGTACATAACGTGGGAAGCGCTCACTGGAGTTATTCTTAAACTATCATAATGTGTGGTTCGGTAGTAAAAAACTACTATAGTTATAAGAAATAACTATCGGAATGATGTAGCTTTACAGTGTCAAGCGGCTTTCGCACGAATTTCCTCGCACAGATTCGGGCGAATCAACACTTAACTACCCCCCGTTCCAAGTCTTACCAACAACCGTGTAACTCTTCTCAGCGCAGTCTTAAGTTTTCCGAAGTAGGTAAAACAACTACAAACCTCGTTCTAAAAATTCAGACTCTTAAAGTTGGTTTCCGCTGACTGGTTTGATATTCCTACTAATATGCTACTAAATCCCACTAATTTTATAAATGTGAATGTAACGATGTTTGTTACTCAATCACGGAAAGACGAACGGATTTGAGAGAAATTTGGCACACACGTAGGATACTTTTTAATCCAGTAGTATGTTCCCGTGGGATCATTTCCGACCTCCACGGGGGCGAAGCCGCTGGCCAAAGCTAATCTGTGATAACTGATAATACTAACATAAACTAGAATCGGTTTCAATAAAAACTTTCCTCAAGTTACTTCAAGGATAAATGGATAAATAGACAAACATACTTTCCATATTTATGACATTTATAAGTTGTCCGTAACCCGACAGAAAGTCAACAGGTTTAACTTTAAAGAAACAGAAAACTAAAATATAAGCATGCCGTACAACGCAGCAGGAATAATTTTAACGTCGTTATTAAATTTCAACTTTATCTCATTCGTTTAAAAGCTATATTTATATGTGCGGTTGATTAAAAAGTTACCTTGTGTTTACAAACGTGTGTTCTACCGAGCTAGTTGCGCTTCTCACTTAATAAGCAAGTTACTTTCTTAATATACATAACTGTGTGCCTATACATATGTGGGTTAAAACATATGTGCATAGACCACGTCCGGTACCACGATTCACTCGATACGAAATTAAAATGCCGATAGAAAATCGAGTCGGTATTTTTTAACTCGACTTTTAACGCACTAATCGAATTTATCATACGCCTTTTACTATTTTAGGGTCGGCTGCCTGTCTAACTGAGGCAGGTGAATACTAGTAATTTACGTAGAGGTACCTGCCCCTCTGACCGCCACAACTCAGTTGCTGAGTAAAATGACACCCTTTGGTAAGCCTGGTTGTCAGACTTTTGGGCTTCAGACGATCCGTAATGACTGTATAAAATCTATGAATGACAGAAATTATTTTGTGTTTTACGAACTGTGTCCAAATAAACGGTATTATTTCTTTCTTTCTTTCAAATTCTTCTGCTAGACTTGTGCCTGTCTGCAGGAGCCTTTAGGGACTGTACCAATGCTTCAATTGAACATTCAGCGTTGAGCCGACGGAAGATCCAAAATCGTGTTTTTATTAAACATGTATTAAGAGGATTATTATTGTGTATTATTAGATGGTTTGGTCATGTTGAGAGGATGAATGAAGGACGGCTCACAAAAGGTATTTACAAGGCAGATGTGAGTGGAAACACCGGGAGGGGACGCCCTAGGAGGACATATAGTGACCTTATTGGTGATGTTCTTCAGAAAGGTCAGGTGCGTAGTACTCGCAACCGGCGTGTGTGTATGACCAATTGTATGAACCTAAACGAGGCAAAAGGAGTGTGTGGAGATCGTAGCAGGTGGCGTTCCGTGGTTTCTGCCTACCCCCATGGGAAAAAGGCGTGATTGTATGTATGTATGTATTAAGAGGACGCACTGTGTTGGTGATGTGGGGCAAATATGTTCTAAATAAAAGATTTTAATTAAATTTCAAAGTTCATCAATTCAGCGGAAAGAAGTCCACTGCTAGACATAAGCCTCTACCAGTTGAGGGCGGTTGTCATAATCGCCACGCTTGGCAGGCGAGTTGGCGACCATAGTTGGGTGGTAAAATGCATAGAGAACGCTGCTGTCCATTCTGTAGTAAGTCCCTTAGTCGCCTCTTACGACACCCACGGGAAGAAATGGGATGTTGCTATTCTTAACGACCGGCATCGCACGGAACCAGGAAATTTAAAAGATTTGTTTTATACTATGCTTTTAGCTCTTTATCTGATATTCATATTATTTAGACTTTACACAAATTTTATTGCCGGCAATGCTATAAAAACGGCACAAATTGCCACATTTAAATACATTTCACAGTGGTAAGGCCTGCACCCCACATGTAGGTCGGCCGATCCATTAGATAAGATACCTACTTATTGTTATTCCACAATCCAGTACTTTTCTATCCTGCCTACTGTACACGCGCGATATTCTTAGAATGTGAATACTGGTAGAAAGACAGAAACTGGCAAAGTACTTATAAATGGTAGCAAGGTGCAATTTCCTTGCCTGTGACATACAATTAATATGAAGCAACAATAAAAGTTTCACTGTCTGAACAACGTATGAATGATGAGTCATTTGTTTCAACATATATTATCAATTGCTCTTGCATCACTCTGTCTATTGAAAACCGCATGAAAATCTGTTGCGGAGTTTAAAAAGTCTAAGCGTACAGACGCAGGAAGCGACTTTGTTTTCATAGTATATAAAGATTATATTCGAAAAAAATAAAAAACAGGGCAAAAAGGGTATATTTAAAACGAGGGGCGAATAAAGACACATGCTGGGGCAAACCTTACGGGGCGAATGTGGAATAAACTTTATTTACCTCGTGCTTTACTAAAATGAATTTAATTTCTAATAAATGTTCCCTTTCCACTTAAATGCACGTTGTATTAGAACTCAACAAACGGTGTCCAGCACAAAGCCGCGTTGTAGTGTATAATCTAGCAAATTGTCGGTATTTGATGACATAGACTATATCTCTAATTGGTTGCGTAATTCCCGATTTAATTTGAAGACAGTAGGCTTAATGAAAGGTTTGTTTAGTCAAATAGAAACTAATCGATATAATAGGCATAGAATAGTACGCTAAGGTTCATATTCGTCTGCTCAATATTTCTTGGAAATTCCTAATGCAAGTTACCTTTACATACACATAGGGCTTTATTCGTCTAGTCTGTCTACTGACCATGAGGTTTTGGGCTAGATTCTCGGGTTGCGCAAAGTGTTATTGGTCTTTTCCCATCTGGGATTTCTCAAATGTGGATGAACCATACGTACACCATACGTAACCTCTTAAGTAATGATTAACGGCTGCTAAACGGCTTTCTTGTTCCGTATGTTGCTTGGTCGTAAAGAATAGCTCTATACCATTTCATCCCGTGGGTGTCGTAAGAGGCGACTAAGGGACTTACTAGAGAATAGGCAGCAGCGTTTTCTATGCATTTCACCACCATACTGCGATCGCCAACCCGCCTGCCAAGCGTGGTGATTATGGCAAAACCCCCCAAATGTAGCTCTATGTGCAGCAGTGAACATCTTTTGGCTGAAAATCTGATGGAGATAAACCATTAAACAACGTTTCTAAATAAACCCTTATGGTGCGAATTTGGACGTAAATTCGGTAGCAGTTCTTCACAAACATGGCGTAGGATTTTACATTATCAGTTGCAATTAGGAATTAGTTTACCTAGAATTGACGAAACATTTGGGGCTCCGATTGACTGTGGCACTGGGTCACTGATACTATGAAACACAAATCACTACTTACAGGAAATGTGTGGAAATGGTTAGTGACTTTTGTTGGCGAATGAACTGACGTAAATTGCGAGAAGCGAGCCTTAAATTATGGTAGAACTTTGTCATAAGAGACTTAAGGCGATTAGGAGGATTTTTAAATCGTAAGTAACATAAATAAATAACACACAAATATGTTATAAAGAACAAAACACGACGACGAAGAACTGACAAAAAACAGTTCCAAGTTATCATCAGAACTCCACCCATCCTCGAATTCACATGACAATAATATTTTTTATTGTTATTATAATTTTATTTCATCAACGAAAAAAGATGTTAATAACATACGGAACTGCTTATATTGAACATAATTATAGTTGTGGGCTCTCGGTCCGATGGTTACGGGGTTCCGTAGTGCCGAGAAGGGTAAATACCATGTCCAAACATTTTGGCTATCGCCGGTAGGGTTGGCAAACTATAACCGAACTAAAACCAATTCGTTTAAACTCTTCAAAAATAAAACAACGGAATAGAATTTGCATATCGAAGTTTAGGGTTAAGTTCGACGAAAAGTTAAGTTTTTTTTTGTTTTATTTATAAAACTTATTTGTGCCTAAGTATTAACAGCGGTACGGGTTGATCGCTCAGTTGAAGCTACGCTTTTCGTAGTTGGACCATCCTTACATACGAAAATCTTTCCGTGCCTCGGAAAGCACCTTAACCTGTTGGTCCCGGCTGCCAGGCGTGGATCTTTGGCAGTCATTACGGGTCGTCATAAGCCCAAAAATCTGACAACCAGTCTTATCAATGGGTGTTGTATTACCCAGTAATATCATGTAGTTTCGCCACATCCTTTTAGACTAGAAACCGACTCCAACTGGGAAAAGGTTAGACGACGACGACAAAAATTGTTTCTTGGATAAAAGATGTGAAAGACGATATGACTAGAAAAGAGGTGACGATGGTTATGACGAATAATAGAGAAGAAAGGAAGCAGAAGACTGGTTTTCGTGAGTCTTCGTTAGTTTTCGTCCTACTCCATTGGTTCAAGTGACAACTGGGCACACATAAAGCTTAGCTGCAAGATGAATAGGCGTGCAATCAGTGGATCACTCGTTGCCAAAAACCTTAAACGTTGCAGGGATGGCGATATTACCCATAATTTGTTATCACGCGTGATAACAATGAGAGTCATACGTAGACTTGGAGTATTTTGTTTCAAACGTATGGAGGGAAAGATAAACCGACGAAGAAGTGGCAATTACCTCCTAAATTTAATTTTTGGGTAGTTGACTTTTTTATTTCTATGACTTTAATGTCGTTTTCAGTGTTATGAAGTCTATACCCACTATCTAAACAAATAGGTACTAAACTATTGTAATATACTTTATCAGAACTTCAGTTTTCAATATTTGTATAGTATCTATGTACGTAAATGTATTCATAATTTTTCAGGAAACTAAACTTTTTTATCACTTTGAGTAAAATTTTGTCTGTTCTCTTCTAGTTGGAAGGTATTGGCACATCGCCGTGGAAACGATGGTTAGAGTTTTCACTGCACATTTGGTTATGCTTAGCGTAATTAATAGTAATTTTTTTAAGCTACCTTTAATTTTAAGACGTCTACTTGATTTAGTTATTCAGAAACGTCAGGTGCGTAGTTTTGGCAACCGGTGTCGGTGTATGACCAAATGTATGAACGTAAAAGAGGATTAAGGAAGAATGTCAGGGCCGTAGCAGTTGGCATGGCGTCTGCCGACCCTCGTGGGAAGAAGGGGCACACTTTATAATTAGGGCATGATACATTATTTTTTTTCACACCTTTTAAGACCAGAAACTTTCCCACTACTTCATTATTTGCTAAATAAAGTTGCTAAAGCTTATAAGCAAATACCGTAGATGTGCATATTGAACAGTATCTACATGGTCTAAGCGGGGTTCGAATCTGTTGCCAATGTCCGACACTCGTATTTTAAAAAATCATGTTTTTTTTACTAAATCAAAGCCCAACTACCGACTCGCTACTAAGAATAGTAGAACCAGCCACAAAACAATATAAACCTTAATATCACCCCTCATGTTTAGTATAACTGTAAATTATACATTTGTGTATCATTATTTATTACGATAATAACAGGAGTAACATTCATAAAGAATAATAATATGGACATTATTATTTTAACTTAGGTATAATCCACACGCGAGCAATTACTGTGCTCGCCAAATAACATAATAATATAAGAAAACGTATTATGAATCTAATTTGAAACCGTCAGCGTATCTTTATAATATAAATTATTGCTATAAGATTATTATAGGTACGCTATAGTTTTGAAAAACCCGATTTAAAAATTATAACGTTTAGTCTATGGTCCGAGTCACTTCAAGGGCGGCCATGACACTTCATTTTGCGAACTGTGCAAATTAGTAGCGAGAATGCGATGTCATTAATTGCCGTGTAAAGGTATAAAACCAGGCATTATTGATGCGTTTTTCTATCTACCCATACATGTATACTATATAATCATATCATATTACCGCTTAAACACAGAAAAGAGTCACAATAAGGTATTATTTCAACATTGCAAAAGGTGGGTCAATGCTGTTGTCATTTATTAAATTAATTACTCCTGTTAAATACCCACTACAATACAAGGGTATTTTACATTTCCTGTAATTAAAAAAGTGCAGACTTAGATGTGTGAACAAAATATTGAACGGCTAACGTCAGATTTCAATCACCGACGCATGCCCCTTAAGTTGAAATATGTATGCCAAATAAATATTTTGAATGCACCAGTTGTCGCCCAACCGTAGTGGCTTCACTCCACCACGATTTATTTTAGAAACGCCGAAAGTAAATAATGTGTAGTCAGTCGTTTACTATAAAAACAAAGGGGAAAGGTCTGTGACGATCAAATAAAAAAAGGTCTCGACTTCGTAGTTGTTCATTCAAATTCTCCAACTAAATATTAACCTCTGTCTATTATTTTAAACAAAAAAGCTATTATGTTTAGACATTTCTTGGTTTTGTTAGGTTTTAAAAGCAGGATCCTTCTCGACGACATGGATGCTGAAAAATGAAACTAAAACTTCTTACTTTGAAATTTTTTAGCTTCCAGCATTTGGTTAAATTGGACAGCATAATGTGACAATTAACAGAGTCTACCTTCACCCATATTTTCAAGGTTAGCTTCGGATGAGATTTTAATCAGGTCGAGCGCTAATTTGCTGTCTAGAATCCAACAAATTTGATGTTAATTGATATTTTTTCGATGTTTTTAGACGGTAAAACCACTTCTAGCATCAATATCAAAAGTTTACAAGCCCAGTTTTTAATTAAACGTAAGTTGGTGAAGTTTGCCTTAATCTATACTAATATTATAAAGCTGAAGAGTTTGTATGTTTGTTTGTTTGGTTGAACGCGGTAATCTCACGAACAACTAGTTCGAAATGAAAAAAATCTTTTTGTGTTGGGTAGCCTATTTATTGAGGAAGGCTATATAACATCATGCTATGATCAAAAGGATCGGAGCAGCAACAAAAAATGGATGAAAACTGGCAGGCAATTCGATGCGACGGAAAGGGTCACGGGAGCAAATATTTGACGCGGACGAAGTCGCGAGCAGAAGCTAGTATAGAATAACTTTACACTTCACTAGGTTCCTGTTACTCAAGAAACAACGAAGGATTTGTTCATATTTTTCAATAATGTGTGATCGGGAAGATTTGGATAATATTGGCAGAAGACAGGGTAGTGATGCAAAAAAGAGGGTCATTTAAAGATGATGGTGATCATATTCACAGTATTGTTTGTTACTTTATAAATAAACTTTTTAGTGATTCTTGAGAAATATTTTACTATTTTTACACCGTTAGCTAACAATAGGACCGTTTACCTCATTTTATACTATTGTGTGGGGAAAAAGACCAAATGACGTTCATTTAAGCTATTTCATTTTCTGAGTATGAAGTTGGAAAAGTATCTAAACTGCAATTGGAAACAGCCTTTAGAACTAATACAACAGGATGTGAGGAGGTGCGGCATACGAGTCGCAGTCTGGCTTGCATTGCAGATGTAACTGCCTACACGAACACTAAAATGTTATTATTATTATCTATACTTCTATACTAACATTATAAAGAGATAATAATTGTCTGTTTGTAAGTTTGTATGTATGGTGTCAACTCTGTAAATACCAGTCGGATTCGGTAAATTATTTTTGCATTTTATAGCTCAATTCTTGAGGGATGATATAGGATATTTAATTTTCAAAACATCACCACTATACAACCCTAAGGAGCCGAGTAGATAAGCAATAACGTTCAGAGACAACTGCGATATGCGATATATAGGAATTGTCCGTATTTATGCAAAATGGAACCACACGACAAATTTAGTTTTTTACTTTTTTGAAGAATACTAATTTAAAAGTGGTCTAAATTCTTATAAAAAGAAGAACCACATGATTTTTGCCTTGGAAACAAGGTATACAATTTTTTGTATAAGAATTTAGACCATTTTTAAATGAGTATTCATGAAAAAAAAATTAAAAAACAAACTTTGTCGTGTGGTTCCATTTTGAATAAATATGGATAATTATATTTTATGTTAAAGAAGAAATTTTACTCGGGCAGAGTTGCGGGCAAAATTAGTCTATCACTTAATGAACATGTTTGTAGACGGAATGTCTAGAATCTTTTATTAGCTGGTTCTATAACAACTGCTACTAATTCCAGCCGAAGGACGTCCAAAGCTGGACATAAGCCTCTCTAAGCACCGCCACTTCAATAGATTCTGTGCTTCCTGCACCCAACAGGTTTCTGCAGCCTTCACCAGGTCATCGGTCCACGTTGTGGGAGGTCTTTCAATGGCCGCAAGCCGACCACCAGTCCTACCAAGGGGTTAGTAACTTGGTTGGGAACTGATCATCTCTTAGCTGCCACGGCTTATTTTGTTTTTTTTTTATGTGCTCGTCTTTCCACGTCATTCTCACGTGTATAACTTTAAACATAAATGATGTACTTAAGAAATATTTTTGACTAGCTTCTACCCGCGACTTCGTCCGCGTTAAATTTTTGCTCCCCTGACCCTTCCCGTCGCATCGAATTGCCTGCCATCTTTCGTTCATTTTTCGTTGCTGCTCCGCTCCTTTTGATCGAGCGTGATGTTATAAATATATCCTATAGCTTTCCTTAATAAATAGGCTACCCAACACAAATAAATTTTCTATTCGGACCAGTAGTTCCTGAGATTAGCTCGTTCAACCAAACAAACAAACAAACGCTTCAGCTTTATAATATCAGTATAGATTCAAAAGAGGCGTGGAGTTTCTTGCCCGTTCTTCTCCATGCGTGCCTTCTTCGCTTCGGAATTGGCAACTAGCTTCATCTATCTGACTGACTCCTTGACAATTCAAAAGTGTAAGGTTTATTAGAAACTAATGCTTTGAGTTTGAGTCTGATAATCACAATCTAAAATAGGACTACCTACACATGATTAATATGATTTTTAATTAGCTACTTATTTTATCATAGGTATTATAATAATAAGAGTAATGTTGGAATAATAATTATAACATAACTTATAGTTTCGACCCTGAATATAAAAAAGCAAATCTTGCAACGTAATTAATTTATAATAATTAAAGATGATTTTAAGTACCTCTAATTAAGTAGTAAGTATATTATAGGTAGTACGTACGTTAACACCCAAAGTATAATTATGACTTACTCCAAGTACTCATTTCTTCTTTTTGTATAAATACATCTGCTATCATTTCATTCGTAGAAACGAGAAACATAAAATACGAAAGAACATAATGTTGATTTAATAATCTATTATAAAAATCTCGTGAGGTAAATTTCTGAAAGCTATCCATTTAAAACAGAACCATAAGACGAGGAAGTAAAGCCGACAATCCTTCAGAGTGATGATGATATGGATGTAACGAAACTTATAATTATTAGACATAATGATCGCGCTAACGGAAAACATTAAAACAAAATACAATAATATATTATTATTTGTATACGTATAGAATTCATAACATCGTCCGCTTTACAATGTATCGTGAACAATAGATATTATTGAAATAATAACATATACTGCACTCTGTAGACACTTCGACGTAATAAAAGTTGCATTCGGAACGTAGGGAGACAATTATTAATAATATAGGGGCAATATAATAATACGTATCAAGGTCTGTGAAGGTTAATATGTATTGATAGTTTATATAGGTATAGAAATGCATGTTAAGCCGTTGGTCCCGGCTGTCAATCGTGGACAGTCGTTACGGGTCGTCAGAAACCCGAAAGTCTGACAACAATTCTTAGGCAGGAGTATCTTACTAAACAGTAACTGGGTTGTAGAGGTCAGATAGTCTCTCCAGGTAAAATACTGGTATTTAGCTGCTTCCGGTTAGACTGTAAGCTGACCCCGACATAGTTGGGGAAACGCTGCCTTGATGATGATGATGATGATAATGTTCAACGATCTGCTTAGGCGCCGAAAGTCGAAAATCGAATTCTCAATACGCGGTCCAACACCGACGGTTGAAAATGTAGAACGCAATAAAAGTACGCCGTAATTATTTCACGCCCGTGTGACGGTACATGGACTCCTTGGTTTAGTTATATAGATGTACCCACGTCACTACTTTAATTCAATAGGAAACCCGTTGTTTTTACATTTTTACAGCGAAACTTTCGAACCGATTCTGATAAAATTTGAGGAAGAAGCTAAACTACAAAAGGACATTATGACACTTTTCATCGTGAAAAATGTAACATTATATACAGTAATCCAGAGCTTTAGTAGGTTTAAACTTAACCCCGCTTTTATATTTAACGTATATAAACAAAGAGTCAAAGAACACGCGGTGCAGGCCGCCGTCGGCCCGGGCGCAAAAAGTTTCTACAAAAAACCGTCAAACTGTTTTTAACAAAACTCCCGCCCACAGCCGCTAACCACGATCCTTAACCGTCTCATTACGTTAAGTACAGACAACGGACACTGACAGGTCCAAATCGTCATCAAACTGTCGCCAAGTACAGTCAACCGCAATTCCTTACTCAGACATTTTCAGCGTCTTAATAACGTAGCCTGTAAGTTGATTTTTGTACTTCAAGTTTGGGTCGACCGTTCGCATTATTCAAATAAGTAGGTACTATATAATTTTGATCCTTTTTTAAAGTCGGTGACTAAGGTTTGTCAACGGAAAACGGGCTGTCACTTCGACAGGCCATCACTGCCAACCCCAAAAACAAGTAAACACAGGTATCTGCTCTTTCCAGACGAAGAAAGTGAAAGTTTTAATTTCTCAAGCAATTTTGGAGGGTTTGCAGCGGATGTTGCTGTTTTTTGACGTCAAATGCCACCACGATACCATAGCAAGGAAGGCAGGATACCAGCCAGATAATAGTGTTTCTCATCTGATGGAAGAACTAGCCTGACACTAAACATATCACAAAACCAGCTTTAGCCCGTGGCTTCACCCACATGGATGTCGGAAATTATCCCAAGAGGATGCGCTACCAATACCAGTGAAGGTCCCGTCAAAATCGGTGAGCAGAAATAGCTAGTTTTAAGGATGGTCACCTCACTACAATTCCAGATTTAAATATATAAAAACTCTGTCTATACGTTTCAATATAGTATCAGAATATTCAGAGGTTTGATGCGTAGTAATAACAGGTATCATCGACGATGCAGGAATGACATGGGGTCAGACAGAGCCATCTGCCATCGTCTGTGCAGCCTATACGATGCGCGAGGCTGCATCCTGGACCATGAAAACACATTTCATGTTGCACTGTGTACAGGGTTATTTTGAATTGATTTTCTAAACCCTGCAGACGCGATGGGTACCGAGATCTAAACTAGTAATGGGCCGAATACTCATAATCGGCCTAATATTCGGTTAAAAGTTTACGGAACCGAATATTCGGCGGGATTTGGTGAGCCTCATCGTGCATCTCAATTCTCAAATAATCAAGTCTGTGCTTGTGGAGTGTGCTGAAGCGCACGTCGCTTCCGCCCGCTGACGCCACTACCTCAAGACGCACTATTGGCAAAAATAATTATTGGTAATGTTAAAAGGACCCACTTGTACTTATAAATATGCCAATTCATTTATACTTGTAGAATGTTTAATACTAGGTATTATATTTTGCCAAATAATTGACCGAATAGGAATATGTCGAATACCGAAAACAAAATTAATATTATATAACGGCCCATCCCTAATCTACACATAAAAACAATTTGATATTTTTCTTGTGGGGTCATCGCCCGCAGTCATTACCACTGGAAATATCAGTTCTTTTGCTATAAACACAAAAGTGATATCGTTTACCGATATCTTAACACGATAAAACATAAGAAAACAGAGTTTCTGCAGTCATACTTTCAGTCTAAACTAATTTTATAAAGAGGTAAAGTTGTAAGTTTGTTTGTAGGAAGAAATCTCAGGAACTACCAGTCCGATGTAAAAAAAAATCTTATCGCATTTGATAGCCCAATTCTTGAGAAAGTTTATAGGCTATTTAATATCACGCAACGGCCCTTAGGAGTCGAGCAAAGTGAAAACAGTCGGAAAGAACGCTAAATAGAAACGAAGTAATATCGCGGGCGAGCGATGAGATACGAACACGACGGTTCAGAGGCCAAATTTCACGCGAACGAATCCGCGGGCACAAGCTAGTTTAAAATAACCCTGTATACTTGGACTGCATGTTCGTTTCAACGTACATTATGTTACATACGAGTACCTATCACGTTACGGTGCACGTATGTGGGTACCCACCATAAGACTATTAATAATTGTTGTTTATCGTCAATGTTATTGTAAACTCTTGAACTTGCTTTGAAATTTTTGCATCATGAACTCCAAATCAGGAGTGGTTCTTCAATATAAATTAAGTTAGAAGCTTCTGTTTTTTTTTTTTCATTTTACATCTTGGTTGTCAACTAACCACTCACGGAAGGATATACCGCTACAAAGGCTGAAATAATAAATTAAATTTGCTAATGCACGAACTTTGACTGAAGAGAATTAAAAGAAAAAACTAGTAATTCTTTGGAAGTCGTTGTTAGTTTCTTTGTTACTCGTCGTGTAGTCTCAATTTTGTACGCTAAACGTTATAGTTGATATGGTTGATTGACTCACACGTCGACAGGTAAATTGAAACGTTTTTGTAACACGACGACACATTGTGGGTACGATAAATATTAAAAAGTTCATTAGCAGTTCGATTGTTTGAGTTGAAAAGTGGCACCGTAACGTGGCGCGCGGCGTCGGCGTCGTCGCACCCCATTACAATAATCTGAGAGAAAACGAGACAGAAACAATATTAGAAAGGAACAATCGTTGCCATTACGTCGAATAAAAAGAAAAGTTATTATATTTTTTATTGGAGAGGGCCCCCGCCCTCCCGGCCGCCAAGAGGGTTATTTTTATTTTATTTGAAAAGTTTATTTTCCATTTGTTTTAACTTGTATATTCGCGATGCGAGGGTGGCGTGGCACGCACTCGCCCGCCGCTCAATGACTCACTAATGCGTACAGTATCATTATATTTTTATATTTAAACTTTTGCTTGAACAACATTAAAATGAGAAAAGTTTCCTGAGTGTTACTGTGATAGAGGCTCCGCGCGCGGGCCCGCCGACGTTTTTGTTATTAATATTTCATAACGTGCTCCCTGAAGTGGTTAAGTGTTTTAGGAAGGCTGCTGGCATGTTTTATGTGGAAGTATAGCAAAGTTTTATTATGACGGAATTACTTATCTATTTATAAACTAGTGGTCGGACATAATTTCTTTAATTCTTAATGTCTTCCTTTATTTAAATATATTTGCTTTCTGCACTCCTTCTACTGTGGCAAATTTCATACTCCTTTGCCCGCGTGATTTTCGTAAAAAAGGGGTACAAAGTTTTTGCTTCACTTATTAGTCCATAGATGATATTTAGCTGAGGATTTATATTTCAAAAAAAGGACCATTTTCATAAGCTCAACGTAATTATTTATGATGAAAATATGGAGAAGAATATTTAAGAATATCCACGAACACTTAAATTGTCCACAAGTATATTCAAATTACAATTGTCATTATTTGACAGTTGTATAAACTGACATTTATAACACAGAAAATAGACGTAGTGTATCAATTTGATACGCAATTAATTTCCTTGACCGTAAATAAACATGGACGAACAGATGAGTTTCAATTTTTTTTCTGTAGGCAGCGAGCGAGCGCCGGGTGGCCCGTTCGCTTTCATATCGCTTCAAGTGTTAATATTTGTTGGTTTATTCCTTCATGAACTCCACGGGCAAATTAATTTTATATAATAAATCATTTTCAGTTATTCCTGTTCCAGTTTTATGGGTTTCATGAGTAAGTATTTGTACCGAGAGACTGTTAAATTATAATAAAGAAATGCATAATTTGTCTATAATGTTCCCACTGCTGGGAGTCAGTCTATAATGTTCCCACTGGGTCACAGCCTCCTCTCGGTGTGAGGGATAGGGTCTTAATCCACGTGGCTAATAGATGACACATATCTTCGGAATTTTTGGTCTTAGGACATTGCGGTTTCTTCATTTTGAGAGCAGCGGGGACTAAATTATTTTACACAAAATAAAACGCCTGTCCGGGTTCGAATCTCCGACTTACAACTGGAGCATCGCGGCCTTTACCACTGGGCCACCACTATTCTCAATAAAGCACAATAGAGCTAAAACTTTATACCCCATTTTACGAAAATTACACGGACAGAGGAGTATGAAATTTGGCACAGTTAAAGTTTAATGGAGTGAGAGTGCAGAAAGCTAATATTTGTATATAATAATGCACTAGAAATACATTAAGTTTTAAATGAATTATGGTCAAATTTCCACCACTGGGCGATTACTAGTATACTTAATTACCTTAGATATCGTTGTTTGAAGTACCTATGTCACATACTATTAATTACACAGACTACTATTACAACTAGTAAGCGGTATCATGTCATGTTCAGGCTAATATTAGGTATTTCACAGAAACCAACTACAGTCGATAAGCAAATTAGAATCAGCAGGCTGTAAACGTTAGCGATAGTACCCAATATTAATAGTACGAACAGCGTGTACTATGTACAAGCCCGTAATTAATTACTGTTGCCGGTAAACTTACAATGTATTCCAATTAAGCGTAGCCATCTTAACTTTTGTACAAATGTACGTAATGACGGATGATGCCTTCCGCATCCGCGGGTTAACACCATCTAATCATATTTCCGACCGTTTAAGAGTACTTTACGGAAGCCGACTCACACAGTACGTAAATTAAACAAGCTACAAGAGCGAGTAACGCCTTAAAGAAGCCTTTTACCCAGCCAGCCGGGCAGAGCCCTACGTGTGGCCACGACCACTAGTGATAAAAACCACGGAGTCGTGTTAGCATTACTCTTTACACCACCAGAGGTAGTCTGTTTACCACCAAAAACGTGGTAGTCTATATTTTTAACGAGTAAACCCGAACAAAAGTGACTACCTCGCTGCCACACATCGGGCGTAGTATTGACATTGGACACAAATGTTACATAACAATAAGAGCGAGTAAAACGCGTCTAATTGTCATAAAAAACTCGAGCCTGGAGGCGCAGTATGACTTGGAAGTGATTATTCTTCATCCATAAAGCAGTTTCACGAGGGCATGTGAAATATTTAACTTAATATTATAAGTAAACATTAAGGCTGGCCGGCAAGAGCCCTAACCGTGCACAGCGCTCGAATCGTTTTGGTATTTTATACTTGAACTTCGATTTAATGAAAATTTATATTGCTGTAAAATAGTTGTGTGATAAACTACACGAGACGTAACGAAATTACAAAAGTGACCATTAAAGTGAGAAAACTTAAAGAACGTAGATGAATAGCTAACGTGTTAAAACAATAATTCTACAAAAGATATGCAGTAAAAGTTAAATATCTGAGCGAAAACGTTTTTTAATACATAACGTTTAATAAAATACCTAAACAAAGATTTTATTATTCGAAACAACAAAGGAAAAGATTTATATTGCGTACTAAAAGTTTATAAAATATAAATAAAAACTCTTTGATGTGATTTCACGTTAAAAGCTAGGATACCGCAGTTTTATAATATCTTTTGTGGGCACAGACATCTTAGAAATTGCGTAAACACTGCTTAGTTTTTATTGCTTTTGTGCGTACTGGCTTCATTTAAAAGAAACGTTTTTATGTAAACTTGAACTTAAATAATTGGATCCGCATAGCTACTGGATTGAAAAAACAGTATTGTACCTAAAACAAATAAGTGTACTACTTCGTGAGTATATTTCAGGATTCAGGACCAAGCAAACCCTGTCATTAGCTTACGTAATGGAGTTGCAGAACCTTTTTAAATTACCAAGAATAAGCACCGTATTTCTCACCAAAGCTGTTTTAAGATCAACCGGTATTCCATCATTAATTACCCTACCAACCTTCCAAGTATCAAGCAGTATCGCGCGCACTAAGCAGTGTTTCAATTAGGCACTATGTATAGTAGATACCTCGGAGCCCTTTCACACCGTGGGGCTCTGTGTTCTGCCTTTGTTTGACCATACATTTAAATACTATAGCGCAGGTCCGGTGCGTCCGGCGTAAAAAAAATAAACACGAACCGACTCAAATATTTGGAAGCCAGATAATTTATTAGTCAGGGGTCTATCCTCGGTCCAAAGTTTTCGGTTATAACCGATAACGCGATCACTCCAGGCTCCCGTTTTCTGACGGTTCCAGGTCGAATAGCGGAGTTAAAGATTGATGTGTGGTATTAGCATGTTGGTATTTTGCCAACCCTTGCAGAATCTGCTGTATTAGTCAGCTCATTTGCGGCTGACTCTTGTGTTTTCGCGAACTGGGGTAGTAGGTGAGTTATGAGAATAATAAGAACAACGTCTTTTTAATACTAAAAGCGAGTAAGCGAACCAATTAATGGTCATTGCCATCATATTAAACCGTATATGGAAGGCAGACGACATAACATTTTTTCTCTTTTTATCATCAACATAATTGCAACCTATGAAGTACTAGTGTGCCTGGCGACCATACCTTCGACTTTCACACCTCAGTACGTGGGGTCCGTGGGGCTGGACACCCTTAATGAACCCCTTATATTGGCAGTTAATTAACCAAGATCAAAGACAAAAATGTCAACAAACAACACTGCACTTAACCCTTGACTGTCTATCAAAGACTAAATTGCAATATTGCATTCGCAGACGACAAAAATAAGTAATACGACAAAAAAATCAGGAATTTCATTAACGAGTTGATGGCTGTCCTAAAGAGTAACGAGGCAATTTTTCATTAGACTGCAAAACATGATCACGTTAATGAAAGGGGACGAAAATAGGAAAACTCTCGAAATTGCTAATCATTTATTGAGACACCGTGTCTCAATTAAAACTGTTTTGTATAACAGACAGTAGAGGCACGGTACTTGAACGTTCCGTCAAAAAACACAAACAACATCTAATTGTTGGTACAAACGAGTCTTCATTTTTGTCAGCTCGGTCAGTAGCGGTTAACCATACTGGTTTAACGCCAGATAAATAACCACTTAGCTTGAAACGGAGTTCCTAAGTGGGTAATCTGTTGCGGTGATGAAACCGGTACAATATGACGACCAATTATATTAGAAGCGTGGAAGACTCAATTTTTGTTTGTGTATCGACAAAACATGCCACCGACCGCGTCTGGAGGTGGAGAGTGTACCTGCCAGTGAGGTAGGGGGTCTGTGAGGGCGGTGGAAAGTGATAGTTACCACGGGATCTTTTTATGGTGCTGTAATAAGTACAGCAATATTATAGGGCTCGGATTTAGATTCTTATGTATGGTAAGGATTAACTGATACGCCGTCGTTCTCGCTGCTTCTTGTCTTTCTTAATAATTACTTTAGCTTTAAAAAAAATAGTTTTGGTCACTGTATTATGCTTTTGATTCAATACTCTGAATGTATGAGGTCAGGCGTTAATTGTGTTACATGTCTTGATCTTGGGAAATCTTTACAAAATGCAGCGTCCTATAGAAGCTAGGCGAGCCGCGTGCGCTGAGCCCCCACCTCGCGCTGTCTCCAACTTTACAGTTAAATCCAAACTGTGCTCACAAAAGGCAGACTAAATCATTCGTAGACAAAACATACACCTTTTTATGTTCCTTGGAATTGTTTAATCTAACTAAAAAAATGTATGATGGAATTCGGAAGCCTTGACATGTTAAAATAGATGTTTTTTTTTTAATTCGCCATTTGTTTTTAGTATAATTTTAATGTAGTATCGAGGTGAGCGTGTGCCAAAACAATGCCGCATGATGAATGGCGCAGTGACGAACACAATGACTAAATCTTGTGCTTGTGTCGACTAGAGCTGCGCCCGCACCGGTTATACGACCACGTTTACATTCGGCTACAGCGAAAATTACAGACTTCGTTTGTACTAGCTTCTGTCAGTTGCTTCGCCCACGTGGAGGACGAAATTACTCCCACAGGACCGCACTACCAGGATGAAAAGTATTCTATGTGTAAATCCAGGTTATAAACTATCCGTGTGCCAAATTTTATCCAAATCCGTTAAACATTTTTTGCGTGATTAAGTCACACACATCCAAAGTATATCTTTACTTTTCTAAACTTGATATTTTATGATATTAGTAGAATGTATAATCAGATTTTTGTGTGTTATTGAAATTATTAAATTTTGTAAATATTTTATGGCGATAGGTCTCTGGTTTTGATCATCAACTCAAATATATTTCATTCTAATTGATGAGTAAGGAACTTACATCATTCATTTAGTTTAACTTTTCAATGACCTATATATTAGATACATTCTACGCGTCGCCAAATATTCGGCGAATCATTTGTACAATTTCTTAGTCAACAAGAAGCAAATTGTTATTGATCGAATACAATAAATTACTGTGCAAATAAAACTCAAGTAGTGTAATCATCAGCCTATTATGTTCCCACTGTTGGGACACAGACTTCCTCTCTGTGAGAGGGAGAGGGCTGAAATCCACCATACGTCCCCAGTGCGGGTCGTTAAATGACACATGTCTTCGAATTTTTGGTTCTAGGAAATTTCGATATCCTCACGATGATTTCCTCCACCGTTTTGAGAGCAGCAGTGATGAAATTATTTAGACAAAGTAAAGCGAACTAGGTTGGAACCCACGACTTACAAACTCGTATTGATCTCCATCGTAGTGTGATAAATGTCATTAACTCTCACGTTATCATGAATACACTAAACAAAATTGTAAGAAGGAGAATTAAACTAATTTAAGGACAATTCTACACACAACATATGATTGACGTGAGGCGTACGTCAAAAATAGATCACATGTCAAGTAGGTCAACCAAATAATTACATATAAAAATACCCAAAAAGTTTATTGATTTAATAACCTCATACTAGAAACGATAACAAGTTAAAATTACATCTATTAATTAACACGTGAAGCAGGAAGCTTTTTACCCCTTTTTACGAAAATTCCGCGGACAGAGGAGTATAAAATTTGGCACAGATAAAGTTTATATGGAGGAGTGCAGAAAGTCTATATTTTTGTGTAATAATGCATTAGTTCTAAGTTTGGAATTTAAATGAACTATCCGACTTAATAATAAATACGTGGTCGTGACTTATATTTAATAAAATTATTGTTTCTTTTAAACTGTGACTGTGAGTAATTATCTTAGTTGAACTATCTAATCTCCAAACTAGGAAACAAAAAGAACGATGTTTTTATAGGAAGTAAATTCTCCTATTGTGTATTTAAATTAGAGAATTGTTTTTGATTTAATGAATTTTGTTTTCCTTCTACTCTTACACACGTTGTCTTGATCTCTTTTCTCTCTTTTATCTTCTGTCCTATCGCAATTCACAGGTATGCTTGAAAGAGCTTTTTTTTTAAATACTCGTATGACGGAGCCAGTAGATTCCTCCTAACGCAAAATATCTACATAATAATTTAAAACACTAAAAAATATTTATAATCACAAGACGTAACCTCACGCCTTTTTCATATAGGGGTTGGCAGAAACTACAGAACGCTACCTGCTAAAGTCCTTCCATACCTACTTAATATAAACATTAAATTAATGCATAATTCACGCTATTACAAAAAACAACACGAAAGCTCTTCGTACATCCGATGCTCTACGTATATACTATTTATGTATATCTATATAAAACTTGTACAAATACTAGCCATGTGTGCTCTACCTACCATGAATTGTCGAAGTCTTATTAAAGTCAATAATTGAGCGCAAACAGACGGACAAAATAACTAGGAGCGGAAACTAGTAGTTGTACGGTACGAGTATCGAGCTATAGGTGCGCCCCGCGGTTTCACGCGTATAAGTCTCGATATCTTAAGAATATCAGGATTTAAAGTAGCCTATATCTTAGTCCAGTGCATAGTCTGTCCATATGCCAAGTTTCATTCAAATCTGTTGGTCCGTTTTAACGTGGAAGCGTAACAAACAAACATACAAAAATCCATTTCAAATTCTCATTGCCCAAACTAATATTTATTTTAAATACTTGAACAGAAGCGCTATACCGATGAGTTTACACCGCTTTGACGTACTATTGATAGTTCTAACGAAAGTCTAACAAAATACCATAAAAATATCATAGAATTTCAAACAGTGCAGCCCGATTTCACTAGAGTATTTTAGACATTTTTCAATATTGAACTGCATTCCCGGGATAGACGCAACGAAAAAACAAAAATAAAATGGCAAAGAGCAAGTCGTATTTGCACACCGAGGGTTACGTAGCTTTGTACGAAAAATGTTTATTAATTTGAAAAATATTCTGTATGCTTTAAACTGCAAAAACCGTGCAACGGTTTTTATTAATACCCAAAAAACTGTGCTAGTTATAGACATCACACAATTTTGTCCGAAATACGTGGGACATTCAGAAAGTTTTGCGAAAATAAAAAGAAGTGGTAATTTTTTTTTTCAAATCTTTTCAAAATACTCTCCACTAGCCTCTATGCAAAGTTTCATGCGTCTGAACCAGTTTTCGAAACACTTTTTCCAGTCCGCCGCAGACACTGCAGACTGCTCGAACGCTGACAGCGTATCTTCCGGCGACGAAAATTGTATCCCTTTGAGCTGATTTTTAATTTTTGGGAATAAAAAGAAGTCACACGATGCTAAGTCAGGGCTGTAAGGAGGATGACCCAGAAGTTTGACCGGCGTGCTGTCCAAGAAGTCCCTCGTTTTGAGCGCGCTGTGCGTGGGCGCGTTGTCGTGGTGGAGCAGTAGCCCGCGGAGCCCTGTGTTTGGTCGCTTGTTGCTCACAACAGAGAAAACTTCTGCCAAGCATTTGGTAGTATACCATTCGGCGTTGATGCTTCTTTGGTTCCGTAAAGAGATTGACACAAAGTAGCCAGTTTGAAACTGAAAAAGCTCGCGATCAAAATCTTCCCCCTGCTTCTAGATCGCTTTACTTTGGTAGGCGTTGATTCGTTTTGAAACACCCAAACCGTCGACTGGCGCTTCATTTCTGGATCGTATTGATGAATCCAGGACTCATCACTTGTAATAATGTCGTAAACACGCCGGGAATTGTGAAATTGGAACGTACCTATTTTTACTTATAAATAATCATTATTTTTATAATAGTTTACTGGCCAGTCTCACATACAAAAAAACTTTTTTTCACAATACTTTCTGAGTGGCCTGGTATTTACATAAACCGATATACAAAACGTTTTTGCTTTGCACATTTTGGAGATAAGGTGGAAATGTTATTTATACGTACGTTTTCTATAAAAATGTAATACATTTACAATTATTTAACTTGGAAAATAGTTGGGAAAGCATTTTAACAACTTGTTACAAATCTCGCACCATAATTTCCTGATTCACCATTTTGCTACGGAACCCCAAAAAGTTGAAACCTAAAACTAGATATTTCAAAAAACTGTAACGGAATACCTGAATGTGTTGGAGTGTTTTTATGGCGTTTATTGTTTATTGGAGCTGCTTGCTTTCCTCAAAGTAGAATACTCAATCGTTTCAAAAACTGGACAAACCCCCTAACTACTTAATCCATATTTAAGAAACATAATTATGATACTAGCAAACACATGTGGGCAGGGTTGGCACTAGCTTGTTTTTTTTTTAGTAACACACGTTAATCTAGACAATATACATCCATACTTAATACTATAAATGGGAAAGTGTGTGTTTGTTTGTCCGTCTTTCAGCAAAACGGAGCTACGAATTGACATGATTTTTAAGTGGAGATAATTGAAGGGATGGAGAGGCTACTTTTTGTCTCTTTCTAACCCCCCCCCCCCCCCACTTCCCTAAAATGGGAGGTGGAACGTGCTAATCTCAGGAACTACTGGTTCGAATTGAAAAATTATTTTTAAGTCGGGTAGCCTATTTATTGAGGAAGGCTGTAGGATATATAAAATAATGTTACGATCAAAAGGAGCGGAGCAGCAAAAAAAAAATGGACAAAACTGGCAGGCTGCGATGCGACGGGAAGGGTCAGGGGAGCATATATTTGACGCGGACGAACTCGCGGGCAGAAGCTAATACATAATTAGCCCATAATATACCCATTGCTGTGATAGCAGGCCTCCTCTCGTTTTGAGAGGGTGTGGGCCGTTATCCACCACTCGAGCCCTCTGCATGTTGGTAGATACTTAGATATCACCACATATCTTCGAATGATTGGTTTTAGGACATGCTGGTTTTCTCACTAACTACCTTCACCAAACAAATAAAACTTGTTTTGAAATGAAATTCACAGAAGGAAATATTTATTTTACTTGTAAAAAAAACTTTTCAGGAAAAATAGAGAAAACAAATTACACAGCTATGTTTTAAAATGTTATGATGTTTGGCAACCCTATTATAACATTACAACCATAAAACAATTATTTTTAGACTAATTTTATCACCTGAACTCACTTGTTTTTGCAAGGTTTTTGAGAAAGCGTAGCGATATGTTCCTCTGCTATTAAATTAGGTATACAAGTGGCATAATCTTGATGAAAATTAATTTTTTTAAAAATCTGATCAACATAAGGCCCCATACACACGGTAGTAATGATATCTATACTAATAATTATGAGGTAAAAATTGGCTTGTGTGTAATGTTGTTTGTAGGTAGGTGGTAATCCCTGGAACCACCATTGAATTTGAAAAAAATCCGATTGCAACTGATAGCTAGCTAGCTAGATATTCTTGAGGATAGTAATAGGCTATTTAACATCACACTACGACTTTAAGGTACCGAGCCGAGTAAAAAGAAAAAGTCAAAACGCGCGAAGTAGCGCTCCTAACAGCTGCGATGCTATAGATTATATGTTTAAACAATTCATTTCACGCGGAGAAGGACATAAGGTGAATGCTCCAACCAGCCCGCGAAATTCAAATTTCTTACGTTTTTTTTTTTTTCAATTTGCAGGCCAGTGCTAGTTTGTATGTGGATTAAAATATTATTCGCGACTGTAAGACATATGTAGTTACAGAATTATAATCATCAAAATCATCAATACAACGCTCTAAGTTCATAAAGCTGTAGGAATGACATTTTCTGTTTTTTTTTTTTTTCCTATGCCTTTATGAACTTGGAGGGTTGTATTGGTAATTTTTATGATTATAATTCTGTAACTACATACGTCTTACAGTCGCGAATAATATTTTAATCAACATGCAACCTAGCACTGGCCTGCAAATTGCAAAAAACGCAAGAAATTTTGAATTTCGCGGGCTAGTTGGAGCATTCCCCTTAAGCAGAAGTTAGTTTCAGACAAATTATGGCATAATCTTTTATCTAACTAACCAGCCGTTTCTCGCCGTCATACGACATAAAATCACTTAAACACATTAATTTAAACACTACGCAACAGATGGCCTATTTGAAACAAAACTCGGAATCAGCATTTACGTTTAGCAATCCGAGAAACACATCAACAGTCCGACACCCATCGACATTTATATATATATTAAAAAAAACGGGAGCGATGTACATTTTTATTATACTGCGCTCTTTTAACTGTTATAATTAATGTACGGTGTAATAAACGGAGAACGTAAAAAACGAATTGTGTATAGGCGGCAGTTAAAAATATCTTTAGCGTTACATACTAGCGTTTAAGTGCTGACAAAACAATAGACTTATCGCAGCCCCATCTAGTCGGATGTTAATTTTATTATAGAAACAATTGTTGCACTAATTATATTAAATATGATAATAAAAATAATGTTCGGTTGTAAAAAGTTTGAAGTATTTTTCCAGTTGTGTTTTTTGTATAAGTTTGTCTTTTAACGTTGGTCTAGTGGTTGCAAGTGTTACTGCTAAGTATGAGGGTCTCGGTTCGATTCCCAGGTCGGGCAGTGTTATTGGGTTTTCTATCTGGAATTTGCTAGTAGCCCGCAGTTTGGTTTTGTTTTGGTTTGGTTTTTTTTTTTCGCCCCATGTTACATGGGAAAGAAAACTGGCGAAATGTAGATTTACGGATTTATTATAGGAAACCTCTGCCCAACCCTCATACGAAACAAAGCGTGATGATATGTTATGTTTATCTTGCAATCAGTTTCCAAAACTAAGAGCTAAGCGTATTTTATTCCTTAGTTTAGCAGCTCCCTACACGTTCACAGTGTAGGATAACCTAACCTAACCCATTTGGTTGGGAATTCC
Organism: Aporophyla nigra; assembly: GCA_947507805.1. Classification (NCBI taxonomy): domain Eukaryota; kingdom Metazoa; phylum Arthropoda; class Insecta; order Lepidoptera; family Noctuidae; genus Aporophyla; species Aporophyla nigra. The sequence continues at coordinate 4,589,964 of OX382291.1, read as the reverse complement.
TAGCCTAGTTACTGTTATAATCCTTGAGAAACGGTCAGATCGGTTCTATTTTTTCCTTTGAGTACTTTGACATAATCCGTTATTGTAGGTTGAGCGGCCAACTGGTTGGGAAGTCTCTCCAATAAAGACGTGTACTTTAGCGAACGTGAACTTAGTTCTTCCTTGACTGCTCATATTCAGGTATTCGTTAACTTCAGCGTTCCTGATAAACCATGGTGCATATTATGTCTCTTTTAAGATGTTGTTCTGTGAATTTTTAGTGTTCTTTTTTTTTGTTTATTTAAGAAGGGATAACCCACAGTGGCCAGGCCACAGTTGCTATATTCTGCCAGAGGTACAATGATTCGACTGTGGTTCAGTTGTGCATTTAAGCTGTCAAACTATCTTAGGATAGACAGGTGTTTCCTGAATTGTTTGACCACCTCCGTTCGCCGATCCGGCTCGTTTCAACACTGGTGTTCCTATGCACTGCTGAGATTTGGGCGGTTCACGACATCGAGAAGAATAGATAAGACTCTCCAGAAATGTGATGCTGGAGAAAAATGCTTGGGGTATCATGGAACGAGTTGCGCATCTCGATACGCCAAGAACTCAACATCAAAAAGCGTCTATCTGATCTGGTCCAAACGTGCATACTTAAATACTTCTGACACGTCTCGAGGCGGTGAATGTATAGAGCTTCTTGGCGTGCAAGTTAGAGTGGAGTGAAGTAGACCACATGGACGTTTTTATATTATCTGCCTATTTATATAAATATTGAGAGCCCAAATCATGAGGAACATTATTGGCTGCTTATCATTGCACTAAGACCTTTAAGAGCTGAGCCAAATGAAAGAAATTCGGAATGAACATCATGTGTAAACAAAGAAAAAGCGCGGCCGGGCGATGGGATACCACGCGACGGGTCGGAAGCAAAAATGTCATGCGAACGTAGTGGCGGGTAGAAGCTAGTTTTTTTTATATATTGGTATATCGGACGCGCCCTGAAGCCAGGCCAAGGTGCAAGGCAGTGATAGCGTCCTAGCTGAGTGGTTAATCTCTTCAGTGCGGCTAAAATTAATTCTCTAGAAGTCAACTTGACAGGAAAAATATATACGGTGAAACTTTAATCCAATGTTTTTGTACTAGCCACATCTAAAGAAAAATGATCACCAAATACCAGGTGTACCATTCTTGAAAATATGTTTTGTGTCCGTAAAAAATGAGTGGGTATTTACAGAATTAAAATTACATTCACTTAGAATTGACCAAAAATTAGTTTGTTGGGTAATTCGACCTCAAAGAGTTGTATTCATGATTTAAATAGTTATTATGAATTACCATATTCCTCACGCCTTTTTCCCATGAGGGTAGGCAGAAACTACAGAAGGCCACCTGCTACGATCCTTACTACACTCTTACTCTTTTTGCCTCGTTTATGTTCATACATCTGGTCATACACGCATGCCGGTTGCGACTACGACGCACCTGATCTTTCTGAAGAACATCACCAATAAGGTCACTATATCCTAGGGACTTCCTTTTCGGCGTATCCAGTCACAACTGCCCTGTTAGCTGTCCTTCATTCTGAGTATATTCAATTCTATCATATTCTGAGCAACATACAACCTGATAACGATCTGTAAAATGCAAGAAAACCCAAGATTTAAATTTCACGGACTACCCAAAATCTTTCCTCGGCTTTAGCACGAAACTATTCTAAACAGTATTGCACTTGCAATGGATTACAATTCTGTGCTCAGTGCAGTAGGTAAGCCAGCAATGGACAATAATGGACACATTCCAACAGCAAAAACACTCTAATGAGTCTTGATTGATTGACGAATCGTTATTATTTACTATAATTTAATTAAAATTAATGTTTGTTTCACGTCATGAAAGTATAGTTCTGAACTAAATTGTTAAAATCCTGATTGATATTGATTGGTAGGTAAACAACGATGTACCTACATTTACAATAAATCGTACCTGCATATGTTGTAATTTTTATTTCCTGCAGTATATTAATGTTTTCGGGATATGGAGGAATGAGAAAAATGTTGAGTATCAATGTCGATGACTTTAAGAGTAGGGAAGACCAAAGAAACTATGGATGGGCTGTATAAATGAAGATATGGTCAGAAAGGGAAACATCAACCGATATGACGACTAATAGAGAAGTATAGTTTTCTGATTTTACCGAAGACGAGAACGAAGTTTGGCAAAAAAAAAAAACTTTTGAAGGAGCACAGTTATATAACAAAATACCCTCACATATAAAAAAATTGCACCCATTCCATGCATTCAAAACACAATTAGCTGCATATTTAATGAAAAATTCCACCTTTCCCAAAAGCTGAATATATTGGATGTGTGTAAAATTACTACAATAACGTCTGTGACGAACGTTTTATATTAATAATTTACAGTAAGCATTGTTCTCATGTAAGTGACTTTGTGTCTTTTTTGAGAATAAATATCTTTAAACCTAAAAGACATGTTGTGTCGACCTCTAACAACTTGGGATATGGGCAGGACAATGATGAACGAATAAATTGACGGCAGTACAAAACGTAATAAATATCTAAAATTCCCACAGACTCATCGCCAATGGACGCTGTTACTATAAAAATGTCATCTCCATTTCATGGTACATAGTGCGGTACCACTTTGTATGTAATTTGGATCAAGTATAGATAAGAACATATTACAAGCGGCGCGCTGTATACATATACATATATATGCATAATAAAATGGGGATTAAAAGGTTTTTGTACAACTTAATAAATTCTGTTATACGGTACAAAGTATAATAGAATAATTAAGCAAATATGTACAGACGAGCGCTCAAGTGTTCTTCGAAATTGTTTGTAAGATTCTAAGTAAGTTTAGTTTTTATTTCTAGTTTAACAGATTTGATCATTTTGCTGTTATTTTGAATATATTTTTATCTAGACAAAGTTTATAGTGGAGTTTTATTTTATTTGTTTTTATTTTGTTGAACCGGTCGCCACTGTATTCTCCAGAGTAGAGTTTTTCCGTCCCAGGCTTAACTCTGATTGATCGACGAGCTTTGTGGGCTGATATAGTTTTTTCTCTACAATAGTTCGTTTAGTTATTTCTAAACTAGGTGGCCACCTGTAGCGCGCTAGGTGTGGCCTCGTTTGGACGTCCTCTGTGGAGACGTAGGAATACCTGTGACAGATCTGGCTTATCTGTAGTCGCAACAAGGAAGACTGGGATATCAGAGATCGTTGGGTACTTTGGAAGACCAATGCATTACCCTACAGTATGAAGTACTTTTACTCTCTCTTCCTATCATTATCATCATTTCAGTCATAAACATCGACTGCTGGCCTCTCTAAAGCACCGCTGCTTCTCGCATCCAGCGGGTTTGTCCGGCCTTCACCAGGTTATAGGTGCATCTTATGGAAGACCTTACAATGCTACGTCTCATACAGTCGCCACTCTAGACTCCTATAGTATAAATAACAACGGAACGGGACAATGACGGCTTTGTGACGGTGCAAAGGAGGAAGCGCCGCCAGAAAAGCTGTAAGAATCGCTGCGGCAAGGCTCCCATAGAGCCCAACGAGAAACTACGCGCCGCGAAGCCGAACACTCCGGTGTATATTTCGCGTCTCCATTACACCACTGACGCGGAAGACATCGTGAAGTACGTGCGCCAAAGGCTGAAATACTCGCCGAGAGTGCAGCTGCTGGAGTCGCATCGCAACGTCAATTTTAAAGCGTTTGTGGTGCGCGTACCAACATGCTACCTGCCTCAGGTGATGGAAGAAAGCTTTTGGCCACAGGATGTGGTATTCCGCCGCTTTCGTGGTCAAGTGCCGCCAGAACGCACAAAGACTTAGTGCAACTTTAGTGTTACTAACATAGTTTTTTTAAGTTATATTGACTAACACAATTGTTATTAAACGTATGTATACTTAGGTTAAGGTATTTATCTATGGGTCTTTGTTACCTGAAAATAAATGGTTTATTATTATTATTATTATTATAAATAACATTGCCCTATGATTTACTTGCCTTACTAGAAGCACATCTGAGTATGTATAGCTAACGGTTCCTTGGAATAGTTGACATACTGTCAAACTATTCAATTTCTAAGCGTGGGTATCGATTACCAAAAACTTAAAATTCTGCTACACGAACTCCGCTCATGTCTATGAGCGGAGTTCGTGTCTGCGTCTGCAGTTGCAGTAGTATATGGCTATCAAGTATACAGGTGACGGCGTGTGACGCAAGATGGAAGTTGAAATGTCAAAACGATTGAAAACTTAAAACTTGTCAACACTTAAAAAAAAAACTTTACGCCAACACTTCTGCGATCGTCTGTACAGTAAGGAAAAACTTACCTCGTCTTTTGAGTCCGATTGATGTCCGAAAACAACATTTTTGTAAGTAATATTTACAATGATACGTACCTGAAACAAGAAAAGTAACAGTTAGAGAAGAAAACCACAAGAACTTTTAAACTCCGTAAATTATGTAATTTTCTTCCAACAATAGACACTACAGAATTATAGATTCACTTCTATTTCTGACACAGCAGGCATTGTCTTTTAAACTAGCCCTGACTAATGAATAAATAAAAAAAACTGGCCAAGTGCGAGTCGAACTAGCACACGTACGCCCGTACAATATTTAACACTACTTTTTTTTTAGTACGTGTCTTCTTTGCTTTACGTTATTTAAACACTACATTTCTTTTTAAGAAGATCTCCATTTTTAACCGACTTCAAAAAGGAGGAGGTTTCTCAATTCGCCGGCATAAATTTTTAACTTTATTTTTTACTATAGCGGTAATTATAGACATAAACTCGGTGACAATTTCAATTGTGGTAGTCAGTTGAAATTATCACAGTGTTTGTATTACAGTTCATGAGATACTGTCCGCTGCTAGACAGACGGACGGTCGGACGGATGGGTAGATGGATGGCCCGATGTACGGACGGACGTACAGTGCAGGTTTAGAATATTACAAAGACTCCGTTGTCCGTCCGTCCGTCCATTCGTCGGTCCCGTTCCCACCCTTTACGTACGGAAACCTAAAAACCAATTACCTAGTTGATCGTACAATATAAAGAATTCAGAAAAGTATTTATACTTTGTACACCGAGCAATATTGACCCTAGTTAGCTATATTAACTTTATTTGTAGGTCCTATAAACTATAAATGACCCTGCCTTCCGATACGGCGTGGCAAGTGTCGATAAAAAGAATCACTCTAGAACGTATATCGATACTTTTGATTCGATAAATATCCTACCTTAATGTTATATGATAGTTTGTATGTTTGTGACACCATCACGCAAAAATGGAAGAACGGATTTATATGAAATTTGGCACACAGATAGTTTATAACCTAGTTTATAATTATAATATAGGGTACTTTCTGTAGCAGCAAATGTTATGGTGTTGTGAGAAAAAAAAAATCACGTCGTGCATGCGGACGAAGCCGCAGAAAAAGCCTAATAACCTAATAGCATACATTAAAACCATAAATAACAGTATTAGAGATATTCTCTACGCTACAATTTCAATAAAACGTCTGTTTACAAGAAAAAAACTGATTAAATATAATGCATTATTGTTTATATAAACGGCGGTACAAATCGCGACGTTGCAAATTGAATGATAAGACTTCGAATCGACCAATCGAAGAGCGCAATCGAATTATTTTGACTAATCGATTTTTTATTGATTCTATTGCACGTGTGTTATATTTTATGATTCGATTTGATAAGCTATGATTTGTAGCTACTTAATACTTCATTTTAATTCATCTAGATCGATCTGGATTGATATATAATTTATACACGTAAGATTTCTGTCTTTTATTTTCCTTTAAGTCGTTCCACGGACGTCCAAATCGCGGTTGGATTTATCGCGCACATTTTCATCTCTCTGTGATGAACCGAGCATTGATTTCAACGATCGGCGCGTGCGCGTAAAAATCTCGTCGCGGTATTATTACGTCTGTGTGACCGACTATTACCTACTCTGGAAATAATTTTATATAGATAGATACATAAGAGTCAAATACACTAACGTTATATTTGATTCAATTTAATTAGATTATATTCAATTGTGGATTTTATGTTTTAATGTGCATACCTATCTGTAGCTACCTTTTTTATTAGCCTAGTTTGTCCCACTGTTGAGCAAAGGAGGAGCTATCTACGTATAAAAACATAATAGTGAAGATACTCAAGAACCTGGCTAATTATTTTGCCCAACCCATGAAATAATTTAACACGCAAATAAAAACCTAAGTAGGTTATATTTTTGTAAAATACAGTCGATTTTTTTATTTATTTAGTACAGATTATCAAGTTTTATATTACGTTTTTAAGTATACATTAAAACTCATATCGGCAATAAAATCCCCGAATTACTCGTAACGTTAGATATAGTTTACATAAATATAAAAAACGATAAAATAGAATACAGAATAACTAGAGAAACGAATTACACATTTAATAAAGGCAGGCAGATTTCGTAAAAATCTAACAAACAAAGAATGGGTGTTATTTTTAGATAAAATTAACGCACATTATGAGCGTACGCGCAGCTACCGAATGTGAATCATTTTTATGTGTGGTCCCAGTGACAGAGAGCGAGGAAGCGGTTTACAAATCCGCTTGTTTTTAACTTATTTCTTTCATAGAAGGACAGTTTAGTATTTTTTGTTCCGTCGTTCTTATTGCAGGTAATATATTCTACCTAATAGGACCTTGTCTTTCAAATGTAAAATAAATAGGCATCTAGAATTTTTTTCTGACTAAATAAATAGGTTGACTAAGCAATCACGATGTTGAAATACAGTTGGGTCAAAAATAATTAATTGCTCATAGAAGCTGCCCGCCGTCACTGGGCCCGCGACCCATCCCCAAGGTCCACGTCATCGCAATAACAAATATTTTCCACTGATTCTATTGTATTGTTGGCTTTTCCTATTAAAACATTAGTTTCTTTTAACCTACTTCCAGAGATAATGGTTCCGTATGTTCTGTTCAAATGTTTATACATTATTAGTGGTATATCATCATCATTACCCTATACTGTTCCCACTGCTGGGACACAGGCCTCCTCTCGGTGAGAGGGAGTGGGCCGTAATCCACCACGCGGGCCCAGTGCGGGTTGGTAGACGTCACATGTCTTCGAATTTTTGGTTCTAGGACATGCCGGTTTCCTTACGATGTTTTCCTTCACCGTTGTGGGAGCTGTGGAGCGGTGGTATATCAAACGACGTAAAAATTGCCTAATTTGGCTTTTCGCCAATTGAATGACGTCACTGATGCTTATATCTTTATTAGATGATTTAATGGTACTCGAGTGTGAAACTGTTCGGTGCGCGGTACATTGATCTGTTGAGATCAAGGAAAATATTATTATTGAGTTGGATTTCTTCGAATGTATGATTTTTGATTATGGAAGAGTATTGAACTGCAATTTATTATTTTGTCTATTTTTGTAGTTGACAGCTTGGAGCTTGACATATCATACTCATTGTTAGAACGGATCATAGATCTTAGACAATCGTTACGGGTCGTCAGAAGCCCGAAAGTCTGACAACCAGTCTTACCAAGTGGTATCGTATTATCCAGTAACTGGGTTGTGGAGGTCAGATAGGCAGTTGCTCCATGTAAAATACTGGTACTCAGCTGCATCCGGTTAGACTGGAAGTCGACCCCAACATAGTTGGGAAAAGGCTCGGCAGATGATGATGATGTTAGAATGGATTATCTTGTAATTTGATACCATAGATATCGATCCTTTAGTTTCTGTTATCTGTGTTTGATACAGTACTAGAGTATTTCACGTTTATTAAATTCAACCAATAAATTAATCGCTTCAGTATTCCCTTAAACTTGCAACCCAACCTTGCACTTTGATACGCAAAGAAAAAAAAAATAAACAGAAAAAGTTCAATGCAGTCAATCTTATCTATGATCGGTACAACATTACTTTCTAAACATAGACGCAAACGCCCTTATGGAAAAGGGGTTATGCAGAGAAACGACAAGATATGCAAAACAACCGGTAACTCCGTACACTAACCGACTGGACAACATTTGGTATACTAGTACAACTATGTAATAACCGCTGCGTAATTATAATATTATTAATAATAAACCATTTGCATTCGGCTTCCTTCAATTATGGCGCTGCCGCTGGTTTGAATTCCTGACACTGAGCTGGTCCGTCGGGTGAAATCTACACCAGCTACTTGGAATGAGAGAGAAATTATCAATGAAGAAAGGCGTGACACGACCAGAGGGCTGGCTTGTTCTTGGCCAAACAACGTGATTTCCATTCAACGTGGCACTGCTGCCAGTCTTCTGAACACCTTTCCGGGTGACAGTGATGCGGACGAGAACTTCGACGCCTAAGGGCGAATTTCACCAATACAACTAAGGTCGTGACCACACACGACTGAATGTCATCAGTACAGCTACACAGCAAATGTCAATATTGATGACACTGACAGCTGTCACTTGAACGTGCTTTATATGTGCTGGTCATGCTGGAAAATTCGAATTTTTTTTTTTACTTTCAGCATAAGCCACGCATTTTTAATTACTACTTATTATTTCTCAACCGGAAATGATACTTTATTTTCTCCAGTTACACACAGACTGATTTAATGAATAATAACTTGCATAGAAAAATATACAACTAAAAAAGATTACCCTATCATTATTTCCATGCCAATTTGCAAATAGAAAAAAAAGCAAAATAATTCACCAAGCGAGCCTGTTCGTACACTCGCCTCGATAGTCTTGCTTGTGTTTGCACACATACAAAAACTATTTGTATATAAAAACTATCTCAGCTATAATACTTTATTATGGTCGAGTGGAGCAAAAATGTGTGGCAATTACAAAGTTTTCTAACCGCATTGTATCAGTGTTGATCGTGTTAATGTGTCATAAAGGCATCGCAAATAATAAGAAGCTATTATTGAAACAATTAATGCACGTTTGAACACTTTGAACGGCAAAAAATGCGGCCGCAGTCACGGGCAGTAAATGATATGTGACTATCGATGTATCGATAGCCTTACGAATGCCAATAATAGCTTACTGGCCCGAAACAAGAAAGCAATAATATTTTGTTACTAAGAACAGGGCGGTTTGCACCGTTTTATTTATAGTCACAATTATATTTAAGCTCGTGACTGTACGCTGAAAAATTACCAATTATCCGAGGGACTTGAAACGACGTAACTGGCATTTTTTTTTTACCAACAATTGCAATGCAAAAAGGAGTTCGTGATTTTGAGCGATATGTATGTACGTGTGTGGATATACAGTGTGCATGTCCATCTGTTCTCTCATAACTTCTAAACAACTTTGCACAATTTGACAAATGACAATTATATGGATGCTGCTATCCATTATACTCTGACAAATTCAATAATAACGGCCAGTAAGAAATGTATTATAACTTATTTGGAGTTCGTTAAGAATTTACCTTTTTACTTATTCAAGTCATACTCGGCTTTGGGCATCTCGCTCAACTTTGGTGCTTCGGAAACTTGCCATGTTTTTTGAATAAAGGTACCTAACTTATATTAAAACAAAATAATAATAATTATACTAATACATTTTATGTATAGTCTGGATTTGTGCCCACTTTTTTTTTTTTTTTACTCTTGGAGAAATAAAGGTGTGATAATATGTTAGGTTGGTTTTTATTATTTAATATGTCATGCCTGTCCGTAAGCATAATCAGCCATTGTTCCCACTCCTGGGACACAGGCTGCCAGGGAGTGGGCTTATAATCCCCACGTGGGCTCAGTGCGATTGGTAGACGGCAAAGTCTTGAATTTTTTGATTCTAGGACATACCGGTTTCGCCATTTTGAAAGCAGTGGTGATGAAAACATTTACACAAAGTAAAGCGCCAGTGGGTTCGAACCCGCGAAGTACAACTTGTAAGTCGCACCCATTACCGCTGGGCCACCACTGCTCTCCAACGAGACCAGTTTGGGAATACCTAATCCCGAAGTCCATGCGTAGGAACTTTTGCCTAGGTTATATTCTCCGGACTGCGGAAACTTTTACTCCTATATCTCTTCTGGGCCAGCCACCACTACACCAACAAAAAAGAAAAATAAGCATAATTTCATTTGATTTTTTGCATGGTCTCATTAATACTCTAGAATTATGAAAAATCAAAAGGAACACCCTGTATATGTATAAGTCCTACTCGTATTCTAGAAATTTACTCGCCGACTGACCTCATCTACGATGACGACTGACATTCGATTTATTAAAAACCATCTGTAAACTTGCACCCGCTGCTGCACACTAGTTTTTGCGCCGGATCCGTCCACCCCGCGTGTCCATGGGCGAGGTGGTTCGCGCAACGGTGCCCGCCATGATAGCCGTGCTCGTAAGTATGTCGAGTTAATTATGTCACTAGAATCATTATTACCCGTCAATGCATTACCGTAAGAGCACGCACCATCAGAGTCTTTGAAATTATTGACAATAACTGAACTACATACCACGATCTTTTTTAGAGTTCAGCATCCGAAGGGTAACCAACGGTACTCTATTACTAAGCCTCCGCTGTCCGTCCGTCAGTCTGTCAGCGGTCTGTATCTTATGATTCGTAATAGGCAGTTGAAATTTTCACAGAATGTCATCATCATCATTTCAGCCGTAAGACGTCCACTACTGGACATACATAGACCTCTCCCAGTTTGGGAGGGCTTGCCATAATCCCCACGCTTGGCAGGCGAGTTGGTGATCGCAATGTGGTGATAAAATGCATAAAGAATCCTGCTGCCTACTCTCGAATAAGTCCCTTAGTAGCTTCTTACGACAGCCACGGGAAGAAATGAGATGGTGCTATTCTTTACGTCCGACACTTACACTGTAGGAAAACTCACAGAATGTATAAAGTTAAATATTAATGGGGTTCCATACAAACAATGTATTTATTTCGGCGTATTTTGTCTTGGAACTGGCCGGTTGTTTTATATGGCATCTCGATTTCGCAGGTTTCTCACAAGTTGCTGAAAATCAGCGCTGTTGACAAAACGTTAGTCTGAAGTCACAGCATTTTGCTGAGCATCAACCTGTTCTTGCACAGATGCGACGCACGGCTCAAATGTTCTTATTATTATAATTTGTTTATCACAAATGTCGTCATTTATCCACTCTGAAATCTGTTTTTGTTTTGTTGACATTATGTAATTGCCAGTGTTATAACAAAGATATGTTTATATTGTCTATGGTCCCAAGCCCTGATTTCAAAAAGCAATCGACAATATTTTAATAACTTTTCTCTACTTGAATACGGGGCTTTTGGCCACTTTGTACGTGTGCATTTCCTATATCTATCTGGATTTATTTTTCATAATGTGCGTTTAGTTTGTGCAGAATAAACAATTTTTCTTTCTTTCTTCTTTCTTACCTAGGTAGTTGTCGACTGATAAAAGCTTCCAGCCACGGCTTAAAAACTTAAAAGATATGCGACTACACGCTTAGGGCACCACCTTCATAGTTTGTATCCAAAAGAGAGAAGAAGGAAAACGCATCCTGACTACAGTGTAAATAAATAAATTATCAGCCTGTTTGTCCCGCTGCAGGGCAAAGGCCTGCCTTTACTATTTCCACTCAACTCGATCCTGACCCAATAAGGACTAATCCCTCATACACGCTTCGAGTTCGTCCCGCCATCTAAACGTAAACGAAACGTAAAAGTTTGCGTTACGACATACCTACGTAAGCTTATCTCCTACACAGATGACCGCGTCAACAGCGTCACGTCACTTTTCATAAAGTGAAAAAATATTCGGCCAACGGGACACCGTGTACTAAAAAGATCTCTATTTAGTACATTGTGTCCCGACGCCCGAATATTTTGTTCTGAAGAGCGACGAAATTTAATTTTGCGAAAAATTATCGTGTCTTTAAGAATGAATCTGAACAATGTGATGCACAGAACATTATCAATTCATTATAGTACAGTCAGGGAGCTAACAGACACTTTCTGTGTTGATTTTACAATATTAATTAATTAATTATGGACATACACATCACCCCAGAGGTAAACCCACATTTCCCTAGTTACTTTAAGTTTAATTAATTAATTTACCAAATTTTAATGTACTAGTAAAAATATCTATTAAAAATACCTTGCTATACAGTAAGCAAACCTAACAAAATTACAATTGCGTCCGCCTAGCACTACCAGAGTAACCCTAATTGCTATTAAGTATAGCGGTCTGTCATTAACTCCATTTTCCTAACAAGGGCCCGATCATGTACCTACTAACTATAGTCCACTTTGTCATTTAATGATATTTGATTTTTATGTCGTGTTTTGTTCAACTCTTTTCAATTAGCCAACCGGAATGAAGGACGGGTCATGTACTTACTGTAAGTAGTTAGGGTTCCATCGGTTATCGGGACAATTACATTCATTTTAATCAAGGCCTCAGTGACAGTGAAAGAAGACAATATAATAACAAGTATTAATAGCATTTGTCTGTATTGTTATGCGAATTACGTGTACTGTTAGCGACTGCATTTCAATGTACTGACAGTTTCTTAGGTCACTGACTGATTGACTACAATGTAACAGATGTAAAGTAAGAATACTAAATTAATATTATGAGCTATTAGAAAAATATGTATATTAAATCAAAACAACACGGCTCCCACATACCAATTATACGCTCTTATCATTCAATCTACAATGTATATTTTACACCCGAAAGTGTCCAAACTAGAGATGTGCCGAGTATTCGTTTATGACTCGGTACTCGGCCATGTTGGTAGTATTCGGTATCGATAACATAATCAATGGTTTGACAGCCGAGGTACTCAGAAAAAAAGCTCATAAAATGATTATAAGTATAACACATTTTTCCAACATTAATTTAGATTAGTCATTGTCAGAAACGAACATATTAAATTAGGAAAATTATTAGTCTCTCGTAGTAGTACATTTTCTATTCTAAGATATTCGTCTAACTCTAACAGCGATGACAGTTTTCGGATCTTCACACTATTGCGGCGCTTGTAGATGCTAATTCCTCGTAGCAATGCCAAAAACTTGCTGCATAGCATTTGATATTACACGCTTTATATTAGCTTCACTTCACTTGTATGTTTGTATATTTGTATGTTTGTTTGTAACCGACTCCTTATAGCGCGATTTTGACCCACTTTAAACGACCAGATTTTATTTAAACTTTGCACACCTGTCAAGGACCGATGACAATGCAATAATTTCATAAATTTGTGCCATTATCCTTGCCAGGGTTACCAGGACAGCAAAAAAACTGTCACAAACTACGCTGACATACGTCTCAAAATTCGAAATACCCTAAAAAATAGAAAATAAATAATAGTTTAAAAAAACTAAAAAACACGCTTCCATTGAAAACCAAACTAAAAAGTACAAAATAATGGAAAAAAAGCGTTGGGTGCTGATATCAATAAAAAAATACCTTAAAAAGCACCACACGCTTTTTTTCCATTATTTTGTACTTTTTAGTTTGGTTTTCAATGGAAGCGTGTTTTTTAGTTTTTTTAAACTATTATTTATTATATAATATTTGAAGCGTTTCGTAGTTCGTACGTACTCAATACCTGCTTCAACTAAACTGAGTTACTCGGCAGAGTACTCAGTGCTTACCGAACCGAGTATTTTACTCATTAACTATAACTTTAGTAACCGCGTAACTATAGTTTAATATCGAGCAATACTCAGTTACTCAGTCAACTTTGTGCTCAGCGCATCTCTAGTCCAAACTAAAATTCTTTTGTAGGTTGGTAATTAACGATATTATAAGATACAGTAGCACCGGGCCACGAGCCCGTGAAGCGATATGGGAAGGTAGAACCACAGACTAAGAAATCTATAGAAATGAAACTCAGGCGTCAATATTGGTGATAAATTCACCCAGTCTTTTTACCTCTGATTTTGCATCACTGTCTAAATACAGTGATCTTTATTTTGTTTGAAATAAGGATGCTGTTGGGTGTACACTGTCAGAGGCAAAATAATTGTGGAATGACTGTATCGGTCTCCAACATGTTACCTGTCGGTAAGGTTGTCAGTTTGACTATGGACAACTGCGGATCATAAAATGCCCAATAGACGCTACAGTACTGTGTAGACCAAACGCCTAGAAAGTTCCGGATTTAGAGAACCCATATTCCGCCAAATATGTTAAATCCCTATTGTCATCACATGCTCAGACGCAAAGGAAGTCAAAATTTAAAGATCCCGCGACAGTGACCTCTGAGTTTGTGTAGTTGTTTCATCTCCGAGTACTCGGATAGGAAATACCGACGTCATCTATTTTTAGTAAATATTTTTGACTTGTAAAGTGGTTTTATTAATCTACTTACAAAATATAAATAATTTAAAAACTAATTATGCAATCCAGGACCCTCAGCTCTGTATTCGCACTTGCGACCAGCGAGACAGTCCTTTTTCCCCTTCTATACATTCTTTAGTCTATGGTAGATCTTAATCTGGGGTGCCGTCGCGCCCGCGCCGATTCTTACACGTGTAGAAGCACGCTAACCCACCGGCGGCGATCGCCGATACTGCCCGGTGTCAGCACTCAATACTGTTCTGACATACGTATATTACGTATCTCGGGAGATTAATGCGCGGGAGCAGGGTTAAGTAGAGGTGCTACCGTTTTTGCTCTTGACATTTTTATGTTTTAGGATTAGTGGAAAATTGTGTAGTATTTGCTACAAACAATTTTATCTCGATTATTTAAATTAGAAGATTAGAAATAACTTTATATTGTTGAATTTCAAAAATCACTTAGTGTTCGATACAAACAAAAGCTGCTTGGAACGAGTATCGGAACGGAAGATACGAGACATTAGAGCTTATTTTGAAGTAAGGACGAAGTGATGTACAAATGTAATATTATTAACTTGGATCTTTGTAGAGCTGTAGTGGGCTTATGCCATTTGTAGCTTCTTAACGATTCTGGGGGCCTGACCAGACAAAATCCGTCTCACTGTTGTCGAGTTATAAGTATGATATTTGTCTTGTATTTCTGTTTTAAATACGAATGGAGTGGACATTTTAAACTCAATATCTTTTCCTGCAATAAAATTGAAAGGAATCCGAGGTTCACCAAACATGGTATCAAAATATTCATTTAAGGGGCAAGCGCCAGGATAGCCCGCCAAATTCAAATGCTTTTATACTTTTTACAATTTATCATGAAAAGTCATTCAGTGGAATTAAATAAACTTATGTAATCAAGATTTTAGAATGTTCGTAAAAGGGGGTACAACATATTCTTATTCACGTATCAATATAGGTATAGATAATTCAAGATAGCCATATTTGTTACTATCACGAAACATATTTTAATCAATATACAACAGGACACTGACCAAATACAAAAAAAAACGTCACAAAAATTTAAGTTCGCGTAGTACCTTTGTGCACCCACCTTAAAGGATTATGTGGATGAATAAAACTATGTAGGTACCTGTCAACTAGTGACATTTACCCGTAATGTGAGTAGGTAACACTCACAATGGATTTCCGTAAGAGCTTTCATTGAACTTTATATAAAATACCAACAAGTATATAAATAATTTAAAGTAAATGTTAATACAGGGATGTTGTTGTCAATAAAGCTCCATTTTGTTGTCTTATTTATTTTATGGTGAACTCCTGTTGTGGAGTATTGGGCAAGACTGTTCTATTTCTATAAAATAAGCATGTTAATGTAACTCATAGTGTGGAAACCGGCATGTCCCAGAACCAAAAATTCGAAGACATGAAAATCCACCCACCCGCAGTAGACCCGCGTGGTAGATTACGGCTCACTCCCTCTCACCGAGAGGAGGCCTGTGTCCCAGCAGTGGGAACGATATAGGCTGATTATGAATCATTTTACCAATTTTCAATAGATTTGTAAAATGAGAAGATTTCAAGTGGTAAGTGAACAGCGACCTATTTTACTACGGGTCATGAGATACAGCTCGCTGACTTACGGACGGACGGACACCGGAGGCTTAGTAATAGGATCCCGTTAGTACTCTTTGGGTATAGAACTGTAAAAAGATAGTCTCCTCCTTCCCAAGTATGGGTTCACTTGAACCTCGGTTCCTAATATTGTAATGATACTTAATCTTAAGTATTTTGTATACTTATAATATTAAGTATTTTGTTACTCTCGTTAAATCTGTATTAAAAATAAATAAACTCTTTTATCTTCTCTATTTCCAAATAAAACGATACGAAGGCAAGCTCGAGGTAAGCTTCTTCGCTAATTATCTTAATAAACTCAAGTTTTTAGGGTTTTTCGCAATTGTGAAGTCATGTCGGTCCACCTGCTCTCCTCGTCTGATAACATTTTATAATTATATGCAAAATATTGACTGCGCTAACATCTCTGTTAATATCTTGCATATTATTTCACATTCCTACGTACCAGGAAAGAGTTGATAATTTAGGGTCGTTAGTTAATTCGTAATCTGCAGAATCCTTGTCAGAAAAACTAAACGCCTAAATGTCTGTCACTATAATAGTTTGAGCAAACAGAATTCTAATTTGTAACAGTGATGTATTTATAGATGTACTGAAGTGTAATTTATGACACCTTATATAAAAACCAACAACTTGATATCCTAGTGTCTTTCAAATCACTCAAGCTATAAGTTATAAATGAGTATGTATACCCACTCATCATCTCATCTGCCTAGCTTTTTCCTATGTTGGGGTCAGCTTCCAGTCTAACGGGATGCAAAAAATACCAATATTTTACATGGAGCGACTGTCTATCTGACCTTCACAAACTAGTTACTAGGTAATACAAAACCCCTCGGTAAGACTGGTTGTCAGAGTTTCGGGCTTAGGACGACCCGTAACGAGTGTCAAAAATTCACAAATGACAGCCGGGACCAACGGCTTAACGTGCTTTCCGAGTCACGGAGGGGACTTGGAACATAAAGATGGTCACCCATCCACGGGTCAACCGTGGTAAGCGTAAGTTAACCTGATCGATCGACCTGTACGTCTGTTCTTGCTTACCCTTGTACGTAGTACACGATATTATTATATTACCATAACTTACGATCATGACGTAACGATTTTTTTAATCTCGTACCGACAGCGACGTCGATACATGATCCTATAACGTTTTAAATGTAAATTTCGACTTTAAAAAACTTAAAATGTTTGCCCGTCCCGACATGGGTAATGCAAAAAATATTCATAAGGGATATTTTAATTATAATTTCACATGTATTCAAGTTATTTAATCCTACCGGAGTTGGATCAATCGACACCGGTCGAGCGGTAATATATTGGCAATATGAATAATTTTAATATTAAAATGTAATTCGATTGAGTCGATGAGATATCGATATACGGGACGTGTCGATTGCGTTAGCGATTTTAATGCATCGGAGAGTATGTGGCGGTGCACGGTGGTGGCTTGTAAATAATATCAATTTATATTATCTGGACTATGTCTGCGATAAACTGGGTACAGCTGCCAGTGCGCTGAGAGGCGTAATGTCAGCTAAGTAGAGCTACTTCTTCCACTTAAGGGGGAAGCGCCAGGCTAGTTAACCAACTTAGAGGGTTGTATTTAAAATTTGTAGGAATAGAACTCTGTAAATATATAGATAATACGTTTTCGAAAGCCTGCAAATTGTAAAAAAAAAAGTAGAATATTTGGATTTCGCGGATGTGGTGGGTTTAACTGAACGCATTCACTGGGTGTGGTGCACCCAGACCAAACCAAACCAATCGATATTTTAGTTGGTGAGTCCACGTTCGAGACGTAAGAAATATAATCGCAGAAAGATTTTTCTACACGCTGAGACTTACTGCATTCCATTGGATTCTCAATCCTCGGTTCACAGAGAGTTGAAAGCCCAGTGCACGCAAAAATTCCGCCGTGATTTTATTACGTCCGTGTAAATGTCGACTAATCATTAAAATAAGCTGTGCGTCTGAGTAGCTGCACTGTGGGTGGTAAGGAAGCGCCTATTGTCACGCTGCATGGCTGTATCGAAGTGGCACAGGAATAGAGTTCCTGGAGAGACTTGGGGGAGGCCTTCAACCCTTCTACTTTATAATAAAGTATTGTACGTTAATTCACATAATTAGACTCCTTTATATCTAGAACAATAAAGTACGCGAAAATACTTTAATTTGCAAGATTTGATTTCTTTCGGATTTTGAAAAGTTTAATCGTAAGTACTTTTCCATTAAACGAAATTTATTTGATACAAACTGCAAAAAGCAATAAAAAATATGCTTTTAAATAAAATAATAAAGACAAATAAATCATACTTTATTACTATGTACTTTTTTTCTTACCTATAATAACCAATGTACAGACGCCAGCACATCGAGCTAACACAATCTGTCAAATTTCTTTAATAAATTTTCAACTTTATCGCTAAAGCATAAGATTCAAAGTTGATTGGGAGAATTTGACAGTTTCGGGTACCTTGATGTGCTGGCGTCTGTACTTTAATTGCAAAAAACTTTTTTACAAAAAAAAAACAACCGACTTCCTTAAAAACACTACAAATTGAAAAATAACTTTAATTTCGGAAGTCGGTGTCTTAGGATCTGTATTTATGGTTTTTTTGCCACCGACTTTCGAAATTAAAGTTATTTTTCAATTTGTAGTGTTTTTAAGGAAGTCGGTTGTTTTTTTTTTTGTAAAAAAGTTTTTATTTTTAAATTTTTAGTTGTGGTATCCACCCCGCACTAATTCCAAACAAACAATGCATATTTATGCGATAGCAGAAATCGCGGTTGATTTGCTGTCATTTTTTAAAGAGTTCCGGTGTCTATCTCTGGAACTCATCATCAGATCTATATGAAATTTATATGGGACCATTTCGGAATAAACTCCTTTCAAACAAAAAAAGAATTTTGCAAATCCGTCTATATATGACGGAGTTATGGCCGAACATACATAAAAAAAAGCCTTCTAACCTTTCACTGTAAGTTCCTATAAGTACTGTTCACCGATGAGGAGTTCCATGCGGTATCTTCGAAGACTATAATTAGTTCACCACGGATGGATAGATAGAACCAGCAATTATTTTTGATCTTTAGTACAATATCCAAATCACATTACGTGTACTGTTTGTTTTTGAGGAGTTCCTTCGTTTATCTCCCAAAGTATACATCAAATCTTCACAAAATTAATATGGGACCACCTCAGGAGTATACCCTTACGAATAAAAAAAGAATTTTCAAAATCGGTTGACAATTGGCGGAGAAATCGGTGAACATACATAAAAAAAAAAAAAAAAAAAAATACATACAGTCGATCATATAACCTCCTCCTTTTTTGAAGTCGGTTAAAAAAGGTGACGCCCTAGTCACGACCGTTACCACTGCTCACATTAAACACACTATCAATCAACACCTGAATAATTTTTACATACATATATTGCCAATCCATTGCTTCAAATATTTGAATAAAAATTGTGTGCACAACTACGCAATGAATATTGTCAAACTGTCAAAATGAAAACGAGTCCTGGTTTTAGTGTGTTACGGAATTACTTACCTCGCTGCGGTCTGTCAATCTTTTAGATACGAAGGCAGGTCGGCCCGCCATTCTCAACTAACCCTATATATAGCTATGCTGTTTGCTTCAGTAGCTACGTGATGGCCACTGATTGTTTTCGACCACAGGTTAGTTAGAATATTCGCCTTTATAACCATTCTGAACATTATTCAAATTTCGAAAATTTGTGCCCAATAAATGAATTTTCTCAGACGAACAAAAAAGTTTTTTCTGGGATATAATACCCCCAACATTTATTTATCATTATACCTAGATATAAAAAAAATCCTTCCGCTGCTATTGAAGTGTGACAATATAGAAAGTCTTACTTTGATTATTTAATTGTATAAATAATATAATCATTTCAGGAATGGGACAGCTGAGGCTGCTAAAAAAAAGAAAATTCGAGTCCATTTCTACTATGGGCAAATTACCTTACCTTTTTGTCTTTAAACCAAATTTTATTGGCAAAAATTTGATTTTTGATAATCTTTTGTAAATAGTAGCCAGGGAGTTTATTGTACACTTTCGTTGCAATGTAAAAGTAGAAATTCAAAATATCATTTTCATAAGAAAACAGCATTACTTTTTTCTGGCTGGCTCTTAAATTTTTGTATACGAAATTATCTCCTTTTTCTCGTTAATCAATATCGTGTCAGACTTTAGGCCTTCTGACAACCCGTTTTGACTGTCAAAGATCTACGAATGACAGCCGGAAAACGGCTTAACGTGCTTTCCACGGCACGGAGGGTCTTGGTATGTAAAGGTGATCACCCATCTTAGGACTGACCGCGGCAAGCGTAGCTTAACTTGGTCTATCGACTAGTGCGTATTTTTACTTACCCCTAAGAAACTTTCATAAAGTAAACGAGGTTTAAAAGAAAATTCGATTAATTGCGTGAAAGAAAAGGCGATGGTGCATCGCTGCCCATCCCGTTATTAGATAGAAAGCCCGTAAAGTTAATTGCTATACGATTTGGCTGGGGGCTATTAGGTAGCAAAATAACACGCTTTCCCTGGGCTACAATTGCCAATAATAGTGCGATAGTTGACAGATAATACGGTTCAGCGCTTACGTTAAAAACGTTACGGAAAAGTATTTTTCGATTACTGGTCCTAATATAACTCATTTTATTTATTTTTTAAAACAGGTTTAAACATGTGTCAACTTTTTGTATTTAGCACCTTTTTTCGATAACTTTTAAATTCTTAATGCAAAAACGACCTCTAAGCCGGGTCGAAATAAGAAATGAGATCGGATCTATAAAGGGTTTGAACATGTAGTCAAGTTAGACCAGCACGCTAACTGCGAAACACACTTTCAATTACAATCTGAATCATTTTGAAGGATATTGCTTATCCATTGGTTTATACGTTAGAAAAAATTGTGTGCTCAAAGAGTACCTAAATAACGCAATGAATGTTGTGGAATTGTCAACAATAAAGCCATTCCTACTTTTAATTTTTTATATTACACAACTAGCTTCTGCCCGCGGCTTCGCCCGCATGGATGTCGATTAATTCACCATTTCAATCCCCCATTTCACCCTCTTAGGACTGGAATTACAAAAAACTCTTTCTTAGTAGATACCTACTCTTCACAAAGAACACAACCTCCAAATTTCATGTCTCTAGGACCAGCAGTTTAAGCTGTGCGTTGGTATCAGGCAGTCACTCAGGACTTTGAATTTTATATATACTGGATGACATTTTTTACCGTCTCGACCTTCATATGGTGTGTTGTGTAACTAGAATAGAAGGCAGGAAGGCCTTCAGATTCATCGTAGGTGACTAAAGGAGCGCGGGACACGGGTGGACAGGGATGCGTGTGCGGCTCGTGCGCCTACGAAAGATCAATGAGGCCGCCTATCGGCCGGCTTCAAAGGGTAGGACCGCGCTCCGAAATCAATGATACATGCCGCGCATTGAGTAGGGTGCGTATGATTTGAGTTTCGATAGATTTTAAATTTATTTTTGTTTTTTTTTCCAAATTTCTGTTTTTGTTGTTCTAGTACGAAAATGTTACTTTAAATGTGTAGTATTTATTACTAGATCAATTTAATTACATGTTATTAAAAAATAAAAATAATAAAAATTTCTATGCCAAAAGCTTCTATTCCGTTCACCTACTACCCCCATTTTTTTTCAAGACGCTAAAAAAAGTCACCCGGTATAGAGATTACCTCGCAATTTTGTAGTGAGAGGGTATAATTAGGTCTAGCAGTAGCTTCATGCTTACATTATAACACCTTGTTTCACCAAAAGATTGGGCAAAGGTGTACCTACCACATTTCGCCAGCTATGTCTTAGTCCCACTGTATAGATCATTCATACACATTCTTGTCTGATCATTATGTATTAAAGCTCATCAGTAACTGGATAATACCCATTTCTGGTGGCGTTGCTGCCTGGCCATCTGTTCTAAAATCAAATCAAAATGTGTTCAGGGGCTGCAATCCTATCACAAAATCAAAAGTCATTAGGTAAATCCAAATATCCGACGCTGAAAATCGTATTTAAATGCTTACAAAAATTGAATTTGGAGTTATCCGTACAAGTGTTGTGTTTGTTTTTTACTAACTGTCGTCTAGTAAACAGTTTTTATATTTCCGGAACGAAATTTCCATGTGCAAAATAATTTTTCTGTCAAACTTTTCGACAATTCGTGAAAACAATTAACACTCTTGCAGTTTTCATCGAAAACGAAAAATAATTTCTAAAATTCAGCTAGAAAGCGGCGCTGTGATATTGGCTCCGAGTTAAGAGTTGTAGCTCGTGGGTTCGAGCTGCAGTTTGTATAAATTATTTCATCACCACTCTCAAAACGGTAAAGGAAACATCGTAAGGAATCGACATGTCCTAGAACCAAAATTTCGAAGACATGTGACATCTACCAACCCGCACTGGACCCGCGTTGTAGATTACGGCCCCTCATTCTTACCACGAGTTGGCACATTTCCCAGGAGTGGGAACTTAAATAAAGCTAAGTCCACAATGGTAAAATGACATTTTATTAACACCAGCAAAATTTGATTTCAATTTCCCTTTCTAGTGTCAATTTTATTTCGTATGCTTGTTTACAAAATGTTTCCAATTTTAGTGAGCGAAATGCATTATGACATTTATGACATTCGCTCTCATATTTTTGACAATTGTCATCTAGGTCGAACCGACACACGAAATTGAAATTTCCGATGGCTGTTAAGAAGGCTTATTTACATATTACGTATGTATTTTATATTTTTAATCAAACTTTTATTAAAGCTTAGCAGAATTATTCGTCGCAGTAATACAGATAGGTACCTACTACCGGCTACTAATCAAAAGAGTAAGTTAAACCATACCTTATGTAAATATTTCTGATTTTTCTGAATCTAATTACATTCTCACGCGTAAAAAAGTGCGATCGTAAACAAATAAATCGATCGTAAATTCTGTGCATTTTTGTTTTCATTCCAAGCATTATTCATTTAATAACTGACGAAATATTGGTATACTATAAGGTAAGCAGACCTCTGCCTACCGCTTTGGCAAATAAAAGGCGTGACGTTATAACTTAATCTGAAGTCCAAAGCAATGTCGAAATATCTAACCATAGGTAGGAGAGATTAGTCCAGAATCGAGTATGGGGGTAGAATCGGGTAACAATCTAACATGTGTCAAAATTAATCGCGGGTTTACCCGCTGATTAGTTTGTCAATAAACATTCAATGGAGCAACGGCCGACGAAAGTAAATAACAAAACGGTTTTAATGGTACAACATTCCTAGGATTAAACAAGTCATTTATTATAGTCATTATGACTAATGAAAGACTAGTCAAGGTAACTGAAAATTGTTTTCTAGAAAACATAGAGCCTGCATTAAATTGTGGCTGAATTTAAAGTTAAGTTTTGAATGTAGCATGTTTCTGCTTATTTTGTAACCAACTCCAAAACAAAAGGAGGTTGTGTTCCATTGTATTTTTTTTATGTGTGTTCACCAATTTCTCCGCCAACTGTGGACCGATTTTATCTCTCTAAACTGCGTTACGGGTAAAACCGTACAGCACAATATCGGTAATTATTTATCTAATCATATTTATTATAATTTTAATTGAAATGTACGTAAAGAAACCATGCTTGGATACAATATCTTGAAGGTGAAAATGCACACAATGACATGAAGGCTGTATGGATCGTAAAATCGAAGAATTTGAGTTCCATTGTCATCACTGTTAAGGGATAAATTTGGGTACATCCGGTTTTGGACAAGGCACGGGGTACGTAAAACATAATTTTTAAATAAATTTTATTTCTTGTTGTTTATAATTACGAAAATATTGACTTTGTGTGCGAAATAATGTAATTAATTTAAAAACGAAATTATTATAGCCCATGAAAATTTATTTAGATTCTATCAATTCGATATCGAATTTACCCCATTTGCCCTAGAAACCTACTGATCAATAGAACATAAGATATGAAAAGCAGCATGCACTTGAAATCTGAGGAGAAGTGGCATTAATGCCGCGTTCATTGTGTATTCACTATCTACGATTTACGATAGTGGGACAGTAGATCAGAATCTGAATTTCCGATTCACTGTCGCACCTAGTCTAGGGAGACGATATGTACAAGATACATAAACAGACCTTATTTTCTGCCAGACATTATCATCATCGCCAGTAGAAACTGGATGAGGCTAACACAAAAGGGTAGGGGGAGGGAATAGCACAAGAAAACTTTTTACAAAAAAATAACAACCGACTTCCTTAAAAAAAAACACTACAAAGTCAAAAATAACTTTAATTTCGGAATTCGGTGTCTTAGGATGTGTATTTAAGGTTTTTTGCCACCGACTTCCGAAATAAAAGTTATTTTTGACTTTGTAGTGTTTTTTTTAAGGAAGTCGGTTGTTATTTTTTTGTAAAAAAAAAATATTTTTAACTTTTTAGTTATGGTAGATACCCCGCACTAATCTAATCGCGTTATTCGTTCATTTGTCGCGCAAATACTTCATGCAAATTTAAGACTTATATGGTTTTCACATAGATACCATTGTCCAAATGAAACCAAATTAAAATGGGATCATTCGAGAAGCACGATCTTTCAAATAAAAAAAGAATCATCAAAATCGGTTCATCCAGTCAAAAGTTACGAGCTAACAAACATAAAAAAATAATAAAAATAATACAGACGAATTGATAACCTCCTCCTTTTTTTGAAGTCGGTTAAAAAGAAGCCTATACCCAGCGGTAGCTGAAGTAGGGATGCGGATAATAATCTGGCAAATAAATAAATTAAGACTTATCCGAAGGTAAATTACAAAATCCGTATTAAAATAACTACCCATTTTACTTTTAGCTCCGATGTCAACAGTACAGTCAGTGTCAGAAATGTTAAAGAAGCCCACTGTAAAAGAACTATCACAGTAAAAGTCATCAAAATTCAGCATCAGACAATTTATAGAACCTCCACAGAAAGCTCTACAAAATTGATCCTAGGATTCGTTTTATAGACACAGCCAGACAAGAGCCGTCTTGTCTAACCGAAATAAGACTACAAACGCTAGATTGTGTTTCGTTGTACCAATTTCAACGTGTTTGCTAAAAATAATTTGAGATTGAATTTCTATTTATTGTTTATAGTTCTTTTATTTCTATTTAAGTGTAGATTGTCGTGTCCTTATTCTTTTTCTTTGTTGTATGTTTATCGTAATCTTGTCACTTTGACATCTAACAGGACTACTCCAGCTACAAAAAAAAAAGTAGGTTTTAAGCAACTGGCAAGTTTTGAATTTCATGCAATAATATTTAAGAAAAAAGTTGAATTGTTTTAGTGTATAATAGGAGAAAACTGAACTTACGTACTTTATTGCATACCAATCAAAAACTGCAAGCTAAAACATTGCCGTATTTATACCTATTACTGCAGTTGAAGATTCGCCCATTAACTTCGTGCCAATCGCCTACAGAAAATAATTTTAAAAAGTATCCATTCGCCATTTCGCATTTTGGGCGAAAATTTAAAGCCCTTATTCATTTCATTATCAGCCTGAGAGGGAGGGGGCCGTAATCCACCACGCGGGCCTAGTCCGTGTTCGTAGATCTCACATGTCTTCGAATTTTTAGTTCTAAGACATGCCGGTTCCCTACGATGTTTTCCTTCACCGTTTTGAGAGTAGTCCTTATTAAATAATTTACACAAAGTAATGTACCTGCCTGGGTTCAAACCTATGATCTAAGTCCTAAATCGCGGCCGTTACCACTGGGGCATCTCTGCTCAAACCATTATAAGACTTACAATTATTCCTTCATTGTTAGGTGCTAAACAAGACGTCATAAGTTACAGTGTGTTCACCTCTTTAGTCCATACAGTACATAAATTCAATTTTCAGTTTAGTATTTATGTGTGCAAATTAAATATAAGTTTGTTTATACAGATTAATACTCAAGTTATCGATACAGAAGCAATAAAAACTTTGAAAATATTAATAATCGTAACGAGATATTTTATAATGTTCAATTAATATTTATTTGCCCGTGAAATTAAAAAAATATATCGGCTGATATTAAAATTCACGCAATATGCAATTCTTTATTATTTCAACATTAATAAAATTGTATTTATTACTTTCCGTTAGGAAAACTAACACTTTAGTTTGAAATAGGCTGTGAGTGTACCGAGCTACTGCGTCGCTTGTCAGATAAACGTCAACGCGAATGCAAATGATGTTGCATCAGTGTGACCCAGGGTCACATGTCATTGTCTCCGACGTGAACCCTCTTTTTACGCATCTGACCATGATTCCCTCGAGGATCACATTCTGCGGATCACGAGACGGAAAATTTACATACGAGTGCACAACAATCATGAATGTTTAATGACGTATCGGTAAACGACACGGGCCTGTTTGTAAAGTCCGTGTTGCATCGACTAAATAACTATACAAAATATTAATATTTCATTATGATAAAGGTCTAAGTCAAGATGACGGCGTCAACGCATCGATGACCGAATAAATGAATGTGCGACGGGTTATTCTAGGGCTATTAATTCGAAATTTAAATTTGACATAATGTCATGCTCGGTCGTCGATCCGGTCAACTCGATTCTTCAAATCATGTTATACGCAATTTATTCAGTCGATTTCAATATTGTTTCATGCATGTCCTTTCCGAGGTTTACGGCCAGGCTAATTCTGTACCTGGAAAGGGTTCATCGTAATCTTTAGTTTATATCTTCTCGAGGAAAAATATGTTTTCTTGGTTTTACTTTTGGCTGTCAGTATAGTCAAATAAATGATAAAGACTAAGTTTTCTTTTCACTGAGCAGAGGGGTAATTGCGGAACTTTTTATCGGTAGGAATTGGTTTAATATTCATAGTTAAACAACATTCATTGCGTTATTTACGTTGCTGAGCCGACAATTTATTCGAACAAATGACGCAATGGTTTAGAAATAATCTTCAATCCCATTCAGATTCTGATAAATTGTGCGTTTCGCAATTAGGGTGCAGGTAAACATATCAACAAACTTATTTACAATTTAAAAGATACCATGTTTAGACCACGCAAGAACGATTGTTTTGACGATCCCATTTAATTGATATCCAATTACTAATGCCGTACATTGAGCATTTCATAATAGATAGTCTCAACAATACCAACACCCACCCCGTCTGGGATGGCAGGTCATGTGGCTAATAGCACATCAATAACAACGTTGTCTAACAGAAAAGTTGAACCTACTTAAAGGAATTCTTTTTTTTTAAATAACTTATTGAATATAAATACGTTACATCACAATTTGTAAAGGATTCGAATCTTATTCTTATTCATTTAGTCGAATCGATTACGATAAGTCCCTACCTAAAAATGCAGTAAAACAATTTATTTTTAGGTACACATACCAAGTAAGGTTACATTTTGTAGGGGAATTATTCATGTTTGAGGGTCAGTAATATCATGGAGGATATTTTTATTTTGGTTCAGGTTGAATTCAATCATTTTACAGTCTAATGAAGTTACCTTTATTGTAGTGACCGTTCTTTGAACTGAAGCAGTACGATTATCAACCAAGTTTTAAATAGGTAGGTTATCTAATAATGAAAATCAACATTGTAATTTATTTTTCTGGCAATTACATATTGAGTTGTCGGCTGCGAAATCGGACTTGCCTGTGGTTACCTTAAGAAATTAAGGTCTCCAGCTAAGGCTTGAAAACATAAAACTAGAGCGACTACTCATTAAGAGCACGCCCTGTGGGGTACGGACCTCGGCTTAGGGCATCACTGGTTGTTGCTCAACAAGGGACGGGGTGGATCGGAGTAAGTCAACTTATTCAATTACAACTTAAAATACAAAGCTACAAACTAAACCCGTTACTTTATAGTTACTTCCCGACTTCGCTTTGATTTTTAAAATTAAAATATAAATATATGTATCTTAACAATCGCCAATAGGTACTGTCGCATTAGCGAAAGACTGCGAATCAAATCAATCAATCGTTTCGAAGTTATTTCATTACTAAATACAAACACACACATTTTACTTCTCTATAATATCAATATTGATTTTTATTTTGTTATTACAGGCAGGGCGGTAATACCTCTTTTATTATAACTCGCACGCACAACAAAAGGATTTCTTTAAGAATGTTATCATAAGTCCATTACTCAATGCAAATGATATCTTTTTACGTTATCATCGTACATACAATGATACAACGCCTTACACAATTTGTCTAGAACAAACGTAGGCGGTACTTTAACTCATTAAGCCTCGGCAAACATTGGATATCTCTTTAATTAAAAAAAAAACACGGATAACATTAAAAAAAAGTGTCAGTTCCTATGAATTAAGGTTAAGTTTTTATTGACATGTCGATTCTCGTGACCGCTGGTGTGCCAACAACTTTACGGTGCACCACGGCGTTTGTCAGAAAAAAATATTTGACACTCCGTGGTGGTTTCTATTGTTTTTGATGTTTTTGTCGGTTCGTATTGTCTACACCATTTTTGTGGCAATTATAAACAAAACGTAAACGAAGCAAACGGAGTACATGATCGTAGCAGTTCTGTTGATTCTGCTTACCCCCAAGGGAAGCTGGCATGAGTTTATGTATGTAATAAACAAAAAGATAAATAAGTACTCTTTATTCTAAAATCTTGTTTTGGCTTTATTTGGCCTGTAAATTTATTTTGTAATTGCCTTAGTACCTAATTAGACGCATGTTAATAAAATTTACTAAGGCTTTTGCGTAGAAAACTACAGATTTAAATAATTACCATTACGATTAGTCCGGCTTTAAATATTGTTACAGTAAACACCTAATTCCCAAGAAGATATTTCAATAAGTTTTAAATGTTGAACTACTATTGCGGCATTAGCCACGGTATTTACGCATAACGGCTTAGGTCCAACATCTAAAGATTATATCTTAGTTTAAACAATAGATAATACACGTTGTAATTACTTTATCTTATCTCTCTGTAATATTTAGCCGCGTGAGTGAAAAACTTGGCTCATTTTGGCACTTCAGCCAGTAAAGGCTAGCCTACAGCAAAATGCACTCAAATATATACCACTGGTTCTACGTTTATTTATCCACTTTGGTTTTTAATCGTGAACAGAACCTCGGAAGTATTTATTTCTATTAAACCACTTTTGCACTCTCAAAGAGTTGGTCAGTTAGTCAGCAAGTTGAAGTTAATTGACCGTTTCAAAATGTAGGTATAGGGTAAACAAGATAAGGTAAAAAAGCGTGAGCTGGATTATTTCCATTCTGTTACTTTGTCGTTTAAATCGGTCTTCGCAATCAATGCATTTTTTATCCGATTCATACGATTCTGCCTACTATAGATAAGAAAAAATCTGCCTAGTACGAATGAATTATACATACATACATAAGCTTACGCCTTTTTCCCAAAGGGTAGGCAGAAACCACGAACGCCATCTGCTACGATCCTGACATAGTCCTTCTGCCTACTTAAAGTTCATACATCTAGTCATACACGCACGCCCGTTACCAATACTACGCATCATTATGTGAATATTTAATACGTTCATTTGTTAATCTCCAAAACAAGGACAAAAATGTTTTGTTTATAAATATGAACTTAAAGAAAAATGATGCAATTCTCGCGACTTTCCAACATTCATTGACATTGAACCCTTTTCTTAAAACAAGGTGTAAATATATAAATTAAAATACAGCTTAGACACGTTCTAATGTATAGTGCTGCAAATGATATATTGAAGCAAGTGAGCAGCCAGTCATTTGGCAAAAATGTCCCCTGGGGTCGTCGACCCCGTGACCTTTATACCCCTCTTGCACCCATTCGAACCCTTTACATATACAGAACACCGTTGTATTAATTGTTTTTGCAGTCAGAAACTGTTAGAGACAGATTTTAAAACTAAAAAATGATTTTTTAGTCTTAGTATGTTATGGTAAGTAATGTACTTCGGTAGTAAACCAAAAGCTTATGAAATTTTATGTAAATGTAACGAAACTATTCACAGTCTACAACAAATTTAAAAAAAAAACACTACTTGCAAAATCCACACTAATATTATAAATGCAAAAGTAACTGTCTGTCTGTCTCGGTTTCCTGCTAAAACTACTGAACCGATGTAAATGAAATTTGGTACACAGATAGTTTAGAGCCTGATAAAGGACATAGGCTACTTTTTATTCTGCGAATTCGTCTGCATCCGCGATAACCGACATTTACGCGAACGAAGTCACGAGCATAAGTTAGTGAAAAATAATTTCGGAAGGTGGTTGCAAAAAAAAAAATTACAGATCACCAAACAAAGACACCGAGAGAGAGACCGCTTCTTAATTCTTCATTTTTTAGTTATCGTACCTATCTACCAACTCGTGTAGGTACGCCTACATTCTATATTCTTAAACAACAGTGATAAGAAATATAGGAAATCATCATGATTCATAAAAGTGTATTAAATACGTATTATCGAAGCTACACGAGCAAAGTTAATAAAGCGCATATGGGACCATCCTAGAGGCATAAAACTTTTAAAGTCGGTTATAAATTTAATCAATTGGATCCTTAATTTGTTATTATGGTTAGTCGGCTGATTGGCAGAACCCACTGTCGGGTCATAACTACTATTAAGATAGTTTGATTTTCGACAGGCCTGTTAGTCTAGTGGTTAGTGACCCTGACTGCTAAGACTGAGGTCGTGGGTTCGATTCCCACCCAGGACAAATCTTTGTGTGAAGAGCACAATCATTTGTTCTGTGTCTGGGTGTAATTTATCTATAATATGTATGTATTTAGAAATATATTAGTATGTTTATTAGTTGTCTGGTTACCATAGTACAGGCTCTGCCTAGTTTGGGATCAGATAACGTTGTGTTGGTTGTCCTAAGATGATATTATTATTATTTATTATTATTGTTTAGGTATTAGATGGTGTCATAATAGACCTGTGTACTAGTATAAGCTACTGTATAAATCTTTTGAATTTCAGAATAAAATATTTTGTGAAAAGTAAAACCTCAGTGAGTTACGTGCCTTATCAATACCACTAGCAACAATGTAAGTATTTTTTTATGATTATATTATAATTTATAATGCACTTAAATCTAGTACAATTGTAGTTAAAGTAATAGTTTAGTATATTTTTATGAACGAAACGTAACTAGTTTAAAACGCCATTTTAATTTGGTATTTTATCATATTTTAAATGTTTTCATCCAAAATGTAGTATGGCAGTCTGTACTTTCTGCTTATACTCCAATGGGTAGAAAGCGTGAGATTATGTAGGTAGGTATGTCATCCACTGCCTCGTTGGTCTAGTGGTTGCAGATCATGAGATCCTGGGTTCAATTCCCAGGTCATCGGTATTTCTATCCAGTATTTCTCAGTAGTAGCGTAGAGCCTGCATTTGTGTCCGGCTGACAATAGGGTCGCCCCCGATTTCATCGGACTTAAAAATATAACTAGAGATATGTGGGTGTACTATAGGTACTCTACCCAACCCCACGAGGAAACAAACCGTGATGTTGTTGCCTACTGTACGTCACCCAAAATATTGAAAACGTATCTACACCAATATTATAAAGCTGAAGAGTTTGTTTGTTTGGTTGAACGCGCTAATCTCAGGAACGACTGGTCCGAATTGTTTTTTTTTTGTGTTGGTTAGCCTATTTATTGAGGAAGGCTATATAACATTACGCCACGATCAAAAGTAGCGGAGCAGCGACGAAAAATGGTTGAAAACTGGCAGGCAATTTGATGCGACGGGACGATCAGGGGAGTAAAAATTTGACGCGGACGAAGTCGTGGGCAGTTGCTAGTTTTTCTATAAGATTCGTGAATCCATAATCAAAAAAATATATGCAGGGTGTAAAAATGAGGACAACAATTTTTAGGCACCCAAAATCGCATTATTATTCAGGAAAATAGTTTATTGACAAAATATCGATATTTCCATTTATTTCCATCCCGTGCGGTGTACGTTCAGGTCGGCGTGGTTTCAGCTTAAATTTGCTAAAGCGACCGTAGTAATGTTTGTGTCGGGTTTAACTTAGTTATGTTTACGGTTCAATTACTTTGGCACAGGCACCCTAATTTTATACAAAGGCCCTATTTTATAGTCATGATGAAACGTTTTTAAATATCCGGTAATATGGAGATAATTTAGTTAGTAAGCTAATGATGGTGAATTAGGTTTTCGTTGAAAAAAAAGAAGAGATGTGGATTGCATATAAAAGACTTAATACGAATCCAAATAAGAGGTATGGGCGCCTGGGGCAAGGAGTGCATTTATACCTTCTTCGTTTCTAAATAAAATATAGATGTAAAATCATTCAGAATTAAAAAGAAACCGGAACCTTCTGAAAATCCTTGATCGCTCAAAATGGGCCTCTTAAGAAGCCTGAAAGTCAACGAAAGGGCAATGGAGAGGGCTATGCTTGAGATCCGGAGGAGAACCAAGGTAAGCGATTTAGCCCGAAGAATCGACAAACTTAAGTGGCAGTGGGCAGGGCATATTGCTAGCGGAACAGATGGCCGA
Organism: Aporophyla nigra; assembly: GCA_947507805.1. Taxonomy (NCBI): domain Eukaryota; kingdom Metazoa; phylum Arthropoda; class Insecta; order Lepidoptera; family Noctuidae; genus Aporophyla; species Aporophyla nigra. Next base: position 4,557,375 of record OX382291.1, on the reverse strand, counting down.
TAGAGCCGAAAAGGTTCTGGACTGGTGACCGCGTACTGGAACACGTAGCTTTGGAAGGCCACTCAAGGAGACCGATAACCTGTTGAAGGCCGCTGTAATCCGATGGGTATGAGAAGCACAGAACCTGTCGAAGTGAAGGTGCTTGTGGTTCCATCAGTGGACAGCTGAAATGATGAACTGAAAACGCTTAAATAAAACCATTTTATTTTCTGCCCGCGACTTCGTCCGCGTCAAATTTTTGCTCCCGTGACCCTTCCCGTCGCATCGAATTGCCTGCCAATTTTCGTCCATTTTTCGTTGCTGCTCTACTCCTTTTAATTTTAGCGTAATGTTATATAGTTTATAGCCTTTCTCAATAAATAGGCTACCCAACACATAAAGAATTGTTCAATTCGGACCAGTAGTTCCTGAGATTAGCGCGTTCAACCAAACAAACAAACATACAAACAAACAAACTCTTTAGCTTTAAAATATTAGTATAGATGAAGAAGAAAAAATAAAAAACAACTTCAACTAAAGGGCTCTCAACCTATTCGAGTAGAGATCTCAACATTTTGCAAATACTTGTTGCAGCCATTTTGTGCATAAGTCGACAAAGTGACTCCTTGTATGAATAGACGAGCGGTAACCTAACATATCCGACGCGAAGTGCACAGACGATCGAGCTCGCTTCGAGGAGCTGCAGATGCACCCCCTAGAATAAACTTGCTGACACCCATTGTAAGGGGAAGATAGTACTATGGTATGATTCGTTTTTATTTTCGTTTTTATCAACGGAAACGTGTCAGTGGCTTTTAATTTCGTATTTTGCACATCGTAATCAGTTTTCTTATAAATTTAGCTATAGGTTTCCAGAGCATAATAAAATTCCGCCATTTTGTTTTATCATAGAATTTTAAAACAAGTTTTAGATAATACATACATACAATCACGCCTTTTTCCCATGGGGGTAGGCAGAAAACACGGAACGCCACCTGCTACGATCTCTACACACTCCTTTTGCCTCGTTTAGGTTCATACAATTGTTCATACACACACGCCGGTTGCGAGTACTACGCACCTGACCTTTCTGAAGAACATCACCAATAAGATCACAACATGTCCTCATAGGGCGTCCCCTCCTGGTGTTTCCACTCACATCTGCCTTGTAAATACCTTTTGTAAGTCGTCCTGCATTCATCCTCGCAACATGACCAAACCATATCAGCATACTTTTTTTTAATTTTAGATAATCTTTAAAAAAAATACTTGTTCTCTTTGTTTCGGATATTTAAATTAATTTAAAGCGATGACACATACTAGGTGTACGAACATAAACCCATAGGAGTAAGTAGGTCGAACAGTCACCACCATAAAACGGCTCATAGCTTACTCATATATCGGCTAAAATAATGGTCCAAAGCACTGAATCACGATCATTAAGAATGTAATTACCATTTTATCTTTATGAGCAATGAACGCGAAACTATTGTTACAGCCATACAATATTTACATTAAAATTGTTGTTAAAAATTTATTGGGCAAGCCGGTGTAACGCGTGGAAGAACTAGGCACTTGTTTTCTTACAGGAATTTCAGGGTCACTTATGAAATAAAATTATGTTAAATTTTAAATTCATCATTTGTCAGTTTTGTCTCAAATATGTTGCGGTCGGCTTACAGTCTAATCGGATGCAACTGAATACATGGAGTCACTGCCAATCTAACTTACACAACCCAGTTACTGGGTAATACTTTGATAAGACTGGTTGCCAGACTGTCGGAATTCTGACGACTGTCAAATATCTATAAATGACAGCCGGTACCAACTAACGTACTTTAAGAGTCACGGTAGGTATCGATATGTAAAAATGGACCCCCATCCACGTACCAACCGCGGCAAGCGTAGCTTTACCTGATCGACCGCTCCGTAACTTAAGTAAAAGATGCATTCAAGAATAGGACACGAGTACATGAATGTAAGGGCGCGTACACATAGAACGTCCGTTTTACAGGTCCGTTTAAACGTATTAGCGTATGTAGTTGTATGAGCGAGTCCACACAGAATACAGTATTCCGGATCCAGTAAAAAATACCGATCCAACAAAATAAGCAGGAATCCGTTTTACAGGTCCATTTAAACGTATATATTATTAGCGTATGTAGTTGTATGAGCCAGTTCACACACATGACAGTATTCCGGACACAACGGAAATAATCTTTGCCTTAAAAATTGATGTATCCAATAACGCCGGGGCTTCCTCCGACGCAGACGATGATAGTACCAATACAACACGACAACGTCCAACCTCGTAGAAAGTAGGCGATACACTGAAGACCGAAAGACCAGTAGCGTCGGATCTGTTAAAATCGGTCCTGTAAATGGTGTGTGAATATTACCTCCAGTAGCCACGGATCACTTAAAAAGGATCCTGTAAAATCGGACGTTCTATGTGTACGCGCCCTAAGTAGTAATAAAGACCATAATTACGTGCTCACCGCTCCATTTCATTATAAATCTAAAACATTTGCTGCAATTAATAAAAACAATAGAATTCCCATAAAGCCAACTCGACCAGTGTGAAATAAGAGATACTCAATTAAACAGGAATAAAAGAAATGTATTTCATTGGAAATAAATATTCCTAATATTCCTTTTCTATCCGGGATTTGCTCGGAGAGCGCTACTTGTCTGCAAAGCATTCACTAATTGAATACAATATCTTTGAAGTAAGTACTTATTCTATTGTATTACAAACGGGGCTTATGGCAGCCACAAGGATCGATGTATCAGGTTAAGCTACGCTGGCCGAGGTTGGTCCGTGGATGGGTGACCATCTTTACACACTATGACACCGTCTTGCAGACTATCACTCGTGGATCTTTGGTAACGGGTCATCCGACGCTAGAAACTCTACTAATTTACGAGTACCTTATATCCGGGTATCGTAGTTACTTCATGTAAAATTCTGGTACTCAGCTGCATCCGGTCAAACTGGAAGCCTATCCCAACATATGTTGAGTTAAACCTCTGGAAGTACCGTCGTATTTGAAAAATCTTTGAGGAAGCTCAGAGGCTAGTTAGCATCACGCTGCGACTGTAAGGAGGCGAGTAAATCTAGACAAATAAATAAAATTGGTGTGTCTGTTTGTAATATTTAAATAACCGCTTTACTTACTAAGTGTATATGGATGTATACACGATTCATATACCAAATCAATTTTTGTCTGTCTGTCTGTTTGTTCCAGCTAATCTCTGAAATAACTGGACCGATTTATACGGGACTTTCACTGGCAGGAAGCTGATGTAACAAGGAGCTAGGCTACTTTTATTTTAGAAAAAAAAAACTCACGAAAAAAAAAACTCACTTTTTTTGTTAAAAGTACCACGCGGAAGAAGTCGCGGGTAATTACCTATATAACCTGGATTAATGCATTCTTAAAACATTAACCGCGGTAGTACGTCCTCTTGCGATAAATTCCGACATCCACGCGGGCGAAGCCGCGGGCAAAAGCAAGTAGAAAATAATATCAGAAAGAATGCTGAGAGAAAACGAAGTCTTGCGGCGGGCGATGCGGTGCTAATAGGATATATATTTTGTTTAAAACAAAAGCTTCACGCGGACTACGTCGCCGGCAAGTTTTTTCATAAATAAAAACAACTGTTCTTTTGTAAGTGTATCACTTGAAAACGACTACACGGAATTGCATTTTTTTAATGTACCTATGTATTATAAGTATGGTGGTAAAATGCATAGAGAACGCTGCTGCCCATTCTCTAGAGGTAAGAGGTCTCACGACATCCACGGGAAGAAATGGGATGGTGATATTATGTACGTTATAGGAAAACGAAAATGTTTGAAGTTAAGAGGATTTTTTTATATATGTCAGTATAATCTTTTGAAAGTTCTATGGATTTTTTGGAGACATGAATTATTTACGCTGATTAAGAAGAGTAAGTACCTAATTGCTTCGGATTGGTTAAATTTTTTGCTAAAACAAGTGTGTTCGGGTCGACCGAACGTATGTGTTGCACCCTTAACAATTTTCGGAGCTCGACTTGATAGGACCGGGGTTGATGTGGTATACCTACGAGCAAATTAGGGGAAACAGCCCATCAGATATCGAATTACGACTAAATTCGCCAATGGAACCCCTACCTTTAAATCCTGGCTTCTAAAAGCAATACGATATTCACGGAGAGAAAATTCTGAAAACATAGTGCTTGGAAGCTCACGGTTTAGCTTGGCTTTTTGGCGCAGCCGTATGGCACACTATTGTTGTTAAATATTATTTTCCCTTTTTTTCACGAACTGTGTCGAAATAAACTTCATACTTTCATGCTTTTAGTTTTCGTTTTGAGTGTAGTTTACCCGCTGACTTTGCAGGTATTACGCTTATTATTTTATTAAAACAAAATAGTTATCAATACATTATTTTGAGATCAGCCAAAATTCTACAATGTCTGAAGTCCTGCGTCTATAACCAGTGTGCTCTGCCCACCATGACGTAAGGTGCTGAGACGTGAGGGTTCACGCAGGAGACTGTACAGGCTGAGAGCTGCGTAGTGAGCCATGGAGCGTTCCATGCTTGGCATCCGGGTAATAGACCAAGTTCCAACCGTCGAGAAACAAAGACGTACGAAGGTGTTCGATATCGGAAAGCGTATTATGAAACTCAAATGTAGTTTGGCAAGACACCTGGTAAGGTACAGTGATGACAGGTGGAGTTAGGCTGTGACAGAGTGGCGTCCAAGGATTGGAAGACAAGATGTCCGTCACCGAGATGGGCGGCGGACATTGTTGCTATCGTGCAAACCTGCATGAGTCTGGCACAAGAGGTTGGGGGATTAGCACAAGAAAATAGCACTGTGCCCAGAAGTGAATGAAGTTGGACTGTGCATGATAATCTTAAACAGTTATCAAGTAGTGTAGCCATCGATATATTTTGAAGTATTTTTTAAAAGCAAGTAATTGTATGTAAATATCAAGCCAAATGCATAATAATTGGTAACGAAACTTAGGTTTGGAGTTTTACGAAAGCTGGTTATCGAAAACACTTTTGGTTATGTTTAAGTCACATGTAGAAACCAGAAGGTCGTTTCTTGTACTTGAAACATTCAAATACAAACCACAGTTTCATTTAAGAGACCAATAAAGTCAGAAACTAACAAAAATGTTGGTCAACTGAAGACTTTTTAATGGATTAAGACAGAAATTAGATTGCTAACGTTCTGAAGAACATGGGACTTGCCCCCATCGGACGCGTTCCCTTTTATAAACTCTAAGGTAACTTAGAAGCATCTTCCGGACATCCTTTGAATGCTTAAGGCAGAGCCTCTGATAATTAATTTACTACTCGACTCTAGACTTCAAACGTAACTAAATTTATCTGGACTTGACATCGTCACGGATAGGTCTTCAGTATCAACCTACTTATTAAATTAAATTAAATTTTACTGATATATGTAATGTAGATTTATAAATCTACATTTAATTTTCAGCATCATAGCATGCAGTTACATACCCTTATTTATGTAGCTTACTTCCTTGAGAAGTAGGGAAATGCTATACCTGTATTATCAAGTAAATCTTCATCAATAGTGTTATCTAATTGAACTTTGCTGTATTCAATAAACTCTGCAAGAACAGTTACTCAGCCGTCAACTACACATAGCTCTTCACGCCATTATTAAATATCATCCCGAAGACCACCCTAGCATCCTATCTACCCCTAATTCCATAATACTAGCTGCCAGAACCCGCAGAAGTAGACCTCCCTAAGGCATGTCTGTGCAACACACCAACATACTTGAATCAACAACTTGACTAAACTAATCATAAGGAACGAAGTACACTAAGTTCCGTTCCATATCATTCAATAGTTCCGATTTCCCGTCAAAAAAAATTCCCCGGGGCTGGAATACCGGAACTGGCATATAGACACGGTTCACACTAGTTGAAAGACGGGTCAAGTTTTTAACGCGATGCTCCGTAGCTTGCTAGACCATGTCCTTATTAAGTTGTAACGTAAAGGACGCGTAAAGTATCATATTTACGGATTTTATCATTTATGTAATCTTATTTGCTGCATATTTAGACATAAACGTAAATGCCATAGAAACGAAACAAATGTTAAAACTTTCAACTAAATCGAACAAGCGGTAGTTGTCCAAAATTATCCAGCATGAACAAAAATTTTAATCGTTAAGATGAGTGTCCTCACCTTACTTAGGTCGCCCGAAAAGTATACATACTGTATATGTATACATCTATCATGTTACTATAGATACGATTGATATAAGTGAACAAGAAAATACTATATTTTCTAAAGTATGTTTATGCGACCATCTTTTGACGCGGCCAGGCAAGTCTCCAGATGTAAATCTTTGTGCAAGGATTCCGTATTACCATACGTAGGTAAGGTACTCGTATGTAAGGAAAATATTGCAAAGAGGAGCTAAATTCAATCTAATAAGTTTGCACTCCTTGGTTTCCACAAGCTTTTACTTAGGCCAAGTCTCGCGGTAAGTAGTCAAGTTATGAGTTTACTGAGTAACGGCTACAACTTGTTATACTGTATCTGTTATACTACAACAGACGAAAATGGTGACCAAACGTTTACCTCTACATTTGAGCATCACAAATTGCCTTATCATTGTCTTGGCACATTGTGAAAATTAGCAGAATCCTGACATATAACAGTTTCATAGATTTATTTATTCATACCGTGGTAGTCGACAAACTTGCGAAAAATATTGTACATCACTCAGTATTTAATAAATTACGAGAGCTACTTCCGAAACTCAAAATTTTTGTTTCATGGAAATGAGTATCAATTGAATCAATTGTTTATTTTGTCAAATAAATAGTAAGCTCCCGGCTTCCCGCACGATCGATCGGTTAAGCTACGCTTGCCGCGGTTGATCCGTAGATGGGTATAGCCGGAAAGCATATTAAGCCATTTATCCCGCCTATCGTTCGTTATATCGTTGTTTGAGATTCGGTACTGGTCGTCAGAAGTCCGAAAGTCTATTACGTGTTGTGGAAGTCAGAAGGCAGTCGTTCCGTGTAAAATAATAGTACTCAGCTACATCCGGTCATACTGGTAGTCGACCCAACATAGTTGTAAAAACTCAGATGATGATGTTGAAATTGGGTATCAATCTGTGTGCCAAATTCATTCAAATCCGTTCAGCCGTTTTTGTATGATTGTATAAGAAACATGCAAACAAATATTAGTAGAAAGTAGGATGAGTTTCCAAGACTACTATCAACTTCAAGTACCTATCTAAAGTTCAAATTGTTTATCGTTGACATTATATCCATAAGAAGGCACTTTAACAGACATTTTCCAGCTTAAGCTTCATTTGCAGGTCTCAATGAACTTGTACTTAAGGTACAAGTTATACTGAGGTAGTATATGTTATCCATCCGTCAGAATTCTTTTAACTTTTGCTATTCACGCATCGATAAACCGATATGATAAAATCGCAAACGTACATAATGTACCGAAAATACGCAAAAAATTACCGAAAATACGCAAAATAAAGTTCTCCGTCTTGAATAAGTAATAAAATCGGCCCCCTTATCAAAGCTTTGGATATTAACAGAATTAATCGTACACCAAGTATAATAAATAGGCTTATCAACTGGCATAAATTAATCTCCTACTTAATACTATATTTTTTTTATTCTCTCTACTTACATTTTTAATTACGAACGTTAATTGAAATCTGCATGGCCGTGCTGTTGATTTCATATGCGGAATTAATGTTTACTAGTTTGTTCTAGAAATAAAAGCCAACAGACTAATGCTAGGACACGATAGTTCTGATTGGGATCACTAATCGAAAAAAGAATAATCGATAATTAGATTTGATGCTTTTTTAATTAAAAATCTTAATTAAAAATTATTAATTTCATTAAGTTCTAATTTCTAAGATTTCTAATTTGCAGCTCTAGAATGAGTTTGAATATTGGATTTGTTTTTATAATGAAATTGTTCTTATTTTCTGATAAAAAGCCAACAATATACTTAATGTTAAAGTGTTAAGACAGTTTCATCAATCATCAGTGTGATAACTAGGTAGTACTCTAATAATATGTTAACACTTATAACCAATCACTAATCTGATGTTTTTGACAATCATCCCCACTACGGCAACGCTCTAAATAATCTTCTATATCCAGAACAGAAATCTGTGAAAAATGCACACCGACGTACGAAAACATTTTGTAATAAAAGATTAAGTTAATAAGAACGAATGTAATCGTTCCGCTCATAATAAATATGGAATGAATATCAATAAGTAATAACAATAAAGACAAAGGTATTCGATCTAAAAATGCATGAGTTCGAACAATCATCATGAAAAAGGTTTACAAAAATACATGGAAAAGTAAAGTACGGTGCTTTTCGAAGCATTGAATATAATTTTTATCTCGTTCGGTCTTGACCGCGGGCAAAAAAAAATTTTAAATCAAATTGTGTAACTTTAAAGTTCGATTGCTTTATGAATTGCACATTTTTAAGATCCTCGAATACTTACATATTATTTAAATTCCAGGTTACGATATTTTAAATTTGAAAGATTGCGAAAGTGTTTGTAATTGAATTGCGTTTTTTTTTTTTAAATTTATTCCATATCATTGACTGTAGTCATAACGGCTGCGAGTAAGTAGGTATCTACTTAATAGTAACTTAAAAGATTTCAGACTGCGATTTATTTCATTTAATGATTGCGAAATTAGATTAAAAATGAGTTTTTTTTTAAATATTTATTTTAAATAATTATCTGTAGTCATAACAGCTTCCAACAAAGAGTGCCTACTTAAAAGTAACTTGACAACTCCTTGAAAAGACAGCTCATTGAAAAACATCTATTTGTAATCGTATAACAGAGTACGTACTTTAACTTGAAACACTTTATCAAATCAATACCAGAAGACATTTCTTGAAACTAAGCTGAGAACGAACACTTTTTGTATGCTAAATAATAAAATATTAAAATTTTATACGCTTTTATAGCCAGTCTCAATAGAACATTGACTTCAAAGGACCTAGGTACTTAAGTAGATGCATGATATTATGCTAGACGGCAATATCTTAGTTTCTTTGTCTTCGGACTGCGACTATTAATATTCTCTTTTCCAAAAAACTATTTATTTAAGTTGAATATTATAAGTTGGCTTGGGATAAACTTAAGTAAGATTGAAGTATAGGATTTAGGTACTTAAATTACCTATTTACCTAATACTTAGAGCTACCCGTAACTACCGAATACCTAATGAGTTATCAGAATATTAGAAATGACGACATAAATATTATGTAAATTTCAAATATCTATTTATTTTAGGAACTAAAGTGAAAAAATTCAACGGATGTCAAAAGTCTCCCTAATATTCACCCACCGGAATACCTTCCTATTTCTTATGAAATGATAATTATTTACCTACCATATTTGTAAACCAACAGTCATTGGTAAAAAAGGTAAAAGTATTATTTTAACATATTTAATATTAAGTACGTAATAAACTCGTCTAAGTTACATTATATGTAATGTTACTTAGACGAGCTTATCACGTACTTAAACACAGACAGGTGATCATAGAACTCGCTCGAAGGCAATTGATTCACTTACGCATAAACTAGTAACTCGTCATAACCCGTCATGTAACTATTTGTTCAAAGTTAAGTTCAAATAATCAACACCTCAGGCACTTGAGGAAAAACGTCCCGCAACGAAAGGGGGTGAGGTACCAGCTCTTAAGTGGACGCGGCTCGCATTCAACAAAATTCGGCGGAAAATAAAGAGGTGAAATTCGGCTTTGGATATATTCCGTAACGAAATAATTTTAGCAAAGTTTTTTTTTTTATTATGTAATCAAAAGTAATTATTTTACACATTATCTATTCACAAAAACTTTTCGCAACAAAAAATCTACTTCCCTCTTTCAAGGAAACGATAAAATAACCTCGGCCTCAAAGCCGCGGTTTCCCAATAACGTGTAACTTGTGAACATCACAATGAGCCGAAAACAATGATTATCGCCCCTCGCTCGACTATCCGGCTTCGTCATTCGGTTTGCTCCAATATTCGGCTCGCGCGTATCCATAAGACCCCTTATTTTCCAACGATAAAGTACTAACAAATACTGCTAAATAATCGTAACATTTTTTAACCAAGGCACTGGAGTAACGCAAACATTTACTTATCTATGTTGATTGCATTGCTAATTGTACTGAAACAATATCCTTTTGTTACAAGAAAGACCTAGTTTTGGTCGCGAAACGCTAAATTATACAACTTTGCACTAACAATGGCCGGTTAGTATTTATATTTTCAACAAAAAATTATGTTTCTACAACTGCTTGGTGGTTTTGTGAATGTTTCTTAGTATTTCTTGGCCGTTGTTATAAAATAATGGTATTATTCAAATGTAAGAGTTAGTTAGATTCGAGGAACATACGTTGCTTGTAATAAATTGATTACTTCGACTAGTGCAATTGTGAGGTTCCTTATTCTTAGTTTCCTCGAAGCGGGTAAAGTATTTTTGATATATTTTTAATTCGTTGTGTAGTACGTTTGTCGCTTCCCGATATATTCGACGATACTTATTTAATATTCTGTCTCTGAATGATTATCCGGCTTTTAGTCCGTTAAGTCGAGTTGCATACGTATTTGGTTTCCGATGCTCTAAAATTAAGTTGCCTCGGACAGTTGCGATAAATATCGAAGTAGTGCACTACTCAATGAATCTCTTTAAGTTAGAACTTAGTTAGTTTTATTGGTTCAGTTTGTTCAAGCTATTTAGGTATTCAAAAGGGTTGTCGGTAAACAATTTACTCGATTTTGTTTCCGATTTTTGCGGTGTGAGATTATCAGTTTGTGTGAAATCTTGAAAGAAATCTACCTTGTAATAAAGCAGGTAGGTAGGTAATTGGATACCTGAGTTCAACAAAACTCAACTAGGTAGTTGTAATAGTGTTTTGTAGAAGTTATACAATACCTATTATTCGGGGCTTCCATGGTTCTTGTATAATTTAATTATTTATTATTTTCCATTTTAATATATTTATATCATCATCTGCCTAGCCTTTTCCCAACTATGTTGGGGGTTGGCTTCTAGTCTTACCGGAAGCAACTGAATACTAGCATTTAACATGGAGCGACTGCCTATTTTAAAATATTTATTTACCTACCTATTTATTATTTTAACATATTTGTATACCTAGTATTGATATACCTAATTATTGAATTATTTACAAACTGAAAAATACTGTAACCGAATTAAATATGTACTCAAATAGTAATAGATAAATAAACACTAAAAAGTTTCAAGAGTCGATTTAAAAAGTGGTGGAAAAAGAAGTGAATTCAAAAAACGTTTCCCGCGCGCTCTTTTACTGCTGCTCTGTCTTTGACTCTTTCTTTTCTTAAAGTTGCTCGCGAAGTCGCGATATCATTGGAAGACGTGAGTTTCCCCCTCTTCAGTTCTCTTTCTACCTTCGGGAAAGCAGGTTACAAAACCTTCTTTAATGTTTTACGAGATTATTTTCGAAATATTTTATTTATTAAATGGTAACGATTTTTTTCTCCATTTAATTTAATATTTTAATTGTACCAACAAGCAATTTTTATAAGCTAATTTAATTACCTAGTTACTTAAAATAACATTTAAATGAGCTTGAACTATCGATCGATGCAAATTGCCAATTTCAAATATTCGCACGTCTACAAAATTCTGTAAACAGTTTTTATATTTCCCTAAAATGGTTGAGCTTTTCTATTTTGAGCGAAAAGTACGCACGTGAGTGCAGCTTTTTGCACAATTTTTACAACTTTTCACGTTGCGGAAAAGTTGGCTCCCAAATAAATACAAAAACATGTGTGCCATCAACTTAATTCAATTTTCTCATACGCTATCACACTTTTTAGGTATTAAAATTAATTTGCACCCAGTAAAAGTGATATCTAAGCTAAATGTACAAAGAAAACTGTGTTGCCATGACCCGGAGAAACCCATTAAATTTAATTTTGCAACTTTTTAACGAGTTGCAAATTTATTGAGCAGCTAAATTAGTTACAAACTGCACATGCAGGCCTACATCGATCGGACGCAGTAAGACACTAGTATAACTTTCACATTAGCATTAACAAAGTGTTCAAGTCGAATATAAATTAATTACGTAATGCGCTACTGTATGGAAAGTTTCGCGAGCGGGGGTGAGCGGGCGCGCGGGGCGCACTCCGGACGGCGGGAAAACTTTTGGAGCGACGCTCGACGGCGCCGACCGGCCCCGAGCGGCCCCGAGCGGCGCCGAGCGGCCTGACGCGGGCTACTAGGAACAAGTGCACACTCACCCTCTCCTCTTCGCGGATCATCTCGGCGATGCCAGGCCGGATGTCCACGTCGTCAGGGTGTAGCGGCGGCAGCACGGGGGCGGCGCCGGTCGGCTCGGCCGGGGGCTGCAGCTCGGTGGCAGGTGTGGGGCTGGGGGTCGGGGCTGGCGCACGGCTCGAGCCCACGCTGGCGCGGTCCTCGGACATGCGGCGCCGGGACTTGGGCGGCGAGTCTGCATCACGGCTGCGCTCGGGACGCTTGGCGCTGCGCCCTCCTGGCTGCACCACGGCATGGTCTCCGCTCACATCCGTCAGTCCGCGGATCTTCAGCGACTCCGCCACCTTCAGCAGCGCCGGGATCTGCTCCTGGGACACGTTGATCTCGCCCCGGTACATAAAATCCACGGCCGCTTTGAGATCGCAGTATTTGGTATCACGCATTATTACTATCGGATGCTGGCAGGGATTGTCCATAAACAACGACTGGAAGTAGGGGCTGCATGCCGACAGAACCACTTTGTGTGCTTTCAAACTTTGTCCATCGCAAGATAGAGTCACATCCACGAAAGATTGAGTTTGCAAAAGTTGGTCAAAGCTGCTGGTCAAGTTGCTCTGGTAGTTGTTCCACCGCAAGCAGAACTGCTGCGGCGAATCTACCGGCTCCCGACTCTCCATCACTGCGGGGTCCTCCTCGGCCGGCATCACTTCAACGACAACGGGATCGCATCTGCAGCGGAAGGCGCGAGTTAGACACACTTCGCATGCGACACAGACGACGGACCGCGAGGCACTGAATGACGAGCCTCGGAGCAGCGCGGCGAGGCGCGGGGCGGGGGGCGCCGGGGGGCGGGCCGGTTGCCTGGCTCGGCGAATAAGCGCGCCGGCCGGCCGCCCCCCGGCGCCACGCCCCGCGTCCCCCGCGCCCGCGCCCCTCGCCCTCGCGCCGCCGGCCGGCGCCCGCGCACCACGCACACACACGCATCTTATACAATGTTCGCGTTACATTTGGCGATAAATTACAATTAAATGGCAATTCAAATACTAACTGTAGTAAGTAGCGCAATAAATATGACTTTTTAAAATTGTTAATTCTATCATTAGATGAGTGCCGTTCGCAGGTAAACGGCGGTGTTGGTACAAAAAGTTAATTAGTTAGAATCGAATACAATATCGTGGAGCTCGCTGCGCACGATTTCATATAGAAATTATAAAATATTGATCTATGATTAATTCATGATGTGTAATGATTAATACACGTATTGATAAATAATGTTGGTGACATGCTTAGGTACATCTACAAGTGGTTATTGCTATCATACAGTGCCATTCATTATCTAATTTATGTCCCGAGCGTCCCATTAGCTTCCTTACTATTAATTCATGCAAAACTACCGTACTGACTAAATAATTGTGAGTACTTATCTTCGATTACCATGCAGGTGAACTGGGTATAATTAGGTGGGTATCAACCTACTTGCCATAATAATACCTACGTAATTATTAGATACCTAGTTACCTAACAAGAAGGCACCATGGGTGATAGTGTTACCAAAAGCACGGTTAATGTAAAATGCTTACTAATCAGGGCAATATTTGAAGAGAAAATCCCTTCGTGGGTTTCAGAAAAATATTATTTAATTTTGTCGATGATAAAAAATTGGCCAAAAATATTATTTTAATAAATGATTTTATTTCTGTAAATAGGTTTGTACAAACACTTCTACACGTTTATAATATTGAAATCTAGATGAGATCTACGTTTCCTATCTGACTAAATACTCTGAGAAGAAAGGCCATAACATCAAACTCAGAGGTCAGAGGTGTCTTTTAAAGTCCGGACATAATCTTGGTCAGATCATGTGAAGACCACGTAGGCTTTTGTTTAAAATGGTAAGTATTTTGAGAAAAAACCACACAATCCAATAATTTGATTTCAATGATGAATTTCGGTGACTTAAACTAACCTAATTATGCATTTTTACATCCTTTCCAAAAAAAAAAAATATATATGAGGAAGTTCTTTGGGAAGTACATTGGAACCTACCTAATTTTAATTTGACAGACAACTCTTAATTAAAGTATGGCTAGCTACCGACCGAAAAGTTGTCTTTTTGACAAATCTACCCTGTAGGAACCCGACCAAATATGAAAGCCCACAATCTAGAACAGAAAGTTTATTAACGGCGTTCATCATAACTTGTCATGAAACAAATGCAATGGTTTTTCAAAAACATACAAGCTTGAGGGCTTGTTTTGAGGTCTACTAATGTACAGTCAGCGTCAAAAATATCAAGGAACAAACTATTAAAAATGATGTCAACAACTAAGAAAATTAAACTTTGTCTCAGTTGGATAGAGTTCATGACAGAATACCAGTTGTTGTGTACTGTCTTCATTCTGAAACATTCCTTGTGTCATTGAGTTAATATTTAATATTCATAGTTGTTTATATTTTATATCATTTTGAACAGTCTGTTCGTCCCGATATTATTGACGCTGGGACCAAGTAAATACAGCTGTCATATTTTGTTGTACTAAGATTTACTTCCACACAACTTAGTACTACTAAATCCTCCATTCTTCAAACCACGCCAAATTCAAGCAATCGGCACGTGGGTAATATAGTTTGACGGTTCTAAAGTGTCAGTCGTCTTTGTCTTTCGTGGTCTGTCTGTAAGAGATAGCTATACACTTATTTAAGTGTAGGTGGTGAACAAAAATATTCGGCACTACTTACCTAATATACGTATATAATAATTAACAACATTTCTTTTTAATTTACGGACAGACAGAGAAAAGAATTTCCAAAAAAATTGGACGTAATATTTAGAGTACCTAAATGAGGACATACCTACCTATTTGCAGCCTATGACTAATAGAGAAGTGTGGAAGAAAACGAAATGTTGCCCCGACCCCAAATCAGTTGGGATGAGGGCAAGGGAATGATGACCTTAGTTCCCTAATATGGCTACTTGTAGAATAAGAATAACATTTTTATTCATAAATAAAATAAAGTTTTCTCTAAGTCCATGGCATACGTAGAACCGACCTCCTTTGTAAAAACGTACGAAAATAAACAGACATTTTCAGTCAGAAAATAAGGGCTATATAAATAAATTTCCTAAGTTGTAATAATATAAGAAAATATGAGAAATTATAAGAAAATATGACATGAGTATATTCTCAGTAAGATATAGCAAAAAAAAATTAATTAATTTGATACTACGACGATTGCTACGAAGCGTAGGCGGTGTACGAAAATACGAAACAGCTACGAAGCGCAAACGGCGTAGTTTTCATCTTCATTAGTTAGTCCATACTTAGAAGTGAGCTCGACTTGAACTCAGACGTTTTTCTGAGAATCCTAGTAAAAAGATTTTCTAGGAACCAGCGGGTAATTGTGTAGCACAATAATAGCAGTTCTTTCTATTTGACAGTACTACAACATTTATTGCGTTATTTAAGTAGTAAAGCAGACATTTTTACAAACATATGAATCAGTGTATTAGCTGCCCCCTTGCCAAATCGTACAGATTGTGTTGTTTCGCAATTAGGGTGCAGATAAAGTTACGTACTTACTATGATTGGTAAATCTAATGAGCCATTTTACCTATAAATACCTACTTACCTACGTCTACTACTATCTATCCAGTCTTTTCACAGCTATTTGTTGGGATCAGCTTTCAGACTAACCACACGCAGCTGAATATAAGTATTTTACGAAGAGCGACTGCTATGTGCCCTTCACAACACACTTACTGGGTAACACTACTTGATAAGACTGGTTTCTTAGACTTTTGGGCGTCTGACGACCCGTAACAACTGTCAAAGGCGTCCACGAATGACTGGTTAGCGTTCTTTTCGAGGCACAGAGGGGTCTCGGAACGTAAAGATGGCCACCCATCCACGGCGGATAGCGTAACTTGTCCTAATTGATTTGCCCGAGCCGCTGTTATTTCTTAGCTACGAGAACCATACGTGTGCCAGGGTCGCGAGATTGTTCGAAAGAGATACCGTGACCCTGACACATGGGCAATTGAAGGAACACGGGTGGGTTTTAGTCAGTAAAAGTCTGACACGCCCTCCCGCTCCGCCCAGAGCTGGAGAAGCCATTTGATGATTACCCATACGAAAACAAAAAAAAACCATTCGTAATATTATTGTTAATTTGTGCCATTATGGACTGTAATACTTCAAATTAAATGTATATTAGGTATATCATTATATTATCACTATAGGAGGTTGAAATAATCACGTTGGGGTGTAGACGATTCAATTAAAAGTAATTATGTATGTTGTAGGTACCTACCACAGTATGTATGTACCGAATACGGCTGAACTGCATCAGTGTCCAAACAAATCTTTTGCATGCGATGTCCACATCTGTTTACCGCCCTTTATTGCGTCGACCAATAAAACAATACTACATTGGAATATTTTGTTTAAATAGTTTTTTAGGCTCTTTTACAATGATCACAGATGTTTGTTCTTCAACCAATAGGAATAGAACAAAAACAGACCCAAAGACGAGAAAGTAACTTTCCCTTAACATTTTGTTTCGACAAATTTTTCGGGTTCAGTTGTTAATTTGCAGCTAACAAGAAACAACGTGTTTATTTTTTGTGAATCATGTCTTCCTGTCGGGCGTTTGTTGCGCCACTTCTTCTTCCCAGCTAAAGCACTAGGAAGTGTCGAAGGGCGGGCGTTTTGGGGGGACTGTCTTACGTAACTTTGACGTTCAAAAAGTGCTGACTCTCAGCCTAGTTTGAATAAATGACTTTGATTTTGATTTTGTCGTCTTACCACTCCACAGAGGCACCACATCTTGTTTCTGCGAGAGGAAGGCCTAAACATTAGTCAAATTGCCGAAGAACTGCATTTCACAGTAAGTTTTTTATGTTCTCATAGGTTTAGGAATTTGTTTAGATATATAATAACTATCATCATCACCATCATCAGCCTATAATATTCCCACTGCTGGAACACAGGGTTCCTCTCGGTGAGAAGGAGTGGGCCATAATCCACCACGCGGGCCCAGTGCGGGTTGATAGATGTCACATGTCTTCGAATTTTTGGTTATAAGACATGCCGGTTTCCTCACGATGTTTTCCTTCACCGTTCTTAATAACTATACAAAATATAAACAATAACTGTTCAGCTCCAGTTCCGCACACAGTCCTCTTATCGAAGCTTACTTAACTATTGCAGTCTTAGGTACAAATTATTTCAACTCTTTGTTAAAAAGCGAATGACTGTTTCCATTTAAAAACGAATAGGTGTAAACAATTTTTATAAATGCTAAGTAAAGCTATTCGTTTTTACAGAGAAATACTGTCCCGTCGTTGGCTCCAGCGGTATGATACCGGACGGCATGTGAGCAGCCACCCTCCAGCCATAACTCCAAGTATAATCCGAGCATACGAAGAGGTCCCTTTCACGCCCACCAGACTGTTTGCCGAAGAATTCCAGTGTAGCACGATAACAGTCCAGCGTGCACTACATCGAGCGGGCATACTATAGTATTCATGCCTTCATGCTATGCTTACATTTTAATTCACCATTCCTAATACTTATTTATCATCCTTTTTATGTTTCTATATTTACACTATTCATTCTATACTTTAATACATATTATCTTCCTTTTATTTGTTTATATGTCTACACACAGCAAATCTATCTAAATACGATTTATTAACTTAAAAATAGCTGAAATAAAATATTAACTCAATTTTCATGTTGTGACATACCAAATTGTCAACTGTCAGTTACTTTTCTGCTTAGTCTATGAATGGCTAGTTTTTGGTTTATATAATTTTAAATTATTTTTATCAATATATCTAGCTATTTGATTTTATTAATTATTACGATTGTTTACTAAATAACTTATATATTTATAAAATTCTTTACGCACTCATGTGGCCAGCTATACGCACTCGTGGATATGTCCTGGCCGACTGCACTTCTCAGATGACATGATAGCCATAAGCTAACATTTGGAAGTGTTTAGAAAAGGAAGACGACGTTGATATAAAAACGGGCGTTCGAACCGCTGACGGGACTACTCGGGAAGCCGTTCTACTCTTGAAGCGAGGCTACTCTTAAAGCCAGTCACTCTGAAGCCACTCCTCTGAAGCCAGTGCACTCTTGAAGCTACTCCACTCTGAAGCCAGTCTACTCTTGAACCTTGAACCCAGTCTACTCTTGAACCCAGTCTACTCCTGAAGCTAACCTACTCCTGAGGCCTGACTTAATGGGCCCCGAGGTCTGCTAAGGAGCTCGCCTGGCGGATCCTAAGATCTACACGAAACCCTCGAAGAAACCCTAATGTCGACCTGCCGCTCTGCTGCCTGCTTCCGTCCCTCAGTGCTGAACCACGGAACCATGGAGCGAACTAGAGTGTGTGCTAGGCAGTGTTGTTATAATTAGCTTTACTTCCCATCTCCTATTAATATTCATCTAATAAATTGTAACAGATCTGCTTTTATCCAATCATTTCCAATAGGATAAGCAGATATGTAACAATACACAACCGAAAGCCCGCTCGAAAAATAGCTCTGAATCCAGCCCAGAAGCAGGCCAGAGTCCGTTTCGCGCGAGATTACCGAGATTTTGATTTTTCACACGCAATATTTTGCGACGAAAATAATTTTAGGTCTAGCCGGATTGGTCGTCGGCATTTATGGCGTGTGAATAATAGTGAGCCGCAAAATGTTTCACCAAATTTTGAGTCAGGACGAGGAGTGGTCAAAATGTGGGCCTGAATGAGTGCGGCAGATCCTGGGGAACTAGCCTATATCCCTGAGAGGGCAAACGATGCTAGTTATTTAAGTCTGCTGCAAGATACGTTATTGCCAACAGCGCGAGTGGTACACCAGAGGACGAGAGTGCCTGATTTTTTTTTATTCAGGACAACTCTCCTTTACACACTGCACACTTGGTGCAAAATTGAATCCGGCAGTAACCAAGTATACGAGTAATACCGTGGCCTTCTCGTTCTCCGGACCTAAACCCCATTGAAAACCTATGGGGTATTATTGTACAGAGATGGGATAACAGGCGCGAAAGGACAAAACCAGCACTAGTCGCTCATGTTGACCAGGTTTGGGAATCACTTCGCGGCTCGGACCTTTGCGAGAAATTGGTAAACTCGATGCGAGGGCGGTGTGTCGCTATTACAGATGTAGGTGGGGCGCTCACCAAATATTAGGCTTAGGTTTTTAGTTGAATAGTGTTAAGCTGTGTTGTGTGTCTTAGTAATATTATTCCTAGAATAGTCGTATACTCCATTTGAAACAAAATTATAAATTTAAATAAATATTTTTTTACAGTCCGTTCAACCGATTTTGACTTCTATTGCGTTAATGGCATGACAAATAGCAGCTGCACTATACAGTTGATATCTATCACCACGTTTTTGCTTTTAACGCCATCCTTATATCTACAGAATAGAAGTCAAAATCGGTTAAACGGACTGTAAATAAAGTTTATTTAAATTTCTAACCTTATTTTACATGTAACATCAGTCTAAGGTTTTTAGTTAAAATAATGTTTTGATTTTATCTGTTGTATTATTCGTAGGATGGTATATACTACGAACACTATAAACACACTAGTTAAGTTTTTTGTGTAGCTTAAGTATATGTACGTATAGAAATCTACTGTTATGTATGTACCGTGGATTTCGGGTATAACGACGATGAAGGGAGCACTCTATTTTCGTCGTTATATCCGGAACTCGTTACAGGCAAAGGTAAAGAGATACAGACACGTACACGTGTATAGTTTATATTCATTTATTATTGAAAATATTTGCACACATAGTTAATCACTGGTACCTTTAAAAAAATGTGTAATATTAATTTGCTTCAATTTATTTTTATCAAGTTTCACATTCAACAATATCGTTGATATTGTTGAATGTTGAAGGAGGTCTTCATCTGTATTTGCCAGGTTTTATCAAAGACCAGTGTTAACAGACAATGCCAATGATTTCGCTTTATCTGTTTTAAATGCATAAAATAATCATTTACAAATCAGTGATTATACCTTAAAATACGGTAATCATGCAGAATATTTGTTTGTTTACTAAGTTAATAATTTGGTACCTATTGCAAAACAATTGTAGTATATTATTATAATGTTTACCTTAACTAAGTTTCTTTTTAATGCCAGACTAATTAGATTCTTACAATTATATGTCATTCTATACACACATACAACGCTTTTTAAGGCTTTCAAATTGTACATAGTTTTCTTGTTCTTGAGGACAGAGCAGAGTGCAAAATTGATGAAACATTTTGGTTTGTAATGCCGTTTTACTTTAATTAAGCAAAAGCGTGTAGGTAATCAAGTGCATCCCAAATGTACACAATCAAAGATATGAAGCAAAACTGACATCAGTGTTGTTTTTATAAGAAAAATCCGGTAAAGTGCGAGGCGGACTGTGATTGACTGGCTGAAGCGCTATTCTTGGAAAAATAAAACGCAGTGACGAAACAGCTTTCAGGATATATCTACAGGACTTTCAGTGAGTTAGATTTTCGCAGCAAAAATGCACTTGTGATTTAAAATTCGTTACATTTTCGATATCCGCTGAAAGTTCGTGTAAAATTGGTAGCTACGTCGATTGTATTAGGTCCTAACTTCAATTACAATGAGATGGATCTGCGATGCTTTGGGACATTTTATTCAGGAGAGTCAACGCAATATCGATCGTGTACACTGGTATAGTGATTTATTGGGAAACTAAGCTACAATTAAATTTCGTGGATGAAGCAAAAGGAGTACTTGTCGTAGATAAAGGTGTGTTTA
Source organism: Aporophyla nigra (assembly GCA_947507805.1). Taxonomy (NCBI): domain Eukaryota; kingdom Metazoa; phylum Arthropoda; class Insecta; order Lepidoptera; family Noctuidae; genus Aporophyla; species Aporophyla nigra. Next base: position 4,536,240 of record OX382291.1, on the reverse strand, counting down.
GACCGAGCGAGGCATCTGTTTCGGATGGGATGGGATGCTACGCATGTGACGCATGCCTTAGGCTAGGGTTATACTGACTTAAATAATCCATTTACAACGCACGGATCATATCACGAACTATTCTGTAGTGTAGAAAAACTTTGTACCCCTTTTTACGAAAGTTACGCGGACGGAGGAGTGTGAAATTCGGCAAAATTGAATAGTATCTATACAGAGAAAGAGTGCAGAAATCTACTATATTAAATTAAAATTTTAAACATTCAGTCACTGACGCCCACTAGTAGTACATATAAATGCATATCGACACTATATAATAATATAATCTCTCGGATATTATGTCTGCTATTCAACCTTCTCCACAATCCTAAAACACCATCTTACCTGCGGGACCGTTTTTCCTACGCCCGTTCTCCAGATGCGCTTTGTAGGTCGCATCTAAGAAACCTCCTGAAGACCCCTCCCCACTCCACTGACTTCTACTCCTACTCCTTCACTGTGCACGCGGTGCGGTTATGGAATACACTTCCGCCTGACATTAGGGACTGCCAAACAGTTGCAAATTTTAAAAGAAGAGTGAAAGAACACTATCTTTCCGTATCGACATAGTTGTGTTAGTATTTATTGTTTTAATTACAATTTAATGTTATTATTTTAGTAGTCTGTATGTATGTATCTATGTATGTATGTTTGTTTGTATGTATATAAGTATATTTTTATATTAATAGTTTAATTTTATTAAGTTAATAGTTTTTGATTATATATATTTTATTTTCTCATACTCTTTCACATGCTGTCTACATCTCTGTATCTTTTCTCCTATCGCAGGTGTGCTGGAAGAGATTTCTTTAGAAATAAGCATCACCTTTGTACTAATTTTTCTGTTCTTTTCTTCTTGTCTGTTTATATATGTGTGTACATAAATGGTTAAATAAATAAATAAATAAAGCTGAAGAGTTTGTTTGTATGTTTGGTTGAACGCGGTAATCTCAGGAACTACTGGTCTGGACTCTCCATAAATTTTTGACATTTGAATGTCACCAAGATGAGACTGCGAATAGATTGTGATCGTTTTTAGTTACCAGAATTGGCCCTTCTTTACCTTAACCCTATTTCATCCAATAGGGGATATTGTAGACGTACAGGATTTCCATACAACCTCCGCGAGTATTTTATTTGGTCATGTCATAATAATCACTGCCTCATTGCTCTTTTGCTAATACTGCTGAGCATAACAGAACGGTCCTGAGTTTCATTCCGAGGTCGGCAAAGGGATAGATGATATTGCACCCGTGTTCCTTCAGTTGCCAATGTGCCAGGGTCACGGTGTCTCTTTCAAACAATCTCGCGACCCTGGCAGGCATTGGTCCTGGCAGACCCCTTCAGTTCTGCTGACATCTCTTTGAGGCGCGCGTGGAACACTACGCGCCGTCGACCCGAGCCTGGTCCTTACCGGGCGGCAAGCTACCCATTGCTCGCCGCCCGCAAGCTCGCGCCTACGGTGGCCGGGAGTCCGCTATTGACTCCCGACGCCCGGGGCGTCTTCTCCTGCGGCGGCTAGGGACATGAGGGCGCAGAGACTGCCACTCCGTCACGCGCCCCGCCTCCTCCTTCGCAAGCATTACTGCTTCGCAGAAGGAAGTGACGGCTTCCCATGACCTCTCACTCCGTACCATGGCTCGCACCAGGGCCGGACCCGAGAAGTCACCGCCGCCGATCGCCTACGCGAGGACACGGCGGTGCTCCGCCCAGGCAGAGCAAACCTCCACCGTATGCTCCACCGTGTCCTATCACAGTGATCTTGATTCTCGTTTTCATAAGGCTTTTTTTTTGGATGGGAAATCATCATCTTCAATTCATACGGTTACTGTTGGGTTGCTGCTGTAAGAGGTAAAATAACTGTGAACGGACTGTAAAATGGTAAGTAAATAAATACATTAATTTGGCTTATTAGTCGATCTTCATGATTTTACTTGAGCGTTTGGATGTATGAGGAACAGGGTGAAAAGTTCACTTTAATTCCTCCGAACAGACGGGTGTCGTGTCGTCCGCTTCACCCGAATCGACCGAATAGATTTTTTTGAATAAGTAAGGGATTTTGGACAAGCGAATCGACAAATCCAGAAATACGTGTTAGACAATTGACACTTTTTAAACTTTATGCAAAACGTTATGAGAAAATATAAAAGGCAAATTCGCTCACAAATAAACTAACTACAAGACGCTTATAAATAATATTTTTTTCTTTACGCAAAATGGTTGTTGTAATGTTAATATTTTTTTGTATCAATAAATAAATTATCTTTTCTTATCTATCTTATTTAAAACTGTCGACAATGCACCACACTGGCCCAGTGCGGGTCGTTAGATGTCACATGACTTCGGATTTTTAGCTTTGGGACATGTATGGTGTCCTCACGATGTTTTCCTTCACCGTTCTGAGAGAATTTAACTAATCCTGATACCTGTTGAAACGTATAGGTAATGAAGATAATTACCCTTACGATGCATTTACCTACATGATAAATTAATTGATAATTTCACTTTGGAAAGCTTGATGCCGGTAATCAATGAAATCAGAGCGGCCAATGTATTACTGAATATAAAATTAAAGCCTTGCAGAAGGCTTACGTATATTAACATCAATACTAACTATAAAGTGGTAAAATTTGTGGTGTTGGACGTTAAGAATAGCATCATCCCATTTCTTCCCGTGGGTGTCGTTAGAGGCGACTAAGGGACTTACTAGAGAATAGACAGCAGCGTTCTCTATGTATTTTACCACCATACTGCGATCGCCAACTCGCCTGCCAAGCGTGACAATTATGACAATTCTTTCTCCCTCCCATTGAGGGAGGCCTATGTCCAGTAGTAGACGGCTTTCCGCTGAAAATGATGAAAATTTGTGAGTTTGTTTGTAGGCAGTAATCTCTGAAACTACCAGACTTACTTGAGGACGGTTATGAACGAAAATACAATAAGTAGCGCTCGTCGGGGTTCGAACCTACAACACTGCTTTCAATAATACCTACCTTTATGAAATCTGATATACAAAACGCTCAACGAATAAGAAATCCTCCGTTGTATGTGTGAGTGCGTTTCGCACAGTTAAAGTACTCGTGTGAACTTGCCTGTGTGCTACTGATATCAGTAAATAATGTTATTTTTCATTGTTACAGCACAATTTACAGCTTATGTACGATAATATTAACGCTAATACTTTTCATAGTGGTTATTAGGTAGGTACTTAGATATTTTATTGTTTGATTGAATGAATACTCGGAACGTCATCATCTGCCTAGCGTTTTCCCAACTATGGTGAGGTCGGCTTCCTATCTAACCTGATGCAGCTGAGTACCAGTATTTTATATGTTGAGTCTGCCTATCTGACATCTACAATCCAGTTACTGGGTAATACGATACCCTTTGGTAAGACTGGTTGTCAGATTCCGGGCTTCTGATGATCCGTGACGACAGTCAAAGTCTCCGTGCCACCCCTCCGAGGCACGGAGGGGTCTTTCATTTTTTGGTTGGGAAATCATCAACTGACTTCTCCCGCTCTGGGTGGAGCGGGAGAGCGTGTCAGACTTTTACTGACTAAAACCCACCCGTGTTCCTTCAGTTGCCCATGTGCCAGAGTCACGGTATCTCTTGAGAACAATCTCGCGACCCTGGCAGACGGAGGGGTCTTGGTATGTAAAGATCGTTACCAACCTACAGAGAAACTCCGGCAAGCGTAGCATAACGGATGTGTGGGAAAGTGTTACCTGTGCGGCTGTAAGTAGGTACTTAGCAATAAGCCCCACCGAATAACGTATATACAGGATCAAATTAGCTGGCAATTGATTATTCAGCAAACAGGATATCGGAATCACTCTTACACGTTATATTATCTTAAAAATTTAAACTGGATGTAGTCGGCGTTTTCTGTCTGAGAAGATAACTAGACTTAACTAAGATAACGGAACTAACTTAAAGGTCAAAGTGTACAGAGACGTACGCACAGAGAGACGTGAGTACAGGGTGGGCAGAGATGTAAGTACTAACGTATAGGTACTACAGCCACATTTTAATAGTTATGTTTAAGTCCCATGTAAGCCATCAATCGAACTGAAATTCCAGAAAAAAAAACCCCAATAACACTTTGCCCATACTGGGAATCGCACCCAAGACCACATATTCAGCAGTAGCGCTTGCTACCACTAGACTAACGAGGCACTCAATCAAAATATAATTTATATAATTAAAAAGATATAAACATTTCTTAAAACTGCGGTCTTAACAAAGACTGATTCATTTCGCTTGGTTCTAAATTGTTTGCCCAAATCTCGAAAGCGAACGTATTCGTTTTGATAAAATTTGCAGCAACACTTGGTCCATTTTGAGGATTAATTATACGCTTGAGAAACTGCGTGTTGCTTTGTTTTTACTATAAACGACTTTAATGACCCGTTCACGAAATTGGGTGGCCATTCATCAAAGCAGGTTTCGCACTCTCGCGAACCGAAAGATTCTTTTCAAATTGAAAATGTTCGTTACAAATTTAACTAGTGGTATATTGATTGCAAGTACGACCATTGATGCTGATCTTGAGTTGGTTCCCCGGCTGTGACAAAGCGTAGATCTTTGACAGCAGTTACGAGTTATCAGATGTCCGAACCTAACCTTTGGTAAGTCTTTTTTGTTTGTATCTCTTTCGAACAAATCTCGCGACCCTCGCAGAATGCTCAGCTTTAATGCTCTGTTCAAGAACGAGAATTAAAAGTCCAGTGCGCGAGCCAAACCGGCCGCGATTTTATTACGCCCGTGAGAATGTCGACTAACAGTTCACTTGGGACTGTCAGAGTCAAAAGATTGGCACGATTGAATTCCCCCGCCCGCTTCCCTTCCTCACCACTGACGCCTACGAGACAGGAGTACAGTTTGCACTCTCGTGTCGTCTGTACGCTTGTTTTCGTTTAAAATACTTTTGCTGACGCTACTCATGCAACCAATATGTTTATATTTTGACGTTTACAGGTGGTGCCCAATTATGAAAATCGGGTTATCCGGGAGGGGGCGCCCTAGGAGTACATATAGTGACCTTATTCTGTTCTTAAGAAAGCCCAGGTGTGTAGTACAATTAGTCATACAGGCATTCGTGTATGACTAATTGTATGAACCTAACCGAGGCTAAAGAAGTGTGGAGGAATCGTAGCAGGTGGTGTTCCATAGTCTCTACCTACTCCCATGGGAAAAAGCCGTGAGTTTATGAATGTATGTATGTGTATACTGGCGCAATTTATTATTATTATAGGTTATGCACCAGTTTCCAAATTACAACGACAGACATTATTTTTACAACAACAATTTCCAGGGTACAAGATCTTTAAGTTAACTTAGAATAACTAGGATGGGGTGTGTTGGTTCCTGACCGAATTTGAACCCATCTACCACGTGCTTAGAGCTGACGCCGTCCCGAATGTGTCACCACGACATAGGATTTATCTACAATCTCTTCAGTCCTGATTAACAAAAGAATAGCCTTGTATCTCTATGGCATTAAAAGACAATGCAGGTATCGAGTTTCTATTCTAGATGGTGAAAGAGATAAAACCTTTTCCTCTAACCTAGATTAGTCTTTAATAATGCAGAAAAACACATTGTTAGCTTAGAAATCTTAAGAGACATGTCATGAAAAGATTCCACTCCCTATTGTGAAGACAATGTTGTAGGCTTGGACTATAAAATGATATACACCGTGACGTTTTAATCGTCTTACAACGGAAGCCCATTTCATGTATACAATGACTACTATACATCCATAAGAAAAAAATGAGCATTAGAATAACTAAACAATAAAAATATTTTTCATTATGATGACGCAGGACGTAGTTTTAAATTGATATTTTGTCTCATGGAAAATGGAGATAGAATGATCTAGTCGACTCGTGCGCTGGGTAGGTATATTCTCTACCGTATGATACGTAAACATTATTAACATGATGTTTCATCATTCTAATGCATTATTTATTTTTCTTAGTACCTATTAATTTAATTAATTGTAACAATTTTTTAATCGAGCCTAGAGGTATATTATTTCGGATACATTGAGTGGACAACGTTTGTTTGACGACTAAAATGTCACGGTGTATAGACGAAGGCTGACGAACAAACATTAGCTGAGGTTTCCGATATGTGTAGTACCTATATGTGAATTACGCACATACACATACAAATATAGCCGATTATTGATTTCTCTCAGACCACCAAAATATTAATATTATAATATGCAACGTGTTCATATTGATATTCCGTAATTCTAGGATATTAATAAGACCACGTCAAAGAATCAACTGACATAGGATTAAAAAGTAATAGTTTAAAAAAACTAAAAAACACGCTTCCATAGAAAACCAAACTAAAAAGTAGAAAATAATGGAAAAAAAACGTGGGGTGCTTTTTAAGGTATTTTTTTTATTGGTATCAGGCACCCCACGCTTTTTTTTCCATTATTTTCTACTTTTTAGTTTGGTTTTCTATGGAAGCGTGTTTTTAGTTTTTTTAAACTATTATTTATGGTCTCTTTTTTAGGGTGTTTCAAATTTTGAGACGTATGTCAGCGTAGTTTGTGACGTATGTCAGCGTAATTTTCGAAGACAGTTTTTTTGCTGTCCTGGTAACCCTGGTAAGGATAATGGCACAAATTTATGAAACTATTGCATTGTCATCGGTCCTTGACAGGTGTGAAAAGTTTGAATGAAATCTGGTCGTTTAAAGTGGGTCAAAATCGCGCTATAAGGAGTCGGTTACAAACAAACATACAAGTGAAGCTAATATAAAAAGGTTTCTTTTTACTTCTTAAATACACCTGTAAGTTTTATTGATTGAATGAATCATTTTCATCGAAACCGATCATTCTAATTTATAGCTAACAAATGCGACTTTATTACATTACGTAAGGTTGTTTTACATAAATAATCGAGAACGTAGAATTATTATGTATGAAAAATTTAAACGAAAAATATATACCTATTTATTTATATATGCCAGTTGATTCTTCGCCATGGTCTCATTAATACCCTAGAATTATGGGATATCAAAAGGAATACGTTGTAAAATAAAGGCTTCAATAAAAAATTTCCAAAAAAAAAACTAAGTGGCAATACGACAAATATTCATTTCAATGAAAAATGGCGAGATAGGTAATAATTATTAGTTACCTTTATGACATTTATATCTAGATCTACACTAATTTTGAAGCAGTAATGTTGTAAGTTTGTGAGTTTGTTTGCAGGAAGTTATCTCTAGAACTACAAGCCGACTTAGATTTTTTTTTAAATGCATTTGATAGCCAAATTTTTGAGACAGGTTACAGTTTATTTAACATCACACTACAACTCTTGCCGAGCCGAGCAAAACGATAAAAAGTTTGAAAGAATACTAAGTCTAAACGACGCGACGTAACAGCGCGGGCTGCGATGGCCATACGACGCGACGGTTCGGCGTCCAAAATTTCACACGGACGAAGTCGAGAGCAGAAACTAAAATATTAAACCCGATAAAAATGCCCCGTGTAACAAAAAATATGCATTTAAGAAATAAAAATATATTTTAAACATACGAGTATCTACTATTATAATTTTTAATTTTTTAGTCTAACATGTTTACAAGCAATAGCTTCAAATATGCCTAGTATGCAAGTATCTATATATATATAAAATTCAAAGTCCTGAGTGACTGACTGACTGATATATCAACGCACAGCCTAAACCGCTGGTCCTAGAGACATGAAATTTGGCGGGTGTATTCTTTGTGAGGAGTAGGTATCCATTAAGAAAGGGCTTTTTGAAATTCCATTCCATTCCATTCCGAGGGTGAAATGGGGGGTTGAAATGGTGAATTTTTCGACATCCACGCGGACGAAGCCCCGGGCAGAAGCTAGTTTGATATAAAGGGTCAGCGACCCTAATTACGGTCTACTCTATCACTCTTAGACAGATAGAGTGGGCTTGTCCTTACCTATGGCTTAGTAAAAGAACGTCTATTTATCTAGGTTAATGAAAATTTCTAATAGAGTGACAATGCACGTCATAGCATTCCTTTATACTCTTATGAAGGCTAATTCATATCGTGTTTGCTTTCAGGCTTCGTTCCCGTTATAGTAAAAAGGTCATTTCTTTGTTCACTAGCAGCCTTCCTGCGTCATCAGTGCCAATATGGACTGGAGATTTAAGACAAGAAGAGATATCTAGGATAATGATGATGATCAATGGTGATATTTAGGAGGTATTTTAATAGTATTTTTCAATAACTGTTCCTCTCAATCTAAGCAACTGCCATCTAATCTCTTCACCACCCTTGGTTGACTGGTAGAGAATTCCTAAGGCCTTTGTACCTTTTTGTGTGCGACAAGTTTAAATTAATAAATAAATATCTGTACAAATAAATACAATTGACGTGGTATCTGAGGGACAAGCTCGTAATTTTAAGAACGCTCACAGTCCGGTCTCAGCCACAGTGTGCCAAAAATACCTCGAGTTTTCATACATTTTTGACTAGACTTCGACATATCGTCGCTTATCTTACTAACTGACGGAACTAACTTTGAGGTGATTTTTTTCAGGACAAGCTTCTTGCGGTTTCGCACTATGTTTGTTGAATTGTAACTCTGATAATAAGCGACTGATCAAAATAAAACGGTAACGCTTGAAGATACAGATACGTTTATTAGACCGATCGTTTCGTCTTCTAAATTGTTTTAACTAGTATGAATAACTCATTCTTGACCAAAATACAGATACGTCTGTTAGAAAGATAAACGACGATATGATTCTCGCTTGAGATGAGACTGCAACTAGATTTTGAAATATTTTAATTACGAGAATTGGCTTTGTTATTGTAAATTCAAAATTACAGCTTTTTAACCGACTTCAAAAAGGAGGAGGTTATCAATTCGGATGTTTATATTTTTTTTTTTTTTTTTTTTTTGTATGTTCGGCCATAACTCCGTCATATATAGACGGATTTGCAAAATTCTTTTTTTGTTCGAAAGGGGTTTATTCCGAAATGGTCCCATACAAATTTCATAGATCTGATGATGAGTTCGGGAGACAGACACCGGAACTCTTTAAAAAATGACAGGAAATCAACCGCGATTTCTGCTATCGCATAAATATGCATTGTTTGTTTGGAATTAGTGCAGGGTGAATACCACAACTAAAAATTTAAAAATAAAAACTTTTTTGCAAAAAAAAACAACCGACTTCCTTAAAAACACTACAAAGTGAAAAATAACTTTAATTTCGGAAGTCGGTGGCAAAAAAACCATAAATACAGATCCTAAGACACCGACAACCGAAATTAAAGTTATTTTTCACTTTGTAGTGTTTTTAAGGAAGTCGGTTGTTTTTTTTGCAAAAAAGTTTTTTCTAAAACTATATTTTTTTGCAATAAGTAGTTTTGTTTTATTTTTTTTTCATTATCATTCATCATTTCAACTGAATGACGTCCACTGCTGGACATACGCCTCCCCCAAGGTGGGGCGATGGGGAGGGGGCTAGATTGTAACTAGGTGATATTCAGCCGCACAGGTTGATCGTTCAGGTTAAGCTGCGCTTGTTGTGGTTGGGCCGTGAGTGGGGGTACAAGACCCTCAGTGGTTCAGAAAGCACGTCAACCCGTTGGTCCCAGCTGTCATTTTTGGATTTTTGGCAGTCGTTACGGGACCTTAGAAGTCTGAAAGTCCGAGTTCTCAGTCTTATCAAGGGGTTATGGTATATATATACCCAGTAGCTCGATTATGGAGATCAGACAGGCAGTCACTCCATGTATAAAAATGGTACTCAGCTACACCCGGTTGGAGTGGACGACCCCAACATAGACGGTTAAGGGCTTATGATGACTTACGAGAAAATCTCTTTATAATCTTGCGTAACTGTGACGTAGTTACTCTCGGTACTACAACGTGAGAGCAGTGGTGGCCCAGTGGTACCGACCGCGACTTACGAGTAGTAGGTCGTGAGTTCGACCCAAGTAGGCGGTTTACTTTGTGTAAACTATTTCATCACCACTGCTCTCAAAACAGTGAAGGAAAACCGGCATGTCTTAGAGCTAAAAATTCGAAGACATGTGACTTCTACCAACCCGCACTGGGCCCGCGTAATGTATTATGGCCCATTCCCCCACTGAGAGGAGGCCTGTGTCCCAGCAGTGGGAACATTATAGGCTGATGATGATTACAACGTAACTAACATTCAAATGGAAATAGAGCTATATTTTGGACGAATTTTACTCGTGTGGGTACCCTAGTTTGAGGACACAAGTTGGAAAAGAAGTTTTGTTACATTAGCACTAACGTTGCGTTCTGAAAATGTGGCCGCAAGTTACGAGTAAGTAGGTTATAAGTACCGTGTGGTGCCAGACGTAAAGAATAACACCACCCCATTTCTTCCCGTGGGTGTCGTAAAAGGCGACTAAGGGACTTACTATAGAATGGGCAGCAGCGTTCTCTATGCATTTTACCACCATACTGCGATCGCCAACCCACCTGCCAAGGTGGCGATTATGGCAAAGCCGCCCAAATTGGGAGAGGCCTAAGTCCAGCAGTGGACATCTTACGGCTGAAATGATGATGATGACACCCAGACACAGAATAAATGATCGTGCTCATCACACAAAAATTTGTCCTGGGTGGGAATCGAACCCACGACCTCAGTCTTAGCAGTCAGGGTCACTAACCACTAGACTACCAGGCCAGTCAAAGGTGAAGATTAAGAACAACATGTTGATCATAGCATTACTGTATGCATTTATAAATGCCTTAAAATTAGATTATTTTTTCCTTTGGCTCATTCGGCGGTTGGTATGGCATAATACATAATATTTATATTTAATAACAAAAAAACCTACTGAAATCAATTCCGTAGTGTACTAGGAACAATCTACTTTCAGGTCTTGCGGTTATCCTATTACACCTTGATAGTTATTTCAAATAAAGTTAAATAGTTAACAAGTTACGTTGAGGACCTCAAGGTCGGGATACACGTATACGTACATACATACATTCACGCCTTTTTCCCATGGGGGTAGGCAGAAAGCACGGAACGCCACCTGCTACGATCTCTACACACTCTTTTTGCCTCGTTTAGGTTCATACAATTGGTCATATACACACGCCGGTTTCGAGTACTACGCACCTGACCTTTCTGAAGAACATCACCAATAAGGTCACTATATGCCCTCCTAGGGCGTCCTCTCCCGGTGTTTCCACTCACATCTGCCTTATAAATACCTTTTGTAAGCCGTCCTTCATTCATCCTCTCAACATGACCAAACCATCTAAGCATACTTTTTAAATTTTTGTCGGGATACACGTATGGATAAAAACCCGCTTTTGTTATCAGGGAAAAAAACAAGCGGAAATCATGAAATCCACAAAGTTTCCGAACGGAGCGTGTTGGTCGGGTAGGTGAAATGGTGTTTCTAGGTGAAGTCACGTGGCGAAGACATCCCCACTGAAATTGTAAGCGTTGCGTATTTCCAATGTGTACAAGGCTAGAACGCAAGGGTGTGAAACTAGTCGCGTATACATTGGAAATCACTTTTTAATCAAGGTCTTCCAATCTATACAAGAGTAGTACGCAAATACTCGTGTATACTTTGTAGTGGCCAAAGTAACTAAATTGTTCCATAATATACAGTGCTACTCCGCATGCAAACTAAACCTGTAGGTATAGACGAGCGGCCGACGAGTGTCAGAAACGACATGGTTTGGGGAGTTTAGGTTAGGTTAGGTTAAAACTGCGACCTCCTACGCACGAGCCGAGCGAGCGAAGCGAGCGGTGCCGCGGCAGCGGCCGGCGAGTGCCAGAAACGACATGGTTTGGGGAGGTTAGGTTCCCGCATTGACGAGGCGGGGGGGCTCAGTAGCCGTGGTTTAGAACCCCACGGTGAAGCTAAGAGGAACCCGAGGAGGGGCCGCTCGTCAGGGCTTTTCCGCTCAAAGCCGACGACGTAGCGGCCAACGCGGTGTCGTTTGGCGACATCGCGAGGGTTGGAGGCCGCGGTGGGAGAGGAGTGCCGGTATTGAGGTGCGCCGCTCTCCCTACCTACCGCGGCCTGAACGGGGTCGCCACCGTCCGATGGCGAACGCGGTGGGGCCGCAGGGGAAGAGGAGTGTTGGTATAACGTTGGCCACTCTCCCTATCCCCTGCGGCCGAAAACTGGTAGGCGGCGGGGCCATAGTCCTGACCCGTCGCAGGGGGACCAAGGGTGTCATTCAAGGGGTCGTCTGGCGCCTATATGCTAATTGGTCCCCGGGTTGGTCACGGCGTGTTATGTGTTCATGCGCGCCGTGAATGGGGGTATCCCTCAGAGGTGGGTCCGGCGACGGACAGCCGCGGCGGGTTCGCGGAAGAATTTTTTCGTTCCCGTGTTCCCGCCATAAGCGGTGTAGGAGGACACCGTGGAGTTTTAGTGGGTTGGAGTCCCACATAACTGCGCTATTTCCCCTTAGTAGCGCAGTATGCATGAGCATTTCTCCACGATAAAAAAAAAAAAAAAAAAAGGTTAAAACTGCGACCTCCTACGCACGAGCCGAGCGAGCGAAGCGAGCGGTGCCGCGGTAGCGGCCGGCGAGTGCCAGAAACGACATGGTTTGGGGAGGTTAGGTTAAGGTAAAACTGTGACCTCCTATGGAAACGCCTTGATTCTGTTGACGAGCCCTGCCAGCGAAGTGTCCTGTCGAGCGTTGCTACTTCCCCTTCATTTTATTCGTCAACCCCACAGAATATAATCAAACATATTTCTCAAAAATGGGGGGGGGGGGTTCGAAACTTTTCCTTCACAGGAGAGGCTCTACACCCCCCTCCTCCCGTAACACCCCTTAAATCGAAGCCCGGCAATCAGAAGTCCTACCAAATTCCTATGGTGGCATTCTGGCCTTGTATAAATTGGAATGATGCACGTGCGCGTCTACGTTACAAACTATATACAAGTAGTACGCAAAATTCGTGTATACTTTGTAATCACAAGTTTAAAAAATGCATTACAAAATATACGCGAGCAGATTCCTATGGTTGCGTTTTGGCCTTGTACAGAATGGAAATACGCGTAAGCGTTCTCACGTTTCTTTCGGAGATGTTAAACGTGGCGCCAACACACTTGGAGCCCTTTCGCGGACGGAGGAGTATGAAATTTGGCACAGTTAAAGGGTGTATGAAGGAGTGCCGAAAACTAATATTTCATACAATAATGTATTAGAAATACATTAAGATTTAAATTTATGGTTCACCACTACTACCGCTGGCGACCACTAGTAATTTTAATGAATTTAATAGACTTTTTGTTATGACAAATTAATGATTAAAATAAGACCTACAATAGACCAATAAGCTTAAAGACTTAAGACGCGTAAAATTACTTGTTCGTCGACCTACTCCGTCGATTCGCAGCGCTTGCCCGCGCTATAATATCATTTCCAGCGTATCATTTCGTATCGTACGCAAAATACGCGCTCAGACGTGGAGTTGCGGACACCAGCCCGTTCTACCTATTACCTTCCAGTTGCCGTTCCGTCTGACTTTTTGTTGGAGCTCCTAAACAACCTAGCTTGGTGTTAAATAGCTTATAGTCTTCCTTAAGAATTGGGCTACCTAATGCAAACCTATTTTTCATATCAAGACTGTTTGATAGTTTCAGAGATTAGTTCATTCAAACAAAGCAACAAACAACTATTCAGCTTGGTAATGCTTTGTGGTTTTCTTTATGCAGGGCAATGACACCATTGCCTAAGTTTACGTAAAAATATAGCTCTAGTAAGTATATTTATACGTATCTAATGATATATTTGACTCTTTCGTGCGAACTGTACCTACCTAACTTCTGTCAAAAATGGTAAAGTGTTTCCTAATCTAAATGAAATCAAAAGTCGTAATATACAACAATGTTTAACGTAAAAATTACGTAAAAAAAGTTCTCCGAAACGCCCGTCCTTCACCATTCAGTAATGCTTTAGCTAGGAAGAAGATGTGACGCAACAAACATCCCACCAGCATAGCTGTCTGTTCAGTTAGAAGAACTTGCTTCTTTGTAATAAACTTATCCCGTAGCCAGAGCAGTTAATATAGCTGTAGTCAGATCTCCGTCTCACTCAACCTGTCAACCACCAAGTGGAGTATCTGAGACCGTGAGTATCCACTCAAAAGCGCGATAACCCTTTCGCGGCAGAGATAACAAACAAAATGCAAGCTAGCAAAGACAAAAGAGTAACACAAGCCTAACATAAAGTCATTCTAGGAACCCAGTCGCCTGTGTTTGTACAGGGGCAATATAAAATATACAAGGGCCCTCCGTGGACTGCAAACAAATAGAGTACGCATGCGGACGTAGCGTTAGTCCCTTCTAGATGCGCCATCCTACCCCGATTTCTACTTCTAACCAAAGAGATCTAACTAATATTATCAAGATAAAAGTTTACATGTTTGAATGTTTGTTGCTCAATCACGCAAAAACGGCTTAATGGATTTGGATGAAATTTGGTACACTGGTAGTTTAAAACCTGATAACACATGGGATACTTTTTGTCCCGGTAGGACGTTCCCGTTGGATTATGTTTGACCTTCAAATAGGCGAAGCCACCGGCAAAAGCTACTTTAAGAATAAAATGATAGTCATTTTAATTTGCAGAAAATATCGTTGCAGTTGTACCTACGGACTGGACGAATTCCAGTATAAACTGATCTCACATTGTATGGGATTTCCGTATAATGAGAGGTCAGTTTAAAATGGAAATGCATAACTTGATGTGTAGCCGTGTGTACTTATACTTTCCCTGTTTATGTCATGAACATTTTATTTTAATATACAGAATATTATACGTAAAATGTCCATCGTACGTCAGGAATGAGTTTAATAGGGTTAGGATCAACGCCTTTCATGCATCTAGAATAACAAATAGGTAGCGTGAATTACAATGGCGCTACCCTCTAAGTTCAATGATTAACTATTTCATGAAAATATAAAATAATTTAGAGGAATATTAATGAACTTAGAGGGTTGTATTGATAATTTTAATGATTATAATTCTGTAAAGCCATAATTGTTTGAATACCCACATTGATATTTTAAACAAAGTACAACCTGATACTCATATGCAAATTAACAAAATAAAACCTAAAGAAATTTTATTTTAGCGAGTTAACACATCCTGCTTAAAGACCTCATTGGAGTGCGTTGGCTAAAAACAAAAAAAAAACTTATCATTATGACTACCATAGGTATTATATATTTTTATAGTACCTATAGTACCTGAATTGCACAATGAATTATTATCTATGTCAGCTCTCTTTGACTTTTTACATCTATGGTCGGGGTGGAAAAATTCATGGTGTAAGTATATAGTACAAATATTATAATAGTTTTGGCTCTGTACAAATAGTTAATAATAGAATTGTGTGAAGGGCTGCTCGGACCACCGGCCGCGAAGGTTGTTTGTGTGACTACCTACACGCTCACACTCCAACCAGGGAAGATGTCAGAATGAATTTTACAATAAAATGTTTTACAATAAACTAACTTTTGCCAGCGGCTTTGCCCGCGTATTATATAATATACACCGTGATATTTTAGTCGCCTTACAAAGGTTGTCCACTCAATGTGTCCGACATAATATACATCTAGGCGTGATTAAAAATTGTTACCATTAATTAAGATAATAGGTACTAAGAAAAATTAATAATGGATTAAAAATTATGAAACATCCTGTTAATAATGTTGACGTATCATACGGTAGAGAACATACCTACCCAGTGCACGAGTCGGCTAGATCATTCCATCTCCACTTTCCATGAGTCAAAATATCAAATTTTAACCACGTCATGCGTCATCATAATGAATAATATTTATATTTTTTAGTTATTCAAATGTTTTTTTTTTTTCTTTTAGATGTGTAGTAGTCATTGGTTATATGAAGTGGGCTGCCGTCGTAATACGACTAAATTGTCACGGTGTAGAAACGTTCCTCTTGAGTCACTCTGCATATTGATGAAAACCACATTCAAATTCGCTAAGGAGTTTATCGTGGGAAGCGACTTTGTTTTATACTATGTAAAGATACAAACAAATATAGGATGACGGGCTTGGAGCTTATTGCTTAGCTATACGCTTGCCGCTGTTAGTTCGTGGATGGGCCGTCATTCATGAAATTTTAACAGTCGTCACCGGCTGTCAGAAATTCGAAAGTCTGGCAACTCAGTCGTATCATGGGGTTTAGTATTGCTCAGAGACTTGGTTGTGGAAGTCAAACAGACAGTCGCTCCGTGTAAAATAATGGTATTCAGCACCCTAATTGCGAAACGCACTATTTATCAGAATCTGAATGGGATTGAAGATTATTTCTAAATCATTGCGTCATTTGTTAGAATAAATTGTCGGCTCAGCAACGTAAATAACGCAATAAATGTTGTTTAACTATCAATATGAAACCAATTCCTACTGAAAGCAAATTACGCAATTACCCATCTGATTCAGACTGGAAATCGACTCTAACATAGCTGGGAAAAAGCTACGCAGATGTTGATGAACTAATACAGAATTTTAACCAGTTCGCAAACATGAATTCAACATATGAGTCTAGCGTAGGAATTGTTTGTCAGGTATTAAAAAAAGAAATCAGCTGTT
This sequence comes from Aporophyla nigra, assembly GCA_947507805.1. NCBI lineage: Eukaryota > Metazoa > Arthropoda > Insecta > Lepidoptera > Noctuidae > Aporophyla > Aporophyla nigra. The sequence continues at coordinate 4,519,584 of OX382291.1, read as the reverse complement.
TCATAGAAAACTACAATACATATGTGGTCACGACGTAATGAGCAGTACTTTTTAATAACCTGGACTGGCCTGTTAGTCTAGTGGTTAGTGACCCTGACTCCTAAGACTGAGGTCGTGGGTTCGATTCCCACCCAGGACAAATCTTTGTGTGATGAGCACAATCATTTGTTCTGTGTGTGGGTGTAATTTATCTATAATATGTATGTATTTAGAAATATATAAATATGTTTATCAGTTGTCTGGTTGCCATAGTACAGGCTCTGCCTAGTTTGGGATCAGATAACGTTGTGTTAGTTGTCCTAAGATATTATCTATTATTATTATTAGATAACTGTCGTAAAATATAAACGCATGCGTTGGGTTTCATTTTCTCCAGCATATTACCTAAAACTGTTTATAGTGGCGTTAGAGCCGTTTCTGCCTATGCCCCACGGGGAAAAACCGTGAATTACTGTGTGTAAGTGAGCAGTGGTGCCGTAGTCGTAAAGGCCGCGACTAACGACTCGTAGTTCGTAGTTCGAACCCAGGCAGGCGTTTTACTTTGTGTGACATTTTTAATACTAGTGTTGCTAAATTGAAAAAAACTTTATCTAATAGCTTCTTCAAGCGTAAATAGTTTTATTATGAATTTCGTTTTGTGTTAAACTAGCTTTTACCTTTTACGCTTCGCCCGCGTATTGTGCATGTGGGCCTCGCTTATGGATAAACCGTATTGGGATTTGTTGCGTGGTCTGGGGGATCGGGACAAGCAGACGCGGGAAGCGGCTTTTTTGTACTGTGTAAAGATGGTCTATTGTCTTTTTCATCTGATTTATTACTACATGTGGAAACTTGTAATTGGCCTTATTTTGTAAAAAAATCTACTCACTGTATTTGTTTAGCTGTAAGTTTTCCTAAAATAAATAAATTATTATATCACCACTGCTCTCAAAGCGGTGAAGGAAAACATCGTGAGAAAACCGACATGTCTAAGAACCAAAATTTTAAGAGATGCCTACCAACCTGCACAGGGCCCAGAGTATATTATGGCCCACTCTGCTCTCACAGAGAGGAGCCCTATGTCCCAGCAGTGGGTACGATATAGGCTGATAGTTTATTATGCTATGATTTCCTATACCTAACCTTAATAAATATTTCGCATCTTTTATAAAATTTTACATTTATATAAATATTTTACATTTACGTGAAACAGATTCGTCGAAGTAATTATATATCAAGTAAATGAGAAATGTGAAATTTCAATTTCAGAATTTGCCATTTATGTCAGTATTCTGTTAAAACAGACTGAAACATAGTTCCTGAAATTTTCAGTAATTGCTTTTCTGTTAATTCATAATGCAGTTGCTTACATAATGAACTCAAAATGTAAAATTAAGTTTATTGAATTGAATAGGTATTTTCGGTACCCCATTCCATTGAACAGTTTAATTTTACTCTTTCGGCCGTACCTACTCAGATAACAGACCTATACTGCAAAACAATTATGAACGTATTTTGTATTAATTGATGCCATGAAAACAAACTTATTAGCGTTCCTTGTTTATTTTCTAAGGCCTAAATGAATGATGAAAATTAATGTACAGTCACCAAATGACACATGTTATCACCTGATAACAGGCGTGATCGGATATAGTTGAAGTTTTATAAGAAACTCACGGTTGTTTTTAACTGAATTCAATTCGAACTGTTTGTTTAGCACAATCAGCCTACAATGCAGGGACATAGCCCTTCTTTCTTTGAAAGCGGGTGGGCTCAGTGCGAGTTGTTAGATGTCACATGTCTTCGAATTTTTGGTTCTAGGACAAGTCGGTTTCCTTCCTATGTTTTCCTTCACCGTTTTGAGAGCAGTGGTGACGAACGAAGTAAAACGCCTGCCTAGATTCGAACCTACGACCTACAACTCCTTAGACGGGGCCGTTACCTACCACCGGGCCAGCACTGCTGTTACTGTTTGTTAACTATTAATTTAATTTAATTAATTCTAAAACATGTATCGGTTTCTTACTAAACTTCAATTATATCCCTCGATCCTAATAACTTAACTCTTTTAGTGACTGTATCTAACCAAAAAACTATATGGAACGTGAGAAATCGATGTCACAGTAGCGCGGCAAAAGGAATCTACCTGTTATGTTTTGTCTCGCATACTATAATGACACTATCTGCAAGTTGGAGAGAGAAAAAACAAGATGGTATCAGTAACGTGTGGGGGCTGCGCAGGAGCATCCACTTTAGTTATTTGTAAAGCATCATGTTTACTGAGGGGCTCTTGTCTAATTAGTAACAGCCGTGCGGGTCGATCGATCAGATCAAGCTACGTTGCCGCGGTCTGTCCGTGGATGGGTAACCATCTTTTTTTTTGGATGGGAAATCATCAAATGACTTCTCCCGCTCCGCCCAGAGCGTGTCAGACTTTTACTGACTAAAACCCACCCGTGTTCCTTCAGTTGCCCATGTGCCAGGGTCACGGTATCTCTTTCGAACAATCTCGCGACCCTGACAGATGGGTAACCAACTTACATACCAAAACCCCTCCGTGCTCTGAAGAGCACGTGAAGCCGTTACGCACCGTCAGAAGTCCGATAGTCTGACAACCAGTCTTACCAAGGGTATCGATTTATCGTAGAGGCAGCTGAGATGATGAGAAAGCATTATTTCTATAGATACAATTTAATTAGGTAAGCTATGGAGTGTAGTGTTTAGGAAAAAAATTAAATGAGAACCTGTTTAAAAATTTCTCGTGAATAGTTTTTATTTAATTTTCGGACAGAACTAAGAACATACACAAACTCACGCCTTTTCCCATGAGGGTAGGCAGAAACTACAGAATACTACCTCTACCCTACGATCCTTACACACTCCTTTTGACTCGTTTACGTTCATATATCGCACGCCGGTTACGAGTTGCGTTTGCGGTTGAAAGAACTAAGAAATGTAACATTAGATGCAGTACCTAGCAGTATTTAGTTGTAGGATAGATCTATTTCAATATATACTTACATAATATTAAAAAACGGAAGAGTTTGTTTGGTTGAACGAGCTAATCTCATGAACTACTGGTTCGAATTGGAAAATTATTTCAGAGTTGGGTAGTTCATTTATTGAGGAAAGCTATAGGCACACAACTATAGAATATCACGCTTTGGAGCCGAGCAAGAAGAAAAAAACATCAGAACGAATACAAAGACCTTACAGGAGCAGGCGATTCGATGCGACGCCGCGACGGGGTGGGTCAGGGGAGCAAGAAATTTAACGTGGACGAAGTCGCGAGCAGAAGCTAATTTTGACATAAATTCAGCCAGTTCTTAAAGACCAATTAATCTGAACTCTATCATCGCATTTTAAAGACACGGTTAGCTAACCGAAATAATTTCAAAAAAACTATCATAGTAGGTAATGTAATTGTCATGTTCATATTCAGGGTCATCACGCATCCACACCACACATTCATTATGATTACAATTTCACTTATAACCAACATCCATAAACATTCAGTACTAAATCAAATAAGGCATAAAAGAGTCTTGGTATTTTTCATTATTTAACATCAGTCGTAAACAGTATGTGACGACAATACCTGGCACGCGAGGTAGCCGAACATCAATTAAATTGTACCACATAAAATGTTCTAAATCATAATCTCGACTGCGGCCGTCAGGCAAAACACGTTATTAATTAAGTTATAAAAAAGTCATGGCTATATTAGCATATTTATGGATCTATAAAGTCGAGGGCGGGTCGCTACGGTACGGCAGCGCCATCTAGCGGAATTAGTCGGATCTTGCATGCGCCGACGTCAGACGGAATTTGGCCTCTTTCGTTCGGATTTTTTTTGTTTGGGAGTGTATTCAGTTATTTTTAAAAAAGGAGGTCTCATACATAGTTCAGAAAATATCCAAATAAAGAAAGAAATTAATAAATTATTTTACTATAGGAAAAATACTGACGTTTCTTTTTGCTTTCCTCTTTTTAAAAGTTACGCAGGAGGAGTTTCTGTTTAAGCGGTTTGCGCCAAGAAAGCCCGTGAAATTCAAATCGAATTAGATTTTTACCATTTGTAGGTCAGTGTCATATTGTAGGTTTATTAAAATATGATTCACGACTGTAACAAACAACTACAACTCTTAAGTTAGAGTTGGCCTCAAATGTCACCCTAGTAATATTACAAAATGAAAGCCTGTATCTTTGGATGTTAGTTGATTTGGATGGAATTTGGCACACAGATAGTAGACCTCGATTAACATATAGGATACTTTTTATCCCAGCACGCGTAGCATAACCACCATAGAAAGAACTTTGTCTATTCTTAGTAGAATAGAGATAGAACTGTCATGCTACGCCAGCCTAAAACGGTACAAATATTTCTACAATCTTTAATTCTGTCTTTAATCTTTCTACAATCTGTAATTTTGTCTATTCTTCCGTCGACAAAACTCCTTTCTACGGTGGTCATGCTACGCATGCTGGAGCACGTTCCTGTGGGGATAATTTCAATCGTCCACGCTGGCGCAGCCGCTGGCAAAAGCTAGTGATTTCATATACAAATCAAAAAACGTTTGTAATCACTTTGAAAATTCGAAATCTTTTTTGTTACGGTAGATTATAAAATAATTTCTTCTTCTTTTTAGATTCTTTATTTAAAAATATAGATTTAGAATATAAAACAGTCAATTGTTTTTCCATATAAAACGGCTTTCAGTCCTAGCTTACGTTCATTCAGAAATCTGATTTAGTAAATTTTAACGGATTTGAAATACTTTTTCGAGGAAAGTTGTGATTGAAAAACTGCCGAGAGGATTAATAACTTTGAGGGAAGAAGGATACACCACGAGAGAAATAGCACGCAGAGTTGCTTTTTCCCAATCCTGTGTCGTGACCACGTTGCAGAGGTACCACGGCGTGGGTAATTTTGCTGACCGACCCCGCAGTGGTCACCCAACTGTTTTGACTACTGCCCAAAAGCGCTATATTAGATTGGCTATCGATTTTTTTTTCGGTAGGTCTAGAATCAATGCTGATTTCATGGTTTCAGTTGACGCGTAGATGTTCTATGCCACCCTGTTATTACGCAAGTTTTATGTTCTGTTATTATGCTGAACGGTGGCCGTTTCGGGTAGATGTGATACTTGCTTTTCCCAGCTTTTTCTTTTATTGTTGTTGTGTGTTTGGTCTTTCATTGTGTCATGTTAATGGCAAAACAACGTATTTTCTATCTTATTTTTCTAGGTGTTTAATTTTAAAAAGAATACCTATGTATTATTTTTAATATTAAACACCTAGAAAAGAGATAGACCCACCTAGATTTTTTTCTATTAAAAATGATTTTATAAGCTTCTGACCAAAGTGTTATATATAACCTCTTTTAATTTTATTGGTATCGACATAGTTAACCATCTACGACCAGAGGGGTAGTTGCGGAACTTTTTATGTGTAGGAATTGGTTTAATATTCATAGTTAAACAACATTCAATGCGTTATTTACGTTGCTAAGCGGACAATTTATTCGAACAAATGACGCAATGGTATAGAAATCATCTTCAATCCCATTCAGATTCTGATAAATTGTGCGTTTCGCAATTAGGGTGCAGCTCAACTAATGTCATTCACAGTTATTTTACCACAATGACCTTTATTCTCGTTACCATAGAGTTTATTTCAGAGGTAAGTTTATATGAGACTAGCTTTTTCCAGCGGCTTCGTACGCGTGGAGGTTCGAAATTATCCCACGGAACCATATTACCGAGATAAAAATTATCCTATGTGTTAATCCAGATTATAAACTATCTGTTTGCTAAATTTTATTTAAATCCATCCGGTCGTTTTCGCGTGATTGAGTGACAAACAGCCAAATATCTAAATATCTATAAACTTTCACATTTACAATATTAGTAGAATAGGATAGGACTATATTTCCGAGGATTATTCCGTAGGTACCTAAACTTTACTTTGAAAGTTTTATAAGCGTCTATTTTAGATACCTACTACATAGATACCAACCAATGCAAAAGAAGTTTCTTGATAAAATTTTCAGTTTATTTATTTGATCAGAAGTCAGCGTTGCAACAGAGAATACCAAGTTAATTGGCTTTCCAATTAACTTGGTATTTCGAGAAAACTAGTTAGTAGGTAATTGGATATTGCAAAATACATTGCTTCCCTTTTTATCTCGGGCAAATTGATTCCCTGTATTGCATCAGTAAAAAATCCTATCAAGCATTTTCCTTTGAAAGGGCCAATGAAACCCCAGTACGAGATCATATCCAACATTCTAGGGAAGGATAGTTATTGGCAATGGAATTTGTAAGAGCTTCCCTCTTTGCTTTGTTAAAAAAAGGGCTTCGATGAACTGAATGGAAAATTGACTTTAAATCCTGCAAGCGAGATATGCATGATTGAGTAGGTATCAATCTTATTACAAAGTTAGAAAATAGAAAACAGTTTCCACAGCACAACTGTTTCAACAGTTTCTTTTATTTAAGAATAAAGAAAAGAGAAAATTCCACCACGTGACTTTGTAACGACGAGCGTTTAGATTCCAAAATTTAAATTCAAAAGTTCGTAGAACGCGTTAATTCACAAAAAAACATGGCGAACGAGTCGACACTAATATTTGTCCAGAGTGTTTGGAAAAGACGCATCTAATTACACTAATGCCTCATTCAACGTTTAGAATATTTTCCGAGAATGAAACTCAAACGACACCGCTTTTGTTACTTAGCGTTATATTTTAATTATTTTTGTGAAGAAAAAAATAAGAAAGAAAGATAATACATTAGTTTTATAGAGGACTTTGCAAATTTAAGAGTGTAATAACGGCAAGGGGGTAGTTTTGTTATTCAACAATAATAATTTTACTAATAAATGACTAAAGATAATATTGTCAGTGTGCTTACAAGAAATGGGCCGCCCCTATCATTTCGTATACGTTTGCTCAATACTGCAATGTTTCAAGACAAAGGTCTCAACCAGTACGCCCTGCCCATTATAACATACGATGCCGAAACGTGGACACCGACAGTTAGGCTGCTCCACAAATTTAAGGTCGCTCAGCTCACTGTGGAGCGGGCTATGCTCCAAGTTTCCTTGAAGGATATAATCAAAAATGAAGTTATCTGGAATAGAACTGGAGTTATCGACATAGCTTGCAGAGTAAGTAGGCTGAAGTGGTCTGGCCATGTTTGTTGAAGAACCGATGGCCGATGGAGCAGACGAATGCTGGAGTGGAGACCGGGTATCAGCAAGCGTATTGCTGGACACCTTTTTTTGGGTGGTATATCATCAAATGGCTGGCCTGTTAGTCTAGTGGTTAGTGACCCTGACTGCTAAGACTGAGGTCGTGGGTTCGATTCCCACCCAGAACAAATCTTTGTGTGATGAGCACGATCATTTGTTCTGTGTCTGGGTGTAATTTATCTATAATATGTATGTATTTAGTAATATATAAGTATGTTTATCAGTTGTCTGGTTACCATAGTACAGGCTCTGCCTACTTTGGGATCAGATAACGGTGTGTTGGATGTCCTAAGAAAAAAAAAAAAAAAAGACGTCTCCCGCTCTAGGGTGGAGCGGAAGGGCGTGTCAGACTTTTACTGACTGAAACCCACCCGTGTTCCTTCAGTTGCCCATATGCCAGGGCCACGGTAACTCTTTCAAACGAATCTCGCGACCATAGCTGAGGACACCACCCTGCTAGATGGATCGACGACTTCAAAAAGGTGGCTGGGACAGACTGGATGCGGAAGGCGGAGGACAGGGTGTTGTGACGCAGCATGGGAGAGGCCTATGTCCAGCAGTGGACTACGATAGGCTGAATTGATTGATTTGATAATCGTTTGCTCTAAAGGAATAGGTTTGGTTGCTAAAGTAGGTAACGACTACTACAAGTAATAATAGGTAGTACTCGCCCTTATCAAATGACACAAATGTAACTTCACACTATCGATCTACCCAAAAATAATATAAAACTAACTGGTTTTTCCGGTGTCTGTTTGACCATTTAGTCGTGCAAAATTAGATACTGAGGTTTGATGTAGTTTTCATAATTATTTATAGGTAGAATTCCTTCCGGAAGCTTTCATATTAAGGCTGGAAACAGTGCTTGACCGACGGTCAGCGCTGACCGTCGATCGGCGTAGCTATATCTATGCAAGTCTATGAACGCGCACACAGCTACGCGTACGGTACGCGCGTGATTTGGTACGCGCGTACGGTCGGTCGAGCCGTGGGTCCGGCTCGTCGGTCGCGCGTACGTCGGTTGACTGACGAGTTATGAGATTGTATGGATGCGTTCAGTACTTCGCTGACGGAGCGACCGACCGTACGCACATATTAGAGCATTCAGTAAAAGGATTTATTTTTCTTGTGAACTGTACACACGCGTCGCAGTTCGCCGTCAGCGTAGCACTGAATGCATTTTCGCAACCGACGGTCAGCGCTGAGGGTCAGCGCGTACGGTCAGCGCTGACCGTCGGTCAAGCACTGTTTCCAGCCTAAACGTTCGATGTTTTGTCACGTTACAAAAACTGTGCGAAACAGGAGCGACTCGCTAGTCAACTATTTCGTTCCTTTTTAAAGGACGTCAATTTTTTTTTAAATTTGTATAAAGATTTTTATTTAAAAATGTTTAGTTATTGTACCCCTAGGTAACGTTTTATATATCAATACCTACTCGCTTTGTACAAACAAAACTGACAGAAAGTATTAGAACAACATCAAGATACACAGAGGGCATTAAATACTTATTATCGAAGCTAACACAAAAACTTCCCAAGCGAAGCTAATACAATGCGCAAGAACTGCGCATGCTTCCTCTACGATATGAAAAAGAATGTTCAAAATCCACAATTGACGAAAATAACGACTAACATACATTTAATAACATACATTTAAAAACATAAGCCGTACTTTTAACCTCCTCCTACAATCATTTGAAAGTGTCCAATGCACATAATCACCCGCTGACATCACAAGAGCGCGCGTCATCCAAGATCAACAAATGATGATTTTTAGACGCTATGTTTTTAATTTGTAAATAGTTTTAGTTAATTTAGGTTATAATTTTTTTTTTCTTTATTAATTTAAATCTGTAATCCAAATAAAAACAACAACAACAATTAAAAAAAAAAAAAAAAAAAAAAAAAAAGATCAACAAAAACATGAATGAACTCGTTCTAACTCACGTGAGGCCATGTGTAAAATGCAATAAAACTAGTTGTACACGTAATAAATTAAAAGATACATATGACAGATAGTGTTTTATTGCGTACAAATGACTCACGATATGATATACCACTAGGTACTTAATTAAAATAGTTTTTATATCGCTAATTGCTGGCGTAGAAAAGCTGTGATCGTATCAGAATACGGCTAATAGAAAAAGTAAGTACATAAGTGGTTTAATTTCTGAACTGCAGTTTTATTATACCGGGTGACATTTTTTAACGTCTTGAAAAAAATATTGTGTAATAGGTGAACGGAGTAAAAGCCTTTGGCATAGAAATTTTTACTATCTATATTTTTGAATAACTTGTAATGAAATTGATCTAGCAATAAATACTACACATTTAAAGTAATATTTTCATACTAGAACAAAAACAGAAATTTGGAAAAAAAAAGAAAAAAAAACAATTAAAACCTATCGAAACTCAAATCATACGCACCTCACCTTACTCAATGCGTGGTATGTATCAATGATTTCGTAGCGCGGTCCTACCCTTGGAAGCCAGCCGATAGGCGGCCTCATTGATCTTTCGCAGGCGCACGAGCCGCACACGCATCCCCGTCCGCCCGCGTCCCGCGCTCCTTTAGTCACCTGCGATGAATCTGAAGGCCTTTCTACCTTCTATTCTAGTTACACAACACACCATATGAAGGTCGAGACGGTAGAAAATGTCATCCAGTATAATAACTAGCTTCTTTCCACCCGTGACTTCGTTCGCGTGAAATTTTGGTCCCCGACCCGTTGCGTCGTATCTCATCGCCCGCCCGCGCTATTACAATACGTCGTTTACAAATTGCGTTTTTTCCGACTAATTTTCATATTGCTTGGCTCCTACAGATCGTAGCGTGATCTTGAAAACTCTATGTCCTTCCTCAAGAATTGGGCTATCTAGTGCAAACAGTTCGTTTTTAAATCTGACCTCAAATAAGTTGGGATAAGGATTAAAGGACACCCTCCTAGATGATAAAGTAACATTTAATTGATAATCTCCTAGGTTGATTAGCCGCAAGTAACGCGACTACTGAACGTGGTCATGTGTTCAATTCTTAGATGTATAGAGTGTATACGTGTTAGAACTTAGTTCCTAACGGGGTCCCCCGGCCTCAAACGAAGATATTTTTTACTCTTCCATACTTCCGATTTCTGAGTGTCGTCGTTGTGACGCGCGGTTAATTGGAAAAGGGTTTTCGAACAAACAGTAGTCGCACGATGTCGCGACATGTCGAGATGTATGACAAGAGCTTTGTGAGCGATTTTTTTTTTGCGTTTTCACGACTATTTTTGCAAAACATTAATTGAAATCACTAGCGCCCATATCTATGAATGTACCAGCGGCTATGTTTTTGGTATCGAAGTGTAAATTGGAGAGCTAAACGGTTTTCAATCAGAACGCTTCTAGTTTTGAGTCTGACGACAGATTAGTTTTGCTAACAATAGATTGGATTGAAGAAAATAGTGACCGATCTATACCCAGTAGGGGTTTAAGACCCAGGCATAGAAAGTGGAAATGTCGGGCTGATGATGATATCGAACCATAGATTGAACACATGTTGACGATACGATTGGGAGCATCTTCAAGTGCAAGAATTTGTCCAACAAGTATACTTAAAAAGGTTATATAGGTACTACCTAAGTCGAGTTCTTACTCAATCAATTTACTCAACCATATACCAATTATGTCTGTACAACAACCAAAGGAGGCTTGCCAGCCTTTACGATAATGCTAAAACACAATCCTGAATTCCCACCATCTCCCTAACATCCTAATATTAGCATCACCATAAGCCATGCTTCCAAACAACCATTTCAGTCTCCAGCCTGCCGGAACAATACGTCGCAGAAACCACTTCAGCCCGATAATGCTGTATAGCTAGCTTCGGAACAATTAATCAAAGGGCTCGGTAAAACGTCTTTCAGTTAGGGCACACACCGGCCGAACGCTTTGTAAGGAATATAATGCACTGTGGCAACGTTACAGGTAATAGTTAAACCCTGAAACACTGCAGGCAGTGCAGGAATTGGAAAGCAGAATTATATCTATATCCCTACCAGTGTATCTCTGCGTTGACGTGGTGGTGGGGCTTGAACGATCCTGAGCTCTGGGTGTGGGCAGGTAGAGCGGGTTAGTACTAATTCCGCCATTCTTGTTCCCTCCCCCCCCTCAAATTCCTTTGACAAAATGGGGTTTGAAAATATATTAATCTTCGGTCGGAAAGAAGTATTCCAGTAAGTGTTTATCCTCAATCAAGCGTCTTAGGACATTTTGCCTCTTTGTCGCTTCGCCACTATGTGCTAGCGATAATTTTGGAGGGCTCATTGTTGAATTTGCAAGTCACCCTCTGCCATTTTATCCGTTTATTACATAACATTGATCTGGCAGGAGTCATAATTTTCCATAGTCGTAGGTTACCAATCCACTATAGCCACACAAACCCATAGCCCAATATGTTTTGTTGCCATGTTCTGCAACTCCACTGCACTCCTTGGGTGTACTTGCATAGTGCATACAGGGACAACTGTCGGCTAGTGAGACACCACACACTCATCATTCAAAATTGTCTAAGGGGTGCGATGAGCCATAAATTAGCATCGTTTCTATCTTGTTTCATTATAATACTGTGCTATGCTATTCTTGAATATTAATTGATTCGCACAGAGGTATCAGAATGTTAACATTAATATTGGTCTTAGTGCTACTTTCATGTTTATCAAGTAATAAAAGAAAGGATCAGTTCAGACGAAGAAAGATTTTAAACGAAGAATCACAACTGAAAACAATAATATTGAAAAAAAAAAGAAATGTTGAAAGACTTATAATTGTTGTTGGTAAATATTGGAATACTGAAAACCGATGTTGTGTCACTTTGTGTGAAAGAAACAGTTGTTTAAAACAACTTTCGTTGCTAACCGTAACTGAATGGAATATTATCTTTGTTGCACAAACTGGACTAAACAAAACTCACCTCTTTAGTTTTTTAAACCCGAATATAGTTACCAGCAATAGGCCAGGCGTCTGTGGCATCACTGTCAATTTGAAATAGTACACAGTTACAATGAATTGAAAGGCCAACATATTTTAGACACCACTGACGCGCGTCCTACCCTAAAAACCGCGCAGGGAACATTATTCGCGAGAAAATGTCGTTGCTAATCCCATACTCACGTAGGATTAAAACGGTTATCAGAATATCGAGTGCACGGCTGCACCTCTGCCCTTCAACGGATCACAGTAATGCCGGCGAGGCGTGACCATTCATGAGTCCACAATAGTTGCTTGCCACACCACCTAATGTAATCCGCACTTAAACATAGGAAAGTACCTCCAGACCCCTCCCACACTTTTACATTCTATACCATAAACCATTTTAATGGAAAATCGATGATATAATTCAATTACTGGTTGGCACAGCCACGCCACAAATCAACTGAACTTTTTTCTCTAGAGTTCTTTCCTTCAAAAACAAAACAGTGTCGCTCTGAGAGAAGAAAACGCTTGAAAAAAAGACTATAATCAGATTCAACGAGTCATTTGCTAAATGGGTTAAGTGTTGGCATCTTTGCTACAGAAGACGGGATTTGTCTTCCCATTATGAGAATAAAAAGGAATCTGTCGACCGGAACCGATATTTTCATTGAGTTTTTAATTATTTTGTGGAATAATCAGTTTACAGACGACTTATGGGCTGTCTGTTGAGTTCTGATGGGCGAGATAAGTCCCCACATAACACCACGTCTATTTTCCCCGAGATAAAGCAGAGTGGTATAATTGTACGTATACATACCTACATTTCGCCAATTATATTTCTCAATAACTAGGTACGTAACGTTCGTGGCATTTTTGGAACGGCTTACGTGATAGACGAAGAGGTAGAATTAGAGCCTGTCGGGGTTATGCGGTAGAAGAAGGTTCACCAACGGTTTAAAGTTATTAAGTATCCGAAGCAACCGTCTACCAACGGATTCAATAACTATAGATTTTCTGACCACGGATAAACTTCTCGTACATAAATGGGTATGCATAATGGACACTAAGAATAACAAGTAATAAAAAGAACTCTATATAATATAGTAACTCGAATAAGCTTCATTGACAGAGAATCTAAAGACACAAACACGAATGGTTATCGGAAAATGTACCGCAAAAAAATAAAGTAAGTTCTTTTCCGCTATAATCCGCTGCAATAGTCAATTTTTTTTTTTTATACATCATGTGAATTATTAACACATGATACTCTACCCTGCTTTTTAGCTGATCCTCTAACTCTAGCTAAGAAGATCGTGTGGTTAAGTAATAATAGCCGCACGGGTCGATCGATTAAGTTAAGCAGCGCATGCCGCGGTTGGTCCGTCGATAGCTGAACATTTTTACATATCAGACCCCTCTATGCCTCGGAAAGCACGTTAAGGTGTTGGTCCTGCACCCTAATTGCGAAAGGCACAATTTATCAGAATCTGAATGGGATTGAAGATTATTTCTAAACCATTGCGTTATTTGTTCGAATAAATTGTCGGCTCAGCAACATAAATAACGCAATGAATGTTGTTTAACTATGAATATTAAACCAATTCCTACCGATAAAAAGTTCCGCAATTATCCCTCTGGCTTGTCATTTGTGGATTTTTGGTAGTCGATATGGGTCGTCAGAAGCTCGAAACTCAAAATCAAAAGTCATTTATTCAAACTAGGCTGAGAGTCAGCGCTTTATGAACGTCAAAAGAAAAAAACTCTTACTAATGGGTATCGTATTACACAGTAACTGAATTGTAGAGGTCAGATAAGCAGGTGCTCTATGTAAAATACTGGTATTCAGCTGTATCCGGTTAGACAGGTAGCCGACCCCAACATGGTTGAGATAGGTTAGATAAATGATGACTACGAGTGACTGATATACACACAAGAGGTTGGTAAAGGGATAAGAATACGAAGCGAAGAACTGGTCGCAGGGGAGAGGGCGCGAGAAACGTAACTGCTGGCCACTGGTATCACGGGTTGGATCCCTAAGGACAACCAGATTGATAAGGTTAATTTTGTGGATCTTTGACAGTTTAAAGATCCAACGGTTTAACGTGCTGTCCGAGGCACGGAGGGATCCTGGTATAAAAAGATGGTTACCCAGGTACGGACCAACGGGAGCAAATGTAACTTAACCTTATCGCTCGAACCGTGCTGATGTACAAGTACAAACATATTGACCATTAATATTATTAGAGACAATAAGTTACAGTCAATAGTGGAACTGTTTAAATAGTTGGACAGACGTTTGAAAGTGAGGTTATAATCGCAAAAAACGCAGTCGGATGAAAACGTACCAATGTTAATATTGCGACCACGGCCCGCCCCAGTGTGACTGCGAATAGAGCCGCCCCACGCATGCACGAAACACTCGAATATGGACGCGGTATATTATTTCAAATTGCATCTATTTGCAAATAAGGGTGAACAATGATGTTTTATATTTCGACAGATGATGATGATGATGTTTCGATGTTTTGTTTTTCGGCATGCAAAGATGATCCACATTTTTTTTTAAAGTGAACAGAGTATAAAAGAAGATCAATATACGAGTAGTTTATCCTGCAAATAAGCAAACAACTCGTGGCTTAAACATCTGAAGTTGGAAATGTTTTCTTAGAGATTTCACTAGGTAAGGACCTTCGAAACTCTAGCACTAACAGATCAACCGATTTAATCAAAGAGTAGTACTATTTAAATTAAAGTTTTGAGTCAAAATGACCAGTAAATTTCTTGCCGTTTGTAGTTTCAAGAGCGCGAGGAAGACCTGACCGGCACAGAGTGGTCTGAAAATCGAGCTCCATACTCATAGAAACTCAAAGTCAGGAAATTAAAAAAACAAAAATTGGAATGTGTCTGGTATAGGTACATACCTTTATGTGATATTAACGTATGGAAGGTATTCGTAACGCGTGAGAAAAAAAAGTTTAAAGTTTTTTTTTTTGTATGGTAGAAAACACTTAAAGTTAATTTATTTGAGACTGAATGGAACTGAAGGGCTGGCGCAAAGAGATACCGTGGCCCCGGCACTGGGCAACTGAAGGAACACGGGTGGGTTTTAGTCAGTAAAAGTCTGACACGCCCTCCCGCTCCGCCCAGAGCGGGAGAAGTCATTTGATGATTTCCCATCCAAAAAAAAAAAAAAAAAAAAAAAAAAAAAAAAAAAAAAAAAAAAAAAAAAGGGCTGGCGCTCACACGAAGTACACGGCGATCAAGGTGACATCAAATTCATATCCCATTAGGTGCCGCTTCGCGCGTAGCACATTTTTGAATTTTCGATAGGTGATTTTTCAAATCTTTGACATGATCAAACGAAGCTGACCATCGATTTACTTGTACTATCGTTAGTTAATAGCCTACTAATGACTTTTTTGATGAGTATAATTAAATACGTTATTGATCAAATACTTTTTAGGGTTCCGCACCTCAAAAGGAAAAAGCGGAACCCTTATAGGATCACTTTGTTGTCCGTCCGTCCGTCCGTCCGTCCGTCTGTCAAGACCCTTTTTCTCAGGAACGCGTGGAGGTATCAAGCTGAAATTTCTACCAAATACTGAAGTCTACTGTCCCTTGAAGCTGTGAAAAAATCAAACCTCTAAGCTAACGCAATCAAAAGATATAGCCGTTTATGCAGCAAATTTCCGCAAATTTTCGAAACTCGCAAGGGAATCAAAACCTAAAGGGTACTTCCAGTCGATCTAGAATTTTGAAATTTGGTACGAAGCAACGTCTTATAGCACAGATAAAGGAAAAATTGCGAAAACCGTACATTTTTAGTTACATCATATAAGTACTAAAAATATTTTTAATAATTTTAAAGGTAATACAACGTTTTTACGGAACCCTCGGTGCGCGAGTCTGACTCGCCCTTGGCCGGTTTTTTTTTACAAAATTGCATAATCAGTCATAATCACAGTGATTAACAAGTGACTGAAAACTGATGATACTAAGCGCCTCACTTGTTAATCACCGTGACTATGGCTGAGTTATAATGACACGCCCTTCCGCGCCACCCAGAGCGGGAGACGTCATTTAATGATTTCCCACCCACAAAAAAAAAAGACCTCCTCTTACTCTAAGTCATTTCCGTAGGAGTTGCTTTACATATATCACAAGTCTGAGATGAGGTATTTGATAGATTAGAAGTGATTTGCCATCAATCATGGACATAAGCATCGAGTGTTTAACAGAATGGCTTCCCATAATAGAAGGCTGCAGGTCTTCAATCTCGTTTTCAATCGTAGCCTGTTCTTCAACTATGTTTAACTTGTTTTCGTTTGAAAACTTAAAATATATTAGTCTGCAGAACATCGTGGAAGAGTGATATAAGAGTACTAGCTGACCCAGCAAACGTTGTTTTGCCGGGTGAAAAAGAGTGAAAATTTAGAGTTGTATGTATTTTTCAATGCTCAATCATAATAAAATAAAAGTTTAAAAAAAAATAAAAAAATAAAATTAGGGGTGGACTACCCCTAACATTTAGGGGGATGAAAAATAGATGTTGGCCGATTCTCATAGATACCGGATAAGCACAAAAAATTTCATCAAAATCGGTCAAGCCGTTTCGGAGGAGTATGGCAACGAAAACTGTGACACGAGAATTTTATATATTAGATTAGTGATATGGGAAAATCCAAAACCATCTTCCTTCTTCGCCACAAACTAAACGCAGAGGCACAAACGAACACATAAAAATGCTAATGCTGTCCGTATGAACGTGGACTTAGGGTCCTGGACAACCTGCCAGGGTCGTGAGAATTGTTCCAAAGAATTATCATGGCCCTGGCACAGGCAACTGAAGGAACACGGGTGAGTTTTAGTCAGTAAAAGTGTGACAAGCCCTCCCGCTCCGCCCAGAGCGGGACACGTCATTTGATGATTTGCCACCCACAAAAAAATAGGGTGCTAAACGAGTCTTACACAAACCAATGAAGCATGGTACAAAACGGAGGAGGCCTATTCTCAACAGCATATGAAACGAGGCTGTCAATGAAAACGATGATGAGTTTGTTAAATACCGCATCTCCGTCGCAGCGCGCACCGCTCCATGGAACCGCCGCGGCGCACCGCCGACTTTTATTCTCTTTGTTACGGGTTCACGTTATTATTAAAAACAATAAATCGCTGAGGGCGCCACCTACCACTATTGCTTCGCTTTCACTTCGCAATACACCCCCCCCCCCTTTCACCCCAGCAGGCCCCCAACACCCCCACAGTAATTACTAGAGTGAAACACGCAGTCTTTATTTGAAAATAGCACCTCAATTGTTGATTAGTTTGAAATTTTTAATGTTATATCGAAAGCTATTGGCATTTCAGTGGCACGAAACGGATGTAATGGGGGGCGAAAAGCGCACCCAGGCCGTCCTGCAGCTCGTAGAAAGTTACAGACTTGCAGGTAAACGGTTAATGAAGTGCAATCAGAGTCGCTAAAACTAATTAGGCGTAAAATCGTTGTGCGTCATTATCGAAGGAGGCCACTGGATGTGGCAGTCCGGTCCGAACTAGTCATTATTCTATTTGCCAGGTAAACTACATTCGGCTTATTAGTCGATTCGCACTAATGTTCTCGGCGGAATCGGATGAATCGACACTTTTACATAATACATTTTTACAGGCTACTCGCACGAAGTTAAATTGTTCGTCGATGAATTGAGAACTCCAGCAATAGATATTAGGCAATTGGCGCTTTTGTACTGTATGCTTTGTATTGCAGGTATTTAACTACCTACCTAGTACGTATGTACTTCAGCAGTCTTTGATTAGCCCACAAATTATTTTTTTGCGAGTCGCCTATCATCATCAGCAGCCTATAATGTTCCCACTACTGGGACACAGGCCTTCACTCGATGAGAGGGAGTGGGCCATAATCCACCACGCAGGCCAAGTGCGGGTTGGTAGATGCCACATGTCTTCGAATTTTTGGCTCTAGGACATACCGGTTTCCTCATGATGTTTTCCTTCATGTAACCACTATGTAACCTGTGTGACACAAGATCGTTCATTATTGAAGGTTTAGTTCATTTACGTCACTGATCTAATGAAGGCATAAAAGGCATTCGAAACGGAGGCACAGTCGAGGCCGGTGAAGTCCCAAAATCTCTTAGCTTAACAAGCAGATTATGCAGTTCACTGACTCTTGCAACTCTGGCATCTAATTGCATTGCTGGGTTCTGCATAGCAAGAGAACCCACTGCCCCGATCGTTTATTATGAATTTTTATTTTTTGATTTGCCTGCACTGTCCCATTGCTGGAATACAGACCTCGGCTTAGGGCATCGCTGGTAAAGGGCAACAAGAGCCGGGCTGGATCCGAATAAAAGCCATAGTTTCTATAATGTCTACATTTATACTGTCTCACTACTATCAAATAAAATATTGATGGAAAGTTGAAACCCCTAACTGCAATATACTGCAGAGTGCAGTCTTCAAGCTTTATAATGTTATAAAACTTAATAGTTTCGTTATTACTACCTGAAACGCGTGAAATGGCACTTTTTAATTAAGTTTTCTCTTTATTAGGGGTCTGTATCATGAAAGAAATGGTACGAAACCCTTCATTTTTAGGTAATTTAACAAAATTACATTTACTGTCATAAATAATGTGTCGTAAGTAATAAATGCAAACATTGTCAATACACATAGTCAGGGACAGCCGGACACGCAAAAGATGAAACTATTAAATAAATCAACTAAATATTAGGCAGTGATAGGCGACTACGTGTTTTGCCAATCTTTGCCTAACTCTAAGTAACTAAGCTATTGCTTACGAAAGGGTTAAATTTTTGGGCTATTAAATCAATTCTTATGAATTTACTCGCTGGAATCAGGCGAAATAACGGTTTCCATCACCGTTTTGAAAGCAGTGGTGATGAAATAAAGAGCCCTACTTGGGTTCGTAGCCACGTTCGACAGCTCTCCCTTACGGGGATGTACCTATCGACTGCCTAGAGCTCCATGGCCTTTTCTGCAGATTATTTATGCCCGATAAATACATTGGACACCGTCAAAGCCGACTGGAACAATCTTTTTGCGCAACTGCCATCTAAGACTGTAGCAAGAGCCGAATCCCCAGTCTGTCGCACCTTAAAAATGCTAAATGCCCTCCTGACTGCCGACCCTGAATGTGATGTGTTTGTTGATGACTGGAATAAAATAATGCGTATATGTCTGGTATTCTGTGAGAGAAAGTATGCAAGGGAGTCCACTGTTCCATATTAGTTGTTAATTTAGGTAATTGTTTAACTTTATGTAATTATTGTCAAACTTATGTGTACCGTGTGGTGCCGGACGTAAAGAATAACACCACCCCATTTCTTCCCATAGGTGTCGTAAAAGGCGACTAAGGGACTTACTAGAGAATGGGCAGCAGCGTTCTCTATGCATTTTACCACCATACTGCGATTGCCAACCCGCCTGCCAAGCGTGGCGATTATGGCAAAGCCTCCCAAATTGGGGGAGGCCTAAGTCCAGCAGTGGACGTCTTACGGCTGAAATGATGACTATGTGTTTCCATGTTAATTAATTTAATTGGTGTTGTTTTAATAAACTATAAATAAATAAACTCGAAAGTCGCGGCTGTTACCACTGGAACACTATTGCTTTACGCGAAACTGCAACCATAAATTCCGCACATGACTCTAAACACCCTAGCGTACAAATTATTGGAATGTTGTCAAAAAAAATCGGCTTATTCATAGGAAAGTGCAATACCTACGCGCTAGTGTATGAAACAGCAAATTTTATTTTTTAATGGCCGACGAAAATTTCCATTACGCGGGAGGTAAGCATCATGTACTGAATCTTTCCCATCAGGTTGTTACCAAGAAATCAGTATATATTTCGGAACGCGCCGTATTTAACTTTCTCCGAATAATTTCACATACAAAGAGAGATTAATTTTTTGGCTGTAACTTCCTGATAAATTGCAATTAGTAAAATTTACATTTTATATACAAGTATAACCTAAAAATAAAGCTTATTCCCATCAGAACCCACGAAAATTGAGAAGAACTTACACTTGACCAATTGTTATCTATACTAGAATTTAGTGTCACCCTTCCACGGATCAACCGCGGCAAGGTTAACTTAATGTGATCGATCGACCATTACCAGCTGTTATGGCGAAGTCAATCAGTACATCGAAAGGTGGTTTGCAATGAAATCAGCCAAAGTTTAATCTCTACTAATATTAAATATTAATAAAAACTTTTTACAAAAAATTAAACCGACTTCCTTAAAAAAAAAAAACACTACAAAATCAAAAATAACTTTAATTTCGGAAGTCGGTGTCTTAGGATCTGTATTTAAGGTTTTTTTGGCACCGACTTCCGAAATGAAAGTTAATTTTAACTTTTTAGTGTTTTTTTAAGGAAGTCGGTTGTTATTTTTTGTAAAAAGTTTTTATTTTTTTACTTTTTAGTTATGGTTGAAACCCGGCATTAATCTAATCGCGTTATTCGTTCATTTGTCGCGCCAATACTTAATGCAAATTTAAGACTTATATGGTTTTCACATGGATCCCATTTTAAAATAGGAATTCAAATTAAAATAGGACCATTCGAGAAGCACTAACTTTCAAATAAAAAAACAATCATCAAAATCAGTTCACCCAGTCAAAAGTAATGAGGTAACAAACTTAAAACAAAAATACAGTCGAATTGATAACCTCCTCCTTGTTTTGAAGCCGGTTAAAAAGAGGTTAGATTTGTTTCTTTCTAAGTTTGTATGTAGAGAGTAATCTCTGGAACTATTCGTCGGATATGAGGGTATGTCCAGGTGGTAACGGCCGCATTTACGACTTGTTGGTCGCAGGAACGAACCGAGACAGGAGTTTTACTATGTGCAAATTATTTCATCACCCCTGCTCTGAAAACGGTGAAGGAAAACATCGTGAAGAAACCGATTGGAAGCTTGTGTCCTGTGTCCCAGCAGTGGGAAAATTATAGGCTGATCATCACCATCAGCCTATAATGTTCCCACTGCTGGGACACAGGCCTCCTCTCGGTGAGAGGGAGTGGGCCATAATCCACCACGCGGGCCCAGTGCGGGTTGGTAGATGTCACATGTCTTCGAATTTTTGGTTCTAAGACATGCCGGTTTCCTCACAATGTTTTCCCTCACCGTTTTGAGAGCCGTGGCGATGAAATAATTTACACAAAGTAATGCGCCTGCTTGGGTTTGAACTCACGACCTACTACTCGTAAGTCGCGGCCGTTACCAATGGGCCACCACTGCTCGTGGCCCAGTGAATGATTATGCTACACTTGAAATGTGAATCGTTTGACTCAAAAATATTTTTGACTTCGATCTCGTCTGACTGTCTTGACATAACACGCTTGGATATAGCGACTTCTAATGCAATCCCAACACCATATAGGGACACGAACACAGAACGAACAGCGAACGACCTAAACAGGGATAACATTTGCATCGGGAACAATAAGTATTACATGGCAAATTAAGGTCGGTATTCCCATGCTGTAAATTTGCTGATTTAACACTAGAAGCGCTGAACATACCGACTGAGGTAAATTTGGATAAAAAATATGTATATTGCAATTACGTGGTTGAAGTCTCGTATAAGTAATAAATATTATATTATAGTAATAATATTATATTAATCATCATATTTCATGAAAAGTCATAAAAAGTTACGATTATATGCATAACAAAAAAATTAATTAGAGCAGGAAGAACATCGAAATGGGTCAAATTTGGGACGCCCGCACTTCTAGTGTTAATCTTGAGAGAAGAATTGTCCTATCAAATGCAAAAATATACATATATTGTACAATATATATTTTTGCATTTGATAGGGCAATTCTTGAGGAAGGTTATAGAATAATTAACACCACGTTGCGACGTTAAGGAACCGAGCAAATAAAAAGCTCATCATCGTATATTCAAACAAACAAAAAAACGAGGACCTGCGGGGTGATTGCGTAACTTGCTATCAGTAGTAATAGGTTTCATTTTCACAGTTAAACAACATTCATTGCGTTATTTACGTTGTTGAGCCGACAATTTATTCTAACAAATGATGCAATGGATTACAAATAATCTTCAATACCATTCAGATTCTGATTGATAGTGCGTTCCACAATTAGGGTGCAGGTCTCGGGCTAAAGTTACAAGAATGATTAAGATTTTTTTTACATTGCATATTATTATATATAAAAATAAAATAATATTTAAAATTAAAATTTCATTTTCCAGGGTTCCTGCCTACATTACAACGCGATTGCCGCAGTCGGTATGTGGATGGTTCACCTTCCATTACATATCGAAAACCCTCCGTTGCTCGGAAAGCACGTTAAGCCATTGGTCTCTGACTGTCATCCGTAGATCTTTGATAGTCGTTACTGGAAGTCAGAAGCACAAAAGGGTTAAAATTTGTCTTGCCAAGGCGTATCGTATAACTGCGGGTTGGGGTGGCCATTTAGGCGGTCGCTCCTTATTAAATACTAGTCTTTAGCAACACAGGGCTACCCCAATACATGGGAGACCAGTCTTAACTGGAAGCCAACCCCAATCTAGTTGGGAAAACACTAGACAGATTGATTTATCCTCCATATTTGAGCTGTACTGACAACGATCTGCTTACCCTACAAACTAGGAAATATTTTCGAGGTCAGGTAGACGGACACATCCTAAGAAACTTCACAACATTTACTTGCAGTCAAAATAAACATCCCGAAATCAAAACCTGTCTACATTTTCCGGCCGAATAAATCACGTTTTTAAAATGTGAAATATTCTTCACACAGATCGACGAAATCCTAATTAAAATCATTTTTAATTAGCCATTAAGTTGATCAAGCAAATTAAGCGCGCTGCGTACGAGACCACCCTCCCTTGATGTTCGTATTAGTAAGTAATTGGTACTCTGCGATGCGCGAAATATCGACGTTATCAGTACATGCGTAGGGCTTGGGTCCGTAGGACAGCGGAATGAGAATTTGTCATTTTCCTAACCAGCATTCTCCTGCCCTTACATATTAGGTTGGGGAAAAAGTCTTTTCGCATTATAGTATGTATGAACTTGTAATAAAATCTCTTTGGCTATACTATTTGTATCTGGCTGGTTTTGGTATCATTGAAAGTTTAAATTTTAAAGAACATAATTCCAAATTCAAATTAGGAAAATGTGTGATTTTCATTTGTTTTTCGTACCGTCAAGATGAGTGAATCTAATGAAGAAATTCGATACATTTTAAAATTTTACTACAAAAAAGGTAAAAATGCAACGCAAGCCGCGAAAAAAATTTGCGATGTTTATGGACCTAGTGTAGTGTCTGTGAGAGTAGCACAAATTTGGTTTAAGCGTTTTCAATCCGGAAATTTTGATGTCAAAGATGCACGTCGCTCTGGTCGCCCTATTACGGATAAAATGGATGCCATTTTTGAAAAAGTGGAGCAAGATCGGCATACCAGTAGTTACGACGTAGCTGAAGAACTGGAAATTGACCACAAAACAGTTTTGGCGCATTTGAAAAAAACTGGGTACACAAAAAAGCTCGACATTTGGGTACCTTACAAGCTCACTGAAAGAAACCTAATGAACCGTGAACTCATTTGTGATTCTTTATTACGACGTAATGAAACCGAACCATTTTTGAAGAAGCTGATAACTGGTGATGAAAAGTGGATCACGTATGACAAGAACGTGCGAAAAAGGTCGTGGTCAAAGGCCGGTCAGGCTTCACAGACTGTGGCGAAACCCGGGTTAACTCGCAACAAGGTGATGCTGTGTGTGTGGTGGGATTGGAAGGGCATTATTCATTATGAGCTGTTACCACCAAGCAGGACCATCGATTCTGAACTCTACTGCGAACAACTGATGAGATTAAAGCAAGAAGTTGAGAGAAAGCGGCCTGAATTAATCAACAGAAGGGGTGTGGTTTTTCATCATGATAACGCTAGACCTCACACATCTTTAGCCACCCAACAAAAATTAAGAGAGTTTGGCTGGGAGGTGTTAATGCAACCGCCGTATAGTCCTGACCTTGCACTTTCAGATTTCCACCTGTTTCGGTCTCTTCAGAACTCTTTAGGCAGTGTCAGGTTACCATCACGAGAGGACTGCCAAAACCACTTGTCGCGGTATTTTGACCAGAAGTCCCAAAATTTCTATAGCAATGGGATCATGTCCCTACCTACAAGATGGCAAAAAGTTATCGAACAAAATGGTACCTACATACTTTAGTTAAATGTAAATAAACTTTATTAAAAAATGTTTTGAATTTTCTTAAAAAATGCGAAGAAACTTTTTCCCCAACCTATTATTATCAGCACATGATTTTGCCACTGCTAAGACAGAAGCCTTTTCTCCACGAGAGGACGTAGACCGTAATCCACAACGCGGGCCCAGTCCGGGTTGGTAAATGTCATACGAGTAGGATTTTTTTTTTGGTTTTAGGATATGCCGGTTTCTTCACGATGTTTTTCACCGTTTTGAGAGCAATGTTAAAGAAATAATTCCCACAAAGTAAAACGCCTGTCTAGACTCGAACCTACGACCACAACTCATTAGTAGCTGCGGTTACCACTAGGCCATCATTGCGTTTGTTCCTATCCAAATTTATTTGGCGTCGGCGTGAAATGTGTTTTTCTTCCATACGAGTACTTCTCTATTAGTCGTCATCTCGTTAGTCACCCCTTTTCTAACCCTATCACTATTAACACAATCCATACATAGTTCATTTGACCTCCCCGTGCTCTTAGAGCTATCGACATTTAAACTCAAAACTTTCCTCACAATATTTTCTTCATTCCTCAGTGTATTATGCAACATTCAGTAGGTACCGGTACCACTTTCAGATTTCCTCTTATGTATTCGTTTTTCATAATTCCACTACCGAAGAGATGAAAAGGGGGATGAAGTTGTGTGGAAAGTCCTTTATTTTCAAAGTATACATTATTTTTATTATTTAGGCAAATGGTTGGTAACGAACGAAACGAAATTTCCGACAGCTACGCGAATGAAGTTGTGTGCAACAGCTAGTGCTATAAATTCGTGTAACACCACACATCTTAACATTCTCAAATTGACATTAACTGGGTCAATAAACATTCTGAATTGGAAGTATTTTATTTAGAATGTGACCACAATGGCAACAATGTCATCCGCCCATATTGCCGCCAGACAACCGTCTTCGAGTCCTTGGACTGGTCCGACAGCCTGACCCCACCTGTCATCACTGCATCTTGCAGGTGTCTTGCCCACTCCATTCGAGGACCATAACACGCTTTCCGATTTCGAAGTCTTTCGTACGTCTTTGTATCTCGAAATTGTAACTTGCACTATTACCCTGATGCCGCCTATTAGCTCTCAGCCTGTACAGCCTCCTGCGTGAGCGTCCATGTCTCAGTGCCGTACGTCATGGTGCGCAGGACACACTAGTAATAGTGGCGGGACTTCAGATATTGATTTGGCATCGCAAGCAAAACTTGTATGAGGCTGGCGCAGCAGCGTGGATTGGTAAAAGAAAAGATGAGGCTTATGCCAGCAGCGGATAGTGATGATAATGAATGTATGACCGTTCACCGTTTTTTTTTCGGAAACAAAAGTTTTAGTGTACAACAAGTTGATGTTACTAAGCTCTTTAATAGATGCTAATAAACACAGTTTATTTGTTGTATTGTAAGCCGTGAAGTTTTGGTTACGTTTTATAGCAAGTTGAACAGCATTTCTCGCCTTTACTACATATTAGAAAAGCAGAAGTTAGTTGAGTTATGCAGAGGCCTTTTAAAGTGCTTTTGTTAATAGTTAGTTACTGTTTTAATTACTGACAAAGATAGATAAATATGCCTTAAGAAGAATTCTACGAATCTTTCCATCCCTAAGTTTTCCTTAATGACAAACACAGCTAGTTTATACCTACACTAGTTTCCAGGAAATTACTCATTTTAATGATTTACTATAACAATGCCAAAAGGTAGTTAGTTCAAAGTAAATATTACAGGTTCCATAACATCATCATTATCATCATTTCAGCCGTAACAATTTGTCCTCTCCCAATTAGGGGGGGGGGGGGGGGGGTTAATATGAAAAATATAATAAACTCACACCCACGCCTTTTTCCCATGGAGGTAAGCAGAAACTACAGAACGCCAACTGCTGCGTTTGTTTTTGCCTCGATTACCTTCATACACGCACGCCTATTGCGAGTACTACTATTCATAGTATTACAACACTGAGCTAGTCATGTTCACCCATATTACTACCTTTCAAAGCTGCCATCAAAAGCCCATCAACCACTCTTTGAGAAATAAAGAGTCAAAGTCAAAGTATCTTTATTGTGGGATATATAAGTTACAGGGTCTTAACAATACATTAAAGTATCAATATGTCCTGCCTTATAGGCATACAATAATTATGTAGGTAGATATTGGCATAAACATTTGGAATTATTATAGATGGTAAGTTATTATAAATGTAAAAGTACAGTGAAACTATCACATGGTCAATACTAATGCATGTCAAATACGGTGAAACTAATACATGGTCAATACTTATATATGTCAAAATACAGTGGA
The DNA here is from genome assembly GCA_947507805.1 of Aporophyla nigra. Taxonomy (NCBI): domain Eukaryota; kingdom Metazoa; phylum Arthropoda; class Insecta; order Lepidoptera; family Noctuidae; genus Aporophyla; species Aporophyla nigra. The sequence goes on along the minus strand of OX382291.1, from coordinate 4,492,810 downwards.
ACTAATAAATGGTTAACAATTCAGGAAATCTTGGATCGTGTATCAATTAAAAAGAGCCATTAATATGTGTGTCTTACATGACTAAACAGAATCTATTATTATTTTGAGATAACACTTAACTAAGCAGTACCCTAATTGCGAAACGCACTATCTATCAGAATCTGAATCGGATTGAAGATTATTTCTACTCCATTGCGTCATTTGTTCGAAAAAGTTGCCGGCTCAGCAACGTAAATAACGCAATGAATGGCGTTTAACTATCAAAATGAAACCAATTCCTACTGATAGCAAGTTACGCAATTACCCCTCCGATCTAAGTCGAGTTACGTTTTTGTATTGCTCAGGGGGTGGTATCGGAAGGCCAAATCTCATTGTCAGTGACAATCAATTGTCAAAAACTTGTAAAAAAAATATGTAAACTGGAGGTGGCTCCAGTTGAGTTTGCCAGCGTTTGAGAGACTTCGTCAAGTCTTTTCGTTGCCTATCCCGCAATGTCTGAAGACTAAGGATTTCAACCAGTGCATCCTGCCCGTTATGACATACGGTGCCGAAACATGGACACTGACAGTTGGGTTCCATGCTCAGCGCGCTATGGAGCGGGCTATGCTCGGAGTTTCTTTGAAGGATAAAATCAGAAATGAAATTATCCAGAAAAGAACTGGAGTTACCGACATAGCTCGCAGAGTAAGCAAGTTGAAAGTGGCAGTGGGCTGGTCATGTCTGTCGAAGGACAGATGGCCGGTAGAGTAGTCGAAACCGAGTGAAGACCGCGTATCAGCAAGCGTAAGGTGGAACGCCCTCAGCTAGGTGGACCGTCGACTTAAAAAAAGTGGCTGGTGCAGATTGGATGCGGAAGGCGGAGGACAGGGTGTTGTGGCGCAGCATGGGAGAGGCCTATGTCCAGCAGTGGACTGCGATAGGCTGAGTTGATTGAAATTTTGACGTGAACTATTATATCTTATCTAATGATAATAAAAGGAAATCTGTCAACTACTCACCTAATAAAAATTATATCACTGAGCTGTGCATTTACCTACCTATTTTGAATTCTAATTAAAACTGCAAAATTCTTTTCGTAGTCATTGTTTTCAACTAACGTTGAATCGAATGACTCCGAAAATAATCATACTAATATTATAAGTTTGTTTGTTACGCTTTCACGCGAAAACTGCTTAACCGATCATCTGCTTAAATAATCATACTAATATTATAAATGTAAGTTTGTTTGTTACGCATTCACGCGAAAACTGCTTAACCGATCATCTGCTTAAATAATCATACTAATATTATAAATGTAAGTTTGATTGTTACGCCTTTCCACGAAAACTACTTAACCGATCATCATGAAACTTTGTACACATATTCTTGGAGGTATTAGAAGTAACATAGGTTACTTTTCATGAAAACAAAAGAAACTATATTTATTGTTATTTTTAACACGAACAAAGCTGCGAGCTAAAGCTAGTTTTAAAATAACTCCCGACACTCCAATCGAACGCAAACTCCAAACACAATCGAACCCATAGCTATTTTGAACCTTAAGTTGCCCCGATGCGCTATTGTCAAAGACCCAAAATAAAACTTCTTAACGTGCCTTAACTTAATTTTTAAGTGCTTCACTTAATTTTTCAAGTAATATATTAAAAAAGGGGTTGTATACCACACATTTACAACGGTTTATTTACAACTAACACATTTCGTGGGACTCGCGTTAGATTTTTAAGCTGCCAAAACCAGCGAACTATCTTTGGCGGGAAAAATTGTGCCGGCAAGTCGCATAATATGCACACGAAGTTTTAATGTCAGTGGCGTAACAGGCGATGACATTGAGTTGAAGAAAAAAATATACCAAAAGAAAACCTGACAAACATTTTACCTTTTCACAAGAAAAAAATAATGCACTTAATAAATAACGTAGAGGTTTTCTCGTAAATCAATTAGTTTTTGTAATCACGCTAGCGTGAGACCAGAAGAGCTCATATTTAATAACAAGTGTGGATATGTAATCAAACAATAGTACGCACGGCTGACGGGTCGAGCTATACTTTTCCAGTATAAGCTGACCTCTTATCGCAAGAAAAAAATCTACACAATGCGAGCTCAGCTAAAATTGGAAAAGTATAGCTTGATGTGTAGCCATGTACCAAAGTATATTGCACGCTGTTGATTAAAGGACAGTCATCACCGACCGGACATATGTACTTGCGCATACGCAATTACCTACACAGTGACGGAAAAGAAGTCATCATTCTATTGTCTATAATTCTATATGAGTATATCTGTAAATATAGACAACAATTAAAGACTAACACGGCAATAATATGGGTACAGTTGATTACGGAAGTGTTTACATATTTTTGTATTTTTCCGTGTGTTCCGGACGTAAAGATTAGCACAATCCCATTTCTTCCCGTGGGTGTCGTAAGAGGCGATTAAGGAGCTTACTAGAGAATTGGCAGCAGCGTTCTCTATGCGTTTTACCACCATACTGCGATCGCCTTATGACAAATCCCTCACATTGAGAGAGACCCATGACCAACAGTCGACGTCGTTTGGCTAAAATGAATGAAGTGATGATGATGATGATTATTTTATAACATCTCATCATCAGCAGCCCACTGCTGGGACACAGGCCTCCTCTCGGTGAGAGGGAGCGGGCCATAATCCACCACGCTAGTCCAGTGCGGGTTGGTAGATGTCACATGTCTTCGAATTATAACATAATTCATCATTTTCATTTTATAACATCTATTATACCGTGTACCGTGTGGTGCCGGACGTAAAGAATAACACCACCCCATTTCTTCCCGTGGGTGTCGTAAAAGGCGACTAAGGGACTTACTAGAGAATGGGCAGCAGCGTTCTCTATGCATTTTACCACCATACTGCGATCGCCAACCCGCCTGCCAAGCGTGGCGATTATGGCAAAGCCCCCCAAATTGGGGGAGGCCTAAGTCCAGCAGTGGACGTCTTACGGCTGAAAATGATGAACATCTATTATTGATTTATTTTTGTTGTAAGCTCCACTAACTAGAATCTAGGCTGTAGTTAATTATGTATTTAAGAAAGGCTTAGTTTCAAGAATACAGTAAGAATAGAATACAGAAGTTTTATCGAGATCCCCTAATCCCCGACCATCATGAAAAGTTTTCCTCATCATACCTGCAATTGCCTGCAAGCAGAAACTCAAATACTTCACTAAAATCAATCGGTCGAGTCTTTTGGCAAACTATGTTGGGGTCGGCTACTATTTTAACTGGATGCAGCTGAATACCAGTATTTTACATGGAGCTACTATCTATCTAACCTCTGCTACCCATTAACTGGATATTACGATACCCCTTGATAAGACTGGGTTGTCAGTTTGTTGGCCACTTCTTCTTCCCAGCTAAAGCACTAGGCGGGCGTTTTGGGGGACTGTCTTTTGTAATTTTGACGTTCGAAAAGTGCTGATCCTCAGCCTAATTTGAATAAATGACTTTTGATTTTGATTTTGTCAGACTTTTCGGCTTCTGACTACCCGTGATGACAGACAAAGATGCACTAAAACAGCCGGTTTAACGTGTTTTCCGAGGCACGGAGGATGGTCACCCATCCAACAAATGACCGCGGCAAGCGTTGCTTAACCTTCAATGAACCCACGCGGCTGTTATTATTTACCCACGGGCTCCTCTCAAATACTAAACTGTTTCCTTAACATTCAAAAACTATACCGTTTACAGGCAAAAGTGCATTATTTTATGAAACAGACGGAAACACGTAAACCAAATAAAGAGCACCGGCTGTAAGTAAACAAGTGGTTAAGGCGGCGAGCACTCCCACAGCTCCCTCTCCTATAAATGAGCGCATCGGAGCTTTTACCCGAGTTCAAATCCCCCCCCCCCCCCCCCACTTCCGCAGACAAACAAAATCTCTCACCGCCGAGTCCCCCAGTCCCCACCGGATAAAGGTACCCGTAGATTACGACCTCTATTTTGTCGATGGCTAATGTCTACAACGTACCAACACAGCACCAAGTTTTTTCGAAAAATTGGTCCCGTGAGTAACTCCAATATTTTTTTTTTTTACACGCTTTATATTAGCTTCACTTGTATGTTTGTATATTTGTATGTTTGTATATTTGTATGTTTGTTTGTAACCGACTCCTTATAGTGCGATTTTGACCCACTTTAAACGACCAGATTTCATTCAAACTTTGCACACCTGTCAAGGACTGATGACAATGCAATAATTTCATAAACTTGTGCCATTATCCTTGCCAGGGTTACCAGGACAGCAAAAAAACTGTCACAAACTACGCTGACATACGTCTCAAAATTCGAAATACCCTAAAAAATAGAAAATAAATAATAGTTAAAAAAAAACTAAAAAACACGCTTCCATGGAAAACCAAACTAAAAAGTACAAAATAATGGAAAAAAAGCGTGGGGTGCCTGATATCAATAAAAAAATACCTTAAAAGCACCCCACGCTTTTTTTCCATTATTTTGTACTTTTTAGTTTGGTTTTCCATGGAAGCGTGTTTTTTAGTTTTTTTTTAACTATTATTTATTCATCATTTTTTTCTCCTTCCTCGATCACCTGCCTGATATAATGTAAGTATCCGAGAAAAATCAAGAAAATCTGACCAATTCCTTTGTTAACAGCCACTTTGGTGTGACTTTCAGCAGTTAGAAAAAGGGAAATTAAACGTTACGACTGACCAAATTGAGTTCATTTCATAAGCTTAATAAAATCAATTCTTCTTTTGTCGCATTTTTACCAGCACTTAAGATTAACTTAGGTCTGTCGAATAGTACTTGTCAAGATATATACAATCTTTAGAACAAATGAGCTTTTCAAGTGGCGCGGTACATCGATGGTATTAGAGAGAGAGAGAGATATTTTTAATCGTGAAGCTGCAGCTGACCAATTGCATTAAGTGTTTAAAATTTTAAATATATCCTAAATTTTAAACAAATTTAGGATATATTTTACTAATAAATTAAAAAAAACACTACAAACTGAAAAAAAAAATTTTGAAAGTATATGTATATGTACTTATTTCTTTTTTTTTCGTTATTTTTTTTTACTACCGAAATTGAAGATAGACTAAATATGTTATTTTATTTTTGAAATTCGTTATTTTTTTTTTCCTTTTTTGATCTGTGACCTACCCCACCCAAATTCTTATAGCTTTATATAAGTAAATAACAGAGGAAAGTATTATAACATCATCAAAATAAACTAAGTGAAAAAATAACCAACTAATAGGTTGGTGAAAAAGTTTCTTCGCATTTTTTAAGAAAATTCAAAACATTTTTTAATAAAGTTTATTTACATTTAACTAATGTATGTAGGTACCATTTTGTTCGATAACTTTTTGCCATCTTGTAGGTAGGGACATGATCCCATTGCTATAGAAATTTTGGGACTTCTGGTCAAAATACCGCGACAAGTGGTTTTGGCAGTCCTCTCGTGATGTTAACCTGACACTGCCTAAAGAATTCTGAAGAGACCGAAACAGGTGAAAATCTGAAGGTGCAAGGTCAGGACTATACGGCGGATGCATTAACACCTCCCAGCCAAACTCTCTTCATTTTTGTTGGGTGGCTAAAGATGTGTGAGGTCTAGCGTTATCATGATGAAAAACCACACCCCTTCTGTTGATTAATTCCGGCCGCTTTCTCTCAACTTCTTGCTTTAATCTCATCAGTTGTTCGCAGTAGAGTTCAGAATCGATGGTCCTGCCTAGTGGTAACAGCTCATAATGAATAATGCCCTTCCAATCCCACCACACACACAGCATCACCTTGCTGCGAGTTAACCCGGGTTTCGCCACAGTCTGTGAAGCCTGACCGGCCTTTGACCACAACCTTTTTCGCACGTTCTTGTCATACGTGATCCACTTTTCATCACCAGTTATCAGCTTCTTCAAAAATGGTTCGGTTTCATTACGTCGTAATAAAGAATCACAAATGAGTACACGGTTCATTAGGTTTTTTTCAGTGAGCTCGTGAGGTACCCAAATGTCGAGCTTTTTTGTGTACCCAGTTGTTTTCAAATGCGCCAAAACTATTTTGTGGTCAATTTCCAGTTCTTCAGCTACGTCGTAACTACTGGTATGCCGATCTTGCTCCACTTTTTCAAAAATGGCATCCATTTTATCCGTAATAGGGCGACCAGAGCGACGTGCATCTTTGACATCAAAATTTCCGGATTGAAAACGCTTAAACCAAATTTGTGCTACTCTCACAGACACTACACTAGGTCCATAAACATCGCAAATTTTTTTCGCGGCTTGCGTTGCATTTTTACCTTTTTTGTAGTAAAATTTTAAAATGTATCGAATTTCTTCATTAGATTCACTTATCTTGACGGTACGAAAAACAAATGAAAATGACACATTTTCCTAATTTGAATTTGGAATTATGTTCTTTAAAATTTAAACTTTCAATGATACCAAAACCAGCCAGATACAAATAGCCAAAGCGATTTTATTACAAGTTCATACATACTATAATGCGAAAAGACTTTTTCCCCAACCTAATATTTTTCATTCAAATAGGTTCATAAATACCGAAGTACTGAGGTAACTAACCTAACCAACATTAAAGAAATACACCGAATTGAGAACCTCTTTCTTTTTTAAGTCGTTTAAAAGACAATGAAATATTTTTTTAAGTGAAACTTCTTTAGATGCGTTGAGTAATTTTTGGAATGAAAAACAATTATGGATTCGCGTCACCGAAAAGTTGTTATAGCAGTGTATCTGAAGCTATAAAAGTGACATATTAAGCTACATTATTGTTTTCATTTCTTCAAATTCAACGTTAGTTTTTTTATTAATCTGTCACATACGTGACAAACCCCTCTGTGTCCACCTGTACATAGACAGGCTGTTATTAATACTGGTGGCGACTAATTAAACTTAACCCGTAGTTATGTGACGGACGGATTATAATTTCTCTTTAGTTCATCAGCAGCATGTTTAGTGACGTCACACTTGTCGTAACTCCGTGTTTCTCTGCTTTATGCTAAGTAAGATCCACTTGATGATCTGACGGTGTTAATCACCATTTGTGACGGCAGGCGGTGTTGATAATGGCATTATTATTGGTATAGGATTCAGGACATTAATATATGACTAACTAGTTTCTGACCGCGACTACAGTCGCGCGAAATGTCATAAAGATTCAGCGCAATAGTAAAAACGACCTGTATCACATATTTTTTTCGCTAACTTTGCAGTTTGGATGTAAGGCCCAATATAAATGTTCTTTGTTCTGTTAATTAATGTTCATATTTTTATTTGCATTGCATAATTTTAACAAGATGTTGATGCTAATAGCCTAATACTCAATAAAAAAAGAGTAAGTAGCTTGACGTCAATTGTAAAGAGTTAGTTGGTTATGTCATGTAGAGAGGATGAATGGAAGGCGACCGACAAAAGGCCGGGAGGCGACGCCATTGGAGACATATAGTGACCGTTCTGGTGATCGTCTTCAGATAAGTCAGGTGCGCAGTGCTCACAGCTCCGGCGTGCGTGTATGACCAGATGTATGAACGTACACAAGCAAAAAAGAGTATGCTAGGATCGTATTAGGTAGCGTTCTGTAATTTCTGCGTACGCCCAGGAAGGGGGCAGATGGAGTGAGTTTCTTTGTATGTGTCAATAAAAATGTTTTTAGTAAAAAAACTTAGTCGGTAATCTTGCAGTAAGATTAGAAAAGGTTCACTAAAAAACTTTATTGGTCTTATATGTATAGTTTTTGAAAGGGTTGCTCTTCAAAGGCCCACATGTAATTTATTTATCGCGACTCCAAGTCTGAATAAGCAAGATCTATACACAATTTTCTAAAGTAGGCAATTTTATAAAATAAATTTTGGGCAGGTTAAACCCAGACAAATCCTAAAAAAAGTTAAGAGTTTCTAAGTATGGAATTTCAACTTACCTATGATTAATTCATTTCGGAACCTTTGATTTTTGCTATATCACATTCTCGCTTTACTATACTTTGTAATAACTTTATTTGACCCTCTATAACCTCTTTCAAACTCCTCCTCATATTGATGAACCTTCATTGAACTCCAATGCTTATAAAAAGTTAAGGACATGGGAAATTACATGCTGTGACTGATTACAAGCCTTTCGCAAAAATTACAGGCGTCCGTTTAGTAGGAACGGCCTAAATAACTAATAAGCTTTAGAAAATAATGAGCTTATCATAAATGAACTATCATTGATTACAAAGTGGAAACGCAATGAAAACCCAACATTTCCCAGTGATTATTTTAGTTATAAAGCCGTATTGCATACCAATTTGGAGAAATAAATTGAAAGGATAGTGTAGAAAAATGGTCGATGGAAAAATAGGCATATGGTTTTATGGGATAGGTCTCCCTACACAATTATGAAAACCATATTTACCATCATTTACCATTGTTCAAGGGGCTTCTAAATCTGACTCTGGCAAATACTCCAACGGGTTTAAAAGGAGAGTTAGTTTGTTGGTTGTTTTATTTTTTTAAATCATTTTTTATCAAATGTTTATTAAAATATAATACGCAACCGTAACACGTATATGGCTTTACAGAATTATATTAATTAAAATGGTCCCTCCAAATTTTTATAATCACATTGAAATTCTATTTCATTTCATACCTACGTTATATGGTATAGAATGATATTTTGTTCAACATACAGTTTGGATGCAGAAGGCGGAAGACAGGGCGGGCGTGTTGTGGCGCAGCATAGGAGAGGCCTCAGTCCAGTGCTTTTTTGTGATTTTTCACAAAAAAAAAACACGTCATATCATTTTTATTACGCGGGAATTCCCTTGATGTTAATTTCGGTCTTATCTTAAGAAGAGCATACATACTTGACCTTAAACTGGTGCAAGTATTTGTAAAGCACTTTTGTAGTTAGATTATAGCATAAAAACTCTTGAACGATATTAGGGTAATGAAATAAGTAACAACACATTATTTTTCTAAAGATATATATGTCGTGGATTGATGGCGCTACGGTGCGACAGACAGTGTCATCTAGCAAGTAGTTTTGTAACTAAATTACAAAAATATCGTTACCGAAAACGCAAGCGCGCCCTATCGTTGGTAGAGGGGATGCCGTGAGCAGAAGAAAGGAGTGTGGCGACAGTCGAACTCCAACAGTCTTAGCAGACGCTCAGTACCAACGCACGTGTTTGTTTCGCATACAGCCTAGTTTTATAAATAAAGTTATTCTGTTCAAATTATCTTCTGTTCGAGTACCTACCCACATCTAAGTAAAACTATGTCGGATCGTGAAGAAGACCCAATGCCTCGTATCTCGGCCACCCAGGCTGCCACATATATGTGGGGCCCGTTGTACACACACGTTTTTTGACGTGAAAAATTCCGGTGAATTCGCCGTATGTTGGCACGGTCGTCCGGTTTGTATGATCACTATGGAAGTTTGTTCACGGACATGTTTCATGTACTACGTAGACCATCGTGCATACACCTAAGCATGGTTACGGTGTTTCAGATAGCCTTAATTAGTTCTGCCACTGATGAATGCTAAGTGGTGGGACGATAGAGCAGCTTCAATACATTTAATAGTAAACTTCCTTCTCATCCTATTTGGAGAGGCTTTTTTTTTTTCTGGATGAGAAATCATCAAATGACTTCTCCCGCTCTGGGCGGAGTGGGAAGGCGTGTCAGACTTTTACTGACTAAAACCCACCCGTGTTCCTTCAGTTGCCCATGTGCCAGGGTCACGGTATCTCTTTCGAACAATCTCGCGACCCTGGCAGGCGTCGGTCCTAGCAGACCCCTTCAGTGCTGCTGACATCTCTTAGAGGCGCGCGTGGAACACTACGCGCCGTCGACCCGAGCCTGGTCCTTACCGCCCGCAAGCTCGCGCCTACGGTGGCCGGGAGTCCGCTATAGACTCCCGACGCCCGGGGCGTCTCCTCCTGCGGCGGCTAGGGACGTGAGGGCGCAGAGACTGCCACTCCCTCACGCGCCCCGCCTCCTCCTTCGCGAGCATTACTGCTTCGCAGAAGGAGGTGACGGCTTCCCATGCCCTCTCGCTCCGTACCATGCATCTATTTAAAAAATACTTTAAATACTATTTATTTTTCAGAGATAGTTTTCGACAATAAGTCGAAATAGGTACTTATTTATTTTACAATTTGACCATAATATACTTTATTGGTAATACAAAAAGTAGGACTGCCACGATCACGGATTTGTTCGAAAGAATTACCGTGGCCCTGGCATATGGGCAACTGAAGGAACACGGGTGGGTTTTAATCAGTAAAAAGTCTGACCACCCACAGCGAGAAAAGTCATTCGATGACAGCCAACCCAGAGAAAAAAGGGGAACAAAAAGTAGACAACCCTAGACGCGGCGGTACGGCAGGGCGCCGCCGCCGGGGCCCGTCGCCGTATGCATCGTCCGGTGGTTTGGTGGTGAACAAGCCTACAAGCTAATATACAAGCTCACTCGATCAACCTAGAGGGCAAATAGCGCGTCGTACCGGAAAAAATCGTCCCGTGTACAACGGCCCTTAGGGTAATGTTGTTACACTCTTTCCGAACGCTTTACACTAGAAGCATTTTAGTTGAACAACGAAAGTGCACAAGAAAGTGCAAAATGTTTGTTACTCTCTCACTACTCTCCTCTCACACACGGATTCGTTCAGCGCTGTAATGTTCAATTTTCATTGTTAATCAATGAATTTTAAAATCTGCTTACATTATTCAGAACTGCGACCAGAGCAACCTTCTGCATGTATCTTTATATTTCTAAGTGTCTTTATAGCGCTTCTTCTTTGAGAGCAGATTTCTAGGAACTTGTTAGAAAACACTTCGTTTCATGAAAATTGAATATTTGAAGTAAGAAAAAGGATGTTAAAAACATAGATAACATTGCTGTAAGATAACATTTTGTAAGAGTAATCGTAAGGAATTGATTCCATTAAGGGGTTTGGAACTAACAAATACACGTTTATGCCCAGCAGTGGGTGAATTCGGACTGTGGATGATAATAATGAATAAGGAATTGCTTCCAAACTGTCCCAAAAAGTTTTTTAAATCCACGTAAAAAAACTTACAGAAATAAACTATCTTCTTACAATATCTTAGGACAACCAACACACCGTTATCTGATCCCAAACTAGGCAGAGCCTGTACTATGGCAACCAGACAGCTGATAAACATACTTAATATATTTCTAAATACATACATATTATAGATAAATTACACCCAGACACAGAACAAATGATTGTGTACATCACACAAAGATTTGTCCTGGGTGGGAATCGAACCCACGACCTCAGCCTTAGCAGTCAGGGTCATTAACCACTAGACTAACAGGCCAGTTTCTCCATCTTCCCAGTGGAGTAGGCAGAAACCACAGAACGCCATCTGCTACAATCATTACACACTCCTTCTGCCACGATAACGTTCATACATCTCATCATTCACGCACGCTGGTAACGAGTACAACGCACCTGATCTTTCTCAAGAACATCACTAATAAGGTATGGTATATGTCCTCGTAGGGCGTCCCAAGATAAGATACCTTTTAAGGTAATTACTAATCATGTTAAGAGTTACCTACTCACCGAGTTATAGGTATTAAACATCTTACAAGTTACTTACTAACCAAATCTCCAACAGTAATGCTATTGAGAAACCAAGATAACACAAACTCAACTTCCCCCATAAAAAACAAACTGTAACCGATAATCCTAATCCCTACATCACATCCTCCACATTAAAGGCCTTAATCGCAAATCCGAAAACAATCTGATTACATATGCATCACATAAATAGGTAATACAGTACAAATGCCGCAATTAATATTGTCAATTAAGAGTGGCCACGATTGACGGACGATCTGAAATCTCTGATTCATATGCGAGAACGAACGGTAGCACAGTTAGAATTAATAATGAACGGACACGGCTCGGCCGCACGGGCATAGGAACGATCGGACATGACATTAGGGCTTGAAATACCGGTGTTTTGGGGAACTGTCACAATTCGCCTTGGTCTTCTTCTGAGTGTGTCGATAACAATCTAAATCGACTGGCCTGTTAGTCTAGTGGTTAGTGACCCTGACTGCTAAGACTGATGTCGTGGGTTCGATTCCCACCCAGGAAAAATCTTTGTGTGATAAGCACAAACATTTGTTCTGTGTCTGGGTGTAATTTATGTATAATATGTATGCATTTAGAAATATATATTTATCAATTGTCTGGTTCAGGACTCTGACTAGTTTGGGATCAGATAACGGTGTGTTGGTTGTCTTAAGAATATATTTATTTACTATTTTATCAAAAAAAAAAAAACAAAAAAAAATAGTCAACCCACAATTTGGCGACAGCATGGCACTTTCTGCAGCGTCTATAAAGTTCTGTAGGTACCGTGCAAACCGTAGGACACGCTGAACAAGATATTAAGTGCCTCATTGTTTGCACACCACCATATTTACTTAAAGACTTCCAGTAAAACTAAGGTGACTGATGTCCAGGTGCGATATTTTCAACAGGTGGAACGAATGGGTTTGGTAAGAAAGCAACATCTCGCCACACGCTTAGCCTTTGTGTTTTACCGTAACCAGAGTAGAAACTGTACTCTAAAAAAGTGTCCATGGAGTTTGTTGACCGTTCTTCTCCATAGGTAACTTACTACGCTTTAGGATGGGCAACTAGCTTCATCTTTCTGATTCACCGTGACAAATGTGCCTGTAATTGGTTTATTTGGAATAAATGCTTTCAATTTCAGTTTGAGGTTTAAACCAGCCTATAGCCTTTCTTAGCAATTGAGCTATCAAATACAAAAATATTTTTTCAAATTAGATTGGTAGTGCCAGAGATTAGGGCGTTTAACCAAACAATCAAACTTTTCAGCTTTTATCTATTCTAATATTATAAAGCTGAAGAGTTTGTTTGTTTGTTTGATTGAACGCGCTAATCTCCGGAACTACTGGTCCGAATTGAGAAACTATTTTTGTGATTGATAGCCTATTTATTGAGGTAGGCTATATGCTATATAACATCACGTTACAACCAAGAGGAGCGGAGCAGTAATGTAAAATGTTGCTAAAACGGGGAAAATCCCACGGGTAAGCGATTCGACGCGACGGGAAGGGTCGGGGGAACAAGAAATTTAACGCGGACGAAGTCGCGGGCAGAAGCTAGTATTAGCATATAGAGAGATATTCAATCGAATAGTTAACTAAGCATTTCATTTAACTTACTTCAATAGAATATGTGACCGACGAGTTTGATTTAATAAACAATGTGTTTCAAGTTGATTTACATACCTACTTACTTCTCCAATTCCACATACCGCATAAACTAAAAAAAAGTTCTTAAATTTTAAACAATAGTGCCGATTCCCTTATTCACAAACTAAACTAAATTTAAGTTCAGTGCATCTTTTTCTTTCTATTTCATTAAGAAAAGGACAGAAGATAAATTTTAGTTCAGTCCTGTCAAATTAATCAGCGCTTGACGTAAATTGACGTAATTTTAGTAGGCAAGTTTTTAATCACGTCTAAACTTGTATGGAGCGCTGATTAATTTGACAGGACTGAACTAAAATTTATCTTCTGTCCTTTTCTTAATGAAATAGAAAGAAAAAGATGCACTGAACTTAAATTTAGTTTAGTTTGTGAATAAGGGAATCGGCACCACTGACTACTAAACTGAGAATTGCAGTAAATATTCATTTGAACCGAGGAGTCTTTTCTTTGGATTAATGACTAACCTCAACGTTCTTATTTCATCAAATATTGAGAAGATATTAAACAGAGTAATTTTAAAAGAAGCATTTAGCAAGCACTCGATTAAATTCATAATGAATCTTTACAAAGAAGACGTGTTCTGTCATTAAAACTGATGGCCAACTATCAGTAAAAAAAAGAAAACTTATTAAGGCGATCCATAAAAATGAACTTTTCATCTCAACAATGTAATATTCATGTTCGAGTGTGAATAACTTTAAAACAAGTAATTACACTTAAAATAACCCCGTAGGGAAACAAGTCTTGTCGATAAAGATTGTACGATTGCAAACATTGTATCGAATATTAAAATAATAAAAAACTTGCTAGAACATGTCCTACCAGACCACGTTTGAATAACAAGATAGTTCAATGCTATTATAATGCAGAATATCTAATATTATAGATGCGAAAGTCTGTTTATATGTTTGCTTGTATAGCTGGTTGTTAAACTCAGAGAAAGCGTATATTGCAGTTAATAGTTACCTATAGCCGGTTACGTTTATAAATGGATAAATTTGTTGGGAGAAATAAATTGTGACAAGGTTTGCTATATGCGAGAAGCACACCGGACCGCCACTTCTCGTCCGTCCGTCTTGCAACTGCCTCTGAGACATCCAAATATGCTGGACATCTTTCAGCTGAAATGATGAAGATGAAGGTTTGCGACTCATTTCTACCTAATAATAATAAAACTCATCGATCGAACACCTCAGGGAGATTTAATTGCGCGGCTGGGTCGAGAGCTTGATTCAGAAAGCAGTACTCCTGGACACGGCACGCACAGTCACGAGGTTTGTCTCTCGAGAGCCCTGACCCCCGGTAGCTTAGACCCTGCTCCTGATACCGATGAGCCACTATTTTACACGCTTTATATTAGCTTCACTTGTCTGTTTGTATGCATGTTTGTATGTTTGTTTGTAACCGACTCCTTATAGCGCGATTCTGACCCACTTTAAACGACCAGATTTCATTCAAACTTTGCACACCTGTCAAGGACCGATGACAATGCAATAATTTCATAAATTTGTGCCATTATCCTTGCCAGGGTTACCAGGACAGCAAAAAAACTGTCTTCGAAAACTACGCTGACATACGTCACAAAAAACGCTGACAAACGACATAAAATACGCTGACATACGTCACAAAGTACGCTGACATACGTCACAAACTACGCTGACATACGTCACAAACTACACTGACATACGTCACAAACTACGCTGACATACGTCTCAAAATTCGAAACACCCTAAAAAATAGAAAATAAATAATAGTTTAAAAAAACTAAAAAACACGCTTCCATCGAAAACCAAACTAAAAAGTATTTTTTTTTAGTTTTTTAAAACTATTATTTTAATTATATTTGTATATGTTACTGTCTGATTTTTGTAAAAATATTTTAAAATGTACTTGATAAGTAAGAACATAAATAAATAAACGTAAAAACTCATCTTAACAAATAAATAAAATTGGATTGTCTTCTTGTATGTATCAAAATAACAAATTTTACTAAATGCAAGTGTACTCATTTACATAATAATATCAAAAAAAGACTCCCTGGCAGATAAGATCTCAGTAACATCGGGTCTCAGTAATTAATTGTTCACCACGAGAATAAATGAATGATGTTCCCCCTCCCTCCTCCCTACCACCTAAAAAACCGGCTTTTCATTTGGAACTATCCGGGAAAAACCAAATGAAAGATGAGCAAGTCAATTTTGAGCAAAACCAACTGACGATAAATCCACTCAAGAAACCAACGAAAATAGCATCTTCCTCATAAAGATATTGCTATTGGATATCGCTTGGTCAGATCAATCGGTTCCTAGTTCCGATGTTCGTGTAATATTAGCACAATGCGCTGTCCACCCGCCGCTGTTCGTCACAAATTAACGCGTACATGGAGCGGACGCCACTCAGATGCTATTGAAGAATCACTTTGACTATATCACTATATTGAGCACGTTTATTGAAAACATCACTATACAGCGACAAAATAAATGAATGGCAATACTTTACCCACATTTTTAACACTAGAAGCGCTGATCATACCGACTGAGGTAAATTTGGATAAAAAATTATGTATATTGCAATTACGTGGTTGAAGTCTCGTATAAATAATAAATATAATAATCATCATATATCATGAAAAGTCATAAAAAGTTACGATTATATGCATAATAAAATATTAATTAGAGCAGGAAGAACATCGAAATGGGTCAAATTTGGGACGCCCGAACTTCTAGTGTTAAAACGGTAACGGTGGAGTTTCCTACCCATTCTTCTCCATACGAAACTACCTTTTGGAATGGGCGACTACAATCAGTTTTATTTGAATGTAAATTTTGACGTTCAAGAGTGCCTTTTAATGTGCCTATTTGAAATAAAGGCTTTGACTGTGACTTTGAGAATCAATAACGAAACCTAAAGAAATTATTGCTTTTTTTCCTATATAAATGCTTTTGGCGTTGCAAAAATGGCGGAAATAATGACGCCATTTTGTTTCTAACCGACTGCATTATGGACATTTACAGTTCGTCTGCATGTTTTTTTGTTAATGTATGGTCCGTATGCTTCAGGCGTAGTCCCATATTAATTTTAGTAGCTTTGCTTGGGTATTTTTTGCGTCAGCTTCGATATTACGTTTTTAATAAACTTTGTGTATTTTATGATGTTATATTATTTCCTGTTACTGTAGTTTACATAGCATATAGAAAATGGGCTGGGATAGGTACCATATGCACTTCCGACGTTTGGCTCCCAGACTGGAGCGGGCTGGGGCTGCCTTAAAGCGGCTCCTGCCCAATCTGGGGGGTCCAAACGCCTCCTACCGAAGGCTCTACACGGGGGTCGTGCGGTCCATGGCCCTCTACGGGGCACCGGTGTGGGCGCCCTAATTGAGGCTGCGCCCAGCGCGCCGGTTGAGTGCGGCCCAGAGGGTCGTGGCCATCCAATTAATCCGGGGATACCGCACGGTCTCGTGCGAGGCGGCGAGCCTCCTTGCCGGAGTGCCGCCATGGGATCTGGAGGCAACGGTCCTCGCGCACATGTGGGAATGGCGCGAGGAGGCGAAACGCCGGGGCGAAACTCCGCTGCCGCGACAAATCGCGGCACGGCGGATAGAGCTCCGGTGTGATCTCATGGCGACATGGCGGGTACGATTGTCGCAACCCAGTGCTGGGCACGCCACAATTGCGGCGGTAAGTCCCCTCTTTGAGGAGTGGATAGAGAGGCGTCACGGCGTCCTCACCTTCCGCCTGACGCAGGTTCTCACCGGGCATGGTTGTTTCGGTGGGTTCCTGTTCAGGATAAAGCGGGAGGATACGCCCGGGTGTTTCCATTGTGAGAATCGTCTAGAGGACACGGTGGAGCATACGGTTGAGGTGTGCCCTGCCTGGGCGGAGCACCGCTGTGTCTTCGTGGAGGCGATCGGCGGCGGCGACCTCTCGCGTCCGGCCCTGGTGCGAGCCATGGTACGGAGCGAGAGGGCATGGGAAGCCGTCACCTCCTTCTGCGAAGCAGTAATGCTCGCGAAGGAGGAGGCGGGGCGCGTGAGGGAGTTGCAGTCTCTGCGCCCTCACGTCCCTAGCCGCCACAGGAAGAGACGCCCCGGGCGTCGGGAGTCGATAGTGGACTCCCGGCCACCGTAGGCAAGAGCTTGCGAGCGGCGAGCAATAAGTAACTCGCCGCCCGGTAAGGACCAGGCTCGGGTCGACGGCGCGTAGTGTTCCACGCACGCCTCAAAGAGATGTCAGCAATCCTGAAGGGGTCTGCTAGGACCGATGCCTGCCAGGGTCGCGAGATTGTTCGAAAGAGATACCGTGACCCTGGCACATGGGCAACTGAAGGAACATGGGTGGGTTTTAGTCAGTAAAAGTCTGACACGCCCTCCCGCTCCGCCCAGAGCGGGAGAAGTCATTTGATGATTACCCATTTAAAAAAAATAATTGGTACCATGTCTAAAAACTGAATAAAAAATCATAGTATTTTATCCTATAATATGAAAATATATTGGTAGCTAAATCACTATTACTACATGATATAAAATAATAGTTTAAAAAAAACTAAAAAAAACACGTGCTTTTTTTGTTTTTTTAAACTATTATTTATTTTCTATTTTTAGGGTGTTTCGAATTTGAGACGTATGTCAGCGTAGTTTGTGACGTATGTCAGCGTAGTTTGTGACGTATGTCAGCGTAGTTTGTGTCGTATGTCAGCGTAGTTTGTGACGTATGTCAGCGTACTTTGTGACGTATGTCAGAGTAGTTTTCGAAGACAGTTTTTTTGCTGTCCTGGTAACCCTGGCAAAGGATAATGGCACAAATTTATGAAATTATTGCATTGTCATCGGTCCTTGACAGGTGTGCAAAGTTTGAATGAAATCTGGTCGTTTAAGTTTCGTCATCGTTTTTTTTTTATTTCACTAATTCTATGGACTTTAACGTCTGCGAATAAATGATTATTATTATTATTAAAGTGGGTCAAAATCGCGCTATAAGGAGTCGGTTACAAACAAACATACAAGTGAAGCTAATATAAGCGTGTAAAAACAAAGGAAGTGTAGCTGTTCGCGATAAACTAAAAACATATTGAACGGATTTTCATGTGGTTTTCACCAATAGATTAGTGCGACTTATTTTGTTAAAAATTTGTGTAAATTGGTTGAAACATGGGGTTTTTTTTTTCAGATTAACATAGTTTATTATATGGATTACAGATTTTATTTAATAAAGAAGAAAAATTATAACCTAAGTTAACTAAAACTATTTACAAATTTAAAAAATAGCGTCGAAAAATCATTCGCATCGCTGTCGACTGGCAAAAAAGAACTAAGAGACTGGCGGCATTACCACGTTGTATGGCAATGCTTAACCTCTGGCCAAGGTAAAAACCAGCTCTTGGGTCACGGGAAGTGTCCACACCAGCCGTTTAGTAATTTCCTTAAATAGGCTAAGAGCACCCGGACCCCACGGCCCGAGCGTTTCAACCCCAAACGGCTCAAAAATATATTGACCAATAAGGTTATTATACTTACGCCGCTTGAGGTTTTACATGGGGATTGTTGTTGAAAATGTCGGAAAAAGAAAAGCAATGTGTTGAATTTTGCAACATTGGATAGAGCAAAATGTAAGAAATATTTGAAGATCATAATTTTTTATTTTATTTTAATCTCCACTCGTTCATCATCTTTCCAAAAAATTCACGGTAACCTGTTGGTTATTTTTTTTTATGATTTCATACCGGAATCGCATTTTCGGAACCCTTATAATTCCTTCATATCCTCCTGTCTGTCTGCCCGTGTTTCATAGCCATTTAGTTACAGACGATTGTAGATTTGATTGTACGATATCGATGAAATTTGAGAGTAAGGTGTATTTTATTTACTGCTAAATATTGTTCGAATAAGGAACGTCATGTAGTTTTTGAGGTATGGGATGGCCTGTTAGTCTAGTGGTTAGTGACCCTGACTGCTAAGACTGAGGTCGTGGGTTCGATTCCCACCCCGGACAAATCTTTGTGTGATAAACGCAATCATTTGTTCTGTGTCTGGGTGTAATTTATCTATAATATGCAAAGACTTTGATAATATGTATGTATGTAGAAATATATAAGTATATTTATCAGTTGTCTGGTTGCCATAGTACAGGCTCTGTCTAGTTGGGGATCAGATAACGGTGTGTTAGCTTGGTTGTCCTAAGATATTATTATTTTACTTTACCAGCAACTACTTACGTTGTTTTAAAAAGACTCATCATTGATTAGTCTTTTCCAAGCTATGTTGCGGTTGGCTTTCAGTCTTAGAAACAAAAGCAGTTAAATACCAATATTTTACAAGGAGCCACTACCTATCTGACCTCCACAACCCAGTTACTGGGTAATACGAGACCCCTTGGTTGCCAGACTTTCGGGCTTGTGCTATCTGTAAAGACTATTAAAGATCCACGAATACGACAGTCGTGACCAACGGCTTAAAGCGCTTTCCGGGACACGGAGGGGCCTTTCTGGAGTGTAAAGATGGACACCCATCTACGGACGAACCGCGGCAAGCGTTGTTTAACCTGATTCATCGACACGTGCGGCTGCTATTTCTTAGCCACAAGCCTACTTTGAAAATATTACGAAACTAGCTTTTGCCAGCGGCTTCGCCCGCGTGGAGGTCGGAAATTATCCCGCGGGAACATACTACCGGGATAAAAGTACCCTATGTGTTATTCCAGGTTATAAAATATCTATGTGCCAAATTTCATCTAAATCGGGTCAGTAGTTTTTGCGTGAAAGAGGAACAAACATCCACACATCCATACATACAAACTTTCGCGTTTATAATATTAGTAGGATATAATTAATATGGTTGCTCTCGATATTATTAATATATATGCTTGAATAAAATTCATAATGATTTTTATTTCACAACTAGCTTCTGCCCGCGGCTTCGCCCGCGTGGATTTCGAAAAATTCACCATTTCAACCCCCCATTTCACCCTCTTAGGAATGGAATTTCAAAAAACCCTTTCTTATTGGATACTTACTCCTCACAAAGAACACACCCTCCAAATTTCATGTCTCTAGGACCAGCGGTTTAGGCTGTGCGTTGATATATCAGTCAGTCACTCAGGACTTTGAATTTTATATATATAGATGAATCCGCCCAGTGAATGAGTTTGTACATTTGGTTGGGGAGTCTGTTGAGATGAAAGGTTGATGAAGATGTGGAGAGGACAGTGAATGCAGGAAATGAAGTTAATAAAGCCGATTGTGAGCAACCAGTCGATGTAAAAAAAGGCACGACGCGCGGTGTGCTGGGGACTACGCTTATGTATGGAATGGTGGGTGAGGGAAAAGAGGCATGAACATAGAATAAATGCATTGGAATTGCGTTCCTTTTTAAGTATGTGTGTAGTATATTACTTGTAGTTAAACTATGGGTTACTGTATTTTAACTGTCAGTGTGATGCCAGACGTTAAGAATAGCATCATCCCAGCATGTCGATTCTGTAAAAATCTGTCATGTGAGTGAGCTACTACTGTTTCGGGAAGTTTCTCAAATAAATAGCAAAACTGAAATTCAGACAGAAACTGTTGTCCGTGCGTGTCGCACTTGTGCATCAGGCAATAAAGGGCTAGTTGAAGAAAAAATAGAAAGAAAAAAAACAAAAATGCGTTTCTGACTAAATTTCTGTTTCGCTATTCTATTTGAAATACTTCTTGAAACAGTAGTATTGTTTAGACACTATGCTAGCTTTGAAATCCTTATAAAAAGATCAATAGAAGTAGCATAAAAATATTATCAAAATCTCGATTGTGATTGTAATAAATATAATACTTGGTCATCCCTAGCATCAGGTGGAATGACACTGATAACTCACTTCACCCGGTGAGATGGTTACAGAATAGCACTGCAGTTCTTCCCGAGCGTGTCGTATAAGGCGACTAAGGGAGTTACTAGAGAATGAGTAGCAGCGTTCTCTATGCATTTTACTACCACCATACTGCAACCGCCAAGCCCACCTGCCAAGCGTGGCGATTATGGCCCCCCCGCCTAGATTGGAATTTTGTCCAGCTGTGGATGTCTTTCGACTGAAATGGTGTTTGTATATTGATCGTAGTAGACGGTGTTTCGTAGTTTCTACCTACCGCTATGGAAAAAGTATGAATATATGTATTTTTCCTTTACTCGGACCCTTATAGTCGAAGCGTGATGTTATATAGCTAGGTAGTTCCAGAGATTATCGTTCGTCCCCTGACGTGGCAATAACAACTATTTTACTCCACCGCAAAGGAACTTTGTCCCGAAAACCTAGCATTTGGTGTGATTATACACAATTTATGTGTGTACATGATCAAAGCTTCACAGCAGCCGCAGACTTATAGTGTACCTGTGTACTGTCGGGTGTTAGCTGTCAGCAAACACGGGCATGCATCACACAGCCCCGTGTACAGGGTTTACTGTAACATCACAGTTGGGGAACTCCAGATATGTCGCACAATGTCAAAGGGCAACCTTTAATTTTTGACTACAAAGGCACGGCGCGGCGCAGTGGCTGAGCTTGCACACTAAATGACACGGGTTTTATTCCAGCACAAAACAAGCAATTATATGTTCTAGATCTAGTTTGTCCCCGTTTGTGTGTGTTTTCTTAGGAAGGTGTGGGTCTATCAAGACACCCACGAATTATACGATTATTCCAATTGTTGTTTGTATTCCAATGTTATGTTGCTCCTAATAACATCAAACAAAGAGGCCCAAATTAGAAAAAGGCGCAAGTATTAAGTTTTCATGATAAAGTGTATCGAAGGTCCATGCACTATCTTTTTTCTACAGCATGCTTCACTGAACCATTACAGCCTATCTAAATTTAGGCTAATTTATACTTATGTAAAATTCCAAAGGCGATGACAGACCGCAGACAGTACAAGCCTTTCAGTGGAAATTAACCACAGACGGCAATGCTGCTGCAATTTTTATTGATAACGCGACATGACGTTTACGGGGACAGCGACATTTCTCTTCTTCAGTTTCGTGAAACTACGTCGCCTACTGTGACATCGCTTGAGTCACACAATTTATCACAGTTTGGGCGATAAAACTTTTTTGTCTTAAACGGTGCACGGTGGCGTGAGATAATTTCTTCTTGACATGTGACATAACTTCTTGTCGTTTAGTTGGGACTTTGTGTCTTTTATTTGCTATGGGTGCACCAGTTTTATCACAATTAACACATATTGTCAGACGATTGTGAAAACTGTATCACGTTAGTTCGGAGTTTATTGATCAAAATAATATTTTCCTGCTAATTATTGCACTCAATGGCAATAAATTATTATAATAAGGTAGGTTCTTGCCCAACGGCAAGAGGCCCAAAGCAGGAAAATGTTCATGAGAAAAAATCGGTGGGTACTCCTATAACCGGTTCAAATTGCCAGACTACGAAATTTTCAATATCGTGGTTATCGCTAATATTTGTCGACTACGACATTTTCAATATCGTGGTTACCGCTAATATTTGTCGACTACGACATTTTCAATATCGTGGTTACCGCTAATATTTGTCGACTACGACATTTTCAATATCGTGGTTACCGCTAATATTTGTCGAAAGTTATACAAAGTTGTGGTGCTGTATGTACCCAAATGGTATCAACGGAACCCTATTACGAAGCCTCCGCTGTTCTTCCGTACGTCTGTCTGTCAGCGGGAGGTATCTCATGAAATGTAATAGGTAGCCAGTTGTAATTTTCACCGATTGTATATTTCTACTGCCGCTATATCAACTACGTGTTTATAGAAATGTTTTTTTTAATTCTTTTTGTCACCTTATGAAGTCAGCAACAAGAAAGTGATGTCGCGCCTCGAAATTATATCACATAGTTGCATTTAAAACAAATTGTAAGACATAACATGATCTATCACGTCACAAACGTTTTCCCCCGTGTTCGCGTCGCTAATATGCCATCTGCAGTCACCGTTTGACCGCAGCTGCAGGCAACACTGTCACCATCTACGGAAACATCTTCATAAAAACCAGGACCGTTGCTGGGATCTGATGTAGCAGTTGGTCAGCATTACTACGGCTGCAGTATGTGGTACGCCTTTGGAATTGTACCAAAAGTTCTAAATTAAAGTCTAAACTAACCAAAACCCCAAGCCAAAATTCGAAACAAACACTCACCAAAATCATTTGTTTTTAGTTTTGCTGCATATAGTGCGTGGGGGTGGACTGATAGGAATGTAACACGTTGCACGCCAGCTCGATGGTTGCAGGAACGCTGTTGCTGCTCGCCGTACTGCCCGTCGATCCGTTCGCCGAACTGCCCGTCGAGCCGTCCGTCGAATCAGCGTCCCTCGGCGACTACGTGTTCCACAGCAGTCAGCTAACTTTCGCTCAGTATTGCCACCACGCACCTCGTCGATTTACCTGTAAATAAGTTTGAGATTTTTTTTATTATGTGGGTAAATGTTCGTATTAACTGTCATCTACGACAACCATAGCTTTCGTATATACTAGCGCCATCATCATCAATCGAAAAACGTCCGCTGCTGGACACAGGCCTCCACCAATCTCCGTCATGTCCCCCAATTCTGCGCTTGCCTCACCTAGCTATTCCTGTGGCGTTTACAAGGTCATCAGTAAACCTTGTGGTAGACCTTCCAACTCTACGTCGTCCGGTACGCGGTCGCCACTCCAGAACCTTTTGGCCCCATCGGCCACCCGCTCAGCGGGAAATGTACCCCGCCAACTGCTACTTAAGTTTGGTAATTCTTCAGTTTCTATGTCGGTTACTTTGGGTCTTCTACGGATCTCTTCATTCTTGATACTAGCTTAATACATGCTAAATTTAAGACTACAACCTACTATATCCTGTGTTTGTTTCACTTCAGCCGTAAGACGTCCACTGCTGGACCTTAAGCCTCCCAAATTTTGCGGGGCTTTGCCATAATCGCCACGCTTGGCAGGCGGGTTGGCGATCGCAGTATGGTGGTAAAATGCACAGAGAACGCTGCTGCCCATTCTCTAGTAAGTCGCCTGTTACGACACCCACGAGAAGAAATGGGATGGTGTTATTCTTTACATCCGGCACCACACGGTACGGTGTTTGTGTTTAGGCATCAGTTTTAAGGTCTACGAGACTCACATTCAGGTGGACATAAACCAGGTGTCAATTATGTCCAGTTGTACATGTGGCTCTCAATTAAATAAGCCTCAATCACCGTAAATATTCCGACAAAATAAAATCCTACAGGATATTGAAAGCCTCAATACCGGGAAAACCGTGAACCGAAATACATTCTCGAATTGATTTTCGTGGAAAATCCGATGCATCTGAAATTGAACAAAGCACTGCAATCTGTATATTTGAACAACAAAGTTCGGTATCTGGCCGTAGTATTCGATGTGGTGGTTCGGGTAGCTGGAATACAGACTGTACCTGCGCAATGATTTTGAAAAGTACCAGGAAATTAATATTTCAGTGCTTTAGTATCGGCATTAGTACTATTGTCCTTTAAAACCCTGCGGTTTTAGAAATCAACGGCAGAACTACCTTTCTCAATTGTTCAGTTCATTAAACAAACAATGTGAAATACTCAAAATAGCGCCGTGATTTTATTGCCTCCGTCTGGTGGTCGAATTATAATAAAACTTGCTTTTGCCCGCAGCTTCGCTCGCGTTAAAAATAACCATAAATATAGAAGCGTTTGTTTTTTCTGCATCAAAATTATCCTATGTTACTTCTAATACCTCCAAGAATATGTGTACAAAGTTTCATGATGATCGGTTAAGAAGTTTTCGCTTGAAAGCGTAACAAACAAACTTACATTCACATTTATAATATTAGTAGGGATATATGTCGACTTAACACGGTTTCATGGTTTTCGATGTCGCTGATAACTAAATGAACATCTGCATATATTTTCATATATTCATCACTAGTGTCGTTTTCATGGCTTTCGACGGTGGGTCCGATGTTAAATTAAACATCCAAGATAGCGACTTCGATAATATGTACACAATATACGGAGAGCATGTTCTGTGTGGTGTCGGACGTAAACTGGTGCTATTTCTCCTGTTTCTCTCCCTGGGTGTCGTAAGAGGCGACTAAGGGATTAACTAGAAATCATCATCCGCCATATTGGATTTTCATTTTGAAAATACTAATCAGTTCAAGTTGATTTACTGAATTGCCGTATTGAATTGCTGACGCAAAGTACCTACTCGCTCAAGCGCAGCGCACATGAGCTCTACCCATGCGTCTCCCGCGCATCGTAACTTGTTAGGTAAAGCTTTTCCTTGCGGGGGCTAGGGTAAGCGTTAAATGCCTACGACGACGCTCGCTAGTCGACACTTGACGTGGCCAGAGAGCTGGGTCGTTCAGTACATATTTATATCGATGTTCATTGGCCAAAGAATTAGCATTGTCATTCAACGTGGTGTGGCAATCCTGCCTTTGTGTTTTGGGTGTAAATACTTAGTAATGCTAAAAATATAAATAAGATTACTTTAGTTTTCTTAAATTTGCACACTACCTATTATTTTTTTTTATTTTTTTTTTTTGCTTTTGGCAATTGAGCCGATGTCGACTATTCTGCCAGAGTCACGTTTAGACGGTAGCGCAGCGGCGAGCTGTTGACTTTGTACTTTGTGGAGGTTATTTTTTTATTGTTTCTGAATTCCGATGATCCGTACGTGACATAAGAAATCTGCTGTCATGAACATAGAATAGACAAGTAGTCGGATTTAAGAAAAGAGGTAGACTGAAGAAAAGTTTCAAACTAAAAATAGAACTTTGGACAATGCGATTGGCGCAGTGGTTAAGCTAGTGGCTTTTACGTTATTTGTCACGGGTTTAATACCAGCAAGGAACATAAAATTAGTATGCGGTCAGCAACGAATTAGTTTACGTGTTATTCGCACACACAGACACTCGTATATAAATAGATAAATAATTAGAGAAAGAGATATCTAAAGTGTAATTATTAATTCACTGGAGTAAACTGACAGTGCGGTCATAGATAATGCCCCATACCATTCCTGGTAGATAGAATCACTACCTACAACGTCATGGATAAAGCAAGAAAACAGGAGTGTCTGACAAGTAAAACATTCAATTTGAAGAGAAAATTACACAGGCCGCTCTTATAGACATCGTACGACAAAACAAAGATTCACACCGCGACAAGTACCTATGTTGTGGACGAGATGACAGTGGAGCACGGAGTCTTTGACTTTCGCCTGCGTCTTTACCACTGCGAACTCAATCCTATTGAGCTAGTTTGGGCCCTGCCAGGGTCGTGCGATTCGTTCGAAAGAGTTACCGTGGCCCTGGCATATGGGCAACTGAAGGAACACGGGTGGGTTTTAGTTAATTAAAGTCTGACACGCCCTCCCGCTCCGCCAAGAGCGGGAGAAGTCATTTGATGATTTCCCATCCAAAAAACAAAAAACAAAAACCTAGTTTGGGTGCAGGCGAAAGGATACCTTGCCAGAAACAATAAATATGTAAAATGACAGAAATCAAATGATTGTTAGAGGAAGGATGTAAAAACGTGACTGTCGTAAGATGGAACAGATCTGTCTGTCGGTCATGTAAAAAAGCAAAAAATGAAATTTGCAATCCAAACTCAAAAAAAATATCAAAATATTTTATTTCACATAAAGCTACAAGGGCACTTATGAAACGTCAGAAGCTAGGTGCACGGTTCCAAATTGTTGATTCCTATGAAGAAGAGCCGACAGACTATCAAAGTATTAGACAGTGTTACGGGTCTTTTTACATATAATAAGTGCCACTGACAACAAGCGGTAGTGCTGATATTATATTATGTCTGACGACAAGAAATAAATATAATATCAAATGCATTTTTACATAATTTTAATTATATAATTCGCTTTTTGAACTTCATCATCATCATCGTCCAATAAAGCTCGATTAAATCGATTAAACAAAACTAGGCTAGGAGATTTATTATTAAAAAATATTAAATAATGTAATTTGATTCGGGACGTAATGGGAATGAATGAGTGAGGGAATGATGTCAAACTTCTTGTCACTATTTTCTTTTCATCAGAACTGGTAACACCGTTAATGTCAGACTACTCCATGTAAACTTTAGTATAAGTTTTAGATGCTGTCATGAAGTTGTAGCCATTCTTAAGTTTTCATCGCAGCAATCATCTTGTATTTTCATTTTGCGTACTCGATCGGCTTTCGGAAATCGTCAAAACAATCTCCCTCTCTCTCTGTCTTTTTCTATCTTATAAACTGAAAAAAAACGAGAGGGAGAGAAAGTCGCATGTAGGGAGAAAAAGTTTTTTCATGCCGGGTTGATTTCTACCAGTTAACTTCTATAAGTTAACTGGTAGAAATCATCATGTATTACGTACCAAGAAAAGTTACGATAAAGAACTTATTTCCAAAAACGATATGTGCGGAGCTAAGCTCCATACTCCCGCACACACGTAACGAGTGGCGGCGGCGCGCTAAACTAAAACGACGACCAAAGATTATGCAGAGACGGACGAAAGTCGGTATTTTTGCCTACGGCTGTAAAAGGTACCGAATGGTGGATCAATGGATGATACTTTAGAAAGACGCAACTATTTGATGTTTATACTGGACATATTTCTTTAAACATGCAGGTATGTGATTGATTAAAGAAAGACAACTTTTCGGGTTAGAGATATCTTTATTTCCCATAAAAAACAAATTTCACTTACATGAGAAATATTAACATAATTTAAAGAAAAAAAGATTGTTTTTGTAACGCACAGTTTTGGTAAGGAGACACTAAAAATTAAAAATTACAACAAAACAGAAATAGTCAATAACTGTAGGATAATCGCTATTAAAAACTTTCTTTGCCTGGGCATTTTTATTTAAATACAAACTATGTTACAGTTCACACAATAAAATATATACACAAAAAAGTATTTAGAAATGCCACCACTAATAAAGCGTCCACGCGCACAAACAAATCGACTCCTCTGCAAGGAGCTAGTCTATAACACACACTGTTACAATACGTACGTAAGTATTTACACTAACACACACGTCGCGCGTAGTCGGTCGATAGCTGGAGCGGAGCAGCGAGCGACACAGCCCTCCCGTCTAAATGCTAATGCACGACTGCAGCCCGCGCCTGCGCAGAGCCCCTCTACCCTTGACGGCTTAAAATGGGGGTATTTCTTTGCAAAATTTTGATTAACTTACAATATTTTATTGTAAAATCGTAGTGCCTATAACCGTTTATTTTTATGTGTAAAAATATTTCCAAATAACAAAGCTGTTTAGTAGGAGTATGAAATATAAGCCAAAAAATTGGGTTGTCGTAAATATTTTTTTACAGCAAAGGTTTTAACCCTACGAAAAAAGTGCTCTTGTAAAAATTATGTACATGAATCTATAGCAAAAATATTTTTTTTTCAAATCTTCAAACCAAGTCGTTAATGAGAAGATAGGTTCATAAAGTGACCGTTTTACGGCACTGAACCGGACCAAGGCCCTTAATAGTTTTTTCAAAGGGTGGTTTGGTTCTGTCAAGACACTAACGAATGATATTATGACTAGCTTTTGCCTGCGCCTTCGCCCGCATGGCAGTCGGACACTTTCCACAAAAACGTACAGCCGGGATAAAAAGCATCAAATGTCCTAACCCAGGTAATCTACCAAATTTCAACGTCAGTTCATCATCATCATCATATAAAAAATTTATTTAACATATTAATTTTAGTGTTAATTATAAAATATTTAAAAAACACTTTATATTTGTAAAGCAATTTTAGAAATTGAGTTATTACTCCTTGTGTTGTGATATTTATAATTATCCGATAGCCGACTCATTCGGTCTATGGTTAGGTAATTCCCTAAAGGAAATAACTAGTCCACACTCCACAAGGCGACGTTCGTCGTTCGCAGACAAATTAATTCGCACAAACTGCAGCAATCTCCGCTCTTAAGGGAAAAGACGATGATCGATACACATCAAGCATTTAAAGCTTTCCTATAGATAGGATAGTCCTTAATACGATGGGACGATCAATTGGGAAACAGGATGAGGATGTGGTGGGTACCCCAATTACGTTCCCAACGTAACCTAATCGAATTCCCGTGTCGGACGGTCAAGACGGCCGGTAGGGTAGAAGCCCCCGTGACTAGTAGTAGCCTGTCAATCCAGATGATCACTCTGTAATCCGATTAAAATGGTGCTGTAAGGTCCGGTGCGTCGGTTATTTATTATTTTTGTGTGGTTTTTTTTATTTTAAACCCGTTGGTGAGTTTAGATGCTAAATGTAATTAAATAACACAATTTGGGAGATTATATTATTATTAATTAAATATTTTGGACAGATTTTTTTATCTACGTATTTATTTAAAAAAGAAACCTCTAGCATAGAAAACTTTCGTATATTATCAAAAAAATCTACACTTTAATAGAAAAGTGTATTACTTCCGGGGTCAAAATGTATGGAACTGCATTTTCTTTATTATTTTTTTTGTTTTGTCCTATGAATATTTTCTACGCTAGAGCGTCTAAAGTCATATGCTGGATTCATGATTTTAGTTTGAACACCGGTTAAAAATGTACCCTGTATGTATACCCTGTAGGTGCAAAGGCAGCAACATCGTATTATTTTATCTATGATAGCAACTTTGAATGCAATCGGTCAATATCAAATCAGCTTCATTATTTGAGACTTTTTTCCTTTTTTAGGGTTCCGCACCTCAAAAGGAAAAAGCGGAACCCTTATAGGATCACTTTGTTGTCCGTCCGTCCGTCCGTCCGTCCGTCCGTCTGTCAAGACCCTTTTTCTCAGGAACGCGTAGAGGTATCAAGCTGAAATTAATATCAAATACTCAGGTCTACTGTCCCTTGGAGCTGTGAAAAAATCAAACTTCTAAGCTAACGCAATCAAAAGATATAGCCGTTTATACCGCAAATTTCCACAAATTTTCGAAACTCGCAAGGGAATCAAAACCTAAAGGGTACTTCCAGTCGATCTAGAATTTTGAAATTTGGTACGAAGCAACGTCATATAGCACAGATAAAGGAAAAATTGCGAAAACCGTAAATTTTTAGTTACATCATATAATAAACAGGACAAAACACAGACAGAAATAAAACCAAGCCAAGAAACAGAACAGAACTACGACTCATTGTCGTGATGGGTGAACTTTTACTTATATACCTACAGGCTTGTACGGAACCCTCGGTGCGCGAGTCCGACTCGCACTTGGCCGGTTTTTTTACAATTTGCAGGCAGTATCTGTGTATTCGCGATCGTAACATATAATTTTTTACAGAACTATAATAATTAAAATCATCAATACAACGCTCTAAGTTGAATTAATCACAAGGAATGACGTGTTCCCCGGTCCCCGGTCATACGGCCGGGGACTATTTCATGAACACGTGACAATCTGACACTGACTAAATTGTAAAAAACGTCGGATAGTTTGATTTTTGCGGGTAAAAACAAGTTAAGTTTTAGTAGAACGAAACAATGATGATGATTCTGTTGTACAGACGCCAGCACATCGAGCTACTACAATCTGTCAAATTTCTTTAATCAAATTTCAACTTTATCGCCACAGCATTAGCTTCAAGGTTGACTGAGAGAATTTGACAGAGTCGGGTACGTCGGTGTGCTGAAGTCTGTACATGATTTAAAATTCATTTAGGCTATTGCTATCTTTTTCCGTCTAATAAAACAAAAAAGAGACGGAAATAAATTAGAGCTGTCAAAAGTAGACCTACGATTTTATTCGACGCAAATACGACCAACTTAATTCATCATGCTTAAAATCACGGCAATTTGAAGGCAATCAGCTGCACCGTAATTGCGTAACACTATTAATCAGTTATCTGAATAATTTTAAAGGTTATCTACTACTACGTTACTAATCAATCGCTTCATATTTTCGAAAGGTTTGTCTGCTCTACAACCTAAATAACGCAAAGAATGCGTTTGAACTGTCTAATTGACAGCCCGCAAAAAAGATCGCAAGTTTTCTACCTTTCTAACATTTCATATTCCAACCCTACCAGCCCATATAGGTGGCTAACATTATCTGTATCATATTTGCCCACAACTAGTGGCCTATATAGGGTCTATAGTAATCTAGCGGGAGCTTCACTTGAGAGCCTGCCGACCGTACCCCTCCAGCACAATATCATTGTGGACACGGACAAAGTAAGCAATCGGACAGATTGGAAACTTACTAGATTGTTTGTGTGTTTTGAAATCTTATTTATTGTTTTCGGGAAGAATTACGGGTATCAGGCTCAGTAAAAACAGCCGCACTTATCAGTAGATCAGGTTAAGCTACGGTTACCGTGGTTGGTCAGTGGATGGGTGATATTTACATACCAAAACCTCTGCGTGCCTCGGAAAGCATGTTAAACCGTCGATTGGCTGCCATTTGTGAATCTTTGACAGTCGTTACGGGTTGTCAGAAGCCCGAAAATCTGACAGTCAGTCTTAGCAAGGTTACTGTTTACCCAATAACTGGGTTGTGGAGCTCAGAAAGGTATTCGCTCCGTGTAATTTACTTGGTATTCATCTGCATCCAGTTAGACTGAAAGTCGACCCCAACATAGTTAGCAAAAGGATAGGCGGATGATGATGACTTCTCAAGATTTCTAATAAAATATCAAAAAAGCAAACTGACGAAGAATAAGTCCTCATTAATCACAAGTCCCTTAATCATAAAAAGCCATGAAGTGCGAGACTAAATTTCGGCGAGGAAACACTGCCTGTTGACGTTGCTACCACTTTAAATTATAACGGAAACGAAAGAATAATTAAAACTCTTAAGACACTACCAAATACACTGTGGCGCTTTCGGTGACCAAATCCTAACGACTTCTTTGTACAGTCAAGCAATCTCACACCCTATGTTAATTTTCCGTGTTCCGCATTTGATTATATGATTGGTCAAAAAATGATAGTTTTGATTTGAATTTGCGGACCATTCCAGTTAGTAATTAACTTGCCAAGCAATTTATTAGCCGCACCTTATTTAATTTTTCTAACATTTGACGTATCTTACAACCCATGCAGGACATAATATCAACGAAAAATAAAATATATCTAGACAAGTTTCGAAAACTCCTATCCTCAAGTTTAAACAGCTACTATGCAATTAGTCCATGATTTCTGTAGATACATAGTAGTCCATTGGTTATGTCTACAATATGGCCTGGATGTAGTTAGCGGAAATAAACATGTTAGCTCTGATTGACTGTGCAATTTTATCACGAGCTTTCATTAAATAGATAATAAACAGGGTGGCAGCGACACCGACTTGAAACATGTTAATATGCACGAGACCCTGTACTGGAATTATTCGTTAGCTATGGAAAAAAAAAGATATTCCCAAAAAAAAATGATTTCAATTCTCTAAGTAGGTTTGTACAAAAACTTTTCAAGTCAATGATATTTTTAAAACTAGATGAGGTCGGCGTTTCCTAACTGACAAGAAAAAGACCGAAACAAAGTCAGAGCTCACAGTCTCTTTTAAAGTCCAGACATATCTTGGTCGCATCACACTCAAACCCAAAGAATTTATTTCAAATAAACCAATTACAGGCACTTTTGAAATGTCAAGTGAAGACATGTTGACCATCCTGTCAGGATCGCGAGATTTGTTCGAAAGAGATACCACGGCCCTGGCATATGGGCAACTGAAGGAACACGGGTGGGTTTTAGTCAGAAAAAGTCTGACACGCCCTCCCGCTCCGCCCAAGAGCGGGAGACGTCATTAGATGATTTCCCACCCACAAAAAAAAAGACATGTTGACCATGTAGAGTGGTGTCTGAAATGATCTTTTGAGGAAAGAACCACACAGATTGAGTGGACCTGTCCAGTCAGTGCAAGCATTTGTCATTAATCGCGCACCTCAACTCAGAACAAAGGTCTACACTAATATTATAAAGGGGAAAACCCAAAAACCACTTAACCAATAGGGAACATGCAATATTTTTATTTTTGTTTTCACTTTAAAGGATTTCTATGTAGAATAGACCACAAATATATTAAAAAATTAAAACATTGTAATTTATCGGAAAAAATGAGGTTTTAAATTGACAGTTTAAATTTTCCCGCGAAAACGGACCTATAGTTCCGATGACGTCATTCTTGTCTGTCACTGATTGTATTTGTTCGTCGGCTTTCATACTTTTGCATATTTTTTCGACTTTTGAGATATTTTTTTGGTAAAATTTGAAATGGACTATCCGTCAACATCAGGTGATCATAACAATACCACTAATAATCCTGCCAGTGAGTCCTTGTATACTTCAACAAAGTTTCCAAATAAATTGTTTTTGACTAGACCCAAAATTGAGAAAAAAGTGATATCAAGCTGCAAAAAGAAATGACAATTATTCTCCAAAGACCACTATTCGATGATATGAAGAACACTTTGACGTAAGTCATAAGGCGAATATACTTGTTATATGTCGTGTGTGTTATACGTCTTAAGGCGAATATACTTGTTATACGAGTATGCTTAGTTAATCTGCTTGTACGTAAAAACACGTTAGTTACCTACCTAATACTTACAAAACTTGTCTTTAGTAGATTTTTAATTTTACAGTTTGAGATCGACGTCGATAATTGGTAAAAGTTTAAAATGTCTGGAGGAAACCTTTTTCTGAAAAAAGAACTCATGTCAACACTAACTCTTGGTAAATAAATTCCTGGAGTCTGCTTTGATAATCCCAAGTATCATTTTTATTTAAAAAACGCAATTAATATTCCCATAAAATAATATTCACTTTTACAACCATAACCTCAACAAATCGTCGTAACGGGAGTGACATCACTAAACGCTGATTGGTGTTTTGAAATACGTTTCGTTTCAAGTAATTTTAATACGTAATTATTGTTAAAAATCAACATTATGTACAATAAAAACATTGCAGTGGCCCTTCTTTTATACTTTTTTAACATTTAAATCATAAAATTTTCATAAATATTATATTTGCATCTTCCCTATTTAAAAACTTCTTTCAAGTCTTGAAAGCAACTGTTCCGGAGCAACAGTGGTATTCATAGCAATTAGCTATTAATTCCACGCGGAAGAAGTCACGGGTGAAATACTAGTGTTAAATACATATTGTAGGTAGGGTGGTGGTACAGAACTCTCTCTTTGTGTGAGTCCGACCAAGTACCGACTTGGTCGATTCTTATATTTCTACATGTGTCAACTCTCACTGCTGCCATTTTCTGTAGGCAGGATATACAGGGTAAAATTAAATTAGCTAGCTGTACTTCATCTACGTGTTGGGTACCGATAACGAAAAATAAATGAAATTTAAAAAAAATCCTTCGAAAAATTTTCGTCATGTCTTTTTTCAACATTTTAAATAATAACACTATGCTGTGACATGTACATTATTGCAACCAAACGACTGTTATGCTTTGGTTTTTGGAAATTGGTAAAAAATATGTTTGGCGAAAAATTACAATGTTTTGTTACGTTAGTGTTCCATAGCAATACCCAACGCGTGGTAAGTATTGACAGTGAATTTCACCTGTATATCATCATCCATTTCATAAGTTAAATAATAGTGAAATACAAGGCTTATGAAATCTATTGTTCCTAAATTTTGCTCCTCGGAATACACCAAAGTTGAGTAACTTGATGGTCTATTCTATCAGATTAGGGAACGAACTAAGGGCTTGTACACACGAGCGCGAATTTTCCGGGGAAAAACTTGTATGCGCCATGCTATCTTCGCTCCCTTTTAACCGACGAAAAAAAACGGAGGAGGTTATCAATTCGACGCGTATACTTTTTTTTTGTTTTTTTTTATGTATGACCACGCTTATCTTTTTACATATTATTCCGATTGTGATAATTCTTTTTTTATTGTAAATTTATATGGGACCACATTCGGAGTATACCCTTTTATACTCCGAATGTGGTCCCATATAAATTTAGAAAACAAAATCGAACCCAGGGGATGATTGATTGTTCACTCACTTATTGTAATGTATAACCACGCATAACTTTACACAGAGGAGTCCGATTTTGATAATTCTTTTTTCATTGGATAGGGTATACCTTGCCAAGTATTATTAGTACATTAAAGCCACAAACGCAAAAAATAATAAACCTTAAAACTTTGAGTCGGCGCTGAAAAATCAATAAACAAAGATCATTCAAAGCGCCGACTCATAATTTTAAGGTTTATTATTTTTTGCTTTTCAGTTTTTTTCGGCGGTTTAATTTTTTGTTAAAAAGTTTATTTTTATTTTGAAATTCATACTAAAATTAATACTGGATTGTAAAAAACGACTCTTACCTACATACCAAGCCTGTTAATGCTGAAACGCTAGCATCGATTAATTACCCAAAGGATTAATACAGCTCGGTTCTATCTTCCTCGGTAGGCAGACAGGCTTTTACGCGCCGTGCGAGTGGAGCTCACTCACCCACTGGATGAGCGAGCAAAGCGACCGCTTACAACCTACAACTGGTAAACTGCAGCCCTTACCACCACTGCCCCAATAATTAACCTAAACACCGCCCCATTGGCTCGCGAACTGTGTCACCACAATCGAGTCACACTTCCAGCACACATGTCACATTAAAATAATGACAAATACGTGAAAACCTAGACAATCGAAGTACCGAATCAGTTCGTGCGGGTATGGTCACCGCATTGTTATTCGGAACACAGACCGTCGTGACTTGCTCCACGACTCGTGAGAGGCAAACGTGTGCGGGCCCTACTACCTGTCTTGTCAATATCACCACGATACCCTTACACGTTCGACCACCCTTATGTTTAGATAGGCATAGTTGACATTTCTTTGTTCTGAATGTATAGATAACTTGGTGGTTCTGTTCGGGGAGACACGCGTGACGTCAGGGCGACAATAGTACAATGCATTTGAGGTCGCAAACACTGTTATAGATTAGTTCAGACGTCGTCACTGATTGCTGCCTAAAATGGCTAGGGACTGTATTTTGGTTTCAGTATTCCTGCTCTGAATAGTTCACTTGGAACCGCCCTGAACTGACCGCACACGATTCGAAGCCTAAGGTTGATGATACAAAGGATTTTCTCGCTCTGAGCTAGAGTCACATCAGTAAGGCTTCGCTCAAAGGGAAAACCTTTCGACAGAGTTACAAATTAAAAACATTGTCAATATGTGCCTAACCTTTCCCAACTGTGTTTGAGTCAACTTTCAGTCTAACCAGATATAGCTAAATACCAGTATTTTACAAAGAGCGACTGTCTATATGACCTCCACAACACAGTTACTGGATAATATGATACCGCTTGGTATGATTAATTGACTGGCTGGTCCCCTGAAAACCTCATGTTTCATGGTTCTACAGAGACCACTGCATTTCGAGGAGTAGACCGGATGGCATTGTATCTAAGGTGTGCCCTTAGGATAGGGAAGGATTTCTGAGAAGTACCGGATACGAATCAGAGAGTAGGCATCTAAGTCTTCTAAGCGTATCGATGGCCAAAAGTTCAAATATCTTTGGATCATCAAATGCAAAGGTGACAAGACATGCGTCGCCGGATGGAAGGTGGACCATTGTCTGTGCCGCATATGCACTTGAGATTAGAACTGACTGTGAACCGAACAGTGGGCATTGAACTGATGGTTCAGAAAATAAACATTTTTGAATGCGTACTCTAAATCCAACTATCGTTACTGACGTTCAAAATCTAGTCACAATCTCATTTGAGTGACTGTAAAAAAAACAAAAACTTGTCAGTTGCGTAGGAAACGTCGAGATTGAGACTCAGATAAAAATGCTAACGGTGGACTAGCCCCTCCTGTGGACGCGTTTGTTTTAGAGGTATATCACCGCGCATTCACACCTCGACACGATTGAGTTTCAATTTGATGTTTAGGCAACAAAACCCCTTTTGGCATTTTCCGGCTGCCGGATTGGCGGCGCCGGGTGTTTGTTAGTGGGTGTACGGCAGGCCACACGTTCATTGGTTGCAAAACCGGTATAAACTGGCCTCTGAGTCTCTTCTTAACTCCGCACTACGCTGGGCCAGTTCAAGGTACAAGAGATTCCACTGACGTGTGGCCCACTCTACCAATGTGGAAGATGGGTCATTTGTGTCGATGTTTTATAAGTGCCGGTGTAGATTTATGTGAAACATAATATATTGATTTATTTTATTGATGCTTTTCAAATCTGAACTATCCATACTAACATTTTTTCGACTGGCCTGTTAGTCTAGTGGTTAGTGACTCTGACTGCTAAGACTGAGGTCGTGGGTTCGATTCCCACCCAGGACAAATCTTTGTGTGATGAGCACGATCATTTGTTCTGTGTCTGGGTGTAATTTATCTATAATATGTATGTATTTAGAAATATATAAGTATGTTTATCAGTTGTCTGCTTGCCATAGTACAGGCTCTGCCTAGTTTGGGATCAGATAACGGTGTGTTGGTTGTCCTAAGATAGTTATTTATTATTTTCCCTCTGTGCCTCGGAGAGCACGTTAACCAGTTCCCGGCTGTCATCCATGGATCTTTGAGAGTTGTTACGAGTCGTCAGAAGCCCGAAAGTCTGACAACCAGTCTTACAATAGGTATGGTATTACCCAGTAATTGAGTTGTGGAAGTTAGGTAGGCAGTCGCTCCGTATAAAATACTGGTTTTCAACTGCATCTGGTTATATTGGAAGTGGACCTCAAGATATTTGGGAAAAAGCTAAGTACGTGATGATCATCCATACTAGTAATATTATAAATGCGGACTAACTATGTTTTTTCTGTCAGTAACAAAGAGAATGTGGTTATATAGTCTTTGGTCAGTAACCTCTTAATATCAGAACGCCTGAACGGATTTAGACGTTTGGCGCGCGGGTAGACTATGACGGTTGGGATTAAGCGATATGATTGTAATCACGTGAAATTATTATTTAATCGTGCTTTGTATGTTGTTATGTCTTTTGTGTGCACCAAATAAACGATTTATCTATCTATATGATACTTTCATCCCGCACCCTAATGGCGTAACACACTATTATTATCAATCTGAATCAATTTCGAGGTTTTGCATTAACGTAATGCATGATGTTGAACTGTCCACAAGAAAGACAATGCTCCTGTTAGTGTTACGCTACTGCCCCCCTGCTAGAACGTTCCCGTTGCCGAAATCTAGGCAAAGGCATTTCTGCCAACAAACAATCAGGTAAAATGTTTGAAAACACACTCTCCGAAATATTCAAAAGTTCGACTCTTAACAAGTCAGTTGTTCTGTTGAGAAAAATCTATGAAAAGTCAAAACAATTTTTTAATAAGATTGATTGATGATTTAATTATTTTTTTAATATTTTTGTTACCTATGATGCCGGACGTAAAGAATAGCACCATCCCATTTCTTCCCGTGGGTGTCGTAAGACGACTTACTAGTGAATGGGAAGCAGTGTTCTCTAAGCATTTTACCACCATACTGCGAACACCAACCCGCCTTCTAAGCGTGGCGATTATGGCAAACACATCCAAATTGGGGGAGAAGGGCTCGTGGCTAAGTAATAATAGCCGCACGGGTTGATCATTCAGGTTAAGCTACGCTTGCCGCGGTTGGTGCGTGGATGGCTGACCAACTTTACATACCAAGACCCTTCCGTGCCTCGGAAAGCACGTTAAGCCGTTGGTCCCGGCTGTCTTTCTAAGATCTTAGACAGTCGTTACGGGTCGTCAGAAGCCCGAAACTCTGACAACCCGATAGAACCGTTCTGAAGCAGCGTACTTTTTTTTTCTACTAAACCGGGTGGCTGTGACAATGACACGCAACTTAAAGCCATTAATTCATCAAAAATGATACTTGATTCTAGACCAATTCAAGAAAATTTTCGCCGGTGATTAAAAAGAAATCATTTGTTACATAGAAAACTGCAATTACCTACGCGGTCAAAGTAAACGGAACAAATTTTTGTTCTTTGATAACTGATTTAAAAAAAAAACAAATTCAGTTTCAGTTTAAGCGTCCATGTCCCTGCCACCCAGAATACATGTAGAGGACTAGTTTCCGATTACTACATAAGGAAGTCTGAAAGCGGCACTGGGTGACTGAAAAGATTTGAGGAAATCGGTTGTCTCAAATTATTGTATGATGCGGAGGAATGAAGAAAGTGTCGTAAGTGATGGTCAGGAATCATATATTAATCTACATACAACCTTGCAAATGGCAAAAAATGTAAGAGAATTTGACTACCTTAGCTTCCCATAAAGAGCCATGACCATTAAGAACGTTCACAGTCTAATATCAGTCTAAATCTGACAAAAATACCTCGAGTTTCTATAAATTTTTGGCAAGTTTTTGACGTTTGATTGTCGCCGAGATGACACTACGAGTACCTACATTTTGAACTTTTTTACTAACGAGAAATGGTCATCTTGTCATCGTGTTTAGTCAGTCAGACATCCCATGAAATACTTAATAGTCTACCAATATCGCTACTTATGCCTATAGGTTTCACCCGTTTACATATTTAATTTTAACTCCCAACGCACCGACATCAATATCAACCGTTGCTCGGAGCCGGTTGATTTGCGTCTAGTTCCAGTAGCATCCAGTGTATGCGATTGTGGCAAAACCCCGCAAAACGGGGGAGGCATATGTCCAGCTGTGGACATCTTTCGGCTGAAACGATGATAATAATGATGACCGTAAAGCTTATGACAATAAAACTGAATGTCTACGCTAAGATAGCCTCGTACTGTGACTTTTCACGAAATGGTCATTCCATGAGGTTAACAGAACTCAGAGGATTGTATTGATCATTAAATTAGTATCATTCTATAAATACCTACATGTTACGGTCGAGAATCATATTTTGTTCAACATCACTCAACACTGCCAATTGCAAAACACACAACCCTGACGCCCCCTTAAATAAAAATCAGGTAGAAGTAAGAAGCGCTTAGAAATTGATTGTCACTTGACTGGCCCTTAGGAGGGCCATCTTACACTGTTTAGCATAATATGTTATACAACAACAGAACACGCATTTCAGTGTTCCTCTACAATGCAATTAGATTCCTGTTGCATACATACTTATTGTCGGCTCGACCAAATTCCTGTGTTAAAGATTTCTCTCTCACGGGTATGCCGGCTTAATATTGCACTCGACATAGCGTACATACACTGGATGCTACTGGAACTAGACGCAAATCAACCGGCTCCGAGCAACGGTTGATATTGATGTCGGTGCGTTGGGAGTTAAAATTAAATATGTAAACGGGTGAAACCTATAGGCATAAGTAGCGATATTGGTAGACTATTAAGTATTTCATGGGATGTCTGACTGACTAAACACGATGACAAGATGACCATTTCTCGTTAGTAAAAAAGTTCAAAATGTAGGTACTCGTAGTGTCATCTCGGCGACAATCAAACGTCAAAAACTTGCCAAAAATTTATAGAAACTCGAGGTATTTTTGTCAGATTTAGACTGATATTAGACTGTGAACGTTCTTAATGGTCATGGCTCTTTATGGGAAGCTAAGGTAGTCAAATTCTCTTACATTTTTTGCCATTTGCAAGGTTGTATGTAGATTAATATATGATTCCTGACCATCACTTACGACACTTTCTTCATTCCTCCGCATCATACAATAATTTGAGACAACCGATTTCCTCAAATCTTTTCAGTCACCCAGTGCCGCTTTCAGACTTCCTTATGTAGTAATCGGAAACTAGTCCTCTACATGTATTCTGGGTGGCAGGGACATGGACGCTTAAACTGAAACTGAATTTGTTTTTTTTTTAAATCAGTTATCAAAGAACAAAAATTTGTTCCGTTTACTTTGACCGCGTAGGTAATTGCAGTTTTCTATGTAACAAATGATTTCTTTTTAATCACCGGCGAAAATTTTCTTGAATTGGTCTAGAATCAAGTATCATTTTTGATGAATTAATGGCTTTAAGTTGCGTGTCATTGTCACAGCCACCCGGTTTAGTAGAAAAAAAAAGTACGCTGCTTCAGAACGGTTCTATCGAATTAAGATATTATTTAAAAAGTTTCTCTAAATATTTTCAAATTTGGAAAAAAACTGAACGGTTATTTTTTTCCTAAAATTTTGACAGGACAACGTCTGTGGGGTCGGCTAATAAAATGAGCAGAAATAAAAACCAGGTAACTGTAGGGAGTGCCAATGACGCACGTGAGGCAGAGTAGAGCCAATAAAGTATTAATTTATTGTACCACCGCCCAGCTATCATTGACACTGCTAAACATTTGCTTGTACACTTTACGGCTTCAACTAGGGGCATCGGCAGCATTATTGTTTTACTTCGTTTAGTTATGAATGTTTGGCAAAGAATGTTATGATTTATATTCGGGGGAATCAATAGTATATTTTTAACTTTGAAAATAAAATTCTGATTACGTTTACATTTTTTCATTACAAACTGGCAAACACAAATAACTTTGAAGTATTTAATTTTAAATCGATGTGATTATATAAAAATATACTTGTTGAAAACTTTCATTCGAATATTTCTTCAGACGACGTACAAACGGCCACACATAAAGGTATACAACTATACATTTCCAGTATAAGCTGACATCTTATTGTACGAAAAGCCAATGTAAGGTATAATGAAAGATCAACTAACACTGGTTATGTATAGCTTGATCTGTAGCCATGTGTACAATGGTCTAGAAAAATGACATTTAGCAACAAGAATTACTTACATATGTAACGAAAGTGACCACCAAGTATCGGAAGGATTGGAGATTGCTCATCGGTTAAATAGGGCTTGATATTTTGTATAAAAGGTTTTTGCCACCGACTTCCGAAATTAAAGTAATATTTTATTTTGTAGTGTTTTTTTTTAAGTCGTTTGTTTTTATAATATTCTTATCAAGTTACACATATTCAATGAAATACGTATTAACGAGGCTAACGCAAAAACTATCCAAATGAAAGTTTTGTATATGGGACCACCGCCGACGCATACCCTCTCCATTAAAAAAAGAATTTTCGAATTCGATCAATAATTTGCCGGAGATATCGCGGAACATACCTACCTACACAACAAAAAAATCGACATATTGAAAACCTCCTTTTTAAAGTCGGTTCAAAATGCAACTTGATAACACTACTATTACAGTACCTACCACTTTTGACTGCAGCCTTATTTTTACAGAGATAACTAAAACTTATTGAATAATAAATGAGAACTAAAAAACACGCTTCCAGCGAAGCGTGTTTTTTAGTTTTTTTTAAACTATTATTTATTTTCTATTTTTTAGGGTGTTTCGAATTTTGAGACGTATATTAGCGTAGTTTGTGACGTATGTCAGCGTAGTTTTCAAAGACAGTTTTTTTGCTGTCCTGGTAACCCTGGCAAGGATAATGGCACAAATTTATGAAATTATTGCATTGTCATCGGTCCTTGACAGGTGTGCAAAGTTTGAATGAAATCTGGTCGTTTAAAGTGGGTCAAAATCGCGCTATAAGGAGTCGGTTACAAACAAACATACAAACATACAAGTGAAGCTAATATAAAGCGTGTAAAAAATAAATTAAAGTAGAAAGAAAGAAAGAAAATACATTTACGTAGCACATACTAAAAGGCACACATAAAATTAACATCACACCTTATTTCATCTAAAGGTTGGACAGAGGTGTAGGCACCCATATTTCGACAGTTACGTTTAAGTCCCATTTAATAGGGGGCTAGGTTTTGCCACCAACCGGCCTCAAATCCAGATTAAGGACTGCTACCGAGAAATTCCAGATAAAAAAAGTCAATAGTGCTTTGCCCAACCTGGGAATCGAACCCAGGACTTAATGCTCAGCAATAGCGCTTGAGACCAACGAGGCGGTAAAAATAAAGGCTCGTACAGACAGGCGCAACATGTCGCGCGACCTGTCGCGGACGCGATTCTGCGATATATCGCGACGCAACACCTTTCACGCTGGCGCGACAACTCGTGCGCGACTCGCGCGCGACGACCTTGTAGAAGCGACGACCAGTGCGACAGCTTTTAGTACATTTTGTATGGCGTCGTCGCGGCGAATTCGCAGCCGTGACGCCACAGTCGCGGCGCGACAAGGTCGTCGCACGGAATGTACCTTATGTTATCGCGCTACTCGACGCGGAGCGACCGTGTCGCGGCGCGACAGGTCGCCCCTGTGTGAAGTGTCGCGCGCGTTTTCATACAAATTGTTCTACGGATATAAATCGCCGATTCGCGCGCGACCGTCGCGTCGCGCTAGTCTGAACGAGCCTTA
This sequence comes from Aporophyla nigra, assembly GCA_947507805.1. Taxonomy (NCBI): domain Eukaryota; kingdom Metazoa; phylum Arthropoda; class Insecta; order Lepidoptera; family Noctuidae; genus Aporophyla; species Aporophyla nigra. The sequence goes on along the minus strand of OX382291.1, from coordinate 4,449,304 downwards.
AAGTGTAATGTGCGATGTATGAAACTTGCATAGTGTGCCTCATGGCTGCCCCAAAAAGCCCAGTTCAGCAAAAATGACAGATAACTATAGTGCCTGGGTGGATGTCAACTGGAGCTGATAAGCGAGGAACATAACCTGTAGATACTGCCCAAGCAAATATTCAATATATTCAAATTTCAATATTCCTCGCTCATCCCACCACGTAGGGAAACATTAAATTGACCGGAAAATAAATCCAAAAACTATTTTGCCCTCAATCTGTTATAAATATGGAAATAAATAATTTCATTTATATACCTCAAGCTCAGGCGCAAACTGAGACGCAACAGGCGAAATACAGCTGTCTCATTCTTACACACTAAGGAAAAATAGAGAAAGGAATTTAAAGGAAGTCAGGAGATGAGGGAAGTAACTCAGGGAACTCAATATTATAATGGAACCTACGTCAACGGAAATCGAAAAGACTTCTTGGTTCTATAGCTCGCGTTGTTTGTATGTCGAGGGCCGAGGTACCTGCCCTGCCCTTTGGGGGAAGGGGGGATGAACGATCGGAAGGCAAACGAATGAACATTTTAATGACTATTTTATTTACACAGTTCTTTGGCCTGAGGGGGAATGCGAATGCAGGTTTGAATCCTGGCTGGGATCAATTAATGACTTTGACTTACAAAAAAAATGGTAGGTATTTGTACATTCACGTAGAAACGGAAAAAATAAACTACAACCACTGCACGGGTCAATCGATCAGGTGAATCTACGGTTGCCGCGACTGGTCCATTGATGGGTGGCCATCTTTATATACCAGGACTCCGTGCCTCGGATAGTTCCAACCGTAATCAAGTTTCAATTGATTGGAAATTTTTGGCAAAAGTGATATAGGATTTACGAAATCGACAAAATAGGTGTGTATTGTCAACCTCGTAAATGCTTGCTGACATGCTACAAAATTGTCACAAGGGCAAATATTTAGGTTTAACGATTTACTATGTATGCATGAATGAGTGTAACAATCACAATTTAGTTTTTTTTTTTTTGTATATAAAACACAATTTCATATCTACAAAAAAGGGGGTGTAAGTGCAGGGAGCATCAAACAGAACACAAGAGTAACACACTAAATAAAATCTGAATAATTTTCCGGATTGTTGCTAATACATGCTTTCATCCGTTCGAAAAATTTGTTTGCTTAGCAACGTAAACAACGCCATGAATGTTGTGGAACTGTCAAAACGAAAACGGTTCCTACTGATAATGTATTACGCAATTACCCCTCAGTTACGCATCGCTGACAATGGAGAAAGTGCCCGAAAGGATGGCAACATTGTTGTTTGGCAATGTTGACTTTAGACAAAAATATGCCCGCCGCATAGTCTACGAACCACTAGGCATGACCCGAAAACTAAGTGACCACAGCTTGGAGCCTTTGGCCCCAGAATTTCAACCCCAAAACAGCTCGAAGATATAACTTTCATTAAAGTATTACAGTTCAGTTCAGTTTCATTAAAGTATTATTTATGGATCTTAGTTGTCCGAATTAAAATTATTTTATTATATTTTTATTTATTACAATATATTTCGTACCGTGTGGTGCCGGATGTAAGGAATAGTGTCATCACATTTTTTCCCGTGGGTGTCGTAAGAGGCGACTAAGGAACTTACTAGATAATGGGCAGCAGCGTTCTCTATGCATTTTACCACCATACTGCGATCGTCAACCCGCGTGCCAATAGTGGCGATTATGGCGAACCCCCCAAATGGAGGAGGCCTTTGTCCAACAGTGGACGTCTCTTGGCTGCAATGATGATGATATATTTGCGCCTCTTGAAGTTATATGCAGAACTTAGATCAACTTACCGAACTTAGGTTCCAAGATGGCTTCTCCCGTTGTCCGTTGTACAGCAACCCCAAGATGCTGCTCTCATCTGCAAGCAAATAAATAGAATAATTTCAGTTCTTTGCGCTTTGGTAACAGAAGACAAATAAGGAGATCTTTGAAAAATTCTTGAAATTTTGTGGGCTACTTTGAAGTTTCCCAAGAAAGAAGTCTACTTACTAAAGGTCTGTCGAAGTAACTACTGCTCCCTGTCAGAAGAATGTTTCTAAAATCCTGCAACAATACATATATAAAGTTAGTTACATAATCCCAGAGATGTGACATTTTAAAAATAACAGTATTTGAAATGCAAAATAGAAAATACAAAACACCTATTTCCATTTTGTATTTAAATACTTTTTTAGAAAAGCATTTTATATTTTATTTGAAATACTTTTTAGGACATATTTTGAATTTGCAAAATGCAAAATACTTTTTGCTAAGTTTTGTAAACATCAAAGAATTAATCATTAATGTGATGAAATGGTACTTGTTTTTCTCACTATGGCTATGGCAACACTGAATTGAACTGCTTTCTTGTCAGGCCACTTAGATAATTCCAAATGCGTTGAACCGAACAAACGAATGATCTCTTTTTCAATTTTAAGAAAGTTACATATCTTGCTTTCCGATAAAATAATAACGAAACTAAAAATGTGAACCAAATCATTATTGAACTGTTTCAAGTTTGTTTTCACGTTTTGTCTTATGGTGGCATGATTATTTGACCCCACAGGAGAAAGATGAGCGACAGTGTATTTGAGCAAATTATTTGATTAAAATATGTTAAGTAAATTTAATTTAAGTAAGTTCTCACAGTAAATTTACCAGCCTGTTAGCTGACTGAAATAAATAAACTTTTTAACAAAATAAAGATACTTTAAAACTAAAAGTATTTTATTTTAATAAAGCATTTTGTAAATACGTATTTTGCATTTAGTATTTAAAATATAAAATGAAAAACTATTTTGTATTTGAAATAAGAAAATACAAAAGTATTTGCATTTTGCATTTGAATACATTTTATAACCTATTTTGCACATCTCTGCATAATCCAATGAGCAGGGAGAGCAGTGGTGGCTCAGTGGTATCAGCCCCGAATTGTAGGTCGTGGGTTCGAACCCAGGCAGGCGCTTTACTTTGTGTAAATATTTTCATCAACACTGCTCTTAAAACGGTGAAGGATAACATTGTGAGGAAACCGGCATGTCCAAGAACCAAAAATTCGAAGACATGTGACATCTACCAACCCGCACTGGGCCCGCGTGGTAGATTACGGCCCACTCCCTCTCACCGAGAGGAGGCCTGTGTCTCAGCAGTGGGAATAATATAGGCTGATCATATATATATTGCCAGCGGCTTCGCCCGCGTGGAGGTCGGAAAATATCCCGCGGGAACGTACTACCGGGATAAAAAGTACCCTAAATGTTAATCCACGTTATGAACTATCTGTGTGCCAAATTTCATCCAAATCCGTCCAGTAGTTTTTTCGTGAAAGGGTAACAAACATAAACATACACATACATCCATCCTCACAAACTTTCGCATTTATAATATTAGTAGGATAGGATAGGATTATATATATGAACATAATCCAAGTCCGCTCGCTGTTTAATGCAAATGCTACAAACTGCGTAACTCACGAGCCATCAGAATCTGAATCATTTTGAAGGTAATTGCGAATCCATTGCGTAAATTACGATTTGTAACGGTATGACTGCTGCACTAACAAAATGTAAGCTATTAGTAACGGTATGACTGCTGCTGAACTGTCGAAATGAAAGCTATTTGTAACGGTATGACTGCTGCTGAACTGTCAAATGAAAGCTATGTGTAACGGTATGACTACTGCTGAACTGTCAAATGAAAGCTATTAGTAACGGTATGACTACTGCTGAACTGTCAAATGAAAGCTATTTGTAACGGTATGACTGCTGCTGAACTGTCAAATGAAAGCTATTTGTAACGGTATGACTGCTGCTGAACTGTCGAAATGAAAGCTATTTGTAACGGTATGACTGCTGCTGAACTGTCAAATGAAAGCTATGTGTAACGGTATGACTACTGCTGAACTGTCAAATGAAAGCTATTAGTAACGGTATGACTACTGCTGAACTGTCAAATGAAAGCTATTTGTAACGGTATGACTGCTGCTGAACTGTCAAATGAAAGCTATTTGTAACGGTATGACTGCTGCTGAACTGTCGAAATGAAAGCTATTTGTAACGGTATGACTGCTGCTGAACTGTCAAATGAAAGCTATGTGTAACGGTATGACTACTGCTGAACTGTCAAATGAAAGCTATTAGTAACGGTATGACTACTGCTGAACTGTCAAATGAAAGCTATTTGTAACGGTATGACTGCTGCTGAACTGTCAAATGAAAGCTATTTGTAACGGTATGACTGCTGCTGAACTGTCAAATGAAAGCTATTTGTAACGGTATGACTGCTGCTGAACTGTCAAATGAAAGCTATTTGTAACGGTATGACTGCTGCTGAACTTTCAAATGAAAGCTATTTGTAACGGTATGACTGCTGCTGAACTGTCAAAATGAAAGCTATTTGTAACAGTATGACTGTTACTGAACTTATACAGTGAGATTCTTAAAACCATTGTCCATAGATTAATACTAACACTAACTACTAACACCCTATGGGCCCTGATGCCTAAAAATATTTTTTATATTTTTTATTATTAATCAAAAAAGTGAAAAACTGAAGCTGATTTTAAGAATAATGGTAAGAGTTATTTGAATGAAGTGCTAAGTTAACATTTTGATGCTTATATATACCACACGAAGCGACAGCCTTTCTAACCTAACGATGCCCCTTGGTAAGACTAATTGTCAAACTGTCGGGCTTCTGACGACCCGTAACAATTGTCAAAGATCCAAGAAGGACAATCGCGACCAAAGGCTTACGATGCTTTTCGAGACACGTAGGGGTCTTGGTATGTAAATATGTCCACCCATCCACTGTTCAACCGCGGCAAGCGTAGCTTAACGATCGACAAGTACCATCAAAAGTAAACACGACCGGAATAAAAAAAAAACTTTCCACGCCATGAGCAAATAACCCATGGAATACACTCGTACCTACAGCGTGGTTCGAAAAACTACAAGTAAATAAATCAACAAGAGCTCTCAATGTTCCCAGCAATTTGATTCACCCCAAGGCCACTCGATTCCAACAATTACTGACAGAACCCGCGCTCTATAGCGTAAAATTCCAAATTCAAATTCTCCTATCCTATTGGTAGGGCGACACGAGCTCCTAAGCTGGTCGTGTTCCTATTGGTCGTTGATAAACTGATGTAATTTAAAATATTGTCACTTGACGACGCCGGTTTTCGCCTTATTGCAATTTATTTCCGTGGGGAAGATTATTTAATTTTCTCCGAGCTCCTATACATTAATAAACAGATATTGGATGGCGCGACGTGTCGGTGTACTTAAACTAGATTTGTTTAGCGAAATAAATACGATACACTATAGATATTATTACCGTGACTATATGGTAGATATCTGTGTATATACAGGGTGTGGCGTAAGTAGTGGTCCACCGTTCAGGATTCGATGAACCAGATAATTAACTACAATAATTAAACATTTTAAACATGAAATATTTTCGGAACCCTTGGGTAAACCAAGGGTTCCGAAAATATTTCATTTTTGTCTTTTATTTACGAAATTTCTACCTTTTATTACATATTTGTTTGTTGTTTCAACAAAAACCATTATTTTTTCATTTTGATTTCTGTTAATTACTGATGAATACTAGAGCTATCATGATAAATTATGATTTTTTATGTAAATTCAGCTCTTTTGAAGAAAAAGTTGGTTCTTTTCTAATTTTAACCCCAATTTTTAACACACCATTAAGTTCAAGAACAATTTTTACAAAAAAAAAAAATTTTGGGTAAAAATGGTTAAAATTTTTAATTGTTATAGTTAATTATCTGGTTCATCGAATCCTGAACGGTGGACCATTACTTACGCCACACCCTGTATACAGAGTCAAATTAAAAAAAAAACTGGCAATACTTAACTCATGTGTCGATACCCGATCGATCTCAAAAACGAATGGAAAAAAAAAATGTTTTTCATTATTCCATGGTTGAAGGTAATCGATCAGCTGTTTTTCTATTTTTTCGTGGAATATACCTATCACGAGTTTCCAAAAAACATGACATAACGGTTGTTTGGTTGTATCAGACTAATTTTAAGTTTTGAACAAAGATGAATTGAAGATTTTTTTTTCTCATTAGTTTTTTAATTAGATTAGACAAGATAATTTAATTTGACCCTGTGTATAAATATCAAACATATAAGAAACACTATTTTGTCCATTGTGGTTTTAGGTATAGTTTAGTAACATTTTCATCCTTAAAATAAGGCCTTTTTAGGGTTCTGTACCCAAAGGTGCCAACAGAACTATATTATCGCTACGAAATTGTCACAGAGTATATTATACACACACTCTGTGTAAATTACAACCGTCCGCGAAAAATATATATTATGTAAATATTTTAGGTACCCTGTGGTACGGAACTCGTCGTATACAAGTCCGACTCGCACTGGACCGGTAATTTCTTTGAAGCTTATAACGCGAAATATTCCAGAAATTTCCCTCTTAATCACTTCGTTTCGATCGATTTCTTATCTGTGCACAGCAACATGGTGACGATTCAAAAAACTTAGTAAACTTCAAACATAGTGAAATAGAGAGGTTCGCGCGGATGCGTGTGCATTTGCACGACACGAATATACGACTTATTAATTTATTTAATAAAGCAGAGCCACATCATATAAATTAAACCAATTCCAAAAATAATTCCACCACCTCCTACCTATCTTTTGAATGTTCAACCATTAATCTAGCACTAAAACTCTCGTAGTTATTAGCAGTTGAAATCTTACATACTTTGTCAGTCAAAATTATTCAGTTTATCAATTCTCTCTTTTTCTTATTCGATTTGCAGAGTACATCGAGCGAAAGACGTTTTCACTACAAAACAACCAACTTCCTAAAAAACAATACAACGTGAATAACAACTTCAATTTCTGAAATCGCTGTTCCTGGTTTTGTGACTGCTTTTTGCCACCGACTTCCGAAATTTAAGTTATTTTTGAAGATGTAGTGTTTTTTTTTGTATTTTTTTTTACTTTTCGCTGTTACAACTAAAAATATTTATATAGGGAGATTGAGGGTGCACGAATGGTGTATAATAATAGGTTGGGGAAAAAATTTCTTCGCATTTTTTAAGAAAATTCTGAACATTTTTTAATAAAGTTTATTTACATTTAACTAAAGTATGTAGGTACCATTTTGTTCGATAATTTTTTGCCATCTTGTAGGTAGGGACATGATCCCATTGCTATAGAAATTTTGGGCCTTCTGGTCAAAATACCGCGACAAGTGGTTTTGGCAGTCCTCTCGTGATGTTAACCTCACACTGCCTAAAGAATTCTGAAGAGACCGAAACAGGTGGAAATCTGAAGGTGCAAGGTCAGGACTATACGGCGGATGCATTAACACCTCCCAGCCAAACTCTCTTAATTTTTGTTGGGTGGCTAAAGATGTGTGAGGTCTAGCGTTATCATGATGAAAAACCACACCCCTTCTGTTGATTAATTCCGGCCGCTTTCTCTCAACTTCTTGCTTTAATCTCATCAGTTGTTCGCAGTAGAGTTCAGAATCGATGGTCCTGCCTGGTGGTAACAGCTCATAATGAATAATGCCCTTCCAATCCCACCACACACACAGCATCACCTTGTTGCGAGTTAACCCGGGTTTCGCCACAGTCTGTGAAGCCTGACCGGCCTTTGACCACGACCTTTTTCGCACGTTCTTGTCATACGTGATCCACTTTTCATCACCAGTTATCAGCTTCTTCAAAAATGGTTCGGTTTCATTACGTCGTAATAAAGAATCACAAATGAGTACACGGTTCATTAGGTTTCTTTCAGTGAGCTCGTGAGGTACCCAAATGTCGAGCTTTTTTGTGTACCCAGTTTTTTTCAAATGCGCCAAAACTGTTTTGTGGTCAATTTCCAGTTCTTCAGCTACGTCGTAACTACTGGTATGCCGATCTTGCTCCACTTTTTCAAAAATGGCATCCATTTTATCCGTAATAGGGCGACCAGAGCGACGTGCATCTTTGACATCAAAATTTCCGGATTAAAAACGCTTAAACCAAATTTGTGCTACTCTCACAGACACTACACTAGGTCCATAAACATCGCAAATTTTTTTCGCGGCTTGCGTTGCATTTTTACCTTTTTTGTAGTAAAATTTTAAAATGTATCGAATTTCTTCATTAGATTCACTCATCTTGACGGTACGAAAAACAAATGAAAATCACACATTTTCCTAATTTGAATTTGGAATTATGTTCTTTAAAATTTAAACTTTCAATGATACCAAAACCACCCAGATACAAATAGTATAGCCAAAGAAATTTTATTACAAGTTCATACATACTATAATGCGAAAAGACTTTTTCCGCAACCTAATACATAGACATAACGATCGCGGCAATCTCGGGTTATTTGCTGTAAGTTATTGAAGAGTTCCATTGTCTCCTAAGATCCTCATCACCATCAGTTCCTAATATATACCACTATATAATAATATACACCCATAGCATAGTCAGGTTATAATGTTCCCACTGCTGGGACACATGCCCCCTCTTTGTGAGACGGAGTGGGCATAATCCCGAACCCAGTGCGGGTCACTGGATGTCACATGTCTTCGAATTTTTAATTCTAGGACATGCAAGTTTCCTCACGATGTTTTCCTTTACCAGTACTCTAATAAAACAGCACCTAACTAACAATATTTACTGCCGAGCGAGATCCTAATATATTATATTACTAAAACCTTCCCCGAAAAACAGGCATTTATATTAATTACTTAAAACATATAGGTTTATGCAGTTAATGAAAATATCGCGGACATACATACACACGGATCGAATACAGAACCTCCTTTTTTGAAGTCGATGAATAAGTTCCCCGTCAGTTCATACATATAAAGCGAGACACAACAGGGACGCAGAACGTTATTAAGAAGTAACTGGGCCGGCCTGGCATCCTTCCGCTCGGATATTGCAAGACGGTGACGCCCTTTCAACGCCGCACACCGCCAACTGCTGGTACTTACGCCCCTAATAATACCTATTTAGATTTAAAGCCTAACTGTCTCTCAGACGGAGAATTTTTAGCTTCCAAGGGCACAGCTTCCGTGCAAGGCGTATATTAAATTAGGTCTGGTCAGATCAGAACATAATTTGGCGCCTGGGGGTCTGCTAAAAATAATACTGACGGTTGGGTGGGTATATTTTTGGGTTTTTATTTGTGCATTGGCTGGTAGTACCAGTGGCCAGAGGTCGCCTTTCGGGTGGTGATGACACAATTTCAACGACTAACTGATGATTCGGTTTGTCTAGAGTTCTAGACGTCTACTAGGGATTCGGACCAGACCGACATAAGTAGGTAGGTTTTAAATATTTATAAGTAATCAGATTGTACAAGAAGTTTTGACGGTGACCCTTTAGGCTTTTGCCTGTACCTTGAGGATCGAAAATGCGACAATTTAAGAGTGAGGTACATAGTGATTAATGCATGAAAGGAAAACAAACTAAACTAAAATCAATTAAAATAAAACAATAAAAATATACATTGCTATCAGCGTGAGATCGAATAAAGCAAACTAAAATCAGGTAGGTACCCTATAAACTCGAAGTCACAAATAATAAATGACGATTATCGATGTAAAATAAATAAATAGTTAATTACTAATTACAAAACCGTGGTTAGCAAGACGACCAGTCACCACAAGCTGCTTAAATCACCCCCTCGCCATATTTAAGGTAAGGAGGAAACCCCACATACCGCAAGCAGTGGCAACATCTAAGGGAGTATGCCAAACTTGCTGTCAGTTGCCCGGGCAAAACCGCAACAATATTATGGTCAATAATCGAGGTCTCTCTACCTAATCACATATTGCAAGACACTCAAAAAACAAACATTGTTATGAGTAAATCATGTTTTTTTATTTTTATTTGTTATAGTTGTTACCCGCGACTTCGTCCGCGTGGTATTTAACAAAAAGTTTTTCATAAAAACTGTCTTTGAAAACTACGCTGACATACGTCTCAAAATTCAGCGTGTTTGTAGTTTTTGTAAACTATTATTTATTTTTTCTAAAATAAAAGTAGCCTAAGTTAATCCTTGTTACATCAGCTATCTGCCAGTGAAAGTTCCGTCAAAATCGGTCCAGCCATTTCAGAGATTAGCCAGAAGAAACAGACAGACAGCCAGACAAAAATTGTAAAAAATGTTGTTTTGGTATATGTACCGTGTATACATCCATATACACTTAGTAAAAGTGGTTATCTTAATATTAAAAACAGACACTCCAATTTTATTTATTTGTATAGATGTATAGATTATTTATTTGTATAGATGTAAAGATAATGGTACGCCGACTACGCCGTATCGTTTACGTCGTGGTAGGACTTGCACGGCTTATTAGTCGACTCGCATGAAATAATTCGCCCGAATTGGGTGAAACGTCACTTTAAAATATAATATCTCCTAAACTAATTTCGTGCGAGTTGCTCGCACAAAATTAGTTTAGGAAGTATTATATTTTGTTTATTTGTAGGTGAATCGGCAATTCAAGTCATTCGTACTACACAATCCGTACGTTAAGTTCGTGCGAGTCACATAGAGAAACTATTATCATATTATTTAAAAGTGACGATTCGCCCGATACGACTGAGTATTTTCGTGCGAGTAGATATTATATTATTATTAGAGTAGATAAGTTTTGTGCATGTAAATGTTACACCAAAAACTACTTTCAATATTGTCTGTCCTGCTTCCTTAATCCATCAAAACGTTGTCTTTAACACATCGTTTTCAGCTGTAGACTTCCCATTCTGTCACCCATATCTATGGTTTTATTATAATTAAATAACAAATATCTTATTTTCGATCCACCCTAAGAATCACGCATTTGACCTCTCCGGGTTTTTGGTTTTCTGGAAAAGGCGGGCGGCTCTCCACACCGGGATGCAGTAAGTATTAATCGAGTCACACAGTGAACGATGTACCTACAAGAGAAACTGTTTCATTTTCGGGCGAATGTCTGAGCTCTTTAAATTAATTAATTCGCTTGCAAAGCCAGCAGCAGACAATCAATATGAACACGCCAATCGAGACTCGTGTCGATATCAATACAAAGCTATTTAATATTTGAATGCACATCAAGGCGGTTGCAATTGCACGGTGAGATGCACATATGCGCTAATACTTTGGTTAACTCCGTCGGTGGTTTACGTGAATTTGGTGGTAGAAATAGGATTACTTTGGTCTTTAAAACATTGAGCGTGGAGGTCAATGGTCAGTTCGCAAGGTGAGTTCAGTTCTGCCCTAGAGGGGTAATTGCGAATTTGCGGGTATTTCCACGCTATGTCACTTACGTTATTTACGTTGTTTAGCAAACATGCTTTACAATATCAATATGATTAACAATATCCTTCCAAATGATTCAGAAACCATTTGATAGTGTTCTACAAATAAGGTGCTATCATCATATATCAAAAGTACTGGCTTATTAGTCGATTCGCACGAAAAACTCAACGTATTGTTTTGAGTTAATCACAGCGCCCAATTATTCTTTGCGTATAAGTAGTCATTAATAGAAAATAATTTATTATTATAAGTTTCCATTTGCCCGATTCGGGCGAGTTAATTCGTGCGAAAGCCGCAAATATTCTTTTAAAGTGCGAATTTACTATCTAATAAGCCAATTTGACATCTCCTTAAAGGCAAATGTTAAGATGTCAACATAATATGCATGGAACACAGACAACTTTACAAAATGGCTGCTGTCCTAGTAAGATACCTTAAATGTAACATTATAATCTGTAGCTACCAAACAAAACGTTGGAAGTGTGCAATCAATCAGACGAAATATCCAGCTCCTCTCGCCATAATTATTGGGGCCTAGGGTTGGTACTGATGCAGCATTCCTTAGCTGATAAATTATCTGTTTTAAAAGTAGATTAGTATTTGAAGGTCTTGTCCTTATGTTTGAGATTAATGCTGATGGGGATCAGACAAGTAATTGTTATGACATTCATGGATACATTATTAACTAGCTTTTGCCAGCGGCTTCGCCCGCGTGGAGGTCGGAAATTATCCCGCGGGAACATACTACCGGAATAAAAAGTACCCTATGTATTATTCCAGGTTATAAACTATCAGTGTGCCAAATTTCATCCAAATCGGGCAAGTAGTTTTTGCGTGAAAGAGGAACAAACATCCATACATCTATACATCCATACATACAAACGTTCGCGTTTATAATATTATATTATATAGTAGGATAGGATAATGATTCTACTGTTTAGTTTCCATGTTGTCCTATTCTCAGTGGTGCTTAACCTATTATTTGAACTTTCTTCTCGCGACCCCTACCTCACACGGCTGCTGAGCACACTGGTGAAGGGTTTTTCAATAGGGAAAAGGTATCTTTGACAGCCAATGGCGATTAGCGGCCATCTTAGATTGCATATTGGCCCAAATTTTTTGTCAGATGAGTCTTTGAATGTTCAACATTGAACAAGATGGGATCTGTCAAATATCAGAGGGGCAATCTGTGTTTTTATTTCGATGAGGGTTTTCTGAAATGACGTTCACTAGATGGCAGCACTGAAACATCAGGTCCGGGCACCTGTCAAAAGTGTCAAAGTGCCTATATTTTCCTCAGTCGTGACTGAATGAAAAGTGAATGACATAGGCCTCTTATCAAACTGGCGCCAACTGGTGGCCTGAATTTTCTTGAACACCCTCATTCAAAATTACCGCCCCTATTGAAAACAACTGTACAACTTTTAACACTCGAATGACATTAGATCTGATTTCAATTTAAAAAAAATAACGTTGTAGCGCTATATATCTACTTCGACATGCATTATTTTTGTGTGAAAACTTTCGGAAACAATTATCTAAATAACTTTGAAAACCACATCAAAACTATTGCGTAGTTTAGAAGAACTAAGCGGTCATAGAGACAGACACTTTGTTGTTTTTAACTACTGTTTTTAACTAGCTAATTGAACATTTAAAATACCTGTATTTAAATAAGTTTCTACTTAAGAAAATTGCACTGCAAATCTGAGAAAACGTCAGTGCTCTCACCAAGTCGAATAAAAACAAAATAAACTAAGGCACACCCGTGCCATACTGCCTTTTTAGGGTTCCGTTGCCAAATGGCAAAAAACCCTTATAGATTCTTCATGTCTGTCTGTCTGTCTGTCCGAGTATGTCACAGCCACTTTTTTCCGAAACTATAAGAGCTATGCTGTTGAAACTTGGTAAGTAGATGTATTCTGTGAACCGCATTAAGATTTTTACACAAAAATAGAAAAAAAACAATAATAACTGGGGTTCCCCATACATAGAACTGAAACTCAAAGAAAATTTTTTCATCACACTCATACGTGTGGGGTATCTATGGATTTGGATAGTTCTTCAAAAATGATATTGAGGTTTCTAATATCATTTTTTTCTAAACTGAATAGTTTGCGCGAGAGACACTTCGAAAGTGGTAAAATGTGTGTGTGTGTGTGTCCCCGTAACTTCTAAAATAAGGGAATGATAAAACTAAAAAAAATATATGATGTACATTACCATGTAAACTTCCACCGAAAATTGGTTTGAACGAGATCTAGAGTAGTTTTTTTTTTAATACGTCATATATCGTAGACCACAATTTACCTTTCATTCAGTCAACTCAAATATAAAAATTTAACAAAATGCATAAGCCGTGAATACCTGCAGGTTTGTACGGAACCCTCGGTGCGCGAGGCCGACTCGCACTTGGCCGGTTTTTCTTGAAGCCATTCAGGACGTTCTCGACCCCCTTTAACGTTTTTAAATAAAGCTACAGGGTGTCCAGCGGGAGTTTTTCAAGTTTAAATTATCGTCACTCTTTTGTAAGCGGGGCTAGGGGCGTAGGAGGGGTAGCGTTGGTTGCGTCATCTTTGCGGATTTGTTAGTAACCATGAGTCACTGGTCGGGAGCGCACCGCGCGTTTGCGGTGGAGCAATATCTAAAGTGTGGTGAATCGTTGATTCGAGCGCGTCGTGCTTTCTGTTCCCACTTTGATATTCGGCGGTTAAACGATGGTCCAAGCACGCAGTTTATATGGTCGTGGATACAAAAATTCCGACAAGACGGGACAATGGTTAATATGCCGCACCCAGGACCGTCCTCGTCAGCCGCAACGCCAGAACGTGTGGCAAGAAATCATTAGAAATCCAAGGAAATCAGTGAGAATGATTGCCGCCTCTACAGGCATTAAGAAGTCAACTGTGCATATGATTTTGAAAAATAAAATTGAAACTTCATCCCTATAAAATGCAAATTGACAAAAACTAAACGAAAGCGATTATGTTTTAAAAGAAACGTTCGCCCGAACGATGTTGGAACGTTTTCGGACCCCAGACCGCTTGGAAACATATTGTTTAGCGATGAAGCACATTTCCACATCGGGGGTTACGTAAATAAACAAAATATGCGTTACTGGAACCCCGACAATCCAAGGGAACGGCATCAAAACAGTTTGCACTGCCCTAAAACGACAGTATGGTGCGCCATTTCTACTCATGGAATAATCGGTCCATATTTTTTCAATGAGAGAGAAACTGTCACTTCCTCGGTGTACTGCCGTATGATTGATGAGTTTTTGGTACCGCAATTGCAAGTGTTTCACGGAAGCAACAATAGAACTCATTTTCAGCAAGATGGGGCAACTCCACAGACTGCCAGCGTCTCAATGTCGAGGTTAAGGGAAATTTTCCCTGGAAAATTAATAAGCAAGTACGGAGACATACCCTGGCCCCCTCGATCGCCGGATTTGACGCCGTGTGATTTTTTCTTGAGGCATTACCTTAAGTCTAAAGTGTACTGCAATAATCCCCGTACAATAACTGCTCTACAAGAAAATATCCGGCGTGAAATCGCTGCTATCCCCCCAGCGCTTTGTTCGCGCGTACTTGCCAATGTGAGGGTTCGCTTACAAGGCTGTATTGCAAGAAATGGACGTCACTTGGAGGACATTATTTTTAATAAGTAAAATCCGCAGACTCTGGTTACGTTTTTAAAATATAATAAATATTTAAAATTTATTACTTTATTTTTTATTTAATTTCGAAGTCGAAAAATTTCCGCTAGACACCCTTTAGAAGCCTAAGTTTTTATAGTGACCAAAACCCGCATAATATTAGTAAGTATATTCCCAAATTATATTCAATTTCAACTTGTAGTTTAAGACCTATTATTGCAAGAGGAAGTTCTAAATTTTGTCACAAACACACGCACTCACGGATCATTAAAATTCTAAGAGACTTTTCTTTCCACTTCTCTCCGTTTAGAGTTGTCAATGACCATTTTTTATTAAAAAGAGATTTATACTTAAAATTTTAGCCTATAAAGCAAGGACCAATATATAATTAGGTATTTATTCCATAATTATTTCAGTCCCATTTTCTAGATAAACGAACTGCAAACCACTACATGTTTATAGATGTTATGTTTTTGATGGGATGGATATTCAGTAAAAAAAAAACGTAACTAGGATATACCGATACGCAGTTCAGCCAGAAAACTTTTTTGGAAATCCGCAGTCGCGACATAAGAACCTTAACAAAGATATCCGTTCCATCCCTGCATAGAGCATACATTTATGAAATACAAATGATAGGTGTAAATCAAGCTAGGCCGCACGCACACAGGCGCACTCGCAAGCAGGCTTCCAATTTGAACTGAACAATGTTTAATTAGTACCTACCAAGCTATGGATTGGACAATGTTTGGCAGATAGCGCTCGTTGAGCACCGCATCGCACGTTCGCCAATCAAGCGGAAATCTAATCTGCTAACTTTCCATCACTACGTCTAGGGGATGTAATAATAAGAATCATGTTGAATCATTTAAAATATTTGGGTAAATAAGACTTTGCAGTAAAATGTATTACTGATTCACTTTTCAATCAGTGGTATAGTCAGTGATTCTGAAACTAATACATTTTTTCTGCGTATTTTTTCCATTAAATCATATTTTGGAAATGATTTCAGCCTTTTGGGCACTTTTCTCATTGACAACAAATCGGACGTATTTTTTGATGCCCTGTGATTCTTTGCTCAAATTTTTTATACATATATTTGCATAAGTACATATTATTTTTAGTCTCTTCTATATTTCATGTTTATACATTTTCTGGAATGAAAATATAAAGCTATTAACTATTTTGGAGGCATGAGGTGTTCCTCATACCTCCAAAATTGTTGCTACACCCTGTTGGGTGTACAAACTTCAATCAACGTCGGTATAAAGGGAAAATCCTCCAAACAGACACCACGTGTCGTGCGTGTCTGGTGAGCAACTGCCCAACCATTGGTTTCTGGACGTTGTTTATAATATGCTAGTTGCGCGGTAAACTCTGCTTGTACCCTGCAGGATTTTGAGTGTCAGTGTGATGCGTATTTTCACATGTGGCCGTGTAGATGCCACTCACTGTTGCAATAAATATTTTTACGTCGCATAAGTATAATAACAGCTTCCAACAAAATTATAAAGCTACTTTTAATAAAATACGGTTTATCCACGGAACCTTCCACAAACTTGACCAAGCTGCCCTGATCAAACCTTAAAAATGGACTTTCGTACGGCCTAATTAGAATGTTGTTTTGTGTTTCAAATTATTTATGTTTTATTCCAAAAGCATATGCACTCTGTGCTCACTTAATTATTACTTTTTAACCGACTTCAAAAAAAAAGGAAGAGGTTCTCAATTTAACTGTATTTTTTTATGTTTGTTACCTCAGAACCTTTGACTGGGTGAACCGAATTCGATGATTCTTTTTTTTTTATTTGAAAGCTGGTGCTTCCCCTGTGGTCCCATTTCAATATGGTTCAATTCTGACAATGGTATCTATGATAAAACCATATAAGTCTTTGCATTAAGCATATCCGCGACAAATGGACGAATAACACAATTAGATTAGTGCGGGGTACAAACCATAACTAAAAAGCTAAAAATAACTTTAATTTCGGAAGTCGGTGGCAAAAAACTTAAATACAGATCCTAAGACACCGACTTCCGAAATTAAAGTTATTTTTCACTTTGTAGTGTTTTTAAAGAAGTCAGTTGTTATTTTTTCACTTCTCAGGCACACCATGCAAAATTCTGCTGCATTTGACGTCTACATAAAGAAGTTTGGAAGTCCACGTCCTCCGCGTGAAACTTCTTCCTGGAGTCACCGCGTTGAGTCCCATCATCCGTACGAGCCTTTACTTCATTTTCGTTTAGTGTTCTTTCTGCCTTTTTTCTTTTTGCTCGAATCATCAGGGTCGAATCGTGATGTCAAAACCTTCCTCAAGAATTGAACTATCAAATGCTAAAAGAATTATTCAAATCTGAGTGACAGTTCCCGAGCTTACCCCCTACATATAAACAAACCTTACCTCCTTATATAAATTACTGTAGATTAATTTGAAGAGTTTCGATTCAATGGGGCCATATAGAAACATGCTATAAGTAAGTAGATATGTGGTATCGCAGGAATTGCACCCTGTTACACCACATTCCGCTCCTCAATGACGTACTTATTAAAGGAAAACATTATAGTCCTAGAAGGGGAAATTAAAATTATCATGTGATGCCGATCAAGTATTAACTAGAGATGCATCTTGGTGATACGATACCGATGTGTATGAATAATTATCAGCGATACCGATACCAATAGTGAAAAGGGCTTTTCAAATAAGTATTATTAATAGTCTGGTTAAGATTTTCAGGTAAACAAAAATTTGAAAAGTTGCATGGAAAATTAGAAAATTTGAGAAAAACTGAAAGTCTTTTTTCCATTGGATTTTTGTTTGAATGATTGTTTCATCTCTAAGCCCTTGTTAGTCCTTTTACCAAGCACCCTGTATTATACAACAGACTAAATTAAATTATCTCCTGTAATCAGTAGAGGTTTGAAAACCAAGAATCTCTTATTTGGTAGCGAAATCGACTTTATAAAACAAACAAAAATATTCAAATAGAAGTTTCCATTTTTAATATTTAAAAAGGGCAGGGCAAATACAGAGTAGTCATTGAGTGGATAATTAATTATTATATATATTATTTGTGTGATATTTTATTTTGGAATTTTGTTCGTTTATTTTAGTCTGGCTGTTTGTTTTATTTGTGTGACAGAAAACGTGATCAAATGTCAGTTGATGTTGGTTCTATAGAAGTAGGTACTTTAATTTACGTTCCATCGTTCTGTAAAATCAATTAACTCGTATTATTTAAAAAATAATGACAATCATGTTATAGAGTAATTATAAATACTCACACAAATAAAATGGTCAACTTACTAATCGAAATAGCTAATTCATCCATATTTTTTTTTACATCTCTTCTATGTAAGTATGTATCTGGTACTTACTGACTGACTGACGCTGCGCGCTGTCCTCTCAGAGAACAACCGTGAAGTTTCTTGCCGGCTGTTTTCCATAGAAAACGACCATTTGGAACTGACCACCTAGCTTTTGACGTTTGAGAAGTGTCCATATAGGTTTATGTGAAATAAAATATGAATTGAATTAAATCCGCTAATAAATATCGTCGATATCGATATATTATATCGAAAAATCAAAATATCGGTATCGGTATCAGATACATCCCTAGTGTATTAACCACTTGTGTAGCGGGTATCGATTTTGTCGTAAAATCAATGTAAGGAATGATTAGAAATCGGAGACACTGTATTAAATACTTCGTAAATACCTTTACCACACATAATCAAAGAAAATATAGGTACGTAGTATAGATACCTATAATTACTTTATCGACATACAATTCTCGTGAATTTGTTAATAGGTTTAAATATATGTCCGTGTTTTAAAAAAACGAGTTAAAGCTCCCGCAGAAAGGCGCGACGGTACTAAAACAATTTTCATGGAAGTAAATCTATTAGTCTCGTCATGCCGGTAGTTTAATGCTTAAAAGTAGGCTTTTAATTAATCTATAACAGAAAACAACATAAATAATTTTTAAAAACCCTATAAGTTAGGGGTAAAGAGGAAAAAAATCCTGAAAAAACCCTATGAACGTATTCTATACAATCTTAATAGACGCCGTACTAATAGACAAACAACCGCATATCCCAGTCGCGTGTATCATGTAAAATGTAATGCAAACATTTGCACGACAATCGCACGATGGCCGCACGACGCCCGCACGACACCCGCACGTCGCTCGCCGCCGGCCGGGCTTCTAAGCAATAATTGTAGGGAGAAATAATAACGCCGACACAGCGCGGCCCGTATCCGCTTGCAATAAAAATGTAAAACGTGCCCGATAAGCGACTACGCGAAAGGCTCAAATGTGAAACGGTAGTGATGTTACCTGCGACGGTGCATCGATATCGATAGTCTCGACGAGCAAGTTTGTAAACGAGGAAATTGAATTAGAGAAAAGCAGATTTTAAGGTGAATGTTAAAATCGTAAGAAAATTTGAATTTTGGGGGCCACCTTAGAGCCTTTAATTGAATGCGATAAATTGAATACTTATTTCCAAGATTTGGAGTTTGCTAATTTCAGGTTAGTTACTGTGTTTTAGGGAAGCTTGCTTGAACCACAAAAGAAGGAAACCTCAATAATCACCTCCTCCAAGCAATCCACCTCCAAGATTTTTAGCTTAAGCCGTATTGCATCAGTACCATTTTTGATAGCAATTTCTGTTTAGTAAATTGTAACTGCCTGTAATTGTAACACTTGGTTTCAAAGCTAGATTACACCTTAATGTACTAAAAAATACAAACCCTTTATATAAAAGGCGTGTCAATACAAGCAGCGACAACGATAGAAGTAATTGCTTGTAGTTTTTGACTCGACATACTAGAGTAAGTTGAAAGAACCTAAACTTGAATAATAGTTACTAAAAACCGACCGTGTAGTTCCATGTGGTGCCAGAAGTAAAGAATAGCACTATCCCATTTCTTCCCAAGGATGTCGTAAAAGGCGACTAATGGACTTACTAGAGAATGGGCAGCAGCGTTCATTATGCATTTTGCTACCAAACAGCCTAAATTCGGGGAGTCCTATGTGCAGCAGTTGCCGACATTCGACTAAAATTATGATGATGCAAAACTGACCCACCGAATATTGAACGTGTTTTGGGTGACAGGAACAAGGGAAGGATATCGTATGAATGAAGAAATCATCGATATAACATATCGGAGCCTTACAACCCTACACCGCGGACTGTTTGAGTTTTTATGTCCGGATCAAACCGCTAGGTATTTTGTCATACAAAATATAAATGTTGCATACTTCCTTCCTTCATTGGTGGGTTATCTAAATGATTAATTGTCGGGCTCCTGCCGGTATGCCAAGCTTTCAACGGGCTAGACAAATAAGAATAAGTATTAGCTTGAATAGCGAGCGAACTTTGAATAACTGGCTTCTTTGTGTCGTTAGTTAGTTACACGGTATTTTACAAGGCTGCATAGAATTGTTTCATTGTTTATGATAATTAGTTACTTCAGGTTATTGATAACTGATTTTTTTCTATATGTAGGTTTGTACAATCACTTTTACACGCCAATCATATTTTAAAAACTAGATGACGTCGGCATTTCCTATCAGAATACTCTGAGAAAAAAAGCCGAAACAACTCAGAGGCAACGGTCTCTTTTAAAACCTTGGTCATTTGAGGACGGTGTAGTTTAATGTCTGAAATGAATGGTTGAGGAAAGAACCACACAGAAATTAGTAGACCTATCCAGACTGTGCACGCATTATCGTCCAGCTCAGTAGGAAAGACTTTCATTTTGACAGTAGAACAACATTCATTGCATTGATTACATTGTCGAGCAGATAACATATGAATCAAAGCATTAGCGCCGTCACATAATTCATTGACATAAGGGCAGGAGAATGATGATGAATGACTAAACAATATAAGTTTCAGGTAACAGCGTCACCCTCACCACCATTTCAAGCGTATCATCATCATTTCAAGCGTAAGATGTCCACTGCTGGTCAGAGGCCTTTCCAATTTAATAGGGTTTTGCCATAATCGCCACGCTTGGCAAGCGGGTTGGCGATCGCAGTATGGTGGTAAAATGCATAGAGAACGCTGCTGCCCATTCTCTAGTAAGTCCCTTAGTCGCCTCTTACCGAACCCACGTGAAGAAATGGGAAGGTAAGTCGGCACCATACATAGACACACACCCACAGCCTACAAAACATTATGTACTACACTGCACTTACATTTTACACATAATTTCATTAAGTTCCAGTTTCAATTTGCACAAAGTAAACCAGTTATAAATCCATGCAAACCTGAAGAAAGCAGAACAACATTAGAATACCTCCACGAGGCCACGACCTAACCGCCCCGAGCCTCACCAAATCGTTAACATATATACCATCTAATTCGAGTGGTTACCAACAAAATGCGCCCTAATATTAAGGCGAGCGAAGCTACCGACTTGCAGGCCATTATTACACTCCACAATCAAATTGTAAGTAATTTCAATAAATATCGCTACTGCAGAACCTCGGTATAGTTACTGACCCTTTATATAGGCTACTAATAAACAGTTCGGCATCACGAGAAAGCGGATCGCTCTTAAAATTGATATGTTTATTATGACTTTCTCACGATCCGCGGATAGACGAGGGTTTTGTTAAGTTTTTTGCCTTGTAGGTCAGGATTGTGAGCTGATTTTTAGTGCTTTCGCGTCGTGGCTTCATCTAGCTATAGGTTTGAAGTACGTATTCTGGTAAAGCTGTTCCGTTGCTAGACTTTTATTGATAGCGGCATCGGTAGTTTTATTACAACAGAATCATGGATGCAGCGAAATTGAAGGTTTTGAAAACATGTTTTTAGCACAAGTTTACCTAATTACGATGCTAAGCGACCTCTTTACTATCTATACATACATACTAATAAATAAAGTTTTATGGTCTGTTTGTAAATGATAAAACATTTATTTTTGTCTGTCTGTCTATGCAGTCCGGCTAATCAACGAAACGACTGGAACGATTTTTATGAGACTTTCACTCGAAGATAGCTGATTTCATAAGGAGTACATAGGCTTTTAGTCTGGTAGCACGTTCCCGTGAGATAATTTCCGACCTTCAAGCGGGTGAAGTTTAGGGCACCAGTTAGTATAACATAGATTATAACTTATGCTTGTACCGTGCGCATACGGCTTTTTTACCCACATTAATAAACAAAATAAGAATATCCTACAACTGATTGCAAATCAAGTCTCTTTGCCGTAAATATCCATACTAATATTATAAATGGGAAAGTGTGTGTGTTTGTTTATCCGTCTTTCACGGCAAAACGGAGCGACGAATTGACGTATTTTTTTAAGTGGAGATAGTTGAAGGGATGGAGAGTGACATAGGCTACTTTTTGTCTCTTTCTAACCCCCCACTTCCCTAAAATGGGGGGTTGAAGTTTGAATGGAGCAAAAAAAAATAAGTAGGGGATGGAAATTTGTATGAGACTCTTTAACGCGAGCGAAGCCGCGGGCAAAAGCTAGTAATTATATAAAAGCCAGTAAGACAGTTAGTAATTTATCCGATTACCCGTGGCGAAAGCAAAAACGATTGCAGAATTATATTTTGAAGACTTCATTTAGCAGTACTTAGCATAATTTGAATCATTTAAATTGTATGGTGGAGACATGCGTCCTGCAACTACTGCGTGTATTGTATGATGGGGACACGCGTCTTGCAACTACTACATATGTTGTATGATGGGGATATTCGTATTGCAACTACTCATGTATTGAATGGCTGGGGACCACCGTCTTGCAACTACTGCTTGTACGTACTGTATGATGGGGATATGCGTCCAGCAACTGCATGTTTTGTATGGCGGCGACATACATCCCGAGATCACAGCAAGTTTCTATGATAGGGACATACGCTCTGCAACTATTGCGTATATTGTATTGTGGGGACATCCGTTCTGCAACTTCTACATTTAGTTCTCATATGTGAAGCTAACTGATTACTTTTATTTATTTATTGGATCTCCAACAGAGGCTACATAATAGGGAAGATGCAAATATAATATTTATGAAAATTTTATGATTTAAATGTTAAAAAAGTATAAAAGAAGGGCCACTGCAATGTTTTTATTTTACATAATGTTGATTTTTAACAATAATTACGTATTAAAAGTTACGTGAAACGAAACGTATTTCAAAACACCAATCAGCGTTAAGTGACGTCACTCTTGTTACGACGACTTGTTGAGGTTATGGTTGTAAAAGTGAATATTATTTAATGGGAATATTAATTGCGTTTTTTAAATAAAAATGGTAGTTGGGATTATCAAAGCAGACTCCAGGAATTTACCAAGAGTCAGTGTTGACATGAGATCTTTTTTCAGAAAAAGGTTTCCTCCACATATTTTAAACTCTTACCAATTACCGACGTCGATCTCAAACTGTAAAATTAAAAATCTACTATTGACAAGTTTTGTAAGTATTTGGTAGGTAACTAACGTGTTTTTACGTACAAGCAGATTAACTAAGCATACTCGTATATATTCGCCTTATGACGTATAACACACACGACATATTATATACAAGTAGGTATATTCGCCTTTCGCCTTATGACTTAGGTACGTCAAAGTGTTCTTCACAGCATCGAATAGTGGTCTTTGGAGAATAATTGTCATTTCTTTTTGCAGCTTGATATCACTTTTTTCTCAATTTTGGGTCAGAACGTCTAGTCAAAATCAATTTATTTGGAAACTTCGTTGAAGTAGTCACGGACTCATTGGCACAAAACATGAATAAACGCGGCTTTTTTCGGATTATAAGTGGTATTGTTATGATCACCTGATGTTGATGGATAGTCCATTTTAAATTTTTACAAAATATCTCGAAAGTCGAAAAAATATGCAAAAGTACGAAAGTCGACGAACAAATACCGCCAGTGACAGATAGGAATGACGTCATCGGAACTATAGGTCCGTTTTCGCGGGAAAATTTAAACTGTCAATTTGAAACCGCATTTTTTCAGATAAATTACAATGTTTTAATTTTTTAATATATTTGTGGTCTATTCTACATGCAATTCTTTAGAGTGAAAACAAAAATAAAAATATTGCATGTTCCCTATTACATGTAAGTATTTATAGGACAGGGTAAAAATACAGTGAGCGTTTCCAATTATAGGAGACCACATAATTTACTTGATTAAGTTTGATAAAGTAACATATTAAAAATATACATGAATAATATACTAATAATGTTAGAAGGTCTTATATTTAGATTCAATGCACTATATTGTAAAATCGAAACAGCAAGAAAGACAGCAGTCGATACAGTTAAAGTAATAACGATTGTCGCTGAACGTCAAGATAATTATAATAAAGCAAAAACTACTGTTTTAATAGCGGATACGGTGTCAGTGGCGACTGTGGCGAGCGATCAAATTCACCTCCACTTACTGGCTAACAAAGAAACGTTAACATTAAATTATTGTATCCACTGAACTCCGTAATTGTAGCACTGTACAATATTATAGCAGTTTTAAAGTATAAGAAGTTTTAACGCACGCAAGCAAGTGATGCTTTGGGATAGAAATAAAAGGCCTATGTATCTCTTAGCAGCTTTTAGTTTCGGCCGAATTTACGGGCGATTACATACATACACAAATAAGATTAGTTCGGGCTCGAACAACGAATGAATGACAATATGATTTGACAGATGTCCCTACTCCCGATGTGTTTTTACTTGTCCTAAAAGTTACTTAATCAGGTATAGGATTCAACACTTCGAAGATTCGAACTACTTTCTGCCGAGATCTTCATTGATTAAGTTACGGAGTTGGCTCTTTATTAGCCTGTAGGAACTTAAAAAAGAAAACTGTCTGTGTGTTTGTGTCTTTTCACAAGGCCTTACCTGCCAAATGATGAGCAAACATCGATTGGCTCAACGATCATGCGATCAACAGCTGTTGATTGCATCATTGCATGATCGTTGGCGAGTTTCATTCCTATGATCGCTAATTTGATGTGATTACAAGTCGCCAGCCACTCCATTACAGGTCGCGCGTACTTGCATTACACTCCGTTAGGGACAATTTGTCGTACAATGCAACATGTTTTTATTAAAATTTCGCTCCGATGGACAACCTGTCATTTCGACGGTCACGTTTGGCTAGTTTTGTATAGAAAATGTAGGAACCCAATATTAGCAATTTTTCTTGTAAATTCTTGGCATCAAGCGTAGGTAGGTACCCATATGATTTCACGGATAGAGATGATAGATGGTTGGATCGGCAACTGCCTATTACCAGGTACAAAGTGGTTGTTTTTTAACATTGACTTTGGGTCCTGATTTCTTGATGCGTGGTCTTTTAAATGCTATAAGCAATTTGCTTAGGAATAGATCGCATTTTTGCAATTATTTATAAAAAAAATAAAAAAAAACTTTTATTTTGTACTTGAGATATCTTTCTACTATTTCCGAAAAATATAAGAAAGGGTTTCAAATGGCAAAACTATGTTATGGAAACTGAAAGGTTTCACAAAATATGTATGAAAACTAAACAAAAACTACTACCAGGCCACGTTCATTGGTGGGAGCTTCTCAGGCATCCTCCAAAGCACTGCTTAGTGCCGAGACTTGAAAATTCGAACACTGTGTTTTGGAAGTGCTGGGATCACCGTTGAATTCTCAATGGTCTGTTCAACACCGAAAGATGAAAATCCAGTGCGCAATATAATCCCACCGCGATATTTTTACGACTTTGCAAACGTTTAAATATCAAAAATGCTACGGTTAGATAATGACTCACCTAGCTGAGAGACGCTATAAGATGCGAGTCCGCCAAGAACGCTCTTGAAAAGTTTTTTAAATATTGGATTAATCATTCAAAAAAGTAATTACAGTAAAACAAAGTAATGATGGTCACGCTTCTGTAAAATATCTGAAGTCACACTGAAAGCGAAGCGGATTCACACCTGTAATAATTCTTTATGGTTCTCTCATAATCACAAGCACAATACAAAGTCAAGGTAACACTTAATAGCGACTGGTGTCAACTTAATGCTATAGGATAGAATGTTAGTTTTTAGGGTTCCGTACCCAAAGGGTGTCAACTGCCAACGTTACCCTAACACAAAGCCTCCGCTATACCTCCGCTGTCTGTCAACGGGTTGTATCTCATATACTGTAATAGCTAGACAGACTCACATAGTCTGTATTGACATTGCCACTGTAATAAATAAATTTAAAAAAAATAAAGGTCCTCCATACATAACTCTTGTCCGGTATTAGTTTAGAAATTCTACCTAATATATATTCCTATAATCTACTTATAATAAATATATCTATACATAAAGAAATAGTAAATTAACTACCCAATGTTTAAAATGTTTTGTAGTTACACATGGTCAGTGAGTTCACAGGTCGGGCTGTGTAGATAGAAATTTTTGATTGAAAAACCCATTGTCTATGGGGTTTTCAATCAAAAATTTATCCACAGCAGCCTGGAGTACTCAGGAACACGAGTTTTTTTTTTTGACATTCGATGTCGTTCAAAAATAGAATATCTTATAATTTGGTTTCTAGTGTGCGTGATTTATGTCCGGTGATATTTGGTGCGTTAGTATACGTATTTCCTATAATCATTACTTAAAATCTAAAAATTTAATAAAGTTGAAGTACTTTAGATTTAAAATGAAACATTATTTCAATGCCTGTGTGACATGCAAAAACTTTTTTCTTCGTTCTACATTTCAGTAGCGTTTTAAAAACAAGCGAAATGTTGCTGTACTAAATATTGGTCCACCGCCTGATTTAATATTGTTTTTAACTGAGTCTTCAAACTCCGCTCACAGTCGCACCTCGCCTATTTTAATACATAATAATTTGTGGCGAGTATCGGCTACCGAAACAAAAAGCAAGAAGTGCAGGGGCATATTATATTTTTATATTTCCTAATAAGGGAGTGCGCTTGCTTGCGGCGCGTACGCAGACCCGATCGACGGAAAATTGATCTTTATATGGTCAATGTTGCTGATATTAGTACCTATGTGTTGATCATTTAAGTTATTGAAGTGAGCTAATCGGCGCTGTCTGACGAAGTTTTATTCATACTAAATAAATAAATACTGGATACTAAGCTGTGACGAATAGTGGTGGTCCAGTGGTAATGGCTGTAACTTACGATTAGTAGGTCGTAGGTTCAAACCCAGAATGGCGCTTTACTTTGTATACATTATTTCTTCACCACAACTCTCAACACAGTGAAGAAAAACTTCGTGAGGAAATGTCCTCATCATCATCATTCATCATTTCAGCCGAAAGACGTCCACTGCTGGACTTAGGCCTCCCCCAATTTGGGGGGCTTTGCCATAATCGCCACGCTCGGCAGGCGGGTTGGCGATCGCAGTATGGTAGTAAAATGCATAGAGAACGCTGCTGCCCATTCTCTAGTAAGGAGGAAATGTCCTAGAACCAAAAATTCGAAGACTAACTTCGTAATCACTATTACACGTCATATTAATAAAAAATAAGCTAAATGTACTCAACATTTCCTATCTGACTACCCCTGAGAAGAAATGGCGAAACACACACATTTTTTTTTTTGATTGACGTCTCGCAGTCTTTTATGAGGTTGTCGGCTGTTTAACCGGACTTGCCTGTGGTTACCTTAATAAATGAAGGCCTCCAGCCAGGGCTTAGAAAACTTAAAACTAGATGAATGCGACTACTCGCTAAGGGCACCCCCTGTGGGGTACGCTGCCGTCATAAAAAAAAGGGCACAACTAACATTTTTGTCAAAATTGAGTTATATACATATTTAGAATCAGAAAAAAAAGGCACATCTACTCAATTTTTATAGAATTTTATCTTCAAGGAATTCGGAGATACAGTTAGGCTCAAAAGGTACAAATGAGACTAATATTCATGTTTTATAGAATGAAAAGGCACATTTATTTACCATTATATTGAAAAGGCACAATAATAACTTACATTTCATTAGTTGTATAAAAATCGTGATAATGAATTTATTTTAATTCATCTATTTTCGAAAAATAATGTGTAAGTCAATATTTTTCGCCAAAAAGCAATAAAAACTTTAAAGTCGATTTTCTCCATATTTATAAAATGTTAGTTGTGCCTTTTTTCATTATGACGGCAGTACGGACCTCGGGTTAAGGCATCGCTGGTAGAGAGCAGCAAGGGACGGGGGGTCCAGAGGGGGCCCCCCCCCGGCTGGATCGGAATGGACGCGAAACACACTGATATTGATCAATGTCTCTTTTAAAGTCCAGACGTATTTAATGATGCTCAGATCATGTGAAGCCAATTATAAGTGCCGGAAATGGCCTTTGTTTTAGAGGCTGTAACCTGACATGATTGTAATTTCGAGTCTGCAATAACAATAATTTACAACAATTGATACTAGAAGAAAAAGCAATAGAAGTTAGATTACAGCTCATTCGCAGTTATTTTACTTTAGCGTCACTGTCAAAATTAAAGTGATCATTGTTTTCGTTTCAATAAGGTTGATTTTGGGTTGCTGCCATTAATAAGTCTGCACAGTGATCTTTATTTTTGATGCAGTAAGGTTGCTTTTGGGCTAATGCGGCCAGAGGAAAAAAATATGACGATGTATAAAAACAAAGAAATTTTAATTGGTAAGTAGATAATTAAATTTCTTTGTATGAAAACGTAGAAAAGTTCTTAGGAATACATAGGGAAGGTATTAGACAAACTCTCGTTTACCTACTTAATTTTTCAGGTACCGAAAGTTTGTAAAGAGCTCACAGTACACAGGTCTCTCTTCACATAATCGTCATCTGTGATCATCATAATCAGATACCTAATGTTCCCACTGCTGGGACACAGGCCTCTTCTCTTGGAGAGGGAGTGGGCCGTAATTCTCCACGCGGGCTCAGTACGGGTTCGTAGATGTCACATGTCTTCGAATTTTTCTGTTGTAGGAGAAGATTTCGTTCACCGTTTTGCGAGCAGTGATGATGAAATATTTTACATAAAGTAAAGCAAACCCGGTTCGAACCTAAAACCAACAACTCGTAAGTCGCTGCCTTTACCACTGGGCCATCACTGCTTCTCTTTGCATCATCAGCCCATAATGAACTCAGGCCTCCCTGTGAGAGGGAGTGGGCCGTAATCCACCTCGCGGGCCCAGTACGGGTTGGTGGTCTTTCGTTGCTTGTGCCAATCTCCACGCTCCTGTGTCAACTTCATCCAGGCTTTACACATAATTTAATTTTTACTAATCAAGGATCAATGTTGTCTAAATTCATGTCTGTCTCATACACTACGAGGGTGCCTAAGACTCATAGAAAAACAAACAACACATAGTTCTGTCTATATCTACCAAAAAAATATAAACGCGACCAAATAAATGTTCAAAACATACTAAATATTCCAATTAAGTAACTCCTGGATAACTCTAATAGCGTAACCATTGATGAGCGAAACAGTTTTCATATTAGCAACTAGCTGTGTGCGGCTCCGGCCGCGTGGATGTCGGAAACCATCCCCCGGGAGCGTGCTACCGGGACAAATAACCTAGCCTATGTTACTCCATATAACATCAGAATTCATGCAACTAAAATCTCTAAATGGCTGGTGGACACTACCCGTGACCCAAGGGCTGGTTTTTACCTTGGCTAAGCATTGCCAAACAACATGGTAATGCCGCCAGTCTCTTGGGTACACTACCATGCGACAGGACACTATATTTTAATTTTTATACAGTTTTAGTTAATTTAGGTTATAATTTTGATTATTTAATTATTTACAATTTAAGTTTTTCATATTATTGTTATAAAGACCGATTAAAACGGTACAACACCAATTACATTAATTAAACTAGAAACACATTAAAGGTTGACAATAATTATATAAACTAAAACAGTAACCTAAATTAAAAACTAATATGGGACAATGACAGCATTGCCATTCAACGTGGCAATGCTGCCAGTCTACGAGTACCTACTTCGACCCCTAAGTGTCTTTTGTTTTTGCATTTATTTGTATAGTTAGTTATTTATTTTATTTTTAATGTTAATAATGTATAGTTATTAATGACAACTCGCTAGTATGGATTAAATTAAAAGATATGGAACAGTGGAAAAAAGAAACAAAACAAAAATTTTAATGTTTTCAAAATAACGGAATTGCCCTTCCGATTAAAAATTGTAACCAAACCACAAACTGTTCGGTTTTCCATATCACACGCCAGCTTCAGTCGCCAAAGGGACTTTTCCATTACAAAGTTACAAACTACCGCTCAAAAACAGTATAATAAGAACTAAAATGTTTTTGAAACAAAAAAAAAACCTGCCAAAGCGTGTGCGTTAACACTTCAAAAATGTTTGCTCAGTGACAGTGACAGACGGGCAAACGTTTACTGTAACGCGATTGTAAGGCTGCCTGTGCATAGAAGCGGAGCGCGTAAGCGGGTAAAGCTAGGGAACACTGTAGCGGAAAGTTAGTCTCCAATATCCACTATCAAAGCTACTTCTTCGCCGTATCGATGATACTGTGGCGGCATCTACATCGCCTTAAAGCGATTTATATCCGTAGAACAATTTCTAGGAAAACGTGCGCGACACTTCACACAGGAGCGACCTGTCGCGCCGCGACACGGTCGCTCCACGTCGAGCAGCGCGACAACATAAGGTATATTTTGTGTGGCGTCGATTCGCAGCCGCGACGACCTCGTCGCGGCCGCGAATACATTAGCCGCGACACCATACAAAATGTACCACAAGCTGTCGCGCTGCTCCTCGCGCGCGGTTCGTCAGTCGTGGTCGTGCCAGTGTCAAAGGTAAATAAATAAGATAAATCGCAGAATCGCCGCCGCGACAGGTCGCGCGACAAGTCGCGCCTGTTTGTACGAGCTTTTATGTGAACTACGCACCACACTGACGTCACGCAAAAGCCTGCATCGTGCAAACAGAGTTTACCGCGCAACTAGCACCTATAAACTTTTCGAAAACTACGCTGACATACGTCACAAACTACGATTAAATACGTCTCAAAATAAAATAAAATAACAAACACGCTTTCATAGAAAACCAAACCAAAATGTAGAAATAATGGTTTTCTATGGAAGCGTGTTTGTTATTTTATTTTGAGACGTATTTAAACGTAGTTTGTGACGTATGTCAGCGTAGTTTTCGAAAAGTTTTGTTGCTATCCTGGTTGTCCGCGCACCGCACTGATTGTGAGATGTCTTAGCGCGTCACAAGGAAGCTCATCTGCACCGCGACCATTCGTTCATCCTCACGTTCTTTCATACATTCATTCCGATCACCGTTCCTAAAACACACATCATGTCGTTAGCTTGTGAAACCATACATTGTACAAGAAAAATACATTATACGCATATTAGGTTGGAGTCAGATTGTTATTCATCGATCCCTAGGTCGAAACATGGTAAACCCGGCAAGAATAATGGCAGAAAAAAAATGTATTGTCATCGGTCCTTGATAAGTGTGCCAAATTTCGAGTTAATCCGACGTTTTGAAGGGGGTCAAAATCATGTTCAAAGTTTCCGTTACATACTAACATACACGACGTATGAAGCTTATAAAAGCGGGTTAGAAACGTCTCGACATCTATCGTCGGGATTCTCCGGATCCTCCATTTTGAAGAGCAGTGCACTTTACACCCTGTTCTTCATAGCTGCTGTAATTCCAAACACATTATGCGAGAGTATTTCCGCTTCCCTCCTCTCTTATAGACACAGGCTACCCCTGCGTAACCTCTAACAATTACCATACACGTATTAGGTGTAGGAAGAAACTGCCGGTGATGTTGACGGGTTTGGTAACGCTCATGTTCTTTTTTAATGCATTTTTGAAATCTATGTTGAGAGGTGTTTAAAAATAAACAGCTTTGCTTGATAATTTAATCAAATCAGACTGTTATCATAATGTAAGAAAATAATTAAAAGTATGACTTCACCAAGCACCACCACAAAATTCAGAACTGATTTGTATTGAAACCTACCCACATTATAAGGACGATTTTTCAAAAGTTTTTATCGGTGAATGAGTGGCAGTTTGACATAACTGTAGAAAAGCCGTCAAATCGCCTTATTTATTCCTGAGATAAAAGTTAACAGACGAATTGACGATTGAAAAATCTCCCCAAATGAAGCGTCATTTACAATATCGATTTGTTTTGACCCTACCTTGCGTAAAAGATTACTAATCAGTCTGAATCATTTTGAAAGCTATTGCTAATCCAGTCAATCATATGTTCCAAAAAATAGTCTGCTTATTAACGTAAACAACGACGTGAATGTTGTGAATCTGTCAAAAAGAAAGCGATTCCTACTGATAGCGTATTACGCAAATACCCCTCTGACTCAATTTCGAAATGCATACTAAATTGTTTCTCAAATTCATCGAAAAAGAAAGAAAGAAAATACGTTTATTTGCTTTAAAACATGACGCAAAGAAAAATCACAAAAACGGAATAAGTTCGGAGAGATAGGCTAGATACTAAATTATTTCGTAAACGATCATCTAAAACTAGGATTTTCTCATGGGAAACATTTGAGCAGTGCCTATTGCGTTGTCAAAAGTACGTTGACATTAGATTTAATGGAATCAGCCGAAGGCGTGAATATCCAGATTTGGTAAACTGCCAATGAGGGGCAATTCACACGATGTACGATTTGCGATTGTTAAGGGAAGTAATCTATTTAAAATTCTTCTATCATCAGT
The DNA here is from genome assembly GCA_947507805.1 of Aporophyla nigra. Classification (NCBI taxonomy): domain Eukaryota; kingdom Metazoa; phylum Arthropoda; class Insecta; order Lepidoptera; family Noctuidae; genus Aporophyla; species Aporophyla nigra. The sequence goes on along the minus strand of OX382291.1, from coordinate 4,416,593 downwards.
AGATACGTCGAATACGAATATAATCATTACAAAAAAAAGTATTTCAATAAAATCAGCGCGATCTAAATAGGCAAGTGAGATATGTTCAATAATGTACAGAAAAAAAAAATCCTATTATTCTGCAAAATCTTCTTCATGAACCTGTTGTCTTTATTTTTTTTTTTACACAGGTACTCAATCGGTATGGTTCTTTTTTCAAAAGATCATTTCGGATTATGTCCGGTATTTAAAAATAACGGTGTGACCAGAAGGATAACATTTGAATTTGTTTTCTCAGAGTAGTCAGATAGGAAACACTGACCTCATCTCGTTTTTAACCGACGAAAAAAACGGAGGAGGTTCTCAATTCGACGCGTATATGTATATACGCTCTCAGTATATATACATTTTTTTTTATATGATTGACGTGCAATCCTAGTTACAGAAATAAAATCATTAATCACAATAATTCTCCAAAATTCTACTTCTGAAATTTTCTAAAGGTCCATTATTATACTTTACTAAAAGTCAGTTCCAAATATTCTCACAGATATTAAAGTAAGCGACGCCGCGCCGGAACGTTTACTCCGCAGAGTTACCACGGCTTGTAGCGAACGCTTTGACATCAATCAAGGAGCGATTTGAACTCGAATATGTATTATTTGCGATCATATTTATGAGATAGAATTACACGGTACGGACGCGGTCGATAGCCAGGCATGCATGCTCGGTATGGGGGTGGGCAGAAATCGTAGAGTAGTTAAGCAATACCTATGTTTCTTGTAGCTGACTTTTGTGAGAGTAGTTTAATTTTTAAACACTCACTCAATTAAATACTATTATGAAAAAATAAAATGAAAAAGTGTTTATTCACAATGTTTTGAATTTTTTACAAAATATATCACTTCTGCCATACTGCAAGGCAGTTTGTTGGCAGATGTAGCTCCTTTTTTCCAATATTTAAAAAAAAAAATATTATATTGACACCTTTTCTTTTAAACATATAAAAAATAAACAGAGACATACAATACACTAGTTTTTCAACTATTCGTTATTACGGATTGTTACTTACAGAGGAGCTTGTTACTAAGTAATAACAGCTACACGGATCGATCAGTCAGGTTAAGAAGCTACATTTGCAGCAGTCGGTCCATGGATAGGTGACCATCTACATACCAAGTCTCCTGCGTGCCACGGAAAGCACGTTACGCCGGTGGTCCCGGCTGTCATTCGTGAATCTTTTACAATCCTTACGGGTCGTCAGGTCTGACAACCAGTCTTCTATTCTTCCCTGTCAACCGCCACGCTATCATTCCCTCCCTCATATGAGGGTTAATTTAGGTTTAGTTAACACTTTAGGCTTTAGGCACCATTTCGGTCTTATCTTGAAGCTTTATTAATACATTTGTAGACGGCGCAGGTGACGCTCATATTTTAGCCATATTCCTGTATAAACTATGTTTTAATCTGGCTGGATGAGAAGGTTTTTTGCTGAATTCTGGTACATTTCCTGTCAGCTCATATCAAGCAATGTATCCACTTTAAGTCAGCATTATAATGAACACCAAGTCAATCAAGAGAGACTAAAAACGCATGATCTACACAAAATGCATGGACACACATGGCACCAGCGCGCACCCTCAAAATATTGCACTACTTAGATTTCATTACAACTCTACGGGACGTCAAATAGTTAAAAATGGGAAAATATTTAAACAACCTATTAGGAGCCCGCAGAGCACGCCCTGCGGTACCCCGAGGGCCCATTCCAAACACAACTGCTCAATGCAATACGCTCAGCGGGGTTCCGCACTTGCAAATCATATAAAATGTCGGTTTCAAGGCGTGGTGGGTGCTCAATCAACCTTGAAATTATGTTATTGGGATCGGGAATTAGATTTGTGAATGAATTTTCGTGTTTATTGATTCGGTGATACAAGTGACTCGTTTGGATCGTAAATGTTAAGCTGACAGAACTGCAATACTTTAGTGAACTAAAATACTAGATATCTTTGCATTGTTTCAGTTCAAACTTTTAGCATTGTGGCGAACGTTTGCCGCGATTAGTCCGTGGATGGGTAACTAACTATCTTTACACACCAATACCCTTCCGTGCCTCGGAAAGCACGTGAAGCCGTTGCTCCCGGCTGTCTTTCGTAGATCTTAGACAGTCGTTACGGGTCGTCAGAAGCCCGAAAGTTTGACAACCAGTCTTACCAAGGGGTATCGTATTACCCAGTAACTGGGTTGTGGAGGTCAGATAGGCAGTCGCTCCATGTAAAATACTGGTACTCAGCTGCATCCGGTTAGACTAGAAGCTGACCCCAACATGGTTGGGAAAAGGCTAGGCAGATGATGATTTGCAAAGCACATGAGTGAGCACTATGTTTCCTACTAATATTATAAATGCGAAAGTTTGTGAGGATGGATGTATGTGTATGTGTATGTTTGTTACCCTTTCACGCAAAAACTACTGAACGGATTTGAATGAAATTTGGCACACAGATAGTTTATAACCTGGATTAACATATAGGGTACTTTTTATCCCGATAGTACGTTCCCGCAGGATATTTTCCGACCTTCACGCGGGCGAAGCCGCTGGCAAAAGCTAGTCTTCTATAACGCTATCATTTACTCGGTACGTCTTTCATTGACTTGAATGTGCCTTAGCAGCTGCGAGTTTGTCATGTTCACTCAAATGTGTCGCTGGTGGTGGCGTGAGTGTTGGATCATTGAGTTCCCTTTAAAATGGTTGAGCTAAATGGTGCTCCATACCTACGTCGTGTTCGTGAACGCGCCATCAGTAGGGACTGGTCATCTCTTAGCTGCCGAGGCTTATATTAATTTCTGAATTGTTATTTTATTTTTTAACCGACTTCAAATAAAGGAGGAGGTTATCAATTCGTCTGTATTTTTTTTTTATAATTATTTTTTATGTTTGTTACCTCAATACTGACTTTGACTGCGTGAACCGATTTCGATGATTTTTTTTTTATTTGAAAGCTGGTGCTTCCCGATTGGTCCCATTTTTGATTAGTGCGGGGTATCTACCATAACTAAAAAGTTAAAAATAAAAACTTTTTACAAAAAAAAAACAACCGACTTCCTTAAAAAAAACACTACTAAGTCAAAAATAACTTTAATTTCGGAAGTCGGTGGCAAAAACCTTAAATACAGATCTTAAGACACCGAATTCCGAAATTAAAGTTATTTTTGACTTTGTAGTGTTTTTTTAAGGAAGTCGGTTGTTTTTTTTTTTTGTAAAAAGTTTTGTTTAATTGCAGACGCTTTTAATGTGCAAGTATTTTTACATCGTTCTCACATTGATAATTTCAACAAATGATGTAATCAACTTTTTGTAACGAAATTATTTATTGAAAAGAGTGTCTCATGGAGTTTCTTGTCCGTTCTTCTCCATAGGTATCTACGCTACGCTTTGAAATGGACAACTAGCTTCATTTTTCCGACTCACAGCCACTTGACAATTCAAAAGTTCCTGTAATTGGTTTACGCAATAAATGTTTTGAGTTTACTTAGAACTTCTTATTGTAATTTCTGCCGCTGCACCTCTGAAGAATCAAGATAAAAACAGGCCTATTTTCTCCTACCCGTACGTTTAATTCCCCATTCGCCAAAGAGTCTAAATATAATTTTTCTAAAGCATTCCCTCGCAATCTGCACGTTCAAAGCCCTGTCATTATTTATCGGTATTTATTAAAACGTATAATACAATTTTACCGTCAAACTGAATTTATTTATTGTAAAAGCCACGATCAGGCGCTCGCAACGTATAATCTTAAAGGTATTAACTGAACATAAACGCAAACCTTTTAATATTATATTGTTGCAAACAATAAATATTATCATGACGGACAGACAGACTGCCCTTGTTAAATAATAATAGTTAGTTAGGTTAAGCGCATTCCCTGGAGCTATATTTCTAGACGAGCACTAACAATTATTTTGCCCGTAACACCATGTTGAAAATGTTGTTATTTAAGGTGGGTGCGCTAACTTGGCCCGTGAAATTCTAATTTTCTTTCGATTTTTGTAATATTCTGGTCAGTTTGTACCTAGGTTGATTAAAATATGATTCGTGACATTAATAAATGTGGCTTAACAGGATTCATTATCATCATCATTATCATTTCAGCCGCAAGACGTCCACTGCTGGGCATAGGCCTCCCTCAATTTGGGGAGGTTTGCCATAATCGCCACGCTTGGCAGGCGGGTTGGCGATTGCAGTATGGTGGTAAAATACATAAACAACGCTGCTGCCCATTCTCTAGTAAGTCCCTTAGTCGCCTCTTACGACACCCACGGGAAGAAATGGGGTGGTGCTATTCTTTACGTCCGGCACCACTCAGAGGGGTAATTGCGGAACTTTTTATCGGTAGGAATTGGTTTAAAATTCATAGTTAAACAACATTCATTGCGTTATTTACGTAGCTGAGCCGACAATTTATTCGAACAAATGACGCAATGGTTTAGAAATAATCTTCTATCCCATTCAGACTCTGATAAATTGTGCGTTTCGCAATTAGGGTGCAGGACTTTACAGGATTATAATAATTAAAATTATCAATCCCATTGAATTAATGGTTCATGAAATAATATTTTGGAATTCAGTTAATTTAAATGGTTGTGCTGGTGATTTCAATGCGAATAATTATGTAATTACATGTGTGTTACGGAGCAGTGGTGGTATCGGCACCGACTTACGAGTGACCGAGTTCGAATCCAGGCAGGCACTTTACTTGTGCGTGTTTAATTTCATCGCCCCTGCTCTCACTCTCAAAACATTGAAGGATAACATCGGGAGGAAACCGGCATGTCCTAGACCCAAACATTGGTTACTGTTCCATATTACTTGCTCCGTGCATGCTGAAGCAATGCCACTTCACATTTACCAATATTACCACCCTGACAGGTTAGTACATCTAAATGATCGTCAAATTAGACCAACTTGACGAGTACTGGCTTCCCACGAGGCGACTGACCCCCATTCGAAGACATGTAACATCCACCAACCCGCACTACGCCCGCGTGGTGGAATACGGCCCGCTCTCGCTGAGAAGAGGCCTGTCTCCCAGTGGGAACATTATAGGCTGATGATGATACGTGTTACGGTCGCGCTTCAATTTAGTTCAACATACAACCTGCGCCCTAATCGCGTAACACACTATCAATTACAATCTGAATCATATTGAAATATTGCTAATTCATTGCTTCAAATGTCCGAAACACAATGCTCAACAACGTACCTAAATAACGTAATGAATGTTGCTGACCTGTCAAAATGAAAGCGATTACTACTGTTAGTGGGTTACGCAAAAAACGCTCTGTTAATTGCAAACACCGTAAGAAAATTTAAATTTCGAGAGCTGCGCTAGCGCATCCACCTTAAAATAAAAAATGAGCGCTGTTACTTATTTATTATGACAAAGTGATAATACACGACTGATATGGAATCATGAAGTGGTAATTTATGAACGAACCGGGCTTGTGGTTAAGTAATATCAGTATCACGGGTCGATAGCTCAGGTTAAGCTACCCTTGCTAAGGTTAGTCTGTGGATGGGTGACCATCTTAACACACCAAAAACCCTCCGCGCTTCGGAAAGCACGTTAAGCTGTTGGTCCCGGCTGTCGTAGTAGATCTATGTAGGTGTTGCGGGTCGTCAGAAGCCCGTCTGACAACCAGTCTTACAAAGGGGTCTTACAAGGGGGGGTATCGTTTACCCTCGGAGGTCAGATAGACAGTTACACCATGGAACATACTACTATTCAACTGCATCTAGTTAGACTGGAAGCTGACTAGGGTCGGCTTCTAGTCTAACTGTATGGAGTTGGGACAAGGCTGGGAAAACGACAGACAGACATACATAGTGGTGACAAGGCTAGGCAGTTAATGAATTTGTGCACGAACGATGATCTTGTGAAAGCCATAGGAATCCGCTGAATGTGAGAAGCACAGAACCGGTGAAATAGCGATGCCTGGGAGAGCCCTATGTCCAGCAGTGGACATCTTTCGGCTGAAATGATGATCATGATGAATTTACGACGAATGTGTAAAGGTAGGTATCATATTCTGTAGGAGTTAGTTACCTTCATCAATAGTAGTCTATAACCTATACTAATATTATAAAGCTGAAGAGTTTGTTGGTTTGTTTGGTTGAACGCGGTAATCTCAGGAACTACTGGTCCGAATTAAAAATATCTTTTTGTGTTTGGTAGCCTATTTATTAAGGAAGGGTATAGGCTATATAACATCACGCTACGATTAAGAGGAGCGGAGCAGCAACGAAAAAATGGACGAAAACTGGCAGGTAACTTGATGCGACGGGAAGGGTCAGGGGAGCCAAAATATGACGCGGACGAAGTCGCGGGCAGAAGCTATAGTCTTATAAAAAGGCATAATTTGTTTGTTTGTATGTAGGGAGTAATCTCTGGAACCTACGGCCTGATTTGAAAATAAATATTTATATTAGGTAATGAGAAAGGCTATAGGTTATTTAACTGCAGCACGCGTAGCATGACCGCCATAGAAACGGAATTTGTCGACGGAAGAGAAGACAAAATGATAGATTGTATCGTAGAAAAATTGTGTAAAACTGAAGAAAAGAAATGTTTCTATTCTTCAGTCGACATGAGTACGATGTCAAGTATGATGACTATTTCTCTTTACTATTGATGAGATAGAAACATTTTTACAGAATTAAAATACATAAGGAAGATTTTTTGTTCTTGGTAGAATAGATATAGAATTGGTCATGCTACGCCGGCAGTTCGTGTGTTACGAATATATTTATATGTTTCTCTGTGGATGCCATTTTGTAGTGGCACTTCTAAACTAAGCACTTTAATTTGATTATTTGAATATTTAAAACCCGAAATTCTATTTTTGAATGTCCGGTTTACATTTTGTTTATAATTTGTCAATTGAGGTTAGTTTTATAACCTCAATTCAATTACCATTTTATACTTAATGTTATTCATAAAAATTCAATTACAATTTTATACTTCATCTTTTTCATATATATCTTAAACATATAGCGAAATTCAAACCGCACATTGAATGTTATTGAAATATAAAAGATAATTGCTACAAGGTCTGGAAACGATTCCGATGCTGAAGGAAATACAGTTTTTAGAATTTTTGTGTTTGTCTAAATGTACGTTACTGCATCACGCAAACACTACCGGATAGATTGTGTTTAAATCTTACATACTAGCTTCTGCCCACGGCTTCGCCCGCGTGGATGTCGAAAAATTCACTCTTTCAACCCCCCATTTCACCCTCTTAGGAATGGAATTTCAAAAAACCCTTTCTTAGTGGATACCTACTCCTCACAAAGAACACACCCTCCAAATTTCATGTCTCTAGGACCAGCGGTTTAGGCTGTGCGTTGATATATCAGTCAGTCAGGACTTTGAATTTCATAGATTTATTCCCTATAGGTGTTTTGTGTGGTGCCAGACGTAAAGAATAGCACCATCCCATTTCTTCCCGTGGGTGTCGTAAGAGACTTGCTTGAGAATGGGCAGCAGCGTTCTCTATGCATTTACCATCATACTTCGATCGCCAACCCGCCCCCTCCAAATTTGGGGAGGCCCATTTCCTGCAGTGGACGTCTCTTGGCTGAAATGATGATGGTGATGATGATTCCCTATAGGTAAATCGGTCAGTCTATATAATTTATCACACTATATGCTTTGGGATCAGCAATATTGTATTTGGTATATCGACACATTGGTATTAGATATTCAACAGATTACGGTGAATCGTAAAAAGTCGAGCCTAAAGGTAAGCTTTTAAATGATTATCACCACGCTATCCTTTTATGGAGCTAAGCAGTCAATTCTGACATATAAAAGAACGGTTATTTTTAAAATTTTCAACAAGATAACTAAGCGGTTTCACTGGAGAGGCCTATGTCCAGCAGTGAACTGCTATAGGCTGATGAAGCGGTTTTACGACTGCTGGAGAAGGTGGTTGTAAGTTGGAGTCCCAACTATTGATCATTTCTGTGAATCTTGAGGGCTGACTAAGTACCTAATAACAGCCGGTCAGTTGGTCCGTCGATGGGTGACCCTTTTTAACCGACGAAAAAAAACGGAGGAGGTTATCAATTCGACGCGTATATATTTTTTTTTTTATGTATGACCACGCATAACTTTTTACATAGTAGTCCGATTGTGATAATTCTTCTTTTTATTGGAAATTTAAGGGTATACTTCGGAGGTGGTCCCATATAAATTTGGAAAACAAAATCGAACCCTAAGGGTCGGAAAACAAGGGATGATTGATTGTTCACTCACTGATTGTAATGTATAACCACGCATAACTTTATACAGAGTAGTCCGATTTTGATAATTCTTTTTTCATTGGATAGGGTAAGGTATACCTTGCCAAGTATTGTTACTACATTAAAGCCACAAAAAATTATAAAATAAAAACTTGTTAACAAAAAATTATACCGCCGAAAAAACTGAAAAGCAAAAAATAATAAACCTTAAAATTTTGAGTCGGCGCTGAAAAATCAATGAACAAAGATCACTCAAAGCGCCGACTCATAATTTTAAAGTTTATTATTTTTTGCTTTTCAGTTTTTTCGACGTTTCAATTTTTTGTTAAAAAGATTTTTTATATACCTAGACCTCATTGGTATCGATTTACCCAGTAATTGGGCTATGAAGGCCAGATAGGCAGTCGCTCTATGTAAAAAACTGGTATTCAGCCGCATCCAGTTAGACTGGAAGCCGACCTCAACAAAGTTCGTAAATGAAAAATCCACTTGGCCTAGCCTGGGAATCAAACCTCTTAATCAGTCAGTGTCTTATCAGTGTTATTCAAACAATATTATTGGGAAAAATTGGTGAGCGATAAGTACTTAAGTATATTAAATTCCCTTTAGTGGAAGACTACGTTACAATTAAAACTGAACAGAGGGATAATTGCGTAACTTTTTATCGGTAGGAATTGGTTTCATATTGATAGTTAAACAACATTCATTGCGCTATTTAAATTGCTGAGCCGACAATTTATTCGAACAAATGACGCAATGGTTTAGGAATAATCTTCAATCCCATTCAGATTCTGATAAGTAGTGCGTTTCGCAATTAGGGTGCAGGTTTTCTTTACACTTTCATCAGTTAGTTTTAGAACAGATTATAACTTGTTTTTAACCGACTCCAAAAAAAGGAGGAGGTTTCTCAATTCGACCGTATACTTATTATTTTTTTTTATGTGTGTTCACCGACATCTTCCTCGTTTATGAACCGATTTTGATGATTTTTTTTTTTGTAAAACCTAAATATTTTATTTCTTATAAACCTACATGGGCACTTATGAAGCGTCAGAATCTAGTCGCACGGTTCAATGTGTTAGTTTCTTATGGAGCAGAACTGCCAAGAAACTCCACGGTTGTACTCTTCAAAATAATTGAATTTTACGATGATTAACAATTACACTGTCAATAGGTTTGGGAGGACAAGGTTTGCCGGTGAACAAGGACTTAATATAGAAATTCTTAATAAAATAGAATCATCATCATCTGCCTGCCTTTTCCCAACTATGTTGGGGTCGGCTTCCAGTCTAACCGGGTGCAGCTGAGTACCAGTATTTTACATGGAGCGACTGCCTATCTGACCTCCACAACACAGTTACTGGGTAATACGATACCCTTTGTTAAGACTGGTTATCCCAGTTTAGGGCTTCTGACGACCCGTAAGAGCCCATCCTTAAGTGGTACGTCACACAAATTTCATGATTTTTGACCCGTCCTTGTCACAGCTGGTCACATTTGTGAGACCCCCCCTCCCTAGTGTGACGTCACATATTTGCAATTTTATATCTAGACATAGAATTTTTTTTTTCATAGTTCATATTTCGTGTTTTAATAATACCTACTTTAAAATATGTAATATTCAATTTTGAAATGTGACAACAAAAGTTAGGGCCCCTCCCACCCTCTTGTCACACAATGTCACAATTCGTCGACCCCCCCCCCCCCCCTTAACGTGTGACGTAATTTATGGATGGCCCCTAACGATTGTCAAAGATCCGCAAATGACAGCCGGAACTAACAGTTGTCCGTGCTTTACTTATTAAAATAAATAATAGTTTAAAAAAACTAAAAAACACGCTTCCATTGAAAACCAAACTAAAAATTACAAAATAATGGAAAAAAAGCGTGTGGTGCTTTTTAAGGTATTTTTTTATTGATATCAGCACCCCACGCTTTTTTTCCATTATTTTGTACTTTTTAGTTTGGTTTTCAATGGAAGCGTGTTTTTTAGTTTTTTTAAACTATTATTTATTTTTAGAGATGCGCCAAATGTTCGGCCGAATATTCGTATTCGGTACATTCGGCATATTTTTTCATGTTTGTATTCGGCCGAATATTCGGTTGATTTGCCGAATAATTACCGAATATTAAAATTATTGTTAATATAATAAAAAGAACATTTTATTAAACAGTAAGGGTAACTAATTACTAAATAATATAACAGTTTTTTGTGAATGAAAGAGACACTACCTTTTCTACCAATTATTTATTGACAAAATAAAAAATATTAACTTTAACAATCAATTTAAATAAAATTGTAATAAAAAAAACTTCTGCTTTTTTACAAATGATAAATTAAACTAAATTAAATTTCTATGAAATCAACAATGAACATAATATATCTTCCGTAACAAATACTAGTTCACAAATGAAAAAAAAATAATTGAGGAAACTTATAGAATCAACATTAGTAGGTAATTGAAGTTTTAATCAAATTAAGTTTTTTTGACGAATGACAATGTTAGGAAATTAAAATCTGATTCTCAGGATTACTATTATGTCTTCTATTAATCCTATCGTAAAATTATCGCAGACGTGAACCGAATGATTCGGCCGAATATTCGGTTCGGTACATTTTGGACCGAGTATTCGGCCGAACATTCGTATTCGGTTGAACCTACATTCGGCGCATCTCTATTTATTTTCTATTTTTTAGGGTATTTCGAATTTTGAGACGTATGTCAGCGTAGTTTGTGACAGTTTTTTTGCTGTCCTGGTAACCCTGGCAAGGATAATGTCACAAATTTATTAAAATATTGCATTGTCATCGGTCCTTGACAGGTGTGCAAAGTTTGAATAAAATCTGGTCGTTTAAAGTGGGTCAAAATCGCGCTATAAGGAGTCGGTTACAAACAAACATACAAATATACAAACATACAAATATACAAACATACAAATATACAAACATACAAATATACAAACATACAAGTGAAGCTAATATAAAGCGTGTAATAGAATATGGTCTACAAATCTACAGTCTACAAGTCCTACAACGTTGTCAAATTCAGAATATATAAAAGAATCTACATAAATAGAGTAGTTATGTGAGGTAAGTTACTTTGACGATACGTTCTATTTCAATAGAAATAGGTATTCAATCAAGAAATGTACCAAACTGAAAAATAAACTTAAATATACCAATGGACAACTTTAAACTTCGTGGTCCACCGCGCTTGCCTGTCAAGCCCTTAGCACAACAATAATAACTGCAGGAACGTTTCAAAAGCGTTACTAGCAGCGCCATCTCTTGCGTACGACCCGAACTAACTGCTCAACGTTGTGCCTTCCTATTGCTGAAACTGAAGGTGAGTTACAACCAGCTTCCGTGAGAACTTCATAGATGTGCTTTATTTTGATTATTTTGCAAAACAACTACAACTTTTCTTAAAGTTGCTATTCTGAAACACTGACAGCGATAAATGTAAGATATCTACAGCAGTCGAGTCAAACGGTAGATCTAGATAAGTTTTTATAAAACTCAGGGTACCTTCTTATAAAATTATTTCTTTAAATTGTAACTGGGCCTGAAATAAGGATATTAAGGTATCTCTGTGCTATTGCTCTTAGAAGCCGAACAGGCGCAAAATTATTTTGAGCAATAAAGCTATGATCTTATTACTTTTGGTAACTTAAAAGAAACTCAAATTGATGTTCGTTAGATCCGATTTCCATGCAGATCGAGTCACAGAAGCCACTGCCAGTGAGCCAAAGAAATGTATCTTATATGCTAATATAGGGAGTGTATAGCCGCTATAATAACATAACAATAACATTAGGGACGAAGAAAATCTCAACATTTGATACGTGTAGGTAATGTGACACATTCTATTAGTCACGCTGGAGGTTCGTTCTCGGAACTCGAAACGAAAGTGTAAATTCTTCTCGAAACCAATCAGATTGATGTCAAATGAAAAATAATACAAACAGCACAAATTCGATTATGGACTTAACGTCTCACAATAGTTAATTAAGTCTTGACTTTAATTAAAATTATAGAGCCTACCCGGGTAGCATTCGAACTTCTCGGTCACCGTTTGAAGCAAAGACTGGTCAATTGTGCAGATGAGATTATTGATTTTGCTTTCTGCCTACGAGGTGAAGACATCTTAGAGGTATTTAGTTAAACATGCTTAAGTGAATAACAAGAATTTAATTTAAACACTGCGCTTGCCGAGGTCCGAAGGTGGATGGATGACCAATGGCACCGTCATTCTACTACATATTAAATCTCTCCGTTTCTCGGAAAACACCTTAAGTCGGCCACTCCCGGCTGTCATTTGTAGAATTTACGCGAAAAGAGAGGCGGGAAAGTATTACAACCAGTCTTATTATTAGACTTTCCACACTCATATTCTACACAGCATGTGTTAGTGGTATGTTTCTGGCCATACTTAGTTAGTAGTATAGAATATAAAAAATATTTCTTTTAATAAATTAAAACATACGACACCTGTAAAAGCTTTTAGTTTAGAATAAAACCACGTGTCACCTGAGTCCGAGGATTTAGGGCACTTACGATTTCATCAAGCATAGTTTTTCAGACTTTATTCAGTACTAGCTTCTGCCCGCGACTTCGTCCGCGGCAAATTTTCGCTCCCCTTCTCGTCGCATCGAATTGCCAGCCAGTTTTCGTCTATTTTTTGTTTTCTGCTCCGCTCCTTTTGACCGTAGCGTGATATTATATAGCCTATAGCCTTTCTCAATAAATGGGCTAACCAACACAATTTATTTTTTTGTTCCGACCAGTAGTTCGTAGCGCATTCAATCAAACAAACAAACTCTTCAGCTTTATAATATTAGTATAGATAAGTCCATTATATTATGTAGAATAAAAATTCCTAAATGTACGAACAGTTTTGTATAGTAGGCTAACGTCCGCGAGGTAATTGTGAAACACACTAACAGTGCGTCCAATGCGTTATTTACGTTGCTAAGCAGACACATTTTTCTAACATAATGAAGCAATGGTTTAGTAATATCCTTTAAAATGATTAATACTCTGATTGAGAATGTATTACGCCATTAAAGTGCTGGTTTCTGAAAACTCAGCTAACAATTTTTTGAGTCACAGCGACTGTCACAACAGTCACTGTGACTGGTTGACTGCATTACCATAAGACTGATGGCACTACAAGATTATTGTGGTGACTGGTCAAAATCGGAACTATCATCGCCATCTTGTTTTTGAACACATTTCAAGAGACATTTCACAAAAACATTGCAGAAATGTATAACCACTTGACAGTCCGGACTACTGAGAGTAGTTTCACTTTGGCAACTACGGTTGCCAAGGACTGTCAAGTGGTTATTAGCAGCCCCACCCTGTTGAAACGTCATTAGAGCGCCAAATATCCGTATTGTCATAAATATAAGCTTGTTGTGTACCAATGTACACATAGCTACCCATCAACCTATCCACCTATCTACCTTTACATTTATAATACTGTATAGGTAGATAGTTTCATTAGTGTGTATCACATCGTTTTGGAATACTTGCTGTAAGATGTTGTACGTATTAGTATAAATAAATTAATGAATTTCCAGTTTTAGCTGAGCTCGCATTGTATACATTTTTCGTATAATGAAAAGTAAGCTTAGACTGGAAATTTGTAGCTTTATTTGTAGCCATGCGTACTTATGCGTTTAATTTTGATACGTCTTTAATTTCTCTTGCAAAAACCAGATCTTTAAATAACCTCAGTAGTTAGCCTCTAAACTAATGAGACAAAATCACTCAAAGCAGTGTCTAGTCTGGTGAGAATATTCTTTAGCGCGACGATAGCCTGCCTACCTGGATGGCGGCGCGGCGGCGGCGACGCGACGTCCCTTTCCCCAAGGCTAAACCCACGCACACGGAAATACCGCTCTTAAGATATTCAGTTAAGGTCCTATCTCCCATGACAAGAAACTTTATGAAGCATGCACGCCGGGCAATCGAGCCTTAGTAAACTCGATAGCGAGTCAAAGTTTAAAACACAAGAAAAAATAACAACAACAAGCATTTCAAAAGATTTTACTCGCAACGGCAGAAATACTATCTAGTTAGTAGTTAATAATCAGGTTTTTTTATGTATCAATGAAATTCATTCGCGGGAAGCTCGCATTATTCATTATTTTCAATACTTATAGGTTCATACTAAACTACACATTGTTAATAGTACCTAATATAAACTGAATGCAAATTCAATAATATCAACAACACAAAACATAAACAAAAACATCGGCTATCTGTCAGTGAAGCCTCGTGCGCGCGGGCATACAAAACTCGACTTTATTGTGAAAAACATTGAAACACTTACCGTGATACTACGATCCAACAGAACAAACACTTAGTATGTTTCACTCACTGGGTTTTAGCGGCGCACGAGTATGTGTAAACTTGAAATAGGAATTTTACAAAGCGTCGCGTCGGCGCAAGAGTGTTGTAGACTCGTAATAACGGCACGAGCGTCGTCGGTCGTCGCAGGTGACAGCCGACGGTGGCGCCGCGGCGCTGAGCGGCGACCCCATGGAACGAGGACGCCGCCCCCGCGCGCCGCCGACGCCGAACCCGTCTGGACCTCGCGTGCCTTTTTTTATTTGCAACCACAAGGCGCCGTGGACTTCAACGAAGAAATACTATGTAACTGTTCCTAAATTATCCTAGGCTGAATAAAATTATGTTAAAACATAAGCTAAGATCTGGCGAAAGGGTACTCCAGACGCTTTGCTTACGGAGTTAGTTATATATTTAATTTTCGTTGATTATTACAAAGGATATTCTATCAGCACCCTTTGCGTAACACACTATTAATCAGAATCTTAATCATTTTAATATTATTGGTACCTACCTAATCCATTACTTATTTCATATGTTCGTAAAAATTGTCTGTTTAGCAACGTAAACAACGCCATGAATATTGTGGTATACAAACAAAAAATTTAAGTTTTTTGCTACCGACTTCCGATATTAAAGTTATTTTTGACTTTGTAGTGTTTTTAAGAAAGTCGGTTGTTATTTTTTGTATAAAGTTTTTATTTTTAACTTTTTAGTTATGGTATGTACCCCGCACTAATTTAATCGCGTTATTCGTCTATTTGTCGTCCACATACTTAATGCAAATTTACGACTTATGTCGCACACCTAGATCTGAAGTACGACAACTCAAAAATTGTGAATTTTGAATTATCATTGTATTCATATGCTCGATAACCCTCCGCAGCTATCCAACTTAACAGGTTCAATAAAAACTTGAAAGATTCGTCGCTAGATGGCATGTCTTCTTTTGTTGAATCAACGCATGTCACCCCCCTCCCGCCTAAACAAATGAATACAATGATAACTCAAAATTCACAATTTATGAGTTGTCTTACTTTAGATCTAGGTGTGCGATATGGTCTTCACATGGATCCCATTGTCAGAATGGACCAAATTGAAATGGGACCACACGGGAAGCACCAGCTTTCAAATAAAAAAAGAATCATCAAAATCGGTTCACCCAGTGAAAAGTTCTGAGGTAAAAAACATTTTTTTTTTAAACAGTTGAATTGAGAACCTCCTCCTTTTTTTGAAGTCTCTTAAAAATAAAACCGATTCCTACTGATAGTGTGTTACGCAATTATCCCACAGGTTAATAAATAGTAGGTACAGTCAGCCACTCGTGGTAACGCTTTGACCTTGAGCTGGCCTAGCGTAGTACCTACCTATGCTTTTTTTTACCAATAACGTATGACCTAGGTACTGTAGGATTTATCATACCTACCTTTATTTCAAACATTACCTAATGTGTTTGACTAAAATATTAACATAAGCGGGGAACGGAAAACAGAGGTAAGTTTAAGTTTATTTGTACCTTCGCATCGTAAACGGTCAAGAACCGACCGAGGTAAATTTGGATAAAAAAATATGTATATTGCAATTACGTGGTTGAAGTCTCGTATAAATAATAAATAATAATAATCATCATATTTCATGAAAAGTCATAAAAAGTTACGATTATGTGCATAATAAAATTTTAATAAGAGCAGGAAGAACATCGAAATGAGTCGAATTTGGGACTCCCGCACTTCTAGTGTTAATTGACACGAATGTCGGTACAAGACTTCTCATTGTGACCATAACGGTCCATACAAATTAGAGCGTTCAAAGAAAGAAAAAAAATACGTTTATTTACTGTAAACATGACATAAGTACTCAGATGAATATGTCACTCCCAAGTAGCCGTTAGTTGATGTACTAAATTTTACCACGTGAAAGAAACTATTTGTCATTAAAGATATGCATGGCTAATAGTCGGCTAAGTCACATTTTTTTCAAATTGATTTTTATTGCCTATGGTCACAAAAATCCACATTTTACCATACGCGTATCTAAAACAAGGCAAGAACTCGCTGGGTCACTTAAAAAATTGGGTTGCATTTTGGATTTAAGTAATAGGGAATAACTACTGACTGGTGAATGTGACTAAGCCAGTTCTTCTCATTAGAACTAACAGTTCGAGACAATTTCGCGTGTATTGTAGCGCGGGAGGAGGATAGCACGCGCGGCGCATTTCCATTCTGTACAAGGCTAGAAAGCAAGGGTGTGAAACTAGTCGCGTATAGATTAGAAATCACTTTTTTATCAAGGTCTTCCAATCTATACAAGAGTAGTACGCAAATACTCGTGTATACTTTGTAGTGGCCAAAGTAACAAAATTGTTCCATAAGATACAGGGCTAGTCCGCATGCAAACTAATCCTATATAGACGAGCGGCTGGCGAGTGGCAGAAACAACATGGTTTGGGGAGGTTAGGTTAGGTTAAAACGGTTCGAGGGAAACTTCGAGCCGCGGCGCCCCCACTCACGGAGAGTCTCCAACCAGAGCTGCTGGAGGAGGTCGTCGCAGCCCTCTTCCCAGCAAGAGCGGAGCACACTCCACCGCCGATGGCTTTGCCCACAGCCGCAGAGCCTACAGAAGGGAACGCCATCAGCGTCCCAGAGGTGACACAAGGAGAGATGGGGGCGGCCGTGTTGCGGCTCCGGGCCAAGAATGTGGCTCCGGGGCCCGACGGTATACACGGCTGCGCGTTGGCCCTCGCTCTGAAGGAGCTAGAGCCCCAACTGAGAGGACTCTTCACAGCGTGCCTTGAGCAGGGCCGGTTTCCCAGTTTGTGGAAATCAGGTCGTCTGG
Organism: Aporophyla nigra; assembly: GCA_947507805.1. Lineage (NCBI taxonomy): Eukaryota > Metazoa > Arthropoda > Insecta > Lepidoptera > Noctuidae > Aporophyla > Aporophyla nigra. The sequence continues at coordinate 4,399,113 of OX382291.1, read as the reverse complement.
TCCTGCTCAAGAAGGCGGGGCGCCCAGCGGACTCACCGTCCGCGTACAGGCCCATAGTGTTGCTGGACGAGGTCGGGAAATTATTCGAGCGAATTATCGCTGCCCGCCTCGTCCACCACTTGTGCAGAGAGGGGCCTGACCTGGCCGAGAGCCAGTTTGGCTTTCGGCACGGGCGCTCCACCATCCACGCAATATCGCGTGTGAGAGTCCTGGCAGAGGAAGCAGTGTCCCAGGGTGGGGTGATGTTGGCGGTGTCCTTGGACATTTCCAACGCCTTCAACACCCTGCCTTGGAGCTGCATTCGGGAGGCACTGCTGTACCATCGGGTGCCTCCCTACCTCTGCCACATCGTTGGGGCTTATCTCGAGGATAGGGGTGTCACCTACATGGGACGTGATGGCGGAAACCAGCGCCGCATGTCGTGCGGTGTTCCACAGGGCTCGGTCGTTGGCCCGCTCCTGTGGAACATCGGGTACGACTGGGTGCTGAGGGGCGAGCTCCCGCCGGGCGTGGAACTGACGTGTTATGCAGATGACACGCTGGTCACGGCCCGGGGGAGCTCGTACAGGGAGGCAGCGTTGCTGGCGACGGCTGCGGTTTCACAGGTGGTGAGCCGCATACGGCGCCTAGGCCTGGAGGTAGCCCTCAACAAGTCGGAGGCCATGGCCTTTCATGGCCCCCGGCGGGCGCCGCCGGCCGGATCACACATCGTGGTCGGGGGGTGTCGGATCGCTGTCGAGTCCACCATGAAATATCTGGGATTGGTGCTCGACAGCCGGTGGGACTTCGGCCCCCACTTCCGGCGGCTGGCGCCCAAGTTGATGGGCGCGGCTGGGGCGCTGTCAACGCTGCTTCCCAATCTGGGGGGCCCGAGCGCCGCCTGTAGGCGGCTTTACGTGGGGATCGTGCGATCCATGGCCCTGTATGGGGCCCCAATCTGGGCGGCTGACCTGACGGCCGGCAGCATCGCTGTTCTGCGAAGACCGCAGCGAGCGATGGCCGTCAGAGTCATCAGGGGATATCGCACGGTCTCCTACGAGGCGGCCTGTGTACTGGCTGGATCCCCACCGTGGGACCTCGAGGCGAAAGTACTCGCGTCACTGTATCGGTGGCGCGAGGAAGCGCGGGAGCGAGGCGAGCGACTGACGGAGCGACACATGGAGCTTCGTCGGTCGCAGCTCCGCGCAGCCCTGGTGGCGAGCTGGCAGGACAGGCTTTCACGCCCTACCGCCGGCCTCGCCACCGTCGAGGCGGTCCGGCCAGTACTCGGGCCCTGGCTCGGGAGGAGGCACGGCTCCCTGTCGTTTCGGGCAACGCAGGTGCTCTCGGGGCATGGTTGCTTCGGGAAGTACCTGTGTCGCATAAACAGGGAGCCGGACGCCCGGTGTCACCACTGCGTCGACTGCCGGGAGGATACGGCGCGGCATACGCTGGCAGAATGTGCCGCTTGGGAGGAGCCGCGTCGTGTCCTCGTCTCAGAAGTAGGCAGTGACCTATCGCTGCCGGCCGTTGTCGAGTCGATGGTCGGCAGCGAGGGGTCCTGGGACGCGGTGGTATCCTTTTGCGAAACAGTCATGTCGCAGAAGGAGGCTGCGGAAAGGGAGCGGGAGATATCTTCCGCGCACCCTGCCCGCAGCAGGCGCACCGGGCGTCGGCGGAGGGCGGATAACGCCCTCTTCCAGCCCCCCTAAATGGGTCCAGGGGCGACGGATCTGGGGACATCCGTCGCCCCCTATTGTACGGACCCGAGATGGTGGCGCGTAGTGTTCCACGCGCGCCTCTCTGTGATGTATGGGGGGGAGTTTAACACCTCACTCCCCCCCAACGTGAGGAGGCCCGCAAAGGCGGGCCGGCACCAGTTGGGGATCGCGGAAGAAACACCGGGGTGGTTTTAGTCAGTAAGAGTCTGACAGACCCCTCCGCCCACCCCAGGGCGGGGGACATCCATGAGGATTTCCACCTCGTGATCAAAAAAAAAAAAAAAAAAAAAAAAAAAAAAAAAAAAAAAAAAAAAGGTTAAAACTGTGATCTCCTACGCACGAGCCGAACGAACGAAGCGGGCGGTGCCGCGGTAGCGGCCGGCGAGTGCCAGAAATGACATGGTTTGGGGAGGTTAGGTTAGGCTAAAACTGTGACCTCCTATGGAAACGCCTTGATTCTGTTGACGAAACCTGTCAGCGAAGTGTCCTGTCGAGCGTTGCTACTTCCCCTTCATTTTATTCGTCAGCCCCAGACTTCTTCCGGCCTATAAATCGATGTCGATACACGAAAATTCGAAAGTTAGGTTAGAATATTAAAAAATATATTTCTCAAAAAGGAGGGGGTTTCCAAACTGTTCCTTCGCAGGAGGGGCTCTACACCTCCCCCCTACCAACCCTTAAATTGAAGCTCGGCAATCAGAAGTCCTACCAAATTCCTATGGTGGCATTATGGCCTTGTATAAATTGGAAAGATGCACGTGCGCGTCTACGTTACAAACTATATACAAGTAGTACGCAAAATTCGTGTAATCACAAATTTAAAAATTGCATTACAAAGTATACGCGAGCAGATTCCTATGGTTGCGTTTTTGCCATGTACAGAATGGAAATACGCACACGCGCGAGTCGGGCGGGCGTAGTAGTTCGGATAAGCGGTCGTTCGGTTGATCGACGTTCGGATAATCGACGCTGTACTGTAATTGCAAACCCGGATAGGCTTGTGACTAAGTAAAATAACAGCCGCACCGTTCGATCGGTCACGTGCCGCGGTTGGTCCGTGGAGCACTGCCCGTATTTACATACCAAGATCCCTCCGAGCCTCGGAAAGCACATCCCCATCATCATCAGCAGCCTATAATGTTCCCACTGCTGGGACACAGGCCTCCTCTCGGTGAGAGGAAGTGGGCCATAATACACCACGCGGGCCCAGTGCGGCTTGGTAGATGTCACGTCATGTCTTCGAATTTTTGGTTCTTAGATATGCCGATTTACTCACGATGTTTTCCGTCACCGTTTTGAGAGCAAAGTGATGAAATAATTTACACAAAGCAATGCGCCTGCTTTTGTTTTTTTTTTTTTGGATGGGAAGTCATCAAATGACTTTTCTCGCTCTGGGCGGAGCGGGAGGGCGTGTCAGACTTTTACTAACTAAAACCGACCCGTGTTCCTTCAGTTGCCCATGTGCCAGGGCCACGGTAAATCTTTGGAACGAATCTCGCGACTCTGGCAGGCATCGGTCCTAAACCCCCTCGGTATTGCTGACATCTCTTTGAGGCGTGCGTGGAACACTACGCGCCGTCGACCCGAGCCTGGTCCTTATAGGGCGGCGAGCTACCCATTGCTCGCCGCCCGCAAGCTCGCGCCTACGGTGGCAATGTGCCATCTGGGTTCGAACTCACGACCTACTACTGCTCGTAAGTCGCGGCCGTTACCACTGAGCCACCATTGCTCGGAAAGCACGTTCAGTCGTTATTCGTAGATAATTTGACAATTGTTACCGGTCGTCAGAAGCCCGAAAGTCTGACAAGACAACTAGTCTTACCAAGGAACACCGTGTTGGCCAGTAACTGGGTTGTGGAGGTCAGATAGGCAGTCACTCCGTGTAAATGTATTCAGCTGCATCCGGTTATACTGAAAGCTTTTTCCTAACATCGATGTGAAATGGCTATATAGATGAGTAAGTACTTGCAATCCAACTCAGACTCACAATAGGTATAGTGATGTAGATCTTTTTGATAATTGTGTGACTGTAAAATACCCCCTAAGTTTAACTGTCTTGGTTAACTTAAAATCATCAAAGTTTCGACGAAAAATGGATAAGTCCAGGCCGCCCGCCCCCTGAGCGACGCCCTAAGTCGAGGTTACGAGGTCCGTACCCCAGGGTGCCTTTAGCTCTGCCGGGGTCGCGAGATTGTTTGAAAGAGATACCGTGACCCTGGCACATGGGCAACTAAAGGGACACGGGTGGGTTTTATTCAGTAAAACTCTGACACGCCCTCATTGATGAAATCACCACATGACAAGTACTTTGATGATTTCCCAACCAAAAAAAAAAAAACATTATTATTGAAGCATCCACAGGCAACCCCGGGTGAACAGCCAACCACATCCTAGATTGACCTGCGAGATGACATACACAAAAAAAAGACGAAGAATTGACGAAGCGAGCAGCTGGTCTTCTCGTTAAATATCTATACTAATGTTATAAAGCTGAAGAGTTTGTTTGTTTGTTTGGTTGAACGCTATGATCTCAGGAACTACTGATTGGAATAGAAAAAAATCTTACAGTGTTGGGTAGGCCATTTATCGAGGAAGGTTATATAACATCACGCTACAACCCATAGGACCCGAGCAAAAAGAAAAAAAGAATACGAAGAAATCGCACGGGCAGGTGATTCGATGCGACGGGGAGGATCGGGGGAACAAGAAATTTAACGTGAAGGAAGTCGCGGGCAGAAGCTAGTGTACGTACAACACCACCCATAATAAGCGGAGGGCTCGGATTTTAGAGAATAAGATCCGAAAAGAGATTGTTCAGAAAAGACTGCAGGCAGTTGTGTTAACACTTCGTTGTATACATATTTTCGAAGTAGATAAGTTTGTTAAGCATAATCCAAGTCGTTTGGACGTCAGCTGATGTCAGATATAGGCAAGAAATAGGCGTGAAAATAGTCATAATCTTCCTATAATGATCCCACTCCTGGAGACACAGGAGGACACAGCTCCCACTCAGAGAGAGGAGGCTCTCTGTGAATGGGAGCAGGCCAAAATCTAGGTACCACGCGGGTCCAGTATGTCTGTTTGGTTCTAGGATATTACGGTTTCGTCACGATGTTTTCCTTCAGCATTTTGAAAGCAGTGACAATAGTAAATTATGACAATTTATTAATGTGTCAAACTAGGTATCTTGGAGTTTAGAAGTGATAAGAAGTGTCTACTGTATGGTTGGAAAGACTTAACTGCAATAATGTTTTAGAGTAGAGTATGTAAGTACCTCTTTATTATAATTAATAAAGCGTACTACAATATGACTCAGTTTTTATTACAGATGAAAAATTGTCTGAATTGGCCTGGATTGATGGACCTGACCTTGAACGATAATAAAAATGTTTTCATGTCGAATGGTGAACTACGACTGAACTTTAATGTATCTGAACACCTATTATGTATTACCTATATTTGCAAAATTAATGGTCCACTCTGTGTGCCTAAGAAACGGACTCACCGACATTGCTTGCAGGGTTGGCAAGCTGAAGTGTCAGAGAGTAGGGCAGGACCTCTAAAGCCGATGAAGCAGACGAATCCAAGAGTGGAGACCGCGTGTCGGCAAGCGTAGCCCTCCCAACTAGGTAGATCAACAATCATAAAACGTTGGCTGGGACAGATGGAACGCCGAAAGCAGACGTTGAGGTATTGTAGCGCAGCTCGAGAGGCCTTTGTACACCAGTAGATTGCGAAAGGCTGACTCAAATAAAGCTAACCACGTACTTTTTCTATTTCTAGGTACCCACTACCTACCTTGTGGCTAAGTAATAACAGCCGCACGGATCGATCGATCAGGTTAAGCTACGCTTGCCAAGGTTGATCTGTGCATGGGTGACCATCTTTACACACCAAAACCCCTCCGTGCCTCGGACTTGGCCCCGGGTGTAATTCATGCATCTTTGACACTCGTAACAGATTTATGGACTGGTTATCAGAAACCCGAAAGTCTGACAACCACTCTTACCGGTTGGTATCGTATTACCCAGTAACTGGGTTGTCAGATAGACATTCGCTCGAAGTAAAATACTGGTATTCAGCTGCATCCGATAAGGCTAAGCAGATGATGATGACAGTTCTGGTACTTAACATGATTCCGATATCCACCCTTGAAACTGGATCCTCGAGATACCTTTATTAGTATGTATACTTCCTTGATTCTCTATCCGGATCACCTTATTTGCCCGCGTGCTGTCGCCTCCTTTCCAATGAAAGCATGTCGACCGTTTAACACGAACCCTAATTGCATAACACATTATCAAACAGGATCTGAATAATTATGAAGGATATTACAAATCTATACTTAATATTAGGTTGGGGAAAAAGTCTTTTCGCATTATAGTATGTATGAACTTGTAATAAAATCTCTTTGGCTATACTATTTGTATCTGGCTGGTTTTGGTATCATTGAAAGTTTAAATTTTAAAGAACATAATTCCAAATTCAAATTAGGAAAATGTGTGATTTTCATTTGTTTTTCGTACCGTCAAGATGAGTGAATCTAATGAAGAAATTCGATACATTTTAAAATTTTACTACAAAAAAGGTAAAAATGCAACGCAAGCCGCGAAAAAATTTTGCGATGTTTATGGACCTAGTGTAGTGTCTGTGAGAGTAGCACAAATTTGGTTTAAGCGTTTTCAATCCGGAAATTTTGATGTCAAAGATGCACGTCGCTCTGGTCGCCCTATTACGGATAAAATGGATGCCATTTTTGAAAAAGTGGAGCAAGATCGGCATACCAGTAGTTACAACGTAGCTGAAGAACTGGAAATTGACCACAAAACAGTTTTGGCGCATTTAAAAAAAATGGGTACACAAAAAAGCTCGACATTTGGGTACCTCACGAGCTCACTGAAAGAAACCTAATGAACCGTGTACTCATTTGTGATTCTTTATTACGACGTAATGAAACCGAACCATTTTTGAAGAAGCTGATAACTGGTGATGAAAAGTGGATCACGTATGACAAGAACGTGCGAAAAAGGTCGTGGTCAAAGGCCGGTCAGGCTTCACAGACTGTGGCGAAACCCGGGTTAACTCGCAACAAGGTGATGCTGCGTGTGTGGTGGGATTGGAAGGGCATTATTCATTATGAGCTGTTACCACCAGGCAGGACCATCGATTCTGAACTCTACTGCGAACAACTGATGAGATTAAAGCAAGAAGTTGAGAGAAAGCGGCCGGAATGAATCAACAGAAGGGGTGTGGTTTTTCATCATGATAACGCTAGACCTCACACATCTTTAGCCACCCAACAAAAATTAAGAGAGTTTGGCTGGGAGGTGTTAATGCATCCGCCGTATAGTCCTGACCTTGCACCTTCAGATTTCCACCTGTTTCGGTCTCTTCAGAATTCTTTAGGCAGTGTCAGGTTAACATCACGAGAGGACTGCCAAAACCACTAGTCGCGGTATTTTGACCAGAAGTCCCAAAATTTCTATAACAATGGGATCATGTCCCTACCTACAAGATGGCAAAAAGTTATCGAACAAAATGGTACCTACATACTTTAGTTAAATGTAAATAAACTTTATTAAAAAATGTTTTGAATTTTCTTAAAAAATGCGAAGAAACTTTTTCCCCAACCTATTATTATAAAGATGAAGAGTTTGTTTGTTTGATTGAACGCGGTAATCTCAGGAACTACTGGTCGGAATGAAGAAAATCTTTTTGTGTTGGGTAGCCTATTTATCGAGGAAGGCTATAGGTTATATAACATCATGGTAAAACCAAGAGGAGCGGAGCAGCAATGAAAAATGTTGCAAAAACGGGGAAAATCGCACGGGCAGGCATTTCGATGCGACGGGAAGAGTCGGGGGAAAATATGTTTGCTCAAACACGTAAATAACGCAATGAATGTAGTTGAACTTTCAAAATGAAACCCATTCCAACTGTTAGGGTGTTAAAAAATTACCCCGCCCGTTAGTTTCCTTGCTACCATCAATAACAATAAGTAGGTAAGTATCTACTTCTAAAAGGTCTTATAGGTAGTTCTATAAAATTTAATAATCTACTCGCAATCAGGAATTTAAAAACGCAAGTCAGCGTCAAAATTAAACTCGTGTCAAGTGATCTGATTTGATAAGTTTAGTAAATTAGTAAACTTATAATAATTTGTTAGTCACTTTTTTCCTAGTCCTTGGATGCCTCTCGGACACAGCAGCATTACTCACCTATCATCACCACGCATCGTTAAGTAAGTAGGTGTCAGGAGCACTTCCTACCTATCCACAACCTACCTAGGAGAAACCACTCGTGAGTATCTAGAGTAGACGACTGATTGACGCTGAACCGAATGGAGTTTTAATATATAGGTACGTTACTGTTGTTATGTTGTCGAGATTAATCAATGAATGTTACAGGTCTGTATGCTATACGCAGTGGCGGACTAAGCCCGTCAGAGGCCCGGGGCTTTAAAAAAAAATGTAGTTTTGCAAGCTTTTTATTCAGTTCACATTTGTATGTATAAATGTTTATGTTTATTTCGTTAAAATCTGGCAAGTTAAATTAAAATTCGAATTAAATTATTTAGGCTAAATAAACATAGGTACATACCTACAATATGGAATGGATATGGGTAAGGAAAAAAAATACGAATCGATCGACAACAAAAATATTTGATAAAATAAATCAAAGATAGTTTTTTTTTTAATTTTTTGTAGCGTGTTATACTTATGTGTTTTTGTGCCTTCAATTTACTGAACTCCTCAATAACTTCTGTGAAACCGACTTTTTTTGGAAATTTTTCTTTCTTTTGAAAGCACAGCTAGATTAACCAATCGCTCTTGACCCATTGTAGATTGAACATTATTTGCCTGTTCCGGTGTCTTGTCTTTTTTTTTTTTTTTTTTGTTGGGACTTCATCTAATAACGTCTCCCGCTCTGGGTTGGACGGAAGGGCGTGTCGGGCGTGTCAGACTTTTACTGACTAAAACCCACCCGTGTTCCTTCAGTTGCCCATATGCCAGGGCCACTGTACCTCTTTCGAACTAATCTCGTGACCCTGGCGGCATCGGTCCTAGCAGACCCCTTCAGTTTAATGACACCTCTATGAGGCGCGCGTGGAACACTACGCGCCTTGACATGGGCCTGGTCCTTACCGGGCAGCGAGCTACCAATTACTCGCCGCCCGCAAGCCCGCGCCTACGGTGGCCGGGAATCCGCAATCGACCCCCGACGCCCCGGGCGTCTCCTCCTGCGGCGGCTAGGGATGTGAGGGCGCAGAGACTGCCACTCCCTCACGCGCCCCGCCTCTTCCTTCCCGACATTACTGCTTCGCAGAAGGAGGTGACGGTTTCCCATGCCCTATCGCTCCGTATCATGGCTCGCACCAGGGCCGGACGCGAGAGCTCGCCGCCGCCGATCGCCTCCACGAGGACACGGCGGTGCTCCGCCCAGGCAGGGCACCTACCTACACCATATGCTCCACCGTATCCTCCAGACGATCCACGCAATGGAAACACCCGGGCGTTTCCTCCCGCTTTATCCTGAATAAGAACTCACCAAAGCACTCACGCCCGGTGAGGACCTGTGTTAGGCGGAAGGTGAGGACGCCGTGGCGCCTCTCTATCCACTCCTCTAAGAGGGCCTTACTGCCGCAATTGTGGCGTGCACACCGGTGTCGTGTCTTGGCTGCAATTACGCCCATACGCTCACAAACCAAAGTATAAGCTATTTAGTGTTTTTAGGGGCTGCGATCCTGACGAAAAGCAAAATTGTTTAATTTGATGGAGTTTGGCCAAAGATTGACGGTATTTTCCTGAGAGAGAGAGAGAAGTAAGTTTGCACATGATAGATGGCGTAAATAGAATGTAGTGAATGTGTGAAATGTAAGCGCATAAGAGTGAATTATTTGCACTTCATTCATTCTGGGATTCCTGGGTTAGTACCCGCTACAAAGACGGGAATTCCCCCAGCGTATTGGACGCGTTTAGCAAAGTTAAAAGAATATTAGTACCGCGTAAAAAGTCTAGATCACTGTAGTGATCTTGATGAAATTATGTAGGTACCAAGCACATTTTTAAAGTCTTGTTTAGGATTTGATCAGGGGAACGTGGAGGCATTTGGGGGCCCCCAAAGACCGGAGGCCCGGGGCGGGCCGCCCCTTCCGCCCCCCTGTTAGTATGCGTTTTTTTAAACTATTATTTATTTTCTATTTTTAGGGTGTTTCGAATTTTGAGACGTATGTCAGCGTAGTTTGTGACGTATGTCAGCGTAGTTTGTGTCGTATGTCAGCGTAGTTTGTGACGTATGTCAGCGTAGTTTTCGAAGACAGTTTTTTGCTGTCCTTGTAACACAGGCAAATAAAATAAAAAATGAAATTATTGCATTGTCATCGGTCCTTGACAGGTGCGCAGTTTGATGAAATCGGGTCGTTTAAAGTGGGTCAAAATCGCGCTATAAGGAGTCGGTTACAAACAAACTTACAAACATACAAGTGAAACTAATATAAAGCGTGTAAAAACGTATACATTGGCACTTAAGCCTGGTTGTAGGAACAATCAATGTGTTTAGGAAGTATTTATTATTAAGGATCTCACTGTATTTTTAAACAATTTTTTTTTTTTTAATTTACAATATATTACAATATTTACATAATTTAAAATCTAAGTCCAAGGAAAAAAAATATGTACATGTATACACATATATGCAGGATTTTATTAACCAGTGCGCAATTTGTTTTTTGGTTGTTCAGTACCAGTAATAGAACACATTACAACTATTTTTTCAATATTTTTTTTTTTAATTTTTATCCGACCTTAAATCAGTAAACTGTGGACAATATTATCGACAATAGGTATAGGTCAGTAACCGCGCGCCGTAGGTACTTCGAACTTCTTAAAATTTTGACAGATCGAACAGTTAATAGGTACTTGTAGCTATTAACTGTTCCTGTGCCTCCTTGCCGAAGTGCCGCCATGGGATCTGGAGGCAAAGGTCCTCGCGCACATGTGGGAGTGGCGCGAGGAGGCGAAACACCAGGGCGAACTGCGCTGCCGCGACAAATAACGGCACGGCGGACAGAGCTCCGGCAGGATCTCATGGCGACATGGCGGGTACGATTGTCGAACCCAGCGCCGGGCACGCCACAATTGCGGCGGTAAGTCCCCTCTTTGAAGAGTGGATAGAGAGGCGGTACGGCGTCCTCACCTTCCGCCTGACGCAGGTTCTCACCGGGCATGGGTGCTTCGGTGGGTTCCTGTTCAGGATAAAGCGGGAGGAAACGCCCGGGTGTTTCCATTGCGAGGATCGTCTGGAGGACACGGTAAAGTACGGTGGAGGTATGCCCTGCCTGGGCGGAGCACCGCCATGTCCTCGTGGAGGCGATCGACGGCGGCGACCTGTCGTATCCGACCCTGGTGCGAGCCATGATACGGAGCGAGAGGGCATGGGAAGCCGTCACCTCCTTCTGCGAAGCAGTAATGCTCGCGAAGGAGGAGGCGGAGCGCGTGAGAGAGTGGCAGTCTCTGCGCCCTCACGTCTCTAGCCGCCGCAGGAGGAGACGCCCCGGGCGTCGGGAGTCTATAAAGGACTCCCGGCCACCGTAGGCGCGAACTTGCGGGCGGCGAGCAATGGGTAGCACGCCGCCCGGTAAGGACCAGGCTCGGGTCGACGGCGCGTAGTGTTCCACGCGCGCCTCAAAGAGATGTTAGCAATACTGAAGGGATCTGCCAGGACCGATGCCTGCCAGGGTCGCGAGACTGTTCGAAAGAGATACCGTGACCCTGGAACATGGGCAACTGAAGGAACACGGGTGGGTTTTAGTCAGTAAAAGTCTGACACGCCCTCCCGCTCCGCCTAGAGCGGGAGAAGTCATTTGATGATTACCCATACAGAAAAAAAAAAGTTTTATTTAAATAATAGTTATTATTAGCATTATAAAGGTATTGATACATCATAGTATTTTATTTTATTTATTATGAGACAATAAACAGCTACAATATAAAATGTTTACATATTACAATAATACAGACTCATAATTAGTATTAGCAATATTGTAGTCCACTACATTATCCGCATATTTACATAATTAAAATAAGGTAAAAAAAGTGCCACTGGAGTAGCATAACTCCGGTATATAAAATAAAAAAAAGATTGATTTTTAAAATACAATACAGTTGAATCGTGACAAAAAAAAAATGAATCACAAATATATGAATTTTTGATAACATTAAAAATATATGGGATTGGATTCATATTATCACAAATAAAAATTTAGATTATTAAAAAAAAAAGGAAATGATAGTATAAAAAACTACAATTAATTATTAAAAATAATTAAAACAGTTAAAATTGTGGACTCTCACTATTTCTTATTATCATTAGATAAGATTTTAAAAAGATTGGACTTAAATTTCTATTTAGAACATACAATGAGATCGATATCAATGAAGTTGCGATTATAAGATTCCACCATACGATGAACAGGGCAGCGCAGTCCTGAATTAGTCCGACAGCTATTTACAGCGAACAATGTGCCTGCACGGACGCTACGCTTATTCACAGTGCGAGGGACCACATAACATAACTTACTAGTCAGATCAATGGAATCGAAGTGATTATGAACAATACCATGCAGTATGTTGGCTTCTAGAAACTTACGTCTAAATTCTAATGTTAACATATTATATTTGCTTAGTAATTATTGTGAGTATGACAAACGCTTTTCATTGCACCTATAGTACATGGCACGAAGCGGAAGAAATTTACGCTGGACCTTCTCGATCATATCTATATATTTCTTATCAAACGGATTCCAGATTGGGACTGCATAATCCAGCTGCGAGAGCACAAGCGTCTTATTTATGTAAAGATAGGTGGAGGGCCGTTTGAACTCAGTTGATGATCTCATGACAAAAACGTACATCATAAACCAATTGTTAACAGTTCTTTCTACTTGCTGATTAAGAGATAACTTACTGTCCAGTAAAACGCCAAAATCTCTTACAATAGATGTGTTACTAAGCAGGGCATTATTTAGCTTATACTTAAATTTTGAGATAAATTATTTTTTCGTGAAGTTTATATAATGACATTTGGAGAGGCTTAAGTGTAGTTTGTTGTCCAGGCAATATGCTGAGAGTCTATCTAAGTCTTCTTGAAACTTTAAGCAGTCTTCTATAGTAGTAATTGTTTTAAAGGCTTTTAAATCATCAGCATATATAAGAAATTTAGTGTTTAAGAAGCATTTCCCAATGTCATTTATATAATATATGTATATATTAAAAATAAGTCGTCCCATAATAGAACCCTGTGGTACACTCGAAGTTATAGATACTGAATCAGATTGATGGCCACTTATAACAACCTTCTGTGTTCTATTTTTAATGTAGGATGATATATACTACACATACATTATGTGGCTCTTGTGATACAGGAATTCATAGAACAAGAGCCAAGGCTACAATGATGTCTGTAACCTGAAGTGAACAATAAATAACTTATAAACTAACTTATTCACAATATTATTGTATATATCTAGAGATACAGAACTGATTAACATGTTAATAATCAGAATTCATAATGTTATTCTATCTTTTTACCAATATCAATACCAATTTTTTCCTCTACAGAAATCCCAACCTTCTTAACTGCATCTTCATCTAGATCAATAACTTCTGTGACATCTAAATTTTTAAATTTCTTCTTACATTTAAGATTAATTGTAACTGCTGGTGCAGATGGCAATATAGCTGGTCGGGTAAAAACTGAATCTGTTCTTGTTATTATTGAATCAACTTCATCATAAGGCAATTCATTGGATAAGATCACTGGCCATGTGAACAAAACATAGCAACGTTCAAGGCTCTGAGCAACAAGCTGCTTTAGTAATAAGTTTTGCTTGCTAAGAACTTGTAGATTTATAACATCACTGTAGGAACTAGTTGACGTCACAAATGCCATTATAGCTCTAGCACCAGTAATGGTTGCCAGATGCGGAGACAACACAGTCTTTCGTTGTATTAGCATTGTTATGCCTTGATACAGCGTAGGACTTCCCCAAACATTAGGAGCGTTTTTATCCATCACAGTCGGTGTTGGCTTCCGAGTATAGCATTTCATTTTAACAAGAGAAACATCTTGATTATTATCTCCTAAAGACGGATAGTCTTTTTCGTACGTGCTGTTTTTGTAAGCGGACTCTTTAAGACGTGCATTTAAATATATTATCGTTTGGCGCAGATTTATAATGTTTAAATCTTCTAATGAAATATTATATTGAGGATCTAAAACTATAGGTTTTTTTAGAGTTTTCTTTGCTTCTATTTCTTTTAATGTATAATTCACGAGAAACACAACAATAGCATCATTTAAATCTCTGTTGTTAGACGATTCATTAAGCTTCTTTTCCATAGTCGTCTTTTGGATCTTGGTAACTAAGGTATTTTTTAAATTTTCTAGTGCTTGTATCAGATTTCCACTAGCTTCCCCATGATTCAAACGTCGTGCGCCTCGCCGCGGTGCTTGTTCCAATTTTAAATGAGGATTTTTTTTTAACCATTTCACCAAGGTAAGATATCTAGATCTAATTTTTGTTCTGTTTATGTTTGGAAAATATTGGGCAACTCTTGAAAAGTTCATGTGGGGCTCTTGGTTGGCCATCAATTGAATAAGTTTCTTGTCATCTTCAACAGTCCATACAACGGACACTCTCATTTGCTTCAAGACTTGATATCTCGCACGAATCTGGATCATAGATCGGCCGGGTAAATAAGAAGTCATCTTCCTAAAATTCTCTCCAAATCTTTCCACACAGTTAAGAATAACTGAATCTTCCTCTACGAGGAACCTGCCTTTCCTCTGTTCAATGAGTCTCATATACTTATTGTAGATTTGGATTTTAGTTCGGTTTTCCATTGCTGCAGCTATCTTCCCCCATGGAATGTAAGAGTCTTCTTTGAAATATTCTATCAGTCTTTTTAGGTATGTGATCTCCTCATTAGACCATTTCTTTCCACTAAAAGAGTTGGACATATTTGTCCGATAGTATACAAAACACTGATACCCAGTCCTGCCAGTATTTAGTTCAAGAGCAATTTTATCCCAATCCTGTCTACCATGTCGGCAAGCAATGTCCTGTAAAGTTGCATGTTCAGATTTGCTCCAAGTACTTTTGCTAATTGAAGGATGAAAAAATAACTTCCAGAAGGCTTGATACTCTTGTGGTGTGTGCCTTCTATTTAATTTGTTTGCTAACATATCCCAATCATATTCCTTGTCTATCGGAAGAGCTACCATAGACAAAGGCAATTTACTTACTTCATCAATTTCCTTTCTAATGGCCATTATTTCTCTCTCCACATTTTTTGATTTACTTTTGCGTTTTAAGGTAGTAATTTTTTTATACAGCTCATTTTTTTTTATATCTGTTGACAATTTGTGCATCATGTTAACAAATTGAGACTTGTCTTTTACAGTCCAGCCAGGTGCTGAAATTACTAAGGAGAAGTCATACATCTGAGATTTTGCCAATTTAGCATCATCATTATCTGGAGCGGGAAAGTTCTGGCTGTCCTTAAAGTAAGGTCTGCCACAATTGATGTAGCGGAAAGTTTCATTTTTATCATTCTGCACACCAACGCTACTTTGAACCAGTTTCAGCTTCTCCCGACATTGATTCAGCCGTGAGGCGAGATTTCTCTCCAGTCTCTTCATCTTTTCGTCTAATAATTTGTTTGCCGACAATGCTAGATCTATTTGTGCTAGCGCTGCTGAGGATTCACTGCTTCGTTTGGTTGTTCGTTGGATCATCGTATGGCTACGCAACTTTCCAGCGCCGAGTAAAGCTTCGTCATTGTCAAGATGTTCGCTCATGTTTTCATCGTCGGATATTGAATCGTCTTCACTGTAGACTTCTGAGTCGGTGTCAGAGTCTAACTCGATGTCGTCAATCTGCATGGTGCCTCTATTTTGTGTTTGTGTTCAATGATCAATTTTCTTCTCTTCGCCCTTCAATGATCAATAATACAGTAACTTGACAGTTCAAAGAAAAATAATAATACCATACTAAAACTAACAGTGTTGGGGTAGTGAACGATTTCGCGTAAAGAACGAATGATAAAAAAAGTTAATTTTAAATAAAACTTTAAAAATTCGTTTTTAAGATGTAGAATATAACAAGAATTATAAAGTTTTAATTACAATTTTTTTTTTGTATGCTTCTAATAGAAACAAAACTAAACATAAAAGTCATGTCATTCTGCTTTTTTTTACTTTAGTCAATTTATTTCCTCCGGCAACCATAGGCGACATAATGATAAATAAAATAAAAATTGGTTGTCCATAAAGTCAGTTTAAGGGGAATGCTCCAACCAGCCCGCGAAATTCATATTTTTTTGCGTTTTTTACAATTTGCAGGCCAGTGCTAGGTTGTATGTTGATTAAAATATTATTCGCGACTGTAAGACGTATGTAATTACAGAATTATAGCCATCAAAATCACCAATACAACCCTCCAAGTTCATAAAGGAGTAGGAACAAAAAAAAACAGAAAAAGTCTTTCCTACAGCTTTATCAACTTAGAGCGTTGTATTGATGATTTTGATTATTATAATTCTATAACTACATATGTCTTACAGTCGCGAATAATATTTCAATCAACATACAACCTAGCACTGGCCTGCAAATTGCAAAAAACGTAAGAAAATTTGAATTTCGCGGGCTGGTTGGTGAAAACGTCACAAGAAAACATTGACGAAAAATTGCATACATTTATGAATTGAATTATTGTCACTGAATTATCATTATTTTGTATAATTCAAAGGACTTAATTGAAACTTACCTACTATTTTTTCGATAAATGAACATTTATTTCCACTTGGTAATTCAAATATTTTTTGTAGTGGAAGAGAGATAGATGCGGCACAAGCCAAACGCTTAGGCCGATCGTGCCTCTCTATTGCTTGTTCCGCGCTCTCGCTTGCACGCTCGGCTCAGGCGGAACGTGACAATGAGTCATGCTATTTCGTGCGTGCAGCCAGCGTTCATCGATTTATAAGACGATAGCACGTCAAAAAGTTGCTTTTAAGTATCTCGATATAGTATAAATCGTGTTTTAAGACAAGTTATTAAATTTAAACTAAAAAGTTTGCTTGCAATTACATTATTTCAAGTTCATTCAATTTCGTTCATTCTTACACCACGTCACTATTTTTATTATTTTTATATACAAAATCTTTCAACGTTTCAACTGTCAAGTTACTGAATACTAGTTGAATGCGATTATAATTAAAATTAAGAAAAAAATACGAATTATAGGTCGTCTGCACAGAACCTAAATATAAATAATACCATAATAGAGGGGATCCCCGATCAGAATCGATTTTCTGGAAGATCGATTCATAGCACGTATTCACGTCTGTTTTCACTAGCTGGCATAATTATATATTACTACTATTACTAGCTTTTGCAACTATCTTGAATTCGCGACGTCCCCGTATGGGGGCGTGGCGGGCGGCGTCGGAGCTCTGCTCCCCGGCCGCAGATGATATACGGTGGCCCGCTAATACGGGCCCCTCAATGTGTTGCCTTTTATAGGCAGAGATATTATGGGACGCGTTAGTTTAACGCGTCCCTGTGTGTGGTTGCTGTTTGTGTCTCTGTGGGCGCGCCGCGGCGTTGAATTATATCAACGCCGCTTTCTTCACAACGCCTTGGCGGTCAGTCCGCGCCAGGTGAGACCCCCGGTTACCCGGGGGAGGCCCGGCGAGAGACGACCAGCGACAAGACGCTGACTCGACGCTCCCACAGAGTAGGGTGCGCGCCCCCGCTTATCCCGTTTTCCAGAGCGAGCCGGTAGCGGTCTAAGCTAAGGGGCAGTATGTGCGTGTGGGCGGTAGTGTGTTGTGTAACACCGCCCATGTATACGCGACCGCGCGAGCCCGCTCGCGTACGCGTGTGAGTCTGGGTGCCTGTTGAGAGGTGGGTGTCTGATTTCCGTTACGTGACATGCCTATATTAACTTAGAACACATCACGCAGCGAGTGTATGTTGTGTATGTAGAGTCGTGTTGTTCAGGCAAGCCGCGTGTAACCTGGTTGCGGCTTGCCCGGGAGTCAAGTCCGGTAATGGAGTCAGTCGTCCCTTACCAGGTCGCGGGGCAGAGGTCTCGCGTCGGGGGGCCGCGTATGCCAGGGCGCGATCTGTTTGACATGCGGCCAATCAGACGCGCCGGCACGCGCGAACATTCCCTTCGCGAGACGCCGCACGTGGTCATCCAGGCTCTCGATCCCGAGATCCCGCTGGATGACATCGTTCCTCACGTAGCGAGGAGCGTCAACGATGGTCCGCAGCGCCAGACTTTGCTGGGCGCGGAGCAGCCTCCGGCTCGACTCGCTCGTGAGGGCGAACCAAGCGGGTGCGGCGTACGTCAGTACCGGGCGGATGTACGTTTTGTACACGCCCAGACTAGCTTTTGCATGCGACTTCACTCGCGTTATATTCCCTCCCCCCATTTTAGGGATGTGGGGGGTTAGAAAGAGACAAAAATTAGCCTATATCACTCTCAATCCCTTCAACTATCTCCACTTAAAAAATCACGTCAATTCGTCGCTCCGTTTTGCCCGTTTTTCCATGAAAGACGGACAAACAGACACACACACTTTCCCATTTATAATATAATTAGTATGGATATACTATTTACATGCTCTGTGGGATATACTTCCATAGCTGTAATAGGCTAGACCCAGTGCGTTTGTCTAATTTATTATTTTTGAAAAGTTTAAATGTTATTAGGCCTATCTATCACAACGGCTTCCGTGACACACTTTGTAATGATCTATTAGAGTAGATTAAGTTTAAATAAATAATTTTTCGTACCACTTGCTCAAAAAAGTGACATTCTATGCCACAAAAAGCGAACATAACAATAGTCATTTTTAATCTGTTAAAAACAGGGAAAGAAAATTGTACTGAATTTCATTCATCCTCGGGGGAGAATGTGATTTAAATTTGGAATACTTACCGAAATTTATACTGAACTACATCTGTGTTTACACCATTGAGTTTGTATATAAAGCATTATACATCTTTTTGAAAAAGGAATACGCATTTATTATGCAGTTATGATTATTAAATAAAATTACGAAAACCGACGAGGCCGTATGAGCTTGATGCCTTTGCTTTTCCGACAAAGAAATATTAGTTTAGGAATTTGCCGCGTTTTTGTTTTCTTCAAATACATAAACGTTAAGTTTATTTTAATTTATTTTTAAATGTCATTATTTTTAGTAAATGCTTATATCATATTATAATTGTATTAATTTTTTCGCAAATGGTACGAAAAGTATTTTCCTCGGTGATAAAGCTGTCTAGTCTTGGGTGAACTTAAATCCCTCGCTACACTCAGGACTCGTCTTAAATCCCACGCTTCGCTCGTGATTTAAGTTTTTAACACCCTCGCTACGCTCGGGAGTAAACCTCGAGTCCTTCGTTACGCTCGCGATTTAAATCGTCACCCGCGTCAGAAGACACTGCTTTATCCCCTTGGTTAATAATCTACTATTACATCCATACTGTGCTTTTCATTATTATTATAAAATTACGATATAATCTTCCGAGAACGGGTAAGATCGAATTCACGAACTTACGATCCATAACGATCTAGCAGATCGATTCAAAGAAATAATCGGGCATCCCTAAAATCGAGTCGTCGGAGTGTGTTGATTTTGACTAACACTAACCCACTAACGTACCGTGTGGTGCCGGACGTAAAGAATAACACCACCCCATTTCTTCCCGTGGGTGTCGTAAAAGGCGACTAAGGGACTTACTAGAGAATGGGCAGCAGCGTTCTCTATGCATTTTACCACCATACTGCGATCGCCAATCCGCCTGCCAAGCGTGGCGATTATGGCAAAGCCCCCCAAATTGGGGGAGGCCTAAGTCCAGCAGTGGACGTTTTACAGCTGAAATGATGAATGATGATGATAAGTTGATACTAACCATAGATTTACATATAAGACCACAGATTCTATACTAGAGCCAGGGTCACGAGATCCTTTCGATAGAAATACTGAAGGAACACGGGTGGGTTTTAGTCAGTAAAAGTCTGACACGCCCTTCCAATCCACGGGGGGAGCGGGAGACGTCATTTGAAAATTTCCCAAAAAAAAATAAAGACGTTCAAAGTGTTTTGCGACGCCTCCGTACAGAATCAAAAAACAAAATTTTGTCAGTTATAATCAAATAGGCGGCCACTATTCTTTTACTACCAAGTAATCGAAATAAACCATGTCATTGGGAATTATGAGGAAGGCAACTGTCAAAATCGCGCTATCGACCTATCGTAGCTTATTCCTAACACAAGCTAATAATACAAGGTGTGAGGTAGTTTCATTTCCCTCCAATGTTTGTATGGATTATTGTTGTATGGGTTATTCTAATCCTATAATGCGGTCAAGCTATGTTTGTAATGCTCGCAAATCATAATTTAATTAATACTAGCTTTTGCCAGCGGCTTCGCCCGCGTATTATACATATTAAACCTTCCTATTGGATCACTCTGTCTATTGATACAATCCGCATTAAAACCACTGATACGATTTCATACAAAATGTAAGAATAAAGCCCTAATTTTTGTACTTCACGACCTGCAGAACTTAAAAGCTATGGCCGCCGTATTAGTGGTTAGCAAAAAGAATGGAACCTCTACTAAGCTCTGTTTAAGAGAAGTGCTTGGCCGCGCGGTTCTGCAAGTGCCGACCGCGCGGCCATGGTTAAACCTTTGTAACTTTCTGAATATTGTTTCTACGAATTTGCGACTTTCCCTGTTAATGTTTTACAAATTCCTTCTAAATGTAGATGTAGTCGTTTTTCTTCTACGACGCTATGGCCGAGCAGTCGAAACGGACACGCACATCAAGGTACCCGCGGATGACATATCCTTATTACTCTGATGTCAAAACAACACAAACATAGAAGAAAAACTCAGTTCCACACTCAAAAAAACATATGACTGGATGACCTTACATAATTTAGAAATTAATTACAATAGAACTAAATTAATCACTTTTCACCCTTATCAAAAGCTCCTCTACACTTAAATTTCAACTTTATCGGCTCATTATTGGAAACTGTTGATGAATTTACATTACTTGGACTTACAATAGATAAAGATATTAACTGGAAAACACAAATACAAAAAACACGTTAAAAAATTTCAAGATTTTCATATGCTCTCCGCGAAATTAAAAAGAACACCAATTTCCAAACTGCCATTACCACCTATTATGCGTACCTATGCCAATGCATGGCTTAGCTACGGCATAACTGTCTGGGGAAATAGTACAGATCACTGACACTCTTTACCCTACAAAAGCAATTAGTCAGAATCATGGTAAACATTGATCAAACTGACAGCTGCAAACCCTACTTTCAAAAGCATAATATTTTAACCCTCCCCAGTATTTATATTCTAGAAAACATGTAAAGTCCGCAAGTATCTAGTATATTAAAATAAATTAATGATATTATATTGTATGTATGATGTATTAAAAAAAAAATATAATAATAATTTATCAAATAACATAACAAAACAAAAATTAAATGAAACAGCAATAATTATAAATAAAATTAAATATTTAATAAATTAAACAATATAGCAAATCATTACTTTTGAAAGAACAACAATCCATATACATGAATAAACAGAATTATTATAATACATAGGTACTCGTACTTATACAATCACTTCCGACCAAGTCGGCGCTTTGAGTGATCTTTGTTCATTGATTTTCCAGCTCATACATACATACTCATAATTTTAAGGTTTATTATTTTTTGCTTTTCAGTTTTTTCGGCGGTTAAATTTTTTGGTAAAAAGTTTTTATTTTATAATTTTTTGTGGCTTTAATATACTTATAATACTTGGCAAGGTATACCCTATACAATGAATAAAGAATTATCAAAATCGGACTACTCTGTATAAAGTTATGCGTGGTTAAACATAACAATCAGTGAGTGAACAATCAATCATCCCCTGTTTTCTGACCCTTAGGGTTTGATTTTGTTTTTGAAATTTATATGGGACCACCCTCGGAGTATACCCTTTCCAATAAAAAAAGAATTATCACAATCGGACTACTATGTAAAAAGTTATGTGCAGTCATACATAAAAAAAAAAAAAAATCGCGTCGAATTGATAACCTCCTCCGTTTTTTTTCGTCGGTTAAAAAGCCACTAAACAGTTTTTTACACAGCACAGAAATATCAGTTTTTTTATTATAATCTCGATTATAATAAATAAATAAATAATAAAATTCGTTTATTGCAGGTAACATAACCCATATTAGACGACAAAATTAAAATTATAAATTCAATGTCACACAAATAAATACAAACGAATAAATATAATATTAATATAAAATCAACACAAATTAAATAAATCAAATTCGTAATCCATAATTAATAATCAACTTATATTACATTAGTATCTTACGTGCGACACTATATGTAACTTGTATTTCACAGCAGTGTCGCACATAAGGACAGTCCAACCTATTTGCTATCATACTCAGAACGGCATTGGAGCTGGCCTGCACTCTGCGCACAAGAGACGCACAGCGCTTCCGCATGGTCGCATGGAAACAGTCCGTGCGCACCCATGCGAACATACCTGAACAGGCGCGGTCGCAGCCTAACATTTTGGGGGGGGTCACCATGAGTACTGAAGAATATTTTTAGGAAGTACATCCTCTTTGGTCTAGTAGTCGCAAGCGCTACTGATCAGCATGATGTCCCGGGTTATAATCTTTTTGCAAATGTCCATCGGAGTCTCCGTGAGAACTCAAGTGAGAACAATTTTAAGATAGTAAGACAGGCAAATCGTTCAGGGTTTCGGCAGCATAACTGTCTTTGGGGGGGGGGGGGGGGTCATGCCCCTAGGACCCCCCCCGGACCGCGCCTGTACCTGAAGCGCTGCAGTAGCAAGGCAGCCCCAACACCACTTCGATATCGTTATTAAATTGAATGCGGAGGGTGCTATAGCTTTTCTGTGTGTAATTTGCCCACAGGCTGCAGGTGTACAGGGACGTGCAATACGTTCCGAAAAGTTATTTTCACTTCATCCAAGCAACGCGCGAACCTGCGGGCTAACATATTAGCTCTTTTGGATAAAGCCCTCCACTCCCGTTCCAAGTCAGCATGATCCCTGAGGTCAGCTGTGACTATATGACCTAGGTATTTAAACTGGTTTACCCTGTCTAAGGGTATTTAGACATATAGGTGGTACATAGTCGGGGCATATAGCATCACCAGCCTCAAAGACCATGTACTGACTTTTCTTAATATTATATACAAGTCCATGTTTAACAGCGTAATCCTCACATGTCGTTATCAACCTCCTCAGGCCACAAATCGACGCGCTCAGCAAAACCATGTCGTCGGCATAGCTTAAATTGTTGACACATACGTCGTCTACATGACAGCCGACGTGCTGGCTGCTGAGCACGACGATCAGTTGAATAAAGAGGGTGAGGTCAGTCCGCCCTGTCTCTCACCGCATTGTAATCGATATGGCTCCGACATTGCCCCCGACCATCTGACGCTGTTGACCTGGTGCGTATACCAATACTTGAAGATGGTCACAAGTTCTGGTGGTAAGTTGATACATTTAAGTTTTTTCCACAGGAGGTCATACGCTACCAAATCAAAGGCCCTGGATAAGTCCAGAAAACATGCGTATACCGGGGTTTTACGGTCATTATAGTATTTGACGGTATGCTTAAGATTGTACTTTCCGTTGATAATTGTGATCTAAATTATGCTTGTAAATGTAAAGTTTGGTTATTCCCTAAGCATGAGCAGAATGACACACTAGTTTTCATGGTAAGTTTTTTACAGAATCGACATACATGAATATTCAGGATCACCTAATGTGACAATCATTTGACAGGATTAAGTAAATTGGAATTAGGGAAGTAATAAATAAAAACCAAATTGATCGAAAAAATACTTTTATTAAACACTTTAGAAAAAGATGATTACATGGCTTAATCAAAGTGAAGTTTAATTTTAGCATTACATCTAAAATGTTTAGCCCGGTGAAGTGGGACGTCGACA
This sequence comes from Aporophyla nigra, assembly GCA_947507805.1. NCBI lineage: Eukaryota > Metazoa > Arthropoda > Insecta > Lepidoptera > Noctuidae > Aporophyla > Aporophyla nigra. The sequence continues at coordinate 4,375,309 of OX382291.1, read as the reverse complement.
AGGTCGCAGTGTGCGATTCAACAAGCAACGGGCACAAGCCCCACCGGTGCATACATTACTACAATACGTTCAAATCACACCTAGAAAACTTTACAACGTGAACTTACGCTCTTCAAAACTTATTAAATATTATTATTATTATTATTATCACTAAAATGTTTTACAATTAAACCAACCGTTGCGGTAATTCATCATTAATTCAATTCATAATTAAAAATTACAAGATACGAGTTGAATTATTACAATCATTACAAAATTTATTAAATACTAACAATCGATTTAGCGGTTACTTTTAATCAGTCGATTTACTTAATTCGACGAGACATCTCTGTATCACTTAGTGTAATTTGCCTTAAAATAAGTGAGTTGGGTGTGTTGTGAGTCTGGTCGCGAGTTGAATATATTGCAGCTATCGAGCTCGCGACCAGCCGCACAAGACACCGAACATGAGTGATATAAAACGTCGCGTAAATCTTACGGTCCTATCCCACCCGGTGCATGCCAAGTGATCACTACTCGCATTATGAAACGTCCACCATCAACAATCCACTTTCAACCGCATAACTATTATTCATAGAATTTATTTTTATTAATTGTTCATTTTTCATTTTCTTGCTTGATTAAGTATTTTTGTTGTTAAACACCAGAGGCGTAAATCGAGTAATTTGTATGGTTATTTTGGGTAAAAACACGCCATAGGTAGTAGTCGTCGCGGGTACCGCGCGCGTTTGGGCGAGTGCGCAACGTCATACGTCAGTGCGGTGCCGGCGGCTCGGCACGCAGTGCGAGCCAGTCAACATCCGTCGTCCTGCGAGCTGCCACCCAGTCATCCTGACTAATCGCGAATAGTCCGAGTCTGTCTCAATTCAGTCATACCGTCGCTGCGGGTTCCATCGAAATCATAATGGTTATCCACTTCAACAATTAAAGATATACTTAAAGCCATTTTTTTATTTTGGTTTCTGACTCATTAAAGTCGAATAAAGTTTATTCCGTTTTTAGGGTGGGTATAATTTATTCGGGAAGGTTATACGTTTCCGAATAAATAATACAAGTGACTAATTTTAATAACAAAAATAGTAATTTTTGGATAACGATTCAATCGATAACTATTTGCTCGGAATTTACAAGTAAACTGCCATTTAAATTTTGCAAGAGATGTTAGGTTTAGGTTAAAAAAGGTTTGGAACAATTAATATTTACAATTAGAAATGGCAAAAGAAATATTTCCTATGGAACCCGCTCATTTTAACAGCAGCGCGATGATAGAGATCCGACCTTCAGAGATCACGCTTATGTTTATACACTACACAGTTACACTACTTACTTAAAAATACAACAAATTTTGTGATTCGACCACCGAACAGGCGAGTTCTCGTACCACCGCGCAGACATTCCTTAGGTATACTATTTATTTATATTAATTGATTTTGAAATAAGCCGGTGCGTAGAACCTTGTCCGAGCGTCGATGAACTAAAGCGTCAAGGAATTCCATTACAGTCCGTTTTCTTAAAAAATCCTTGGCTGTTTTAACTACGAATTACATTTTGGAAGATGTTTGGCTCAGTAAGCGGGACGTCAAGGTCGCAGCGTGCGTTTTTAACTACTAATTACATTTTGGAAGAAAAATTTGACAAAAAACCTACTTACACCAAAATCAACGCCCGACCAAGTATATTAGATAGTTAACTCCGATTAAACGTGATTAGCGGCAGAAACCTTGTCCGAGCGTCGATGACCTAAAAAAAGCTTCAAGGTATTCCATTACAGTCCGTTTTCTTTAAGAATCCTTGATTGTTATTAAATACTAATTACACTTTGGAACATTAATTTTTACAGAAAACTACTTACACCAAAATCAACGCCCGTACAAGGTTGTATAGACAGTAAAACTCCGATTATAAAAGATCAGGAGGAAAACTTCAGGAGGCAAAATTTTGAATACTAAAAATATTAAATCTTTTACAAAAGTTTGGAGTTCTCGAGAACATCTCAAAAATCAACTGATCAATGTACAAGAATTCACACTGCTACAATATAAATATATTTACAGTAAAATTGTTCGCCACAGATTTACTTCTTTTGGAAAAGTTTGTTCCACTGCAACACCTGTTTGGGGGGCTGTCCGGAAGTAGACGGCTGTGGCTGCGGCGCCTGGCTCGGTCCTGCCTCGCCTTGGAAGCCTGGAACGATACGTAAGTATTGAATAAAAACGCTGACGGTTTAGTTTTAATAAAAAAATGGAGTAAATATTGTTCATTTGAATGATATGATCAAGGATAAAACTGATATTTTCTTCACAAAATGGGAAAAAAAGTGGCAGATAATCGTTTCCGCACGTAATTATTATTTTAATTATACAAATAATATGGAATATAGAATGTAAAGTAAAAATGTGTCAAAAAATTTGGAATGGCGATTTTCAACATACCTTTCTCGGCATAGCTTTTATACATTTGCTTATGCCGGACAGACTCCCAATTGGCGCGACGCTACTCGGCTATCTCCCGTTCTCCCCCTCCCGCACCCGTCTTGTCTACAATGCAGGAACGCGCCACAGACGCAAACAGCCTGGCCAAAAACAAATGTTAGAATCCCACAGAAGTGATGTCGCACAACAACAAGCATGCTTACTACACACCAACCTAACGCTAGACGGCGCCACTTACACGCAACGTTATGTCAAAAAGGCAGACACTGCGCACTCTTTCAACAGATTTTTGTAATAGATATGTATTTCAATTTTTAGTAAGTTAAACAAAAAAAAACTTTATTTTACCTACGGACGCAAAAGCGGCACCATCTAGAAAGATTTGCCCAATTAATACTGCTAGTACCATTTGTATTAAAGAATGGCTTTATTTGATATTTCATTTATGTCCTGTTCGAAAAGTGATGGATTTTACCTTACATTGTCCAGAGCAGCACAAAGAAAAACCAGGGAATGCCATTCATCTATTCTTGGTACAAAATATTGCTCTGTTTTCCAGAACACATAACGATTAAATAGTTTTTGAAACGTGTGATTGTTTTGTACAGAGAAGAGACGAAAGCTATCCCCTAAACACAATTATTAGTCATATGAGGTTAGTTTTGCCCCAGCTATTAAATACAAATTGGGTGGTATCCTGCGACTCCTTTGGGAGAAACTACTGCGTCGCATTGACACTGAGACAACCAACCAAATTGCATCAATACAATATCCTGAAATGCCTACTCCTATTTCAAAAAGGACATAAATAATTCACGCGATATCAGAATAAATCATATTTTTTAGAAATGAACAGCCAGTTTATTCAGCTGCACGTTATTATTAACTGTTATAATACAATCTCAGTCCTCTAACGCGTGAATTATTTTGGGCGCGAAATCTAAAACAAAACTTAGTAAATCTAGGCGCGCATGGAAGCTAGCTCAGTCGGCCGGAAAGCTACACCACTGATGTTCGATGTAAGTACTTATGCGCATGAACGCTAAGAAAATCAGCCGAATTCAAATAAATATCGAGACATAAATATCTTAGACCACAGTAAGAATTAATAGACACGTAACAAATAACAACTTGATATTAAAAAGTCGATACGTGCCATTCAGCTGTTAGTTACGCCGCACGTCCCTCGTCGGAAACCAAGCTAATCTTTCATACAGAAACTTCCTCGACAATATATTTTAGAATATTCATTGTCATTCAAAACCGGTCGATTGATTTAGTCTTCATACGCGCTTAGCAGTGTCTATACACCGTGTAACATAATTAACGCAATGTCCTTATACACCCTAATGTATTGAGTTAAAAGCATAATAACCAAAACTATTTTTTTTTAAGCTGTTGTTATTAAGAAAATTGTGTTGACCCTGACATTATGCATTTAAAATTGAGTCCTATTGCCTTGAAATATGATTGAACTTTATTTGGCTCAATCGTCGGTACTTTGGCAAAATACATTTTTTTAATACCTAAATGACAAATTGATTCAGTTGACAATTATGAACTAACTACGTTCAGGACTTGCGTCTATTCTGTTACAGCTTGTATAGTTTACTAGATAGGTGATAAGGCTGACGACCCATTTTCAATCAATTTATTTACAATTGGCATTATTGGAAATACCAAGACAAGCATTCGTTTCAAGCTGTTATTGGCCGTCACCATTCCCAACTAGCAGTAGATAGTCCGGGACTAGACGAGAGCCGGTTAGGCCACGGGGTCCAAACATTTTCGGCGGGACCAATGATTTCAACTAGCGTATGTGTGGACATCGGAGCCGAACCGGCAGCATCGTCTTGTAAGTCTCGGCCTTCGGCTTATTCCAGTGCAGAGGTTACGTCCACGCGGTCGGTTAGCAGAACAAGCTCGAGCTCATGGACTACATTGCTACCTCGGTAGCGCGAAATATCGCTCATCGCGGACCATGATCATGGCAGTCTGATGCGATACTATGTACTCCATCCTCCCACCTTGCACTACCTGCCGGCCACCTTGGCGTTGCTATTGTTCTGGAATCAGCTTTAGGGTGAAACTCCATTGAGGCAGACGGAAGCAAACACAAAAAGATGTACTAATGACTTAATGAGTTATGATTAGTATCCTATTGGAATCTCACCCCGTTAAAGGAGCGCGCGCAACCAGAATGTGGTCAGCGTTCGTTCTATAACGTATAAGACTGTCTAGCAAACATGCTTCATCAATGACCATGACAAATATGGATTGTAAAAAACTGAATCAATTACAGAGAACACCTGACCACATGTATGATTGCGAGAGTCCTTTAAAATAATACTAATAGGTATTAATATGTGCACCGACGGGAACTGATCGGAGGGCCATACCGAATTTTGTAATTTACTCAATCTTTAACTGCAAGGATGGTTGCTGTAAGAGATTGTAGGCAAGTTTGGTATAAACCAAAGGGGAAGAACAAAATTTAAATACAAAAATAATAAAATGAACTTGAGACAGACGTATGGCTTCGATCGGTACACGACAAGCAATTATAAAAGGGGGGCTAATTACCGCTCCAGGTGAAGTCGGATAGCACTATTAATGAAAAAAGAAAAACATGATTATCGTCACCTGTACTGAATTCATATGCAAACGTTATCTAGAGGCAGATTTACACGTCTCCACTATTCAAATTAGTTTGTTTATTAGGAATAGTTTATATAATATCCACGTGTTACGAGTGCACTGTAGTATCGGTATATCGACAAACGCTACGTGCATGTAAACATGCGCGATTTCCTTGTAGGCACATTCCTATTCACTCGGAACACGTAAACAAAGTTTTTATTAGTTCGTTATTATGATGGTATTTAATCGTGCGAGTTAACTCGGACTGTGTAGTCCGTAGAGGGCAGGAGACGTCTATATCAGCCTCAAACATCACAAATTGAAAGTAATGAAAGACATTATAGTCGAGTACAATCAGAGTTTTACCTCCAACGAAGTATGTAGTCAATTGATTTTCACGAGCCTTTTCCATTGGGTTTCAATATACTGGACTCAAAATATTTGATAAAAACAACTAATACTTTTTTGTTTCATATTCAAGAACGGATACTTAATTTTGTTCAAAAGAGTTTGAGTGAATAACAGAAATCAAAGTCATATTCAATTGATTTAGCTTGTTAAAATATTGTTTAAAAATTTAAACTTTTGGTTATGCCATGTCTGGAGTGAGTGTATATGTGCGTTACACAATAAACATTAAAAAACAAATACGCAGAATTACATTCAGTTTTTTAAATGATCTCAAAATTTGAACTTTACCTCTAGAAACTCAAAAAAAACATTCCTGTGAAAATCTATTGAGTAAAAACTTCCGCCAGAGGCTCGTTTTAGTCTACTTGCTCTCGAGCATAAGGAAAGCGAACTGCTTCACAAAACATGCAGCAATATTTTGATATTTCATGTGCTTATTGAACTTCAATCAGAGTAGAACCTTTTACATGCGCTCAGAATGTTTCTCCTTCAGTGCATCCAGCCTCATTCTGATAGAAATAACTATTTCACCCCTTTTACGCCCATGAGTTACCATAATTGACTAAATGACTGAATTTAAAACATACTGTCTATTAAACAAACGTATGTGGGTTAGTTATGAGACGTTCATAAACAGTCTAGTTTCTACTACTAGACTATGAATAGGACTGTTTTTTAATTTGTTAATATATTGGATTGTAAGCAATGGAGTGATAATGTGCGGGTGAACAGTTACATCGACATCAGCACAGTTTGTATCGCCATTGCGCTAGCTCTTGTTGCGGCCGTGCAACACAAATGAACCCCGGACATCTCACAAAAGGGTGAATGCTATTCTATCACTTTATACATACATACTACTCTGTGATTGGTTAATATGTTAATGACTGCGTTAGCGTCTAAAATTACTTAGTTAAGAATCTGGAAGGTACATGGTACATACTTCTCAATCTCAGGTGCGCAATGCACAAACTCATGTGACCAAAATTTGTAGATGGGGTTTTTGATCAGTTCGATGAACGTGATGAGCAGTCCCCAGGGGTGAGGTCTGTTGACAATGAGTCTCTCCAGGAGCATCCTGGTGATCTGCTCCTGCACGGCCTCGGCGTTGGCCTCGGCGAACAGGTACAGGAGGCAGCAGGAGAAGTAGTGCGTGTGGCTGTTCGGGTAGCGCAGCTGGTTCGCGATTGCGTTCAAGAACAGGTACCTGCGAACACGGAGCTGTATTGAAGGCAAGGACAACCACGGCATTGCATTTGAACATGGAAATAGAAGTTTAGGAAGATCTAAACTCTATGAACTCGAGTCATTTACATGATTCTGGTACTTATTCTTTTTTGATAGTTACTACAAAATTTTACGTTTATAATCTTACCGTCCTTCAAAGTCGAAATCCACGGTGAAGTTCTGGAAGATGTCCATGTGCGCGGAGTGCGCAATGGTGGACATATTGGGGGTCTGTCCTTTGGCGCGAATGTGCGCGATGGCCTGCGTGCCCACGTAGAGGACGACGGCGTTCATCAGCTGGCAGTTGTACCGGCGTCCCGGCTCGTTCAACACCTGCGACACGTGAAGACCCGTTGATCATATACTTAGTAACCATTATTAGACGACTGCTGACTTTTACTACTAGCATACATACCTGCATGTTGCCCCTCAGTTCTGAGAGGAAGGTGACGGGCGCGCGGGCCTTTAGGTACGCATCTAAGTCCTTCTTGAACTGCGACTGCGGAATGATGATGTTGTAGTTGATGACGGCGCGCGGTGGCAGCGCGATCTCCGCCAACAGATCCACCTTCAGGTTGGGAGTGAAGGGGTCGGGGAGTCGCATATTGCGCGGGAACGCGGACAGGATGAGGTTCCTCATCTGGATGCAGTTCGGCGGAATCTCGTCGCAGAATCCGTAATGGTAATCGCAGAGGAATTCCGGGAAGTCATGGAGTAAGACAAGGAGCACTTTCAATGTGCCCTTGTACAGCATCATGACAGGAGTGGCAAGCTCTGTGTTGCGCAGGAAGGGGTCAAGGAACTTGAACAAGTCGATCAGCAGTGTCGAGTACATCCCCCAACCCTGCGAATATAATCAGCACTTGGATCACCACACATAATGATTGCGGCACATCACTTACCCTGCCGGATAAATAGCGTAAAACATCATTTACAATGACTTATTTAGATAATACAAAAACATAAATAGCGTTTTTTTACGTGACGGAATATAATTCAAATCCTTCGACTTTTGATATAAAATGTTTTACACTATCGGGGTACTGATGCTGCGCTGTTATCAACAAATTACATGCAACGGCACATGCAAAATGTACTGCCATCATATCAACTAAATACTACATTTTTTACTTTGATATTTTTTAATATTTAATTTAATTTTGATATCTGTATTTTGCTTGATTAATTTTGAAATTGCAAGAATGTTATATTAATATTTAAAGAAAAGAATGTTATATTGAGATTATTTTCAAATACAATAAAATTAATCATACCCAAAGCATATTAACACAACAATTTCTGGTTAGTAAAAATAATACCCAACCCAATGACTGCGGTGGTGAGTTTTTATTAATTTTCTCACCTACGATAAAGAATGAAGAAATAATTATAGTTAATGCTTTCATTTCAGGCTTAAATGATAAGACTTGTGTTCCATTCAGTGATCACTTACCCCACAAATAAAATAAAATTCTAGCATGATTTATCATTTTTTGTTCTAGTAGCCAAATAAATAACAGGTCTTTCTAAAAAGAATAAGCGACTCTGTAAGCTTCAAAAGCAGACTCCTCGCGGCAGCAGCATTTGACTTGTCCAAGAATATAGAGCAAGTCGAACTACGTGACGTTCATGGACAAACACACTATGGTGTAACGCTATACTAAAAATTAATAGAGATGGGCCGAATGTTAGGTCCACAGCCGACATTCGAGAGATCTGGCAATTGGAAAACAATCATTTAAAATGTAAAAAAAAAATATTAGCATTTCTATAGCTTAGCATTAGCATTAATGAATGACCTGATTGGTGAGTGATAATAGTGTTTTGATGCAATTTTGTAAGTTGTGTTGCATTACACTCGTAACCAGAATATACTGAACAAGTTGAACTGCAGATCTGGTAAGATGTATTTGGCCCATCTCTAATAATTAGGCCGCTCGAGTATACACACAAAACGGAAATTAATTTAATTGCCTGGCCTCTTCCAAAAAGTAGTAAAAAGAAAAGAAAGAAAAACAATTAAAATAGGTACTTCCCCGGTTTATCTGGTAAACCATAATTCATATGCAGCTGTCACCTATCAGGGCTACAGTACTTTCTAGCTTTAATAGATTTTTTTTATCATTGTGATGTTTTATGACAAATATTCCAATAAAATATTTATGACTTGTATTGGAATTTATCATTATCATTGTAAAAAAATTACTGAGCAATCGACAACACACAGAAAATAATCATAAAATTTCCCTTCTCCAAAAAGAAAATGAGTAATACAACCAAAGAGTTCCATTGAATTTTGTGTCGTATTTAGTCTTTTATCATAATTGGAGAGAATCATTCATTCCCCGTTTATATTATCTTGAAGTTCAGGGGGGCAATGAGGTCAGGCAATTATGAAAAATAATTATGGGACTTTAAAAAATAAAATAAAACATAAACAGAATAATAGGAATTAATTCCAGGATGTCAACTCAGCTGTTGATGATCAAGTTCCTTTACCAATGTTGTTACAAGACTGGATGATGCCGGTCTGTGTAAGGACTATAATGAATGAAATATGAAATTATTTTACAACTGAACGGAAGAAATTTGCATTATGAAGATGGGATGCCATGAAGAGTAATCCATTTGCAAATGCACTATTCAAGTTGAGTTTTTCAATGAGTTAGGCAAATCGGCAGGTACAAGAAAGTACATACTCATTTATTTGGATTACCCTACATTTGATGCCACATAATGTTACTTATCGCAATATTATAACGGTTTACTTTTGCTTCTCAATTAGGATGAAATTACTAAAATTTGACTATGTTAATAAAGTGAATGGTTAAAATGTTTTTACTGTTATGTGTATTACAGTTTTAACTTTGACTCTAAAATCTTCATTCATTATCTTTTATTAGTAAGCAAATGGGAGATGAGTACTATGATTTCCAGTTAAAATATATCAAGATGTACCTTCTGTTGTGGTGTGACAGCGAGTACGCGGTTGATGAAGGCTCGGTGTGCGACCACCTCGAGCCAGGCGTACGCGAACCCAGGCGCGGCGCTCGGCCGGATAATACGCAGCGTATGGCAGAACGCAGTGAGAACCTATCACAACAATAGCGAATTATACTGCTTGTAACAAGCAACATTAACAACATAAAACACAGGTACAGAACAGAACGTCACAGACTACGTATCATGTAAACTTCACAGACCTTCACACGAAGTATCTGTAAAAAGTCACGAAAACTCAATTTAGACCCAAGTAATATCTAAATTTATCAATATTACGATAATGTTTTTTTTTTTTTCACCATCGATCATTGTGTAGGGGTAAATAAGGAGTGTTACCCTTACCGGATAATTCATAGATTCTAAAACGGGTTCAGCCATATTCATGTCGAGGAACAGGATCAGAATCAGTCGGTGATACGGCAGCTGTTGAAAGTTGGTGCCATGTTCTTCGTGGTCCTGTAGAAGGCATCCGGCGATTATGCCCAGGATCTGTGGAAAACGGAACAATAGTTCATATAAATGCACAAAACTCCTAGCTACGCAATATCGAACGTTACATTACAGTATTAGCTCTGTGGCGTAATTTCTTTCTACAGCGCCAATTACCGTAAATGATGATTAAAAACTTGCCTTGTTCAACAGATTCAACTTCGGCGTCGGATTTCCTCCGTCGGCAGTGTTCTTGATTAAAAGCGAGACTAGTTTGATGAACGAATCGCACATGTTGTAGTACTTGTCCCTCTTTGGAGGCAAGGGAGGAGTGTTCATCCTATCCTCATTGAGCTGCTGATACACGTTCTCAACGCACATCTGTGTCGCGATCCTAAAGAATCTTGTAATCATGTCGTCCGACTTCAAGATGCCGTTCATGTTCATGCGATGGACGTACAAGTTGAAATTCTGTGCGAGTTCAATTTCGGTTAGGGGGCTGAGAAGTACATTTCTCCATTCACGGAGAAGGTTCTCTGTCTTTTCTTGTAGGCCAGGTGGGTCGTCGTAGGTCTGTGACTGTGGAAGTGGATCAAGTTTAAAAAATGGACTTCCTCATTATTCATTTCAGTTAAAAGGAAAAATATCTAGATATGACAATAAAATAGAGCGATAGTTGAGGAAATCATCGAATTAAGATACTAAAATATTGTTCCTGATTGTTTGTAAACTTACTCGAACTTGCAGGATTCCAGAGTGAATATGAGCAGTGGGGCCCAGTGGGGACCTTTCCCCGAGATACGCGCTGGGATCCTGATTGACGCGGAGCATCTCGATGAGGGAGCCGAGTCCTTCGGGCGGCGGTTGGCGCGAGTGCGACATGACGCGGATCAACGTCTCGTTGATGTGAAACAGATCAGATTCATTCACGAAGATGTTGTTCCTGTCGTCGACAAGGTACAGTTGCACCAGCTGCATCGCGAAAGCAACAGCCATGTAGTTGTTGCCGCCGTCCATCATGTGAGCGATCGCCAGGTCGTACTGATGAAGAAAATGTTAGTTTCAGCGTGTGTTGACATGGTAAAATAATTTTCGAAATAGCTAATTGTGAGGCTTAGGTGATGAGGACATACCTGAGGGAAGTTGATGAGGTGGTTCCTGACGAGGCAGTCGACAGCTTCGATGTTGTAGCGCAGCTCCTCGCGGCACTCGGTGAGGCAGCACGTGATCTGCTTGGTGGTCCATACGTGTCCGTACACGCGCGCGTCCTCCAGCAGTTTCAGCACGCGCAGGTGCGTGTCGCGGTACCGCCCCATCATCTCCATGTGCTCGTTGCCCATGTTGGGCTGCACGATGTGACCGTCCAGCAAACCCTCCACCGCCTACCAGAAAAACAATTATTACAACAACCGCTCAACATTGTTACACAAATTGTTTCGTGCTTTTGTTGTCACAACATCTAATTTACCGGATCCTCTCAAGTCTCGCTTTTAGATATCTGCAAGTTATAAATGAGATAACTGATTTATGAGTATTGACAATAAAGGGAAGATTAAAATAAAAATAACGAAATTAATGAAGAAAATAAAAAATAGGACAGTTGAAACAAAAAAAAAAGGAAATATAAGTATGAAAAAATCTGCAACAAATATGTATCAATGAACTATTACATCAAAAGTAACGCAATAATTCGTGACACTTCGTTGCAAATTTTTTTTTGTTATTCATCACAATGTTACCTTCTGCAGTAATGCGCATCCAGACACAAAGTCGCGATTTCTTCTCGCGATGCAGAGGCACTCAAGCAGTGAGTGCATGTTGCCGGCCTGCACCGCTAGTGAAGCGGAGCCGATGCAATTGGCCAGAAAGAGCTCGGCACTGGTGATCAGCGCGCTCATCTCGTCGGTGCCGTACACCTGGGTCGGGTTGATGACCTGACTGAACGTTAGTTGAGTCATTTGTTCCTGAGCAGATGGCTTAGGAATGAACAATCCGACATCGCGAACTGGCGTGAAGCCAGGGATATTGCAAGCGAACTCTTCGTAGACAGAGATCTGCGAGTCGGTGGGCCCGCCCATGCGCAGGCGCACGCGCTCCGACAGACGCTCCGTCTGGTAGGCCAGCACCATGGGATCGAGGTAACGCCGACCCTCCTGGCGCGCCAGCTTGCGCAGCTCGTAGTCGCTGTGCAGGCGCTTGTCCAGCTCGGGCAGAGCCTTCTCCACCGCTGTCTTCTGGATGAATGCGCACGCAAGCTCCATATTTTCGGTAGCTAAAACAGCAGCTGCAGTTTCGATAACCTCCTTCTGAAATACCAGAAACTATTAATATGATAGTAAAATATCTTTTGAATGCTATTATGGGGGAATAAACTAAAAATTTAATCATAGGGCCTTTGTTTTTTTGAACTACATACTACTACTGACTTAGTAGTATACAGTTTAAAAAAATCAGAGAAATATTGTTACTTTTGAGAGATTGTAGTGGAGGATTTGCAAAGCTAAGATTCTACAATAAAACTTTAAAATTCTTTAGATGATAAAAACTTGATAAATAAGTAATTATTCTTAAGATTGAAATTGATCCTATCATTGAACGAGACAAATAGTGTTAAGCCTTCTTACAGTTACGTCCAGGGCATCTCTCCATGATGATGTAATAGTTCTGATCAGCTATAATGTACCTGTAAAAATCTTTCCCACCCATGCTATAAAACAATTACCTAACACACCTACCTCGAAATTTATCGTTAGCATACTAAGTTTTAGAAAATTACTAATGAATTACCCCACTTAAATACAATTTTGTCCAGGCCAATCAGTCCCTAAACGTTACCTAAGTGCCCACTACAATTTGTGTCCATAAATGTCTTATATTGATTTGAGTAGTAATAACATTTATGGATATTGTCAACAAGAGTAACTTATATTAGTATTTCATATACATATAATCCATGTTGTATAGAGAGCTAACACCCACGAAAGCGGACCGACAAGTGAGCTCCCTATTCAAGATGTATTAGGAGATAATCAATTGATTTTGTTTATGAAATACTAACCTGCTGGGGTGTGGAAGGCATCAGGGCAGTAGCAAACGCGCCCTTCAGGTTGGTGCTGATGGTGCTAATGATCTGCTCGCGACACGTGATCATCGCCATGCCGGCGGTCAGGTTACGCATCATGTGATGCGCGCAGGTACGCATTCTCACTTCATCAGGATCCAACGCAAAGTCCTTCCTTATTATTTGCTCACAAGTAGTCAAAGCATACTTGATTGATCTGTCCACTACAGGGTGGATCCATTCCTGGATCGACCTCTCGATCGCGGGCTTAACAAACTGTTTCAAATGGGGATAGTTTTGGAACAGGAGGATGTGAGGGTTGAAGCATATCTTTTGTCCAAATGCAGATGTTGAAGAGACATTAACGTCCAAGTAATTGAATCTGGGCTCGGGAAGGCCGATGACGCCCATGAGGTTGGGGTCGCCCATGAGGCCGCTGGTGGGCGTGGGCGCGCTCACGACCATGTCTTCCGCCGTGATCAACTGTGGCTGCGGAGGCATCATCTGCATTTGCGGAGCTTGTATGATTGCCTGGTTAACGGGTACCACTGCCGCCGCTTCTTTATTCTGTTTCGGCTGAGACAGTTGGAATTCAATTTGTCTTACTTTTTCGGGATCTTTCAGGTAAATAGCTGGTTTCAGATTTGCTATGTCTAAGCCTAGATTCTTGCACAGTACTTCTATTTCGAACTTCAAATTCAATTTCAAGTCTGGTTCCTGGTGCAATTCAGCTAGAACATTCATCAATGCCATCGTCCATGGGTTGGGTGGCTTGAAAACTAAACTTTTAGCACATGATTCTAAAACTTTGGCGACAAATGGTACCACATACAAGAGTTCCTGTTGGCCCTTGTGGTAAGCTTCGAGAACTAACGCTTTGAGGTCTATATCCACATGCAAGATGGGCTCATTTCGGGAAAGAGTCAGCATGCCAAGCCAGTGACCGAGATTTTTCAATAATGAACGATCAGAAAAGTTTGCTATGCCTTTATCTGAGCGCAATAATACTTTGATGTTACGGTAAGTTTCCTTTGTGACCATCTTGTTGACATCACGAATTTTAAGAACGTCAAGGAAATTTGAATACAATGCATGAAAATTAAGTTCGATGGACGCTCTCTTCATAACTAGATATTGAGATAGCCAAGGATGGTATTCATCAGTTAATATTTCCTTGAGCTCTTCGCATTTTGTTTGCAAATTGAGCTGGCTCAAGTTGTTGAAAATGAAAGCAGTCTTGTCTTGAATATTTTCGGGCGGAGCGTTTATCTTCTCCTCCCTGTCGGTAGCGGTGAGCAGCGTGTCGATGTTCGTAGCGTTCGCGATTGATGGCCGGCTTCCCATCCCACCTGTGCCGGACGCCACTTTGGGAATCACGGATATCGCTGGAGCAACCGCCCTGTAAATAAAATAGAGTAGTGGCCATTTATTAATCTTCAGACAGCTTCTTCTTAGCGTATTGATGGCAAGAAAGAATATAAAAAAGTTCAAATCAGAAAATTTGTCAAAACACCGTTATTCATTTATGCTTCATTAATAGATACCTGTTAAATAACTTAAAATTATATTTACGAAATAATAAACAGTACAACTTTACGACCAAAATCATGTTACATTTGTGAGATACCTTTACTACAATTCAATGGTCAATGAGAGAGAGGCTCTTGCTATGGGGCTAGTTATAAACTGGCCTTTTTTAGACGAGTACATACCTATACGGTGCGGATACAGTAACGATTGCAGTTTGGTTTAACATAGCGGCGAGACTGGTCGGCAACACGGCGCCCGATGGCTTCGAAGGTGGTTCTTGACTCTGGAGCCCGTACTCAACGTACTCAATCAAATGCGGAGGGAACTCGCTAAAATGAGGAATAGCTCTAACATGCTCGCAGTATTTATGATAGTCCTTGAGACGGGACTTAAATCGGTCCAGAGCAGCTATACCAAAGTAATACATTTTAGATCCCTCTGGCTTCCTTAAGGCGTCGAGTACGAACCTCAATGCTAACCCGAGCGATACGTAACTGGGTACTAATCCTTTCTCAATGATTCCTCCAAAGAGCTGGGCAGTAATATGAAGTTCCTTGTCAGGATACTGAGGAAAGAACTTGTATTCTTCAAAGAGATTTCTCAGCATGCACGAAAACACCTCCCGCTCCCGTTTGTTTGACGAGTCTTGGAACTTCTTCAACATATCAAGTACTTCATCTATTGACAGCGTTGGATGCGGAGGGTGATTATAAATTCGTTGAAAATATCCGTTAGCTTCGTCTTCAATCTCTTTGGCAACATTGTGCATCATCTCAGGGAAGTGGATGGGGTCTGGGATGCGTTGCTTGTCCATTGCTGGAGCGGGAGCCATCCTGGCAAGTCCCATATTGGCGACATTAGCGTTATGTTGTAACGGCATCATAGCGAAAGGGCTATTAGGCCCAGCACCCATCATTCGGGATGGAGAGCCGGGTGTTGCAACTAGTGGTCCTAGAGTACCGGGCATTGCAAACACAGTGTTGGCTGGAGCACCTAAGCTCATATTCGCAACGTTCGGGGTCAAATTCGTAATGGAGTCGACATGCGGCGGGAAAAGCTGACCGCCGAGTCCAGCAGGGTTGAAAGGAGTCTCCAAAACTCTGGTATGTGGACGTGCGATACCCGCTATGGTCTGCCGCGTCTTGCTCAGTATGAGAGTTTGGCAATTAGCAATCACATTACAGATCGCCTCCTGTAGCTCTTGTTGGACGTTGGGAATGCACAATTGTAAGCATGCCAACATCGTAGCTATAGTCTCGTGTGGTAACTGAGCCGCTTTCGGCAACTGTTCGTCTGGTCCTTTGCCAAGAACCAGAGGGCATCTCCTTTGCAAGAATTTTACCATTGAAGACACAAACGCCTCGCCGTGGTCCCTGATCTTATCGGTTAACCATTTGTCCAACTTTAGGTATTCTCTCCGGGACGCCAGACAAGCCAAGTCAATCACAAAAGGAAATGACTGAACATTCAATAATAATGACAGCGCCTTCAAATCCTGTGCGACGTCTAAGATCCTTGAAAGTTTTGATTGATCACAATCTCCACGAATATACCAGTCTGCCATCGAATGCATTATGACGGGCTTGATATTCGGATTCTGGTTATGCCAAGCGTGGTGTAAAATGATTCCAGAATTAGGATGGTTACCCAAAAATATTGGTATCAGTGTTGAGAAGAGCTCTTGTCTGACGACATTGACAGGTGGGCTAATCTGTAGTAGAGCCAGCATCAAAACGTCAGGGCAGTATTGCAGAGGAATCTTGAATAGATCTTGTACTTGCATGTAGTAGCCGCGCTCTGAAGCAAACAACAGTAGCTCGACCAAGTACAGGCAACGCCATGTTCCCACATCTTTGTTGTCGTTTTCGGGAGGCGATTTCAGTAAATCAATAGACACCGGATGGAATGGGTGATCAGCGAAGCTGAAGATGTCGGTGTACTTCAGTATATTGGTGATGAGACTCATCTGTCCCTCCAGGTTTGTCCAACGACGGCACAAGTATTCTACTGGAAATATGTTGGCGGGGTAACCCGCACTTTGAAGGCCGAGTCGCAAAATTGTGAATAGCAAAGTTAGTCCTTGTCTGTCGGGCACGAAAAATTCAGGATGATCAAGTTGCAAAATGACCTCCTTCCAGTTTAGGTTAGAAGCCAGATCCTTGAGTGTTTGCACCAACACCTCTGCATTCCAAGATTCACCGTGTCCTTGTAGAATTTCCTTCTTGACTTCATGCCAGAAGTTGCCGGGTGTCTGTATCGCTGGTCCATCTGGGACGGTCGTATGGTATCTCACCATCGTCGATATGATCTTGGCGACATCTGTAGCCGTAGGCTCCCGGGCGCCGAAGTTCAACATGTTGTTCTTGCATTCCTCAACGGATGAGGTGAAAGAATAGCCGATGTCTCGGATGATCTCAGCGAGCGAGTTGTCCATCATGGCTGCGGCCATATCATCAGCTGTAGTCATTTCCTCAAGAGGCGTCTGTGTATCGTCGGGATACAGCAGGGGCGCGAGCACTATGGGTACTACTTCGCGAGGGAAATCGATTCGTAACTTTTTCAAAAACAAGTCTTTTGTCACTGCGGCTAAACGAAAGTTTTCATGCGCGAGATTAGTTAGAAGAGTTTGCAACACTTCAGGGCTGCATTCCTGAAGTCCGGCACGCTCCACTTGATGTCCGCGTTCTGCGAACCGAAACATTACGTGTTAGCTCTGTTAACCCATTAATGGCCTAAGTTAAAACGTTACTGTTTCAAATTATTTACTTTTATAATGAGTGAAGTAGTAAGAATACAAAAAGGGAAAAAAATCTTTTTTCTGCCAAAGTAAAAATAATACGTTATCGATTACAATGATTACAAACAAGAATATATCTTATAATACTTTACACATAATATGATATATGTATCTTCAAAAGTTTAACTGTACCAAATCTGGTAAAACTGCCGCAAATGGGTTAACACGTTAACTGCCATGGTTAAAATCAGAAAAAGTCAAAAAATGTACTTAGTGTTATTTCCAGAGGTCGGAGTAGGTAGATTGATTTTACTCGCATCATGAATAGTCATAGAAATCATAACAAGGATAAGCCTTTTTTCCAGGATTTCATTTTGGTACTTACGGGATTGAATCAAATATTGTGAAAGTAAGGATTTTTAAACTAGGTAGGTACTAGTTAGTTAGGAATTTATAGAATGCGATAGATAAACTTTAAAATTGTTTTTTTTTTACAGTAGAAGGCCGGTCTCCTATATAGTACTACTAGCTATTGCCAGCGGCTTCGCCCGCGTGGAGTTCGGAAAATATCCCGCGGGAACGTACTACCGGGATAAAAAGTAGCCTATGTCCTTTCTCAGGCTCTAAACTATCTGTGTACCAAATTTCATTTAAATCGGTTCAGTAGTTTTAGCAGGAAAGCGAGACAGACAGATAGATAGACAGAGTTACTTTTGCATTTATAATATTAGTGTGGATTTGGATTAAAAAGACAGCAAAAGGATAAACATTTCTTATTCATATTGATGTATTCTTCATTCTACACATTACAACATTTGAAATTAGTTTCAAAATACCGGAATCCCAGAGGCTTATCCGTACTAATATACGTGCCAGTTCATTGATCCCATTTGAATCTACCTACTCCGACCTCTAATTATTTCACTTTAAATAGATTATTTATTCCAAAAACGTGGCCGCCAAGCAGGAACGACATGTTCAGATTTTTTTTGTGTTGTCGGTCATATAGTCCGACAAGGCCTGAATGGAACAAAAAGTGTCGGACACATAGTCCGACATGGCAGTTAACGTGTTAATGTGCCACAGAACCGGCATCAGTCAAATAAAAACATCGTAGTAAGTTACATTATCTCTAAAATATCGTGTTACATAATTTGAAATACCGACCTGCGTCGAGGTAGCACTGTACGAGATCTAAAAATCTCTTTTTAAGATGTTGCTTGGATAAATTTACGATTTCAGATTTCGACGAGTTCCTCCTTAGAACCAGCGAAAGGGCAACATCCTCCGCAGTGGTTAACTTTAACAATCTTGACAGTCGATTGAATAAAGTATTTGATGGTTTTAAGATCTGGAAGAAATCAGTGCTTTAGTAGTATTCATGTATTTTAAGTTAGTCAGCATCATCATTTCAGCCTAAAGACGTCCATTGCTTGACAAAGGCCTTCTCCAATCTGGGGGAGTTTAACTTAGTAGCTTGATATAAGCACCGGAAAGAAATACAAATACTGCTTCTGTATGGCCCTTGTCTTGAATTGAACATAGATAATCATCTCGTATTTGTAACATTACGGGTTGTTAAACATCTACACCATATCAATATAATATGACATTGACATAGTAAAAACTTATAGTACCTACATCTGTATGGTGTGTTATGTCCTTGTGCTCATGGCCTCCCGGCCAGCTGCAGTTAACAAAATATATTTCACAGAACATCTCATACCAACAATTACAAAAACTACATCATTTTGTATATTATAGTAAATTATAGTGAAACAAGTGAATGATTCAAAAAATATCTTATCAATGATATTTGATAAAAACAAAACATGCATTTAAGTAATAGTATGTGGTAAATTTAGGTATGGCTATATGGATTTCAGGACAAACATACGATACAGGTAAAATGGGCATTGGTATTTGGTACTTACCTTTTGTAGATGTCTGGTGGGTTGATCTACAGCGCGACAGATAACAGTCGACTTGGCGGGGTGGTTGAGCAAGGACGCGAGGTGCTGCGCTAACAACGACGCATGGATGCTGTTGGTAGGGATATTCCCTGGGCGATCAGTGTCCCAGGAGTTCTTGGCTGCCTCAGTAAGCAAACACCTCAAAAGTTGATTTTCTGCTTCCAGCCCATATATACTAACCAGCTGTGAAAGACAAAAAACCTCTTGTTATTATCAAAGCAGACTGGCACAAAACTCGATCATTGTTTGTTCTGCCTGAAAAGGCCAGCATAATTTTTTTTTAATGGTCTAGATTTTTATTGCAATCCAAAAGGAATTGCAGGTTTGCACTGAAGCAAACTAGGTACATATATGCCAAAAATTTGCTGTACTTGAAGATTATGAAATAATGGCAATGGTGATTCGCACTGCTATGACTTTGACTGTGGCATGATCAGCAGATTTTGGCATGTCAAGTTACTGGTGGTGCCGTGCCTGCAGCCTGCTTTAGTGTTTCCTACATTTCAACATGATTGATATCCCAGCTTCATTTCATTGGCATGCTGTTTCATTCTCATCAATATTACTAATTTATGAGATAAAGCAATAATATTATTTTGTAAATTAAAATACTATGTTATAAAGGAAAGAAATAACGTAGGTGTATTGACTCAGGGGCCTCTTTTTTTTCAAATAGATTCAGTTAATGAGGTATATTTTGTAAACTACAAAAAAATGTGGATAGCTACTCAAAAACAATTAAGTCGTTGAAGAAGAACAATACGTCTAAAAGTCCAAAATTAAGAAAACCAACCAGCAATCAACATCACAGTCTATGGTTGGACCAAATTGAGTGCAGGCAGGCCAAGGAAGCACTTCCTAATGTTGATGCCCACCTCACAAAACAGGTTCTCCGCGTAAACAAACAACAGCTGTGTACAGTTACAGCAGCTATAATTGGTCATGCCCCCTTTAGTAAATACCTCTTTGTCATAGGAGTAACAGACATTGCAGGACCTGCATGGAGGACGACGAGATATCAGCACATATGCTAACTGAGTAAACAGCCTGGTGATCGCCACATATAGGACTAAGTATTTAGGTACCCAACGGAGATAGTCAGTAAAACCAAGGCGTTGCTGGCCTTGCTCACCCATACACACAATACGTGCTCAGTCGTTAAGGTGCAGACACCAGGGTGTTCTACCTATATCTATTATTACTATTTGAACCATTTGTATTTGACTAAAAATCAAAATATATTATTTTGTATTCACGCATATTAAATGCACTTATGAAACGTCAGAAGCTAGGGTGCATCGTTCAATTGTTTGTTTCCTTTGGAGGAGAGCTGGCAAGAATCTCCACAGTTACTGTTTTACAAATACTTGGCTTTTACAAAATTTTCTAATTAATAGGTATGGGAAGACGTAAGACAGAGTTAGAAAAGAAAAAAGAAAGAAAATACGTTTATTTGCGGCAAACATGACGCACAGAAAGACCAGAAACATACAAAAATAAAAAATAAGGGGTGGGAAAATATGCGTCACATCCACGCAAAACGGCCATCACTCAGCATTATGCTGTGACCCTATGCGAGACAGAGCCCCAGCGCTGGTTTTCAGTGACAGCGAGGCCTATATCCAGCAGAAGGCCTCTTTTGGCTGAAATGATAATGAATATGTATGGGCAACAGAGTACACCTGTAAAAAGTACTGTAAACTTTTTTCTAAGAACCTGAGCTTAGAAAAAAAGGAAAAAAGAATAATAAAAAAATTGTGTGTCATCTTTGACACACAACTGGACTTTACTCCTTACAAACAATTATAAAATATATAAATTAGTAAACATAACACATAATATAATGTAACAGAGAACGTTTGATTTTGATGGACTTTATTAGACTTATTTGTTAAAATTATTGCCTACTTTTAGAATATAAGTAGATCTGTGAACACCATATTTCAAAAGAGTGAATGTGAAGTTTGTTGCCCATTCTCCTCGGCTCCTCCATTTGAAACACATAAAATGATTTAACTTTGACTTCGACCTTCTCACACATTGCATTTGTACTGTTACTCTTAAATTGTTAAAATAAATGCTGTCCGAATGGTCAGATTGATCAACAATTTATATAAGTTGTTAAGTATGCTGGATGAGATCCTCTTTCAAAATAACAGGCTGAAATAAACCAAAACCAAATATTCATCAGCCATTAGACACGTATATGTAGGACATTTAGGTTCCCTTTAACTTCAGTACCATACCACATAAAATTATTTTCTTTTATCATGATACTTAACTGGTGAGAAAACAAAATACTGCTCACAGTAATTCCACCCAAACTCTTTGAACATAGTTTTTTTTTATCTGTCTTGATATTGAAAATAAGAGATATAACAATAAAGGCAGAGAAAAGAAAATCTATTGCAATTAAAAATAAAATTTAGACAAAAACCCCACGCATTACTTAACTATCTCCTAATATATTTTATTCTGGCCTAAGTAATAACTAGTGTCAAACAAAGTCGGTACAATATGAAAATACAATAAATAAATAACGTTCTTTAACTTGTCGAAAGTATTGATCGATTCCGATATTGAAAACGCAACGGCAAGGCACCACCGGATGAAAATGCAACTAAACAAGTTTATTATTCCTCAAATAACAACACGAACCTGTAGCTAATTATGAGATAGAAGCAAACAAAAAAGACGGTATGATTTGGAATCAATTAGGGTTTATACCTTTTAAGTCGGCTATACAAATAAAAGTGCACACAATGGAAAGAGCGCATTCGATGCAGTAAGTACCTTGTTTTTACTTTGATCACTAACACTTTCAGCACTGTGATTGATTACGAGGGGCGTTTAATGGCACGTGATGCCGATATTTCCGTGAAGGAATACATTTTGAACACTTTTCCGAATATAGTCCAACTACAATCCACCACCATATTCACTAGTGTTGCAAGCACAGGTTATAAAATACAAATTGCAAAATTGTGAATCCTATCACAAGGGTTGCCATTGAGCAATCATACCATTTCATGATATCGTTGGTAGTTTTTTAAAGCTTTTTTATATATACTCAATCCTTTGTACAGTTACAATTAATCGTATTTAATCAAGTTGAATTTGAGATTGTATTATGTTAGCAGATTATAATGCTGTGTACTGATATGTGATACATAACGAAAAACGTCACACGTTGAAATAACGCCTAGTTGTTTTGTGTTACATTTCTTGTTCGCATAAATTAAGATTATTGTTTTTTTTTTTTTTTTAAGAATAAGATAGTCTTTTTTTCGTTTGTGGGTAAAATTTTTTTTTTTTTGCTTTTTTTATCAAACTTTCTGTGGGAAAAATGTAGTCGGTATGAATTTGTAAATATTAAAATTCAAAGAATGAATTATCGTGACGACAATTTTCATTTTTATCGGCTTATAAAGCTAGGGTTACTCTGACATGGTTACAACTTATAAACCTAAACGTCCATCGCCTAACGCCGCCGTTTAAATTACCCTAACAATAAACTGTTAGGATAATTTAAACGTATGTAGTACATACGTGTATTCAATTATTAGAGGATGCTAAACCGATCACAGAGACACCATTATATATACCATTTTGCACGCTAAAACACTACCGCCATTGCATCCGCGTGAAACTTCATGCCGCGCAGTATAAGGTGGTCCGGTCGGTTTGCTGACCATGATTTTGTTATTTAATTAATCATGAAAAATTGATATGACGTTGAATTAATTACGAAGTTACCATAGCTGGGCTTCGCGTTTTTAATCCTGTGCATAAAATCGGGAATTAGGTGCGGCCGTCATGCTTTTGAGTGTATGTAGAGGCACGCTACAATTTTGACAACAGATTTACAATTTTGTTTAGAAATCTTCTCCGGTTTTAGTTTAGGTCTCTAAATCTACGGCTGTTTTAAAGCATTTATGTAGTTTTACTCTAGGATCCCGCCCACCCCGGGGTGTATGGTAGTTTTCCTGTGGGACGGAGTTGGCAACACTGGCTAACGTAAGCCCATCGATTTTATTACCATACGACGACCAGTGTGACCATATGTGGCAGGATCCTGCCTTTTCGGCAGGTTTAGCCCTTTATTTTACTCTCTGGCACTTTTGTTTGACGTTTTAGAAATCTGGCAGTATTTGGCAGTATTAGCAATATAAGCTGACAGACTTGGCAGTATAGCCGCTTCAGCCCATAAAAAGAGTAGGATGCAGTATCGAGAAAGGAAAAAAAAAGTTAAATTAAATGACCTTTTTAAGCAATTACAGTTCTTATCTCCTCAAGACGTTGTATACAAGGAGTTTACTTCGATAGCAAATGTTATTACGCAATTCCCTAATCTTGTTGATGAACATACAATTCAAAAAGTTGACAATGAATACAGACAATTAGAACTTGACAAAGATGTTAGTGATTTATTGGAATCTGGCGAAAGTAACGCTAAGCCAACTCTAAATATTGATAAATTTTGGGGTGCATTGGTAAAATTCGAAATTCAAATGGAGACTTAAAATACGTTAATGTTTATAATTTTGTAAAAAGTTTGTTGTGTTTGCCAATGTAGAATGCTGCTTGTGAAAAGATATTCTCGCAAATCAACCTCATAAAAACAAAAACGCGGAATAGATTTATTAATAAACATCGCCTCAATAAATGTCGCCTCTATTTTACATGTTAAACATTAGCATTAGTGAATATGGTGACTGCGTTTCATTCCAGCCAACTAAAAAAATGATTAAACAAATGACAAAAGCGATGTATAAAGAAAGTGATCAAGAAGAATACGATGCTAATACGAATGTATAATTTAATTTAGTTCACTTTTAGACTTTAAGATCAATTATTTTAAATAAAACTCCAAAAAAATAATGTGTCTATTTATTTTAAATTTTTAAATTATATTGGCATTATTTTGGCATTTTGTGCTTTCGATTTTGGCAGGATTTGTCAGTTTTCTTGCCTAAGTGGGGCAGGATCTCTAATTTAAAGTTGGTCACACTGACGACGACGCCTCCCTACGTTTTACGTCATTTACAATGCAGCACCTGTGATTTCAATTTTCATAGCCATACATCCTCGTGAACTATAGTGTCTATGTGAATCTTGTGTAGAACACAGTTTTACTAAGACACGTTATATATACAAAAAAAAAGTTTCAGAAATTGTTTTAATATAAATGGACATAAAAATTATGTTCTTTTTAAATAGATTTTCTAGGCCTTTAACTGATAGATAACGCAATGGACTTTTCACACATTTTGTCATTATTAATGTCTAAATAAAGAAATCTGGTGAGAAATCATCACTAAGTTTTTTTTTTGCTCACCATATCGTCTTATTTTCCTAGGCTAATAAATTCTACTTGCGAGTTAATGAATTTGGATAGGTATTTATTAAGCAATTTCGCCTTAGAGGCTAATAATAACACAGGTCTGAATTTATAACCCCAAAAAAGCAAGCATTCAGCATTAATATCCGAAATGGGAAAAGAAGTAAACATTTGCAGACCTGTGACTGTCTGCCACGCATTTTGATTCAGGTCATATAATTAGATCATGTATTGTAATTTATAACGAACACAGTGGTATTAAGGCGAGGTTGCAGTACTTTTTAACTTTTTTAAACCTCTGTAAATCTAGCAAAATGGCTAGATTCCGTAAAAAAAAAAATATTTAGGAAAATTGAACATACTGTTTGTTAAGCGCTGTGTGAAGATAGAAACGTGAATTAAAATAATTGGCTCGATAAAAAATTATCATAAATATGACACTAAATCGCCATTTAAAACGTGTACCTTGAAGAGATTCCATCATTAAACCATGTAAAACTTATACCAAAAGATAGGTTTTATTATTTTTTAGGGCATGCTGAGAAAATATTTTATAATTTCCTTATCATTTTGTCTCCACGAAACAATCTATACAAATAAATAAAATTGGAGTGTCTGTTTTTAATATTAAAATAACTACTTTTTACTAAGTGTATATGGATGTATACATGGTACATATACCAAAACAACATTTTTTACAATTTTTGTCTGTCTGTCTGTTCGTTCCGGCTAATCTCTGAAATGGCTGGACCGATTTTGACGGAACTTTCACTGGCAGATAGCTGATGTAACAAGGAGTAAATTAGGCTACTTTTATTTTAGAAAAAATAAATAATAGTTTAAAAAAACTAAAAACACGCTGAATTTTGAGACGTATGTCAGCGTAGTTTTCAGTGACAGTTTTTATGAAAAACTTTTTGTTAAATACCACGTGGACGAAGTTACGGGTAACAGCTATTACCTATAATATAACCTGAATAAACACATCTTACCGCGGTAGTACGTCCTCCGCGTTAATTTCCGACATCCACGCGGGCGAAGCCGCGGGCAAAAGCTATTATAAATAAATTACACCCAGCTACAGAACAAATGATTGTGCTCATCACACAAACATTTGTCCTGGGTGGGAATCGAACCAACGACCTCAGTCTCAGCAGTCAGGGTCACTAACCACTAGACTAACAGGCCAGTCAAAGGGAATGGTGATAGGTGGATTAAATCTACTTGATCCCTAGAGTAATGTCATCTTTAGTCTTGTAACAGTGAAGAACGGTAGACTCATTAGGATTCAATCATGTTTTACATGGTGTAACTGCTGCCTTTTTGACTTTCACAACACAGTTGTTGGGTAACACAATAATATTATTATTAGGACCACCAACACAACGTTATCTAATCCCAAACTAGGCAGAGCCTGTACTATGGTAACCAGACAACTGATAAATCCTACTCCTACTAATATTATAAACGCGAAAGTTTGTATGTATGGATGTATAGATGTATGGAATGTATGGATGTTTGTACCTCTTCCACGCAAAAACTACTGACCCGATTTAGATGAAATTTGGCACACAGATAGTTTATAACCTGGAATAACACATAGGGTTCTTTTTATCCCGGTAGTATGTTCCCGCGGGATAATTTCCGACCTCCACGCGGGCGAAGCCGCTGGCAAAAGCTAGTTAAACCTTTCACTCCTTTAGAGAACGAATAGCAATAATTAACATTAAAATAAACAAGAAAATAACGTAACGTCCGCGATTTTTTTTTAATCCCACGTGCGTATTTCTTAATGAATTATTGCCTTATAAAGGTATACAATAAATACACTAAGAATCAGGTTAACAAAGCACAAAACAATTGAATTATTTAAGCTTAATTTTTATTCCGGTTATTCTTATTATTATAGAAACTATGGGAACTCTTTTTGGAGACCGCTGTAATAGGCAGTCGATTTCATGTTTCCCTTGTTATAAACATTGTTATAAACAAAAAGTGATTTCAGTTTAAAGTTAGTGATCTACATACATATTGATCTAACAGCTATCTATCTATACTAATTAGTGCTCGCCCAGAGGTCGACATTCGACCATAATTCATTTAAATTTGAACTAATGCATGTTTTGGTATATCTTATTATATATAAAAAAATTATATGGTTATATTTGACATTCAGTAACACTATAGACAAATAATATTAAAGACCAATATTCTCGATATGATCATAGATTTAAAAAATTAAATAGGTTATAATCTATTAAATTAATTAATTACCTATGGTTATACTTGACATTCAGTAAGACTATAGACACAAAATATTAAAGACAGATATTCTCGATTGGACCACAGATTTCAACAATAAACTTTCGTAAAAAACCAGCCAAGTGCGAGCCGGACTGATGTTTATGAAATTAAATGTTTTATTTTTATATTTAAGTTGACTGAATGAAAGGTAAATTGTGGTTTACGATTTATGACGTATTAAAAAAAAACTACTTACTAGATCTCGTTCAAACCAATTTTCGGTGGAAGTTTACATGGTAATGTACATCTGTATATTTTTTTTAGTTTTATCATTCCCTTATTTTAGAAGTTACAGGGGGGGACACATTTTACCAATTTGGAAGTGTCTCTCGCCCAAACTATTAAGTTTAGAAAAAAATGATATTAGAAACCTCAATATCATTTTTGAAGACTATCCATAGATACCCCACACGTATGGGTTTGATGAAATATATTTTTTTCAGTTTCAGTTCTATGTATGGGGGAATCCCAAATATTATTGTTTTCTTTTTCTTCTATTTTTGTGTGAAAATCTTAATGCGGTTCACAGAATACATCTACTTACCAAGTTTCAACAGCATAGCTCTTATAGTTTCGGAAAAAAGTGGCTATGGCATACTCGGACAGACAGACATGACAAATCTATAAGGGTTCCGTTTTTTGCCATTTGGCAACGGAACCCTAAAAAGGGGTGCATAGTTTTCCCTTCACGTATTAATATATAGTACCTATATTATTTTAATATATTATGTATATCTACAAATTGTCGTAAATTAATTTATTATCCAATTATATTTGATATTCAGTAAGGCTATAGACAAATAATACCAAAAACAAATACAGACCATAGAATTCCAAATAAACGAAAGAATAACGTTAAAAAATGCATGTGTGTATTAAATTACACGGTAATGAATAATAGTGTATGTAACGTGTTATTTATTGAAAATAATGTATATTTAAGCATAATTAAAAAAAAATAGCATTTGTCACTTCTTCTCTGTATAAACTATAAGTGTGCGAGATTTCATACTCCTCCGTCCGCTCAATTTTCGTAAAAAGGGATCCAAAGTTTTCGCTTCACGAGAGTTTGTTTGTTTGGTTGAACGCGGCAATCTCAGAAAGCACTGGTTTAAATTTAAAAAAAAAAATGTGTTGGGTAGCCTATTTATTGAGAAAGGCTATAGGCTATACAACATCACGCTACGATCAAAAGGAGCGGAGCAGCAATTAAAAATGGACGAAACTGGCAGACGGGAAGGGTCGGGGAGAAAAATTCGACGCGGACGGTCGCGGGCAGAAGCTAGTGCGGTCAGTCGGGACTTCGAGAGACCTTTGTCAGTTGGTTTAGCACGAAAATGACGTTTACGTAGACAGTACGACGGCAGCAAAATAGTATAAAGACTCAACTGCACTTTTTTCGAAATTCACTCTTTAACATAATTCGACTCAGAATTCTTTGTTTTGTCATAGGATGTTTTTGCTGTTGGTTTTCAATTTTTCCTGATGTCACGATCACGTATATCAAAGATAACTACAAAAAAAAATTCTCTGTGTCGAAGTACACTATTTTGGAGCCTAAAATATTACAGTAACCATTAACATTGGCAGTAATCTTTTCCTTGGTAATGCCCATCTAAATGATGTAGAATAGGAGAAGATAGCTTTGTTCTTCTATTAAATAACCCGTCGCGCGTCCTTATGAGCCCCCGGGGGATCATAAGAAAAATGCTCCAAATGTCGCGTGTGCACCCGTTGGATCATAAGGAATCGGTTGCCATTGGATGTCATTTTTTGACGTTTATGCGCATGTAGCAACATCCTCACGACATTTACTTTTTTTTTAAATTTTATATACTTTGAATCGAACGCGCAGGAACCGAGCGACGCGCGACGGGTAACACAGTTTTGCGTTAAAAACGCTCTACTGTAAAATCATGATTTTGCAGAAATAGCCGTATATATTTTGTGACCGTCGAGTAGAAAGTTTTCTACTATCTTTAGCATGGTGATAACAAAATCAATTTATCTTCACTAACTTAGACAACAGCCAGTTCAGTGTGATTTGTACAGTATGGTATAGAAACCTTTCTCCTGTAGGAGTATACATAATAATAGTTAAAAAAAACTAAAAAACACGCTTCCATTGAAAACCAAACTAAAAAGTACAAAATAATGGAAAAAAGCGTGGGGTGCCTGATATCAATAAAAAGTACCATAAAAAGCACCCCACGCTTTTTTCCACTATTTTGTACTTTTTAGTTTGGTTTTCAATGGAAGCGTGTTTTTTAGTTTTTTTAAACTATTATTTATTTTCTATTTTTTAGGGTGTTTCGAATTTTGAGACATATGTCAGCGTAGTTTGTGACGTATGTCAGCGTAGTTTGTGACGTATGTCAGCGTAGTTTGTGACGTATGTCAGCGTAGTTTTCGAAGACAGTTTTTTGCTGTCCTGGTAACCCTGTCCAGGATAATGGCACAAATTTATGAAATTATTGCATTGTCATCGGTCCTTGACAGGTGTGCAAAGTTTGAATGAAATCTGATCGTTTAAAGTGGATCAAAATCGCGCTATAAGGAGTCGGTTACAAACAAACATGCAAACAAACATACAAACATACAAGTGAAGCTAATATAAAGCGTGTAAAGAAGGCCCTAGACAAGAAACGAAAGACAAAATGACAGATTGTAAAAGGATTTCTACGGTCCGATGTTTCGACTGAAAATGTGATATTTGATTAATATGTAACCTAATTTTGAAATAGTCTCGAAAGTCTCGATTTTCCCGGGATTTTCGAGACCCCGTCGAATCTCGATTTTTTTTCCCGGGACTCAAAAATGTAGCGAGACTGAAAGCCCTAGCCGTGACAGAGTGGTAAGCCGAAATGTGGTCTCCACAAAAAAAGGCCACTCTGTCACATTATTTTTTGCTAAAACAAACATAAAAAAGAAATACTAGCCGGAAAGAAAATTTTAATTAGTCCTAAACACAGATGCAATTTTTTTTTAATCTTACACAGAAACCACAGTTATGGATAGTTCAAAAAAACAGAAATACTTCGTTTCACTGTCGGTAAAAAAGAAGAACGACCCATTTGCTATTTGGTACCGCGAAGTGAAGATCGATGAATGAAAAACTACGAGTACCTACCGGAGAATATTGTATTTAGTTCAAGTTCAGTGTATTACCTACATTGTTATCAAAGTGATATCTGTGAAAATGAATAAAGGTAAGTTATTCTAAATTGCTCTTCTTTCTGTCGTGTGGGTTGGTGGCATGGTAGATTCACAGTTCCTGTCGAAGTTTTTCAGCTGCGACACTGGGGCGACTCTTCATACAAGTGAAGCAAGAAATATATCTACTACTACTACAAACAAAACTTTATATCCGTGCACGCGTGTCTGTGAGGGCTGTCGCACTCGTCAGCGCAGAAAGAAATTACCGATAGGGGACTTTAACGAGGGGATATAAACGTAACCTACTATAAACCCTATACTACAAATATAAGGTTTGAATTTTAATAAAACAAAAAAAAACGACTTTCGAAAAATAACTTTAATTTCGGAAGTCTGTGTCCTTTGTATCTGAATTTCAGCTGTCAGTAAATCTAAAAATTTTTTAGCTATGGCACCTAACCTACCCCACACCATATCCAATACAGCAAGTAGTGACTTATGGATTAAAAACGTATCACTGAACCTAACACAAAAACTATCCAGGCATAGTCAATCAAATTTATATTTGATCAGACCCTGACGTATTATTATGACCCTAAGGTCATAAATCGTATTTTGCAATCGTTTTCTCGAGGCCTTTATTTCGACGTATTAAAAACTTTTTACATGGGTTTACTTATTGGTTTCTAGTCCGCCATTTTGACTCTTCTGAAACCTCGCTTACTGGGTTATGTATGCCCTTCAAAATCCTTCGGATCACGGTTTTTTTTTTTGTGGGTGGTAAATCATCAAATGACCTCTCCCGCTCTTGGGTGGAGCGGGAGGGCGTGTCAGACTTTTACTGACTCTAAAACCCACCCGTGTTCCTTCAGTTGCCCATGTGCCAGGGTCACGGTATCATTTTCGAACAAATCTCGCGACTCTGGCAGGTTCGGATGGATGTGAAGTAACGCTGATCGGTCACCACACCCACC
This sequence comes from Aporophyla nigra, assembly GCA_947507805.1. NCBI lineage: Eukaryota > Metazoa > Arthropoda > Insecta > Lepidoptera > Noctuidae > Aporophyla > Aporophyla nigra. Next base: position 4,344,091 of record OX382291.1, on the reverse strand, counting down.
ACTAAACCTAACGACATCCGACAGTCCATCCGATACAATGTGCGCGTCGATGTCAATGCACTCTGCCCCCTATTCGCGTAATACACTACCAATCAGAATCTGAATCATCTCGAAGGATATTTCCAATTAATTGTTTTATAATACTAGCTGCCCCATTTCTTGCCGTGGGTGTCGTAAAAGGCGACTAAGGGACTTACTAGAGAATGGGCAGCAGCGTTCTCTATGCATTTTACCACCATACTGCGATCGCCAACCCGCCTGCCAAGCGTGGCGATTATGGCAAAGCCCCCCAAATTGGGGGAGGCCTAAGTCCAGCAGTGGACGTCTTACGGCTGGAATGATGATGATGATGATGACTAGCTGACCCGACAAATGTTGTTTTGCCGGGTGAAAAAGATATTTAGGGGTGGGTCACCCTTATCATTTACGGATATGAAAAATAGATGTTAGCCGATTCTCAGACCTACCCGATATGCACACAAAATTTCATAAAAATCCGTCCAGCCGTCTCGGAGGAGCTTGGTAACAAACACTGCAACACGAGAACTTTATATATTAGATTATGATTAAAATTGTCTGGTTTACAACGTAAATAGCGCAATGAAGCTCGTTGAACTGTCAAAACCAAAGCCATCCCTACACTACTGGTTTCTAACAATTACACGGGACTTAAAACTAAACTGGCGAAATGTGTCTACTATTACTCCTCTGTCCAACCCGTCGGAGATTACAGGCGTGATGCTTTGTTATGTTTACTTTATCACTAATACGAATTCGCGTACGAGGTTCCAAGAGGATAAGCAAAAACTACATGAATTTTACAACAAAACGATATAAGGCTCGTTCAAACTAACGCGACGCGACGGTCGCGCGCGAATCGCCGATTTATATCCGTAGAACAATTTGCATGAAAACGCGCGCGACACTTCACACAGGGGCGACCTGTCGCGCCAGTGTGAAAGTGTTGCGTCGCGATATATCGCAGAATCGCTTCCGCGACAGGTCGCGCGACATGTCGCGCCTGTCTGTACGAGCCTATATTCGTAAAAGCATTGTCTTCCCATCCACTTTCTTTTACAGCATTAATATCTTGCCTTTATTTATACTGACGAAATAACCGCGTTGTAATTGTGTTACGTGCTAACAGTAGCAATGGGATTCATTTCGACAGTTCAACAACATTCATTGCGTTATTCATACTGTCGAAATTTTTCGAACATACGAATCAATGGGTTAGCAACATCCTTTAAAATGATTCGGATTGTTTTACGCAATTAGGGCTTTGGTCCAGATTCAACAGTTGTATACATAATATTAGTGATACGTAACGTAACCCCGCCGGGCCCGGTCGATACAGCACGGCAAGCGGTCATTGCCCTTTCTCTAATATCTGTCCGTAGGAACCCAAATTATAAATGATGTATAGTTATAATAAGAACATGTTGATGATCACGATACTCATTCAAGACGTTATCGGACTTTTTTTTTTTTTTTTTTTTTTAAATTTTTTTATAAAGCACGCTAGAAATGTAGGTGGTTGTTTGTTTCGCATCCACGTAGCTAGCGTTGCCAAGGCGTCCGGATAAAGCCGGACACAGTCAGACTTTTTGGTTGCGTGTCAGGCCGAATTAGGAAGTGTCCGGCCTGTCCGGCTTTTGTAAGGCTTTCAGTATTTTTTTGGGATATTGAATAATTAATCATTGTTGTTTCATTCGAATTTAAGAAGACTTTATTGTAAATGATAAAACCTTGTTTTACTGTCGTGTTATACTAAGAAAAATTAAGGGCGTCCTTCGTTTTACCCAAATGTCCGGCTAAACTGGCTGCTCTGTCCGGCTTTTCGGTTTTAAGACCTGGCAACCCTACACGTAGCCATGGTATCGCTGCAACAATATATGAATATAGCGAAAATGAACCTTAAGTGCAGTCCCTAAAGTTTAAAGACCAATCTACTACTGATAAAAACAAATAATTTGGAGTGACTAATTATATGATTAGCTTGCAGTCTAATCAAAGTTAAATTAGAGTAATAAACTCGTCATCATCAGACTAAGTTGCAAGCAAATGTACACTTTAAACGGTTGCATTAGAGTTTATAATGCCATACAAGTTTGTGGTGAAGTATGATATGTGGGTAGATCAATAGTTTCGATTAATCGCCAGAAATAGAACTACGGACTACGCTACGTGTATTTCCATGAATTATTGACTACTTCCATTCCTCCGTCCAATCGAATCATCATTTATAATGCACTAAAATTTGTCCGAAGCACCAGCGTAGTAGTCGGAAAATTGTCCGTATCTACAACCGCAATAGAAAGTATCCTTTGTCTTTACCCAAGTCATGGTCTACCCGTATGCCTGAAAATGTAGCAGACACGACAGACCGAGATACTTTCGTATTTAAAGTATTAGTATGGATAAGTATTCATGGTTTACGTGATGAGTCAGGTCATAATCTGGGTTATCGAATCTAAACCTATGTCGACGAGATAACATCAACGTTTTATCCTGAACTCAAAATAACAATCGCAACCTAGATTACAAGCATAAGTAATCAAATAGGTGTTCTAAAGGTTGATTTTACATAACCCTCAAGTCTCAACGAACTTTAATAACAACGTAAGTATAGTCACGACTAAATTAAGGGGAATGCTCCAACCAGCCCGCGAAATTCAAAATTTCTTGCGTTTTTTGCAATTTGCAGGCCAGTGCTAGGTTGTATGTTGATTAAAATATTATTCGCGGCTGTAAGACGTATGTAGTTAAAGAATTATAATCATTAAAATCAGCAATACAAATCTCCAAGTTCATTAAGGCGTAGGAACAAAAAAAAAAAACAGAAAAAGTCATTCCTACAGCTTTATATTGATGATTTTGATGATTATAATTCTGTAACTACATGTCTTACAGCCGCGAATAATATTTTAATCAACATACAGCCTAGCACTGGCCTGCAAATGGCAACAAACGTAAGAAAAATTAAATTTCGCGGGCTGGTTGGAGAATTCACCTAAAGTTTGTTCTGCTACATTGTATAGACCGAGATGCTTAAATAACTTACTTTCCTTCGGGAAACTAACATGTTAACCTACGTAAATGCCGTTATCTAATATTACGCTTGGAATATGGTTACAAGATACACTATTTATAAAGCAACAATAATGTTTGGGGTTTCACTGCAAAAAAAAAGTAGGAAAAAAAAGTTGTAAACAACATAAAACCCCAAAAACCAAAATAATCATATGTATTGACACTTTCCCCCTTATATACAAAACTAGGCATTTATTTCAGAGGGATAATTGCGTAAATTGCTATCAGTAGGAATTGGTTTCATTTTGATATTTAAACAACATTCATTGCGTTATTTAGGTTGCTGAGCCGACAATTTATTCGAACAAATGACGCAATAGATTATAAATAATCTTCAATGCGATTCAGATTCGGATTGATAGTGCGTTTCGCAATTAGGGTGCAGGTTTAAACCGTCAAGGCATTTTTTAAATTAAGAATCTATTTATTATAATATACAGAAAGATTGTTCTTTTTACAAAATTTACAACTTAGTCCGGTGTTAAGTTGCTATTTTCGAACAGAAATAAAGTTGAAAAAACAAAAACTGGTTTGAGTTTTGTAATAACAAATTGAAGGTTATATTTTGATTCTAGGGATGCCCCCGCGTTGAGAAACTTCTATAAGCCTCATCTGTTTGGCGTTTTCATTGGTACTTACAGAAAAAAAAGGGTCCTTTTCGTCGGGGGAAAAATATAAATGGTCGAGGCTCTCGCCTACGCGACAATTAAGGGGCTCAAAAGCAAGGGTGGAAACTACGATGAATAACTCCAAAAGTATGAGACGCAGATTTACCGTAACGACAGGCTGCAAATAAACCAAAACTGATATAAAACGCCAAACAGCTCTCAAATCAATCCATCAATTTGGATGCTGACAGCAAATAGTGATGTATCCGTGATTGATAAACCGAACTAGAGCAGAGGTGGCTCGATGGCAATGATAAATGGAAAAAAATCCAAGACATGACATCCGCAAACAGAGGCGCTAAAAGGAGGCTTGTGTCCCAGCAGTGGGAATTATAAGCTGATTATGAAACTCATCTACAATCGATTTTTTTTAAATTAACGTACAGTTTCTACTTTACCTAAAATAAGTCGTGGGCAACAAACAAGAAGGGCAGGACTATTTAGACTGTTGGTAATTGTAACTAAAGATTATGAGAGACTTGTTATTCTATAGTATTTATATAAAACGCCATTGATATCCTTTTTTTTGGGAATTAGCTGTCCACCTTAATGGAGAACATTAGGTTGAAGAAGGACCTGTTAACTTTCAGATTATTCAAAAATTTGTAAAGGCTAAATATCTGGGTATGAATTCTGCATCAAATTATACGTACTGACTTATTTAATCATTCGTATTGTTTTTTTCTTATTTCTTTTAAGATTATAAATAAAAAATTGTGACTCATATTCATGACGCGGATGACGCGATACATCAGTTCTTTGATGGCTCTTGTGGCGGGTCGACCATACGCGAGTTATTTTTACCAAATTAAAACCAAACTTAACGTTTTGAATGATTTCTGAATTAAATCATAGTTTAAACAGTGGAATTATAAACATTTCGTAAACCAAGAACAAAAAAACTATTTGCAAATAGAAATAAAGTAGTTTGTGATTTCGAGCTGTTTTTTTTTTTTTGAACCAATCATAGTTTAAGATAACTCCCAGTCATCATCAGACATCCAACTTTATTATAAAAACATAGCCACTTGACGGTCCTTGGCAACCGTAGTTGCCAAAGTGAAACGACTCTCAGTAGTCCGGACTGTCAAGTGGATAAGAAATACACAGTCAAATTAAATTAACTGGCGAAATTCATCACGTATATGAAGTTTCTCCAGCTGATTTTATTTCATCTTGTGCATAAACAAAATATCTGGACAAACTGTCATAGAACATGATATATTCATGTCAAGTACTCATGAATATTAGCAACGTTTAGTGATGGGACAAACATTATAAAAATAAAAAAAACACGCTTCCATAGAAAACCAAACTAAAAAGTACAAAATAATGGAAATGGAAGCGTGTTTTTTAGTTTTTTTAAACTATTATTTATTTTCTATTTTTTAGGGTGTCTCGAATTTTTAGACGTATGTCAGCGTAGTTTTCGAAGACAGTATTTTTGCTGTCCTGGTAACCTTGGCAAGGATAATGGCACAAATTTATGAAATTATTGCATTGTCATCGGTCCTTAACAGGTGTGCAAAGTTTGAATGAAATCTGGTCGTTTAAAGTGGGTCAAAATCGCGCTATAAGGAGTCGGTTACAAACAAACATACAAGTGAAGCTAATATAAAGCGTGTAAAAAAGGAAATTAAATAGTCAATTTTCAATTCTATTTGTATTATTTTTAAATTACTTTTTTTTAATACATCTTTATTGATCTGATTTATCGACAATATGTTAGTTTGGCTTGCGTTTCTGACTGTGGAAGAAATCGAAATTACCGAAATCAATTTTTTTCGAAGCTAACGTTTATGTTTTATAGTCGAAATACCTATAAATACACTTAGTGAGCAAATTCCAAGAACATTCTCCTAGTGAGAACCTTGCTAGGTTAGGTTCTCGAGTAATTCTTTTAGAAGAGAATTTACAAGAATTCCAAAATTTTATGTCTCTGTATGGATCTTTTATCAAAGAAATACGTTTGAGTGCATCTCTGAACGAAGTTGACGACTAAATAATCTTCTCCACAATATAAATTACCTGATAACTATCCTGAGCGAGAACATTTTCAAGAATATTTCTCAGAAAATGTATCCCCCTTATTTAAATTCTTAGTAAACCCTTTTGTATGAGATCTTTTTTACGAAAATTCTTATTTTAGATGAAAGGGTAGTCCGGGAAATTCAAATTTTATTAGATAAGGTTGTATCATCATCATCATCTGCCTAGCCTTTTCCCAACCATGTTGGGGTCGGCTTCCAGTCTAACCGGGTGCAGCTGAGTACCAGTATTTTACATGGAGCGACTGCCTATCTGACCTCCACAACACAGTTACTGGGTAATACGATAACCCTTGGTAAGACTGGTTGTGAGACTTTCTGGCTTGTGACGACCCGTAACGACTGTCTAAGATCTACGAAAGACATCCGGGTCCAATGGCTTAACGTGCTTTCCGAGGCACGGAATGGTCTTGGTATAAAAGATGGTCACCCATCCACGGACTAACCGCGGCAAGCGTAGCTTAGTAAGTCCAAGGTTATATGTTGATAAGAATATGATTCGCGGCCGTAACAAATATGGCTTTACATAATTATAATGATCTAAGTCATAAATACAACACCCTAATTTCATTTAATTCGATTGAATGGCGTTTTCATGAAAAAGACACATCATTTTCCGTCGAAAAGAATTCTGCTGAATATTCTCAATGAAAGAACAATCTCCATGAGATAATATACTCTCGAGTCAGCACTATCCATCTATATCTGCTACGGCTAGGGTTGCCAGGTCTTAAACCCGAAAAGCCGGAGAGACCAGTCAGTTTAGCCGGACATTTAGATAAAAAGGTCTGACATTTTTAATTATTTAATCTTAAAACAAAATTAAACAAAACACTAATGAAATAACGTTAAAATAAATAAGTAACATAAACGAATTAATATTTCTGATTGGCAGACACATGCTTTAAAAGCTTTTTTTTATTGAGTATTAATAAGGCGGGGAGGACAGTGCTAGTTCGCTCGCTTGCGCTAGCAACACAAGGTGAGGTGGGTGGAGCGGAAACCAAGGCAAAATGATCAAATTTGAAAAGCCTAACAAAAAATCGGACGGGCCGGACACCGTCTAATTTGGCCGGGCACACAACCAAAAAGCCTGACTGTGTCCGGCTTTATCCGGACGCCTGGCAACCTTAGCTACGGCTATGTAATAAGTAACAACAAAAGTTAACAAGACGGCAGATCGACTGATTGAAAACAATCAATTCAAGTGTTTCACCAAGTAATTTCGTAGACACCATAATTGTCTTGACAAGCATTGGTTAGCAACCAACCACTTAGCTCAATTTAATCACAAGTAAGGTATAGAATTGAAATGCGTCATTCGCTGAAGAGAGTAAAGAAACTAGCAACACAGAATAATTATGTAGTAATATGCAAGTATACAAGGTAAAAGTAATTTCCTTCCCATGCGGGGGATACCAAGGTAAATATAATCTGTCAGTCTGTTTGTCCCGTCATTTTTAATAGCCCTGACATGCTACAAAGGGGACAAAATTGCAGAGTACGGACCCGCTGCATTTTTATTATTAATGGGGCCTAAGTATCGGTTGAGTCTGTTAGGTACTATTTTTAAGTTAGTTGACTTCAAATGGACATTGTTCATAAATAATGAGTTTCATATTTTTTTAACTGGGTAACTTTGCATATAATAATATGTATTTTATCTATAACGAGCACAGCATTATGAATTGTATCTAACATTAAGCATTCGAAAGTATGTTTGTTACGCTTTCACATTAACCTTCCGTAAACCACGTGGGCAAAAGTTACGTCCTGCACTATGTGGGGTTTCCTATACCCCAACATCATTCTATCTATATGTAGGGAATATATTTTTAAAGTATATTTTATACATATTTATATTGTTTTTGGACTATTAGGGGATAGAAATAAAATAAATTTGTTAAGTAAAATAAACATTTTTAATATCTATAGGCATTGTAACAAAAATAGTACCTTTTTGAGATCGACGATTTTTGTCTCGCTGGGGTTTATTAAACCCCACGTGGTGCACGGAAGGTTAAACAGTTAAATGGATTGGAATTAAATTTGGTATGCAGATCCTGGGTAAGGACATCGTGGATAGCAGAAGAAATCGCGGGCAACAGCTGGTTAGTAATGTTAGTCTTATTAATTTTTCTAGCTTTAGCTTGATTAGTGTTAATCTCAGATATATGAGAATTACGCAAAATTATTATTCAGTCATTTGCAGCACAGCATAGTGAAATAATTAAGTCTATTACTATTGACTTGAAAAGTTAACTTTGAAGTTTAATTTACCAACTTTTGTAAGTCTGTTTCAGTGTTATAATTTTTATTGGGCCATGAATTTAGAATCCAATAAAAAAAGGTTTAGTTCGTATATCGACATTATAGGTTATAATTAGAGATCGGATATTCAGATGCATATTCACCTAAAGTTGAAATGTTGGCTAATATGGAATGCGCGTTTTTACCGTGTTTTGTGTGTTGTTTCAACTAACACTTGCATCTGGAGTTAAACATTAATTTGAAATAAATATGATCCAAGAAACCCGGCTATAATAAAAAAATACGAAGCCGCTTCCGTGCTTTCACAGCAAAATAGTAACATTAGGTAAATATGCATCCGAATATCCGATCACTGGTTATAATGTTAGTTATATTCAATAAACAAAAAAAAATAGAAATATTCACTAAACAAAAAAATATTTTTAATTCCAAGTAGAGCAGTGGCAGGATAAAGAATAAGTGATTTCGCTTGGGCAATGTTTGCTGGTTATATGAGATGACAACATGACCAACAAACAAATAAAATATGGCCAACAGCATTACATGGAACATTACAACAACACTCTAGATCTTAAGAGCGTACCGAATAGGGTTTATTCCCGGGGATTCCGGGACGAGAATTCCCAGAATTTATCCCTTATAAAAAATTCTGTAATCCTCATTTTCAAGAAATGTCGATCAATTCGAGAAATCATTTGTCTGGCATGAACAGCCTAGTTTGCGGCATATACCGGGTTTTGGACAATTTTTAATGTTTTGAAAAAAAAAAATGGGTGTATTAGGTGAACGGAGTAGAAGCCATCGCATAGAAATTTTTATTATTTTTATTTTTAAATAACATGTAATGAAATTGATCTAGCAATAAATACTACACATTTAAAGTAACATTTTCATACTAGAACAACAAAAACAGAAATTTGGAAAAAAAAACAATTTAAATCTATCGAAACTCAAATCATACGCACCCTACTCAATGCGCGGCATGTATCAATGATTTCGTAGCGCGGTCCTACCCTTTGAAGCCGGCCGATAGGCGGCCTCATCGATATTTCGCAGGCGCACGAGCCGCACACGCATCCCCTTCCGCCCGCGTCCCGCGCTCCTTTAGTCACCTGCGATGAATCTGAAGGCCTTCCTGCCTTCTATTCTAGTTACTCACACCATATGAAGATCGAGACGGTAAAAAAATGTCATCCGGTTTAAAATGAAACCTACCAAAGCAAAGTCATTAAAATTGAAATGGGACCACACGGGAACAACCAGCTTTCAAATAAAAAAAGTATCATCAAAATCGGTTCACCCAGTCAAAAGTTCTGAGGTATCAAACAAAAAAACCGGCCAAGTACGAGTCGGACTCGCGCAACGAGGGTTCCGTACAAACCTGCAGGTATTCACGTTTTATGCATAAGGTTTATGTTTATGAAATTAAATGTTTTTTATTTTATATTTGAGTTGACTGAATGAAAGGTAAATTGTGGTGTACGATTTATGACGTATTAAAAAAAAACTACTTACTAGATCTCGTTCAAACCAATTTTCGGTGGAAGTTTACATGTTTAATGTACATCATATATTTTTTTAAGTTTTATCATTCCCTTATTTTAGAAGTTACGGGGGGGGGGGGACATACATTTTACCACTTTGGAAGTGTCTCTCGCGCAAACTATTTGGTTTAGAAAAAATGAAATTAGAAACCTCAATGTCATTTTTGAAGACCTATCCATAGATACCCCACACGTATGGGTTTGATGAAAACATTTTTTTAGTTTCAGTACTATGTATGGGGAACCCCAAATATTATTGTTTTTTTCTATTTTTGTGTGAAAATCTTAATGCGGTTTACAGAATACATCTAATTACCAAGTTTCAATAGCATAGCTCTTATAGTTTCGGAAAAAAGTGGCTGTGACATACTCGGACAGACAGACATGACGAATCTATAAGGGTTCCGTTTTTTGCCATTTGGCAACGGAACCCTAAAAACATACAGGTTGCATATTCACGAAATAGTAATATTGCAATCAATCATTTATCGACGCTGCAGACGTCAATAAGTCGATAGCAAAAAGTCATCTTATTACAAAACACGAATGTTCAAAATATATGAGTACAATTCTACATTTTCCAATTTTTTGTTCCGTTCGTCCCAATGAAAAAAGACCAGAATCCTTCACTCGCATGTCTGTCTGTCACAGCCTATTTGCTAGGAATCTTCTACCTGGGTACGAACCCACGACCTGCAACTTGGTAAGTACCATTAGGCTAAACAGTATTTGCAGTCGGAATGTATGGAAAAACATGTTTTTAGTGTTTTATCACTTAGGTAAAGCCGCAAGCAGCAGGGCACACTTTTGAGATGGTACCCCTCTGGGCGCGAATCCTACTTGCACTTCTCCGGTTTTTTCTCCCTTACCTTGGTATTTTGATGATCCATGATTTCAATATAATTGGAGGGCATTACGAAACAACAAAGAGAATATAACCACTAGAGAGCATTGAGTTAAATAACTAGAGATGCAAACCAAACCAAAATGTGTCAAAAAACTGTTACCACTATTTAAACGCGACGACGTAGCTTTGACACTACTAAACATTTAAAAGTAAACATATATCTGTCTCACTCACACAAGTCGCAACAATAATACTGGCGCTTAGATAAGAAAAAGATCGCAATATGACATGCAATGGCGGGATGGGGTTGCCTACCCATGAGAAATTTTACCCAACTTTTAAGCCAACGTTATTCGTTAAATTATTTTTAAAATATTTGAATTATGTATTTCTTATTGAATGTGCGTCAGAATTATGAAAATAATTGAGTCTTTTTTTGTGGATGTTTTATTTATTAAATAATAGTGAAATCATACTCCGTTATGTATCGTTAGTTTTGTATATTATTGCCTTTTAGACTCTTTTTTTGTTAGTGAATAATTTGCTTTATTAGACGCTTGTCACATGCTCAAATTAGTGGGAAACAGAGGGTTAATTGCGGAACTTTTTATCCGTAGGAATTGGTTTAAAATTCATAGTTAAACAACATTCATTGCGTTATTCACGTTGCTGAGCCGACAATTTATTCGAACAAATGACGCAATGGTTTAGAAATAATCTTCAATCCCATTCAGATTCTGATAAATTGTGCGTTTCGCAATTAGGGTGCTGGTTTGCATCAAAGAAAACGTTTTATAACAAAAATAACGATAAAATAGAATGGAAGTATGTAAACTGTTTACAAGAAATTCAGGAAATTGAAGGGCTTAAAACAGGAACCAAACTAACTAACCGCCATATTTATTTCCGTACTGCATCTTAAGGCACCCTGTAACGATTTTTTATTTAAAAATATATTTAAAATCCTTTATTCCATAAACTAAAAACTCCCACAAATGTGGGAAATTAAAGCTAAGTTTTTAGTGGTAACACTGAACCTAATTTACAAAATTTTACATTTTATTGCTTTTTTACTTTGATATAAACACTGAAACAATAAACTTACGTGTGAAAAGTAATTCCGGTTAATTTATTATGTTTTTGAAATCTTGAATCACACTCTTTCACAACGCATTTACCCATTTCGGGGATATTTTCTGTCACGTGTCACTCGGTTGGCGTCACATAGAGCACTGAACTGACGTCAGCTACGCATAAGGCTGTGGCCTTATGTCCAGTGGCAACGCTTTGACGCGGTAATTGCTAATCTAGTGTAACATATATATCAATGCTAGAGAGCGTATAGGCCGATTTCTGCTTAGCACACGACTCACCACTGCGGGCCGGGGGACGAGGAAGAACGCGCGGCTGCAATTGGTCAATTCAAGGTCAAGTTGCGTAGGTATGCCCATCGTAGGGCTGCTCTACTTCATTAAGGGAAAATAGTCGATATCGATAAAATGGATTTTAAAATTGTGATAAATACTCAATTAAAATCAAAGAAATCATATTTAATCAAAATCAATCACTAATAAAATGAAAACTAGAGAATCCAAGAACAAAACTTTCGCCACTATCATATTCGACGAAATAGCAATCAGAAACGGTGTCGAATATCATCCCCAAGGCAGAAGGTACTATGGCCACGGTAGTTTTGGCGCCAGTTTACAAACGGATTGTCAAGACGAAGCTAAAGAAGCCACAGTATTTCAATAGAATAAAATTTTCATTCATTTAATTTAAATTTTCGATAAAGACTTTCAGCTATTAAAGGAAACAGCACTAATTTTTACGATAAAAATACAAAGTGAAAGTAAGGGATAGATGCATTAGAATTGTCTAATGAAAGAACGAGACTTTTCCAAAAGACATCAACGCGGGACTCACACAGTGTGCTGGTTTACCCAACCACCATTTTAAATAGACCCCTACGGTGGATCATAATCTGATTAAATCACAATAATTTTTCGTACTGTTTATTTACTGGTGAAAAGTTATGCAATCATTTTTGTAACTAGAAGTCTTGGAATGTTTCCCACACCACTTCACCACGCATGAAGGTATTTTGATGCGGTATAATTGCAGATTTAGTTATATTATTTGCAATAATTTAGCGTGCACAGAGGTCTAACAATTGGTCACAACTAAAATGGCTACTTGAACCGCAGCCTATGCATAGGCGACAAAATACTAATAGTTTTCGAGCGTCGGGGCACTGTATGCGCAGTCAAGTGGTTATATAGTCTTTGCGAAACAACGATTCAAAAATCAATACACAATTTTATGAAAAATATACGTCAAAGTTTTGAAATTTTGGTGTTATACAGAAGTATGATTTTTGTTTTCTAATTTTTATATTTCCGGTACCGATGTGTGTAGCTTATCATCTGGATAAAATATTTCGATAATTATAATGTACGCTTTTAGCGATAATTACTTTGAGACAATTTTATAATTTGTAAATTAATTTTTTATCGCAGTATGGGATCAAGCGACGTGTCGTTTAATTCGTTAATTTTCAAAACCTCAAGTTAATTTTGTGTGAATTGGTTAAATTCAGAAGAATATGAAGTGTTTTTAATGAAATAGTTCAATCTATGTTTTTAATCATTTTCTAATACTGTAACTAATCAATAAGTTCTAGGGAGTGGAACTAATCATCGCCTCTTTAAATTAGTTTCAAATCGAAACACGTTTTCAGCCGAAACTGTAACTGAACCTTATGCTCCTCTTCTAGTATCGACCGAAACTTACGAAGAAAAAGTTATACAGGATCAGTTTTTATCCAGTGCGCAAACTGTAACCATGGAGGCATGGATTTAGCATATCAATGTAGACCCCCCAGCGTAGAAAATTTTTGTCGGTTATACAAAAAAAAATCTGCTGTTCCATACATTTTGAGGTATTGCATTTTTCTATGAAATAGCTGATTTTTTTTGTAAAACCGACGAAAAATTTCAGCGCAAGGGGGTCTAGATTGATATGCTAAATTCATGGTTACAATTTACGCACTGGATAAAAACTTATCCAGTATAAATTAATGATATTATTCATCGTTTTTGGTGTATTTGTTACAAATGGTCAAGTTGTTGGGCCTGTTTGTTTGGCGAGTGAAGCAACACTACGAAACCCTATATCCAGGGAGAAGTCCTGTTCCTCATCACTGGTTTGCTTTTATTAACCGGGCGTAAGGAACACGGACGAGATCTTTCTCTTTTCTGTTCTCGTGAGCACCCACCTCTTGCCTTGCACGATAGGAAATCTTCTATGCCAAATCTCTTCTCTAGTCATTTGAAAAATATTGATAAAATCGAATACTTTCTAATCAAAACCGACGTATTTCAATAATAACATTAAAAAAAATAAAACGCAAACTGTCCTTATAACGAAAAACAAATCTATACAAATAAATAATCTATACAAATAAATAGAATTGGAGTTGTCTGTTTTTAATATTAAGATAACCACTTTTTACTAAGTGTATATGGATGTATACACGGTACATATACCAAAACAACATTTTTTACAATTTTTGTCTGTCTGTCTGTCTGTTTGTTCCGGCTAATCTCTGAAATGGCTGGACCGATTTTGACGGAACTTTCACTGGCAGATAGCTGATGTAACAAGGAGTAACTAAGGCTACTTTTATTTTAGAAAAAATTAATAATAGTTTAAAAAACCTAAAAACACGCTGAATTTTGAGACGTATGTCAGCGTAGTTTGTGACGTATGTCAGCGTAGTTTTCAAAGACTGTTTTTATGAAAACTTTTTGTTAAATACCTCACGGACGAAGTCGCGGGTAACAGCTATTACCTATAATATAACCTGAATTAATACATCTTACCGCGGTAGTACGTCCTCCTGCGTTAATTTCCGACATCCACTAGTGATTTATAAGATTTTTGTTTATGTGGCTATTTGTTCGAGCTAATATCCGAAACCGCAGGACCGATATTGATGAAGTTTGGTCATCATCTGCCTAGCCTCTTCGCAAGTATATTGGGGTCGGCTTCCAGTCTTACCGGATGCAACTGAATACCAGTATTTTACATGGAGCGACTGCCTATCTGACCTCCACAACCCAATGGGATAAAACTTTGAACCCTCACACAGACATACGTCCCCAATAAAGATTTACTTCTAGCTCAGCTCCAAATATTGTCATTCGAACTACGTATACTTACAAAGTTTCATTACATTACGACCATTAGAAGTATGTTAAAATTGACTTCCAAAATTTTCTTACAGTATTTGTTTGTTGATTAAATATTAAATGAAGTTAAATAAGCTTGTTAAAAATAGTTTTATAATGAATAAACAAGGAGGTCATTTGAAAATAATTGAAACAATCTTTCATGTTCTGCATCAAAACTTCTGGAATACAGTATCTTAACATAAAAGTATGTCTGTAAAATCAAGTTAATTTGCGAAATCGGTGCAGCTCGCTACAGCTCCGTCGCCTTACGGCGGCTTCGGGCGCCTGAGGGTTGCTTCGGGCGCCTTATAGCTGCCTCGGTAGTCTTAAGCATACCTAAGGACGCCGTGGCTGGTTTCGGGTAGCTTGGGCAAAATTAAGAATAGTTCGGATGGCAGACACGTCGCAGACCAGTCGTAACGTTAAGTGAAAACAGTTGTGCGTGTTGTATTGATAATGGTGGATTGGGACTTAGTTTTCATTGTTCATCTTGCTGAAGAAGATGAACTTGGAGCTTTAAGGCAAAAAAGAATAAGCTTTGGAAGCATGTGTATCAACTTTTCTTCTGTCGTCGTTAAATAAAATGCAACAACCTCATTAATTACACGTTTAGGTTTATACGTCTAATTAATGAGGCTGTTGCCTTTTATTTTCTTCTGGGTGTTGCCAAGCTAATGTAGGCGCTGTGGTCAACGTTATGACTGTTCTGCGACGTGTCTACCACGAAAATGCCACCCGAGCTACCCGAAGACAGCCTCAGCGTCCTTAGGACTGCCGAGGCACCCTGAAGCCGCCCGAAGCAGCTCTCAGGACCGAGCTGCACCAAGTGGGCCAAGTAGGCCTTAATGTCATAATAAAATTTTGAGATAAGTGGTGTAAAAGGTCATGTAAGTAGATAATTTTGGGAAATGGTTAATAAACTTCAAACTTTAACTGTTTGATGTTTTAGAAAATAATGACAAATCGAAAGGTTTCTTTATGTATTAGGTACTTAATGGAATAGCAATTGAGACAATTCAATCTGAGAGTTTAGGACTTAAATGAATAGTGGTTATCAGTGACGAATTCTGAAGTTTCACAAATGCATAAAAATGCAATCGTTGCAAATGGATCACTTTCACGTCCTGAAAGTATTGGGTTGGCACGAAAATAATGAGACACTAAAAAACTCTACTCCTGTTGTTTTTCTAATCAATTGTTTTCGACCACATTCTAGTATATTATAGAACATTCTAGGTGCTTCAGTCCTAGTGGTATATAAAAGCGCACGCACGATTAATTCAGTCAGTTTCGTCGGTTTAACACTTTTAACGAAGTTGATACCTACGTAGCCACGTTCTTCAACTCACGGCCCGCTGAGTTCTGGGCAATAGGTATCCAGTCCTTGCCTATACGTTGGCAAGAAGTCATAGATGCTCATGGCGAGGAATTGATTGAGTAAATGTATAGTAAAATAAAAATGTTAGAATTTAAAATGTAAAAACAAACTGTCTCATTTATTTCGTGCCAAGCCGATAATACGTCAAATTACAAGTCCCCGTGTATATTATCATCATCATCATCATCATCATTTTGGCCAAAAAACGTCCGCTGCTGGACATACGCGTCCCCAAGCACCGACACTTGGACTGGTTTTGTGTTTTACTCATCCTATATATTTGTCATCTGTCCTTGATATACATGCAAATTTTCAAGTAAAACGTCCGATTTAATTGAAAATTTGCACATGTGTATCAAATGTCTTTTTGTGAAAATTATGTTGATAGATATACCTGCACCCTAATTGCGAAACGCACAATTTATCAGAATCTGAATGGGATTGAAGATTATTTCTAAACCATTGCGTCATTTGTTCGAATAAATTGTCGGCTCAGCAACATAAATAACGCAATGAATGTTGTTTAACTATGAAAATTAAACCAATTCCTACCGATAATAAGTTCCGCAATTACCCCTCAGGTCAAGCTAGTAAATCCGTGTGAATAAAAAGTACCATAAAAATGATAAGAAGGTGGTAATGCAGGGCGACATACAATGTCTGATTCATATTATCTAATCTAAAGAGGAAAGTTACATTTATTAAAATACTGAACCATAGTGACAGACTCCACTGATTCATAATGAATGAATAACTGTGTTGATTCAGAAGCAAAGTTTGAAGTTACTATAGAGAGACAAAGAAAAACGATGAGCAAACTTACATAATGGTTAAGCTTGACACAATACACTTTTATAGACACCAACCCTTGATTACCAATCGTCAGACAGTTTGACCTCAATCATTCTGTCTAGCCTTTTCTTAAGAATGATACTGTCAGCTTCCAGTCTAACCTGATGCATCGGCATACATTTTTTTTACATGGAGCGACTGCCTATATGATGTCTATAACTCAGTTATTGGATTAACTTAGTTATTAGAAACCTGCGTAATACCACTTTGTAAGCCTGTTTGTCAGACTTTTGTAATTCTGACTCGATAACTGTCAAAGGTCTATGAATGACAGCTAGATCAAAGGTTAACGTGCTTTCTGAGGCACAGAGAGGGTCTTAATGTGATAAGGATGACCATCCTTCATTCGACCGTGGCAAGTGTAGCTTAACCTGTTGTTGTTATCAGTTAGCCACAAGCCCCTCTCGTCAGAAAGTTCCACATATATTAGAAAACGATTTAACCTTAACAACCTTTTTAAAATTATTTAATTGTATGCTGGAATAAAGATACACTCGAGACGTTATGGCTTTTAAATTGTGTCTATATTTACGACATTCAATCAGTAAAATTTATCTAAATAGTCAATACATTATAAACTAATAACACAAATATAGATAAATCCAGTCATTTTATCAGTATGAGGTTTACAAACCCACAATGTACAATTTGGTATATTTCCTTTTTATAAATAACCATTTACTTTTGACCACATTGTGAATTGTCATGTGGAACATATGACACAAGAGATACAGAACTAAACTGATTAAGGTGACCCTTACAAGTCGATTTTGATGTTGTTGCTATGTCCACCGTATGTGTACCAAATGCAGGCAAATAAGTCATAGACCTGCCTACTTTGTTTCCAACTATTTTGGGGGTCTGCATACTAAACTGGATGTAGCTCTTTAACAGTAATTTACATGGAACAACTGTCTATCTAACTTCCACAACCCAGTTATTGAGTAATATGATATCCACTAGTAAAACTGGGTGTCAGACTTCCAGGTTTCTGACGACCCATAATGTCTGTTGCAAACTCTGGACTGAGTATACAAACTGAGTCTAGGACACAAATGTGCTCAGTACAATAAGATCTACCGACACCTAATAGGGTTGAAGCGCTACTGTAGTGCCTCTAGAATGTTCCCAGAAGCAAGGCTGAACCCAGACAAGCAAAATTGCATCATCCATGTACATCCTGTACATGGATGATGCAATTTTGTATGTGTAGAAACAGTATAGAACTTTTTATGGACATTGCTGTTAGGATATATACTACCAACATATACCAAGCTCTACAAGCAGTGGTTACTTATAGCTGTGTAAGCTATTTTTCTTATAATTTTCTTATTAGTAACTTTTTTTTAATTTATGGGTTTAGTGGTTTGTAATAAACATTTATTTATTTTATATTAGCTGATCTGGCAGATGATATCCTGGCCAATTTTCAATAATTTATATGAAGTTCCTATGTAAAATGCATTATTCCAGATCTTTTGGCTGTTCCTTTAGGTTTCTTTTTATTTTCAAATCCAAATTTTGAATCTAATTCAAATGCAATAAAAACGCATTAGCCAATTAAAAAAAAAAATATTTTTAAAAATTGGTTAAGCCGTTTTTATATCAGAAAGAATGAAAGAATAAGTTAGTAAAATAAAATGGGTAATATGAAAGAAGATGAGACAAAAAATAAGTTGGTTTGTCTATTTGCTTAGGTTATCTTGATAACTACATAGAAACAAGTACTTTACATATCAGATAAATAAACACACTGCAGGCCTTGTACAACATGCTATAGGCATCACCACAGAATCATTATAAACTGTTAACCTAGGTATGTTACTTCTTGTTACTAAAGTTTTCAAGTTTGATTTTATGTAGTACGCACGGCCACAGGTCAAGCGATACATTTCCAGTATAAGCTGAGTTCTCACTGAAAGAAAAGCCTATACAATGTGAGGTCAGCTAAAACTGGAAATGTTTACATTGATGTGTAGCCGTGTGTACCAATGTAGATGATTATTTTTATGATTTCATGACAGTGAATCATAATATCAATTTCACAATAGTTTACCAAAAGCCTGTAAGCAAAACTATTGAAACTATCCTGTTATTCCTAGTGTACCACAGAAATTGACCAGTATACATCATTTTTAGCATGTGTACTAGAATTTTTTGTTGATGTGTAAGCACTTCACTTAAGGCTGATTCTGCTTTTGAGCCTTTAACAGCTCTAGCTAGATCAGACTCTTGAAATATTCTCTCAGTATTGATTTATTCACCTTTCAAGATATAATGATTGTTCTCTATGCAATTCATATCTGTTTATTTATGGTAAGTAATAATCTGAAAACAAACTTTCCACAATATTATTTTAGTTCAGATAAAAATAGCTGTTGTGTGGACTAAGTGTGGTCTATAAACAGTAGCATTTACCCATCGTATTATTGTTTTCCACGAATGATTCTGTTAATGTAGCCAATTCGCTTTTATAAGGTTTTGTGTTTTCACGAAAATGTTCTGTACTTTTTATATTGCAGAGCTGTTATTGTACGGATTACTGCATCTGAGTATTAACAGTAAAATTAAAAGTATTGTTCGATTATATCTAGGTAAAAAATGAAATAGATACATTTTTAAAGGTAGGCAAGTAACGGTGGCGGGCTGAAGCACGCAGCCAACCACATCCGTAACATAACGTATGGCGAAGAAGAAAATCACGTAATAGATGATTTGGCAACCAATATCGTGCATCGTAACATAATACACGAATAATTATAGTAAACTATGACAGTCAAAACCAGCCAATGCTATATTACCAAACGATCATGACTTTCCGTATGCACAATATGGCGACAACAGAAAACAAAGAATAGCTGTAAAGTGGCAATATCTTACCTGAGACAACTCTTGATTCGTCTGCTTGAAGTTCTTCTTACTTAAATTTACAACGAGATAATTGATTTGCGATAAGCTAAACGTTAAAGAGTCCAGGTTCATAGTTCCATTAATGCAAAAACGAAAGCTTCAAACACGTTTGAAGCTTTCTCGATTTTCGAGGGATTACTACGGTAAACTTGTGATCTTTAACAGTTTTTCTGCGAACTAACAATAAGCCTAAGGCCAACATCACCAATTCTATTGTTCACTTCGTTAACATAATTTTAACACCCTACACTGCAATTTTTAACGTGGAAATTCAGCAAACGATGACGAAGGCACTCGCTCGCTCGCTCCATGCTCGCTCGCGATCGTCGCGACGCACAAGTCGAAATCGGTTCTCAACCTCGTAATACCAACATAACCAATCAGAAAATGTTGCTATTTAGCATATTTTAGGATAGAAGAAGTCCATAACTAAAGCGTAAAAATCACCTTAAATATCTATTAAATTATTTATCTACTGTAACAAAAACTTGAATTTACTGATGTCATACATAATTGCAGCCCCCAATTATTTCTAATAAAATATTGTGTTATAAAATTATTTATTCGTGCAACACCAAAATTAAATCCCATGAAATTAGTACTAAAATAAAATAAAGTTCAATGCCTTCATTGAGCAAAAGCAAATTTGTTTGAAAATTCGACCATGCTTTTAAAAATAATTGAATAAATTTGTATCTCTCTTTGTACGCAAAATCAGTCGTGGAGTTGTGGACACCAGCCCGGTCTACCTACCTATCTCTCTTTCCAATTAAATATTAGTTTTCTGCACTCCTTCTCCATATACCTACACTTTAATAAAATTGTGCTAAACATACTTTAAAAATTACCGCTTAATTTTCGTAAAAAGTTGTACAAACACAGATTAAGCAAAATATGCTTCACTTATACAGATTATTTCATTGATTAGTGGGTTTTTTTATAATAATTGTAGGTAATTCAATGAAAAGAGAAAAACCGGCCGAGTGCGAGTCGGACTCGCGCACCGAGGGTTCCGTACAAACCTGCAGGTATTCACGGTTTATGCATTAGGTTTATGTTTATGAAATTAAATGTTTTTTTTTTTTTTTTTATATTTGAGTTGACTGAATGAAAGGTAAATTGTGGTTTACGATTTATGACGTATTAAAAAAAAACTACTTACTAGATCTCGTTCAAACCAATAGGGAAGATGCAAAAATAATATTTATGAAAATTGTATGATTAAAATGTTAAAAAAGTATAAAAGAAGGGCCACTGCAATGTTTTTATGTTACATAATGTTCATTTTTAACAATAAATAAGAGTTAAAAATGACTTGAAACAAAACGTATTTCAAAACACCAATCAGCGTTTATAACAAGAGTGACGTCACCTCACTCCTGTTATGACAACTTAGGGTGCTTTCCGAGTTGGAAAATATCGCTCACGGCGCTCACAGCAATAATTGGCGTTCCGATTTGGATATCACGATTATGACAGCTGACAACTGTCAACAATTCGGTACGCTCGTGAACGCGCTAACGCTACGTCCTACGTAACGCTACGTCCTACGTAGGCGAATCAAAGCGAACGCGATTATGAAGCGGTGACACGCGAACTCAACGCGATGCGGTGCGACGCGGCGGCTATGTCCTACGTGCACGCGAATCGTCTCGCACAGCCGCCACTGACGCCGCCGTTCAGTGGGCACTGTGGATTTGTCATGGACGGACGGAAACAAATTTATTGGAAAATTCATATCTTAAATATCAAATACTCAAGAAGTATGAACGGCGAAGAAGTGGGACTAATGTTGTATACTTAGAAAGTCCCAGTTAATTTGGCCCAATCCTCCCATTCGCGGTATAATAATAACCGGTTGTGATATTTTATATTCCTTTTATCCTATAATATAGGACGTTCTTGGATAGCATTAATTAAAATTTCTATAAACCCGAAATTATAACCAAAAAAAAAAAATACGACGGCACCGCATCCAGTTCGCGCGAAAATATCAAGCCAACTGATCGCGTTCGCTTCGTTTCGCGTCGCTCCGCACCGCACGCATGTGCGTTTGGGCACGTAGGACACTTCAATAGGTTTCGACTGTTTGTTGTTTTCGCGTCGCGCCGCGCCGCTTCGCGTTCGCGTCTAGATCGCTCACGCAGGACGTCGCGTAGGCGGATCAAAGCGATCGCGATTATGAAGCGGTGACACGCGAACTCAACGCGATGCGGTGCGACGCGGCGGCTATGTCCTACGTGCATGCGAATCGTCTCGCACAGCCGCCACTGACGCCGCCGTTCAGTGGGCACTGTGGATTTGTCATGGACGGACGGAAACAAATTTATTGGAAAATTCATATCTTAAATATCAAATACTCAAGAAGTATGAACGGCGAAGAAGTGGGACTAATGTTGTATACTTAGAAAGTCCCAGTTAATTTGGCCCAATCCTCCCATTCGCGGTATAATAATAACCGGTTGTGATATTTTATATTCCTTTTATCCTATAATATAGGACGTTCTTGGATAGCATTAATTAAAATTTCTATAAACCCGAAATTATAACCAAAAAAAAAAAATACGACGGCACCGCATCCAGTTCGCGCGAAAATATCAAGCCAACTGATCGCGTTCGCTTCGTTTCGCGCCGCTCCGCACCGCACGCATGTGCGTTTGGGCACGTAGGACACTTCAATAGGTTTCGACTGTTTGTTGTTTTCGCGTCGCGCCGCGCCGCTTCGCGTTCGCGTCTAGATCGCTCACGCAGGACGTCGCGCAGTGCTTTCTCAACGTCAAACTTCAAACCTCACAAGCACAGACTACAATATAATATAGGGTACTTATAACTCGCTTTGCACCTGAGGAAGAATGATTGTATATTGATTTTGAAAATGGAAGAACAATAACAGTGTAATCTTACTTCAATGTAATCTTACTTACATATTAAGATTCAATAAATGTTGATTTAATTAATGTTTCTATTTTGTAGTTTTTCTTCTAACATTCTGTAAAATAACATATGATCTAAGTTGTTTAATTACTTAAAACTTAAGTTATACACAATGTAACAGTGTAATGTTGTGGTTCCGGACGTAAAGAATAACACCATCCGATTTCTTCCCGTGGGTGGGTGTCGTAAAAGGCGACTAAGGGACTTACTAGAGAATGGGCAGCAGCGTTCTCTATGCATTTTACCACCATACTGCGATCGCCAACCCGCCTGCCAAGCGTGGAGATTATGGCAAAGCCCCCCAAATTGGGGGAGGCTTATATTCCTGTGGACGTCTTTCGGCTGATGATGATGATGACACAATGTAACTGATAGGTAATTCATTTTTGGCAACTACATAATAAGATTTATATGCCAAGTAGCAAATTTCTTGCAATTTTATACCTTTGCGCCATATATGTATTGGGATAGGTATGTAAATAATGTTCAACACTAATAGTAATCAAATACTTTTATTAGCAATAAATTAGAATCACTGTTTAATCAGACTGAACCTCAGGTGCCCCGCCTGACCTCCAGGCCACATTTTTTTCCTAATTATAATATTAATATAAGAAACATATAAAACAGTATATAATAAGTCTTAAGTACTAATATATCAAATCTGTATCAATTCTAGTAAATATTATGTAAAATCATAGACACAGTACAAGTAACTGCTGATAAAATTCATTAATAAAAACCACAAATATACTACTACTTCAAACGGATACCTATCTAACAAATCTTAAAATTAAATAGATACTACTAATTCAAACAGGTACAAATCAAAGCTTAAAATCTAATAAAAATCACAAATATATTATTAATTCTAACAGGTACTGATCAAATCTTATAAACGTGATAAAAATCAGAAGTGGACCTATACTACTAATTAAAACAGGTATCAATCAAATGCAAAACTTATAAAGATCTACAAAAAACTAATTATGCATTTTGTTTAAACACTACTGTAAAATTTTCATCTTTTTCCTATGCTGTTGCTCTTGAATTTCTGTATCTGTTTTCCATATACTTCTTCAAATCTTTTCTATAATCTTTTAATATACAATCAAATTTTCTTTTCGATTTTTGTGGACTATCATTTTCATTTGGTGGAGGTCCAATTTCTGACACCAGCGTTACAGGATTAGCCCATCCAGTTGAGCCAAATAATTCATTAATTAGCTGCAAAAAAAATATATCTTTATTAGCATTACATTACAAGCACCTGAAGCATTTTATCATAAATTAATCTATATTTAACAGTGACAAAATGTTATAGGGTTTTTCTTTGTGGAATTATTCAGTAGCAGTCCAGAGTCTGGAATTGTGCCCAGTTGATGTCAATAAGCTCGCCCCCTATTACATAGGACTTAAACATAACTGGTGAAATGTCGGTGTACTATAAGTACACATCTGCCTAGCCCTTCAGAGAGACAAAGAGTGATGATATGTTCTTTTAACAAAATTAGATATGCATTCATAAATTATTAGTAATAACTTTCTACGCCATTAAGGTATTTGATTACACAAAGTTGGCAATTGTAACATATTTACATAATAAAGAAATAAGTAAAGTAATAAAATTATCTTACATCAAAGTACGGCCATGTTGCCTATCATTTCTAGACGTGGCATTATGATCCACTATCTTTTTTAAATGGTTTTTTAGGCTATTAATTTTTGACCGGCACTGGGTACCATTAACATTATGTTGTGCGTCGCACATCTTTGCTATGATATCATATACCATCTTATGACTCATTTTTTCAAAAAGCTCTCTATTTTCACCATATAATGCGAGTGCATCAACAACAAAATGCATCCCTCGTTCCATATAAATAGTGATAGTGACTCTTGATCTACTGAAATAAAAATAAGCACTTTTTACTAATATACTACATTAATTGTTTGTGAGGATTTATCTTACTGAATTCACCAATATTGGCTGAATGGATTTGAATGAAACTTGGCACATAGATAAACATACCCTGGAATAAAACAGGATATTTTTAATATAAGTACTGAAGAAAATGCTTTTATAACTTTTTAATTGATAGAATCTGAGACAAGTTCTTGTACCAAAATAATTTACTGTCAACATTGACCAAAGCATAGAACACTTGTATCTTTGTTATAGATTAAGTATTGGAATAAAACTGACCACATAAACTGTCACATGATATTTTATTGAAACAGATCAGGCACATTCAGCTATAGCATAAGTATCTGCTCATAACCAGTTATAAATACTTACCATATTGTTCTGTTTGTTCACTCAGCAGTGATTCTGGTTGTTGGCTGTACATATTTGCATCAAAATCATGCACCAATTGCTGTACATATTCTCTATTTTTAAACAGCGAGTACCAGTTCAATGAACATTTTTTATTGATAAGACACTGGTTGTAGACACTATTAAACTGCAGGTTAGATCTTGCTAACGTTGTGATGTGTAAAACATTTTCATAACAATCGTTTGAACAGTCTAATGTGAGCATGACAGAAATTTGTCGCTCGTTAGGCTCGTCGGCTATATTCACTTGAATACTCATGATTGCTTAATAGTTTTCCTTTTTATAAACACTATATATTTGTTTATCTTGTTTTGTTAGGTTGCGATTGTAACCAGAAGCACAATTTCGAAAATGTAATGATATGTATTCCACTCAAAACAAAACAACACAACTTGAACACAACTGTCAATTTGACAGCGCTCACGGTGATATCGGTTTGAGGCATGGTCGGCGTTATCGCAAGATGGCGCCTGTCATGACGTCATCTATGACGATTCACGGGGCAGCGTTATCGCGCTCACGCCAACTCGGAACGGGTGTTAGCGCGCTCAAATCGATGTGAGCGTAACACGGAACGCGCCCTTATTGAGGCTATGGATGTAAAAGTTAATATTATTTTATGGGAATATTAATTGCATTTTTATTGTAAAAAATGGAAGGTAGGTTTATAAAAGCAGATTCCAGGAATTTACTAAGAGTTATTTTTCAGAAAAAGTTTTCCTCCACCCATTTTATTTAAACTTTAATCCAATTTTTGACGTCATTCTCCAACTATAAATGTAATACATGTTATAGACAAGTTTGTAAGTATTAGGTAGGTTACTAACGTGTTTTCACGTACAAGCAGATTTACTAAACATATAACAAGTATATTCGCTGACTTATTACGTCAAAGTGATCTTCACAGTTCACAGCATCGAATAATGCAAAAAGGAAAGAAAGCTATGCAATGAAGAATGAATGATGCATGATGATGATGTGATGTATTGTGGATTGCAATAAAGTTTTGAGTATTGAAATGGTGTTTGGAGAAAACTGAAATTTCTTTTCGCAGCTTGAAACCAACTTTTTCTCAGTTTTGGGTCTCAAGGTCCAGTCAAAAACAATTTATTTGGAAACATTGTTTAAGTATACACGGACTCACTGGCTGGATTATTAGTGGTATTCATGGACCTAAAAAAAACTCTTTTTTTAGGTCCATGGTGGTATTGTTATGATCACCTGATGTTGACGGATAGTCCATTTTAAATTTTTCAAAAAAAACTATCTCAAATGTCGAAAAAATATGCAAAAGTATGAAAGCCGACCAACAAATACAACCAGTGACAGACAAGAATGACGTCATCGGAACTATAGGTCCGTTTTCGCGGGAAAATTTAAACTGTCAATTTAAAACCTCATTTTTTCCGATAAATTACAATATTTTAATTTTTTTATATATTTGTGGTCTATTCTACATGGAATTCTTTAAAGTAAAAACAAAAATAAAAATATTGCATGTTGCCTATTTTCGGTGGAAGTTTACGTGGTAATGTACATCATATATTTTTTTTAGTTTTATCATTCCCTTATTTTAGAAGTTACGGGGGGGGGGGGACACATTTTACCACTTTGGAAGTGTCTCTTGCACAAACTATTCGGTTTAGAAAAAAATGATATTAGAAACCTCAATATCATTTTTGAAAACCTATCCATAGATTCCCCACACGTATGGGTTTGATGAAAAAAATTTTTTGAGTTTCAGTTCTATTTATGAGGAACCCCAAATATTATTCATCTTTTTATTTTTGTGTGAAAATCTTAATGCGGTTCACAGAATACATCTACTTACCAAGTTTCAACAACATAGCTCTTATAGTTTCGGAAAAAAGTGGCTGTGACATACTCGGACAGACAGACAGACAGACATGACGAATCTATAAGGGTTCCGTTTTTTGCCATTTGGCAACGGAACCCTAATTATAGAGAAGAAAACTCTTTTGTGCTCAATTAATAATAATAAAAAAGAACTTAGCGGTAACAAACCACATTTTTAAATACAGGTCTACATGATTCGTCTGGTTGAAGTTTGTAAATTGCTCTACATTTATTTTTTTTGTGCAATGCATGCATTATTATGATCGGTGTGGTTACCCCTTATTATCAAACCATATCACAACAACGACTCGTCATAAATACGTTATATGATATTATTGTCGTTGCTTCTAACCTGTTTCAGTGCATATACTAAATTATTTATTATTTTCGAGATACTATCCACTTAGCGTATTTTCCAATTACCATAATTATTGGTCTTAAGACAGTTACGTCTGAAAAATTTTTTTTTGATCCTACAATTCTATTCTTAAATTTTTGCTATATTTCGTTTGTAATGTACTGATGATTATTTGATTAAAACTGCATAAAGACGGATTTGTTTAGATTTATAGAGTTTTTTTAAAATGTTCATTAAATTATAAGTTATTCGATTGTGTTGATTATGTCAGTCTCATTATCACTAACCGTGTTACTTTTGCTATCGGATGTAAGGATATTGGAAATAGCATCGACAAATAGTCCACATTCATGATTTGTTTTATCAGTAATATAATTTTGATTACGTAGAAATAGGATTGGCCCCAGAACACTTTCTTTTGGGATGCCAATTTTGTTATATGTCGTTTTTGTTATCTATTATAATAATGGTTATCCGCTGTTGTCTTATATTCTGGTGCAATGACATCCATTGAACTCCAGCTCCTCTAATCCCGATTTTTTGTATCTTCTGCAATAATACATCATGAGACACTAGGTCAAATGCTTTTGCTAAGTCAAATAATAACCCTGTAGTAAAATGATTTTGGTTCCGTGTAAAATTCTGGTATTCAGCTGCATCCAGTTAGATTTGAAGCCAACCTCAAAGTATTTGGGAAAAGGGCAGATGATGCACGATATCGTTTCCTCCAGTCTTCGAAGGGATGAAGGTGTTTTTTTTGTAGTTTCATATTAAATTTTACGCACAGTTACAGGTCCAGCTATACATTTCTAGTTTTAGCTGACTTCACATTGTATAGACTTTTCGTACAATGAGTCATGATGTCAGCTTATACTGGAAATGTATAGCTTGATGTTTGGCAGTGCGTACTCGTTACAGAAGTTTGTACACAAAGACATTTAAATATATTGAAAAGTTGGGACAAAAGGAATAAAACCATAATTCCAAGTATTGCTCAGATGCGCAACATACATAATACGTGCTTACACACATCCTGTTCAGCAGTGGCCCCGTAGTCATAGCAGAGTCATAGCACGCGCGATTGATTTGAATTATCTTTTTGGTCTTCGTTCTGTTACAATCTAAAAATTATATTAATAAAAAATAATCAAATTAATCAAAAAAAAAAAACAATAAAGTTCAAAATATTTTTTTATGTAATCTTTGATAATGTTTAATTTCAGACCATAGATAAGGTGAAATAAGTTGGCTAGCTCTACTGACTGACTACGGTACTGGCTATACCGTATGTCGTCTGTGGCTAGCTCTCCTAAAGTAAATAATATACATATTTATATTCTGTAGACCAGCTTGACGTCAAATCGTCAATGAAAAGATTCCAGAATCGCCTTGGAATTAGGTTAGATTTTGTTTTTAAAATTGTATTATTCTCAAGTATTGGTTTTTAAATTGAACTTTGTAACATATTTTCCTAAGTAGGTAAATCGTTCTGCGTTTGACAATGTACTCCACCAGATCTATACGGAACTGTTTCTTTGTAGCTAGCTTTGTTTTCAATTTGGTGCTTGTATTTACTTATTTTATTCAATCTTTCAAATTCCGTGTTAGGTGTTCACTATTTTAAGATATCATATTTTTCATTAATATTGAAAGGCTCCGTTATGTAAATAAACATAATTTTTAAAATAAAACCTACCTCTGTTATGTAACTTAGTCACGCCTGATGAGCTATTGCTTATTGAAAACAAATCATAGACTAATATTGTTTGTTTACGAATTGTGGTCTAGTAGGGTTATTAAAAATGATGCGACTAAACAAAAAATAATGAGACCATGTTTGATACTACGCTAAAAGTATTTTCAGAATCTTTTAATATTTGTTATATTGTCTTGTTTGATGATTAGTCCTTTACCATGTCTTAATTTTGTTTGGCAGATGAACTTATAAGATTATTATTGTCCTCAGGTATATGGCAGTAATAGGATTCATTCGCCATAACCTGGTGAGCATAGCTTTCCCGGTTTTAACTACTGCATTCATTTATCTTGACTGGAGCCACACAAAGACCTGGAAATTACAACAGAACGCCCAGAACTAATATGGCTATCTTTGGCATCACTCTGCGTTATGCCTGGTTTGCCGTTCCGATTGCGGGCTTCCTCTTAGGTAAATTTGTGGATGACCAAGAAACATTGAGGATGATTAGTTACAGGGACAAGTCTCAACTCTATGGAACCCAGGGCAAGGAAAAATCACCTCCAACATGGCCTTGAAGTTATTTGTATTTTAGTGTTTGTTATGTTTCAGTTAAAATAAAATAGTCTTATTGAATATATTTGTTTCAATTATGATACTACAAGTTTTGAAGGGCTTTTTTTTATGGGAAATCAAATGACTTCTCCCGCTCTGGGCGGAGCGAGAGGGCGTGTCAGACTTTTACTGACTAAAACCCACCCGTGTTCCTTCAGTTGCCCATGTGCCAGGGTTACGGTATCTCTTTCGAACAATCACGCGACCCTGGCAGGAGTTTTTCTTTTTGTGTTCGGTAGCCTATTTATTGAGGAAGGCTATAGGCTATATATATACAGGGTGTGGCGTAAGTAGTGGTCCACCGTGCAGGATTCGATGAACCAGATAATTAACTATAACAATTAAAAATTTTAAACATTTTTGGGAGCAGTGGTGACCCAGGGAGCAGTGGTGGCCTAGTGGTAGCGGCCGCGACTTACGAGTAAGTAGGTCGTGAGTTCAAACCCAAACAGGCGAATTACTTTGTGTAAATTATTTCATCGCCACTGCTCTCAAAACGGTGAAGGAAACCATCGTGAGGAAACCAGCATGTCTTAGTACCAAAAATTCGAAGACATGTGACATCTACCAACACGCACTGGGCCCGCGTGGTGGATTATGGCCCACTCCCTCTCACCGAGAGAAGGCCTGTGTCCCAGCAGTGGGAACATTATAGGCTGATGATGATGAAAACGAATATACCCCATACAGTTTCTTGATAAGTAGCGCGTGAACTTGCTCTGTGCGCGTTCCAACATTTGGCCTCATGCGGAGTCCATATGACAGCACTATGTTCTAGATGGCTCCTGACAAGTGCGTCATACAGGACCCTGACTGTTGCAATGTTGGTAAAGTGCCTAGTCTGTCTCAGAACAAATCCCACGTTTCCAAATGCCTTTTTACAGATCCCCGCAATAAGTTGCGTACATTCTTTCAGGAGTGACAGCAACCCTCAAATCCCGTACTTCAGACACTCGTTGCATACGCGCTTCGCCAACCACGTACTTGCCGTCTCATCATCGAGCACTTCGAAACGTTGAAGGAAAGCTTGTTCTCTTGACTTTATACCATCACCCTATCTATATCCTCCTACAATCGTTCGCAATCAGAGTCACTCTCTTTACCTCGTGCAGCAACTTAAGGCGCGTAGGAGCCTCGTTAACCTTGCGCATATGGGCGGAGCGAAGCACAATACTCCCACACACCTGCAACCAGCGGCCGGCGGCGGCGCGCTACACTAAAACGACGACCAAAGAATATTCAGTGGCGGACGTAGGTGGGTTTTTTGCCAGCGATTCTAGAAGGTACCGAATGGTGGATCCTCCGTGGGTGGATCCAAGGCTAATACTTTTATAGATAGACGCAAATATTTTATGTTTCTACTGGACATATTCCTTTAAACATGTAGGTATGTGACTGATTAAAGTAAGATAAGAAAATATATTTATTTGCACGAACGTGTGTGTTCAAACTTGAATAAAAACGCGCATGTAGGATAACTTACTTTTGTTTTATTAAGTATATTACATTGCATTCTAGACTGTAAATATTACTATGAATAACTGTAGAAAAAAATCTGGCAGGTCACAGGAACAATCCGCGACTCCCACATCCCCCTTAAACTTAAGGGGAAGATATATAAAAGCATGGTCAGACCTGCTGTCTTGTATGGGTCAGAATGTTGGACCATAAAAGGGATGAATGAAAGGCAATTGCATGCAGCTAAGATATTCATGTTACGCGAATGGATAGAATAAGAAATGAGTACATAAGAGGAAGTCTGAAAGTTTAAGCCTATCAGTTATTGGTAGGTAACCAAAAAAGGCACTTTTGAACGTCAACTGTTACATGAAAAAAGAATTGATTCTAGTTGCCCCTTCCAAAAAGTAGATTCGTATGGAGAAGAATGGGCAAGAAACTCCACCGTTACTCTTTTAAAATAGTTTTCAGTATTTATATACAATATTTATACAATTATATGTGAAGACGATGCACCTACAATAAAAATTACCATACCACAGCAGGTAAAAGAACTGAAAATGAAGCAATGAGAGATAAATTGATTATTATGATAGATACATGGTGCTCACATATTTACAAAACAATTTTTTTATTAGCAATAATACGAATTTCCTAATATATTTACAAGTTACAAGTGTATGAGTTACAGTAATTACAGAATGTAAAACAGTGTCATAGAAGAAAAAAATAAAAATAATATCTATATAATTAAGTTATCAACCGGTTTGATAAACTCTAAGACAAAAACATTGCAAAGGCAAGAATACGAATTTCCTAATGTTTTTACAAGTTACAAGTCAGTGTATGAGTTACAGTAATCACAGAATGTAAATCAGTGTCATAGAAGAAAAAATAAATATTCTCTACAGTCTACACAATTAAGTTAGTAACCAGTTTGATAAACTCTAAGACTGTCCTATGGAGCGAGATCAGCATGTTATTGTGTTATTTATTTATTTTCGTATATATTTACGTCCGGCACCACACGGTACTTATTTATACCTATATCTTTATGTATAAATAAGTACGTACTTGTTATTTCGGATGAACCTAAAACTATTTTGAAGTTGCTCATTCGGACCGCATTCAAGTTCTCCCGAGCTTTGCATACGGCGGCGGCAGGAAAAGCGGTAGATAGTAATACAAGGGCTCGGAATGCGCAAGTCAAATGCTATCGATTGAAGTGGTGACTTGTGCACTATCTTGATGCCTATGTCTAGATTCATTGCTTCCCCATGGCGACCCACACATCGGACACCTCTACCTACAGACCAGTGCTAACCGGTAACATTAATCAATACTTCGTAATTATGCAGGGGAGGGATTGTCTGGTACCAAGCGTGTTGGGTGTGATACTTGCGCATTATTTGAATGTATGAAGATATTTCTGTGTTCATAGTACCCATGGCGGAAAATTAAAGAGGCCTCAACCCAACAATAGGTGATTGGCCCCAATCTTAAAATAAAATTCTTACGTTTCTCGAAATTTGCAGTTCTGCTACATGGAAAAGTCATTCAATGGGATTGTAATTATGTACTTGGAGGGATTAATTATAGTTAACATAGTACCACCAGACCACTAACCCCGCTAAAATGCACATATACATACATAAACTCACGCCTTTTTCCCATGGGGGTAGGCAGAAACTATGGACCTCCACCTGCTACGATCCTCGACCCTCGATCGATCGATCGGTCGATCCTCGTTCGATCCTTACATTCTCCTTTTGCCTCGTTTAGGTTAATACAATTTGTCATACACATACGCCGGATAATTATTTAATTAATTGCCGATTAATTGCGTTATTTATGACCTCCTAGGTCGTCCCCTCCCGGAGTTAACCCACTCAAATCTGTCTTGTAAATATCTTTTATAAGCCGTCCTACATTCATCCCGTCAACGAGACCAAACCATCTAAATATACTCTTTTAAATTTTTGTCACTACATCTTCTTTTAAACCGCACCGTTATCTTACCACATAATCAAACCACACATACGAAATCTACCAAGTCGCACTGGGCCCGCGTGGTGGATTACAGCCCACTTCCTTTCACCCAGAGGAGGCCTATGTCCCAGAAGTGGGAACAATATTATTAAAACCATTCTCTGTTTCTTTTAGTCGACGTACACAGACAACTCTGGGTGTTGAACCGAGCATTGAGAATCCAACAAAATGCGTCTCAGCGCGTTGAAAAAACACATTGTTCGATTTTCAACTCTCGGCGCTAAGTAGTGCGTTGAAGATCCCGTGCGCGAAAACCTCCCGCCGCGATATTGTTATGTACGCGTACGTGTCGACTTATCATCATCGTCTGCCTAGCCTTTTCCCAACAATTTTGGGGTCTCTCACTTAGAGGAGGTCAGGAGGCCTGTTTCCCGGCCGTGGGAACATTATTATAAATGTATATTGGCTAATTCTTATGTACCTACACAGAAGAAGTCTAAAAAACCGGCCAAGTGCGAGTCGGACTCGCGCACCGAGGGTTCCGTACAAACCTGTAGGTATTCACGGTTTATGCATAAGGTTTATGTTTATGAAAGTAAATGTTTTTTTTTTATATTTGTGTTGACTGAATGAAAGGTAAATTGTGGTTTACGATTTATGACGTATTAAAAAAAAACTACTTACTCGTTCAAACCAATTTTCGGTGGAAGTTTACATGGTAATGTACATCATATATTTTTTTTAGTTTTATTATTCCCTTATTTTAGAAGTTACGGCAAGGGGGGGACACACACATTTTACCACTTTGGAAGTGTCTCTCGCGCAAACTATTCAGTTTAGATAAAAATGATATTAGAAACCTCAATATCATTTTTGACGACCTATCCACAGATAACCCACACGTATGGGTTTGATGAAAAAAACAATTTCGAGTTTCAGTGCTATGTATGGGGAACCCCAACTATTATTGTTTTTTTTTTCTATTGTGTGTACATCTTAATGCGGTTCACAGAATACATCTACTTACCAAGTTTCAACAGCATAGCTCTTATAGTTTCGGAAAAAAGTGGCTGTGACATACACGGACAGACTGACAGACAGACATGACGAATCTATAAGTGTTCCGTTTTTTTTTTTCCGGCAACGGAACCCTAAAAAGGTACTAGATGCGAAACAATAATAAAGATGTTCGAAAATTTTACCCCAGTAGCACGGAACAGACAATGGAAAGTTGTGGAAAAAGAAATGGGCTCAATACAATTTTACGAATTGTTTTATTTTCTTTTTAAATGTGGTATCATTACAAAGTTCTTTTCGCCATTGAATACCACACTATAAGGAATGGAGCCCACAAACCAACACCGAAGAAGACTGAGAAGAACACAGTCGCCATGTACCTGTAAAAAGAAATACACCATATACAATCAATGCATTCGGCTTTTTCACAAAAATTAACTCGTTTGTCCGAATATATTACCTAAAAATACTTATTTTTGAACTAGCTGAATCCGGTCACTCTTTGCAGTGCGTCGGGAATTCGGGATCTACAACTACATTCGATGAATTTGTTGCAACGCATCATCATCTGCCCAGCGTATTGGGAAACCAACATCGTTTTCTTATACTCTCTCTATACCTACATATGCGCTCCGTATGATCTAATTTGTCTAGAATTAGAAACACACGATTAGTGTTGTTGTAAACCACGCGATACGTAGGTACGCACGTCTTTACTTTCTAAGCCTTTCCGGTAATATTATTTGTGTCTCCTAACACTCCTACTCCATCGATTGAGTTGGAGTGTTATTCGAGTCAAGATGTACTCAGACATACTCAAATTGATTCTAGCTAGACTTCATGGTGGATGGAGATTTCTCCCTCGTTCGAAGGTTCTTCTGGGTTTGATTCCCAGGTAGGGCAAAGTGCTAACAGGAATTTCTCAGTAGCAGCCCGTAGTCTAGATAACTGCCTGCTGGATAATTGCGTAATACACTAGGAATGGCTTCCATTTTGACAATTCAACCACATTAATTGCGTTATTTACATTGTTACGCAGTCAAATTTTCAGAACACAAAAAAAAAATGAAATAGCAATTAATAGTGTGTTACGCAATTAGGGTGCTGGTTGATGCCAATGGGATCGCGTGATGTTATTTACGTCATGTT
This sequence comes from Aporophyla nigra, assembly GCA_947507805.1. Taxonomy (NCBI): domain Eukaryota; kingdom Metazoa; phylum Arthropoda; class Insecta; order Lepidoptera; family Noctuidae; genus Aporophyla; species Aporophyla nigra. The sequence continues at coordinate 4,308,833 of OX382291.1, read as the reverse complement.
TTGCTGAACAGGTAAGTACTTCTAGGGATATCTAATTGGACCATTGGTTGAAGACTTCGTTTTATGGAAACTGTACCCACAGTACCCAGCCTATAACTACTTAATACGTACGTTTTCATGATAATCATGTAATAGTCACGTACATATAGCTGTGATATTGCTATATATTGAGAAACAACTCACCGATTTAATACTCTAAACGGCATATTATCAAACGGCTGAGGAGGTCCCATATCACTCGCATATCTTTGTATTTTTCCAGGTATGGGAGTTAACACACTTCTTACTCGCAAAGAACCCGAAATTAAAGGTCGCAAACGAATCATAACACTTATTAGTATTATACAGATACTTTTAAAAATAACGATCTTACGTTCCGATTGTAAAAGCGAATTGAATTCGATTAACTGACGTATTGACGTTCGATGCTCTAATGTTTTGGAAAATCATTAGGAAGAATGTTTAGCAACAAGCCGAGTCATTTAGGTAATTTTAGGCAGTGGACTATTAAATGCCTACATCCCCATGCATATTCTTTTGGGAAACATGCTTGAGAACTTAGCCCCGACGCCAATAGCTGCGTCGCGAATCATTACATATAAATGACACAAATGTAGTTGTTTTGTATTCACACCTTTACTATAAATGCAATGATCCAATGCCACGAATTAAAACATTTTTTGTTACCATGCTATGACAAAAATAGATGTTTTTATGTCAAAGTCAAAGTGACAGTTTTGGGCTAACCTAACTTGTCCTCACTCTGGAAATAGAAAAAAAATGATTATTTTAACTACAGCTACATAATACTTGAATTAAAAGAGCGATCAATGCGCCTTGTTTAAAAATGCTCTCAATTAAACGATTACCGGCTATATCTGCATCTAAGATACAACCGAAACAAAATTTTCTGCTTAGAAGTAGTGTTGTTGAAAGGCATATAAATAAACAGTGCCAGAATGATTTAGTGAATTTATGTAGATCTTTCTCCGTGTTACACAATTTAACGAGTAAATCGAGGCACCCGGTAAGATGATGATTTTGAAATATTTTTATATCCGGGGTTACATAAATGTTATTTACTTTTCATTCTTTAGAGCTAAAAAGGCTATTTAAACAGCATTACCTAATGATGAAATAACTTATTTTGAGTGGTTTTCTTTTAAGTTTGAGATCAACAATCCTTAAACTTGATTATCATAATCATCTTGATGAACATTTTCTAATGCAATTGTATCACAATATTGTGAAATATTATGTGCCAAATCATTATGATATTTACTGCTAATATTAGTTTGATAGCTTTAAGTATTCAGTTCAAATCAATAGCACAGAATAACATTTCAATACTTTAAAAATATCATCACTATTTGTCGAGTCGTTTCCCAACTATGTCGGGGTCCGCTTCCAGTCCTATCGGATGCATTCATACTAATATTTGAAAAATTTGACATCATAACAGAATTCAAAATTCAAATTCAAATCGCAAACTTGTCTGAGCGATAACTAAGGTAAAAAAACTGTTTGACAATGTATTTCAATTTGATGTTTTTGTCAGCAGATTAGAATTCAAGCACTTTTTAGGGTCACACACCAGTTAGAAATTCATGACATGACTTACTTTTGTTTAAAAGTTTCTAAGCTTATTTTTGACCTTATTCACCATGGATGGCAAAATAATGACTACATTAGTTAACACAGAGCAGAGAGGTAGGGGGGTTTTTAGGTGACAATAACGTACCGGTGTCTACACATATGTATGAAAGTGAATGTTGTGAATGCTGTAGATGTGTGTTCCTAGCAAAGCAATTGTGGAGTAACTATGAATAATAATCTGTAGAATAATGATGTGGTAATGCAACATTGTAGTTTAAAAGGAGATGTAGAGCAAAAAAAAAGGCCACAAAAGGCACTTTTGAACGTCAACAGTTGCATGAAAATAGAATTGATTTTAGTTGCCCCTTCTAAAAAGTAGATTCGTATGGAGAAGAATGGGCAAGAAGCTCCACTGTTACTCTTATAAAATGTTTTTCTTCATGTATGGTCATGTTTAGAGGATTAGTAAAAGGCGACTAACAAAAGGTATTTACAAGGCAGATATGAGTGGAACACTGTTAGGGGATGCCCTACAAGAACATAATTACACCCTATTGGTGAAGTTCTTTAGAAAGGTCAGGTGCATAGTACTAGCAACTAGTGTCTGTGTATAACCAGATGTATTGAATGTAAATGAAGCAAAATGACGATAACCAGTGGCATTCTGTAGTTTCTGCCTACCTCCATGGGAAGAAAGCATGAATTTAGCAGTAATCTAGCAGTGGTGTAGCCTTCTGTCTGTGACACAGCTGGTGAGCTTGACATTGTGTTTGGACAAAAACTGTAGTAGTTACTAAGAGCATGTACCACAGCACTCTCAGATATTGGAAAATAGTGTTAACATAGCCTTAAAACAATGTTAAACAATTAACAACCTTGCTCAAAAATTTTCATTGATCCTCTTTGTCACATTTTCAATCTAGCTTTGCAGACTGGTACATATCCCTCTCAGTGGAAAGTTTCTAGAGTAACTCCTATTCCTAAAACCCACAATAAAAGTTCTGTTGAAGATTACCGCCCTATCGCAATTTTATCTTCCCCGGCGAAGGTCTTTGAGAACATCCTCCATAATGCCATACACGAGCAAGTGAACAAATATTTATGTAATGAGCAGCACGGTTTTAGAAGCAAGAGGTCAGTTGACACGAATCTCCTGACACTGGTCGAATATATCTCCTCCAGCTTGGACCGCGGGCGTCAGGTAGACGTACTTTATTTTGACTTCCGGAAGGCGTTTGATAGGGTTAACAACGACACGCTGCTGATCAAACTTAGTAAAATGGGTTTCGCACCATCTCTCCTCCGTTTCTTTGCAGACTACCTACGCGATCGTCAGCAATTCGTTAGGCTCGGTATGTATGAATCAAACACCTACCACACGCGCTCCGGAGTAAGTCAGGGCTCAATTTTGGGACCTTTATTATTTTTAATCATGGTTAATGATCTTCCCCAAGTTCTCCGTCATGCAAGGTGTCTATTGTATGCTGATGACTTGAAACTGTACCTCGAAATAAACTCCGAGCGTGACTGTTCAGCACTGCAGCAAGACATAGATGCTATATACAAGTGGAGTTTAGACAATAAGATGGAATTTAATCCTTCCAAATGCTTTGCAATGACATTCGGTCGAAAACGGCACCCAATTAATTATGAATACTATTTAAACAATAATACTATAAAGAAAACAACAGCCATAAAAGATCTGGGAGTCACATTCGACGGAAAGCTCACCTTCCACGACCACATTGCCACGGTAGCTAAGGAGTCCTACCAAAGGTTGGGTTTTGTGCTGCGTAATTGCCGCGATTTTCGCTCCGCACATGCCATCAAATTATTATTTAATGCACTCGTACGTAGCAAACTGGAGTCTAGCTCCTGCGTATGGAACCCACACGAAAGTACCTATGCTCTTTTATTAGAGAAGGTACAAAAAGCATTCCTTCGGTTTCTCTACAAGCGTAAACATGGCTATTATCCTTACCTCTATCCGACTAAATTTCTACTGGGATGCCTTGGATATAACTCGTTAGAGGTAAGGCGATCTAAAGACCAGCTCACTATAGCCTGTAAGACGCTCCGTGGCACTATTGACGCGCCTGACCTGCATGCTGTGCTGGCTCGTTTTTTTGTCCCAGACAATTACTGCCGCGGCAGAAAGCACAGGCTATTTGCTGTGCCTCCATGTCGCACCGTTGCGCGTGCTAAGTCCCCAGTACCACGTACTCTGGCTGCGCTTAATGATCTCTTGGACACTTATCCAACAAACGATCTGTTTGCGGACGAATGGACGAAGATTTTATCGGCATGTCAGAAGTACTGCGAGAGGGATGTATGAAAGTGTTGTTTGATCTTTATATACATTTTTTAAATATTATTTTGTCTTATTTTTGTGCACGTGTCTTTAATTTCTGTAATTGGTTGTAAACCGTTTTAATTAAAGAAATAAATAAAATAAATAGAAACATATTAAGACACTTTTGTGTTTCATTCTGTTTTTTAAGCTGCAAGGTGTCTGTGAGAGTGGTAGCTCTTGAATTTGAGCTCTCACTATTCATGCCCTATCTCTCATGGTGATATTTTTAACACTGAGTCTGCTTCACAGACTGTGAAAACTTAATTGTCTGTTTTACAATTTAAATCTTTTATTGTCTTTTCACAGCAACTGCGTCATTTCAATGCGGAATACAAAGCAGCTTGTGCTTTAATTAAAAGATCTAATTTACCGAGTGTACATTCTTTATTCAACAACCATATCCGGGGATTTCATTCTACACCACCAAATAAAAACCAACAAAATGAAAAGGATGATAAGGTAGGTTACATTTACACTGTTGTTTCATTTTGGGAATGCATGTCAATCACAGCGATTTGTACTATAAATATTAGTTATAAAGTATATATTGGTTCATTTTTATTAAGGAAAAAGCACCATGCTGGCCCGTGAAAATTTTCTTACTTTTTTGTAATATACCTGCTAATTTTATCTATTTTTTACTTTTTCAGGATGATAAAGACAAAAAGAAAAAGAACGAAGAAATGTCGTCACTGATGATGAAGGCAGCCTTCTGGCTGTTCACAACTTGCTTTCTGATTATTATGAGCTCTCTTATTGTACCAGGAGGAGATAATAGTCAAAATGAGGTGGGATATTTCATAATACAATAGTATTATTACAAGCCAGTATTTTTCCACTGCACACTGCAGGGTTTATCACTCTTCTATAGTTTGCACATTAATATAAACAAAAATAATTGTTCAGTGAAGAATTACTGTGATGATAGCTCGGTGAGAGGGTCTGTGTCTCAATAATGTGACTGTGATGAAAGCACATTTAATATACTGTGCCGTACATACATACACATGTATGGGATAATGTAATATGTGCATTTCCTGAATCCACTCGTCAATCATTTTCCAAAACTCACTGAATTGGACATTTAGTGTCAAATTCAGTAACAGACAATGCTAAACCCATAAATTGCTGGGTCTAGCAGCCTGGATTTTTTCATAAAAGTATGTAGATAAAAGTAAGCCCTATGGTAAATCCCTTTAGGCCCACACCGTGTCATATTCAGAAAAGGCTTGAACCCTGCAGTGGGCCAGTTAAACTTGCCCATTATTACATGAAGGTACCGTGTGGTGGCGGACGTAAAGAATAACACCACCCCATTTCTGCCTGTGGGTGTCGTAAAAGGCGACTAAGGGACTAGAGAATGGGCAGCAGCGTTCTCTATGCATTTTACCACCATACTGCGATCGCCAACCCGCCTGCCAAGCGTGGCGATTATGGCAAAGCCCCCCAAATTGGGGGAGGCCTAAGTCCAGCAGTGGACATCTTACGGCTGAAATGATGATGATGATGATGATGATTATTACATTAAAAATAACGAATTTAAGAATGAATATCATTTATTTCGCAACAATTCCTGCAAAGGAAATGCAAAGTAGAAACACAAGTGAAATGTTTTAAAAATCACAGCATTTATGCAAAGACGCTTAACGCTGGTTTTCTTTATGGGTTTTTGAGAAAAGAATACCCCCACATGGAACTTGTAATAAAACCCCGTATATACACCGATGTTAGTAATAATCGGACGATATTGTATCACGCACCATAAATGATGTTTTGGGATGTTCTTTTGTCAAGTTTAAAACTCTGCAACTCTCCATATGGCCAGCGACATATAAAAATATTGCTGTAACAGCTTAAAAAGGTAACTTTTTTCTTTACCAACTTTCAGATGATACGCTACGTGTCATGGAATGAGTTTGTGTACTCCATGCTGTCCAAAGGCGAGGTCGAGGAGCTAATCGTGAGACCGGACCTTGAAGTGGTCACTATCATACTGCATGAGGGTGCCATCATCAAAGGGAAACGGGTAAGTGATCACTGTTTATGTTGTTACATTATTTTACCATTTTTATTTTGTACCATGTGTGTCAATTCTTAAGGTTCAGTTACGAATGCGACAGTAGACCGCAACCGCACTACTGGTTTTATTTAACTCTAAACGCTTTTGTAGGTAACGGCATAACAGTACTAATATTTGTTATTATTAGGCTTTAATGTCCTACTGCTGGCCAAAGGCCTCCCGACTCGATTTCAGTGTTAAAACGCAGCGCAGCGGCACTGTCGCTAGTGGTTCTCGAAAACCGCTACGTCTTATGAAGTTGACTTTTATCTAGATAAAAGTAAGAAATGGATAAGTATTATTAATATATTTTTTTGCATTAATTTTCAGTCCAATCATCGCGTGTTTCATATGAATGTGGGTGATATCCACCGCTTTGAAGAAAAACTCCGTGAGACCGAGAAGAATTTAGGAGTTAAAGAAGGTATGTCGTAGGAGTCATGTTAAATTAGTAGTAAAGTTTGAACAATTTCGCGCAGGAGATCAATACCGCACTGCGTAGTTAGCGCCGAGGGTTCAGAATCGATCGGTATGTTTTACCGACGCGATGAGAGACACTCTATTGGATTATCAATTCTCAGTTCAACACAGAGAGTCGAAAATTCAGCGCTAAAATCTCGCCGCTATATTTTTGTATCCGTGCGAACAACCTACCTAAACTCCCCAGTTTGTGGGTGTATACCAATAGTAGACTTCGTGGCTTACACGCGTCATTATAAGTTATTTAAAAGAAAGTGTTTTGTCTTTGAAGATAGCAACTGTCTACTTATAAACAAGGGTGTCCGTAGCTATTTTCTCGCCATCAGTGCTAGTGGTCAAAGTTGTAATTGATTGTTCGCAGGTGTGCGCGTTATATACGATAGAAATGGTAGCGTAGCCGGTAAGGTGATAACGACTCTCCTGATAGCAGCCGTGATATTGTCCTTCCTCTACTCCACTAAGTCCATGAGAATGAACATCAACTTGGGAGGGTTTGTGAGTATCTTTCTTGTGTTTTATCGGTGCAAAATAGTCGCCAGTAAAGTCGCAGCAGGACTGGAATATGTTGAAGATTTTGACTAGTAGCAGCACGGGCGGATCTAAGGATGTGTGACCGTTCAATAGGTACATGTCGAAGCCCTTCGGAGCCTCTGAAAACGCGCTAAGCCGTTGTTCTAGACTTTTCTATCCTCTCTCTTCATGTTGTGATTGTCATTCCTTGATTCTTTGATTTTTGACCGAGTGTCAAATGAGAATCAAACCAACGGCTTAGTCTGAAACCTAAAAGTCTGACAACTAGTCTTAGCAGGTTGTGGAGATCAAATAGGCACTCGCTAAGATACTGTTATTAAACTTTATCCGGTTGGAGTGGAAGCTGAACACAGCATAGTTGGGAAACGCTAAATAGAATGGTAATCCACACTTTTCCCTTAAATCTTATTCTCTAATATCATTTTATTATTATGGTATCGAGACTAATTTTAGTTTATAATGCGAAGATCTTATATAATATACTGGGCCGACGCGCAAACTGTAGACAATAATTCAGAGGGCAGACATTTTTTGTCGGTTGTCAAAAAAATAAATATCAGCCATTTCAGTTTTTGTGCAATAGCTAAGCGGTCAAAATGTTTGATGTTTTTTTTATAACCGGCGTTATTATTATTGAAATCCTTATCGCTGCCTATTTTCACTGGATACTAAATCGAATGACTAATCCATACAAAAAAACACAGTTATCTTAAATCTTGTAATTTACCTACAATAAATACATTAATTTATTTACAGAATCAGCTAGGCCGGGCCAAGTTCACTCTAGTAGATTCTATGAGTGGCCAGGGCAGAGGAGTGAAGTTCGAAGACGTGGCCGGACTCCGAGAGGCCAAGATCGAAGTCATGGAGTTTGTGGACTACCTCAAGAGACCGGAACATTATAAAAGCTTGGGAGCTAAGGTACTGCGTGATCTTATAAAACATCTTTTAAATGATTATTATTATGACGTTACACTGATGATGCTTTGATGGAGCAGTGTTGGCCAGTGGTATCGCCCTCGACTTATGAGTACGTAGGTCGTAACTTCGGGTACTTTCTTTGTGTATCCGGTTGAATGTACCAAGTGACTTTTGTAATTTTTTCGTATTTTATATTGTATTTCTCTACAATACTTATGAATTGAACCCAGTGGGGTAGATCTACCAGCGCCAGATAAGAACAAGCGTGACGTTCGATTCCCGTTGTTACATTGATGATTTGTTAAAACGCTCAATACGAAAAAGGGACAAAAGTCACTGCTCTAAAAACGGTGAAGGAAAACATCGTGATGAAACCGCATGTTTTAGACTAAAAAATTCGAAGACATGACCAACCCACGCTGAGCCCGCGTGGTGGAGAATGGCTCGATCTGTCTCACAGAGTGAGTGGGCCCAGCAGTGGGAGTATTCTAGGCTGATTATGATTGAGGATGATACATTGTGTTCGGATCGGCGCAATTATTTTTTTAATCAGGAAAACCAACCCTGTACGGTGCCTCTGAGTTCATACAAACATAGGAAATTAGACAATCACCGATCACCTCATCTATTACTTTCCATCAGGCATGATCGAGTTCAAGAGCAGTCCATCCAGCATTTTTTTTTTTAAATAATTTCCTTTTTTCCCCTAAGGTAGAGTGTGGAATGGTAATTGTGAAATGGTCTTTGTCATACAGTTTATTTGTTACTTAGGTACCGAAAGGCGCTTTGCTACTGGGACCCCCCGGCTGCGGTAAGACGTTGCTGGCGAAAGCGGTGGCGACTGAAGCGAACGTACCGTTCTTGTCTATGAACGGATCGGAGTTCATAGAGATGATCGGGGGCCTTGGAGCAGCTAGAGTCAGGTATGTATATCTATTTATATTTAGTACCTACTCATCATCTTCTAGCGTTTTCCAACTGTTTTTGGAGTCGGCTTCTATTTTAACCAGATGTTGGCTGGTTGTCTTGTCAGCTCGGCGAACAGGTTAAGCTACACATACCACAGTCGGTCCGTGAATGGGTAACCATTTTTATATTCCGAGACATCTCCATGCCTCGCAAGTTAACCTGTCTGTCCCATCTGTCTGTTATACGTGGATTTTTGACAGTTGTTTTACTGGTGGACAGAAGTCTGAAAGTCAGAAAACCAGTATTACCAAGAAATCTTCTTGCTCCATCCCTGGTCTCGTTATTTGGGGTCGGGACTCCTGACTTTTCTGCAATAAGGTGTTCTGTCTTACCAAAGAATATAGTATTGTATATTGATGTCAGATAGACGACTGCCTCCTTGCAAAATACTGGTATTTAGCGGCTTCCGGTTTGACTGGAAGCCGATCCCAACATACTTGAGAAAAGGCTAGGTAGACGATGATGTTTTCTAGAATAAAATTACTTTACTACAATAGTTAGGTATAAAATATTTGGAATTAAAAAAAGATATATAAAAATCTTTATTACTAAAATAATAGGTACAGTAAATCTCCTTAATAATATATTTGGTTTTCTGTAATTGCACTTAAGTGTCTAAGGAGTGCTTTGGCATTCGTACTAGGATGACCCTGTATCACGAATACCATCACCTTCCTCCGGACCAACTAGAATAGTTCCTAATACTATACAATATTGTTTTGAAAAAGAGATGTACAAAAATAACAATTAACTTATTTAAATTTATAAACAATATGAGTATGTGTGTGTATATATGTATACGTGTGTAGGGGTGTGTCTGTGACGCAAAGAGATCAATTTATTTTGTTGTATCTCTGATTTTTCACAAGGTCATCGGTTCATTTGTGAAGGCTGCAGGAATCCGTTGGATGCGGGAAGCACAAAACCGGTCGAATTGGTGTAGCTTGGGGGAGGCCTATGTCTAGCAGTGGACGTCTTTCGGCTGAAATGATGATGATGATCTCTGATTTAAAAGCTTTCTCTCCATACAACTTCATCTTCATTCCATACAGAGACCTGTTCAAGGAGGCCCTCTCCCGCGCCCCGTGCATCATCTACATAGACGAGATGGACGCAGTGGGGCGTGCCCGGGCTACGGGGCCCAGCTCCTTCGGCCCGGGCGGCGGCGAAGGAGAACAGACCCTCAACCAGCTGCTCGTGGAGATGGACGGCATGAAGAGTCGCGAGGGGGTTGTGGTACTCGCATCTACTAACAGGGCTGATGTACTGGATAAGGTAATGTCTTTAGTGTTATGTCCATTCAATAACGATTCACAAAAATTCGAATAGTCAGAACTCAGTGTCCATGGGTTTACTCAGATGGTGCCGATTCTCAATTTAAATGTAGCGTCAGTGGCAGAACAGATAGCCAGTGGAGTGGCGACCGAGTCCCGGAACACGCAGCAATGGAAAGCGTTCCAGAAGATGGACTGATGATCTCGTATGGCCACAGGAATGCGGGAAGCATAGAGCCGGTCGAAATGACGGTACTTGAGGAGGCCTATGTTCAGCAGCGAATAGCTTTAGACTGAAATGGCTATGATGGCGTCTCCTTGCTGATTACGTAACGCTTACTCATCAGTCATTAAGATATACACACCTGAATAATAAAGACAGTGAGAAAAATATTTCATTCGAGATACGTATACAAAATACAATTAATAAAGAAGAACACTAAAACTTTTGATTAAAAAAATAACAAAATAGTGAATACAGTGGTGCAAGACCAAAAAAGCTCCTATCTCAGCATAATGCTGTGATATTATTAAAAACTAAAAACATTTACTACAGTGCTGGTATTCAGAGAAAGCCCGCTGTGATGTCACAGGCACACTTTTATAGATTAAAATTTACTTATAACAGGCTCTCTTGCGTCCCGGACGTTTCGACCGCCACATTCTGATTGACTTGCCGACGCTGATCGAACGCGAGGAAATCTTCAACAGGCATCTCAAAAACATCGTGCTCGAAGAATTGCCCGATTTCTATGTGAAAAGGTAAGATAATTATATAACCTCTATTTAAAAAAAAAATAGCCATTTGAATATGCTAATTACTAGCTTTGCCCGCATGGAGGACAGGATTTATGCCTCAGAAACACTATAAAAGTATCCTATGGCTTAACACTGGTCATGGTCTATCTGTGTAACATATAAACAGACAAAACCACTTTATACTATTGGCATCGATGTGCTTGTTGTTCTGATGTAACCGTAAAATTGTAATGTTTGCAATGTTGCATTATTTTTCAGTAGATTATAATTTATAGAAGTGGAATACGTCAAATTATGACATGGCATTCGATAAAACGTACTTCTCGTGTTGATTGCTTGAATGTCATGCGCCACCAGGTTGTCAGTGTGTGATTTTGTGTTGAAAATAAGTCAAAGCTAAGCTCTCGGTCTAGTTTGACTTTTGATTTTGATTATCGATCGCTTTCCATTTGGTGTAATCAAGGTCAAGAACAGGCCCATTCAGCAACTGTCAACCTTGCCTATCGCAGTCCACAGCTAGACGTAGGCTACTCCCATGTTGCATCACAACACCCTGTCGTCGGCTTTCCGCATCCTGTCCCAACCACCTTCATGATGTCATCTGTCTATCATCGCCACCCCCACGCTACGCTTATCGATACGCGATCTCCAGTGTAGGATTGTTTGCTCCAACGGCCATCAATCCTACGACAAACATGTGGGAATGTAAAGGGGAGCACACAACAATCAGACTCCCCAAAAGTTAATCTCACCTACATGCGGAACACCCTGCAAATGACAGACGAGGCGCTGGCGACCGACCGATGGCGGGACAACTAACTAACTAAGTTCTCTTGCCAAAGGATGGGATCTGCGGTCAATAAGACGCATGCCAAGTTTGGTGACTACGAGCATTAAACCTCCATTCAGCAAGACAAATAAATAATATGTAATTATTTCTTCGCAGGCTCGCGTACCTGACGCCCGGCTTCAGTGGCGCGGACATCGCGAATGTTTGCAACGAGGCGGCGCTACACGCGGCCCGGCACAAGCAGTCCATCGTGCGACATACAGACTTGGAGTACGCTGTCGAGAGAGTCGTAGGTCAGTCCTTTTCAGCTTCACTGGTACTGTAAAACCTGGTGAATAGGGTTCGGGAATCGGGAGGAAACTTTAATACGTTGAGTGCCGAATACGCGATATCGCGTGCTTGCTAGTAACAATTTTTTACGCGTTCTAAATCTGTGGCCATATGGGATTAACCATCAATCTGTGTTCGGCACTCAATGTGTTAAAAGGGATTAAAATATTATAGTGTTATGGATCAGTAGTAATTATTTTTTTTGTTAGTAAAGATAGTCTGCCAAGAAAGAAGTTTATAATTAAAAATAATTTAATAGAAATTAAATCACAATAATGTGAAACGTTTAGATACCGACATAATTGAAAATGTTCAAACATGCGTTATTGTCGCGGTCATATTGATATTGTGACGTCACTTACCACGATACTGCTTTCTGTTTCAGCCCCAAATCATATAAATTAAATAATTGTTTGTGTTTTATTTAAGCAGAAATCGGACTTACTAAATTACTCTGGTGAGAATTCAAGCAGTAAGAAAAGATATTAAGTATATTAGTAAAGCTAACTAACGTTACGGCCCTGACAAGCCGAAAGAAAAAAAAACACTATGAACTTTAAGAAAATACGAAGTAATATCGGTGCTTTAGGATGTAATTTATATGAAAACAATAAATTTAACGCGGAGGAAGTCACAGGCAGTCTTGATATTATAATTTCAATAAGAATTCCAATATTCGTAATCCAGGAGGCACGGAGAAGCGTAGTCACGCGATGTCACCGGCAGAGAAGCGTGTAGTGGCCTACCACGAGGCGGGCCATGCACTGGCCGGCTGGCTCCTGGAACATACGGACGCCTTGCTGAAGGTCACCATCGTGCCGCGCACCAACATGGCGCTGGGCTTCGCGCAGTACACCACGTCCGACCAGAAGCTGTACAACAAGGAAGAGGTGAGGAACTCTCTCTATACAGACTTCATTATTCGCCTTCAGCACGTTCGAAAACGGAGAAAAGGAGCAGTGGTATCGGCCCGGACTTACGAGTGGGTGGTGGGTAGGTGGTGGTCGTGGGTTCGAGTCCAGGCAGGTGCTTTACTTTGTGTAAATGATTTCATCACTACTCTCAAAACAATGAAGGAAAACATCGATAGGAAACCAGCATGTCCTAGATGCAAAAATTCGAAGACATGTGACATCTACCAATACGCACGGAGCGCGCGTGGTAGATTACGGCCCACCTCCTCTCACAGAGCAGGCCTATGAACACTGTAGGCTGATTATGATGACGTTCGAAAACCATAAAAACCATCTCTCTCTCTCTCTCTCTCCCTCTCTCTCTCTCTCTCTCCCTCTCTCACTCTCTCTCTCTCTCTTAAAAATATCGTCCATCAGCCTTTTCCGAACTAAGTTGCTTCCAGTCTACTGGATACAGCTGAATACCAGTATTTTACACGCAACTGACTATCTGACCTCAACAAAGCTAAAGTACTAGGCTAGTGAACGGACGTGCCGGGGGACTATCCTATGTAATTTTGGCAGTCAGTCCTGATTCTCAGCTTAGTTTTTAATAAATGACTTTTGATTTGATAATAAATGATTGAGTAATGTTTTCTGTTTCAGTTGTTCGACCGCATGTGCATGGCGCTGGGCGGGCGGGCGGCCGAGGCCATCACCTTCAACTCGATCACCAGCGGCGCGCAGAACGACCTCGAGAAAGTCACCAAGATCGCCTACGCTCAGGTATCATAGGATAACTCATCATTCATTTCAGCTGAAAGACGTCCACTGCTGAACATAAAATAAATTAATAAAAATAAAATAAAAAAGCCTTTATTCCATACAATAGTTTCTTAATTCTAGTAGTTTTTTATTAGTGAGGTTAGTGTCTTTACTTAATTTAAAAATAACTAACAAAACTAACAATCTAAAATTGTTATCTAAAGTTGTTGCCATAATCGCCACGCTTGGCAGGCGGATTGGCGATCGCAGTATGGTGGTAAAATTCTTAGAGAACGCTGCTGCCCATTCTCTAGTAAGTCCCTTAGTCGCCTCTTACGACACCCACGGGGAGGAATGGGAACTATATTATCTATCTATGACAATTAATGAAAAGTTTTGTCAATCCATCTGCAACGTAGGACCACCGGGGTAATTGAGAATGGGCAGCAGCGTTCTCTATGCATTTTACCACCATACCACCATCGCCAATCCGCCTGCCAAACGTGGGAATAACGGCAATCCCCCTCAAATTGAGTGCAGTCTCAGCAGTGGATGTCTTTCGGCTGGAATGCTAATAATGAGATAATAAAGTGATGAATCAACGCTCATGTCTACTGAGCGAATTATTTTCATTTCTTTGCTTGGGGTTTTGTTTTTAAACCTTTGCGATGTAAATAAGAATCAAGGACTACTTCAATTTTATTTTACTAACTTCAACTTTCTTATTTACTGACCGACTCTACAGTTCATAAGAATCTGTAAGAGTGATTGAATTGAAGTAAATGGTTGGAGTTTCTATTTTGTCTTATACCTTTTTTCTTCCCCAGATTCGAGTCTATGGCATGTCAGAAAAAGTAGGGCTACTATCTTTCCCTGACCTCAAGACACACGGCAAGAGTCCGTTCAGCAAGACGCTGAAGAACCTCATCGACCTGGAAGCGAGGAAACTGATCGGAGAAGCGTACTTCAGGACTGAGAAGCTGCTCAGGGATAACCAGGACAAACTTGTCTTGGTAAGTCATACATATTTTACAGTTTGAGTAATGGTTACTTATAGGTGATTATGGAGAGGAAGTCTGAAAGTGGTGGACTGAAACGATGTTCGGCATGGTCTAAGAAACACACATTGTTTCTTAGACCATGCTGGACAACTTTCACTCCGGGTCATATGACTAATGTCATTGGTCTAGCGTTCGCAAGTGCTACTGCTAAACATGATGTCCAGCACGCGTAGCATGACCACCATAGAAAGAACTTTGTCTATTCTTGGTAGAATAGAGATAGAAATGTCATGCTACGCCAGCATAAAACGGTACAAATCTTTCTACAATCTTTAATTCTGTCTTTAATCTTTCTACAATCTGTAATTTTGTCTATTCTTCCGTCGACAAAACCCCTTTCTACGGTGGTCATGCTACGCATGCTCTGCCGGGGTCGCGTGATTGTTCGAAAGATACCGTGACCCTGGCACATGGGCAACTGAAGGAACCCGGATGGGTTTTAGTCAGTAAAAGTCTGACACGCCCTCCCGCTCCGCCCAGAGCGGGAGAAGTCATTTAATGATTTCTCATCCAAAAAAAAAAAAAAAAAATTAAAAAAATGCTACGCATGCTGGGTTCGATTCCTGGGTGGGGCAAAGTGTTATTAGGTATTTCCATCTGGAATCTCTCAGTAGTAGCTCGAAATCTGGATAAGAGCCTGTTGATGGCAATAGGCTCATCTCTTATTACATAGGACTTAAACATAAGTTGCAAAACGTGGGTGGAAATAGGAACATTTCTGCCCAACCCTTCGAGGAAACAAGAGGTGATGTTATATGTTTAGTTCTCTTATCTATGTTACCATTTTGTGCGCAGTTGGCCGAAGAGCTTCTCAAAAAGGAAACGTTAAACTTCAAAGATGTGGAACGTATTTTGGGCCCCACGCCATTCCCGCATAAGAAGTTCATCGAGCCCGTCGAGTTTGAGACGAACCTGAAGAGCTTGGAGACGGCGGCGTCGTTGCCCGAAACTGCTTCCACCACACCCGTCGGGGCTCCGTCAGCGAAGCCCGACAACCCCCCCGTTTAAATGTATATATAGTAGATGTTTGTTATAAGTTTATTAAAAAACACGTAAATTAAATCATGTTAGTTAGCAAGTATCGTTTTATTTTGAATCGGTTTCTTTTGAAATACCCAGTAACTAGGATGGTTATTAGTGATGTTCTTCAGAAAGGTCAGGTGCGTAGTGCTGCGAGCACTCCGGTCATACACACACTGCGGTTTTTATGAACCTAAACGAGGCAAAAGGAGAGATCGTAGCAGGTGGCGTTCCGTGGGTTCTGCCTCATCATCATCATTTCAGCCGTAAGACGTCCACTGCTGGACTTAGGCCTCCCCCAATTTGGGGGGCTTTGCCATAATCGTCACGCTTGGCAGGCGGGTTGGCGATCGCAGTATGGTGGTAAAATGCATAGAGAACGCTGCTGCCCATTCTCTAGTAATAATAATAATAATAATTTGTTTTTCTAATATTTAAAAATATAATTAATATGTGTATATTAAGAAATAAAGGAAAATAATAATAATATTCCACAACTATCACACAACGCCATCTAGTCCCAAGCTAAGCAGAGCTTGTGTTATGGGTACTAGACAACTGATAAACATACTTATATATTTCTAAATACATACATATTATAGATAAATTACACCCAGACACAGAACAAATGATCGTGCTCATCACACAAACATTTGTCCTGGGTGGGAATCGAACCCACGACCTCTGACGGCATAGCAGTCAGGGTCGCTAACCACTAGACCAACAGGCCTGTCAAGTAAGTCTCTTAGTCGCCTTTTACGACACCCTCAGGAAGAAATGGGGTGGTGTTATTCTTTACGTCCGGCACCACACGGTACGGGTTCTGCCTACCCCCATGGGAAAAAGGCTTGATTGTATGTATGTAACTAGGATGGAGCTCCGAGGCAGTCATCATTGACATCATCATCATTTCAGCCGAAAGTCGTCTATTGCTAGAAATAGGCCTCCCCCTACCGCCACTTCTACCGGTTCTGTGCTTCTCGCATCTAGCGGCCTTCACAAAGCCATTGGTCGATCGAAATAGCCCGAAGAATTGCCAAACTGAAGTGGCAATGGGCAGGGCATATTGCTCGCAGAATAGATGGCCGATGGGGTCGGTAGGTTCTGGAGTGGCGACCGCGTACTGGAAGACGTAGCGTTGAAAGGCCTCTCACAAGTGGACCGATACGCAGTCGCTTTATGGAAAATACTGATATTACCGATACTTTTCGCAAGCGAGAGCAAGCACATCATAATAAATGGTGTCTCAAGATCATTATGCGATAGAATGGTACTCCTCCATTCTGTTTGTTTCTATTAACGCCGACGTGATAATCAATAGAGGACCACCTACATCATTCGCCTTCGAGAAGCTGGAAGGACTTAGCACCATAGATTATACAAATCTCTACAGGCAGCAGATTTTAGTTGTAGACCTACTCAGGAACGGGCTCTTTGTACCTCCACCATACTTTTTTAAGCCGCTGCTAACACAGCTTGAAGGGTGCTACTTTCTCAGTCATTACAGAAAATACTTGGTAGGTAGGTACTTGTGTTGGTACGACAAAGAAGTCGATGGTTGTGACTGCTACGAATGGACATTTGCAATACCCTAAATCCTGTAATGTGTATAATTTTATCTCTGAGAAAAGCTATTTTAATGCATCCACACCAAAGCACGTTACTTTTTTAACAGACTTCAAAAAAAGGAGGAGGTTATTAATTCGATTGTATTTTTTAAAATATTTTTTAAATGTTTGTTAGCTCATAACTTTTGACTGGATGAACTGATTTGGATGATTCTTTTTTTAATTGAAAGATGGTGCTTCCCGAATGGTCCCATTTTAATTTGGTTCCATTTGGTCCATGTGAAAACCACATAGGTAAGCCTTAAATTTGCATTAAGTATTTGCGCGACAAATGAACGAATAACGCAATAAGATTAGTGCGGGGTATCTACTATAACTAAAAAGTTAAAAATAAAAACATTTTACAAAAAAAAATAACAACTGACTTCCTAAAAAAACACTACAAAGTGAAAAATAACTTTAATTTCGGAAGTCGGTGGCAAAAAAACCTAAGGTTAAGTCACGTTTGCTGTGGTTGGTTCGTGGAAAGGTTAGATACCGTCTTTACTCACAGCACTAGTAAATACTTATTATGTAAACTGACTACCTACGAGTTACAGGAAATAAATTAATGTTGCTCATGTTGGGATTGTGGCTAAGTAATAACGGTCGTACGGATCGATAAAATCAGGTTAAGTCACGTTTGCTGTGGTTGGTTCGAGGAAAGGTTATCTTTACTCACAGCACTAGTAAAAGAGAAGTACGAAAGCTGCTTATTTTTCATTTTGTAGTGTTTTTTTTTATGGAGCAATATTTGCAAGTGTTAGTGGACAACAACTGGTGATAAATACTTATTATGTATATAAACTGACTACGAGTTACAGGAAATTAATTAATGTTGCTCAGATTGGGATTGTGGCTAAGTAATAACAGTCGTACAGGTCGATAAAATCAGGTTAAGTTACGTTTGCCGTGGTTGGTTTGTGGAAAGGTTACCATCTTTACCCACAGCTCTAGTAAAAGAGAAGTACGAAAGCTGCTTATTTGCAGTTTGACGACATTTGTCAGAGGTGTGGATTTGGTCTTAAGAGTTACCGTGGCCCTGGCACAGGCAACTGAAGGAACACGGGTGGGTTTTAATAATAAATAGATAATAAAAAATACCAAAGCGTATGATAAAGTACAATATGGCATTTTACTAAACAAACTCTATAGAATAGGGATCTGCTGTAAATCACTCACATGAATGGTTCAAATCTTATCCACAAAATAGAGCACAGTTAGTAGAAATAGAATACTTCAATAGCAAAATAAACGAACTTCAAAAGTTCCGCGCTGACGGAAAGATAAAACGCATCAATAGCACAAGGAACTGTTATTGGATGTCTTCTATTTCTCGTCGATATAAATGATCTCAAAAAAATCGATGACATCTCCATTCTCACCCCATGTCATGATAAACTAAACCTAAACAGTACCCCTAATGATATATTTAGTAAAATAATAACTTGGATGAAGGAACACAATCTCGAAATTAACTTTGCAAAGACCAACCTCATAATTTTCCATCCCCACTAAAAAAGTCCCCTAAATGTAGTTTTTTCTTTTAATAACACATTACTAAGCCATCGAAAAGAATATTAATTGGAAGTCGCACAAACAAAAAATTAAAACGAATCTTTCAAAATCCATATATGCTTTTCGCGAACTTAAAAAAAACCGACTGCTTTCATAACATACTACGCTTATGTATATGCATGGCTTAGTTATAATAAGGCATAATAATGTGGGGAAACAGAGGGGTAATTGCGTAACTTTTTATCGGTAAGAATTGGTTTAATATTGATAGTTAAACTACATTCATTGCGTTATTTACGTCGCTGAGCCGACAATTTACTCGAACAAATGACGCAAAGGTTTAGAAATAATCTTCAATCCCATTCGAATTCTGACAAATAGTGCGTTTCGCAATTAGGGTGCAGTACAGATGCACCAACACTGTTTACAGTGCAAGAGAAGTTTGTCCGTATCGTAGTAAATATACAACAGATTGATAGGTGCAAAACCCATTCTATAAAGCTGAATATTTTAACTCTGCCATGTTTATATATATGTACCGTGTGGTGCCGGACGTAAAGAATAACACCACCCCATTTCTTCCCGTGGGCGTCGTAAAAGGCGACTAAGGGACTTACTAGAGAATGGGCAGCAGCGTTCTCTATGCATTTTACCACCATACTGCGATCGCCAACCCGCCTGCCAAGCGTGGCGATTATGGCAAAGCCCCCCAAATTGGGGGAGGCCTAAGTCCAGCAGTGGACGTTTTACGGCTGAAATGATGATGATGATGTTTATATATAGGTACTCGAAATATGCTTTGCACATAAACACCAAGAATTTGAAGCATGAACGTAGAATAAATGCTGAAAATAAGAATAAAGAAGCATGAAATATAGAAGCAGGAATATAGAAGCATGAAAGTAGAATAAATGTTGTAGACTGGGGAATAAAGTGATAACACAACGGTGCGGTTTAAAAGAAGATGTAGTGACAAAAATTGAAAAGAGTATGATTAGATGGTTTGGTCATGTTGAGAGGACGAATGAAGGGCGGCTAACAAAAGTTATTTACAAGGCTGATGTGACTGGTCACGCCGGAAGACGCCTTAGGATAACATATAGTGACCTTATTGGTCAGAAGACCAGATGTATGAACTTAAACGAGGCAAAAGAAGTATGTAAGGATCGTAGCAGGTGGCGTTCCGTAGTTTCTGCCTACCCCCATGGGGAATAGGCATGATTTTATGTATGTATGTATGTACACCAAGAATTTTACACTAAAGGAGAAGACATATAAACACAATACACACTCCGATACAAAACACGACTAAACCTACCTACATCTCGCCTAAAAATATATTCAACAAGCCTTCTGGTAATGTCAATAAAAATATAAAATAATTTACCCGAATCAATTAGGAATGAAATGAAAATCCATCTATTCACTAACAAGTAAAAAAAAAACCTAATAATAAGTAAATGTTATTACATGATTAGCGAATATTTAAGCGATAAATCCCTGAAACGCATTTAGAATACCCAAGCATGGTTTTTATTTATTTTTATTTTACAATAAGTTAGATTATCCTCCCCTACTTTCTATATTTCATTTGCTGTGCCCGACAGGGTCCACGATTGTGTTGACGTCGTGGTCCCCACCACGCTGTCGTGGTTCTTACGTGCTCCGAACTCTGGGACGGAAGCATTGTCAGCACGTATTGAACGGGTCCGCTAGGACCGATGATGGCCCGGGGTCGTGGATTCTTCGAAATAGTTATTGAGGCCTTGGCACAGGCAACTGAAGGAACCCAGGTGGGTATTAGTCAGTAAAAGTCTGACACGCCCTTCCGCTCAGCCCAGGGGGCTTACTCTTCAACCTAATTTTAATTCCAATCTAAAGCCAATACGATTCCAATGTGATTTTTGCATACACGTTATTCGGTACTCTTGAAAACAATAGTGTTAACATTGGAATAGCAACAACGTCCGATGTCGATTCCACTTAGTTCTCTAAAATGGACACCCAATTTAAACACATTTTGGCGCTAGCGTCGAACTCAAGAATACGAAAAGTCAAAATTCCAATCAAGAGTAAGCACCCAGAACGGGAGATGTCTTTTGATGGTTTCCCACCACACCACCACAAAAAAAAAGGACGGAAGCATTCCAGTATTAAGATCCTGGTAGGTATCTTGTGGTACTTTCGGCATCGTCCCGATACCCGTACAACTGCACCTCAGGAAGTGTTGCCCAGTTTTCGCTACGACACTATGTGCTAGCGTCTGTTTTCGGGACCCATAATTAATTGTACAAGTCACGCCATTTTATCCGTGTATATTTTACCTTTACATAGTATGATACAAAGAACATGAATAGTTCTTCTATAGTACGCACGGCGACAAATCAAACTATGCATTTCCAGTATAAGTCGACTTCGCATGGTACGAAAAATCTATATAATACGAGCTCAATTAATCTGGAAATGTATAACTTGATATGTAGCCATGTGTACAAGGTAACCAATTCACTATAGCCACGGGAACTGAAAAGGTATAGCATCCAATGAACATCCCTCATTACAGCCACCTAACGTATTTGCTCATCGATCAAGCACACCATGACATTTTATGGCGGACTACGATTCACTTTCTCGGACCTTCGCCAAAAATACTGGAAAATCGGTGGCGTGTGAGTCACGAAATATTAATAAATATTAGAGGTTATTAGCTATGTGTATCCTGCCCGTCTTAACCTACGGTGCTCAGACCTGGTCGCTCACCGTGTCTCAAAAATTCCGTCTTGGAGTTTGTCAAAGAGCGATGGAACGCTCTATGCTCATCATTTAGACCTTGATGAAGTTGTACTCGTTATGTTATGTTATTGTTATTATTATTATTTTTTGACATTGAATTTTACATAATATCTGCTAATAATTTGACATTGTATTTTTTTATTTTTTGACATATTTAAAATTAATTTGATTCTTTAACTAACATTTCAATTCAATTTTGATTTTAATTAGGCTTTTAAATGTATTGTTTCTGCATGTGTTAATTTTATTTAAGTAATATGTTATATTCAACACAATGTTAATTGTTAAAGAATAAATAAATGAAATGAAATGAAATGATCGCAGTATTCTAGGTGTAAAAAGACAGGACAGAATTCGCAACACCACGCTACGTTTCAAAACGGGTATAACAGACGTAGGTAAAAAGGCTGCTAGACTCAAATGGGATTGGGCGGGTCACATTAGTCGTATGCAGGATGACCGCTGGGCTAAGGTCTGCACACAATGGGTGCCTGAAGATGGACGTCGCCACCGCGGTCGGCCCAGAAAGCGCTGGCGAGACGACCTAGATACGTACCGCGACGACTGGTTTGAGGTGGCGGGGGACAATTGAAAATTGGGGGAGGTCTTTGCCGAGCAGTGGGACAGAATAGGATAAGTAAAAAAAAAAGAGGCTATTATACTGGCAAAGTAATAAAAGCTGCACAGATCGATCGATCCGTTTAAGCCACGCTTGCCCCGGTTGTTCCGTGGATGGGTGGGTGACCATCTTTACATACCAAGACCCATCCGTACCTCGGAAAGCATGTTAAGCCGTTGGTGTACTGTCATATGTGGATCTTTAATAGTCGTTAAGAGTCGTCAGAGGCCCGAAATCTAACAACCAATTTTACCAAGGGGCATGTTATTACCCAGTTACTGGGTTGTGAAGGTCAGATGGCAGTCGCTCGATATGAAATACTGGTAGTAAGTCGACTGGAAGCCGAGCCCAACATATTTGGGAAAAGGCTACGTTGGTGATGATAGAGGCTATAATAGAGCCTTTAGGGTAGAAGGGTGTGTGTGCAGTAGTCCACCACGCGGACACAGTGCTAGTGGCAATCAGGCGCGGTCGCAGCCTAACATTTTGGAGGGGGTCACCATGAGTATTGAAGAATATTTTTAGGAAGGTACATCCTCTTTGGTCTAGTAGTCACAAGCGCTATTGATCAGCATGATGTCCCGGGTTATAATCGTTTTGCAAATGTCCATCGGAGTCTCCGTGGCTCAAGTGAGAACCATTTTAAGATAGTAAGTCAGGCAAATCGTTCAGGGTTTCGACAGCATGACTGTCTTTGGGGGGGGGGGGGGGGTCATGACCCCTAGGACCCCCCCCACCTCGCTTGGTGGCAATTGGCGTATAGGACAAAGCTCTACTTTCAGAGCAAAGCAAAATAAGAAAGCAAAAGAAAGTATCATACATTTATGATTTTTTGTGCTATCATATTGGCGTAAATCACATTACAATTGTTATTTTTTGAGCTGAGTCAATCGATCCAGAAACTGAAAATCATGTACTTTCCAAGAGAGACGTCAAATACGTTTTTAATTTTACAACCATGTCCGAAAATACTCCATGCAGAAAATAAATTTCCTTTTAGGTATAATTAAGTTTTTAAATTAAGTTTTTTAGTAGTCTGCGAGGTTGTAAAAGACTATTCGAAACATATTCATAGGTCTGATATGACAAACTCATTTAAAATTTTTATAAAAATAAACTAACTCTTTGGAGTTTTATTATGTACTAGCTTTTGCCAGCGGCTTCGCTCGCGTATTATATATTGTATAAAGATTGCTCTTGAATTACTCTGTTGATGAAAATCTCATTAAAATCCGTTGCGTACTTTAACAGATCGTACAAACGCGGGAAGTGACTTTGTTTTATACCATGTAAAGCAGGAGCTTCTGCTTGCATTTGTTCGCGTGGAAGTTGTAAGAAACCACAAGTCTTGCCATCACCACAACCTGCAAGAACTTCCGCCTCGATGACTCTGCAAACAAATTTGAGCCGAGTTCGTCGGAGTTGAATTCTGAAGAAGCATAATCGGGATATTAAACTCCAGCTGGATTATGTGCGCCGGAAGTTTCATTTAGGGAATTAAGAAATTCTACGGATTAATGTATGGGACGTCATTTTGCACCAAAATAGTTTTAATGGAGGTGCACCTTCATATAGGTAACACTGGCATCTGGTAGGCTTACCTGGTCACTCACCGCTGGTAGAGTGCCTTAACCAACTTTTGGAAGAACTCGACGCGTGGTTTGGCAAACCTTGTTCCTGCAGAACGGGCGAAGTGTAGCCTAGCCTATAAATGTTTTGTGGCTGTAAAGTGCTTGTGACGTAGCAATTTCCCAGTTGCTTACGAAATTTTCTTTTTCTAGTGAATTAATACGTTCTAGGAACAATTATATACTTACACTAACTGCTGCCCGCGACTTCTTCCGCGTCAAATTTTCAAACCCGTCGCATCGAATTGCCTGCCAGATTTCGTCTATTTTTCGTTGGTACTCCGCTCCTTTTGATCATAGCGTGATGTTATATAGCCAATAAATAGGCTTAATAGGCCTTTCTCAATAAATAGGCTACCCAACATAAAATATTTTTTCAATTCGGACCAGTAGTTCCTGAGAATACCGCGTTCAACCAAACTCTTCAGCGCTATAATATTATAGTATAGATTTAAGTATTACAAAGTGCAAAAAAAAGAATCACACATAATACAAATCGTTGGGGATCAAACTGATATTTACAGCTCTTAAAGCAATCGGCTAACCACTTAGTTCTTTGCTTTATCGAAAGTTAGTTAAAATTTGGCTATTGTTATATAATGTCATGGTTGACTGTTTAGCTTCCTAAAGGTTAAATATGTAACTACATGCTATAAAGTGGGTAGTTACATATACCAGTGTATTTGTGTTCGTTCTCACTTAAGTCTCACTTTCGACAAAGTGTTATGGAAGTTTTTTGCCATTCTAACTTTTCTAGTAATCTAACCTTAGTGGTCCCATTAAGTTGTCCCAGACAAAAAACTTTCGATTGCGAAAAATATTGAATTAGGGGCAAAATCCTTGAACTTATCAAATCATATCTGAGTAATCGAGAACAAATAACATACATATATAAAATCTGCCCCTATACAAGAACTGAAAAGATGTACGAGTAGGTATATCACATAGAAAATGCATGTTTGGTGTGCCGCAGGGCAGTGGTCTTGCTTAGTTACTATTCATTATATGCATTAATGACGTGCCCAAAACTATTAGTAATCCAATGATTCTATTCGCTGACTATAGCACAATACTAATCAAAAGTGAAGATGATGTGACATTAAAAAGAGAAATAAACGACAACTTAAATGATATAATAACTTGGCTAACAGAAAACAACTTAGAAATAAATCTTGAAAGGACAAAGTACATTTCATTTGAACAACAAACAAACAATAAAAAAACCTGATTGTTGAACAATTTGCGTTTTATTATAATGTACTTTTTAAACCAGTAACACGTTTTTATCATGTATTATGCAAATAAATAATTTGATTTGATATGACTGTGCATTATTTTCCAAATCTATGAATGCAGTTCACAATGTTTCAAAAAGTTAAGAACAGGATAGGTATTGTGCACGTGTTCTGGTATGATGACTGTCCTATATTTGTTGAGTGTAGGTTAGATAAGATTTAACCTAGCGTCTATAGAACCATATTCTCCTGTGTTTTTCAGGTCGGCTGTATGATTTTTACTTCATATATTTAATTATCCGATCATTGGTTATCCTGGGTTTCCCGGGTATTAGTCGAACTGTGTATCAAGAATAGGCTTTAGTGGTCGCAGGACAAGTAGTTGGCGCTGCGTGGCCGAACATTTTTACACGCTTTATATTAGCTTCACTTGTATGTTTGTATGTTTGTTTGTAACCGACTCCTTATAGCGCGATTTTGACCCACTTTAAACGACCAGATTTCATTCAAACTTTGCACACCTGTCAAGGACCGATGACAATGCAATAATTTCATAAATTTGTGCCATTATCCTTGCCAGGGTTACTAGGACAGCAAAAAAAACTGTCTTCGAAAACTACGCTGACATAAGTCACAAACTACGCTGAGATACATCTCAAAATTCGAAACACCCTAAAAAATTGAAAATAAATAGTAGTTAAAAAAAACTAAAAAACACGCTTCCATTGAAAACCAAACTAAAAATTACAAAATAATGGAAAAAAAGCGTGGGATGCCTGATGGAAGCGTGTTTTTTAGTTTTTTTAAACTACTATTTATTTTCTATTTTTATGATACCGTGCGTCAATATTTCAGTGCGCGTAGCAAATGAGGCTCGTAGGCGATGAGACAGTGATGTACGTGGCGTAGGCCGTAGCAGCGCGTAGCCATGCCGATGACGTCAGCGTATCGGCGTAGCTGGTCATGTAATAGGTCGGCCGCACGTAGCAAGCATTCCTAGATTTCGCCATCGAGCGTTGTTGCATGACTATGCGCGACTATGGCTCGGTAGTAGGGGTCTCGCCACATAATATTCGAGGATTCGCGCCGCCGCCGCAGGTTCGAATCCAAAATCAGCAGGGAACACAATCCGGAGTCATAATTATCTTTGGTTCCCGCTAGGACCTACACTACCCAGCAGGCTAAACCTCTTACAAGTTTAAAAAGGAATCACAAATTAGACAAAACAGCCCATCCTAATTATTATAAACCTAATTAGATCAACAGAAAGTTAGTCGGTACCGGTATGCAGTTTGTACACGTCTGAACTTGAGCGGGCCTCGAAAGTTTGTTATAAAAGACAAACGACCGTAAAATATATTGACATCTTAACGAGCCTCCTATGTTTTTGACCCTTGCTTAGAAACAACGTGTTATTTCCTAGTATTTATTATGGATATCACTGTATTTTCTTCAATTTTGTTTATTTATCATGTAAAGATTTTCATAAATATACCTACTACGAAGGCAATAAAGAAAAATAAAAAAGTACTTAAGATCTTCAGAAGAATCTTTGGAAGACAAAAAAATATCGCTAGCATTATGATGCTAAGTTTAAAAAGTCAGCACATTTTGAAACAAAATCCAAGCGATCCAAAATCCTGGCTTCTACAACTATTGTTAAAAGACAGGGGACATAGATCAATTAATGCCAAGTCGATCTGAAGACGTGTATTGCTGTTCATTCGGTTCAACAAAGGCTTTTACGATTTCCTCTCAGGGATAGGATGTCAATCATACGGCCATTGAGGCTGTGTGCTCACTGAGTCACATATCCCTCTATATGACGTGACCGCCTTTGTCGAGAGGAGCATGTCTAGGCGACTGAGGTTATCAGATCATGAGGTTAAATTGGACAGAGGCGGGTTATCGGTGCTTTGTTTTGCTTAAAAGGTAGAAAATATAATATCGACGGTTGAAAGACTATTTGATCTAAACGACATTTTTTGAAAGTAGCAGGAGAGTGATTCAAAGTTTTATTTTTCGAAAAAAAAAAAAAACATTATAAAAGAACTAGTGAGTGGATTTTGGAAAAACTGAATTATATTTACCAAAATCCACTCACTAGTTCTTTTATAATGATTTTTTTAATTCGAAAAATAAAACTCTGAATCACTCTCCTGCGACGTTCAAAAAATGTCGCTTAGATCAAATAGCCTTTCAACCGTCGAATTATTATGTTTTGTGGCTTGTCTCTATTATTATTAAATATTATAAATGAAGTACTGAATATTTCGGCTCAGTCGTATCGTCTCCGACTTATTGAGTTATGGTCGTGAGTTCGAACCCAGCCAGGTCCTTTACTATAGGTATTTAATTTCACCACTGCTCCCAAAACGGTGAAGGGAAACATCGTGAGTTAACCAAAATGTTTTAGAACTAAAATTGAAGACAACAAACATCCACCTAACCGAACTGGACTCGCTTGTGGGTTATGGCCCAGTCCCTCTGACGGACAGGTCTATGGTCTATGTAGTTCTGTTTGTAATATTAAAATAACCGCGTTTTACTAAGTGTATATGGATGTATACACGGTTTATATACCAAAACAATTTTTTTTACAATTTTTGTCTGTCTGTCTGTTTATTCCGGCTAATCTCTGAAATGGCTGGACCGATTTTGACGGGACTTTCACTGGCAGATAGCTGATGTAACAAGGAGTAACTTAGGCTACTTTTATTTTAGAAAAAAAATAGAATCTCACGGAAAAAAAAAACGAAAGAAAAACTTTTTTGTTAAAATACCACGCGGACGAAGTCGCGGGTAATTACCTATATAACATTAAACGCGGTAGTACGTCCTCTTGCGATAATTTCCGACATCCACGCGGGCGAAGCCGCGGGCAAAAGCTAGTATTACATAAAAACATTAATCTTGTCCTTTAATCACTCTCGTGCTGTACTTTCTACCTTCCCCCATGGGACGAAGGCGTCAGAGTGTGTATGAATGTATTTAAATTACAAAGTACTATTTTAAATAATCGGCATATTGAGTTATCGCTAATATGCCTATATTACATTTCAGTCTACCTAAACTGAAGCGCCATGGCCCAGGGGCATAAGTGGTATCAATTTAATTCACTGATGTACTCTCAATTCTATGATTAATAAACTACATTGATTTGACATTCAACAAGTATCGGAGAACTATGAAACGGAGTATTCTGGGTATTAAACTTGTGGACCGGGTTAAGAATACAACAATCCGTTCGATTACTAAAATAACTGATGTCACTCGGAAAGCTGCCACGCTGGACACATCTGCCGTATGTCAGACGTTTAGTGGGGCAAACTTACGACCAAATGGGTCCCACTTAATGGCAAGAGACATCGCGGCAGGCCCAAACGGAGATGGCGGGATGAGTTGGACTCTTTTAATAAAGACTGGTCCTTGGCAGCTCCGGACAGAGAGACGTGGAAAGAGAGTAGGGAGGCCTTCGCCCAGCAGTGGGACAGCAACGGCTAATAATAATAATAAAAATCGGAGATGTCGTATCGGTAATGATTAGCACAATTTTTGCAAACCACAATAACTAAAAGAAAAATACCGTTCGTTTACCTGTCAATCCGGGCTTGCTGCGCATAACTCCCATAGAGGTGATAAGGGGCACATTCACGTGTCGTGTCGTGATACGTTTGGCGACGTAAATACCTACAACTGGGAAACGATTGTAACGCCTACCGTTTAGCGGAAAAACCGAATACCAGTAACTGCTGTACTATATAGTTTTTACAACGTATGACGATACCATTAGCACACAACTTTCCCATTGCTAACGCAATCGACCACGTCTGGTTTACAGCTCTAAAACAATCTTCAAAGTCTTTTATTGAAAATTACAAAAAGATAATTTTGAGTAGCTTTCAGAGTGGGCAGAAGATATTTTGCTTCAATTTTTAAGTATTTCAGTATAATATTGAACCTACAAAGATCCTCACGAAGGGAGATAGATATACCTACTGCGATGACGGCTACAGGCTCCCGCAGACAGGCGCGACGAGACTCCGGTAGAGCAATTTCCATGAAGTTTTTATATGTATTGTTCCAGCAGACGAGCGACGCACCGTTACCTATGATGAGCTGTTTATTGTCCAACTTCATAGAAAATACAATACTTGAAAATTATCTATAGGTACTAATGTTATAAGGAGACAAACTTTGTTTGTTTGTATGTAATCTATGGAAATGCCACCGGATTTGAAAAATATTTTTGCATTTGATAGCCCAGTTTATGAGGAAGGTGCGAACGGGAAGGCTTTTTAAAGCATAAGTTTATCGGAGAGAGTATCTCAGAATTAATTTCTAAATTGATAGAGCAACCCTTTTTTGCAAAACAAAGATAGTTTGAAAGTCGGCAGAATATCCCTACCACCGAATACCGTCCAAATTACACAATAGAAAGTAGGTAATAATAAATTAAACTACCTATTACCTACCCACCACTTGAATAATTTTCTCAGAAAAATTGATTAACTTTTGACAATTTTCAATAAAAATCAAAAGAAATTTATTCATATTAGGCTGAGAATCAGTACTTTTCGAACTTTTGAATTACATTAGACAGTCCCCCAAACGTACTCCTGCCTCTCACCCTCATCTATTTGAAGCCCTACTTACGTAAGCCCAGTAGCACAGACTCAAACTCGCCCTTTACCCAGCGTTATACAGGTTAAAGCGGGTTAAAGCTGCCGACGTGTTTGCGGTCCTTTTGTGCTGGAAACCAGCTATTCGTGCTAGATTACTGAACAATGGCCAATTCAAATTGCCCACACCGGTCTGTAGCTAGTACGATCTCGGCCGGAATATCTTGCAAGTCGACATTCACACGGACGTAATAAAATTGCGACTGGATTTTCAACTATCGGTGATGAAACGAGCATTGATCTGAGTGTTACACAGAGTTCGATTTTGAACACTCGGCGCTAACCATTGCGATGAAGATCCAGTGCAAGTAACAACCCCGCCACGATTTAACTACGTCCGTGTATATGTCGACTAAGGGTTTCGCGTCGTGAGGGAGTGGCAGTCTCTGCGCCCTCACGTCCCTCGCCACAGGAGAAGACGCCCCGGGCATCGGGAGTCGATCGCGGACTCCCGGCCACCGTAGGCGCGGGCTTGCGGGTGGCGAGCAATGGGTAGCTCGCCGTCCGGTAAGGACCAGGCCCGTATCCACGGCGCGTAGTGTTCCACGCGCGCCTCAAGAGATGTCAGCAGAACTGAAGGGGTCTGCTAGGACCGATTCCTGCCAGGGTCGCGAGATCTGTTCGAAAGAGTTACCGCGGTCCTGGCATATGGGCAAATGAAGGAACACGGGTGGGTTTTAGTCAGTAAAAGTCTGACACGCCCTCCCACTCCGCCCAGAGCGGCAGACGTCATTTGATGATTTCCCACCCACAAAAAATAAAAGGGTTTCGCGTCAGACGGGCCATCGAGTAAATCGTTCGATCGCTGTGAAACAATACTGGTCTCCCTGATAAAGGAAGGGGACCAACGAGATCAATATCTAGCTACCTAAACCTAGCTCAATGAAGCTATAGTGTCTATGTGCTCAACGATGCCGATACATGTCAGCATAGTTTTTAACCGACAAAATACGGAGGAGGATCTCAATTCCACGCTTTTTTTTTATGTATACGCATAACTTGTTACAGAGTGGACCGATTTTGATAATTCTTTATTGGAAATGGTATATCCCGAAGGTGGTCCCATGTAAAGGAGACTAAGGGTAGGAAAAACAGGGGATGATTGATTGTTCACTCATTGATTGTAATGTATAACTTCTTACAAAATAGTGCTAAACAATCAATGAACAAATATCATTCAAAGCGCCGACTCAAAATGACTGAAAGGTTAATTATTTTTTGCTTTTCTGTTTTTTCGGAGGTTTAATTTTTTGCTAAAAAGTTTTTTTCACCAGGCATGAACGTGCTCAAACGCAAGTCTTCTCTAACACCAGACTATATATATCGATCAAATGAAATGTTTATTTATATACCAAGAAGTTTTACACGTCAATATTTGAAACTAGAAGGCGCCGGCATTTCCTAGCTGACTGATCCGTGAGAAGAAACGCCGAAACAGAGGTTATGGTCTCTTTTACAGGTCAGCCATTGTATTATTAGAATCTCATGTGAGTTTAATAATACATATCCATGTCTGGAAAGACCTTTTGAAGAAAAAGCCATTGTAGCTTTGAGCTGACCAACAGACCGGCTCAGTTCTCTAACAACACATGAGTGAATTGGGGCGTAGTCGTTGGCGCATTGAGTAAATCCTTGTTTCTGGTATTTATGCTGTGAATGTTGCTATACTTAGACATGCACATATTTATTGGTTATGCGCATATACATATTGAAATGAAAAAGCAAAATGCCGTACGACATTACACTAAGGAAATAACTAAAATATACTATAGGAGCCGTATAGAAAACTGAAAGTTTTTTCGTTGTCCAAGTTTATGACTTGTTTTATGTTTTGCGAAGTGGTGATATTTTCAATATTCCCGTGCTTCCTTCTTTTCTGGATATTATTTCCCCATCTACTTAGGTTTCTATTGCTGTTTTGGGATCGTGATATCTGCGCTGTGTCACGGAGGTATTTTTCCTACGCCTTTAGTGTTTAGTGTTTCCAACACTAAACGCGGACAAAAAAATAGAGTCCTACATAAACAACTTAAACGGCTCCGTTGAACTCTATAATGGCCCACTCCTCCTCTTACAAAAACGACAACCCATGCGACTGTAACCGCCTACAAGAAGCAAATGGTGTTTAAAGAGGAAAGGACTCCTTAAGTTCGACGTCTCGCTATGACGATGTACATACACATGTTACGGTTTGACCCAGAAGATCGCTATGTTAGGCGACTTTCTACAATGTCCTCTATATATTTTGTTAGTTTGGTTGCTTTCTCTATAGTAAAATAAATAGGACGCTCTGGATTTATCGTCTCACTAAAGTGTAAAGTGAAGGCTCTAGGATTTAGTTATGAAATTACGAAAAAAATTCTAGCTTCACCAGTATAACTTGAATGAGTTAAAAAAAAAAAACATAGTGTAGCATAGCCTTAACTAATATGTACGGACCTGCACCCTAATTGCGAAACGCACAATTTATCAGAATCTGAATGGGATTGAAGATTATTTTTAAACCATTGCGTCATTTGTTCGAATAAATTGTCGGCTCAGCAACGTAAATAACGCAATGAATGTTGTTTAACTATGAATATGAAACCAATTCCTACTGACAACAAGTTACGCAATTACCCCTCTGCACGGCGACACGAGACGTTACCCCACCCGCGCTCAGACGCTAACTGACAGTGGAGGAAGGAGCGCGAGTTCGTAAGCCACATTCGCGACGCGCTCTTATTAGTCTTCCGTATTTTATTCTATTCTTAGGTACCTGTTTGTGCTGTTTTAAAACTTAAGCACAATTAACATAACTTTATACTGTCATTTGTGGATCGTTGACAGTCGTTACGGGTCGCTAGAAGCACGTCTGGTAAATGGTCTTACCAAAGGGTATCGCAATACTCAGTAACTGGTTTGTGCAAGTTTAAGTTCTCAGTTTAAAATACTGGTTTTAGCTGCACCCGGTTAGACTGGAAGCCGACCCCAACATAGTTGAGAAAACCAGAGAAAACGGCTAGGATGACGATTGTTCAACGTGCGTTCCAATAATTAAATAGACCCAACACAGTCTAAGAAACTATTATACAATACCTATTTATATACCAGGCCACTCAGAAAGTATTGCGAAAAAAAATATTTTTGTATGAGAGACTGGCCAGTTATAAACTATTATAAAAATAAATGATTATTTATAAGTAATAAAAAATTAAATTAAAAATTTAAAAAACCCCCGACACAAAAACCTAAGATCCCTTTAAAAAGTAAAAAATAATAAAAAAACTCAATCTTAAAGTACCTAAGTATGTATTAATAATTTAAAAAAAAATACGTCGCGTTGGGGGACCGCTCCAAACCTAACAATTTAATTACAAATAGTCTATTACCTAACTGAAGAAAACTTTTATAAAATTACTTCTAAATATTGCATTTAGGATACGATCGTCAACGACGTCTGCCCTTGCAGAGCGGTCCCCCAACGCGACGTATTTTTTTTAAAATTATAAATACATACTTAGGTACTTTAAGATTGAGTTTTTTTATTATTTTTTACTTTTTAAAGGGATCTTAGGTTTTTGTGTCGGGGGTTTTTTAAATTTTTAATTTAATTTTTTATTTTATACTTTTTATAGGTATACTTATTATAATGTAGATTTTGTTAAGTTGTAAATACATAGAACTTCGCCGTGGCCAACAGGAAGATGGGAAGCTTCCAAAAACAATATCAATTCAATTTGATGATGCCACTATCGGCCGGAGTTGTGTTGACGAGAATGGATGGATTCTGATAAGGCCACATAATGTAACTTTTCAAGGTCTTAGAGGATATGGAAATATTGAAAGAACAATGTTTCTTATCATTTTATGTTGGGCGATTACGGCATATATGCCGTAATCGCCGCAACTTATAAGTTGCAAGGGACGACAGTTGAAAAAGCTGTGGTTTACTTAGGTAAAAGTACTTTCGCAAAAGGCCAAGCCTATGTAGCCTTAAGTAGAGAATTTTTACTCTGATTAAGGCTACATAGGCTTGGCCTTTTCCTTGGATGGTGTAGCAATTTGTGAGCTCGACCAAACAAAACTATTTAATAACCCACATGACAAATCATCTTTAGCAGAATTGCAAAGACTGAGATGTAGTCATTGATACTCTCACGTGACAAACGGATTTCCATGTCCCAATTTTCCCACCACCAATTTACTCATCAAGCGAAGTTAAGAACATCATTCTCTTTCAGTGCGCTTTCATTTGAGACCCCACTCGAGTATATTTGTAGACATTCGGTTATTCTTCCCCACTTTCACCCCCCACAACTTTTAAAAGGCTCAACCGATTTTCATCAAACATGTCTAAGAACACTCGCACATAAGTCACCTTTAATACAAAAAAATAATAATTGAAATCGCTTCATCCGTTCGGGAGCTATGATGCCACAGACAGACAGACACACACACAGACAGACAGACAGACAGACAGACAGACAGACAGACACGTCAAACTTATAACACCCCTCTTTTTCCGTCGGGGGTTAAAAATAGGTACGTTCCAATTTCAAAATTTCCCTCCACATTTTTTTGCGAGCTAATTAGACTATCGTGTCATCGTGTCTCATTGGAAAATAAAATGGATTTGCGCCGGGAACATTTTCGCGCTATGATTTTTTACGATTTCAAGTGTCGCCTGAAACCGCACGAATCATACGATAGACTTCAAATTGCATTCATGGATGAAGGCCCTTCCAAGGCAACTGAGTATCGTTGGTATAACGAATTCAAACGTGGTCGCCTTTTGACGGCTGTTACGGAGGAAAACGTGCTAACAGTGAAAAATTTAATCCAAGATAATAGGCGAATTACGTATCTGGAGATTCAACACATACTGCAGATTGGATCGGGAAGCTATATATTTTTGGAAGACACATATCTATTGACATTTTTCTATTTGTAATTAATCTAATTGTTTTATTATATTTTAACCTAATTTATTTCGTTCAATTTGTGATTTATTTGTGAATTTTGATTTACCACATGAGTTTTGTTAATTGATTTTGAATTTTTACTATTAGTTGATTATTTATTGATTGCAACATTTGTACGCCATTGATGGCAAGACATAGCGTTCTAAATATTATTTTTGACATCTGAACTTTTGTTTACCTATGTTCTACAAATAAAAATATTTGATTTGATTTGAAAAAAAAAAAGCTTTTACGAGATTCTACACGTGCATCTTCGCGTGAGGAGGATAATTTCACGCTGAGTGCCGCACAACCTCACCGATGCTCAGAAGCAGGTCCGGGTGGAATGGTGCCATGATATGATAAACAAATTTGAAGCAGGCTCGTCTCGGCGTGTTTACGACATTATTACAGGTGATGAGTCCAGGATTTATCAATACGATCCAGAAACGAAGCGCCAGTCGACGGTTTGGGTGTTTCAAAACGAATCAACGCCTACCAAAGTGAAGCGATCTAGAAGCGGGGGGAAGATTTTGATCGCGAGCTTTTTCAATTTGACTGGCTACTTGGTGTCAATCCCTTTACGGAACCTAAGAAACATCAACACCGAATCGTATACTACCAAATGTTTGGCAGACGTTTTCTCTGTTGTGAGCAACAAGCGACCAAACACAGGGCAAACTTTGCATATAGTGGAGAGTATTTAGAAAAGATTTAATAAAACAATATTTACCTATAGAACACTTCTTTTTATTTTCGTAAAACTTTCTGAGTGTCCCACGTATATCACGATTCTGTGCATCCGGCCCTTCACCTTTCCTTTAATATTTCCATAAGCACACATATATACACATAATATATTAACCCAAGAATAAGTAATACTCAATAGTTTAATCTGTAGTTTTTCAGATTTTTGTATAGGTACCTTGCTACTGCATTTGTGTACGAGTGCGTGGTTCGTTTTAAAGGTACCTACCTAACTACTTCTGAAGGGGTGGAGACCTGGTGTCCTGAAACTGGCCTTACGCCTAGCTTGGCCACCTCCTACAGTATAATTAAAATTAATGTAGGTAATTTTTTCTTGATGATGTATTTATATTGTGGTGAGAAATAAATCATTCTCTTTTCAACGCGAGCAGGAGGTAGGTACCTCCTTTCGGTCGTCGAAAAATGAAAGTTGGATGCACTGGCAGCGATGACAGACGAAATGGGAGAGCAGACGAAGGACGTTAATCCTATGGTCTGCACCCACATCACTAAGTTTACCGTCGTCCATTAATTAAGAGTTGGGAAACCATTCAGCAATAAAATAGAAGCCAACAAGTATGCCGCCAACGGTTCCTACGGCGAAAGATCGATGGTTATAATATCACTGCGTCGTATCGATGGAGCTTCCTGTTTACAGAAGTCAAGCGACGAATACTAGGCGCTAACTTCTTTTACTGACGTAAACTATATTTATTGTATAACTATATTTGGGTGAAGATTAATCGACAAACTATAATAACGACTTCGTCTGTATCTGACTACATCACACTTATTTCAAATCACAGCATCACTACTGTAGTAGATGATCAGCAGCCGTATCACTTGACGTGCTCCAGACATACCTAACTAGTCCAAACGAAGCGTTATCACAACGAAGTCACAGGGAAAATAGGGTCCGTCATTGTTTTTCAAAAATCAACGTCAGTGACCATATAAGTACTTACAAAGCAGCAAAGGAAGAGTCCGAGCTAATGCTTCGAGCAAAGGATTTGCTGACCGTCAAACAGCCCATAGGCAAGCTTCACCTAGTATTCCGTAAGGATGACAGTTACCGGGCATGCGGAGATTACCGTAGGCTTAATGCAGTGACTGTTCTTGATCTGTATCTTATACCAAAACCTCACACAAAATATACTGATCGTATAGGTTACTAACATACATTTCTATTGTAATTATTATTGCTAGGAAAAAAATTACGACTTCGTCCGCGTCAAATTTCTTACTCCCCCGCAACCCCGTCGCATTGAATCGTCTGCCCGTGAGAGTACGTTGTATTTGTGGCGTCGCAAGCGCGACTGCTGAGTGTGGGGTCCTGGGTTCAATTCCCGGGTCGGGCAAAGTGTTACTGGGTTTTTCCATTAGGAATTTCTTAGTAGCAGCCCGGAGTTTGGAAGTTGGCGGTGTGATACCCCCGGGCCTCGGAAAGCATGTTAAGCCGTTGGCCCTATGCCTGATCTCTCTCCGGTCGTGTCGGATTGCCGTCCCATCGAACTATGAGAGTGAGGGAAGAGTGAGTGCTCCTGTGTCTGCGCACACACTTGAGTACTATAATATCTCCTGCGCCGATGGCTAGTCTCCGTTGAGAATGGCCACCGTGGCCGAAATACGGTCTGGAGGATGATATTTGTGGCGTTTTTCTTGTTGCTCGGCTCCTAAGGGTCCTAGCGTGATCTTATATAGCCTACACCTTTCCTCGATAAACGGGCTATGCAAAACTAAAATATTTTTTCAAGTCGAACCAGTAGTTTCTGACTTAAGCTCGTTCAACCAAACAAACTCTTCATTCAGCTTGATAATATTTTAAGTGCAGATAAATTTTTATTTCTAAGTGACTTTTTTATTTAATTAATTATATCATAGGAGAGAAATATCTTTCTATAATTGGTTTGTAAAAGTCCAGCGTGGTAATTGCGTTATACATTATTAATAGCAAATGGCTTTATGGTTGAATTAAATTTTTCGAAAATATGCAGCAATGCAATGTCGATATCCCTCAAAATGATTCTGATTCATAGTGGGTACGGAAGCTTGAAAAAGATATAATCAAGACTTAGGTATATCACTTGGCTTATTCGAAAACTATTGCTACCACATACATAGGTAGGTAAGTGGTGATGTAGCGACAATGACGGAAATCCACAAGCCGCTTTTAGTAAGCGTGGTGATTAGTGCTCGTATCTTCTATGCAGGGGAGGTCTGTGCCCAGCTGTGGGACAGTAAGGGTCCGAAATAAAACATCAATTCGGCTCATACATTGCCCACATTTATATTATAACACTAATACAACGATAAACATCGGTCCTTGACAATAGTCAGTAGAGAAAGTACGTACAAATTATATGTACCTAGTTGGGTACCATTTGAAATACACAACAAAGGGATATAATTATATAAGTATCAACTTTCAAAATGTTGCAGTCTTCACTTACGGATAGATTGAACATTACTAATACAAGGTGTAAGTGGAAATCTCCTGCTGGTAGAGAACGTATTTGAAAGTTCAACTTGATAGAAACCGTTATAAAACAACAGAACGGAATAAATCTACTAACGAAAATGCATCAGAAAAGGAAATAAAAAGAAAATCAATGAAAAAAAAAAACATTTATTTCGAAAACAAATTTAAGTACAACATTCATATTTCAAAAAATAACTTCACATTTTTACATAATGAGTTGCTGAATTAATTAAATGTTACATAGTACATTGTAATACATATTTTTATTGTGCATCTTAGTGAAACAAGACAAATAAAACACTTAATTTGTTGATATACAACCCCAAGATACACCATTCAGCAACTATTGTTGAAATTTGTGATAGTCGGCATTTTTGTCAGTAAGCATATTTATTTATGCCTGACTGTCTCGTTGGTCTAGTGGTAGCAGGCGCTACTGTTAAGCATGAGTACGATGTCCTGGGTACGATTCCCAGGTCAGGCAAAGTGTTATTTGTTTTTTGCACCTCTGCTCTTCGGGGAAACGAGGCTAGATGATATGTTATGTATATTTATTTTGAAGGAATTATGAATTTTGCGTTTATGATATGTATTTTCGGTTTGTATATCAATAAACTAAATTATTTCGTGTTAGTACAAGATAATTATGAAATTTTTGAGCTACTTTAGAAATTGCCTCTCAACGCTTTGAATGTACCTACATAAAACTATTAAAGAATCGTGAATTATGCTATATTATTTTCCAAAGGATCGGTCAAGATCGCAGATATCGCCAAAGTCGTCTGAGGACGTCGTTCGGCTTCCAAAATGGACACAGATTGTATCAATACACACATTCTTGATCGATGTAGCCCTTTAAGAAACGAAGTATACTGTGAAAGATATTGATCTATGACCCGAGAGCACAATAAATGAAGTCAGGACCGAATTACATGCACACCTAAAGCAGGGTTTCTTTACGCGGACTCAATATTATACAGGTGGGATAGGTACATTGAATAGGTACTTCTATTAACAATTAACTGACATTTGCAGTAATAGGTTTAAACAACTATCTAACATTCAGTTTGTTTAGTTTTTTTTTTTTTAACAATACAATACTTTTTGAACTGTGGCCAGGCGTAAAAATCTTCCAGCCCTGAAATGATTTTAGCCTGACCAAATTATCAGTGTTCCTAGTTACATAGATCGCCTAATTGACACCCTACTTTAAAATGACAAAATTCAGTCGTTTACAGTTGAACCACAGAATGCAGAACTCCTTGTGTGTCCATTCTTACAACTTACTTATGATCCCTTATCCCCAAATGTATGAACTGCAGTTAAACTGTATACAACGTGTAGAAGAGCCGGCGCACCGGAGCCTTTAGACAATGCATTAGGTAATTAATATTTTTGTTATTAAACATTTATTGAAACAAATTATTTTACTATTTTTCTATTGTACATACACCAGATAGTTTAAAACATTATAACTAAGAACTCGTGACATCATAGCCGTGGCGAAGTCAAAGACGATTACTTAAAATTATTATCTAACATCAAAACACATAGAAATTCAAGTAACTACAAGTTGAATGGGGCATTCTAGTAGTGAGATAGGCCCGTAGCAGTACGACTAATCGGCCAATACGTTGCACCGATAGCGGAGTTAACTGCTGTCCGTGACTTATTAATATACCATTCCGTCAAACACTGAAACTATTACTTTATTATCATAAAAACAGATTTTAAACATCCATATAGTGAATAGAGAGTAAACATATAATACATTGAACATTGAGCCCGATTTAAACAAGTACCACTATAAAGTCAAAAGACTAGTGACAAGATAATGCCCAAGTGCTGCGCATGTGCAGTACACTCTTGACGCATTAACTAAAGTTTATAATAATATAGTGTTGTGCATCTAAAAGTTCGAAGGAAAAGACCCTTCTGAATAATACTAGTGACGTTCTTGAGCACATTATTTTTTCAATCTATTTACTTACTAAAAATATATTTAGAGAAATATATCCCGCTGCTGATACGTATGGCATGTTTTACATAGATATCATCTTGAAATTGGGGAGACTATTCAACTTCTGTGAAAGTTACCCCTATTAGCGTCTGTGTAATCGTTTGTCGTGACGAAACACAAATCATCTTTGTGAAGTGACTATCTACTTACATATACATTTAAATTTGTAGTATATTGTGCAAAAACAGAACGTCCTCGGACTTGTACTTATCTGTGTGGCTACTATAGAATTGTGCAAGACAATCGCCACAAACGTGTCACAGCGGGCGCTGTAGTCTACTATTAAACAAAACGACATAAGATCGACTTAACTACTAATGCTAACATCTTAAAAAAAACTAACAATTATGTTGAAACGACGAATCATTGTCGTAATCTACAAATATATCTTCCGGCTAGAACCAGGATCCAATACAATCACGTCTCTTCTGTTCGCATAAATTGCGTCGTTCGAAATAACTGGTCACTTTTAAATACACACTGTCGTCATTCTAGACAAAAAAAACCATCTTTAGAGAAAGTACGTTCTACAAGACAAACCCTGGCACATCCAACGCGCGATTACATGATAAACTTATAACTATTCGTCAAGAAACCTAGTCGGGACACAATCACAAAATAAATTAACACTTGAACATTTAGCGAAACACACTGATTGTTTACATTTAAAAGCGTACCTTCCACTACGTGCTTTCGGACACTAGAGGTCGTATATATGAAAAGAAAAGACCTTAAGTGAAATCTTCACGATTCATCCTTTGTAGGAATCGTCTTGTTTTGTCATTGCTTACTATCATGATGCTTAGTTTAACTTACCACCGTTATAATATTATAATAAATTAAAGAAAAAGTATACAAAAATACTCTTCATGAGCTAAGCTCAGAATCCCTCAAACTCTTAAATCGACAAAAGTCGTATTTTGATTTAATATCCGTCCTCATTGTTGCCTACTACTCTAAAATACTTTCCTACCATATCTCCTAGGTTTGTGTACCATAGGGAGCCGCCACTAGTACCGACCAAGTTAAAAATGAAATAAATCTTGCTTTTAGCAACATGACCTCTAGTGTGACCACAACATTCTTTACACCGATGCGTTTGCAGCAAAAACTTTTCAGAAGTTTGACGATGAAGAATTAATTCACGAATTTTATTTGACATTTGTCTTTAACGTCGCGAATTTTGTGAAGTAAACTACTGCACGTAATACAAGTGCGATTTTTTAAAGAAATGGCATCATCAGTGCCAATAATGGACGTGGACAACCATGAAAGATCTTTGGAACAAATAAATCTAAA
This sequence comes from Aporophyla nigra, assembly GCA_947507805.1. Taxonomy (NCBI): domain Eukaryota; kingdom Metazoa; phylum Arthropoda; class Insecta; order Lepidoptera; family Noctuidae; genus Aporophyla; species Aporophyla nigra. The sequence goes on along the minus strand of OX382291.1, from coordinate 4,267,462 downwards.
ACTACAAAATAAACTCGTCTAAAAATAATTCCGATGAAATAAATTCACAGTCGATTGTAGCCTAAATATGACTTAACAATAATATCGTTAAAAAGAAACATAATATACAAATCAACATTACAACGAAAATATTGAATACTTTAGTAAAATATTTCACGAATTGTCCACACCACGCCGCGTTTGTTGACCGCATAATTATCATAAACATACATATTTAAATATTAATATTAAAAATCCATTTGTGTTCTACATGGCGAAAATATATTACAAAAGATTATGTACTTATATACTGCATAACATTGTTATAGAATTTCGTAATAATCATGTAAGCTATGTACATTTTAATCGGTGAAATGTCCATAATGTTAACAGTTATCATATTTAATAAATTTATGTTCTGTACAAGTTTGTTATTCTGTGTTACCGTGCGATTGCGGTCAACAGTCACAGCTCCTATGCGGTCCTGTTAATACTGAATATTTCCCTTACCACCCTTTATTCACATCATCCCGTGTTTCACTCAAAAAGAGCGTCTACCATTTCCTTCATTTTCCGTCTTAAAAAAACTACTAAGTAGGTACTTAAATTGTATGACTAAACTTTCGAAATATTAAAACAAAGTTAAAAATTATGAGACTCTTTTTTGTTATATTGTTAAACCTGCTGTTTTGATTTAACCATTGTTCAAATTATAGGATAAGCTATTTTTTTTGGTATAATCATAATGTACTTTTATAAATAAGGCGAAACATAAATTCTGCTAAAACTTACAATAAAGTGGGTCAAAATATTGTACGCATATTTATTTACTAAATAGACATAAAAAAAAAACACTGTTTGGAAATTATTTGTACTGTGCGGTGGTTTTGCAAAATTATATTTTGAAGTGGTATACTGGAAACTAGTGTCGTTCTGTATCCAAACATGTTCTTCCAAAACCAACATTCGCCTTCGAAAATGCTACATAGGACACTGCGCTTACGTGTGCACGTGTCCCTAACTAGACCACAGATTTAATATCCATGATTATAACATAATTATGATGTGTCTCCATTTTAGAGTATCATTCCATGACTAAACTCGGGAAAACGCATTTGAGCTATGCGACATCTGTCATCGCTCCAGTGAGCACTGAATTGCTATCCACTGCGTGGTGCACGATGCATTAATATGGTTGGGCATTCATAGCGCAATGGAACGGGAAAGTGTTCCCACTTTATTTTACAAATATTTTGATTATAATGAAGACTATATGAGTCGGTTTGAGACAAAGGTAGATTTTAGCTTACACCTACACTACTATAATAATAACATGTACTGTTTCACTATCCACTGCGCACAGAATGTAGGCTGTGTGCGAATCAATATCCAGAAAATTATATTTAGCGCAATGAACCGGGAAACTAAAGATTTCCTACAAACATCGGTATGGTCAAATTCAATTTTCTTTTCAAATTTATGATAATCACAAATTAGTTTTATAATTTCACATTATCTGGTTTTTGTAACAGGTTTTTACATAAAACATCCAGTATGAATATTAGTGTCATTTATGGCTAAGAGAAGTCTGTTTTCACTGTAATCACTTCAAAGTAAACGATCTAGTTCAAGAGTGGAGTTCATGACCGTCTCACATTCTAACACAACTATTGTTCACATGTCACACAAACGAGCACCATCACAAGTAAACACACTTCAGCAGAAGTGAAGTGTGTTTACATCTGATGGTCATATCATAGATAGGATTAGTGATAGATGTATTTACAATAAAATTACAAGGGAGAGGAACAGGATTCAAGAGATCGTTTACATAGACGACGAACGAGGCCGGCCGACCGACGGGTTGTGGAACAGCCGGTGAACATCGTCATCATCTAATTGTTCGGTGACATCTTCCAAAGACGCGAGCACTAAATTTTCGTGAAAGTCACTGGTATAGTCAGGGTCAACTGGACTCTCGTCATCCGAATATTCTTCGTCCGCATAGTACTTATCGGAACCTTCACCTTCCGCCGAATTAACCTGAGCCCCTTCGGGCTCAAGCAAATACTAAGTACCGTCGCACGATTTAGTGAGTAGAGATCCCTGGAAAGTATCACATTTGTAATGTTAATTAGAGTTAAAAGCAATTTTTTAAGGTGTAATTGTGAATGCGTGTGCTTACAAACTGTGTTGGTGATAAAAAAATAATTGGCGTGGGTGCGTTTATTGCCACGAGGCGCAGGCGTCGGGTAGAGTTAAAAACAGTTGCGCGGAGTATTATTTTGATATCCTACCCTCACGCATCACTGAATACGTGCTTTTTTTTGTGGGTGGGAAATCATCAAATGATGTCTCCCGCTCTGGGTGGAGCGGAAGGGCGTGTCAGACTTTTACTGACTAAAACCCACCCGTGTTCCTTCAGTTGCCCATGTGCCGGAGGCACGGTATCTCTCTCGAACAAATCTCGCGACCCTGGCACACGTGCCTCTATCATGAACAGCATTAAAGCATCGAAGTAGTTCCATAGATTTGGAATTCAAAATTCTGATAGCAAACCAAATATCAGTCGGTCTTAATGAAACTTAGTAAAATTCAAACGGCACCATAAAATAAAACCTTCTCTGCTAAATTAAGATAGTAAAGACATGCAAAATAAAAAAATAAAAAGCCGCTAAGCTATAGAGCACCTGTCATCACCTCAGCGGGGAGTGAGCTTCTGCGTGCGAACTGCTGGAGGGTTCGCTCTTGTACCCCGTGGGTAGCTTTGGCCAGCCATTGCTGGCATGTAAAAGTGAGGCTTGGCTTCCTGCGGCTGCCGTTCGCGCTATGTCGCGGAGATGCCAGGCCCCGCAGCTCGGAGTCGGAGGGGGCCACCGGCGAAGGGGCCGAGCCGCGCCGCTTTGTCCACGACGCCTTGCCGGAGAATGTGCGACGCAGGAGCTGCGGGAGTTCTGGCGGCACCTCGCGAATCTTCTTCTCTCTGGGAGCTGTAAAATTAATGATTGTGTTTATGTAATTGAATGAAATTCAAAATTCGATTTTGGGGTTGGTATGCAGAAATATTTAAATATAACTCACTAAATGGTAAAACTTCAGCGGGCATCGATTTCCTCCGGCGCTGCAGTAGCGGGTCTGAATCGAGCTCCAAGGGCATCCGTGTCAAATTGTCGCGCAGTTGACTACCCACTGTGCTTGACTCCTTTCGCTTATGCCTCTGTCCTGAGCTTTTCTTCTCTAACTTTCGCGGTGTTTCCTCTACACTAGTATCGGAAGTGTCTTCCGAATCAGTCTTTTTAAAATCTCTCACGATTAAATACCTATATTTAGGTTCCTTCTTGCTTGTTCCCGGAAGAGGACTAAAATTGTCTGATCTGTACGGTACGAACTCGGAATCCTCAGAGGAATCACAAAACGTTGCCTCCACAGGAGGAGAAGTTTTTTGCTTTATCGGTTGTTTAGGGGTGTCGTCTTCCCTGAAGACAGTGTTGAGGCGTACGGCCTGTGCGGTAGTCGTGATTGAGGCAATGGTAGAATCAGGTAATAGTTTTTCGACACTGAGAACCTTGTCGGATTCCTGAGTTTGTGAGCTGTGCCCGCGCACGCTGAGTTGCGAGTGCAAGGAGGACTGGCTGTCAGCGGCGCTGGCGAATAGGCGCGCACGCTTGTCCGCCAGCAATGCCGCGTGACCCCTCTCGCGGAGCCGGAGTCTAACATCTTGGAACACGTTTAGGGGCACGGAGAAACGACGGATCTGATCCTTCAAAGGGCTTTTCTTCGTGACAGGATTGAGCGAGGCCCTGCGCGGCGGCAGGAGTAGCTTGGCGCTTTCCGACTTGTTGCTGGCACTATCAGAATTTAAATCGTCGTCTAACATATCCGCATCGGATATATCAGCCTTTTCCTTATTTGCCTCCTCATTCATTAAGCCCTCCCATCTGCTCTGATTGTACTTAAGATTATAAAGCATCTGAGTGGACAGCTCATTATGAAGGAATCGATGCCACTGGGTTATCAGCGGTGTCACCACAAATTTGAAGAAACCTGTAATTATAAAACATAATTGTAGATTGCAAAATGTGCGATATATAACACTAATTACGTTAGTTAAATTTACCGGTCTGAATCTTAGGTATGGATGTGGCATGTCGGTCGCAGAGGGCCGTCACCGGCAGGTTGAGGCGCCGCTCGTAGTCCCCTTGGCGGAAAAACTCCTCGCACACTTTAAGACTCCACTTCCTGCTGATCTCCCACGGGCGGCAGGGGTTTGAAATATCAGCGCATTTCAGAGCAATCTGCAGCACTAAGTGGCGATGTTCACTTTTGGTCATATCCAGGGTGTTCGTATCAAGATGATTCTGTTAACAAAACATATATGTTAAGTGTCGGTAAATTCTGTGCAAACATTTTTGATGCGTTTATGTACTATGTCGTCACAGTTGATTTGAACAGGAGAAATGAGAGTTACGCTGTCGATAATCTCTAAATCGACACGGTATTTATTTCAAGCTGGATTTATTTAATATTAAAATCAAAAGTTCACCAAAGTTAAAACTTCATTCAAAGAACAAGTTTCCATTGAAATTCACGTCAAATAAACTTAATCTTAAAAAAAGCTTGTTTTCATTCAATATGTGTAGTAAGCGCGATATACACTTATTAGTTTACATAGAGCTCCTAATATTGTCCTTCATTGGGCTCGGAACTTCTGCTAATTATGTTATCGGTGTGTTATCAAGTAATGTACAAGTGGCCTATGAGGGTAAATTTTACGTTTCTTCTGTTTCATCGTTCCCTCATTGCAGAAGAATGTAATCACATACGACGCATCTCCAAGAAGTGCGACCTGCTCAACTTTAAAATGTTGCTAGGTTTTAAATATATCGATCAACCTCATAAAATACACATAGTAAATTCACAAAATAATATAATGGCTTGAATACTATGGTTAGGTCTATTGCTTTTATTAGTTCGATTCGAGTACACCTAGAACATACACATTAATTTAGGGGCGGTATAAAGCAGCCCTGCCCCTGACCACTGTCTTACTATTAGACACGAACATCTCAATTTGTGCTTGTATCCTAGTCAAATATGTAGCTCTCTGAAGCAGATTTATCGATAACGAGCCTGCAGTCGATAGATGACATTCCGCTCTTGAGTGATTCATCTAGCGTAGTGCATTGTAGCCGGATTACGCCCATCGGATGACCATCGAATATATTTTGAAGTAATCAATGTCTATTAGTATAATCAAGTCACACCTGCAGAATTCATTGCCTGATAAAATATCTAAGTACTCGCCTATACTGTTTCCACTGCTGGGTCACAGGCCTCGTCTCTGTGACAGGGAGTGGGCCGTAATCCACCACGCAGGCACAGTGCAAGTTGGTAGTTATCACATGTCTTCGAATTTATGGTTCTAGGACTTTGGTTTCCTCACGATTTAGTCCTTTATCGTTTTAAGAGCAGTGGTGATGAAATAATTTACACAAAGTAAAGTGCTTTTCTGGGTTCAAACCTCGTAAGGTTTAGGCTCGTGAGTCGCAGCCGTTGCCACTGTGCCACCAATGATCTTACACGTATCTCATAAGCGTGTAATGATACTAAACACCTGCATGCTACCTTTTAGCAGAGATAAGAATTCTATTTGTGGTTCTGAGAGAAAATACAAAATATGAGGTGAAACTCCCATTTAGTGCAGTTGAGTATAACGATAGGCGCGACAGGTTCTCTGGTGGAAAAAATTTTATGAAAATTTTTTTTATAAAAAAAAAAAACAACCGACTTCCTTAAAAACACTACAAAGTGAAAAATAACTTTAATTTCGGCAGTCGGTGTCTTAGGATTTGTATTTAAGGTTTTTGCCACCGACTTCCGAAATTAAAGTTATTTTTCACTTTGTAGTGTTTTTAAGGAAGCCGGTTGTTTTTTTTTTGTATTTTTTTTATTTTTATATTTTTAGATATGGTAGGGATCTACCCCGCACTAATTCCAAACAAACAATGCATATTTATACGATAACGGAAATCGCGGTTGATTTGCTGAGGTGTCTGTCTCCGGAACTCATAATCAGATCTATATGAAATTTACGAGTATATGGGACCATTTCGGAATAAATCCCTTTCGAACAAAAAAAGAATTTTGCAAATCCGTGTATATATATGACAGAGTTATGGCCGAACATACATAAAAAAAAAAAAAATATAAACATCCGAATTGAAAACCTCCTCCTTTTTGAAGTCGGTTAAAAACTATTTGGGAACTGTTCTATCACAGAACGCCCCGCGGATGTCTGAGGGAGCCTTTTAAACAACGCGATGTGCCCGGTCACACAGCTGAGCTGGAACTCGCGTAAACATGCAGTTTACATTATTTACGACGTACAAATGAGTCTTTAATTACGACCACAGTGGCAACTATAAACATGTTTGAGTAGCATTATTGTGCTGAAATGTGTGCTCAAACTTTATTTTCATTTTAGTTGGGTGGGATATAATTTATCCTTGCGAATAGTCTAATAATTATTGTTGCGAATGATCACTCTTTTGCCCTTACATATACAAATAAAAAACCATGTATTTGCGGTCGGCGCAACGTGACTTCTTTAGTCATTCCCTTTCTAGCCATATTTTACACAGTCTCTTTTTTGGTTCCCTACTCTCATGGTAAATCTTGATTCATACCAAATTTTTTTTTATGAACTCCGACTCAATAATTATACAGCTGGAGAGATTTATCTGTGTATTACATATTCCATTTTAAGTTAAAAATACTCAGGTTAGGTATCAATATAACGAGAACACACGATTTGACCCCTTTTAAGATAGCATTTGAAAGGATATGCTAATATGTGATAATGTTGCATGTGCGGGGTTCCCAAGGGCCATGTCTTTTGTCCCAACATAGTTGCACACGGAAGGTGAGATCAAATCATTTCCGTCGCGCTGAGGGTCACGGTGCTATTCCCGTTACGGCGCATTAGTATGGCGCCTCACACTTTGTCATAGATATTTATATGTATTGGCACCCAACCACAAACGGCGTCTTAGTGTTACTGCGCGTTTATACCTATCGCCTAATAACGATGTCAGGATCAACAATATTCGTACATAATATTTAGTGGACTGCACACATCTGGAAGGCGTTATGACGTTCATGCGGCTGTTATGACCATAACTAATGGTCTTTACGAGGTGAACGAACACACTGGACAAAAATTAGGGTTTCTAATATAATATTGGCAACAGGTGTCGATGGTAACGCTGGGACGGCTTCAGTTCGCAAGTATGATTTGAATCTGGCATATTTAGAGCGCCCACGCATGTGGCCGGTTGAATTAGGCACAGGGCTGTCGATGAACTAATTATAAATACAGTTAATGACTGTGATCTAGAATGAGATAGCATGCATCATGTCGGATTTGGAAACAAATAGATGATGTCTTTAGATGGATAATTTATCAGTATCATCATCATTTCAGCCGAAAGACGTCCACTGCTAGACATAGACCTCCTCCAAAAAACCGTAGCCATGACTGCTACCGTAACCAAGGGTAGGCGAGCCGCTGAGCTCTAGGGTTTTGTTGGTTTTGAAGGGGTTTGCCATAGTCGCAACGCTTGGCAGGTAGGCGGGTTGGCGATCGCAGTATGGTGGCAAAACGCAAAGAGAACGGTGCTGTGTATTCACTACTAAATCCCTTAGTCACCTTTTACGACACGTACGGGAAGAAATGAGATAGTGCTATTCTTTGCGTCCGCACTACACGCAAAAATGATGGATACCTATTTTCTTTGTTATTCTAATTTCTGCGTTGTTCTTTAGTGGTTTAATCGTACGATACGTATGCTACGCATCTTGTCATAACTTCCAGCCCAACTTAATAACAAAAAAAGGTCAGGAATCATAGAAAGGATTAGGCAACCAAACAACCAGCCATATGAAACGTTTCTAAGCCATCAGTATGATAACAGCAACATGAGACCCTTATCAATATGTTCGAGGCGTTCGCGCCGGCGCCTACGCAGGCATGCGTTGCGAAACGCTTGCAAAATAATTGTAATCTTTATTTAACGACATGTAAATGAAACGCTCACGCTCCGACCCACTGTGCGGGGGGAGATCTGATGCCTCGGCTAGTTTAGAAATTAATTTTAAACCTGCTTGTACCACCGGTCACTTAATACATGTTACGCTAAACGTATATAAAATGCCTGACAAATTCCAAAAACGGAAGAAAATTTTAATTTTGGAGTCTACCCTGGCGCTGGGTACGTACGGCACGCATGTAAAGAAAAGCATTATCCCATTTCATCCCGTGGGTGTCGTAAAAGGCGACTAAGGGACTTTCTAGAGAATGGTTAAGGAGCGTTCTCTATGCATTTTACCACCATACGGCGATTAGGAGGCCTCTTTTTTTCATGTAACAGTTGACGTTCAAAAGTGCCTTTTTTGGGCCTAATTGAAATAAATGCTTTGACTTTGCAGTAAACGTCTTTCTCTGATATCTCCAAACATTCTCAGGTAAAGTACACAATGTTTTTTTTTTTTTAAATAAGTTTAACGTTGTATTGTTTACCGATTCTTAAAACCTAAATAATTCCTTTTCAGTAAACACAATCAAGAGATCTTAACAACAAAAAAATGTTTTTCTTTTTTTACCGAGTATTCGTAGTAAAAGCCAGATTAATTTTCATCTAAATTGAAGGCGATATTTATAGTGAGGATAGTATTACTTCACCTCGGAGCCATAAGCTAAACTTTATTTAACAATGATCTAAATCTTAGTAACAGTAAATTAAGATTTTCCTAGAAAAAATCTTATATATTTCATTATACAGGGTGTCCAAGAACCTGGCGTCCAACTGGATTCCCACGATGCCCCAAGTTCTAACAGTACTCAGAAAAATATTTTAAAAAATCCACCCCATGTACTTACAGAATTATACTGATTTAAAAAAAAAAGGGGAAATGAGCACCCTGTGACATACTTTTGAATGCTGTGACTGCTAATGCTGATAATTTCGATATTTCTTGGAGGTTTTGTAATCTAGGGTATTGCTGTGTCTAAATAGAATGTAAAAATAATGTACTTATTGTACCATTTTAAAATAAAATATTATTTTAACTAAAGGTGATATGGAAAACTATTGAATTTCGCAACTTTGACCGACTGTAGTGTAAAAAAAATGTACCAAAATATTATGGCAAGTGACGTCAAATTTTGACGCGTTTATTCCTCTTTTTAAAAAGGTATAATACTTACACATTAATTTGAAAAAAAATATTTTGATAATATTTTTACTCAACAACCCAATTTTTACGAAGTGCCTACCTACTAACGGTAACTGTCGGACCCTTTCTTATCTTAGAAACTGTTATGTTACTACTATTATTTACTTCGGTTCCAAGAGTGAGCAAGAAGGAAATACACACAGGTAGATGGGTTCCCAGTAGAATAAAAGCAAAGAATGTTAGTTTAAAGATATTTTATTACAATAAACGTTCAAAATGTTGACCACCCGCGGCAATACAAGCTCTCACTCTCCTTAAGGTGGATGGATGATTATCTCAGATGCCATTTTGTCGCTAGATGGCGCTAGATCCACAATTTGGAACATTTTCAATTTTTACGCCTAACTTAGAAATCTTTAATAGATAACTTTATTATATGCGAAACCTAGGGCATTAACTTGATTTTTTTAGATAGTCACTGTGCTTGTTAACTGGTCTCATACAAAGATTTGTACATTCTAAAGATTTAGCCGCTTGACTTTACTCTTTACACACACATGCAAAGTAAATAGTAGTAACTTTCGACACCACTAGATGTCGTTTTATTCAAACAGTTTAAAATGAAATTAATATAGGTACACTGTCCCTATAAGTTGTAGTAATGTGACTGAACCTAAATTGTAATGTGTAAATAGTCATCATCTCAGCCGCAAGACGTGGATGCTGGATATAGGCCTCCCCCTATTTGGGGGGCTTTGCCATAATCACCACGCTTGGCAAGCGGGTTGGCGATCGCAGTGTGATGGTAAAATGCATAGAGAACGCTGCTGCCCATTCTCTAGTAAATCCCTTAGTCGCCTTTTACGACACCCACGGGAAGAAATGTAAGGCAGAAGAAGGAATGGAAGTGTAAATAGTGACGTGTACTAAATAAATAAATAAAAGACTATTTATTACATTGTAAAGCTTTTTATTGTACCCTACTATAAATTAATAATATTTATTTAGTAAAAAGGGGTTAATATTTTCATAAAAATAATGTTTTATTTACTCTCACTACATTTACTTAGATAGTTTCCGTTTGGATTCAAACCATCGAGTCATACCACCATACAAAGATAACATACTTTTTTAAATATTTTGATATTTACAATTATGATTTTGAATTTAGTATTAGAAAGAATTATGTATGTAGATTACAATATAAATAACATCATACGTAAGTATATATAACGGCACATGTATCTTACACAACAACACAAAGGGGTTGCTAGCTAACCATATCATTTATTAATGTTTCAAGAATACCTACTTATGATACAATTTTGAACTGCAATAAATATTCTTTTACAATTGAATTGTTAGGCTGGTACCTAAATACATGAGTGAAACTTATCTACACAGAAAAATCTTATGAACTAACAAAATAACACAAACTATACATCGCTACGTGCAAAAATAGCTTATTAATTATTCTATAATGTTCCCACTGCTGAGACTCAGGCCTCCTCTGAACTGTGGTGATGAAATAATTTACACTCGGCAAAGTGCCGGCTTGGATTCGAACCATCGACTCGTACCACCATACAAAGATACTTATAAATATTATAATAAAATATCTTCTTTTCTACGCGCTACTTTTTGCAGTCGCCGCCGCCGCCGCGCCGTATCAGTCTTCTGCTTGTCACTTTTTACTTCCATTTATATAATTTCCGTGCGATCTGAATCAAATGCTGGAAGACGCAGTTTTCGCTGCAACAAATGAATTTACACAGTTTTGTTAGACTATTCTTACTGAACCGACACCTCAGAGACCTGCGGAATAAGTTAGGAAATGAGTAAGACTTATATTTTTATACCTTTTAATTCCTTGATGTCTAGACATTTAGCATTTTTCTCAACTCTTCTCAATATAATTTCTGGCAGTACACGTTTTAAAAAATGTTACCAACTTCGGCATCATAGCGTTGATAACTTCCTCATCCCGGTTAACTTCTATGACAGTCAATGGTTGGGTGACAGATATAAAGCAAATGAAGTAACATTTATTCATTTTGGTAATTCGCAATTGACCCTGGACCTAGAATCAAAATAATAATAGCTGTTAAAAAGAAACAATCCAAGAAATACATTATTTTTATACATACATACCAAGAAATAATGATATTTGTTACACTGAACATTGTGTAAAATATGTTGTACTTTGGTATTGTCAAACATAAACTTCATCACAACAAACAAGCAAAAGCGTACTAATGTAATGAACACAAAAATATGGTATCAAGTTGGGACTTACCATTCCAGATGAAGAATCAAAGTTGTGACCATATGACCTTCTTCAAGTCAACAATACGGTACCCTACCAAACCTGATAAGTTGTCACTTGATGTTCTTTCCACAGTTAGTTGATAAGCTTCAGTCTCTGAATCGGGTTGTGGCCAATCAAAATCAACAGTCTCTACTTGCTCTGTAACAGATTCAACTGTATTGAAGCTAGAGCTGCAGGCTATGGCTTCGTATCGAATTTCTGGTATACCACGCGAATAGGTTTAGGGCGTATCTTCAGCTGTCGAAAGGTTGGACAGCTGATGATGATCTTGAGTTGAATGTGGACTGAAATAAAAGATATGTTAAAAAAACAATGTTGAGAGACAGAAAAATATTGATAGGTCTGTAGGTACCTAAATACAACAGGGCAAACCGCGGTTTCTTCCACTACCTTCTGTTTCTTGTTACGCCATGCTTGCATGCTTGTTGTTCCTTCGCTTGCTTTCGGCTGCAAGGAAAAATGGCTGTAAACGAAGACTACAACACGAACCAACGAGTATCAAATAACCTCCACTCACGTAAATCTGATTCGAAATCTTATGGGAATCTAATTTACTCACTATAGATCACTAAAAGAACTTCCATGAGGTCTTTTCAATACAGCTTGCACTTTTTTCCGTGATTTTCGCGGTCCTGAATACACATGTCGTATACATTTATGCAAGTTTATTAGTCGGGTTCATCTTAGGCAGTTCAGTTGCAATTCAATCTGTAATCAAAAAGAATAATTACAAACAACAGCAAATGTATCTTATTTATGAAATGTTTCAAGAAACAGAAATAACACCACCATCAAGCTGTTGTTTTCAGAGAGAATATTTGAAATTTGTAGTATGTCATGTGACGACAATCAACGAGTGTTGCTAACGTTTGATTTTGTATTTCATCTTCTAAATCTTACACTTTTGTAAAGTTTTAAGGGTAATTAATTACCATTATAATAATACTCTATATCACCTTGAAAATCATTCATTGCACATAAAAATAACACTTACCGTCAATAAAACACAAAAACACTTCACTTTTGAATAAAAACCAGGGCTTTGAATAACGTTAAAAATTTGGTATCGTTACTTTCATCGGACGAAGATAACGTTATTAGTAGAGGTCACGTAATGCTTGGTAACGATACTTGGCATACGTTTTACCGGTAACTGAGTACCGTTAATTTTTTATTTATTTTCTTTCATCTCTTTCTTTCGTCTACATTATTGAAGTTGCATTTGCACCGTTTGATTGGCGATGTTGCCGTAGAGCGCCGCCGCCCATGGCGTGCCGCTTAGGTTGCGCAGGTTGACAACAACGCATTAGGTAACGATGTGATAAGAGAACGGTGTGGTGTAAAAGAAGATGTAGTGACAAAAATTGAAAAAAGTATGCTTAGATGGTTTGGTCATGTTGAGAGGATGAATGAAGGTCGGCTCACAAAAGGTATTTACAAGGCAGATGTGAGTGGAAACACCGGGAGGGGACGCCCTAGGAGGACATATAGGGACCTTATTAGTGATATTCTTCAGAAAGGTCAGGTGCGTAGTACTCGCAACCGGCGTGTGTGTATGACCAATTTTATGAACCTAAACGAGGCAAAAGAAGTGTGTAGAGATCGTAGCAGGTGGCGTTCCGTGGTTTCTGCCTACCCCCATGGGAAAAAGGCGTGATTCTATGTATGTATGTATGTAAAAGTATCGATACTAGTAACGTTAATTGGTAATTGGTTAATTGGTTATTTTATAGATTCGATACCAAAGTATCGTTACCCGTTTTACCGTTAAAATATTAACTTTATGAAAATAACGTTACTTAACGATACTTATAGTGTGAATTTGGTAACGTTAACAAGCCCTGATGAAAACTGTTTCACGGATGGCACTCATTTGAATGGTTCTCAGTAGTAGGTAGCACAGTTTTTTTAAGTAATAATAAACATGGTAAATATCTCGTTTTAAGTTCTAATGATACTGGTGTTTATTGTTTCGTGTGGATTTCATGACAAAGTCTCTTCCGAGCCCCTTTTCTTTAATAAACCTCGTCGTAAAGTTTAGTTGCTAAATTGGTGTCCAGATTCTTAAATATTATACCAAAATGTTAAATTGTGCGTTGAAGTTATAGTAACACCCACCACATTTGTTTACCATTTATTTTATTGAAATTTCAATGCGTACTATTTTTATTTTTGAATTCTTAGCAAAGTACGATCTTTTAAAATGTATGGTACGATCTTCTAAAAAATAAAGTTGGCAACCCTGCTTGACGCATTTTGTGTGTGCTAATAATACTAGTAAAATAAGCAATTATGAAAAATCAAAGTGGTTTGTCTGTGTATTCACTAATCTTGCTGGTTTCACATGAATTATAAAAGAATAGAAGAATAAATATGATTCAATCAATAGATGTACGTAGTACCTACGTTTCACCATTGTGTAGGTAGCTTCGCTGATCGCCTGATTTAGTTATAACTTACTTATACATCAAATTCTATTCTCTGATTTTATTCAACCCAAACCAATGGATTAGTACCTAAGCATATCAGAATGTTATCAGTACCTACTTACATACATTAAAAAGATTTTTAAATCTGGAAAGTCGTGTACTAGTAACTACTTACTACATATTTAAACTAGATAATACAATAATTACATTAGTATTGTATCTGTGTGAACCAAGGGCAGATCGCAGAGATATTTTTTTCACTTTATGTAAAGCATTCTTTCTCATTCCATAATAAAAAACATTTTATCAATCATAAAATGTTAACTCCGCGGGCAAACCCGCGCGCCCGGCGCTAACTTGCTAGAAACACAATATTCTGGAAACGATTCGCAAGTTTTCAAGACTCAAGTAGGTAATCACGCATTGACGGTATGGCAACAACGCGGTGTGCGCGCGCTGCCTCTTGAATGGCAACGTCGCATTATCGAATTTAAAAGATAAATTCTTTTAAAATGTTCGAATATCGAACAGCGCCATCTATTATGAATGTTTACTAATCGTAAACTCGTAACACAACAGCAACCAACTTTCTCAGTGGTTCTATAAATTTCTGTCAGATGGCGCGATTCAGGTCACTCACACATGTAAAGATTTTTCGTTTTTTATTCGGTCTAATTCTCCTAGAAATACTGTTTTTTTTATAAAATTTGGGCTATACGCGAACATAATACATTATAAAGTCTCATTACAGTTGCTTTTATTCTGCAGAAACTGTTTATTTACCGAGATTTCCACACCTGAAAAATGTATGGCGAGGGCTATCTAGGCATTCACCTTAAAAAGGACCGCTTTATGTTTCGCGAGTAACTTTTTTGACGTATCACCTGCACTGCTTGTGTTATCTTCTCACGAAGGTCAGCGATGTCATTAATGGGCTTCGCATAAACGAGCTCCTTCATAGTTCCCCAGAAAAAAAAAACCAGCGGATTTAAGTCAGGTGAGCGGGCTGGCCACGGGATTGTTCCTGATCGCCCAATCCACCTGTTCGGGTATTGCTCGTCCAAAAACTCTCTAACGGATACGCGAAAATGTGCTGGACAGCCGTCGTGTTGGAACCACATATCTGGTGGGGTCTCTTCTAGTAAGTTTGGCAAATCATTTTGAAGAAAATTTAAATATGATTCGCCAGTCAAATTCTCGGGCATCTCAAATGGAGCAATAATATTCCCACAGAGAATACCGGTCCACATGTTCACTTTGAACCGGTACTGGGATCTATCTTCTCGCATCAAGTGCGGATTTTCCACATGCCACTCGTGCAAGTTGTGTAGGTTCATGTAGCCATCCTTCTTAAATGTTGATTCATCTGACCACAAAATTTTGTCGATAAAGTTTTCGTCTTCTCGATGTTTTTGCAGGATTGTTTCACAAAACGCGACTCGGCTCGGATAGTCTCGAGGTAAAAGACTTTGCACTCGCTGTACGTGGTACGGATGATATTCTTCTTTTTGGAGAATACTGTGTGCTGTGCTCTTCGGTATCCCCGTATCAGCTTCTATTCCTCGCACAGAGATGCTTGGATTTGCCGACACCGCCTCTAAAACTTCATCGCGTATGAAGTCATTTACGGGTCGTCCTTCACCAGCTACTTGATTGGGGAACCGCCCGTCACATAGTGATCTGTGCACATTAATGAAAACTCGATGGTCGGGATATCGCGTAGCCCTCGGATACCTTTCTCTGTAAAGTCTCGCTGCAGCTCGTCCATTACCTCTACATTCTCCATAAATGTAGTGCATATTTGCGTATTCTTGCGGAGTGTAGGTCGCCATGGTAGCACACACAAAACACAAACTGTCCAAACACAGGCAAAGGTCGTCGTAAAGAGTTCGTTTCAAAGTCCAGAGCACAAAGAGTAATCGAGTCCAATAAACAAAGCTTTAAATCGTAGTACGTGATCAATGGTAACAATAAGAGAGAGGTGCGTAGTAACGGCAGGAGGCAGTGACGCGTACTGACCGTACTGTTATCCTAAATAGCACGATCCCAGATAGCGTCACTATCTATCTCACTCGCACCTCTAACCTTTTTCTCTCTCACTCTTACCTGAATAATGGGGTACCATAAAGAAGAACCAGCAAATCGCAAAGATAGTTTCTGTCTTGCTCCCTCCTGTTGTAATAACGAATCACTATGGTGAGATGCATGCACATACCGTCCCTTACGGTCTAACCTGTTTTTTGAGAGGCCTGTTGTTATTTTTATGAGCATACAATAGTAATTCTTTAGAGGTTAGATTCAATTCGTCGTAAATTTTTCTTTCTAAGAATTCTGTAAGACATCGTAAAAATTGGGTTGTTGAGTAAAAATATTATCAAAAATTTTTTTTTTTCAAATTAATGTGTAAGTATTATACCTTTTTAAAAAGAGGAATAAACGCGTCAAAATTTGACGTCACTTGCCATACTATTTTGGTACATTTTTTTTACACTACAGTCGGTCAAAGTTGCGAAATTCAATAGTTTTCCATATCACCTTTAGTTAAAATAATATTTTATTTTAAAATGGTACAATAAGTACTTTATTTTAAAACTACTTACTACTTTATTTTCTTTATTTTATTTTAAAGTATGTCACAGGGTGCTCATTTCCCCTTTTTTTTTGAAATCAGTATAATTCTGTAAGTACATGGGGTGGATTTTTTAAAATATTTTTCTGAGTACTGTTAGAACTTGGGGCATCGTGGGAATCCAGTTGGACGCCAGGTTCTTGGACACCCTGTATACCTCTGGAACACTTATTACTTCAATGTTTTTACAGTTTCATGGAAAGAAGACTCTCGTTCCTGGGATTGGCAGTAGATCAAATGAGATCTGTCATAGACCTTAGATGATGAGAAAACATTAAAAAAGGAAAGAAATAAAGAAAGAGGACGAAGAAACCTGACCTCCGGAGATTAAAAATGTATAGGACTAGAAAGACAGAAGCAATACAGGAAAGTTATACAAACTCATTTACAATTCGTGGAAAAAACAATGTTCAATGATTCGTACAAAATAATCAAGTAAGATCAAACGTATCAAGTTTATCTAACTGAACAGACAGCTGTGCTGCAGGAGAGTTTGATGCACCGCTTCTTAAACAAAACAGATAGCTGTTCTGCTGGGGAGCTTTTTGTGCCACTTCTTCCCAGCTAAAGCACTAGGAAGTGGTGAAGGTGTTTTAGGGTTCTAAAGCTGATCCTCATCCTAATTTGAAAAATTAACTTTTGATGTTCAATAGGACGGGTAGAATCATCTGCTTTACAGATGCTGGTGACTAAATCGGTATACTGTATATGTAATACTCATGGTTATGAGTTAAAAGCAACAAAGCAGTTCTTCACCCTAAAACCACTTCACAAGAAGGCAAGCCATCCAGAGATGAATGGAATCAATTACCAGCATATGGGCTGTAAGTGGAACGTACGGTCACCAAAAGAGATAACGAAGGACGTCGGATATAACTAAAGTTTATTAAAAAACCAATTGATGTTTTCGAATAAAATTCAATTTAATGAACAGAAAACAAACAAATCATTTAATAAATTAAATCTCATTCGAAAACATCCATCGGTTTCGTAATAAACTTCAACTATATCCGATGACCCCGGTTACTTATCTGTTTTGGTGGCCGTACGTCCTAAAGACGTAGTGATGCGGCAACGAACCACTGTGTGGGATCATCGTACGTTACCCACTTTCGTTTAAGCATCACCTGAGCCACCTAATAATTGAATACAGAAGACTCACTTTAAAAAACTATCGCTATTAACAAGCAACATAGATAAAATGACTCTGTTATATTAGTAGTATAGCAATATTCAGAAGTTATTTTTAACGTATTGTTAAATCGTTTATTTGTTCCAAGCTAATAACACGTGCAATCTTTACAACAAAAGAACGCAGACATAATAGTGATGAACTGATGACACTGAGCTAGAACACATTTTAAAATTCAAATGAAATAACGAACATAAAAAGTGCGCTGTGCGTCTCAAGGTTGCACCAAATAGGAGTGCAGCTGCGTGTCAGGTATCTGACGATGATGTTCTGTTGGCTCCCCGGTCGTTGAACAGATGAGATAAATACGCGAGTAATTATTAATCAAAATCAGAAGTCATTTATTCAAGTTAGGCTGAAGATCAGCAATTTTCGAACGTCAAAATTATAAAAGACAGTTCCCCAAAACGCCCACCACTTCTTAGTGCTTTAGTTGGGAAGAAGTGGCGCAACAAACTCCCCAGCAGCACATATTGGTGTTATAACTCAGTTCCCTGTTACCCTGAGCAATATGTAGGTACACCCGTACCGTGGAACAAGGTTAACGCCTGATTTACAAGGGGCGTTTTGATTACCTGCAGCATACCATAAGTTGAAGCGTAATTAAACAGTCTAAACATTGTTTAGAGCTTCTATAGCGAAGCAAAAAGGAGGGTTATGGTTTTCACCGATACGTGTGTATGTTCATCTATCCTTCCCTCCTCCTTTACTTTCAAACTACTCTCATCATAATATGGCGTATGAGGTAGCGTTGGAAGCGGTTTGATCGTCCGCCGATTAATAGCTGCTGCTCTCGAATTGTAGGAAAATATCTTGAGGAAACCGTCCTGGCACCAAAAACTCGTAGTCGTCTCGTAGTCGTCGTCGTGGTCGTCGTCGTTGTGTCGTCGTCTCGTATTATGTATCAAGGTGCACTGGGTCCCGCGTGCCGGATTAGTGCCCACTCTCTGTCACCGTGAGGAGGCCTGTATCCCAGCAGTGGAAACATTACAGGTTGATGGATGGCTGTATAAAAGGGGTGGTGAGAAGGGGCGACTAGAATAAACTCTTTTATAAAATTTTGGCGTTCAAAAGTGCCTTTTATGTGCCTGTTTGAACGATTTGACGTTGACTTTATAAAAGTTGGCCATTCATCACTTTCAAGTGTTATATACGTTGATACCAAGTGGTCTAGAAGTCGCCTACAGGATTATATAAAGATTAATTCATCATTCATTTCATCCTGAAAATTATAACATCGTACATAATGGACCTACCGAATATTTATGTTCTGGCGCTTGAAGTAGTGTTAAATAAATAAATAAATAAATATCTTAGGACAACCAACACACCGTTATCTGATCCCAAACTAGGCAGAGCCTGTACTATGGCAACCAGAAAACTGATAAACATACTTATATATTTCTAAATACATACATATTATAGATAAATTACACCCAGACACAGAACAAATGATCGTGCTCATCACACAAAGATTTGTCCTGGGTGGGAATCGAACCCACGACCTCAGTCTTAGCAGTCAGGGTCACTAACCACTAGACTAACAGGCCAGTCGAACGTGTTGCGTAACGCATTTAAATATGTTTTACTACGAGCCGTCCCGCCGGAGTACGTGAGTATGACGTACGGGCCGGTATGCCGCGCGTCCGATATAGCATACACACTCGGTTTATTAATTAAATCATTATTGCTTAGCGATAGAAATACGAGCCTTGATTGTTAATTTTTATGATGAGTTTAAGTGGAAGTTCGTGAGGAATGTTTTAATAAAATGTGCTTTCCGTTCAGGATTTAATGCTCATTGGCATCATCATCATTTCAGCCGAAAGACGTCCACTGCTGAGCATAGACCTCTCACAAGGGGGGGGGAGGTGCCATAATCCCCACGCTTGGTAGTATGGTGGTAAAG
Organism: Aporophyla nigra; assembly: GCA_947507805.1. Lineage (NCBI taxonomy): Eukaryota > Metazoa > Arthropoda > Insecta > Lepidoptera > Noctuidae > Aporophyla > Aporophyla nigra. Next base: position 4,247,761 of record OX382291.1, on the reverse strand, counting down.
GGCTTGGACCACACCCACGGGACGGTGCTATACTTTACGTTCGGCTCCACAAGGAACCTATAAATGTGTAAACTATTAAATTAAGAAAGGCCAATAACCGTAACTAAAATCGTTCAAAATTTATGTTAGTTACGCTTACCAATCTAACCGGATGTACCTGTAGTATTTTACACGGAGTGTTTGCCTCTCTGACCTCCAAAACCCAGTTACTGGGTAATAAGATATCCTCTGGTTGCCACAATTTCGGGCTTCTAACGACTCGTAACGACTATCAAAGATCTACGTATACTGCCAGGGCCAACGGCTTAGCGTGCTTTCAGCAGCACAGAGGGGTTTTGGTATGTAAAGATTGTCACCCATTCACGGGCCAACCGCGGCAAGAGTAGCTTAACCTGAACGATCGACCCGTGCGGCTGTATCCGTATTGCTACAGACTGCATGTACTTATTTATTTATTTGTACTTCTCGCACACAAAAAGGTACTAAGGCGGACTTAATGCCTTAGGCATTCTCTACCAGTCAACCAAGGGTGGAGAAGAGATAAGATGGCAGATGCTAAATCTCTCTTAATTTTGCATCTACTCAATATATCTATTCAATGCAAGATTCCCAAGATTGTTACCGTTAACGCACGGTGGAAACGGAAACGGTTCTCGATGGACAGTAGACCAATTCTCGTTGTCCTGTTGCCAGCCCTTCTAGCAATTTCCGGGACCCACGTTCTAAATGATGAAATGTTTATTATTATCTGTTACTTGTTATTCTAGGGATTCTAGGAAAGAAGACAAGGCCATTTCGTGGTCCACGGAAGTTTTTCTGGAAACTAACATAAATATCGTTTTCATGTTTTGAAACGTGCTTTGTGAATATTTGAGGACATGTTGCTATCCGTGTAAAATTGTTCTTAACACGAGTTACAAACGTTATTGTAGTATAAAAAACTTTTTTACAAAAAAAAAAAAAACAACCTACTTCCTTAAAAACACTACAAAGTGAAAAATAACTTTAATTTCGGAAGTCGGTTTCTTAGAATCTGTATTTATGGTTTTTTTGCCACCGACTTCCGAAATTTAAGTTATTTTTCACTTTGTAGTGTTTTTAAGGAAGTCGGTTGTTTTTTTTTTGTAAAAAAGTTTTTATTTTTAAATTTTTAGTTGTGGTATTCACCCGGCACTAATTCCAAACAAACAATGCATATTTATGCGATAGCAGAAATGGCGGTTGATTTGCTGTCATTTTTTAAAGAGTTCCGGTGTCTGTCTCCCGAACTCATCATCAGATCTATATGAAAATTATATGGGACCATTTCGGAATAAACCCCTTTCGAACAAAAAAAGAATTTTGCAAATCCGTCTATATATGACGGAGTTATGGCCGAACATACATAAAAAAAAAAACATAAACATCCGAATTGAGAACCTCCTCCTTTTTCAAGTCGGTTAAAAATGATCATTAATTTAATAAACTGGATGCAGGGTTGTGTATTGTGTTTGCTCTTTCTTCAATATGTCCTCCCAAACATATGCATTGATAGACTCACAAAAAAATCTAATCACTGATTGGACTTTACAGGAGTTCATGCCCTTTGAAGTTGCGGCATTTCTTCTAAAGGATCAGTCAGCTAGGAAATGCTGACGTCATCTAGATTTAAAATATTGACGAGTAAGTATCTTATAAGATCTAATTACTTAAATAAACATTTCATTTCATATAAAGATTTTATACTAAGTTCTAAGGTGACAAATACGTTTTGAATAATTGATACAACTTTACTTGCGCGCAACTGTACTACGCCCTTACACTTATTGATATTTTAATAGAGTTGTGCCAATTCGAAAAATACATCGATTATCGAAAATGAATCAATTCTAAATTCAATTTTCATTTTGATGCAGTGTGGTATTACATCAATAATAAATGAAGATGGCGGATTGACAGACTGACACGGAATTTAGATGTGTGCACCGAATATATTACTTGATACGAATACCTTAATAATGATCAGAACTATTTGCGTCATGGCTTTGAAAGTTTCGTTTAATTATACAAACTTTTATTTAAATTGATCAGTTTTCTATTACTGTAATTTGTTCGACATTATTATATACTACTGTTAACAATAGTATATGCGTTTCAAATCCTGTGTGTACTTGATGGATTGCATACGAACGAAATAACAGTCCAAAGCACACATTGCTTCACAAATAGAACCCTTTACAGAATGAGGAGGTAGGTAATCCGGCTACCGAATGCAATATTGCAATGACATCAAAGGGAGCAAGCTAGCACGATTAGTTTGCTGACAGTAGCAAACACAATACTACTGGTTTGATACCGTAGTTTCTACACATGTAAACGGTAAAGTCATCTTAGTCGTCACTGGGCACGCCACAATTGCGGCGGTAAGTCCCCTCTTTTAGGAGTGGATTGAGAGGCGCCACGGCGTCCTCACCTTCCGCCTGACGCAGGTTCTCACCGGGCATGGGTGCTTCGGTGGGTTCCTGTTCAGGATAAAGCGGGAGGAAACGTCCGGGTGTTTCCATTGTGAGGATCGTCTGGAGGACACGGTGGAGCATACAGTGGAGGTGTGCCCTGCCTGGGCGGAGCACCGCCGTGTCCTCGTGGAGGCGATCGGCGGCGGCGACCTCTCGCGTCCGGCCCTGGTGCGAGCCATGGTACGGAGCGAGAGGGCATGGGAAGCCGTCACCTCCTTCTGCGAAGCAGTAATGCTCGCGAAGGAGGAGGCGGGGCGCGTGAGGGAGTGGCAGTCTCTGCACCCTCACGTCCCTAGCCGCCGCAGGAGGAGACGCCCCGGGCGTCGGGAGTCGATAGCGAACTCCCGGCCACCGTAGGCGCGAGCTTGCGGGTGGCGAGCAATGGGTAGCTCGCCGCCCGGTAAGGATCAGGCTCGGGTCGACGGCGCGTAGTGTTCCACGCGCGCCTCAAAGAGATGTCAGCAGCAATGTAGGGGTCTGCTAGGACCAATGTCTGCCAGGGTCACGAGATTGTTCGAAAGAGATACCGTGACTCTGGCACATGGGCAACTGAAGGAACACGGGTGGGTTTTAGTCAGTAAAAGTCTGACATGCCCTCCCACTCCGCCCAGAGCGGGAGAAGTCTTTTGATGATTTCCCATCCAAAAAAAAAAAAAAAAATCTTAGTCGTCACACAACAGTTTCATCAACGCCGGAAATTCAAATGAAAATCAATCTGCCTACCGTTTTCCCAACTATGCTGGGATCAGCTTCCAGTCAAATCGGATCAAGAATACCAGCATTTTGTATGGAACTCCACAACCCAGTTGCTGGTTAACCCAATACCTCTAAGTATGACAGCCGGGACTAACAACTGTTGACGTGTTTTCCGTGGCACGTAGAGAACTCGATATGTAATAGACGGTCAGCCATCTACGGATCGACCGCGGCAAGCGTAGCTTCGATCGATCGACTTGTGAGGCTGTTAACATTTAATCACGACAAAGAGATGAGCTCGTTGTATATTCATTTCAAAGATGCCATGGTTCTCTCATCCCGTCCGTGTTTATGAGTGAAAAGTTTATTTTTCTATCATTTCAAAACATCTCCATAACATACTAACAAATGGTCCTAAACAAAAGCATGTAACTAGTTCGTATCTATTACATACAGCTTAATAATTGACTAGGTACAGCCGCGGTGGTACCGTGTGGTGCCGGACGTAAAGAATAACACCACCCCATTTCTTCCCGTGGGTGTCGTAAAAGGCGACTAAGGGCCTTACTAGAGAATGGGCAGCAGCGTTCTCTATGCATTTTACTACCATACTGCGATCGCCAACCCGCCTGCCAAGCGTGGCGATTATGGCAAAGCCCCCCAAATTGGGGGAGGCCTAAGTCCAGCAGTGGACGTCTTACGGCTGAAATGATGATGATGATGATGAGGTACAGCCAGCCTTAAAAGTATGTACACATCATCCGCCTAGCCTTTCCCCAACTATGTTGGGGTCGGCTTCCAGGCTAACCGGATGCAGCTGAGTACCAGTATATTACATGGAGCGACTGCCTATCTGACCGCCACAACCCAGTTACTGGGTAATACGATACCCCTTGGTAAGACTGGTTGTCAGACTTTCGGGCTTCTGGCGACCCGTAACGACTGTCTAAGATCTACGAAAGACAGCTGGGACTAACGGCTTAACGTGCTTTCCGAAGCACGGAAGGGTCTTGGTATGTAAAGATGGTCACCCATCCACGGATCAACCGCGGCAAGCGTACCTTAACCTGAACGAACAACCCGTGCGGCATCTACAAGAATTCATTGGTCTACAATTTGAATTCAATAATACGGTATCAATGTGCATAATCAATGCTATCATCGAATCAGCCGTAAGACGTCCACTGCTGGACATAGGCCTCCCTCAATTTGGGGGGTTTTGCCATAATCGCCACGCTTGTCAGGCGGGTTGGCGATCGCAGTATGGTGTTAAAATGCATAGAGAATGCGGCTGCCTATTCTTTAGTAAGTAGCACAATCAGTGACTCAAAGTGTAATATATTTTCTGACTACATTGATACACCAAACAATGTAGACAAGTAAATTCTAGCAGAGGTATACATCACTTTGAGTCTGACTGTCATTATCCATGCTCAAAACAGGAACCATCGCAAAGGAAAGTCAATTTAACTTTAGATTTTAAACGCACGTAACTGCACTCAGTAAACAAAGTACTTAGTTCAATAAGCGGATCCCACGAACTACGGTCTATATGAAGCAGGTGCATAATTGGTACTAAATTTGTGATACATTAAAGTTTGACGTATGCAACAGTCTACGTTTGTCGGCTTACTACATTCGCTTGAATTTGCGAATGAACCATTAAGCCTGTTTGGCAAACAGGTGAACATGTTCTCAGTTTACCTACATGTTTGGTTATTCAAAGAACCACAGTACCACTACCTACTATCGTCATCATCAGCCTATATTGTTCCCACTGCTGGGACACAGGCCTCCTCTCGGCGAGAGGGAGTGGGCCATAATCTACCACGCGGGCCTAGTGCAGGTTGGTAGATATCACATATCTTCGAATTTTTGTTCTAGGACTTGCCGGTTTCCTCACGATGTTTTCCTTCACCGTTTTGAGAGCAGTGGTGATAAAATTATTTACATAAAGTATTGCACCTACCTGGGTTCGAACCCACGAACTCGTAAGTCGGGGCCGATACCACTGGGCCACCACTGCTTTCAACTACTGCCTACTAATACATCGGATAACTTAATAACTTACAAAACGACCTGCTGCGCTCGGATTTTACAACTTGACAAAGATAAGTACTTGTCTTTGTTAAATCTTTTACATTAATCTTCCGGAGTAAATTCTTTAAATAATGGTGAAGACCGTATCAAAATCCGTAAGATCACGTTCACACTGAAAGAAAGTAAAGGCTACTTTATAATGTCCTAGCTTCTGCCCGCTACTACGTTCCCGTGAAATTTTGTCCTCCGACCCGTGACGTCGTATCCCATCACCCGACCGCGTTCTTAGTTTCTAGTCTTTCCGACTTTTTTCATTCTGCTAGGCTCCTAAGGGAGTTAGCGTGATGTTAAATAACTAATAATTTTCCCCAAGAATTTTGCTATCAAATGCAAAAGGATTTTTTTAAATCCAACTGTTACTTCTACAGATTATTTCCTAGAAACAAACTCACCAACTAACCCCTTTGAAATAATGTAGATGTATACAGATTACAGAAAATAAAGATAACTGCCATTTTACTATAGGTAGTAAAATTCTAGCGGTTTTCCTTCATTCATCTAATTCTATGTGCATGGGATCAGCGTTCAATCTTACTAAACGTCCAATCATGACTATGATATAGCTCTTCCTTAGAGGCCATCCTTAAATCACGTGAGGTTCTTAGGTTACTTTTACACCCTCCCTCTAGGGTGATACGTCGTGAAGTTTTAATCTACACCTCTAAGAACCACGTGTATTTTATTATAATTGAAAAAAGAAGGATTTTAATCTACACCTCTCAGAACCACGTGTACTTTTTATAATTAAAAAAAGAATAAATCTATTTTTAGACTATGTTTTAATAAGAAAATATCATACAACTGAGCTGAAAATCCATCACTAGCTTGCTCCGGTTTGCATCGGTTTTGACCGGTTGGTCACCCAATTCAATGCATGCATGGTTTGAAAAATAAAAATAGAAAAATATGTCCTACATTAAATTATATATATATCTCTCTGTCTCCCATTCATCGTGATTATTTGCATTTTTTTCTGACCCCCCCTTCTAACCTCAAGGAATTAACAACGACCCGTACCTGTCGAACCCTTCAAGCACGCATCCATTAAGTATCAAGGTAGCACAGTCAGTTTAGCCGGATAAGTCGGCTAATCCGTTATTAGCATCAATGTTGACTCGGATGGCTGACATAATTACTAATGTATTACCTATATCGGCTTTAAACATGCAATTTGGAGGGCGCAAGTTAAGTTGGACTTAAGCGACGACGTAAGATGCAACTAAAGTTCGTCTTAGGATTATTTCGCGATAAAATTCTGTTTCTTTAAAGGTCAGCAATCATAAGGTTGTATGACTTGTATGGAAGAAAATGAAAAGGTTACCGAGATTATTCGTTTGCAACTTAGTGTATGAATGCAATTCTCAGATTATTATCCATTACCAAACGAAGTCGAAATAAAAAGAAATTTAAAGTGGTTTTTAAGAGAACAGGAGCCCGAAATTCTGACAACCAGTCTTACCACGGGGTATCGTATTATCCAGTAACTGGGTTGTGGAGGTTAGATAGGCAGTAGCTCCATGTAAAACACTGGTACTCAGCTGCATCAGGTTGGACTGGAAGCTGACCCCAACATAGTTGGGAAAAGGCTAGGCAGATGATGAGACAGATAAATCAGTCATTAGGATGTTACGGTAATCAGTATATCTGAAATTCTTACAGGGTGGTAGGAACATCAATGCACGATTGTGCATTGATGTTCCTACCACCCGATACAAGCCGATTGGCTACCAAGGTAATGATTCTGGACCCCCAGCATTGTTACTTTTCGTCGGTTATAAAAAAATGCACGTTTCTATTAAACAACTATTTGAATAAATTTTAATCTAAGGAAATGTAACCAAAATCATAAACTTCCTTTTAAAGGTGGAGAGGGTGTTACATTTTTTAAGGGGAAACTACGAGTCGAGTGCTACTATTACATAATCCAGGTTGATCAAATCAGATCACCAAAGATTCGTAAGCACAGTCAATTAAATCTTAATCCACAAAAGTCAAAACATTCACAAGTTGGTGGCTAAGACTGCACTGTCTACTAATCCTATAAGCGAAGTCAGGTCAATAACAACTAAACATCATTATGTTAAACTAAGTACAAAGACCTGGAGACCAGGTAGCGGTAAACGGCGCCTTTTCCTTAAATAATTTCATGTATCAACAATGTAGTGTTTCCATATTAGCTGCATTTTCAATAAAAGCCGTATGTCTGTTTTATTCAGGACACAAAGCACCCTATTTACGTCCTACCTATTTACGATGTCTAGAATATTGTCTGCTTCATGGTGATCAAAGTGAATAATAAAATACAAGCATCATTATAGTTTAACGTAATAATTGCATGCAGCGCGCATTTCCCCTTTGAAGAAACTACAGAAGTACTACAAACTAGGTTAGAGCACGAAATAAGTAAGAAGTTGTGCTCTCGTTCCGCAAGGAGAGAGATACTTATATTTCAAGTTCAGTCAAAACTTTCCGTTGGAAATTTCAACTCGACCGAGACCGAGTTTGATACATCGAGCGCTGCGCTGAAGGACTTTTTCTTTACAAAGTTTTCCAGTCTGCAAAGATATTCTCTACTAAAGAAGGCAGATTCTGCAGTTCCCTAAAAAAAACTCAAGAAAATGCAAACAACTTATTTTATTTGCACTTATAAAACATGGAAATAATTGCATTTTCTTTTTTTCAACCACATAAATACATGAATTTCTATGCGATATTATCAAATGTGTGTCAGCTGTGGACAACTACAGGCCTCACTTTGCAATAAAGATTGTAAAGTTTAGCAGAAATCGCGTGAGTTTACGTTAGTTAAATAATGGATTTCCCATTTCCCCATTTCTTCCCGTGGGCGTCGTAAAAGGCGACTAAGGGACTTACTAGAGAATGGGCAGCAGCGTTCTCTATGCATTTTACCACCATACGGCAAAGCCCCCCAATTTGGGGGAGGCCTAAGTCCAGCAGTGGACGTCTTACGGCTGGAATGATGATGATGAAATAATGGATGTATTAAAGCAAAGCGTCGATTCCACTTACTTGATTTTTTATAAATAGACAATCAGAAGTCCGATGCCGAATCCATAATTTGAATACATAACGCCGTAATTACACGTGACGATTCCTACATTGTCCAGACTGTGCAGCTATATTTACTAAGCACTAGGCCGGCGAGACAGTGCTGTCTCAGCTGTCAGTTACGTGCAATCAAGGCATTACATATTCAAGTCAAATCCAAGAAAAAGCAAACAGAAATAATATTAAAATCATAGCTGCAACTAAACGTTCGGCGTAACGGGCCTTCAATGTGTGGGGACCTAATTGTTTCTTTATTCAGCACACCCTGGATTTCACAGCAAAGGTAATATTTAACGCGAGGTGTTAATTGCGAAGCGTGTACGATGTGAGGTAGTTAATTATTGGTTTGTACGAAACACCTTGGAAAGCCGTAATCATAGCCGACTGATAATTCATTTTAATACGACAGTGAATGTTTTCTGCGAATTTCAAAGCTTTTTTAACTGGAAGACAGCTATCATAGTAACTCTTCAGTAAACCAATCAGCGGTTATCCTCTTATGCTATTGAATTTACAAAAAACTTTCATTGACAGACTTCATTGACAGAGATTTATCTTCGAGAAGGACGAACGTCTACAGAATTGTGCTTTTCACTGTCATCTTAACTTAGACTTGATGCAATACAAATGTTAACAAAAAATTCTATATTCGTTATTTTAAAACGGAAACTTAAGAGAAATTGTGTAGCTACTGTATTAAATTGTATATTGAACTTCACACCTTCACCACTTGCTTCATTTAAAACTATTATATCATTTGTAGGTATCGTACTACTACCAGTTTTTTTCAGCAAAACGATGTTTAAAACCATAAATCCAAGGAACGCAATTTTAAAATTACGGATACACAACAATTTCCAATAAAGCAGCCATATCCGAGTCAACAAAGTTTTCAGGAGGATATTAAATTGGAAGGCTTGCGGCGAACCGATATATGTGTATTTAATGCCAGTGGGAAGCTCACACACTGAAACTTTGTTAGCCTTGTCTCTATAGGTCGAACATGACCGACACGAGGAATTCACAGTATACACCGATCTACCTGACCATGGTCCGATGCACCTTTTAAGGATACTCTGTACCAAGAGTAGGCGTCTATAGATGTACCATATCTCATACTTGCAACACAACACACTTGCAAACATATAGAGTAAAAGACAGCGCAGTAATAATGCAGGGATCTCCATCGGTTCCACCGATTGCATAATGCTTTTAAACTCGCAAGGGTAAATCGAGCCCTTTCGATCAGAGAAAATATGTACTCTAATAATATAATACCACCCCTCGTTCCAATCAGAGCTGTAATCCGACTCCTGTGTTTACTTAGCTGTAGACTATGCACTGGTTAGCCTAATTGGTAACTTGAAACCACCTCCTAACATCAATTATCTTGATTTCATACTAATTGTTACCTCTGTTAATTTTACTAAGTTGTGCATGTTGCGATAACAATGTTATTCCCTATTAATTGTATTACTAATTGGTTAACGCGAATGTGCAGCTAAGTGTAGGTGTCAAGTTTATATGTGTTTACTAATTAAGCAATTAAGGTACCTGTCCCACTGATGACGTAGAAGCGGCTAGCTACTAACGATTTTCTCGCAAGTCAGTGTCAGGTCATATATTGATTAAAATATGGTTCGTTGCAAAAATGAGTATGTGTTTATAGAATTATTGTCATTAAAATCATCAATACAACCCTTAAGTTAATTTAATACCAAATAATTAAAATTATTTTTTTTCGAATACCTATCGCGTCTACTTGAAGCAACGTGCGAAACATTGTAGATCTGGTGTACATAAAATACATACTGTATATTTGTTTTGATAGTTGATGGCTGACTGTTCACACCGCCGCGCGCCGGCAAGTACTACAGGTACTACTACTTTGTTGTACAAGAGCTATCAAAAATACGCTCGCTGAGAGACCCGCGCTTGGTACATACGGACACTAGCGAGAAATCTCTCGTCGCCGTCACGCACTCGCTCCTTGTTGCTGACCAACTCGTTTCCTGTCAATTGCTGACGGTGGGACATATGCCTTAGTTTCTGATTTAAATAGTAAACGTAAATTATCGTATTTCGTAGAAACGTAATTCTTAATACATTCACATTAACAATGAAAGCAGTAGGCCACGTGTAGCATATTAAAAAAATCATTTAAGTTGCAACTAATATATTGATTAAGAATCACTTTCTTAGTGATGGAATATAAATTACATTTTTAATAAGGCCAGCTTGATTGAGTTACATTTGTCAGCTTTGGCATGGATAGGCGGTTTATAACTCGTCATTGGAAATGCATCTAGAAGGTTATCTATTATATCGAATTATAGTGTCCGTCAAAGACAGCTCGGTAATAATGCAGGGATCTCCATCGGTTCAAACATAACAAATGATTGTGAAAGGTAACATGGGATGAAGGTAAATTGTACTATTCGAGTTTTGTTTGTTGCCAAGTAAGGCGATTATGTAGTCGAAGGACAAAGGAAAATGGACCGCATCTGTTGTTTTAGTTATTGATAACAAGTGTCGTATCCAGACCCTGTTTAGTAGACAAGTCACAAAAATAAAATAATCGTAAAAGATGAACATTGAGAGCTTTCATATCGCTCATCTTTTAGTCCTGATGAAGAATTAAGTACTCGTAGATGTGTTGAAGTTTTTTAAATTTTATGCATACAATTATTGATGTTGTTGAATCTTCCCTTTAGAACTTACTGGAGCAAAATCATGGTCCACATATGGCTGGACGTCAAAGGCACATCATGTTATTTGCACATATTTAAGATCCTTTGGTTCTCAGACAGAACCAAATATTTTTTGTCCGTCTACAAACAGGTATTCCAACGCAAATACAAATATAGAGTAGAAATAGAAAAAAAATGAAGTGATAGAGATAGTGATGCGAGGGTACACAATTTAGAAAGTGCTGCAAAGCCTACGCCGCCGTGAACACAAATATTGGCTTGGTATGGGCATGTGATGACGAGAGTGGAAATGCAAGTGACTCTACCAATGATGCATAAAAATGTTGATAGAGGGTGGAACAGATTGATGGATTGTGTGTATAAGGCATTACGTATTTTAGTCGCTTTTAAAGCTTTATAGTTTAAAAAAGGCATCGACGTTGTTTTGTATTTTTATTTCAAATCAAAGTAAATAGTGGTTAGGTACCAATCAAAAGACTATTTCAGACACTAATCTACATGGTTCTTCATGATTATGTAGGTACAGTTAATTTTATACACATTGACATTTATGAACCTTATTTATGATGAATACGATAGCATGGGTTTTACTTTGTAAAGTATTATATTATTTTAATTATTGTGAATGTGAGGACTATGTGTTGCTAGTTTTAATCATAATCGGGTAGTTTGAGTAATTTATCCGGCCTTCCTAAATGTCCTTTCTTTGGTATTGTTCATCGAATCGTTGACCTCCAGTTCTGAGTTGATCTACACGATTACTGAGATTGATAAATGCGTGCACTGACTACATAGGTCCACTCAATCTGTGTGGTTCTGTCCTCAAAAGACCATTTCAGATACCGATCTACATGGTCTTCACACGATCTGACCAAAATTATGTCTGAACTTTAAAAGAGACTGTGACTTTTCAGTTTTTACGACATTTCTTCTCAGAGTAGTCAGCCAATCTCATGTAGTTTTAAAAAAAATCGATTAATGTGTAAAAGTGTTTGTACAAACCTACTCACAGTAAGAAAAGCATTGATCATTTAATGTTTAATCTATGCAAGTGGTGTTCAAGGGCTGCAGTTACGCATGAGAGAACAAGATCTCAATACTAACTGTGTAGATTACCCCTTTGAGACGTATTGCAGTGTCTGTTGATCGTATATGAGGCGTTTCACGTCAACTCTCCTAGCTCGGCACGCGAGCGCCAAAACATCTACTTTGCAGCTCACGATTACAACAGTAAAAAGAACTCATAAAACATTTTGAACATACGTTTCCGCTGTATTTTTTCCTCAGCTTTCCGATTCAATCATCCGTTTAAAAAAAAATCAGTTCCTAACCTCAAAAAAATACAAAACATGTTATATCTCAAAAACGGCATTTTTAATATTTTTTGATAATCTAGATCGAAAGAGCAGCTTTTTTTACATCGAAGTAGCTATTTTCCAGACAGGAGTTTTTTTTTGTTTTTGAGAGTAATACGTTGACGAACAGTAGATACCGCGCCGCGCGTCGGCGGCTATCGGTCACCGTGTATTCAAGCAGCGTACGTGCGATATACCGTCAAGTCATATCGTCCTGAGACGTAATTTATATTTAAGTATAATATAGATAAAAACTTTTTACAAAAAAAAAAAACAACCGACTTCCTTAAAAAATCACTACAAAGTCAAAAATAACTTTAATTTCGGAATTCGGTGTCTTAGGATCTGTGTTTTTGCCACCGACTTCCGAAATTAAAGTTATTTTTGACTTTGCAGTGTTTTTTTTAAGGAAGTCGGTTGTTTTTTTTGTAAAAAGTTTTTATTTTAACTTTTTAGTTATGGTAGATACCCCGCACTAATCTTATCGCGTTATTTGTTCATTTGTCGCGCAAATACTTAATGCAAATTTAAGACTTATATGGTTTTCACATGGACCCCATTGTCCGAATGGAACCAAATTAAAATGGGACCAATCGGGAAGCACCGAAAAATCATCGAGATCGGTTTACGCAGTCAAAAGTTATGAGCTAACAAACATAAAAAAAAATATATATAAAAAAAAAATACAGACGAATTGATAACCTCCTCCTTTTTTTGAAGTCGGTTAAAAAGAGGCTAGGTTGAATGAATTCATTATTTATAAAAATAATAGTTAAAAAAAACTAAAAAACACGCTTCCATTGAAAATCAAACTAAAAGTACATAATAATGGAAAAAATAATAGTTTAAAAAAACTAAAAAACACGCTTCCATTGAAACCAAACTAAAAAGTACAAAATAATGGAAAAAAAGCGTGGGGTGCTTTTTAAGGTATTTTTTTTATTGATATCAGGCACCCCACGCTTTTTTTCGGAATCGGAAACCTGAGGAAAAAATACAGCGGAAAAGTATTAAAAAAAAAAAATAAGTTCTTTTTACTGTTGTAATCGTGAGCTAAAAAGGAGATGTCTTGGCGCTCGCGCGCCGAGCTAGGAGAGTTGACGTGAAACGACTCATATGTGCTCTTTATCAAAGGGACGTGCTTCGACGAATAATCTTTTCTTAATATTGGATGTAAGGACTATTCAGTTTATTACCTTAATTAGTGCCTAAACCTAAACTTGTAACCTTACCGCGAGAGCGAGAATAAAGCATAAGTGTGATGCAAAATCAGACGTTAAATAACTTTTAAAGGACTTTACGAATCATTCGATTCAAGAGGTTTTGATTTCTTCTAAATCGTGAGCATTTGACCAACCCTTTACCCCTTTATTTATAAACGATGTTTAGTTATGATTAGCGACAGGTTAAATGACAAAAGATTTTATTTCTGTAAGTAGGTTTGTACAAACACTTTTACAGGTCAATAATATTGTTTTAAGCTAGATGAGCTCGGCGTTTACACTGAGAAGAAAGGCCGAAACAAACTCAGAGGTCACAGTCTCTTTTAAAGTCCAGACATAATCTTGGTCACATTATGTGAAGACCAAGTAGATAACTGTCTGAAATGATCTTTAGAAGATAGATCCACACAGATTGAGTGGACCTGTCCAGTCAGTGCACGCATTTGTCAAGCTCAACTCGGAACTTAAGATGCTCAACGATTTGACGAACAATACCAAAGAAAGGATATTTGCGTACAACATATTTGACAAATAAAGAAAGATAAAGAAGAAAAAAAAAACGAAACATACCCACACAGTCATTGACATCTATATATTAACTATATGTAAACTATATATTTGTTGACCCTAAAGACGCTATTTGACAAGAAGCACTCTGAAACTATTTATCGAACCTCTGAGCGGACCTCACTACAACTGATCATTTAGTATGCAAGGTGAGTGCGATCAGAGTCACGGGTATTACACAGTGTCCAGACGATATAAAACCGCTATTAACCATATATGCACACCATAACAAGCTGTCCAATTAATCTGTGTGTGAGCGGTAACAGGAGTGTGACGAGTGGGTTCGCGTCCACAATACACCTGTAAGCGCTTAAATTTTAATCCCTAGTGGCCTTGTCAGACACACACACACACACACATCATAAAAGCAAGGGTTTAGGCGTTAACGTATCGAACCATACACTAGAAACTATCTATATTTGTACATGAATCGGATGACGGAGGATTGCAGAAATTTGGCACATTTTGGTAAGTTTTACAAAGGAGTGCAGGAGGTATTTTTTTTAATGAATTTTGGTCGAATTTCGCCCACTGAACGACCAGTAGTTATCATAAATACGCTTGAAAACATGTCATTAAACAACCTTGCAAAAGTAATTTCCCCATTACAATTAGTTTTATTTGGATCTTATTATTTTCCAGGATTTGGAGGTGCATGGATTAGTAAAATAGCCGCACGTGTCGATAAAAGGTCAAGATGCGCTTGCCGTGGTTGCATCGTTGGCGGGTGATCAGCTTTATACATCAAAGCCTCTCTGTGCCTCGGAGCGTTAAGCCCTTGGTCTCACTGTCATTCGTAGATCTATGGAAATCGTTACGGGTCGTCAGAAGCCCGAATGTCCAACAACCAGTCTTACCAAGTGATATCGTATTACCCAGAACCTGTGTTGTGGAGATCAGATTTGCAGTCGCTTAATGTAAGCAGCTGCATCCGATGAGACTGAAAGCCGGCCACAATATAGTTGAGCATAGGATATGATCATTTCATATCCGAGGAGAACGGAGGAGGAATGCCTCACGGGATAAAAGAACGAAGGACATACATACATCTGCGAAAAGTCAGCTCGAATTTAAACGTGGAAGTTAGTAACAGAAAAACAGTTACAAATTAAACGGAAGACTAACATGCAAACGATTCAAGTAAAATAAAAGCTTGTTGAAATAGAATAGGACACGACTAGCTCGGAAGCACGTGGAAATTGCGTTTAAAGAGCATTTGACTCATTGATGTTCCGAATATCTCGGCGAAACACGGTCATAGAGTGCAAACAACCGTTTCGGGGTCGCGCTCTCCTAAGAGAAACTATATTATTATAAATACGAGTACTTAATACTTCTTTGAAGCTCTTCGGGTTAAGTGCGCTTAAGTTGCATTTTAACCCCTTTATCTAGAAATAATGGTTAGAATATTAAAAGAGAAAAATGTAGCTACTGGTGATCTGCATCGGTTTCGGACAGTTTTTGTGACTTGACAAAACATTTCGGAATAAATTCTCTAAATTATTGTAATAACCAAAATGCGCTTAAGGTGTCTTCACACAGCGGGCGCGACGCGGCGGGACCGGGCGGCGACGCGACGCTGAGTAGTTGTAATGTACTAGATATTATGGACGACTTCACACAGAGCGCTCGGCGCGACGCGCCACGCCGCTGCCGCGCCGAGTCGGAATACAACTCAGAGGCCGGCGTGCCGCGGGCGGGGCGCGAGCGCAGCGTCGGCAGGATGGCGATAAATTGCAGAAGTATCACAAGTTTTAAATCGATTGACTGCGTCTTACATTTAATAACATTTTTGTATGTTAGTTGATACGAGTAATGGATAGTGAATGAAAGTGAGCGATCGCCGACATTAGCTGTGATTGACTAAAACATTTTCATTACGAGTACAGTTTCAAACAACTAGCGCACGTGCATCAATTGAATTTGAACTTTATGCCAATGTGATCAGAGTCACACGACGCAAGCTTGTTTATTACAATGACTGTATCCTTTATTTAGTAAGTAAACTCAATTAATTTAAAGTGAATAATTTGATACATTTAATCTAAGAAACCCGTTAAATCTTATTGAAAAGGAAAAAAATTTAAACAGTTCGGTTTAAAGCATAGGACCAACTTCCTAACAATTGAAATGATTTGGTTTTCTGTTTTGTAACTTTTTGATCATTCACATGACAAGACAGCGCGGCGCCGCACAGTGGGTTGCAAATCGCGAGATAAGAAAGGTAATTCATAATTACCATGTGATTTCAATTTAGTGAAACGAACTTTTGTGTTTTTTTAGACTGTCTTGGCTTATAGTATAAAAAAATATTGTGAACTTGACTAAGCATACTCATATTTAAAGCATTTAACCATTTTTTTTTTTTTGTGATATTAGTTAGAAACTTCATTAAAAAATAAGAGCAAGAGCGTTTCCACGTCTGAATCGCTCAACATTTTTCAATGAATGAATCGCGGCGCGGCGCCGCACAGTGGATCGTCCCCATACAAGAGGTCGGACATAGAATCAAAAATTGAAAAAGTATCTAATTTAACAAATAAAAACAAAATATACAGTTGCATTTTTCTATTAAAGAACAACAAAAATTGTTCTACGCTTTTTTTATTTGACCAGCACTTTAGGCACTATTCGATGAAAACTTTTAATTTTGTATGGAAACGAACACAAAAATGTATGTATCTCATGAGTCCCTCTTTGTTCGACTTGTGGATTTCACTACTGTTATTTACCCATTTTATGCCACATTTTCTTCAAGGATACATGGTGCCCCCAGAGTGCCCCTAACGAGATATTTTGCCTATAGTAACTATTTTTGTTATTGTATTACTGATGGAATGGAGGTACATTCAGTATACTTATTACTGAGAATTAGTCATCACTAAGTAGTTCCTTAAATAACAGGTGCATTTTTGAGGACTTTAATGACTTATGAACGCTTTTGTTGCAACATAACAAAAGCGTTAATAAGTCATTAAGTAACGACTACCAGTACTTGCTTAATCTAATTAGTTCTTGTAATTACTATGTTCACAACCCTTAAGGTCTGCAGTGTGATTGGCTTATGTCATAATTAGCTTATCAAATTCATGGCTAGTTATAGTTATTTTTGTGTGTTTTGCACATGTGTGTTGTTCTTTAATAGAGGAATGCAACTGTATATTTTATTTTTATTTTATTTAAATACTTTTTCAATTTTTGATTCTATGTCCGACCTCTTGTATGGGGACGATCCACTGTGCGCCGGCGGGACGGGACGTGATCGCGCCCGCAGTGTGAAGGCTCCCGCCGCGCCGGCGCCCCGCCACGTCGCGTCACGTCACGTCCCGCCCGCTGTGTGAATAGAGCTTTAAGGAGAACGCAGCCACTCAGACAGATACGAAAAGCATGTATAGATTGGTTGCCGTCTGTATGAGTACTTTATTGGTTCGTACGTTTTCAGGGTTACGGAACTGCTCATCATAACCTTATGCAATAATGTCTGCAGTTCTAAAAACCACGTGTTCATGTAGAAATGTTTGTCCCATACAAACATTTCTACAAGAACACGTGCTTTTTATTGCTTGACATCTCCAACCCGATTTCAATGTTATATTTTAAACGTCTCGCGTGGCCTTTTCACTGGGTGGATGTACTCTGGGTCTGTTGCAATCATACCTACGAGTATGTGACGTGTTCAAGACAGTTCCAGTATAGATCTCCGTGATATACGGGCTTTAAAGCGCCCCCATACAGATGCGCATTAGTCCGGTTTATTGCCAACGTATGGAAACCCTCAAGTTGTTTATACTTGTAGTTTTACTGACCCAGCGCGGTAAGGGGCCGTCCATTAAGTACGTGAGCAAATTTTGGTGTTTTTTCGAACCCCTGCACGCGTAGCATGACCACCATAGAAAGAACTTTATCTATTCTTGATAAAATAGAGATAGAATTGTCATGCTACGCTAGCTGATGAGATGAACGCAGATTAGGTTCGATCTGCCTCCCTCCCCCCCAAATAAATTCACGTGAGATTTTTTTTAAATGCGTAATTACACTAGGTTGTCGTTAATTTGCGTTGTGTATAGTTGGACTGTGGCGGTATAATAATTGAGGGGCTACTTTGTGGTGTATAACAGCGAAAAAACATTTTATAGGCTTTAGCCATATTTTAGGGGAGAAACATGTTTTAATGAATTTAACCCGGTTTACTCGCGACTTTAAATTGTTTATTGCGGAAATAACAATAGTTACGTGATATTTGCCGTGACCCCCTCTCCCATGCGTGAGATTAGGCGAGATTCGGCTTGACCCCTTCCCCGCCCTAAGCGCCTCACGTAAGTAATGGACGCTCCCTAATTGCGTAACACACTAACAGTAGCGATAGTTTTCATTGTGACAGGTCAACAACATTCAATGAGCTATTTAAGTTGTTGAGCAGACAATTTTTTCGAACATATGAAGCAATGGATTAGTTACTTTCAAAACGGTTCAGATACTGATTCGTAGTGTGTTTCGGAATTATGGTGCTGGTTAAAATAGCGCAATTTAAAAAAAAAAAAAAATTGTCATCTTTGTAGCAGTTACTCTGAAATTAGTTTATATATTAAAAACTTTGTTTGCAAGTTCATTCGAGATTTCTCATTTAATCTTTTTGAAGGGAAGTATTTGTTAAACTTGTAATTCCACGAAATTATAAAATATTAAAAATTCATACAACGACATCAATCATCATCATTTCAACCGTAAGACGTCCACTGCTGGACTTAGGTCTCCCCCAATTTGAGGGGCTAATGCCATAATCGCCACGCTTGGCAGGCGGGTTGGCGATCGCAGTATGGTGGCAAAATGCATAGAGAACACTGCTGCCCATTCTCTAGTAAGTCCCTTAGTCGCCTTTTACGACACCCACGGGAATAAATGGGGTGGTGTTATTCTTTACGTCCGGCACCACACGGTACACCAATAAACCAAATAAAATAAATGTCGAGCGGCCATTTTTGTTTACATCTTTGGCACAGGGAAGGTAACTAACTACCTTCCCTGTGTCGTTAGATGAATTTTAAGTTCAGGGGTAATCGTTGTTACAAGTCAAATTATGTTATTTTCGCGCATAGAATACGATTAAATCATGTGAATTTTCATAATTTTTGTTTGATTTTATTATGAAAACCTTATTCTCCAACCCTAATGAGTAGTTTTTTACTACATTGCTTTATACGTAAACAAAATATTTTATGAAAAGATAAAAAGAACATTTCTACGTCAAAGGCTTCTCCGCTCTTCTACAAATACGCTCCGAACTCTAAAACATTAATCTTTTTTACATCTACGACGTTTTTATTTGTTTTAAAAATGTGTATTAAACACTCTTTGTGTACATTTTCGGTAATGATTATGTCACATAGTATTTCAAAGACAAAAATCAATTTCGACGAGGCATAACATTTGCTTGTCGTTGGAAGCTTTGTATTTAAAAAAAAGTACAAAATAATGGAAAAAAGCGTGGGGTGCTTTTTAAGGTATTTTTTATTGATATCAGGCACCCCACGCTTTTTTTCCATTATTTTGTACTTTTTAGTTTGGTTTTCAATGGAAGCGTGTTTTTTTAGTTTTTTTAAACTATTATTTATTTTCAATTTTTTAGGGGTTTCGAATTTTGAGACGTATGTCAGCGTAGTTTGTGACGTATGTCAGCGTAGTTTGTGACGTATGTCAGCGTAGTTTGTGTCATATGTCAGCGTAGTTTGTGACGTATGTCAGCTTAGTTTTCGAAGACAGTTTTATTGTTGTCCTGGTAACCCTGGCAAGGATAATGCCATAAATTTATGATATTATTGCATTGTCATCCGTCCTTGACAGGTGTGCAAACTTTGAATGAAATCTGGTCGTTTAAAGTGGGTCAAAATCGCGCTATAAGGAGTCGTTTACAAACAAACATACAAGTGAAGCTAATATAAAGCGTGTAAAAAAGTCCCCGGTTTTTTAAATTTATTATAGTATTTTAATAGTTTTCTGATGATCCACGAGATTAAAAAGTGATCGAGGTAATATACAAGTAGGTATATCTGCTGTTAGGCGTGTTATTAAATACTTGAAGCGACGCGCAGATATCGTGTTCGATTCCTTTATTGGATTTGGTTCCTAGGCACCACCTCTTGAGTCATTGAATTGAAAAATTATTTAATATATAACATTTTCCTCAATTCCTTGGAATATTCGGTAAGACTTTTGAATTTCCTAGATTTCTGACAGCCGAACGGGTCGTCAAAGCCCGAAATTATGACAACCAGTCTTATTAACGGGTGCATAGGAGATTTTAATTCTATTATAAAGATTTTTTACTACGGTATATTCGGTCGGTATATTTATTTACATAAGGCACATTGCGGGTAATACCCTATGCTATCGCGTTAGGTATTCAGTATAAATCATAAATGCCATACAAATATACCTGTATTTTAACGTTCCACCGTTTAGTCTGGATTATGGATCGCGTATACGTTTTGGTCACTTTGTTTTGTCACACTAAAACAGTTTATAAATTTCGGCGATTTGTCCCTCCGTTTGATCTCTACGAATATAGATACAAAACGGATTTAAAACGTTATACATACATCATTTAGTTTTAAACCGACCTTTTGGTGTTAAACGAAATAAAACTACACTTAGCGGTTTAATTGTTTTTTAATAGAATGTACTGAGGCTTCACACAAAGTGGTCTAGACCACACCTACTCCTTGACTAAGGGTATACCAAGGCTATTAGAACTAAAAGTTATAAATATTCTAAAAATATGGACTGGCTGAGTAAAAAGCTAACCAGACTATTTTTTCATTGATACTTAGCTACAACATATTATTAAAATGCATATGATTAAATACGCATATCTAGTTTGTTTTCACTGACTAATCCTAAAAAAAATTAGTATAAGTATGATAAACGACTATATATATTAATAATAAAATTGAATGAACCTTTAAACTTAATTTAAGTAATACATAATCAATGTACGGCCCACGGTCGTGGTTTGAAACAAATAATTTAATTAATACGGGTAAACACAGATTACGGTTTAAAACGGTTTATTTACAACTATATAAACGACGATATTTGCGTGAATTTGTAATTTCACAGGTAACACGATGAACGAGTAGAAAACCATTTAATATGTATAGCCTATACTGTATAAAGTGGCCGCCTATTATCTAGCTATTTTTAATTCTAACTGAAGTTCCTTCAAAAAAATTGTGAATCCCTAAAGATTAGATTCTTTACTTTTTGTCCCTCATTCGGCTTCTCATTCTCACCTTACACTCGAAGTGAAACGACAAAACAAAAGGAGATGCTTATTTGTACCTACTCTACTTCAATAGCCATGCGTAAAACACCGTTGGATAGCTCTTTTAACACTAGAAGCGCTGAACATACCGACTGTGGTAAATTTGGATAAAAAAAATATGTATATTGCAATTACGTGGTTGAAGTCTAGTATAAGTAATAAATATAATAATCATCATATTTCATGAAAAGTCATAAAAAGTTACGATTATATGCATAATAAAATATAAATTAGAGCAGGAAGAACATCGAAATGGTTCTTTGGGTTCCCGCACTTCTAGTGTTAAAACTTAATAGAAATAAATATTGTGTCTAATTCCAAATCCATGTCCGTTTAGAGTTACACTGTACCAAACAAGTGAGTTTTAGCAATACAAAATAATGATTTATTATAGCTATTTTATAATTCATCTCACTTTTCAGCATTAATAATACCTAACTGCGTAGATATCACACGCTGCCCAGTAACGGATCATGGGTTCATTTCCATGACATGAGTTTGCATTTGAATATTCGGCTGGCGATTGAATGATGAATTACTCTTTCCGCGATTAGTTGACCAATGACCATACATTTCATTTTGAGACAGATCCGTGCCACGGAAAGCACGTCAAGCTATTGGGCCGGCTACCATTCTTAGATCTTTGACAATCGTTATGGGCAGTCAAAAGCCCAATATAGTCTGTTAACCAGTCTTACCAATGGGTTTATTGTTACCCAGTGTCTGTAGAGGTAAGATAGGCAATTACAGCGCTCTATGTAAAATACTGATATTCAACTGTACCAGTTAGATTGGAAGATGGCCCTTACATAGTTAGGAGAAGGTTAGGCTGGTCTTTAAAATGAATACATTAGATTTTAGCATTACGCCTCTCTTCAAGTTCAATATCTACATTGTCTCCTGGGGACTTCGCATCACACTGCCGTCACACATATCCTGCATTGCGCCAGCAGAGGAGTTAACTCTCGCAACTAGCATATATACAACTTCCCGCCATCAGTCGTCGAGCAGTTGCTCGCCAGACACTCACTCTTCCGACCAGGGTGCTTACTACTGATTTTAATTCCGATCAATTGACATTGGAATTTTGACGTTTCGTATTCTTGAGTTCGACGCTAGCGCCAAAATGTGTTTAAATTGGGTGTCCATTTTGGAGAACTAAGTGGAATCGAGATCGGGCGTTGTTGTTGTTCCAATGTTGACACTATTGTTTTCAAGAGTACCGAATCACGTGTATGCAAAATTAACATTGGAATCGTATAGGCATTAGATTGGAATTAAAATGAAGTTGAAGAGTAAGCCCCCTGGTCGGAAGATCCTACGTTTTCTACGGAGGTTGAGTGAATTTGACACCCTATTCCTAATATCTCCTAACATAGATTTCGTGACATCATCCTTAATGTAAAGTAAAAAATAAATTCATTCGTAAACCGATCGCACGATGTTAGAATGGTAATGTCATCTTTTACTCGTTCACCAAATGATTGTACAAAACTCTTTACAAAAAATTAACAACCGACTTCCTAAAAACACTACAAAGTCAAAAATAACTTTAATTTCGGAATTCGGTGTCTTAGGATCTGAATTTAAGGTTTTTTGCCACGGACTTCCGAAATTAAAGTTATGTTTGACTTTGTAGTGGTTTTTTTAAGGAAGTAGGTTGTTATTTTTTTGTAAAAAGTTTTTATTTTTAACTTTTTAGTTATGGTAGATACCCCGCACTAATCTAATCGCGTTATTCGTTCATTTGTCGCGCAATAACTTAATGCAAATTTAAGACTTATGGTTTTCACATTGATACCATTGATCCACCAAATTAAAATGGGACCACACAGGAAGCACCAAATTTCAAATAAAAAAAGAATCATTGAAATCGGTTCACACAGTCAAAAGTTCTGAGGTAAGAAACATAAAAAAAAAATACATTCGAATTGATAACCTCCTCGTTATTTGAAGTCGGTTAAAAATGGAATGAAAGGAGCAAATTAATTATGAACAAAATTAGATAGGAACGCTTTGTCGGCGTCCTGTGAACGTGGAATGAGACAAAATGAATATCCACTCGGGTGAAGCGTCTGGTATATCAATCAGCTCTGTCGATTCGTGCACAATTATGTTCATTGGATTAATAAGTACACTTTGGTGTCCCCGTTACTACCGGACGTATCTACCTACTGTTCAATTTTATTTAAAAAATTAATACCTTTTATTTTGCTTTACTTTATGTCCTGGAATTTTGTAATTAATATTCCACCCATTTCCAATGAAGCTATCGGGCTGAAATTTGGCACACACGTTTCGCTCTCGTGACAATGCATTTAAAAGCAAAAGCTTTTATTAAGTATTGAAAACAAAAAAAAAAAAAAAATATGAAGCTGAACAGTTTGATTGATTGAACGCGTGAATGTCAGGAACTGCTAGTTCGATTTGAAAATTCTTTAGTGTTGGGTACCTCATTTATCGAGGAAGGCTATCTAAACTAATATTATATGGAGAAAAGATTTGATATTTTGTATGTTTGTTACGCTTTCACGCTACAACGGTTAAACAGATTTGGATAAAATTTGGCACATGGGTAAACCATGACTTCAAAAGGGACATAGGCTACTTTTTACCCTCGATTGCAGACAATGTCGCGGGCCAATAGGAGCGAATCATCAATGAAAAATGATGCAAAAACGGAGAAAATTTAGTCCATTTGGGAGCTACCGTTGCTGCAACAAATATGTATAACGGATTTCTTTCTCTTAAAAAGTTTTAAAATAAAGTCTGCGATAGCATATGTCTATCGTTTAAGGTTACCTCACTATAACTCTTTAATTGTAATCAAATCTACATTTAATAAAGCTGAAGAGTTTGTTTGGTTGAACGTACTAACAGGAACTACGTTCAGTGTTTGATAGCCCATTTATCGAGGAAGACTATAGGACCCAAAGGAGCCGCGACCTCCCACGGGATTCGATGCGACGGGATGGGTCGGGAGAAAGAACTTTGACGCGGACCAAGTTGCGGGCAGAAGCTAGTACTGAATAAATTAATTTCTAAGAGTTCTTTATCATCTACGTGAGAGTCTATCACCGCAGTCAACGGGGAATCCATCCATCTTGTTTTAATGTTATTTATTCGAGGGTTTTTATCGATTTGTATGCACGTGTTTCTGAGACAAATTTTGTTATTCTTTCTTTCACAGTTCTAAATTTGCTCCAGCATATTGTAAAAGTTGTTGAAAAAGCATATTGCGCCAAAACTTTAAGGTATTATTTTTAGGATCATCTTGAACTAAAAAATAGTCAACTGCATGGAAGTGGGGGGAATAAATGTCAGTCGTGTTAATCAACTTGATTGTTGCTATGGCACAGCAGGCTAAATTCGAACAGATGAGGAGCAGGCAGGGTTAAAGGAACCATGACCTCAATAGTTAAAGAAAATATAACTGCTATTGTGTGTTTTTTGAAAAACTTTATGCTTGAGCTAGGAATCAAGTCCCGACTATTTTGAAAAGTCAATAAGCACTCATATTTTCTGTCACTAATAAAAGCAGTGTACATTTCTTTTCAGTTGAAAATATTTCTTCATATCTAAGCTATTTGAACAACACGGTCGAGTCAGACATGAGAATCTTTAAGTCCCACTAGGAGAATTCAAAGGAATCCGTATAATGGACGTACGTTCGAAAAATAAATAAAAATATGATCTGATAAGAGCGGTGAAGAGCTCGTGGAATCGTATCCGTATGGATTGGGGATCCATACATACATATTTATAGGAGTAAAGTTGCGGTTTTTTTGTATGATTTATACTGGATTTTGTAGTAAAATCCTTAAAAAGTTACAGGACTTTTAAATGGCAACTCTTTGTAAATGTGATACGATTAAGTAGCGTTTACGTAAGATACATGGGTTTTGAACGTCTGAATTTGAGATAACTACAATAATTTGTTGTCATAAAAAGTAAAAACTACACCGCGCTGAGTTTCTATTTCGATGTTCAACTTTATAAAATTCAACTTAGATATGGACTGACTCTGTATTTGCTTTTAAACCTTATATTTGAAAAATGTAAAACATTTTCTGTTATTTTATAAAAAGAATATTTTTCTCTACTTCAAAGTTAATTGCGCCACACAGTTAAATAACTGTCAGCTTTGAGAACTCCATAAAACTACTTCGTTATTTATTATTTTTAAATAAACGCTAGCAGAAAATTTCAAAGTAATGAAAGTCGGTGAACACTTGTGGCCCAGTAGTATCGGCTTCGACTTACGAGTTGTAAGTCGTGAGCTCACATCCGAGCAAGCACTTAACTACTCTGCATTTAATTTCAACACCACTGCTCTAAACACTGTGAAGGAAAACATCGTGAGAAAACCGGCAAGTCCAAGAGCCAAAAATTCGATCCGACATTGACATCCACCTTACCCGCGTTGGGCCCTCGTGGTGGATATGGCTCACTACCTCACACCGCAACGTCAATTTCAAGGCATTTGTGGTGCGTGTACCGGATTGTTATCTGCCCATCGTCATGGACGAAAACTTTTGGCCTCAGGACGTGGTGTTCCGTCGCTTCCGCGGACAAGTGCCACAGGACAGCTCACGGACAAGCTAGTGAAGTGTTACTAACATAGTTTAAGGTACTATTTTATTAACACAAGTTTTGTATAATACCTATGTATGTTAGTTTGTCTATGGGTCTTTGACACCTGAAAATAAATGTTTTATTATTATTATTATAGGCTGATAGAGTGAAGGTTGGAAGGTGTCCTTTTAACGTCGGAAGCCACTAAAATGATTCTTGCGATTAAAGTTTCCGTTGGATACTTTGAACCGGACCGGCATCGAAATAGTATTGTAACAACCTGTCCTCAATAATTATTGTCCAGCAGCCTTATATTTTTGCCGATATTGAGAACCCCATCAAAGGTTGACCGTGGCTTACGGGACGCTACACTGACAAACTTCAGGAAATAAATAATAAAAACTTGGTAAAATATTACAGATTCAAATGGAATTTCTCTCAGAGTCAGATTATAAATGACAGCGTTTGAAAAATATAAAAAAACGCCTTTCAAACGTTTCTTGGAAAAGCTGGGAACATTATTAATATTGGAGGAATTTAATATACCGAACTCGACACTGCGAGGGAGACTCATAGGTAGAACTGTTGCATCGCATGCACACAAGCCACGTTATTATAGTATAAATATGAAAGCTTGTTCATTCAGTTTAGATGTTTGTTACTCTATCAACATGAAATTCAGTAAGTGAAGATGAATTCTACTACTTACTAGTTTATTTATGAGTACCTACCGTTCTAAATTAGCTCGTGTATTTAGTATTAAGATTAACTTGAATTTCTCTTGTTCAGTGAATTGTTTTCTTTCTGAAGAATAAATGTGTTAAACCGTAAAGCGAATTGAAGAATACTTTTTTCTCAATGATTTATAGTTTTGAAACCAAATGTAATTCACAGGAATTAAGTTACCCACTAAGTTAGAGTTGATCTCAAATGTCATAAAATATATTCTCGGAAAATTTGAACTCAGAAAGTGGTATCGTTTACACATCATCATTTCAGCCGAAAGACGTCCACTGCTGGACAAAGGCCTCCCTCAAGCTTCGCCACTTCGACCGGTTTGAAGGGAGTGGTATGAATGATTGCAAATAATACTACTTACGTATATACACAATTTACGGTCGTGTATTTATTTATTACTATATAAATTGATATCGAGCTGCTAATTATACGAAATGTAAGATCTTTTGAATACCAAGGGCTATCTAAGCGCTTTTGCTTGAACAAGATATAGGCAGAAAGTCATTATAGTTTAAAGGTAAATTAACATAAGCTCTAATTGGGGCAATATAAAATGTTCCAGCGCTCAGTAAAGTTGGCAGGGACCATTACACATGTCACGTACGCTACGACGATGGACAGATTACGCATAAACACTAATAAATCGTATCAAATTGCCAACGATACAAGAGAAGTATTATTGTATATCCAAACTGGCTTCTGTCCGCTACATCGTCCGCCTGAAATTTCTGGCTGTAACTCTCGGCAATACTTCCCTTTAGTTAAAGAATTTTCGGAATCGGATTAGAGTTTTCGTAGATTTTCCCGCATATACAAAGTCTCATTATTACTCAAATAAAGTTTAACTTCTCTATTATTTTACTAGCGACAATTTTTTCAACCGGTCAAAACATAGCGATTTCATTTTTGTACGTCGATTTAATATTGATGTGCACATAAACCTTCTGGAATTTACTGATAAGTGATGGAGAAAACTGCTTCAAAATCCGTTGCGTAGTTTAGCAGAACAACGTCGGTCATAAAGACAAACGCGAAAAGCGTCTAATTTATAATGTGTAAACGATTATACAGTAAGAAGTTAAGATAATCTAGCTCAAGAGCGTACTCATTCACTGTTTGTTAGAAATTTATTTTCTGCTTCTTTAATAAATTGTTGCTCTTCTTAGTTTGTTAACATTTACAGAAAATAAAAACGACTAAACAGAGCTGTTGTTGATAACGTTTTAGAGTAGTTATAAAGAAAATGTTTCAGTTGAATTGCGAATCAGAACAATCCAAAGCACCTGCGACGTTCGTGTCGCAAGAATTCAGGAGATAGGTACTTATACCTACAATATTGTTGTAGACAGAAAATTTTCCTTTACGTTTTATTTTTCCGATCTTTTTTTTAAATTTAGAAAAGGGGCACCCTTACCGCCTCAGTGCCCCAAGTCAACCTCACCTGTTAGTGGTGGTACCCTGTTGAATAACAAACAAGACTCTGACAGCCGTCAAATGGCGGGATAAGCAGTTGTAAATAAAACTCCGCAGCTGAATGGCGGGGACTAGTCACAGGCAGTACTGTCGCAACTGTCACAAGCGTGATCGCCACCCCGGATGCCTAGCGTGGCGATTATAGGCAAACCCTCCATTGGCAAACCAAAATCAACCACCGTCAATTCCCGACCACCTTGCTGTTCCTGATTCTGGTGGCGGTCACGAAACGGCTACGGTTGGGACGAACCCCCGGGTGACGAATAGCCGCCAAACCCAATTGACGAATGGGCGAATGACGAAATCGGCTCGACGAACACTTAGAGTAGCAAGAAAAACGCGACATACTTGCACACTATCGACAACATGATAACCCTACTAATATTATGAATGTGAAAGTTTGTGAGCATGTATGTTTGTTACTCTTTTACGCAAAAACGACTGATCGGATTTAGATGCAATTTGGCACACATATAGTTTATAACTTGGATCAACACAGAGGGTACTTTTTATCCCGGTAGTACGTACCCGCGGGATAATTTCCAACCTTCGCGCGGGCGAAGTCACTGGCAAAAGCTAGTAATATATACTTAGCGATAATTATCACTTCATATGAAAAGTTTCATGTCTCTAACTTACCAGTTACAACACACACAGTACCAGAATTTCTTCCCCTAAATATGGATGTAATGCTATGATGCATTGGCATTCTATCAATAACTAATGCAGGCAACCTTGTAGCTTACGTACATATATTTATGCGAATGTAGTCTCAAGTGGTGCTTTGGCACTGTGACCGCACAGGCTATGTATATCGATCACGAGGAAAATGTTGATTTATGTGAGCATATCATTACGGATACAGAAAATCGGAATCACAGAGTGTTCCCAACACTCGAAAGATTTCGTATTTCTGAAAACATTTATGACTGCCTAAATGTTTTAGAGTTGGCAAGCGAGTCTCTTGGGCGAGGTATTTATTTTCCACTAACTGACCCGACAGACAGTGTCCTGTCATTTCAATAAACTGTGAGTTATAGTCCTGAGTTCAAACAAAAATACCATAGAAAAAACCAGTTTCATTTTTTATTCAAATTTTCTTTTCTTAAGCCATACCTAGTTCTATCACTGTCCGAAAACGTTTATCGCTTTAGACTTGTCACATTTAACTCCCGCAGACTAGAACAGTTCCTATGGAAATTTCATGGAAATTGATGTAGCAAAGAAGCGTCGCGCTTGTCTGCAGGGCCTTTACTTGACAGCGTCGCTAATTTCAACGCATATGTCAAGCCAGTCCACTCTGTAAAAAAACACTTTGATAAAGTGTTATTCTGTGAAATCTTTTTCTTCAAAAAGCCATACGATGTTACAAATAAAGTGACGAAAAAGAGCTACATGTACTTATTTAATCCCTTTGCATATAATAATGTTACACTTTAAACTACTCAGTAGTGTCTCGAAACATTTCAGCACCCTAATTGCCTAACACAGTTTTAATTTTGAAGTAAATTGTTATCCATTACTTCAGAATTAGACATCGACAACGTAAAATAATGCAAAGAATGTTTTTGAACTGACAAAATGAAAAATAATAGCATTGTAAGTACAATGCTGTTCTCGCCTATGTTCTGATGATTCATAACAAAGGGTCTATCATTGGCAAGATATATTCTACCCTTCCTATTCTATTTCTGATGGACTTTGACCGCACTACACCCACACACGGCAAATCCACAAGCTAATCGTTTCCTGAAGTCGGCTCGATTGGCGCTGGCTTGATTGTCGGTTGAAGTTATAGATGTTGATAACAGGTATAACTTCCGCCTACATCCGTACCGTAAACGTACAATACAAAGCATATACACATAGCATATGTGCATCTGTGCATGCACAGGACATTCATGGCTGCAACGCAATCAGCAGCGTGTATTAAAAATAATTAAGTATGTGGTTAAGGGGACTCTTGCTAGCGGGCTGGCGGCTCTATTGTACTCACGAGCCACGAACCCGCGCTGCCTACCTGCGTCTGTCATATAGGTCAATAAATTGAAAAATTAATTATCCGCCTATAATATTCCCACTACTGGGACACAGGCCTCCTCCCTTGTAAAGGTAGTGGGCTGTAATTTATATCGCGGGGCCAGTGCGGATTTGTCGATGACAAAATTTTGGTCATATCGATTTCCTAACGATGTTTTCCTTCACCGTTTTGAGAGCAGTGGTGATGATATTATTTATAGAAAGTAATGCGCGTGCCTGTGTTCGAACTCACGACAGGTAAGTCAGGGCTGATACTACTGGGCCACCACTGTTCTTAAAACTCGACGACGTGTCTTTAAACAAGTGTTGCAATAGGCGCGTAGACAATTTTGGTAATACCGAAAATAGTTTCGAGTCCTCAGTTAATTGACGCAGTAATGGGGCCAATTTTCCAGGTTTGTCAGCGAATTTGCGATCATCGCATTAATTTCGTTCGGTGAGCTCAACCACGTAGTCGCACCATCAGAGGGCGCGTTCGTATTTTCTATTTTCTAAGCTATATATTATTATATTTAAGTGGAGTGGGATAAGTGACAAATGAATGCGATAACCGCGTATTCGGGCGGCGATCGCCTGTACCAGAACACGGGCTAAGACCAAAGACGGAAATGATCTGTGGTCTAGAGACGAACCATGATGTACTTCAACTTCCATCCCGCTCACACACATGACAATTGATGTCGCAGCGACGTCGACAAGTCGGATTTTTAATGTTAAGGGACCATCTCCTTTATGTAATACGTAACCATAACTATTGATATTCCCAAAAAGTACAAAATAATTAGATACAGTCAGTGCATCGTGTAATGGATTATGTGGGTGATCACCCAAGAATCCTAGAAATACTCAGCATTCGCATTCTTGTGACTGTCATTAAAAGTATGACCAGTAATCAAAATTCAATATGGCGGCTAGCAGATGTCACAATACGAAAAAAAAATACAACTACGAACTGTCAAGTGTATCATTAAATAGGACTTTGAAAATCATCTTCGAGTTTCTTATTTTTATATAACAACGAATTTAAACGGTTATAAAGTTCTTTTATAATCGTTTAATAGGTTTTATTAGCGTGAAAATGATTTACATTAACTAAAACGTGTAAAGTAAAAAAGGTAATTAAAGAAATCTTAAAACCCGTCTTCAGAAAAAAATAACTTTAAAAGATATGAAAAACAAGAAAATTTCATGTTATGAGGTTGACGATTAAATTTAGTACTATAAAACATCTCATGCAGTCAGAGGCATATTTTAGATTTAACAATTAAGACTTTATACTGTCTCTAACTTTTTTTAAATACAGTTTCTGCGACAATCTCACAAATGCTTATCAACTATGCCTATCAAAGTACTTTTGGCATCAAAAGATCCATACTTATATCTGCATATTTAGTCATATATTAATACTGTTCACATCCCGGTCTAGGCAAAGGCTATTTACATGTCGTATTACAGTGCTCCCAGCCACATTAACCGCGCTTTAATTCATATAACTGACGACCCACCACAATATTTAACTTACGGTTTTCCGAAATTGAAGCTAAAATTTCGCTAATACCGAAAATAGTTTCCGAGTAGTAACTCAATTATGAGTTGATGCAATAATGAAACCCATTTTCCGGGTTTAATAGCAAATGTGATATTTTGTGTTGTTTGTGACATTAATTCTAGGTAAAGGTAAATATGTCCGGCCAGCGCCTGTTAAAGTTAGTACCAGTCGTTATTATTGAGATTTTAAGCCCAAAAAATTGTCCTCATGAATAGTGGAC
This sequence comes from Aporophyla nigra, assembly GCA_947507805.1. Taxonomy (NCBI): domain Eukaryota; kingdom Metazoa; phylum Arthropoda; class Insecta; order Lepidoptera; family Noctuidae; genus Aporophyla; species Aporophyla nigra. The sequence continues at coordinate 4,215,629 of OX382291.1, read as the reverse complement.
AAGCGGAAAACCACTGTAAAAATGATACCGATGCGTTTTCATTATTTTTTACATTTTCTCCACATATTAGACCAGATGCCTAACGCGGACAATGCTCGTCTCATACCTAACTATATAGTTTCATTGTCGGTGACCAATTAGTTAAATCCCTACCAGCTTTTATACGAGGAAGACCGTAAACAAAGGCAATAAACCAGATCACGAGGAAATACTAACTACTGCCGTCCGCCGGCTACGCGCTGTATTGTCAGTAACAAAGTTGCTTTGAGCAACTTTTCAACTCCTTTCAGAAACACACTTCCGGGTTACCCCGTAATATTATGCAGGTTGTGCGACCGAGCCGTTGTACTTGATACAGCGACATATGACACACAACGACTTAATTTTTATTATTCGAATTTGATAGTCTTCCTCTTTGCTTGATAAATGTAATAAATATTATGTGTGTACGTGACCTGACTAACACAATGCTGGTTCACAGTCTTATTAACATACTCGTTAAGTAACATCAGAACATGTCTGCTGTAGACGTTATTACTGGCTGAGACACGATTTTTAGCTGAAACCATAACTTATCTTCAGCTCCTCTTCTAGCAACCACGCACAGTGAAGGATTCCGTAGGTGGGGTGAATTCATCTAAAAAACAAACTTACCTAGATGGTTAAAAAAATGTTCTGTAAAACATCGATATGCGTCACGGTCAATTCTCTGCAAATATAAACCTTAGGTACTATAAAAACTTTTTTACAAAAAAAAAAACAACCGACTTCCTTAAAATCAATACAAAGTGAAAAATAACTTTAATTTCAGAAGTCGGTGTCTTAGGATCTGTATTTATGGTTTTTTTGCCACCGACTTCCGAAATTAAAGTTATTTTTCACTTTGTAGTGATTTTAAGGAAGTCGGTTGTTTTTTTTGTAATATGAAAATTATATGGGACCATTTTGCAATAAACCCCTTTCGAACAAAAAAAGAATTTTGCAAATCCGTCTATATATGACGGAGTTATGGCCGAATATACATAAAAAAAAAAAAACATAAACATCCGAATTGAGAACCTCCTCCTTTTTGAAGTCGGTTAAAAACGGAACGTATCACCATCCGCGATGTAACTGATCGCAGAGTCGATAAGATGCATTCGTAAGTGATTCCTTCTGCGGAGACAAGCTGTTTGTAGTATCAGTACTAGAAACAGCAAGTCTGCTAAGAGCCTGACTGACTTCAATTTAAAAGAAATACGTAACTATTTTTTAAACAAAAAGGGTGAAAACGGGACTGCATTACTAAGTCTATGCCGTCTTTCTGTCAACTATTTATTCGTCGATCTGTTGTAGTCCAAAACTTCGTTTCATGGCCGAAACTAAAATCAAACCTTCGGTTGGACACTAGGTATTTGTTCTTATAATCATACTCATTGCATTTAGAACAAATAAAAAACAGATTACCGGCGAAGAAAACGTTTGTTTATGTGATCAAAGAATACCGAACGGTAAATAAATTACTTTGATTCACATAACGTGGTCTATTTAAACGGACGGGGTTACTAATCAGGACCTTATTTATTTATTTATTTTGGCCAACCAACAACTGTATATACTCATACAATTTAAAAATATTTTTCTATTAACTAAGGTTAGTATTACAGTTTATTATAGGTTAGCACCGCATGCCCCATAAAAGTAAGAACTACATAAATACAAATATTATACTTATCGGTGTGCTGGTTGTCAATATTATTATTGACAAACAAGTAGGTAAATCCGATTAATATTATAAGGTTACCTGACTACCTGGCTCATAGTAGTCACCAATCCTGTTGATAATCCTTAATAGAAGTGCGATTAGCACTCTAAAACGAAATTTATTTGGCACAAATGGTACATATATAGCGGTGAGATTGATTAAAATTGTTTACGCCCTACGTATGTGTGAGTTCGAGACTAGTGCAGACCTCTCGAGTTCGAATAAGCTTAAGAATATTATGTTAGTAATATGGCATCCATTTAGTGTAACTGGTGGCGAAGCCGCACTAACAAGACAGGCGAGCAATAGAAAAAGAACAATACACGAGGGACGGCGCATCGTGGACTGAATTGCATTCTCTATTTTATGAAAACACTTGTTAATACAACGTCTTAGAACATTCTAAGAAGAAGCTCATTCTTTCCATTGTTACATTTACGAGATCTTGAAAGAATTGTTGAAATATTGAGATAATTAATTCTAACATAGTGGACTTCTGCACGGTTCACTGGAAAATATGAAATCCACACCACTTAGCAGGGTCATTTGAAAAAGAATTATAAAAAAATGTAAAAAACGTTGTGGAAAGCTTTGTAGAATTTTAAATGCGCCCGTATTTTAATTCTCTCCTTTTGCGTTAAGTTTCTCGGCAACATTTGATGTGCATTTTTTCGTAATCGCACACATTTGCAAGTGGTGTAAAACGCTTTTTTTTCTTTAGCCTATTTCAGTGCTGGGTCGGGGCCTTCGCCAAGTCCTTCCAATTAAATTTTTTACATTTACGACGAATAAAACATGCAGGTTTTGTTATCTGAATTCGCAGCTATTGAGTCGTTGACGGTGATCCTGAATCCGCTTGGGAATAAGAGGAAGCATGTCGAGTGCTGTCTAAGTCTGTTGTCTCTTGCATTTAATTTATTTCCATTTAATTTGATTGTTCTTAGTTGTTTTGTTTTTATATGAATTTATGTATCGCAACACCTATTGCGAAACACCTGCATTACATTAATTTAATGTTATTTTTCTTTCATCTAATGCAGTTGACAATAATGCGTGTGAAGACGTTTACAAAAATAAACTGGTCCGTAAACATAATTTGCCTAACCTAATTCAAAACACTAATTACTCTTATGAACTCAGCCTCTTGCAGTCCACTACTGGACAATGGACTCAGCCGTCACCCAAGCTGCCGCAACACCCTGTCTTCCTTCTTCCGCATCCAGTCTGTCCCACTCACCTTTTTAAGGTCGTTGGTCCCTTTAATGTGCTAATTGCTATAATACCTTCGTCTAATTGCAACAGTAACCAGTTCGAGTACCCAGTAAATTCTCATTGAATATCAAACACCGTAGAAGCGCGAAGACAAACGAATGACGTCACTTTTATGGAGAAAACTAAAAATACACGCACTATGAATACGTTTGTGGCACAGAATTAGGTTGGTCGGTGAGTCGTTTCATACCAAACGTGTTATGGCGGGTACGGTGACCCAGTGGCGTCTATCTTAAATAGATTAGCGGGAGAATTACCCGCGGATTGAGATCGAGCAAACAAACACGCCGACTTCTTGAGATCAGATTAGGATTATGTATACAGCGTCGCTGTCCCAGTGGCTTGGGTCAACGACCTACATTCTATTGTTGGTGATAAGAGCCGGATATGAGACTGACTTTAGGAAAGTGTAAACACAATCTGTATGACTTTACGTGCATTTCACAAAGTTATTGTTACTTTCGATTGTAATTGTCCGTCAATAGGGACTGGTCATCTGTTAGCTGCTACGGTTAATTTTTATATTACTGACGCTTTTAATTTTGACGTCGTTTTACATTTTTAGTAAGCGTATTTTGATTTAAGAGTGTCTGTGGAGTTGCTTCATCTTTTTGACTGACCGACCCTTTGGAAATTCAAAAGTGCCTGTCATTGATTAATTTGACATACATTTTGAGTTTAAGTTTCTACTGTAGTTTGTAGATCTTGAGAATTCATATTATAACAGTGTTAGTAGACGAGAACACTCAACCAACTGCAATCATTGTTTAATCGATCAAAGGAAAATCAGATGTGATTGCTAAATCGGAGCTATTATAACATCAACAAGTATTGCGCGTGCGCCGCTAAAGGCGTGCAGCCAATAGAAAGTACGTCATAATTACAAGTACCCACTGGTTAATCTGAGTGGTCGAACAAGTCTAGCGGTGACTAACTGACAGTTTTCTATTAGAGATCTTGTCAAATTCTACATTCGCATCTCTTAAGGTGAGAGCAGTGGTGGCCCAGTGGTAACGGCCTCGACTTATATATGAGAGGGTTTCGATCCAGGCAGGCGTGTTTTACTTTGTGTAAATCATTTCATCCACGTTGCTCTCAAAACGGCGAAGCAAAACATCGTGAGGAAAGCCCAGTGGCGTGCATTACTTTTCTGTATAGGTAGACACTAGGCCGCCTGTCAGGTACAGGCGGCCAAACAGACAAACGCGGGTTTTTTCTTCTTTATGGTATGATGAGTTAGTTTCTTAATAATTTCAGGACACACTCTAAAATATAATAAATAGACTTAAGGTGATTTTTCGAGATAGGCACTGCTTGTGTGCCCATAGCAACGCACGCCACTGGGAAAGCGACATTTCTTAGAACAAAAAATTCCAAGAAATGTGACATCTACCAATTCGCATAGAACCGTCGTGGTGGATTATGTCCTACTACCTAATTAATAGAGAGGAGGTCCAAACATTATAGGCTGATTTTGAGTAAGTAAGTATTAATTAAGGTGATTCTTTCAATGTAGCCTTAAAAATGTACGATTTTATATTCATACATTATTTGTAAAGATAAAAGGCGTTTAAGAAGCACGTTAAATTGATTTTTGACTATATACGTAACATAATCACGTCATGTTCCTGGAATTAAATATTCTATTGATAATAACAGTAATATTTATGTTTGTACGTTTTCAGGGTTTCGTAACCAAGGGGTGTCAACGGGATTACTAAGCGTCCGCTGTCCGTCCGTCTGTCTCTCAGCGGGCGGTATACCGCTATAACAACAAAATAATAAAACGAAGTAAACAAAAATAAGGCTTACATCTACCTATTTTTGCAAACTATTTTTTTCAGCGTTTTTTTGCGTTGTGGTATCGAAACGTTCACCCTTGCAGCAACCATGATTGAAAATATAAATGAAGAATTAAAAAGAAAAGAAACATGAACCTTTTATACTAAGTTACAAACAAGCATTATTCAGTGAACAAAATAGTGAGGAATTCATATTATTGTGAAGAATGACAATTTTTTTTACTTTACTTTGCAAAAATGTCATCTCTTTGGCTACGACAGCAGAAAAGATAAAGCGACGGCAAAAAAAAAACCTTTTTTTTGTTGTATATTCTATTCATCTACTACCTAGCCTTTTTTCAACTATGTTGGAAATATCATTGATGCAGCTATACCAGTATTTTGCCTATCTGACCTCTACAACTTAGTTTACTGAGTAATCCGAAAACCCTGGTAAGATTTGACTTTTGGGGTTCTGACGGCTCGCAACGATTGGAAAAAATCGTCTTAACGCCTTTCTGAGACAAGTAAGGGTATGTAAAGATGGTCACCCATTCACGAATCACTAATGCTATTCTTCATTTTTTTTTCTGGGTGGGTAATCATCAAATGAAGTCTCTCGCTCTGGGTGGAGCGTAAAGGCGTGTCAAACTTTTACTGACTAAAAGCCACCGGTGTTCCTTCAGTTGCCTATATGCCAGGGCCACGGTATCTGTTAGTTATCAATTTTACTTTTTACAAAAATTGGTCGGCGGCGCGGTCCGCCATTTATTAACTTACTCTCGATGAAGCCCACCCATGTTCCTTCAGTTATCCATATGCCAGGGCCTCGGTATCTCTTAGTTAACAATTTTACTTTTTACAAAATTGGTCGGCGGCGCGGTCCGCCATTTATTAACTTACTCTCGATGAAGGAATGATTTGTGATTAATATCGATTCCATTCCTCAGATATGATATCTGCACTAAGAACCAAAGCTATCACTAAATACTATTCCCAGACGTAGTTGCATGATCTTAATTAGTAGCTTCGGCTCCACTTTGAGCGCTTTCCTACATAACTGTCTCTCGCAAGGAATATTGAGTAGATTAGTGTAAATCTGTCAAAGCAGGTTGCACAAACGTGGTATTTAGATAGAATGTCAAGCGTGGTAGGTTTCAGACTTACATAATAAATAAATCCTATTGGAAATATACATGTAGGAATGTGCTCACTCGAATGACTCGCTGATGGTGGCGCGTGTGTTGTATCATGAGGTCCTTTTCAAAATGGGTGAGCTAGATGGTGCTGATCCACGCGCCATGTTTGTGAACAGGTGTAAGGTTTGCAGACTTAAGCCTTGTAAAGTTAGGGGCTTGGATCTACATGAGAACCGGTAACTTTTTAACAGTGAAAGCGTTATGTAAGTCTTGGCAACCTACTTTACATTATTTTTATTAGTGGGTACGGAACCCTCTCTACGAGAGTTCAACTCGCACTAATCTAGTTTTTTTTTTTAAATATCTTCTTAATTATAGAAAAGCAACAAGAATAATAAAATTAACCTAGGATTTTGTAATATTATTAAATAATGTTCTTGAAGTCTCTTGCCAGTTCTTCTCAATAGAGACCTACATTTTTTAATGGGCAACAAGTTCTTATTTTCTGACTAACTGACCGTCTTTGTGACATTAAAAGTGCCTAACGGTAAATTAGAAATAAATGCTTTGATTATGACATAAACTTACCTCTTTTTTAAGGGGGTAGGGCATTGATTAGTCATTGTTTATTAATTCGTCAAATTGCTGTATTCGTAGTGATGGTATTTAATGCAATTGAGCTTATGTGACTTAGAGTCGCCCGCTCTAGGCAAAAATGTATCGCAACATGGTTTAGGCTCTAGACATTGGCACATATTATGATTTTTGAGAACATAAAAATTGTTTCGGATACAAGTGCCTGATACAAGACGGGATATATATACTGCAGCTTGTGTTCTAGCGGATGAACCTTGACTGGATAGGCATTACAGATTTAGGTCAGTTTAAGTATAAACTAGAATCTAAAGTTTTAGGTGCAAAGAGGCCTCCGGCGTAATACTCCAGGGAGCATTAGAATTACGTTTTATTACATTTAACAAAATTTTGTGGTTTGACAGTTTAAGAGGCTTTTCTTAACCGTTTATGACCCTAAATAAATCTTTGCGAGAAGCGTTTGTCCAGTAGTTGTCCCGCTGTTGAGATTGTAGCTTAAAAAAGAAAGAAAAAAAAAAAAACAGTGCCATGCGTTTTGGGCGCGTAGGTATAACAGTTTTCTAAGAAACAACTGTTTTTTTTATTATCGTGAAATATTCCGATTTCAAGTATGAGCTACAAATACAGAATGATTTTTTCTAGCAAAAACCGAGCTCGATCAGAGTTCGGTTAGTCTTTTTGGAATCGGGTATTCCTAGTATTAATGAATATGCAGTTCACAATGAAAGCAAATTAAAGTGAACAAGAATAGTGGTTTACATCGAGGCCAAAATAAAGCAACCATTCCATCATTTCATTGAAATCTGATTTTAAGTTATGCATTTCATAATATGTGAAAGCATTGTTTACCCAACCGCGCCCACAGTCATGTTCACTTTGATGGATAACTCCGAATAATCAAATTAGCGTGTTATTTGACAAACAATGTGGTTAATTCATTCATTATACTGATGTTGTGAATATAAAACAATGCCAAATGCATCAATTTGGTATTTATGGATTACAAATATTCGCAGATTTTAATGGATGATATTACATTAACTTGTGTGCCAATACGGAGAGTTGGCTCTGAAAAGAAGAATTCATCGAAACCCAAAACGGTTGGGATTTTTAAACGACTGCCCAAAAAAAGGGGTTTTACGTTTTCAGGGTTCATGTATGTTTGTGAGTTTCTTTATTCTACCACAACTTCTAAACAGCTTAACCGATATCAATGTAAATGGTAACGAAAATTAAAAAAACTGGCCAAGTGCGAGTCGGACTCACGCACCGAGGGTTCCGTACAAACCTGCAGGTATTCACGGTTTATGGCATAAGATTTATGTTTATGAAATTAAATGTTTTTTTTTTTTAATTTTTATATTTGAGTTGACTGAATGAAAGGTAAATTGTGGTTTACGATTTATGACGTATTAAAAAAAAACTACTTACTAGATCTCGTTCAAACCAATTTTCGTTGGTAGTTTACATGGTAATGTACATCATATATTTTTTTTAGTTTTATCATTCCCTTATTTTAGAAGTTACGGGACACACACACACACACACACACACATTTTACCACTTTGGAAATGTCTCTTGCGCAAACTATTCAGTTTAGAAAAAAAATGATATTAGAAACCTCAATATCATTTTCGAAGACCTATCCATAGGTGTATTACACGTATGGGTTCGATGAAAATTTTTTTTTTGAGTTTCAGTTCTATGTATGGGGAACCCCAAATATTTTTGTTTTTTTTTTTCTATTTTTGTGTGAAAATCTTAATGCGGTTCACGTAATACATCGACTTACCAAGTTTCAACAGCATAGTTCTTATAGTTTTGGAAAAAAATGGCTGTGACATACTCGGACAGACAGACATGACGAATCTATAAGGGTTCCGTTTTTTGCCATTTGGCAACGGAACCCTAAAAATATATAATGGAGTAGCGTTTTAACTATATTCTTGAAAAAACGGCATATTTCTGTTTTTCATTAAAAAAAATCTAGGTATATAACAATACACACAATAACCAGTTAGCTTTTTTAATATGTATGAAGGATTTGCTACCGGCCGAATATAAGGTAAAATAATTATTAACTAAAACCTCAATTTAACGTAAAATGTTGACTCTTATTCGTTTTACGTGAAAACATAAGTTTTGAGGTTTCAAAGTTAACATACAGTATTTATTCAAATCATTTTGTTGATAGGTATAAACAATCCGACGGATTGGATAAAATGAATGGAACAGATTATTAAAAGCTCCAATAACGCGTGCAGATAGCATTTCAACATTGAAATACAAAACCCTATAAAGCGAAATAGTGTATATTTTATCAAAGCTATTCAATTAGTAGAATTGTTTCGTTTCCAGTCAACACTACTGATTCTACCTACCAAAGAACAGCAAACAAAGTAGGAACTAAAATGTTTTTTCTAATTAGAAGAATATACAGGGTTGATTGCAAACTGTAACTATGAATCAAATGAAAAATGTGCATGGCGTTGTAATTTTTAATCTGTTATTAAATTAGCGGTTCCAACCATTTAAACTAAAACTCAAACTCAAAGCATTTATTTCAAATAAACCAATTACATGCACTTTTGAATTGTCAAGTGGCGGTAAGGGGGCATCCATTAATTACGTGAGGCATTTTTGAGAATTTTTCGGCCCGCCTCCCCCCTTGGTGAGATATCGTAAGATTTTCCTCAATTCCCTCCCCCCGCCCCTAATCTCACGCGAGATTTTTCAAAACTTCTATTTGGGCTGTAAACGTGTTGTATTATTGAGAATAAAAAAAACAAAAAGAAGAAAATTTTCTTAGACCAAGAATAATTTCTTCACTCAAAAATTTATTCTCTTGACTCAAGAAAATCATTTATATTTTTTAATTCTTGGTTCAAGATTTTGGCTTTTGAGTCAAGTTAATTTTTTTATCAGTGTACTATTGTCTCAGATTTGGCCATATTTTATTGTAGAAATAATTTATAACGCAATATTACACCGTTTTCCGCGAGAAAAATAATTACGTGATATTTGCCAAGACCGTCCCTCCCCCCTAAGTGAGATTTGAAAAGATTTAGTTTGATCCCCTCCCTCCATAGAACACCTCACGTAATTAATGGACCCTAAGTTAGAAAAATGAAGCTAGTTGCCCATTCCAAGCTCTGGAGAAGAACGGGCAAGAAACTCCATGGACACTTTTCAATCAAAAATGTTGTTACAAAAAGTTGGTTATATCACTTATGTCGAAATGATCAATGTGCGGATGTTGTAAATATACGTGCACATTAAAAGCGCGCAATTAAAACAAAAATAAAATAACAATTCCAAAATTCATATAAGCCGTGGCAGCTAAGAGATGGCCGACTGATCGACGACTGATGGCCTGCGTTCACGAACATGACGTATGGATCAGCACCATATAGCTCAACCATTTTGAAGGGAACTTAATGATCCAACGCCGCGTAGTTATTGCACTTTTCTATGAAACTGTAGTTTTTTTTATCGATTATCGATGTAATCATGCCTTGAATTCATGGTTCCCCATGATGTCCCTACCACCCCAAGTATTTATCGTTCTCTACTCTAGTTCATTTAATATAAGCTAAGTCGTCGCAGGGGATGTCTTAAACGGAAACTCCGCGATATATTGACCACTGCAGTACTAACGGTACATGGAAAAACCTTAAATAGAACAAATAATTATATTTATATTATTAACATCTTTAAGTATCTATATAGTTACTGTCCGACTTCTAGAACATTCAAATGTATCAGTTTATTTAAATAGGTACATTAAAACAAAAAAATTCAAAAACTTTTCTCTATTTACGGTTTCTAGAATATCCTTTTGCTACGCAAATCGTGGCAAAACAGAAGACCTTACCTGTACATCAGACAAGATAAAATACTTGATTAAGCAAACAGATAAGTGGTTTTTCCCAGCAGAAATGGTTTGCGGCAGGTTTGTGGTGGCTTGAAAAGGTCACAAAGGACTTGTGAAAGATGTCTTTTAGCATTAAAGAAACGCGAGGAAAGTTCCGTCACGAAGTAAACGTGGAATATTTTAAAGTAAATAGTTTGTGTTGTTGTAAAGATCACTCTTAAGTTAGTAGTAAGTAACACAAAGACCGCATATTTCGGTTTAGTGTTATTCCTGTCAATGCCACACAACTGGTGAACTACAAGTAAAGATGGGAACATATATAAGTTAAAATACGTATTCATTTTCGTATAAAGATGTCACTCTCAGTACCTGGATAAAGCTTTAATTTGCATGCAACTTATCTATCATATCTCAGTTTCGGGGTCTATTTAGACCCAGCAACTAAATTGAGCAAGTAGTTATGAAAGATAGTTTGGTTGTGCATAAACAGTTTCGTCCAAAATTACGAGCATTTTCTAATCCGTGCGTATCGTTCTCGGACGTATGACAGCACGATGTGACCGACGTGTGGTCCTTACTCCCAATATATAGATGCCAATACGAAAAATTGACCTTTGTTTTGACGGATTAACTACTTTCAGATGGGCCCGTTCGTATCTTCGATGATAGACGTAAAGGCTCCCTCAGATACATTATGTGAAACGATAGGTACGTTTGTGTTTGTTGAATATAACAAAACTCTAACTAAATGCTTGTAATACATAACTCTATTTCATTTGAGGTATCAAGGTTAGAAGCAATCAGAGAAGTAAATTAAAATGCATTCTCTAAATGGCATGACTCTGATAACAGCGTTAATTAGTTATGAAACCATTGAATGGAAAATGCTTTTCCGTTCAAAGCAAGCGGTGCCAACTGCACAGACCAACATGTATTTCTAACAGATTACTCTCTTTGATTTTATCTTAGCGTCGCAAAATGTCACGTTGGGTAGATTACAATGGAACCTAAAGCGACTTGCACAAATAACATGATGTGTCCCGCAATGTCTGCAGTTTAGCTGCCAAGTTGTTGAGAGGAATGGTAAATGACGGCGAATTTGAAAATAGGTAGTTATAGGAAGAATGAGACGCTGTTTAAATCTACTGTGCAAATTGCAAGCACTATGTGAGACCTGACATTAACTCGAATAAAAAAGGTATTTCGTTCTATTTTGCCAGCTGCATTGGATATGTTAAAAAATGTTTGTGGGTTATTGAGTGATAGTTAGAATAATGAAAAATAAAGTATTTCATTCAGTCCACCCAAAGTAGAAAATTGTAACAATTCTTTTTTATCCTGCATGGCTACTATTTAAAATAAAATCTTGTAAAACCTGTGACCCAGCATAGTGGGACCAATATCGGCTGATTAAAATGATGAAGACAGACTGTTATCGTTACAGGAACGCGTTGTATGGCTGTCTTTAATATTTTGAGTAGTTGCTAATTGCATTCGCCGATGGAAAAAAAGTCTACAGTCTGGTTAGAAAACATCAATTCTTACGTTGTATGATGCCAATTGACACAGTTCCGCATAAGTACTGAAATACTTCTTGACCAACTGAGGCTAGAGTAGAGAAAAGAAATAAATCGCAAGAACCTTTTTCTTGAAAATAATATGCAGCTTGTGAAAGAAACAAGCTTTTAAGGTCACTCAGGTACTTATAAAATAAGAACTTGCAGTTGTAGGAAAATAAAATGGAATAGAATAATCAAATATGTAAGGAAAATTTTATACAGTTCTTAGTATTGTGTATTATATAGGAGTCTTTAATATTCCAAAACGGGTGTAAAAGACGAAGCCAAAAAGATTCAAATGGGATTGGGCGGGTCACATCAGCCGCAAACAGGATGACCGCTGGACAGAAGTTTCCACACAATGGGTGCCTGAAGGTGGATGGCACTGGACGCGTACCGCGAGGGCTAGTTCGAGGTGGCGTGGGGAGATAGTTCCTAAAAGTATTTGGGGGAGGTTTTTGTCCAGCATTGGGACCGTAGATACTAAACGATAAAAAAAATATGGGCATCAACAGCAACTTTGACTTCTGTGCTGATGTGCTACTGTTACTCAATCAAGTAGTAATCAATGATTAAATCCACGATATTTTACAACGTGGCCCTAACTGTCCTCTCTCAAAATAAACGCTCTACAGACGTTTGTCAATAAAGATATCTAGCCTAAAGCTCTGAGCCAGCTTTTACAATTCTAATCTTTAATTCGATTTGGTAAAGTTCTTAATACAAAAATAACAACTTAGCACCGGACTAAGTTGTCAGTTTTGTAAAAAGAACTGCATTTGTATACAATTTGCGTTCTATTTTTTAGGGTGTTTCAAATTTTGAGACGTATGTCAGCGTAGTTTGTGACGTATGTCAGCGTAGTTTTCGAAGACAGTTTATTTTGCTGTCCTGGTAACCCTGGCAAGGATAATGGCACAAATTTATGAAATTATTGCATCGTCATCGGTCCTTGACAGGTGTGCAAAGTTTGAATGAAATCTGGTCGTTTAAAGTGGGTCAAAATCGCGCTATAAGGAGTCGGTTACAAACAAACATACAAGTGGAGCTAATATAAAGCGTGTAAAAATGACAATTTTTCACCGGACTAAGTTGTCAGTTTTGTTAAAAGTACTGCATTCATATACCTACATTTACGTTTATAATTCAAAAACGGTTTTGGTGGTTTAAACCTGAGGTAAATAGGAGCCTTGTTTTATAATAAGGGGGAGAATGTTACAGTACTTGTTAACGTCTAGCTCGGTGCATGTGGCACGCTTTTGCTAATTCAACCGCGTTGCCCTGAGGCATTCGCTACAAACATCCAAATATGTGAGCGCTGAATTTGCTACCTGTCGGCCAGCGGGACAGGTCAGGCTTCCGAATTACAAACAGTGTGCGCTGGACAATGTGAGATTGCACTAATCCTACGTATTATGAGAATGCGGAAGTTAGTGCTGATCCAAGCGTCATGTTTGTGAACTTTTAATGTTATTTATGAAAATTGTTTCTTTATTTAAATTGTTTTCACATAAAAAAGCAATAAGAATTATTTGAATTTTGTGATAACCTGATTTAAATGAGGGTACTTGGAGTTTTTTGTCTGCAATTGGTACTCCATTGAAATCTAAGTTTTGGAATGGACTAGCTTCAATTTCTTTTTGACGGTTCAAAAATGTCTGAAAATGGTTTAATTGAAATAATTGCACCCTATGACACACAGACATCAACACCGGAGTGTAAGTTGTTTTACGGGAGATGGTTTGTTGTGTGTCGTGAGTATTTAAGATTCTGTATGATTACGGGTGAAAGACAGATAAGTGTCCATTGAACTTTTTTCTTGATTGCATCTTTATCTTTAGATTGTTTCTTGATTTGTACTCCTTTGTTATTTTCCGTTTTGAGTAAGTTTTATCGTATAATGCAAATCGGTTATGTTGTAGACTCCAATAACTATACAAATAAATATAATTGAAGTGTCCGTTTGCAATGTCAACAGCTTTTAACAGAATGCAAATGAAAGTGTGAAGATGATAGCGAAAATGTCAAAATATCGCCTGAAAATGATTGAATGCTGCAGTTAACACAGTGATATAGGCGTCGTAAGGTTTGAGAGGATCCTCAACATAATATTTTTTTAATCAGATCAATCAGTACGCAGTTATCCGTCAACGATTGATTTTTCTTCTTCTTAAATTTATTTGCTAATAAGATTTTTACAACACCGGCTAAGCTATTCTTGTCCACTACTGCTATTAAGTACCGACACATACACGATAATTTTTTGTTCCGACTTTGGCGATGCAAAAAGGCGGGTTATAATTTTGACCAGAATGTATTTATCTGTTCCTTCATAACTTGTTTTCTAAATTACATATCCTAATTTGACCGGGTATGTGACTTCACATTACATTAAATATGGCGCCCTTCAAAAGAGAAAACTCAGTAAGCCATGAACTTGAATAAAAAATAGTATGACGTGATGAGTTTCAAATAAAAAGGCTTAAAATAATTTAAATAAAATCGTATGCACTAACCCTTTGTTTTTTTTTTTGTTTTGGGAAATCATCAAATGACGTCTTCCGCTCTGAGTGGAGCGGAAGGGCGTGTCAGACTTTTACTGACTAAAACCCACCCGTGTTACTTCAGTTTCCTATGCCAGGTAACTCTTCCAAGTAAATCCATGACCATGGCAGTATGCACCAACCCTAAGAACACAATACATTCTAACAGTAGTAATTGCGCGAAAACATCCCGCCGTTATTTTGTTACGTTAGTGTGCACGTGAGCTTAGTGCGAAGTGGCAAACGAACACGGCTTTCAGATGAGAATATTTTATTGCTTCATACTTTTTAGAGCGTGACTTTTCAGTAGTCGGATTTTATTTAAAACTAATTTAAAAAAATATGAAACTGCATTAATTAAAGCGACACAGACAGTGTTTTTTTTTTTTGATGGGAAATCTTCAAATTACTTTTCCCGCTCTGGGCGGAGCGGGAGGGCGTGTCAGACTTTTACTGACTAAAACCCACCCGTGTTTTGTCAGTTGCCCATGTGCCAGGGTCACGGTATCTCTTTCGAACAATCTCGCGACCCTGGCAGGCATCGGTTCTAGCAGACCCCTTCAATGCTGCTGACATCTCTTTGAGGCGCGCGTGGATCACTACGCGCCGTCGACCCGAGCGTGGTCCTTACCGGGCGGCGAGCTACCCATTGCTCGCCGCCCGCAAGCTCGCGCCTACGGTGGCCGGGAGTCCGCGTCTCCTCCTGCGGCGGCTAGACACGTGAGCGCGCAAAGACTGCCACTCCCTCACGCACCCCGCCTCTTTCTTCGCGAGCATTACTACTTCGCAGAAGGAGGTGACGGCTTCCCATGCCCTCTCGCTCCGTACCATGGTTCGCACCAGGGCCGGACGCGAGATGTCGCCGTCGCTGGTCGCCTCCACGAGGACACGGCGGTGTTCCGCCCAGGCAGGGCACACCTCCTTATGCTCCACCGTGTCCTCCAGACGATCCTCGCAATGGAAACACCCGGGTGTTTCCTCCCGCTTTATCCTGAACAGGAACCCACCGAAGCACCCATGCCCGGTGAGAACATGCGTCAGGTGGAAGGTGAGGACGCCGTGACGCCTCTCTATCCACTCCTCAAAGAGGGGACTTACCGCCGCAATTGAGAGGGTGAGAGGGAGAGAGAGAGAGGGAGAGAGAGGTAGAGAGAGCGGGAGAGAGAGAGAGGGAGAAAGAGAGAATATTTTTGTTGAGTGTATACAGGTTTTTTGTACATAATAAATGATTAAAAAATTATAACTATTATGAATCCTGGAAAGGAACTTCGTTCCATCCGGGTGTCCCTTGACACCTCTAAATTTTTTTTCTTGTTCGAGGCTCTTTAGTTTATGAGTACAAAATGTTCGAGACCTGAAATATGTCCTTTCCTACGGCGTAATTGCGTAATACACTAGGAACAGTTTTTATTTCGCCAGTTTAGCAACGTTCTTTGCGTTATTTATAATGTTAAGCAGACGAATTTTTCCGAAATTATTACAAGAACCAGTGGATTTGGAATATGTTTCAAAATATTTCTGTGTGACTATGATTGTGTGTTCTATAGCCCGCTAACAACACTGCTGACACAGGCATTAAGCCCTCACGTGTATAGGTTATAGGGGTGCATGAATGGGCCTCCCCGACCGACCCACCCTCCGATCTTTCGTTATGTCCGGCACACTCGGTGCAATCGACTTCTGCGGATTGGATAATCCTTTCAACCCGATGGCAAATATAAAAATAAGACGATAAATTGACGTTGAGTGGTTACACAACTTCTTCAATTTCCGGACCAAAGTAGGTACTTGTGTACTCTAAGGGGAGAGCTTTGTTTTTTGCTTGTACGTCACTGGCGCAGTTGTTTTAAGAGGAAACGGGAACCCCTTGTCATTGGTGTTCAAGTCATAAACATATTCGCCTCTTTTCTACTTGATAAATGACACTAGACCAGACGTTTTTTATATTTTAAACAAATTATAAGTATTTATGACCACAAAAAGTAATATAGGTATGCCAAAAATCTAATCATAGGGGGCAGTGGCAAAACTATTTGCTCTAGTATCAATAACCAGATAGAAAAGAAAAGTTTACTCCATATTTTATATTCGACCTTTCTCTCCCTAATTTTGCACCTGCCATGTTGTGAAAACCCTAGGGTTGACTGGTAGAAAATGTGTTTTGCACATATTTTATCATATTTTAAATAAATAAAAAATATATAAAGCTGCCGAAGTCAACACATGTAGTGCCAACTGCACTACATGTGTTGACTTCGGCAATATTGTCACTTACCCGCACTTAGCGTCGTACAAGTAGAATTTGTGTAGTACGTTTGAGTTTGCAGGTAGTTAACAAGCACAAACTTAAGTGCTTGAAATGAACTGAAATGAATAATTAATAGTCTGCTTAAGTTTATGAACTTTGCCTGTATTGCTGCCGCGGGATTAATTTCAGTACTTATCGGTATAGCTTTAGCTACCTATAAGTTATCATTTCGTGTATCCTTTAATACTATAAAGGGTAGGTGCACTGCCTGATAATCTTATGCTAATACCATTGAACGGATTTAATCCGCACCCTAAGTGCATAACACATTATAATAGAAAACATTTATATTCTCTCCTACTCAAAAGTCTAACATAAATATCTCATCTTCATACATACATTTCACGTTTCACAAACACACACACACTCTTTCTCTCATAACACGCCATCACACACATTTCATGGTTATTTTGTACTGAATCCCAAGTCACAGGTATACCTAGTTTGGGAGCCAATGGTCCTATGCTTAAAATACCACTTCTGTGTGTCGTAAATATAATGTCTGTAACAATGCTGCCACTTTTATGGAAGTAAAGATTTTTTATAATATGACTATCAATCAGAATCTGAATCGTTTTGGAGGATTTTGCTAATACATTGCTTCATATGTTCGAAAATTTTGTGTGGTCAAGAACATAAATAACGTAATGAATGTTATTGAATTGCCAAAATGAAAACCATTTCAGTTGTTAGCGTGTTACGAAACTACCCAGCCACATCAAATTAGGGTGTGTATCAGAACTCAGATAGTCTTTTGTAATTCATCTGGCAGTTATTAAGAAGATATCCAAATAGTTCATATATGGAGAATAAATTATCATACATTTTTATGACGAGGCAGGAGGATGATTTTATTAGTTTACAAAAATCCCGTAGCGGTTTACCGATACATGAACAGAGGCTTTGTTCTTGGATAGCTTGGTTCAGAATAATTGACAGATATTAGCATTTTGTGCAAGTCTCGGCTGAAACAATACATCAATATTGTACAGACAACTTCCAGCAGGAGCTTGTCAACATGCCAGTGTTTTAAAATTCGAGTACAAGTGGTTTGGATCTGATACTAAAATTTGTTCCGTAAAGGAGAACAAAGGCGTTGTGTAATATATTAACTGCGGTGTTAATAAATGTGTTCTATTCGAACCGACTTTTTCTTCATATCAAGAAATAGACCCCAGTAAGGGCTATGTCTTTCAATATAACCTACACTTTTCTTTCTTCCTATTTGGCAACGGAGCTGATGTCAACTACTCCGGAAAATTCATGATTTTTGTGTAAAATGGAAAGCTAACTCAGAACTTACGAAGGCGAGGAAAAATGTTTACACCAGAAAATATTTTTTTAATTACGAAGGCTTAGAAGGCATTCGTTCAATTAACTTGGTCGCGAATTCAACTTATTGTCAAAGTATCGCGGAGTTTGAAATGCGCTCAAGTTTATTGTTAGCTGATTAATGAAGTGGTGATTGCATTGCGGTGTTTTCCTGAACGTTGCAATGAAATATTGAAATAGAATCGATTATTTTGTAAATAGGATATAACTATCACTTCTACGTAACCTTGGAGCGATCATTTTGTAATCAAGGTATCACATAAAATCACATTTAAAATGTTAATCAGAATAAAAGGGCTCACAAAAGCTCTCCCTGCAAATGTGTGAGCGTAGAGTGCACCCTAACAAAAAATTAGGCTGAACTTCATCAACACGCATTCTTCTAAATTGGAGTTTTTCTATAGTTGTTTGTCACTATTCTATGTAGAATATGAACGTTGAAATTCGTACCATGAAGTACAAAAACGGGAACGAATAAATTGAAAAATATTTGCTGCAGAAATGTTTGATCTCGAATACCGCCTGAATAATTCGCTTCTAGGTATTGCGAATTCGCTTTGGCTACGAATAATTTTGATAATTAACTTTAGTCATATTTTACGTTTTACTGTATCTATGAAATACGAGTAGTATTTGGAGTTTGAAGCAAAATATGTAAATAAATTGAACTAACATATAGTTTTTTCATAAATATTATTTTTTCTGGTCAACAGATTTACCTATGTAATGTAAGATTACCGGCAAAGACGATGCTATTGCCGCCATTGATCATATCATATGGTATTTAGTGGGTAGCTACCGTCACTGGAGACTCATAAGAAGCCTGACTGTGATGTGTTCGCAGATGAATGGAAGAAGATCTTGTCACTACCTATGTCTGGAGGATTGTGAGATAAGCGTATGGGTATCGAGTAGTTTTGCTTGTGTCTTCACAACTAATGTTTGACTAGACTTTGGTCGTTTTATGTTAAGAAAATAAATAATCATTAGAACCTTCTATATCAACATTCGGTAGCTGAAAAGTACCTACTACCTACCACAGATGAATCTCATTAAAGTAACCTTATAAAAAGAACCTCCCGAGTTCTCGTTGGCTCAACGTTATTTTAATAGCTCCGAGCTACCATTTGGGGAAACTCACAACATTATTGTCAGTTTTTCGTCAAGGTTGTTTTCCATGTCAAGTTTTTGTTACCAAGGGACTCCTGTGTATGTACTTGTTCATATTTAATGTTACTAAGGGATCTGCTTTTATGGTAGGTATTGATTTTTGAAGTGAAGCCTCCTTCAGGCGCGTTGAGCAATTCGTGGTAAGGGGAAATCTTATGGGTTCGCGACACCGATATGCAAATGTTAACGGTATATCTGTAGCTTTATAGCTACTGCTGGGTATACCTTTTACCTACCTTTCTAAGATCTACGAAAGACAGCCGGGCCCAACGGCTTTTTTTTTTGGATTGAAAATCATCAAATGACTTCTCCCGCTCTGGGCGGAGCGGGAGGGCGTGTGAGACTTTTACTGACTAAAACCCACCCGTGTTCCTTCAGTTACCCATATGCCAGGGCCACGTTATCTCGTTTGAACAATCTCGCGACCCTGGCAGGTGATAGGTATACCTACCTCATCATATCAGCTGTGCGATTATTGAACCTAGCAAATGACATTTCTCAAAAAAATTGTCAAGCAAATCAAATATGCGAAAACACAAATTTTTGCTAGGGTTTGAAATTGCATAACCGAATTCTTGTCTATTGTATAGCAGCAGTAATAAAAATGCAGTTGCACTTCTGTCGACAGTCCCCATGCTGCATATGTCTCTTTTTTCTGTTTTTACTCGTTCACGTTTTACTACCCTCGTAGAGGGTTGAGAGGGGGGTCTGTTTTAGTACTTTTATTGACAGAATACAGCAGCATATCATTAAAAGCTGCTCTGCTTCAAATTGTTTTGAAATTGACGGGTATAGAACCTAAGTCTTTTTGGTCCGTTCATTAAAATAAAGTGGCAAGGGAAAATCGCCCAAAAATACGTTTCTTGTTAATTTTATTTTCCATACTTAAGTATTTGTTATGATAGCGGCAATAGAAATACATACTCTAGGAATACTTCAAAAACGACTGCCAGACGGAAGGACAACGGACGCCTAGTAAATAGTGTCCCGTTGGCACGAATTGGATTGGGTACGCAATCTTAAAAACTTTGTGAAACTCATTGTATAGTTTTTAAGTTCCACTGTCGTATTTATTTCTACAGTTCATAATTTAGAGTTGATTAAGATAACGATAACTAACTGTCCAAAAGATGAGTTAGTACACATGGCATGCAAGATGTTACAATGATGATGCTGCTTTAATCTTCAAACTTCTTATTCAATATTAAAACAAAACTCTTTACCCTGCGTATCAGTTTCTAACATTGTTTAAAAAAACTTTAAACTTTTCTCATATAAATTCATTTCACACTTTTTAAATTTCTACTTGTTTAAAAGTTTCGAAATGTTCCGTTTTCGTATTTAAATTTAGACAATTCAGTATTTTAATAACAGCTTTCTAAATAAATTTGACTAGAAAAGAAAGTTTTCACTCGTATTTTAATCTCTAAAATGTGTTTATGAAACAATAGCTTATAAACCAGAACTGTTTGTATTTTTTATTATTTGGTTTTTTATTTTTATAGAAAATGTATTTTTAAGAAACGTTTATAGGTACTTAAAAAAATAATTCATCAGTCATATAATTTCGTGTTATAAACCTCTAAGTTTCTTGGCTTTTATTTAAAACCAGCTTTTGCCAGCGGCCTCGCCTGCGTGTAAGGCAAAAATTATCCGACGGGAATGTACTACCGGGATAAAACCTTTCCTATGTGCTAATCCAGGTTATGATTTATTTGTGTCCCAAATTACGTACAAATCCATTCAGCCGTTTTCGCGTGATTGAGTAACAAACATTAAAATATCTAAACATACACACTTTCACATTTATAATACAAGAAGGCACAAAAGGAAAACTTCTTGCTGTCATGTTAACTTCAAACATAGTTTATGAAGCAAAAAATATTATTTTTTTAGAACAATTTTATTTTTTTCGTGAATTTTACTTTTCCATACTAATTTATACAAAACAATAATTCATGAATGAAAACTTATAGCTTGGCTTTGATTTAAACTGAATCGACTAGTTTTAATGGCGTCGGTTTATGGTTTTTAAAAGTTTATCAAGATTCTTAATAGGTCTGCCATGGACAGTACTAAACGGGGGTAAGTTTAGAAGAGTGTATTCTTCCCAAAGTGCAACAATAGAGCTCCGCCAACAGTTGGTTAAGTAGTCATCCTGCACAAAATGGTAATCAACCGACAAGCCGCACTTGAGAATGGGTCGGAAATGGACATGGCCGATAGCAAGGAATTGGGTTTCAATTTACCTTCGTATTGTTATGGTACGTCATGAAATCTAATATTTAATATTAGATTTCATGACGTTGACTGTTGCTGAGTTGAAAGCTGATAATTAATATTGCTTATATGAATGAAAGTTGTTAAGTGTAATAATGGGCTAAAAAGAGGACTGAGATGTCGGATGTTCGGAACGATTTAACTCCTATGATAAGGATCTATTCCCAATTTATTATTTAAGCAACAGGCGTAACTAATGGACGAAGTTATGAAAATAGATTTCAATCCGAGGAAATCATGTCGTTACGAAGATCATGTACCTGTCAAGTTGTCAGCCAAATTGAAGGTATTGATTTTCTAATTTCAGATAATTCTTTTTATTAATGTTTCCGGCTAGTATTCAAGGTTGCAAATATTGATGATTATTTCAATAAAATCTTATTTTAGCTGCCTTTCTGAGTTTCCCGGATATAATATTTTAGTAACTAAGGTAGATTTTATTTACAAGTTATCTTTAAGGGTCGGAATAAAATAAAGCTCGAAGCACTTTAGCATTTACTACCGTTTGAAAGCGCTGAAGATTTCGTTTGATGGCACTAAATTCTAGCCTTAAGTTAAACCTGTTTGTGACGGAGCTTAGCTAAGTGCATTACAGCAAAATGCTTCACTGACATCACGGAGTCATATCCTTTCCGTAGAGATAGATTTTATTTATTTCCGAAACTGATTCAAACAATAACTTCTAGGCGTCAAAATTAAATTACCAGAGGACTCTCTGAGAAGAATGACCGAAACAACATAAGAGATCACGTTCTATTTTAAAGTCAAGACGTCATCTTGGTTAAATTATATGAGGACCATGCGGATTAGAATCTGAGATGTGCGGTTTATGCAGGAAGGCCACAAGTACATAGGTATGCCCTTTGACACACACAGCACACCCTCTTACTAAACCTATTGCACCGCAATTAACAACATTGTATATTCAGAGACACATTGACGATTATTTGCAAGGCGTACTGCCATTTGTAAGGCGTATTGCCATATGTAAGGCGTACTGCCATTTGTAAGGCGTATTGCCATATGCAACGCGTACTGCCATTTGTAAGGCGTATTGCCATATGTAAGGCGTACTGCCATTTGTAATGCGTATTGCCATTTGTAAGATATACTGCCATTAAGACGTATTGCCATTTGTAAGACGTACTGCCAATTCGTTCAAACCATTATCATTTACCTGTTGGTACCTAAAATAATAAAAATAAAAGTTAGAGGGTAAATAATCCAACGCACCGCCCGTCGAAACAACAAAAAATTAAACAATAAAATACAATCGAAATCGTAACACATTCAAAACAACTGCACGCCGATAGTTATCACAATGAAAACATGAAATGATACTACCGAAAAATACAGTATATTGATAGGAAAAGTTTTATTACAGTGCAGGTGCCAATCAACCCGATGTGTATTGGAATCGGACGAAAAGGCACAACTTTGTGTTTGATTAAGTTCTGTTGCCTTTGTAAAAGCTCTCAATGACTGTTCATTTGCACTGACAACACAATTTTTGATTCTGTTTTGTTTCCGAATATACATTTACATGTTTTAGTATTTAAAAGCATGTTCTTCGCTTTATCTGCAGCCTGATATTGTGATGCCCGTGTTATTTACATTGGCGGCTTTATAATCTTGTTCATAGTTTTAAGGATTTTATATGCATTAGTAAAACTTTGTTCGACCCCAGTAATGTATGGCGACCAATATACAATACCATATACTATGAATCGTATGCCATAGCAAAATTAATAATATCGTTTTCCAACCCGACCCAAAATATAGGTATACAAACATTGAACCTGATTTAGATCATTCTATTTATATTTTTGTATACACTGATCGGTTCTGTCGTTGAAAAGGTCATGTGCGTAGTACTCGCATCGCCGCGTGTATTGTCACTTGTATGAACGTCCTGTCTAAAGATGGTGATGTTTTGTAGATTCTGTGTCTACATCTCTCTCTTTTCTTTATTAAGATTTCCTGCTTAAAAGAAAAGCACAGCATAAACAGCAGCGATGGTTGTAAAACCTTTAAACACCCGACCGGTCATGTAATAAAAGGTAACTTACCGGGTATTTTTCGGAAATCCCACATAATATGAAATGAGTACTAACCTATTCCGTGTAGTGCAGGACGTAAAGAAAAGAACCATCTCATTTCATCCCGTGGGTGTCGTAAGAGGCGACAAAGGGACTTACTAGAGAATGGGCAGCAGCGTTCTCTAGTGTGGCGATATGGCAACCCTCACAAATTGGGGGAGGCCTATATCCAGCAGTAGACGGCTTTTGGCTGAAATGATGATGATGAGTACTAACCTTGAACTGCGTCAAATACTCCTGCTGCCTTGTGATGTCAGTGGCCAGGATCAGCGAGCTGATCTGATTCATCAGCTTCTCACGCAGCCCGGGCACGGGCGGTAGTTGGTCCAGTATACCACTCTCCACAAGGCAGCTCATTGCTGACCGCCAGTGGTGGTTTTCTAGCACCGACGTATTCTGTACAAAGAAGAAGAGTTGGATAAGTACTTGATCCTCATGTCCTGCTATAATTCACTCGCTTTTCTTTCATATCATTGTTCACACGTCCGTCTATTTGTTCGTTTGTGGTCTTATATCTGACTTAGGTACGTGATATTTAACTCATGGTTTTTGGTTGATTTGAGCATAAATATAGATATACTCAGGCGCAGCTGTGTGCGCTAGGTTTTGATAAAACTACTATCAAAGTTGAAAGAATTTTATCAATTACCGCTGTCATGTGAGCCATCGTATGTTCAGTCAATTAAGCAATATTAGGATAAGCCATGACAAAGATATTTATATTTTTTCCGTCCCATCTCCGTGCGCCTATTCAAGGACGGGTTGCCGATACCAATTTGGTACAAACCACGCGTTTCTAAAATCAGCCGAGAATTTGTAATCACGTGGGGCGGGATTTAGTCACAGACAGAACAGCATCGGTGAATTGAAACTGTTATAATCAATCAAAGACCGCAACAAGTGCCATTTATAAACTAATAATAAAGCTGAAGAGTTAGTTTGTTTAAAAGTTCTAATCTCTGAATTGTCGGCTTTGAGAAACTTTGCATTTCATATCCTAATTATTAAGGTAAGCTATCGGCTATTTAACATCACGCTATGAACATTAGGGGCAGAGCATAAACCGGTCTAGTGCGTGGGAAGTTGGGATGAATTTATCTCAAGAACAAGCTTAACACTGCCGTTGAAACATGTTCTCACATGCATTCCAACTGCGAATGTAAGTTGGCCGACTATTACTCGTTAACTCAAGCGGTTAAGTAAACCCTACTTAGCTGTTTTGTGCTCCTTTTAACTTAGTTTTATATAATACTACTGTATTTTTTTTTCACGTATCCAAAAAATATGATTTAGCTGGCTAGAAGGGGGGACACTTGACTTTAACAAAAATTAGAATTAAAAAGCTTAATATTTCACAAACGGATCCCTTAGCTGAAAAATTATTGCCACAGACCAGCAGTATTTTTAAAAGACCTATCCGATGACATCCTACACCATGGGGTAGACGAAAAAACAAGAAATTTCACGAGTATGAATACCCAGTTAGACGCTAGATAGTTATTATTATAGTATTATAGTCAAATAGTAAAGAAACACATGGGTTACATGTAGGTCATGTAACACATGTGTACATTTTGTTTTTTCATTACTGTTCCCGGCACTTCGCGATTGTTATTAACTACGATTCTGAAAATCCAAGGTCTTATTTGTGTTTACTTTTATAAGAGAATCAGATTACGTATTATTTATTATTTTGCGAGTAACATAAATGGCAAAACAACTAACATTTAAGTAGGAGATCTCTAGCATAAAATAAACAGCCTATAATGTTACCACTGCTGGGAAACAGGCCACTTCTCGGTAACAGGGAGTGGGCCATAATCCACCACGTATGTGAAGTGTGGGTTAGTAGATGTTACATGTCTTCAAATTTTTGGTTCTAGGACATACTAATTCCGGAAAGATGTTTTCCTTCACCGTTTTGAGAGCAGTGATGATTAAATAATTTACACAAATAAATAATAAATATCTTTGGACAACCAACACACCGTTATCTGATGCCAAACTAGGCAGAGCCTGTACTATGGCAACCAGACAACTGATATACATACTTATATATTTCTAAATACATACATATTATAGATAAATTACACCCAGACACAGAACAAATGATCGTGCTCATCACACAACGATTTATCCTGGGTGGGAATCGAACCCACGACCTCAGTCTCAGCAGTCAGGGCCACTAACCACTAGACTAACAGGCCAGTCTAAAAGTACAAAGTAAAGCGCCTGTCTGGATTCGAACCTACAACTTGTATGTAGCGGCCTTTACCACTATGCTACCACTACTATACACCAACATACCTTTGCTACCGGGAAATATAAACGAATGTTATATATTTGTGCTATCCAATTACAATATTCCTTTGAACGGTTTCCCAAAAGTCGATACAAGGATGAAATATCTGCCAGCATCAATATCCATTCCTTACCGAGAATTATTGGTAATGTTGCGATCATGATACTAATATGTAGCTGCAAAACCGTCCAAGAAACGTCTTTGACGCTAACGTATTTTGCGTGTTATTCTGCTTAGCGTGTCGATAGCAACCTAAATAGAGTTAGCCCAGAATTTGGCTAGGAGCTTAGCATTTTCAGTAGCGTCCATTAACTCCTGTGGCGTGCAAATAACAGGACATGCTGGACAAGATATCAAGTGCCTCATCGTTTGTGGGACAGCACCACATTTACACTCCAGGGCTGAGTCGTCTATGAATCTCCACCTATACAGGTTTTCTTTACTCGGGCCTACCTGAGTCCGGAGTCTATTTTGCGTGTTTGGAAAGGTTTTAACTTTAATATCATAGCATCAAGCCTTGCTTGTTGAAGGGATAGGCAGAGAGAGAGCTATATTCCGCCAGTTATGTTTGAGTCTCAAGTAATACCTTATGCCCAGTAGTAGTTGTAGCCGTAATACTGGTAGTGGCAGTTAACTTTTGGCAACTTCTGAGGCAATACAACAATGTGGAAAAGTTGGTAGATAGACCATCCTTTGTCTTTTATAGTAATTCGTATATAAAGATTTAGTCAACACCTTGATATTATTACCTCCGGACAAGAGTATTCCTGGTCGAAGATCATTACCAAAGTGCTTTCCATTGTCTATTTATTCGACGAGAATCAACTGAATAAGTCTATTTATAGGTATGTATGTTTTGCTGTAAGTTTTTCATGTACTTACTTAATTTAATTAATTACTCTCTGAGCTTTGAAAAGACGTGTAATACCACATTATGTGAACAAAAAGGAAGCTTAGACGCGAACTGACGGATATCTATACTAATATTATAAAGCTGAAGAGTTTGTTTGTTTGAACGCGCTAATCTCAGGAACTACTGGTCCGAATTGAAAAAATATTTTTGTGTTGGGTAGCTTATTTATTGAGGAAGGGTACACGCTATGTAACATCACGCTACGATCAAGAGGAGCGGAGCAGCAATGAAAAACTGGCAGGCAATTCGATGCGACGGGAAGGGCCAGGGGAGCAAAAATTTGACGCGGACGAAGTCGCGGGCAGGAGCTAGTTTTATTATATTTCCATAGGATTTAACTGAGAAAAGGGAAAACAGACGTAACTATTAACTGTACGTGACGTAACAGCTTAAAGCGTTAAGTTAATTGCACTAGATAGATTAAACCAATCGGATTTAGCTCGGAATAGAATCGGCCATGGTCTGTTAAGTAATCTCCACTGAGTTCAGACGCTGTTTACTCTGAATGCAAATTGTAAGGGTGCAGAATAAATCGAGTCAAGCTGGACTTAACCTGGTAAACCAATCGCTCTTATCATAGAATTCAATTGGCAATGGCCTTCTAAGTAATCTCCACAGACTTCAGTCACTGTTTACTGGGAACGCAAATTCCAAGGGTGTAGAATAAATCGAATCAAGGTGGACTTAATCTGTTTATGTAAAAGCCTGGACGTTGATTTAACTGAACTGCATCGAGCGTTGGAAACTCCAACAGAGCCACGAATATAGACTTGAGGAACCACCTGGTACTACTACGAAACGAGTGATCCGTATTTCATGGTGCGGACTAAGGGCCAACACTAATCGGATTTGTTAACGTACCGTAAAGTGGGGCTACTTGGACACCTTTTTCGCACATTTGTTCCGATAAAAAGTTTTTGTTAAACTAAAATACTAACTAACATACTTTTTAGTATAAATCGCTCGGTAAGCATTATAGATAATCAAAATAGCAAAATAAAACTAAGGGATTAAAAAAAAACTAAAAAAAAAATGTAAGTAAATTGAACTTATGACCTGGCTAGTTTGATATCGGAAGCAATCCTGATGGAAAGGGTGTTCCTGGCAATGAAAGAGTCAACAAAATCTGGACCCGGGTGTTGTCTTTGAACACACTAACCGTTTTACCCTGTTTATGCTGGTATTTTTTTTCACTACATCTCGAATATCAGTCTTGGTTAATGGGAACCCCCAATTCGCACAACGCCAAGGGTACCGGAAAAAAACTGCTCCTCACTCTTACTGACAATGGTTGGATGTCCAACAGGTCCCTGATGACTTCTAAGTATCTTCCGAACTAGCGTTGGCCGGGGCAGTTTGAAGGTTTCTGCAGCCTTTTTTCGACATACCGCACGAACTGCTTCCATGGCTTTTTCCAAGTCTTCTTGCTTGTAATTCACGTAGGGCTTACATCCTGGAGTCTTCCGGTAAGTACGCACCATTTTTAATTACACACTATTTGTATCAATATGAAACATAACACAACTAAACAATAAGTATTGCAGTGACAACTGAACGTAAACAATAATGAACCTGTCAACCTTTGTTCATGTTGCCCCGTGGTTTTTAAGTGGCCCCACTTTAAGGTAACTACTTCTTTCACGTAAGATTTGCCCGGAAGGAAACAGATATACGATATATTTTTCTCAGTAATCAATACGGCAAAATCAAGCGACAAAGTAAAGGAAAGCAATAAAATAAAGCAACCACCGAACAGTGCTTGTGTTGGTTAGTACTTTGCAATTTCGAGGACATGCATACAAGATGAATTTATGCAGTAAACGGGTAAGGCCATCTTTGAGATTGGTCGTATCGTGAACGGAAAGGCGTTGAAATACAAGTGCTGTGGCGTTCCGGCTTCTCATCGGTGATTTGAATTTGTTGCCCGTTCCTCTCCGTAGGACGTAGATCTCCATATCTACGTTTTGGAATGGGCTTTAAATTTCTGAATAACGGATCGAATACTTGATAGTTCGAAAAGTTGCTGTAAATGGTTTAATTGTAATAACGTTAGGTACTTTTGCGTAGTATGCCTAACACTGCCAAGTATTCATTTTCCTCAGATCATGGTTGTGAAATAAAACATTGTAAATAGGTACTTATCAAAATCAAAACAATTTATTTCGGGCTACAAAAGACCCATATCATAAATACCTTACAGACTAACATACATAAGAATAAAAGACAATGTAAACATAAAACTATTGAACACGAAGTGACCGCGTCGTGTTGCGCTGCGTGGTGTCGCGTAGTCTTCCGCGGAATCGCCGATACACGACACCCTTCGGCCAAAACTCTTCCTTGAGGAAGGTCTCAATTTGATGAGTTGGAACTCGCACTACGAATGACTTCAAGTTCGTGTTGTGGCGCGGTTGCAACTTCTCGACCCTCAAGGTCCAGTTGGTTTTGACACGTACATACTCCACCATCTCCTCAACCTTCGTGGTGTAATGTAGACGGGACACATAGAGCTGCGTCATTGGTATAGCAGTATATTGGGTCCTGCTAGCGCGGTCCCGCACTGGTTCCGACTAAGAGCCTTCCTCCTCTATTTCCTCTCCACCTTCACGAATTCATACTTGTCACACATGTAACTGTTGAACCCCTGTTGTCAGGTTCAGAGCAGCTCTTCTCATCCCCCTTCCTGGTCTGCGACACAGGTTTGTGCGTGGCGACGATAGCAGCGTAGGCACGTTTAGGGGTCGACGTAGCTTCACGAGTCACTACCACGACCGGTGTCGAGTCAGCGACCAACATCAGCAGCGGGTGACGCAGTGGAGGTAGCCGACTCAAAACTGCCGATGCACACGTCGCGGAGCAAGAAACGCTAGGCTCACGTTGGAGGCAACAGGCGACCTGTTTACCTTAACAGAGTTGCGTAACAGCTGTTCTTCGGCAGTCGTAGTTCACCAATGGTGTTATTCGACACCTCCAAAGTAGACTTTACGTCGGCCAGGCTTGCCTTGAGAGTTGTAATGTCCTACGGCAACCTGGTGACATCGACGTGGTCAAACGTGACTGGCGGCAACTTATGTAGCTCCTTCGCCACAGAAGCAGGAACGTCATCCGGGCCGGTCTTCAACATCGTGATGATGTCTTGCACACACTTCTGGCCACCATCCCTCCGGAGGGACTGCATCTGCTCGACTTTGCCGAGCGATTGGAACAGCAGCAGCTTGGCACTACTGATCTGCTCCTCCTTGAAACTGGACTTGCAGATCTGCAAGATGCTGACTTCGTCCATATAGTCGATGGCATGATTGATAAATGACAAGACCTCGTTGGCTCGTTGTAAACTCATAGCGACGTTAACCGGGCAGCGGCTAAAGCCGCACGACGCGCGAATATAATATTCGTATCGAGCAGCGCAAAAACGTCCGTACTAAACCGTGCATTGCGCCCGACTGAATTACTACTGACTGACTTATAGCTATCAATAGTTCACATGTCATCCATTGTAGGGCTTGTGATGATGTTAAACGAGTATGTAAAGATCATAGCAATCCTTCTGTAGTTTCTATCTCTGATTTGGTTCTAAATTTAAAAGTCACTTTTCGTGTTTGTCTGTGTAACCGCGTTGTTCTTCTAAACTACGCAATCACTTTTAGGTTTCACCATTATTTTGATACATTAATCAACATAAAAAAGAAATCACTTTGTTTTGTAAAGTTGGGAAATCCGCGCGAAGTAGGGGCGGGTCTTTAGCAAAATAAACTTAGTTGAAAGGTTAATTAAGTATTATTTTCAAAACTGAAACACTTGTAAGGATAAGTTATGACGTGAGTTCTTTATCCATTTTGCGCGGCAGTTCCCGCAACTGCTTTTTATGCTTCAATAAAAAAAAATCATAATTAATTAAATCCTAGGGCAATATGCTTTCGAGGCCAATGAGCTTACAAAAGATCCTTTGAATAGGTTTTCTACCACTAGGTAATAAATTATTTTCAGAGAAGAGACATTTTTAGCACAAAGGCTTTCTAAGAGGGGCTTTTTCTAAGTATTCTGATTAAAATATTGTTGTTATTTTCCAATGAGGATCAAGACTAAAATAAAAAGTCATAATCAAAAGTAATTTATTCAAATTAGGCTACGGATCGGCACTTTTGGTACGTCATACATACCCCAAAACGCCCACCTTTCACCACTTCTTAGTGCTTTAGCTGGTAAATATCGGCGCAACAAACTTCCCAGCCAACTGGCCAGTAGGATAGTGATTGCGGAATTAAAACATAACTTTAAACTTTAATAATTGATTTCCGGAAATTAATACCGGGGTCGAAATCCTCTCGTCAGATAATATGTCAAAGGCAAAAAGGAAGAGAGAAAATGCCAATTAATCTGAAAACTGCGGATGCAACGGTCGGTGGTCTGGTCCACCGCGGAATGCCGGGATATCAAATATCCGGCTTTGCACCTCCGTCGGAAAACGGAAAATGAATCATTTCATCGTATCGCCGCTTAAACAGACGAAATGTCTAGAGTTGTGTAATTCAGCATTTTCAGCTAGAGGAGTGTTGGTCGTGATTGTAATGTATAGTTACATCTGCATTAATTGATAAGGCTTAGAAGAGGTAAGAAACCCTTAGTATTTAAAGTTACTTTATAAAAGTTAACCCCAACTATTAATATCATCATCTGCCTAGCCTTTTCCCAACTATGTTGGGGTCAGCTCCCAGTCTAACCTGATGCAGCTGAGTACCAGTATTTTACATGGAGCGATTGCCTATTTGACCTCCACAACCCAGTTACTGGTTAATACGATACCCCTTGGTAAGACTGGTTGTCACACTTTCTAGCTTCTGACGACCTATAACAATTGTCTAAAATCTACGAAAGACAGCCGGAACCAACAACGGCTTAACGTGCTTTCCGAGGCACGGAAGGGTCATACCTAGGTATGTAAAGATGGTCACCCATCCACGGACCAACCGCGGCAAGCGTAGCTTAACCTGAACGATCAATCCGTGCAGCTGTTATCACTTAGCCACAAGCCCTTCTTACCCCAACTATTAATAAAGGGATTATTATAGCTTTACTTCTGGTTGAGTATAGTTTTCAATGTGTTTTCGGTATATTGGCATGTGCTAGCTTGGCTAGCACTTACGGCAAATAATTTAATTAAATGTTTTGTGTCTCGTTATATTAATTACTCACTATTGTATAGGATCGAAGTTCTTGTAACTAAACAGACAAATGTGCTGCTAGGGAGTTAGTGTCAGCTAAAGCACTAAGAAGTGGTGAAAGGCGGGCGTTTTGGGGGACTGTCTTATGTAATTTCGACGTTAAAAAAGTGCTCTCAGCCTGGTTCGAATAACTGACTTTTGATTTTAATCACCAGAAAAACCGGCCATATGCGTGTTAGACTACGCACAATGAAAGGATCCGTAGTTGGAATGAATTTATTCCAAGAACAAACAAAAATGATCTCCCATACATCGAAATACGGCACATTTAATTTTTCAACTGCAAATGTCAGTTTTTAGTGTTATCAGTTTATCACATAAAAAAACTTTTTTACAAAAAAAAACAACCGACTTCCTTAAAACACTACAAAGTGAAAAATAACTTTAATTTCGGTAGTCGGTGTCTTAGGATCTGTATTTATGGTTTTTTTGCCACCGACTTCCAAAATTAAAGTTATTTTTCACTTTGTAGTGTTTTAAGGAAGTCGGTTGTTTTTTTTTGTAAAAAAGTTTTTATTTTTAAATTTTTTGTTGTGGTATTCACCCTGCACTAATTCCAAACAAACAATGCATATTTATGCGATAGCAGAAATCGCGGTTGATTTCCTGTCATTTTTTAAAGAGTTCCGGTGTCTGTCTCCCGAACTCATCATCAGATCCATATGAAAATTATATGGGACCATTTCGGAATAAACCCCTTTCGAACAAAAAAATAATTTTGCAAATCCGTCTATATATGACGGAGTTATGGCCGAACATACATTACATAAAAAAAAAACATATAAACATCCGAATTGAGAACCTCCTCCTTTTTGAAGTCGGTTAAAAATATAATCAATGTGACAAAACAAAAAATTATCGTTTTTCGGTTATTTTCCTTAACATTTACTTCTTGAGACTGCTCTTTGAGAAGTTTCATGATTCTAGGTCAACGGGAAGTATGATTATTTGCGAGTATCAAAATGACCGTTTTTTATTACGTTTACTTAAAAGCTTGATTAAACTAGAGCTCCAAGGGACCACACACCCTCGTATTTTGCGTTAATTTCAACTTGATATTCAATTCAATTTATTCAGTTACAATTCACATTGCATTCGAACCTCCACGCGTTCCTGGTCTTGACAGACTGACAGCCAGACGGCGGACAACGAAGTGAACCTTTAACGGTGCCATGTTTTGCCTTCGAGGAACGGAACCCAAAAACCTCTAGGGGGGGGGGGGTCTATAAGGCTATAAGCTCATTCTTTTATAATAATAGTATCGTTAGTACTAAGTATCATTGTCCTGTCAATGGATTATAAGAGTAATTAATTCTATTAGACTATACATTACTAAATTGTAAGTAGCTTTTATAACATCCATATTGGACGCATGGATGACCTCTGTGACACAGGTTTTTCCTAACATAGGGCTCATTGGTTAATTTATTTTGCACCACGCTATTTGTACGTGCAATTGTCACCCTGTATCTGTGTACTTTGTCAAATAAATATATTCTATTGTAATTGACTACCGGCTTAAAGCGTCCATTCATTTAAATCACAACAGACTGTATGAAATACAGTTTTTTGAATTCGGATGCAGTGCACAAATGCTTTTATTTTAGTTCGCGTCAACGTTGATTTTATTGGATCAGTCCAGTATCCATACAATGGAGTAAATCCGTGCGTACCGAAAGGATTCACTATGGCATTACATAATTATTGCATTCGGTCCGCAAGGATTACTGTTAGATCTTGTTAGCCATTGGAATTTGTTGACAGTAGTAGAAAAAGGCTTTTATTTTAACCCGACTACGGTGAAGCGAACAGGATTAAATAAAGAGAGTTCTAAAACTAAGACCCGACTACTGATAAATCACGCTCTAAGAAGATGAAACAAGAAAAGATTGTCAACTGAAAGCCCTGGTCGTATGCCACCTAACCTAACATAACAATATATTCTAACAATAGTAAGTTATAGTAGTAATCTTTAGGACAAAGTGACATACGACCACGAATAAAATTGGAGATAGAAGACAAAAAAATATATATAAAGATGTTAAGTTTGTATGATTTGAACACTTACATTTGATAGCCCAATTGTTCAAGGATGTAGGCTACTTCACATCACACTACAACCCTTAGAAGCCGAGCAAAATCAAGAAAGTCGGAAAACACGCTTAGTGTAAACGAAGTAATATCGCAGGCAATAGACGAGATACGGCGTCGAGGGATCGCGGGACAAAACTTCACGCGATCGAAGTAGCGGGCAGAAACTACACTTCTCACAAAAATTAAGGGAGCAAGAAAAAAATCAAAATTTTTGGGGGATTTTCAACAGGCTGTAACTTGTAGAAAACTGGTCGTACAGCAAATATAGTATACTAATAATACAAACCACTCACTCTGATAACAACAATTAAAATTACACAAAAATAACTGTTTCAAACAAAAATGTTATACGGACACGACCACGATAAAAACTAAATGGAACACGATATAAATCGTAATGATAGGTATTTCTCGAATAGATACCGTGATTTTTCTTATTTTTTATCTCCTTTAGTGGTTGTATTTTATAAAGTGGAAATCTTCTGAATTTTAATTTTTTTATTAAGTAATTGGGATAAGAATAGTCTTAGACTTTCACTTAAACTGTAGCCATTTTTTGACTTTGATGTTCGCCACAGATTATGGAGATACCTAAATACTGACAGCTACTTAGGAAAAATTGCCATAGGATAAGTAGGATAATAAGGATACGATATTTTATCGTATACAGTGATTAGTAAGTGACTTTTTGTATAAAAAAAATAGAAAATAAATAATGGTTTAAAAAAACTAAAAACACGCTTCCATTGAACACCAAACTAAAAAGTACAAAATAATGTTAAAAAAGCGTGGGGTGCTTTTTAAGGTATTTTTTTATTGATATCAGGCACCCCTTTTTTTAAACGATTATTTATTTTCTATTTTGTAGGGTGTTCCGAATAGTTTGTGTCGTATGTCAGCGTAGTTTGTGACGTATGTCAGCGTAGTTTTCGAAGACAGTTTTTTTGCTGTCCTGGTAACCCTGGCAAGGATAATGGCACAAATTTATGAAATTATTGCAGTGTCATCGGTCCTTGACAGGTGTGCAAAGTTTGAATGAAATCTGGTCGTTTAAAGTGGGTCAAAATCGCGCTATAAGGAGTCGGTTACAAACAAACATACAAGTGAAGCTAATATAAAGCGTATAAAAACTCGAAGATGTTCACATCAGTTCTATAAAAACATAGATAAAAAAGTAAAAAAATCTTGTGATTAAAATTTTATTGCTAGAAATAAAAAAAAAAATTAGGCAGATAGGCTTTTTTTCCTGATTCCGGTTATATATAATATATAACTCAATTTCATGAAAAAAATTTGTTGTGCCCTTTTTTATTAAAACGGCAGCACAGCTCTCATATACCGTAATAGGCTAGTATTATAAATATTATTACTATTCTAAATATAATCAGTATTTTCTGGTTTCTATTGGTTGAGCAGCCAAAAATATTGAATAAAAGTTAACCAGAGTAATGAAGAGCGACCGACTACGAAAATACTCCCACTCACATTCATATTCATTCAAAAACGAAGCAGTGAAAATTATATACACACACACCAGAAAGGAGAGCTCTCTAATATTAAAAATTTAAACCATAGATTTATTCGCAGATTTTCAGGTACCATTATTGTGGAGCTCATGAGGCACTCGTAAAGTTATAAATGAAAGGTCTTGTTACGGAAGCTAGGTCATGTAACCGCGTTTGAACAAGACTGACAATTAGCCTTCGGTTTCAGGGTGAAATTCTGATATTCTGTACAAAGATTAGAGGCTGACCGCAATGGTGACGGTATTTGGAGTAACGCGTGGGTCGCGTCGCGAAGGCGCATGATGCTTCCGTCAATGAAATATGTCGATGGACTGTAGAGAAATGACGGCTATCGGAAGTACAAGTAAAGGCACTACGCTTTTTTTTTGGAGACATTATATTGACATATCTAAAATTGGATTATTTATTCCTGGAGTTATTCGCCCCGAAATTCCGTTTACCTTCAGTTTGTTAACGGCGGGCTATCCGATATGCCTGTTTAGGAATCAGTTTTAAATAATCAAATCAGTTCGTTTCTGAAAAGTATATGTTCTATAACATACATTCGTGTTATAGGAAAATGATGGGTTCCAGAATTGATAAATTGTTTTGATAGTGAAGTTTTAATAATATGGATGAAACTGATAAAAATAATAAACCTTTTTTATTATTTTTTATCAGTTTCATCCATATTATTATAGGTATTCACTTTCCATCGAATTGGCTTCGTAACTTTCTTATCCCACATTAATTACATATGGTCCGGATGGTATACTAATAATACAAACCACTCACTTTGATAACAACAATTAAAATTACACAAAAATAACTGTTTCAAACAAAAATGTTATACGGACACGACCACGATAAAAACTAAATGGAACATGATATAAATCGTAATGATAGGTATTTCTCGAATAGCGGAGCTATTAACACAGGATTTTTAATCTATGTTTTTATAGAACTGATGTGAACATCTTCGAGTTTTTTTATACAAAAAGTCACTTACCACTGTATACGATCAAATATCGTATCCTTATTATCCTACTTCTCCTATGGCAATTTTTCCTAAGTAGCTGTCAATATTTAGGCATCTCCATAAACGGTGGCGATTTAAGTGAAAGTCTAAGACTATTCTAATCCCATTTTACTTAATAAAAAAATTAAAATTCAGAAGATTTCCACTTTATAAAATACAGCCACTAAAGGAGATTAAAAATTAAGAAAAACCGCAATTATTGCCGATGGGAAATACCATCCAGCACACGGCTTGTTTACTTGTCGACAGACCACTAACATCCTAAACCGAGGGGTCGAGAAGCATGAAAATTGCAAACCAACTTTGGTATTTTCTATCAAAATTACATTTTGCGTGACTTTTGGCCTATCCAGTGGAACGATGGCAATTGGAAACTTTGACTTTACTACCGCAAAAACTAACTAGCTGCTGTCCGTGACTTAGTTCGCGTGGAAGTCGTAATTCATCATAATATACTAAAATCACGGGCGCTTTTAATAAAATTGTGTGAGTGTGCATTTGGGGGAGGCGGAGGTAGCATACAAAAGGCCTACTGGCCTGGAAACCTCGCCTTAACAATTTGTTGTTGTGAGGCTCACAATAATAAAACTAAAATACACGGAATGAGCTGTAGTGGAGTGGAGACAAAAGTAAAATGATGCGTTACTCGGGGATATTACGACTACACCAACAACGGCATCTAAATGTAGTTTTGTTTTACATGGAATCTTGGGAATTTTCTCTGCAATAGCAGTAGGTATTAAAAGTAGGCATCAAATGATTAAAAATATCCATAAGACAGAGTTTCTCAGGAAAAGATGTACAAACGACAATGGGTAAAACTATACCTTAATCGATGAATAATTTCTTTTTTTAAAACGCCACTTTTATAAGTAAAATCAGGCATTTTTTAAAATTACTTCAAGAAAAAGTGTTTTTTTACTTTAAAGTATAAAAGTGAACCTTTGAAAGAATTCAAAAACAATAAATTCTTTTCATTCATATTGCCTCTAAACTGAACTGGAAAACGCAGGTTGATGTTTGCAAAAAAAAATGAAATCAGTTTTCCTATGCATTTTAGATGCTTAGAAAACTTGTTAACGAGAGTGCATTACTAACCGTTTCTCATGCATATGTGGGTTCCACTCCACAATATTGCATTTTTTGCGAGGGTAATGCTACCACCAGAGTATTATGTAATTATTATCCAAAAAAGATGAATTCGAAGTATATGTGGACTTAAACAGACTGGGTCATGCAGAAAAGTGTTTACAAGAATAAATATTTGAATTCTCCGTTCATTATAGATGGCATATAAATGCTGCAGTAAAAAAACAACAATTAGAACTAACAATAATTAAAAAAGCACGACACATAAATTAAGTGACGAGATTAAGTCGAGTTAAATGTCAAATTAAGAGTATATAATATGTTGTGTTGTGTATATATATTTTATGTTGTGTTCATGTGTGTATATTATGTTGAGTTATTGTTGTTCGTTCGATTTAGTTGTGTTAAGTTAATTGAGTATATTGGGGATCTAGGTAAACATTTATAACTAACTACCAAATTGTGTAAAAATATTATAATCTTAATGATGTTAAAATTATACACTAGGAATTCTTGATAAAGAAAAGCCTACTATTGAATCAATGTCGATTTTAATGATAAAAATTGATCGACGTAAGATTAATTAAAAACGGCCTAAGCGAATGTTCTCTGAAGTGCCCTTTTTTTTGGGGGTGCGAAATCATCACATGACATCTTCCGCTCTTGGGCGGAGCGGGAGGGCGTGTCAGACTTTTACTGACTAAAACCCACCCGTGTTCCTTCAGTTGCCCATGTGCCAGGGCCACGGTGTCTCTTTCGAACAAATCTCGCGACCCTGGCAGGCATCGGTCCTAGCAGACCCCTTCAGTATTGCTGACATCACTTTGAGGCGCGCGTGGAACACTACGCGCCGTCGAGACGGGCCTGGTCCTTACCGGGCGGCGAGCTACCCATTGCTCGCATGTTCTCTGAAGTGCCCTAAAGTAGCAAACATACCTAATACATACATAGGCTGACAAAGACATTAAGCTTTGCCGCAGTTTGGCAAAAATATTGTATAATTTATGACGAAATATCAAGTAAGTAATGACTCAATAAAATGTTATTGTATGTATAGGTAACTATAAAAGTATTGAATTGGACTATGTGACTCAATTATATTAATGCACCAGCTTGTGCCTGCGGCTTCACCCGCGTGGATTAACTCCGGCGGACGCCAGTAAAGCTCCCAGTCGCCATGTTTGTGTATTTTTTGTCAGACAATCACAATCAGCGCCATATTTAAACCAAATTGTACAAAACCTTCATGAATTATACTCAACCTGCCCCATGAATCACTCCGTCTATTTCTGAAAACCGTATGAAAACTCGTTCGGTATTTTTCAGTTTATCGCGTTCAGCCAGACAGATGGACGCGGCGGACTTCGTTTCATAATTTGTAGTGATGAAAATGGACAATGACCACTTAGGTACTATGAATAATAATTATATATATGAATATTAATGTATAAATATATTCTCAATAATGCTTAAATCTTCCGATCCATAAGTAATCTATAAAGCTGAAGAGTTTGTTTATTTGATTGAACGCGCTAATTTCAGGAACTACTGGTCCGAATTGAAAAAATATTTTTGTGTTGAGTAGCCTATTTATCGAGGAAGGCTATAGGCTATATAACATCACGCTACAACCAAGAAGAGCGGAGCAGTAATGAAAAATGTTGCAAAAACGGGGAAAATCGCACGGCTAGGCGATTTGCGACGGGAAGGGTCGGGGGAACAAGAAATTTAACGCGGACGAAGTCGCGGGCAGAAGCTAGTAAAATATAATATTATAAAGAGGAAAGATTTTATTGCTTGTAAAGGATAAACTCATAAACTACTTAACCGATTTTAAAAACTCTTTCTATATGAAAACCTATATTAACCCGGACTAACATGAGCTATAAAATTTCACACGAACGAAGTCGCGGGCGAAGTTCTAGTATTTAGATTATAAGCACTGACTTTCAACCTGTGACGAACAATTAATTAAATTCAATTTGTGTGAGTAATGGTTTTCCCAGTGCATCCTATACATCCTTCGCTTAAATGAGGCTACCAGCCAGGCTTTGAATAAATAGATTCAAAGAGAAAAGCTGTACAAGACTCGTCACGGATAAAGAAATCGTCATCCTAAAACATACACCTAGCTCAGAAACGAGTCCATATCTTCAACTCACCTGTCTATTAATTTCGTTTCATAGAATATTCCTACAGTACTGTCTCATTTTCCCTTTAATCCATGAACAGACCTGAGCACAGCCCAAAAAGACCTTGAAAAGGTGCAACGATTCGCTTGTGTAGCCATCACTAGCTGCATGAGAACTACACCCACCGCTGCCCTACAGGTAATGCTCGGGCTACCACCTCTACACCTAATCGTGCGGGAGGAGGTTGCCCTGGCTGCCCTAAGACTGAACATAGCAGGGACCCTGAGAAATGACTCGAGGGTCAAGCACTCACGCATTAGGGACGATGCGATCAAGCGACAACAAATGATGACATCACCCTGCGATAAAACTCCAAAACTACACTACTTTCAAAAGCACTACAACGTTATACTCACAGAAGAACAAAACGACCACTCGGGCCCGGAAGAGCTAAGAGTCAACACTGATGGCTCAAAGACCACCTCTGGGACCGGAGTCGGAGTTTTCTCACACGACCTTAACATAAAAATATCCAGCCCGCTGGGAATGTTCAACACCGTCTACCAGGCGGAATGCGTGGGCATTATACAGGCGGCGTATGCCGTAGAAGCCAGAAGAGTTGCGGACACTCATATACGTATACTCTCCTACAGCGCTTCAGTCCTCCAATCCCTAGCCAAACGATACATAACCTCAAGTCTCACACTAGAATGTCACAACGCATTAGAACGGGTAACAGTTTCTAATCGCAACAAAGTGACATTGCAATGGATAAAAGGACACAGTGGATCACTAGGCAACGACGCTGCTGACGAACTGGCCAGAAAGGCATCCAGCGCGTCAGTCTGCGGCCCCGAGCCCATCGTGCCCATCCCCTTTAACCAGCTACGCAGGTGGCTGCAGGAATTTACCCACACACAAGCGGAGACCTCGTGGACCTCGGCACCAGGCTGCAGGCAGTCCAGGGAAGCTATGCCATCCCCGGATGGCAGGCTTACCAGACGTCTGCTACGCCTGACCATCCCTGTGGTCTGCGTCTGATGACGGGCACCATCACAGGACACTGCCCGCTAAACAAGCACTTTCACACAATAGGCATAACGGACAGCCCCCTGTGCAGGGCCTGCATGGAGGCTGAGGAAACCGTTGCGCATGTACTTTTCGAATGTACAGGCGTCACCCAGATTAGGACAGATACCCTCGGGACACCCAAATCATACACGGACGTTCTTAGCAGACCAGGAGACATAATAAACTTCTGGAGGGAGGTGGGCTGGTTGGAGTAAACACCGACGGCCGCCATGGCCCACGTACAATGGTCCACTCAAAGGACTAAGTGCGGAAACCAAATCCCCATAACACAGAACATAGAATAGATTCAAAGAGAAAAGCTGTACAAGACTCGTCACGGATAAAGAAATCGTCATCCTAAAACATACACCTAGCACAGAAACGAGTCCATATCTTCAACTCGCCTGTCTATTAATTACGTTTCATAGAATATTCCTACAGTACTGTCTCATTTTCCCTTTAATCCATCCAAAGGTTGTTTGTAAAACATCGCTTTAACCTATAATACCACCCATTGTGTAACCCTATGTAAAATTACTATATTTATATCGGCTGTAGTTTTATGATGAACATCATAAAGAGCTTACTATCTATTTACCTATCCTACATACATAAACAAAAATGTTTTTCCCACGGGGATGGACTGAAACAGAAAGCCACCTGCTACAATGCTTACATACTCCTTTTGCCTCGTTAACGTTCATACATCTGGGTGCTTACTCTCGAATATAATTCCAATAGATCGTCATTGGTCAAACGTCAGTTGGTTGAGTTAAACGTCAGGGATTGGCTAGACTCAGTGAGTCCAGACGTTTGACTGACAATTCCAATGTCGATCTATTGGAATTATATTCGAGAGTAAGCACCCTGGTTATACTCGCACGTCATTTGCGAGTACAACGCATCTTCCGTTTTTGAAGAAATTCACCAATTAGGTAAATTTAATAATGCCTTTTCTGAAAAATGTGGAGAAAATTTAAGAACTTACCTGGTACAGCGCCGCGAGATGGTTGGATGTTGCAATGAGGAACGGCTGGTTCACTCCCGGGTGGTCCAAGTCATGAGCGATAGCGGCTAACAGCGATGCCATAATTTCCAATGGGGTCAGGTGGGCAAGGATCTAGGGGGCAAAGAGATATTGATATAGTAATGTTAATACTAAACACGGCCAACGGTGACTAGTTGGTTGGAACTATTTGTGGAATTGTTATTAATAACGTAATCGTTATTAATAACATTAACTATTTCAAGTAAAATTGTTAACATTTTAATAACGGATGTTTATCGCGATTTATGTATTGTTAAAGGATTTGATAAACACAATAGTTTATGAAACTGTTTTACAATGTGACGTATTAAAAACGTGTTTGTGTTTAAGAAAGCTAGCCATAGGCTAAGTTTTTAATATCATCCACTGAATGTTTTAATACATAATCATGTGCAGTTTCATACACTACTTTATCTACTCTCATACATTGGGATTGAACCTACTAAATATAAGAAAAAAAGTTAAAAGAGTAAGAAATAGTTTTGTAATGCTATAAAAATGGCACGCTCCAAGTTTGCGTTCCATTAGTAAATATAAACTCCTTCGTGAACTTCTTCGATCTGCCTTGTATAGTATTGGTAAAAAAATAAAAAACCGGCCAAGTGCGAGTCGGACTCGCACACCGAGGGTTCCGTACAAACCTGTAGGTATAGAGTTTAAAATTTAAAAAAATATTTTTATTATTTGATGTAACAAAAAATTTAGTGTTTTCGCAATTTTTTCTTTCCAAATTTCAAAATTCTAGATCGCCTGGAAGTACCCTTTAGGTTTTGATTCCCTTGCGAGTTTCGAAAATTTGCGGTTTGCGGCAAAAACGGCTATATCTTTTGATTGCGTTAGCTAAAAAGTTTGATTTTTTCACAGCTAGAACAAGGGACAGTAGACTTGAGTATTTGATATGAATTTCAGCTTGATACCTCCACGCGTTCCTGAGAAAAGGGGTTTTGACAGACAGACGGACGGACGGACGGACAACAAAGTGATCCTATAAGGGTTCCGCTTTTTCTTTTGAGGTGCGCAACCCTAAAAACACGTATTTTAAAACGATTTTAATTTTCGGTATTGTGTTCATAAAGTATGTTAATATAAACTTGTTTTAAAGTTTATAATTCGAATCTTACGTTAAGAGAGTAAATAAAAATATTTTCTAGTTTCACAACTTTTAATTAAAGAAGCTATCCTAAAAGCCCTAATAAATCTTTTGAATTGTGTCTTAATGCAATAATACATTGGAGGTGGTGGGTTAATGCCCTTCACCAATCGATACGAACCAGACAGACAGACAGTGCGTCGACTGTAACCACGAAATGCGATGTGTAAACAACTATTAAAACGCATGTAGACAATATATAATGTATAAGTAGGTTATTTGGAATTCGATTTTGGAAAATGCGTTTTAACAGCAAATTTTTAGGTATAGTTTTAAATGTTGTTAGCTTTTAGAAAAAAATCTGTCAACCTTCCATAAGTTTGACGGAGTGTTATTACATCAGCGTGCCGCGTTTTCGGCCCGACAGAATAGTTTTGTGTTCCAAAGACAGATCTATAAGACAACAGGATATTGCTTTAAGTTCTTCATATTAAGTTCTTGATGGGGTTTTACAATATTATATTTGAATAAACTTTTAAAGATTTAGTGGTTGAAATTCGACCATTTTCTGATACATTAATATATGATAACTAGCTTCTGCCCGCTACTTTGTACGTGTCAAATTTCTTGCTCCCCCGACCCACCCCGTTGCATCGAATCGCCTGCCCCTGCGATTACTTTGTATTCGTGACTTTGTCTTTTTGCTCGGCTCCTAAGGGTCTTAACGTGATGTATCATCGAGGAAGGCTACAGCCTTCCTCGATAAACAGAACTAAAATAATTGTTCACTTCGAACCAGTCGTTCCTGAGATAAGCGCGTTCAACCAAACAAAGTCTTCAGCTTTAAAATATTATTAACTGTGCCAAATTTCATACTCCTCCGTTCCCGTAATTTTCGTAAAAAGGGGTACATATGTA
Source organism: Aporophyla nigra (assembly GCA_947507805.1). NCBI lineage: Eukaryota > Metazoa > Arthropoda > Insecta > Lepidoptera > Noctuidae > Aporophyla > Aporophyla nigra. The sequence continues at coordinate 4,171,511 of OX382291.1, read as the reverse complement.
GTTTTTGCTTCATGTATTATTACATACATATAAGAGGAGCCTGTTAAGAAAAACATTGATTTTAATTAAATAATGTAATTATAATTTCTATAGAATTAAAAATTATCGTGAATTTTATTCAATTTTAATGGATACGGAACTTGGCAAAATAATATTTTGTCAATACCAATTAGAAATATCCTTCAAAATAATTTATAAAGTGATTGATAGTGTGTTACGCAATAAGGTTACTGATCCGAGATCAGCTGTTTCGTCTAAGTTAAGATAAAAACAACTTTTTCCATTCACGAAAAGTAAAACCTAGTAATAGTCCGCGAATCCAATTCAAACAGAAAAATAATTGGGCAAATGTTTATTCGTGCCCGAGTGAACTAGCCGTAAAAAAAAAACTCAATACACCTCCATCGTGAACACACAAAAATTCTATTCGGATCGCTCTAAAATCCAAAACTATGGGCTAAAAGAGATGTGCTTGCCCAGGAATTTTTGAACTCAAACGCGAGTTGAGCAGGCTATAAATAAACTCAGGCGTCAAACAGTGAGCCCCGACCTCCGCAATATTTGGAATTCAGCTAAAAAATCTTTTCTATTAGATTAGTACCTACACCACCCAACAAAAAACACAAGATCCGTTTAAGTAATATCTAGCCTAGTGACGTCAGAAGTTCATACCACATGAAAATTTAATTTCGTCCGACCCAAATACTTGGTAGAGCATTGTACTGTGATTAAGATGAAGGGCATCCCAGCAGACAATGCAATACAACAGGCATACAAGTCTGCACAGAGCAGGCCGCTACTACACAATCATACAGCGCAATTAATGCCTTAATCCGGTGCACGGATGCACTTCATTGCGCAATTGTAGATTGACAGATATTACTATCTGAGCAATGATTATTGGCCCTAATTGGCTGACCTCATGTTATCACTGTTTTCAGGTCGCTAAGCATGAAACCGCTCTGAATATGTTGATTTATTGAACCGTTTCGAGTTGATTAACTTGGTCTTGATACGCTTAATGCATGGACTGGTCAGATAGCGTACTTGAAGATGCCTCAATGATCGATATGCTATACCTGAATATTGCATTAAGAGTACCTCTTCAATAACAGTCTAAGTGCCATCATCACCATTTCAGACAAAATACGTTCACTGCTGGACTTCCCTCAAGCTCCGCCACTTCAATCGGTCCCAGATCCAGCGGATTCCTGCGGCTTTCAAAAGGTCATCGGTCCAAGTTGTGGGAGGCTTTCCAACTCGACGACTTCTGGTACGCGGTCACCACTCTAGTACCTTTTGGCCCCATCAAACATTTGTTCTGCGAGCAATGTGTCCTGTCTGCTGCCACTTTAGTTTGGCAATTCTTCGGACTATGTCGGTTACCAAGGTTTTGCTGCGGATCTCTTCATACCTGATTCGATCACGTAGGGAAATTTCAAGCATAGCCCTCTCCTCTCTGAATGCCTTAAAAGTATTGATTTCTTTTGAAGCGTAAAATATGGTAGACAAATCGGAGTAATTGTCTCTCTAATGCGATTATTTAAACTGTGATAGAGAATTACAAAATTATGCATTTAGTCGATTGGTCCTAGGTTACAGAAAGTGCACTTTCTAGGTCAATAAATTGATGTCCCAATAATCGTCAAATGTGTTTCTGGTTTCGCGTATGAATAAACTCATTTTTAACAATATTGATCTATCGTAATTTTCATCCACTCAGTATTTTACTTTTATGTAATACCATAAAAATAACAAACAAAAATAAATATATTCGAATGGGTAAATAAATTGTATATATATTCAGGCTGCCATGCGTATTTGAACGAACGAATCGGTAAATAAACGAAAGCCTGAACAGATTACCGATGAAAACTGTGGTTGCAACCAAATTTTACCATTATTTACTATGTATACATGATTGGATTTTAAAACCGTTCCCAATTATTAATTAACGTTAAATCTGTGAATTAAATGCACCTAATAAGCTTACGAATAAAAACAAACAAACAAACGCTTTATATCGAATGAAATAGTTTAATGGTTTTAAAATGCAGAACGAAAAATTTGATGCCTTTCAAAGTCATCTAAAACTTCTTTACTCGGTCAAAGTTCTTCTTCAAAAGAAAATCTTACCTATGTCTAGCTAGGTTATAACCGAATTCTATACAGTTCGCATTCCATACCTAACTTCCCGGACTGAACAAAGTTTTCTATTCGACTTTTTATATTGTCACCTGCGACTCAGTTCGTGTCGATCAACGGGGTAAATAATAAAAAAAAAACATTATTTACAAAGTTAATTATTTATGCCAAGTTTCAAGTTTATTAACTCAAGGTATAAGATTTTTCATACAAACAAAATCTCCCCTTTTCACCCCTTAAAGGTCAAATTTCCCCTTCTCAGTGCTCCCCTACATCATAAAAGGAAGCCATATGTAAAATTTCACGTGCCAAGTCCCAGGGATTTCGGCCGTGCGTTGATATCTATACTAATGTTATAAAGCTGGAGAGTTGTTTGTTTGTTTGGTTCGATACGAATTGAAAAATTCTTTTTGTGTTAGGTAGCCTATTTATTGAGGAAGGCTATAGGTTATACTAGCTTTTACCAGCAGCTTCGCCTGCGTCGAGGTCGAAATTATCCCGCGGGAACGTACTACCAGGATAAAAAGTACCCTATGTGTTATTCCAGGTTATAAACTATCTGTGTGCCAAATTTCATCTAAATCGGGTCAGTAGTTTTTGTGCGAAAGAGGAACAAACATCCACACATCCATACATAGTTACAAACTTTCGCATTTATAATATTAGTAGGATAACATAACGCTACAATCAAAAGGCACGAAGCAGCATCGAAAATTGGACGAAAAAGGGCAGGCAATTCAATGTGACGGGGAGGGTCAGGGGAGCAAAAATTTGACGCGGAAGAAGTCGCGGGCAGAAGCTAGTGTTAGAATAAAAAAAATGTTGGAAACTGACACCAAACGAAATGATTTTTCGGAAAAAAGTATGGAATCATAAAAACATGATTCCATACTTTTTTATGGTTTGTATGATTGCTTGTTTTATCGTAAATTAAAAAGCGAAAATCAGTTTTTCGGCTCGTGCAGAAATCGAATGCCTTTATTTTTGATCGCATAAATCTGACAAGTTAATTATAAAAGCGATCAAAAGGCTTTCCATCAAAAATGTAGAATTTTTCAGGAATCATGGAAATAAATTGTCGAGAATGGATAGATTGTGTCAGAATGCCAACAAACTGCATTCAGTGAAGAAGAAAATTGAAGTGGAGCAAAGCGTTTGTAAAATGATGGGATTTACCGTAACAAGTTTGCTCTCACGGTCTCACCTCTATTACAGCTAAATTTTCTACAATATTTCCTTACGAAACTTCTAAAACTTGGGCACACTTTCACCCAGTTTTTTGAAGTTGTTTATCTTGTGATTTTTCCATAGTTTATTGAATAAGTACTTCAAATTTTTAGAGAAACAAATTTTGTACTGTTGATTAAAAGACAGGGATTAGAAAATGTTTCTTGTATGTTTAAAAGAAAACACGTTTAAACCGAAAACAACATTTTCGCTTCGACAAACAATTGTGAAATGGACACAAAATGCACATTCGTTCAAAATTCTATTTGATTCTGTTTGACATGTCAGGAGTTATCCTAGCAGTCACGTTATCACATAGGTATGGAAATAGGTTTCCGTCCTCGGGTGCATGCTGTCCATTCGTCTGTGTAATGTCTGCGGCGGGGGGAGGAACAGACAGTTTCTGGCTTCGACCAGTTCTGTCGCCAATGGCCACACACCCTAAATCAACGCAACGCGTCTATTAGAAAATCTTCCAACATTTTTAAACATCTCATCGGTTTTTTTAAAACAGTAGGGTTGATTGTATATTTGGTGCCGACTCAAAATGTACACAAAGGAGACGGGCATTTCTGGGCCAAAATGTAATAAGTGGAGTAATGGTTTAAAAAAAAGCTTATATTTTTCTATATCAAAATCTGAAAAATCAACTCAATTTACAATCTGGAAAATGAGAAATCCTAAAATTAAGTTTAGGTTCCCAAGTAAATGGCATATCGATTAAATTATAATCGATTAACGTTCATACTATTTAAGAAGATGCCTTCACCAGATGATTAATTCAATTAAAATAATTAAATCTATTAGAAATAACATACTGCACAGCTTAAACCAATTAAATATTTATATAATTAACATAAATTGATCCACGTTTGTTAATCGATTATTGTATGTTTAGTCTGTGCTAACTCTGACATGACATGCATGACATAACGCTGACACTCACTCGTTTCATATTGTTTATTGCATGTGCGTATCGTGTTTCCACCCATAGTTTTATTGTTTCCTCAACCCCTGCTTTCATTCTACGGACTTCGGAGCTACTTTCTTGTATGACCCTTGCCTTGCTACCATACCCAACACGGAGAACCCCACTTAAACGTTGGACTTGGACTTGTCATTTTGGATTCTACGAACAGCCTACCGATTGGAAAGCGACACCATGGATCGTTGTGTAAATTGTCGCATAGCGACTAATGGCTGTAATACAACAGATCGTCGAGATTTGCAGTAATTCGTCAATGGCGTACACCACAATCTGTAAGTACTTACTCACTTCTTGTTTACCTCACCAACGTCTACCACGCTGGCTTGCAATCTTTACAATATTTTTTCCTTCACCATTATACTAACAAAATAATAATAAAAAATAAAAGGTCAGTGGTTCGTTTTAAGGGCAACATTCTTATTTCTAGTAGCACAATAACAACCTTAGGTACAATATACATGTATAAGTACGTATAAAAAACAAACAAATAAGATGTCATATCAAACGTAAATGGTTGTTTGGTTGTTAGAGAGTAATTCACACTGACCTCTGTACTACATCATAGTATAAACTGTATCACGGTAGGACAGTATTCCTCGCTTTCCAATAATCACACATATTATCAGAGAACATAATAATTGAGATATTTAGCAGGTAGTTCGGTATTAATTAATATAATAAAGTATAGGTAAATATTTAAAAGGCCCATGTAGATACATTATGTAGAACTAAGTAACTATCGGACCAAGATTTTTAAAAGTACTTAATCGTGTTATCTGTTATTAACCACTTTTTACATCTTTTAGGTAAAATGCAGTGACCATGTTTGCCAAGCTTGCTGGTAGTTGGATCAAAGACCACCTCTTGTTATGAAAATAATATGGTACCTTAGTTGGGCTAGGTACCAAGATAATATAGTACCACCTGCACAGTTTCTAGATGACAATTTAATCATAATTGAAGATAAATAAAAAATATTACTAAAGAACATTTTTATTTTCTCTCCCTCACTCTAGAAATACCTATATAAATTATCATCTGCTTAGCCTTTCCCCAATTATGTTGAGGTCGGCTTCCAGTCTAATCGGATGCAGCTGGGTACCAGTATTTTACACGGAGTGACTGCCTATCTGAGTTCCACAATCCAGTTACTGGGTAATATGATATCCCTTGGTAAGACTGGTTGTCAGACTGGGCTTCTGACGACCCGTAACGACTGTCTAAGATCTACGAAAGATAGCTGGGACCAACGGCTTAACATGCTTTCCGAGGCACGGAAGGGTCTTGGTATGTAAAGATGGTCACCCATCCACGGACCAACCGCGGCAAGCGTAGCTTAACCTGATCGGTTAACCCGTGCGGCTGTTATTACTTAGCCACCAGCCCTTCTACAAATACTTATACAATGATTAAGAATAGTAAAGAATAGCACCATCCGGGGGAAGACTTATGACCAGCAGTGAACGTCTTTCGGCTGAAATGATGATGATGATGAATTATAATTATATTCTTTATATTTAACACCCCAACTGTATTTTAAAGAATGGGAATCGCACTTCAAAAATCAGCTGTTAAGTGTAGATTGTTACGTAACCTCACTTTTCCTAAATCATATTTAATTCGGTTCTCAGATTGCCAAAACCTGCAAAATGTTCCGTGATTGTTTAATAATATAGTACCTATCAATAGACACCAATTTCATCTTTTTACATCTTGGCCCAAGATTGTATGAAAGCGTATCCGTCTCCTTTAATAGCTAAGTTAGAGAAAGTGGCTTATTACTTGATTTTCAGTTTATTCTTTTCTTTTTGGATATTTTTTTTTCTAGGGTTGGATGGATTTTGTTTTTCAATTTTTAATGGAACCATGTTCGAGTAAAACCTTTACAAAAATAAATAAATAATAAACTTTTAAAACTGCTATTGAGTAAAAGAAAGGCGTCCGTTCATAAGAAAAGATATGCGTCGAATTTAGAACCTCCTCCTGTTTTTTCGTCGGTTAATCAACCCATTTTAATTAAATCTATCAATGAACGAGAGATCAGTCAAAAATTTAAGGACATTCTTTAATTTAAGGGTAGGCACAAAAACTTAGCTAATTTGATTCAACTATTTCAGTTACAGAACATGTGCTGCTAACGTAGAGATACTTCGATGCTTCGCAATAAGTGTGTAACTAAAACATTAATCGTGAATAGTATAGAAAGTTAAATGAGATTTAACAAATTACATATTCTACATATTTCAAAGGCTTGAAGCACGTCGTATATTAACATAACGTCAACAAAACTAGTTTAATACCAAAGTCTAAGTTAATTGCAACTGACTAAGCAAAGCTTTTCGCACATTACCTTCAGGTAAAGCTTTGTACAACTTGCCGTAGTTGACAAGTTTCTTTCTCTATTCCCTTAGCAACTTAATTACTTCCTATGTAACGTGTTTGCATTCCGGGAATACAGTTTTATACATTACTAGTTTTTTTCTAGCAGCTTCACCCGCGTAAGCATATAAACCTTCCCCTTGAATCACTCTGTCTCTTGATGAAAACCGCATTCTAATCCGTTGCGTAGTTTAAAAGATCTAAGCGCTCAAACCGCGGTAAGCAATGTTCTATACTACGTAAAGATGTTATATAAAAACGTATGTGTTGAGAGAGGTGCATGCAATGGGCCTAACGCTTTTTACCTAACGTGGCGATTTCTACCAGCCAATTCCTACCGCAACACTATTTATTATCTCTCAATATGTCAGGGAAGGCCTGTGGCTAAGTAATTACAACCACGGGTCGATCGATCAGGTAAAGCCACGCTTGATGCGGTTGGTCCGTGGATGCAGTAACTGGGTTGTGAAGTCCAGATAGACAGTCGCTCCATGTAAAATACTGCTATTCATCTGCATCCGGTTAGACTGGAAGCAGGCCACAACATAATTGGGAAAAGGCTAGGCACATGAGGATGTCTAATACTGTGTTATATTATATTGTTAATTAACAATAGCAAATTGAAAAGCAATTGGAAATTCAAAACTGATATTCATTTGTAATACCTATTGACATGGTGAACATACATTAGTTAGATAGGTACGTATTTGAAAACACATTTTGCTGAAATATTATTTAAAGTAAATATTTGTGTATTTGTATATAGCGGATACTCAGCGTACAATATGAAATATTCAATTAATTACTTCGCAGAAATCTCGATTGCCATCTGTATGTTAACACAGCTCTCACAATTTATTTTCCAAATGGAATTGAATTTTAAGCTCTTGTCTGGTCTGGTCTGTCTGGTCAATTAGTAGATCTTAGAATCAGTTCAGAAGAGGTTCTGCGATTGTGAAATATTTTATGAACATAATTTATTAAAAGAGCTACTACTCTACTTAAAATGATTATAATATTTATTTAATCAAGCAAACAAACAAAGGATTTTAGTTTCAAAAAATTATTACGATGTCTAAAATCGTATGGGTGTGTACTGCTATCCTAGCTAGGTTATGAAAACCTGTGTTAATGAGAAAGAGTCCGATCCTCTGAAGTATAATGACCTAAAGTTACATAATGCGTGTGTTGTTTCTGTTACAATTCTAAAGGATTTAATTTCACAAATTTGGGTTTACCATTAAAGATTTAAATGCGGGCATAACGCAAAAATATAAGTAAAAAGCGTACAGGCCGGAGTAGAAACATTACCCAGCTCTCCATAAGTCAAGTAGCAGCTGTTGGAGAAAAAACAGTTGGACTGAAGTGGGAGTGGAGTGGGCATGACGTGCGAAAGCACCCGAGATGGGCAAAGATCGTCACTCATTGGAAACCTGAGGACCGACAACATCCAGGTAGCCCACGTCGAACGTAGTGTGACGATCTGATAGTCTTTGCAGGGCCCACATGGCCGAAGAACGCACAAGACAGAGAGGTTTAGAAGGAAAAAGGGGAGACTTTTTCCCAGCAGTGGGCCAAAATATAGGTTAGTTAACAAAACAAAAGTTTAATGATGAGCTTAGATTTATGATATTAAACTATTTCAACTGTAGGTGAACCTCAGGCTAAAGTTTCCAGACAGGAGTCCTTTGAAACCATAAAGAGCAGGTAACTGAATAATGTTAACGCAAAGTGGATTACATCTTTCACGCTACTTTGACCATTATAGTTTATAACTTAGTTGTATAAAGCGATTTTAAAGGTTGGAAAATGCTTCAAGCCTTTGACGTTTTATAATTATTGGAACAAAACAATTGCGTACTCGTTATAAAATCTAAAATAATAAATCAACCGGAATTTCCGTGAGGGAAAAAGAAAACCTATTATAAGCTTTAAATGAACCGTACGGTTTGTGCAAGTGCTACGATATCCGAATGTTGACAGGTCGACTATCGATCACAATCTGAATCATTTTGAAGGAAGCTAATCCATTGCTTCTTTCGTTCTAAAAATTTGAATGCTTCACAAATTCAAATTCAAAATATTTATTTGCAAGAAATACATAAGATTTACAAAGGAAGATCTAACAGCCTTAAAGTTACTGTATTCTGCCTGCAGGCAAGCGTGCAAATTATTTATGTTTAAATGTCAGACCTGATTTTATCATGCAGATTATATTATTAGTAAATTATTATTACATTGTTATTATAATTATTACATTATTTTACTTTTAATTTTATTTCATTATTTTCACACATTATTATTACATACAATTGACATTAAATAATTCACAAAAAAATATACATTAATACTCTAATCAAATATTTTTAAATTCTAAAAATTCCTTGATACTATAGAAACACTTTTTCTGTATCATGTATGTCACAGCGTCAATAACGCAATGAATGTTGTTGAACGGTCAAAACGAAAGCTATTCCTACAAATAGTGTGTTACGCAATTACCCCGATGTCCGATAGAGATAATCGAATTGCTTTGGTATTGACAGTTAATGCAACCCTTTTCATATCTTGAGCTGCGGATCAGCTTGAGAACTAAATAAACAAATAATATCTTAGGACAACCAACACAACGTTATCTGATCCCAAACTAGGCAGAGCCTGTACTATGGCAACTAGACAACTGATAAACATACTACCTATATATTTCTAAATACATACATATTATAGATAAATTACACCCAGACACAGAACAAATGAATGTGCTCATCACACAAACATTTGTCCTGGGTGAGAATCGAATCCACGACCTCAGTCTTAGCAGTCAGAGTCCCTAACCACTAGACTAACAGGCCAGTCAACTCTCAGATCTGTGTGGTTCTTTCTTCAAGTGACCATTTCAGACATCAATCCACATGTTCTTCGTAATCCGACCAAGATTATGTCTAGACTTTAAAAGAGACTGTGTCCTGTAAGTTTATTCGGTTTTTTTGTCATCGTAAGGTAAGAACCGCCGACCTCATCTAGTTTTTAAAATATGATTATCGTGTAAAACTGTTTTGCGAAAGCCTACTTAAAGAAATTAAATCGTTTATGCATGTTTAGCGGGCTGTTCCGTACGAAAATTCCGTGCCGCCCGATAGAGAGATAATCGAATTTTACATTCGAGATTATCCATAGTTTCCGTAACCCATTTTATAACTATGCATATTTGGCCGCTGCTCCGTTCGAGTTTTCTTTTCTTTGCGTTCCATATATTTCGATCGTATGTGCACTGCCCATTAATTTGCCTCTCATCATGGAACGGATGTGTTTTTTTGCAGTCCGGTTTCTTAGCATTAAATAAAGTTGTGCTTAATCCATAGTCCTATTCATATGTATACCTACATACATACAAAAACTCACAGATTTTTCCCATGGGGTAGGCAGAAAATACGGAACGCCACCTGCTACGATCCGAACTACTTCTTTGGCCTCGTTTAGGTTCATACAATTGGTCATACATACACGATCACATGTTTATTTAAGTGAATCTTATTTTATTAATTGTCTCCCTAATGTTTCTGTTTATTTATTTTTTGGTTTCGTATAATCTGAGCAGATAAACAAACTATGTTATTATTAGATATAATTATCTCCCTAATATTTTTGTTTCTTTTTGTTTGCGTATTATTTGAGCAGATAAACAAAGTATCTTATTTCTCTTTTTTTTTTCTATCTTTCCACTTGTAAACATAATGATACTCACTAGGTTTTCTATTTCAATTAAGGACACCTAAGTCGATCCGTCAACTACATAGTATTTTCTTTTATATTTATTACCATTTGAAAATACTGTTGAAGCTGCTGAAGGTCTCATCTCTGCATTGTATGAATTCAACCTCCTTTGTATTATAAGATTGCATAGCAAGATGTGTATACTATGAACTAAACAGCTATAATTTACTGGGTTATATGTGTTTCATTAATAGTAATAGTCTATTTATTTGCCGGAAGATTGTTCCCTTCCACTAGTAAAATGAAAATTTTCGAAAATGTTTAAAACAGTGTGACCACGGACCAACTGCTGTTTACAACGACAGGGGTCAAACATTTTCGAAATTCTCATCTGCGGTAGTACGGAGGCCATCAGTGGAAGGGTTATTTAGTTTTTTCAAATCGTAATATTCTACCGTTTCCGGCGCGGCGTACAAATACATTTTCAGGGTTTTAGTAATTTTCTGAGATATAGAACTGAATAAAAAATGAATTAGGATAATATTAAAATTGCAAATTAGCCAAATATAAGTTAAAGAAAGGTTAAAAATATTATTTTAAGTGAAAGAGATAAAATCATAGATATAATCATTTCCTAATATGTATTTCAGTCAACTTTTCATCCTTAAAATAATTAATCGCATTTACTTAAGAGAAAAATGCATTATTGAAATGGCCTAAAGATGAGACTTTGAAACAAACTAGAAGCTTATTAAAAGCGTTGGTCGACAAATAAAATAAGTACATTATTAGAAAATAGTTTACTATTTCTTCTAAGTACACGAAACATATTAAGTTCGCGGCTGGCTAGGTCTGAATACAACATAATAATGAAGATCAAATTCATGTTTATTCGAGTAAACAAAAGTATATATACTTCAAAAATATATATTGCTGTAAGTGGTAATTTTTTTAAATTTATTCATGGGACACAGATGTCCAGTGGGTCCGCGCCACACATTGAGTGAATGCATGTCTTCTGAGCTCGAAACACTCTCTTTAAGTTCTACAGAATAGCCATGGTATGCAGATAGCACACGTGCATCAACACTAGCCACACGTGTTGATCTCTTCGAACAAAACTGTCTACCTTTGTACTAAGTTCGTCAATATGAGCTTTCCAGTTAATGTTTGTTAAGTGATATCCCTAAGAACTTTATACACTCAACCTCTCCTATTTCGTCATTGTCATACTATATTTTTAACTGACTACAGTATTTTTGGAACTGCATCGTTTTAGTTTTGATAATATTAATGTGGAGATCATTTTTGTTTCAGCGATGTGATAATTTTTAATGTCTCGTTATTTTCGGTCTGGTACACGCGCACGTCATATTTGACGTTTAGATTCTTTTATCCATTGACTTGAATGTGCCTGGCAGCTGTGTGTTTTTCATGGTCACTCTAATATCTCGCTGATGGTGGCGTGTGTGTTGGACCATTAAGATCCTTTCAAAATGGTTGAGCTGAATGGTGCTGCTCCATGGGTCAGTTGGGGCTGATCATCTTTTAGCTATCTCGGCTTAGTTCAATTAATTAATTGATGAATTGTTTTCTGCACCAGCGTGAAAGCAAAAGTGTTACATTTAGACCTTCACGGGACCTTTGATACAGTATGTGTATTTATTTCTGTTTTTCTCATTTACTAACTCTCAAATACAGTTAACGTATTTACTTTTACCCATTATTTGGAACTTATTATACAAAGCAAGGAACTTCATTCCAAACAGCGCAGCGGGGTAATTGCGTGACACACTACGTAACATTTCATTTGACACTTCAACAACATTCATTGCATTATTTACGTCGTTGAGCAGCAACATTTTTCGAACACTGGAAGCACTGGATAAGCAATTTTCTTCAAAACTATTTATTGGAATAAAAGAGAGGAACATACAGGAAAAAAATAACCAGTGCGCAAATGATTGTTGGTGGTTCAGTATCAGTAATAGAACACATTTCAACAATTTTTTTCAATAATTTTTATTTTTATCCGACCATAGTAAACTGTGGACACCTTACATATTTCGTATTATGATATCAACAATACTGATATAGAATGATAGGCTGAGGAATGATGTGATAAGAGAACGGTGTGGTTTAAAAGAAGATGTAGTGACACAAATTGAAAAAAGTATGCTTAGATGGTTTGGTCATGTTGAGAGGATGAAAGAAGGACGGCTCACAAAAAGTAATTACCGACGCGGCGACGGACCGATTTCACTTTTTTTTTTTTGTTGTTTTTGTAATTGTCAGGAGATGGTTCTTATGAAAAAAAATATTAAAAAATTGCGCCGAAAATTAGATTAAATTTTCTAATTTTCGGCGCAATTTTTTAATATTTTAAACACACATGAACACTTATTTAAGAATACTTGACAACCATATAATAGGACAATGTAAACTTTTTTAATGTAACATTATGACATTTGACATAGAATTGACAGAATACGTGCTCAAATATCATCAAAGAGACAGGACAACGTCTGTCGGGTTAGCTAGTGTTAAAATAAAAATTGCATGGTTATTATAACTCGTTTAAGTTCAGTTTGTGAAAATTTGCGCACTGGTTATAAACTTATCCTGTATATTACATACATACAATCACGCCTTTTTCCATGGGGGTAGGCAGAAACCACGGAACGCCACCTGCTACGATCTCTACACACTTCTTTTGCCTCGTTTAGGTTCATACAATTGGTCATACACACACGCCGGTTGCGAGTACTACACACCTGACCTTTCTGAAGAACATCACCAATAAGGTCCCTATATGTCCTCCTAGGGCGTCCCCTCCCGGTGTTTCCACTCACATCTGCCTTGTAAATACCTTTTGTGAGCCGACCTTCATTCATCCTCTCAACATGACCAAACCATCTAAGCATACTTTTTCAATATTATATGAAGAATAAAATCAAATATTAACTAAATTTTGATAAATCATATTTTGAAACATTTATTTACATTACATAAACTAAAAGCTCCGTGTTGAAATGATTCAGACTTTGATTAAAAGAGTGTTACACAATTAAGGCGCAGGTGTCCTTCGACACTCTCCTCGACTTTCTTTTGTTTCTATTCGCTGGATGCTTTTTGTAGGCTTCTTTTTGTTTGGCAGTTTTTTGCTTCTTTTTCCTTGGCGCTTTTAGCGTACACGTTTTTTTTACGTCTCACTATGATGTAGGTAAGCATTATTTTGTAACAGTATAATGTAAAAGAGTAGCTTTATCTTTTTACCACTGATAACAAGCAAAAGTACTTTGAGTTTTGAGTCTTTACAACCACGAAGTATGGAAAACCTCAACAGACTTGCTGTTAAAAATTTAGCAAACGTACACTCCAAGTTATCGCAAACCCACCTATTGCAAAACACAGTAAAATCGATAAGTTTAGAGGAAGCGTTGCGGCGCCAATTAAGCTAGCGTTAAATGTCCATGCATTTAGTATGAGGATCGACTATTCTGACTGCGGCGGGCGCCACAATATTGAATGTATGTCGATGTAACACAAGCTTTTCGACATTCAACCTATGTTTCAAAACGGCTGTAATTGGGGTCTATTTATAACATAATTTGAAGCGTAGCAACGAGGATGCACAAGTTCTGCACAGGCAGTGAAGCTGCACAAAATAGATGCTTAGATGGAAATAAGTTGAGGGATTTATCAACAATGTCTGAATAATTTGAATTTGTTTATAAAGTTTATACTTTATAAAGTCTTGAATTTCGTAAGTTTTTTCTTATCTTAGTTTATTCGTTGCTGAAATCTAATTGACTTTAGCCACATTTTGTTTCAACTAAAAATCAAGGTCGGAAAAGTCTAAAGAAAATCTTCCATTTCTAAAGGTTAGAAAAGTTAAAGAAATTCCTCTATTTCTGAAGGTTGCAAAGTTGAAGACACGTCTCTACAGAATACAAAGAGACCAAGACATTTAAAAATTAATTTTGCCTCGTAAGTTTCATCCTTATTTTATTTACTACTTACTTACGGTTTGCCTCGAATGTTAGTTTGTCGCATACACAGGAATCTTTCATGTGATTGGAAATGTTCCCATTTCCGACCACATGAAGGATTTCCCTTTATTTCATTCTTGGTGGTTCAGTTTTTGGTTTTTAATCACGTGTTTTACTGATTTGTCCGAGTAGGTTTGAACTCGTGCGGAGCTCTTAGCAATGCGTCACGTGGCGTCTTGCGACTTGGCCGCGTGATGAGTACCAGTCATCGCGCGTAGGGTTTGGGAAGTATTGGCACTTTCAAAGTCTCGGAACACGAGACAACCCACGATTAAGGCTCGTTTTTAATTTTTATATTGTTGTTTTTATATGTATTACAATCGAGTTAAGTTCGAGCCAGATTTCTGTAATAATGTCACCGTACAATGTGAACACTCTCTCGTTTTAACTAAAGCCAGTTTTATTGTGGTTCAAGCTTTGTGATGTAGTTCCAAACTTTCAGTACATTTCCGGTAGCTTCAAACAACTAGAACTTTTTAATGTCGCTCTTGATTTTATTGCCAGAAATTCGGGTATCTACATTTTCTTCGACGTTCAGTATTTTGAAATTTGGCTACGCGGGATATTATCAAAAAGTCTGCAAAACTGTTTTTCTGCAAAAGCAATAAGTGCATTTTTACTCGAATTCGAATATAATTTGAAACTGTAAGCTTTAAAGTCTATGAGTAAAATGTAAAAGAAGTTTAAATAAGTAGAAGTCCTTCGGGTCCTCAGTAATATTTCCGGTAAAAAAAAAACTGAGATATACAGTTAACTTTTTATGAAAGAAATAGGTTCGCACCCTCGGCGCGTGATAGACTCAAGACTGGTCATGTACCTACTGATCACGCGGCCATGTCACAACTCGCAAATATACATTTACTCGCTACTACGCCGCGTGATTGATCATCAATACTAAGATCTCCACATGAGTTTCAAACTACTCAGGAAATTAAGAAAAGACGTGATTAAAAATCGCAAAACACAATCATGAATTTAATGTTATTATATTTATTTGTTGTTATAAAGAGAAATACGCAGCGTGTTCGTCAAATTTTGCCCGTAATCATACATCAACATGTTTTTTTAGAATATTCAAAAAATATTTAATACTAAATTTGGCCCGCGGCTTCGCTTGCGTGTTTGTCAGATATGCTATGGGAACGTGCTACCGGGACAAAAAGAAGCCTACGTGCTTCCTAGGCGTGAAAAGGTAACATACAGACAGACAAAAGTTTCTTTCGAATTCTGTAATATTATATTAAGTATGGATTATAATATTGATTACTAATGTTGTGAAAAAAAAAAAACAAAAACAAATACTTAACTTTTCTATAGGCGTGTCGAAATCTGTGACATTTATACTCGTACACGCAGACTCCTGTCCCTTGAAACACAACAGTATAATCCTATGCCTTGGAGGGCCAGTACCTACTTATATTTGCAATATGCTTTATATTAATAAATTAGTATTAGCTAAATGTATAACAGCCTTCTGATTGCCATACTGGGAAGGGTTGATTGCCCAGTTTTGAGGCACTGGAATACCATACACTGCTCCGGAGGTGGCCGATATTATATAGCGCAATTTTAATAAATAATTAATTAATTTTTTAATTTTACTAGTTTTAAGTATGATTTACTAACAATTGTAGGGAATGTAAATACTGAAATAAATGATTAATAGCAATTTATATTAGCTCGGTAAAAATTGTACTGAGCTGAAATAAATATAAATCCTACATCCTATACTCGCATCGGTCTCACAGACCAGTTGTCACGAAACACGATCACACGTGCTACTCGCACGGACGCACTCTACAATAACTTACAGTAAATACAAGATACTAACATCGATGCAAAAAGAAAAATCACGAAAGTGTTTCGCCGGATGCGTAGACAAATGCGAGAATTAAGGCAGGTTAAATATTTACTTACCGTCGCTTATACAGGCATAATTTCTACTTGTTGTCTGAAATTAGAACTACTAACACGCTATTCTGTTTTTATTTACGGAATTTTAATTTAGTTTCTACTAAATAGTCATTGTTAATTCATCGCCTTAAGTATTTATGTAGCTTGGTTAAACCGAATTCTGGAAAAACAGCAACTGTAATACTCCATTTTATTAATTAAGTTACTGATTGTAAATGTGCTTATTTTTATAAATATACCAATATATTTTATACCCCAAATTACCATGTTAGAAAAAACTGTTACTTTTCGATGTTTCTTTCAAGCATTCCTTCGCATATGCAGCAAAATTTGTGTACGCACACCGATAGATAAGGTAATCTCGTATCTGTCTTACTTCTCTGGCAAAGATGCCCTGCATAAATCCAGATGTCACGTATACGGTATGCCGCTTTCGTATTGGATTTCATATTATCATGGGACACCACCAGTCCTGTTTTGAAGGGAGGTACACATCTGTAAGAGTTTTGAAATCATTCGATTGCCATCTGCACTTTGTGCCAGAAATACTTTTCAAAGTCGAATAAAGAGACCACAATGTATCTCACAAAATAATCCGAATAACTGCAAAGGGCGGGCGAAGTGAATTTCTTTCATGTGACGGCGTAATTAACAAAGCGTCTTTATTGAACGCGTATTGTTATTTTGGCGCCAATTCAGTTTCTGTTTTCGCTACTGTTTGTTTGGTTTTCACCAAAATAAATTGTGAAGCGTAATTTTGTGCAACAAATTGTACGAAAGTATACAATTTGTTGGGTTTTATAAATAAACCATAGTGACTGAACTCTCCTTTTGAAAATGGCTTTGTGTGAAACTTTATTTTCTAACAAAGAGCAATTCAATATATAGATTGAGTAAGTTTTATGAATGGTCGTATCAAGAATCGGTTTAACGTTTACATCGCGTAAATGACGCAACTACTTTTGATGCTTCGCTCATAATTAGTTTGGAACTCCTAATGAAGTCGTAGTAAGCAGTGGCATGCAATTAGAACCAAGCCGTATATCGTAGGTAGGTATCTGTTTGCAATCACGGTCGTTGAGGGAGCATGTGGTGGTGAATTACATATGCCTGACTCCTATACACACGAGCTATACCAAGAAGTTCACTAAAGAGTACCCAACCTTTGAGGCAAAGTTTAAAAGGCTTTGGATCTCTCTCATGTCTATCACTACAAAGTATAGTTCTAGTAGTTATTAGATCTTTAAAACTTCGCAACGGATTTTGATGCGGTTTTCTTTGATAGATAGAGTCAAGAGGAAGGTTTATACGTATAATATGCGGGCAAAGCCGCTGGCAAAAGTCAGTTTTAAATAAAAAAAATATCTCATATTATTGATTGGGTTAACGTTTTTCGTGAGTCATTGATATAAGATAGTATAACTAAAACAATATTCTGCAAAGTGTACTTACACGTTCTTGGCTGAGGAACGTGTGCATCGCCTGCGTCACGTCTGCCGCGTGGATCGAGTTGTGGTAAGGGTTGGAGCTGTGGTAGCCTTCTTCGATCAGGCTGAATAGTTTCCAGGCCTTGGTCGCATCTAGTTGGAAGTGGGCCAGGAGGCCGTACATCTGGAATAGATGTACGCACAGCACTGGCAGGCATCGACCTGGTGGAGGAAAGATAAATTAGTTTTTGTTGAAGTTAAGATAGACGGACAAGCATTAAAAGATTTTGTAGGAGACAGTGTCTTTACCCTGCAGCGTAAAGTGAAAGGAAGGAAGAACATAAAATTAGTACTAGAGATTCGTAATTCCTATTTGATATTATATGTATATTTTTGTATGTTCAGTGTAATTTCCTATAATCACTGAGATTGGTTTGTTAGTTGTTACGAAGTGTATTGTTTTATCGTGTGGATTCAGATACAATTAATAATAGATATTATAAATGATATGACAAAATCTAGCAACTGGGACCGTCGAGATTTAACTGCCAATGGAAACCATACTCCGCTATTTAGCTCAGTTCAACTACTGTCTAACTAATTAATAGTTACACCTTGCGAGCAATGGTTCCATGACGTAGGCACAGCTAGTTTTCCCGCTTACAAAATTTATTGGGTAGACTAGCACTTAATTTGCTCAGTATTCCTTCTACTGGCGTACAACTTCAAGCGGGGTTTACCTATACGAAGCTTGACAAAATAGCAACGTAAACATTGGCAAAACCTCTGGCTTCAGTTTAAATATGCCCAAAGCTGTGGTCAAAGTTTAAATGAATGTTCAGGAACATGCCGTGGCTCGTGTAGATGCGCCTTGATAAATGAACGCTAAACTGGACCGCGAAAAACTTTAACCGAATTGTAAATATTTCGATTTCTACGTTGAAAATTTATTGAGACCCTTTTTTAACTCAGTTAAAACTATTACTTTCACTTTCACCACAATTAGGTCGAGTAAGAAATATCTCGTTATTAATAATGTTGCCTATTTTATATAATTTAATCTTATTGTATGCGTAACTTATAGTGTAGACCAAAAACTTATATGTGTGGTGCAAACTATGAATACATTGGAGGTTGGGTATGAATAAATAAATAGAAAAAAATAATGCAGAATGGCATCGACGGGCAATGTGAAAACCTTGAATTCAGCTCCTAATAATTCAAGAACTGAAATCTTTCGTCGGTTTCATCAAAATTTTTGAGATCAGCTGCATCAGTGCATATCCTGAATTCCAGTTAAAACAGCTTCCGTTTTTAACCACAGTGCTTGTTATCAGTGATTGCTTTGAATACCTAGATGCCACAATTAAATTTGAAAAAAAAAGGAACAAATATTAGACAAGTTCCGGATTCACATAATTCATTACAATATGGTAATATTAAAGTTTCTAACGAGGTTCAGAAGTGTATATTTTAGTCGTCGGTGAAAGAGCCAAAGTCAACAGGTTGTAAAGTTGAAAAGTGTGAAGTTTACCCTATATTGAACTCAATAACTGTTGCTAACAGAGTCGCACTTAATTTCGATAGTTCAGGTAAAGCCATACAAAAGTAAGTTATTGTTTCAGTGTGTTTCATTTTCTGTGTGGGAAGGGAAATAGGCTGTGTTTTTAGAATGGTTTCAAGTTCTATTGAATGGAGTTTTTTTTTCAGTATTTCCATCGAATGACGACGAACAATCCGTTCTTTGGTTTATTTAATAGTTACACCTGTATTGTCTACTTCTATATGTGAAATAGTGGACTTCCTGCCAATAGTGAATCAACAGGTGGCTACTCAGGAAAATTCTACCCATACCTCATCATGTTCAATGTTTCACTTACTTGCCTACTAACAGCGGTTGAATGTTGTGATACATACGTTAATGACTTCTACGTCTAATTTAAAAAAAAATGTGTTTTGCAATCTGTATGTATGTTTGACTGATTGGGTAAAAAATGACCTGGATGTTTCAGCTTCAGTGCGGTTCGGTGCGATTTATTTATTT
Source organism: Aporophyla nigra (assembly GCA_947507805.1). Taxonomy (NCBI): domain Eukaryota; kingdom Metazoa; phylum Arthropoda; class Insecta; order Lepidoptera; family Noctuidae; genus Aporophyla; species Aporophyla nigra. Next base: position 4,151,621 of record OX382291.1, on the reverse strand, counting down.
TTGGGCATACCATGCACCGTCTAAAGTCATATAACTATAAAATAATATGTAATAAATAACACAAAGTTAAGACCCGGACTGGATCAGAAGTGTTAGAACAGACGACCTTATTATTCGTAAGTCGAATTCGTTACCAACTGAGCCACTGCCCTTAGCGTTTTACACAAGCTATGAGTAAATGCCTCGACACATGTGCGTGAATAAGGCGAGACGGGCCGGTGAGGTGCAAGTGGCGGGCGTGTCGCAATTGTCGCGGACACGCTCGTCGCTTACCTACAACTACATGTTAATTTTAAACAGACATGCACTATTATTATGCAAACGCTGTTTACAGAATTGTTCTTGTGCCCGATTTAGACAATAGTTTTACAATATTTAGTCATTGGAGGAGAGTAAAGTACTGAGCCATCTATTTTAAAGTGAAGTGTGGTTTATTTTATTTTAGAACACAACGTGGTTTGTAGTTATTGAGCAATGATTTGTATGAAAAAGCAAGAATCGTACTTGAGAAAGTTTATGGAATATTGCAGTATTTTTATTGAATGTTTTTGCCAAAACCATTTGACTGGAGCTCTATCTCCGCAACGTTTCGAATGTCAAAATTGGATACTATTGGACCTTAGCATAATCAGCCCACATATAATGAAGCGGACCATAGTCCACCACGCTGGCCCAGTGTTGGTTGTTAGATGTCACCTGTATTAAAATTTTTGTTTGTAGGACATTCCGGTTTTCACATGATATTTTCTTTCACTTTTTCGAGAGCAGAGACAAATAGAGCAGTGGTGGTGAAATAATTTACACAAACTTAAGTGACTGCTTGGGAAGCATTTCTTATTGGCTTCTTAGATTCTGTCAACTAGTCGAATACCCCCCCCCCCCCCCGTTGAAATCCATCTGCATACCCTGGTACCCTCGTTATCAGAAAGAGTGCAATAGTAGCGGAATTCTCATCGATTTTCCACTTTAAACAGCTGATTGGTTGAAATTGGATGAGAGACTACCAAAAGTCAACTATGAACTAATAGTGAGCGGCGTTCAACTTCAGTCCTCTTAATATACTAAAGTCAGTTAGGAATTTCAATGAGAACCAGACGTCTAATATGTAAATGAAGTTATCGAATAGAAGTAATTAAGTCAATATCTATGAAGCGATTCAATGAGTTTGGTATATGAGGTATATAAATACCTCTGTAATTTGCATGTAGGTACTTCATAATACCGGTAGGTATTTACTTTATAAAAATCTTAAATTCAAAGACAACACTCTGCCAAAATCTAGCTAGAAGCAGGAAATTTTTCACAAGAATGAACAAAACCGAGCAAAACTATGCAAGGACTTTAAACAATACACACTTATACGGACGTTATAAAATCGCGGTAGGATTGGATTGGACTGCTGAGTGCCGAAAGTTGAAAATCGAGCAATAATACACACAGTTCCATTATCGCCGTGCTGAGTTGCACTCAAATTCTCAATGCTCGTTTCAACACCGTGAGTAGAAAATCCTGTACGCGAAAAAAATCCCGCTATTTTATTAAGTCCGTGTGAATGTTGACTTAAGTATTTAAGTAGGTACTGCTGCTCAACCAGTTGTTCCCATTTACGTGGGTCACACTGAAAGATTTAGGGAACAAAAAACGGAATCATTTAGAATTGGGGGAAAATGTCGGATTGACAGAAAATCTTCTTTAGTCAAATCCATTTCAACGTAGGACAGACACTTAAATTGCCGCCAATTTGTACAAACAAATAACATTATCATCATCATCATCATTTCAGCCGAAAGACGTCCACTGCTGGACATAGGCCTCCCCCAAGCACCGCCACTTCGACCTATTCTGTGCTTCTCGCATCCAACGTATTCCTGCGGCCTTCACCAGGTCATCGGTCCATCTTGTGGGAGGCCTTCCAAAGCTCCGTCTTCCAGTACGCGGTCGCCACTCCAGAACCTTCCGACCCCATCGGCCATCCGTTCTGAGAGCAATGTGCCCTGCCCACTGCCACTTAAGTTTAACTTAACAAATTAATAACATATGAATTCATTATACATATATACAGATTCCCAAACAACTCCTGATTTGAAATTTAAATACATTTTTCATGGGTAGCTTTTCTTACTGGCTTATTCTAAAAACTTTCAGTGTGACCCCCGTATACCTAAGTTATATCCTGGACAGTAGCAACCCGGAGTACGCGGAACGGTGGTTTACTATACAGGCGTGATGTTATTGGGTTTATCTATTTGGAACTTTTCAGTAGCTGCGTCCGGGCTGTCGAGCCTATTACCATCAACCGGGACTGATCCGGACATTGGTCTGGATTTGTGCCCGTCATCATCATCATCATTCCAGCCGTACTTTCCCATCCAAAAAAAAAAAAAAAAAAATACGTCCACTGCTGGAAATAGGCCTCCCTCAATTTGGAGGGCTTTGCCAAAATCGCCACGCTTGGCAGGCGGATTGGCGATCGCAGTATGGTGGTAAAATGCATAGAGAACGCTGCTGCCCATTCTCTAGTAAGTCCCGTAGTCGCCTCTTACGACACCCACAGGAAGAAATGGGCTGATGCTATTCTTTACGTCCGGTACCACACGGTGCGGATTTGTGCCCGGTTGATGGTAATAGGCTCGCCAACATTCATGGGAATTAAACACAATGTGGGTGTACTATATGTCTACCTCTGCCTAACCCTTTTAGAAAACACGGCGTGATGTTATGTTAATATACTGATCAACCAATTATATTAACAGCCAGACGTTGGCTTCATATATAGTGACTAGTTGATTTGCGACTACAATTAAAATAAATAATTGGGCACTCATATTGGCAGATAACTCTCGAAGAATATTTGCATTGTGAAAGCCCGGAACGGCAGTCTGGTATCGGTATTGACAGTCGGCATAAGGCCGTATATAGGGCGATAGTTATAGTTAATACTTTAGTCGAGGGCTTCATTAATTGATAGAAAGAAATTATAAAAAAATCGTCTGACCAAGGTTAAGGTACACAATATACCTAAGAACCCAAAAAAACAAACTTGTTTTTCACTGTTCAATTCACCACACTACAAAAGGTATCTGTTATTATTTAGTCTACTGTCTGGTAAAGACACTGATAATCTTATTTTTTTCCAATTTAACACTTGAATAACTAACCTAATAGTTTATTAATTACCCTTAACAAGTCATTTCAAGTGGAATGGCATCTAAACAAATGCTTATTGAACTTACAGCTCATTGTTACAAAAGTATCAAAATGTGGCGTTCATAGTAGTTGATTTATCATGTTGCTATGGTTTGATGTGTATGAATTTCATTTGTTTTTATTTTTCTTTATGAACATAGATTTCACACAGAATTGATTGTTTGGAGTCCCTGCGCCTCGTCTCGTGGTATCGAGTATCGAAGTACCGATGACGTATGTACCTACCGTCGAGTTTTAAAATGTATGTCTTATTTTCTATGTTTGTGCCAAATTATAAACATAATACTCTACTCTGTACTAAATAGCTTATTAATGTATGGACTTATGTTCTTGAGAAAAATAAATTGCTTTACAAAATGAGAGCTTTCAAATGTTAAGTGCTATTAACTAAAATTATTGGCAGTCCTCATAAATTGGGGTTAAAAAAGTTAAGTATTGATTGTTAAAGGTCAAACCGGCGCATCAGTCGATATTTGCCTCTTTCACCGATTATAATAATAACGCCCCTAACCTATGGCCCCTGCCGCATCAAAGTTTGGATTTACACGGATTAAATGGCAGGGAGTGACTTGCACACTCATAATATATGCCTATTAGTATAATACAAAAAAATAAAATAAGCCAGCTTACCTCCAGAGACTGTTTCAAGTGTGAAGGCATTAAAGTTCCAATCTACAGATTGGTTCAGGACACACTGTAACAATAGCAGAAAACATTATAATTACCCACAAAATCGCTTCTCTAAAATGTCGCGCCCAATACGCGAGCCGCTTCAGAGCAGCCTCTCGCAAAGCAGGAGCATGTCGTCAACTAATCGCTAGCATCGTACGCACGGCGACAAATCGAGCAAATTTCCAGTATAAGCTGCCTGCTCATTGTACGAAAAATCTGTCCAATGCCAGCTCCATTAAAACTAGAAATGTATAGCTTGATATGTAGCCGTATGTAGCATTTGTCCTACCTGACTCAACTATTCGAAAGATGAGTTTAAAGTTGGATTATTGACGATGCAGGCTACACGTTTCGTTTTCGTTACGGATTCTTGGCCCATCGTCAATGCCCACTGCATCAGGAAGGAATTTTAATACTTGTCAACGACACACACACACACACACATATATATTAGTTGCACATGTGTGTGACAGGTCCTCGTGTAAATAACATCAGATAGACATTAATTAATCAATAATATTAGTTATTTACGACGCCAGACTTGGTTAAATTTCACCACAGTAAACAAGTAGCTTATTATGTGACGGCCAAGTCTATTAATATATTTCATACATGTGACGTCACCTCCTAAAGCGCAAAATTAGAGAAATAACTATTTCCTTCCCAATGAAAATCCTAGGCACATTCAGTTTGAACATCTGCGCGAGCGTCTATGAACGCAAATTATCGTTTTAATAAATTTGTTGGCCATATACGATTTCTTTTTAAATTTCGCTGATTTACGTGATTTTATAGCGTGGCCGACAGACGTGGACATCGATCTCGCATCACCCCACTCGCAGATAGGACCGGTATACCCAAAATACTGCTGGAGGGAAACGAAGTATGACGGCCATGATGTTGGCTACAAGGTTCCACAGCTCTTTCAGGTTTTCTGATAAGGGACCAAACTATACGAAATCGTTTACGGAAAGTGGTTCTGCGTTCCCGAAGGCCGCTGAGAATTCCACCTATAGCACCCCACAATCGTAGGGCCGTTTACTATGGGCTCGCGAACACAGAAATTAGGAGGAAGAAGACTGACGTTATGTTTGCTTTTCCGATGAATCTCATTTGGTATGAGGCCAGTACAAGACGTATACACTAGTTTGGAGGAACTCTAGACGTCAGGAACGTTTAACATTTTTGTCAGGAAATTCATTCATATTGAGGGGGAACAATAATGGTTTGGTCGGTATTTAGATCGGTTGAAGACCCGATCTGGTTCGGATCAGGGGCAACCTGAATGCACAGATTAATGCGGAGAGAATGGTTTCAGAAGAGATCATCGCTTTGCGAAACCGGTTGGGTGATTCGTTTCGACTAGTGCACATCAAGAGTTATACACGTCTATAGTTGTAACACGGACTTTTGACGATGTTCGCATCAACATTCTGCCATGGCCTGCTCAATCGCCAGACCTCAACCCAAAGGAGCAGGCATGTGATATACTTCAAAGAAGACCTCTGCCGAGTATGGTTGCCTTGCATACCCCACAACAACTTATTGACTCGTTAGAAAGAAGTGTGTGATTGTGATTGGTGGAAATACTGATTATATTTTTTTAATCTTGACAGTATTTTTTTTAATTCCTCATTTTTGCCATTTAGTTGACGACATAAACTTGAGTCAATTTGTCACAATTTTCAAAATTTTAAATTGTTCTTTTTTACAAAATATTGGGATATGTTGTTAACGGAATAGTAAGAAGTCAGTCTGGAAGGCTAGGTTTGGTAAATATGAATTGGATATTGTTTTATAGTTATAAATGTACTTGATTCCTAGGCACTTTTGATGTGTCTATTTTCAATAAGTTTTAATGCATACCATATGGAGGATCATTTCAATTATGTTACAATGAATGCGCTACTTTTTAAGTTTTAATTTATGATTTTGATTAATCGACCTCAAACCGGCTAATGTTTTGTAAATTTGCTGGAAAAGGTTAATTTACATATTTACGAATCGTTTTAACGTCTACACGGTTTGAAAAAAAAAAAAAAATTATTTATTTTCCAACTTACATCTACCATTACAGGGTTGCACCAAATGCGATAGTGTACACCTAAATTCTTTTTATTAACTTATTATATTTTTTACAATATTTAAATTTCCACTGAATTGTTGCGAAAGTCATCTATACAATGTATGGGCCACTTTCATATAAAAAATATATATAACTTCGTAAATTTTTTTACAAAATGGGCTTCAGGTTTTGATTTCAGCTACTCAGAACTCTTTTCTTTTCTGTCTCTTTCAAAATAACCTAACACTCGCATTATAATTCTCGACAAAAATAAACAGTTCATTCATTAGATAATAACGGAAACGATCTTTCATGTTTTGCATTCAAACTTATGGAAATAAAATTATTGTAACAGGAAAAGCACGTTAATCAAATCAAGTATATCAGCGAAATAAATTTTCCTGCCTCTTAAAGATTTCACTAGGTTATGTTTAGAAAATGTAACCAGCAGTTACAATCATAACGACTATTGTTTATGAGATGAGTGTCGAGTTTCTATCATATCGTATAAGGCGCACAGACCATTTACGGACGCTAAAAATAAAATTAAGAGCGATAACGTCGCACCAAACACGGCATCAGCTCGCATCAGGGTTAGACTACAGAGTTAACGGTCAGAGGGTAAGCTTCATACAACAGCGCTATGATATGTACGCTCGGCAGACAAATCAAACTATGCATTTCCAGTATAGGCTGACTTCTCATCGTACGAAAAGTCTATGCAATGGCAGGTCAGCTCAAACTGGAAATTCATAGCTTGATAATTAGTTGTGTGTAAACTACTATAAGCATAAGGCGTGTGTGTGCGGGCAACTAGCGGCTTCTTCGTCTACGAAGAGAAACCGCTTCATAATGGCTCAGCCAGTCAAGCCCACCTTTTCCAGGGCTTCGAAAATTTGTGTTTTAAACACTGTATTTAGTATTTTTTTAATTAATATAAAAGTATAAATAAGGATATTTACTGTATTATGTTATGTACAAGTTTACTAGGCATTTATTACTTGAGCTAGAATTTCGAGAATATTTTGATCTCGAAATAAATATTATTAATATTAAATTTAAAAAATTAAAATTGTTTATTCATCAGAAGAGCATTGTAGTACAGTTTAAAGGGTTGACAAATTGAGTGTGGTAAAACTACAACTGAAATAGTGGTGAGGTGCTGCATTCCCAGCTAGGTTAAAGAATAATCTGTATAAGGGAGTACAGTGCCAGTACCCATTGGATATTATAACTGTATTGTACACAGTATTGACTTGACACTACTCCTCTTCTACAATTTTATGTGAATTTTATATTGGTAGTGATATTCTAAAATCTGTGCGAAATTGTAAATTTGATGTGACATTTCAGTGCTTTCCATCAGATTATTTTAAAAAGAACTCTCTGTTAGATTTAGAACCTACCATTAAATTAAAAGGCACACAACAAATTAATGAAAAACAAAAATTATAAAGCCGAAAAGTCTGTTTGTTTGGTTAAACGCGCTCATCTCAGAAACTACTAGTTGGAATTGAAAAGTGATTTTAGTGTTGGGTAGCCCATTTATCAAGGAAGGCTAAACACTATATAACATCACGCTTAGATCCTTAGGCGCCGAGCAAAAAGGAAAATGTCACGAACACGAAGACCTCGCACGGGCAGGCGATTCAATGCGACGGCGTGGGTCGGCGGAGCAAGGAATTTAACGCGGACAAAGTCGCGGGTAGAAGCTGGTTTGTAATAATAATAGTATAGGTATACTAAGTAATTATGATAAAAAAAATGTGTAGAAACCTAACGAATCTGAAAAAAAAAATTATATCATAGTTACAAATAAAAAGTTTATTAAAATTTGTTAATTTTATTTTATTTTCCTGTGCCAACCCTGCCATAATAGACATACATTTCGCATGCTCTTTAGAAGTTTACCCTCTGTGCGTTTTTACTCCGTGGTTCGAAGACGCTCTATAGAAATTAAAGCAACGACATAAGTTTTATTCAGTTTGCTACGTCCTTGCTTCGACTAATTTAAACGCAAAGCGACTAACAATATGTCACAAGAACCTACCTACAAATAGTGCGTGAGGACGACTCTTGAATACAAACAAACGACATTCAAATTTGCGGCGGCGGCTACGATCGAAACAATACGAGTTGCTGTAGCGAAGGACTGCGGAATGACCATGATGGGAGAGACAATGAGTGACGCCGCCGCGTTAAACATGGCCATTATGGCGCAGATTAACTAGGCGTCATGTACACTCAACGACAAATACTTCATTATGTCGCAACGCTCTGGGAGCTGAACGTGTGATGCACGTCGCACTCTGTACGTTTCACGTATCAAATCGCAGCTTTGGATTCCCACGCGAGGCATGAACTTTTTATCGAGATCGGTAGATAAAACCGATGCCTGATAACTGTAACTGGACATAAACAATACTCATGTTTTATGCACTTCTTGGTTTGCACGCTGCGTTCCAAAAACTACCTGCGCATATGATCAGTCCGCAGTCGGTGGCTCACAGCATCTCTTGGTAGGTACTCACCTGCACCTGCCCCAGCATCAGGTCGTCTAACAATCCCCTGTCGTGAAACAGACATCTAGTCAGGAGCCTCTTTTTGCGTCGTTTATGCATGGTTAAGAACCGTCCGGGCGATGTCTTCTTAATCTTCATCTCGTAGTGCTCGGGATCTCTTTCCTCCATTGAATCCGTCGCCACCTCTGAATCTGTAAAACATATGAGCATTTAGTGTCAAATAAATGCAATCCCGGACTCCCTCCACTCGATTCTTTTGTAAGGTTGAGGCGGCCAGTGAAGTTTAAATTTTCTCGGAAACGTAAACGGAAGACAACCGGCGCAATATGAATAACCCAAACGGTCGAGGAGGTGCGCGACAATGAATGATGATATCGACACAAATGTATATCAGGTAACATAGCAGTTTATCAAACACATTGTTTACAAAAGCATTGATAAAAATCCAGTAAAAGCGTTTACGAAGCGCTCTAAATAGTGTTACGTTTCTAAGTACCATGCCAATCGATTACAGAATCTCGTGTAACTCGTTAAGTGGAAAAGCATTTTTTTATTCATACGAGTGTGAGCTTGCAACCCAATCACCTTCATTTACGTGGCGCAATACAGGCCACTTGCTCGAATGATAATAAAGACAGATAAAGATGATGTTCTTTCAAGAAACTGAACCTAAGCTAAAACACATAAAAGAGATGGATAAAGCAGGAGGAAACGCCTGGGTGCTTTCATTGCGAGGATCGTCTGGAGGACACGGTGGAGCATACGGTGGAGGTGTGCCCTGCCTGGGCGGAGCACCGCCGTGTCCTCGTGGAAGCGATCAGCGGCGGCGACCTCTCGCGTCCTGCCCTGGTGCGAGCCATGGTACGGAGCGAGAGGGCATGGGAAGCCGTCACCTCTTTCTGCGAAGCAGTAATGCTCGCGAAGGAGAAGGCGGGGCGCGTGAGGGAGTGGCAGTCTCTGCGCCCTCACGTCCCTAGCTGCCGCAGAAGGAGACGCTCCGGGCGTCGGGAATCGATCGCAGACTCCCGGCCACCGTAGGCGCGGGCTTGCGGGTGGCGAGCAATGGGTAGCTCGCCGCCCGGTTAGGACCAGGCCCGTGTCGACGGCACGTAGTGTTCCACGCGCGTCTCAAAGAGATGTCAGCAGTACTGAATGGGTCTGCTAAGACCGATGCCTGCCAGGATCGCGAGATTGTTCAAACGAGATACCGTGGCCCTGGCATATGGGTAACTGAAGGAACGCGGGCGGGGGTTTTAGTCAGTAAAAGTCTGACACGCCCTCCCGCTCCGCCCAGAACGAGAAAAGTCATTTGATGATTTGCCATCCAAAAAAAAGAAGCTTAAACATATAAAGCAGCCTTTCAAATCCTGCACCAAACTGTGTAGTTAAATAAATCTGTGAAATCTACGCTTTTGTGAAACTTTTGAAAACAGGCTTTAAAAGATGCGCAACGACATGAATAAACATGATAGTTGCTCGATCATCTAAAAAAGAACCGCTTATCAATTCTTCGGTGGTGGCCCAGTGGTAATGGTTCCGACTTACGACTTGCGAGTTGAGTACTTTAAAAAAAAAATAATTTACTAATAATTACTTTCAAAACGGTGAAGGGAACATCGTGAGAAAACTGGCATCTTTGAACCGAAAATTCGAAGACGAGATGTCACCATTCACCAACTCGCGTTGTACATTATAGCCCACTTCCTCTCGAAGAGAGGAGGCCAGTGTCCCAGCAGTGGGATTTTTATAGGCTGTGTATGATGATGATGAATCGATTCTTTTGGTCTTCCCTATAAAGCAAAGGTCAACCAACAGCTCTATAAAGGAGCTCATTATTATTGTGAATTGGCGCATACACTCATGAGTACAGTCGTTACAAGCTCGAGTATTCACTAACGTTTTAACTCTATCAAACTGCTAAGAGCTATTAAAAGTTCTTTTGCTTCGCCATAAAAGAACGGAGATTCATAGAAACAAGATCTTATTACATGCTAGTAAACAACAAAAAGCCAACCCTTTTTTAACCCCACATAACACTGGTGGCTTGAAAAAGAAGGCTTAAAGATAACGCTTCGAACTACACCTACTTAAATTGAGTCTCGATAGAAAGTTGAACTGTTTTTTTTACAGGTTAATTTCAGCTGAGATTTCTCTGTAACATAGCACAGTAGCCATTTTTATTAATGCGACACTGATAACTCTGAAGAAATGAGTAGGACCACCAAGTCTTTGAAAACTTAGAATAATATGGCGCGGAACGTTGTTGCAAGTTCCAAATAAGAATTCCAAACACCGATACAAGCTTATAATTAGCAGCAAGTATTTGACGGAGTGCCTCCCCTTGTTAATACTCAAGATTTACACTACGGTAAAGTCACAGCATTCTTAGACAACTATTTCTATATATAAAGTTGTAACAGGAGTTGCAGTATTAACAAAATTGAGTTTGCAATTAATTTACTTTGAAATCTAGATGCCAAGTATTATATATTGATGTTTAACGTCAGTTCCAAGTTGGTGGTGACATCAACTATTTTGGAACTTCAAATTGGAAACTTGAGTACTCAAGTACCTTACCTTAAGCTCTTTGCAGTATGATAAGATAACAAATAAAAGCGATATTGTTATTGATATTCTATAGTATCTAATAACGCCGTACTGCACATAAACCGGTCTCTAAGCTTATGCAATGTATGTATTCAGCTTCAATTGGAAGATATTTAATATAAAGCAGTGAGGTAGAAAACGGTTCAACATAAAATCTCCGTTGTACACAGTAATCATTTTGCAATACTGTTTTATTTTCGAGTATTGTGCCGGTAACAAAGTCTTTTATTTCCTTTCGATATAAGATTTCAAGATATATGATTTATCATATGCGGTTTCCCTTGCATCTTATAAGAACCACTTTATGTAGCCAGATGAAATGTATCCTATGAAATGAAGCCTTACGACAATTTATTTTCAGATCTATTTTGTAGTTTTGGATTGAAGCTCAAACATGGAAACGCACAAAATTGCTTTTTTACCTAGTACAGGTTTTACTGTGGTGGTCAGATATTGATTGGTGACTCCTATTTTTCATCAGCCTTTGTACGTATCTGTCAACATTACTAAAATAAAAGGTTTAATGGTCACGTTGAAAGGTTTCAGGAGAACCAATAATGGCATACAATTAGCGCCAACCGCATACTTTAAAACCTTCTACACATTACGCTAGATAAAAGGTCACTACAATATAATCCATTAATTGTTATAAATAGCGGGTAAACTACCCGCCGCATGTGTCTAAAAGTGCCTACCGATTTGTAAAAAATAATTATCTCTATGAATTAAATTACTTTGTGCAAATTAGAGGATAATCCAATCATGCTACTCAAACATATCTACGATCTTACAATCACGATCAAAGCGACTCCTTCAAGTTTTTCTCTTGAAAATTTTCTTTAGAGTCTATAGTGGCGAGACGCGGGATGCAGAAATTGAGTGGAGACTTTATACCTCATTATACCCCATCTGCTCACAAGTACGCGTTACACAATAAGTTATTTTCCATGACTTTTGCACACTACCGTCGAAATACAGCGTTTGCAGAACAAAACGTATTGAACAGTATCATGTTTCACGGCGATAAGCGTTAGCGAGTGTGATAATCGCTGGAAATCCCTTTTTATTAACGTCATATATTTCTACATCTGTACATAGGCTACACTACACTTGCCCTCTTGAAGTTCTAGACTGAAGCTTGAAGCCGACTACAAAGCTTGCTTACAATGTTTAAAGCGGCAGCGGCATGTGCTACATAGCTACAATGGACTTGAAACTTGAGAGCCCTAGTTACAAACAAGTTTCTGAGTATGAATGGCATTATATCTATGTTTTTTAACAGGCCACCACTCTCAATAACTTCAAATATTGCTGCAATATTGAACTTGGAAGCTGGCATACAACGCTTACTCGGAAGCCAAACGGCTACCGTTTAGTAACAAAATTAAACTAAGCTACACTAATTCTATTCAGTTTCGTCCAGCATTTGAAGGTACAAGTATGTTTTGAAAGGTGAACATTTTCCAGTCAAACAACAAAGTTATTAATACTGCTACAGAAGTTTTATTTTAGTAACGAGCGAATTCAGTTAACAGTAAGTTGGAAAACGCTACACAATTTCAAACTAAGTTGAGCGAACAAAATCTAGTTTGCTCTGACTACAATGCAACCAGATATAGCACGCTTGGCGATGATGGAAAAATACAACACTGAATAAAACTGACGACATTTCTGTTCTGTACATTTTATAATTTTTTGTAAAAGTTAAAATGTCAACAATCGTGTAGTTCCTTTTCTATAATGAATATAAAGCTCTCTAGACAACATGAAATCACGTTCCACTGTTTGGTGATGGTAAAATAAATAGTTACAGAATGCGGTATTGATACAGTGCCGCGTTGATAAAGTTCGCGGCGTATTATCTGTTCCGATAATATAGTAATACGAATACAATACCCGTGTTGTATAAAATTTTCGGCATAATCGAACCGTGTGTACGTACAAATGAGTTGATCTGGAAAACTGTTCAACTTTGTACTAAAAAAATCAGGTAACAATTTTTATTTCTTTGCGACTACCATTTTGTATGTGTGTAAACATTCAAATGTATCAAATTCAAATTGATACGGATAACAGGAAAACTAGATCTAGCTGCCAAGATTCTAATCATTCAGCGCTTGCTGCATCGTAGGAAGCGAACAAGCGAGGAATATTTAAAGCGCCAATAAGATTAGGTACTTCCCAAGAGACCTAAATAAAAACGAACCTAAATAACGTTTAGTACGAGAAACAATGCCAAAACTATCTAACGAATAAATAGAATTTTTTCAAAAAAAAAAAAAAAATCGTAACTACACAACACTACTACACCAAATGGGTTCCTGTTACGGCAAATAAGAGCTATCTTATCCCTAAATTTTCTCATTTACGGATAGACTGAAGACAGAGCAGTAGGTACGACATTTCGATCTCTGTCTTCTGATCTCGACTCTAAAGCCTTGCAAAGCTTAATATTTCTCAAAGCAGGTTAGCTCCATCATAGCATGAGATCAGTATTGCATTGTCTTGCTCTGCGAAATACGAGAAAGATTCTATAGAAAAATTTCATTAGACATCTTCGTTCTCTGAACTAGGAGAACGCAAAAAAACAGTCCTTTTAAGCCAGTTTTATTGCCACTATACAAAAGCGTGTTGGGTTTTTAAATTAGCAGGAGTTTCTTTTGTGCGAGAAAATGTCGGATCTTGCAGGTGACTTTTCGGATATATGTAGTGCAACTGCTGCAATACCTCTTAAGTTACAGCCAACTGGAATAAGCCCTCAGATTTATTGGGCAAAGTAATAAGTAACAGACGCACGGCTACATCAATCAGCGGTTGACACGTCCACGGGTGCCAATCTTTACATACCAAGACCTCTCCGGGCTTCAGAAACCACGTTAAGCAGTTAGTCCCGCGTTAAGCGGTTAGCTTACGGTCATGGATTTTTGACAGTTGTTAGGGGCGTCCATTAATTACGTGAGGTGTTCTAGGGGGGAGGGGATCAAGCGAAATCTTTCCAGATCTCACTTAGGGGGGACGGGGGGTCTTGGCAAATATCACGTAATTATTTTTCTCGCAGAAAACGGTGTAAAATTGCGTGAAAAATTATTTCTACAATAAAATATGGGCAAATCTGAGACAATAGTACACTGATAAAAAAATTAACTTGACTCAAGAGCCAAAACCTTGAACCAAGAATACCATTTTGAAGAAAATGATTTTCTTGAGTCAAGAGAATAAATTCTTCTCGTGGTCTAAGAAAATTTTATTGTTTTTGTTTGTTTTTTTTTTTCTCAATAATCCAACACGTTTACAGCCCAAATAGAAGTTTTGAAGAATCTCGCGTGAGATTAGGGGAGGGGGGAGGGAGTTGAGGAAAATCATACGATATCACACCAAGGGGGGAGGGGGGGGGGGGTCGAAAAATTCTCAATAATGCCTCACGTAATTAATGGACGCCCCCTTACGGGTCGTCATAAGCCCAGTCTGTCAACCACTTATACCATGTGGTTATCCCCAATATCTGAGTTGTGGAGGTCAGGTAGGTAGTCGTTCCATGTAAATACTGGTATTCAGCAAGCCCAAGTCCCAAGACTCCAAAATAGTTGGAAAAGGTTAGACCGGCGGTGTGTTCCATTACTAGTAGACACGTAAAACCACCACGTGTCTTCTAACTTGGTACGACTTTGTTCCGATTCCTGCCTTTTTAAAGTAACTAATATACCTAAAGTCTTCGAGAATAGATGCCGTGGAAAACTGTCTTAGACGTGTAGAAAATTAATCATCTTTAGATAACTAATCTGAAAAATAGTTTCCATTTGAAAATAAATATGTAACAATAGACCAACAGTATTTATGAAAAACTATAGTAAAGCCGGTAATCTAGTCGTACGTGATGTTTCCAGTTTTCTGCAGACTGCTAGCTTTAGTGTTATAAGATATTCTGATCTACTGCATAATCTGCCACTTAAATGCACCACCAGATTTTACTTAACTCATTTTGAAAGCCGGATTTTTTTCCGGAGTGGAACATTTGTCAATAATTTTTATTATGAATTTTTATAGAAACTTCCGAAAACGCTCCGAGCGTTGTATTTGATCGTGAAACGAAATCGAGAGGTTTCACAAAAGCTTGCTGCATTCAAGAGAAATATGAAAGTATTGCGCGGGATTTGTGCTCATATAGACTTAGATGCTATGATCTCTCTGCGCTTGAGATAGCATTGAGTTATCCTATAAAGTTTTATGTTGAGATATAAACTCGACAGGCTTTTGTTTCGGTCACGTTGTGATACTAAATACGTAATTGACATGTGACTAAGCCATATAGTAACACAGTACGAAGAGCAAGCTATACTCTTATAGCCGATTCCTACCTATTATAATTTACGGACCGTTATTAGTTTAAATTATGAGGGCGTACCAATAAGAAATTTTGTTGATTTCGCTTATTTATTTGATTTTACAGATGTGCTTTGACAGTTAAAATACTGCATTCCCATAAATTTTAATGCACAACATGAAAGATCGTTTCAGTTATTATCTAATTGATAAGTTCCTTTTTACACGCTTTATATTACCTTCACTTGTATGTTTGTATGTTTGTTTGTAACCGACTTCTTATAGCGCGATTTTAACCCACTTTAAACGACCAGATTTCATTTAAACTTTGCACACCTGTCAAGGACCGATGACAATGCAATAATTTCATAAATTTGTGCCATTATCCTTGCCACGGTTACCAGGACTGCAAAAACTGTCTTCGAAAACTACGCTGACATACGTCATAAACTACGCTGACATACGACACAAGCTACGCTGACATACGTCACAAACTACGCTGACATACGTCTCAAAATTCGAAACACCCTACAAATAGAAAATAAATAATAGAGTAAAAAGACTAAAAAACACGCTTCCATTGAAAACCAAACTAAAAAGTACAAAATAATGGAAAAAAGCGTGGGGTGCCTGATTTAATTAAAAAAAATAAAGCACCCCACGCTTTTTTTCCATTATTTTGTACCTTTTAGTTTTTTATTTTAGTCGAGAGTTGTAATGCGAGATTTAAGTTATTTTGAAAGAATGTTTACTACCAATTCTTTTTGGGAAAGGGATTATTATACCTTGAATTGAAAATTATTTGTTGTTTTAATTTTATGAAATGATTAATTATTATTTTTTTGTTATGAGTATCAAAACCCATTTATTGCCTATTTTCTCTGAAAATTCAACTAAGTGAAATATATATTATACCTACTATGTTTTTTTTTATATATGAAAGTGGTAAAAAGTGATTCAGCCATTGTATAACATTGTAATTTTTACATACCGTGTAGACGTTAAAACGATTCGTAAATATGTGTTGTTCTAAACGTCTAACGGCAAAATTCACAAAACAGTCACCGGTTTGAGGTCGATTAATCAAAACTATATGATGAAAAGAAAATAGTAGCTTATTAATTTTATTAAAATTGAAATGATTTTTCATAATATGGTGTACACGTCTATAAAACCACATAAATGAACAAATTCCGAAATAATTCGTGAGCGGCCTCCTAAGACTCTTTGTATCTTTGCCAATAATGAAGCAAATACCTTATAGCATTGCGTAGACCCTCCCATATGGAAGTAACTACCACAGGTAAAATTAGCTTACGACTCTATTAATATTCCCCCAGTTTTGCAACAATAATTGCTAACTGGTAAGTAACACGATTCGATTTGTTTATAGGAATCGAGCTTTAGCGAGCATGTTATTAAACTGGAACATGTTCCAATGTGTACGTTCATAATTAGTGAAATGTACTTAATGTATAATAGGTACAGACATTTTTTACATGGCCTTCTCTCGTGGTTGCGAGCCATCTACTAGAGGTGTTAGAGGATGGTGTCTTGAACTACCTAGATCCTGACACAAGTCAAAATCTAGACAATAGACATAAAGACATCCATTAATTCCTTTCCCTACCTTCATTACCTTAAAAAGAAAACATTCATTTCTCTGTTTTCATGAAGGTAGGTAAGATCAGATATTTAAGAAGTCTCTCAAGAAATATACATCGGAATCGAAGACAACCTGCATCTTTTATACGAAAAAGATCCCAGATAGACGGCTGACTACGATTCTTACTTAAGTTCAGCGTCGCACACTATACCAATATAGTGCTAAGCTTTTGAAACTCTGCTTGCACAAAAAAGACTTTAAGACCATTTACAAAAGAGGCATCTACACCTATCTAGTTCATGTTCTTGGCACTGAACGTTGGAATGATTTAATCAAATTAGTGCAGCGTCGTCGTCAGGTTTTGTGCAAAGCAATATTATACCTGAATCCTATGACGTCAAACAAGATATTTTTAATACTCTCAAAGGGATTTCACATAAGTTAACTTAAGTATATTTTAATATAGAAGTATTAGTCTATGTAATATACATTACTAGTATATTTTAATTTCGAAAGGAGGCCGGGCGCCTTCCGTTATTCAATTCTAATATTTATAAATTCAAGACAAATACAACGACCAAATGTAATAAAAATTGTTTTCGTGAAATATTTAAGAATTTGTTGCCCTTCAATCATCCATATGCTAAAGCTAAGAACCCCAAGAAAAGGGTGTATCCTTAAAGTCTAGATTTGGTTTACGTAGTACTGACAATTTCAGTTCATAATTCTAACATGATTTCACATAGCAAAAAAGCAAAAAAAAAAAGAAAACAATAAGTCATAGTACACAAACTACTTAAAACTCACAGGTGCATGAACAAAACACGCTACTTCTTTCTTGGAAATACTACTACGGCGTAATTGATTTGCGGAATTGCAGCTATGTCAATCGGTCTTAGCATTTCACGCTGCAGGTTTTCAGATACGAACAGCTTTGATTATTGTTATAAATACTTTTTACGACCCAGCTGGCACAGCCACATTTTCGATCTACGCAAAATAACTAATACATGCAAGGCTCTCAGAAGCCTGAACCTGAAACAGGTTAAAAAAAAAAAAACTAGGCAGGCATATAAAAACACAGTGAGTTACATTCATATTTATCCAGGGTTTACTCACGTAGGTAATGAAGGTGGGACCCCCGTGTGTACTTCAACCACGAGGACTTTAGCAGTGAGAGCCTAGACGAGCTTGGCGAAGACTGGCGGGACGACCGCCGAGATGACCATGGCGAGGTCTTTGGGGATGTCCGCCTGGACGACAGTGGAGAAGCTCGTGGAGAAGTTTGCCGGGACGTCTGTGGAGAAGTCCGCGGAGACGTTTTACGGGACGTCTGCGGTGAAGTTTTCGGGCTGGCCGGTGGGGACGTCCACCGAGACGACCCCGGAGAAGTTAGCCGGGATGTCCTCCGGGAAAGACGTGGAGACGTCTTCAGAGACGCTTTTCGGGATGATTGCGGGGACGTCTGTCTAGATGGTAGTGGCGACGTTTGCAAGGAGGCTTTCCGCGATTGTTCCGGAGACCCCTTTAGGGGTGCCTGCCGTTTTTTTGGCGACATTCGTGGGGACACCTGCTGGGAAGGGCGTGGCGAAGTTTGCGGGGACGCCTGCCGCGATGGTGGTGGTGACGTCTTCCGGGACGCCTTGCGACATGTTGGCGGAGATGTTTTCCGGGACGCATGTCGTGATGGTAGCGGAGACGTGCGATGGGACGCCTGCCGGGAAGTGCCCGGTGAGATCTTCAGGGACGCCTGCCGGGAAGGTTGCGGGGTCGTCCTCGGGGACGGTTGTCGGGATGGTAGCGGAGAAGAACGCGGGGACGCCTGCCGTGATGTGCGCGGTGACGTCCGCGGGCTGGCCCTCGGGCTGGATTGTGGGCTGGCCCGCGGCGTCATGCGGCATCGATGACAGAGACCTATAACAATAATGTTCGATTTAAAATCTGAGTCTGTGCATATCGAGGGAAGTAGCAGTTAGCTGGTACCGCTATTGAATTTTAAGTTGCTCAAATCACTTGAGAGTTTTGTGGCATAATCAGTAATGCTGCTAGAAATTGGAATTATCTTAAAAACAACAAATCGATTTTCCTACAAAGTAATAAGTAATTCTTACATCCAACATTGTGAAACGAGAAACGTAAAGCGTCCCTGCGCCAGAGTCAATGGCAAGTGCTGCCTGTACAACAAACTACACTGTATTCAATTAAACATAGACTTCCGTGAAGCTGTAAGCAGCTTTGCGGTAACTGCTGCAACATTTGTATTAATTATTTAAACAATTCTTTATGTGAGGATGAACGTTCACATCTTTAGTACGTAGTTTTACGGGTTTAAATAGAAGATTTGTACGGCTCGTCATAAAAAGGTCTATAAGAAATTATAGTCCTCACGCAGTAGCTGTCGCGGAGGCGATTGTGTGATATATCGCGACGCAACACCTTTCACACTGGCGCGACCACTCGTGCGCGAATCGCCCGTGATTCGCGCGCGACGTCCTTGTAGCGGCGCGACAGCTTTTAGTACATTTTGTATGTCGCGCTACTCGACGCGGCGCGACTGTGTCGCAGCGCGACACGTCGCCCTTGTGTGAAGTGTCGAGCGCGTTTTCATAGAAATTGTTCTACGGATATAAATCGCCAATTCGCGCGCGACCGTCGCGTCGCGCTAGTCTGAACGAGCCTTTACAAACATATTATCTAACGACTTCAATCAACGCTGGGGGCAATGTTATTTTAAACTAAGTAAAAAGTTTGTCACAGAGGATTTTGAGATCACATCATTGTGCCGTTTTGTTGTTTTGTATCTAATGAGGTTGTCTTAACTACTCGTACTCACTTTCAAAAGTATTCATGAATTGAACTGAGTGTTCCTTTATATGCATAAGAATTGTCTCACTTAGCAGTTTGGTTCTGACGAAAATACATTGTCATGAAAGCCTTTAAATAAAAACTAGATTGTGACCTAAATGTTGGTATCGATCTACAAAACAAAACATAGTGAATGACAAAGAACAGTGGAAACCTCAAAGAGTATTATGCTATACCAACAATTCCCGTCTCTGAGTAAATTCAATAGAATATCGGAATCCGCTTCTCTAATTACAAGCTTTACACAAACAACTGCAAACTATTATCCGGTTCCCAGCTTTGATAGAACAGTAAATAACTAGACCAGAGTCATATTCATGGTTTAGTTTAAGAGGGGCGGACGACGAGGTTACGCTAACAAGAAGTTTATTCTACAGAAGCATAGACCGTATATGCAAAACTGTTTCGGATCTTACTTATCCCTAAACACGAAAAGTATCAGAAGTTCAGTCCACAGTATACAGAGAACGGTTCACGGTCCTAACTATATTAATGAACACTCTTAAGCAACATGTCTCGGAATTAACACACCCCACCAAACTCCCCAATTAGAATATTATTTTATATTCATAATACAAACACTGTTTTTACTTTTATGGAAACAATGATAATTTATTAAATTAGTTATACTGATTGCGGGAGAAAATTGTTGTGACATTACAAATCTACGGTCGGACATAATCGCACAATGAGCCGACGTACGCGGACGCTGGACGTAGCAAATCACAGCAGGATACTCAACTCACGGTGGTAAACAGTGCACTAAGAATCCAACAGACAGCATTTCAGGGTGTGGAAAAATACACGATTTTCAGCTCTCGGCACTAAGAAGTGCGTTGAAGACCCAGTGCGCTAATAAATGCCGCCACGATATTATTACGATAACCTATCAATAAGCTGCACTTACATAAACGCACGCATGAGATCTCTATTCCCCCTATTGATTAGACCATCACGAAATTACACCATGATAATACAAGAAATTCACGTAAAACAATTATATTTCACAATTTCACAGTATTCAACAGCGAAAGAAAATTGCATGAATTTATTCCTTGTTTGAGCAAATAAAATGTTGACGTTGAAATATGAATGCTGTTTCGTGTTCTGCGGTAGGTAGTTCGAGGACAAAGTAAGTTATATTGAGTCAGTGAGAGATGTCAATTGTTTTCAACTTTGAGTTGGTTAGTTTTCGTCTGGCTCGGGGCAAAGCGCCGGGCCAGCGGTATAAACTATATAACATATTACCCTATCTATACAAAATGCAGCATACAAATTGAAAGCTTAGCGTTCCTGCTTCACTTTTTACTATTTCATAGAATAGAATTTCTCTCTATTCGTCAGAAATATTGGTATTTATTCTAATTTGTATTGCCTAATTCTGCCCGAAAAAAAAAAACCAACATCATTAGCGTTCAACGAAGAAGCCCCGCAGCTTTTATTTCTTAAGTTCTTTATATATTGCTCTCACTACATCTCATAGAAGCTCCAACTAGCTATTTCAAAGATATATTTTTAAGGACTCTTAACAAGTAGCGCCCCTCAGAAATTTGAGGAACCTAATACCAATTAGTAATGTAGAGGAATCAAAAGGAACGACCGTGTTTGCCATGAAACGAAAACGCGCGTGCTCTCTACACTGTATTTTATTACGTTTATTATGATTGCTAGACTTAAAGGGGCGTATGTCTAAAGTTTTATTCATAAATAATGGAGCACATTATATATGATATTAAAAATAATGTCTAACATTAATGACCGACGCTTAAAAAGTTTATGTGCCTAGAAGTTAGAGCTCTGTCCGAGATCAAAAAGTTATTTCTGCGTATATTGAGGAGCATTGTTGACGATTCTAATATAAAGTACCAATGCAGTCTCATTCGGTACAATCATTATCATTGTCTACGAAGGGACTGTCACTAATTAAACCATCCTAAGCATCTTGGATATTCAGATCTTACCGATAACATAACACATCAGTAAATGTAAAAGAATTAAAAGCTCGGAAGTCAAAATCAAACAACGATTTAAATAGCAGACGTGAACATAAATGAATATCAATATTTTGCTTCGTAGCTCGGTCGACCTACCGGCCACAATCTATATTTTACTTCCCCTCTTTCATTTTCCAATATTGAATTGAAAACAGACGTCAGTCATGTTAATTGCATTTTTAAGACTGGAAAATTTGTTTTCTTTGTCAAACTTGTTTGTGTTTCGTACGTCGTGGATTAATATTGTAGGCATAACGTACTGTAGCCAGCGATTTTTTTCACATTCCAGAGAAAAATAATTTTTCGAACCACTAGTTGGAATCAGTTAGTTGTCACTGCCCTGGGCAGGCCGGCACGCTACCACAAGGCTTTGGCTTATATTCTGACACTGGGCATCAACTGTCCTTCAACATTGATTGTAGACATTTCATTATGTGCATCTCTATAAAGCACACTATGAGCAAATTCCAATCCTAAAAGTAATGTTATTTCAACGGCTGAAGCTGTTATAAAACTGTATCAAACGTTTTCTAGTAAACCAGAAATGTAAAGCTGATTACACATACTCCTAGCGAGAAATGTTTGACAAGCTTTGCTGCAATTGGTCCTAAAATCCGATAATCATGTTTTCGAGCAACAAAGTATCAAAGCGGAACATAGCAACTAGTGTTTAGGAAGTCTCTGGAAGTTGGGTGGCGATAAAACACACGATCGAGGTCCCGGGATATCCCGAGAAATTCTAGACGTCTCCGAATAAAATTAGAATAGTTAATTTTTGGCAAGATTTTCAATAGAAAAACAAATTGTTTGTAGTTTCTGTAATAATGCCACCGGACAAGGTGAATACTCTCTCGGTTTAACAAATTTCAGTTTTATAGTAGTTAAAGCTTTGTAAAGCAGTTCCAAACTTTTAGTTCGTTTTACGGTTGCTTCAAACAATTGGAACTCTTTTTTTATGTTGTTCATGATTTTTGTTTGCAAGCATTTCGGGTTCATTTTCTTCCATTTTTTGACTGTCTGTTCCATTTATCTTTGAAATGACTCGGCAGGTTCGTTGTGTACCGTACATAGCTACTGGCATTAGGTCCATTATTTTCAGATCTGGCGTATGTATACGAGCGCCATTTTTAGAAAAGCTGCAATACAGTTCTTCCTCAAAAGGAATAAGCTGTTTTACTCAAATTTGAAGTGAAAACGAAACATATTTTGTGACTGAAATATGTGGCAGCCAGTATCTCGAGTCTCGATTCGCAAGTCTCGGTACCCAAAAGTCCCGAGACTGCGGAACACGAAAAGTCTCAACCCAAACCCTAATAGCAATCTCATTTACTAAGCGGATTGGCGACTGACACATTACATGGCAATGAATAAATCTGCAGCCAAACGGATGGCTCTGAAACCGACTGCAAGAGTGTTAGGGCTCGCGTACCAGCTGCTGGATACCGTAGTTGGCACAGAACTGTTTAAGTACTGCCATTTAATAAACAATGGACACGGAAAGCAGAGCATCGGCATCACCTTGTAGTTATTGGATTATATGCCCTTCTGTCTCTAATTTCACTTAAAACAGTTGTGATGTTACGAATGGACAGATGTTTTCTTTTTTTAAACAATCTTTCGCATGCATGACCCCTGCGTAAGTACTTAATATATACGTATGCAGGAGGGATTTTAGTTTATGACCTACCCAAGTGGGATCATGTGCCGTGATATCATATTAAAATATCTGTCTAATCAAATTATCGATAATTGGCGAACAATCTCGCGATAATTTCGTGTTAATTGATAACAATAATGTTTATTAAATCGGATTTACTTATTTTACATGATCATGAATGGTTTGATTAAAAATGATAGAGTAAGGTCATGTTAACTTTTCACTTTCAACTTTAGCCTTTTTATATTGAAAAGAAAACGTTAATTCAGGATTTTTTATTGACTAACAAAAAAGGATAAAAGTTTTTAATAGTGTCGGTTTTGCTATGGTTTTACTTTGTGTGAATAATTTCACGACAAAACCAACATGTCCTAGAACCAAAAAAATCGAAGAAATGTATCATCTACGCACCCGCACTTGGCCCGCGTGATGGATTTCGGCCCTTCCCTTTCTCCCTCTCACAGAGAAGGCCTACACTCCAGTAGTATGATGGCTGATCATAATATTTATGGTATCTAAACTAAGTTCAACCATTCGAGTGGCCAGTCATTTGGTAGGTACAGGTAAACCAGAAAAGGTATGTACTTCGGTTATTTTCCGAATCTATAAGAAAGAAAATTCGTTTAGTTGCAGTAAACATGACGCAGAGAAACAATACGCACGTCACGAAACAGAGCCACCCCAACAGAGGCAAAGCTTTTAAATTCACAAAATTGAACTTAAAATATTAACTGTGCAGGTGCAGGTTGGAACGGAATTTCGAGGTAAAAGCTTGCATAGTAAATCCTATCAGAAAACACACAATTCGAAGAAGGTCGTTTTCGAAGATGTGTTGGTAAGGTAGTAATAGGTACTCTTGAGATGCACAGAAATACTATATTTAGTATCGTCGTCCACATCCGCTTAAGCATCCTATTCTTAGTCTCCTGTACAATTATGAACGTAGGTTGTCTTATTAAATTATATTTACTGTACGGACATGTAATAAAGTACGTATTTCTTGGTAAAACACTGCAGCATGCATGCAGTCCCATACTGCTATTATATTGACAACAATCGTAATTTCGAAACGTAAGGTACATTTCGTTAAACACTTAAGTAATTTTCGTTAATATTTTAAGAACAGGTAAATAAGACTGGTTACTAATGGAGTCCTACTTTGTGCGGTGGCTTTAAAAAAGGAATAGAACTACTGCGTGCTGAATTCCACATCCAGTAGAAGTGAGACGTGTCGAATGAAGCGCGAATTTTTGTATCACTGTAAGCAGGTATCCGCTTTGCTCCCAAGTTCACAATCACGGCATGATCTTCGCATAGCGTTGCACGAGTTGTTATTCCAGAGTCTTCAAACTTTTAATGATACACTCCAGACCCCGTACATCATGCTATGGATTGATAACTAACCCAACAAACCTTATCCTGTCTATATTTCAATAGTTCGTACAATAGAAACCATAGGAAAAAAAAAACTTCTTTTTCTCAAATAAAAACCGGGTGTCTTTTCCAATCGTACTTTCCTTAGAAATCTGATTCGGACTATCACAAACATTAAAAAAAAAACAAATTGGTCTAGCCGATTTAATTTGCCACTAAACCCAAGTTTCTCATGTCTACATTTCAGAGAATACCTGAAATGCATATTACCAGCACAACCACTAACTACTTACGGCAATACGAATATTATTTCAGCGTACGCAAACTGAAATACAAAGCGTTATCAAACAATGCAATAGATATAAATGTCAGCGCTGACCTGGAACAGATTTGTCACAAACAACTGTAAGCACCCTCGTACCGGCCCTGTTGTACCTATTGCTTCCGGTATACCTACGTCAACAGCGCGCTGCATGTGAGTACGAACTACGCGCGTGGTAGTTGTCCCGTCATGTATGTGTGTTTTACAGAGAGAACGGAGAATTGACAAAGTGTATGGGGTGCTACGCTACAGTAATCGGCGGTCGCGGTCGGCTGGAGCTGGCGGGCAAATCAAATGTCGGTATACAGGGTCGCGACGAGCAAACTGAAACCATACATTATTCTAGACACCCAAGAGATTTGTTTTTTTTTTTTTTAAGTTCAGTACTGCGTGATCAAAACATATGACAGAGCATATGTTTTTAACCCCCGACGCAACATGAGGGGTGTTATAAGTTCGATCGCTGTGTCTGTCTGTGGCACCGTAGCTCTTAAAGGGGTGAACCAATTTGGATGTTTTTTTTTTTATTTAACAGTAGGTTTTAGAGCGATGGTTCTTAGACATGTCTTATCAAAATCGATTCAGCCTTTTCGAATCAACGATCCCTTGACCAAAATATTATTTAAAACTGAGTATAGTTTCTTTTATTTTTTAGGGTTTCTTGTATTGGTTGCGGGTTTAAAAAAATTTTAATTTAACTTTTTTGTTTGCGTAATCGACGAAAAATTTCAACGCATGGGTACAGAATTAGTACTAAATCGATGGTGTCAGGTGGTGCGTCGATGTCCCAGCCACCCTGTATTTTCCCTGCCAGGGTTGCGAGATTCGTTCGAAAGAGTTACCGTGGCCCTGGCATATGGGCAACTGAAGGAACACGGGTGGGTTTTAGTCAGTAAAAGTCTGACACGCCCTGCCGCCCCGCCCAGAGCGGGAGAAGTCATTTGATGATTTCCCATCCAAAAAAAACCCGTATTTTCCCGCCCGGCTATGCCGAGTTATGCGGTACCGAATAAGTAGTGTGTAACGCCTAAACACCGGGATAATTTTGGCTAATTTTTAATTTATTTACACGGAAATCATTTTACTATTAGTAATTTTTTGCATAGATCTTGTTGGTTTGCGGAGTTGTAGCACTAGAGAACAAATGCGTGGGCCGATTTTGATTACGTCAATCGATTTGTCTTAATTTTGCCACTTAAGACATGGCAGTAATCAAAATTAAATACGGCGACAAACAGACGCCATAATTATTGTGAAAAAGAAAAAAAAAAGTCGACAAACATGTTCATGTTTGAAATACTAAAATATTTATTCGATTTTAGGCTACTTCTTAAATTTAACAATAAATACCTTTATTTTTTTCTGACTCTACTCTAACTCTTAAATAAACAAAACATAACCTCGAGCCTAACTCTAGAATGTCACAACGCATTCGAACGGGGAACAATTTTTAATCGGAACAAGGTGACACTGCAACGGATAAAAATACACAGCGGATCACTAGGCAACGATGCTGCTGACGAACTGGCCGAAAGGGTATCCAGCGCGTCAGTCTGTGGACCCGTGCCCATCACATTCAACCAGCTACGCAGGTGGCTGCAGTACTTTACCCACACACAAGCGGAGAGCTGGTGGACCTCGGCAACAGGCTGCAGGCCGTCCAGGGAAGCTATGCCATCCCTGGATGACAGGCTGACCAGACGTCTGCTATGCTTGGACAGGGATGGCCTGCGTCTGATAACGGGGACTATCACAGGACACTGCCCTCTAAACAAGTAGGTACTTTTACACAATAGGCATAACGCACAGCCCCCTGTGCAGGGCCTGCATGGAGGCTAAGGAAACCGTTGCACATGTATTTTTCGAATGTACAGGTGTCACCTAGATTAGGACAGATACCCTCGGGACCAGCAAATTTTACACGGACGTTCTCAACAGACCAGGAGACAATCAACTTCTGGAGTTGGGCTGGTTGGAATAAACACTTACGGCATGGCCCACGCACAATGGTCCACTCAAAGGACTAAGTGCGGAAACCAAACTATGTCTTCGTTTCGCAGCTCTTAGTTCACATTCTATGAAGGCCGGTTTGTATTGGAACGAAGTTCCTTATCGCGCGTTGTGAAAGGGGGCCAGACGGAAAAAATTCTTACGAAAAGTTGTCACGACACTTTTTAACCGACTTCAAAAAAAGGCCGAGGTTTCTCAATTCGACTGTATATATTTTGTTGTTTGTATTTGTTTGTATATTGTTGTTTTTTTTGTTGTGAGTAGAGAGAGAGAGACAGGGAGAGAGGGAGAGAGAGAGAAAGAGAGAGAGAGAGGGAGAGAGACAGGGAGATAGGGAGAGAGAGAGGGAAGGAGGGCGAGAGAGAGAGAGAGAGAATATTTTTGTTGAGTGTATACAGGTTTTTTGTACATAATAAATAATAAAAAAAAATATAAAAATTATGAATCCTGGAAAGGAACTTCGTTCCATCCGGGTGTCCCTTGAAACATCTAAAGTTTTTTTTAAATCATATTTTCAATGATTTAATTAACGGAATCCAGTGAACTGTCATTCCAGCCGCTTTAATGGGATCGACACAATTGGCAGGCCATTTCTCCTTAGTTCATGGTGAGAGTTTCAGACAGTAGATTGGCTGGCTAGAAACTTAAGACCCCCGATTGTTTGCGATATCTGATATGACCTTTCAAAATTAAATCCCGTTAAGGATTGTTGCCAAGTAAATCCAAGGAAATAGTTATTTGAATTTAGTAATACTATGGGTAAGTTCGAACAGAACACAAAAATCTTTGCGCGGTCTCCACCCTTCTCTGGCCGCACTACACATGTATAGTAACCGAATCGCAAGCAAGTGCGAGCCGACTCTGTCGATATTCATACAATTTCCAATTTTAGGCTATGGTAATAGCGTCCTATTTTAAATGAAGCCAGTAAATTGCTCGGCTATGTCATTTAAATGTGTACAGGAGTCAGTGCAGGTTTATTTATTTTGCGCAATATAGTAATTGCGGCAGACCAGCGACCCTTCTATAGACTGCTCAGTGTAGTTTGGTATGGATCCCGAATAGTGAAAGCGCAGCTCGCTTTTGAACGGTTTTTTCAAAGGTTGAGAATTTTCATGTTTCGTTAAAGCGTTTTGCGTTTTACAAAAACTACCAAACATTTTATCTGCACAGAGATCATGCATAACCCGGAACCAGAACCGAAATCAAATAATGAAACACCTTTTTTGTGGTTTGTGGATAAATTATTTCTAGTATCGTTCTACGAATCTTACTTTTATCTTCTTACTTCGGTTTGTCAGCCCAATCTAATGCATACTTTTTTTCTGCTATAGGTACTATCTGTTAAGTAGTTAGACTGTTCGAATGTCATTAAAGTTATATATTACCAGATGGCAGTGGCGACGGGTCAATACAAGCTGATTCTCATGGGCTTACCTTTTAAAGATCCCATATTTCATCGACCATTCATTAAATCAAAGTAGAATGAATTTGTATGTGTTACTAATTCTAAGTATAACTGAAAGACAGCCTGCGCGCCAAGAAAAACAAATCCTTCGTACAAAATTCTCTTATTCTAACTCAGTATCAGTGAAAGTGGGGCCTTATCTTCTCAACAAACTTTAAGCTTGCATCGCGCGGTTAGTGTTTTTTTTTTTTCGGAACGGGCTTCCCCTGGCCCTAATTCCACCCCTCGCCACTGCCAAATATACATCGTACGGTTGTCAAACAACCTTTATAGTACCTACTTCATTAAATTTGTCGTCTGTTATAGCTCATCTACTGATCCACATAAACTTTACCAGTCACAAATCTTTACTCAATCAGTTGCGAACGAAAAGAGTATAACAAACTACAGTCAAAGTTTATTTCAACACAGCTAAAAATAATTCGCGGTGAGAATGAAAAATATAATATTTTCGTAGTAGAGCAGTATTGATAGATGTCGTAGCGTCGCGTGCGCGTGTACTGAAATAGTTCCTTCAACATTTTTCATTGAGTCGCCCACGTTATATGTTTATTTCTACTTTCAAGTCACATGTTGCTCTGATAAACGTGTTCCTGAATTCCAATGCATGATTGGCATAGCACGCGATTTTGAGGGTAGATACCCTCATTTTTATTATAGAAGTAAACTATCAGAGAGCAGTGGTGGCCCAGACTTACGAGTTGCAGGTCGTCCAACTCAAACTGAAAGCATCTATTTCAAATAAACCAATTACAGGCACTTTTGAATTGTGAATGGGCGTTGAATCAGAAAGATGAAGCTAATTGCTTATTTAAAAGCGTAGAAGGCACCGGAGAAAAACAGGCAAGAAACTCCATTGAAAACCTATTCAATCAAAAAAACCCAGGCAGCGTTATACCTTGTGTATTTAATTTCATCACCACTGCTCACAAAACGGTATAGGAAAAATATCGTGAGGAAACCGACATGTAAGAACCATATCGAAGACAATTGACATCTACCAACTCACACTGGTGCGCGTGGTGGATAAAAGCCCCCCTCCCATAGAGAAGGCATGTTTCCCAACAGAGAAAACATTATAGGCGATTCTGTGAGACTAATCTTTGCAAAATTTTGTAATTTAGTGTATAAATAACTGGTTAGCCAACTAGCCGGTTTTGAACTCCTGTCAACTTCACTTTGTACAGATGGCAATGATAAATATCTTCAGTATCCTTTATCTAGTGAAGGAATGTAAACAAACAACTATTTTATAAATAAATAATGACCCTGAAGTGTCAATTACACAACAACTAATCGATAAAATACTGACGACTGAACGGTTAGGCAGATTTAGTAAACTTTATGCTCCGCCGTATAATGGACCCTACGCCGTCCGTCAATGTGTCACAGTAAATCGGAAAAGTATATTCAGATAGGAGCTCAGAAAATACTACAATATCTATAACATGAAAACAGAATGCTGTTCGTAGGTAAAGGCATCAGTTGAGAACGGCTGGACCGATTTGGCTGGATCTGGTTCGTCTTTTAAGGCACAATAAGTAGATACTTCAAGTGATCACAGAGAGTGTTCTAGAATGCTGCTATAACAACAAATTGCAGGGAGTCCTGATACAAGGAGTGTGTTTTTTCAGCGTTTTCTGAACCCAACGGGACCCATCGAAGTACAGCGTGTGAGCCCGACTGGCACTCGGCTGCTTTCTTTCTCACTCTCGGTCCACTGAATAAAGTCTAGTTCATGAAAGTTAAGAATATATTCTACCGGGAAGTAAAGCATGTACGATGTTGTATGTTAGAAAAAACGCGAACAGAAATGGCACGTCGTGTAACGTTTTGTTTTGGCAGAAGATTGGATATTTGAGAATTAACTTTTCCGTTTTTCAGAACATTTCGCTTCCAGAACATTGAAATGAGAAAAAACTGTAACTATGCACGTAGTAATTGGCTCCGGTAATTGATAACAGTTGTTTTGATGTTGTCGCGGTTAGCTGAACTTGTAAGTAAACTGTAACAGAGTTTTAATTTAAAACCTATTTTGAAAGGCGCAGGAGGAGACGCCCCGGGCCTCGGGAGTCGATAGCTGACTGAGGCCACCGTAGGCGCCAGCTTGCGGGCGGCGAGCAATGGGTAGCTCGCCGCCCGGTAAGGACCAGGCTCGGGTCGACGGCGCGTAGTGTTCCACACGCGCCTCAAAGAGATGTCAGCAATACTGACGGGGTCTGCTAAGACCGATGCCTGCCAGGGTCGCGAGATTCTTTCGTAAGAGTTACCATGGCCCTGGCATATGGGAACTGACGGAATATGGGTGGGTATTTCATCAGTTGCCCAAAAAAAAAGGGCGCAGCAGCAAATGTAGTATACGATTGTTACCTGATCTAGAAAACTGATTACCAATTTGCTTTTTTCAGCGGCTTCGCTCGTGTGTAGGTCGCAAATTATCCCACGGGATATCTATCGGGATAAAAAAACTATCGTATATGTTTAGGGGGCGTCCATTAATTACGTGAGGCATTTTTGAGAATTTTTTGACTCCCCCTCCCCCCTTGGTGAGATATCGTAAGATTTTTCTCAATTCCCTCCCCCCTCCCCTAATCTCACGAGAGATTCTTCAATACTTCTATTTGGGCTGTAAACGTATTAGATTATGGAGAAAAAAAAAAATTAAATACAAGAAAATTTTCTTAGACCAAGAATTATTTCTTAACTCAAGAATTTATTCTCTTGACTCAAGAAAATCATTTTCTTCAAAATGGTAGTCTTGGTTCAAGATTTTGGCTCTTGAGTCAAGTTAATTTTTTATCACTGTACTATTGTCTCAGATTTGGCCATATTTTATTGTAGATATAATTTTTCACGCAATTTTACACCGTTTTTTGCGAGAAAAATAATGAGAAGTGAGATTTGGGAAGATTTAGATTGATCCCCTCCCCCCCTAGAACACCTTACGTAATTAATGGACGCCCCCTTATTTATTTTTACCTACAATATGGAAAACAAACAATTGTATAATGTAGGTGTTTGCATAATTCTAAAATTACCAACTTTACTATGTTAATTCAGGATATAAATCATCTGTATACCTACAATCGTTCATTCTACCATATTTTTTCGTCCAAATCCGTTCAGAAATTATTGCGTGAATGAGTAACAAACAT
Source organism: Aporophyla nigra (assembly GCA_947507805.1). Lineage (NCBI taxonomy): Eukaryota > Metazoa > Arthropoda > Insecta > Lepidoptera > Noctuidae > Aporophyla > Aporophyla nigra. The sequence continues at coordinate 4,119,777 of OX382291.1, read as the reverse complement.
CTAAACATTCACCCAAACATACAAACTTTCACATCTATAGTAATCTATATATATATGAAAAGCTAAATGTCACTCATTCATAAATTCATTCCTTTACTGATTAATCACGAAATCTCTAAAACTACTGCACCAAAGAACGAAACTTACCACAGAGGTAGATTATGAGTTGGAGACGTCAGCTAAGGATTTTAAGAAACTCTCCCCGTAAAGGGATGAAATAGGGGGTGGAAGTTTGTATCTAAATTCGTCGGTTTTGAAGCTAGGTTCTTAAAATTTTGTGTTTGGGCTAACAATTAAAAATTAATTTATATGTAACATAGTGTTTTTGATCATTCTACCGAAGAGCTGAATAATAGGATGCTAGTCAACGTCAACAAAGTCAACATCATTGAATTTGTTATTTAGTCAAATGGTTGGAAACTAACGCAACAAAATTTCCGACAACCACGCGGGCGAAGCCGCGGCCAAAAGCTAGTAATATAGCTAGAAAATATAAGCAAAAATAAAGCTGGATAGTTGGGATGATTGCGCTAGTCTCAGGAACTACTGGTTCGAATTAAAAATGGGTGCAACGGTCCAAGGAAGCCGACTCCCGAATCACGAAATCATTAACGGACATTATGATTAGTTCGAGGACTTGAATAAAGAATGAATGACAACACGATTTGACAGTTTCCTGTCACAGACAAGTCCCTACTTCTGATATGTATTTGCCCATCCGTGAAAAGAAGAATACTAAAACATAGTTTGAAGCATTAACTACTTTGCACGGGCCCGTATATTCGTTGAGACAGTTGGACCCCCTTTTAGTTTAGAAATCATCAAATTACTTTTCCCGCTCTAGGCGGAGCGGGAGGGCGTGTCAGACTTTTACTGACTAAGATCATCAGATCGACCTTTACCCGTCTTTTATACGACTAATAAGCGTAATCTGAGAATGTCTACTACCACACACACATTCTAACGTAGGTTCTTGCGTAGTGACATTATTTGGCTAAAACCCACCCGTGTCACAGGCAACTGAAGGCTGTTGCCTGTGCCACGGTAAGTCTTTGAAACAAATCCACGACTCTGGCAGGCATCGGCCCTAGGCTAGGCCCCGGGCGGCGCGTAGACCCTTAAGTTTTATCCACTGCTCATAAAGGGTGCAAAGTGCGCCTAGAGAAGTTTTCACTAAAACCCTAACGTAATTCGTAAAGCCCAGTTACGTGCCTGCACGTGTCCCGGAGACTATTTTAACGGCTCACCTACTTAAAAAGCTTTCAGTTACAGTTTTCAAGTTCATCTTGATCTAATAATTGCACACGTCTGAATGCCGTCGCATCGTGGGCGTGTCGTAAAACCCGTCATAGTACGAAATACACACATCGCAACACTTATAAATTATTCGTATTTTGTCGCGACTCCACTGTATTTTTCGTATGTGAATCATCTGTTTATTTATATGAACATCCTTGCTTTAACGCGTGTTTTCATGAAAATTGGACTAGGGATCTCTCGTTGAATTACCTAAGACAGGTATTAATTTTTTAGAAGGCATGGTCATTATTTTTATACGAGAATTTGTCAGTACTAATTAAACTGTTTATATGTCATCACTAATCATATGTCAGACCATTTCCCAACAATTTTTCGAGGTTGGCTGGTAGACTAACTGGATGCAGCTAAATACCAGTATTAGCTGTTCACCGACTGCCCATCTGACCTCCACAACTAACTGGTTAACGTGATAGCCCCTTGGTAAGACTGTCAGACTTACGTGTTTCTGACGACCCATAATGACTCAAAATTCCGCGAATGACAGCCGGGACCGACAGGTTAACGTGCTTTCCGAGGCACGGAAATGTCCATCTCCGCTTAAATTTAATAAAGTACAACAACTGTCTGTTCAATATTTATGCTGTAGTATAATTTATGCAATATGAACGTCTGTCTGGTCGGCAGGCGTGATGTTATGTATGTATTCATCTTTTTCAGTGCAGTTCGACTGCTTTTTTTGTATCTACCAAAACTCTTTTGGGAGGATCACAATCCCATTTTGTCCTTTCCGTTCTGTTAGTCTGGACTTTGCAAAACAAACATAAATTGTAGTGTTCTTGAATAATTAAAGTAACTTGAACAAAAGAGAATTTGCACAATCTAACTGTTGACGTTATCGTATCGAGAAATAATTGAATTAGCGATATCCATGCGAAACAATGCTTCTGCAGCACAATGCTAAAATTTTCTATTCTACTACAAACGCAATGCACGAAATTCTGGCGAATATTTATTCGGAAGTCTTTTTCAAGCAGTTTTGCTCAAGACACTTACGAGTTGTAGGTCGTGGGTTCAAACCTTAAAGTTCAAGGCTTAAATAATTTCACAGCTCTCAAAACGTTGAAGGAAAACATCGTGTCGGAAAATGGACATGTCCTAGAACCAACAATCGAAAACATGTGACAACACGCATTGGTCCCGCGCGGTAAATTACGTCCCACTCTCTCTCACCGAGAGGGGGGTGTGTCCCAGCAATGGGAACAGTATCGGCTGATTATGCTTGCACAACACATTGTAAAACGATAATCTTAGTTAATTTTACCTGACGTGAAAGTGCAAACGACTTCAGCCAAGGCTATTTTATCCAAAGCGTAGATAAGAAAGTAGTTATCAAACTAAGTCCATACAATCTGCCTAGTTTTTCCCAACATATTAGGGAGCGCTTCCAGTCCAACCGGATGCAGCTGAATACAAGTATTTTATTTTATAATAATAATAAATATCTTAGGACAACCAACTCACCGTTATCTGATCCCAAACTAGGGAGAGCCTGTACTATGGCAACCAGACAACTGATAAATATACTTATATATTTCTAAATACATACATATTATAGATAAATTACACCCAGACACAGAACAAATGATTGTGCTCATCACACAAAGATTTGTCCTGGGTGGGAATCGAATCCACCACCTCAGTCTTTGCAGTCAGGGTCACTAACCACTAGTCTAACAGGCCAGTCATAACATAAGCCATATAAAATACATTTCATTTGTCTGCAGCATCAAGAAACCGAACCAAGCCTTCTTATCTGTCTTGAGCTATACAGCTATACAAAAAGCTCGGATATCGCGGGATCACAGCCAATTGGTTGGGGGATAATTGCCTAGGATGCGCCAGACATCCTAGTATATATAAGTAGTGTTTTGTGAAAGCTCTTCTAATTCAATTTAATTTATTCTTGTAGAAACTTCAGTCCGCGACGTGGTCCATACGCAAATTTTCTCACGTATTTCACCCCTTCAGAGGGAGAACGATGAAACACGTAATTTTGTATATATTACCAAATCCTTTTTTTTACGTTTAAGTTTTAATACACCAAACTTAAGAAATGCTGGGTTTTCCATACAAATGTTTACTCCTTTTAGGATTATTTTTGATACAAAGCAAAGTAGCCATGTTCTTCCTTGCCAAATTTTATCGAAATACGTTCAGTGGTTTAGGAGTGAAAAGGTTACTTACGGACGGAGTTACAGAGACATACATATTATAGATAAATTACACCCATTACTATTAAAAATACACAATTCATAAAGCAACTAGAAAGTCTAAATTCCTTTTTGAAGCAACATTTTTAGCTACGACGTGCGTCAGCTTTACGAAAGAATTATATAAAAACGCAAATACAGACTGGTGGCATTCTTAATTAATTAAAAGGGGTATGTATGATTCTTATTTTTTTCCATTTTCTCTTTGAACTTTGTGCATCTATTACAATAGCAACTCAGAGCGGGTTGCTAATAAATTATATGCATGTCTTATAAATCTGAAGTACAACATTTTCTTTCTGCGCACTGCGACTGCTTTGAATGACATTTATGTCACACAAAAACTGCTGGTTTTCTTAATTAATTGAAAGGATAATTGCCTTCTGCTCCAATTTTCTTTGAAACGTGGTGTGTGTGCATCTAATAATTTCCGACTCATATCATAATCAGCTTAGCCGTTCTTACTGCTGAGACAAAGACCTTTTTTTTTGGATGGGAATTCATAAAATGACTTCTCATGGGCGGAGCGGGAGGGCGTGTCAGACTTTTACTGACTAAAACCCACCCGTGTTCCTTCAGTTGCCCATATGCCAGGGCCACGGTAACTCTTTCGAACGAATCTCGCGACCCTAGCAGGCATCGGTCCTAGCAGACCCCTTCAGTGCTGCTGACATCTCTTTGAGGCGCGCGTGGAACACTACGCGCCGTCGACCCGAGCCTGGTCCTTACCGAGCGGCGAGTTACCCATTGCTCGCCACCCGCAAGCTCGCGCCTACGGTGGCCGGGAGTCCGCTCCACGAGGACACGGCGGTGCTCCGCCCAGGCAGGGCACACCTCCACCGTATGCTCCACCGTGTCCTCCAGACGATCCTCGGAATGGAAACACCCGGGCGTTTCCTCCCGCTTTTTCCTGAACAGGAACGCACCAAAGCACCCATGCCCGGTGAGGACCTGCATCAGGCGGAAGGTGAGGACGGAGACACAGACTTGCTCTCGGTAAGAGGGAGAGGGCTGTAATCTACCACGCGGGCCCAGTGCGGGCTGGTAGATGTCGCACGTCTTCGAATTTTTGGTTCTAGGACATGCCGGTTGCGTCACGATGTTTTCCCTCACCGTTTTGAGAGCAGCGTTTATGACATCATTTACACAAATTAAGACGCCTGCCTGGGTTTAAACCCATGACCTACAACTCGCAAGTGGGGCCGATACCACTGACCCACCACTGCTCTACCGACTCCAATTTTCGGTTGTTAATCATTTGAGCCTCATTGAGATTGTTACCCATTATGCATATAAACATGCATTTCGGTTCAGTAAAGTTAATGATATGCAAAATTAAATAAACCTTTCCGTCCATCTATTTGTCAACGCCTGCTCAACTATGAAGTAGACCGCGGCCGGTTCATTTGAGTGGGCAGTATGTGCAGGTGGTTTTAATTACCATTGAAAGTTCAATCAGTTTGAACCAGAGTGTACTACGGCCAAAACACACATTTGTCGTATCCAACCATTTCGCAAACATTGACAAATTAATTACACATACGGGATCGTCATTACGTAATTTTGTGTTGCATGTCTACGAAGCGCGTATAAGCTTTCGTTATTGTATTTTGTTCTAATTATTTACACAATTGTATCAGACTCCAAGAAAATGGAACGGGCTTATGTAAAGTTCGAGCATCACTATTATAAGTTTTAAATTGTAGATGAAAATTGCTGTTAGTCTTAGAGTCCAGGTTGTAATCAATTAATAAGAACCGGATTTAAAAAAAGTTTTGTTCAGAATCCTTTACCCTGAACTGTGAGAAAGCATTTTGATTGCGAAAAACAGACAAATGCAGAAACATTCGCGACGGTAAGCAGTCATGAAGAAATTTCATTATGTTGATATCTTAGTTCCTGGGCATGTGCATTAGGGTACAAACGTAATGACATCAGGGGCGCCATTCCCGTAATTTTAAGAACGTTCACAGCCTGATCTCAGTCCCAGTCTGTCAAAAATTATTCAAATTTCCATACGTTTTTGACAAGTTTTTGACACTTGATTGTCGCCGAGATGAGATTGCGACTAGATTTTGACCGATTTTAATTACGTGAATTGACCATCTGATAGTTTGTATAGTTCGTGGATGGGTGACCATCTTTACATCCCAAGCAACGGGGTTTGTTGGAATGTAAAGATGGTGGAAAATTGTGGGGCCTAGGTTCGAACTCAGATAGACACTTTACTTTCTTAATTTGAAGTCCTCAGTAAGTGTCCAGACTTTGTATTCGCGACTACTTTTAAATCTTCGGTTCAATTCTAACTCAATGCCGAAGACACAACTGATAATCCGATTCATTCGTTAATATCTACCACTGTATAACCCCACTGTTTGATTGGCGAAATATCAATTAAGTAGATTGACTAAATATTGATCTTTTCCCTTACTGCGTACATATAGATGATTTTTTTTTGTTTATTGAGGCATTAGCTGTTTGGCAATTGAAAAATATTTCTGTAAGTACCGGAAATTCTTAGAACTGTAAATACGAATAGGTACATGACCGATCCAACCCACACTGGGTCCACACCCTCTTGCAGAGAGGAATATAATCCCCCCTCTCGCATATGATCCCTTACTGATCCATTAGGTACTTGCTATTCAATCAAACAGTACAATACTACGACTGAATTCTCGAAATTCATTTTATAATTACAATGCAGTATCGTTATCGGGATCGAAAACAAAAGAGTAATCCAACCCATTATGTTGACGTCATTTCTGTTTTAAACCTTTTTGTGCAGCCTCGTTTTCGCTGGAAAAATTCGGTTCCAAAAACCAGGCTGATGAGCGCCCGATTGGCTCTTCACCGATTTTATGCCTGTATTACTTTTATTATCCGCCTCCATTGTTTTACAACGAATGTACATTGTCGCAATATCATAACAATCTGATTGATTTCGGGTTACATACCTTTTTATTTCTATATGAAGTCAGAAGCTTATGAAAACAATAGAAATCTATATGGCGTTGTACATTGTATGTGTCCGCGCACCCTGAAATCAGCTCGCAATTGGTAAATTGTTTTTTACTTAAAACTTATAAAACTACCTGATTAATTTAATTAGCGACTAATTATAAAGATAAGGTCACGCTTGTTATTTTCGAGGGGTTAGTCAGAGGTGTACCTATAGTACAATCACATTTTACCAGTTATATTTGAGTCCCATGTAATGGGGGGCGAGCCTATTGTACTCAAACGGGCACAATTTTAGACTCCAGACTGCAACAGAGAAATCCTTGACGGTAAAACTCAATAACACTTTGCCCGACCTGGGAATGAGACCTAGAACCTTGTGATCAGAAATAGTTATTATAACTAGCTGTCTCCCAGTGGTCGCCATTCCATAATTCATTGAAATAGAAATACAATTTTAGATTAAAATATTCGCTTTCTGCTCTCCTTCTCCACATAAACTTTAACTGTGCTGAATCATAATCCTCCATCCACGTATTTTTTTTAAGGGGGTACAAAGTTATCGCTTCACTCATTAATATACAGATAAAGTCTAAATAATCCCTAATATTACCACGGTATAAACATATATTCGTGTCATAAAACATGATTAAAACGTAGTACATACTTTGAGGAATAACTCTGAATATTCCTATCGCAAAGAACTAGTCGGAAGCCAGTCATTTGCGTATCAAAGTCTCAACTAGAGCCCGGAAGGGTGGGAATATCTTGTTCAACTGATTGTATAAGAGGAGTGTCATTATATCCCACAGCTGGAATATCAGTGGTAGAAATCAGTTCGGCCTGAGCACCAGCTTACCATTCACTCAGCGTCTTTTGCCAGCCAACTTTATCTGATTCTTCAGATATGAAATGAAATGAATCGAGCTTTAAGATTTACACTAGTTTCTTTTGAAGTATGAACCAATTATGAAAAGCTTATTAGCAAGATGAAATATTATAAAAGTGGTTCGAGTTTGACACAGTTATCAGGAGGCGTCGTTCAGTATTCTGGTTCACGATGTTCCAGATTTTAGGATTAAGGAATTGGTGCTGCAATTTTCAGCCCAATTAAGCTTTGAGCCACTCCTCTTTAGCCATTTCTTTTTTAACGAAGAGATGATCACAGCTTTCAACTCTATCGAAACGTACGCTTACCATTTCCTTCCAATGTGCCTAATTTTACGTTCAAAAGTGCCTTTGAAGTGACCATTTTTGAAAAAAGTGGTTTAACTTTGACTAATTACAAATAGCTTTGCTCAATTATTTTGGAAAATGTCACGATCTTTACACAGCATAAAACAATGTAACTTCTCGCGTCTGTACGCTTAGATATTTTAAACTACGCAACGGATTTAAATGCGGTTTGCACCAATAGACAGAGTGATTCAAGAGGGAGATTTATGTGTTTTATACGCGAGCGAAGCCGCTAACAAAAGCTAGTATTATATTATTTATATTACTATTCATAAAAATGTTGATCATATACAGGGCTCTACCCTGCAGACGGTGACTAAAGCCTTAGGTATGAACATCTTTTGATGAACTACTTTATGAGTTCCAGCTATACAACTTTCACACACAAGCCTTCGAAGAAAATTCTTATCCAAAAATCTTCGCATACTTCTGTACACTTAGTAAGCAGTTGCATGTAAAATACGAGATTTTCAGCTAGACGCTGAAGCCAAAGGTGTTGGGAAAAGGCAAACATTGCTAATTGTTTTCGAAAAGAGGCGTGAATTATATGGGTGCACCTGCACATATCATCATTGTAAAAATGTTGATGTTTTGTTTAACCGAAACACGGGGATGACCCGATCTCGAAAGCAACTGACTCATCGTTGTGTAATTTGAAAGTAAGTAAGTACATAAACACCTTATCTGGACTATCTTATCTTATTTTTTAATATAACCCACTTGTTAGTGGGACAAATCTCATCTTTATCTTGATACATTCTGGGCACTGATTTGCCATGACATTTTGCAAGTAACGCGTTCGAGTTAATTATCTTTACCGTTTATGGTGACGCTGTTTGTAAGACAAAGAAATGTTTTTAATTAAACTAAGTATTATAGGTTTTGAGGTGTTTGATTAGTAGTAAAATAGATGAATGCAGTTGAAGCTGCTAAACATTTCAGAAAAAAGTAAATTGACAGGTACGGCTGGACCTGCGTGGTGGATGCCCACTCCCTCTCACAGAGAAGGTCCTTGAAGTGGTAACGTTATAGGTAAAAGCTGATTATACTATCACAACTAAATTGTTGATCAAAAACTTTTTACAAAAAAATAACTACTGACTTTCTTAAAAAACACTACAAAGTCAAAAATAACTTTAATTTTGGAAGTCGGTGTCTTAGGATCTGTATTTAAGGTTTTTTTGCCACCGACTTCCGAAATTATAGTTATTTTTGACTTTGTAGTGGTTTTTTTTTTAAGGAAGTCGTTGTTATTTTTTTTTTGTAAAAAGTTTTTATTTATCTTTTTAGCTATGGTAGATAATTAGCGCTTTAATCTAATCGCGTTATTCGTTCATTTGTCGCGCAAATACTTAATGCAAGTTTAAGACTTATATGGTTTTCACATGGATCACATTGTCCGAATGGAACCAAATTAAAATGGGACCATTTAAGAAGCACCAGCTTGCAAATAAAAAATATCATCAAAATCGGTTCACCCAGTCAAAAGTTACGAGGTAACAAACATAACAAAAAATACAGTCGAGTTGATAACCTCCTCCTTTTTTTGAAGTCAGTTAATAATACACTTCAATCTACTACGAGTAAACTGATTAATCTTTAAAACTTAGAAACTGTTAATGGGGTTTGTAATTTGGATTTGTGCGTTTTAAATACAGTGTTTATAAATTCAACATTTACAACTACTGCAAAGAAATTAACAGAATCATGCTAAGTGTACTTGAAGAGCAGTGGTGGCCGCGAATCACAAGTTGTACTCTCAAAACGGTGAAGAAAGACAATGTGAGGCGTGACTAGAATCGAAAGTTCTACGGCATGTGATATCCACCAACCCACAATGGGCCCGTGTGATGGATTACGGCCCACTCCAAGTCACAGTGAGGAGGCTTTTATCCCAGCAGTGAAAATATGATTAAGTTTATGCTAAGTGCATTTAAAAAAACATCATCAATACAGTAACAATGTGTATACAATATGTGTGCTGACGTTAAGAATTTACCTTTCCTGAATTATCCTTAAAAAGGTGAGGTCATGACCTCGAGCTAAAACTAAGTTGAATTAAAAATCTATGTTTATTTTATTCGTCACGCGCCGTTTTTCCTTGGTCCACTTCCTGGACAAAACCTATAAAAATCCTTCTGAAATTTATTCATTTATATTCTAGAAAGGTATTATTTTGTTAAAATGTTTCCGTCCACGACAGCTGGCCAGAAAAACAATCATTCGTCACGGAGTATCAACACTTTACCCTGTTTATTTAAAACAGAATTGAAAAAATAACAGAATTGTAAAGCTGACTGTTTTTAACCGACTTCAAAAAAAGGAGCAGGTTATCAATTCGTCTGTATTTTTTTAAAATGTTTGTTAGCTCATAACTTTTGACTGGGTGAACCGATTTCGATGATTTTTTTTTATTTGAAAGCTGGTGCTTCCCGATTGGTCTCATTTTAATTTGGTTTCATTCGGACAATGGGGTCCATGTGAAAACCATATAAGTCTTAAATTTGCATATTAAGTATTTGCGCGACAAATGAACGAATAACGCGATTAGATTAGTGCGGGGTATCTACCATAACTAAAAAGTTAAAAATAAAAACTTTTTACAAAAAAAAAAAACAACCGACTTCCTTAAAAAAACACTACAAAGACAAAAATAACTTTAATTTCGGATGTCGGTGGCAAAAATCTAAAATACAGATCCTAAGACACCGAATTCCGAAATTAATTTTTGACTTTGTAGTGTTTTTTTAAGGAAGTCGGTTGTTTTTTTTTAACCTTTTCACCATCTTTTCCAGAAATAGCCCTGCGTTATTAGAATCAGCTACAATTCTAATATTATATAATGTTTGGACTTTAAAAAAGACCTTGACCGCCGAGTTTGTCTCGGCATTATTTTTCAGAGATCAGTCAGCTAGGAAATGCACGGGCCATCTCGTTTTGTAATATGGACCAACAAAATATTGTCTTGTTAAGTGTCTTATGAGATCTACTTACATAAATAAACTTTTTATTTAACTTCACTGCAAATTGACGCAGTGAACGAACTTGATGAATAATACATTTCCCTAGGTATCTCTACTTTTTGCTACTGCCCCGCAACTAGATGGCTGTGTCATGAAATTACGTGAAGTAACCTTCTGGTCTCCTGGTCTACTTCGAAGTGCGTTTCTCGGCATTGAAATCTTTCAAACTTGAATGTTTCTTTTTGTAACTATGGTAGAAGCCCTTTAACAAATTAATTGTTTCTGCAATAACCTTGTGGATATCTCTACGATAGGGATAAATTGTATTGAAATTTGTGACGTCACACCATCAATGTCAACACCGTGTAATCTAACGCATTAATAAACTTTCTGCAGTTGTGTTATTAATAACGTTGTTTTAATTATATGATAAGAACTGGATTAGTTAATTAAAATTGTATTTATATTGAACTACTGTTATCCATCTGCCTAGCGTTTTCTCAACTATGTTGGGGTCGGCTTCCAGTCTAACCGGATGCAGCTGAGTACCAGTATTTTACATGGAGCGACTACCTATCTGACCTCCGCAACCCAGTTACTGGGATAATACGTTACTCCTTAGTAAGACTGGTTGTCAGACTTTCGGGCTTCTGACAACCCGTAACGACTGTCTAAAATCTACAAAAGACAGCCGGGACCAACGGCTTAACGTGCTTTTCGAGGCACGGAAGGATCTTCGTATGTAAAGATGGTCACCCATTCACGGACCAACCTTGGCAAGAGTAGCCTAACCTGAAAGATCAACCCATGCGGCTGTTATTACTGAGCCAAAAGCCCTTCATTGAACTACTGTTGTAAATATACCTAAAAGATCGTCTTTTATAAGTATCGTACAGACGATCGTTAGTTCAATTATGGCGTGATCGGTACCCGATTGCATATCTTGAAGAGTTCAGGAAATCCATAAAAGTGATTCACTATAATATTCAATACAAAACACGTAATTTACCATTATATGGCACAAGGGTAAATTGTATCGGCTGACCTGACTTCTGAAGTGGCTACATTTAGCGAACAAAGTTCGAAGGGAAAGCCTTTCAAGATAATTTGCCTACCTGTAATAGAGACTTCATGTCGGCAGATTAAAACAATTGATCTATTATATTAATGCTTAACTACGGGCAGTTCTCCGACTAAGGCTTCTGCCCCACTGCTGGCGATTAACGACAAGCGAACGCACGACGGCGATGAGCGATTATTCGTTGGTAAGCGTGTATGTCAAACTTGAGTCTCTCAGAGAGTGTTCCGATCGCCACTCTCTTTGGTAGATCTTGTCACTGCGAGAGACGAGTGTTCGCAGTGCTACGGTGTGAACAATCAGCGATCAACTAACAAGTAATTCATACAGTGCTCTTTAACGATATCAACAAGTTATAGGCCGTTTACAAGTTTCCACTGATAAACACAAAAAAAAAACCGGAAATAGGTCGGTAGAAAATACCTTTAACATAAATGAGGAAATAAACCCTAGATACGATCGACTTCTACAACCTACAAATTATCACTGTACTAGTATCTCTTTTAATTACACTGATCGTAAAATCGCTCATAGCTCGTCACTTACTCGAGGGCTGTGGGACAGGTGCCGTACAATCGGTACCTAATGAAGGAGCATTTGCTTTGTAATTGCTTTTGTGTCTAATTACAGGGGATCCTCATATGCCCTTGCTTTGTCGAAGCTATTAAACTTGATCTAATTATTAAAGTGAATTTTACTAGAAACTGTTCATTTATGCACTGATGTGGCCATCGGCTTTTCTAGCCTTGACATATTGCTGGCTAATTCAATTTATCGGCTAAATGGCTTGTGTGATGGTGAAGGCTTAACTAAAGATGGGAAACGACAGAACTATCGAAACGTTTGGGAATCAGAACACATGGCTCTCTGCTTGGTCTTCTGACATGAACAGAAGAGGAACGATCGATAACCTACCTCACGGAATTTAAGTAAACTAGTAATGCAGTGTGTTATATTTTTGTAATTGTCGTGAAACTATTTCTTTTTAATTGACGTTTAAAGTCCGCCTTCTCAACTCGTCCTACGACCTAGCCGGCTCAATAGACAATCCATCCAGTCGAAAGGAAACTTCGAGGGTAAAACATAACCCAGTCTTTGTTATCGTGCAGTCGAGTAAGAACATCAATAAGTGTCATCTAATTAAAGGTATCAATCAAATCTGGTGCGATAAGACTATTTAGACGCTCGTTTCATTAGCACTAGGCTATTTATAAACTCTTAAGAACTTTGATCCTTGACCTAGAAGTGCACTTTATTTGTTTATACATATGAAAGTATTCCCGTTGCAGCTGATACTATTATCTCGTGAAAATGTAGGTCCATCGTTGTTGTTAATGAATAATTTTAATTTTGGATGCGAGGCCTCTTCGTCGAGCATTCGGCAAACACCCGCGTACCATTACGTATACATATACAGTACACACAAGGGCCTGTGGCGAAGTAATAAAAGTCGCATGGGTCGACTGATCAGGTCAAGCTAGCGGCGGTTGGCTCGCGGATGGGAACCATCTTTACATATCGAGAAACCTCCGTTTCTCAGAAAGCATGTTAAGCGGTTGGTTCCACCTATCATTCGTGGTGATCATCGTTACTTGTCGTCAAAAGCCCGAAAGTCGTCTTACTAAAAGCTATCGTATTACTCAGTAACTGGGTTGTGGAGGTCAGATAGGCAGTCGCTCTATGTAAACCACTGGCATTCAGCTGCATCCGGTGAGACTGGAAGCTGACCCTAACATACTTGGGAAAGGGACTAGGCAGATTGATATAAAACACATAAACATGTTCTTTTTTTGGAGGGACAGAGTTCAGCCAACTGAACGAGGTATGTTGCACCGACCCAGAGTTAAATGGAATAAGGGCAAAAGAATAATGAGTTGGAGACGCTGTTGCAGTGAAGAGGGTGGTAAAAGAATAATGAGTTGGAGACGCTGTTGCAGTGAAGAGGGTGGTAAAAGAATAATGAGTTGGAGACGCTGTTGCAGTGAAGAGGGTGGTAAAAGAATAATGAGTTGGAGACGCTGTGCAGTGAAGAGGGTGGTAAAAGAATAATGAGTTGGAGACGCTGTTGCAGTGAAGAGGGTGGTAAAAGAATAATGAGTTGGAGACGCTGTTGCAGTGAAGAGGGTGGTAAAAGAATAATGAGTTGGAGACGCTGTTGCAGTGAAGAGGGTGGTAAAAGCCACTGGAAAAATGCGCCCAGTTTCACCGCTTGGATCTTCTTAGCCAAATATTATACTGGGGTCCTCACTTGCGCTTCAACCGTTTTTAAGAAAGTGAAGTAGCTGGGTAGCCGAGCAGTAGTGGCGTAGTGGTAACTGCCGCGGCTTACGAGTTGTAGGTCGTGGGTTCGACCCAAGGTAGGCTGTTTATTTTGTGTAAATTATTTCATTAACACTGCTTTCAAAACAGTGATGAGAAACATCGTGAGGAAACCGGCATGTCCTAAAACCAAACATTCGAAGACATGTGACATCTACCAACCCGCACTGGGCCCGCGTGGTGGATTACGGCCCACTCCTTCTCACCGAGATGAAGCCCGTATCCTAGCAGCGGGATCATTATAGACTGATAATGTGAGATAGCTGGGCAACAGATTCGGTTAGATAGTGTAGTCCCACAAACGAGAGCTAACTGTGGTGTTGGCTAACAAAATAACACTGCCATCGGAGCTCTTAGCCATAAATATGTTCCATAAGTAGAACTAGGTACTTAGTTTAACGCGTAATAATTAATTCACAGCCTTGCAACAAATGTGCGTACATGACGATAACGACTAGCACTGTTTACATATTTATGAAACTTTAGTACGTACGTCTACATGAAGACGAAACCGCTTGACGACTACCCTTCTTCCGAAGAAACCCTCGTATATCTACTAAGATATTTGTATCAAATAATGGATACCTAATTGATACTGATTGATTCATCAACAAGCTTGAATGAAGCGCTTTAACATTTATGAACAATCGATGAATTACCCAATTAGTCCGCAACACGATATAGTGAAGATTTAATCAATCGCTACCATTTTGTACTGCTATCTATACATGGCGCTATCACGCTCAATCGTAACAAGTGTTACAACTCATAGACTTAGTAAAGCAAGGCTGATTTGTATCGATAAATGTTGCTGATAGCGATTGTTATCAACCAGCTGATACGTAATCGGTGCACACTACTTTTAGGATTCCACATTTAGTTGAATCTGTACTTAAATATCGACCACGTCTTTCTAGGGTCCCGTGTCCTGTTAACTTTAACGGGGCTCTACGAATTTACGTATTCCTGCTACAACATCTGATTTGCTGTCCACAAGTCACAAGCAAGAATATCTCTGTGCGAAATACTCGCACCAGCAGAACCGTCTAGGAATGCAAAATTTCTATGTATCTTGTGCTGTTGAGGCATCAATCATTGGAAAGATTACCCAATGAACTAATATGTATAATCCCCAAGATATTAGCAGTCATTCAGAACCCCCTGCTCGCGAGTATGTATGACTCGCACTTGGCCGCAACAGAGATTTCATTTTATTGTTATTTTATCTTAATACACGTACTTATAAAAGATAGATACCTTGAGAATGATACGGAACAGCCGCGTCGGACTGGCAGACTTATAACAGGCAATTTTACGAACGTTACGCTCAAGCCGTGTTACAATTTTTTATTCGTATCTCTTATCATTTGATGGGTGTTATCATTAAGATTGTTTTACGAAATTCATAGTGGCGTAGCAAACAATTGATGGGCCATTCGGAAATGTGAATTTACAGACAGTTCGTTTGTTGAACTTGGTTTTATAGAACTCAAGGCAGCTTTGATGTAGCTATGTGTCGCATTTAAAATCTCCAGTCGTCGTCTGTATCATGGATATTGGGTTTGAATAATTATAACTCCAGTAGAGGTGCACTGACCGGAACCGAATAAAATTTGTTTTGTAGTACGTGCTAAATATCGTCACAACGATGAATAAAGTTGTAAGAGGCATGTGATAATCTGCTGTGAAATGTAATGTTTGTTTGGTAGAAATAACAGCTACCAATCGAAGCACTTAAAGAGATCTTCGACAAAAGATTGTTTCAAGAGTATTTCAGGAACCGGTAGATAGTTTAACAGTGAGATAACAGCTAGATATCCAGAATGACGCGAATAATATAGATGCATTAGGTACGTCTGAATGAACGCAAAAAGACATGGTTGAGGTAAAAGCTTCGGGAAACCAGTGAACAGTCACAAAAGCCAAACCGAGATTTGTGCTTCCCTGATGCGGCGAGAGCGTGATAGCTCCAACAGCTTGGTGGCTATCGTGGCCGCTAGAATGGGCAGTCCATTGATGTGGCACAGGATGACCACTCATCGTGCGTCATTTTCATTGATTAAATAGAGCTCTTTTAGCATATTTTTAGAGTGTGTATGTGTTTATCTTTTTGTTTTGTGTATGTATGTAAAATTATATTTTTTTAAAATTATGTAGTTGTCTGAATTTAATTTTATTTATTATTAATTTGTCGATTCGAACGAATTCAAAACGTGTCAATTACTTAATACGTATTTCTGGAGATGTCAATTCGCCCAAAAATAAAGTTTTCATGACGTTTGTTATAAATATGACGGAACTGGTTTTCTAGAAGAGTAATGTTTAACAAGCGGAGTGAGGTGACTCGTTCAATAATAAATGTTGGCATTCGAAACGAACGTAGAGCGATGCAAGTTGTATGTGTCGAGTGCTTACTTAAAACTTTTACGTGCAGAGGTAGCTATCACATTTTCAGGAACACAGAAACAAGGAGTTTCAGATTTTAAATGACAATAAGACATTATACTAAAGGGGAAACGCTAGGCCAGCCCTCGAATTCTTACGTTTAAAAAAAAAAGAGAAACCTTCAAGCATTTATTCTACATACTGTCCTGAACTGTCTTCGCACAACTCTTCATGATCAATCAACCACACATCACTACTTTTTATCATTTTAATCCTGAAATATTACATTTACCAAATATTTGTTTAGGATACAAACATATTTTGCAAAGGACCGTAGGAAAAGGACTATAATTAGAATGATAATTATATTTTGATAATGAAGAAGAAAATATACAGCCGCGGCGCGCCGCTACCGCTGGCATAGTGCTTGTTGTGAATACCTATCTCTTGTCATCGATAATAATACATATCGAGTCACGATAAACTGATTAGTTGATTGTACACATTATAGCGATTAATATTCCTTCCGGTCGTAAAAGTGTCGTAGTTTATGTAAGCCACCGAGCCACCTTCCCATGCAGTATGAAACAAAGTGGTTCACCTTATAAGTAAAAGATAAAACTATAATTTATAGGACGAGGTTATGCTCCGAGCGGCAAGCGATTAGTTAGTAAATATAGCGGATTTTACAAAGTCAGTACGTCGCCTCAAATGGCTTTAAATACTAGGTCACAGCGACACCGTTTAAGGCAAAGGTGTGATCTGTTGAGCAGTATTTAGCGCGGATTGACATCATAGATACTTCATTCAGACATCTTAGAATAATTCTATATTATGTCTAGAACGTTGTTATTACGGACCGACATGACAAGTGGTTGTGGGTATTCTACTTTAAAGGACTTACTATGAATAAAAAAAGGTATAACCGTGAATACGAAAAAGGGACTATCGAAATGTGACAGACTGTATGCTCACTTGGATCATCTTAGGCGTTTGTCTAGCTCTCTACAAAGCAATCGACCAGTTCCTATCAAAATAGTCGACTAAAAAGAACTATAAGCCAATAAATAAGACCGTGAAATATATTTCATGGATAAAAGTTTAAGATTTTCAGGTCCCTGTAGTATCCTATCGCCAAGCCTTTGTATCTTCAAGGTAAGAAACAAGATTCTCCTTTCATCAATCCTGCCAGGAACGAGATCGAGGACGAGAACATGTAAACCGATATAGACGGAGACTGCAATTGAAAAATCGGAGGGAGTCCAACGCGAACCTGAGAAAATATTTTCTCGACGCTCACAAGGTTTTGAGTTGGAATTCTTTAGACTGAGTTGATAGACGCCATCCTATTGTACTTTGATGTAGGAACTTATTAACGTCATATTAAGTACTAAAAACATGAAACACAAAGATAAGGGTATTGAAATTAATTTCAAAGAAGTTTTAAGCGCAGTATCATCATCATTCATCATCATTTCAGCCGTAAGACGTCCACTGCTGGACATAGGCCTCCCCCAAGCACCGCCACTTCGACCTATTCTGTGCTTCTCGCATCCAACGTATTCCTGCGGCCTTCACCAGGTCATCGGTCTATCTTGTGGGAGGCCTTCCAACGCTCCGTCTTCCAGTACGCGGTCGCCACTCCAGAACCTTCCGACCCCACCGGCCATCCGTTCTGCTAGCAATGTGCCCTGCCCACTGCCACTTAAGTTTGGCAATTCTTCGGTAACCAAGGTAACTAAACTCTACAAACTAAAAAGTAACAGATGACCTTATAAGAGTAGTTCACAGATTTAAGATATTGCAAGAGTCTATTAATATAGCCGGGGTGAGTTCTGCGCAGTCATTTATACGTCTTATCTAGTCGAAACACGTAAAAATAGTGGTGACGTATCCATATTATATCTAAACAAACTGATAATTACTATAGCTAATCAAATATAGGTGGATTTCTGTGACAGTTGTGGATCAAGTGTGAAACTGACTATTAAATTACGCCGTCGGTAATGATTATATGAGAATAAATTAAAATGCGACGTCAGTTCAAAGTTATTCCATGACGATAACTAACTTGACCTCCTATGCATACGTAGATTATATTTTATACTAGGAATTCTATGGGACAGCTAGGGTTCTCACGCTATTGTGATATCTGATATGGGTAATTCCATATTCTTTCGTATCGGCAGGAACAACCGAAGTGCTTACGAATACCTCATGCCGTGATAGAAATACAGAGTCGCTGGGAAATCGCCACGCAAAAAATTGCTATACCATAAATTTTGACCGCGTAGGTATCGCAATGTTATATGATATGACGGCAGTATTTTGTTTTGATAATCGACAAAAAAAAACCTATTCTAGGTGGCAGCAACGGTCTAGAATCGTGTGCTGAATTCATGGTTAGTTTGCGTGTGATCTCCTTGACAAGGGCCACCGTATATAAGCACCCAGTCAGCAAGATGGTAACAGGGCTGACTTCAATAAAGGCAGGTTAACTCATAAATGATAATAATGTTCATTTCTGTAAATTTGTTCAAAAACACTTTTACACGACAAATATAAATAATGCTTTAAAACTAGCTTAGATCGGTTTGTCACATCCTACTACTCTGAACAGAGAGACCGAAATAAACTCAGAAGTCAGTCTCTTTTAAATATTGAGCATGCAGTGTCTGAGATCGTATTTTGAGGAATGTTGAGCATTCATGGTTATGTTTGATAAGATTTACTACCTCAACTCACATCATCATCAACTTTTTAGCCGAAAATGACCACTCCTGGACATGGGCCAACCCTAATTTGGGGGGGTTTGCCATAATCGCCACGCATGGCAGGCGTGTTGGCGATTGCAGTATGGTGGTAAAATACATAGAGAACGCTGCTGCCCATATTCTAGTAAGTCTTTTAGTCGTCTTTTACGACAACCACAGGTAGAAATGGGGTGATGATATTGTTTACGTCCGTTACCTCACGGAACTGTTGACTACCCCAACTGTTGAACATTTAATGCAAAAATATTCTTATTAAGAAAAATTTGTGATCTAAGTATTTGTTAGCGGGCCAAGATGACAACGCTTATCGGTCAGTGCAATTGTCCGTAATGACAAACAAAACGGCTTTAGAGTAAACAAGTTGGCATCGTGTCTCTCCGCAATTCTTTTGTCTTCTATTTTGTAAACAAATGCAGAATCCGAAATTTTATTAGGTACAATTAGATGAAATTAATATTTCGAAAAAAAAAATAATCACCAAATCCGTCGCCAGGATTTAATAAGTGACTAAAAAATTAAGAAAATTAGAAACTTGCAACCCTGACCTAAACACTAGTGCAGCTTCAGTTTATTTATTTACTGACCGAGCTACGACCCCAACACCAACATTATTAACTATTGCTCCAAGCTTTACACACTGGGGTTGCAACTTATCAGGGTGGCAACTTATAGTACATATTGGACGTCTGAGACGATAGTTTAAGCAGAAGCGTTTTGTGGTAGAGATTATGTAAAACTACTGCTTTTAAACAATCGCAAAAAGGAAGCTACAGTCATAATGGGCAGGCCACATTAGCCGTAGAACCAATTCTTGTTGAGGAAGACATGTTCTTGGATGAAGACTGCGAATTGACAAACGTAAGATGGGGACGCTCTTAGGTTAAGTGGAGCGACGATCTGGGGCTCAGGGCCTGAAAGCCATGCGATTGAAGTGGCCTTTGTCCAGCAGAGGACTGCTATAGGCTGTAGATGATGCCAGTTTCTAGTTACTATATAATGCAATAAGGCAAATGGTTTTAGTGAATAGTACGGATCGCCATCGAAGTACTAGTGGCATTCTGGCTAACCATGGCTACTCTTGAGTGATTAGTTTGTATATAGAACGACGCTTTTAAAAGCAACTTCGTGAATATTTGTTACGAACCGCCTATCAAATCACTGGCTTCCGAATGTGACATCAAATTAAATGGCTTTTCTAAAGGCTATGCTGAATTGTAACTCAAATTCAAAGCGTTTACCTATTTCAGTTAAACCATTTACAGACATTTTTAAGGTCAAAAAGTCAGTCAGGTAGTACTAAAGTTGAAGCTATATGAAAGCGTAGATGTCTAAGGAGAAGAACGGGCAAGAAACTGCAAGGACCCTCTTCGAAATTAAGATATTACAAAATTTTGGGTACATTATTCTTGTAACTATCAAGATTTTCGAGCTCAACTATCAAGTAATTATAACAATTACTTGTTTATTTATTAATAGACGAGAGGTAAGGCATCGCTATCGGCTAAAGTATTTCAGTGCCTCGCAATTAATTATCTGTATTTGCCCGTAAGGACAATTTCATACAAATCGTATTGAACTCAACTCGCTCCGAGCTACGATAATAAGAAGTCAATATGTAGGTGATAGTTTAAGCATAAAATTAACATAGTCACTTGTTAAACTAATAGATAGCTTCCGGATAACATCCTGGTCTTGGTATTGCAATAGTCTAGTAGCAATTTCCTGCATTCATTACGCCACAGTTCACCTGTTGATTGTCTTTGAGACTGTGTTCGTAGTGGAGTGTGCCGTTTTGTAAATCAAGTATAATTGGCATAGGTACCAACTTGTCAAACACTACGTGTTGAAGCTTTGAGCCAACAGTCCAATTAGGTAGACTCATTAATAAGTAGACAAAGTTAGAACAGCCGCCATGTACTTGGGTACGCGTCGTGCCGTGCATCGCAATCTTTGCAGCCATCCTTACATACCTCGTCACTAATTT
Organism: Aporophyla nigra; assembly: GCA_947507805.1. Classification (NCBI taxonomy): domain Eukaryota; kingdom Metazoa; phylum Arthropoda; class Insecta; order Lepidoptera; family Noctuidae; genus Aporophyla; species Aporophyla nigra. The sequence continues at coordinate 4,098,547 of OX382291.1, read as the reverse complement.
CTCTGTTAGGACATCTGTAAGAACTATTTATCTAAATTCACTGCATTTAAGAACACTGATTGTATGGAATAATACATTAAACGCTTCGTAATACGTCAACTGGTACTAGTAAGGAAATTTGGCAAGGTGATTTTGTGGTCATTTCGCATATTTAGTCGCTTAGTTTAAGTATTTCGTTTAAAATACTAGTTATTTGGAGATATGTCGCATACACCTAGACAGACGTTCAAATATTTTGCTAATTGACTTGTAAATTCGGTGTTTACATTTCTTAAAAACCTAGAACTAGTCCGTCGTTTTTGCTAAGTACTCTGGCTAACTAGTAATTCGCGGAATTCATGTAGAGAAATAACTTTAAATGTCTATGAGAACGTTAATATTCTGTGGAATCTTTTAATCACGTGACTAGTCTTACAGTAAAAAAAAATTTTTTTTTTTAAATGTAGGTATTTGTGATATCAGGCACCCCACTTTTTTTCTAATATTTTCTACTTCTAAGTTTGATTTTTTAAGAAAACGTGTTTTTTAAACTAAGTATTCAATACTTTCATTTTTTTTTTTGATCGGCTAGCCACAATTGCGTGTTATTGCTATCCTGCACCCTAATTGCGAAACGCACAATTTATCAGAATCTGAATGGGATTGAAGATTATTTCTAAACCATTGCGTCATTTGTTTGAATAAATTGTCGGCTCAGCAACGTAAATAATGCAATGAATGTTGTTTAACTATGAATGTTAAACCAATTCCTACGGATAAAAAGTTCCGCAATTACCCCTCTGGTGTACCTGGCTAGGGTAATGGCACTTTATGAAATTATTATATTGTCATTAGTCCTTGATAAGTGTGCAGTTTCAAATGAATCCGACGTTTTGAAAGGGGTGACAATCACGTTCCTTTGCCTTTACATACCTATATAATACGTTCATACATACATACGAATCTAATAACCAAAAGCTTGCAACATTTATACCAAACTAACTACCCGACATTGTCCTGTCCAAATTTCAATTTTTGCATAAAAATGAAACAGTTTTTTTTTTTCGATATTTCGGTAGTTGATTTAGGTATTTCCGAAACCACTCCTGTGTTCAACAGAACAATACAAAAAAATAACAAATCGGTGATAATCGTTTTTGCGTTTTAGCGAGACTAACGAACAGCAATTGATTTTGACACGCTTTATATTAGCTTCACTTGTATGTTTGTATGTTAGTATGTTTGTTTGTAACCGACTCCTTATAGCGCGATTTTGACCCACTTTAAACGACCAGATTTCATTCAAACTTTGCACACCTGTCAAGGACCGATGACAATGCAATAATTTCATGAATTTGTGCCATTATGCTTGCCAGGGTTACCAGGACAGCAAAAAAACTGTCTTCGAAAACTACGCTGACATACGTCACAAACTAATTTGTGCCATTATCCTTGCCAGTGTTACCAAGACAGCAAAAAAAACTGTCTTCGAAAACTACGCTGACATACGTCACAAACTACGCTGACATACGTCTCAAAATTCGAAACACCCTAAAAATAGAAAAAGCGTGGGGTGCCTGATATCAATAAAAAAATACCTTAAAAAGCACCCCCCGCTTTTTTCCATTATTTTTTACTTTTTAGTTTGGTTTCAATGGAAGCGTGTTTTTTAGTTTTTTTAAACTATTATTTTTATATATACATATGTATGTATAAGATAAACTAGCGACCCGTCCCTGATTCGCACGGTTTACACAGATTGAGAAAACATGGAGATTAAGTATATGTTAATTGTTGATGTTACTGTAGTGTAGTATAAGTTAAATATTAATCTACTCATTATCTGGCTAGCCTTTTCCCAACTAAGTTGGGGTCGGCTACCAGTGTTACCGGATACAGCTGAGTACCAGTATTTTACATGGAGCGACTGCCTATCTGACCTCCACAACCCAGTTACTGGGTAATACGATACCCCTTGGTAAGACTGGCTGTCAGACTTTCGGACTTCTGACGACCCGTAACGATTGTCTAAGATCTACGAAAATCAGCCGGGATCAACGGCTTAACGTGTTTTCCGAGGCACGGAAGGGTATGTAAAGAAGGTCACCCATCCACGGACCAACCGCGGCAAGCGTAGCTAAACCTGAACGATCAACCCGTGCGGCTGTTATTACTTATACATATATCTTCCAGAATAAATTCTCTGAATGAAAGTGACGAACGCCTCAAAATATTTTGTATAGTTTAGAAGAACAAGTTCGTCACACAGAAAGCCACGAAATGCGACTTTAAAATTTACGAGCTTCTGGCCGCAACTTCGTTCGCGTGAAACTTTGGCCTCTGTCGTATCCCGTCGCCCGCCCGCGCTATTATTTCGTTGTTTAGCATTATTTCCGACATTTTTGTTCATTTGTCACAGCTCTAGTAGCCTATAACCTTCCTCAAGAATTGGGCTATGAAATGTAAAAAGAATTTTCTAAATCCGACTGGTGGTTCCAGAGATTACTGCCTACATAAAAAAAAAACTCACAAACTTTACCTCTTTATAATTATTGTTAATGTAAATATATTATACGTAAGCCTTCTGCAAGGCTTTAATTTAATTTTCAATAAAACAGTGGACACTCGGATTTCATTACCGGCGGCATCAAGCTTCCTGAACTGATATGACCAATTAATTAATCATGTAGGTAAATGCATCGTAAGGTCAATTAACGTCATTATACGTTTCAGCAGGTTTCAGGAGAAGTTATATACTGGTCCGTGATAAATGACTTTATTTTTGCAAGTAGGTTTGTACAAACATTTTTACACGTCCATCATATTTTTTAAAGTTAGATGAGGTCGGCGTTTCCTATCTGACTACTCTGAGAAGGAAGGCCGAAACAAACTCAGAGGTCACAGTCTCTTTTAAAGTCCAGACATAATCTTGTTCAGATCATGTGGATTGGTGTCTGAAGTGGTCTTTTAAGGAAAGAACCACACAGATTGAGTGGACCCATCCAATCAGTGCACGCAATTGTCAGTAATCATCATGCACCTCAACTCAGAACTTAAGGAGATCAATGATTCGACGAACAATACCAAAGAAAGGACATTTGTGTAGGTCGCATAAATTACTCAAACTGCCAGATCGTGATAAAAATTAAATGACAAGAAAAGGAAACCAGAAAAAAAAATACCCACTTAGTCTTCACATTTACAATAATTAAAACAATACAATACTTTAAAAGTAAATATTCATGTCATTGTATAAGTAAAATTCATCAATGGATTGGATAAAATGAAATGGTCATGTTGAATATATTCAGAAACTGGAAGCGAATTTATTTAAAACAGACTGTTTGTGACATTAGGTAGTGTTCATAGAAATAATTCCGAGACCGTGTGACGAATTATCCGCATACCATAACACGCGCGTTGCGGCGTGGAAACCGGAAAATTTCATAAATACCTACACAAATTTTCAACATTATTTTGCGCCGAAACTGAACATTCAGAAACAACAACTTAACTCAATTTAACATTCCTTCTTTCGATAGACTTAACCGTTTTACTCCCGAGCGGATCTGCGCGAACTAATAATTCTATAATTATGATCAATAAATAAATTGCTCGGTCAATTGAATTGAACCAAGCATGACCCGACGCAACGATATTTCATTTAGAATTATGACGCAAACCTCACTTCAGTTGAATGCACTTACAATCTTATGAAAATAATAAAAATTAATAACGTTAATCACTGATAGAGAGTCAAAGGTGCATAAGTTTGCTCTCTGGCGGCAAATAAGTAGGGCATCTTTGTCATTCTCAGAACATACGTACCATTCAGTTGCTTTAATAATGAATTAGACACAGGTAAATACAATGATTACTATGCTGTTTGGGACGTGTATGCTGTAAGGTTACTAGATACAGAATAATAACGTGGAGATAGACCAAACACGTTTCTACACCATTTATGATTTGGTCGCACCTAATCCTCCACTACTATACTAATAATAAATCTGAATAGTTTGTTTGAACGCACTTATCTCTGGAACTACCAGTGCGATTATGAAATGAATGAAATTAATTGCACCGATCCCAGCGTGGTTTGACCAGACTCGATTAATCGAATGAATCCCAAGATATGCACTAGCCTTTGAAGCCTCATGATTCATGGTGCTACATAGACCATTGCATATCAAGAAGTAGACCGGGAGGCGCTGTAATGGTAGGGAAGACGTGCTCTTAGGATAGGAAAGGATTACGAGCCTACCGACTATACAGCCTTAAATAAGCATTGGACTAGTGGAGAGAAGAGTGATATTTGTCTATAGGAGGGCATCTTTTCACGTCGTCGCCGGCATGTTGATCCAGGTCGAGCTTCACCGATGAAAAATAATTTTAGAAAGAAGAAGAAAAAAATACGTTTATTTGCGGTAAATATAATAATAATAATAATGTCTTAGGACACCCAACATAAAGTTATCTGATCCCAAACTAGGTAGAGCTTGGACTACGGCAACCAGACAACTGATAAACATACCTACTTATATATTTCGAAATTATGACTGGCCTGTTAGTCTAGTGGTTAGTGACCCTGACTGCTAAGACTGAAGTCGTGGATTCAATTCCCACCCAGGACAAATCTTTGTGTGATGTGCACAATCACTTGTTTTGTGTCTGGATGTAATTTATGTATAATATGTAAGTATTTAGAAATATTTAAGTATGTTAATCAGTTGTCTGGTTGCCATAGTACAGGCTCTGCCTAGTTTGGGATCAGATCAGATCTGATAACGTTGTGTTGGTTGTCCAACGACATAATTTTTATTAAATACATACATATTATAGATAAATGACACCCAGACACAGAACAAATGATTGTGCTCATCACACAAAGATTAGTCCTGGGTGGTAATCGAACCCACGACCTCAGTCTTAGCAGCCAGGGTCACTAACCACTAGACAAACAGGCCAGTCAATATGAAGCAAAGAAAAATGTTACACAACAAAAAATTTTTTTTTTTAAACTGGGGAAAATATGCGTCATATTCACACAAAACGATTTCATAGCCCAGTTCTTAAGGACGATTTTAGCTTATATAACATTACCTTACGACCCTCAGGAGCCGAGCAAATGGAAGTGAAAATATCGCAAAACGAAAAAAAAAAAAAAAAAAAAGTAACAGGCCGCAGCTATGAAATATGTATTTTAGAAGAGAACCTAGTATTGATATAATCACAATATAGTTTTTATTATCATTCATTCAAGTGACATCCTGCTATAATGAAACGCCTAGACCAACAACTATGCCTGGCATTTCATATGAAAGCCTCCAAAGAATATTGAGTCGAACCAACGCTGCTAACGATGGACGTGGTGGTATGAATAGTCCATTACATAGGGTGGTGGACGTTTTGTATTGAAAGCGGGAAGGGAGCGCCGACTTTGGAAAACGCACCATCATACACGATTTTAATGTTAAACCTATAGAAAGTTAGTTAAGCAGTGATTAGCATTGTTGAATTTATTTTGATTATTTCATACTACATATGATTGATATCACGAAAACGCTGTCGCACTCAGAGTGGTAATTGCGGAACTTTTTATCGGTAGGAATTAGTTAAATATTCATAGTTAAACAACATTCATTGCGTTATTTACGTAGCTGAGCCGACCATTTATTCGAACAAATGACGCAACGGTTTAGAAATAATCTTCAATCCCATTCAGATTCTGATAAATTGTGCGTTTCGCAATTAGGGTGTAGGTAAATATTCGAAAACGTGGTATAATTAATTACATATTACTTTTAGCAAAAGTGCCGTAAAGCTGAGGATCCCTGGTATGGACTGTTGTACGTAATTAAGTAAACCACCAGCTGGCAAATTAATAGCGGAGTTGACTGCCCCAAACCAGAAGTGACCTAAGTCGTGGAAACCTTTGGAATCTTTTGTAAGTCTCATGTGCTTTAATAGATTTGAAAGATACTCACTAGTTTCTTCTTCCGCGTCATCTGAGAGATCTGAGGAGCGGTCTTCGATTTTCTGAAAAGAAAAGAAAACGTGTTAATTATGTATTTTCATAAAATAGTACCGAAGAATTTTTTTTTTCATCTCTGCATGCTTTCCGAATTGGCGCAAAAACGGTTGAACAAATTTGGACGAAAATTTAGCACATAGATAGTTTTTTATAACCCGGATTAGCAAATACTTTTAATCCCAGTAACCCGGTTCCCATGGGATACATTCTGATACCCACGCGGGCGAAGCCGCTTGTAAAAGTTGATGATCAGTGCGAGCGAAGCCAAGTGGTCGAAGAAACTTAGCAAGTACCTACTTAACATAGTGCAGAACATTCTAACCCCAAAACAGGCATCGTTATATATTATTTAGTTCCGAATGAATGTGCATTTCATGAGAATGTTTGTAACTATATCGGTACTTTATACAAACTGAACCGAGTTGAAATTTGAGGATATTTCAAATAAAACATTTTAGTTAGGTAGGTGTAGGTACACAATGTTGTGGGTGAACGTCATAGCATCCATACTGAAACAACCTGCCTGCTCTATATTTGGAATGTACCGCTAAACCAAATCAGTCACTGTAAACGGTTGTGTGGTGATGTTACTAACGCCCTAAATTATCGACTGACAAGTTGACAACGCGTGGCGCGTGCCGCGTTGATGCGTAATGCAATCCGTCGGACCCTTTTTTTAAAAGACCTCACTATGTAAACTATTACTCATAGGAGCAGGGCTGATGTCGGAGACCACTGATAATCAGCGCTGTGCTGTGAGTCCCCCATAGCACAGCATCATGTTGAGAGGAAGCCTTCTTGTCAGTCACGATGCACCTGGGGCCGCCGACTATTCATCGTCATCATCATTTCAGCCGAAAGATGTCCACAGCTGGACATAGGCCTGCCCCAATTTGAAGGGGGTTTTGGTTTTGGATTGGCGATCGCAGTGTGGTGATAAAATGCATAGAGAAACCTGCTGCCCATTCTCCAGAAAATCTCTAAGTTTGTCCTTACGACACCCACGGAAAGAAATGGGACACCCACGGAAAGAAATGGGACACATACTATTAGGTAATCTGAATCATATTGAAGATTATTTTTAATCCAATTCTTCAAATGTTCAAAAAAATTGCCTGCTTGAGATTGTGGCTAAGTAATAATAGCTGCAAGGGTCGATCGATCAGGTTAAGACGCGGTGGTCCCGTGGATGGGTGACCATCTTTACATACTAAGACCGCTCCGTGGCTCGGAGCCGTTGGTCCAGGCTGTCATTCTTGAATCTTTGACAGTTAGAAGACCGAAGTCTTGAGAACCAGTCTTACCAGACAGGTAGGTATTAAGATAATAATTTAAAAAAAAAAACGTAAAGCTGTGTTATTCATGAAGAATTAACCCACCAGTGGACATAACACTTAGATAATGCTAACACAAAGGTATGTTAGCATATCTGGTTAAAACCTAATTGCATCAAAACTTCTACAAAGTAACTGCAACCCCAATGCTGATAGAAATTGATTTCGCTAAGTCAGTCTAAAATTCTCTACTTTATTTATTTCCATAATAATTATTTTTATTTTAATAAAAGAAACTATTTCCCTTGTCAAAGACCTTTCATTTTTACAACTAATGCAGACCACGAGAGTTGTTAAGGCCGCTAGACGTCGAGAAAAACGAAAAGTTAAATCAGTTTTCAGCGTAATTCCATTTATGAATGGCTGCTTTCCGAATGACTTCAAATGTTTATTTTTTAATAAATAAACAACATTTACCAACTTAAAATTTTAGTTTAATAAGAACCACGAGGCGCTGTGTCGATATCGCTTTATCTGTCTGCTGTGTCCATTGAAACAGTCTTGCTCAATAACGCGATTAGTACAATAACGCTGTTTAGGAGCTCAGCATCAGTCCACTTAGCACAAGAACCCCGCTGCTCCTCCGTCAATAACCTTTACTCTCATACTGAAAGTCAGTATGAACAACCGTACTTTTAACCTTCTAAATACTTTAGTGTTTACTTACTACTCTTGTCAGTTATTGCAATGGGAATTGCCCATCGATTGGAATAGCGGTTTTGGTAGAAACCGGATATGAGAAGTTAGTGAGCGTGCAACCAGACAATAATTGAAGGTATACGTAACAAGAGCTATGTATGTACTATACTGCCGGCGGTAGAAGGTTGAAAAAGCTTAGAAAAGCCACGCCATAATAGATACTCAAGTTAACTGACGTTGATATTTAATATCCTTTAGCACTGTTGCTAAAGGATATTAAATACATATCAAAGTCAGTTAACTAGTTAGTACTATTATAAACATCTACCCAGGCGATATTGGAACAGCAAAGGATGAAGTTGAGAAGATAATGCAAATCCAATTTCCTACAATAGCTAGCGATGAAAAAGTACAGCTTCCTTAGCCCGGACATTTGGCTGAACAGAATTCATAGCAGTTCTATTTCGATTTTCGTCGCTATTGGGAAACAAGACCGGAACCGAATCACCAATATTAATGATACGTGTTCTGTCGCCCGACTCAAATTAACACTGACGCAGTCATATGACAAACACGCGGTCAGTTCTAAAATATTCAAATGCTAGAAGTAAAATCAGTTGAAAGCGAAACGATTTAGCATCGCAATATTCATTCATCAAAATTATTTTTAGATGGCTTATGTTGTGCGTAGGTTTAAATCACAGACGACGAACTGTACTAATAAATAGAAAATATCTGTTTTTATTAGTGGACAGCATTTCTCCATTGCTCAACTGGTGTCCTCAAAAAATAAATATAGGTGTTAGCTTAGCTCTGCACTCGGTACACGTGTCAAATTATTATCTTGATTATTATTTTAGGATGCTTTACGTCGCCGCTCTGTTGTGTTGTGGTATAGCATAATGGTGGATAATACATTCACTGTAGACTAGACAGTATCTGATAAACGTGGAGACATACAGTCTCATGGTTGCGATAAGAGAACAACGCGGCTTTTGTCTGAGTGATGAAACGGATGAATAGATAATTAGGGGTTTGTTAATCTCTTGGCTTTGGCAGGGAGGAAATCAATCTTATGAAATCTTTTTACTGATATTTCTCCAGCGTCAGGCTCTAGGCTTCATGACTCATTAGTAAATTTTGATACGATGACGTTACTTTCAAATACCTACTTTAGTAATAATACGTAGAGTCTGGAACAAAACATATTAAAAAGTTTAAAATGTAAGCATCGTGAAGAACTGGCCATGTCCTAGAACCAAAAAATAACGAACTCGCAACTACTTTAACCGACTTTAATCCGTAATGAGCCCGCGTGGTGGATTACGGCGAGGACGGGACGAGGCCTGTGACCCAGTAGTGGGAACATTTTAAACTTACTATCTATCAACTCTCTTCATTATGCAATAGGCGGTACTACTCGATCGACTCAGAGGGCATGGTTAGCGTTAGGCAACTAGCTCAGAGGTGTTACATGATAAATACGTACTAGAAAAAACAGGCAGATATACATATGCTCCTCTGAGAACTACAAATCCTGCAGCTACGACGGTTAAAGTGCAGTGCGCGACCGATAAGAAGACAAATCAAGTTTTAAACAGAAACTTAAACGTTAATATGCGTCTGCGTAAGAAGCGCAGCTGCACGCGTAGCATGACCACGGTAGAAATGGGTTTTGTCTATTCTTGGTAGAATAGAGATAGAATTGTCATGCTACGCTGGCATAAAACGGTACAAATATTTCTACAATCTTAAATTTTGTCTTTAATCTTTCTAAAATCTGTAATTTTATCTATTCTTCCGTCGACAAAACCCATTTCTACGGTGGCGGTGGTCATGCTACGCGTGCAGATAGCCGTACCAGCTGCCCTTATGCGCCATCCCAATATCATTCACGATGAATTGCGTTGGGTATGATATTTCCTCAAAATTCGAATTAATGTACCGAGATATAGGTAATTCACATTTTCATTATTAGTTAGTCACCCATTGCGGTCAGGTTTACAGAAATATAGGAAAATCAGCTCTGGCCGCGACGTCATACCTGCCTATCGACAGTTTGCCACAACAAATTGAAATGATAAAATATTTGTAACATGGTCGTGTGATGGATGAAGATTACGAGAAGCGGCTGTAGATGGGTCTTCAGGAAATATGACTTCCAATATTATTGTTATTATTACTTATGTAAGCAGTAATACAAACAACTTTTAATATGTATATGTATACATTATTACAAGCGAGTACGGCAGCCATTGCCCGAGAGGAAATGACGCCAGTGTTGTTCCACTGTAATAATGAGTAGTAGTGTTGTACCACCTAACAATGTTGTAGTATTAGTAAACTCTGGCAGTATATATTGAAGATTTTTAGAGTTCTCGTTATTTTCTCCATTTTTTTTTTGTTTTAAATTATGTAATAAAAAAAATATATCACCATATGATTGTAACCACCGTTAGTTTATAATCAATTCCGTGACATTGTAAACTGTCGATAAGTTGTGAACTGTGCCATACTACTTATAATATAATATAACGTAATAATTTTCGATAGTTTATAATCTATCCATGTCAAATTGTGAACGAACCTGCACTTACCGACATGGTTCACAATCTGTCCGTTTTCATCACCGGTAAAATTGTGAACCGTCCTTGATTAGTCGGTCTTGGCGGTAGCCGAACGGGTCGCAGTAACTAAGCCGACCAAATACTCGTAGGTTAGGACCGTTTAGAACTCCGACTAAACTACTTAGAAGTTGGTTGCAGTTACTCAGCTATTTAGTGTTAGCGCAAGGTGCGATCCGTCGCATACAAGTTTGATACCAGTTCACAACTTCTCGGTTAGCCCTGGACAGGTTAAAACTATCGTAAAAGTACAATTAGTGGTCGCCCGGTTGTCGAAACTCGACCATAATTAATTTAAAACTTAATGTATTTCTAAAGCAATATTAAATAAAATTATTAGCTTTCTGCACTACTTCTCCATATAAACTTACTATGCCAAATTTTATACTCCTCCGATCGCGTAATTTTCGTAAAACCGGCCAAGTGCGAGTCGGACTCGCGCACCGAGGGTTCCGTACAAACCTGCAGGTATTCACGGTTTATGCATAAGGCTTATGTTTATGAAATTAAATGTTTTTATTTTATTTTTTATATTTGAGTTGACTGAATGAAAGGTAAATTGTGGTTTACGATTTATGACGTATTAAAAAAAAAACTACTTACTAGATCTCGTTCAAACCAATTTTCGGTGGAAGTTTACATGGTAATGTACATCATATATTTTTTTAATTTTATCATTCCCTTATTTTAGAAGTTACGGGGGGGGGGGGGGGGGGACACATTTTACCACTTTGGAAGTGTCTCTCGTGCAAACTATTCAGTTTAGAAAAAAATGATATTAGAAACCTCAATATCATTTTTGAAGACCTATCCATAGATACCCCACACGTATAGGTTTGATGAAAAAACATTTTTTGGGTTTCAGTTCTATGTATGGGGAACCCCAAATATAATTGTTTTTTTTTTCTATTTTTTGTAAAAAAAAAAAATGTGGTTTACAGAATACATCTACTTACCAAGTTTCAATAGCATAGCTCTTATAGTTTCGGAAAAAAGTGGCTTAGACATACTCGGACAGACAGACAGACAGACAGACATGACGAATCTATAAGGGTTCCTTTTTTGCCATTTGGCAACGGAACCCTAAAAAGGGGTACAAAGTTTTTGCTTCACATATTATATGGATAACTATTACCGTGAAGACCATATTTGTACGCCTTTGCAAGGTAGCACATAGTGATACAACTTTGATCCTATTTTATAAGATCACTAGCTTTTGCCAGTGGCTTCACCCGCGTATTATACATATGAATCCTTTCTCTTGAATGAGTCTGTCTATTGATGAAAACCGCATTTAAATCAGTTGCGTAGTTTAAAAGACCTCTAAGCGTGTCGCAGCGGAAAGCGACTTTGTTTAATACTATGTAGAGAAGAAATGTACCACAAGACTTTACCTATGTGTCACAAATAAATAATTTTGAATTAAATAATTTGTTTAATTGTAAATGTTTTGGTGTAGTTCACAATTGTTCAATTTAACGAGATAGATTTTAACAACGATGCAAATAATGAAGTAAACGTTGACATATTACATATGTCGGCAGCAATATTATTTAACAACTGCGAGAGACGGCGACTAGATGGCGCTAGTGGAACGTGCACCGGAAGCATCATAGACAAACCTTCACTCTTTCGATCATTTGACGTAATGTACAGTTCAGTAAAATATCGTAACTACCCTCGGCCACTAGCGACCGCCTTTATAAGGAGCTGCGCTGTTGAGACGGCACGCATTTCAAACGGATGCGTCTTGGTGCACGGACCACTGTCTCTCGACAGTCAGTACTGCCCGGTTATTGGATGTGGAACACTGTGTACACAGTTAGTACTATCCTTATTGCGGTGGGTGCATGGACCACTGTCCCTGACAGTCAGTACTGCCCTATGTGACCGCCCTCACTGCCTTTATTCGTTATTTAATTCAGTTTTATTTCATTTCTACATTTCCTAGATTTAAGATAACTGATTGTTCAATTAAATTAAAATTAGTGTATTGTATTGCCATAACTGAGTTTTACTTCTGATGTCTGGACCAAACCCGACATCAGAAGTGGGATCGGATTTTCCGCCCACCTCTGGCACTTCATCATCACAAAATATGCAGGAAGATATTCCGCTACCCACAAATAGTTTAGAAGCATTTCTTTCAAAATTAACTGATGCTCTACTACCCCGGTCCAATTCAGCACCACAACCTTTCATAGCGTTAGTACCTTTTGATCCTGACGACCCCAATTCAGACATAGGGGGCTGGTGTCGGCTGTCAGACACTATAATTAAAAGCAAAAATTTGAAAGGTGTCGATTTAATCATGACATTGACCCATTGTCTTCGAGGCCGCGCAGCTACATTACTGACCAAGATACCTCCCAGTCAATATCAATGGGACGATATACAGGAGACTTTAAAAGCTCAGTTCTCTCGCCCTATGCTTATTCAGGATCACTTTGACAGTATCCTCAAATTTCAACTTAATTCTAATGAGACCCCTGCTCAGGCATGTTTACGTCTTTGGCAATTGATTGAAAATTTTCCAACAACTAGAATTAAAACAGGACAGTTGAAAATCGATTTAATTGATCCTCATAAAGTGGTACATAGGAGACCGTATAGGTTATCCCCTCAGGAATCTAAGATAGTTGACGAAAAAATCGAGCAATTGTTGGCGGCAAATATTATTAGGGAAAGTTCATCCCCGTTTGCAAGCCCCATCATTCTTGTAGAGAAAAAGGACGGTAGTACACGCATGTGTGTTGACTATAGGGAATTAAATAGTAATACTCAACCTAATCATTATCCTTTACCTCTGATCAGTGAACAAATTGATAAACTTAATGGTGCTCATTATTTTAGTAGTATTGATATGGCCTCTGGGTTTCACCAGCTGCCTGTACATGAAAGTTCCATAGAAAAAACTGCATTTGTTACCCCAAAAGGGCAGTTCGAATATTTGGCTATGCCCTTCGGTTTGCGCAATGCACCTTCCATTTTTTCAAAAGGCTATTAATACTGCTCTGCAGCCTATGAATGATGAAAGAATTCTAGTTTTCATGGATGATGTCCTTTCAATTTCCACAGATATTAATGAGGGGCTTGACCGTTTAGACAAATTACTTAAAACTCTGTCCAATGCTGGTTTCTCGTTTAATTTAAAGAAATGTTCGTTTCTGAAAGTTCAAACTGAGTACCTTGGGTATATAGTTTCAGCTGGGGAGATTAGACCAAATCCAAAAAAAATACAAGCCTTAATTAATGTTCCAACGCCAAAAACTGTCACTCATGTTAGGCAGCTCATAGGGCTGGCAACGTATTTTAGACAGTTTATTCCTAACTTTTCCCAAATAATTCGCCCTTTATATCCCTTGACAAAAGGAAAAGGCAATGTTAAGTGGACCCCTGAGCATGACCAAATACACAAAAAACTTATCCACATTTTGACGTCTGAACCAGTTTTAAAAGTTTTTGACCCTTCCTTGCCCATTGAACTCTATACCGATGCAAGTAGTGCGGGATATGGTGCAATTCTTATCCAAAAACATAATGATACCCCTCATGTAGTAGCATATTATAGTAGGAAGACCATAGATGCAGAAACGCGATATCACTCTTACGAGTTAGAGACTCTTGCGGTAGTAAAAGCAATCGAACATTTTCGTCATTATTTGCATGGACGAAAATTCACCGTATTTACCGATTGTAACTCCCTTAAAGCTTCTCACTCTAAACGTGATTTGACTCCAAGGGTTCACCGTTGGTGGGCTATATTGCAAGCTTATGATTTTGATATCGTGTACAAAGAAGGTCGAAAGATGGCTCATGCAGATTTCTTGTCTCGCAATTTGTCAAACACAAATTATTCTGAGCCCCGCAAAGTAAATTTCCTTGAATTAGATAAAGGTTGGTTAATTGTAGAACAAGAACGCGATTCAGAACTTTCTGAAATAATAGCAAAAATCCGTAATAATCAATTACCTGAAGAGATATCGCATACGTATGATTTAAGACAAGGAATATTGTATAGGAAGATAGAACGTAGAGGAGTTTCTAGTTGGCTACCTATTGTACCACGTTCTTTGGTTTGGTCCCTTATTAACCACGTTCATAATGAAATAAAACATTTAGGTTTTGACAAGACTTTAGACAAACTTTACGAATTTTATTGGTTTTCTGATATGGCTAAATTAGTCAAAAAGTTTATTAATTGCTGCGTAGTATGTAAAACTGCTAAAGGCCCTTCAGGTGCACAGCAAATGCAGTTGCATTCAATTCCTAAACATCCAGTCCCTTGGCACACAATTCACTTGGATTTAACCGGAAAACTTTCGGGCAAAAGTGATAAAAAAGAATATTGCTCAGTTTTAATAGACGCCTTTACAAAGTTTGTACTGCTGGAATATACACCGGCCTTAAGCTCTTCATACGCTGTGAGAGCAATTAAGAATGCTGTAAACTTATTTGGTGCTCCGAAGCGCATTATCGCAGATAGAGGACGTTGTTATGACTGCAATGAGTTTAAAAACTTTTGTAATAATAATGGAATAGAGCTCCATTTAATAGCAACTGGTTCTAGTAGAGCTAACGGGCAGGTTGAGAGAGTCATGCGAACTTTGAAGAGTATTCTTACTGTTATAGAATGTAATTCTAATAATGCTTGGAAGGATGAACTAGGAGAGATCCAACTTGCTCTTAATAGTACTCGTTCCAGGACCACAGGTTTTACGCCTATGGAACTGATGTTTGGCATTCAAGGTTCCTCACTTAGTCTAGCTAAAATAACTCCTAGTTCTTCTGAACCACCTATAATTAATGTTGAAACGGCTCGTTCATCCGCATCAGAAAATATTCAAAGAGTAGCTAACGCTGACACTATACGGTTTAATAAGGGAAAAGCTCGGATTAAACCTTTTGCAGTAGGTGAATTTGTTTTCGCAAAATGCGAAGCAAGACATCAAACAAAGTTAGATAATAAATTTAAGGGGCCTTATAAAATAGTCACCGTATTAGATAATGACCGTTATGAACTTAAACATATTAACGGTTCTAACAGAATTTATAAATATGCACATGAAAATTTAAGGGAAGGACCTAAAGGGCAAGAAAGTTATTTAGAAATTTGCGAAAATTATAGTGATGAAAATGATGAACGGACCGTGACGGCAGAAGATGAGCTCAGTACGTCTTTTGTGCCAGTAAATAATGATATGACCTCAGACTCGGAGGAAACTCTTACTGTAAGCTCTCGTACATTGACTGCACATGATTCAGAGGAAACACTTTCTGTAAGCTCTGGCACATTGACTGCAGATGATGCAGAGGAAACACTTTCTGTAAGTTCTCGCACCTTAAGTGTAGATAATTCCGATGCTATAATGGAATCTTTGGAATGATCAATTACTATGTGGTCTCTTCTACTTTTGTGGAAGATGGTTGTTTTAGCAAATAGAATATAAAGATCTTTCCTGTTGTTGTGGGAGATGATCTGTGATGCTCTGCAGGAATCTCACCTGCTTTAGTGGGTGACGATTCAGACCAGAATGTTTGAACTGTATTGGTGTTCTAATAAGATCTCTTGCTGTTATGAGCAATGATGTGTGAGATGCTGCAGGAATCTCGCCTGCTTTAGTGGGTGACGATTTAGACCAGCTTGTTTGAACTGTAGGGGTTTTCTGTTGTAAAGAAATACCTAGACCAGTGATATTTGCTATTAAGCTATGTAACGATGATGATGATGTGAATTAATTAGTATTATTATTATTTTTAGATGAATAAATGCACTCGAGGACGAGTGATTTGTCAGAATGGCCGTGTCGGCAGCAATATTATTTAACAACTGCGAGAGACGGCGACTAGATGGCGCTAGTGGAACGTGCACCGGAAGCATCATAGACAAACCTTCACTCTTTCGATCATTTGACGTAATGTACAGTTCAGTAAAATATCGTAACTACCCTCGGCCACTAGCGACCGCCTTTATAAGGAGCTGCGCTGTTGAGACGGCACGCATTTCAAACGGATGCGTCTTGGTGCACGGACCACTGTCTCTCGACAGTCAGTACTGCCCGGTTATTGGATGTGGAACACTGTGTACACAGTTAGTACTATCCTTATTGCGGTGGGTGCATGGACCACTGTCCCTGACAGTCAGTACTGCCCTATGTGACCGCCCTCACTGCCTTTATTCGTTATTTAATTCAGTTTTATTTCATTTCTACATTTCCTAGATTTAAGATAACTGATTGTTCAATTAAATTAAAATTAGTGTATTGTATTGCCATAACTGAGTTTTACTTCTGATGTCTGGACCAAACCCGACACATACATCAAAGGAGGCAAAGTATTTGCTTATAGTTTATTTTATAATAATAATGATGAGTCAGGGCGTGGGAGCCTCAATACTTGTAGTCCAACAAGGAGAATGTTTAGTATTTATCAATTTACTTGTATAAATACATATGGTTATATACCCTACGCAGTGAGTGAGGGACTATTATGTATTCTGTGGTGAGGTGCGGTTTCCCTATGTATGTAAACAATGCTGGTCGTTTTGTTTTATTTTCAGTGTTCCTTTAACCATGTGCAGGTTATTTAGTTATTTCACGTCATGAAAAAATATTTAGTATTATCCACAATTGTGTTTGTTGGAGTGGTGTAAAATCGATGCACAGTCTTTTGCAATGGCTTACGAAGCCGTTTCTCTTTTTGACCGTCTGTAATTAACCATATAGTGAAAATTAATAAAAAAAATGTTTTCATGTTTATGGCGTTTTATTTTCCTAATAACGTATTATCGGCTTGTGGCTAAGTAATCACAGCTGCGCGGTTCCGTCGATCAAGTTAAGCTACGTTTGCTGCGGTTAGTCCGTGGATGGGTGAACATCTTGACATACCAAGTCCCCTCCCTGCCTGGGAAAGCAGGTTAAGCCGTTAGAAGCCTTGAAAGTCCGAAAACCTGTCACTCCAAGGCCTGACGTATTACCCAGTAACTGGGTTCTTGAGGTCAGATAGGCAGTGTCCATGTAAATTACTAGTATACACCTGCATCCGGTTAGACTGGAAGCCGACCTCAACATACTATGGAAAAGGCCAGATTTTTCTAATACAGTCATCATCTGCCTAGCTTTTACCCAACTATGTTGTGGTCGACTTCAAGTCTTACCGGATGCAGCTATCTTTCTAATAAAATAACATGTCTTATTTAATATTTACATAGTGTTACATTTGGAAGCTAACTAGGAGTTATTTTCCGATTAATTAGCATTAAGTGAGTGAAAAATAACGATATTACCTAAGTTCGTCTTAATAATTAACGATTTTGTCAGCTACACACCTAAAAAATTTGGAGTAGCGCGTGTATGTCTAAATGCATTCACAGAGTACGTAGTCCATGCCAATAATAAAAATAAGCGTAAATTGTAAAGATAATATTAGGCACAAATGAATCTACAGGTAATTAATACTGAAAGGTAATTGTGCAGTTGGAGTGCGTTGGAGCAAGTTACTTTGTATTAAACTCATCTTTTAATAGTTATTTAACAACCTTCATAAACAATAGCGAACTAGTTTCAACAAAGCGCCCTTCGTAACCGTTAGTTTTCAAAAAGTTCATTGTTAATTCCGCTGTTGTGATTACTTTCAACTTTGAATTAGTAATTAAGAGATAAAGAAAAAAGATTAAGAGATAAAAGATTTTAAATAAACTTTGCAGTAAATTGTTTCAGTTTGTGTTGCCGCTAAAGAAACTTTAATAGTTCGTTAGCGGATCGATGTGGTTTTTTAAACCCTAAATATTTATAAAAGGGTTCAGCGCAAAGGGGTAGAAACATAAGAACATCACACATGCACGTTGGACGTTATTCAGTGGTCTTGAATTCCTACAAAAATCCTATAAAAAACACTTTCAGTTTTTCCAAACATCTTCTACAATCTAATACAAATCGGTCCAGCCGTTCTCAAATGACCCGCTAACCAAAGAACAGTCATCGTCAGACGAAATACGTCCACTGCAGAACACAGTTTGCCATAATCGCCATGCTTAGCTGTAGGCAGCAGATTGGCGATCGCAATGTGGTGGTAAAATGCGTGGAGAACGCTATTACCTATTCCATAATAAGTCCCTTTTTTTTTTTTTTTTTTTTTTGGATGGGAAATCCTCAAATGACTTCTCCCGCTCTGGGTAGAGCGGGAGGGCGTGTCAGACTTTTACTGACTAAAACCCACCCGTGTTCCTTCAGTTGCCCATGTGCCAGGGTCACGGTACCTATTTCGAACAATCGCGCGACCCCGGCAGGCATCGGTCCTAGCAGACCCCTTCAGTGTTGCTGACATGTCTTTCAGGCGCGCGTGGAACACTACGCGCCGTCGACCCGAGCCTGGTCCTTACCGGGCGGCGAGCTACCCATTGCTCGCCATCCGCAAGCTCGCGCCTACGGTGGCCGGGAGTCTGCTATCGACTCCCGACGCCCGGGGCGTCTCCTCCTGCGGCGGCTAGGGACGTGAGGGCGCAGAGACTGCCACTCCCTCACGCGCCCCGCCTCCTCCTTCGCGAGCATTACTGCTTCGCAGAAGGAGGTGACGGCTTCCCATGCCCTCTCGCTCCCAACCATGGCTCGCACCAGGGCCGGACGCGAGAGGTCGCCGTCGCCGATCGCCTCCACGAGGACACGGCGGTGCTCCGCCCAAGCAGGGCACACCTCCACCGTATGCTCCACCGTGTCCTCCAGACGATCCTCGCAATGGAAACACCCGGGCGATAATAAGTCCCTTAGTCATGTTTAAGACACCCACGGGAAAAAATGGCATAGCGTTATTCTTTACGTCTGGAACGGTATTTCGTTTTTATTTGTACATATATATGTAGATTATATATCTAAGCACATATCAT
The DNA here is from genome assembly GCA_947507805.1 of Aporophyla nigra. Classification (NCBI taxonomy): domain Eukaryota; kingdom Metazoa; phylum Arthropoda; class Insecta; order Lepidoptera; family Noctuidae; genus Aporophyla; species Aporophyla nigra. Next base: position 4,079,056 of record OX382291.1, on the reverse strand, counting down.
GCAAGTGAAAAGCTTTGATGCAGAGATGGTGGCAGACATGGCGAACCTAACCACAGAAGACTAAAAGGGCGAACGGAGAGGTCTAGTGATAACATCCTCAACGGTAAAGATAGCTGTCAAATAAACGTGTACACAAACAAGCAGCAAAATCTAAAAAATAATAGTTTAAAAAACTAAAAAACACGCTTCCATTGAAAACCAAACTAAAAAGTACAAAATAATGGAAAAAAAGCGTGGGGTGCTTTTTAAGGTATTTTTTATTGATATCAGGCACCCCACTCTTTTTTTCCATTATTTTGTACTTTTTAGTTTGGTTTTCAATGGAAGCGTGTTTTTTAGTTTTTTAAACTATTATTTATTTTCTATTTTTTAGGGTGTTTCGAATTTTGAGACGTATGTCAGCGAAGTTTGTGACGTATGTCAGCGTAGTTTTCGAAGAAAGTTTTTTTGCTGTCCTGGTAACCCTGGCAAGGATAATGGCACAAATTTATGAAATTATTGCATTGTCATCGGTCTTTGACAGGTGTGCAAAGTTTAAATGAAATCTGGTCGTTTAAAGTGGGTCAAAATCGCGCTATAAGGAGTCGGTTACAAACAAACATACAAATATACAAACATACAAGTGAAGCTAATATAAAGCGTGTAAAAAAAAAACCAACGACTAACCGACACTGTACTACACTTGCAGAAATAAGTATCGATTAAACTAAAAAAGTGTAAATTCTTGCCTACGAAAATCAGACAAACAAAATATCACGTTACCCAAGAAGCGACTCTATTAAAGTAGTATTTAACATGAATCGACAAAATGAAAAGAGTACGAGTCCCAAATCAAAACCGCAGCCGCAGCCGCAGCCCGGAAAAACAGGAAAATTTTAAATAGTCTCACAATATACTCATACTATACACAAGAAGCGACTCCATTAAAGTTGTATTTAATATTGTATCGACAAAATAAAATGGGTGTGAGTCCCAAATCAAAACTTCAGCCTATTTAGTCCAACTCCCGAAAATGCATAGGAAAATTTAACGACTCACGTACTCAAAAAGCGACTCATCCAGCTGCATCTAATATGCATCGACAAAATGAAATGATTGTGAGTCCCTAACTAAAAAAAACAATTATACCCTATTTAGTATAATCGCTAAAAATGCATAGGTGAAAACGCGGTCTCAGGTTACACAAGAATCGACAAAATGAAATGAGTGTTCCAAATCGAAATTTCAGCCTATTTAATCCAACTCCCGAAAATGCGTTGGAAATTTTGAAACAAGCTGACGTGTTCACGTTCCACAAAAAGCGACTTGTCCAGTTGCATCTAATGTGCTACGACAAAGTGAAATGAGTGTGAGTCCCTTACTATAAAACCTTTACCCTTTTCAGTCTAATCGCTGTGAATGCATAGGAGCACTCACGATACACAAGAATATTCTCGTTCCGTTTAATTTGTATCCACGCAATATTATTAGGTTAACCTCCTGGCTCTAACCCATTTAACCTTCACAGTGTCTCGTGTCTACACAGGAACGGAAATGAAGTTAGCGTGCACCACGATCCGGACTGGGGCGACATGCTTATTTATACACGGGATGCACACCTTTTGAAGACTCGAGACTCGGAAATAGGCGCCACCGCGACGTCTCAGCATTCATAAATTTCATTACCTTAACGTTCTATTTCTCCCACTAACTGTGCTGGAAATGGTTTCAACTTCCAGCCGTAATATATACATTTTAAATAAGATGTAACTGTCTGGTCTTTTAGGGGTTGGTTTTGCGGCCGATTATGTAATTTGTTGTCAAACTGCAGTCAGTTAGATTTTGACGACTCAATAATTGGGTTACCCAAAATTCTATGTGTCGCAAAGTACACATCTGCAGGTATGTGTCAGGCTGTGTTGAACAAAATATGATTCCCGATTGTAACACGTATGTATTTCCAGAATTATAAGCGTTAAATCATGAATACATCCCTCTTAGTTCATTTAAACCCATTTAATATCAGACTATTTCTTACTTTAATATGAGAAAATATTTGATAGAAAATTTGGATTTCCCGAGATACCTGAGCTCATCCACCTTAAAGAAGCTTCCATAATGTGAGAGCAATCGGAAATATTGTAAAAATACTGGTAACTCGGGTTGCATCGGCAAACGGTATAGAGCCAATCAAATTGGCTGACCTAAGGCAACGAGCGCAGCTAACGGCAAGAAAAATTTCGCACCGATTCTGAAAGGACCCGCCAACTGTAGTATAATGTTGGAGATTTTCAGGATGCATCTGAGAGATACTTATTTGGTCATGTAGTAGCTTGTTTGGGGACGAGGGTAGTATTGAATTGAAAAGATGGAAATAAACTAAGTTGCTGTAACGGATAAGCTGTATCCTCCGAGTTTTATGTTTTGTATATATATAGTCTTTTATAAGTGCATAAAGGCCAAATTATTATTAATTTGCCTTGTATAGTTCTAATATTAATCACTGCAGGCTACAGGGCATAGCAATAACGTAATTTAATGCCGCGCATTTATAACTGACTAGACGTAATGTGACTGTGTGACAGCGGCCACAATATGCCTATCGGTTGGCTGCTGACAACAGTGTTTTGAAACAATTGCAACACCACCGCACTTTTAAATATGTTGACGTGGTCAAGATGAAGGTAATTCTAGAGTTCTGGTTCGAATTATTATCAAAACAAAATAAATAGGTTTGGTATTAAAACAACCACTAAAACCTACCTTTATTATCAAAAGTGCTATCAATACAAGCGTTCATTGGCTCTACAAGATTACGTCATTATGTAGTTTTGATTAAGTAATTTGCTCATAAGTTTATTTATTCTTGAGCACCCATATTGTTCATCACTTTACTTATACTAGATATATCGATTTATTGGATTTGCGATTATATTCTTTCCAGATAGATCGAAGCCTGTGGTAAATGGGGGTCAGCAGTGCTCACGGTTACTACGAGAACGATTCTTACATCGTTCTCGTCACACCAGTCCTACACCAGACTCTCTTTTATTCTCCAATAAAGTATTTTATTTCTATTTCATACGATAATACCTATTGAAAGTAAATCTTTACAACACAGGCGCTTAATACACAATTTATATGCAGTTGTCAATTAGAAGGTGAAGCGAACTTTAAATCAAAACAATACTTTGTTTGTCTAGCGAAAACAATTCAGCGATAAATATGGCTAACATGGCGATAAAGTTATGTTGAGGTAGGTTTCCGATGACTGATTACACACACATAGCCGCTGTTAGTAGGGCGCCTAGCAGTACATATTGAATGTGAAGAAAAGCACGTAAGTAAGACATGTATCGAGTCTAGGCTAAATGACTGGGCGTACTTTCGAAAGTGATATTCTCATAATTTAGTCGTTTATACAAGTAGTTTAAAGACAGTACTGAATTATTAATCTGGATCCCAACTATGTTGGGTTCAGCTTCCAGTCTAACAGGGTGCAGCTAAGTACCAGTGTTAGGTATATATAGCAATTTACGTAGTTGTTATTTTAAATAACAACGTTGTGTGAAACATGTGATGTTCCCTGTAGCGTTAATAGTGTGTTATGTTATAAATTATGATAAACTAGCAGGGCCGTAATCAATAAATTAATTACGAATCTACATATTTAAATTAGTCGTGGAGGCGTTTTCGATATACCCACTTATTGTTCTATTTCATCTCTTGGGACTTGGTAACATGCATGTTAATTGGTATGACAGCTGTTATAGAATACAATGTCGATTAAAAGCGTATTTAAATATTAGGATGAACTCTATTAAAAACATTTTAAGAAACCTAAAATATTAAGAAGTGTTTTGCAGTGTATCTGGTTGATATACCTAATACTGTTCTATTCCATTCTTTGGCGGTCTCGGGTGACACTTTTGCAAGCGAATTTAACGGATAACAATGTCTTCGTGCATTTTTCTTCTTTAATTTTTCTTCTTTTCTTTATGTTAGTTCATCTTGCAGTGTTGGAGACGATGTAATCATATGATGGTGATATTTAGGCTGAAATTCACTATGGCCATCGTGTTCCTTTGACGATAATTATATGTTATAATATAATGAATACTATAAGCTAGAATGGGAAGAAATCAATAAGTTTTTAGAATTACAAAATTGCTAGATGACCAATTGGTACCATGCCAATACCTTGTGAAAAGGTAGGAGAATATGGAATTTAAAACTTTATTGATTTCGGCTTATCCCTGGCGTTTAAATATCCATGGATACCCAAAGCACCCACTTCATACTTGCAAGTATTGCTTGATTTTATTTTAATTAATATATAAATTGAAATATAAGGTACTCGGGGAGAAATCAATAAGGTTGCGGAGATACTCGATGCCTACTCCCGATGAAAATGCATCCAGAATAATCCGTGATATGGGAGCGTTGTATTAACGAGCTTTAAACTTGAGGTATTTTAATGCATATGTGAGCCCGGCTCTGCAAATTTCATCAATATTTTTCCGGGTTTGGGTTAATTAAAACTGGATTTAACTTCGTCGTCACCTGCCAACCCTTCTCTGAATGTTTTTGCTGTCGGCTTGAAGGTGCGGCTAAATATTTTGCACCAAATTGTAGCCTTCTGATCTTGAGCTTGCTGATATGCGAAGTTTAGGTATATTGAAGGTACATTTTTGGGTTGCTGGTTACTGGAAACGGTTGTCAAACTTTATTTTTGAGGGTCAGCGGATAAGTTAAAACGAGCACATAGTAACAAAAGCGCAAGTAATTAGTGAGAAAGGGTTTCCTATTCAAGAAATTAATACGGTAAACGAAGCTTGACTTTGTAACCTCCAAACATTGTTTCAAACGTTTAGAACGCTTTTGACACGGTTATATATGGTTGACTTGCATGTTACCTATATTTATCCAAGTTATTAATACCTGCAGTCTATCTCCGTGGCGTTGGAATATTGAATGCCTCCCTCGGAGCTCAAAATCGGATGTTGACTTACGTGCCGTTTATCTGCCAATTTGTCTCAAACATGAACATGAAACTGATGTAGTGTGCTGTGTGATATACAATCTAACTAGCAGCAAGGTTTAATTCCTGTTGGTTGTTTGAAAACACTTCCGCGAACGGAACTGTTTATAGAGAATTGTTTTGTTTGAATACTAATAATATGATGTAGTTTTGATTATTTGCGAAAGATTTTCGTTCTAGTTCATTAGATTGATTTGATTCCGTCGAGACTCAATTAGCTCTTTCTCTGTTCCTGTACACAGATCTACTAAGTTATGGCTGTTCAACTATTTGTGTCTGCTTCGCGGATAGTGAAGTGTTAATGCAATGTATGTGTAATTCTGTAGTCCGAGGTGATTCTGTTTATCTCGAATGCTGGTCAATAAGATTGGTGACTCCAGAGCTTACTCCTCGAACTCTGCTGTTGCAAGAGCTTGGGTTTCGACTAGATACAATACAGGTAGCTGATTCATCATCCCGCTGCCCTACTTTGGCCATTTGTTTGATATCATTCCACTGCGACCAGATAATGTGACGTTTGAGGAAGTTGGATGATACCTATACACTGATGGCTTACGTCATCATCAGTAAACGTTTAAATAATGAATTTCGTAATTCGACAATTTGATGTTTTCCACGCAACCTGACTTTTGTTCTATTATGTAATATGTTCGTCTCCTCAGAGTGCCAACACCATCTCATAACTAAATAGCAAGTAAAGCCGCGTGTAAATAATAGTCTTGGCGACCTTATATATTTAATTAACATAAACGGCTATCATCGATACCTAGTAATTTCCATTTTTTCCTATAGATGCTAGCAACAAATGAGTTGAATGAGTGACCTTTTAAGTATTTTCCTCCATATGCAAACGGAGTAAGTAATTGCTTTTATGTAATTATCAATGATTCTATTATTTATACACGCTGGAGTGAATTACTGCTTTTGTAGCATGTAATCTTGTAAGTACTATGCTTTAGTAAAACATTGACGTCACGCGCTCGACCAAAATTTGACGTAGGCGCACGCAGCAGAAATATTGAGGGGAGGGGGCTACGCTAAGAGCAGTTACCTATGTGCGTAGTAACAGTGTGTAGTAAATACTAATATACATGCACAGACACATGACACGTACTGAAAAATTCGTAATATTTTGACTAAAGCTACTAGATATTTGGACTATGGGTACTGACAGGTATTAACAGGATTCTTGTGCTTTAGTCATCCCTAGAATAATACTTGTAAAAGATTCTTTGTCAAAATCTGTCCACTGAAGTAGTATGAGAGAAAATTGGGAATAGGTCCCCCTGACTCACCTATGAGGTGTGAACAGACCTTCTTTTTTTTCGTTACCCTACCATTTCCTACACAAGATTTGCCTCCATCTTCATCCTTTAACCATCACAGTTGCTTCTTTGCAACTTTGATAATCAGAGTGATGGTACTAGTACACTTTGACAGCCATTAAGCATTTTGATGAACATCAATCATCAAAGTAGGTCATTGGTTCTGAAACTTGCATATTTGCTGTTTGTTTTTTATCAGTAAAATTGTTTCTTTGCATGGATTTTTCAGATTTTAACCCTGGTTTGTAAATAATGTTTATACTACAGCTTTCTTGTGTTTATTGCTGTTTAAGAGCCTGTATCTCTGGTTTGATAACAACATTGATAATAACAGGATAGCAGATATTTTTGTCATGGAGTTTCAAGTTTAGATTTTTTGACTAGGTAAAACAATTCTTACTATAGAGTTTATTTATATAATTTAATTTATGATATATTACTAACATTTTGTAGTGTATGTATTTAGTAAAATAGAATACAAATACATTGTTAGCCATTAATGTTTGAATAAAATCATTACTTATGAAAATCCATGTCACCGCGCTAGGTCTGCGCATATAAACTCCAAAAATACATTTTCTAATAAACTTGTTTACTCAGAACTATGTTTAGCATTAATGTGTAATGTCAAATACTAAAACTGAGCCAAGTAATTGTTACCAGATTGTTGCTAACCCTCACATGTGCATTAATTCAATTGTACCTTGTATTATATGGTTATTATACAATTTAACATGACTTTATGTGTCCTGGCAGACTAGCAGGCAGTCAAGGCCTCTTGCATTGCTGTTCTATTTTCAAATTGCGTGTGCTTATTACTTTTAATTATCTGTTGTTGTAATTGTTCAAAGGAGGATTAGTTATTTGGGTACAGCCGTGGGAGTGAAAAAATTTAAATATACGAAGAACATGCTTTTTGGTTACTTATTAATTCAGAAATAAACTAAAACGTATATGGCATGCAAATGTATTTGATAATATTTGAGTATAGCTCTTGTGTGAATTAGTTTTTTTAGTTAATTTAATAAGTACATAAATTGTGCCAACATTTCATTGCATTTTTTGCCAAATAATAGACATTCTGTGGTACATTGTCTTTGATTCATGAGAAATACAATATTTTAGTTAAGGAATGCTTATAGTGTGTTTATTAATTAAGAAATTTTAAGTTTAGTACATATGTAAGCCATGCCACAGTACAATAAGTCAAATTTACTGACTTTTTTATGATTTCTGACGTATGAGATCTTTAAATGGACAGTACTAGTAATTATTATTGTTTATCCATTCACCGAATAGGTACAACAGCTATAAATGGATTTAAGATTTTATATCCATTGTAAGAAAAGGAGTTTCTCCCCTCTGGATATGTTCAAAACTTAATATTTTTTCAACAAACTTTAGTAGGTATGACAGTAATAAGAAAATAGTTACCTAGTTTCAGCATTAAAAAGAATGGTTATATGGTCTGTAGATATCACATTCTCAAATCAATCATAGGAACAATCCTACAAGAGTGTTTCTACACAAATATACATAAGGCTAACAGTTCTACAATTAGCAGTGACTAAACATAAAGAGAAACTCCACTTTCACTACACATGGAGCATAGACAATATATTTACTACATGAGTAAACACTACAGAACTGAGAACACTCCTTCATAACAAAAATAGCATGCACGAATAAATGTGATCTAAGTCAAAATAAAAGGCATGCTTTACATCAAAATATTAGCTCTAATATAACTACACACGTGTAATTAGCATACTACGGGTTTACGCTAGTAAATAACATAACACACATTAATTAGAGACAGGTAAACATGTTGATGGCCAACAATTCACGACACGTTCACACAATGAAATAAACAATAATATGAATGAACAAAACCTGCTACGTGCTACTAAAGCGATGTTTAAATGCGGTTGAAGCTAATTAAAATGTTTACCAGTGTGTCTTGGTCGCCCAGCTCTCGGTAGTATGATTCACTGCTGCCTCTTCTGCTACCGACACACATCACTCTCCTCAAAGCTCCAGATACCATCGCACAGAGACCACATCGTTGCATATTATTATTAGCAATTTTGACGGCTTTAAGTTACCACGGGGTTTAAAGTTTCTCTGACGAAAACGTCGAGATCGTAACGACGAGAAATTTATCCCAAACACATCAAGAACTTGGATTCAGAGTAACATCTTTGAAATTATAAATAATAACAGTGTTTATGTGTCAAGATGTTAAGAAGACACAGCGTGCCTCATGTTTATTTCGAATATTTAGATGGAATTTATCGTATTTGCAGTAGGACACGCGATCGCGATAAGAGTTGATTACAGTGCTGGCGTACGACTACGAAAGTACGAAGTCGGACGGCGCGCGGCAGGCCGCCAGCCAAGTGCTGACAACTTAACGAACAAGCACCGAATGAATCTAAATGAACCCGAGCGCTCCTCGGTTTCGCTCACTCACTCTCTCGTTCGCTGATTCGCTCAGGTTTGACGCCGCCTATCGGAAAACCAGCATAACCGGAGCTTTGGCCTTTGGGAGAGGGAAACGCATATGCGCTACGCGATGCAACAGAACGAGATGCAAGCAGTTTTCCCAACTACATTTTGAATTTTGGCTGGTTTATCTTGCAAAGGCTTTTCAATATAATTTAATATAGGAACGGTTAGATAGTTCTACCGCATACTTCTAAAGTATAACGTAACTTACACATAGCCCTGCTAACGGAATCTATATACCTATATAAAAATGAATCCCTATTTCCCTTGGTCACGCCATCACGCGTGAACGGCTGGACCGACTTCACTTTTTGTTGTTGTTGTTGTGTTTGTAATTGTCAGGAGCAGGTTCTTATGAAAGAAAAAAAATAATAAATAATTGCGCGGAAAATTAGAAAATTTAAGAACACTTATTTAAGAATACTTAACAACCATATAATAGGACAATGTTAACTTTTTTATGTAACATTATGACATTTGACATAGAATTGACAGAATGCGTGCTCAAATATCATCAAAGAGACAGTACAACGTTTGTCGGGTCAGCTAGTTATGAATATATTTAAGAAGTAATTAAAATAGTTACTACTTTAAAAATAATTTGATAAGGGCTAAAGCTTCATTTTTTTTTGCAATTTGAAGGTCATTAATAGGCAGTCAGTCGATCTAATTGCGATTTGCGATCGTATCCAACTTTTACCAGAAATACTCATAAAATCATCATTACATCTTTTTTATGTTCATATTTTCCTATTGAATGACAACTGAATGAACTCATGACATTTGATGGCAATTCTAACTGAAGAAGTTCGATTATAATAATTGTGGTAAGCCCTATATTTGTTTTAGTCGCGAATCATATTTAATCAATTTATAACCAGACGCTGACCTGAAAATTGCAAAAACGTTATTAATTTTCGCGTCCTATATAAGCGCAGCTCCTTTAATGGATCATCCGCTTAAATTTAAAATGTCACCGCTTAGCTCGTGTAATGTTTTCTATTTTATCCATGGTTTTGTTTCACAAACTTCTTTTAATCTAACCTCTGTTTAGAACACAATTTTTCGTCCGTTCAGATTTGAACAATGGAATTTAAAATCATTAGTTTTCGATATCTATATACAACACGTGGGTACAGTATTGCCAGGTTTTTTAATTTGACCTATACTAGTAACCTAAAGGCTAAGTTCTAAATAAATACTTAGTGGTTAATATTGACGTATACAAATATGTCAATATAAACCAATTACGCAAAAAATTATATATGATCATTCAGTAGCATGATAGTGTGATGAGCAGGATTTCTTTAATATATATTGGTCCTTGGTAGCTCTGGACAAAGTGGAAAGATAGTATGGCGGCTTTTGCCCATCCGTGGGACACGAATGACTAATAATAATTAAATAGGCAGGCAGGAAGCACTGGTAGTTAATCTTCACACGTTGTTGCATGGGTAAAAAGGAGACCTGAGAAAGTTTTCCAGGCTGCCCAACACAACTGGATCCTTCTGCCAGCTTCTTTATTGAAGTAGTGACAGAGAGACATCACCGTAGCCCAACTTCTACCACTACTGCGCATAAGTTTCTATCTTCTTTAAACAATCCTCACGCTCCTGCGCTAGCCGCTACACAGACTCCTTCATAGCTTCGAGTACCGAACCATCTATGTGCATTATACTCAGCAATACGTGTAAGTTGTAAGTGACTTAGGTCTTGGCTAAATTCATTCAGAAGCCCACCAGCCTAGAGGCTTCTATTCATCCATAGGCAGTGCAGCATCTAGTCAAATGATTCCGTTAATACATATGTGTTACGGTCACAAATCACATTTTGTTCAACATACAACATGACACATACGACGTACCTACCTGCAAATTGTAAAGAAACGGAAGTTCGGAAGTAAAGATGCAACAAAAAAAAAAAAAAACATCTTTGTCCTGTTCTAAAACCTGCTGCCGAAGTTACACACTCACTATCGCAATCTTTACATATTGCTTTTTCAACTACGTTGCCAAGTAGACGAATTTAATAAAAAGTATAGCATTATATAAAAATGAACACCTTTTTAATTAAATGAATTGCAAATATTTAGTTATGCAATTAGGATTTACTTTAAATTTCACCGTATTCTCTTATGGTTAGCCCTTTGTATTTGCTCCGTGGGTTAGCCATTAAATTGATAAAGTAAGTAAAATAAGTATCGCAGAAATTGCAACAGGGCTAGACTGGATAACATTGCCACCTAGTCACAAACAGACGCTGTTAATGGTTTCCTATCTAGTACAGCTTTGTAGCCCTAGATGTCTCTGTTAACAGCCTGCGCGTTAGAGCTACCGTAGGCTCATTCCATATTAGTTCTCTATTTTACCACCCGTAATAAATGAAAGCTACAAAATTAATGCATATAGTGATACCAACATTATACAATGCTATATCAAAGCAAACGGCAAATATAGCAAACACCATTTGTGTAGTTACACAAAAGGTACATGGAGATTAAGTCCAAAATATATTTTGTAGCACAAAAAAAAACCGCTCGAAGTGGCGGAGCTTGGGGAGCGCCATGTCCAACAGTGGACGTCTTTCGTCTTTTTGTTTGATATTTTGTAGGATAGACTACTGTTGTAGTGACATGTATTTAAGTCAGAATATAAATGGTAAGTGTATTATTTCAAACTTCTTCTGATGCACATGAAAAAGTGAAATCGTTATGTATTGGATTAGGTATTTAAGTTACGTAAGTACGTTATTGAGATAAAACAGGGTCTTTTAAGATCAAATTATTAAATAAACTAACAAATAATATAGTTAAAATAAAAGTGTCAGGAAAAGAACTTTATGAAAACGAAATAAAGAAACAGTAACATTCAAAAATTATATTTATTCCCCTCACACAGTGTAATTCAAAGTACTATTTACACGAAAAGGAGCAAAAGATGACCAAGTAAAACATTTTTAGTCATCGTATTTAAAATGGATAATTGTGACGGTGCGGTAAAATAAATTAATTATTAAGAGAATTGAAATCTAAAATATTCGACTTGTTACAGTTTTGCTATACAGACATTTACTACTGTCACTTAATGTTGCCAAAACCAGCCAAAACAAAAGATGTTGAGAGAAAGCATCAGAAATTAAGTTTAACAAGGAAATAACTTCAACGTATTTTATTTAAGTCAGCTTGTCGAATTATTAAAATTAATATTTTTAATATTAATATTTAATAATAATATTTTTAATTTAAATATATTTGATTAGTTGCAATGCTGTCTCAGAAACTTCAGAAACGTTCCATTTCTAAGAATGCAACTTCAAGCAATGAAAATGTTTTGATAACCCCGCGCTCTGGATAGCAATAACCAGTGCTTTGATATAAGTCCCAAAATAATTGTAAATACTTAATATTTGTAAATCATGACTTTTGGCAATGGTAATTTTTCTAACATAATTTAGTATTTTATAAAAATTTCTTTCCATATTGTAGATACATTTTAGTTTAAATATTTTAGTTTAAATATTTTAGTTTAAATATTTACCGCCTTCTGAAATATATTGGGCCATTTTGGTGCTTGGTGTAGATACAAAATGCAAACAAGAATATGGAGGCTCTTCACCAATGTCTTCGGTACCAAAGCATAAATCCAAGTATGATAGGCTATTGAGAATAAATTGGTGGATAACATCATTCATATGTATGTAATCGTTATGTGTAGGTATGTGTGTGTTAATAACTTTGTATTGGAACAAAACATAGCTTGAAGCATTATATAAATACTTCATGAAATTAAATCGGCTTGCAAACCATAACATTTTTAAACAAAATATTGCTAGATTGAAACTTCATCCATTCCCAAAACCATTTCACAACCTGTATAAATTGTTTTTCACCCAGAAGGCCAGAAACTTATTTGACAGGTATTGTACCGTGTACGATGTAATGTCAAATGCAAACCAATACAAAATACTTCAAATGTCAGATTAGTATCTGAAACAAACCTACATTGGTGTGGAAAATAATTACAGAACATACTATTACAAGTCTGCACCCATAAAAATCTGTCAGACATAACAAAACAACATTGACGATCCATATATGATAATGATAACTTATGTCCTGTACTGGGAACACGTTTCATACTCGATTTATTGTTTTTACGCTTCGGCAGTATAGTAATGAAGTGGAGTCGGGACCCAGAACCGCACGGCCGGCCCTGTTTTTACATCCAATTTTATGCAAGAAATGAAAAATGTAACAAAAGGATTATAGAACTTTAGATTATCAGTATACTGTGGGGTTGGTCAGCTCTGGCAACACTAGGTATTACTGCAGCTGCTTGCATGACAAATGTGACAAGTATAAGTTTTATTGAGTTTTATTCCGTAGCTTCAATTTTTTCTGTAATATCGTGAAATAATGGAACTGAATGTAAAAATAAATTGTTTTCCGGCCAGTATTCGTAGTAAGCCAATGTTTGGTTGCCCTCCGTTACCGGTAACAGCAGGAACTGCTGATGTTCGACCTGCGGATATAAAAGGCGAGTATTGTTAAGTTTAATCTTCTATTACCACACAGTCCTATTATAGTAACTCACGTTTCTTGTTTGCTATGGCACTCTGCATCTGCAGTGCATCTAAGTTGCGTTGTTCACACTTAAGTATACGAAACTTAAGTAATCAATTGTCGAAATACTTTTATTCTATAATTGGTTAGTATGTATTAGTCTTTACCACAACAAGAACGTTGATTAACGCTTTTCAAAGTTAACTGTACGCAAGACTGAGACTTTTAAATTTAGATAATGTAATTTTGTACTTGATTTTAATCTAGTTTCATTTCAATCAGATTTAGCAGCCTATCTAATTTCTCTTTATATCAACACTAACTCCTCCCATTTTTCCTTTTTTTTTCATTTGCGTTCCTTTTTTGTTTGTCTGTCTAATTAGTTCTCCCTGTTCCTTTATTTCTACTTTCAGAATGAATTCCTGAAACCTTGCCTATGATAACCCATAAGGCTACTGCTCAGGCATTGGAGCTCTTTCAAGAACACACATCAGCAAAACCTGGATAGATAGAAGTGATGGAGTTTCTTGCCACAACAAATTGGAACCATGCACCTAGCTTCTAACGTTTCATAAGAGCCCATGTAGGTATATGTGAAAAAAAATAATATTTGATTTGAGTAACCCATATCTAGGCATTTGCATGTAATTATTATTGTTCGGGTGTTCTGAGCACTTGGCAGATAGTATATTTATTCCGTGAGCAGTAAAACCTAGTTCTGGTGATAGATCAAGATCTATCGCTGGAGATCGGATCTGCTTATCTCCTTGGAGATAAGCATATGTCCAGTGATATGTGGTTGGCTTTGAGTTTCACCTTTTTGGGTCTCTACGGACACAAATAATGTCGCAGTGACATTTACAGTAGACATTAGAATGAATTTCTGATATATCTTATGGGAACCTTTCAATGTTTATCAATGCTCACCTTTTTTTTAGATGGACTTTGGATTACCATCCTGGTGGTGAAAAGACTAGCCAAGCAGCTTGGGGTCTCGCTGACTGCCTAGAGTGTGCAGGGCTTAGTAGGAACGTCACATGGGAGGTGATTGACACTACTGAAAGTGCCAAGCTTGTATGCAAGTTATTTGCTGACTGTAAATGGATTGCTATCACACTCTGTAGAAGAATACCGGATGTCGTTGCTGATCAAGACAAACTGAGCATGGTCATGGATGGTTACAATAATGGTACGGCTGCAGTAACTGTTGAAGCCGTGGCGCTGGTTTGCTGTGTGACTCGCCACTCAATAGATTGAGATAGTGCTGACTGTTGCATTAAGACTGACAATTACTTTGGCTGGCGAAGACAGCACTGACATTTATACTCAGGGTCACTAGTTTGGAGATATATGAATGAAAGGTGTGAAGTTGGTGTAAAGTTCATTTAACCTGGAAAAGGGATAATCCTTCCACCAGACGGGTGGCGCGTCTGGTGGGCAACTGCCCCTAGTTGTGTGGTGAACTATACTTGCGCGATGCAGGATTAAGCGTAATGTTAGTGCGTAGTTCGCTTATGAAGGTGTAGATGTACACATATATGAGAAGCCTGGTATTTCAGGTTAGGGGCCTACAAGAAGAATTAATTCATGCAAATGTCCCAGTTACTAAATTAGAGATACAAAAGAATGTACTCAGGGTAAGGAAACTAATTACTTGTATAATGAATTATAAAAACTAGTTGCAACCTTAATTCTTTAAGGACAATGCGCTAAGATAGTCTGTGGAAATACAAATTTACTTGCTTCTTTGGCAATTTGCAGGTCAGTATCAGAGGGTAATTGCGCAATACACTATCAGTAGGAATCGCTTTAATTTTGACAGTTTCGCAACATTCATGGTGTTGTTTATGTTACTTAGCAAACAATTTTTTTGAACATATGAAAGAATGGATTACAAATAAGCTTCAAAATGATTCAGATTCTGATTATTAGTGGGTTACGCAATTAGGGTGCTGGTTGTATATTGATTACAACTTGATTCACGTAATAAAACGGCTTCACAGAAATATAATCATTAGATATTACCGAATTGGCCTCAAATGTTATGATTATAAGAAATTGTCATTCAGTATGACCAGGTATGTACAAATGTATTGCTGATTTTTATAATCTAAATATATAAAAATGAATCCCTATTTCCCTTGGTCACGACATCACGCGTGAACGGGTGGACCGATTTCACTTTTTTTTTGTGTTGTGTTTGTAATTGTCAGGAGAAGGTTCTTATGAAAAAAAAAAATTAAAAAAATTGCACCGAAAATTAAAAAATTTAAGAACACTTATTTAAGAATACTTGACAATCATATAATAGGACAATGTAAACTTTTTTAATGTAACATTATGACATATGACATAGAATTGACAGAATGTATGCTCAAATATCATCAAAGAGACAGGACAACGTCTGTCGGGTCAGCTAGTAGTAATTAAAAATAAATATTTGTTACAGCTGCAAATATATAAATCAACACAACCTGATACTGAGATCAGTGCAGGTGCTGTTATAAAAACTAAAAAAAAAGAATATTGCAGGCTATTGCAAATTCATATTCACACTAACTCGAAAGGGTTAAACCCAGTGCAGTATAAGTGAACCCAAACTGCAGTGAAAGTGCTAACTTTTAATAAAGGACACGTGAATCAAGTGTCTTCCCCTTAACTTACAGTGAATAATAAAGACGTTATTATACAATTTCTTAGTTTTATAGTTAAGTAGCAGTTTAATTTATATTTAAACTAGCTGACCCGACAGACGTTGTCCTGTCTCTTTGATGATATTTGAGCACGCATTCTGTCAGTTAAGTATTCTTAAATAAGTGTTCATAAATTTTCTAATGTTCCGCGCAATTTTTTAATTTTTTTCTATCATAAGAACCTTCTCCTGACAATTACAAACACGAAAAAAAAAAAAAAAGTGAAATCGGTCCAGCCGTTCACGCGTGATGGCGTGACCGAGGGAAATAGGGATTCATTAATATATATATAGATTACTTATTAGCTAAAAGGATGTAGGCTAGATTGTAATGTGCATCCAAAAATAGTTGTTAAAGGAAAACCAATCTTGGCTGTTTGGCATGGCAGTCTCCAACCTGAGGCATTGGAGTGACCGTCCCAGTTATGAAGTGCTCAGGTTAACAACGAGGTGGATAGCTTGAGACCCTGATGCATAAAATTTTGTGTAAAATAATAAATGGTTGTAATTGAACTCTTTTGTATTAATTGTCATCCCAAATAAGTTCCTATGTGCAGAAAAATAATTAAATTTTATATACATATCCTCCTGTGACCCGGGAAGTATTTACGAATATTTAATTGATGGAAGTTAATTTTTATGGCCTAATATAACATAGAGATAAATAAACATCAAATAAAAAAAATCTACCCCAACTCCATTTGCGTATTGCGTAAGGGACATAAGGGAGGGTATCACCAGTGATACCTTGGGTTCAAAGTGGTATTAAAACAAATTATTTTAGAAGGAAAATTTAACTAATGAAAAAAATTTTTTTTTTAAAATAATACAAAATTTACGTATAGTAAAAAAACACCAAATCACTAATTAAAATAAATATTTACCTTTAGATACGTAAAGTAGACATGTCGGTAAAGGCAAAATGTTCGATTTTAAACTGACTGCAATCGATATAATTTGACAGCTAGAGAAATGGTGAGGAACTAGAAATATAAAGGATATCAGGCTAACCATCGTACAAAAATAATAGTTTAAAAAAAATAAAAAACACGCTTCCATTGATAACCAAACTAAAAAGTACAAAATAATGGAAAAAAGCGTGGGGTGCCTGATATCAAAAAAAAAAAAAAAACCTTAAAAAGCACCCCACGCTTTTTTTGAAGCGTGTTTTTCTCTTTTTTAGGGTGTTTCGAATTTTGAGACGTATGCCAGCGTAGTTTACGAAGACAGTTTTTTTTGCTGTCCTGGTAACCCTGGCAAGGTTATTGGCACAAATTAGTTTGTGACATATGTCAGCGTAGTTTTCGAAGACAGTTGTTTTGCTGTCCTGGTAACCCTGGCAAGGATATGAAATTATTGCATTGTCATCGGTCCTTGACAAGTGTGCAAGTGTTTGAATGAAATCTGGTCGTTTAAAATGGGTCAAAATCGCGCTATAAGGAGTCGGTTACAAACAAACATACAAACATACATCCTACTAATATTATAAAAGCGAAAGTTTGTGAGGATGGATGTACTTATGTGTATGTGTATGTTTGTTACCCTTTCACGCAAAAACTACTGAACGGATTTGAATGAAATTTGGCAGACAGATAGTTTATAACCTGGATTAACATATAGGGTACTTTTTATCCCGGTAGTACGTTCCCGCGGGATATTTTCCGACCTTCACGCGGGCGAAGCCGCTGGCAAAAGCTAGTACAAACATACAAGTGAATCTAATATAAAGCGTGTAAAAATAAAAATATTATTCATTATGATGGATGACGCATGACGTAGTTTGTTTGATATTTTGTCTCATAGAAAATGGAGATGGAATGATCTAGTCGTGTCGTGCGCTGGGTAGGTATGTATGTTCTCTACCATATGATACGTAAACATTTTTAACAAGACGTTTTATAATTCTTATGCATTCTTTATTTTTCTTAGTACGTATTTTGTTAATTGGTAACAATTTTTTAATCACTCCTACAGGTATATTATGTCGGAAACATTGAGTGGAAAACCTTTGTAAAACGACTAAAATGTCACGGTGTATATAATATATGACATGTATACTGCTACTCGGAGAGCGCCCTCGAAGTCTTGACAGCGTTTTTCAAGATATCCTGGTAATTGCAGGTGCAGGACACTAATGATATTGTGAGATGAGCTGTGGTGTGAACCGCAACAGGTACTTCCGTACTTAGTCACTACATTCACGTTTAGCGTTGAAAATGCCGGAAAAATACATAGAAAAATGAATAGGAGTCCTTTGGAAAAAATAGGATTCTTTCGAATGTTTCGGTTGATGTTTTGAAAATTTGAATAAAACAAGTTTTATTGAAATTGAAATATATTTTAATAGGTAAAAACACAACTTTTATTGCGAGGCATTATGAAGTAAAGAAGATCACACAACGCACAATTGCACTATTTGCATTCGATATTAAAAAAAAAACAATATTCCTAATTAACGTGAAAAATAGAAACGGCCGTTTATGCTGCAAGAAACGTATAAATTGACACTCTCAAGAGAATCAAAATGTATGGGGTATTTCCCGTTGACCAGAACTATGTAATTTGGCAAGTAATACCGTCTTATACTACAGGTATAGAGAAAAATCTGAAAACTATACATTTGTAATTAAATCTTAAAAATATTGTTATTTAAGTAACGGAACCCTCGGTGGGCGAGTCCAACTTGCACTTGTCCGGTTTTTCAAAATGTTTTAATTTTTTCGAGCTGGTTAACCGGTTGAAACTGTCTTACTGTCACATCGACAAATCGATTTCGTTGTTTTATGTATCTATATATTATTAAGACGTGAAGCAAAAACTAAGTATTTATATATACCCCTTTTATGAAAATTACGCGGATGTGAGGAGTATGAAAGGAGAAGGGTAAAGATTAGAACATTTTTCGCCTATGATAGTCATGAAAATTCAAAGTATTTATTGACGTCATGTTATTCTGTTTATGTGAAGTTTAGGCATTTATTTAGGTTAGCCAACAATTGTTTACACAATACATTAAATATAATTTCTATTTTCTTAAGGACGCTATAACATTTTTCTACAAATATCGGTGGTTTTCCAGTACCAATTACATCAAGAGGAATCACAACTGCGAAGTCAATTATGGTCTTTAATTAAAGATAATTTATTCATCTCCATTATGGTACCATAAAAATTATATAGTCCCATACAATATTTTCACAAAAATACGTTTTCCCCACCGCAATAATCGAAGAAAATGAAAAATAATGGGGTCTGGAAAGGTACCTGTATAGTGAGATCAACTGCATATTTTAACTTCAAAATGACAACAAATTGTGGCTAGTATAATCTTCTACGTTTTGCCTAAACATTTTGTAATTAAATACATAACTTTTTTATTTATGAGAAAAATAAAGAACGTTCTCAACTTTCTTCATACATTTTAAACTCGCGGCTTCTCATTCCGCGCTCAGACGCGCCCTAGGAAGCACGGGCGTATCGCTTTTTTGTACAAAATAAATACGATCAAAATAATAATAAAGTGAGTGCCGTGCTGTATACTGTGGTTGAAAAATGTTGATACTTTTCGGACCAAAACTATGAGTACCAAACTTATTATCAGAACTTGATTTAGAAATAAATAACTCAAATTCTATTGGGATTATTGAGGTAGGGTAATTATGACTATGTATTCATTTTCAAGAATTCAAAATGGCGGATAATTATTCAATAAAAAGTTATATTTTCAACGTGGTAATTAAATTATGCAAGTGTCGTCCATTTTTGGAACGAAATTCTTTAATGTAGCTTGCGGTAGGGGTAAACAAGGGTGCTGAATCTGATTCAAAATCAAAAATAGTGGTTACGAAAATTTTCAAAATTTTCATCATGGGTGTCGTTTTCAAGATTTTCGAAGGTGCTGAAGCCGAAAACTCCATACAAATTACATTTGGAGCCAAAAAAAGGCGACCCCACAAGTTTTTCATTCAAAACGACGAATATTTTAATTTTTTAAATAAAAAGTGGGCATAGCTATCAAATTTGGATAATTTTAGGATAGTTATTACGAATGATTCATCCAAATTTGATCCAAATACGGCGGGTATTGTTTTTTTATAAAAAGATCTTTATCCATATGGGGGTAGGGATTATAAAATCTTCGATTTTTAATTTAAAATGGCGGATGTACTGTTATGATGAAATGTCGACATGGGTATCAATTTTGGGGGTTTTGCTAGTATGTAGTCACAATATTTAACGTAACTTTAATTATTTACATAAATAAAAAAATCTGAATACGCGCTGCAATCTCAAAGGTGAGGGTCGCGCGTCACACAATTTTTGCTTAGTTTTCTTTAAGGAATATCCTGTATATTTTCAACGATTACAACGATATTCTACGATCACCATCAGTTATATTTGTTTATTACCCAAAAATATTGTTAAAGTATTTTATTGTTACACCTCGTTTTTTTTTAATTGTGAAATTATACGTTACCCCAAAAATATTGATGATCATGGTAGTAAAAGTTATTTACTGTCACTAAATTCAGATAGTAAAGTTACTTTACTACAAATTTTACTCAACAGTGCTAGTAAAATAAAATAAATAATACCTTCGAGTATCAAGATTAGTTAAGTAATGTTTAAAATCGAGCAGACAATGGTTTCAATGTGTGCGTGCGCGTAATGTTGTTGTGTGCCGGCTCAGATACCTAAACTTGAGCGATTCAAAAATGTTATAGCAGTGCAACAATTAATTATAGGCTAACACAGCGTACACCATTCATGGTTTTACACATTATTACAAAGATAATAAGGATATTTACAATTAAAATTATGCATCATTTTTTGGTAATTCATGTGTAACAATAATACAATAACAAATAATTTAATAATAAATAATTGAACGAATAACAGAATGATAAAATTAACAAATATAAATAATTTAAGTGTCATTATTAAATTCATATGCATAGGATTAAAGTAAATCGATATAAAATAGAATATTAAAATTAAAATAAACATCGACAGGTAACAAACAGGTATCGACCTTTACATCTATTTTAAAATAGTAAGAAAAAAAAATCAGGTCTTATAAAAATAAATGCACAATATAGGCTGATGATGATGAAACACAAACTAGTTAGTATATCAGTTATCTTACGCCACCGCTATCTTATTACGAAAACGCAATTATGTAAAAAATCCATATTTATGTGGCATATTGAAAATAATATTTTATCTGATTGAATACCCAATTACGTGATTATTCCTTGGAGGTAAAGAGAGACCTATAGATATAGAGATTTCTGTGTAGGCATGCGACACCCCGTCGAGTTGCATGAATACTTCTATATGGAGTGCACACTGACCCATTGCTCTAATACCAGTAATATCAAACATATTTGAGAAGGCTATTTATCACCGTATTAATTCCTTTTTCACGAAACACAACATCTTGGTAAAGGAACAGTGGCTATCTATGATTTTCTTAATATTATAATGACAGATATTAATGAAAGAATTCCTATTAGCGTTATATTAATGGACATGACGAAAGCATTCGATCTAGTTGATCCTAATGTACTGCTACAGAAACGTAATGCATATGGAATAAGGGCCAATGCACTTTCTCTTATACAATCTTATTTAGGCAATAGAACGCAGTGTACGGAAATAAGACGGATTTCTAAAAAGGACAAAAAAGAAGTTAAATTTAGTTCAGGAAAACGTAAAATCACTTTTGGCGTACCACAGGGTAGCGTATTGGGTCCGCCGTTGTTTTTAGCTTACATAAATGACTTTCCAAAACACGTTGCTTTTCCAATGGTTCTTTTTACTGATGACAGCACGATAATTGTAAGAAAAAATAAAAATAGAAACTATGAATGTGACATCAAAGACGGATTGCAACAATCAATTACCTGGCTAGAGAACAATAATTTAAAATTAAATTTAAATAAAACTAAAATTATGCAGTTGCGACAAAGGTTGACCACTCCTGACCTAAATATAAGTTTTGACAATAATAGAATTGAAGAAGTTGAGCAAATAAAATTTCTAGGCTTGACAATTGACTCTAAACTGACTTGGAAACAACATGTATCAATTCTTATAACAAAATTAAGTGGGTTCGGTTTTGCTCTATATAAACTTAAGAAAATAGTTAATCAGGCAGCTGTTGTGGCCGCTTATAATGGCTATGTAGATTCCATATTACGTTACGGAGTAATATTTTGGGCAAATTCCTGCGAGAAAAATAACATTTTTAAAGCACAGAAGAGGTGCATTAGATCGATATGTAGTCTTAAACCAACGGAAATTTGTTAACCGCATTTTAAATCTCTTAAATTACTAATGTTACCATGCCTTTACATATACGAGACCGCATTGTTCGTCAAGAAAAATAATGAATTATTTAAAAAGCTTCAGAACATCGCTATAGACCGATAAGACAAGAATATCGTCACGAACTATGTCTAAGAGCCTCAAAGACCGCCCTTATACACAAAAGCATCCTCTGCATGGCTCCGAAAATATTCAAAAAAATACCAAATGAAATTAAAGATTTAAACTTGACACAATTTAAACAGAGACTAAATATTTTCTTAATTGTAAAATGCTACTATACCATTGACGAATTCCTTCTTGACAAAATGTAATAAACTAAATGATAATTATGTATATATGCTTTAAAATTCAATAACTTGACATTTTAATTGTGTTCTGAATATTTATTGTTAAAACTGGATGTATGCTAAATATAACAGTATTTAATATATGATAGTAATGTATGTTAATTTATATTATGTAATATCGATTTTTAATTAAATAAACATTTATTTCTCTTCCACAAAGGCTCCTTAAAATTACGAAATTGTTATATTGTTAAATAGCTTGTGTGTGTAACGGGTAGTTTTTTGAACTCACCTAACCTATTAGACCTACTGTATCACCAAAAATCACACTAATAAATACTTTGACTTTGACTAATAACAACTTCATTATCTACATTACTATAGGATATGTATAGTTAACAAAACAAATAAGTAATCAGGGTGGTCGGATATCATCATCATCATTTCAGCTGAAAGATGTGTGGTTTTTTTTTTTGTTTTAGGATGGGAAATCATCAAATGGCTTCTCCCGCTCTAGGCGGAGCGGGAGGGCGTGTCAGACTTTTACTGACTAAAACCCACCCGTGTTCCTTCAGTTGCCCATGTGTCAGGGTCACGGTATCCCTTTCGAACAATCACGCGACCCCGGCAGGCATCGGTCCTAGCAGACCCCTTCAGTGCTGCTGACATCTCTTTGAGGCGCGCGTGGAACACTACGCGCTGTCGACCCGAGCTTGGTCCTTACCGGGCGGCGAGCTACCCATTGCTCGCCACCCGCAAGCTCGCGCCTACGGTGGCCGGGAGTCCGCAATCGACTCCCGACGCCCGGGGTGTCTCCTCCTGCGGCGGCTAGGGACGTCAGGGCGCAGAGACTGCCACTCCCTCACGCGCTCCGCCTCCTCCTTCGCGAGCATTATTGCTTCGCAGAAGGAGGTGACGGCTTCCCATGCCCTCTCGCTCCGTACCATGGCTCGCACCTGGGCCGGACGCGATAGGTTGCCGCCGCCGATCGCCTCCACGAGGACACGGCGGTGCTCCGCCCAGGCAGGACACACCTCCACCGTATGCTCCACCGTGTCCTCTAGACGATCCTCACAATGGAAACACCCGGGCGTTTCCTCCCGCTTTATCCTGAACAGGAACCCACCGAAGCACCGGTGAGAACCTGCGTCAGGCGGAAGGTGAGGACGCCGTGGCGCCTCTCTATCCACTCCTCAAAGAGGGGGCTTACCGCCGTAATTGTGGCGTGCCCTGCGCTGGGTTGCGACAATCGTACCCGCTATGTCGCCATGAGATCCTGCCGGAGCTCTGTCCGCCGTGCCGCGATTTATCGCGGCAGCGGAGTTTCGCCCCGGCGTTTCGCATCCTCGCGCCACTCCCACATGTGGGCGAGGACCTTTGCCTCCAGATCCCATGGCGGCACTCCGGCAAGGAGGCTCGCCGCCTGGCAGGAGACCGTGCGGTATCCCCGGATAACCCGGATGGCCATGACCCTCTGGGCCGCACTCAACCGGCGCGCTGGGTGCAGCCTCAATGAGGGCGCCCACACCGGTACCCCGTAGAGGGCCATAGACCAAGATGTGTGGTCGTCGTGGAAATGTTGGACATAAGCCTTCCCCAATTTGGGGGTGTTTGCCATAATCGCCACGCTTGGCTGGCGGGTTGGCGATCGCAGCATGGTAGTAAAATGTATAGAGAACGCTGCTGCCGTATATAGTTGAAGTTTAATAAGAAACCGTTGGATGTTATCGAAAGTGTGCATAATGATAGTATTGTTGTTATATTAATAATAAGGTTCTCCACCCCCATGTCTCTACTTAGGTGCCGAGAAAAGAAAAACAATTAACCAATTTCATTTAATAATGACGCAGAACCCATACAAGTAGAGAACTAACAAGGACTCTACACAATAAAAGAAAAGCAAAAAACTAATTTCAATTATAAATAACGCAGAAATCATACAAAGGGTGAACTAAAAAGGACATTTACATAATAATAGAAAAGTCCAGAACACGAAATCTTTAATATCCACCGGCTAATATTAGTTTCTGTTACGAAAAAAACAAAGGGTTCTTGTTCTTAGCTTTTCGTTTATTGCGAAATTTCCTTGTTGGTTCTCACTTTGTATGATTTCTGCGTGACGCAGAATCATTTCTATTTGAAACTGGCCCCGTGGATATTTTTGTATTTTTAGTTTGTTTGTTTGTACTCTTTTGGTTTCTTACTATAATGATGTCGAATTTTTCGTTTTTTTTTGTCGTTACTGAACTGTTATTTTTATTCAGTTCTTGTTTTCTAGGGAAAGGGTTTCGATTTCACAATAAGCTTTGATTTATATATGTTTATATTCCGGGAAAGGCTACTGAGCATATCTATAAGATCTTGTTTAGACTCAATCTTCTTAATTTTTAATAACGAAATGTGGTTTACGACTTCCTGTTTCTATTTCTTATTTTTTTTTTCATCTTCTGTATCCTACGGTTAATAATCATGTTTTTTTTTTAAGTTTATGTGGGATTGTTGTATTACTTTAATGTTGTTGAGAAGCAGATGTTTCTATGTTTTGACTAGCCAAGAAGTGATCCATTAGCTCTTACATTTCTTTTCTAAATGAATCTAAGTGTTCACCAATTTAAATATCTTCCTGACTTCTTTTAGCCCTCCGACATATATAATTAGCCGGCGCGGCGGCGTTTTGTTATCATCGCTTCCCAGCAAGCTAATCTCCGATTCTGTGTGGGCTTTATCCCTTATAGTAGTATTCTTGGTTATACATACATACAATCATGCCTTTTTCCCCTGGGGGTAGGCAGGAACCACGGAACGTGAACTGCTACGATCTCTACACACTCCTTTTGCTTCGTATAGGTTAATACAATTGTTCATACAGACACGCCGCGCCGGTTGCGAGTACTACGCACCTGACCTTTCTGAAGAACATCACCAATAAGGTTACTACAGTAGAATCCGGTTATAACGACGGTGAAGGGACCGGTGATATTAGGTCGTACTAACCGGAAGTCGTACTAAACGAAAAGACAATTTTTGATTTTTATTCAAATCACATTCATATATACACATACATACATTATGTATTTAATCATATTTACGTGACCAAGAGAAAAAATAAAATTGAATCAAAATATTTATTTATTTCACATAATGTACCTACATATAATCTATAATAATAATGACACTTTTTTCTTCAACAGAGAATCTTTTTCGTTATGTAGAAGCCATTTTTGTACGCGCAATCACGCATCACCCGCAAATTAACGCCGTAAACTAAACAGTCGCATTCGCATTTGAATCAGCGACGTGCAGACAAGGGGTAGCGCGGGGCGGAGATAGTTTCTTACCAACGATTTATTTGTAAACATGTCAACGCTCGTCGTCGTTGTAACCGGACAATTTTGTGTGAAATTCCGTCGTTAAAAGCGGTCGGTCGCTGTAAGCGGAGTCGTAATAAACGGATGTACTTTCATAGTGGCTTATACTCGCCTATACTTACGTCGCTAAAAACGGTTGGTCGTTACATGCGAAGTCGTACTAAACGGACTCTACTGTATATGTCCTCCTAGGACGGTCGTTATATAGTAAACAAATACCTCACGAAGCGTCGTATACAGAATATATTGCATACGTAGCAGCTTCGTAGCAGTTGATCGATCCTTTCTTGTAATTTTAATTCATGTTGTTCATCGATGTTATTACGCAAACTGGCTATTTCGTGTCGAGTCTCATTCAATTTTTAGCTACTATTGGCGTCAGAGTTCGTCCGCGTGCGATGGAACGTAATGTGGACAACATTGTAAGTTTATTTTAGTAAGTTTTGTGGGGGCTTATTGACTATTATAATTTTAATAAATTAACGTCATCGTAATATTTATATCGTCCTTTGCTTCAAGATAAATTTGAATGAAACGAAATTTGATAAATTAACTGTTTGTTTTTAGGGTTCCATACCCAAAGGGTAAAACGGGACCCTATTATTAAGACTCCGTTGTCCGTCCGTCCGTCCGTCTGTCACCATGCTGTATCTCATGAACCGTGATAACTATCAAACTAGACCACTAACTGTCTAACTAGACAGTTGAAATTTTCACAGATGATGTGTTTCTGTTGCCGCTATAACAACAAATACTAAAAAATAATAGAATAAATATTTAAGGGGCTCCCATCCAACATACGTTTTTTTTTTTGCCGTTTTTATAGATAATGGTAAGGAACCCTGCGTGCGCGGTTTTTTTAACGCTATTCAGTTTACGTTACGCTTCCATTCGGTGGCTAGTACTTATCCTCAAAGCGCGAGAAATCACATCTCATATTTTCCATTCTTCACATCTAAGTGGGGAAATTTCGTAGTCAAACATGGTTACATTATCAAAATAAAAAGTCAAGGCTGAGAGTCAGTCCTTTTTCGACGTCAAAATTATATAAGACGGAATTATGATTTGTTTCGCTATATCCATCTAAGGGGGCTTATCTTAGACTTACCTATGTGCCTACTATACATAGTTATAATGTCTCCAATAAAAGAATCTGGGTTCTTCCCAAGTAAAGTCTTGTACCTTCTTATATTTTATTTGCCTAAACTGGAAAAGATCTTCAATAAATATTGGAATTTTCAAATAAACAATTGCGCTGATGTTTTGAAGGTAAAACATAAAAAATATCGTATAATAAATTGAAATATCGTTACGAAATGCAATAAAAAATCAATATCATTCCGAGCTCCATAACATTTATTATTAAATAACTTTAAGCATCACTCTCCTGAATTTATTAGCATATACTCCTGCAAAAATGAAAAGCATAATGTTTGTCTTAATAGGATACATGACTTGCACACTAAAGGGCGAAATGAACGAAACAGGTACTGAAGAGAAAACAGATAATGTTGAGCCACCAAACGGTAAAGACCAACAGGTCGATGTAGAACAACAAATGGATGCAGTGCAATCAGAAATTGAACAGACAACCGATGCTATAGAGCCATCATACAATGAAGACAAATCATTAAATGTAGAGCACTCAGACGACGAAAAGGTAACAGATGCTGTAGACACAACAACTGCAGGTGAAGATACAGTAAACACCGTAAACCCAACAGTTGAAGCTGCCACTGTAGATACATCATACGCTGTCGAGCAACCAGATGAGACAAGACAAGCACAAGATGCAGAGATTACAGATGCCGTAGACACCACAGATGGTATAGATACTAACACAACACACACAGTAGAGGAACCACTCAATTTAGAGCAACCAGAAGATGCAGCGACAACAAATGCTGTAGACAAAATAAATCCAGTGGACACCATAGGTACTGTAACATACGCTGTAGAACAACCAAAAGATGTACAGGAAACAGAAACTACAAAGAAACAAGAAATACAAGCAGCCGATACAGGCCCTTCAAACATCAAAGTGGAAGATGCACTTAAAATTCTAGAAAAGAGTAAAAAAAAAAATGCTTTAGAAAGCATAACATTAATCAGAAAATTGGAATGGTTAAGGTCTACGTTTAATATCACAGAACTTAAGATTGATCATAAAATAGATCTGAATGAAGACTTCGATGTCCTATCTAACACAAAGAATAGTTTAAATTCTTCAAACATTTTGAGAGAACGCGACCAAGATGGGTTTGTGCACATCAAAGAAGCTATTATGAAAATATCGACTTTTAAAGTAACAATCCCAAGCATAGTAAAAAAGCAACGGAAGATGGATAAGATCAAAGAAGAGGCGAAAAGGTACAAAACTAATTTTCTCGCTACACACAGCGATGGAGAGAATCTCAAGAAAATTTATCTTGTAGATTCAGACAATTCGAAAAAGGATTCGGAAGATTAAAGGCTCGTACAGACAGGCGCGACATGTCGCGCGACCTGTCGCGGAGGCGATTCTGTGATATATCGTGACGCAACACCTTTCACACTGGCGCGACCACTCGTGCGCGAATCGCCCGCGACATTTTGTATGTCGCGCTACTCGACGCGGCGCGACCGTGTCGCGGCGCGACAGGTCGCCCTTGTGTGAAGTGTCGTGCGCGTTTTCATAGAAATTGTTCTACGGATATAAATCGCCGATTTGCGCGCGACCGTCGTGTCGCGCTAGTCTGAACGAGCCTTAAAGTAGACACGTGATTTTGACGTATTTTAGTATCAAATATATCTATGTCATCATCATCATCTACCTAGCCTTTTCCCAACTATATTGAGTTCGGCATCCAATCTAACTGGATGCAGCAGAATACCAGTATTTTACAAGGAGCAACCTGATCTTCACAACCCAGTTACTGGATCATCATCATTCAAAAGACGTCCACTGCTGGACATAGGCCTCCCTCAATTTGGGGGGCTTTGCCATAATCGCCACGCTTGGCGGGCGGATTGGCGATCGCAGTATGGTGGTAAAATACATAGGGAAAGCTGTAGCCCATTTTCTAGTAAATCCCTTAGTCGCCTCTTACGATACCCACGGGAATAAATGGGTGCAATTCTTTACGTTCGGCACCACACGGAACATTGAAATGGTATTATTTTAAAACAAAATTTCCATGGCCAGGTAAATAAGAATTTGTCTGCAAATAAATCCTAGTTTTTCCCCGCATTATTATTATTTACTTTGGCGATAGAATGGAATATCTTACCGGTAGGTATATCTAGAGTATTCTGAGATGCGCGTTGGATTGTCGAGTAATGCTAAGTTACTGTTTTTATCTTTAACGTATACGTAACGTAAACACATCTATACTATTATTATTATCTTTATATATATACCAGGCCACTCAGAAAGGATTGCGAAAAAAAGTTTTTTTGTGTGAGAGACTGGCCAGTTATAAACAATTATGATTATTTATAAGTAAAAATAGGTACGTTCCTATTTAAAACTTTTCCTCCACATTTTTTGCGAGCTAATTAAATTGTCGTGTCTCAATGGAAAATAGATTTGCGCCGGGAACATTTTCGCGCTATGATTTTTTACGATTTCAAGTGTCGCTTGAAACCGGACGAATCATACGATAGACTTCAAATTGCATTCATGGGTGAAGGCCCATTCAAGGCAACTGTGTATTGTTGGTATAATGAATTCAAACGTGGTCGACTAACTTTGGGGGATGAAGAAAGTAGTGGTCGCCCTTTGACGGCTATTACGGAGGAAAACGTGCTAGCATTGAAAAATTTAATCCAAGACAATAGGCGAATTACGTATCAGGAGATTCAACACATACTGCAGATTGGATCGGGAAGCCTTCACGAGATTCTACACGTGCATCTTCACGTGAGGAGGATAGTTTCACGCTGGGTGCCGCACAACCTCACCGATGCTCAGAAGCAGGCCCGGGTGGAATGGTGCCGTGATATGATAAACAAATTTGAAGCAGGCTCGTCTCGGCGTGTTTACGACATTATTACAGGTGTGGATTTATCAATACGATCCAGAAACGAAGCTTCAGTCGACGGTTTGGGTGTTTAAAAACGATTCAACGCCTACCAAAGTGAAGCGATCTAGAAGCGGGGGGAAGATTTTGATCGCGAGCTTTTTCAATTTGACTGGCTACTGGATGTCAATCCCTTTACGGAACCAAAGAAGCATCAACGCTGATACTACCACATCCTTGGCAGAAGTTTTCTCTGTTGTGAGCAAAAAGCGACCAAACACAGGGCTTCGCGGGCTACTGCTCCACCACGACAACGCGCCCACGCACAGCGCGCTCAAAACGAGGGACTTCTTGGACAGCACGCCGGTCAAACTTCTGGGTCACCCTCTTTACAGCCCTGACCTATCACCGTGTGACTTCTTTTTATTCCCAAAAATTAAAAATCAGCTCAAAGGGATACAATTTTCGTTGCCGGATGATGCGCTGTCAGCGTTCGAGCAGGCTGTAATCGATGTGTCTGCGGCGGACTGGAAAAGGTGTTTCGAAAACTTGTTCAGACGCATGAAACTTTGCATAGAGGCTAGTCGAGAGTATTTTGAAAAGATTCAATAAAAAAGTATTCACCCATAGAACACTTCTTTTTAATTTCGCAAAACTTTCTGAGTGTCCCACGTAATTCTACTGTACGTGTGTATGTCACTGAACTCCTCCGAAACGGCTGGACTGATTTGAATGAATTTTTTTGTATGCGTTTGGGTGGCACCCTGGATGGTTTAGGTTCACAAATCAGCCCGACAGATGTCGCTGCTATCAGGTTCTAGGAAACAGGACAACGTCTGTACGGTCAGCTAGTATATTATAATATTATAAAGCTGAAGAGTTTGTTTGTTTGGTTGGTTGAACGCGGTAATCTCAGGAACTACTGGTTCGAATTGAAAAACTCTTTTTGTGTTGGGTAGTCTATTTATTGAGGCTATAGGCCATATAACATCACGCTACGATCAAAAGGAGTGGAGCAGCAACGAAAAAAGGACGAAAACTGGCAAGCAATTCGATGCGACGGGAAGGGTCAGGGAAGCAAAGATTTGACGCGGACGAAGTCGCGGGCAGAAGCTAGTACATAATAATATCGCGTTGTGATTTTTTCTGCACTTGATCCTCAACGTACTGCATAGCGCCGAAGGTTGAATATCGAAGAGTGTGATTTTTCGACGTACTGAGATGCACGCTGTTGGATTCTCAATGATCGCTCCAACACCGATAGTTGAAAATCCAGTGCGCCATAAAATCCCGCCTTATGTATGTATGTTTCCATGTTCATCTGTTCCCTCCTAACTTATAAACTACTTATCATAATTTGACAAATGAGGTATCATTGGAAGCGTCTTGATTAGCTTGTCTTGGTATAGGCTGTGTGTATATATCGTCACATTAATTATATGGCGCCCTCTAAAGGGCATACAGTCATGGACTAAAATAGACTCGCAGATATTTTTTTTTTGCCAATCACAAAATAATTGAAATAAAAGTAAGTTGGAAAAACTAAGCCAGGTGACTACTGAAAATGCGCCCACAGTCTACAGATAAGAATATTTTCTTGTTTCATACTTTTTAGATCGTGACTGTTCATTAGTTGGGTTTTAGTTTTTGAATTTACTTTTAATATTTTCAATAAATACTGAAATAGCCAAATACCGGAGCAGTGGTAACGGCTGCGCCTTACGGATTGAAGGTCGCAGGTTCGAACCCAGATGCTTTACTTTGTGTAAATAATTTCGTCACCTCTGCACTCAAAACAATGAAGGAAAACAACGTGAGGAATCCGGCATGTCCTAGAATCAAACATTCGAAGAAATGTGACATCTACCAACCCGCATTGGGCCCACGTGGTGGATTACGGCCCACTCCCTCTCACTGAGAGGAGGCCTGTGTCCCAGCATTGGGAACATTATGATGAATTTATGCCGAATTTACTAAATTAGAATACCTACTGAAAACTTTCTAAACTTCATTGCTAGTCTCTTGTTCGGATAACCGGAACGAATCCTCTGACGCGTTAGGGGTTCGCTTAAGTCAGACCTACAATCGTGCAAACGAATAATAAGTTAAGTCATAGTCATCAATTCAGCCGAAAGACGTCCACTGTTAAACATAGGCCTCCCCCAATTAGGGGGGTTTGCCATAATCGCTACGCATGGCAGGAGGGTTGGCGATCGCAGTATGGTGGTAAAATACATAGAGAACGCTTCTGCCCATTCTCCAGTAAGTCCCTTAGTCGTTCTTTATGATTTAATTTATCATCATCAATGTCTGCTGTCAATTACGGGAAATTAAATGAAATGGCCATTTATTTGGAGTATTTAATTTATACTTATCAGCACACTATTCCTTACAGCACCCGTCATGTCATCATCGTCATTATCAGTCTACAGCAGTTCACTGCAAGATATAGAGTATGCCTCTCCAATTTATTTTTTTCAATTTACTAAAACGAACCTGTGTTAAAACTATGTGTATAAATTAATAAATAAAATAAAAATGCAAAGTGACTTTTCTTCATTTTGAACATTGTGCCGTAGAAATCTATCCACAATCTGTCTTCCGTTTCTCCCGTTTATACAATGACCGTGCCATCTACCTACGTGTGCAGGCGAAGAACCAAGAAAAGATGGCAGCCTAATTGCATAACACACTTTCTGTTTCAATCCGATGATTTTGAAAAAAAAACCTAACCTATTGCTTTATAAGTTTCAAAAATTCGTCTACTTAATTACGTAAATAACGATAACGCGCAATGAACATGTTCGAAATGAAAGCCTTTACCATCGATTGCTATTGTTTGAGTGTTACGTAAATACCCCAAGGGTTCTATTCTATAACACTTACAAGAAAAACATAAGTACACGACAGCAGATACTTAACTATTTATTTATTTGTATTTTTGATATCCATTAAACCATTTGCTGACATTTTTAAATTGTCAAGAGTCGGTAATTAGACAGATTAAGCTAGTTGCGCAATTCAAATCCAAGTCCAGCAAGGACTGGCCCTGACTGCTGAGATTGAGGTCGTGGGTTCGATTCCCACCCAGGACAAATCTTTGTGTGATGAGCACAATCATTTGTTCTGTGACTGGGTGTAATTTATCTATAATATGTATGTATTTAGAAATATATAAGTATAATTTATCAGTTGTCTGGTTACCATAGTACAGGCTCTGCCTAGTTTGGGATCAGATAACAGTGTGTTGGTTGTCCTAAGATATTATTATATTATATCATATCATGCCAGCAGTCCAACAGTGGACGTCTTTCGGCTGAAATGATGATGATGATGATATCATATCAACCGTAAGACGTCCACTGCTGGACGCAGGCCTCCCCCATTTTGGGGCGATTTGCCATAATCGCCACGCTTGGCAGGCAGGATGGCGATCGCAGTATTGTGGTAAAATGATTAGACAACGCTGCTGCCCATTCTCTAGTAATTCCCTCAGTCGCGGTTTACGACACCCACGGGAAGAAATTGGGTGATGCAAATATTTAGGTACGTCCGGTGTGGTGACGGACTAACTTTCTTATAGTTACTTGACTTTTTTATAGTTACCTGCCAGGTAATCGGTTAAGTCGACAAACTTTTTCGAGCAAATGATTCTCAACTCTCAGTTTTGAACCGAGCATTGAGATTCCAACAGCATGCAGCGGGAGTTAGTCTCAGCAGGTCTAAAAAACACAGTGTTCGATTTTCCACTCTCAGCGCTAAGCATTGAGTGGAATATTCTGTACGCGAAAAAGTCCGCGATTTTATTACGTGTCGCTCTGAATGTCGACTTAGGTCAGTTATGTTGCATCTTGGCTCGCATTCCCGCCAAGCTCCTATTTATATACCACATAATAATAACACATGTACATAATTACTATGCTATGTTTATTTTATGTCTTGTAAACGGATTGGATCGTTTCCATTGTTTTCAATTGTCTGTACTGTAGTAGATGTACTAGTATCTACGTATATATATACTGGCAGAGACATCGACGTACAAACTGTAACCATATAGGTATTCAGTACATCATTCCTGTTAGTCTAGTGGTTAATGACCCTGACTGGTAAGATTACGGTCGTGGGATTGATTCCCACCCAGTACAAATCTTTGTGTGATGAGCACAATCATTTGTTCTGTGACTGGGTGTAATTTATCTATAATATGTATATATTTAGAAATATAAGTATGTTTATCAGTTGTCTGGTTACCAGAGTACAGGTTCTGCCTAGTTTGGGATCAGATGCCGTTGTGTAGGTTGTCCAAAGGTATTATATTATATTCTGTATTATGATTCTGAACTCCGCGTTGAAATATTCTATCGGTCATTAAAAATACAGTTCCATACATTTTCACCGCGTGGTGATAGTATCGCACTTTTCCATGAAACAGGAGACTTATTTTCATGATCGGTCTAGAATCTTGTGCTGAATTAATGGTTATAGTTTGCGCGTCAAAGTACCTACCACCCTGTATATCGTAGGCTACCTATTTCTAGCATTTTACTTCATTGGCAAAATATTATAACGTGGAACTCCTAGGAGTTTTTTAAACTTCAGCCAACGCTCCTTGAATTACCGAGCTTTTGTACTTAGGATTATATAAGGAACGTGCATATTACAATTAAGGATTTTTGCCGACATAATTTACTTTACCATTGACTTGACTAGCTATTTATAATCACTTTATAATATTCCCACTGCTGGAACACAGGCCACCACTGTCAGACGGAGTAAGCCATATTCTACCACGCGGGCTCAGTTATAGATTTCACGTGTCTTTAATTTATTGCTTTTAAGACATGCCGGTTTCCTCACGCTGTTTTCCTTCACCGTTTTACAAGAGCAGTGGTGATGGAATCAAATACACAAAGTACAGTGCCTTCCTGGGATTAATTTATGATTGACAAGTAGGTACTCGTAAGTCGGGGAAGAAACCACTGCTCTTAAGAACTTGTACACGCACGAAGTCTTCATAAGAGAGATTTTATCTTCAATCTAATCTTATAGGCTCAAACGGACATCGAACCGACACTAACACACGCTTTGTTACAGATGCAAATGACTGTACAAAAATCATTGAAAACAATCATAATAATTAATAAACTCTATTCGTAACGTAGTTTGTGACGTATGTCAGCGTAGTTTTCAAAGACAGTTTTTTATGTAAAACTTTTTGTAAAATACCACGCGGACGAAGTCGCGGGTAACAGTTATTACCTATAATATAACCTGAATTAACACATCTTACTGCGGTAGTAAGTCCTCCTGCGTTAATTTCCGACATCCACGCGGGCGATGCCGCGGGCAAAAGCTATTATAGAATATAATAATAATATAATATCTATCTTTGGACAACCAATACAACGTTATCTGATCCCAAACTAGGTAGAGCCTGTATTATGGATTTTAAAACAGGCTTTGACTATCAAGAAGGTACGACAAGAATGAACAAATCTGTAAAAAAAAGCCTACACCAAATGCCAAACAAGAATCTTACTTAAGTATTTCGCGGATAGGTAGTTTCGGTTGCGATCTGCCCCTCCCTACCATGAACGTGCCCCAATATGAGTTTAAAAAACCAACAGGCATAGGTTCTGTCTAAAACTAATGTAGTGTCACACTAAGTGTTACCAATGGGTATCGTGTAACCCAGGTACTGGGTTTTGTAGTTCATATAGGTAGTCACTTCGTATAAAATACTACTATTTAGCTGCATCTGGTTGGACTGGAAACCGACCCCAACAAATTTGGGAAAAGGCTAGACTGATTGAATGTAGTGACACACTTTACATTGAGCAAGGAAAAAGAGTAGCTGGATATCGCTGAGAAAATCTCTTTCAAGTGATGTGTGTTGCCATTCCACCTGATATGTACTAAGGGATTGACACAATTAATAGCTAATTTTAAGAGCAGCATTTCAAGATCCCTTTACCAAATTTTTCATGTTGAGATTGTTACAGAATAGACCGGCTGGTCATAACTGATCATTTTATTATCGTTCCGTCCGTAATGAACGAATGACTGTGCCTTTTTGGGCCATCATATCAGCTTCTTGCAGTCCACTGTTAGATCGATGTCCAGTAGTAGCGGAGGACAGCCATACCTCCCCTGTCCTCGGCCTTTGGTACAAGATAGTTACAAATAGTTACTGAAACTAGGTGTACCTGATACACCAGTTACTGTTGAAAAATTAGTAATTGTTATTTAAAGCAAACCTCATTATTTTTATTTAACAAATTTTATTTTCCTTTATAATTACACAACAAAAAAAGGAAATTTATAAAATGCATAACGCCATCTGAAACACTACGTTAACAGTGTGGTTAATAATATATGTATTATATGACTAGGTAACAATATAGTGTTTTAAATATACATAGGTATACAGGTGGAAAATAACAGGCAAGGCAGTAAGGTCTGACTTAAATATCAAATGAACTTATTTGGTCTCCTCGCAAAACACGGTTTATCGTCAGATTCAGGTATACAGTACCATAGAGTCATTTTTGGATTTCGAACTTAATTTCGACAAAAAGTTCTTAATTCAGAAATGACATGTAAGCACCGGCCCGAATCATCAGGTTTGTAAAAAGAACATAGTTACGTTCGAATTTCAAAAACGAGATCGGTAGTTTAAACCACGTCAGAAGAAAAACCATGTTTGGAAATAAGGCGGCAAAAGTTTTGCCAAGTCATTATGCTTAGTCTACACTAAAGAAATTGAACAAAGCATAATTAAAGTTATATCCACTCAATAACATAAAAGCTAGATACGAACATATTCTAGAGAGCTTTCGCGCCATCTCTGGAATTCCCGCAGCTCAAAGCTTATACGTCGTCGTAGTTTGTACGTTCCACAGTTGACGTAAAGTTTATTTTAGTAGGTGCAATTTCGTTGCAGAAATTTGCTTATATTGCACTCTGTGGCTATGTAAATTGTGCCTTCCTGCCTAGGCTTATATTTTCATTCTGTATACACTTAGTTCCTATACTTAGGTACACGGTGTAACATTGTTAGATGCTAATATTTTTGAGACCTTTAAATTGTAATATTTTGAAGTAAAATACCTAAATTGTTTCACTATATTTTTACATATATGTAGGTATATGGGGACAAGAATATTGGCAAATTGTGGGACCTCTATCGAACTTTTTGGAGAAAACAGGTGTGATGTTATATTGTTGTTTATTTTAGTGCTTGCGTATATTAACAATGCTCTGAAAAGCATCCGTTGAACTCAGATTCGTTTAACTCTCATCCCTAACTACATATAGTTAACTATATCGGTTTATTTGCTCTCACTCATTAATATTAAACAAGGGTGAACGAATTGACAAATAAAAGGAAAAAAAAATACTTTACTGAAGTTAAAACTCTGATTTGACGTTTTGTTTTATTGCATTACGTTTGTTATTTACGTTAATTGACAAACAAATTGACTGGCCTGACATTATTCTCACCTAATAATGTTACTAGCTTAATATTTTCGTGAATCAGTAATTCAAGGTTTATTTATGTTAGGTGACAAAATGTCGATCCAATTTGGTGTTCATGCTAATCTCGATACAGCTGTCATAATGACAGCTAACGTCTTGTCAGTGTAATTTTGATATTAGTTTGCTTGTTTACCGCCTTTGTTTATAAACTTTTTTAGCATTTTGGTGTCTGTAAAAATACCTACCTAATTTTAGAAGCCTACGAGTCTTTAAGGCTTTAACCGAGTTGCAATTTTCCATTTAAACATAACTAGAACTGTGTGATAAAATACAGTGCTCTGAGTAGCATTGAAACAACCTTGATACATTATATTTATTTACTGTATAATTTAAATAGTTTGAGATGACTAAAATTGACTAGAATATTATAAATCTTTTTAACTTCTAGTTTCTCGCCGACACGAAACATAACAACCTATAGTTATAAATAATAATATTAATTTGATTTCATTTATTAGATGGTTATTTAACATATTTTAAGAGTGTTATTTGTTTTATTTTAATAGCTGTAGGATCGAGCACCAACAGGATGTAATGTGAATATGTAAACGAATGTACTTAAACTTAAAATAAAAACTATAGTGTTCATTAAAAATAAACTGTAGTGGAAAGTTTGCTTTGCATAAAATGCTTATTTACTTCTTTTCATAAAACGTTTGCATCTTACAGTTCACGACAATAAACCAGACTTGTTAGGACGCTACTTTGAATTCTTTGACACTCACATTAATCCGGAAATTATTAACATTAAGAAAAGGTGACTAGATATCACAAGTTACAAATAAATAAATGTTCTTTTACATACATAACGTTTTCAGGAGAGGCCGTGTAAACGATGGTCCTCATCATAAATGAAAATAAACAGAAAATCTCATACGCATCCAACAAGTCCGTCGAACTTAAAACTAATTCGTATTCTACAACGTTAATTGAATTTATACCAATATACACGATGAGGCATCAAAATCACGGCTTACTGTCGGGTGGGTTGAAGAACTCCCAGTGATGATGGTGCACCGCTCGGCTGTCGCTCAGTCCTAACATGATCAGCCCCGCAATCAGCACGAGGAATATAACCATCGCCATCTGGATGTCTTTCTTGTCTTCAGCGCCGCTAATGTATGACATGAACGAATTGAATATACTCCTTATGGTCCGGCTGATCGATGAGTGGCAGACGCGCAGGAATTGCGCACCTGCTTCGGTTATTGAGGGCTCATGCGATCTCACGGGGGGAGGCATTCGGCGAGGGGACGGACGAGCTCTACCATTATCGGAACTAGATTCTGAATGAGGAGCTGCGGGTTTCCTCTTAGCTCGTCGTGTTGGTGGTGGGGGAGTTTGGTGTTGAGGATCATGATAATCAAAATGAGGTCGTTCCCGTAGCGACCGAGTTGGGAAGAAAGATGCAGGAGGTATAGTTATGTCTTGGAGGTATGAGTACAATAAAGGAGTCAGATCGGGGGGTGGTGGTCTTTGAGGTGGTGTCCCTGCTTCCTCTGCACTTGGAGGTCTAGGAGGAGGCGGCGTTTGAGGAGCCTCTTCTTCAAGAGAAGCTTTTACTTCCGGTTTTTCCTCCACTTTTTCAATAGGCAGGGCATCTGTTTGTGTGTGTTCCTCTCTACTTACTGGCCGAGGAGTTTCAACGACTTCTAGAGTTGTTGGTGCGGGGGGTGGTGGTGGAGGAGCGTGCGCAGTAGATATTTCAGCAAACTTCTTGACGATCTCGTCAATAACTGACTGAGAAAACTCAATTCCACTCACAGAAATGTGGCCTGATTTGGAATCTAATTCCGAAACCTGCAATGTCATTCCTTCTATGTCGGACACCAAAATCTTATTAGCTTGTAGTTCAGATACGTTCAGCCGACCTACATCTAAATCTTTCACCTGAAGTCGTTGTGTTACCAAGTTATCTAACTGCACTTCCCTGCTTGCCTCACTCACTTTTTCAAGAGCACGCTCTTCAGCAAGCTGTGCAGTATTTTTAGGTCTTGGTCTATTACTTGAAACGCCTCTTGACCTTGGGAGTGGAGGAACATCTGGGATTTGCGATTCATCAATATCTATGGGTTGAACAGTTAAAGAAGCTTCGGTCAGCATTACTTCACGTTCGTTGATTCTAGTTGGGCTCGACACACGTCTTTCGACCAATATAACTGTGGGTGATGTACGTCCAAGACTTGGTTTAGATAATTCAGAAATTTTTGGATCAGAAAGTTTTAATGATTTATCAGTGCGGGATGTAGGCCGCGAGTCACGAGGGGTCTCAGCTAGTTTAGCATGAGTTTTTGAAAACATAGAGTCTTCATCAATTATATCCCTTAATGAGCTGGACATAGACAATTCTAGATTATCATCCATACCTAATTCAAACTCTACGTCATCTGGCAGAGGATCAGTCTGAGTAGAAACTTCAATCTCTAAAACATCATCGTGCTTAGTTTGATCTTCATCATAATCACGTGAGACTCCCATTGTCGACTCAGCGTCTGTAGAGATACTCCGCTGAAGATCACTTTTATCTCTCTTTCTTCGCCGAGATCCCCTTGGCGGACGTGGCGGAGGAGGCAGTGGTCTATCTTTCATTTTGTTGACCACTTCCCCAGATTTTAAGTCTTTGTGGACTTCTTCAAATGGTTCATCAATTTCAACGTACTGAGTTAAATCTCCACTCACTGAGCGTTTAGTAAAGCTATCTAACGTCATGAGACTCGTGGAAGACTTCTTTCGTGGAGGTCGATCCGGGCCAACAGGTTTATTGGATCCGACAGTATAATATTTACGTTCTGAACTATTGCTCTTGCGGTGTCTTGGTGGAGTCTTACTTTTAGAACGTCGGACGCCTTTGCTGGGTGCGTAGGGGCCTTTGTCGACTGTTGCATATCCGGGGCTTTCATGGCGGATTT
The DNA here is from genome assembly GCA_947507805.1 of Aporophyla nigra. Lineage (NCBI taxonomy): Eukaryota > Metazoa > Arthropoda > Insecta > Lepidoptera > Noctuidae > Aporophyla > Aporophyla nigra. The sequence continues at coordinate 4,038,513 of OX382291.1, read as the reverse complement.
CCCTTTCAACGTCAATGTCTTCAGGCGGTGCTATGTTAGTGTCTAGTATGAGGGACTCAGCGCCGTGTGACGTGCGGTCATCATCGCAGAGGGAGGTGCCCCGGGAGCTCCGAGAGCGGGTGCGCCGTGGCGGCACGGGGCTGTGCCCCGTCGGGGACTGCGCGTACTCTTGCGGTACGATGTACTCATGTTCAGTACGATATACAATTATCTGGAAAATACAAAACATACAGTTAGTGTCGTCGTTTGTGAACAAACAATACAAGAAAAGAAGCGGAAAATTTTGATAATAAACGATAGTATAAAATACAAATAAATACGGCATATTCAATGGAACAATTGAATTTCAGATTTGGTATAGTTGGGGGTGGCAATCGAGTTTCAGATTTGATTTGGTATTCCTACTGCTGTTACGACTAATAAATCGACGTAGACGACGTATAATAAAATCGCAGCGGGATTTTTCGCGCACCAACGCAACGCAACCGAGTAATGAGAATCCAACAAAATGTAGCGCAAACGGGTTTCAACGTGCGAACAAACACAGCGTTCGATTTTCAACTCTCGGTGCTAGAAATTTGCTCTTGGCACATTTTTATAAGATCTCAGGCGGTACGTGATGCGAGAAAAAAACGTATAACGCACCCACTTGTCACGACACGGTATGCGGTACCGGCAGCTGAGGGACCTGCCACCTTCGCTTAGGTGTCTCGTAGATACGTGCGTCTATGTTAGTGTGCCGTTTCGACCGTTTGTTCGAAGTTTCAGTACTGTCCATATTTATACTGAGCCCTAACTGAAGCACTATATTGCATAGGTACCTACTCTAAATATTCAATCGGTTCGATGATCCAATTTACGAGTAGTAGCAGATAAGCCAGTTATTTGGCAGATGTGCCAAACTAGACTATCATATTGTAGTAGCAGTATGTTTTGTAGTATAAGATATAATATAATATGCTATAATGTTATCACGGTGTGCTTAAAATACATTTTACTTAATGATGACATCATGCTCTTTCCCGTTTCCTATTATTAGGTACAGACATAGGAATTAAGGCGACTAGAATCAGTTATATTTTAATGTGATTAATTGTTGTCCAAAAGTGGTTTTTATGTGCCTAATTGAAATAAATGCATTGATTTTAACTTTGAGTGATTACGTCATCGGCGAAATATGGTTGCACAAAAATACAATGTCTGCCAAAACCTATTTTGATTTAAATCAGAATAACAAAGAACTTTAGTCTCTGAAGTTAAATTACCCAGCCGCCATTTGTTTATATTTTCGCTATCTAGGTCAACAAACCAATGTCCGAAAATAAATTCCAAGTCCATCCCATATTGATTTACTGGAAGAGTGCCAGAATATATTGCAGAGAATATCATCTACTATTATACCTAACATTATATTTGTTTCTGTACCAGTATATCATTCGCACGGATGACGTAAATGCCACTGAAATCGTAGGTGATGGCTAAACATTTTTCGGGGCCTCATCTGATTAGTCTGGCACGAACATTTTTGACGTACTTAACTGAGTTTTGAACCGGGAGTATTAGATGCTTTGGTATTTATATTAAATTAAATTTATGTGTTTATCGATAAATAGGCAGAGTAGACCACACGTCGGTAGTAACATAACCAGTTTAGATTTTTTGGGTTCTGCACCTAAAGGCTGCCAACAGGAACAGGACCCTGTCACTAGGCCCGGCCCGGCCCGGCCTGGGAGGCTTAGTAATGAGGCCAGCCGGGATAAAAGGGCGGAAATCAGACTATCCTTCCGTCTGTCCATCAGGCTGTCTCACTATTGGAAACAGTGCGGAAAACACGGCCAATCGTAAAGGCAAATATGTGAATTCGGTAACTGAAACTATGCTAAGAGAGAAAGAGCTACTTATAAATTTTGATGTTGCATTTGTTAATTTTATAATGTGAAACGCGTATCAGTACAAAAAAATGAAAATTAAGCTGTAAGATTGATGATAAAATTATCGCACTACCTGTGTTTTTGGAGAACTTTTATTTTTCTCTATTAATGGATATTCTAAATGATGGTTAGTGACTATCAGTTAACATAGTGTAACATAAACTTTATAATTACAGGACAAAATTTGAAACAGTTTTAACATTTTGAATTGTTTTTCATTGCGTTGAGTTTTAATACATTTCTATTACTTCCCAAACCAAACGTTAAATGTTTTATGCTTGTGTTGTTTTGACATTTATGTTTGTATTTCATCACCACTGCTCTCAAAACGGTGAAGGAAAACATCGTGAGGAAACCGGTATGTCTTAGAACCAAAACTTGGAAGACATGTGTCATCTCACAACCCGCACTGGGCCCGCGTGGTGGATTATGGCCCACTCACCAAGAGGAGGCCTGTTTCCCAGCAGTGGGAACGTTATAGGCTGGTGATGATGTAACGTTAAATTACTCACGGCAACTCTGTGAGATGTTCAAGCTTTATTGCTTCGAACATAAGTTTCGATTAGGGTTGCCACCTTTCTTTCTTGCAATTAAAGTACTTACATTGGTTACACTGGTCGGAATCAAAATAAGAGCAAAAAAATGTATATGTGGACGTAATACATAGGGATAAGTTAAATACAAATATTTGGTTAGAATTCACCTAGCACGTCTAATTTCGACGTAATGGGATTTTTTGTTTGCACTAGAATTGTTTTCTTATAGTTGCAGACAGCGGTATTTGTGAGCGTTGGTACATGTATTTAGTTGTGTTCTCTGTCTGTCTCTATGTTAGAAAGAAACAACAAGCTATTGTTTACTGCTCTAACTAACTGACGCGCGAACGCAGTGATTGTTTTGAAAAAGTAAGTGTGCAAAGTTATTTTAATTTGCGTTGTAAAAGTCATCAATCAGTGTAATTTTTTTCTTTCTAAAATAAATACATATTTAATATATATCAATACCGGTATTTTATTTAAATGCAAACATCCGAAAAACTAGACGTGATAGCGGAAATCTGTAAACAGATTTGGACTCAACACTCGAAAGCCGATAGAAATCACATAGTAACCTTTTTGCTCCCGGACTTTTATTTTTTTTTGCCGACCAGTGTTATCATAGGTAAGAAAAAAAAAATAGCATAGTATAAAAACAAAGTATGATTAATTAGTCTTTATTGTTATTTTATAAACTTATTTTTTATTGCTTTTTGCAGTTTGTATCACATAAATTTCGTTTAACGAAAAAGTACTTACGACTAAACTTTTCAAAATCCCAAAGAAATCAAATCTTGCAAAATAAAGTATTTTCGTGCTCTTTATTGTTCTCATAAAGTATAGAGTACAATTATGTGAAATAACGTACAATACTTTACTCAATACTCAATATCTTTATTGCTTTATTATAAGGTACGGGTGGCAACCCTAGTTTCGATATACAAAATAACAGTACGAAGGTTTTATTAATAGCTTTGGACGCTGATACATGACTTGTATTGTTATTTATGCAGTATTCTGTTAAATATTTAGAGCTATTTTTTATTAGGAGCTCACGACTAAATTATAACAGCCGGACGGGTTGTTCTAATCATATTGTAATCGTGACCGATCTATAGAATATAGAGATTCCTCTGTGCCTCAGAAAGCACATCAAGCCGTTGGTTCCGGCTGTTATTTGTACATCTTTGACAGTAGTTGCATGGGTAATCAGAGGTCTGAATGTTTGTCAGCCAGTCGACATTTTCTGGGAAAAAAATCTAAACATGAATGCAAGAAGTGAATTTATAAAAACATATTGCATCCAAGTTGATGATATGCCGAAAGCAGTCTATCTAATATCTTTGGCAACCAGCTTTTCTTACCAAGAGGTATCGTATTTTCCAGTAACTGGGTTGTTGAGTTCAGATAGGCAGTCGCTCTATGTGAGACACTGGTATTCAGTTGCTTTCGGTTATACCGGTTATAATATTTATATTTTTTTTTAAACACATTTTTTTTTATATAAATTTTGTTTCGTCATTTCGAATTTGTTCAAAACTTTAAATGACACTGACATGTTCCTACATTAAGGCAACAAAACGACTGTCATGTTTTGCTTTTAAGAAATTCATAAAAAATATCAGTTCCATGGAAAATTACAAAAACTGCAGATTTATTACGGGCATTGACCTTCGCCTATCGAATGATGAAAAAAAAAAAAAAAATTTGTTTAGTCCCTTACTTTTCGATATCGGTACCCAAGACATGGGTAAAGCATTGCCAGCTAATTCAATTTGCCCAGTATAATAATACCAGTCTATTATTACCTGACCAAATAGTTTAAGGGCAATGACCTCTTCTCAGACAGAGAAGGCACGAGCATTTATCATTACGCTTACTCAAGACGGCTTGCCTATTTCAGACAACTACACGTCCAGGTGTCACTACTCACGATGTTTTCCTTCACCGGTGGCAGTAATGTGCTAAATAAACTCAGCATGTATGCAACGTGCAATATATAATTAACGCAAGACCTCACTCACCCCAATTAGAGGGTGAATCATCGAAATCGGTTGGCGTGATATTGAGTTATTCGTCCTTTTGTCGCACACATACTTAATGCAAATTTAAGACTTGTATGGTTTTCACATGGACCCTATTGTTCAAATGGAACAAAGTTTCAAACACCAGGTTAACAATAAAAAAAGAATCATCAAAATCGGTTCACCCCGTCAAAAGTTATGAGGTAACAAACATATAAAAAAAAACAGTCGAATTGTTAACCTCCTCCTTTTTTTAAGTCGGTTAAAAACATTTAAATATATAAAAAATAGTGGACCTCCGGTATCGGGAGCAGGGTCCTAGCTACCGGTAATTATTATTATTATTCATTGTAAGCCGCAACGGTTAGACTGGAAGCCGAGCCTAACTGAGTTGGGTAATGAGTGGCAGATGATGATCGTTTGTTGTATATTGTATTAGTTTCCGAGGTTCGATCCCGGGTGTTATCCGGTGTATCCACTAGGGAATTTTCATCAGTAATAGCCCGGAGTCTAGATTATTGCCCAGTTTAAAGGCTAGCTCCCTTTTAAGTAGAACTTAATTATAGGTAATAGACGATACTGGGTGTTCTATACCTATGTTCTGTACCAATAATATTTGATTATAGTGTAAACAACAAGATTGGAAAACGTACCTGTGGCTGTGGCCAATTTATATAATATCTTATAATATAAGATCTTTGGACAACCAACGCAATCGCAAACTACGCAGAGCCTGTACTATGTTAACCAGACAACTGATAAATATACTTATATATTTCTAAATACATACATATTATAGATAAATTACACCCTGACACAGAACAAATGATTGTGGTCATCACACAAACATTTGTCCTGGGTGGGAATCGAACCCACGACCTCAGTCTTAGCAGTCAGGGTCACTAACCACTAGACTAACAGGCAAGTCAAACATAGGTAATAGACGATACTGGGTGTTCTATACCTATGTTCTGCACCAATCATATCTGATTATAGTGTAAACAACAGGATTGGAAAACGTACCTGTGGCTGTGGCTAATTTATATCGCCTACTTGCGTGGAAATTGAGTAGCATAATCAGCCTATAATGTTCCCACTGTTGGGACACAGGCCTTCTCTATGTGAGAAGTAGTGGGCCGTAATCCACCACTCGGCAAATTAAGTGCTTTGTTTGAAAACCCGTTATTCTAATTATAAATCTCCTTTCAGATGTTTTTATTTGACATACGAGTTTAGTCGTATAACATATTCTGTTGATAATTTTCCTATTACAATTTAATAATGTCTTTAAACAGTAATTACAAGAAAAAGTGGTGGTATATAACGTTGAAATCTTCGTAGTACAAATGAATTTGTTAAAGATTCCCTTTGAGCGATTGCGTTAGAATTAAAACTAGACAGGTTTTGTTTACGCTTTTCTTACATTCTTTCGGAACAGACTAAACACTTGAATATGTTGTTATGTTATTTGATCTGTTGGTAACGTCAACAACTTTCATATGGGTAATATTACAAAACAAGTGTGTTATTTAGTTTTCATTCGTTCGTATGTTTGATGACGAGAAAGCCGTAAGGTAAGTATAAAAGTTACAATGCAAGTGATTGTCATAAGCAAAAATATTATGCAATTAGGCTGCCATGTAAGAGATAAGTAATATTATGAAGATGATGGATTACACTGTTCTTCTATGCTGTTCACTACATTGACCAAATGGTATCCGAACGTTGAACCTTTGTTCTATTGTACTATCACCACTTGAACTATCAACACTCATAGGAAAGCATTTACAAAAGTCCAATTGTTACCTTGGGCATGTGATGTAGTACTTGTCTTCAAGCAGGATGCTATACTGTAAAATGTGTAATGAAAGGTTATACTCACATCGTCTGTGTTCTCATGTTCCTGCGGCTGTTCCCACAGCTCCGAAACCGCCCCATTGTTGAAGTCGCTTAGGGATGAATGCTTGAAGTCCTTTTTACCAAACCTCTTCTTCCTTTTTGGTGGCATCGGTAGAGTTTGTGACTGAATGGGAACATTCTCAGGGTATTGGATAACGTCGTCGTTGGCATATTCATGAATAGAATGCAAATCTGTAGTAGGAGTGAAATCAAGGTGATTGTTGACGTGCATATCAATGTTATCTTCCACATCACAATTTATATGTTCATCTTGATGGTCTTCTGACAAACCTAAGTCTACCTCACTAAATTGCATACTGGCGTTCACACTATCGTCCATGTACGGAGTCGATTCCTCTTCTTTCTTCTTCCGCTTTGCTCTTGATGGCCGTACTGGTGGAAATGTGTAATAACCATCATCTTTATCATTCAAATCTTCAGTAGAATACCTCATCGGTTCGTTGTCATCGATCATCAGCTCTGGATCAGCGTCATGATCATTGACGTACATATTATCGTCGTTCATTATCGAATTGCTCCCTATCAGTGAGAGAATATTCTTCGGTGTTTGGAACGCTTTTCGTGTTTCATCGCTTAAATATTCCCTTGTTTGGATATCTTCGCGAGAAATGCCTCTCGGTCGAACAAAAAATTCGTCGTTATTAATTTCGGTTATGACATGTGTGTATTCTTGTTTAGATGGTAAAATATCGGGTATAGATGAAGCGTTACGTCCGTCTTCCAGATGAGAAGGTTCAGGTTCATCGTCCATGTATTCGTTGTCCACTTTGTCAAAATCATAGGTGGTCTCAATTCGCCTGCTATTTTCCATATCAAAGTTAGAGTCATCATTATCCATGTTTCCGTATTCTCGTGGCTCTTCAGGACTATCGGGGATGTATGTTGGTTCATCTTTATTTTTTTTAACCCTGGTGAAAGTGAACGTAGGTGGTGGTGTGTCTTCCCTGTTTAAGGTCGGCGATGATGACGTCTTGGCAAGTTCTGACTTTTTCTTTCTATTAAATAGCCTCGGATAAGTTCTAGTTTCGAACTCCACAGTAGCGACATCTGTAGGCTCCGTTTTTGTATTCGTGGAGTCATTATCTACATTGTTTTCTTTTTTCCTACCAAGACTAGGAAAGTTTATTTTAGGTCTGTCAGGCATTCTGAATTTAGGAAGATCGGGAACGGAAAACTTAGGCCTGTCTGGTAATGTGAACTTTGATCGATTTAATTTTTCAGCTATGTTGAACTTAGGCCGATCAGGTAAACTAAACTTCCTTCTATCGGGTAATGTAAATTTAGGTCGATCAGGAAGAGATATCTTAGGCCGTTGTGGCATTTTGAATTTAGGCCGTTCAGGCATACTGAACCTAGGTTTTTCAGGCATATTGAACTGCTTTGATTTTATACTTTGTAATTTTGATTTTAATTTGCCTGCTTGCGATTTTAATTTACCCGTACCTTCCCTGATGCGCTGTTGAATTTTGCTGTCAGTGTTTTCATTATTCTTTGATCTGCTGTCACGTTTTAAAGGTAACTGTTCTAGTGCAGACGAGTCTACTTGACTAGTGCTGACTTCACATTCAGTGCGCGATGTCGAGGACGGAGTGTGTACGAAATACCTATCTTCAATGTCTTTTTGAAGTTCTTCAGCGCTTATCATTTCTTCGTTCTTGTCATCATTCAAATGTAAATTTTCATCTAATTGTTCTTCGTCATCTGATGCGTGCTGTAAATATTTTCTCTCCAGAGAAGTGGTACTTGACAACTCATCATCCGTTTTAACCAATTTAATTGGTTTTTCATCTACACTTGGAGAAGTGTAGATAATATTTGGCGGTGGCTTCTCGATGATTTCATATTCGTGATCACTGTAAAACAATAACAATCTTTATAATTTACGTAGCACTGTAACTATAGGACGGCAAATTTCTGACACACATTCGCAAAACGAATAAAAATACTTTTTGATTCGCAGTAAATCAGTCGCAGAGCATAAAAATGGAGTAAAGAGAATAACATAAAAAGAAGTGCAAATCGCAAAAATTGAGATTCGTCGCAGAAGATTTGAGTTATATTTAAACTACACACACACGTTGCTCGGGTCACAATTAGGCCAACAGCCGGCGCTCGTTTTAGCCGCAGCCACCGGGCGAAAGACGTTGTTCAAATTATTTTGCAGTTCGTTATTTTAGTTATAAAATGTCATGAAAACCGTCGAAAATGAATGTAGGTGGTTCGACTTACCTCTCGTACGAAATTAAATTACTAGCTCGCGACGTCGGTCTAGTACCCACTGGATTCACTCTCTCCGGGAGGAGCGAGTCACATTGAAAGAACTGACACCCGCATCGGACGTCTGGAGTAAATATCTGAGCGCTGCCTTCTCGGGTAGGCCTCACAGGCCGCTCTATAGGAGAACCACCTTCGGATGTCCATCGCCGAAGTGTCGTCATTACTACCGACTACCGAATCCAGGGCATATTTATTTTAGTGACTCGTTTCCCGTAAACTACACGAACTGTCATTTGCACGCGGGCAATGAGTCATTAAGCGTGTTTGTCAAAGCTGGACTGTAAATGAACTAATCACAGACGTGAAAGCAGCCGCGAGCACTGATCACTGATGACAATTTTACAGAGCTTCCCCAATGTGCAGGAAGATCGGTTGGACCGAGCTATATTTATCAAACAGTCAGAAGCTAGCGCGTTCGCTTTGCATGTGTTGAACACGGTTGTTATGTCATAGTTACGTATGATGTACTACTGCTTATGATGGAGTTATTTGTAATGTTAAATAATAAACTATTTACCTGCTGGGTTTAGACCATTTTCTCGGGTATTCTATTTTTTGTCGATCGTTGACGTCGTGAGGGCTGGGGCTGGGTGATGATTCTATAGGCGTTGCAGCAGGCTGGTCTCCTAGCACCTCTGCATCTTCTCCTGTTAATTCTGTAATGGTAATATTGGGAGATTCGTTGCTTGGTCCTCTTTCATCTAATTGGTTTTGAAAAATCTCGTCTACATTTGGCTCGTCTGGATCCATTTCTTCGTCCAAAATTACAGCTTCTTTATTTATATTATCCATTTTATGCAATTTCTCCATGACGTGCTCTTCTGATTTTAGACTAGCATTTTCCATAACTAAGCTAGGATCTTGGGAAGCGATCGACTTCTTCTCCAACAGGCTTTCATTCTCCTTATTGCTGTTACTCCTACTTTCATCGTCCATTCTATTAACACCCTGCTTGTCCACATCTGGTGAGAAATGTACATCTTTTCCTTCCTCTATGTCTTCATAAATATGCTCTTTCTTTTTCCTCGGTGGAGGCGTGTCTACAATCATAGTTTTACTCATTTCATCAGAGCTTCCTAATTTAATTGCACCAAATTTTTGTCTTCTGACGGCGCCAGGCGACGTTCTCAGTTGTCTTATTTCTTGCGCTTCATCATTTTTTTTGCGTTTTGATATGGGAGATTTTTCATTTTCATTTCTTTCAAGTTTGTGTAAAGTTTTGTCAGCTAAATGTTTTATTTTATTTACCAAAGGGTGGCAACATTTTGTTTTTTCTCTTGTTTCTGATGTTACTCCTATGCTATATTCTTTATCTGCTACTCGGCGTTTAAGTATGCCTTTAGGAGACACATTTTTAGGTATTTCAATAGGCGTAGCTAAGTGAGTACTAACTTGACTTTCGGGCCGTTTAACTACATAAGCTTTCACAGCCTGATTTATGGCATCTTCTTCGGAATCTAGCGATATTTCCTTAGAAAAATTCGGTATATGTACTCCCTCATCTTCACCTTCTTCGCCATGTTTACGACTGCTGCCAGGTGAAGAGTCGAGGTTCAGTATCCTTTGCATGTCGCCATCCACCGGCGAACGTGTCCGAGACCGTGAAACTTCTCGTGACATACTTCTTCTTGGCGTCGTTTCTCTGATGATATCTTCTGCAGTTATTTCACCTTGTAGTGGCTCCTTTAGTAGGTGCGTCCATGGGTACCTTCCTGCTTCACGAGCTCTTCTCAAATCTTCCCATTGATATGTTTTTATAGGCACTGCTGGTAAATCTTTTTCTTTATCTGGTGACAATTCAGATTCCATATGTTTGATTATTGAATTTAATTAACTTGAAAAATATTTTTACAAAATGTTTTGCCGTACACACTGTTTTGAATTGGGTTTAATAATAATTTTGAAATATTTATGCACGAACCCCGCAAAATTTTCACTTTTTCACCGTATACACTAAGAACACAACATTTCGTTTCAATGTGAGAATCTCTGACTGAAAACACGTTATGTTTGCGTGGGCTCGTGTAGAAATAGGTGTGAATAAATTGTGTACTATGATCATTGGCCAATAGATTATTTTGGACTAATGCACCGATGTTACCTTGAAGCATTCAGGGCACTTCTCCCGTGAGTCCTCACCATCCCTGGTATTTGTTTGTTGACATGGGATGCACAAGACGCGTTTTTTTTTGTTTTATTTATTTTTTTTCCGATCGAAACCGATTGGCGATCAGCACTGAATCCCGGTTCAACTGGCCGACACGTCTTAGTCCGCGCAGGCGCGCTAAATATAAGATTGAGCATGAATTTATTTTTGGTGAGTATTTCGCGTCATCAGTTAAAACTATAGGACCGTTCTCGATTTTGGAGGCTATCTGTATGGTTTGTAATCAGAGATGCTGCTGTTTTATGTATGTTTATGAATGAAAAGAGTAATTGTAGAGGTGTGTGTTCAGGTCGGTAATGAGTTGACTTACCGAAGACACCTTGAACGAAGTCCAAATGTGTGGGGCGGTTGGGCCGCGGGCACAGCTTGCGCGTGACTGGTACATTCACACATTTATTTATTTATGTATATATTTGCTATGCGTACCTACTCACGCATTATGTAAATGTATGTGTGTATTCAACAGGTGGGAAACAATTTGTGTTGTAGTTCCTATCTATATACAGGTGATAACTATATATATGTTATGGGTGGTTTTGTATGTTATGAGCCGTGTCTTCTTCACACATGATTGATGATCTTGGAGGTTGACCTTGTTTTTTAGTTTTGAATGTTAAATAAGTTTAGTACTTTCATGATTTACATTTAGTTGTCTTTCTCATACGATTCCCATGGTCAAATTTAACGATTCAAGTGGATAAATAGGTGTAAAATCGTTTTCCATCTGTAATGTTCTCACAGCTGGGACACAGATTTCATCTGCTAGAGGGAGTGGGCCGTAATCCAATAAGAGAACCTAGTGTGAGTTTGTACGGTCTATCCAGCCTATAATGTTCCCTCTGCTAGGGCACAGGCCTCCTTGGTGAGAGGGACTGGGTTATAATACCACACGGGCCTAGTGCGGGTTGGTTGATATCACACAGCTTCGATTTTTTGGTTCTTGGACAAGCCGTTTTCCTAACGATGTTTTCCTTCGCCGTTTTCAGAGCAGTTGTGATAAAATAACTTACAAAAATAAAAGCGCTTGTCTGGGATCGAACTAACGACCTATAACTCGTAACTCGCGGCTGTTACCACTGGGCTACCGCTGCTCTACCTACCGCTGTTGTTTGCTTATTCTAGTCTATATGTAGAAAATCGGCTAAGGGAGTATTAGGGAGTATTTGGCGGTGCACAGCTTATAGCTTTGTAACCAGCACGCGTAGCATGACCACCGTAGAAAGAACTTTGTCTATTCTTGGTAGAATAGAGATAGAACTGTCATGCTACGCCAGCATAAAACGGTACAAATCTTTCTACAATCTTTAATTCTGTCTTTAATCTTTCTACAATCTGTAATTTTGTCTATTCTTCCGTCGACAAAACCCCTTTCTACGGTGGTCATGCTACTCATGCAGGACGGATGTAAGTCTACTACGTTACGTTAAATACCGATACATTTTTAAAGCTATTTTTGTTGCTTGTTCTTTGCCATAAGTTTCATAATTTAAACGAAATATACTGTCATTAGCCTAAAATAGAACAGCATTCTGTTATTAATTTATAAAAAGTATTACATCTTAATACTATGAAAAGTCTAATTATTTACCAAATACAAAGGCTAAATCCACTTTTGAAAGCTAAGAAGATAGTTGCTTAAATATCGATTCAAGAAGAAAGGAGCTCAGAAAATTATACTTACCTACAAGGTAGATGTACCATAAATACACCTCTGCCCAACCCGTTGGAGAAACAAGGCGAGTTGTTAATTTCGAAGTAGGTTGCTAAAAAGCCCCTGTCAATTCAGTAGACAATTTTCGCTTTGAAGCCTTTACATTGCCCGGCTGTTTCAGAATAATGTAGTTTCAAGGTATGTGGATGATTCAGAGGAATCAGAATACATCGACGTTCACACGGACGTAGGTAATAAAATTGAGGCGTTATTTTCTTACATACAATTTCCAACTCTGTGTGTTGAACCGAACGTTGAGAATCGATTGCGAGAAATATTTCATATATTTCTCGCAAGTTATCACATGACGATCACAACAAACATTATCTTTAAACAATATTAATAAATACATACTTACATAAAATCATGCCTTTTTCCCATGGGGGTAGGCAGAAACTACAGAACGCTACCTGCTACGAACCTAACTATTTTTGCATCAACTTATTCATACATCTAGCCATACACGAACGTCGGTTACCAGTACTACGCAGCTAACTTCTCTGAAGAACATCACTAATAATTATGTTTTCCCAGGGCGTCCCCTTCCGGCGTGTCCAGTCACATATTAATATTAGAGTATTTATAGTCAGCTATTAATCTTATAATTTTTTCATTCTTAATTAATTTAATTCTATCGATAGATAGATACGGCACTTACCGTCCACTGTATCACTACCTTTTATTTCCACCACCCGAGTTGTGAGTGACCAGCGGCTTGACCCACAAGAGGCCTGTTGCCGCCCCGGCCCCGGCTGTATATACACCACAGGGCGGGCGGCAGGGAGGCTCCGTTCGCTGATCATTGAGTGGTCACACGGTTACTAGTATTTATTTACATAATTATAATGATACAACGTGCGATTAGTTAATTACTTAAAAATATTTTTTGTTACTTCTACTTGCTATCAGTAAATTATAACTTACTAAATAATTTGCATAATTTTATTGTCATCATGTGCCCATGATTACTGGGCGTTAAGTTTACGTTGTTACACCTGAAACTAAAATCTGTGTTAAGCTATGAAAGGTGTGTTACTAGCCTCCTAAAGTACCCCAGTTATGTTAATTGAATGATTGTTTTGTTGATAAATAAATAAATAATAAATAAATATCTAAGGACAACCAACACACTGTTATCTGATCCCAAACAAGGCAGAACCTGTACTATGGCAACCAGACAACTGATAAATATACTTAAATATTTCTAAATAATAATTAATTATTATTTATTATTAATTAATAATAAAATAGATATATTACACCCAGACACAGAACAAATGATTGTGCTCATCACACAAATATTTGTCCTGGATGGGAATCGTACGACCTCAGTCTTTGCAGTCAGGGTCACTAACCACAAGACTAACAGGCCAGTCAAATAAAGATATTTGAAAATGAATTGAATGAATTGATTCTATGGAAACAAAACAATAAAGTTATATGAGGTACATGGAAAGATCTAATATAAGCTAGGTCTTCGTATTCGTGAGTTTTTTTTCTTTAGGCTCGCGTCTTAAGGGTCCTAGTGTGATGGTACATAGTCTATAGCCTTCGTTGATAAATGGGCTATCCAACACTAAACTTAGTTCTGATTCCGAGAGATTAGTACGCTTAACCAAACTCTTCAGCTTTATAATATTAGTATAGTTTAAAAAAACAATAATAGGGCATCAAAAAATCCTTCGGATTGTGTTCAATTAGACAAGTGCCCCAAAGACTGGCAGAAATGTCATGTCGTATGGCAATGCTGATACTTTGTCAAAAAAAAGAACGCCTTTTTTTTGGCAAGTCATCAAATGACTTCTCCCGCTCTGAGCAGAGCGGGAGGGCGTGTCAGACTTTTACTGACTAAAACCCACCCGTGTTCCTTCAGTTAGCCATATGCCAGGGTCACGGTATCTCGTTTGAACAATCTCGCGACTGGTCACGTGAAATATCGACCTACCGATTGGCAATGTCTCGGAAAACTAAGTGGGCACTCGGATCCTAGAGTTTCAACTCCAAACGGCTCGAACATATTATATCTATGTATATATATTATATATCTTATATATAAAAACGAATCCCTATTTCCCTTGGTCACGACATCACGCGTGAACGGCTGGACCGATTTCACTTTTTTTTGTTTGTTGTGTTTGTAATTGTCAGGAGAAGGTTCTTATGAAAGAAAAAATTTAAAAAATTGCGCGGAAAATTAGAAAATTTAAGAATACTTAACAACCATTTAATAGGACAATGTAAACTTTTTTAATGTAACATTATGACATTTGACATAGAATTGACAGAATGCGTGCTCAAATATCATCAAAGAGACAGGACAACGTCTGTCGGGTTAGCTAGTGTTAAATAAATACCTAGCGGTACCGTACCTCATCATCATCTTCATAATTTCAGCTGAAAGACGTCCACTGCTGGACATAGACCTCCCCCGATTTGGGGAGGTTTTGCCATAATTGCTACGCTTGGCAAGCGGGTTGGTGACCGCAGTATGGTGGTGTGGTGCTAAAATGCTTAAAGAGCGCTGCAGCGCAATCTCTAGTAAGTCCCTTAGTCGCCTTCTACGACACCCAAAGGAAGAAATGGGATGGTGCGATTCTTCATATACAGGAAGATTTTGTAGTCACCGTCCAAATTATGATATATTAATATTTTGCGAAAATCATTTAATACGTGTTTTTTCTTTTAGTATCACTTAATACAAAAGTATTGAGATATCACATCACAAAGTTATTTATAAAAAGTTGGTGATTCTGGACACCGCCGCGCGCCAGGTAATATCGCGGGCTATTACCTAGTGCGTACGCACTGCGCTAGGTATTAATTTCGGCGGCACACCCCGCGCGCCGCCGAAATTAATTGAAAGAATAATAAACAAAGTTGCAAATTTTCCCTTCATACTCTCACGGGCGGCAAGTGTAGTATTATTAACGTTTAACTTAGTGACCACGCAGAGCGGATAATTCTATCGAGAAAATGATTTTAAATGAAAATTTTATGTATCGGTATTATCGTGTATCGTCATAGTGTTATCGTTTTATTGAATGATACCTAATGCCTAGAAAAAATTTGGACGGTTACTAAAAAATCTTCCTTTATATTATAGTCCTCCAGACCGTATTTCGGCCACGGCGGCCAATCTCCACGGAGACTAGCCATCGGCGCGCGATATATTATAGTGCACAAGTGTGTGCGCAGACACAGGAGCTCTCACTCTTCCCTCACTCTCATAGTCCGATGGGACGGCAATCCGACACGACCGGAGAGAGATCAGGCGTAGGACCAACGGCTTAACGTGCTTTCCGAGGCACGGGGGTATCACACCGCCAACTTCTAAACTCCGGGCTGCTACTAAGAAATTCCTAATGGAAAAACCCAGTGACACTTTGCCCGACCCGGGAATCGAACCCAGGACCCCATACTCAGCAGCCGCGCTTGCGACCACGAGACCAACGAGGCAGTTCTTAACGTCCGGAACCACACAGAACTACCTACATTGTTAAATTTGCTAAACATAAACTTCAGTTTATAGTTATGTTTCTTAATATTTAGGAACGAAATAAGGAATTTCAGTGAAAATCACGTTTGTGTTTGTTACAGATTTGAGCTATTTCATAGCACTAAATTGATTTTCACGCGGGTTTACATCGTTGGTTCCGCGAGCTACAACTATTTAATCGTCCTTAGAAAACGTTTGCATTTCACATCTAAAGCTGTCCAACACATGTCGTAGTCTTGCTCCTCGTTTCCACATACATTGTTGCATAATAATTAGGTTTGTCCAACAAACGTTGTAATTAAATCTGGACCATTTTTTTAAAGAAAAGAATAACACCACCCCATTTCTTCCTGTGGGTGTCGTAGAAGGCGACTAAGGGAGTTACTAGAGAATGGGCAGCAACGTTCTCTATGCATTTCACCACCATACTGCGATCGCTGGCGATCGCCAACCCGCCTCTCAAGTGATTATGGCAACTCCCTCTCCCCCTTGCGAGAGGCCAATGTTCAGTAGGGGACGTCTTACAGCTGAAATTAATGATGACGTAAATTTACAGACGTGGTTTTTACAATCGAAATACGATCATTTCAGTTTTTATCTTATGAATGAGCTGCTTCTTTATTGTTTAATTTTGATACATCGACCTCAAACCGGCGACTGTTTTGTGAATTTTGTTGTAAGAGGTTTGCCTCTCAGTCGCCGGTAGGCCGAAACGAAGTCCACACGGTATGCAAACATTACAATGTATTGTTATGAAAGTGGATAACGTTTTAGCATACGCAGCGAACAAACACAGCCCTGCGCTCTTAATATTACAACGCTTTTCGGATACTGTTGGGGCTGCCGTGGCTCTGCAGCGCGTCTGGCATGTTTGCTGAAGCGCGTACGGATAGCTTTAAAGCCATCATGCGCAAGACAGCAAACTCGTTGCAGCTGCGACTACGAAGCAGCAGCAACAGCATGATGAAAAATGATTTCAATAAAGAGCTGGTATTGTTTTTTTTATCATTTAATTATTATTGTTTGACAAAAGTTTATTAACGATAGTTATAACGCTAAATTCACTCTCATCAAATCTGATAGTGGCAACAACTACGGGCACGGTATCGAATATAATGTAGGTAGGTATCTATACTGTAGTCAGATACTTTTTATTCAATACCATGTCCGTTTCTTCCCGTGGGTGTCGTAAGAGGCGGCTAAGCACGTACTAGAGAATGGGCAGCAGCGTTCTCTATGCATTTTACCACCATACTGCGGTCGCCTGCCCGTCTGCCAAGCTTGGCGATTATGACATACCCTCCCAAATTGGGGAAGCCTATGTCCAGCAGTGGACGTTTATCGGCTAAAATGATGATACTATACCAACTCATGAGTAGTATAAAAAAAAGTATCGTAGTTCTGTTCGCATTATGCTCTAATAAAACTACTCGATACGATACTTTGAAGGACCGACACTTTAGCATTCTCCTCCCTTGGACGTAGTTAAGCAAAAAGGTTCCAATCCATAACTTGGTAAAAAATGAGTTAAGTCCACCAAACTGATCCAAATTATAGATTACAGGTCAGTAAAAACGACCCAGCTAAAAATATATTATATTATAGCTATATTTGTCGTATACTTAACTTCAGAACCAATACTATGGCGCTTCTTATTTTTTTTATTTCAGCACTAGCTTCTGCCCGCGACTTCGTCCACGTCAAATGTTGTTCTACCCTGACCCTTTTTGTCGCATCGAATTGCCTGCCAGTTTTCGTACATTTTTCGTTGCTGCTCCGTTCCTTTTGATCGTAGCGTGATGTTATATAGCCAGCCTTTCTCAATAAATAGGCTACCCAACACAAAAAGATTTTTTGAGTTCGGACCAGTAGTTCTTGAGATTACCGCGTTCAACCAAACAAACAAACAAACTCTTCAGCTTTATAATATTAAGTAAGATAAATAGTTCAATCTTTCTGGTTCTTAAATAGAATTTCTAACAGAATTTGTATATATTTATAACAATACTAATAAAAAAACCGTGTTAATATTCTACTGACAATTTATACTCTTTTGTCAATTTTAATACAAATACAAATGAATATCTCTTGAACTTCAAACGTCAATATCTCAAAAGTAAATGGGTGTGGATGGGATCCTTTTCGCTTAACTGCATCCAATTATGACTCTAAATCGATACAGAGAACAAAATAATAGTGGGAACTACAAGACAACACCTAAATAAATTAAATAATATCAAGCACATCAATAATAACAATGATCGGCTATAATATAGTAGAAAAACTAAACGCGAAACGAACACGAAGAATGAATGAATTGTGGACGAAGAACGACGAACGAGTGTATGTTTAATTGAGTTAGTGAATGAAGGAAAGGAGTTGAATGTGAATGGAACGAACAAGTTTCAAACCCAAGCTAGTGTCTTAAAAGTTCAAAATGATTGCACTAGATGGCGTTGCCATAAAAATAAGCCGTAAAACAAAATTTTAAGTATATAATTTCTAAGATTTATTCGATAACTTGTGAAAAATATTCAGTAAAGTTCATCATCATCATCATCATTTCAGCCGTAAGACGTCCACTGCTGGACTTAGGGCCTCCCCCAATTTGGGGGGCTTTGCAGTAAAGGTATGGCATACAAACTATCGGTATTGAATGAAAAATAGTTGTATTTGGCACGAGTACTTTTATTGAAACAACTGAGCGTTAGAAGGTTTCAAACGTACAAAAATCAGAATAACTTTTGCTGCCGAGCGAAACTCACAACTTTTTCCCTATAACAGCGAGGAATATGCCTTCAAGAAAAACTGCTTAAATCATTTATTGAACCAGTATTATTTAAATGAGAGTTTAGCAGCATTATTAAAAAAAAAAAAAAATAGGGCTAGGCGTGACTTCCGCATTTGAGTGACAGGAGAGTACGTCCTTGATGATGGTAATTGGGTGCTTGTTCTTGATCTCTTCTGCCACCAGATTGCCGGCATTCCGAATCCGATCCTTCCCCCTGGTCAGCCGACCACCACCTTTTGGTTCATCGCCTTGCGCAGCAGTTCTACCCTGATGCCTTCATTTCGGGCATCGACGTGAATAAGACGTGTGACAACCATCAATTTGCTTTGAGCCTGTGTGGTGATGGA
This sequence comes from Aporophyla nigra, assembly GCA_947507805.1. Lineage (NCBI taxonomy): Eukaryota > Metazoa > Arthropoda > Insecta > Lepidoptera > Noctuidae > Aporophyla > Aporophyla nigra. Next base: position 4,019,313 of record OX382291.1, on the reverse strand, counting down.
TCATTGCCCACAGACTCTCATAGAAAGGAGGCCTGTGTCCCATCAGTGGGAAAATACCATTATAGGCTATATATTATATTATTATATAGTATATATATATATATATATATATATATATATATTATATACTAACTACGATTATGGCAAAGCCCCCAAATTGGGGGAGGCGTAAGTCCAGCAGTGGACGTCTTACGGCTGAAATGATGATGATAATACTGCGATCCGGACCTCCAGTGTACTGAAGTGGTGACGTGAAAAAACGTCGAGCTTTTTGTGTTATTTATTTCAAAGTAAAATTATTATATAAAACTGTGAGAATAAATTGTCAAAATAATGGTGTCAGCCGACGTCGGATGTCATCTCACGGGAACGTACTACCGAGATCAAACTATCTGTGTTTTACCCAAAATCCAATAGGTCCACATAGAAATTAAATACTTTTGGTCCAATGAAAGTGTGAGCGGGATACATGGAGACACAAGGAGTACTTGGAACTATTCAGCTTTTTCAGGCCGAAGTTAACGCCACTAATAAGTTTAAGGGTTTCAGTATTTCTTCAGTAGAAGCGAGAGCGCTCCATGAGTCTTATGTCTCAACCTGTTACGAATATGTTAGCCTTACATGCTCATGAAAGTAGGGATAAGTCAAAGGTTTCGCTACCATTGGTTCTACTCATCGATCATAGCAATACCGTGACCAATAAAAATGCTGTCTGTTATCTCACCACTGTTATGCCATCCTAATTTTAGGCCATTCGAAAATAGCTCAATATTAGATTACATATTCCTCTCCTTCACGTCTGATCCTGATGGTCATTTATCGGTATAAACCAATTAGATGTGGCAATCAAGGTTGGTAGAGAAGGTGAATTAAAGAACAGAGTGAATGCCAGAGGAAAGAAATCAGGAAGAAAAAGATAAAAGCTCATAAAAATAAAACGAGGCATTATATTTTAGTGTTTTTTTTTAAATATTATACTTCACAAATACATATAATATTTCACAAATTTTTTCGACAAATATAATTTATTAGCACTATAAATACTTTTTTTGATTAACAAAACCAGTTTAAAATACATATGTATAGATATATATACACGTTGCACAAGCCTTTTACAAGATCTAAAACAATTTGTTTAGAATCGACTTCAGACATGTGCCTTAATACATTAGAGATATAGCATTTTTTTTTTCGAAAAACAGTATGTTTGAATGTTTTTAAATTGAATTATGATTATATTTTTTTATCAATATTAGTAGTAGGTAATCACTTTTTGCGCTTTTCCTGTTACGCATATAAATATTATTAATGAATTAATATATAATTTTAACTAACTATATACATAAAGAATATAACAATTCAAATTTTCAATTCAAGAACAATTTTTGAATTACATAAGTTCTTTATTTTATAAGACCTTATATCTAAAAGAAAATAGATTTTTTGGAATGTTTACGGAATATGATATTACCTAATGCATGGGGCGTGTGAGCAAACATGAAACTGATAGCCATCTATTAAATCAGATGAATCCTAATCATGTCAAAAAACAGAAAAATTGAGCTTAAACTGAGAACGTGTCCTACAATTAAATAAAAATCCGTTTTCTTCATTTTCAACAATTCTAAAAGACATTTCAAAGAAAATTATAATAAAAATTGTTAGATATTTCACGAGATGCCTCTTCAAAGAAATCATTGGTACAAAGCCAATTGAGAAGCATTTTCCTGAAGACACGTTAAGAATTAAAAAAAAGACAGAGATGGCGGACTTTTTGGCCAACATGTCAGTCCACTAAATTAAATTCATGAAAGGTGCATCATTTTCAACGTATTCGTAGAGAGAGAAAATGGCATAGGGTAAGAGAATAAGTTGCAAGCATAAGCGTAGTGCAAAGAATTACTAGTTTAAATAATCACTAGTGCTTTGTACTGGTGTGAAAGAGAAGGACAGGAGATAACATCATACAGTGTTAGCTGCAGATGTCGAAATTTGTACTCAATTATACTGGTGCTTCATTCCTTGATGGTGCAACTCCTGAGGAGTTGTAGATCCGTGTCTGCGCGAATTAGCAATCCGCGATTCAGAACATAAGCCTACCCTTTGGACCAGGCATTCAAAGCCGTCCCCGGGTTTGATTAGCCTCATTTGGTAACGGAACGTATTTCTAAAGGGATATAGCTGTTCCATACTTATCTAAATTTGGAACTACTAATATTCCTGCGAACTCTTTTTCTTTTGTAACAAGAGTTCACCGCAATTTTTGGATTAGCCAAACCAGCTGTCTTGCGACAGTCAGGAATTTAAGGCATTGCGGTTGATTTGATAGACGACGAGCTATTGCTGGCCCTATCGATGATTAAACACTCTCTATGTCGATACGACTCCCAAGGGAAGATATGGGTGTGGTCGCATTGGGGCTGGACCACATCGCCTAATTAATTTTACAACTTCATTTCACTTCACCATTCTCGTTTGAGAATTGCAGTACTGTAAGGAATAGAGCGAATGGGTTTAATGAAACTAGGGTAAAACTGTGTCTTTCAAAGAATCAGAATAGGTGGGAAAAGTAATTCTACATAAAAGCCCAAAAAATGCGAAAGGAATCCTTGATTGTGAAGTGTAAAGTAAAAAAGTCTAAAAGCGTGAAACTTGGGAGATAAGGAGGGAACCGCATCGAACAATATCTTGTTGGTAAAATTGTCATCAGCCGAAAAAAAAACCTGACTTATACGGTGTATCAGGCATAGGAAACCGCTAAGAATTAAGAGAAAAGAGTAGACAATGAAGAGATGAACAAATTAAGAACCACCCAAAAAGTCACCATTCTCGCTGGAGAATGATGTGAGTCAAGATGCTGTGGAAAAATAAATAAGGTTAACTAGAATAATTAATTCTATTATAATGTAATAAAATCATTATAAGCAAGAACAGGAATTTGGCATTATAAATTGTACAGAACCGATCTTACAAACTAGGACAACATTTATAAATAGAATCTAACATATTTTTCTGACAAAATAGACATACCTATGAGACTGGACAGTCCTTTTGTAGTTGCTGTGTAGCAACTTTGTGCCTTAGGCAGAATCAGCATAGGTGGGAAAAAGGCTGTCTTCATTACGGTCCAAAAAATGTAAAACAAATTCTGATGTATTATGATTGAAGATCTAAAAGAGTGAAACTTGGGAGGGGAGGAGGAAAGTGCAACTAACAATATCTTGGTGGTAAAATTGTTATCTGCAGAAGAAAAACCTGACTTATACGGTGTATCAGGCACAGGAAACCGATAAGAGTTACGAGTAAACAGTAAAGAGATGAACAAATTCAGAACCACCCAAAAATTTAACATTGTAGAAAGAGGGAAGTCAAGATGTTATGGAATAATAAATGAAGTTATCTGAAATAAATAATACTCTTAACAGGTAATTAAATAATTATGAGAAAGACTTTGCCATTAAAAATTGTACAGAATCGATCTTACGAGCTAGGACAACATTTATAAATAGAATCTACCCTATTTTTCTGACATTACAGACATACACTATGATCCTGGACAATTGTTTTTTTTTTGCTGTGTAGCAAGAATTAAGAGGAAAGAGTAAACAATAAAGAAATGAACAAATTAAGAGCCACACAAATATAAACACGGTAATAAGTGCGTTTGTTCCATTTTAAAGTTCTGAAGTATCATTTTGAATAATACCCGAAATAAAGAAGCCGTTTTGGTTCGTCACAAACATATAGATTTTCAGGTTATTTTGAACGTTTGGGTCTTCACGTCCTAATACTTCCTTACTTATTATTTTTTATTGTATAGCGTTGGTCATCATCAACATCTTTGCGATATCCCGGTTGCATCCTTTCGGAGCCTAAGGTCCGCTTTTCTATCCTTTACCCTACACTTCGGACGGTCTTCTGCATCCCTTATGCTGAGTCTGTTGCTACGCATGTCATCCGCCACGACGTCAATCCAGTACATTTTGGGTCTTCCCCTTTTGCCGGGGCCCGGCGGACGAGGCATGTTCAAGCATTTTTTCCCGACATAGCTTGCGGTTCTTCGACCTGTACTTCTCCATGAAGATTCTTAGGGCAAAAACAGGGTCCAATGTCCCATGGCCAGGGCGGAAACTATATTGGCTATTCGAGACTGTACTGACACTCCTGACGGAACCGAGAGTCAACTATACGCTCAAAGAGCTTCATGGTATGGGCCATGACCTTTATACCGTGGTAGCTACCGCAGTCTTGCACTAAACCCCTGCCTTTGAAGACCGGAGTGATAACACTCATTTTCACTGACGAGATACCTCACCGGTGAGAAGTATGCGGTTGTAAAGGTCAGTTTAAATGCTCACACCACGAGAGCCCATCGCCATCCATGCCTCAATTGGTACTCCATCGGCTCTGACAGCTTTCCGATTTTTCATGCAACGAAGACCATAATCCACTTCTTCAGGGGTCACTGGCGGTACTAGTCCCTGATTCGATGGGAGCTCTGGTGGCTCCACCTTTTTATGCTGCTTGTTTAGCAGGTCGTGAAAGTACGAGCGCCATCTCTCCTTCACCACGACGTTCTCGTATAACATGTTGCCGCGAGGGTCTTTAACACAGCGGCACTAGGAAATATCCCGTGCCACTTTGACCCTGGAGCGTGCCAACTTGTATACAAACTTCTACCCCAGACGATTCCAGCTTGTCGTAGAGTAAGTAGTAAGTGGTATCGTCTAGCTCTGGCTACAGCTTTTTTAGCGTCACGTCTTGCAGTCCTGTACGCGTCGCGATCTTCAGGAGATTAGAGCGCTTGCCACTTTTAGAAGAGGGCTTTCTTTAGCCTTATCTCCCTACGGACGGTGTCATTCCACCACCACGTCTTTTGATCACATTTGTGCCTCTCTTAGATATGCCGAGCAATGCCTTTGCCACTCCTGTAATAGCTGATTGAAACTTGTCCCAGTGGTCCTGGACTGGTTCGCCATCAATCCCCGAGCATGTGTCGCTGGTAGGTTTGGCGAACTTTTGGGAATTTAATTTGCTTCATCAAGCAGCCACTACCTGATTTGGCGTCGGCAGCGTTTCACTTTGGGCTTATGGACTGGGATCTGCTGCCTTTTCATCGAGTCTCCAGCAGGAATGTCACGGCCACCCTCCGCCTGGAGAGTACATCAGCCAGCTCTCTTGCGCTTCCAGTCAGCATACCAATGTTCCAGGTCGCGAAGCGGATTCTTTGGGTCGGGGCTCGCGTCTTTGGCCGTGTCCACCCTCGACACGGTAGGCCTTGTCCACTTGCCACAGGAGTCAGTATTGCATAGCGTAGGTACACTTGAAAAGCATACGGCGGCGCGGCGGCGCCTGCGCCCGGCTGTCTCACTTCTCCTGATTGATTAGTCTTATTAGTTAAAGTATATTGTACTGAAATGCCATCTAGTAGGTATATGTCTGTATTGTTAGTATAATGAAATGTTTAGCCTATTTAACAATATCTACAAGCGTCTTGAATGAGATGATATGATACTGAATAGATAAATGTCATAATTGATTATTAATAATTATATTTTAATATAATAAGAATAAACATTTATTTATTTATTTAACCATTTATGTACACACATATATAAACAGACAAGAAGAAAAGAACAGAAAAATTAAATTATTATTATTATTAAATTATGCTGTTCTGTGATCTGTTTCACAATAGGATGGGAAAGAATGGAATCCAACCACGTGATTGGAGCAGTCACGCTACGATTTAGAAGAGCGTAGCCGACACATATCAGTCGTAATCGTAACTTAGCCTCAAATGATGTCAGTAAAATCTGGTCTAACAATGATGTTACAACTTTTAACAATGATGTTAGTTATTTCGAAACAGGATTGTCTATAAAGAAAACCGCACTATGTAATTTTATGTGTTTAGCATTACCCTTTTCTTTTGACGTCACAATGAACAGCAAATACGTAGGTTGCTCCAAAAGTCTTGCAATATGAGAGACCTTGCTGAAACCCTAGTGGCAATTCCCGTATTAAAAAACCTAGTTTGCATCTCACTTCATCGATAATCGGCGTCAACAACTTGTGATAGGTACTGAACTGTTAGATTACACGGCGAGATTCAATAATATCTTCAGTTTGTCTTTATTATATAAACACATGATTCTACCTAAGAAATGATCTTTGGTATTTCTACATACTCATTTCAAAGGCTTGAAAATATATATTATTTAACCCAAATAACGTATAACGCTATTTTTAATATATTTTCAGCCTTAGCCTCTATTTATGACATGCGTCATAGGAACATCGTGACGATGTAAACTGGCCGTCAATCGCCACACTCACTCGGCAGTCGAACTGACGAGTGCGATTCAAATGTTGCACTTTGATAGTGTAGACTTGTACAGACTAAGTACTTGTACTTTTTTTTGTACGTTTTTCTACAGTTGGATAAGTTATCCTCTTAGAAATCCTCCTTCACGTGCACGCCGCTCAAGACATTATTTTATAATTGCTATGTACATACCTTATATATTGTATATATCTTATATATTTTTTATTTAAAAAAAAATACCTACCTAAGTATGACGCAAGTAATTTAAAAAAATGCGAGCAAATAATTTTTTGAGCAAATTGACTGCCAATTTAAATAAGCCGTATTTTGAAATCACAACTGCCATTATTTGACAGTTGAATGTAATTGCTCAATACGGCAAGTTGACGTATTGTTTGTCATTTTTTTACAACAGATATAAAAATACTAAACAAAATATTTTTATCACTAGGAGATGTCAATAGTAAAATGGGCTTTCGTCATTTACATGCAATGTTCACGTTACAACTTAACCTAATACAACTTTAATCTAACTTAAACTAATTTGGATGTGTTGTGCATCCAAACATTATTCCATCCATTAAATAATTGTATTTTATGACTAACATTTATATATCCTTGGGTAAAGATACTGACCCACTCATGGACCAACTGCGGCAAACATAGGTTGCCTGATCGATCAACATGTGCGGCTGTTATCAATTAGCCACAGCACAATTACTTCTTAATACTTAATTACAATTAAAACGCCTCGTCTAGAGTAATTTCGCTTAATAGTCATTAAACACGTCGTCCAGAGCTGCATTGTTGCTTAAAAGTCATTAAAAACCTCACTTAGAGTGAAATTGTTGCTTAATTTTCACTGAACACTTTGTCTGGCACTGCATTGTTGTTTAAGTTTGACACGTTGCGCGTCGTCTAGAGAAAAAATTTCGCTTAATAGTCATTAGACAATTTGTCTAGAGCAGCATTGTTGCTTAATAGTAACTTAACTCACTTATTCTAATCACCACATCTACACAGCGTCTCGTTTATTTTGTCACTAAATGTCTCGTCCAGAGTGGCATTATTGTTTATGAATATGAATATTTTTCACAAAACACTTCGTCTAGAGCGACATTGTTGCTCAATTTTCACTTATTATCACTTACTACATTGTCTGGAACTGTATTGTATTTTAACAAAACACTTCGTCTAGAGTAAACAATGCCGTTTAATAGTCATTAAACAAAGTTTGCTAGAGCGGCATTGCTGTTTAATAGTCACTTAACTAATTCTAATCACCACATCTACACAGCGTCTCGTTTATTTTGTCACTAAATGTCTCGTCCAGAGTGGCATTATTGTTTATGAATATGAATATTTTTCACAAAACACTTCGTCTAGAGCGACATTGTTGCTCAATTTTCACTTATTATCACTTACTACATTGTCTGGAACTGTATTGTATTTTAACAAAACACTTCGTCTAGAGTAAACAATGCCGTTTAATAGTCATTAAACACAGTTTGCTAGAGCGGCATTGCTGTTTAATAGTCACTTAACTAATTCTAATCACCACATCTACACAGCGTCTTATTTATTTTGTCACTAATCGTCTCGTCAAGAGTGGCATTGCTGCTTAATTTTGCCGAAATAAATCTTCTAGAGCAGCATTATTATTTAATTTTTACTAAACGTCACGTCACGAGCGTCTCGTTTAAATGATCACTAAACATTTCGTCAAGAGCGGCATGCGACATCGTCACCTTACTGATCAGCAAACGACACTGTTGAAGGCCTGGTGTATCATTCCCGCTGAACACCAGCGGGGTCATGGAAATGTCCACGGACCTGAAAATTTCAGCATCATCATTAAAATTACGTTAAAATTTTATAAGCTTTTGTTACAATAATATGGGAGAGCCTGCGTGGTTGATCTAATGGTTGACGGTGTCATGGGCGTATTAATCCACGGTAGCTGAGCTCGGGGTCCTGAATTCAATCCCCGGGAGCCCAGTGGTCTTGGTTTTTTCTTTTGGAATTGCAGCACCCCCCCAGAGTTTTGATTTATGCCCGATTAATTGGGTATGAAGATGTCATGTTAATATCGGCGAGCCATGAGTCATTTTTAAAGAATTAATGAAATTAAATTGACACATAGCAACTTGCCATGATTTAGCGTAGATATATGTATTTGCTTAGTTACCTGTAATTTGGCCGCTAACTCCATGACAAGACGGGTAAGTATCGGGTGTTCGTAGAGGTCGTCGGGGATGGTCGGCGAGCAGCGCGTGCGTTGTGCTCGACCACGGAACATGCGGTGCATGCGCAGGATCGTCTCGCAGAAGATGAAGCGCAGGATCAGCAGCCGCAGGAAGTCATCACCCAGGAAGGCGACGTACATGCAGTCTGAAATTGGACATTCAATTTTTAAGTTACTAGTTTAATTAAACAAGACTTCATTTTATTTTAAGTTTCGGTTTCTTTTATTTGATTTGTTTTCGTATTTCACAATACTTCGGACCATGCATGCAATCTTATACAATTAGAGTATTGTTATTATTAAGAACGTACCTCGATTCCTTGATAATAAAATCGCTGCTTCTTTCAGGTAGGCTTCGATGATAACTTGGGCCCGTTCCCACTCTTCCAAAGGCATCCTCTTGATGTCGCAGCAAAGGCAGACAGCCGACAGCGGGTCGTGAAGGAATAGTGTAAAGAGGCTCCCTTCCATGCGCTGGTCATCCGTCCCCGCTATAATTTTTTAAGGAGGCGGGTAGACTTAAGTTGCCGAGGCAACTTAAGTCTACCTACCTCCAGACCTAATTTTCCTACGTTGAGTAAGGTGCACCACTCTTTTCAAAATGTTTTCGCCAATTAAGAAAATAAGAAATTTGGTCGTTGATTTTTCTGATTGCTAGTAAATTTTGACTGCCAAAGATATTTTTTTTGGCTTTAGTGCAGCTTACCCGTTTAAAAAAAAAATTACGTATTAACACATGACTAAAAAAATATTTTTTCCAATTTTATTCCCGCCAATCACAGGACGTTCACGTGATGAATAAAATGATCTCATACGCCGAACACGTGAGGGTGACGTGATCCGATTTCAATATTTTTTGTTCTAAAATCACGCACTGTTCACGTGTATGGCTGTTATTGGTCATTAGCTACATTCATAATGCACACATGTGCAAAATTATAGACACGTAGCTCTTTTTATGTGTGTGTCAAGTCGACAGGAACGAACGCACTCCGTCGTTCAGCACGACGTCCCGCATCGTTTCGAGTTGTTCAGTGCACTATTCAAAAATGTCGAATAAATACATTTCATTATATTATATTGGATAATATTATTTAATAAATAACAAATATAAACCTAAATTTTCAATGTAAAAAAAAAAAAATGCACTCCGGGAGTGCCGGCAGAAGTGAAAACTTGATTATTAACGTTGAGCATGTTTGATATTTTGGAATGGTTAGGGAATAATTTGTTGTTCAATTTCCATATTTTAAGCACTTTATATTCACGAATTTTACGAATACACAACAATGTGATCACTACACAGACGGTCGAGCCATCAGCTGTCACCATCCATGGATGCGCGTGGCACGCTGTAACATAGACGAACATTCGCGCAAGCGCCCTGCGCCGCCTAAACGAAACAGTAGGCCCAGGCATACATTTTCGCTGCGCCGTAGAGAGGGGATAGCTGTCTACTCTCCATCCGTCCTACGCTTTTTCGATCAGGTCACGTGTCCTGACGCGAGTTTAAGATTTTATACCCATTACAGAAAAAGTGCTCAACGCCGCTAAAGAAGTTTTCACTTCAAAAATTGAATGATTAGTTTGAGCGCCATCTATAATCGAGTTGCTGTCTTAGAAAAAGTTATTTGTTACAATTATTTAATTCATAAGTAATATTTATTTTATGGCTTATGCTATATTACGATTTTACTTTTTTAGAATTAGACACACTTTTAATGACATATATTTTACTGTAAACTCTTCGTGTTTAGTAGTTTATATTAGCGTCATCTATGATTCCATAACCATACTAACCAAGGCTAGCCAAGTGATTCGTATTCGTTTTAATAGATGGCGCTTTTCCAAATTAAAACCATCCGTCCTACGCTTTTTCGATCAGGTCACGTGTCCTGACGCGAGTTTAAGATTTTATACCCATTACAGAAAAAGTGCTCAACGCCGCTAAAGAAGTTTTCACTTCAAAAATATGTAGGTATCTGTAATAGACTATTATTTACAAATTTTCAAAATAATGCAAAAATCGCCGGCGTACCGTATTAGACTAGTTCAAAAACGCGCGGCGTTCAAAGTGTTAAAACAGTAGTTACCCATATGGTAAGAGTAATTGCGCCGTATGAGGGTCTCGCAGCCGCAGCAGCGGCGCCATCACAGCTCACCGTGCTACTAACACGAGATCGCGCAAAGGTGCCGACACAGGTTGCACCCCGCCTTCCAATGCAACAACGTCATGCCGTCTGGTCTGTTCCCATCGTAACGTACCAAGCAGTTTGGTTCTAATACCGGTGGTACGCCGGCGGTGACAAGGGCTCGACGATTAATATCTTTGATGCTAGAGTGGCGTGACCTACGCTCCTGCGGCAGGACAATTCATGGTGCCCCGGGCTGTTCTACGCAGTGACACCGATGCGGAGCAACACAAGGTGCGTCAAAGCGGGTCTGACTCATGGTTTCGGTTCGCTACGTGTCTACGTTAGTCAAACACGGTTCTTCAAAATCGACTAGTGAGGAAGATAAAATGTTCCTGGTTAATTTATCGTTTACTACATAATACAAACTCAATCAATTAATAGGCCTTTAGTGTGGGATGCAACGTGCGTCGCTACTCTTGCGCCATCCAATCTTCCTGGCACGGCGTGCTGTGCTGGTGCCGCAGCTGCGGCTGCGATAAACTTCCAGCGGCGTAAGTATAATAACCTTATTGGTTGTTATATTTTTGAGCCGTTTGGGGTTGAAACCCTCGGGTCGTGGGGTTCGAGTGCTCTTAGCTTATTTAGTGAGTTTTCTAAACGACACTTCCCGTGACCCAAGTGCTGGTTTTTACCTTGGCCAATGAATTTTTCGACGCTATGTTTTAATTTGTAAATAGTATTAGTTAATTTAGATTATAATTTTGTTTTTTAATTAATTTAAATCCTAAGTTTTTCACAAATAAATTCGTATTACGGTACCGTAGTTAAACCCACCAATTTTTTACTAATAAAACTGTCGTCTGTCTCGTCTGTCTATCTTGTCTGTCTTGTATGTCGTGTCTGTATTGTTGTTTATTTTTCACTTGACACTTCATCTAAATTGACATTGTTGCTCAATTTTCACTAAACACCAACAATTTTAAGTGAGGAAGATAAAATGTTGTTTGGTTAATTTTATTACTTTAAAGCGTGGTAGGTTTTTTTTTCCTAATTTTGCAGCTATTTTGCGGTCCCTATTCTCGTGTTGAGTTCGGTGTTTCCTAGCTAACTGACTTTCTGAGAAGAAACACCTAAACAAACTCAGAGTCAGAATCCGTAACACAGAAACTAAAATTACATCTAAAATAAGGTGCAGTCGGTTTTTAAACTTTAAAATGTTCCTAACCATTTAAATTTTGTTTTCGATATTATTCACAGGGCGAACAGGACTTCTTAAAACTTTTATTTACTTTAAAAACGTTGCATTGCATTCAAGTTTCTTTTGATTTCATAAAAGAAACACATTTATTAACAATTTGATGGATTTTAATTTAGTCATAAATTATATTGTTAATTTATATAGATACCCCTGCTCCATTTTATGGTGCAAAAATAAAACTTGGAAGCTGTGTTTTTTGCGTTATTTTAACTAAACTAGTTATACTAGTTGAAATGGATAACCCCTGCCGGTTAGGCAGCGATACTTGCATGAAGTGACTGATGGATGTGGACGGACAAAACTCATCATAGCAGATATAAAGATGTTTGTCGAACTGCATACGTACTTACAGTTAAAACGTGCGACACTGACCCTTTGATCTGACGATTGTGAAGTACTGACATTACTCGCGTACGAGCAGCTGCCAAACACTGACTGCTCTCGTTTATTCAGTCAGAAATTCAGAATATGTTCTACTTTGATTTTAGTATGACAGAACCTTCTTCTAAAGAGTATTTACTTAGGTGAATATAATAAGATAAATAGGTCTGATAAAATAGGGTCATCTGCCCGCGAATTGGATTTAGAAAAGTAGCTGCGCAGGTAGAAATCCACTGTCTCGTTCCTCCCTCTGAGGTCTAATAGTCAGAGGTCGGTGAAAAATGACATAATTTTAATTAATTTAATTTCAAAATTGTAGGTTATAGACACAAATAATAATACTCCCACATATAAGTGGAGGAGAAACTTTCACTCAATATAGGATGACAATACTCTAAAATAATTGAATTTGCAGTGGAAACAAAACACGCTAACAAAGTTATTTGTTCGGCGAAACCAATACAAACACAGAATTTTTTACGAACATTCCACAAAGCCGGTGCAGGCTTTTTGTAAATTAATATTTGTTTCAATTTCCTATATCTATCTACATAAAGCCAAATGAAATAAGAATACAATCCATTGCAATTTTGCAATTCTTAGTGAAATGAAGGAACTTGTTACAAATGGTATTGAATGCAATGCCGATAGACAACACACTGTTAAAATTTCGGCTTTTTCTTTCAGATCCAATCATCGCACACAATTTTTTTAAGATTTCACTTTAGGTACAGAATGCGGTACGACCATTAATGATATTATGTGAAACGTTCTCCGTTCATACGGCAGCTGTTTGTTGAACGTAAAGCCACAAGTCCTATATTCGATTATTTGTACTAAGGAAAGACTCAAAGGATCTCGTTGATCTTTTAACTACATTACAACAAAACTATGGTCATCGATTTTCAATCAGTATGTGACAGTATTGTGATAGAAGAAATTTTATAAGTAAAAATATATAAGCTGACGAATTGAAAACACTAACATTTATTAAGAAGTCGGTTTAAAATAATTGTTAATCAACCAGTATCTAACGAAAGTTTTAAGAATAAAATTAAAATAATTTACCCATGCTTAAGAGTGAGTTGCACCAACTAACTTTAACCATAACTCATTAGTAATGGTTATAGTTCAACGCATTCCTTGTGAGCTGTCAAATCTCCGGCTAGGGGCCATCCATAAATTACTTCACACAAATTTCATGGCTTTTTGACCACCCTCTCCCGTCCTTGTAAAATTTGTGAGAACACCCCCGCCCTAGTCCCCTAGTGTGACGTCACATATTTTGCAATTTACCATCTAGACATTGCATTAAAACAGCAGTTATAAAAGGGCTCTTAGGGCGTGTGCACACCACGGTTTTTAAACGCGCCGTTGACGCGCGTCTGTAGCGATACAGACGCGACACGCACGCAAGTCAGATGCAGCCTTTGCACACCTGTATAAATTCAAACACGCGTTTGAATCGATACAGACGCAATGCAAACGCGCATGTGTAGCGATACCGACGCGATACAAACGCTCCAAGAGCAAGCGCAAGCATTCCAAAGGCCCCTCGCCCACGGCGACTTTTTGTAGCGATGCAGTAGCGATGCTGTCGCGGGTCCGCATTGATACAGTCGCGAAGCGGGCGCTAGCTGTTTGCCCTCGCCCACGGGCTCAGATTCAGTCGCGATGCAAACGCGATACTGTAGCGCTTCTGTCGCGATGCAAACGTGATTCATTAAAGGCCCAGAAATACCTGCGATCGCTGCAGTTGCGATCGTATGTGACGGAAAACAGCAATCTCAACGTGCCTGTGTGGTACTGATGCTCGGTTCTCCATTCACGCGCCACTCCCTCCGTTCTCTCCCCGATGTAGTCCGACACGGTAGCGTGTTTGCATCGATACAGTCGCGATGCTGTTGCGCGTTAGTAGCGCGTTGGCATCGCTTCTGTAGCACGTTGCAAATGCGACTAACACGCGTTAGTAGCGATGCTGTTGCGCGTTTACGAAACGCGCGACAGCATCGCTGCAAAAAGTCGCCGTGGGCGAGGGCCCAAAGACGTGCTCGATTGCAACTAGCGTAGATTCACACCTCTCTCGTTCCCTCCCGACACACCGATGGCGCGCGTTTGTATCGATGCAAACGCGATGCTAACGCGCGTGGTATCGATACAAACGACAACAAATTGCACTGTAGGATAAAAAGGCACCGTCGAAGCACGTTTCTAAAACGCGCTTCAACGGCACGTTTTTAGCGATACAGACGCGATACGCACCCGAGTCAGACCCAGCCTGTTGACTTTCGAATAAATATGTAGTCTATTGTGTTTTCACAAAATAGACTACATATTTGTTCTCAGGCATTTTTCTTTAACACTTTATTCGAATAATCCAGCAATTGTGAATTCCACAATATTGGTCGGTTTTGAATTTTAGTTGTGAAGTTTTCTGCGTTGAAACGCTCCATTTTTTGACGTGCGGTGCCCCAAATTGCTCGATTGCAACTAAAGTAGATTCACAATTCCCTCGTTGCGGGGGAAACCCCGCACGTAGGGAAGGCGCGCGCGCTAGCGACGCACCGGTGTCATGCGTTTGAATCGATACAAACGCGATGCTGTCGACGCTTGTTTCTAAAACGCGCGTCAACGGTGCGTTTTAAAAACACTGGTGCCCCCAGGCCCTTAGGCGAATGGCGTGTGTCACTATGGACAGAGTGTTTTCTCACCAATAAAACAATTTTAACCTTGTTTATACATTTTAAGTTGTAAATATTTTTAAATTTTTCTTTCATAGTTTATATTTCGTGTTTTAATAGTACTTTAATATATTCGATTTTGAAATGTGACGTCACAAAATTGAGGGCTAGGACCCTTCCCTCGTCACAAATCGTTGCCCCCTCCAACACTTAACGTGTGACGTAATTTATGGATGGCCCCTTAAGCGAAATACAAACAAACAATTGTTAAAGTTACGTCACAAATAACGATAACATTAACCGTTCAACTTCGAGCGGTTAATGTTGTAGTTACGGTTAGTGTCATAATTTTTTTGGAGTGCGGAATTGCATTCCTTTTTAATGTTTATTGGTTTGATGAGAGATTTTATTAATTTTATGCTTATCTGTTCCTCACTAGTTTAACTTAGTTTCGTCATTAGATGCCATATTTGTATCTAAAAGGACTAAAAGTAATTAACCTACAAGGCATTTTTTTAAATAAAGTGAGGATAGTCGTATTCGTAACATGAAAATGCGATATTTTTTATGGACATGTTTGGATATTTTTTATTCTAAAGGGGAGAAATATGCATAAAACAGTCACAGTTGTCTCCATCAAAATGTCTGTCAAAATTAGCTTTGACGACAGCTATAACAGAGTCCTTGGTGCAACTCACTCTAAAAGTTACAAAGTGACTCTTTCTTTAAGCGACTTTGTAAAGAATCAATAAAAAAAAAAAATATATTTTAACATTCCAAGGTGTGTCAGAAGTTGACACTGTATCAATCATTACATTAAAAAAATAACCTATCATGATCAATTCAATTCGATATGCCAAGACGAAGTTCTTAGAAAATGTGGTAAGAAAATATCGTTCTACGAGAAATGGCGCTGATTAAAGCTTGTAAATAACGTAATTATTAAAGATAAAGTAAATACGAAAATACATAAGCCAGACTCATATGTCTGGTTTAACGGGAGTTGAAACTAAAACCATGAAAGTTCACAACCAGATTTAAAATAGAAAATACAGATAAAGCCTTCTAAATTTAGTTGACCTTTTGTCAATGTCCAACACGTTAGATACTGCTATTGAAAACATAAAAGCGTGCAATTGTGTTATAATCACAATAATAACTACGAACAACTAATAACTACTCTTCTTATCGAGGATCTCTATGTTAATACTCTCTGTATTAAACAGTAGGTGTTGGTGGGGCAGAGGGGTAATTGCGTACTATACTATCAGTAGGAATCGGTTTCATTTTGACAGTTCCGCAACATTCATGGCGTTGTTTACGTTGCTAAGGAAACAATTTTATCGAACATATGAAAGAATGGATTACAAATAAGCTTCAAAATGATTCAAATTCTGATTAATAGTGTGTTCCGCAATTGGGGTGCTAGTGTCTTTTTATTTATTTTGAGTTTTTGATGTATTATATTCTATTCAGATGGGATTTGATAGCACAACACTTAGATTTAAAACAATCGAGCAAAAATCTATCTTACTACGAGAAGTGGGATCAAATATAGACCAAATAAAAAACGTGATTAATAAAGGTTAAGATAATACAAATTTAATATTTTAGCAAAAATCTATCATACGACGCGAAGTGAGGCTGAATAGAGCTTGTAAAAACATGATTAATAGGTAAGCTTATGATACTAAAAACTTTAGCCAGAGGTGAGTCCATAACCACCAAAGTTGACAACATCTAGATATATACAGAAAAATACACATAAAGCCTTCTAAATTTAGTTGATCTTTTGTCAATGTCCAATGGGTTAGATACTGATATAGAACTTAAATAGTGTGCAATTGTGGAATAATCAGATAAACAACTACGAACAGTGCATGTCATATATCTGTAACTACTTTTCTAATCGGGGATCTCTATGCTCTAAACTCTCTCCACTTACTACTAGATGTGAGTATGGTAGACGATTACGACACTAAGGTGTGATTTAATATAATAGATAGTAGGAAGTTGTTTAACATTCTAGCAAAAATCTACCATACGACGAGACGTGGGGCTGAATATAGCTTGTAAAACTGTGATTATTAAGGTTATGATAATATAGACACCCATAAGCCAGACTCATATGTCTGGTATAGCCAGAGGTGAGTCCATAACCACGAAAGTTGACAACATCAAAATATATACAGAAAAATACAGATAAAGCCTTCTAAATCTACTCTGTTGACCATTTGTCAATGTCCAATGGGTAAGATACTGCTATAGTACAGGCTCTGCCCAGTTTGGGATCAGATAACGGTGTGTTGGTTGTCCTAAGATATTTTTTAAAATTTTTATATAATAGAAAATAGCATGCAATTGGGTTATAATCAGAATACGAACAACATAACTACTCTTCTATTCGAGGATGTCTGTGTTAATATTATCTCCACTTACAAGTGGATGTTGGTATAAATATAATAGAGAGCACGGAATAGAACCACTCCTTAGTACCCACGCTTTGAAGTTACAAAGTGACTTATCTTTAAGAGTCGCACGCCGTGGTTACATGGGGCAGTGTGATCGGCGACTTATTCATAAGACTGAACAGGATTAATACAAAAACTTTTGAATTTTATTTATCATAATTAGAAGCAACTCTGAAGCTCGTAATACAGTGTCTCGATTTGATAAGTTAAGACGAAGTTTTTTAACATTCTAGCAAGAATCTATAATACTACGAGAAGTGGGACTGAATAGACCTTGTAAAACCATGATTATTAAGGCTATGATAATATAGACACCAATAAGCCAGGCTCATATGTCTGGTTAAGCCAAGGTACTCCCATAACCACGAAAGTTCACAACATCAAATGTATACAGAAAAATACACATAAAGCCTTCTAAATTTAGTTGATCTTTTGTCAATGTCCAATGGGCTAGATACTGCTAGAGAACTTAAATTGTGTGCAATTGTGTAATAATCAGATAAACTACTATGAAAAGTGCATGTCTTGTGGCTGTAACTACTCTTCTAATCGGGAATCTCTATGCTCTAAAATCTCTCCACTTTCTGGCGAATATGGGTATGGGAGAAGATGTCGACACCAAGGTGCGGTTTAATATAATAGAAAGCACGGAAAAGAACCGGGTATTAGTCTGCGCATGGTTTGAAGTTACAAAATGACTCTTTTTAAAAAGTCGCACACTCTTGTGGCTTGGGGCAGTGTGATCGAATACTTATTCATAAGACTGAACAGAGTCAACACAAAAACATGGGATCTTAACTTCCAAAGTAAGCGGTGACTCAGAAGGTGACATCAAATCAATAATTAAGTTTTAAAATGAGTCGGGATAGAATGTCCCAATTTGATAGGTCAAGACGAAGTTGTTTAACATTCTAGCAAGAATCTATCATACGAGGAGACGTAGGGCTGAATAGAGCTTGTAAAAACGTGATTAATAAGGTTATGATAATATAGACACCCATAAGCCAGGCTTATATGTCTGGTTTAGTCAAGGTGAGTCCATAACCACAGGGGTTCACAACATCTAAATATATAGTACCTACGATTTGAAGTTACAAAATGACTCTTCTCTTAGAGTAGCACGCCTTGGTTGCATGGGGCAGTGTGTTCGACGACTTATTCATAAGACTGAACAGAATCAATACAAAAACTTTAAAATTTTAATTTTCAATGTTAGAGAACTCAGAAGGTTCTCAGAACTAACTCAGAAGCTGATATCATATCAATAATTAAGTTTTAAAATGAGTCATGATACAATCTCTTGATTTGATATGTCAAGACGAAGTTATTTAACATTCTAGCAAGAATCTATCATAGGACGCAAAGTAGGACTGAAAAGAGCTTGTAAAAACGTGATTATTAAGGTTATGATAATGTAGACACCCATAAGCCAGGCTCATATGTCTGGTTTAGCCAGATGTGAGTCCATTACCACGAAAGTTGACAATATCAAAATATATACAGAAAAATACAGATAAAGCTTTCTAAATTTAGTTGACCTTTTGTCAATGTTCAGTCAGTTAGATACTGCAACACAACTTAAAATAGTGTGCAATTGTGTAATTATCAGATTTAATAAACATCTACAATTAACTACTAACTACTCTTCTAATTGGGGATCTCTATGCTCTAAACTATCTCCACTTACAAGCAGATGTGGTCAGGGTAAACGAAAACGACACCAAGGTACGATTTAATATAATAGAGAGCACGGAAGACAACCGAATATTGCGAGTACCCATGCTTTGAAGTTACAAAGTGACTCTTCTCTAAGAATTGCACGCCCCAGTTGCTAGCTATATACAGACAAATACAGATAAAGTTTTCTAAATTCAGGTGACCTTTTGTCAATGTCCAATGGGCTAAATACTGCATAGAACTTAAAATTGTGTGCCATTGTGTAATTATCAGATATACATCTACGAACAACTACTAACTACTCTTCTAATCGGGAATCTCTATGCTCTACACTCCCTCCACTTATAACCGGATGTGGTTAGGGTAAACTATTACGACACCAAGGTGTGATTTAATATAATAGAGAGCACGGAAGAGAAACGGATATTAGTACCCATGCTTTGAAGTTACAAAGTGACTCTTCTCAAAGAATTGCACGCCCCAGTTGCTAGCTATATACAGACAAATACAGATAAAGCCTTCTAAATTTAGGTGCCCTTTTGTCAATGTCAAATGGGCTAGATACTGCATAGAACTTAAAATTGTGTGCAATTGTGTAATTATCAGATAAACATCTAAGAACAACTACTAACTACTCTTCTAATCGGGGATCTCTATGCTCTAAACTATCTCCACTTACAAGCGGATGTTGGTATTGTTACTATTACGACATCAAGGTGTGATTTAATATAATAGAGAGCACGGAAGAGAACCGGATATTTGTACCCATGCTTTGAAGTTACAAAGTGACTCTCCTCTAAGAATTGCACGCCCCAGTTGCTAGCTATATACAGACAAATACAGATAAAGCCTTCTAAATTTAGGTGACCTTTTGTCAATGTCCAATGGGCTAGATACTGCATAGAACTTAAAATTGTGTGCAATTGTGTAATTATCAGATAAACATCTAAGAACAACTACTAACTACTCTTCTAATCGGGGATCTCTATGCTCTAAACTATCTCCACTTACTAAGTCCACTTACAAGCAGATGTGGTTAGGGTAAATTATTACGACACCAAGGTGTGATTTAATATAATAGAGAGCACGGAAGAGAACCGGATATTAGTACCCATGCTTTGAAGTTACAAAGTGACTGTTCTCTAAGAATTGCACGCCCCAGTTGCTAGCTATATACAGACAAATACAGATAAAGCCTTCTAAATTTAGGTGACCTTTTGTCAATGTCCAATGGGCTAGATACTGCATAGAACTTAAAATTGTGTGCAATAGTGTAATTATCAGATAAACATCTAAGAACAACTAGGTACTAACTACTCTTCTAATCTGGGATCACTATGTTAATACTATCTGCACTAAACAGCAGCACGCGTAGCATGACCACTATAGAAAGAACTTTGTCTGTTCTTGGTAGAATAGAGATAAAACGTCATGCTACGCCAGCATAGAAACGGGTTTTGTCGACGGAAGAATAGACAAAATTACAGATTGTAGAACGATTTATACCGTTTTATGCAGGTTTAGCATGGCGCTTTCATTTCTACGAAGAATAGACACAGTTCGTTTCTCTAATGTTGATATCGCACCGTAGAAATCTTTCTGCAATCCGTTAAACTGTCGTTTGTTTCTCACGATCTTTGTCTAAGTCCCTTTAGATGTAGACTATTTCGCAGTGATAACTGTTAGTTGTATAAGGTAGTGAAGGCAATTTGATTTTGTAATCGCCATAACTAATCGAGTTGATTTAGATTTAAAACAAAACAACAACCGTAAGTGAATAAATAAAGAAACTTTGGATAAATTTAGTTTATTTGTTGTTAATTTTCACATTGTGTGAACTATATGTTTGTCGACAAAACCTCTTTCTACAGTGATCATGCTACGCATGCTGGTGTGGGTGGGGCAGGTGTGTTATTATTTATTAATTTATTTTGAGTTTTGGATGTATTATATTTTATCCACTAATTGCTTCGTTGGTCTAGTGGTAGCAAGCGCTACTGCTGAGCATGAGGTCCTGGGTTCGATTCCCAGGTCAAAGTGTTATTGGGTTTTTCCATCTGGAATTTCTCAGTAGCAGCCCGGAGTCTGGATTCGTGCCCGGTTGATGGCAATAGGCTCGCCCCCTATTACATGGGACTTAAACATAACAGGCGAAATGTGAGTGTACTTTAGGTACACCTCTGCCTAACCCATTGGGGAAATCAGGCGTGAAGTTATGTTATATTTTATCCAGATGAGATCTGATAGCCCAAGACGAAGCTTCAAAACAATCTTACTAGAATCTATCATACTACAAAAAGTGGAATCAAATAGACCTCGTAAAAAACATGATTAATAAAGGCTTATACGGATTTAATATTCTAGCAAGAATCTATCATACGCCGAGAAGTGGGGCTGAATGGAGCTTGTAAAACCGTAATTATTAAGGTTATCATAATACAAACACCCATAAGCCAGGCTCATGTGTCTGGTTTAGCCAAGGTGAGTCCATAACCACGAAAGTTGACAACATCTAGACATATATATATACAAAAAAAAAAGATAAAGGCCTCTAAATTAAGTTGACCTTTTTTCAATTTGCTATCGGTTAGATACTGATATAGAATAGATATTAGCGTGCAATTGTGTTATAAAAAGAATAACAAACTAACCTAACCTAGCCGGGGATATCTATACTGTATACTATCTCTCTCTGATGGTACCATGATATCAAACAGGGCTTTGAGAAGTTACGAATATAAGTTACCCACGGTATGAAGTTGCATGGTGGCTCTTTTAGACCATGTGTTGCGAGGCAGTGTGAACGACGACTTATTAATAAGACTGAACAGAATCAATACAAAAACGTAGGATTTTAACATACAAAGCTAGAGGTAACTCAGAAGCTGACATCATATCAATAATTTAGTTTTAAAATTAGTCATGATACAATGTCTTGATTGATAGGTCAAGACGAAGTTATTTAACATTCTAGCAAGAATCTATCATAGGACGAGAAGTAGGGCTGAATAGAGCTTGTAAAACCGTGATTATTAAGGTTATGATAATATAGACACCCATGAGCCAAGGTCATATGTCTGGTTTAGCCAAGGTGAGTCCATAACCACGAAAGTTGACAACATCAAATATGTACAGAAAATAAAGATAAAGCCTTCTAAATTTAAGTGACCTTTTGTCAATGTCCAATCGGTTAGATACTGCTATAGAATGGATCATATCGTGCAATTGTGTTATAATCAGAATAACATCTACGAAAAACAAGTAACTAATCTTCAAAGCGGGATCTCTACGCTATATACTAGAGCCTAAAGCGACATTGTTGCTCAATTTTCACTAATATAATGGCTGTTGGCGAATAATTACTGTAATAGATAACGTAATTTTTAATTATGCTTGTACATCTAATAATAATTCCGTTAATACGATCAAGTAAATTGAGAGACTGCCCACTCGAATATCTCTCAGTTTACGCGAATTTACAAACCCCTATTCACAGGTAGTTTTGAGTTTATTTGTGAATTCTAAAAGCATTTACTGAAAAGGATTCAATATTATTTTCATTATATAAAAGATCAACAAAATGTTATTCTGCCAAATGGATAAGGAAGCTTGTTATGATTGTAATAACAAAGAAAATAGTGTGCAAAAGAACAATTTAAAAAGCTGTTTCATGGTGTTTCAAGTATTGTAAATAAATTCTGTTTCATTCTTTTCCTTATTATGAAACAAATTTTATTCTAGTTTTTAAAAAGTACGTGTTAGATGTGTTATTAAATTTCTAATTAGGTAAATTTAAATTAAAGGAATGTGACAATTAATGGAGAATTATTTTTTAGTCCAGTTCTATTCGCCCTGTGGAGAAACAAAAATACCAACATTCAGCCAATTTGCACGATAACAGGGTATTTGAGTTACCTTTCTTTATTTTTATGCGTCAATTTTATAATAAAAAGAGTTATTAATTTAATTGTATATATACAATAAGGAGGAATGAGGAACCTGTTGTGAGAAACGTTTTGAGTATGAATGTCGATGGCTATTTTAGTAGAGGGAGACCAAAAAACGATGGATAGACTGTTTCAATGATGAACAAATGTTTGACTGATATGGATAGAAGGGGGGGGGGGGGTGACTACTGAGATGAATGCTAACAGAGAAGTGTGGAAGAAGAAAACATGATAAAGGCAGGAGAATGATGACGATGATGATGATGGATGGAGAGGTAGAGGACAGCACAAACAAAGATGGATTGTTTGAGGAGTGATATGAATGTCAGCCGTCACTCTATCATTCACTCCCTAGTGAATGATACCGTGACGGCTGACAGACGAGAATGGAAGAAGAAAACGTGTTCCGCCGACCTCAAGTAAAATGGGCAGATGGGAAAATTATGACGATGAAGTAATAATTTAGTTTTTGAAGTCAAATATCCTGTTGTGTAACCGACTGAGCCGATCCTACTTACGGTATAGCGTAGCAGGCAACTCCATCGGAGACATCAGGACGATGAGCGGCTGGCCGAAGTATCTCGGCAAATTCTTGAAGATCCAAGAATTATCAGACTCAACGATTACCACTAGGGGTCGTCTAGTGAACGGGTACAGGTCTCCTGGATGCAGAACTGGAGCCTCCTTAAGCTTTGGAGCCATTCCTATGTATAAAAAAGATAAATCGTAATGGTGTGTACATACCTATAAAAATATACATATATGAAAAATAACACACAAAACAAATAGATTCGTATTATTGTAGCTGGAATATAAATTGTCATATAAACGAAGAAATATCATAGTTGGAACCCTCAGGCCGTGGGGTTCGAGTGCTCATGGTCTCTTTACAGAAATCTCAAAACGGCTGGTTGACACTTCCCGTGAACTTACGGCTAGTTGTAACCTTGGTCAGTGGCATTGTGATACAACAGGGTAATGCCGTCAGTATCCTGGGTACAATACCCGTCCACAGCGATGCGAATCAAAACCTACAGTTTATGTACTAATTATATTTTTAAATTGAGTTTAATTAATTATAATATCTTACAAGATTACATAATTTAAACGCTTAGTCTTTAAGAAGAAAAAAACATATATTTATAGGAACAAATAAGAATCATAAACCATCATAAAAATCGTTTGCATCGTTGCCAACAGGTAAGGTACCCAAAAGGCTGGTAGCATTGCCGTTTACGTTGTATGGCAATGCTGATTCTTTGGCCAAAAAATAGGCCAGCCCTCTTGACACGTGAGAGTCGACCAGCCCATTGGCAATGTCTCGGAATACGATGAGGGCGCTCGGACCCCATGGCCCTAGAGCTTCAACTCCAAACGGCTTCAATTTATAATATCTAATTCGATCGGAATATTTGGGCCGTTAATTTTTAAATTAATTTACACTTAGATCTTTTTATTTGTATATTAATTTAAAAATACTTCGATTTTTTATTTGTATATTAATTTTAATACTTACATTTTTTATTTGTATACTAATAGTGGCTTTAATTTTAGTCATCTTAATTTTATCATTGCTATGAATTTACA
This sequence comes from Aporophyla nigra, assembly GCA_947507805.1. Lineage (NCBI taxonomy): Eukaryota > Metazoa > Arthropoda > Insecta > Lepidoptera > Noctuidae > Aporophyla > Aporophyla nigra. The sequence goes on along the minus strand of OX382291.1, from coordinate 3,994,603 downwards.
GGGTCCATATTATTGAACTTAGATTGAAGCCCTTTGTAACATCTTTTTTTACAATATGGAATCCAATAAATGAATAAGAATTGTTTGATGCTATACTTTAGTTAATGAGTCGTTTTAATTAAGGTAGGATATAATTTCGTTATAATTATTAATTCATTCGTTATCTGATCTTGCTATAATCCATACAAATATTATAAATGGGAAAATGTGTGTGTCTGTTTGTCCGTCTTTCACGGCAAAACGGAGCGAGGAATTGACGTGATTTTTTAAGTGGAGATAGTTGAAGGGATGGAGAGTAACATAGGCTACTTTTGTCTCTTTCTAACCCCCACTTCCTTAAAATGGGGAGGGGGTGGAATTTAACGAGAGCGAAGCCGCGGGCAAAAGCTAGTATATTATAAATATGAAAGTTTGTATGTATGGACCTTTGTTACTCAATCACGCAAATACGGCTGATGATGGATGGGCCGAAATTTGGCACACAGGCAGTTTATAGCCTGAATCAATACATAGGAATTTTCAGTAGTAGTACGTTCTCGTAGGATAAATTGGACTAAACTGGCCTTAGTTATTGCTATATTTGTGTATTCAGTTCCTACAGGAAAAGTCACAGCTCCTCGACAGTCGTTTTCTGCATCTTTGATTAGTGAATTGGGACGCATGTCAACCGTTACGATGTCCAGTCGGCACATTTAGGGTCCTTTACTATTCTGCCGAGACCTTGCGGAGCCAACATGGCCAGAAATTTGTTCCCCACGTGGCTTTCCGTAAAACGTGCCCGTATCAACGTAAGCGACACTCCTGCAATTTGTCTCCTTTGTCATAGTTATGAAGGTTTCGGATATAAAGCCTTTCATTGTAGCCAACTTTAATTTTCTCAGTCCGTATATGGACCAAATAAATATGTTAAATGTTTTTCAAATTCCAATTTATCGTTGCAAAATATGTCATTCATTGTGAGGTATATGTGGTATGTTGTGTCGTTATTAAAACTTAAAGGGGTTACTAAGATCATTGTCGCTGGTGCCCGTAACTATCCGACAAAGCGCGTATTTTGCGTATGGAACAATATACTCGAGGACATACCTCACATATTCTTATCAACCTTTGACAATGCGGTCACAGACGGCGAGCAGAACCATGTCATCAGCTTTATAAGATTATTTACAGATAGAGTAACGAAGGGCAGAGTGAGTGAGAGTAGGGGCATACCCCTACTCTACCACAGTCTACCATAGTAGGTACGTACCTTTACCGTCCTTAGATGTTGACATTTCCCGTTGTAAGACGTCCGTTTTGGAGGTGGTAATAAGGCCTCCTACATCGTAACCACCTGCCGTGCCAAAAACATGCTTGATCAATGATAACACAACCTAACACAACAAAAATCTTCGAATGGTAAAACAGAGGTGTACTTATATACGATTCATTTCGATAATAGAGTTGTAACATAATTTTATGGTTAAATCATTACTGCAAAATTATTGATGGTCCCAATATTACTTTAATAGCTTTTGACTAGTTATCAGATAATAGCAGGGTTTACACATACCTTCTTCGGGATGTTTTGAGTTAGGCACTTGCAATCCTTCTGCTGAGATGTAAAGCAGTATAACTCCGTTGGGAGGCAGGTCATCCACGGCGCTTGATAAATACAAAAAGATCTGGTTCGGGGATGGCTTGAATAGCATCTGCTTGTGGGGGGCTTCGCCTGTGTGATAAGTGCCGTCTAAGTTATATCCTAAAACAATCAAAAATTCATTAAATTTTTTGTTCAAAATTTCAAGTAAAAATGAATTCTGTTCATTTTTTACTTTAAATTATCCCTAATTTTATATGAAAGTAGTCGGCCTTTTATACCTTATTTTCCGAACCCCTACCTTTACTCCGTGAATAATTGTCTTAAACCACGAGAGCCTACAGGTTTCTGTTACCTGCTATTGCCTGCCCATTTCAATCCATTTCTTGTTAAACCTATACCCCTTTAACCCTTAAATGCATTGTGATGGACATTTCCATCAACCAATTCAATGACATTTTTTCGTTTCCATTCCAATCATTTTTTGTTTTTGTAATTGGAAAAAAGTGGTTTATTAACTCACTACACATTTTATTCTCAGTAGGTTAGTTCTGATTATAAAGACGTAAATTTCCAAAAACACATAAAAAATGTAATTTTAATTTGGTTAAAAAGTAAAAATCATGCATTTAAGGGTTAACTTTACCACATTACCATTTTACTTTTCTACTCTTACCTTTCTATTGGGTTACTAATTACTCTTATTTACACATGCACCCCAATGGTAATAACTAAACTACTCTTATTATCAAACTCCTCCTAAAGAAACTACAATGGGCAGGAATACAGCGAAATTGCTTTGAATAGTTTCAAACCTACCTGACAAACCGAAAGCAGTACAGCAAAATGAAGCTCCTTTTCTAGAGATCAACTCCCCATTGACTTTGGAGGCCTACAGGGTAGTGTACTTGGTCCAACGCTTTTCATTGTCTACATTAACGACTTACTAAAACTCTCTGTTAATAACACTGCAATAATAACTTATGCAGATAAAAATAAATATCTAAGGACAACCAACACACTGTTATCTGATCCCAAACTAGACAGAGCCTGTACTATGGTAACCATACAACTGATAAATATACTTCAATATTTCTAAATACATACATATTATAGATAAATTACATTCAGACACAGAAACAGCCGTAGTATTTAACGAAAAATCATGGGAACATGTACACCGTCTAGCAGAAGAGGGATTATCACGAATCACGCATAACTTAGACAAAAACCTCCTCACGCTAAATGGCAGCAATACTAAATATATTGTTTTCTCCAAGACCGCTTCTAACCCACCGATACACCTAAAACTTGAACTACATCAATGCTCTTCTAACATTTCTACTCTCCCTTGCGACTGTCTTCCTCTTGAACGTACTTCTTCTATTAGATACCTCGGAATTAATATCGGCAAAAAATTATGAAAGAAACTGTTGCATAATACTGGCTACGATGACTTGGAACAGTTAATCCCCTGATCTGTCACTGAATCAAAGTAAGTAAAGTACACATACACACTATCACACACACAGAAATATAGGCCACATACACATACACCACACAAACTTTACACATACGCTCATACCATACCTGGAATCACCTCTCTAGTCTCCAATCTAGAAATATTAACCTGAGCCCCAAGACACATACTTACTGTCTAGTTTTGAATTTTCTGGCAATATATTGTTACTAGCTGTAGGTAATATTAAAGCTACTCATGTCGTCTCAACTTGATGTTAACCTATGTTTGCTTATTGTATTACCTGGACAGTAAATATGTTCTATTTCTATCTTTTCTATTACTTTACCTATAATTACACTTGCGTGCAAAAAATCGATCCACCCCGTTTTCTTCGATTTGAAATAAGATAATACATCCATTGTGAGAGCCAAAATTTACAAACATGTAGACACAAACTCTATCTTGTTTTCCTCTCAAAATGGATGTAGGAACGGGTCCCGCGGTACTGCGCTGCTCCTAATTGATATGACCATTAGTCAACAGGTTTGTCGTTCCCAAAGGGATCTGTTGACATACTGGATAGACTATAAGAAGGCCTATGACTCGGTGCCACATACATGGCTCAAAAGGGTGTTGAAGCTGCACAAAGTAGACACAACGCTACGCACCATCCTGATGTCATGTATGGGGCAGTGGAGGACAGTCCTACGCTGTCCAGGATGTCGACATATCCAGAGGAACAGCGAACCGATAAGGATCGAGCGAGGTATATTCCAGGGTGATAGTTTAAGTCTACTTTGGTTTTGCCTGAGCCAGCTAGGTGGACCGACGACTTCAAAAAGGTGGCTGGGACAGACTGGATGCGAAAAGCGGAGGACAGGGTATTGTGGCGCAGCATGGGAGAGGTCTATCTCCAGCAGTGGACTGCGATAGACTAAACTAATTGATTGATTGAAACAGTAAACCGAATAAATCTGCTGTAAACTTCAATAACGCAGTTTTGCCACACAAAAGTACCTAACGGATGAGATAATCTGAAGAATCGAGTCGACCTTGTTAAGAATATTGCTCCTATCAAAGTAAATAAACTTTATCTTACCTACCTTCACACAATTTTAAATATTTATAAAAAGATGAAATTTTTAGACATATCGTCTCTCAAAAAGTGAGCATGGAGTGGGTCAATTGTTTGTACGTAACTGTATCTTTACTCGTTTATATACAAAACTGCTGTAACAAAAACGACGGAGTTTTTTGTTTATTGCTAATAATTGTGGCAAGGCCTTTTTTACCTTTGCTCCGCCACCGGACACTGCAAGCGCCTGTATGCTTGGATATTTTGAAAACATTTTTGAGACTAAACAAAGCTTTTTACTTAACAGTATTTCACTGTTTGTTTTGGTACCATATGAAACAGTGTGTACGTACGGCGACAAACCAACCTATAAATTTCCAGAATAAGCTGGCTCCTAATTGTACGGAAAGCCTATACAAGGCGAGGTCTGTTAAAACTGGAAACGTATAAGTGTATTGTACACAGAAACACACTTAATGTTAGACATACATGTACTAAACATGATTGTATAAGCAATGGTCAAAAAGGAGGTTGAACAGCTGGCTCCTGAACTAAGTAAAAGGATACTTAAATGCAATCAAGTTATAATGATTAAGTATAGCTTGATATGTAGCCGTGTGTACAAACTGACGAAATTAGATTAATAAAATCGATTACTTACCTTACGCTTTCGCGAAGGCAGTTAAAAAACTTCGCAGCATAACATAAAAACAATTGCGTTTAGAATGAACAAGCAAAATAAATAACTGATAAGACATACCTTTGTTAAGTATTGCACTTGTGGTCAGCGGGTTTCGTTGCCGCGGAGACTCGTCGTACAGATGGTTGCCATCAGTCTTGGGCTCCCGTTCCAGAGTCTGCATTATCCTATACATGTCCATGGTTAACTCCGAGAATTTCAGCTGAGTGGAGTTACTGCCGATGATGAGTGCTTCGCGGAGTGTCAGGGTCATTGGTGATGCTCGATCGAGCGCGGACGCGTTGGGAGGTCCTAATGGAGCACTCAGCCTGAAAGTGGCTCAAATTTAGTGTTACAAGATACAAGTTATCAGTATTTATTTCAAGATAAATTGGCAATACCACGTTGGAGCATTAACTCACCGATGTGATAGCGCACATGGGTATTCCCTGGGGTGCGTGACCTCCACCACCGCCTCTACTTCAATGAAGGTCCTAACTTCATCAGCGACGATGCGCCATTCATTCTGGTCATCAGGATCGTACGCATTTCCGTACTCAATGATTTGCTTATCTAGTTCTCGTAGGAGTTCACTAACTAGATTTACTTTCTTAAGTAGCAAGCTTGCTACAATAAATCTTGCATAATATCGGAGTTTCTTGACCATGAGTTCACATTTGTCCTCCTTACATGCTTGAGTGTAATAGCTTCTGCCCCTAATAGCGTAGTAGAAAGAGTAGGCTTCGTGCAAGTATGCTGTATCACTGGTCCGCAAGCTAAAAATGTTGTAAGAAAAATAAGCGTATTGAAATAGTGACTTATGCGGGGCAAAGAGGGGGGCTTGTGGCTAAGTATGACAGCCATACAGGTCGATCGATCAGGTTAAACTACATTTGGCGTGATTTGTCCGAGGGTGGGTGACCATTTTTTTACATTCCAAGACTCTCTCCATGCACCTAGGAAAGAATGTAAAGTCCGTGGTCCTGACTGTCATTCTCCATGGAAAATACTGTTGGAAAATTGGCAGGAAGCTACCCAACATTCTTGGCAAAAGGCTAGGCACATGATACATATAGTGAAATATATTTTCGTACTTACTAAAAGTGATAATACAACTGTCCAATTTTGGACGCAATTTCGCCGATCTGCCATCTCTTCAAACCGTATTTGTTATCGAGAATGGGTCTGTGCTGCTGCTGGAACTTCCAAAGTTTGGTATAAACGTCAAACGTTTTTCCAAAATAACCATGCCAATGCTTGTAGCCATGATTAGGGAGTTCACTGCAAGATGAAAATCAACGCAATTGAGCATCAGCGTATGAGCCACAGACCTATACAGTGTTATGCAAGTACAGTCGTATCCAAAAATATGTACATCACCATACTACTAATACTATTTTTCTCTTCTCATTGCAGTATAGAATCTGGTTTACCAACTCAGCATTATACAACGCGTTCCTACAGCTCCAGGGTATTAATGAGACTATGTCAAGTATTGATTACTTGCAATTTGTATATATTTTCTTAATTGAGTAATTTTTAAGAGTTACGAGTAAACATTTTCATTCAATCAATAATTAAATTTAAAGCTAAGAATATAAGACGCTATCGTATTACTAGTAAGGGTGTTTACATAAATAATCGTGAAGTCGAATTATTTTGTAAAAAAAAAACGTAAAATATAATCATATGTCAGTTGATTATTTGACATTGTCTCATTACCGCAGAGTTATGGAATATTAAAAGGAACACTTTGTATATTGCATGTTAAGCTGAACGCGCCAAGGTAGCCCTCAAAATTTAAATATTCTTATTGCAAATCAGTGTTAAAGCAAAGCATTGATTTCAAATTGGTAGCCTGTTATTCTAATGGTTAGTGACCCTGACTGCTAAGACGGAGGTCGTGGGTTCGATTCCCACCCAGAACAAATCTTTATGTGATTAGCACAATTATTTGTTCTGTGTCTGGGTGTAATTTATCTCATGTTTGTATTTAGATATATATAAGTATATTTATCAGTTGTCTGGTTGCCATAACAAGGCTCTGCCTAGTTTGGGATCAGAAAACGGTGTGCTGGTTGTTCTAAGATATTATCCCTACTATAATATTATAAATGTGAATGTAAGTTTGTTGGTTACGCTTTCACGCGAAAACTACTTAACCGATCATCGTGAAACTTTGTACACATATTCTTGGAGGTATTAGAAGTAACATAGGATACTTTTTATGAAAAAATAAATAAAATTGTTTCTATATTTATTGTTATTATTAACGCGAGCGAAGCTGCAGGCAAAAGCTAGTATTATATAAATAGGCACAAAGAGGCACTTATGAACGAGTAAAATAGAATTGATTGTATTCGCCCCTTCCAAAAGGTAGATTCGTATGGAGAAGAATGTGCATGAAACTCCACCTCCAGCTCTTTTAAAATGTCTTCAATATTAGTATTCAATCCCTACTAATATTATAAATGTGAATGCAAGTTTGTTTGTACGCGAAAACTCTTTAACCGATCATCATGAAACTTAGTTCACATATTCTTGGAGGTAGAAAAAAAAAATTACGAAAGATAAAAAAATTGTTTGTCAAAAAATCTCTAAATCTAGCAATATATTTGGTAGGCTCCTACCAATCTATGGCAACTTGGTACTTTGCAGGTATTTTAACGCAAGCGAAGCTGCGGCTAGCGAAGCTAGTATTTATATAATTATATGTGAAGACAATCAACATACGCTCAAATATGGATTTCGCGGACTACCTTAGCACATGCACCTTAATTTTCATACTGCAGAATGACACACTACACAACAGACTGGAAATTGAAGTAAAAAGAACAATGTTTCATATTTAATAAAATGGCCACGCCATTAAAACAGCGCATGTCTAGGCTGATCTCAACTCGACAGTGGTCAAAAGCGCTATTTTGATCTTTCCATCCACAGTTGTATCATCATTGTTATTTTAGCTCAAAAACGTCTACTGCTGGATATAGGCTTCCCCTAGGCTGGGTTTACATAATCGCCACGCTTGGCAGGCGGGTTGGCGATCGCAGTATGGTGGTAAAATGCATAGAGAACGCTGCTGCCCATTCTCAAGTAAGTCCCTTAATCGCCTTTTACGACACCCACGGGAAGAAATGAGGTGGTGCTATTCTTTGCGTTCGTCACCACACGGAACAGCCACCATAGTTGTATAGAAAACTATATTTAATTCTTACTTCAGAAAGATAGAATTTTGGAAAACTGACTAATATAATTTAAAAGACTCGACTGTACTTACATACGCCTACTGGTATATTGTAAAGCTAACAAAATAAATGTTTGCATTCGCAGTTGTTAACAAGTAAATGACATTCGCTGTGCCAAAGTTCGTCATTGTTGAATAGCAAAACTGTTTCAATAATGACAACGTAACGTTACTCAGAAAACTTCAAACGTAGTAGTGTGCGCAAAAAAACCTAAATCATTTCTTTAAAGAAAACTGGAGTAATGATGATTTGGAATTTTTTACCAAGAGCCAAATTAGTGCCAGCACCTAAATGTTAATTCTAGGACGAGCAATTAGCACAACAGACCACCCCGTAAGTGAAGCAGAGTATCATAAACATAAAACAAGAGTGGAAATCCAGTTGAAACTACGAGTAGTATTATGCTCATCGCGGGGAAAGTTCACAAAGTGTTGAATTCAACATGAATGGAACGGTTGGCTCGGCGAGGCGAGGGCCACTTGCCGGGAGACGTAACAAGTGTCAGCCCCCTAGTGTGTCGCACGATCGTGCCTCGTTCCGTCTCGGCGCCACTAGTTACTCGTTTTATTCCACAAATATATTTTTTTAAATCTGATTACGCTGTCGTAAGTTAATAACACATTACTGTTTGAAATAAAACGTTTTCGATATTGTAATGTGGTGTTCGAACGACTTTAAAGTTAGGTTTAGCTGCGTACAGTACTATGGTATTTTAGACAGCTAATTAGCTCTTTATTCTTTAGAATGAATGAATATTATTTGCTACTGGTGACCATTCAACTACCGGACTCAGAATGCGTAACTAACGACAGACAAAAAATTCGCGAAAATAATATGAAATTTGTTGTTTCATGTTGATGAAACAACAAATTTTGGTACAGAGGTATTCCTTCTTACCGTAGTCCATTGAAGAGTTGCTTTGATTTTTCGAGGAGATGGCAGAATTCTATGACGACCTTCCTCTCCTGGTCGTCTAACGCATTGCGTCCCATCTTTTTCTTTTTCCGCACACGGCTGCGGCTGCGGCGAGATCGTAAATAGTTCAAAGGTGGGGGGTCCTCCAGCTCAGTTTGTGTCTCTGACTGTGGGGAAGGACAGTTTAATCTTAGGCGGTCCCAGACAGGTGGATATTCTGACTCCACGCCGCGTTCTGGAATCCTATCCCCCCGTTGTGTACTCGGCGATCGTGGGCAGACCTAGGAAGTAAGGTTCACCATTCACATTAACTTGTTTAAAGATGCAATTAATAGTTCTAAATCCACAACATAGAAATTGATTTGATACTACAATACTTAATGTAAATATTATTTTTTTCATTATTACTGATGATTAATACTAAGTGCGAGCACAAGACGCGTGACGTAATTTCGAACGGTATTTAAATCGTACATATATAAATAATTATATTCTATTTTGGGAACTTTTTGCATGAAGTTTAAATCTGCATCAAACAAAGAAATGAAGAGAGTTATCAAACGAAGTATGTAAAGAATATTGTGTGATGCGAGTAATCATAATATTATTTGTGTATTTTCGAATTTAAAATTGTTCGATGTTACATTACGTTTACTCAGTGTGTGCGTTCTTGGCCTAGAGGACAGTTAAAAGTCCAAGTAATGACTATATTGCTTTACAGTAAAACATGATTTTGCAAAACACTCCGAATCAATGACAAATTACATTTACGGTTTAAGACATTTATTTTCCAAAAAGAATACAATTCACTTAATATAAGAAATACAAGGTAATCTTAAAACTAAATATAAGAGTTACTTTGGGTGGAGAGTAGATATTCGTAAATTAATAAGTAGACACACAATTTTTACAGTGTTGTGGATAAAAGGAAAAAGTGAATGTACATAAAAAAATACATATCGATTCTTGAAGGCAAATCAATAGCAAAAATTACACATTAAACTATTTATATGTACTGTAATGTTTTGGAAATACAGAGTAGGTATTCTAGTTTTCTTTATACTCAGGAAATTAGTAAATAATAATAATGGATAATGATGTAAATTAAAATGATGTGGTAGGTTAAATTTGAAACCTAGAAAAAACTTTTGATTTATGTCAATTAAACCATTTACTGTCAGTTTTGTTTTGATCAGTTAGTCAGAAAGCTGAAACTGGTTGCCCATTTCAAAACTTGGTTCTCGATGTAGAGAAACCGGTAATTCATCAGGAACTGAATCCACGCACGCACTGTCTGTGGTCGCAAGTCTAAAGTACGGGTGCTCTACTTTCAAACAATAATAAAAACCTATTAACTTGATTTCTTAAAATAGGGACAGTCGACACGTCTTTGGTAACCAAGAGGTGGACTAGCGTAGTTCGCTTGGTTAACTATTCAGTTTCCGACAGGTTGCACAAGACTTTATACTAACCGATTATTCCACCCATGAACTGCTCAAGCGGGTCATTAGGTGCAGGGGATGGTGGTGATTCCAACGGTGAAATTAATTCGTGAGAACTGACTAAAGTCGCGTTCGCCAATGATTCGTACACACTTAACGTCACATCCAGTTCGATTGATCTTGTCAACTGCTCTATTAATTTCTGTTTTATAGCACTTGGGGGGTTGGAGTAAGTAGGACCACGCTCGTCGGTCGAGTCATGGTTACACAGTTCACAGTGGCACGTAGGAGTTGTCGCTTTTTCTCCACTGCTGACTGGACCAGCGTGTTGCACCGCACTGCTTGTTGATGCAGCCCTTATTATCCCCACCGCTCTGGGTTGTACTTCTACAACCTGAATTGCCTCTGTTTGATAGGTGTAAGTAGGCACGATGGCCCGATAGTCGTGCTTACTAAAAGAATTGTACACCTTCCGGCTGCGGTTCTGAGGTCCACTCGCAAGGGCTTCGGGGCCATAGCAGCCGGGAGTCAAAAGTTGGGTACCCACCTCTTCTGAGCGCCGTATTTGTATGGCTTTCAGCTCGGGCTCGTTATCTGTGAATAAAAAAAAAGTAATATTATAGAAACACTCTAAAACATGACATGTACAATAGCTAGTTACAGTTGTTGTTAATTAAATAACAGGACTAGTTTCAATATTGATTTGGTACAGTCTACTCATGAGGTGGAGAAACTAGGCAAATCTCTATTTATTCGTGGGTGTTGTGTAAATGATTGTAGATATTGACTGTGCAAATAGTTCCGTACGTCTGTTCATAGTAACGCACCAAGGACGCACTGACTTCGTCAAAGGACCTTTTATTATCTACTTAAATAATGATCTGCACTGCCTGTAATGTGTTGCACAGCCTAACTCGTGCAATAATGCGCAAGAGATTGTTGTATTACATAGAGAGACTTAAAAAAAAACATTTAGCCCTTGGCTAAATAGATGTCACTTGAAATTTTGTTTTTAAGCCGAAGCGATGGCAAATGCTTCACGGCTTCTTCTGTAAATTCAATGCCTTAGTAGATACGGCATAGTATTACTTATTAAGTTTCAAGTTGAGTCGAGTAAACAAAAAAAAAAGTTGGTTTTATCTAAAAATTACTAATGGGCGGTAGTAGGCCAGTGGTATCAGCCCTAAGATACTAGTTGAAACTATGCGGCCTAAAAAAAAGAAAAATATATGACAATGTGCAAAAAGTTCTCTTTCGTATGATACCCCACATGTCCTAGTAGACCATTTTGAATTTTTTAGGACCCCTGTTCGGACCCTAAAAAAACTTATTTGCAAAATAGTTAGGCACACGTCATCTAAAACTATTCCAAATTTCAAGTGGATAGCATTAACAATGTTGCAGACAGACGGACAGACAGACCAAATCGCACCATAAGGGTTCCTTTTTACCATTTTGGTACAGATCCCTAAAAATTTACCCTCACCATAGTGAATGCCCAAACCACAGCTTCATGTTTCAACAATAACAACCGCACCTTTTACAAGTAAGGTATTTAAACATGAACGTATTGTGCCCACATAAATTATTTATTTAACATCCACATATTTTAAATCAACAAAGTCGAATTTTGAAAACAAATGAGCCCCAATTAGTTTTAATTTCGATTCGATATTAACCAACATAATTTTGTAAACGCCAATAAATTCGAGGTGAAACTTGAAACCTTTAATCCGAATGGATTTGTCATTAGGTCCATTAGGTGAATCGTTATCATCCTACTAATCAAATGTGAAACTTTTCATGTTTGTTATTCAGTCACACAAAACCGATCGAATTTGGATGAAATTTGGCACACAAATTGTTTATAACCTGGATTAACATAACGAGTGTCCGTTTTATCCCGGTATTTTACCTCGTTAGAAGAATTAAGATTTTTGTTTAATTTAACTTAAAACTTTAATTTCGTTAATATATTCTAAAATTTTTCGTGATAAAGGAAAAGAAGTTAATTGTTACAAAAATTGTTATTTTTAATTAAAAGTTAAATTATTTTATTTTTAAATAATTAAATATAAAAGTAGAATAACAAATATATTACGATCGACAGTATTCATCCTAAATTATTGATTAAAGAGAAAGTTATTAATTTAATTCAAGAAGTTTGATTTAGTCCTCCGATAGCATCAATTATAATGGTTTTTTATTACTTAATAATACGATAAAATAACGAAAACGGTATTTTTTTTGCCAAGTTATTAAAATAAATCTATTAAACCAAGACAAACCTTCAATAATATTAGTAAATTAAAAATAGATGGGAGATTTTTCTATTTTTATAAGTATTGAAGAATTTATTATTAAAGAAATAAAATCAAATATTTTTTAAATAAAAAAACTTACTTTTAAAAAAACGGACGCAACAGATTAAGTTCAAAAATATTTTAAGGGTGCCTCAGTTGCTAATAAATTGTTAGAATTAGAAATTAATAATCCAAATCATGAAGTAGCAGCAACAGAAACTAGAATTTAAAAAAAATGGTACTAAATAAAGAATAGGAAATAAATGTTACGTTGTTTTGAGAATTTTCAATTCAACATTGTATATTTTATATTTATTAATATTATTATTGTTTCTATAAAATATAATAAAGATAAAAATAATTACTTAATTTAAGCTATCAGAATAACCCTTTATTGAGGCTCTTTATTTATTTTTAAAGGCATTTCCTTTTTATTGCACCCAATAGCATATTTTAGCAAAATAACAAATATGCGAATTTCATTTATCCGTGCAGTAGATTTTGTGTGAAAGAGTATCAAACATACATTTATGCTCACAAACTTTAACATTTATAATTTTAGTAGGAAGTAGGATAGGCTGACTATAAATGAACTTTCATCATATTCGAACCGTCAAGCTGATTGAGGATAAGAATATTGATCATTTAAGCACAGGTGTTTTGTTACGGACAGACGTGACTTGCACGAAACCGTTGAATAAACGAAATATCGGTATTAATACACAACAAAGTATTTCATTGCTCGGTCCCGGTGTAGAGAGCCACTCAGGTTCATGCATGATAAGCCTATAATGTTATAATGTCCCACAGCTGGGACATATACCTCCTTTGTGAGAGGGAGTGGCCCACCACGCAGGCCCAGTGCGGGTTGGTAGATGACAAAAGCCTTCGAATGTTTGGTTCTAGAATATTTTCCTCACAATGTTTTCTTTCACCGTTTTGACAGCAGTAGTGATGAAATGAAATGCACAAAGTTAGTTCCGCGAACCAGCTTGAGTTCGAACTCACGATCGAAGCCGACTCGTAAGTCGCGGACGATACCACTGGGTCACCACTGCTCATGAAATATTCAGGTTAAATAGATAACTAAGAATACAAATGCGATATTACTAACATATTACAAAAGTCATCAGCGGCATAAATGTTTGTCCGAAACTTTGTAGCTGTGGGGCGGTCGACTGGTTTAAATCGTCCACTTAAAAATCACTCCCACACCTTTGATATTTGTATAAGTATTTCCAGTTGGGTATGATAAGATCCTTGTATTAAGGACGAACTTTTTGCCGTGAATCTAGACGCTAGGTTGTTACCGAGAATTTTTGGGAAAAACCCAACAACAGGTTTTCTGAACTTGGGATAGAACTTAGAAACCCATTGGCTTCCGACTGCTGATCATGCCAGTAGCCGCACTCCCGTCTGCTAGGCATTCATCAGTTTATTTAAACATATTTTCAAGATTTTAAAACATCCTTAACGCGTTGTTCCACATTCGCAACAAAAAAATATGTAAATAGATTAAATAATCATTCAGACGAAGTTTAATTCAAATAGGACTTAAACACAAACAAACCGTTCAGTTTAATCTATACTAATATTATAAAGCTGAAGAGTTTGTTTGTTTGTTTGATTGAACGCGCTAATCTCAGGAACTACTGATTTGAATTGAAAATTTTGTGTTGGGTAGCCTATTTATCGAGGAAGGCTATAAGCTATATAACATCACGCTACAACCAAGAGGAGCGGAGCAGTAATGAAAAATGTTGCAAAATCGGGAAAAATCGCACGGGTAGGCGATTCGACGCAACGGGAAAGGTCGGGGGAACAAGAAATTTAACGCGGACGAAGTCGCAGACAGAAGCTACTTATTGATATAGACTTTTATAGGTTCTGTTCTGATTTTATTATTTTACCGGTGATGTAACGATTCCAAACAAAAGTTATTTTGAGTAATTGAGCTGCCGAAATAAAATCCGTTCAGTTTTTCGAATACCATTTGTTGCGTGGGTATTTTGCGAAAAGATAAAAGAATTGTATGTGTGTATTGCGATGTATTGTATGTGTTATGTTTTTTTTTTCGTTTATTACTTTTATGTATTGCAATTTGTTGTGTTATGATTCTTTTGTTTTCTCGCAAAACATTTTTATTTCAAGGAATAACATGCTTCAATTGTGTGTTTGTTTACATCAATAGTTTATCTCTTTATTTCAATTAGCCAGAGGATTGAATGTTTACTTTTTTATCCGTATTTGTCGGGACGGTTCAGTGCTTAATGTCTAGTCCCTCATGCACCAGGTTGTGGAATCAAATCCGGATAAGTACTAATATGACCATTTCAGTTTATTCGGTTCTTTCTGACGCAAGCAGTCAAACAGATCTCGATAAAATCTGATATGTCTATAGATATTTTATTTATTTGCTTAGTTACAGAACTTTGACAGCATTGATTAAACGTTCAAAGTCATTTATACAAACTAGGCAAACTAGAGTGTCACCATTTTCCTCCAACATAAGAAATGGTGAAGTTCACATAACGAAACACAAAATATGAAATTATAATATTTGCCAAAATATGTCAGCTAGTATACCAACAAAACTAAACTAAAGCAGAATCGAAAACGTGAAGAGAACTGAATACTTCAATAAAAGCTGGAAGCCTTGATTTAAGCTGCTTACGTTTAATTAGAATTTCAAATCGCATTTCGTATTACAGATGTACAGGAACAACTGCCCGACAATTTTGATGTCGGGACGTTGTATATATGCTAGTTGCGCGGTACCCTCTGCTTGCACGATAAAATATCGTGAGTAATACAATTGACAAAGAAATTAGGTCTTATAAAAAGTGGGTAAAGCTTAAAGAGGTGAATTTTCCCAGAATTTTAGCGGTAAAATTGAGAAAATGTAGATACGTTCATCAATAACGTTAAGATGCGATAAGATACGTTAAGAAAAAGAACAGTGGGCATAGGTTTTCAGGATAAGTTAAGAAATACTTCAAACTACTGTACAGATAAACTTAGAATGATTTAAGAGTTGGTGTATTCATCGTTTTACCTTCAAGGTACTAAAAACACAAACAATACCAAACTAAGACATTCTAAAATTTTCTGGCTAGCCTTTTCCCAACTATGTTGGGGTCGGCTTCAAGTCTAACCGGGTGCAGCTGAGTACCAGTATTTTACATGGAGCGAATGCCTATCTGACCTCCACAACCCAGTTACTGGGTACGATACGATACACCTTGGTAAGACTGGTTGTCAGACTTTCGGGCTTCTGACGACCCGTAACGATCGTCTAGGATCTACGAAAGACAGCCGGGACCAACGGTTTAATGTGCTTTCCGAGGCACGGAGTCTTTGTATTTAATGATGGTCACCCATCCACGGACCAACCGCGGCAAGCGAAGCTTAACCTGAACGATCGTCCCGTGCGGCTGTTGTAACTTAGCCACAAGCCTTGTACGTTCATCTGCCTCTTACACCGCGATATAGGCGTGACGACAGTGTTATGCGTACTTCGCATCTGGTGGTGTAGATGCCGCTGTAGTACAAAAAGATGTTCATGATTTAATTAATGTAGTATAAAAGACTACTCTTTTAAATTAGGTCTTAAATCATAATTGCACTCAAACTTTCGTGCTGTCATTCCTTTCAGAGTCAGAGTTTTTGCTACTCGGTTCAATGTTTTGACCTCCATTGTTATGGGAACAGATTGCTTGTCAATAAACCATACGAACTGTGAAGATTTTTTTCTGCCAATATTTATTACGTCACTTGCAATCGCAGTCAAGTTCTTTCAAACACGACAACACTTAAATTCACATTTTCAAGAAACTTTGATGCATGACTGACTTAAGGCGGCTCTACGGCCTATTTCAGCCAGTTTGTCTTCAAAAGATTTCATTATTGTTTATAATTAGCGTAATTATTCAGCTGGCAAGGGTTGGTAGATGTCACATGTCGTCCAATTTAGATTCTAGGACATGCCAGTTGGTCGCGAGATTGTTCGAAAGAGACACCGTGACCCTGGCACATGGGCAACTGAAGGAACACGGGTGGGTTTTAGTCAGTAAAAGTCCGAGAGCGGGAGAAGTCATTTGATGACTACAACATAATCATAACTACAATTAATGTAAGTACTATGAAATCACATCCACTTTTTAGGGTTCCGTTGCCAAATGGCAAAAAACGGAACCCTTATGGATTCGTCATGTCTGTCTGTCTGTCCGTCCGAATTGTCACAGCCACTTTTTTCTGAAACTATAAGAGCTATGCTGTTGTAACTTGGTAAGTAGATGTATTCTGTGAACCGCATTAAGATTTTCACACAAAAATAGAAAGAAAACAATAAATTTTGGGGTTCCCCATACTTGAACTGAAACGCAATTTTTTTTCTTTCATCAACCCATACGTGTGGGGTATCTATGGATAGGTCTTCTAAAATAATATTGAGGTTTCTAATATCATTTTATTCTAAACTGAATGGTTTGCGCGGGAGACACTTCCAAAGTGGTAAAATGTGTGTGTCCCCCCCCCCCCTCCGTAACTTCTAAAATAAGAGAATGATAAAACTAAAAAAAATATATATGATGTACACTTCCACTGAAAATTAGTTTGAACGAGATCTAGTAAGTAGTTTTTTTTTAATACGTCATAAATCGTAAACCGCAATTTACTTTTCATTCAATCGACTCAAATATAAAAATTAATAAATAAAACGTTTAATTTCATAAACATAAACCTTATGCATAAACCGTGAATACCTACAGGTTTGTACGGAACCCTCGGTGCGCGAGTCCGACTCACACTTGGCCGGTTTTTTTTAACTATTTATGGAATAAACCAAGATTTTACAAGCTTTAAAATTAATTCGCTTTATGTTTAGACCGAACCAGTAAAGCAAAAAAAAAAAAAAAAAAAATACGCAAAAATTATTTCAAGAAACTATTTCATTTGTATTTACAGTAAACATTTTTAAATGAAACTTGTTTTAGTTATCTATCACCATGGTATAATTATACAGTATGTTCAAATTAATATTCCATAACTCTAAAGTATGATGAGACCATACCAAAGAATTCACTGGCATATAAAAAAAGGTTTTTTTCTTGAATATGGGGTTTTTTTTGCGGGTGGAAAATCATCAAATGACGTCTTCCGCTCTTGGGTGGAGTGGGAGGGCATGTCAGACTTTTACTGACTAAAGGCCACCCGTGTACCTTCAGTTGCCCGTGTATCTCTTTCGAACAAATCTCGCGACCCTGACAGGCATCGATCCAGGCATCTGCCAGGGTTCTTGAATAGGGGTGTAAGTTTTATTGAAAAGTATGAGTAAATAATTTTCATTCCAACCAATAATTAAATTTAAGCAAAGAAATTGCGACCTTATTTCACGTATTGTTGTTTCATTAATGTTTCACATAAATAATTACGATGTCGAATTGTTTTGTATGAAAAATAAAACGAAAAGAGAAAATATCGTATGCTAGTTGATTCCTTGTATGCTATGACTGTTATAATATTTTAAAATATCTAGTTGTTAATTAGTTTTTTCCGTAAACTTATAAGTTTATTCATATAAGTCTGAAATCGAAAGCCCGTCTTGAGTAAGCCTGCTGAACAATGTTCGTGCCTTCTCTGTATGAGAAGGGCCTTTGCCCAGCAGTAGACAATAAGAGGTTGGGATTATTATATATATAAGTTATAGCGGCCAATCTCAAGGGAGACTAGCCGGCGGTGCGGGAGATATCATAGTGTACAAGTGTGTGCGCAGACACAGGGCACTCATTCTTCACTCTTATAGTCCAATACCGTCCTAAGTCGAAATTAAAAATTTTCTAATGGAAAACCCAAAAACACTTTGCCCAACCTAGGAATGGAACCCGGAACCCCCCTCTCAGCAGTCACGCTTCCGACTATTAGACCAACGGGTCACTTTCTTAGTACAAAGGTTTTGGAAGAATAGACTGATTACAAACTATAGGTATCTTTAGTCTTTAACCAATAGTTTTCATTACTCGCGGAAATCTTCCCGTAGCTGTAACAATAATGTGCTTTTAACGAAATATTAAAGTTAACTTTCTTTCGAACTGAGCAATTAGCAGGTTTCAGCAGTCAACTGTTAATCTATAAAAAAAAAGAAATTGAAGTGTCTATTTGTAATGTTAAAATAACCACTTCTTACTAAATGTATTTAAAAGTATGTACGATACTTGTAACAAAACAAAAAGAATAATAAAAAAAAAACTTTGGGTCTGTCTATCTGTTTGGTCCACCTATTCTCCGAAAATGCTAGACCGTTTTGCGTATTGATGGGAATTTCACTGGCATCCGCCAGTCAGGTATCTAGCAGATGTTATAAGGCGTAACAAACCCTACTATATGTCGTGTGCTATCACGTTCCCCATTATTTCCGATATCCATATGGGTCAGGCCGCGGGCAAAGATAGTTAAATTTTTTTGTAGCTGAAATATTAATAGTTGTTAATTCCCGTAATAAAGCTACAGTCTATCTTCAAGTGTCCTTAGATCCTTAACCTAAGGTCGCAACTTGCCAGACCGCCGCGGTACTGCCGCGCGCCGGTTTAACCGTTGGGCTATCGGCTCTCTGCTACCGTATTTCCGAGTAAATTGTTTCAATTTGAAATGAGAACGATAAAGTAGCCTTGTGATGTTTAATGTTTTAGTGCGTTAATGGTTCTACCGGTGTGCTTATTTGAGTTTATAAATTCTAGGATTCACAGCAGTTCGGATTGTACAGATTTGTGTTACCAAAAAGCGAATGCAGTAAATTACTTTCTGAAAATACAGCTTTTATTTAAATATTTATTTTAAGGCAATTAGTTAATAAGTCGAGAAACCGATGCGTGTAATGAGGAACGTGAAGAATAGTACCTACCGTCTCATTTCTTCCCATCGGTGTTGTAGAAGACGACTAAGGGAGAGAGACCTACTAGAGAATGGCCAGCAGCGTTCCCCACTGATCCGCCTGCCAAGCGTGGCGTTGATGGCAAACTCTCCCATGAAATTGAAGGAACGTCAAAAGACGTCCATTGCTGGCTGAAATGATGAAGATGATGCGAAACCGATATTGTAAAAAAAAACATCAAACTAGAATCATGATTAGGACCAGCGTTGCCAATTTTGCCTTCGGATAATTTGTAGTGATATTCATGTATGTACATAAACCTACCTTTGGGTGTAGGCAGAAACTACCGAACGCTAACTGCTAAGATCCTTACATACTCCTTTTGCTTCGCTTTCGTTCATAAATCTTTACATGACAATCATATTTGTTTTATATCTCTTTCTATACAGTATTTACAGGCGTGATATGTTTTTTTTTTTAGGTGGGAAATCATCAAATGACGTCTCCCGCTCTTGGGCGGAGCGGGAGGGCGTGTCAGACTTTTACTGACTAAAACCCACCCGTGTTCCTTCAGTTGCCCATGTGCCAGGGTCACGGTGTCTCTTTCGAACAATCTCGCGACCCTGGCAGGCATCGGTCCTAGCAGACCCCTTCAGTTCTGCTGACATCTCTTTGAGGCGTGCGTGGAACACTACGCGCCGTCGACCCGAGCCTGGTCCTTACCGAGCGGCGAGCTACCCAATGCTCGCCACCCGGAAGCTCGCGCCTACGGTGGCCGGGAGTCTGCTATTGAGGCGTGATATGATGCGCCTGTGTTTGCCGAACGGGTTGGTTGAGGTGTCCTGGATGGGGTATTTGTTTGGCTAACGGTCTCCACAACTGCGTTAAATGTGCTTAATTTAGGATTAAGAATTTTTTATTGTTACAAAGATGATCTTACAACTATATCTTAAGAAAAAAAATAGTTTAATAAAACTAAAAAACACGCTTTCATAGAAAACCAAACTAAAAAGTAGAAAATAATGGAAAAAAGCGTAGGGTGCTTTTTAAGGTATTTTTATTGATATCAGGCACCCCACGCTATTTTCCATTATTTTTTACTTTTTAGTTTGGTTTCCTATGGAAGCGTGTTATTTTAGTTTTTTTAAACTATTATTTATTTTCTATTTTTAGGGTGTTTCGAATTTTGAGACGTATGTCAGCGTAGTTTGTGACGTATGTCAGCCTAGTTTTCGAAGACAGTTTTTTTGCTGTCCTGGTAACCCTGGGAAGGATAATGGCACAAATTTATGAAATTATAGTATTGTCATCGGTTCTCGATAACTATAGAGTTTAAATGAAATCTGGTCGTTTAAAGTGGGTCAAAATCGCGCTATAAGGAGTCGGTTACAAACAAACATACAAACATACAAGTGAAGCTAATATAAAGCGAGTAAAAACAAGTTTATTTGGATGATGGGTCAGAAACTATATAGATACCTGTGTCTTGGGGACCCTACAAACTTTGTTTTACTGACAAAATCAAGACACTGTCAGACTCTACCATCAAGTCCGACGGGAGATTTATTCCTTATATACACTTTACGCAATTCAAGGTGCAGTTTCCTACTTGAATCCTCGAAGTTAGCAACAATTTCAATTGATCGTAAAAAATAAGCTTATACAAATACATTTAAATAGGGATTCGAGAGTTTATGGAGGATGCGTTAAGACAGTCCGCGAAATTCAGACTTTCTTACGTTTTGTAATTGGCAGGTCAGTCTCAAATTGTACGTTAACTATTTCATGAAAAGGTCATTCAATTGGATTAAATTAACTTAGACGGTTGTCTTGCCATCTAGTTTAAAAAAATATGATTGACGTGTAAAAGTGTTTGTACAAAACTACTTGCCAAAATAAAGTCATTTATCATATATCTTGATGATTTTAATTATTTATATTTTGTGAATAAATTATCTATTTGTTACGGTCGCAAATCTTATTTTGTTTAACATACACCCTGACATTGTGGTGACCCGGAAACGGCCGCAACTTACGTGTGGTCGTAGGTTCGAGCCCTGACAGGCGCTTTCAATCAATCAATCAATAATTTATTTAGCAGATCATAAAATCAAATTTTGTTAGTACTTACAAACCTACGTATCTTAAACACTAGTGTTAGTACACACATTTAACATTAGGTAAATTGTCTATAATTATTATTAATAATGTCAAAACAATTAATAGTGATGTCAAAATAATCAATAGCAATGTCAATGTCATCAATAACTTACTTTACACTTTACTTTGGGTATTTTTTTTAAGATTAAGACTCTGTATATATATACTCTGTATGTTTAGGCATGAAAGTAATACCTATTTTAAGATCGTAGGTAATTCTTTAAGTGGTCGATAATTTTTGTGCACAGATTAATTCAGTATAATTTATTGGGATGCAAAATAGTATAAATATTTGCTAAGCAAATTCAGAGAGCAGTGGCGGCCCAGTGGTAACGGCCACTACTTACGAGGGTCGTGGGTTCGAACCCAAGCAGGCATAATATTTTGTATAAATTATTTCATCACCATTGCTCTCAAAACAGTCAAGGAAAACATCCTAGAACCAAAAATTCAAATACATGTGTCCTCTGCCAGTTCGCACTGGGCCCGCGTGGTGGATCAAGGCCTGCTTCCTCTCACCGAGAGGAGGCCTGTGTCCCAGCAGTGGGAACATTGTGTGCTACAGCCTGACACTTTACAAAAAAAAATCCAAAAAACTTAAGATTTGAAGTTTCTGGGCTAATTGGCTTCTCCCTAAGATAAGTAAAACTTGTAGGTAGCAACGGTAACTTGAGTCGGTACTCAAGATAGAGCTTTTTGAGTATGCTGTGTGTTCATTATTTTTTTAGGAGGTACGAATGTGATAAAGAACATTTCTCTTGTGCATATTCACGTGTTAAGCTATTAGAATATGTTACATGTTTGTGTAGTCACATACATGCGACGTAGAATCCCTAAATGTTAACCACTGAGTACTGATAATTCATCACTAAACGAAAAAAAATGAATGTCAGATTTATTTGGAAATTTGCAGAAAATTGTTTAAAAATACTTACATGTCCCGTCGAAGCACGATTTTATTGTGTCCTTTACTAGGTTTATTCTGTAACAAAGTCATAGGTTAGTATTTGTTATGGGTTTTAAGAAATTAATTTAAAGAATTTATATTAGAAAAATTATATTACCTGTCTAAGCATATTGCATATGCTGTACAACCTATGGGCCGCAGTTCAGCCATTTTGTATAATTAAAGAACACATGTTTAAATTAAAGTTTATATAGTTTTAAAAGTTTTTCACTCTACACTCTTGTCTTGTTCTATCTATTCACCAATAGTTATAAGTTAGTTAGGTTAATTTTTAAACGATTTTACGGTTATGTTTTCACTAGTTTACATTTAGATATTTAGTCGAAAAAAAAAACTACTACGAAATATTTAAATGTTTCATTTTTTTTTTGGAAAACCACATTTTGTAAAGTTTAAAACTATTTTGTAAGTCTAAATTCATCTCTGTTAAAGTCACTTTGATTTATTTGAAAAATCGAGACTTTGAAATATTTCCGAAATTCGGACGTACGGAGCACTGTTAGCCTCTCGTAAAGTCAGAGAGGAAATGCTCGCAGTAGCGGTCGACGCGTTGCGCGCTAGCTGCGATCGAGGGTCTACTAACGACTAGTGGTGCAACACTGCTGGTCAGAGTATTCAGCGGGGGTGTACAGGTACAGCTATTGGACTGATGCTCACTCAAGGACATTTTATGACACCGCCTATTTGATAGAGCCCGCCTTCCTTCTACAGAGTACGCGTTATAGTTTCGGTTAAGAACACTTTAATAATTTATTATACAGGATTTAACTATCCATTTTGTTTTTGTACTTTTTAGCTAATAATTTATTGAACGAAATGAAAAAAAAAATTTTTTTTTTTATTGCCTTGTCTTTTTTTTAACAGTTTATCTGGTGAGTAGGGATATTTAATATTTAATTAATGCTTATTCAAGGATATTTATGACACCACTCATTATATAGAGCCCGCCTTTCTTCAAGAGAAGATGCGTTATACTTTCGGTTAAAAAGACTTTACTAATTTAAATACAGTATTTAATTATTTTATTTTACGGATTGGCATTCGTTTCTTTATTTTTCATTGCGTTTTTTATAGTTTATTTGGAGAATAGGCATATTTACTATTGGATGAATGCTAACTCAAGGACAGTTTCGTCACCGCCGATTGAATAGACCCCGCCTTCCGGAAAATGCGCTTTACTTAGACTTTATTAATTCTTCATTTTTGGATTGGTATTCATTTATTTAATAGTATGACTGGTAAATACACCTTTTCCTAAACTTCAGCATCACAATAAAGTGATTAATTATTACGTGACTTTGTAAATGTGCCGCTTTTTATAAATAAACTATTATTATTATATTATTAAAAAGTTTATGTTTTGCTTCATAATAGTTTTCATTATTTTGTGACTTTTCAGCCAGTATTTAAAGTCAATTAACAGATATAGGTTCCATTAAATTAAACTACGCTTGTTAATTTTTTTTTTAGTGAAGTTTGAAGTTTTATGCAAGTTCCTTTCAAGTTTCAACAGGAATCTCCACGTCTTGAGATGGTTCGACTAGTTTAAATATGTATTCGAGGCAAATAATATGAATTTACGACGTACGTGTCCCTAAAAACAACAGCTATATTTTTTTTAATGTTTTCGTATCTGTTGCGTCACACATTTTGCGGAAATCTGTAAACATCATATGATTGGTAAGTTACTTTAGTCGGTTAGTTCCTACCGCCCCGACAGACCAATTTGACCTTCAATCGTATTTTTCGCTGTAGGTCATTGAGAATTGCCAATTATTTCCTGCGGGTCTCAAAAAAACGCCGTGGTCTGCGTTCTCGTTTAAATCAATAATACATCTGGTATTACTAGCAACTTTCTTTTTGAAGTATGTGTAAGTGTTAGCTCACGCCGAAGATTCGCGCGCTTTTCTTATAGCACAGTACTGACTCCACGGAAGGGTATGAACTTACTTTCTTGATAAAACCGCCTCTTGGTGGGTTTGGCCCTCATAGTAGGTAACTATCTAATCGCTACAACTAAACTTTTTATTTTCATTTATTTGTTTGTTTTTTTGTATGGTGAAAAGATAGTTCTTATAATTAGCATGATTGAATCACTGAAACAGGCCCACGGGGTGTACAATATTTGTCTGTTAGTTAATATTATTGGCTATGTTAAAAATAATTAATAATAATACAAATATTCTCTTAATTGTTGGTGGTTATTATATATACCGTTGCATTTTATTCTATTTAAATCTCATGAAAGAAATAACTTTCTATAGAGGGAAGAACTGAAATTAAATTTGTTTTCTTACTTACTTGCAATCTGAAGGTCAGTGACAGCGATCTTGGCGCATCCTTCGTACCGCAGGACAGGTACCACTGTTTCATTATCATTTCACGCACAATCACTTTTTGAACTAAAAACACTCACAGACGAAGTAAAATTTTAGAACAGACACAGTCTAAAAAAAGGTTTTTGCAGGCCGTATAATAACTTAGCATTCTTTCACCACAGGTCGTCATTTATTTCAGGACGGCCTTGCAACTGGTCAGAACTTTATGGTGCAGATATTGATCTTCACAAGTATTATTTAGTAAGCCAACATGGTTTGTTATTCACGAGCTTTCGCGCCAATTAATCTGTATGTACAGTATGAATGTGATACCGTTTCAAGGTCGGACGTAATCCTTTAATATAGTCGATGATTTTAACATGGTATAAATGTAGGTATGTGTAGATAGGAAATATATCTCAGATGGAGAGCAGTGGTGACCCAGTGGTAACAGCCACGACTTCCGAGGGTCCTGGTTTCGAACTCAAGTAGGCACTTTACTTTTATGTAAATTACTTCATCACCACTGCTCTTAAAACGGTGAAGGAAAACATCGTGAGGAAACCGGCATGTCTTAGAACCAAAAATTCGAAGACATGTAACTTCTACCAAACCGCACTGGGCCCGCGTTGTGGACTATGGCCCCGCTCCCTCTCACAAAGCGCAGGTCTATGTCCCAGCAGTGGGAACATGAAATGGTTGCTGATGATGATGATGAAATATATTTACGACTAGTAAATTAAAAAAAAATATTCAGTTGCCAATTCTGTTGTGTACAACCTAACCTTATTTCCAAAATTTTCTATCTTATAAAACAAGAAAAATCGAAATTATTTATTATTTCAATTCTAGTTGACCTTAACGTTTCTTATGAATGGCAGAGTTCAGCGCTTAAACTAATTTGATGGGTCTGTCTTACTTTTTAACTCACACCTTCTTGAAAAGATGTCAATTCTCTGATTTAAATTGTTTACAAGTCACCGGAGCAGATCTAAGTTGTACCTAAGTTACTGCTTGTTTTGAATTATACTCTGGTGAATTCATGTTGCGCATGTAACATATCAGTAACTTAAAGACTACTTAAGTTAAGTTCAAGTATTTAAGTCATTTCATGTGGGAAGTGACTAACCAGTAGGATTGGCGGTGCTTTGGGGTGGCCTTTGTCCAGCAGTGGACGTTTTTTAACTGAAATTATGATTATAAAGTTGGTTCAACTTCGTAATCATCATCATTATTTAGCCTTTATTTGACCTTTTTTAATCGATGTTTAGCATTTATTTTTAGTTATAAGTCTAAAAATGTGCAGTTGTAGTTGCAATTCATATTGGTAGGGTTACTTAGCTTTATTAGAATATGTAATGGTTAGTCAATAACATAAACAGGTCAAATCATATGAATAAATGTGTTCGGAAATATGGATTTGATGACATTGTTTGCAAATAAGTTTAGAAGCTCATTAATTAAATTAATTAGTGACTCTATTTTTTTTTTGTTTTGTTCTTTCTTTTCTATTGATAACAAGTTTTTATTTTTCATGTACGTATTTTCGTTATATTATACCTTTCCAGTTTCACTCGTGTACAAAATAAATTTCCTTAACAATTATAAAGATTTTAATATGTCGATAACTTTGTTAGTAATCTTCTTTTTTTCTCACACATATGTAATCTCCTTTTTTTTCTAACTACCTATTAATTAAGATGTTGATGTAACTGTTTGTTTTCACGAAAAAATAAAAATATATATAAAATCACATATCCCTAAATAAAATAAACTTATTAACAATGTCTCCAATACCAAAATCTAGTCTATTTTAATCCTACTTTTCAACTGTTCACTTTATTTTCAATGTCACACAAGTACTTCAAACTTGTAGCATGCACGGTGCGGTGACCTACTGAACCCGGTCGACCTCGAAACCTTTCAGCCAAGGTCAGACGTCAACAGAAGCTGAAGTAAACACTGCGTTGGTGATGTAAGAAAAGTATGTAGGTTTAAGCATTTCTTATGGTATTTTTGTAACTTTCATCTCGTATTCAATCTCAGTTCAGTAGATGAATTTCAACAATCACTAATTGGTGCATGATTAAATTCAATAAATAAGGAAGTATTTTGCAAGAATAAATGAGACTCAGTAGAATTAGGCTATGCGTTGTTTATCGTGTATTTAAGATTATTATAGAGTATACGGACACCGTTTTCATAGAAGGCCGCCAAATAACAGCTATAGTGCGGGTGTAATGAAAATTATGTGGGGTTAGACTTTACGTTTTGAAAAACGTAACAATTTTTTTAAATGACTTTTTAGTGACGTTTTCGACGGTAAATTGTGGACGCTATGTGTTGGCCCCCACAGTTTTAATAATGGTGGATTTAGTGTCCTATGATGCTGCGTGTTTACCTCGAAGAGGGAACCTAAATTAAGGTTGTATTGTGTGTGTGTTCTGTTGTTCTGTGTGTGTTTTAGGTTCTGTGTTGGTTATTGTTGTTGTTTTGGTGGTTGAGTGTTGTGGTTTTAGGTGGTGATTTTTATTATTCTAATGCTTAGTCTCAAATTTTATATTTATTTATTACAATACAAATATATTTCGTGTACAATAGTTATGTTTACGTGGTTTTTATTTGTATGTATGATAGTCTGTAAGGTATTTATGGTATGGGTCTTTGTAGCCCAAAATTAATTCATTTGATTTGATTACTAAGAAGATTGTACAAAAACAGACCCCCAAACTTTGCACGTGCTGCATATTGGAGGTCAAAATAGCTACATTTTCATAGTAATTAGTACATATAACTTTCCTTTTCCGTGATTTGTTAAAACCTGCGTTTTGTTAAATATGATGAACATTTTGTGTGCGTTTTCAGTAATTTACGTCTCTACTTTTTATTAAAATATAAATGAATTAGTTATTTTATGTTCAGTAATACAATCCGTACAGTTTGTAGGAAATTCGAAAAAAAAAAGACACATTTAGACGGCTTGCTCTTTTAAGCAAAATAATCATGTTTCCAAAACTGTTTGTTTGTTTGCAAGTTATTAATGTCCACCCAACGGATCGCCAACCCACTTGCCAAGCGTGGCGATTATGGCAAATCCCTACAATATGACCAGCAGTGGATTTGGCTGAAATGATGATGATAATGAATGTCCACCCCAGCACGACTTGTCATGTCCGCACTCATAATAAAAAATGATGATTTATTGACACGTTTAACCTCACAATTTAAAATCCAAGTCATATATAGTTTCCAAATTAATACATTATTAAAGTGTGGGTTACACGTGCAATTTCTACGAATATCATTTTTATTGCGTTCGCCTTTGACGCGGACAGGTCACAAAGATATAACTTTTTTCAAACGCTGATATATTCCACAAGCTAAAAATGTGTTGCCAATAATGCGAATGAGGGTTAATACCATCAAATATCTGGGCATCGCTATAGATAAAAACCTTAACTTTAAAGAACACATAAGAATTTTAACGGGGCGGATCCGAAAACTTCTATATATCTTTAAAAATATACGACACATCGCCGATCCTCCCATACTTAAACGTATATTCTTTGCCCTCTGCCAGTCACACATAACGTATTGTATATCTGTGTGGGAAGGTGCTCCAAAAACTACACTCAAATCTATTGAAGTTGTCCAACGTGCAATACTAAAGGTTAGTACATTCAGGCCAATATTTTTCTCTACTGCCTTACTTTATCAATTATGTGGTGTACTAACCGTGAGACAATTAATTATACTAAAAATAATCACAATGCAACACCTACAAATAATTATAACCCCCAGATTTTAAAAGAACGCAGAAATTACACGGTTTGCATACAACAAAGACCTTCTAACACAAAATTTATAACAAACATCATTAATTCTCTCGGCCCCTATATCTACAGCAAAATTAATAAACTTCTAAACATATATCCACTCAATACAGATTGTTGCAAGAGAAAAGTGTTGGAATACCTACAAAGTCTCAATTATGATGAGACTGAGCAACTTCTAATCGTATCAAGTTAGACAGTAATATTCACATTCATTATTATATCGATTCAAATAACCGTATCTCAGTCATTAACATGTCCCCTCATAAACTCTTACGTATCACACTCACATGTATCACACCCTCTCACACTCATTCACCTAGCATAACATACAAAGAGAGGAACAGATCACTATTACATAGCATAAGTCATAGCATACGTCACCCATTATTGCTCCCGCTCGCGCGATGGTGCAAGATCAAATCCGCTCCGTGGCAGATATTATTTAAAAATAGTAAATATCTTTTTTTGTTGACTTTTCTTCTTTACTGTGCTTAATAAATCCCAAACTGTATGGGAGAGTGTTATACAAGAAAAACTCAAGTTCGAATCTTGGTATCGACACCTCTTTTTGTGAGTGTATATTCATTTATTCGAACAACGAAAATATCGAGATCATCTAGGAGTACTTTGAACACCCAAAAGAGGTCGCTTCGCTAGTGTTGGTTAAACTGAATACCGACAACATAACCTACCGTAATAGACTACGTAGGACAAGCTCGACAACAGAACTATCGAACATCTTGACCGATAGCAATAGTAATGAAAGGACTTGACACAACAATGATGAGCCTTCCGGACAGTCTTCACAACAACAGTGATATCATAAATGATTTGACTGAGCTGAACAAAACACTTCAGTTACATTTATTAAGTGCACACCAAGAAATAGAAAATTTAAATAGTGAAAACTTCCGCCTCAAATCCGACTTAAGGCGGTAAAATCGAATAACGCATACAAAAAAATTTACTCTACGCCTAAGAAAAATTTTTTTACAACGACATGCAAAACACTAACGCTACGTCCTACGTAGGCGGTTCAAAGCGAACGCGATTATGAAGCGGTGACACGCGAATTCAACGCGATGCGGTGCGACGCGGCGGCTATGTCCTACGTGCACGCGAATCGTCTCGCACAGCCGCCACAGACGCCGACGTTCAGTGGGCACTGTGGATTTGTCATGGACGGATGGAAACAAATATTATTGGAAAATTCATATGTTAAATATCAAATACTCAAGAAGTATGAACGGCGAAGAAGTGAGACTAATATTGTATACTTAGGTCCCAGTTAATTTGGCCCAATCCTCCCATTCGCGGTATGATTATAACCGGTTGTGATATTTTTTATTCCTTTTATCCTATAATATAGGACGTTCTTGGATAGCATTAATTAAAATTTCTATAAATCCGAAATTATAACCAAAAAAAAAAATACGACGGCACCGCATCCAGTTCGCGCGAAAATATCAAGCCAACTGATCGCGTTCGCTTCGTTTCGCGCCGCTCCGCACCGCACGCATGTGCGTAGGACACTTCAATAGGTTTCGACGGTTTGTTGTTTTCGCGCCGCGCCGCGCCGCTTCGCGTTCGCGTCTAGATCGCTCACGCAGGACGTCGCGTAACTCAATTAACCTTACCAAGCTACATAGATGATAGCCACGAACAGCCACAAAAACAAAATAAAGAAACACAAACTGATGGGACCATGACACACAATAATGAGACTCAAACATCAGCGATCTTTAGTAAAAAACAAACAGACACAAACCACAACTTCTAATACTCAGACATTAAAGACAATAGAGATGTCGACAAAAAATATGACAAACAAAGTATCTACGCCTAAACAAAATAATAAATTATGTATTCTAAGCTGTAACAATATCAAGGGCTCCTCATTATCGATTGAAGAGGTCTTTGCAGATTACTTCGAATACTGTTACTTTATAATGCCCATCAGTACCACAAGACATTTAATAGATAATATTGAAAAAAACTGAAAGACTTCACTTTAAATGACTATTGTCTACTATTCATCGGAGATAAGGAACTTAAAGAACAGAGCAATTATATACCTTCATTAACCATATTATAGAATCACTCCAGAAAATCACGCACACAAACATGGTTATCTGTATTCCAACATTCATAGCAGGAGCACTAATATACAACTATAAAGTTGAAATGTTCAACACCCTCCTATATCAAGATATTCAAAATCACGGGTAAGCATACTTTTGTGACTGCAATCGTGACTTCACACTGGACATGTTTTCTAATAGAACAGGAAAAATAAATAAATATGGAATGAGAAATATATTTGACAATATTATATGCAATATACAAGTTGACTTACATATATTTTATGAGACTAATAAGCTACTAAAGAACTGTAAAAATCAAGAAAACCTTTGCGACAACACCGCAACTAGTAAAACTTATCTTCACCACAATTTTTTTTTAGATTATTTTAAACCACTCAAATGTAACACAGAGTTACGAATTCATAATAATGAACAATCCACTTATCGCTAAATTTATGTTTCTGATAGTCTTTTTTGTGTATGAACATATTATTTCTGTTACATCAAAATATTAATGAACTGGTAAATAAATCGGACTTACTAAATGTTCACCTAAATAACTTTGCAGAAGGTAAACCGGTAGATATAGTTGGCATTACGGAAACAAACATGAAAAAGGAAGACCATAAACATTTTCATTTACCGAATTACTCACTTTGCTTATTATTTACGTGATAATAGAAACGGCGGTTCATGTATACTATTAAAAATACTCAGAAGGCAAAAAAAAGTAGATGTAGCAAAATGGTGTAAACCGAATACTATTGAATGTTGCGCGGTTGAATTACAAACTCAACTTATAATCATTTTGTGTGTATACAGACCTCCTAAACTAGATAAGACTTCACTGAACACTTTCTTCATTAACTTAGATACAATACTTACTGACATTTGTTTTGACTTTAATATGTGGAGATTTTAATATAGACATTCTAAAGGACAACTATGCAGCTCTCAGATTCAAAAATCTACTGCGAAGCTTTAATTAAAAAATTGGTGTATTCACTCCAACACGGCTTTGCAGCGGTACCTGTATCGATAGCATAATTGATGATATAAGGAGAAGTAAATGTGAAACTGTTGAGTTAGCAATGTCGGATCATATAGAGCAACTGTTGCAATGTCCGGTTAAGAAAACATGCAAACTCCCTTACTGGTACAAATTTAGACGCAGCTATTGCAAAGAAAATATATCGAAGTTTATTAGTTGTTTACAAAATCTAACATTTAATGACATTTATTCCTGTAATGAACCTAATGACGCATTTAATAAGTTTCATGACATCTTTAAACTATTTTATAATTTGTACTTTCCAGTTAGAAAAATAAAAAGCTATGCAGAAAAGAAACGTAGGTGGATAAGTAAAGGTATAAAATTATGCTGTAAACGCAAGCGAGAAATGCTATGGGAATACCGAAAACACCCCAATTCCAATAATAGAAGAATATTTTTATTTAAATTATTTTTGTTATATTATTGGGTGGCGAATCTCTCCCATTATTGAAATAATTATGATTGACATTTATGACTATTACTTTTATCATTATTTTATTATTATTTTGACATTTATTTAATTCAGTAATACAATTTTAATGGGATTATCTGCTTAATGACAGCATGATTGTGATAATATAATTAATTTAAATAAATAAGAAATGTGTAAGTTTAGCCTATATTTGCACGCCGAAATTAAAGGCAGAATAAGAGAACAAATTCATATATTTTACCAACCTTCTGTACCTTATTTACGTAAATAAATGTTTTTTTTTTTAAACTATACAAAACGATTAAAAACGACAATTTGACTGACTAAAAAATCACAAAATAACAATCACATCAATAATACATTTAATAAGAGCAAAGCATTTAATAAGATGCGAGAAGCACAGAATAGGTCGAAGTGGCGGTGCTTGGGGGAGGCCTATGTCCAGCAGAGGACGTCTTTCGGCTGAAATGATGATGATGATGAAGAGCAAAGCTACGTGGCAAATTATAAATAAGAGCAAAAACAATAGGCCACCCGAAGGAATACCAGTACTTACAATTAATGGCACTGAAGTGACTAACCCCAAAGATATCGCACAAACTTTTAATGACTTTTTTATTGAGGAAATAGAATCCTCATCTCCATCTGACATTACTGATATTAATAATTTAAAATTTAACATTCACTGTAACTCCTTATTTCTAATTCCCACAATTCCCGCTGACATCATAAAATTAACTAACTCATTAAATAATACAAACAGCTCCGGGTACGATGAAATTACAGCAAAAATAATTAAATCTGTTTAAACTATTATAGGACCAGTACTTTGTTATGTTATATATCTGTGTTTAGAAGAAGGTGTGTTTCCGGATAGGTTGAAGATTGCTGTAGTTGAAGATTGCTGTAATTAAACCTCTTCATAAGAAAGGTAACAAACAGGACCCAGCCAACTACCGGCCTATTACCTTACTACCGATATTCTCCAAAATAGTAGAAAAAATAACCCACAAAAAACTCTATTCGCTTTTGGAACAATCTATCTTTTCGCTGTAGAACGGTTACGGTTTTGAAAAAAAAAAAGAACATTAACATGCCAATTTTTAATCTTATTGA
The DNA here is from genome assembly GCA_947507805.1 of Aporophyla nigra. Taxonomy (NCBI): domain Eukaryota; kingdom Metazoa; phylum Arthropoda; class Insecta; order Lepidoptera; family Noctuidae; genus Aporophyla; species Aporophyla nigra. Next base: position 3,961,064 of record OX382291.1, on the reverse strand, counting down.
TAATATTATCTGATAATATTATATTATTAATGCTGGTGCATTGACAGGAAAAGTCCGGTAGCAGTTTTATTCATGGGCATGAGCAAAGCTTTTGATTTTGTGGGTCATACACTACTTCTAAAAAAGTTGGAACGGTATGGGGTTAGAGACAATGCCCTAAGCCTCTTGAAATCGTATTTGGCGGACAGGAAACAAGTTACGCGGATAGATAATAATAATAATAATAACGTTTATTGTGTCCAAAAGTTATACACAAACAATGTTGGGTTTGGAGTCTTCATTTAAGCAGATAATGCCTGTATTCAAAGACTCCGCTCCTTCACAACAGTAAGTACTTACTTTAAACACAATAAAAACAGTACATGATAAAATTTAACAAAATATTATGTGAACGTGTGCGTGCGTGTGCATGAGTTGGTTGTGTTGATGAGTGTGTGGTTGTATGTGTATGGGAGTGTGAATGTACGGGTAGGTATGGGAGAGTCTCTGAATGTGTGTGAGTGGGTCGTATATTTATGTTAGGTTACGTTTTGTAGGAGAGCTTCAGTGTTTTCATATGTCAGTGGTTTTATCCAGTCAATCAACATTTCTTTATATATAGGGTAAGATTTTGCATATACGAAAATTTCTTTATTTATTTTGTCATATAATTGAGCTGATCGTTTACTAAATTGCATAGATCCGAATTTGGTCTTCGTTTTCGGTATTTGAACTATATCGTGTTTTCTTCGTCTAGAGTGTATATCTGCATTATAAGGCAAGGTTTTGTGCTTTTTTAAAATTATTTGAGTAATGTACAATTTTCTAACTGACAATACATCGCTAAGTTTGTACAGGTTCTCTGTAGAATATCTCCTTTTTTTAAAAACATTATTTTGAGCAGGGCTCGTTGTGCTCGCTCTAATTGGATGAATTTAGATTTTGCTGCCCCACCCCAAACAGGAATACAGTATATCAATAAAGATAGAGTATGTACATTATCAAAAAATGATCGTACGTATGTCTCAAGTCAGAGAACTAATACCTATGGCGTTCCGCAAGGAAGCATTGTGGGATCTTTATTGTTTATTATTTATATTAATGACATGCCTAGACAAACACACCATCCAATGGTCTTGTTTGCTGATGATAGCACCGTAGTTTTTAGCGATAATGAGAGGGAAAGAGAGATAAACAAATGTCTCCAAATATTAATAGAGTGGATGGGCTTGAATAACTAAAAAAAAATATTGAAACTAAAATAATGACTTTTGAACAAAGGACAAATCACAAAAACCTGACGTACGATATGGTAACAAAATTATTGCAGAAACGTCATCTACAAAATCTTTAGGAATAGAGTTGGATAGAGACATGACGTGGAAAATTCACACTAACGGTGTATGTAATCGACTGAGTCAGCATGCATACTCTTTACGAAATCTTGCAAAAGAGGTCAATCAAAGACCATTGATCACAGCATACCATGCCTACGTAACTTCTACATTACGTTACGGCATAATATATTGTGGCAATTCCACAAACATGGAGATGGTATTCAGAGCGCAAAAGAGATGGGTTAAGGCGATCTCCGGGATTGTAAGCACGGATAGCTGCAAACCGTTCTTTGTGAATCTCGGCATAATTATTAACAGTGCCTTGCCTATATATATGAGGTGGTTCTATTTGTAAAAAGCGATTTTTAATAAAAAAAAATCTAGGTATGGCTCCAAAGATTTACAATAAAATACCTTAACTTTTAATGGACTGTAACGATGATCACAAATGTAAAAATGAATAACACAACTTTCTAATAAGTAGCCATATTACACGTTAAATGAGTACATGTCAGACAAGAAATTGTTATGATGTCTATTGGAATTGAGGTAAATGTTTTCTGAGTCCGATTTGTTTCTGTTTACCATATTGTTAATTTAATCTGTTTTTTGACAAATGTGATATTATTATACTTGTTATACATATTATGTTTGATGAGATTATATTCCGACCCTAAATTTATTTGACTTTTTATCAATAATTTAGACCTCACAATTTTGAATTTTTTATGATGCTATATTTTTTGTCAATTTCGATGTATTGAACTGTATAATTTAGATTTTTCTTTGACATAAGTTTCCAATCTTTTAAATTGCTTTTAAATGTATTAAATTGTCTTGTGTCTATTAATAATTATAAGTTATATTTTGCAAGCCTTAATTGGTAGGACATAATTAACTGCGCATCTACTCAACATCTCAAAATGTATTTATTTCTATGTTCTGCAATAAATGAATTGAATTTGAATTTGAAGTATTTAAGAGTACAAAATATTCAATAGAATTGTAAAATGCAAGCATTTAAGAAACCTTATTAAATGTAACTCCAGGGGGTTGGCGCTGTAAACCGAAATACAGGTTCTTCCTAGTTCGGCTCCAGATGCTAAACTTGTTGTGAACATAAATATTGTTCAAAGCATTTATACGTAAGTTTTTAAAGTACTTTGTGAAAGAAAGAAATAATAATAATTATATTATATTATTAATGTAACTGTACAGAAGGCTGCACGGCAGTGGTAAGTGAACCAGTATAAGCTGGCCCTTTGTTGTATAGAAACTGTGTTACGGTAGCCTAGCTCCTTCTATTCAGCACGGTTCAGTGCGGTCGATTGTACCTACTAGTGGAAGCGCCCATTGACAATTTCATGCCAATTAGTACGTTACTAACAATAGCGTGCCCGGTATTATTGTATCAGACGATGTATAGTGTATTTGATCGCATTTACAAGGAAAGCATAATTAAGATTAGCACAGATAAAAAGAAAGTAATAAGGCAGCCGTGGATAGATAGGCATTTATATACAATGTTATTGCGGAAGGGTTATTTATTTAGAGTTTGGAAAGCGGATCCAAAAAACATGAACAAGCGATTAGACTATACAAAATATAGAAATAAAGTAAATAAGTTAACAAATATGGTAAGTAATAAATATAGACAGGAATAAAATGTAATGGAGATTTTAAGAAAATATGGACAAATATAAACAGTTGGTTGGGCTGAAACAAAACTAGCTTGGACGATGTTATTGGTGCCTTACAATTAAGGAAAAACAGAGTGTATAGAACAGATTTGTACAAACTTTTCTAAAACGTTTACGGAGGAAATAAAGGGAATTAAACATATATGTAAGTTGAAGTTTTTGGATAGGAATGAATATGTAAATTTCTTAAACAGTAAAGCCGAGCGAGGTAAGCTATAGATACAACAAGGTGACCGCGTTGGAGATAAAACAGGTCATAGGAAAATTATCCTGTGACAAATCATCCGGTTCAGAGGGAATACGGGTGCAACATTGTATATGTACGTAAGCAAATTGAAAGCAAAGTCCTATTCTAACTGCAATAGTGAATATGTCTATAACTAACGGTAGTTATTCAGACCAGAGGGGTAATTGCGGAACGGTATTATCGGTAGGAATTGGTTTAATATTCATAGTTAAACAACATTCATTGCGTTATTTAAGTTGCTGAGCCGAAAATTTATTCGAACAAATGACGCAATGGTTTAGAAATAACCTTCAATCCCATTCAGATTCTCATAAATTGTGCGTTTCGCAATTTGGGTGCAGTTCGCAAAGGCATCGTAAGCAAAATGTTATGTTTGCTTACGATGTATTCATACACGTGTACGTATATTAAAACGTTATATTTTACATATTATTATCTATTTTATGTACCTATTACTATTGCTGTTAATTTTGGTCGTCATCATCATTATTTCAGCTGAAAGACGTCCACTGCTGGTCATAGGCCTCTCCCAATTCTGCTACTGCTTGTAAAATACTCCACAACTCTACAAGTCTGCTTGTTAAAAAGGCCGTTCCTTGTTTCGGGCGTTCAAACACATCCTTTGACCTTCAAAAATGTTGGTGCCCAGCCATTCGAACAAAACATTTTCACTTACATTATTGACATATAAATATTGCATTCTTAGAAAGGAAGAGAACTCTCATATTTGTCTTTCTTTCCGATCCAGCCCGTCTCTTGCTGTCCTCTACGAGCGATGCCCTAAGCTGAGGTCCGTACCCCACAGGGGGTGCCCGAGTAATTGCATTAGTTTTAGGTAGGTAGCCACAGGCAAGTCTGATTAAGTAGCCAACAGTTTCATAGGTTGATGTCATTAAAAAAAAAACATATGTCTTTTAAAAATGCAAGTTTCAATTAATTATTGTTGACCTTCGTATTTGTAGTAGCTGCGAATTTCGAACGATGCCGAGTCTGAGAATAGCCTCAAAATTTGTGTTAATAACTGTGCAACAGTGTTCCTATATGGATGTACTTATGTAGTGTACATATGTACTAAGCTTTCCTGTTTACTCGCTATATTCTGGTGGGTATTTTAGGTAAGTACGTACGATTATTATTTGGAAAATCCTTATGTTTGCTTGTTTGATATATTTTTACGATTTCGACAGCTGAAAGACATCCACCATGTATGCGATTAAAAACATTAAATCCCTACCCGATTTAAAGTATAGGACGTATATTTTGTATAATCGACGTCATTTATAGTAAGCTTCCTAAACAAATAAGAGAAATCGAAAACATTAATATCTTTAAGAAAAAGTTAAATGACTTCTTAGTAAATAGGCCATATTATACAGTACACGAATTTTTGTCCGACAGATTCGTGATGAGTTAGTGCCAAACTGCTTTTATGTTTTGATGCAAAAAAATACTTTAATTCCATTTAAATGTCATGTTGAATTTACATATATCACATAAACTTAGGTCTAAGAAGACAAATTATTTCAAATTTTTGTATGCCTAACATGGTAGAGCAGTGAAAACGCACACCAAAATAATCTATAACAACTCTGTAACCACTGTCTCACAATAAAGAGTTTTGACTTTGACTTTGGCTTCATTACTTAAAATCAATACAGACAAACTGTATATTTTTTATTTTGTGCGCTGTTTTAATTGATTCCGTTTCGAATATACTAGTGTAGGTATTTCTCTTTCCAGCAATTATTTTGGTATTGTTACAACATTGGTAGTTTCTGTTTTTTGTTGGCTTCCGAGAAAGTCGGTGCAGAACTTTTATAACAGAGAGTTTGTTTGTTTTATTTTTTACATAGTCCGTACATCCTTTTCGATGATGCTTCAAATGATTGAATTGATATCGTTTTGGGCTCTGACGGAGATTAATACGACGTTACTTAGCACTTCTGTACTTTAGCTTGTACGTATTTTCGTCTCTATCTTGACCATGAAACACACTCTAGTGCTTTCCTTTTTGTATTTTAATTTATTTTATTAGTATGTTTTCAGTTGCGTATTTTGTGTAATGTTAAGTGGAAGTGTAAACTCACCTAAAACAATTTTCTTTTTGCTTAAAAGGTGTTTTTCAAGGTTTTTCAAATCACGCATAAGATTTTATGTAATTGAAATGAACATTTTTATTTATTTATATTTAATTTTTACTAACACAGGTGTGCGACAGAGATAGGTATAACGCTTAGCCAAATTAGACGAATGAACGTTTATAGAACCCTGTCTTAGTCTTAATTTTTTTTCATTTTACTTTAAAATTCATCGCCTATTAACAAAATATATGAAAAAATGAAAAGCTGTTTGCACAGAAATGAGATCATTTGCCCGAAAAATTTGAAAATCGGAATCTTGAAAGTGTTTTTTTTTCTATGGGATTTTTGTAAGAATTAGGTATTGTTTGGACACGACATCTGTCGGCTCAGGAAGTACTGAAATATAAATAAGCTTTTATTGCACGAGTTTCTACGGCAGTTAAACTCCACGATTTTACATTCGACATTTATCGATCTAGATATTATTATTTCACAGCCTCAGTGGTCTAGTGGGTGGAAGTGCGACTGCTGGATATGGGACTTTGGTTCGATTCCCTGGTAAGGTAAAGTAATATTGGGATTAACTGTTACATATTTTTATGTAGTATGTTTGCTTTTTTTACTGTTACACATGATATTTTTAAAAAGATGAGGACCTCGGGCTGTAATTTGCAAATACCTTAACGAACTTTGTTACTTGTGGTTAGAGATTTTGTATTAATGTAAGATTTCCCTTAGTCGAGCTTAGTGTTACGGGATTTTTCGATCTGGAATTTTTCAGTTGCAGCGCGGAATCTGGATTTTTGTTTGGCAATAGACATTACTGCGGCGAAATGTAGGTCAATTAGAGGTTCTACTGTGCCTAATCCGTTCCGAGAAAATAGACGTTGTGCGAAGTCTGAATTCGATTGGTCCTAGAGCATTTTTATATTATCTTTTTGGAAGCTGAAGTAATGTCGTTAATGAGCATTTTGTGTATTGAAAAGGCGGTTAACTATGAACCTGACCTGAATACTTTTTACTTGGCTTGGCGCCTTCTGTTTCAAGGATACTAATCAAGAAGCATTGTTAATTTGTTCTACGTTTACTTAACGGACGTCTAGGTGTAAATGCTACGTAACTCGTGCTGTCTCGCACACTTTTAGAATTAGGTTTCAGCGAGACACCTTTACAGCCTCCCCAGAAATATGCCCTAATAGACCTTCCACATGGGACACAAGGGTTTAGGATTGGTCTTTTGAAGGATAGCGGTATGCATCCATGTGTAGATACTGACTACAGGTTGGTTTCAGTGAGGTTCAAATACCACACTCCCGGTCTTATCCCCAAACCCATGCATTTTTTAAAGATTAAAAAATAACCGTAAAATTGTCGATTAAGAAAATTTTTATGAATCTTATATTATCACAAAAAAACGTATCTTTCGTCCATCATTGTATAGAGTCTCAGGAATGCCCCATGCATCTATCTTACTAATCTAAAAATACACTTCAATGTCGATGTCAGTAGAACGTTAAGAGCGGCCAGCGCGCAAACAAGGTAAGTGTTAGTAAGCGAAACTGTGCGTGCTGACGGAACGGCCAACAGTGTTTACATGGTTTAAAGCTCAGTCTCCCTATAAAAGCGGTGAACGGTCACACTCCCTGTTGTTCTGCTTCTAAGCCATGATCAACAGAAATAAATAAAAAAACACGACTCTTGAAAATCCCTGAATTCATATCCATATTTATTGTATTGCGTTAGATAGTCGTAGCATATTTTCTTGTATTTCATAAATTAAATTTGTGGTCAATAGTGTTATAATAATATAATAATTATTAATTAACACACTAACAGTGAAGTAGCTCCTGCCATACAAATAAACAATAGAGATACAAAACAAACACGATGTTTACTACTAAGCGCTTACGCAGTCGTAGAACACGACCATATTCAGACCTTGCTACGCGAAACGTCATGCTACGGGGTCGTAAACGTCGGCTAGACTCGTAGACCGTACTACGCAAGATGTGCATGCGAAGCTATGCAGTCGTAGAAAGTGTATTCTGTGGTCAGTAGTTGTATACATGGAACTATATTATTAAAAAAAATACAATGTTCGTTTCAAAGTAGATTATGATTGAAAATGAATTTAAAATATTATAGTTCTCCGAGTCGTTGAGTATCGAGAAGAAGCCTGTGTCCCAACAGTAGGAACATTGAAGGACGGTAATGTACGTATAGACAAAAGACAAATAACTTAATAAAATCAAAGTAAAACTTAAAAAAAAAATCTTGAAACATACACCTATTGTTCTTGAAAATTTAATTAAATATACAGAGCTCACCAAGTGCAAACAACAACGAGGAGCTTCCTTTGTTATCATTGTTAGTCCTATTTTGTCGGGATTGGGTTCCAATCTAACTCGATGCACCTGAGTTTTTACGAGATTTTTTTTGTTAAAGTTGAAAGGGTACCGGTTTCTATCTAATTGGATGAACAATACCACTCGGAAAAATTGGTTGTCTGCATACAAAAATATTTTTTATGCAGAAAATGTTATCCATATATTTTCAATTTATATTACGGGTTATAAAACTTGGTTTGGTGTGAATTCCATATGGTGGTATGTAAAGATGGTCACTCATCGACGTATCTAACGCCGAAAGCGTAGCTTAACTTGGTCGAAGTTATAGAATCATCTCCTTTGTGGTAGGTGCTGCTCCAGACTTCGTTAAAAGAATTAATGACTGGGTTGGTACTAAGTGCACGCCATATTATTTGGGACTTACAATATCGGACGAACAGATGTGGGTTAATGCATTAAGAGTGACCGATACTTAAATAAATAATTGTACAAACGAATGTCCCAAAGAAACATTTTTTGTTTACACCGAACATGACGATGACACCGAACATGATGTTTTCACAGAACATTAAGGCCCTAACAAGAATAACACAACATCAGCTATAATTTAATTTAGTCACTAATCCCTTTTTACAAACAATACTATTTATTCCTCCTTTACCACGCATTATTTCTTTTTTCTTTCGTTTACCGCGCGCTGTCAATATTTAGTCGCCTGACCTTTCACCTTGAACGGAGACTGCGTGAAACAATTGTTTTTTCGAAAAGTTGTTTGTTTGGCCGAGAATAATCGTGTTGTGTTCATAATATCGGTTACTAATTTCCAGCCACCCTATGTAATATTAGACGCCGAGTGCCTGGAGCGGCTAGTATCTTTGATACAAACTTGAATCCCCTAATTTATTTCTTTAGGAGATATATGTGGCCGAACTGTCTCGATTCATTGGAAAGTTTTATTCGACTAAATTTGATTGGCTACGCATTTCCAGTATAACCTGAATTCTCGTTTTACAAAAAACCTATGCAATGCAAGGTCAGGTAAACCTGGAAATGTAAAGCTTGATACGTAAGCATGTGTACCCATCTATTTACACGTTAGTGTCGGTCTCGAGTTCAGCGAGCTTCTAGCTCTAATTGAATTGTGGCGGCTCCGGATAAAAGGGCGATTCACTCGCTAACACAAATATTTTCTTCGTGCTATTTAAAAAAAAACACATTTTTAAAATGTATAACACATTATCAAAACTATGTTTTCAAGTAATAAGTATAGAAAACATAGTTTTGTTACTAATATTTAAATAAAAAAACGAAAATATAGCTTATTATGGAAACCGTTTCGTTTTGTGGAGATTACTTTGTATTTTTTTCTATTGAGGAAATAAAAAATGTTTACAAGTGTAGAATTTATGGTAGATGTAGTGAAAACTTAAATATTTTAAATGTTATTTACATAACTATAGGTAAAGTAAGGTCACAGCAAGGGATCAAATGCATAATTTTTTTTGCAAATCCCTTGGTATGCTCAGGTATAGGTGCAAGGTAAAGCCAACGGCTAATCTATACGGCCTTGAACTTCGTAACTTCCGAGTTGACCAGCTTGACTCGCGCACGTCTTTTTTTTAATTTGATTAGTATAGTTCATCAAACTTAACTAATTGTTAAAAAGCCCTTCGATTTATAAGATCATACGTTGTTAACCTATATTCTGGCAAATAAATGAATTTTATTTTGAAGGTTAAAATTAAAGTTCTAATACAACAATGCGTTGAAATCGTGTAGTTATCATAAATATGTATTACTTAGCATCAAAATGTTCAAAACCACACTTACAACCTTTCTTTTTAAATATAATACCCACAAACATTCATCACACACGTTTTTATGAGCAGAAAGAGCGCGGCATATATATTTCGTCGTAGTTGTTTGGCGTGCCGCTCACTGCCGCCGGCTTGTTATGGCTGCGGTGTGGTTTGTTATGACTATTTTCGACATCCTTCTGGCTCAGTGGTTAGCGCTGTACACATTATGATGGATCATACTGGTTCTGTACTGGTACTGGTTCTCATGCCATCGGTTAATCTAGATCAAGTATTTTTATTTTATTTATGTACTTAGCGTGTATTCAATGAAGAATTTAAGAAATTCGTAAGATTTTCCGTGACGAAAAATAGTGTACTTCTTCTCCTTTTAAAGGATGAGTTTTTAAAAATCTCCTCTTAGTGGTTTCTTTAATTGCGAGTATAAGTAAGTACTCTTTTGTGTGAAATTTCATGCTGCGAGTTCATTTTAAAATAAGATGAAAGTTTTAAGGAGATTAAGACTACCTGTTTCTCTTATGAAATTGTATGCCTTTGTCTGTAAAAAAAATATTAGAAGGACAAAAATGCTTTGGAAACACATCTTATACGAGACTTAGTAATAAAAATGTATGATATAAATAATTCATCATCATCTGCCTAGCGTTTTTCCCACTATTCTGGGGTCGGCTTTCAGTCTAACCGGATGCAGGAGCGACTGCCTATCTGACCTCGACAACCCAGTTACTGGGTAATACGATACCCCTTGGTAAGACTGGTTGTCTTGGTAAGATAAAAATATTACATATATTATGCTAAATGATAATATTGAGTACGAAACTGCACCAATTATGTTTTAGTTATTGTTCACCAATTCAATGAATTATTTGAGGAATCAAATATTCAATATCCAATCTTAAATTTTAATAACCATGATAAGATTTACAGGTGCGACATGATCAGAGATCGCACAAGCCAGAGAGGTTGGGACATAAAAGGGGAGGCCTTTGTCTAGGAGTTGGACAAAATATAGGCAAAACAAAAATCGATGAACGATTTCACTAAAGAACTAAGTTTGCACGGTTGTCCACCCATGGTCAACACTCCCTATAAGTCATTGGTGAATACTGACAATTCAGATAGCACGATTTCATCATTACGCCCGTACTTACCTATAGTAAAAATACCTGGCCTAAATAGCGCAGGTATTTTACGCCAAACTATTTTTCTCAGTATTTTTCTATTACTTTTACTTTATCAAGCACTACAAAATTTTTGGCCCTATCTGGACTTCTCCTGACTTACTCCTGACCTGAATATCATTCTAGCTGCCCCAATTTACTCGCGCGACCACAGTATATCTGCTATGACGCGTCATAGTGCCGTAGACGCGGCGTATCAATTGCTATGAAACTTGATAATCATTTTATATTTTCATTTCAGGTACTAAAATCAAATGTATCTTTATTTTAGTTGTGGTGGTCGCAGAAACCGTCAGATCGTAAAAAATATATTTAAGTAGTTTTTTAACGTCTTTTAAGTATGTCGAAAATATATATGTTTAACTTCTTTCATTAGGAACAAAAATCATTTATATCGCCGATAACTAGAAGCGTTAAAGAGCGTTAAAGGACTGTCTTGGATGTGAAGGTATAAATAAAAGCACAGAAAAAGTAATCAGTTTTGCTCCGGAATACTTAGATTTCAATTAGGAGACTACAACATTTAACGAAGAAGAGTGTAAAATCTAGTAAAACAGGCGACAACATGGAATCAGACGCAATTGGTGTGAATATCCCCCCATATTCACACCTATTGCGACTGAGGGCGATGGGAATTAATGGAAAGGTAGGACGTATTGATATTTATGTTTCAATATGTAACAGGTCCAATTGCGTCGCAGTTCTGTAGACTTAGCACGAACGCCTGAAGTAAACATCACGTACATTCGATTCTAGAACTGACAATACTCTTATAAGGGATCAATATCTTCTCCGATGAATAACTATTCTAATTTAATATGATAATTGCTTAGTAAATGCACTATTAAACTGTTGCCATAAATCGTCAGTAGTAAAATACAACAGAAATATTTTGGCGCTCAATTTTATTAAACAATTATTTTATTAAAAAAAAAAAAATGAGAATGTATAAAAAAACATGGATGACGACGTTAGTTCTTGACTGCGTACCATAACATCCTTGTACAGATACTAAACACCATACTTCTACTTCATTTTATTTTTGCCATACCAAAATGCTAAAAGAACCGGCTATGTACCAACTGTACGTTTTACTAGGAAACCTAAAAGAAATCATCATTATTGCTTTTATGTACATACTTATTAGTTAAAAGCACATTTTTTAATTTCTATTTTTTTACCTCATTTTACATTTATTACCACAAAAAGCACGAACTTAACTCAGTTATACGTACTAAAGCCTAGAAAGCTTGTTAATTGAATTTTGCGGCACCAACCTGATCCACTCAACGCTTTGTTCGCAACGCAACGTTCCATCAAAAATGTCTGAATAGTAAACATGCGTTAGAGGTTATATTTAAGGATTGCCAACGAATGATAATACCAAACCACCATCATCATCAATTCAGTAGACCACCATACCATCACCATACTACCAGCTAAATATTAAAACCAAGTTAAATCAACAGCTTTTGCTGGCACAGCAATGTTTTAATTTTGCTGACCCAAAAACATCGCCACTTCACGGCGTCTACGATGGCAGCGCAGCAGTCACGTGGATTATAATTCTTGTGACACAAACTTAACTCTACCTTCCATAACATATACAGACGTAAAAGATATTAATTTTATAGCAAAAGAAAGGAAATAATACAAAATAAAATGTCTTGTGACAACTCTTTTAAAGCCTTTTGCCTCGTTTCTAGATCTTCGTAAACCATAAACAGACACTTAAAAGATTCACTCTAGTATCAACAATTCAACAAAGTCTCGGCCATCTTTTCCGAGAATCCAGACAAGGGACGACGGTCTGCGACATGGGTATAAACTCTTAAGAAAATTGTAAACAAGAACAGCTTATGGTCTTCTAACAATATGATTTTAAAACTTGACTACAATAACAAAAATATATTTTTTTCCGTACATCACGAGGTAATAGAGAATGGGTAGCAGCGTTCTCTATGTATTTTACCACCATAATATGATCGTCAACCCGCTTGCCAAGCGTTGTGATTATAGTAAAACCCCCAAAAACCGCACAAAATCGGTTGAAGTGGTGCTTGAGGGAACTATGTGCAGCAGTGGACGTGTTTCGGCTGAACTGGTGATGATGATGATGATATGGAGGGACAATGCCAATCTAAATATCATTAGGTCTGTACCTTCACCAAAGGGGCGAGCACAAGTGATACCCAAATTTCGCCAGTTATAAGACAAATGTAACTAATGTAATGTCACTCTCGTGATTTGTCCCTCTAAGGTCAGAAGTCCGAACGTAGAATGACTCCCAAAAAGCAAACTTTTTTACCTTGAAAAAATTCGGAATATCACATTTTTTTATCTAAAAGACAAACCAGAAACCCAATCCTTGAAGTTTTATTAAATTAATATGATTACATAATAATCACATCAATATTATTTAATCAACAAAATATACAAGCTTAAATAGATAAAGATGTCCAAGGTAGGAAAGGTAAATTGCATATATTGCATGTTTCCAGAATCTATTTTGTTATTTATCAATTCACTGAGAGATTATACTCAATGTGCACTGAACTGGTAAAAAATAGAAGTGCGTCTATGGGTCGGTTCTGATAAGGAAATAAAGTCAAACAATCGATCGATACACCTCCACGACTTTGATATAAGACGGCGCATTCTACATGATGCTTACTTGACAAGGTCATCCCCATTAGGAGAGAGTTATAGAAGAGGTTACTTGAGATCTTCAACTTCGATTATAATGGCACAATCAGAAAACACGTAAACTCAAACATAAATACACACCAACGCACACACGCACACACAAACATAAACACACACACACACGCACACACAATCCCACATTTACACTATTTTATTTCACACATGCTCATACAATTACAACCTACATAGAGCTGATAATTTTTTTAAAAATTATAGACCATTGTTCCTTTTTTTCTGTTAAATAAGAACTTCAAGTTTATCTTCTTTTTCTTTAATTTATTTTATTGTAATTTTGATTATGATTTTCTGGTTTTGATGTTATTTTAATTTTGTTTTTGATGTTTATTTTAATTTTGATTTTATTTTTTGTTTTATATAATCTCAATTTTGTTTAGCATCCTGGGAAGGAGCGAGGCAACCCCAACACAAGTATTATTAATTACTTACTGGGACTGTTTCATTTAATTTTTTTTAAATGCAATCGTTTGAGACCCTATAAACAATTTATTTATTATTTATTTATTTATTTATATCAATGACAACTTACATATTTTGTTTAATTACATTTTCGAGTACCTTTTATAACTTTCGTTTAAGTAACGTTTAAATAATCTTTCTATAAGTTTTAATTATTGATCGAATAATGATTGAGTCCCATAGGTAGAGTCGATTTTTTTAACTGACTTTAAAAAAGGAGGTTTTATAGTCCACTGTATATTATATATACATATTTACGTATGTTTACCGATTTCTCCGCGAACTGTAAACTGATTTAAAAAAAAAAAAATTAATGGATTGGTTATGCTTCTGGGGTGGCCCAACATAAATTTTATTGACTTTGCTTTGGTAGTTTTTGCGTTATTTTCAATCATACGTGTTTAATTCACTTTGTTTATCGTGAAGATATTCTAATACTTCTTCCTGTCACTGTTATTGACCTGGCCAGTAGTAGTATACAATACATACAAATTAGTGCGGGGTAGATATCATAATTAAAAAAGTGAATAATACAAACTTTATTGCAACAAAAAAAAAAACACAGCTTCCAAAAAATCATAGTGAAAAATAACATTAATTTCGGAAGTCCGCAAAAAATTAAGATACGGTTCTAAAGCCAACTTCCAAAATTAACGTTATTTTTGACTTCGTAGTATTTTTTTGGAAGTAGCTTGTTTTTGTTTTTGCATAAAACTTTTTAATGTTTAAATTCTAGTGTTTGTAGGCTACAAGCACAGAATTAAAATTCAGCGTGGAGCTGGATCCTCCTCCGCAATATCAGGGACCCACACCGATCTTCTATATACTAAGAATATTGTTATTGCTGCCGTGAGAGTACGCTCCTTCAGAGATGCATATCTATTGCCAATAATGGCAGCAAATCCAATAATATTAGCCGCAAACATCCTCGACGCATTACAGCAGCCGCAGGGATTATTATATTGAATGTGTAGGTCGCTGAGTGGACTACATCCACATGTAGAAGGACTGGCAGTAAGTCATCGTTCATTCGGACGTAATAAAACCGCGGTAGGAATTTCCGCGCAAAAATGGAGCCAGCTGTCATTTCGCATATTATATTCATATCTTTGATATTTTTTGACTAACTTGAAAAAAGGAGGTGGTTATATGTTTCACTGTATTTATAAATATATATATACATTTTATGTATGTTTACCGATTTCTCCGCTAACTGTTAGCTGATTTCAAAAATTATTTTTTCAATAGACACCTAGGTGCTTCAGGGATGGTCCCATATAAATTATATTGAAATTGCTTTGGTAGTTTTTTCGATAGCTTCGATAGCACGTATATAATCCACGTTGTTTATAGTGATGATATTCTAATAGTCACTGCTATTGACTTGGTCAGTGGTGGTATACGAATAAGTGCGGGGTAGATACCATAAGTACCTAAAAATTAAAAAATTAAAACTTATTTGTAAAAGAAAAGAAAGACTTTAATTTTGGAAGTCGGTGGCAAAAATCTTAAATATACCGATCCAAAGACACCGACTACCGAAATTAATGTTATTTTGCACTTTGTGGTGTTTTTTGGAAGTTGGCTGTTTTTTTTTGCAAAAAAGTTTTTACTGCCTTAAAGTTCTTTCAATGGCTTAAAGTTAAGGTGAAATTACGAACCCTGTATAGCACATCTAAAACTATAGAAAACAATTTTAAAAATAATTAATTTGTAAGAAATAAATTTCAACAATTAGGTTATAAACATTAATTAGGTAAATATATCATTTATGTTATTGAGACAAGTTATATATCCTATTATAATATTTAACTGACTGTGTACAAATCAATATTATAAGCATAGTAGGTTTGATATAGAGAAGCACGGACAATAAACTCAATAACTTTGCCTAATTATGAATTTCCCTGTTTTCATCCAAGTGACACACAATAATTAAATTCTGAACTGCTCATGAATTTCAAAGGTTGGAGCGTAACCCCAGTAGCTCCGTCTATACAGGTTTACTAAGACGCCTTATGAGGCTATTCCAGCCTCTCAGTGGCTTGTCCGGGTATGGAGAGGCGTATATTTTGCATGTCTAGTGTTATGGTTTATATTACGTTCGATCACTATAGTACATACGGTGCACGTATCGCGTCATATCTTACCTTAATAATTTTTAATGTCTTTTATGTGGACTCTCTCACGGGAACCGTGCATTTTTTTTAGGGTAAGTAACCTATGACCCGTAAATTATCTCAATGTGTAAAAAATACGTCTATCTTTTATTTTGTTTCTACTCGAAAGAAGGACATATAATAAACAATTGAGTATATCTAACTCACTAATTAGACACCGATATCTCACAAATAAAAAGGCTAAGAACAGGAAAAAACGACACAGTTAAATGGTCGTTTGAACTAATTCATTATTGTAGAACGTGACCGGGTAGCAGCGATGCCGGCGAGTACTTCGGCGCCTGATGCATTCTTTTGTTTAGTTAGTCGTGTTGTAATTGTATGTATGTAAGTATTTTAATGTTAAAAATAAAATATTATTTTATAATACATGTCTAAGTAATTACAACCTATAAATTATTATCAGCACTAATTGAAATTTGCGCGATATCACAAATAGTGTCATGTCATTTTTTAACCGCTTTGGTTTATTTTAATCGACTTCAAAAAAGGAGGAGGTTCTATGTTGTCTCTGTATTATGTGAAGTCGAGAAACACATATTATGTGCGTCCACCAATGTCTGTTTGCGTTCAAGGCTTATTAAGTACTTTTCTTAAATAATGTACGGAAATCACGGTTTTATTTAATTTTCTTTAGGCATGGTTTAAACCATCAACCCTATTTTTGAAATAAGAACTTATACAGTATAACAAATACAGTTTTTTTTTTTTTCCAAAACTGACAACGTACTCCAGTGGTAAGTTGTCATTTCTTTTTCTAAATCGAAATTAAGTTGCAAATGGAAAAAACTAGCTCAGATTTTTTTGGCTAGAACTAGTAAGATAGCGTTTTGTGTTATGACGGCCATTGTTCAGGCGCCAATATATTAATTTCTTTTTACTCAAAATCAAAAGTAACTGGGCTGAGAGTCAGTACTTTTTGAACGTCAAAGTACTATATTTGCAAGCCAGTTCGTAAATTAAATCTTTGATAATTATCCTCCTTTTTTTTTTGGATGAGAATTCATTAAGTGACTTCTCCCGCTCTCATCCTCCTTAGATGTGTTTCGTAGTAGAAAGTTCGTAACAATTTTTGTTACACACGATAGTAATGACGTCTTGTATCAATATCTATGAATGACTAAAATATCAATGAATATAGTCGCGTAATATATTTTTGCCTATTAATGTGCAAAAGAAGAAAGGTTTGAGTTTTTGTGTGTTTATGTATGCCATTTAATTATATTTTCAATTTTTTTTTGTGTTTTTATGTATCTTGTGGTCTGCAATAACGAGTTTTTTTTAAAGATTTATCTCCTAAACACGACAGATTGTTAAGGATATTCATACTGTCATTGCCTCACTTATTTAACAATTACAACATTTTCGATCTATCTCGAAGAAGGATCACAAAAGATCCGAAAAAAATATTACACGACAGATTTGTGCAAAACAGATTTGTTTCCAGAAACAGCACTCATCTGAGTTAAAGATATAAAATACATATTTTAAACAGTTTATTTTTTCTTTTAACATTTTATTAGAACGAGTTTTAGCGTCGTCAATTTCATATTTCAATGAATGGACCGTGTCCGTGGAAAGCAGAACGGACGTGTGTGTGATATTAGTCTATTTCAAACAACTTTCGTAATATGTGTCCGTACGAGTTTATTCATTACAAACAGCATTTCTCTTTAGTGAACTACAAATATGTATATGCATTGAAATTTTGCTAAAATTTCCGCTCGTGTAAATTTTATTTTAATTATGATTTTCATTTTCATTGTGCGTTCGGTTCGTAAAGGAGATCATTCATGTTGTTCCCAAAAATACTATTTGCGTTCAAGAAATAAAATATTGACCATTTTTAGTAGGATTCCCTGTATTGTGAAATCGTGCGCCTTAGTTTTTATACGTCCAATTTTTTTAATGATAATAATAAAGTAAAATTTTAAAATTTAAAGTATCTAGGGAGTAAGTGTATAAATACATTTGTGAATTGTCAATGAGTGTACTGTAAGTTTTAATTATAATAATAAACTTTCTGTCGTACCAAACAGTTTCAGAAGCCAAATTTTTATCGTCAATTTGTATTTTTTGTTTAGTGTTAATTTTAGTATTTTGTGAAAACCATGGAGTTTCGTGTATATGTATGGTCCCACAAAACCGTACAGTCTCTTGCTGATTGTAATTATTTTACAACGAACTTTTAATATTACTTTAATATTAAATTAATCTTACGACGAGAGTCTACAATTAGCCTTGCGGTTGCTATACGACGTTGAAAATACTACACATATGTCATCTATTTTTGTTTAATCTAATCTAATTTAAGTAAGTACCGGCTTTTATCAGAAAACTTTGTTTTCTATAACATGCTATTCCGGCTTTTATGGCATTTATTAATAATTCATTCAGATGTATTGACGTAAACGAAACAAAATGAGTACGTGGGGCGTCTTGTAGTTTTCTGCCAAGGTCAGCGTGCGTTTGTGTGCAGTTGGTAAAACTCCTTTACTTTTTAGACATAGTCCATTACATAATATTGAGTTAAAACAGACAAACAAAATAATAGATATAAATATATCTCCTGATACCTGAAAACATACCACAAATAACGACAAAATAACAAACATATATGTTGGTATATTGCCAGTGTTCGAGTCCTAGCTTTGAATAATGTAATTGGACCTAGGAAATCTCATTACCAGTCTGATGACGGTATTAGGGGTGGGTGAAAGGGGGAAGCATCATTCCGATGAAGTGCGTTAGAATTCAAGTATTTTGTATTTAGTTAGACCGCAGTGATACGTATCATACTTTTGGATTGCGAAGGGATAATGCGGTTTAAAGCTTACAGTGCTCGCCAAACCCACAGTTCATTAGATTTTAATACAAATACAAATGTTTTTATTTGTTGAACATAGGTAGGTTAGGTACAGATGTTGTAATTATTAAGGAACGCTATGTCTAGCCGTTATCGGCGTACAAATATTAAGATGCTTCTAACATGATGATTATAATAAATTAACAAACAATTATCACTCATTATTAAACAATTATTATCAATACAATAAAACATTCCAATAAAATATAATAATAATAAATTCTAGTATAAAATGTCAAATCAATAAACAATAAAAATAAAGTAGTTATAATATATCATAGTTCTAGTGTAAAATGTCAAAAAAATAATAAAAAATTAATATAATAATGCGGGTATCCAGGAAATGTATATACTTGTAGGCTTTTTTAATGTTTGGTATTATTTTCTGTAGATTACACTGTTGGCAAGTTATTGTGCGGGCTTGTTTTATAGCGGGTGAATCATTTGAATATATACTTTTACAATATTAGTTAAAGGCAAATTGTTCATTTTCGGTAGGCCAATATAAGGCAATTTTAGACGTTAAAATGTACAATAAAATATATTAATAATTCTAGGCGCATACCAAACGGTAGTTTGGTATGGAGAAGAATGTTCAATTCATTGTTACTCTTTTAACATGTTTTATAATACTTTACTTTAATTAATAATAATTGAATGTGAGTGTTATTCTGGGTATTACATCCAGAATACATTACTGTATTCAATAGATACAAAGTATTATGCATATGAGTCATTCGACAATTCCCACAAATATGAAGACTTAACGTGAGATTTAATTCTATGAAAGCAGAATATTAATTTCGTGTACATTTACATCAAAGACATTTCCATGACGCTCGTGCAACATAGTGCCTCCTACGACATTTAATATACGTATATATCTTTTATGCTAAAGCAACACACACACATTTACAGTGTCTATCTTAAAATCAAACTTTAATATATGTACATTCAAATCTATCATGAATATCAATATTGCGTTGCCGTTGATAATACTGAAGAAGATTACATAGTGGGATATGACCACCAATTCTACGGATATACCCGTCTATTACGGGAATTGCCCCTCTGATATCCTGTTTTCTTTTCGATTTCTTTAGCTATTAGAAAAAAAAAAACGCACCGTGGCAGCAAATAAGGTCCAAAATAGCGATGCAATAAAATGAATATTTTTAACTACTTTAATCTCAATACTTTATGTATACCTTTATTTTTTTCACAATTAGCTACAATTATATCCCTAAACGTCCAGTACGTTTTTATACTATCCTTTATCCTATCTTTGGTTTTAGGCCAACTTCGTAAAACATGTTTATTTAATCCAATCAAGTCTTCATCTAGTTCTAGTTGCTTTTAAATGCGTATGTAATGAGCGTCCGTAAGATATCTATATCTAACATAACATAACGACACGTCTAGATTCCTTCAAAGGGTTCGGCAGAGGTATTTTTCACACTATCAGTCAATACGCATACCTCGTCCTCGCCATTGCCGGCACGGGTTTGTAACATTCCTTCGTTGACAGGCGGTCTAGTGTCGTTTATATGGTCGACAAAAGAGGTAAGTGGGATCGTCGAATATAGCTGAATGGAAATGATGAATATGATTCTTGAAAAAAAAAAAAACTTGTTTGTTGGCAAAAATGTTTTAAAAAGAAATAGGTACAATTACAGTGGCAAGTATGAAAGTTAGTTTTAAACTAAGCATATGTATGTTTACACTCAATAAAATAGCATTTTGAACTCCTCCATAAAAATTTTAACTGTCATTCTCCTCCGTCCGCGTAATTTTATATACCTTAAAAAATTTGTTTACTAGTTTATTTACAGAAGTTTTAAAATATTTTACACAGTTAACTATTCATAATCGTGTTAAATTCAATGATTAACTGATTATACAAATAAATACAATAGGACGAAACTATCATTTTAATTTTATCTACGAATTTTTTTTTGGATTTATGCACTAATATTTTTAGAGAGATTCATAAGTCATCAGATTCATAATAATATTTAAACGGACACAATAACTGAAAACGCATTCACGCTCATAATCGTAATCGGATTTAAATTTGAATTACTTTGGATCTCTTACTGTTACATTTTATTGCTAATTCACAGCATTTCTTAGCACCCTGTTAGGGCTTATTTACCTTAGGAAGGAACGGTTCAACGGCTACGAGAGACAGAGCAAATTGGCTTATTTAATGGGTAAGGGGATTCTGCTAGCGTTCTTGCAGTTGTTTTTATCTTTCACTGAGTTAAAGAATTGTATGTGTATGACTTAGTATTTAGATATTATTATTATGTAAGTCATTGATGCGCCTAAATCAATGAAGAAATTATTAAATAAATAAATAACATATGGAACGCCCATTTTATACTAAGCAGGTACCTAACCTTGTGGAAATCACACTCACAGTTATATTATAACTATTAACTTTTCAAAGTATTAAATTGTTGCACAGACTGTTTCGTTTTCAAATTAATGCAACACTGCTAATTTCCGTCATCCCAAACCTATTCTATTTCTTTTGTAAATAATTAACTTTTCTAATCCTAAAAATGATGCAACATGTTTCCTACTCTTGGATTTATATATACTTTCATGTTTTTTTTTTGCTGACACATGAAAATCATCTCGGCTCCCCTCGGCCTCAATTGCGATGATCTTACATTTTGTGTCCAGTAAACCAAGCTGATCTTTAATTTTAAATATCTTAATATTTAATTAATTTTACTACATCTTATAATTTTGCCATGACAGTCTGTCCGACCGTCCGTAAGTCACACAGCCATTTTATTCGGAGACTATTTAATTGGCACTATTATTTTTTAGGTGCCTTATCAAAATTCATGGAATAAAATGCAGATATCCAACAAGGACGTCCAGTTTAAACCTCAAATCACCCACGTATTGAAACAGCCATATTGTAATTTGCTGGAATATCGAGCGCTATCGATATTTCAGTCCGTCGTCACCTCAATATTTTGGTCAGTTTCCTTGCGGAGAAAATTGACAACAGCAAAATAGCCAATTCCACGGTTATTTGAAAGTTCGTGCTGGAGATTTTAGATCTTATAAAGCTGGATTCAGGATTCAAGTTCGCCTACTCCCACTTATGTTGACAAACTTCATGCCAGGTAACCCTTGGATGATCCATTTCTATCGAACCTTCCCGATCAAGTTGAAACCGGAAATGAAGCATAATTGTGGGTTATTGGTATATAGTTACTATTGGAGTATACACAAGAAATAAATTGGAAAACTAAAATATTATTTTGTTAATTGTGGACAAAACTACGAAACAGTGACTACGAGATTTAAAAAAAAAATGGAATGTGTAATCCTGGCCAAGCTACCTTTTATAGTAGGGATGAAATTGAATGGTTCATATTGTCAGCTTCGTCAAGAATGGGTGCTAAGTTCTATCGAGTTGAAAGAAAGTCAAAACTTAATAATGTAACTTGGCAAGTTTTCAAAGGTAAAGTTATAACAGTTACAAAAGAGGAACCTACTAAACTTTCGACTAGCGTGGCACGCATTCACAAAGATGTCAATTCTTTTATCGGTGAAGCCGACAAAGCTTTACTTTAGGACCTGAACTTCGCCTGTTTTTGCCCAAAAAAAATTTGGCGGTATTTTCCTACCGCGCTAGCCACAGGAAAGCCTGTATAACATGCCATATAACTTTGTTCAATACAGTACAGAATCCAATGCACCAATATCATTTTTACTTGGGTAACACTATTAACTTTGTACCTTCCTGCGAAGCAAAATGCACTGTTTACCATTTTATATATATATTTTTTACTTAGTTAACACTGTTTTCCACGAAAACGTCGTGAGGTCTTAAAATTGGGTAATATTGGAATTTCAGCTTTGCAACGTCAGCATTGAGTTATATTGTTCCAGAACATGACTATGTTCTAACATTCTGAATTTTAATTTAGCATACAGTAGCAAAATAAACAGATGTAGGCACAAAATTTTTTTTTTTTTTGGATGTGAAGCCATCTAATGACTTCTCCCGCTCTGGGCGGAGCGGGAGAGCGTGTCAGACTTTTACTGACTAAAACCCACCCGTGTTCCTTCAGTTGCCCATGTGTCAGGGTCACGGTATCTCTTTCGAACAATCACGCGACCCCGGCAGTAGGTACATAACTTTAAAATGGTTTATAATAACAGAGTATTTTATTCTCCAAAGCTTATTTTTGCAAAAGAAATCGTCGATTACCGTTTGTGTTTGTTTACGATCGATTTGTCATTTCGACGCAAATATTTTGAAGCACTCAAAACGCTTAACATTAACGTTTTTTTTAAATTATCTAATGCTTTTCTTTTAGCAATGGTTCTTATCGTGGAAGATCCCGCGATATTTTAGACTCTGGCCTCAGTCTCACAGCACAAATAGGTACCGGAAAATGTAGGAAAATTTTAAATTTGTATTTCGATACCTCCCACGTAAGTTGTTGTATCTTCAAAATTGTAACTTGCAATCTAAAACCGTTGCGGAGTTGGATACAATGTTATACGCCGCCGTTGTAATAATGATACAACTTTATACGTCTGGTAATATGCTTAAAAAAAAAATTTTTTTTACTCTTAACATATAAAGTATGTAAAAATAGGCGGTTTGGTTTAATAAACGTAAAACATGCATATTGTGGGTTACAACAACTTACGTGGGAGGTATCTATTTATCTTATTTGGAATAGAAAATTTATAAGCCGTATGTTGCAGTAACATGTAGTCTATATTTAATCATAACAGTCGGTCTACACTCCCATCTAACACAATATTTGTTTACTGCATAGGTAGTAACGATTGTCCTTCAATCCGGAATTAGAAATTGATAGGCTGTATCACTTCAGTGAAGCCTCCACCACATATTTCAATCAGAACCGTCAAGATGCGAGTTCTGTTCACATTTGAACCGTTTTCTAATTATTGCCTGACAAATAAACATCGCTATATACGAGTAAGATAATAATTAAGATCACGTAATTAAAAACAGGAGATCACTAGCATCCATAACAGATTTAGGAATATACAATAATATTTTATAATATACTTTTACACTTAGCTATCATACTTAGATACAACATATAGAGCCGTTTCATGTGATTATTTTGCGTATACTTACTACTGTCCGTTCAAATTCAAATAAGCACCTAGATATAAGGCTATAAGTCCTGCCGGCGGGAAAGGGTTGACTTTTTTGTCGTTGTTTTTGATGAGAGTGGTAGGCAATGAAACGGGGGTGAAAATTGTTTTTTTTTTGTTCTACTGCTGCACTTTAATCAAAAGTATACCGATATATAAGATATATAAAACCATAGTCAGACCTGCTGTCTTGTATGGGTCAGAATGTTGGGCCACAAAAGGGATGAGTGAAAGACAAGTGCATGCAGCTAGAGAAGAGGAAGAGTAAGAGATAAGAGGAAGTCTGAAAGTGGCACCGATAAGTGAAAAGTCGTGTGGGTATCGTTATATATTAAATTGGTATAAGGAGAATGTAATGATGTATAATATAAGCTGTATCTATTCATACACGAAATATTTAAAGAGGCACATCTGTAGGTGGTAAAGAAGCTATAGAAGCAAAAATATTTTTATTACCTAAGCGTTTTTGAATTTTCGTCATTATTATAATCTAGACACGCGGTAGCGTGTCAAGTCATTTTAAAACTATTGAGACGTTTTGCATAAAACCTTTACTCCAAATTATATAAATGGCCCGCCTGACGCTGCGAGGGCGGCAACCGGACAGCGCGAGCGCGGCCACTATAGAAACTACAGTAATGGATGTTAAAAATAATAAGGAGCCAGTATTTCTTATGTGCGTCAAATAATTTATAAATAATAAATTTTGAAAAAATAAATTTCGGAAAAAAAAATTTTTCATTGCTGTAGCTTCTTTACCACCTACAGGTGTACCTCTTTAAATATTTCGTGTATGAATAGATACACCTTATATATAATATAACCGATAGCATGATAGCACATAATTGCGGAATAAATAAATATTAAAGTTACCGCCGCTAACTGAGTTGCTTGTTTCTGGAATTAAACCCTCGGCCAGTTTACTGGAACTGAAAGATCATGATTTTAGAACTCAGTTGTTCAAAATTCGAATACCATGTGAGAACGATGTAGGCCTTGTTGACAGTAGATTTTTGAACCATTTTCTATTGTATTAAATACCAGTTACTTGTTGAAAGGCCTACATTGTTCTCCCACCCAATATACACTGTCATTTGAAAACATTGTAAGAGCCAATTATTTTTAAAATAGTACGCGTGGAGTTTTTTTGTCAGCTTGACTCCATAGGAAATGATCGATTGGAACCGTGACAATGTAGGTCTATGTGAAATAGAACATTTTGATTTTATTCATTGGAAAAATGTTTGTTCGACTAGTTCTATCCAGTACTTCGGAAGTTCAAGCATTTTTTATTAGATTGTACGTTTGTAGTAACATTGTAACATGCCTTTTTCTCGAAGGAATGGACAGAGGTATAATAGTTACTGCTTATTTATACTTCCAAATATTATTGCAATGTATACCAAAAATGAGAGAGAGAATAGATTTCTCGTATACATACATTTACGGTTATTTATAAAAGTTATCGAACATCTACACATTTGCTAAATTCTGGAAAATAAAGGTATAAAAACTAAAAACCCTACAATGGTAGGTACCGCGATCCCCCATTCTGTTTTTTTTTGCGGCTGGCAATAATCCTTACATATTTTTAAAGTAAACATAGAACGCGTTATTTATTATCAAGGCGTCAAAGTCAAAAGCGGAATAATAATCTTTTGATATGAAATGGCGGAAGGGCATAATTTATTTCATTTAAACATCGTTTTATATCTTTGTTCGCAAATTCATTATAGCGGTGTCACCATACAAAGACATGTTCTACTGCTGCTACCATTCAAATAACCCGACATTCGTTCTTGAATGCCGACTTTGTTTTTTGATCTCAAATCGCCAAGTAGAACGTATGATTTTCTTTTTAACCGACTTCTAAAAAAGGAGGAGGATTCTCAATTCGACCGTATATTCATATTTTTTTTTATTATAGTATAGCAATGATGTCATCGCGTCAGAAGTGTCAATTGAAAATTCGATGTGTTGTTCAATTTGTTGGATGACTTAATTGTAATGGCAACCAGCAGTTTACCTTGTACTGCAAAAGAACTCTCCCTCTCCTCATGCAAAAAAGTTATCAAACTATGGCTATTAGGACTTTCATACGATGAATCTGAAAACATTCTCACTTCCTTCAACCCACACAAGGAATCCTATTCCTACTACAGACACTGATACTTACCCACACCACACGCACACACACTAACACACTTACACATTTTATTTGATTTTCTAACATTTTATTTTATTTTTATTGTTTAACTTTTTTAATTGTCTAACAAATTGTTTAATATTTTAGTTTTATGTGCTGTTTAGTACAAATTAAGTTTTATTTTAATTTTTTATAATTTACGATTTAAATTTCAGTTTCACTCTGATCTCTCAATTCAGTTTTAAATAGTCAATTGCATTTCTCACTCTGACCAGTGGAAAACTGTATTACTATATGTGTCACAACTCTGGATCCCAAGATACAGGCGCCGCCTAGTTTGGGGTCCGCCGTAAAGATCAATATAAATATTAATAGTTACAGACCACCATTAAGTTAAGTTAATAATAAGGTAATAATTGTAACATTGGACTAATAAATTATTATTATTATTATTTTAGTCACAAATCGTTTTTAGTTCAAAATTTTATCGTTGGTTCTATAGCCTTATATAGCACTTTAGCTAAAGTGCTGATGTATGTTTTAAACGTTCGATAAGCGTTTATTATGAATAAGACCGTCACGGTTTACAAGATTTAAAATTTTCTCAATTTTCCCTTTGAATCCAATGAGTGGATCTGCACTACCGGTGAGGGGGACTCGATAAGTTCTTTATAAATATTGCTTCGTCAATACTCTTTAAGTCACCTATCAGGTTTTGACACAAACTCAATATAAAGTAGAACTCTGCCAAAGAAAACATCGGATAAAAGTAAAATAAGTGCGCCTCGCTTGGTGAATGCAGTTAAAAATTGACTTGATAAAGAGGAGTTGCATGGTCCAAAATATTTAATTCAATGGAAAATTTCTTGAAGAAAAGCTAACACGTGCGTTCAATATTAATTGTAACGACAATTTTAGAAAATACTTTTAAATGGAAGGACTATTTTCAAAGCCTGCTCTTATGCAGGAAAAGTCCAGTTTTCCATGAAAATGGACGGAAATTGATTGTGAGTTCGCTCGACAGTGTAATTATATAGGGCTGGATTATCGACAGTGCACCCCCAGCGTGGGCATATTTTGCGTGAAGGTGGTGTGGGCATTTTCATGATTATTTTGGTATTAAATTCTGCACGTGTCCACGTGTACGTATTTAATAGCGACACCAGAGTTCTCTTGTGGGGATAATCCTAGCTGCAACACTGAATAGAATTAAATGAACAACAGAATGTAATAAAAATACAAAGTTTTTATACAGGAATCTGACCAAAGTTAGCTTGCTAGAATAATAAGTATTATATGAATACTAACACGGGTCCATAATTACGTGCATACGTATTTTCCTCGAGCATTTATTCAAACAGGAAATCTCTAACTGGTATTCGAGTTCATTCATCTTTTTTATACACGTGTTTTTGTATCAAGACAATATTTTTCTTTAACCTTCAATTGGGCGCGCGGTATTCGTAACGTCAGCGGTCTTGCGTGACCAAAAAGAAGTATGAAATATTTTATTATCAGAAAAATAGAACACTAAGTATTCTATAATGATTTATTTCTTCGTAATTAAAACTATCATTGCCTTAGGAACGAATATGTCGAAAAAAAAAACTTAAATCCTCCAAAAATGTAAATCAAATTTTCAAAAACATAAAATCTTGCTCTTGCTGTAGCTTTTGACGTAAGTGCAGTGATTAAAACTGTGATATATGCATTGTACGGATTGGAAACTGTTTATTTCGTACACACTGAAACAATGACAGGTTACTAAGAAAGGGAAAAGCATACGACAAGAAATATTAAAGTTATAACAGAAAGTTTATTGAGTGCATTCGATTCGACGTCGCAGGACTACTTGAACTGGCACGGACTTTGTTTGTGACCGAACGAGTTCACGTTCAATGAAAGTCACGATTTCTGGCTATGTATTCAGACTAGTTACGGCATGGCAGTGATGAATGAAATGTTAATGACGCACGACTTTTCAGTGTGGTTTATGAATTGGACATTAATAATCGTAGAAATCTCGATATTTCTGAATCGAAATTTACCTTTATTTACCAGTTTTGCAGAATGTCCGCCTGCCATATACTTATCACTGCACCAGCCACACAGGGTAATGTAATGTTACCCCGTCACCCCACATCATTGGATTATTTTTTCCTGGATTATTCAAGCTTGTATTTATCACAAAATTCTCGCGTATAACCTGAGTGGCTATTTTCGCTAATAGAGTGATGGAATAGTGTTGGAAAAACCTGTTCGCATTTGACATTTATATATTGATACGTCATTCTGTTAGTGTTTTTACTAGAGAACCACTTTATGCTATTTTTACACGCTTTATATTAGCTTCACTTGTATGTTTGTATATTTGTTTGTAACCGACTCCTTATAGCGCGATTTTGACTCACTTTAAACGGCCAGATTTCGATCAAACTTTGTAGGCTTATCGAGGACTGATGACAATACAATAATTCCATAAAGAATCATGTCCAATCTTGACCTGAATTTTTTTTACCGCGTCTAATGATGTAAAATATCTTAAAAAATTGCTAATTTTTTGCTTATTTAGTATCACATAATTGAATTTTCAAAGAAAGCCAGGAAAAAAAGAAATTCTAAAAAATGTTTATTATTCTCAAAAGACTTTTTGAAACGTAACGTGTTTTACACACGTTTCGTTTCACATAATACGAAAAAGCTTGTTCGTTCATGAGGTTAATAAATGTTCAAAATAACGAAGTGGTATTTTTTTTTACTTCAATTTTTAATTTATGACTATCTATGATTTTTTATAGTTTTATATTAGGGTGTGGAAAGAAAAATAAACGTACAGTGGATAGGGCGCGTAAAACGAACTTCTTTACGTGAATGACAGGCTGTCACTTGTTTGACGTTTTGCAGTCGTTCCTTTGCTGTCACTTCGTATTGTACTGAGCGATTTTGGATTTTCTGATAGCCTAACAAGTTTTTCATTTTCCACGGACTCCGATATCTACCACATACGATTACTTTGGCCTGTGTTACACGGATACCGATTTAGTCCTTTTTGTTGGGATCTAGACGTTATCGCTTTTGTCGGAAAGAGCTACGGACATGAGCCTTCTACGAGATGGCTTTGCCTTTAACCTGTAACATAAGTGTTAATACGCTTCCGGCGTTATCGGGCCCTTCAGTTTCATAGCAGAGTCATCTCGCTAATTAGTAGTTGGATATCTCCAGTAATAGTAAGTATAATAACAATTAATTACCTAACTATTTAGTATCCAGTCAACAGATGCTAGTGGAATGATTGTTTTATAAAATGATTGATATTTAGAAGTGCTAATGTATATTTTTCAAGTTTTATGAAATATAGAACTAGTACTACTAGAAATAGGTGACGCTCCTAAGACGAACTGCTGACCGAATGTGTGAGTTGCATGTAGCTTTTCCCCATGTTTCGCTTAAGTGTTCTTTTAGGCAGCTGTTTAAAGCGAAACATGTAAAAATACAAATTAAATATACTTATTTCCATTGCAGGCTTTAAAATCTCATAATTGATTTGTTATTCAGATAATGGAAGAAGATTACATTTGTAAAGAGTGTTTTGATGTATCCATGCAGACTCTTAATGCTCAGATTTATAGAAACAATGAGTGTGACCCATCTGCTGGTTCATCTCGCCGTGGTCATACTTAAGTATGCCTCGTTTGTCATCGATCATTGCTCAATCGTCAAAGTGACCACATTCTCAAAGAAAACTTGCACTGTAGGTTGTTGTGCGCATGTTTTGACTTTGGTGTGGTACTTAGGTTGGGCTAGGCATGAAACTAACATTGTGGCTCCTGCGGCATTTTTAGATGAAATGGTTGTACGAGAAGACATTGAATAAATAATAATAAATCAAATCCTGTTTTTTATTTAATTTTCCCTACCTCTCCAAAAACATGCAGCACTTAGTTATATATTTATGTCGTGATGGCCCAGAGGTTAACACTTCACCTCATGCACGAGGCGTGAGTTCAATACCGGGCCAATGTGTTTTGTTTCAATACCTTCGTAGGAACTACAGTGAAGGAAAACATCACGAGAAAACCTGGACATGTATAATTAATCAATGAAAGTCAGAAATCGCCACCTCATCTTGACCAAACGTGGTGATTACTGCTCGTGCCTTCTCTGCATGAGAAAAGACCTTTGCCCAGCAGTGGGACAGTATAAGGGCTGGTATTATTATTTACTTTATCCGGACAGACAAGGTGAATCAGCCTCTTAGAGTTCGATGGCTAAAAGCATCGTCCTCCTGGAGTCTGGTCCACTTCGACGACAGATTTTGACCGATATTTCAATGAACTATACCTAAATTGTTCTAACTTGCTGTAGGTAGTGTAGAAAACAAGGATGGCTTAACATCACACGTGAAGTGTTTAAAACTCAGCATCGTCGGGCTATTACGAGAATATAACTGCTGTTTACCACTGCGCGCCGATTTGATGATGATATTAAATTGAAGACGGATTTATTTCTGAGTGAGTGCAACTCTCTCAGCGATTAACAAATAATTTCATTTTAATAATCATCTAGTTTTCGAGGTTACATCAGTTGTCAAACCTGATCTGAAAGGTGTAAATCTGTTATAACCTCAAAAACTTATTTACGTAATAGCACTTTTCCCTGGCCTCTAAATGAGAAGATGATAACTTATTGTGTTATTATAAACAATAACTGATTTTATAGAACACTATTTGTAGGTAGACGCGACCTGTAAAACGAATCAAGTGACAGGTCATTCAATGTATGGAAAGTGGGCATGATTCTTTGTGCCATTATCCTTGCCCGGGTTACCAGGATAACAAAAAACTACACAAACTACGCTGACATACGTTTCAAAATTGGAAACACCCTAAAAAATAGAAAATAAATAATAGTTTAAAAAAACTAAAAAACACGCTTCCATAGAAAACCAAACTAAAAAGTAGAAAATAATGGAAAAAAAGCGTGGGGTGCCTGATATCAATAAAAATACCTTAAAAAGCACCCCACGCTTTTTTTAGTTTGGTTTTCTATGGAAGCGTGTTTTTTTAGTTTTTTTAAACTATTATTTTTCAACTCATTCACAGAGTTGTTTTATTCACAGTTAAATATGTTTAGTTGATGTATTTTTAATTGAAAGATAGAACTATAAAAAGACGATACGGATGAGTACTTCGACGTCTGAGTGTCCTTTTATTTTTGTACTTATTTCGATAGTTAGTTAATTATTCATTTAATTTAGTTCTCAGTGTAAATTGTTATTTGTGTTAAATATCCTAAAAATCGAAAAACAAGAACAATGTTATTACTGTTTACTATCATCATAAGGCGTAAATAAATATAGATTTAGTAAAAAAATTGTGTTTTAGTGATCTGCGTAATGGTAAAAAGGAAGTTATCTTGTTTTCCCATATAGTATAAACAAACATAATTATAATTAAAATAATAATTATGTTTGTTAAAATGGATTAAAATGATTATAGTCCAGTTTACTAGAATGTGGACAAACAACGTCTACAAAAGCCGGTTAATCTTATTTAAAATATTCTTTAATATTCATGCACTTAGCCCATGTAAGAAACCTAACTAAAACACCTCATGAAGCTAATATTTTTTTTGTTGAGTTGAGTTTATTGTGATAAGTAATATTTAACATTGTTTCAGGTAGTTATAGGTATATTCAAAACATTTTGATTATTATATAATATTTATTTAACCTTTTCAATCAAGTCACAGAAAATAGCATTTATATAAATTTCCAGGCGAATTTAGTTTCAAACCTCCCACAATACGCCCATCATGCAGGTACCACTAAGTTGGAATGAAATCACAATACCGCGTTGTAAGCTCGTAGTACAAGACTAATTACGGCTCAGCGCTGCGAGCGTCCGAAAATCCGTGTGTACTGTGTACATAACGCTCAATTTAATGCAGGTTCGGATGTCGAATTGCTTCGGATACTCCCTATTTCAAACCGCAGTAGCGGTCTTGAATTATTGACCGACCTTTGGTATTTGCAATAGTTTTTTTGAACGGCGTTTTTCTATCTACTTTATTCATCATAAACTCTCTGTAGATTTGGTTTGTAGTTAGGTTTTGTATTAGGGCATTTTCTTGAAATCGGTTTTCTTTTTAAGCGCTTTGATCGATTTTTCGATGGGAAAAATCTTATGTGTCGATTAGCCAGCAAAGAAAGCGAATAAAAATCTGGACTTTTGAGATAGGGCAGTAAGAGAAGGCACCCTATCCGTGGTAGCTACAGGAAACGGATCTTCGAAGATAAAGAATTTTGATACAAATTCAAAGATATTGATATAAAATTACGTGCCCAAAGAAAATGGGGAAATCAGGATTCAAAGGGTTTGCTAGAAAACAATGTTCACTTAGCTTGATGTAATTACTCCAATGAAACTTGATTCAATCCTGGGAATAAACTATCAGTTCATCACATCAACTTTTTTCTTATTTACTTTAGTCGACGGTGCAACAACACGTTTGAATATTTGTTGACCAACTAATTAGAATGACCAGCTGCACAGGGCTAAGCCGCGTTTTGTTCTTAAACATTTTCGAAAGGAAACTGTATTGTCTCGATTTTACCCCCCATTCCCGGTTTTTAACTAGTCTCCCCCAACCCACTGTCGTAAATGAGAAAGTAATCAAAAGTACACACTTTACAAAATTATTCACGTATTCCACAGTCACTGCTAAAGAACCGATCGATGCGGCTATTCCTTGAAATTCGTTCTAATAACATGGACCAAAATAGAATAGTAGGTATTCTATTTTCGCGTTGTGTGTTCTAGTATAATAGTTTATCGGTATTTATTAGCCTTTTATTATAAAAGTGACACTGAGGATATGACACTGTTATTCTCAGAAGACGAAAGTGACCTTCCTTTGTTCTCCATGAAAATAATAAATAATAACAGGATGTTATTATAAAAGATTTCCAGGTAGTCAGGGTGTAATATGAGTTTCTGATGGTGCTCTTAGCTAAGACAATTTAAAAGCTTTTACTCTTCATATTGTTCCCGGTATCGATAAAATAGAGAATTATGCGATAGTAGTTCGTTGATCATAACCTGCTCCCATACTATGAAAGTAATTAAGTAGGTGGTAAGTTCAAGTAAGTAGTAGTTTTCATTAAGTTAAACTAATAACCGGTTTTTGAATAAGGGTTTGAAACCAAGAACCACATACCTGTACTTTGGCATATAATGTTAAACGTGACAACATGACAATTTTCATCAAATATATTTTTTAGAAGTACCTGTATTGATGTTTTAAATTATTATAATTGAATTATTATTGTTATCATAACTGCCGTAAATTGAGTTTGGTAAACATACAATGAGAAATAGCGCTGCAATTTGCAAAATACGAATGATATGTTGAATTTCGCGGGCTACATTGGAGAAGAGAAACATAGTGTAAGTAATCGGTTATGCTCACAAAGATAAATCAAACCTTTTCCGTTATAATTTTCTTTTCATAGGTTATAAAGCCTTCTCGGACGTTTCTGATGGTTCAATCTTCAAAATTACTATTTTGTTTTATTCAAACGTCATTACGACAGAAGTATTTTTTATGACAATTTTTGTGGGTTTGCTGTTAAAAAGTTATTGAATTTATAGTTTTCTGATCATGTTTTTTCGACATATCCGCACGACGAATCTTATACACGCTGCTGGTGAATTCAAACATGGCCGGTAAGTTGTTAACTGATAATATATTTTCTTTGTTAGTTCATAGTTTTATGTTTGGTGTCCTATGGCTTCACAAATCATTGTGTAGCTGAATGTAACAGCAGACTAATGAATGCGTTAGTTAACAGCATATAATTATTGTATTTGGATGCATGGAGCATTAAGCGTAAGCCGACATTGTTACCGCATTCTATCAAAGCTGAACAAAACAGGTAACGGGTTTCATCGTTTTATATATTATTCTATTCTGTGTATTCATAACATGGTATCCTCAGTGTATTGTTTCGGCTCTGCGTGGAGCTATTGTTTCGGGTCAGTTACAATTCTATTCAAATGTATTAGTACTATTCTCGTAGTTTTAATGTGGTGGTTAATTTTGTGCTTCCATATAACTTTGATGTAGTGGAATTTATTAATAAATTCGCAATAAGTACCCCTTTTGGTGTACATTAGAGGTATGACCATTGACATATTATATTACTGACATTATGCCCTTCTCAATATATGCGGCCAGAAAAAGCTTTGTACAGCCGCAGTTTTCCATATGAGTGTCACTACATGTAAATAAATTTACTACAGGTAATGTTTTGGTTTTAAATTTTGTATATACATCCAAAACTTTAAAACGAGATGTTACCTACATGTGGCCAGGCTTATTTAGAAAATCAGGTAACAATTGGCATTTGGGCCAGAAATCAAACCTTACTAGATTCTAATAAACACAATTACTACATTACATGCCTGGTACTGGATTAGCCGCCTCCAAGGAAATAAATATTATATGTTCAAATGAAAACACAACGGCTGTGCTTTTGAGACAATTTTATAAAAAAAAAAAAAAACACATACCACAACGGAAAACATAAAATTGATCAAAACGAAACATTGAGCTCTGCTCGAGTACGACGAAGCCAAAATTGATTGCAATCAATTTTTGATTCATTCAAATTTTATACGTGAAAATTATGAAATGAAACAGGGCTTGTTAGCAAGGAATGCTCGTGCACCGTAGGTAATATTTATTTGAATGAAGTTCATTTGGAAAAACAGACAAATTTACAAGAGCATACGAACAATAAAAAATAAAAATAATAAGTAGTAAGCAATCAATAGGGTTTGCATACAGGCGAAATGTTTATAATGCGGTGCCTACCAAAGTAATGAAAAACGTTTCAGGCACTTTGAGATTCCAGATAAGTTTAGGTACCTACGTAAAGATTTACCACTGACACTCATAGAAGTGTGACTTAAGTTCGATGATCGATCATGTCTCAAGTTATGGAAAGAACACTGGGAAAGTGATACAGGAGTTTCAACAGTTATTGAAGAAATACTACGTAAAGAGCAAATTTGGAAAAGAATATGGATTCAGTGGAAGTTCGTCATCATCATTATTTCAGTTGAAGGACGTCCACTGGTGGACATTAGCCCCCCCCCCCAAGAAATGAGGGGCTTTTTTTTCTTTTCTTTTTTTTGGTTGGTATACCATCAAATGACTTCTCCCGCTCTGGGCGGAGCGGGAGGGCATGTCAGACTTTTACTGAAAAAACGAAAACCCACCCGTGTTCCTTCAGTTGCCCATGTGCCAGAGTCACGGTATCTCTTTCGAACAATCTCGCGACCCTGGCAGGCATCGGTCCTAGCAGACCCCTTCAGTGCTGCTGACATCTCTTTGAGGCGCGCGTGGAATACTACGCGCCGTTGACCCGAGCCTGGTCCTTACCCGCCGCCCGCAAGCTCGCGCCTACGGTGGCCGGGAGTCCGCTATAGACTCCCGACGCCCGGGGTGTCGCCTCCTTTACAATAATCATTACGCCTGGCAGGCGGGTTGGCTTTTGCACTATATTGGTAAAATGCATAGAAGACGCTGCTGCCCATTCTCTAGTAAGTCTCTTAGTCGCCTTTTACGACATCCATGGGAAAAGAAGGGATGGTGTTATTCTTTACGTCACTTTGGATAAGTGATGATTAAATAAAAAATATTATTAATCAATTTGCTAAGCTATGTCCCAACTTCGTAGGTCGATTTTCAGTCTAACCAATGCAGGTCTCTCTAATGTCTCCACGAGGCACACGACACACCTGCGGCTTTGATTTCCTAGCAACGAGTTCTCCATGTCGACTTAGTATCGCTCTTCGTACACATATAGAGGAAAAATGTTATTTAAATATTCGAATAGTGAGTTTCATAATATAATAATAATATCATATCTTAGGACAACAAACACACTGTTATCTGATCCCAAGCCAGGCAGAGCCTGTACTATGGTAACCAGGCAACTGATATACTTATATATTTCTAAATACATACATATTATAGATAAATTACACCCAGACACAGAACAAATGATCGTGCTCATCACATAAAGATTTGTCCTGGCTGGGAATCGAACCCACGACCTCAGTCTTAGCAGTCAGGGTCACTAACCACTAGAATAACAGGCCAGTCCAATTGAAGTTTTTATGATGATACTTAAATAGAATTCCATTGAAATATTCCAATATGAAAACATCATGAGACACGTGCATGAAGTATTGAAGTATATTCAATTAACCAAAATATATTCAGTAATGAAATATTTGTGTGTTGGTCGAGTGTTTCGGGCATGGTTGAAGTGCACAAACAATTTTTTGCCTAGGGCTGAATGTATTTACGGCCAAAATTGCCATGGCTTTCTATTCCATATTGTGAAAATTTCCTAAATTCCTCATCCAATGTTGATACGGTGTTCACCATCATTTAGAGAATATGCATTCAAATGTAATGAAATAAAATGAGCCATGAGAGCATTGTAATTTCATTTTTTGTTTCAATCCTTACTTTTTTAATGTAAGTCTGTTTTCAGTTACTGTAATTGATTTTTAACCGTGTAGTTTTAATTTATTGAAGAAAATGAAAATTTTCTGGTACTAGTCATTGTGCAAGATACTCCATGTTACGGCCAATATGTACTCTATAGAGTAGAATGTGAGCGTAAAAAAAGAATTTAGCTGCGAGGATGAAACGCAGAGACTTTGTTAAACAACAAAGAATGTAGGAGCTCTGTGATGTGCGAACGCTCACAAAGCTTTCTACATTCTTTGCTAATTTGTACGGTATTTGTACTGAACTGTGGCTTTTATTCTTTCGTCCCTACATTTTGAGTTACAGACAGGCATTTATCATAATCCAATGAAATGTTTTTTTTTTTGTTATTCTTTTTTGTGTTCTGTTTTATTACATTTTCATGTATATATTATTTATACTTTACGGATATAGGAGAGGCATTTCCACCAGCGGGATAACACAGGCTAACCGTAACAGTTACTTTACGAAAGAAAAGATAGAAAGATGCATTTTAACCCAACAGATATACAGAGGTGGATTTAATTCTGAAGGTGGTAGGTGCAATTACAAGTATTGGGGAATACGTAATTTTATTTTAATATAACGATAAAACTATAACCTAATTATTGCACATGAATGGCGTGATTTGTAATAAACATGGGAATGGTAGTCAATGAAACAAAGTTCTCTTTGCGGTAACCGTTTCGTAATTCGTAGCCCCGTAGCAGTTCGTAGCCGCGTAGCAATTCGTAGCCGCGTAGTAGCTCGTAGCTGGCGCTATGAAGCGTGGCCTATTCCAGATTATGTTGGTACGTATCTCATTATATGTTACCATGACTCGAACCTTAACATGTGCATACTGTTTCCAACAAAAGTTACAAAACGTACAGAGTATTGTGTGAAAGAGAAGCTCGTTCAACCCGCGCGCTCGACAGCATTCCGACGCCATTCCAATCGTCGTGGATAACAGATTCTGACCGGTAGGGGGAAATCCTAAGTACTTTTACAACTCGCTTTGAACTATTAAACGACTCTGAAAGGACACGTAGATTTTTTCGTATTCCCGTAATATGCATTTTCTCATAAAAAATGTTGGTTATTCCGTCCTAAAAAATATGATTTAGTAGTCCAGTCAAATTAAATAAAAAAATAGGGGTGAAATTACGAAAATTCGCACTCAGCTGAAAATTGGTGGGATTGTTCAAAACACCATTATAAATGAAAAGTGAAAAGTCCTCATCGATCCAACACCTGAAAAAAAAATACTCGTGGTCAAAGGTCACAATAACTGGTTTTTCGCGATTTTCAGCAAAACGGTAAGTCTTATCATAAAATTAGCCCAAACAAAAATTGTAGATCAGATAAAAATGTATTAAAAAAAATTGCACTCCGGGAGTGCCGGCAGAAGTGAAAACTTGATTATTAACGTTGAGCATGTTTGATATTTTGGAATGGTTAGGGAATAATTTGTTGTTCAATTTCCATATTTTAAGCACTTTATATTCACGAATTTTACGAATACACAACAATGTGATCACTACACAGACGGTCGAGCCATCAGCTGTCACCATCCATGGATGCGCGTGGCACGCTGTAACATAGACGAACATTCGCGCAAGCGCCCTGCGCCGCCTAAACGAAACAGTAGGCCCAGGCATACATTTTCGCCGCGCCGTAGAGAGGGGATAGCTGTCTACTCTCCATCCGTCCTACGCTTTTTCGATCAGGTCACGTGTCCTGACGCGAGTTTAAGATTTTATACCCATTACAGAAAAAGTGCTCAACGCCGCTAAAGAAGTTTTCACTTCAAAAATGTCCAATACTTTTTTACCTAAGAACCACCATTTTTGAGATATAAACGATTCAAAAAGTTGAAAGAGTTGTAATCGTCAAAACATTTTTTTTGTTCCCTTGCAATCAGTACTCATATATAAATTTTTCGTTTAAGTGTTTAATTAGTGTCAAATAAGTCTCGAAACGGATATCATGAAATCATAACTTTACAGTTTTTTTAAAACAAGTAAGCTCGTTATTATACCGAAATATTTAATTTGGTAATAGTTATAAAACTCGCGAAAATACAGATCCTATTTTATTTCAACCCATTCCGTTTTTTATCAAGAACCTTGTTATATCATTTACGATAAAAGCAAATAGTAACATTGCTGAAATATACCATATGAACTTGGTATGGTATCTTCAATCAACTATTATTGATTATTTTTATTTGTAGAAATAATTGTGGGAAATAAAGCCATAGGTCGCATTGAAAGCGAATCATAGCGAAACAAATCACGAGTTTCAAACGGCGAAATTGAACAAACTTTATACGTCTGACATAAAGTTTATTTTGCAATACCAACAGACTAAGGTGTCTCTTTCTTATACAATGTGAGAGTGTTCATTCACTAAGATGGTAGTATTTAGTCAACGCATCATGTTTAGTTCCGCACATGCAAAATGAGGTAAAAGGAAATCGTGTAGTTTCGGCTGTCAAAATAGACATAAACACAAATTATTATGTATTTGCTTTGATTTATTTTTTAACCGATTTCAAAAAAAGGTTCTCAATTTGACTGTATTTTTTAAAATGTTTATTACCTCAGAATTTTTGACTGGGTGAACCAATTTTGATGATTCTTTTTTTATTTAATAGCTGGTCCTTCCCGTGTGCTCCCATTTCAATTTGGTTCAGTTCTGACAATGGCATCCACGAGAAAACCATATAGGTCTTAAATTTTCATTAAGTATGTACGCGACAAATGGACGAATAACGCGATTAGATTAGTGCGGAGTAGATAACATAACTAAAAAGTTAAAAATTTAACTTTAATTTTTCGGAAGTCGGTGTCTTAGTTTTCCACCGACTTCCGAAATTTAATTTATGTTTCACTTTGTATTATTTTTAAGGAAGTCTGTTGTATTTTTTTTTTTACTTTTTTAATATTTTAAAACGTTATTAGTTAAGTCAACTGAAGATTATAATATTTCGACAGAAGCAATTAATGAAGTTTGTGTGCGAACAACAATAATTAAATACCTCAAAGATTTGACAGAATTAGAGTTTTGAAGTTACTTGAGCCGCCATGACGGAATGCTCCGTTTCACCAATCAAAATTAAATGACTTTACTTAAATGCAAAGTTGGTTTTGTTGATGTTAATAGGCCAATGGTTATTTTTCGGTAATGAAACCGCAAGGAACAATACTATTTTGGTTTAAAAATCTGTCAACTAATATATTCTGATGTATAAATCTGTTTATTTAATGCCAATATATATATATAGTATAGTCCTCCAGACCGAATTTCGGCCACGGCGGCCAATCTCAACGGAGACTAGCCATCGGCGCGGGAGATATTATAGTGCTCAAGTGTATGCGCAGACACAGGAGCACTCACTCTTCCCTCACTCTCATAGTCCGATGGGACGGCAATCCGACACGACCGGAGAGAGATCAGGCGTAGGACCAACTGCTTAACGTGCTTTCCGAGGCACGGGGGTATCACACCGCCAACTTCCAAACTCCGGGCTGCTACTAAGAAATTCCTAATGGAAAAACCCAGTAACACTTTGCCCGACCCGGGAATCGAACCCAGGACCCCACGCTCAGCAGTCGCGCTTGCGACCACGAGACCAACGGGGCAGTTAATGTAAGTAATGCCAATATATTATGAAAGTAAATAACCACTACTTCAGATTTAGAAATAATTCAGGATTATATTCAATCCCTTTGATGTTGCGGTCTGATTACGAACGTAGGATAACCATTGCGAACACTGCTATCACCAACAAAGCTTTGACTCGAACCGTAGATTTATTTATCATAAAATAACTGGTACTAATTACATTAATTGGATTCCACATTTCATTTTTATTTAACATATACTGCCGCATTGCTAGGCAAAGACGCGCCTCCATGTTCCTCGATGACTTTTATGACCCCCGCATACCGAAACAACACAACACCAACTTGACTGAATTAAAGTATTGCACAGTTAGTTTTAGAACACTGTGGCATTAAAAAAAAAACCCTTATTTTGTCACTCAAAGCATTTATTTCAATTGGACCACTTATTTTATTGTACTGAAGGAGTTGTCTATCAAAAAAATTAAGCTAGTTGTCCATGAGAGTTATTCTTTCTATATTGAAGGAAACTCAATGAAAACTCTTCTAAATCAAAATATTAGTTGTATTATCCATGACGAAGTTATAGGTACTCACTTTATAATATACCTAAATAGATGATAAAATAAAGCATGTTGTTGCATTTTCAAGTTTCGCCACAGAGCCGAACGTTGAAAATCCGACACTTTCATTTAGTTGCGAGGCTAGTATGAGTGGGCAAATCTTATCAGCACTGCCCTATTGAATGAGCTACGTAATGGAAAATGGAAGTAAATAACATTTCTAAGGATTGTGATTTTGATATATCTGTCAGTTAAGGTATTTATAGTCGGCTCCTTGCGATGCTCCTATACTTTAGTCCCTATTAATTTAGTCATGCAGTGGAAATTGTGAGTATACAACATTTCAATCAAAGAGTTGTTACGTTTTTCAACTGAGGTAGTCATCGCTTTAGGATGCTTGTTTCTTTTAGTCCATTTATGATGGAACTCATCATAATGGTATAAAAAATATAATATTAATCTTTGCTTTTTAGTGACCGCCGAAGTGATGTAACAAGATTTTGTAAAAATGTTTTCGCAAAATATTTTCTTTCCTCTTATTTCTACCCCTTTAATACTTCATAATAAATGCTTAGACAAGTGTATTTTTTTTTTCATTATAAAAATCTGTTGTACAAAAATATGGTGTTATGAGCCGAGCCAACAGTCCAAATCCGAGTAATAAACACATCATTAAATCATTTAATGGTGAGAATTTAAATGTTAATTACCTACTTACAACGATTAACATGATTTGTTAAATTAACAGAAATTTCGTATAATTCAGAATCAATATTTATATCATTTAATTCACCACAAATTATCAGATATCGAGGCACTCGTCATGTTCGCTTAACATAATTTTATTTCAAGTCCACATTATTTGCAAAATTAAATTATTATTTCTCTGATACATTGTTTTAATCATGTGGTTTTAAACCATAGGTTTACTTATGAACTGTTATTTTACATTACTAAATTTATTATTTGTTTGTAGCAGTGGAATCATTTTGTCAGTGAACCTAACTAAATGAATAATAAATAATATAATGTCAGCGTAGTTTATGTCGTATGTCAACGTTTTTTGTGACGTATGTCAGCTTAGTTTTCGAAGACAGTTTTATTGTTGTCCTGGTAACCCTGGCAAGGATAATGCCATAAATTTATGAAATTATTGCATTGTCATCGGTCCTTGACAGGTGTGCAAAGTTTGAATGAAATCTGGTCGTTTAAAGTGGGTCAAAATCGCGCTATAAGGAGTCGGTTACAAACAAACATACAAACATACAAGTGAAGCTAATATAAAGCGTGTAAAAAAAACCCTATACCCAGATAGTGCAACGTTTTTTCATTTGCATAATATGCTGGAGGCTTCTCACGAATATTGCACATATAGTGATATAAATCTACCTTCATTTGCATATATCTGTAGCAGAAATTTTACACAGCAGAATGGTTTTAATTACGATCACGCATCCATCCAAGCTGTTGACAATGACGGGCAATGGGTTCAACATTTGAATAAATGCTAAACGGCCAAACAGAGGAAGGTGTGAAGTTCCGCTACATGTAGCTAGCGCGTTACCGAACACGTCAAACGTTGCATCGCTACATGAGAGCCCTCGAATAGCTAGAGTGTCATGTGTCGACAGTCTGTTTGATGTGTAAAGGCCTTTTTTTTACAAAAAAACTACATTCTAACTCGCGCTAAAGCGGTTTATGAGACTGATTTTAATTTAAAGTCGACTGTTGTCAGTGATAATGGCTAATAATTAGCCAATATTTGATATATATTTTACGGTTTTCGAATAAAACCGGTGCGGCAGGTCGCATCCCACCCAGTACCTATTTATTGGTGGTAAATGTCTGGGTCGGCCTATTAATGGGATAAACATAAATATTTATTTTTGTTGCCCAAAATCTCAATCCAATCATTAATATTCAATCCAAACTCAAGTCAAAACATTTTAAATAACATAAACTGTCATTGTGTTATTTTATTTTATTGAGATACTTTGTTTTTCAAAAATGTTTACATTCTGTCCAAATTAACTTGGACAAAAAAGTAATAAGTACAACCTGTATTTAAGTTTACTTATACATCTTTTAACGAAGGTGCAAAATTGTCTTTGTTGGTGCTTCGTTATCAAAGAACTACCGATTCATTGTTTGTGAACTTTGCTCTATAACTCTAGGCGAGACGTACTTTATTTACATCGAGTCTTTATTTGCTAACATGAGATTTTCAATTTCCGTTTGCATTCTCGCAGATAAAGTCGGTAATTTCGCTGATTTTATGTAGGTACAGTCACGGTCGATATTATTTTGTGTTACAACCATGGCGTTCTCAAAACCATACTATTATTTTAAAAAACTTTACTCAAAGTTGCAATATACGATTGCAACTAGTAAAGGATTCTCTCGTAAACAAATGGTTCACAAGAAAAACGGTTTTGAACAAACTGTAAGTTAGGTTTCTCCTTCGTAAAGACGAAGGCCTGACCTATCAAACTCAATTCAGGTTGGCAACCGGAGCTTCACGATTGCATTTCACGAGGAGGCAGTAAAATACAGTTAATTAAACTGCAATTAATGGAAGGAACACTGAAAGTTATACAGGAGTTTGAAACTTTATTGAAGGAATACTACGTAAAGAGCAAAGTGAAACGAGAATCTGAATTCAGTGAAAGTTCATCATCGTCTTCATCATGATGATGATGATGATGATGATTATTATTATTTATTTCAGCTATTAAACATCTACTGCTAGACATAGGCTTCCCCCAATTTTGGTACCTTTGCCATAATCGTCACGCGAGGCTGGCGGGTTGGTAATTATCGTTACATTTCAAAACTAATATTTTTGATTTCATTGGAAAGAAGCAATTACTTCAATGGCTCAACTTTAAAATAAGTGAATAACTTTCTTCATAGCAAGTAATGAATCCCCTTTTTGTTAGAGTAGATATATCACAACTAGTAAAAGCGTTGAGCGTGCACTTCCTAGACAGGTCCACTCAATCTGTGTGATTCTTCCTCAAAAGACCATTGCTTATTTGGTCATCGCATGATCTGACTAAGATTATGTATAGATTTTAAAAGAGACTGAAACCACTGTTTTGATAAAACGAAATAAGATTAAATTTCAATAAAG
This sequence comes from Aporophyla nigra, assembly GCA_947507805.1. Taxonomy (NCBI): domain Eukaryota; kingdom Metazoa; phylum Arthropoda; class Insecta; order Lepidoptera; family Noctuidae; genus Aporophyla; species Aporophyla nigra. Next base: position 3,916,957 of record OX382291.1, on the reverse strand, counting down.
CCATAAATGTATATTTAAAAAAAAAGCTATTTTAAGAATGACTGAAATCGATTCAGTTGTCAATTATGAACAAATTACTTTCAGGGACTTACGTATATTCTGTTGCGTATACACATTATATAAAGGCATTCAGTTATGTGCTATATCATGAGAACTCAATGTACAGTATATAGATTCATAATGAAGTTTCGAATTCCGCGGAAGGACAAATTAACTCATCATGAAAGCTGTCCAGGACAACGGTCGATAATACCCACCGCGCAAAATAACGGTTATGTTTCGATATTACAAGGCTACGGCTTTGTTGTTTGAACTATTATTAAGCTAGATCTAATTAATGCGGGCCACTATTAATTATAGCAGATTATGTCCCATAGTGAAATCCCGATTGCGCACTGTCCAATCCAATGTAATTTAGATTATTATGGAATTAAAGCTCGCATGCACTTTACTATACTAAATACGTTTAGCGCTTATTTTACCTAATTAAAAACATCACACTGTCTTTGTTTACTTCGAAAGATTGACAGAAACAGAAATATGTTTAAAGTAAAACAATATGTTAAGTGATTTATGATTGGGTTTGGTTTCTTTTTCTGGAAGTTTGATTCAAAATCAAAAATCAAATCAAAAGTCATTTATTCAAACTAGGCTGAGAGTCAGCACTTTTTGAACGTCAAAGTTACATGAGACAGTCCTCCAAAAACGCCCACCCTTCGACACTTCCTAGTGCTTTAGCTGGGAAGAAGAAGTGGCGGAACAAACTCCCCAGCAGCACAGCTGTCTGTTAAGTTAGAAGAACTTGATTCTATACAGTATTATGTAAGTAATTAATAGTATAAAACAAAACAAAACAAAACATACATCAAATTATGCGTCATATGTCAGCTAGCACACGCCAATATACGAACAAAACATTAAAAAACTAAACTCAAGCTGATTAATTTATGCGGCCAGCGTAAATGTCTTTTCCTAGGTATTGATCGTGTTTAATAGTGTTTTTACAATCCTACTAACATAAATAGAATCATTTATCATTGGAGTCGTCCAGAAACTTGAAACTAGAGATGGCCCGATGCATTCCACCAGTTTCTATGATAAATTCTTATTGTTCAAGCAGTACGGTTACGGAATGCCTTGTCCGTGTTGACAAAGCGTGCTTTGTTAAAAAATTGCGATAGAAATCAATATCGCTCCAACACCTTTCTTTTCTTTCCTTAGTATGTATAATATGTTTTATGTATGAATCTATTCACATATAAGACTAACTGAAGCTGATTGAGTAACTGACATAGCAACGCAGGGCCGAAGAAACTACTGGACGTAAAATATTACATGCAACTTTCTTGAATAATGTAGGGAAGCATTAAGAAAGGGTTTTATGGAAATTTGACCTTAAAGGGGTTGAAAAGCGGGCATTTAGTTTGTATGAGAAATCACAGTCTTTGAATTAATTAGCTTGAAATTTGGTACGAGTATCTTGGTAAATCATAGTGTAATTTATAATCTACGGCGCCGCGAATTTTCGGGAAACTATTTAAAAAGATTAATATTATCACGGTACCTTTCCAATTAACTTATGAAAATATCATGCATGTAGGTAAAATTTACGAGCTTTGATAACATAAGTGATAAACATTATTTTAATACTAAAAATAGTTTATAGTGTCTCCTTCTCTTTTAATCCATCCAATGATTGTCTTTAAAAGATCGCTTTTTGTCACCCCTTGTCATTTCTAAATTTTTATCTGTATTTTTTACGGTAAATTTTATTAAGGAGTATTTACCTATTTAGATGATTTATGGAATCACCAATTCTTAGATGCATTCAGATTTGGTAAAATTTCACGCAATCGTGAAAAATCGAGTAGCAATTTGAGCGATAAACCCACGCGTTTTTCCCAATAATACAATACTGAATTATTATCACTCAAAATGCTGTGTTCTTACGGTCTATATCTGTGGGCTTCTTACTGATTTTCATAGATTTTTGACTGTTTGTTAACTGTCGATAGATATCATCCCTTCGCTATCTCAGTGGCGATCGACAAAACTACGAAGACGACCGAGTCTTGCCTACAAAATTTACTCGATTTTGTTCTAAATCTGTAGGCACGCGCCACCTCCCACCCCGGATTTAGAGTAAAGCGAAGAAGGTGGGGTGAGCATGAATGCAGCTGAACAAGATTTTCTCATTCAGAATATAAAAACAAATCGTCGCGCGTCTTTTTATTAAGTTTACACGTTTACAGATAACAGCAGGAATAGGAATGGGAGAGAACCAATGATGGAAAAGGTTAACTTAAACGACATTTATTTTGTATTACGTCGCGAATCGAAGGACTCGATGGAATCTTATTTTGCAACTCTCCATTTTAAACAAGATGTTGGATGATAAATTGAAGAAAACGTGGAAAAATATTCAGTCATCAAAGGAGTTAAAGTTTGAAAGTAAATTTTATAAATGAATTGTTTGATTTCTACATTTTATTCGTAACCATCCATTGGTTTCAGTTATATCTGACGACCATGGTTACTGATATCTTTTGTTGACTGGGTACCTGGGTACCTGGGTACATACCTACCTATTAAATTTTTCCTCAAGGGGTTTACTGTACACTCACACAACAAAACTACCATACAATCCTATTTTAAATACTTCAACTAACGACAAAAATAGATGGGTCGTTCTTCGTTTCTACCGACAGTGAAACGAAGTTTTTCTGTTTTTTTTTTTTTGTTTTTGAACTATTCATTCTTGTGGTTTCTGTGTGGGATTAACAAAAATTGCATAAAAATGTTTTTGGGGTTAATATTTTTAATGTTTGTCTTAGAAAAAAATAATGTGACAGAGTAGCCTTTTTCTGTAGAGACCACATTTTGGCTTACTACTCTGTCACGGCATTCTACGGGAAAAAGACGTATTAAATATGCTGGTTAGAGAAAATAAAAATGACATAATATTAATAGATAAGAAAAATATGGACGTTTATTTGAACCAAATTGAAAAACCGTAAATATCAATACTCCAACGAGATGCCATAACAAGACGACGAATAGACCGTTGTCGGTAGAAAAGTAGAACGACCCAGATACTAATTGATACGGAAATTTCAAGCTACTAATTAGTAAGAGTAATAAGATTTTTCTCTGCCGGCAGCATCCGGTGAAGCCTTCATTTTAGCGCCATGTTAGTCGCAGTTTCTAGACTAGGTGTATCAAAAAAAGATTATCTCTAATACCTACCTTAGCGTATTGATTTCGTATGATTTAAAATCAAATTAAAATTATATGGGGATAACATAAATATAAATAAATACACGCCTAAAATTATTAATTGTATTGATTAGCTATGGGTTGTGTTATAGTTAATAAAACGCTTCGATGGAACTGTAGCCTTAGGCGAGCCTTTAGTCATGCACAATCACTTGGAATAGAGGTATGGAGGAGAGGTACTCACGGGTCCTCACAATCGACGGCTTTTCGGTGGCACCGCTCCCATACACAGTCCAGGGAGGTCCCAGTTTTGACACTTAACACTGACACAGAATTGTTGAAAGTCTTTGTAGGTAGGTTTTTAACCGACTTCAAAAAGGAGGAGGTTCTCAATTCGGGTGTTTATATGTTTTTTTTTTTATGTGTGTTCGGCCATAACTCCGTCATATATAGATGGATTTGCAAAATTCTTTTTTTCTTCGAAAGAGGTTTATTCCGAAATGGTCCCATATAAATTTCATATAGATCTGATGATGAGTTCCAGAGACAGACACCGAAACTCTTTAAAAAATGACAGCAAATCAACCGCGATTTCTGCTATCGCTTAAATATGCATTGTTTGTTTGGAATTAGTGCGGGGTGGACACCGCAACTAAAAATTTTAAAATAAAAACTTTTTTACAAAAAAAAAAAAAAAAAACAACCGACTTCCTTAAAAACACTACAAAGTGAAAAATAACTTTAATTTCGGAAGTCGGTGGCAAAAAAACCATAAATACAGATCCTAAGACACCGACTTCCGAAATTAAAGTTATTTTTCACTTTGTAGTGTTTTTAAGGAAGTCGGTTGTTTTTTTTTTTTGTAAAATAGTTTTTTGTTACAACATGGTTGATTTATGTTTTATAGCCAGCAGCGGATCGCACGCGCTATCTTGCTCTTTGAGTTCTCGAGTGAGTTGTGTGGAATGATTGAATCCGGAAGGAAATAACGAATGAAATTGGGGAAATGGTATGGAATGAGGAAGTACTGTGATTGTGCATCAGTCAATTGAATGTTTTCTTTTCATATTTATTTTGATACTTTAAGAAGTTGATATAGACTTCGCAGATTTGTGGTATCTAAATATGATGCTCCTGCAATAATAAGCCTTGAATAGTGAGATAATTACTAGTCACAATAAGATTGAAAGAAAACCCACTGAAGTATTTGTATATTTAACAATACTACTACTCGCCCACTGGTCGAAATTCAACAGTAAATTAAATAATAAAATAACTTTCTGCATTCCTTCATATAAAGTTGAAACTACGCCTAATATCCTACTCCTGCGTCCGCGTAATTTGCCTAAATAGGGCTACAAAATGTTTATTTCACGTATTAATCATATTTACCAAGATTTAATAAACTTTCTAAAGCTGTCCAGAGACATTGCACTAAATAATAAATAATTAGTGTTTAATAGTTAGTGGAAAAAGTATAAGTTTATGGGGATTTTCACAAGGATCTAGGGCAAATCTAAAATATAAAACTTAAGGACACAAAATTAATAAAGGTTTGTTGATGGCTTGTTGTTATTGCGGCGTGTGCGACGAAGTATGTCATCATTATTTATTAAAAATTTTTTTAACTTTTTTATATCATTGTTTTGTTAGTCTGTAAGCCTTCTTTAAAATAAAATAAATAAATAAATAAATAAATAAATATTATCATCATCATCATTTCAGCCGACTAAAACATCCACTGATGGACATATGTAGGCCTCCCTCAAAGGAGATTTGCCATAATCACCACGCTTGGCAGGTGGGTTGGCGATCGCAGTATGGTGTTAAAATTTCTAGTGAACACCACTGCGAAATATGTAAAAAGAGTAAAATATTTTTTTATAATGACCTTTATTATGGTGAAATTTACCAGTCATTAGTAATATGATTACTCTGCAGGAACATGATTCTGTTTTGTCATAATAACATAGATTAAATGAGCATTCTCTATATTTTTGTAGCTAACAATTATCCATAGTATCATCCCGCTTTCGCATTGGGATTTCAATTACATTACTATTCATAATAAGGTCACAAAACCCCGAGTCAGTTGTGGCATGTCGGCCCGACGCAAACCGAGACAGTTCCGACCCTCTGTGAGTTTAATAAGTTCAGAGTCGGTTCAAGGCTTCGTGCTGGCCTCGAGTGTCGCTAAGCAGTTAAACAGAGTGTGAACGCCCTCTCACAATAACAAAGCGTCATATGACGCGGTACGTTCCTTTTTTAAATTGTGATCTAGTTTCGTTTTGTTTAGTTTTTAATGTTTTCTTTAGTTTGTATTCTATTCTCAAATAATATCTAATTAATAAAAATATAATACTTATTTTATCACCTATGCAAAGTAAAAGTGGATGTTGGTTTTAAGAGACTGGTTAACTCCAGCACTGTTTGACTGATCACCGTGAAATTTAGCATTATATAGCGAATTTATTCGTTCCATTGAATTTTTTATGAAAAAGTCATTCAATGAGATAGAGGGTTGTAATGATTTGATTTAATGATTACTAGATTTAATGAGTAAATACATACGTGATATCTCTAAGCACATTTTAATCGACATACAGCCCGATTCTGACCTACAAATAGCAAAAATCGTAACAAAAATTAAAGTTCGCGGATTCAGCTATTGATCACCATCATCTTTATATCCTAAAAAATATCCCAATTAATTTGTGATCTGCGCAACATATCTTTTTCTTCCAACTTCTCAATTCGTCGTTATTTCGATCATTTTAAGAATTACCTAATCATAGTTATGTATCCGTGGCCCTTTCAACCTGTGAATCGATATGAAGTCATCATGATCATGCTGGATAGTGTTAATTAAGGTACATCATGGTCTATAAAACCTAGTTTGGATCAAAACAGTTATTTCCCTCATAGAACAAATATCTAAACCCAAGAATACCCTACGGAAGTGAAGTTTCGTCGCGTTTTTAAAGTTACGACTTTAAAAACGCGACGAAACTTCAATCAATCATGTCCAGAACCGCGACGTGCAAAGGTTGTGATAATTTTCACCGGTAACCCGATTTAACAAGCTCCGACATGAAGGGGGGAATATAGGGGAAAGGGAACAGCCAGACTAAGTTATTATAAGTATAGTTACTTATATGGGAGAGCAACTCATGCAATTACTTATTTGGTTGCTACAAAATGCAGCAAATGTACAGTTGTAAACCAATGGTGGTTTAAAACTATAAACGTAACTATCTACTACAGTGAATTTAAACCGAAAATTCGCAGAAGTAATTATTGTTAGAATATTCTCCTTTCTGGATAAATCTGATATTGTAATGAAAGTTACCATATTGTATTTTAGTTTTGATAAACTTCAAAAGCTAATAGTCATAGCTTTATTTCATTTTAAGTAGCAGTTGTAATACGAAACATCTGTAAAAATACTTTGCCCCACCTATAATTGAACACAGGACCTCCTGTTCATCTTTAGCGCTTACGAGCTTTAGACTAATGAGACTGTCAATAATAATATAAGTCCCTTCATTCTGTAAGTTTATAGAATTTGATTTTTATTCCATTTAAAGCTGTCTTAATTTGAAGCTATGAAGATGTTATAAGGTTCATTTTATAAAAGCATAACCGACTTCAAACATGTTTCTCAGCTAATGAGCACCATTTCTTCCTTTATATAGTATTAGGCTTTATAGATTCAATTATAGACGTCTAAATGTACCTAGGTCGTAAAGCCGTATCACCTAAGGAACACTTGCCAAGGTAGAACATTCAGTTAGAAAGGGAAGCAAGCGGATCGGTTTCCATACGTTCTATGCTGAATAGACTGAGAAGTGAAACCGCAATTACGAAGGTAGCCTTTGAGAATAGTTTAATTTAGGCTTTACTGCTATTTCCCATACAAATTGTTAGGTCTGCAATTGACGATGGATACAAAGCTTATATCGCCACGCCGTGTTCCATCAGTACGTTACATCCTTGTCTAAGTGATAAATGATTTTATTTCTATAAGTAGGTTTGTAGAAACACTTTTATATGTCAATAATATTTCGGCAAGGTAAGCCTTTTTTTTTAATGGGTCATCATCTAATTACTTCTCCCGCTCTGGGCGGAGCTGGAGGGCGTGTCAGACTTTTACTGACTAAAACCCACCCGTGTTCCTTCAGTTGCCCATGTGCCAGGGTCATGGTATCTCTTTCGAACAATCTCGCGACCCTGGCAGAAGGGTAAGCCTTACATCTCTATGCCGTAAGTCTGACTGTTATCGCAAAAGGGCAGCACTATACCTTTCTATCATATTTAGTCTAGAAGAGTTTCTTCTAGTTGACTACCACGCTAAAAATGTGGGAATGCAGTTAGCATTAAGAATTTTTGAAGTAAAACTTCTTTACGCACGCTTGACTTGGGGAGTAAGCTGGTGAATGTGTAACGCGTTACGAATAGTATGATCGGGCAAAGCGAACGCAAGTTGAGAGGGATATAAGTTAATGAAGATAGAAAGAGAGAGATACGTTTCGTATATTACTGTAGGGACAAGAAAGAGAGAAGAGAGAGGTGCGAGCTCACATTCTCTTTCTCTCTTTTGCTCATAGCCAGTTACATTTTGATTAAAATGAAAGATGATTTAAATTTTGTATTACATAAATGACGTTGAAATATTTACAATTTTGACGTGTGACAAAAACTATAGACAAAACAAAGACAAAGTGAAGATGACATTAAAACCCATTTAAAAAAAATATATTATACATGTATAAACATATCGCACCTTCGGTGCAACAAAGGTACGATTCAGGATACCTTTTGTTACGTCTTTAATAAAAAATCGGCTATTTGCTTTATAGGTTTTGGTAATAACAAGATGTGATTGAAGCCTCCTTTTAGGCTAGATATGCCTGTGTTAGGAGACTTCGCTCTTCCACAATAAGATGTATTAATAATCCGCTAGTGTAAATATATCTTAATATAGAACATGCAATATAATTTTAAAATAGTAAATATAACTAGGTGCTAAGTAAACAAAGAACAATAATTACAATATTTGGAGTGTGAGTTTTATAAGGTTTTAATCATTCAAAATATTTTTTTACGTGAAACTATAGCAAAAGCAATAAACAATTAACTTTATAATGATTTCAAAGCTACCACAAATAGTAAGCCAGTAATAAGGCAATAAATGCGAAGAAAATCTTAAAAGTCCTCTCCTGTAAAATTTAAAATGAGCCGTTGTGCCTTTGTTGCATCGAAGGTGCGATATATACCGGTTGACATTTTTTACCGTCTCGACCTTCGTATGGTGTGTTGTGTAACTAGAATAGAAGGCAGGAAGGCCTTCAGATTCATCGTAGGTGGCTAAAGGAGCGCGGGACGCGGGTGGACAGGGATGCGTGTGCGGCTCGTGCGCCTACGAAAGATCAATGAGGCCGCCTATCGGCCGGCTTCAAAGGGTAGGACCGCGCTCCGAAATCAATGATACATGCCGCGCATTGAGTAGGTAGCGTATGATTTGAGTTTCGATAGATTTTAATTATTATTTTTTGTTTTTTTTTTTTTCCTAATTTCTGTTTTTGTTGTTCTAGTATGAAAATGTTACTTTAAATGTGTAGTATTTATTGATAGATCAATTTAATTACATGTTATTCAAAAATAAAAATAATAAAAATTTCTATGCCAAAAGCTTCTAATCCGTTCACCTATTACCCCCATTTTTTTTCAAGACGCTAAAAAAAGTCACCCAGTATACATACATATATATGGAGCTAAAGAAGTTTTACTCCGTTGCGAGGTCTAAAGCACACTTGTTTTTCAGAAGTATAAAGTTCAAGAGCTTTTTATTTAGCGCTTTATCCAGAAAACTATGGACGTAACAGACATAATCTACACAATGTTTTTTTTTTACTAGCTTATCGTGCGTAGATGTGTAGGTAAGTGTAGGTCCTAGAAAAACAACAAATGGAACCCTGGGCTAAATTTAAAAGAAAAATATTTAAAAAAGAATGAAATAATTCATCATTAAATCCGTATGTGTGACATTAGTCTCCGTTAAGGCAAAGTTTACGACGTACGTTCAAATATTTGAAAACCTCGAAACCACTATCATTATCAGACTTTCCGATACGCTATCTCCTATTAAGAATACCGAGACCTGGACTCTGGTTATCTGTAATATATGTAGTCGGCCCGTTTCCGTTTCAATATTGATATTTCCAATTCAATATTGGCATTGGCTTCGTTTTTACAACGATATCTGTGTGAGTGAGAGGTAATCTCTGAGAATCGTACGTCAAAACTGGTACATATGTACCGAGACTCTTCTTCATGAATTTACATTGATTTACACGTAAACAGTAAGCTGATATCGTAGCAAACTAATATTGCTGTAGCATCGACATTCCAAAGCTATCGCGTATGACAAACACACCCACACACAGGTACGTCTAGATTAGCGAAGCTCCGAAGTAAGATCGACCTTTACTCATCTGTTTACCGGATGAAAATGATTTTATATCAAATTAAATATTTTATAATAAATTTAGACATTTTTAAAAATCTAATATTTCTGTTTTTTTTTTTTTATATTATAAGCACAGTATCATCGGAGTATCCCGCTGGTATGCGAACGTCTACCTTTTATATGAAATGTCTTTTTTATGCTACAGCAGCGGAATAAAATCAATCGCGCAAGTGCTACGTTGTAGCTGTGCTAAGCTCGTAGCCGTGCTACGCTCGTCGCCACAGGTCTACGTGCGTAGACTTACTTTAAAAATTATAAAGCTACGGGACATATTCGACGGTTGTAAGGCTATTTGATCTAAGCGACATTTTTTGAAAGTTGCAGGAAAGTGATTCAAAGTTTTATTTTTCGAAAAAAAAAATCCTTTAAAAGAACTAATGAGTGTATTTTCGTAAATATAAATCAGTTTTTCCAAAATCTACTAACTAGTTCTTTTATAATGATTTTGTTTTTCGAAAAATAAAACTATGAATCACTCTCCTGCAACTTTAAAAAAATGTCGCTTAGATCAAATAGCCGTCGATATTTAAATCAGCAATTCAAAGGTGGTGTTCGTCTAACCTACAATAAAAACGGAACCGTCCGATGTCTGCTTTACATTTCTTGACACATTTACACCTAATTAGCCCGCGTAGAAAAAACCATCTTCATATAAAATAAATATAATTATATGCCAACTTTCATAGTGATCGGTCAAAAGGTGTTTGAGTTTATCTCATATTTTACAGTATACCAACACCAAATTTTACGTAGACGTAATAATAAAAACAACGTTTAAAGTTTTTATGTTCTCAGATTTAAAACTAAGATGTTTCTATTTGAGATAATAATTTTATATAATGTGAAGGACGACATGATTTGCTTACAGTCATTCTGTTATTACGAGCAATATTACGTGCTACATAAATTATATATTTATAACACTTTTTTCCGAACTCTTCATGGTACATAGGCATGATGTAAACTTTTTGGAATCTATATCCTGGCTTCATTGAAACGTGGGATTTTGTGGAAAGGTCGACCAAAATAAGCGTCCAGTTTCGGCTTTCGGTGTAACTCGATTAACAGCTTGTGATAGCTCTCGGCTTGAAATTCATATTTCGCCCCCACTCACATCTGCCACGGGAGGTCAGGCTCGTAAATGACATGCAGTTTCCGTTTTCGATTTAACTTGATTATAGCTGGTGGTAGCCACCACCAGCACCTGAAATTCTTATTTCGCTCCCACTAGCCTGTGCCTGTGCCTGTGCCTGTGCCTGTGCCTGTGCCGCGCTGCCGAACTGATTCACTTACGAGTGAACCGCAGTATTACTGGACTTAGGCTTCGGAATCAATGTTTAAACCGTGGTATTATAATAGGTTGGGGAAAAAGTTACTTCGCATTTTTTAAGAAAATTCAAAACATTTTTTATTAAAGTTTATTTACGTTTAACTAAAGTATGTAGGTACCATTTTGTTCGATAACTTTTTGCCATCTTGTAGGTAGGGACATGATCCCATTGCTATAGAAATTTTGGGACTTCTGGTCAAAATACCGCGACAAGTGGTTTTGGCAGTCCTCTCGTGATGTTAACCTGACACTGCCTAAAGAATTCTGAAGAGACCGAAACAGGTGGAAATCTGAAGGTGCAAGGTCAGGACTATACGGCGGATGCATTAACACCTCCCAGCCAAACTCTCTTAATTTTTGTTGGGTGGCTAAAGATAATAATAAAATAATAAAATAAAATGTGTTTATTTGGAACAAGTTTGAGGACACAAATTTACAAAAAGAAACGAAGATAGCTACAAAAGTAAAAACTGAAAGATGTGTGAGGTCTAGCGTTATCATGATGAAAAACCACACCCCTTCTGTTGATTAATTCCGGCCGCTTTCTCTCAACTTCTTGCTTTAATCTCATCAGTTGTTCGCAGTAGAGTTCAGAATCGATGGTCCTGCCTGGTGGTAACAGCTCATAATGAATAATGCCTTTCCAATCCCACCACACACACAGCATCACCTTGTTGCGAGTTAACCCGGGTTTCACCACAGTCTGTGAAGCCTGACCGGCCTTTGACCACGACCTTTTTCGCACGTTCTTGTCATACGTGATCCACTTTTCATCACCAGTTATCAGCTTCTTCAAAAATGGTTCGGTTTCATTACGTCGTAATAAAGGATCACAAATGAGTACACGGTTCATTAGGTTTCTTTCAGTGAGCTCGTGAGGTACCCAAATGTCGAGCATTTTTGTGTACCCAGTTTTTTTCAAATGCGCCAAAACTATTTTGTGGTCAATTTCCAGTTTTTCAGCTACGTCGTAACTACTGGTATGCCGATCTTGCTCCACTTTTTCAAAAATGGCATCCATTTTATCCGTAATAGGGCGACCAGAGCGACGTGCATCTTTGACATCAAAATTTCCGGATTGAAAATGCTTAAACCAAATTTGTGCTACTTTCACAGACACTACACTAGGTCCATAAACATCGCAAATGTTTTTCGCGGCTTGCGTTGCATTTTTACCTTTTTTGTAGTAAAATTTTAAAATGTATCGAATTTCTTCATTAGATTCACTCATCTTGACGGTACGAAAAACAAATGAAAATCACACATTTTCCTAATTTGAATTTGGAATTATGTTCTTTAAAATTTAAACTTTCAATGATACCAAAACCAGCCAGATACAAATAGTATAGCCAAAGAGATTTTATTACAAGTTCATACATACTATAATGCGAAAAGACTTTTTCCCCAACCTAATATTATTTTTCAAAATATTGTAAATCATTTTCAAAGTACTACTAAAATCGACGTCTTTTAGAAACATACACGAACGTATTTTGAAACTTTAGCTAATTAATTAATGATTAAGATCAATAGAAAGAGCACTATATCGCTCAAGTAATTTAAAGGGAGCTAACTAATCCTCCACATGCGTTATATCAGTGGGACATTATAGTGAGCATGATACTCTCAGCCACCAGCCCCCCTAGCCAAGTTACAACCGTTTCGTGTCGAATTCCGTTCTCCAATCGGTAACGCCTCGGTGTGTCAGCAATTGTGGAAAACGATAAGTTGGTAGCCATGTAGACGCGCCTGAGTCGGCCGCTCGTTCTACAAAGTTTTTAGAAAAACGACACATTATAACAAAGGATTTAGCGTTGAATATTGTAGAAACGATAAAAAATCATTCTATCATTTTGAACGATGTGATCTTGGCTACGAATTTTCTATTCGTTTGTTCTAACCACGTGACATAACGTTGAGCGACTAGCGTTAACGATTGCAGATTATCAACTTGGCTAGGGGTGCAGGGGCGGACACTTTTAAGTCGGTGAAATACGTACCTATTAATTGGGAGCTTTATGCTATGTACTTCAGTGTACTTATACATATGCTATGCAATTACACACAAAGTTTATATAGATTTATTGATAGTATATAGAATCTGTAGCACTTCTAACTTTATTTTCAATTAGTTTATGCGCTTCGGCTACGGCCGAAGCAGCGTTAAGTCAAGCATTTTTATCAGAGACCTCATCCCTGAACTGATTATATGTTTAGCTGCTTGGTGTGATTTTCAAATCTTGTATGATTTAAATTTTGTTTCATTCAATTGAGGCGCTTCCCGCGGCTGTATATTTTTTATGACACAAGACTTATTTTATTTTACGTCATTATAACAATAATTTAATATACACAGTGAAACATTCGATATAAGTTCTTTATAATTTCTAAACCATAGTGAAAACTGAATCCAGTGCGTGGTTTAGAACAACCCAGTCACGCATAGGCAGAAAAGGTGGATTTTAATTGGTTTATATATAGATACAACTATAGATAATTATGGTTTGGTCTGGAACCACGACATGTTACCTTAATTGGTTCAGATAATTATAAATAATTATGGCTGGGTCTTCAACCCTGGATATGTCGTAACTCATTCCGTGAAAGCCTTGTCAAGGCTCTGATCGGTAATTCTGTAGTCTAATCTCATAATGATGGCTAATGAAGATATAGAAGAGATAGATAGAAGAATTGATGGTATTAATATTAAGACAAATTCACGTCCATAGCGCAATCACCTTTATTTTGTCGCCAAACGAATAACAGACATAAATTTTAAAATTTTACACACTATCATACCCTACAAACAAAAAAAAAAATATCCATCGTGCGTAGCCATATAAAATCAATTCGTGGAAACTCCGAGCATAGAACATTTTCTTTCTATGAATTCATAGTTCAAGAACTTTAATTTCTTGTCGATTAGTATTGTAGGCATGCACGGTTTCCCACGCAACATAGTAACATAATTGTGGGCCGTTGTAGGTAGTGAGCGTGTCTTGTTACTTTATTCCCTTTAAACTGATGTCAAAGCTGTTTACAAAACGTTTTAAACATTGCAGGTGCTGGTTCTCGCAAAACTGTATAATTTACGCGTTGGATAGTCTGTTTACATTTTACTACGATCTTTTGTTGTGTGTCTATTTCTAAGGGATATTCAAACGAACTGATTACATACATGGTATGTTTGATATTTTTATAATGAGGCTCAATTTGTAACCTTTTTAACTTTAGAGAAAGAAACACATTGTAAGCGTAGTAAAGCCAAGGAGCTTATGTCACACATCCTAGTTTCAAACAGACTAATATTAACAGAAAAAATCACAATCGAATGTCACCTTCTCTTTTTGAAAAACCATGTACCATAAAATATTACATGATTCTGAACTGTTGTGGAAATACTTATATCCATCACCTTTGACAAGAAAAACTATGCGTTGAACTCAATAACATTGCGTTTTCTGAAAATCCTGTTATTTTGAATTTATTTTCTTTTGAACAGAAGCTATTCAACTTGAAGTAGCTAGAATTATCTCCATTTTCAGTAACTGCGTTCATGCAGTCCGTTTGACATTCGTTGGAATGAAAACGCGCGTTGAAAAGCTCTCTAAATGAGAGATTATGACAGTGAATTTTAATGTTACATGATTTCCGTTCCCTGTTCTGGGAAAATCAGGTGGTGCCCGACTGGAGGACTTAATTCCAGGATTTGTGCTGCCGACTCTAATGTGTTGTGTTGTGTTTTGTGCCAATGTGAAATTGACGGACACCACACAATCCGATTATATTTGTGTACCACGGTTTATAGCTCTTTAGATACACATCTATGGAAAATTTGAAAAGGAGATTACATTAGGGATACATTGAATAAGTGGTCCTAGAGTAACTAGATGTCAGTTAAAGAAATACCTTACGTATTTAGCATTTTTGAATGTTTGTGAGCTAAAATGATAAAAAACAAGTGAATTTCGTAAATGATTTTAGATAAATTTATATTTAAGAGAAATAATTCGGCACATCCGGGTGGTAAAAACGAATATAAAATTTGACGACCCGGCAAGTATGTAGCCCCTTGTACTAAGCAAATGATTGCAAAAATGTGACCAGTATACTTACAGCCACAATTCTATAAGTCTAACTGTAATGTAAGTAATGCACTTTTACGTATCTACAATTCTACATGTTTTAATATAATTTGATTCCGTTTCCAAGAGTTCGTCAAAGTGGAATTAAGTTATATTAAAATCTGCGGATTTGTGGCGATATTATCTGAATTTCTAACATAATTATGACACATTCACATAATCGACTAACTTTTGACGTTACAACTATGGGTCACAAATGTTTTATGAAACTAAAACTAAAAATCTACTCTTGTGCTCGATTATCAGCAGCTTAAGGACTCAAATAGGGACTGAACTGTCACTGCAGGTACATTTTTAAAGGCTTCATACAAATCTCACACGTTCACATACGAGTAGGTAAACTTCATTTTCATATTAAACACTTCGCTACGACTTAATTATTGATAAACTATGATTAAATTTAAGTACCTACACTTAAGTCTAATCATAATAAATCAATAATTAACTTGAATAGAGAAATACAATTAAAAACGCTGTCTGTTCAAAACATGACAGGGTCTAAAATATTTAGCATTTTGCATATATTGACCAAATCTGCCATAGTAATTATGCTGTCAATACGTGTTAACTATCAATTATTGTTGTGACGTGTCTGATTGTGGTAATATGGAATGTATTTTAAAGCCATCACAGTTCATGCAACACCGTTCCATACGTTTTTGCATCCTGTGATTTTCCAGTTTAACGAAAACAAAATAAAACTGTACTTTTGTTACGCGTTCTACCGTGTCGTGTGCTCATGCATGTGAGTTTATTGAACGAATGCTTTATCTGACGAAATATCACCCAATTTTTTAAACACGCTTCCTTCACAGATATAGTTTACATATATTTTATTTTAGCCTTTCAAAGGTGCGACGGGAACTTGCTTTGTGAGGCCTTTCAGGTCATTTCAGTCCGTCAAGAGATCATCATTCATTCTCCTGCCTTCGAGACTGCTACCACCTTTTTTGCTTTTCTCTTACATTCTTTATAAATCCTCATATTATCTTCTTTTATACTATCATTCCCATTTTCTACGCCCTGCCATTCTTTAAGTACAATTTTCTTCTCTTTCAGCATCTTTTGCACGTCTTCTTTCCACCACCATGTTTCTTTTTCTGTCATACTCTTTACCTTTCGATTCTCCAAACACATCTTTTGCTACTTTCCTTATATAATCTGCCATCTCTTTTCAACATTCATTCACGGATTTTCCTTTCATATCTTACACTAGCTTCTGCCCGCGACTTCATACGCGTTTCAATTGACCTAGAGAATAAAAAGTTTCACAGAAAATTCAACCCCTATTTCACCCTCTTAGGGATGGAATTTCAAAAAATCCTTTCTTAGTGGATACCTACTCCTCACAAAGAACACACCCTCCAAATTTCATGTCTCTAGGACCAGCGGTTTAGGCTGTGCGTTGATATATCAGTCAGTCACTCAGGACTTTGAATTATATATATAGATTGCAATAATTTTATCTATCACTTGACTCTTAAACTTACTGGCACATTCTTCTTTTTCTATCATACGCCATCTGGTTTCGGGTAGGGGTCGTTCCTTGGAAGAAATACTAATTTTTACCTCCATTATGATGAGTCGTATGTTGTGAGACTAAATCTTCATCTGGGAGCACTTTAGAGTCCGTCAAGAGTTGTGTTAGCAATATACGTTTGTCAAGATTTGTGTGTGTCCGAAGCCAAGGTCAATTCTAAAGGGTTTGTTATTATTGCATGGAAAATTAACTTCCAACAAAATATAGATTCATGTCATGAGTTGTGACAAGTCATGATTTTGTCACGAGTGTTTTTTAAAAATACACTTTAGTATGAACCAAAAGTCGACAGAGTAATACGTCTGTGCTTAAGTTAACCACTGGGTGTCGTCAAATTACAAAACTTAAACTATCTTGTTGAGACATGAGTTAAAACGTTAATTAGCATGTTTACTATCCGATTTACTTGAAACTATTTACGCACTTTATTATTTTGTATGCTTAGCAGTGGTGGCTCAGTGGTCACGGCCGTGAGTTACTAGTGGTATGTCGTGAGTTCAAAGTCAAGCAGTCGCTTTACTTTGTGTAAATATTTCATCACCAGTGGTCTCAAAACGATGAAGAAAAACATCGTGAGGAAACCGACATGTCTTAGAATTAAAATTCGAAGACATGTGGCATCTACATGATGCCTTGTGCACCAATTCTGCGATTTAACGTGATTTTTTATTCTATTTTATGTGAAAATGTATGCTATCAAACAAGATGTAAACATACAGCAAATAGATAGCTGCAAACCCCATTTTATAAGGCTTAATATTTTAACTCTGCCATGCATATATATACTCGAAATTTGCAAATTTGCTCATAAACACCAAGACTTTTACACTAAACGAGAAGACATACAAACACGATACACACTTAGATAAAAGACACGATTAAACATACCAACATCCCGCCTAAAAATACACTCATCAAGCCCTCTGGTTATGTCGATAAAAATTTACAATAAGTTACCAGAATCCATAAGAACAGAGCAAAAAAGCCATCTATTCACTAGCAAATTAAGAAAGCTTTTATTAAGTAAATGCTACGATAGTGTCTACGAATATTTAAATGATAAATCCCTTAAACTAGCTTAGAAAACTCCAAAGCATGTATTTAATTTATTTTTTATTACTATTTTAGAATAAGTTACATTATAAGATAATCAATAGGTCCTCATCTCTACCTACTGTATTTTCTTTTGCTGTGCCCGACAGGGTCCACGATTGTTTCTAAATAAAATGTTTTACCACCTAAGCATAAACATTGTGGAATGCAATAAAGTATTGAGTATGTTCAAATAAACATTATAGTTACATCCCACATGGTTAGCGAAAAACATTCAAAAGATATCCAAGTCATCTCTCAGTAATTAAAACAATTTGGATTTCACTTTTGCATATGCAAGTAGCGATGGATACCATTTAATTGTGGTTAATTTGGTTCCATAGCGTCATTAAAATTATTGTAACTGATTTTTGACATATTTTCTTAATAGAAATTGCAAACAAATGCAACCGAACTGTTATGAAAGAAGACTCAGTCGTTTAAAAGCTTGGATTTTTGAAAGAAGCCGTTGAAAGTGCATAAAAATGCAATCAAAAGATGGACACATATCGTCAATATATGAACTAGAATAAAATATTTAAACAAGACACAAGATAATTTCACTGTATCAAGTTGATTGCGCACCCGACGGAGTGCTGTAAGCCCCCGCCGTTATGAACCCATTTTTAACAAGTCGTAGTAGGGCTTAAGAATGATCAAACTATTTACAACAGGATTAACAGACGTCTGTGGAAAAGCACGACACGTAGTTTTATCTTTTCAAAATATCTTTTAAATTTATAAAAGGAAAAACAGATTTAGTGTAGTTTTATCTTTTGAACACATCTTTTAAGTGTTTCTATCCGCTAATGCGCTTTATGCTCTAGGATACATTTTCTCAATTCTAGCTGTTTTCTCCGGTTATGTTTTCAGTATATATGTAGCTATTATTTTATTACAGATAATATTAGTCACAGCTTACCTATTTGTAACTAAGATTTATTTTGTAGTTTATGTGTTCTACTGTGAGGTCACTTCTTTGGTAAATTGTAACTTACCGTTGTTTATTTCTAAATAATTACACATGTAATATCCGCGGCCCCTTTGAAGCATATTGATGTACGTGTCCATTTGGAGTGGATAGTGCAAGCGTACCAAATCAACGAAGTTATTTCTTTTTGAAATGTAACCCCAAACCTGACGTCTAGTTTGAAACGAGTTTTAGTAATCAAACATCGCAACACGGTCGTCCACCACGGAATGCAATAAATGCAGATCCGAGCTAAAATAGAACATATTTCTGACGTGAGCCAAACTTTTCGTCATATAAGGTCCGAAGGTTATAAAGGTGTTTTTCTAGTAATGTAACCTCGTTTAACGAACGTCGTATCAGGCGTTGATATTCTCGCTTCTTGTAACAGTATATAAATATATAAAATCTTTATTACTAAAATAAGAGGTACAGTAAGTCGCCTAAATAGATTCTTTCTTCTGTAGTTTGCACTTAAGTGTCAAAGGAGTGCTTTGGCATTCGTATTAAGATGACCCTGCATCACGAATGCCATCACCTTCCTCCGGACCAACTAGGATAGTTCCTAATACTATACAATATTATTTTGAAAAAGAGATGTACAAAAATAACAATAAACATATTTAAATTTATAAACAAAAGGAGTCACAGTTCTAGAATTTATTTTACAACAATCTTAGTACTGATTTTGCATTGGTGCACTATTGGTCAATAATCAAGAAAATTTGTAGCTTATACGTATATACGCCCAAGCCGAGGTCTATCTGCGCAAAACTAAAAAATAGAAAGTGAATTCGAGACTCGTATTTTTCTTATCCAATTAATGCCGTTTAAAAACAATTTCCCTTCTGCACTAGTTCTATTAGTTATTCATTTTTACCTACAACCTTTGTTCTTTCCACAGTTAATTATCACCTCAAAGCCATTTGTTTTTACTGAACGGCGTGAAAAGCTCTACCAGGCACTAAATTTAATTTGAAAATATTACAAAAAAAAAACTATCATCTTGACACAAAATCTCGCTTAGTTCGAAGGCAATACTATTAGAAACACACTTTGACTTGTAATTAGTTTGAATCCGACATCTCAGTTGAAATCGAAATTGCTACCGTATTCAAAATGTTTGCACACCGCAATGTAATCGTTGTATTTTTTTTTCTGAAAAAGATATTTGCTTAAAAATCTGTATTTTAGAATCAGCATTTAATGGCCTTCATTTCTATATAAGTCAACATTTTGCCCTAGAACATATTTTTTCAGTTAAATGGTGAAGAACAAAAACACGTATTGTTCGTACGGCCGTTTAGAAAGGGTTCGTTGATATAGGGTGATCAAAAGTTAAACAGTCGTTTGTAGCCAGTTACTTAGCTGTCTAGCGGAGGTGCTAACCTCTTGTTAGGATAAGGTCGGATATTTAACAGTTTGCCGGATAATTGCGGCTTTGATTGCAGCAAGAAATTGCACGCAGATTCATCTTAACTAAAGTTTTATTGTTACAGTATCATGTCATCTAAAGTAACAAAAATTGTACTTCAGCAAAGCCAGAGTAAAAGCCTGTAACTTAAAATAAGATTCACGTAAAACAGATATGTGATTCTAGAGTTTAAGCGCATTAATGAAAAGCCAGAAAGAAGGGCGTTGCGTTTCATGACTTGTCATTTTCAATTGCTTAACTTCTTGTTTAGGACATTTAGTAAAGCTCAGTTACTGGTGAATAACGTCATTGAAACGTCTCAGAAAAAAGGCCGAAACAAACTCGGAAGTTACAATCTCCTTGTAAAATCGAGCCGTTCAACTATTGACCCAATTTTGAAATCAGAAAATTAAACGACTGCGCTAAAGTTCCTGTCACAAAACTGACTACTTGTGCTGCACAAAGTTTTCAGTTTGCAATATCTAATATCTCGCTAAAAGAGAACCTACCGGAGATTGAAACACAGTTAATTAGCGAACAAAAGGGTAAGTTCTTATTACAAAACTGTCTTAATGAGTGAAACGAGACCATTTTCTATTTCATTAAGTACCTGCATTGATGTTGACAGGCCTACACTATCATCCCATATCCATTAACACTGTAATTTGAAACCATTGTTAAAGTCAAATATTTTTAAAAGAGTAACCGTGGAGTTTCTTGCCGGCTCTTCTCTATAGGAATCAACAAATTGTAACCATTCACCTAGTTTCTGACGTTTCACAAGTGCACATGTAGGTTTATGTGAAATAAAATATTTTGATTTTGAAAACCATGGCGAAAGATTGTGTTGTCTCGTTGTTATTTTTGTATCAAACTAATTAATATTCAACAAGCACTGTACAACAAGACGAAAGTCAAGTCAAAAATGACAAACTTTCACTTTTAGGGGATGCATTTTCGAAAATCCTTCAATCATAGAAGGAATTCTTTTCATGATCCAGTGGTTTAGGTTATGTGTTGTCTGTCAGTAAGTGAATAAATTTTTAATAGTTTTTGTAAATGTATGTTAGATTTAACAAAAAGGTGTTGAAAAATATGTCGATAGTTTAGTGTATTTGCTGATCGTTATCTTACTAATATTATAAAGCTGAAGAGTTTGTTAGTTTGTTTGCTTGATTGAACGCGGTAATCTCAGGAACTACTGGTCCGAATTGAAAAAATCTTTTTGTGTTGGATAGCCTATTTATCGAGGAAGGCTATGTCACGTTACAACTAAGAGGAGCGACGCAGTAATGAAAAATGTTGCAAAAACGGGAAATATCGCACGGGTAGGCGTTTCGACGCGACGGGAAGGGTCTGGGGAACAAGACATTTTACCCAGACGAAGTCGCGGGCAGAAGCTAGTGTCAAATAAAATTATACATTCAGTAGAGTAAGGCAGTCTTATTTTACGGATGATATATCGTTTTTAATGGGTTGGACAAGTGTTAAGTTCGTAGCCAAATTCTGGGCTGACTATATTTAGTTTGCTATCGACACGCTAAGAAAAAGAATGGTTTGAATTTTGTGTTAAATACTTATCTGGTTTCTTGAAGTAAGCAGACAGATTTAAATGTTCAGAAAACCATCATCATCAGCTTATAACTGTCCACATTCCGCAGTTTCCACAGTCCATCGTCATCATTTCAGCCGAAAGCCGTCCACCGCTGAACATAAGCCCTCTCTCCCCCAAATTCCACCTCAAGGACCGGTTATATGCTTCCCACATGAAATTTTTGTGGCATTAATTTGATTTATTTATTACATTTTAGTTATTTCGGATATTTACGTCAATATGATGATAAATATTGCAGTTTGAAATGGTAATTAGTTGGTTGAAGTTATTTCATTAAAATCAGATACATAATTAAATTATTATGTGTGGTAGTTGAATGAGTGGTTGGGTTATTTATAATAACCATCAAGCTCTCTATAAATTGTATCAATTTAAAATAAATACCAAACTTTAATTAAGTCAGAGAGTCTGATGCCAAAAAACACTACATGTAAATTGGATTATTGTCCGAGGAAAATAAGTTTCCTGATCGAAAGACTTTTACTACCTGGCTTCGTTTTGTAGTATTTAATGAAAAAGAAAATTTATTTTAGTTCTTTTAAGACAAAATTTATCACCGCGTTTCTGAACACGCAACAAACCATTCAATAAATATCCTCAATTGCTTGGTGGGTATTTATAAGGGACCGCGTATAAAATAGTTTTTACTATTTTGTTTCTTGATAGTAGTTTTATTTGTACATTTTTTTTTGATAGTGGTTTAATACTGTTTTAGTTATAAAATATGTTTATAGGTCGGTTCATGGGCCTCCGCGCCCAAGACCGACCACCACCGGTGTATGAACGACATCTTGGTATTATTATTTTTTGTATCACGTGTCTGATTTTCTACCCTTTGGTGCTTTATGAATTCTTTTGTAAACAAAACAGACAATGGATATTTACGATGCGAAACGGGAGCTAGGGCAAGGCTGTAGATATCACTTAGGTGTATCATAGTATTCTTATCAAAGCGGTTTCTCAATTTAACTTCAACAACCGTAAACCTTTCAAAATGATTTCTCCTACGCCTTAAGTTTCTAGGTACTGATATATTAAAAATAAACTCCAGTATTACCTAATAAATTCAGATGAGCTGCTTGTCAAATTCATTATGCTAACATTAGATGGTTTTCTCTTTTGAATGATTTTAAGGTTTAACTTTTACTGACATCTTAATATACGTTTTAAGTACCTATATCCTAAAAGATGACGTAGTTTGCTGTGAAATGAAACGTCAATTATCGTTTAGTCAACCGGTTCACGGCACACGTCAGTAAACTTAAGTTTCAACGAAGTTTATTTTACATTGCGATGTTCTGAAGAGATAAACCACCGATAAAAGTGCCTCATAACCCGGGTAAAAATCTAGCACAAACAATCGTTTAACCATTTTTGCTTGGTTTTGTCTTATTGCTGAAATTTTTAGTCTTGTAAGGGTGAGTTATTGAATTGTTACCTATTCTTTCTGGTGGTTAGTATTGATATACTCATACACGTACGGCTAGCGATAAAGTCTTACAAATTGACATAATATACAGTCGTTTATGCAAACCGCTGTTCATATTTCACAGTTACTTGTAAGCAATTCAGTGATTGCTTGTCGTCCTGTTTTACAGTTTAACACATGAGTTGTAAACTGCAACTGTGATCACGGACTTGATAATGGCTTTGTTAAATAACAAAGTCATTATCAAATCAAATCAAAGAGGACAATAATATGATGTCAATAATATTTGGAAGCAAACTGCGATCCAGGTTGGGGAACAGAGATGCCCGTGTGCTTTGAAATTGTATTGTATTGAATTGCTTTGTAGATTAATGCTCCACTGAACCATCACATCGCTGTATAATCACATTAGATTTGCCGTAAATGTATAACTACTAAACGACAGATTATAATGCAGGTTTTACACTAGAGTTGACGGACTTTCTTGCCGTTCAGTAGGTACACTTCTAATAGACCGTGTAAGCTGTACTGAAGAGTTAGCTGTTTAGCTAAAATAGTAATGAATATAAGTATGGACGAATGGACGGGGAGAGGCTGGCTGAATAAAACAAGCGATGAATTGTATGAGGAATGATCTTAAAGAAAAGGGAGCTACTGGTATCTTACCGTGACGGTTGATAGGGGGGAATGGAAGAAGAAAACGTATTATGTGTACTTTAAGTAAGGGTTTTTTCATGTGGAGTGCTGGAACGATAAGCTCAAATATATTTGTATCTAAAATGGGCAAGAAGTACGAAAACTGGGCCAATCATCGTTGACAATCAGCGCCAAGAAGCGCTGAAATATCGGCGTCGGTTACCAACGTTCCCCATGATTACACCCTTACAACAAGACGGACTAGGGCAGGAAGAAGAGACAATGGCTTGTAAATTTATGAATGAGAAATTTAAAGTACGTCTACTTCTTAATTATAACATTCCCATTGCTGGGATACAGGTTTCCTCTCTGTGAGAGAGAGAGAGGGCTAGAATCTGGGACACGGGCCCAGTGCGGATTAATAGATATCACATGTCTTCGAATTTTTGTATGTTTTCCATCACGGTTTTGAGAGCAGTGGTGATGAAATCATTTCTACAGTAAAGTGTCTGCTTGGGTTCAAACTTATAACTTGTTAGTAGCGGTCGTAACCACTAAGCCACCGTCGCTCTCTAGTCTAATACAAGGGAGTTACTAGAGAATGGGCAGCTGCGTTCTCTATGACTTTTACCACCATAATGCGATCGCCAACCCGCTTGCATAGCGTGGCCATTATGGCACAGCTCCCCATTTTTTTTAGGAGAGGCCTATTTCCAGCTACGGATGGTCTTTCGACTGAAATGATGATGCTTTATAGAAAGTTGCACTTATTTTCATTAGAAAATTCATATAAATTTCTATTTTATTTCATCACAACAGTTTTCAGTTTTACAATCACGCTTGCAGAAATTTTCTCTTTCGTAATGGAACCTACCTATTATATCGTTTTACAATTCTCCCTTGTCGTCGCTCCGTACATTCATAATACACAGTTTATTACGACGTGTTTTTTTTTATTATTTGTTGCCTAACTGTTCGAGAGATTTTATTCATTTTTAATTCTTCGTTTTTATGATGGCGTCGTTAAATGTGATATTGCTAAAAGTTACTAATAATGTTATATTCTGCGATAGACTGGAAGCCGAACCTAACAAGTTGGGAAAATATTGATAGATCGACAGATGAGATGACTGATGTTTTAATGAGTGACTGGCCCTCGCCTTCGCCGACGTGCATGTCGGAAAATATCCCTCGGGGGCGCGGATTATAAATGCCAATCTAGATTATAAACTACATAGTTGACAAAATTGATACAAATTCAAATTCGTTCAGTCGTTTTTGTGCCAATCCGGAACATTAATCAAGACAAATTGACAAAACGTACGAAACTCTAAATACTAAATTGTGTCGGTTCCGGCGTTGAGAATTTTCGTAGCAATTACTTTTTTACAAAAATGTATAATGTACGTACAGTTTTGACATCGTTACTATTTTATTATATGTATAAGATAGATAGATGACATGGCAAATTTTGCTTAATTTATTGAAGATTGTATCATCAAACAATTTGCATGTTATATTTAAAATCTTAATTTTTTGGTTGCTAAAAACAGCAAAACAAGACAATGATGATCACTGTGTATAGGAAACTATAAACATTTGTTGGCCGAAATATGAAGTAGAAAATTTAAATTTAGAAACATAAAATACACGTGCCGTAGGTAACAATAAATCGCAATTAATTTTAATTGCGATTTATCCAAGAAACAAAATATGAAGAAGATTTAATCTTTCCGACATTTTATCAGTAGCAGAAAGATATAATTGTGACTGGAATACTTCATAATTATTCCAGGAAAAGATATAATGATGTTTTGTGTAAGAATCTTTTCATCAGTAGCAACTAAGCGTTTCAATTGAAATTAAATATATTTCCAATGAAAGTGCATAAAGCATCATTTCCTTTTAGTTCAAATGAATATTAAATTATTACCATCCACCCTCGTTAGCAACGTAACCTTTTGTTTCATATTAAAATTATGAAGTCGAGTGCTCACAGCCACATTAAGATTTTTAGTCATTGAATTTTCACACGAGTCGAAAATAATATTTAAATTGTACATGTAAAGGATTATGTTCAACACATTCGAACATAGACTGTATACAAAGGCCTTTTTAATCCTTTTCGATGATAAAAATCGAAATAAATACAAAGTTTTGCTTTTACAGGAATTTTCACCATCGAAAAGGATTAAAACGCGATCGAGATATACATATGTAGATCTGTTTTAATGGTTTGAATGATTTTTCGAGCATTAATAAAAATATATGATATTTATGTCGATTCATAGGTACTGTTTCGAATATTTTCGTTTTGCTAGTCCCGACTAGTAATTGGTACTGTAATCAGGTTGAAGTACAGTCATGAAGTCCATTCTGATGACACCACATTTGAGCGATGCATCGGCATACTACACTTGATACGTAACTAAGCATTTTTAAGGTCTGTCGTTTTTTTTTGTTATATTTCTTAGTGGGCAGGAAAATTCAATTAATTTCGTGTTACCTATGATTTGGTTAGATTGGAAACAAAGCTAAACATAGTGAGGAAATGGCTGGGCAGATGATAGCTTTAAAACATAATAGAAATAATTTTCCGAAAAATTTAGGAACAACATTTAGTGCTAACAGTTCTTAGGAATCCATGTAGCATGTACCGTATATACAATATGTCTAGTCACCGGTGTCCACCCGTTAAGGCTAAGCAATATGATCAATTTTATCGAGAAATCCACCATAATAAGGCATTTTTCCCCTACTGTTTTGAAATGGCGGCCATTTTATTTTTTATTTTTACTGAGTGCGGTTGGTTTAATTTATTTTGCCATATCTACCGATATTAGAGGCCCTATAGGCATAAAAGTGGCGTTCGATACCTATAAAAGTAGGCAATAAGTTCACACGAAAAAGTTTATCAAAACTACCATTAAAACTTAAAAAAATACTGGAAACTAAAAAAGTGTGATAAAATTTGGTTGCTTTTTACACAGTAGGGGCAAAATGCTTTATTATGGTGGATTTGTCCATAAAATCGATCATATTGCTTCGCCTTAACGGGTCGGATACCGGTGACCAGACACACACTGTATAATAGTATGAAATTTAAGTAGATGTAAACAATTACCGGCTAGGAAATCTTGTACAGAATAATAACATTTTCTATTAATGCAAGTAATTTTATTTTTAGTTATTGTGTAGGTCTTTAATACTGTAAGGTATTTTCTATACCATAGATGCCATACATATGACATTTATATTGAGTAAACGATATTTATATCGATAGGGACGGGAAGTATCCCGTGCAGAACAAGTTCTTATTGCGATCATAATTTCGTATCATATTTTCTAGGTAAAATATCTTGTTTATCTCGTTTCTACAAAGACGGCTAATTCAAGGATGTATCCTTGATTTATTGAAGTAAGGCTTAAAAAGGTTACACATATATAGCCTTACTAAACTGTGTATTGTAACTGCATGTTCACTTTACTAAACATTATCCTAGATGACGTTGTTTTTGGGCTATTATAATACTTCTTCAGTTTGTGGTGTATGCTTATCATAAATAAGGAAACTAAGCCAAAATTAATCAACCTGCACATCGTTGAATATTAACATTCTTAAATGATTAAAAAATAATATAACATTTAACAAAGTTTTTTCCATTTTGCCAGTTTTGCCTTTTATTTATAATTGATAGTGATATGACACGGGTAAAATGTAACGACGATTTTATTTACGAATTATTTTTATATTTTTTTTATTTAATAAAAACGATTAAAAAAACAGTATATTTAGCAAACAGTAGTATATTGCCCATACAATTATAGTGCTTAAAGATAAACTATGTCCATAATACTTTTATTACATGTGCAAATGATGATTTTTCGGAATTAGACACTATGTCTATAATACTTTTATTACATGTGCAAATGATGATTTTTCGGAATTAGACACTATGTCTATAATACTTTTATTACATGTGCAAATGATGATTTTTCGGAATTAGACTTGAGTTTTGGGCCAAAATTAATGGCATTAAGTGCTAATTCATATTTGCTCGATGAATTGCTTTACGTGTGCCAAAATATCTATTACGAGTGGCGATATCGTATTGGTAGCTGATTTGTCTGGTAAACCAAGTATTGTAATACCGTTATGATGAAGACTATAAAGAATATTCTTTTTTTCAGAGGCGGCCTTCTTCGCGTGTCCCCTGGCATACTAAAGTTTTTATGCAGTAAATCTAAAGGGCATAGTATAAGATATGTGCCGTACCAGCCCAACTGTGACCCTGACCATGACCATAAGAACATGGTAATGAAGCGGCCGATGTCTCCCCACATGACGCACTATGGACCCACATTACCAGCTATGACGTCGATCGCTCAAAGAGCTACAGGTAAGAAATATTTATTCACAACCAATCCTTAAACTTTACTTTAGAAGAAGGGTGGCCCCGTGAAACTTTAATTTTTGTAAATAATTTTATTACCACTGCTCTAAAAACGGTAGAAAAGACATCGCGAAGAAACCGGGATGTTCTAAAATCAAACAATTCTAAGAGATTGATACTGGATATATGGAATAACGTAAGGGTTATTTAATACGTGGGACTTAAATAAAAAGAAAACTACATTATGCTTTTGTTTGGATAAACAAAAGCCTAATGGACATAGTTTTGAGTACCTATATGAAAGATAGAAGAAAGGGCCTCTGAGCTACATAGTTTACTTGTGATTGACAGCGGCGCCATACTCCCACACCCATAAGTAACAATCTACACCATGACATAATACATTGCTGAAATATCTTACTTTTAGTTTAGAGGTAGGGTTTAGGTAAGTAGTGTCTATCATTTCTTATGAATAGGACATTCATCAAGAAACTCCACGGTTACTCATTTAATAATAATGGGCTTTCACGATGTTATCACATTACGCTGTTATTTAGGGGTTTCTGAAAGTACTAGGTACTTAACAATATACATAATGATTTACATCTATTGATTCATAAAAAATTTGAATAATTTAATAAAATCGTAGTTTTAAAGAAAACTAGCTTTTGCCCGCAACTTCGAGTGCGTACAAGTCGGTTATCCCGGACGGAGACGAAGAAGCGGAATAAAAATAGACCTGTGGCATAGGTTCTTGGGGTTCAAACTGACCTCTTACCAAATTTCATCAAAATGGCCTCAGTATTTAGTTGTGAAAGCGTAACAGACTGATAGAGTTACTTTCACATTTAACATATAAGTAGAGATTAATGTGAAGACATCAACTATCAGGTAGTTAGTAGGTACTTTCATAAAAAAATACATATCATATTTTTAATGCTATTTAGGATATAACTGCGGATATTAAACGCCCCTAGGAGTAATAAAAATTAATCGCCACAAAAAAATAACCTAAGTTTTCTCATGTACAGTCAACAGCAAAAGTAGATGATCAAAATCAGAAATTCAATACAAATGAACGGAGTTCGCGTCAGAACTGTGTGGCGTCGAAGTGATTCAAAAGTATGTGATTGTAAATTATACCAAACATTTACTACTAGTACAGCTGCCATATATTCGCGAACTCCGTTCTAATAGTATTGAATTTCTGATTTTGATCATCTACTTTTGCTGTTGACTGTACCTATCACTAAAATCCTGGGCAATAAACCTCGAATCACTCTTAAAGGCTTTCAAAAAACAGAAGAAAAAACTGCAGTTTTAATTGGCATAAACTAATTCGAAATAACTTTATCGTATTCCGTGAATGCAATTTAATTGAACACCCATGTTCATGTTATAAGAAGATGGTATAAAATGGCGACACGGAACGACGACGGGTGCAAAATAAAAAGTGTTGTCTGCTCGACATTTCATTTGAGAGTTTTAAAGGAAATATACTTACAATTAGTTAACGATAATTTTATTTTGTAAAACATGAGTGCTTAAATTGCGCTTTTTTATGTTATTGACTGAATTAAACTTATTAACTTTGTTTGCTTCGGAAGTGGTGAACGGTCAATAATAACGGCTGGGACCAAATACAGGGTGTTTTTGGAATCTTTACTGTCAAATGCTGGTGAAGATGAGAGTATTTTCAAGACGGGCGATTGTAAATAATGTCTAGTGATTTGCTAGAAAACCGTAGCTTAATTCGGCATCAGGATAGGCTTGAAAAAAAATTCGTGAGGAAAGTTTTGAGTATGAGAATCGATGGCTATATGAATAGAGGCAGACCGAAGAAACGATAGATGGACTGTGTGTGAATGATGAAACGAATATAACGGGGTTGACTACCGAGATTACTATTAATAGGGAAGTGTGGAAGAAAATGACTTGTAGCGCCGACTACAAATAAATTGGGATCAGTGCAGGAGGATGATGCAATCATCATCCTCCTGCACTGATCCCAATTTATTTGAGCTGACCCCAATGGGTCAGCTTCCAGCCTACCCCGGTGCAGCTGAGTACTAGTATTTTAGATGGAGGCAGTGCCTTTTTGACCCCCATAATCCACTACTTGTTATTACTTGTTACTGGGTAATACGATACCCCTTGGATGTTTTTGTAACAACTGTCAAAGACCTACAAATGACAGCTGGGACCAACGGCTTAAAGTGCTTTCTGAGGCACGGCCCCTCCGTGATCTTCATTTGTAAAGATAGTCACCCATCCACACAGCATCACTTCAAATTAAATTCACTAAAACATTTAGCCATTATTTTATTATGATTCTACCTGTAAATTGCAGTAATATGCATTTAAATTGTAAGTAGTACTTTTTGTCAAATGTTACAACTATAACTTGTTTTAATTTAACTTTGGCGTCATATTAACAATTATTATGTTTTAGTGTGATGTTGATTTATCGGAGGTGTACAATTTTGCTGGCACAGATTTAATAAAAACAAAAATGTAGTTTTCTTGTTCACACGCAATTATGGTTAAGATGACATTGGAGACCAGTGGTGTCCCAGTGGTATCAGCACCGACTTACGAGTTGAAGGTCGCGGGTTCGAACCCAGGCAGGCGCTGAACTTTGTGTAAATAATTTCATCAAGACTGCTCTCGTGAGGAAACCGGCATGTCCTACAACACTGTCGTTCTGCCCGGCTGTCTTTCGTAGATATTTGATAATTTTGACGGTTTGACAGAAGCCCGAAAGTCTGTCAACGGTATCGTAATACCCAGTAACTAGGTTGTGGAGATCAGATAGGCAGTCGCTCCTTGTAATCAATAGTATTCAGCTCCATCCAGTAAGACTGGAAGCCGACCCCAAAATAGTTGGCGAAAAGGCAGATGATGATTTGAATTATGAAGGAAATTATTGTGACAAAATGGAACTTTTATAAAAATATCAATCAATATAAGTTCTATTATTATCGAATGGTCTATCATCAATTCCGTCATCAACCTGTACGACAAACTAAGGAAACAACAGAATCTCAGTGTTGTTCGCAACACACTTTGTATCATGATCTGAAAGGTTTTGTGAGAAATTCCTAAACCATTGACTCAAATACCTACCTACCACTTATCTATGTATGACAAATTCGTCTGCTCGCCATACCTGGACACAATTGTAAATTAACGGTATGAATATTGTTGAATTGCCAGTGTGAAGGGCACTGTCATTGATTGTTACGATTGTGTTTCGATTAAACGTGGCGACAGCCTACCTGGTTGAAACCAGCGCCGCGCTCTCCCTATGTAGGCAAATTTGTAAAACCAAACAAAGGCTCTCACGGGTGGGACTCGATACTGTGGGATACTGACCTACGTTTCAAAAACATGCCATTAATTCAGATAAAACCTCGGCTATAAGCTATTCTTTGGCTAATAAATGCTTTGTTTCAAAAACACAACACTTCTTTTTCATTGAAAATAATGCGACTACACTAGTGCAAACAACTACTTATTAAAAGGTTTAAATTTTTTTTTTCACTGACTGACGATGCATAGGCTACGCCACTAGGTTCTAGTGCGATGGAATTTTGCACAAGGGTTCCTTATAAATTAATACAAACTCAAAGCATTCATTTATCAACCAATTAAGTGCACTTCAGTATCGTCAAGAGGTGGTGAGTCAAAAATATGAAACTAGTTGCGTATTCCAAAGTATGGTTAGGTAACAATGGAGAAGAACGCGCAAAAACTCTATAGACACTTTGAAATCAACATATCGTTGCATAAATTACAAATGTGAGAACAATATAAGTAAAGAGACGTGCACATTAAAAGCATCCGTAATTAAAACAGAAATAATATCACAATTCAGACATTAAAATAAGCCGTGGCAGTTAAGTAATCTATACTGATGGCACCCATTCACGAATATGACGTATGGATCAGAACCATTCTGCTCAACCATTTTGAAGAGAACTTAATGATCCAACACACACGCATACACCAACGAAAAATTTGAAAGAGCACAACTGACTCTCAGTTGCCTGGGCACATTTAAGTCACCAGTAGCATATTCTGATGCCAATATGGACGTATGGTATCCAACTTTGGGGCTGTACTAAACAAAGCAACGTCAAAATAATCCAACAATTCCAAAATAAAGTACTCAGGGATGCTGTCAATGCACCCTGGTACATAAGAAATGACGACCTTCACCGTGACCTAAAAATGGAATTCGTCACCACCATTATCCAAAAATTTGCTGAAGCCCACGAACATAGACTTCACCGACACGTGAATGTTGAGGCAATCCAGCTACTAGACAACACAGACTTAGTGCGAAGACTAAAAAGAACTAAACCTTTTGAATTAGTGTAGTGTAAAAAGTGAGTTAATAATAGTAACAATATTGTGCTATACATATAACACATGAACATAGTGTTTAAAAATTGTATTAGACTCTAAGAAAGTGCTACGGACTTGTTTAAAAGTGCAAATAGACACTATTCTTAGTTTTAACATAATCTATTACATAACATATTAAGTTAGAGTTAAATTGCTTATTAGCCTTTTTGGCTAGATCGTAATTAATTACTAAGAATTTTGTTCTTATTAATAAAGTATAAAAAAAAAAAAAATTAAGTCACCAAAAGACGTTATGTAATTAGCACTAAGAAAATGTAATGAATACCAAAGAAGGATTTCTGAAAACTCATCTCTTATACGGGTTACAATAAGGGTCGTTATTTTTGCCGATGGGATTACCTTTGATGCTGAGAATTTGTAACCCAATAATGACCTTCTTACATTTATCTCTAACAGGAAACTGAAACAACAGGGCATTGACCTTTTGCCCACTCACTTCGTTTTCTCCGGACAGGAAACAATAATAAGATTGATACATTTTTTCACCACAATATTCTTATTAATCATTACAAAAAAGATTATGGTCCAGTCATGAGCCTACTGAACCGAAAGATTGTATTTCAGGACCAGGTCTCCGCCCTAAATTCATAATTATGGTTTCCTATAAACTAAAGCTAGGCAACAATTCCCATTTTGCTTCTAAGATTTAGAGTTCCTATGTATTTAAACCCGTCAAATTTCAGTCATCTTTAAGACCACTCTTGGAAGAAACCATTAACTGCTCTTAGTATGCATCGTCTCCTACACAATTTAAATGATATTGAAGCGGCATAATCTAATATAACCTGCTTACCCTATGTAAAGTTTCTCTAAATATTATGTTATTAGTAGTTCTTATATGGCTTGAGCTAAATAGAAAATGTTATCAACTTAACCTGTCCCCTGACAAATGAAAATTGTATTCAAGCGAAACGGATTTGTAAAAACAGCTATTTTTATTCCATGAAGGATGACAAATACGGTGGCTGAATCCGATCCAATCTGTCATGTCATCATGACAAAGCAATAACAATATAAATGGAAGTGTATTTTCCGAGTGAGGGTTCCATACGCTAGAGGACCCTATAACTAAGCCTCCTATATCCGTCCGTCGGTGCATCTGTCCATCCGTGCGTCTGTCCATCCGTCACTCTATCTGTATATAGACGGGCTCACATTATTACATTAACCGTAATAGGAAGACAGTTTAAATTTCAAAGTGTGTATTTATATTGCTGCTATAACAACAAATATACGAACGTTACAAATTAAATATCGCCATACAAGAAGTGGCTTTTTTTAACTCGTGATACGGAACCCTTCATGTGCGACTCACACTTGGCTGATTTTTATTTGATTTTGAACGTGCCATGCATTAAAAGTCGATGGCGATGCAAATACATCCATCCTTTCATTCTATCCATCACTTAGTGAATTCAAAAAACACACGAACGCACTCCACGAAACTAGTGGTTGTTGAGCGGTCTGGACATGAAACAGCCATTAAAATTAAGCTTCATAAATCCTTTAAAATGCAGGTATCGATGACACTGAAATGACGTATCGTGGCATTTTTTCGTGATGTTTATTTATTTTGGATCTCCACAAAAAGGTGTGCACATAGACTAACTAAATGACACTGAACATAACAAAGTCTGTAGTTGCAAAATTAATATTTACGATACTGAATAGATGTACGTAGGTATTACAAATCAGTTGTTACATTTTCGTTATGTTGGAGTCCTTGCCTTGGCATTAAACATATTTGGGCATTATAGCTGTACAAATACATATATAAAATAAAGTAACTTTCAAAGTCTTAATCTATTTAAAATGATCGGCTAAAAAATCTGAAGTAAGTACTTGTAATTCAGTAAGATTTTTTTTAAATATATTCTGAATGTTTGGTTTTTGAAATTTTTATGTATTTTATTATACACAGCAGGTGCCATAATAATACCGTGGCACTACTAACAATCGATAAACAGAAACTAGAAAAGTAGAGGAGATTTTAATTAAATGAAGGAGAAACATAAAGTAAGCGGAAGATGAGCCTTGCTGTGGATACTGGCTCTGCCCTCGGGATACGAAAGCACTAATGTGAATAGTAGTAAAATTGGATTATTTAATTCGAGTTGCAGTTCTCATGACACGAGAAAAGATGTGTGTATGTAAGGGCTTCGTACGCAATGCTGTAACAAGTTATGTTATAGGTATATGATTACATTTTAAATACGTCATTTTTATAATATGTCACCAACAGTTAGACACGTGCAGGGAAAGATCTATCATCGATTTTTGATTGACTTATAAATGCGGAGCAGTGATGGCTTAGTGGTAACGGCCGGGACTTACGAGTCGTACGTTGTAGGTTCGAAGACAGGCAAGCACTTTACTTTGTGTAAATAATCTAATGAGTTTTTTTTTGTAGTAATGACTACTGCTCTCAAAACGTTACTTTGTGTAGTAATAACTACATAATTTCAAAGTGACAGGGTTCTCACTGGTGGTTCTGGCGTGGCCTCGAAATGGTCGGTAACACCCACATTGTTGATTTTGTCAGCTGTGTGTGGTATGAGTAAATAAACTGTTGATTTCCATACAGATTAGCACCCGTCTACCTACCTGTGTCATTTTTTACAAACGGTGCATTTTTTTTATTGCAATAGATAAGTTGCTGGAAAGTAGACTGTAGTACCTGTCGGTACACTCGTGAGATTATCAGTTAAATATAATGAAACATGAAGGCTCAGGAAAATCAAATGACGTATACCACAACTTGATACAAATATATTCTCTTTTCAGTAAATTAATAAGACCCGCCATGCCTTCGCACTGCCTCCGAAAGTTTCGCTTTGCATATATTCCGTTTGTCTGACTATGGGAAGTTAAAGTATTTCGTTCTTATAATTTTATTTCCTACAAATAGCACGGTAAAATATTGCATTACAAATTACTTTCATATCAGCTTAGAGTGCAATTTGGCTTTCAATAAAATATAAATGGAATTGGTTTCTAAGGACCGCGGAGAGGACGGAGTCCGGAATTGTTTTAGAATTTTAAAGTAATATGATACTTTGTTATTTATTAGGTTCACGTATCGAACTATCAGACCATTAAATTGAATTGACTATTTTGAAACAAATATATGATATTGCTACTTATTTGCTTTTATTTTCTTACTATCCACTATGCTTGTGACATGTGCTACTTTGACTTAAATACGGTATTTTTGGATCAGCTCAACAAACTGCTCAACAATTGTATACGGTTCATATTGAACCTCAGAAAATATGGGCATGTGTCGAGCTCGAATGGGTGTCCATTCGCCAAAGAAGAAGTTTGCGCGCTTTAACCACGCTTTTCGCCCTTTACAATTCTCCCACTCCTCTTTCTTATCTAGTGCCTCACTTCCAATATCTATGTTCTTCTCACATTAAAAATCTTGGATTTCTTCGAAAAAATTTCTCCTACTCTGTCCTTCTCATACCTTTGACTTTAAGTTTATAATCTATTTATATACTAGTGTTCCCATCTTAATTAAAATTAAATATGACGATTATATTTTTAATAGTATTTCAATCATTGTTCCTCTCAACCAAAGCACCTGCCATCTAATCTCCTCACTACCCCTGGTTTACTAGTAGAAAATGCCTAAGGCATTAAATCCGCCTTTGTACCTTTTTGTTTCCCAGAAGTTTAAATAAATAAATAGGTAATAGACAGTCACAGCAGATATGAATAATTCCGTGCAGAGTCGAGCATAACAGAAGTAACCTCAAAAAATACCTGATATAAGTGATGTCAAAAGATCTGCAGTGGGAAGTTTTTCCCATTCAGAAAAAAATATGTTTGTTGTGTAATGAATAAAAATATTGGCGAGTACACAGAACGTGAAATGGTAGATTTTAAACAATGGAAATTAAAAACAAAGCGAGCATTGTTCCCTCATTGTCGACGAGTATAGTAAAGGTGTTGAATGTAGAATTGCTGTGAATACCAGTCTTTATTGAAAATTGTTAAGTAGTTTTTTGGTGCATTCTGTCGACAGGATTAAATTAATATTGTCAACGAAAACCAACAAAGTGATCTAGTTCTGCAAAATGTTGCAACTCAAAACTAGTATGTTGTAATTATATTGTTACTCTTAGCGCCAATTTTTCGTCAAAACTGAAATTTAACTGAGGAATTAGTATGGCGGTTTCACAGCTTTCGTACAGAAAATATCTAAAACCACCATATATATTCCTCAAATAAGTTATTCAACGATTGTAATTCTTCTGTGACAGACGGATAAGAAAATAATATTACAAAGGTTCCGATTTCTTTGCTAGGCCCTTAGTAAAAGGTGCATCTTTTCAGAGCCATCATTCATATATCGAATCCGCACATATAGTCAAAAATTAAAAAAGGGACTCGGTTTAGTAGAAGATACAAAAAGAAATTATAGACTCAGCGACTTTGTGACTAGGTAATTAGAGATCAGCGATGGAGACATTCAACGCCTCAAGAGATATGTATATATAGCAGAACGATACATGTGGTGTTCTTAATAGTGATTCACGTAATAATGTGTGCAAGACCTACCATTGTAGATCGCAGATTTAAAATTCAGGAAAGAAAACTAATTCGTTATTTATTTCTGTTTCAGGTGCCATTCTTACTGTCTACGCATTGGGTCTGGCCTGGGGCGCACTGTTCCTACCAAATGGTGCCTTAACTTACGTGTCCATCATACAGAGCTTGAACTTGGGTACATTTACAATAATCATCCTTAAATTATTGCTTGGTTTACCCTTCTGCTTCCATTATTTCAATGCATTGCGATACATTGCGTGGAATGCCGGGAAATTCTTGGATATAAAGAGTGTATATGACACTAGTTATAAATCTATGATGGCGGCTGGAGCCCTGGCAGCTTTATTTTCCATTATATAAACATTTAAAGACGCCTAGAGGCCATAGCACACACGACAGTTCACGCATCGGTGATCAGAAATTTTGCGGCTGAATCGTTGCGTTCAGGCGACATTTTGTGTAGTTTTTTAAATTAAATGTTTTAACTATCCTGTCGACGAGTTAAAAGGTAAAGCATAGATAAGCTAGACAGCAGTGACTACTGCGTTTAACTTTCAAATCTAATAGTCAGTACGGAGTGAAAAGTTTCCCATCAACAGATCAACGATGCCAAAGTTGTGTGTGCGTAGTATGTATTGTTATATAATTACTTTCGTTTCATCAAGTTTATTTCGAACAGCTAATGTTTTTTGAAATAAATTGTAAATTTATTCGCGTGCAAATAGTTCAGCGAGCGTTGATGAATTACACCGGTCATGACTTTGTCAAGCCCGGTTTTGGGGTAGACTACTTTGTTCCGGATTAAATAAGAAGGATAAATCAAGTTAGGACCTTGGTTTATCTGAAAGTGGTGTTTGTCCATACCATCAGAATAGTTTACCACTTAGATATTGCATAGTTCAAATTGTCAAAATTACAGTGATCTCTATTCTTGTTAAAATAAGTTTGTTGAAAATAAATGTGAAAGGACAACAGTAGTGCCCGTCACTCATTAAGATTGAAAGGAAGATTAAATACGTAGGAGAACAATTCACAATGTGAGTTACTACTGCGTCTTTAGCCGGATTTTTAAATGCATTAATTAATGTAAAGATGCTGATTGTTTTCTATGTGTAAGAACTATGTTTTAAAATGCTTCCTTTCAACAATCGTGACATTTTGATAACGATAAGGTATTTATCAAACAGCCTAATATTTTTGAGGTCTTTTTGTAAAGGTGGGTTTAGACCAAATAAGTGAAGAAGAGTGATTTAGTCTCTTGATTACATAAAAATAAGACAGAAGGGATTAGAATGAGTATTCGCTCGTTTTGTCTAACCTAACCTTAAGAGAAATCTTATTGCTTATCAAAAAACATTCAAGTACTTCATGTAAGAAATTGATTCAATAAAACGAAAAACTGAATGTTTAAGAAAGGTATAACTATCAATAATCTTGTCTTTTATTAAATCGCGTGTATTTTCTTTTAAATAGGTGGCTCTTTTGTTATAATGCTCATAAATCATTTAGGGCCACTTGGTTTTATTAAGAATACAATGCCCGGGCGTTTATATCACACATGAGCTTTCG
This sequence comes from Aporophyla nigra, assembly GCA_947507805.1. Classification (NCBI taxonomy): domain Eukaryota; kingdom Metazoa; phylum Arthropoda; class Insecta; order Lepidoptera; family Noctuidae; genus Aporophyla; species Aporophyla nigra. The sequence goes on along the minus strand of OX382291.1, from coordinate 3,878,090 downwards.
TATGACAAGACTCGTCAAACAAAGCCTGGTTGCGCTAGATTTGCAGGTAACTAATGTATTTTAAGTTTGCCTAAATTATCAAAACTTGTTGTAACTTCTTAGTGACAGCATGAGACTGCATTCTCACGACTATCACGAACGACCTCAGTATTTTAATAGAGTTAGTAACTAAATTAGAGTCATAGTCAAAGAATTTGTTTTAATAAAATGATTTATAGGCGCTTTTGAAAGGAGTCGATTACTTCGTCTAAAAGTTGAACCTTGCCCGTTCCTAACCGTAGGGCAAGAAATTCCATAGACAGTTATAATTTGAAAATATGTTTTATTACTGGAAATACTTAATTGTTGATTTTAGATTTCGATTGTGAAGTAATTTTGGGAATAGAAAAATGTGTGATGACTAAAACCTGCGGACACAAATATCGATTAATAGAAGGGATGAACGTTAAGCTATTAATTCAATTCTGAAAGGAATATCTTAAGGAGATCCTCAATAATATTTTGTAACTTTGTAAATGACTAAAAACTGATTGTATTTACTGTTTATGAAAATATTGCTACACATTAAACGTAAAGATTGGGTATCTTCAAGATATACAATTCCCACACATAACAAGGTTTAAGAAATGGTTTAATTCTTTCTACTGGTTGTAGTTTATAGGACCAACACTCTAGTATCAAAATTAGAAACCAATATTTGTGTTGTTTCATTGCTCTCGCGAAACGGGATACGTCGTCTATTATATTTGATTAATTACGAATTAAAACTCGTCTAAAAACCGCCTACATGATATTTTGAGTAGATCACGAGTAATTTTTACGATAGATAAGTAATAACACCAAATTTGTGAATTATGGAGGTTAAATTTCACGTTCAAGTGTTTTTTTTTTTCAATATCAATTTTTAACAAGCAAGTTTTCGTAATTCCCTCACTTGCATCGTAACGTCGCTGACGCCGAGGCAGTATAACCTGGCTTTTTATTAAACATAAAAGAACGACAACACGCCCACGTAAACCGCACACCTGCAGGTGACAATTTTCGTTTCCGTCAACTTTAAAATAATATTTTCGTACATTTACGCCTTCATTAACTGCAAGTGTAGGTAACAATTTTGTTAGTTTTAGTCATAGCATTGTCAAACTTAGTAAAATGGAGTTCCGGTTCAAGATTTAAACAAGTCCGAACCAATTTTCTTAGTTCGACTTTATTTAGTTAATTCGATGCCACGAGAAACCCGTTTTCCTAAAACAATATTAAAATTGGTTTCTAATTTATTGGAACTTGAATGAAGGAAGACCTTATAGAACTTGCAGAGGCAAAAAGTAGAGAAGTGCTTTTAAGTTTGTTAAAATGGGATTGTCAGTTCTTAAAATTGGTACTCTGTGTTAAATTTTGTAACAGTATTTTTCATAAACAGAAAGTTAAATCGACTTTCTTGAACAGTTAAAGTACAAATAAGATAATTACCTTAATATTTGACTTTAATGCACTGTGGGGACTTTATAATTTTATTTCTTAAAGTTCTGTACCAGTTTTTAGGTCTATGCGAATTATTCCGAGGTTACAATTTCTATTTTGACTGAACTATTCAGTCATTTTCAAAAGCGCAAAGTATATTGTTTAAGATCTCTTAATACCATTTCCTACGTGAGAGAATTACCGACTTTCTCATTCCATCTATTAATCAATTATTTTATCCACGCCATCTTCCACTATCTCATCTGAAACCATTTGGCTGTAATTTCTCAAGACAAGTTTCAATACTAATCATGCGTGCTCCGAATCGGGCTAGACCCTTGGGGATCTTTGAATTTGTCATATCTTAGAATATTGTACCTTGACGTTCAATTTTAGACCAGTGGCTTTGGTTACTTTGAATACTCAATGTATCTTGGTTATTCGGCTTAATTAACGAAGTCAGGAACAATCGACAAGTAAAAATCGTAAGATGTAAATTAATGTGTAATTGAAGCTAAACATTTCATGCTTAAAAATAAGGCTGCCAAGTCATAAGTGCCAATATGTTACACTTTGTTAGTAATATACGTTTTCACTTCGACTTTTATATTTTGTATATGTTTAAATTTTACATTTCATGTAACTGGACCTTTTTACCTTAACTAGCAAATAATTTCTAAATGGTTCTCATTTTTGTGAGATTATTGTTGGTAGTTTAGTTCATATACTGCCTAAAATTGTTTCAGTACTTTAAAAATGTAATTCTGCAATAAACTGAATTTTATTATTACTGACTTTTATTTCAAATATTTACAAGTATGTTATGTAATTTGTGTGGTGGCTGGTAGCAGCTGGATGAGAGTTGCCGAAAATCAAGCTGAATGACGTGCTAATGGGAAGGTCTATGTCCAGCAGTGGACTGCTATAGGCTGATGATGATGATGATGACGTAATTTAGTTTAGTAGCACATAATTTACGGCCTAACCGTAAATAATGTGCTTGAAACTAAGTTACGGCCTTTTAATTGTAAGCGTTGTGAATTCTGGAATTGCTTTGATTGAATCATTGAATAAAAATGAATTAATTTCATTCACGTTTATCACTGTTTATGTTACCTACGTGCACTGACTGGACTGGCGCACTCACATCTGTATGTAGGGTTGCCAGGTTATAAAACCGAAAAGCCGTACAGACCTGTCAGTTTAGCCGGACATTGGGGTAAAAAGGCCGGACATCTTTATTTTTTTAGACTTAAAACTAACCATAAGACTAATGCACTAAATACCTACATTTTAAAATCTTTGTAACATAAAGGAATTCATATTTTTTGGTTGGCAGACACCTCCTTTAAAAAGCTCATTTTCCTTTAAAATTGAGCAATAATAACGCGGGGAGGACAGTGCTACTTCGCTCTATAATAGGCAACAATTACAGAACTCCACCTGTAACGATCTTTTCATACTCCTTTTGCTTTGTTTACGTTTCCCTAGGACAGGTGGCTTCTGCCTTGTGAATACCTTTTATTAGCGGCCTTTCATTTGTCCTCTCGACACTATGCGTTAACCATCTAATAGCAGTCTTTTAACAATGTTGTCATTTCAAGTACCTTACAAGAATTATTAAATAACATGAGTTAACCATCTAATAGCAGTCTTTTAACAATGTTGTCATTTCAAGTACCTTACAAGAATTATTAAATAACATGAGTTAACCATCTAATAGCAGTCTTTTAACAATGTTGTCATTTCAAGTACCTTACAAGAATTATTAAATAACATGAGTTAACCATCTAATAGCAGTCTTTTAACAATGTTGTCATTTCAAGTACCTTACAAGAATTATTAAATAACATGAGTTAACCATCTAATAGCAGTCTTTTAACAATGTTGTCATTTCAAGTACCTTACAAGAATTATTGAATAACAGGAGAATTATTCAGATTAGTTGTGATTCAATTGGCCGCTAACCAAAAATGAACCTCTTTAGGAAAATTGAATTGCGAGGAGGACACAAAAAAGAAGAAAAGGTCTAGACTTCTAAAATAAAATTACACACCCGTCGAATAAGTTTAGAAACGTCTTCAAGGCCCGCTTCTACATCATTATCTGCTTAGCCTTTTCCCCAACTTTTTCATTATATTGGGTTGGGCTTCCAGTCTAACCGGATGCAACTGAGTACCAGTATTTTACATGGAGCGACTGCCTATCTGACCACGACCCAGTTACTGGTTAATACGATAACCCCTTGGAAAGACTGGTTGTCAGACTTTCTGGCTTCTGACGACCCGTAACGACTGTCTAAGACAGCCGGGACCAACGGCTTAACGTGCTTTCCGAGGCACGGAAGGGTCTTGGTATGTAAAGATAGTCACCCAATCCACGGACCAACCGCGGCAAGCGTAGCTTAACCTGAACGATCAACCCATGCGGCTCTTATTACTTAGCCACAAGGCCCGCTCCTACAAATCTCTAAATTTAAGTTTAGCCCTGAACATGTTTATTAATTTGTGATGCAAGTGAGTATAAGATATCAAAATTGTTGAAAGTTTAAAATGCCTGACTTTCAAAATGAGTGAATTTTATTAAATGTAAAAAAGACAGGACCGTAGAGAGCACGAGTGGCTCAGTGGTTACGGCCGCGGCTTACGAGTAGGTCGTGGCTTCCAACCCAAGCAGGCACTGCTCTGTGTGAATTATTTTATCACCACTTTTCGCAACAAAAACAAGAACCAATACTTCGAAGACATGTAACATCTACCAAACCCTCTCCCCGAGAGGAGGCATGTGTCCGAGCAGTGGATACATTATAGGCTGTTGGTAATGAACACGGCAAACGGAGCTACGCTATGGCGGTTAGCGCATTATTACGCTGCTATGCGATCTGCTACATTGCTATGGTGCTACGCCGCTACTGTGCTACGCTTCTACGCTGCTACGGGGCTACGCTGCTACGCTTCTACGCTGCTACGGGGCTACGCTCCTACGATGTACGCTACGCGCTTTACCATGTGCCTTAAATACGCGGTTTGACCTTTGGTATGCGGAAGAACTGATCTTAGCTATACCCATTGTCTGCAGTGATCGGTGCTAGTCACATTCGACACTTTATATTAATAGAATATAGCACAATAAGGTACATTGGTATTCCAACTATCAAATAAAATAGCCAGATGCCTGACAATTTTTTTTTAAATTCAGTAAATTCTAAACACTACTTATATATGTATGAAAGCTATACTCTTGGCGCGTGCAATAGCGCTTTTGTCAAAACTGCTGCTTTAGTTACGCTGTACATTCAGTCAATAAAAGCTGACGTAAAAAAGACCTAGACACAAGAATAAACGTCATAATGGCGGTACCAAATTTTGTATTTAAACGATTCTACCACGTATTAGTACCGATTTAGTAATATTTTGAAAAAAAAATTGTACCTCAAAGGGCATAAACGGAAATTCACGATAACGCTGGTCCGCTATTATGACGCGTTATAATGGAGAGAGCATGCCTGTATTCCAAACCAATTAAATTGACATTGTCAAAGAAAACAGTCGGAAAGTTGCAAAACGGTAGATCTCTATGAAGAAGACCGGACAATAAACTCTCAGGGACACGCTTTAAAATCAAGATATTGAAATATCCTGCGTACCTACATTATTCTATTTGCTTCAATATGTGAGAGAATATTGAAATAGTCTCAATTTAACAAAATTTAAAAAAAATGACATTAGTTCGTAGCGGCCTTGCTACGCACCTACGAGCATCGCTACGGTATTTGCTACACTGCTACGGGCATTTTGTATTGTATTATTTCCAAAACTTAATGAAAAGATCTAAATTATAGAAGGTTTTATTTGAATTCAGCCAATACAATGTTTATCCTTTTCTTTAGGAAAAACAAGTCTATTTTAGTTTAGAATTCAAATTATTAGACATTGCTAAAAAGTGTTGGGGCTATTTTTATTGCTTAGAGTCGTAATTGCCGGACTGTGGGGAGGCAGAAAATGGTTAAATCGAGTTCATCCGCTGAGAGTAAATCGCTTCGTGTGACAAAAGCTTTATTGCCGGACCTATTTCATTGTTCTTGTGAACAACGTCATCTTCATGTTCAACTGAAAACTACATCTAGTTTATACTGAAAATTACTGCAGAGGTTGTGCACGCCGAACAGCGCCACCTGTAGCGTAAAGACGGAACTTCTAGACTTCATGAGTTTGCAATACTGTAGAAGTGACGTTACAACTATACCCGGTGCAGTTAGTTCGCCGCGTTGGCACAGATGGCGCTGTGGGCAGTTTCATCTCCGTGCCCGTAACGTTGGCCACGCCTACTGAGCGGAGGGACGGGAGGGGTTTCAAGGGAGTTCAAAGAGTGCATCGGCCGGGTCGAGGATTAAGGGTCATTGTACCCAGCCTCCGCAGATGGCCGGGTCGAAGCGCAGGTATTAACTAGGTCATGTCCGTTCAAAGGTTAGGATCTTGTTATCTCATACTAAGTATACCGCGCTCTCAAATCAAATTTACTGTCTTGTTAAGAATGCGCAGCCGAAATTTGATTTAGTTGGTTTTACAGACGTATTTTTTACAGTTAAAATACTGAATTTGCTTTTTATTTTTCTTGAATTTTGTAATGCGAGAATTAGGTTGTTTTAAAGAATTTTATTTCCAATTCTATTTATTTTATTTTAATCAGAAAATGGATTGACTTTTCACTAAAGTTCATTTCTGTTATGTTAATTTTATGAACGAAAATTCTGAGAAGGTTAAATCGAGAGCTGAAGATAAATATTTGTTTTAATATTAAAGAAGTGCATACATTGCTTTGATGACTTACCCAACAATATAATGTTTTTTTTTATCGTGTATACGTCAAAAATATTCATTAATATGTGTTATTCTAAACCTTTTACAGTAGTATATAATTAGTCACCGCTTTGAGGTGCATTTATCAAAATAATTAAAATGATCGTGATTAAAATTATCTTTCAAGTTGTGTAATAAAATTAATAGAAATCCAGTATTTTACTATAAAATCTCGTAGATCAACGAAATTTGATGAAAATCGTATACAGCTTTTTAATATTGCCATAATAAATGTAAGTTCTATTATGAGAATTTGAAAAGTAAATTAATAGTGTGCCTGGAAATAGTTTTACTGCTGAAACGTGATTGCAAAATTTTCTTTTCGATAACCAGGCTACCTGCAGAGATTATGGATATTTTTTTTTTAACAAAGGCTTATTTTTAAATGAAAAATATTATTCTTGCTTTTAATTTTTTACGAAATATTGGAAACATTGGTTGAGATGAGTTGTATATGAATTATGACTTTAAAAACCATTTTGTATATGTTCGAGAGGGGAAGTTACTTCAAAAGCTGGCAATTGCGACAAGTAGTTATGCACTGTGCTATCGTTTAGGTACGAAACCATTAATTTCCTAAATGGGGTACTTGATAACTTTCTTCTCGCAATAAAGGATAAAGTGATTTATGAGACATTACTTACAGACTGTAAATCCTAAATAAAATCACAATGTAGGGACATCTGCTACGTAAGATAAAGCTGATGATGGGTAATTAAATACGTAAATAACAAGAAGTCCCTAAAGATAAAAGCTCCTGAACTTTTTTCACTGACCTGTGACAGTTGGGATGACACATTTTTGGATGGACATTGCTATCTTTCGGAATTAAATCACAGCCGAGACATGTAAAAATCACTGCAGTCCCACACCAAATGTGTCGTGATTTCCAATACATTTTCCTATTAATTCTTAATATAAATACGACCTTCGATATGTCTAAAACCTGATAATAGTTTTAGACCAGACTGTTCGATATTTATGCTTAAAATTGCAGTCTAGCAGAATTTAATAATTGAGAAACACACGAATAAAACAGTACAAGTGGCAGTCTCGCTATCCCTTGATTTTGATCACATTTGTTCCATTTCATGACGATAAAATTATAATAATGTAGTTCGATATCCCTTAGAGATTAAACAGTGGATATGAATCGAACCCGATTATTTTTAAGTATTTTCTTTGTTTCTCTAATAAAATCTAACATTTCTCTTAAAAAAGAAGGTGATAAAAAAGTTGTGTGGTAGAAGTTAATATATTATTACATTTATATTTTACTTAAATAAAAAATGTACATTACACATATTTTAAGTGTAATTTAATTTTTTTTTAAACACGTTTTATTTTGAACAAACATAAAAAAATTGAAAAATTTTGTATTCGATTAACTCTTTTTATGTTCCGTATTTTTTCGTTATTGATTATTGAAACTTCTTTTTTATTTAATTATTTTGAGTAATGCCTCGCTGTGTTTCCACATATTTAGACCTCCACAAGAATTGTTGTTCGGGTAGTAGTAAATAAATAAAATAATAATATGTACCTACAAGTATCAATGCTTACATATAATAATTTTATACTTATATGTTTTTTTTAGAGAATTTTCACCATAAAGTTTATTTAATGTATATTTTAATACTTATTTATTATATTTTTTTTAAAGCACGATATTTTTTTTTACATTCCGCAAAACTAAGGACTTGATTTTTTTTTAAATATTATTAAATTAAATAGTTATTCACACTTACCGTTTACGCTTTGCCGCTTACACAATTAATATATACGCCACTGGTTTACTACCAAATGAAAATGTCTTTTAACAATTTTTCACATGTATTCAGGTTTCACTTCCTATTCCCGTTTCTACTGACAGCTCAGAAGCGACATTCGCTCTGCCGTGCTACCGGACTGCTAATAACCGGTGACTGCGAAGCGTTCAGCCAGCGCTGTGTGCGCGCCAAGCATTCATGAATTTCCGATACGATTGGACGAGTCTAACCGTTGTCGGTGCGCGTTCATCGCCTCTGTTAGAGCAGGTCAGTGTACATTAAGGGAGGCGCTTACAGGCGGTAGGAAGGGGTAATGTAAAAATTACAGGTACATGTCAATTTACAGCACGCTCTGACTGATACGAAATTATTTTAGATATATTTTTTTCCTTTTCTCAAAGATCTTTCACGTTAGACTTACCGGGTTTCTTAATTTTGAGGGAAATGAAAAGAATGTTATTTGATGTGATGAAGTGACACAAAGCAGATCACTGTTTTGTGCCCTGGGGTATAAAATAATTCTGATTAGATTATTAATAGTGTTAAGGACATAGCATAAGTATTATATATTTTACTGTCTAATTTCCAATTGAACTCCAGTTCCTTTGTGTTATATTTGTCTGATGTGTGTAGTATATTAGAAATACTTAATCTAGTATTGAGTCATATTTTTTTATGATTATTATAGAATAAATTAGACTCCAATGGCCAAAAAAAAACAGATTTTTCAATCTTTAGATTACATTTGTCTGATGCATAAATATGACGATTTGACACAATGTATTTTCGACACAAAAGCTGTCGAACCGTAATTTTCATTCGTCAGGTAAAAGTAAACAAAACATTGAGCACTTGGCTTTTAGATTATATAATAAACTAGAACCCGATGGAGCACTAAGTAGTCAATGTAACTGGCAGGTGACAAGGCTTTATCTTGCCTATTCATTCCACTCGAATGACCACCCATTAAGGCGGAAACAATGTCCAGAACACTGGAGACTACAACATGGCACCGATACGGCGAAAAGGGGACAGAGATATTAATAAAACTAAGACAAGGACAGGGACGGAGATGATGGAGTGACTGCCGATATCAGTGACTAGCTTCTGCTCGCGACTTCGTCCGCGTAAAATTTTTTGTTCTGGGTCCTTCCCGTCACGTCGAATCGCCTACCCGTGCGATTTTCCCCGTTTTTGCAACATTTTTCATTACTTATAGCCTTTCTCGATATATAGGCTACCCAACACAAAGGGAATTTTTCAATTTGGACCATTAGTTTCTGAGATTAGCGCGTTCAATCAAACAAACAAACAAACTCTTCAGCTTTATAATATTAGTATAGATGGGGATGACAGCCTTGCATCGGTCGGAGGGCAACGATATGTTACACATAGCGTCATCAACAGGACATACGATAGATTTATATCGTGACGGAACATGATAACAATTCTGATTATTACTTGGATAAAGTAAGCACAAATACTCGCTGAAAATCTAGTTCGATTGAGTATTTTTAAGTATGGAGCTAATCTGTATACAGTTCTCAACAATGACCTATTGTTTGTTGCAGAGATCCGGAGCTAGCCTTTTTTATACGCTGCAGCTACCGCAGAACCATCTCTGGGTTGTGACTGAAAGCTCCTTCATGTAAAAGATAGATCACATTATTAAACACCATATTCCTATTGATAACCCATTACTCTAAAGTATTAATGAGATCATGTCAAAAAATCAACTAGCATGTAATAAAAATACCTAAGTAATGTTTTTTCTTGAAAATGGCTGTATGTTTCAATGATGTACGAGTAAATCATTTTCATTCAAATCACTGATTCAAATTAAAAGTTAAGAAAATGCGCCTTTATTATCATTACGTAAGGGTGTTACATAAATAATCGTGACGTCAAATTATTTTGTACGAAAAATTAAAATAAGAAAAACAAAAATCCATATGCGAGTTTATTCTTTGACATGGTCTCAATAATACCCTATAACTGTGAGATAATCAAATGGAACACCTAGTATATATGTACGGACGTTTCTGGCAATTCATTTTCTAACATTGACTGCATGAAACCGTGGTTTGATGTGGTCACTGACTCTTCATAGTGGGATATGAAGCGAGCCTAGTTACTCGTCATTCGATTTACGTATCCCTTGGCACTAGGCCCCAAACAAACGATATTAAAACCCATTGTATTGGTTTTAATAGCGTTCATCAAGATGCTCACACAGCACAGGAGGACGCAGATAGCACACGATACGTGCTCTCCGTACAAATAGATAGCCGGCTGTTTTGTTGGCCTCAACCCGAACCACTGAAACATGCTTCAATGAATTCATTAGGCGTTGAAAATAGGCCCTTTGAGGTCGGGAGCATGCGGGGCAAAGCCCCATGCCTATCTACGTGTTTGGCATAGTAATCAGTTACTCGGTTTTGGTTCATTTCAGGCTTATTGTTTTCGTCTCTCGCCTTTTTCGATGCAGTCGAGCTGTATCTGTCATCAGTGGTCACGTTTTCCTTATATTGTTTATGACAATTTTTTCCGTCAATTTTGATCTGCTTGCTTATTTATGAGATAAGACTTGTATTTCATTGCAAACGATATTTACCTTCTTTTTTGGAAATTAAAAGTTTGATGCCCCAACCCTATTTAGTTCAAGAATGGCGTCATAACTCAAACTTTCTAGTATTATAATAGAACGTGTTCTATCTTTAAGACACGACTGACTAATTCATCATCATTATCATCATTTCAGCCGTAAGACGTCCACTGCTGGACTTAGGCCTCCCCCAATTTGGGGGGCTATGCCATAATCGCCACGCTTGGCAGGCGGGTTGGCGATCGCAGTTTGGTGGTAAAATGCATAGAGAACGCTGCTGCCCATTTTCTAGTAAGTCCCTTAGTCGCCTTTTACGACACCCACGGGAAGAAATGGGGTGGTGTTATTCTTTACGTCCGGCACCACACTGACTAATTAAATATATGGAATTAATCTATTATTTTAGGACGATGTGACCTAAGCCAACACTTAACTTACGCTTTTCTGTGACTGAAGTAATCGATTTTGCACTATTTTTAAGTCTCGGAAAAGGGTAAGCTAATGTGACACGGGCAATTATACTTGTGACTTAAATAAGTCTGCTAAAGCACGGCGATTTGCACTCCTAGCGAGGGTGCTCACATGCATCGTAATGTACTATTTAATTAGTTTCTACGACGTCATGACTCGCTCATGCATGTTAACACAATTAGAAACAAGGACAAGCGACGTGCTTCCTTTCACCGGCTTCATACATTTTATAACCCATTTGTGGAACTTGGTGTAAACCTTTTATATCAAGGTGGATGTTATTGCTAGCTGTGTCTTTAAAAGTGTTTAAAACCAAAATTAAATCTAACATTTGTTGAAAGACATACTGTTCTATCAACGATTATTTAAACGATAAAAATAATTGGTCACTGTGATTCACTCAAGATAATGTTCGTTCTCCATATAACTTACCCACTGACGGATTTTATGATTTCGTTAAATAATTTTTCTGTTTAAGGCCCAGTTTCACCATACCATATTAGTAAGTTTAATCTTCTGATAAAATCTTAACGGGGCATTAAGAGTAGCGACTGTTACACCATGCGCCAATCCATGATTAAATGTCGTCATTAAGCATTAAATTTAATTAAATTAAAATAATTATAATAAATAATTAATTAAAATAAATAATTTAATTTAATTTAATTCATGGCCTAGGTCAGTTATCTTACGACCCGAAATGTTCGGTTATTAAAATTATCGAAATGGAAACGGCGTGTAACTTTATTTTCGAAGATCAAAATGTTTTTGAAATTTTTGCGAGGCCATAGATAATTTATAGAACTTTACGCACTATTTTGAAGAATACGATAAACTGTATTTTCGCAAAAATGTTCGCTTATCGAAGCCATGTGTCATGGATGTGTTGGAGTTGATTGAAAATAAGCTAGAATATTCATCAGATCAGTAAGTTTACGGGTACGGTTTAAGGTATTCACAAAAGAATTACAATATCGTTTACAGAGAAAACACAGATAGGTTTTAACAAAATTATGTGCCATCAATCGTAGCTCAAAACAGTTTATAACCAACATTATAAATACTTTGAAAGTTTATTTATTTTAAGTTTAATATACAGATATTACTACCCAATGTGTCAGTATATAATTATAATAGCACCTCTCAAATTTTACAAGAACACACTCGAACTTGAATCCACAACTGGTATTTTAATTGAGTTGGTCCTTTTAATGTGAGTATATAATATACGGCTAGCTAAAATGATGCAGTGTTAGTGAACATTGACTAAAACGTTGCGATTTTTTATTTTGGTTGCTTTGAATACTGTCCAGTATAAGAGTGAATGATATCCAAACTGAGAGTGAATGAAATGATACCCGAGTCATACACTCTAACGGATCGGGCGGATAATGTGGTGATCGATGTTTATTTAAATGACTGATTTACTTATATCCGATTATGAACAGCTTGGTGAAATCAGGCCAAAGTCAATTTAATTTATTTACTTTCGTTTATTAACATAATCTACTCATAATAAAGTGGTTTCGATGAGTATTATTGTTTCGGTAATTCGTTTTGCTCGGTATGGGCATGGGCAGTGAAGAATAGCATATGATAAACTTTGATATATGTAAATGGTGATGGTTAGAGAGGAAGAGGAATGCCAAAGAAAAGATGGATGGATTGTGTGAGGGAAGAGAGAATATAAAAGAGAAGGGAGTGACTGATGGCCTTACGGTATACAGGGGAGAACAGAAGAAGTATTTTGCGCCGACCCCTGCACCCCTAGCCAAGTTGATAATCCGCTAGTCGAAAACTAATCAAATGTATGGGAATGAAATCATTTCTACGTTAAGTCATGTCGTTAGAACAAACGAATAGAAAATTCGTAGCCAAATTCACATCGTTCAAAATGATAGAATTAATTGTTATCGTTTCTACAATGTTCAACGCTACATCCTTTGTTATAATGGGTCGTTTTTCTAAAGACATTTTAGAACGACCGGCCGACTCAGGCGCGTCAACATGGCTACCAAAGGGCACGCCACAATTATGGCGGTAAGTCCCCTCTTTGAGGAGTGGATAGAGAGGCGTCACGGCGTCCTCACCTTCCACCTGACGCAGGTTCTCACCGGGCATGGGTGCTTCGGTGGGTTCCTGTTCAGGATAAAGCGGGAGGATACGCCCGGGTGTTTCCATTGCGAGGATCGTCTAGAGGAAACGGTGGAGCATACGGTGGAAGTGTGCCCTACCTGGGCGGAGCACCGCCGTGTCCTCGTGGAGGCGATCGGCGGACCTCGCGTCCGGCCCTGGTGCGAGCCATGGTACGGAGCGAGAGGGCATGGGAAGCCGTCACCTCCTTCTGCGAAGCAGTAATGCTCGCGAAGGAGGAGGCGGGGCGCGTGAGGGAGTGGCAGTCTCTGCGCCCTTGCGTTCCTAGCCGCCGCAGGAGGAGACGCCCCGGGCGTCGGGAGTCGATAGCTGACTCCCGGCCACCGTAGGCGCGAGCTTGCGGGCGGTGAGCAATGGGTAGCTTGCCGCCCGGTAAGGACCAAGGTCGGGTCGACGGCGCGTGGTGTTCCACGCGCGCCTCAAAGAGATGTCAGCAAAACTGAAGGGGTCTGCTAGGACCGATGCCTGCCAGGGTCGCGAGATTGTTCGAAAGAGATACCGTGACCCTGGCACATGGGCAACTGAAGGAACACGGGTGGGTTTTAGTCAGTTAAAGTCTGACATGCCCTCCCGCTCCGCCCAGAGCGGGAGAAGTCATGTGATGATTTCCCATCCAAAAAAAAAAAAAAAACGTGGCTACCAACTTATCATTTTCTACAATTGCTGACACCGAGGCGTTACCGATTGGAGTACGGAATTCGACACGAAACGGTTGTAACTTGGATAGGGGGGCCGGTTTTGTGGGAAGATGATGATTGTTAGCTAGCAACCTCGACGGTTGGTCTAACATTTTCTTGAGCAACTAGCAGCACGTTTATCATACTCTTTTAGATATAACTGCTTACGGGGTAGCGTCGAGGGTCGAATACTTCCTTACCTTAAAAACGACGAAGGGAACTGGTTGATCTTTATATGCTCGGCAACGGGTGCTGCTTGTGACTGGTCGTGTTGTTGACCGTGGTTTTGATCGTCATCATCTGCCTAGCCTTTTCCCAGCTATGTTGGGGTCGGCTTCCAATCTAACCGGATGCAGCTGAGTACCAGTATTTAACATGGAGCGACTGCCTATCTGACCTCCACAACCCAGTTACTGGGCAATACGATACCCCTTGGTAAGACTGTTTGTCAGACTTTCGGGCTTCTGACGACCCGTAACGACTGTCTAGGATCTACCATACACTGCCGGGACCAACGGCTTAGCGTGCTTTCCGACGGAAGGGTCTTGGTATGTGGTCATAGATGGTCACCCATTCACGGACCAACCACGGCAAGCGTAGCTTAACCTGAGCGATCGACCCGTGCGCCTGTTGTAACTTAGCCACAAGCCCTTCTTCGACCGTGGTTTTGATATTAGTATTATTAATTAACTGTAGATAGATTTTACTACGATGGTCCTTGTTTATTGTTTTTATTCGACGGCTAAATGAACAAACAGTTTTCCTCATATAACATTACATGTTTACATGTAAGCTTATATGTGCAAAGGTTAATTAGGTAAGTAAACATGTTTATATTTTTACTTTCCTAAACAAAAGCATTAGTATTACGTTCTATTTACATTGTTATTTCTGCTAAAAGAATCATTGATATCAATAATCATATTGTTATCAATGTTTTTGTAATAATATTAGTCGTTGCTAGCAAATGAATGGTAAATAATTTTATTGTATTTAATTTTTTGTCCAGCGTGAAGTTAGTTACTTTGAATACTACTGAATAGAATCAAGGTTCTCTAACAAAACAGAGAGCTGTGTTGCTGAGAAGTCTTCACCACTTCTTCTTTCCAACTAAAGTATTATAAAAAAGAACGTAAAGGCGTACGTTGTCTAAAAATATGACTAAAGTTGCTAAACTGCTTACTGTATTTTCTTTCATTAATCTATTTTTTGCGTAACTGGACGTGACAGAAAAGTTGTCCTACTATTGTTTGGCTTTTAGGGACGTAATCGAAACCATTTTTTGAACTCGGTACTTTTTTGGGAACCTGCTGGATGCGAGCATGACTGTACGGATAACAGTGGCGATGCTTAGGGAAACCCAGGCCTACATATGTGCAACAGTGTTTCAGCTGGATTAAGATAATTCCAAGTTATTATTTTATACTAAACTACATATACATATGTAGACATGATATAAAATCCTCGTTAGTTTAGTGGTTGCAAGCGCCACTGCTGAGCAAGAAGTTCTGGGTTCAATTCTCGGGTCGGACTAAGTATTATTTATTTATTTATTTAACCATTTATGCACACATATAAATAGACAAGAAGAAAGGAACAGAAAAACATGTACAAAGGTAATGCTTATTTCTATAGAAATCTCTTCCAGCACACCTGCAATAGGAGAGAATATACAAAGAGATGTAGACAACGTGTGTAATAGTAGAAGAAAAATAATACTATAATTTAAATATAAACATACAAAATAAAAAATATACATAAATGCAAACATACATAAATATTTCTAGAATAAATATCACTAAATATATATTATACTAATAATGTAATAAAAATGAAAACATTCATGAGCAATTATGACAAAGAGGAGAGGTAGTGTTCATTCACTCTTCTTTTAAATACAGCAATAGTAGGGCAGTACCTTATGTCAAGCGGAAGCGCATTCCACAACCGAACCGCATACACGGTGAAGGAGTAGGAGTAGAAGTCGGTTGAGTAGGGAGGGGACTTGAGGAGATTTCTAAGATGCGACCTGCAAGGTGCATCAATAGGACGGGCGTAGGAGAAGTGTTCCCACACAGTGTTGTTGGGTTTTTCTCTTGAATATCTCAAGAGAAAAGAAAAGAAAGAAGAAAGAAAAATAGTTTATTCTGCACAAACAAAATGCACAACATGAAATAAAAATTAGCTAAAAAAAAAGAAAAATGCACACGTACAAGGTAGCCAAAAGCCCCGTATTCAAGATAAAAAAGTAAAGAATGTTATCTATGGCTTATCGATGTCACGCTACGGACCAAAGACAATACAAAACATATATCTGCGTTATGACACTGACAGTAATTATGTAATATTAAACAAAAGTTGCCAGATGCAGAGTGCATTTCTGGCTAGTTTTGTGACAAATATACCACAAAAATAAGAACACTTGATCCGTGCGTCGTATCTGTGCAAGAACAGGTCATTGCTCAGCAAAATGCTGCGACGACAGACGAATCTATCGTCAGCAGCGCTGATTTTCAGCAACTACCTTTTAACTACAATAGCTGTCAGAAATCTGGATATATACCCGGTTGACGGTAATAGGCTCGCCTCCTATTACATGGGACTTGAACATAACTGGTAACATGTGGAAGTACAATAGGTACATCTCTGCCTAACTCTTCTAGAGATACGGACGTGATTTTATGTATTTTTGAATCATAGAAAATGTTGGTAGATGAATATAACATAACACATTATTTTAAATATATTTTTATTGCTTCACGTCTTATGTAAACGATGTCAAACGCTTAACTGTAATTCAATTAGGGGTGGTAGCGTTCCAACGAGGTTGACGTTTGAAGCCGTGGAGTAACGCAAACATTTATGATAAAATAATAATATTTTACTGTGTGAAGTCTTAAAAATCTGTTATACACTTCAACAACTCACCTGAAAATCACTACATAGCATAAAACAAAGTCGCTTCTCTCTGTCTTTCCCTATGTATGCTTCTTTAAAACTACGCAACGCATTTTGGTGTGATTCAAGACGAAGGTTTATACTTATAATAAGCAGGCAAAGCCGCTGGAAAAAGCTAGTAAATAATAATATCTAAAAGCTCAAATCGGTTAGTTGGTTATTAGATGTCAATAAACGGATAAATGAAATACTTTGCGGCACTGAGTTGGTCGTTGGCCTAGCTAGGAGTTGCAAGCGGTACTGCTAATAATCAGATTCTGCGTTCGTTTCCTGCGTCGGGCGATATGATATTGGGTTTCGGGAGGCGGTAATTTGAGACCTGCGGCGCTATGTGGGTGGTACAGGTATAACGTTATGTTATTGTGGAATATTTTTATAGGTTCTGGACTGGCTAACTTGCGACTCAAAGTATTCCTTTATGTTTTGTGTAATTAGACACGGTCTAGACTCTAGGTCTCAAATTCTCTAGGTCTAAGAGTAATTTAGTGATAGATTTATTTTAATGCTATTGCTGTAAAAGCCGTTGGTCCCGGTTGATGTTCGACCACGTTCTAATCTTTAACCTACGTTACGGGTAGTCAAAACCCCAAAAGACTAACGAATATATAGTTTTACCGAGAGGTATTGCGTGATACAGTGGTTGTGTTGTGTAGTTCAGATAGGCAGACCTTCGATGTATAATACTGGTATTCAGCAGCATCCGGTGAGATATTAATAACATATTGACCAGTCCGACCTTTAATAATATTACGAACGAACGAGAACAAGAACGTCAACGTAGGCCGTAGACTGTAGACAATTTTCTATCTTATTCAGTACATGACCACCGTAAAAATGGGTTTTGTCTATTCTTGGTAGAATAGAGATAGAATTGTCATGCTACGCCCGTATAAAACGGTACAAATCTTTCCACAATTTTTAGTTCTGACTTTAATCTTTCTACAGTCTGTGATTTTGTCTATTCTTCCGTCGATAAAACCCATTTCTACGGTGGTCATGCTATGCGTGCTGGTACATGTTGACAGGCCTACACTTAATTTAATTTATAAATGCATGCAAACATCATGTTGGATTATTGATATAAAACTGATTTACATCCGTCACCTCACACTTCAGGTCCAGTTGAAAACCAGCGTCAGGCACTAGTAGCCTAGCATTTTGCTGAACTGGGCCTTTTTGGCGCAGCCGCGAGGCACACTACAATGCTAGTTTCTGACTTTACACCTTACCTATACTTTTTAAATTTATTTTTATTTTACTCTTTCCTGCTGTATACCTATTGTGTGCCTTTTAAACTGTGCTAAATAAATGTATTTTTTTTTCTTTCTTAACACCGTCCTCCCATACCTATTAACACTGTAATTTGAAATCATTGTAAATACCAAGTATTTGAAAAGAGTAACCGTGGAATTTCTTGCCGGCTCTTCTCCATAGGAATCAACTATTTGGAACCGTGCACCTAACTTCTGACGTTTCATAAGTGCCCTTGTAGGTTTATGTGAAATAAAAATATTTTGATTTGATATGATTTGATTGCCGAAGACCAGAATAATTTTAAAATTAAGAATGATTCGAGGGTATCGCATGGAAGAGAACAGTCTTCTATGGGGCAATAGTGCTGGTATTATTATCCCATTTGTAACGCAACACGTTTCTATTACAGTTGTTATTGAAGGAGTTTCCTCATAAAGGAGGAGGGTAAAGATTAGAACATTTTTCGCCTATCATGGTCATGAAAATTCAAAGTATTTATTGATGTCATGTTATTCTGTTTATGTGAAGCTTAGGTATCGACCTTCACATCCATTCTAAAATAGTAAGAAAAAATTAGCAAGTCATATAAAAAAAATCATCAAACTTGGCAAATTCTTTGAAGTTTTGTTATTTTAAGCACTTTTTCTAACTTTCATTAAAAAATAAACTGTTAAGCGCTTGATGCACCAGAAAAAATTAATGCTAGTTAAAAAGCCTATTGTATTTGAGAGACTTAACTATATGATGGTGCATAAAGCACATAACAGTTTGTTATTTAGTGGATTTTTTTTTTGGATCTGCGTTTTAGTTTTTTTTTTGCCGCTAACTGTCGAAATTAATGATATTTTTCACTTTAGAGGGATTTATTTTTTGTAACAATTATTATATTTTCCAATTGTTGTTTACGCTACCTATCGCATACCAATTCGTATACCACTACTTACTATATAAATAACAGCGACAGAAGTATTAAAAAATAATCAAGATAGATCGTATTTTTGAAGCAAACGCAAGAACCCATGCAAAGTTAATTAAATTGGTCTGGCTTTGGTCCCAGACAAATCCTCAAGAGAGGCCCTAAAGCATTATTAGCCTATCCATGATTCACTATGAAATCGGTCCAGAATTGTCGGAGGTATCACGGAAAATACATATAAAAAACGACTTGAGAACCTTTTTGAAGTCGGTTAATTAAACGGGTCTAGAATATAGAGCAAAGAATCATACACGTTAAAGATCCTCCAGTCAGCAAATAAGAGCTCATGCTCAATGAGCTATAAAGATTGTATAGTACAGTAAGAAACTCAAAAAGAAATAACTCTCCTTCTTGCTTATGGAATGTGTCGATAGCCTAAATTTACCCCAGGCCTAAAACTAAATTTCAACCAAATCGGTCGTAGATAACAATTGAAATATCCATCAATTTAAAAAAAAGATATCAAAATACAATAGATTCTAAATACCTAATAGGTACATACAGACAGTATTTAAGAAAAGAGCTTTGTCAAAATAACATGACAATCTTCCCACTCAGAGAAAAATAAGGACCATTTTATTCTATCACGTCAAGACCGTAACGAGAAAAATGTGTGCAGTAATACAACTTTATTTAACTGACAATACTGGTACTACTATTACTACTACGTTACTACGGGCGTAGTACGACCCCGCAGCCTTGATCGGGCGTTGCTCCCAAATTCGCAGAACCACGCGCAGAAGGACCACTTAAAATGAAACCCGAATACATGCACCGATCAAAACGCAATGATCTTTGCAAGTATTTTGGCAATGTAGATACCTACTGCTGACTTCTTCAGTTACTTTTACGTTTATTATTTATGCTATTACATAAATTGTTTTTTTTTTTAAATTAATAACACTATCAACGCACTTGTCGTAGATCAAATTCTTTTTCATTGAAGCTCACTCAAAAGCTACTAATACAAACTTTATAAAGTTTATCTCATCCGTTCAAAATCAGTTCACAATTGATGGAAATACATTAACAAAATATATACAGACGGATATAGAACTCCCTTCTTTGAAGTTGGTAAAACATAAGTAGATATTGTTGGTTAAATCCCAGTTGATCTTTGTGTGGCCCTTTTGCCTGCAGTTGCATTGTGTGTTTAATTCAAACTGTTTAAGGTGCGATTCCACTGCAAAGTTAAATATTTTGTTCGGAGTTTAGACTAATTATAGTAATATAATAATATCGTTTATTCGCAGACCTATTATGTGGTATTTTAACTTCATAAGTAGCCTATAATGTTCCCACTGGTGGGACACAGGCCTCCTCTCGGTGAGAGGGAGTGGGCCATGATCCACCACGCGGGCCCAGTGCGGGTTGGTAGATGTCACATGTCTTCGAACAATTGGTTCTAAGACATGCCGGTTTCCTCACGAAGTTTTCCATCACCGTTTTGAGAGCAGTGGTGATGTTATAATTTACACGAAGTATAGTGCTTGGTTATAGGTAAGTAAATATACTTTATTTTTTAGCAATCAGTTTGTTGTTCAGATTGTCCTTCGACACCTACCTCTATTAGTAAATCATCGTTCTATCTCTTAATTTACCGTCTCTTTGTATTTGTTTTTCATTCCTAATCCCATTTTTCTCAGTTCGTTCTCATAATTTTAGCAGTCTTTAGATAAATTAGAGCGATCCAAATAATTGTGTGGGATTAAATCGTAATTTAAGTCATTAATGCATCACGTAATGTACTAATTTGGGTAATAATTGTTAGTTTAGCAAGAGCTTTCTTCATATAAGTAAATAATAAAAGTCATAGAGGCAGAGTTCAGCTTAGTTACGGTCGACATAAGACAATTACCTTAGCAGCAAAATTGTCATAGAGCACTCACTAGACAAGTGTAAATGTAAGTGTATGCATCGTTATGGCTTCCACAAAACACAATACCGTATGTTACAGAAAATTACAACATATATATGTACTTTACATTTGACTACATTACCATAAATGATGTCCGACCAAATCCAACCGAGTATATCCGAAATGGTTGCCTTTATTATACAAACATAATAATTGGAGTCCAACTTGAGTTCTTAAGATCAATAAAGATGTATTAACATCTGATATAAAAGTCCTGTATTATAAAAGAGATGATGTAATTCAAGGTAATGCAGATAACTGTACAGAAAACCGAAGACGAAAACTCACGATCCGTAGTTGAACTGGCAAAGTCAAACAAAATCATTGAAATATTCGGCAGAATTCTCCAAATATATATATGCGTCGACCAAAGTATTAGTTTCTACCGCAATCCGCACCCAACGGCCGTGAAACGTTTGTATAAAGGCGACTAACGCGAAAATATCCGCAGTACAGTTACGTCATTATCTTCACCAATATGGTTGCCAAAATATGTGACGTATGCTTAAAATTTTTCTCGTAGGAATAGAGGCTAAGTATATATACAACGATCCTATAATAATGGAAGTAGGTACAAATACAATGCATTTATGGGCATTGATAAGATAAATGTGGTTGATCTGACAAAAATATAACTGGTCTAATAAAAATAAATGATAGATATGCATTATGGAAGAAGGAGATTTTTTATATCAAAATTTACCCCTTATTAGTTTGTCAATAATCTGGGTATTAATTACAGATCTAGCCTTCAAACGGTTCCTACCAAAAACACCTCGACATCAGAAGTCTCAAAATTATATCTGACGACCGAAATATACGTTGAAAATAAATATATGTACGGGTACCTAAAATGAAACCCAAAATATGGAAAAGGTTGAAACAATAAGACCATGGCTTCAGAATTCTGAAGGCTCGGCACTCTCATCAAAATATATTATCGTTTGAGAACTCTATAATCCGTAATAATGTGTAATGTCAAATACTACACTGCAAAGATATCCTAAATTTAGGTGTATAAAATCCAATATAGAAAATATTTGACGCCGATGCTTAAACCAACGATATCTAGTATGCCTTTGAAATTTTTGGGAGTTGGACGATGTTGTAATATGTATACAATTCCAATATTAATTAAAAAGTGTTACTTACCTTATTAAGAAGTAAATAAATAAATAACCATGTTGTTTAAAACCCTGGAAACTTACCCTTAAAATGTGATAGTTATTTATCACCAAATTAAACTTTAGCGGTCACTTTTATATGTACAAACACTTGTTAATAAGGCACGTCTTGACTTTTCACTGCACTCACAAACAAACAAAAATTGCACTGCAACTTTTAATCAACACTGTAACGCATTCCAGTGCTATTAAACAATATTCAAACTGTTATTTTACTTTTTATAAATATGTGCGACATATACTTTAAATTTTTAACATAAAGTTTGAATTGGTTACGAATTTAGTTTAAGTAAAGTTTACTGAGCTATTTTTAGAACGGCAGTTGGGGGGGGCGGACGCGGTGGTACTAACGTAACGATTTGCACAGTACCGTGGTTACGCCACGAGGTAACACTACCGCAACTTCTAAATTAAAACTAGTACTTCTGCTAAACTGTTCGCAGGATTTAGTATTAAAAAAAATTAAAATTTTTATTGAATTTGTTTTCGTAAATTTCGCGTTAAGATTATTATAACATATTTGGGTTGAAGGAAAAAAGTTCACAATATGGTTAATTTTAGCTCCGTTAGGTTAGTTGTCATCACAGAGCGCAGGCGCGGAATATTAACCACACCCTTCTTAGTATCACCCCTCTTATTACTAAGGAGTAAACTCTCCGACAGCCCATTGCATTGTCATTGTTGACAGACAGCAAACGTATTTGTAAAATGCAAAGATTTTATTTTTTTAGAATAATTTGCCTAACTTTTACTCTTAAACAGTTACAGAATGTTACACTAAACATTTTTTTCTTAAATTTCTGCGGTTTTCTTTGGTTGGTATCGACTGGTGATCGCCATAGCAACGGAGCTACGCTAATTTGCTGTTTTTAGAAGCTTTCATTTTCATCTTCAGAAGTGTTACACTAACAATACGTTTTTTTTTTTACTTGTAGAAATCGTTTAATTAATAATTTTGAGGTAATTGTATGTTCATGATCTTTAAAAAATATCACATAAATTGTTAAAACTTATTCTTTGTGAACTCGTAATGTAAAATTACAGTGAAAAGTTCAGATAGATAGAGTACTTTTTTCTTCAGAACCATCGCGGCGAACTTGCTGCCCGTACTAAGTTATTCATGGAGTTTGACCCCTCGATTCAAATAGGTCTTCAGTTCAAGCAAACAGTTTAATAATAAATAGGTTTGACTTGATCTGCACTTTCATTGCGCTTTTGACACTCCATTAAATGTTTTTTTGCTGTAATCTTAATACTTATTTGGTTTTCTACATATGAGAGGCATATATCCGAAACGCGGATTATTATTTAGACAGGATGGCAGCACATAAAAAGTGAATTAATATTTTAATTTTTAGGGTCTTTGTCTGAGTCCCCTAAGAAATGTAAATCATAGTTCGCGCCATCTAGCGGCAGTAATTTGGAACTCAATATTGCTGAAGGAACCCAAAAAACATAGAAAAACAGCCAAAAGGTGTCGTGAGACACAGGTTTAGAATGAAGTCCCTTTCGTAGTATCTTATGTATTAAATACTTTGATTATATACCTATTAAATAACAGGCAAAATAAAATAAAGGAAAGAAATTTGAGTGATTCAGTGAAAAAAAAAAAACATAGTAGCAAAAGTGTCGTGGAGATCAAAATGTTACACAATTTTCGTAAGAGTTTAGAGTACGTCCATGCGATATGGAACCTCGTTCTAATAAATTCAGTAACTGCATTTCACTTTGTCTATGATGATTCAGGATCACAAAAAAAAGAAACGGAAAGTGCTCACTGGGCATCAAAGAATTCGTTCGCATCGCTGTCGGTGGGAAAGGTGCCCAAAAGGCTGGCAGCGTTGCCAAGTTGGGTGGCAATGCTGATTTTTTGACCTAAAAATAGGCCAGCCCTCTGGTCATGTGAAGAGTCAACCAACCCCTTGGCGATGTTCCGGAATACTCGATGAGCACTCGGACCCGGCCCTAATGTTTCAACCCCAAATGGCTCAAATGGATTAATTCATTTATTATGTAATCAGTATTTACTTTAATTCAGTGAGTTATACCGAATTTGGGGCAATTGGCGTAAGTCCACGTTCGCACGGAAATGTTTTCGCGCACTAGATCTTCATCGCATTGCTTAGCGCGTAAAGTTGAAATTCCTCTGTGCGATAAAGTCATTCTGCGAAATTTTTATGTCCCTGCGTTGATGGACGTTACTTCACGTCTTAAAACCACCTATGGTAGTAGTTGTATTTAGTAAATGTATGTCAAGTTGAAGTTATGTATGTGTTCCAGGTTCAAATCAAATCAAAATATTTCTATTTCACATAAACCTGCACTTATGAAACGTCAAAAGCTAGATGCACCGTTCAAATTTGTTGATTCCTATGGAGAAGAGCCGGTACGAAATTCCATGTTGGTTACACTAACCATATGTAATTTATTTATATACTTCACTACATAGTATAAAACAAAGTCGCTTCCCTCTGTCTGTCCCTTTGTATGCTTAGATCTTTAAAACTACGCAACGGATTTTGATGCGGTTTTGATTCAAGAGAAAGGTTTATACGTATAATATGCGGGCGAAGCCGCTGGCAAAACCTAGTTATCTATATACGTCAAAAAAAAGGAAACTGAATTACAAAAACAAATGTACTAAACATTTATATGTTATGTATCGCTTTCTGCGAATTTTCCCGGGCAACCTTAGAATAAAATATATATATAAAAATGAATCCCTATTTCCCTTGGTCTCGCCATCACGCGTGAATGGCTGGACCGATTTAATTTTTTGTGTTGTTGTTGTGTTTGTAATTGTCAGGAGAAGGTTCTTATGAAAAAAAAAAAAAAAAAATTGCGCGGAAAATTTAGAAAATTTAAGAACACTTATTTAATAATACTTAACAGCCATATAATAGGACAATGTAAACTTTTTTAATGTAACATTATGACATTTGACATAGAATTGACAGAATGCGAGCTCAAATATCATCAAAGAGACAGGACAACGTCTGTCGGGTCAGCTAGTAAAAAATAAAAACCAAGTTGCCAGGACATACAAAATGGAGTTTTCATAGGTGAAAATAAGAAGTATAAATGAAAAATAATTTTATTTCTGTAAATAGGTTTGTAGGTACAAACACTTTTACACGTCAATCTTATTTTAAAATCAATGTCGGCGTTTCGTATCTGACTATTCTGAGAATAAAGTCCGAAACAGACTCATTCGCCACAGTCTCTTTACAGTCCAAATACGAGTATATCTTCGTCAGATCATACAAGGCCACATGGATTTCGGTCTATAATGGTTTTTTTTGAAAAAAAACCACCACACAGATTGAGTGAATCTGTCTAGTAAACGCATTTGTCTCCGAAGAGGAGCTCAACGATTCGACGAACTGTAACAAAGAAAGTACACAAGACTTACATATACAACTATAATAAATATCGGGTTTAAATTATAACAGATAAGAGAAAAGGTGATAAGAGCTAGAAAATATGTCCCTTGATGAGTTTATTAAACACAGGCAAGCCTTTTAATTTTAGAGGAACTGAATATTCATTTCACAAACGAGCGGCTTAGACAGTATAGGAATTTGACGGGAAGTGTTCTGGAATGTTCTGTCCAGCAGCATGTCGGCCCTGACTGTTATTTGTATCTCTACTGACTGCAGCTTGTGTGGTACCTGCATGCTTGTGTGGCACTTGCAAGTCTGTGTGACACTTGTATGTATACCTACCTTTGGGATATGTACTTCTATGCCCTTGTGGTACCTGTAAGCCTGTTTAACGCCTGCAACCCTGTGAGGCATCTGTATGCCTGTGTGATACCTACATGCCTGTGAGGTAGGTTCCTGTATGCCTATGTGGTTCTTGCAAGCCTGTGTAGCATCTGTATGCTTATGTGATACGTATAAACTTGTGTGGCACCTGCAAGCGAGTATGGCATCTGTATGCGTGTGACATCTGTAAGCCTGTATGGCAATTGTTCACGTCTCTAGCTTTTATGGCACGCATTCGTTTCTCGGTTACATACTCCATTCGGTTTTAGAAGTCACTACTAAAACCGAAAACGCTACTACTCCAGTACCTATGTTAAAGAACGAAAATGTTTTAAAGTTGGGTTGGTACGTTTAAGCAAGAATTTATGTCATCCTGTGTCAGTTATAGCATGTGGGTTGCTACATTCGAAGTAAGTAGGTATGTTTACTTCTGTAAGTATTCTACAATAATTTAAGTGGTTTTGCAGGATAGTAGTATTTCGACCAGATGGACATAGTAACGTATACGTAAAACTAATTTTGTGGGTTGGTACCTTACAGCAAAAATAAGGTAATATTTTAATGATATTAATGTAATCGATATTCAATGTAAACAACTCTTTTAAATTTGTGATGTCTATATTTTATTTATGAATCATTTTTTGTAAGAGTTACTTCTTTTTAGAATATATATATATATCAGAAAGAGATAATTAATAGATCAGTGTGCCCAATATAAATGACAAACCTTGATTCAAAATGATTGAGCCACACTGAGTAGATGTGGTATCCATTTCCCTATTTTCTTTACTTTTCCTACTATGTTAAGTCCGCGATCGACAGTGGCCTGATTACAGTTGAGCTTATTTGCTACTTCACGCGTGTTTGAATATGGGATAGCTTCCACAAATACGCGTAATAGATCAAGATCCAGTTCAGGTGGTCTATCTGACCGAAATCTTACAAACCACGTCTTGCACGTTGCTGCTGGGGGCATCGCCATCAATTACAGTCACTATGTTTTGACTTGCTTCAGCCGCGCTATGACCCAAACAGAACTCATATAAAGGAGCATATAGTATCTCAATCGAAACTTCAGTCATTATTAGATTACTGAAATTGTATTCCGCTCTCAGATTAACTGTACTGTTACATCGAAGTCTGCCCTTCCCACCACCAAGAATTGGAAAGTTCTAGAAAAATGGAGATATTTCACGAAAATGGCTCAATGCTTTTGAATCAAGGTAATAACTAACTCGCCTCCATACTCCGCCTTCCTATCTAAAGCCGTGTCCCACGACTGACCTTGCGACGTAACCCTTGGCGATGCACACATAGCAACAGTAGCGATCGGTACAGCGTTTCCCATGTGCTACAATCTAGCCGACTCATGCACTGAGTAGGTATGTTCTCTACCGTATGATACGGCCGATCTCTTCTCATGTTTAATGATGTCATAGCTCCATATCAGTGCAATTTTTATCAGTTCCGATGCAGAAATTGTAATGGTTTTATAAAAATGCTATTACACACTTTTTTAGGAATGACTTTAAAATGTGATAGAAGCATACTCGTCCGTCTATAGCGACTACTGAAGATAACGTGCGTTCTGTGTGGCTAATCATAGAAGCTGATAAAAGGGTCCCATATGTTGAATCTGTTGAGATTCATGCAGCTTGAGGCATTGGTAGGAGTCAAGTACCACTTACATGAGCATTTAGGCAACAGAATGCTTAGTGCTAGCAAGCTAGCTAGCACTCAATAATTGAAAAGTATGACGAAGGTGATTCGAATGCTGTATATGACATCGTCATAGGTGATGAAAGTTGGATATATTGTTAAGAACCTGAAACCAAAAGACAACCAGCGCAATCGATGTTTCCATTCCAGTATCTGCCGACAAAAGTAAAGAACGATCGAAGTCAAGGAAAAAGGTAATTGCCTCATTTTTTGGACGGATGTGGCATTCCGCAACTATTATCCTAGAAGATAAAAGGACTGTTACGGGTGGTATGCCAATCATTGTTGACAAGTTTTTTTGGAAAATATTAGACAAGAGCGCCCAAAAAGCAAGATTCTCCTCTACCAAGACAACGCTCCAGCTCACTTCGCCAGACATACCACTGAATATTATTATATCGAAGGTGTGGAGTTAGTAAATTATTCTCCTTGCAGTCCCAATATGGCATTTTGTTACTTTTATTTACTTCGAAAAATAAAAGATTAACAGAGAGGAATTCATTGTATGCACTTTGAAGATGCCGTGGCTACGTATGAAAAAGAAACTCGGGTAAGTTAAAGCCAAAGTTAAGCCTTTGTTTGTGAATTTTATAATTGTTGGTTTTTGTAAATTTGTATTGGCAACACTGACACTGGTCTTTCATCTTACAGGAATTGATTTAATCCGAATACTATATCGATGGAACAAAAACGATGTTAAATTAACTTGCAGGTGAATTTAAAACACAGCGCCATCTAGGAACACATCAGTGAGCCAGGCATGAGTACGGTGGAACGCGGTTTATTTAATGTGTTAACAGATAAAATAATCTCAAAGAAGGCTCAGTAAAATGAGATAATGGAAAAAAAAAAACGATGGAAATGTGGACAAGCTACACGTTTTGAAAGGATTCTACACAACCTTGTCGCGCGGTACGGATTTTGTAAATATGGCGCTGGTACGAGGTTACCTTGTTGTGTTCTCTACCGTGATGATAATGCTGTCTTTGTCGGGCAGGGCGGCGGTACCCTGCGCGCGCACCTTCTGACCCTACGGTCAGCGTCGCAAATGTCGTCTTCAGTTCCATATTTCCTAGTGTCGTGAATGACCGTACTTTGTTGATTAAAAACATTTCAACATGGAGACTTTGGAAACTTTGGATGATATAGACATGGAGGAATTTATTAATGAAATAGAAATACGTCCTGCTCTTTGGAACACAAAATGTGCTGTTTATAATGATTTTCTGGAGAAAGAAGTCTCTTGGGATGCACTGTATAACAAATTCATTAAAGACTATAAGAACAAAACTGCGGACGAAAAGAATCATGCAGGTAGGTATATATTTATTTCATAAGCTAAGCTAAGCTGAGTTCAGGTTTATTACAATTATAAGTATCCTTGCAAAGTAGTCTGAATACTCATCACGTATCGATACACTGCCAAACGCTCAGATTGTTTATCTCGTCGACTGTCTGTCGGTCTTGAATTATTGAGTTACTATTAGTTGCATCATCAGAGATACGTTTCAAGAAATTGTGTGAAACGCAGACTATTTTAACAATATCTTCGCAAACTTAGATGAACTTAAAAAGGGAAGATACGTTACGCTCTTAAATTACCATTAAATGTAATTTAAAATTTATTTTTAATATAAATTAATACTTATATTATGAATTGACAGTTCAACAACATTCATTGCGTTATTAACGCTGCTGAGTAGACGAAATGTTCGGACATATGGAACAATGCATTAGCAATATCCTTCAAAATTATTCAAATTCTGATTGATAGCGCGTTACCCAGTTAGGGCCAACATCAATGTTTATGAATTTATAATTTGAATCACAAAATATATTTACCAAAAACACAAATAATACACATCAAACAAATATAATATTCAAAAATATTGCATGCAATTTGCAGTGAATTTTTTCGTAACTTTATTGCATAAAACTTCAGTAAAGTTCATAACCACTTCAAAACGTGCGAATTGCATAAAATGTATTTCTGGAGTTGTCAGTTCACCCACAAATAAAATAATTTCGTGCTAGTCCGGGGACAATTTCGGGTAATAAGCCAATTACAGAAGTTTGTATTTGTTGTACAACATTGAGCGATTCTTAATAAATCTTCCCTTTTCAATTTACGTATACAGATTTCGGTCAAGATTTTGTGAAACGCGTATCTTTCACATGTGATGCCATTCAGTCACAGTGCAACCAGCGGAACGGTACCTGTAAAAATATTTTTTATTTAATTTCAGGTTACTTACTTAAAAGAAAATGGAGAGACCTACGGGATTCATACGCAAAGACGTTCTATAAACAGAAGAAATTGAAAAGTCGAGGAATAACAAAAAAAATTCGCAAGTCCGCTTATTATGATCGGCTAACCTTCTTGGCAGCAGTTCAAGAAACTCGAGTTGATAAAAAAGAAAATTCTAGTTCTTCTAAAGACAGTTCGAAGCCGTCGACGTCGATCCCTTTTCCCTTGAAAGGAGGTTAATCAACGCTGATACGATTTTTAACACCCGACGGAAACAGAGGACGCTCAAAAAATTAAATGGTAAAAATCCCTGACATAAAAACATCTAAGAAGGAGAAAAATAATATGTATTGGACTATTAAGTTTAAAAAAAATTGTACGTAATATACATCGTCAGGGGACGTCAAACAGACGCAGCTCAGAAATAATAAATGTATTGTAGACAGGATAACATTTTTATTTAAGGAGGTTGGGGATAATCTTGGGGATATTGTTTAATGGATACAGTATGGCCTCAGGAGTTACCACATATCAATTTTATATACGTATTTAATCAACTTTGTGTATCTTGATTGTATTTTAATACACTGTAGTTTATATAGCAATTAGTGATAAAAGAATATGTGTAGAGGGGGAGGTACCATAACAATGAAGTAAAAAAAAAAAGAACTAAAAATATTTGGTGTTCTTTTTGGCCACCGACTTCCGCAATTAATGTTATTTTGCACTTTGTTGTGTTTTTTTGCAAGACGGTAGGTTTTGTTTTGTAAAAAGGTTTTTTAAATATTTTTTGTTACATAATTTCGAAGGCCCCACCGAATAATCGTGTAAGAGAAAATTAACAACTTTCCAGCAAAAAATAAAAACGTTCAAGCTTCAATAACGCTCATTTAATTATAAATAGGTATAAACAATGTGTAATCGAATTATAGGTAAAAAAATAAACTATAGACTTGTATATTTAATTTTTTTAAAACATCAACAAGTTTCAAGAAATACATGAAAAGCTGTTTAATGTTTTTGCTCTTGTGAAATTAGCTTGACTAGGTCACATTAATATGTATATCATTACACGTTTATTCGTGTAATAATACACAACGAATAAATCGTACTGTAATATTACATTATTATTCTCCCTAAATCAAGTTTATTTTTGAACCTAACTATAACTATTTACACGCTTGTTTACAGTACATTGTTCTGCTATTATATGATTGGAAAGATCGTATACATTTATATTAGAGTTAATAAGATCAGTTTTCATTTATGTAATAGGTTTTAACATGTTTATTATTGTATACTTAACGACTCAAAAAGCATGTAATAATAGCATAAACAATTATTCCTATAATTTTAAAATCGGAGTCGGAGTCGGAGCGGTACTATTGAGTTATGATTTATGACCTGTTAAGGTCAGAGATTTATCAGTCCTCCAGATATCTGTGCATTATCCAGTTTTATCATTCCATATTTAATCATTATAAAGGATAAGGACATACATTTTTATAATATTTGATTCTTAAACTAGAGGTATGAAATGTAATCATTAGATTTTACTTGAACTAGGAATAAACTTTTATCTCAGGTGAATCACTCAAGCTATTCATTAAAAAAAAACTAGATTTCCTTAAACATATCCGTAGTAAATAACTTTCTGACTTACTCGTAAAATAGTGATTCTATTCAGGTTAAAATAGTGTGCTTACCAGTTTTTCTGCATCATCGTATAATAAGTAATTTTTTGATCAGGATTACTTTTAATTTTTTGTACTGAATTTGTCGTGTCGACAAAATATATTGATTTCATAAATGACGTAGTAATTTCATTTTAGTTTTAAGGTTGTTCATATATTTCTTATTTTTTTTTACTGAATTACAGTTTATTTTTCTTTGATAGCAGTCTTTACGATAAGGATTTTTTTTAACGAAAATAAAACTAAAATGTTTTTGATTATTAATATTTAATAAGATTTATAATTTTGACTTATCATATGACTTAGAAGTCTAAAATCAGTATTGTTTCATCTAGCGATAAGAATTGAGTAGACATGTGTATTAAATTTAAATAAAGATTTCAAAGTATAAATAATAGCTTACTTTAATATTGTCAAACCCTTTGGTATCAAAATTCTCTGAACATTCTTAGGTATATATAAAATCTTTTATCCTCGGGTGAAGTGCATAAAAATCATTGAATTTATAGAATACATTTGTGTGTCCGAATGAATGTTTTACATCCAAATGATTTGTCGAATTATTTATATACACCTAACCTAATAATTACAGCTTTTGATGAAAATTTAAGATATAGAACGCAAAATGAAACAAAGGTAGGGACCAGGGCTATCAACTCCCGGGTGTTACCACTGTGTGGATTGCCTGGAGGACACGGTGGAGCATACGATGGAGGTGTGCCCTGCCTGGGCGGAGCACCACTGTGTCATCGGGGAGGCGATGGACGGCAGCGACCTCTCGCGTCGTCTCTCGTCCGGTTCTTGTACAGGCCATGGTTTGCTGAGAGTAGGCTCCACTTCATTCTGACCGCGCGTAGCAAATTTTCCCTAAGGTGCAAACTAAGTATCCACACCGCGGTCATACGCACGTGATCGTACCGTCATCATGACTTACTTGACTTCGCGTACGTAGTCTTCGCGCACGCGAAGCCTCACTACATCCATAGAATGCAGACCCTTCAAACCCGTTTAATTAGAAAGGTTAGGAGAGACCCCTTCTATGTCTGAAACGAGAATTACCATCTACATCTCAAAATGCCCACCATTCAGCAGTTCATGAAACGCCTTTCTGAGCGTATCTTCGACTCTGCTGTGAAGCACCCCAATCTCCTGTTCGCGGCAGCCACCCGCTACACTCCCTCTCGCACCTACTACATTTTTTATAGCTTAAACTATAGCTTGTTAAGTCAGATACAGACAAGGGGTTATAGAAGAGGTCCTAAAAACAAAGTCGATTAGCAAACGCATGCCTAATCTGAGGCTTTATGCAAACCAAATCCCTTTTTCTCTTGCCGGAAGGTAGGTACTGGGTCAAAAGGAAGTGCAGTGTAATACTATACTTAAAATGAATAATTGTCTTACTGTTAGTACATTACATGTTATGAAGAGCTGGTGCGTAGGAAATCTAAAACCTTTAGATATATTCATTGAGCGCGCTCAAGAGGAAGTACAATTATTTTTGCAGCACAACACTATGAAGTTATGCAGTAGGTAAGAATGGATTGGCACAAAGTCGTTTATTTAATTTATAGTCGGCTATGTTCCAAATATTATTAAGAACATATTAATTTGGGAACAGTAATACATTGTAATTCGATGTTTACGGAAATTTAGATTAGAGTCAATAGTGAACACCAAGATATTTCAAATGTATTATAAGAGTAGGGGAGACCAAAGAAACGATGGATGAACTGTGTAAATGATGATATATATAGAATATAATAATAGCTTTATTTGTTCCTTACAATTTACATTTTTCTAAATGTTGTTAGTTGTGTTAATAATTTTCTTATCTAGTATGTTAGTATAAATTGTTAGTACCTATGTATGTATTGTTGTTGTTGTAAGGACCGCTCAGGCGGTGAAAGCCTCCTCCATTTCCTTCCATTTTTCTCTATTTCTTGCCAGTCTGTGCCAAGTGATTCCAGCCGTGGCAACTATGTCATCACTCCATCTTTTGAATGGCCTTCCCTTTCGTCTTTTCTTGTATATTGGGTACCAATTCGTGACAATTTTGGCCCATTTGTTCTCATTTAATCTTTGGACATGCCCAGCCCATTTCCATTTCTGTGTCATTATGGTTTTTGCTATGTCTTTTACTTTGGTGATTTTTCTGATGTCTTTGTTTCTGACTTTGTCGCTTAGTTTTAGGCCCAACATACTCCTTTCCATGCTATTTTGGCACACTTTAACCTTGTGAGTCTGTTTTGTTGAGAGTGGCCATGTTTGCGAAGCGTAAGTGAGACAGGGTATTAAACACGTCTGCATGGCTTTTGTTTTCAGTGTGACAGGGAGACTGCTCTTGAATACTTCTTTTAATGCCCAGTATTTGTTCCATGTCATTTTGATTCTTCTGTCTACTTCTTTATCGTTGCATGACTTGAAAGATATTAAATGGCCCAAGTACGTGTAGTCTTCGACGTATTCTATTTCTATTGACTTTGTCTTTAGTGATATAGTTTGACTATTTGTCATTGCTTTCGTTTTCTCTCGGTTAATTTCTAGACCTACTTTTCTGCTCTCTTTGCTAAGTGACTGAGTGATATATATAGAAAGCGGGTCACAAATGAAATGACGACTAATAGACAAGTTGCGCCGACCCCAAAAAAATTGAGCAAGGGGGGGAGAACGATGAATTTCCTGAAGAGGTTTTACGTATGTTAGTTACTAAAAAAGTTTTTAATCTTACTGGCATAAATAATACTGGTATGAACAAAAACAAAGAAACAAATCTGTGACATTCCGACATAACAAATGAAAAACGCCCACGTTTTTCTTTTTGTCATTCTTAACAATTTTATTTTGACATTGAACACACGCAAAATAAATTTACATGATTTTTAGAGTAATTTAAAATTTAACAATCATGTTTCTGTTCGTCAAGGTAAAGATAGTGATATGTAGAGACAGTATTATGTTTTTGTAATTTTATTTTCGTTGATAGGATTTGTGCATAGCAGGTACAATGGACAGTATGTCGGTGGTCAAACTTTGACCTTGAGCTAGCCTACCGAAGGTCGGAGTTTCAATAGACTAACAAGCCAGCTTATACTGGTTTTGGTATCTCCAACGTGCGACCTGTGGGGTTATTTTATGGCGCAAATAATGGCAATTGATCACAAGGGTTTTTTTCCGCTAACCACGTTCTTTGCGCTATTGACGTTTTTGTGCTCACGTAGTTTCCAAACCTACGAAATTTCCTTCAAAACCATCGGATTGTGATTGTGTCAATTGGTAAGCTGTGCTGGTGTCCAAAATCTTCATGTTCACAGGCATTGAACTACATTTTAACGCTCTGTGTCATTTTTCTTCCTCCACTAGCTTCTGCCCGCGAATTCGTTCGCGTTAAATTTCTTTTTCCCCCTACCCTTCCCGTCGCGTCGAATCGCCTATCCATGCGATTTTCCCCGTTTTTGCAACATTTTTCATTACTGCTCCGCTCTTCTTGGCTATAGCGTGATGTTATATAACTTGTAGCCTTTCTCGATAAATAGGCTACGCAACACAAAAATAATTTTTCAATTCGGACCAGTAGTTCCTGAGATTACCGCGTTCAATCAAACAAACTCTTCAGCTTTATAATAATATTATATATTAGTCTATATAAATGTTTCCTATTAACGGTTATAGAACAGGTATGGACCTATTCCGTATCTTTCTATGCCATCTCACTAGATTAGAAACCTACTTACATGCAAAATAAATTATCTTGTTTATTTCAGAAAGCCTGTGGTCGGTATCCAAATGCAAATGCACTTCGCTCACAAATACCACTAAAAAGTAAGTCAAGTATACCGTTTGGCTTTCACGAAATCTGTTTTCAAATTCCAATATACTCGTACATTTGATTGGTATGTGCAATTCAATGCGGCATTTTCAAAGCCACTTTTTTAATTACATTTTCAACTACCCCTACCTTTTTTTTGGGTGGGAAATCATCAAATCATTTCTCCCACTCTGGACGGAGCAGGAGGGCGTGCCAGATTTTTACTGACTAAAACCCACGCGTATTCCTTCAGTTGCCTATATGCCAGGGCCACGGTTATTCTTTCGAACAAATCTCGCGACCCTGGCGGGAACTAACCTAACCTAATCTAACAATAAATGAGCTGTTGTTTACAGTTTTACATATTTTTATTTTTCATTTAGGTAGTCACCGTGAAGCCTCATTCACAATCCATGATCACTGCCACGATTGCGTGGTGATCGGTGCAGGAGGCGCAGGTCTCCGAGCTGCTATCGGTCTTGCTGAGGCAAAGTTCTCAGTAGCCTTGGTCTCCAAGCTGTTCCCCACTCGATCCCACACCACAGCTGCTCAGGGTGGCCTAAATGCTGCTCTTGGTAAGTGCAAAACTGCGATCTTCGCGGTGCCTCAGGTAATATCGGCGCCAGGGCTAGAGATTTGTTAAGGATGCACTAAGGTAGGTCGCAAAATTCAAATTGTCTTACGTTTTTCCGTAATTTACAGGTGAGTGCCGGTTTTTTGTATGTTTGTCAAAATGTGATTACCAACCGTAACAAATATGGTTTAATAGAATTTACATAGTCAATACAACCGTCCAAGTTCATTTAATTCCATTTAATGACTTTTTCACATAATAGTCATTCAATGGGATAAAATGAACTTAGTTGGGTTGTAGAGATGATTTTAATGATTCTACGTGATTCATATTCTGTTCAATATACAGCCCGAAACTAACGTGCAAATTTCAAAGAACTGTAGAACATTTGAATTTTGCGGGCTGCTACCCTGGGGCTTTCCTATAAGTGGAGACCTTGCCTCAACTTCAGACATTCCGCATCTAGAATGAAATCATTTCGAGAATTTAGTTTGTCGGTCTGGTAATCGCTGCATTTGTTTGGCATTATTATCTTTTTTGGAGGTTCACTTGTGGAGCACAAATATTTTATTATTTTTTAGTTTAAAATCACTGAAGTAGTCTTCCATAAACTATGCCACAAAATCTGTTCTGTAGAATGGGCTGGTGTTCGCAACTCCACCCTTGACCGCGTATTTTGCGTACGGAAAAAACAATCTGTTCTTTTGCATGTATTATTTTTTAATGTAAGTGTGCTTGCCTTTTCGTAAAAAGTTGACTTTTTTTGTACAGGAAGTATGCATGCAGACGATTGGAAATTCCACTTTTATGACACAGTCAAAGGATCCGATTGGCTTGGCGATCAGGTACTAGCATGTTAATTTTTAATAATAATAAATGATGATGGCCAGGAGGGTCCTTATTTTGCTAATACGATATCGGATGCAACATTTTCGAGCATCGGTGATAAGACTACATATCCTGCGGCCAAACACTCACGCTGTGACCGTCAACAACCGCCAGATATGGAGACTCAGAGAACATTTCCTAGAACTAGGTTTCTAGGTATCACCAAGATGTGGTCGTAGTGAAGAAGGGCCTGATCCTGCTCTCTTTGGCTAGACATAACTGGCGGAATTAAGCAGAGTTTGCACTAACGTTTATAAGGAGGTGTATAGCTTACCAAGTTTATAAGGAGCAAAACAAGCACTTTAAAAGTCAAAAGATCTGCCAGTTAGTCGAGAACATGTCACTAATCCAAATCCATGCATAGAAGCACGGACAAGAAAGCAATCTTTTTGTTTATTACCTGTCGATTCACAATAGGTGTAGTCTGTTACATCACACGATACGACGTAATTCGTGTTAATTTAAGACGGCACGACACGTTATCGTGTAGTGAAAAACTTACAATGCCATCCTGCGCCATTGCTACATTTGGTTTCAATAACAGGTCATTAAAAAAATAGATGACGCTCGACATCGAGATAAACCATTTTTCAGATTAGCAAAAGTACATACATCTTTCATGTTGCAACAAAATTTCTTCTAATATATTGCAATTAAATTAAAGAAGGTTTAAAAATCATATTAAAAGTAAGTACCCTTTGTAAACGAGCTTATTACAAATTAGAGGATTACATACAACATAAGAATGCTTGGAAACGTGCTGGTCTCGCTCCATAGGACAGTCTTAGAGTTTATGAAACTGATTGCTAACTTAATTGTATTAGATTTATTTTTCCCCTATGACACTGATTTACATTCTATGATTACTATAACTCATACATTGATTTGTAACTTGTAAAATATGAGGAAATTTGTATTCTTGCCTTTGCAATGTTTGTATGTGGGCACCATGTATCTATCATATACACGTAATTAATTTATCTCTTTGCTTCTTTTTAATTTTTTTTACCTGTTATGGTATGGTAATTTAATTTTATGTGCATCGTCTTCACATGTAATTATATGGATATTGTATACAAATATTGAAAACATTAACGGTAGAGTTTCTTGCCCATTCTTCTCCATACGAATCTACCTTTTGGAAGGGGCAACTAGAATTAATTCTATTTTCATGTAACAGTTAACGTTCAAAAGTGCCTTTTGAGCCTATTTGAAATGCTTTGACTTTATCTTGGAAGAGCGTCGACATCGTATCGAAAACGTCGTGCCGTGTATCGCACCAGGATACGACGGTGTGTGTGAATTTTTAAAGATGCATGTCGTAAATGTTCACGATACGACGCCGCAACATGCCACGACGGTGCGTTGTCGTATCGTGTCCCTGCCCTTAGCCATATCTATATATATAAAAATGAATCCCTATTTCCCTTGGCCACGCCATCACGCGTGAACGGCTGGACCGATTTCACTTTTTTTTTTTGTTGTGTTTGTAATTGTCAGGAGAAGGTTCATATGAAAGACAAATTAAAAAAAAATCGCGGAAAATTAGAAAATTTAAGAACTCTTAAGAATACTTAACAACCATATAATAGGACAATGTAAACTTTTTTAAAGTAACATTATGTCATTTGACATAGAATTGACAGAATGCGTGCTCAAATATCATCAAAGAGACGGGACAACGTCTGTCGGGTCAGCTAGTCGAAAATAAACTCGGACGTCTAGCAATCAGCTTGTTCTTGACAGGACTCCATACACTACTTAACCCGAGAAGCACCTCGCTGTGTATTGGAATTGGAGAATATGGGTATGCCGTTTTCAAGGACAAAGGAAGGAAAAATATACCAGCGACCATTTGGAGGAGGAACGGTCAACTTCGGGAAATCTGTGGCCAAGAGAACATGTGCTGTTGCTGACCGGTACTATTCAAATCTACTTAAAGTACACACGCTAGAAACCATTACATTTATACAGGATGAAATTGAATACGTGCACCAAATTAATGAGTAGTGGTCGCTTGGTCGCCCAGTGATTGAAAATTCGATCATAATTAACAATATATGAAATTAACATACTGATTTGACATATTGTTTGATATTCAGTAAAACTATAGATAACTTATATTAATCTCTTCTCCTTTGACCGAGGTTGAACATTATGTATCAAACTCATGGTGGTGTGTAATAAAAAAAAAAAAAATTAACATTACACACCATGTTTTTTTTTTTTAATTATTTTAACGTATTTGTAATGCATTATTACATTAATATTTTAGTTTCTGCTGTCTTTTTCCATATATACTTCAGCTGTGGTAAATTTCATACCCTTCAGTCCGCGTAATATTCGTAAAAAGGGGAACAAAGTTTTTGCTTCACGTATTAATATACAGTTAACGTGTTGATATTTTGGAACATATCATAAGAAAACATATAAATCAAAACGTGTTTGGTTTCAGTACTGGTCATTCCCTACTCCACACACTTTATGGATATTCGACGAAGTTCAAGAACATCCAATTCTTTAACGAGTTCTTTGTGATGGACATGATGATCCAAGATGGAGAGGTGGTCGGGTGCCTCGCCTTAGACATGGACGACGGCAGTCTTCATAGGTAATTGATTCATGCAACAATATAACATTATAACTGTAATCCGAACGGTTTAGGTGCAGATGTAAAATATAGTACTCTCACATTCCGGTGGGTGAGATCAGTCCCAGGTAATAGTATACTATTATTTGGTACTACAACATATTGACATATTGTCGAGCCTTTTATCCTCCAGGTACGAATCCAGACAAATGGCTGCTGAAATTATTGATGGACAAATCCCAATTACACTTTGCCCGTCCCTAGGAATCGAACTCATAAAATCATAACGACACACAATTTTTCTTAAGCGAGAATTATGACAGACTCCAAAATCGTATGCATGTAAATCCAATCAAACGAATCTCGCCTCAACTGGAAGGATGTCCCTTGTACCAGGATCTAACAATAAAACAATCTTTTATGGAGAATGTAGTTATTCAGTCGTCACTTCCATTTTAGGCTTGTCAGCACGATCTGTATTGTTGTTTTGTTCTCTATCCTATTCGAAATTAGTTTGAGATTTCGAATTTATTAAAGTTATTATAGCCAGCCTATATAATCGTAAGGTTGTCTGAAGCAAACAATCTCTACATTATACACATCTCGTCATGATTTGACACAGTCGGGTGGCAAATTTAAAATATTGTGCAAATCGTAGTTGTTATTCCACCAGAGAAGTACTAATCTATGCTGCGAGAATTTGAAAACTAAGCTAGGAAATTATGTGACCGTTTGTGATAGTACGAGGAAGATGCGCAACTCGAGTTATGCGATGTCAAAACAACTCACTTATGAGGAAACAGAAGCGCTTTTAAAACACGTTACATAACACAATCGCACAAACACACACACATAAACACACACAAACACACACATACACACACAACTTAGAACTAGACTGTAGACAAATGTTTTTGCATTAATTATTTCTTTTGTTATGGAAGAGCGGAGCCTTCTCTTACAGGCTTTATTAGCTTAACAACTTAACAACTTCAGTGTCATGTATTTGTTAAAGAAATAAACTAATTTGTATTTGGTGTATCGGGAAGGCAAGGACAGTGGCTGTACTACACATTATAACACCACATGCGTCATTATCCATAGTTTCCATCCGTCCGAAGCACGCATCCTTCCATATAATAAAACATAGCTTGGTTGAACCCGTTTCCACCAGTGCCATGCTATGTGGACCAATGAATGTTATTGTTGGATAAGAAAATCATCCATAGCAACGTAATATATATAGCACATCTCTGGTTGATAACCAATCTAAGTAAAGGTAGATACTGAACTGAAGGGGTCTGCTACGACCGATGCCTGCCAGGGTCGTGAGATTCGTTCGAAAGAGTTACCGTGGCCCTGGCATATGGGCAACTGAAATACGGGTGGGTTTTAGTCAGTAAAAGTCTGACACGCCCTCCCGCTCCGCCCAGAGCGGGAGAAGTCATTTGATGATTACCCATGCAAAAAAAAAGGTAATGTCGGATGTACGACTCGGCGTTGTTGTTCAACAAATACTGCCCAATCGAATGTATCCACATAATGTGCTCATGTTCGGGTGAGCAGGTTGTGTGTAGCACTCCTCAGTTCGGGCAAGATTCCTTTTTAATACGATATTTACTGTACTTTTATAATTCTTGCTTAGGAAGTTTCCGCGGTTCTGTACACGAGTTAAAATGACCATAAGTAACAAAAAATAATGTATTATAGTAGAAGATCCGAATCTACATCGACCTTCACCGAGCTGATAATAGAAATATAGAATGTGCAAACGTAGGGTTGTCTATAATTTACCTGCAAAAACTACTAGGCTGCCAGGTATAAACAGGTATGTCGATGCCAGTTACTTTCACTTGATAAGATAATAGAAAAAAATTAATATAACCCTACGTTTGCACATTCTATATACTTTAAGTCCAGTACAAAATTTTCTTATCTTGATGTTGCAACATTTAATGAAAAAACATTTTTTTTTTTTAAATAATTAAAAATATTTTGTCCAGGTTTTTTTTTGACAACCCATTTTTAATATATTTTCTAATATACTAAATTTATTATAAAATAAGTTTTATTCTATTATCAGCTCGGTGAAGGTCGATTTAGGTTCGGATCTTAGACTATTATAAAATTTAACAGGTTTCAAGCTAAAAATACGGTAATGACATCCGGAGGCTACCCGAGAATGTACTTCTCATGCACAGCTGCTCATACCTGCACAGGTGATGGAGTCGCAATGGCGGCACGAGCTGGTATTCCACTTCAGGATATGGAATTCATACAGTTCCACCCAACTGGTTAGTAAAGGAAGTTGTTATTATTAGTTTAGTGATTATTGCTTTACCTTATCAAATGATGATGATGAGATAGTGATGTCCTAAGCAAGTGGTCTTAATGCCGATTTAATGTTAAAACGATATTTTTACGAGCAGTTTGTTCTGAAAATAGAACATCCTGATTGTAATGTTGCTTGTAAATTATTGTCGGCTTTAATCATCATGGCACAGTAGCATTTATTTGAATGGCATCATTGACATGAAAAACACAAAAGAAAGCACTGGCACTTGAGCGTTTTTTTGGATGGCAAATCATCATATGAATTCTCCCGCTCTGGGCGGAGCGGGAGGGCGTGTCAGACTTTAACTGACTAAAACCCACCTGTGTTCCTTCAGTTGCCCATGTGCCAGGGTCACGGTATCTCTTTCGAACAATTTCGCGACTCCAGCAGGCTCTTACCATGGTCGGCTCGTGAATCGGTGACCATCCATTACATAAACGGAAAACTCCTCCGTGCCACGGAAAGCACGTCAAGCCGTTGGACCCGGCCGTCATTTGTACTTTGATAGTCGTTACGAGGGTAGTCTGAAGGACGAAAGTTTAACAACCAGTCTTGCCAAGGGGTGTCATAATAACCTAGTAACTGGGCTGTGTAGATCATGTAGGCAGTCACTCTGTCAAATACTGGTATTTAGCTGGACCAGTTAGTATGAGAGCCGACCCCAACAGATTTGGGTAAAGATTAGGCAGATGATGAGATATGAATGATTAAAAATAACAACCGACTTCTTTCTTCAAATTATTTTTGACTTTGTAGTGTTTTTTTTTTTAAGGATCCAGTTGTTATTTTTTTGTTAAATGTTTTTATTTTTTACTTTTTAATTATGGTAGATACCTCGGGATCTCTTCTTTTCGCATAATGTTCTTTTTCTTAATATATTTTGGCATACCTATTTTGGCATAATTTGTTTTGCCATAGCAATACTTTACCATATATTTTTTGTGGCATACAAATTATGTTGTCATAATGATCTTGAAGCCTAATTTGTTTTGGCATAATTTTAATTCGTAAAATGTTTCTAGGTATAATGACTATTAGCATAATAGTATTTAGACATACTTATAAAATTCAATTTTTAACTCTAAATTAAAGTTAAAGTATTGTCTTAAAAATTCAATATGTTATGCTACAAAATTATGTGACAGAAACGAATCGCTCCAAAACCGACCGCACGTTGTCTTGTCTGCCCTACCCCTAGAATGTAATTTAAAGACGCGTAGGCGCGAAGGGGCGAAACGGCCCGCGAGCTGAGGAGCAGGTGGATTTGACACTCGCCACCGCGGCTGAGGCTGCGCAGCGAAACCAGCCAGCGAGCGGAAGCTGCGGTGGTGAGCGTAAAACAAATCTGCGACGATAAGCTCGCGTGGGACCGACGGAGCCTCGCAGCGCCAGAGCCGTGACAGAAACCATGCCTGCTGCATGTTGCATGCTTGCTTGCATGCTGCATGCTTGCTGCCAGCTTGTTTGCATGCTGCATGCCTGCTGGATGTATGCTTGCATGCTGCATGCCTCCTGCATGCTTACTTGCATTCTGCATGTTTGCTGTGTGCATAGTGTATAGATGTTTACTTGTTTATTAGTGTCTAACATTTTAGGAGTTAATTATTATGCTTCTTTATTATGCCTTTAAAAAATATGTATTAATATCATTATGCAAAAATATTTTATGCTTTAGAATGTTATGCTTAATCAATTATTATGGTTAAAGAAATTATGCTTAAAAATATTATGCGTAAGTTGTTATGCGTAAATAATGTTTGCGAAAATATACTTAGGAGAAAAAAAGTATGCCAAGTTATATTAGGTCTTAAAATTTATGCAAATGGATCGCACTTATCTAATCGCGTTATTCGTTCATTTGTCGCGCAAATACTTAATGCAAATTTAAGACTTATATGATTTTCACATGCGACTCCATTTTCCGAATGGAACCAAATTAAAATGAGACCATTCGGGAAGCACCAGCTTGCAAATAAAAAAAAACATCAAAATCGGTTCACCCAGTCAAAAGTTATGAGGTAACAAACATTAAAAAAAAAATATTATTGTCGAATTCATAAACTCCTTCTTTTTTGGAAGTCGGTTAAAGAGAAAGGCTTAATGTTATGTTTTCTTAATCATCTGCCTAGTCTTTTCAGAACTTTGTAAGTTTCATATTCCTGTCTAGATGAAATTGACTATTTGTAACTTATGTGAAGCGATTGGTTTTTTTTCCGTCACAGTCCAAACACTGGGTAACGATATATCTTGGGAAGACTTGCTGACCGAATTTTGGGCTTCTGGCTAGCTATAATGGCAGCCAAGATCTACAAGTGATGCAAGCATTCATGATGCTTTCTATCTCTACTCTCCTATGGAATAGACAACGCTTATTTACCCTTATCTAAATCTCTTTTCACGAGCTCGGCTAGACTCGGGGTTGTTGTTTTATAATATTAATTACTTACACAATATTGTATAGAATCAAGTTCTTCTAACTTAACAGACAGCTGTACTGCTGGGGAGTTTGTTGCGCCACTTCTTCTTCCCAGCTAAAGCACTAGGAAGTGGTGAAGGGGGCGGGCGTTTTGGGGGACTGTCGTAACTTTGACGTTCAAAAAGTGCTGACTTTCAGCCTAGTTTAAATAAATGACTTTTGATTTTGGTTCTTCGTAGCCAATGAGTTTTCCATAGCAAAGGGGTTAGCGATATTTGTATATATACTACCCAATTTTTCCGAATTCTTGTTTGATTCACAAAAAATATATGAAAAAAATTGTTTTAAATGAATCTTTCTTCAATAACAAAACATAATAGTTTTTTTTAATATCTTACGCAAACGTAAGTTTAGTCTACTGTTCCGTCGACAAAACTCTTTCCTACGGTTTTCGTTCTACTACACCGCTGACT
This sequence comes from Aporophyla nigra, assembly GCA_947507805.1. Lineage (NCBI taxonomy): Eukaryota > Metazoa > Arthropoda > Insecta > Lepidoptera > Noctuidae > Aporophyla > Aporophyla nigra. Next base: position 3,833,295 of record OX382291.1, on the reverse strand, counting down.
GATTGAAACCTAAAATTTACCGTTAGACAGAGGGGTGAAACCAATATTGGTAACTGGATAACGTCAAGTAACGTGTGATGTTGGACCATTCCTAAGGATGCTCAGAAAGAAAAATCCACCATTACCAGAAGGTTAACATACAAAATCAGCCTATACCGTTCCCACTGCTGGTCTTCTCTCGGTGAGAGGGACTGGGCTGTTATATACCATGCGGGCCCAGTGCGAGCTCGTAGATGACACATGTCTTCAAATGTTTGCTTCTAGGGCATGTCGGTTTCCTCACGATGTTTTCCTTCACTGTTTTAAGAGCAGTGGTGATAAAATTATTAATACAAAGAAAAACAACAAGGATTAAAAGTTTTTTAAACCTACATGTTTGGTACAGGAATTGGAATTAGGCGCTTAAATTAATTTATATTCAGTTTCTAAAAGAGTTATACAACGATGTATGTGCGCTTTCCCGAAATAAAACTAAAACATACCTAACTGGCGAAATGTGGGTGTACGATAGGTATACCTCTGCCCACCCCTTCAGGCAAACAAGATGTTGTTAAGCTACCCCCTCAGGCGCCCAAAGTGACTTTTGTCCCTTTTTTGTCGTTTTATTGTGTAAACAAACGCGTGCCACAGTCGTAAAAAAAAAACGACGCGCCATATGGCTGAGCGCGCACAAAGTATTTTTTGTTGCCTTATCGGTAACATGAGCCACCTTGAGTGATGTTTTTTGTTTAAGTTTATGAACGGCTCTTTCATCGTAAAAACTGTTTGTTTACACGATAAAGCGATGAGAAAGTGCACTTAAAAAATTGGTGCTCAAGCGTCTACGTTATGTTCCATCGGACAATGTCTGCACGCAAATTTCTAGATTGTTCCATCGAACAATTTTTATGTAACATTTCACTTAGATTTTTTCTAATAACAAAGTGGTTCTTTAGGGTCTTCTGAACCTTGAACAACAATTTTGTTTTGCTGGAGACGCGTATTGTTTTTTTTTTTTTTAATGAAACAACATTCGAGCGAAGGACAAATGGGTTGACTTTGTAAAGGAAGCCATATACAAAAACATCCTTGCCAAACTAGGAAATAAAACCAGAAACATAACAATTTAACACAGGCCGCGTGACTGGCATTAAGAAAGTCTTTCAAATTGCGTAAAAGCACGTGTCGTAACAAGCAACCAACCATGTGACTTAATTCAGAATGTCGCGACTTAAAAAATAGAAAAACATTTCATTTTATCGACATAATCGGTCCGATCCTATCAACTATGACGATTTTGTTCGGTAAAGCTAGTACTTGTATAACTTACTAAATCGGAGAGCAGTGGTGGTATCGGCCCCGACTTACGAGTAGGTCGTAGATTCGAACCCAGGCAGGCGCTTCAGTTTGTGTACATCATTTCATCACCTCTGCTCTCAAAACTGTCCGGCACCGGCACGTCCTAGAGCTAAAATTTCGAGGATATGTGACATCTACCAATTTGCACTGGGCCCGCGTGGTGGAATACGGCCCACTGCCTCTCAGAGCAGGCTTGTGTCCCAGCAGTGGGAACAGTATACGCTTCATATGTTATGATATTAAGTCTGTGGTACAAATGATTTTATTCAGATATACTTTAATGTGGAAAGTCGTAGTTTTATTTTGTTGCTTGGAAATCCTGGACGACTTTTACACCTTTTTATAGCATAAATTCAGTCATTGACAGAATTACTAGATTTTGACAGAAAATAAAACAAACTACGAACACAGAACTAATGATAAGATGACATAAAGAATTAATTGATAGACCGAGACTTCAATAAACTCATCAGTGGCGTATGAAAACTGCCTGAAGTGATCTGAGACTGTTACATTTTAGTTCTTTTGTCTTTAGTAGGATAAGACTATTTGCTTTTTGATAAGTAGGCTTGTGGGACACTCGTCTGTCCACGTACTGTAGAGGTTGTATGCATGATACAACCTCTACCTTACGATTGTACAGGCTGGTTATAGATTGTACAGGCTGGTTATAATTATGACATTCGAACCGTCATCTATATATATAAAAATGAATCCCTATTTCCCTTGGTTACGCCATCACGCGTGAACGGCTGGACCGATGTCACTTTTTTTGTTGTTTTTGTGTTTGTAATTGTCAGGAGAAGGTTCTTATGAAAGAAAAAAATTAAAAATTGCGCGGAAAATTAGAAAATTTAAGAACACTTATTTAAGAATACTTAACTGTATGTTTGGACAAAGTAAACTTTTTTAATGTAACATTATGACATTTGACATAGGATTGACAGAATGCGTGCTCAAATATCATCGAAGAGACAGGACAACGTCTGTCGGGTCAGCTAGTAATTAATAAAAATAATAGAGAAAAATCTATAAAATCAGGAAATTACTCTCAACCACCGGCATTCCTTTACCAAACCTTCTGAACCTCAACAGGTTTTTTTGAGTATATATATATATATATAAATATATATATATATATTTTTACTAAGTCTTAATTCGTTTGAGTTATGTATTGCCACCAGTAATTTTTCTTCAATAATCTTTCTTGACTCTTGCCAGAGTCGCGTATTAGTTCGAAGAAGTTACCGTGGCCCTATCATAGGCAACTGAAGGAACACGGGTGGGTTTTAGTCAGTAAAAGTCGCCGTGAAAATCAAGTAAAGTAAAGTGTTATGTAGGTGCGTAAGGACACAAGTGAAACAACTCACAGCTAATAGCACACTAGTTTAATCCTGCATTGGAGATTGGAGTGCGGACGCAGCGCACGATTACATACGCGCTGCTCACACATACATATACAACACTTCCCCCTTATTTGAACAAAATGATATAAAGTTGTGCAAAATACAATATTAATTAACAATAGAAACATACAAAAGTTACAGAAAAGGTTTATAATCTACCCTGGGAATGTTTCTCAACAGTCTTTCTGGATTCCTTGAAATTGGATCCGAGACTGTATTTGTGTCTGCAGACGGTGGTGATTGTAGATCTGCCTCGTCAGTTCCCTCCCCCGCGGGACTCTGTACCCGAGGGACACCAGGCAATGGCTCGCTCCGACTGTTGTTAAAATCATCTAGGTCATAATGATGTTGCGCCTCCGCCTGTTGTGAAACATTACCCTTGTCATCTTTATTTAATATTATTTGATTTTTATGCTTTTTCACATCACACGTCGAAATCAAATCCTGAATAAGGTAAAGTACTTTACCCAGTCTCTTTTTAATGATACCTTTGCACCAACGGAATGTAACATTATTTAAAAACTTTTTGTACATTATCTGATCCCCTGGCTTAAACACTTGTTTATTACAACCTCCACGTGTTTTAACTTGCGAACACTGTTGACGGTAAACATTATTAGTGAGGGATGTGAGAGAGGCTGAAGGGGTTTTCGGATTGATCAGATCTAAGCGTGACCTCAACTTGCGGCCGAACACTAGCTCGGCCGGTGAGAACCCCGTGACAGAATGGACCGAATTACGATAGTCAAAAAGATATTTTAATATATTCAACTTGCAATCACTTTTATTGCGCGAATGAATAACGCATGATTTAATACCTTTTTTAACGATTTTGACATAACTTTCCGCTTGCCCGTTACTTTCCGGATTGTAGGCCGGTGACGTCATGTGGTCGATGCCGTTTCTTAAACAAAAATTTCTAAACTCAAATGACGTAAACGCGGTGCCATTATCACTTACGATTGTATGTGGTAAGCCGTACTTGGACATAAAATCATATAGCTTCCCTATGACGTTTGTGGAAGTTGTAGACATAGTAACATCGTACAACTCCACCCATTTGGTGTATGCGTCTACAACTACGAAAAACATTTGATTATTTAGCGGGCCTAGGAAATCGATATGTATTCTGTAGAATGGCTTTGGTGGGTACCGCCACGGAATTATCGGCGTTCGCGGCGGGGACGGCCGTAACTGTTGGCAGATATCGCACGAGTTGATCATTGCCTCCAGCGCCGCATCTACTCCTGGGAACCAAAACCGTGATCTGGCCTCAGCTTTCGTTTTCACGATGCCCAAATGCGAATTATGCAACTCGTGTAAAATTTTTGAGCGTAACGTTTCCGGGATAACCACTTTATGTCCTCTCATGAGGCAACCATTTTCATGTGATAATTGTGTCCTACACAAATAATAAGGCCTAAAATATAAATCCGACAACAATTGTCTAGGCCACCCCTGATGAATGTAATTAATTACCTTTGCTAAAATAATATCTTTGGCAGTTTCTTTGCGTAATTCGTCCAATGTTACTGGTATGCTGCCTTCAACTACAAAATTAACATAAGTTGCCCGGTCGATAGGAGCCGCGGATGCGGCCGCGTGAGCGCCGCTGTCCCCCCGCTCCTCTATCTGTTTTTGATCGTGACGTAAACTCGCTCGTGACAAATAGTCTGCGTTATTGTCGGCACTTCTTACGTACTCAATTGTGTAATTATACGCGCTTAAGAACATTGCGTATCTTTGTAGCCTATTAGCCGATACTTCAGGTATGCCCTTGTAGGGGCCAAAAATAGTGATCAAGGGTTTGTGGTCGGTGCGTAATACAAACGGTATCGATCTGCCATATAAATATTGATGATAACGTTTAATGCCAAATATAATCGCTGTGGCTTCTTTCTGTATTTGCGAGTACCGTTTTTCGGCTGACGTGAGCGTACGGGACGCGAATGATATGGGACGTTCTAACATATCACTACCTACTTGTGATAAAATAGCGCCTAACCCAAATGGAGACGCATCTATCGTCAATATTAATTTAGAATTTGGGTCAAAATGTGTTAAAACTTGTTCCGACGTTAAGCATTTCTTTATTTCATCGAATGCATTTTGATGAATTGCTGTCCAATGCCACTTAACTCCTTTTTTTAACAAGTCGTACAAGGGACTGAGAATGCTTGATGCTCGAGGAACGAAATTTCGGTAATAATTAACAAGCCCTAAAAATGATTGCAAGGTGGCAATATTAGTTGGAACAGGAGCGTCTACAATTGCCTGTACTTTTGCCGAATCTTTCTTTAGACCGTTTTTGTTGATAATATATCCTAAATATTTTATTTCGTCTTTAAAAAATTCGCATTTGTCCTTTCGCAAAGTTAGTCCCGCGTCCTGAAGTCTCTTGAGAACTATGTGTAGCTTTTCCACATGCAAATCTTCAGTGCTTGCTGTTACCAACACGTCATCCAATAGGCATAACACTCCGTCTAACCCGGACAACACGGTCTCCATCGCACGCTGAAAAATAGACGGCGCGCTCGACAAGCCAAATACGAGACGCGTATATTTAAACAAACCTCGGTGAGTGTTTATACAGGTGATGTTTTGTGACTCATCATCGAGCAGAAATTGATTGTAAGCCATAGATAAATCAATTTTCGAGAACTGCTGGCCTCCGTGTAATTTTGAAAATAATTCGTGAACCGTCGGTAAAGGATATTGTTCTATTACTAATTGTTTGTTAATGGTCACAGAATAGTCCGCACATAATCTGACGGAACCATCACGTTTGAGTACCGGTACAATAGGGGATGCATAGTCCGCATGTTTAACCGGTTTTAACACTCCGAGGTTTAACAAGCGTTCTAACTCTTTATCGACTTTGTCGCGCAACGCAAACGCAATGGGACGCGCTTTAATAAATATCGGTTTTGCATCATTACTTAGTTGCAACTTAACTTTATAGTTTTTAAAAGCGCCCAGCTTGTCTGAAAATACTTCAGGGAACTGTATTTGCAACCGGTCAATTGCGCTTTGAGCATGGTTAAGAAAATTTACCGGTGTTAACTTTAATCTAAATATTGAAATGAAGTCGCGACCTAGCAACGGCGGGCCGCCGTGTCGTATTACGAACACGTCAAGTGTGTGTGTGCGCTTCATATATGTTATAGGTAGACGCACATAACCTAAACACTGCATATCGGTTCCCGTGTAACCATAAAATCTTTTGTTAGAAATGTGCAATGGTATACCCGACAACATTTTTTTGTATGTATTTTCAGATATGACCGTCACCGCCGATCCGCTATCTAATTGAAATGTTAAATTCCGACCATTTATCGTCACCGTTTCTGACATAGGTTCTCCCCGAGCCGAACAAATGTTATAAAGCGACTTACCATCATCGTCCTCGCTCACATCCCCTGTTAACACGTAGTTAAGTTTATTACACATTCTTCGCAAATGCCCTACTGTGTTGCACTTTTTACACTTATACTTTGCAAACCGGCACTGAGACGATTCGTGATTAGCGCGACCGCACACTGCACACTTTTTTTTCTCGGCACTATTGGTCGTGTTGACACTATTTTGTCCTTTCGCGATCTTGAACACCTGTGCTTGATCTGTAGATGCAGGAGCAGTAGCGGCAGCGCCTGCCCGCGCGCATCTAATGCTCTCTGCTAGCTCCACCGCCTTCGCCAAAGTTAAGGTCTCTCCAAGTCCAGCGCAAATAGTTTCTCCCGTTCAGGACCCGCTAGCATTCCCATCACGAAACGATCACGCAAAGCCTCCTCAACATTGCTGAATCCGCAATGCACCGTTAGTCCACGTAACCTCGCTGCCCATTGTGTGGGTGTCTCGCCAGGCTGCTGCGAAGCTGCGTAAAAGTTGTGCCGTTCGCTGAACCCGCAACGTTTTGGTGTGAAGTGGTTATCCAACAACGTAACCAGATCTTCGTATGGTACCTCTTGTACGTCTTTGGGCAGGGCTAAATCTGCTGCCAATTTGTATGTACCATCGTTGAGTGCGCTGAGTAGAATGGCTCGCCTCCTGGTTCCCGCCGCATCGTTTTTTGCATCGATGTTATTTGCGATGAACCATTGTGTCACGCGACCTTTGTAGGTCTTCCAATCATTAACATTATGATCGAAAATTGACAAAATACCACAAAATGACTGTGCCATTTTTCAACAGACTTTTTTTTTAATAACTTTTTGCTACTGTGGGTAACTCGTCGCCACTGTTATGTAGGTGCGTAAGGACACAAGTGAAACAACTCACAGCTAATAGCACACTAGTTTAATCCTGCATTGGAGATTGGAGTGCGGACGCAGCGCACGATTACATACGCGCTGCTCACACATATATATACAACATAAAGTCGTCGTAAAAGTCAGTAAAACCCGCCCTTCCGCTCCACCCAGAGCGGAAAACGTCATTTGAAGATTTCCCACAAGATTCATTTTTCTACCAGCTTATATTATGTATGGTTTTCTTTGCCGACAACCTTTACAACGACGTTTATTTTTTACAGGCATGTACGGATCTGGCTGCTTGATGACCGAAGGTTCCCGCGGAGAGGGTGGATACCTGGTCAATAGTGAAGGGAAAAGGTTCATGGAAAAGTACGCTCCCAAAGCTAGGGACCTCGCGAGTCGAGACGTCGTGTCCAGGTCAATGGCCACAGAGATACGACAAGGTTATTGACTTGATTTTTTATTGACCAGATACTTCTCCTTAAGGTACCCTTAATGTTATATTACTTTTATGCATTTTGTTGAACTTCTGTGATTTGTTGTTCATTCCACATGTTTTTGACTGCTTTGATTTTTTTTTGGTTGATTCAAAATCAAAAGTTATTTATTCAAACTAGGCTGGGGATCAGTACTTTTCAAACTTTAAAATTCATTATTCTACTGTGGGGCTAAGCTGCTGATATTCAAAATATTTTTGTCCTTCAGAAATGAGCCGTTCGAGCAATTTATCAGCTAGGTGCCAGAGTTTCCCTAAAGGACATTTTTTAAAGTTATTGGTATTCTTATGGTGGCATAACAATTCATTTTCGCCAACGTCTCATAGATTAGGCAAAATATACACTTATATGCAAAAACAGTGATCTTTACACTGTTAACACTAGAAATAAGGACAAACTACGTACTCCCTTTCACCGGTTTCATAAAGTGCATAACTCTTTTACGTTCACGGCAAAAAATATAGCGAGAACGTTGTTGCCTGTTGTTGAATATTTTCCTCCTTGTTTATTTAAAATACAACATGAATATGAAAAACTGTCTACGCCAATCTTGCCTCAGGATAGACTGCTCCAACGGCATAATAGGATGAAACCGTCGCAACTACAAAAGGCTTACTAAAATCTGAATACTGTAACAAAGGCTGATATGTCAGCTTTTGTTTATGCTTGTTAAAAAGTTACTATTGTTCATAATACCAGTGGACGTTAACATGCTTTTTAATAAAGATGTCGGAGGCTTTGTTACATGGGAGAAATTCTTAAAATATTTTACATTGTTAAGGGTTTTTCAGGATGGGAATATTCTTTATCCTTATTATAATAAATTAGCTGACCGTACAGATGTTGTCTTGTTTCCTAGAATTCGATAGCAGCGCCATTTGGCGGGCTGATTTGTGAATCTAAACCATCCAGGGTGACACCCAAACGCATACAAAAAAAAAATCATTCAAATCGGTTAAGCCGTTTAGGAGGAGTTCAGTGGCATACACACGTATAGTACAATTATATTAAAGAATATAAGATCAGGTGGAATTACCACTGACTTTGATAACATGTCCCAGCTAAAAAACTTGTTGTTGCAAAATTTCTCTCAGTTTTAAGTCCGCTGAGTTTGGAGAATACAACTTCAAATTTCTGAATATAAGATGCATACATTTCAATTAAAGTTCATCATTCTTTGCATTATAAAGGGGTAATTTTTCACTTCGAAAGGCATTGTAAATCTAATAAACTCATATTGTCATAAATTTTTAATTGAATTTGTATTTTGTGGGTAGACTGTGCTGATTGTATGCAAGCAGTATCATCATACTATATGAATTCCCAAATCGCCAATTTTAGTGAAGTGATTTGGAAATTATTTACGACAGCACGCTTAAGCTGTTGTTACCTATACGATAAGATTATCGAAAATAACACAGAACAAATCACAATTGTTGCTTCACGAATCAGGGTTGTACCAAAACAAATTTCAATATGTAAATTGGAATTGTGCACTACAGCATTACTAACAGACCTAATAAATGATCTGGTAGACCTGTTGAAAATACCTAAAAACGAAAGTCTTTGTAGACTGATTTAATGGTCGTGATAGCTGCAATCTCAACCAAATTTTAGACGTACATTTTTTGCGAATTGAGTGGCAGACACAACACGGATACTAGACCATGACTTGCAAAGACATCTTAAGTCTAACGATAACCCGGCCAATATAGTGTTACAACAGGCGCAAAACGAAGAGAACTGATTTGTTTAGACTCATCGTAGATTCGGGTCTGTGTGATGAAAACATAATGAAAATCTACAAAATGAAATAGAACTGAAGGTTTCATTTCACACTTTAAGAAGTTATACCAATTTGGGAATATTGTTTTTTAATTTCGACACTGGAATGAAAATAAGCTTACTGCTGAAGATTTACAAAAAGTTAAAAATAAACAAAAGGAAATATATTTAACAGTTAATAAGCTAGATTTATGTCAGATATTTTCAGTATTTAATTTATCACATGGATATTGAAGATTTATAGAAAATTGGATGCGTCAAGAAAATAGTTTTGAAAATTTCTCTATAGCTGAAATTACAAAACACCCGATAGCAATTTCAGCATTTACACGTTATTTGTGCATGAGGCTCTTCTTAAAACACTACATTGTGGGATACAAGTGATGATGGTGGTTGTGGTGTTTTTGTATACTGGATGGTAGATTTGAAATCTGTTAAAACAAAATGTGTCCATAACTGTTAGACCTGCATTTTGGATATCGCAAAGCTAACACTGCTACCCGCAGTTCGAGTCAATCAATATTGCTCATTTATAAATAGTGGGGTCGATAACGTCGCTATTTGTACATCTAGAATCCATGGACTTCATGCAAACCAGAGGGGTAATTGCGGAACTTTTTATCGGTAGGAATGGATTTAATATTCATAGTTAAACAACATTCATTGCGTTATTTACGTTGCTGAGCCGACAATTTATTCGAAAAAATGACGCAATGGTTTAGAAATAATCTTCAATCCCATTCAGATTCTGATAATTTGTGCGTTTCGCAATTAGGGTGCAGGAGTTATTATATCTGTTTATTTATAGGTAGGTGTGGCCACTCCTGTGATGCATTTAATCCCAAATAATTGCTTTGCCAAAGATGTAAAAGGATAATGGCCGCTGGAAATAAGTCCTTTTTTTTAGTTTGGTTTAATTCTCTGTGGTTGTAAGAATATTAAGTACCTACATTATTTCTACGCATTTTGTGAATAGATTTTTTTTTATTAGGGTAAATGCCATTTGTTTTTATATGAAAACTTAATTCAGCTCGCCAGTTCACTTGCATTTGTGACTTTAAATACTCATGATTTCTTTCTTTTTCTAAAGAAAAAATAGCCTGAATTAATCATTATAATGTCCGCTGACAGTCTAAAAAATCAAGATATAATGTCCCATTAAAAAAAAATTAGGTAGGTAGAAGTCGTAGTACTACCGCTAGTTTTTTGTTTGAATATCTATAATTGAGAATAGTACGTCATAAACTGTCAGGATCTGCACGAGTAGAACTACTAATACTATTTATTTGATAAAATCTTTTGTCACCGACTCCGATAGTATTTAACCAGAATGATTCTGTTTCTGATTCTGGTAACCCCTTACGACGCGGAGCATATGTCATATAGAGTCAGATCTATACCCGCCGCCGGAAACGCACTCATCAACACATAGTGATTTTTGGTCTTAACGCTAAATGTAGATAATTTGTAAACAATCTATCACACACGTCCCAAGAACTCCGCTATTGATAACATTTTTTGATTCTTCTATGTTATCGGCCACGTTCAACGGAATTACATTACACCATTTTGTAAGCCATCCGTTTGATATAGACGGCTGCAAAATTGAAATTATCGATGGTCACCCTTGCCGCCTGGCCCCGTCACTAACGTGATTGGTCTCCTCTGGAGATAACTAAGTTGTTATGCAGGCTACTAAAAGTGGTTTTGATTGATCGGAATCGGAATTAATCAGTCTATGTTTTACTACCTTTGACTTTTGGGCTTGGCATTTGGTAATACGATACCTCTTGGTAAGACTGGTTGTCAGACTTTCTGGCTTCTGACGACCCGTAACGATTATCTAAGATCTACGAAAGACAGCTGGGACCAACGGCTTAACGTGGTTTCCGAGGCACGGAAGGGTCTTGGTATGTAAAGGTGGTCACCCATGTACGGACCAACCGCAGCAAGCGTAGCTTAACCTGAACGATCAACCCGTGCGGCTGTTATCACTTAGCCATAACAAAAAACTTAACGCTAAAGCGAATTTAATATTTTAAATGCGTACCCTCGAGCTCAGAAAAAATGTGTACGCTCAATTTGTGGAGCGCACCCACTGGACAGTTGTGTTCCACTATTTAAGAAACTTAAAATACTGCCAATTCCAGCACTATACATTTTTGAAATTTGTGTCTTTATACAACAGACATGAATTTGATTTGTATAATGATTTTGTATCCAGACCCAGCCGCAAAGTGCATAATTATGCTTCATGTTCCTAGGCGTAGAATTAAATTATTTTCTAATAATGTGTACTGCATGTCCATTACTGTTTATAACAAATTACCTGATGGCTTTAAAACTCTGTCTCAGAACATTTAAATGTAAATTATTTAACTTTCTCTTAAGCAAATGTTATTACTCGACTGAAGATTTTATGAATGAAATATTTACCTAAAGATTTGACAGTATTCTGTAAAAATCATATTTTATCTCATTGAATTCATGCAAATTTGACATATAATTAATATCTTTTACATAAAAAATGTTTCGTAATCTAAATAAATTCTAATGATTAATAACTAAATCTTAATGTAATGATGACCCATAATTTTTATGATTAATAACTAAATTTCAATGTAATGATGACCCTTAATCTCAAAACCATATTTGTACGCCGGAAACGGCAGAATATTTTGAACGTAATAATCCACATAACAACTTTGTACAATATTCTGACAAATAAATGCTTTCTTTCTTTCTTTCCTTCATTTCACTCAAGGCATTGCAATTTCCCACCAGGTCGCGGCGTAGGACCGCGGAAAGACCACGTGTACCTACAACTGCACCACCTTCCCCCAGAGCTGATCAAGGAAAAGCTGCCAGGAATTGCAGACTCCGCCTTTACGTTTACCGGAGCCGACGTGTATACCCAGCCTGTTCCAGTCCTACCCACCGTTCACTACACTATGGGTGGTATGCCCATAAACTATAAAGGACAGGTAACTAATTGCGAATTTGACCAATGAAGCTGAACGAAATCAGCACATCTAAACTGCGTTCAAGAGCTGTCAGTGTCAATATTCGTAAGAAAATAATGACACTCTTAATATAATGTCAGCAGGTTTGCCCGCTGCACAATAGAGGTGAAAATTTTATTATTCAAATCCTATTGTCAGACATTCTACTCCAGCAGCCTGTGGACAGCATATACGCAAAAGGCTCTAAACGCTTTGCGGGTCCAATATAATAACGCATTTAGGATGCTGCTGAGACTCCCTCCATTTTGTAGCGCGTCCGCCATGTTCATGGAGGCACGCACAGACGGTTTCGCGGCAATCCTACGCAAAAAAGCGGCGTCTTTGCTGCACAGAGTGCGTAAGAGTAGCAATAGCATCCTGAGTGTGGTTGCGGACAGGTATGACGGTCCGTTCGTTTTAAATTGTGAAAAAAATTGTTCGTTTATGTGTGAACTAATATAGCACTTATTTACTAACAAAATGGATCATGTTGTCTGAATAAATAATTATTATTAATAATGGTTTATGTGCTGAAAGCCAATACTCGTAATTAAAAACGTTCAAAATTTTGTCACTGTCTCATCTTGGAGACAAAAATTGACAAAGATATATGGAAACTGAAAACGAGGTAATTGTGAGAGATTTACTGACTGAGATCAGACTAAACGTTAAATTTACGAGAATTGCCACTTAAATAGCGTTCAATGTTTCAATGAAATTCGCCCTTTTTATTTATTTTCTGAAATCAGAACTTGCTAGGGAACAGATCTATCAATCAATCTTCACGGCACTTTTCGAGGCACCCTGTCCGTGTTTTGGAAAGTATGTTAAGCTACTCTCAGTATGTAATGGATGGTCGCCATGAATCAACCGCGGCTAGTAAATAGCTTAATCTCGATCGACAAATCTGACAAGCTGAGGTTTACCTGTCTGACGGTAAGGTCTCCGCTGCCTATGGGGCCAATACGTAAGACCTAAGGCAGAACAGATGCGTTGTTCAGAGGAAGAGGTAAAATTAAACGTGCTTTTGATTACGTTGGCCGAAATACATATAGGTGATAGGTAGAACGGGCTGGTGTCCACAACTCCGTTTGAGCGCGTATTTTTCGTACGGGTGGAAAATCGGTTATTCGATCCACCCCAGCTCCTCGAGATAGGCCTTGATGTTGCTGACTATTTCACGTAGGGTAACTGGGTTACCGAAGTACATGGCCCTGTACGTGGCGATCGCTGGGTAGTTTAGAAGCACGTGCGCTGCTGTTTCGTCGTCCTCAATGCAGGCCCTGCACAGCGGACTGTCTGTAACTCCTTTAACAAATAGATGTTTATTAAACGACCCGGAGGACCTGTTTTGTGAGGTAGGAAGTGCTTCCTTGGCCTTCCTGCACTCATTTTAGTCCACCTATAGCTTAAAGTGTAGATCCCTGGTACGTTTTCTTACCAGAGAGCGTAGGAAACCTAAGGGGAGTGGCACGATGGGTTCTGGTCCCACCGCGGTCTCATGCTCGACCCCTTCTGGCGAGTTCATCGGCGGCATACCTAGCGAATTTATCCAGTGAATGGTTATATTATTAAGGCTACCCACCTGGTTGAGGCGCTGGTGGCACTCGTGTTTTAAGCCCAGAGTCAATCGAGTGACTGTCCAGTGCTTGCAGAATAGCCATACTGTCTGAGAGTATGCGGCTCGAGTGGTCTTTAACTGCCCTAGCCATAATGGTTGAAGCAGCAAGAGTGATCCCAATGCATTCAGCCTGCATATAGGCCCCACTTCTTACCTATCATTTTCCTGCATTGCCAGAATGTGATGCAGGCCCTGTTTAGTTTGCTGTCTAAATGACTACTCCAGTTTAACTTACTGTCAAGAATAACCCCGAGGTACTTGACTTCGTTGGCCAGCTGAAGTTGTTCTGTATTGAACAATTTCGGTAGGCGGAAGGGGCCTAAACCTCGTTTATGGGTGAACATGACTAGCTCAGTTTTAGTGGGGTTCACTGAAAGGTCATATTCACTGCACCATTTCTCTACGATACGTGGTGCTTTTTGGGTGAGGTTCAAGATCGTGCTCGTCACCTTCCCTGAGACAAGGATGGCAAGGTTGTCCGCATAACCTATTGTGTAGTAGTGATTGGCATTGAGTCTGGCAATTAATTCGTTAATCACCAAATTCCATAGAAGGGGTGACAGCACCCCGCCCTGGGGGCAGCCTCTGGCAACTATGGCCAGCTGCTGCTCACCCTCTAGGGGAACCACGCGCTTGTTTAGCATGTTTGTGATCCAGTCTATGAGTACCTGTTCAACTCCATGTCTAGAGAGGGCGCTGCTGATGCTGGAGAAGTTTGTTTTGTTGAAGGCTCCTTCGATGTCTATGAAAGTACTCAGGCAGGACCCATTCTTATGAATCGCTTCCTCTATCTGGCTAACTACCAGATGAAGTGCCGGTTCGGTGGACTAAAATAAATAACAAATATCTGAGGACAACCAACACACCGTTATCTGATCCCAAACTAGGCAGAGCCTACCAGAACTGTGGTAACCAGACAACTGATAAATATACTTATATATTTCTAAATACATACATATTATAGATAAATTACACCCAGACACAGAACACATGATTATGCTCATCACACAAAGATTTGTCCTGGGTGGGAATCGAACCCATGACCTCAGTCTTTGCAGTCAGGGTCACTAACCACTAGACTAACAGGCCAGTCACTTACCCGAGTTGTATGCGTGTTGGTTACTGTGCAACGGTAGGGTTTTCAGAGCGCCGTCTTTCAGCTTCCTGTCGCACAGCCTTTTCAGGTTCTTTAGCAGGAAAAAGAGGACAGACTGATTGGTCTGTGGGATTTGGCGTTTCTGTAGTCACCCTTACCTGGTTTAAGGATTTATATTACTTTCACTTCCCTCCATCCTTTGGGAACGTATCTAAAGGCCAGGCACGCTCTCATTAAAGGCACCAGTCTTGCTGCGATGAGGGTTCCACCCCACTGTAGTAGGGTGGGGAACACCCCATCCGGACCAGCGTCCATAAACGGATGGAAACTTCGGATGGCCCATTGAAATTTCTCCAACGTGATCACCTTGCTAGCAAAAAACCAATCATTGTCTGATGGTATTTGAGTTGCGTCTTGCCAGTCGATTGCTTGCGAGAAAATACATCTAGGGAAGTGTTTTGATAAGAAGCGTCTCGTTTCTTCTGGCGAGGATGCGGGTGTGTTCTGGTTTGCGAAGGGTAGGTATTAGGCTCAGGAGTAGTATGTTGCGCCGAAATACATACCTATATGTGTAAAGATATCTCGCGAAAATCAGACCGATTCAAAGGGAAATTATCTTTGTTTCCAACAGTGTTTAATCTATCAAGATGGCAAAGACTGCTTAGTGCCTGGTCTATATGCGGCCGGCGAGGTGGTCAGCAATGCTCATGGAGCAAACAGGCTCGGAGCGAACTCCATATTAGACGTGATAGTCTTCGGAAAATCAGTGGCGATAACTATAAAAGAAACCTGTAAGCCAGGAGATAAACAAAAGGCTTTGAAATCCGTGAGTTATTGTGTATAATGATTTTCTATACTTTCCATTAGTCATGCTATACTATACAGGGCTCACGATAAGTAACAAACTTATCATAAACTTAAAACTGAGCAAAGTATTTGAGAGAGAAAAATTAAGAAAGCGGTGAATGGTCACACAGTAATGGCTGTCCAAATATATTTTTTGACAATTGGTGTCAATTATACTGGTAAACATCCTGTCATTCCATTCGTTGCCTCTCCAGCTCATCTAGGAAATTAATGTTTTATAGTCCCCCATGTCATCATCATAACCTTCGATACAAAATACGTTTTCACTGAGAGCCGTAGACCTTCCAAATTAAGCCACAAGGAACTTCGTGCATCTTGTGGATTTCCTCTATTGTGTTTACTTCATCTACGTCATCTCCCATGTTTGTCATGTTTGAATTCATCACACTCTGTTTACTCACGGCAGCACGAAAATCTGTTCATTCTGTTTTCTCACACAACTCAATCCCTAGCTGTATACTAAAAAAAATATTTTTTATGTATACTTTCAGAATATATGTGATGCAAGTCTTGACAATCTAATGAAGCTAAGGAACGCTTCCGGTTGTGCCGCACCACATGAACTAAGGGAAGCAATGAGGCACACTATGCAGAACAAATGTGGAGTCTTCAGAGACGCCAAACTATTGGGTGAAGGTAGGTGTGAGACCACAATTGCGGTGGTAAGTCCCCTCTTTGAGGAGTGGATAGAGAGGTGCCACGGCGTCCTCACCTTCCGTCTGACGCAGGTTTTCACCGGGCATGGGTGCTTCGGTGGGTTCCTGTTCAGGATAAAGCGGGAGGAGACGCCCGGGTGTTGTTTCTATTGCGAGGATCGTCTGGAGGACACGTGGAGCATACGGTGGAGGTGTGCCCTGCCTGGGCGGAGACCACCGTGTCCTCGTGGAGGCGATCGGCGGCTTCGACCTCTCGCGTCCGGCCCTGGTGCGTGCCATGGTACGGAGCGAGAGGGCATGGGAAGCCGTCACCTCCTTCTGCGAAGCAGTAACGCTCGCGAATGAGGAGGCGGGGTGCGTGAAGGAGTGGGAGTCTCTGCGCCCTCATGTCCCTAAAAAAATCATGAATTGGCCAAGCTATTAAAAAGGTTTCACTTTGATGTAAACTCTGTAAGGTCACTAAAAGAGATAAGTAATCAGGGTTGTTTAATAAGAAACCAATCTATGTTTATGAATGAAAGCACGATGAGCAAAAGACAATTTTTCTAGAACCTACGACTTTAATTGCCATTTTTTTTAAATATTTTGTCAGTAACTAAGTTAAGTACAAACTAACAAACTGGTTTTCTTATCTATACTAATAAAGCTGAAGAGTTTGTTTGTTTGAACGCGCTAATCTCAAGAACTACTAGTCCGAATTAAAAAAATCTTTTTGTGTTGAGTAGCCTATTTATCGAGAAAGGTTATAGGTTATATAACATCACACTACAACTAAGAGGAGCGGAGCAGTAATGAAAAATGTTGCAAAAACGGGGAAAATCGCACGGGTAGGCGATCCGAAGCGACGGGAAGGGTCGGGGGAACGAGAAATTTAACGCGGACCAAGTCGCGGGCAGAAGCTAGTACATTATATGACGTCTCCTGAAAAAGAAAACCTCTTTCAGTTTATCATTTATCTAACGGAAATATTGTTTGTATTCAAATTTCCAGACAGTAAAAGACCACAAGCTTCCAGTTCGAAATAATTTTGAACTAACTCAACTTTTTCCGTACCTACATTTATTTTACTGAAACTATAATTAATACGTAAGACAGTGTTTCGAAAAGTATAAGAATCGAATAAATTTTTGTATCATTTTCTATTTTCGTGATAGTTTTTCACGGTAATTTTCATCAAAACCACCGAAATTATGCAAATACCCATTGGTCACAGTGCATTTGGCCAATGGGACCGAGTGGTTCTGGATTGGCAACTGCGTATTGGAAGAGGTAGAGTTGGAAGGCCTCCCATAAATTGAACCGACACCCTTGTGAAGGCCGCAGGAATCCGCTATATGCGGGAGAAGCATAGAATAGGTCGAAGTGCTTGGGGAGATTTACGCCAAGCATTGCACCATGATGATGAAAGCAATCCATAATCCATCAGTGACGGAGATTTGAATGCGAATATTGCTTAAAATTCAGTAAAATTTCCCCCCACATTAACGGCAGTAGTCCGGTTACTACGGTTACACGCTCACTTAAACAAACTTTGAGGATTGAATAACAGTTGCATAATTTCCCATAGAACAAACTCTCGCTATTAACTCGCTTGCAGTTAGTGTTTTAAAAATTCTCTAACCATTCTAAAAATAGCTCACTGTCGCGGGGAAATGATTAGCCAATCAGGTGTATTTTCTGCCAGGGTCGCGAGATTTGATCGAAAGAGATATGCCTGAGAGATGGCCCTGGAACATGGGCAATTGAAGGAACACGGGTGGGTTTTCGTCAGTAAAAGTCTGACACGTCCTCCCGCTCCGCCCAAGAGCGGGAGACGTAATTTGATGATCAACTACCCACAAAAAAAAAAACAGGTATTTTTATGGCGATCCAGGGTGTATCGTATAAGCCAATAATTATCTATTTCGCCTCTTAGTCGCTCTGTTAACAACTATGAATAAAATATTACATATAGGACGGGAGACTACGTCCAAAACCATGTCGCATCGTTTGACAGCCAAAATCGTATGAAACTGATAGTTTAGATGATTTTGGATCTGACTTGATAGGCAGTATAGGTCAGCAACGTTGCAGTTTTAACAGAGTCCCATTAAAGATTTGCCAAAAAATATTAATTGGCAGATGGTTTTTTCACAATAGTATGGTTCCAGGCACTTAGCATGCCACTCGTAGCATGAGCACATTTTCAAAAATATAGCATCGTATAGCAACCGTATAAATTTTTTTTTAAACCTTTTACGTCTGCTGAGGTTATCAAAACTATTTACAAACATTTGAAATGTCACTTATAATTCCAAAAACAAAAAGAGCGTTTTGGAGGGCCGTCAGGACAACGAGGATGGGTCCTACAATGATGAAAAACTATGAAAATTTAAAATACAGAAAAGAAAGCCCTTTATTTTCAGATCGATGGTGTCGTGGGTTAGTTCTTGGTTACTCTACGTAAATACGTAAAATAGGAGGCATCTTAATTTTTTTTTTTTTAATTTTGTGGTTCACTTGTGCCTTTTATGTGCCTGTTTGAATGATTTGACTTCGACTTTGATAAGTTCGGTTTTTTGGACATTTTCATAAAAAGGTGACAGGTAAGACGACACGTGTAAAATTTATGAAATTAGGATGTTAGAATAATCAAACTTATAGATTTTACACGGTTTTGTTCGTAAGACGATAAGGCGAAATTTTTTGTCATGGGCTCTTTTACTACTCGGCTATTGTATCCAGGGTGTCACAATTAAACAATTAAGTCCCACACCTCAAAGCCCCAGACTGTGTGATTAAAGAGTTTCGTTTAGCTGCACTTTCGTTATAAATAGCTACAGCAAATGACACGCTAGAAACACGATAGCGTTTTCTTGAATTTGTAATGCCTTGATTGCATGTTTAAACAAGTGCAGTGGAGAGACAGTGCTGCCGGCCGAGTGCTGAGTAATTATATACCTGCACTTTATTGACATTGTCTAGGCATGGTGGGAGCTTTTCACGTGGTTGTAATAAAGACCTTCACATTATCTGACTGTCTATTATTGAAATATCGAGAGCGTTGTATTGCCCTCTTTTCCCTCCCATATTATTGAATTATTAACCACACTCAAGCAATTTCTGCTATAATCTACGATCATTATTCGCTAGTTTATACTATTATTCTTACGTTTACGTGGGTATTTACGTGGATCAAAATAAGAAAATGCAAAAACATTTCCATATTATGGTAAATGTTAAGTATTTAGTGTCTTTTTCGTTAGATTTTTTTGAGGTAGTTCCAGAATATGGCCTCTTTTTAATAAATATTTTTTTGTTGGGATGGGTAACTTTGAGTCCTTCAGCGTAGTGTTCTGATGTGTAAAACTCAGGTTGATTTTTTTTAACAGAAAGTCTCTCTGGACGTCTAATATGTTAATACGTTACTTTGCACTCTTCTTTCCGAAAATTACTCACATGGAGGAGTATGAAATTTGGTACAGTTAAAGTTCACATTGTTTTAGGTAAACACTGTATCGCGTAAGAGGTTCTAGACCTTAGACTTAATACCATTGAAAATGGTCTTGATATGTACTATCGATACTTGTTGACGGGTCTACACTGTGCTCCCATACCTATTAACTAGGCCAGTTTAGCCTTTGAAGCCGGCCGATAGGCGGCTTCATTGATCTTTCGAAGGCGCACGAGCCACACACGCATCCCCGTCCGCCCGCGTCTCGCGCTCCTTTAGTCACCTGCGATGAATCTGAAGGCCTTCCTGCCTTCTATTCTAGTTAGGCAACACACCATATGAAGGTCGAGACGGTAAAATATGTCATCCGGTATATATTATATACGGTCGAATTGAGAAACCTCTTCCTTTTTTTGAAAGCGGTTAAAAATAGTTTTGGACCCTATGTTATCTTGAAAACTGGCTTTATCAGTTATATACCTACCGAGCAACTTACAAGACAGACTTTATTTTGTAAAGCCGTGTAGTACTGTATGCATAAAAGTTATGTTACATAAACTTTACGATGTCTTTTACAGCTGACGTGGAAATTCAAAAGTGGTTCAAAGCTTTCGAAGATATCAAGGTTGTGGACAAACGTATGAACTGGAACACCGATCTGATCGAGGTCTTGGAGTTGCAGAACATGCTACAAGCTGCTGTCCAGGTGGTCTCTTGTGCTAAGAACAGGACTGAAAGTAGAGGGGCACATTTCAGAGACGATTGTCCGACAAGGATTGATGAGTTTGACTATAGCAAACCAACAAAGGGACAGGTACTTTAAATAAACTTGTATTACTCGTTTGCTTTAAAACTCGTGCAGACTAACGAGACGCGACGGTCGCATGCGATTCGGCGATTTATACCCGTAGAAAAATTTCTATGAAAAAGCGCGCGTTGTTTCATACAGGGGCTCGACACGGTCGGTCCGTGTCGGGCAGCGTGACAGCATATGGTATATTTTGTGTGACGTGGTTTTGAAGCCGAAGCGAATTAGCCACGACGCCATACAAAATGTACCACAATCCACAACCAGTCGCGCTGCTCGTCGCGACGTGACACTTAGTCGCGCCAGTTTGAAAGGTGTTGCATCACGATAAATCGCAGAATCGCCTCCGAGAGATGTCGCGCAACAAGTTGCGCCTTTTTTATGAGCCTTTTTCAAGAGACTTCAACAAGAACTTAGACCGCGACTTCAACCGCGTGAAAGTCGCGCGCGATATGGGCAGCATCTTCGCGCGACATTATTTTGAAGTTGCGACTACACGCCAAGGTTCACCCTGTGGGGTACGGACCTCGGCTTAGAGCATCGCTGGTGACGACGCATCACGCGGTTGAATCGCCTCAGTTTGATCTGTGGTTTAGGTTGCCTTGATAGTTGTTATCTTATTCAGATATTAAGAGAAAAAAAGGGTATAAGTACATTGCAAAATTAAGGTTTATATTTTGTTAAGCGAAGTATGCGAAGTTACGCAGTGGTGGCCGGCAAGTGTCGGGACTTACGAGTTGTAGGTCATAGGTTTCATCCACCATCTCATACTATAGTCTTTTCGCCATAAGATGAGTTCCCTGACAGTTCATTTTTTTCCGTGGAACGCATACTACTTTAGACGAATAAAAAATTAACTGGCAAAAAAATAAAAAAATAAATGATTAAAAAAAAATATTGCCTTTCGTAAATTACTAAATAAATTATTGTAGTTATAATTAACTGTTAATAAATTAAGTAAATAAAATAAAAAAAGTATAAATCTTAATAATGTCTAATGCGTTGAACGGAACGTCGGCCAATAGAGATTGCCACTACTCAATACACTAATCGACAAAAAAATAGATGAATCGGAGCGGCCATTTTGTAATCGCGATCGCGTCGCGTCAGTACGTGTGCGTTATGTCAGGTTTTTGCTCTGCTCCCGTGATGTTATGTAGCCTATGTCTTATTCTGATGTATAAGCTATATTACTGTAAAGTTTCATCAAAATCCGTACAGTACTTTAAGCGTGAAAGAGTAAGAAACATCCGCACACACACATATACTAACTTTCACATTTATAATATTAGTAGGAAGTAGGATAACCAATTTATTAAAAAAAAAAAATTTTGAAAATTTAAAATCGATAATCCGATTCTATTTTCTTTGCCAACTGAATCGATATTATAAAAAAATCGATTATATTTCGTTAGGTCACGTCACTACAATTGTCAAACCAGAACTGTCAGGGAACTCATGGCGAAAAGACTTATAGTCTATTTTGGTGGAGTACAGCCTACCGACCTCATCGTTCAGAGAGGAGGCTTGCCTCTCATCCGTGGGAACATTTTAAAGTGATTATTACGCTAATGCATTATTCTGTTTGCTTCAGACAAGAGTGCCATACGAAAAACATTGGAGGAAACATACGCTCTCTACGGTAGATATATGCACTGGTAAAGTAACTATCACCTACCGGCCAGTGATTGATAAGACCATGGATGATAGTGAAGTCAAATGGATCCCTCCTGTACCCAGGGTGTATTAACGATATATTTTTTTTTGTTGTGTTTATGATATGAAAGTATTGATATTTATTTGTACACCGTTCTCACTAGTTTTATTTGAACGAACAACCTTTTCAACATACTAGGTACAGTCACCAAAACAGATAACTAACCGGGATCGTCGTGCATTCGTTGAATGAAATTGAAGTGAACTGTTTCATTCGAAGATCCATCTGTTTCTTACTAAACTTGAATTACATCCAAAGATCCTGGTTATTTATCTCTGTTGATGACTTTTCACAAGACTTAGAAGAAAAATTTTCAAACATAATTTATTAATCTATATATGTTAACTCATCCCGAAAACCATGCATAAAAACCTTTCCCACCCCTAGATAAAAAACAGACTTTATCACATCTAATCAATGACTCAACATACGTATACTCGCGAAAATTACTCAGCCCATACAAATACAAACTGCTTACGCTTCAAACCACCACCCCTAGCGCAGGTGGAAAGGATACCCTCAAATTCGGAAGAAAATGTTGTATCGATGTCGGACCAGCCGGGCGTAGCATGACCAATTCTATATCTATTCTACCAAGAACATATAAAGTTCCTTATGTATTTTAATTCTGTAAAAATGTCTATCTCATCAATAGTAAAGAGAAATAGTCATCATACTTGACATCGTACTCTTGTCGACTGAAGAATAGAAACTTCTTCAGTTTTACACAATTTTTCTACGATACAATCTATCATTTTGTCTTCTCTTCCGTCGACAAATTCCGTTTCTATGGCGGTCATGCTACGCCTGCATGAAGAAAAATAGGAGGAGTACGTAAGCAGAGGTAGACTACTCATATATCTGTGATTACTATGCCTGGTCGTGTAATGACTTATTTTAATAAATGGAATGCTATTCAGGAGGTTTTCTGCAGATATGGGGGGTCGATCAATGTTTTTTTTGTGATATGCCATTTTTTTATTTAATGGATATGGGTAATAGACGTTAAGGCGTATTTTTTTCAAATCAGAATGGTATGATGATTGTTAATAAGATTGAGTATTGTATGCATAATATAGAAGTTAATAGAAAATAGCTTTAAATATACATAGCTGTGGATTCATATACTTCATGTAACATAATTTACGCAAGACTTAGTACACCCATATTAGAGGTGAGTGAAAAGTAGTTAATACAATGACCAAAACATTTTTTGTATTAAAGCTAACTTTCATTATTAAGTAAATCGTGTTGAGCGTCTCTCTCATTGACACTAGAAAATCACCCATTACTTTTTGTATTTAAAATTGAGTCTTATTGCCTTGAAATTAGATTGGACATGTCATGACACAACGCGTCAGTTTCTCAAAAATAAAAAATAAAACTACATCACACCTTGTCATAATAGCTTGCCTTGGGAACTAGCTACGACGGCGCCATTTTGACAGTGGCCTTCAACAATAAATTTTCAAAAATCCAATGATGCAGTGTGTGTGAGTAGATGTATGAACCTAAACGGGGCAAAAGGAGTATGTAAGGATCGTAGCAGCACGCGTAGCATGATCACCGTAGAAATGGGTTTTGTCGACGGAAGAATAGACAAAATTAGAGATTGTAGAAAGATTAAAGACAGAATTAAAGATTGTAGAAATATTTGTACCGTTTTATGCTGGCGTAGCATGACAATTCTATCTCTATTCTACCAAGAATAGACAAAAGTTCTTTCTATGGTGGTCATGCTATGCGTGCTGGTGGCGGTCCGCAGTTTGTCTGCATGAGGAAAAGGCGAGAATTTTATGTATGGGTGTATGTAGTTTTCATCAAAATTGACGCCGAGAGAGACCGGAAGTGGTCATTTATGCTGAATTGAAACATTTTCCCTGTTTACACCGAAAAATGGGTAACATCTTTTAAAAATCCATTGTGTTGAACTTTGTATCTACCGACAAAACTAATGAACCTCTAAACAAAGTTTCATCCCCCATTAAATCGTTTTGGGGGATGATTTCTCAATAATCTTTCCTAACTACTCACCTTCGTTATTTAAAGGAACGGTTTTGAAAAAATCAAGATTCTCTACCCGGTTTAGGCTGTGAGTTATCTATCAGTGAATAACCATTAGACTGTACTTGAGTGATTTGTAGACCATAACATCAAACGTCTTAGCTCAATCCTTGCTAACAGCCTATCTACAAACACAGATCTCTCCTTTGTCGTGAGGAGATTCTAGGATAACAATACAAAGCGTTTATACAACAATACATGCTTTTAGCAATCGGCAAAGTCAGATGCTAAGATCAATTACTATAGTAATATCCTTTGAAGCACTATTACAGTGGGCATCGATTTCAATCTGTATATTGCTGTACTGCGACGCTATTCCGTAGAATTCATTGCAATCACAGCATTAATTAAAAGCAAACTTATTGGTTATAAATGGCATACAGGGTGTAAAAGACAGCCCTCCGCAGACTGATAGGGAGAATTCAGTATATATGTATATACCTCATACGCAATCTATCGTTATCGACATGGGGGAAGAGGAAAGTAGCGAAATGGCCTTCTGTCCGAAAGGGACGTAGCAATATACAAAATTGATCGTCTGTCTGGCTGGGAGAGGTAGTCTGCGGTGAGTTCGATAAACTCTGTAGCTAGGCAGGAAGTCTGGTTTGCGCGTCGTTCGTTAGAGTATTTCAACACTAATTGATTGATTGATGGTTTAAATTATTTTAGCTGTTTGATTACGCAAAAGGAAAATTGCGTGGAGACAATGTAATTTTACATTAAAATAAAGGAATTGTAACCCAACGTTTTCCTTAGGAAATTTCAGGTAGAACTTGATTCAAAATAAAAAAGCTGAATGCGTCCTGTCAGTCTGCGATTATCTTAGGACCCATAAGGGGACTACACGGTACCAATTTATTTTACTGCGTCTTGTTTTTCAATTTATAAAGTCAATCAGAAGTTCTGATATTAAAACACACCAAGGTCAGGGTCATCGTTTGGGGGCCAGATCGCTCCTTCTGCCGCGCCGTTGCCATGACGACCACCGTGATCAGAAACGGTATGACACCTGAGTACTAAGGATAATTTCTGTATAGCACTATTCATTTAGGGTCATACACCACACTGGCCAGTATTTTTTTAACATGGTGTACCTACAAGTACCATGTGCAGATAGATTGACTGAGTTCGTTAGACGTATGTTTCGCCCCTTACACCCTTCAATTACCCTAATTAACCTTAAAAAAAACACGGTCCCTTTTTTGACCTACCACTAGTGTTTACATAACTATGGATAGCTGAGCTTAATGATGCAGAGTAAGTAAATCATGGCGTGAGTTCCGAATTTTTAATTAAACTACTACATTATTTCTAGGTGAATGCAAAAAAAATTCCAACTACTTACTACCTAAATAATATAAGAATAGAATCTGAGGCCTCCTACAGTTACACCATCTACCAAAACTTTGTGGTACTACTTGCAGCGAGCACTTGCACGAGTTGCACCCTCACCCCCATTTTATTCTCGATCAGACTAGCGTTGTGGGGTTGGGGGTGGAAATATAAGAGTTCCGATTTATTCCGTTAGATGACTCTGAATTGAATATTTAATATTTTGTGTATTTTACTGAATTCAATTATTCTCTTCGATTAGACTTATGTGGTGTGGTTAAAAATTGTGTAAAACATAAGTTCCAAATATATATGAAGTACAATATTGTAGATGTAGACTTGTCACAACAATTGATCTGTTTGTAAGGTATTTCCTTTCAACGGCTTAGTTTTGTGGTACACTCACTTATAAGATTCACAAAGTAAATGGTAACTTGAAAATTGTTATTGTAAACTTACGTGGAATAGGACCCCGATGTAAGGATATAGGCAATCATTTGCAACACAGCTTTACAATTTTTTGTTCTACATGTTTAACACCAGCCTATTACTGTCCTATTACTGTATGCTGGGCAACTCGCACGGTACGGCACTCAGCACGGAGGAACTCTTCAACTTGTTTGTCAAACGAAAAAAATAACTCCAACCGACAACCATTGATCAACAAAAATTGTGTTGAAGGGCTTGTGGCTAAGTAATAATAGCCGCGTGGGTTGATCATTCAGGTTAAGCTACGCTTGCCGCGGTTGATCCTTGGATGGGTGACCATATTTACATACCAAGACCCTTTTGTGCCTCGGAACGCATGTTAAGTCGTTGGTCCCAGCTGTCTTTCGTAGATCTTAGACAGCGTTACGGGTCGTCAGAAGCCCGAAAGTCTGACAACCATGATCTTACCAAGGGTCATCGTATTGCCCGGTTACTGAGTTGTGGAGGTCAGATGGGCAGTCGCTTCATGTAAAATACTGGTCTTCAGCTGTATCCGGTTAGACTGGAAGCCGACCCCATTATAGTTGGGAAAAGGCTAGGCAGATGATCATCAACACAAATTGTATATTGTTTCAAATAAACGAAATAGTAGTAATGGGCGGACTCGGCAAAACTCATTTGCTGAAGTTTTACTTATATTGGTCGGGGAAAAGCTTTTTCGTATTTTATACACCTACAAAGTAAGACATTTCTTTCATAGATCGTTCACATTTGATCAAAATAAACCATTTGTTCGATACTTCGACGAGTACTCTTTGTTGTTGCAGCGTCAAGAGCTATCAAAGAGAGTACTCGCTCAGCGACGCTCGCTTGGCGGACAGGTAGAACATTCGCCGAGAGACTCAGAGTTAGTAAATCCCCGACGCCGGAGAAGAGCCATAGGGTCAGTTTAGAACTAGTTATAGCTCGGGAAAATGATCGAGCAATTAACTGACCCCATTTAAAAATTGGACTGTATTACTATAGCCTAAAGAAGAAACAAAAATCGGCGTCCGCCGCCAGGGAGCCTTAGCGCTTGATGGCGCGCTTCTACCAACCTCTCCGACTTTCGGTATCTTCACCTTCACACACATCTTCACTCATGCAGAACAGATCGGAGGGTTAAGCAGATAATTAACACTGGATGAGTGAAATGGCGGCAGGACACGAGAACAATCTGCGACTCCCACATTCCCGTTAAACTTAAGGGGAAGATCGTGGTTACATCTGCTGTCTTGTATAAGTCAGAATGTTGGGCCACAAAAGGGATGAATGAAAGGCAGTTGCATGCAACTGAGATGAGAATGTTAAACGGGATGTGTGTTACACGAATGAATAGAATAAGAAATGTGTATGTAAGAGGAAGTCTGAAAGTTGCACCGATAGCTGAAAAGTTATGTTGAAATTCGTTATCATGGTATGGTCACGTGATACGAAGGAATGAGGAAAATGTCGTGAGGAGAGTATTGAGTATGAATGTCGATGGCTATAAGAGCAGAGGGAGATCAAAGAAACGATGGATGTACTTTGAGAATGATGATGTGGATGGAAAAGGGGTTACTACTGTGATGACGACTACTCATACAGAAGTGTAAAAGAAAAAGTCATGTTGGGTCGACCCCAAATACGTATAAATAAGGATGAGGACAGGAGAATGATGATGATGATGATAAGTACAAAGTTTTTGCTCCACGTATATAATGGCATAATACATTATTATTAGAAATTGCTTTCATTGCTGTTCATGGCGGTGTTTACTTCGCTAAGCAGATAATTTCTACGAACACACGAAATAATGAATTAGGAATAATCTTCAAAATGATTCAGATTCTGCTCAATAGTGTGTTACGCAATCAGAGTGCTAGAGGTGAATTGTTCTTGCATGAAGGTTTACAAAAAAGTATTTCGGAAACAACACAAACATTTATTCTGTTACCTTAGGGTGGCGTATATCGCACGGCTCTCTGTCATTTTGGGCGATGCAGGTGCTCTCGGGGCACGGTTGCTTCGGGAAGTACCTGTGTCGTTTAAACATGGAGCCTGACGCCCAGTGTCACCACTGCGTCGACTGTCGGGAGGATACGGCGTGGCATACGCTGGCAGAATGAGCTGCTTGGGAGGAGCCGTGTCGTGTCCTCGTCTCAGAAGTAGGCAGTGACCCATCGCTGCCGGCCGTGGTCAAAACGATGGTCGGCAGCGAAGAGTCCTAGGACGCGGTGATATCCTTCTGCGAATCAGTTATGTCGCAGAAGGAGGCCGCGGAAAGGGAGCGGGAGTTATCTTCCGCTCACCCAGCCCGCAGCAGGCGCACCGGGCGTCGGTGGAGGGCGAATAACGCCCTCTTCCAGCCCCCCTAAATGGGTCCAGGTGACGAATCTGGGAACATCCGTCACCCCCTATTCCTTAGGACCCGAGATGGTGGCACGTAGTGTTCCACGCGCGCCTCTCTGTGATATGTGGGGAGGAGTTTAACACCTCACTCCCCCCCAACGTGAACAGGCCCGCAAAGGCGGGCCGGCACCAGTCGGGGATCGCGGAAGACATATTGGTTCCCGTGGTCCCCGACGTAGGTGTGGGACGGAACACCGGGGTGGTTTTAGTCAGTAAGAGTCTGACAAACCCCTCCGCCCACCCCAGGGCGGAGGAAATCCATGAGGATATCCACCTCGTGAACAAAAAAAAAAGGTGGCGTATATCAGAATGATCCATCTGCACGTGGATTAAAAGGTGAACTTGATTGAAAAATAAGTAAAGAATTTTTTTTTCGTATATTATACACTGGTATAAAATATTCCCATTAGTCTCCGTGGGTGTCGTAAGAGACGACTAAGGGACTTACTAGAGAATGGGCAGCAGCGTTCTCTATGCATTTTACCACCATAATGCGATTGCCAACCCGCCTGCCAAGCATGGCAATTATGGCAAGCCCCCCAAAAGTTATATCAACTAAAGCCTCACTGATTGTTACTGTGCTTTAGATTTTGAGAATAGCATAGTTTTTCGTTACTTCGGATACTATACGATAAACAATATTTTTGAATTCAGTACCAGGAAACTTTTTGCGCAGGCTATTTTGCTTTTTTTGTAAAAAGAGAGCAAGACGATCCACTTCCCATCGAATAAAAAAGGAAACTGCTCACCGGCAGATGTCTCAAAGGCGGATATTGAGAGACGATGATTGCTAGGTTGACCTCTTATTGGCAGTTCCACCACCGTTCTACTTTCCTGGATAACCTGTTGATACGTGACCAGTAGTTTCTGAGATTACCGCGTTCAACCAAACAAACTCTTCAGCTTTATAATATTAGTATAGATAGTATAAACTTGTGGCCGTGCGTACAAGCGTAATATTAGCCAGAGGTCACTAAGTTGGCTACTATCTATTATTGTAGAGGATCTACAGATACAACAGGCAGTATATTTAGGAGAAAATTAGTCAGCCCATTAGAACCTGGTCCCTTAGATGGATCAAAGGTTTTCAGTCAAAAGCGATTTTTTCTTAAGGTATAAGTCAAAAACCATTATGTTGAAAGACACTGTTTTCGAAGTTAACTCAGACTGTAAGAGGGCACCTGGTGAGGTAGGTTCATACATGAAAAAAAAAACAGAGCACAAGTTGCATACCGTTTTTAAATTGAACAGTTGGCCCGTATATCGGCAACGTAATTGCGTAACACATCCCCAATCAACATCTGAATCATTTTGAAGGAAATTGCCAATCCATGACTTCATATGTTCGATAACACTGTCTGCACAACAACGTAAATAATACAATGAATGTTGTAGCACTGTCAAAATCATAGCCATCCCTACTGTTATAGTATCACAAAATTATTCCGTAGGTTAGTCTTTTCGGGTAGAAATCTTTAAAGTTTTTATGTAAGCTGTCCTCAATCGACTGGAGAAAACATTTGAACAATTTTCCTTAAAGAAATTTCCTATGCTGCGTTTTTGTTGTATTTCTTACATTTTTGTTTTTTATTTAGGATATATGTGATTTTTAAATATATCATTAACTAGCTTCTACTCGCGAGTTCGTCTGCGTCAAATTGTTGCTCCCCTGATCCTTTCCGTCGCATCGAATTGCCTGCCAGTTTTCGTCCATTTTTCGTAGCTGCTCCACTCCTTTTGATCGTAGCGTGATGTTATATAGTCTATAGCCTTCCTCAATAAATAGGGCTACCTAAAACTACACAAACTTATAATATTAGTATACATTGATATAAATGTACCATAATTGGGCAACCTGCCATTAATGATACAAATGAAATGTATAGAGTATTACTACTCTGCCAAGAAAGTACCGGGAAAAAATCAATAATACACACGCCAACGGATAATCCAACCATCAAAACATTTTTTAATCGCTTTCGGTCTCTCCGCGGTCGAAATGGGAACGAGCTTTGTGGAAAGCAGGGCGGAAACAAAGATTAGTGATCATTCTTTGAGCTCTGCTTTCCGCTCCGATACACAATCTACAGAGATACGATAAAATAACTCTGTTTGCATGTATGATGAGTTTGGTCTTATTCCGGTTAGTACATCATGATCGTCACAAAACCAAGAGCTACTTGAAGCATCATGGTGCAAGTCAAATATTAAATATTATAGATAAGCTTGTAATTGTTAGAGATTACAAGTGGATAGTGCACTAAGTCCAGAGGAAAATTATTTACTATTTACATCATGTGTCTAAGCTTGTACCGAGAACTTTATCTCTCCACAGGTCACCTTTTTTAAATCATAAACTTCCGAATAAATAAGTACACACCCACTCGAAAAGCAACTCTCTATCAACCCGACCTCAATCTAATAATCCTGCACCATAATTGTGTAACACACTATTAATAAGAATCTGAATCATTTTGCAGGTTATAGCTAATCTATTCTTTCATATGCTCGAAAAAATAGTGTGCTTCGCAACATAAATAACTCCGTGAATGTTGTGGAACTTTCATAATGAAAGCGATTCCTACTGATAGTGTATTACTATTAGTCTTCTTCAGTGTCCCACTCATCGCACAGACTTCATTCACTCTTCCTTCTTTGTCCAGTGTATCTCTCTATGGAATGCGCCCCCCAGGAAATCAGGATGGCATCCAACCGATTGACCTTCAAAGTTAAAGTTCGCGAGCATATTCACAAGAAGTTGGCAGTATCATCACAACGGTAATGTTTCGTCATTGTTTGTCTCGTTTGTTTTAGTAAATTCGATTATGTATGTATATTTATTTATGTGCATTTATGTTTATATATACTCGTAGTTAGGTATATATATTATGTTTATGATTTAAATATGTTAAGCGTTTATATTTATATATCCTCATAGTCATTGCACCTACCACTGTATGTCTCTGAATCACCAAAAGGTTGACTGGCAGAAAATGCCTATGGCATTAAGTCTGCCTCTGTAAATTTATGTGCTTGAAGTATTAAATAAATATTACGCAATTACCCCTCTGGAACGTATACCACCTAGTAAACTTTTTGCAAACCTTGTACTCTCTAAGCACAGAAAGCGAATTCCAGTATCTTGTTATCTTTATCATCAGCATTTCAGCTGAAAGACGTCCATTTCTGAATACAGGCCTCCCCCAATTTGGGGGGCTTTGCCATAATCGCTACGCTTGGCAGACGTTTGGCGATCGCAGTTTGATGGCAGAATGCATAGAGAACGCTGCTGCCCATTCTCCAGTATCTTGTTATACAACAATTCTATTCAAATATATAATTATGAAGGAGATATGTCTTGTAGTTGAAAATGTGTCGCCACCCGGTGTCTTCAGTTCACCCCTACCACTTGCCACTACGACATATGCAATTCAGTAAAAGCAATAGATACGAAGTCCTGCACACAGTCGCAATTCACTAATCAGAACGTACTACACAATCAAATATAAACCTTATCTGATTATATACAGCATGCATTTACTATGGACCACTCACAGCAAAACTTCGGACGCTATCGTAGTGCTGTGCAAAACCCAATTATTTTGCGTTTACGCTAGTGATTGACTAAATCAGAAAGTTATCGATTCTTACACTTATTATTGTTCTAATATAAAATATTGGACCCCCAGATAAAATAAATAAAAAAAACGATATGTCCGGCAAATATTAAATTATAAATAATAAGATGTAACTTAAAAAAGAACTTGGTAAACCAAAAAATAAATCAATTTTAAACAATAGAGTTACGTTGGTGGGGGCTGTCATATTTTCAGGTCTTCCCTTTACTAGGTTTAAATGGTTGATAAATTGAATAATAAACAATAATAGCAATATTTTGGTTGGGCATTCGACATTATTGTCGATAGCCTACGTTAGTAGATTTGCACAAACACATCATTAATTGGCCGCTAGAAGCAGAGGCTCTACTACGAGACTTATGGGCATACATAAATTATCGTTATGCGATGTTTACATTGCTTGTCTAGTCCCTTGGCGACACACTTAGGTAACTGCAATGGAGCAATGTACTCACTCTAAAAAATAAATAGTTGTTGTGTTATTTGAAAGCATAAATAACGTAGTAAAGGCGAGAAATATTTTCATGATTTTAAAGACATTATATCGCAAGTGATTCCATGATTCATAAAGGTTTTTTATAGCTTCGGTTTTTCGAAGAAACCACTGAACAACATGGTATTCTTACAATTTATCACGAACACGGTCGAAAGCGTACGAGCACGTCACGCAGACACAGACATGCCTTTTTTTTTGGATGGCAAATCATCAAATGACTTCTCCCGCTCTGGGCGGAGCGGGAGGGCGTGTCAGACTTTCACTGACTAAAACCCACCCGTGTTCCTTCAGTAGTCCATGTGCCAGGGTCACGGTATCTCTTTCGAACAATCTCGCGACCCTGGCAGCAGACATGCCTTCATGCCACTTCTCCTGTTTAATTTAATTATTTCTAAGGTCTGCCTTTATGCCACTTCTCCTGTTTAATATAATTATTTCTGAGGTCAAATAGTCCAAAAAGCATATATAATAATACCATGGCATGGATAATACCCTAAAAACCCGTCATCTCCCGTGCTAAAGTCAGAAGATCTAGTGACAAAATTCTGTGTTTGATTTTTCATAACAATGACGGGGATGGGGATGGATGCAGCCCGATCCGTAATCACAGGCTGGGTACGAACCTAACTCAAAGAAGTAAAGACCCAAGTATCCACAGCTGTGGAGATGAAGTATTTTAAAGACGCAATTGGAAATCTAAAGACTTTCTTTAAGGAGAAAGCTCTTCGTTTAATGCTGGTGAGCATTATGTGGAACTCTATGAATCGATATGATATTTCTTTGAGTAACGGGAAAGTTAATAGCGCAATCAGTCGCGGATTTTTTTCGAAATAGTGACCGTGGCCCTGGCACAGGCAACTAAAGGAACACGAGTGGCTTTTAGTCAGTAAAAGTCTAACAAGCCCTCCCAGCTCCGTTCAGAGCGGGAGAAGTCATTTGATGATTTCCGACCAAAACAAAAATATATCAGTCGACTCCATTATTTGTATCAGGTAGTCAGTTCACGTTTCAGGCACGTTTAGTTTTCCACATTGCAGGGTTATACTTGTTGATCGAGATTATCTAGTTCAATCTCAAGGCCACTAATAAATATTTTGGTAAAATGGTTCCGAACTTTGTCGACTTATTTCATCCAAACATTTCATAAGTTCAAACTACGAGGTAATTGCGTAATACACTATCAGTAGGAATATACTATGATGTATCAGTGTGTCTAATTTTGACTGTCAAACAACATTCATTGCTTTATTGATATTTTTGAGCAGACATGTTTCGAACATATGAAGTAATGGATGAGGAATGTCCTTCACAATGATTCAGGTTCTGATTGTTAGTATATTACGCAATTAGTGTGTTATACCCCCAAGGGAAATTCCACAGAAGTGTACAAGTATGTTACGAAGGGATAAGTCAGAACCATTTGATAGTCGACTGGCCTGTTAGTCTAGTGGTTAGTGACCCTGACTGCTAAGACTGAGGTCGTGGGTTCGATTCCCACCCAGGACAAATGTTGTGTGATGAGCACAGTCATTTGTTCTGTGTCTGGGTGTAATTTATCTATAATATGTATGTATTTAGAAATATATAAGTATATTTATCAGTTGTCTGGTTACCATAGTACAGGCTCTGCCTAGTTTGGGATCAGATAACGGTGTGTTGGTTGTCCTAACATATTATTATTATTATTTTTTTTTTTTATATATTTATATATCTCGGGATCCTAGGATCCCGGTCTTTTAGAAGGCGTACGAGGGGCCGAAGCCAACTCGCAGAGGCCCCTTAGAAAATTTAAATGAAGTGAGGCACTAACCGACGGTTATCCCCGTATGCACTGTGCAAGTGCACCCAAGGACAACCTCCGGTTGGTGTTGGACTATTGCAGGATATGGAAACCAAGATGTTGGACTATGTATTTGACTGGCTAAAATGGACTGGTTACCAAGAACTATGGAAGGTCTATGGCCCCTGCCGCATCAATGTTTGTATTTACACGGATTAAATGGCAGGGGGTGACTTGCACACTCAATAATGGGCCCCCGGAAACCGTCGCTGGCACATAGTGACGCAGCAACAAGGGGGCAACACTTCCTGAGGTGCTTGAGAAGTGGAGAGGTATTCCACGGCTTTCAGAACAATCCCAGAGCCCGGAAGATGGTCAATATCCCTACGAGCACTTACTGGAATACTTCCTTTCCCCGAGCACGTTTGCTCTTGCGAATCTCCACTCAAGCCGGCCAATAAAGGCAAGAATGAGGTGGGAGTTCTGAACCTCTTCATTGTTCACTCCAGCCGGCCAATAAAGGCAAGCCAGAGATGAGGAACAAGAAGTCTCCCGGGAGATAGGGTCCGTGGGGTCGCTACTGCCCAACAGCACGCCACATGCTGCCCTGCGGTTATTATTATTATTATTATAGTGTGTATTGTATGAATGTATTGTGTTCAGTACAAAGATTGCTCATCCCATGTCATTTTTCACCCAAGGCAGGTCTTAATTTGACTTAACGTGTGTCCATTACGTCACGCCAGCCGTGTGTGTGTGCAATGTACCCCTTATGGCGTTCTAGAAAGTTACAAGCGAATTCTTTATGTCGCTTTCCATCCCTGCAACGTTTGAAATTGCTTGGAAAGTATCAGCCGCATACTTTACAACGGATCCATTAGTTCTAGGATCGTCGAGGTATTACATTTGCACGGTGCGGTAGGACAATGTTCTATGATATCGCACGACATTTTCATACTATCTTCGTGTGGGGGAACAAGTGAGACTTGTATAGATAGGTAAGTAAGCAAGTTAGACCGCGTACGGCGCGTAACATTACGGGCATTTCTAGGCTGCCTTAAAATATTTTGTCAGAGATTCAACTGGACGATGCGATTAAATCAAAACACATTTATTCAAACTAGGCTGACTTTTGAACGTCAAACGGATATAAATTCCGGAAATACAGTCAGGCACAGGCTTGTATATTGATAAAAATCCTAAATACACTTACAAACAACGCACGGCCTAACCGCTGGGTCTCAAAGTACGAAATTTTGCACAATTCTTCCAACGTTGGTATTTTCTAAGATACAATTAAATTTTGCGTGACTATATAAACCAATAAAATAACCAATGGAAACATTTCAATTTCAAACTTTCATCTTACAACCGCAAAACCACGTATATTTCTAACTGGCTTCAGCTCGTGACTTCTTTCGCGTGGAAGTCTTTCGAGATCGTAATATACTGAAGTATTTTGCACAACAGCCACATTTTATAAATTTCCCTGCATACAACGTAATTTTGTAGTTTTGCTCTGAACAGCTAAAAATACCAAGAGAACTGGACTGGTAACGCTGGAGCAAGTGACGTACAGTAGACCATATGAGAAACAGTCCGTCTTGAAATTAAATCCCGGTACAAAAATTTATACTTATAATCAATATCTTCTTAATCAATATCTTAGGACAACCAACACAATGTTATCTGATCCCAAACTAGGCAGAGCCTGTACTATGGCAACCGGACAACTGATAAACATACTTATATATTTCTAAATACATACATATAATAGATAATTTACACCCAGACACAGAACAAATGATTGTGCTCATCACACAAACATTTGTACTGGGTGGGAATCGAACCCACGACCTCAGTCTTAGCAGTCAGGGTCACTAACCACTAGACTAACAGGCCAGGCCAGGCCAGGCCAGGCCAGGTCAGGTATAATAAAGCTGAAGAGTTTGATTTTTTCTTTCAAAGCTCTAATCTCTGGAACTAGCTGCCGACATATCGGTGTCCGGTTAGTGTCTTTATCTGATAATGTGACATTAAAAATACTACTTTAAATATCCTGTGTACCTATGGGTACACAGGCCATTTCAAGTATTAATTTTAGTTAACTATTTACTACGTAGATACCATAAAATGTAAGCTAAAGAAAAACGAATTAAGTTGTTACACTGCAAATATGTTATGCTGTGGCATGGATTTTCTACGAAATGGTCGCAAATATTTTAGGCTGTGGCATGGACGTTCTGCCAGTTGCTCGGAATACGTCACACTGCAATTTGGGGTGGCGGAATATCGCTTCGAAGGCGTACTGGGACGGATAACTTGGCCGTTCAGTAGTTCTAGTCATTTCTCACAGATGGCGTTACTTGGTTGGATCATGAAGAATGGTGATGCGAAATCGCGATTTTCCAAACCACTGATTCAAGTATCAAAACTTTTGAATTTTTATGTGACTCACACTGATTTCAAGATTATTTATATGTATCTAAATAAAGATTTCCGGCACTTGACAAATTCAATTATTTATTTAATTCACACATAATGAACTTAGTTCACTTCAGCTCTAGACTTGTTTGAAGTATTCACCAATTATACTGAATGAACAGATTGTTCATTTGTATCTGTTGTTGATCTGTATTCAGCATAGTAAGCTATACCAGCAACAGCTTTTACTCTTTTTATATTAAAGTTTAGAGAGAGAGCTAAGTACGTAGGTCACACACAGCGCCACCTATTATTATTATATTATTGTTATTTATTTTTCTCCATATTTAATTACATTTTTAAATATTTTTACAAAAAAAAAAAAATACAAAAAACATTTAAAAATATAAAAAAGTGATCCGCCGGTAGCGGGAGCAGGATCCAAGCTACTGGTGGATAGGGCTCCAGAGACAGGAACTTCCTCACGATGCGAGCCGTGTCAAGGAGTACTGCCTTCTGAATCAGGCTCTTGATCCAACCGCCTAACGATAGGTAGCCTCGACAGGTGTTGGTCGAGGCTATCGCTAGGCGGTCGTTAGGCTATCGGCCATCAGCCCATTGGCTGATACGACGAATATTATTATTACCTAGCGGTTTTGAATTAATTTTGGCAGTGTATAGGAATGATGAACATCTCTCCCTGTTTACGATAATCTTGTATGACTGTACAATTAGATTTTATATCAATAGGAATTGAGGCGTTCTTCGGTTTCTTGGAGCACTGGTGGCGCAGTGGAAACGGCTTATGAGTTTATAGGTCGAGGGTTCGAACCCAGACAGGGCCTTTACTTTGTATAAATTATTTGATCACCACTGCTCTTAAATCGTTGAAGGAAACCGACATGTTCTAGAACCATATATTTAAAGACATATGACATCTACCAACCCGTACTGGGCCCGCGTCGTGCATTACGGCACACTACCTCTCACCTAGAAAAGATCTGTGTTCCAGCAGTGGGAACATCATAAGCTGGTTATGTATGTTGATTTTTGTATTATTTTTATGTGTTTATACTATTTGTTACCTCTTTTTATTCTTAGAGAGGGTTTCTGTTTTGCGCTTATTGCAACATACTCATACTTACAATATCCATGGCACCCAACGACAGCTGAGTTCTGTAAGACCTTTTACACAATCAATCTGTCTATATTTGCATTGGATTAGTTATGGCCAAGTTATGGTACACTGCACACTAACTACGTAGCACACAATTAATAAGGTTAATTTTCGAAAGTTTTGTTTATTTAGCATCGTAGATAACGCAATGAATTTTTTTGAACTGTCAAATAAAATATCAAATCGAAGTCATTTCTACTATAACAAAGCGATAACGCTATTCATCCCATTTCTTCCCGTGGGTGTCGTAATAGGCGACTAAGGGACTTACTATAGAATAGGCAGCAGCATTCTCTATGCATTTTACCTCGATACTGTGATCGCCAACCCGCTTTGGTGGCGATTATGGCAAACTCCCCTAAAATTCCACAGAATCCTTCGAAGTGTCTGTGCTAGGGGAGGCCTATGATGAGAAGTGGACGTTTTTCAGCTGAAATGATGAAGTACGCCGCTGTGTGACGGTTTATGCATTTAAATACAAGAAAAAAACCTAGTATTTTTCCTATAATTTGTGTTATTACCAGTGTCGTTTTGTCACAAACTTCAGAAACATTAGAAATGTACCAACACTTGCGAAATATCGATACTTTTGTACCTGCTAACCTTCTCATTATCTACTTTCCCTAAGATCAATGAGTGCGAGCAAGATAGGCGAAAAAAAAAAACATTTGACAGTAGATGACTAACAGTGAATTCCACCAATGAACTAAATGCACATATTTTAACCACGTTCAAGATCTGTCAGTGCCAAAATTGTAATGAAATGTTGACACTAATAGCTCTTGAATGCAGTTAAATAGTGCGGATCGCTTCAGTATTAGTGGTGAAAGCCACTAAAATAACAAAAGCCCTATTTTGCATAATGTATTTGTTGTCGATGCTGAATGTTGCTGGTTTCCACGTCGTGAATCTGAAAGAAGGAATTGTGAAAAAAACTTTTTTACAAAAAAAAAACAACCGACTTCCTTAAAAACACTACAAAGTGAAAAATAACTTTAATTTCGGAAGTCGGTGTCTTAGGATCTGTATTTATGGTTTTTTGTTTTTTTTGTAAAAAAGTTTTTATTTTTAAATTTTTAGTTGTGGTATTCACCCCGCACTAATTCCAAACAAACAATGCATATTTATGCGATAGCAGAAATCGCGGTTGATTTCCTGTCATTTTTTAAAGAGTTCCGGTGTCTGTCTCCCGAACTCATCATCAGATCTATATGAAAATTATATGGGACCACTTTGGAATGAACTCCTCTTCCGAACAAAAAAAGAATTTTGTAAATCCGTCTATATATGACGGAGTTATGGCCGAACATACATAAAAAAAAAAAATATATAAACATCCGAATTGAGAACCTCCTCCTTTTTGAAGTCGGTTAAAAATAAACAAACTCAAAGACATTTCATTTGTTTTATTGGTTTTCAAATACAATAACATCTATACAATGGTATTCTACGACTAAATGTTTTTCATTATTATTGACACATGCATTCAAATAAATACATATTTTTATTTAAGAAAACAACACTGAAAAACCTATTCCGCAATGTAAATAAATTATATTATTAACCTATTGACTGGAATCTCTTTGCAAATCACTATACCTAAGTAGGTAAATCTTAGGATAGCTAAAATTATTCTAAAAACATATATAAATTAAAATTACAACATTTATATTTAGCTGACATATTTAAATCGACGAATTTTATGCAATACATAATTATCTTCTCACTCAGTAGGGCATCTCATGCTAGCAATATAGGTACTTTATTAAACTAAGCCCTGATAGATTTAAATCGAGCTTAGTAGTAAGAAGACATATTTTAGACAAATATCTTTAAAAAAATATTTTAGAATTAATTAATAAAACATAAATACTGCGTTAAAAAAAGGGTCGCAAAAATAAGTTTTATAATGAATAAATAAAACATTAGTATTATGGGCAAAAAAAAAAAAACTAGCATAAAGATACCCAATTCTAATCAGTTCATACCGCAATCAGACCAAATCTATACATAAAAATCAAATTACTAACTATAGGCAGATACATATAAAATAATTGGTAATACTTTTATGTAAAGTAATAAATTACATGAATACTTTAAATCTAAACTAGACCTATTACATATACGATTGCACTTTTTAAAA
This sequence comes from Aporophyla nigra, assembly GCA_947507805.1. Classification (NCBI taxonomy): domain Eukaryota; kingdom Metazoa; phylum Arthropoda; class Insecta; order Lepidoptera; family Noctuidae; genus Aporophyla; species Aporophyla nigra. The sequence continues at coordinate 3,792,903 of OX382291.1, read as the reverse complement.
TAATCTAATAATATATACACATCTATTATATGTAATTCACAGTTGGAATTATAAGGTACAATAGGGGTAACACTGGTAATAATAATATATAATCTGTCAGGATTATCCTGATGACAGTAATAAAAATATTAAATCGATTAATACTGTTTCAGTAGGTATTTAAATAGGTCGGGAAACTACCAGGGTCTTGAACCTACACATAGAAGAGCAGAAGCTACTTTTGTATAGGTAAATAATAGTAAAGTAAATTTCAAAAATGTATTCATTTGTGATCCCAATAACGATACAATGAAACTGTAAACATCCGAATGTCAAAAAATAAATAATTATTATATTATATTAGGTAAACTAACTTTTTTTTTAAATTACGTAATTTTATAAAATAATAAGCATTAATATAAATACAAAGTATTGCTTCCTTGTAAGTAATACTGATGATAATAAATGTACATAAAAAGCTTGTGACTGCACTTTGTAATTTGGCTAAAATAAAATCGGCGAATTTTTCTAATAATCGGCGAATAATGGCACAAAAATTTTGAGCTTAGTTTTATTTTTTCAAAACGAGCTTGATTTGATGTTTTTAATAAAAATCATTTGGGATTCATTGAAATATCTTTTCTTATAAGTAAAATTTATTTTACATGTTTATTAATACTGAGTATAACATCACCAATCGTTAACTATACGTGGCGAATGTGCTTAATTTTTTTGAGTAGCGAATACTTTTCTTAGCTAATTTTGCAATAACTTCATAAAAAACAAGTCTGCGAATAGACGCTTATAAAGCGTCGAAACTGTGAAGTTTCGCGTCGCTAAGCGCTAAAATTCATAATTCCTTGGTGACACCAATTTTGGTATTCCATGAATGTAGGTAAGATGTCTTGTAAGTTGTTCATGAAAACGTAACAATAACCACTTTTCGTTTCAGACTAGTAAGCACCTAAAATCGGTTTTCAACTCAATAGTTGAATGTTATTGCAAAACACTGGTCAGTTAAAAGCGAGAAGTATTCGTTATTTTCACATTAGTTTTCATACGACCAATAAAATTTTTCATTAGTTTTTTATCCTATATAATAATTCTACTTAATTTTAATGAGTATCTATTATTTACATCATTCTTTGATAAAAGACTAGGGATGCGGTCCACCTGACTCGTGTCATGAAAAACATATTACATTCATCTAACTGAGGTAAATGATAACAATAAAATATATTTCTAAAACATGATTTCATTAAAGAAATGATAGTGAACTAGAAAGTATTTATAAAAGTCGCCGCGATCGGAATATTCAATAATAAAAATAAATATCTATATTAATAAAACGACATTGACGTTGATTTAATTCGACAACCAAATTATATCACATATTAATAATATTAAAAACACGTATTAAAATATAAAGTTCGAAAACGGTCGAGCAAAAAAAGGAAACATTAAATAAAATATCAAAATTAATCAATCGTCGTATTAATATATGATGGTCATGCGTAGTGCGGGTAGGAGCCAAGGTGTGACGTCACGTGGGGTGGGGCCATAGAGTGCGGTGAGTACAGATTGCTCCCGCCACCGCCCCAATTACCCCACGACGCCGACGGGAATATCGAAGCTGAAACAAAAGTTTTCTTACCTCAGTTATTAAGTGCTGGAGGTGACTCACAAGAACGTATCGGACTTTTAGGAGCTGCGCAAAGACTTGTAGAGGATAAATATTTAATTTCTTCGGAATATCTGTCAATAATGTTAAAAGGCTATCATTTTAAAATTCGATACGCTGTTGCTTGTCTTCAAGAAATGTAAAAAAAAGAAGGACATAACACCATTTGGCAGAGAGCGCATTAATCATAATGATAATATTTTAATAACTTTATTTATTTTCACCCATGAGAATGAAAAATTACAAGTTTTTAAAAAATTTGGAGATGCTAAGTAAAATGTTTGCTACGGGTCTCATATTTTTTTCCAATCTATACCTGGTTTACCGAATCAAATTAGTTTGAAGACCGTTGTTGTGGCTACCTACAATTTTATGGGTTACGTACCTCAAAAGGAATCAGGATCTTATAGGATCACTTTGCCTGTCTGTCTATCAAGACCCTTTATCTCGAGAACGCGTGGAGGTAATATGAAATTTAAACCATATACTCAAGTCCCTAAAGTTGTGAAAAACTCAAATTTCTAAGTAAACGTTAAAAACAGATAATTTTGCTCAGTTTTTTGACGATTACAAGGGAATCAACATCTATAGGGGGACCTATCCCAAGAACCAAGAATTTAGAAATTGGCCTTAAAGGAATGCCACGTAGCGCAAGTAAAGGAAAAATTCAAAAAACCGTAGTTTTGTAGTTCCATCACAAATAATTACGTTTGCGATTAAAAACTTATTTGAAATTTTGGTAAACTAACCGCGAACTATTACGATGTATGTGGAAAACAGTTTTTCATCGGCAAAGTTAAGTTTACCCCTCAGTTTGTTCATCTTTTTATTTCAGATCTCCAAAAAATTTGTACGAACCTTCGGTGCGTGAGTCCGACTCCGCACTTGACCGGTTTTTAGTAAGTATGTCTTATTTAACGTGTACACAGACTGTTTGTTGTTTCTTTGTAAACTACTAAATAAAACTCATATTCTACAGTTTGTTTTGGCTTTTCATGTAGAAAATCCTGAGGCAGGTAGTCAACGTCCTGCCGGTGTATTCTATAAAAATGTCACCTTGAAAACTTAGATGAAGTGAGTTTCAAGTAAGCTGTCATTGAATTGATACTATTGACAGATCACTTCACTAAAGTTTTCATGGTGAGATTTTACAGAATAGATCGGCTGACATAGAACTCAATAAAACAAAACAGTTCTGTTACAGACAAAATTTTTAAAGTTAAACTTCAAATCTCTTTTTAACATTCTAATACGGCACCTATATCGAGTTTAAATAGTATGTTCCATTAAGTCAAGTGTACTCAGTCCGTGCCAATGACAACCCCTTTCGAGCGGCGTGCAAATATTTGTGCACGTAAGTGTACCGAAGCATTAGCAGTGAAATGCAGATTACTAGCACAACAGTGTACACTGTCGCGCGCACGTTGGCAGGGTACATATTGTATGATATCAAACTGTCGTCAGTTTGCGATATACACATTTTAATTTTAATCTGTGTATTCGTATAAATACACAGATTACAAATCAAAGATCATAGATTAATTGCTGTACGTATGTACAGCAAAACTTTGTACCCCTTTTTACGAAAATTACGCGGACGCAGGAGTATGAATTTTTGTACAGTTAAAGTTTATATAGAGAAAAACTGCGGAAAGCGAATTTTTTTATGTAAAATTAGTTCAAACTTAAAATTTAAATGAATTTCTGCTTGAATTTCGATCACTGGGCGACCCCTGGTTTAACTAATAACGTAATAATGAGATGGGGTGGGATCTTATTTATTTGGGTTTTTATTATTTGTTGTTATTTTTAAGTGAAATTAGTTTATTTCCGTGCGAGGATTATAATTCATACATTCTTTTAAACATTTTAAAGCTAAGTTTGTAAGGTCTTTTTGAATTTATTCAATTGATCATCAGTATTAATTATGCTTGGGTTCCGTAAAAAAGCGCTAGAACCTGTCTCTAACCAACCCGCACTGGGCCTGCGTGGTGGATTATGGCCTACTCTCTCTCACCCAGAGGAAGCCTGTGTCCCAGAAATGGAGACATTATTGGCTAATAATACCACATGTCTTTCATTCGGCGATTAAGGAAGAACAAATGAAAGAAGTTGTTCAGAACATGCCAGTCACCGCTACGCGAGGAAGGACAGAAACATATAACGCGCGCACGTTGCATGATGCAAGTCACATTTGCTCTGACGTCAGAATTGAGAATTGATTTTTGTGGCTAGAATTTAAAGTATTACTGTTCCCGACAGGGTCCACAATTGTTTCTATTTCTTATAACCATTAGTTTACATTGTGGAATGCAATCAATATTTGAGATTTTAATTTGAGGCCGTGAACCCATCTAAAGGCCGCAATAACATGGTCATTTGAGCATTTTTTAAGTCCGTCAAGTCAAGTCACCGGTAAAAGTCCGTCAATAAAATAATAGGGTTCTTTTATGAAACCCAAGCTTAATCGAAAATAATTTCAGCGTAGCTACAAAAAATAATTCGCACGCGGAGAGATCGCTTGTAATTAAAATAATAATTTACCTGTGGATGTTGGCATCGCCGCGTGTGGGGCCATGAAAGACGAGAGCTTAGCCGAGTGGTGGTACGAGCTCATGAACAGATCACTCTGGTACTTATACGCTGGATCACTCGCCGCCGGCTGCGTGGCCGCAGCCAAGCCTTGGAAATCGAATTTGTAGGCGTACCTCTTGCCATGAACCTTTGTCATTATGTTTTTGTCGTAGTAATATCTGTGTAATCGAAAAACAATCATCAAATAGGGGTCAAACGGGAAGGTCTACGAATGTAGACGGACGCATTACTTATGATAAAAAATATTCGCATGGCAACACAAACTCGCATCGGAGAGAATTCCGAGGCACGGTCGCCAGGGCTCGCGAGTTTACTGGAAGGTTACCTCAGGGCACGGCTGAGTTTGTCGTAGTTCATGTTGGGCTTCGACTTGCGCTCTCCCCACCGGCGCGCCACTTCATCTGGGTCTGTCAGCTTGAACTCTCCATTGGTACCCTCCCAGGTGATGCACCCGGCGTTGCTGGAGTCACTCAGCAGCTCCAGGAGGAACTGCCACAGCTGAATCTGCCCTGAACCTGGAGTGAAGACGTTACAGAAATTAGTGAAAGTTACATTGTTTTTGGCAGTCCAAAGTTTTGTGTTAAGTGGTGTGATTTTCAAGTTCTAAAAGATACACAAAAAACCCCAAACAGGTTAAAAGATGGAAAATTTGTAACTAGTCAGTAAAGTGTAACTAAAAAACCGTACATTTCACGTCTTAAGGTTAGCCTATTGAAATAACAAAAAGAGTCGCACCCTTATATCGGCGCGTCGCACACTGGCGGATAGTTGGGGCTAATGGGCAGGGTCGGAGCGACGATATTGGGTGGTGTGTTACATCCGCGCACGACCGACGACGAGTGCACTCGTGTGGAACCGGCCTTGTAAGGGCAGCGCATATGATTTAGATACGGTTATTTTTGGAAGGCGACTTAGGGGAGTCTCGGGACCCCAAAACTTTTAGTGAGATCACCATAAAGTAACTTAGCTAACTCATCTTTAACTTTTAAAGAACAAAATTTGGGCAAACGTGAGCGTATTGACTACCGATATAGAAATTAACTGATCGCAAAAAAAAAAACATCAAATGCGTTAAAAACAAATGGCAGATTAATAGATATATTATTTAAATATACCTACTTATTTTTTTTAAAATATATTTTTGCGACCTAAACCTACCGACCTTTTAGATCCTAATTTCGATCACGTTCATGAAACTGCAGAAATAAATAAATAATAAATAAATAAATCACTCATCCGACAAATAATTCATACATTCGGATATTTTTCCATCCCTAACGCCCATTTGTTCTACGGACCGTACACTAAGGGTGGTGCACACGAGCGTGCCTTCACGTGATTTATACGGGGATCGATTATTACGTCTCGACGTTTGTAGCCGCGCATCTCGCCTCGCTTGATCCATTGTTGGGTGTATGGCTCATCGGTTTTATGACTCGCAATTAATTCGTCGATCGGCAAAATATTGTGCTCCCTGCCTTAGAATGGCTGTGGGAAGTAGTGCCTTGTTTGGTAACATAAGCTTCTATGAATTTATAGCTATGTTGCAGAGGTAATTGTGCGGAAAATGTAATGTATTTTTTATTTTATTACACCCGATTTATTTCGATTAATTTCATACATTGGTTTTATTTCTTAAAAATAATTCGATGACGTTGGCCCAAAGAAAAAATCCTAAGCACAATGTCATCGTCTGCCTAGCCTTTTCCCGACTATGTTCGGGTCGGCTTCCAGTCTAACCGGATGCAGCTGAGTACCAATATTTTACATGGAGCGACTGCCTCTCTGACCTCCACAACTCAATACCCCCTTGGTAAGACTGTTGGTCAGAATTTCGGCCTTCTGACGACCAGTTACGAGCGTCTAAGATATACGAAAAACAGCCGGGACCAACGGTTTAACGTGCTTTCCGAGGCACGGAAGGTTCTTGGTATATAAAGATGGTCACCAATCCACGGAACATCCGCGGCAAGCGTAGCTTAACCTGAATGATCAACCTGTGCGCCTGTTATTACTTACCCATAAGCACAATTTACAGGTGTTTTTTTAATCTGCCATCAAAAAATATCCTTCTCTATTATCCATCTCTAAAACCGTTGTGCTGAGATTTGACGCTAAAAGACCAATCAATACTCAATGTTACCAATCTAAAAAAAAAAATGAAAAAGTGTTTATTCACAATGTTTTGAATTTTTACAAAATACTTCTGCCAATCTGCAAGGCAGTTTGTTGGCAGATGTAGCTCCTTTTTTCCAATATTTTTTAAATAATATTATATTGACACCTTTTCCTTTTTCCTAGGGTTGCCACAATCGCGTGCACAGGTAAGGTGCGGCAATAATTACGAGTCAGGGTTGGCACGTGGCTCTAATTGTTTTTCGTTCGACGGCGCGTGCGCTGCGCTAAGATTTACTGTCAGTAAATTACACGGTTTCATTTAAAGGTGCAGCGACCCATGAACACATTGTGTAATCGCTTCCCTGATCTAATGTGAACGTGTTTTCATTGCCCTGTACTTACAATATAGAAGGAAATCAAATTACCTGTAAGTACCTGGTGTACAGCGTTTCGGTTTCCCTGTTTTGTGGTCTTTATTTAATATAACAAGTTGGCTTCACAGTAATATGCCAGTTAATAATGAATAAATTAAATTAATAATAATAATAGAATGTGATTGTACACTATCACATTTTTATTTACCATTTTCTGTAGAGTCCATCTAAATGGAGGTTTTGTTTTATAATTATAAATCGATCAATTGCAATTGTAAATTGTTACGTGATTGATACATATTGAAGCGCAAATTTACCGTCTACCTGCAATTGGAGCTACAATTACAATTAATGGCAATGAATACATAGCAATTGACTGTTTCAGGAAACCTTAAGAAGGTTAGTACTAATACGTCTACACGACAAAAATATTTGTCAGACTCGAAAATAAATATTTCATTGTATTTGTATATTTAGTATAGCTTCTGCCCGCGACTTCGTCCGCGTTAAATTTCTTGTTCTCCCGACCTTTCCCGTCGCGTCGAATCGCCTAACGGTGCGATTGTTCCCGTTTTTGCAACATTTTTCATTACTGCTCCGCTCCTCTTAGTTGTAGCGTGATGTTATATAGCCTATAACCTTTTTCAATAAATAGGCTACCGAACACAAAAATAATTTTTCAATTCGGACCAGTAGTTTCTGAGATTAGCGCGTTCAATCAAACATACAAACTTTTAAGCTTTATAATATTAGTATAGATTTATAGAACTGTAGTACCAAATTATAATAAAAATTCTTAGGCACAACAGCTCCTTGAATGCTTATTTTATAAATATAATGAAATATGTGTTTTTTGTGTACCATAATACCACGTTTCCCTGATAACGCGGGAAAATTTTGGACTCCATTGGAAATTTTCGAGTTTATAACATAATACTTAGATGATATGAGCCTATAGCCTTTGTCACTGAGTCGGTGTTTTTTCTTAGAGTAGTCTAAAAAATTATTATAATAAGTCTCCTAGTGATAGTAAGTATGTACCAAAGAAAATAACACGCATACACAACGATTAAAAAGCCTGCGTTAGTTAAATGTATAAAAGTACCTCAACTTAAAACCATGAGAAAATTTCACCCTTACCCTCGATTAAATTCTACAATATTGATAACTAACAGTATAGAGTTACCCTACATAAATAATTTCCCTTCTATATTGCCATAATAACGTGTGATTTACATAAATCTAAGTGTTGCAAGTTGTTGCCCGTGTGACAGTCAGACAGTTAACATTTTGACTTGCGGAGGGTCGAGCGTATTGATACGATGGATGTAGTGAGTGGCAGCCCTGATTTTTATGCGGTTTTGTGACGAAATTTCGTATCGCACGTTCGACTCTGCTCACTTGACCACTGAGAGAGAGTAAGACTGTCAAGGCACTTAACTATGAGTTGTATGTGTTACTTTAAAAAAAAATATAGTTATTACTAGCTTTTGCCCGCAGCTTCGCTAGCGTTAAAAATAACAATAAATTTTTATTTTTTTTCATAAAAGTTAGGTACCCTATGTTACTTCTAATACGTCCACGAATATGTGTGCAAAGTTTCATGATGATCGGTTAGTAGTTTTCGCGTGAAAGCGTAACAAACAAACTTACATTCACATTTATAATATTAGTTTGTGCATGTTATTTAATACACTAATAATACAGAGTCAACGCGTAACCTTCTACCATGGATTCACTAAGTAATTCTGAACCGCAAAATGTTTCATCGATTATCAAGAAAAAAAACTGCTTTTTCATAGAACAGTGAAAAGTACCTACGCGGTCGAAACGTAAACAACAGTTGTTTTTTATTTAAATAATAAAAGATAAATAAAATAAATATCTTAGGATAACCAACACAACGTTATCTGATCCCAAACTAGGCAGAGCCTGTACTATGGCAACCAGACTACTGATAAACATACTTATATATTTCTTAAATACATACATATAATAGATAAATTACACCCAGACATAGAACAAATTATCGTTCTCATCACACAAAATTTGTCCAGGGTGGGAATCAAACCCACGACCTCAGTCTTAGCAGCCAGGGTCACTAACCACTAGACTAACAGGCCAGTCAAAATATTTCTACGATAGCATGAGCTGGATGAGAGCAGTGGTGCTCCAGAGGTAACGGCCGCGACCTACGAGCTGAAAGTCCTAGCTTCTAACCGACACAGGCGCTTTGCTTTCTCTAAATTATTTCACCACCACTGCTTTCATAACGATGAAGGAAAACATCGTGAGAAAACCGGCGTGTCCTAAAATCTGAAATTCGAAGACATGCGACATCTATCAACTGGGCCCACTCTCTGTCACCTAGAAGAGGCCTGAGTCCCAGAATAGGGAACATTATAGACTGATTATGCATGTGCTGAATTCATGGTTTCTTATTGCGCGTGGATTGCTATATCAAATGGAAGTATTTGCTAAAAGTCAGTAGGTTAGGTACCTATTATTATCAGTTATAATATAAAGTATGTTATAAAGTAGCAGTCTACTTTTGCACGTTCCGTGTTTTGCTGCACGTTAAGAATAGCACTATCCCATTTCTTCCCGTGGGTGTCGTAAAAATCAATTAAAGAACTAACTAGAGAATGGGCAGCAGCGTTCTCTATGCATTTTATCACCATATTGCGATCGCCAACCCGCCTGCTAAGCATGCTGATAATGGCAAATTGGCGGAGGCCGATGTCCAGCAGTGGACGTCTTACGGCTAAAATTATGTTGATGACATTTTTTATTTTATTTATTGAGGTAACCAACAGCGATACATAAACATATTTTACAAAATATGCGTGTTACAGTTATTATAGCCAATTATAGGTTTCCCTGTATAACTGGGATATATGTTTAATACATGCGGACGAACTAATGCCAGATATTTCCAATTAAACAACTAAAAAAAAAAATGCAATACAATACAAAATTACATAAGGATAAATTTGGATCACAATTTTGAAAATTTTTAAACAAATAAGGTTGAATAATAAAAGATAGTAAAAGAAGAAGAAGATTGGGTGCTTGTCATTTGTATCCACTTATGGTTTTCATCATATATTTTTTTAATGTCAGTTTATTACAGTTAAGTAAATCAACTTCAGAGAATTTTGAGTTATAAATTCGAGCAATGCGAATCAGTACACAGTTCGTGGCATAGTTCGTGGAGTGCTTTGGGACGCGCAACATTGGCGTGAGACGAGTTCGCCGTTGACGAGTGTTAAAAGTTATCAGTGCGACCAGTTCTGGGCAATCAAGGCGTCCAGTGAGTATATCATAGAGCAAACACATTTCCATCACTTTGCGTCTGTCCTCGAGTGTTAGAAGACCATAGGTTCGACAGCTATCTGCGTAAGACTTAGGGGGTTTACGGAGGCGATAATTAAGATGGTTAGTGTTTTTTTTTAATCCTTTCTATTTGGTTCTTATAAATTATGTATTGGGGGGACCAGATTTGGCACGCATATTCTAAAACGCTGCGCACATAAGCAAAATATACCGATTTAAGAGCTCCAATATTTTTAAATACTTTACATGACCTAAGAACAATTCCTAGGTTCTTATAAGCTTTTGTGCTAATAAGGTCTATGTGTTATGAGAACATTAATTTACTGTCAAACATAATTCCTAAATCCCTAACCACTTGGACTTTATTTATGACAATTCCATAAAAATTATATGAGTAAACAATCCAGTTCCTCTTACGTGTGTAACTGATACACTGACATTTTGCAACGTTCACAGTGATCTTGTTTTTTGCGTAATAATGATTTAAGTTATTAAGATGCTCTTGAAGCACATTACAATCATCGGCTGATGTTATTTTATAAAATACTTTTTGTCATCAGCGTACATTAAGTGATCAGAGTGTACAAAAGAATCAGTGATGTCAAATAGATATGTGTTGTAAAAAAGTGGTCCCAAATGAGATCCCTGGGGAACACCGCTAGGGATTTCAATATAGTTGGATCGGTAACCTCCTAGAACGACAGCTTGTGAGCGTGTACCCATCGTAAAAGATCCCCGCGTATACCCAGTCTGTACAGCTTTCTGAGCAAGATGACGTGATCCATACAATCATGATCGACATGAAATTATTACCTTTCTAAGTAGCAGTTAAGAACCTGCAGTTCTTTAAGGATTGAGGTGACTGATTCATGACTAATTCCTTTCTTCCACGAAGAATCATCCCCAAATTCCCTTTTGATTTAAGAAAGCCTGCATTTCCATATAAAAGCATCGACGATCACACTACGACTTCCTTGAACGAAATCAACATGAACATGATAATATCGTGTATATTCGTGACGTTGGCACGTTCCCAGGGCGCTTGCAATACATAGCGTGTCGCGCCCGCAGTCGTAAGAAATATATTGAGAACTAGCTTCCACCCCCGGCTTCACCCACGTGGAATGTCAAATCAAATCAAATCAAATCAAAAATATTTATTTGCTAGAATATGGTATATAAGGTGTTACAGTAATTTAGTTTCAACATATCCTGCCATAACCTGGCGTGCAAATGTCAATTACAATCAGCCATGTCAATTAATTTACCTTACAAATTACAGATTAAAGATTCTATTGATTTATCTTCTAAATAGTCCTTAATGGTATAATATCTTTTGTACAGCAATAGTTTGAATAGTAATTTTTTAAACATTGTCAGGGGTAAGTCTTGAAAACTATTTGGTAAATGATTGTAAATAATAATCGACATGCAGTATACATTTTTTTTAAATAATTTTAGTTTTATTGGTGGCAGCTGAAGTCTATCTTTATGCCGTGTGCGGCTATTTGGCCTGACTGTACTTGCTTCAAATAAATTATAATTTCTCTTAACAAAAATACAAGTTTCAAAAATATACAAACACGGCAAAGGTAGGATTTTAAGTTTTTGAAACAATGGCTTACAGCTATCTAAAAAGTGAGCTCCACAAATTGCTCGGACACATTTTTTTTTGAGCTTTGAAAACTCTTTCAAAATCTACTGAGTTCCCCCATATTATAATACCGTATCTAAGTACTGATGATACATAACCATGGTAAGCCAGCATTGCAGTATCGTGATTAACTGTTTGTTTAATTCTTTTCAACACATAAGCGAAACGATCTATTTTTGCAAGAATTTTATCAATATGTGGTTTCCAACTGCATTTTTTATCGACCGTTATACCTAAGAATACACAATTATCGACTGTGGTCAAGAGAGAATCTGTCGATAAAAAAGTATGCTTTCTTCTTTCTCAAAGTATGCTTTCTTCCTTTACGGTTTAAACCATCCACATACCATCATCAAAAGTGGTTCAGCCTTTTCGGTGTTTAGCCGGAACAATCAGCTGACATCAGGCTGATATAAAATTTCAACATTGAAATTACTATCAACCGCTCATTTATAAAACGAAATGCGAACTGCTACTTGGATATTTGATCAGGTTTCATTACACCCCACGATTTCATTTTTAGTCTAAACAATGCGCTGGATTGATGAGGAGGGTAGTGTGATGACGGTATCTAGGACCTAACTATTTATATTCTAGCTTTTAGTACATTCTCTTTTTTTTAAATCCATTTCGGCTGGGCAGCTTTCGGGAAGCTACGCAATATTTTCGATAAAACCGCTTAACTTAAAAGTTTTATTCGTTTATTTTTTATGTAAAGACTAAAGATGTACCATCACACAGCCTTCCTATTGAGGTGTCCCACCACTGCCACTGAAGCGACTACTTAGCTATCAACGATTTCCTCGCTCAAGACAAGTATAAAAGATTGTGGGTCCCGTGTAAGTAAAAGAGTTCCTGAAGCTACTCAATAGTTGACTGTTGACTGTTCACACTGCAAGCGAGAACTTGTTTGTCGCAGCTACAAGATAATACTAGTACGCTCGCTTGGTAAGCAAAAGTATAACTGAGAGACGCACGCATACAGCGCTGTCGCGCACTCGTTTCTCGTTACTCTCATAATACTTTTTAGTTGGTAGCTTTACTCGCTTCTCGCTAATCGGCGGTGGAACAGATGCCTAAAGATACTTTTAGGTTTAAAGAATCTTTATTTGTCATAATAACATGATACAGTTCACTTAAATGAGATTCGACATTTAAAATGAGTAATTGTCGTCTAATGACAAAGCATACAGGTGTAAAATATTAAACATATAGATAATGAATATTTTTGACTCATTATCTGCCTTTACCCAACTATGTAGGGGTCGGCTTCCAGTCTTACTGGATGCAGCTGAATACCAGTATTTTGCATGGAGCGACTACTTGTCTGACCTCCACAACCCAGTTATTGCGTAATACGATACCCCTTGGTAAGACTGGTTGTCAGACTTTCGGCATTCTGCCGATCCGCAAATACTGTCAAAAATCCAGAAATGACCGCCGGGACCAACGGCTTAACGTGCTTTCTGAAGCATGGAGGGTTTTGGTATATAGGGATGGTCACCCATCCATAACCCAGCCGCGGCAAGCGTAGCTTAACCTGATCGATCGATTGATCTGTGCGCCTGTTATAACTTAGCTACAAGTCCCCTTACGTAAAGATACTTATTGAATAGGTATTATGAAGAAAATCTCTTTAAACTTCGCTGAAACATAACATCATTCGTTTATTCCCTTTACATCCATATTTTGCAACTTATGTTCAAGTTAAAGTATGTAAATCGTTGAGAATTCAGACACCGCTCGAATTTTATAGCGAAACATATCGAAACAAATATTGTAAAAAGGTTACATTTTTTGTATGTTTGTTTGTTACGCTTTCACGATAAAATGGCTGAACGGATTTTGATGGATTTGTCACACAGATGGACTGTGACCTGGTAAAGGACATAGGCTACTTTTCATCCTAGATTCTGGTCTGCGACCAAGCCGCAGGAAATAGCTAGTTTAAAAAAAATAAAAACAAACAAAAAGTTAATATGAATTGCGTGCGGTCACTTCAGAAAGGTTCAATATAACCTTTTTTCGAATAGGAATAAGGTTTAAAATTTGGCAACAGTTTTTACTTTCTTGTTGAGGATAATAAGGCAGTCCAGGTTTCTTCACCATCAGATTCGTGGCCATAATTTGAGACTACTGTCATCCTGTCTAGCTTTTTCCCAAACTTTGTTGAAGTTAGATTCCAGTCTAACCAGTGGTAGCTGACAACTCTCATCTTCCTTAGGTATTAATCTTTCATACGACATTAGAAATTAAGTATACTCACTAAAAATGGTATCTAAAAGGACACTTTCAAAGTACCGGCTCACCACGTAACCCTCAACGCTGTGATAAGTAACGGTTAATGCCTGTTTGACCCCAACCCCTTGAAGCCGTATCGGGGGCCGTTATCGAGATCTCGCGTGATTTCCTTGTGAGAACTGGTCACCCCATTTTCTCAGGTCACCTGCCCCTTTCGCCTCTGGGAGCCAATGTTGATTTGTACTTAATAAAAAATACTAATTAGTCTGACAACCCTATTTTTGATGTTTCATTAATAGTAGAGGGGCTCATGGTTTAATAATAACAGCTGGAAAGTCAAACGACACTTGCCGCAGTCCGTTCGTAGATGGGTGACCATTCTTTACGTATCTTACCTCTTCACGCCTCGATAACTACGATACACAGTTGATCTTGGCTGTTATTGGTAGATCTTTAACAGCCGTTTGCTGTTGCGGGTAGTTAAGAGCTCAAAAATCTTGCCAAATAAGCCTTACCAAGGTTTATCATGTTACCCAGTAACTGGGTTTGGAGCTCAGACACACAGTCGTTTCATGTAAAATTTTGGTATTCATCTGCATTCGGTTGGACTGGAAACTGACAGCAACATAGTTGGGAAAAGGCTTAGTAGATTAATTAAGAACCTACTATCCTAAAGGAAGTATTAAAGACCTTCAAAGGAAAACCCAGAAAAGGATTAGTGAAACTGAACAAATTCAACATTCTATTTCAATAGGCCTCTCAGTTAATTGAATTTATATTATTCAACAGTATAAATATAGTAGCTTTCATTAAAAAGTCTATCGACTATCAAATGAGTAGAAAGTATTTTTGTTTTTTCGATAATGAGAGCGCATTTGTTTAATACTGAAAAAAAAAAACTGTGTTTTTTCGACTTCAACAACCGGATATCGTTACTATAGTTATGCAATTTAAATATTAACGTAAGTATTATATGCGTAACGTAACGTAAGTATTATATGCGTCTATACTTAAACATAAACCTGAAAACCGCAATAAAATCGAATGTGTAGTTTAGTAAATCATAATAACCTGACTGCGTACTTAGACATAGGCTGATAAACACATTACCTTCCTTTGCACCGCACAGACACGGCGACAAAAAAAAAAACATTCAAACTTTCATCCACTTCAGAAGATATATGAAATAAAATCGTATCTTATTACTCACTTTCGTAATAAATAAGGAACTCTTGCGCAAGATTCCATGCCTCTAGTCCAGACGCAGCGGTTTAGGCTGTTCATTTTCAATCCGTCAATTTATGAAGACAAATTAATTTAGATAAATAGATAGAAATAAAGAGATAGATTTTACAAACCTGAGTTAGCTAGCCGACTGCTTGTAGGTCCAAACATTTGATATGGATCTGAAACAATTTTAAAATGAATCAATTTGTGACATTACCTACTCATTATAAATAACAAATTAATTAAAATAATTTCTTACAATGCTGCCAGGGTATCTGCTCTCCTTTTTGGGGGAAAACGATAAATCTAATTAGTAACGAGTTAAATCATAACTAACGTAATTTAACCAGAATTAACAGAATTTACTCTATTTTTAAATCAACCTGTTTTTCACACTTTCAGCAAAGATCTCCCTATAAGTTCCCACAGTTCCCTGTACGTTGTTTTTATTCCCATAATTTAGATGTTATATTATTACATGTTATGTTATTATAATTAATCCATCTCATTTATTTCCTAGTTGATTTCCACTGATGAACTTAGGTCTTCCAAAAATGATCATAATCCTAATAGAATGAATTTTTATTTGTGAAATTTTGTTTTTAACCGATGTCGATCATAAACACCTGAGTTATTCATATTAGTTTTATTATGGATAATTATCGTATATTAGTAATTATGCATTCATAAACA
Organism: Aporophyla nigra; assembly: GCA_947507805.1. Classification (NCBI taxonomy): domain Eukaryota; kingdom Metazoa; phylum Arthropoda; class Insecta; order Lepidoptera; family Noctuidae; genus Aporophyla; species Aporophyla nigra. Next base: position 3,777,005 of record OX382291.1, on the reverse strand, counting down.
CACAATTTATTAATGATGACAAAGTATCATTAAGTGTCAGAGTATCAAAGAGTAGGATGTCAAAGTACATTCAAGTCAAAATCAAAGTAGTCACAGCAGGTATGGTAGATGACTCTTTTGACTTTTCTTTTGATAACCATTTACGACGTCATCTAGTAAGAAGTATGACCTATTCTATTCAATAAGGAGAGGAGAGATTTAAATAGTTAGGTTTGCCCGATACCAAAGATGGCCACATATCTGTTTCGTTGCCAATGACATTTGGCTCAGTCATATTAAAAATTCAGTCTATCGTTCTATGAGAGGTCGCTCGTCTTACTATGGACACATTTTCGCAAGACCTAAGAACAGTGAGGGCAAATCTAACGATTTCAAGCTGCGGCCGAGGAGAAGAACACGTATTGTGGCAGCGCAGACCACTTTCATCAATCAAAAGTTGCATAAAGCAGTCGTGGATTGCATAACTATTAAGTACTCTCGTACTCTATGTATGTTCCGTGTGATGCGGGACGTAAATAATAGCACCACCCCATTTTTTCCTGTGGGTGTTGTTAAAGGTGACTAAGATTGAGGCACCAGAGAATGAGCGGCTGCGTTCTCTATACATTTTACCACCATAATGCGATCGCCAAACCACCTGCCAAGCGTGGCGATTATGGCAGACTACCCCCCAAATTGGGGGAGGCCTATATCCAGTTGAGAACGTATTTCAGCTGAAATGATGAAGATGTTACTCGTATACTAAAAACCTGCACCCTAATTGCGAAACGCACAATTTATCAGAATCTGAATGGGATTGAAGATTATTTCTAAACCATTGCGTCATTTGTTCGAATAAATTGTGACTCAGCCACGTAAATAACGCAATGAATGTTGTTTAACTATGAATATTAAACCAATTCCTACCGATAAAAAGTTCCGCAATTACCCCTCTGGTCAAGATTGATTAGTTAAGTAACCATGGAATAACACACGACCAACGAACTATTAAATAAATATTGAGTATCTACCAAAAAGACATGAAAAGGGAAAGGTATATTTAAGTAAAATTAGCAACGTTCTCCAAGAAAACGAGATTATGAAAAGCAGCGGTGTGAGTGGTATCGGACCCGACTTACTAGTTGTGGGTCGTGAGTTCGAACCCAAGCAGGCACATTTCTTTGTGTATTTAATTTCAACACCACTGCTCTCAAACTGTGAAGGAAATAGTCGCGAGGAAACCGGCATGGCCAATGAACAAAAATTCGAAGACAGGTAACATTTACCAACCAGAACTGGGTCCGCGTGTTGGATTACGGCCCAATCCCTCAAATAGAGATGAAGCTTGTGTCATAGTGGGAATAGTATAAGTTGATTATGTTTATACTCAATGCAAATATATATATGTACTAGCTTCTGCCCGCGACTTCGTCCGCGTCAAATATTTGCTCCTCTGACCCTTCCCGTCGCATCGCAGCCTGCCAGTTTTCACCCATTTTTTTGTTGCTGCTCCGCTTTTTTGATCGTAGCGTGATGTTATATAGCCTATAGCCTTCCTCAATAAATAGGCTACCCGACTCAAAAAGAATTTTTCAATTCGAACCAGTAGTTTCTGAGATTAGCGCGTTTCACCCCCCATTTTAGGGAAGTGGGGGTTAGAAAGAGACAAAGAGTAGCCTATGTCACTCACCATCCCTTCAACTTTGTCTACTTAAAAATCACGTCAATTCGTCTCTCCGTTTTGCCGTGAAAGTCGAACAAACAGACACAGACACTTTCCCATTTATAGTATTAGTATGGATATATATACTTACTCTATATTTTAAGTACCTTAAGTTATAAACAAAGTACCGAGGTATGTACTGCTAAGCAAAACTATACTATGTATAACCAAACTACCAGGTAGCTACTAATTCATAATAATCAAATTGTCTCCTGATTGCTTCTTCGCGCTTGGCTCATTAAAATAATCGGATTCTTAACTAACCAACAAAATGATAAATCTTTTAGTCCTGCAACAGAACTTCAACAACAAAACACCTGAGGTTATCTACAATCGGACGTCCAACTCGCGACAACAATCTTCAGACAGCAAATCACTAAAGCGATTGTCACTATCACGCCTCGCTGTAGATCACCTAGCATCGTAAAAGATAATCGTTGCCATGACAACGGAACCGCCAACAATGCCGACCGAAAAAACCCTGATACATTGCATAGATTGCATTACAAATAGGCATAATGAGCCCGGTGTGCAACTATCTCAATTTGCATAGATAGTCGGCCGTCGGCTAGACGTCGACAGTGTGTCGGCGGCCTTACACGCTTTGAATTATTCGTGGTAACTTTTCGTTTACATTTTTATATACATACCTACTTAGTATTTATTTCAGTTTTTATTGTAGTTTGGTTCTTGACAGTAAGAAATTTAAGTAAACGAAGCCCTAACCGTTACGACTGATTCACCAGAATCCTCTAAATCGTTTTTATAGTACCTACGGCTTATAAATACCTATGGAAAAGGTAGTCAAATCAGTTTAAGGATAGGTCTCTTCATAACAGCACGATTTTAACCATCCCAAATACAAAATTCTACTGCTGCATATACTTCATTCAGTAATGTTAATTGCAACACTAACCTCTATATTCAATGTAGTGCTTCATGCACTACCGTTGTCGAATATAGGCACCTTGTTCGATGACACTTCTTTCCGCGTCGCTGTTTCCCTACGTTTGGGAGCTCCATGTTGTTCTCCTCATCACTGTCACTGGCGAAGTTGTCACCAGTCTAGGACACCACGGCCTGTCTTGCAGCCGAAGTGCGGGTCGATTAGCACGGCACGCAAACATTAATGACATAATCCGACGAGCTCTTGTCACCGTTGGCGTCCCAGCTGTATTAGAACCCAATGGCTTGGCACGCGACGATGGCAAGAGACCGGACGGTATGTCTTTATTTGCATGGAAGGTGGGTAGGCCTTTAGTGTGGGATGCAACGTGCGTCGATACTCTTGCGCCATCCCATCTTCCTGGCACGGCGTGCTGTGCTGGTGCCGCTGCTGCGGCTGCAGAAAACCTCAAGCGGCGTAAGTATAGTAACCTTATTGGTCATTATATTTTTGAGCCGTTTGGGGTTGAAACGCTCGGGCCGTGGGGTCCGAGTGCTCTTATCCTATTTAAGGAATTTTCTAAACGGCTGGTGGACACTTCCCGTGACCCAAGAGCTGGTTTTTAATTTGGCCAGAGGCTAAGCATTGCCATACAACGTGGTAATGCCGCCAGTCTCTTGGGTACACTACCAGTCGACAGTGATGCGGATGATTTTTCGACGCAATTTTTTAAATTTGTAAATAGTTTTGGTTAATTTAGGTTATCATTTTTTTTTCTTTATTAATTTAAATCTGTAAAATAAAAAAAAACTTTCCCTATGTAAGAAAGGTCATAGTTATTTTTTTTTGGAACAAGTACCTACTAAACGTTATTCAAAGTTAGACATCCATACTTTTTCATTCCTTTCAAAATTTTGCAACGCAACTATCCACTGTTTCCTGATAACTTTCAAAGTTACAAATCTATATCGTATAAAACAACGCTAAATTCAAGACAAATCAAAACGCATTCAAGTCACCCGCCACACTTTCTCCCTCTCAGAATCGCCCATAAAAAATCGCCCCCATAATTTCATACATACGAGTGTCAGCTATGCAAATCATAGTAATAATTCCAAAGGCACATTCAAATTGAAACAATAGCGCCCCCTAACGACAGTTCTCGCCTTTTGTTAATGCCATAATGAAGTGGCTATGGTAATGACACTCAAGCCAGACGGGCTATAAAGCAAGCTGAATGTAACAAATCGACACCCTAACTTAAACTATTATATGAATGTTATTAATAAAAGAGATTTTGCCGCAATAGGTTCACGGCTTATAACTGCACTCGGACTGTATTTTTTTGAAATACGCAGTCAAAGTGTCCTCTCTGCTGACTTTGTCGGCGCCATAGAAGTGACGAAGCTTAAGGTCAACAAGAAGAGGAACGACCAGTGTAGAAGAAAAGATTATACACACACACACCAAAATTGTGTTTAAGTCTTATATATGCGTGAGCTACGATGCTAAAACAACCAAAGGCTTTAAAACAATGATCACTAATTGTTTCGTCAGGGATTAATAAATATGCAATTTATTAGTAACTGCAATAAACATAAATATTATTTATTTATTAAGTAGGTAACACGCATACAAATATGAAATGCAAAGAGTTGTAATTTAGCTCTAATTTAGCAAAGCAACATTTCCGGTCCATTTAGCAGCTATTTGTTAATTTTTTGTCCAACATTGACTCAAAGAATTTGCATAGCCGGTGCACGGAAATAATTTCTAAAATTATGTCGGTCTATGTTAACAGCGACAATTTACTTTCATGGTGAAACTAGTTTTGTTAAAATTGAACGCTACGTCTAATGTAAGGTCTAATGTGGGGTCTAAGGCATAATATGACTACTAATATAGAAGTATGAATGAATAAGAAAAAGATATATTGCACCCAAAAAAAAAAAAAAAGATTTAAGGGCTGGTAAAATGTGAGTATGTAGATAATTTCATTCCTACTTACTTTAACTAAATTCATCAAGATCACTGTTATATGAGAGTTTAAGAGCCCTATTTGCTGTAAATAGAATATGTGCACAATAAATATTGCAGGTACAAAGTTGATTCATGAAAAGTAACCATCCGTAGATTATATTTCTAGTGACTTAGAAAACCTGAGTCTTTTCCAAGTATTAACTTTATGAAGAAGAGAAAGTGTACTCTGAAGTATCAATAGCCTCCATTGAAATGATCTCCAACTTCAAGCCAGTCAATAATGGGTACACCTTAGAAGTACCCACCTACAGTTAGGCCAACGAAAAAGATTGCCTAGAATCACAAATCGCTGTCGCCCATAATTTCATCAGTGCCCAATAATGATACCGTATGAACTGAACACGTCATAATGGCGGGGTGAATACAGCAATTATATAATTATGTAGTAAGTCATCGTAATAATACAGTGATAGCTTAATAATGTTACATTTAACGTCATTGTACAGCTGTCTGCAATTATTGTTAAATAACCACTTTTTAGAATACAAAACGTAACTGACAAACAGGCGTAGTTAGCCAATTTTTTCTGTAGTGAAGCATGTTGGTTTGGTAAATTCACTTACAATGATAATAGTCAAAAAATAAATACTAGCTCAGATACAATGACACGTATAACGAAACATAAAGCTAAATACAGGGTGATTTGCAACATGAATGCAGCGGAAGAAGAGCCTATTAAAGTCTGTCAAAGCACTATTAACGAAGATGAAAGACTTGGAATATCGCAACTCACTGTTACTGTCGAAAGGCAAGTTGAGCATAAAAAAATGTTCACAATAATAGTTAAATCGAGGGTGGGTAAATAGCCGCTCGAAGGGGCGAGGCGCGATCCAATCGAGATGATTATGATAAATGATCGGCGAACGTTTTTGAGCGTTTCCATGCATTGCGGAGCGTTGCGGAGCGCTGCGGAGCGAGTGCATAAAGATGCGAATGGATTAGCACAAACGATGACACTTAGATGTGCTTTGTAAGGACATGATTTGTATTTTGGATACAAAGGTAGGAGTAATATTTGTATCTGCATATTTTGTTGGAAATTGCAAAATTTGATGATATTTAAAGGAAACATATTACAACATAATGAAATTTAATTGCACCGCAACCATATAAAAAAACAAATATCTACTATAGGCGATCAATTTTATACAACGGAGATCTGAATTAAGTCATAAGACAATCCTAACAACCCCATTTCTATAGCTTACATCTAACTTCATTACCGTACTAAACCAACCGTCATGAAAATCAAATCATTATTCTATAAAATCATTTTATTATGAACTCTAAAATGCCCCATAATTTCTGAATCATAATTTATATCTCAACACAAGTTAATAATCTCCTCTAATCGCCACCCCTTCGAAACGGTGACCAATTTCCATTCGTTTGACGTTACACCCGTTTTGATTCGCTTTTGGATGGACGAGTGAAATGATTATAATATTGATAGACATAAAAATTCTATTGGAATTTATGTCGATAAGTTAATTTGCATTTAGGTACTACTTTACCTTTTGCCCAAGGCTTCTACCGTTTAGATTTCGGAAAATTATGGGAAAGTACCACCGGAAATAAAATAACCCTACGTGTTAATTGAGGCTATCTATGAAGCACCTTGGCTTCGAAAAAAATCTAAACAAGATTTATTTTCGTCATCAAACGCAGCATTTCCTTTTTTTTTAGTATTTAATGTACAGTTTTGAGTTTCTTTTCTACTTTATTATATAGATGTGATAGTAGATTTGTAGAAAAATAATTAATGGCATCAATACGATTTGAAACTATAGAGCTATAAACTAGTACAAGTATTCAAAAGCATCAATTTTACGTAGAAGTTTTAAGGAAAAGCTAAAGATGTACAATGACTGAATAGTCAAAACTCACAAACTATGAATACCTAACCGTTAAACTAAAACCAACTCTCACTGTGAAGTCCCAAAATAACGAAATAATCTACCAAATCAGATTGAAACAGAATATAAAAGCCAAAAACATTTCATTTCTAATCTAAAACTCATCAAGTAAATCATCAATATCTGGAATCACCTGAAACGAAGTTATAACTCTGGAACGTCCCAAATAGAATTGCCGAAAACCGATAACAGTTTCCATTTGCGATCAAAATTGGTGGGACGAGCTACCCCCGCCAGTGCCACTGTCGCCACTTACTGTTTCTTTGATTGTTTTTGTGAGTTCTATTCGATTTTTGATTTGTATAGGTACGACCATCTTTAAATCCGTTTTTGTTTATGACTTTCGTGGGTGAGAGGATAGGTTAGATAGTGTTGAGATAAAAGAAATTGCACTTTGTCAATAACTATCTCATCAACTACAAAAGACCTTACTGTTACCGTAACTCACCATCATCATCTACCCTAGCCTTTATCTATCTTGGAGACTGCTTCCAGTCTAATCGAATACAAAAGAGTACCAGTATTTTACATAGGAATACTGGTTATCTAATCTCAATAAACCTGTTACTGGGTTAAACTGGTTTTCAGACTTCTGGCCTTCTGGCGACCCGTAACAACGATCAAAAATCTAAGATTGACATCCAGAAGCAACGGCTTAACATGCTTTCCGACGCTAGGAGGAACCCTGGTATGTAAAGATTGTTACCCATCAACGGATTGAGCACGGCAAACGTAGCTTAACCTTATCGATCGTGGACCGTGAGGCTGTTATTACTAAGCCAAAAGTCCCTCCTATTACCCACCTTCCTTTCTACTTCTACTGTTTCCGTTGAACTGTTTAAATTTAAATCAATCAGATTCTTAGGTGTTTAGTTAGCTACTGCAAGCGTGTTTTAACTCTTAGTTCAGGTTATTCTTCAGGGGACCACAACATAAACGTTTACAACTACAATTTACAAAGTAACTTATACAAGCCCGTGTCCCACAAAACTCTTAGCGGCACAATATTGGTAACGAAAATATTACAAATATGTAAATTGTAGTGACAATTCTACCCTAATACAAAGCCCTCATGCTTTGTGTTACCCTTTTAAAAATGCGAAGGAATTGTAGACTGTAAATTGTTGTTGTAATTGTGTTAGTCACAGGTATTTGTAATTTCTCTGAAACGCAATTTTTCTACAATTATTCAGAATTGTAGATTTGTAAAGCTTTATGGTATAATGATCTGATGTTCAGATTCTTCTGAAACGAGTACTCCATCTTTATTATCTTCTAAATGATAAACTAAGACGAACATATTTCTCGTTTTTATTTTCGCCAGTGGACAATAATATGTCCCCCGCTGTTTGCCGGGACGGTCTGTCGCTTCCCCTCGACGCTCTGTCAACAATACATTCTTATAGCAAACATGGTGAACTCCATATAAAATTTATTGTGCCAATGTCGAGAAAATTCTTGACAGAGATGTAGAATATTTGTTGAGCTTCGCTTAGGCAATCTCGGGGTTTTTGGAAAGCTCTCTTAAGGTTTTCAATATGCAAGGAGAAATATGAACATGTACATTTCACACTCCGTCAACTACCTGCACATATACGAAATCACATGCCAACTTTATTGATACGTACCTATAATGGAAATTACAATGTTAAAAAAACGGTAGCGATATAGTAGATTACAAGTTTATCGGTATATTAAAACCATTTGACATATCACGCACATCCCAAGCGGACGAAAATCTTCAACTTGCAATTTTATTTGCGGAATACATTTGGCAAAATAAATGCTCTGGTTAAAGAAACTCCTGAGTCGTCCGAACAAGTGGCCCAAAGTGTTTGCCGTTAAGTGAATCAGTTGGTGCCCAGAGCGGCACTCAAACCGAAACCCCTTCACATTACAACTGATTGGTGCTCGCCAAATGAACCTCACGGTGTTAGTCTTTTCTACTGTAATTACGCGCCATTACCACTAATCTTTCGCAGTAGAAATACATGCAGGAGCTAAATCAAACTCTTTTTCACACGTAATAAGAAGCATTATACTTCGACGGGAACTTTGAGAGCCAATGATGTGCGTCATACGACAAAAGAGAAATAGTTCTTACTGCGTTAGCTGAAAATCGAAAATCGGTGGCGTCGGAGATTGAACGGGAATTTTGTGCCTTAGCGCTTTAAGTTAAAGTTGTTATTTGGTTAGGGTGTGATAAAGTGTGGGGTGTTGCTCGAGGCCTGAAGGAGTTAATGCGTGCGGCACAAAGGGCCAAATCACTGCCCGACGTGCGGCCGCGGCGTCAAAGAGCGAATTTGTATTCCAATTATGACGCCAGCATAGACATCCGTCGATCAATAAAAGGTGGTCATTTTAAGGCAGCGTTTCTGTTTAATATTTAAGTATGTCTGGCGCCAGTCTGTTCGGTTTACCTTAGTATCAGTAGTCGCGAAACATACAAACGGTAACGTACACAAAAGTAAGTATAAAATCAAGTATATATATATATATCATATAATTCAACAAAATACATCAGCTGAATTTCTACTCTGTTCGTAAAAATTCATTCGGAATTTCGACATAAATACCCGAAAATAGAATAATTCAGACATACCAGAAAAGCAAAAGGTCCATAAAGTAATAATAAAAGGATAATTAATCGATTTCAGTGCATTACGCGTCCCCCAGTGAGTCGTTAGTGCAATTTCGGGCCCCCGTAGCATTAGCCGTTTGATTGCAATCCTGGGCCCCCACTCCCGGATTCAATAATGTTCACCCCGGCAGATTTATTTTGACGTTTCTATTTGTTAAGATGTATGATTATTGGTTAGTAATTGTTTTGTGAGATCAATCGGGAAATCTTGTTTGAGAAGATTTTGCTACATTGTCTTCATTCATTCGGTACTTAATACCATTATCAGTATTTTCAGTTTTCGGTACGCAAACAATGAGAGCTGGATTTATTTTTTTATTCCTATTAGTCTGTGTTACTACATTAACCCGTCTGCCTTCAAAGCAAGAGGGAACAGGCATCTTCTGAGCAGATCGAAATGAAGAACTCACACAATTCCAATATTTCGTCTAGGTGACCTTGTTTTCTTGTGAAATTAATAAAAATCAATTTTAATTATTATTTCTTCAAATTCTTGTATGTTGAACCTAGAAATTCAAAAGCTTTGTTCTCTTGGTACCTGATGGAACAACTTGGAGAGGTAGAAGGGAAAAATTCCAAAATTGATTAGTGTATGTCGAAGTGGAATGTTTAATCCAAAGATATTAAAATAATAAAATTGTAAACATCCCTCTTTGACGAAAATGGAAGAACCATTTTTTCCTCTCAATTTTGTCGAACATATTGGAATGGTCCAAATCAATACCTGTGAGTCACTGGTCACGACCTATCACAGGAATGTCATTATTGAATTCAGTCTGACCCAGATTCACACAATGCATCAATTCAGATCGAGTTAGTGCACTTTATGACAAGTGCATAAAATTGGATGTAATAACCGGTAGGTACGTTTTTTTCCTTGCACCTTCACGACATGCATTTGTAAACAGTTATTTTACGTTAATTAAAGTCTAGATGCTTCGAACTAATAGCATTGGTTTGTTAAGCTTCGGCATTATTGAGTATTGAACAGTTCCTTAAACCACGCAATTGATCTACTCAAGAAGACATGTTTTATCATTTTAATGGAAGCAGTAGGTCACTATTATCTAGATCCATGCATTGTAGTTTTTCTTCTGAACCACATTTGGTTTCGGATATCTTTTATCAGGCCAGCATCTACTCTAGTTCCATAAATCCTTATCTTTCACCAACCAAAAACAAAAGTTCAACGGCCTTATAAAAAATGCGGTAAACAAAACCTTGGAACGGCTCCATCTCCATAACAATTCCTAGTAAATTCTTCCATAGTTTGAAATTCGGTTGACTAGCGTCAAGGGCGATAAGTTCCGCATGACGTGGGCCCCTAGTTCCCTACAACACGACTATAGCACACAAAAAGACAATGTGGACCGTCACCGCACGCACGCCTGGGAAAACAACGTTTTGATTTCTTTCGTATTTTACTTACCCCTGTTTGCGTGGGTGGATATGGGTGCGACCGATCAAACGCTAGGCAAACATGTTTTGCTAGCCAGGCCTAGCGATTTTTTTTGTGAAAACATAGTTGGAGTAATAATTTTGGGTTGATGATGAAATGAAGAATTATTTTTGAAAGAACTGAATTGAAAACCGATGGACTCATAAACTCAGTGAGTCACGAAGACTTCTCTTAGACTTACTGAACTAGACAGTTCAATTTTTATTTAAAAACCCAATGTATTCCTTCACGAAACCAGTGAAAGTTCAGTGACTGACCACTGAAACTGGCGGATATAAGCGCCAGACATAAGCGCCAGACATAAGCGCCAGACATAAGAGTTATATTAATTATATAAAGTTTGAGGAAAATATTTAAATTAGCTAGTGAATTTCGCTACTACGCTAAGATCGACTAATTCAAAATCACCTCAAAAAAGCACCTACGCTTACGAAAACCAAAACAATTTCGTAACACATACATAACATATAAATCGAAGTGAAATACGACGCCGATAAGAGATCGCATGTTAATAAGCAGTTGGTACAGTTGTTTCGAACTCAAGTATGTAGGAAAGTGGCCGAACAAGGCATTCCTGACTTTAGTGACTGCCATACAGCAAATACTTAGAATGTATGCCACCATCATTATTCGATTGTGTCAGAAATTGAAACTGTTTTTACAGCAGTACTAAAGGTCTTGGAATTTCTAATTGCTTGACTTCAGTAAAAATTGTTAAAATTGAATTGGATTCCTCCGTCATTAAGTAGACCAGAATTAACAGTACTGTTTTGTAAGCTTTCAGATATCTGTATTCTGTATATATAAAAATGAATCCCTATTTCCCTTGGTCACGCCATCACGCGTGAACGGCTGGACCGATTTCACTCTTTTTTGTTTTGTTTTTTTTTTGTAATTGTCAGGAGAAGGTTCTTATGAGAGAAAAAAAATTAAAAAATTGCGCGGAAAATTAGAAAATTTAAGAACACTTATTTAAGAATACTTAACAACCATATAATAGGACAATGTAAACTTTTGTTAATGTAACGTTATGACATTTGATATAGAATTGACAAAATGCGTGTTCAAATATCATCAAAGAGACAGGACAACGTCTGTCGGGTCAGCTAGTTTATAAAAAATATTTGCTGCACTAACAGAAAACACAAAAGTACCACCAAGAAACCATAAACATATTACCATGGAGAGCTCTGAGCCTTTAAGACAAGGACTAGCGAAATTCACGAATAAAACGCGTACTTGCATTCAAAGGACCAAAAAATCTTTTCAGCTAATTTCTAAACATTACAGTTGGTTCTGTCTAAGATCCCTTAGTTTCGACATGAGTGACAGCACCGAGGCGCGTCACTTCTCGATTTCATTAGAAAACATTGGCTCCGTTGTTTGCGCTCGCCGCGTGCCTGGTGACAGTATAGGGTCGACTTACTATGCTCACTTGGTTCAACAATATTGTGGTCTTGTATAAACTTTGATCTCTAACACTGTGAAGTTTTTGCTTTACGCTTCTTTTGCTTTATGTGAGATTAGTTATATGGAGAGTATTTGTAACACTAACAGTGTGAGTATTTTCGGCCATTGTATACTACCAAGAATAACCTTCGATAACGAGACACGGACGCTCACAAAAGAGACTGTCCTCCGCATACTAGTAGCAGGAAGGGTCATAGAGCGAGCCATGCTTGGCATAACTCTGCTACGCCGAATGCTTAACACCGAAATCCGCCGTCGGGCGAAATTATACCACGTTGGCGATAGGGCGTGCTTCTCAAGTGGAATTGGGCAGGACATCTAGTTAGACGAGGAGATAGCCATTGGAGTAAAACTATTACCGAATGATGGCCAAGATTAGGCCAAAGAAACCAAGGCCATCCAAAAGCGCGTTGGGTTGATCATATTGTCAAAGTCGTGGGAAACACTTGGATGAGGGACGCACAGAATCGGGAAGTATGACAGAAAAAGGAGAAGTCCATATCTAACAGTGGATAATTCCGTCCTGAAATGATGATAATGATAGTGAGAGTAGATGAGTTGCCATAGGTGCTTGTAATTTCGTGGTAATAGAAGTGCTTATATTCGCCCACTTAGCCTTCAGTTTATGTTTGACTTTTAAAGTTGACCATGGACTGGAAGAACATGAACTGTTTCAGTTTTATATTTCTTTGGGAATGTTTTTAACAAACAGAATAATCTAGAAGCAAGGGTAACATAAATTGCTCGGAGGAAGCCTAGGTGTATACCTAATGTAGGGCTTTAATTTCTTATCAAAACTGTACCAGTAGCAAAGGGTAAGGCAGATACAGTTGTGATCTCCTTACTGCTACTGCTGCTTGCTAACTTCTGGAGCTGTGGTGATACTGGGTTTTATCATCAAAAAAATGAAAGAATGGAAAACACTCCGAGCATAGTCACTATTTTGAACATAATATACCTCTATTTACTCATGATATATACATACCTACTTAGCCTGTGATGACCAGACCTTTAAAAAATATTTGTGACAAATTTGAAAAACTCTAATCGTTTTTGAGCCAATCCGGAACATCATTACCTATCATTTCATATACATACAGACATAGCACCACTACTCCGACCGATTCTGTGTTTCTCGCAACCAGCGGATTCATGCGGTCTTCACCAGGTCTTCGGTCCGCCTTGTGGGAGGCCTTCCAACGCTACGTCAGCCAGTAACAGATATTCGGACAAAAAACTCTAAAAAGTATATTTTCGGAATCCGAATCGTTCGCACACCTCGTAGCAATTTCATTTTAAAATATTGAATGTATGATTTTGAATTCATTACGATTTTATCATTATCGGCATCTGCCTGCCTTTTTCCAACAATACGATACACCTTGAAACCGGAGAAATTTAATTTCTGCCTACTTCCCAAAACTGCAGATTTGTTCATTTTTACTCGTAGTTTACCAAAAAATAACTTGGATTACGGCTCATTATGCGGCTAATCGGTATAGGAGTCACGTGCTTGGGGTCCATATCTGTAGCCACTTTAGTAATGATCTTCATTAGTGAAGGAGTGTTTTCTCATTTCTGACAATTCGTAGCTTTGACTTTGTTTCTGTTATCATCTACAGAACGCATGTACACTATAGTATTATTAGTAGTTGTTGTAGTATTTCGGTATGGAACTAATGAACTGCCGTCGGTGTCGGTGACGTCTGTTTTCTAAAACTTCATTTGGGGAGTCAAACTGATAATCTAATATATAAAATTCTCGTGTCGCAGTTTTCGTTGCCATACTCCTCCGAAACGGCTTGACCGATTTTGATGAATTTTTTTGTGCTTATCCGGTATCTATAAGAATCAGCCAACATCTATTTTTCATCCCCCTAAATGTTAGGGGTAGTTCACCCCTATTTTTTTTTTTTGAATTTTTTTCAAACTTTTATTTTATTATGATTGAACATTGAAAAATACATACAACTCTAAATTTTCACTCTTTTTCACCCGGCAAAACAACGTTTGCTGGGTCAGCTAGTATTGTATATACAGGGTCAAATTGAATACTTCCGCAGAATCTGCGGATGTGTTAGGTGCCTAAGCATTATCAAACAAAAACTTGTAGAGTTAAAAATAAAACAGTTTTCTTTGTGTAAATTACACAGGATAGATGGCTATTGATGTCTTTCTACGATAGTACAAAACAGCGTGTAACAAAGCCGGCGCTGACTTCAATTTTTTTTAAAATTGAAATTCATGTTTTATTGATTTTGCAGCGTTTACAAAAAAAAAACCGGCCAAGTGCGAGTCGGACTCGCGCACCGAGGGTTCCGTACAAACCTGTAGGTATAAAGTTTTTATTAGTTTTATTATATGATGTAACTAAAAATTTAGGGTTTTCGCAATTTTTCCTTTATCTGTGCTATAAGACGTTGCTTCGTACCAAATTTCAAAATTCTAGATCGACTGGAAGTACCCTTTAGGTTTTGATTCCCTTGCGAGTTTCGAAAATTCGCGGAAATTTGCAGCAAAAACGGCTATATCTTTTGATTGCGTTAGCTTAGAAGTTTGATTTTTTTACAGCTCCAAGAAACAGTAGACTTGAGTATTTGATGTGAATTTCAGCTTAATACCTCCACGCGTTCCTGAGAAAAAGGGTCTTGACAGACGGACGGACGGACGGACGGACGGACGGACGGACAACAAAGTGATCCTATAAGGGTTCCGCTTTTTCCTTTTGAGGTGCGGAACCCTAAAATGGCATCACGTCATCAGTTACGCTAGTTTTATTTTGACCCTGTATACAGTTTGAAAATACCAAACATTCATACAAGTGTTACATTAAACTACAACCATTTCGGAGTGAGCATTTGCCGTGTTGCCGTCATCACACGGTCGAATGTCCCATTTTGTGAAATGCTCATGTTTGTACTCAGCTTCACGTGAGCCCGTGAGCTACGGTCACCAAATAATCCGTATGTACCTTGGGTAACTGACCGTGGACAACAAACATTGACTGACTGCCCAGGTTTGGTTGCTCGAAAATATTTGGTTCGTTACACCGTCCGTGAATTGTATTTTCAGTATTGAATGTAGGTCTGGTGATTTTAAATAACTGTTTTCAAATTGATAATATTGGAGTAGGTATTTATTATCTGACTACGGCGAAGAAAAAGGAGGATTATGATATGGTGACTCATGGCTGCGCAACTACTTATAATAATTTGACAAATAAGATATCCTTGGAAGCGTCTCGATCTTCTGCTGGTTACAGACTATGTGAAACATAACTGCACCCCTAGCCAAGTTGATAATCTGCAATCGTTAACGCTAGTCGCTCAACGTTAAGTCACGTGGTTAGAACAAACGAATAGAAAATTCGTAGCTAAGTTCACATCGTTCAAAATGATAGAATGATTTTTTATCGTTTCTACAATGTTCATCGCTAAATCCTTTGTTATAATGTGTCGTTTTTCTAAAGACATTCTAGAACGAGCGGCCGACTTAGGCACGTCAACACTTATCGTTTTCTACAATTGCTGACACCGAGTCCTTACCGATTGGAGTACGGAATTCGTCACGAAACGGTTGTAACTTGGCTAGGGGGACTGTAGTCGTACATCCTAAAAGTTATAAGCGATCATTTGCTTTAGGGCAAATAGTTTACGACCACGGCTTACTGATGAGAATATTTTCTTGTTTCATACTTTTTGTGACATGAATGCGTGTGCAGATGACATATTGCCTAGAAAAAGTGTCATTCTACTAGCGATAACGATGATGCAATAGTCCAAACCTTATACTTAAGCTACCGAAAAGCGTAATATCAATTCTGTTGAAACTCGTGGTAAAAGTATTAAGCGCTTTAAAAGCGACTACCAATGGTCTTTAAAGGCCCTCAGATTAAGATAGAATATTGAACAGCAAAAAGAGTGTAGGAATGGTGACCTCATCTACGTATAAGAAAATACTTGAAACGAAGGTAAACAAAGTTTATAAGCTGAACCAAGATTGATTGATGAAATTGTGTAAATTCTGTTATACATTCACTAACCTGGTTGACGTAGATGCGTATGTGCATCAAGCGTCGACTTCGACATAGCTGATAACGAGTTGGTGCCATAGCCTGGAACAAAATACAGTGATTAGTGCTAAAGAAAAAAAGGTTACAAGAGATAGATACCAAACGAGAATCCTAGACGTAGGCGAAAAGGCTGCAAGGCTAAAATGGGACTAGACGGGCCACGCCAGCCGCTTGCACAGTGACCGCTAGGCAATAGTCTCCACACAATGGGGGCCTGAGGATGAACGACGCCACAGTGAATGGCCCAAATGGACGTGGTGGGACGATCTAGATGCGTATTGCAGGGGTTGGATCGAAGTGGCCCTGGAAAAGGAGGCCTAGAAGGATTTGGAGGCCTCTGCTCAACAGTGGAGTTACACACACATTGTAGGTAACGTCAGGGTAGTCCATTGCTTAGAAAACTGACTACAAACTTAAATTCATACTGATCATCGCGGCTATGAAACAAACCTTGTTGACATAGTCGTTTTTTTTTTTTCAAATGATTGGGTAGGTTTAGTAGCTGGTAATTCTTACAGCTACTAAACCTACCCAATAATAATCTTAAAGGCAACTAATTCTTTGTCATATTAACACACTTCGGCAATTGGCTTCGGCGTGCTACAGCCATTACATACAACTGTTATTCATTGACTCTATCTCCCTGATTGTACTAAGGAGGTTTCCGTTAAAAATGAAGGATAATATGGTCAAGCTTTAAATTGTGATAACCCCATATTATAACGGTAAACCACAGAACTGATCTTTATGATATTTCAACAGATAGCCTGGGATTCGGAGAAGGACATAGGATAGTTTAATTTTGGATAGTTGCATCAAAAAGAATGAAATACATAATAATACACAGACGAAATCGCGGACAAAAACTGGTTTTCTGTAGTGTATGATGTGTAACTGACAAGACCAAAACCATGAGACTTCATCCACTATTTCGCAACTAAAAGATAATCCCTCATAGATAGTGCTTTTACAAGACAAGGATCGCGTTACGAATGATCGATGTTCACGAATATGACCGGAGTCTGGTGGACGCTTCAGTGGATAACAATATTGAGATGTGAAGATGGGCTATGAATGTCTTCAGATATTGTAACTATTGATTTGTAAGACGTTTATAATATATGATTAAACTTGACTTTAAAATGGTAACGTGTTTAACGATAAGTAATAATTTTGAAGAGAGCTTAAAAGCAGTTTCAACACCACTTAATACAACGAATGAAGTAGTACTAGTAGTTAAAACGAAGAAGATGTTGAAAAAAGTCACAGTCTAAAAAAATATTTCAAATCTGGTAGGTACAGGCACAAAAATCGAGGATAACGAAAATTCTACGTCCAATAGTACACAGTCCAAAAATTTTTAGAAAATAACAAAAGAAAGCAATGTTCTAAAATAATTTCTGTCTCTCTTGTCACTATCACGTTTATATTCCCCCAAAGTGGTTCAAACACCGTGAAACATGGAATCAAAAATACACCCAAAATCAAAGAACTTTCCACAATATAGCTCTAACACTAACTATGCGTGAAATCCTGTTGAGAGCATCAAAGAGAACCTAATCCTTCAAATATATTGCCACATAAAAACCAACTCTGTCTTAGGTGCAGAAAGTTGAAACTAGAAGAGCAAAAACCACAAAAACGCCTCGGGTCTTTTTCGCCCCTAAGAAACAAATAGCTAACATTGTCAATGAAAATCCTGTCGCTTTGTGCGATGACAGTCGGGTTAATTACGACCCGAATAAAAAAAAGTTAATAAAACAATGTTGAAGATAATTCATACCACGATGGACACGGATAGAAACTTTTTGAAATTTTACAAGAGTAGTAAAAATATTCCTCCAATTGTTGATTTTGGAGAGTTAGCTATTATTGAAATAGCCTTTCGAGGGAGTGAAAATAGAAATAATTTAATGCCCCCATAGGTTTACAAAAACACTCTGATCGGTAGGATGATAGTTAATCAATAGAATAACATAATTCTTCGACTATATGACAAAGAAAATACATGATCGGACCAACTCGACGGGCCTGTTAGTCTAGTGGTTAGTGACCCTGACTGCTGAGACTGAGGTCGTGGGTTCGATTCCCACCCAGGACAAATCTTTGTGTGATGAGCACGACCATTTGTTCTGTGTCTGGGTGTAATTTATCTATATTATGTATGTATTTAGAAATATATAAGTATGTTTATCAGTTGTCTGGTTGCCATAGTACAGGCTCTGCCTAGTTTGGGATCAGATAACGTTGTGTTGGTTGTCCTAAGATATTTATTATTTATTTATTATTATTAACCTGCCTACAACGTTTTGATTTCAAAGTTCGGCTTGTTATTTATTCATTTTACTTATATTTCATCCACTGGCGAAATAATAAACCAATAATTACCTTTACTTTTAAGCGTTTTACGAAACGTACCTTAACGTCAAAGCAAGCGACTTTGTTAAAAATCACAAAAAAGGGAGAGTTAATAAGGTTTAAAATCCCGCGAGTTACCATTTCATTGTTTTGCTCCACAATAATAACGTTATGGCTCCGACTGGGATCGAAGATTGAAAAAAAAAAAACGGTAATTTGTCGTTCTTTTGTCGTTCATTTTGTATTGATTGGCGATTGTTTCAGTGATTGAAGATTTCTTCAGAAGTACCTAATAGAATGAGTATAATGTATCTTTGTCTTGGTATTTTTCTTGGGCTCGTAAATTTTTTACAATATATTGGCTGTCGGTTCCTACAGAGTACTTTACAAAATTGCGGAAAGCTTTAATTTTCTAACAGATACTTTTATTTGTGGAACCCATCTCAACACAACAGATTTTTAAAGAAAGTTTGTCGTTCAAAACTTAATGTGAGATTTGAAACGGAAATTTGCCTTTCAAAACTTGTTGATATGTTACATGGTTATCTGTAGGTATTCATTATTCTGACAGTATTACAACTTGGACATATTTACTTATAATTTAACTACCTTTTGTCAGCGATAACGTACTACCGGGATAAAAAGTACTCTATGTATATATCCAGGTTGTGTGTGTCCAAGTTTTATCTTACCTATGTGGCAAATTTAATCTAAATCCGATCAGTCGTTTTTGCGTGAAAGAGTACTCACAAACTTTCACATTTATATTAGTAGGATAAGATATACATATAATGAGAAGTGTCTGTTCTTGTTCATGATTAAATACTCCTCTTTAATGTTCTATCACCTACACATTAAGGGATGAATAAATAAGCCAAAGCAATAACTTCAAAATCAGACACTTCGAGTCCCCCAAAATTTCGCACCACCGGATTACAAACACCGAACGCCCCATTGTCAAAACTTACACTAAAAACAATTTAAATAAGACCGCTGGGATGGCTGGGACAACCGCAGATTAGATATCTCATTACACCACATCAAAGGCTCGAGTAAAAACTATTTGTTTGGACGAGGGTGTAATGAAATCCTGTGAGCGCTGCATTTTCAACTCGACAAACTAATAAAATGTTTCGTGTTGTCGTCGGTCGTACTCGTGACTGATAAAAGAGACTGAGACAGAGACTGTTTAAAGAGACATGGTTTGTATGATTATTTGAATGGCATATACTTTCTGAGTGGGAGCTCGTGGCTAAGAAATAATAAAAGTACGGGCTGAACTTCAAGATGAAATAGGGTCCCTATTTCTGGAGTGTTGCGAGTGTTCATACACCAGCACTTTTGAAGATTCAGTAATCGCCATTGACACCATTAACGTGACCATCTACATCAACAGAGCCCGACTAATCTTAAAAAGTATCATCGACTCGAAGAGAAGACAAAGAGAGTGCGTTATCATTTTTCTAATACATATCGTAACTGTTATTTTTTATCAATGACGTATCACATTTTTCTGTATTCAGCTGAATAGGCTGATATTTATAACGCAACGCATGTCTGACATTATTGCATTCTAAATGATAACACGTCTTTTTCAAGCCGATGCAGCATCCTATATTTTGATATCACATGTTTCGCCAGATACTTTTCCTTCATGTCAGATATTTGTGCTGTCACTTGTACATGAGTAACCAGCCTATAATGTGGTCTGTCTGTCCACTGCTGGGACACTGACCTCCTCTCTATAAGACGGAGTTGGCCGTATTCCACAACGCGAGCCCAGTGCAGGTTGGTAGATATCACATGTCTTCAAATTGATAAGCCGGTTTGCTCACGATGTTTTTATTCACCGTTTTGAGAGCTAAGTGTGTGAGTGCCTTCCTGAATTGAAACCCACATAAGTCGAAGCCGATATCCCTGGGCAACCACTGCTCACCAGTATATTATAAGTCTTCCACAAATGATTAGATATATATGCCGCAATCTTGACAACAGATAAAGATATGATGGATGAATCAGATATATTATAATTGCCGACCTGTCCATGGTAATACATACGAGTATATTCATGCCCGTGACAGTATAACAATCACACATTTAGCTAAGCCATGTCAGTCAAAACAACCAAAGCTAGCGCTTTGTTAAATAAATATTTAAGATCAGTACTAAATTCATAACATTTTAAAACTTGCTTAAAACAAGTAAGGTTAGACTGTGTCGAAAAATATACTCTTAATCGAATTAAAAATCTCTTTATCTCATTCCCGACGAATCTCTCTCGAATATGGAACCAACTGTGGCCGAAACGATATATAGACACGTACCCCAATACATAAGCGCAAAATTTTCGTTCTAAATTACAGTTCTTGTACAGCCGTATAACTACAAACGATTCGCGCTTCAGGGAGTGCAAAACAATAGGGTGCTTACCGCTTCCCTCCTGGTGCCTGAAGCGGTTTTTCCTGCATCTCTTGTCCCACTCTCACCCATTGTTCGCTTAGTAAGAGCGAGGAGTAAGGATGACGGTGACGAAAGCCACTTTTAGCTAATTTTCGCCGGCGCTCGCCGGTTCTCGTTGACGTGCAAACTCGTGACTTAAAATATTGGTTCGTTTTAAAACTGACTTTCCGTGTTTTAGATGAGATGATTTCTGATTCTGATTTAAAAATGCAGATTTGGCGATTTGACTAATGATTTTTTTATCGTGGCTTCTTCAGACAATGGCTATTAAAGAGTGGATTTTTTCACATGCTAAGTAAATTGAAATCAGCGAATCTTATAGGAATTAGTAATTGTCTTTTCATTACTAAATCTACATTAAAGTAGATACATAAAACAGATTGGATTAATTTACTAACTTGCTTAACTTATTACCAAGAAAACGGTGGACTGTCATGAATTGTCAATATTTGTATTCTGATAGAAGAAGATTACGAGACTCCTTTACGGAAGCACATATTACTATTTAAGTTTAATTTTTTTGGTAAAGACATTTAAGCCAACCCGACACTTACAACGAACAATTCGTTCAAATGTCACATCTCAGCCTATAATGTTCCCACTGTTGTGACACAAGCCTCGGTGAGAGAGAGCGGGCCGCAAACCACCACGCGGGCCGAGTGCGGGTCGGTAGATGTCACAAGTCATCGAAATTTTGGTTATAGAAAAAGTCGGTTTCATAAATATTTTTTCCTTCATAGTTTTGACAGCAGTGGTGAAATAATTAACACAAAGTAAGCGAAAAACTATGACCTACAACTTGTAAATGGCGACCAATACCAATGAGCCACCACTAAGTTGGCACGGACTAATATCACTGGTCTCCTACATTATGTCTACTATCGTATTCTTGGTCACCAACTCCAGCACGCAAAGTCTATTCAGTCAGATCATCGACTGTTCGCATCGCCAAGAACTTGGAGAACTAGAACTTAGACTTTCAAAGCATATTTCTACAACGAATTTCAACGGCTGAATTATGGCTCAGACTAAACTTGGCAAAGTGACATTTTAATTGGGCTACCGACATATGTCAATACATATGCTTTTCGGTAGCCTTACCATTTTTTAATTTGTCTTCATCGTTAACGCTTGAGAATTTCACTTTGTCTGGGCTATAATTTAGTAGCATTTATAAGGACGTCCGTGCACTTGACTGTTTGGCCAGCCAAGCTTAAGCTGGATAAGGCAGTTAGCAAGGCAGCACTACGGAAGAGACCGACGGTCGTACGACCAGAGGAGTAATTGCATAGAACACTATCAGTAGGAATCACTTTCATTTTGACAGCTCCACAACATTCATGGCGTGGTTTATGTTGCTCAAGAAGCAATTTTTTCGAACATATGAAGGAATGGATTAGCAACAACTCTCAAAATGATTCAGATTTTGATTAATAGCGTGTTACGCAATTAGGGTGAAGGCACTGTCCAAAATATTGGTTTTAGATTGGTCGTGGATTCTTCAACTAGCATTTACTTATCTATACTTAATATTATAAAGCTGAAGAGTTTGTTTATTTGTATGTTTGGTTGAACGCCCTAATCTCAAGAACAACTAGTCCGAATTGAAAAATTATTATTGTGTTGAGTAGCCTATTTATTGAGGGAGGGTATAGGCTATATAATATTACGCTACAATTAAAATGAGCGGAGCAGCGATGAAAAATTCTCGAACACTGGCAGGCAATTCGATGCAACGGGAAGGGTCAGGGGAGCAAAATTTTGATGCGGACGAAGTCGCGGGCATAAGCTAACATCTCATAAATTTAGTACTGGCAGGACGTTGTTTATTAACTAATCGCTATTATTTAACATAAACAGTGCACAACATAATTATTACCACCAAAATTGTTCCCCAAATCCCTAATGAAAGTTTAATGCAAGTAAAACAGATCGAAAGCGTTAGTGATTAACTTCGGGGCGTTAATTGTTAACATTTAGTAGCCGGTGGGTTAAAGTTCAGTTTTAGGGGCCAAATAGAGAGGGGGCGGTAATAGTTAAATAATCGTCACTGTGCTAACTATGATTGAACGTCCCTTTAAAGCTATTATGAGACTGTTACTACCCAGTTCAATATTTTAAAATATTACGCTTTATGCTAATCAATTTATTTTACCTTTTAAACTGTTATAATTTTTTTGACAGTCTTATCATCATGTACCTTAACATTTGGCAATACAACTCATGGATCTATTTTTTAATTAAATCTAACTCAGAAATCTGCTGTTCCTTCCGTTTTGTAGAGTTATATTCCTGATCGTCCATTTTCTAACAATGTTTAGCAGTCCTTTTCCTAACAGTTTTTTGGCTTGTTCTTTTAGTGTATTCAAATGAAGCTGAATACTAGCGTTTTACGGGCAGTGACTTCCTATCTGACCTTCATAACCTTGTTACTGGGTAACACCATTACCCCTTGGTAACCTGCCAGGGTCGCGAGATTGTTCGAAAGAGATACCGTGACCCTGGCACATGGGCAACTGAAGGAACACGGGTGGGTTTTAGTCAGTAAAAGTCTGACACGCCCTCCTGCTTCGCCCAGAGCGGGATAAGTCATTTAATGATTTACCATCCAAAAAAAAAAGCCCTTGGCAAGACTGATTTTCAGACTTTCGAGCTACTGACGCCTTTAACGGCTGTCAAAGATCTACGAATTATAGAAGGCTTTCCGGAGCGGTCTTGGTATGGAAAAATGGTCATGCATCCACGGGCAGACCGGGGCAAGCGTTGCTTAACCTGATCGATTGACCTGTGCATCTGTTACTGCTTAGCCACGGGTGCTTTAAGGCTTATATTATGATCATAAATCCTCCTGGCTCTTTAAAAACAGGTACTTTACTGGCACCTACCTCTGGAGACAGAACCGCACATTTTTCTCCAACCTGTTTTGTAGCAATTAATATTTTTTTTATTAATTATAAATGTATCACGATTCCAGGACTGTTCTCTTAGTAGAACTTGTCCATAATTATGTGTACAATGTCAAGAGATGTAAGTTGTTTCAATTACTCCGTACATTAGTTATCCAGGTATTTTACATTCAATCAAAACAAAAGAAAAGCGATCAAAATAATACCGTTAATTGTAATAATAATTATAGCTCCCTCTACCGTTTCGAGGAGGTAACCGTAATCGGGCCCTTGGGTGCGACTGAATCATTTGTGGCCATTGTAACGGAAGCCGGAGCGGCACGACCCGACGCGAAAATACACGACCCGGTGCGAACACTCGCGACGCCGCGCCGCGCCGCCGCCACGGCGTCAAGTAATCGATATTGACAATAATAATTTAACAATTTATTGTAGGTATGTATAACACGCAGCCATAAAAGCTGACTTACTTCTGCATTAAATAATAAGTTATTTTAGTCCCTTGGTACGTGATACTTTACAATGCAAAACTATGACTTGCTACTTGAACTGAATCGGTTACGTACTTATGCAAATCTAAATAAGACTGAAAGTACATGGAACTTTTTTTTCACAAACAATCACACTTGTTATGATATCACAAACAGGGACGGCTGCAACAATCAACTTTTTTTTGGCGGCGAGCAATGAGTAGCTCGCCGCCCGGTAAGGACCAGGCTCGGGTCAACCGCGCGTAGTGTTCCACGTGCGCCTCAAAGAGATGTCAGCAATACTGAAGAGGTCTGCTAGGACCGATGCCTGCCAGGGTCGCGAGATTCGTTCGAAAGAGTTACCGTGGCCCTGGCACATGGCCAACTGAAGGAACAGAGGTGGGTTTTAGTCAGTAAATGTCTAACACGCCCTTCCGCTCAGAGCGGTAGAAGTCATTTGATGATTTCCCATCCAAAAAAAGCCATTGGTCCCGCCGATCACTCATGGATTTTTGACAGTGGTTACGAGTCATCAGAAGCCTAAAAGCCTAACAGTCTTACCAAAGGGTGTCGTATTACCCAGTTACTGGCTTGTGGAGGTCAGATAAGTAATCGCTCCAAGTAAAATAATATCTAATAATAATATAATATCTTAGGACAACCAACACAACGTTATCTGATCCCAAACTAGGCTGAGCCTGTACTATGGTAACCAGACAATTGATAAACATACTCATATATTCTAAATACATACATATTATAGATAAATTACACCCAGACACAGAACAAATGATTGTGCTCATCACACAAAGATTTGTCCTGGGTGGGAATCGAACTCACGACCTCAGTCTTTGCAGTCAGGGTCACTAACCACTAGACTAACAGGCCAGTAAAAAAATACTTGTATTCAGCTGCAATCAGTTAGACTGAAAGCCGTTACCCCAACAAAGTTAGGAAAAGCTTAGGCAGACTGATGTATTTGTCACCGTAACACTATGAACATCTATAGATTATAATCTATCTCGATAATTTATGGCATGGCATACCGACAAATTGTGAACTGGTATCAAAGTTGCATTCGACGGATTGCACTTTGCACTAATAGTCAATAGCTAAGTAACTGCCACCAACTTACTCAAGTAACTAACGCCGCCGACCACTGACGTGGCACCGCTCGCTTCGCTTGCTCGGCTCGCGACGACGGGATAGTCACAGTTTTAACCTTACCTATTCGGTAGGGGTGCCTTCTTAGTAACTGCAACCAATTCGCCTACCGTCAAGATCGATAAATCAGGGACGGTTCACAAATTAACGAGTGATAAAATCGGACAGATTGTGAAGCCTGTCGGTAAGTGCAGGTTCGTTTACATTTTGACAGTTTGACATGGGTTATAAAATATCGAAAATAAATACGTTAAATCGCAAGCAATACGGATTTTAGATTATTAAGCAACGTTATTCGCTATCATACGGTGACATATATATTAAGCTTTTCCCATCAGCTGTGACGTTTTGATACCAAAGTACCTCACGGTCGATCTAGTAAATCAATCTAAGTAACGTGTCGAATATCGTTTTGTCGTATTGTAAAAAAAAAAAAAACAAAATTATAAGGAATACAATATACAGGGTTATTTGTAAAACACCGGCAACCTCTCAGGTCTATGTTACTAACATCATAATCAACAACTTTTGTTCTATGATTTTTAAAAATTCATCATATTTTAGTGCATCAGATTTTCATACAAAAATCGGCTGCCTGTAAATAGGTCAAGTTCAAGCGCCCCCACCGCCCTAACCCCACTCCCCTTGCTAATATACTATCGCTTTCTTTTGCTTCGCATAGACTCCGTAACATTTAGAGCGTTCAATTTAAATATTTTTATTTTTGTTTGAAAATCTGATGCACTAAAATATGATGAATTTTTAAAAGTCACAGAAGAAAAGTTGTTGATTATGATGTTAGTAATAGAGTCCTGAGAGGTTGCCGGTGTTTTACAAATAACCCTGTATATTTGTATTCCTTAACACCCTTTCCCTTTCCTTAGCCCGAAGAATTGCCAAACTTAAGTGGCAGTGGGCAGGGCACATTGTTCGCAGAACAGATGGCCGATAGGGCCGGAAGGTTCTGGAGTGGCGACTGCGTACTGGAAGACGGAGCATTGGAAGGCGGGAGGCCTAGGACAAGATGGACGTATGACCTGGTGAAGGCCGCAGGAATACGTTGGATGAGAGAAGCACAGAACAGGTCGAAATGGCGGTGCTTGGGGGAGGCCTATGTCCAGCAGTGGACGTCTTTCGGCTGAAATCATACGGTTTAAGAAATTTATTTCGCTCAAAAAGAATACAATATTATTCACTTCTATGACGAAAACATAATAATTAATATAAGACAAGCGACGCTTTCGCTCGGTAATAAACTAAAATTAAGAATAAACGGTAAAAACTTACAATTTATGCATTTTTCAGATGGTACTTTAATAACCTTTTAAAAGTTGGAAGTGATTTGGATTCCTCGATTTCTTTAGGTAAAGAGTTATAGAGTTCAGCTCCCTCATATATGACAGTCCATGATGATGATGATGATGATGATTCCTTAAAATTTGAACTTCATCGTTGGTCGCTGCGGTGTTCGCAAACGCTACTACTGTCCTTGAAGACGTGGGTACGAATCACAGATCGGGCAAAGTGTTATTGGGTTTCTATCTGGAAATCTATCTGGAATTTGTCAGTAGTGCCTGGCTGATGGACTAGGCTCGCTCCCTATTAAATGGTACATGAACATAACCGGCAAAATGTGATTGTACCTACTATAGCCTAGCACCTGATACACCTCTGCTCAATCCTTTGAGGAAACGCGGCGTGATGTTGTGATATGATGTGTGATTTACTTGAGTTTTATTCGAAACGCTACTGTAATCGGTATTTATGTACGCTATGAAGGTATCCCCCAGGGTGTAACCAAATAGTTTAGCCCGCGATGTAAGGGGTGTTGCCGTCGCGTGTGGCGGTGTGTAGCAGTCATCAAAAAACAATGCTATGCTATTTAATATGTGGCTACCTACATATATTTAGGAAATAGTTATGAATGCTTACATAAAGGTTCTTTACTAATACACTTCCTTCTATTTTGTGTTTAGTGATATATTTCCTTAACAATCAAGATAGTCATTGAAGAAAAAATATTGGCATGTTGTATATCACCATATTTGAATAGATAAAAGTAGCTGATTAAAGGACCGACCAACTGTGAGTCGGAAACGCACGCGAAGTGTTCCGTCTCACTAGGTAAAAATCGCTGAAAATTACACGTTTCTTGTATGCAGAACTTCTTGAATTTTGAACTAGGTTTTGTTGTAATTTGCGAAAATTTCAACTTTGTATCTATAATGATTCATGAAATACAGCCAGCTCACAGACAAACGGACAGCGGGAGCATACTCCAGGTCAGTGGGGTCCCGCTGACATTCTTTGGTTACAGCACCCTAAAAAGTATCGAACTAAATTTCGTGAAACATATAAATCTGATAATGAAACGCGGCTAAAATGACATCACACGAGGTTCCACTCAACATGTAAACAATACATTAAATTTTGCATTCAGAAGTCAATCAACATGAACGAACCGAGCCGTGCTCGCGATAATACAGCGAGAGCGCTAGAGTGATAATCATCAAAATATTGCATCAGTTATCGAAATATTGTAAGTGTCAATCAAAGAATTAAGTCTGTATTGTCAAGCCACGCGCCGGCCACGCGCTGCTCCGCTCCGCTGAACGCTCGCATGCAACATTTAGGGGCCTATTGTTTTGATTTTCGCGCGTGAAATGACACGGATACGTCATATTGGCTGGATTCGTTGGTTACAGGGCTGCGTATCCCTAAATAAATGCGATTCCAAATGCGAAGCATATGGAAAGTTTGTGGGCAATAAAAAATTGTTTGGAATCCAAACATCGAAAACATGAGAAAAATAAAAGACATTAGACACCAATCATCTGAAACTGGGCCCGAGTGGTGAATTGTGGCCCACTTCCTCTACAAGACAGGGGGTCAAGTCCAGCAGTGAGAACATTATAGACTGCTTTTGTATCTACGTATAAACTTGATATAAACTCTGAGTAAACACTCAAGCATAGTCAAGTACCATGTCGCCCTGAAACAGGAACACACTAAAAATATCCTCTTAGAATTATAATTTATCTAAAATAAAGCCCGAACGAACGTCATAGAAGTACCAATGGTCAGGATTATGTTTTGACTTTAAAAGAGACTGACTCCAAAGTTTGTTTCGTCATTCCTGCTCAGCGATAGTCAGAAAATGTCGACTTCATCTAGTTTATTTTTTATTTATGACGTGTAAAACTTCCTTTATACTATTAACAGAATAAACTCTTTCATTTCAATTAATTAGGACAGCACACGAGGTAAAACACTACAGAAGTCCGCACACGCGTCTAATCACATTTTTAACCGACTTCAAAAAAAGGAGGAGGTTATATGTTCGACTGTATGTATTTTTTTTTTTTTTTTTTTTTTTTATGTATGTTCACCGATTTCTCCGCCAATTGTCAACCGATTTGGAAAATTCTTTTTTTATTCGTAAGGGTATACTCCTGAGGTGGTCCCATATTAATTTTGTGAAGATTTGATGTATACTTTGGGAGATAAACGAAGGAACTCCTCAAAAACAAACAGTACACGTAATGTGATTTGGATATTGTACTAAAGATCAAAAATAATTGCTGGTTCTATCTATCCATCCGTGGTGAACTAATTATAGTCTTCGAAGATACCGCATGGAACTCCTCATCGGTGAACAGTACATATAGGAACTTACAGTGAAAGGTTAGAAGGTTAGGGGATAATTCTTTGCATATTATAGGCACGTTTAGACCGTTACTTGTATTCTTATATTCCGTTGAGCTGATGATGGAAGGTACAACTCCTTATCGATCAGGAGTTAGAAGATATCTTGTCCTAGATAGACATACTCGTTGACATCGAGAATTGATTCCTCAGCAGACACTAGAGTGGGCTCTTACCCACTCTACTGTCTGCTTAATAAAAAAAAAAGCAGCCTTAATCATTTTGGCCTGGCCATTTATTATATTTTTATACAAATTTACAATTGCCTTAATCGTTGCATTTCACGCAATGCTCTTTCGTCATGCGGTTTCTTGAGCAATTTGTTTGCAATACCATCCAGAGTCTTTACACGACTTAGCGCAACATAAACTTGGCCTTTAGCAAAATCCAGTAAGACCTATCGCATAAATATGCATTGTTTGTTTGGAATTAGTGCAGGGTGAATACCACAACTAAAAATTTAAAAATAAAAACGTTTTTACAAAAAAAAAAACCACCGACTTCCTTGAAAACACTACAAAGTGAAAAATAACTTTAATTTCGGAAGTCGGTGGCAAAAAACAATAAATACAGATCCTAAGACACCGACTTCCGAAATTAAAGTTATTTTTCACTTTGTAGTGTTTTCAAGGAAGTCGGTGGTTTTTTTTTTTGTAAAAACGTTTTGTTATCTGATGACACCTGATAATGACCCGTCATCAAAAGCTACATCATTTGGCATACGATCAATAACGGATATGAGTTGTCAACATCCCCGCGGTTTGAGCTAGCGGGTAGAATGTGTCATGATATCAATTTCGATAAGCTGTGCCAATAATATAATGTTCATCAATGAGTATGTAATTGGGAAGGAAGGTACTGATGACATCCGTTGGACACACTATCGTAATATGGCATATAGGTGTCAAATCATTGCAATATCAACGGATGGTACGCCGGAATCTGTTAATCAAACGTTACTGACACCTTATGCTGGGATCAAGCTGTCATTAGTCATCACTGATGGGACTTTAATTTAAACTCATACTAGCTTCTGTCCGTGACTTCGTCTGCGTCAAATTTTTGCTCAAATCGTTTGGAGCTAACAGATAATTGTGTCTGTCAAATAATAAACAAATAAAATTTGCAATAAAATAATAATGCGACCATAAATTGAGATGTAAGCTATCCTATCTTTCTGCCAGGGCGAGATTGTTCGAAAGAAATACCGTGACCCCTGGCACATGGGCAACTGAAGGAACACGGGTGGGTTTAAGTCAGTAAAAGTCTGACATGCCCTCCCGCTCCGCCCAGAGCGGGAGAAGTCATTAGATGATTTCCCAAACAAAAAAAAAAAACGCTGAACGGATTAGGGTAAAATTTGGCACATGAGTAGACCATCGTTTGCTTTTTTTTGATCGAAATGATATAATTTGGATTAGGAAAGTCATAGAATATTGAGCTGTTACAACTTGTAGGCTGCACTTAATCACAGCAAAAATTCACTGATATGTAACTATTATCCATAACTTATTTGGAATATAGGAAGTAGACTAGAACACGGCCTAAAATGCAGAACAGATAGATTTAAAAAAGGATGCAACTATTACCTTAAATCAGCAATTTAAGTCAACTACGGAAAATTGTGAATAAAAACGGTTACTTCAGCTATTCCTTTTTCGGTTGAAATAGTCAAGATGGCGATGAAACGGTTAATTTAACAAATTAAAGTTTGTTCGCAATGGTTTCTTCCTAAACTTCAAACTAATTCCCTTTAGTTACTTGTTTTGACGACTGTACCTATGTAAATAAGAATTTACACCTAAATATTAAAAAAATACAAAATAATATCTAACTTGATGAAAACAATTCACAAACTAAAACAAAGCGTCGAAAATTTTATCCGCGTTACTGTGGACTAGTTATATACCCAAGGGACTGACGGCATTACCACTTTGAAAAGCTTAACCTCTGCAGGTTTTCCGGAACCGCAGCGCCAGCACAGCATGCTGAGCCAGGAGATAGGATGGTGCAAGAGTATCGACACACGCTACACCTAACACTAAAGGCCTACCTACATTCCACGGAAATGAAGACTTGTCGTCAGGTCTCTTGCCATCGTTATGTACCAGTAAATCAGCTGGAACGCCGACATTGACTAAAGCTCGATGGTTGATGTCGGTAATATTCGCGTGCTGCACGAAAAGTCACACACTTAAGCTTATACAAATACGCCACAGTAACAGCGAAAAAGATTCACTTTAACTCCCGAAGCATTTGTAGTTATGACCTCAAAAACTCTGACTTTCCATTTCGCAATAATATTGTTCCTTTTCAACTAACATTGCAAAACATGAAAATAATATACATTGAAAGTTATTTTAATTGGACATGTGTAACATGCCGACGGCGTCCAGTTAAAATGAAGCTGTTCCAACTAAAGTACATTAAAAAAAATAAGTTGGAAGGAATTACCTTGTGAACCCTGGGACGTGGCGTGTGTAGACCAAGTACTTTTGTATGAGGCATCTGGAAAATAATACAAAACGTTTAAGTTAAGACATGTTCACATATTGTTTGAAGTTGGTTACAACCTTAAAACCGCAGTCATATTTAAAGAACATTAGGCGACGTGAATTGGACTGAGCGGTTGATTAAAACTGAATTAATTACAGATAAGGCATAACTGTGAATCTTGGTTTTTTTTTTTCATTTGCAAATACCTGTATACCTAAATCGGATATACAGGGTGTCCAGTAAATAGCACGACATACTGCAGGGGGTGATAGCTTGGGTCACTACCTATCAATACAACACAATATATGTTCAGCAAAATCTTACGGATTTACAGTTTTACAAAATTTTCCGAAATACCGAAAAATCTCTACCTTGAAACAGATTTTTAAGCATCTCGTAATGAAAAAAAAAAGTACTAGAAAAGGATTTCTAGTACTTTTTTTTACATCAAATTATTCGTGAATAGTTACTTTACTCATTGATAAGTCTTTTTTCTATCAAAGACAAGAATGTTTTCAAGAAATACTATTTTTTGTTTAAATTTGCACAGAACTATTTTCTTATCACTTAAGTTTAAACTACAGTGGTGAAAAAAAAATCCGTAAGATTTTGCTGAACATATATTGTGTTGTATTGATAGGTAGTGACCCAAGCTATCACCCCCTGCAGTATGTCGTGCTATTTACTGGACACCCTGTATGTAATCTCGTAGTTAGTAGCTCATTTTTCCATTCCGTGATTTTAGGGATATTTCGGCAATTTTATACTACAAATAGTGTGTTATCACTTCAGCCGTAAGACATCCACTGCTGGACATAGGCCTCCCCAAATAGGGGGCTTTGCCATAATCGCCTCCAGGCGGGTTGGCGTTCGCAGTATGGTGGTAAAATAAATAGAGAACGCTGCTCCCCATTCTCTAGTAAGTCTCTTAGTCGCCTTTTACGACACCCACGAGAAGAAATGGGGTAATGCTTTATACACGGATACTTGTGTGTGCACCTTGAGTTATCATGAACCAGTCGAAGTGTTGGTGTTTAGAGCCCTTTGTCCAAAATGGATGTTTTTCGGCTGAAATGATGGTGATATTTAGTCCGTGACTATTAAGAGTTGGTGAAACTTTATCGCAGAGTCAATGATAGTAAAGCAGATCGCATACAATTATTGTTGTAAGCACATTAAGTGACCTTCACATAATGTAAACAAATATTATGAGAACGTCAATATTTATGTGCGCATTTCTCCAAATTGAACCTGATAAATAAATCTAAACCGGGTTCTAAGTGCCAGTGTCAATATTCCACGGCAATGCTGATACTGGTCGTTTATTAACCAGGTTTAGATGTTTAGTCGCAGTCAGTTTCGTCTGTCACAATATCCTCTTCGGAAATTGTCACCAAGCGCATTCGTTTCGTTGTCTTCGTTGCACTTTAGAAGATTTACTTTCAAATTGTATTAACTATAGATCTACTTCCCATTAACTTTATTTATGAATGAATTATTGGGTAAGCAATAAGCATAATGTAGTTATCCTAAAATTGCTGCTAATTATTGGCGTGTTGTGTGGGCGTACCGTTATTATTGTTCCGACATTTTTTTAACAAAAAAAAAAAAAAAAAAAAAAATTATAACTGGGTAAAGTCTGCAAACTCAAATGCGAAAAAATGAAACTCGGTATTTTATGGCAGCATTCTATGGGGTCAATCCTGTGGGTTAATCATAAGAATAATATCTCTTATAAACAATTCATCTTAAATTGAAGGAATATTCTTCCTTCTGAAGCTGTGACATCCAGTCTAAAAAGATGCGTCCTACATAGTTTGGTGTATAATTTTTTTTAATGTTATAATTCTGATAACGTAATATAGATCAAATACATAATTGTTTTTTTTTATGCTACTCTAGCCCAAATTGCGCGTTGTAATCTCGACCTGATTTGTCGTAAAAAGTTTTAAAACCATTAATGCGTTAGCACGCGTAACTTTCCGTCGCGTATTTATCGTCAATGCGTCGGCGGACCACAGAATTCCCGAAAATATACTTGTAATGTGTTGATTCAACAACTCACGAGACACTCATAAGCCACAGCTCTCAAAACGGTAAAGGAAAACATCGTAAGGAACTGGAATGGCTTCTAAGAACCATGTCAAAAACTTGAGACATCTACCAAGCCATACTCGCCCCGCGTGGTGGATTTGGGCCTTATATCTCACATATAATGTTGTCACTGCTGGAACACATGCGTCCTGTCTGTTTTCCAGCAGTGACAACATTATATGATGCTGATATGTGTTATGACATGACCAGCATAATGTAGGCGCGTGACCAACATCAGAAATAACGTCTCCATCTTGTTTTTTGAATACATTTCAAATGACATTTCAATAAACTTTATCAACATCATTAGAGGGCCAAATCTTTGTTACAGTTTACGTAATAAACAGTCATAATTTGTATAAAAATCTAATAAAAATAAATTAATCTTTTCAGTACAAGGACAACTATCTTGATTGCGTCGGAAAAGTGCTCGATGCTATCTAATTTTCATTTCAAAGTCAAAGTCGAAACCAATAATGTTTATTACAAATTAATTGGCAAGATAGTGGTCGTGACCAAAGGAGTTTGTAAGGTAAGACGTGTATTATTAATATTTATACTTTAGGGCGTTTTTTTAAGTCATGTAGATTGGCCCGTATGTGTGATAAATTCCCGTATACATTCGCATAAAACATTCAAAACGCCAAAAGACTACCGTTTTATATTACGTTACACACAATTAGGTAGAGATTTAGACAGTCTTCAATTCCTGAGGAAACCAACCTAGACAAAGTGATATCGATGATAGAAATGGTAAAACTGTATGAAACTGACGAAAGCTAACAAAAAGCTATGGCAATCCAGGGAGTGAATGTTACACAATGTAGAACCTCCATTATGTTAAGTATGTTGACAAACAAACGAAATTTTCAAAGATGTGAAATAATTGATTAATGGTTTCTTTCCGAATTGATGAATTGTGAAAGTAATTGTGTTACACAATTGGTGTGCTGTTCGAAAGCCGTTGCAAAAATACGAAACACTTTGAAACTGATGGCCACTTATATTACCCTCTGATTTCTCCTGCATCAGGTCTTTATGGGTCAAGAGTTAAATTCTTGATACTTTCAATCGTTGTTTGAAATTATTCACGAAAAGGTTGAAAGTGTCGATTTAATTAAACCTACAAACGGCTATAAAATTGTTGCTTTCATTTTTGTCACTGTTTTTTTTTTATTACAACAATCTTTAAAATCAACTACTAACATAATTTTAATTTTATTTTACATAACCGTACATTTTTCTTATATTATTTAACTTTCTAAAAAGCATATTATATTTTTTTCTTTTCTGTTTACATACCTACGTGTGTGCTCATCATTTGCTTAGTCTTCCCCCAGCCAGGTTGGTGTTGGCTTCCAGTCAAACCGGATGAAACTAAATACTAGTATTTACGATAATATGGAGCAACTGCCTATCCGAACTCCACAACTGGGTAATACGATACCCCTTGGTCAGACTTTCGTGCTTCACCCGAGCCGTAACGACTAACAACGTGTGTTAACGTGTTTTCCGAGGCACGAAGGGTATCGATATATAAAGATGGTCATCCATCCGCGGAACAACCACCGACGACGCTACAACCTTCCTCCAGGACAGAAGCAAGCTCACGAGCACGCTCAAAATACACCGACACAGACCGCCGTCCTTCCGTCCCCACCGCTGAGGCCCGCCGCTGAGGCCTGCCGCGACATCTTGATCCATATTCACACCGACCTATACCAAAGCCAGCCCGCGCCGCGACTGAATAATTTCGCCGTGCATTCCGATCCAGCCCGTCTCTTGCTGCCCTCCCAACGACGCCCTAAGCCAAGTTCAGTTGGCAGTCTCTGCGCCCTCACGTCCCTAGCCGCCGCAGGAGAAGACGCCCCGGGCGTCGGGAGTCTATAGCGGACTCCCGGCCACCGTAGGCGCGAGCTTGCGGGCGGCGAGCAATGAGTAGCTCGCCGCCCGGTAAGGACCAGGCTCGGGTCGACGGCGCGTAGTGTTCCACGCGCGCCTCAAAGAGATGTCAGCAATACTGAAGGGGTCTGCCAGGACCGACGCCTGCCAGGGTCGCGAGATTGTTCGAAAGAGATACCGTGACCCTGGCACATGGGCAACTGAAGGAACACGGGTGGGTTTTAGTCAGTAAAAGTCTGACACGCCCTCCCGCTCCGCCCAGAGCGGGAGAAGTCATTTGATGATTTCCCATCCAGAAAAAAAAAAAAAAGCCAAGTTCAGTTCGCCAAAGGGCCCTTTAAGCCCTGACTAAAGACCATAATTTATTAAGGTTACCACTAGCTAAGTCCGGTTATGCAGCCGACAACCTCCTAGGTGGACCTGCGAGATGACATTTAAAAATAAACCCGCGGACTAACCGCAGCAACTAGCAAGCATAGCTTAACCTTGATTGATTGACCCGTGCAGCTGTTATTACTTAGCCATAAACAAACAACAAAATAAGCATTAAAAAACCTAGTCTAAAAATAAGACTTTTAACATAGCAAAGAACAGATAACGATTCGGAGCAGATACTACTGCTCATCGCCCACTTCACTGAAAAGCTTTCAACCCCTTGAAACTGGGAAACTACCACTAACGCTTTCAGGCTTTAATAGGTGCCAAAATACCCCTAAGTAGACGTTTAAGTACCCACGTGATGAAAGGCTGAAGAGACGATTATCCGGGAAAACGACGGAAAAATAATTAGCAACGAGATAGTGGAAGATAGGCTGCACCAGATGAGGAGGGGTGGGAAGAAGTACAGTGTACTTACAGTTTTTAGAGCATGATTTTTCAGCTGTCGGGTTTTAGTATACGAACTTACTTTTTATTTTTATCTTTTTGAGGTTAGGTAATAATATCTATATTTTTTAAACGTGCTAAGTAAACCCTTACGTTTGATAACTTTGTTTTTATTTCTAGTTTTTTATTTTTTACAGAGCGCTTTATTTAATATAATGTCACGCCACTTGACACATAACCAGCGGGCAATCAAGCCGCTTCCAACGACACCACATTTCACATACCGATGAAATCATAACTCTCCGTTTTGCTTCGCTGTAGTCGGGTAAAAAAACCTAAACCTTACGAGTTTGAGAAAGATTCTTAATAGAGCGACATTTTGAGGACGTCTGTCTTAGGATAATTAATTTGGAACTGTTAGAAAGAATGTCAAAATTAGATTGGTTTTGCCGGGTTCCGAAAGTTCCCAGTGTCTTATCTATAATTTGGTTATATTGAGTATCACAACGGACATACTCCAAGAGACTAAGTAGATACTAAAATCCATAATGATTGTGATAGCTATCTGTGCGGAAGTATGTGTCCTTCTTTTAGACAAACTACATCCTCCGTTTGTAGAAACTTCATCCGCCTTGCTTTCTTAATTATTTATATAAAAAAACAACAACAAAGTCATACGAAGAACCATTCATCGCGTGACTTCAAAGATTATTGTAACAGCAAACGTATCTATCTACAAAGAAATTAGTTTAATGTGGCAATGTCTTAAGAGCCTATAGATTCAATTCTAGGTTCCAACTATAAATAAACTGCTCCGTATAACGTCTTGAAATAAAATGTTAAAGGCATTTCGGTGCTGGACGAAAAATTTAAATCGAGTAGATATGAGAGGGTATACTCCGAATGTTCAGCCATTTACAAAACATGTAAGGTTTCTTTGTTGGCCAATGACAGCTGTCTGTGCGGGAGGCTCTATTTCCGTTGAAATTGCGAACGAAATTCCATCCAATTCTCGCTATCACGTTTTCAATGGGACTGCATGCGGTATCATCATGACAATGGAGCTAGATTCTAAATTTGGAATTTTGAGCGACGCAGATTTTTTTTATCCAGGCTACGATTCTTCTGCGTCTACGGTGTACAAAGAATTTCTATTCTGCTACAGTACAGAGCACGCAATGGCCACGCCTGCCTTCAGCTTCCAGCAACGCCAATATGTACAGTCACTAAAAGAGATAAGTTACCACGGTCGTCGAATATACTTGAAGTTTAGTAAGAAACCGATAGTCAAAGTCAAAGCATTTATTTCAAAATGCCACATAAAAGGCAGTTTTTAACGTAGATATATTTCAAATAGGCACATAAAAGGCACTTTTGGATGTCAATATTTACATTAAAATACAATTGATTCTAATCGCCCCTTCCAAAAGGTACTCGTAGTTTTGTATGCAGAAGAATGGGTAAGTAGGTACCTAACTCGACCGTTACACTTATATATTCATTAAATGTGAAAACTATACCACTAAGTTATTCATCGGCAGCCTATAACGTTCCTACTGCTGGGACACAGGCCTCCTCTCGGTGCGAGGGAGCGGGCCATAATCCACCACGCGGGCCCAGTGCGGGTTGGTAGATGTCACATGTCTTAGAATTTCTGGTCCTAAGACATGTCGGTTTCCTCACAATGTTTTCCTTCAACGTATTGAGAGCAGTGGTGATGAAATAATTTACACAAAGTGAAGCGCCTGCTACCACTAGGTAAAAAGATTTAAAACATGAAGCAAGCCAAGGGCAGATAAATTAATTATATGATAGATCATGGTGATCACGTATTTAGAAACATTGTATAAGTATACGATGGATGTTTTCGAATGGAAATTGATTAGAAAAAACCATCTGTCTGGTCTCTATTAATTAAATTACATTTTATTTGATAACATTCATCCGTTTTCTCAACTATATCCTACGAACCGGCACCCTAATTGCGAAACGCACAATTTATCAGAATCTGAATGGGATTGAAGATTATTTCTAAACCATTGCGTCATTTATTCGAATAAATTGTCGGCTCAGCAACGTAAATAACGCAATCCAATTCCTACCGATAAAAAGTTCCGCAATTACCCCTTTGGTTACTTATCACTTTTGGTGACCGTAACTGCTAATAATGTTCATGGCGCTGAAAGTGCGTTGAGAATACAATCTCTGTTACGTACCGCCATTGAATGCCATCAGTTTCTATAGATACATTATTTCTATCGTTGTGTCAATACACGGAAAGTGTGGACAATGGCGCCTCCAGTAGCGGCCGCCAGGTGTGCATTGTTTGTGATAATTTTTCACTTAACATTTTCATTGACTTGTTATCTCACTATTATCTATTGTTATCACTAAACGGCATAAAGACTGCAACGTGAGTTGTCCGCCGTCAGACGCGCAAAGGGCACGCAAGTAGCAGATTTGATTAAAACATGAATTCTGGCTCTTGTGATACAGGAATTCCTAGTACAAGAGCCAGGGCTACAATGATGTCTGTAACCTGAAGTGAAAAATAAATAAAGAGGTAGCTAAATAAAAAAATAAATAAATAATATCTTAGGACAACCAAAACACCGTTATTTGATCCCAAACTAGGCAGAGCCTGTACTATGGCAACCAGACAACTGATAAATATACTTATATATTTCTAAATACATACATATCATAGATAAATTACACCCAGACACAGAACAAATGATTGAGCTTATCACACAAAGATTTGTCCTGGGTGGGAATCGAACCCACGACCTCAGTCTTAGCAGTCAGGGTCACTAACCACTAGACTAACAGGCCAGTCATAAAAACAAAACCCAACATGGAAGCAGCCATATTTGTTGCGGTCCCGAATTTTATTTTAATCAACATGCAACGTCATACTGACTTGCAAAAACCGAACCATAAGAAAATTTTATAAATCGTGGGCACCCTTATCTTATGAAGCTAAGGGAGCCTTCGAAATTCGAATTCTTTAAGTCCGAAATCCAACATGTAGGTAGGTACTGTCAATTCCTTCGAAGCGTCTCCGAAATTAGAATGAGTATAATAAATTTTTTTTTGCGGAAAAGAAATAAATGGTTTATTTATACGTTAAATTCATGTCAACTTTTAAATAATGTGTTACGAAAGTGTTCCATTTCATTAAGATTGTATCACTCATCATATCATTATATTGATTGTATCTGCGCATCAGTTCATACTAGTAAACACTTAATAAGTAGGTAGCATAACCCACAAGTTGACTGATAGAGAATGCCATGTTGTATAAACAAGGAACCATTACTGTACCGTAATTAAGTAAAACAGTATCGCTTATGACTTTTCCGTTTTATCAGCAAACTAGCTTCTGCCCGCAACTTCGTCCGCGTCAAATTTTTGCTCTCTTGGCCCTTCCCGTCGCATCGAATTGCCGGCCAGTTTTCGACCACTTTTCATTGCCGCTCCTTTTGATCGTAGCGTGATGTTACGCTGAAGAGTTTGTTTGTTTGATTGAACGCGGTAATCTCAGGAACTACTGGTCCGAATTGAAAAAATATTTTTGTGTTGGGTAACCTATTTATTGAGGAAGGCTACAGGCTTTATACCATCACGCTATAACCAAGAGGAGAGGAGAAGCAATGAAAAATGTTGCAAAAAACGGGGAAAAACGCACGGGCAGGCGATTCGATGATACGGGAAGGGTCGGGGGCACATGAAATTTAACGCGGAGGAAGTCGCGGGCGGAAGCTAGTAGTATTATAAAACAATCGTAAAAGAGAGTCAATATGATATTTTTCATCTCTTATTCTGTAAAATTTTAAGCGCAATTTCTCCGATTTTTTTTAGCGTAAACCATCTTATTTGATCCTAATGAAAATAAAAGGATTCAATCAACTTAAGTAATCTATACTAATATTATAAAGCTGAAAAGTTTGTTTTATTGTTTGGTTGAACGCGCTAATCTAAGGAGGACTGGAATTAATCGAAAAATAATTTTCAATATTTTGTAGCCCATTTATCGAAAAAGGTTATAGACTATATATCGTCACGCTAAGACCTTTAGGAGCCGCGCAAAAAGAACAAAAGTCACGAATACGAAGACGTCGTACGGGCAGACGATTCAATACGGCGGGGAAGGTCTGGAGAGCAAGAAATTTTACGCGGATGAAGTTACGGCTAGTATTTAATAAATATTACACTGAACTGTTCATTTATTTTATTAAAACTGCAAAATTACTTTTGTTTTGGTGGTCATTGGATTCAACCTCCATCAAACGCGTCGCTGATTGAAGCTTAGTTGCGGTGATGCGCTATTGTCAGCCATAATGTTCCTACTACTGGGACACCGGCCTCCCGTCGGTGACAGGGAGTGGCTCGCGGACGCTGGCTCGGTGAGGGCTGGGTAGATGTCACATGTCTTCGAATTTTTGGTTCTAGACCATACAAGTTTCCTCACGATGTTTTCTCTTACCGTTTCGAGAGCAGTGGTGATAAAATAATTCACACAAAGTATAATGCCTGTCCGGATTCGAACCCACGCCTTACAACTCGGAAGTGGCGCCCACGGCACTGTATGTAGAAGGATATTTTTGATTCTTTAACACAACATTGAAATTATTTTGATGTTCAAACGGCAGAAAACAAACGATTATTAGGTATCTATTATGAAAAGCTTAAATTTATACATACTATACGCACTTTGTAGGTTTGAGTTTACATATAAAATCAGGTAAGAATCCTTATTATCTGGGGTAGAAGGTTTATTTTTGGTTGTAATAAAGTTTACGCCATGCGGCTGTTATTGGTTCCCTTTTTTATGGTTTTGATTGCTATAAGTATTTTTTTTTAAACCATCTGGGTCTTTATAAATTATTTCACGACTTTTACAACGAGTAAGAAATTTAGTATTTCGGAAGACCACCTAGGACCTTACAGAAAAATATAAACACACTTCAAATGGAATTAAAATATGTGTAGTGTCACAAAACCCATAAAAATAATTCCTATAATTTGAAGCAAGTTCTGACTTTGTTCCTCACACTTAGACACAAACTTAGATTTTAGTTCCAAGAAGACCAACTTTCAGCTTATTTTATAGCTTGTAAATATTAAATTGATTAATTTTTCTTTATATTATTCATTAACAAAGAGCTATTAAAACTAAAATGATGAAGTTAGCATCTAGTCTAGTTAGAATCTCAGTTCTGATTAGCCTGCACACAAATTTCCATAAATTTACGATCGACAAGTGAACCTCCGGACGAACTTTTACAACCATTCACTCTTTCCGTTGTACTTACGAACGTTTGACCAAACCTTGACCAAATCACACAACACTTCACGTGTCACTGCACAACACACAAGAAAATATTATAAAAAAGTAAGACAAGATAAAATATTCACCCGCAAATAACATAGAGAAGTTGGTGAAAGTGCCCGACCGACTCAGATAGTCGGCGGAGCTTTTGATATCGAGCATGATTCACGCGGTCCACATGTTCGTGCGTACGGCGCGGCCTACGACTCACTCTGTGACTCCAAGAGTCCGCAGGGGGCGGTGACTCACACGACCACGCCCACACACGCCCCCTCTCACCTCAACACACCACCCCGCCAATAGCAAAACACTCCGGCTAATCCATATCTGAGAAAAATAAACACGGTGGGCGGTAGATAATGACGTGCGGAGCGGCGATAATCAGGCTTTGTGGCACCCAACGCCCCGCGCCGTCACACGGTTTGGAGAAAATTGAACCGTTCGATCCTTTTTACAAAGCGCATAGAACGTTTTTATTAAAAGCCTACTGCCTATCGAAGTTGGCACTCGTTTCGGCTTGTTTGTCAGTCGCATATTGTATTTTTTTTATTAATTCGCGCGCTCCAATTTCGGCCCCGAACAATGGTCGCCTTTGTGCCCGCTTTTGTATTATTTTTATAAATTGCCTGCCTTTTCCTATCTCGATAATTGTCCATATAATTGGCTGGGTTTAGGCATATTGTGTTATGAATTTTGGCACAATGCTTTTCAGGTGTTGTTGCGCGTAAACATTTGTTTAAGCATGGTCCCCGCTTTGGGTTTCAATACCTCATTTTTGACAACGGCAACAATGAAAAAATAATTTATTGATGTACGAGTATAAAGATGAAAAGTGAAAATACATTTTTCTGATTCATGAAAACGTTGACGAATAATTGCTTGTAGGGAGCGGTGATTTTTTTTTAAACTTTGCTTATTAATGGCAAAAGAAAACTAATTAGCATATATCATAGGTACCTAGGTAACGTATTAGCTGAA
Organism: Aporophyla nigra; assembly: GCA_947507805.1. Lineage (NCBI taxonomy): Eukaryota > Metazoa > Arthropoda > Insecta > Lepidoptera > Noctuidae > Aporophyla > Aporophyla nigra. Next base: position 3,734,129 of record OX382291.1, on the reverse strand, counting down.
AAATTGAACAAGAAATTCTTATGTAAATGTCAAGCCAGGCAGTAGCCTCGATAAACAACGGTAGGCTCACCGTAACATAGTCATGCCAGAGATCGATTTATTATAATTTATGCCGGCGAGGTTACGGTCGCGACCCGTGGTCGGCCGCCACCCAACAGGATAAAAACACAACGAATTACCTTTATACCAAACATTTTCTTAGAGTTTTGGGTTCACAAGTATTTTACCGACTTCAAAGAGGAGCAGGTTCTCAATTCATGTGTATGTTTTTTTCTTGTTTTTTTTTTGTTCTGCGATATCTCCGACAGTTATGGATGAATTTAGGAAATTCTTTTTTAGTGGATACGGTAATCTTCAGGTGTGGTCCCATATAAATTGTATTTACTTTGCTTTCGGCAGTAGGCTCGATAATACGTTTTAATGCACTTTGTATCCCTAAACGATATTCTACTGTTTCCTGTTACTGTTGTGTACTTAATAAGTAATGGTATATTAATTGATGTGGGATAGCACAACTAAAAAATTTAAAAAAAAAAGAAAAAGAAGTCGGTTGGTTTTTTATTCGGACATAGTCGTATTTACATATATTAACTCGCACCTGTTCCGCATGGGAGTGGGCAGAAGCAACATAACACCACTTATACTGTTCATTCTTACTTGTGGTCATACACGCACGATAGTTATATAGTTGATAGTTATAGTCGATAGTTGTATACTACGTATCTGACCATTTTAAAGAATATCTCCATACAGGACAGGACGTGATCTTCCATATTTTGGAACAAAATGCTGCAATATGCAATTTTTACCAGTTTGCTGTTAAATCCAATAATCTATTTATTGGATTAGGACTGACTGTGAACATTTTCAAATTATTCGTCATGGGTGTCATTTTTTTGGTCTTCGAGGGTGCTGAAGCCAATATGTTCACTATATTATCTATGTATAATGAAAATGTAAGATGGTTAAAAAAAAAACTTGATGGCTTTATGCCAAAACGCGTATTAAATTCACATTCTGTTTAGCAATAGTGTGTGTGCGTGCAAAGATCGCACGTAATATGTCAAGAACAACTTTTCTGACGCACGTGTTTTTTCATTGAATTACTTTATATACTAGCCAGAAATTAGTTACGAAAATAGTAAAAGACCATTTAAAATAAAATATCCTTTTATGTATGCGAGAATGCGCTGATTAAAGGCAAAGAAGAAGCAGACATTTTAGCTTCCATTCCGAAATCACTCAACCGTCTAGACGGCAAGATCTAGTCCTAATGCCTCACAATAGAACGGTATCGTAGCTCGCTACGATTGCTACGAAGCGTAGCAAGACAGCTACGAAAAGAAAGGCTACAGTACTATACCGTAGCACAATAGTTTGCTAGCATTATTTTTATGTTAGGCCTTGTACACACTTGTATCGTTTTGGCGATTCAGGTCTGGTAACATTATCGCTAGTTCACACGGAATGTTTGCGTCTAAACTTTAACTATACACACTAAACGTGGCGATTATGGCAAAGCCCCCCAAATTGGGGGAGGCCTAAGTCCAGCAGTGGACGTCTTACGGCTGAAATGATGATTATTACAATTAAATCAATACTATACGGGAACGCGATATTTTAAATATTCTTCTAAAACTGTTGAGAACAAAATACCTTTTTCATGACGTCCTAAAATGTGTTTAAACCAAACCTTTGTATTTATTTAGATAAAAATTATAGGGTTTACAAATATATAAGAGTCGTGGATCGTTAGACCAACACATGAACCTACGCTTGGTAAGTAAAGTTGCTCAGTTTGATCGAAACTGTGAAGTTGAAATACAATAGTCTCTTTCAACGCTCGACCAACAACAGGCAACATAATATTCTTGTCGCGATTACGCCATTATGAAATTGTGTGAGCATCTGTTGTTGTCACAATACAAAGATAGTTTGAACGAAAAGATACCGACACTCTTGCAGCACCTCCATTGCGTCGCAAACGTCTAAACATAATATGAAATATTTTGATGGTTATTGCTTTATATGTTTGGGAAATTCTTGTGGGTTTGTGATTAAGTAATAACAGCCGCATGGATTGATCGAACAGGTAAAGCTACTCTTCCCGCGGCTGGTTCGTGGATCGGTGACAAATGTTTCCATAACAAGAATTCTCCGTACCTCAGAAAGCACGTTAAGCCGTTGGTCCAAGCTGTCGTTTATAAATCTTAGACTTTCGTTACGGGTCGTCAGAAGCCCGAAAGTCTGACAAACAGTCTTACCAAGGGGTATCGCATTACCCAGTAGCTGGGTTGTGGAGGTCAGATAGGCAGTCGCTTCATGTAAAATGACAGACAAAACACATTCGCTCCTACAAACATAGTTTTAAATTACCCCTCTTTTGTTCACCTTATTTCTTTCCCCGTAAAGTTATGAAGCTAATTGAGTGGGGTTCTGTATTCAAGTGGCATTAATGGATGTTGCTCTATACGGAGCGCCATTATCTTCACCATAGATCACCCTTTGTCCCCTACTGTGCGATATAACCGACGCCTTGTTGTGTACCTACTTTGTATTGTCGATAGATATTAGAAATTAAAGTGCGGTACTGTAGAGGTTTTGCTCGGTTGGCTTTGGCAACCGACCGTGGCGAACCAATAGTAATCTATCTACCTATCAATATTTACTACTAATAATAAACCTGAAGAGTTTATTTGTTTGAACGCACTTATCTCTAGATCGGTAGATTGAATTTAAAAATTCTTCTTGCCTGTTATAGCCCAAAATTGGAAAAGGTAAAAGGGTATTAAACATTGCACTACAACTCTTACGAGACGAACGAAAAGAAATATAGTAGTATTTTATAAGTTAATGGCATGTATAATGAGATAAACAAATATGATATATTTTCGTAATATGAAGTACAAAGCTTTAATACATATTAATGTAAAAAACTGGCCAAGTGCGAGTCGGACTCGCGCACCGAGGGTTCCGTACAAACCTGCAGGAATTCACGGCTTATGCATAAGGTTTATGTTTATGAATTTAAATGTTTTTTTTTTTTAATTTTTATATTTGAGTTGACTGAATGAAAGGTAAATTGTGGTTTATGATTTATGATGTATTAAAAAAAAACTACTTACTAGATCTCGTTCAAACCAATTTTCGGTGGAAGTTTACATGGTAATATACATCATATATTGACGTGACAACGTCTTATAAATTGGTTTGCCGGGCACTTCAAGAAACTGCGTTACGCTCCGCTCACGTTATGCGCTCACAATGAGAGCGAGTGAGAGGCACGCGTCCCTTCCACTCGGGCATGGTTAGCCCGCCTAAGAGCGAGAGAGACAGAGCGAGAGAGAGAGAGTGAGAGAGATAGGCATACACACCGGTTCATGTCTTGCGCTTCTATTGTGATTTTAATATTCACATTAAAATTATTTTACCACTCAAAGTCGTTGTCACGTAAAACTTTCGCCCGTATACCGACTTTACAGGCAACCAATTTTTTTTTTTTAGTTTTATCATTCCCTTATTTTAGAAGTTACGGGGGGGGGGGGACACATTTTACCACTTTGGAAGTGTCTCTCGCGCAAACTATTCAGTTTAGAAAAAATGATATTAGAAACCTCAAAATCATTTTTGAAGACCTATCCATAGATACCCCACACGTATGGGTTTGATGAAAATGTTTTTTTTGAGTTTCAGTTCTATGTATGGGGAACCCCAAATATTATTGTTTAAAAAAAATGATATTAGAAACCTCAATATCATTTTTGAAGACCTATCCATAGATACCCCACACGTATAGGTTGGATGAAAAAAAAAAAAATTGAGTTTCAGTTCTATGTATGGGGAACCTCAAATATTATTGTTTTTTTTCTGTTTGTGTCAAAGTCTTAATGCGGTTTACAGAATACACCTACTTACCAAGTTTCAACAGCATAGCTCTTATAGTTTCGGGAAAAAGTGGCTGTGACATACTCGGACAGACAGACAGACATGACGAATCTATAAGGGTTCCGTTTTTTGCCATTTGGCAACGGAACCCTAAAAATATGTTAAATAAAATTGCGAGTAGTATGATATTTGGCACACTTAAAATGTGTACGGAGAAGAACTGCAGGAAGCTAAAATAGGTATTATTTTCTTTTGGTATAATTTCGTCCAGTGGGTGACCATTAGTTATTATTAATACGCCTTTCATTGATGCTCCTGATACGTGTGGTGACGCACGGTCGCTTTTATAACATTTCCATACCCAAATGGAAAAAAACGGAACTCTCTTATGATTTCGTCCGTCCGTCCGGATGAGTCAAAGCCATTTTACACGGAGACTATTGGCATTATATCGATGAACATTGGAAAGAAGGTATTCTTATAAACAATGGTGTATTAAAACAGGAAAAACATATTAGGGTTGGCACACTACAACTCACATACAACATACATGTAAACGAGGGATAAAATAAGGGGTATTGTGAGAATTTAAAATTAAATAAGATTATGATGTTTGCAAGTGAATTGACAATTTAAGTCATAGAGTTTTTTAAACATAGGATATTCTCAGTACCAATGGCAGAAACAATATTAGCTTTCATAGTTTTTTTGTGAAGTACTGTGAAATTGTTGACTTAACCTATAATTTAAATTACCTTTATGAGTGTTTTGAAGACCCAAAGGGTGGCATTCTTCTCATTATCTACTTGGTAAAGGAGCCTGTTACACAAACAGATTTTTTTACTAAGGTGATTTAAAAGAGGTCACCGTGGTCGTATTGTACATAGTGCACACTCTACATAACAACATGTATTATAATTAAAAAATAAACTATAATAAATCCACTGCCTCGTAGGTCTAGTACTTGTGAGTACTACCTCCTGCTGAGCTTGAGACACTGGGTTCAATGCCCGGGCCGAGAATAGTGTTATTGCATTTTCTCATTACAAATTTCTTAGTAGCAGTCCGGAGACTGAATTTGTGCCCAACTGATATCAATAGGCCCGCCCCCAATCACATGGGGCTTAACGATTACTGATGAAATGGATTAAATCATTGGGACCACCCATTCATTAAATGCACACAACACACAGACGATACGGTGAAATAGTGTTAACAATAGTAGTTCAAGTATTTCATTTCTAAAAGATCGCGATGTTATTAGTGTATTTTGGATATAAGGCACTCCTCTGTCTAACCCATCGTGCAATACAAGCGTTATGCTTTGTAACAAAAAAGGAAGATCAATATAGGTTATACAAACATTTGCTCCGAGCGGAAATCGAACCAACGACACGTAACACGGAAGCCAACCAGTCTGCCAACTGTGAAGTCCAATATACACAAACCGATTTGATTGTCAGTGTCAATAAATTTATTATATGCTCAATGAGTCAGCGATTATGTAATTAATGGAGTTAACGTTTATATAGGGAGACTAGGAATTAACGTAACAATTAATAATTTTATCGTAATACTTACAGAATTATCGTAATATCTCAAACAAGTTCTGTGAAATCAAAATTCTAATCAGTACACACCATAGATTGGTCTTTCAGCTCTCTTTTGAAAGGCAATTAAATGCAACATTACGACAATACGACCAAAAAAAAATGTATAACTTATTACAACCCAATGTGTAATTCCTAAAACCGTTAGAACGATACCGTTTCGAACGCCAAAATAGAAAGACGAATAGCTTTGCTAATTTACTAATACTTGGCACGCTAGTTTAGACCTACCATAATAAAAACAAACTTATTTGAAAGGTCCAAATTATTTTGGAAGTATTTTTAAGGCACCGACTTGCTACGTCCACAACCTGACAGAACAGCGCCAGAAGCGCAACCAACCACGGTACACTCACCCGAAGGGACGTTCAAAATGTCGCACATCGGCGATATAACCATCAGTGCTGCCAACATAAACAGTTCAGAAACTCATTTGTTACGTTCATCCCGTGTTTCTTTTAGACCTGGTCTCCCCTAATCAAGTTTCCAAACTTGCATTGGTTTAATTCTGAACGTAGTTATTATTGTTTTGAAAAAAAATAAATTAAAAATTTAAAAAACCCCCGACACAATAATCTAAAATCCCTTTAAAAAGTAAAAAAATAATAAAAAAACTCAATCTTGAAGTACCCAAGTACCCAAAAAAAAAATACGTCGCGTTGGGGGACCGCTCCAAACCTAACAATTTACTTACAAATAGTCTATTACCTAACTGAAGAAAACTTTTATAAAATGACTTCTAAATATTGCATTTAGGATACGACCGTCAACGACGTCTGCCCTCGCAGAGCGGTCCCCCAACGCGACGTATTTTTTTTTGGGTACTTGGGTACTTCAAGATTGAGTTTTTTTATTATTTTTTACTTTTTAAAAGGATTTTAGATTATTGTGTCGGGGGTTTTTTAAATTTTTAATTTAATTTTTTATTTTATACTTTTTATAAGTATACTTATTATAATGTAGATTTTGTTAAGTTGTAAATACATAGAACTTCGCTGTGGCCAACAGGAAGATGGGAAGCTTCCAAAAACAATATCAATTCAATTTGATGATGCCACTATCGGCCGGAGTTGTGTTGACGAGAATGGATGGATTCTGATAAGGCCACATAATGTAACTTTTCAAGGTCTTAGAGGATATGGAAATATTGAAAGAACAATGTTTCCTATCATTTTATGTTGGGCGATTACGGCATATAAGTTGCAAGGCACGACAGTTGAAAAAGCTGTGGTTTACTTAGGTAAAAGTACTTTCGCAAAAGGCCAAGCCTATGTAGCCTTAAGTAGAGTACTTTTACTCTGCTTCAAGCTACATAGGCTTGGCCTTTTCCTTGGATGGTGTAGCAGTTTGTGAGGTCGACCAAAGAAAACTATTTAATAACCCACATAACAAATCATCTTTAGCAGAATTGCAAAGACTGAGATGTAGTCATTGATACTCTCACGTGACAATCGGATTTCCATGTCCCAATTTTCCCACCACCAATTTTCTCATCAAGCGAAGCTTGAACATTCTCGATTAAGTCATCAATATTCTCTTTCAGTGCGCTTTCATTTGAGACCCCACTCGAGTATATTTGTAGACATTCGGTTATTCTTCCCCACTTTCACCCCCCACAACTTTTAAACGGCTCAACCGATTTTCATCAAACATGTCTAAGAACACTCGCACATAAGTCACCTTTAATACAAAAAAAATAATAATTGAAATCGCTTCATCCGTTCGGGAGCTATGATGCCACAGACAGACAGACACACAGACAGACCGACACACAGACAGACAGACACGTCAAACTTATAACACCCCTCTTTTTCCGTCGGGGGTTAAAAATGGCACCTTATTAGCTGTAAAAACACGATGCTACGTCATGAGTCCCTCTAACATAATCAGCTTATATTGTTCCCACTGCTGGGACTCAGGTCACCTCGGTATGAGGAAGTGGGCAGTAAACCCACTGTAGTCAATCACGCGGTCCCAGTACGAGTTGGGAAATGTCACATGTCTTCGAATTTTTTGATCTAGGACTTGTCCATTTCCTCACGAAATTTTCCTTCACGGATTTGAGAGCAATGGTGATGAAATTATTTACAAAAAGAAAAACGCCTGTCCGGATTCGAACCCACGTATAACGTAATTAAATTAATTGAGATACTAAAAAGCTGTCATTCTAATCTTCATTATGAAACTTTTGTTGCATATAAAACGTGCCAGTTGCCTACTACGAATTTCTTTCGCTTGCAAATAAATTAAATTCGACTAATAAGCCATGAAAATCTGCTGCTCGCACGGAGGTGTGTGTATTTACTTTATGGATGCTCGCTCATGCAAGGATAAGAGAGTAATGAAACATGCATGACACAGGACCGGTCTTAAAAAGCATCTCAGTTGAGAATACAGAGAAAATATACACTGTATTTCAGGATATTTCATTGTACTGTGGTTAGGTCCGTTTCTTTCTTTTTTTGTTAAACAGTCCAATGTGACCGGGGTGGTTCAATATTTGGAATGCATTTTTAACTTTATTCACCATCAAATAAACAGTATCGAAAGATGCTGCGATTATTTCGTCCTTTTTAGTCCCTTTTCGAAATAATTCGGAAAAAAGTATCCTGAGACTCAGGCGACTTGGTTTAGGAAGTACAATGCAGAAACAAAACACGGCAAACCATCGCTTTTCCTTGCGGATTTTGCGTTAGTGATATAATCCTGTCCGGTCAGCATTCTTTGGGTTTTTTATTATTTTTTTGTGACAGACAGTTTGAGTACATCATTTATGTCTCTGTTTTTCATTTACACATATATTACCTCACGCCTTCTTGCTTTGGGGGTAAGCAGAAACTACAGTACGCCTTTCAAGTCTGGACTTTAAAAGAAACTGTGACCTTTGAGTTTGTTTCGGTATTTCTTCTTAGAGAAGTCTGATAGGAGACACCGAACTCATCTAGTTTTAAACATAAATTATTTATGACGTGTAAAAGATTCTTTTAAATACCATTTTACTTGAATAAATGTCATTTATGGTCATTAAATTATCATTTATCACTTGAGGTGTTTTTGAAAGTGTCAGAACATATGAATGATTGAAACTTTATAGTTTTTTAGGGCTTAAAGATTCCTCACAAATTGTCAATGTTTTCTCATTTTTACCAAGAACTGGTGTCCAAATTTTATCATCCGATACAACGACACCATCGTTTATTCACAATGGTTTATGGCATTAAAAAGTGGTTAATTTTATATTTTTCCATGGAGTGCCGATTTTGGCACTGCTTAGTCTTGGCCGACTACAAAAAACCAAGAAGTAAGTCTTTCCCTGATAAAATACGTAATAGATCCTAAGATAGTTTCCCGTATTGAAATTGAATTTCCCCATAGAGTAAAAATACTGAATAAAAGGCAAAAGTCAGATCTGAGAGGAAACAGGAGAGATGAGGACACAAGTGACCTTATTGGTGATGTTCTTCAGAAAGGTCAGATCCGCAGTACCTACTCGCAACCAGCGGCAGCGTGTGTGTATCATACAGAAACACACTATTAATCAGAAACAGAATCATTTTGCAGGATAAAGCTAATTCAACTAAAACAAACACTCAAAATCAATACTAACAAAGGATTGTCCACTCAGTATTTTCACTAAAAAAAAAAAATGGATTTAACAGATTTAGAAAAATATTGGGATCTGACATGAACTTTCAAACTCAAAATGATCACTAAGCCAAATAAATCTTCGAAAACAACATCACATAATGTAAAAATCATAACATTCCTAACTGAAAGTAAACACAAATCATACACCATCTTATTATTTGCTCAAATCTTATCTCGTATCTATTTCACCCCATATATAAGGGAGGGTAAAAAATAATAATTTAAACAACAACCAAACACCTCAAGGCTCTGAGAGAACGCGTGCTTGTGTGTGTCTAGTGTCTGTGTGTGCAAGCTTGTGTGTGTCTACAGCCATGATCGATGCCGGTGCGGCGTTGCCGCTTCGCGCACTTCCGGTTGCGACGCCGCCAGCCCTCGCTAGGCTGCGTAAAACTGAAATTGTGGATTAAAGCCTACCTTTTTTATGCGTTTTGCTATTGTCATCCCAGTTTTTAGTAGAATGAACTATATTCGACTGAGATTTTTAAAAGATCACAAAATACTGCGCGTATAAATTAAAATACGTTTGCATATGTCTTCAATCATTAATTAATTATATTAGAAGCTACTTAACATTAATAGTTACTGTCGTTAGGTGCCAAAAAGGAAATGATTTAAAAGAAAATGAGTTTAAATCTGGTTACTAGATAATTTTAGCAAGGATTCTTAAGACTTTCCAGAACTGTGCCACGAGAATGAATGAATTATAAAGGAGGTATTAAAAAACAGGCGCACTTGTCCCAAAATTAATCATTAGTGAAACAAATTAAGAAGAACCGCGTATCTAGATTATGTGGAAAACAAAAGTGAATATCCTGTTTTCAATCCACGTGTTCAAGCATTCAAATGAAAGCTTTGCACTGATCGGAAATTGAAAGAGGCGGATGCTCACGAATGGCACCGCTACTCCTAGCGCTGCAGCAATTAAATCAAAATGTTATTTAGTAGGGTTAGTCCAAACAGCACTACTTTTGAACAAAAAAAAAATGTAAGTTGTTTTGTTTTTACCAAATGGTATAGAAACAGTTTTGTGGAAGTTAGGCAGTCCTTCCACGTGAAATACTGGTCAGCAGCTGTATCTAGTCAGACCGAAAACCGACCCCAACATAGTTCGCGAAAGACATAATGACTATGATGAGAAAATACATTAGAATGGCTTGTGGCTAAGTTACAACAGCTGCACGGGTCGATCATTCAAGTTAAGCTACGCTTGCCGCGGTTGGTCCGTGGATGGGTGACCATCTTAACATACCCTTCCGTGCCTCGGAAAGCACGTTAAGCCGTTGGTCCCGGCTGTCTTTCTTAGATCTTAATCAGTCGTTACGGGTCGTCAGAAGCCCGAAAGTCTGACAACCAGTCTTACTAAGGGGCATCGTATTACCCAGTAACTGGGTTGTGGATGTCAGATAGGCAGTCGCTCAATGTAAAATACTGGTATGCAGTTGCATCCGGTTAGACTGGAAGCCGACCCTAACATAGTTACGCGTTAGTAAAACGCTAGGCAGGTGATGATGACAAGGTATATTTGATTAAATCGCGAAAACTTTCGCAGTTGTCAAGCAAGTCGTCTTGATGGTCCGAAGGTAAAATTACTACTTGACTTAAAAACCGACGTGGTGATCTATTGTTAATTGCCTACTATAATTATGAGTTCTAAGGTCAGTTGTAGTATAAGAAAAACATTTGTAAGTATCGGGTTGGCAAAAAAGTTTTGTCACCAAAAATTATACCCGTTGTAACTTGTTTTAAAAAAATAGCGCTTAACTGTGATAAATATGAACTAGTTCGTTCTTGCTTACGTTATCCATTTATATCTGTTTGAAGAGCGTAATCGCGATACATTTGTTTAAAATGTCTTCATTATCTCAACACCAATTACGGACGATATTTTTTTATGAATGGTGTCGTGGGACAGCTGTGAGTACCGCGGCTGCAAATATAAATAGTGCATTTGGAGAAGACACTGTATCCTCTAAGACAGTCATTCGCTGGTTTCGTCGTTTTGAATCTGGCGATACAAGTCTCGAAGATAAAGAACGGGCTGGTCGACCACCCACCATTGATGACAACAACTTGCTTAGCTATATTAAGGCAAATCCCGATGCAAATACGCGTGAAATAGCAACAACACACGGCTGCACACATACGTCTATAGAGAATCACCTTGATAAACTTGGCTACAAGAAAGTGTTGGCGCGTTGGGTTCCGAACCGGCTGACAAAGACAACAAGATATGCCGTGTTAGCATCTGTCAGTCACTACTCCTTCCCCACATTGTAAGGAGTGTTTAGAAGATTTGGTGACAGGAGACGAGAGTTGGATTCTGTACCAGTATAACACACGTAACGCAGTCTGGATTCCACGCAGTGAAGAGCCGCCACAGCAGCCCAAAGGTGACTTCCATCCGCAAAAAATATTGCTAAGTTGCTGGTGGGACGCAAAGGATATGCTCTATTTTGAATTGCTACCACAAGGAAAATCAGTAACTGCTCCCATATACGCTGACCAGTTGGGAAAATTTGCCGACGCTATTCGAAGAAAACGTCTAAGACGAGCTTCGGTGCATATCCTGCATGACAACGCCAGAACACATGTTGCGAAAGCGGCCCAGCAAAAATTAAAGGAACTTGGTTGGGATACGGTTCCACATCCACCGTGTTCCCTAGAGCTCGCACCTAGTGATTTTCATTTATTTCGTTATTTAAAGCTTCATTTAAAAAAGAAATCTTTTGTAAATCAAAATTAACTTCAAATCGATGTGACCGGTTTCTTTGAGTCTCAGCCCCCATAATTTTGGGCTGCAGGCATCAACGTCTTACCTATACGGTGAGCACGACTTGTAGACAGTGGTGGTGAATACATCATAGATTAAAACTGTTTTGTAATAAATGAAAACATAAATAAATAAGTATAATATTTTTATGACAACATTTTTTTGCCAACCCAATATTTAAGATTTGCCTTATGGTAGAATTCTTTTGAAAAATCTGTGAATTTGCTGAAGCAGAGATATCTGACTGATCTGAGTACCATGTGGCGTCGGACTAAAAGAATAGCACCACCCCATTTCTTCCCGTGGGTGTCGTAAGAGGCGATTAAGAGATATACTAGAGAATGGGCAGCAGCGTTCTCTATTCATTGCAGACTATCATACTGCGACTCGCCTGGCAAGCGTGGCGATTATGGCAACCCCCCCCCCCCCCCCACTTTGGGGGAGGTCTATGTCCAGCAGTGGACGTCTTTTGGCTGAAATGATGAGAGATATCTGACTTGCCTTGGCGTAACTCATTGCCAAGAAGTAAGGCAAGCGGAAAGGGAATTATTGTGACGGAACTAAGAAGGAACCTTGGTTTCTAGACCTGTACTATAGGGCTGCGATGGGCTGAGTCGAACGGATGATAAGGTTCCGTTAAAAGGAATCGTTAATCCAATGAACGGGGTAGTACTACCCGCAGAAAAGTCTCGAACACTTAATTTTTTTATATTTTTTTAAGGTTGAACTGTGGGTTAGTTTCGTAACACACTGGAAAAGGCAGTTTATATTGCCAATCAACCACATTCATTACGTTATTAACGTCATCAAGCAGACGATTTTTCAAATTCAGCAAGCAATGGTTTAGGAATTCCTTCAGGTTGTGATTGTTTTACGCCATTTTGGTGCTGGATTCTGACCCTACACGCTGGTTAACCTAGTTGCTGTAATGCTAACTCAATTGTACATCAATCTGATATGTACTTAATTATCTGTGACCACATTATTGATTGTGCTTCGAAGCTATGTCGACCATCGAAGTTAAGGGGAAAGAGCTGATGTAGCCTGCAATATTCATTATTTTCTGTACTGTTTTTTTTTTTTTTGTAATTTGCAAGTCCGAGTCATCATTTATGAGGAACAAAATGCAATTCCTTACCGTATCCAATGTGTACTTACAGAAATTATTTTTTTGTAATCATCAATACAACGAATTAACTTAGAATTGATCTAAAATCTCATCTATACTTTATAATTACTGTTTATTTTATTTTATTTCATTTCATTTTATTTTTTTAAGTACTAACACTAGTTTCATAAGTTTTACTGTACTAACATTCTATGGATTTTTAAATCTGAATTAAAAAGTTTTTATTTATTATTTTATAATATTATGAAGTTGAGGAATTTGTTTGTTTGAACTCGCGCTGGAACTATTGGTTCGAATTGATATATATTATATATTTTACTGTTGGATAGCCCATTTTTCAAGGAAGACTATTTATGTCACATCACGCTAGGACCCTTAGGAGCCGAGCAAAAAGAAAAAAATCACTAACACGAAGTACACGAGCGGGCAGGCGATTCGATGCGAGGGGGTGGGTCGGGGGTACAAGACATTAGACCCGGACGAAGTCGCGGGCAGAAGCTAGTTATTTCATAAAAACTTTCTCTTTTTTATTTCATAAGACTCAGAGAAGTAAATTGTAAAACACAGATAATTTTAAAAACGTGGACTACATTGGCGCGTTCGCCTTAAGTATAACTTAACTCGCATATCTGAATGCATGGCTAAGCAATAAGCTATGTTACGATGAACATCTTAATCTATATCAATACATAAATATTATTATCTAAAGTCGTTCTTCGTGTCTGTTTTTGTGACTATGTTAGTCTTCTTAACGAAACAACGAGTTTTGATATGGTCTTTACTCTAATTTAGACAATTCATTCCCAGTACCAGGGTCAGGGTGAATCAATTTCGTTGTAACTGGAATGTACTGATTATACACTGAGTTAATAATTGACTACCTTTTACATTAATAGAAAACTAGCATCTGCCCGCGATTTCGTCCGCGTCAAATTTTTGCTCCCCTGACACTTCCCGTCGCATTTAATTGCCTGTCAGTTTTCGTCCATTTTTAACCGACGAAAAAAAACGGAGGAGGTTATCAATTCGACGCGTATTTTTTTTTTTTTGTTTGTTTTTTTTATGTATGACCACGCATAACTTTTTACATAGTAGTCCGATTGTAATAATTCTTTTTTTATTGGAAAGGGTATACTCCGAGGGTGGTCCCATATAAATTTGGAAAACAAAATCGAACCCTAAGGGTCGGAAAACAGGGGATGATTGATTGTTCACTCACTGATTGTAATGTATAACCACGCATAACTTTGTACAGAGTAGTCAGATTTTGATAATTATTTTTTCATTGCATAGGATATACCTTGCCAAGTATTATTAGTACATTAAAGCCACAAAAAAAAATATAAAATAAAAACTTTTTAACAAAAACTTAAACCGCCGAAAAAACAGAAAAGCAAAAAATAAAAAACCTTAAAATTTTGAGTCGGCGCTGAAAAATCAATGAACAAAGATCACTCAAAGCGCCGAATCATAATTTTGAGGTTTATTATTTTTTGCTTTTCTGTTTTTTCGGCGGTTTAAGTTTTTGTTAAAAAGTTTTTTTCATTGCTGCTCCGCTCAAACCAAACAAACAAACAAACTCTTCAGCTTTATAATATTAAGCTTAATAATATTAGTATAGATAAGAACAGGTGTATTGTTGTGACGCTATACGTATTTGCCAAAAATAATAAGAGTATGAGAATGATTAATGCCAAAAGTTTTATCAAGTCACAAAAACTCTGCAAAGCAGCGGGCTTTCATTTTGACAATGCAACAACATTCATTGCGTTATTTACGTTGTTGAGCAGACTAATTTTTCGAACTTAAGAAGCAATGAATTCGCAATATTCTGCAAAATGATTCAGGTTTTAATTGATTTACTGAGCGACAATAGATTTTAAGAATAACACGGTAACCATATTTGATTCCAAGTTTTTTTTTTTTTAAGTGATCTGTTTTGTCAATCCCTACGGCGCAAGTGGCCATAAAATTGTGAATTATTAGAATCTGCCATGCTGACTCTACTCTCGGCCAATTTATAACCGCAGATGAGCAATCAAACATCTAAATGCTGTCCGTTATTGAAAACACTAGAGGCCAGGTCCGGCTTCGAACCGTACGTACGGCGACAAATTAACCTATACATTTCCAGTATAAGTTGACTTCTCATTGTACGAAAAGCATATACATTGCGACGTCAGCTTAAACTGGAAATGTATAACTTGATATGAGAGCAGTGGTAGCTCAGTGGTATAGGCCCCAACTTACGAGTTGTAGGTCGTGAGTTCAAACCCAAGCAGGCGCTTTACTTTGTGTAAATATTTCATCGCCACCGCTCTCAAAACGGTGAAGGAAAACATCGTGAGGAAACCGGCATGTCTTAGAACCAAAAATTCGAAGATATGTGATATCTACCACCGCGCACTGGGCCCGCGTGGTGGATGGCCCACTCCCTCTCACCGAGAGGAGGTCTGTGTCCCAGCAGTGGGAACAATATAGGCTGATTATGATTTGATAATAACTTGATAGGTAGCTTGATGTGTACATGCACAGTGTATGCATATTGTAGAAAAAAAAAGTCAGCGGTGGCACAGCTTGACGAAAGCAACGACTTTATTTTATACTATTAAAAAGATTAGAAATTCTCTACTATAAATTATGCATGCATTGTAGGTACTTATATACCTTCCGGAAAATATTCTCTAAATTATAGTGAAACAGTATCCGTGTTGGTTTAGAAAAAGTAAGCGGACAAACGGACAGACGTAAAGACATACGATACACAGCCTGCGCCTGCCCATATATCTAAAGAGAGTAGTAGGTAAACATATGTCTTTGTTTAGTGGTCGCAAGGTCGCTACTACTAAACATCTTCTAAGGTCGACTCCCACGATTGTCGCAGCCCAGCGCTGGGCACGCCACAATTGCGGCGGTACGTCCCCTCTTTGAGGAGTGGATAGAGAGGCGCCACGGCGTCCTCACCTTCCACCTGACGCAGGTCCTCATCAGGCATGGGTGCTTCGGTGGGTTCCTGTTCAGGATAAAGCGGGAGGAAACGCCCGGGTGTTTCCATTGCGAGGATCGTCTGGAGGACACAGTGGAGCATACGGTGGAGGTGTGCCCTGTCTGGGTGGAGCACCACCGTGTCCTCGTGGAGGCGATCGGCGGCGGCAACCTCTCGCGTCCGGCCCTGGTGCGAGCCATAGTACGGAGCGAAAAAAAAGAGATCGACTCCCGGGTTGTGTAGTGTTATTGGAGTTTTCCATTAGGAAATTTATTAGTAGCAGCTCGGATTTTGGATTCGTGCCCAGTTGAGGGCAATAGGCCCGCCCTACTTCATAATACTTAACCATTACTGGCAAAATGTGTGTGTACTTTAAGCACATCTCTGTCTGTACCTTTGGGAAATACAGGCCTGATGCTATGTCTGGTTTCTCGAAATAGAATATTGTGGGTAGTAGATTCATTCGGTATCTGGTAGGTAACAATTTGTTTTGTGGTTTTAATCACGAGTAGCAATATACCGCATGTCCGTCCTAGAATGGAGTGACAATAGAATTAGAGGCAAGCTTATACCGGTTCTGTTACCACAGACGTATAGCCATTGTTATTGCTCCTAGTGTTGGTAAGAACTTTATTATTAACTAGCATATGCCCGCGGCTTCTCCTTCGTGGACGCCAGAAATTTAAACCACTGGAACGTACTAACGATATAAAAAGTAGCTTATATGTTAATCTAGTTTAGCTAAACGTTTTGTGTGCCAATTTTCATCAAAACTCATTTAATTATGATATTTATGAATTTATCAAATTGTTTATCAATTACTGATGTCACTCGGAAAGCTGCTACGCTTAAATGGAATTGGGTTGGACACATCTGCCGTATGTCAGACGATCAGTGGGCCAAAATTACGACCCAATGGGTCCCGCTTAATGGCAAGAGACATCGCGGCAGGCCCAGACGGAGATGGCGGGATGAGTTGGACTCTTTTAATAAAGACTGGTCCTTGGCAGCTCTGGACAGAGAGACGTGGAAAGAGAGTAGGGAGGCCTTCGCCTAGCAGAGGGACAGCAACGGCTAATAATAATCCCCCCGCAGGGCAGCATGTGGCGTGCTGTTGGGCAGTAGCGACCCCACGGACCCTATCTCCCGGGAGAATTCTTGTTCCTCATTTCTGGCTTGTTATTGGCCGGCTGGAGTGAACACTGAAAAGGTTCAGAGCTCCCACCTCATTCTTGCCTTTATTGGCTGGCTTGAGTGGAGATTCGCAAGAGCAAACGTGCACGGGGAAAGGAAGTGTTCCAGTAAGTGCTCGTAGGGATCTTGACCATCTTCCGGGCTCTGGGATTGTTCTGAAAGCCGTGGAATACCTCTCCATTTCTCAAGCACCTCAGGAAGTGTTTCCCCCTTGTTGCTGCGTCACTATGTGCCAGCGACGGTTTCCGGGGGCCCATTATTGAGTGTGCAAGTCACCTCCTGCCATTTAATACGTGTATATTCAAAACATTGATGCGGCAGGGGCCATAGGCCTTCCATAGTTCTTGGTGACCAGTCCATTTTAGCCAGCCAAATACATAGTCCAGCATCTTGGTTTCCACATCCTGCAATAGTCCAACACCCACCGGGGAGGTTGTCCTTGGGTGCACTTGCACAGTGCATACAGGTATAATCGTCGGTTAGTGCCTCACTTCATCTTAAATTTCTAAGGGGCCTCTGTGAGTTGGCTTCGGACCCTCGTAAGCCTTCCAAAAGACCGGGATCTTAGGATCCCGAGATATATTAACATAATAATC
The DNA here is from genome assembly GCA_947507805.1 of Aporophyla nigra. Classification (NCBI taxonomy): domain Eukaryota; kingdom Metazoa; phylum Arthropoda; class Insecta; order Lepidoptera; family Noctuidae; genus Aporophyla; species Aporophyla nigra. The sequence goes on along the minus strand of OX382291.1, from coordinate 3,716,308 downwards.
AAACTGTTGTTGCAATACAAATGTTCGCGCAAATGTTTGCAAAGCAAAACCTCGAGTAGGTGAGTACCGTTATTCTCAGTGGCGCACATTGCATATACGCACATAAGCAGTGCCTACCTCGGAAAATCCCGAAATTATTTAGAAACTAACTAAATTATCATACCTGAAAGATATCTACCCGCGTTTGTGTACCTAGACAAGAACAGGCGGCCTAACCAGCCTATTCAGAAAAGTAATGCAAGGCACGCCATTCATGAATTTATTCATGTTCGTTGTATAAAGGTTGTATAAAGAAATCCATGAAGCGATGTGGCAGTGAACACGGTCCCTTATAAAGGTACATAGATTTTTGTTTACATCACCGGATCGACGCGACGAGGAGCTCTATCTGTGTTTAATTTAAAATTAATACAACCAGCCGGCACACAGGAAATGAGCTTAGAGTTGGAGGGGGTTTAGGGGGATAGGGGGCAAATGGCGGGGAGACGGGTAGTCCGACCTCCGAATTAGACGGAGCCGACGCTATAATTTGATAACCATTGCTTATGTCGCACAAAATGCTCACGTTTTGACGTGATTTTTGTGCTTCAAAATACGATAGAATTAGATACAATACTTCGATGAACCAATAAGACTACTATTATATGACCGATTTTATGAGTGGGTCTGTAATCTATACTGGAAAACCTGAACCTGCACCATAATTGCGTAACACTCTTTCAATAATAATCTAAATAATTTTCAATGATAATTATGATCCATTGCTGCATATATTCGATAAATCTTTCTGTTCAACATCGTTAATATCGCAATGAAAGTCATTGTTTATGTTAAGGCCGGTTTTATTGTGCTAAGTCAAACTGTATAACAGTTTGTTAAACTATCAAGTCAACTGGTCAATTAATGGTTTACGTTTTACGTTTACATTATCTATATTAACATAATAAAAACTTACCCGTCGATATAAATTATATTGCCTTCCATTTCCTAAATATAGCTAATATTTTTTTGGGGAATATTTCTTATGTGACAACACGTCTTTTTTGACAGTCTAAACGTGAAACCTGGTGAGCAGCATTAAAAATCAAATAGAATTATGGAATGAGATTGAAATCAAGAAAACAGACAACAATCAAACAAGTAACAAAATACCGCTGCACAAAGCACTTGCAGCAGAAATACAATAACTTGTACAAAACAACACAACTAGTGCTGGAGTTAGCTATCCGCCATATTGTTAACTCTCTAACTTTGAGTGGTTATTCTTTAACCTAAAAATTAATTATATGACCACTTGATAAAACTTAAAAATTATCAAAAAACACATTTTGCCAAAATTTCACCATAACTTACTATTTTATACTACTGATTGTGTTAACTGCGGATCAAACTACCTGGCCTTATTGTGTTACGCAATTACCCCACTGTCCATTTACTCTGTCTGATGCCTATTAGCCAGGGTAAATTGACAACTATCAGCCAGGGAAATGGGCAGTAAATGAACAACTCTGCAACCAATCTGCTTCACATAAGTTATTATCTATACATATAAAATTCAAAGTCCTGAGTGACTGACTGACTGAATGACTGACTGATATAATATCAACGCACAGCCTAAACCGCTGGTCCTAGGGACATGAAATTTGGAGGGTGTATTTTTTGCGAAGAGTAGGTATCCACTAAGAAAGGGTTTTTTGAAATTCCATCCCTAAGAGGGTGAATTGGGGGGTTGAATTTTCACGCGGGCGAAGCCGCTGGCGGAAGCTAGTGATGAATAAAGTCAAAGGGGGATTGTGGCTAAGCGGCCGCACAGGTTGATGGATCAGGGTAAGCTATGCTTGCCGCGGTTGGTCTGTGGAGTGGTGACCATATTTCCATACCATGTTTCGGAAAGCTCGTTAAGCCGTGGGGCCCGGCTGTCATGCGTGAATCTTTGACATTTGTTACAGCTTAACATTTTTTCAAAGGAACTGTACTGCATTACCCAGTAACTGTGTTGGCAGTCGCTTCATGTTCAGTACTGGTATTCAACTTCATCCGATTAGACTGAGACCCGTCCCCAACCTAGTTGGGAAAACGCTAGGATTATAGTAAAAAGTAGTAGTCCGATTTTTACTGATTACCTTATCTAAAATGAGTTCCAAAGCGAGTTTTTATAGTAAGTATAGCAAACCTTACAGGATTTATGTAGTCCCAGTTAATAAAATAAAGACAATACAGACAATTTGACTGGCCTGTTAGTCTAGTGGTTAGTGACCCTGACTGCAAAGACTGAGGTCGTGGGTTCGATTCCCACCCAGGACAAATCTTTGTGTGATGAGCACAATCATTTGTTCTTTGTCTGGGTGTAATTTATCTATCATATGTATGTATTTAGAAATATATAAGTATATTTATCAGTTGTTTGGTTACCATAGTACAGGCTCTGCCTAGTTTGGGATCAGATAACGATGTGTTGGTTGTCCTAAGATATTTTATATTTATTTTTAATAAGTATTTATGTAGTCTCATTTGGCTAACTAAACATTTAATAGAATCAAAATCAAAAGTCATTTATTCAAACTAGGCTGAGAGTCAGCACTTTTTGAACGTCAAAGATACATAAGACAGTCCCCCCAAAACGCCCACCCCTCGACACTTCCTCTAGCTTTAGCTGGAAAGAAGAAGTGGCGCAACAAACTCCCCAGCAGCATAGCTGTCTGTTATAAAAACTTGATTCTATACAGTATTATGTAAGTAATCAATATTATAAAACAAAAGATACATCTAATTATTTAAATCACGTGCCAGTCGATTTATTGACATGGACATCTCATTAATACTCTAGATCTATGGGATATCAACAGGAATACGTTATGTGTATATATTTTGAATAATTTGTATGTTGAAGAATAACTCGCTATTTTAATTGGACCTAAAAATTAAGCATGTCTAACAAAGCAGACGTTGTCTTGTATAATGTGTCCATTGATCAATGAGAAAACCCGATAGACACTGAAGCTCCAGCGGATATAATTAGCTCTAACATTAAACTTTCACAATGACGGACTGAAGCGAGAGATTTAATAAATGAAAGCACATAATATTTTGTCTTTAATTTATGTCCGTGTACTGCCGGACTAAAGGAATCGCAGCACCTCAATTCTTCCCGTGGGTGTCGTAAAAAGCGACTAAGACAGAGTTACTAAGAATTGGACAGCAGCGTTTTCTATACACTTTTTAAACCATACTGTGATTGCCAATCCGCCAGCTAAGCGTGGCGATTATGGCATAAACTGGGGCAAGTCTATGTCCAGCTGTGGACGTCTTTCGGCTGAAATGATGATGATGGTGAACAACTGCTAACCATAAACATTCAAGCAAGAGGTCTTATAGGTATAGAGTCGCTATAGACTGATAGGGCCTAGATCATGTGACATTTATCAGCGATAAAGTCCTCTAGTCCGAATTTCTGCCATGGCAGCTAATCTCTGAAGAGTCTCACTAGCTCTACTAACGCGGGAGATATATATGTGACTATATGTGTGATATAGTCTAGTCAGATTCCGACAGGACCGCAATCGGATGGGAGACAGATCAGCTGCAATACTTAAAGTGCTTTCGGAGCCCCGGAAGTTCAAAAATGACAGCCTGTTTGTTTAAAAAAAATTGCAACGGATAAATCGAATAACATTTTCCCTGACCTGGGAATCAAACCGAGTACGTGAGGTACTCGGTAACCGGTATAACAATGATGGTAAAGTCTATGAAGGTAATGTATGGGACCAATCAATACAATTAGCATAAAAATATTATTAAAATCTCGGTTGCGATTGTAAATGCACTGCTTGGCCATTTGGGATGACACTGACAGCTCACTCTACGCTCACTCCACATAAGCATTCACGGTGAGATGGTTCCAGAGTCTTGCATTACCACCAAGATACTTTAGATGAAACAGAAAATTCTATTGTCATCTGTAGTATAGTTTATCAAAACATCAATCGAACAGATGTTTAATGTTTTGAAATGAACTTTACGAAGCAATTTCAGAGAATAATAACATTGCACAAATAAACAGTCTTAACGCTGCTCTGCACAGATAAATCACTTTTGTCGGTACAGGATAAGTTTTCCCTTTATAATAGAAGTCAGCCATCGTCTGCGGATATAAATTAACTGCTGAATTCCGACTAATAGTAGTAGTTTGTCTCGTGGACACCTGTCCTTTCCCAAAGTTGTATTGAGATCGGTTTCTAGTCCCACCTGATGCATCTGAATACCAGTAGTTCACAAGGAGCGAGCCTATCTGAATTCCACAACCCAATTTCGCAATGGGATATTATTTAAATACATAGGACACGTTAAACAGATACACATAATTTTCACAGAATATTCGGAAATTACGCTGAATTTCCGTTGTGTTTCGCGTCGGGGAATTCGACATAGCAGACGTTACATCCACCTTCAAGCAACCGATTCATATTACCGTACATATCAACACGGCAGATATGTTCAATCAAGACCAACAAATCATTTCCTAAGACCGGTAGTGACTTATCGAGCAGTTGCGATCGTTGGCAAGGGGCAGTAGGCTTTCAGCAATATCCATCTGAATCTTGAATGCATTCCGGAGCGATCTATTCAGTTAGAAGCAATCGATACTGCCATTGCATATATTATAAGAGGTTTGTTGGGATATGTAGATTTGTAAGGGATGCAATATGCTTATATATTATAGGTATATATATTGTGCAAATGAATTGATATCTGGGACAATAATATACGTAACCTTTGTCATGATGCTCTTTAGAAAAGTAAGAGTTGCATTGCTAAATATTACTTATATTTTGGACTTTACAATAATCTTATGAGAGAATATAATATTATTACGTTAATAGCAGTGAACGTGAGGACTCTGTAGTGGTCGACTTTTTAGTCTGTTTCTCGTTTCTAGTTGTCTCTTTTTAGTTTTAATGATAATATGGCAGTTTAAGAACTATATACCGAAATGTGTTTTCTTTGGTATTGTTCGTTGAATCGTTGAGCTCCTAATGTTTTAATGAGCTGCGCGGTTACTGACAAATGCATTCTCTAACTAGACAGATCCACTCAATTTGTTTGGTTCTATCTTCAAAAGTTCGGACACCTAGATACTCGATGTTTACATAATCTGACCAATATTATGTCTACACTTTAAAAGAGAATGTGACTTCTGAGTTTTGTTTTAGTATTTCTTCTCAGAGTAGTCAGATAGGAAACGCCGACCTCAACCAGCTTTTAAATAAGATTGACGTTTATAAGTGTTTGTACGAATCTACTTTCAAAATTATAAATTATCTACACTAATATTATAAACAGGAAAAATTTGTATTTTTGTTTGTTTGTTTGTTTGTAATGGATAAACTCAAAAACAACTGGACCTATTATAAAAATTTATTCACCATTAGAAAGTAACATTATCTGCAAGTAATATAGGCTATATAACATCACGCTACAACCAAGAGGAGCGGAGCAGTAATGAAAAATTTTGCAAAAACGGGGAAAATCGCACGGGTAGGCGATTCGACGCGACGGGAAGGGTCGGGGGAACACGAAATTTAACGCGGATGAAGTCGCGGGCAGAAGCTAGTTTAAGATATAGCTAGTTTCTATCTCTCTTCCTCTATTTTTATTTACAGAACATACACTGCAGACATCATGAGAACCTAAACCACGGCTGATTTAACTAGAAGCAGACTGTATATCCACTCCAGTAGCATAGAGGAAAACACTTGATTTTTATACGCCATCTTTTTCCAATTACAGTAAAGTCGCCATGTGTTCCAATTTAAGATCCATTGCAATCCTGATTGCAACACTTCATTGGTGAGTACACTTCATAAGTCCCCAGGATACGTAGTTATGTTTGATTCTTGAACGGACATCCCTATTAGCTATTGTATCCGAGACATTCCATACATAGTCGTTTGCATAACTGTACCTGGCCATCCAATTTAATCATCCATTCTATGACTCAATGATCCGGCTTACAGGACAGTATGGCGACGATTTCTGCTGGATATCCGTTGAAAATTGGCAACCGGATAATGACTAATACACCAGATACACTAATACTGTAATGCTATTCTGTACAAATAAATAATAAAATAAATAAATATCTTAGGACAACCAACACACCGTTATCTGATCCCAAACTAGGCAGAGCCTGTACTATGGTAACCAGACAACTGATAAATATACTTATATATTTCTAAATACATACATATTATAGATAAATTACACCCAGACACAGAACAAATGATTGTGCTCATCACACAAAGATTTGTCCTGGGTGGGAATCGAACCCACGACCTCAGTCTTTGCAGCCAGGGTCAGTAACCACTAGACTAACAGGCCAGTCAAATCTCACCGTGATAACTTGGGTGAAGTAAGCTTAAAGTGAGCTGTCATTAGTGTCAATTCCTAGCATCAGTCACTTTTTGGTCACTTCACCTATGTCCTCACGGTGAGATTTTAACAGAATCGATCGGCAATCACTGTAGACACAGAAATCGCGTTACATCGCTAAAATTGTTCCATACTAATACTGATTTCTTGAATGTTGTTAGAATAAACAGTATCGGTCTGATTACAAATTTAACTTTATTTCTAACCCAAAGTACTGAGCCACTTCTTGCATTTTCAACTTTATTTCGGTTTGGTTAAAGTTCTTAATAAAAAATGTCAACTCAGCACTGGAGTAAGTTATCAATTTTGTAAAAGGAACTACATCGTGAATGTTGTTAAGATGAACACTAAGCGCCGTATTACAATATAACTTAATTTCTAGCTTAAAGCAGTGAGCTTGTTATTTCATTTCCTACTTTATTTCGATTTGTGTAAAGTTCTTAATACAAAAATGACAACACAGTACCGGAGTAAGTTACCAGTTTTTCTAAAAATAACTGCATTTCTATACTCATTGGGTTCTTAATTTAATAACCGGCTTTTAATTCAAAAGCTTAATAGTGTGAAACCAAGTGTGCAGCTTCGAAATATCAGTGCTAACTCCGTGTTGCTTCAGTTGACTTATACATTTTAAAATAAATATATTTAATTAATAAACTGTGCTTATAAGAAGACAAAGTTATGAATTTATGATTAAAAAAACCTAAAAAAAATAACAATTTGAGCTACAATTTTTTAAGTATTTTGAAAAATGACCCATTTTTGAAGTGCAGTGTATTGTAGGGTTTATTGGACCTACAGAAGTAAAGCTGCGCATTCCACCGGAATAAGTACTACCATGTATTTTTTACGACCTAAGATGTTTTAAATGACTGGACTATAACGGATGGCGGTCATCACAAAAGTGTAGCTTGGTTTGTGCATGCTCATTATCATACATACATTATGGAAAAAAACTTTCTGAAACTTTCTGTTCATCCGTGGGAACGGGACCTGGTGATTTATAATATAATACAGGCATTTTACGCATAACTCAGACACCAGCTCCTCACATTGCTAAAAAACAAAAATAATATGCAAAACCTAGAATAAGCTTGTCATTGTGAGGAGTAATAAAGTTATTTTGATTTAATTTGATTATTTATTGAACGGTAGTACCGATGGAGTCTCACTATTTATAATTACCATCATCTGTCCAGCCTTTTCCGAGGCTGTTTCCAGTCTTACCGGATGCAGCTGATTACCAATACTTTACATGGAGCAACTGCTTATCTGACCTCCACAACCCTTTTGCGAAGAAGACGTTACCCCTTGTTAAGACTATATATCAGATTCAGTTTTTACAATAATAATAGATATATCTCTGTTCTCCCCAATTACTTAACGACTAGTGAAGGTATTACGTAATTTGAGACAAAAGTATTCACGTAGGGTTCTCATCGGATGAGGTCACCCTCCCTGATAAAGCTGCCAGCTCCACACGGCTCCCAATTAGCCGAAAACCTTTATTTCCGCAGGTGCATATACACATAATGGGAATAAACGGAGGGGGGTTATAAAAAGAGCAAAACTGTCTGGTAACTCACAGACAAAGGCACTGCCTCTATTGAAAAAGTTGGAGTTACGAAAACTTAAATTAGTTTAGCCAGCGACGCAGCGCCTTCAGTTAGTACAACTTGGACTGAGCGAGGCGCTGCAGGGCTTATAACTTTTATCAAAGGCATTCCGGATCAAGCCTCGAATTGGTTTTAGTTCGGCATTCATTGTTTTATGACTCTAGAGTTAATTTTATTAGCAGCTTTACTTAAGTCTTAAGTTTTGTCTTCAACACTAATTATAAAGAGGTAAACTTTGTAAGTTGAAGTCCTGAGTTTGCTTATAGGAAGTAATCTCTGGAACTACTAAACTAGTTTTTCACTACATTATTTCTGAGTTACTTGCAGATATTTTTGACTGCCTCGTTGGTCTAGTGGTAGCAAGCGCTACTACTGAACATGAGGTCCTGGGATCGATTCCCAGGTCGGGCAAAGTGTTATTGGGTTTTTCCATCTGGAATTTCTCAGTAGCAGCCCGGAGTCTGGATTCGTGCCCGGTTGATGGCAATAGGCTCGCCCCCTATTACATGGGACTTAAACATAACAGGCGAAATGTGGGTGTACTATAGGTACACCTCTGCCTAACCCATTGTGGAAACAAGGCGTGATGTTATGTATTCCTGAGTGACTTTCGCTATATTTTATTGTGATTAATTATTTTTAATGTGAAAGATAATTTAATCAGCAGTAAAAATCTTTGACGTCCAGTGAAGTGGGCACGGGACATGAAGTTATGAATCTATATATATATAAATGTAATGTTGGTTTGTGTACGCTTCAAAAACTCAAAAAGTTCTGCAACGATCGAGTTTTAGCATGATATATAATCTGCATCAAGGATTGTTTTTATCTATTTTTTGCATCAGTCACATATCCGCAACCGCGAAAAAACAGTTTTTTTAACGATCAGCTGTGTACTAGTGACCGCGCCATCTGCCGGAAGCGAGGAAAACACTCGAATGTGCCACAGCGAAGCGTGGCAGGGTACAGCTAGTATATTATATTATTAGTGTGTGTATTTATTTCCACTCTTACGTACATCTTTGTTTATTTATTTAGAACAAGTTAGAGGAGTTAGAGGAGACCAGCTGTGCGTTCTACATTCCAAAACAGCGCTCTTATACAAAAGTTTTGTTTGTATGGGACCAAAAATTTATAACAATATACCCCTACACATCCGAAATATCAATCAGGTTAGGCTATTCAAGAAGAAACTACACTGTTTTCTCATAGATAAAGCATATTATACTTTAAGCGAATTTATGAATGATAAAGACAGACAAATGTAAAGGATTAATGTAAATGTAATGTAATGTAAAACTCACCATCATTTTATTTTAAATATGTATACCTAATAATCTAAATTCATCTTAATTTAATTTTAATTTAATTTTAATCTTATGACTAATCTAATGCAATTGAGAACTTTAACATAAGTGTAAGATTAACCAAATTTTGCATGCTTATATATAGGCTGAGTATGGTGAAACAACAAACAATGTAACATCTCCTGAAAAACCCATATTATGCAAATAAAATGATTTGATTTGATTTGATTTGACACACATTTACATAAAGAAACGAACATGTTAAAATTATTTTTAAAAATAATTTTGACATCTGAAGTAGAATGCTAAATAAAGTATGAAATAAGAAAATATTCTCATCTGAAAGCCATGGTCGTATACCACTTTGGCTTGAACCTTATGATCGCGTGCTACTGTTAGGTGTAGGTGGCATACGACCACGGTTTTCAGATGTCAATATTTTCCTGTTTCATACTTTTTAGAGCGTGATTTTTCAGTACTCAAGTTTAAGTTTTTGAACATACTTTGTATTTAAATTAGGGTATAGCTCTGAATATATATTTTTTTAATTATTCTAATTCAGCTCTTTCATTTGATACCTAACGAGGCATTATTTTGTCTATTTCTCTACGTCCTCTAGAGAGCGCACTGTAATATACCATAACCATAGCTTAACCACCGGTCGAACAAGGTGCTAAATGATACTTCATTTGTCAAATTATGAAAAGGAGTTTTGAAGTTATGAGGGAATAGATAAACCCACATGCATTCCCACATCTATACAATCAGAATCATAACCCTCTTTTTTGCATCCCCGTAGTCGTGTAAAAACTCTAGTAGCGCCTTACACCCGGTGCCGTTTCTGCATCACTGGTCGTAACCATCTTACCACTATTGGCACAAGTAAGTATATGGCACAGAATGGCTTGGATTTACATTTCACTGAACAATTCGACCGACATTTTAAATTCCAACATAGATAGACAAGTACCAGCATGCGTAGCATGACCACCGTAGAATGGGGTTTTGTCGACGGAAGAATAGAGAAAATTACAGATTGTAGAAAGATTTGTACCGTTTTATGCTGGCTTAGCATGACAGTTCTATCTTTATTCTACTAAGAATAAACAAAGTTCTTTCTATTGTGGTCATGCTACGCGTGCAGATAGTCAAAGGTTTTTTTTTTTAATCTTGGTGTGTCGATAGGAATCTAAATTGGATTGAGAAAAGTATTTCATCCTTAGAATCTGTTTTACAAAGCAACGAGTCGATATCAGTCTGTCCGTTAGTATGCTTGTAACTCAAAAACCACATATCAAATACATTTTTTTACTAGCCTACTGTTCTGATGGAGCCTATCCAGCTCATCCAGCCATATCTTACGTGTTATGCTGCGACCCCACCTCACTGCCTCAGCGCACTTCGTTCGCATGAAATTATCACCCCCGACCCGGCGCGTCGTATCCCATCATTAGCCCGTGCTATTACATCGTTTACCATGTTTTTTTTTTTTTGCTTGGGAATTCATCAAATGACTTCTCCTGCTCTGAGCGGAGCCGAAGGGCGTATCAGACTTTTACTGACTAAAACCCACCCGTGTTCCTTCAGTTGCCAATGTGCCAGGGTCACGGTGTCTCTTTCGAACAATCTCGCGACCCTGGCAGGATCGTTTACCCTCAGTGTTGTTTCCAATTGAGATTGCTCTTGGTTGATATTTTTTTCCAATTTGATCGACTCTTAAATGTTGTAGCTTGATGTGAATTAGCATGTAGCCTTCCTCAAGAATTGAGCAATCAAATGCAACAAGATTTTTTAAACAAACTCTTTTTAACGTTACCATACAAACTTTCATCCACTACTATAACCTCTTAGTGCCCTATTGTACAACAAAAGATACTTATATTCTTTCCAAAGCCTAGTCTATTTTTGAAGCAAATTTCATCGGAAGCAGTTCAGTGGTGTAGGAGTGAAAGCGTAACAGACAGACAGCCAAAGTTACTTTCGCATTTATAATAGTACTAGCTTTTACCCGCGGCTTCACTCGCGTTAAATTCCCCCCTCCCCCAATTTAGGGAAGTGAGGGGTTGGAAAGAGACAAAAAGTAGCCTAGTCACTTTCCATCCCTTCAACTATCTCCACTTAAAAAATCACGTCAATTCGTCGCTCCGTTTTGCCGTGAAAGACGGACAAACAGACACACACACTTTCCCATTTATAATATTAGTATGGATATAGTAGGGCAGTAAGGATAATATTAAATGCTTTTCTGCGACTACCCGAGAGCAGATGAAGACACAGCTTGACGACAATTATTGTATTTTGAAACCCTCCTCATGAATTCCCAAATCATAATTATCTCTAGATGTTTACTTAGACACAACCACCACCAGACACAAGCATTATGTCCACCTAATTTTTATCACACATGTCTTTTTACTAAATATATTTTGTCATAAGAGGCATAACATTTTAAAAATGATGTACAATTAAAAGCAAAAACAAAACATAAATTCCGTCCCGTAAAAAGAAGTCCCACAAAACGAGCCGCGGATGCTCAAACACCCAAACGATTAACATATGAAGGGAGTACAAAGAGCCTAATCATATTATCAGCTCCTAGATTAGCGGTAGGAAGATATAAAGGGTCCATTGTAGTACGGTAGAGTCGGAACCTCCTCGCTCTCCTCGCCTTTCCGCGCCTCCCCTCGCCTCTCGCCCCGGTGCGCGGAAATGGCGGCGGAGAACGGAGACAGCGACATCCGGCGAGGTGAAGCTAGCGGTACCCGGTTCAGTGTAAACCCGGGTATTATCGGACGAACACCCACCTACGACACACTTTTGGAAATACCCGTTATTATCCGCCACTCTGACGGATTACGGCGTCTTTTTGGACTCCATTGACAATTTATGATTTTATATTGATTTTTTCAGCGTTATTTGTTCAAGGACTGGACATTGAAGCTAATTTCTTAGTGTATATCAAAATGGTAATTAATTAATTTCTTTAGCTTTAACAAGAGAAATTTGATTTTACTAAACCTATGCTAGTTTGCCAATGCCCCATTATGAAATCCGTTGATGATAATTCCAACTACAATATGTATTGTTGAGTAGTGAGTTGCAATACCTATTAGCAAAAATATACTTAATCGTCCAATGTTGGACATGACGTGAATATGCATTGACTACGATGTTTGAAAACATTACACGGTTATTGTGATTATTTGTCTAAATATTTACTATGTTCTATTTTAGCGTTAATTACATGTCCGTCCACATGCCCACATAGCTGTATTCATTTTTAGTTATGATAATCTAAAATATATTCTAAGCTAATATAAAAGATCTACTCGGGTTATAATAACCTAAAATTCACTGACAACACACAGCCCATACTGTTGGGATTAGAAAAAAAAAGCACAAGAGTTCCTTAAATATCGAACAAAAGTACTAAAGAAGGATTTCTTAAAATTTCGTCATTTTCCGGTGGGAAATTATCTGATCGGGCCAGTAGACAACTAAAATTGTCCAAGGCTTCTATGCACTATTCTAATATTTGAAAAAAACGCCATCTCTCGAGGAATTCCCACTTTACTACTACTAACAACGGCAGTTACTTCTCACAAGGGTGAAACGCCCTCTGTGTTAGCGATAGCGAACTAACGATACTGAGGGGTTACAAAGCAGACGCGAAACCCCCGCCATAAGTCATTCGTGCTTTTGTGCCATTTTTTAAGGGTAGATGGGGTGGCGTCAAAACGTTAGAAAATACTACTTTCGAAAATAAAAGTTGATTTAGGGGATGATTTTTCCAGCGTAGGTTATCATTTTAAATGGATTTAGAATTATATCACAATTTTTCATTACAAAAATTGCAAAACGACGATCTTATTCCGCGGATAAAAAATAAACATATATTTGTACGATCACGGATATCAGAAAATAAACAGTATTATGTAGGTTTATTGGGGCTAAGTAATAACAACCGCACGGCTAGATCAATTGGGTTAAGCTAAGCTTGGCCCGCAAGGTGGACCATGCTTACATAACAAGCCTCCTTTTAAAATACTGGTAGATATTTAGCTGCTTTCGGTTTGACTGGAAGCCGACCACAACATATGAAACAAGCCGACCATAACATATAAAATGGCTAGTTAGTTGTTGATTGGGTAGTTTTAGTTTAGATCAACTTATCTGTAATTTTGCAGCATAATATCGCAATTAATTATTTTATTTTTTTAATCCTTTTTGGGTGGAAAGTTACGCAACTGAAGATGAAACCACAAAATAAAACATACGAGTTACTAAAAAATTGCATAGTAAAACATGTTTCAAATAACTCGAATTTATTGTTCGCGCACCACTACTAAATGACAACCGAAAATATATTCCAACTATGACGCTACCCGTTTTTGTAGAAATAATGTAATGTATCATTTCTTCTTTTTGTCCGCTTTTAGTTTGAGCACATACTGCGAGTCCAACATAATCATATAATCCAGCAACTTCTGCCCCCAACGCGTGTAAGACAAGTACCACGTTCTATACATCTCATTTTCAATTTGACCCATGCATGTGACAGTTTCATCTTCTAATACGCTTGACAGAATTTCCGAGGGATGAAGAGGCTTATAGTAAAGCTCGGCCAACCGTTTACTAGTCATCACCTTTTTAACAGCATCTTTAATAGCGCTTATACTGTAACCTCTTAAACTTTGGGCGGTGGAATTGACATCAAACTCACGATTGACACCGTGAAACTTCATAAGCATATGTGTCAGAATGTAAGAAATGCTACCGTAATCACTAATAGGAATCATAATAGTTGATGGAAACGCTTTGGACATGAGACTAGTTTTTGAAAGCCACGGTTCTGTCGCTGTTCCAATTACCATTATTCTATCATTCCTCGAAAGTGGTTTGATTATTTCTTTGTACAAATCTTTGGACAAGCGCGTTGGATCAAACACCTTCTCCTCTTTTGGCACCTTCTTGTAATATAATTTATCTGCATTGTCAACAAGTATTACTGTCGGTTGCATTAATCGACTTATTTTGTTTACATATGTAAACATGTTTCTTTGATTTTTTGCGCCAATAAATTTATTATATATATTGAATGGTGAGAGATCAATTAGAAGGGAGTTTGTTTCTGTAGCGATGGCGTATGCTAACGTTTTCTTTCCGGCGCCTTTTGGGCCAACGATTAGTTGTGATCTTTGCGCATCTGGACAAGAAGATCCAAGAGTCAAAAGGCATCGAATCCTAACCTGCTCCTTTACATCACCTATACATGCCGGTGGAAACATCGGTGTCCAAAGTACGGCTCTGCAATCAGCAGCAGCATAGTTCCTGTCACCCCAGTAGTCATCGAGGGTCACACGAGGATATTTTTTAATAATACCGTTATCAGCTAACTGTTGGAACATAACTGCGGGTGTTAATCTATCAGGTTTAGGAGGCTTTTTCTTTTTAGGTTTTTTCCTCTTTTTGGTCAGTGGTACTTTCGCTTCAAAGTTATTGTAGTCAAGCTTTAGAGCATTTTTTAAAATATTTAGTTCCAATCTCATAATTTCATCTGCAATTGGGCGTAGATCTAGTTGTATATCCTTATATGCGTCTTCTGTAATAAGCTGCATGATATGACCTTTTATTGCATCTAGGTGCGCATCGGGTGTATCTATGCTATTCCATCCAATTTCGTAATCTTGCCAATTGAATTTTAAATTATCATGGTGTTTTCCAATTAAAATGTAAATACCAGGATCACTATCGGGATTCAATCGTGACTTCTTATATTCGTTAAGCCTTTTCTGTTCTCTCAATTTAGCTTCGGCAGCAAGTCTCTTTTTTTCTTCACGTGCCGCTATTTTTTCAGCTTTTTTCTGTTCTGCAGATTTTGGACTTCCACCTTCGGCTTTTAACCTCTTCTCTTCAGCATCACGCCATTCAATGTATTCTTCAATTGAGAATGTTTCACCTTTTACAATTAAAATGGATCCACCTTCGTCAGGCCACGGAAATTCATCAAACACACGAACTTCTTGAAACCATTCCTCAAACCACTGCCTAATTTCATCTGTTATATCGTCCATTATGTCTCCTTCTCTCAATTTTAGTACGCGTGTTTTTTCTTTGATGTTTTGTTTTAAGAATTCTTCGTAATATTTACGTCTAAATTTTCGCCTGGCCTCTTTTACCTTTTCTAACTGAACTTTTGCTGATGGCGGACGATAAGAAGATATAACCATACCAATTTTCTCTTTCAGTTTAATCTCTCGCACATGTTTGCGTTTTAACTCCATAAACTTTCTACAAATTTTTTGTATGAGTAAAGCAGCTGCTTTCCTGATTTCAATGGGTCGCTGTGGTTTTTTCAATCCAGATAATTCTAAGTATAAGTTTCTATCTTTAGCAGCCTTTTGTGCAAGCTCTTGTATTACAAATCGCGATCTTTCCATTCTTTGAATAGTAAATGCATAACTGTTGAGGATATCCAAGAGTCTTTTAGCTTCTGCTTCTGCTGGTGTTAGAAATACTGTTCTTTCAGTGTCATCGCTATACATTTTGGCAGCTTCTTCTTTTTTTTTTGCCAATATTTCCTGTTCTTCCAGTTTCTTTGCTTCCAATTGCTCTAGTTGTTCCTCTGTGAGAGGTGGGTCTCCCAATCGATTGCCGGCTAATATTTGGTCCATTATATACTGCATTTCAGCTTCACGTATTTCGAATGGATAGAAGAATGGACAAAGTATTTCAACATCTTGAGGTTGTATTAGCAGTTGTTGAAACGCGTTATCGGGATATGTGAATTCGAAGACTTCCACTTCTTCTAATGTTTGTTTTAGTTCAATAATTCGACAAGTGATACTATCTATAATTTTCTTGATGTATGGTCTTCTTTGAACTTGCTCCATTTGGTCATAGCAATCGCATAATTTGTTATACATTTCACAATATTTACTATAAACTCTACCTACTAATTCAACGGCAGTCGCCTGAGGCTTGATACCAACAAAGTTGATTGCCAATTCTTGTAAGCGTGCATCCTCTGCTAGTGCAAGTCTGAATTCGTCTTTAAGATCAAGCCATCGCTTATAGTAGTCTTTATTTGACATTTTGAATACTAAATGATTTTCGGTGCATTTGAGTAATAAAAGTAATATATATTTTTTTATCAAAATCTATAAAATCATTTCACACTTTTCATTCATTTGAAAATGACAAGTAAAATTTGACGTACCCCAAAAATGTAAGATTTTTTATTTGCTTTTTTTTAAATACATAAACAAAACATTCGAGCAAAGAGTATCTGAGAGCAAAAGCTGTGTATGCTATCTTAACAAGTTATGACTATTCCATCCGGTGAGTGAGATAAAGGTCAGACGCAAGCCAATCTTACATAAACTCACGCCTTCTACGCAGAAATAATAGAATTCCACATACTAGAATCCGATATAAATTGTTAAGTGTACGCTTAGATGGTTTGGTCATGTTGTGAGGATGGATGAAAGTTGGCTAACAAATTGTGTGTAAGCAAAATATTTGAGTGAAAACGCCGGGAGGGGACGCCTTAGAAGTACATTATAGTGACATTATACGTGATGGTCTTCCGTATTTAAGCTTAGTAAGCCCTGGCTAGAGGCCTTATTTATTGAGGCACCCACGGCAAGCCCGGTTAAATCGCTGACAATCTCATAGATTGACATACGAGATGCCACTCACAAAAAAAAGCAATATTATTGAACGGCTTGCTTAATATTTATTTATTTCATAATTTAATTCGAGCAACAAGACTCATAGTGTTAGTAACAATGTGCTTACAAACTATGTTAGTAACACACTTACAAAGACAAAAACAGAAATAGATTATGATATTACTATGCATATCGTTCACTAACAATAATTTATAACATTGTTTTTCACTTAATTTTCTATGCAAGTTTTTGATGACGATCATCGTTAAACCACTGCGCTATGTTAATTCCCTTAGATGATAATTGCAGCATGATTTAGCAACATTTGAAATTCCAAACTGAACCAGAAATATGCTGGCTCGGAAGAAGTAGTACCTTATCGTTATTGTGAATGTACATGAGAACTCTCATTACTATAGGATTTTTTTTAACCAGAATTTTGCCATAAATTCTGCATAAGGATTCTAGAAACCCCAGGCACAGAATTTTTATCAATTACCAAAAAAAAGTGATTGCACTTGTGCTATACAACCGATGAAAAATATCTACACTAGGGGCTCCAGAATTGTATGCTGAATTGATGGTAACAGTTTGCATACTGGTTTAAATTTTATCCTATGTAAATGCCACAACTTCCAAGTTTTAGAACTTGGAAGATACGGCATTTTTAGTCGAACAACCTTTAGGGGTGGTTTAACAATGGGTTGTAACAGTAAAAATGTTTTAGGTGTGCCTCCGTACGTTCCATTGATCATTTGAATAGTGTGCGCACGCGCTTCGCTCGTCACCTACATCCGGTGCATGACGCGTGGCTAAGGGGTGGGTTGAGAGATAAGCGACAACGGGGCTGTTTAAACTGATAGAAAATAATTGTAGGTACATTTTGTGGATTTCGACAACCAAGTACTCGATACATGGCTAAAATTTCCTACGGTCAAGTGTAAATCAGTTGTCTCATTTTAACATTTTTATGACATAGCAGTAAGGGTCATTTTCATAGAGAAAGTGTAACCACCATTGTGCGGCTGACTATGCAGGGTAAAATGTTTTTGACCATATTCTAAAACCCAGAAATAGATAAAATGTTAAAGATTTTACAAAATCTCGAACCACAGTTTTTTCGATGTATAGCATTAACGGACAGACAGAGTATAGAGGCATTTTTACAAAAAATTTGGTGATCCGAAAGACATTGGACTATCTAACCAATAATGGAGCAAATAAAAAAAAAATGATATCCTAACTTAACTAAAACTATCCACAAATTAAAATACAGCGACCAAAAGTTTATCCGCGTCTTTGTCAACTGGTAGTGTGTCCAA
This sequence comes from Aporophyla nigra, assembly GCA_947507805.1. Lineage (NCBI taxonomy): Eukaryota > Metazoa > Arthropoda > Insecta > Lepidoptera > Noctuidae > Aporophyla > Aporophyla nigra. The sequence goes on along the minus strand of OX382291.1, from coordinate 3,697,961 downwards.
GAGACTGGCAGCATAACCATGTTGTATCGCAATGACTTTTTTTATTGTATAATACTTTCTAATAACATTATTATTGTATTTGTACGCCTTTCTAGGCAAAATATGTTGAAACTTTTTTCTATGTAATCACACCAACTGATTTTAAAACTACGCGTGTTTCTGACAAATAAATGCATCTTATCTTATCTTAATGCGTAGCCTCTGACCAAATAAAACTAGCCCTTGAGTCACGGGCAGTGCCAACCAGCCGTTTCGAGATTTAAAAAAAAACATAACTCTTGCTTGGCACTCGAGTGGAAACAGGACGTAATTTTGCTCTCGAATTTGTAATTTTTCAATTTTTTTTTTTCTATTTTTTCTGACCTTAAAACCTTCTTTGTACTGTAACGAACATTTAATTAAATAAAACAGCCCAATCGTTCCAGCACTTCTCATTTGATGATAACCAAGGATTAGTATTCAATTTTACTATCAGAGATAGATGTAAAGCTGTGTGCATATAATCTATTCTCCATTCTTGCTGTGTTCTCTGTCTTGCGCCATCACCCACAGCCCGCTTCCTCCCTTATCTTGAGCCTATAGCATCCCGAAAATGCAACGTACAGTGATTTATTCTGCAACCCTCGCTGTATTCATTACTGGTGTAGAAATTTAAGCCATTTATTTTGTTAACTCTGTCCCGAGCAATAAAGTAGGCAGAGGGAGCAATTTTAAGGGATCAGTGTAAATGTAGTTTATAATCTTAATGTTTCTATTTAATATTGTTTAAATATTTTTATTGTTTCTTAGTGTTTGAACGATAATACTGTTTAGTCCACTTAGTCTTACTGTTTTTTAATATTTCAAGCAAATTACAGTATATGCATATAAATAGAATGAACTCAAACTTAATAATAATTCTGTTTTTTTATATTTTTTACTTGAATACGGGATTTTTGGCTACTTTTACTTGTGCATTTTTTTTGTAACTTTTTACTTAATTTTTCGCAACATGCGTTTTAATTGTCTAAAATAAACATTTTTTCTATCTTTTTACTTTTCTATTACTCGTTGTCAGTAAGGTTTATAGTCAATCGTACACGGTTATTTTACCTCTGATATCCTCAACCTAAAAGCCACCTTATTGTGAGGTGTACACATATCACTTTGATTTGAACAGTCACTCAAAATCAGATGCAAAATAAATGTGAACTGTCGGACTGACTATTAAACTTATGATGACGACTAATAGAGATGTAGGTGTAGGTGTAAAGACATGCAGCGCCGACACCAAATAAGGCTCGGAGCGATGCGATTCTAGTAGTCCAGAGGGGTAATTGCGGAACTTTTTATCGGTAGGAATTGGTTTAATATTCATAGTTAAACAACATTCATTGCGTTATTTACGTTGCTGAGCCGACAATTTATTCGAACAAAAGACGCAATGGTTTAGAAATAATCTTCAATCCCATTCAGATTCTGATAAATTGTGCGTTTCGCAATTAGGGTGCAGTTGTCATAAAGTTTTCATAGAAAAATAATGACGATGATGATTACAAAAAACTTATGACAACTAAACTTAGACCTATTATTTGTGTACCTTATTTTCATTTTATACTAAAACAAAAGTAACATAATTTCAACCTTTTCATATTCTAACCGCCTCATTCTTTGAGCCCCATTTAGTTTCTCACGGGGTTACATCTATATTATAGAGTAAGGATAATCCAGAAATTAGTGACGCCAGGGCATCGCTCCACCCATACATTTACGGCCCGCCACCGGAACTGAACGGCACAATGATTGACTGGGAAATAGACTGGTGCTGTGCAGGGGTGAAACCGATTTATTTATCTTTGCGCTGTAGATAAATATTGGATGCCAAAGTGTTTGTTTATTTTGTGCGGTTATTAATTGCTTATTGATTTTATTACTTAGTTTACTAATATTTAAAGGCTTCGACAGACAGACGTGATGCGACAGCGCGACGTGTCTCTTTTAGATAACCCATAAAATTTTATAGAAAATTGTTCTTTTAAACTCGCCTCGCGCTACAGCGTAGCACGTCTGCAAGAGCCTCAATATTAATGTTTAAGGTAAAGTTTGTCAAGCATTTTTAAACCCTCCGTGTCTCGGAAAGCACATGTCATTCTTGGATCTTCGTCAGTCATTACGGGTCGTCTGATAACCAGTGTTACCTAAGGGTATCGTATTACCCAGTCATTGGGTTGTGGATGTCAGATAGGCCGTCGTTGCATGTAAAATACCGGTATTTTATGATCATGATAAATTTTTAAATGTATTTGCTAATAAACACGTTTAATAAACTCAGTGTTCTGAACAAACCCGTTAGTTAATACTATTTAGTATGTAAATGTTAGTAACTATATAATAGGGTATTGTAAATTTGCAAATAAAAACGTGAACTACATACGCGCACTCAATTATAACAAAAAAGTTCTCAAAATAAACATAATAGATGCTAATTCAAGTAATGAATGTCACAATTACAGTATCAACTCAACCCTATAATATCGCTCCGCGGTCTTTTGTACCGATGAGAAAATAAAAACTGTGCAATGCACGGTTGTCACCGCAGATTTCTCTAATCGTCGATCCGACGTTCGCAGGGATAACCCGCACGCGCGTTTATTCGATATGCTTAGTGGGGTCTGTCAGACCCCTCAATTTAGTACTCGAAAGGTTTCAGAAAACTTACTCGAATGGACCGTGAAAATTCTTCTTTGATACGTTATTTTATATTGGAATAGTAATTATTTCTGATTCGGTGGTGGGCTAGTGAGGTCAAATAATTTAAAATAAGGAAAAATTCAACGATAAAACACGAGCAAAAAATATCTACAGAACCGACATTTTCTATACAGATTTTCATGTTGAAATAAATCACAGCACTAGAGAAAATGGAATAAATGAAAAGAGTAAACTAGCGATCAATATTATCAGGCTGACAGTTGACACGTCCAGGCTCCGCATAGAACAATAACAGCAAATGAACACACGCCTTATCGATTTTAATCGACAAGCTAGTATCAATGAATAGAAACGGTATCGAATCGCGGCATACAAAGCGGTCGAAAGGACGGCGAGAAGCTCTTAATTAACAGCGTAACATGTTTCAGCACGTGGCGGGTTAGTCACAGCACTAGTACGCATTGTATTTAGAGTACCCGTAGTTACAATGTTTCTCATTTAAGCCGTTTTTCGAGCCTGTAAACTAAATGCGTGCACTCCGTGATTCAAGAGTATTGTTACAAAAATGAGCTAGGGGATTCTGACGTATAGTTCTGCAAATCACGTTATTTAGCACTATTTTAAAAAAAACAACGTGAAAATAAAGACATTTCTTAAGGTTAAAAACATACATTTAGAACGATTTTTTTTTTGTTTAATTAGCAATTTTGGCTTATAATCGATTTGCACGAATTGAATTTAATCAAAATAAAGTAATCGCAGTTTAATTTTCTACCACTATCTTAGTAAGAGAAAAACAATATTTTTCTTAACTATATTGTATATCATTCAAAACGAGCCAACTGCTTTATACGTATTTCTGGTGTTGTCGGTGCACCCACTAATAGTTTAACACAGAAAACAATACATTACTTAAGTGTCGATTCACCCGTTTCGGGCATGTAAATTCATGCGAGTCGACTGTTGTTACTTGGATAAATCAATTTACCGTACCAAAAGTTGGGTTTAAGTTCTCAGCCTTAACTTTTTTACAGTTTCTACTTGCCACAGAGCATTTACTGCAGTAGAGCAGTTATCTTCGCTCATTACCGATGCAGATAAAGCTATCACCCTCTCCACAATCATTTTACCGCTTTACCGAGCGTTATGAGTACCGCTTTGATGGCAAAGCGGTAACTTTTAATTGCAGCTCTCCAGCGCCCTCTGTGGCCATCCTTTGAACTTACGCTTCGTCTGACATTGCTACTGTCAGGAGTTAAATTGTACAGAATTTTTGAAGAGTTTTGTCTCTTGGTTGTTAGGTCATGCAGGTCGTAAAAGATATTGTGTATTTATTATGCTCAGACGGGCGAACCCCCTTTTGATAGATTAAAAACTTTTTTAATGAATGTTGTGTTGTTTTTATTTATTTATTTATTCACAAGGCAACTACAACAGGTAACAATAACAATATTTCACGAGGTTCACATTATAGGTTTAGACCTGATTATCACCCAAAGCGTAATCGCACAACATGACCAGCAACAAAAAACAAAAAATTTGATTAAAACTACAGTGAAAAGTTTAGAGCACAAAATAACAGCAACAACAAAAATAATAAGTACACAAAATAATAGCTACAAGGACTGTGCATGTGCCCTCCAACACACTTCTTACTTAGGCAGGGAATGTGTAGGAGACCAAACGCGCCAGGCAAAGTCCATAATTACATTAATTAGATTTAAGTAAGTTAATAATTACGTTATTTAAAGAAAAACAATATTTGAAGAGTAAGAATTTAAAAAGAGAGAGTACAAACATGTCTTCTGAAAACAGTGGCACGTGAATCGAAGATGTCAATTCTGTTATTGATTTTTGAAATTTCATTGTAAAGTCGTAATATGAGGTGTTATTTGTGCAGACCAGAAGTGCAAAAGTTTTCTGTGTTCGGGTGTTATGTCTAGTATTGATGTTTATGAGGGACAGCTGAGTGGATGAGGCCAGCTTGGAGTGGAGGATCTTATGCAGGTTAATTAAGTCTTGCTGTTTGCGACGAACAAGCAAAGATTCTAAATTGAATTTAGCAAGGCGTTCGGGATAGCTTTGAAGCGTTCTTGAGAAGCCGTATCGGTACGAAACCCACTTAACACATTTACTTTGTACACTCTCAATTCTGTCAGAGTGTACTGCGTAACACGGTGACCAGATTATCGAACAATACTCCAACATACTTCTTACCAGGCTTTTATAAAGTAATATGAAGCTTTGCGGTTTTTTAAATCCTTTGGTAGACCTAGATATAAAACCGAGAAGTTTCAATGCTCTGATCGTCACGCTATTGTAATGGTCTCTAAAAGACAGTTGTTCATCAAACAACACGCCCAGATCTCTGGCTACGTGCTTTCGTTCTAACAATTGACCCTCAAGATTGTAACCAAAGGTGTTCTTTAAACGTTTTCTCGTGAAAGTTATAACAAAGCATTTATTTATGTTTAACTTCATTCGATTCAGGGCACACCAGTCAGAAATCATATTTAAATCATTTTGAAGGGATTCACTGTCGGAGGTGTTTTTAATCGACGTAAATACCTTCAGATCGTCGGCATATAACAGACAGGGACAAGATAATTTAAATTAGATAGTTTTTTAATATTAGATAGTTTTTCTTGAAATCAATTCCGAAAAATTATTATCTTAATTGCCACGTCATAGTTTTAAGGATTTATTAAGCCTAAAAACAATGTTATTGTATTTGTAGGGTTAACATTTACGAGTAGGTACTATTTTGTTCATGTTCTGTAAAAATATATTTAAAAATCTATTATCTATATATAATAACGAAGCGCTGACCAAATAAGAGGACAGAAGGCAGGATTTACTAATGAAACCGAACAGTGTCATCCTACAATTTTCATTTACACAAATAAGCCTCTGAGCATTGACGAAGATTTATAAATTACATCGGTTCCACCTGCTTCTTATGCTTTACCACCAGACACGGTTAAAAAGGCGCATGAAAAAATGAATATTTTATGGGTAATAAAATAAATTAACTAAAGTGAGCATGCGCTTTATGCATCGTCAAATCCGTCAGTCCAACTATGATACGCGAATTCGTATTCTGCTTGTGAACTCCTAGTGTAGATGCAGCTTTGGTTTGGGAGCGCATAATTAGCCAATAATGTTCCCACTGTTGGGACATAGGCCTCACGCAGCCACACCGCGGGCCTAGTGCATAAAAAAAAATATTAACTTCGGTTACGGTACAAAAACACTTATCTAAATAAATACTATGCAGCGTTACAACTAAGAAATGAGTTTTTTCGTTGTACTCTAGCACCCAATGCAAGATTTAACTTGTGTTTAGGGTATTAGCGTCCTCGCCTAAAATATGGACACATATCAGTAGTTGTTGTAAGACAAGCACAATATAAATATTAATATTATGACTACTATTTACTAATAATAAATGCATCTATGATGTGGCCTATTAATGAGCATATTTGTGAATGCATTCGCATTTTAGTTTCTAGGACAGGCTGTACCCTAATTGCGGAACACACTATTAATCAGAATTTGAATCATTTTGAAGCTTATTTGTCATCCATTCTTTCATATGTTCGAAAAAATTGTTTGCTTAGCAATGTAAACAACGCCATGCATGTTGCGGAACTGTCAAAATGAAATCGATTCCTACTGATAGTACGCAATTACCCCTCTGGTTTACCTACAGTCTTTTGCTTTACCATACCGTGATGATTTACACAAAATAAAACGCCTGTCTGGGTTCGAACCAATGCCTCGTGCTAGGCCAATACTGCTTGCACGCGTCTGGGATACACTGTACTTCATTTCCTTCTATCTAGCGACACCAGCGAGCCTAACAGGCGTTTTGCAGGCCAACAAAACTACTCCAAAGCTCGCTGTTCTGTCTAGCCATTTTGTGAATGAGGTAACGTTGTAAGCCTTGTAGACTGTACACTCATTAAATACCTGGAACTGGTTGACTGGCCTACACTACCCTTCCATACCTATTAACATTGTAATTTTAAAACTTCGGAAAAGCCAATTATTATTAAGAGATGGGCTTTCTCGCCAAGGAAACGACCAAACGGAACCGTGCACCTACCTTCTGACATGTCATAAGTGTTGGTTTATGTGAAATAAAATATTAGATTTTAATTACTAAATGTCCTATTAAACTCTGTTTTCTACTTTCCTTTCTGGTCTGCGCTAAGCTTAGGCTGGTTTTCCACCAGAGATATGCGACCTAAGTTGAGCGGCGACTTATAGTTGTTCTTTTTATTGTTACAAAAGTAGTCCTTTTGCAATTGCAATCGACACCTCCTTTAACTGTTGGTTTTTTGCCAATAGCTAGTATCGCTGTCGTAACATTTACGCAATGCTTATTGTCACTGTTACCTGGTCCTGACATCCAGCAATGGACAAAGTGACAAACGTTCATTGGTAGAATGCGAAACTTTTTGCTATTATTATATCATATGTGTAATATATGTTTTTTTTTTTGTATTGCGGGTTCGTGTAGAATACACGGTTTTCTTTTGCTTTCTTATTCTAGTAATATAATTTATCTGATTCCATCAGATCCTCTCCGCTATGCTACTAATATGAATAACGGGTAATATGTGGTTAAAACATGCGCTTTGGAAAAACTTTGGGACCCTTTTCCACCAGAGTTGAGCTAAGCCAAGCCACGCAATAGACATCAAAAGATTCCATTGATTATTTATCATACCATACATCTATCGCTACGCAGCTTAGCTCATCTTTGGCGGCAAGCGTAACGTAGATTAGCTGATCTATTCAGTAAAAATGTCGCCGTGAAAAGGTAAAGTGAGTTTGAAGTGAGTTTCAATAGTATCAATCCTTAGCACTGAAGGAATGACTACTCACTTCAAGCCTACTTCACCTAAGTTTTCACGGTTAGATTTTTACAGAATATACCGACTGTTCTCGCAGAGTGTGAGAAGGGACATACCTGAACATTTTGTAGCCCGTAGCGAGTCGGACAGGGTAGGTGTCGAGTAGCCTTTACCGATCCCACCAGACAGCTTGTCTGAACCTGTTGCGTCCAAAATTACAAAACAATTACCAAACAATAAGGGATCTTACTAAAAATCAAAAAGGTTTTCTATTTGGAAATGAAAAATTATATGAAGCGTTGCCAACTGAGAAAAACAAAATAGTTCTAACTAGCTATTTTTTCAGTTTATCTAATTCAATTGTTTTATTTATTGTTATTTAAAATGCAAGTATTTCTACTCATACAGTCATTATTAATAATGACTGTATGAGTGGAAATACTTGCATTTTGAATCATTCGAATGTCGTTTTGAAGAAGTCGAGACGTTAGGGGATTGTAAATTAAAAAGGGTAAATACCCTAATTGCATAGATATACAGAATTCAGTTATCCAATAATTTAAGTAGGTAGTTGAGTAAAAACTAACTTTTTTTTAGTAAAAAATCTCGAAAGTCGTAACAAACTTCAATAAAAATAAAAAACACAAGGTTTGCAACCAACCCGATATACAAAAAAAAAAAAAATCTCTGCTCTCCCACGCTAAAAGTCAAACGTATCAAATTGCCGAACACAATATGTTTTAAACAATTTATTTGTTGAAAATAACGCTGGGGTGAGGTCGCGTGGTCACGGCATATCCATAAATCCAAAAAAAAAATGGGGTGGTATCATCATTACTGGTATCTGTCGCACAATTAAGCTCACATTGTCTCGGCCATGGTTCCCATGAAATGCTAAGCAACATTGACTGGGCCATGGAAACAGCGGGTTACAGTTTTGTAAATGGTTATTCGTTTTGTAAGACGGTAAGTTGTAGTACATAGTGGATTAGAAGGTAGCTGACAAAAACAAGTGACTCAGCCCAAAAAAGGTAGGGGTAGAGTCATAGTCAAAGAAACTCCCATATGAAGCAAGGTTTTACTTTTACTTTATACACATAATTAATTTCTTACATTAAGTATTTGTGCATTTTGCAGCTGAAACACCGGTTTAACTTCGTTCAGGCAAATTAGCAAGTGTGCTATTTTTAAATGTTTAAGGTATTTACTGTAAATGTGTCCCTTTTATCAATAATTATTTTTATTTTTACTTTATCAACATAACACTTGAATGAAACAAAATACACATATGTATGACTGTTAAAAAATACTACAATAATACCCGCTTTGCTTTGCTCCCCGCTTATTTAGAGCACGCGGCGTGTTTACGAGATGCGCGGGCGCGCGTCGGCCGTGCGCCATCTATTGTCACGAGCGGCGAACTAAAAGCGATGTCACTCTCCGTAACGCGAGCCATTATCACTGATTTATAATATTCGCGCGCGAATGGCCATTGATTGTGCAATAATTGTTTGTTTGGTACTACTTGGGATCACCCCATGGGACTGGGAATTTGGCTTATTGGCTTAATGTGAAGTGTTTGGGTAGCACGAGAGGGTTAGTGGCTTTACAGAATGATTATCCAATTTGAAACTGTGAATTAGAATTGTGACGTGTCTATTATTTAATTTAACGTTCTTTTTTTGATCTCTGAGACTATTCTGACATTTCAACTGTTTGTTTTTTTTGTACAGAAGTTTGACATTACACCTGTCAAATTAGTACCTACCTGGATTTAAAAAACGAACTATAATTGAAATAAATAAGTATTGATTGCGGCATTAGTACCACGGCTACATATCAAGCTATACGTTTCCAGTTTTAGCTGACCTCCCATAATATAAGCTTTTTGTACAATGAGAAGTCAGCTTTTGCTGGACATGTGTAGCTTGATTTGTCACCGTGCGTACCTACAGTTTAGAAGATTGAGGATGAAATGAAAATATTTACGATCTCGTCATTTAGTTGTACCTACTTGATGTCTGATGGATGCCTGCATTAATTGACAGAAAGTACATTGGTTTATGGTAGGACTATAGAACAGACGTGACGCATTCCAAACTTCTAAACATTTCAATATACAAGATCGTATTCCTCTAACAAAAATGAAGAAAAATGATTTTATAACCATATTGCTATAACTAAACCAAAATGCACACAAAAAATTAACCTAACCACCCTTATATTATCAGTTTCGTTTCAACAAACATCCATGAGTCAGATTATAATAATACAATAAAGTTTACTAATTAAAAGGCAAACCGTTTGGGGCCGAGCGACTATTAAACATAATAAAGCCGGTGCAGACAGCAGGGCGCCCCGTGATGAGTCACTTTTCACACTCATTACACCGTTTTACGATTCTCTACTTTGTAGATTATCTGTACTACTACGCTATTAAGGTGCTTGTCTGCACGCCGTACTTACGAGGATACTTTTGTTACCTATAAAATTTTATACAACAGGAAAAAAAGAAATGGTATTTATTGGGACCCCCACAGGACGATCACAAGCTAAACTAAACACACTACCTTAAAATACAAGAGCAGACAAAGATAGTAATTATTTTCAGCAGTCTGCGGGCAGACACAAAAATGAAGGTTAATAATGTATTGAGTCGCCATAAGTTGCTGAGGTATCAAAAACCCTATCAGTCCTATTGAAAATCCTCATTCCTTTTTTACCGCGACTTTAAACTAAAGCGATTACCGCTTGTTTAGGCCCTCTGCTGGTCTCTAGTTGCAGTTCTCCTCTTACCTCAATTTTAATTTTTAATACATTGATAATCGGCAAAGCTTTTAGTGAGAGGATTGCGTCAGCGTGTTCTGGATGGATTAAGCGTCATACTGAAAGCAGTTCTACCAGATACGATGCCATATTTTGAGAGGATGCCACTCTCTAGAGCCTTGAAACCAGTAAATAATCCTGAGAGTCAGGGCTCTAAAGAGAAGAGCGTAGCTAGGTAATTAAAAGACATTTTAGACTTTTCAAAACACGTGTTACAAAATGTCACTTACTGCTAAGTAATAACAATCCATCAATCAGGTTAAGTTACGTTTGTCGTAGTTGGTCCATGGATCAAGTTAACATGCCTAGACTCGTCCGTGCCTCGGAAAGCACGCTAAGCCGTTGATCCTGGCTGATTTTTGACAGGTCAGAAGACCGTAAGTCTGACAACCAATCTTACGAAAGGGTATCGTATTACCTAGTAACAGAGAGGAGTAGTGGCTCAGTGGTATCAGCCCCGACTTACGAATTGTAGATCGTGGGTTCGAACCCGGGCAGACGCTTTACTTTTTTCATCAACACTGCTCTCAAAACGGTGAAGGATAACATCGTGAGGAAACCGGCATGTCCTAGAACCAAAAATTCGAAGACATGTGACATCTATCAACCCGCACTGGGCCCGCGTGGTAGATTACGGCCCACTCCCTTTCACCGAGAGGAGGCCTGTGTCTCAGCAGTGAGATTAATATAGGCTGATTATATATTATATAGTAACTGGAATGTGTAGGTCAGATAGACAGTCGCTCCATGTAAAATACTGGTATTCAGCAGCTCCGGTTTGACTAGAAGCCGACCCCAACATAGTGTGGTAAAGTCTAAGAAAAACCGGCCAAGTGCGAGTCGGACTCGCGCACCGAGGGTTCCGTACAAACCTGTAGTGTTTAATACCTCTACGCGTTCATGAGGAAAGGGTTAGTAAGTTTAAAATTATTAAAAATATTTTTATTATATGATGTAACTAAAAATGTACGGTTTTCGCAATTTTTCCTTTATCTGTGCTATAAGACCTTGCTTTGTACCAAATTTCAAAATTCTAGATCGACTGGAAGTACCCTTTAGGTTTTGATTCCCTTGCGAGTTTCGAAAATTTGCGGAAATTTGCGGCATAAACGGCTATATCTTTTGATTGCGTTAGCTAAAAAGTTTGATTTTTTCACAGCACCAAGGGTCAGTAGACTTGAGTATTTGATATAAATTTCAGCTTGATACCTCTACGCGTTCCTGAGAAAAAGGGTCTTGACAGACGGACGGACGGACGGACGGACGGACGGACGGACAACAAAGTGATCCTATAAGGGTTCCGCTTTTTCCTTTTGAGGTGCGGAACCCTAAAAAAAGATGATAAGAATGTTACTTTGCCCTTATGAACGCACTTTCCCAATTACAAAACAAAAGAGCACCTAAATGCTCTGATTTAGCTTATTCTGTGCTCATAATCTATGTTCGCCTCACACCGACCCCCGTCCGTAATGAATATAAATCGAGAAACAACAACCCTAGCCCTTTGGCAATATACATTTAAAAAAATCAATAAACTCATATCAGAGCAGTTGGAGCATGATTTATTGATATATATTTTATCGCGATACGATCTAAAGTGTGGCCTCATAATTGATGACATTTGTACCGAACTGATCCCGGGGAACGATAGCTATGTAAAATACTAGCAACTGGTATTTGGGGCGTTCTGCAATCATTTTCGTGTTAACAACTCTTTACGCGATCGTTGGAGGGTTCCTTTTAATACATTTCTCTTAATGACTAAGATTAAGCGGTGGTGGCGCGTGGATTTTTGCACTTATTTGAATATTATGTAAATACTCGGGCATTGCTTCGTATTTTTGGCTCGGCTCGTGTGTTTATCAAAGCCGTCGGGTAATGGATGTTGCTGCAAGCCGTTTAACACGGCAACTTTGTCTTGGATGCGATCAAAAAGTCATTTGTTTTGTAAATATTTTTTACGAGACTCTTTGTTTTGAATTTGAGTCATTAAACTGTTTTGAGCCTTAATTTCAGTTATTGTGACATATGGTCTTGATAGTTTTGTAGCGTTTCAACTGCATTGTTGACTCTTAAGCGATGATTGCGATCACTTCCTAAAATAGTTAAATGTAACAATTTAATAAGTGTGTTCGCGGACAGGTGGGATTCTCCACTGCTGGACCACTGGATACTTTTTCCATACTACACTGTGAGCAGTGGACAGTTCCTCCCGGTTCCAATGTATGTAACTGTGTCCTAAACCGCTATTTTCCTTTTTTATGTGTTATTTTTGTTTTTCTTATTCTAATGTTTTGTTTTTAAGATGTATTTAAATTGTGTGTTCTTGAAATATGTGTCTTTCAAATGTGTGTATATGAATTTGTACTGAAATAAATGTAAATTATTGAATTGAATTAAAAATACAACTTTGGCCTACAGACATCCTTGAACATCACCTATTCCTTAAAACTGTCACCGTGAGAGCTTAGGTGTCACAGGTGAAGTGAGCTTGAAGTGAGTTTTCATTCCAATGCTAATGCTCTAAACACACATGATTGACAGGTCACTTCAACAAAAAAAAAAAAAAAATAACAGTGATATATTTACAGAATTGATCGGATGGTCATATTTCTAAAGTATCCAAACAAACAGACACACACGAATTTTCATAAACACTAAATCAAACTTTAAGAACTCCAACGACATTAAAATTAAAAAAATCCTACGTAAAATACCTCCCGAAATGCAAGAGTTTCCATCTAGTTAACGAAAGCGGAAACGCCCGATCTCCTCTCGGCAGCGCGCAGCCAAGACAATGGCCGCTCGCTTCGAATTTACATTTTTTTATGAATTGCGCTACTTTTTTTAATGGCAAAAACTTTTATTGTCTTTTCGAGAGCAGCTCCTTTGTTACAGTGCTTTTGTGACGACCTCTAGCGGGTACAAAAGACTTTTGTAACAATTGGAATATGTTTGTCCTCTGCGTGGTCTTGTAGGTCTAATGTTGCTTTATTGAAGGATTTTTCACTTGTATACCTGTAGCCGGGACAGGCTTTTCACAAAACGCATAGGCAGATACTTAAAGCAATCAATCAACTCAGCCTATCAAAGTCCACTGCTGGACATAGCAATATTTTTGATAAATACTATAATGCATTACGCGGGTTGTGGGATCATACAACATTAAAATGATTATAATTGGTTTTGCCGACGAATGGTTTTAAACAAAACCCTAATACAAAAAAAAAATGATTCTTCATCTGCTCTGTTTGAATGCCAGAGATACCATTTTTTTTTGTCTTTAGTAGACAACCTTTACAATACGGTAACGAAAGCTATATAGTTCTGATACTGAGTAATAAATTGATAAGTAAATAATGTATTATCATTGGTAACTAGGTAAATTTCACCATTTCAGCCGAAAGACGTCCACTGTTGGGCATAGGCCTCCCCCAAACACCACCACTTCGACTGGTTGTGTGCTTCTCGATCCAGCGGATTCCTGCAACTTTCACCAGGTCATCGGTCCACCTTGTTGGATGCATTCCAACGCTAAGTTTTCCAGTATGCGGACGCCACTCCAGAACCTTTCGGCCCTATCGGCCATATTTTCTGCATAGTGTTCCCTGTTCTGTGCCATTTAAGTTTGACAATTTTTCAGGCTATGTCGGTTATCTTGGTTCCCCTGCGGATCTCTTCATTTCTGATCCGATCGCGTAGGGAAACTCCAAGCGTAGCCTTCTCCATTGCCCTTTGGGTGACTTTCAGCCTTCTTATGGTAGGCCTTCTCAAAGTTCTTTAGGAATTTAAATTAGAGAAGTTATTGTACTTGTCTAAAAAATGCTGATTTTATGCAGTTACTGCGTTCGATTGAAAAGTGAACATGGGATATCGATGGTACAAATGTACCTACTACGCTTCCGTTGACTACGTAGTTAAGCTGAGTAAAAAGCACCGACAAAACTATACGCACCCATGAACTAAATACCTCATATACGTACCTACGTTAGGAACATGGTATTTTTTTTTCTGGACCATTTACTTATAGTAAAACTCACAAATTGTTTGTGTAAATAAACCTCATAGTAGACGGCCTCAAAAATAATAAAACTGAAAATAAAAGCTCTATTGGCAGCATCTTCGATCACGACAAAAATTCATTTAACAAACGACAATGCACGAAAAATGCAACAGAATTTATTATTATTCTACCCTCGTTAAGAGAAAAAAAAGCGTCGGCTAACATCCACAATAATGAACGGTGGGATAACAAAAATTTATTTTCGCCACTATTTACCGAGCGCGCGATGATCGCGGGGCGTTAAGGGGCGGGCGCGTCTCTATAGCAACCATGGGGATGAAATCCTGTACGCCCCTCTCCCTTGATTGTTATCTGAAGATGCCTCCCCACCAAGCCTCTTCTACCTACATCAAAGTAATCTAAAAGGGTTTAGTTTACACGCGAAATGTGATCGTGCTTTGTTATCTTAAGGGCGAGTTTACCCTGTCATCGCGGCCAATCGATATTCAGCCGTGGCTGTCTACCAGAGCGTTATCGTTGCGAGGTTAAGGCATATGACAATAGACCTTAAATTCTGATATGAATGTAAAATGGTTGGTGTAAAAGTTTACGTTTTGGTGTTGAATTTTATCTTCTTGACGTAGTGCAGTTTATTATGTTTGGTAGATAATGTTGACGTGAGCCGACGCGACGGCGCGCGGCGCGCGCAACGAAGGGCGACTGTGTTTTCACTTGGGTAGGTATATGCACACATATAGAATGTGTTTCATAGTGCAACGCACAGTTGTATTGTTACTTACAATGATACTGAACTATTAAATAGCTGGTTTGGACATAAAGGTGTTATTAAACCCGTTAGTGCGTTGAGAGAATTTATGTTATCAATTGGATAAAAATAAAAGGAAGCAAAAAAAATACTTACCAATAGTTTTGCTTTTATCCATAGCCCCGAGCATTGAGTCGTCAGTCCTCGTCGTCCTTCCGAATCCCAGCGTGGGGCTGGAGGCATCCTGACCCAGCTGCCCTCCATAGAAATCACCGAAGGCCGTCGCAGTCCCAAGGAGACCTGATCTGTCCTGTAAGGCCGCTTTGGCTTTTTCGACACTCTGCTTCAGTTGCTCGAAAGTGGACTGGTGTAGTCGATATGGGGGCCATTCTGCTGCAGGCCATGGTTCCTCCTTTAATGCGCTTCTCTTTAATTCTAAGGCTCCAGCGTAGGAGCAGCTGCTTTCGTACATTGCAGCTTTGAGGCCAGCGCGAAGTGCAGATGCACACTTTATACTGCGAAGATCGACCCTGGGGACAAGGAAATACCGATATATAAGGTTTTGGGTTGTATTCTGAAAACTTTAGGCTATTAAAACTATGTAACATTGAGCAAAAAATTATTGCTGGGAAATTACATTTTGGTGTAAAAATGCCGGCGGCGGTGCCGCTCACTGTTACACACAAATCACTACTTTTGGATGCATGGAACGGTACTGAACTAGTGCTAATACTTAACGTATGCATTAATATGAAATACGTGTTACAGTGAGAAAAAAAATGGAACTGTGCCCTTCATTATATCCGGAACTAGAAGTTTCAGAGGACCGTACCTGGCCCAGTACCAAAAAAAACATCATTACGACGTAGTGTACAAGTCATTCATGGTTTTGTTTAACGTCTTTCTGCACACGATATAATTATATCATCGCATTAGGCATCCAAACCCGGGCAAGCTAAGCAGAGGTGTACGAAGCGTCCGACCAAAACACGATTTTCAACAGTTACCAAAACGGTAACCGAGCTTCTCTTCTAGTTTTCATCATCAACATCATTAGCCTATACCTAATGTTCCCACTGCTGGGACACAGGCCTCCTCTCGGTGAGAGGAAGTGGGCCATAATCCACCACGCGGGCCCAGTGTGGGGTTGGTAGATGTCACATTTCTTCGAATTTTTGTTCTAAGACATGCCGGTTTCCTTACGATGTTTTCCTTCACCGTTTTGAGAGCAGTGGCGATGAAATTATTTACACAAAGTAATGCGCCTGCTTGGGTTTGAACTCACGACCTACTACTCGTAAGTTGCGGCCGTTACCACTGGGCCACCACTGCTCACCACGGTTTTAGTCTAAACTAATGAACGTTAGATAAAAGTTAGCTAATTAAATAGCATTATTTTCGGAGACCAACCCGCACTGGGCCCGCGTGATGGGTTATGGCCCAGCAGTGGGAACATTATAGACTGCTGATGATTTTTGGAGACCCATCGTTTTTCGTAGACTTTACAAATATTTTTTTTTAGGTAAGAGCTGATTTTGCAATCATCAGATTTATTTTCTCCCTAACAGTGTAAGACTGTAAACAAGTAACAAGTACATAATAAAATGGAAAATTGCCTATAGTCTACAAGGCCTTTTATCGTACTGTGCCTGATGCATTGAAAGGAAAAATCGCGTGCACATTGGGTAGTGCACGCGTTTTTCCATCAGGGCAGTGCAGTACATACGCAAAATGAAAAGCAATTACCAACCAGAAGAGAGTTATTACGTTCATATAGGAAACTCCAGCACAGCAGTGATTGTTTAATCTGGCCATCTATTTAAACAGACTGATTAAATAATGACTGCATAGTTGATGGGTTGACATGCAGCTAAGGGACCTTCCACACGACAGGCCAAGTGCACGACCACTTTCCATACAGTTCATGGAACATAATATAAAACGTTATGTCATTTTCGTAGGTACATGAATAAGGGACTCTAAAGGCTGGCTGAGTAATAATAGCGATCATAACAAATACGGTTTTACAGAAATAAACTCATTGAAATCATTAATATAACCCTCTAAGTTCATATAATCACATTGCATGACTTTTTCACGAAATAGTAGTAACACTGACCTGCATATAGCAAAATTTCAATTTTCTAGGCCACTGGCTCCTACTTCCTAGAACTACTTTAACCATTACGAGAATAATATCACTAGGTTTACTACTTGATATTTCGAAGTTTACCAAAAACGTTTCCAATTCGTGATCAACGGGTACCTACTATGCCCTAAGGCTGGCAGCAGCAACGAGTCAATTTCAGATGGCAAGATAATACCCGTTCTATGTCCGAGGAAAAAGCCAGCTGTCTGATCACACAAAGAAAGACTAGGCCTGTGGTGACACGGCGCTACCCTACCAAACCCATGCGTTCCATCTGCTGAAAATCTCGCACCTAGACACGAATTGCCTTGGCTTTCCTGGAAATCTTTAAATAGACTCCGGACTCAGGTAAGCAGGAGCAAAGAAAACCTGTGCAGGTGGACATTCACAGATGACTCTGTAGTGCAAATTTGGTGCTGTCCCACAAACAATGCGGCATTTGATATCTTGTCCAGAATGTCCTGTTATTTACACCCCATAGGAGTTGAAGGACGCTACTGAAATTCTGGGCTAAATCTATTTAGGTTGCTATCGACACAATAAGAAAAACAAGACACAAAGAGTTTTATGCAGCTGCAGCAATCTGAACTTGCAGGTATAGCCCAAGAAGAAGTTACCTGTGCTACTGAAAAACTATAGCAGGATATAGACCATCGATACTCTCTGTATGACATAAAGAGACCAAATGCAAACTGATGAGCTGCAATAGTTTCCTCAAGTCGACCAATCCAATACATGGTGGCAGATCTAGTGCGGTACATAAAAACAGTGGATTCTCCAACATGATCCCTCACTGGACTGTTGGGCCAAAGCCTGCAGAAGAGCTTCACGATGATGAAAGTGCCTCACTATCTCATCAACACCCTAATTGTACACACAATCAATCAAATCTGAATCAGTTTAAACGCACGACCAATCTGAATCATTTTGATAGAATTGCAAATCCAGTGCTTCACATGTTCAAAAAAAAAATCTGTTCAACAACGTAAATAACGCAATGAATATTGTTGAACGATCAAAATGAAAGGTATTCCTACTGGTAATGTGTCTCCCCTTTGCTCTTTGTACAATTCATCACCTTATAAAGGACTTATGCAAAGACACTGCTTTTGTTGTTGATACTAAGTTTAAGCTTTTCTTATTCACTGAAATAACTATAGATAAATCACCCTATGTGAATGCTGTGGCTGTTTCTAAAGCATGACCTCGTTGATAGAGTTTTCAAAGTTCATAAACCTGCACTTTTGAGCGTCTCATATATGCCACTGATGCTGCTATAAACGTGGCCACATATTTATTTATTTATTTAATACTTCACGCACACAAATGTACAGAGGCGGACTTAATGCCATAGGCATTTTCTACCAGTCAACCTTTATATACAATTTATTACTTTACTACATATTCGACCCAACTAATCTAAAACAGTCCAGTCATAAACTCAAAATGAAGAAGAAGAATCTAACCTCCAGGAAATAAACTTTATAGCGCTCTGTGACCTAAACCGGTACTTAAGTCACGTTTCTATGTGACTTAAATAGTCCATGTTTACACAGAAAAGGGTGACTTAAGTATGGATTTAGGTCACACGTGCTATAAAATCGTAACTATATGATACGTGTGACTTTAGTAGTCTATTCTGACACGTGTTTCTCATGTCAATAATGTATCGTAATTTATTATTTTGTGTAAGAAGAATTATAATAAAAAAATCAGGTCAATTTTTTATTGCTGAAAACAGTACATAACATTGTTTGGAGGTCGCAAAAGTGCCAATCACGCGTCTAGACACGTTCTAATCCACATCGTTTGTTGCTAACTGAATAGTTTTGTCTCGCTCTCACTGCTCTCACCTCATGTCCGAAATTCGTTTCCTTTTCGTTCGCTTTTTGTCTTTCCCGTCCTTTTCCGTCGTGATTGCTGTCTTGTGGTATCACATGTCAGTGATACCACTCACGTCGATGAAAATCAGTCCGCAGACTAGCACTCTCCTTAAAAACTGATGAGAATATTTTCTATCACTGTCCCACAAAACGAATGATCTCATGAGGAGACATTTTCAAAAATAATAATTTATTTACCACTGTCCATCAAAAAACAAAGTTCGCAACGAAAAACTCATAAACACAATTATTTGAAAATCTTTCCAACAATATTTTTTTTCTAAATCAGATCAGCATAGTTTCGTAGATCGCTGTTTATCGATCTCAGTTCAACACATCGGTATCTCGTTTCTAAGGATCGATACCAAGGTGAGAGTGGCGGAACGGTCGGTCGCGAACTGTTCGTCGCCTGCGCACTCCACTGATGTCAATTGAATGCATCCGGCTTCAAGGAAATATGTCCTACAATCAATTTAAATGTTCCACTCGATTTGACCACGTTCGTGAAATTACGGTGTAAACGCGTTTTAGTTAGTCGTTCTAATTTATTTTAGTTTCCAGTGGATTTTTTTGTGGAATTTCCATTACGTTTCCTAGAGGTTTGATATGACCACAGAAATGGTGGAAGACGTAAAATTATGCTGCTTTAATTTTATTTTTCTGATATCGTATGTGCTTGTTATTCCACTGGAACCGTTGAATATAATAAAACAATGTTGCTTGGATGCACATTTGACAATATATCTCTCTAACCGGCCTGGTATTAACTCAAAAAGAACATCATCTAAATCTAATAGTCCGTCCGCACTACCGCCTCACCCCACCAACCGTCAAATGAACATATACAATTGACGCGCGCATGTGGGCGCGAGGACCGGCGCGCGCGCCACTTAGCCGCAGGAAGTCTATACATTACCTTATTATATCCCGTAAAAGTGTCATCCGCTTGTCGGCCAAACAGGTGGCGGCCTTCACAGAGACAATTGATCTAATAAAATATACGAGATTATTTTTGTTTATAATAATCGTTATTTATTTATTCAGCTATGGTCCTAAATTGATATTGTCATCGTGAAAATAATTTAAATCAACTTTATACGTCTCTTTGAAAGTGAGTGGTACATAATCTACACCACGGACCCAGTGCAGGCGGGATTTCATTTGTCTTCGATTTTTTGGTTGTAGGTCATGCCGGTTAAATCGCGATGATTTTCTTCCTTCCTCCGGTTTGTGAGAAGTGGTCGAACCCACAACCTGCGATACGTAGATTGGAACATTTACCACTAGGCCGGCAAGAAAATGATAATTTCTACACATAATATTATAATATTTAATGTGCGTCATGGTTAAAATCTTTAACACGTTAACTGCCATGTCAGATTATGTGTCCGACACTTTTTGTTCCATTCAGGCCTTGTCGGACTATATGGCTGACAACACATACAAAATCTGAACATGTTATTGCTGCCTGGCGGCCATGTTTTTGGAATAAATAATGTATTTATGGAATAAATAATCTATTTAAAGTGAAATACTTACCACTAAGTACATTTTTTTATTTTTTCTGATTTTAGCCATGGCAGTCAACGTGTTAAACAAAGTTACTTTATTTCATGTGAAAAATACTCTGCTTGATAGTTGTAACAGCCGCTATAGAAACAGACCAGGTGGGGTATCATCGACCCTGCCCAAACTTAGTGCCAGCATGGCGCTTATCACCTTCTCTCCTGCCCATTATACACACCTGAAGTTTTTAGGATCTGAATAAAGCACATGACTGATTTGTCAAAGTGGCCGTTACTGAACGAATACTGGTCAGAAAACATATGTAATCGACACAAAAAGGAGATAAATACAATACTGTCAACTCTGTCAGTATCTTTTGGTTATCGACAAACATCCTATCTCTAGACTAATTCTACTATTTTCAATGACTGGTCATTATTTATTTATTTTGGTCAACCAAAAACTGTATATACCGGTACAATTATAAAAATGTTTTTCTATTAACTAAGGTTAGTATTACAGTTCATTATTGTATAGCACCGAGGCTCCATGAAAGTAAGAATCAATACAAATTTGCACTAAAACTGCTATAAAATTAAAATCAAAACACATTTAAAAAAAACCTATTCATAAAGATTAATTACATCATTATGACAACTACACCAAGGCAATGTCATTACTATTGTACTAAAATTTCATAATCTCCTAGATTCATAATGGTCAAAAAAAAAAGTTAATATAATAGCAAATTAGAACTTGTGTACGAGATTATCAAATACAAACTGTTTTTCCAATGGATTGTCCGTGGCACGCCATCGAACAATCATAATGACGCGTTTCAATTAGGAGATTACTAAAACTCTCAAAATCAATGACCGGCCATACTGATATAATTACTCGTACGTTGGCAAACTTGGCGCCTTTAAAACCCACTAGTGCCCAACAAAACAAACTCTCACTCTAAAAACAGACTACAGTCGAAAGAAACAACCAAAGAGAATCGAAAGACTACGTCTTTGCAATCGTGTTAGCAGTTAGATTGTTCCAAGATTAGATGAGTGCACCAATGTAGGGCGAGGATTGAAATAGCCGCTTGACCAAGGAGCCTTGGGACCCATCTTTGATAACTGGTGACACGCAAACGTCAGTCATCGTTGTGCGCGCAAAATCTTTCACGAACGTGTAAGGAAAAGACGCATTTGCACCGGTTTTTTTTTTCACCGTTAGTGATAATAGTGAAACAAATTAAAACAAAATTGTTTCGTATTTTAAAAGTGGCATTTTTAGTGCGGCCTGGTTTGACGGATTTTTCAAATAACCCAAGTAATAACGGCAAATCGCCAATTTTCGCAAGCCGTTTTCCTAATATCTTTATTAGGTAAATCAAATATACCTCATATTTTAGGATGCTTGAATAGATGTATGAAATTCAGGCTGGATACTTCGACGTAGAAACTGTAACTATGAATTTAACACATTATTTAACGCAATCGTTTTTCTTTAGTTATATTGACTGGCCTGTTAGTGTAGTGGTTAGTGACCCTGACTGCTAAGACTGAGGTCGTGGGTTCGATTCCTACCCATGACAAATCTTTGTGTGATAAGCACGATCATTTGTACTGTGTCTGGGTGTAATTTATCTATAATATGTATGTATTTAGAAATATATATATTTATTTATTTAATATTAGGTTGGGGAAAAAGTCTTTTCGCATTATAGTATGTATGAACTTGTAATAAAATCTCTTTGGCTATACTATTTGTATCTGGCTGGTTTTGGTATCATTGAAAGTTTAAATTTTAAAGAACATAATTCCAAATTCAAATTAGGAAAATGTGTGATTTTCATTTGTTTTTCGTACCGTCAAGATGAGTGAATCTAATGAAGAAATTCGATACATTTTAAAATTTTATTACAAAATAGGTAAAAATGCAACGCAAGCCGCGAAAAAAAATTGCGATGTTTATGGACCTTGTGTAGTGTCTGTGAGAGTAGCACAAATTTGGTTTAAGCGTTTTCAATCCGGAAATTTTGATGTCAAAGATGCACGTCGCTCTGGTCGCCCTATTACGGATAAAATGGATGTCATTTTTGAAAAAGTGGAGCAAGATCGGTATACCAGTAGTTACGACGTAGCTGAAGAACTGGAAATTGACCACAAAACAGTTTTGGCGCATTTGAAAAAAACTGGGTACACAAAAAAGCTCGACATTTGGGTACCTCACGAGCTCACTGAAAGAAACCTAATGAACCGTGTACTCATTTGTGATTCTTTATTACGACGTAATGAAACCGAACCATTTTTGAAGAAGCTGATAACTGGTGATGAAAAGTGGATCACGTATGACAAGAACGTGCGAAAAAGGTCGTGGTCAAACGCCGGTCAGGCTTCACAGACTGTGGCGAAACCCGGGTTAACTCGCAACAAGGTGATGCTGTGTGTGTGGTGGGATTGGAAGGCCATTATTCATTATGAGCTGTTACCACCAGGCAGGACCATCGATTCTGAACTCTACTGCGAACAACTGATGAGATTAAAGCAAGAAGTTGAGAGAAAGCGGCCGGAATTAATCAACAGAAGGGGTGTGGTTTTTCATCATGATAACGCTAGACCTCACACATCTTTAGCCACCCAACAAAAATTAAGAGAGTTTGGCTGGGAGGTGTTAATGCATCCGCCGTATAGTCCTGACCTTGCACCTTCAGATTTCCACCTGTTTCGGTCTCTTCAGAATTCTTTAGGCAGTGTCAGGTTAACATCACGAGAGGACTGCCAAAACCACTTGTCGCGGTATTTTGACCAGAAGTCCCAAAATTTCTATAGCAATGGGATCATGTCCCTACCTACAAGATGGCAAAAAGTTATCGAACAAAATGGTACCTACATACTTTAGTTAAATGTAAATAAACTTTATTAAAAAATGTTTTGAATTTTCTTAAAAAATGCCTAGAAACGTTTTCCCCAACCTATTACTTCACGCACACAAATGTACAGAGGCGGACTTAACCCTTATTTCGAATTTTTCCGGTAGGATGGACAAGTACTTTTGATAAATCTGTTGCTGTACGATAGTCTAACATGTCACAGAAACCCAATTTTTATCATAAAGTAAAATTAACGTTTTAAGAACTCCGTCGAAATAAGGGTTAATGCCATAGGCATTTTCTACCAGTCAACCTTTGGGTGGTGCAGAGACAAAGAGTGGTAGGTGCAATAAATTTGGTGAACAAATATTTAAAATATAAACGCATAAACCTATTTAAACCATAAATACAATATACATACCTAACTATATATAAATATATACACCCATAAATATATATAAATAAATGATCTTACTAAAATCAAGTAAGACAAACAATGAAGAAACATTACCGTTGTAATGAAACAGCCAACTTTTTGCGAATGTGCTCGCGAACTTTAACTTTGAAAGTCAATCGGTTGGGTGCCATCCTGATTTCTTGGGGGAGCGCATTCCACAGAGAGATAGACTGGACAAAGAAGGAAGAGTGAATGAAGTCTGTGCGATGACTGGGACATTGAAGACGATTCTGCGATGAGCGTAGATTTTTATGATGGTTAGCGCAAATGTACTGAAAGTGGGAGGCAAGATACACAAGGAAAGAGGGAGAATCAAGAAATGAAAACAAGGTGGTCAGCGCTCTTTGCTCTCTGCACTGACGTATGGGCAACCACTTAAGAAGTGACCGATGCGCAGAGACATGATCATATTTACGCAGATTGAAAACGAATCGAATGCAGTTATTTAGAAGACGGTCAAGTTTGACGAGGAGATCTGCATTCAGGTCATAGTAGCACACATCACCATAATCGATGATAGGCAAATTACAATGTATATTTATCAGTTGTCTGGTTGCCATACTACAGGCTCTGCCTAGTTTGGGATCAGATAACGGTGTGTTGGTTGTCCTAAGATATTTATTTAAATTTATATTCATGTCAAACAAAAAATTTACCGTTTCATAGAAAGCTGCAAAACCTACGCGGTCAAAACTATAGGAACAACATTTTTTTAATAACTTACTAAAAGTTTCAACACAGTTGAGTTCAGAATCATGTACGGAATCAACAGTAACAGTTTGAGCAGCGATATCCCCTGCCCCACTATACACTCTTAGCCACGTATTTCTTTGGCATACGTTACTAAAATAGCAGACACAGTGATTCCCCCTTACCCTGTAGGACCAACGGCTACTTATCACAGGCCTAATCGACCGAGAAATCGGCCAAACTTCGCATTCAATACAGCACATAGTGCCTCATCTATTTTTGTAGGCATTCGAACTACACGTCATCCCCTCTGAATCTGTTTTTACTGGAAAACAAGTAGTGTATTGATTTTCAAAGGGCTGGGCCGCTGTCGAATGGCTGTGACAACATAGTTGTAATCTAACTGATCTAATCTGACGGTAAGTTCTTACACAGAACAATAGGACGAGTTTCAGACACAATAGAGGTCCTGCATGGTCAGCTAGAATGTACGAATTACAAATATTTACGTAGTTAGTATCTACTGCACGCAGTTTCGTCCGTGTGGAGGACGGAAACTATATCGGGACCATACTACCGATATAAAAGTACGATGACAAGGCTTGTGCAGTCCTTAATTTTCTCTATCATCGATTATGGTGATGTGTGCTGAACTGAATGCATATCCCTTCGACAAACCTGATCATCAACTCAATAACTGTATTTGATTCGGTTTCAAAGTGCGTAAATATGATCATGTCTCTAAGCATCGGTCACTTTTATAGTGGTTGCCCATACGCCAGCGCAGAAAGCAAAGAACGCTGACCACCTTGCTTTCATTGCTTGATTCTCCTTGTCTTCCCTTAATTATCTAGCCTGTCACTTTCAGTACATTTACCTAACTACAGTAGAAATTTACGTTTATCGCACAATCGTGTCCTACAATGTACCAATCACCGCAAAGACTAAATTCACTTTTCCTTCTTTTTTCAGTCTTCAAATTGCCTATGGCATTAAGACCATCTCTGTATATCTGTGTGATTCGTTTTAGAAAAATTAATAAAAAGTATTCAATGTCCTTACCCAGGTCACGGTCTGTCTCATGCAAATCCTTTGTGCCATCAATATTTGAGAAGGTATCAACGAGCCAATTCTCGTTATTAAAAAACGTTTAAAATCTAGTCGTAATTTCATCTTGGCAACAAACAAATGTCATAAAGTATGGATACCGAGATAATTTTGACTGATACACAATGAGATCAGACTGGGCACGTTCTTAAAATTTCGAGAATAGCCCTCAGAGTTAGGTACTTTCGCAATGATAATGTCAATATTGATTCGTACGCTGACATCATGTGAATCCGGTTGAAGGAGTCAGGAACTAGCAGACATAAATAACAAAACTTCGTCATACACTACGATTCATACACGTGGAATTAATTTTCAAACACGCAACAGGAAAGCTATCGAAAAACGTGCTTGTTAACCAGTAAAAGAACAATTTGTGATTGCGCCGGAGTAGCGAGTACTAACGACGCCGACGTCTGTTGAACACCCCCAAGCAAGAAAAACGACATTATTTTCTGAACATATTATATATCTGGCGTAATATGAATCATCTCTGCCTAACCCTTAACGCAAAAAACAGGCGTGATGGTATGTAAGCACGTAATTTTTATTTGAAAAAAATTAACAACACTACATAATTAAAAAAAAAAACCTATGTAGAATCTTACACAATGATAGAATTTCAATTTTCCCGAAAATAATTTTTCCTTCCACGTTCATCTATCAGTGACATTGCTGACCGAGAGGTAAATGAACCGCCTGGAAAATATTATTTCTCGAAAATCGATCATTTTATTACGTTTGACTGGCCTGTTCGTCTAGTGGTTAGTGACCCTGACTGCTAAGACTGAGGTCGTGGGTTCGGTTCCCACCCAGGACAAAATATTTGTGTGATGAGCACAATCATTTGTTCTGTGTCTGGGTGTAATTTATCTATAATATGTATGTATTTAGAAATATATAAGTATATTTATCAGTTGTCTGGTTAACATAGTACAGGCTCTGCTTAGTTTGGGATCAGATAACAGTGTGTTGGTTGAAAAAAAAAGCAAAAAGTATAGAGAAGCCAGACTCAGTGATGTTAAGTCTTACCAACGGGTAACGTGTTGCCCAGTTACTGGGTTGTGGAGGTCAAATAGGCAGTCGTTCCATGTTACTAGTATTCAGCTTTCTTCGGGTAGACAAGAAGCCGACGTCAACAAAGTTACGAAAAAACTAGGCCAATTATGAACTGCGACAACCGCTTACGGCAAAAAACATAGGTACGCACGATACAAAATGGTGATTCGGCTAAGCAGCAGATGACTCAAAATACAAGTAACAAATTCGAGTAGGTTTCAACCGTTGTCTGCGGCGGCAGGGCATACGCGGCGGGTGACTAAAATCGACCGGGAAGGTGCTCCGCAGGCGATTGCCCGTAATATTAAGGTCGACGTTTTGAAGCTAAACGAAGTAGCCACCTGTAATTTTTATCGACAACGTTTTATCGATAAATCCACCAAAATATGAAGTGATCTAACAGCGTCATTCACTAGTATCAAGTGGAATGACATCTCTATGTAGTCTGTGATGGCAACTCACTTCAAGCTGATTTCAGCTAAGTTTTCACGGAGACACTTTTACAGAACAGACCAGCAAACGGCGGTTCCTGCATACTTTACGATTGTAAATTGAATAAAATCCATAAGAAGCTTCACAAGCAACGCTAGAGGATGTTGGTAACTCTTGAAAAGAGATGAACTTAACATCATAAACAAGCCTAATCTTCCTCACCCCACACGGAGTACAGTCAGAAGCAATAATTAATTCCCATGTGATTTATGCGAATATTATGCGAGCACATACATGTACAGTCGGCCCCAACTCCGAGTGTCTACCGCGCGTTAGATTTATGCATCTATGTTAATACATGCTGATGTAACAAGGAATACATTTGCGTTTATAAATAAAAACGGTACAACGTTATCTTTGGTGAGCGGATTTTAAAATTCTTCGTTTTCAGGTGCATTTTTATTTTTGTGATTTATTCACGTACTTGATTATTAGTGTTGTAACTTTGTGTTTCAACGGCACAGTGTAGATAACTCTATGTTTTATGCAGAATGTAGATAAAAATATAATGGTTATACGCTATGAAAATACAAATTATGGCCATATTGTTACTCTAAGAGACTTAAAATCACTGTCCATACTAAAATAATTGTGGCTAATAATAATGTAGGTGCTAATAATAAATCCACAAACTGTTTTGCCCGTTTATTGCTTGTTATTCCGTACTGAAAGCATTCAATTCTTCATCTCCGAGATGGTTACGTGAGATACAAATGACTTAGGGTTGATTTTCAATCTTCAGGTAACTTTATCTGGAGAATAATTATTGTGGTGGTTATGTAATCTGACAATTGAAAAATTAATGCCCGAAAGGTATAATAATCAAAAGTTTAAGGACCCCGTGCTCCGAAAGGATGCAACCGAGATAACGCAAAGATGATGATGATGATGAATCAGAAGTTTAAGAGCAAGTACCTATACATTACAGTTAACCATTCACGAGAATTCCTCTAAGTAGCCGAAGACAAAGAGCCTAAAAAACGCAACAGACCAAGGTGCAATATTTTATTAATCCTTCAACAACACTTTAGCATCGCAAACGACGGGCGGATATGTCAGGTGAGGGCCAGTCTTGATGGCCGCGACTTACGATTTGTAAGTCATAAGTCCGAACCCAAACAGGTCAATTATTTCACCACCATAGCTCTCAAAAGGGTGAACAACTTCGTGATGAAACCGGCAAGCTCTAGAAGTAAAAATTCAACAACCAACCCACACTAGGCCCGCACTCCTTTCACTGACATGTGTGTGTCCAAGCTGTGCATGCACATTAATGGCAACATGTGGAATATCCTAAACGACAGACTTCATAAATCTACCCCGTTCGGAAGTATAAAGAACATGGGTGTACCATAGCTTCGATTTAAACTACAATGGTTAAGCCATGGTAGTTTAAATCGAAGCCTTAAATAAAAGCTTATTTAAAATTTTCAAGTTAGCCATAACAGTTATGGCACTGACTCCAAGAAACTTCTTCATGAATCAATTTAAAAATGATAAAGTACCTACATTAGCACTCAATTTTTTCGAGATTCCTGTAACTTGTTATACATGCGACGGCTGCCTCGCGTGCCATTCATGTGCCATTCATTCAGTTTCCAGGGGGTGTGCCAAACCGGCTACATTACTGGCGAAAACACAGTTACTGGCATGCTAATAACATACTTAACTTATTTGTTGCACACACTAAGTGCATGTTTCGGTATTAATATTTTTGTTTTGTTTGAAGTGTATTTAAACAATAAGCTGAATTTGCACCTTTCTTTTTGCAAGTATTACGCTTTCTGAAGAATCTATCCTCGTCTCTAGGACGAGGGACTATCTCATTATTTTTTAGTGCTCCACCCGCTAAGCGGTGATAAGGCCTCTGAAGAACCCCGTCACAATACGTGCCGTGGCCAAAACGACCACCTCCTGTATCTCTGACCTAGTGGTTTAGCGACAACTTGTCTACTATAGGTACCGTAATTATTGCTCTACTCAATGTTACAGAAATGATCTCCATAATCATTATTTCCTACCCTTGTCCTAACCTTTGTCCACTCAATCATTCACTCCTTTTTTTTCATAGTAACCCTCACACATCACTTCCATATTTTCTTTGGTCTTCAGAAAGTTTTCAGAGAGAATTTCCATGCAACAAAAAAAAAAAGGCATGCAATGATAAATTGACTTGGTTCACCTTGCCGACTCATCAGGATGTTGACTCCACTCCATCGGCTACTCGGGAGGATGGTCAAGTAATCAAATAAACTGACTTGGTAGCAATAGCTCAAGATATTTAGAACTCAAGTGTGGCACAACAGAGACGGATAGCTGTCACGGTTTCATCAACTGGAATGCAAGTTCGCAATTTTTTATAATGGGTCTTGAATGCATCTTGACCCCTTGACTGAGTTTCGGGAGCCGTTATTACGTCGTAGCTTAATTCGTAAATTGGATCAATTTCAATTGAACATCACTGACCTTGGCGAAGGTAAACATCTTGAGGAAATCTGGACTTATAATCAATACTAATATTATAAAGCTGAAGAGTATGTTTGTTTGGTTGAACGCCTTAATCTCAGGAACTACTAGTTCGAATTGAAAAATTCTTTAAGTGTTGGGTAGCTTATTTATTGAGAAAAACTATAGTAAAGTAAAGTAAATTTATTAAGAACAAGTTAACAGACACGATAAGCACAGAATGAAATTAAGACACAAAGATTGGACATTACATCACACTTCAACCCAATGAAGCGGACCAACAATGATAAATGTTGCAAAAACCGGGATAATGTATTCCTTTTGAGAGCTTCCATTGCGTGCGCTGCGTAAACGGTTAAAATAATGCAACATTTATGTATGACAGAATTATTTCTCTTAAAATGATCTAAAAACTTCTCCTATGGCCTATTTATCAAGTAAGGTATAACGTCACGACAGAGCACTCAGGCAGGAGCCCAAAAAAAAATTCCCTAATACGAAGATCTCGCACGGGCAGGCGATTCGATGCAACGCGATGGGTCGGGGGTGCAAGAATACTAAATCGATGTATAAATAATATATAGGTCTGGGATATCGGAAAGCGTATTATGAAACTCAAATGTTGAGTTGGCCCGGACACCTGGCAAGGCGCAGTGATTACAGGTGAAGTAAGGCTGTGAAAGAGTGGTGACCAAGATCTGGAAGACGAGACGGATTGGTCCGGCGGCGAGATGGGCAGACGACATTGTTGCCATCGCAGGCAAAATCTGGATTAGACAGAAGCGTGGGGATTGGTACAAGAAAACAGAGGCCTATGCTACTGTTGCGCAGTGGGTGAAGTTGGGATGTGGATCAAAATCAAAATCAAAAGTCATTTATTCAAATTAGGCTGAGGATCAGCACTTTTCGAACGTCAAAATTACAAAAGACAGTCCCCCCAAAACGCCCACCCGTCGCGCACTTCCTAGTGCTTTAGCTGGGAAGAAGAAGTGGCCAACAAACTCCCCAGCAGCACAGCTGTCTGTCCAGTTAGAAGGACTTGATTCTATACAATGGTATATAGTAAAACATTAAGAGACACAAATTAAATTAAATGATTTGCTATATGCCAGCTAGCCAACCCAATATACCAACAAATAAAATGAAAACTATACTCAAGCATAAGCAAAAAAAAATATGTATATAGAAACATGGCTGCAAAAATAAAAAACTGGCATAAAGGGCGTGACAGCAGGATGATGATGATATTGATGTCTGAAATCGACAATTCACCTTAAGCAAATGTTTACCACACGGTAATATTGATTACGCCTTCTTTGTATGAGAATAAATCTTTGGTCAGCTGTGGGACAGGAATAGGCTGGTATGTTCATCACCGCCTCAATTTGCCATGTAATAGGATAACATACCCTGTTACATTTTCGTCATTTCAGAACAAAAATCAGAACCAACATCAATCTATACTAATGTTATAAATCTGAAGAGTTTGTTTATTTGGTTGAACGATATAATCTCAGGAACTACTGATTGGAATTGAAAAATTCTTTTAGTGTTGGGTAGTCCATTTATTGAGGACGGCTATAAGCTATATAATATTACGCTTCGACCAATAAGAGCTGAGCAGCAATGAAAATTGTTGCAAAAACGGAGAAAATGTATTCATTTGAGAGCTTCTGTTGCGTGCGCACGGACGATTCGATGCTACGGGGAGGGTCGGGGGAGCAAGAAATCTAACCCGGACAAAATCGCGGGCAGAAGCTAGTGTTTTTACAAGGAATGAACCTGATTAGGCAAAGAATGATGCCATTTTTGGTACCCCTTTTCAATAGCCATGTCTTGTGTTGGATAGATCTTTTTAAATTTGAAAGACGTTATTATGGCGCTTTACTCCAAATCCTTGTCTCTTCAGAGTTACTGTGCCAAACAAGTCTGTTTAAGCAACACACAAATAAGGTTTTTCTACACAAGTTGGGAAAAAGCTAGGCAGGTGATAATTGAATACATTACATACAAAACATTACGCCTTCCTTTTAATAATTAATAGGAATCGTCGTAAAAGATCGTAAATAAGATGATCGGATACTACGAAATGTAGGTATGAGAATAGTTCTATGCGCATTCTGACTTATCTAGTAGATACTCCAATTTTTTTGGTTCACCGTACTTTCCCAAGATACAAGTTTGTTTATTTTACTTGTGGTCCCAAAATACTACTAAAAATATTTATTATATTAATAGGTTGAATCTGGGTCCGCGGTTCCGGTCCCGAAAGCCTTTACCTTAGTTGGTTCAAAAGTACGTTTGAACCCACTAAACTGCGTAGATGGCAACAGAAAAATAAAATTTAAGAATTACTTAACGATTTTCTAGCTGGCTGTACGATTTTCCCAAAATCTGTGGATGCACTTCACAATCTATACAAATAAATAAAATTGAAGTATCTATTTGTAATTTCAAATTATTAACTTTTTACTAATTGCATATGAAAGTAATGTTGTTTACATCCAAAATTCATTTTTTGTCTAAAATTTTCGTCTGTTTGTTTGTTTGTTCCGGCTTATCTCTGAAACGGCTGTACTGATTTTGACGGGACTTTCACTATAGGCATATAGTTGATTTGTTCCAGGAGCACGTTCCCGTGGGATAATTTCGAATACCGACGCGGACGGAGCCGCGGGTTGCAACTAGTCAGTCAATAAGTTCAGCCCCATTTAAGAACGTTCCCGTTTAAAAAAAGGTAGCTTCCCTTACTGCGTCGTCTCGACTTCCACCCTGTATTACTCAGATCAGACAAGGAAATAAGACAAGGGTTACTGGAATTCCTGTAGTAAATATTAACACCTAATAATAATCATTTATTCCTATTGGAGTGGGTACTAGCTTACATACATTTCGTGACTTCATTGTTTTGTGTTTAAGCCCATTTCCCTCGCACCTTGACTTTTTTATTTTGCTTTTTCTTTGCGATAATCCGAATGAGATATTATATTACGCACAGGTCGCAATATGAGTATAGGGTCATTGCATTCGTAGCACGTGGCGTTTTGAGTGTGTTATAAACTTCTTGCCATCGGACTATTCTTGAGATTCCTTACTTACGAGGATGATAGCCAAATGTTTCTTTAATCATGCTATTCACTAACGAATTTATACAAATTAGAAGCAGGCCGACGCGAATAATTTATAACATTTCGAATATTAGGCACCGGAGTAATCACAACATAACACACAAGGCCTGTATTTTCCGGATGAGTGGAGAGCAGAGCTGAATAGCACTATTCACCTCTTAAACATTAACACCCTTTTGGCTTCGACAGGTACATGAGAAGCTGTAAGCGTGACTTGAGGAATTCGCTGAATATGAGAAACACGGGAGCAGTCTTTGTAGCGACGCTTGGGGTTCCCCATGCGTCGCCACAACGATCCCGTCCACTGCTAGATATAAACATATGAAGCCTTTGTTTATGTCCAGCAGTGGACGTCTTTCGCTAGAAATTATGATGATTATAATCTGAGTTTTATTAACCCTCCCCGTATGTTGCACAAATATGAACATATAGGCTACTTCGAGATTAAACAATTTATACAATTTGAACGCTTCCGTGTCTTCAATTAATTGCTCAAGACCAACAGTTTCAAGAATAAAATTAGTTTGACGGGCTCTGTGTATTTCCTGTTTTCGTGGGTGACTCCTGAAAGTAATTAACAAATTTGTTGGATTCCCGTGAAAGGTATTTTTGTACCACGTTCAATGATTTTATAGGTACTTGTACCGGAGTACTGCAATTATAGTAAAGTACCTATTGTAGTGCATCTTAATAACATCAACAGCATTTTATATTTTACAATGTTCCTAATGAAAATAACTATTTATTTTATATAATAAAATGTTATGAACCTCACAAATACTCTACATTTTAGTAATTTTAATTGTTATTATAAATTATTCATGTAAGAAATATTTTAATTATAATTAATACCTGCACAAATAAATTTATTTTATTAAATTAAATAAGAACAAAAAAGTTGAAAAAATACTTCGGGTAGGTCGATGGTAAAATCTGATGATTCCGTTATTTTAATAAATTCGGGCAGATAACACTTTTAACAGGATGAGAGTGTTGTGATCATAATGGAGATTTACCAATTCCTTCCTTAGATATTCTCATCAACACGCACTTGGGTAAACCTAGATATGCAAAGCCTGCCTCACAGGACGAATCATCATGCAGGACATCCCGAGGAGACCATTGTCCACTGACCTTTATTCAACAGCCTCCATCTCCGCCACAGACACTAACCAGACGCTGGCGCACCTACACCGGACACAGTTCATCGCTAACACTCCGACGGCACCGGCGACGCGCCGGACGCAACACGGACACGACACGGCACTCGGAAGGGACAAGTCTGACCTATTTGTCTTGTTAAAAAAATAAACAAATCGATAGACCGGAGCAAAGCGAGCGTCCACCGACAGGAAACCGGGATAAAAGCGAGGTGCCTCGTCCGGTCCTCGGAGACGAAGGGAGGGTTGCGGGGGTGGCTGCCGGAAGGTGAAGCTCCGCCCCGGGGCGGGGCCTGGGCTCGCCTGCGCGGGTTATCCCGGGTCGGCTCAATGGTAGTAGAGCAGAGACGTTCCGCTTACGGACTGGTATCAAGTACCAACTTTTTGGACTCTTTGTACTCTTACATAGACATTGTGTGCTATCTTTTGAAGGTGAAACTAACACTTGAAAGTTATACCTTTTATTTATGTCTTCGTCGCCGACTGTATATAACATCCCTGAATTTTCATGTTTTCATTTTCGCATACCTATTTAGTTTTTCTTAAAGCTTCTCGTAATGTTTCCCAATGGTAAGTGATTTACCTAGATAGGTACTGTTTTTGATAATTACGCACATTTGCGGCACAGCAGTTCCCAAAAACTCCCTAACCGTAACTAGAAAATTTGAACAGCATATTTTCACAGTCGCGGGGTAGAGAGCCGCTCGTTCGACCCGCGTTCAAGCTTCACGAGTTCATCGCATCAAACAAAACTTCTATCAGATGTTTAAATTGAATACAATAATTACCCTTAGTGCTATACGAAATAAAGAAACTTTCATTCGTTTAAAATCAACATAGTTATGTATGTCTTCCTTTTAAGATTCGACTCCCTACAACTTTTTAATTATAATCAAATTTAAATAATATATCGATATTAAAAAGTTGAAGAGTTTGTTTGGTTGAACATACTAATCTCAGGGACTACATATATGTTGGATAGCCCATTTATCGAAAGAGGCTATGTTCTATATAACATCAAGCTAGGACCCTTAGGAGCCGACCAAAAAGTGTCGAATACGAAGGCCCCACACGGGCCGGAGATTCGATACGACGCGGTGGGTCGGGGGCGCCAGAAATTTAACGCGGACGAAGTCGCGGGCAGAAACTAGTATAGCATAAAATGATAATCAGCTTATAACTGTTCCCACTTCTGGGATACAGGCCTCATCTTTTCGAGAAGGAGTGGGGTGTAATCTACCACGCGGGTTTAGTGGGGGTTGGTAGAAGTCACATGTTATCGAATTTTCGGTTATAGGTCATTTTTGACTGGCCTGTTAGTCTAGTGGTTAGTGACCCTGACTGCTAAGACTGAGGTTGTGGGTTCGATTCCCACCCAGGACAAATGTTTGTGTGATGAGCACAATCATTTGTTCTGTGTCTGGGTGTAATTTATCTATAATATGTATGTATTTAGAAATATATAAGTATATTTATCAGTTGTCTGGTTACCATAGTACAGGCTTTGCCTAGTTTGGGATCAGATAACAGTGTGTTGGTTGTCCTAAGATATTATTTATTTATTATTATTATTTCGGTTTTGTTACGATGTTTTCCTTTGCCGTTTTGAGTGTAGTGGTGATGAAATTATTTACACAAAGTAAAACGTCTGTCGGGGTCTGAACCTGAAACACACACCTGAAACTCTTCAGTCGCAGCTACTCCACTGTACGAAGAACGAAATTTTTAATTCTTCCATAACAGTGCAATGCCACCAAAATTCGTCAAATAATGACAAAAGAAAATTTAAAAAAAAACACCAAATCTACGATTCAGCTCGATATGTTTAGCTTGCTGACTGCCCATCGTACTAATGTTCCTGTCGGTTGTACGCCGTACGGTCACCTAAAAAGATAAATAACCAAGGTCGTCGGTTATAGTCGTAGTTTAGTAGGCAGCGGATAGATGTTTTCGAATAAAAATTTAATTTAGCAAACAGAAAACAATCAGTTCATTTATCTAATTAATTTTCATGAGAAAACATCCATCGGTTTCTTAATAACTTCAGTTATATCCGTTCCGACCCTGGTTA
The DNA here is from genome assembly GCA_947507805.1 of Aporophyla nigra. Lineage (NCBI taxonomy): Eukaryota > Metazoa > Arthropoda > Insecta > Lepidoptera > Noctuidae > Aporophyla > Aporophyla nigra. Next base: position 3,661,779 of record OX382291.1, on the reverse strand, counting down.
TTTATCTCTTTTGGCAGTCACCAAAACAAACAAAACTAAACTAAAAACAACAAAACTAAAAGAACAGTTTTTTTTTTACCAAATGGACTCTTTATGTCAATTTGCCGAGTTATGCCATTCCATACAACTGTTAAAGACAATTGGTATCTCTTAGCACACCAGTTATTTTGGGATTTTTTAATTATGTATCGTTTCATTATTAAGGGTACGTATGCTGTTTTGGATTTTAATTTCTTTAATTTCGATGGTCCCTATTAACAATGTCGGTTATGCATTTTTACCAATATTCACTTTTTAACAATACATATAAAGATCAAGGCAAATTTGAACATCCACACATCCGCAGTCTTATAATTTTTTTTTTATCGCCAAAACAAACTTTGAACTGTTGTACTGAACAGTAGTCTTTTTGTGGACCCGACATTGTTAATAGGGACCATCGATTTATATAAAAATTGAATATTGGTAAAAATTTATAACTGACATTGTTAATAGGGACCATCGATTTGATACTCAATTTGTATAACAAATTATTTCCCTGACTATGCTAAATCTTGTCTGTGGTCGAGCCAAGTTGATAGCGCTGCATCGGCGCCCCAAACAGGTTAGCTTCTCAAACCTCTCCACGCTTTGATAACATGACAATATGTATCTACGAGGTGCTCCCACTATACTTCTCCTTCTTAGCGTGCTGATGGCAAAAATACCACTGAAAAATATGCAAGAATAGTTTTAAATAAATACAGTTACGCGAATACCGTTCGCTGACGCAGCCATCAGGTCTTCACGTGTGCAGAGTGACAGGGCATGCGGTACATGAGGGTAGGTGAGCCATAGTCTATGGAGAGACGCCGTATACACACCGGAGGTTAGAGCCATCCATGGACCCCCACTAAAGAGTTGAAGCCGTGTGTATGATTCGTGTTGATGCGTTGACATGAGAACTGCTGAGCTGCAAGAAAATAATTTTTGATTACATTTGCTTTTCCCATTTATGTACGGGACGACGTCTATTTTGACCGGGTGCAGCTTAGTACCATTTTTTTACATGGAGAGAATGCCTGAATTACCGGTCCTTTTTTTTTGTTGGTGGGAAAACATCAAATGACGTGTCCCGCTCTGGGCGGAGCGGGAGGGCGTGTCAGACTTTTACTGACTAAAACCCATTCGTGTTCCTTCAGTTGCCTATATGCCAGGGCCACGGTATCTCTTTCGAACAAATCTCGCGACCCTGACAGAAATGACCGATCCTGACCTGCACAACCTCCTAATGACTAGGTATCACGCGATATCTTCTTCTTGGTAAGATTGGTCGTCAGACTTTAGGGCTTGTAAATAACCGTAATACCTGTTAAAGATCTAGAAATGACAGCTGGTATGAACGGCTTAACCCCAGAGTACTAATCATTGCCTGAGAGGCCGCCAGTACCGGTATTTTTGTATTAATATGGCGTTGCGGGTACGCATCGTGTTGTACGTTGCCAACTCAGGATAACCCACAACGCGTTAGAGGGCTGTTGGAGGCGTCCGGCGCACTCACTCCGTGTTACCGAGATAATGACTACGCGATCTCGTCGGTTATTATTAGGAAGTATTATAAAGCGCAAGTTTTCGACTGAACGTTTGTAGGTTTTTACTCTGTGCTGTTTCTAGTATTTGGCATGTATTCGTTCATACATAATATTATAGCCTTAATAAAAAAAAATGCACTGTCAGACTTATAGTTATTTAGTATATAGATTGCCTATTATTTCGTGTAAAGATGCTTTTTTATTGATTTATATATTTTTAGTCAAAATCATTGAAAACCTTATAAGTACGAGAAAGGAGTCTACGTTTCGCTGCTATTCTCCTCTTTTCTTCCTCAGCAACTGAGCTAGTCTAAATTCTTGAACAACTGATCCACGCCGTCTTTAAGTCGAAGTTATAATGAATATGTCAAAAATAAAGTTGATGACGAACAGCATCAAACTCAATGTAGAAAACTCTGGGGTGTGGATACTGAGTACGTCCATGTGTATATTTACCTATGCCAATTAGTATCCTTCCAACCGAGACAAGACAAGAAGTCGCTCAACGCACAAAAAATTCTTGGAAGAAATGTTCGCCTCTCATTAAAGGATCTCTCTCGCTTTCGCTACAACGAAAGCTCATGGAAATCTCCATTCTTCTCACCCTCACCAACGGAACACAGTCATGGCTTTAACAAAGCGTCAAAATTCCGCACTTGGAGTCTGCCAAGCCAACGGACTATGAAACGAAGTACCTATACTTGTTATCATTCGAACAAATGTTACAGTTTGTTACAGACCATTAGAAATTCTATACTTCTTTCCAAAACACAAATAGTGGGCGCTGGCCGCACAGCTGCTGGTCTAAAATGGGTCTAGGCTGGCTACATCTTTCGCATTCGCATTGGGACAGCAATATGCCAAAACCGCCACTCACTCTGGCTTGCTTATATTGGCCAGCTGGGGAAAACTCTATCGAGGATCAGCTCCGATCTTTTTCTTGACCCTACTGGCGGCTTGAGTGAAGATTCGCTAGACCAAGCGTGTTAATAGGAAGGGAGCATTCTAGTAAGATGCTGACAAGTATCTTGACCATACTTCCAAGATTATCCTGATAGCCGTGGAAAACCTCTTTTGAGGTTGAGGCTCTCCTCTTATGAGGAGCATAAGCACCTCAGGGCATGTTGTCCTTTTGTCACTACGAGACTATGTGCTAGCAACCGTTTTTGTCGATCCGTTGTTGAGTATGCAAGTCACTCTCTGCCATTTTATCTGTGTATTGTATACGAAATATTGTTCAGCCATACCATAGTCCTTCCACAATTCTAGATAATCAGTCCATTTCAGCCACCCAGTCTGATGGTACCTCATCTCAATAAAAACGTCGAACGGGCTAGTACGTTTTTAGTCCCTAGTACGCTTTCCAAAAGTCTGGGACAACAAGGTCTCGAAAAATATCACACAGTCGTAAAAGAAAAACTAATTTGATTTCGAGGCGGTCTTTACTAATAGTCGTAATAAAATAAGATTAGTATTCTAGGGTTAACGTATTTTCCGAGGCACGGACAAGTCTTAGTATATCCGTTCATTATAATGGACTGATTAATTATAAGCCTATATCATGACCTGCCAGGGTCGCGAGATCTGTTTGAAAGAGTTGCCGTGGCCCTGGCACATAGGCAACTGAAGGAACATGGGTGGGTTATGGTCAGTAAAAGTCTGACACGACCTCCCGCTCCGCTCAGAGCGGGAGACGTCTGGTGACATTTCGTGATTTCCCACCCAAAAAAAAAGGCTATATGATAACAACTTTCTCTCCTTACTTAGCCTTATTCTATTTCTTTTGGAGTCTGCTCTCCTTGTCAATCTTCGCCAGATGTTTCGGTTCTGGGTCGTCAAGTCATTCACTTGGGCCTGCTACAGGGTCCCACCCCATGGTGTCACAGGGGCCTATATCATGACAACTGCTGGAACATAAAATATACCGTTAATTTGAAAGAATACCGTTTAATCTTGGACACAGAACGTGAAACACAAAATACAAATATCAAAGTAAAAAAGTGAAAATGATTTGTGCCTCACGGGTGCGCTAAAATGGTTCATTTCAGCTTTCATGCCAGACAGTAGCTGTCTGACGCTGGTTTTTAACCGACGAAAAAAAAAACGAAGGAGGTTATCAATTCGACGCGTATATTTTTTTTTGTTTTTTTTTTTTATGTATGACCACGCTTAACTTTTTACATAGTAGTCTGATTGTGATAATTGATTTTGATAATTCTTTTTTCATTGGATAGGGTATACCTTGCCAAGTATTATTAGTACATAAAAGCTACAAAAAATCATAAAATTAAAACTTTTTAACAAAAAATTAAACCGCCGAAAAAACTGAAAAGCAATAAATAATAAACCTTAAAATTTTGAGTCGGCGCTGGAAAATCAATGAACAAAGATCACTCAAAGCACCGACTCATAATTTTAAGGTTTATTATTTATTGCTTTTCAGTTTTTTCGGCAGTTTAATTTTTTGTTAAAACGTTTTTATTTTATGATTTTTTCTAATGAATGACTGACAAGTGAAGAGAAGTACAAACACTCTCAACATGATGTCCCTCTATAATAAATAAGAAAAGCGCTACGTAGTTGCAGTGCAGTTTGAACTTAGATATATTCAATTTGTTTTTGAGTTTTATACTTTTAACTAGGCCGTAATTCCCGCGTTCTTAGCGACATTTGCCTTCATTGGTTTGGGTGTAATGGTGTTAAAACAAATTGCACAAAGTGGACACAGTTAAGTGCTCTTGCCTGGGATAAAAGTCATGACTTTACTGGTTTATATCCAATAAAATAGTGAATAGTGGTGATTCAGTAGCATCAAGACAAATTACACATAAAGTTGCACTATTAGAACAGAGGAGATCAGTTTTAACGCCAAGCAAAACCCCCATTTGCTAAGAAAATCTACGAAGTAATCAATTTGCCTAGCCCTTTTCCATCTATTCTAGAATCTGCTGTATATGACGCTAAAACGCTCATTATGATATCCACTCAAAAACGACCTGGTAACATAATATCTAGGTATCTGTCAGCCTTTTCTCAACTATGTTGGGGTCGGTCCAATCTAACCGCTTGCAGCTGAATCCCTGTATTTTACAAGAGCGAATGCCTACCTGACCTCGACGCCCCAGTTACTGTATAATACGATAGGAAAATCCACCATTCGTAGGTAATTAGCAATGCTCAATGAAAGGCCGGTAATCGCGGGGGACGCTCGGGGCGGGTCAGGCCACCCTCTTTAACGCCTCTGGGCGATAACAACGAATGCTCAACGTTTTTAAATACTTATTATTCACATGGTGACGTTTTTTCATTCGGGGATTGAACCTCGTACGAATATTTAGTATTATACTGAATCAATGGAGGGGTTTAGACCTTAATTTACGTATTCGACATCTAGTTACCTTTCATATTAAAGTATAAGTGGTACTCAGTAAAAACAAATCTCCATCAACAGTGTATCATCACACCATGTAATGATCCTATCTACTTAACCTACCAAAACAATTTCTCCCTGCCATTAACAGTTCCGACAAAATATAAAGATTTTTACACTAAAGCAGCTTATACTGGAAATGTATAGCTTAATGTGTCGCCGTGCGTAAACAAGCATCTGAGGGCGACGGCAGCGGCGTTGCAGTTGACAATAACCGCAAACGACTGTACCGCTGCGTTTGTAATTCCCAACGCGACGTCACAACTTCTTTAGCAGCGTCGCTTCCGAAAGTTTGGGGAAGTTTATTAAAATTCTAAAGAATACAAAGTCTTCATGATGATCTTAATTATGACTTATATTTTTCGTATGAAAATCGCACGCTAGGATTCGTCAACAAAATTCGTTAAAGATACGGTATTTTTCGGATTTCAGCGATGTAATCCCCTTAAGGCATTACTCTTACCAAACCTAGGTAGGTTTCTAAGCGTATTCAGTCAGTGATTAGGTAATCACTTTATGCCGGATGACTTCAAAGTGTTTTGTTTTCGAAATGCGGTGAATGATAGGGTGAACTGGCGGCCGTTCACGGAATTTATTTACTGTACAAGCGAGTGCAATTTGAATGTGGACTCCTGGAACTATCCACATTCGTACCCATTTTCCATCTTCGTCCGCATCACACGATCGAACCTATATACACAATACATTTCAGACTTCTTCTTAAAATTATAGGTACTCAGTTCTTATTCTACCAATTTGCGTGACAGCACACATCCCTCTTAATATTCTCATCTCAGCTGCAAGCAATTGCCTTACATTAATCGATTTTGTGGTCCTGCTTTCTAATTTATACAAGACAGCACCAGGGCCGGACTGGGGCTTTAATTCCGTCCGGGCATTTCACAGACAACCGGCCCTCTGCCATTCGTAACAGAAAACTATTGGTATAACCAGCAGCCCGACCGGCCCACTGGGCCTCCGGGCCATCGGGCATTTTCCCGATTTGCCCGTATGGCCAATCCGGGCCTGGACAGCACCTTCTGTTGTTTTGTATGAATCAGAATGTTGGGCCGCAATCTCCTGTACATTTAAGAACGTTTGCATTTTATTCTCAATCACAATCTGACATCTGACAATACAAAAAAACTGTAGTAGATCACGAAGATTCGGCATTACTTGTCGCTGAGATAAAATTGCGAACATCGCTGCTTAGATACGTTACGTGTATGAGACGACCATTTTTGTAAACATCGTTTCATACAGGATAAGTTTTTATCCAGTGCGCAAACTGTAACCATGAATTCAGCATATCATTCTAGACCCCCTTGCGCAGAAATTTTTCAGCGGTTAATCAAAAAAAAAATCTGCTGTTTCATAGAAAAATGCAATACCTACAGGTAGGAAAAAACAGCGTAATACTGAATTTAATTTAGAGACTGCACATGGCCCCATTAACTCAGATATAGAAATAGCTCAGGAATTTCAAAAATTTTTCGTTAATATTCCCGTTAAAACTACTGAAGCTTTAAATTCGTCACCCGCGCTTTCCGCTGCCTTACTCAAAAAGAATGTAGGGGCATGCCCTTTATAGTTTAGGTTTCAGCATACTAACCCCCAGGCTATTATAAAAGCTTTTAAAGATCTTAAAATTAAATCAACAGAAGATCTTTGGGGAATGTCTGTCAAATTTTGTAGTTCTATTATTGAAACCATTGCGCCCTATTTAGCTTTCATATTTAACACCAGTGTAGACCAAGGAGTCTTTCCGGATCTGATGAAACACAGCAAAGTAGTTCCTTTGTTTAAATCCGGTGATAGTAAAGAACCAAACAATTATAGGCCCGTGTCAGTTCTGCCAGTTCTCAGTAAGGTGTTTGAAAAGTTAATGCTCAATCAAATGTTACGTCACTTTAATAAAAACTCCATCTTTCATGAACACCAGTTCGGTTTCACCAAAGGGCGTTGTACCACCGACGCTGGTGTTACCCTAATAAAGAACATTTTTAACGCCTGGGAAGAAGCACAAGATGCCATTGGAATCTTTTGTGACCTTTCCAAGGCGTTCGATTGCGTAAACCATGAGACACTTTTGCTGAAACTAGAGCACTATGGAATTAGAAATACAGCTCTTGACTTAATAAGATCATACCTGAAGGATAGAATGGTCAAAGTCCAAGTAAACGGCGTAAACTCATTGGGGTCTGAAATGGCAATGGGCGTTCCTCAAGGCTCGATATTGGGTCCATTCCTCTTTTTAGTATACATTAATGATCTACCCCATCTACTTCCAAACCAACCGAAGATGGTGTTATTTGCAGATGACACATAATTGATATTTAAAATCGACAGACGGTCTCAAAATCTTGACGACGTCAATAACTCCATTCTTCAGGTCCAAGACTGGTTTACGGTAAATAATTTGGTACTTAATAAAAAAAAAACCAAGTGCATTAGATTTCAATTGCCTAATGTCAGAGGTAGCGAATGTGACATCTTATTGAATGGGGAAAAACTGGAATTTATTGATCAAACGGTTTTCCTAGGAATCACGCTAGACGAGAAATTACAATGGGGACCTCATATAACATCTCTTGCGGGGCGGTTGAGCTCGGCCGCTTATGCTGTTAGAAAGATAAGACAGTTAACAGATGTAGAAACCGCGCGTTTGGTCTATTTTAGCTACTTCCACAGTATTATGTCGTATGGCATTTTACTGTGGGGTAGGGCTGCTGACATTGAATCCATTTTTATTTTGCAAAAGCGAGCTGTCAGAGCCATTTATAATCTATGTCGCGGCGAATCCCTCAGGGAACTATTTAAAAGGATTAATATTATGACGGACCTTGCCAATTCATTTACGAAAATATTATGTATGTAAGAAAAAATCTACATCTTTTTAATAAAATAAGCGATAGACATAATTTTAATACTAGAAATAAAGACAAGATACATCAACCATTTTTCAGATTAGCAAAAGTACATACATCTTTTATGGGGTACTGTGTTAAATGTTACAACAAAATACCTTCTGATATTAGGTTGGGGAAAAAGTCTTTTCGCATTATAGTATGTATGAACTTGTAATAAAATCTCTTTGGCTATACTATTTGTATCTGGCTGGTTTTGGTATCATTGAAAGTTTAAATTTTAAAGAACATAATTCCAAATTCAAATTAGGAAAATGTGTGATTTTCATTTGTTTTTCGTACCGTCAAGATGAGTGAATCTAATGAAGAAATTCGATACATTTTAAAATTTTACTACAAAAAAGGTAAAAATGCAACGCAAGCCGCGAAACAAATTTGCGATGTTTATGGACCTAGTGTAGTGTCTGTGAGAGTAGCACAAATTTGGTTAAAGCGTTTTCAATCCGGAAATTTTGATGTCAAAGATGCACGTCGCTCTGGTCGCCCTATTACGGATAAAATGGATGCCATTTTTGAAAAAGTGGAGCAAGATACCAGCAGTTACGACGTAGCTGAAGATCTGGAAATTGACCACAAAACAGTTTTGGCGCATTTGAAAAAAACTGGGTACACTAAAAAGCTCGACATTTGGGTACCTCACGAGCTCACTGAAAGAAACCTAATGAACCGTGTACTCATTTGTGATTCTTTATTACGACGTAATGAAACCGAACCATTTCTGAAGAAGCTGATAACTGGTGATGAAAAGTGGATCACGTATGACAAGAACGTGCGAAAAAGGTCGTGGTCAAAGGCCGGTCAGGCTTCACAGACTGTGGCGAAACCCGGGTTAACTCGCAACAAGGTGATGCTGTGTGTGTGGTGGGATTGGAAGGGCATTATTCATTATGAGCTAATACCACCAGGCAGGACTATCGATTCTGAACTCTACTGCGAATAACTGATGAGATTAAAGCAAGAAGTTGAGATTATTGAAAGCGGCCGGAATTAATCAACAGAAGGGGTGTGGTCTTTCATCATGATAACGCTAGACCTCGCACATCTTTAGCCACCCAACAAAAATTAAGAGAGTTTGGCTGGGAGGTGTTAATGCATCCGCCGTATAGTCCTGACCTTGCACCTTCAGATTTCCACCTGTTTCGGTCTCTTCAGAATTCTTTAGGCAGTGTCAGGTTAACATCACGAGAGGACTGCCAAAACCACTTGTCGCGGTATTTTGACCAGAAGTCCCAAAATTTCTATAGCAATGGGATCATGCCCCTACCTACAAGATGGCAAAAAGTTATCGAACAAAATGGTACTACATACTTTAGTTAAATATAAATAAACTTTATTAAAAAATGTTTTGAATTTTCTTAAAAAATGCGAAGAAACTTTTTCCCCAACCTATTATATTGCAATTAAATGAAAGGAGGTTTAAAAGTCATATTAAAAGTACACTTTGTAAACGAGCTTATTACAAATTAGAGGACTACATCCAAGATAAGAACGCTTGGAAACATGCTGATCTCGCTCCATACGACAGTCTTAGAGTTTATCCAACTAGTTGCTAACTTAATTGTGTTGATAATATTTATTTTTTCTTCTATGACACTGTTTTACATTCTGTAATTACTGTAACTCACACACTGACAGTTTATATGGGTAGTTCATATAATTGTTTTTTTATTTTTTTTTTATTTAACTGCTTATGTTAATTTATTTTTATTTTCTTTTAATTTCAATTGTTGTGTATATGTATCATTTGCATCGTTGTATATGTAAGCGGGCACGCCCTTTATGCCTGGAGGCTTTAGTAAGGTTTTAAGTTCTGTTTACGATTTTGTTTCATTATTCATTTCAGCTTGAGTTTAGTTTTCAATGTTTTGTTGGTATAATGGCGTGTGCTAGCTGACATATGGCGAATAATGTATGTTTTGTTTTATTATATTAATAACTTATACAATATTGTATAGAATCAAGTTTTTCTAACTTAACAGACAGCAGTGCTGCTGGGGAGTTTGTTCCGCCACTTCTTCTTCCCAGCCAAAGCACTAGGAAGTGTCGAAGGGCGGGCGTTTTGGGGGGACTGTCTTATGTGACTTTGACGTTCAAAAAGTGCTGACTCTCAGCCTAGTTTGAATAAATGACTTTTGATTTTGATTTTGATTTTTGACAGGGTCAAAATGTATGGAACTGCTGATTTTTTTTTTAATATCCGACGAAAATTTTCTACACTGGTGGGTCTAAAATGATATGCTTTTTAAATTCATGGTTACAATTTGCGCACTGGATAAAAACTTATTCTGTATAAAATGTACACGAAAGAGCATACGTCATGGATACACGAATGGGACGGTGACTTGTCACCCAAGGAACGAGAAAATATCGTCAGTGACGATGTTTAACATGTGCTGCCTTGAATTCAGCACTTCTTGACCGTGGTTCGGCAGCGTATACTCAGTCGCTTCGGTCGATCCGGACTGCTTTTATTTATTTTTTCCCCACAAATCCATGTTTTTATAACGCCCTATTTCGGCTCCACGCCGTCCACGTTCTTACGCCGCCCGTCCAATATGTAGAGACTATCAAAATAATATAATATGACCGGCTCCCAAAATGCCGACCCTTCACCTCTTCCTAGTGCTTCAGCTGAAAAGAAAAAGTGATGCAACAAACTTCCGAGCAGCACATTTAATACACATAAGCATAAGTTAGAAGAACTTTTATCTATGCAATATTATGCAAAGTATATGTACAGACACCAGCACATCGCTACTCGAAACTGTAAAATTTTCCCAATCCATTTAGAACTTAATGCTTTGGCGATAAAATTGAAAACCTATTTAAAAAAATTGACAAATTGTAGTAGCTTTATGCGCTGGCGCCTGTACATAATTAATATAATAAATAAAAGAAACACAATACATTGAATACAACTATGTACCAAAATTCATCTAGTATAGGGTTTTTCAATAGGGACGCTAGAACTTTGTCAGCGTATAGCAGCAATCTTGGTAAAGCGAGAGCTGTCAAATTTGGCGAAGATACGTACTTAATCGTGACATTTTATCTTGTCACACTACACGTTTCAACAACGCGTGGAAATTCCTTAAATTTATTATCAAAATCAGTGATCTGTTCGCCTAACGTTCCGTTCATTGCGTCCAATCTAGTCATTCATAGCCGTCCTGCAAAATCCTCAATCCATCGTTTTTTGAGACAATGAGATGCCTCTACACTCCGAAAAAGTAAAGTATCGGATGATGATAAGATTATTTTGTGGCCTAGAATAGATGGTATGGATCTCACAAACATGTGGTTCCAACAAGATGGCGCCACTTGCCATACGGCACGGTAAACCTTAAAATGGGATGAGAGGTTCGCGGGTTTCGTCATCTCGCGTGGTACCCACATCATCTGGCCATCGAGATCGTGTGACTTAAGACCCCACCTTGAAAATAAATGATAGTTGGATTGTTTCCCCCGCACGCGAGGAGTGGCGGATCTATCTTCATTGGTCGGCCGGCACGTCATCGTCACAAACTTTAATGACTTATTTTACCAGTGGCCAAAAGTGGAACGAAGGAATTATTGACCGAAAATTAAAAACGTTACTTAGCATGGCCTTTCGCTAAGAATTATTCTTGTCACCGTCGCACAACTGTTTAAATAAAAGTGCAAGATAAAGACGGCAACATATTTAAAAAAAATTAGCATGCCAAGTGACGTTAATTTGTCTCGGTCTTTGAAATTTTTGCGCATAGTAAACTATGGAGTAGGCAACTAATACAAAATATTTACAAACCTGAAACTTAAATTTTGATTAATGATATGCATGGGTAAAATTAATTGAAATCGAATAATGGTTTCTTATAGAATCAGGACCTTCACCTGGAAATCAGGACCTCTAGGTCCTGATTAACGGAAAAATAAAGAAAAAATTCCATCACGTAAGGTTTTGTAGAAATCTTCATAAATGCTACCATAGTACAGATATGATAGGATAACAATTATTATTTTCGGAAGGGCTTGTGGCTAATTTAAAACAGCTGCACGGGTCGGTCATTCAGGTTAAGCTACGCTTGCCGCGGTTGGTCCGTGGATGGGTGACTTTCTTTACAAACCCTTCCATGCCTCGGAAAGCACGTTAAGCCGTTGGTCCGCCTGCCAGCGTCGCGAGATTAGTTCGAAAGAGGTACCGTGGCCCTGGCATATGGGCAACTGAAGGAACACGGGTGGGTTTTAGTCGGTAAAAGTCTGACACGCCCTTCCGCTGCATCTACAGCGGGACACGTCATTTGATGATCCACTATCCAAAAAAAAAGCAGTTGGGCCCGACTGTCTTTCGTAGATCTTAGACAGTCGTTACGGGTCGTCAAAAGTCTGACAACCAGTCTTACCAAGGGGTATCGTATTACCCAGGAACAGGGTTGTGGAAGTCAGATAGGCAGTCGCTCCATGTAAAATACCGGTAGTCAACTACATCCGGTTAGACTGGAAGGCGACCCCAAAATAGTTGAGAATAGGCTAGGCAGATGATGAACAATTATTATTTTCGACTGTTATTTTACTTGTTGGTAGTTATTAAAAATATTTAGTAAATGTGATTGACTGCCCACTGATTGATTTCTCTATCGACAAAACCGAGCCACAGCTATTTACAGAACCAGAATTAAACAACTTAGTGCGTAAATCAGATCTTTCTAAAATTGCAGCAGAACTTTTAGGATCTCGACTCAAAGAAAAAAAAAGGCTACGGGCACTACTTTTCCATATATTATATAGAGAAATAGATGTAGAGAAAAAGCTTTTGTCCCAATTTTTGCTCAAAACGGTGATTCAGTGTTACTGTAAAGATATAAACGGGCTAATGAAAATGTTTAATGTCAAATATGATAAAGAATCTTCAGGGACAAGCAAATAAGGTATTAAAAGGATTTATAATAGTTAATTTTGTGAGTCAAGTTCAAGACTGAGGCTCAAGAAGCTGAAATTTATGAATTTTAATATTTATTTGTTTACGAAAAACACCAATTTTGACATTTGACACTGACGTAGTAACTCGTATTTATTGTATAAGCACACAACTTTCGTTTTGTAATAGAGATAGATATTATGGTCTAAAACTTCCGTGTAGGGTACATGGAATACCTACATATAGGATTTTTTTTTTACCAGTGCCCAAATTTTTTTGGTGGTTCAGTATAAGTAATAGAACACATTGGCATATTTTTTTTTCAAAACTTTTTTTTTTGTTTTCCGACTTTATATCAGTATAGCATGGGCGCAAAATACCAATCTACCTACCTACAATGTATCGTAATACATTTCATGAAAGCGAGCGGCGGCGGCCGACGCATGCGGCGATATTGCATTTTCGGGATATGGGGAGGAGAAGATGAAAAAATGGAAATTGTATACATCCAAAAAAGTTACGTCTTTTGGAAAAATAAAATGGTGCCAAAACTTGTCAACTTGTATCACAAACACATTCTTCCAGAGTTGGTAGATTCCCGCCGAAACCGTGATATGCCTTTGAGAGGCTCTGACAAAGAATTTAGAGCCGATATTGGACCCCTTATAGAACCCCGCTAGCATTATGAATGATTTTATTTTATTACTAGCTTTTGCCCGCGGCTTCGCCCGCGTGGATGTCGGAAATTAACGCAAGAGGACGTACTACCGCGATAAGAATGTGTTATTCCAGGTTATATAGGTAATATATAGACTCTGTGTGCTATTTTCGATCCAGATCCATTCAGCCATTTCTGCCTGATTGAGAAACAAACACCCTATCCTACATTTTTTCACATTTAGAACATTAGTAGTAGTAGTATTATAATTCATATTACTTAGGATTCATAGTTTATGAGAACATCATGTGTGTTGGTGTTTTTAAAATAAGAGTAATAGTATTCAGAGTATTAGACTGCGACATAGGGCTTGGTTTAGTTGAATATAAGTCTTCCTGGTTTTTCTTAACGCTCCTATTTTACCTATACAGACACTCAATCATTTACCAGACACCGAACATAGTTATAGGAATAGTACTTTTGCCAGTGGCTTGGCCCGTATAGCTGTCGGAAAATATCACCCGGGAACCTACTACCGGGATAAAATAGGTATCCTATCTCTTACGTATCCGTGATATATCTTTGTGCCAAATTCGATCTAAATCCGTTTGGCCGTCTTTGCATCATTGAGAAACAAACATCCAAAATCTAAACATCTAAGCCATTTCGCGGTTTCTTACTTGGAATAATACTATTAGGTTTATTTTGAGTATAATGAACACACATGATATTCGCAATTACTATGAAGCCAAAGTAATATGACTTACAATCCTACTTATCCTGTACTACCCGGCCGCTGCCAACGGATGGACGGGACGGACGTACAACCCCCCAGCTGCTCTGCGCCCGCTTTTTAAATCTCTAATATTTTCTAAGATATTCATTTAAATTACATGTTGTAAAGGGCCATATTGATCTATATTAAATGTACAATGTATTTAAGGTACTTAATTGGATAAGGATTAATGCTGTATTGCTTAAAATCGCTTCGTAAATAAGCCCTTATTTCTCGTAAAAAGTAAAAGATTAAAAAATGGTTATTGTGGGTTATCCCTAAGAGATAGACATATACCACCATTGCGACATTTTTGTAGGCCTTTTTAAGGTGTACAATACTATAGTACATTATTTTGATCTATTTCGTAGGATTAAACCAGGGTTTTTCGAATTTTGAGACGTATTTCAGCGTAGTTTATAACGTATATATGTCACCGTAGTTTTCGAAGACAGTTATTTTTTTCTAAATTAAAAGAATCTTTCTAAAATAAAAGTAGCCTAAGTTACTCCTTGTTACATCAGCTATCTGCCAGTGAAAGTCCCGTCAAAATCAGTCCAGCCATTTCATAGATTAGCCGGAACAAACAGACAGACAGACAAAAATTGTAAAAAAAAATTGTTTTGGTATATGTACCATGTATACATCCATATACACTTAGTAAAAAGTGGTTATCTTAATATTAAAAACAGACACTCCAATTTTATTTATTTGTATAGATATACTAGCTTTCGCCAGCGGCTTCACCGGCGTGGAGGTCGGAAATTATCCCGCGGGGACATATATATACATAAAAAGTACCCTATGTGTTATTCCAGGCTATAAAATATCTGTGTGCCAAATTTCATCTAAATCAGGTCAGTAGTTTTTGCGTGAAAGAGGAACAAACATCCATACCTCCATACATACAAACTTTCGCGTTTATAATATTAGTAGGATAAAAGTTGTTTTAATTAGTTGTTTTTATTTCTACAGGGCAATTTTTTTATCAATACCCAAATTTTCATAGGTTGTTCTACCCATGAATGAAATCTGCTAATTCATACATTTTGGTCGAGTATGTATTGAACTTTTGTTAAAAACAGCAGATTTTTTCTGTGATTTCAGAGTTGGTCCCATAGTAAAAGTTGTTCATATTCATGGATAGAGCACCCTATGAAAATTTGGGTAGTGATAAAATAATATCCTGTGTAAAGAACCGATTTTTGGAAAAACCAGTTTGGATTCATCTTTAATACGAGTACCCATTCAAACAACAAACTAATTGGAATTATTATAGGAACTCATAAGTAGGCCATTATTCGTATGTAAATAGATATAATAATAAAAACACTAGTGTATGCGCCTAATTAAAATATTATTTTACATTTATTTACTGCACCATATTATGTACTCGTTACAGACTTTGAGAAAATAAATATATTTCTATAAACTGCGCAACCAGTATCACGTAAATCTACAACTTGCCACGACAGTCCGATTGCCGTATGCGCGATCCTCTGCAGAAATATTTTGGTTCACGAGAGAGGGTCACGCTTACAGCGGTCGGACTATAGCTTGCTGGCCTAGTGCGGCAGAGAGCGGGGCCCCGCGTGCCACTTACCCGCCCGCGTCTGCTTCACCCCCTCGAAACATACGTGACCACGATACCATTTCGTCTTAAATAATGCCTTTCCAAACGCATGGATTGGTAGAGGCGGCCCTATTCCGTGGCCCTCACGGTCCCCAGACCTGACGCCTTTGGATTTTTACGTCTGGGGACGTGCAAAAGAATTGGTTTACCAGACAGAAGTGCCCACTAGGGAAGTTCTGATTGAACGAATAACCAGCGCGTTCCAAACTATGAAAGAAGAAATGCAACTACGTACAACGACAGTTGAAATAAGAAACAGATGTTGTGCATGCATACGAAATGGAGGAGGTCAATTTGAACAAGATTTATAACTTTTTTTTTTAACTAGCCTATTCTGTCCCACTGCTGGGCAAAGGCCTCCTCCATTACTTTCCACCTCTCCCGGTGTTTTACCTCCTTTTTTATAACTTTAGTTTAATAAAAACAAAATAACCTTAAAAAGTCTTTTCTTAACCCTGACTCTCCTAACTAGTATTTTGACTACATAATGAATAATTTCTATGACATGTAGCATTCCGTTAGAAAGGGTATCAACTAAAGAACTTTTTAAAATAAAGCTAAGTTCAAAATGGCTTCTAGTTTTTTTTTTATAATTAATTTAGAAGTTGTAAAATTTCATTCATTAAATAAAATAAAATAAAAAATTAAATAATAAAAGAATTTTCTTGAAACCAGTTGTAATAAAACAAAGATGTTTTTAGATTTAAAAGACTTTGGAGAATGCAACAAAATTTGTTTTGTGCCACTACACCCACAAACAAAAAAGTTATTTCTAATTAAAGGAAACATTTTGGGCATTTTTTTCATTTAAAAAAAAAATCATATGTAACCAACCGTGACATTTGGGACAAAGGGTGTATGGCTAGAACCTAGCTAATGACCTCCCAACTCCCTGAAACAAATTTGTCGGTCCATGCGCCAAACACCCTGTATACCAATATACCAAATAAATAACGAAAACTTAACACAAATAAAAATAAACGTCGTGTACCGTAATTCATGCCAAATAAGGAACCCTTTTTTTTCTTTTTTTTTTCTGGATGGGCAATCATCAAATGACTTCTCCCGCTCTGGGCGGAGCGGGAGGGCGTGTCAGACTTTTACTGACTAAAACCCACCCGTGTTCCTTCAGTTGCCCATGTGCCAGGGTCACGGTATCTCTTTCGAACAATCTCGCGACCCTGGCAGAGGAACCCTTTATCCCAAGAACAAACATTATGTAACTTTGAAATGATCTAATAATTTACAAAAAATCTCAGAAAATTGGCCGAGTCTACAGTTCAAGCATCTCTTTATCTTCGATAATGCTGGCTTCTAACAATAACATAATAAGCCTATACTGTTCCCACTGCTGGGCACAATGTGGGCCGTTATCTACCACGCGGGCCCAGTGCGGTTGGTAGATGTCACATGTCTTTGAATTTTGAGTTCTAGGACATGCCGGTTTCCTCACAATGTTTTCCTTCACCGTTTTGAGAGCAGTGGTGGTGAAATGATTTACACAAAGTAAAACGCCTGCCTGGTTTCAAACCCGCCGCGGCCTAAAACTCGTAAGTCGGGCCCTAAACCACTGGGCCACCACTGCTGCCGTTTGTTATCAATTCGAATTTGGTAACTAACATTATTTCGTTTCACCATAAACCCTATTTTTACCAAGCATTTTTTTCTCATTGCAAACAGAATTTAAGCAAAGCTCCCTTTACGAAAGTTCTTGTTCCAAATAAAAACAAAAGACTGATAACCCCGACCGACTACTATAATTAATTGACGTCTGATACATCAACACATTGATTTTGGAACACACGACACCTGGCCGTTTTAGGGTTGGGTGTGGCCAAACACCCGACGACCATAGGTAGAACGGGCTGGTGTCCGCAACTCCACGTCTGAGCGCGTATTTTGCGTACGACCCGACGACCATTTAAGTTGTGCCTTTATAACTAAATTTCTTCTTCGCAAGAAGAGGTCTTTTTAACTGGGCGCTCTAGCGAAGCCGCCAGTGTATTAACTGACCTCCATGGTTCGTACTAGGATCGACAACACTGAAGGATTATCAGGGTTCTAAATAAAATTGACGTTCTTATAGAATCGATAGCTTGTAGATAAACAAAAGGTTACGTTGCGTGCGTTAGTCAATATTTGGGTGCCAATAATGCCAAAATATTTGTCCTGTACATTAAATTTTCATTATATTATTATTTCTTCCCTGACGTTTCTTTTTTTCCGGTCCAGCGTTGCCGGCTATTTTAGGGTAGGGTAGTTTTAAGGGGACTTATTACAATAAAAGTAGTTATTCCAGTAACAGGTAGGTAAGTATGTAGATATGGTGAAAACACAAACCCAATGTAGTAGTATACCTACATCTATTGTTCAATACCTATTTGTTAGCGCAAAGCAATAAAAGTGCGGACTTTATAAAATAGGCAATGGTTAACCTATAGCCGTGCTTTTTACAAATTATATATCAAACAAATAAAAAATATTAGCTTAGCAAGGAAAATCGCCCGTCGCAGTGGAGTACAAAGAAGCAAGTGGTCGTAGTCGTCTTACTAGAGAATGGGCAGCAACGTTCTCTATACATTTTACCACCATACTGCGATCGCCAACCCGCCTGCCAAGCGTGGCGATTATGGCAAAGCCCCCCAAATTGGGGGAGGCCTAAGTCCAGCAGTGGACGTCTTACGGCTGAAATGATGATGATGATGATGAAGTTGTCGTAGGGACGACCTACATTGCAGCCGCGCCGCGCCGTGCTTCAGCGTGCCGACGACGGCACTTTGATCATGCCTGGCGCCACGATGCCCCTCGTTGTATTCACCTCAGTGACTTCCGTCACTGCCACGATAAACATCTAGCACTCTTCGAAATTATGTGTTGTTGCCAAAGCGCTGCAGGTGTATTATGTTGCCATCAGTGACGTATCGATGAAAGTAGAATCAAGTGGCCGTCCAACGAAAACAGGAGTGAAAGTGGGAGAGTTGAGAAATGTGAGGATAAGCGTTTAAACTAGCTTTTATTTGAGTGACACAGGTCCAGTCCGATCACTATGTAGGTACGGTAAGCCGATCCCTTGGGTGAAGCAAGCGAAATACTTAGATGTATTCCTCAACCACCACCTTACCTCCAGGGAACACACAAGGTCGGCACTTTCGCTCGCTGCATTCGCTCTCAGTAAGCTCCACTACATTCTGACCGCCCCACAGAGGGGTATTTGACCTAAAAAGTCGATCAAAATTATATGGTGATAATTTTCAATTGGGTATCAAATAAAAAGTAGTTTAGGGTAATAATTTTGTATTTAGAACACCATACACATGTACAATTTTACATAAAAAAAAAATTAAATAAAATCTCTCTAATCAGAATCGGCTTCACTTGATTCACTGTCCTCCTTATCGTCATACTCTGCAGATGACACAAATGAAGTCTCTGGGAGCAACAATTCTAACGTCTCAACGGAAAATGGCTTACTTTTTTCCGTTGCTTTTGCCTAGTACTGCTCAAAAAAGGATCGGAAGTTAACAAAAGTCTGTTTAACACGTCTCTGTTACAGTCTTCACGCGAAAACTTTCTTGAAAAATTTTGCCTATACATGCGGAAGTGTTTATTTCTGGCCTCAGCCGCCTCTTCCGACAACTGGCCAATAGGCAGAATAGCATGTTCAATTACCGTAGCCCCATGTCTTAAAACTTTGTGCATTGTAGGCGACATGGGGTGCCACTCGTACAACTCTACATAAAGGTTTGCAGTTTCTTCAGCAAAGATTTCAAATTTCTCTGTATCGATTTTCAATCCACATGAGAGGGCCTCTAATATAACACCGCATTTTTTTATTAAATTAATGTCCACACCTGTGATGCGGGAAGAAGTTTCAGGATTTGAGAAAAATCTCCTTGATGTGTTCCCGTCATTAGTATTCCCAAACCCTGCCTTCGGAATGTCCACTAGCAGCCCCATTTCTTCTTTAAAAGACTCCTGAATTTTCTTCTTTCTGTCTGCCACTATATTTTTATGTTCTTGACTCCTTGCCTGCCATTTTTTTATAGGTATTTTGTATGCCAGATGAAGGAGTGATTCAAAAAATCGAATTTTAGCATGTAGTGTTGATAGCCCAAATTTAAGAGTATCTGGTTTTTCTACGTTTTTTTTATTCAGGTTGTTGAAGTCCTTTGATGTTTGGCCACATATATAGCACCTCATGGTAGATGACGTGTTTGTCGCAGCATTGCAAACCTTTGCATCAATCATGGTAAAGGCTAATCTGTGCTTTATTTTTATTATGCCACCATTTGTTCTCGGTATATCACTTGGTTTCAGATTTTTTATTTGATTCTCGATGTAGGAGATTTCTTCATTCGTGATGTCTTTTGTTTCGTGAACAAAACGTATTCGTATAGGTCGGCAGTATCTTGCGGAAGAAGGTACTGGATTTTGCCAAATAATCTTATTCTGGTCATTGCAAATCAGTCGTATGGGCACAAACGAACTCTGAAAGATGAATGCGTCACTGTCTGTACTGTTCCCAAATTTTTGTTTATATTGTTGTTGTTGCGAACCATCACAACCCCATTTTGATATTAGCTCTAAATTGGTTCTGTCTTCTTCATTTATAGTATCGAGTACTTCATTTAAATACATACATAACCGAACAGATGTATGATCTAAAAGATCCTGCAAGTTTATTTCAGCACATGTTTCTGTAACTCTCATTGACTCTTCACGCGGATAACAGTCTTTCTTTGCCTTTCTAACAAGTGAGTAACATGGATAAATATTCTTGTTAGCAGCATGAATAACTTCGTATTGTTTTTTTGTCAAATCAGCTTCCACGAAAATAGCTAATGCTTGTGATGGGGAATGCTTTTTGACTACCTCGTTTTGAGCAGAATTATACCGTGTTCTGTACTTTTTGGCTCTTGTCGGTGTTAAAGTCATATCTTTGATAACTTTAGCCGCATCACCATGCCCTGCAGCACGTTGGCTCATTTGAGCTGCGTAGGTTAACTCTTCACAGGGTGTTTGTTCTCTCAAATCCTTTGTTTTGCGCCTCTTTGCTTGATCGCTCAATTCCTTGAATTCTTTTGTTGGTCGGCCGGCCTTTTTTGTTGTCCACGCAGGTAGTGTAATAAAGGCATTGAGCCATTGCTCATTTTTTGATAAGAAGCGTTCTTCCTTGTTACTGGCCGCAGTCCATTTTTGTTTAAATTGATACTTAAATGATTTTAATGCACTTCTCAATGAACCTTGATTGTTTTCAGGGCATTTCGTGATTATTTTAAGCCGATTTTCTAAAAACTCAAACTTCTGGTCCATTGTTCTGCCCGAACATTGTTTTATGACTTCATAGAGCGATTTTCTAGTCATCTCTATCGACGTCATTGGATGTTCTGAAATAGAAAAATAAAACGTATTTTATAAAAGCTGATTTCGACTTTTCGGTAAAAAAAAATATTTAAAAAAATGGCGTGAATAGGCGGGACATTTAAAAAAAAAAATCTTATCGGGAATAACGAAACTACATGTTTCATCCAAAATCATAAGTTAACTAGGCTTAACTCATAAACAAAAACATCTTTGATTACAGAGTTTACTAAAAATTGTTGCATTTTTTATGGTGTACATTTAAGGTGCAAAATGTCACTTAAATCAAGTGTAATACCAAAATAAACATGCTTTTATAAAGTAACTACATACCTTCTCCCGAAATATCCATAATGGTTGCCACACAATATCACGAAACACAGACTAAATGGAATTTAAAAATCACGTTTTAACAGTAGTGCCGAGAACAAAGACATACGATTCACACAACGACTGGGTTCCGACTGCTGCTACGGTTAGCGGAGGGGCGGCGCGGGACCAAGATGGCCGTTTAGTGACGTAATAGTTATTAGGCTCTCACGATACAATAGTTGTAACGCAATATAACAAAATTCGTTTTTTCGACTTTTGATCGCCTTTTTGGGTCAAATACCCCTCTGTGCGCCCGTAGCAAATTGTCCCTAAGGTGCAAATTGCGTATCTACACCGCAGTCATACAAGCAATCATGACTTATGCATGCGACGTCTTCGCGCACGCTAAGCCTCAACACATCCAAAGGGTGCAGACCCATCAAAACCGTTTTCTTAGAAAGGTAACGGGAGACTCCTTATATGTCCTAAATGAGAATCTCCATCTAGATCTCAGAATGCCCACCATCTAGCAGAGCATGAAACGCCTTTCCAAGCGTTTTCACAACTCTGGTGTGAAGCACTCCAATCCCCTGGTCACGGCAGCCACCCGCTACACTTCTTTCCGCATTAGTAGGATTCGTCGACCGAGGCATACCTACCAATACCTTTTTATTGGTACCTACGCTTTGCTTTACTGGCACTGTTGCAGCGTTTAACCTAGAGTCAACGATTGCAGTTTTCACTTACGATTATCATAAACTAGCTTTTGCCAGCGGCTTCGCCCGCGTATTATACGTATAAACCTTCCTCTTGAATCCTCCTGAAAAAAACCTCATCAAAATCCGTTGCGTAAAGATCTAAACATGCATAGGGACAGACACAGGGAAGCGACTTTGTTTTATACTATGTAGTGATAATCCATTTTTTAATCACATGTCACTACTATTTTTTATTTTATTGATTTGATGCAAGGGATTCAATATTGTAGGTAAGGCAACGTTAAACCATGCTACTAATTCCTGGTTAGTTTGACTCGGATCAACTTCCACATTCAGCGTTATTCACCTATGTGGGCGGTCTTCCACGTGGTTCGTTGTTCAAGTCGAAGTTTCCATTACGATAGCATTTAAAACAAAAACGTACTGTGCGTTCATTAGCAGATTCCTCTCCAAACGAAGCATTGATATTGCGAGCCAGTTCTGCCGCGGTAGTTCCGCGTCGGAATTCGTATTTAAAAATTACTAGAATCTATCTTTTCCGTCTAGGCCAAGGTCTAGGCTGAGTAAAAAAAAGACATTTGAAATTTAAAAATCGAATGTTGCATTTTTTTTTTTTTTAAGAAATATCTCGTAGGTACCTATAATGAACAAAAAGTTTCACTCCAATACCTCACACCATGACGGTTTAATGTCAATTTAAAGTATCCATTTCTACAAAAAGGCAACTTCATACTTTAACCCCTATAAGTCCGATTTGGGCGAGACAAATTTAGGGCTTAATAGTCGATTCGCACGAAACCTCAACCGAAATTCTAGCCAGTGTGGAAAGTGACCATGAAAAACAGATAAATAAATTTTTGGTAACCACACACAATTATATTTAAAGGCACTCTGGTAGTCTATACATCCTCAACGCCCGTTACAGAACTATCTTGAAAGCTGCAGCTTGGCTGGGGCTGGGTGAGGACGAACACCGAGCAGACTACGCGCCGTTGCCACCTACTTATTAATATAGATAACAATGGTTCTCGAACTGCTCTCGTTTCTCGCTCTCCCACCATGACGGTTGGCACCACGATGTCGCACTGGAATTTGTCGACATCCACAAATTAGCTATACAATTGATTAAATCTGGTCTCCAAGTTTAAATGTTGTAAACTGCTAATTTCAGTGCAACTTTCAAGCATGTGAAGGTAAAGCGGAAGAGCAGTAAAGCTAAAAATTGTATTCTTCATATAGCTGTGTTTTTAACGAGCTTTTCTGCTTTCTTGCCAGCTCTAGCGATCATGAAACTCAAATCAGCTAATCAGATAAATAGTAGGTACAAGAAAATTGTTATTAGAGTGCTGGAAAATATGGGAGCACGAGATCTTCCCCTAAAACCTATCTAACCGGAAGCAGCAGGTCAGAATTCATGGTATAGTGAGTAAAGCCAAGCCAGTGGCATTTGGAGAGCCTCAGGGCTGTATACTTGGACCGACTCTCTACTTGAGCTACATCATCGACCTGTGTCAGCATTACCTTAATGGTCACATTTTTATAATTACCTACCGATGACACTGCCCTCTTCTCTAGTGGTAATAGCTGGGATGTTGTCTTTGGTGTGGCTCAGGACGGTTTTAATGGGGTTGTTGCTTGGCGACGGAATAATGTGTTGAGTCTCAGTGTCACAAAAACCAAATGCGTGTCATTAACACTTCGTACATGCTATCACCACGGTCACTTTCGACCGACACGACCAACCATGCGTATGTCCGCTCTTCCAAGGACAGATAACATTAAATACCTACCTACTTTGGAGTTACCTTAGACCAATTCCTCAGCTTCAAACCACAGATTTCCTGTAAACTCTTTCCTATCAGGACATGGAGAAATTGCTCAACTCAATTTAATAAAAAATAAAAAAATATTACCTACACATTTGCCTTCACATACGCCACAATTAATTTGACTGCTTCTGTTGTTATTTTTATATTTCTTTCAATTATTTTGTTTTAATTGCTTAAGTAAAAATTCATATTATCTGCTTTTTCATTTGTATAATACCAACAAGTTGGGAATGGCAACCTGTAACACAGATTTTTCTAAAACCTACCACAGGCATCAGCTCTCACAACGTGAATTATTTTAGTTCAAAACTGCTTAGAGTTTTATAGCCATTGTGAGAGGAAATAAATAAACATTAATTTATTACTAGCTGACCCGACAGACATTGTCCTGCCTCTTTGATATTTGAGCACGCATTCTGTCAATTCTATGTCAAATGTCATAATGTTACATTAAAAAAGTTTACATTGTCCTATTATATGGTGGTTAGGTATTCTTAAATAAGTGTTCTTAAATTTTCTAATTTTCCGCGCAATTTTTTTTTTTTTTTGCATAAGAACTTTCTGACAATTACAAACACAACAACAACAAAAAAAGTGAAATCGGTCCAGCCGTTCACGTGTGATGGCGTGACCAAGGGAAATAAGGATTCATTTTTATATATTTATTATATATTTACTAATATGATAACGCTAATATGAATTTAAGTTTTACACAAAGTTAAATATGTCATCAGAAAGTATATTTATTAAACATGTAAACTGTACATATTTATTTAATTAGTCTGGTGGTAATTTAATCACATACAATACAATCACAAATTATAGTTGATATTCAGAGTTGAATAATCTGATTAAATAATAGTAGAAAATTTAGATTAAGATCAACACTTATTATGAACTAACTGTCTCTTCTCACTTCTTCCTCTTCTTTCTTCTTCTTCTTGTCTTCTTCTTCTCTTCTGTATAAATTCTGGATTGTATTAGCTGATTGCCATTTTCCTCGAGATAGGATTTCATAAAGGGGATGTATTTATAGCCAACTTTGAGAGGCTACAGCAGATCGTGTACTTGCTTTTGATGCTGTGACGCCAGCTTCATTGAATAGGGTTTTTATCCAGCCTGCGATGACGGTGCGGGATGCGGAAGGGAGTTTGACTGTAATAAAAAAGATTACGTCATGCATTCAATAATTGTGTAGTTCTTTCTGGATATCCAGAATTAAAGATAAAACAAAAAAAAATCAGCAACACAATAACAACAACAACATAATTCAGGTAAATAATGTCTTATCGCACTGCTTGCTTTCTCTTAATCGTTTCACAGAAAATTCAACCCACAATTTCATCCTCTTCATCATCATCATCATCTTAGCCACAAGACGTCCACTGCTAGACATGGCCTCCCCCTATTTGAGGGGATTTGCCATAATCGCCACGCTTGGCAAGCGGGTTGGCGATCGCAATATAGTGGTAAAATGCATAGAGAATGCTGCTGCCCATTGTCTAGTACTTCACCCT
Organism: Aporophyla nigra; assembly: GCA_947507805.1. Lineage (NCBI taxonomy): Eukaryota > Metazoa > Arthropoda > Insecta > Lepidoptera > Noctuidae > Aporophyla > Aporophyla nigra. The sequence continues at coordinate 3,636,150 of OX382291.1, read as the reverse complement.
CTTAGGGATGGAATTTCAAAAAATCCTTTCTTAATGGATATCTACTCTTCACAAAGAACACACCCTCTAAATTTCATGTCTCTAGGACCAGCGGTTTAGGCTGTGCGTTGATGTATCAATTTTATATATATAGATAGCTACTTACAATCTGTTCAGCATATGATGCAGATAATTGGACAAGAAGGTCTGCTCAGCGTGCGAATACACCGCTAACAGAGCGCCCCCTGTCGCGTTGCGATACGATGTGGCGCTCTGGACACGGCACTGGAGGACTGGCTGTGAATCATATGAAGTAGTTTATCACAATAAGCTACTGCCCTGCTATTTATAGATAGTGTAATATGCCTTAGAGCTTTAGTGAAAATATAAAAACAAACTTGTTTTATATAGTAGTTTGCATACTGTACTTGTTAAGGTTAAAAGGCACAGCAAAGAAAGTTAAAATGAGGAAGACTGTAGAGTTGAAGTAGAATCGATTTGTTTTTGCTATACTTCAACAATACTTGCATTAACCAGGTTTTCCAGTGCACTTTGCTTCAGGTTGATCTACGGTAAGTTCCGGTTACAATGTTTTTTTTGTTTCTTTTGAGCACATAAGTTAATAGAGTTGAGTTGATAGTGTGAGTTGCTGGTTATATTGTGCGATTACGCTTTGGGTGATAATCAGGTGTAAACCTATAGTGTCATCATCATCATTTCAGCCGTAAGACGTCCACTGCTGGACTTAGGCCTCCCCCAATTTGGGGCCTTTGCCATAATCGCCACACTTGGCAGATGGGTTGGCGATCGCAGTGTTGGCGACAAAACGTAGCACCGTTAGCCACTGCGACGACCGGAGGGCGACAGCGGCTTGCGGAAAGCGGGGGACGAGGAGCCGAGACCCGCCGCCGCCGCTGCTAACACGGACCACCGGCCGACTCACTTCTCATACGACACGGACCAGAGGCGCGCGTTCTTATAATCCAACAATATACGAACCTACCTATATTTACAGTCCGCTATTTCATTTACCACCTCTGAGTATCACCAACATATGGTCCTCTCACCGTGAAGAAGATTTTAAGAACGTCTTGAAGCTTATTTGGAGAATAAACCGTGTCAAGAAATCAAGAAGCTTTAACGAGTCGTACGCGCCGGCCATTACGCGACGACTTTCGAGAAGGTCAAGGAAGGGCATTTGAAGGACGAACAAACCGTCAAGTCACTGTGGACAAAGGATAAGATATCTTGTGAGTTCGTTCCTATTTATTCCTCTTATTCCATCTTCTCTTTGCTATTGAAATTCATATTCTCCCTTCTCAATTTCATACCCATTCTGCTAAAACTTGAGTCAGTGTTTTATGAATTCTTCATACGTATTCTTCATACTATTCATTCCATAAATAAGCTGTTATCTATAATATTTTAGCTGTTTATTTCATTGACAATTTCTTTATTCGAGGCTTTGTGCGCTAATTGCCGTCGTAAAACTCAAGCGTTGAATACCTATTGCATGAATCATCTTGTTTACTTCAAATCGAAACGCACAGTCATTGAGCCTAGCTACCTGGTTATAATTTTAAGCTTACATAATAATATCTTTATAACGGTGCATCAAGTAACTTGTTAATTTAAATCAGCAGTTGCCATTCCATCGAGTTGAGGTTTGCTTGTTGATCATGTCTGAACTTAAAACTTTGATTAAAAGACGCTCAGCTATAAAATCAAAGCTCACTATTTTCGGCAATCACATTAAATTAATTGAAACTTCTAAAGCCTTAACAGAGTTACAAATCATAGATTTAGAGTGCCGCTTACGAAAATTTGAGCCCTTATGCGAGGAATTCGACACGTTACAGACTGAAATCGAGATCCTATCTGACGAGCCACCAGTCGATGAGGTACCCGCGGAGCGTGTGCAGTTTGACAACGACTACTACCCGCTGGTGGCCAGAGCCAGGAGCCTGCTCGCTGCCGGGGGGAAGGGCAGCGGATCTGTGGCGGAGTTCAGCGATGCAGAATCAGGTGGGCGAGTGAGAAATTTGGTTAGGCTACCGAAAATTGACTTACCACATTTCAGCGGCGGCTATCAAGACTGGCTCGAATTTAAAGACACATTCCTTTCTCTTATACACAACAGTGATTGCATAGATAACATTAATAAATTCCACTATTTACGGGCTTCTCTTCAAGGAAATGCCGCTCTAATTATTAAAAATATTGACTTTAAAGGTGACAACTATAAAATTGCATGGGAATTATTGTGCGAGCGATTTGATAACAGTCGCTTACTAATTAATAATCACTTACAGGCTTTGTTTAACATAGATCCTATTCGATCAGAATCATGTAAGTCGATTCAACATCTTATTGATGTAACTAACAAGAACATTAGGGCTCTCGCATCATTGAAGGAACCGATCTGGGACACGATTATAATTTATATGATGTCAACTAAACTTGATAGTGTGACGGGTCGAGAGTGGGAAGAACATAGAAATACATTAACTTCGTCCCCAACCCTGTCGCAGTTCATAACATTTTTAAGTAAAAGAGCCGACATCTTAGAAACTTTAGAAGAGAATAATAAAAATAATAAATTAAAATCAGAACCCGTAAAAGCAAAAAGTTTGGTAATAAATAATAATAACAGCACTAATAGCAAAAGTACAAATAAAAATTATAAACGTAAATCATGTCCATTGTGTGATGATGAGTCACATCAGCTGTTCAATTGCGAATCGTTTAGAAGTCTTCCTGTAGAATCTCGGATTTCAAAAGTAAAAGAGTTTAATGTGTGCTTAAACTGTTTGCGCTTCGGTCATGTAGCAAAGAAATGTTTTTTGTCACACTGCAAATATTGCAATGAAAAGCACAACACTCTTTGGCACTTGGAAAAATCTGAGCAATCTGCTTCTCGTGATTCGTCATCTACGTCTTCAAAAGACATTGTGTTGACAACTGATGTTCTACCAGTTACTACTCCGACGCGTGTTTTCCTTTCCACAGCGTTGGTGAAGGTGGTTGACGGCAAGGGCAACAAACACACCGCCAGGGCGATCTTGGACAACGGTAGTGGAATAAATATCGTTTCCGAAGCTTTATGCAGTAAGCTGGGTTTGCCGAGGCGGAACGTGAGCTCCACGGTATCAGGTATTAATAATCATGTATCCCATAGTACACAGTCTTGCAATCTCACAATTGAGTCATTGAATACTAGCTATAGGAATAACATTGATTGTTTTGTGTTTACCAACGTCACCACAGCAGTACCGATCACATACATTGACACACGACATATTCAAATTCCAGCGGGCTTATGTTTATCTGACCCCACTTATAATATACCTTCTATGGTCGATATTCTTATGGGGGCAGACATCTTCTGGGATATTCTGGGAAGCAAAAGGATTAGCCTAGGCAAGCATCTACCTGTGTTACGTAGTTCGGAGTTCGGATGGATAGTCACTGGTCACATCTCGAGTCCGAAAAGTACATTCAGTCAATGTTTTATAACTCAAGGCCAACTTGATATTGATCTCACTCGTTTTTGGGAAGTAGATAGTGTTTCTCTTGAGCATTCTCAATCCGCGGAGGAACGTGCGTGTGAGAATAGTTTTAACGTCAACACAACTCGAAATAACGATGGCCGCTTTGTCGTCACCATTCCTCTCAAGCAAGATCCCCAGGTCTTAGGTGATTCTTTTGAGATGGCGAAGCGACGTTTTTTATCGCTTGAGCGCAAATTCGAACGAGAACCAGTATTCAAGGAGAAATATTTAAACTACATGAAAGAATACGAGCTATTAGGTCACATGACTGAGAATACAGTTCTCTTTCCATACAGTGACTACGCCAACTACTACCTTCCTCATCATGGCGTACTTCGGGAGTCCAGTACAACGACAAAGTTGCGTACAGTCTTTGACGCTTCAGCCGTCACCACTTCAGGAATTTCCTTCAATGAAATTCAGATGGTCGGTCCTTTCCGTTATAAGCCAAATATTCGACCCATTAGGCCTTGTCGGGCCGTGCGTTGTCGAAGCTAAGTTGATTATGCAGAAATTATGGGTCAATAAATGCTCTTGGGACGAAGAGGTTTCGTCAGAGATTTTTCATCTCCGGTTTTCATTTGCTAACACATTACCCTGTCTTAATAAGTTACAAATACCTCGTTGGGTTCTTAGTGATCTTTGTGTACATATTGAAACCCATACATTCACAGATGCTTCTCAAAGTGCGTATGGGGCATGCGTCTATATCAGGTCTGTGTGTAACTCAGGGATTGTGCGTGTTCACCTCTTAGTCTCGAAAAACAAGGTTGCGCCAATCAAACCCACAACTATCCCACGTCTTGAGCTGTGTGGGGCCTTATTAGGTGCAAGACTGTGTACTAAGGTACAAAATTCACTTACATTAAACATTAACAGGTGTCGCTTTTGGTGCGATTCCACGATCGTATTAGGGTGGTTGTCCACCCCTTCAATTCAACTTAATCAATTCGTACGTAATCGTGTTAATGAAATCAAGGAAAGCACCAGCGGTCACACGTGGAGCTACGTGCCGTCCAAAGAGAACCCGGCAGATCTCGTTTCTCGCGGGGTGAAGGCTGATATTATCCGCGACACCTCGTTGTGGTGGACGGGCCCATCATTTTTACTCGAATCAGAGCATAGTTGGCCACAAATGCCTAATGAAACACAGAGACGGGACCTACCGGATCTCCAACCTTGTCTTGTTATAAATAATGATGTTAACAAAAACGATGACGATAAACTATTTACAAAACTTATACTTAAATATTCACAATTTACACGTTTACAAAGAGTTATAGCCTATATATACAGATTTATTCATAACTGCAAAACCAAAACAAACAGATTCCGCGATCATCTTTCTTGTGAAGAATTACAACGGTCATTTAATTTTATTATACACATTGCACAATTAGAAATGTTCCCAAGTGAATATCTTATCTTAAAATCAGGTCAGGCATTACCGAAGAAAAATAAATTAATATCATTGACCCCATTCTTAGATTCAAATGATATCTTGAGAGTAGGTGGTAGACTTGATAATTCACCTTATAGCTATGACACAAAGCATCCTATTTTATTATGTGCGAAACATCATTTAACGAAAATCATATTTCACATGCATCACTTGAAACTTCTACATGCTGGACCTCAGTTATTGTTGTCCAGTATTCGTCAAACTTTTTGGCCTTTAGGAGGAAGGAATCTGTCTAAATCTATAACGAAAGCTTGCATAAAATGTTTCAGATTTAAAGCAAGCAATGTCCAGCCCATTATGGGACAGTTACCTGAATCCAGAACTACACTGGAATTTCCTTTTTTACATTGCTCTGTGGATTATGCCGGCCCAGTTAAGATAGCTAACCGTAAAGGTCGAGGTTGCCAACTAATAAAATCTTACTTGTCCATTTTTGTCTGTTTAGCTACAAAAGCCGTGCATCTGGAACTCGTCACAGATCTTACTAAAGAGGGATACATGGCCGCTCTAAATCGGTTTGTGGCTCGTCGAGGGAAGCCTCAAAGTATAACCTCTGACAATGGGACTAATTTTATAGGTACATGCAACGAGTTACATCGTTTCTTACAGGACTCAAGTTCCCAAATTAGTTCTGCAGCTGCCCAAGAGGGCATAGACTTCCTCTTCATTCCGAGCTACACACCTCATTTCAATGGTATGGCTGAATCTGCAGTCCGTTCCACAAAATATCATCTTCGTAGGCTTCTCCAACTTACGCATTTCACGTATGAAGAAATGCACACTTGTCTGACTCAGGTGGAAGCCATTCTTAATTCACGTCCTATTACTGCCTTAAACTCTGATCCTACAGACTTCACACCTTTAACACCCGCTCACTTCCTAATAGGACGATCACTTGTGTCAGTTCCACATCCACAGCTGACAGAAAGAATAACAAGCCTTGAGCGATACAAACGAATCGAGTTCATCAAGCAACATTTCTGGAAACGATTCTCCAACGAGTATGTCACCACTCTGCAGCAAAAGACGAAATGGCCTACAGCATCAAGCGAACTCAAATTGGGTTCCTTAGTCCTTATAAAGGACAAAGCGCTTCCTCCCCTACGTTGGGCCCTGGGTCGCTGTGTGGCCGTTTTCCCAGGAGCTCAGGATCAAGTCGCTCGAGTCGCCGATATAAGGATTAATGGAGGAACCATTATTCGAAGGGCGTTTAATAACATTTGTCCCCTTCCAGAACCTGACTGTTGAACCAGCAGCCTTCCTGCCTACTTCAACCCGGGGAGTATGTTGGCGACAAAACGTAGCACCGTTAGCCACTGCGACGACCGGAGGGCGACAGCGGCTTGCGGAAAGCGGGGGACGAGGAGCCGAGACCCGCCGCCGCCGCTGCTAACACGGACCACCGGCCGACTCACTTCTCATACGACACGGACCAGAGGCGCGCGTTCTTATAATCCAACAATATACGAACCTACCTATATTTACAGTCCGCTATTTCATTTACCACCTCTGAGTATCACCAACAGCAGTATGGTGGTAAAATGCATAGAGAACGCTGCTGCCCATTCTCTAGTAACCTATAGTGTGAACCTCGTGAAATATTGTGATTGTTACCTGTTGTAGTTGCCTTGCGAATAAATAAATAAATAGAGGGCTATTTACATGCACCAATCCATAGGTCATAAAGTACAACAAGCCCTGTGCCTGATGGGATTTCCATAAACATTCACAGCCTATTTGTTCTGTGCTATTTCACCTCTTTAGAGGTGAATTTCACAAATCGTTCCTTAGTGCTCACCTTAATTTTAAAAGGAATTCTTGTGCAACATTCCAGGCCTGAAGACGCAGAAGAAGAGTAAATAGTAGCCGTATCTAGTGGTGGCCCAGTGTGGAGTTGTAGGCCCCAGGTTTGAACAAAGACATAAGCTTTACTTTAGTATATTATTTCTCCACGACTGGTCCCAATACGGTGAAAGAAAACATATTGAGGAAATCGGCATGTCCTAGAACCAAAAATAAGACTTTATACTAGGTATGATTTGGTTAGACACACTAGCAGCTACTTAGCATATATATCATAAAGGTCGGAGATATTTAATCTGTCTATTCGATCCTTGAAGCAGTTCAGTTTGGAAGCCACCACAACATCCTCTGGGTACTTAATCCATGCTGTTACAATGCATTTGACATCTACCAGCCTGCACTAGGCCCATATGCTGGATTATGGCCCAGTCTCTCTATCAGAGTCGAATGTGTCCCGGCAGTGGGAACATTATAGATGATTGATTATGCTCACAGACTAGTCTGTTTAGGCAAAGTGCTGTGTTAGTGAACGAATTTAAGATGGTTAAGTAGAAAGGTATGTATAACTTGTCTGCTTGTGTAATTAGGTAATTACTTACCTAATCAAGTCAAGGAATATGTGCTGTGGTTCTTCGTCTGTATAGTCCTTAGCCAATACTGCAGTACTTTATGTTAGCCACCAATGTTAGAGTCCGTTTTCTATTTCTTCAACACTCCTGTAATTTAAGTAGATATATGATAATTATAGAGATGGACAGATTGCATTAAATTGTGTTAAGAATTGATGTCTAGGAAAGAAGTGAACATCAAGATCGAGATAGATGCGGCGACCTCTCGCGTCCGGCCCTGGTGCGAGCCATGGTACGGAGCGAGAGGGCGTCCCGGGCGTCGGGAGTCGATTGCGGACTCCCGGCCACCGTAGGCACGAGCTTGCGGGCGGCGAGCAATGGGTAGCTCGCCGCCCGGTAAGGACCAGGCTCGGGTCGACGGCGCGTAGTGTTCCACGCGCGCCTCAAAGAGATGTCAGCAATACTGAAGGAGTCTGCCAGGACCGATGCCTGCCAGGGTCGCGAGATTGTTCGAAAGAGATACCGTGACCCTGGCACATGGGCAACTGAAGGAACACGGGTGGGTTTTAGTCAGTAAAAGTCTGACACGCCCTCCCGCTCCGCCCAGAGCGGGAGAAGTCATTTGATGATTTCCCATCAAAAAAAAAAAAAAAAGATCGAGATAGATAGATGTATAGAAACAATCCTTAAATCAGGAATCAAATTGATATGTAAATCATTGTAAATAATACTGGCAGAATAGATAGCATTAATTCAGGTAAAGTGTTGTTTCCATCTAAGCATTGGGTTTCTGTAAAACTAAAACAAAAAATAAAACTTAAGATGTCAATACTATAAGTAATACCATTTTTACTAATATTTTAATGGCTCTGCTTCTTACACCTGGTTTTCTTCGATTGATCTTAATCAAAGCACTGTGGAAGGGTTATACAGCTGGTACATCTCTAAGACACATTCTAGTTTGTATAACTTGAATAGCCCTAAGAGGACCTTTAGGTGTCTACATACTGTTTCATGAATTTGAAACAAAATGTTTGTTTTGTTCTTTTATGATTTACCTTCTATAAATGTTTCTGGGGTTTAGCATGCGGTCGTGTTGGACTCGAGAGGGTGTCATAACGGCCCCTACTGGAAGTTGGCACAAGGTTTCTTCCATCGATGAGGCAAAAGCCAAGTATCCTAAGTAGTCAGCTGCGAATCCATCAACGAGTCTGAGCCTCAGCCAGGAGCCTGAAAAACACATAACATAATTACGGTACGATTTCTTTCTTTCTTTTCTTTCTTTACAAGTTTATAATAAATTTCTTGTTGTTGTTTCATATTGATCTTTGATTCTTGACTGGCCTGTTAGTCTATTGGTTAGTGACCCTGACTACTAAGACTGAGGTTGTGGGTTCGATTCCCACCCAGCGCAAATCTTTGTGTGATGAGCACAATTATTTGTTCTGTGTCTGGGTGTAATTTATCTTTTTGGAGTAAAATTGACCATAAAAACTGTGTCACATGATATTTTATTGAAACAGATCAGCCACATTCAGCTAATCAGTATCTACTCATAACCAGTTATAAATACTTACCATATTGTTCTGTTTGTTCATTCAGCAGTGATTCTGGTTGTTGGCTGTGCATATGAATATCAATGGTATTAACAAATGCTATAAAAAGTCAAAATTCCTGACGTACACAGATGACTTGAAGGCGTTTAAAGCGATATGAACTATGGACGACTGCTATGCATTTCAAGAGGACCTAGACAGATTAACTGCGTACTGTATTGACAATAAGCTGCACCTTAGTATCCCCAAGTGTAACTATATACACTTTACTAAGACTAATTTCATCTTCAATTTCAATTACAACCTTAACTGTATCCCCTTAAATAATGTTTATTTATTTATTTATTTGCTAACATGTAAAACACTCATTAGTAGGCATGCATTAGTATTTCATGACAGTATTAAGACATGCACCCTGTAAGGGCATTGCAAATTTCACTTACTTATCAAAGTGTAAATTATTGAATTAAATTAAATGATTACATTATTGAATTAAATTAAATAATAAAATTATTGAATTAAATTAAATTAAATGATTACATTATTGAATTAAAATTACATTATTTTCTATAGTGAAGGACCTAGGTGTTCTCTTTCTCTATCTGTATCTGCATCAAAATCATGCACCGATTGCTGTACATATTCACTATCTGTAAACAGCGAGTACCAGTTCAGTAAACATTTTTCATTGATAAGACATTGGTTGTAGACACTATAAAAACCGTAAGTTAGCTCTTGCTAACGTTGTGATGGATAAAACATTTGCATCACAATCGTTTGAACAGTCTGTAGAACTGCAACGAGGCTAGAATTCAGCATAAATACCTCTCTGAGCCCTTTCGTATTGCACTGATTTGAGCACAACAAAAACTTGTCGCCTGTTCAGCTCGTCGGCTGTATTCACTTAAATACTCATGATAGCTTTTTTTTTTTGTGCTACATGTCGTTGTTAATCCTGAAAAGATTCTTACAACTTAAACGGATTTTCGCCCGGCGATTTCAAAAAAAAGTTAAACTTTTTAGACCTCCAGCCGGGCCATAGTAAAAATTAAAGCGAAAGTCCTAAGGGTAACCCCGAGGGGGGTTCGCACCTCGGCTTAGGCGATCACTGGGGGAGGGCAGCAAGGGACATGCTGGATCTGGGTTTAATTATTTAGGGGCTAATTTTAAAGCTACAGGCGCAGCATCGCGGGCTGGCTCATGCAAGGGTCGGGAGGGACTGTTAAGTTGGGGTCGCGACGACGGACCTCGGCGGCGAGGTCGGTACGATCGTGGTACGATTTGTGTCTGTGTGTTGTTCTCACTGTACTTGTCTCACTCATGATAGCATTGTAGTTTTCCTTTTTATATACGCCTTACATTTGTTTATCTTCTTTTGTTCGGTTCCGACTGTAGCCAGAAGCACCATTTCGAAAATGTAAAGTTATGAATTCTTAGGGATGCCACTCCAAACAAAACAACACAATTACACAACTGTCTTTTTTGACAGCGCTCACGGCGATATGGCGGCGCGTTCCGTATTACGCTCACATCGATTTAAGCGTGCTAACACCCGTTCCGAATTGGCGTGAGCGCAACAGCGCTGTCTCGTGAATCGTTATTGATGACGTCATGACAGGCGCCATCTTGCAATAACGCCGACCATGCCCCAAACCTATGGCTGCCTTCCGAGTTAGAAAATATTGCTCACGGCGCTCATAGCAATAAATTGGCGTTCCGATTTGGATATCACGATTATGACAGCTGAGAACTGTCACAATACGGAACGCTCGTGAACGCGCTAACAGTGGTCACTCAACGCCAAAACCCATATACGCCATATTAAACTTGTGAACACCACAAATTTCTTCTTCTTATTTCGTTTGGTGGCACCTGTAGCCAGAAGCACAATTTCTAATAAATCCAATCCAACAACCAGAATCACTGCTGAATGAACAAACAGAACAATATCATCATCATCATCATCAGCCTATAGCAGTCCACTGCTGGACATAGGCCTCTCCAATTGCACGCCATTCAGCCCGATTCTCGGCAACTCTCATCCAGATGCCCAGCCACCCTGCGAAGATCGTCGCTCGACCTAGCCTGAGGGCGTCCTACCTTACGTTTGCCGATTCGCGGTCTCCACTCAAGAACACGTCTACCCCAACGGTCATCGGTTCTACGGCTAATGTGGCCGGCCCATTGCCACTTCAGCTTGCTAATTCTTTGAGTTATGTCGATAACTTTGGTTCTCTGCCGGATCACCTCATTCCGGATTCTGTCCCTCAGAGATACTCCAAGCATAGCTCGTTCTATAGCTCGCTGAGCAACTTTGAATTGATGGAGCAGCCGTACCGTGAGTGTCCACGTTTCGGCTCCGTAGGTCATAACAGGCAGGACGCACTCAAATCAAATCAAATCAAAATATTTTTATTTCATATAAACCTACATGGGCACTTATGAAACGTCAGAAGCTAGGTGCACGGTTCCAAATAGTTGGTTCCTATGGAGAAGAGCCGGCAAGAAACTCCACGGTTACTCTTTTAAAGATAATTCGTTTTTACAATTGTTTCAAATTACAGTGTTAATAGTATGGGAGGACGGTGTAGGCCTGTCAACAAGTACCAGGTACTGAATAAGATAGAAAATTGTCTACAGTCTACAAGGCCTACAACGTTCTCACATTCACAAAGTATAAAATAATCTACATAAATAATATTATTTCATAAATAAGACATGTTACACTATTTAAACCAAATGTCATTATTGCCATGACAACTAATATTAAAGAGTACAATGTACAATTGTAGGTATACAATTTCAAAAATGAGTAAATGTGAAAGAATGTAAAAACTGAAAAACTTGAATACAAAATGTACATCGTCACTCGGGAGCAGTTAATAGCCACAGGTCATCCTGTAATGAGCTACCACATGAAGCAATGGAAGCTACATGTGCAGAAGGAATTATTGCCAAACTTCCACTGATTGAAGACTTTCGTCTTTAGGCTCTGCGGGATACGCGACGAGAAGACTCGACGAAGTTTCCCAAACACTGCCCAACCCAGCTGAATTCTTTTGTTAGCCTCCTTCTCAAGGTTGTTCTTACCAAACTGCAGAGTTTGCCCGAGGTAAACGTATTCTCGAACAACCTTGAGGGTACCGCCATTAACTGCAATCGGTCCCGGAGTTACGTGTTCGTGGAACATAACTTGGGTTTTGTCCAAGTTCATCCGGAGACTAATGCTTTTAGAAGAATCAACTAGGTCGTCCAGCATCTGCTGCAAGTCCTGCAGTGATTCAGCCAATATGACGATGTCGTCTGCAAATCTCAAGTGTGAGATGTATTCACCGTTGACGTTAATACCGCATCCACTCCAGTTCAGCGTCTTGAACACATCCTCCAATGGGTTAGAGAACAATTTTGGGGAAATTACGTCCCCTTGTGTCACTCCTCGACGCAGGGGGATGTGTTCAGTTCGCTGGTCCTGAGTTTGGACGGTCATTGTCGCGTTTTCGTAAAGACATCTCAGCACTTGGATGTATCGCCAGTCGACTTGGCATCGCTGCAAAGACTCCAAAAATAGAGTCCAAAGCCTTAAACAGAACAAAATGGTAAGTACTTATTTTATAACTGGTTATGAGTACCTAGATACTTATTAGCTGAATGTGCCTGATCTGCACTCTGCACCCTAATTGCGAAACGCACTATCTATCAGAACCTGAATCGGATTGAAGATTATTTCTAAACCATTGCGTCATTTGTTCGAATAAAGTGTCGGCTCAGCATTGTAAATAACGCAATGAATGTTGTTTAACTATCACTAAGAAACCAATTCCTACTCTGATAGCAAGTTACGCTCTGTTTCAATAAAAAATCATATGACACAGTTTATGTGGTCAATTTTACTCCAATAAATTAATCTATAGCAAAAGGAAGATACACGTATTCCATGCTTTGGAATATACTGTGAAGGCACAGTCTATTACATCATTTCTTTAAATTTCTCTCTGAGTGTGTGTCTCAGGCTTAATATATAAATTGATCGAACAGCTAGAGATGGGTCGTACTATGTACTAGGTGCACCTAGTCCAAGTCCGTACAAATACTACGTCCAAATACCTGTTCCTCCTAGTCCACCTAGTCCATAAAATACGCATACTTTATAGATGCTGAGTCTTTGCGTATCACCGATACGTGTAGATACGTACGTACGCAGTGATAAACTCTAATCTTCCCTTCATAATTTACACAGGCTTAGGACTATCAACGTAAAAATTTATCTATTATATTATATATTGGCCTTTGTCCGTAAAATGATCACAAGCGACACTTCTTCTTTTGAGAGCTATTTTTTTAAACAATAAACACATTAATTAATGTCATAATAAAAAAATAGATCTATGTTCTTTAAGGTGAATGCTCCAAACCAGCCCGCGAAATTCAAAATTTCTTACGTTTTTTGCAATTTGCAGGCCAGTGCTAGGTTGTATGTTGATTAAAATATTATTCGCGTCTGTAAGACGTATGTAATTACAGTATTATAATCATCAAAATCACCAATACAACCCTCCAAGTTCATAAAGGGCTAAGAACAAAAAAAAAAGAGAAAAAATCATTCCTATAGCTTTATGAACTTGGAGGGTTGTATTGGCGATTTTGATGATTGTAATTCTGTAACGACATACGTCTTACAGGCGCGAATAATATTTTAATCAACATACAACCTAGCACTGGCCTGCAAATTGCAAAAAACGTAAGAAATTTTGAATTTCGCGGGCTGGTCGGAGCATCCCCCTGAACGATTTATCAAAATTTCGTTACGAAAATCGGTCACTAAATAAGTCCGATAGTATGTGTTTGCGACGTTGAGTAGGTATTAAAACGTCAAGCGAGATCAAATTCACATGAGTCCGTACTTGATACTAGACTGCATCATGATAAAGTCTTCATTAGTATCGAGTATTGTCAAATGAAAGTACCTATTCTATAAAGTCCGCCTAGTCCGGACTAGTCTCGAGTATTGACAGAAAAGGATGGAAGGACTGCGGAATAGTGTAGTTTAAAAAGGACTGTATATATTCTAGCACAACACAGTACGTGTCGCATTACTTTTATGCCATTGAAATATGGTTAAAATTCAAGTGACTGACACACGAATGATTTTGGCAAACATGAATGAGCTATGACTATGCTGCTAACTCCCTTCGCCGCGTCGTCGGTATTTCGATTCGCGCGGACCGCGATTGCTGTGTGCTGCGTAGGTACAGTGAGACTAGTTGCATCAAGTATTTTCGAAGTTGGAATAGGTGTAACCTAGTCTCGTTAAATACTTAATCCCTTTACCTGTTCTAGTATATACGCCTCATCCTTACGAACAGCCCTTTTCTGCATTATTGGTTGTCATGGCAATAATGACATTTCGTTTAAATACTATCAATAATGTAGATTCTTTTAACCCCACGACGAACAGAATCTGTAAACCTTCCACAAAGTACAAAGTCGACAGCTCGCCGCTGCGCTACCGTCTAAACGTGACTCTGGCAGAATAGTCGACATCGGCTCAATTGCCAAAAGCAAAAAAAAAAAAAGATTCTTTTATATTTTGTTCAATTGCCAAAAGCCAAAAAAAAAAAATTTTGTGAATGTGAGAACGTTGTAGGCCTTATAGACTGTACACAATTTTCTATTTTATTAAGTACCAGGTACTTGTTGACAGCCCACTCACGAGGACAGTTCCTCCCATAGCTAATAACGCTAAAACCTCACCTAAGCAGGTACCAATGTCGATCGACCGGGGTATCAAACCTCGGACCCTACGCTAAGCAAACACGCACAGACCGCGCGCGTCGACAGTCGCGCGCCCGATTCGCGGCGACCGTCGCGTCGCGCTAGTCTGAACGAGCCTTAATATATTCACACAACCCTTTGTAACTCCTCATGCACACTCCTACACACACACACACACACACAGACTGTACACTTAGTAATGCTTATATGTCGGAGTTGTAGTATGTTGTTGTTGTTGGAGTATGTTTGTTTCTGCTGCATGCATTGTACCTATAGCTATTAAATTGTAAACCCGTAATCGGCTGTAAGACTAGTAAGGACGCTATAACATTTTTGAATCGCTCAAGTTTAGGTATCTGAGTCGCCACACAACAACATTACGCGCACGCACACATTGAAACCATTGTCTGCTCGATTTTAAACATTAGTTAACTAATCTTGATACTCGAAGGTATTATTTATTTTATTTTACTAGCACTGTTGAGTAAAATTTGTAGTAAAGTAACTTTACTATCTGAATTTAGTGACAGTAAATAACTTTTACTACCATGATCATCAATATTTTTGGGGTAACGTATAATTTGACAATTAAAAAAAAACGAGGTGTAACAATAAAATACTTTAACAATATTTTTGGGTAATAAACAAATATAACTGATGGTGATCGTAGAACATCGTTGTAATCGTTGAAAATATACAGAATATTCCTTAAAGAAAACTAAGCAAAAATTGTGAGACGCGCGACCCTCACCTTTGAGATTGCAGCGCGTATTCAGAATTTTTTATTTATGTAAATAATTAAAGTTACGTTAAATATTGTGACTACATACTAGCAAAACCCCCAAAATTGATACCCATGTCGACATTTCATCATAACAGTACATCCGCCATTTTAAATTAAAAATCGAAGATTTTATAATCCCTACCCCCAATATGGATAAAGATCTTTTTATAAAAAAATAATACCCGCCGTATTTGGATCAAATTTGGATGAATCATTCGTAATAACTATCCTAAAATTATCCAAATTTGATAGCTATGCCCACTTTTTATTTAAAAAATTAAAATATTCGTCGTTTTGAATGAAAAACCTGTGGGGTCGCCTTTTTTTGGCTCCAAATGTAATTTGTATGGAGTTATCGGCTTCAGCACCTTCGAAAATCTTGAAAACGACACCCATGATGAAAATTTTGAAAATTTTCGTAACCACCATTTTTGATTTTGAATCAGATTCAGCACCCTTGTTTACCCCTACCGCAAGCTACATTAAAGAATTTCGTTCCAAAAATGGACGACACTTGCATAATTTAATTACCACGTTGAAAATATAACTTTTTTTGAATAATTATACGCCATTTTGAATTCTTGAAAATGAATACATAGTCATAATTACCCTACCTCAATAATTCCAATAGAATTTGATATATTTATTTCTAAATCAAGTTCTGATAATAAGTTTGGTACTCATAGTTTTGGTCCGAAAAGTATCAACATTTTTCAACCACAGTATACAGCACGGCACTCACTTTATTATTATTTTGATCGTATTTATTTTGTACAAAAAAGCGATACGCCCGTGCTTCCTAGGGCGCGTCTGAGCGCAGAATGAGAAGCCGCGAGTTTAAAATGTATGAAGAAAGTTGAGAACGTTCTTTATTTTTCTCATAAATAAAAAAGTTATGTATTTAATTACAAAATATTTAGGCAAAACGTAGAAGATTATACTAGCCACAATTTGTTGTCATTTTGAAGTTAAAATATGCAGTTGATCTGACTATACAGGTACCTTTCCAGACCCCATTATTTTTCATTTTCATCGATTATTGCGGTGGGGAAAACGTATTTTTGTGAAAATATTGTATGGGACTATATAATTTTTATGGTACCAAAATGGAGATGAATAAATTATCTTTAATTAAAGACCATAATTGACTTCGCAGTTGTGATTCCTCTTGATGTAATTGGTACTGGAAAACCACCGATATTTGTAGAAAAATGTTATAGCTTCAAAGGACTGTGGATTTTGTGAATTATAAAAAAATCTGTCAAAGCAGCTACATTAAAATAATGGCTAGATTTGTTGCCAAAGATATCTAGATGCTAATGCGGGTCTATTTCCACTAGAGTGTACGTTGAAGACAGTTAAAAAAATAAGTCACATAAGTTTAGGATTTTTCAGCAATGGTGCATATGGGAGCGTTATAACGCAAACTATTGAGTTCTGTTTACAAGACTCAAGATTAGAATATATCGATATTAAAGTCAGACACGTGTGCTGCGTTCATAGAAGGTAAGACGCCAGAAGAGTTCCAGTTACATAGTAACGAGAAAAAGCAAGCCTCAAAACGAGCATCCCGTCGGTCGCACATGTTCGCGACTCGGTTGTTCTAGCCTTGAAATGCGACCAGAGAATCGAAGGTAATTTTCCGTCCTGTTCGAATGACCCATACTTATTTCAGATGGATTCTCTTATCTAAATAAAAACAAGATATTAGCCTCACCTTTGTTCTATCTCGTTATAAACTGATGACTGACAACTACTTCCACTAAGATTGCGAGCTGGCAATTTAAACCATTCCAGTCTTTACAATTAACCAAGAAAATTTAAAAAATCTGATGGTTTATATAATAGAAAATAACCATATCGAGGTTTGCTTATCACTCCATACGCATCTCCGTTTATCCTTAAAACTACAATTAGTTACACGTGAAAGGATTTATAACGAAATAAAAATCTAAATAAAAAAAAAACAAAATCAAAAGTCATTTTATTAAATTCAGTTGAGAATCTGCTGTTTTCGCATGTCAAAATTTACCGTTAATAGATAGTTCCCCAAAAATTACCCTTCACCACTTCCTAGTACTTAAGCTGGGAAGAATGAAGAGGCGCAACAAACTCCCCAGCAGCACAACTGTCTGTTTTGTTAGATACACTTGATTCTGTACAATAGTAGCAAAGTAATTAACATTACGAGATTTTAGAATTTAATGTTCTGTACATTCAGTGAAACCATTTTTTCATATGTCAGCTAGTTATGCCAATATACCAACAAATAAAATGGAAACTATACTTAAGCAAATTTAGATTTTAATCAAATCATTAAGTATACCAAAATAAAAGCCTTCTGGCATAAAGGGTGTATTAGTTTATATGTATATCCAAAGTTGGATTATGATCACATGGCTGCTACGACCTGAGTTACAACTCGATGCCACAAATGATAAACTAGGACCATCGACGTTACATAAATAAACAGGTAGGAAATTAATAATAGCAATAACAAAATTATGGTCAGTAAGACGACCAGTCACTACAAGCAGCACCATTTCACGAGCATACCGCAAAGATCGGTCATCATTCCCGCGCCATAAATGAGGGAAGGACGCAACCCGATCCTGACGCTACCACAAGCAGTGACATCTAAGGGTGCATGACGAACTTGCTGCCGGTTGTTCAAGCAAGAATAGAGTGGTCAATTGTCGATGTCGCTAGCTAATCACAGAATGCAAAACATCTCATTATAGTTAGGCTTGATATATGTGGGCCCCACTGATGTTTGGCGTCTACTGTTATGCTTAGAAAAACTACCGAGTCTGCAGTTTCAAGCACCACTTTATCTAAGACGATGTTGGGAGCTAGATTTCACACTTCACAAAAAAATCTAGTTAAAATCTGTGTCAAGAAATTTTTCACTTTGCCTTAAGTAATTTGTTTGACACAGTGTCACGAATATTTACTTTGAGAAGTATAGTATTATTATATTAGTATTTGTGAATATGGGACTATGTGGGTTTTTTTATGTGCTTTCTTCGATATTGTTCGCTGTATCATTGAGCTTCGTAAGTTCTGAGTTTAGCTTCAAGAAATTTCTGACAAATGCGTGTTCTGACTAGACAGATTCATTCCATCTGTGTGATTCTTTCTTCAAAAGATCATTTCGAACACAAATCTACATGGTCTTCACATGATCTGACCAACATTAGAGATTTTTAAAATGACCTATGTCTTATTTGAAAGCTCATTACGACGAATTCTTATATTTAGTTTTACTCAATACTCAATACTGTTACGTAGATCGTAAAGTCTAGAAACATCGTGCTAACTCCATCTCAGAAAGGGACAACATTACGTAGATCGAAAAGTCTAGAAACGTCACGCTAATTCCATCTAAGGATGGGGCAGTGTTGAAACTTCTAGATACGACACGCTAACGCCATCTGTTATCAAGTAGCAAGTACTACGAACAATTGTACGTAGACGCCACCGCCATCTATTGTTGAGTAGCGGGATTAAACAGTAAATAGATGTCTGTGGAAGGTTCTCGAAGTTTCGAATCTACTTGTAAACTGTGGAAAAGTGTTGAATGTTCGCGAATGTTCTGCTTGGGATATAAATAGCGGATTGTCGGCCCGATGGGCAGTTCGATTTCGGAAGCGAGCGAATACGAATCAAGCGATACAGTACAAGCGAAACAAGTGACTCTGTTTGACTATTGCGATATTGTGATTGTTTAATTAAACTGTGGTGTGTTTCGATAATTTTGGCTTAAATTAATTTATCCCGAACCCCAGCTCGTAACATTTGGTGTCAGAAGTAAGGGATAAATTATGCCAGTTTTACCGAAGGAGGACACGGAAGGTATTCGTACCAGGAGTCAGCGCCAGCAGGAGGTGGATCAGAGGCGATTTGAAGGACCTTCAAGACAGACATCTGGGGGTAAGCAGCCGACGACGGAGCCAGTTTCCCAAGCGTCTGGTGTTCCTACAGCATCACCAGCCATGGATCTTTCTGCTCTAATGGCAATGCTGCAGGAACAGAACCGCCAACTGCAAGAACAGCTGCAGCAGGACAAAGAGGAACAGGCCCGCCGACAGGAAGAACAGGCCCGCCGACAGGAAGAACAGGCCCGCCGACAGGAAGAACAGGCCCGCCGACAAGAAGAACAGGCCCGCCGCCTACAGGAACAGCTGCAGCAGGACAAAGAGGAACAAGCTCGCCGGCAAGAGGAGCAGGTTCTCCTCTTGAAAGATCTACACGCGACATTTGGCAAGGACATCAAAGCCATGAAGGAGACTGTTCAGGTACATGAAAATCGTATCTCCGAGGCCGAAGTCCAGATCGCTGATATAAGAAAAGCGGTTGGAGTTCTGAAAGCTGGAGACCGGACTACGGCTTCGATAGTTGCTGCACCTTCCGTGCGCGGGTTTAAAGTGCCACCCTTCGATGGAACATCTTCCTGGTCGGCATACAAAATTCAATTTGAAGCTGTCATGAATGCAAATGGGTGGACAAAAGAGCAGGCCATGACCGCGCTTACTTTGGCCCTTCGTGATCAGGCCTTAACCGTGTTAGAGGCTCTCGGCAAAAATGTTACCTACGAGCAGCTCGTTGAGGCGTTAGAGGCCAGATACGGTGACGCGCACCTGGAACACGTTTTTCGCGCGCAGTTGAAGGATCGTGTGCAGCGCAGTGGTGAAAACCTGCAGCAGTGGGCCCTAGAAATAGAAAAGCTGGTTCGAAAAGCATACCAGTCTGCGCCTACACTCATCGATGGGACTCTGACTCAAGCATTCATAGATGGCATACGGGACCTGGAAGTAAGGGCTACTGTAAGACTTGGACACCACGAGACACTCAAGGATGCCTTGGCCCATGCGTTGGAGGTGGAGGCAGTGAGGCAAGATCATCGAGCCCATCGCATCAGGGAGGTTGCAGCATCACCTGTCCGTGACCGTCCGAGGTACAGCCCTAAGTGCTATACTTGTGGAGAAAAAGGTCACCTTCGGTCAAGTTGCCCGAAGCGAAACACAGCTAACGAAAACCAGACCCAAGAAAGAAAGGCGGCAGATATCACCGCCCAGCAGCAGGAAAACTAGTCAAAGCCAGGACTGCGGGGCGGGTGCTGGCTGGTGTTAAATTAGCCCCAAGAATTTCGGTCTCACAAGCCCATGATGGGAACACCCTAGTCATAAAAGGTGAAGTGAACGGAAGACCATGTAAGCTGACATTGGATACTGGAGCTTCTCGCACGGTTGTCAGTTCCCAACTAGCGAATCGTTTTCTTGGGGACTTCTTCGGTAAGCATGACGGCGTAAAATTAGTAACAGCTACCGGTCAGCACATAACCGTCCGTGGTGAGAAGGAAGTGGAGTTAAAACTGGGAAACACTATCTACCGGCATAAGGTCATCATGGCTGACATAGTGGACGACTGCATCTTAGGTTTGGACTTCATGCGGCAGCACTGTTGCGAGATCGACGTTAATCAAGGAGTCCTAAAATGTGGGTCAGAAGAAGTCTTCATGGAAGGTGCACCATCAGGGAAAGTGTACTGCTTGAAGAAGATTGTTCTTTCTCCCCGATCGGAAACAATAGTTCCAGTTAGGCTCCCACATAATTCCGGGCAGAAGAACCGATGTATTCTCATTGAAGGATTGGATGAAAACCTTCCATGGAAAATTGCGCGGACCTTGGTAAAGGCAATTGACGTTGCAGCCGTACGCATACTGAACCCAAGTGAAAAGGAGCAAGTAATCAAGAAGGGTGCGTTGATGGGTACCTGTGGGGAAGTAGCTTGGATGCGTGAATGCCAATATCAGCCTTCTCAAAATAACACCCAATCTGCAAGATTTAACGTGTTAAATCTTTTGGAAGACTGTCGTAAAGATTTATCAAAAGAAGAAAGAGAGAAGGCTAGGAAGATGCTACTTCAGTATGCAGACATATTCTCCAGAAATGATGCTGACATAGGGAAGACTGGATTAGTTCAACACAGAATTAATACCGGAAATGAGTTGCCAATACGACAGCGACCCAGAAGACTACCAGTGGCAAGAGAAAAGGAGGTAGATACCATGATTAAAGGGATGGTAAAGGATGGAGTTATAGAGCCTTCGTCTAGTCCTTGGTGTTCTCCTGTGGTCCTGGTGAAAAAGAAAGATGGCAGCATGCGGTTTTGTGTAGACTATCGTCGATTGAATGACGTTACTAAGAAAGACAGCTATCCACTGCCCCGGATCGACGACACACTGGACACACTGGCAGGAATGAAGTGGTTTACCACGTTAGACCTAAAAAGTGGCTACTGGCAAGTGGAAATAGACCCTAAAGACAAGGAGAAAACCGCATTTTCTACGGGAAAGGGATTATGGCAGTTTAACGTCATGCCATTCGGATTGTGCAATGCTCCTGCAACATTTGAAAGGCTAATGGAGCTAGTTCTCACGGGACTAATTGGAGACGCCTGCCTTGTCTATTTAGATGACATCATCATCGTGGGCCGCACATTCGAAGACCACCTTCAGAATTTGGAACGTGTTCTATCAAAAATCCGAGGAGCCAATCTCAAGCTAAGTCCAAAGAAGTGCTCATTCTTCAGACAGCAAGTAAGCTTTTTGGGGCACGTGGTTTCGAAGGAAGGAGTCCAAACAGACCCTGAGAAAATCGTCGCCGTTAAGGAATGGCCAGTCCCGAAAGACAAGACGCAGGTCAGGGCATTTTTGGGTTTGTGCTCGTACTATCGACGGTTTGTCAAGAATTTTGCTGACATTGCCAAACCTCTTCACAAGCTTACTGAGGAGAAGAGACCGTTCTGTTGGGATGAGAATTGTGACATAGCATTCCGAGATTTAAAGGAACGTTTGTGCAATACCCCAATTTTGGGCTACCCTGACACGGAAAATAAATTTATAGTTGACACGGACGCAAGTAATACTGGAATTGGCGGTGTGTTATCTCAACGGAAAGGAGATTATGAAGTTGTGATAGCTTACTTCAGCAAATCTTTATCAAAGCCAGAAAGAAATTATTGTGTCACGAGACGTGAACTTCTTGCCGTAGTAAAGACATTGCAGCATTTCAGCAAATACTTGCTTGGACGTAAATTCCACCTGCGAACTGATCATGCTGCATTAAAGTGGTTGTTGCAGTTTAAGAATCCAGAAGGACAAGTGGCGAGATGGATTGAACTGCTACAAGAGTATGACTTCGCAATTGAACATCGTAGTGGGAAGTCTCACGGTAACGCGGACGCTTTATCAAGAAGACCTTGTCCTGAAGACTGCAAGCATTGTGTCAGGCAAGAAGCTAAGGAAACAGTACCTGTCAGGATGCTAAGAACGGACCTTAGTGACGAATGGAAGGAAACCCTACAGCATGCTCAGCAAAGTGACACAGATATCAGGCCAATTTTCGAGTGGATTAAAGCTAATGCTCCCAAACCGAAATGGTGTGATGTTGCAGCGATGAGTACCACCACAAAAAGTTATTGGGCACAGTGGGAGAGCTTGGTGATCCAAGATGGTGTCTTGTGCCGAAAATGGGAAAATGCTCGAGGGAATAGCTGTCACTTGCAAATGGTAGTCCCAAAAACGAAGGTACCAGAAGTTCTACAGCTCTACCACAATGGTTCTTCAGGAGGTCATATGGGAGTAAGAAGGACTCTATTAAAGATCCGAGAAAGATTTTACTGGATCCATTGTCGAGAGGATGTGGAAGACTGGTGTCGCAGATGTACCAGTTGTGCAGCGGTAAAAGGACCACACACACGCAGCAGGGGTGCATTGAAAGTGTACAACGTAGGAGCCCCCTGGGAACGAATAGCATTAGATGTCGCTGGGCCATTTCCCGAAAGTGAAAGTGGAAATAAATATTTCATGGTTGTCATGGATTACTTCACCAAGTGGCCGGAAGTCTTCGCCATCCCTAATCAAGAAGCTTCAACAGTCGCTGATAAATTAGTCCACGAAGTCTTCTGTCGGTTTGGGGTACCCTTGGAAATCCACAGCGATCAAGGAAGGAATTTCGAGTCTCAAGTGTTTCAGGAAACATGTCGGGTTATGGGTACTCACAAAACCAGAACCACTTCATACCACCCACAATCTGACGGAATGGTGGAGAGATTTAATCAGATGTTGGAAAGATATCTGGCAAAAGTTGTAGCAAGCAGACAAAAGGATTGGGACAAGCACATACAACCGTTTCTTCTGTCATACCGAAGTGCAGTTCACGAGAGTACAACTGTGACGCCAGCCTTCGCGAACTTTGGAAGGGAGTTAAGGTTACCAGCTGATCTAATAACCGGCATTCCGCCTGATTCACCACGCAGTATAACAGATTATGCAAATGATCTGCGCAACAAGATGAATGACGTATATGAGCATGTCAGAGAATCAGGCCAGCAGATGTCCGAGAGAATGAAAACTCGTTATACTGGTTTCGACGAAGGTTCGCTAGTGTGGTTGCATAACCCTGTGCGCAGCAAAGGGAAGTCCCCTAAACTACAGGCAAAATGGGACGGGCCGTACCGGATTGTGACCAAGATCAATGACGTCACTTACCGAATACAAAAGGGTTTGCGAACTGCGCCTAAAATTGTTCATGTAGATCGATTGGCACGATGTTACGGGAATAATGATGCTCGGGACGAGCATGTCTAAGGAGGGGGCAGTGTTACGTAGATCGTAAAGTCTAGAAACATCGTGCTAACTCCATCTCAGAAAGGGACAACATTACGTAGATCGAAAAGTCTAGAAACGTCACGCTAATTCCATCTAAGGATGGGGCAGTGTTGAAACTTCTAGATACGACACGCTAACGCCATCTGTTATCAAGTAGCAAGTACTACGAACAATTGTACGTAGACGCCACCGCCATCTATTGTTGAGTAGCGGGATTAAACAGTAAATAGATGTCTGTGGAAGGTTCTCGAAGTTTCGAATCTACTTGTAAACTGTGGAAAAGTGTTGAATGTTCGCGAATGTTCTGCTTGGGATATAAATAGCGGATTGTCGGCCCGATGGGCAGTTCGATTTCGGAAGCGAGCGAATACGAATCAAGCGATACAGTACAAGCGAAACAAGTGACTCTGTTTGACTATTGCGATATTGTGATTGTTTAATTAAACTGTGGTGTGTTTCGATAATTTTGGCTTAAATTAATTTATCCCGAACCCCAGCTCGTAACAATACTTTATTGCACCTACCTTGTATTTCTCATATTAAGTGAATTGTAATTGTGAATTGCGAAGACATGTGACATCTACCAACCCGCACTGGGCCCGCGTGGTAGATTACGGCCCACTCCCTTTCACCGAGATGAGGCCTGTGTCACAACAATTGGAACAATATAGGCTGATGATGATGAAGCGAATTGTATTCTTTTTGAGAAATAAATGTCTTAAACCGTAAAGAAGGTAGGAAGGAAGGAAGTGATAACATTTTAACCTTGTTTTTGCGTTTACTCGTATATTTTGTTAGCAGGGGGCAGTTTTGGTAATTCAACTGTTGCCTCTGACGTTCGATTAACTGTAAGAACCGGCCAAATACGTGCACAGATTCTACACATTGAAGGGTCCCTAGTTGAGATGAATACATATGCGAAGTATAGTTTTGATAAACCGCAAAAATAAGTTTTGTATTTCATAAAATAACTTTAAGAAACAAAGTTTTATCTGCGGTTATAAATCAAAGTTCTCTTATATCAAAACTATCGACTTAAATAGCAAAGGCACTGAGAAACACTATGTTATTTCTAGTTATGGAATCTAACACTTTTTCTTCTTCCCGCAGTAACATGATGAATGGGGCACCATATTATTTTTTCATAGTTTAAGTAAGTAGAACATTGTTTAGGGCCCAAAATATAGCTTGTTTTAAAGTTTCATCAATATAAATGTTCCACATAAATTAATTAGTGAAACTCCAAAAACGTGATGAATTTCACTAATCTTAAAATTACAATAAGAAGTAGTCCTCACCTCGAGCAGGAGTAAATATCGTCTTCGTCATCGGACACGTAACGCGCACCTCACTTTCGAAGAATGCAACACGGTGTTGGTTTAAATATAAACCATAAATGTTTCCGAACACCGTCTCAACTTTCTTCCAATCCTCATCACTTTTTTCCACGCTCACTCCCGGCCCCTTCCTTATTGACCGCCCACTGACTGGAACAGCCGGTGATGACCTACGCGATGTTCCTGCTAGTCGATTCAGCGATACCAGAAGGTAGAACAACTTCGCCAACACTTTTGGAACCGATGGGCGAAGGAATACATCTCCGAGCTGCAGCACGCATAGCATGACCACCATAGAAAGAACTTTGTCTATTCTTGGTAGAATAGATATAGAATTGTCATGCTACGCCAGCATAAAACGGTACAAATCTTTCTACAATCTTTAATTCTGTCTTTAATCTTTCTACAATCTGCAATTTTGCCTATTCTTCCGTCGACAAAACCCTTTTCTTCGGTGGTCATGCTACGCGTGCAGGTGCGGATAAAATGGATGGAGAAGGACGAGCTCTAACCAAAATCCTTAGTGGTCATAATGGACAATTAACTCCCACACTTGAAGTGGCACTGTGCTAAGTTGAGATAGGTATTTCATTTGTTTATCGTTACGCGGAATCGTAACATTGACAATCATTGAGCGGCGCGCTAACGGATTTAGCACCACTACCTACAACGACTACCTAGATTTTATTTATCCGCCCGTTTTCTATGCTATCTAACCGCTGACGCCTACGAGTATGGGTTGCACTGTTTTTTATTTGTTTAAAAACTCTTGCTGACGCTACTAATGCTGCCATCCTGTCAATATTTTGACGTGGACTGAAATTTGTCAGAGATATGCTATCAAGCCGTAAAGCTAAGCTAGGAAATTGTGTGCTATATCGTACAGAGCTAAATGATGATAGTGGAACGAGTAAGGTGTGCTAATAGCACAACTCTAGTAATAAGGCAGCCTTCAAGTGTTTACACGCAAATTCAGAGCAGCAGTTTGACCGTGCACGTGGTTTTACTCAGCATAAAGATCTGTCACTCTTGAGGTAGCAAACTCTGATTGGTCACTTCTCTAATTACTCTACTCTAGCAAAAACTAGTAGCGTGCAAGATTAAACGCTCCGCCATTCCGACATTGTGGTGTAAGTCTTAGGCATCGTCCAGGGCGAGGAGACTGCGCGAATGTTAAAGCGCGATGCACTGTGGCCACCTAATCGCGCCCGCTTCTACCCTAAACACCATTCATTTACTCTGGACGAGATCTTAGTTCCTACATAATGTTGATCATATATCCTGGCTACACGCAGCGATTTGTATGCACCAACAGTCCTACCTATGATTAAACAACATCGTCACGTGGGTCCACAGTCCACACTATACCAAACCGATTGCACGGTAAATCGTTTGCCATCATTACGTGCTGACACTGATATGGTTGTCAAGTAAGACAGGCCTTGTAGCAGAATCATTTTTTTATTCTTCTGCATTGAAGCTTAGACTTTATGTATGTCGACAGATATCCACCAATTAGACAATACTGGGATGTGTGCACTCTATCGTACTAGTTTTAGCCCACTCCTACATATATCTACGAAGCTCGTGACCTCTTACGTTCGTCTGTCTCTAGTTGATATATAATATCAGTGATATGCACACAGTGACTTCGTATCCACAACAGTTTAATGTGTGTTACTTGCACAGCATGAGAGTACAGAATTAATATGAAAAACGCATTTGGTAGGGCATTAGGGTTTCTTAAATGAAACAGCGGTGTTCGTTTTATTTAGTCATTTATACAATTTGGATTCACAACTTATACGAAAAAGAAAATCATTCTTACAGTACAGCTTAGCACTGCCAAGTTACAACTTAAGTACAAAAATTGGAAAAAGCTCCAGACATACCATGGAATTTTCCGAAACGGGTATTGTTAGCAAATATAGTTTCGTGAAGTGTTTGGACACGTAGACGTTATTGAAATCCGGTCTGATGTGGCCGTTTTTCTTGTAAAACTTCATAAGCTGGTTTAGGTAATAGCTAAACTCTGTTTCCCGAGTTATAAATCCGTTCCATTGATTCCGTCTGGGCAACAATTAACGTAGCAGGGTCTAATAAGGGTTTTTCTTACAATCAAACAGATCCAATACAGTTACAAACGTTTATTAGGGATACAAGTGCGGGCGTTTTTATGCAAGTCCAAGTTTACAATACAAGTATTAGCTACTTGGAGATATTACGTTCAACATCCTAGTTTCAGTAGACTGCAATAGAAACGCGAACGGTATTGAAGCCAATGGAAATAAAGGATCTACCTAAACACTGTTGGTGCTATGGGTACATATTGCGATATCCTGTCCATACAATCCCGAAGTGACAATAAGGTCTATAGTCCAAACTAGCCTTCCACGAAGTTATCAGAAAGATTATTTTACTTCCGCATCATTCAGAAACATTTCTGTTTCATATTCATATGTATATCTAGCCATCGACAAAAAGATGGCCGCTTTGTGAGCATTCCTGAGTAATACAGTTGGCTCCATTTAAGCATTAAATTACAATTTATCCGTATTAACTATACCAATGAGCCTTCGCTTCGCATGTCAGATGCAGTAAACAACCACCACATTAAAATAAAAATGATCACTGGCCGCAGTGCCTTCAAATATATGCACGTCGTGGCGAAAGTGATCTAGAGTTGAAAAAATTACGTGTTCAATGTACAATGTATGTATTCCAGCTTGTGGATGACGTCGCTGATGACGTTGTTGTGCTGACGTATCGTAGACTTGCCTACTGACCGTATTAGCGATGTGCATAACTGCATACTTATATCTGTACCCAAATTATGGCCAGTTACTTAGTTAATTCATTTATCAAACGGTTACTGTTCTTGTCGACGTATATCCTTATTTTTTCATTTGGCGCGATTGTTTAGTAAGAGGGATATCTTTTAAAAGTATCGGGTAGCATCCCTTTAAGGTCATCGCTAATATTTATTGGGCGCTTAACATTATGACTGAGATGGTCTTAGCGCATCACAAACGTTTTACAGTATTTGAAACAACATGTTCTTAGATATAACCAATTCAGTCCACGATAGCATCACAACGTAGATATTTACATTCACATTTCCACAAACTCTATTTACAAATAAAACCGTGATTTATAAATTAATGTATTTCGACTTAATAGGACTATGTTATGGAATCGCTCGTTACATTTACCAAATATTTTTGCACGTACGCTTGATGAACTCCGAAACAGACTCATGAACGCGAATCATAGTAATCTTAGAACGGACAGAAGTTTCTTAAAATGACAAACTTCAGTAGAACATCCAGCGATGTTTTCTTCGATCCTTTTATCAGCAATTAACATTGCACCATTGATTTTAATATTTCAAGTTCTTACTATCCCAATAGAGGATGTAAATTTTAATATATTCAAGTCACGATACCAATCCTTGTTCTTTTATCAAAGTCGATAAATGACAGGCTGATTTTAGTTAAGAGTATAATTATGACGAAAAAGATTCCATCATGAGGAATATTTATCAACTTCGATAAAATCATAATATATATAACCACCCTAGATTACTACAATATAACAAACATTTCCAAATTTTATTTGATATTACCTCTACGTGGTGTTGTGCCAATGTCATGACAAGGGAGCAATGCAAAGTTCTTTCGTTCTGGCATGGTTTCAATAAAACATTAACATTTAAGAATTTCATGATAGTACAATACAGGTTACTGTGTGTCCATCAAAACAACATCGGCGACATACCTATACTTATATGTATATATTACTTGTTTCACGAGCGATGGGACCGAGACAATGAAAAGTGTTTTATTCGGAAAATTTGTAGGTACTTAATTAAGAATTATCGGTTGGCCAATTACTGAACCTATGTTACATTAACTATAGGAGCTAGAAAATGGCAATTTTTCACCATTAAACCTATTTATCTAATAATACTGGATGGATATTAAATATAATAAATTATCGCGAAAAATTCAGATTATTTCATAAGATCTCTTTTTTTTTGTAAGTATACTAATCGAAAAGCTCTTAATATTATAAATCCTTAATGTTATGTATTGTAAGAGGATAATGTAATTATGTAACTAGAGAATTCGCTCCAATTTAACTTACATTAGGTGATGTAAAATACAAGAATTTTGGTATTACATATCATTAAAATTCAAATAATATGTTAAGCTCGTAGCTAGCGTGACCCGATTTATCGTTTATGATATAGAATCAACTGAAAGTTTGTAGACAAGTGAAAAAATTTTGAAAAAATAATTCGTATCGTGTACCTTTTACGTTATCTTGTAAATAACGTCAATCATGAGTGAACGTTAGGTATATATAAATTAATAATGTAAACATTTTTCCGATGCTTGTAAGTATACGATATCCAATCTGAAATTTGTGATTTTATATCCAATATATGAACACGTTTAGACCTGGACGGAGAGGGGGCCGGTGAATATAGAAAATTATATCTACAAGATAGTGTTAACGAATCCTGCGCCTGTCACACGCCTCATGAGTCCTTCGTACCGGAGAAAACAATGAAATGTGCAGTGTGAGCACTGTGACAAGCCCTAGACATTATTTTTTAATTAACATTAAGTTTCAGCACTGCAATGACTATATATTGGAACG
Source organism: Aporophyla nigra (assembly GCA_947507805.1). NCBI lineage: Eukaryota > Metazoa > Arthropoda > Insecta > Lepidoptera > Noctuidae > Aporophyla > Aporophyla nigra. The sequence continues at coordinate 3,605,998 of OX382291.1, read as the reverse complement.
TTAAGCGCAAAAACACGCGTAAAGGCATCTATCAAGAAGTAAAACTGGCACATTTTTTTTTTATTAAATCCGCAACACATACTGCGGGGTCCCATCGTACGTTTCGGAATTCATGCAAACACAACGGCCACGCTCGTCCCTCAGCCGAAACAATCCAAGCAAAATATATCAAATAACCTTAAAAAAAGAACAAATTTATAGATATACCACACACTGCTAAAAGTTTGCAGATATCACCTAACTATAAATCTTAAATTAAATTCAATTTAATTTACAGATAAAATTACTGATTACAGTTGTTTCCTATCGACCATATTACATATAGTCTGTCATTACGGACATTTCAGACTTCTTAATAAATTTAAAATTTTTCCAACTCCTTCCTAACTACAAGATTGATATTAAGTAGTTCCAAGTAAATAGAAAATTGTGATTTCTCCTGTGAAATCTATGTGGTTTTACTATCTACGATAATTTAATATTTTTCGTCTCATTAACATAATAATTTGAGAATGTTTTACGAAGTGTGATGGTTGAGAAATTAATCTTTCTGCTTGCACCGCGCCCGTGTTAGCCGCCTCAGTATACAAACACTACGTACGAAATATCAACTAATAATACTGAGCGAAAATTATAATACGCCTATTTTAACTGGCGTAACTACAATTTTGGCCAACTTGAGTAATTCACAATTTACCACTATTCTGTTTCATGTATATGAGAGTCGACCACACAGGTTTTACACGATCCTTTACACGCAAACGTTGCCAGGACAAGGCAGACGTCTGGGGCCGCGTCCCGTGCCCTCAACATTTGTAAGCGCGCTGTGTACTCATTTCTGCATTCGCGGATAGGTACTATTTAACTGGCAAGGAACATGTAGCTTGGTGTAAACATACCGGTACACCTGTTTAGGGCACAGAGCTGAGCCGGAGACGTCGGCACCATCTCAATATGACATACCACTTGTGACGTCAGTGCGCAACAATGCAGTAATATTTAAACTGCAGACAAGAATAGAGATTGCGGGACTAGTTGAAGTTCACACGGCTATCGACCGATGGGCGCGTGTCTCATATGAGAACGTACAATTAATCTGATAAAAGTATATAGGTAACAATCGACCAAGACTCATTTACACCATATTTCTAATCTACGACGTACGTTCTGAAGCGCGAGGAGTCTAAGCTGAAAATCGTGTCATATCTCTGTAAATTGAGACTGATTTCTAACTGCGGGAATTTACTAGACATTAATTTGCTATGATTAAACAGACACACATAATGTAAATGAGATTTAGTCACATCTTCACTTCACACCGTTACTGCAACAGAAGTGATATATGCGAACACCAAGTTTAAGATTACGCACACGTCAGAGTTAATTTTAACACTTTCAATAAAATCATAATAATGTCTGGTCATGGGGAAACAACACTGCCAATTCAATGAAGTAATTGTCATTTTGCACTTACATTGGCCCATGGCTGTGTTGTGGAATTATTCGGAGACAGTAGCAGTTGCAGACTTTCTCAGCGACTCTGCTGGGGAGACAATCTACAGCATTGGTCGAAAAGCATTTGACGACACGGATCCGAGCTCATTGGAATAGCTTGCACTTATGATTTTGGGTGAGAGTTGGAGCTGACCTGGTCAACCCATTTCAAGAATTGTGTCACTGCTTAGATCAGCATTAATTTCCAGAATTGTCAATTAACTGAGAAACGGATTGCAAGCGCTGAGAGTAACATTGTGAATGCTGTTGATGGATGATAATGAATGATTGGGCTGTTGACGAGTAGATATTAATGCTGAAACGTGCTACAATATGTTTTAACTATTTTGTTATCCATGGTTGACGGACATTTTTAAAATTGTATCCAAGGGTGGTGCAGTTACCGAAAGCAATTTGATAGTTAGGTTCCGAATTGTCGAAAAATTTAGGTTTCTGTTTTTTTTTAGGATCTCACTTTACTCATTCTTAACAGTCGAGAAATGAGAGCTTGCTGGCTGACTGTTCCGGGAGACTGAGATACCGGAACAAACCCACAATTGTTAACGCCAGGGCAAAAATTGCTTCGGTGTTGTGAGTCAATGTATAGAGCTCATTGGAATAGCTTGCACCAGCACCCTTAATTAGCTGTATGAGGATGTTGGGTGAGAGTTGGAGTTATACTTCCAAGTGTCATTTTTGTTGGTTGGACAGTCAACCCATTTCAGGATATTTCTCTGCTAGATCAGCATTAATTTACAGAATTGTCAAATAATTGAGAAACGGCTGTCCATCGGATTGCAAGCGTAGAGAGTAACATCGTTAATGCTTGGGATTGGGATGTTGACGAGTAGACATTAATGCAGAAACGTGCTACAATATGTTTTAATTATCATGTTATCCATGGCTGAGACATTTTTAAAATTTTATCCAAAGTTTGGTGCAGTTACCGAAAGCAATTTGGTAGTTAGTTTCCGAAATGTCGAAAACATTTAGGTTTATTTCACTTTACTCTTTCTTAACAGTCGAGAAATGAGAGCATGCTGGCTGGCTGTTCCGGGGGACTGAGAGACCGGAACAAACCCATAATTATTGATGCCAGGGCAACAATTGCTTCGATGTTGTGAGTCAATGTACTAAACTGGGTGTTCGCTACATCGTGGCGAGTTGGTCACTCATTGCCGCGTTGCAGCTTCCTTCACAAGTTCAAAAACAGGACCCGTGTGCTATCCGAGTATATAAACTATAATTTATTATAACATAAAGTGCTTTCTACTCTTCATACTTGGTACATTAAACATTGATTGACATTTAATATATTCGTCGCAACAGCCTCGGCAGTTTACGTATGTCGTAACATGTAGTATACACTGTCTACTAACTCCGTACATTTAACACAAATCGAATATGTTGACAAATGAAGTGACCATATGATAGTCTTTACATATTGATTATCTGTAATATGTACTTGACAATGACTGAATCTGTTGACGATGCGTTGCTTTCAGGGTTACTGTTCAAAACGTTCGGTATGATAAGCAACGTTACAGTAATGTATTATGAGGGCAAGTTGTAACACTGTGACACGTAACTCGTTGTTGTGTCGGGTGCATGTATTCACTGATCTTGTGCAACGTTGCTCATTATATTAGTGCAAGCATTTCCCATCTAACATTTCTATACCATACGACATAACGCAGTACAATCGAGACTATCATAATAAATTAATTTGCCAAACAATTCGAATCTAATTGACAGACATTATTGATATTCATTACAACGAAGACACTCAAAATATTATAATGTACTCAGTTAACATGCTTGCCCAGCATTTAATTAATTGTCCAAGTCGGTAGTTGACTGACTCTTTTGTCATGGCCGAGGTTTGAGCTTTAGCCCTGCGTCATTTTCTTAGCGAGTTTTGTAACAATGACTGACGACTTACAATTCGCTACTCTCCGTCCTACTATGGCTCGCTCTTTGCAGTAAATATATATATACAAAAGGAGAATTATAGTATAGCACGTCCAGCATCTTGATATATATTTTGCTTTACTTCTCAACAAATCTCTTCATGTCTCATTCCTCGTAAGCGATCCGGCTTCGTGGTTCTCAGTCACTGTTACTGAACCGCGTTCAATAGCTATTATAATATATTATCGAAATAGTTATGTTATTATTATTAAACACCAATTTACACTGAAACATTGATCTGAACAATCTACTATTATTGAATTATCGGGGTTGAAGACCAACTTAAGATTGACAGCTTGTTATAAGCTCGCTCGGTGAGCTGAAGCATGACGGTGCCATGTATGCAGCGGACATTCTCAATCGTTCACTCGCCAAATCTGTTTTAGCAAAATGTCCTTTTAAGTTGCGTGATCTAGCTGCGAGGACTGTGAATGCTCGATGCTACGAAGCCCACACCTGAATCAAGTTGTAATCTTAACCTTGGTCTCATTGCAATAGACGGACAATAAGTGGGTCGAAAGATATTATATACCCAGTATAAGGGCAGCACTTAAACTACTATCAATATCTACTAAACTACACTAGACTATAATATAGAGCGTAAATATGTCTTTTCACCTAGATGTTTAAACGCTATGAAATGTGTAATGATATGATGAAATAATTATTTCGGGTGTATCTATACCTAATAATTAATTGTCTTCTATACAACTCAAGCCTAAACAAGTCCATGAACAGACAGACGGGAACTGTGAAAATAATCAGAAATACTATCCTGTCAGTTGTTGATGGTATGGCTGTGAAGTTATTTAGGAAAATCTGAAAATGCAGCAAAAAGTCATTGTCGCGTGTAGCCGTTACGTACTAAACGTTAGATGACGAACGGTAAACGGTTGTTTATATTTTATTACCGAGAAGAGGAGCTGTTGGGAAGTGCTTGTAGCGAAATGGAAATTCGTTGCGGAAACGGATCCATCATCAACAACTGACGTTCAATTCATCCAGTAACTGCGATTTGCTAACACTCCTGACGGTAAAATAATCAAGTAGAGGTGGTCTGTTGTTCTGAGCAATGCTGTGTCGGTCGAGTCGCGTCTGTCGCCTGCCTTACTTACGAACATATATTAATAAATTCACTTCTTTCTAGATATGTTTGAACTGTATAAGCTAATACAATCGTTATGATTTCGTAAACGACCGAAAATATAACCGTCCGTCCTTGCATACGACCTAGCGCTAGCGGCGCACGCGCAGCCTGCGCGCCCCGCGTGCCGGCGAGTCTCGCGTGACGTTATCGCAGGCCGTCGCGTGTGCGCACAACCACCCTCTGCTCTCCATACAAACAATTAACATTAATAAATTATCAATAACATAACAACAATGATGATAGCCAAGTACGTTGCCGTTACATTACATCTATTACATTAAATAAGTATAATAAAATAAATAGCCGAGACTGTTGCGCGACGTGACAGGGCACGGGGACATCGAGGGGTGAACGTGTACATTACTGTTATACTGGAATATTATACTGATATTGTTCCACGCACGACGATATAACAACAACATAAATTTTAATATACGGTAACTTATTCTAAGATTCCTGGTTTCACGAACTTCCTGCACATGATTGTTGTGAATGCTTGAACAGTTCTGAGTTGTGAGCTGGGCGTTAGTCAGCGTGGCGACCAGCCTTACGACCGTCTGCGGCCAGGGGCCCGGGGGCCAGGAGCCAGTGAGTGTACGATGTGTGCATGTCCGTGTGTCGTGTCCAGGGAGTCGTATGTCCGAGAGTGCGGATTGCGGCGCGCGCATCCCGCCCGTTACAACTATTTACAAACTATGGTCAAGCGCAAGCGACACTTGATAAAATGTCCTCCGCGAACGGAATTTCTATAGGCCTATTATGATTATTTTATTTGTCACAAGGAACCTAATTATTTATTACACAGTGTTGATAATGTAGAAAGTGTTATACAAGCTTTTATAAGCATCTTGATTATTATTTACAATCGGAGCCGATGGCCGCAGCGGATCGGACTCACTGTAAGCATATTTAAAAGAATTTTTTTATTGTTTTTTTTTAATGATTTTTTTTTGAAAACTTGTTCTTCTTAACATTAATATGAGTAATCTAATTGGGTTTGAGTGATGTAGTTATTTGTGTAGTTCACAGTTTGGTTATGGTGCCGGGTTAGTCGGCGGGATTGTGTGTGTCTGAAGGTGTATGGGCGGGGAGGCGCGATGGGCGCGAGAGCGCGGGGCGCGGCGGAGTCAGGCGGCTTTCACACGTGGCAGGGTGGCGGGGAGCGCGCCGGCAGTCGGCCGCGCCACACTGCCGCCGCGTCGTAGCGCCGGCTCGCCACGTCTGGAATCATTTTGGGGTCCTATTTAAAACATGGAAATTAGGTTCATCACAACAAACCGATAATAATCAGCCAGGCCATCAGAGTTTGGAAACGCATGGACTTATCTACAACGGGTTACAACAACATAGAAAACAATCTAAACACGAGCGGACAAACATCACAGGGTTTAGGAGCCTAAGACGCCTCAAACTCTTTTATTTGTTTGAGTTTCTCCTCCCTAAATTACAGAGAGACTTGTTTTTGTTTATACTCCCGACGTTATTTAACATGAATAAAAAAGGAATTTTAACTTTGATTCACCAGATTTAACTGCATTTAACTCTTCCCACTCCGGATTACCTACAAGCCTGCCTTTCAAGTAAAAATATCATACCACTCAAGGCTCAAGAAAATATCTTTACATCTAAATCTGTTATTGTTCACTTCGTAACGGTATTGACTCTATCATATGCCTTATCAGTAGATCTCAATAAATTATTAATTTTATTCCGTCCGTTTGATCATGACAAGCGCTCAATGTTCTACGCCGACTTAATTATCCAAAAGTACCTACATAAATACGACTGCATTGCCTCTGGCTTCTCCATCAATTCAGGAGTTCACGAGGAAAATTTATGATTGTTTATTCCTGTGTGCTAAAAACATGAACTATTCTTACATTTCAACCGTTAAATCGTTACCGATATTGAATCTCGTTTTAAAATAATCCAAAAAGAATAAAAATATTTTTTTTGTCACTTTAATTTGCCTTAATATAAAATCTAGTTAACAATAAGAGAAACAAAATGTGGTTACATGCTGCATCAACGGTTGCATCACTAACCCACAACATCAGACGTTTCAAAATGGCGCTTCGGCTTACTACTAACACGTCTGGCTGTCGTCAGTCGCTGATAACGACATGGTCAACAGTTGTCGAGCGGCATGCTGCGATCTCGTGCGTGCAGACAATGACGTCAAGAGCTGCCGCAGCGGATCGATGGTTGGTCCATTCAAGCCGTCCCATCATCGTGCCATTCACTCAAGTTCGCCATCGTTCATAAAACTTGTAACAACTTCTCGGTGGGGGCTACCCTCCCACCTCCCACCTCAAGCTCGTTAATTATATCGGTGATTATAAAAGGCCCAGTGCTGGGAATACTGCGTGTTTACCTACACGTTTTTCATACAGTTGTAGTTATTAATGTCTAATTTAATTAGTAAAGTGGTTGGAATTGGTCTGGTTCAAAAGTGAGAGAATATCAGACAACATTATTGATAAATTTGTTGACAAAAAAGAAAACCTAGTGTTTTTTTTTTAACTCTCTGTAAATCTGAAGGTTAAAGTTATAAATAACTTAAACCTAAACTTGAACCTAAATAACTATCGATGTTACAGGGCTATGTGATAAATTGTAAAACGACAAAATTCGATAGCTATGCGAAATGTTCGGTATATTCGATGGATAAATTAAACTCGCAAACTTCAATTTATTTACTTCCTATTGAACTCTTCAATCATTTGCATGTGTTAGAACGTTCTCGAATATTTTTTTATCAATCAATCAATTGTTTATTACACAGAAAATATAAAATTGGCATGTCAATTGAAAAAGATAAAGATTTTGTGCGTTTGTCCCAATTAGATTAAGTAAATAAATAAATAAATAGATGAACTTGTATTGTAGAATTGAAATTAATTTAATTTTCATACCGCGATGCCACTAAAAACCTAAAAAAAGAAATTTTCTTTACACAAAATTTCGCCGGTCTAAAAGTAGGTAAATCATCTTCAATTTCACCATTTTCATGTAGTTACCTATGTCATTAAAATGTACCTCAGTTCAATAAAAAGTATACAATTTTGAAACCGACCGATTTAGGTAGGTACTCACCTTACAAGTCACATAGTCAAAGATATTTACACTAGAAATCGTTAAAATACAAAAGCTTAGGTTTAATTCGACAGCATGATGCAAAAATTTTGAATAAAGCGCGAAGAAATTTGTGATTTATGTTACGTGGCATAACGTGTTGCAGAACACGTCGTCGAACGCAACGTGCGGTATGAAACATGGAGCGACGTGCTACAGTGTGTCGATAAAAAGGTGCTCAGTGGCTGATTCAAGCTATCTTATCAACTGCTCTTTTATAAAAAAACGTCCTAATTACTTTGGCTTTTTATACGAGTCAAACTAAATTGATTTATAACTTGCTAGCGATTTTCTGCCTTTCACTAAATGAGAAATATATGTCAAATCCTTGATAGAAAATGATACGCTAATATTATTGATGTAATAAAATACAAGAGAAATTGAATAGGTAATATAAAATATATACTAAAGTCTCTCTGTATGTCTACTTAATTTTTTTTGTGTTGAATACTGTTTATCGCTACGATGTCTACAATGTATGTATTCTCTTTCTATTGGCAACCAGCTAAGTAGCTAAAACTGGAGTGTAAGGAGGGGATTGAGGTATGGTGTAGGGGTCAAAAGTTAACGCCTTTACCAAGTAAGGTCGTAAAATTGCTCTGTACACCCTCATAAGGCCACTTCAAATACTGATCAAAAGAAAAGCGAAACTTTACTACAGTGTTTACTTAAAACAGTTGGCAGCTGGGACCAGAACCTTATGAGGGTTGCCCAGTAAAGCGTTAAATGTGTGCTGGTGAGGAAATGATGACCTGGCTGAATGTTGTGGATGCTACCGACCTGATAGTCAGACGTCAGTCTCAATAGCCTCTGCGGCGTGCAGGTTGTTGACGCGCACGGTGCAGATCGCGCGGCGGGGCGCGGCCTGGTCGCGGCGGGCGTGCGCGTGGCCATGCGCGTGGCCATGCGAGTGGCCATGCGAGTGGCAATGTCCGTGCCCATGCGCGTGCGCGTGCTCGCCGAGTGCCAGCGCCTGGGCGCGCAGCATCCGCTGCGCAATAATCGCCTGGTGCTTCTGCAGCTCAGCTTGCCGCAGCTGTCAATGGTTTACGGGAACCCCCATTTATATCAAGTTTACACACTCTCTTATATTCATGCTTTGAACTTTGGCTCAGATTGGTTTTTCATCATAGCTTTCGGATGCTGCTTGGTTCATCATGTTTATAAAGGAAGTAGTGTAAAAAGACAAAAGGTTTAAGTACCTTTCTATCAGCCAAACTCGCACCTATTAAAATCAAATGTCATCTAATGCTTGAGTATGAGTCACGAACTAAAATAATTTATTTTAATCTACAACCGAACACAGTGTGGGCTACTGACGTTAGAGGATAACTTCATGTTTGAATAAATTCTGCATTAAAGTACAAACATCTAGTCGTTGGCTACCATGTAGTGTCAACGACGCAAAAGGGTTAATAAGATTTTTGTATTATGAAGCAACATCACAGCGTTGTGTAAGTAGCTGAGATTCAAAAGGCAAAAACGTTGCCTCATAAATTGTTTATTTATAAAAACAAAAGGTAACACTCTATTGGCTTCAAGACGGAGAAAATATTATTGCGAAAAAACAGCACTTTGTTTACAAATTGGCTCCCCTCGCATTGTTTTGTCCTTCTGAAACCTTTCGATGTAACTCTATTGACTGTTGTGTTTCGAAATATTAATTGTTCTTGAAATATTTTTCAAGTTTAAATGTCAGTCCTTGGAACGAGGTAACCAAACCTGAAGAAGACGTAGAAACGTGAAAGTCGCAGTCACGTTGGATATATTTTACCAATTTCAGAAAGTACTCAGCTGCTGCTACCTTATATATTATATTTTATAATTAACTTATGTTTTGCTACCTACTGTTAATTATTGGTACATTTTATGTATGAATTTTAATGTTTATCAAATAAATATATAATGTTTTGCGTAAGGATTACTTTGCGACTTACACGAGTTTATATCTAGTTTTTTCAAGGTTTTATCTCGATACTAATCTACTTGGTCCTCACATGATCGGACCAAGATTGTGTATGAACTATAAAAGAGACTTAGACCTGCTGAGTTCGATGTATCATTTCTTTTCAGAAGACACATAGGAAAAGTCGACTCTATCTAGATTTTTTTTGTATGACGTGTAAAAGTGATTCCAATATCCTATTAACAGAATAAACAATGTCTTCAATTTCACTGAGTTTCAACAACCTCTATATTGACATAAAGAAACAAGATTACAATGAGTGTCCGTTGAGATTTCTTCTCCATACAAACTAGCTGCAACTTGGTTCATCTTTCTCAATGGTCGACGCATTGCTACTTCAAAACAGCCTGTTAATGATTTGATTGAAATATATGCTCATTTGGCTCGGCTAAAACATACAAAACCTAATAATTTGCAACCCTAACATACTTGACACTTCATCAAAGCAACGACTTACGTGGTTTAGCCGCAGTGCGTCCTGAAGCTCAAGAGCGGCGATGTCATCACACTCGCCGGCCTCCATAGTGGCCTGCCGCTCTAGCAGGACTTTCTCTTCCTCCTGCAGGCGAGTGAGATTCTGCTCCAGGTGAGGGTCGGCTATAAGCGTGCCATCGTCCAGTTCCGTCGTGTCTGAGGAGGACTCGTCGCTCACCGAAGACTTCTTATGAATAGGCCCTGAAACTGTAGCCAGAGTATTGTATCCTGCATTGTGGTGGACGGCTCAGCAGCTTACTTGGCGTTATGTAACTTTTAATTATTTTACGGTTTAATTTTCTATGAGCTAGGTTGTGATTTTGTTAGTACAGTCACGTTCTTTAATACATGAATATGCATGTTCATGAATCAAAAATATATATATATATATAGGCAATAATCTGTGTCATCGTAAATATGTGTCTACATTATATCAATAATATTGATACAGATAAAGACTCTAAACCGCAATCCCGTGTTTATATTATTTAGTGCAAAGATAGGTTCAAAAATATTTATGCAATTTTTCTATTAAAATTATCTTTATTGTTGTTTTTAAATTCTTAGAACAATCTCTTTTCTAATCTTATTGTAATAATTTTCTTTGAAACAAATTCAATTTTAAATTGGCAGTCATGTCACCCTGCGTCCAAAAATCTACTGGTTATCATCCTCTTCGTGCCTAATTGTGATAGTGAATAATTTTCCTTGCATGGAAACAAACATTAATAATTTTGTATCAATTAATATATCGAACAAGGGAATTCACCCTCGCATGTCGTTGAAGAGTTGGTAGAAAAGATGGAAAGAAGAGGGGGCTAACAAGCCCGTGTTATATGGTAGACCAGAAACAACTAGAGAACAAGACGAAAACGGCGTTTAATGCAGGCGTAGGCTTTGCAATTAGCTGACTAATTTAACCAGATGGCTGCAACAGATATACCAGATTTGAAAACTGGCAGCACCATTGCTAAAATCTAGCCAGGAAGTTAACTACCTTACTCTAAATGGTAGGTTTTCAGAAGAACAAAATAAGAATTTAAGAATTATAAAATTAATAATTATATACATACTAATGTACTTAAGTAAATGTTATTTTTAAACTGATTGAAAATTCATAAATAAATACTTACGTAGGAAGTCTACGTTGACCCTAAGATTTCCTTAATCAATCAAATAATACGGTTATTACGCAACATTGTCAGACTGATACAGTCCTATTACGAACGGCGATATTGCAATTATTCGTACTTCTACTCCGGCAAGCAAAAATATATTTAATAGTACAGGCTTTTGAGTTGAATATTCAAAGCTGCATGGATATTTATGAATCCTAATTTGCACCAAATATATATAATATAAAGATTATTTCGATATTTACGATCCGAAGAGTAGTCAGATATTTTTAAATGCAGTACATAGTTATGAACAGGTAATATGATAATATTTTATTGATGTCTAAGTTTGAACAGATTTATATGATAATTTTAACACTTACAATATATTGAAGCATTGCCACTGCCAAAATATTAATGAACTCGACTGCATACCGAAGGAGATCTATTGGAGATTTGAGGTTACGTATTTATTAAGGTGTTATTAGTTAGTAAAATAAGTTAGTGGGTGTCCCTAAGAGTTGCAAGTATAGGTTCTATATCACGCACCAAAATACTCGGCTCGATTATCGATAGCATAAGACAGAGTACGAAAAATATTGCAAAAAAGGGAATTTCATTTGGATTAAAAACTAATGTCTTTTATGCCAGTGTTACCTAAAAACGATATTTAACATTTATTTTTCTGACCGTATTCTGAGAAATAACAAATAACGTTTATTAAATTAAACTGCTACGGAAGTGCTACGAAAATGCTACGAGGCTACGAGCTGTAAACATTTGACCTTTAAAGTTTCTTCAAACATTTGTATTATTCTTTATTTTTCATATTGTATGTACAAAGTAACTTCAAATAAATCGTGATAATAAAGCGATTGGATAAAACTTATGGTACAAACACTATAAAATGTATTTTTCTTGCCAGAATGATAAATATTGTTTATTTTTGTTAACAAATGAACTTCAATACTAGCTGAGATACTGAATACTTCAAACATATTAAAACTTTCGTACTTAAATTTTATTTTATTCAAAATTAATTATCTTTTATTTTAGTTTAATATGATAAATGGTGTAAACGCAATTATTTTGATTAGCAACACCAATTAATTTTAATTTGAGTTTGGAACATAATGTTTTAACGGGTTTTTGATTTTAGAAATGTTATAGCTTTCGAGGAATTAAAGTTTAGGATTAGTCGAGAGAATCGAGAAGTTACTTTGTAAAAAAACTTTTTTACAAAAAAAAAAACAACCGACTTCCTTAAAAACACTACAAAGTGAAAAATAACTTTAATTTCGGTAGTCGGTGTCTTAGGATCTGTATTTATGGTTTTTTTGCCACCGACTTCCGAAATTAAAGTTATTTTTCACTTTGTAGTGTTTTTAAGGAAGTCGGTTGTTTTTTTTTTGTAAAAAAGTTTTTATTTTTAAATTTTTAGTTGTGGTATTCACCCTGCACTAATTCCAAACAAACAATGCATATTTATGCGATAGCAGAAATCGTGGTTGATTTCCTGTCATTTTTTAAAGAGTTCCGGTGTCTGTCTCCCGAACTCATCATCAGTAGTCCATCTCTAGTGTCTGCTGAGGAATCAATTCTCGATGTCAACGAGTATGTCTATCTAGGACAAGATATCTTCTAACTCCTGATCGATAAGGAGTTGTACCTTCCATCATCAGCTCAACGGAATATAAGAATACAAGTAACGGTCTAAACGTGCCTATAATATTCAAAGAATTATCCCCTAACCTTCTAACCTTTCACTGTAAGTTCCTATATGTACTGTTCACCGATGAGGAGTTCCATGCGGTATCTTCGAAGACTATAATTAGTTCAACACGGATGGATAGATAGAACCAGCAATTATTTTTGATCTTTAGTACAATATCCAAATCACATTACGTGTACTGTTTGTTTTTGAGGAGTTCCTTCGTTTATCTCCCAAAGTATACATCAAATCTTCACAAAATTAATATGGGACCACCTCAGGAGTACACCCTTACGAATAAAAAAAGAATTTTCAAAATCGGTTGGCAATTGGCGGAGAAATCGGTGAACATACATAAAAAAAAAAAAAAAAAAAAAAAATACATACAGTCGAACATATAACCTCCTCCTTTTTTTGAAGTCGGTTAAAAAGTAAGAGTTTAATTTCTGTAGAATTGAATCAGTTTAATGGAAGTAGTAGGAAATTCTGGTACTAGTCAATACTATAAGTACAAACAAAATATCGGAGTCCATCGAGCGTGTAGTCTGGCGGGCTGCCATCGCACGCGACTTCGGCCGCCGTTGATTTACAACTTAATTGTAACTAACATTACGCGGTTTATATGCGCGTACGCAGCGTTCCAATACTATGACGTATGTGTTATACTCAGTGGATTTTGAATGCATACCATTATTGTTTAGTTAGGTATTTGTTTTAAATCGGAAACGTATTTTTTTCGATTTCGTTTTATTAAATTATGTAGTTTTATTGTTATTAATGTTGTTCGGTTAATATGTTGACTCAAATGTGATGATTCAGTGAGTTGAGTAAGAAGAATTTTCTCAGGATTTTCAAATAAAGCACACGTTAATTTTAGTTTGTCAAATCGTTAGGTGATTTTTAATTAAATCTACCAATGTAAACCGTAACACGTAAATTCTAGCTGTTAGTATTGAAAGGTACCACCAATGTGAGTGTATGGTCCAATTTATAATGTTCATTACACAAGGGTGTTAAGTCTATATTTTAGCTCATAGTAGAAAATAACGAAAATTTAAATTAATTTACCCACATATAATCTACAAAACTATCACGAATTCAAATAAAAGAAAACTGGCAATTCATTCAATCCAAGAGTTCTTTAAAAATACGACTTCACTGAAGCACTGGCACAAAATAAAAAATAAATAAATAAAAGGAACATAAGTACTTACGTTTAAAAATCGAACGTAGTTTCAAAACTATAAATAAAAAAAAGAAATCGAAAATAAGCCAGCCAGTTATTTCGGTATGCTTGTTTATCTAGTCATAAGGGCCATTCACATGCCAGCATGCCAGCGAGCCGACCTATTGAATGGGCAGCTTGTATGTGAATGCCAATATAACAGCTATAAAGGACTTGCTCGTACTTAATGAGGCCAGTAAGAGAGACATTCAAAAGTGATGTCTGACACAATACATTTCAGTTATTTGTTTTGTGTTAGTGCAAGAACCAGCTGATTGTGCGTGAGTCAGCCAAAGAATTTGGCTCGGAACGTCGAATTTCAATAGTGTTGTGTAAATAACTTGGTGTGTATACATTCATCTAAACGCTACAATGGGAATTTCTCAAAGTGGTTCCCTAAAATATTTAAAAACATATATCTCCCGATGTAACACACAACGTGAGAACGCAAAAAATAAACACGTTATAAATGTTGACAGCGTGCACGCACGTGTTTGTGTATGTTCGCTCGATATGTGCGTGGCACATGTCCGTTTGAGTTTCAGTGCTCACACACAACACAGCGCAGATCGACCACCAGACAGCTAGACAGATAAAACGATACCGGTTCAGTTCTCGTATTATGTCGTTATTATGGTTTTATTATTAGAACACCCGCCATCCCTAACACCCCCCTTTCGAACTTTACGGCTAATTATTGTGACACTACCCGTTCTGACAAAGACTTATGCACTGGCGAAAAACATAAAACAAAAGAAAACATAAAATCGAAACTAAAAATAAACTCGAACATAACTAAAAGAAAATAAATAACATTTTTTATTTCAATTATTTTTTACATCACTTATTAGCTAAAAATATTTACACAAAAACAAAATATAAACAAATAAACAGTGCACTCGTTTGTCCCTTACGCGGTAATATCACGGATATCGTCTCTGGCGATTATTTAAGTCCTCATAATATAACTATAAACAACAACACTGTCATACAGTCATTGATCACTGCAAACGTCGTCCTTTTCATCGTCCTTCCCACCTGAAATTACCGAAAATCAACATAAAAGAAACGAATAACAACAAAACAAAAATGAAAGAAAAACCAAAGCATGCTGTCAAAAATTATATTGGAAATCTACGCATGCTGTGAATTAATATGAAAAAAAAAATACGTTTATAAACGGGACTATCACAATTGAACATATAAAACGGTTGGCTTTAATGCTTTATTACAGTTGTCAACATTCGCAGCTTGTTGCAGTGCGCAATGGAATGTTGGAAACGGTAACGGTTGTGAAATAATGAAGGAGAAATGTGAAGAACTTACTAAGATAGGGCTCGCCCATAGTTCCAGGCAAATACGGACAGCTGGTGACGTGGTTGAAGTTCTGAGACTGCATCTCTTCTTGGTCAGTCTCACGGTGGTAGAAGTAGTTGAAGTTGGACACGATGACAGGAACAGGCAACGCAATGGTGAGCACACCGGCGATAGCGCACAGGGAACCGACAATCTTTCCCCATACTCCAACCGGCCTATACCATAAAAACATTTCATTAATACACAGACCTAAACACCGTCTAGCTAATAAAATAAAAAACTAATGATCGAACAAAATAATATTTTGTTAATAAACATAAACGCGACTGATGATGTTCATGCGTTAATATGTTCAATACGTACATACATACCGTGGTAAAGCAACTAAATAATATAGTAGAAATAAACAAAACTATGGGATTCTATTAAAAATGAATGAAAACAATAAAAAAAAAACGTGAAATAAGATGGATAGTAGTTCTAAATGGGGAAGACCAATCGCTCGGCAAAATTAAGGACGCAAGCATAATAATATAATTCCTCCTACACATACTCGCGAGCATATCACAGGGTTACTGTGACATCAGTATGTTATTGCAATGCGGTTTTTTAACGCTAGCCGAATTCGAAGACGGATTAAGGTATATCATTCAAGTATATAGTATCTTTAAAGTATATGTGATTCTCAGCTGCAATACTAAATTTCGCCAAGAACTGCACCTTAATTGCGAAACACACTATTAATCGCAAACTAAATAATTTTAAAGGATATTGCCAATCCTTCATATTTTCGAAAAACTTGTCTGTTGCAATGGATGTTCTTGAACTGTGTTATTGAAAATGAAAGCCTTTGCTACTGATAATGTGTTTCGCAATCACCCCGCTAAAGATATTCCCCAAAACGTCTCCAATCAACGATCACGTCTATCAAAGGAGATTTAAAGAAAATAATGATAACGAAAAAAACGGAACCCAAATAAGCATAAAATAACTAAAACAACGACTATTGTTCCCAGACCTACAGGACGACTTCACATACATGCACTCGGACATAATACGTCTAAACATAAATACAAATACTTCTCTATCGAAAATGGTGTATGAAAGCTAATGATTGGAAGCCGATGATGAAGAAGCAATGAATCATTCTGAACATCAATTTTGCATAGTAGCATTCTTGTGTAAAATTTACCATCGGAGACAGGTTTGCAGGGCATTCCAACAACTAAACAAAGAGAGATACTGGCAATGATAGTTGGAACACGGGGTGCAGAAGCGATGCTATAGAGTTCTAATGAAGAAGAAATATACGACGTGATGTCAACGTGTGCATCTGAGATGGATCACCATTTTCGATATATTTACGTTGGTAACATTCGTAGCCACAACACCGACACAGGACACATCGGACGGTACACATCTAGCGAAAGCGATACAGAGGAGTGAACATTCGTGGACAAGTATTCGATACACAACGAGTCACTTCAAGTGCTGAGAGCGTGCGCTCGAGCTGGTGCCGGTAGCGACACATCGCCACACTTGAAGGGTACAACTAAAGCTGTTCTCTCTCATAAACATAGAATACGCTTTGGGACGGGCGATAGTCACACGGACGACGGGGCCTGTGTGTACATGTCTTGTCAATGAAAAATTTTACAACTGAGCTTCCATGTAAAATTGTAAAGGTTCAGGACAAAAAGAATGACACAACTATTTTATAAAAAAAAAAGAAAAAAGACAGTAAGAAACGTTCTCGAACGTGCAAGAGTCTCAGTATAGAGGTGAATAAAACGTGTAATCGGTTAAGTTCTAAGCGAACCGACGATCAAATCAAACTGAAGCATAGTTACATGAATGTGGCGAAAGAATATCACAATAGTGTTAAATACACCAATGTAAGGGTTGGGGGTAAAATGAAATGACGAGAAGGCAAATATGAAACTTAGGGTGAAGTCGCTGTATCATACGTCATATCTCCGTATCCTACGGTCGTCATTGTCACGACCGCCCACCAAAACGCATCTGGTATTGATTTGAAGAAGCTGTTCTCACTTCCCGCCTCAGCGAAGTACACCGCGGATGAAAACAGCACCACACCTTGAAGAATAAGCACACAAAAACAAGAAGTAAAGTGCGACATACAGTGGTGGGGATGGCTTGCGAGCGGCGGGGCGGGGAAACTGGGGCGGGGAGGCGACGCGACACAGGTTACCTCATATCTCCATAGCCGACTGTGGTCATCGTAATTACTGCCCACCAGAAGGCATCAGGAATGCTATCGAAATTAGTGTCATGGCAGTCTTTGTCAGCAAAATAGACAGCACTGGAAAAAACCACGACTCCTGCGAACGCAAAATAACATGTGAACGCACCGTCATGATGTAGCCGTGCGAGATAAGGACTAATTACTTTAGGGATGAATAAATTGATTATGTATACTGATATAGGATTCAACATTGGAAAAGATTTTACTGAATAAATGGAATTGAAGTAACCGGCACCGCGCTCGCCGCTCGCGCCGCTCGCGCCGCCAATCCGGCCTGTCTGTTGTCGCACTACTCATCCCGAAATCTTCTCTCCGTATCTCAAATACTCCATGAGGACACTTTTTCTCTTACTAGGTCAAGTATGCATATTAGGTCAGCTTAAATACTATTTGGGCTCTATTGTTATATTATCTAAGGTAATATTAGTAGATACTTGTTGACTCGATTATTCTAATACTCTGGACAATAATATATGTGATTAACATTACTTAAGGATAGACTAACATATTTAAGAGCGTATTTAGATCGTATATAATTACTTAATGCAACGTTATACTTACCAATGAATAGGAAAAATATCAACAAGCCAAGTTCCCTCATAGAAGCCTTCAACGTCCGTCCCAGAATTTGTAAGCCTTTGGAGTGTCGTGATAATTTGAAGATTCGGAATACGCGCACCAGTCGTATCACCCGCAGTATCGCAAGACTCATAGCTTGGTTTGTGGACTTGTCTTGCGGAGATACGGGCGCGCGTGGTAGGTTCAGAGTGTCTTCCTCTTCTGCGATGACTGTGGCCAATGTGATGAAGTAGGGGATGATGGCGATGATATCAATGATGTTCATCACATCCCGGAAGAAGTTGAACTTGTTCGGACAGGCCAGGAACCGCACAATCAACTCGAACGTAAACCATATTATACAGAGGGTCTCTATCAAGAAGAACGGGTCGGTGATATCAGGGACTTCGTCTTCTTCGATCTTAGTACCGTTGGTGGTGGTGTTAAAGACCTTGTAGTGCTTGAACTCCGGGAGAGTTTCCAAGCAAAAGATTACGATGGACAGCAAGATGACAAATACTGAGATGATAGCAACGACGCGTGCGGCCTGAGAGCTCTCGGGGTATTCGAAGAGCAGCCAGATTTTGCGCTGGCGCTCGTTGGAGGGCAGTGGTTTCTCTTCCTCCTTGATGAAACCCTCGTCCTCACTGCAAGGATTGTAAGAGGTTACAGCTTATATCCGCCGCAAGTAAACTTGTAGTTGTATTTGTTGTGCTTATGCTTGAACTTACCGGAATTTGTTGGTGGCCTGTTCACCAAGTTCGTAGAACTTAATCTCCTCGGAGAAGACGTCTAAGGGTACGTTTACTGGGCGCCGCAGGCGGCCGCCGCTTTGGTAGTAATAAAGGATTGCGTCGAATGATGGGCGGTTCCGGTCGAAGAAATATTCGTTCCTGTAAATTATGCGAGTGTCAGAATACGAACGGTATTAGCCATTGATTAATCCCAGAGACGCTTATTTTCAATGATTTCATCGCCTTAATGACCTGCCTACTCTGTTAACAAACTAAATCTTTGTCTCACTAGGAATTACTTACCTCAAGGGATCGAAGTAGCGTATTCTTCGGGTTGGATCCCCCAAAAGGGTTTCCGGGAATTGGTTCAGTGTACGTAGTTGAGTTTCGTACTTCAGGCCGCTTATCTGCAAACAAGGAAAAATAACTGTTAATAAGCCCTTTAGTACATATAGAACTCGATGTTTACAGTTGGCATACAAGTGGTAGTCCTGTGTAGGCATTGATAAAATTAATTAATCAATCAAACCGCTTTTATTCAAACTAGCCCGAAACAGCACTTTTTGAACATCAAAGTTAAAAGACTGTCCCCAAAAACCACCTTTCACCACATCTTAGTGCTTTAACTGGAAAGAAGAAATTGCTCAACAAACTCCGCTCCCAGCAGCACAGCTGTCAGTCAAGTTATCAATTCTAAATTAAAGTATGCATCACCATATTAAACCCCCTACTATATGCAGAACTTCAAATGACCTTGTCACATAAGAATATGATGGATGATGGTAATCGATAAACGCTTCTCCAATTACCTAATGATCAGCCCGTGCAGGGGTGAAGTGCATGCGTTCAGGGTCAAGTGTGTAACGTAATACCGTTTGTAACCAAGACCTACTGGCCTTCAATCTAGCTGCCGGGGAATAATAGTAGGTATTTGTTCACTGACGTCTAATCATCGCTGCTTCTAATATGTATTGGTCTATATTTAATTGATGTTACAAACAAGATAATTGCTTCATTGATTGTGGTGAGAATCAGAGACAGTTCTAGTAATGTATCTACTCGAATAACAGAGTATATAAAGCCGGTCTAAAAAACCTTGACAATACTTATAATATCATACGCAACATATTATTAGAATCCGGTCATCTCAGACGTACAACCAGAGTGAAAAAAGAACTCACATTCGAAAATTCATGACAACTTTTTTCCATGACGTTATTAATTTGTTTAATTTCGACGATAGTTTATGAAAAGGAAGTCAATAAAATAATTGAATCATCTGTGTCTTAACTGCCAACAGAATTGATTGCATAAAGAAACCGTTGATAGGATATAAACAACGCGATCAACATGTCAAAACCCTTAGCATTCCCACAGTGTATTCAAACATACACTCACACGCAGTGGCAGTAGCGTCCACTCTATAATTGTAACACCCTTGAACTTTTTTATTTGCGTTTGCCACGTGGTTTCCACGTCGCTTGAACTATTTGACAAACCACATGTGGCTAACGATAGTTAAACGACTCACCTACTAAATAATTTACATAATTTACTGCACTCAAAGTGTAACTCCTATAGCTTTATGTTCGCTTGTGACATTTGCTAAATGGGAGGAAACAGACGCCTAACTACATTGTTGGTATACCGCAATAATGACGTACCGCTAGAACTGTAATTTATCAAATGGATAACCTAATTTATAAATTGTAAGCTGTCACAAGCACCATCATACACTGGCGCAGGTATAGCTCTCTTTTATCATAATCTTATTGACGGCTTCATTGGAAGTATTACCTCTGAATATGTAATAAAATACGTCTTGACCTAGACTAGCTTGGTTTGTGAATACGTACGAACCAACTTCTCTTGTGTGATAAGTTCACACCCCATCATATAGATTGCATTTCACTATCAGGGTCAACTTATTTACATCATCAATCACTGTCAATGTCCTGGACCTGTCCTTATGTCTTTTTCTTCCAAACTTCTCTATTAGTTGTCATTTCGGTAGTCACTCCATTCTATTTCAACTTCTCTAAGTGTAAAAGCTAATGCTTAAAGTGCTTTGCCGAAGTATTTATCCATGCTCAGATCAATCAATTTTGCCTGTCCCACTTCCAGCTTCTGACTACCCATAACGACTGTCATCCATGCTCTAATAGTGTTTTCAATCATAAGCCGTGTGAAAATATTGACAGGCATTAAAGCCTGTGAGCTAACAGTGTGCCTATAAAATGAAACAAAGCATATACGGACAGTAACACGTTGACAGCGAACAGCGTCCGGCTAAAACGTTTTTGAGACTATATTAGCAGTCGGCGCAGACAAAATCCGTCGAAGTCTAAAGTATGTCGGATGTTTCACGAAATAGACAGTGAATACCACAATGCAGCAAAATCTGGTATAAATTGGACTATTTTCAGCGCAGGCAGACGAAGTTTTAATCCATTGCATTAATAATGTCACATAGATTTTAAAGCGCATTAAAGTCACCGGTCTGTATTTTCGGAATAGGTTCCGTCAAACAGCTGTATATAACTAAGGCTTAATTACTAATTGGATGGGCAGCGGTTATGAGAGTGCATTTGTATCGAACACGATAAGGTTTGATTTTACTTTATATTCGCCATTATTAAAGTGGTTTTTGTATCATTTTAGGGTCAACATTTCAAAGTACGCTAAGTGCTTTCAATTTTGCGGTGACGTATAATTAACGTACATGGTATTTGTGGGCAGAATCAATAGTCCGTACCAGTAAATAATGGAAAGTAGATCACAGATGTTGAATATTAGTAGCAAATCAAGGTTTCTACAAATTATGATTATGTGTCTACAAATAGTTGCTGCCAATCCGCCCAATGTAATCCCTTAGTTGCTCCGCGCCCACGGGAAGACGAAGTGGCTTATTTGCAGCCGGCGACCATAGAAAATACCGAGTTCATATTTGTATACTTATGTAGTTATGTTGTGACGATGTAAACGAAAATTGCCAGAAGTAAAACACGGAAGCTTAACGGTCAACAGATAGTATTGATTTGCTGAAGTCGTTTCAATATAAAGAACTTAAAAGGAGAAATTCCCTCTCAGTAATAAAGGCAGAGTTTTATAAGGAAAATGTACAAGAAGATCTAATTACCACAATTACACAAAAGAACTATTGAAAAAGTAGTTTCACTATACACTTCTACTTACCTCTTCACGGAACAGGGGCATGATGTTGTTTATTTTGAAGCGAGTATTTTCGAGTGCATGAACATTGAACTTAAGTACAAGGTGAGAACACTTCCAAGGCGTTTGACCGGTTCGTGGAAGCCGATGGAAAGGCAACAGGTGTCGGAAATATTGGAATATTTTATAGACTTTCACCCTCACTTACATGTTTGTGTCAAGGTTCAACATTTCAGCGTAAACGTTCACAATTTTTGAACACGAACATGAAATTAAAGGACTGTTTGTGCTGACCGCCATGCTTGATGGACGGCTCGGAACTCAATTTATTGGTGTTAACAATAGGAATGAGGGGTTTCGTATTCGTCCTCTTCTCTTATCTGATTACAGTTGTAAGTACTCCCACCTGATAGAAGACAGTTAATAAGGACCTAAGCGAACAGTACGAACAGTGCCAAGATCACAAATTTGTCACCATTAGGTCAAATACAAGACTGTTCCAGTCCAGTTCTGTATTTAGCAGGCGCACGGGAAAATCTAAGGTAAATTTGAGGCTGCGGTTGATATATCGATATTAAGACTCTTCCGTGCCTCGGAAAGTGCATTAAGTCGTTATTGCCGACCGACATTTGTACATCAGAACTCCCAAAGTCTGACAACCAGTACTACCAAGGGTAACAGTATTACCCAGTAACTGGATTATGGAGGTCAGATGGGCAACCACTCCTTGTAAAATACTGGTATTAAGGTGCACGCGACTAACCGTATAAACTGAAAGCCGACCTCAACATAGTTGGGATACGGCAAGGCATATTTAATCACTAGAACGGACAGCTGAATGCGCATACGTAGGACAATCAACACAACGTTATCTGATCCCAAACTAGGCAGAGCCTGTACTATGGCAACCAGACAACTGATAAACATACTTATATATTTCTAAATACATACATATTATGGATAAATTACACCCAGACACAGAATAAATGATTGTGCTCATCACACAAAGATTTGTCCTGGGTGGGAATCGAACCCACGACCTCAGTCTTAGCAGACAGGGTCACTAACCACTAGACTAACAGGCCAGTCATCGACATTAGCGAAGGCAAAGTTTAAAGTGACAACGATTTGCAAGTGGCGACTAAACACGTTAAAATAAGATTAATCTGTTACATCCGTGCTCCCGCCTATATATTCTGAAGCTTTATATTTATACCTTAATTACGTCGTACCACTCAAGATGTATAAAAAGGCCTTACCGTTTTTATTCAAGTTTTGCTCCCGGTTCTCGGAACAGTCAAATAATCCCTTTTAGTTTGATGTAATATGTATATTCCATCCTATTTATAACGTTTAAAACCGACTCACAAAATGCTTTAAAAATAAACACTCCATTTTAGAAGACGTGAACAATTACTGTCGTACATCTAATCGATCCACCTTTCAACGTTTATCTCAGTACAATCTCTATGCAGATATGTTCGTAGTTGTTAAGCGTTGACAGATACTTTCTACCTTTAAATATTCCACAACATGTGAAGTGGACGCTCCGTAATGGTCTTGTTAGCGATAAAAATAAACTTAATGGCAACGTCCTAGTAACGATAGTTTTATTCCCATGTTTATATTTGTTGTTTAAAACGTTACGCAAATATCATGCAATAAATAATATTTGAATGTATTTTTTATGTTTATGCGAACACAAAATAAAAAACAGAGTCATCTTGTGGAGGGAAGCTGCGGTTTCATGGTGTACCTACACATGTGTTGGACTGGCAATGTGACGGTTTTAACCGTGGCAAGGTGTCCTAATTCTATATTCATAGGATTAGGGGACTATCGGAAAGTTAGGACAGCGATTATAATCTCTGCACTTTAAAATAAATTTTAGTTATGTGCTCGATTTCTGCGTACGTAACTATCGTACGAAATAAATGTTTTATTTTTAATGTGTACACAAATAAAGCGTGAGAACCCTATTCCGGTTCAAAGCGGTTCAAACAGCGGCGTTGCGTGGCGACGCACGTAAGAATAGCAGCGCACGCGGCGCGGTGGACGCGGCCGATCGACGCGCCGCCAAATTAATCAAATCAATATTTACAAGCAAACGCGCGTACATTCACTTTCCGCGGACGCAAAGTTTCACACAGTATTTCTTTCGGTGCGGATGTACCTCCGCGGCTGGCAATGGGTGTATCCAAAAATACATTTTATTGTGTGTTCCCCAAGGGCGGAGCGAGTTGTACGTCGTACTGCAGCGAGCTTTTATGAAGAGATTTTAATTAATTTTCCGATGTAAACGCTAACCGCGAATGGTTCCATGTTTTAAGGTCGGGTTTCTTTTTATAAACCGTGGGAGACGCGGGTGCCGAGACTGTGCCGCGCGTTCGCCGCCCGCTCTGGCCCAGCTGAGCGTGCGAACAACAAACATACGTCAACAGTGACGCTTCTATAATGATCTTGTCAACTCCTAAATTATTCAACGAAAATTAATTTAAACTTACTCCGCTCCAGTTAATATTTCACGGAACTAACATTCTCATACTACATACCCACGGTCACTAATTACACAGTCACAGTTTTATTACATCGAAACTCAGTTCAATTCAAATATTCTTAGAACACCAATTACTATTTTAAAATAGCATTCATTTATAACTATCGTCATCTCGGCTCGATTCATCGAATCATTTCGAGCCTCAAAAACTTTGCAACAGAGTGCACTAAGCGGAAATTGGAATGTAAACCTGAAAGCAATAAGTCACGGACTGAAAATTTTCTATAAGCGTTAGTGTGGCACTCAACTCCCACGCGCGGGTAACGTGTTGCACTTACATCGGCGATTTGTCAAAACCGTATAATGTGACTGCCCTGCGTTTACTGTTATAGCCCACCCCGCTCAACTAATTAAAGGATAAGGCATCTATACCCAAGCAAAATAAACCCAAACAGATCTCTAGTCTAATTGTCCTTTTCTAACTACTTCCGATCTGCTGTTAATTAGTCACAGAACATCTTTCAAGTAGCACTTGCACTTTGATATAGTTAACCAAAAGCGAAAGTCACCGTTATTATTGCTGATTGCATAACGCTTACTTCGATTTTGACGTAATGCAGGAATAGTAAAATATTAACTGCCCATTCGACGCTGACGAAACTGCGGACGTTGAGTGCCTTTTTGCTTTGAAGGAGTTTCACAAAGTTCAAAGCGATATTTACTAACAAGGCAGTGAAATCGTGATATATCAACAGGTAGGCATAATTACGAGTCGTTGACCAATGGCCGGTGAGAAAATTAGTGTGGATTGACACGCGACTGAGCTTCACGTAATGGGGAAAATCAATAGCAGGTGAGGCAAGTCGCCGAATGGTACGTCCCAAAAAATAAACAAGACCAGACGTGACAATGTTTTAATTTATTTGTGCTTTTGCAAATTATCACTAGAATGGAACGATTCAGAGCCACTTGAAACTTCAACTGTCACAACAGAAATCAACAGACAGTTCTACGAACGCGTCACACCTACCATTAGTCAGCTGTGATAATCCACTAGAAAAACGTGCGGTTTAAAAATAGTTGTTTCGATTAAATACCGGTCGTAACCCTGACACATTGTAAACCATTCAATCGGGGTTCGTTTGGAAGATTAATGGATCTAACATTATTGGAGAAACCAATTAACTGCAACGTGTACTGGAGTTTCATTCCGGTTTCTTTACAAAACATGTTGTTCTAGGATTAGGAGCTATTAGGGTTTATTGGAGGGTAGGTGTTTAAAATAACATTTATTAGTTAGTTAAAGATGTTTTAAAGGGAGATGTAACTGAAGTTCCTTAATACAAGCCAGCTAAATATGGCGAATTGATACAACACTACTTGGGCTCGATCAGAGACATGATCACTTCCAATGATACTAAAAAGAACACGTTAAAAGACATTCTAGTTGATCACGCTGAAAAGATTGTGTTGAAACAAATCAGTCTGAAAGTAGTGCGCGGGTCACCGAGGACCTTGAAGATCGAGTCAACATCGGATGGGGACGCAGGGCCCTCATGGATGTAACGTATTACCACTTACAACACATGTCTGAGGAACATTGTTTACTGATTATGCACCAACGAGCTTCACAATATATGGAAACTTAGTAAATAGATCAATATGTTTAAACCCGAGTTATAAATAACATTGTTTTTTATTTGAGTCGTGCATAAAGGTTTCATGTTTTCGTAAAGATTGGTAAAATCTCAAAAGTGATGAAAGACCAACCATTTTTTTATTTCATATCACCCACTCTCAAAGCTTCATTTCTTATTCAAACCTAATCCTTCAAGATAATCCTATCCTCATGCCACCTCCACATTGCATCGCTCCTTGCTCGCATCGTTAAACGTATGTTTGGTGCTTTCCGCGGCCAGTAAACACCTTAGCGTTGATAGCTACCTGAGTGCCGCTGAACGCTACATTTCATCGTTCTTAATTATTTATTTATTTAAACAACAATCCCCGATGATTCCACTAAACTTGGACGCAGCTCGTTACTCTCTAAGTTCTAGAGATGCTGTATTATTTGCCAGATTTGCCGTATTGTTTGCCAGATTTTGTTTTGCTCTGTTGTTGGAGTTAGTTTCTTAATTAACTTAGATGGAGTAATACAGAATGGCTAGCAATTAAGATCCGACACTGTTAGTAATGTCTTTGCTGTTTTAGTCTTCTCTAATATCAGTTCAATATTAATCATCACCTCCGTAGCTGTATCAGACGCGCATAATATTCGGCAAAGGGAATTGTTGAAATAACTAACATGCAGAGACGGTTTTGCATACTTTAAGTTGGATCCGCTTAGGTCTTACAGCTTAGACTTCAAAGTGAATGGCTATCCTAACGATGGACTATATTTAGAAAGTTCCCTTGTTATAAAATCCTGTTAGCTCCGGGTGGTTTCCAGTAAACCACACCCTATTCAGTTTACTGGGACCCTAGTACTAACTATCTAGGATTTCTCATTAAAACTATCTGTGTAACTAGCTTTTACCTGGATTATTTCCGCAAACGCAGAGCGCAGGATTTTAGGTTCATAATTTCACAGAATAAAATACAAAGACATTTCTTAAACCGTTCAAAGAACGTAAATGTCTGTCCCCCCACAAAGGATGCTAGTTAAGAGGCGGGTCAATGTTCGACATTCTTTTAGACGTATAAAGGAACAGATAACAAAACTATTCTCATGCTAAGGATGGTCGTGGCCTTCATAGTACAGCTGCACGTCAAAGGTAAATCGTTTGGAACAAGGGGGATATATTGTAAAATGAAATACCAAGCTCCGGGCAGGGCTCAGCGTTGAGAAAGCTACGCTGCTCAAACTGACGTCTTTTGTGCGCGCCTCCTGTGTATATTAAATTGAAGCCAGCGCTGCGGATTGTGCGCTGGTTGCACATTTTCTCGTATCACCTCCGTATTCGTACATTTTAATCTCAGACGCAGCAAGTAATAGAATACGTAACCATTTGAAGGTTTACGTGATCTTGACTTAGGGCAATGGATACGTGATACAGCACGAAAGTAAAATATCAATTGTAGTGCAGCGAACTATCACATCAGCAGCTATTATTAGAGAAGCTCGTTAGAGTCCAATATGGCCCACATTCCAAATACAAATTTACTGAAGCGCGCCACAGAGACATGTTCACAGTGGGCGACAAGGTTAGAAAAGAGCCGTTTATTATTTAATACTTAATGATTAAACATTTATAAACCTTCCAACGCAAGTTATTCCTAGCTTTGATTCCAGACTTAACCATGGATTGAGAATATTTCTGTGAAAAAGTCTTACTAAAAACAGATTATAATCCTACGCCCCAAGTTCGTTGGAAAAGCACACCTACAGAGCAGATTAAGTAGAAATCCTTAATTGGGTGTTTTTCTTTGCAGAAAACAAAAATAAGCATTTGAGGGTTGAGTTGCTTCCCACGGCAGCTTATAAATAAAAGCTTCAAACACAAAAGGGCGCGCACTTCAACCCTGTTCACAATTTTTTCAGCAAAGTACCACAAAGATAGAATATGGACGTAGGAGTGAATTTGCTTATCCCGTTTCTGAACCATCGGTTGTCCTAAGCTGCAATGTGTATTATAATTATAACATTATAAGCTCCCTCTTAATGTCCTTATTTTTTTAAATTAATAATAATAATATATCTTTGGACTACCAACACAACGTTATCTGATCCCAAACTAGGCAGAGCCTGCACTATGGTAACCAGACAACTGATACACATACTTAAATATTTCTAAATACATACATATTATAGATAAATTACACCCAGACACAGAACAAATGATCGTGTTCATCACACAAAGGTTTGTCCTGGGTGGAAATCGAACCCACGACCTCAGTCTTAGCAGTCAGGGTCACTACCCACTAGACTAACAAGCCAGTCATATAATTCATAATAATTCATTCTGTTATGAATACTTTTAATAGTTTTCCCACTTCCTCTCAACCAAAGCACCTGCCAGCTAATGTGTTCACCTAGCTTGACTAGCAGATAATGCCTGTGTGTGGCATTCAGCCTCCTTTATTCTTTTGTATACGTAAAGTTTAAATATTTGTGAAAGCTTTTAATGGGCTTTTAATCCGAAGTTTCTTTTAAACTGTTTATATGAAATTACATGTTTATGATAATGCATATAGAAGGAAGCAAACTCTTAAAAACGTCACGAAATAAAGTGAAAACGCTTCGGAATGATAATACATATTTTAAGCTTAATTTAAACTAGTGGTGAGCATTAGTTACAAGAGGGAATCATAACCGGACATCGGACAGAACGATCGAGATTAAACGCGGATAGGTGGGACTATTAATTACATTTCGAAACCCCTGCGTACCTCGAAAGCACGTTAAGCAGTTGGTCCCGGCTGTTATTCGTAATTCTTTGACAGTCAATACGAGTCGATATAAACCCGAGTCGAAGTCTTACCAACGGGTATCGCGTTATACAGTAACTGAGTAGTAGAGATCAGGTAGGTAGGTGCTCCTTGTAAAATACTGGTATTTATTATAGTTGCATCCGATGCAGACTGAAAGCCGACCAATTTAGTTGAGAAAAGACAGACTGACATTATGTTACAAGGTCACTTTTATTTTCATTCAACCGAGTTGACATTACAATGAGTGGTTTAACCTCGTACACAGTTTGAGTGGCATGTTTAGCGTCGCTTGTAGTGTGAGCATAGCTTTCAAGAGAGGGAGCGGTGTACAACAATGGCAGCAGATTACGTCCTTCCGGAGTATTTTGGCCGTAAGTGTATGTGCGGCTTGTACCGTCTATATGTTTATGTGCGTTATTTTTAGAGAGATGCCAAGTGAATTATGTAGTCCAATTATTATCTTGAAAACGTTTGGTAGGTGTATATTTCAATTTATTTTAGTAGGTACAGAGTTATCATTTATTTGTATGGTAGATGTAGCAGGCTTTGTTTAAAAGTGATTGTACGATTCGGGTGACGAATATATCGATCGAGCTTCTAAATAAATAAAAAAAGAGAAATGTTTTCTGAAACCATATTTCAATTTGAGAGTTGTGAGTTTGTGTAGTAGAACAAAGTAGATGTGCATAATTAATATGGCTGCGTCTTTACTTTGTAGTGGTAAAGATAGATTTACAATTCCTTTTTCCGTATTCCTGGCGAAGAACAATTCTTTGCAATAAAACGTCCAAATCGGAAGAATTCTTGTAGAAAAATGGGATCTTTATACTAGTTCCTACCTAGTATTTTTTTGGTAATTTGCAATTATTTTTTTCTTTTACATATTTTATTACAAGAAATTTTCAGAGAGTGACAGAAGCGTTTCTGTTGGAATACCGTAAAACAATATACTTAGACGTATGAATATGGAGGTGCATACAAATATTGTTAGATGAGTGGTCAACCGTTCGGTGATTGACACATTGGCAAAGATCGGAATGTGAACAGAATCAACAGTAAGTTCAGTGGCCTTACAGACAGAAAATAAAAGATATGAAGATGATGGGAGAGAAAAGGGTGATTTTTGTGAAACCTTGAATAGTCCTCGAATTTGTTAGAAAAGGGCGTAAGGGGCCATCCTTAAATTACGTCACACAAATTTCATGATTTTTTGACCCCCCCCCCCCCGTCCTTGTCACAGCTGGTCACATTTGTTAGACCCTAGTGTGACGTCACATATTTTGCAATTTTACATCTAGACATTGAATTTTTTTTAAAATTTCTTTCATAGTTCATATTTCGTATTATAATAGTACTTTAAATATGTATATTCAATTTTGAAATGTGACGCCACAAAATTTAGGGCCCCTCCCACCCCCTTGTCACACAATGTCACAATTCGTCGACCCCTTCCCCCTCCCTTAACGTGTGACGTAATTTATGGATGGCCCCTAACGAGGAATTTCCGAAATAATTGCGATCGTTTGATCCCTTGTTGTTCCGTGAGTAGCTGGACTAAAGAATAGAACCATCCCATTTTTTTTCCGTGGTTATCGTAAAAAGGCTACTAAAAGACTTACTAGAAAATGGGCACCAGCGTTGTCTATGCATCTTACCACTATACTGCAATAGGCAACCTGCCTGGCAAGCGTGGTAATTATGGCTAACCCCTTTGGTGGAGGCTTCTGTCCAGCAGTAGACGTCTTTCGGTTGAAATTATGATCCCTTGTTTCATAGTAATTACCTAACACGATTAATTGTAGTTTCCTCGATAAAAAAATGCTAATTAATCTCTAAAAACAAAATAAAATACTTAGTATGCCGTGAATGTTCATAAAAGGTCATCAGTTTTTTTAATGATAAAAAACTACATGTTTTCTATAGCGTATCCATTTTATATTTCTGAAATATGTATTTATTTTAATAATACGAACGAAACACCTAAATTAGGGTGTAAACCACCCAGTTTAGCTAGAGCTGCCACCCTTCAATTACCGCCAGAAGCTCGGTGCGCCCTTATAATGGCTACATAGATAAAAACGGCACTGATATAGTATATATTGATAATAATGATATTATAATTGGTCATAAAGTTTCTTTAGTGGTTTTATGTGTGACATAGACAGAGCTTGTCACATTATTAACCATGAAATCGGCATTGGTCAAAGTCTGATAAAAAACGGCAATGATATTGTAAATATTTATAATAATGATATTATAATTGGTCCAAATTTCCCTAGTGGTTTTGTTTGTGTCATAGTTATAGTTTTTGTCACATTATTGACCATAAAATCTAAAATGGTCAAAGGTTAGTGTACAGTGAAGGGTATTAATCTAATCTTGGGTTGATGGGAATAGATCCATCAAGCTTTTGCACAGAAGTTGCTAGATAGATAGAACTGATACATTCCTGTTCATATTTGAAGATTGGATTCCTTTACATGATAAGATTTTCCACGTCTATAATGACAAAGATTATGATGGAACTACCATGTAGTTCCCAGGTCTTCTTGATCAATTGGAATTGTGCATCTAGCTTCTGACGTTTGAAAAGGACCCAAGAGGGTTCATATAAATTCAGAAAATATTTTGAATGTTGATGATTGAGACATAGATGATCAAGTGATTCTATACTATGTACTTACGTTGATAACAACTCTCTCGCAGAAGTCGTGGTCGTGTTGTATGGGCTCGAACGTCACCACCCCTCCAAGGGGCGGGCGTCCGGGCTCTTCTTCCTGGTTGGTCAATTTCGGCAGTGACCTGCAAAAGAAAGTTGTGGTTAGAACAATGTTTTATAACGAATATGTCCTTAGATCCATCCCTCAACTGAGAGATAGTTGATACCAATGAACAGCAAACGAGGAAGAAATTAAGTTTCTGGGTTCCAAGCAGAACACTTTTTTTGGACATTAACTGTAGGTAATTATAACCAAAGGCCAAATGTATAGGCGCTTATCAGTGGCTGAGAGCAGTCGTGATTAAATTAAATACACCAAGTTAACTGCCTGCCGATAGCACTCCCTGGCTGTACATAGGCGTAATACTTAACACGAAAACTGAACAAAAATCAAAATACCATTTTTCATTTTTATCCAAGCGCCAGGTAGTACCTACTTAGAAAGTATCAGTCTACCCATTCACGACCCTTCACGGCTGCCTTCGACAATGTATGAGCCTCAGCTTCACCCAGCTAAACGTGCTCAAACATGCCACTCATGTGCTCTTAATAGCGCCAGTTTTGATGCGGAAGCTGCCAGGCTTAAGGGCTGACGGTGACAAACTTAGGAATATCAAGAGTAATCGAAGTGAGGAGCAAGTTGTTGTTGGAGAGTTTGTTCATAAAAGCTAATATATATAGCCTAGCCGTCTTATAGAAATAGTTGATTGCTTCGTCAAACATTACTCCTAAAATAAAGGATACCTTTAAAAGTAGATTACTACACAGAGACTTATGAGATCTACAAAAGTTTCTGGGGCGATTTACATAGGATCATGGACTCGACTGTCATATTTATGCCTCCATAAGCATGACAGTCGAGTTCATGTTCCTGTTCTCACCTATAAGACTGAAATCTAGCTAGTTATGTGATGTAATTCCTAATCCTATGTAAGTATTATTCAAATCAAATATCAAAGCGATAACCCTAAAGTGGAGAGGTGCTGTAAAACCGCTGCGTGGTTCGTCGTCAGCAGGTACTTGGCACTGAGAGTCGATTGGCGTTGTTTTTGTAAAACGCTCCCTTATCGGTTCGCTCTCCAGTCGGCTTCAGAACCTCTTCACACGAGATGGCTTGACGACAGCGCTACAAATGTGCCGATTACAGGTCCACTTGATACTGACACGCCATCCCGTTACTCCCTTTATAAATAGTTTCCGTTTTAATTCATCATGATCATGAATGATGATGCGGCGATAGGTTAAATAGATAAATTAATAAATCTTTTTATTCTCCTATTACATGACACTTAACTATAAATGGCGAAACGTTGTTATACATAGGTACACCGCTGCTTAACCTGGTATTATAGGCGCAATGTTATAGTATGTTGCGTTTAATAATAAATCATTAATTGTACTGCTTATGTACCTGCGAAACCACCTAGTCAATCAAATGGCAACATAGAAAAGAACATAGCTGTCTGTTTACCCTTTGCTTTCCAAGAAAACGTAGTCTAAACTACCTTGACTAACTCAAGGTCTTTTCCGACTACAATAATAAAATATCGAGTGACAGTAATTGGCTGCATATGGAAAAGAAAAGAGCGTATGTCAGTAGTGAAGCAGGTGGTGTTCCACAGTTGCCGCTTCCCCTAGGGGGAGCCCTACAATTTTCCTGTCACAGGACGCCTGAACTTGAACTTTACACTGAACATGTTCAGACTTGCTATTGGAAAATAAGACAGTGGCACTGACGAAATGACAAGGCCAAGAATACTACAAAAAGCTGTACCAAGAAATAATACTGTAAACAATATTGTACTGAGCTATCGTTTTTCCTTAAGTTTCGCGTTTTATGCGACACAATTTAATAATGATGTGAAACTAGTTTCTGCCCGCGATATTGTCTACGTGATCTTTAGAATTTGGTTAAGAGAGAAACGCTGCTGGGAGGTTTGTTGCGCCCTTCTTCATCCCAGCTAGAGCTGTAAGAAGTGGTGAAGTTTTGGGGCACTTTTTATCTTATTTTACATCCAAAAAGTACTGTACAGTTTGAATAAATGAACTTTGGTTTTTTATGAAAAATTTCAGAAGTTAGTTTAACATACATTGACAGACTGACTAACAGTCGTTAAGTCATGTGTTTTACTGAGATAAAAAGTGCTATGTGGTAATTCTGATTAAAAAACTATCTGTCTGCAAAACATCCAAATACGTGCAACCGTTCTTACGTGGTTATAAATGTCGTAAAACCCAGTAACTGTGTTGTAGAGGTCAGACAGGCATGCACTCCAAGTAAAATACTGGCATTCATCTACTTTTGATTAGGCTGGAAGACGCCTTCAACATAGTTCGGGAAAGCAATCCAACATAGTTGGAGCCAGACAGATGACGATGAATAGTACGAGTCTCTGTTAAAATAATTGAAATATTAAATCTGCGTTATCATTACAGTTTTAAACATGTCATTATTTTTGCCGATAATTATTAAATTTTGCTTATCATGCAGTGACGCCGTTCTAAAATCTCTCCATTAGTTGAAATCAGAAATAGCATAATTAAATCAAAATAACAGAGTGAAATGATTCAGTAAAAAGTTTTAAGTCCTAATATCAAATGTACTCGCCTCCGTTTAAATGAAATCATGCCCGGGTG
Source organism: Aporophyla nigra (assembly GCA_947507805.1). Taxonomy (NCBI): domain Eukaryota; kingdom Metazoa; phylum Arthropoda; class Insecta; order Lepidoptera; family Noctuidae; genus Aporophyla; species Aporophyla nigra. The sequence goes on along the minus strand of OX382291.1, from coordinate 3,571,430 downwards.
CAACTTCTTTATTGTAATAACCATTAGCGGAGTGAGTTACAAGAAATCTCAAGTTATTTAGTTTACCAGTCTGTGCCTGTACCTGAAAAGTGACTTCACTGTTTCGTATTTGAAATTACAAAAAGTTATTTTTTTTAATAAGAGAACGTACATTTGTGACCTTAACAAATATTAAATTTAATAAAACATTAAGTATCGGTCCATGAGTGAGAAAGGAATTGACTCTATAATAATGTGGTGTACATAAAGTAAATTCTTGAATTATAAATATGATATCAAATAATTATTATGATCTCAGCCAGTAATATATAATTTAATTTTAAAGTCCGTAATAGCGGAGTATATGAAGATCGTTTAGGTGGCGTTCTGTATTTTTTGCCCCATCGGAAAAAGGTGTGAGATTATGTATTTGTATGTGCGTAATTTAAAGGTTTTATTTCGATCTCAGTATTTAAGTAAGGCACTTAGGCATTAAATCCACCTTTGTACCTTTTTGTGCGAGACGTTTAAATAAATAAGTATTTGAAGTACTTTTGCTCTTTATTTTAAGGTATTTCTCTCAGGGTGAAATGAGTTGGATTTGTATGTGAGAACTTTTTACGTAGCATATTTTATGCAACGTAAAGTCTATTAAAATAATTCGGAAAACACTTTTGCGGTATTTTGGCTTCAATTTAGGTATTTTCACTAACTCGTACATATCAATTGTATCTCTTTTATGCTCAGTGAATGAATAAAATACATACAATTTAACTTAGAAGTAGTAAATAAATGTCTTTCGAGCATTTATGAGTTTTAATACACAAGTAGAACTCGAAATCAGTTTTTTACTCATTTAATGGGTTATATATGACACGGCCAGCATTTAGTAACCTAGTTCGTTGAAAGACCTTTAGAGTAGTAAAAAAAAAAGTGCAAAAGTCAAAAATAACTTTAATTTTGGAAGTCGGTGTCTTAGGATCTGTATTTAAGGTTTTTTTTGCCACCGACTTCCGTAATTAAAATTATTTTTGACTTTGCAATGTTTTTTTTAAGGAAGTCGGTTTTGTTATTTTTTTGTAAAAAGTTTTTATTTTTAACTTTTTAGGTATGGTAGATACCCCGCACGCGTTATTCGTTCATTTGTTACGCAAATACTTAATGCAAATTTAAGACATATGGTTTTCACATGGATTCCATTGTCCGAATGGAACCAAATTAAAATGGGACTATTTGGAAAGCACCAGCTTTCAAATAAAAAAGAATCATCGAAATCAATTCACCCAGTCAAAAGTTATGAGGTAACAAACATTAAAAAAAAATACAGTCGAATTTATAACCTTCTGCTTTTTTCGAAGTCGGTTAAAAACAAATCTAAGTTTTGACGGATCGTCTTTTATTTTCTATTTTCTATTTTAACTTAATTTTGGTTAAATCACCCAACTAAACCGCCGCTTTTCAACTTAATAATTACTAGTGGTTATCCAGTAGTCGAAACTCGACAATAATTCGTTTTAATTTTTAGTTTGAACTGATGCATTATTATGAAAAATATCAAATTTACATAATAATGCATCAGTTCAAGGTTTCTATATAAGAGGTAACTGAGTCAAATTTCATACGATTCTATTCGCAAAATTTTCATAAAAATGGGTATTAAGTTTTTGCTTCACGTAAAATAGATTAAGTTTTCGTACATAGAAGTGAATATTTGTATTATTTTCGAGTGAAATAATCAAACTAAAATCAAGAATTTTCACCGGACTCTGAAATTTTAATAGCGAACGACGTATTAATTGCGCGGGTACCTAAATCTAGTTAACACTGGTTTGGCACTTTCCGAAAGTCGTCTTTACAATCTCCGAGACTAATTAGTCATGAGCAAAATACTTGTTATCTGAATGAATGTTGTAGCAAAACATCGGAACGCAACTATAACGACATCAATTGCTTTTCTAGCTCTTCATTATCTGAAGCAACACTTAACACTGATAACCGGTACTAATAATAGCTGAGATTATATAATAAATCTGTGTAAGTATAGTAAAATTTCTTGTTTTTCTTGTGAGCTCATCATACCACGGTAACTTTGAGGAAATAGTCACTCAGCGAGCGTGTGGAATAAATAATTACGGAAATCAAAATATTTTATATGAGGCAGCGGTACTGCACAATAAATTTTCAAATAATATCAATAATACCGATAACACAAAAATAGAAAAAGGCTGTAAGGTTAATTCAGGCGTTAGATTTTTTTTTCTAATCTTATGAATATCATTATTATCACAAAAAAAACACTCACTCCTGAATTAAAATTTTTGAATTAACAATAATATTGGTAATGCTAAAACACAAACATAAAAAAGGGTTTATGATCAGATGAAAATTAACTAACTCCTAAATTAAAAATTTTGTATAAAAAACTTGGCAAACCTGCATTAAAATGTTCTGATGTCCTTTTATCAATTCACGGAGTCATTCTACTATTCGTATTTGGTTACAAATCCCACAAGCTATGTGAACTGTTTGTGTCCTTTATAAGATTAAAATTCTTTAAGCTGTCTATTGAAAAAATACCGATAGTTTATTTTATTTCGAAACTTTAGGAAAATACGACTTAATTCGTAATTAAGGCGAGGATATACCACCGAAATGTTGACCTATTATTTCCGCAATCATGACTCCAGTTTCCAGAACGATTAAATGCTGCATGTTAATTGACCACTCATGGATTGAGGTTTCCATGTAATAAGGTAATTATTTACGTTAATGAACTCTTGTTTAATATGAAACACCTTAACAAAAAATTAATGCTCGGAATATATTTTTCGCGGAATTCCAGCGAAGGGGAAACAGGGAAAACTATTTCTGAAATGTGGATGTAAACTGATTCTAAAAAAAAAATAAGTTAAATGATCTTCCTATTATTCTTTTTCAAATGTCCCTAAAACGTTTTAAATTATAAGCGTAGAAAAAAGTTACTTAATGCAGACGAATTGAAAATCTCATCCTTTTTGAAGATGATAAAAAAATACTTCGAAGTAATTGTCATTAATGATAGAAATCTAAAATGATTTAAATAATTACAAACAAAATCATTTTAAAATTGAAAGCCGTCTATTTCCACCGCACATTAAAAAGAAAATAAAAAACAATAAAATAATCAAAACATTTAATGAAAAAAGAAAACCGATAACACTTTTAATTAAAACTCACTGGAGTTCATCATCTGTGTCACCACCATCGTCATCATCGTCGGTGTTCGGGATCCGACAGCGGATGAGCCGCGAGTACGTCGCCATCTCTATCATAGTGAGGCCGGTGTTAACTTGCGGAGTGATCGCGATGAACTAACAGAACAGCCCTCGAGTACCGAGAGCGTTGCATGCACCCCGACCCCCGGCTCCCTGCGAGCCTCCCACGGTGCAAGTAGCGTACTTCAAGTACTTACCTCCTACCTCACCATATAAACGCTCCTAGAACTTTTACAACCATTTCCAATTCCTATAATAGACCTTATAGCCTAATAGTGATATTAACTTATGATTTGTTTAATTTTAGTTACCGACGTTTTGAATACTGAATAAAACAATTTTTGTATCAGATAATATTTACAGTCCATTTATGAACAATTTAAAAATAATATTAAGAATAGCACTACTAAACAAAATATTGATCCATCGACTGACGTAACAAAGGAAGTATTTATAAAATTGAACTCTGAATTATCAAATATCTTAAACTTTATTTTCAGAAGGTGCTCGTGTATTTCACTGTCAAAGTGCACAGTTCATGTCATTGTATAATATTATTTATTTGACACGGATTACTTTCCTGTAATATTTGTAGAATCTATGTTATAAATTTCTATGATTTATTGACATAAATGGCCTATTATCACAAGTTAAACGATCTGTATTAACACTTAAATTCACAAAGTAGGATGTGATAATATTCTGGTGGCAGAATGTCATGCACCTTAACCTTAAAAAAAAAAGATTGTCACTTTTCGATCGAGAACATACTTATTTTTAAATTCTTATGTTGGCGGCACGGGATTTCTTTTACCTTTTTGAATTTGACAACTGCATCTTTTGGCGGACTGCGTTTTGAAAAAGTTGATCTGGTGAATTATTGTTGTGAAATAATTTTTATTGGATTTTTCATGATAAGTTATGCTGTTTTATTTGTATATCTTTTTCATAAATGATAAATATTGAATAGAGAATGACCACTAAATCTTCGGAATTCTTTTATGTAGGCCATATGTATATATATCTCAAATATTTTTTTAAAACTATTTTTCCATGAATTCCCATACCATAAATAATCACACATATTTTTTTTTATTATAAATAATAAATCATGCATTTAAGTGTTAAGAAAGAATACATTTTGCGTCAGTAAAGCTCTGCTTTCCGACTTAGGTGTTTTTTATACATACATTGACGATGCGTAGTTTGCAAAACACTTTTTTTTAGTATTTACCGAACGTGCTATGTAAAATATGTGATGTAACCCAGTTTCATCAGAAAATTGGGTGTCCGTTCAATCAAGGAAAAACTTTTAGTTTTGCGACTGTAACCGAAATGTTGGTGTGAAAAAATTGGCACAGTACATTTCAACGTGGTTTTTTGGATGCTGTAAAACATATAAAATCTTTTTTTCAGTGCACACACGGTTTGTGAATGAATAGATTTGGCTCAGAGTGGATTGGAGTGCAGATTCCATGGATTAAAAACCTGTTCACTATTTCAAGTAATTGAATGTATATGGAAAATTTTATTGCAAATAGAATTATCTGAAAGGTGATTTTCAACACTTTTACGCGCAAATGTGCCCGTGAATAGTGCAGAGGATTTATTGGTTATCAGTGGTTTGCTTTGGGATGTAAAGAAAGAGAATACTTAATAGGAACCGAAAGTCCGTCTTATGGATTAATCGTTCGCCAGTAGAAATGTGTTTGTACGGCGGCAATTTGTCACACGTTATGAACAATAATGATCATTACACGTTTCAGAAGGCAATTTAATAGAGCAATAAATAGCAGTACAAGTGTAGCGTTGTTGGAGGCGTAAACTTCGATTGGAACAACAGTTTGCTCGCCGAGCGTTCCGTATACAAACACCATTCAGCGCAATTTAATGTATTGGCCGCGGACTAATTAGCAAATGCACTTCATTAGCGAGATGACGAACTCATTTTTTTCGGATGGATTGACCTTTTTCATCTGTAACACCTTTCTAACCTCACATAAAATTATACCGAGACTAGTCTATGTTGACGAATAAACATGTAAACAACTACGTATATCTGCATACGTTATGCAATCTCGGGAATGTATTAAAACACGCTGTTTAAAATACTCTCACGTCTAAAAATAGGTGATATATTCGAAATTCCGACGACATAATATCGTGTGAAGACCAGTATTTCCCACTTAACGTATGTGTATGTGCGTTTGCGCATTAACAGAGTTTCCAGTCAGCCTCTAAAATAAGGTTGTGCTAATAATAGGCGAGTGTTGAGCGTACGCTTTGGTAAATCATAATAAATAGAAACACACGCGTAGGCAGCGGCCACAGTGACAAAATTAACAGAGCTTGCTGTGTACGGAACTCTTTCAATCTTACATCAAGAACTTTTAGTACCAAAAAGGGACCCGGAATCCGATGCCAGACATCCCCTATACGATTATACAATGACCCCGGGCAGGCTTAAAAGTCGTAAGAGCTTACGCTCTATGCAGACCATCCAAGAAAATGCATCCCATGTGAGAAGCAAACTGTGGGAAGAGAAGCATCCACCACCTCCTGACTTCGAAAACCCAAGGAACATTTGCCTCCACGGCGTGATCTACAGTAGACTTCAGTCTGAGATGCTCTCAATCGATTGCGTACCTAAACATACCACTGCAGACACAATCTGTTGAAGTGGGGAATTACTGATCTATCCTTGTGCAAGTGAGGTGCTTCTGATCAGACCGTGCTCCATTTGCTGGAGTGTCCTAAGTGCCCGTTCACCTGCACTTTGGATGATCTAAATAATGCTACTGATGCCGCAATTAATGAAGCCACGTACTGGGTTAAAACAAAAATGTATACGAGATCCATCGAAACGGAAAGATCACGAAAAGAAGGACGTGTGAAAATATTTGGCAGTTAATACAGTCTTTACGAAGAGATCGAATGCTGTTTGCTTAGGTTATAGGTTTGATTAGTCACAGAAAGAAAGATGGTTGTAATAAACGGTTTGACGTGAGAGTTATTTCTCTTTCAAAACCGGTAGGTACTAAAGAGACTTGCAACACTCTCTGAGTATACAGACACAGTACGTGACACAACATAACATTGAGGAATACTTTCATGGTTAAGCACATAAAATCAGCGAAGTCTGAACTTGAAAGCGCGCTCGTGTGATTTTAGCAGACTGTAATACTCTATCCAAGTGTTATGCTGTCATCACTTACACTATATGCATTTTAGATCTTAGCCCTAACGTATAAGGAATATAATATTAGTGTGTTTCGGATTTAGATAGTGTGGAAAATGGAATATCTGGCATATTTTGATAGGTATATACTAGTTTAGGTTTCAATCAGAACTGATTTCGCTGTGCATAGTTAGTAATGTAAATATTATAGAAATTGCATTTATGACACTTTATCGTAGGATTCGCATTGACAGCACAGCGTAAAAACAACTTACGTTTAATGTTAGAATTAGTATTTACTTCTGCAGTCGTTGTTTTTTTGGAGTCATGACATTGTGGAAAGTTCAGAATTAGAGCGCTGGTTAGTTTTCTCAAGATCAATATACATTGCTGTCTTACGTGCCAGTTAATTTGGGAGTGCAGTGTATGACGAGCATTCTTCGCGACACATTTAGATTAGACGCTTGTGCGCTTTTGTTCAATGCCGGTCGGGCACCCGGCATGTTTTCAAGGTCTCAGTATAAAATCGGTTCAGTTGTTTGGGAGATTAGCGCCTAAATATAAACGTAATAATTATGATAATTGTGTGAGTTAAGTTTGTTTATATTCGCTTGGCGGAAGTCACAAAGTGATGATATTATTATGGGAATTTGTGACAATGATTATTATGTTACTATAATTTAGTGACTTAAATTAAGGTCGAGCACAGGCTAGTTTAGATTATTCCGCCTGTAAAAGTATCAAACCAGCACCTATTTTACGCCAAGAGACAAGTATCCAACATATCTCATAATTATCCTTTTACGATCTTCCACATGTTCAAATCTCAGCTGAGACAAAAACAAACATATCATGCGTTCATCTGCAATCTTTTGAACCGCCATTTTTAATTCGTCGTATTGACGTGGCCTGTCAGTCTAACGTCACACTACATCCTACTCAAAACACTGTCAATAATTATATTTCCGAGCAATTCCCTCACGAAACGAGTGATTTTTCATTTCCTTTATAACTGTAATGTGTTGTTTCCATTTCTTGAGAAGTTATAACTTTAAAATATTTCTCTGGGTAAACATTTATTGAGATGGATTGAACTTGAACTTCAAATGTTTCTTACGTGAAAATAAGAAAAGTTATGAAATGTCTGTATTGTAATTGATTATACCGTTGTGGTCACTACCTTGGAACTGAAAGGAAACTTAAAGCTTTTTAAGGGACTGCTCAAAACGCGTCTGAAAAAAGAAAGTTGATGAAGATAAAAGATCAGTTGAATTTTTTAGTTTATGAATAATCTATGAGGTTGATCTTAAAAGATTGTGTCTGGAAGTTTGGTTGTTATGATTGATTATTCTTGTGGGTAGAACCAAATCTGATTTCTTAGTTAGCCTCGCGTTCTTTATTTGACTCGTAAAATTGCACCCTGTGAGCAGTGTCAAAAGTTAACGCAGCAAATGAGTGAGGTCAGTTGTCATTCTTAGTTTCTCTGTGAATTTGATCATGATTTTTTTCTCACGTGAAATAATTATCGATCAATAAAACAAACTAATACCAAATAGTAATTGTCTTAGTTAACTATTAGAGAATCGCATCATTGCATTCTGAGAGGAGTATCAAAAAGTTAGCAAAATGAAAATGGTACTGGAATTTAATACCTTTTAAAAATTATTTTCTCAGGGTGCCATAAACTGACACTTAAATAGGTGCTCTCAAATGTGAGTCATTTAAACTGTCGTAATTATGGTTTACGACCCAGACATCCGCCAGCTCATGAATGATAGAAATATGAAGAATTTTCTCTAGGTTATGAGCGTACTAACTCGGAACCTAAAGAAAATCTTACAATTTAACTTGTTCTTTAGTTAGTGCTGGTGTGTAAATCCGTACCTAGTATTAAATTTACAATCAAATGAGTTATCTTTTCTCAATTTTGTGAGTTCACTTGAGTGTGATACCAGTGCTGAACAAATTATATAAATGATCTTATTGATACCGGGTGCCTTGTTGGTCTAGTGCTCGCAAGTGCTATTGTTGATCATGGGTTCGATTCCTAGATGTGGCAAACTATTACTGGATGTTTCTATCTGAAATATATCAGTAGCAGCCTGTAGCCTAGATTTGTGCCCTCTTGATGGCAATAAGCTCACCCCCCATTTCATAGCATTTAAACATAATTCTGACGAAATGTGGTCTTAATATAGGTGTTACGTAGAATAATATAAAGTTTTCCGTACTAATGCTGCCAGGAAAACTGGAAAATCTTAACTTCACTAGTATGCATTACAAAGAGAATTTTCAATGCATCACTATACAGAGAAAACTTATTTCTTGCAGAAAATACAAGGTTATTGTTACATTCCGCCTATTTGATTCTGAATTTAAGCGGAATTGTAGAACCATTGAATGTGGGTAGATACTGATTTCACGATGCAGGAAATACGTGACAGTCTGTGAGCATCAGGTCTTAGAACACTATTGAAATGTCCTAAGCTGGCATATAAGCGGACTTACATACTGTGTACCGAGGCTTACGTAGCTGTTTTAGTAAATTATGGTGCGATTTTTATTTTCGGTTAACAATTTTTTAATTTAATTTTGTAGATATTAATACTACTTGCTAAGCTTGTTCGAAAAGCTATATTAGTATTTACTTGTGTCTGTTTAACACGCAGTTTTCAGTTGTCATTTGCGAAATATGGTTTTTACTGCTAAGTTAAGTGGTCTCTTTCATCTTTAAGAGCTATAGAAACTATTCGAAGAATTGGTTAGGTGTTCCTTGAAGTTACTACTCAGTATAATTAATCTATAATGTTCCCACTGCTGGCACACAGCTCAGCTCTTTGTGAGAGGGAGTGGGCTGTTATCCACCACGCGGGGTCAGTGCGGGTAGGTAGATGTCACATGTCTTCGATGGTTCTAAGACATGCCGGTTTCCTCACGATGTTTTCCTTCACCGTTTTGAGAGTAGTGGTGATGAAATAATTTACACAACGTAAAGTGACTGGCAAGGTTCAAACCCACGACCTACAATTCGTGTCTTGCGGCTGTTACCACCGGGACCCCACTGCTCCCAAATTACTGTTGGTTTGACGATATGAAATCCTATGTTTCTTTAACTATGTCAATAAATGATCACATCATCTCCAATATGATATCAAATCATCAGAACTTTTATACGAACCGAAGTCATAAATTCATGATACTATTATAGTTATAATTCGAACTCTATAATCCTCGAAATAGAATGCAATATCCGTACGTCTTAAGCCACAAAATTGTAATTTCGTGGTTGTAATAGCTAATCTTGCAGCTGCTAATGGCGTACGCCCTTATTCATTAAGCAGAGGAGGTGGGAATGTTGGGACAATGCGAGGGGAGAAGTGACACGATTGACCCATTTATTGATCCATTTCTAATTAAAGCAGGTAGGTAGTTAAGTAACTCAGGAGACGGGTCAGCGACGCAAGCGGCTGACATGGTTAGACTGGATTTTTATAGGAAAATATAGTGACCAAGTGTTAGCGTACTTTTTTCACGCTTTTGATTAGTATCGTGGGCGAAGTGATGAAGTATACAGTGGTTTCGACATGATTATTCTTTAAAGTGTGACATCTTCTTTAGGCGTGTTGTGCGGTTTTTTTGGGATATATCTCTTTGCTTATCGTCAACAACATGCGAATGTTAACACTGTATAAAGGGTGTGGCGTAAGTAATAGTCCACCGTTCAGGATTCGATGAACCAGATAATTAGCTATAACAATTAAAATTTTTAACCATTTTTACCCAATTTTTTTTTTACAAAAATTGCTTTTGAACTTGATTGTGTGTTAAAAATTGGGGTTAAAATTAGAGAAGGATCAACTTTTTCTTCAAAAGAGCTGAATTTACATAAAAAATCATAATTTATCATGATAGCTCTAGTATTTAGCAGTAATTAACAGAAATCAAAATGAAAAAATAATGGTTTTTGTTGAAAATACAAACAAATATTTAGTAAAAGGTAGAAATTTCGTAAATAAAAGACAAAAATGAAATATTTTCGGAACCCTTGGGTAAAAATGTTAATTTTTTTTTAATTGTTATAGTTAATTATCTGTTTCATCGAATCCTGAACGGTGGACCACTACTTACGCCACACCCTGTATGTTGGTTGTTGTTCACATACAGGGTGTGGCGTAAGTAGTGGTCCACCGTTCAGGATTCGATGAAACAGATAATTAACTATAACAACTAAAAAAAATTTAACATTTTTACCCAAGGGTTCCGAAAATATTTCATTTTTGTCAAGCCATGAGTATGACGTGCTACGCTTGGCTGCTTGGTTTTAGATTCTCTCCGTAGTCAATTTATTATTTATTTATCAAGCAACAATTCCCATTACAGGTTCATTCTATTGCGATAATTGCGCCAATCCTAAAGTAATCTATACTTTCAAAATAGTATCGAAATATTTTATTTCACATAAACCTACATGAGCACTTATGAAACGTCAGAAGCTAGGTACACGGTACCCATTGGTTGATTCCTATGGAGAAGAACCGGCAAGGAATTCCACTTTTTTTTACTAGCCTCCACTGTCCCACTCCTGGGCAAACGTCTCCCTCCACTCCATCCATCTTTTGCGACTTTGCGCGTCCTCCTTCCAGTTATGACGGAATCTATCCAGCTCGTCACGCCATCTCCTACGTGGTCTGCCGCGACCCTGCCTGACTGTCTTAGGGCACGGTTACTCTTTTTAAAATAATTGGCTTTTACAATTGTTTCAAATTACAAAGAAAATAGGTATGGGACGACAGTTTAGGCTTCTCAACAAACATCTAGAACTAGTATATTAATTAGTGTATATTAATTTAATTTTAACCAATGTTTTGTAACGTTGTTTAGTTTTGACGGTTTTATTTACCTTAGCAGCTTTGTAGAATCTAACAAGCTAACTTTAGTCAACATGCTCTTGAACAATCAAGTTGAAACTTTGCATGCACGTTTGTACCGGTGCCAATTAATTTATTTCGTAGATATGACCTGGTTTTGCAGCCAGAACTGTTTTGCATGAGGCAACATTTCTGTTATTGTATTTAACTTGAGTAACTTAGAGATAGGATTTTAGTTATCTGTTGTCTGTGTTAACACATAAAGTTATACCTGCAATCTCCCTGGAAAGTTGGACATAGATGTTTTCACAATGTGTCAGTTATGTTTAAATCCCATGAAAAGACGGTGATTTGTGACTGCATACTAAAAGCCGCATGAGTCGAACGAAGGTAAAGCTACGCTTGTAGCGGGCGGTAGGTGGATGGGTGATTATTCATTACAAATCAAGACCTCCTTCATGCTTCGGAATGTCCCCGCTGTCCGTAGTAGATCTATGACAATCGTTACGGGTAGTCGTAAGCAGAAATAAGTCTGACAACTAGTTTTATCAAGGGGTATTATTGTGGAGGTCAGATAGGCAGTCTTTTCATGTAAAATACTAGTATTTAGGTGCATCTGGTTAGACAGGAAGTCGATCTTAACGTGGGAAAAGGCTAGACAGATTTTGCCATGTAATGGCGGCGTGCCGATTGCCATAAACCGGGCACAAATTCAGACAGCTACAGCATATACAGGATAACTTTTTATCCAGTGCGTAAATTGTAACCATGAATTCAGCATATCATTCTAGACCCCCTTGCGCAGACATTTTTCGTCAGTATAACAAAAAAAAGTATTGCTGTCTACGCTGGGGGGGTCTAGAATGATATGCTGAATTCATGGTTACAGTTTGCGCACTGGATAAAAACTGATCCTGTATAGGGTGCTGATTTAATCGCTTATTCTTGTTATACCCATCATATTAAACCAATTTTTTTATGAAACTCATTAGCGATTCGTACAAACAAAATCATATATGTTGTATTTCATGTATAAAGAATTTCAGCAAAATATTAATATATTTAACCGTTCTCGGAAATAGGTTCCGAAATAGTTCTTTATTCATAAAGGCTGTCTTATCGTGTCTTAGGCAAGCGACCGACGGCGGGTCGGCGGCAAAGCCGGCTGATCGGCTAATCTGTTTACAGCGAGCGGCTTGAGTTCCCTATTACGTATCTCGTGCCGGCATGAGATGAGATTAATGTAGCCTTTAACAAGGTAGCTTTTTGTTTGAGTTATTCATTTACAAAGTAGTTTTAGGTCATCGCGCGGCTACCACAGATTAAATTATTTTTTAAACTGTGGTTTTTAGAAAAGAATTTGATTTTGTGCCTTGTTTATTTTAATATGATCCTTTTTGAAGTGGATAAAAATGTATACTCTGGATGAAGATCTACAACAGTAGTCAGCAGTCTATAATCTTCCCACTGCTGAGATACATGACTCGCGGACAGGGAGTGGGCCATATATTCTTAGTTTTTTATGATTGTTTGCGTTTAGTTTAGTCTGTGATTTCGTGTGCGAGTCACAATAAACACTCTTTTTTTCTTTCTTTCCATAATCAACCACGCGCACCCAGTGCGGGTTGGTAGATGTCACATGTCTCCAAATTTGTGGTGCCGGTTTCTTCACTATGTTTTCCTTTACCGTTTTCGTTTGTCGTGGCCGTTACCACTGGGCCACCACTACTCTCCTAAATTAACTTAATAAATATTAAAATATAGTATCCTAACCTATTTAAAATTATTAACAAACTAAAATATGGCTTCGAACAATTCCTCTGCTTCGCTATCGACTGGAAATGTGTCCAAGAGACTGGCGGCATTACCACGTTGTGAGGCAAATTATAACTGATACTTATTGATACGCATTATACTGGGAATTAGAGCGATCTTATGTAGGTAACATAGTGGAAATATAGTTTTAGGCGATCGTAGGATGGGTATTTTCTTCCGGTTTTAAAAATGTCATAAGTCACTGGTCGTGCTTTTAGAGTTCTACCCTCTAAGCTCTATGAATACGCGAAAACCATAGAGGGGCACTTTGAATGATCAACTTGTTTCTAAGATATTTAGTAGGAAATGTTATCTCGTTTCGAACTGCATCTGTGTGTTTCAAAGGCCTTTCAGAACAGACTTGATTGCCTTTGGAGGCAAGACGTCTGTCTTGTACGGTCCGTTTGAGGTGAACACTAGAAATCTGAGGCTGGAGCCTAATGGATTAGACTTTAGAGCCTTCTGGCTAATCCATTGGAGGTTAGTAATGGACACTTGACCTTACGTGGGAGGCTGTAAGACATGGCTTTTACTTCACCGCAACACTGGCTTGCGTCACTCAGCACTATAAAGTCAAATCTGTTGCTTTAAGTAGGAGGCATTAGAACATCAAAACTTACAAGACAATGGAATTATATATATATATATATATATATTTATTATATATTCAAGGCGTCCTTTCCAAATGGTAGTTTCGTATGGAGAAGAATAGCCAAAAAAAAAACTTTTTAAATGATCTACTCTATTTTGTATAGAATGGTGATAATGTTATCAATACAACCATAATTATATGACTGCACCTAGAGTTAAATTACTATTCTCGATATCACACAAACACAGAAATTGAATAAAATTTAAGTAATACTAATATAAAAAATATGAGTACTTGTTTTAATCTATAATAATATTATGAAAAGAGAACGAGTTTTCTAAATTTGTGCGTATTGGGACGGTAAACACCATAACCACAGCTCTGATTAGAAAAATATTTCATCATTTGAAAGGTACATTATAATAGAAGAACATAAGCTATTACATTATCTAAATCTATACTAATATTATAAAGCTGAAGAGTTTGTTTCTTTGGTTGAACGCGCTAATCTCAGGAACTACTAGTCCGAATTGAAAAATTCTTTTTGTATTGGGTAGTCTATTTATTAAGGAAGGCTATAGGCTACATAACATCACGCTCCGATCAAAAGGAGCAGCGCAGCAACGAAAAAAGGACGAAAACTGGCAGGCAATTCGATGCGACGGGAAGGCTCCCCGGGAGCACAAATTTTACGCGGACAAATTCGCGAGCAGAAGCTAGTGTAAATATATACAAAACGAAGTACTTGAAAATACGAATGAAATAATATGTCGAATTCTTATTACTTTTAGTTTGGTTACTGCGCAGAACTGAATATAATATCGTCCGTGTTACATATACGTGTAGATGGCACTCGTGCAAAGCCGGGGACGGGTCGCTAGTCTTAGTAAACAATAAAATAAGGATAAGGTTATTAAAATGAAATAATTTCAAATTATGAAAGCATTTACTAATAATTACTTGGATCCATATTACAAAAACAAAGAAGTGCTTTGAAGAAAGTTTTCCCTTAAAAGATTTAAGTATGCTATTTTGTTTACTTCCATTGAGCCGATATCTCTGTACTCCATTCTTCAATGTCAATTCAGATGCTAGACTTTACAGAGACGTGGTCGATTCTCGTGCTGACCGTCGTCCGCGACGGTCGTGCCTCCTTGCGCGTCGTACGCAAAGCGGGGTAGATTGCTATCAGGACTTAGAAACTAAGCTGTGTTTCTTTTGCGTGTCTGTCGCGAATTAAAGTACTTTGAAAAAGTGCACTGGTAGCATAATTGAGTTCAAAATCTCCATCCATTGTCGACCAATCGGTGTTTTCGTAATACCAGTAACAGCGCAATTTCTCCGCTATCATAATATCGACGGTTAAAAGGTAATAAGTGCCATTAAGGTCGAAAATTACTTATTAATTCCATCCTACTTAAAATTTTCTGATTTTTCGAATCCGCTTACTCCCTTGGCTCTACGATGTCTTTCAAATTTTCACAGTATGACAATAAACAAAAGAGTTATGTAAATTTTTCTACAATTTCAAACTTTAAACCGCTCTCCAGAACAATTTGGTTTTTGTCGCTTATACCCTATTACCTTTTAACCGTCGATATGAATGTTATGAAATAAGCTAGATGGGTTATTATTGGTTATATAGGTTTACCTTGTACTATATGGCTAGTTTTATGTTGAAGGCAAGGTAAGCGACTTTTTCCCAGTTTTTGTTTAAAAGCATTGTTTACAATAGTTATTAATTTGTTAACATTGTTTTACAAAAATCGTTTGCGAATGCAGCTCTTTATATACTTTTTCGTACGACAAACTTTGCAGTGATGTGCTACACTGTGGTCTAACGATGCTGGGCTCGGTGCATTTCTTTCAGGTTTAACAGACATGATCATTTAGGAAGGTCGAGAAAAGTTAAGTAGGAAAGTAGAAGAAGGCTTTATAAAACATGTTCTTTAAAATGTGTCATTTAGATATTTTAAATTATAATGACATTAAGATAATAGAATTCGTTTCAGTTTTTATTATGAATGTTTTACATTGATTCATTTTTAATACTTTCCGGTAATTTTTTAAATACAGATACAATCAATAACATGACTTAGGACTTGTTGAGTGCATTTTAAGCTAAGAACTTGGTAGTTTTAATCTATTTTCATATCGTAATATATATTTTGACTGTATATTTTCTCTTGTAGTGTGAAAGTATTGGTACTTTCGAACTTAAGGAGGTTGAGGATTTTATAATCTTGAAAATTGAGTATACAGTAATCGGTGTCTTTTATATTTGCTAAGATTTATAGGGTTATTTTTGAATTGTAAATAATGTCCGTGCATCTGTGCTGTTTTCCCACATTAACACATTGTAACAGTGGTTTAAGGTTTAGTAGGATTTTTGACTTTACGCGAAGGGACTACCCCTTCGTATAATAGATTCTTTTTTCTTTTTCGTATAATATTTCCAATTAATTTTAGTATCTATGGATAAGCTAAGTAGAGTACATTCTTGAATGACTTCTTTTGTAGTGCCAGTACTGGTAAAGCTTTAATTTAGTGGAGTTATTTGACAGGGCATAGTGTTTTAAGAAGCCTATTTTCGGACATTGCATGTTAATAAAAAAATAAAAAATAACCATTTAAATGCAAGACTTCATATTTCCATTTAGCTAGCACATTTTGTTCTAAAGTACCTACTATTATATTTTTTTTATCATTCAATTTTCATGCGGATATATAGATTTAGAAAAAAATAATGTCATGTACATTAATGGCGCATCTTATGCCGATCTTTTAAAAGCGTAAACAAATCTCTTAGTTTTGTTAAATTCCCATAAATATACGCTTTGTTTGGTTTTTTTCTCGAGAATTTTGCCGCATTGGGGAAGTTATTTAAACAGAAATTATTATCTTTGTTTTCTCAAGGAAGGAATTTAGTTGTTATTCCGCATTATCTTTTTTTTTTTGACAGTTTTGCCACATTTCATTTTGACTACATTTTTATTTGACATTTTCATGCAACTTCATTTTTACTTAAGATTTAACGCACATACATTTATTTTTTTCATTCATGTATACTGTTTTAAAAACTTAAACGGGTTGAAGTTTCTAGATTCCATGAAATAGGGATGTTAAAATCTAGTATGTACCTACCTATGAGAAGTGAAGATCAAAATTTCCGTGAAAACAACTTATCCCAATTCCGCGAATTTTTCGAAAAATAAAATATGAAAATACAAAAAACTCGTACAAATGTATCGGTCTAAGAGAAACAATAGCTTCCTTTCTGCTCTAAAAAAAACAAAATAAGAGCCGCCATCGTTGCTTGTAACATCATAATTTCGTATTATAGTTATTTAGAGATTAATCAATTTCTTTCTAAATTTCGAGAAGAAAAAAACTTCAACAGAAATAAACCTATATATTTTTAGTTGTTTTTGTTTTTATTTTCATATAATATGTTATAATATGCTGGTAAATGAGTTATTAAATGCATGGATTGATTTTTGTTATTAAAATAGTTCAGTTTTTTTTGTTATCGTATTATTGTGAAGGCCGCAGGAATCCGCTGGATGCGGGAAGCACAAAACCGGTCGAAGTGGCGGAGCTTGGGGGAGGCCTATGTCCAGCAGTGGACGTCTTTCGCTCATTATGATTATCTACTTGGTTTGCGTTTTGAACAAGAACACTCTAAGTCAACCTACACTATGTATGGCCGGGGTAAGTTGACCCAAGTAATTAAGTTAAAAGTAATTTATAGAAGTGTAAAATCATGAGAATGGATAAGTAATACATATAACTAATCAATGAGCCCAAAACTTAACATCTTATACCAATTCTAACATTCGAACGTGTTAAATACTAAAAATATTTACTTCTGTATTTATTAACAGTCTCATATTTACTAACCAAGAAGATAGCTTTTTCTATAACATCTCTTGGTGTAAGTCTTAGTCTCAGTAGTAATAGTCCCAATAGTATTAGTTGAAGCCTACCTTATTCTCTTTCCTAACTCAAAACTAGTTGGTTAAACCACTTACCGCTTCACTGCAAAATCAAAATGTGGACTTCTGGCGCAGTTGGGACAAACGAAATCAAAATATTATGCGCTATTATTCATTTATCTTGCAGAGCTCCAGAATCGTACTGTTATGTATTGGTCAGCTATTCATTTCCGAAGGGGTACCTACTGAAATGATTGCTTTTAAGAAGGAAATAGGAAATCTTACGATTCGGTTTGAAATTATGCAAATATTTATGCTGTTAGTGGGTACTAAAACGACGAAAGTATGGCATATTTAATTCGACATAAATAAGTAGAACAAACTTTACTGGAAGGCTCCCAAAAACAAAAGTTAGACAACGCGTCGTGAAGACGTGAGTGATGTTGTAGGGTGGAAGACTATATACAACAGACTGGAAATATATGGAGCTAGCTCAAGTCATGATAAAAGAGAACATATGTAAGAGAAACAAACAAAAGCTCGCAGATGAATGAGAGCACACGATCCGGATCTTGCGGTTGAGCCGCGCTGCGTGCCATTGTCGTGCCGCTACCGTGCCGGAGCACATCTTTATAAGACTTAGGACAACATGGTCGAGAACGGTTAGTTATAGCGCACACAATTCCCAGAGTACATAACTGTTCTTTGCAGATTGTATTATAAGCGGTCTCTTGTTCATTTTCAAAGGGGCGACCGACTGACTGTTGAAACCAAATCGAGTTAACAGGAGCAAACTCGATTCCGTTGGCACATTTACTACAACGTTGGATGCGGAACAATGCGGAGAGTTAGATAATATCTAGTGTGGATGGAATTTTGCAAAATGAAACTTGCACACAACAGTGCATAGTGGCTATTGATGCCAGGACCTGTTTGTTCTGTAAACACAATTTTGGGAACAGTCGAATGTATGTCGAGTCTAAGCGAGTTTACTGACTGAATTGTTGGCATAAAGCGAACGGTTGAACCTTTGTTTGAACTGGCCTGCACGCGTACCACCATAGAAAGAACTTTGTCTATTCTTGGTAGAATAGAGATAGAATTGTCATGCTACGCCAGCATAAAACGGTACAAATCTTTCTACAATCTTTTATCTTTCTCCAATCTGTAATTTTGTCTATTCTTCCGTCGACAAAACCCATTTCTATGGTAGTCATGCTACGCAAGCAGAACTCCTAAGTATTTTATTCCAGGATGCAGTCTTTCTTCAGTTTTACCAGAAGAGTTTTAAGCATTTCTTTTCCGTTTCTCGTTAACAAGTCGGGTAGACAAGTCGATACATCATGAAGTTCGTTCCAACATTCAGACGCGACGTATGCTACCTCCCTAATCATAACAAATGCGTAAACTGTTTATATGTTACTCACTCACGTCAGCGGAGTGGCGAAATGAAACAAAAGTTCGCAGAGAGGGTTCTCACGTCAAGCAAGTACTTTTATATGGGTTTAGGCAGGCTTTTCTTTGTCTTGTAATTCTCATGGGAAAGAGGATGGAATGTCGTTCCCTTTCGTGATTTTATTATCCCGAGCAGGATCAATACTTTTGCTCAGTGTGAATGGAACTGGTTCAGAATGACCGGTTTCATAGTCTGCTGGTCCAGACTGTGCGCAGGTGCGCAAAACTGGGGTTTGTTGCGCAATTTAGTAGACGTCAGGGGTGACGGCTATAAAGCCAGCATCTAACAATTATTATTAATTGATGGCGACTCGGAACGAGCAAATAAATGGCACGTAATGGTTTTCGAGTTTGCCCTTATTACGCTCATTTGTATAATTGATTTAATTAAACAAAATATTATCGTTTTGATTAACGAGTGCTCGTGTGACTTTGATATCTAGTTCAACTATGTCACAGTTATCATAACTAATGTTGTTAGTTCCATGGAAAACCTATATTAATTAATTTAATTATAACCTTATCGATATAAAACCTCCTATAGTCCGAGCTATTATAACAAACTTAAAAAAGTAGGTAGTTCTAATTTTGTATGTATGTTATCTTATAACTCCGTCATTTATAAATCGATTAGTTTTTGTTTCTTTTATTTGTAAAACTTAGCGAGAAGTCACATATAAATTTCGTCAAGTTCTGATTAGTGATTTTTTAGTTAGGCTTCAATAATAAGTATTTTGCTGTAAACACAGATGGTCAGTTATGCACTTGATTCAGTAAGGATATCCTGCGTCTAACATTGGACTTTTTGGATGGACAATTGGACAGATCATTTATGACCCATGGATCATAAAAATGTACCTAAACAGTCAGGGTGGCAAATAGGAAGAGATGAGCCGAACCTTTTATGTTCGGTATTCGGCAGATTCACCGAACTTTCATATTCAGCCGAACATTCTACCGAATCATAATGAATTTAAAAAGTCTATAAGAATAAATTTGAAGTAGCACAACTATAAGTGCAAGTGGGCCCTTTGAACGAAACCAAAAACAAATTTTTGCTAAAAGTCGGGACCATCCGGGAGTAGCGGCGTCAGCGGGCGGAAGGGACGTGCGGTTCAACGCGCCCGACAAGCACAAATTTGATTTTTTGAGATGCACTTTAACGCTCGCCAACTCCTACCGAATATTCGGTTCGATAAACTGTAACCGAATATTCGGCCCATCATTGAAAATTGGTAATGTGAAGTGCTTCGCTTCAGTAGGCACGGATCAAGTATTACGAACCGGAGTGAGATCTTTATGATCTCTTTCCCTTCATCAAATTAACTGCCGTGCTTCATAAAGATATAACAATAAAACCATTTGTAACATATTGTTAGCGAGCTATCGTAATATACACAGTATCAATCAACATAGTTCGAAACGTTTACGTTACTCCATATTCCTCACCGCATGTTATCCTCAATATCACAGAGCACTCTTTAAGCTTCATAATAACATCCATTAACAAAATAACGGAAGCTTCGGACGTTTTTAATATTGCGATTGAAATTCGGCAAATCATCTCGCGTTCCGCGTCGATAGAACATCAATCTTTTTCCAAAACACATGTTATCGAGGCCATATACAATCAATGCGTATGAAATAGTAGTGACTACTGCTGCTAGTGAAGATGTTATAATAATAAATGCAAGGACAGCCGCAGTGGCCGACGATCGTAAGACCCACTGCGTTGAAGTCAGCTATAAAATGGAATCAAACGAAGTAGTAAGCGAAGCGAGCAGATCAAGTTAGAACGGAGTAGCGCGAGCGGTAAGCTTGCAGCCGAGGAGATACAGTGGCTGAGCCAACGCCCGGCGCCGCCCGCAGGCTTCAAACGCCACTCCTACAATTTATTGGTTTTTATGGATAGAAGCGAGTCGGAATATAAACTCAATAATCTTAAATGATTTGCTTTTTCCTGATGGAAATCGCGATATTTCAATGCTTCGCGATTTATTACCTAATGGAGCGTTCATAAAATGAGTATCGACAACTAAAGATTAATTGATATAGATTTGTGCGAGTTCACTATAAAGTTATTCACATACATATATCAATTTGATGGAAAAATTTATTGTCTACTAAACCTATTTTATGACCTATATTTCAATGTCTGCGTTTAGCCGTCTGTTGGAGCTTCGAGATGGTTTTATCCACATCAAATTTACTACATTATGAAATGTTATCATATATTATGTCCCGCGGTCGCGCCTACTCGCGCGCTGGCGCTAGTGCGACATCAACAAATAATGCCCGTAATGCACGGCGCATTAACTCCATCATTTCCGATGACTGGCCCATCGGCGCATGATACGCGGCGTAGTGCTCGTGACTCACGCTTGTTATTATAATAAATTTATTGATCTCCATTGAGAGCTGTAATTTGAACGTAATTCCGCAAAGTGTGGCCGATCTGCAGCATCCACCGCGTTACGTTTACGACCTCAATCATCGACATTTTTAAAGGTCCCCGAGGTCATGTAGACAAACGATCTGTTGTTGTTTCGTTGATTGCCCCGCGAGCAATGCCGCAGTGAGAACACCCATCCATACAAACATGCCTGAAATTCAACAAAGCTATGTGCGGAAACAAGAGGAAATTGAATTGTCTCAGGTACAATGACGGTTTATTCTGCAGCCACGGCGATGTTACTGTGTTGCGACGTGCGGGCGGCCGGAGATGAAGGTCTTTTGAGACGGACATGTATGAATAATGAGAAAACGCCGTGGCAATGTAGGTCGGACATGAGATGTGATGCGGATATTAACGGAATTCCTTACCTGACACTCACCGGATGTCAGGACGCAAGTGTTAGGTGTTAGTAGGGACGTCTGCTGCAGCCCCCGACTCACCAGCACATGTCGAAGTAGTCCATGGCGCGGAGCAGCGCGTGCGGCGAGCAGGATGCGCGCGCGTGTGCCGCCGGCGCAAGACCGCACATGTATTGTGACGTCAGCGGGACACATCCTCACCACAAACCGCTTTACGACCGATGACTAGCTGCCGCCCCCGTAGCTGCCTCGCGACTCTAAGCCGATGATGTTGTGACTCTATATGCTACTGGCGATACGTACCTTTGGTCTCCACCTTCCTCTGGGGCCCGGGGGCATTCCTGCCTCGGCCTGAGGACAGGCGTCAGCCCCCATTTCTCGACCAACTCTATGCGAGCAATGGTGGCTGCTCAACGACAATGTGTCATCGGCTCGGAGCTGGTGCGCTGCAGCGGGGACGCGGCGGAGAGGCCGGCTGGCCCGCGGCGCCGCCCGGCCGGCTCGTGGCGCGCGCCGCCCCCGCCACCTCACGAGCGCGCCATGCCAAGCCTCGCTCCTGACTTGCCGCGCTACGCTCGATCCTGGCCCGCAACGCTCCTCATAATGTGCTTAGAGCGGTGCGCGGGTCCGCGGTCGCATCGCGCCGCTCGCGACACTGCGGCACGCCCGACGGCCGGGCCGCCTTACGCACCGCGCACTACTCGCGACCTGCGCAACTTTACCGCCGAATTCTGACCACCCCGAGCGCGCGTTCTGCCGCGCGAAGTTTTATCGCTGTCGATGGACGACTAACGTTAACTAGTATTACGATGATTATGTGAGAACGATTAGATATATATTTTGGATATGTGTGGTATGGCGACCGCCGGTGGCGGAGCGTCGTCGGCGACGGTTCCTTACGTAATGCGTAATCGGGACGCGTGCGGAGGCGCCTCACCGGGTGCGGCGAGTCATGTCTCGGCGGAGATCCGCGTGGCGGTCGCAAGGCACGGGCCGACGAGTGTATAGCCGCGGCGCGACGGCAGAGTACTGGAGCGGGCGCGCGTGCGTGCTCCCGGGCGCCCCGCGCTCCCGGCCTTCCCTCACCCCGCGCGCAGCACCCGCGCCCCGCGCTCCGCGCCGCACGCGTATCGACACCGCCCGCCAACCGCCGCAGCGCACGGCGCGGCCCGCGCCAGCCACGCGCGCGTCACGCCGCGCCGCTGCACGCCCGCACCGCCGCACCGCCGCCGCCGCACCGCCACACGCAACCCCCTACACACCACTTCCTAGGAAAACATTCGCTTTCCTTGCCCTTATTATTACGGCCGGGAATTTAATTCACTTTCCGATGTTTGTCGTCGACGAGACTCCGCGCAAACGATATTGGGACGCGCTTCGGGTTCGACGATGTATGAGATTTCTTATTTATTAGGTAGAGCAAGAAGCATGATTCGAATTACGGATGATAAAACTTGAGTAGTTACATAAGAAGGGTTTACATGGGTTGCAGGTTCTGTACGTGTTGTGAGTAGCATCCGGCGCGACGCGGCGTGGAGAGGCCGCAGTGTGTGGCTGCACGTACTACTCGTATAACAAGTGGTGCACGACGTGGCAGAGCAGACTGGGCGCCGCCGGTTCACTCACTAATCTAGATCAAAGGTTGCTGCGGCTCGGGAGTGCAACTTGAGCCAAGTAACCGGCCTTCATGTGAAGTGAACAACATTTAATCAGATCGTTATGATAGGTATGCTTTCGGGTCGTACCTTAGCTTTAAATGTAACGGATGTAGACTGCATTTCTTGTAAACAGACGTGGAAAGCGGCGGATCGAATATGCTAATGTCGGAGAAAGTATAAATAATTTGCTCGTAGACAATTTGCTCGTTTGCCAGCTGCATAAGCAAGTCGTTAAGGAGCTCTCTTCTTATATTTTATGAAGGAAAAAACTCAAGATTTAAGCACTGCATATAGTGTCATTACTCATTAGCTATGCTATTCTAACATAATAAGTAGGTCCATGATGTTAGCAGACAGCACAGAGGTTCGAGGTGACGTAACGCGACCCCGTGGGTTGAGACGCCGCTGCGCTGGATGCAATTTGGGAAATTAATTAAGCTACCCGGCCCTGTGACCCTAAGTGGATACTAACCTATACTACCCGTGTAGTAAAGACTTGAGATAGACATGTACTTTCCTTGCTGGAATCAGATTTCATGTTTGACTTTCGAATAAAGAAGAAATGTAAAATAACGCGTTACTTATATCGCTACACAATATTGCAGGCCAGAGATATAGCATGAAATCTACTGGGCGATTGCATAAAAAACATTCCACAATAGAAAACACAAAACAAACCAATCCCTTTGAACAAATAATTCAGCTCCACGTGATTCTACCTGACCTTTACACCCGACGCATGTAATATAACCCTCACTATCGACGACCAATACCTTATCACGAACGTCTCGGGCGCGCCTCACCTCTCATTTATTTCTATCATATACGCAGCATACAATATTCAAAGGTGAGATGCAAGGTATACTAAGCCTATATATTGACCGCTACGGAATTCAAAATATGCGCTCTTACCATTGCGCGTGCGCGATGCACAAAACACGAGGAGAATGGACAAATGGAATAACATTTCACCTAAATGCTTATCATAATTTCGTCAACGATAGAAAATCCTGCAATGAAAATGAAGAATAAAGAATAAAAATGCAGGAAATGCTGTTAATGACGTATCTTCATTAAAAGTACATGGCGGTGCTATTTCTCCTTACGGCGTAAGTAGGGCAGAGGGGCCATCGGGCTGGACTTAAGTGTGTCAGTGCCATTCGGGATTACGCAGGATCGAATCGATGCTTTTGTTCGTGGAAATATTGCATTCCCTACCGAGGCAGACCGAGTCCTTGGCCACATATTTCCTTGAGCGAGTATTGTTGTTTATAGCTGATGTTGTCTAACATTCACCTTCACTTTTGAAGAGGAAAACAGAAGCGATGCTTTAAATCATAATGCACAGATTTATTTAAAGATTTGAACGATAAGTTCTAAACGAGTGCTTTCGGGAATACGTAACACCTACGCCAGTTAAGTCGAGCACACAAAAATACGAAAGCGAGCCAACATTTCCCCAAACTCCTTGTAACATAAAATATTACTTTATCTACTGCCTCCCTCCCCCAAACAGCTGACGCTCAACGCTGCTTCAATCAAATATAGTTCTTTAGTCGACAGTTACTGTGAGTCTCCCCACTTGGAAATATTTTAACATGTTTTATGACCTCGTGTGGGTCCATTGAGTAAGTTGTGGACAGATATAGGGCTGTTTGTTAGTGGTTGTGTAAAGATGATATGTGACGGGTCGCCCGGGGGCCGCACTCACCGCAGCCGGGGGCGCCACCGCGCTGCGATTTCGCAGGACTTGCGTATTGCGGATTGACTCTACTGAAACGTATCTGTTCAAGCAAAAGCTTATTGTACTGGCTTTTTTTTTGCGGATAAACTATTATTTATTTTCTTTGGAGGCACTCACTAGGTACTTCTAAAGTGTGTGCTATTCATCACCATCTCTGATGGATATAACACACTTTTTTAGTACCTAGTGTGTGGCGTGTTCTATTATTTGTTGTAATTTATAAATATATTATGTTCTTTGCATGATTTGGTCAACTAGTATCTAGCACAAACTTTTGTCAGCAGTGCGAGGTACCTATGATTAACCGAAAATTATACAAACATGGGTACACTTCATACAAAACGTTCAATAATAATATCTACAAGCCGAACAGCGAAACAAAAGGTTCACTCAAGTGAGCAATATAAAGTCCAACGTTTAAAGTTCTCCTTCGAAACTGTGAGAGCCAGACAGACAGTTTTGAAGAAGTAGTTCGAGACCGTCGCCCGTAAAGTTGAGGCGATGAAAAGTTCGAACAAATGTCGATTGCACCGCAGACAAGGATGCCAATAACTGACTGCTTATCGAACTTGTCTCCCGCATGTCAGCTCGCGGTGTTGGGAGCACAATACCGCAGTTAACACCGCTTCACTCAACGCTCTGAAGACCATTTTGCAAGACTATCTGTTATTTAATAAATATCTTAGGACAACCAACACACTGTTATCTGATCCCAAACCAGGCAGAGCCTGTATTATGGTAACTAGACAACTGATAAATATACTTATATATTTCTAAATAAATACGAATTATAGATAAATTACACCCAGACACAGGACAAATGATTGTGCTCAACACACAAAGATTTGTCCTGGGTGTGAATCAAACCCACGACCTCAGTCTTTGCAGTCAGGGTCACTAACCACTAGACTAACAGGCCAGTCAATTTATCTCCCAAACTATCTATTCTGTACAACAAAATTCACGGAAACTGAAGCTATTCTACAGCCTTATAATCCAATAGGCACTAGATTCCTCATAGCACTCCAAACCGCATTACACAGATACACTAGTGGTGACAACATAATCTCGGAGAATGCCGAATTAATTGGGTTGCAGAAATTCATACCACTATTGCAGGATTGCGTCAACTATTGATATTACACCGACATTGCAGTAGAGGATGGACGGTAAATTTCCGGTATTCCTGTGCTCCGGAATTCATCGGCCGGCTATGGAAGTGCATCCGTAGTTCGTCATCGTGACATACATAACCGATATCGTATGGAAATTAATCGTCTTTGCATTCTGGAGCGAGGAACTTGATTCCATGTAAAAAGGAATCGCAATATTACTTTGAAGGTAATATGAGATAGTACGGGAATAGGATTTTTGTCTGTCTTAAAGTATAGGATTCTATTTATGGATAGGGAACTAGCAGAATATTTTAGTTCTAGTTCTCATCTTTGGAATATTTTAGTGCTATTCGAGAAAATCTCCTTTCTCTACGAGATAGACAATAGTTGTACCTATTATTAACCACGTGTACCGTGTGGCGCCGGACGTAAAGAATAGCATCACCCCATTTCTTCCCGTGGGACTTACTAGAGAATGGGCAGCAGCGTTCTCTATGCATTTTACCACCAAACTGCAATCGCCAATCCGCTTGCCAAGCGTGGCGATTATGGCAAAGCCCCCCAAATTGGGGGAGGCCTATGTCCAGCAGTGGACGTATTACGGCTGAAATGATGATGATGATGATTGTTAACCATGCTGCTCATCCATACGTTACGTTCGTGAACAGTCGTCATCAGTAGGGAGTGGCCATCTCTAAGCTACCACGTCTTATTTTAAGTCTTATTTTTTACGGAAGCTTTTAATGTGGTCGTCTTAATAAATCGTGTTAACATATATAATTTCAACGTGAATGGTGTAACTAATTTTCTGTAAAAATATTTTGATTTAAAGAGCGTCCTTTTTCGCTTTGGAAAGGGCAACTAGTTTCATCTTTCTGATTGGCCGACACCTTAACAATTCCAACGTGCAAGTAATTGTTTTATTTCAAATAAATTCTTTAAGTTTAACAGAATTTACCCAAACAAATAAAATATCAAACATTGCATGTCCAAACTTCATACTACCGTATTCTTAACTCAAATATCTACTTGATTCGAAACTACCCACGACACGCCGCGACGACATTGCAGCGTGCAATCTGTGCTACTCTTTGAAGCCTTTTATCGAACGTGGGTTGTGCAAACATGGCCTTTATGCGGCCGCGTAGTGGCGGCTATCCAACGCTTGTTACGGCTCTTCACGACAGTATCTATGCTATCGCAGCCTTATGAAAGACTCTCATTGTGGGGACACGGATCGCGACAGCCTCCCATTTTTCGCTAGATTTCATTTTATGATTGTTAAAAATTTATGCGACGTCGTACGTATTTGGTTTACATACTTTTATGCTAGAAGCATTGTGCTTTGTGTTCTTTAAAAGAACAGTTACGGCTTCTTTTTCCTGTTAGTACAAGAGTATGTATAGGTAGTATTTAAAACTCAGATGCCCGAAAAAAATTGACTAACAAGTTCAATAAAAAGCACGATAAAATTTTCAGTACAAAAATCTGCCAATTGCGTGTGGACTACGCACAATGAAGGGTTCCGTAATTGTGATGATTATCACAAGAAAAAACTTAATATTTTAGTTTATAAATATGCTATACCAAGCATTCCAACTGTAAATGTAAGTTGATCGACTATTAGGTACTCGTTAACTTATTAAGCCTACTTAGCTGTGATAGATATTCTTTTAACTGCGTTATGTATACTACTACCATTAAGTTGACAGGCATAGCTGACTCTAACAAAAATTAGAACTTTAAAGCTTAATATTTCACAAATGGATTCTTTAATCGATAAACTTGTTTTAACAAACCCGCAATATTTTGAAAGACTTATTCAATAACACCCCACACTACAAAATTGACGAGAAAAAAAAAACTTACTTTACGTGTAGACAAGGTGCTCCAAAATTTTTATATGTACAAGTATTTATTTTACCACTTTGTCGGCGTGGCTAAAATGGATATCAATATCAAATTATAGTTTTCTAGTACTAAGACTCTTGGTAACCTGCGGACAGATGGACGGACATGGCGAAATTATAAGGTTCCTTGTTGACTACGAAATCTTAAAAACATAATGGTTCGCGTCAAGTTAGCGTGATCGTGAAAAATGTGAAGGAAATCATCGTGAGAAAATCGATATATCCTAGCACCAAAAATTCGAGGACATACGAAATCCTCCAACCCGTAAAGCGCCTGCATCTAGGATTATGGCCCACTCTCTCTCATACAAAGAACAGGATAATTGCGTAACACATTTACAGTAGGAATGACTTTTAACAGTTCAACAACATTCATTGCGTAAATACGTTGTTGTGTAGACATTTTTTTCAAATATACAGAGCAATAAATAACCAATGTCAAAATGATTCAAATTCTTATTCTAATTGATAGTGTGATATACAATTACGGCAGGCGCGGTCGCAGCCCAAGATTTTGGGGGGGGGGTCACCATGAGTGCCAAGGAATATTTTAGGAAGGTATACCTAGCGAGCGAAGCGAGCTCGAAAATTTTAACAATCCGCCTCGTACAGGCTAGGTTTTGTTTTATGTTTTATGGCTTAAGTAAGTAGAGTTACAAGTATATTTATTTAAAACGGTTGTGTATCATTCAGGCTCTCGACACCTTGGATGCTTTGGGGGGGGGGGGGGGGTCATAACCCCTAGGACCCCCGCCTCGGACCGCGCCTGAATTACGGTGACCAAAGCCTGTGTCTCAGCAATGGGAATATTATAGACTAATTTCGTAGCTTGTTTGCCGCTAAGCACGATGCACAAGAAAATAAGTAAATACAACTCTGAGCCTTAATAACGTAGGTAACCTTATACATAATTTCTTGTTTATTTAATAAGTATTTCTCTTCATTTTCCAGAGAGGCTTGGATATAAGCTGAAGCTTAGTTACAAGGACTCAGTACCCTAGCAAGCAACCAATCAGCTTTCTAGTTGTTGCAAGGCTGCAGGTCTAATACTTTTCCTGGGGCCTGGCCTCATTATAAATAAAGAGGATTATTTTATCTAGGGCAACGCAAATAAAAGAGGCCTTGGCAATATCGTTTAAATATTATTATTAGCTAGTAAAACTTATAATAATTTGTCCCTGTTCCTCATTAAGTTAGTTTTAGTAAGCTTTTTAAAAAATTGAATTATTTTACGCAGTTTTCAAATGTAATATAAGAACGAACTTAATGTTAAAAGAATAGATACCTACCTAAATTTAAATAAAGAATATTTGGATAATATGAAAACTAAAGTCTTCATATAAATCTAATCGAGCAACCCAGAAGAAATTATTTGGCCATATAGTCTTTATACAGATTTAAAAAAAATGTTGTATACAGACTATCACTAATTCAAAGGAGATCGAAGTGCCGCGCTGTCTGCTTGGCCGCGGCGATGTACTGCAGGTTTGATGACGGCACTGCGCGGTGGGATGCCCTATTTTCGACCGAAAATGGGACTCTGTCCTCTTTGTACGGCCACGAGCCTCCCTAGTAATGAAGGGGCACTACGGGCTGTGTTTAGCGGCTCAGTTTTAAATGTCAGCTGGAAATATGTGAGCCGTGTTCTTCCGAGTGCGGTTCTTGGCATTTTGTAAGGTCGTGGTTTAATTTAAATACGGTAACGGTAGATATAGAGATTTAGAGTGCTCTGTTCTTGCAAAAAGGCTTAATTTATAGAAAGCCCGCTGAACTCTATTAAAAAAATATTATTATTAGAAAAAATGGGAAAGGAATAGAGGAGGTCCTGTTCGCTCCGAAAAAATATGTAGTGACATGTTATCTTTTACCAGTATACAACATTATGTTATTTCGTTCAATATTATTTTCGTAGCTATTTACTTTATTATGTTTTACCGACTCGTAATATTGTGTGATGACGTTACATGAAAACACTGTTGAAATTATTTGCTCAGCATTATTTTAAAGCCAAATGAATTACAGAGGTAAGACTTACGAGAACATGGTTGCAAAAATTTTGACGACGATGTAAAATGTAGCTTAATATTTTTTTTTTAATTTAAATATATTTTATAATAGATAAATTATTCCTTATTTGATTTAGAAATTTAAGATAATACTTACATATTAGAGTGCGATATCTGAGATACAGATTTATTCCTAGTTTAGATAGAATCCAATTATTTTTTTACCTTAACATCATTAGCAGCCAATACTGTTCCCACTGCTGGGATACAGGCCTCCTCTTTGTGGGAGGGGGATTTTTACCTACGGGGGGATTTTTAAAGCCATACTTTGTAAATATTTGAGGTAAATCAATAATTTATCCTGTCATTAACTGTATTTGTTGCATAGCTTAGGAATTTGAGTCAAGAATTTCTACGTAAGAAATGTTCATTAAAACTATAAATAAGAAATGAACATAAATTAAAGAACGAATTTATTATGGTAATTTTCATCCGTATACTTGAAGACGCCACTCTCACGTAAGCGAACACAGAAAACCAATATCGTTTGCCAGAATCGATCTTTCAACCCCACAAAATAAATCAACATTGATTTTAATCTTCATCTAATACAGAATGTGAGATGAAACATCGCTATCTTGATCGAATATACTGGAAGCATATTGCTTGATTCTTTTTCCACTCTGCGTCGGCCAACCGGCTAATGAAACTGCAGTCCACAGCTACTGGTGTTGTACGTATTTATAAGATTCCTTTTTCATGATAAACTGTCGTCTCTGGGAGTTTTATTCGCGCCGACTGCACTAAGAAGGGGTGAAAAACTGAGGCGGATTGTGTAATGCTGTTCAGATAGTTCTGAATTGGAAAATCTTTTGTTTGTAAGAAAAGCTTTCAGTTCAAAGGTGATGGTTTTTTAAATTATTGAATAATCAAATCATGGACTGTCTCGTTAGTCTAGTGGTCGCAAGCACAACTACTGATTATGAGGTCTTGAGGGCGATTCCTGGGTCGAGTAAAGTGCTAGGTATTTAGTTTTTATTTATGGATTTTTTTATTAGTAGCCCGGAGTCTGCGTTTGTGCTCAGGAGATTGTCTCATGCCCGGGCCCTATTACATGGTACTTAAACATAATTGGCGAAATGTGGGTGTGCTGTAGGTACTGCTTATCTCTTGGGGAAATACTGGCGTAATATTATGTTATGTAAATCATGGAAAACATGTTACTGTATAAAATGTGAAACTGAAGTAAAACTGAAACAGTTTTGTTTACAAACACACGATAAAAGAAAAATCCTAATAACGTCAATATTTTGTTTAGTATCGACCTTATTTTGCTACGATCGACTTACAAGAGAAAAAATAACAATGTAACAAAAGTCGTACTCAAGCTGGGCCTTCGCAAAGTGCGTCAGCAGAACCACGACGAGATGCCAAGTAAGTATATTCAATGTGGTTATTAGGTTTTTGGCAGAGGCGAACCTATTTCTGTTACACCAGTAAAATATATTCGACTAAAATTCAACGATAATGTATCCAATATTCATTTATTAATAATATTAATGGTTTGGATATTTCAGTAGTATGATAAGCGAGTATAAGTTATCAGTGACAAATACACAGCAACGTGAATATCTTTCTGTAAAAAACTGATGGCGATAACATCATATCCTGTTGCATTTCTGTTATTTGACAAACAATGTAATTTAATGTACTAGTTAGGGATAAATCTAATATATAAAATTATCGTGTCACAGTTTTCGTTGCCATACTCCTCCGAAACGGCTTGACCGATTTTGATGAAATTTTTTGTGCTTATCCGGTATCTATGAGAATCGGCCAACATATATTTTTCATCCCCCTAAATGTTAGGGGTAGTCCACCACAATTTTTTTTTTTTGAATTTTTTTAAAACTTTTATTTTATTATGATTTAACATTGAAAAATACATACAAATCTAAATTTTCACTCTTTTCACCCTGCAAAACAACGTTTGCAGGGTCAGCTAGTATAATATAAATGTTTAAACTAGTTCATATTATTTTTAAAAAGAAAGAATTTTATACTGAAGGTAGGGTTATTATGGTAGCTAAGTGGTAATAACCGCGACTCACGAGATGTAGGTACGAACAGAGTCTGGCACATTAATTTGTGTAAATAATTTCTGCA
The DNA here is from genome assembly GCA_947507805.1 of Aporophyla nigra. Classification (NCBI taxonomy): domain Eukaryota; kingdom Metazoa; phylum Arthropoda; class Insecta; order Lepidoptera; family Noctuidae; genus Aporophyla; species Aporophyla nigra. The sequence continues at coordinate 3,538,941 of OX382291.1, read as the reverse complement.
ACACTGTTCTCAAATCGGTGTACGAAAACATCGTGAGGCAATCGGCATGGCTTAAAATCAAAGACAAGTGACATCTACCAACGTACATTAAACCCTGAGACTGGAGACGGCCCGCTCCACCTCATCGCCTGTGTCCCAGCTGTGGGAACATTATAGACTAATTTAGCTGATTTCAGATGGATGTATTCGGTTACCCCGAATAATAAGATAAGAATATTCCGTGACCTGCATGTTGACCGCGTTTCAAGGCAGTACCTACCAATAAGAAACTGCACGCGCGAGCACAACAACTAGAATTCAGTCTGTATTCGGATCGTTTTCTATAAGTGTTACTATATTTGATTACATAAATAAATATCTTAGGACGACCAACACTCCGTTATCTGATCCCAAACTAGGCAGAGCCTATACTATAGCAACCAGACAACTGATAAATATACAAGTTATATATTTCTAAATACATACATATTATAGATAAATTACACCCAGACACAGAACAAATAATTGTGCTCATCACACAAAGATTTGTCCTGGGTGGGAACTGAACTCAAGACCTCCGTCTTTGCAGTCAGGGTCACTAACTACTAGACTAACAGGCCAGTCAATTATTGTCAATTATCGTGTGACAAAGCCACAAGCATAAAGCAACATAAGCAATGCGTAATTAAAGGCTATATAGTTCATAGATCCGTCTTTCCTTGTAAATATTATACCTTAGATAAATAAAGTTACGATAAGCGTAACAGTACTGTTTATACATGCTTAAAATCTTATTATATCTCAATTTCCCTTAGCACCTCTGTCTTATCAACGATTACAGATCTGCACCCAAAATTTACATATACTTTTTAGTGTAAATATATTCATTTAAGCTAATCAGCGTATTATAATATAAATAATACATAGATAAAGTTAATAACCATAACTAATATAAATTTCCCATCCATAGACACGATTAAATCGCTGGCATCGTTACATCCTGTCATTAGGAAGATCCCTACTGACCCACAAACCGGGTCGTCGCGGCGTCGTGGCGTCTGCCCTCTCCCTGTGACGGCGTCGCACTGCTGTATCATTCCCGGAGTCGCGGGGTGGGTCCCCGGTCCCCCCTACTTGCACCCCCAACCTTGGCAGGCGCGGCGCCACGCTGCCTACAACTTCAGCAAAGCTCGAATTATTTTGCGTTCCGTGGCGCGATTTTGATCCTGTGCGGCATTGCCGGCATTCCACGGTTTCCTTATACGTTGGAGAGTAGTCGTGTGCAATGAAACTCTTTGGTATTGATTTTGTACAACTAATTGTATACCTACGTAAGGAAATAACATTTAGGTATAAGTGCCAAGAATGTGTACATTAATGGCAATTTTCAGGGAGACCCCACGCCCATCGAAGATAGTCAGGTCGATTTGATTTCTAAAAAGATTACAGTGCATGTGATTTATCATGCTGTCATGACGTCTACATAAATATTTATGGATGAGGTGTTTCTTTCAAAGAAGGAGTTAATGCAGTATTTTGAGGGGACGCGATGCCAATCGATGGATAGAATCACGGACAGATTTGTTTCTCGGAACAAAGGGTAGTTAAAAGATTATATTTTATCTATGGGCAGTAATAAATAAGATTGAGGGAGTTTGTTAATTGAATACGATTAAAAGTCGATTTTGGTAACATCAATATTTTAATTCTTGGAAATAAATCCACTTCGAAAACTATAAAGTTATAATAATTGACATTTCAAAGGTATCATGTAAATTAATTTGGGACGCAATTACCTAAATCCTAAAAGGCAGTCATACAAATGCCATCTCTTTTTATATATTTTAATTTTACTGCTATGTATATATAGGTTTACGGGCTACACCTAAAAAAATATCCCGTACAGCACTTACTTTACTTAAACCTCTGCGGCAAAACGAAGCGCTAAGATGGCTGAAACCCCACCTTGGCATCATTAGTGTATCTTTTGTTACGGATTATTTATTTTATACAGCCGTGACGGGTCGGCAGAAGCTCCAGAATCTGACTACCAGTCTTACTAAAAGCACCATGTGAAATACTGGTATCCAGATGCATCTGGTTAGACTAAAAGCTGACCCCAACATAGTTGGGAAAGGCGGCAGATGATGATGATGATGATGATGGTGATGATTTAGTTAGTATCATGTATTTTTGTATGTTAAAAAAAAAGTGTTTTTGCGATCGGTTCTTCGTTTTTAGGGTTCCGTTGTTATATAAACCATCTGGTGAAGGCCGCAGGAATACGTTGGATGCGAGAAGCACAGAATAGGTCGAAGTGGCGGTGCTTGGGGGAGGCCTATGTCCAGCAGTGGACGTCTTTCGGCTGAAATGATGATGATGATGATAAACCATTAAGGTTACCCAATAATTACAATGAAAATGTATAATTTTTAGGAGAAAATCACATTATATGTCGCACGTCGTAGCTGTGAATGCAGCGGACGACATCATAAAATTTTCTCACCGTTAAAGTTATCTCCTATCCAGTTTATTAAATAAAAACTGTACGAGTAACAGTACATTTTTGCAGCAAGTTGGTAGGTAACTCGATAACTTGCTACGTGCTACGCCGTAGCGTTGCCGTAGGCTCGTAGCCAAAATGTTGCTACGTCAATTAATTGTGAAACCCTATCAAAATCTACCATGACATGATTTTATTAAAATTTCCGTAGCTACCACGAGCGTGGATATTTTTCCTGCACCGATTTTTTTTTAAATACCTGTTATTGTATCAATCTATATTAATACGTGAAGCAAAAACGTTGTAACTCTTTTTACAAAAAATACGCGGACGGAGGAGTATGAAATTTAAGTCAGTTAAGTTTCATATCGAGAAAGAGTGCAAGAGCTTATATTTTTATACATTAATAGATTTGAAATATTCCAAGTTTTAGATGCATCAGGCCCGAACTTCGACAAATTGGTATCCAGTAGCAATAAAAAAAAGCAATAAAATTGTATTTTTAAATGTTAGTTAAAAAAAAAACATTTTTAAATATAAAAAAATTGTAGCCTACCAGTATCGGGAACAGGGTCCAAGCTAGCGGCGGTCAGGGCTCCAGAGAGAGGAACCTCCGAACAATGCGAGCCGTGTCCGGAAGTACCGCTTTCTGAATCAAGCCCTAGATCCAGCTGCCCAACGAGAGCCTCTTCAGGTGTTAGTTATTTATTGGGTTATTTATTTAACAATAACTGGTGTTCCATATAACTAAGAACTTAATATTTTTCTACTAATTAATTTGATTATATAAAATAATGGAGTAGGTAAGGATTGCAGCAGGTGGCGTTCTGTAGTGTCTGCCAACTTCCATGGGAAAAGTTTATGTATATGTAACTTATTTGTTGTTTAGTTTGAATTTGATTAACACAGGAAATAGAACATAGGGGATAAATTATCCGGAAAAGAACTAGAGTTACCGACAGAGCTCGCAGAGTAAGCAAGCTGAAGTGGCAGTGGGCTGGCCATGTTTGTCGAAGGACCGATGGCCGGTGGAGCAGACGAGTCCTGGAGTGGAGACCGCGTATCGGCAAGCGTAGTGTGGGACGCCCCCCAGCTAGATGGACCGACGACCTTAGGAAAGTGGCTGGGGCAGACTGGATGCGGAAGGCGGAGGACAGGGTGTTGTGACGCAACATGGGAGAGGCCTATGTTCAGCATTGGACTGCTAAAGGCTGAGTTGATTGATTGATTGATAGGGAATAGGCAATGTTGTCATTCAATTTTCTTTTCTCTTGAATGTCGATGAATGTGAAGGTAATTTGTGTATTTCATTATCATCATCATTTGCTACCATTTTTGGGATCGACTTAGCATTTTACATGAAGCTACTAGCTATCTGAGCTCCACAACCCAGTAACTGGGTAATACGAATCCCCTTGGCTGTTGTGTTGTTGCTGAGACTGGCTGGGAGACTTTCGGGGTTCTAACGATCCGTAACGCTGTCAAAGGTCCCTAAATAACAGAAAGCTGAAGCAAAATGCTGTTGAGACTGCCCCGTTTCTGTAGCGCATCGGAAATGTTTGCACAGAATCGAACTGACGGTTTTCATGCGGTCATACGCAAAAAAGTCGCATCGATAGTAACAAGAACACGGGCCAGTAGCAATAGCATTCTGAAAACAGTATCAGAGAGTTTTTATTCTCCCATATTGAGGCATCTTGTGAGGAGGATGGCCAGGTGAGAAATTCGTATTTCTCTTGGTCATCTTCTTTGCAAAATGCTTGAACTTTGAAAGTTCAGTAATAACAATAATAATGTACTACTAACACTAGCTTTAAGTTATTATCACACTAACACTATGGATCTTTGTTGTCTAAATAAAGAAATTACATATATATATATAAATGACAGCAATGACATTTTATTCGTGCCGCACTAGAGCTACCGTCATGTATTGGGATGGCCTACCTAACCTTATATGGACTATTCATCATCATCATTTCAGCAATAATATGTCCACTGCTGGACATAGGCCTCCGCCAATTTGGGAGGGGTTTGCCACAATCGCCACACCTGGCAGGCGAGTTGGCGATCACAGATGGTGCTAAAATGCATAGAGAACGCTACTGCCCATTCTCTAGTAAGTTTCTTAGTCGCCTCTTACGAAACCTGCCGGAAGAAATGCGATGGTGCAATTTTTACGTACATATAAACTATTAAGAATATTTAAATAAATAAATATCTTAGGACAACTAACACACCGTTATCTGATCCCAAACTAGGCACAGCCTGAACTATGGCAACCAGACAACTGATAAACATACTTATATTGTTCTAAATACATACATATTTTAGATAAATTACACCCAGACACAGAACAAATGGCACAGCGATCTCAAGTGATGCGCCTACTAACGAATAGTTTTTTAATTCATTACAAAGGCCAGTGGCTCCCGTTGGTTTTGTTCCTTTTGTCTTGTCAAGTGTGAAATTCATCGTTAAAACGGTAGGAGGAACGTGTCATAGAGCACACTTAAGTTGTAACGCGTTTACGTAACAATTTCACTTGAAATCGTCTGGACTCATTTAGCAGTTTTATGTGTTAAAATGTTCGGAATTAGACCTATATGGAAAAGTTTCCCGGATTATGTTCATGATTTTGAAAAGCTGAACGTTCTTTTTCTCTGTAATTTTTGAACAATAGAACTTTGACCAGGACAGTGTCCGGCAGTTTACCTATTTTATAAACAGTTAACGATATTATTAAAACTACTCTGTATTTTAGTTTATGTTTTCATCCTATATATCATGTTGCAATCTCTGTTGGGTGCAGGCAAGAATATTCTAGTTAACTACGTTAGACCCAGGGACTCATGAAATTGCAAACCAGATTTTCAAGCCTTCCGTTGTAAAAAGTATGTCATCTCAAAATTGAAATATATCTATGAGACGATAAAGATGTTTAAACAACAATAATGTTTAGTTAAACTGACGTTAATCAGTAATTAACTTTAAGCAACGTTTATAAATATTATATAATAAATAAGGAAGATACTTGATAATAAATAGGTAAGGACAATCTTTAACAGTAACGAGATATTCGTTCCTTAAATCGAACTTTTTAAATGGTTAACAATTCATCAAAGCTTTTCAGAAAACCTGTTCTGAGACGGAGAAAAATCCAATGCGGAGACGTGTTCCGTTCAATAAAAGCCAACATTTCCTCGGATAACACAAATCAGATTGAAGCGGAATTTCAGATATGTAAGTTCGTTTCCATCGCCACCATTCCTTATATTGTATTTTCAGAATCGACGTGCCACGTACTGTTTCAGAATTATTTATGCAATTTGCGAATTCAGAGGTCGATGTATTTAAATTCGATGTTAGAAATTGTTTTTATTTGCACCTACCTAAGTAGGTATCTGAGAGCAGTGGCGGCCCAGTGGTATCGACCCCAAATCATGAGTTACTAGCTTTTGCCAGCGGCTTCGCCCGCGTGGACGTCGGAAAATATCCCGCGGGAACGTATTACCGGGATAAAAAGTACTCTATATGTTAATCCAGGTTATGAACTATCTGTGTGCCAAATTTCATCCAAATCCGTCCAGTAGTTTTTTCGTGAAAGGGTAACAAACATACACATACACATACATCCATCCTCACAAACTTTCGCATTTATAATATTAGTACGATAAGGTCGTGGGTTTGGACCCAAGCAGGCGCTTTACCTTGTGGTAATAATTACATCACAACTGCTTTCAAAACGGTAAAGGAAAATATCGTGAGGAAACCGGTATGTCCTAGAACAAAAAACTCTCAGACATGTGACATCTACTAACCCGCACTTGCCTGCGTGGTGGACTACGGCCCACTCCCACAGCAGAGGGAACTGTATAGGCTGATTATGTAAGTAAGGTATCTAAGGTACCCACACCTTCATATTAAAAGAAAGTTACTAAGTTTTACTAGCTCGTTTCAAAGATAAACAAAATAAAACTCATAATGCAAACATTCATGCACATTTATACGCTTTCTTTAAAGTCTTACCCTATCATTTTTATTAAGGCTGGCCCACCTCGTATATGCAGATTGCGGCAGCATGAGAGAAAATCTTGATTTATGAATTTATAATATTGCAGGTACAACTTGTTCTCCGCTTACTATTCGAGCGCCATCTTGACAACAATGATGGAACGAAATTGTACAAGCGCCACCTAGCGGCGGTACCAACATGGAACCGTGGAATGAACTGGAGCCACGGCGTAGTTTTTCAATTTTCCGCTAGAGTGCCTTTCACAAAACATTCGCGGCCGTAACGGGAAACTGTGCAATGTTTTTAGTTCTGCCCATTGCTGCTAGATGGCGTTCTACCAAATTTTCATTTAACTTTCAAGGTAGTTCATTCAAGTTTATTGAATAATTCAGAAGGGTTTTTCAACAAACAGTTTGTTGGTGTTACGTACTAAGCTAGCTGGAACATATTTTTCATAAAAATCACATGCAATCAAGTCTAAGCGTACTTCAGAAAAGTGAAACATAATGCAAAAAATCATATTATTTTAATGAATCGGTCAGCTTCAAGTCATATAATTTTATTTTTTGACTAGATTGAATTTGGCTTGAAAAATAAAAATGAAACTGGTCATTAACATTTTAAGGGGTCGCTGTTACAAATACCGTTTCGTCGGTAGTTTTTACGTTTCATTAACTGCCCTATGAAGTTTATTATACTTGAAAAAAATTTCAATAATTTTCTTGTGCACTGAAATTGGTGACTTCAAAAATGACCTTCCTTTCATGACTCATAATGAATTACTTTCATATGTCGGATGTGACTTTATTTTAATAAAGTAGACAAGCTGCAACTTAATATGTTACAACTCTTAAATCTTCAACAAAGCTGTCAAAAATGAGCTCCGTATCGTTTACAACAGCTTTCTAAAAGCACTATGCTATTTATAGTGCTATGCTATTTATAAACCAACACTATTTATAGCTCTGCGCTATTTATACGTCGCTATGAACCAAACCTCTTGAGTTAAACGAGTGCATATTTAAGAGCGGCCGCAGTACGGATGCAGCATCTTTTGTGAGACATCGGCATTTAAATTACTGTGCACAAATGCTGTGACCTGTGAGTGGAATTCGTTTTCGGTATTGAGTTTTGAGAATGAACAGAAAAACTCATTCATTCATATGCCTCTTTACTCTGTTTTTTTTTTTAAATTCTTATAGTTATATAAGTTAATGTATATCTCTTAATTCAGCATGCCTCTTGGCAAAGGCCTTCTCTAGCAATTTCCATTCCAAATAAATAAACATAAACAAAACAATAGAACAACTAAACAGGGTTAAAATCCTGTAATGTGTTTTCATTACGAGTAATATTTACAATTAAAACATACATTTGCCATGGTCGCGAAATTTGGTCGAAAGAGTAACCATGGTCCTGGCCTATAAGCAACTGAAGGAACACGGGTGGGTTTTAGTCAGTAAAAGTCTGACACGCCCTACCGCTCCAACCAGAACGGGACACGTCATATGATGATTTCACACTAAAAAAAAAAAACATATATACATATACACATATTACAAATCACGGCTTCTTCCCATATGGGTGCGCAGAAACTACAGAACTCCACCGCTACCTGCCTTGCATACTCTTTTTGCTTCGTTAACATACACGCACGATGTTTGCGATTAGGTACTACGAATTTGACCTTTCTGAAGAACATCACCATTAGGCTGACTATCTGACTATACGCCTTAACTACTAGCAAAATCTGCCCATAATGATCCCAAAGTTTTGGAAAAGACTTCCTCCCTTTGAGAGCTAGTGGGCAGTAATCTACTACTCGAGCTCATTACGGGTTGCTAGATGTCACATATTTTTGATTATTTGGTTCCAGTTCAGTTTTCTTCACCGTTTTGCGAGCAGCAATAATGAAATTATTAACACAAAGTAAATGGCCTGCCTCGGTTTGAATCCACGTCCTAAAACTGGTACATTGGGGCTGTAACCACTGGGCCACTGTCCTAATTACCACTCATGTTTTAAAAAAAAACACAGATTGACAAGGTCATCTCCGAATTTTAGAGAGGTCGATGAACTGTTTGGTTTTGGGTTTCTTAAATTAATAAAATAAAGAAAATAAACACAACTGGGATTTACTTCTAGAAAACCTTTAGGTATATTTAAATTTCATGAATGAATTTGTAAGCGAATTACTGTGGGACTACTATATAACATATGCGGCGCGCTATTGCAGGCATTTTTGCTCGACGTATTCAGTAGGTAATTGTCTGCATATATGCGGGTAAATGTTACTAATAAACAGTTATACACTAAAGGGCATAGAGCTAAGATTTTCTTGATTCAACTCTGTTATGATTTTAAAGAAGTTTCTCGTCAGGCTTTTTAATGCTTAAATGGAGTCTTTAAACACAAAACCGTTATTTGTAAGCTAAAGCATAAAAAAACTTTTTGATCATTTTTTTTTTTTTTTTTTATATGTTGTCTTGTTTTTTCCTCTCCTAACTATGTTAAGGTCGGCTTCTTTTTAAACCAGATGCACCTGAATACTAGTATATCGACTGCCTATTTGTACTCCGCAAGCCATTTACTAGATAACACCTGGTACCGCCTGTACATGCTAATTAGTAACGTAACCAGTGCCGGTAAACCAAAGTCTGACAACTAGTCTTAATTGGTAGTCGAGACTTTCGGTTAAAAGAAGATACGGGTCATTTTTTAAGAAATCGGTATATATCACAAAGAATTGTGTACAAAAAGTTATTTTTAAGTAAACATTCGAAAAAATTGTTAATTTTTTGAAAAAGACGATCCCAACAATAAATCGAAATAAAAACTAAGCAATGTCTTCACAAACTATCTTCCATTTAGGCTATAGAACTAATTCATTAATCTTCTATAAGCTAGTGGATACCTTCTTCTAATTAATAAAACAGATGCAATTAGCAAGCAGACATCACACCTCCATTCCCGAGGCAGCCAAACATACGGGACACGGTTTATCTCAAAGTATCTAATACCGACTGATTGCGGGGCCAATTGCAAGTAGAACAATAAGATCGTTGTTTTTTTCAGACGATGGATTGGGTAAGTAACAAAAAAATAGCAAGAGAAAGAAGAAAAATTAGTTAAATATTGTACGATTCATCATTTTAACACATTTTTATTGGTATTATTGACGAAATTATTCATTTTGTGTCTATATTTTGTAAACAGCTAAACGTACAATTTTTATAAAAAAATATTCTCTAACCGTATACTTCATGAAATTAAAATGACAGCAACTTTAAAAAGCTGTCTTGTTTATACAATGCTTGCATGTCAAGCTTTTTTCAGCAGGCAAAGATACCTAAAAAGTAAATATAATTTGGGAAAGTTAGTCCAGTGTTTATAAATAATAGTATTTCTGTTAATAGGTTTATACAAACACTTCTACGTGTCAAAATATTTTAGAAACTAGATGAGGTTAGCGCTTCCTATCTGACTACTCTGAGAAGAAAGGCCGAAACAAACTCCAGGGTCTTTTTAGGGTTCCAAACCTCAAAAGGAAAAAGCGGAACCCTTATAGGATCACTTTGTTGTCCGTCCGTCCGTTCGTCCGTCCGTCCGTCCGTCTGTCAAGACCCTTTTTCTCAGGAACGTGTGGAGGTATCAAGCTGAAATTTATATCTATTACTCAAGTCTACTGTCTCTTTGAGCTGTGAAAAAATCAAATTTATAAGCTAACGCAATCAAAAGATATAGCCGTTTATGCTGCAAATTTCCGCAAATTTTCGAAACTCGCAAGGGAATCAAAACCTAAAGGGTACTTCCAATCGATCTAGAATTTTGAAATTTGGTACGAAGCAACGTCTTATAGCACAGATAAAGGAAAAATTGCGAAAACCGTAAATTTTTAGTTACATCATATAATAAAATAAAAAAAATAAAAATTTAAACTTTATACCTACAGGTTTGTACGGAACCCTCGGTGCGCGAGTCCGACTCGCACTTGGCCGGTTTTTGAAGTTCAGACCTAATCTTGGTCACATCATGTGAAGACCATGTAGATTGGTGACTGAAATTGTCTGGTCTATAATTTCCCCTGGTGCATGCAAAACAATATGACACATTCCTCATCAGATACAAATCGCAAATGTTAGACGCGGACACGAATCACGATAAAGTCGATCTATTGAAAGGTTGACGGCCAAACTGTAGCAAATCCCGCAAGGTATTCTATTCAGGACGGAATTCGCTCGCGCCGTTTGTGATTATTAAAACAATAGGCGCTTGCAGCCGTGTCCCGTGTCCCGCGCGGCTTTAGTTTCAATGTGGCCAGAGCTTTAAATTGAGGTCTTTTAGAGCCTAGAATAAGTTTTTGTTTGAAATAGTTACAATTGTTTGTTCATTTTAAATTGTTTTTTCTTCTTCCATAAATTACTAGAAGTTAAAGCCGCTTAATTTGTTGTTGTTGTTTTGTCAACCCGCTGAATTCATGCAAACCAGGGGCGGGTTGCTAGTCTTATAATGTTCTGATGAGTGGTTCAGTATTTCTATTAAACCTTTCAACGTAACCGAGCTGTTTTGTTGCTATCATCTGCCTATTTATCGGGGCCTTGAGAAGCCACTCACATTTTATCGGCCACAAAAACATGAAGCTTACTTCTGAACACGTATACTTTTAGTTACGGAATGCCGCTGTTAATCTAGCGAAACGAAAGCGATTGCTTTTAAAATTTGGAAGGGTTTGGTACTTTCTCGGAAAAAATAAATAAAATTAAAACTCTAATCCATCTGCCAGGGTCGCGAGATGTGTTCGAAAGAGATACCGTGGACCTGGTACATGGGTAACTGAAGGACACGGGTGGGTTTTAGTCAGTAAAAACTTTTTACCAAAAAATTTAACCGCCGAAAAGACTGAAAAGCAAAAAATAATAAACCTTAAAATTATGAGTCGGCGCTTTGAGTGATCTTTGTTCATTGATTTTCCAGCGCCGACTCATAATTTTAAGGTTTATTATTTTTTGCTTTTCAGTTTTTTCGGCGGTTAAATTTTTTGGTACAAAGTTTTTATTTTATAATTTTTTGTGGCTTTAATATACTTATAATACTTGGCAAGGTATATTCTATCCAATGAATAAAGAATTATCAAAATCGGACTACTCTGTATAAAGTTATGCGTGGTTAAACATAACAATCAGTGAGTGAACAATCAATCAACCCCAGTTTTCTGACCCTTAGGGTTTGATTTTGTTTTTCAAATTTATATGAAACCACCCTAGGAGTATACCCTTTCCAATAAAAAAGAATAAGAATTATCACAATCGGACTACTATGTAAAAAGTTATGCGTGGTCATACATAACAAAAAAAAAAAAAAAAAAAATACGCGTCGAATTGATAACCTCCTCCGTTTTTTTCGTTGGTTAAAAAGTCTGACATACCCTCCCGCTCCACCCAAGAGCGGGTGACGTCATTTGAAAATTTCCCACCCACAAAAAAGAAAAGACTATAATCCATGAGAGAGACAAATAGTTTCTGAAAATAGGCTTAAGCATTCGTAAAATCAAAAGTAATTTATTCAATCCAGGCTAGAACTAATTTTAAACGTCAAAATTACATAAGACAGTCCCCAAAAACGCCCGCCCTTCACCCATCTCTAATGCTTTGGCTGGGAAACAGAAGTGTCAACGAACTCTGCAGTAGCACAGCTGTCTGCTTATTTAAAAAAACTGTGAATATATCGGCCCTTCTGTTATAAAACGTGCCTTATTATGTAAGAGATTAGAATAAAAACAACATTATAAAAATAAAATAATTAGACTGTACTGCACTTTAAGTAAGTAGAGCGATTAAACTCGTTCCGTAAGTAAAGATAAAAAACTTTTTTTTCCTGATTTGCTTTAGTATCAGAAAGTTTTTAATCTGTATTATCCTATTTCTGATGACGACGATAATTTTACTGTTTAGGTACACACAATGAAATAAAATAAATATATAATTTATGTAAAAATATTTCACTCACACAAATGTACATAGGTTAACGCAATTGAACGATTACCAGTCACAAATAGGCGCCGCACTGTCTACGCAGTGCTACGCGTAGGCGTTCGTAGCAATCAGGCCTACGGAGCTCGTCTACGAAGGCTACGAAATATACAGAGTCAAACGGTTAATAGATTTTTATTCATGAAATAATTACATAAAAAAAAACCCAATTTATACTAAGATAATGTAAAAAAACACATAAGTTAATACCCTTTTAAAATAAAAACAACACCGACCCCTCATAGACAGTCTACGACGCCGCGCTGTCTACGCTTCCCGCGTAGGCGTTCGTAGCCCACCTACGCGGCGTAGCGGCTACGAATTCATGTTAGGAAGTCACTTTTATAGTGTCAAGCGGTTTATTGGTGCTTATGACCCGGACTAGGATTGTTTTTATAGTGGGTAGTAACAGTTTTGGCTGTACTTCTGATTTTGGAATGTATTTACGGTGATAATTAAGTTTCATTTCCTTTGTCTCTATGGTGAGTAAAAAACATTATTTGTGTTTAATTTAGTCTAATCTGTGTGTTATTTTAGGGAGGTTAATAATACCCTCATGATACTAATTACGTAACTGTTTGTTATACTTTTCACAGAAATAGAGTCAGGCGTATTTGCACTTCTCTATATAAGGTATTTGGCAAGATTAATGCCACCTTTAATAACTGGTGTTACTAAAACAAAATGTTCAAAGTTTTAATTGCCAAACATACCGTAGCTAGATTACATTTAATACTTGGAGGTTCTTAGCTTCGCAAGATTAATTTAATTGTTTGTTCCTAGTATACGTTTAACTACTGATTCTGAATCAGTATGTAGGTTAAACTTGAACTAAATATAGCCCAGGAATATAGTATTTTTTTTCCAAAGCAATGATTAGGCCCAAATATGTAGGTATTTAGAAATATATAAGTATGTTTATTACCCATGTCTAGTACCCATAACACAAGCTCTGCTTAGCTTGGGACTAGATGGCGTTGTGTGATAGTTGTGGAATATTATTATTATTATATGTTTACGGAGATTGAATGTGAGACATTTCTTCTAAAGGATGCCAACGCCATCTAGTTATTAAAATATTAACAAAAAATCTACTGAGGTTAAAAGTGTCATAAAATATCTACTCACATAAATAAACATTTCATTTAATAAATAGAAAATTATAGAAATACATTTTCTTAAGGCGGTATGTGTCGAGCCCCGGCTGTCCCGGTACAGCGTGGTTACGTAAGGCCCCAAGGTCACGGCGCCGCGGTAATGAATGTGGCGCCGACAATTACGCCCCGCTGCCCCGCTTGTCTGTTTAGGGTTAGCCCTTTTGAAGCTCTCAGAAAGACGGCCACCTAGAGATATTCAATGTTGAGACTTTGATGGAACATTTTATTTAGAATAAGGCTGAATTATTTTTGTGTGTCAAGTGTTTCTGTTTAAAAAAAGGACTAAGCTTTGTGAACACCTAACAGATTTTTTTTCCAATGAAACGGAATGCGGCTTAGATGTGCTGTTTGCATGCAGTTCCTTTTTTTTTCCACTGAAACTCACCCTCAATGATATTGTAAGTATAGATAAAATAGTATTAAATGGAACTTATCAAACGGACCTCAATAGTTTGCATCAGCCATAAAATCTTAAGCACGAACTATGAGGTAGGAGCTACTTTTCAGATAGTCATTTTAAAACCATGTTTCCCATTTTGAAAATCTTAACCCTAATTTTTAATATACCTTTTTTTTACGAACCTTAAAATCGAAACCTTGTTTTTTCATGTAAACTTTTAAGAAACAATCTCTTTACAAACGTTAAAAGAGCTAATAAATCGTAAAGCCGACAGCAACATTAAAGTCGAAACAGGGGACCACACATCAGTTTTAATACATCATAAATAAAATAAAAACTTAAATACATTTTTTTTAAAAGATTCTTGAACTAAAGTCTCTTTTGGGAAATCGAAATGTTAATTGCGAAGCGCGCGGAGGTAACCTCTCCATTCAAATTGATTCTCAATAAAATCACGTGTCTCTTTCTGTCTGCGTTACATGAAGATGTGTGCAAGCGAAACAGAGTAAAGATTTCGAGGTCACCGGGAGTATTAATACCCTCGATCTTGTTAGGAAGTTTTAGTTTGAGTTTGGTATGAAGCGTCGAGATGAGCTGTAACTTTGAATTTACGTTGCTACCTTCTTTATTTAATCCCCGTCTGACAGCCGTTTCGTTCGCCATTTTGTAGGAATTATTATCTGTTTAATTAAAATTGATGGATATAATGACACTTCATAGACCCAAAAATCTGCTTAGCCGTATCTATAATTGTTGAAATAGTCTGTCAGGCTAGCCAGATGCAACTGAAAGGCCAGATTTTTTTAATACCGAGCGACTGCTTATCCGACCTCCGCAATCTAATTATTAGGTAATATGATATCAATTGGTCAGACTAGTTCTCAGACTTCTGGCCTTCTGACAACCTGTTAGGACTGTCAAAGATCTACTTTCGACAGCCAGTACCAACGGCATAACGTACATTCCAAGGCACAGAGGAGTCTTGGTATGTAAAGATAGCTGTTATTAGTTAGCCACAAGGCCAATTAGCTGTTACCGTTTAGTATTAAATCAACGTGAGATAAACAATTTGGGACTGTGCCGCTTCCGTAGCGCTTCAGGGTTTGTAGAACTTCATGCGGATTGCTTCTACTCTACGATTTGAAAACGATGTGCCTCTCTGGTGAACCGGGTGCGGGCCAGCCCCAACATTATACTGCGGTATACCGCGATTGGACTGGATTGCTGTTGAGCTTGTAGCTCACTGTAGCTTATAGGGATTCTTATCAGCAATATAGCAGTGTTAACTTAAGTGTGTAGGTTAAGTTTACTAACACTACTTCAGAAATATTGTTACTACATATTTAATTCCATAAATGTTCCATTGTAATTAAATATAAATAAATTCAATAATAACGTTGATAACCACACGACGTTACTCAGTCATATAAAATTTCCACTAGTTTAAAATTATTTATCGGATACCAGAAGCGCAGTGACCGACAAACCGCAATGCAGGCATCATATTATTACTGCTGAAAACGGCTTTGAAAATATTATATATTAGTTATCCGTATCAGTGATTGATTCGTTTTAAAGAGAATAAACTGACAAATTGACAATGTGCGTAAGTACATCAGTCATATGCACTACAGTAGGAACACTTGCACTACGAAAATAGTCCTAATTGCTTCGAATTAAAAGCTTTATCGACACTGGTGTTAACAAAAACGAATCTAGTCAGGTTTCTTCAAATATGTAAAATGAAATTCTCACTTTTCTACTATAAACTACCAAATATCCTTGAAACTACACAGAAGTGTAACATTTGTGAATACATTCAGAATGAAGGAGTAAAACCACCATATCCAACAATAGTCATTAATATCATCGCGCCTAAATTCCTCGAAGAGGTAGGCAGAAGTGTACGAAACGTAATAGAGAAAAAAAAAAGAAAGAAAGTATTTACATTTCGCCAGATACGTTTAAGTCGCATGTAATAGGGGAAGACTTTATTGTCATCAACTGACCACAAATTCAGACTTCAGGTTACTAGTGTGAAATATCAGATAGAAAACCCCAAACAACACTTTTACAACCCGGGAATCGCACTTAGGACCTCATATTTAACGGTAGCGCTTGCGACCAGTAGACCTACGAGGCTTTCATTATCCACAGTTCTTTGAACCGTTTATACAAACTCTAAGAAGAAAGTCGTAAGCGTCAAAGCTTTTAAGTTGAAAGTATTGGTCCACCTAATTTGGGAGGGAAGTTACAAGTTTTGTATGATGCCGGACAACTTCTGGATACAAGTAGTGTTCAACTAAGTCTTATATGTGTCTAACTCGTTTAAACTCTACAACACACACAGGTGTCATTAAAGCTTTGGTATGAGAATATTGTGATTATTATTACTGGGGATTTAAGAAATGTACTCCTTCCGTAGGAACTTTAATAAAGATTACAATGCTACCGAGCTAGAAAGCTAGATTCAGTTCCTTTAATTGTTACTCTCTTTACGATTTATCCCAAAATTGTAAAAAGTCAAGAAATAAGTACATATCTTCTGTATTTGTATTAATTAACCGACGAAAAAAAAACGGAGGAGGTTATCAATTCGACGCGTATATTTTTTTTTGTTTGTTTTTTTTTTATGTATGACCACGCATAACTTTTTACATAGTAGTCCGATTGTGATAATTCTTTTTTTATTGGAAAGGGTATAATCCGAGGGTGGTCCCATATAAATTTGGAAAACAAAATCGAACCCTAAGGGTTGGAAAACAGGGGATGATTGATTGTTCACTCATTGATTGTAATGTATAACCACGCATAACTTTGTACGGAGTAGTTCGATTTCGATAATTCTTTTTTCATTGGATAGGGTATACCTTGCCAAGTATTATTAGTACATTAAAGCCACAAAAAATTACAAAATAAAAACTTTTTAACAAAAAATTAAACCGCCGAAAAACACAGAAAAGCAAAAAATAATAAACCTTAAAATTTTGAGTCGGCGCTGAAAAATCAATGAACAAAGATCACTCAAAGCGCCGACTCATAATTTTAAGGTTTATTATTTTTTGCTTTTCTGTGTTTTTCGGCGGTTTAATTTTTCGTTAAAAAGTTTTTTTGACAAATATTTATCAAGATATTATAGACTTTTGCGATAATGAGTACTCATCCCACGTGAGTAGTTTTAAACTGGTTAGGAGGAGATAGCTTAATTGGAATTTTTTTTGACACGTTTTTCCTTTCCATCACTCGGATGGATCAAAAACAATAGAAGCTCTATAAATAAAATATATCATCATCATCATCATCATTTCAGCCGTAAGACGTCCACTGCTGGACTTAGGCCTCCCCCAATTTGGGGGGCTTTGCCATAATCGCCACGCTTGGCAGGCGGGTTGGCGATCGCAGTATGGTGGTAAAATGCATAGAGAACGCTGCTGCCCATTCTCTTGTAAGTCCCTTAGTCGCCTTTTACGACACCCACAGGAAGAAATGGGGAAATGGGAAATAAAATATATACCTAATAAGTATTGTAAATGTGAAAGTTTATAAATATTTATATGTCTAGATGTTTGCTACCTACATAATCACGCAATAACGGCTAAAGGCATTTGGATGAAATTTGATACACAGATAGATTATTACCTGGATTGCCATATACGGTACTTTTTACCCCGGTAGTATGTTTCCACGGGATTATTTACAACCTCCACGCAAGCGAAACCTTTGGCAGAAGCTAGTAAAAAATATAATATTGTTTCAAGAATATTGAAAACAATAAAAATGTTGGGAGAACGATAAAAAAAAACAAATGAAAGCTTACACGAAAACAGCATGCAAAAAGCCTGCGGTCGAGTTTTGTTGAAAACAGCCGTTTGAAATTCACGAAATGCTAATAGTTGCTGAGTGTTTTTTAAACGCATACCCATTTATACGGGAACTGAAACTATCTAGGATGTAGTTTTTTATGAAGTTAAACTATAAAATTACGTGTGTTTATGAATAGGTAGGATGTGGTGACCTGGCAAAGTGATAAAAATAAGAAGAATCTGTATATTAATATGGGAAGCAGAAATTTCGTACCTCGTAAAATTGGCACAGTTAAAAATTGTATGGAAAAAGAGTGCAAAAAGCTAATATTCTTGATTTTCGACCATTAAGCGACCACTAGTAGACTCAAATATGTCACAAGAAAAAAACATCGACCATAAATAGTCATTAATATAATAAAAAAGAATAATAGTACCGGTATCAGTAACTTTATCTGCGATCCAGGATAAAAAGTAGTCAATGCCTCATTAATAAAAAATAATTAGACAGTGTTTTATAGGTACTTAAGTGCGAAAGCCACATGGTCGTTAAGTTCGGATCAGCAAATTAAAAAAAAAAACCAGCGAAATAATTCACCGCTTCACCATCACAATACATGATAACTGTTAGTACTTCGATGTCACTTACACTTTTAATTTTAATCATAGAGATAGATCGCCTTTAGTAAGCTGTACAAGCTGAGCTTAGGTTAAGTCAAGTGGAGAGTTAATGAAAGTACCAACTTAGATAAACAGTTGGGTCTGTGAGTCGTCACGTTAGGTACCTCTCGGATTAACAGAAGTGTCAGCCGCTCACCGGACTCAATACGTTGGCAGGGACACAGCTTCGTGTCAATGAACTTCCAAGTCGTAAGTTTGTATTCAATATGGTCCGTTTAAATTCATTTATTACATAGTCACACTAAAAAGCTTTAGACATTGTGTCTAAAACTAAAATTTAAACGAAACACCACCGTGCCTCCAAAAGTATGTTAAGCCGATGGGCTTAACATACTTTCCGAAGCACGGTGGGGTTATTGGTATATTAAGATGGTCACACATCCATGGACCAACCGTGGAAACCGTAGCTTAACCTGATCGATCGAACCGTGCGGCTGTTATAACTAAGCCGCAAGCCTCTCGTATACTACCTACGATCTCGTATACTACTACGATATATGCAATAATATTAAAGCAATAAATAATATTTATACCAAATCATTCAAAGTAAATCTGTGGTAAGATGGAATCGACACAGAAATACAGCGAGGCGCAGTGGCACCGTTATTCGCCGTCTGAATTAAAACGACATGTTAAATCTGAACGAACTTAGCTGTTCGTTAGTGGGTACACTAACAGTATTACCTCTGACCGGAGATTATTTGGCTACGAGATTACTGTGATTTAGCTGGGATTGCCCTTAATTTTTGGGGCTGTGATTGCATTTTCAGACTCTTGGCTTACACTGAAATTATGTGATTAGTAATTAAGTCAGAACTTTTATTTCAAACTAGCTGACCCGAGGTTTGTACGAAAAATTAACCCACAGGAACGTGCTGCCGAAACAAAAAGAATAGCGATTATTATTCCTTATAATATTAGCTAACTGGTAGTGGCAGTTCCGACAAAGCGGCCTAGCTGTTTCGGAGATTAGCCGGAACGAAAAATAAAAAAAGTTTATTTTTATTATAATTACCTTATATACTAGGTAATTATAATAAGAATAAACTTTTTAACAGCTTATTAATAAATGCATATGAAGGTATTTCAAAAAAATATATATGAAAAGAACGAAAGAGTATGAAATACCTTCATATGCATTTATTAATAAGCTGCTATTTCAAACAGACACCTCAATTATATTTATTTGTATGTATTTAGGTACAATATGACTGACTGACTGGCCTGTTAGTCTAGTGGTTAGTGACCCTGACTACTAAGACTAAGGTTGTGGGTTCGATTCCCACCCAGGACAAATCTTTGTGTGATGAGCACAATAATTTGTTCTGTGTCATGGTGTAATTTATCTATAATATGTTTGTATTTAGAAATATATAAGTATGTTTATTAGTTGTCTGAGTGCCATAGTACAAGCTCTGCCTAGTTTGGGATCAAATAACGTTGTGTAGGTTGTCCTAAGATATCCTACTAATATTATAAATGCGAAAGTTTGTGAGGATGGATGTATGTGTATGTTTGTTACCCTTTCACGCAAAAACTACTGAACGGATTTGAATGAAATTTGGCACACAGATAGCTTATAACCTGGATTAACATATAGGGTACTTTTTATCCCGGTAGTACGTTCCCGCGGGATAATTTCCGACCTCCACGCGGGCGAAGCCTCTGGCAAAAACTAGTATATCATATATATGAAGATATATTAGATATAGATTAAGTGTAAAGGTGTTGTTCTTATGTTATGTCCATACTTATGACTTTGGGTTTGATTTAAGCACCGCAAATCTCGAAATTAATTTACTTACTAACTTACTGTAAACATAGCTTTGGTTCTGTTAGTCGTTTAAAGATGACAGATATATACAGTTACTGGGTATTACGAAACTTCTTGGGGAGACTTCTTCTGAAGACCCGTAACGATAGTTAAATACAGGATAAGTTTTTAGCTAGTGTACAAATTTTAACAAATTAAACTTAAATGAGTTATAATAACCATGCAATTTTTATTTTGATGTAACTTAGTACAAAGAAATTAAGTTATCGTTAACGAAAGATGTTTATTTTGAAACTGGTTTTTATGGTAACTTGCACGCGGCGCCGGCGCGTTGGCGAAGGTGAACGACCGAGCGTAGCTACAAGTATAACCTACCAGCTGTTCGATCGGTTAAAATTCTAAGAAGTTTGAAGTACCTACACGCGGTTACTGACCTATTCCTATTGTTGATATCATATTATTAATAATATGTAGGGTGTCCACAGTTTACTGATTAAAGATCGGATATTTTTGGAACGAAGTTCCTTATCGCGCGTTGCGAAAGGGGGCTAGACGGAAAAAATTAGGAGTAAAAGTTGTAACGATACTTTTTAACCGACTTCGAAAAAAGGAGGAGTTCACCGATAACTTCCTCGTTTATGAACCGATTTTGATGATTCTTTTTTTGTTGGAAAGGAGATATCCCAAGGGAAGTCCCATAATAAGGAAACCAGGATCTGATAATGGCATTCCAGAGAAGTCGAAGGGAAACTTCGAAAATTGTAGTGGCGACTACTTAGTACGTTTTTTATTTCTTTCATTAATTATTTTAAAGCACTACTATTTAATGAAGGTCAGAAGTTGCTCTGACGAATGAAGCCGAAAAAGAGTCGAGGGAACTCCTCAACGACTTACAGCAATTACCCGGTGTTTGGACTTAATTCATTTCTATTGATGAGAACTTTGCACCCATTTGGGCTATAAGTGCCATTACAGGTCTGATGATGGCGACCATAGACAGTTGAGGGAATTCCTCAACGATTTACAGCAGTTCCCTATTGTTGGGCTTACTTTATACGGTTCAAAGTGCCAATTTTATCACTACTATTTAATTAAGGTCCGGAGTTGATCTGATGATGGAGCCGAAAGACAATCGAGGGAACTCCTCAACGATTTACAGCAATTACCTGGTGTTTGAACTTAATTCATATCTATTGATGAGAAAGCATAAGGTTTATAAGTACCATTACAGTTCTGATGATGGAGACCATAGACCAACAGTCGAGGGAATTCCTCAACGATTTACAGCAGTAGTAAAGTATTAAATTTCACCTGGTGATTAGTGGCATAGGAATTAGTGCGGGATGGATACCATAACTAAAAAGTAAAAAATAATAACTTTTTTACAAATATAATATTTTTTTTTTACAAAATTAGTTTTTTGCTATAGTTGTAAGCCGTGCGGCGTGCGCGTGTTTCTCTGTCTGTCTCTCTCTCTCTCATAGAAAGCAAGCCAGTTATTTTCGTTTCGTCTTTCTATTTTGCATTGAACAGTGTGGTGTCGCGACGATTATTTTTGTTGAGTGTATACAGGTTTTTTTGTAAATAATAAATAATAAACAATAATTAATCCTGGAATGGAACTTCGTTCGAAGAAATATTGAAATGTGTTCTATTACTGATAATAAATAAATAAATAAAACAAAAGTCTTTTGTTTCAGACAACAAAGTCTCCTCTAAAAATAAGAGGGTTGAATCTTGAAAATGACTCGTTTTTCACGATTTTTTCGCATTTAAACCTAAAATTCACATATTTTTACTTGACCAAAAAATCTGAAAAAATTCAGGGGACTTCCACACATCCAAAACAAATTTTTAATTGCGTTTAAACTATTTAAAAATAAATTAAACTGGTTGAAAAAAATAAAAATCACAAATAATATATTTTTCGCCATTACTGTGTTTTCGTTTGGGGTTGTAATGTTGGTAAAAAGCTTATACTACTTGTTTTTCGACCCTCTTCAAGATTTTTGGAACGATTTTACCAGATTCGATGGGGGCCGCCAGACCCCCCTTAACCCGCTACCCCCTTTGCGCACTGGTTAATTTTTTTTTCCTGTATATACGCGAATAACTAACAACCGTAACCTGTGGCTTAACCCTTAAATGCATGATTTTTACTTTTTAACCAAATTAAATTTACTTTTTTTTATGTGTTGGTGGAAATTTACATCTTTATGTAATCAGAACTAACCTACTGAGAACAAAATGTGTAGTGAGATAATAAACCACTTTTTTCCAAATACAAAAACAAAAAATGACTGGAATGGAAAAGAAAAAATGACATTGAATTGGTTGATGGAAATTTCCATCACAATGCATTTAAGGGTTAATATGATTTCTGGCAGCAGCGTTCTCTATGCATTTTACCACCATACTGCGATCGCCAACCCGCCTGCCAAGCGTGGCGATTATGGCAAAGCCCCCCAAATTGGGGGAGGCCTAAGTCCAGCAGTGGACGTCTTACGGCTGAAATGATGATTTCTGGCATGGTATGTACAGATGGTCCCCCATCCACGGACCTACTGTGACAAGCTTACCTTAACCCAGTAGCTAGAAGCCAATTTCATTCCCATAAAGTAAATAACGTAGTTAATAATAGAGTTAAAACCTAAGGAAAATAAATGCCACGTTATCGGTAAGTAACTAAAGTCGATTATTACGAGTACTATTGCTTATCCACCAGCGATGCAAGTAGTTTACTTAATAAAGCGCCTGAAAGTGTTATAAAATGTCCGTTTTTTTATTCTTTGGTAGGTACCTCATAGTTTTAAATAAATGAACAATTGTCTCCAATATGGAGAAACTAAAGACTTATGTGAAAAAAAAAAAACTCACACAATCGTAGCCTTGGTTCAGTTATACCAAACAAACGTTCACCAACACTCGGGGGTTCGCCAAACTCGAACTATTGTCAGCGCTGGAATGCAATTTCTAACTTTTCCATTGACGACGGTGACACACGATCACCCTCCTGACATCACCCAGGAACATCGCCAGACCTGCCCTTTTCCCACTTGTGTTGGAGTTGGCTTTAAGTCTAACCAAATGCACCTGAAAACCAGTATATTACATGGAGCGACTTCCTATCTGACCTCCACAACCCAGTTTCTGGGTAACACGATAGCCTTTGCTACCAGGGAGCATGGTGTACTACTATAGACAGTCCACCAACCAGGAACATGACAAATATACAGTCATTTCAGTTATATATCCTCTGATAGCAGCAACACAACAGCAACCTTATTGTAATGAAAATAAAGGTCACAGATTTGGACAGACTTGTCAGTGGCAGCAACCCAACGGCAACCTTATTATAACGTAAATAAAAGTCACTGTGATGCAGAATCAGAGGTAATAAAATTGTGAAAGGACTGTTTACGTTGTAAGTACTTACGCCTCAGTGTTGTCATCTCTGGACTCGGAGCGCTCCGCATTGGCCTGGCCGCGGCGGTGCCGCGCGCGCTGCTCGTCCCCGAGCCCGTACAGGCCGGCGACGGCCGCCATGCTGCTCCGACGCACCTCGCCACTCTCACATACTCAACCAACACAAGCAAGTCAAACTCATCTTGAAACGTCAAACTGTCATCACACAGTACACTCAGCTCAGCTCAGCTGGCACACACTTTTAAATACCTAATTATTATCCTACAAGAAAAATTTGGACGCATAATTTGTTTACAGTACATTAATTTTTCTTCTTCTAATTTAATTTTTAATCACAATTTTTATTATTGTATCTCGTCATAAGTCGGATTGTTAGCTAGGCTACATTTGTTTTTGTTTTTATTGTTATCGTTGCCGTTGCGAGTCGGTGTGCGTACTCGGCTTTATATCCGTGATCCGCTGCATCTGTTGGTGTGAAGGGATCTTTAATATATATGCTTTGATTTGCCGCCTTCGGGACTGCAAAGAGCGAGTTGTCTTAGTTTACGGTGCACGAGAGGTAAATAACTCAGGATCCGAGTTTTGTTTTAAAATGCGCAGGTATGTGTGGGTTAGGTAAGGATCAGAAGTCATGTGACAGAAAAGGGCAAATTATTTGATTATTTACATAGGTCAAGTATCCGGAAACAATTCATAATTAAGGCTTTAGACGCGCTGGTGTAGTAAATTTCCTATCGAATGTCAAGGTCTTCTGAAGCAGCTCAGTTTCACCTTCGGCTTGATCATTACTTACGACTAATTGAGACGAAGGCCAAGAGTTTCACACATATGATTTAAAAAAAATGTGTTGTATTCTTGGATGATATTCTAACATCAGTAGCAGTTGGTTGTACTAAGCTAACCGATCAAGTGTAAATTTTCTTACGTTTTAGGTATTTTACAGATTAACGTCCGGTGTGTATTGATTAAAGTATGGTTCGCGATCGTAAAAAAACAAAGCTTTTATAGAATTATAATAATTTTAATCAATCAACCCTCTAAGATCATTTAATCACATTGCATGACTTCTTCATAAAATAGTCATAAAATTTGAATTTCGAGGACCACCCTGGCGCTTCCCCTATAATTAAACAGTTGCAAAACGTTCACTAGGCCTTCTAGTTCACCCTACGTCTAGACTTTCCAACAGATACCTACTTGGCGTTGTAAAAACTTCGGGCCCGGTCAAGTGGCAATTGATAGCGGCTCCGAGCGGTATCGGCATACATATGTATGTAGTAGCCAGCCTGCTGAAGGCTCTATTTCAACCCTGAGGGGCGAGGGGTGATGAATTGTTTCAAAAACGATTCCTGAGGGGGTGAAAATAGTACACAGGGGGTTATTTTTAAAGCTAAGAAATACAGAATATAGGTTTACTGTTTTTATTATCCTTGAGCAAAGGAAAAGAAGGCTTAAAGTTAGTATAGTGTCATTAGTTAACGTGAAGCAGAATACTTGTATTACAAAAGTAAGTATACTTTAAGATTTAAGTTTTACAGTCAAGTTGTTGTACGGTACAAACCTCCTTCCAACAGAACTTTGATTTCTATTCTAACTTACCCTGTGGTTCTTAACATATTTATTCTTAAACTGTACGTCTATCTATATGGCTATTTTAAAATCATACATGTTTTTGGTATTGTTGTAGTCGTAATTAGCTGAATTGCTGATGGAGCTGACTTCTGTTTGAACTTAAGTGAACGATAACGTAAATGTGTGCATGGCGAATGGTGAAATTTGGATGAATTTTAAGGTATCTTAATACCTATTTATATATTAGCTATATTTTCAAAATAAAAGTACAATCTATTCTATAACAATTTTGATAGAGGAAGCTCAAAATATATGCTTCAAATATTAACGAAGATTCAAAGTCAAAATCAAAAAAATAATATTTCAAGTAGGCACATAAATACACTTTTGAACGTCAACATTTACATTAAAATAGAATTGATTCCAGTCGCTTCTTCCAAAAGGTAGAAGAATTGGTAAGAAACTCTACCGTTACTCTTTTAAAATGTTTTTCAATATTTGTATACCATATTTATGTGTATATGTGAATGAATTCGAACGCATTAGCCACCGTAAGCGATCGGTAATCATTGCTACAATTGGACACTAACTGCTTATGGGGTGTTTGCTAAACGCTTGTTCCTAGATCAAATCAATGTACACGTCAACACAAATTCTAACGTGTTGGTCGATGTTGTGTCAATTAGATTCTGTTTGTCTTGTCTAGCCCTTGAGTGCGATAGCTAGCAACTGGCACTGATGGTTTATAAAGGAAATTATGTAGTGATGCGGGAAACTGTTTCACTGGTCAATCTGATCATACTATTTTAATGGAAAATGAAGAGACCCGCTGGAGAACCAAGGTAACCGACATAGCCGGAGGGATTGCCAAACTTAAGTGGTAGTGGGCATCACATTGCTCACAGAACAGATGGCCGATGGGGCCGGAAGGTTTTGGAGTGAACCGCGTTCAGAAAGATGTACCGTTGAAAGGCCTCCCGTAAGATGGATGGATGAACTGGTAAGGGCCGCAAGAATCCGCTGGATGCGATAGGCACAGAATTTGCCAAAGTGGTGGTGCTTGGGGCATCATTTCGGCCGAAAAACGTCCACTGCTGGACAAAGCCCGCCCCAATTGCGGGGTTGTCATAATTGCTACACTTGGCAGGCAGGTTCGCTATCGCAGTATGGTTTAAAAAAAAATGTGTAGCGAACGCTGCTGCCCATTCTTTAGTCACTGCCCTTATTCGCCTTTTACGAAACCCATTGGAAAGTGGGGTGTTGCTATTCTTTAAGTCCGGCCAAAACGAACCTGATGAGTAGTTTTTAAAATCCTACTTATATCCTACTTAATATAATATTATAAACGCGAAAGTTTGTATGTATGGATGTGTGGATGTTTGTTCCTCTTTCACGTAAAAACTACTGACCTGATTTGGATGAAATTCGGCACACAGATAATTTATAACCTGTATTAACACATAAAGTACTTTTTATCCTGGTAGTAAGTTCCCACGGAATATTTTCTGTCCTCCACGCGGGCGAAGCCGCTGGCAAAAGCTAGTAGGTAAATAATCAAGGATACTCTCGTCGACGCTGCACGAATACAAAGTGTAGTAACTATTCTGTTTCGCAACCCTGCGGAATGTTGAATGCTTGCCCATACCACGGGGCACCTAATGGAGTAAGCAACCGTCATGTAATCTTATTGGCGAGAACTGCTGTGGACATGCCAAGTCATGTCAATAGTCGTAACGAAGGTTCCAAAGCCAGAGTATTAGGTTCCAAGTTTTGAAGTGAACCTAACGCTTTGTGCTGGAATGTAACAAACAGTGGTGCCTGTGAATTAATGGCTTAGCTAGGGGCCATTGTGATCCCAGCTTCTGTAATGTTCTTTGAAATAGGTGAAATAAGTTTAGGAATATTCGGGTCTTATTATAAAAAAACATTTTAATTTTTTATTAAAAAGTTTTTATTTTGTAATTTTTTTGTGGTTTTAATGTACTAATAATACTTGGCAAGGTATACCCTATCCAATGAAAAAAGAATTATCAAAATAGGACTAC
Source organism: Aporophyla nigra (assembly GCA_947507805.1). Taxonomy (NCBI): domain Eukaryota; kingdom Metazoa; phylum Arthropoda; class Insecta; order Lepidoptera; family Noctuidae; genus Aporophyla; species Aporophyla nigra. Next base: position 3,511,557 of record OX382291.1, on the reverse strand, counting down.
TCTATACAAAGTTATACGTGGTTATACATTACATTCAATGAGTGAACAATCAATTATCTCCTGTTTTCCGACCCTTAGGGTTCGATTTTGTTTTCCAAATTTATATGGGACCACCCTCGGAGTATACCCTTTCCAATAAAAAAAGAATTATCACAGTCGGACTATTATGTAAAAAGTTATGCGTGGCCATACATTAAAAAAAAAAAATATACGCGTCGAATTGATAACCTCCTCCGTTTTTTTTCGTCGGTTAACAAGTTTCTTTTTTAAATATGGTTTAAACTATTCGGCCAGTTTTTGAATTAAGAACCATATTTATTTAATAATAATAAATATAGAAATAAAGTTATTTTAAAATAAATAATAGTCAAAAAAAAAACTAAAAACACACTTCCATTGAAAACCAAACTAAAACCGGCCAAGTGCGAGTCGGACTCGCGCACCGAGGGTTCCGTACAAACCTGCAGGTCATCATCATCATCATTCGTCATCATCGTTTATGAAATGAAATGTTTTTTTTTTTAATTTTTATATTTGTGTTGACTGAATGAAAGGTAAATTGTGGTTTACGATTTATGACGTATTAAAAAAAAACTACTAACTAGATCTCGTTCAAACCAATTTTCGTTGGTAGTTTTCATGGTAATGTACATCATATATTTTTTTTAGTTTTATCATTCCCTTATTTTAGAAGTTACGGGGGGGGGGACACACATTTTACCACTTTGGAAGTGTCTCTCGCGCAAACTATTCAGTTTAGAAAAAAATGATATTAGAAACCTCAATTTCATTTTTGAAGACCTATCCATAGATACCCCACACGTAAGGGTTTGATGAAATTTTTTTTTTGTGTTTCAGTTCTATGTATGGGGAACCCCAAATATTATTGTTTTAAAAAAAAATGATATTAGAAACCTCAATATCATTTTTGAAGACCTATTCATAGATACCCCACACGTAAGGGTTTGATGAAAAAAAAAATTTTGAGTTTCAGTTCTATGTATGGGGAACCCCAAATATTATTGTTTTTTTTCTATTTTTGTGTGAAAATCTTAATGCGGTTCACTGAATACATCTACTTACCAAGTTTCAATAGCACAGCTCTTATAGTTTCGGAGAAAAGTGGCTGCGACATACTCGGACAGACAGACAGACAGACAGACAGACATGGCGAATCTATAAGGGTTCCGTTTTTTGCCATTTGGCAACGGAACCCTAAAAAGTACAAAATAGTGGAAAAAAAGCGTGGAGTGATTTTTAAGGTATTTTTTTATTAATATCAGGCACCCCACGCTTTTTTTCCATTATTTTGTACTTTTTAGTTTGGTTTTCAATGGAAGCGTGTTTTTAAGTGTTTTTTAACTATTATTTATTTTCTATTTTTTAGGGTGTTTCGAATTTTGAGACGTATGTCAGCGTAGTTTGTGACGTATGTCAGCGTAGTTGTGACGTATGTCAGCGTAGTTTGTGTCGTATGTCAGCGTAGTTTATGACGTATGTCAGCGTAGTTTTCGAAGACAGTTTTTTTGCTGTCCTGGTAACCCTGGCAAGGATAATGGCACAAATTTATGAAATTATTGCATTGTCATCGGTCCTTGACAGGTGTGCAAAGTTTGAATAAAATCTGGTCGTTTAAAGTGGGTCAAAATTGCGCTATAAGAGTCGGTTACAAACAAACATACAAACATACAAGTGAAGCTAATTTACAGCGTGTAAAAACTGACAATATATTCCGGTGACAAGTTGTCATTTTTAACCGACTTCAAAAAAAGGAGGAGGTTATCAATTCGATTTTTTTTGTCTCTTAACTCATAACTGTTGACTGGGTGAACCGATTTTGATGATTCTTTTTTTGTATGAAAGCTGGTGCTGCCCGAATGGTCTCATTTTAATTTGGTTCCATTCGGACAATAGCGTCCATGTGAAAACCATATAACTCTTAAATTTGCATTAAGTATTTGCGCGATAAATTAACGAATAACGCGATTAGATTAGTACGGGGTATCTACCATAACTAAAAAAACACTACAAAGTCAAAAATAACTTTAATTTCGAAAGTCGGTGTCTTAGGATCTGTATTTAAGGTTTTTTGCCACCGCCTTCCGAAATTAAAGTTATTTTTGACTTTGTAGTGTTTTTTTAAGGAAGTCGGTTGTAATTTTTTTGTAAGTAGTTTTTTGTATTAAGAACATTGCCCAAAATGAAAAAAAAAAAACCTAATGCAAATACTAGCTGGCTGTGTTTTGTTTATGTTTTAAGAAGAAAAATAAAGAATAGGCGAGACGGCAATGTCTAGTATATAAGTTTTGCACCACAAGTAAGATTTAAGTTAGTTCCTTCACAGAACAAATATTCGTAAGTTCAAACCGATAATTGTCAAAAGTGAAGTGTTTATGTATAAACGCACCGTTACAGGAGAAATACCTACTGTCAAACAACGTCTTCTTTTACAAAAAAAATATTAATTCAAAAGATAATTCTGCAGGTGAACCCTTAGATAGCTATCGAAAGATTATACAAAGAGAGCAACAAAGCGGTTGGCTCTCCTTTAGCAAAAAATGCAATACAAAACTTAGCAACGTAAATACTTCACAGTTGAACGCATCGTATAAAACTGTGCATATTTTAATTGCATTTAAAACCAATTATTCACAAGTAGTTTGAATTATAGCCGAGCGGGCCGTACTCGTTTTGAGTCATAACCATGTATGCAAAATTTACCCGCGGGGTACAAACGTGCACGGTTGGGGTACAGGAATGCATGGTTGGGGTACACGTATGCATGGTTGGGGTAAATGTGTACCCCGCTCGAGTAAGTGTGAGCTCCGAAGGAACGTCGTTGTATTGTTTGGTTTTCTTCATTACTGTTACGTTTGTGATTAAACTTTGTTGAACTATTTAATGTCGCTTTGTTGTGAAATAAACTTGTATGAGCATAGTTTATGCTGTAATGAGTATTTGAAAGTGGAATGATAGTGTCGTTCTTATTATAATTTATATTAAAGACTTAGATAATAGGTTATTTTACAGTACTTATGTCTGTATCTAGGGAGAGGGCTGTATTCCACCACGCAGATCCAATGTGGATTGGTATCAATTTATGACATTTGTCACATGTGTGCAAATTTTTGGTTCTAGGACAAGCAGATTTCGTCGAAATGTTTTCTTCACCACCGGGGACTGTAGAGATGAAATATTTAACGCAACCAAGACAGGCTTTACGCACCTGTCTTGGCTCGAACCTGCGAGCTTCAACTCGGAATTCACGACCGATACAACTGGGACACCACAGCTGGTAGGTCATATAAGCATCTAAAAACTAGTTATGGCTTAATGCCAAATACTACCAATTAAGTAATTTAAAATTTTAGATCCCCAATTTCACCGCCTGCCAAGAAGTAGCTACTGAACCTACTTTCTATTGGCTAGTTTTTAGTATGGCCCATTTGTGACTGGTCTACTAAAACGATTATACAAATGTTCAGATCCACCTCTTTACTATAAGAGGCGGATCTGAACATTTGTATAATCGTTGTGGTATGTACAAAGCTTAAATATTATTTTAAGTTAAATATTTAATGGAAGTCACCTTTTACGACACCCACGGGAAGAAATAGGATGCTGCTAATCTTTACGTTCGGCGCCACACGGTACTTACAATGTTCTCTATGTATTTTATGACAACTCTGCCATCGCCAACCCGCCTGCCAAGTATGGCGATTAAGGCAACTCCCTATTGGAGGAGGCCTATTTCCAGCAGTGGACGTCTTTCAGCTGAAATGATGAATGAATGAAAAGTGGAGGATAAGCGGAACCATCAACAAATAAATGTATTTAATCATCTTTTTTTTTTCTACTATAATCTGTCAAATTTCTTTAATAGATTATCAACTTTATCTCTAAAGCATTAGGTTCAAGATTTATTGGGAGAATTTGACAGTTTCGGGTACCATGATGTGCTGGCGTCTGTACAAAGTTTTTTAACGCAACATGTGGCAACAGTAAAACTGTAAAATTGTCACGTTACGGAAGCAGCGTTACTTAACAAAAAGGCGAAATGCTATAGGCGACTTTTTATTAAATACGAGTTTCTGCCCGTGACTTCGCCCGAATGAAATGTTTTGCTCGTCCCAACACGTCGCATCGCTTCTCCCGCCCACGGTGTTACTTTGTTTTCACTTTGCGTTCTTACTAACTTTTTCCTTTTTGCCCACTCCCTAAGCTTAGTAGCGTGATGTAATATATCCATGATAAATGTGCTATCCAAAACTAAAAGAATTTTGCAATTCCAACCAGCAGTTCCTGAGATTAAACGCGTTCGACCATCAAACTCTTCAGCCTTATAATATTAGCCGTATAAATAAATAAATAAATAAATTAGTATAGATTATAAATAATATAAACATAGATATAGAGAAGGTACAGCTCGTAAGTCGCGGTCGTTACCACTAGGCCACTGCTTTGATAGACTTAATTATGTGACCAAAAATTATGTCTGGACTTTAAAAGAGACTGTGACCTCTGAGTTGGTTTCGGTCTTTCTTCTCAGAGTAGTTAGGAAACGCCGACCACATCTAGTTTAAAAAAACATCGTTGATAAAAGTGTTTATACAAAACTACTTACAGAAATAAAATCATTTATCAATTTAATGATATTTTAAGTTATTCTGTGATAACTTGTTCTGTGATTGCTAAAAAACATGCAACGACCACAAAATTAAAACAAGCTATGTCGCTCTACCAGCACTTTCCGGTCAAACATCGTGTACTTAATTTATAAACACTGAAATATTCTTATAAATATTTATTAACAAGCGTATAATCTACAAAACGGATTTACTTTTCATCATCAGTATCAACAAAGCCTGGATGCCTGGTCGTAAATTATGTACATTATAAAGGTGCTGTTACACAGTCCACTTTTATCGGAACGTAATCGCCCCCTCAAGATTCAGCGCAAGGGTCTTGAGGGGTCAAAAAGAGTATTGCTATGATCACCATTGTTGTCAAACAGCTTAACGATTATTTATTTACTAAAGTATTTATTACCTACGAACACTTCCTACCAGACGAAAATAAATATTAGAACAGAGGTATTTTTTGTTTTGTATTTACGAAAAAACCAGTGATTTTTGAAAAAAAAAAATGCTTTTGATAGTACAATTCTTAAAGAAGGTTTAAAGATATTTAACACTACGCTTCGAGTCTTAGGAGCGGAGCAAAATGAAAAACAGAAGTCGGAAATTGAAAACGTATTGATAGCGTGGGATGGGATGCGACGTGGCGGGTCGAGGGTCAAGATTTCGCGCAGACGAAGTGTTTCATATTGAATTTGAGCAACATACCTTTTGCGGAAGGTAAGTGTCTATATTGTTCAATACGATTTTAGCGCTTCATGCATCATATTTTTCCCTAACCATGTTGTTGTTCCACTCTAGAACTAAGACCTCTTCTAGTACCTTAGTTATGTCAAATTGCTGTCACGTGGAAAATTCGGTCATTACCCACGAGTCTGCCAATGCAAGACCGTGTGGGTGCACCTTAACAAGACAGGCGGCACACCACCGAGGCGCGCAAACAATGTTAGTATTTGTATCCCAGATTTATTGGAACCATTTGTAACAATTAATGGTTCGACCAGATAATGCAATTAATGTTTAACTGTATGAAATATCACTAACTTACACCGGTTTAATTTTAATCAAAAATATATATTTTTTAAGTAGGCACCTATTGAAAGTCTTTCCGTTACACAATTAGGTATGCCATAGAAAGTATTTATGTCTATTTTCAGTAGAACAAAAACCGAGTCGTATCTCTATTACAAAATAAGATTCAACAAATCTCAAAATTCTGTTTTTAGTCTATCAAGCTTGCAAAGTACTTGCTTCAACAAAGCCTTTAGCAATAAAAAATCCAAATACATACACAACAAACAAACATTTTTTTTTAATCGTCACTCAAAACATCAAACAGAATTCTGGAAAGCATTGAACGAGCGTTTACTTCGTGTAACGTTTTGACGTTGCGCGTGACGATTGCAGTTGCTTCGTTAACGTCAGAATGACAGCGAGCCGCCAGCGCTGTAGTATCGTGAGCGTCAAACGGTAACGGAGTTTGAATGGCAGTCAACAAGCGGCCAAGTGAGCAACAAACGCGATGCGGAGTGAAAAAAATAGTGAAAAGTCTATTCAGTTTAGTTATTCAAAGTATTGCTGCAAATATTATTCACAAAAGTTGAAATAAAATGTTGTTGCACTGTGTAAACAGTGTTTAGATGAGGGTTTGTTGCTTCAATTTTATTGTGTCGTTGGATAAAGTATAGGTTTAGTAAAACAACGATGGTTTTTTTCGTAAAATCAGTTAGATTACCTAATATCTTGTCAATTACGTTGTCCTGCTCAAACAGCGCCACCTACCGCGCTCATTATCAGTCTAAACCATCCAGGGTCATATTATAGGGTTAGTCAAATAAATAGGGGCTAAAAAGGGGTGGTAATGAGTATATTGTTAAATATTCAAAGACAGGACTAATTCAAAAAATATTTCATTAAACCAAAATAGTATCATGATAAAACAATCGTAACTAAAACAGAATTCAAGATATACTATTCGTCGCATACTTTTCAAAATGTTGGGCGTAAGCTATCATATTTAATGTAATGATAATAAAGGGAATTTAATCAATTAAAGAAATACCTAAAAAGGTATTCCACTGAGCTGTGCATTTAATTTTAATTTAGTTGAAACTAATTAATTCGATATCCTTTATTATTACCGCGACGCGCTATTTTCAAATACCTAAAAAAATGGCTTTTCACCATGCCTTAAATTATTAGTCTACATACTATAGTATATAGATTATGTCACAAGAAGTTAATTTATTTAGTAATTACGATAAACATCAATAAACCAAACCCGTTATATCGCATCTCATCGTATTAGCCTCCCCTTGCCCTCCACATAGAACGATACGTTCAACTGTCTGAGTGTGAAACACGAAAATTAATTAAAACTCGACTTCTGCTTGCGGTGGACATCGAAAGTTGCTCCGTCGACTATCATTTAGTGTGCACCGCTTGTTTTCTGATGGATTCACAGCGATTACCTTAGTACTGTAGGTTTACTATGTATACTGTTTGAGCAACAAAATAATAATAAGAATATGGCAAAGTTTTAGAATGCTTCAGCAGGGGCCTATTACGTTCAAAAACCTTGGCCAAAGTGACAATCTATCAGCGAAAGCCATGATGAAAATTCAATAAGTCATCATACCTATATGAACCATCATGATCATCCTTTTTTTATCTCGAGGTCGATATCCTCATGTATGTCCTCCGCCCTGGGGTGGGCAGAGGGATCCGTCAAACTCTTACTGACTAAAACCACCCCGGTGTTCCGTCCCACACCAACATCGGGGACCACGGGAACGAATGCATCTTCTGCGATCTCCGACTGGTGCCGACCCGCCTCTGTGACCTCCTCACGTTGGGGCGGAGTGAGGTGTTAAACTCCCCCCTGGTACATCACAGAGAGGCGCGCGTGGAACACTACGCGCCACCATCTCGGGTCCTAAGGAATAGGGGGCGATGGATGTCCCCAGATCCGTCGCCCCCTGGACCCATTTAGGGGGGGCTGGAAGAGGGCGTTATCCGACCTCCGCTGATGCCCGGTGCTCTTGCTGCGGGCCGGGTGAGCGGAAGATCATCATCATCCTAGCTTAGCCTTTTTCCCAATGTTGGGGTCGGCTTTCAGTCTAACCGGATGCAACTGAATACCAGTATTTTACATGGAACGAGTACCTAACTGACCTCTACCACCTACACCTTGATAAGACTGGTTGTTGGACTTTAAGGCTACTGACCCTTTCTAAGATCCTTGAATGATCGAGGATGAGTCGGGATCCCGGACCCGCATACCAATAACTGGGTAATGTGGGTATACTATAGACACGCCTCTGCCTAACAGGCGTGACGGCCCTTGCGTCAAGGAATGCGTTTTTGTGTGACATTCTAAAGAAAGCAGAGTACTGTTTTATTTACAAAGGAAATTTTAAATTTCTCGTGGGTCACACTAGCCCGCAAAATTCAAATTTTCTCACGTATTTTATGCAATTCGCAGATTATTTTAGGTTGTAAGTTTAATAAAATATCATTTGTGTTTGCTCACATAAGGTTTTACAGAATTTTAATCAGTAATATCTTCAGTACATTATTAATTCATATAATCCCATAGAATGACTTTTTCGCGAAATAGTCACCATTAATTGATTATTTTATTTATCATAAGTATGTAAATACATACGAGTTACGGTCTTCGTCTTGATCATGAATCATATTTAATCCACAAACCGCGGGCCCATTGCCACTTAAGTTTGGCAATTTACATCTATCCTGGTTCTCATATAGATCTTTTCATTTAAGAGTCGATCGCATAGGGATACCTACTCAAAGCATAGCCTTCTCCATTTTAAAAATTAGTGCAGTTACGATACTAGAGGAAGAATTTCCTATAGTTGTAATTATTTTCTCAGCTATTCCGATCAAATTCCTGTCTTAATGTTTGACCATACATTTTGGTAGAGTATTGGTCGGACGCTCGGGCGGTCGTTGCTCGATTTGATTGCGGAAGCCACGACCGTAGTCGTCACTCGTAGGAAATGATTTGGCGCGCTTTGTAGTGGCCTGATGCCTGCCAGTGGGCGTTTATACCTACCGATCTTCAATTTTGGTGGTGACTAGTTGCTTTGTGTAGGTATGTGATTTTTGAATGGTTGTTAGGTGGCAAATACGAAAGAGATAACTTCCGAGAGGAGTCAAGGGACACCCGGTTCGAACGAAGTTCCTTTCGTTTTGCTCACTTAGCCAATGAGTCTTGAGTCTTGAGCCACTTAAAAACGAAAGTGCCGTGACGCCAAATGAAACACGTTTTTCGGTCTACCTCTCATTCGTCAAGTGTGCAGAGTGAGCTGTAAGGATAAACAGAATTGTCGTGTTTTTATTACTACTTTTACTTCAGTATCATAAGCATATATAAGCAAACATATGATCTGACCAGGATTGTGTCTAGTCTATGTAGAGCTCTGAGTTTGTTTCGGCCTTTTTTCTCCGATTATAGTCAGAGCGGAATCGCCTATTACATCTAGTTTAAAAATTTGATTGAAGTGTAAAAGTATTTGTACAAATCTACTTACAGAGATATAATCTTTTTTCATTCAATATAAACCAGCATCACTGAGGTTTTCTGTAAATATATTCACATTATACCGAGCTATGAATACAAATGGTAACAAAAAAATTAAATGTACTAGCAGACCAATTAAGATACCAACAAAAGCACAACAAATAATTTTCATTTATTTTATTTGTAAACCGAAAATACCAAAGAGGCAAATAAATTCGAAAGTGCTTTCAATTTTTGGCCAGTTTTAATCAATTGGTTGCCGCAGCGAAACCGAATTCGGGTTCACTTCCGAGTGCAGAGGTCGAGTGTCCAATAGAATAAGGGTGCCCGAAGTCGAACCATTTGCGACGACCACTAGCAAACAACTCTACTTGTCAGATTTTGCAGGGGCTTGACGCACATCTATAGCAAATCACTGATTGTATGAAAAGATTTAGAGTTAAAAACTGCCTGTTGCTGATACATTTCAGAGAGCTCTAGAAGTGAGGCCAAACAAAAGACGATAGTAGCCCGACGCAATTTTCAAATAAGCCGAACGAAATTATGTTGCATTTTGTTTCATATAGGGTTTGTACAACACTCGATGGAAAATGATCTCTACTGTTTGCAAAACTCTAACGTAAACTTCTCGAATCACCATTCAGTTACGCTCATGTGTGCTCAACCAAAGGGTTGACACAGTAAATATTTAGACACAACCAGTATGGTAAACAAAGCCATACCGATAAATATTCATATAAAAACGTATTTTAATATGGTGAAACTTTTATGAAATTAATCGCTTGCGACCCCTACATATTTTGGTAAATCGATCCCATGTCGATTCGTATTAAATACGTACAAGTATTGAAAGATAATATTTTATTTGAATGACTTTATCAGACTGACGATTGAATAATGAAATTAACTCGATTGTTATGACTTTATTAATATATATTCGTGCCGCAGAAATGGTTGCAAAAAATAAACTTATACCTACCTATAAACGTATATATATACTTCTTGATATGATCAATTATGACCTGTATTTTGCTATCGGGGAAACAATTAAGTGATCCTTTAAAAAAAATGTGACTTATCATTGATGGAAACCTTTTTGTGGCGGACAAAAATAAGAAGGAATATTAATTTAGGTATTGATTTTTTAATTAAAGGTCCGATGCGAAGGTACGACTCGACTTCGGTAGAACAATTCCTACAAAGTTTTATAGGAAGAGTTCCACTAGAGTCACGTCGCGCCTTTCTGCTGGAGCCTTAATACTAAACATTATTGTAGGTAACTACTGGAATTCAAAGATGAAAACAATACATTTACCGCGGTAGTTTTAAAAGTCCCTGCAAAATCCGCTGTCAATAAATATTACCTAGTACAACCTACAAAAAAAAGAGTAAAAACCGGTTGGAGCGACGCATAGTTTTAAAACGGTTAGATTTTTAGCAGTTATTCGTTATTTAAATAAATAACGGCCCTAGCTGTCGGTTTTTTGTATTGACCACATTTTTTGAGGTTGTATTTGCATTTCACCGATTGAGCCAACTATTTTTACGCAGCGCCGCATTGCAATGTGTCACGCGGTTTTTGATACGGCTATGAAATGGATTGCTGTGAACGATTTCCGCATGGCCATTTATAAAACCACAATTTTTTGTTATTTATTCTTGTCGAAGCTGTGGCGACATCTATTTTGCCACATCATCACTAAGTGAGAAAATCAAACTTTACCAAATTTACATGGGACCACTTGGTAAGTATACCCTTTCCAATGAAATAAGGCATTTCAAAATTGTTTAATTAATGATAGAGTTATGAGGTAACACACATTTTAAAACACTATAAGTAACTGAATTGAAAACAATTCCTCATTTTGAAGTCCGTTAAATAGACGGCACTGCACATTGCCTCAGATCAGCGCTAACTAAACCCTTTAAGCACTTGTTTCGACAAGAACTAAAGGTAAACAGAACAGGTACTCCGTATCAAAGTCCCGTTAATTATTCAAAAGACCGACCGCTTCTAAACATAATCTATTTGCTCAACGACAAAACCCTAAATCACTTTGTTGGACATTAAGTAAGTATGACAAATGAAAATTGTTCTCTTTTTTAACTAATTTAAAAATGGACGACTTCTCGAATTAATTTGTTTTTTTTTTATTTTTTGTTACATCATGAAAACATAAAAAAACTTTTTTACAAAAAAAACCGACCGGCTCCCATCGACTTCTCTAGGATGCCATCATCAGATCCTGGTCCAGGGATATCTCCTTTCCAACAAAAAAAAAATCATCAAAATCGGTTCATAAACGACGAACACACATAAAAAAAATATATATATACGGTCAATTGAGAAACCTCCTCCTTTTTTTGAAGTCGGTTAAAAATGTTACAAAGGGTGGTCCTTATACATTCCTGTCACTGTTATTGATTTTGATTGATTTGTAGTCCTCAAAGGGTCTGTGCTGGGCTGTGGTATAGGTATGCGCATTACAACACTACGCCCGACTCGGGAATTGAAGCTAGGATCTATATTCAGCAGTACTGCTAGCAACCACTAGACCAACGACCCAATAATGCGGTTACCAATTCTCATAAAAATATTTTTCGTTTGGTAGTCTATTACAGATGATTTCTCGAAAACAGTACGAGGTATTCCACTAACATTTGCTTATTCTTTGTTGAGCGGTTACAAATCCAGTTGTATTATCGTTTTGGCGAGAATAAGTCCCTTATGTATCGTACCTTGCTTCGGTGGAAATGGCGGGGGCCTTCATGATGGCGTGTCCCAAGAGAAACAAAAGCTGTTCGGTAAACGGTTGCTCTGAAAGCGGCTATTCCAAATCGCAGTGTATCGCGTCTTTTGTGAATACCCACCTAGCTTCAATAGAGAACTATCCTAAAATTTGCTAAGAATCTAGTCAACCAAATTGGTTTGTATTAATAAAAGGTACTACTAGTCTTTTTTTGTCTGACAGTGAAGCAAAAGCCTCAAAAGGAGAAGTAGTAGAGCGCTGGGTTTGAACCTAGAACTCGTAAGGCACGCCACTGCGCCATCACTACTCTACTAAAGCTACATAAAAGTAAAGTATTGGACATTAATAGACCGATAATGTTCGCAAAGTGATAAATTACTGCTATATCGACCGAAAGCACTACCATACGATGATTTAACTTTGTTGCTTAATATTATGTTAGTGATACTGCGGTCGTTTTGTAATAAATGTTTGTTCCAAACTGTTGATACTACTATACATATACTTATACAAGTGTGAAAGATAATTCTGATTTTGATAAAACGTTTGAATCTATACTAATATTATAAAGCTGAAGATTTTGTTTGTTTGATTGAACGCGTTAATCTCAGGAACTACTGGTCCGAATTGAAAAAATCTTTTTGTGTTGGGTAGCCCATTTATCGAGAAAGGCTATAAGTTATATAAAATTACGCTACAATCAAAAGAAGCGGAGCAGCAAACGAAAATTGAACGAAAACTGGCAGGCAATTCCATGCGACGGGAAGGGGAGCGAAAATTTGACACGGACGAAGTCGCGGGCAGGAGTCAGTAAATTATATTTATTCTGAAGAAAAACAACAGCTGCTGGACATAGCTCTCTCTCTCAGCCCGTAGCCTGAGACAGCCATATGTACGGACAGGCGGAAGACAGGGTGCTGTGCCGTGGCGCGTGCAAACTGTCTATAGGCACCTTCTTAAGCATGTTGGTCCATCCAGCTGGTAGCGTTCCACACCTAAAACGTTATCTGCCTAGCCTTCTCCGTATTATGTTGTGGTCGGTTTCCAGTCTAACCGAATGCAGTTGAGTGTCAGTATTTTACATGGAGCGACACCCTCGCATACCTAGATGTATCTTAATATATATAAACTAGCCGACCCGACAGACGTTGTCCTGTCTCTTTAATGATATTTGAGCACGCATTCTGTCAATTCTATGTCAAATGTCATAATGTAACATTAAAAAAGTTTACATTGTCCTATTATATGGTTGTTAAGTATTCTTAAATAAGTGTTCTTATATTTTCTAATTTTACGCGCAATTTTTAATATTTTTTTCTTCCATAGGAACCTTCTCCTGACAATTACAAACACAACAAAAAAAAAAAAAGAGTGAAATCGGTCCAGCCGTTCACGCGTAATGGCGTGACCAAGGGAAATAGGGATTCATTTTTATATATATAGATTACGCGTCACGTTGTTTGTCCGGGGTGGACTCCTAAACTACTTAACCGATTTTAATAAAATTTGCACACCGTGTGCAGTTTAATCCAACTTGAAAGTTAGGATAGCTTACATCTCAATTTATTCTCGCAATATTATTTTATTGCAAATTATTTGTTTGTTATTTGACAGTCACAATTATCTGTTAGCTCCAAACGATTTGAGCAAAAATTTGACGAGGACGAAGTCGCGGAGAGAAGCTAGTGATTAATATTTTCATGGTCTCACACTACCCTTGCCGATACGCGGCCAAACTAAACGTATAGTTGGCACTCGTTACGGGTTGTCAAAAGCCCAAAAGTCTAACTGCCGCATGCCGGTTACCAAGGGTATTGTGTTACCTAGTAAATGCGTTGTCGAGTTCAGATAGGCAGTCACTCTGTGTAAAATACTGGTATTCAGCTGCATCTAGTTAGACTGGAAGGAAACCTCAATATAGTTGAGAAAATACTAAGCAGATTGATTACCCTTCCAAAGGGAGGTGGGTAGCCTCAATAATATAACCAGTCAATGGATAAAAGGACACAGTGGTTCGCTAGGTAACGATGCCACCGATGAACTCGCCAGAAGGGGGTCGAACATGATACCGGTGGGACCAGAACCCATCGCGCCACTCCCCTTTGGGTTCCTACTCTCTCTGGTAAGAAAACGTACCAGGGATCTACACTTTAAACTATGGGTGGACCAAAGCGAGTGCAGGCAGGCCAAGGAAGCAGTTCCTACCATCGATGCCCGCCTCACAAAACAGGTCCTCCAGTTAGACAAACGACAGCTGCGGATGGTTACAGCAGCAATAACTGGCCATGGGTCGTTTAATAAACATCTATTTGTCATAGGAGTTACTGACAGTCTGCTGTGCAGGGCCTGCATTGAGGACGACGAGACATCAGCGCACGTGCTTCTAAACTGCCCGGCGATCGCCACATACAGGGCCAAGTACTTCGGTAACCCAGGTACCCTACGTGAGATAGTCAGCAACATCAAGGCGTTGCTGGCCTTTCACGAGGAGCTGGGGTGGATCGAATAACCGATTTCCCACCCGTACGCAAAATACACGCTCAGACGTAGAGTTGCGGACACAAGCCCGTTCTACCTATTATCTACCCTTCCAAATCATAGTTCTTATTATTTAGACAATTCGACAATCATGTTAAATTTAAAGCACACAACGCATGTGTGCTTTAGAAATCTGAATCATGTCCAAGATTACAAATGCAATGATCGTTGAATTGTTGGACTGTCAAAGTGAAATCTATTGTGATTGTTTTGTGCAGTTGCAAATAATGATTAAGTGGGTAATAAAGGTATACTGCCTCGTTGGTCTAGTTGTCGCAAGCGTCACTGCTGAGCATAAGGTCCTGATTTCGAATCACAGGTGTAATTGGATTTTCCATCAGAAGATTTCAGTAACAGCTTTTTTTTTTTGCGTGGGTAGGTAGTCATCAAATGACGTCTCGCGCTCTGGGTAGAGCGCGGAAGGGCGTGGCAGAATTTTACTGACTAAAACCCACCATTGCACCTAGCTTCTTACGTTTCATCAGTGTCCGTGTTGCTTTATGTGAAATAAAAATATTTTGATTTGATTTGATTGATTGTTCCTTCAGTTGCCCATATGCCAGGGCTACGAGTGTGGATTTGTGCCCGGTTAAAGGCAGTCGCCTTGCCTTTTAATACATGGAACTTAAACATAACTGGCGAATCATAGGTGTTCTATGGGTACGTACACCTCTACCGGTGCCTTCGAAGATTACACGAGTGATGTTACAGTAAAAGTAGATCGGATGCTGGGAGAGCAATATTACGGAATTTAAAAGGCACGAAGAACCAATAAAATAATCCACTCCACTGCATGAGTGACTTGTGGCTGATGGAGTTTTATGTTCAGGGTCATACAGGGTTATTTTAAACTTATCTAACTAAACTCTGCAGTCCCGATATGTGTTTCGAAAATATAATAAAAAGTTTTTGGGAGGTCGTCGCTTTTAGAGCAGTTACTTAAACAGTAGGTTAAAAAAAATAATTACAATTAACTGTTTTGGTTTGTTTTCCGTGTTTTGTTAAGTTTCTACAAAAATAAAAAGCATTTTCCTGATGATTTTTGTATTAAATACGGCGGTTAATGACCCCACAAAACGAACGAAATTATTTATTTTTGTTTTACCATGTTGAGATATTGACAACAAACGCGGAGTTTAACTAGGTAATTTACAATAACCCTGTTTAGTGACTTATTATCTTACTGTATCTTTTTTCTTACTATCCCCTAATCATATAAGTATTTCCCTAAATAACTACCCTTATATTTTTTATCGGTAATCCGGTACATCTTTTTCTATTTCCTAAAAATTTCATGTTTGTTTTCCTTCATATCCTCAAACGATTTGTACGGCCAGAACATTTTTTCATAATTAACCCACGATGTCTTAATTTGCTGTTCTTAGTCATTCATCCATTCCTTCATTTATCTGTCAAAGAGTAACATTTGCGATTGGAATAAACGGACAACATAACTTCATAGTAAATTAATTTTCCCGGCGTAACTACTTGCCAACTACCCGGTGTATTTAACTTTAAAATTCCATACAAACTATTAGTTTACAAGGTTTTAAGTTCACGGTCAAGCAGTGCAAGTAACGAACTTACTAAACGGTAGATCAGTTTAAGTGCAAAGTTACTTGAAATGAACTATGTCAGTTTCAGAAATTCACTTGAATTAATAACTTTGTTTGTTATTTAATATTTCTGTAGTACATACTCCCACATAGGTAAAGATATGGTTAATTGGCTTAGTTTATTTTATAGTTGAATGGCGCAGTTTTTTGTGATAACTACTTTTGTTGTAGTATATATTCAACATAAAAAAAATACTCTACTTTCAATAATGTTTCATATTCTCTGATCCAAAAGCTACAAATAAAAAAGTAAGCAGACCCTGTGCAGAATAAATTCTACACAATAACTCACGTAACACATTTGTCTGTATTTAGAAGGCATCAACATTATCTCGCCGAGAGGAGGCCTGTGTCCCAGCAGTGGGAACATTTCTAGGCTGCTGATGAATCAGCTTGTATTCTCCCACTGCAAGGCAAAGGTCTCCCTTTCCTTCTCCCACTCAACTCTATCCTTAGCCAATAAGGACCAATCCCTCATGTAGGCGTCGAGTTCCTCCCTCCATCCCGCCAATGAATAACAGACATATTTTAATAATTTGAAATAAGAATTAAATTATTCAAATAATCAAAGCAAAGCACTAAATGTGTAAGTGGCACTAAAAATTTGCAGCCACAGATACATGTTCAGGATCAATTTGTATACATTTTGTTCCGACTTTTGGAAAAGAGGGGTGATTCTCGTAACTTTAAGAACGTTCACAGTCTGACCTCAGTCTCAATCTGTCAAAAATACCTCGAGTTTCCATACATTTTTGTCAATATTTTGACATTTAAATGTCGCCGAGATGGGACTGCGACTAGATTTTGAACCTTCTTAATTACATGAATTCGTATTCTGATTATAGTCACATTCAATCAAATAAGTATAAATTAAATCGAAAGAAGCTATATCGAAGTTATTGCTATCGAAAGGAGTTCAATTAATTCACTCGATGTGATTATTTCCTCTGATACTTCGATCGCTCCCCCCTCTATCCTACACATCTCGTTCAAGACGCAACCGTTTTCCCACTTATCCGTGGATTCATTGAATTAATCTCTTGTCATCCCCGATCGATCTCTCGAACACATATTGTGAGATTAAATTATAAATCTTTATCACCAATTCCTAAAGGAATATTATGTAAGATATAGAAGTATTTCTTCTGTTAAAAAATTAATTATTTTGGTAGTTACTAAGTTTTTAGCTATATTACAGTTTTTTTTTACATATGGCAAAAAATATGTTAATCATTGTGTGTCTCGTAAAGTTAATAACTTTGCGTGCTTACTATAATATAGAATCAAGTTTGTCCAATTTAACAGACAACTGCTGCTGGGGAGTTTGTTGCGACATTTCTTCTTCTCAGCTAAAGCACTAGGAAGTGGTGAAAGGCGGGGTTTATGGGGACTGTCATATGTAATTTTGACGTTCGAAAGTCCTGTGTTGTGTCCTGGGACATCCTTGAGCTATTTATTAAGGCACTACAGGATAGCCTCGTTAACGAACCAAAGACTGAAGAGGTTGAGATGTCGTGCAGAAAAAAGTAACATATTTATTTTGTTTCTCTGTTTCTTGTTGCAGAATGAAGTGCTATAGTGCTATTTTTCGAGATAGTAAGGCAGGTTAGGCAATAATGACAAGGATGTAGCTCGTAAAACTCAGGCATTATGGGCAGAGTTAACTTTTTCGTCGTGTTAAGTTTATCAAAAACGTATAGGTACATGTTTGAACATGTTCTGTGTGTACAGAGTAGGGATATCATCGAACAAGCCGTAACCGTGGATTTAGTAAGTACATAACTCTGGATCCCTCTTAGCAGAATTTTCTGTTTGGTTATTCTGTTTGCTTCAAGTTATGATTGGCACAGGCAATTCGATCGTAGAGTTGTCAAGATCCTCGGCCCAAATTTTAGAAGGGAACACGGTGGTTTTTACTCAACATGAAACTGACAGACCCTACCCGCCCCAGGGCGGATGACATCCATAAGGATTTTCCACCCCGACACAAGATTAAAAAATAATCAATTTTTGAAATCGGTCTACAGGTGGCGGGAAGTCGGTGAACAGAGATTAAAAAAGCAGTGGAACATAGACCATCCTCTTTTTTTGAAGTCCGTTGAAAATAGGCATTTCTATCGTAACATGTAAATCAGGTGGAGTATTCGCTCACAATGGACTATGTCCAGCAGTGGACGTCTTTCAGCTGAAATCAGGTTTTACTCCGAAGCGAAGCTTGGTCTTCTGTATCTATTTAATCTGTGCTACAGCGTGCAGCCGGTCCACACATTAACACTGGTCAAACTTTGTTATTGGAACCACGAAGTCCACGAAGACAGAGCCTGTTAATTATGTTAGAGTTGGTAACTAGGTACATTGTATTCGATGGCGTAATGTATGTGAGTGGATGGTTGGGCGATAGTGAAAACTGTTTTACGGAATATAACTTTGAAAAAAAAAAAAAAACGATTTGTTTGAATGAGAGACTGTTTTGCTGGAATTTAATATACAGGCTCACAGGTCGATTGATCATGTACGCTGAACGGGTGACCATCTTTATATACCAAGACCCTGCTAAATTTTAGAAAGCACGTTAGCCGTTGGTCTTGGCTGTGAATGTGTGTGGATCTTATACGGGTCACACTCCACAAAGTTATTCGGTAATACGATACCATTTGGTAACATCGATGGTCAAAGTTTCTGGCTTCTGACGATCCGTAACGACTGTCAAAAATCTACAAATGACAGCCGGGACCATGGTATGTAAAAATAGTCACCCATCCACAGACCAACCGCGGTGAGCGTAGCTTAACCTGATCGATCTGTTGTAGCTATTATTACTTAGCCACAAGCCATGGCGTGAGAAAATAAATTTCCTTTACATCTGCAATGCTTAAGTTCTAACAAGTAATTCAACGAAGCCGAAGCTTCGATTCAAAGCCAATGAAAACGACAATAAAATTTAACAGTAAATACGTCAAACGATCACGGTGTTATAGACAATCGTAACAAAATGGATTACTTAAAAGATGAAACAGCGGGAAAGTTCTGCGCCACCTGTTACGGATTGTAGCTTCAAGTGTTTGAAACCAATACCAAAGACATTTGATGGTTAATGATTATGAATTCAGGGTGTTTGTAATCTTTAGGCGCGGACAGTAGGGACTTGGCATCTCTTAGCTGGCTTATTTAAATTTCAGGATTGATTTTTCTTTATTTCGGACAATTTTAATGTGCATGTCTTTTAACATCGTTCTCATATTATCATTTCAACATGAATGATGCAAATAATTTTTTGTAACAATATTTGGATGTTAAAGAGTATCCGTGGAGTTTCTTGCGCGTTTTTTTCTACGCTACGCTTTGGAATGGGAAAATTGCTTTATCTTTACGAATTTCTAGCCCTTGACAATTTCAAACTGCCTGTGATTTTTTTAAATTGAGTTCGATTTTATATATTTCACACAGAAATGTACAGAGGCGGACTAAATGCCAAAAGTATTTTCAACCAGTCATCCTTTGGGTAATGCAGAGACAAATAATGGTAGGTTTATTGTTATCTTTCTAAGGGCTGATATTTCAATCGTCATATTACTTTTGTCTCAGAAATTAATATAGTGGTTTGATAGCTTACAAAATGTCGTAATTATTAAAAAATAAAAGTAGCTGAAAATTCAAGCTCAATTAAAATAATTTTGTCTTACAGATTTTTTATTTTTTATTATTAAATCAACACCACGGAAAGAATTTTGGCAATTTTCATTGACGGCTTTGCAAGCAAAATTATAAACTATTATTACCAGCTATTTTTTATATTTTTGTTGTGTTCAGTTTATCTTTGCGTCATATTTACCACAAATAAACGTATTTTCTTTCTTTCTTTTTTTTCTTTTAACATTTCATTTTTCTTTTTTTCTTTATATCGTATGCGAAAGTCACAACACACGTCATCAATGTATGTTTGCTCCGCTCACAAGTGAAACAAACACTGTTCTTAAGGAACTTGGGCTCTAAGCTAGGGAGCTCAAAGGAATCTGGATGATGTTTAACGTTTTGTCCTTGCTTGCTGCGTGCCCACTGCTGGGACACAGGATTCCTCTCTGTGAGCGGGCCGGAATCCACCACATTATTTAATTGATTTAAAGTCTACAAAGTGATCACGAGCCTAATCAAGGAATATCTTGGATATTGTAGTATATGTATTATTTTACAACTATCTTTACCGGAATAAAAAGTATAGGATATATTAATCCAGGTTAAAAACAATCTGTGTGCAAAACATTCAAATCTGTTCAGTAGTTTTTGCGTGAAAGAGTAACAAACATTCATCCATCCATACATTCTCACGAACTTATACATTTATAAAATAAGTAGGAAGTACGATATGATCTAACAGCTCAATCAGCTATTACTTAAGTTCAGTTACAGCTCATGGCTCAGTTCCCTACAGTTCCGATCCACTGCGCCGC
Organism: Aporophyla nigra; assembly: GCA_947507805.1. Lineage (NCBI taxonomy): Eukaryota > Metazoa > Arthropoda > Insecta > Lepidoptera > Noctuidae > Aporophyla > Aporophyla nigra. The sequence continues at coordinate 3,491,022 of OX382291.1, read as the reverse complement.
TGAGGCAGACGGCATATGAATCCATAGCAATAAATCAAGTTTAAATAAAATCAGGTGGATTTAAATAATCTACTTTGTGGCTCGGATAAACTAAAGCGATTCATTTTCTTGTTGGATTCAGTGTCGGCTTGGAGCTGTTATTTTCTTTTAAGTCATAATATTACCTCTATACATCCGTTCTTTACTTCGATATTGTTAAAATATTATAATATGTAGTGTTTTATTGCTTGAGCAACAATTTCTGGTATTTTAAATTTTTATTTAATCAATATTTTAGTTACTGCAGGCCATTTGCTCGATGGGATTTGTCAACTTTCATCTGCTATTGAAATCCCCATTAAAAAAAATTAAAAAATGAATGAATTTAAGATTTGTATTTCGGAAGAGTGAAATTTCTGGTTTAACATGAAATATTGAATATATGAAAAAAAAACACAAAACATCTTATAGAGTCTAGCATATCTATACTAATATTATAAAGCTGAAGAGTTTGTTTGTTTGTTTGTTTGATTGAACGCGCTAATCTCAGAAACTACTGGTCCAAATTGAAAAATTATTTTTGTGTTTGGGTAGCCTATTTATCGAGAAAGGCTATAGACTATATAACATCAGGCTACAACTAAGAGGAGCAGAGCAGTAATAAAAAATGTTGCAAAAACGGGGAAAATCGCACGGGTAGGCGATTCGATGCGACGGGAAGGGTCGGGGGCACAAGAAATTTAACGCGGATGAAGTCGCGGGCAGAATTTAGTTATGTATATACGTGTAGTATAGCATTCCATCGCCCTTCCGCGACATTAATTCGGTTTCTCTAAGCGTTCTTCCAGACTTTTTTTTCTTTTTACTCTGCTCATTACAATGGTAGCGTGTTGATAAATAACATCGTCAAGAGTATCTATCTTATCAGGCTATTTTTTTTAATCCTATGGCCAGTTTCAGAGATTACAAACAAACTTACAGAACAAAAATAAAAACTCTTTATAATATTAGTAAGTCTAGTATAGAAAAGAGTTTCTATTTTACGTAGATCAACCACTCAATTAGTCCCCGTTAAAAGTTATATTTGTGAATGTTCTTTTCAGTAATAGAAGAAGCAATTCACCTACCTGCCTATAGAATAAGCTATGAGAACACCATGGAGTAACGTTTTAAAACACACCCTGTCTGTTGTCTATCACCATGACAACAAAAGGAGGGAGCAAAATGAGAATTAAAACAACAACATTATAAGCACTTTGTAACACACTCGAGACACGCAACGTGTTATAAACGATTGGGCTTTAAACGTTCCGGTTTCTGAAGAATTAAATACACTCAGTAACTCAGTTATTCACAACAGGATAAGGTTGAATATATCTTCCCGATTTTATGGTTTAATTCAATTTTAATTATCTGCATTTAGATTGGTTTGCATGTGACCAGCTTACTCTTTGATAGAAATGATAACATTTGTGAGCACGAAAATTGGAAGCTACCAGGTGTACATACATAGAGACAGCTGATAAAAAATATCGTAAATAACACATTCGAGTCATTTGTTACTAATTTCTTTGAATAAAAATAAAAAGTAACTGCAACTTTACTAAGATTTTTTACAAATCTATTTCAGGTATCTATGGTAGATCCATCAATGCTAGAAAAGTTCGCTTCTGTTTTTAAAGATATAGGTGGGCACGCACGCACGCGACAGTGCCTTTCGAGGCATTTACATATATTATGGTACGAGCATTAACATTATAGATTTCATGACAATAGTTTGTGTATTTGCCTTTTTACAACAAACGAGCAAATATCATAAGCCCTCTTTGGTGAAATTAGCCTCCTCGCGGTGAGAGGGAGTAGGCCGTAATTCACCACATGAGATATATGTTTTGAATTTTAGTTCTAGGACATGTCGGTTTCCTCACGATGTTTTTCTTCACCGTTTTGAGAGCAGTGGTGATGTTATATTTACACAGAGTGTAGCGCCTGTCTTGCTTCGAACCTACAACAAACAACTCGAAAGTCGCAACAGTTACAAATAGGCCACCCACAGCCCCAGCAAAAGCAGAAAAGCAAAACAGCTAAGAATTCTATTTAAAAATAAATAAGTAACAACCTTTTGCAGATACGCAAACTCAAAGCATAGTGTTCCTGTGTTATTTATGTTCATAGTTTCATATGTAAAACTAAGTCGCGCAGTCATTTTAAATGAGCGCGGTGGTAAGTAAAAACTCAAGTGCATTTGGTGATAGATCTAAGTTAGAAAATATGGTCGCAGCTATAAATTCTTATATAATATATTCTTCTTCACACTTTTCAAAACTTTGTGGAAAATATGTGCTGATAGGCATCGTTTCACATAATTTTGTGGCTGCGCGTAGTAATATTAATATGCTTGATATATGCGGATTTTTTAAAGAGTATGTAGGTGAACTTACACTTGGACGGTATTCTCCTTTGAAATTCCCAAATAAAATACATTCATTCACTATCATATCGTAAAGCTCTAATTCCTTCCAAAAAAGCTACTACAAAATGACCTTAATACAGAAAGTTTTCATTTCATTTATTCCTGAACAATTTACATTGTGTTGAATATACATGCAATTTACATAAAATTATAAGAACTAAGAAGTTGATGTCATTGGTTTTGTATACAGATATTTTTCACTTTTTAGTAGTTATACCTACCCCATAAAAATTCGTATACCACTATTTGCTTCATAAATAATAGTGACTGGTAGTTATTATGACAATCATCAACCATAAATCGTGGAAAAATACGTACTGTTGAAGCCAATTCAAAAACTACTCACACAAAGTTTAATAAAATTTACGAGTATATGGGACCACGCCAGGGTCCCGAGATTGTTCGAAAGAGACACCGTAACCCTGGCACATGGGCAACTGAAGGAACACGGGTGGGTTTTAGTCAGTAAAAGTCTGACGCCATCCCGCTCCGCCCAAGAGCGGGATGGCGGAAGACGTAATTTGATGATTTACCATCAAAAAAAAAATGGCTCACCCTATCCATTGAAATTTGGAAATAGATCCACAATTGCCGGAGATATTGCGTAATATACAAATTAAAAAAAAACATTTTGAAGTAGGTTAAAATGTATAACTATAGATTCTACTGCACCCTTATATATTACTGCATCATTTTGAAGATTAAGTACTGCTAATCTATTATTTCATATATTCCAAAAATTTACTGTTTAGCAACGTAAACAACGCCATTAATGTTGTACAACTATTAAAATGAAAACGATTCCATTATTGATAGTGTATTACACAATTACCCTCGGGTCTTTCTGTTACCATCCTCTCTGCCAGCTTTTATCACTTATTTCTAAAGACCTATGACCTTTGACTTTGATACGGAGCTCTTTAATGCCAGGGCTCAGCTCTCATGTCATCATTTCCACTTTCACGACCCACTGGAGCAGTTGCGACTTCTCACACCTCAGTTATTTCGAATTTCACTTGACATGACGATTTAAAACAGTCGGTTGAGTGGAAGGGTATCGCCCGAAATACGATTATACGGTATGATTATATTTACGTTAGGTATACGTAACCAAAACGTATATGAACCTATCATACTTTCCTTATTATTATATTCTATACGTTATTGGAATCATTTCAATTACTTGCGTAGGTATTCATTTTCGTTTTGTGAATACTTTTTCTATTTAGCTTTCCATTAACATCGGTTCCCTTCAGGATTTCATTACAATTTAATATTATCATCTGCCTAGTATTTTCTTTACAATTTTGGAGTCGGTTTTTAGTGTAACTGGATGCAGTGGAGTGACTTCCTATCTGACCTCCGTAACCCAGTCACAGAAAAACACTATAGCCTGGTTGTTAGACTTTCAGGCTTCTGACGACTCGCAATAACTGCCAAGAAGCCTACGAATGACAGCTGGAACCAACAGCTCGACGTGCTTTCTAAGGCACGGACGAGTTTCCTTATGTTAAATTGGTCAGCCATCCACGGATCAACCGCGGCAAACGTAACTTAACTAGATCGATTGACCCGAGTGGCTGTTGCTTAGCTACAATCCTCCGTTACAATATAATAATATAAAAGACAATAACATAAATAAATATTTTAAAGTATATAAAGTATATATTTACCAATTGATTGAAATGCTCGTTGTGCCTGTCAGTTAATCTTCTCCAGAATAATAATAATTTGAGTAGGTGGCTATTGTTCTGCAAACAAACGTTTTGATCATTCTTTGTTTACCTTTGGTAATGTTTAAATGATCAAGGTACAATTACACAAAGAACCTTTAAATATTTAAATAAGAATTTTGATTGTATGTCAGGTACCTATTAGAGAAAATAACAAAAAAGATCTTCGTGAAGTGTACGCTTTAACTTATGATTGTGATGAATCGAAGATTAAATTTTGTATTACCTATTTATTTATTTGTGGATTTATTAGCTTTATTCTATCTATTCATTTGTTTATTTAATAGCTTTATTCTATCATTTGTTTGCTTTGCTTTTCTTATCTTCTTTTTTTGTTGTAGACTTATTTATTTACTTGTTAGTTTTCTAATTAAGATAAGGTTAATATTGTTAGATGTAAGAGCTGCTTTTTTTAATGAAAGCCTCTTCCAAACCACTCCAGGTGGATTCTTATAATACCCCAATCCCAACCCCATCCTTAGAATACGATGTCGTCACTCCATGTTTTAAAAGCACTGTCATTTTTCTTTTTAAAATAATGAAAACCAATTTGTAACTTTTGTGTCCATCTTTAATCCATAGCTCTCTGAATAAGATCTGCCCATTTTATTCCATTGTAACCGCTATAGATACAAATAAATCTATATATAATAGAAATATATAGATACAGAATTAATCACCAGTAACACTATACCTATTCCTTATCACTTAACAGTATCACAAGGTATTGCAAGTGCAGAACCCGAGTCCACATTCAATAGACTAGACAGGCATCAATGAATGCTCAACTTGTGGGCAATAGACAAACAAAAGGAGACGACGATTGGGAGTGACAGCCAAGAATTGAATGAAGATTGCCAGATTAAACCAATGGATATAAAGTGAACCAGAGATAGCAAACCTTAAGAGGCCGAATGCGAATAATAATTTGAAATTTTGGTTATTTTGCAACATTATTTATTAACAGTAATAATGTATAAAATACTTTTTAATTTTTTGGGGGGTAGATTGATCTTAAACTAAAATTTATTTCTGTTATTTTAATTTAATGAAAGAGAGTTCTGAGTAGCCGAAATCAAAAACAAAGAATTTCGTATTTCCTCTAAAAGTTTACTAAGTTAAATATTTTTTACTTATAAAAGTGGTAAAATGTGTTTCATAACAACTTTCACAAGTTATATACTTGTACATAATATAATAATTTTAGTGTTCGATTATTCATTGTATTAATAAATGGAATTACTTTCACAACAATACATTATGTTTTTTACATACCGTGTAGACGTTAAAACGTTACCGCAAAATTTATAAAATAGTCGCCAGTTTGTTATCGATTAATCAAGATCACTGATATGATTTAAAAAGAAGCGCATTCATTAAAATGGTAAATTAAATCCAACGATGTATTAAAACCTATAGGAATACTGTTATATAACTGGAAAATTACGTCTATAAAATCAAGTAAATTTGTAAAATCTGAAAAATTTCGTCTACGGTCTCCTAAATTGATAGGCAATAGAAGCCCGGTGCTAAAGGCCGCAACTTACGAGTGGCTTGATCATGGGTTCGAATCCAAGAAGTCACTTTACTTTTTGTAAATTATTTCATCGCCACTGTTCTCAAGAGTTCGAAGACATGTGACATCCGATTATCCGCATTGTCTTTATCGTGAATTACGGTTGATCAAAAGCTCACATCGAGTGTCCATATATGGAGTTTCATCACATATTTAAACGCGGTAATATCAATATTTCAAAATAGCTGATTTTGTAGGCACGATATTAGAATTTGTAGTCATGCACCAAGCTCAGCGCGGCGGGTAATGACCGACTGTTTGCCTCAATTGATATTGCACCGTAATGTGCCAACATGCTGTTAGGGCATTATAATTTCACGTGTTCACCCATAATTGACTAAGGTAAACAGTTTAAATAGGTTTCAACTGTTAAGTAGCTGCACTTTGTAATGTTTCAATATGTCGCTATGCCAGCTCGCTTTTACCTTTTATTGTTTTCGTTTATAGTTATTATTGTACTTAATTTAATTAACTTATTTAACCCTTATGTCACGCCTGTAGTTTTTCGTGGCTTAATTATAAACAGCCGTACGGTTAAGCTTCGCTTGCCACGGTCAGTGCTCAGATGGGTGACTGTTCGTTACATATTGAGGCCCAACCGTCACTTGAAAAACACGTTATGCCGTTGGTCCCCGCTGACATTTTAAAATCTTTGACATTCGTTACGGATTGTCAGATGCCAGAAAGTCTGACTACCTGTCTTACTTAAAAAGTATCGTGTTACCCAGGATTATTGAGGTCAGATAGGCAGTCGCTTTATGTCAAAATACTGCTGTTCAGCTGCCTCTGCCTGGCCTAGAAGTCGACTCCAACATAGTTGGGGAAAGGCTAGTTGAACCAATATACACGGCAAAGTTCAACCGTAATAACATTAATTTCACGGGCACCTATAACTTTCAAACCGGAACACAGCAATGTCATTTGGCGACAATAGTCCTAACCCCGGATGGGGCCTTTAACAAGGCCAAAAAGCCAAAAAGCCTTGCAACTAATTATAAAACCAAATAAAATAAATGATACAACTTAATAAAAGTTAACAATAAAATATCAGACTATTGTTGCCCACCGCTGGGCAAAATCCTCTTCTCAAATACAGAAAGAACGAGCATTGATCACCACACTTGATAACAGGACTTTTCTGACTTCAGCTTCACACTTGTGGATTTTGGAAATTATTATAATTATTATATGTGTTAGTGGGACAAAAAGAAAAGCAGTTATTTATGAGTTATGACAAAAGCTGTCAGCTGGTGAAAGTCCCGTCAAAATCGATTTAGCCCTTCCGGAGATTAGTCGGAAGAAACAGACTGATAGACAAAAATATTAAAACTATTTTGTTTTTTTTTATGTATTATTTATATTTGCATACGCATTAAGTAAAATGCTGTTATTACGACATTACAAACAGACACGTCATTGTTATTTATTTGTCCTAAAGAAATCCAAGTTTCCTCACGATGGTTTTCCTTAACCGTTGTCAGCATTGTCCAAGATAAACTCAGAAGTACTTAAACCTCCCGAAAAGAATATATCCAACCAATAAAATAGCCCGAACACAAAATGAAGCCTTTGTTTAATTCAATACAACCATTTAATTAATTGCCCCGACAGTCAATAAGAAGAGTGAGAGAGGCAGTAAGAGTAATTTTCTTTATCTGTACTGTAACTAGTTTCATGTATGTTTGTGCAACCACTGGAAACAAAAACGATAAGTACATATTAGCTCGCTTACAGACCAATGTAAGCAGTGAATCTGAATTCCTTTGTATCGGTTTTCTGTACCTAGCTTTAAACTCATCGATTTCCGTCTAATTCTTTGCAAACAACCCGATTGACTCAATTTGTATCAGACCCTAGAGAATGTAACACACAATGAACTGCATCCGTTGTTTTAACAACTTGTTTTAGTTCTACCTCAATTTTTTCTTTATTGGTTGCCCTAGGTGTTTCATTATCGTCTTTGTTCCTATAAGCTCTTTATTGGCTTGTAATAAAAAGCTTTTGTTCGCCTCATATTGCGCGGAGAAATTGAGCGATCAAATTTTACTGCACAATTTTCAGCTAAGATCGAACGGGCGGGTTCGTTATAATTTAAAAGAAGTTAGATTGTAAGAAATGATTTTTAGCTATATGCATGCTATTTTAATGAGGTATTTAGTCAGTTTTGTATGCGCTTGCATCGTAGAATAATTAGTTATTCGCGAAATGCCGGAAGCGGCTCAACAAATCCAAGATAAGAATGCTTCTAAGCATGCTCCATGGGACAATCTAGAGTCCAGACAAAATCAAACTGTTAACTCATTTAATATACATTTTTTTGACATTAATTCTACATTCTGAGAATAATTTAATTCATATGTTGATTCATTGTATGTTCATAACAATATTTTTGAAAAAATCGTCTACGGTTGGAAATAATTGTAATATTTTTATGCCATTGTTTAGTTTTTAATAGTTGTACTTATTATAGTTTAGTCACAAAATATTTGAAAAAAATAAAACTCATAAAATTGACGTTCCAGTAGCTCAAACCTGGAAACGACTGTTCCGGCCATCTTCGAATTTATAAACTGGCAAAAAATGTAACCATGAATTAGCATATGATTGTAGACTTTCTAAAATAGATTTAATTTTGTCGGTTATCAAAAACAAAACAGCTGTTTCATACATATTTTCATTGCACTTTTCACAGCAGCCATTGAAACAGCTGATTCCTTTTTTGATAAATGATAAATAATTTTGTTTCTGTAAGTAGGTTTCTACAAAAACTTACGTCTACGTCTAGAATCAAATGCTAAATTCATGGTTAAAGCGCACTCGTTAAAATGTTGTCCTGTATATTTGATTCGAAGAGGTCTCTCTTACTAAATAAAATCTAAATAAAAATCGCATTAACAATTTCATACATACTCCAAGCTCGATTATCATTGACATTCTCTTATATTCCATAACCCAGTACACTGCTTACGTAAACAAGCTCCGTCGAATAGGCGACATGTTCTGGGAACAGTCTGTATAATGCACAATATGTGGCCTGAACCGAACACGATGCCTGATGAATTTTGTATGCCCGGTTATGCGCTAAAAGCGTAGGCGAGCTGCATTTGAAATTAAAAGTGTCGTCAGTTTGATCGGCAGGCGCTAATGATCCGTGTGGCTTGTGGTTGAGGCGGAACAGTCATCAGTCAAGTCAGTATGTTCAGTTTAAACGTACTGACTGTTTTAAATTACTGACGTAGTTTTCTTGTTTGCGCTGGTGAACATTTACTAACGACGGCTTTTTTATTATGTAGGCTGATGTAGCTGGTGTTTGATGGCTTTCTTGACAGTTTTTTCTTAAGTCAAAGTTAAAGGGTTTTCTGCTTAGAAGCCCTGGTCACCGTTGGCTTGGACGCTGCGTCACAAATTATTATGTGTGTAAATGCATAAACTTTTGGAAGAATCTAGCATAATGTGTGGAGTTTCTTGCTCATTCTTCTACATACGAAACTGTATTTTGGAAGGAGCGACGAGCATCAATTCTACTTCAATGTAAATTTAGACGTTCAAAATGCTTTGTCTTTTTGGTACAACTTCGAGACACCTTCCACTGATGTCGTCTAGCATTCAAGGGGACAATATCGAAAAATTCCCTTTTCGAAACTAATCATATAAGTCGAAGATAAAAAATCACTATATGGTTATAAGAAGTTTTCAAAAATGCTATTTTGAACTGACAGTTTGCCTTGAAAGGCTTTGAAGGAACGGGTTGTTAATGCTAAAGAGTATTAGCCACTGAAACAACCCCATTCAAGCAATTATCTTAACTACCACTGTACCACAAACAGTATCGAGGCATTGGTATGGAAAGTTGCGTTGTCGCGTAACGTATTTGATATTCAAAGCGCGACAGCTTGCTCCCGAAGCTCGCATCGCTCTCACCGCTCGTGTCGCTCGCTCCGCTTGCAAACGCTGCAATAACCGCTTCCAACAGCTGACATACAACGCACCGGTTGTAAGCTCTGCCACACTTTCTATGCCTTGATCAGATTTGATGTGCGGCTAGGCAGATTATGGTCGGTTGGATATTTGGGACAATGTGTCCTGACTGAAATTATCCCTGAATACAGCAAAATTCGTATCAAATTCTCATCTCAACCACTGAGATGAGAATTTAATACGAATTTTGTCAAAAATTAAAAATAATGTTTTCATATAGAGTCTAAGACAAGTATCAATTAACAGAGTGTGCTATTTCATTAATTAAAAACGTTTTTCATTGTGCCATCTCACTTCCCATATTTGATACCTATTTCACGTTTCAATATAATTAATCATCATCATCATTTCAGCCGTAAGACGTCCACTGCTGGACTTAGGCCTCTCCCAATTTGGGGGGCTTTGCCATAATCGCCACGCTTGGCAGGCGGGTTGGCGATCGCAGTATGGTGGTTAAATGCATAGAGAACGCTGCTGCTCATTCTCTAGTAAGTCCCTTAGTCGCCTTTTACGACACCCACGGGAAGAAATGGGGTGGTGTTATTCTTTACGTCCGGCACCACACGGTACATAATTAATATTTGTTTATTATTTTTGTTAGATTAAAATGTTTAACTGTATAATTTTTATAATACGTGTTTGTAAGCAAAATATTAATTGAAATATGAAAAGGTAAAAGGTTCATATTTACTTGTTACTTGTTATACGAGCCTGCAAAGTTGCCTTCGGTGCGAGTACTTGTATTGAACCAACTGTGCAAGCGAATGATTCTACGATTGAACCACAAAATTTTAAAAAGTTTTCAGTCCTCTTGCTGGCCAGTACGATTATGTTAAAAATGAGGTTAGCGCACTAAAATGAAATAAGCTTATGAATGCGTTTTCAGTGGACTGGCGGTATAGAAAATGATTGAATAGAAGTGTTCGAATTTTTATAAAACTTTCCACGCTTGCTGCTAAAATGAAAATTTGCACTCAGATTTCGAATGATAAACATAAACTTTCCGTGCTTGTGAGGTAAAAAATATTATTATTAATGTTGGCATGCACCTGAAATTATTTATGAATGGAAGTCGCCCCAATTAAATTAAAAGTAAGTCAAGTTTTGATTTGTCTAAAATTAAAGTTTATTGAGTAAGGTATCACAGTACTCAAACGGGGATCCCGTTTTGAATAAAATAATGATTTTCCTTAAAATATATTTTTATCTGTTTCTAGAGAATCTTACCTACGAACAAGCTGCATTGCTGTATTCCAGTTTGAAATAAGCCAGAAGCAATTACTACAGACGCATTTCAACTCGTCTTGTAGGGACGGGAGCCATGCGATGAAACGTAGACTGCGCCTTAAGTGACGCCACTAAGGACATATTGCAGTTGTAATGGATATTGCTACAATTGCAGAGCTCGTCAGTCACGTTTGGAGGTGGCTAGAGAGACAGGTTACTTTATGTATTAGGTCGGGAAGGGGTTTATACTTAAAAACTTATGTTCGTATTTTATAGGTATTTTATATCATCATCATCATCATTTCAGCCGTAAGACGTCCACTGCTGGACTTAGGCCTCCTCCAATTTGGGGGGCTTTGCCATAATCGCCACGCTTGGCAGGCGGGTTGGCGATCGCAGTATGGTGGTAAAATGCATAGAATACGCTGCTGCCCATTCTCTAGTAAGTCCCTTAGTCGCCTTTTACGACACCCACGGGAAGAAATGGGGTGGTGTTATTCTTTACGTCCGGCACCACACGTTATTTTATATAGTTTTATAAAATCTCTTTGGATGTACTGTTTGTATCTGGCTGGTTTTGATGCCGTAAAATAGATGACATAACTTATTTAAAATCGATGACCCACAAAATTTTTGTTTTTTTTTTTTGTCTACCAAAATGAGTGAAACATAAATTACATTATTGTTATCTATGAACGTAGATGAAGTTACATTTCAGTTACCTACCTTATTCGGAACTAGCGAGCAGCTCCAACTTGCCACGTTTTTATGACTTGACACGATTTCTATAGGTATATGTCGGTTATATAATAATGACACACACATTACTATTTTAATTTTAAGGGTGGAAGCCTGGATATCTGTAATACAGGTCCTGAACCCAGTACAGACTCCAGCTCTTATAAAGGTCTAATTTAGCCAGTAACTTAGAACCATGTACCAAACTTGTTCACTTTTTTGAGAGAAATAAAATATTATGTTATGTTACATAAACAATTAAATTCTCTAAATTTTGATGAAAACTGCATCAAAATTCGTCACGTAGTTTAGAGAAACAACGCGGTCTCACAGACCATAAGCGATTTTTAATATGTTTAGATGATTTTTGTTCTTTTTAACCGACTTCAAAAAAAGGAGGTGGTTATAAATTCTACTGTATTTTTTTATGTTTGTTAGCTCATAACTTTTGACTGGATGAACCGATTTTGATGATTCTTTTTTTTATGTGAAAGCTGGTGCCGAATGATTCCATTTTTGGTTAAAAAATTTGGTTCCATTTGGACAATGGGGTCCATGTAAAAACCACATAAGTCTTAAATTTGCATTAAGTACTTGCGCGACAAATGAACGAATAAAGCTATTAGATTAGTGCGTGGTATCTACCATAACTAAAAAGTTAAAAATAAAAACTTTTTACAAAGAAAAAAAAAAAAAACAACCGGCTACCTAAAAAGGTAGTCGTAGGTAATCATCATCATTTTAGCTAAAAGACGTCCACTGTTGGACAAAGATTAAAAAGATCTACCCCAAGTATCGCCACTTAGACTGGTTCTATACTACTTGCGTTCAGCGGATTCCTGCGGCTTTCACAAGTTATTCGGTGAATCTTTTGAGAGGCTTTCCAACTCTACCAACGCGGCTTCCGATACGCAGTCGTCAATCTAGAAGCTTTTCATCATAAGTACAATCACCAAAAGAGATCGAGAAGAGGAAAGATAAGTTTTGTAAGAAAACGATGAATGATTGCGAATGAAATTTAATTTGATTAATAAAACCATTTGTTTTTTTTATTAAAATTAAATTTTATATGGAACTAGCTGACCGTACAGACGTTGTCCTGTTTACGAGAACTCGATAGCAGCGCCAACTACCGGGTCCAATAGTGAATCTAAACCATCCAGGGTGCCACCCAAACGCATACAAAAAAAAAAACATTAAAATCGGTCAAGCCGTTTAGGATGAGTTTAGTGACATATACACGTACAGTAGAATTATATATATAAAGATTATGCATTGGTTTCTTACTAAAGTTCAGTTATATCCGACAGCCTTGGCTACTTATCTCTTTTGTTGACTATACGATTTAGTTTATTTTACTTTTATCGTAATAAAACTATTGTTGCTAACAAACAAACACGAAAATCAAATAAACCGACCGTTACAAACTTTCCAATCATTCACGTAGGTCATTATAAAAAACTTTGGAATTGCATTCGAAGACGAAAGAATACACAAAATATCTGAAGCAAAATTGACAGCTGTGCCAATAGCCCTAAAGTGCTATTTCCCGTATTGAGACTCTAGTCTAGTGTGGGCCGTATTAATTTTAGGTGGGTTAATAAAAATAATAAAAATTGTAAGATATAAAAGGGAACATCAAAAGATGTTAGATGAAGTTACTACCGCCAATGTATAATTACTTACTTTATGCTCACACATAAATTATCTAGATACTTATTACGTAGGTATAACATAACGCCACGCTCATATTCTCGGAATGGTTAGGCAGAACTGTGTGAGACCCATATTAAGTTCCATCAAATAGGGGCCAGTTAAATCCAGAAAACGGGCTTCTTTTTTTAAATTTCTGCTGAAAAAAATCTCAATTAAACTAATTCCAATCTGGAAATCGAATCTGCTCATCGCTGTTCAGCAGTCGCGCTTTAGACCACTAAACTATCAAGGAAGTAGATATTAGTCCCTACATACATATCTGTTTATTCTATCCATTCGATCTAGGAAAGCAATCAATGCGAGAATCCTAGAACATTTAGTCGTTCGCTTTCATCCTAGATTTTTTCAGAGCCATTGCAAAGAACTTCAATCTAGATAATTGCGAGTAACTATCTATGTTCTTCGAATCGCAAACGCTGATTGGCTGATATGGACCTTTCGAACTGCCGGCCGCGCTGATTGGCTAATCTAAAGTGATGGCTTCATTCCTTCACCGTCTCTTTTTCTTTCCCTCTCTTTTCGTGGATATTGGAAAACGGGGATAAAATAATGAGGTTTAACCTATATGCACGCTGGGATTTCTCTTCGACAAAATGACGAAATTGCATACATACTTTCATCTCCTATAGATAATACATTTTCAAAATGTTCTCTAAGAGCTCACCTCCATTATTTAACCTAAAAAATGTTTTCACATCAGCAGCCTATAACGTTCCCACAGCCCACAGCCCACAGACCTCCTCTCTGTGAGAGGGAGCGGGCCATAATCCACCACGCGGGCCCAGTGCGGGTTGGTAGATGTCACATATCTTAGATTTTTTTGGTTTTTAGACATGCTGGTTACTTCACGATGTTTTCCTTCACCGTTTTGAGAGCAGTGATGACGAAATAATTTACATAAAGTAAAGCGCCTGCTTGGTTTCGAACTCGTAAGTCGTGGTCGTTACTACTAGGCCACCAATGCTCACAAAATTTCATGCTTCTACAGGTTATCTGTCACTGAATTGATAAATTTAAGACGTCAAGAGAATATCGTTATGACAATACAATGTGATCACCAATGTATGTGTTTTCCAAGATGGCTATCTTTGGCTTAAACATCAGCCAAACAACTCACTAAATGTTATATTTGACGTACCGGCTGAATGTTATTCAGGCCGCTAGTTGAACGCCATTTAGTAAAAAGGCTAGGCTGTTAACTGAAAGGCTAATTAAGCTAGTTGGCTACGGCATAGATATAATAATTAAAAAAAGTACACACGTAGTATATGGTGAAGTTTTATAAAATATGGTTGTTATTGTAATTTTTTGTGGAGTCTTACCACTTTAACGCGAACGGAGTCGCTGTCCGAAGCTAGTAATGAGTACATAGATATGATTTAGAAAATTATATTGTGGGTAGATATAGTTATTATGTTTCGACCCTAGGCTATACAACAGCTAAATTGCTAATTATTTCATGTAAATATGACACAAAAAGAACAATTTGGGGGAAATGATGCACATCCAGGCTAAACGGTCTACGCTAAGCGTAATGCTTTGATCCTATTCGAAACAGAGCCCCAACACTAGTTTTCAACGATGGCCGGCGTTAACTGGTACACCATACGATATGGTCAAACAAAAAATAACAAACTCATTGTCACTCAACTCTATGCACTCAACTAACTATCCAATTAATCCCTACTGAATATACGTACATAGCGGAAAAGTAAACTAAGTGACCTTAGTAAAGGCGTCGAGTGTAGGTAACATGAAAATGTAAATCCCACAGAGCCCCCTACAGTAGGCCAACAGCTTTCGTCCGACCATTGTTGATTGACCGATCCGGCTGACCGACGGCTGATCGTATATTTCCGTCGGTAGCATACGACTAGAGGTACGTTTTAAGCTGGGTCACTCAAGGTTACGTAACCCCACAAGGTGACGTCAAAAGCGAAATATCGGTAGTAATGCTTATTTTTATAGGCACACACATAGGTTTATAAACACACGCTTTTTTCCCATAGGGTAAGGCGGTAACTACTGAACACCACCTGCTTTGTTTCGTTTAAGTTCAATAATGTGAGTACAATATCTGTTTATATTACTGTAAAATCAGATCAGTGCCATTACAAAGAAATATAGTCCGTTTACACTTATTTTATCTCTGAATTTGCGTCACTGTCAAATCATAGCGATCTTTGAAGCGTTCTTATAAGGTTGGTTTTGGATTGCTGCCACTGACAAGTCTGTCAATACCACAGTGATCTTTATTTGCGTTAAAATAAGGTTGCTATTGGGTTGCTGGTTTCAGAGTTGAAATAACTGTGAACAGACTATATAATATTCAACAAAACCTTGTGGTATTTTTTTTTTTTTTTTAACCAACACACCGTTCTCTGATCCCAAACTAGGCAGAGCCTGTACTATGGCAACCAGACAACTGATAAATATACTTATATATTTCTAAATACATACATATTATAGATAAATTACACCCAGACACAGAACAAATGATTGTGCTCATCACACAAAGATTTGTCCTGGGTGGGAATCGAACCCACGACCTCAGTCTTAGCAGTCAGGGTCACTAACCACTAGACTAACAGGCCAGTCAGATTTCTCACTGCAAAAGTTACTTACTAGGTCAGAAGCGGCCTAAGTTCCCACTGCTGGGACACTGGCTCCCACTCTGTGGCTGTAATCTACCACGTGGGCTTAGTTCTGGTTGTTAAATGTCACATATCTTCTAATTTTTCGTTCTAGGACATGCCGTTTTCATTGTCTTCAGTCACCATTTTTGAGAGCAGTGGTGATTAAGTAATTTACACAAAATAAAGGTCCTGAATGGGTACCTACAACCTTCAATTCGGAAGTCTGGCTGTTAGCACTTGGCCATCATTGCTTTTTATGTCTCGGCCTATGAGAGTTGGTAAGTCTAGTCGAGTTTATGGGTACAAATCTGAGCCAATATTAATGTTTTTCTCAATAAACATGTACTCTCTGACTTTATGTTGAACATCACTGACATCGATAAACCAAAAAACCACAAGGAAACCTAGACAAAGCTTAACTAATATTATACTAAAGAGACGAAATTCGATTTTTTGATGTTTGTTTGTTTTGCATTCACGATAAAACACAGAAATAAAAATTAGCACATGGGTACACCATGATCTTCGTTAGGACAAAGGATACTTTTTATCTCAATATTTTAGAGGGAAAGAGATTGATGTGGGTAAAACCGCCGGACGCACTGAAATCTAAGCACGCATTGCGATCAATGCTAAATTGCTCATGCATTCTTTGTTTAAAAAGTAGACTTTGCCCCGCATCGGAAGAGTAATAGGCGTTAAAAACAGTCTGAGCATATTTACAAGTTAAAGACAGGGGTGAATTGGAAAAAGTGTTCGTATGAAAAAACGGACAAAAACGGTTTCATACTCTTAATAATATTCCCGATAATAACATCGAATACATACTTGCAACCCTACTTACCGCTTAACGGAACACAGTGAAGATAAGGCGAAACAATTAATTACTAGGAGGCGTGGTTTTACCGCGTCACTATACCACTATCAATAATCTGAGACTCTCCTACAAAAATAAAACGAACGAAAAAAGTTACGACCAAACATTTTTCGTGAACTATTTCATGTTGTGCCAAAACTATTTAACGTGACGGGAATCTGCATTCGTGAATGTATAATAGTGGTGATAAAGTGGTCTGAGTAGGTAAGCGAATATCGAAGTTTCCTGTATTACGAAATGGACTGAACGAGTTAAAGAAAATGATGCAAGTGATATTATCATTATTCTCCATTCCATAAAGTCGTCATATTGATAGTCAAATTATGTAACATCCCAGAGCTGAGCTCCAAAATACCAATCGCCGACGTCACTGAAAAAGCAGGTGTGACTAGGTCAGACTTGTTAGCCGCATGTCGAAGGACTCATGGGCCAATTCTACCACCATATGGGTACTAGATAACGTCCAGCAAAATTGAGACATACCCAAGAGTAGGTGGCAGGATGAGCTTTATGCCAACAGACAAGAAACAATCTCCACAATAGCTCAAGTCAGAGAGGAGGGAAAGAAGGAATGAGACCATTACCCTTCAGTGAGACAACATGGGCTAAAAATAAATTATGTATGAATTTGGTTAATAAAGTTAAATAATGTAAAGAAATAATGTCTATTATCGACAGTAGGTGGACTCATAATGTTAAAAAAACCGGCCAAGTGCGAGTCGGACTCGCGCACCGAGGGTTCCGTACAAACCTGCAGGTATTCACGGTTTATGCTTAAGGATTATGTTTATGAAATTAAATGTTTTTTTTTTTAATTTTTATATTTGAGTTGACTGAATGAAAGATACATTGCGGTTTACGATTTATGACGTATTAAAAAAAAAACTACTTACTAGATCTCGTTCAAACCAATTTTCGGTGGAAGTTTACATGGTAATGTACATCATATTTTTTTTTAGTTTTATCATTCCCTTATTTTAGAAGTTACGAGGGGGGGGGACACATGTTACCACTTTGGAAGTGTCTCTCGCGCAAACTATTCAGTTTAGAAAAAAAAAATTATTAGAAACCTCAATGTCATTTTTGAAAACCTATCCATAGATACCCCACACGTATGGGTTTGATGAAAAAAAAAATTTTGACTTTCAATTCTATGTATGGGGAACACCAACTATTATTGTTTTTTTTTACACGCTTTATATTAGCTTCACTTGTATGTTTGTATGTTTGTTTGTAACCGACTCCTTATAGCGCGATTTTGACCCACTTTAAACGACCAGATTTCATTCAAACTTTGCACACCTGTCAAGGACCGATGACAATGCAATAATTTCATAAATTTGTGTCATTATCCTTGCCAGGGTTACCAGGACAGCATAAAAACTGCCTTCGAAAACTACGCTGACATACGTCACAAACTAATTTGTGCCATTATCCTTGCCAGGGTTACCAGGACAGCAAAAAAAACTGTCTTCGAACACTACGCTGACATACGTCACAAACTACGCTGACATACGTCTCAAAATTCAAAACACCCTAAAAAATAGAAAATAAATGATAGTTAAAAAAAAACTAAAAAACACGCTTCCATTGAAAACCAAACTAAAAAATACAAAATAATGGAATAAAAGCGTGGGGTGCCTGATATCAATAAAAAAATACCTTAAAAAGCACCCCACGCTTTTTTTCCATTATTTTGTACTTTTTAGTTTGGTTTTCAATGGAAGCGTGTTTTTTAGTTTTTTAAACTATTATTTTTTATACCAAAACTTCAGGATACTGTTACATTCCGCTGGCATAACTGTTTCCTATTTGCCTAAAAAAAAAAAACTCTCACACCTAAATATAAGTATTATGTTCCGGGCTCCACCATAGTCACAACTCCACTACAAAACAACTCCAGTTTTAAAATGGAACATCTGGACCTGTTGTTATGTCACTTTGCCCCGATATTAATTATAAAAAGTTTATTAGCGTCGGTGAAATTGTGCCAACTGTCACTGGAAAGCGCTATACCTTTTTCGGGAGCAGTGGGGCAAAATCTTGCTCTGCAATACGTGCTAAGATTTTCAAACTGGACTGGGAATTAAAGAAAATACAAGATGTTTGCTTGCCTGACACCTTGACTCTTGAATTCCATGGTCGATCTCTTGAGTATTTATATGAAAGTGTTTGTGAATTGGTGCTGTTGCATTTGGGCGCGTTTTCCTTTTCAATATCTATATAATAATAACAATAAAGATGAATGGTTTGTTTGTTTCAACGCGCTTATTTATGGAGTTACCTGTCAGATTTGACACAATCTTTTTTTTACATTTGGTAACTAAATTCTTGAAAACAATAACAGAAAGAACTTTCAGCAAAAACAAATTAACAACGCAGGTGAGCGATGCAATGCGACACGGTTGGTCGGGGGAACAAGAAAATTCACGCGTGCAGAAGCTTGTTAGTGATATGAGGAAAATGCATCGATTTTGTAATTGTCTTATCAGTTTTGACAACACATCTCACTAAATTGAAACATCACTAAAGTTATTGAAACTATCTATTTGTAGACCTTTTTGTTTCGTTTAAATACCCAACGTTTGGGTAGCACGTAATTACGAGGTCGCCTATTTATCCTTTTTAGGGTTCCGTCGCCAAATGGCAAAAAACGGAACCCTTATAGATTCGTCATGTCTGTCTGTCTGTCTGTCCGAGTATGTCACAGCCACTTTTTTGAAACTTGGTAAGTAGATGTATTCTGTGAACCGCATTAAGATCGCTTTATATTAGCTTCACTTGTATGTTAGTATGTTTGTATGTTTGTTTGTAACCGACTCCTTATAGCGCGATTTTGACCCACTTTAAACGACCAGATTTCATTCAAAGTTTGCACACCTGTCAAGGACCGATGACAATGCAATAATTTCATAAATTTGTGCCATTATCCTTGCCAGGATTACCAGGACAGGCTTCACTTGCCTGCGCGTCTTTTGTATGTTGTCCGCTAGAGGGCGCTAGTTAGTTAGTTGACGTACGGCTGTGACGCGTTCGAGCGGTAAAAATCTAGCTAATTTGTGCCATTATCCTTGCCAGGGTTGCCAGGACAGCAGAAAAACTGTCACAAACTACGCTGACATACGTCTCAAAATTATAGTTCATTCAAAATTTGCACACCTGTCAAGGACCGATGACAATGCAATAATTTCATAAATTTGTGCCATTATCCTTGCCAGGGTTACCAGGACAGCAGAAAAACTGTCACAAACTACGCTGACATACGTCTCAAAATTCGAAACACCCTAAAAAATAGAAAATAAATTATAGTTTAAAAAAACTAAAAACACGCTTCCATTGAAAACCAAACTAAAAAGTACAAAATTAGTTTGGTTTTCAATGGAAGCGTGTTTTTTAGTTTTTTTTAACTATCATTTATTTTCTATTTTTTAGGGTGTTTTGAATTTTGAGACGTATGTCAGCGTAGTTTGTGACGTATGTCAGCGTAGTGTTCGAAGACAGTTTTTTTTGCTGTTCTGGTAACCCTGGCAAGGATAATGGCACAAATTAGTTTGTGACGTATGTCAGCGTAGTTTTCGAAGGCAGTTTTTTAGCTGTCCTGGTAACCCTGGCAAGGATAATGACACAAATTTATGAAATTATTGCATTGTCATCGGTCCTTGACAGGTGTGCAAAGTTTGAATGAAATCTGGTCGTTTAAAGTGGGTCAAAATCGCGCTATAAGGAGTCGGTTACAAACAAACATACAAACATACAAGTGAAGCTAATATAAAGCGTGTAAAAACCAAACTAACCAGGTGAGATGGGTGTATACCCTGTCTGATGAATACAGATTGGAATGTGGTGTAAGGCAAGGTAGCCTCACATCTACTGGCCTCTTCAGTGTGTATGTGAACCAGTTGATCGAGGAGCTCAGCAGGACTCATGTCGGATGCTTCATTGACGGAACGTGTGTCAACAACATAAGCTATGCTGATGATATGGTTCTGCGGGCCCCCGGTCAGCGCCCTGAGGACTCTGGTGCAAATCTGTGAACGCTACGCATCTGATCATGGTCTCAGATACAACTCACAGAAAAGTGAGGTACAGATTTTTAGGGCCGGAAAACAGAGACCTAGTACAGTGCCTCCGATCATGGTCGGTGGAACGGAATTGAAGATTGTGCAGAAATTTAAATATCTGGGTCATCTGGTCACGGAGGACTTAAAACATGATGCAGATATTGAAAGAGAACGCAGGGCGTTGGCGGTAAGGAGTAATATCCTGGCCCGTAGGTTCGCTCGATGTACCACAGAGGTGAAATTGACATTTTTTAAGGCATATTGCCAATCTTTTTACTCGAGCAGCCTGTGGGTTCAGTATACTCAACGAGCCTACAACGTCCTGCGTATTCAGTATAATAATGCCTTCAGAATGCTGTTGGGGTTGCCCCGGTATTGTAGTGCGTCGCAAATGTTCGCAAATGCGCGCGTTGACGGTGTCCACGCTATAGGGCGCAAGAAAGTGGCGTTATTATTTAAAAGACTGCGCGGTAGCACCAACAGCATTTTGCAAATGATTGCATCCTCATGACTGTCCCATACAGGCACACTGGGTGGGATAGTTACGGGGAAATTGTAATTTAAATTTATTCTAGTTTTATTAAGTTATGTACGTACTAACATAGATGTTAAGAAAATTATTAAAAACACTTATGTGGATTCTGTCCGAAATAAATGAATAATAAAATGTCTTATTTTAATGACATATTAAGCCAGAAGCTACGAAAATAGTCTAAAGATTCCTCCGCATGTTGCTTCTTCGCCAACCCAACCTGTCGCATCGCATCATCTGCCCGCACTATAACCTCGTTATTTTTTTTTGCTCGGCTCCTAAAAGTCTTAGCGTAAAGTTAATAACACATCTTCCTCAAGAATTAAACAAAATGCACGTTTAATGTACTGAAATAGAGATAAAAGTATTTATCAAAAATTATGAAAGAGATTATTAAGAAGACTCACATTTTCAACAAGAACAGAAGAATTATAATTATCACCGACCACAGTATATTTCTAGTAAGCACTTGAATTACAAAACAATACCAATTCATAAACATTCAAAACAGTTAATTAAACATAAACAATGATGTCTTGTTAATCAATTTAATGGAACTTGAGTATCGCACGAGTTACCTCGACAACAACCAATTTGAGGGTAGTTCAAAAATGGATAGACAATTGACACGGAATAGAAATAATGTAATTTCTGCAGAAGTGGCTGATGAAACAACACAATTGAAGAAAGGGGGGGAGTTAATTCATTCTTGAAATTATTCTCATTAAACAATGACGATCCACACCTCCAGGACGATCCAGGACTTCCCTTGCTGCTCTCTACGAGCGATTCTACAGGAGATACCTTTAGTGAGTAGTCGCTTTAGTTTTAAGTTTTTAAGCCTTGACTACAGTCCTACCTGCTAAGTCATGCCTGTGGCTACCTAAAGGAATTAAAGCCTCCTGTTTAATTTCGTAAGGTAGCAGCCATAACTTGACAAAGTATAGTTTTTAGATTTCTTGATGGAGAAAACCACAACTAAATCCTTTCAGCAGTTTACAAGAAAAACACGGTCACACAGACAGTCATGAAAAGTGACTTAATAATATATATAGAAGAAGACTACATTTGGATAGTGAAGGAAAACATCGTGAAGAAACCGGCATGTCTTAGAACCAAAAAATCGAAGACATGTGATATCTATCAACCCGCACTGGGCCCGAGTGGTGGATTATGGCCCACTCCCTCTCCCCAAGAAGAGGCCTGTGTCACAGCAGTGGGGATATTATAGGCTGATGATGAATTTTGAAATTAGTCCTAGCATAATAATATTATAGTAATCGTTTATGAAGACTCACCTAATAGTTATTTTAATTCTGTCTACGGTTTTCTTGCCGATTCAGTTGACCATAACTATGGATTTTACCAACTGGAGAGAAAGTCTATCTTAAATAGTGATCTTTGCTTTCGTAATATTAATAATATCTAATAATATCTTAGGACAACCAACACACCACTATCTAATCCCAAACTAGGCAGAGCCTGTACTATGGTAACCAGACAACTGATAAATATACTTAAATATTTCTACATATCATAGAGAAATTACACCCAGATACAGAAAAAATGATTGTGCTCATCACACAAAGATTTGTCCTGGGTGGGAATCGATCCCACGACCTCAGTCTTAGCAGTCAGGGTCACTAACGACTAGACTAACAGGCCAGTCATTGTCAGCCATTTATTTCAAGAACTTTCCACATAAACCGAATTGATTATGTAAGTAAAACTTTACTATTGTTCTCCATTTGCAACATGTCTACTGTTGATATGATAATGTATATGTTGGGAACTAGGTTCTGCCCGTGCTTTTGTGAAATTTTCTTCAATATATATTAGGATATAAAAATGCTATAGGTAGCATCGCATTGCATCTGCGATATTACTTAATTTTCTCTTAGCGTTCTTTCTGACTTTCTTCTTTTTTTGCGGTTTTTATGGTCGTAGGGTGACGTTAAGTAGCCTATTACCTTTTCTAAAGAATTGGGCTATCAAATGCAAAAAAAAAACCGACTGGTATTTCCAGATATTTCCCCTAGAAACAAACAAACTTTACGTTTTTATAATATACAGGGTTATTTGTAAAACACCGGTAACCTCTCAGGACTATGTTACTAACATCATAATCAACAACTTTTGTGCTATGACTTTTAAAAATTCATCATATTTTAGTTCATCAGATTTTCATACAAAAATCGGCCGCCCGTAAATAGTTCAAGTTCAAGCGCTCCCGCCACCCT
The DNA here is from genome assembly GCA_947507805.1 of Aporophyla nigra. Taxonomy (NCBI): domain Eukaryota; kingdom Metazoa; phylum Arthropoda; class Insecta; order Lepidoptera; family Noctuidae; genus Aporophyla; species Aporophyla nigra. The sequence goes on along the minus strand of OX382291.1, from coordinate 3,467,256 downwards.
AACTCCGCTCGCCTCACTAATGTACTATGTGCTTTTTTTGTTTCGCATAGACTTCGTAATATTTAGACCGTTCAATTTAAATATTTTAATTTTTTTATTAATGTCTGGTGAACTAAAATATGACGAATTTTTAAAAGTCATAGAACAAAAGTTGTTGATTATGATGTTAGTAACACAATCCTGAGAGGATGCCGGTGTTTTACAAATAACCCTGTATACATATATAAAATTCAATGTCCTGAGTGACTGACTGACTGATATATCAACGCACAGCTTAAACCGCTGGACCTAGAGACATGAAATTTGGATGGTGTGTTCTTTGTGAGGAGTAGATATCCACTAAGAAAGGGTTTTTTGAAATTCCATTCCGAAATGCGTGAAATGGGGGGTTGAAATGGTGATTTTTTCGACATCAAAGGGGGTGAAGCCGCTGGCAGAAGCTAGTTAAGTTTAGATAAGAATATCCCATACCCACTTTCATTTAAAATTTGAAATAATAAAACATAGTGCTTTCTAAAGAAAATAAATATGTCTTCATAAGTCTAAGGTAGATAAGAAGGGTTTATGCTAGGATGAGCCCAATGGACGCAAAGAAGTGAATGAGGCGGTGATAGTTAAGAAGAATATGTTACGCCCACCGCTATTACCATGGGTAAGAGTATAAAGATGATAAAGCCTAGGATGCGTCACCACTCGTGGAGACTATTTCAATACAAATAGTCCTGAATCCTTCAAAGAATGGAATGTGTGAATGTGAACGATACATACTTGTTGCTGGCTTTCAAAACGTTGAAGCAGCATGAAGTAGGTTCTGAATAGATCCTTCAGCTCAACATTCACAGCACTTACAATGGGAGAAAGTTTCAAAAGATACCCCCGGTCTTACAGAAAACCTTGTCGAATATTTTCTTTAAAACTTGGCACGGGTTTAAAGATCTCTGCTGACTGTTAAGCTCAGCTGGCATTCATGTGGTCTGTATTATTGGTATGACGACTCGTTCAACTAACAGGATTACCCGGTGAATGAAAATGTATTGCTTTTGAAAAAATACATAAAAAATAAACAGATAGAGGTAAAGAAGGGATCAAATACAAAAGTTTAGTCTGACACTGACAGAAATCTTTGAAAAAACACACCTGTATATTAAATGTAACGTGGTTTTCGTCTAGCCATACCCACTGGCTTATTATTATTATAAAAACATTTATAATTATGGAGACGATACCAAGTAACAATTTCCCTATTCAAATATCGAGTAAAAGAGCATTATCTTTCCTCATAATTTTGTATATTTATAAATATATACATAATTATTTATGTTTATTTATATATTTTAGCTATATATATTTATTTAGGTATATGTTAATTTCTTGCATTATATATGTATAAGTATATTTTAGTTTAAGACTTCGCATATTCATATTTTCTCTTCTTGTTTTCACACACTATTGTCTACATTTCATTTTAATTTGTCCTTTCGCAGGTCTGCTGGAAGAAATTTCTTAAGAAATAAGCAGTACCTTTGTACTCAATTCTATTACTATGCCTTATCACTCTGTATTATACTGTGTGTACATAAATAATAAAATAAATAAATAAATATTACCAATATTTTATCAGATTTCAGTGCCTGTTTTAAATCTAGGACAGCAATGATAACGATCGCGACTTACGACTTGTAGGTTCAAACCGTATTGGTTGTCATCTAGTGGGTGCTCTACTTTGTCGGCCCGTACGTCGAAAACAAAAAAAAAAAAAATGCAAAGATGTGACATCTACCAACCCGCACTGAGGAGGCCTATGTCCTAGCTGTGGGAATATTATAGTTCGATTATGCTGTCCTAGAGGATAGTTTATAAATATTGGAAATTAGAAAATTTAACAATGTTGTAACCTTGTTCAGATATTCATACAGTCCATATTAGAACCTTTTTTTTTTGGTACGAAATCATCGTCTGACATGTCAGACTTTTACTAACTAAAACCCATCCGTGTTCCTCCAGTTGCCCATATGCCAGGGCCATGGCACCTCTTTCGAACGAATCTCGCGACCCTGGCAGATATTAGAATCTTACTCATCATTATATTAGTAATACGGAAGAACAAGGAAAATGTCGTGAAGAAAGTATTGAGTATGACTGTCGATGGCTTTAAGAGTAGAGGGAGACCAAAGAAACGATGGATGGACTGTGTGAATTATGATATGGATAGAAAGGGGGTGACTACTGAGACGACGATTAATAGAGAAGTGTGGAAGAAAAAGACATGTTGCACGGACCCCAAATACGTATAAATAAGGATGAGGACAGGAGAATGATGACTCTGCCTTATATTATATCTTCACTTTGATAATACACACGAAACAATAAAAACAAATGGCAAAATCCGCAACATTATATGAAAAAGTATTTAGTATTACGTCATAAATTCTGGCTAGGCTGAAAAACGTGGCGCAGTATAACCTGACAGGACAGGCAGTTGGCCCGCTACCAGCATTTAATTGAATCTAAGGCTAATGTACAGTCAGTTGCACAACTGTATGAATTCCCACATATTTGGAATTAAGAACGTGATGATTTTGTTTTGGTGCTGCAGGTGTTTTATGAACTTCGAGTTTTATTAAAAGCAAATATTTGTAAGTTTTTGTTCATAAAACTACCTTTGAAACTACTACCCCAAATTTTTTTTTTTTTTGCAAGAATTTAGGTATAGAGTGCTCTACAGCTACGGATTTAGTTAAAGTTAGATTACACGGTATGTTTCTTCAACATTATGGCAAGTAAATATGTAATCCTTTTTTTTGAGTTGATGTCTTACGCTGTACAATATTTTAATTTTGAATTTCTGATTTATAATGTTAATTACCTTGAATAAAAGATAAATTTGTAATTATTTAATGTTTACCCATTTATATTTGTACGCCGTTGAGGCAAAACACGACGTAATGACACACAACACGATTTAATTTAATGTAACATTTTGCATGCCATGTGTGTATTTGGCTTATTTGTCAAATTTTCATTTTTATATAATTCAAGTTATACATGATATAATACACGATGTCAATATATTTGGGGGGGATTTCGACAACTCCAGGAACACGTATTAGTCAAATGGCAGGTTTTTATTTAAAGTAATACAGTTAGTGTACTTTTTTTCTTAAATTTTCGTTGTTTTTTTTTTTACCATTTATAAAAAATAAATTGACCAAAATATACCTCAACTTAGCCGCCCTCATCACAGTGGAAGCTCTGTATGTTATGACTTGTGTCGTGGAGTGTACCATGTGTTACCGCGGCACAGTGGGACGGCAGTAAAGACGGTAATGGCCACACTTGACCGTTACTCTTGTCCGATTAGCTTTTTATTGTTTTGAAATTACAACATTTACTGTGGTTTCTGGAGTTGTTGAATATAGGCGTTGTTTCGCATGGGTAATTTTCTAGATCGTAATATTAATTGGTGGCGATACTTTATTAAATAAAATAGTTTAAAGAGGGGCTTGTGACTAAGTCAAAACAGTAGCACGGTTTGTTCGATCAGGTGAGGCTACCCTTGCTGCGATGGGTCCGTTGGTGGGTAACCATTACATACCAAGAGATCTTTGCACCTTGGAAAGTACGTCAAACCGTTGGTCCTGACTGTAATACGTAGACGTTAGACAGTAGTTACGGGTCCTAGAGAAGTAGCCCAAAACAGAGACAACCTGCCTCAAGAAAGAGTATCGTGTCACCCAGTAACTGGGTTGAGGAGTTCAGGTAGGCAGTCCCTCCATAGAAATTACTAGTATCCACCTGCATCCGATTAGACTGAAAGCCGACCCCAAAAAAGCTGAGAAACGACTGCTCGGTTTTTTTACAACTGTTTTGGAGTCGGCTAATGTGATATTTTCAGATGATGATAAGCAGAGGTTCAAAGACTATCCCATACCAATTGAAAATTACTTCGTGCTTTCTTCTTATGCTAAGGACACATTGGGCTATTTCAAAACATTCTCTTCAGAACGAATCTCTTGCTGCATAAAAACTATATAACAACTTAGAGCATCGACAAACCTTTGCTATAAAAAGGTCCTTTATTCTCTTTCTTTCTTTTCAATGAATGAAAATGTAAAAAAATGTTCCATTCAGTTTCAACCCTGTCTTACTACTTACCTACTTACTCAACAGTCAGTCGGTCTTGTGATTTATTTACCGAATTTCCATAATCCGACTCTAAAATATTACCGTGTTTAGGGTGACATCTGTCTTTGTCTAGCTAGTTAGAACTGTTATGGTTGTCTGTCAAAAGGAACCCTTACAGCATGCAGGCTGGTATGAAATTACTCTAATAACTATTGATCACTCAATCATCACCTGCCTAGCCTTTTCCCAAGTATGCTGGGGTCAGCTTCCAGTCTAACCGAATACAGCTGAATACCAGTATTTTGCATGGAGCGACTGCCAATCTGACCTCCACAACCCAGTTATACTGGGTAATACGATACCCCGTGTTAAGACTGGTTTGTCAGACTTTCGGGCTTCTGACGACCTGTAACGACTGCAAAAATCCATAAATGACTGCTGGGAACAACGGCTTAACATGTTTTCCGAGACACGAAGGGGTATTGGTATATAAATATGGTCACCCATCCACGAACCAGCCGCGGCAAGCGAAGCTTAACCTGATCAATCGATCAATGCGGCTGTTATTACTTAGTCACAAGCCCAATCTCTTATTAATCTGTTATTACTTAGCCAACAGTCGATCATACAATTGCGGATAGAAAAGCAGTTTCAAAATTGAATATGTGGCGATCGTTTACATAAAACAACAGATAAGAGATATGCTGAAAAAATTAAAGTGAGCATGTCCTTTCGAAATAAATAGAGAAATTTCAATACTCATTCGTTCGTATTTTCATGTGGATTCTGGTACTATAAGTACCTATGGAGCAGTGCATAATATCCAAATTAGACCCGTTGATTGATTGATTGCACGGGCCGAGACCAAGCAAAGTGTTTGTTTATAATATAAATGACTAATACGTGGAATATCACACGTTTATTTTTGTCCTTAATATCTCCTTACTTCGTGTTAAGTATATTTTCACTATGTACGTCAGAGGAACAGTGTTACGAATTCGTGGTCGTGGGTACGAACCCAGGCAGGCGCAATACTTTATGTAAATAATTTCAGCACCACTGCTCTCAAAACGAATGAAGGAAAACATTGAGAGGAAACCAAAAAATTCGAAGACATGTGCCATCTACCAACCCGCACTGGGCCCGCGTGGTAGATTACGGCCCACTCCTTCTCACCGAGAGGAGGCCTGTGTCCCAGCAGTGGGAACAAAATATGCTGATGATGATGTGCGACATCCGCTTACAATGCAGATATCTTCAAACTTATCAAGTAAAGGTTAGGCCACACATAGGCGGTTTAGAACTACGCTGAACAGCGTATTATTTTCGATGGTCTATGAAACACGATTGACAAAGGATGAAATAAACTCGTTATAACAGTAAGCATAAAATCCATCTTCTATTGGTGAAATCGGCTTTGCGGTTTGCAGTGGTGGTATTCATTATAGATTTTTTGTTAACTTTTTGTCGCCGAAGAATGGTAGGAGCTTTGACAGACCAATAGACAAATGTGTCGAATTTCAAAAAAGCTTTAAGCTTTTTAACATCACGCTAGAACTTTTCAGATCCCAACACAAAGTTCAAGTTCCGTCTATGATAGAAATATAACAATAACCATACATAAATACAATAGCTTTCTTTTCTGAGCTAAAGGTGAAAGGCTTGCATGAATCGTCCAATACTTTTAAGAATCTGTATACAAAATCTAACATCTCGTTCAATGAATATCAAAGTTCAATCCGCTAAAATGTTTGACGTAACCTTCCACAGAGTACGCATTCCATAGGACGTGTTCCCTCAATTTCGTTACATTATGTTTGCTGGGATACCATGCAAGGCTCTCCGAGATATTAAAGTACACGTTTAAACGTGGGGCTCAGCTTTTCCTGGCGGCTTCTGCAAGCATAGAAGCTTTCTAAGTTATACAGGATTTTTTTTAACCAGTGCGCAAATATTTTTGGTGATTCAGATCAGTAATAAAATACATTTCAATTATTTTTTCAATACTTTGTTTTTAAATTTTTATCCGACCATAAATCAGTAAACTGTGGACACCCTAAATATTTCGTAATATGATATCGACAATAGTAATAGGTTAAAAACCGCGGGCGTAGGTACTTCGAACTTCTTAGAATTTTGACCCATCGAACAATTGGTAGGTACTCGTAGCGACGCTCAGTCGTTCACTTTCGCCACCGCGCCGGCGCCGCGCGCAAGTTACCATAAAAACCAGTTTCAAAATAAACAACAATCCCAAAAATTTCTGCAAAGACCTGCAGCCTAGTTGCAAAATCATAATCTTAATAAGTTTGAATAATGTTGCTAATCCGTGGCTTCATATATTCCAAACAAATGTCTGCCCAAAAACGTAAATAAATCAATGAATGTAGTTGAATTGTCCAAATGAAAGCAAGAAGAACTGCAGAGTCTTTACAAGCAGCAAGATGGGAATAAAATATAAAACCTTTGGATAAAGTGTATGAAAATTCTTTTAATCAGCGTCGCTTTAACGCTTAGAGAAACTACAGTTACTTTTAATTACTGCCTTTTTTAAATTTAAGGTAAAATTTTCCTTTGAGAAACTGAAAGATTGTTAAAATGCTTAATCTTTAAAAGTTCATAAGCTGCAAAGAACATCTTAAAAAAATATCATCCAAATCGGTAACATTAAGCTTGAGGAAAAATTCAATCTTTTCAATGCAGTGCAGTCGATTTCCCGGCGAAATATCTAGATACATTTTACTATTTCGCACTTCGCAAAAATAGGACACTAAAAAGCAACTTTTCCGTCGCCTGATGGTACTCCACATCAATCACGCAGACTTCGACTTGCACTAGGTACTGTTTTTTAGCGAAAACCGTGCTGAGCCATTTCTGCAACAGATAAATCATGATAATTCATGATATTGTAGGGTGAAAACTGTGAATATTGCAGAATGACTGCACTGCCAATGTAGTAATCATTCAATCAAGTACATATAGGTCATAGCCGTCGTCAGCCCTCGTGGGGTGGAGAATAAGAAATCGATGAGTGGAACGAAGCCGAGTGAATCAACCATTGATAATGCACATGGTGGCACGCCCACATTCTAATATTAAGGAAGACTGTTGTTGATCGACTTGCCCATTAATTTATCGTTCGCTCATTTCATCGATTATTTCCGATCGGGTTTTTGTTTCTAATGGTGCAGTTTTGCACACACAGCCGATATAAACTGGACAGTAAATGCACCGATTTTTGTACGACCTACTTATTACAGCATAGCGTGGTTTGAAACTGAATATCATACGCCTTATCTACATAAAATACTATTATCATAATCAGCCTATATTGTTCCCACTGTTGGGACACAAGACTTTTGAGACGTTTTGAGAGCAGTGGTGATGAAATAATGTACACAAAGTTTAGCACCTGCCTGAGTTCGAAGCCAAGACCTACAACTCGTTAATTGAGGCCACCACTGATCTAAAAGTCTATTTCAACTTAGGAATAGTTATGATTCACAAAAAAATAAAGACTCCAATACGCCCATTGAAATTTCTCGATGTTACCATCAGAGAAAAATGTGAGTTAAGAATGCTGAACCTTAAAAGCCTAAGTTTTAATTAAAGATCATACATTGACCGAATAAAATGCAATATCTACTTAAGTTAATTTGCATTCTGCGCAACTGCAGGTGAACGTGGAGCGCGTTCAATCCAAACTTGGTACTTTATTGTTGGAAACTTGGGCCACGAATGCATCGATATTGAAAGCGAAGGAGTCGCGATATCACGGCCTCGATCCCGGCCACCCGATTCAAACTTACTCTTTGTATGGTTGGAGCGACAAATTGGAGGATACGGCAAATTAAATGGCATGATTCCTTTATTCGACGTCTGGAGACCGAACATTGTGTCGGGTTGCCCCGATATTATAATTTAACAGTCAGCTCCCAGGTATATTAACGTCCTATTGGCGGTTCTTCAATCAATGTGGCTGAATACTAACTCACATTCACTATCCAAATATATCTTGTTGTTAGTAGGACTACTGGAGGAACTTTTCGAAACGACAAAACTGACATTTATCAACATATGAAATACAACCGACTTCCGTAAAAGCACTACAAATTTAAAAATAACTTTCATTTCAGAAGTCGGTTGGCGTCTTTGGTTTTTTTTTTTTATAGCACTTTAAAATAAAGTTTTAATTTATTAATTTTTTGTTGTAGTACCTACCCCACACAAATTCGTATACTTTTACTTGCTAAGTAATTGACAGGAAGTTATTTAAAACATTATCAAAAACATACTATAAAAGAAAGAAAAACGAAAATACATTTATTTAGCACAAACTCAAAGGCATATAAGTGAACTACGTATCATGAAAGCTAACTTTAAAACCACAAATCTTAACGAAATGTATTCGGGGCCATTCTACAAGCACACTCATATAAACAAAAGACAAAAAACAAACAAATTGATTTTTAAATGACAGAATACTCAGGGCAAAACAAAATAACATAGATACAAAACCGAATTTAGAGATTTTTATTTGTTGCAGTCGGTTTAGAACTTGGTATAAATAAGTGAGCCATATTATTCTTACAAGATGTGATAGAAAGAAACGCAAGCGTCTACACATCACAAAATTAATCGAACGGCGCGCCATCTTGTCGCGACAACATTGTCCAATCTAACAAACTATATTTCCATTCCGTCGCAAACGCTCTATGATTGTCAACTTACCATTGGTTATTAATTATGGCAATTATTAAAAGCGAACTCTTCATTATGTTAATAGGCTTCCTATAGCATAAACGGAAACCGATGTGAATAATAAATGCTACTCGGAAATTTGAAGAGCGATTTTTTATCGAATAATACGGTAGTAGATAATCGATATTTTCCTTTAAAACTATGACGTGTTTTGTTTTAAATGAATTGTTAGATATTGTTTTTCATGCCATTGAATATAATTAATTTCGAGGTATTTATTTACTATCGGATAAGTAACTCTTGGTCCCGTGTGGTGCCGGATGTAAAGAATAGTATCACCCCATTTCTGCCCGTGTGGGTGTCGTAAAAAGCGACTAAGGGACTTACTTGAGAATGGGCAGCAGCGTTCTCTATGCATTTTACCTTTATACTGCGATCGCTAACCCGCCTGCTAAGCGTGGCGATTATGGCACAGCCTCCCAAATTGGGGGAGGCCTATGTCCAGCAGTGGACGTCTTACGGCTGTAATGATGAAGTAACTCTTGAACAGTGATGGCTCAGTAATAACGGTGGTTCTAGGTCGTACCATACGCACCGAATACATGCGCTTTACTTTGTTTAATTAATTTCTCACCACTGCTTTCAGAACGGTGATGGAAAACATTGTGAGGAAAACAGCATATCCTAGAACCAAAAAATCGAATACTTGTGATTTTTACCAACCCGCGTGTTGGATTGCGGCCCACTCCCTCTCACATAGTGGAGGCCTGTACCCCAGCAGTGGGAATGTTATAGATTGATTATGCTAAGTTAATCTTTTTGTAACAAACACATCATTTAGCAAAACAAAAACTATTAATTAAAAACTTGAAATGTGTTTTATATGAATACAGCAAAAATCACACCCAACGCTTAAAAGCCGCTATCTCTTTCTCTTTAATTAAAATCGAGTAAAATAACGAAGTAAGATTAATTAGGGTTCGCCGTCAAAGATACTGAAACAGTGATTAAAACATAAAGGCGTTTCTGTTAGAGCGGCCGGTCGGATTGAAGACCACAAAGAAATTGAAGACGGTTTACAATAAGTTTTAGAGTATTCTTTTATTCGTATTCGTTTCGTATGTCTTCAGTTCAGATTTGTTAGGGTCTGCTGGATCTGGAAGGCTTTTGTTCAGACGCCGAGCATAATATAGGACAGGCTTTTCAATAATAATAATAACAACAAGCGGTTGGTTTAGGGGTCGTGCATGGCGAGAACCTCGTGAAAGCTGAAAAAGAAAAGCGATTAATTTGTACTATTTTTTTAGGTTTGTTTTATTGCTAAAGATTTAAAATAACTATTTAGCATTACTTTTGAAATATATACTAAGGCTGTACTACCTGTGTAAGTAATATTAGTACGTCTTGCAAGGCAATACATAGTGACTCAATAGTTTTTTATTTTATATGATTATGTATCACTACATTATACTTATTTACAAAGAAATAAATTTGAATTTGAAAATGATTTTATTTTCAGTTACTGTTGTGTGGCATGAAATCATTAGTTGTTAAAATGTGGTCCTCCACGAAATTATCGCTAGTTCGAAAACATTAGCAGTACTCTTACAAAAATGTATCAGCAAAATAGTCAAGATCACACCTATTTCCTCGAATGCTTAGGTCTCTGCTTACCTCTAGGTAAACTAATAGTAAACTCACATCATGCCAGTTATGTTTAAGTTCAATGTAATATAAGGTAAGCCTATTGCTGCCAGGGTCGCGATATTGTTCGAAAGAGATACCGTGACCCTGGCACATGGGCAACTGAAGGAACACGGGTGGGTTTTAGTCAGTAAAAGTCTGACACGCCCTCCCGCTCCGCCCAGAGCGGGAGAAGTCATTTGATGATTTCCCATCCAGACAATTGCCTGAATTGGAAATCGAAACCAACGATACAGTTATTAAATTCCCAAGAAATTAGTCAACTATTTCGACATAGATGTTCCAAAAACTTTAAAGTTGCAGATACCAACGAATAAGTAGCAGTAAAATAAGAATCATGGGATAATGCACACAGATACTGAATCAATACGCCATAACTTTAACGTTATATAACTAACAAAAGCCGTACATGTAACCGCCTGATCTTCAACAAGTCGGCCAGAAGTCAAGCCGCCTGTGACCTTAACCTGATGCCAGTAATAGCTGGTTGCCAGTTGCCATACGAACGCGAACTGACTGGTACAACTTTGCATGTAAAACTACAGCAAGGCATCGATCTTCTATATAATCTCCCACTCCTAAGGCTTCTTCACTTTGCATGGCAGAAATTAAATTAAGCGGCATAAACCTGGCAGTATTTTTATTCGAATAACAAAGATTGTTATGCAGAAAAGAAAAAATCTTGAAATAGAAAGCACAATCGGTTGAATTGTCCAAATAGATTTAATCATTTCAATTCCGACATCGCAACCTTTACTAATATTGTACATGATCTCTACAACCCTGACTTTCAGGCTTCTGACTACCCGTGATGACAGTCTATGACCAAGGAACAATCACTAATGGAACCAACTGCTTAAATTGGGACCTCGGCATGTAATGTATGAACCTCGTAGCCTAACCTTGGAGATCGACCCGTGCTGCTGTCAATTTGGTATCAGTATCATAACTAAGTTTCTCAATGTATCATAAAATCAGCTGTCTCATTTCTGGGCTAAAGTCACTCTCAAATATGTAGGCTTTATTAACTCGGGGATCGCTCCCGAATGAGATCAATGTTGAAAACTTTTAGGCATACTTGATTTTACACCTGAAACTCTAAAGCAATTGATTAAACGGAAGTTAGTGAAGTTAACAAGAACCTCCGGTGATTAACGCCAAGTTTTAATCCAGTTTGATGTGGCGAATTGACGGTTTGATAACTTGGGCGAGAAAAAGGGTCAAATTACTGTTTTGTTACTTTGTTTACAAAAACGTATGTTAAGGTATTTAGTGAGTCGAAGACGCTCGATTCCCAGGTTGGGCAAAGTATGATTGAGTTTTACCATCAGGAATATCTCAGTGGCAATCCGGAGTTTAAATTTGTGCCCGATTAATGGCAATAGGCCTTTTTAACACGCTTTTATCTTTTATCACGCTTCATCTGTATGTTTGTAACCGACTCCTTTGGACTCGACTTTGATCCACTTTAAACGGTCAGATTTCATTTAAACTTTGTAGATTTATCGAGGACCGACGAAAATACAATAATTTCATAAAGTGCTGTTATCCTTACCAGGGTTACCAGGATGGCAAAAAAACTGTCTACGAAAACTACGCTGACATACGTCACTAAATTCCAAACACAGCCTAAAAATGGAAAATAAATAATCGTTTATTATTATGAATATGTTTATTAAAATGGAAAATAAATAATAGTAGGTATATTCTATTATTTTCTACTTTTTATTTTGGTTTTCTATGAAAGCGTGTTATTTAGTTTGTTTTTAACTATTATTTTTTAATTTATTTAGAGAGTTTTTTAAAGGCCTATGAAGTCATTGTACCCGAAATACACATTGCTTCATTCTGCGGCCATTAACCTGAACATAGGCTTGCTCCCTATTATAATTAACTTAAATATAACTGGCGACATGAGTTTCAAAGAATTAAATTGTTCTACTTTTCCTTCACATGAATAAGAATAAGAATAATTTATTGGTTAAGAATTTACAGTCATATGCGATTGATTCCTGGAACTCACACTAGGATTCCCTGTGTCGAGAGATCCAGGCTCCTTCGTTCCATTAACATTTGCTGGTATATACAATATGTAGGTTGTTGGTGAAAATATGTTGCAGTAAATTTCTTAATTTTATCTAATCTAGAACTAATACATTAAAGAAAACTAATACTAATACACAGAGAAAATAACACATTTTTATGTTATTTTCCCATCGAAATCCTTCTTAATTAGAACCAGAACCGGTGAAAGTGGCGGTGCTTGGGGGTGGCCTATATCTGGCAGTTAAGATAGTGATGCTTCTTTGTAATCGTACATTTATCGATGCAAATAAAACATTAGCAGTCTCGAAATAAGCAATTACATTTAAGGCTAGATCAGAATCAATCCTTTGCCTTTTCTCAAGTATTTTAGGGTGGTTCCTAGTCTAACTTGATGCAGCTGAATAGGTATAAGTTTTTCACACGGAGCGACTGCTGATCTGAACTACACAATCCTGTTACCCCCATATTTCAAGGTTGTAGTTTTATGTAGTTTAATATTCTTGTCACAGTCATGTTTAAAACGTATGAAATGGAAAACTAAATATCAATTAGCGTTGGTTAGAGTATATATCACGAGTTAATGATTTATTATTGAAAAACCGACGCTTCGCTATTGAATTCTTAAACTCCGGGCGACAGTTTTATGTTTTAATGGAATGACATTTCCGTATTTATTGTATGTACTTTAATGGACCGCATTTAAACTCAAAAGAATATGGTGGCTCTTATGGGGTTGTGGTTAGGTAATAACAGATGCACAGGTCGATCGATCAGGTTAAACTATGCAACCCGCGGTTGGAACATGGATGGGTGACCATCTAAGCACATCTAGACCCCTTCGTGCCTCGGAAAGCACGTTAAGCCATTGTTTCTGACTGTCATCTATATATATAAAATTCAAGTAATTTCAAGTCTTGAGTGACTGACTGATATTTTTACGCACAGCGTAAACAGCTGGTCCTAGAGACATGAAATTTGGAGGGTGTGTTCTTTGTGAAGAGTAAGTATCCACTAAGAAAAGGTATTTTGAAATTCCATCCATAAGAGGGTATAACGCGGACGAAGTTTCGGGCAGAACCTAGTCTTTAAGAAAAATCCTATAAGTGTACCGTTTTATGTTTTGAGGTTCGGAACTCTAAAAAAACAATTATTTGCGTCGCCTTGAGAATTTACACTCTTTTTTCGTTGGTTACAGCTTACATAAACAAATATTTAAAAACTCAATTGCAAAGTACATCATGGAAAACGGAAAAACAAGCATTATTATTATCTATCTACCTAACTTTGTTTTTGTGTAAGATATCGCAGGCCCACAAACCAATAACCGGAAATATTGAATATTTTGTTTGTCCCCGCCTGCATATATTTGGAATTGGCTCATTACCAGCTTTTATATAAAACCTACCAATATTTATATAATGTAGGTATTTGTACTCCCTTTCTTTGTAATAGCAAATGCAATACATAATATAAATATTATATAGCCTAAGTCACTGTCATAATTAAGACAAATCTATCGACACAACACGTAATAAAATCTATCAAGCCATTTTGGCTTCAGCGATTTGTGCATGTCAAAGAAATAGACATACACACATGCTCTCGAAAAAACATAACTCTCCCTCCGGGGCAGTCGGGTAAAAACGACCTTCAACCACAATCGTAAAATATTGCGGCGAGATGTTATCGCGCATTGGATTTGAACTCTCTGTGTGTAACCAATGATTGAGAATCGAACAGTGTATCCCAGCGCGTCTAAAAAGCATCTTATTCGATTTTTAACCGACTTCAAAAAAGGAGGTTGTCAATTCTACTATTGTATTTTGTTTTTGTTATGTTTGTTACCTCAGTACTTTTGACTGGGTGAACCGATTTTGATGATTCTTTTTTATTTGAATGCTGGTGCTTCCCGTGTGGTTTCATTTAAATTTTGTTCCATTCTGATAGTGGCATCCATGAGAAAGCCATATAAGTTTTAAATTTGCATTAAATATGTCCGCGAGAAATGAAGAATAACGTGATTAGATTAGTTCAGGGTACATATCATAACTAAAAAGTTTAAAATATTTTTATTTTTCAAAAAAATAACAACCGACTTCCTTAAAAAAACAGTACAAAGTGAAAAATAACTTTTATTTCGGAAGTCGGTGTCTTGGGATCTGTATCTAAGGTTTTTTGCCACCGACTTCCGAAATTAAAGTTATTTTTCACTTTATAGTGTTTTTTTAAGGAAGTCGGTTGTTATTTTTTTTTTTTACTCTCAGCACTAGCAGAAGGTTGAGATTCTAGGGCGCAATAAAATCACACTACGATGTTTTTACATCAGTGACAACGTGGACTAACTAAACTACTACTAGTTAACTTATTTATTTATTAATTTAACCATTTATGCACACATATAAACCGACAAGAAGAAAGGAACAGAAAAATATGTACAAACGTAATGCTTATTTCTATAGAAGTCTCTTCCAGCATACCTGCAATAGGAAAGAATATACAAAGAGATGTAGACAACGCGTGTAATAGTAGAAGAAAAATAATACTATAATTTAAATATAAACATACAAAATACAAATATACATACACACAAACATACATATATACTTCTAGAATAAATATCACTAAATATATATACTAATTATGTCAAAGTGGAGAGATTGTGTGACAGTGTGTGTAACTTACCATGACATGAGTAAATTTATGTCGTGCTAGTACAAGACCGACAGAATAATTCTTAAAAGATAGTGTAACGTCCTATCCTCGTTACGATCAAGTTTTGACATTAGGGAATTGTAACATGGGCTCAAATAAAATATTCGACACGAATCCCAGCGGTACAAAATGGATGAAAATATACCTCCATTTCTCGGAAACTCACCGACCCTTAGTTTGAATAAAATTGATAGTTTCATTGTGTGTTTAGTAAGTATTTATAGATATGTGACGGAATAAGAACGGTTGAAAACCTTTTACCTGAACTTGGAGTAAGCCGGTCTGTTAGCTTGATTTATTCATAGTGTTTCATTCAAAAAAATATTTAAATAACTAGCTTATGCCAGCAGATTTACCCGCTTGGAGGTCAGGAACTATCTCACGGGAACATACTACCGTGATAAAAAGTAATTTTAGTGTTAATCCAGGTTGTAAACGATCTCTATCACAAATTGCATTCAAATCGCAACCGTATTAACATTATCACCTCTTTGAAACTTCAACTTAATCGGATTACAGAATTGGGTCTAATATCGATCACAAGATTTATTGTTGTCTCACCTATCCGCGCTGCATGCAACGCAACGGTTGCTGCCTTAAGTGACATGGATTGTGATTTAACAGTTTTATAATCTGTTAAATCATGAAACTCATGACTGACGTTTGCTCAATAAATCTGCCTAGACTTCTCCCAACTATGTTTCGGTCGGCTTCCAGTCTAACCGGATGCAGCTGAAAGCCGGTATTTTACATGGAGCGCCTTTACTACTGTGACTGGATAATAAGAAATCCCTTGGTAAGTCCGGTTGTCGGACTTTCGGGCTTCTGGCGTTTGCTCAATATTCCAATTAAATAGAGAAAAGGTGAAAGTTCACCATGTACCTTCATGACTAAGTCTTAATCTAGACCCTTATCTAAAGGTGCTGAGTTAAGCTGTCCCGAAAACCTAGTGTCGACTGAACGAAATAAATTAATAGGTTGGGGAAAAAGTTTCTTCGCATTTTTTAAGAAAATTCAAAACATTTTTTAATAAAGTTTATTTACATTTAACTAAAGTATGTAGGTACCATTTTGTTCAATAACTTTTTGCCATCTTGTAGGTAGGGACATGATCCCATTGCTATAGAAATTTTGGGACTTCTGGTCAAAATACCGCGACAAGTGGTTTTGGCAGTCCTCTCGTGATGATAACCTGACACTGCCTAAAGAATTCTGAAGAGACCAAAACAGGTGGAAATCTGAAGGTGCAAGGTCAGGACTATACGGCGGATGCATTAACACCTCCCAGCCAAACTCTCTTAATTTTTGTTGGGTGGCTAAAGATGTGTGAGGTCTAGCGTTATCATGATGAAAAACCACACCCCTTCTGTTGATTAATTCCGGCCGCTTTCTCTCAACTTCTTGCTTTAATCTCATCAGTTGTTCGCAGTAGAGTTCAGAATCGATGGTCCTGCCTGGTGGTAACAGCTCATAATGAATAATGCCCTTCCAATCCCACCACACACACAGCATCACCTTGTTGCGAGTTAACCCGGGTTTCGCCACAGTCTGTGAAGCCTGACCGGCCTTTGACCACGACCTTTTTCGCACGTTCTTGTCATACGTGATCCACTTTTCATCACCAGTTATCAGCTTCTTCAAAAATGGTTCGGTTTCATTACGTCGTAATAAAGAATCACAAATTAGTACACGGTTCATTAGGTTTCTTTCAGTGAGCTCGTGAGGTACCCAAATGTCGAGCTTTTTTGTGTACCCAGTTTTTTTCAAATGCGCCAAAACTGTTTTGTGGTCAATTTCCAGTTCTTCAGCTACGTCGTAACTACTGGTATGCCGATCTTGCTCCACTTTTTCAAAAATGGCATCCATTTTATCCGTAATAGGGCGACTAGAGCGACGTGCATCTTTGACATCAAAATTTCCGGATTGAAAACGCTTAAACCAAATTTGTGCTACTCTCACAGACACTACACTAGGTCCATAAACATCGCAAATTTTTTTCGCGGCTTGCGTTGCAATTTTACCTTTTTTGTAGTAAAATTTTAAAATGTATCGAATTTCTTCATTAGATTCACTCATCTTGACGGTACGAAAAACAAATGAAAATCACACATTTTCCTAATTTGAATTTGGAATTATGTTCTTTAAAATTTAAACTTTCAATGATACCAAAACCAGCCAGATACAAATAGTATAGCCAAAGAGATTTTATTACAAGTTCATACATACTATAATGCGAAAAGACTTTTTCCCCAACCTAATATATCATCTTGTCAATATAACGTGTGGACTTTTAACTAACAAGAAGTGTAATAAAATCCCACATCTTTCATCATCAAATTAATGTCGCATTTTGTGTGTGTCTATGTGACTGCGTTGATTCTTTTAAACTACGCAACGGATTTTGATGCAGTTTTCAATATGTTCAGAGAATTTATCTATGAGAAGGAATGGACCGCGGAACCAGTGCGGGTTGACAGACGTAATATGACTTAAAATTTTCGGTTCAATGAGCTGGTTTTCTCATGATGTTTTCCTTCACCATTTTGAGAGCATGAACAGTAAAACCCTCTGTCTAATTTTCGATGCGCTGAGATACATTCTGATGAATTCTCATAGCTCTGTGGTTGAAAATACAGTGCACGAAAAAATGTCGCTGCGATTTATTCGCCCGTGTGAATGTAAACTAAAAGCTGTGCAATACTGGGGCGGGCCGCGAGTATTTATAAAATATTACGGATGATTTTCATCGGTTGATACTCTTACCGTATTGGTTCGGAATTCCCAAGTTGGAAAAAAATGTGATTGGTTTTTTCCATTCGAAAATGGTTCAATTTCCAAGCAGGCTGGTGAAATGAAAAAGGGTATGTTACTCACTAAATGCTTTTACTGTATGCTATATTTCGATTCGTACTAGCTAACTGTGGTTTATAAAATAAAAGATACTACTTTTGCTGTATTATAAGTAAGTTTAGTTTATTACTGTGGAGATTTTCACATTCAGGCATACTTATTGGGGTTTTTGTGATGTTTCTGAATGATTTTATCTTTGACTAGCTGTTGCCTCCGACTTTGCTCGCACTATAAGATGAAAAGTATCCTAAGTCGTTACTCAAATTACATCTCAATTCGTTATGCCGTTATATCGTAAAAGCGACAAAAAAAACAAACAAACTCACGTTCACATAAATACCATACTAAAAGTCCTAGTACTTACCTACAATTCCAAGACATGTGATATCTTACATACAATCTACACTGTGCCCGTGGTGGACTAGGCCCCAGTCTCGCTCAAATTGAGGAGGCTTGAGTCCCAGCAGAGGGAATACTATAGGCTCATTATGAGACCACTGGCACCATCTCAGTATGTTAGTGGAAGACAGTTAAACAGTCTTATAATATCCCAGTCACTTTACTGTGCTATGGGGGTAAGCTTCATAATACAAAAATTTTCAAGCTGTTTAGGTCTTGTGTGGTGAAGTGCCGATACGTGTGTGAGGCTTGTCAGACGATCAATATTGTGGTGATGCATTGCCCTGGAAAGGGGCTAGTTGTGTGCTTACTGTTCATAAGTAGGTACAAGATTCGTCTAGTATTAAGTTCTGTGAGAATTTTTGAAATGAGTGATGAAAAGTCGCAAAGTAATGTAGTATTTAGAATTGTAATAACTTCATTTGTTTCTAGCTTTTCCATATTATATAATTTTATAAAAAAGATGATAGTTTTGTTTACAGTCTTATGTAAACAAAATGTCTAAAGGGCGTTCCTTACAGATTGTAGGTAAACTATTTTTCATCTCGTTATGATGAAGGAGGCAGGTGCAGTTATACATCAGAGTTTGAATGACCACGACTGTTTTGTCCAATTGAATTGATTGGATTAGGTAAAAAAACTATAGATGCTCATATTTTCCATTATCAAACTATACAAAGTCGGTAAAATTAATGGTTAACTTAATGGACTACCAACTTAAATTGTCCGTATATTCAAATAATAACCGTCATTCTTTGACTGTTGGAAGAATTGGCTAACACGGCAAATAGACATAGTGTGCCAATAATGTAAACAGATCATGTCCCTGATTGCACCACTATAGGGGGCGGCATACAGAAATTTTGAAATTTTAAGTAAAACCCTTCCCCTCAATTATTACCGGAAAACAATTTGACAAATTCAATCTGTCTAGCAGTTCCTCAACTATGTTGTGGTCAGGCTCCAGTCTAACTAGATACAGCTGAGTATCAGTATTTAATATTATTACATTCAGTAATACGATACCCCTTAGTAAGACTGGTTGTCAGACTATCGGGCTTTTGACGCCCCGCAACGAAGAAAAATCAAATGATCTATACATGATAGCCGTGACCATCGGCTTAACGTCTAAGGCACTGATCATCATCATCATCATTTCAGCCGTAAGACGTCCACTGCTGGACTTAGGCCTCCCCCAATTTGGGGGGATTTGCCATAATCGCCACGCTTGGCAGGCGGGTTGGCGATCGCAGTATGGTGGTAAAATGCATAGAGAACGCTGCTGCCCATTCTCTAGTAAGTCCCTTAGTCGCCTTTTACGACACCCACAGGAAGAAATGGGGTGGTGTTATTCTTTACGTCCGGCACTGATGGGTCTTGGTATTTAAGATGGTTATCCGTCCACCAAACCACCGTGACAAGCGTAGCTTATCGATCAACCCGTACGCCTGTTATAACTTAGCCACAATCCCTTCCAAAAAGCAATTTACTAGTCATCTAATAAAAAAGACAATCCCAATCAATATGTCTCAATAAGCCTCATTAATATGTCTACGGCACAAACAATAAGAATACTTATTTGTTATGTTGACATAAAAATCGCAATATGGATGTACGCCAAATGCTATCATGTTTTTTCATGGGAAGGCTGTGTTGCCAGTGCAGATTATTACGAAAACGAGGGGAATATTTCCCTTTACTTGTAGGGAAAGAGATGTAATTGCGGGACACTGGAATAGTGATTTTTGTGTTAGAATGATGAATACTGCCTAGATATAATATGATGAACTAGCTTCTGCCCGCGACTTCGTCCGCGTTATACCCTCTTAGGGATTGAATTTCCAAAAACCCTTTCTTAGTGTATACCAACTCTTCACAAAGAACACACTCTCCAAATTTCATGTCTCACTCAAGCCTTTGAATTTTATATATATAGATATGAATACTATGTTTGCCTCGTTTGTCTATTAGCAACAAGCGCTTTTGCTGAGAATGAGGTGCTGGGTTTGATTCTCAGATCCGGCAAACGTGTTATTGGGGTTTTCGAGCTATAATTTCACAGTATCAGCCCGGAGTCTAAATTCATTCCCGGTTGATAGAAATAGGCTCGCCTCCTTTAACATGGGACTTAAGCATAACAGGCGAAATGTGGGGGGTACTGTAGGTAGGACCTCTGCCCAATCCTTTATGGAAACAAGGCGTGATGTTATGTTTATGAGTACTTCAGTTTATTATTTGCTGAACAACATATTTGTCCGAAGGGTTTAAAAAAGGGTGCGTCTATAGTATACCCATATTTCGCTAGTTATGTTTCTTAGTCTGTTATACCAAAAAAGGG
The DNA here is from genome assembly GCA_947507805.1 of Aporophyla nigra. Classification (NCBI taxonomy): domain Eukaryota; kingdom Metazoa; phylum Arthropoda; class Insecta; order Lepidoptera; family Noctuidae; genus Aporophyla; species Aporophyla nigra. The sequence goes on along the minus strand of OX382291.1, from coordinate 3,446,381 downwards.
AGCGGAGGAAAATAAATTACATTAATATTGGTATCATATATAAAAGCTAGCAATTTCAATCGATAATAAAAAATTAAAAATTGCACTCCGGGAGTGCCGGCAGAAGTGAAAACTTGATTATTAACGTTGAGCATGTTTGATATTTTGGAATGGTTAGGGAATAATTTGTTGTTCAATTTCCATATTTTAAGCACTTTATATTCACGAATTTTACGAATACACAACAATGTGATCACTACACAGACGGTCGAGCCATCAGCTGTCACCATCCATGGATGCGCGTGGCACGCTGTAACATAGACGAACATTCGCGCAAGCGCCCTGCGCCGCCTAAACGAAACAGTAGGCCCAGGCATACATTTTCGCCGCGCCGTAGAGAGGGGATAGCTGTCTACTCTCCATCCGTCCTACGCTTTTTCGATCAGGTCACGTGTCCTGACGCGAGTTTAAGATTTTATACCCATTACAGAAAAAGTGCTCAACGCCGCTAAAGAAGTTTTCACTTCAAAAATAAATGAATATCTTAGGACAACCAACACACCGTTTTCTGATTCCAAACCAGGCAGAGCCTGTACTATGCCTGACAACTGATAAATTATTATTATTTATTTATTTTTATAAAATACATGTTTCTTATGTTACACAAGGCATACAATTAGACCTCTGGGGTCTGTCTTAGCATGCCATGGCCTGAGATTTGATAAAAACACACACATATTATAGACAAATTACACCCAGACACAGTACAAATGATTGTACTCATCACACAAAGATTTGTCCTGGGTGGGAATCGAACCCACGACCTCAGTCTTTGCAGTCAGGGTCACTAACCACTAGACTAACAGGCCAGTCAAATAGTATGTTAGTAATATAATGTTCCCATTGCTCAGGTATCCTCTCTGTGAGAGGATTGGGCCGTAATTTACCACGCGGGCCCAGTGTGGGTTGGTATTTGTCACATGACAGTCATGTGGGCAAGCATTTTGACATCAACCGGGCACACATCCAAGTTCCGGGCGATAGACAATAAGTTCTGGATCGAGAAAATCACAATGAAAAAAAAATATATATTTTGCTAATATATTTTCTCATATTTTCATCCAGCATGTGGTGTTTTTTTTTTTAATTTTAAAGTATTAGAAAAACAGAATTGGTATTTTAACGTAGTATTCAAAATAAATGCTAATTTTATTGTAATAATGCCATGAAAATATATACTTCAATCCATTTAAATTAACTTCTATGTTGGTGGAAAAAAGCTACTTGCTTTTATATTATTTTAATCAAACAAATGATCGGATCTCGTTCATTATAAAAATATTGTAAATACTAACCTTTATACAAAAATGATAACGGAAATATGAACAACCGGTATTGTTCCTCGAATCGTTGAGCTCCTTAAGTTCCGAGTTGAGCTGCCTGATTACTGAAAAATGCATGCACTAACTGGACAGGTCCACTCAGTCTGTGTGGTTCTCGAGGAAATGCAAAAGACCATTTCATTCACCAATCCACATGGTCTTACCATGATTTGACTAAGATTATGTCTTTTTTTTTTTTTTTTTTTGGATGGGAAATCATCAAATGACTTCTCCCGCTCTGGGCGGAGCGGGAGGGCGTGTCAGACTTTTACTGACTAAAACCCACCCGTGTTCCTTCAGTTGCCCATGTGCCAGGGTCACGGTATCTCTTTCGAACAATCACGCGACCTCGGCAGAAGATTATGTCTGGACTTTAAAAGAGACTGTGACCTTTCAACTTCTCACAGTAGTCAGATAGAAAACGCCGACTTCGTCAAGTTTATAAACATATGATTGATGTGTAAAACAGATCGGTCTACGAAATAAATTCGTGTATCTTTTATACAATGTTAATTCATTAATGATAAACGATTTTATTTCTGTAAGTAGGTTTGTGCAAACACTTTTACAATTCAATGATATTTTTTAAAACTAGGTGAGGTCGGCGTTTCCTAACTGACTACTCTGAGAAGAAAGGCCGAAACAAACTCAGAGGTCACAGTCACTTTTAAAGTCCAAACATAATCTTGGTCACATCATGTGAAGACTATCTAGAATGGTGACTGAAATTCATCATTTATTGATCATTTGAAAAATGAACCACACAGATTGAGTCGACCTGTCCAGTCAGTGCAAGCATTTGTCATTTGAGTAGGCCACATACATTGCTCAAACTGCCAGATCATGATTACAACTTACTGAGAACTTAGTCTTCACGCTCACAATAATTAAAACAATATGATACTTTACAAAGAAAATTTTCATATTATTGTATATATAAAAATTAACAATGTCAATGTATATTTAAAGGACCGGAAATATTTTTTCGGTCAGATCATTTGATAACCATGTAGATCGGTGTCTGAAATGGACTTTTGAGGAAAGAACCACACATATTTGAGTACAATTTACGGTTGCGTCTTACATTTTCTCTAATATACAGATTGACACTGACCTACAAATTGTTAAAAAGCGACGCCCCCTTAAAGGGAATATTTCACCGTAATAATTCGCAGTGTGTACACCGGTTAGGTGTGTCAATACACACAATACGTTCAACATTTTGCTCCCATATTTGAGCTTAAACATTTAAACATTGTACATTCCCAATGTAAATCTGAACAGGCAGTGAAAGTTAGAGTGTTTAGCGAGTAACGTTTACCAAGAGAGATTTAATGTTGATCAGTTTTAATTTACAGAAGTTGTAGCTAATTCAAGTTACTTTTACCGTGATCGGTTGCCGGATGGGTAAGAATGCAATACATATCGAGATCGTGTCTTGACACGTGATCTTTGACAATCGTTCCGGATACTAAGGAGATAACCAGTCTTATCAAGGGTTTTATCACATTACCTAGTACATAACTGTCTTGTGAAGGTCTGATAGGAAGTTATTCCATGTAACGTACTGGTATGCCCCTCTGGACCCTTAGACTGGTAGCCGACTCCATCATAGTTGGGGAAAAGGTTTTTAAAAGCAGTATTACCAATATTTACAGAGGCATATGTTTGTGTATCTGATGGAACGCCATTTGGTAAACCTAGCTCAAAAGTAAGTCTTTTTGATATTTAATGGCTGCACTCTGAAGACATTTTGACTCAGAATTTTTTTCGCTGTTTTTCTCAGTAGTGAAAATATTCTAGCTCAATCTAGCTTATTATTTCAGCTATGACGTGTAAAAGTGATTCAGCTTATTCCGTTTATATCCAAAAATAATTTCAATTTATCTAAACTCATTGATTTTTGGTATGTTTTAATTCCGATATTACCACGGGATCAAAACGTATGTAAGTGAAACTGCGGGGCGTAACTAGTAAGAAATCTATTTACGAATACTAATAATAAAGCTAATGAATTTGTTCGTTTGAACGCGCTAATCTCTGGAACTACAAGTTGGAAAGAACACTTCATTACTATACGTTCGGACCCTTAAAGCCGAGCACTAAGAAAAAAATCTTAAGCGAAAACCAAGAAATAGCGCGAGCAGGCGATGTCATGCGACGGGGTGTGACGGGGAACAAGAAATTTCATGCGAACGAAGTCGCGAACAGAAGCTAGTCGAATATTAAGTTTATTCTTGTAAGTAGCTGTGATGGGGTGGTGAAAAAATACCACCGAAGACTTGTATTGTCTCTCTACTCCAAAAGTTGCCTTTAAAAGATCGCTATTAATGAAAGGACCGCCGATTAGCATAAAGCATAAACAGCCAAAATATTCCTACTGCTAGGTCACAGCCCTCCTCTCTGTGAGATGAAAGGGAGTGTGCCGTAATCCACCACGCGGACCCATGCAGGTTAGTAAACGTCACATGTTCGAATTTTAGGTTCTAGAACGTACTGATTTTGCCACGATGTTTTTTTTTCACCATTTTTGAGAGCAATGGTGATTTAATTATGTACTCAAAGTAAAACACCTATCTGGGTTTGAAGCTACGACCTTACAACTCGTAACTCACGGCCGTTACCACTGGGCCACCACTACTCCTCCCATTGTTACCCTATCTATATCATCATTTCAGCCGTAAGAAGTCCACTGCTGGTCATGGGCCTCCACCAATGTACCACCAATTTGACCGGTACATTTTTGGGGGGATTTGCCATAATCGCCACGCTTGGCAGGCGGCTTGGCGATCGCAGTTTGGTGGTAAAATTATGATATTCATAAAAAAGAGTATTGTATCATGTTCTATTTGACTCCAGATTAAAGTGAATGATAATTAGTTCGCCAAGACCATTAGGTTCAATTTAGCTTTAATAATAACGTTGAATGCAAGCGCAGCGAACATAACAAGAAAATTGGATGGAAATCTGCAACCACATTTAACGATATTACCTTCCTTTCCCCATGTTTGTGCCAAATATGTAAAGCCTCTGGAGTAACCTATATTCATTCCCCTAATTCAGAATAACTTGACATTTTTAAAAGCTCTATTTATAGGTACTACGGACCCGTAGTATTTATAAAACGTTTTAAAATGTGACACTTGTTATTTGGTTCTTGTTGTTTTTAATATTTTGACATAGGGGCCATATATATATGTATTTGTGGAGCAGTGATGCCCCGATGGTATCAGCTCTGGGTTACGAGTATGTAGGTCAGGAGTTCGTATCTCGGCAGGCACTTTGTGTATTCAATGTCATCATCACTGATCTTAAAACAGGGAATGAAAACATCGCAAGGAAAGCTATTTGAAGACATGCGACATCAATCAACCCGCTTTGAGCTCACGTGGTGGATCATGGTCCACACCGAGAGGAGGCCTGCGTTCCAGCAGTGGGAACATTATAGGCTGATGATGATGATGATGAAAGTTTATAAGGCGAGAGAGCGTGGAAAGCTATTATTTTAGCGTATTTAATAATGCATTAGAAATACATTAAATTAATTTAAAAAAACGAGGTTGACACTGGGCAACTACTAGAAAAAAAAAGTTGCTACAGTTGTCATTTTATAAATAACTAGCTTTTGCCCGTGGCTTCGCTCGCTTTAAATTCCACCCCCCATTTTAGGGAAAAAGGGGGTTAGAAAGAGACAAAAAGTAGCCTATGTCACTCTCCATCTCTTCAACTATCTTCACTTAAAAAATCACGTCAATCGCTCCGTTTTGCCATGAAAGACGGACAAACAGACACACACACTTTCCCATTTATAATATTATATTAGTATGGATTAAAATAGACTTCTTCATTTATGTAACAATCGCAAACGTTAATGGTGAGCATAAGTTCGATTCCAAGGGGTTTGATTCCAAGGTCCGGCAAAGAGTTATTGGGATTTGCGCAGTAGGCCTGTCCCATATTACATTGGAGTTAAAAATAATTGGCTAACTCTTTGCGGATAATAAGTGTGATGTTACGTTATGTAACTAACTAAAATATTTGTTAACTGACAAGTTGTAAATGTTAAATGTTATGCAGTTAAATGCTTCTCACCTCACAGTACAAATAGACGAAGAGCTAGGAGCAACATTTATGTTATTAGACTGCAGACGATGCTACAGGATGTACCAATATTTGCTTAGACTGCTCCGTTTGATTAGACCCAGGGATCTCAACTTACAGAAGTTTGCTACCTTGGCATGCAGGTACATGTTTCACATAGTTTTACAATCACAAAAATACTGAGAGTTGAGTTTTTTAGAGTGTTCCCCAATTGTAGGATTAGTTTCACGACATTTTTGAATGCATATTTATTCTAACTACTAGTTGCTGTTTTGTCATTTAAAACTTAATGTATTGCAATGCTTTATTATATAAAAAATATTAGCTTTCTGCATTCCTTCATGCAAACTTTACGTGTGCGTAAAATTCGTAAAAAGGGGTACAAAGTTATTGCTTCACGTATTAATATAGAGATATTATAAATGCGAAAGTAACTTCATCTATATGTTTTGAACGGATTTTAATGGGCATACAGGTAAACCATGACCTAGGTTAAAACAAAAGATACTTTTTATACGTTCCTTTGGGATAATCTCCGCGAAAACGCGAGCATCTGATTTTAACATATTTTTAAGCTATTATTATGAAATTAGGAGTGTTTTAAACATAATATTATAAATTTGTCGTATATCTGAAATGTTTCAAATAGATCCAACATGAGAGCGACATCTGTCAGATAAAGTTGCGTTGTGATAAGAAAGTTCTATAAAATGAAATATCGGTAAGTTTGACCGCTGAGGGATCTTTCGGCCGTCTGGGAGAACTTCATATGTTCTGTTTGAACTTCAAAGATAGACGACATTTATTTTGAATTTAGAGTGGGTAAGTAACGATAGAATCAGAAATTAATTAATGATCTTGAGTAGAACCGGGGTTACTGAGAGTGGAGGTCAGATAAGCAGTACCTCCAAATAAAATAAAATAAATAAAATACTGGAATTCAGCTGCAGCAGGTTAGACTGGAAGCTAACCCCAAAATATTTAATAAAAGGGCTTAGCAGATGATGCTGATGCAGAGTTACGTACAAAAGCAATCAATGCATTAATAACTAGCTGTTGACCGCGACTTCGTTTGCGAACTACAATGGAAGTAGCCTATGACCTTACACAGACCACGGTCTATCTGTGTGCCTAATGTCATCCAAATCCGATTAGTTGTTTAGAGTGCAAACTTAACAAACAAACAGAATTCACTTTTGCATGATTATATTAGTCGTGCGCAAAATACTCGCTTTGACGTGGAGTAGCGGACTCCAGACCGAATTACCTAGTTCAGCGAATTAATTGAAGTTTAATTTCAAAATGTCACATCACTCAACAACACTTTGCTTGACCTGAAATACGAACTCTGGACCTCGTGTTTAATAGTAGCATTTGCGACCACTAAAGCAACGAGGCAAATATTGTTTTCTAAAATACATTCTTGACTTACATTCAGTGAATTTATTGTTCATGGGCCGTCGTCCCGCGCAGGACGTTGAACAAAGGGAGAGCATTGTCAAAGTCACTCGGATAATCGTTATTAGGGGAACTCCACCTGACTACCTGTTACTACTTATAGCTACGTATGTAGGAAATACGCAAGAGTTTCATTCCACTTTTATTTATGACTAGCTCCTGACGTCGTCCGCGTGGAGGACAAATATTCTCGTGATAATAATCTTCCACGTGAACGTACTACCCAGATAAAAGGTATCTTATGTGTTAATATAGGTTACAATTTGTAGGTACGTGTGCTAATTTTCAAATTCGTTGAGTAGTTTTTGCGTGAAAGAGTAACAAATATTCATACATCCTCAAAAACTTTCACATTTATAATATTAGTAGGAATATGGTAAAATGTAGTTAGTTCCTTGTAAAGATTAGACCTCTACACTCCATGCTAAGTAATTTAGACCAAAGAAGAAACAAAAGACTGTTGCGTGTCCCTCTGAGTTTAACCCTTGTTCAGCTTTTACAAAGCCAAGGTCAAAGAAGAAGGTTGAATCCTTATTTTGTATGGATGGCCCATAGATTGTTCCTGGTACGGTAAATCATATCTATTCCAAAGTAATGCTAAAAATAAAACCTGAAAATTTTGTTTGTTTGTTTGTTTGAATGTGTTAATCTCTGGAACTAACAGTCAGATTTTTAAAGTAATGTTTGCTTTTAATAGCTAAATTATTGAGAAATGCTACAGGATATTTAACATCACGCCGGGATCCTTAGGAGTCGACCAAAAGGAAAAACAGACAGACAGAACTCTAAGTCAAAACAAACTAATAGCGGGGACAGGTGCGATGGGGTATGTCAAGGGAGCAAGACATTTTATGGTAGAAGATCCGAACCTACATCGACCTTCACCGAGCTGATAATAGAATAAAACTTATGTTATAATAAATTTAGTATATTAGAAAATATATTAAAAATGGGTTGCTAAAAAAAATCCTGGACAAAATATTTTTAATTATTTAAAAAAAAATAATGATTTTTCATTAAATGTTGCAACATCAAGATAATAACAAAATTTTATACTGGACTTAAAGTATAAAACATATAGAATGTGCAAACGTAGGGTTGTCTATAATTTACCTGGACAAACTACTAGGCTGCCAGGTATAAACAGGGATGTCGATGCCAGTTACTTTCACTTGTTATGATAATAGAAAAAAATTAATATAACCCTACGTTTGCACAAATGTCAGAAATTTTATAACAGCATGTCATTAAAAAAATCGGTGACTGAATAATGGCATTTTTCTATTAAAAAATTCTTTAATTTTCTTTAATAGTATATTTGATTTAAAATGATTTTGCAAAAGGAGCTTTTTATAAAGATGAAAATGTTTGCCAAAACAAACAGCCTTCACTGCAGCACCCGCTATTTTATATATTTGTTTAAGCATTATTTGACCTAAATATTAAATAACAACATGACGTCACGCTCGATAGCCCCAGAGGGCTAAGCATAGATGTATCTAAATTTCAATTAAGTCCCATGTTATAGAGGCGAGCTTATAACCACCAATCATGCACAAATCAAGACTCTGGGCTGCTACTAAGAACATCCTGATGAAAAAACCAAAAAAAACTTCGCCCGGCCTGGGAATCACACTCAGGATCTCATGGTCAGGAGCAACGCTTTCGACGGCTAAGTCAACTAACTAAAATAAATACTCCTTTACACAGTTCCGTTTGATACCACACCATGCGGTACGGAAATTCATTCGGGATCGTGTAGGGATTTTAAAAATTCATAGGCAGCGACACGTCGCTTCCCTAACTGCAAGTTACACTACAGTATACTGGAGTTTAAAAGTCGCACGTGGTAGTTTTCAGGATGTTTCTACATTCTATGTCCTTATTCCTTAAGGAATCAGTTGTGATTTTACTGTAGCGTGTATTTTTGGGTGTTTCTGTCGTGTATTTTTTTTTTGTGGGTTAAACCTTTTGTTTGTTTAAAATAAACTAGCTTCTGCCTGCGACTTCGTCTGCGTCAAATTGTTGCTTCCCTGGCCCTTCCGGTCGCATCGAATTGCCTTCAAGTTTTCAACCATTTTTCGTTGCTGTTCCACTCCTTTTGATCATAGCGTGATGTTATATAGTCTATAGCCTTCCTCAATAAATCGGCTACCCAACACAAAAATATGTTTTCAATTCGGACTAGGAGTACCTGAGATTAGCGCGTTCAACCAACCAAACAAACAAACAAACTCTTCAGTTTTATAATATTAGTATACATTATGATATTTTTCGTTTTCGTATTATGTCGTACGATAGTATTATAAATGTGAAAGAAAAAAGAATACCGTTTAAATGGACACAATTCGTGAATTACAATCTTATATATAAAAATGAATCCCTATTTCCCTTGGTCACGACATCACGCGTGAACGGCTGGACCGATTTCAGTTTTTTTTTTGTTGTGTTTGTAATTGTCAGGAGACGGTTCTTATGAAAGAAAAAAAATTAAAAAATTGCGCGGAAAATTAGAAAATTTAAGAACACTTATTTAAGAATATTTAACAACCATATAATAGGACAATGTAAACTTTTTGAATGTAATATTATGACATTTGACATAGACTTGACAGAATGCGTGTTCAAATATCATCAAAGAGACAGGACAACGTCAGTCGGGTCAGCTAGTATAAAATAAAATAACTCTAAAATTTAAAAAAGGAAAAACCGTGTGTGCCTCATATGTTGTATTTTTAAAAAGACCTAACGGATTTGGATGAAATTTGGCACAGAGATAATTTATAACCTGGATAAAAACATAGGATACATAATACAACAGATTTACTTTCCCGTGGATTACTTCCATACTACACGCGGGCGAAGTGGCTGCCAAAAGCTAGTTGAATATTAAGTTCTTTCTGTGGTAGGTACAATGTATGCTTACGACCAAGCGAGTACCTACGACACTCAATCAGGGTCACTGTACGATTATTTTTGTCAATCACGATCAGGATCGGTTACGCAAACTGAATTTTCATACAGACGTTTCGAAAACGTTGAAGAAAAACTCATTTCAAAACCTAAAGCGGATAACACTCTAAAACTTGAAATATCTGTTGAAGAGAGCTTCAGGCCCCAGTTTTGTCTGAACTCGATATACTATCCTCACACATAGCTAGATAAGTTTACTTTGATATTCGTTCGAGTATAGCTACATACAGTGATCCGTCTTTTTCACGGTTCGAACTCGGTATTAACTTCCCTAAAGTATTTCTCCACAGAACATAAGCGGACTTGATATCAAAAGCGAGAAAATATGTAACCAACACGTGGCTAGGCTGCTTTGTTATGCAAATAATATACATATTTTTCTTCTATACATATTGTAAAGTCACTTTTCATGTCCACGCGGACCGCGTTGTTCTTTTAAACTCGGGAATGAAAATATGCACTTTTTTCAGTAGTTATATATGTAATACTTTAATATTTAAATTAGTCAATAAAGAAATCGTATGAGACAGGGGCGGGTCGCCAACAAAATGTCTTGCTACGGTTGTCGGTAATGCCAAGGCCGAATTTACTACTAAATCCCTCAAACAGCTTAGACGGAAAATGTCGTAGGTGTTTCTATTATAAAGGAATTTGCTTCGAGAGCCGACTGAAGGAAAATACAAATAGTGTCTGATGTTTATTTTCCTGTGAATATCTTCTTTTATGATAAATCTATTGACATCACGATAAAAATATTTTAGAACGCCGTCGTATCGCATTTTATGGAGATTTTATGACCCGATATCATGACGATGAAATGATTAACGCTGCCAGGTGGGCACTCTGGGAGATAAATGCTTGATTTCCGATTTTATTTATTTTTAAAATCCGAACGTCACGAGTGATATACGAAAGTTTATCTCAAGGCGCTGGTCGGGTGCCCTTAGGTCCGCTAGTGTTGGCACGTCGCCAACTCTGAGGGTTCCAATGAGAAAAATACGCCACCATCAGATAGGAAATAGGTACATTAAATATACGCGTTTTAATGGAGGTTGTTGAATTATTATTTTATTCTGCTGGTTTTGCGGTTCCGCAGCGCGCCAATACGGCTTGTGTTATAGTTAATGTTACGTCACGGCGCGGTAAGTTCGCGTTATTCGGTTTAATGGTGCTCCAGAAAATATAATCGTTCTTGTGACGTAATCTTAAAGATTTTTGGGGAGTGGAGGCCGTGACGTAACAAGAACAATTGTTTTTGACACGACTGATGGCTCGACTTACGGGATTTTATGTTTCTTTGTGTTCTCTTCATTGTATTTTATTCGCTGCTTTACTTTACACAACGATCGAAAGTAATTGGCTCTGTTGAAGGATTTCGTTTTAATTCCTGTTGTACCTACATAATATATGTATAAATGATTTATCAATAGAATCTAAGTAAACGATTTTTAATAAAAATGTAGCTTGTAATATACGACCTACGTTGGTTTCGTAAATAACAAATCTGCTGACACTTGTAACCGCTCTGCGGAAGCTACAATGCAATCCAATTCAAGCGAATTGCACCGTTTATATCTCTTTGTGGTATTCACCGGCCGCCAGACGGCTGTCGTCCGACAGCCGGACGGCCGGCCGCCAGCCGCCTGTTCAGGTGCCCACTTTGCGTGTAAGCGACGTCGGCGTCGATTCGACTTAACCAATGTACAATCGCAGAGGATTTGTACCACTAGACTAACAGCTGGTGGCAGTTGAAACAGTTCTGTAAACTAACTTTATTTCTGACGTAAGTCTAAGAGATTAATCTGTATCAAGATGATGTTTAACATATCCATTTCAGTTTCTGGCATTGCTATCATAAAGGTTACGATATCATACATATTAAAATTCAATACGTAAAAAAAAATGTGTTTAATAAAACGGTTGATTTCTAATTTGTTTCTTATTTTCATTTTTAAGAATGGTTTTTTAATTTTTTTGCGGTGCCCTACAGGGTCCATAATTGCACCTTAGCCATTGTAACACCATGGAATCGTTGTAGAATACAAATAAAGATATATGAGTATTAAATAGCAAAACTTAAACAGCTTTATACATAAATTCGAAAACGGGTAAAACAGCTGTCAAGTAGTAACTTCTTATATTATGTCTAGTTAACACGTCATAAACACAATAATATGACAGCTGTCAAAACTTTTTTCTATAACATGTTCTTTTTTTTAAAACCACTTATAAACGTAACCTTCTGCGATTCCACTTTACTAAATCCTCCTTTAAATTTGTTCCTCTTTTATTTTTCTTTTGTATTAAGTTCTCAGCGGGTGTTGGGACAGGAGGCAGCAAACGTTTGTGATCACACCTCGCTTTATTGGTTCGTGTTTTCATTAGGTATGGTAATCGATCCCGGTTTGTGGAGCCACGCGAGTGTGTCAAGCGTTAGTGGCAAGGTTTAGACGATTTTATCGAGACTACATATTTAATTTCTCGTTTGCTGGGGGTGTTTTTTCTGTGTAAAACGATTTGAAATTGGAAGACGCCTTGTTTTTTTTCTTATGTGATTAGAGCTTTACAGTTTTTTTGCTACGGGGATTACATTTTTATTTTTTACAGGAGCACCAAGGTAACTGACATGGTTCCAATAATTGCCAAACTTAAGTGGCAGTGGCAGATCATCTGTTCTATCCATCTGCCCATGGGGCTGAGAGGTTTTAGATTGGCGACCGCGCACCGAAAGACGGAGAGTTAAAAGACCTCCCACAAGGTGGAACGATGACCTTATGAAGATCGTAGGAATACCTGGATGCGAAACCACAGAACCGTTCTTAGTGACAGAGCTTTGGGCTATGCTATGTCCAGAAGATAACGTTTTACGGCTGAAATGATGATGATGGATAATTTTGTTAGGTGCAATAAACAGACCAAAACGTTTAATAATCTTATGAAAAATCATACAGTCATTAATATGTATGGCAAACATCCGTAAATTAACAAAATGAATTTAGTAATTATACTTAGTGACAATGGTCATGACAAAAATCCCTAATTTAAAACTATGAATTGAGTAATTATTTATCACACTGACTACGGTAATCCGATTAACAAATAAACAGATTGAAATTCAATTTTCACGAAATAAATTGAGGCGTTTAAATGAATTAATTGCACCTACTTGTTCCAACGTTGAATAATTTCATAATCAACATTGCTAATTACTGACAAATACGGCGTAAATGGAATCCGTAGTCACGTTGCATAGCAACCAATCAACACGAGCATATCAATTATTTTTCAATTAAGTCATCAAGTACTCTATTACTCGAAAATAGCTGTCTGTTGCAAGATGGGGTGGTTAATTTGGCACCCAATTGGTCCAAGCATATTTAAATAGTCTCTTCTATAATACTAATCCAGACAACACAGTCAAAAGTAAAACAAAAGCAATAAAATATGTACTGGCTTATGGACCTACAGTCTGATTGGCTTCTCATAAAAAAAACAAAAACAAATAAACCCGCCAAAAGTAAAAAGCGAGCCATTTCTTTCACTATTGAAACGTCGACTTCAATAATTGAAGTCCGTTTTATTAAACTGGCTCAACAATAAATAATAAGAGAAAAATAAAATGCGACAAAACGAAACGGATTATTGCAGTTCTCGCAGGGTTAAACTCTGTATTATTGCTTTTTAGGGTTCCGTTGCCAAATGGCAAAAAAACGGAACCCTTATAGATTCGTCATGTCTGTCTGTCCGTGTATGATACAGCCACTTTTTTCCGAAACTTTAAGAGCTATGCTGTTGAAACTTGGTAAGTAGATGTATTCTGTGAACCGCATTAAGATTTTTACACAAAAATAGAAAAAGAAAACAAAAAATTTTGGGGTTCCCCATACTTGGAACTGAAACTCAAAAATGTTTGTTTTATCAAACCCATACGTGTGGGGTATTTATGGATAGGTCTTCAAAAATGATATTGAGGTTTCTATTATCATTTTTCTCTAAGCTGAATGGTTTGCGCGAGAGACACTTCCAAAGTGGTAAAATGTGTCCCCCACCCCACTGTAACTTCTAAAATAAGATAATGGTAAAACTAAAAAAAATATATGATGTACATTACCATGTAACCTTCCACCGGAAATCAGTTTGAACGAGATCTGGTAAGTAGTTTTTTTTAATACGTCACAAATCGTAAATCGCAATTTACCTTTCATTCAGTCAACTCAAATATAAAAATTTAAAAAAACCATTTAATTTTATAAACATAAACCTTATGCATAAACCGTGAATACCTACAGTTTTGTACGGAACCCTCGGTGCATGGGTCCGATTCGCACTTGGCCGGTTTTTTTAAAGCCAACCTGTTGTTTGCGCTTAGTGGAATTATTAAGAATATTCTTTTAATATTAGGATTTTCTTTGGTATCAAAGTTTGCAGAGATACTCGTTAAACTTTCTCACTTATCAGTTGATTGTTTCAGTCGAGAAAACAACCGTTTCGCTTTAGTTCTCGAGCTTCGAGACTTGCGAATGTACCTACTAAGGGAATATACATTTGCCCTTCACCGTTCTAAGTCGCTCGGAAAGTGTCTATAGTGACAAGAAGAGTGGACTCACAAAATAATAATGGCGTTTCTATGGAAACCAACTCAAGTCCCTTGTTACATTGTATGCTTCAGAGATGACAAACGAAATGATAATGCGACAATATTTTTAATTTAACACGGCAGGGCGAATTTACGATTTTAATGTTTGGGTGTAACATAATTTAAGGCAGAAAATATAGTAGGAACATAACATACTCAGTCTATAACGTTCCCTGCTGGGTCACAGGTGTCCTCGCAATGTGATAGAGTAGGTCGCAGTCTACCACGCGGGCCCAGTGCGGATTGGTTTCTCAATTTCTGGTTCTAAGACCTGTTTCCTCACTATTTTTTCTTCACCGTTTTGGGAGCAGTGGTGATTAAGTTAAATACAGAAACTAAGGTGCCTGCCTAGGTTTGAACTCACGACTTCAAACTCGTAAGTCAGGGCCGAAACCCCTGAGCCTCTGCTTCTAATGTAGGAACGTTTATGATTAAATAAATTTAGGGAAACGTAAAAACATAACCTTCATAAAAAGACACCGCCTCATGACAAGAAACTACATATGTGTACTCCTTTCGAAACATTGCATCAAGACGGAAATCCGCTACGCAAGCAGAAAAAAATATTTTGGCCGTTGCATGTAAATATCCTTACCCTCATTTCATATTATGCCAGCAGAAAAATAAGGGCGCACATGCACGAATCGTTAAGATATAACCCGGTTCATTTGCTATTCAGCCGTTCGTTATTCTTCCTCTCCGTTGACACTATTCATTCCCTGAATTTTAAAAAACTGCAACGGAATGAATGCTAACTGCCTCGGTAATGTCGTTCTCTATTCAAAACTTTATTCCGAAATGTTTTTGTTTATTTATTTGTGCCAATTTTAATTGGGTTATTTAAGTAGTGGGCCGGTGGTTGACCCGTTTCTTAACAGCCGGGTTGGCTGCGGCGGATTTTGAGAAGGCTTCCGTTTTTTTTTTTTTGTTTCCATGCCTTTTGTGAAAGCTGTTTGTAAAGGAAATTTGGCTATGACATTGCAAATTCTGTGATACGTTACTTTTTAAATTTAATAAACTTTTAAGAATATTTTCGTCGAAATGAGCACTGGGCTAATTACAATAGCCAAATAAGTTAAGACAGTTGAAACCCTATAAAAAAAACTATAATTTTAGTAGGTTTAAATGCTCCTATTTTTTTTTACTTGTGTTTCCTGTGCATTTCAGAATTAAAATAAAATTCTTTATTTCTTATACAGGCAGTGTTTTTGTAGTCACCAAATCTAGTACCCTTATTGATGTCCTTACTTATTACTGTAAGGCTCTCAGAATACTCTTGATAAAAACCTTACAATACACACGACACATTCATCTCCGACACTAGTGCCAGCCGTTCTAAAGGTTAACAGCCTAGCTGATGCTCAACAATATCGAACTTAAACAGTTCGATATTGTTGAAAAATTCCTTCAAAACGTGACCAACAACAATCCGTAGTTCTTACGAGGCGTTGGACTGGCGTCGGTAGCTCGGTAATACCATTTTGAGCTAGCAATATTGTTTAGCTTAGAAACGGTTTTATTTTTACACGCTTTAAATTAGCTTCACTTGTCTGTATGTTTGTTTGTAACCGAATCCATATAGCGCGATTTTAACCCACTTTAAACGACCACATTTCATTTAATCTGTAGACTTATCGAGGACCGATGACAAAACTATAATTTCATACATTTGTGCCATTACCCTTGCCAGGCTTGCCAGGACAGCAAAAAAACTGTCTTCGAAAACTACGCTGACATACGTCACAAACTACGCTGACATACGTCTCAAAATTCGAAACACAAAAAAATAGAAAATAAATAATAGTTTAAAAAACTTAAATACACGCTTCCATAGAAAACTAAACTAAAAAGTAGAAAAATAATGTAAAAAAGCGTGGGGTGCCTGATATCAATAAAAAAATACCTTAAAAAGGACCCCACGCTTTTTTTCCATTATTTTCTACTTTTTTAGCGTGTTTTTTAGTTTTCTCAAACTATTATTTTATTTTTGGTAATGACATCTCGCAGGTGAGGTTGTCGGCTTCTTAACCAGACTTGCCTGTGGCTATCTTAATAAATGAAGTCTTCCAGCCAGAGCTAAACTTAAAACTAGAGAGACTACTCGCTAAGGCCACCCCCTTTTTGGGTTCGGACCTCGACTTAGAGCAGCGCTGGTAGATGGCAGCAAGGGACGGATTGGAACGGAATTGGCTAAGAAACGTTTCGTTGGCAGTAAGTTAAGAGTTCGGGTTAATTTGTTTTGTTTTTTATTTTAACTTCTAAGGAGTGATCAAGACTCTGATTAGTAAATTGTCTAATGAAGGCTCCTGATTGGTGTAGTAAATTAACAATTAGTCATCAAAGAAGTCTTTATGGTATCTGGTAATACATAAATCGTTATAAAAATTTAGAAATCGGCGTGTCCTAAAACCAAAAATTTTAAGGTATGTGACATTCATCACCAGCGCAACCCTTTCTTCTCACACAGAGGAGGCCTGTGCCTCAGCAGTGGGAACATTATGAGCTGATGATGGTAAAGCCTCATGTTATAGCAGCAGGGGTGCCCTAGTGGTAACAGCCGTGACTAACGAGTTGTAGTTCTTAAGTTTGAATCCAGACAGGTGCACTTCACTGCTCTCAAAACGGTGAAGGAAAACATCGTGAAGAAACCGACGTGTCCTAGAACTAAAATTTATATATAATAGAATTTTTAGTTCTAGGACACGTCGTTCTAGGTTTGATCGTTGGATCAACCCGCATTAGCCCCCGTAGTGGATTATGGCCCACTTTCTGTCATTCAAAGAGGTCTGCGTCACGGTATAATGGACTGCATTAATGCTAAAGCCATATGTTATAGTGGAATATCGGGGTTTAGAAGCAACGGGCTGGGTGAATGCATTGCTCCATATATATAATTATTATGTGCATCGCCCTATGGCGCGTCGTCACGCTATCTATGTGGTTTGATAGCGGATACAATATCTGTATAAAGTCACAAAAGCCTCGTTTACGCGTCTCAAATTTATATTATAAATGGTAAGGTTGTTCATTTAAGTAATCTTAGGAGGAGAGAAAATACACGCAAATAAATTATTTCTTTTTTCTTTACTGATCTGATTCAAAAAGTTCTTTCACTGGTAGACTATGACCAATGTTTAATGATATCACAAGAATGGCAGTCGCGGAAGCTGACGTTAATAGGTATACGTCTAGTTTCTTGTAAATCTCTTTCGTTTTATTACTAGTAGATTCAGACAATTATATATAGGTAACAACGGTTACTTTTCTATATAACCAACATACCATTTCATCATATTAACAAAAATACCATCTTTTAAAAGTTTGGTAAGAACTAGTCACAGCTGCACCACCTTACTAGTTACCGCTGCTTAAGATGACCCGGCCCGGCTGGCTATTAGTTATTTTTATATCCATAAATGTATATTTTCGTCAAAATACATGTATGTACTTCTATAAAACTTGATCTCCTTAAACTAACTCCTTGACAATTTATATTTTTTATCAGCATTCCTACAGCATCGTATGCCTTTAAAAATCCCTCTTAAAATGCACATCGTTCCTGCATATTTTCGTTTCTATTCAGCCCTGCCTCTCTGCAGCGCATCCGGTGTGGAATGACCGGCGTGCGGTCAGCGGTGTTCGCAACGCGCGTACTAGGGGTGCAACTTCCCTTTTAGTGGAGGCCTATCTATATCTAGCCACTGTGAAAGGCTAAATGAAACATGCCATTAGGCACCACTTTTGTGCTGTCTACTGCTAACGTATAAAACGTGGCCTGGATCATCCCGGATATCAAGAACTTTTCACGATGTCGAAGTCAAAATATGTCTCATTATTAGTTTTTGCTCAAGACTTTCTCGCACACAACTTGAACCCTTGTTTGACCCGTTCTTGGGTAGACTATTAAAAAAAGATTTTGCGCATACTTACCACTTTTACGCCACTGTAACGTGCCTGCTAGGGCAGGACGATTAAAAAATACAAAAAGATGGTAGGTACATAAGTAAATTAAAAATATAATAAATTATACAATATTTCAAATATAGCTAGCTCCAGCAGAGGCTGGCGTGAGTTCTGATATATCGAGCGCGTATTCAATTCTAGCCCGCCTAAAGAAAACCACTATCCTGGTAGCTCCCAAGTCGTAGCTGACCGGTGTCAGTCAGGTAGGTGGGTAGGTGTTCCAGCGGTGAATAGGGCAGCTTGCAGGTGGTCCAGCCACAACCCTTGCTGCGGCGGTAGTAAAGGTCCCTTCCGGTACGGAAGACGTTCGAAAAGTGCTGATCCTCAGCTTAATTTGAATAAATGACTTTTAATATTTTTTTTGTATTGGTTTGGGGACTGGGATTACTTCCTGCACTTAGTCTTTCAGTAAACCATTTGATTGTACGTGGGGCATGGTAGCTGTCGTTGGTTCATTCCAATCAGCCCACCTCGCTTCAGAAGATTTGGTCTCCTACTCTGATCAAAACATAAGCAAAAAATTTGGATGACCTGACGGCTACTGATTATTGAAATATATCCATAAAAAAACACAAAATATTTAATTTCACACAAACCTACATGGGCACTTATGAAGCGTTGAAGATAGGTGCACCGTTACAATTGGTTGATGCCTATGGAGAAGAGCCGGCAAAAAACTCCATGGTTACTCTTTAAAAAATAAATTGTCTTTTAAGAGGACACAAAAGATAGTATAAACTTGTTAACAAATACCAAGTACTTACTAATACGAAAATAGTCTACAAATTTGCAGTCTGCAAGGCATTCGTAAATTTTAATCATCATCATCATCATTTCAGCCGTAAGACGTCCACTGTTGGACTTAGGCCTCCCCCAATTTGGGGGCTTTGCCATAATCGCCACGCTTGGCAGGTGGGTTGGCGATCGCAGTATGGTGGTAAAATGCATAGAGAACGCTGCTGCCTATTCTCTAGTAAGTCCCTTAGTCGCCTTTTACGACACCCACGGGAAGAAATGGGGTGGTGTTATTCTTTACGTCAGGCACCACACGGTACCTACCGGTAAATTTTAATATTATATCGTAAATAAGTAACGCCATATTATAAAGCGTTTCTTTTCTCTTTTAACCATAAAGACAGTGTTGACAAAGACCACGTTGTAACCACAAAACTGTCGTTAAAAGGATCGTAAAAATTCAGTTGTTACTGCCATCACATACCTACCACACGCGACCACATATTGACACTGTGTACGAGTGACCATTGATGAGGCCACGTGGTCGTTGGCGACAAAATATTACAACCTGTATCATTTTAAATACTGTCATTATTTAAAGGGTCTTTTCTGCTATTCGTTTTACTAGTACTCCTGTTTCATACATTAAGTCCATAGGCATTGATTCATGTTGCTTAAAACTTTCTAGATCGGAGATTTTTTAAGTGGCGTTGATTTGGGCAAAGGTAGCTGCTAAATGGTTAGGTGAAGTAAACTTAATCTAGGCCTTGCAGACTACAGATTTATAGATCATTTTCTAATTCATTAAGTACCTAGTACTTGTTGACAGGTCTACACTGAAAATATTGTATAATTCAAATATTTTCAAAAGAGTAACCGTGGAGTTTCTTTCCGGCTCTTATCTATAGGAGACGACCAATTTGAATCGCGCAACTAGCTTCTGAGTCTTTAGCCATTATTATAAGTGCCCATGTAGGTTTAGGTGAAATAAAATATTTTGCTTAATTGAGTCACAGGTGCATAATCAATTTATGTTATTACTAAATAACTTAAACATTTCGAGTACACGAGTAGATAAGCAACTATTTTTCCAGCTCCCAGAACTGCTAAATACTTAAGCAACAGAGAAATGATTACAATATTTTTTATTAAACCGAAACTACCCAAGAAATATCACAACTACCTCCAGGCTAATACGAAGCTTACGCTTCTTAAAGAATTTCTTTCTTCGGACAAAAGTTCTATACAACCGCTCTCCATTATGAGAACTCGTTAAGACTCAAAAGTTGTAAGTTGAAAAGTATTGTGTTACCTCTAAAGCCACATGTATGTAGTTACACGAAGGGGGAACAGTTTGTCCGACGATTGCTTGCAGATGGGCTTTGTTCAGTTTAAGACTTGCTTGAATCATAAGGTCTCTGTTCAAAAAGACTTCATGATAGTTGGTATGATCATATTACTTTCAGTAAGTATGTGTGACGCTGTAATTAAAATTTGAGCTTTGTCACTGGAATAGCAACGGTTCGTTGAGCTCCATAACTTGAGTTGAGGTACTCGATTATTTACGATTTCTTGCACAGACTTACTGGACAGATCCACTCACTGTAATTTTGTTTTGTTCTTTTCTAAGAAGATAGATAGTAATGGTTCTCACACGATCTGACCAAAATTATGTCGGGAGTTTAAATGAGACCGACCCTGAGAATGTTTTACCATTTCTTCTTAGGGTAGTAAGATAGGTTTCGACTCCATCTAGCTTTTTTTTAAATTGATGTGTTATGTGATAAGCCTAGTTTTCATTTCATGTTTGCGGTATTTCTGGCATAACTGTGTATCAGTGATGGTGGCCACTAAATGAAAATAATTATTTTTGGTATGAAAGAAATACTGGTTAAAGGTTAAATATTTTTATTGGAAGCGAAATAATAAGAGTTTAAGTAGATTTTTCAGAATCGGTCTTTTACCTAAATATAAGCAGAATTGGCCCAGCGCGGGAACAGTGGTGGCTAGGTGGTAACGACCTCGACCTACGAGTTGCAGGTCGGGGGTATGAACCCAGGCAGGCGCTTTATTCCTGGAACCACTTCCACCGGGGTCATTAGTCCACTTTGTTGTAGGCCTTCCAACTCTACGTCTTCCGGTACGCGGTCGCTACTCCAAAACCTTTCGGCCACATTGGCCATCTGTTCTGCGAGCAAAGTGCTCTGCCCACTGTGATGAACGCTTAACACTTAGTCTTGTCAATTTGTTTAAACACTTATATTGTTGGAAATAGAGTTCAGATTTCTATCAGCTTTATTTCACTACTCTCAAAACAGTGAAGGAAAATATCGAGAGGAAACTGGAATGAACTGAAACCAAAAATTCGGAGACTTGTTTCATCTACCAACCCGCATTGAGTCCCGGATCACAGCTCACTGCCTCTCAAAGAAAGAACGTCTGTGTCACAGCAGTGGGAACAGTGGCTGATAATGAAAGAAAAGAAAGAAAGAAAGAAAATACATTTATTCAGCACAGTTTAAAAGGCACACAATAGGTATACAGCAGGAAAGAGTAAAATATAATATAATATAATATATAATGCTGAGCAGATTATGTGACACTAGTTTACGATTTGATGATAAACAGTTTTCGGGACAAACACGTTTACCGATAGATAAGTACACTTTTTCTAATTTGTATTTAATATTGTGAACATTAAAGGCTATTTATCATAGTCCTTTTCAGCATTACGGGACAATTAAATGGAAAACTCGCAACATATTTGAATGAGACGGAGACCTTTGACCTCCATCTAACAGGAAAAATCTTTGATCGTCCCAATATCTTATAGGACAATACAATACTGCCATATCAAAAAAGTTTTGTACATCCGTCGCTTAGTTCTGATACAACAGAAATATACACTAATAACATGAAACTATAGCGTAGATTAATATGGGCAACCCCATTCCGTCTTGCGCCGTCTAAATGGTTCTGTTAGCCATAGAAATCTGAACTTTATTTCCAACAAAATAAGCGTTTAAACAAATCGACAAGACTAAGTGTTAAGCGTTCGGTTATTTGAAAGTTTCACCAAGTTGTTGGAGCAGTTGAAAGTTCTGTAGACAGAGATCCACGGTGTATAAATGAGAACGATTTTAAGTTAGCTATTTATGTTTTTAATGCAGCAAGAGGGGATCGTGAACTGAGTGAGTCTCGAAACCACACGGACGCGAAAGAGTTTGGTTAGTGAACTGATAAATAGTTTAATAAATACTGCATTTGACACAGTTTACTCGTTCACCCAGATAGGAAAATAGGAAGTCAGGAATAAAACCAAACGGCGACATTACACGAGTTTCATAAATAATGCGACCACTATTGTAAAACCGCCTTTTCCGACAAATCGCTTAGGCTCGTTGAGCACGACAACCGTAACATTAGCAATATAACACTAATTTAGCTCTATTATGGAAATTCTTGAAACGCCAATGTAGAGCCCGACTTTTTATTCCAGAAATAAAATCAAGCTGATTTTTCTACCGGACAGCGATGGATGTTTTGTACTCTCAAGTTCATAATGAAAATGTATAAAATGGTGTTATAGCTCCCCGTCTCGTCGACGATACCGTAGCGTTCATGATATGTGGCTGGTATTTTTCACCCTTTAGCTATTAACCGCCGAACGCCACCCGATGCTGGACCGTCGGAATTAAATGCATGACCGATTACTTCACGCCAGGATAACAAATAGTAGCACTGACGGGGTCGGTCAATAATATATCTATGATAGCCACAATGGCCGTCGAGTGCTCACCAATGTGGAAAAAACATTTCAAGCCTCGACGCTTTTGAAATGTTTCATTTAAAATTCCGAGACCCGATTTGTGTGAGTGTGGAGTCAAGTTCGAAAACGATTTCTGTATTTTGATCAATTCTTTTGTGATTGAGAAATGACGATAAAAGCTGCTTAGGACAGCTCAGTATAATAAAGTTATATTAAAGAATAGACTCTTCAATCCTATTTCTAAAAAGAGCCGTTTCATCTACTTCAGACACATTTCTCGCCGTCGATGGTAAACATCTTCAGTAGACAATAAGCGAGTGGCTCTCTTCTAAAGAGCCATTCTTGGCGGGAACTTTGACCAGACTAGTACTCGAAATTGCAATATCCGAGACACATGACCTCTTAGACATACAGTGCACATCTAGGTCAAAAAAATAGCGCAGTCGACTGGAAAATTTTGCTGAACATCCGAATACACTAGCTTAAAATATTGCATAGACTGCCAACGTTCCGATATATCACTTGTAGGAAATCGCATTAAAAAATGGAATACTTAAAGATTTGCATTGTGGAGTTTGTTACGGTTACATGTACTATAGTTAATATACAGGATTAAATAGTGACTTGAAATAATATTTATTAAAACTGTGGATAGAAAACTTGAGATTCATCAATATTTTTTTTGCACGACTAAAAGATTTAGTTGCGGAGTCAGAGGGCAATATACCCCCCTAACTGTGTCACTAAGAGATGTTTATGATAAACCCTTTAATTTAATATCAGGATGGCAACCAGTCAGTTATCTTTCAAAGTCAAGGTACGTGAACGTATTCGTCAGAAGTTGGCAAAATCATTCTTGCGCTGATTTGTTTGACTCGTTTTCTTCTCTATCAATCGTTATTTCTCCTGACACTGTTTATATATATATACACACACGCACACACATATTGTGTATTAATAGTTATTATTTTGCGAAAATCTATCCCTTATGTTGAACTTGCCATGTTTTGGTTCTGCATCACCCTAAAGTTGACTGATAGAAATTGTCTCAGTTATTATATCCGCCTGTGTACAGCCTTTTATCTTGTACATAAAGATTTAATAAATAAATAATGAAAAGTATGTCAATTAAAAACAAACAAAGACCGTAAATTCTAAACGGAACCACACAATTCCCATACACGCACAAGCACCCTAATAGATTTATCTCATGTTAGCTTAGCCCCCGGATCCGTTCATTTGCCGCATTCCACGCACTGTAGTCCTCGGAATGCGGACGTGGCTACAGCTGGTTCACTCACGTCCACTATGCTTACACGCTGGACTACAATGGCCACTCTTCGGTATTGGATCTCAGTTTCCATTTATGTTTGCTTTAGATGAATTTGCTGTTTAGACTACCTACTGGTTTAACTGTAAATGGTACATAATAAATGTATGTAATTTAACGTAGATTGTTTTTAATACGGAAAGTATTAAAAATAATACTTTCCTTCATTTCATTGATTTACCTAATAATGTATGCGCCAATCTATACTATTATTATAAAGCAGAAGAGTTTTTTTGTTTGTTTGGTTGAACGCGGTAATCTCAGAAACTGCTGGTCGGAATTGAAAAAATATATTTAGGTCGAGTACCCTATTTATTGAGAAAGGTTATAGGCTATATAACATTACGCAATGATCAAAAGGAGCGGAGCAGGAACAAAAACTGGCAGGCAATTCGATGCGACGGGAAAGGTCAGGGGAGCCCTGCCAGGGTCGCGAGATTTGTTCGAAAGAGATACCGTGGTCCTGGCACATGGGCAACTGAAGGAACAACGATGGGATTTAGTCAGTAAAAGTCTGACACGCCCTCCCGCTCCGCCCAAGAGCGGGACGTCATTTGATGATTTCCCAACCACAAAATAAAAGGGTCAAGGGAGCAAACATTTGACGCGGACGAAGTTACGGGTAGAAGCTAGTACTGAATTTGTTTATTGCAATCCAGAATGTGAATTTAGGTGGAAGGTTTACAGAGACATTGCAGACTCTGTTAGGTGTGCCTAACATAGTCTGCAATGTCTCTGTAAACCTTGAATTTTTGTTTTACAAAGCTGTGGCTTTGTAAACAAAAAATTCTGAAATCAATAATTACTGTTTGTTTACCTATGCTAATGAAATAACAAGGTCGTTTTCTGCCTATTAAAATATTTAATACGTTAAGTGCCTACCGAAGTTTTTACTTTCCATCAACATCAATCTGCTTAACTTTTTCCCAAGTTGGGGTCAGCATAGAGTCTAACCGGATGCACCTGTATTTTACATAGAGCGACTGCCTATCTGACCTCCTCAACCCAGTTACTGGAAACACACTTCTTGGTAAGACTAGTTGTTAAATTTATAGGCTTCTAACTACCAATAAAGGCGTATTCAGCTGAACAACCAAAATAAACTCGTTTTGTAGGATCAGCAAAATCTTCTCACTGTTAATTAATACACATTTTTTTATAATTAACGACCTTTTAAATTTGAAACAATTAAACGATAATTTCCCCATGAAATGAAATGCTGTGTTTCATTTTATTTTCGGCGAATGAGGTATTTACTGTGTAAACTTAACACCACGCTTCCATAATAAAGCTGAGCGGAAAATTTAATAATTTATCGGCACCAGTAAAGAGAAAGTGAACATTGTTAAATAAATTGTGTATTTTATTTAAAATGTTTAAACGGCTTTTTTATTTTCAGCATAAATATTGAAAATTGTTTCACATTTTGCATTTAAAAGTCAATTTATTATTATTTATTGCGAATATTTTGTTGAAACGTTTTCGAATCGGAATTTTACTGGTGGTAGAGACTTGTGATAATTCCGAAGTGCTTTGTATGGAAAAAAGCACAATTTTATTCAGTTTCAATTAAGCAGATGTACGAATTCAATTAAGCACACATTATAATAACGTCTGCCTTGTTGGTCTAGTGGGGCTCGCCCCCCTATAATTGGGGAAATGGTTGTAAAGGTACACCTCTGCTCAACTCGTCGGAGAAACAAGGTGTGATGTTACGTTGGCGTAAAAATATGTGAAGATAATATCTTCACATATTTTTAGTTATCGTATCAGTCAATCGACAGTGGTTCATGTATTTCGATCGAAGATACGGAGATATTGAAAACAGTTTAAAAATATTTATTTGTAGTTTTTGTTTAAAAAAAATACATATACCACGCCTTCTTGCTATGGAAGATTGGGTGGAGGCAGAAAGTACGGAATGTCAACTGCGAAGAACTTTACAAACTTTGCTTCAAAATAAAAATGTACCTACATTGTCTTGTTGTTTATTACTACTTAATTGGTTCTAACAATTATTTTATAGGCTTTTGTCAGTAAAATAACGAATAAACAATTTAGGGAATCAAAAATAAAAATCCAGAAAAAAACAGAATAATATATGTGATTTTTGAAACATAATATATGATTTTTCATTTTGCATTATTGCTAAGATGTGCATGTGTGAGAATTAAACAAAAGTCGATCGCAAAACGGTTACGCAGATAATGTACATAACGTATATTTTGTATCTACAGACACGACGACACAGACCGTATCGGTACTTCGTCCGTATAGATATAAAGGAATGCAGATGCCAGACGCAAACCAGCTTGGCAACATTGCACTACCCCCACGGAAGATGGCACGTTGTCCACACCGGGTCTTTATAGATTCACAAATAAATCATCATCATCATCATCATTTCAGCCGTAAGACGTCCACTGCTGGACTTAGGCCTCCCCCAATTTGGGGGGCTTTGCCATAATCGCCATGCTTGGCAGGCGGGTTGGCGATCGCAGTATGGTGGTAAAATGAAAATGATAGAGAACGCTGCTGCCCATTCTCTAGTAAGTCCCTTAGTCGCCTTTTACGACACCCACGGGAAGAAATGGGGTGGTGTTATTCTTTACGTCCGGCACCACACGGTAGACAAATAAATATCAATCCTTAATTCAAAACCTACACAAAGCTTACATTCAATCGCTATCACACAAAAAAAGAATATTTTAACTCGACTATTTTCATTGTTCAATGAACTTTATAATAACAATAAAAATTGTTCGTTTATCTCGATCTTGATTCGACTAACATTCCCACCCCCTCCTACCCTAATAGCTAATGCCAAGATATACGTACCTATGTAGTGTTTACATGCCAACCAATTAACAGCAACCACAACACAGCTAAACGTCTAATAGTCCGTAGGTCATGCACACATGCGTGAACATGCAATAATGGAACATGCGTCACCTTAAGAACGGGTCATTTATCGTCGACAAAGTAGTCACCTAACGTAGTATAGTCTACTACAATTAACGACATTCTTCAGCGTCATACATCAAAGTTGTCTAACAAAATCCTGAACTGCATAGCTTTTAAAAACCCGCTGAAAGTATACCAAAGCAAATAGAATTTCAATTCGGTTTCTTGTGTGTAACCTGAAGACGAAAATGTACGGGTCCCCATTTAAAAAGAACGTTTCAAGGACACGGTAAGCTGAATTTTACGGCTTAGCTACACTATTGATTTTGGTCGAATAACAGCTTTTGGTGTAAGGTTTGAATGGACGGACATAATATCATAGTATCATACACACGATCGACTGAAATGATGGCTTTTTCATGAATTGCGGGTTTTAATGTCAGACAGCAAAGTAATTTTGTGTGTTTTATTTTTAGTATCCGTTTTCAATTACGCTCGAAATATGTAGAACAAATAGATTAGGTGCTGTAGATTAGTCTAGTCAATAGTGAAAAGAAATCAGTGTGAGAACCGTGGAGCGTTTCAGACAAAAAAGCTAGTTATCTAGAGCCAATCCGGAAGAATTCTCAAAGATGTTCTCGAACATCTGTTTAAAGCCCGGATCTTATCCAGCTGCAATCAAAAATTAAACGGACCAAACCCACTTAAGGCGGATACCTTTTCGCGAAACTATGCTTGATTTGACCCACTTCTTCGGTCGAGGCGAAATAGCATATTCATTTAAAGTGACGCCATTACAAGTGACCGGTAATAAATTAAAAGGCTTGCACTGTGCAGTCACGTAGGTAACATTTTATTCCTGAACGTCTTGAACTAATTAAAGTTACAATTAAATCTGTTAAGAACAATAGTCAAAGCTTGCACAAAAATCTATTATATTCTGCAGCTATTCAAAAGCTTGTCTCGGGTTTCTCAGCTGTTTAAAATCCACAGAATTAATTATTTGAAGGTTTTTGCAGAGTTCCCACTTATTTCAAAGAGTGTAGAAGCTCTGTAGTAAACCGGCCCCGCGGGGGCTAAACGATGTGGTGGGTTTTTCAAAAGGAAATAAGCTTATTATTCTATTGCGAGATTTTCTAAAGCTACCCCGTGGGTGGCGTATGGATTAAAAAGAAATAGTTATGATATGCAAAAGACGGAAATCTGAGGGGAGAACAGTTTACCAAGCGGTTACACAATCTTTAACGAAGCGAAAAACATTAGCGAATATTATGATTTCACCTCTTAATGTCCTTTACGAGCGGTGCGTCATAGCATTTCCCAGCAGTCAACATGCTTAAGTCCTGTTTGGGAACAAGCTTCGCGTGGAAATGGATTTTTGTGATTGAAAAATAAAAACGCGACACCGACCAAAGCAAGTAATAACAAAGTTTTTATGAATACGTACGTAATTAACATTCACCTGTACTAAAGGGAGTTGTAAAGGCTGTTTGAGACTTAAAAATCTGGCGTAGTACATGAGTGAAGCCGAGTAATTTTCTCGCGTCAGCGGAGCTTTTTGCTCGTTTGCCGCAGAAAAAAAGCACTGCACAGTCAGAGCCAAGCGTAATGTAAATCTTAATTTAGAGTAACTAGGAAATATTACGCTAATACAGTGTTTTAGTTTTATCGGCAGACTATCTCGGTTCTTAACGCCTCGAAAGGCCAACGTCAATCTGTATAATTAAAATATTTGATTTAAAAAAAATATTAGCTACGGTAGCCTTGGAATGGAATCGAATCCGATAAATGGCAATAGGTTTTTTTTCTATTTTTTTTTGTAAACCTTGGCGATAGAAAATGCATTATGCAGCAACGCCAGTGGAATTTGAATATCAAGAATAAGATCCAGTCGTTTATCAAAGTCGTATTATGTTATAGTCACGCCGAATATAGTATAAAAACGGTTCTCCAGAAAATCACAAATTTAAAGAAATTCTAAGACCGTCCGTCTCGGTATTGCGGAGGGATTGCTCGGGTCTCAAGAACAGAAGTTTGTTTAGCAGTTACATCGCACGTTGATCTGCGGAGCGTCGAACAAAACACCGCAACCGTCACAACTGAACAACAGAAATGTTTTTAAATTGATTTAAGTCCAGCATATTTTTCGTCGGAAATTCAGAGTTGAGAAACTTCGTAAAATAGGATCCGAGGGAAGCGTGAATGAGAGTGGCAAATTTATTGTAACTGCGAACTGAGGGGGGTGCGGGGGGAGAGTATTGCCCCAACTCCAGCTACATCCAGATGGTAACGAATATGCCCCGTCACCCACAGCTTTCGAGTGCACCCCTCCGTTAAATAGACGTTGGCTTTTGAGAATAGCTATCTCATTTATAATAGAAACTCGGTCGTGTCCTACCAGTTATGACGAAAATCGAATGACACCCTCCCAACAGGGACTGCTCACCCAAACTTTGACAGCTGTGGTGGTAATAGCTGCATCCAGTGTTCTAGTTTCAGTCTAAAGGCAGTGAGATAAATGGTTAGAATCTGTCCAGTAGAAAATTGTTTTAAATTCTGTGTGGGCAGGCACCGCAAAGTTTCTGTTGAAGTTCCATCGGAGAGGCGATGAATAAAAATGAACAGCAAATGTACGCGAGAATTCTGCGAACCGTATTCCACAATCAGCCGGTGAAGGTGGGAGAAAACAATGCAGCGGGAGAAAAAAGAATCATTTGCCAAGAGAGCCGATACTCATCAGCCATTAGAAAAGTGGAGACCGGTTGAGAGCGCTGGAAATACGATTGTTTCCATGAAAAGGGCGCGGAGTTACGAGAAATGCAATCAGTGTCCCCGTCAGTGTTCCGATTCTTTTGTGATCGCTTAGTTGAAAGAAATGGTTAGCTGCTTTAATCTTTGAAACCTGATTGTTGGAGCTGTTTAAATTTAAAACTCATTAAAAAATATTTTCAAAATTCATGTGTTCTTATTCGGTCTAGTAGTCGCCAGTGCTACTGCTAAGCTTGAGATCCTAGAGTCAATTCTCAGGTTGGGAAGAAATGGTATTGGGCTTTTCCATTAGGTTTTGGCCAGGAGTTTGAATTACTTATCTACTTGACTTAAACGTTACTGCCAAAATGTAGGGCACTTACTATACAGGGTCAAATAAAATTTGGAGGCAATATTTTACCCACGTGTTGGGTAGTGATATCGATCTGTTCCCGAGTGATGTGCTTTGTTTATTTTGGATGTGGGAATTTGGTTTGTAGAGTGGAATGAGTGGTCCTGGCGGGTGTTAGAAGTTTAATCATGAATTTGAGCAGGCAACAGTGTTAGCTGACAGTGTTAACTTTATCTTTAAATCCATGTTATGTAATTTTGTAAACCTTTTGTGTTTGATAGCTGTGAATAACAATACATTCATAATTTTGCCAGCGGCTTCGCCCGCGTGGAGGTCTAAAATTATCCCACGGTAAAACTAATTCTTAAAAAGTATCAAAGATGTTAGTCCTGGTTTTAAACTGTGTATCAGTGTGCGAAATTTCATCCCAATCCGTTTATAGTAGATACTTGTGCGTGAGTAACAAACATTATAATACACAAACTTTTACGTGTAAAATATTATTAGGATTGGAGGAATCAAATCACGACTAACCATTCAACTATAGAAACACCTGACTTAATATGTGTGTGGGGGGGAGGGGGGGGTAAGCGTAGCGAAGAATTCCCAAGAAAGCGGCCCAGCATCGTCCGATAATGATGAGGAAAACAAGCGCAAGCGACCTTCACCCCTTTCCGTGCCAAAAATACACAAAAAATTCACGGGCGTATATCCGAATGACAAATAATATAAGCACCACACATTTCTCATAAAAAAACCGTAATTTTTAGATTCGTATTAATAACAGAAGTCAACACAGTGACACAATGTTTGGTCCGTATATCAACGTTATTAAATAGCATTATTTTTCCTATTGCACTCTGAGACGTTATTTAATAGAAATCAATTACTTTCTCAGAACAAAAGAAGTCTTTTTTGTAGGTCAGAGGGGTTATTGCATAATGCAGTATCAGTAGGAATCGCTTTCGTTTTGACAGTTGCACGACATTCATAGCGTTCTTTACGTTGCTAAGCAGACAATGTTTTCGAACATATGAATTAATGGATTAGTAATAACGGTCGAATTGATTCAGATTCTGATTAATAGTGTGTTTATCAGCTTTAAACCACCATGTATTTTTTTTCTTTTTGGTGGGAAATCATCAAATTACGTCTCCCACTCCGGGCGGAGCGGAAGGGCGTGACAGATTTTTACAGACGAAAACCCATCCGTGTTCCTTCAGTTGCCCATATGCCAGAGCCTCGGTACCTATTTCGAACTGATCTCGCGACCCTGGCAGACCACAAAAAACAAAGACCACAAAAAGAACTGCATTTCTTTACATATTGGCTTCTTAATTCAAAAGCACCATGTTAGTTTTGAATTAAGAAGGCAATATGTAAAGAAATGCAGTTCTTTTTACAAAACTAACAACTTGATCAAAAACTGTGTTATATTTTTTTTTGTATTAAGAACGTTAACCAAACCGAAATAAAGATGGAAATGCTAAATCTGGCTCTGAGCTTTAGGCTAGAACTAATGCTAGGTCTGGACTTATGTTGATGGATATTATGGACATCGGTCAGGGAAAACATCGAGAGGAAACTTGGACTTATGGATAATATCTTAGTCTGAAATTGCCAACTTGGTAATCACTGCTGGAACAATAATGGACTGTATAATATTATAATTAGTAACTTTAATTGATCAGCACAATTTTGAACATGTGAACAAAATTTTAACCTGCTCAAATAAATACAAATATTTAATTTATTGTGTTTGACGATTAAAGTTTGATTAATTTTGTTACTTTATTAATTTTTTTTAAACGATTTATTTTGTAAATTCAAATTGATTAATTTTATCTAACAACTTTGAGTGCGGAGCTAGTATTTTAAGAAGAACTTCCTTCTAATGAATGTCACCCGTCTGAATGTATTGCAATACGCTCTTGCGTTGGGATCTATAATTAACGTAAAGTTAAATATAGAAACCATTCATTTTCTTCTAAATGTCTCACTCAGAGACTGGAAATCGTTTATTTTTCATAAATTGTTCTATTTATATTAATGTGTTTGCTATTCCTGTGTTACTGTGAAAATGATTCTGTCATATTGACGTACAATCATTGTTGGATTAATTGAATTAGGAGTTTTGTCAAATCTTTGTTTTGTAATGTATCGTCAACCTCCCAATTGTATTATCACCCTATGATTGTGTGTCACCTGCGGAGTCATTGCATTACACACTAACACAGGAATTGGATCTAATTTTGACAGTACCGAGTTACCGTGGCCCTGCCATATGGGTAACTGAAGAAACACGGCTGGGTTTTAGTCAGTAAAAGTCTGACACGACCTCCCGCTCCGCCGAGAGCGGGAGAGGTCATTTGTTGATTATCCACCAACAAAAAAGAAACAAAAAAAAAATGTTGACAGTTAAATCACATTCATTGCGCTATTTACGTTGCTGACCAGATTAATTTTTCACACCTATGCGGCAGTGAATTTGCAATACCCTTCATAATGATTTAGTTTCTTATTGATAGGGTAATTAGGGTGCTTCACGTCGTAAAACGACAAGGTTTGTTTTATCCAAGTTACAGGTAGATTTAACTGCCTCTGTAGGCGATTGGTAAGACCATCTGTCTCAGACCCATAGATTCCGGATTCGATTCCCAATGGTGGAAAAACATCTGTTCGGTTTGTTTAGCGGAACGGTTTGTTCTAAGCCCACTTTGTTGTGTTTTAGCAGTAAAGGTAAGATAGCTAGCCTTCGATCTGATTATCACTTTCCACCGTGTGAGATGGAGCCAAGAGTTACACCTAGTTAAAAAAAAAAAACTAAATTAGTGCAGTGTCACATTAATGGGAATAGTTATTTTGTGGTCAAGGAACTACGAGGGTGACTATACAATATTTGTCGAATTATTAATTAAATAATAAATTACGTTTATTTTAGTGTGAGTAGTTTATAAATAACACTTAATAAGTATGTGATGTTTTTTCGATATTTATGAATGTGTTGTAATGAAACAAACGTAGGTAGTTTAAGTATCTGTTTTTAGGTAATAGTACTTTGTAATTATTTGTCTCGCAGGTTATGGTACAATTATAACACGCTCATTTTCTTTTGTACTTTTTGTTTATTGTTAAGATATGAGACAGCTGTATGTCTTCTTTGTTATAAATAAATGTTTAGATCGCTCGTCTGTAAGCAAACTGAAGTAGCAGAGTGGAGACGGCGTATCGGCAAGCGTAGTGTGGGGCACCCCCCAGCTAGATAGCTCGACGACTTAAAGAATGTGGGACAGACTGGATGCGGTAATGGGCAATTGCCCACCAGACAAAACACGCCTGGATTCGGAAGGCAAAGGACAGAGTATTGTGGCACAGTTTCTGAAGGGCCTATGTCCAAAAAAGGACTGCAATAGGCTGAGTTGATTGATACGAACGTTAGTTAATCTAAACAAAATGTCGTGTACGATTCATGGCAATACCAAGTTCTACAAACGTTTTATGTGTGAAAAATGTTCCTGATTAAAGAACATTGTAAAATGAATGGCGTATCCGAAATGACTGAAGGATAATAAGTTATTTAAACGACCGTTAAAAAGTTGGACTATTAAACCGAAATTCGGATCCCATTACGATTTTACACAGAAGATCCGCATTATCGGATCTTTAGGATGAAATTATTCATACAGACTCTTTAATTTTTTTTTATCTAATGGCTATTGATAATGGGCTCCATTTACTTCACTTCAGTTTTATTGTGATACATGATTTTTTTTGTTTTGTGTAGCTTGTCGCGCCATATTGTGGAGTGGCTTTTGCCGAGAAATGGGATTATACTTTTATGTCGTCTTGATAGTGTTTTTTTTTTTTGTGTGGATTGGTATCTGTGTACTAAATATTATAATATTCAAGTAACAAAACATCGTATTGGACGCGGCAGAAGCTAGTAGGATATAATTATGTTAAGTTTAAATATAACATTTTTGCTTGTTGTTGCTGGCACAATCTAGCAATATTCTTAAGAGATTCTTCAAATAGTTTTATGTTTCTTAGATTGACCTGCACTGATATTTTTTATTGTTAACAAATATTGTTCACAATTGTTAACAATTGCTTCTTTCTATTGGGCTCCTAAGTACTAATTATCTTCTTCGTTAGGTCCATGCTAGGTATGGCCCCAAATATATTCAATAATATACCAGCAGCTATTAGAAGTAAAGATTTTCTGGGATCTTTTAAGAGGTCTTTATTTAAATTCCTTTTAGATAAATGTTACTAATCCATCACTGAATTAACTATTGATAAACAAAGATATGACAGTTTCGACTTACCAATTAAACACTCATGATTTTATTTATTTGCCTTTGTATAAATGTGTTTAGTTATGATAGATTGTAAGTAACTCCTTAGCTGACATAGTTTAAATTGAATACTATTAATTTTTAGAATTAAATCTCCTGGCATGCCACCTTAATTTAATTGCTTGTTTTTTTTTAATTTTGTACGCCAATTATTTGCAAAACATAGTGCACATATTTTTGTCATGGACTATCTGTAACTATACCTATGTTTAACAAAATAAATGATTGATTGATTGATTGATTCGATGATTCCAAGTGTTGGTTTTAAATAAGTTTTTACCAGAATTCAGACACTTCGATAGCGTTATCGTTGGCCTCGCAAACATGTTCCACAGCGCAGGTGTTAGCGCATATGAAGCACGAGAGGTGAGGGCATAAGTTGCAATGTGGCTGTAAAGTCGCACTACGGCTCATTGAAGTACCCCGACCTGACCAAATAGTGCTAGCCACGGCTCACCTGGCTTCTTAGTCGATTAAGAGGCAGGTGAGCCATGGAGAGTTTCTGCAGTTTTAATATAGTCACATGTAGTTATATAGTTATATGTAGTTGTAGGGGTGCACTGTTAATACGACAGTAATTAATTAATTCTACAATACTTTAAATTAAGTAAACTCTCGATACAACTTCTAGGCTCAGTTTATATTGCTTCAGAACGGAATGGAAACGAGTTTTTGTAATGAAATTGTGTAAAGCATAATTAACTTTACGTCAATTGGGTAACGAACTAACTAGATATACGAGCCGAAAAACAGGTCGCGTATCTTACGGTGAATTTTCGCGCATTTTCAGGAATCCCCGCAGCTAGCAGCTTGTATCTAATTCATACTTTACGCTATTGACATAAAGTTTATTTTGATTTATGACATCTATAATTATAAATAAAAATGAATGTTGCTAAGCGCATAACTCGAGAAGGGGTCGACCAATCCGGCAATTTTTTTTGTATGTTTCATAAGGCCCACGGAAAATTTAATACAAAAAAAACAAAATGCGTCTAGTGAAAAAAATTATCAATACGAAGACCTCACACGGGCAGGTGATTCAATGCGACGGGATGGGTCGGGGGAGCAAGAAATTTGACGCGGACGAAGTCGCGGGCAGAAGCTAGTTACAGTATAAAAATCACATTCTGTCTGTTCCTCGGAATTGAGCCTTACTGATCGAGTCGAGTACAGCACGATCGTCAAATAATATCTAAATAACCCAAGGTTAGGGTCGGCTTCTAGTCAGACCAGATGCGCCCGAATATCAATATTTTACATCAAGCGGCTGCGCAACTGATCTCTACAATCCAGTTACTTGGCATTGCTGGTGTAATAAGTTAACAGTCAGACTTCGAACATAATATATAGTATAAAATGTCCCTCAAGGCTTTTGAACCACATCTTCATGAATTAAATAAATGTCAGAATTGTATAAAATGTATTGAACAAACATGAGCTACACAAAAGTTTATGATAATCCTTTTCCAGAAATATTAAAAACTTTGAAAGCGATTACCACTTGTCTATGACCTCCAGATACTTCTGCCCATAGACGAATTGAAACGGCTATTATTTTACATGATCAGCCTGAAACGTCCCCAATGGTGGGCAACAAGCCAGCCTTTAATGGGCCTCAAACCACCACGCGGGTCCAGTGAAGGTAGATCGTTTTAGGACATGGTTTCCTCACGATGTTTTCCTTCACCGTTTGAAAGGAGTGGTGATGAAATAATTTCAACTAAGTGCCTGTTTGGTTTCTAACCCAAGACTTATCACACGTAAGTTGTGGCCGTTACCACTGCAATACATCAAATGCTCAAATTCAAAATGGAGTGGAAAGTAATAATAAAAAAATAAATAAAGCTCTCTTTCCAGTTCCATTTACTCCATTGACAAATGTAAATATAAAATTAAGAATAAATCTCCATAAATGTAAGATAGCACTTTTATCAATTGCGTTTTATTCCAGTAACTTCCCAGTTTTCCTTCCTAAGATCATTTCAAGTGCATTTTCATATAATGTTTGCTGCCAAGTGAACGAGGCTCGATTTTTCCCCGTCAATGCGTTATTCCTGGCGAAGGTAAAAGAATTCAATATTGTGTATGTATCTCCGATGTCTATCCGTAATCCTTAAGCTGTATTGAAGGTCCCAGCATATTTTAAAGCTATTGAGTCTTTTCTCGGCTTGAGTTTTGTTTGGGAACATATTTTTGTAAGTTACTTTAAGAAAGTTGTGTGTAGGTAATTGCTTTTTGAGGAGTATTACTTATTTATTTTATTAATATCAGCCTTATGCTGATATAAATAAAATAAATAAGTTATCTGCTAATATTTGGGTTAAGAAGATATATTTTTAAATTAAGTAAAATATTTTTTTTTGTATTAGGAGTATTAAATCTATACTAATATTTAAGTAAAATATTTTTTTTTGTATTAGGAGTATTAAATCTATACTAATATTATAAAGCAGAAGAGTTGGTTTGTTTGAACGCGGTAATCTCAGAAACTACTGGTCCGAATTGAAAAATTATATATTTTTGTGTTGGGTAGCCTATTTATCGAGGAAGGCTATAGGCCATATAACATCACGCTACAACTAAGAGGAACGGAGCAGTAATGAAAAATGTTGCTAAAACGGGGAAAATCACACGGATAAGCGATTCGACGCGACGGGAAGGGTCGGGAGAACAAGAAATTTAACGCGAACGAAGTCGCGTGCAGAAGCTAGTAGTTTTTAAGAATGATAATAATTATTTACATAACTTGTGTATGTGAATCAGAGGAAATAAAGACTATTTTATTTCTATTTATTTACACAATAAGGTTTGTGACTTAGAAATAACATCCGCACATGTTTATCGATCAGGTTAAGCTTCGCTTGCCGCGGTTGATCCTTGGATGGGTGAACATCTTTATGTGCCATGACCCCACTGTGCTTTGGAAAGCATGTTGAGCCGTTGGTCTCAGCTGTCAGTCGTGAATCTTTGAAGGTTTTAACGGGTTGTCAGAAGTCTGAAAGTTGACAAACAGTCTTACCAGAGGGTATCGAATGACCTAGTGACTGAGTTCTGAAGGTCGTTTAGACAGAGTTGCATCTGGTTAGACTTGAAGATGATCCCTTGGGGAAACACTAAGCATATTGATAGCAGTATAACGTTTTACTAAGTTAGTGGCTTTCTATAAATGTTCTTAATTGGATTAGGTTTGAATTGCAAAATAGAGAAAATATGCTAAGACAAAAGTATGGCTTTCAGAATCAGTTTAGCCTTTTCAGAAATTTGCTGAAACAAACGGACACGCAGACATATTTTTTTTTTTGTTAGAGGCACCGTTTATAATTTCATATGCATGTTTTTTTGAAATTATTCTTTAACTTATTAATTTGTAGTACGTATTATTGTTTAGGCTGTAGATGTAAAAATGTTTAGA
This sequence comes from Aporophyla nigra, assembly GCA_947507805.1. Classification (NCBI taxonomy): domain Eukaryota; kingdom Metazoa; phylum Arthropoda; class Insecta; order Lepidoptera; family Noctuidae; genus Aporophyla; species Aporophyla nigra. The sequence continues at coordinate 3,408,278 of OX382291.1, read as the reverse complement.
AAACAAGTTATCTCCAACCAAATGCGCCTTTATTAGTCTTTGTTTGATAAAAAGTCCTCGCAATTTCTCTACAAACAACTTTTCTTCACTTTATGAAGAACATTTTCATGAAGCTAACATTATCCTCAAATTCTGTGTTTATTTTCCTTATGTAAAATTGATTGTTCTGAAGAGTTAGTCAAAATTATTGTAAATTTAATGTTAATTAGCCACTTTGTTTTGATACATAACGTTTACGTGTAAGTTTCGATAAACGTATATGTTTAATGTTTATATTATAAGCATAATATAATATAGAAACAAAACCTGAGATAGTTTATGTAGTTGTTTTTATAATCTATATACATATTGTTATTGGTAAAGTTCTATGTTAATAATCTTAAGACTTGATTACTTTAATTAATTTGTCTCACAATTTTTTTTTCAGTTTGTTGCAAAATTTTGCAAACGCCTTTTTAAACGAGAAGAACTACCCATAAGTACTTATATTGGTATTCAACTATATATAGGCATAAAGACATTTATTCAAAAAAAATGGTTTAATAAGTAATTATGTATTTTTAATTAATGTGTTATCTTTTAATTAAAATAAGTTACAGGTTTAAACTATGTTTTATTTATATTTTTTACCTTAACATTAGAAAAATATATAATAAAAACAAATGGTTTAGTTCGTTAATGTAGTTTCGCAGTAAGTACAGGAAAACAACATTTAGTGTAACATTATTTTTTCATATAACGACCATCAAAGCTTCGTTAACAAGTTTCGTAGGTCCAAATAAAATGTTGGTTTTCAAGGAAAAAGAAAAACATTCATCCAGACTCACACGTACGTCCGAAAATATTCCCAAAGGTGGAATATTATCATGGTGGTAGAATATACGTTTTTGAAAAAGAGACCGCTAATTGGCACAGAAAAGTAGCAAAGATAATAATGGTAATAACCCATCGAATATCTTAACACCTCGACTTAGTTAAAGAGCCATAAATATTTATCACCAAATAATAAATAAAGGTAGTATTGACCGAAATAGAAAGTGTCACCTATTTCTGTGATTACGACAAATAGCGTCCCATTTGGGACAACAAAGAATACAGCACAAAGTTTATTTTAATAATAAAAAGGACATTTTAAAATATAGGTTAAATTATGACGTTGGGGGGACTATCTTTGCTTTAATGGCGCATTTAGTGACATTAATATTTGTAGATGGTGCTTTCTACCGAAATCTTGGCGGCATTTCAAATAGTACCGCTAACTATATTTAATATAACAAATCGGTTATATCATTTAAATAAAAGGTGTGACATCGTGCGACACCACACAAACTTCGATCCTGTGCGATGCGTTACTTCATACGCTAATTTCAAACTTAAAAATTAATACACACGTCACCCTGTTTTATATAAATCCATTAGCGTTTTCTAACCATTCTCCGTCCGCCAACAGTAATCTTATGTTCATGAAACATGGTAATTTGGGGACCATTTCCATTTATATAACTTCGACGCTGGATGTCTGGCATAATAACTTTGGTTGTTCAAATTCGCAAATGCGAAACAATGTCACCAACCTTGGAAAAACTGTAAGATTTGAAATAAAATCAGTACAAGAAAGCAAGGTTTTCGGTAATGAGGGGAGGCAGGAACGCAACAATGACGGCCGGCTTCTGCAGCGCCCGCTTTGTCCACCCGAACTCGGATCCTCAAGAATTACTTCATTCAACCTGACCGAATTTGTACTCGCTCTTTGCGGTAACGACAGCGACACTTTTAACGCGCTCAACTATCGTCCACATGACGGTCGTCGGCGTACGAAACGCGGGAACCGCACCACCGGGAAGTTCAAAGTGGCCTTTCGGGGCAGTCGGCGCGACGGGGCCGATTCGGCGCGGCGATGGTCCGCGCTCGCATCGGGCGGCAGCTGGACGCCGTGGTGTGGCGACTGTGCCGAGCGGCCGCGGCGGCGCCTCCACGTTACTGCGGCACGCGCCCGCCCGCGCCGCCCCGCGCCACCGCGACGCATCCCCCGACCGCCCGCGCCCCGCGCCCCTGCCGCGCCACCGCCCGCACGCACGCCGCATTCTTGCGTTCAGCCCGCCCTCAAGCGCGGCTCCGACCCGCACAAAGAGCCTAGACCACTCTGGGGGCGACTACGTCACTTCGACTGTGTCCACGCTTTCTGCAGTACGTCGCTCAAGAAGTCAGCCGCCACATGTTACATTGCAGATGTCGTTAACAATTAAAAAGAAACTTCGCACGTCCTCGATACTGAACTTGGAGAAGAGGTACTTTTTTAATGTATTCAAAACGACTTGGTTTAAACTGGAATTCACTGCAGTGCAATTAATTTGACGTCGCGCGTCTAAAAGTAAATCAGTGCTGCTGAATGGGATGCGGAGTGGCAACTAGTGCAGAACCAGAACCGATTGAAAATACGAATGTTCGCGGTTTAAAGGTCTAAATGTTGATCAGTGGAGGAACAGTTCTCGGCGTTGTGTTGCGAACTAAGTTTGTTCCACGTAGCTAATGGCAGCTGACGAAGAACGATATATCATGAATGTCGTTCATTAACAACAGTTAGGTTTGTTGACACACATCGGGACATGGAGCAAGTCCCAAGTTATTGGACGTGGTGTAGTGGCCACACAGTGTCACACTGTAATATCCAAATTTCAAATAAGAAGTCTGGAACTGTTCTTATTGTATATATCCGCCATTGCTATGAAGGCACAACAACGCTTTGGAATTAATTTGTAAATACTCTTCAAATGTTTGGCAAGAACCGCGCAACCGCTTGATTTTAATCAACTCATACAGGTTAAACGGATAGTTCAAAACCTGGTACACATTACTTAGCAACGAGTTTCCTGATGTATACTAACTGGGATACAACTCGTACACCGGCCTGGTAACTAGTTTATTCGGTCGGAGGAAAATAGCCGTAGTATGTTAACTTCTTAATAAATTTTGCTCATTTATTTTAAGGACAATTAAAACTATATTAGGTTTTCAGTATGACCAAAGGTGACCCAGTGGTAATGGCCCCGACAAACAAGCGCTTTAGTTAGTGTAAATCTCATATTCACTGCTCTCAAAACGGTGAAAGAAAACATGCTGAGGAAATCGCCATGTTCTAGACCCATAAATTCGAAGACCTGTGACATCTACCAACCCGCGTGGTGGATTACAGCTACTTCTAACCGAGAGGAGGCGTGTGTCCCAGCAGTGGGAACATAATATACTAATTATGGACTATATTGAGTCCGATAAACAAGTGGTTTGGGTAATGTTTTTGTCACTGTATGCAGGTACAGTAAATTTATTTCACGAGCTAGAGTATCGTATTCCTTTATACAAATTATATATACCACCAATCATCGTTGATTCTATTGAAATAGCGAATAGCATAGGGCCAATCGTGTTCGTGTAACTGTGAAGGAAGTCTATACATCCAGAACATATAGCCCCTTTGACTAAAATGCTGAATATGGGAATACTAGATACATTATGTATAGGTATAGTGTTGCAACATTCATATAAGTAAAATAATACCTATAGGAGACCTATGCTGATATTACTCTAGTGGTCCTATTAGTCTAGTGGTTAGTAACCCTGACTGCTAAGACCGAGGTCGCTGGTTCAATTCCCACCCAGGACAAATGTTGTGTGATGAGCACAATCATTTGTTCTGTGTCTGGGTGTAATTTATCTATAATATGTAGATATGTATTTAGAAATAAATAAGTATATTTATCAGTTGTCTGGTTACCATAGTACAGGCTTTGCCTAGTTTAGGATCAGATAACGGTGTGTTGGTAGTCCTGACATATTATTATTATTCTACCTAATCATATAAAAGAAAACGAACAAATGCTCAAGCTTAAAAAGCTAAATTTTTTTTACGTTAATTACATGCAGTTTTCAAGTACTTTTTGGTTGTCCGTAAGTCTTGGACGTCAGATTGTAATCCTCTAACGGAGCCGTTTGCATAGTCTGCAGAGCTGAAAAGCCTACGGCTACGATTGTGAGCCATCGGTATTAATTCGTTTCGCTAAGCTTATATCTTCTCTTTCAAAAACTTTACATTAAGTCGCAGGAGTTACTTCTTCTTGTCATTGGCTTCATTAAAATCTTCTGTCAATTTTGGCATGTTTACTAATGTTTAGATAAGACAAGAAATGTATCTCGCGTATAAACCTTATAAATTCGTAAGTTATCATATGAGACAGTGTTGTCTTCCCTTCAAGAGGAAGTGGGGTGTAATTTACCACGTTGGGTCCACGTGCGTAGGTCTGCGGTTTGGTAGATGTTATGTCTTTGAATTTTTGGTTCTAGGATATGCTCGTGACAATGTACTCCTTCCCCTTTTTTTTGGGCCGCGGTAATTAAATAATTTTCATAAAGTTAAGTGCCAGTCCATCCGTCCATCCGTCCGTTTGAACGCACGACCTACAACTTATTAGTTGCGGCCGTTACCATATGGCCACCACTGCGTATTTAGCTTAGACAAAGAAAATTACTGCAATTATCGGAATAAGAGAATACGTGGATTTTCCATAATTTGAAATAGAAAGACAAAATATAGCTTTCGATTCAGATTAATCTTAAAGTTTTGAAGAACATAAAGATAACGAAAACGATGCTTTTTAGTCTAGAATACATTAAAACAGAGTTATCTCGAACATAAGAATTAACTGAAATCAAGATGTTACCAGACAAGAACAGTTATTATTGGAGAAAATTATCTGAACAGAAAACTTTGAAAAGTTTTCTGAAAAATCCTCGTAGAACCGAGCTGCCATCAAAACTCTTTGTAAAAAACGCTTGAATTGAATGGAAAAATCCTCAAAGTGTGAACCTTTTCGAAACAAAAGTAATCACCCTTCCCAATTGGGCAAACATCAAAAGGCTTTCCGAAAAGGCTGCCCTTCGAACGTGGAAACATTTAAACGCGATGTGAAAAGATCAAACTCACTGTTTTTGTTAATAAAACACAGATGAGAGGCACCTGTGGATAGTCACGACTCTGTTTACAAAACTGTTGACTACGGCGAAGCAGCATTGAATTCTTCTTACAGTTTTGATGAATGAGACTTGAGGAACAGATAAAGTTTAGATCAAAACTTGGCAAAGACACGGCGTTGTACGAGTAAGTGGCGAGAACTAGGCACGTCGTTCGTTAGTCTTCTGCATTAAAACCTGGATATTGCCTGGGTAGACAGATCAGTTCATAAGCATGATGATTTTATGTTCAAATAGAAATATGGTCTTGGAGCGTATATGGCAGACATTTAAAGCTTTTCTTTTGACATAGATTAAACCACCGAACTAGTTTTTAAAATTCGAACGTGAATATGAAATACAGTTCTTTTTACTAATCTGACAACTAAATCCAGTGCCAAGTTGTCAGTTCTTTATTAAGAGCTTTCTTAACCTTTGTAGGAACAAAATTCTAAATTCAAAAATGACGATAAACCGTCTTTTGTTATAAGATGCACTTATTACGAAACTATCCTCAGATATGCTGTTGACAGTTATATAATCTTCAACTGATGACGTTAACACTGACAGCTCAAAGATTGAGCTCTCATTTAGAGTTGTCTATTAGTACAGTGCTAAGTCTGGTTCAGGGGCAAATAAATACCTAGTCGTGAAAAAGAGAAGGCGTGCACTCAGACGCAGATAAAAGTGGGTTGAACAGACTAGACAGCCAGCGATTCGTTTTTTATAAAGTTCTATACGAGATAGTGATAGATAGAATGAAAAGAGTCGTTGTATCCGCAGCGTCACAAGAGCATTTAATTTAATAGATACTGGCTGTAACAGTTGACGTGGAGTCTGTGGCGTGGGACTACACGGTGTCGACACCACTTTATAACGGTCGCACTCATAAAATTGTTGTATTTCATAATGTTAGGCGATGTGCATACTGCATGAGATTTTATTCTTGTGAGTAATACAATAATCTAAGATTAGGGCCATAAAATAGTAGACGATTTCAGACAGTGATCATTAATTTTAGTTTAGAATTTTCAAGTTAGACTCGGAAACTGTGAAGTAAGACAACGAATGAGTTTGAGTAATTTATACGGAGTACCAAAATATCTTTTATTTGGGATTGTTCGTCGAATTGTTGAGCTCCTTAACTTTCAGATGAGCTGATAAATGCGTGCACAGACTGGACAGGTCCACTCAATCTGTGTGGATCTATCTTCGGATGACAATTTCAGGCATTAATCTACGTCGTCATCATACATTACGATCTGACCACGGTTATGTCTGGACTTTAAGAGAGAGACCTCTGAGTTTGTTACGGCCTTTTTCCTCAGTGTATAGTCAGATAGGAAACGCTGACCTCGCCTAGTTTTAATAATATGATTGGCTTGTAAAAGCGCTTTAAAAAAAATTTCAATGTGATAACTGACCCATTCGATTTTATTGATTATGTACAGTTGAAGTGCTAAAATCAAACACACTAATAAAGCTTACTTTGTCGAGCAAAAGCAGTCAATTGATGGAGAGGCCGGAACAAATATAGAACGAATTAAACAGATTGGACTTTGTCAACAGTTTAAAATCATCTATCACAAAATCACAATGCCTATTTCATGATCCAATTTCGAATGGGAGAGGTGAATTACGCAAATACGTAAATAATTATGTGAACAGCGATACGTAATAGGACGAGTTACGTTGCGTACGTATTGAAATTCAGCCAAAAGCGACAAAAACAAGCCGTGAAAATATTAATCTTGTCATCTAATATCTCTGAAGGATTTAATACTTGCTTTTGAGAGCGAAAGTAGGTGAGACTTGCAGTTGGTCGAGGCGTGATTCAGCAATGGTGTGCTTTAAAAACAAATGAGTTCGCATTCGACTTTTAAAAGTGCAAGAAAACTTTACAGGCTTGCTATTTGTATCAATGTTTCATAAATTATGCGAAGAATTTCATAGAGATTCTTTAGTTTGCAAGTTTAACAGGAGCAAGTCTGCTCCTCTTAAGTGCAAAATAGCGGTTGGTTTCTTTCTTTGCTATTAACTTTTAGACTTTCTAGTTTTAATCGTTATTTTTTTGGGGTACGTATTCAAACGGAACCTATTACTAAGCCCCCTTTGTCCGTTCGTATGTTTGCCTATCAGTTGGCTGCAACTCGTGAACCGTTATAAGAAAATAGTAGAGATAGCCACTGAGTGAGTGCCACATAACAAATAACAAAAATATCCCATCAATACTGTAAATGTGAAATTTTGGAAGTTTCGATGTTTGTAACTCAATCACATGGAAACGTTTTTTCCGATGTTTGCCTTGTTTGATATGGAACCCATCTTGCGCAAGTCCACTTTCCACTTGACCGGTATCAACATCCAGACCAATTAATCAAATTATATCGTCTGAAAATTATTTGAGGCTAATTGTCAGACTATTTTAAGAACAAAAGCTTTCAGTAGAATAAATATTTATATATATGGAGGGTTTTAATAATCGAATTGGCTCTTCAATTACTTCGATCTACTGTACCGTTTGAAAGCTTTCCAGCCTTTTACAGTGTGCACTTAGTTGGAAAAAAGGGACAAAGTTTTTGATTGCGTAAAATGCAATTAGACTGTGGCGCCACTTTGTACGTGACATTTAATATCAGTGTCAATTGACATTAGAATTACTCTTCACTAGCTTTTTCCCATGTCGGAGGTCGGAACTCATCCCAAGGGAACGTACTAACGGGATACAAAATCTTATACCCTTACCTAAGTCATGATTCATGTTTATGCCAAATTCCAAATTTGAAATTCGTTTAACCGCTAAGGCGAGAAATGGTAGACAGAGAGACAGACTTACTCAAGTTTGTCATAATATTAAGCATGGTTTTTTATCGTGGGCATGTTAGTATGCAAGTTTTCCTAGCTGTAAAAAAATAAAACTAATAAAGAACCAGGCAGCGTCAAAGTTTTCCGAAATGCTGGAAATATTGCTTGGAAATGCAATCATATAACAGTATTTGATATGTAAACGGTATAACAAATCGTCATTACAATCACAACAATAATGCGTAACAAAACATACGGAGAGTAGCCAAAACAATGAGATTGAGAAACGTGACCCGCCAGACACTCGCCGCCGTTGTATGGAACCCCCTAATAGTGGAGCCTCATGGCGGGAATGGCCCATTTCCTGATTTTTTGCCAACCACCCACCGCTTTAAGGGCACTAGGCCATAGTTATGTTATACTGTTCACATAATTCCTCTGTTTTGGCAACATGCTCACAAGATTTAACTATGTTATCACATTCTAAAATCTACATAACATTTTTAATCACTGGTTTGAAGCAAAAGCAAAAAGCTTTTTGGTTTTAATTGAGCAGATTTATAAAGCACATTTCAAAGCAACATGCGGTCTCAATATGGTGGCTTAAATTTTAATTCCTAAACTAAAACCTGTCTTTGCTCTATCCGCTTTAAACAAAGTCTCTTTCATTTTGCTCGTTCTATTCATTCTCGGGAGTAAACTGTTGGCTTTATGTGAGAATTTAAGTTCTGTATAGGTTGGATGATGGCTGACACGTCAATTGGCACAATTTGCCTCGATCGTCATCGCGTAAGGCCTCGCGTTTTTTCAAAGCTGGGCCTTTAAATGCACTCTTCGCCCAGGGGATCAATTAGTTTTGTCAACGTTTTATTTTCGCCGGTATTCTGGCGTGTTTTTTGGAATGTAGTTTATAAGATAGTGTAGTGCCTGTTATGTTTATTGTAGTTACTTATATCTTTATTTTGCACCAGTGACAACCCAATTTTTATGTCCACGCAATCAATGTCCATTCCAAGGTTGCCTGGAAGACATCACAGAAAGCGATAAGGTCATTGTATGTTTTTAGTGTTAAATGTTTTTTTTTTTTTGTTGATATGTATTTTTCGGTATACAATAAAGCATATATAAATAAATATAATACATTTTCGCTACCTTCATATAAAGTGGCAATGTCCTCTTTATCCTTTTGTAGAGATCCAAAAGTTTGTCACTAAACATTAATTAGATTTGCTGTCATTGGACTCTAGCAAGTAAACGAAAATACTGACACAAATCATAATTATGAGGAGATGTTTCATATAAGTAGGCTTATTATTTTCAGTGATCGTTTTAAACCCACTGACGTAAGGCAAGCCCGATGACGTCATTTCGAAATACGACGGACGAAAACATTTGAAATTATTTACATTTACCTACTGTGAGGTTCCGTATCCATACAGTCCGGTCCCCAGTGGATTAGGAAAGAAACACGAGCGGCTATACGACCTGGCACTTCCATTGTTCCGAAAAATTTTCTGTGCTGTTGTTCTAAAAGTGCAATAAAATAAAACTATGTGGAAATAGTACGTTGTTAATTGCAGTTACCAATTACTGAAAGCGTAAATAAACCTGTACGGAGATCGAACAAAATTAATTTGTTGAAATTCTGCGCGAAACGGCCATTTTTTTGTTTCATTGATTGGCAGAAGTTGGACGTAGTTTGTCCGTTGGCTGCCACGAACGATCAATCAGAATTAAACATGTTAATTAAATTCTGTTCGGAATGGGTTTTCTATTAAGTTGATGGGACTCTAAAAGTTAAACGTTTTCGATGTTTCTTTAAGGTGAATGCCTAGATAGCCCTCGCCATACATTTTTCAGGTGTGGAAATCTCGGTAAATAAACAGTTTCTGCAGAATAAAAGCAACTGTAATGAGACTTTATAATGTATTATGTTCGCGTATAGCCCAAATTTTATAAAAAAAACAGTATTTCTAGGAGAATTAGACCGAATAAAAAACGAAAAATCTTTACATGTGTGAGTGACCTGAATCGCGCCATCTGACAGAAATTTATAGAACCACTGAGAAAGTTGGTTGCTGTTGTGTTACGAGTTTACGATTAGTAAACATTCATAATAGATGGCGCTGTTTGATATTCGAACATTTTAAAAGAATTTATCTTTTAAATTCGATAATGCGACGTTGCCATTCTAGAGGCAGCGCGCGCACACCGCGTTGTTGCCATACCGTCAATGCGTGATTACTTGAGTCTTGAAAACTTGCGAATCGTTTCCAGAATATTGTGTTTCTAGCAAGTTAGCGCCGGGCGCGCGGGTTTGCCCGCGGAGTTAACATTTTATGATTGATAAAATGTTTTTTATTATGGAATGAGAAAGAATGCTTTACATAAAGTGAAAAAAATATCTCTGCGATCTGCCCTTGGTTCACACAGATACAATACTAATGTAATTATTGTATTATCTAGTTTAAATATGTAGTAAGTAGTTACTAGTACACGACTTTCCAGATTTAAAAATCTTTTTAATGTATGTAAGTAGGTACTGATAACATTCTGATACGCTTAGGTACTAATCCATTGGTTTGGGTTGAATAAAATCAGAGAATAGAATTTGATGTATAAGTAAGTTATAACTAAATCAGGCGATCAGCGAAGCTACCTACACAATGGTGAAACGTAGGTACTACGTACATCTATTGATTGAATCATATTTATTCTTCTATTCTTTTATAATTCATGTGAAACCAGCAAGATTAGTGAATACACAGACAAACCACTTTGATTTTTCATAATTGCTTATTTTACTAGTATTATTAGCACACACAAAATGCGTCAAGCAGGGTTGCCAACTTTATTTTTTAGAAGATCGTACCATACATTTTAAAAGATCGTACTTTGCTAAGAATTCAAAAATAAAAATAGTACGCATTGAAATTTCAATAAAATAAATGGTAAACAAATGTGGTGGGTGTTACTATAACTTCAACGCAAAATTTAACATTTTGGTATAATATTTAAGAATCTGGACACCAATTTAGCAACTAAACTTTACGACGAGGTTTTTTTATTAAAGAAAAGGGGCTCGGAAGAGACTTTGTCATGAAATCCACACGAAACAATAAACACCAGTATCATTAGAACTTAAAACGAGATATTTACCATGTTTATTATTACTTAAAAAAAAACTGTGCTACCTACTACTGAGAACCATTCAAATGAGTGCCATCCGTGAAACAGTTTTCATCAGGGCTTGTTAACGTTACCAAATTCACACTATAAGTATCGTTAAGTAACGTTATTTTCATAAAGTTAATATTTTAACGGTAAAACGGGTAACGATACTTTGGTATCGAATCTATAAAATAACGTTACCAATTAACGTTACTAGTATCGATACTTTTACATACATACATACATAGAATCACGCCTTTTTCCCATGGGGGTAGGCAGAAACCACGGAACGCCACCTGCTACGATCTCTACACACTTCTTTTGCCTCGTTTAGGTTCATAAAATTGGTCATACACACACGCCGGTTGCGAGTACTACGCACCTGACCTTTCTGAAGAATATCACTAATAAGGTCCCTATATGTCCTCCTAGGGCGTCCCCTCCCGGTGTTTCCACTCACATCTGCCTTGTAAATACCTTTTGTGAGCCGACCTTCATTCATCCTCTCAACATGACCAAACCATCTAAGCATACTTTTTTCAATTTTTGTCACTACATCTTCTTTTACACCACACCGTTCTCTTATCACATCGTTACCTAATGAGTTGTTGTCAACCTGCGCAACCTAAGCGGCACGCCATGGGCGGCGGCGCTCTACGGCAACATCGCCAATCAAACGGTGCAAATGCAACTTCAATAATGTAGACGAAAGAAAGAGATGAAAGAAAATAAATAAACAATTAACGGTACTCAGTTACCGGTAAAACGTATGCCAAGTATCGTTACCAAGCATTACGTGACCTCTACTAATAACGTTATCTTCGTCCGATGAAAGTAACGATACCAAATTTTTAACGTTATTCAAAGCCCTGGTTTTTATTCAAAAGTGAAGCGTTTTTGTGTTTTATTGACGGTAAGTGTTATTTTTATGTGCAATGAATGATTTTCAAGGTGATATAGAGTATTATTATAATGGTAATTAATTACCCTTAAAACTTTACAAAAGTGTAAGATTTAGAAGATGAAATACAAAATCAAACGTTAGCAACACTCGTTGATTGTCGTCACATGACATACTACAATTACAAATTTCAGATATTCTCTCTGAAAACAACAGCTTGATGGTGGTGTTATTTCTGTTTCTTGAAACATTTCATAAATAAGATACATTTGCTGTTGTTTGTAATTATTCTTTTTGATTTCAGATTGAATTGCAACTGAACTGCCTAAGATGAACCCGACTAATAAACTTGCATAAATGTATACGACATGTGTATTCAGGACCGCGAAAATCACGGAAAAAAGTGCAAGCTGTATTGAAAAGACATCATGGAAGTTCTTTTAGTGATCTATAGTGAGTAAATTAGATTCCCATAAGATTTCGAATCAGATTTACGTGAGTGGAGGTTATTTGATACTCGTTGGTTCGTGTTGTAGTCTTCGTTTACAGCCATTTTTCCTTGCAGCCGAAAGCAAGCGAAGGAACAACAAGCATGCAAGCATGGCGTAACAAGAAACAGAAGGTAGTGGAAGAAACCGCGGTTTGCCCTGTTGTATTTAGGTACCTACAGACCTATCAATATTTTTCTGTCTCTCAACACTGTTTTTTTAACATATCTTTTATTTCAGTCCACATTCAACTCAAGATCGTCATCAGCTGTCCAACCTTTCGACAGCTTAAGATACGCCCTAAACCTATTCGCGTGGTATACCAGAAATTCGATACGAAGCCATAGCCTGCAGCTCTAGCTTCAATACAGTTGAATCTGTTACAGAGCAAGTAGAGACTGTTGATTTTGATTGGCCACAACCCGATTCAGAGACTGAAGCTTATCAACTAACTGTGGAAAGAACATCAAGTGACAACTTATCAGGTTTGGTAGGGTACCGTATTGTTGACTTGAAGAAGGTCATATGGTCACAACTTTGATTCTTCATCTGGAATGGTAAGTCCCAACTTGATACCATATTTTTGTGTTCATTACATTAGTACGCTTTTGCTTGTTTGTTGTGATGAAGTTTATGTTTGACAATACCAAAGTACAACATATTTTACACAATGTTCAGTGTAACAAATATCATTATTTCTTGGTATGTATGTATAAAAATAATGTATTTCTTGGATTGTTTCTTTTTAACAGCTATTATTATTTTGATTCTAGGTCCAGGGTCAATTGCGAATTACCAAAATGAATAAATGTTACTTCATTTGCTTTATATCTGTCACCCAACCATTGACTGTCATAGAAGTTAACCGGGATGAGGAAGTTATCAACGCTATGATGCCGAAGTTGGTAACATTTTTTAAAACGTGTACTGCCAGAAATTATATTGAGAAGAGTTGAGAAAAATGCTAAATGTCTAGACATCAAGGAATTAAAAGGTATAAAAATATAAGTCTTACTCATTTCCTAACTTATTCCGCAGGTCTCTGAGGTGTGGGTTCAGTAAGAATAGTCTAACAAAACTGTGTAAATTCATTTGTTGCAGCGAAAACTGCGTCTTCCAGCATTTGATTCAGATCGCACGGAAATTATATAAATGGAAGTAAAAAGTGACAAGCAGAAGACTGATACGGCGCGGCGGCGGCGGCGACTGCAAAAAGTAGCGCGTAGAAAAGAAGATATTTTATTATAATATTTATAAGTATCTTTGTATGGTGGTACGAGTCGATGGTTCGAATCCAAGCCGGCACTTTGCTGAGTGTAAATTATTTCATCACCACAGTTCAGAGGAGGCCTGAGTCTCAGCAGTGGGAACATTATAGAATAATTAATAAGCTATTTTTGCACGTAGCGATGTATAGTTTGTGTTATTTTGTTAGTTCATAAGATTTTTCTGTGTAGATAAGTTTCACTCATGTATTTAGGTACCAGCCTAACAATTCAATTGTAAAAGAATATTTATTGCAGTTCAAAATTGTATCATAAGTAGGTATTCTTGAAACATTAATAAATGTTATGGTTAGCTAGCAACCCCTTTGTGTTGTTATGTAAGATACATGTGCCGTTATATATAGTTACGTATGATGTTATTTATATTGTAATCTACATACATAATTCTTTCTAATACTAAATTCAAAATCATAATTGTAAATATCAAAATATTTAAAAAAGTATGTTATCTTTGTATGGTGGTATGACTCGATGGTTTGAATCCAAACGGAAACTATCTAAGTAAATGTAGTGAGAGTAAATAAAACATTATTTTTATGAAAATATTAACCCCTTTTTACTAAATAAATATTATTAATTTATAGTAGGGTACAATAAAAAGCTTTACAATGTAATAAATAGTCTTTTATTTATTTAGTACACGTCACTATTTACACTTCCATTCCTTCTTCTGCCTTACATTTCTTCCCGTGGGTGTCGTAAAAGGCGACTAAGGGATTTACTAGAGAATGGGCAGCAGCGTTCTCTATGCATTTTACCATCACACTGCGATCGCCAACCCGCTTGCCAAGCGTGGTGATTATGGCAAAGCCCCCCAAATAGGGGGAGGCCTATATCCAGCAGTGGACGTCTTGCGGCTGAGATGATGACTATTTACACATTACAATTTAGGTTCAGTCACATTACTACAACTTATAGGGACAGTGTACCTATATTAATTTCATTTTAAACTGTTTGAATAAAACGACATCTAGTGGTGTCGAAAGTTACTACTATTTACTTTGCATGTGTGTGTAAAGAGTAAAGTCAAGCGGCTAAATCTTTAGAATGTACAAATCTTTGTATGAGACCAGTTAACAAGCACAGTGACTATCTAAAAAAATCAAGTTAATGCCCTAGGTTTCGCATATAATAAAGTTATCTATTAAAGATTTCTAAGTTAGGCGTAAAAATTGAAAATGTTCCAAATTGTGGATCTAGCGCCATCTAGCGACAAAATGGCATCTGAGATAATCATCCATCCACCTTAATAGAATTATCAGCCTGTAATGCTGCAGAAAGAGGAAAAAAAAGATAGAAGTTCCTTCAAAGAAGACATCCTTGATCACCATATATGTTCATTGCTGATTTCAAACCATTTAAAAGTCAAGTTTCCTCCAACAAATTTATTTTCATTTCTTAGCCGCAGTTCGCCTTTTTTGCGTATGTTTTTAAATAACATGGTGAGAATATCTTCTTTACAAATCACTGAAATAAAAAAGTAATATTATAACAGATATTTCATGTTACGTTCTGAACTGTTTGACCACGCGGAAACTCTAATATTTTTTTTATGTAGGTACATATGCAAACAAAACGAACGATATAATTGACTCTACCGGCAAATAAACAAATAACATCAATAGGAAAAGCAAACAAAATGTTTTACACTATTTATTTATTTGAACACAAAGTAGACTACGATTACGAATAACGTTTTTATTATTTGAAATAAAGACCAACCTCCGAACAAAAAAAAAAAAAACATTACAAAGTGTAAATTAACTTTAAATTAGATAATATTTATTTTTACTTTGTAGCATTTTGTTTTGGAAGTTAGTGGTTTTTTGGATTTCTTTTGTAATTTATCACTAATAAGTATAAGAAGTTATTATAAAATCATAAAGAAACAGTAAATAGATAAAATCACAACCATTATTGAAGCTAACTCAAAACGTACCCAAGAAAAGTTAATTTAACTCGCCGAATGAGATCCGAATTACTATATAATATTTATTAGCTGTCCCATAGTAAATTCCCCTAGTCCGAAACTTTCAAATACAAAACTCGTGTGAACTAGCCTTAACCCGCACTTCCCCGTCCGTTATATTGACATTGACAGCGAAAATAATCTGGAAGACAATAATAAAAATAATCTGACTTCAGATATAGACACTCCGGCGGAGTACGCACGACCATATATTATAAAAGAATCACGTAATATGTACGTTTTTAATAATCTTGCTTTGATAGAGCTTCCTCGTAAATGTGCAGATCCGACATTCCATTCAATTTTAACTGACGTTAGTATAATTGATAGCTGAAGTCGGAGTTACAAATTGGTATGTCTGTCTCTAACTATTTGAAGATCAGTCCCGATGAAAGTTTTCCTTGTATTGTTTTCATGTTTGTTTTTCTCTCTCGTGTGTGTTTTGAGCGTTAAATCCAAACATCAATGGTGTCAACACATACTTAATTTTTCAGGTCAATTTTATTATGTAATGTAAAGGAATGCTTTACACAATGGCTGACGTTGGAACTTGTACATCAATTTTATTGATGGATGGAACAGCGTTCAGAATACCAAGCGCCTACCCATACAAACCCATTTTAACCTACTGTCGCACTGTAATCGAGTTATATTTATAGGTTTGACGATGACACATCTAGTATTGGCACTACAGTCTACCGAAACGTAGGCAAGTTTATTTATACCACTTATATTACAAATCACGTCTAAGATAATTTTATTGATCTATGGTGAATGCGTAGACGCCACGGTCATTTTAATGTGTAACCTGGTTTCCGCATTTAAAGTGGAGTGGACATATTGAATTAATTTCAAGAATATTATTTTAATAATCTAGACGTCTGCGTAGATCGTGAGACAATGTATATTTATAAGATGGCGACTGCCAGCCAGTCTGTGAGTACTTATCTTTACGCCATTATAATTTTATGAGGTGTGCAGACTAACAACCGAATGCAAAATGATCAACTCTTCGTAGCTAATTGGTATAAATCTAATCTGTTCTATATAGCGCCGTAAATAAAGAATAGCACTTTCAACGACTAAGGGACTTACTAGAGAATGGGCAGTAGTATTCTCTATGTACTTTACCACCATATTGTGATCGCCAACCCGCCTGCCAAGCATGGCGATAATGGCAATCCCATCCAAATTGGGGGAAGCCTATGTCCAGCTGTGGACGTGTTTCTACTGTAATGATGACGATGATTTCGAATCAAAAATAACTGATACGGACTTCACATGGTCATCATCATCATCATCATTTCAGCCATAAGACGTCCACTGCTGGACTTAGGCCTCCCCCAATTTGGGGGGCTTCACATGGTATAAAGTTGTAAATAAGAGTTGAGCTAAAACAGATTTGGCCATATATTGACTGGCCTGTTAGCCTAGTGGTTAGTGACCCTGACTGTTAAGACTGAGGTCGTGGGTCCGATTCCCACCCAGGACAAATCTTTGTGTGATGAGCACAATCATTTGTTCTGTGTCTGGGTGTAATTTATCTATAATAAGTATGTATTTAGAAATATATAAGTATGTTTATCAGTTGTCTGGTTACCATAGTACAGGCTCTGCCTAGTTTGGGATCAGATAACGTTGTGTTGGTTGTCCTAAGATATTATTTTATTTTATTATTTATTTATTCTAGAGTAGGCAGTTCCGAGCAGTGGTGGCATAGTGACAAAGGCCGTGGCTTTAGACTTGTAGGTCGCATGTTGAAACCAAGACAGGCGTTTACTTTTTGTAAATGTATTTAGTGTATTTCATCACCACCGCTCTCAAAACGGAGTAGGAAATTTTGAGAGAAAACTGGCATATCCCAAAAGTAAAAATTCGAAGACATGTGATATTTACCAATCCGCATTAGGCTCGCGTAGTGGCTTACGACACCTCCCTTTTATTGAAAGGAGGCCAGTGTCCCAGCAGTGGGCACATTATAGGCTGATAATCTAGGTACTTAATCATGAGTTAAGAAATTATGGTCTGTAATCTTAGTCTGCCCAGTAAATAATTGTATTTCTGTTCTATACTAATAAAATTAATAATACAATAAAGAGGTAAAATTTGTTTGTTTGCAAGTTTATATGTAGTGAGTAGTCTCTGAAATTTTTAGTAGATTTAAAAAAAAAATGCATTTGGTAGCCGAGTTCTTGAGGTAGGTTATGTGATATTTTCATTACGTTACAACCCTTAGGAGCTGAGTAAAGTGAAAAACTTCTAGGAAAATAGGAAGTAAGATGTGGGCGATGCGATGCTCAAATATATGTTTTATGTTAAAACTAGTTCTGTCCAGCGGCTTTGCGTGTGTAATACTTATAAACCTTAATCTTGAATCACTCTGAATATTGATGAAAACCGCATTGAAATCCGTTGCGCAATTTAAAAGATCTAAGCGCACAAACACGAAATGCGACTTTGTCTTATACCATATAAAGATAAGATATTTTAATCGGTTGGAAACTATTCAATTTTAAAATAGTAGAAGCCGCAACGAAAGGTATAAAAATGTACTGAGCGTTAAAAGGTTTGCTACAATCTGTTACTCGTCAGCGATACTTTCTTCGGCAGAACTTCAAACTTTTCTTTAGTTCGAAGTAAAGTTTGAACCTTCACGGTTTAATCGCGTTCTTTCACTAGACGTAACTTCGATCATTGTACAGTTTTTCTGCTAAGTATGTTAGTGCAATGTTCTATTATTCCACCTGTCGCAATATAATAAATTAAAATAATTGCGATAACAAATGGTTGCACGTCAGTGGTGCATTGGATATGATTCTAACTCTGAACAGTTTATTACATGTTACATTAAACGAAAAAAAAAAACAATTGGTAGTCATGGCGATGGTCAATAGAAGTGAAAACTCAAATAAATGTCATGTTACATTGGCATGTCGGTGATACGAACTCTTTCGTTTTAGCCCCCAAGAAGTTTTGACTTCAATTATACTATATCATCATCACTTCAGCCGAAAGACGTCCACTGCTGGACATAAACCTCCCGTATTTATTTGCCATATTCGCCACGCTTGGTAGGAGGGTTGGTCGCAGTATTGTCGTAAAATGCATACAGAGCAATGATCAAACTCTCCAAATCTATCTTATGAGTAGTTCTGCTGGTAAATAGACATATAATCCGTATTCAGTTAAACAAAAGATACAAATGCTCCTATAAGTAAATAAGGCATATTTTAAAATTCGAAAACTAAGTCGCATGTAGCAAAGGCGGGCGAGTTTATAGTCTGTAGCCGGACACATAAGAAGCCTCTAGACAGCCAAGAGGACTAGATGGAATGTAACCAAATAAGTTGGTAAAGTATACAAGGAAATACAAGAAAGTTAACTGGTAACGATAGTCTGTTCGAAAGTATCCGATGAAAGTGTAAACAACGTTAAATTCTCACGGAATTACAAAATGGAATTAGAGACACATTCATCCGTCTTTAGAAGATTTTAATTTTACATCTGACCACATTTTCCAACAATTATTATTGTTTGGATAACATACTTCAATTTTATTTGAAAAATCCTAGATAGAAATATAACTCAACCGTCAAATAAGAAACATCTATAGAGTGATTTAAAATTCGAATTCAAATATTCAAATCAAAGCTGTCAGCTTGTAAGTGGCGCACATTGGGATTCACAGGTACTTATAATAATAATAAGTCGTTTATTCCATAGCCCTTATTTTCACATTTCAAATGTTGTTAGTAGTTATGGATGTGTATCTAGTGTTAGTTTTAATAAGAGTATTTAAATTAAATCTAACTGTTAATTTAGGATATGGACCCCATTCTGGGTAAAAGCCTCCCCCAACCTTTTTCACCTTTCTCTATCGTTGCCCTGGTCGACCCAATCTTTCCCCACCGCCTGCACGATGTCGTCTACCCATCGCTGCTTTGGTCTGCCGGCTTTTCTTTTGCCTGATGGTCCCTTCCATTTGGTGGTCTCTATTGTCCACTTTCTATCTGTGCAGCGTGCGATATGACCAGCCCATTGCCACTTTATTGTTAGTGCGTGTCTCAGTGCATCCGTACACAGGTACTTACGTTTTCCAAACTATTTGTTGTCTTTTTCATCAGAAACTTTTGAAGCAGACCATACGCTTTATGACTTCCATCTAACAATCGTATCCCGATATTACTTTGTATTTACCCTTTATATCAGCACTGGCACAATCTAAGCTCTTGCAACACCAAGACGTCACGAATTGTATTACCAACTCAACCAACTTAGGACTCAAGATTCTATTTACTGGATTAAAGTTTTCTTAGTTTAGGATTAAGATGTTGGTAATTAGAAAAGGCATTTTACTTGATTCGAAAAATGTAATTTTGCATAGTGGATTATTATAAGCGCCTGATTTTTATTTTATTGGTAAACACGTCGAAAATCTAAAAATCTACATTATAATGTATCTTGATTCTTAGACGGCCCGGCGTTGCGAAAATCTTAGAGTAAGAACGTGGACCGATGACCTTGTAAAGACCGCAGGAACCGCTGGATGAGGGGAACACAGAGGCCGTCAATGTTATTACTTTATTCCATAAAATTATCTGTAAATTCGTACGAATTGACTAATAATCCAATCAATCTTGAATATCGACATAAATAATTAAAGCCGACAAGAAAGTAAAAAAATCCCAGCTATTTCCATTATGTGAAAAATGAATCAGGAATCCTAGCTAAGCGAATGTTCGACATTCGAGTAAAACGGATTCGTGAAGGATTTTATCGAGAGGAGCCACAAAGAAGCCCCGTGGAACAGAAATGCTGAATTTTAAATTCTCTTTTATTTATTGAGGACAGATCTGTTAAGCGTCCTCCGGGGCAAGGGCACTTATGGTACCGTTCCAAGGAAAATGATTTACGATAATTAATTTTCTGTTATTTTTGCCCGGTTTAAGGATGTTGTTTTAATTCGCAAGATTGGGATGTTGTGCTGTCTTTTCACGCTATATAGTCTTTAAATACATTTGAGGAAGTAGTACTCATTTGGGTAAGGTTAATATTAGGGTCATAAGGGTAATATTAGTCAATTACCTAACAGAAACTAAAAGGCGCCTACTAGAGAATGGACTGCAGCGTTCTTTGCGTTTTATACTGCGATCGCTAACTCTCCTGCCAAGTGTGGCGATTATGGCAACCCCCCAAATTGGTGGAGGCCTATGTCCAACAGTGGACGTCTTTCGGCTGTAATGATGACGATATTGATGACCTTATAGCTCTGAATACAGCATCCTAATTGCGTAACACACTCAAATGTTTGGTTCACAATAT
Source organism: Aporophyla nigra (assembly GCA_947507805.1). Lineage (NCBI taxonomy): Eukaryota > Metazoa > Arthropoda > Insecta > Lepidoptera > Noctuidae > Aporophyla > Aporophyla nigra. The sequence goes on along the minus strand of OX382291.1, from coordinate 3,387,332 downwards.
GTATGTATTATAAAATTCGTATTCTCAACAATTATTCATTTCAGGTAACTCAGCGCGCTATGGAGCAAATTATGCTCGGAGTTTCATTACAGGATAAAATCGAATGAACTTATCCGGAAAAGAATCTGAGTTAACGACATAGCTTGCAGAGTGAGTAAGCTGAATTGCAGTGGGCTGGCCAAGTCTGTTGAAGGACCGATGGCCGGTGGAGGAGACGAAGACGGGTAGATAGACCGACGTCCTTAAAAAGGTGGCTGGGACAGACTGGATGCGGAAGGCGGAGGATATTATTTGTGGCGCTGCCTGAGAGAGGGCAGTGGACATATCCAGCAGTGAACTGCGATAGGCTTAATTGATTGAACAATGTCCTTTTAAAACTGTCAAAATGAAAGGAATTTCCAGTATATGTTACGATATTACCCTGGAGAAAAACATATGTAAGTCTGCTCAAAAAAATCTGGATAAATCATATATCCAAATCCTCGTTTCTCTTCAATTCTAAACATAGGTCTCTCCCATGACAGAGACTCTACTAAATATTCTAATTCTAGTACTACATCCCAAGATTTTCCCTGCGGCGGGAACCCAGCTCGCTTTTGTCTAACGCACACTTAGCGGTTGCGATACCGCTTAATTAAGCCTGCAGTGACTGCGTAATGAATTTACAACGCCATTAATGTTTTAAAAGATCTTTACATTCCTTTGAGATTGGAAAATTGAAAATGGAGACTTTATTCTTTTAAGAGCGCGAAATTATTCAGCTGCTTTTCCGATTTAGCGAGTATTTCTCTAACTAAACCGAACTCAATCAGTTCATCTACACCTCATTCAAGAGCTGCCTGTATCATAATTGTTGTGGAATATTGACACTGACAGCGTTTGAACGCACTTAATCAGCATTATTATATGCTGATTAAGTGCGGATTTTATCAATGAAACAACGCGATCAGCACTTCAAAACCGCGTTCAGTTTATTTAGTCAAATTTGCTCATAATTGATGAAATTCGTCATTAGAACGAAGATTTAAAATTTATGATTTTAAAGCTGGTGAGAACTACAAATCAATGCCCATATGAAAATTTACCACTGCAGTAAGTTGTCGAACGATTACTGTACAGATTTTATTTGGTGTTAACATGCTCAATGCGGGCTCGTGGCTAAGTAATAACAGCCGCATGAAGTCAATGAATTAGGTTAAGCTACGCATGCCGAGGTCGGTTCATCGATGGGTGACCAGTTTTAAATACTGTGACCCCTGCGAGCCTCGGAAAGCAAATTAAGCCGTTGGCCCCAGCACATTCATTCATGGATCTTTACGAGTCGTCACGGGTCGTCAGAAGCCCGAAAGTCTGGCAACCAGTCTTATCAAGGGGTATAGTGTTCTCAGTAACTGGTTTTTGGAGGTTACAGCTGCAGCCAGTAGGACTGGAAGCCAACCCCATAGTTGTTGGGCGTGTCCGTGATAAAAGATTGGCAAGTATTACGAGACAAACATTAATTTTGTTATAAGCCCAGAATAAAAATCAGATCTCGTTAACAGACCAAGGAAGAAATATGTAAAATGGATGGATTCTTATTCAGAATAATTATAGAAGTGAAACGACAAACAAGGGGATTGTTTGATTTATCTCGCTCCAGTACGGAGAACTCCCAGAGCTCTCACAGTACCGACCTACCACACACAGATTTGTGTTTAGGTATTTCGTCTCTTAAACAAAATCGTAAATTGAACGGAATTTCACAATTCATTCTTCGTTCTTCTCTATTAAAACAAAATCACAAAACCTTCAAAAAATTAGTGAACAGGCATCTTCTACGCATGCTCGTTCTATCATAGGCTTCATCCATCGCTTTTCATCAGGAGGCACGAGGTCAAAAGCAGGCCCTTTCAGCAATATAAATGCATACATAAAATACTAGCTGTCTGCCATTGTCCTGTTTGCTAGAACTTGGTCGTAGCCACCTATCGGGTTCAATTATGAATCTAAATTATCAGAAGGACCACATAAACACACGAAAAAATTCGTGAAAATCGGTCCAGCCGTTTATGAGGACTTCAGTGATATACACACGTACAGAAAATGTTTGATAGGAAGAAAATAATTGTAGTCAATGAAATACAGTAGCATTACAGTTATCAATAAACTAAACAGTAGAACCAATTTGAAGAAACACGAAACCAAACGATTTATTTAAATTCCTAGAACTTTCAATATAAACAAAGCGGGACTGATTGCTCATTTACTGTATTTCGTTACTCGATTCAGCTTGCTGATAGTGAGATGTTTGAGGAATGCAATTTCAAATTTAATATATTTTCTTATCCGGTTTCTGATCTGAAGAAAGAAAGAAAATGGAATGATAAGTTGAAAAATTGTAAACTATACTTTAACATTACTTGAGGGGCAAACGCTGAAGTGAAATTCATTTTTTCTTGACATAGTCATTCAATGGGATATTTTTATGTTAGGCTTGTATACCGGGTGTAAGGGCCAGCCCTCCACAAACTGACAGAGTGTATTCAGCTCCTTATTTTGAATCATATTTCACCGGAATTTTTCTCAGGATTTTTTTTTACTTTTTTCAGCTTTTTCAGTTCTATTTCAATGTAAAATTACATTCTCTGAAAGGAGCACTCCATTCATGTAAACAATATGGCTAAAATAAAAAATAAAACAGCAATGGATGTTGAAATAATCTAACAAACGACTCGTAAAATCAGCTGTTCACTTGCTGTCTAACTACAGATTTATCGAACTCGGCGTCGGCGATTGCACAAAGGCGGCTTTCCCAATTGATCCAAAATACATTGCGTGTGAGGAAATAAAACAAATCAGGTTTATTGGATTCCCATAACGGTCCTGAAATAATTTCTTGTACTGGTCATCTTAGTATGATATACTGAATCCACCCCATCAGGTTGTGGAGGGCTGTCCCTTACATCCAGTATTTGTTACAGTCGCGAATTATATTTTGTTCAACATAGGATTCGACCGCAGATAAGATGATCAGTGATCTTAATTAATTAAACCAGCTTTTATAAAACGAAAAAATTTCTATCGATCTTTACAATAATTCTTTAGGACGTGTGGTGCCGTCCATTTGTGGTTATTAGCAAGCCAATAATCGAGACATTTTATTGGTCACATTTAAGCATCATTACCTACCTAAGGATAATTAGAACGTATCACGTTGACTAAAACGAAATATTTTTACGATCGTTATCTGTTTCCAAGTTTAGAAATAAACTCTAGCTTGCACGTTAAGAGCGGGAGCTTTGTCGGCACTACTGTAACTCTACGCTAGTAAATTAAGGCAGGCAAGCAACGAGAAGGTAAGCAGCTTGTATAAAAACAGCACAAGGTTCATTTTCAAAAGAAATAATTATGAATTTTGTAGTAGAAGGAACAAATTATTTGACAAGCAAATTTAAAGCGGGTTCAGTTTTCACGATAAAATCACTTCGAAATTTAAACGATGTCGGGGTAGTAAACTCTCGATGAGTTTAAAGAAAATGGGTTCACTTTTGAACTATGTGCAATCATGGTGCGAGGTATGCGTTGAGACTCATAAGATGACAATTATTTGGCGTGTTTTGGAATTGCGTGGTGATTTTAAAGGTTGTGGTAATTTGATGGTCAGTACCACAACCTTATAGAGAAAGTCTATGGGACCAACATCGTAATCTACTATGTATATAAAATTCAAAGTCCTAAGTGACTGACTGACTGATATATCAACGCACAGCCTAAACCGTTAATCTTAGAGACATGAAATTTGAAGGGTGTCCTCTTTGAGAAGAGTAGATATCCACTAAGAAAGGGTTTTTTGAAATTCCATTCCTAAGAGGGTGAAATGGGGGGTTGAAATGGTGAATTTTTCGACATTCACGCGGGCGAAGCCGCGGGCAGAAGCTAGTCTTGAATAAAATTACTAAACCACAATAATATCTCTGCCGCAATAAAACACATACATATTCATAAACAGCCTAAAGTGTTCGCTTCTAGAACACAGGTCTCATCTCTTCGCGAGGAAATGGGCTTTAATCTACTACTAGTGGTCAGTGCAGATTGGTAGATGTTACATGATATACGAACCGCTTTTCAATTCTCAATTCTCACTTCTTTATTGCGTACCATAATGTTAAAGCATAGTTATAAGGGAAATCATTACTTAAGTCACAATTATGGACCCTGTCGGGCACAGCAAGATCAAGTAGGAGAGAGGAGGAAGAACACTGGGTGCTTAATTGGAAATTATATTTTTAGTTAATAATATTATACCTACTATTTTTTATAATAATGTATAGAATTTAAGAATTTTAATTATTGTTTTATACACTTGTTTAATTAGTAACTGTTAAAATAAAACGATATATTTATATACTAGCTTCTGCCCACGGCTTCACCCACGTTGATGTCGAAAAATTCACCATTTCAATCCCCGATTTCACCCTCTTAGGGATGAAATTTCAAAAAACCCTTTCTTAGTGGATACCTACTCTTCACAAAGAACACACCCTCCAAATTTCATGTCTCTAGGACCAACGGTTTAGGCTGTGCGTTGATATATCAGTCAGTCACTCAGGACTTTGAATTTAATATAATAGGTTGGGGAAAAAGTTTCTTCGCATTTTAAGAAAATTCAAAACATTTTTTAATAAAGTTTATTTACATTTAACTAAAGTATGTAGGTACCATTTTGTTCGATAACTTTTTGCCATCTTGTAGGTAGGGACATGATCCCATTGCTATAGAAATTTTGGGACTTCTGGTCAAAATACCGCGACAAGTGGTTTTGGCAGTCCTCTCGTGATGTTAACCTGACACTGCCTAAAGAATTCTGAAGAGACCGAAACAGGTGGAAATCTGAAGGTGCAAGGTCAGGACTATACGGCGGATGCATTAACACCTCCCATGTGTGAGGTCTAGCGTAATCATGATGAAAAACCACACCCCTTCTGTTGATTAATTCCGGCCGCTTTCTCTCAACTTCTTGCTTTAATCTCATCAGTTGTTCGACGTAGAGTTCAGAATCGATGGTCCTGCCTGGTGGTAACAGCTCATAATGAATAATGCCCTTCCAATCCCACCACACACACAGCATCACCTTGTTGCGAGTTAACCCGGGTTTCGCCACAGTCTGTGAAGCCTGACCGGCCTTTGACCACGACCTTTTTCGCACGTTCTTGTCATACGTGATCCACTTTTCATCACCAGTTATCAGCTTCTTCAAAAATGGTTCGGTTTCATTACGTCGTAATAAAGAATCACAAATGAGTACACGGTTCATTAGGTTTCTTTCAGTGAGCTCGTGAGGTACCCAAATGTCGAGCTTTTTTGTGTACCCAGTTTTTTTCAAATGCGCCAAAACTGTTTTGTGGTCAATTTCCAGTTCTTCAGCTACGTCGTAACTACTGGTATGCCGATCTTGCTCCACTTTTTCAAAAATGGCATCCATTTTATCCGTAATAGGGCGACCAGAGCGACATGCATCTTTGACATCAAAATTTCCGGATTGAAAACGCTTAAACCAAATTTGTGCTACTCTCACAGACACTACACTAGGTCCATAAACATCGCAAATTTTTTTCGCGGCTTGCGTTGCATTTTTACCTTTTTTGTAGTAAAATTTTTAAATGTATCGAATTTCTTCATTAGATTCACTCATCTTGACGGTACGAAAAACAAATGAAAATCACACATTTTCCTAATTTGAATTTGGAATTATGTTCTTTAAAATTTTAACTTTCAATGATACCAAAACCAGCCAGATACAAATAGTATAGCCAAAGACATTTTATTACAAGTTCATACATACTATAATGCGAAAAGACTTTTTCCCCAACCTAATATATAGATATTTTTAAATGATTAATTATTGTTTAACACGATATTTTCTTTCACCCTTTTTAGAACAGTAGGGATGCTATTATTACACAAAGTAAAACTCCTGTCTGTCGAACGCACGGCCTACTACTCGTAAGTGAGGGCTGATTTCACTGGGTTACCAATGCAATATAGCAATGACAGGTAAATCTATACTTCTGTACTAATATTATAAAGCTAAAGAGTTTGTTTGTTTGGTTGAACGCGGTAATCTGCAAAATTACTGGTCCGAATTGAAAAATTATTTTTGTGTTAAGTTGCCTATTTATTGAGGAAGGCTATAGGCTACATAACATGACGCTACAATCAAAAGGAGCGGAGCAGCAACGAAAAATGGACGAAAACTGGCAGGCAATTCGATGCGACGGGAAGGGTCAGGGGAGTAAAAATTTGACGCGGACGAAGTCGCGGGCAGAAGCTAGTTAATTATATAATGTCATATTACTCACATGTTTACAAATAATTTAAAAGTAGATTTTGTTGCAAACTTACAATACTCACTAGACCCAAATGTATGTAAAAGCAATTCTGCTCACATATAGAAAGTAGTTCAGTTGGACCACCCTTAAATGTGACCACTAATTTCTAATACAGGTCAGAGTACTCGGTTTCTTAAAGATTAACCAGTCTGCAGTGTTGACTGCCCAGCTTCGCCACATACAAGAGATAAGTGTTCACTTGCTGACGCTTTATTGCAAATACGCATACATTACAAACCACAAGCTCGACACTACCGTATTTCGTGTAATATATAACGCGTTACCACACATTACTCATACATTATGACACACCAATACATTGTTCATTCTACGCTGTATGCTGTGTGTGCGTGTGTCCTGTGTATGTGTGTGTAACCGCCGTCAGCTGGGAGCAGGCGCCAAGCGGTCTAGTACCCATCCTGCACTATATTAATATGACATTCTGTTTGAGCTGCAAAGCTGGTTCACAATGACGTGGAAATATTCTCATGTAAGTAATCATTGTCGTGGGTTGGTGTCAACGGTACTACTCTTGAGAGTTTTATTGGGATTTTCCATTTGGTTTCGAACTTTACTGGAGCGTTTGAGGTGGTAGGTAGTACACCTAAGGAACTGGTGGTTTTGCATGTGGAGATGACGGCTTTATATCTGGCCTACGACGACATACTGAGTACTATAATGCTGATCGTTTTGTGTTCCAATCTGCTGACTATAAACTACTATTCGTAACTAGCTTCTGCTCGGAACTACCGTCTACGTGAAAGTTAACTATAACCATAAAACAGTATTCTAGAATCCGGATCAGTAGTTCCTGAAAAACCTTTTATAAAAAAAAACAACATTTTTATCTCCTAGTAATATTACTTTGGATTCATTGAGGTCATTGAAAGTCCTTATAAATAATACCAGCGTATTATTGTATCACTGCAGGGCCGTGACTTACGAGTTGTAGATATTAGGTTCACTCAGACACTCACTCAAACTCACCGTTGTTTTACTTCATGTAAATGATTGCATTTTTACTGCTCTCAAAACAGTGAAGGAAAACATCGTGAGGAAATCGGCTTGTGTGAGATCCAAATAATTGGAAGACATGTGACCTCTACTATCTCGCAGTGGGCCTGAGTGGTGGATTACGGACCACTCATTCAGAGAGGGGGTGTATCCCAGCAGTACGCTGATTACGCTATTCTTTGAGGGCACAGGCCTCTTCTCTGACAGAAAAGGCATGAGTATTGATCACTGCGCTTGCTCAAGATGGTCTTGTATATAATATACAAAACAATAAAACATCGTGAGAAAACCTGGAGTATATAAAACATCGTGAGAGAAACATTCTGGAGTATATCGTGAGAAAACCTGGAGTCATAGTTAATAATATTACCTATGACTCCAGGTTTTCTCACGATATTTTCCTTAACCGATGTCAATAGGTAATATCCGAGATAAGCTGAGAAACTAGTCCATGTTTATCCGTGGTCATTTATAATAATGATGTCCCGGTCGCGGTCCCATAAGTTTTATAGACCACAAACTTTTTATAGGTATTTAGTGAATGACCTACTTGTATCGTATCCCCTTCCAAATGTTCTATTTGACATTTCCTGGCTTGGCTGGCACCAACAATCGGTCGGACGGCGGAATGTCTGGTTTTTGTACCTATAACTACTTTTGGTCGTTTAAGTATAAGTCATAATAGTAAATGGGAACCAATTACTTTTTAGAGTTCGTCTGTGTTTGTGGGGCTTGTGGCTGGGTAATAACAGCCACACAGGTCGATCGATCAAGTAAAGCTACGCTTGCTGCGGTAGGTCCGTGGATAGGTGACCATTTTTACATATCACGACCCTCCGTGCCTCGGAAATCACGTTAAGCCGTTGGTCCTGTTTGTTATTTTGACTGACCTGTTAGTCTAGTGGTTAGTGAACCTGACTGCTAAAACTGAGGTCGTGGGTTCGATTCCCATCCAGGACAACTCTTTGTGTGATGAGCACGATCATTTGTTCTGTGTCTGGGTGTAATTTATCTATAATATGTATGTATTTAGAAATATGTATATAAGTATGTTTATCAGTTGTTTGTTTGCCATAGTACAGGCTCTGCCTAGTTTGGGATTATATAACGGTGTGTTAGTTGTCCTAAGATATTTATTTATTATTTGTAAGTATATGATTAACAGTCGTTATGGGTGGTCAGAAGCCCTTAAGTCTGACAAACAGTCATACCAAAGGGTATAGTACTACTCAGTTACTGGGTTGTGGAGGTCAGATAGGCAGCCGCTCCATGTTAAATACTTACTGGTATTCTGCTGTATCCGGGTAGACTGGAAGCCGAACTCAATCGAAGTTGAGAAAAAACTAGGCAAATGATATCTCTGTTTTCTAATAATATTGGCTGAATTACTTAGAGAGTGCTTTGTTACCATAACACATCATACATCATACTATGGTATAGGTGGCGGAAGGTCCCTATTTATTTGGTGGATGATTAGTGAGGGTTGGAAAATTGCCATGTGCCCCGGAGTAAACGGGATCGCTGACCTTTGAACCACCGTGACTTTCAATAAAGTTTGTTTTTGGTAAATAAACATTTATATTTCCATTCAAAACTAAAACAAGGTAGGTGAAAAATAACTTTAAATAATTTTCGAAACCAGTTTCTTTGGCTTGGTTTTTGCCATCGAGTTCCGTAATAAAAAGCATTTTTTTTACTGTATAATATTTTCTTTCTAGAAGTCGTTTTTTTTTGTTTGTAATGTTTTATTTTTCATTTTTTTGTTGTAGTACCTACTCGTAAATTCATATACCACTATTTGCTACGTGAATAACAGTAACTAGAAGTTATTTTAACATCCTAAATACATACTAAGCAGAAATACGTATTACTAAAACTAACTCTAAACTATACAAGCAAAATTTTTTATATGAGACCATCGCGCTTCGTCTACAAAATTAAAAAAATAATTTTTAAATCAGTTTTAAATTGTCGAAAATATCGATGAAAATATAAACTAAAGTTACGTATAGACAAAAGAATTGCAAATTCCTTTTTTAAGAAGTCGAATATAGAACACAATTAATGCTCCATTTGCACGATGCAAGTTTCTTGCCAATTGTAGTGAACCTGATGGAATAAAAATGACCTATCTTTATCTAAATACTGTTTATACATTGCAACTTTTGTCGTTGCTATGCCATAAGCAAATTAATAGCACTGAGGATCTCAGGCTTTACGCAAAGAGTTGGATAAGTTCAATATATCCATTCGGGTGTGAACTTGAAACCGCTTGAAGTTACTCTTGATTACTTGGCCAGTCACAGACCTCGAGGCGTCGTCCCCCAGTAGGACGGCGCCGGTGGTCGACGCACGCAGAAAATGCCCAAAGACGCGACGATCACAGAAATGTACGACTTTTTGAGGTTAACTTTTGGTTTTTATTCTTATTGTTCTACACATTGACCTGCTAAGTCTTTTATTACTGAAGTTAGTTCAACTTTTCCCAATTTGTTACCAATTTCCTATGTCGGTCTGTCTCCAGTTTGATCTCAGATTTTTGTTACTTCACGTCGAATAAGAAATCAAAGTATTTATTTCTAATAGACACATGCAGGGCTCTTTTGAAAGTCAACATTTACATTAATTAAAATGTAATTGATTATAGTCGTCCCTTCCAAAAGATAATTTCGTATGAAGAAGAATGTTACTCTTTTATAAATGTTTTACAATATTTTACATACATTACATACCTACTTATGTGAAATCGATGACCTAGAATAAAATTACCATATACATAATAATAGGTAAAAAGAATTTAAAATTAATCATGGTAACTGGGGCCTTACTCTTTAAGTCCGTCAATGTTGATACGGACTCGTCCGAAAGAATTGTGATAATTCAGAATGTACCCTACCTACTCCTGATTAAACGACTTTTTGAAGGGGTAAAAAATTGTAATTGTAAAAACGCTGGCTAAAGCTGGTATTTAATAAAGATATACAGGTTAAATAGAAAGGCCTTCTACATTGTTCTAAAACAATAATATAATCTGTTACTATTATTAATGAATGCCTATATACAATATCTTGAGGTTAATAATTAAAAGCTCATCAAACCACCTGTACAAGGACTGTGAAGACATAGTTGTTTCTGAATAATAAATGGAACTCCCGCTCATTTTAAGTCGAAGGGTAAGGGTTTTCCGAACGTATGGATAACCTTTGATTCAAAAACCCTCGACAAATTAATTTGTAGTTAGAACGTTGACAATTATTAATTTATACAAGCATAATACAAGCTTTTCTGTACAGTCTATTTTTGAAAGACTCGATGATAATTGATAAGTTAACCTTTAGACTAATCTGTTGTTGAAAATTTTGGTTTTTTACACTACTGCGCGACGCAAAGGAGGGTAATGTGTTAATCAATCTATTTATTTATTTATGTTTTACTTTGAGGAACCCTGGAGCCCAAACGCGTGCTAATATTTTGATGATAATTATGTCAGTTAGCAATCTCATGCAGTCAGTGATATCTTCTTAAATACCTTAATTACCTCCTGACTGGAGGTAATAAAAACTTTAACATGGATCAACTGTTTATCTGACTTCCACAAACCAGTAACTATGAAACACGATACCAGACAGACTTTTGGTCTTCCGACTATCCGTAACGTCTATGAAATATCCACAAAATACAGCCGGGACCAAAAGATTAACGTACTTTTCGAGGCATGGAAGGCTCTTTAGTCATATTAAAGAACGTCATTCATCTACAGACCAATCGGAAAGTGTAGCTTAAGGGCATTACATTGCCCAATGACCTTGAGCATGCTGCCCCGTACTAACTTACGACGAAACGACGAAAGAGAGAGGGACGAGTGCGGGAGTGACATAGTGCTTTACGCGAAATTTCGGGTTTTTATAAAATATTTTAAAATCTTAAAAGAAATAAGAGAAAAAAATCAATACAAGTTGTTAAATACGTCATTACGTATTTTTTGGTATAAAATTCATGCCGAGTTATTGACCCGTTATAGAGAAAATTTTCAATTTAGGTTGAAAAAGGACCTATTTATTACGATTTTTTGATAAAATTTGAGTAAGTTTATTAAAATGTTAAACAATACAATGAATTTGTGATGACCTTTAGTTTAACATGTATTTTTTATATTGAAAGCGCACAAAAGGATTCATCTACAAACTTCTTTAAACACACCGTATTTTCAGTATTTGCGCGAGGTAATCCCCTTAATCTGATCGAACAATCAATATGACGGTTATTATTTAGCCAGCTGACTCCCGGCCACCGTAGGCGCGAGCTTGCCGCTCAGTAAGGACCAGGCTCGGGTCGAGGGTGCGTATTGTTCCACGCGCGCCTCAAAGAGATGTCAGCAGCACTGAAGGGGTCTGTTAGGACCGATGCCTGCCAGGGTCGCGAGATTATTCGAAAGAGATACCGTGACTCTGGCACATGGGCAACTGAAGGAACATGGGTGGGTTTTAGCCACTAAAAGTCTGACACGCCCTCCCGCTCCGCCCAAGAGCGGGAGACGTCATTTGATGACTTCCCATCCAAAAAAAAAGCCCTATCAACACTAACAATAACATTATGGTATAGTATTACTATATCATTAGGGCCGTGCAATTCTCTAGGTAAGGAAAACGAAACACGAAACAGCTTCTACATAGACAACCCCAGAAAACAGACTTAGAAAGTAATATTTATCACAACCCAGCTGACATAGGCATGAAAAGAGGATTCTTATAAGATAAGAGCGGAACACAATAGGTTTATCAAGAATGGTGCAGTTTCGCAATATGTGCGGAACTTGCTGTAACTACCTTATTTCGTGAGTACCATTGCTAAGCAAAGAGTAAGAAAATATGTCAAAGGGTAAATAAAAGGCAGCAAGGAAAGTATCTAAAATGAATTTCCGAAATAAACATAAAAATAATAGTTAAAAAAAACTAAAAAACATTTTTATTGATATCAGGCACCCCACGCTTTTTTCCATTATTTTGTACTTTTTAGTTTGGTTTTCAATGGAAGCGTGTTTTTTAGTTTTTTCAAACTATTATTTATTTTCTTTAAGTTTGTGACATTTGTCAGCGTAGTTTTCGAAGACAGTTTTTTTGCTGTCCTGGTAACCCTGGCAAGGATAATGGCACAAATTAGTTTGTGACGTATGTCAGCGTTGTTTTCGAAGACAGTTTTTTTGCTGTCCTGGTAACCCTGGCAAGGATAATGGCACAAATTTATGAAATTATTGCATTGTTATCGGTCCTTGACAGGTGTGCAAAGTTTGAATGAAATCTGGTCGTTTAAAGTGGGTCAAAATCGCGCTACAAGGAGTCGGTTACAAACAAACATACAAACATACATACAAACATACAAGTGAAGCTAATATAAAGCGTGTAAAAATATGAGCATAACTATCTAAACCTAAAAAGACGATTCACACTTTCCTATATGACTACAAGCCCACGGCATTACCTCAACAGAACAACAACAACAGAAGTTGAGTCGTTCGTCTGTAGATGCTCTTAGTTTCCGTTAATTAGGTACAGTTCTTCGAACGTGACACTGTTTGTATTGCAGTCAGGCTTTCGATACACTGCCACTGTACCACGTGTTGTTTATTTTGTGTTGTCTTGGAAAATGGAACTTAATTGAATTTCATTTTGTACTTCAGGCTTTGACTTCAGGATACTACAACTACACACTACAGTTTTTTATTAAGGAAAGAAAATTGTGGCGGTGTTTTGTTAATTTTTAACAACAGAAATCCTTTTACTTATTAGCATTTTTGACAGGATTATTCCTATTTCTGTTCAGGTGTACTCTGTATGGAAAATTTCTGGTAAATGCAGTGGTATTTTTGACCAAATTTAAAGAAATAGGTAAAAACACCTAGACTTAGTTTGCCTTGAAGAAAATGACTAAAACGTTCCTAGCACTAATCAAAGAAAACTAAGCTTTTCTTTAACGAAATCTCTTCTTGGGGACAAAAACTTAATAGGTGTGATTACTTGGCACTTGCATGAATTTTACTTTTGCAAGGGTGTCAACTCATCATCACCATCGTCCTGCCTGCATCTATGTCACTTGGAGTCTGCGCAACTTATTTTCCTCCACCATTCTCCCCTTCAAGCGTCTAGCTATCATTCACGCCCTTTTTTGCAAGGGTATCAACCAACGAACAGATATTATAGCAATCAAATATTTAGTGCTGCTCAAATTAGTCCTTGAGCTGATTGCTTTGAAGACACAGATACCGGCTGTTCACACGTACTGCCCGATAATCTACGGTAAAAAATTGGGAACACACGTCCACATCTACAGCTAAAAATGTGGTTTGATACTGTTCTGATCCCAATATTATACAATAAAATAAAGTGCTAATCTAGAACTGATGATCGCTGGAATAGACGTGTTCTTGAGTGGTGACCTCGAATTGGCAACGGTAAGGAAGGACACCCTCGGGCTGGGTGGAGCGACGATTTTCGCAGGGTGACTGGTAGCAACTGGATGAGAGATGCTGAGAATGCAGCTGATTGGTGTGCAATTGGATCTCTCCATCTCTCCCTAGTTATAGGCTGAAGTGACTTATCATTACCGTGTAAATTGCCGTGGCCATAATTATTATCTACCAAAATCATTCTTCACTTTCGCTCTGTCCTAATGAAGCCAAGCGGAATGAAATGAGTATTTCAATATTAAAAAAAAACCTATAACATAAATCTAAATTGGAATCCGATACAAAATTGCCAATGATTTAGTCACAGAACAAACGGACAGACAGCTTTAATATTCGATTAAAGTTAATATTGTTTCAATACCACTGGCACGTCGAACCGGAATGCATTTCCTAAATTACTTCGCACAGTTTGTGCATCTCTAATACTAGTAACTACTAAATTCGCTTATGCTCTGACTTGAACTCGAGCTCTTTGTGGTAAACAACTGACTTCTGTTCAGAATCAATACATTGTCTAATGTATTGAACACTGTACATGATGATACACAGATTACTGACGTTGCTCAAAAAGTCGCTAAACTGAAAAAGGACTGGGCTGATCTCGTCTGTCGCATGCCCAATGAGCTGTGAGCAAAGTAACCACTATGTTTTCCCATTGTTCTCAGGTCTTCCCAGGGACAGCTAGAAGATGTCGCGGCATACGCTGCAGAAGATGGCGGAGCAAGCTCGACAGAGTAGGCAGTCATGGGAGAGGCCTTTGCCCAGCAGTGGGATGTAGGTATACAGTACCAGTAACATTTGGTATATTTCTGGATTAGTTACATGTTGAAAACCACGCTATCTTCACCATTCTTGACTGCAATAAGTAAATTATCATCTGTACTAATAATAATAATAAAGCAGTGGAATTTGTTTTATTTGAATGCGCTAATCTCTAAAACTACCAGTCGGGTTGTGTAATTATTTTCAAATTTGATAGCGCAATTCTTGAGGAAGGTTAGAAGGTTTTCTAACATTACGCTAAGGAGCCAACCAAACTAAAAAAATTCGGAGAGAATGCTAGACGAAAACGAAGTAAAGAGCAAGAAAATGCGCGGACGAAGTAGCCGGCCTGCCGAACATAGGCCTGCCGCATAAACCAGTGCCATGCGTGATCATAAAAGAACACTGCTTTAAAGGCTGGCCTGACATACGACCGGTGCTCGCAGTACGTTATGCCCACTTTCTTGACATTATTGCCCGATTCGCTTGGGCACCGACTAAAATTGCTTTTAAAAGATAGAGATGTTCGATAGTATGAACTGACATATTAAGTCGAACTTAAATTTTCCAATATGGAGTTTCTAATATGAATATTATATGCAATTTTCTGGCTGCTTTTTGAGAGCAGAAACCAGTTTAATGCCATTTTGTAGCTTATAAAAATATATTTCATCATTTCAGCAGTTAGACGTCCACTGCTGGACATAGGCCTCCCCGAATACGGGAGGCTTTGCCATAATCGCCACGTTTTACAGGCGGGTTGGCGATCGCAGTATGGTGGTAAAATAAACAGAGAAAGCTGCTGCTCGTTCTCTAGCGAGTCTCTTAGTCGGCTTTTACGACACCCACGGGAAGAAATGAGATGGTGTTATTCTTTACGTCCGGCATCACATGACAAAAAAATTACTTATTGAAACAAAACTAAATTTTCTCGGTGATAACAGTCCCACGCGAAATCAACAGGCCCCTACACCGAAAAAATATACGATCCTAAGAGATATTGCCATCCACACTCCGCAAACAGATCGTTGACTACGGTATGGAGTTATTAATATATCTCCTGGGTACCGCAAGGAATACCGCTTGTGTACTTGGACTCTTGAGAGAAATAGAAGGTGTAGAAATTGTATCTCAATAGTGAGGTGTGACACAAAAAGTGATCATGAAATTAACCTCAGGAAGCTAACGATACTAAAATAATCTCGATTTATATAAATTAATGTTTCCTCTGCTGGGATACAGGCCTTCTCTCTATCAGAGGGAGCATAATTCTCCATGCGGACCGAGTTTGAATTGGTGGGTGTCATGTCATGTCTTTAAATTGACTTGCTCGCTTGCTCACGATGTTTTTCTTCACTGTTCTGAGAACAGTGGTTATGAAATTAAATACACAAAGTAAAGTGCCTGCAAATTTCATACCTATTGAAGAAACTATCCTACTAATATTATAAACGCGAAAGTTTGTGAGGATGGATGTATGTGTATGTGTATGTTTGTTACCCTTTCACGAAAAAACTACTAGACGGATTTGGATGAAATTTGGCACACAGATAGTTTATAACCTGGAATAACACATAGGGTACTTTTTATCCCGGTAGTATGTTCCCGCGGGATAATTTCCGACCTCCACGCGGGCGAAACCGCTGGCAAAAGCTTGTCTAAGATATATAAGGAATTATTCCAAAGATAAAGAACCCTCATGTACAAAATAGATATAACTTTCAATGTGAGATACTTAAGATTCTAACACAACAAACCGCCGTAAATTCTTAAAAATACGGTATACAAAAATGAAATAAAATAAGGAAATAATACACACTAGTTGGCAGTGTGCAGTATCCAACACGCGACCACTACGGTTCAGAAATTCTCACGAATACACCGCGGTGTGAATGAATCGATTTGTATTCCTTAGTTGTGTTCACATTATTATTAGAAGGATTCAATTATTTGAAACTTGAACATTGTGTTAATGACTTTCAGCTATTCTCAGTTAGTAACAGAACTACAACACGTCTGTTTTTCCTAATGAGTTCGGCAGAGATGTACCTATGGAACCTATACCCAAATTTCGCCAATTATGACTAAGTCTTATTGTCATCAACCGGGGACAAATAGAGATTCCGGACTGCTACTAAAAAAACCTTGATGGTAAAACCCAATAACACTTTTTATTTAAATATAGGAAGTAGAAATCAAGATAACTTTGACTAACGATAGGATTTTTCTTCATGATTGACTTTCCCGTGACTTTTCATTATCATAATGCGAGAAATGGCTGGAAAAAATACAAAATTTTCTTTGTGTATATTATTTCTACACTACTACTCTAAAAAGGTCGAGCAAACCATTTCAGGTTTCCTCAAGATGTTTCCCCGCAGAACCAAAAATTTAAAGACACGTGTCATTTACCAACCCGCAATGAGCTCGCGTGGTACATAAACAGCCCACTCCCTAATTAGATGAGGCAGATGATGATACTCATCTTCAGAACGAACTATACAAAATCTATCGAAACTCAAATCATGCGCACCCTACTCAATGCGCGGCATATATCAATGATTTCGTAGTGCGGCCCTACCCTTTGAAGCCGGCCGATAGGCGGCCTCATTGATCTTTCGCAGGCGCACGAGCCGCACACGCATCCCCGTCCGCCCGCGTCCCGCGCTCCTTTAGTCACCTGCGCTGAATCTGAAGGCCTTCCTGCCTTCTATTCTAGTTACACAACAGCCCATATAAAGGTCGAGACGTTAAAAATGTCATCCGGTATAATATCTTAGGACAACCAACACACTGTTATCCGATCCCAAACCGGTCAGTCAGTCAGTATCAGTTGTCTGGTTGCCATAGGCTCTGTAGGTAGAGCCTATGGCAACCAGACAACTGATAAATATACTTATATATTTCTAAATATACATACATATTATAGACTGGCTTTTGCCCACGGCTTCGCCCTCGTGGATGTCGGAAATTATCGCAAGAGGACGTACTACCGCGATTAATGTATTAAGAATGCATTAATCCAGGTTATATAGGTAATAGCTGGTAAAAGTTTTACATTAGTTTTTTTTTTCGTGAGATCCTATTTTTTTTTCTACTATAAAAGTAAGTTTCTCTTAGCCTAAGTTACTCCTTGTTACATCAGCTATCTGACAGTGAAAGTCCCGTCAAAATCAGTCCAGCCATTTCAGAGATTAGCCGGAACAAACAGACAGACAGACGAACAAAAATTATAAAAAATGTTGTTCTGGTATACGTACCGTATATACATACTTAGTATACAAACAGACACTCCGATTTTATTTATTTGTCTAGAGTTCTAGATAAATAACAGCCAGACACAGAATAAATGATTGTGCTCATCACACAAAGATTTGTACTGGGTGGGAATCGAACCTCAGTCTTAGCAGTCAGGGTCACTAACCACTGGAATAACAGGCCAGTAACAATGAGCACATCAGTCAGATATTATTGGGCACATTTCACGATGCCGATAATTTAATTTACCGAAACAGGTTGCATGTTCGAAAACTCGTTTAGGAACTCAGCGATTGGCTGTAACTTCCCACTTTAGTCGAGTAATGGGCTCTAAAACAGTAATTTGCCTTGCTTCTGTCATTGAAACTCAATTTTCGGTAATAGCTTGAGCAAATAGTTTCAATAATTGTACCGAATTATAATTATTGTAAATTATTTTTCTAAAGACGAAAATTGAATAATCGTCACCATCATCTGCATTTCAGCCGATAGACGTCCATTTTTGAGCATAGGGCTTCCCGAAAACAGCCAATTGGACTGGTTCATTTTTTGGGGCGGTTTGCCATTATAGCCACGCTCGACAAGCGGGTTGGTGAACGCAGTATGGTGGTAATATGCTGCCCATTCTCTAAAAATGGTACATAAATAATAACAATAATAATATTCCACAACTATCACACAACGCCATCTAGTCCCAAGCTAAGCAGAGCTTGTGTTATGGGTACTAGACAACTGATAAACATACTTATATATTTCTAAATACATACATACGAGTATTATAGGTAAATTACACCCAGACACAGAAAAAATGATCGTGCTCATCACACAAACATTTGTCCTGGGTGGGAATCGAACCCACGACCTCCGGCATAGCAGTCAGGGTCGCTAACCACTAGACCAACAGGCCTGTCAAAAAAAAAAAAATGAAATACATAATACATTATTAGCGTGATTATAGCGCTGTCTGTTACCAATATTTTACACACAGGGTATCTGGTTTCCTGCCAAGGTCGCAAGATTGTTCAAACGAGATACCGTGACCCTGGCATATGGGTAACTGAAGGAACATAGGTGGGTTTTAGTCAGTTAAAATCTGACACGCCCTCCTGCTCCGCCTAGAGCGGGAGAAGTCATTTGATGATGTCACATCCAAAAAAAAGGTTATATCTGGGTTAGGACATCAGGATGTAGTTTTGTGTATGTTACCCCAAAAGTTCGTTTCCGTGGAATTTTTGACTTTCATACTGGAGAAACCGCGGGTAAAAACATGTACCTACGCCACGTTACGAAAAGTAACTCAAATTAAGCTCATACGTCCGCTTAAACATCTTTATTTAGACCATATTATTTCCGTCACCGTACAATCCATTCTCATATAACTCGTAAAAGAAAAGAAAGAGACTTAAAATGTTATTTCAGTTATGCTCCCTAATCCACAGAGTAAACTGCAACACTGTTAGTCCGAAGGCGGTGCTTACACACACGCGTGCACGAATCACGTATGCACTACTGCAAGTGGCCTTATTCTGGCATTCTCTAGCTTTAAGGCAAAGCAATCGACCTATATCGGGTTACTGGGGAGATCAGGAGGTAACGACTCTAATGTTTTGTCGATTTTAGAGAGCATACTTTGGTTTGCGGACGTTTCAGAGGTATTTTTTCAGTTTAAATGATTTCATTTTGAAGTTTGGTTGTGGAAATCTTAAAACTATTGAAATTATCGTATGCGGCTGTAAATATTTTAAGATAACCAGTGGATAGGACTGATGGTATCTACACCTCTGCCTAATCCAAGGGGAATACAGGTATGTGAATTTATATTATACTTCTATACATGTATTTCTTTATATATTTGACGTCACTGGAACCTTTACTTATAGACTACATTGATTAGGGATGTAGATTATTGTGACATACATACGTGTCTATATAACTACAGTCAAATAGCGCTTATGGTAAAAATATATATATAAGTATCATTCAATTAGCAGTAATATTATTTTATTTTATTCTTTACAGCTAACTTCTACAGTGTTCTGAAACAGATGGCCTTCAAAATTTTCTTTGATAAATACTAAAAACAAAAAGAAGGTTAGGTACAAAATAACTATTACTAACATTTGGAATTATATACCTAGTGCACGTTCGACTAATACAAACTAAAAAATCACACCCGTAAAATTACTTTTCTGTAAAGTATAGTAAGAAATATTCAATACAACTATATTTTTCCTACAAGCATAATAAAATTAGCTGTAATAAGCTGAAATCATCAAGAAGACATAATTATCTGTCAAGGCTTTTTCCAAATATATTGGGGTCGGCTTCCAGTTGATCTGGATGTAGCGGAACACCAGTATTTTACATGGAGCGACTGCCTATCTGACCTCCACAACCCAGTTACTGGGTAATACGATACCCGTTGGTAAGACTGGTTGTCAAATTTTCGGGCTTCTGACGACCCGTAACGACTATATAAGATCTACGAAAGACAGCCGGGACCAACGGTTTAACGTGCTTTCCGAGGCACGGAAGGGTCTTGGTATGTAAAGATGGTCACACATCCATGGACAGACCGTGGCAAGTGTATCTTAGCCTGATCGTTGGACCTGTGCTGCTTTTATTCCATAGCCTTAAGCCCCATCATAATCATCAAGAATTCTTGTTGTTACCTGTTACTATAAAACTTAATAAATTAACAACTATATTTAGTATGTCCTTAGGTAAAACTTTTTTATAACGACAATTTGATCCCCTTGTTTTTCAAGAGGTTCAGTTACAAAAATCCAATTTGGATTTTAATATCGAATATTATGAAAAATAGCTCTTCGCCCGCAAAGTCAAAGCATTTATTTCAAATAGGCCCTAAAAAGGCGCTTTTGAACACGCGACTTCGACTTCCGCGACTTCGTTTGCGTGAAATTTATATCTCATGGTACTCCGGAATAATGTAGCTTTCCTAATTTGAAAAAAAAAAATGGTTTGGTAGTGATTAAGTTTATGCATTACAATTTTTTTTACAAACAATCCAATCATTCCTCTTTATCATATTAGTGTATTTGTATGTAGATATAAATTGGACCCGTATTATAACAAAACTTTAGTTACTGTTCATAAAGACGTTTGTGTTTTGTTTTGTTTTCCATGAGGCAGTTACTATTAGTAGAATGTTTAAATCAAATATGAAACCAAACTTAACTAAATCTATTAATAAACGAAACTATGGCGTCGCTACCGGATCCCTGTCAACTGATAATGTTTCCAACAGACTGGCGTCATTGCCACGTGCTGAGAAATGCTTAGCCTCTGGCCAAGGTAAAAATCAGCCCTTGGGTCACGGGAAATGTCAGCCAGCCAACTGGAGTTTCTCTGAACAGACATCTATCTGATAAGTCATCATGGGAAAGTCTGAGAACCAGTCTTACTAAAGGGTGTCGTATTACGCAGTAACTGGGTTGTGGAGGTCAGAAATCAAGTCGCTCTATGTAAAGTATTGGTATTCAGCTGCATCCGGTTAGAGTGGTATCTAACCTCGACATTATTTAGAATAGGGTAAGCAGATGAAGATCTATGCAAGTTACACAAAAATAATAATTATTGAAGTGTCTGTATGTAATTTCAACACAACTACATTTTACTAAATGTAGATGAAAGTTTAAATGGTACTTAGACTAAAATTACTTTTTGTCTATCTCACATGGACCTTTTTGAGGCGACGTTCACTAGCAGATAGCTGATGTTATGAGAAGTAACATAGGCTACTTTTTTTGTTCCGGTAGCATGATCCTATGGGATGATTCTCGACATCAACGCGGGCGAAGCCGCGCATGGCAGGTAGCCGTATAATAGGCATAACATATTAAGCGACTGCCTTCTTTTTACCAAAACAATTGACCAGTGAAACGACGGTAATACTCCAAGGGTAGGCGTCTAATAAGTAACATGTAACTTCGGAAATGTGTTACAGGTTTATTACTAAGGAGAATAGTGTTACAACCAGTTTGCTCTCGTATGTTTAATCATATCTAATGAACAAACACTATGCACAGTTCTAAAGAGTATGGCTTTAGCAACGAGCCGAAATGAACCTTTACATATTCGTTTAAAGTTCATATTTCTAAACTAACATTATGAAACATTATTACCGTATTTTCTGGTGTACAATAAAGTACATATAAAATCAATTATAAATGCGATAGTAATTTATTTATTTGCCTGTTACGTCTTAATCTCCAAACCACCGATCTATTTGAAATGTAACAGATAGGTAGCCTAGAACCTAGAGAAGGATAAAATATTAGTTACTTTTCATTTATACTAATATTAAAAGAGGTTTTTGTATGTTGGGGGGGGGGGGGGTACTCTGGAACTACCAGATGGATTTATAAAAATATATGTTTGCATTTGATAGACCAATTTTTGAGTAAGGGCATAGGCTAGACCCCATTGAGCCGAGTAAAAAGATAAAAATGACAGAAAAACGCTAATGAAAAAGAAAAAAACATCAGGGCGGGCGATGATAAACTATCCCAAACTAGGCAGAAGCTGTACTATGGCAACCAGACAACTGATAAACATACTTATATATTTCTAAATACATACATTTTGTAGATAAATAACACCCACACACAGAACAAATGATTGTGCTCATCACACAAAGATTTGTCCTGGGTAGGAATCGAACGCGCGACCTCAGTGTTAGCAGTCAGGGTCACTAACCACTAGACTAACAGGCCAGTCAGAAGATATACATATTTTATGTTGTAAGAAATTTCACGAGTTAAAGTCGGGAGTACCAGCCACGATTGGATATTTGTATAAAAAGTCCAGCGTAACATAATATTTTTTAAGCATATGAAAACTGCAAAATCCAACGTTCAGCTCTGGGCCTTCCCAAGCTCATATGGTTTAGGAATAATAATAATAAAACTAGGCCAAACTACAGACGTGCTCTGTTTAAAAGTAGCTAATGAGTATATGACTAGTTAGGGTTCCGCACCTCATAAGGAAAAAGTGGAACCCTTAAAGGATCACTTTGTTGTCCGTCTGTCCGCCTGTCAAGACCCTTTTTCTCAAGAACGCGTGGAGGTATCAAGCTGAAATTTATATCAAATACTTAAGTCTACTGTTCCTTGGAGCTGTTAAAAAATCAAACTTCTAAGCTAACACAATCAAAATATATAGCCGTTTATGCCGCAAATTTCCGCAAATTTTCGAAACTCGCAAGGGAATCAAAACCTAAAGGGTACTTCCAGTCGATCTAGAATTTTGAAATTTGATACGAAGCAACGTCTTATAACACAGATAAAGGAAAAATTCCGAAAACCGTAAATTTTTAGTAAAATCGTATAATATTTTTTTTTTACGGAACCCTCGGTGCGCGAGTCCGACTCGCACTTGGCCGGTTTGTTTTTTTTTTTTTTAAGTTTAAACTTGGCATACGGTCGGAATAAGTTTGTATGGAACAAATGATCTGAAGAACGACGCTCGCCTACAAGTAAGTTCATTTGAGCAAAGGTTTTGCTACCGAATGGTACCGTGAATATACTCGGAAAGGTTGGCGCAGTGACTGACAAGTTAGCTGGGTGTGCAGCGAGACGTGGGTTCGATTCCAGAACGGGTTAAATATTTGAATGACATAGATTGTGGTTTGTGTCCCAGTTACCTTAAAAAGGTAACTGGGACAGACTGGATGCAGAAGGTGGTGCACAGCGTGTTGTGGTGCAAATTAGGAGAAGCTTATGCCCAGCAGTGGAGTACGATAGCCTGAATAGTTTGAGATTGTGTGTGTCTTGATCTTTTTATACATATACACACCGAAAAATACATATAAAGGTGATGCTCCTTTCCAAAAAAATCCTTTCTAGTATTTGTTTTTCAATGACGGATTGGAACAGAGAAGAATCGACCATAACATGTTATAGGTACGCAAAGCGGCTGTTTATGTGTGTGAGATTCACCTTCAACTCACTTCAGTTTCTCTCTCTCACTTTGATACCTACATAATATTACAACCATCCAGCAGATAAAAATAAAAATCAAATAATAAGGAGTAAACTATGTAAGTAATTAAATTTCTAGTAATCAAAACAGAAAAGTGCCTCACTGGCTATGCTAAAAAGGACCAGTTCAGAAAAAATGCCAGGTAATTAGTGCGTGATGCTGGTTTTCAACTGAAACTGAAGCGTGGTGTGACGGATGTAAATCAGTTTTATACTGCAAGGTAATGTGTGTCATTCATACATAAATAAAAAAGCGTGGGGTGCCTGATATCAATAAAAAAATACCTTAAAAAGCACCCCACGCTTTTTTCCATTATTTTCTACTTTTTAGTTTGGTTTTCTATGGAAGCATGTTTTTTAGTTTTTTTTTAAACTATTATTTTCTATTTTTTGGGTGTTTCGAATTTTGAGACGTATGTCAGCATAGCTTGTGACGTATGCCAGCGTAGTTTTCGAAGATAGTTTTTTTTTGCTGACCTGGTAACTCTGGCAAGGATAATGGCACAAATTTATGAAATTATAGTATTGTCATCGGTCCTCGATAAGTCTACAGAGTTTAATGAAATCTGGTCGTTTTCAAAATCGCGCTAAAAGGAGTCGGTTACAAACAAACAAACATACAAGTGAAGCTAATATAATGCGTGTAACAAATTTATGTCACTTAAAAGTAGTAAGAAATCTGTGAGATAAATACTGTTGAATAAACTTGCACAAAACAAAAACAAAAATTAGACACAAAAGTCAGTAGTGCCACATAACTTTCCACATTCTAAGATAAAGTATATTTTTCCCACAATGATCCTATTATAAACTCAGTTCACGCCACGTTCCTGATTCTCAGAGTCAATAAATATAGTGGTGGCGGCCCTGCCTACAAATAATACGAATGGACTGCACCTTCACTTGGCTATAAATGGCTATTGCGAACACTGCCACATTTTTCACTTAATAATCCTGCTAGGGATATTTTTCTAGTCATGATTTTGTGGCGTATTGGAGCGTAAAAGCTGTAGCTTACTTTAGCTGGCGTTTTGTGTGGTCGATATGTTTAATATGCAAATTCAAATATAAGGTGGCAGGGACATGATTTTGAAGCAGGCGTTGGAATTTTTGTTGGTTATTTAAAATGATACTTCAATGTATTTTGGTCGCGGAGGTGTTGCACTTTCTTATGAAACAGCTGATGTTAATACATGGATTCTGCTTGCGCGTCGATCTGCTACTCGATATAATTTGATTTGAGAAGTAAGATAAAAGACCCTTCCGTGCCACGGAAAGCACGTAAAGCCGTTACTCCCGGCTGTCTTTTGACGTGACAACGTCTTATAAATTGGTTTGCCGGGTGACACTTCAAGAAACTGCGTTACGCTCCGCTCACGTTATGCGCTCACAATGAGAGCGAGTGAGTGTGTTCCTACTATACGAATGAATATTCACATTAAAATTATTTTACCACTCAAAGTCGTTGTCACGTAAAACTTTCGCCCGTATACCGACTTTACAGGCAACCAATTTTTTTTTAGATCTTAAACAGTCGGTACGGGTCGTCAGAAGCCCGAAAGTCTAACAACCAGTCTTACCAAGGGGTATCGTATTACCCAGTAACTGGGTTGTGGAGGTCAGATGTGCAGTCGCTCTATGTAAAATACTGGTACTCAGCTGCATCTGGTAAGACTGGAAGCCGACCCCAACATAGTTGGGATAAGGGTACGCAGATGATGATGATGATGTAAGATAAAACTTAATGGTAGGCTATGAAAAAAAAAACATGTAAAGAGAGAGAAAGAATAATGTGTATTAGGTCGCAGTTTGTGAAACACAAAATACAAGTAAAGAAATAAAAAATAAAAATTATGTTTGAACCCCATTATAGTGTGTGTACCACGGCTATGCCTAAATGGTTTATTTCAGCAGTAATGTCAAACAGATGCTGTCTGATTTCGTATAATTCGTAGATTTAATAAACGTTAAGGGGTATATTTATAGTAAAACAGGTTCAACTTACACAATAAATCTTTTTTTTAAATTTAAATAAATGAATATCTTAGGACAACCAACACACCGCTATCTGATCCCAAACTAGGCAGAGCCTGTACTATGGCAACCAGACACCTGTTAAACTTATATATTTCTAAATACATACAAATTATAGATAAATTACACACAGACACAGAACAAATAATTGTGCTCATCACACAAAGATTTGTCCTGAGTGGGAATCGAACCCACGACCTCCGTCTTCGCAGTCAGGGTCACTAACCACTAGACTAACAGGCCAGTCAATAAATTGTAATTTTGTGAAAATTGCGTTCAAAGATTCAGTTATATAGATACATACCAAGCGGTAATAAAATGCGGCTAATAAAAGCGTGTTCATAAAATATTTTTCAGTTAAATACTGAGAACTTTCATTCCATGTCGCAATTAAAGATCTGTCTTAGAAGCCATTTGCTAGTCTTAAAATGTATTTATGCAAATAAGAGTTTTGAGAGGACTTATAGCCTAGAGGGGATTCCCCCCGAGGGACGCCATAATTAGACCCCTTGATCATGTCGACGGCTCCCCCTTTTATGCACGATTGATTGCATGTTTTGCATAGGGGGAAGATGGCTCAGTGGAAGGTAACTTTAGAAATGTCAAGGGGAGGATTTTGAGGTCGAATTAAAATAAATGCATAAACACAGTTACACACGTCTTTTTCCTGTGAGAGTAGGCAGTAAATACAGAACGTCACCTGAGACGATTCTTTATTTTTTTCGTTCCCTATTTAACTCAGTGAAGTAATGAAATAATGGTACTGTTGTTAAAAACTGG
This sequence comes from Aporophyla nigra, assembly GCA_947507805.1. NCBI lineage: Eukaryota > Metazoa > Arthropoda > Insecta > Lepidoptera > Noctuidae > Aporophyla > Aporophyla nigra. The sequence goes on along the minus strand of OX382291.1, from coordinate 3,360,651 downwards.
TATTTTGTGTTCTTTTTTATCTTAGTCTATTAGAAAGCTTTATTTTAAATTTCCGGCTTTTGTAATATTCAAATCTCAGTGGACCCGACAGTGTTTTTAATCCTTACAAGAAACAGGATAGATTGGCATCGGTATTTCTTTGGTGAAAATTTCACATTTTCCTGCTGACTGTTTTTTTTTTTCATTTGTGAATGCAGGTCAAAATTTTTACAGTGCCCTTAGACAGTTTCCTTGAAGCGATAACGATAATAGTAACTGGTCCTGATTGCCCTATCTCAAAAATACACCCTATATATGTCACATGATTGACTGCTAAGCTCCAAAAAAGTATAGCGTGATGATCGTCATTAAATAGTTTAAACCTATCGTTCCCAGAGCTCATGAAAAACTTTAAAATAATATTGGATATGTAGTTTTGAATTCGCTACGATTTTATTATTTGTTTAGCCAATAGGTTAAGGTAAATTGTTTGTATAACTCATGGGTCTTGTGATCCGGAATTTCCTTATGGTTGAGAATATAATTACCATATAATAATAACTTCATATCTCATTTATTTTTGATAAAAATAAAAGTCATTTATCATCATTATTTATCATATTTATAATTAAAGTACATATTGTTTTATTGCTGGGAGAATTTCAATTTCTTTGTTTAGATACGGTTGTGAGCTAGAATTAGTGTCGTTTTGCTCATGATTAAAAATATGTAAGAAATCATCAGCTAGGTGTAGAAAAAATACGAACTGTATGCATATAAATAATAATCCGATATGTACCCACATAAATCTGAAAAAAACCATTAATTCTTTTCATTAAGATATATTTACAATATGGCGCTTTGATCATAAACCAATCACATATGTAAACTCTTTCTACATCTTCAAGCACAAACAAATATTCCTTTCAGCGTAGGAAATTCGAGAGCCACATTGAAACTGAAGTTAAAATATTTTCTTGGCTTTTAGTCTTGCCAAGCAATCGGACCCTATTGCAGCTGAATATTGATGCCGCCGGCAAGACCGCAATTTTGAAACATCAATCGGTGAGTTTGTACATAGGTAGGATTCAGGGAACTGACATCGTTTCTACTATTTTACGTATTTGATTTTGATTTGTAAATGTTTAATATGTGATATTGCAATATGTTTCTTCTAAGCTACTTATGATTTGATACCGGAGGTATTGGTCTCGATTTACGAGTTTTATGTAGGTCGTGATTTTGAAATTAGACAGGCACCTAAATAAAAAAAAAAACGAAAACATGTGACATCTACCCGAGCCCACATGGTATGTAATATTCTTTTTTCCTCTCTAAGACAGGAGACCTGTGTTCCAGCAGTGGCATCATTAAAGGCTGATTATTTATTTTTTATTTAAACTTTTCGCACACAAAAAGGTACAAAGACGGACTTAATGCCTTAGGCATTCTCTACCAGTCAACCAATTAAGCTATTTTATTTTAGTGTGAAATGATTGTATGTCCTATAAATGGTATCTTATCTGTGAGAACAGTTTAGTTTATTAGTTCCCATAATAATATATCTTCTTAGCTTCGCCATTAAATAGGTAACTGATTGTACAGATCGGCTGTTGCAGGCCGTTTAACACCCATGCTTGACATATTACTGCTCTATTGGCACACATGGCACACTTGTGGTTGTCTTGGCTTACCCAGCGACGCAACTCGGTCACTAAGTACCTAGATAAACTATCTAAGTACTTGATTATGATTCGGGATAGTGCCAAAAATATATTGTTCATCACCAGCCATTTATCTACGCGTTTTTGGAACAAAATTCTTTAACGTAACTTGCGGTAGGAGTAAAATTTTAGAAATCGTCACGTAACGAATAAAAGCTATCCCCTCCGTGTGATTTTTTATGTAAAAATAGGAGAGAGAGAGCGAATGAGATAGTTTTCATGGGTTTCAAAAATGACAATGAATGAATGAATTAGAAAAAAATCATAGTGGGTGTCGTTTTCACGGTTTTTGACGGTGCTGATAGTGAAGTCAAAATAAAGTTTGAGTACTTTAAAGATAGAGTAAACGACGTGACATGCACAATTGAAGTTAACCGTTCCCCGCCGTACGTTTTTTTTCACCTATTTCGTTTTGTGATTTTATTACAAGGCAAAGTTATAAACCATTTAAACTTAAAAATCGCTTGCCACTCAATTTTATTCAGTTTACCTTGAATCGAATTTCATGGTCGATTTTTTGTTAAATTCGGTACCTATTAGGATTCAGTTGAAATTTTGCACCACTGGGTATAGATGATAGTGCAATCGATTTACTGGAAAACATATCGTCGTTAATGTATAAGTTGCCTCTAGATATAAAAAGCGTTATCTACTCAAGCTCTTTTGAAAAGCAACTTAAAAGTATTCTGTTGAATAAAGTCTTTATACTGTTGAAGATTTATTACGATATTCCTATAAATGTAGTACTAGCTTCTACCCACGACTTCGTCCGCGTCAAATTTTTGCTTCCCTAACCCTTCCCGTCGCATCGAATTGCCTGCCAGTTTTCGTGCATTTTCCGTTGCTGCTCCGCTCCTTTTCGTTTTAGCGTGATGTTATATAGTTTATATAGCCTTTCTCAATAAATATGCTACCCATCTCAAAAAATAATTTTGCAATTCGGACCAGTAGGTCCTGAGATTACCGCGTTCAACCAAACAAATAAATTCTTCAGCTTTATAATATAAGTAAAGATTATGCATGGTTTTTTCTGTATTTTAATTTTATTTTTGTACCATGGCGGTATTTTCAAATGCAATTTATTGTTCATGAATAATTGATTTATGGCTTATCATAATGTCAACCCTAATTGCGTAACGCACTATCAATCAGAATCTGAATCATTTAGAAGATTTTTTCTTATCCAGTGCGTCATATGTTCGAAAAAATTGTCTGCTCAGCAACGTAAATAACGCAATGAATGTTGTTGAACTGTCAAAATGAAAGCAGTCCCCACTGATATTCATTTACGCAATCATCCGCAATCCGCAATGCTATATTACAAAAAGAAGATGATTATATCCAATATACCACGGTTTGGTTTGAAGTAAAGTTCGTAATGCTAATGTACCTAAAGATACCAAACATCTTACGGTCAGCATTAGCTCTTGCTTCCACTAGAACAAAGATGTAGTCAAACAAGCAATCACGACTCAAAGAGGGGCAATTTTCACTAAATTTCTATCTCCAAGATTCAATCCGACTGTCAAAGTCCAACGCAAAACAAGATGGCGTAACCTGGTAAACGATATAGACATATGTTTTGTTTTTTTGGATGGGAAGTCATCAAATAACTTTTCCCGCTCTGGGCGGGACTAAAACCCACCCGTGTTCCTCCAGTTGCCCATGTGCCAGGGTCACGGTATCTCTTTCGAACAATCTCGCGACCCTGGCAGGCATCAGTCCTAGCAGACCCCTTCAGTGCTGCTGACATCTCTTTGAGGCGTGCGTGGAACACTACGCGCCGTCGACCCGAGCCTGGTCCTTACCGGGCGGCGAGATACCCATTGCTCGCCACCCGCAAGCTCGCGCCTACGGTGTCCGGGAGTCAGCTATCGACTCCCGACGCCCGGGGCGTCTCCTCCTGCGGCGGCTAGGGACGTGAGGGCGCAGAGACTGCCACACCCTCACGCGCCCCGCCTCTTCTTTCGCGAGCATTTCTGCTCCGCAGAAAGAAGTGACGGCTTCCCATGCCCTCTCGCTCCGTACCATTGCTCGCACCAGGGCCGGACGTGAGACGTCGCCGCCGCCGATCGCCTCCATGTTCCAAAACTATTTAATGGAAATGTAAATAAATGGATCAGAAAACATACCTCTAGATGCCAATTCGTAATGCCACTTACGAATTGAGTCTTTTGATTTCATCATTTTTAATACTAAAATTGAATTGAAAAAGTGAAATTTTATTTTGCTGACGTTTCAGTAGCATATATCTCGCCAAGTTCGTTCATATATGATTCTATGAACTCCGTGAGTTGTATTGATGATTCTGATTGATTTTTTCACGAAATGATTAATTAATAAATCATGTTTTTGAAGACAGTTTTTTTGCTGTCCTGGTAACCCTGGCAAGGATAATGACACAAATTTATGAAACTATTGCATTGTCATCGGTCCTTGACAGGTGTTCAAAGTTTGAATGAAATCTGGTCGTTTAAAGTGGGTCAAAATCGCGCTATAAGGAGTCGGTTACAAACAAACATACTAACATAGAAACGTACAAGTGAAGCTAATATAAAGCGTGTAAAAATGAATTAAGTAAACATCTCAACCATTCCAACATTATCTATCCTACTTTATTATTGTATCTTCAATCAAATATCTAGTAGATATCGTAAAATCCACTGAATACAAAATACGTAGATTTTTCCGGAGGCGTATGTTCGAATAGTATTCGGCATCGGAAGCAACTTCAGCGATGCTTAAGGACATTCAATCCATTTATCTTTGAAATATTATGCGGAGGATTCGAATTTTTAAAGGAGGCAGTTTAAATGTATTGGATTGTAAATAATTCTAGGAAAATTAATAAAGTATTTTGGAGTCAGATGTGCATTCGAAATAGGACATGCAACTGTTTATTTCAGTCAGTCTAGAGCATAATTTCCTTATACCTATGTTTTAAGCAAACACTTAAATTTAAAAAGGCCACCTGAGCCCCCCTTGGCCTTTGCTAAACCTCCCAGAGCCTATGTCATTAGCGCCCAGAGAAAAGATACTAAAATACAGCTCTTACTAAATTATTTTTCTCCAATTTAATTGAAAGTACCTACCTACCAGTGGAGTAATTGCGTAACACACTACCAGTAAGAATAGCTGTCATGTTGACAGTTCAACGACATTCATTGCGTAATTTACGTTGTCGAGCAGACATTTTTTTCGAACAAAGGAAGCAATGGATTAGCACTTTCAAAATGATTGAGTTTGTGATTATTTGTATGTTACGTAATTAGGGTACTGTACAGGTATAGAATTTCAGTAACTGCCTATTACAGTCCTTGCTATCTTACGAGTACAAAATATTACCTTTTGCTACGTTACACTTTCGACCAAAATAATTTTATAAATGCCAAAGTGAGTAGGTTACGCTTTCACGCTAAAACGGCGTAACAGATTTGTACAAAATTTGGCACACAGATAGACCATATCTTGGCTAAGAACAAAAAATACTTTTTATCATAGACTGCAGATTAAGTCCCGGGCAACAGCTAGTCAAACCACGAAGCTAAGTAAAAACAAACACTAGTCAGAGGCAGGTGCAGCAATCCTACGGACACTAGACCAGACAAATATTAGACAAGAGAAAATGGTATCTAAAATTGGTAGTTTCTATTATAGAAGCTTCAGTTTCTGTAAATAGCCACCGGCGACTTCGGAACGGACTGAATTCATCTTGATCTTAGAATGGATGAAGGCTAAAAGTCACGTCTTACTCGATAAAGCTTGAAATATCAACAGTCTGTTCCAAAACTAACTGATAAAGTGTAAGCAAACCCTGTTCAAGTTAAAGTCTTACGCAATCGTACGACTCCGTGTTACATTATTAAATTGTGGGTAATTGAAAAATCATCGCAGAAATTGAGGTACCAAAATTAACCTGAATTGCTAAATGAAAAACATCTTTAGGGTGATATAAAAATAGAATTTGGCATTTAAGGTTGCAGATCAGTGTCAGGTTGCAGAAAACAGTGATGGTCCACTAGAATCCACTGGCCGCGACTTACGGGTACCGCTTTACTTTGTGTAATTGTAATTTATTCAACACTGCTCTCAAAAAGGTGAAAGAAAACATCGTGAGGAAATCACATGGACATTGAAAACCAAACTAAAAAGTACAAAATAATGGAAAAAAAGCGTTTTCAATGGAAGCGTGTTTTTTAGTTTTTTTAAACTATTATTTATTTTTTAAATAATATTATTGTTTATACATTGTTGACTGTTAATTTATTTGCTTTATATTTTAAGTATATAAAATTATTTTTCAACAAACATACTAGGAAAGTGCACGATCGCATTTAGGTTCTTAATTCAGCGTTAGTATTATACACTAATAAATGATAAATAAATAAATTCTTTATATCAACACAAGCCATTGCATTAAAATATCCATAAAAATAAGAACACTTAAGGCTTATTACTAGGTCACATTAATTTAGATACTGTGACTCCTAAACTAGGTGTAGGCCTGTGACTTAGGAGTCAGAAAACACTACTGTTTATTTACATAATTTTTTATAAATTTCCTCAAAACGTTTGTACCTTTTCACTAGTTTTATCGCTTGCGGAGCGCGCGAAACAAATGAAATCAGCGCGCCACTATCCATACATCTAAATATGTTAATGTTTTCGTTGTATGGTTAATACTACCAAAAATGTCGACTTCACGTAGGAAAGAAGACTAACTCACAATACTAGTATATTTTGTTCCTCGAAAGTGTGTTGAATAACGTCGTATGAGACTTCTGTGCATTCCTTGTATTTCACTTGTATCATAATGTTATTATGGACCAAATGCTATTATACTTTTTGGTCCATAATTACCTTACATTTAATTCATTTCTATTAAACATTTTCGAATGCAAATAAAGATATGAACTGTAAATATAATAATATATTTATTACACATACTTATTTTTTTTTTTATCGGGATCGATGAAAATAACAACTAGACTAGACACTATGAAAAATGCTACTCAAAAGTAACGTGTACAACCAAGCACAACTAGACAAAGATACTAAGTTTATTTATACTTTAAAGTTTTAATATTCTTTTTATATTGTTTTGTCAATGTTTATTGAATTGTTTTTGTTTATATTTCCTGTCCGTGTACCAAATTCAATATTATTCTCTTTCTTGATTTGATTTTTTCACTAGACAAGACTACATAGAAATACAAAAATATATTATGCTCTTTAATTGTAGCCTACTACTAGGTTTCTGCCTGTTTGAAATTTCTAGAGATAAGCACGATCAAACAAACAAACTCTTCAGCTATGTATATTCTCTTCATCTATTAGATAGTCTATTTCAAATCGAAATCTTATCCAATTTGCGCAGAAGATAGGAATAAAAACAGATATTTTCCAGGTTAATTTTATTTCCAAATCTACGTGAGAGGCTGAAGGTAAATAAGACCACAGCTATTTAAATTCCGATGGGATTAAATCCCGATTAGAGAACGCTTTCGTCTGAGTCGTATTTGTTGAGACACAAAGTTTGTCAATTTGATTGGTTATCAAACCATGATAGAATGTGTTTACCGCCGCTGTTTGGTAGAAGAAAGATTATTCCATCGCTTAGTTTAAAATATGTTATTAAACACACCACCTGCCACTGTTTGTTCTGCATCTCCCAAAGATTGATAGGTAGAAAATGGCATTAGTCCGCGTATGTACTTTTGTGGGCTTAAAGTATTCAATAAATAAATAAACTCTAGCTTCCGCCCGCGGCTTTGCCCGCATGGTATGTCGATACGTCCTTCCCTAGGATTCAAATTTTTCCTAAACCTAATTACATTAAAATCGGTCCACCCGTCCAGATATTACCGTCTACATACGAAAAGTGTATCCCTCTTCATAACATTAATATAGTTAGGTAGATTTCCCCCTATTAGTAAATGCGGCAGAAATTAACAAACTTAATCCTCAAAAAATGTGTTGTTAATCACAAGGTTGTTCTGGTTATAACTTTTTTTTTTGTGAATGACGTCTCCCGCTCTGGGCGGAGCGGGAGGGCGTATCAGACTTTTACTGACTAAAACCCATCCCTGTTCCTTCAATTGCCCATACGCCAGGACCGCGGTATCTCTTTCGATGGAGTTTACTCCTCGTTTATTAATGGTACTACTGACCGAATTTTGGCCATCGCTGCCAATCTCAACGGGGACAGTGGCAATGATATTACAGTGCGCAAGTGTATGGGTAGATACAGTGCACTCATTCTTCTCAGTCCAATGGGATAGCAATCCAACAGTCCCAGAGAGAGACATCAACGTGCTTATCACGCGTGCCATTGGAAAAATTGAGGAGTCTGTTAATAATGTCAAAATAATAACCTTTTACGAATTGCTTGTAAATGTATACACCGTGTCATTTTAGTCGTCCACGTCGTCGTTTTAGTCCACTCAATGTGTCCGACATAATAAACCTCTCGGCGTGATTAAAAAAATGTTACTATTAGTTAAGATAATAGGTACTAACAAAAATACATAATGCATTAGAATTATGAAACATCCTGTTAATAATGTTTAAGTATCAGATGGTAGAGAACATACCTACCCAGCGCACGAGTTGACTAGATTATTCCATCTCCTTTTTCCATGGAACAAAATATCAATTTAAAACTACGTCCTGCGTCATCATAATGAATAATATTTTTATTTTTTCGTTATTCAAATGTTCATTTTTTTCTTATGAACGTGTAGTAGTCATTGGATACATGATGTGGGCTGCCGTTGTAGGTCGATTAAAATGTCACGGTGTATAGGTACTTTAAAAAAAATAATGCTGTCTTTGAGTCTTTTTCCTCTGATTAATTTCCGAAACTGAACCGATTTTGAGTAACGGCTACTTTTTGTCCCGATAATAACACGTTCTCGTGAAATAATTTACGACATCCATGCGGGCGAAGCCGAGAACAGAAGCCAGTAAACTTATAAATATTTGCGATCTATGCAAAGCCTCGTCCAAATTGGGAAGGGAGAGGTCAAGCTGTCTGTTTATTTTTAGACGAAAGCAAACTTGCGCAGTTAGTTACAGTTATTCAGCTATTCTGGAATTATTAGGTCTGAAGTTTGTTGTTATCTTTGGTGTTGTTTTGTCAACCTTACCGTCTGTCTAGACATTCCCTACTATGTTGAGATCCGCTCCCATTCTATCCGGACTTAGCTGGACACCAGTATTTTACATGGAGCGACTGCCTACCAGACCTACACAACCCAGTTACTGGGTAATACGATACCCCTGTAAGACTGGTTGTAACACATTTGGGATTCTGACGAACCGTTACGACTGCCAAAGATCTACGAATGGAAGCCGGATCAACGGCTTAACGTGATTTTCGAGGCACGGAGGAGTCTTGGTATGTAAAGATGGTCACCCATTGACGGACTTACCGCGGTAAACAATCAACGTGTGACTGTTATTAATTAGTCACAAACCCCTCTTATTATTTACTAGCTTCTTCCCGCGACTTCGTTCGCGTGTCAATCGACCCAGAGAATAAAAAGTTGCATAGAAAATTCAACCCCCATTTCACCCTCTTAGGGATGGAATTTCAAAAAACTACTCTTCACAAAGAACACACCCTCCAAATTTCATATCCTCAGGACCAGCGGTTTAGGCTGTGCGTTGATATATCAGTCAGTTACTCAGAACTTTGAATTTTATATACATATATATAGATAGTTTATCACCCTTACCATGCTTGTTTAATGTCAACATTACATGAAATTTATTATTTCGGAAAGTTTCGATCATATTTTATACTGCATGGTTTCTGGGCCCAACTTGTTGGAACCGCGTGTTTTATAGTACTGACTATGAATTTAGTGACAAGAAAAAGAAAGGAACACTAATGCGATTGCCGGTCCCGGTAACAGTAGAACCTGTCCTGTATTACACCCTGAATTTAACCCCTATGCAAATAAAGATATGAGTATGAATATGAACTAGTCTGACAAAAAAGTAGGTAATTTTTTGGGTCCCACGTGGTAGTATTTTTCCACAAAAGTAAATAAATTATTACTTTACAATTCCTGTGTATTCAAAATGAGTTTTATTACTCGTAAGCAATTGTTGATAAAAAAAATGTTCTCAATCTTTTTAAGAACTTTAGGAGAAAATTACTAAAGTTAACGCGGTATTCATATGAGGTCTTGTAAATGGTACACAATGAATTTGTCATATTTTAACTAAATAAATAGATCACAATGATCGGTACGATTTGGCGCCAAATGAAATAAATGGCCCAAAAAGGTTGTATACATTCGTTATGGCCACCCTATACAAGCTAGACGCACATAATTATTATGAATTCTTCGTCCAAACACCGTACTGTTGTATTTGTTCTGATATAGTGTAGTAACGCTATGTTTGGAAGTATACGGGACAAGTAATTAGTAAGGCCACGCTTGAAACAAAAATACAGATCAGTAAATAGACCCTATGAAGTGATAATATTCGTGAACACTTTCTGTTAACCTTAATTAATTACTAAGCTCTATACCTGTGATGACTTCTAAGATATTCATATGAGTAGTAAACGGTAAATGGCAATTTCAAACTACATTAAATAAATGCACAACGTATTTAGTTGGATTTTACATAATACTGTATTATTTAAAATAACTCCGAAAAATTTTGGTATATGTAAAAGATAAAATGGTTACTGTGGGTGGGTTTGGAGATAGACATGTACAATTGCGGACTTTTATGCAGATCTTTTCAAAATATACAATTTACGTTATTTTGTATGGTTATTTCATAACGTTTAACCAGCGTTAGCAATGTAACCGCCCAAAAATGTGTTTTTTACAACATCATTACAAATCTTTGAATTTCTCAGCTGTTAACTATTCTAGCATGACGAGACCGAGAGATTTTGTGGCTCAATGGTAACGGTGGACTTACGAATTGTAGGTCGTAGGTTCGAACCCAAATAGGCAATTAAATTATTTCATTATTACCGCTCTCAAAACAGTGACGAAAAATATCGAGAGGAAACCAGCATATACGAGATATAAAAATGCTAAGATTTGTGGCATCATCCGCACTGCGCCCAGGTGGTGGATTACGGCCCACTCTTTCTCACTGAGAGAATACCTGTATTACAGCACTAGGAATATAATAGGCCGATTACGTTTTATATAAACCATCTAGAAGAAATTCTGTAAATTATAATGAAAACCGTATAATAATATGACTAGAAGAGAAGATGACTAAAACGAGAAGATGACTAAAACGAGAAGATGACTAAAACGAGAAGATGACTAAAACGAGAAGATGACTAAAACGCGAAGATGACTAAAACGAGAAAATGACTAAAACGAGAAGATGACTAAAACGAGAAGATGATTAAAACGAGACGACGACTAAAACGAGAAGATGACTAAAACGAGAAGATGACTAAAACGAGAAGATGACTAAAACGAGACGACGACTAAAACGAGAAGAGACTTTGGCGTGGCCGCTAAAAACGATTACGCTTATGTTTCCCCACTTAGAATGTCATGTAGGCAATCGATTTAGTAAGCACGTGCGTCGGCAGCTATCGATCGCCGCGTACCCCACATGGACCTAATTACTTGTTTTTTAACATTGTTTGTTAAAACTTACTATAACCCCTCTAGGAGCACGCTATTCGGCTGTCTCAGAATATTTGAGGAAAAAACTTGTATAAACTAATTGCTTTTAGTTTTGTTCCCTGCTTTTATTTGATTATTAATTTGTTTGTGGAAGTAGAATTTGATTATTTACTTGAACGGTTTTGGCTTAGAGTTGTTCGTGTGTTCGAACGGGCAAGCACTTTACTTTGTGTAATTTATATCATCACCACAAATCTCAAAATGGTAAAAGAAAACACTGTAAGGAAACCATCATATCCTAGAACCCAAAATTCGAAGACATGTGACATCTACCACCCCGCACAGGGCCCGTAGGGTTTATTATGCCCATTCCCTCTCACAAAGAGGAGGTGTGTGTCCCAGCAGTGGGAACATTATTGGCTAATTATTGTGTAATATGCTGTGCAATAAATTATTATACTAGTATGTTCTGCTTTAATTTTAAAGTAAAATAAAAGACCACAGATACGTTATTCAGAAAAATAAAGAAGAAAATAAAAACAAATGATAGCTTCCCTTATTTTCGTACAATCCGAAGGGATCTAAAAGGTTAGGGATACCATGTCAATTTAGTTTCATCATGTCTACTTTATTGTGTTCCGGGGATTTCAGATAGACTTCAAACATAAAAATAAGATATCTTTCTGATCCGCGGATACACCACCTAACTATAAAGATATACACGCTATCTAAAACACATGCGTAAGTAACTCTGTCTGTCTGTAAATGTGAGAACGTTGTAGGCCTTGTGGACTGTAGATTTGTAGACCATTTTCTATTTTATTAAGTACCTGGTACTTGTTGACAGGCTTGCACTGTCCCTCCATATCTTTTAACACTGTAATTTGAAACCATTGCTAAAGTCAATCATTTTTAAAAGAGTAAGTAACCATGGAGTTTCTTGCCGGCTCTTCTCTTCTACAGTATATATGGCTTTCCGTGGTCTAATTTCCGACCTCTACACCGATGCTGCGGAAAAAACCTAGGAGGTATCGTTAAATAATAAATAATAATACAATATAACATTTATTTCTGGTTACAGTGACCCATAGACATATACGTTACTAACTAACATACATATGTATTGCACAAAACTTGTGTTAGTAATTGCACCTTAAACTATGTTAGTTGCACTTCACTTGACTAGCTTGAACGAGAGCTGTCCTGTGGCACTTGTCCGTGGAAGCGACGGAACACCACGTGCTGTGGTCAAAAGTCTTCGTCCAAGACGATGGGCAGTTAACAATTTGGTACACGCACCACAAACGCGTTGAAGTTGACGTTGCGGTGTGACTCCAGTAACTGCACCCTCGGCATGTACTTCTTCTTTTGGCGTACGTACTCCACAATGTCTTCCGCCTTAGCGGTGTAGTGTAGGTGGGAAATGTACACCGGAGTTTTCGGCTTAGCAGCGCGCAAACTGACATTGGACTTCGCAGTAGCTTTCCCGCAGCGGATGCTGTTCGAAAATCGATGATAATGATGTGATGTTTTGTTAAACATCACATCATCTGCTTAGCCTATTCCTAACTATTTTGGGGTCGGCTTCCAGTCTAACCGATTGCAGCTGAATACCATATTTAACGTGGAGCGACTGAATGAACGTTGCACAAAACTAATAACAAATATTCCTCTGTTTCGGTTACAGGTCGTTGTAAACGTAAAGTGTTTACCCGGCCGGAAGGGCACGACAATTTTTGGAAACATCTTTTCATAGAAAAGGTGTACGAAAGTGCATACCTACGTCATGGGGGCACGGACGAACTGGTGACGTATTACTCAAGGGATATGAAATATATCGTCTACGACGATGTTTAACATGTCCCCGAAGGCACCACGTCCAGTCCGTGGTTCAGTTGCGTAGGCACAGTCGCTACCGTCACTCTGGAGAGCTTTTCTTTTCTTGTTCCTCACTCTACCAAGTTAGTTTCGCGTCATTGCCGCGGTGCGTATGCATTATACACCCGACCTTGTTTTGATAACATCACGTTTCAACTCTGAACTGTCCACGTTCTAAGCCTGTCAGTAAGTAGTGGTCACTGCTTACTGATGGTAGAGGGACTTTAGGAGGAGGGAAGGTAGCCCACGAAGCCCTAGACCTTTTCCAACTACTTACATATATTAGGGTCGGCTTCCCGTCTTACCAACTGCCTATCTGACCACTACAAAGCAGCTATTGGATATTACGATATCCCCATAATTATTCTTCTTAGCGTGTTGAAAGCAATCTGTACTCAGCCCAGAATTTGGCTACGAGCTTAGCACTTCCAGTAGCATCCATCAACTCCTATAGCGCGCAGACAACAGGAGACACTGGACACTATATTAAGTGCTCTATTCTTTGTAGGACAGCACAACATTTACTCTCCAGGGTGGAGTCATCTGTGAATCTCCACCTGAGTCCGAAGTCTACTATAAGTCCAGCTAAGTACCTCTACTTGCAACTTAAAACTCATGCCCAGGTGCGAGATTTTCAGCAGGCATTATCTTGCCACAGCTTTAGCCTTTAAAATACTGAATATTTCGTTTAAGCTGTACCAAAAAATAAATTCTAAAAAAGTTAGCTGGTTTTTGTTATATATTTTTATTGTGTACTAAGCAAGCTATGGAGGACGATAGTAAACGTAGTACAATTTCTACGTTATTTAAAAAAAAAAAAACGATATCATTCATGAATTATTCTATTTTTTTATCAGCTTATGATACCCGGGATAACATGATGCTTCTACCGATACCGCATACATTGATATCGGTTAAGCTGTTTAGAACTTATGGTGGAATAAAGAAACTCACCAACATACCTGAACACTGAAAACATAACACTCCTTTAATTGGGCATTTGTAAAAAAAGGCATTTTGAAACTGCCTAATTGCTTTTCCCCACAAATGACAACAAAATCTCTCTCAATACACATTGGGCAAACATTCCGTGTTAGTACTAGATTGTGGCTTGTAATTGTCTCTGTGCATGACAAACATAGATCACCTGGCGTGTTAAACTCAAGACGGTGATTTCAGCCTAATAAATCCAGGTTTTTTCCCTAGCCTTTAGTCAGTCGTATCTTAGATAAGCTTGGCTAAGATTTTTATATTCCACAGCTTGAGTTTGCATTACCATTATCATATTCTACAGTTTCTGCGCAATGTTGTATTTTATCCTTAGCCTGTGGAAGACGCTACGTTCTATTCATAAAATACTTACATATTGTTTTTTTATGTTTTGGTTTCCAGTTAGTCCTTTAATTAGGTTCTATACTAGTATAATAACTACTTAAGAACTGCCTTCCACTGAGATACTACGATCATTTCAGTGGTCTTAATATGCAGGGGTTTTTTTTTTAAATTGGCTAGCTACACTTCACGGATATAATGGGCATCATATAAACCTATCTCTTAACACGGTAAACTGCGTGACCCACCCAGTTCCATTTTGGCCTGGCAGCCTTTTTGCCTACGTATCCACATATCTTTATTTATTTAATGTAGCTATACAAAATACTTTAAATGAGTAATGGTGGATTTTCTAACCCATTATTTTCTACATGAGACTACCTTTTGGAAGAGTGAACTCGATTCAATTCTATTTTAATGTTAGTGTTGAGGTTCAAAGTGCCTTTTGAAATAAATGTTTCTACTTTCGAATATATTAAATGACAATGAAAACCACAGCAAAATCTGCCGCGTAGTTTTGATAAACGACGCGATAATATGTGTACTATGTTTTAATCTTCTATCTGTATATTAATATGTGACGTAAAAACTTTGGTACCCCATTTTACGAAAATCACGCGGACGCAAGAGTATATTTGGTACAGTTATAGTTCATATGGAGAAGTTGTGCAGAAAGCTAATGTTTTTATCAAATAATGCATTTAAAATACTTAGTTTTAAATGAACGATGGTTGAATTTCAACGACTGAGCGACCACTAGTATTAGGTAATACGTGAAGCAGAAACTTTGTACCCGTTTTTCGATAATTACGCGGATGCAGGAGTATGACACTTGGCACAGTTACAGTTTATATGGAGAAGTAGTCTAGGAACCCAATATTTTTGGTTATTTGTTGATTAAAATTAATTATGGTCGAATTTCCACCATTGAGTGACCACTAGTAGGTATAGATAAAGAAGTAAATACAACATAACAAAGCCTTTATAATGACAAATAACCATATTTGCGAACTAAGTAGAATGTAAGTTTAAAATGCAAACGCTTGAAACCTCGCTCAAAATCGAAATAATTCTACCCAAATTTTTCATCCATCTTAAAGTCCAATTGTTACACAATACCTCCACCACCCCTCTTACTGAAAATGAACTCGTTCAAAGCAGAACCAGTGTAATTATTAGCCCCCGTCATTATGCTAGCGTGCTTCAAGCGGAAGAGCTAAGGAAGTGACGATTAGATTCGTTGAGCTATTTGCCGCTGATAATCGTTGGCGACAAGCCACTAATGACGTTGGGACTTACAGCCATTTATTTCTGTTTGGTTACACGCGCCGATCAGGAGGTACAAGTAGTGGGTGGAGTACATAGTTCAGTTTTTGAAGTTGCCTGATTGTTAGAGAGTTTGCCTAAGTTTTGTTGAATAAAATAATATTGATTTCAATTTGAATTTTCGTATGTAAATGTTGAAATTGTTATAGACCCTATTATTTCCGTTTGACTGTTCTGACTGACAGGGTCTATCTATTGTTAGTGATTTCGGAAAATTGCTTATTTTTATAATCAGTTTATAATGTTTCCACTGCTGGGATACAGGTCTTCTGTCGGTGAGAGGGACTGAACCGCAAACTTCCACACTGGCCCAGTGCAGCTTGGTAGATGTCCCATGTCTTCGAATTTTTGTTTATAAGTCATGTCGGTTCCTCACGATGTTTTCCTTCACCGTTTTGAGAGAAGTGGTGATGAAATAATTTACCCAAAGTATAGCGCCTGTCTGGGTTCGAACCTATGCTCCACAGGTCGTAAACCCCGGCTGTTACCACTGGAACACTACTTCTCTGTTTGTTATTATGCCTAAACATATTACACAAATGTTTATTTATAAAAAAAATAACATATCAGACAATAAAATCAAAATCTGCGATATTTTATTATCTTTCCACTTTTCTAAAGAATATAAATAAGAACGTAAAGTAGGATAAAACCTACTTAACTGTTTGCCTTCAAAGCTCTGAATGGAATCAAAGATGGCTTACGGACTCTCTTGTCGGCTTAAGGAGTTTTCTTTAACAATTGATCAAAAAAAGAATAAAACAGTTTATATCTTAAAACACTCTCTTAGTATGCTGTCTTAATTGACTACCTTTTGTTTTTCAATTTAAACTTATTCTTTAGTATTATTACTAGAAAGATGCATAGAAGCACATAGATCAAAGTGAGCAGTGGTGGTTCATTGATAACGGTCGCGACCTACAAAGTGGTAGGTCATAGATTTGAACCCAGGCAGGCGCCTTACTGTGTGTAACTTATTTCATCATCACTGCTCTCAAAATGGTGAAGGATAACATCGTGAGGAAACCGACATGTTCTAGAACCAAACATTCGAAGACACGTGACATTTACCAACCCGCACTGAGCCCCCGTGGTTGAATACGGCCTTTCTCCCTCTCATAGAGGAGGCCTGTGTCCTTGCACTGGGATCATTATAGCCTGATTATGCTTATGGTAAATAATTCTAATGATATATTGCACCAAGATAAGCAATAAGTTGTCCGTGCGCTCCACCGAATGCGTCGGCGACTTATCGCCGCTGTTGTCACTCGCGAAGTCACGCGGTCCCACAGGACAGGATAAATTCAGAGGTCCTACTGAATTTGATTTAAAGCTGATTGTTCTAACACCAGATAGGTATATTCATTTCAATTTTTGGCTGTTTTCGACGGTGCGAATAATAAACTTCGACTTGTATACGATCTCTACACACTCCGTGTGCCTCGTTTAGGTTCATGCAATTGGTCATACACAAACGCTGGTTGCGAGAACTAGGCACCTGACCTTTCTGAAGAACGTGACTATTAAGGTTAGGTTAGGTTCGTTGTCCCCCCCCAGTGGGTTCCCACATTGACGAGGCGGGGGGGCTCAGTCACCGTGGTTTAGAACCCCACGGTGAAGCTAAGAGGAACCCGAGGAGGGGCCGTTCGTCAGGGCTTTTCCGCTCGAAGCCGACGACGTAGCGGCCAACGCGGTGTCGTTTGACGACATCGCGAGGGTTGGAGGCCGCGGTGGGAGAGGAGTGCCGGTATTGAGGTGCGCCGCTCTCCCTACCTTCCGCGGCCTGAACGGGGTCGCCACCGTCCGATGGCGAACGCGGTGGGGCCGCAGGGGAAGAGGAGTGTTGGTATAGCGTTGGCCACTCTCCCTATCCCCTGCGGCCGAAAAGTGGTAGGCGGCGAGGCCACAGTCCTGACCCGTCGCAGGGGGACCAAGAGTGCCATTCAAGGGGTTGTCTGGCGCCCATGTGCTAATTGGTCCCCAGGGTGGTCACGGCGTGTTATGTGTTCATGCGCGCCGTGAATGGGGCTATCCCCCAGAGGTGGGTCCGGCCACGGACAGCCGCGGCGGGTTCGCGGAAGAGTTATTTTTCGTTCCCGTGTTCCCGCCATAAGCGGTGTAGGAGGACACCGTGGAGTTTTAGTGGGTTGAAGTCCCACATAACTACGCTATTTCCCCTTAGTAGCGCAGTATGCATGAGCATTTCTCCACGATAAAAAAAAAGGTTCGTACCAGGTGGTGTTCCGTGGTTTCTGCCTACCCCCATGGGAAAAAGGCGTGAGTTTATGTAGGTATGTTGTATACAAGGATTAGAACAGGTGGCCTGAAGTTACAATAACCGCTCGGATCGGTCGATTAGGTTAAGTTACGCTTGTGGCGGTTATTCCGTGCCATAGATACTATAGATAGCCCCCAAACACATATTCATACCACAGGTGCCATTAATTTATATATGTGAAGAGTCGTGAATACGTGACGTCAATTGACAACGACACGCAAGTGTGAAGTTGGCGCTCTCCGACAGAGTCTAGCCTGACGTTCGTGCCAGTCGACGAGAGCGCTACAGCTGCAGCGTGGCACTAGATCTCTTGACCATCTGACGTTTTGCGGGCAACAAGTGTCTAGAAACGGTCAAACGTTTTATTTGGTAAGTTCACTTATAACCTAAAAATCTATAATTATCTTCAGAGATTTTCTTCTTACCTACAAAATACATCTACGCCCAGTGAATTGTTCAACGGTGAAGAATTCAACTCCAATAGTCCTCTTGTTCCGACATATATATATACATATATTTAAATCATTGTTGTAAGTTTAGATCATGGTACTTCTGGAGTTCTTGTAACTACCTAACGTATGAACCACTTTGCAATGGCGCAAACTTCTCGCTTTAATTGAATTTTCAGTGTGAATATTTGCGCGGTTTTAGTAATAGGTACCTATTCTACTTAGTTAGATAGGTAGGTACCACACGTTAGAACAATGGCTTCTGTTATATGCACGATGGTGTTAATTTTTTATTGAATTTGTTGGTTAATGAGGCGAGAACTTATAAACGTAGTTAAGTAATTTATTTGAAAAAATTGCTGTTTTTATAGACGGATAAATAATGGAAAGGTAGTCACCTAACCATTATTTATCCGTCTATAAAAACAACAATTCACACCTTCTACATATGACTAGTCTATGTGGAAGGCAGGACCTTTAAGATAAGTAAATAGCCTGATAAAAAGGGTAATATTAATCAAATCATTTTTAACAAATGTTGTAAGATGTAGGTGCTTTGCTATTAGTAACTACGTATTTGAGATTATTGTATCTGTTGCAGACAAATCTCAAAGGTTGAAATATTTCGAAAACGATTTATTTATTTATTTATTTATTTATCTTTGTATCAGGCACATAACCCATAATTTTGTTAGTATTACTTAAACTATGTTAGTATAATTAATTAATAAAAATGGTACAAACAAAACAGGAACAATAAATTACACTAAAAATAGATATAGTAAATAGGTATAGTATTCCTCAAGTTACACTGTTTTCAATGCAACTTAAGGAACACTATATCTATTACGCCATCTTCTAGACACACCCGGCAACAATACATGCATTGCGCACAGGTGCCCCATCATATGGCCCTCAGTTTGCTAGCAACAATGCTCAGAAGACTGCTGTCGCTGTCCTGCATCCGACGTAGTAATGATGCGGATCTTTTACGAATGATCGCAAAGAAGTCATCTGTACGCGCTGCTGCGAACATTCCTGACGCGCTACAGAAACGTGGCAGCGACAGCAGTATCCTAAAAGCATTGTTGTATTGCACACGTAGGGCATTGTACGTTTTTTGCGTGTATCTGGTCCACAGACTGCAGGTATAAAAAGCCTGGCAGTATGCCCTAAACAGTGTTAATTTAACATTACTGTCGCACTTTGCAAATCTGCGGGCCAGCATGTTGCATCGTACGGCCAATGCCCTGCGCTCTCTATCTATATCACAGTTATCAGTGCCATCTTCTGAAACCCAGTGACCAAGGTATTTAAACTGCTTAACTCTGTTTAGAGTTGCACCACATAGCGAGACTGGTGGCACCACTTCATATGTCTTGTTTTGTGCCATAAAGACTAACAGCTCACTTTTCTTTGCATTATACCTTAGTCCATGGGCTCCAGCATAGCACTCACATATCTTCAGTAGTTTAATTTATTTATTTATTATTTATTTATTAATTTGTTTTTTTTATTTAATAATACCTTTTAATTTCAGTTTATAATTTTATATTATTGGTTAAAGTTTAAAATGTTGATTTGTATAATATTTAAAAAAAAAACAGAGTCAGATAAGGTTAGTATTATGGAAAGGTAACCGATCTACGTGGGTAAGCTTATACCAGTATACTTTACAATTAACATTACATGTTACAGTTTTATTTACAAAGGACATCGTTCATTTTGTACCCAAATATTAAACTCAGCAAAAAATCTGTTTTCTTATCGGAGAAAACATCTTGAGCATTGTTTTAAATATAACAATGTAACTCTACTATAAGCCCCCTGGCTGTTATTTGAGTTTGAAAGTATCAATTTTTATTTTTTTCAACAATGCATAAAATTTGTTTGGACATTTGTTTAAAAACTCAAACAGTTTTTGCTCATTATACCATGATATAATGGATATTATAATATTATTTTATTAATGACTGAGTTGGACTTTAAAAATAATACTACGGTTATAAAATAGTTCAGAAACCATTTTAAAATTACTTTTAATTTCAATTAACATGTTAACTAGTGGTCGCTTGGAAATATGTATTTCTAAAACTTGCCTGAAACCTGAAAGAAACTTATTGACTAACCTTACCTTTACTGCTGATAATTGTAGTAAATAAAGACAAGGAAGACTTACCTGAAAACAAGGTAAAGAATAAGTATAGCAATCAAAATCAGAAGTGAAGAACAACATTGTCGATTCTTTCATGAAATAGGCACATTCAAGGAAGTTAATTGTTTGTCAAATTGTACACATTACATCAATTTACAAAAGGGAATTTAACTTGGTAGTCAATTTGGTAAACAATAAATTTTCCTGACTTTACATTATTAACTGTATATGTTTAAGCGTATACGTGTTTATATGTATCGATATCATCTTCAAATAGTATGAAGTCGTTATTTTCGTATAAGTATACTTTTTTTTTTTGGTCGTAAACTAGAGTTCAGGCAGGATATAAAGTGCAATGTATGATACATTGCACTTTCTATCCTGCCCTCTGTGCCCCAAATATGCAGCCAAAATGACTTCTGTACTTCAGTGCGTCTTCCTTCGTTTTCACTTCCACGACGTTATCGGTGGCAACCGACGACGTCGAAGACGTTATGGGTTGACGAAATTTGATTAACTGTCAACATTGTGTAATACATAGAATGTACATTCAATCAAAAATTAAAAGTCGCATAGGCCGATAAAATCAAGAGAAATTGCAATAATGCGTAACACACTTTATGATAAATGACTAATCATTTCTTTTGTGCAAGTAGGTTTGTATAAACACTTTTGCACGACAATCATACTGTCAAAACTAGACAATAAGCTATTCCTATCTGACTACACTGAGAAGAAAGACCGAAACAAATTCAGAGGTCACAGTCTCTTCTAAAGTCCAGACATACTCTTAGTCAGGTGACCATGGTATATGAAATAGTCTTTTGAGGAAAGAACCACTCAGATTGAATGGACTGGGTGGGAATCAGACAGTTCAACTCAGAACTCAAGGAGCTCAACGACACTATTACTACAAGATCAAGAGGATCTTAGTATTAAAACTAATCATACACAGAAGGATTTTAGTAGTGTAAGGTTATGGGTAAGGGTATGGGTGGGTTTATGGTGGGCGCCTGGCCAGGCGCATTACTTTGAAAAAATAAATAAATTACTCACAAAACGGTGTAGGAAAATATTGTGACGTAACCAGACATTTGACATCAAAACCCATACTGGGCCAGCGTAGTGAATTACAATACAACCCTCGTTTAGTAAATAATGGTAAAAAAGTTGATTGTTGATTAGGTTATGTTTAAAACATCGCACCCGTATTACCTGATCGGAGTAAGCTTTGTTGTACCTGCTCATTGTAAGTACGTTCAATCCACATTTTTGACTGGCCTGTTAGTCTAGTGGTTAGTGACCCTGACTGCTAAGACTGAGGTCGTGGGTTCGATTCCCACCCATGACAAATCTTTGTGTGATGAGCACGATCATCTGTTCTGTGTCTGGGTGTAATTTATCTATAACATGTATGTATTTAGAAATATATAAGTATGTTTATCAGTTGTCTGGTTGCCATAGTACAGGCTCTGCCTAGTTTGGGATCAGGTAACCGTATGTTGGTTGTCCTAAAAAAAAAAGACATTTAAAAACCGGCCAAGTGCGAGTCGGACTCGCGCACCGAGGGTTCCGTACAAACCTGCAGGTCATCATCATCATCATTCGTCATCATCGTTTATGAAATGAAATGTTTTTTTTTTTTTAATTTTTATATTTGTGTTGACTGAATGAAAGGTAAATTGTGGTTTACGATTTATGACGTATTAAAAAAAAACTACTAACTAGATCTCGTTCAAACCAATTTTCGTTGGTAGTTTTCATGGTAATGTACATCATATATTTTTTTTAGTTTTATCATTCCCTTATTTTAGAAGTTACGGGGGGGGGACACACATTTTACCACTTTGGAAGTGTCTCTCGCGCAAACTATTCAGTTTAGAAAAAAATGATATTAGAAACCTCAATTTCATTTTTGAAGACCTATCCATAGATACCCCACACGTAAGGGTTTGATGATTTTTTTTTTTGTGTTTCAGTTCTATGTATGGGGAACCCCAAATATTATTGTTTAAAAAAAAAATGATATTAGAAACCTCAATATCATTTTTGAAGACCTATCCATAGATACCCCACACGTAAGGGTTTGATGAAAAAAAAAATTTTGAGTTTCAGTTCTATGTATGGGGAACCCCAAATATTATTGTTTTTTTTCTATTTTTGTGTAAAAATCTTAATGCGGTTCACTGAATACATCTACCTACCAAGTTTCAATAGCACAGCTCTTATAGTTTCGGAGAAAAGTGGCTGCGACATACTCGGACAGACAGACAGACAGACAGACAGACAGACAGACATGGCGAATCTATAAGGGTTCCGTTTTTTGCCATTTGGCAACGGAACCCTAAAAAGGGCGACTCTATTGGTACTAATAAGGAACAAATCCGAATTCTGAGCTGCTACTAAAAAAAAAACAATTAGGAAAAACCAAATATCACTGTTCGACCTGAGAACAGCAGAATAGAAGCAGAACAGTGTTAAGTAATTAGGGATTATGTACTTAACACAATATCAATCAAAATTTGAATCTTGAAGAATATAGATAATTCATTGCTACATATGTTCAAAGAATTGTCTGCTCAGAAAATTAAATAACGCAATGAATGTTGTTTAACCGTTGTACTGTAAGTCATTTTTACTGTTAGTCTATTATGCAATTATTTCTCTGAACCTAAGGTACCATGTTTAAAATACGCGGTCGCAGCCACTGAACCAAACAGACTTCCCGGTTTCCATCGTCGATTCGTTTTTAGCTCAATATATCAAACGAATCCAGGTATATAATATTATAAATGGGAAAGTGTCTGTGTCGGTTTGTCCATCTTTCACGGCAAAACGGAGCGACGAATTGAAGTGATTTAAGTGGAGATAGTTGAAGGGATGGAGAGTGACATAGGCTACTTTTTTCTTTTTCTTTTTTAGGTAGCTGGAAAGGTAACTTAGAAAAGCCGTGCTTTTCCCTTAGACAATTGTAAGTAGCATATTCGCGTGTGTCCAATGCCCAGAATCTTTACATTCATCCCCAAATGGAAAGGCAAATAATATCGTCTACAGTAGCGTATTAAAATAACATTCTGTTCCGAGTTCTCTTCTGTGTTCTAAATCCGGAAAGGGGAAGCGTGTTACCCCGAATTTAACGTGAGCGAAGCCGCGGGCAAAAGCTAGTTTAATATAATTCAATTAAACCTAATCTGATAATAAACTTTTTGTAAAATCCTGCTAATTGCTGACCAAACGCAAAGATTTACTAACGGACCAGGACTAGGCTAAATGGCAATCTATAATATCGTAGGACAACCAACACAACGTTATCTGATTCCAAACTAGGCAGAGCCTGTACTATGGCAACCAGACAACTGATAAACATACTTATATATTTCTAAATACATATTTATCCTACTAATATTATAAATGCGAAAGTTTGTGAGGATGGATGTATGTGTATGTGTATGTTTGTTACCCTTTCACGAAAAAACTACTGGACGGATTTGGATGAAATTTGGCACACAGATAGTTCATAATCTGGATTAACATATAGGGTACTTTTTATCCCAATAGTACGTTCCCGCGGGATATTTTCCGACCTCCACGCGGGCGAAGCCACTGGCAAAAGCTAGTTATAGATAAATTACACCCAGACACAGAACAAATGATTGTGCAATCAAAGCGTTTCGTTCCTATACTACGACTTTCAACAGGATTGACATACATAAATCTGTTGGGAGCTATGTCAAAACAATATATTTCTTACATTTGGATCATCGTTATAATGTCAGTTTGTCTACGACCTGAGAACACATGTCTTTCACAGTTAAGATGGATCAACGTGGTCCGCGAAATTCAAAGGTTCCTTGTTTATTTTTGCGATTTGCAGGTCAGTTCCAGGCTACATGTTGAACAAATACATATGATTCTTGATCGTTTTACGTATGTAGTTGCAAAAGTCAAGAAAACTAGCTCGTCTGTTCCCAACTATGTTGAGGTCGGCTTTCAGTCTAACCCGATGCAGCTGAATACCAGTATTTTACATGGAGTGACTAGTAGCATTAAAATCGCCCCTAAATAATAATCATTCGGATAAAGTCCGTCCCTTGCTGCCCTCTACCAGCGATGATCTAAGCCAAGGTCCGTACTCCACAGGGATACCCTTAGCGAGTAGTCGCTCTAGTTTTAAGTTTTTTAAGCCCTGGAGGCCTTAATTTATTAAAGTAGCTACAGGCAAGTCCGGTTAAGCAGCCGACAACCTCATAGGTTCACCTGCAAGATGTCATTAAAAACAAAGCCCAAGGTAAGACTAGTTGTGAGATTGTCTGGTTTCTGACGATCCGTAGGGACTGTCAAAGATTAACAAATGGCAGCCGGGACCAGTGGCTTAACGTTTACCGAGAGACACGTAAGATGATCACTCCTTCGCGATGGCAACCGCGGCAAGTGTAATTCATACTGTTCGGACGAACCGTGCGGCTGTTATTACTTATTTGATTTATAGTCATTAGTGTAGTCTATCCAGGAGTCGAACTTTTACCAATATTAATGGAGTTCTTATGCATTAATAAATAAAAATATGAACTTTCTGTACTACTTCTCTAAATAAACTTTAACTGTGTCCACGTAATTTTCGTAAAAAGGGGTGCAAAGTTTTTACTTCACGTATTAATCCCCCAATGTATGTACTTACAGATTTATAGTTATTAGTGTAGTCTACCTAGTAGTCGAAATTCGACCAATATTAATGGAGTTCTTATGCATTCATAAATAAAAATATGAACTTTCTGAACTCCTTCCTTATGTAAACTTTAACTGTGTCCACGTAGTTTTCGCAAAAGGGGATGCAAAGTTTTTACTTCACGTATTAATGTATAGATTTAAATATTTAATACAAATCCTTAAGGTCGTTTAGTCCCTTTGAACGACTTTTTCATGAAATAGTAATTCAAGAAGGCAATAAAGTCATACCTATTTGTTACTGTTGAAAATTACAATTTAATCATGATCCAACTTGGGACTGACCTGCATATTGCAAAAAAAAAAGAATGAAAAAGAAACCAAAAACAAAAAAAAAAAAAAAAAAATAAGTTTTGCGGGCTACTTTACCGCATCCTCTTTAAGGCATCATACAGCCGCAATGGGCCGCAGCGCAACACGTTTTTACGACAAAAATGCGATCCATCCCACCTGTGTTATGCTTTTTTTTTTGTATGGGAAATCATCAAATGACTTCTCCCGCTCTAGGCGGAGCGAGAGGGCGTGTCAGACTTTTACTGACTAAAACCCACCCGTGTTCTTTCAGTTGCCCATGTGCCACGGTCACGGTATCTCTTTCGAACCTGTGTTATGCTTGGGTTCAAAGAAAATGTACGAAAGTGATAAAAGAGGATTTTTGTAATGGTCTGTTCTGGCGCGACACTTCCCTATCTGAGTTACATTTCCTAACGCCTTTCCGATCAAGAATACCATGTTTATCCCAGCCACTAGGTGACTAGGTCCTCATAAGGACGAAAAGAAAAAAAAAGTTTAGTTGTGATAAGCCTGACGCATAGAAACAATACAAAATAGAAGAAGTTGGGGTAAATTATGCGTAATATCCACGCAAAAGGGTCACCGCTCAGCATAACGCTACGTCCCCATACGGAATAGAGCCTCACTACTGCATATCGCAACAAATAATATAAAGCTAATAATACAGTAAGCCTATGCATCTTAGTTGGCGACCCGCCTTCCCTGCGCTCCAGAGTAAGCCAACATAACCACGGACGTAATAAATGTATCTGGATCTTCAGCTTACTACTGAGAGTCGAAAATCGAACAGAAAAACACACAGTTCGATTTCGACACACTGAGTTGCACTCTGTTGAATTCTCAGTGCACCGAGAGCTGAAAATCCGGTGCAAGAAAAGCTCTCGCAATGATTTTGTTACGTCTGTGTGTCCGTCGACTAACTCATGAAGCATTGTAGACCTTGACCCACTGCGGTTCAAGGTTGGTACTTCAAACAGTTCAAACAGGACGTACATAAGGGTTATTATTGCTAAACGTTTGACTAGCCTTAACTGTTGTGAGATTGGCACCGAGAACTTAATGATAGCGAATTTAGCCATTTTAATTTTAAATAAAATCAGGCATTTTCATTGTGCAGCTCAAATTGACGACCAACTTAAATTGTTCGTATATTTAAATCATAAGTGACATTCTTCATACATCTATCAAAGAATGTTAGTTGACACGGTAAATTGATGTAGAGTGTCATTTTGCTTAATTATTAATTAAACCTGCTGACGGTACCTAATACGCCTATACCTACCTTAAAATTTCTATATTATGCCGTCAGTAAATTATAACTAAGCAAATCATACCTACTTAAAACAAAAAAATATATATCGCTATGGAAGAACCCTGCATTGTTTGGATTATGCAGCAGTCCGGATTAGTCAGACTCAGGGATAATAAATTAACAAAACCAAAACTATCAAACATGGTTTGTGTTTTGTTTTAATTATTCGTAGCCAAATAATTCTATTTCATATTTATTTTGTGTATTTGATGCCACCGTAATACTTTATAATGAAGTCATACGATAATATGCCTCCACTTTGGCAAAACGAAACTGGGTACTCGACCAGTCAATATTATTACTGCATACTATCCGCGACACCGCGCGGAAAATAGCGGCACTATCCACAGTAGAGGACTGAAAATTCAGTGGCTGGCCTCCGGGAAGGAATAGCGGATTTAGCGCCAACTAGTGGCAAAACGTGGCAACTAGTGTTTCGTGCAGGCAACACCAGTTGCGCCAAGTGTCTAATAGATGGCGCTGTGTGAGCTGTGCTGAAAGGGTGAAAGCTCACAGTTTTGCGGTACGAAAGTTGCGCCAAACGTTTTATAGATGGCAGGATTGTTCATTGGAAATGGAAAATGTGGAAGCTCTCAGTTTCACTATACGTAAGTTACGTTAACGTTCTGTAGATGGCGAGCTTGTGCTCTGAAAATGAAAAAGTTCGCGTTGGTTTCGATAGGTGGCGCTGTTTCGTGATAGGTAAATTAAAGCTTGTGAAAGGTTCAGCGAGACAGGCGATCCGCTAAAATTAAATCGCATCCCTTGAATATAATGTTTTCACACATTTTTCGACCTCCCGCTTAACTTGTGAGCATTTAAAAAAGGATTTCTCTCCACAAAAAAAAAAGTAAATGCAAAGGCACGGTGGATTATTCGTATTTGTCGGGGTGGCATTCAAACGCTGTAATCTAGAAAGATAAATTGGTAAATTGGCAATACACAGGCCTACTCGCAGTAAGAGGGAATGAGCTGTTTATCTGTGTCTCAAAAATATCAAATGTCACATGTATACGAAATTCGGTTCTAGGATATGCTGGTTTCTTTACCATCTTTTCTTTCACCATTTAGGGACCAGCGGTGGTGAAATAATTTACACACAGTAAAGCGCCTATGTGGGATCGGACCTACTACTCGGAAGTCGGGGCCGATACAACAAATACCTACGTTTTATAGTATTTATAACAAAACATGTAGGTATACATTAACCTTTTTATTTCATGATACTGATCTGACTGATGGTTCAAGTTAAGCTACGCTTACCGCGGTTGGCCCGCGGAAAGGTGACCATCTTTACATACCAAGACCCTTCCGTGCCTAGGAAAGCACGTTAAGCCGTTGGTCCCGGCTGTCTTTCGTAGATCTTAGACAGTCGTTACGGGTCGTCAGAGGCCCGAAAGTCTGACAACCAGTCTTACCAAGGGGTACGGTATTACCCAGTAACTGGGTTGTGGAGGTCAGATAGGCAGTCGCTCCATGTAAAATGCTGGTACTCAGCTGCATACAGTAAGACTGGAAGCCGACCCCAACATAGTTAGGCTAGGCAGGTGATGATGATGATATTTTAAGGTGCAGATTTTAAAGTATTTGACTATAGCGCCACGGGGCAACAAATAAAAAAAATATAATTATTGTCTTTTATTTTACTTATTTTAACATATTATTTACATTATTAAATATTAGGATACAAAAATTATAGAAACATTTAAAAATATTAAAAATAGTAGCCCATCGGTATCGGGAACAGGGTCCAAGCTACCGGCGGTCAGGGCTCCAGAGAGAGGAACCTCCTGACGATGCGAGCCGTGTCCAAAGTACCGCTTTCTGAATCAAGCCCTTGATCTAGCTGCCTAACGAGAGCCTCCTTGGGTGTTGGTCGAGGCTCTTGGCTATCAAGCCATTGGCAGTGACGACTATCGGCACAATGATCGCTGAATCCACATCCCACATGTCGACAACCTCGCGAGCCAAGTCAAGATAATTGATCTGTTTATCTTTCTCAGCTTTCACGAGGTTCTCGTTAATTATTGTTATTTTTTTCGCTAAAGCTAAAGCTAGTACGAAATAAATGATTTGACTTTAACTTTTAATCCAACGAAGTAAACGTAATCAACTGAATGAAACATTCCTCAATATAATGAACGATATTGATGACAAGAAAAGAAGTAAAGAAAATACGTTTATTTGCGGTAAATCTGACGCAAAGAAAGACTAAACACAACTAAAATAAAAAAACTAGGGGAAAACATGCGTCGCATCCACGCAAAACAGCCATCGTTCAGCATAATGCTGCGACCCTATGCGAGACAGAGCACCAGCGCTGGTTTTCAGTGCAAGTAGCTATAGAAACTGTGGTCTACATGCACCTCGGAACACTGCAAGGTACACACATGGTGAACACAGCAGTTTACACAGTACGCAATACAACGCACGTAGGCCTGGCCGTGCGTATGTTACATGCACCGTATGCAATTCTAATTAAGGTCTCCATTACAGAGCACGTACACGTATTGGCAGCCCCTGCTAGTGCCAGGCTATTGTCAACACTTTCCATACAAACAACGCCTGACACCATTCACTCGCACTGTGACACTAATTACGATTAGAAACTGAAGGCTTTGAACGCGACCCGTGACGGAAGTTGTGCGTTTAAAGTGTAAATGTCGGTTAGCCCGCTCAATTCAAACTTCATTACTTTTTTTTTTTTTTCAATTTGCAGGTCAGATTTCAGGCTATATGCTGAAAAAAATGAGAGTCGCGACGCGACCGTTACACGTATGTATTTATAGAATTATATCATAATTGCAATCATCAATACAACAGTCTTAGTTCATCTAATACCATTGAACGATTAGTTGTATTGGTGATTTAATGATGGCCGCCCAGTGCTCGAAATTCAACGATAAATAATTTGAAACTTAATGTATTTCTAATGCATCATTATGTAAATATATAAGCTTTACTCACTCGTTCTCGACATAAACTGTGTGTCAAATATCGTACTCCTCTGTCCGCGTAATTTGCGTTAAAAGGGGTACGAAGTTTTTGTTAGATAATTTTGTAAAGCCATGTTTAGTATGGTCGCGAATCACATTTTGTTCAATATACAGCCTGACTCTGAACTGCAAACTGCCTTAAGGCACCAGTATTTTTTGAGCATTGTCACCTCTAGGTTTTACTGGCACGGCGCGGACGTGGTTGCGTGGTTTGTCATCATCATCATCATTTCAGCCGAAAGACGTCCACTGCTGGACATAGGCCTCCCCCAAGCACCGCAACTTCGACCTGTTCTGTGCTTCTCGCATCCAACGTATTCCTGCGGCCTTCACCAGGTCATCGGTCCATCTTGTGGGCGGCCTTCCAACGGTCCGTCTTCCAGTACGCGGTCGCAACTACAGACCTTTCCGGTGGTTTGTCGTCTCAATTAAAAAGCCAAGAAACCTTTGAGTGCGATAAGTTTGAAGCTGAGGGGCAATTCTAAGAATTTTCAGAACGTTCACAGTATAATTTTAGTCTCATAACATAACATAACATCACGCCTCGTTTTCCAGAAGGATTGGGCAGAGGTATACCTATAGTACACCCAGTTTTCGCCTGTTATGTTTAAGTCCCATGTAATAGGGGGCGAGCCTATTGCCATCAGCCGGGCACGAATCCAGACTCCGGGCTGCTACTGAGAAATTCCAGATGGAAAAACTCAATAACACTTTGCCCGACCTGCGAATCGATCCCAGGACCTCATACTCAGCAGTAGCGCTTGCTACCACTAGACCAACGAGGCATTCATATTGTCAATCTGCCAAAAATACCTACCTCGAGTTGCCATATATTTTTGACATGTTTTTGGCATTTGACTGTCGCCGAAATGAGACTGCGACTAGATAAAGAGCGTTTTTAATCACGAGAATTGGCCTTCTGTTCTATTTTTAACCGACTTCAAAAAAGGAGGAGTCTCTCAATTCGACTGTATTTTTTTAAGTACGCAACTATTCATATTTGCAAGCGTTTACGTACTCATAACAACACGACTGAAGTCCACGAAAAGATAGAATGAGGTGTATACAACGTGTAATATTAACACAAGACTTTACACCCGATTAGAGTATTGCCCTAAAACATTTTTTTTTTAAAGCTAAATGTTATTATCAAGAAAATCTTGTTAGCACTAGCAGTATTTTAAGTTTATAAAAATTGAATCTTATTGCCTTGACTAAAGATTTAATTTTCTTGAGCTGATTCAACGGGAGGTATGGCAAAATGTATAAATGAAAAATAATAGTTTAAAAAACTACAAAACACGCTTCCATAAAAAACCAAACTAAATAGAAAATAATGGAAAAAAGCGTGGGGTGCTTTTTACGGTATTTTTTTATAGATATCAGGCACCCCACGCTTTTTTTTTTTCATTATTTTCTACTTTTTAGTTTGGTTTTCTATGGAAGCGTGTTTTTTTTTAACTACCTATCATTTATAATATTTCTTAGGGTGTTTCGAATTTTGAGACGTATGTAAGCGTAGTTTGTGACCTATGTCAGCGTAGTTTTCGCAGACAGTTTTTTTGCTGTCCTGGTAACCCTGGAAAGGATATAGCACAAATTTATGAAATTATAGTATTGTCATCGGTCCTCGATAAGTCTACAGAGTTTAAATGAAATATAGTCGTTTAAAGTGGGTCAAAATCGCGCTATAAGGAGTCGGTTACAAACAAACATATAAGTGAAGCTAAAATAAAGCGTGTAAAAAATACCTAAATTAAAAATTATCATCATCATCATTTCAGCCGTAAGACGTCCACTGCTGGACTTAGGCCTCCCCCAATTTGGGGGGCTTTGCCATAATCGCCACGCTTGGCAGGCGGGTTGGCGATCGCAGTATGTTGGTAAAATGCATAGAGAACGCTGCTGCCCATTCTCTAGTAATAAAATTAAAAATGACTGACATCGAATCAATAATTAATCAATTATGAACTAACTACTATCAGGACTTGCGTCTATTCTATTACACCGTGTATAGGTCACCCAAATATCGGCGGTTGTATTTAAGTCCAATGTAATGTAAAGATGTTACCTGTATGAAAGGATAGCAGCAGGTCTGTTGTTTCTGCCTACCCTCATGGGAGGTAGAAGTGAGTTTATGTGTGTATGTAATAGTAAAATCACAATACATATTTTGAGTACATGGTGTCTCCAAAAAAATCTGCAACTTTTGTTTGATAATATTATAGGTATCTACATTTTCGCAAACCGTTGAATTAAAACTCGATCAATAACTTTACTGCACGTTAAGTAGTGTACTACATAAAACGTTTTACAAAAAAATAACAACCGACTTCCTTAAAAACAATACTACAAAGACAAAAATAACTTTAATTTCGGAATTCTGTGTCTTAGGATCTGTATTTAAGGTTTTTTGCCACCGACTTCCGAAATTAAAGTTATTTTTGACTTTCTAGTGTTTTTTTTTTTAAGGAAGTCGGTTGTTATTTTTTGTAAAAAGTTTTTATTTTTAACTTTTTAGTTATGATAGATACGCACACTAATCTAATCGCGTTATTCGTTCATTTGTCGCGCAAATACTTAATGCAAATTTAAGACTTATGTGGTTTTCACATGAACCCCATTGTCCAAATGGAACCAAATTAAAATGGTACCAGTCGGGAAGCACCAGTTTTCAAATAAAAAAAAGAATCATCAAAATCGGTTAATCCAGTCAAAAGTTATGAGGTAACAAACATTAAAAAAAATACAGTCGAATTGATAACCTTCTCCTTTTTTTGAAGTCGGTTAATAAAGCCATGTCCATCACGCTTCCAAGTCCCGATCCGGTGAACAGCAAATCTGGCAAAAACCGCCTCGCCGATTCCATCATAATGAATGGCCAGCATTTACAGACGGCCAGATTTCCAGATTTGCCTGAAAGCCGGAAATCCCTCCACAAATGTAATAAACTACATAACAGAGATGGACTATTTTCGGAATATGTTTTTGTTCTGTTTATTAATGGAGTCATCAACCCGTGTAACACGCTTTACGGATTTCGTCGTGTTTAATGCATTTCGGATTAATATCTTGTTATGATGTTTGTACAAATGAGCGGGTTGTCGGGCCCGAATGACGGTACCGATCGCGGCAAGTTGATTTCAGGATAAACGCAAGTCCTGAAAGTAGTTCTTTCGTAATCGATTTAAGTAACTTTAAATATGGGTATTTTTGTAATATCTCCCGCTGGTAAAGCCAAAAAAAATCCTATGTCAAGGCAGTAAAACACAATCCTACTTAATATTATAAACGCAAAAGTTTGTATGTATGGATGTATGGATGTGTGGATGTTTGTTCCTCTTTCACGCAAAAACTACTGAACAGATTTGGATGAAATTTGGCACATAGATAGTTTATAACCTGGATTAACACATAGGGTACTTTTTATCCCAGCAGTATGTTCTCGCGGGATAATTTCCGACCTCCACGCAGGCGAAGCCGCTGGCAAAAGCTATAATATAATATGCATAAAATAATACTGGACGGTCAAGACGGTTTTCTTAATAATAAAAGTTAGCTTCAAAAAAAAATTAAGTTATTGTCATTGTAATATGCTTTTAATTCATTACTGTAATTGGGGTGTATAAGATCTTGCGTTATTTATGTTACATGTTGTAGTTTAACGGATTATTTCACTTGCATCGATCGGTACTGACTTGTTTTTGCTGAAAACCTGTTTTTAGGGTTCCGTTGCCAAATGGCAAAATTTGACCCCTTATAGATTCGTCATGTCTGTTTGTCTGTCTGTCCGTGTATGTCACAGCCACCGTTTTCCGAAACTATAAGAGCTATGTTGTTGAAACTTGGTAAGTAGATGTATTCTGTGAACCGCATTAAGATTTTCACACAAAAATAGAAAAAAAATATTTGGGGTTCCCCATTCATAGAACTGAAACTCAAAAAAAAAAATCATCAAACACATACGTGTGGGGTATCTATGGATAGGTCTTCAAAAATGATATTGAGGTTTCTAATATCATTTTTTTCTAAACCGAATAGTTTGCACGAGAGACACTTCCAAAGTGCTAAAATGTGTGTGTCCCCCGTAACTTCTAAAATAAGGAAATGATAAAACTAAAAAAAAATATGATGTACATTACTATGTAAACTTCCACCGAAAATTGGTTTGAACGAGATCTAGTAAGTAGTTTTTTTTTGATACGTCATAAATCGTAAACCACAATTTACCTTTCATTCTGTCAACTCAAATATAAAAAAGAAAACAAAAAAAAAAAAAAAAATATATAAACATAAACCTTATGCATAAACCGTGAATACCTGCAGGTTTGTACGGAACCCTCGGTGCGCGAGTCCGACTCGCACTTGGCCGGTTTTGTAAGAGAAAGCACGGGTGGTGCTTATCAGATCCACTGATAAGTAGTATTTAGGATTCGTATGAAATTAGTTTACCAAATCTTTATGGAGGTGGTGTAGACAGTTATTATATGCGAGAGCAGTGGTGGCTCGGTAGCATCGGTACCAATTTACGAGGTCGCGGATTCGAAACCAGGCAGGCACTTTACTTTACGCAAATATTTTTATCACCACTCTGGCTTTAAAACGATTATGGAAAACATCACGAGGGGACTCACATGAATACACCGATTAAATTAAAGCATAATGTATCTATACAAAAACGATGCATTTCATCGGAAATTAATACAGATTAATTTAGTTACAATTCAGCGATTCCGTTGTTAAATGTTCATGCATCAGTTGCTGCACTTAGCTTATCAGTTAATTAGGTATCTAATAATATTGATACAATGTACGCAATATCGATTTTGGCAGGCATTGTAATGTATGGAGAGATAATCGGGAGTAATGTGATATCTAGAGTCTTTTACTTAATTTATATGCCATTGCTCCATTTTTTATTATTTTTACCTCTTCTGGTATAGTTATTTTATTCTGGGTGTATAGTTTTCACGTATAATTATTTAATGAATGTATGTTAAATATTTTTGAAAGAGCAATGTTGGAGTTTCTTGCCCATTCTTCTCCATTCGAAACTACCTTTTGGAATGGGCGACTAGAATTCATTCCATTTTAATGTTGACGTTCAAGTGTCATTTATGTGCCTATTTGAAATAGATACTTTGACTTTGACTTAATGTTTCACACAATATTTTGTATACAATTGCTATACAAGTTATCGATTTCTATACAATTTGAAATGATAGTCTTACTACCTGTCAGAAAGATCTTCGCCTGCTACGGCGTAGGTGAGGTTGAGATTCCGCTGCTACGCGAGCTACGGCGTAGCTTAGCGTCGATCCGCTACGCGTCGAGTTATTATTGCTACTGTGTTTAAGTTGCTGTGCACTTTAGTGATAGTTATTTAAACTCGTCCCTAAATAATCAACACCCAGATCCAGCCTGGCCCTTGCTACCTTCTTCTCTAAGCCGAGGACCGTACCCCACAAGAGGAGCACTTAGATATCAGTTGCTTTAGTTTTTAAGTTTTATAAGCCCTGGCTGGAGGTCCAAATTAACGTTTAAGGAATTTGCAGAAAAGCCCGGTTAAGTAGTGGCAACCTTTAAGGTTACCTACGAGATGCCATGACAAGAAAAGGTAGTTACTAGTATGATTTTTTAAATTAACGTCAGTTTTGTCATTGTAGTCCCGGCGATAGTCAAAGCGATAAATTAAAGGTGAGTATAGAGCATTAACTTGTTTTCTTGTCAGGGACCGAACAATGAGCACGACTCCCAACGCTTTTTTGCAACCAGATTTTGCAAAGCAAAACTGGCTCGCCCGATTTAGTGAGTTAATTTTTGCGAGTCAACTAATAAACCACAAAGATACGGATGACCCACAAATTGATCGACAGATACGACATTTCAAAATCAATGATCAAAATCAAAAGTCATTTATTCAAACTAGGCTGAGAGTCAACGCTTTTTGAACGTCAAAGTTACATGAGACAGTCCCCCCAAAACGCCCGCCCTTCGACACTTTTTAGTGCTTTAGCTGGGAAGAAGAAGTGGCGGAACAAACTCCCCAGCAGCACAGCTGTCTGTTAAGTTAGAAGAACTTGATTCTATACAGTATTGTGTAAGTAATTAATATTATAAAACAAAACATACATCAAATTATTCGTCATATGTCAGCTAGCACACGCCAATATACCAATAAAACAATGAAAACTAAACTCAACTCATTTTAACGAAGACTAAACGAAAAATATAAATGAATTTTACAGGTAACTGTTAAATACACTTCAAAAAAGGCAGAGTTCAGCCGAGAACTCTTTACACCCCGCTCGCACTAAAAATGGTCATTTTGCTTGACGTAAAATGAGGAAAAGTAAAGGAAATAGGTAAACTCTAATTTCAAACTCATTTTTAGGGTTCCGCACCTCAAAAGGAAAAAGCGGAACCCTTATAGGATCACTTTGTTGTCCGTCCGTACGTCTGTCAAGACCCTTTTTCTCAGGAACGCGTAAAGGTATCAAGCTGAAATTTATATCAAATACTTAAGTTTACTGTCCCTTGGAGCTGTGAAAAAATCAAACTTATTAGCTAACGCAATCAAAAGATATAGCTGTTTATGCCGCAAATTTTCGAAACTCGCAAGGTAATCAAAACCTAAAGGGTACTTCCAGTCGATCTAGAATTTTTAAATTTGGTACGAAGCAACGTCTTATAGTACAGATAAAGGAAACATTGCGAAAACAGTAAATTTTTTGTTACATCATATAATAAAAATATTTTTTTAAATTTTAAACTTTAGACCTACAGGTTGTACGGAACCCTCGGTGCGCGAGTCCGACTCGCACTTGTTATTGAAATAAAACCACATGACTTTGACTTTGAAAGCGCAGTAGGTATTTATAGAGAAGGCATACCTAATCAGTCTACACCGTTCCCACTGCTGGGACACAGGCCTCCTCTCGGTGAGAAGGAGTGGGCCATTATCTACCACGTAGGCCCATTGCGGGTTGGTAGATGTCACGTGTCTTCGAATTTTTAGTTCAAGGACATGCCGGTTTCCTCATGCTGTTTTCCTACATCGTTTTGAGAGTAATGGTGATGAAATTATTTACACGAAGTAAATCAGCTACGTGGGTTCAAACCCATGATCTACAAGTCGTAAGTCGGGGCCAATACATCAGGGCCACCACAGCTCTCTAGAGAAGACATGTGCCATCCGTAATACACAATGGACCCTCGTGCTGGATAGCCTACTCCTCATAAAGAGGAGGTCTGTGTCCCAAGTGTGGGAACATTATAGACAGAGTATGAGTATATTAAGCTTAATATCTATAGTTTTAAGAAAGAGGTAATAAAGGGTGAAACGTGGTCGCTCACAATGGGCCTTATTAGAAGGCTGAAAGTCACCCAAAGGGCGACGGAGAGGGCTATGCTTGGAGTTTCCCTACGTGATCGAATCAGAAATGAAGAGATCCTTAGGAGAACCAAGGTAACCGACATAGCCCGAAGAATTGCTAAACTGAAGTGTAGCAGTGGGCAGGGCACATTGCTCGCAGAACAGATGGCCGATGGGGCCGAAAGGTTCTACACTGGCGACCGCGCACCGGAAGACGTAGAGTTGGAAGGCCTCCAACAAGGTGGACCGATGACCTTGTGAAGGCCGCAGGAACCCGCTGGATGCGGGAAGCACAAAACCGGTCGAAGTGGCGGAGCTTGGGGGAGGCAATGATGATGATGAATAAAGGGTATTAATATTTTATTTTTTACTGATTAATTAGCTAACTCATAATCCGCCGCCGCCGCGGCAACATATGTATGCAGATAAAAATAAAAAGATGGTTTGGTCATGTTGAGAAGATGAATGAAGGACGGCTAACAAAAAGTATTTACAAAGCAGAGGTGCCTAGTCCCGCCGGAAGGGGACGATTTGGAGAACATATAGTGACCTTATTGGTGATGTTCTACAGAACGGTCAGGTGCGTAGTACTGGTAACCAGCGTG
This sequence comes from Aporophyla nigra, assembly GCA_947507805.1. NCBI lineage: Eukaryota > Metazoa > Arthropoda > Insecta > Lepidoptera > Noctuidae > Aporophyla > Aporophyla nigra. Next base: position 3,322,600 of record OX382291.1, on the reverse strand, counting down.
CGTGTATAACCAGATGTATGAGCTTAAACGAGGCAAAAGGGGTTTGTAAGGATTGTAGCAGGTGGCGTTCTGTAGTTTCTGCCTACCCCCATGGATAAATGGGGTGATTTTATGTATGTAAGTATATGGATAAAAACAACCGGTTTTGTTAATAGACAAAGTAGTCTTAGAAACATCTAGTTTGTTTATAAAGTGTTGCGACCAAGTTCCTACGCCAAACTTCTTGGCATGGCCGACCGACCGACAGCGAACCGTATGGCAATGCCAGCTGTACTTGCTACTCTAATGGCGGAGATATGTTTAAATGCTGCCATAAAAGCTGTTATGTCTGCGAAGTGGAACTATGAATTGTTGTTCTGCTTGTATTTGGAGGAATCGGAAGTGTGTGCTTTTCCGGTTCAGTCAGTGTTCGGGTACAATTTGACGTTAATTCTACAGTAAAAAAATAACAGTTAAAATGCAACAACTTAGTCTGGTACCGTGTGGTACCGAACGTAAAGAATAACACCACCCCATTTCTTCCTGTGGGTGTCATAAAAGGCGACTAAGGGACTTACTAGAGAATGGGCAGCAGCGTTGTCTATGCATTTTACCACCATACTGCGATCGCCAACCCGCCTGCCAAGCGTAGCGATTTTGATAAAGCCTCCCAAATTGGGTGAGCCCTAAGTCCAGCTGTGGACGTCTTACGGCTGAAATGATGATGATGATGAACTTAATCTGGTTGGTAGTCACTTAGCTGAACAAATAATTTCCCAGATATTATATAATATTTCAATTAATCAATGTAAATGTTTACAACTATTATGATGTTTTTCATGTGATGCTTTTAAGGGTAAAGTACGTGTCGGCAGCAATATTATTTAACAACTGCGAGAGACGGCGACTAGATGGCGCTAGTGGAACGTGCACCGGAAGCATCATAGACAAACCTTCACTCTTTCGATCATTTGACGTAATGTACAGTTCAGTAAAATATCGTAACTACCCTCGGCCACTAGCGACCGCCTTTATAAGGAGCTGCGCTGTTGAGACGGCACGCATTTCAAACGGATGCGTCTTGGTGCACGGACCACTGTCTCTCGACAGTCAGTACTGCCCGGTTATTGGATGTGGAACACTGTGTACACAGTTAGTACTATCCTTATTGCGGTGGGTGCATGGACCACTGTCCCTGACAGTCAGTACTGCCCTATGTGACCGCCCTCACTGCCTTTATTCGTTATTTAATTCAGTTTTATTTCATTTCTACATTTCCTAGATTTAAGATAACTGATTGTTCAATTAAATTAAAATTAGTGTATTGTATTGCCATAACTGAGTTTTACTTCTGATGTCTGGACCAAACCCGACATCAGAAGTGGGATCGGATTTTCCGCCCACCTCTGGCACTTCATCATCACAAAATATGCAGGAAGATATTCCGCTACCCACAAATAGTTTAGAAGCATTTCTTTCAAAATTAACTGATGCTCTACTACCCCGGTCCAATTCAGCACCACAACCTTTCATAGCGTTAGTACCTTTTGATCCTGACGACCCCAATTCAGACATAGGGGGCTGGTGTCGGCTGTCAGACACTATAATTAAAAGCAAAAATTTGAAAGGTGTCGATTTAATCATGACATTGACCCATTGTCTTCGAGGCCGCGCAGCTACATTACTGACCAAGATACCTCCCAGTCAATATCAATGGGACGATATACAGGAGACTTTAAAAGCTCAGTTCTCTCGCCCTATGCTTATTCAGGATCACTTTGACAGTATCCTCAAATTTCAACTTAATTCTAATGAGACCCCTGCTCAGGCATGTTTACGTCTTTGGCAATTGATTGAAAATATCCCGGACGCAAGATTATCTGAAAAGGTTGTGACAGGCTTTGCCATTTCTATATTATCTCAGTGTGATGTTCAAATACGTCGTGAACTAAACTCAACTGTGGTAAATGACAAATCCCAGCTATTTCGAGTACTGCGAGGCATATCTTTGAAGAGAAAATCAGAACTGCCTGAGTCGACCGATTCTGATGTCAAACGCTCTCGTTCTACGTTTGGCTTTCGTGGCAACTGCAACATATGTGGCAGGACTGGGCATCGTGCGGCTGATTGCCGTGAAAGAAACAAATCGCTTAATCGCTCTGTAGTTGCGGATAAACGTGTCAACCAGAAGCCACAAGTGACATGTTACGCGTGCGGGGAGCCAGGCCACGTTGTGTCCACCTGCCCAACGAGGGTTGATAATACGAAGAAGGAACAAGTCGCTACTGGAAGCAAAGAAGTCAACGTGTGCTCGAGAATTGTTCGAGGTATTATGAACTGTAATAGTATGACATTTCCCTTTATTTTTGATTCCGGTTCAGAGTGTAGTTTAATTAGGAAAAGTTTTTCACACCTTGTTGTTGGACAAAGATCGCATGACTTTATCAACATGACTGGTATTGGAAAGAGTATCATTAGTAGCACAGAGCAAATCATTTGTAACATAAAAATTCAAAGCGTTGAAATTAGCGTCACTCTTCATGTAGTTCCAGATGATTGCTTGCGTGATGCTATTTTATTAGGTAGAGATATACTTGAGCGCGATATTCTTGTTGAAATTTCAGAGAGCGGTTTAACATTCAAACGGTGTGTCGAGACTAATATGTGTACCAAAACCAAACCTATTTTTGACATTGATTCAATTAATACTGACTTGACAGGATCTGACCGAATAAAACTTTTTAACATATTAACGCAATATGCAGATAATTTTATTGAAAATTTTCCAACAACTAGAATTAAAACAGGACAGTTGAAAATCGATTTAATTGATCCTCATAAAGTGGTACATAGGAGACCGTATAGGTTATCCCCTCAGGAATCTAAGATAGTTGACGAAAAAATCGAGCAATTGTTGGCGGCAAATATTATTAGGGAAAGTTCATCCCCGTTTGCAAGCCCCATCATTCTTGTAGAGAAAAAGGACGGTAGTACACGCATGTGTGTTGACTATAGGGAATTAAATAGTAATACTCAACCTAATCATTATCCTTTACCTCTGATCAGTGAACAAATTGATAAACTTAATGGTGCTCATTATTTTAGTAGTATTGATATGGCCTCTGGGTTTCACCAGCTGCCTGTACATGAAAGTTCCATAGAAAAAACTGCATTTGTTACCCCAAAAGGGCAGTTCGAATATTTGGCTATGCCCTTCGGTTTGCGCAATGCACCTTCCATTTTTCAAAAGGCTATTAATACTGCTCTACAGCCTATGAATGATGAAAGAATTCTAGTTTTCATGGATGATGTCCTTTCAATTTCCACAGATATTAATGAGGGGCTTGACCGTTTAGACAAATTACTTAAAACTCTGTCCAATGCTGGTTTCTCGTTTAATTTAAAGAAATGTTCGTTTCTGAAAGTTCAAACTGAGTACCTTGGGTATATAGTTTCAGCTGGGGAGATTAGACCAAATCCAAAAAAAATACAAGCCTTAATTAATGTTCCAACGCCAAAAACTGTCACTCATGTTAGGCAGCTCATAGGGCTGGCAACGTATTTTAGACAGTTTATTCCTAACTTTTCCCAAATAATTCGCCCTTTATATCCCTTGACAAAAGGAAAAGGCAATGTTAAGTGGACCCCTGAGCATGACCAAATACACAAAAAACTTATCCACATTTTGACGTCTGAACCAGTTTTAAAAGTTTTTGACCCTTCCTTGCCCATTGAACTCTATACCGATGCAAGTAGTGCGGGATATGGTGCAATTCTTATCCAAAAACATAATGATACCCCTCATGTAGTAGCATATTATAGTAGGAAGACCATAGATGCAGAAACGCGATATCACTCTTACGAGTTAGAGACTCTTGCGGTAGTAAAAGCAATCGAACATTTTCGTCATTATTTGCATGGACGAAAATTCACCGTATTTACCGATTGTAACTCCCTTAAAGCTTCTCACTCTAAACGTGATTTGACTCCAAGGGTTCACCGTTGGTGGGCTATATTGCAAGCTTATGATTTTGATATCGTGTACAAAGAAGGTCGAAAGATGGCTCATGCAGATTTCTTGTCTCGCAATTTGTCAAACACAAATTATTCTGAGCCCCGCAAAGTAAATTTCCTTGAATTAGATAAAGGTTGGTTAATTGTAGAACAAGAACGCGATTCAGAACTTTCTGAAATAATAGCAAAAATCCGTAATAATCAATTACCTGAAGAGATATCGCATACGTATGATTTAAGACAAGGAATATTGTATAGGAAGATAGAACGTAGAGGAGTTTCTAGTTGGCTACCTATTGTACCACGTTCTTTGGTTTGGTCCCTTATTAACCACGTTCATAATGAAATAAAACATTTAGGTTTTGACAAGACTTTAGACAAACTTTACGAATTTTATTGGTTTTCTGATATGGCTAAATTAGTCAAAAAGTTTATTAATTGCTGCGTAGTATGTAAAACTGCTAAAGGCCCTTCAGGTGCACAGCAAATGCAGTTGCATTCAATTCCTAAACATCCAGTCCCTTGGCACACAATTCACTTGGATTTAACCGGAAAACTTTCGGGCAAAAGTGATAAAAAAGAATATTGCTCAGTTTTAATAGACGCCTTTACAAAGTTTGTACTGCTGGAATATACACCGGCCTTAAGCTCTTCATACGCTGTGAGAGCAATTAAGAATGCTGTAAACTTATTTGGTGCTCCGAAGCGCATTATCGCAGATAGAGGACGTTGTTATGACTGCAATGAGTTTAAAAACTTTTGTAATAATAATGGAATAGAGCTCCATTTAATAGCAACTGGTTCTAGTAGAGCTAACGGGCAGGTTGAGAGAGTCATGCGAACTTTGAAGAGTATTCTTACTGTTATAGAATGTAATTCTAATAATGCTTGGAAGGATGAACTAGGAGAGATCCAACTTGCTCTTAATAGTACTCGTTCCAGGACCACAGGTTTTACGCCTATGGAACTGATGTTTGGCATTCAAGGTTCCTCACTTAGTCTAGCTAAAATAACTCCTAGTTCTTCTGAACCACCTATAATTAATGTTGAAACGGCTCGTTCATCCGCATCAGAAAATATTCAAAGAGTAGCTAACGCTGACACTATACGGTTTAATAAGGGAAAAGCTCGGATTAAACCTTTTGCAGTAGGTGAATTTGTTTTCGCAAAATGCGAAGCAAGACATCAAACAAAGTTAGATAATAAATTTAAGGGGCCTTATAAAATAGTCACCGTATTAGATAATGACCGTTATGAACTTAAACATATTAACGGTTCTAACAGAATTTATAAATATGCACATGAAAATTTAAGGGAAGTACCTAAAGGGCAAGAAAGTTATTTAGAAATTTGCGAAAATTATAGTGATGAAAATGATGAACGGACCGTGACGGCAGAAGATGAGCTCAGTACGTCTTTTGTGCCAGTAAATAATGATATGATCTCAGACTCGGAGGAAACTCTTACTGTAAGCTCTCGTACATTGACTGCACATGATTCAGAGGAAACACTTTCTGTAAGCTCTGGCACATTGACTGCAGATGATGCAGAGGAAACACTTTCTGTAAGTTCTCGCACCTTAAGTGTAGATAATTCCGATGCTATAATGGAATCTTTGGAATGATCAATTACTATGTGGTCTCTTCTACTTTTGTGGAAGATGGTTGTTTTAGCAAATAGAATATAAAGATCTTTCCTGTTGTTGTGGGAGATGATCTGTGATGCTCTGCAGGAATCTCACCTGCTTTAGTGGGTGACGATTCAGACCAGAATGTTTGAACTGTATTGGTGTTCTAATAAGATCTCTTGCTGTTATGAGCAATGATGTGTGAGATGCTGCAGGAATCTCGCCTGCTTTAGTGGGTGACGATTTAGACCAGCTTGTTTGAACTGTAGGGGTTTTCTGTTGTAAAGAAATACCTAGACCAGTGATATTTGCTATTAAGCTATGTAACGATGATGATGATGTGAATTAATTAGTATTATTATTATTTTTAGATGAATAAATGCACTCGAGGACGAGTGATTTGTCAGAATGGCCGTGTCGGCAGCAATATTATTTAACAACTGCGAGAGACGGCGACTAGATGGCGCTAGTGGAACGTGCACCGGAAGCATCATAGACAAACCTTCACTCTTTCGATCATTTGACGTAATGTACAGTTCAGTAAAATATCGTAACTACCCTCGGCCACTAGCGACCGCCTTTATAAGGAGCTGCGCTGTTGAGACGGCACGCATTTCAAACGGATGCGTCTTGGTGCACGGACCACTGTCTCTCGACAGTCAGTACTGCCCGGTTATTGGATGTGGAACACTGTGTACACAGTTAGTACTATCCTTATTGCGGTGGGTGCATGGACCACTGTCCCTGACAGTCAGTACTGCCCTATGTGACCGCCCTCACTGCCTTTATTCGTTATTTAATTCAGTTTTATTTCATTTCTACATTTCCTAGATTTAAGATAACTGATTGTTCAATTAAATTAAAATTAGTGTATTGTATTGCCATAACTGAGTTTTACTTCTGATGTCTGGACCAAACCCGACATACGCATTTGTTTGTGACTAAACGATATTTACTGAAATAAATAGTTATATTTATTATTAGGCAAAGATAACGCTATCTAATATTTAGGCGCCATGATGTATAAACCCCTGCATAAACCTGCTATTTAAAATTAAATCAAATTACTCTTTTTTACGTGTTATGAGTTTAGCGTTAGTAGTGAAATGTTTTTTTTCTCAGTGTTGTAATTTTGTGTCTGTACTGCAATTAATATAACAAATATAATTTAGAGCCTACTGGCGTGTATGTGAAGAGTGTGTTAGTGAAGTGAGGGGCTTATGAGTAAGTAAAGTTACGCTTGCCATGCTAGGTTCGTGAATGGTTAACCATCTTTATATAACAAGAACCCTCCACGCCTCGGAAAGCATGTTAAGCCATAGGTCTCGCACTGAAGGGGTCTGCTAGGACCGATGCCTGCCAGGGTCGCGAGATTGTTCGAAAGAGATACCGTGACCCTGGCACATGGGCAACTGAAGGAACACGGGTGGGTTTTAGTCAGTAAAAGTCTGACGCGCCCTCCCGCTCCACTCAGAGCGGGAGAAGTCATTTGAGGATTTCCCATCCAGAAAAAAAAAATTGCACTCCGGGAGTGCCGGCAGAAGTGAAAACTTGATTATTAACGTTGAGCATGTTTGATATTTTGGAATGGTTAGGGAATAATTTGTTGTTCAATTTCCATATTTTAAGCACTTTATATTCACGAATTTTACGAATACACAACAATGTGATCACTACACAGACGGTCGAGCCATCAGCTGTCACCATCCATGGATGCGCGTGGCACGCTGTAACATAGACGAACATTCGCGCAAGCGCCCTGCGCCGCACAGTGGGTCGAAACTATGATTTTAGTGACTTAGGGCTCAACTTTGCTTTTTCACTTTTTTTTTTATGCGGATGGGTAGAGCTCATTAACCTCAATAATAATTGTTCTGATGTATTTTTTCCTAAACTTTATACTTTGGGTAGAAAAATGTGTTTTGTTATTTTTTTGTATGGAGCGGCTCAAATAAACTTAAATTCCTGCTAAGTAGCGTGTGATCCCGCGTTGAAACTTTATTTTTCATATACCTTGTCTGGTCTATTATCATTTGATGCTATAAACAAATGCATAAAGTTGCAACTCTGCCAAATAAATGGATCGAAAAAAATGAAAAAATACATAGAATAAAAAGCTTCATTTTTTTACTTTCGTAAGTTATTTTAAGTTAAATTTGATATGGAATAGTAAGTAAAAGCACGTAATAATACACATAATTACTTAGCAACTAACAACAATACATTTAAAAGGTCCCTAATTAGCTTAAATTTACTAATACTACATATATTAGTAAATTTAAGCTAATTAGGGACCTTTATTTAAAAATGTGGATATGAAATCAATTAATTTCTATTTGTGTGTTTAATTACTGTAATTAGCTTAACCTTTTACCTTATAAAAAAACAATGTTTTTCACTTTTAGTCATTACTGTAATATTAATTAGGATAATTAGTTAATGAGGGTAGTAGAAAAATTAGTAAACATTGTTTGTCACTGGATTCTGGAAGTATAAAATGACCATAATTTATTATATACTAACTAGTGTTCGTTTATTCGTACTACTACTAACATCTCGTGATTCTGATCGTCCCTTTTTCGTTATAATGGATAATTTAGTTAACAATTTAGATTTATTTATGATTTTAAGAGAGCAGGTCAAGTCACTGTCGGATAGTCAAATATTCTTTCAATTCCTACAACATAAAATAAACGTGACCGAAGAGAACAGTGTTGAGCTCCAAAAATTCTGTACGCGCTTTTGTTCAAATATAAGTGCAAGATGGGAACGAAGTAGTCGCACGTTAGCACAGTTTGTAAGAAAAAATGGTGATTGGTTGGAACGTGCAATAAACTGGCCCGAAGGAATGATACCTGAAGCTGTGAACACTGAACAGGAAAGGCTCGAGATTTGTAATACTGAAGATGTCGAAAATCTACCACCATCTACTACAGAAGCTTCGACATCTACATTTACACCTCGAAAACCTTTCGAGGAATTGGGCTCCAGGCAAAAACGAAGACGCGTTGATCAAATTAACCAATCGCTTTCGTTATCCCCGGATGAACTTAAAGCTACTACAATTGCTAGTTTAAGAAACACCGGAAATGAGGATGTAGGAAAAATTATGAACCATTTACTAAATCACCCCGAAGATCTAGAAAAAGTTAAAGAGTGTTTAAGTACAAGTAAACCGAAAAGTAGTACATATTCACCCGATAAGGCACTGTCTTTATTAGTTTCACTTAAATTAAGTAAGTGGCAGTATATAAGCCTAAGAGAAGCAGCAAGTGAAAATAGGTCTGATTTATACCCTTCTTATTATAAAATAAAACAAGCGAAGGCAAAATGTTATCCAGGGAAAGAAGACATAATTATAACTGAAGAAGGAGCTGCTATTAAACTGCAAGCTTTACTCAACTTGACGGTATCTAGGCTTTTAGAAGTGATTACTTTAGATTTGGATTCGCCAACTGAGTTACTGCTAATAAGCAAATGGGGTTTTGATGGAGCCTCAGGTCAAAGTAATTATAAACAAAAGACTGAAGCAGAGTTTGATGACTCAACTATCTTCATGGCCAGTCTAGTTCCTATAAGGCTTCAACAATGTGATGGAACAATTGTTTGGGAAAACGATCGACCCTCATCAACTTTCTATTGCCGTCCGATAATGTTCAAATTTACCAAAGAAACGCAGTCAACAGTGGTAACTATAAAAGCTAGCATAACCGAAGAAATAGAAAGACTTCAGCCAATCAAGTTCAATCAAGTTGAAGTTAAGCATCAATTGCACTTGACGATGATAGACGGCAAAATATCGTCATATTTGTCAGACACATCTTCAGCTGTCTGTGATATCTGCAAAGCAAAACCGTCAGAGATGAACAATTTAGAGTCACTTGCTCAAAAAGAGAACAACGAAGAAGTGTTCCAGTATGGAATGTCATCTTTACATGCCTGGATAAGAAGCATGGAGTGCTTACTTCATATCGGTAAATATAATTTTATTAGTTCATAATTTTTTTCACGTTATATAGTTACTTGTGAGATTTTTATTTAAGTGATATTTCTTTTTGTTTGCAGGTTATCGTTTGGACTTCAAAAAATGGAGTTGCAGGGGCGATGACAAAGAAAAAATGTCACTCAGAAAGAGCGCTATACAGCAAGCGTTTAAGAAAGAATGCGGTTTACTTATTGACGTAGTCAAGCAAGGAGTAGGCACAACCAATGATGGCAATACTGCCAGAAGATTTTTTAGGGATGCAGAAACAACAGCTCGCATAACAGGAATAGATAAAGATTTAATAGAAAGGTTTCATGTGATTCTTCAGACGGTTGCATCTGGAGAGAGCGTGGATCTTTCTAAGTTTTCCGAATTTTGTAGAGATACTGCACAATTGTACGTTCACTTATATCCCTGGTATTATATGCCTTCCAGTATACATAAATTGTTAGTACATGGGAGTGATATAATTAAGCACTTTGGTGCCATACCTATAGGTAAACTGTCGGAAGAGGCAGCGGAAGCTCGTAATAAAGATTTCCGGAAATATAGAGAGAGTCATTCTAGAAAGGTAAGTAGAACGGCGACAAATGAGGATATTATACACAATCTTCTTTTGTCTTCTGATCCAAAGATCACAAGTCTAAGACCTCGAATGGTGAAACAAAATATAATGGTTCTCTCTCCAAAAGTCAAAGAGCTTCTGCTGATTTTTCCCACAGAATCCGATATAGATTTTATTGATGTAGATAATTTACAAGATAGTCATAGCGATAGTGAATAAGATTTTTTGGTAGTTTGTAAGTTTCTTGTTTTTTTTATTAGTTTATAAATGTCAAACTCATAATTGAAAGGAAATAGTAATGTTTGATGTTGTTTATAGTTAGTTTTTAGTTTGCTTGTGTTAGTTGTAGTAATGTTAGTTTACCTTTACTAATTTGTATTATTATGTACCTATCTTTACTTACTATTCAGTATTAAATCTAACTTAAAATAACATTTCATAAACATGTTAAAGTCATTAAAACAAAGAAATTGAAATTCATAGATCCCTAATTAGCTTAAATTTACTACTACTACATATATTAGTAAATTTAAGCTAATTGGGGACCTTTTAAATGTATTATGATTAGTGTGATTAGCTTTAAATTTACTAATACTACATATATTAGTAAATTTAAGCTAATTAGGGACCTTTTAAATGTATTATGATTAGTGTGATTAGCTTTAAATTTACTAATACTACATATATTAGTAAATTTGAGCTAATTAGGGACCTTTTAAATGTATTATGATTAGTGTGATTAGCTTAAATTTACAAATTTACTAATACTACATATATTAGTAAATTTAAGCTAATTAGGGACCTTTTAAATGTATTGTTGTTAGTTGTTAAGTAACTATGTGTATTATTACGTGCTTTTACTTACTATTCCATATCAAATTTAACTTAAAAGAACTTACGAAAGTAAAAAATGTAGCTTTTTATTCGATATATTTTTTCATTTTTTTCGATCCATTTATTTGGCAGAGTTGCAACTTTATGCACACGTTAATAGCATCAAATGATAATAGACTAGACAAGGTATATGAAAAATAAAGTTTCAACGCGGGATCACACGCTACTTAGCAGGAATTTAAGGTTATTTGATCCGCTCCATACAAAAAAATAACAAAACACATTTTTCTACCCAAAGTATAAAGTTTAGGAAAAAATACATCAGAACAATTATTGTTGAGGTTAATGAGCTCTATCCATCCACATGAAGAAAAAAGTAAAAAAGCAAAGTTGAGCCCTAAGTCACTAAAATCATAGTTTCGACCCACTGTGCGCCGCCTAAACGAAACAGTAGGCCCAGGCATACATTTTCGCCGCGCCGTAGAGAGGGGATAGCTGTCTACTCTCCATCCGTCCTACGCTTTTTCGATCAGGTCACGTGTCCTGACGCGAGTTTAAGATTTTATACCCATTACAGAAAAAGTGCTCAACGCCGCTAAAGAAGTTTTCACTTCAAAAAAAGCCATAAGTCCCGGCTGTCATTTGTGAATATTTGACAGTCGTTACGGGGCGCCAGAAGCCCGAAAGTCTCACAACCTATGGTCGTGTTACCCAGTAAGTGGATTGTGGAGATTCAGTAGGCAGATAGGCAGTCACTCGATGTAAAATTCTGGTACTAAGCTACATCCGGTTAGACTGGAAGCCAACCCCTACATAGTTGGGAGAAGTAGATGATCTTCATCTTAGCGTGTCGATAGCAATCTGAATATATTCTGCCCAAAATTTGGCTACGAGCTTAGCACTTGTCACTTAGTAGATGATGGAAGAAGGTGGAAGGATGGTGGATGGATGGTGGAAGGTGGTGGTGGTGGATGGTGGAAGAAGTCCTTAACCCTTTCATGGGCGGTGGCGTGTATATACGTTCCAAGACAGCTACGAGTGGTGACAGAACGTACTACTACGTCTATTTTAATTTACCTACTTGTTTTAAGCAGACCGTATACTCACGTTGACTCGCCATACAAAATTGTACTAGCTACGTCTTTCCGCCACAACGCATGAAAATTTCAAAATTGTGCTGTTTTTTTTTTCGACTCGACGTCAATAAACGTCTAACCATTTTGTACGAAGAATTGATGTGACATTCTACATATACCACGTGATCGAGTACCGTCTGCGAAAGGGTTAATAATCCACTTCTTGTGTAAAAACAATTAAGTGCAACTCGCAAGGCACGTTACGAAATCAGGGCCATATTCTAGTTCGAGGTTCCTCAATATCGAGGCAATAATTGCAGCTTAACCACTAACGTGTCAAAAGGTTTCGTGAGAAGTTTGAGCGAACTGGTTTATGAAATTGACAGCCTGACTGGTTGCTTTGATTGATTGTCTAGTTGCATGAGCCCATCTCATAGAAAAATACTGAAATGAAATGGGCCATGGATCTCGCTGTATCTTAGGTTTGACGCTGTTTTTTGTGCTCATGTTACCTTCATCGCTAACTAGCTTAATTAGCCATCCAGTTAACAGCTAACTTTCGTACTCTTATAACAATAATAGTACGAAAATCTTTCTGGAATTCTTGCTCTAGTGTCATACTATCGACCCCCAAAAAATATAAACAACCTCTCGTTAGGTTTCTCAACTGATCATAATAACCTCCTTAATGTTTTAAGTAACAGTTTTTAGAATGATTACTAGATAATTTTTTTTCGTCTCAACGTCTTCCTATTGTATAAATTGACTACCATCAGCCAGCCTGTTCACGAGATGTTGTATTCGACGCATCGGCTGAAAATCATTCAGGCCGTAGATCCATGGTGACGATTAATAATAAGGCTAGGCTGTTAGCTGTACGGCTAATTAAGATGCCTCATTAACAACACATCACGACAGTTAATCCCCAAGAGTTATGCAGAGATCTGCCCGTTATGTTTAAGTCCTTTGTCTGCCTGTTGCCATCAAAACGCCCCTACATTCAGACAGCGGGCAGCTAATGAGAAATTCTGCCAAAAAAACCGAATCGAACTCAGTACGAAACAGTTTGTTGTCAACGAGGATAGGATGGAGGATGAAAATGTTATTGCAACCGATGCTATTGTTCCATGTGTAGTGCATTCAAAGAGATTCAATGACTGAAAATATTGAAGCACTCTCAGACTATAAAATATTCCCGTTTGTCAGAATATGCTAGGTTTTATAAAGAAAAAATAAGTCGTGCAGAACAAGTCTGCATCAATGGATAATAAGAATGGGTCGACTTCTTTGAGATGGCGCTCAATATTAAAAAGTATATCTCTAGAGTAATTGTAAAGCTGAACAGTTTTTTTTTTGTTTGAACGTACTATTCTCGAAAACTATTAGTCGGATTTAAAAACTTATTTGTGCATTTGATGACCTGTTTCTTGAAAAAGCTACCAAGGTTAATATCACGCTAAGATGTTTTGGAATCGAGCAAAAATTGGTAAAGAGAACGCTGACTGAAAACGACGCACTCAATACGCCAACAACGCATCTTAGTTTTTTTTTTCTTCATATTTTCTGTCGTATTTGATATCAGTAAAGATGAGAAAACGTATAAAATGCCTTTTAAAATGACCTTCCAAAATACAGAACTCAGGTCCCGTAGTTCTCAAATATCCAACGTAGTTCTGGGACCACCGTCTGCATCAACTGACTGACTGACTGTCAGTTTAAAGTAAAATAATTGTTAGTGTTTTTTTTTGTCAACTGTCGTTTAAAATACCACTAATTCACTTATTATTATAACAAGATATGGTATGAGTTCATTTGTCGATAATGACTAAATCCTCGTCACTTAGAAATATACTCCTTGATTTTGATCTCAACAAACCTTTGCTTAATTTAAGGGTTTCTCTTAACATATTTATTTGATTAAATACTTTTGGCATTAAATATCTTAGAATTATATCCCCATAATCATTTGCTAACGTACTATTTCGTTCAATAGATCATGTCATGAGGAATATTCCTTAATGAATTGTTTTCTTCCTAACTGTATTTGTATACAAAGCGCACGCCGTAATTTTGTCCCGACATCTTCAACAATCATCGTCATATTTCAGATAATTTAAATCTTCTTCTTAGCGTGACGATAGCAATCTAAATAGAGTTAGCCCAGAATTTGGCTATGAGCTTAGCATTTTCAGTAGCGTCCATCAACGCCTGTGGCGTGCAAACAACAGGACATGCTGAACAAGATATTTTACACACAGCACCACATTTACACTCCAGGGCTGAGTCGTCTATGAATCTCCACCTGTACAGGTTATCTTTACTCCGGCCTACCTGAGTCCGGAGTCTATTTAAAGATTTCCATGAAAACCAAGGTATTTCGTGTCCAGTTGCGAGATTTTCAGCAGGTGGAACGAATGGGTTGGGAAAGGAAGCGCCTTGTCGCCACAGGCCTAGTCTTTCCTTAGACTGTTCGCCAGTAAGTGGGAGAACACACTTCAGAAAGCTGTTACGGCTTTTCAGCCTTAGTGACATTTTAGAAAAGGGTTTAGCCGGATAAATATGACGAGTCTGCCCCCAAATAGAAACCTGTATCGAAACTTATGTTTTACTATCGACTTGATGAGTAAACACAATTTATGTAAGTTTTGCGATCGGCTTTCACTTTGACCTTGAGATACGAGAAAAAATAATCGTACGCATGACTATTTTTCAAAATAGTATATCTCAAAAACTAATTAAGCTAGAGGAATGAAACTAATGCGAGGCTTTAGGTTACATTACAGAGTATATTACACATTTTTTTTTTAATTTTTAGAATAACTTTTTATGTAAAAAAATTAATAAATAAGTAAATCATATTTATTTTTATTGTGTTTTCTAAAACTTACAATCACGAAAATAATATATGTTATGCTCCTTTATATGTACTATTACTCATAAAAATTGCGTAAGAAAAAAATTGGTGCAACACTTCGAAAAAAAATAAAATGTGATTCGCGCCTTATAGAACCCTTGTACTATAAGGCCCACATCACAATTTTTTTTCGAAGTATTGTACTAACTTGTTTCAGAATATAAGTAATTATGTTCAAGAGGTAGAATAAAAGGTAAAAAAAGAAAAGAAAAAACATACAGTGCTCAATATTTATAATTATCGCCACTTTTATTACTTTTAGTGTTAATCAAAATACCAGAAATAAAAAATATTAATCATCATCACTGTTGTGATTAATTACTACTGGAACATTTTGAGTCGCAAATAATTTAGTTAGAATCTCAGCAGGACGCACAATTTTGGACAAATATCGTCCATATGACAGATAATAAATAATAGCTGCTGTATGTGAACAGCATCCCACTGTACGGTAACAATTGGGGCAATCACAGCAATAACGGAGAACACTGTCTAAATCATTACCGTCGGAAATATAATGAATGTAAATACGATAGAATTTGCTTTTTATATGTCTTGATTTTACTTCTCCTTTTATAATATTAGGTGCTGATTTCACATATTGCACTAAAAGATTATTTCGATCGTCTATTATTTCGACCAAGTAAGATACAGCCTGTGAAAATTGATAGGAGCCTGTAAACAAAATCTTGAGTTGATCTTCAGTTAAACGTGGAAAATCAATTAGTTCAGATGCTATTAAAGATTTGAGCATAGTTCTTTTCCTATTCCAATAAAAAAATGTACTATCATCTCGTTTTATTTACCATCCGAACCAAGTCTTTTACCATAGGTGTTGTGCAAAAAACCAATAATTTTACACAGCAGTTCCGACTTTGGCAACATTTTATTATCAAAAGCATGATCTAAAAGTTTGTACTTTTGGGCAATGTTACCGTGAACAGCTTCTACCACCCATCTGATTTTCTTTATCTTTCTCGATACATTAGCTTCTTCTGTACTCAGTTGAGGTTTATTACCTTTAAAAGCTGGCATTAGAACGTTAAAACCCTTGTGATTCAAAAATTCGACGACATCTCTAAATCCGCGGTCTACAGTTATTTATTATCTGTCATATGGACGATATTTGTCCAAAATTGTGCGTCCTGCTGAGATTCTAACTAAATTATTTGCGACTCAAAATGTTCCAGTAGTAATTAATCACAACAGTGATGATGATTAATATTTTTTATTTCTGGTATTTTGATTAACACTAAAAGTAATAAAAGTGGCGATAATTATAAATATTGAGCACTGTATGTTTTTTCTTTTCTTTTTTTACCTTTTATTCTACCTCTTGAACATAATTACTTATATTCTGAAACAAGTTAGTACAATACTTCGAAAAAAAATTGTGATGTGGGCCTTATAGTACAAGGGTTCTATAAGGCGCGAATCACATTTTATTTTTTTTCGAAGTGTTGCACCAATTTTTTTCTTACGCAATTTTTATGAGTAATAGTACATATAAAGGAGCATAACATATATTATTTTCGTGATTGTAAGTTTTAGAGAACACAATAAAAATAAATATGATTTACTTATTTATATTTTTTTTTTATATAAAAGTTATTCTAAAAATTAAAAAAAAAATGTGTAATATACTCTGTAATATAACCTAAAGTCTCGCATTAGTTTCATTCCTCTAGCTTAATTGGTTTTTGAGATATACTATTTTGAAAAATAGTCATGCATACGATTATTTTTTCTCGTATCTCAAGGTCAAAGTGAAAGCCGATCGCAAAACTTACATAAATTGTGTTTACTCATCAAGTCGATAGTAAAACATAAGTTTCGATACAGGTTTCTATTTGGGGGCAGACTCGTCATATTTATCCGGCTAAACCCTTTAAATAAAAAAACCTTAAATGATTCACATACACCTAAACCTTCCTCACAAATCACTACGTTTATTGGTGAAAATCATATAAAAATCCATTAATATTTATGTTGAGAAGTGCAAGCCCGACGTGGTAGTTTTCAATTTTAACTACGAATAGTCCGTGGTGCACTGTTTTGAATGCAAATCCCTACGAGGCACATTTACGGTTTAGTAAATAGCAAGTCGACTCAGCTGTTGTTAAATCCTATGGTGGAAACACCAATGTGTTACCAGCAGTAAATACGCTGCAGTAAGCTGCAGTGGTCTGAGCCTACGGGTCTTAGGTTCGATACTGGGAAGGTGTACTGTTTTTTTTGTTCTGAATATTATGGCATAGTTTTTAAAACACATGTAAGTACCTCATCATCTGCCTAGCCTTTTTCCAATTATGTTGGGGTTGACTTCCAGTCGACCCGGGTTCAGCTGAATACCAGTACACGGCGCGACAGACTCTCTGACTCACAACAGCTCGAAGCGTGCTTATCAAAGCTCATAACTTCTCTCTTTGAGAAGATGCCTTAGTTTTTTTTGCTAGCCGCACTGTCCTACTCCTGGGCAAAGAAAGGACTCCCTCCACTTCTTCAAACTATCGCAAAGCCGCGCGTCCTGCTGCCAGTTTTGATGGAATTTATCCAGCTCGGCCCGCTATCTCCTGCCAGGTCTGCCGCGACCATATGCCTTAGTTAATACAGTTTAATATCATCAATGATTAAACTGTTTTATAATACGCATTACATTTAGGTGTTACCTAAAGTTGGTGAAAATAGGCATTAGAAGGCGCCTAAGCGTCACGCAAGCCGAAAGCCACGACGTGTTTACACAAACCGTACGTACAAACCCAAACTATAAACACAAATAGGGGGGTTGCGCTAAGGCACCTCGCGAAATTTAAATTTACTTGCGTTTTTTACAATTTGTAGGTCAATATCAGCTTGAATGTTGATAAAAATAAGATTCGTGACCGTAAAAATATGGCTTTTCAAAATTATTATAAAAATCATTAAAATCAGCAATGGAACTCTTAAAGTTACTTAGTACCAAATGTCATGATTATATGAAATAGATGTTCAATAGAGTATACACGGTAGCAGGGAGGGCCATCGACGCGCAAAACTGTAACCATGAAGTCAGCACATTAATTTAGACCCCTAGTGTAGAAATGTTTCGTCGGTTATCAAAATGCTGAATTTGTGGTTTTAGTTTTAGTGTCCATATCCCTGCCATGCCATGCCTGCCATGGTCCAACTTAAAACAAAGGGTAGTTTTTAGTTACATTATTACTGTCCTTGTTTATTATTCATTGGTTACCTCTTAGAATTCCTAATAGCTGGCGTGAGTTTCGATTTCTAGATAATCGTGTTTAAATATTATAAAACAAAGTCAGCTCCCGCGTTTGTACGATTAGATTTTTTAAACTACGCAACGAATTTTAATGCGGTTTTCGTAGACAGAGTGATTCAAGAGGAAGGTTTATATGAATAGTACGTGGATGAAGCCGCTAGAGAAAGCTAGTAATTCTATAAATAAATATTTGTTCCGGCCTATTATATTTTATTATTTTCAATCAACATACAACATGATACTGACCTGAAATTGCAAAAAAAAAAGTAAGTAAATTTGAATTTCGTGGGTGACCCTGACGCTCCTGCCTTTAGTGTATAAAGCAATTAGTACGATGCAAACGGATTTGCATAACTATCGAAAGTGCTAGACAAAGTTGTTGCAAACGATATTTTCCTTGGCAGTGTAAAGTTTCTCCCTTTGTATTTTCATTTTTTAGCACAGACACTCTGAAGGAAATATTGTGAGAGCTGTGTCACGTGTATCACTTTTATAGGTCAACTTAGCTGGAATTGAATGTTCCCTGCATCATTGATGTAGTGTGTATAGATAAAGGACATCAAAGCCAGCTACATATCGAAAGCTGCCGAGCAAATACGGGTATATAGACAATCTTGAGAGTGTTTTGAACGCATAACTGTAATAATTTATTAATAATTACAGTTTTGTGATCAAAACGCTACCGGTTCATAAAATTTTGTTTCAAAGATCCAGAAAACTGGTGGACGTCTTTATCTACTTCGTACAAAAAGTAAACAAAATTAGTCAACTGACATATAAAAAGCAAATTCGTTCGTTCATCAAGCAAATATAATTCTAACTAATAAAACACATACCTACTACTATTATTTTAAGTAGTATGTGTTTTATTAGTTAGAATTATATTTGGCAACAAATTGGTTTGGAATGTAAAACATCAAAAATCCATGTGTATACTTTCAAACGTATTGTCTTCTAGGCAGTGACCTTATTGACTTGTAAAACTGTTTGTACAAACCTACTTACAGAAACAAAAGCATTTATCATTTAAACAATCTGTAAAAAACACATTTTAGGGGAATTAAAATGTTAGGCTATCATCGGATACTGTACTAATCTAAACTTTTTTTGAGTTAACCTCGCGTCCCTTAATGTAATCTAATTATTTTTTTTATACAATACAATAAATAAAGACGTCAAGCCACATTATTTATTTTTCAAATAAAGTTAACTGACCACTACATTTTTAAAATTTTAATAATTTAATAATAATTCCTCTACATCAATCTGCAGAAAGCACTCATCCTGAACACATGCAGAATCATTAGGAAATTTATGCGAGACGAAAATACACTATGAGCATAAAATTCCCCACACTCTACATTTACTTGGCTCTGGCTCGTAAATGTAGCTAAAACCAGTCTTAAAGCTGAGAAAAAGAAAACTCCCGATCATAATACATATTTATATATCATAGGGTATTACCCTTATCAGTAAAAGTCTGACACGCCTTTCCGCTCCACCCAAGAGCGGGAAACGACATTTGATGATTTCCCACCCAAGAAAAACGGGTTCAAACTGAAAACCAGCGCAAAGCCACCCCGTAGGAGGATCAAGCATAACGCTGACGCTAAAAACTTTTGCTTTCGGTATTATATTATATATCATTGCCCCGTTGGTCTCGTGGTCGCAAGCGCGACTGCTGAGCGTGGGGTCCTGGGTTCGATTCCCGGGTCGGGCAAAGTGTTACTGGGTTTTTCCATTAGGAATTTCTTAGTAGCAGCCCGGAGTTTGGAAGTTGGCGGTGTGATACCCCCGTGCCTCGGAAAGCACGTTAAGCAGTTGGTCCTACGCCTGATCTCTCTCCGGTCGTGTCGGATTGCCGTCCCATCGGACTATGAGAGTGAGGGAAGAGTGAGTGCTCCTGTGTCTGCGCATACACTTGAGCACTATAATATCTCCCGCGCCGATGGCTAGTCTCCGTTGAGATTGGCCGCCGTGGCCGAAATTCGGTCTGGAGGACTATATATATATATATCATAATATATATATTTGTGTAACAATTACTAGCTTTAAAACTGGATACATTAAACGATATTTTATTCTATTATTTTAAATACTCGACCTGTACTAAAAAGAGTATCAATATTACAATGCAAAGAAGTCGCAAGTAACAATAATAATGAAATACGTACCTATTAAGAATTCTATTGCTCATTAAAAGAATGATATACATGATGTTTTACCCCTTTTTGTAAATTAGATAATAAAGGTGCTTCAGTATAATTTATTGTCGTGGGTTGCCATCGATTGCCCTAAATGAGTCGCGGCCACAGTAAAAGTACTACCTACATAAATTAACTAATTGAATTCGAGCGTAGTTTGGTTTTAAAGTGATTTTATTGTCATTTTCTCTTCCTAAGAATTGTTTTAGAATGTAAAACTGTTCAGCTATTTCATCTACAACTGTGTCACTACAAAGTAGTTTTAACATAATGTCCGCACAGTAGAATGTATTATTTCATCACATGAATACATGCGTATTATTTTGGAAGTATTAGGCAGGTTTGTTGTAGGTACCCACAGTGCACACATACCTCACTAGTTACATTGTTTAAGTCCCATATCTGACCCTTTCAATCCCTAATGCATGTGTTGTGCTCCTGATCAGACCATGCTCTACTTGCTGGCGTCTTCTAAATGCGCGTACATCTGCAACTCGGATGATGTAAATATTACGCAATCAATATGGCCACCTATTGGGCTCAAATTACGATGAAAAAGTCCCTTGTAGTAAAGGCCTATTGCCATCAGTTGGGCACAAATCCAATTAAGGGCTCGCACTTAAAAATTCTTGATAAAAAGAAACCCATTAACACTTTGCCCGGATCAAACCCATGACTTCACGCGCAGCATTGCCACTTGCAACCTATCTAGCTTATACACGAAAACTTCCACCATATAAAAACTATTGGAAACGACTTCACATTTAAACATAGCCTAGAACTTATTAGCGGTCTCTGTTCAAACCCGTCACACACAGTCGCATTTGTTTACGAAAATCCTACCCAAAACTTAAAACAATACCAGTCGCCGGAAGAGGCGCTACTCGGCACAACGAAAGTTACGGAGAGGTTACACTGAATACAACTAGACCTCGCAAACAATGTGTACCAGCATTCTTATCTATCATCCTACAAGTTGTTGGAACAAGGGAAACGTTCAACTGTGTGCAACTGACTATCGAACTGTCATGAAGTTGCTAGTTGTTTGTTGCAGCAACGGGGTACCGCGCAGCAACGCGCGATTCCGGACGATTGGCATCTAATCTCGTGCCCCATATCACATGCAACCTACTATTACCTTAATCGAGCAGCCATGTTGGACGATGATTAGTGGAAAGACGATTGATTGTACAAGAAAAAGTTCTTCATTTGTTTTGAAATTGCCACTGGACGCCGCGCCAGTTTGGCATCACTGCATATATCATTAGAATTTGAACAAGGTTTAGTTTAAGTAAACGACATCAAACTTTAAAAACGTGTGGGTGAGTTCGTTTTCGAATTGTCGGTGTAGCATAAACGTGCGTAGTAAATGTGACGTTAGTTTGAATAGAAAATTCTCATTTCCCATATCATTTTTATTTAGATTTAAGAAATTGTTAAGATACGTGTAGGCCCAGTGGTAGTAGCTTCGACATACGAGTTCTAGATCGTGGGTTCAAACATGCCCTTTACTTTGTGTAAATAATGCCAGCACCACTGCTCTCAAATCGGTGAAAGAAAATATCGTGATGAAACTGGTATGTCCTAGAACCAAACATTTGAAGGCATTTTACTTCTACCAACCCGCACTGGGCCTACGTGATAGAATATAGCCAAGTCGCTCTTGAAGAAAGGAAGCTTGAGTGCAGTGTCATCATCATCATCATCATTTCAGCCGTAAGACGTCCACTGCTGGACTTAGGCCTCCCCCAGTTTGGGGGCCTTTGCCATAATCGCCACGCTTGGCAGGCGGGTTGGAGATCGCAGTATGGTGGTAAAATGAACGCTGCTGCCCATTCTCTAGTAAGTCCCTTAGTCGCATTTACGACACCCACAGGAAGAAATGAGGTGGTGTTATTCTTTACGTCCGGCACCACACGGTGCAGTGTGCAGCGGGAAAAATATTAGTTGTTTATGCTTTTAAGCTAAGACTATTATTATCTATACGTAAGTTGTATTTTCACTTTTTTTAAAATTTGAATATAGGTACCTACGAACTGGTAGCTTCTCATATTCGTACTAGGGCTGCTGTGCGGTTGATTGAGACATTTAAAGTTGAATAAGAGACTATAAAAATACTATAAAAAGACTTTCAAGGCTACGAGATCACGTTTACAAAATGAGACCCCCTTGCATTATATATGAGCATGCAAGGCTATTTATTTGTGCATGGAGGTTGCACGCACTCGATAGACACACGGCTGACTGAGCGGAAAATCTAGTCAAGGCTAACAGACGACATAGCCATGCATTTTACTAGTTTATGTATAGGTATTATAAAAAATAAAAAGGTGAAGAGATTACTTTTTGTTTGAATACGCTAATCTCGGGAACTACTAGACAGATTTAAATAATTCTTTAGCCCTATTCTTGAGAGAAACACAAAAAAGAAATGAAAAAACAAGCTAAATGAAAGCGAAGTAACGGCGCAGGCAGGCGATACGATGCAACGGGTTGAGTCGGCGGAGCACCAAATTTCAGGCGGACGAAGTCGCGGGCAAGCATTATGTATGCCACAGCGTTTGTTGGTGCCTCATAACCGTTACATAATTTTAAAGATAACACGTAATAACACGTCTTATCGGTGTGTAGCATCGTGTCGCCCACATTATGTTCCTGCTGGTCTTACAACAATATCCATACTAATATAAATCGCCGTTAAGTCTCTATAGCTAGTAAAGCGTAATATCAAAGCCTGATTAATTTGATATTACATACAGATTATAGTTATAAAAGCCGTCCAAGCTTATTGAAGTCATAATTGTTATTATTTTCGTCTCTTGTGTCTTAATGGTATTTTTTTAATATTTTTTTCTGACCACGATTGTTTCCAGATTTTTACATATTACCTATGTACATTGACATTACCATTGAAAATTATTTATACGTATTAAATTTTATTTATACAATCACATGAATTATTACCTATATTGTTTTAATTATCGTGAATGGGAAGACTGTGTGGGTGTTTCTTTTTTTTGTTGTTGTTTTGTTTCTTTTTTAATTTTATTCATGTTATGGCAGTTTGAGTGATTTATGCGGCCTACCCAATTGTTCTTTCTTTGGTGTTGTTCGTAAAATCGTTAAGTTCTTAAAGTTCTGAGTTGAATTGCATGATTAATCATAAATGCACAAGTACTTTCTTAACAATAACATTTCAGCCAACATGATCTGACCAAGAATATGTTTGGATTTTATACGAGACTGTGACCTCTGAATCTGTTTTGGTTTTTCTTCTTGGATTAGTCAGATAGGAAACGCCGACCTCACGTACTTTTTGAAATATGATTAACGTGTAAAGTTGTAAAATCTACTTAGATCCACTTGCACGATTAGACGGGCTAAATGAATAAATGTACAAGTTTTTAACTCGGATTTAGGTAATCAACATTTTAACTCATATAACGCGTTACGCCACTAAATATTATCATCAAAGCTTTTTGTAAAGATCAATCCAGATCACACCTAAACACGACTGATTTAGTAACAGCTATAAGAAAATCATTTGTCACTAATTGAAAGATATTCGCATAAAAACACTATAATGTTCCAACTGCTAGGACAGACGGCTCCTCTCTTAGGGCGCGAGCTGTCATCTACCACGCGGTCTCTGTCTGGGTTGGTCTATGTGATATGTTTCCAAATTTGTGGTTCTAAAACATGGGTATAAACCGGGTTCCACACCATATTTTTCTTCACCGTTTAGAGAGCAGTGGTTATGAAATTATTTACACAAATTAAGGCGCTTAGGTTCGGATCCAAGAACTGCAGCTCGTATGTTGGGCTGCTACCACTGGGTCATCACTGGTCTCGCAAAGTATTATTATTTTACAGGAAAAGTTTTTAACCTGGGCGCAATAATTTTTTTCGGTGGTTCAGTATCAGTAATAGAACACATTTCAATTATTTTCAATACGTTTTTTTTTTAAATTTTATCCGACCTTAAATCAGTAAACTGTGGACACCCTACATATTTCGTAATATGATATCGAAATAGTAATAGGTCAGTAAGCGCGCGCCGACGTAAGTACGTCGAACTTCTTAGAATTTTGACCAATCGAACAGCTGTTAGGTACTAGGAGCTACGCTCGATCGTTCACCTTCGCCACGTTACCATAAAAAACAGTTTCAAAATATACATCTTTCGTTAACGATAACTTATTTTTTTTTGTACTATGATATATCTAAATAAAAATTGCATGGTTATTTTAACTCGTTTAAGTTTAATTTGTCAAAATTTGCGCACTGGTTAAAAACTTATCTTGTATAAATATTGTTTTGTATTTGTTATTCGAAAAGTATGGTTAATAATTATGCTAGTTATAAAAGCTCCTTTTGTAACTTCTTGTAAAATATTTTTATTAATTTCCTTTTTTTCTGTTCTGAGTGCAAACCTTTCACAGTTACTTAACCTATGATTTTACTTCACTATATAAACCACAGTTCCTCTGGTAACCAAGTTCTGATACCCAAGATACAGACTAGTCAGACTATCTAGTATAGGGTTACCTAGCAACTAAGATTAGCTGTAGGTAATATTTTAAACCACGTGATGACATTTTGATTTGTTTGTAAACTGTGTATCTGCTTATGTTTTACCTGGATGGTAAACATTTTCCATTTTTATCTTTATTTTCATTCTAATAAGGTAGAGATTTGTTTTTATACAACAAATTGTTTAAGAGGGCCATAAATACAGGGTTGTATTCATACTCCTATAAAGGTGAAAGATATCGTCGCATCGCGTGACTTTTCCTTATCTTGTCACCTACGTTAGACACTCAGAATATTATTATACGTCGGTAGTTCCTATCTACCTAAAGTCTATTCAAAAACTTGTTTCTTATTAATGTTATTTCCACCTACACGAATATAAATTTTATGTCAGTGTAAATTAAGTTGATTTCAGAATGTCCCGTACTTTAAAAAAGAGATGTTAGAAGTTGAACCTGAATCGGTTGAGTTGAAACTGAACTGTATATAAAGCTACAAATAAGGTTCCGAATAGCTATGCGTTTGATGTAAGTTGAATCGAACGTCCATCGAAATAAAAGTAATTTTGCAGTGACATTTAAATTTAAAAAAAAAAATCGAATTGACGGTTCAGTGTAATAATTTCTAGGTATAAGTTAAGTTGATAGTATTTATTATCATTACAGTAAATTTGATAATTATCGCTTATTTTTTTTTTTTTGAATTATACTCCGTAAAGTATTTTTGAACTCTGTTTAACAGTAATTGTTTTATCATGACCCAATTTAATTTTATTTTTATATTAATAATTCAAAAAGGACTCATTATTTTTTCTGTCTTGCATTGCAATAGGCTTAACTGTGCGTGTAACAAATAACTGAGTATTTGAACACACTCCGTTTGGGCAGCGCCTTAAAGTTGCTTTTCCAAAACCACATATTTGTTTACATATTTGGACACCAGATCGTGACCGTAGTATACAGATAATGGTTACCCTCGCAGTCACCTCTGGCCCCACAAATGTGTCCCTCTGCGAAATAATTGTTGTACTGCGCAGCTTTTACTTAATTTAACATATTCGCCTAATGGTATCACTACAACTTCGTGACTCTTGTGTCAGGGTTCAAAAGTAAGTGGTGATTCATAGATTATATGTATGGAGTCTGTTATAAATTGGACCCTAATTTGTGAACTTTGACTGGTTGGTTAGTAGTGTTTTGTTTTCTATTATTACTGTTATTTATAATATCGTTGACAGTCATTATTATATTCAGTTATATCTTAAAGTAAAACTATGTTGAACTGAATGCTGTATACAATCATTGGTGAACGTATTTAACAACTTTGCTTTGGTTCTGAAGACCAGTAATGGCACTGTGGTAACGACCATGCTTAACTAGTTGAGGCAGTTGTTATTATTATTCTAGTCGCTTCATTAAATATACATTCTAAAATGAATGCTTTAATCAATGACATGAGCTTATATTTTTCTGGTGAATTAACTAATATTTAGATCGATATTTAGGTTACCACAAAGAAAACTATTTTTTTATGTCTTTACAAAGTTTACTTAATATTTCTTCCAGATTATAAAAAAATGATGACGGGTTTGGGGTTGGTGGTATATAAATACATAGGAAACTATGGCCATCTACAAAAGCTACCTCATATAACCGATCAACAGAGCAAGCAGAGATATCATATATTATATAAGTAAAAATACTCAGCTACATCACTTACCAATAAGTAAACTAAAACCTACCATAAATGACTTCCTTCTCTCTCAAAATTATGGAAATACTGAACAACTTCTAAAAAGTATAAAATAATAATAAAATAAAATCACACAAACCCACTCATACACCCGAACACATACATACACACAAACACACCACACCTCACACCATAAGCACTCACACATACATATGTTCATTCATAGGTCACACACACGCATGATAGCTATTTTATTTTATATAATTAATTAATTAAATTATTAAATATATTTATAATTTTGTAATGTTCACCTTTATTAATATTTACTTAGCACCGCACCATAATTGTAACGGCAGCTCGATCACGGTGGTGACGGAAGTAACTGGTGCTTATAGCACAGGAGTTCCTCCTAGTTTAAGCCCAGTTGCACTAGTTTTGTATCTTGCCAGCTACTAATCAGGTTTAATTTAAGTTCCTAAGAATTGTAAATAGGTTTAAGGTTTTGAACAAATAAATATTATTATTATATTATCTTTCCTTATATCTAAAATCCACGTCTAGGATATTGCCCGAGAATCAATTTTACTTTTTGATGATACAGTAAAATATTTTTATTCGGCTTCACTTTTGTCGTCTTTAAAAGTTTAAAGAATCAGTTACAATATTATAAGAAGTAATAGATAGGTATTTCCAACCCAGTCTCAGTTAAATTACCAATAAATTGTAAGATAACCAAGTAGCTAATACATTTGACATGGGCTGAAATATAAGTACCTGCACTAACACTAAATCTCTTACAATTTTTTTTTATCAAACTAGCTGACCCGACAGACGTCCTGTCTCTTTGATGATATTTGAGCACGCATTCTGTCAATTCTATGTCAAATGTCATAATGTTACATTAAAAAAGTTTACATTGTTTTATTATATGGTTGTTAAGTATTCTTAAATAAGTATTCTTAAATAAGTGTTCTTAAATTTTCTAATTTTCCGCGATTTTTTTTAATTTTTTTCTTTCATAAGAACCTTCTCCTGACAATTACAAACACAACAACAACAAAAAAAGTGAAATCGGTCCAGCCGTTCATGCGTGATGGCGTGACCAAGGGAAATAGGGATTCATTTATATATATATAGTAAAATACACGGTCACTAAGACTGTATGGATAAAAAAGGTAAAAATTTTCTTCGTTATACAAATTATCTTACATAGAATATACATACATACATACAATCACGCCTTTTTCCCATGGGGGTAGGCAGAAACCACGGAACGCCACCTGCTACGATCTCTACACACTTCTTTTGCCTCGTTTAGGTTCATACAATTGGTCATACACACACGCCGGTTGCGAGTACTACGCACCTGACCTTTCTGAAGAATATCACCTTTACTTTGTGTAAATAATGCCAGCACCACTGCTCTCAAATCGGTGA
This sequence comes from Aporophyla nigra, assembly GCA_947507805.1. Lineage (NCBI taxonomy): Eukaryota > Metazoa > Arthropoda > Insecta > Lepidoptera > Noctuidae > Aporophyla > Aporophyla nigra. The sequence continues at coordinate 3,294,478 of OX382291.1, read as the reverse complement.
AAGAAAATATCGTGAGGAAACTGGTATGTCCTAGAACCAAACATTTGAAGGCATTTTACTTCTACCAACCCGCACTGGGCCTACGTGATAGAATATAGCCAAGTCGCTCTTGAAGAAAGGAAGCTTGAGTGCAGTGTCATCATCATCATCATCATTTCAGCCGTAAGACGTCCACTGCTGGACTTAGGCCTCCCCCAGTTTGGGGGCCTTTGCCATAATCGCCACGCTTGGCAGGCGGGTTGGAGATCGCAGTATGGTGGTAAAATGAACGCTGCTGCCCATTCTCTAGTAAGTCCCTTAGTCGCATTTACGACACCCACAGGAAGAAATGAGGTGGTGTTATTCTTTACGTCCGGCACCACACGGTGCAGTGTGCAGCGGGAAAAATATTAGTTGTTTATGCTTTTAAGCTAAGACTATTATTATCTATACGTAAGTTGTATTTTCACTTTTTTTAAAATTTGAATATAGGTACCTACGAACTGGTAGCTTCTCATATTCGTACTAGGGCTGCTGTGCGGTTGATTGAGACATTTAAAGTTGAATAAGAGACTATAAAAATACTATAAAAAGACTTTCAAGGCTACGAGATCACGTTTACAAAATGAGACCCCCTTGCATTATATATGAGCATGCAAGGCTATTTATTTGTGCATGGAGGTTGCACGCACTCGATAGACACACGGCTGACTGAGCGGAAAATCTAGTCAAGGCTAACAGACGACATAGCCATGCATTTTACTAGTTTATGTATAGGTATTATAAAAAATAAAAAGGTGAAGAGATTACTTTTTGTTTGAATACGCTAATCTCGGGAACTACTAGACAGATTTAAATAATTCTTTAGCCCTATTCTTGAGAGAAACACAAAAAAGAAATGAAAAAACAAGCTAAATGAAAGCGAAGTAACGGCGCAGGCAGGCGATACGATGCAACGGGTTGAGTCGGCGGAGCACCAAATTTCAGGCGGACGAAGTCGCGGGCAAGCATTATGTATGCCACAGCGTTTGTTGGTGCCTCATAACCGTTACATAATTTTAAAGATAACACGTAATAACACGTCTTATCGGTGTGTAGCATCGTGTCGCCCACATTATGTTCCTGCTGGTCTTACAACAATATCCATACTAATATAAATCGCCGTTAAGTCTCTATAGCTAGTAAAGCGTAATATCAAAGCCTGATTAATTTGATATTACATACAGATTATAGTTATAAAAGCCGTCCAAGCTTATTGAAGTCATAATTGTTATTATTTTCGTCTCTTGTGTCTTAATGGTATTTTTTTAATATTTTTTTCTGACCACGATTGTTTCCAGATTTTTACATATTACCTATGTACATTGACATTACCATTGAAAATTATTTATACGTATTAAATTTTATTTATACAATCACATGAATTATTACCTATATTGTTTTAATTATCGTGAATGGGAAGACTGTGTGGGTGTTTCTTTTTTTTGTTGTTGTTTTGTTTCTTTTTTAATTTTATTCATGTTATGGCAGTTTGAGTGATTTATGCGGCCTACCCAATTGTTCTTTCTTTGGTGTTGTTCGTAAAATCGTTAAGTTCTTAAAGTTCTGAGTTGAATTGCATGATTAATCATAAATGCACAAGTACTTTCTTAACAATAACATTTCAGCCAACATGATCTGACCAAGAATATGTTTGGATTTTATACGAGACTGTGACCTCTGAATCTGTTTTGGTTTTTCTTCTTGGATTAGTCAGATAGGAAACGCCGACCTCACGTACTTTTTGAAATATGATTAACGTGTAAAGTTGTAAAATCTACTTAGATCCACTTGCACGATTAGACGGGCTAAATGAATAAATGTACAAGTTTTTAACTCGGATTTAGGTAATCAACATTTTAACTCATATAACGCGTTACGCCACTAAATATTATCATCAAAGCTTTTTGTAAAGATCAATCCAGATCACACCTAAACACGACTGATTTAGTAACAGCTATAAGAAAATCATTTGTCACTAATTGAAAGATATTCGCATAAAAACACTATAATGTTCCAACTGCTAGGACAGACGGCTCCTCTCTTAGGGCGCGAGCTGTCATCTACCACGCGGTCTCTGTCTGGGTTGGTCTATGTGATATGTTTCCAAATTTGTGGTTCTAAAACATGGGTATAAACCGGGTTCCACACCATATTTTTCTTCACCGTTTAGAGAGCAGTGGTTATGAAATTATTTACACAAATTAAGGCGCTTAGGTTCGGATCCAAGAACTGCAGCTCGTATGTTGGGCTGCTACCACTGGGTCATCACTGGTCTCGCAAAGTATTATTATTTTACAGGAAAAGTTTTTAACCTGGGCGCAATAATTTTTTTCGGTGGTTCAGTATCAGTAATAGAACACATTTCAATTATTTTCAATACGTTTTTTTTTTAAATTTTATCCGACCTTAAATCAGTAAACTGTGGACACCCTACATATTTCGTAATATGATATCGAAATAGTAATAGGTCAGTAAGCGCGCGCCGACGTAAGTACGTCGAACTTCTTAGAATTTTGACCAATCGAACAGCTGTTAGGTACTAGGAGCTACGCTCGATCGTTCACCTTCGCCACGTTACCATAAAAAACAGTTTCAAAATATACATCTTTCGTTAACGATAACTTATTTTTTTTTGTACTATGATATATCTAAATAAAAATTGCATGGTTATTTTAACTCGTTTAAGTTTAATTTGTCAAAATTTGCGCACTGGTTAAAAACTTATCTTGTATAAATATTGTTTTGTATTTGTTATTCGAAAAGTATGGTTAATAATTATGCTAGTTATAAAAGCTCCTTTTGTAACTTCTTGTAAAATATTTTTATTAATTTCCTTTTTTTCTGTTCTGAGTGCAAACCTTTCACAGTTACTTAACCTATGATTTTACTTCACTATATAAACCACAGTTCCTCTGGTAACCAAGTTCTGATACCCAAGATACAGACTAGTCAGACTATCTAGTATAGGGTTACCTAGCAACTAAGATTAGCTGTAGGTAATATTTTAAACCACGTGATGACATTTTGATTTGTTTGTAAACTGTGTATCTGCTTATGTTTTACCTGGATGGTAAACATTTTCCATTTTTATCTTTATTTTCATTCTAATAAGGTAGAGATTTGTTTTTATACAACAAATTGTTTAAGAGGGCCATAAATACAGGGTTGTATTCATACTCCTATAAAGGTGAAAGATATCGTCGCATCGCGTGACTTTTCCTTATCTTGTCACCTACGTTAGACACTCAGAATATTATTATACGTCGGTAGTTCCTATCTACCTAAAGTCTATTCAAAAACTTGTTTCTTATTAATGTTATTTCCACCTACACGAATATAAATTTTATGTCAGTGTAAATTAAGTTGATTTCAGAATGTCCCGTACTTTAAAAAAGAGATGTTAGAAGTTGAACCTGAATCGGTTGAGTTGAAACTGAACTGTATATAAAGCTACAAATAAGGTTCCGAATAGCTATGCGTTTGATGTAAGTTGAATCGAACGTCCATCGAAATAAAAGTAATTTTGCAGTGACATTTAAATTTAAAAAAAAAAATCGAATTGACGGTTCAGTGTAATAATTTCTAGGTATAAGTTAAGTTGATAGTATTTATTATCATTACAGTAAATTTGATAATTATCGCTTATTTTTTTTTTTTTGAATTATACTCCGTAAAGTATTTTTGAACTCTGTTTAACAGTAATTGTTTTATCATGACCCAATTTAATTTTATTTTTATATTAATAATTCAAAAAGGACTCATTATTTTTTCTGTCTTGCATTGCAATAGGCTTAACTGTGCGTGTAACAAATAACTGAGTATTTGAACACACTCCGTTTGGGCAGCGCCTTAAAGTTGCTTTTCCAAAACCACATATTTGTTTACATATTTGGACACCAGATCGTGACCGTAGTATACAGATAATGGTTACCCTCGCAGTCACCTCTGGCCCCACAAATGTGTCCCTCTGCGAAATAATTGTTGTACTGCGCAGCTTTTACTTAATTTAACATATTCGCCTAATGGTATCACTACAACTTCGTGACTCTTGTGTCAGGGTTCAAAAGTAAGTGGTGATTCATAGATTATATGTATGGAGTCTGTTATAAATTGGACCCTAATTTGTGAACTTTGACTGGTTGGTTAGTAGTGTTTTGTTTTCTATTATTACTGTTATTTATAATATCGTTGACAGTCATTATTATATTCAGTTATATCTTAAAGTAAAACTATGTTGAACTGAATGCTGTATACAATCATTGGTGAACGTATTTAACAACTTTGCTTTGGTTCTGAAGACCAGTAATGGCACTGTGGTAACGACCATGCTTAACTAGTTGAGGCAGTTGTTATTATTATTCTAGTCGCTTCATTAAATATACATTCTAAAATGAATGCTTTAATCAATGACATGAGCTTATATTTTTCTGGTGAATTAACTAATATTTAGATCGATATTTAGGTTACCACAAAGAAAACTATTTTTTTATGTCTTTACAAAGTTTACTTAATATTTCTTCCAGATTATAAAAAAATGATGACGGGTTTGGGGTTGGTGGTATATAAATACATAGGAAACTATGGCCATCTACAAAAGCTACCTCATATAACCGATCAACAGAGCAAGCAGAGATATCATATATTATATAAGTAAAAATACTCAGCTACATCACTTACCAATAAGTAAACTAAAACCTACCATAAATGACTTCCTTCTCTCTCAAAATTATGGAAATACTGAACAACTTCTAAAAAGTATAAAATAATAATAAAATAAAATCACACAAACCCACTCATACACCCGAACACATACATACACACAAACACACCACACCTCACACCATAAGCACTCACACATACATATGTTCATTCATAGGTCACACACACGCATGATAGCTATTTTATTTTATATAATTAATTAATTAAATTATTAAATATATTTATAATTTTGTAATGTTCACCTTTATTAATATTTACTTAGCACCGCACCATAATTGTAACGGCAGCTCGATCACGGTGGTGACGGAAGTAACTGGTGCTTATAGCACAGGAGTTCCTCCTAGTTTAAGCCCAGTTGCACTAGTTTTGTATCTTGCCAGCTACTAATCAGGTTTAATTTAAGTTCCTAAGAATTGTAAATAGGTTTAAGGTTTTGAACAAATAAATATTATTATTATATTATCTTTCCTTATATCTAAAATCCACGTCTAGGATATTGCCCGAGAATCAATTTTACTTTTTGATGATACAGTAAAATATTTTTATTCGGCTTCACTTTTGTCGTCTTTAAAAGTTTAAAGAATCAGTTACAATATTATAAGAAGTAATAGATAGGTATTTCCAACCCAGTCTCAGTTAAATTACCAATAAATTGTAAGATAACCAAGTAGCTAATACATTTGACATGGGCTGAAATATAAGTACCTGCACTAACACTAAATCTCTTACAATTTTTTTTTATCAAACTAGCTGACCCGACAGACGTCCTGTCTCTTTGATGATATTTGAGCACGCATTCTGTCAATTCTATGTCAAATGTCATAATGTTACATTAAAAAAGTTTACATTGTTTTATTATATGGTTGTTAAGTATTCTTAAATAAGTATTCTTAAATAAGTGTTCTTAAATTTTCTAATTTTCCGCGATTTTTTTTAATTTTTTTCTTTCATAAGAACCTTCTCCTGACAATTACAAACACAACAACAACAAAAAAAGTGAAATCGGTCCAGCCGTTCATGCGTGATGGCGTGACCAAGGGAAATAGGGATTCATTTATATATATATAGTAAAATACACGGTCACTAAGACTGTATGGATAAAAAAGGTAAAAATTTTCTTCGTTATACAAATTATCTTACATAGAATATACATACATACATACAATCACGCCTTTTTCCCATGGGGGTAGGCAGAAACCACGGAACGCCACCTGCTACGATCTCTACACACTTCTTTTGCCTCGTTTAGGTTCATACAATTGGTCATACACACACGCCGGTTGCGAGTACTACGCACCTGACCTTTCTGAAGAATATCACCAATAAGGTCCCTATATGTCCTCCTAGGGTGTCCCCTCCCGGTGTTTCCACTCACATCTGCCTTGTAAATACCTTTTGTGAGCCGACCTTCATTCATCCTCTCAACATGACCAAACCATCTAAGCATACTTTTCTCAATTTTTGTCTACTACATCTTCTTTTAAACCACACCGTTCTCTTATCACATCATTCGTCAGCCTATCATTCATAGTCACACTACACATGCTTCGCAAGGAACGCATTTCCACAGCATTTATTCTACTTTCATGCTTCTTTTGCCATACCCAACATTCACTTCCATACATAAGCGTAGGCACCAGTACACCATTGTGAACAGCCAGTCGAGCCTTATCTGACATCAACTGGTTGGTCACAATCGCATGTAAAGCACATAGAATATAATACATATAATATAAGCACATAATATTATTTTACAAAATTTTACTGCCTCGTTGGTCTAGTGGTAGCAAGCGCTACTACTGAGCATGAGGTCCTGGGATCGATTCCCAGGTCGGACAAAGTGTTATTGGGTTTTTCCATCTAGAATTTCTCAGTAGCAGCCCGGAGTCTGGATTCGTGCCCGGTTGATGGCAATAGGCTCGCCCCCTATTACATGGGACTTAAACATAACAGGCGAATTGTGGGTGTACTATAGGTACACCTCTGCCCAACCCTTCGCGAAACAAGGCGTGATGTTGTGTTATGTAAATTTTAATTTAACTATGTCACCTGTACTTAACCTCACTAAAGAACTCCAGAAGTCTGCTCATTAATTTATGTTTATTATATGATATTTTACTAACAAGTTCATATTTAAATGCCAGTTATGGTAACCTCAATTAATAAGTGTCTTTAGAGCGGCTGTGCTGGCGAACTATCTCTGCAAGGTACATAAATACATTAGCGTCATATTTTATCCTTCAAAGCAAATACAGCGCGGTATACGGGCTGATTGATTCGATTAGTGATTCTTCAAAGCTTTGGCATTAAAGACCCTATAACAACATGATAATGGGCTTCAGTTATGAAAATATCTTCGTACAAGGCCTCGGCTGTCTCGTCAGAGTATGACGAGGTTGCCATGAATATTTTCATTTAAACCACTACCACTATGGCCTGTTTAATGGAGAGTCAAAGTGACTTTACATCTGCAGATTTGAGGACGTAAAGTAACTTAGTTAACGACACGAATAATGTTTCATCGATAAAAAAATTGATTGAGAAGAAGGGAAAGAACCCTTGTACGATAACACTGTTGGTAGTGCCTTTATTGACCAAGACATCCACACCATCTTACACCAAAGATACTCTCCTTCAGATTATCCTTTTGTAAAAATATAGTTAACAGGTTACTTGGCCTTTTTTTTCTTCAAGAAGAATCTGTACTTGGATCGTGAAGGAAGGTCATTGCCAGGCAGTCTTAGCATGAGCACCGTTTTGGCGACGAAAAAAGAGTAGACAAAAATTACGTTCCGTGAAGGCAACAGAGTAGAAAGAGTCAACTGAACTTTCTTAAGAAATTCACCCTCTTACATAATTCGACTCTGTTTTGGGTATTTTTCTGTTTCGTTCTCAATTTTTACTGATATTAATTCACGTATTAAGAGACAACTACAACAATGTATCTCAAAGTGTCGAAGTACCGTATTTTGGCAAAAATAAATATCACAGTAATATTGGCCTTTACCATGTCTTTTGGAATGCCCTATTAACAAAATAATTTAAAATAGAAGAAGATAGCTTTTTTTCCAATTAATTATCGTAGTTTTGCATTAAAAACGCACCCCTGTAAAATCATGATTTTGTAGATAACCGTATAAACATCGTAGCCGAGGAAAAAGTTTTCTACTGTCTTTAGCATGGCAATTACAAAATTAAATTCTTCACTACCTTAGGTAACTGTCAGTTGTTAGTGTGATTTTGACAGTTTGGGATTGAAAACTAGCTTCTGAAATAGTCTACTTAAAAAAGGACCTAGACAGAGATCGTTACAAACGAAAGACAAAATGACATATTGTAGAAGGATTTCTAAGGTTCGTGTCAAAAATTGGAGAAACAAAATGTCACTTTGTATAGAAAGAGCTGTGTCTATTCTTTGTAGAAATAGAAAGCGTCATGGTAAGCCTATAGGAGAGATAAAGGTCATAATAAAAATAAATAAAAAAACTGTAATTAAAGATTTCCCCTTTGGAAAGCTTTTTATTGTTTCACTGCACTAAGAAATTGATGGCTCACTGCACCTATTGATTATTTATGGTATATCATCTTGTTAATCGTGCTTTAAAATGTATGTTAAGATAATCAGCATCATTAAATAAAATAAACATGATGATTCATAGCAACAAGCCAGTGATATGAAATGAGGTTAACTTTTAATCCATTTAAATACACACATTTACAAAAATAGCCTGGTAACAATAACGTAAGACATAAATTACAACTTGCTTGCTCTGACTAGACAAGTCCACTCAAATCTGTGTTGTTATATTCCCTCTAAGACCATTTCAGACACTAATCTACACGGTCCTGACATGTTCTGACCATGTCTGGACTTTAGTCAGATAGGAAATTTCAACTCCATCTAGCGTTTTTTTATATGCGTAAGCAATTTTAATTGAGTACCACTACTAAAAATGTTGTGCAGTAAACTTGAAACTCGCTGAATTTTTTATAAACTCATTAAAAAGTTCGCCTTATGTGGCGTAGTTTATCTAATTGCTAAAGAAAAACTGTTTTGATAGACGGACCCAAGACATCATTTGTATTCGTTCCGTTTTACTTTAAAAGCACGAAACCTATCGTTAAATGACAGCTGAAAAGCATGTGCTGATAAAAAGTTATGTGACGTCGACATGGCAAGGTACTGACTTCCTTTAAACTATTATTAATCATTATTATTGGCAGAAATACTATTAGACAAATTCAATGTTTTTTATGTTCATGAAATGAAACTGTCCATAAGTGCTCGGCCAGAGATGTCTGACCGTGGATAAAGCAACTGTCATAAATTATTAGTTATGGTGCGCGAGGCGATTACATATGTGCAACCTATCTAATAGTTCCCGCGTTCCAATGGCGTGAGTTCATGTGTGTATGTGTCAGTAAAAAAAAGGCTCAACTTACTTGATTCCTAGAGTCAAAATGCATTGCGCATAACCGCAAATCTGGAGACATGTGATCCTGTAAACAAAAACAAAATTAGTACGTGTTTGAGACAAAACTGATTTATTAGGGTGATTGTTTGATCACGTGTTAGTGATGGGAAAACTGAGGTGGTCAGTCATGAAGGCTGTGACAAGCTGGGTGACTCGCATGATTTTTGCGCGTTTACAAAACAGCAGGCGCGTGTACTTAGATGGCTGATTTATGTCACTCCTCACAGCAAAACGAAGGTAGCTCTTATAATGATAACGAATAATTCTAGTGTCTTACTGTATGTAATCGTTCTTACCTCCACTTCAGTTTCTTTTCTTGTGATTTCTTCAGGCAGGAACTTCAGCTGTCGCTGCTCGGAACAACCAACATTCAAGGAGTAAATAAAAACATTTTTTTTTTGGTAGAAGGGGGAAGTGCTGGGGTAGCTCGCGAAATTTAAATTTTCTTACGTTTTTTTGAAAGTTGCAGGTCAGTGTCAAACTGCACAAAGAAAAGCGCATGTCTGGGATCGAACTCACGACCTGTAACTCGTAAGTCGGAGCCAATACCACTTGGCCACCACTGCTAACTCATAATTATGTATTTATAGAATTATAATCAATTAACCCTCTCAGTTGAGATTTGGAAAAAAACGTAGAAAATGTTAAATTTCGTGGGCTACCTTAGCGCATCCTCTTATAGAGCAAAATAAAAAGGGTATAAGCACACATAGTAATAAATTGTTCTTATACACGTTCATATTCATTTTAAACGGTCCCGTTTTGATATTGACGGTATTTGGTTACGTGCGATCAACCCATTCCCAAACGATTAAATCACATTAATTTAACTTTAATAAAACCAATCAATTTATTAAACCAATTTTATTTAAAAAGTATTTTGTCCAAAATTAAAAAAAAAAATAGTTTTCATCAATTTTGAAAATTTTATTTATCTAAATATGACAACATTATTTTAGAAGAACGCGGGGCATCGAAAAAACATATTTAGTAAACTGATATTTGCACTCGCAAAACTTCGGGTTGCATCATTCGCAGGGTTCTGTAGGGAGTACGGATGCCTACCTACATGTCTTGAGGTAAGATAAAAAATTATAAAAACGGGGACGTTTTTTAGATAACAACGAAAATATACCGTCCCGAAAGTCATAGCTTATAACAATACTATAAATAAAATTAAAATAAGTTAAAATATTATGTGTAAAGTAATTAACATAAAAAATAAATATCAGGTAGATGCTACCACCTCTTAGAACTTTATTACACGTGCCAATGTTTTTAATTAAAATTTAGTCCAGTATAAACTACAAAATATTTCCACTTATAAAAAACTAAAGGTTGCGAACCTAGAAAGTCTCAGATCCACTGTCGCTTTGATCGACTACTGAAATTATCTAGCGCATCGTCAAGTCGTCTTCAGTTCCCGACAGCCGTATCTTGTCCAGTACCAACTCGCCACAGAACATCAAAATAAATTGGTTAGAACATAAAATAAATGTCTTCTATATTGGATGTATGTGGCTTGGAACGAAGCGTTAACACTGTTAGTTGGAGACCAGCCAAGGATATTAATTATTAATTCATAAATAATTGAACTAGGTTGAATGCCTGCCTACTGACTGCCTCGTTGAGCATGAGGTCCTGGGTTCCATTCTTCTGTCGGAGATGGTGTTATTATTTTTCTGCCTGGAATTGGTTCTCCCCACATGTTCACATGGGACTTAAACATAACTCGGGAAATGTGGGTATGGCAAATTTTTTTTTTTTTTAAAAGGTATTAAAAAAATAATGTTTTATTGCAGGCATTATACCCATTCACAAAAATTACAATAAAATAAAACCAAATCATAATCAAAAAAACTTTAGAGGTGTCAAGGCCCAACAAACAAACTAAGCTTATAAAATTAAGTCTATAAGGTCTAAACTCTTATACTTGTTATAAAAGAGCATTTATTATGTCAATGTTCCTTATAGTAGCACATTATTAGAAGATTTGGCTAATATTACCTTTATTCTTATAATTTGGCTGGGTAAACGTTAATAAATACAATTAATATGGCTACAATAAGGGTTCAAAATGTGTTCTTCTTATAGAGGCTAGTTACATTGCTTTTTAGCCATATAATATTCAAAGTCATATAAAGGCTTTTAATATGGTCAATTATTCTTAGAAAAGTAATGCACAAGGTAATTATGATGCTGTTTAACTTATAGGAGCATTTGATAAGAGGTCTATCCAACAAACAAATTTTAACATTTTATGTGATATTTACAAGGGTGAAAGCAATCCGTATTCGCTTATACAGTGATTATAAAGATATTATTCTCTATATGGTCACATTAAAATGTTTTACATAACTAGATTCGCCATTTTGAAGTACAGCAGATTGTGTGAATTTATTACGGAGGGGAATTTACATTTAAAAAATGGATTCAAAAGACTGGGAGAAGTTAAAAAGGAGCGGTGGTTACAGATGAAAAGTAAAAAAAAAGTCTACGAAAACATGGTTTTGAACATTACCACCACCACCTCTACCCCTATGATACTACAAAAAGACCAAGCAGATACTAACGAATCAGCCAGTTGTTCCGCAGAGGATTTTTTTATAGAAAATAAGAATGAAAAGGAAACCAGTGAAGAAGAATATAATTGTAGCGATATTGATATAGACAATAATAATATAATGACAATGATAATATTTTTAAATGAAGAGTTGAAGAATATTGATATTCGTAGTGATATCAGAGAATGGGCAGTTAAATTCAACATTTCCCATATCGCTTTAAGTGACCTATTAAAATATTATTACATCATGTAATGCCAAACAAAATGCCATTGGATGCGCGTACATTGCTCAAAACAAATAAAGTAGTAATATGAATTACTGAAACCAATGCAATATCTGCGGACAAACATATTATATTTATAATTATATTCTTTATTGTGTACTTACAATTATAATTAAATTTCAAACTTAAAACTAGTGCACATAGCAAGCTTATCCCTATAAAGAGATCTCTTCCAGCCAACCCAACCATAGTGAAACATAAATTTTATATATATGGGAACAAGACTAGCTAGGTAAGTACAGGATTTTGTTCGTGAGAAAGGAACCCTAACGATATGTAAAATGGCGATAGCATAAACAGGAAATGATGCCATTATAAAGTCTTCACTCTCATAGACTCCTTGTAGACGATGTGCGAATCGTTTTGCTCTCATAATAGCACTGTTTATAACATGACTAAATAATTAATAACGTTTGTAGCACAAAAACAGCTAAAATTCAAGGGCGGGTTGATACTATAAGACACTGCGTACCACATTTTATCATGCATTTGAATTCCCATACACTTTTCACTATAAACGAGCACATAAATCAGGTAAATAAACTACATAAAATAATAACTTACCATTCACTTTTTAATAAAATGGTTGACGTTTTTCTTTATTCGCGAAACTTTTACGAAAATGTAAATCACTAAGAAAAAGACTTATTGCAGAATCATAAACAGACGGCTATAAGGGCCTATGGCTTTTTAAGAGCCTTTGATTTGCCGCAATGAATTTAACTCCCTTGTATCGAACCATAGTAAAACACGTATAAGGAAAAAAAGCGGACAATAAAGCAACTAAAAGGGAGGTATAAGGTTATTGTCTTTATAATTTGTGCCCAAACGCACCCTTATTAGCGATAATACGGCTCCTATAAGAATATTATTTTTGGCAATATAAGCCACTACAAGAGCAATTTTTGTTTGTTGGGGGGACACCCGGATGGAACGAAGTTCCTTTCCAGGATTCATAATAGTTATAATTTTTTAACTATTTATTATGTACAAAAAACCTGTATACACTCAACAAAAATATTCTCTCTCTCTCCCTATCTCCTTCTCTCTCCCTCTCTCTCCCTATCTCCTTCTCTCTCCCTCTCTCTCCCTATCTCTCTACCACTCTCTCGCTCTCTCTCTCTACCTCGCTCTCACTCTCTCCCTCTCTCTCTCCCCTCCTCCCCCCTCCCTCCTCACCCCTTTCCCCCTCCCCCTCTCTCCCTCACCCCCTCTCCCCCTCTCTCCCTCTCTCCCTCTCCCCCTCTCCCCCTCTCTCCCTCTCTCCCTCTCTACTCACAACAAAAAAAACACGACATACAAAATATATACAGTTGAATTGAGAAACCTCGTCCTTTTTTTGAAGTCGGTTAAAGCATGTCGTGACAACTTTTCGTAAGATTTTTTTCCGTCTAGCCCCCTTTCACAACGCGCGATAAGGAACTTCGTTCGTTAATTAGAATCAAAATAATAATAATAATAAAAAAATAGTAATAAAAATAAAATAACACAATAAAAAAAAAAATATATAATTGCACCCTTGCCTATACCTTCGGAGAGAACAGACGTGAATTCACATAGACGTAATAATATGGTAGGATGTTTTCCCGCACTCGATTTTCAACGCACAGCTTAGCGCCGAGAATCGAAAATCGAATAGCGTGTTTATCAAAGCGCTGAGATGCACTCTGTTATTCTCAATGCTCGGTTCAACTGCCAGGGTCGCGAGATTGTTCGAAAGAGACACCGTGACCCTGGCACATGGGCAACTGAAGGAACACGGGTGGGTTTTAATCAGTAAAAGTCTGACACGCCATTCCGCTCCGCCCAAGAGCGGGAGACGTCATTTGATGATTTCCCACCCACAAAAAATAAATGCTTGGTTCAACAGCGGGACTTGAAAATCCAGCGCACGATAAACCCTGCCGCGATAAAATTACGTCTGCGTGAGCGTCGACTATGATTATTGAAACAAGCTTTTACATATAATCGCAAGACTAGTGACCGACGCGTCTACGGTCACGTTGTAATTATTCAAATGGATATTGAACATAACAACTCATTCAGTTTATTACCTGAACTATTCAACGCGCACTGACCCGTTTGCTTTTATTTGCGGAGCTCTGAACGACTGTAACATTTATGCCAATAATGATTTCTTTTTATGCAACACAAAACTTGCACTTTCTGATCGTACACAGACGAAACAGGCCTACCTTTAACTTCTTTTAAACATGATGATAATTTATCCCTAACAAAACACTAAAGAATACCTTCAAAACGGTGAACGAAAACATCGTCATGTCCTAGAACTAAAAATTCGGAGTCATGTGATATCTACTTACCCGCACTGGACCCGCGTGAGAGATTATGGCCCACTTCCTCTCACCAAGAGGACGCCTGTGGAGGCCAGGAGTTACCTTTTTTTTCTGGATGGGAAATCATCAAATAACATCTCCCGCTCTGGGCGGAGCGGGAGGGCGTGTCAGACTTTTACTGACTAAAACCCACCCGTGTTCCTTCAGTTGCCCATGTGCCAGGGTCACGGTATCTCTTTCGAACAACCTCGCGACCCCGGCAGCCAGGAGTTACCTTCATAGTTATAAGCATACCCCATGCGTAGATGTCGTATGTTATAACGCTTTGTGGTCGGATTATTGAAATAGGTAACTATTCACCAAAAATGAGGATGGCTTTATGACGAAAACTGCAGAAAAGTTTTTTTAAGAACTGCAAGAGCTTAATAAATATCATTTAAATATAAGCAAAACACTGTTACTCATCCCAAAGGCTTATTCAACCTTCCCGTCATACGCTCAGTGGCAGCAAACAAAACTGCATGTACAACCTGCGCAGTTACTTATTTAAATGTAGCACACCCACACACATACACCCACACACCAACACACCCTCACGTAATGACATACACCCATTTACATAGCGCTTTGTATTGTACAGAATTCATAGCGTGTCTGAACTACAATCAGGGGTAACCGACGGTCTTTCGGCTGTCGATTTGATTTGATTCGATCCTTTCGCACGCTCGGACGAATAACTTCATACAATTGCGAAGCACCTCATTCGTATTTCATATTTATTTATATAATGCTCGAACAACTCTGTCCATCTACACTATAATAATATAATATTTAATATTATAAAGAGGATTTTTTTAAATTTTTGTTTGTTTGTTTGTAATGGATAAACTAAAAAACTACAAGGTCGATTTTAAAAATTCTTTCACCATTAGAAAGTTACATTATCTGCAAGTAACATAGGCTATGTAACATCATGCTACAATGAGAACAACAAGTCCATGCTACAAGAAGAGCGGAGCAGTAATGAAAAATGTTGCAAAAACGGGGAAAATCGCACGGGTAGGCGATTCGACGCGACGGGAAGGGTCCCCGACCCTGAACACGAAATTTAACGCGGAAGAAGTCGCGGGCAGAAGCTAGAATAAAATATAGTTTATAAAAAAAAGTTTTTTTTTTAAGTAAGTTTTTAGTTTCGTAAAAACAGAGGGACAGATTGGGGGAGGCCTAAGTCCAGCAGTGGACGTCTTACGGCTGAAATGATGATGAAAAACAGAGGTAAATACGTATTTATTCGTCACAGAATTACGTGCATACAAAAACATAAGAGAGACTGCACGTCGTGACTGTGACAAGAAGGCTTTCCTCTCAGCATGATACTGTCAATACCAAAGCAAAACTATTTCCGTGGTACAAAACTTTTTTTTTCTTGTTATTGACTTAAAAACAGTGTTAAGTTTATCTCTCTCACAATCCTCTGTATAATTTTGCAATGTTTTGCAACCTGCAAAATTTTTCTCAACCACAGACTGCAAACTATAAAAAAGTTTAACGTCCTTGGAGCACAATAAAATAAAAACTTCAATCAAAAGTGACGCCAAATGCAGTAAACCATCTTCGTATTTGTCGAAAGCGCTCTGGCGATTCTTACATTTCCTGATTCCAGGAGATCCAATAAACTGAATGTAGCAGTGCAGACGGCGATGCGTCACTACGTCACTTGCAGTTCGAGGACAACGAGATCTTTTCTAGCAGAAAATAGTGAAGGACTGTCTTTAACGTTGAACCCGTATGAGTGGACTCAAGGAATCGAGAAAGCATAGTGTGTCTGTTATAAATTTACGGACTCGATGTTGTCCTTCATTGTCAAAAAGCGCTTCAGGTCTTCCTGAATATTACGTGTATTTTTGGACATTTTCTTAAACTAAAACCTTCATCACCACCATCATCATTCTCCTGTCCTCATTCCAGTTTATTTGGTTGACACAACATGTCTTCTTCTTTCGTCCTCATTTCGGAAGTCATCCCTTTTCTATTACCATTCACACAATCATTCGTTTCTTCCCTACTCCTACAGCCATCTCCATTCGTCCTTAAAACTTTACTCACGACATTTTGCTTACTCCTCCGTATGACATGCTCATAATATGACAAACTAGCTATAAAGAAATGTTTTCAAACTATCAAGAACATTTAAAACATTCGGTCCAACCATTCTCCGATGATGTATTTACTCACAACGAGCATTGAATTTTTTATTCAGTCACCAAGTGGTTTAGATGCAATTATAAGCTACAGTCATTTTCTTTAGAATAATTCGAAAAGTTTATGAAGAATATTTGAAAATGATAATTTAAATTTGGAAATGAAAATAAAATATATTAACGCGCTTTAATTGCTAAAACCTACAGTCGACATACGTTTATTCTTTGAGATTAGGATTTCTCGTTTTATGAATATGTAATAGAATTCATTTATAGTCCTTTCAATGGTAGATAGTTTGAAAAACAGGGTGTCAAAAAACATTGATAGCTAATCACTTACTGTTATTGCCAACATTGTATGGATAAAATTAGATCACTCGCTGTGCAGAAAAAAGCCAGTGCCAAAAATTACCTACTTCTAATCATAAATGATGGACTGTTCGAAGAACGTTTTCCATACGTTTAATAATATAAACTAGTTTAAGATAATCTTAAAAGCGGAAGACATGATGCTCTCTAATTTCGCAATCACTAAAACCTGGGCTTGGTGTAAAACCACATGCAACGGAACTCACATGTCTATGATCACAATCATGTTGCATACTTATTTAAGTATAGACAAGCGTAGTGTGGGACGCCCCCCAGCTAGATGGACCGACGACCTTAGGAAAGTGGCTGGGGCAGACTGGATGCGGAGGGCGGAGGACAGGATGTTGTGGCGCAACATGGAAGAAGGCCTATGTCCAGCAGTGGACTGCGATAGGCTGAGTTGATTGATTGATGGACAGAGATAGGACCCGAGGCAATCGAGCGAGCTCAACCGCGTTAGCCACAAAATGTTAAATAACATTGAGGTATCGTTAACGAGAGTCTGGTGATGTGGCGTCTTTCTGTGTTTCACGCTTGTTTTTTTTTTTTTATCTTGATCTCACAAAAATCATTTTCCGTTTTTCATAAAATTATAATTTTCACAAAAATTAACAAATACATTGACATGTTTGCCTGTATCCACTTACGAGTGAAAGTAAACCCGTGTATCTTTTCTATTTTAACTGATTAGAAAACTCAATAAATATACAAGATGGAATTTTGATGACTTTTCAGACTCAAAAACTAAAATCATTGAGCTGTATCTATACGTTCCTAAGACAATAGTACGCGGTGACCGAGTGCAACTGCGTCTATTGTACTTGGTTCACTAAGACCGTGCTTTGTGATCAAGTAACGTATCATCCGCTCTAAGTTGATCTAAGAAGCTAGTTAAAGTTTTGCGTCGTAAGTGTGAAGTTTTACCGTTTTGTTTATGTCTCAAGTCTCAGTTGCTAGTATTTTCCTGTATATTACTGCCAGTATTTTATACAGCTGTTTGGCTTTCAGTCTGATGCAGTAAGTTTTTAGTATGTTCCAACTTGCCTGGCGTGTATTTTTAGCCTGGCTTGTACTATTCTCATGTATATGGGTCGTGTTGATTCGAGAAAATACATTGGTAACAGTCATAAACCTAAAACCACATTAAAAAATAACCAACTTTATAAGAGGAGGTCGTGAATTCCGAGTTTCCTTTTAATTGAAGTTTGATTTTGGCTAGGTGTAATGGATGGTTCCAGATAGTAGGTACATACATATTAGAGAATTTCTCAGTAACACAACGATGCACTTTAAGTAACAGGGAAATTTTCTATTTTAATTGAGGAATTAGCTAGATCTTGACCATGAGGTTAACGTAACTCTTCCATCAAATGTAAAGTGGGCATGTACTTGCAACATGCATGTCTGTACCATATCAAGTTACCTACTTATATGACCTACCTATATTTCAACCGCATATGACGGTGAAGCTTGATAGTATTCTGATGCATGATATGCTTGTGTGGCTTTCAAATTAATATCTTAGGTTTCGTGAAAATACTTATCGAATCTATATTCTTACTAGAACTCCAAGAGATTAGACAAAGTGACACCATATCAGCGATTTTGATGATGGAAAATTCACTGACTAAAAGTGCTACTCAAATGTAAGACACCGTATAACGCTAAGTTTTTTGTCGCACAATTGGGCGTATTGATACATGTTACAAGACAGATAAAAAAAATGTGTATTGGCTTATTTATAAATCCTATTAATATTATAAATGTGAAAGTTTGTGAGGATGGATGGAGGTTTGTTACTTTTACACGCAAATACTACTGAACGGATTTGGAAGAAATTCATAACCTGGATAAACACATAGGGTACTTTTATCACGGTAGTACGTTTCCGCAGGATAGTTTTAAACATCCATGCCGTATTTCATAAAAATATAACAGTATCATGATAAAACAATCGTTAAACAGTCGCATAATACTCAAAATGTAGAGCATAGACTCTATATATTATACAATCTAGGTCTACATATAAATATCTATATATAAGAAAGGGAATTCAATTAATCAAAGATATAACACTCAAAATGTTAAGCATAGACTGTATATATATCTAGGTCTACATATAAATATCTATATGTAATAAAGGGAATTCAATCAACCAAAGAAATTGGTACCTTTATAATATTCCACTGCGAAGTTCCTTTAGTTTTAAATGTAACTACAAAATTAGTATTATTTTGGTGGTCATTCGATTCAACTAACATCAAACGCATTGCTGTTTTGAACCTTATTTGTGATCGCAAGGCGCTATAATAAATTAGTAAATTTTCTTTAAGTCTAATATAGTTTCTAAATCTATTTTTGCGCTTAATTTAAATGTTCAGTATTGAAATTAATTTTAAGTCATATAAATTTGTCACCATTTTCTGCATAAACTTGTATTGTTTTAACCTAAATGGAAGAACTCACTGTCTCCTGAAATACAAGTACTTTAACCTAGCTTTGCAGCCAGGATCTCAAATTTGTTTTTATGGCAATAAAGAAATTTAAAAAGTCAATTGCGCCTTAAGCTATCGAAAAGTGTTGTCAATACCGTTGAAAGTTATTGTAGAAATATTAACCGCTTTCAAAGTGATTGTCACTTATCTAGGTCCTCGGGAGTATTTTTAATATAGCCAGTGAGCTTATAATATGATAATTAAACATAATTGGCGAAACTTTGGTGTATTACAATAGGTACACCTCTGCCCAACCCTTCAGAGTAACAAAAGGGTGATGTTATGTATACCTGACTGACGATATCATTACCTGTCTCATAACTCTAGTATTAGTAGCATTACTGCTGAACTCGAGGTCCTGGGTTCGAACCCGGGTCGAGAGTGTTATTGCGGTTTCTCATTTGAATTTACTCAGCCCGTTGATTTGTGCCCGGTTTATGGCAACAGGCTCGCCCCCTGTTTCATGGGACTTCAACATAATTGACGAAATGTGTGTTTGTGTATACACTTCCTGAGGGGAATTCACACGTAATGTTATATTGTCATCCTCTGTTATGAATCCAAGAGTGTAGACTTGGGTATAGTAGTTCGCGACTGAGATCGCTCAGTTTAGTTCACCGCTCCATAACGAACTAGTTCGCTCTTCTAGTTCATCCGCTCTTCTAGTTCATCCACTCCCAGCTCGAATCAAAGAGAGGCAGATCGTCCGCTCGTTTAGATTTTGCTCGTACTGCATGTGACAAGATTATGGAATGTTCTACTTTTACCTACAATTTTTGGACTCTAAAAACAGCAGAAATCGTTGAATGACAATTCATAAAATGATCATGATTGTAAAAAATACCAAGGTTTATTGTTGCAATAAATAACTAGTTTAGTGATTACAAAAACCTTTTTGTATTTTGTCCCGTGTATTAGTTCGGTTGACGCCATCCTCGCTCATTCGGTCGCGAACTGATCAACTAACGAACTATGGATCGGGAAATGAGCGAACTAGTTCGCGTAGTTCATCTATGGGAGTGCTCTTTCGACCTAGTTCGTTCGCGAACTACACAATACTACAAGAGTGTTGTTATTTAATTGTTGATCTATGGATATATTTTTTACCGCAAAGCAGATTGCACATCCTTCAGTAGTACGTTCGAGAGCTTTAAATATACCAAATTTTCACTTACCCTCCGCCGGCGACTAATATCATCTGCATCCTGCAAGGTTCCCTTTCGCCAGCTCCGTGAAGATACTACCATAGCTTAAGTAATTTTTAAGCTAGCATCACTTGTGATCACATCCATACTTAAACAGTGAAAAACTACTTTTGTTTTTGGTAACAATGATGCACATATTTACATTTTTAGCTTGGAATTATGTTTACACATTCACTAGTTTTGTTTTAAGTTTTGCAAACACTATTTCTACTTACACCTAGTTTACATTGTTCTTTCACATGGTCGTCACTCTGGGTTTCTATTAATAAATTAGATTAGTTTCGGTCGTTCATAGATGGATCAACGGTATTAGAGGGTTTAAGTGGATTGTGTGAACACGTTTGTTGTCTGAGTCGACGTAAGTAAGTATATATATGTATTATAAAATGTCTACAGAGGATCACCTTTTACCACACCAGCCATCAGGGTTTTTATAACATTTTTTTATGTTATTGGTTGTATGATAATATTAATTTCTAGGTACTATTTATTCTATTTTACTTAATTCATTGTTTTGTCTAATCAGCAAAATTCCTGACTCGAATTTCGTACATCGTTTTCGGGTGACCACTGTAAATCAGCGCTGTGCTGTGGGTCCCATAGTGCAGTATCATGCTGAGTGGAAACCTTCTTGTCACAGTCACGGTGTGCAGCTGCCAAATTTTATGTTGTTTTCCTAAGTATAAATCTATGTTATTTCAGGTTCTTATTAAATATGATCTCATTCTTGCACGTGTTTCTATGACACATACATAAATTAATTTTTCTTTCATCTTTCAAAAAATGAAGTCGTTTGGAGGCTGTTTTATTGTTTAACAGTTGGATGGTCAAAACTAATCTGAGAGGTAATAGCGTAATACACTAACGACAGGAAAATATTCAATTTTAATTTAACTTAAGTAGGTTGTTGACCAGACCAAGTCTCAAATATATGAAGGAATGGATTAGCAATATTCTTCAAAATTATTCGAATAGTTTGTTAAGCAACTGGTTCTGGATTATTTTAGTCGTAGCCAGTAGCAAATTTTAGAATTACTTATACGTCAGTCTTGTTACAAACAAAAAAAGAATCATCAAAATCGGTTCATAAACGACGAAGTTATCCGCGAACACACATAAAAAAAAAATATCCATACTAATATTATAAATGGGAAAGTGTGTGTGTGTGTGTCTGTTTTTCCGTCTTTCACGGCAAAACCGAACGACGAATTGACGTGATTTTTTAAATGGAGATAGTTGAATAGATGGAGTGTGACATAGGCTACTTTTTTTCTCTTTTTAACCCCCTACTTCCCTAAAATAGGGGCTGGAAGTTTGTATGGAGCAAAAAAAAATAAAACTGAATTGAAAAAATCTTTTTGTGTTGGGTAGCTTATTTATTGAAGAAGGCTATAGGCTATATAACATCGCGCTACAATTAAAAGGAGCGAAGCAGCAATGAAATATGGACGAAAACTGGCAGCCAATTCGATGCGACGGGAAGGGTCAGGGGAGCAAAAATTAGACGCAGACGAAGTCGTGAGCAGAAGCTAGTATATATATATACGGTCGAGTTGAGAAACCTCCTCCGTTTTTTTCGTCGGTTAAAAAATGTTAAAGTTACTTTGTAGATCAAAAAGGACCAGTTTCGATTCAGGATTTGTTTCATCTGGTTTGAACCTCTCATATGTTCAACCAGTAGGATCAAAATAATGGTCTTAATACGGCTCCAATATTGAGGATTCACGACATTTCTTCCACAGATAAGTTAGATGTTCAAAAACGAAGCGAAATGAGTATGTAATGATGAGCAAAATGAGTATAGCAAATCGTATTCTGTAGCTTCTGCCAACCACCATGGGAAGAAGGCATGAATTTATGTATTTAAGTATAAGTCTAAGGATTTTCGGAGATGCATGTCGTCTCCTAATTGACACAAAACGTTTTGGCACCATACAGAACCATAGATCTCTCGAACTTTCGAAAGAAAAACACAATGCTTTTGGCAACAACTACATTCCGTTAAGAGATATTTTACCTTTGAGAGAAAGACAGTGCCAACCGAAAAGAAACCTTAAAGTTAGGACATTAAAGCTCACTGTGCGATTGACAGACTTATCAGTGGCAGCAAACTAAAAGCAACCTTATTGTGACAAAGACAAGATCACTGAAATTTTGACAGTGGCGCAAAATTTGATGTAAAATAAGTGTGAACGGACTGTTGAGATTAGTTGGACCTCTGTTGTGAAGAATTTTCTTAGAGAAATGTCCCTTACACTCACATGTAAGCTCACTATTTTGGCACAGCGCTTGAGTTTCGTGCATCATCCTATTTCGTCATAGCCCCCTTCCAGTGTTCCGCAGATCGTTAGCGAAAACTTGTTTAGCTTTAACGAAATATATTCTCTCCCGTGGTATATTCTTGTTGTTTACGATGCTGAGTAAGAGAACTTGTTTAAATACAGTAAACTAAGCAGTGCTCTGCTGGCGTATAAACTTTTATATTATACGTTTCTTTTCCAGTGTTATACTTAATTAAAAGCAATGATTAGGAGTCAAAACGTGAAGATAAGAGGAATAAAGTGTATAATTTTAAGGCGGTTTGCGTTTGTTTTCGATATTGCATTGATATCGATTCCATAACCGTGGCGCTTTGGAAATATAATTTATGTTATTATTTAATAACTGATCATCACCGCTGGTACCGACTTGACCACTAAAATGTACGGCTTGATAGAAGATATATTTTATCAAAACGTCACCAAGAAAACACCTGCACGTTTGTACCTTTTCCTCAAATCTTTTTGTATTTCATATTGTGTTACTAAATATATCGTTTCTCTAATTGAATGTTAGTTATATAAGTACAATGTAGTGTTATTATGTTTTATATACAATTAACAGCCATCTAGCCACAGGGGGGATGGTGACCTGTAATACAGGTTTCTAAATAAACCTCAGGCACCAGCCTCTCCCATAGTAAGCTCCTTTTTTATGCACTACTGTTAAAGTTTCATCTGCATCATGCTGAGATAGGGGCCCTTTGGCCTCGCACAGGACTTTCTGTTTTTTTTTTTCTTTTAAATTTTGTTTTTTATTTGTTTCTTTTGTTTATAATTGATTTTTTATTTTATTAAGTATTGTTTGTTGTATAGTTTCTGTGCGTGTCCCAATAAATACTTTTTCTTTCTTTCTTTCAAAGTTAAGTTTTAGGTTTATAACTTTTGAAGGCAGAATAAATATTTGTTTCATTCCGATCCCCTCCCTTGCTGCCCACAAGGGGGTAAACTTAGCGAGTAGTCGCTTTACTTTTAAGTTTTTCAGCCCTGGCTGGAGGCCCTAATTTATTAAGGTAGCCACAGACAAGTCCGGTCAGGTAGCCGACAACCTGACCAGCGAGATGTCATTAAAAAAACCGGCCAAGTGCGAGTCAGACTCGCGCAACGAGGGTTCCATACAAACCTTCAGGTATTCACGGTTTATGCATAAGGTTTATGTTTATGAAATTAAATGTTTTATTTTTTTATTTTTATATTTGAGTTGACTGAATGAAAGGTAAATTGTGGTTTACGATTTATGACGTATTAAAAAAAACTACTTACTAGATCTCGTTCAAACCAATTTTCGGTGGAAGTTTACATGGTAATCTACATCACATATTTTTTTTAGTTTTATCATTCCCTTATTTTAGAAGTTACGGGGGGGGGGACGCACATTTTACCACTTTGGAAGTGTCTCTCGCGCAAACTATTCAGTTTAGAAAAAAATGATATTAGAAACCTCAGTATCATTTTTGAAGACCTATCCATAAATACCCCACACGTATGGGTTTGATGATTTTTTTTTTGAGTTTCAGTTCTATGTATGGGGAACCCCAAATATTATTGTTTTTTTTCTATTTTTGTGTGAATATCTTAATGCGGTTCACAGAATACATCTACTTACCAAGTTTCAATAGCATAGCTCTTATAGTTTCGGAAAAAAGTGGCTGTGACATACTCGGACAGATAGACAGACATGACGAATCTATAAGGGTTCCGTTTTTTGCCATTTGGCAACGGAACCCTAAAAATGACGTTTTATACGTATTATTTATTATATCTTCTTTTCATGTTATTTTGTCCAGATCCATATCCATAATCCATAGAAAGCATGCTTCTACATAGGTATTAAACGTGCGTCTATTAATTTCGCGTGTCCATAAATTAAGACTAAACACAATTGGCTCAATGTAAGTTCCATTTGTATAATTAAAATAGCCTTTCATTGCCGCCAGTTATTCGCGATGGCGTCATAAGGTATGTTATCAATCACTATTATGCGTTATATATATTTTTTTGTTGAAGAAAATTAAATGCGGGGAAATATTTTTACTAATTCTCGGTTCCTGTCCTCTTCCCCACTACGTTGATGTGGGCTACCTGTCTAGCAGAAGGCATCAGAATATCAGTATTTTATATGATACGATTGCCAATAATATGACCTCCGCAACCCAGTTACAGGGTAACAGTAAAAATACTAGTGGAAAATTAGGAGGTAATCTGAAATCGGTAAACATAAGTCCAATCAGCAAGGATCAAGCATGCGTTGCACAGACAATCGTTGCGTTTCGAGGGTTACTTCTAAAGTCATTGCAATTTGACTTTTGTTAAGTTAACGTAAGGTAGATGGGATTGTAACAAAATAATAACAGCTGCACGGGTCGATGGATCAGGTTAACCTACCACCTGTCTTTCGTATGTCTTTGACGTATTTTTTTCGTATATATTACGGATAAAAGCCGAAAGCCCAATAGTATTAATAATATCCAGTCTTGCCAAGTCGTGTTATCCAGTAGCTAGGTTGTAGAGATCAGATAGGCAATCGGTACATATGTAGCCCGGTGTCTTGGAGGACATGGGGCGATTACCTATCCGACCGCAGTTCAAGCGCGGATCTGTTTATCCGCCATGTCGATAGATTTAACTGTTTTTACACGCTTTCTATTAGCTTCACCTGTATGTTTGTGTGTTTGTAATCGACTCCTTTGGGCGCAATTTTGACCCACTTTAAACGGCCGCATTTCGTTCAAACTGTGTAGGCTTATCGAGGACTGATGACAATACAATAATTTCATAAATTTGTGCCATTATCCTTGCCCGGGTTACCAGGATACCAAAAAAACTTGTCTTCGAAAACTACGCTGACATACGTAACAAAATTCGAAAACTATGCTGACATACGTCACAAAATTTGGAACATCCTATATAATTGAAAATAAATAATAGTTTTAAAAAACTAAAAAAAACACGCGTCCGTATAAAACCAAACTAAAAAGTAGAAAATAATAGAAAAAAAGTGGAATGCTGTTTGAGGTATTTTTAATAAATATCAAGCACCCCACGCTTTAGATTTAGATAAAACAAACCAATACAATTTTGTAAGACACCAAGGTAGCCCGGGAAATTCAAATTTTCTTCCGTTTTTTTGCAATTTGCTGTTAGGTCTCTAGTTATATGCTGATTATAATATGAATAGCAACTATAACCCATGTGGCTTAAAATAATTAAATCATCAACACAACCCTCGTAGTTGATAAAATCCTACTGAATGTCTATGTCATGAAAATGTCGTTCAATGCAATTAAATGAACTGAGAGGGTTGTAGTGATCCAGGGTAGCGAGATTCGTTTGAAAGAGTTACCGTGGCCCTGGCATATGGGCAACTAAAGGAACACGGGTGGGTTTTATTCAGTAAAATTCTGACATGCCCTTCCGCACCATCCTAGAGCGGGAGAAGTGATTTGATGATTTTCCACCCAAAAAAAGGGGTTGAAGTGATAATTTTTATAAATATAAATCAATATATAGAATCGTGGTACGCTCGCTAATCATATTTTGTTTAATATGCTGCCTGATGCTAATCTGCAACTTGCAAAAGAAAAACGTAATCAAAATCGAATGTAATGGTTAGCTTCATACTGCGTCAAAAGTTAGTTGCGTTACTGTTTTGTTTCGATTCTGTCACATAACATTTCACATGCTGCCATGGAAACGTTAAATACGGGATGTGTAAGCTCACTATTTTCAGTAATGACACTATTCGCGTGACTTGAGTACGGTGAGCGTAAGTCTCACGGCTAAAGTCTTCGAAATAACCCCCTTTTTTCCTTTTTATGACGCGGCAAAGATTAGTCCTTGCGGCGTCTGTTCCGATAAAACTTCATTCTCATCTGTCTTGGTAAGTAACATTAAAGTGCTTCTGTTTGGCAATTTGCCTGCAGATCTTAGAGTGGCACACATTTGTCATCTTATACTTATATCATAGAGAGAAAGACTTTGTTTGTTTATGAGTTTATTTCGTGAGCTCATGTGTTTACTAGCTCTGTCTCGCTACTTTGTTCGCATGCAAACGTCATTTCACTGTTAGACTGGCAAGTTGTTTACTCATATTTCTTTTGACCCCTTTTGAATTTCTCCAATTTTATGTAACCCTTTTTACAGAATCTTCACTGTTTTGCAGATTTTGAGGAGAATTTTATTTATTCTTTATTTATTATTTACCCATAGTATTTAGCTTTAAGTTATGAAAATTGATAAAAAATATTTACGTGATAAAAACTGCATTGAATAAAACAATACCTTTGTTTTATTCAAAGCAGTTTTTATCACGTAAATAATTCTATTGTTGATCAGAATACTTTGTTCCGTTTTTCAATTTTATATTCCGAGTTGTCATGGAAATAGCTCGCCAATGCAGTTGTATTACATTCCATTTTATCGGTTCACTTATTTGATCGTGAGAGCAATGTACTCAGCCACATATTGGGCAATTATACATAATTAAAATAACATAAGTAATGGATAGGCAGTAATTTAGCTTTGATTGATATTTATAGTAATTGGTTTTGGGAATTTGCCTACATTATCTGCGGTTTTGTTTTATGTTCCCATTTGAATACTGTTCTTTGCATATATCTGCACCCTGATGGCGTAACACACTATTAATTAGAATCTAAATTAATTTGAAGCTAATTGCTTATCAATTCTGTCATATACAAAACTGAGCCGAGAATATTTAGGGTTAAAAGATTATTATTTTGATTCAAGTATTCGAGGAGATCTATATGTGGCTAGTTTTTGGAAATAGGATTGTAATTTTTTACCTGCTCATTGTCAAAATTTATTTGATTTCAAGAGTATTTTTAGGATATAAAATAGTACCACTTTGCCCGCAACTTCGTCCGTGTGAAATTTTAGCACCCGACCCGCTGCCGCGTCGCGTTCCATCGCCCGCCAGCAATTTTACTTCGGTTTCACTTATCGTTCGTACCGACCTTTTTGTGCTCGGCTCCTAAAGTTCATAGCGTAATGTTAAATGGTCTTTGTCGATAATTTGGCTATCAAATGCAAAAAAAAAAAAAATTCAATACTTTTATTCGTTACAGCATTTACCTGCTACATACAAACTCTAAACAAATAAATTTTACTTCTCCTTGATATTTAAAAAACCTCTTGTTACTTCTGAATGAAGGGTCCGATAGATTAAAACTTTATTTTAAAAGTATTATATGATAACTAGTAACGGCGAATCTAAGCTTTGGTCAGTTTTAGACAACACTGATCATACGATCATTGTAGATATCTTTATTGACTAGAATCTGAACCAACATATTATTAACCCTTGATAACTAAACATTCGTCCGTTCGTCGACTCACCTACCTGCGATTCCCGTGTTCGTGTACTTCTAGGTGAACATCGATATATGCTGTGGCTGTGTGGAATAGTTCTTAATTAATGTTTTGGATATTTTTTGTTTAATAATGATCCAAAAAATGTACCAAAGTCAGAAGTTCTTGTGATTAATAAATACAATTTCCAAAAAATGCATTTTATTTGACGTAGTCGTTTCGACGAATGTTTAGTAACCATGTAACAATGAAAATAGTTCAGTTATCTAAGGTTAAGGAATCTTTCCCAAATGAAATAAATAAAGATAAACTGGAATTAACGTTAAGCTAAAAACTACAAAAAGATAGAAGAAGTATATGTACGTAATTACAATAACAGTAAAGAAAAGGTTTCCTTAAATTAAAAAGGTTTGAAACAGTTACCGTAATTCGGCTGGAAACAGAAACGATGCTATAAACAGAGATGTTGGGCAAAAATATTGATGTCCTGATCTGTGTCTGTGAACATATTGTTAAAGAATATTTCTTAACCAGGGCCGAAACACCTATATGAGAGACGCTCAAACCAGAAATTATGTATGGCAGACAAAAAGGAAAGCTTATACCCACCAATGTATAATTCCAGTCTGAAATTATGACGAGGATGATGATGTCTTATCTTACTAGAGAGGTCAGAATAACATTTATGAAAAACGATGCTGTTGGTACAGACATTAATTGGGTATCTCATTCATTTAAATCCTTAGAAAATTTGAACTTGGAACTTCATCTCTAGACAATCAACTCTATTATCACCCTGTTGTTTGAATTTTATTCACAACATGATCTATTTCCTAATATCATAGAAAATAGAACATAAAAGAACATCAATGATTTAAAAACAAACGACGATCCTCAATTGGAAAATGATAAGTCACCAGTGTTCGTCTTTTAATAGTTGTACCCTCACGTAACGTTTTGGAAAGCTGTGTGTGCTTTTGGTGCAACTTCTCCTCGTACTTGTAGAGGTGCTGTACCAGCTGGTATAGTTCGCTGATCGGCCTTCGAACTCGAATAGGAAGATGTAACTATAACTCCGAGCAAGGGTTACCCTCGTCCATACAGGAGCAGAATGAGGAGCTGTGGCGCAAACTACCCACCCACCTCTCATCCTCCCAAAAATCCCAGCTGACGATGCCGTGGAAGCTCTGGGCTAATACAATCAATTCACTGATGCAACATCAACATGACGAAGAAAAAGACGTAACATTTTGAAATTACTATCCAAATCTTCACTCTGAACTGATGCTCAATGTCCGCTACGTCACCGCTATATACATGTTCCGTTTAAGGCTGTCTCCGCGACTACAAATGATATGTGTTCAACGAATTTCCCTTTAATACAATCAGTTTTAAGTAACGTATTTTTACGACGCATGCAATTTAATTAATGTTATTAATTGTTTTTGAAATATTAATATTTCTTTTTTGTAAAGTTGCTTAACGTGGTTTGCGGAGGAGCTTATTGGTAGAATTCACCATGTAGGGAAAAAACTTTTTACTCCCCTCCATGCGACTTTCTATCTTTTATTTTTCTCTTTCTGTGTTTATTTTACTATATAGGAGTGTGCGTGTGTGTGCGTGCTTAAAATGTTTCTCGCTGGACCCCGCATACGTTATTTTTGTACCTATGTGACTTTTAGTAGAGTTTTTAGGAATAAGATATAACTGCACGAAAATATAATAAATACTGCGGAAACGCATTTTTTTCTAACAGGCTGAAGAACGATGTATTAAGTCAACGTTTTAGTCCAAAAGAAAATTTAGTGACATAAATTTTAAAGAATATGATAATACGTTTGGTCACGTTGAGAGGATGAACGAAAGGCGACTAACAAAAGGCACTACAAGGACACCCTACCCTACTAGAGCGTGAACATTCCTAATATGGTCGCTAGGTCAGGCACAAAAAAGTAGACAAATAATTATTATTCATCATCATCTGCCTATAATGTTCACACTGCTGGGACACAGGCCTCCTTTCCGTGAGGGGGAGTGGGCCATAATTCACCACTCGGGCCAGTGCGGGTTGGTAGATGTCACAAGCTTTCGAATTTTGGGTTCTAAGACATGCCGGTTTCCTCACGATGTTTTTCTTCACCGTTTTAAGAGCAGTGGTGATGAAATAATTTACACAAAGTAAAGCGCCTGCTTGGGTTCGAACTCAAGACCTACTACTCGTAAGTCGCGGCCGTTACCACTGGGCACCACTGCTGCACCACTGCCAATAATTATTATTATGAAAATTTATCAATGGTATCTAAATAATATCTAAATAGGCATTGATCACAACACTTTCTAAACGTCTATTTTTCATCACGATGTGTTCTTACATCGACCCCAACATAATTGAGAAAAAATTAAACCGCCGAAAAAACTTAAAAGCAAAAAATAATAAACCTTAAAATTTTGAGTCGGCGCTGAAAAATCAATGAACAAAAATCACTCAAAGCGCCGACTCATAATAATTTTAAGGTTTATTATTTTTTGCTTTTAAGTTTTTTCGTGTTTTTTGTATGCGGGGTCCAGCGAGAAACATGTTAAGCACGCACACACACGCACACTCCTATATAGTAAAATAAACAGCGAAAGAGAAAAATAAAAGATAGAAAGTCGCATGGAGGGGAGTAAAAAGTTTTTTCCTTACGTGGTGAATTCTACCAATAAGCTGCAACTGCAAGCCACGTTAAGCAACTTGACAAAAAAGAAATATTAATATTTCAAAAACAATTTATAACATTAATTAAATTGTATGTATCGACGGTTTAATTTTTTGTTAAAAAGTTTTTATTTTATATTTTTTTGTGGCTTTAATGTACTAATAATACTTGGCAAGGTATATCCTAACCAATGAAAAAAGAATTATCAAAATCGGAGTACTCTGTATAAAGTTATTCGTGGTTATACATTACAATCAGTGAGTGAACAATCAATCATCCCCTGTTTTCTGACCCTTTTTTTTTTTTTTTTTTTTTTGGATGGGAAATTATCAAATGACTTCTCCCGCTCTGGGCGGAGTGGGAGGGCGTGTCAGACTTTTACTGACTAAAACCCACCCGTGTTCCTTCAGTTGCCCATGTGCCAGAGTCACGGTATCTCTTTCGAACAATCTCGTGACCCTGGCAGGCATCGATCCTAGCAGACCCCTACATTGCTGCTGACATCTCTTTGAGGCGCGCGTGGAACACTACGCGCCGTCGACCCGAGCTTGGTCCTTACCGGGCGGCGAGCTACCCATTGCTCGCCACCCGCAAGCTCGCGCCTACGGTGGCCGGGAGTCCGCTATCGACTCCCGACGCCCGGGGCGTCTCCTCCTGCGGCGGCTAGGGACGTGAGGGTGCAGAGACTGCCACTCCCTCACGCGCCCCGCCTCCTCCTTCGCGAGCATTACTGCTTCGCAGAAGGAGGTGACGGCTTCCCATGCCCTCTCGCTCCGTACCATGGCTCGCACCAGGGCCGGACGCGAGAGGTCGCCGCCGCCGATCGCCTCCACGAGGACACGGCGGTGCTCCGCCCATGCAGGGCACACCTCCACTGTATGCTCCTCCGTGTCCTCCAGACGATCCTCACAATGGAAACACCCGGACGTTTCCTCCCGCTTTATCCTGAACAGGAACCCACCGAAGCACCCACGCCCGGTGAGAACCTGCGTCAGGCGGAAGGTGAGGACGCCGTGGCGCCTCTCAATCACCACTCACATTGACCACTCTCGAAGTATACCCTTTCCAATAAAAAAAGAATGATCACAATCGGACTACTATGTAAAAAGGTATGCTTGGTCAAACATAATCGGTTAACCACCTCCGTTTTTTTTGGTCGGTAAAAAAAAAAAACAAAAAAATATATACGCATCGAATTGATAATCTTCTTCGTTTTTTTCGTCGGTTAAAAAGGTAATGTATTATGATGCACACTCAAGTGTAGTTGTGCTCTCGAGTTTTGAAAAGACGGGTTCTAATTTTGCATATAAGTTTAAAAAATAATGTAACTGTTAATTGGCTCGCGCGATGATCTCATAAGTAAAATAAGCATCCAAAAAGTATATAACTCATTTTATAGCTGTAAATATCAGAATCTAGTGCCATGTTTCGGAAGAGAAAAGCTTTTATGAAAAGTTAGCTCTGAAATGCATGTCATAGTTTAATACTGTTTATTTTGAAAGTGTCAATAAATAACTGTAAAAAGTTAATGCAACAGCTCCTGTTTTAAGCACCGGCTTACATTTCATTGAGTTGTTTTTCGACGAATCACGAACAAAAAGTTCGAAAATGTTCATTGGACATATTTATGTTTGCAATTTGCAAATTAAATAAGTTCTCGGAAACTGGTAGCTGACATTTGCAAATTTTCCGCATCTAGGAACTCCGAAGCTGCATTGAAAGGTAAAAAATTCGTAGAACCATTAATTAATATGAGACTAGCAACCCGGCCCTGCTTCGCACGAATATCACGACATGATAAAACATCAAAATATTTATGCAAGCTTAATATCAATGTGTGGTATATATACACTTTCCGGAATTTTATCTAACTAACTGATAGAGAAAACCGCTTCAATATAAATTGCGTATTTTAAAAGAACAACGCGATCACACAGATAGACAGCAAAAGTGACTTTAATTTTATAATATATGTATATGTGTAGCATATGTGTTCACGGCGGAGTAAGTGGATTATAGCGAATAAATTCAATATTGAATGTTTAAAAAAAAATGATCTCATTTCGAATAATTCATTGGAACCACTTCATTAACGCCAATTATTTAATATTTTTAGTTGGAGTATGCAAATAAATCGAATATAATTTTATATCTAATGTCTCATTTTTATGATTTCTAAAACGTTTATAAATAATAAAAGGATTCCCAGCAGAAAACCACCCTAAATTTACTAGAACCACTAACAAAAAAGGATAATTTCGAGGGGAAGATCGTGCGTAGACAGTCGGGGGTTGACACCGAGACGCGGCGGCGCCCCGACGTCCAGACTGACTGGCGCCACTGCCAGCCCCTTTCATCCCACAGCCAGGGATAATCAATCAAGGTGCATAATACAGACTTTAACATTTTTCAGACGATTACGAAACGATGTCTGTGTTTTGTAAATCTGTATTGGAAAGTACAATAAGATATTCTTGTTTTGTGACCTACAAAATTGTTTTGTAGATTAATACATATTTCAGTAGAACAAAGCCGGTAGGTATCTGGTTAAGTTGCTTGTTTGTTCGTCAGTCTCGATGTTTTGCGTGTGTTTGAGTACCTTTATTGCCGATCACGACGAGACTTGTAATAAACTTTTATTGATTTCTGACCAATTTATTCACGATTTTGTCTCTAGAATGAAACGTAGTTAGATGGTTATTTTTATTCGAATATATAGCCATGGTGTGATGTCAAGTATGCTTAGTAAGGGTTAGATAAGACCAGTTGCCTGACCAGTTAAATGATATCCATCGCAACCGCTAGAAAATAACCACTACCCTATTTACAGCGAAACAAAACCATTCCGCACCGTCTCCTTCGAATTTAATCCAAATAAAAAGATAAGACACGTCTTGACAGACACGCAATCGAAACTTATCACTATTCGTAGGAGTTTAAAATACACTTTCGCATTACAATCCAAGCTTGCCGGTGACCTAAAATTTCCATATTTAAATTACGTCATCAGGGAGGTCGTAGCAGTCGGTGTCATAGTATTTCCAGCCAGGACTACCGGCTCAAGTTGAACTTCAACTTACGCCAACATTTTTGCCATAACACTTATCGAATGACACAGATACATATGTTTATATTCCCCCATGTTCATATTATACCAAGAAGGCCTCCGTTTATGTGGAGGCAATATCATCGTATTTATGAATTGTTATACTTTATTAGCTATAGAAGATAAACATAGTATTTGGTTATGGGGCCAATTTTGTTGGCAGACAACTTGGAAATGATTTATGTAAGAATCGAGATTCATGCTCTAAAGAATGTTAGATTAATTTGTTAGCCTCTTCTGAGTCACTTTTTGTGTGTTTCTATTTGTGTGTGGAGGTCGAAACAAGAACAAAAACTTGCTGAGCAGTTGGTAATCTTCCCACGCAACTTGTGGAATCAACTGAGGCAAGTTAAGGGCGCAATATCCGAGCCGATGCGGAGTCCACTGTGCCTGTTCTTGCAATACATAATAAGGACCGAAAGTGTTTGCCGCATGTTTCTGTAGTTTTCGGCATAAAAGTGATCATCCCTTTCCCTCATTTGACACGAGTATAGAAACTATTCAATGGATCTGTTGTTTTTGTATCAAAAAATCTTGCTTTTAGGATCAATTTTACTAATTTAGAACGACATTTATTATTGTTTATGTAAAGAAAATTGTAGAGTTGGAAGGCTTCCCACGAGGTGGACCGATAACCTTGTGAAGGCCACAGGAATCCGCTGGATGCGGGAATCACAAAACCGGTCGAAATGGCGGAGCTTGAGGGAAGTCTATGTCCAGCAGTGGACGTCTTTCGGTTGAACTGATGATGAGAGAAAATTGATCTTGAGCTACGCTACACTACCCCTCAATTTTCCCATATCACTATCGCTTTAAATAAAGATATATTTATATCTGCGTCATAAAAAAGCAATCAAACCTTACCGTAATAATCATTTTCTTCTAACGAACTTTCGACGAAAACAAAAAATGTTCCTTGTGAATTAAAAGGCTTATTAGCCGACTCACACTAAAAAATTCGCCCGAATCGGGTGAACCGTCACTTCTTTTTGTATAAGTGACTCGCAATTTAAGCATTTGTGGGAAAATCAATAATTCTAGAAATACCTATGAGGAAATTGGCACGTTTGAATAAAACGTAAAAAATCAACGAAAAGTTAAGAAAAAAGTACATAAACTTTATTACATAAAATAGTAACGTGCCAATTGCCTAATACGTGTTTTTGGCATTGTCCGATCACTCACAAATAATTTAACTTCGTTTCTGTCGCCTATATTAACATATAATATTATTTAAGTACACAGATACATACATAAAAGCACGCTTTTTTCCCATGTGTAGGCAGAAGCTACGGAACGCTCCTACAAATCTTACATACTGCCTTTGCCTCGTTTAGGTTCATACATCTGGTCAAGTACGCACGCCCTGTACTACGCACCTGACCTTTCTGAAGAACATTACCAATAAGGTCACAATTTTTTTTTTTTAAGTTAGTTTCGCCCGATTTGGGCGAGTGTATTTGTGTGACATCACTAATGAAAGAAAGAAAATACGTTTACGCAAAGAAAAACTGAACACAACAAAAATACAAAAAAAATGCTGAGGAAAATATGCGTCAAATCCACGCAAAACGGCCATCGCTCAGCATAATACTGCGACTCTGTGCGAGACAGAGCCCCAGCGCTGGTTTTCAGCGACAGCCGGCGCTGACGTGTGACGTCGAAAGATGCAGCAAATCATGAGTAAAAAGAAGTAACAATACTAAATCTTACTAATAAGCCAAAGGCTAAGAAAATTCATATTGTACCTACTGCATAATTATACAGTAGGCACCAATAGTCTCACTGTGCAATACACTATTAAATTAAATTGTCAAACACAAGTGCGGTCAAATTGCCAGTGGAACAGTATACCTAATACGCGTATATCTGCCTGTGGCTTGACTACTACACCGAGCTACCTATAATCAAAAATATTGACATAGCATCGGCACTATCTAATATTGGCATGGATAACTAGTTTCATATTTGACTGGCTAACTTCTTGACAAGTCAAAAGTACCCGTAATTGGTTTAATAACTCCTTCTGCGAAGCAGTAATGCTCGCGAAGGAGGAGGTGGGGCGCGTGAGGGAGTGGCAGTCTCTGCGCCCTCACGTCCCTAGCCGCCGCAGGAGGAGACGCCCCGGGCGTCGGGAGTCGATTGCGGACTCCCGGCCACCTTAGGCACGAGCTTGCGGGCGGCATGCAATGGGTAGCTCGCCGCCCGGTAAGGACCAAGCTCGGGTCGACGGCGCGTAGTATTCAACGCGCGCCTCAAAGAGATGTCAGCAGCACTGAAGGGGTATGCTACGACCGATGCCTGCCGGGGTCGCGTGCTTGTTCGAAAGAGATACCGTGACCCTGGCACATGGGCAACTGAAGGAACACGGGTGGGTTTTAGTCAGTAAAAGTCTGACACGCCCTCCCGCTACGCCCAGAGCGGGAGAAGTCATTTGAAGATTTCACATCCAAAAAAAAAATGGTTTAATAAAAGCTATGAGTTTGAATTTTTTACTAATCGTCCCGACAAGAACTGTTGAAATAAATAGCTTACGAAAGTCTCGGTTTGTCATGTAACGTCGTACGCGTCTTATTTGTAACTAGCGTAGGCCTCTGCTTAGGCTTTTGGCAAAAATTATACGGTTTTATTTGAGCATCAGGCATCTGCCTAGCCCTTTCACAGATATGTTGGGTCGGCTTTCAGTCTAACTAGATGCAGCTGAATTACAGTATTTTACACGAAACGAAGGTCAAGAGCATAGTACTCGAAACCAGCAAGCGTGTTTGACCAGATGTATGATCGTTAGCGGAGCATGGTAATTATGTTTCTGATCATACAAGTTGGCATTCTGGTTCTGCCTAGCCCCATGGGAGGAAGTCGTGAGTTTATATATGCGTATTCCCTTTAATGTTTATGTTATGGCCACATTGGGCTATGCATTTTCACACATGCATACAAGTAAAATGCAATCGAAACATACAGAGCAGAAATAAAAGGTGGGTAGTTTACCACAATGAACTTTCTATTTCTTAATTGAATGTGATTTAAATACAAATTCTATGTCGCATAGTGGCGCTTCTTGCCAAAAATGATAAAAAGGTTATTTAAAGTGTTTTAAAATTTAAATCAGAGGAGTAATTGCGTAACTTGCTATCAGTAGGATTGGTTTTATATTCATAGTTAAACAATATTCATTGCGTTATTTACGTTGCTGAGCCGACAATTTATTCGAACAAATGACGCAATGGTTTAGAAATAATCTTCAATCATTCAGATTTTGATAAATTGTGCGTTTCGCAATTAGGGTGCAGGTCCCGATACGCACAATGGTAAGGTTTCACACTTAGTAAACTTACTGAGTTTCAGAGCTGTAGTGGCGAAGTGGGTGACGGCCGCGACATACGGGTAGGTAGACCTATTGCTCTTAAAACGGTGAAACAAAATTGAGAGGAAACCGGCATGTTCTAGAACCAACAATTTGACTGATAATAACGTCAGCCGCATGTACAGTGACCGCTAGGCAATAGTCTCCACACGGTGGGTGCCTGATGGACGGTGCCACCGAAGCCATCCCAAAAAGAGGTGGCTAGACGACCTAGACGTGAAGTGCCAGGGTTGGATCAAGGTGCCTCTAAAAACAGATGGATTTTGAGAAGGCCTTAGCTCAGCAGTGTAAAAGAGTTGATTAAAAAAAGAAAAAAAAATGCGAATACTTTAATCCAAATTAATAGGTGGCCTCATTTCTGTTGCAATTTGATTGGGCAGCCAATTCAGTTATTATATTTACCAAAAGCCTGGTATGCTGCCGCTAACGACATAAGACCCGATCAAGCGTTGGACTGCCCTCGTATCGTAACCTTATTACGAGTAAGAGCGCAACTTACAGCCGCAATTTAACAAAATTAACAACTTTTACGTTGTAGATAGATATTGGCAGTTTTTTGGGCTAACAATTATTAAATACTTGGGCCTGAGGAGCTTGTGGCTTAGTTATAACATCTCTGCGCTTGGACATGGACTCTGCAAAAACTTTAACATACCTTCACAACATAAAACTCATTGTACCGACATTCCATTTTGTACTGACCTTACAAACCCTAGTACATTCACGCAAAAAATAAAAAATCCATCGTATTACTGGAAAATATCTAATAAAAATTGCTATTTGCCGAGTTTCATGCGGCGTCCCCGCGCCGAGTCTCCGTGCCTTGTACCAAATCGTTTCGGCGACGGGAAACAATAAAGTACCTTCATCGTACGGTTGTGACTAGAGCGGCAAAGCAGGCAAAATGTCTTAATTTTACTTCGAACTGTTCTATGCAAAGTTTGAAGCTAATTGGATACTCTAGGTTGGATTTTACTATCAGAAACTGTTGCGGTTTCCTTGAAAAAGCATATTATTTACAACATGCAGATTCTGAAAAGAGGATTTGAAAATATTTTCATTAAAATGTCTTCTGTATTGTTTTTGTTAACTGTCTGAACTATTGATTTTGATATTGAAATGAAGTAGTATTTTTACACGTCAATATTCTCTTGGTCCTTATTTTAAAACTAGATAGCTTTGTCCTTTTCTAGCTTACCCTGAGAAGAAATCCCGCAAAAAAACTCAGAGCTCATGCTCTCTTTTGAAGTCCAAACATAATATTTTTAGGATGTCATGTGATTGTTACAATGCAGGGCCTTGTTTGATAGGGCATTTTGTAGAACCATTACAGCTTTGAGCTGCCCTAACAGTGTATGCATGCATCAGTCATCGTGTAGCTCAACCTTATTTAACATGACATGCCCTATTAACATGCCCAGGTTGTCAATATGTCTGATTCAATGTTCAGAAACCTTGCATGTATTAATAGAACTGTCAATAATCACTGTATCGCTGACCGACATTTGTCGTTGCTTTTCTAATGAACCTGTCTATCTGTAACAATAATATTAAGGTCGAATGATATAAGCTAACACTTATGCGTGGTCTCTGATATGTTTCCCCAAAAATAGATAACAAGCATAATCATCACCTGCTTAACCTTTTTCTGTTTTGAGGTTAGTTTCCGATCCCACCTGATCCAACTGATTTACATTAGTATTTAATAAAATGGAGATACGTCCTAGCTAGCCCCCATAAACCAGTTATTTGATACCCTTTGATGAAACTGCTGGTCCAACTTTCGGGTTCCTGAATACCAACAGCTTAATGTGTTATGCAGGTAGCGAGGGTTCTTGGTACGTAATGGATGATGGTCACCCATCCACGGACCGATTGTGCCTATATAGCTTAACCATCGATGTTCCCGTGCGGCTGTTATTTTTACTAGCCACGAGCCCCAGTGAAACCTTGCTTAATGTATTTACCGGTTAGTAAGACACTAAATTAATTCAACGGAGGTATTTCTATAAATGACGGCTGTCTTACGTAGGTCTTGTACTGATTGACACAAGACCTTTGGCCATATAATTTATGTCAGGAATCA
The DNA here is from genome assembly GCA_947507805.1 of Aporophyla nigra. Taxonomy (NCBI): domain Eukaryota; kingdom Metazoa; phylum Arthropoda; class Insecta; order Lepidoptera; family Noctuidae; genus Aporophyla; species Aporophyla nigra. The sequence continues at coordinate 3,254,939 of OX382291.1, read as the reverse complement.
ATTATATTTCAAAAAAGCTATGTTACACTTGCCTGCTAGGCACCTAGATCAAAAGTATCGTAAATGGTAAAAACAAGCACTAGGACGATTGAAGATCGGGCGTTTTGTGGGACTGTCTCATGTTATTTTGATGGTTAAAAAGTTTTTGGTTCCCTGCCTAATTTGCAAAAATAACTTTGAATTTTGTGTGCTCATCCGAACTAAATTACGTAAAACACTTTTTATCTGAATCCATTGTTTCATATGTTCGAAAAAAAAGTTCTTGGCAACGTAAACAGCGCCATGAAAGTTGTGCAAATGTCAAGATGGAAGCGATTCCTACTGACAGTGACTCTTGCTCCTTGAATGAGCCCGACGTGACTCTTGCTCCTTGAATGAGAGTAGTCATTTCCCGTAGATTTTGGGTCAATGTATTCAAATTTGGCCTCGGAATTGCTCCTACACCTCATATTTTTTAGATATTCCAACTTAAAAGTGCAAAAACGGTTATGTAGCATCGCGAGAAATTTAGCTATCGAAAAAATACATACAATACTTTAAAGTATAAGCATTGCTCTTCCAAATGGCGTTAAGTTTGCGCGAATATCTTTTTTCATCATCAAGAAGTTTGATTTTGAAAATTTCTAATTTTTATATACATGAATTGTATCAAAAATTGTATATCGAACGTATATAAAAAATTTCAAAATCAAATTTCTAATTCAGTGACCCAAAATCTACGGGGAATGACTACTCTCATTCAAGGAGCAAGAGTTACGTCGGGCTATGTAATATCCCCTTGGTTCAGCTGTTATGTGTGATTGAGTTCGTAATATACATATTTTCACAGTTTTGTGGTATTTCGAACATTTTTGTTAGAGTTTGTTAAGAAGAATATGCTTAGATGGTTTGGTCATATTGAGAAGTGATATGAGTGTAAATGCTGGGAGGTAACACCCTTGGAGGATATATAGTGACCTTACTGGTGATGTACTTCAGAAAGTTCAGGTGCGTAGTACTGGTAACCAGCGTGCGTTTATGACTAAATGTCTGAACGTAAACCAAGCAAAAGGAGTACCTTAAGATCGTAGCAGGTAATGTTCCTTCCTACCCCCATGCGAAGAGCTTGTAAGGCTCGGGTTTATGTATATTTGTGTTGGTTAGACAATTATATAAATTGAAATGAAAATCCAAAGAGCTACTTATTCAAAAGCAACTGCTAACGATCTCGAATCGCTGTGTTCCGAAGAATATTCCTTTCAAGAAAGTTTCTTTGAGACACAAAGTGTAAGTATACTCAGGAATAACTATATTGGGAGAATCAAGGAAGTCTGTAATGATGGCAGCTGCAGCATAGTTCACAAATACAATTGTTAAGCAAAAACAAAACTTGTTAATTTTTATTGTCACGTCAACAAAAGTTGCGAAACAATGTTGCAACGACATGATTGGAAATATGTTTTATTACACAGATATATTGCTTACAATGTTACAAGGAATTTGATTCAAGAAAAACTTGTCAAAAAGTAATAGTTTAATAAAACTAAAAAACACACTTCTATTGAAAACTAAACTAAAAAGTAGAAAATAATGGAAAAAAGCATGGGGTCTTGATATTAATGAAAAAATACCTCAAAAAGCTTTTTTAAACTATTATTTATTTTCTTTTTTTTATGGTGTTTCGAATTTTGAGACGTATGTCAGCGTATTTTGTGACGTATTAGCGTAGTTTTCGAAGAGAGTTTTTTTGCTGTCCTGGTAACCCTGGGAAGGATAATGACACAAATTTACGAAATTATAGTATTGTCATCGGTCCTGGATAAGTCTCCAAAGTTAAAATGAAATCTGACCGTTTGAAGTGGGTCAAAATCGAGTCCCAAGGAGTCGGTTACAAACATACAGGTGATGCGTGTTATAAAGACAACAAGCGTAATTCATAAAAAAATAACTATAATTTCGAAAGTCAGCGTCTTTAGATCTGTATTTTAAAGTTTTAGCCTCTTACATCTCTCATCCATTTTTATTTATTTATTTATGGAACCTATCCTACACCAATTCCTATACCACTACTGCCTAAGCAAAAACAATGACGCTGCAGTCAATATTGTTTTCACTGTATTAGAACATCATCAAGATACGCAAAGTGGATGAGAAAATTATAAGAAGGTACCGCAAAAGCTACTGAACATAAACGGGAATGGCCTTGAGGCATAACCTATTCATTACAAAAAAGACAATTTTGAAAAACAGTCGTGAATTGGTGATCATGCATAAAAACGAGAAACAAACTACACAAAAACATGCTGGCTGGGATTTTTCGTTCACCATAAAAATGAGCCTTTCGTTATAGGAACTATGGGAAACATAATTATACATAAGATTTATAAATCTGTTTAACAGAACAGAAGAATAGTTAATAAAGGAAACTAGAATTACTTGTTTGTCATGGTTACTTGAGTGAGCCAATAACTACGCGCCGTCTGGCCCATCTCCAAAATAAGGTTTCGTTGATGTTATCTTTCGTTTCAACTTCATATTATGTGTCACAGTATATTTTATCCTTACAAATCCTTCGTGCAAGTACTGTGTCTGGATTCTGACTGTCAGAAATGAGGAGAGAATATGAGAATATTTTTGTAGTCCCTAAAGTAGTGTTATTTGTGGCCCCTGTTTTTACTTTTTAACCGACTTCAAAAAAAGGAGGACGTTATCAATTCGACTGTATTTTTTTGTTTAATTTTTATTTTTTTATGTTTGTTACCTCATAACTTTTGACTGGATGAACCGATTTTGATGATTCTTTTTTTATTTGAAAGCTGGTGCTTTCCGAATGGTCCCATTTTTTTATTTTTTTTATTTGGTTCCATTTGGACAATAGGGTTCATGAGAAAACCAGATAAGTCTTAAATTTGCATTAAGTATTTGCGCGACAAATGAACGAATAACGCGATTAGATTAGTGCGGTGTATCTACCATAACTAAAAAGTTAAAAATAAAAACTTTTTACAAAAAAATAACAACCGACTTCTTTAAAAAACACTACAAAGTCAAAAATAACTTTAATTTCGGAAGTCGGTGGCAAAAAAACCTTAAATACAGATTCTAAGACACCGAATTCCGAAATTAAAGTTATTTTTGACTTTGTAGTGTTTTTAAATAAGAAAAGTTTATTTTGCTTCTACGGGTTGTAAACTGGTTTTTTTAATAACTAGGAAAACATTTTCTTAAGTAGGCTCACGTTGTGTGGTTGCCAAGCATTTTCAACATTTCACAATTTTTCAGTTTCTCAATACTTTTTTGAATTCAAATCTAGGATCTTCATGATACGGCTTTTCGATTTTTGAGTGCAATTTTGAAAATGTTTTTACGATAAAGTTGGGGTTAAAGTTAGTTCAGCAATGTGTATTTATATTAATGTATTTGTATGTTTGTTAATAACATAATCCCTCACATGGACTTAGTTGATTAAACACGAAAATATTTATTTGATTACCAAAAAGAATTATGATTTAAATATTTTAAGTTTAAAAAAAAAATTAAGACATGTATTAATGGAAAAATGCTATTATATTGACGAATTCCTTAAAGACAATTTGTAAGTTATTTGACATAGACATTTATTTAATTTTGACAATGTATTATTAACCTTATTTCCATTAATTATATATATGAATACCCAATGGTTAATGTTTTGTTTGCTCTTTTTTGTCTTCTGTTTTGTTGTAATAATTTTATTGAAATATGTTGATTATTCTTTTTCATAATAATAATACTTAATTACGTGAACGAGTGTACGTGCAGTGTATGTGCTAAGGTGGAATTTATGAGGAACTAATTATTTATTATTAAGATCTCATGTAAAATGTACCAAAAATCACACTAATAAATTAATTTACACGTATCAATTATATCAATATTTCTACAGCACATAGTTGCTACAAAAATGAAACTAATTTACCGAAGAAGGAGGTATTTACGACGCAGATGTGACTGGAGACGCTGGGAGGGTCATAGTAGAAGGACGTTATAGTGACTTCATTGGTGATGTTGTTCAGTAAGATCAGGTGCGTACTACCCGGAACTGACGTGCGTGTATGAACGAGAACGGAGTAAAAGAAGTATGTATAGGATCGTAATAAGGTTTCTGTAGTTTCTGTCTGCCCCCATGAGAAGAAGATATGGGGTAATGTATGTACGCGTTATTTATTGCCGGTCTTACGTCCAAACCTAAATACTAAACGCATCATAACTATCAAGAACAGAAATCACAATTTCGAAACACTTCACAGAAGAGCTAATATCATTTTGGAGTAGCATCACCCAAATAAACAACTGTTCACGCAGCTGAGTACGTACAATGTTTTAGATTAATTTTACTGACTGTTGAAATGTTATAAGCGCATTCAGAATAGGATTTGGCGCAATATATTTCATATGCGACTGCAGTACACTACAGTTTTATCTGTGACGTCACTTTATGTATGAGTTGTGTAGTTGATACCTATAGGTATTTTAATGTTTATGATAGGGGTCCGAAGCGAGTTGTTTTAAATAAAAATAAATACAATAAATATCTTAGGACAACCAACACATCGTTATCTGATCCCGAACTAGGCAAAGCCTGATGGCAACCAGACAACTGATAAACATACTTATATATTTCTAAATACATACCATGTTATAGATAAATTACACCCAGACACAGAACAAATTATCGTGCTCATCACACAAAGATTTGTCCTGAGTGGGAATCGAACCCACGACCTCAGTCTCAGCAGTCAGGGTCACTAACCACTAGACTAACAGGCCAGTCAAAGTCAGGTCTAGTTTTGTTTGCGTAGCTGACCGAATACATCTCATCTTTAGAGAGGATGTATTTACCTCTACGGCGATGACAACTGATGTCGATAACAAAGAGAAATCCGATTTGAGGGAATAATTGAATTTATTATTTTTGAGATTAGTTTAAGTTACATCATCATGATTATCTTTTCTTCTTGCCCTTGTCATATAATACTCGGAGGTGTTACGTTGGTGGTTTATTTCGAGAAATCATTTTCTAATCAATCATCTTAACTTCATAATCAGACGATACTGTTCCCAGTGCTGAAACACGCGCCCCCTCTCTGTGAGAGAGATTGGGAGATGTCACGTGTCAACGTATTTTTGGTTCTAGGTAATGCCGGCTACCTCGTGATATTTTCTTCCCCCTTTCGAGACCAGTGGTGATGAAATGTAAACAAAGTTAAGAGCCTGCTTGGGTTCGAACTCCAACTTGCCACTCGAAAATCGGGACTGATACTACTAGGACTGCTATAATCGATACTTGAACAGTTTTTGTCGATAATCCCAATTAAAAGTGATGTTCGATAGGTACTTTGTGCGGCACTGTGTCTCTTTCAGGATGACTATATGTGTGTCAGTTGAAAGCCCAATGCATCAGTGTCATACCGATAAAGACTATCGACGGAAGATTTTAATTGGTCACCTTACAAACAAACAAACTTATTATTCAACATAACTATCGTCACAATGCCAATCTCTGACCTAATACATTTTCTTAACATAGTATAAAACAAAGTCACATTTAATGTCAGTACGCATAGATCTTTTAAACTATGCAACAGCTTGCAATGCGGTTTTCAACAATAGACAGAATGATCCAAGAAGAAGGTTTATTTGTGTACTACGCGTGTGAAGTCGCTGGCAAAAGCCAGTCTGTTATAAAAGTTTTACAGTTTAGAATAAAATTCCGTTTTGTATCTTGCGAGCACACCTTTCGAGATGTCAAGACGTAATCTTGAGGTATCTTGAAGCAGAATGGAAAGGCGGAAACGCGCTGCGTCGCAGCAGCTCTTCACAATATTCTAGAACCGGTAGTTATAAGGTTGCGCCGAACCGGAGTTTGAAGTGGAAACTTGACACAAGTAGTAAAGATCTAAACGATCTGATTTAATTGATTTAAGAAAAACTAGATGATTAAACGAACATCTATATCATTTCTTTCACATAACAGGTGTCAGAGCCGTTGGAGAGTTCGCTTTGCCAAGTCTTCTTCTCAGATTAAGCACTGGGAAGTGGTGAAAGGCGGGCGTTTTGGGAGACTGTCTTATGTACTATGACGTTCGAAAACAGTTGATTCTCCGTCTAATTAGATTTATGACTTTTGTTTTTTCTAAGCAAAGTAATAACAAGCTTGTGGCTAAATAATAACAGCCCTATGGGTCGATCGAAGGTTAAGCTACGCTTGAAGTGGTCGGTTCGTTGGTGATCATCCATCATATCGAGAATACTCCGTGCCTGAGCAAGTGCGCTAAGCCGTTTATCTCAACTATAATATGCAAATCTTTGACAGTTGATACGGGTATATAAGTCTGTGCCAGATGTGAAAAAAATAAAAGTAGTTAACACCTGCCTACCAATGTATTCAAATTACCGTTTTGACCGTGCTAGCTACACTTTCTTTACATTTTTTTCGTATCGTTTTGAAATATTTGATTACATTGGAAGGCGGGTGCCAACGACTTTTATTTTATTCACATCTGGCACATACTATAGTCATAATTTTGAAAGACTGACAACTAGTCGTCAGATAGGCAGTCATTCCATGTAATACACTGGTATCCAGCTGCAACTATTTAGACAGGAAGCCGGCCCCAACATAGGGAATAGCTAGGCAGATGGTTTCCCTGATAGGACAGACAGAGGACCCGTTGCTAGTTAATAATGCGGCTTATATATCTTATTTTTAACCGACTTCAAAAAAGGAGGAGGTTATCAATTCAACTGTATTTTTTTTTTTTTTTCTTACCTCACAACTTATGACTGGATGAACCGATTTTAATGAATCTTTTTTTTATTTGAAAGCTGGTGCTTCCCGAGTGCTCAATTTGGTTCCATTTGGACAATAGGATCCATGTGAAAACCACATAAGTCTTAAATTTGCATAAAGTATTTGAGCGACAAATGACGCGATTAGATTAGTGCGGGGTATCTACCATAACTAAAAAGTTAAAAATAAAAACATTTAACAAAAAAAATAACAACCGACTTCCTAGCCTTTTCACTTTATAGTGTTTTTTAGGGTTCCGCACCTCAAAAGGAAAAAGCGGAACCCTTATAGGATCACTTTGTTGTCCGTCCGTCCGTCCGTCCGTCCGTCTGTCCGTCCGTCCGTCTGTCAAGACCCTTTTTCTCAGGAACGGGTGGAGGTATCAAGCTGAAATTTATACCAAATACTTAAATCTACTGTCCCTTAGAGCTGTGAAAAAATCAAACCTCTAAGCTAACGCATTCAAAAGATATAGCCGTTTATGCCGCAAATTTCAGCAAATTTTCGAAACTCGCAAGGGAATCAAAACCTATAGGGTACTTCCAGTCGATCTAGAATTTTGAAATTTGGTACGAAGCAACGACTTATAGCACAGATAAAGGAAAAATTGCGAAAACTGTAAATTTTTAGTTATATCATGTAATAAAAATATTTTTTTAAATTTAAAACTTTATACCTACAGGTTTGTACGGAACCCTCGGTGCGCGAGTCCGACTCGCACTTGGCCGGTATTTTTTTAGGAAGTTGGTTGTTATTTTTTTTGTAAAAAGTTTTTTCAATTCCTTCTTCTACGTGTAGGAAGATATACAACGATTGAGTTCACTATGTACTATAAACGTATATCGCCACGTTTGAAGTGGAACTCTGAAGTATTTATGTCAGAAGTACCTAGTGTTACATTGTACTGGCACCATTTTCAATCCTTCTGACATACGACGAGCAAATATCTACCGAATTGTGTACCCTTTCTTTTCAAAGGAAAATATATTTTTTGTTCAGTGACCATTCGTGGAACTTCGTCACAGTTTAATGTATTTCCTTTATGAGGCAGGTGATATCATACAGCATCCGTTTCCGCGAATATGACTGTGTTACTGTATAAATGTACACTTAGTGAAGATTCTTTTTAATGAACGTCAAACAAATTTTTCGTGGTATTTCGTAAATGTTAAAACGGACTCCGTAACGGAATGTTTTCCATGTAACTTGCAATTAATAAAGGTTTTCACGTCATGCTCCGGTTATGATGTGATAAATAAAAACTTTATCTATAGTATGATGCTACCTAGTTTTCGTGATTCAGAAGGTATACTTACTTGCGTCAGTATTTTATCCGCCTCAATTCCGTCTGAACAGATCTAAACTTTACACAATAGTGATAACCCAAAATAGAAAGACGTTTCAGCAATTTAATCAGCCGTTGGCAACAGCCAGTATTTCCTGTAAATAGCATACTGAACACGGTTTCGATATGTCTCGGAGTAATGGAAAGTTTCGTGGTGCCTGAGAGAAAAAGATTGAAAACACAATATTTGAAGATACGGTTCCCAATACTCGTGATATTTTGGAAGTGAAAACTGCTTTAAGCATACTTTGCGTTCTTTTTAAACAGCTCGGCTCGGTGACGCTGAGTAGGGTATACATGGCTCCAGTCGGTCGGTGACGCTAAATCGTGTGAAGCTCTAGTCGAAAGTTTTAACTTTTATCGTGTAGTCATTAGCAAACACCATTTTATTTTTGCGTTTGGCCATTTATCCCCCGTCCTAGTAGAAACGACTAAAAGTTATTACAAAAAGTTAAATTTTAAATTTAAAAACTCCGACCAAAACAAAAACATCTAAAAAGTAAAAAAATATATACGTGGCTTTATGTTTAATAAGAAGCTGTCGGTAATATTTTGATCAAAGTATCGACATATAAAAACGGCAGACCCAATTTTGATTAAACATGGCTAAGAACCACCGCTGAAAAGTCTACTTTTAACTGATTAACCGCACCCAAATCGGTACACCCGTTTAATAGCTACGATGCTACAAACAGACACACAGCGATCAAATTTATAACACCGCACTTTTTGCATCGGGGATTAAAAATGGTAGACTGTAAAGTTAAAACTAGATGAACCGACGACAACGACGTAACTGGGACAAACTTCATGCTGAAGGCGGAAGTCAGGGTGTTGTGGCGCGGCCATGTAGAAGACGTGGATAGACTGACTTTGTTGATTGACTGTAAACTTAACGAGAACAGCAAAATGAGTATGCAAAGATCATTCTGTGCTTCCTACCTACTCTCATAAGAAGGTTTATGAATGAATGTATTATCGCGAACAGCAGTTAGGTTAGTTATCATGCGTGTTAAAACTATAATCAGCAAAAAAGGTAGATTAACACTGTTACTTTAACATCTTCAAAATTAATGCTATTTAATTTAATATACATTTTTAATCATGTGCAAAGAGGAGGAGGTTCGGAATTGGTCTGTATGTATATATATTTTTTAATGTATGGTTCGCGATTACTCTTTATTTTGAAAATTCTTTTTTTATTGGATAGGGTATGTCTCAGCGGTCATCCCATACAAATGTGATACGTTTTGCTTGCGGAGTTTCTGCGTTAGCTACGATAATAAGTTTTTAATCCACTATGTTTATCTTGATGACATTTTACTACTTCCTGTCACTTCCTATTGTTTACTTCACAACTAGTATATGAATTTGTGTGGGGTAAGTACTATAACTAAGAAGTTTTTTTTTTATAAACTGACTTCCGAGAAAAGCCCTATGAAGTGAAAAATAATTCTAATTTTGGTGTCAGTGACAAAAAACTAAAATACAAATCTAAAGAAACCACCGAAGACGGTTGCTTTTTCTGTGCTTTTTGTTTGTACAGATTAAATCAGATATGTTTGAGAGAACATTACATGTTAAACATCTAATAATAATTTGAGCTCAATGTTTAATTCTTTGTAATCTATGGAGACGCTTTTATTCTGTTTTGGTGGCCGAACTTGCCACGTCTCCAGTGAAATTATTGGTGTAATCGTAATATTTCTCTGTAAAGAAAAAAGTGTGTGTGCGAATACAAATCACAAAACAATGAAAAGGACGATTTTCTGACGTTACGACACCTTACTCATTCATGTGTCTACGTGCTCATAGGTAGGTTCCGGTGTATGCTTGAAATCTTGGGACCGAATTATCTGTATTTCTCGGTTGGGGTAGAGTGTTTACATTCGGAATAAGATCTTATATTTGTACTGTGCGACCGTACCGAAATAGTTTGGGTATTCTTTGGTACAAATTATTTTTGGTATTACAGCCTTTCAAAGAAATAGGTGTGTAGGGTTATCTTCAAGTAATAGTTCGTTGTCTGCTCTCTGAGCCCTGAACAAAGCAGGCGCTGACCTTTACGCTATCACTGACGACGCTGTGAAATTGGTAAAGTTTTGAGCCAACGCAATTGAATGCACTGTCGTACGATCGATATTTAAAAGAAGATTGGTATTAATTAGCCAGGAGACCGAATTTATTAAAATTAGACTGAGAATCAGCACTTTTAAACCACCAAAATACTTCAGACAAGACCCCCAAAACGCCCGTTCGTCCTTCATCACTTCCTAGTGCTTTAGCTGGGAAGAAAAGGAAACTCCCCAGCAGCACAGGTATCTAACTTGATAATATACAATCGCTCAGTAATTAACGAATTAAAAATTAACAACCACATTAACTGACACTACATTTAAATCAACCATAACCGATTTCGTAAAAGGAGGCAGGATTCAACTCGTTTTTTTTTTCTGCTAGTCTGGAGTTGCCACAACCATTTCATTAACCTTGGAAGATTTTTCACGAGCTCCATTTAAGAGAATCGAATATTGACAATGTCTTGTAGCAAAATTTGAAGCACTTTATAATTTCGAGACAGAAAAGTTCTACAAATCACAAAGAGACGTCATCATCGCTACCAAAGACTCAATACATCATTCTGAACCCCCCAGAATTATTTGTCATTTATAAAAATAAAATATTAACAACAGTTAATATACATATTGTCAAAATGTATGGAACAGCATTTTTTTTTACCCTGTATATTCTCCGTCAAATATTTGAACTTTCAAGAAGTCAGTTTTTGTTGCAAAGTTTTTTCTGGGAAGTGTCTTTGGCTACCAAATCGAATATAATTTTGAAGATATTAGGTTCGAAAAAAGCCACTTGGCTATCTAGAATTTTGCCGAGCAGAAGCGAAGATAATGAAGCAAGGGTTGATGCCGATTGGCACGAGCCGAATGTGTGTAACAATGGCTTTGGGTTGGCCTTGTTGTTTGTCACAACAACATTATAACATTATACAACATTATAATGCTGTTACACACTAACTTGTAACGTATTAAAATGTAAGAAAAATCGTATACATGCCTTTGCAATATTTGCAAAAATGTGGGCACCATGTATGTATCATATAATTAATTTATCTCTCATTGCTTAATTTTCAATTCTTATACCTGTTGTGTATCGTTAGTAACTTTATTCTAGATGCACCGTCTTCATATTTAATTAATTACCTATGTATTGTATACTAATATTGAAAATCATTTTAAAACAGTAACGGTGGAGTTTTTTGGCCATTCTTCTTCATACAAATCTACCTTTTGGAAAGGGCAACTAGAATCATTTTTATATTAATGAAAATGTTGGCGTTAAACACTGTCTTTTATCACTGTCGTTTGTTTTCTATTTGGAATAAATGCTTTCTGACTGTCGAAGTTAATGTGCCGACTAGAACACATGTTTAGCACCCCTGACAGAGGCGATTCTTCGAACCAAGCGTAATCTGAAGTGTGCCGTAATTAAATTACTTTAAGCCCACTGGGAGTTCACTGGAATAAAACTACAGAAGATTGAATTTCCTGGGCAGGTGTGAAACAGAGCTATCACCTGATCAGTGTCGGAGCGGCTCCTCCACATAGTGCATCTTTACGACCGACACACAACGGAATAACTTGACCCTATTAGTAGGTACTTTTCCAAGTATTATACTAAGGAATTCCTAAAGGAAGTCTTTTCAATGTTTATGTCTGCATCTGTATCAGTCGCTAAACTTAGCAGCCAGTTTAATGTCATTCACCATGACTTCAAAAGTTTAAAAAAGTGAGACACAACAGTAATTTATCAGTATCAGTCGCTAAACTTAGCAGCCAGTTTAATGTCATTCACCATGACTTCAAAAGTTTAAAAAAGTGAGACACAACAGTAATTTAAATGAAATGAAACTGAGCAAATAATTCTCGTCATGAAACAAGTAAATCAACGCATTCTTATTTCAGCGACAATTAATGTCCAAAAACTTATTAAAAATGACGGAAAATGTGAATTATTTTTGACAGTTTGAGATTGCTAATACAACCGTTTTTGGATTATGGGATATTTCCCGCACATGATTATTTGATATTTGAATACTTAGTATCCAAGTTAGTAACTATTTAATGCTACCTCCTTTTGCTTAGAAGGAGATTAAACGGCAAAAAAAAATATCGCGAGGAGGTTTCTTGAAAAAGCTGCGTAGTACTGGCATCAAGCTTACGTGTATGTCCAGACGTACATATAAACGTAGATGAGGCACACGTGGATGAGTCGTGAGTTTATGTATGTGTATGCATCATTCGGCAACGGCAAGATACCAAATAAATTCCAAATTCTTTTGCATTAGACAGATATATCGGATCATTATAATATTTTTGAATAGTTCAACATTTTGCCGTGTGCAGCGCAGATAGCTGAAGGCAAAGTTGAAGATACCACACATAATACTAGTAGTACTAGAAACAGTATGTAAAATAAATATTGTTATCTCTTTAAAACAGTATCTACGTTCGTATACAGAACCCCGACAGGGGTATACCAAGAATTTTGTAAAAGCTGATTTAAAAGAATAGAGTGGAGAAGAAAAGAGTGGAGAAAGAAGAATAGAGTGGAGAAAAGAATAGAGTCGTTTTCTCCATAGAGATCTACGTTTTCAAACGGGCAACTAGCTAAAACTTTCAGAAGACGACGAACTAATTGCCTCCTTGACAGTTCAAAATTGTCTATAATAGCTTAATTAAAATAAATGCTATGAGTTCAGTTAATCTCACTGAACTATTCTCTACTGCTCTGTGTTTTAATGACAAAAAATGCTTTGAACTCAAACTCAGTTACCTGTCCCACTGCTTGACGTAGAAGCGAATAATTTTATCAAGATTTTTCTCGTTGATGAAATGAATAAAAATTGTAAGTCTCGTGTTAATAACTAAATATCTTATCTAATATATTATATGAAAAGTGGATTGCTGACTGTTCACATTACCTGCACCAGTGAAAAGAGATATCATACAGAGTACTCGTGCATCGATGTTCGTTTGGCGAGCAGAAAGGTCGCAGAGAGAGTATGACAGCCAGACGGATGAGATGCATAGGTACCAGCGAGGAATCACCCATGCCGTCGGTCTTCTCACATCACGTTTTTCACTGGGCAGTGTGACAGGTAATTCATAAGATCACGGCAAACTCGGCTAAGACGCAAGTTAAACACGCAACCCAAGATTCTTTTTACCCAAAATTTGCTGCATATTCTCCGCCTTATTCGACTTTACAGAATATCATAGTAAAATGGGTGGCTCATTTGCTTCCCATAAAACGATATTTAGTGGCATATGTAATATGCTGTTATACAAAATATCGATCGCATAAGCGTATTGGTATCAAGTATAAAGTTTCTACAATGAAGTTAGGAATGAAATTACCGCCGCTTTGTTGATTTTCTGACAACAGGAGGCTTAACGGGAACGAAGTTAAAATTGTCGTTTGCATTTTTCCTAAGTGGTACTTAGTCTTCGTGTTCAACCGTTTTTGCTTCCCTTTTTTTTTGCTACTTGTGGTTACAAGTTGGTTGTGGCGTAAGTTGGGATTACGAACAGCAATGACTGCGGTATGTTCTATAATTGTGCTTATATACTACTTTTCAACATCACCATCAGCCTTACTTTTTCCAAAATATGTTGGGCTCGGCTTCCAGCTTACCCAGATTCAGCTGAATACCAATACTTTACTATGGAGCGACTGCCCATTTAACCTCCACAACCCAGTTACTGGGTAATATAGTACCCAGTTACTTGGTAAGACAGGTTATCAGAGTTTTAGGCTTCTGACTGGCCATCGTCACGGGTTGTCAGAAGCCAATTGAAATGAAATGATTTTATTTGGTGAGATATAACTGCGTCCAATTATAATATCACACCGAATGAAATTACTTAATTATTCAAACAGATTATTGGAATCACATTTACGCGTAATTTTTACAATCTAGCTGGACTCCATATTTCTTAACTCACTACCTCTGAGAGAAAAAGTCGAAACAAACTCAAGGGACGACTCTCTTTATAGTTCACACATTAAAATATCAACGATAATTTCGTGAAACTACTACAAATACTCGAAAATTGAAAGTGGAAATAATAAACCTAACCTGCGATAGGAAAATTTACAAGAACTTTCATGGTGTGATGCCATGACGATACAAATCAAGGTTTGCAATCAAAAACTGGATGCAGATATGCATAGATCCAAGCCCAACTCGTCACAGTCCCTGCCAGCTACTCTCGCAGCAACCCACAAGCAACCATAACGCAATGAGAATAAAGACCAATGTGATTTTAACAGTGATGCAAAATCAGAGGTGAAAAACTGGACACATTTTTTGTAGATTGTACACATATCGGAACATCACTTCCAAAAAAAAAAAACCGGGAGCACTTCATCGATGGCGCGAAATGTCGTTTAAATTTCGAATCCATTTCAAAAAAAGTTAAAGTAGAGGTGTGAGCACTATAAAAGGCCTGTACATTGACGAAACAAGTGCGCGACCAAATGGAGATAAAAAAAAAACCTGTGTGGGATTGTCTACAATTTTCCGAGGCGTGTTAAATTCAGATTTAAAACAAATGAGCGTCGACGACGTGTTCAATATTCGTTGTAATTACTATTATTCTTACTGTAATGCTGTTAAGGAAATTAACTGATTTGTTATAAAGACTTGACACACTACGTAAATTGGGTGTACTATAGCCATTTTATACATCTGTCAAAGAATGTCAGTGTGTATTATACCGAAAATTTCAGTTCCCTGCATTTAAATACTAACTTCCGAGTTATTGATTATTATCATTATTTTGTGGTTAACACATTGTACAGATGGCAGCACATTAAAGTACCCGAAACTGTCAAATTCTCCCAATCAACCTTGAACCTAATGCTTAAGTGATAAAGTTGAAAATCGATTAAAGAAATTTGACAGATTGTTGTAGCTCGATGTGCTGGCGTCTGTATATCCCGTCTCAATATACCCAACAATAGTTAATTAATCTTACAATAGGTATTTCTCACCTTATTGCATAACTTGTTTCAATATCAAGCAACTGCATTCCTAATTAGAGCTACACCAAATCTGACATATTACATCGAGGCCATAGATAGCATACGTCATAATTAATTACTGGTTTCATCAATCTGCCTAGCTATTTTCGAACTATGTTGGGTTAACTTCCAGTTCAAAACAATGTAGTGTATACCAGTACTTCAATTGCAGTGACTGCTTATCTGAATTTCGCTGTGGAGTCTCGATATATAATGGATGGTAACCCATCCACAAACCGGCCGCAACAACTCCGATCGACACAGCCCCTGGCATAACTGTCTTGATATTCAGACGCCTGAAGGGATCTCATCGTACAGCACGCGTAGCATGACCACCATAGAAAGAACTTTGTCTATTCTTAGTAGAATAGAGATAGAACTGGTATGCTACGCCAGCATAAAACGGTAAAAATCTGTCTACAATCTATAATTCTGTCTTTAATCTTCCGTCGACAAAACCCCTTTCTACGGTGGTCATGGTACGCATGCAGGTATTCCGTCTAAAATCGACCATCGTGCATTTTCCGATAGTAACCGACTAGAAAGCTAACTGGGTGAAACGGGGAGATATGGATCGTTCAAGGTGAGCACTATTGAAAAACACGTTCCTGATATGCATTGAAGCAGTGGTGACTCATTGGTATCGGCTCTGACTTACGAGTCGAGCGTCCGAGCCTAGGAAGGCGCATTTCTTTGTGTATTCGCTTTCATTACTCCCAAAACGATGAAGGAAGACATCATAAGAAAATCAGAAAATCATTCGAAGACGTGTAACATCCATTATTATTTTTTTGGATGGGAGATCATCAAATGACTTCTCCCGCTCTAGGCCGAGCGGGAGGGCGTGTCAGACTTTTACTGACTAAAACCCACCCGTGTTCCTTCAGTTGCCCATGTGCCAGCGTCACGGTGTCTCTTTCGAACAATTTCGCGACCCTGGCAGTAACATCCATCACATCACATCCACCACTGGGCCTGCATGTTGGATTTTGGTCTACTCCTCACAGAGGAGGCCTATGATGTTCATGGGAGCATTATTCAAGCTAGGTATTTAGCTGAAGTTTGGAATAATAGACACATGGTTCTGACTGTAGACTGGTGTCCATAGATTTAATTAAAAATAATTTTACGTCTGTAAGTAGCTCCGCACTCATCATCATCTTCCTAGCTTATTCCCAACTATGCTGGGGTTGGCTTTCAGTCTAGCCGAATACAGCAGTATTTTATATGGAGCGACTGTCTATCTGACCTCCACAACCCAGTTACTGAGTTAATACGATACCCTTTGTTAGGACTGGTTGTCAGACTTTCGGGCTTCTGACGACCCGTAACGTCTGTCAAAGATCCACAGATGAGTCCAACAGCAACGGTTTAACGTGCTTTTCGAGGCACGGAGGGGTCTTGGTATGCAAAGATGGTCACCCATCCTCGGACCAACCTGGGTAAGCGTAGCTTAACCTGATAGATAGATCCGTGCGACTGTAGTTGCTTAGCCACAGGCTCCACAAGCTCCGCGCTATAACATGTTAAAAATAATGTTTAAATGAGCTCAGTGTTTTCTATCTGATAACTTTGAGAAGAAAGAAACGAACTCAGAAGTCACAGTCTCTTTGGACCATCTAGGTTAGTGTCTGAAATGGTCCTATGAAGCCTTTTCATTTATTAGAGAAACTAGATGATTTGACAGATCTCTGGTTTAATGAATACTGAAAACTTGGTTCATAAAACAAATAACTGTACCAATGTTTGGGGGAGGTATCTTTGTCCTGCAGTGGATGTCTCTCAGTTGAGTTGACGATGATAAAATTATAAACTATCGCTTTAATGCGCATAAAAAGTACTAAGATAGACTACGACCTAGACTACCATAACATGAATAAAACGTTTTACTGTTCCTATCATCGATATAATATAGCCTAGAATTAGATAGACGGTCACGAACAGAAATTAATTGTTTAAAAGGCCACGCAAGCTTATATATATGTAATACATGACATTTATGTTCTAAACGATCTGACCCGCCAAACGTCCAAATTTAAATACTTCACCTAAAAATCCCATAGAGAAAAAAAACATTCGATTCTTCCCGAATTTGAAAAAACACCGGGAAATTTTTCAACTTTTCATTCCAAAAAAAAAAGAAACTGAATCAAACAGTTTAAAACGACTAATAGAAAGTTCGACGACTAACACAAAATCTGTTGAAAATAAAAAGTAATTTTTAATTATGTAGTTTCCTTTAGATGCGATCCTTTAGTTCCACAATAGAAGATTAGATGTGTTAAACATGTCGACGGTTGAAATTTCAAATGTCTTAAGAGTTTAAACAGAGGTTTAAATGACATTTGAAATTTCCACCATCGTAACCAAGAAAGTCCGATCGAACAAAACAAAACAAAATCGCTACGATACAAAATTAATATAATATCAAAGAGACGGCAGCGACGTACAGGTAAAGTGATAATAACAGTGAAGACCATTTTTAATTGTTCCACGTATAATTTTCTAGGAACGCCAGCCATTCTTAATATCTAGGTGCGAATGAAATGTGACAACTTAAATGCTTTTGTTTTCAGTATTCATTTGTATTCAAGCATTTTAGTGTACTTCAAAGAAATAAAAGACGAATACCGTTTATTTGAATACAGTTCGTGATATCTTAAAAAAAAAATTTAATGTTAAATCAAGATAAGATCTGCTTTTCTGTATGTTTGTGTGTTACATTTTCACGATACGACGACAGTTGAACCGATCTGTATAAGATGAATAACACATGGATAGACCATGACCTGGATTAGTATAAAAGACTGTTTATATTGAACGGGTAAAATCACTGCAAATAAACTAAGAACCAATTGTGAAGTAAACGTCGTGATTTTCTCCTAGAATCAACGTGAATATTTAATTCTGTAATTCTATACCTTCGAAATCGAAGAACAACTTCCATTTTGTGCAGTAAATGTCTTACCTACATATGCACGGGCGTCTTTTTTAACGCGTCGTTTGATGTGAAAATGTGTTTTCGCGCGTTTTACTGGTGGTAAGTTCAATATTTTGCGCCGACATAAACATTTAAGATTTGAACCGCTAATTACTAGGAGACTTTGAATGTTGAGTAATAAAAAAAACTGGAGAGTTTGGTTACTTGACCACGCAATTTTTTTGAATTTCAGTTGAATATGAAAAATATTTTTGCATTTAAAAGACCGTTTGTTGAGCAAGGTTATAAGTTATTTAAAATCACGCTAACCAAACCAAATTCCACGCTTTTAAAGTGTAACATAAATATATATAGAGCGCGGCAAAAACGTTACGATAAAACATGCCCGTGCGAACGTGGTCTTAGATCAAATTGTAGACTGAAACTTAGAATAGTTTAGTTGAATGTGTAATGTGAAAGCAATCAACGGTATGTGGTTTTAGTCAGTTCCATGAATTATAAGTTCTATAATTCTATGCAAAGGTTGACGAAAACGTTTTGCTGATTGCAGCTAATGATGAGAACAATGACATAAGGCTGGTGCATTAATTCGTCGTAACTATTCATTGGAAAATCTATTTATAGAATGTAAATGCTTTGTGAGGTTTTTATATTAGAAGCTTTCTATTATAATATGGTGGGGTAAGGCCTTTTTACAAAAGGAAAAAACAAGTAATGCTAGTTCTAGTTGGCAATTTCAGGTCTTTAATTTCAGGTTCTCCCCTGCTTCAGAGTAACATAGAAATAAGCAACATTGTATATATTCATACATAATAAGTCTTTTGTAGATCTTTGGTCGTTATGGGCAATCAGAAGTCCCAAATTCTGACAACCGGTATTACCATCGTATTACCGTAACTTAGTTGTGGAGGTTAGATAGGCCGGTCCAGGTAATATACTGATATTCCGCTTAATCCGGTTGGACTGGAAGTCGACCCCAACATAGTTTGGAAAAGGCTAGGCAGTTTCGACATAGTAAAATAAAATTTACGTCATATGCTTGCAATACGAATATTTCCAAACAAATACTTAGTTATTGCGACAAAAACAAAGTTTTCTTGTAAGTAAGTGAATACGTACTTGGTTTTCGACATTGATTTAGATTTAAGAAATTTCGTTTGTTATCATGCAGATGTGGAATTGGAAAACGTCGTCAAGTCTTCTCATCACAATGTCTGAAGACTAGGGTCATCAGTGCGTCCTGCCCGTAATGATATACGGTGCCGAAACGTGGACACTGACAGTTGGGCTGGTCCACAAAGTCAAGGTCGCTCAGCACGCTATGGAGCGGGCTATGCTCGGAGTTTCTTTGAAGGATAAAATCAGAAATTAAATTATCCGGAAAAGAACTGGAGTTACCGACATAGTTCGCAGAGTAAGCAAGCTGAAGTGGCAGTGGGCTGGCCAGGTCTGTCGAGGGACCGTTGGCCGGTGGAGCAGACGAGTCCTGAAGTGGAGACTGGGTATCGGCAAGCGTAGTGTGAGATGCTCCCCAGCTAGATGGACCGACGACCTAAGGAAAGTGGCTGGGGCAGACTGGATGCGGAAGGCGGAGGACAGGGTGTTATGGCGCAACATGGGAGAGTCCTATGTCCAGCAGTGAACTGCGATAGGCTGAGTTGATTGATTTGATCATGCAGATGGTAATAACTTTTAATTGCTAATGGTTTTTGGAGGAAAACTTCCTCGTATGATGCAAAAAGATGGACACTTCAGCCTGGTACATCAGACATGAACCAACGAGACGAGTCAATAGGTAACATGTTAGATAGGTACTACTTACAAGTACCAAGATTATTTCTAGATTTATGTGTTTTAATTTTTGTGAATGTGAAGGGGGTGGTGTGTGGGGTCATATTATTTTTGATATGTTCAATCATGGTCTGGCAGTTTGAGTAATTTTGCAGCCGGCCCAAATGTCATTTCTTTGGTTTTGTTTTTTGAATCGTTGAGCTTCTGACTTGAGCTGCATGGCAAATGCGTGCACTGACTGGGCAGAGACAGGTGCACTCAATCTGTGTGGTTCTTTCCTCAAAAGAACATTTAAAACAACAATCCACATGGTCCTTACATGATCAAACCAAGATGTGTGCTTCTCAGAGTAGTCAGATAAAAAACGCAAAACACATTAAGTTTAAAAAATATGATTGGCGTGTTTGAACAAACCTAGCTATGGAAACAAAATCATAAACAAATGAATTTTCGGCCAAAACATTTAAGTTTTGCTGGCCATAACTATTTTTATTTCCAGTTTGTTTTCAATTATATTGCAGTGCGACGGATTGTTTGAATTTGATTGAACAAAAACCACTAACGACATTTATGCACCTGTAGCGTAACGACAGAAGCCAAATAAATTATAATGGCTCACCAAACCTGTAGCGGTTTCTAACAAAACCAAAAGGTCAGTTCAAATAAAAAAATATTTTATTCCTTCGATTTTCGTTATTATTATTACTACTATTTGTCTCTGCTTCATCCATTTGCTGATTGGTAGGATATGTTTACGGCACTGTGTTTCAAAACATTTTTGT
Source organism: Aporophyla nigra (assembly GCA_947507805.1). Taxonomy (NCBI): domain Eukaryota; kingdom Metazoa; phylum Arthropoda; class Insecta; order Lepidoptera; family Noctuidae; genus Aporophyla; species Aporophyla nigra. The sequence continues at coordinate 3,234,165 of OX382291.1, read as the reverse complement.
GCTTAAGGTGGATTCGCTCCTTTTTTTGCAAAATGTACGTCAGTATCAAGTTGTATGTTATATAGACAAATAAATAAAATTGGAGTGCCTGTTTGTAATATTAAAATAACTGCTTTTTACTAAGTGTATGTGGATGCATACACGGTTCAAATACCAAAACATTTTTTTTACTATTTTTGTCTATCTGTCCGTCTGTCTGTTTGTTCCGGCTAATCTCTGAAATGGTTGGACCGATTTTGATGGGACTTTTACTGGCAGATAGGTGATATAACACTTGGAGTAACTTAGGCTACTTTTATTTAGAAAAACAATACAATCTCACGAAAAAAAAACGAACGAAAACCTTTTTAACCGACTTCAAAAAAAAGGAGGAGGTTATCAATTCGTCAGTATTTTTTTTTAATGTTTGTTAGCTCATAACTTTTGACTGCGTGAACCGATATCGATGTTTTTTTTTTTATTTGAGAGCTGGTGCTTCTCGATTGGTCCCATTTTAATTTGGTTCCATTCGGACAATGGGGTCCATGTGAAAACCATATAAGTCTTAAATTTGCATTAAGTAATTGCGCGACAAATGAACGAATAACGCGATTAGATTAGTGCGGGGTATCTACCATAACTAAAAAGGTAAAAATAAAAACTTTTTACAAAAAAAAAAAACAACCGACTTCCTTAAAAAAAAAAAAACACTACAAAGTCAAAAATAACTTTAATTTCGGAAGTCGGTGGCTAAAACCTTAAATACAGATCCTAAGACACCGAATTTCGAAATTAAAGTTATTTTTGACTGTGTAGTGTTTTTTTTAAGGAAGCTGGTTGTTTTTTTTTTTTTTGTTAAAAATACCACGCGGACCAAGTTGCGGGTTTTTAATTACCTATATAACCTGGATTAATGCATTCTTAATACATTATCCGTGGTAGAACGTCTTCTTACGATAATTTCCGACATCCACGCGGGCGAAGCCGCGGCCAAAAGCTAGTATAAAATATGATTCCCGATCGTAATAAATATGGCTTAACAGAATTATTATATATCATTTATATAAATCATCAGTACAAATCTCTGTGTTCATATAATCCTATTAAATTACTACTTCCTGAAAAAAACATTCAGTGATTCAATAGGATTAAATGGCTTTAGAGCGGTGGTGACTAAGTAATACTGAATAAATAATAATAAGAATAAATATCTTAGGACTACAAACACACCGTTATCTGATCCCAAACCAGGCAGAGCCTGTACTATGGCAACCAGACAAATGATAAACATACTTCATCAACAGCCTATAATGATCCCACTGCTGGGATACAGGCCTCCTCTCGGTGAGAGGGAGTGGGCCATAATCCACGCGGGCCCAGTGCGGGCCCGCGTGGTGGGTTGTTAGATGTCACATGTCTTCGAATTTTCGGTTTTAAGACATGCCGGTTTCCTCACGATATTTTCCTTCACCGTTTTGAGAGCAGTGGTGATGAAATAATTTACACAAATTAATGCGCCTGCTTGGGTTTGAACTCAAGACCTTACTACTCGTAAGTCGCGGCCGTTACCACTGGGCCACTACTGCTCATAAACATACTTATATATTTCTAAATACATATTTATTATAAATAAATTACACCCAGACACAGAACAACTAATTGTGGCCATCACACAAAGATTTGTCCTGGGTGGGAATGGAACCCAGAACCTCCGTCTTGGCAGTCAGGGTAACTAGCCACTAGACTAACAGGCCAGTCATGGTACATTATACAGAATGGTACATTATTTCATCGCCACTGCTTTCAAAAGGGTTAAGGAAAACATTGTTAGTAAAACGGCGTGTCCGACACTTAAAAATTCTAAGACATGTGACGTCTACCAACCTGAATTGGGTCCGCGAGGTCGATTACAGCTCACTCCCTCTCACAGAGAGGAAGCCTGTGTCCCAGCAGTGGGAACATTATAGGCTGAGTAGCAAAGACTTTAAATTTAAGCTGACCACCGTTAAATTGTCACTGAACATAGTATGACAAACAATCTATCAGTATGCCTGCAGTTTGCTGAAAATAACCTTAGTATTCTTGATACCTTACTCTTTGTTCTCAGACCTTCAACAGTAGGAAGTCGCACAAAAGTCCACGTGCGGTTATTTTCCCACGCACGCGGGCGGTTGGACGCGTGCAACCGCAAAGTTACAATTACGCGTTAGTTGCGGATTAAAGTCAAAAATAATTGAGTGACAGTGATGATGTGGTAATAAACCACATTGCATTGGAAATTATTGTACATTCGTAACACAATTAATTTAAAGTCCGAAAAAAGTTTTAATTCAGTTCACACTCTTCGAAATGTGGTCTGAATGATATTTTTAGAGTTTGTATTTGAATAGAAGAGCCGGTTTCTGAGATAGTATGCGGTTCCATATAAATTTTGAAACCACGCCGTGAGATCCAGAACGAACTGTTATGTTTAATTTTGTATTGAAAAGTTTTTATATTTAGTTTTGCTTTCTGAGTTAAAAGAGAGAGCGTAGTGTGCATTTTGTGGCTCGTGGCTCTGAGTAGTATTTCTGGCAATCCTAGAGGGAATTCTAGACTTTGAAGAAGCTTTGTGTCCAGTTTGGGTACTATAAATTTACTAACAATAGAAATAAAACATATTTCATTGTCCAGGTAATAGTAAGCAGGTTCACTAGTTAATAGTAAGTCGAAACGACATGGTTAGTGTAGTATAGCTATTTAATAGATATATCAACACTGTCTCATTCACACAAGAGGAGGAAGCCGCTGTCACTTATGTCTTCTGTCAGTCACGACGAATAAAGTGAGGCAACAGATGAGGAAACAGATAAAGTAAGGCAGGTTTGTACGGTGCCACTGAGTTTCATAGTGAGCCAGTGGAGTGATATTCAACTCAAATACGGAGTCAACAGGATTCTACAGGAAACTTAAACATTACCTTCAGCCAGGTTACAATATATTATTTGTCTTGGGGCTAGAGATACGAATTCTAGAGTGAAGACTAAAGAGGCGATATCAGGTGTGTTATGGTATACGTAATGTTTTCTGTGGTATGTGTGTGTGATATCCGTCACTAACGAGGTTGTGTGAGTGTGCGTGTTTGTTCCCATTGTGCTTCATTTAATTCGGGTAATTCCAAATAATACCTACTACAAATATACGTTACTTAACGCATCTGATGTGCACTCTGCATGGATTGCCAAAGATGCTGATGTCCTATACTGCAAAATAGTGTGATTAATCATTAATTTTCGGACGAAATAATTATACTCTGATAAAACTGTGATGGGGTCGGAAGGTTCTGGAGTGGCGACCGCGTACTGGAAGACGTAGCGTTGGAAGGCCTCCCACAAGATGGACCGATGACCTGGTGAAGGCCGCACCTTGGGGGAGGCCTATGTCCAGCAGTGGACGTCTTTCGGTTGAAATGATGATGATGAAAACTGTAAACTGACTACTTCAATTTTCAATGACCTTAATAACGTAAACAGATGGAGCCGTGTTGTTATTTAAATTAGAAGAAGCAACAAACAAGATATATTAAACTTTTGTAAGACAATAAAATATGCTTTTCAAAACCTGCAGCAATAACTAAGTCTCTCGAAAATCGTACACGCAGCGGTCATCATAATTTTTTCAGAAGTATAATGTCCTTATAATTTACACCGGGAGGTACTTACAAAAGGTATTTACAAGGCAGATGTGAGTGGAAACACCGGCAGGGGACGCCCTAGGAGGACATATAGTGACCTTATTGGTGATGTTCTTCAGATGGGTCAGGTGCGTAGTACTCGCAACCGGCGTGTGTGTATGACCAATTGTATGAACCTAGACGAGGCAAAAGGAGTGTGTAGAGATCGTAGCAGGTGGCGTTCCGTGGTTTCTGCCTACCCCCATGGGAAAAAGGCGTGATTGTATGTATGTGTAATATCCTTTTGTGCTCAAACAACTTGTATATAATGCGTTGCCTTTTGGCATTGGTCACTCTCAAAGACGGAACAGTTGACTTACTAGACCCCTAGTTTACAGTTTAGTCTCGTAATGCACTTATAAAAATTAGTTTGACCTCACTATGTCAGACAGACACATTTGACATAAATGTCAAATAAATGACATTTGCTCCAGAATATATTATTATGTTTTCGTCGTTATGTTAGGTTATAGAGTGTAAGACAGGGTTATGTAAGCGCTATCTTTTGTTGTCTTAAACACACATACATTTATTTTACAAATGGAATGTTCAATGGGAAGACAATATTGATGGGTGTACGGAAAGCAGAATTTTTGTCGCCATCTGTTACGCATCCTGGTGCGGATGTCCGCAACTACGCATCATTTTTCGACCCGCATCCGCAACCGTGCTCGTTAAACGGTATACGATTCAATGCGAAGTTTTTTCTGTGTTCTGCGCTACCATAAAAAGCTGTGTATCCGTGGAACTGAAATGTATTGTTTAGGGGAGTATTTTTGCTGTTTTTCCTATGACATAGAGGTGTGTTGTTCTGCTACGTTATCGGGACTGTCGTGAGCAAACCACGTGAAGTTGGTTTTGTTTACGTTACGATTTTCACGACATTGTAAGGGTAGATATTACGCATTGGTTTTTGATTTACATCAAAACGCAAAGACGTAACGACGACTGAATATATTGTGTTTATTATCAAGAATCGCGATGTATCTGCAATAACTATTTGTTCGTCTTTATAGCTTGCTATTTTTTTTTTCAAATATATTAAAAATAATCTCCAAAAGATTAAAATTTAATGTCAAAATTAATATAAATATTAAAGAATTAAACATCTTTTCAGAATCTTACGAAACATATAACTTAAATTCTTCGTTTTTCGTTCAAGCAGCTTCATCTTTCTGACCGACTCCTTGAATGGTTTTAGTTTGTTTTTGAATATGTATACCGAAAAAACTGCAATAGAAAAGTTTATCATTACGTAAGAAGACGCAATAGATTAAAACTATTCATAACCTAACAAGTTCTCGTGTCAAAGCAGAAAAATTGTCACGCAGATAACAATAAAACGTTCAAATTAGCTAAGTGTTTTGCCACTGTTATAAATATTATTATTAATTCTCCACGAAGAAAAAGTCTGACTCAAATGAATGAGGTGAAGTGCCATATTTGGTTCGATAAGTAATCGGAGAGGTCTTCACTGAAAAGTTTTTAAATAAAACGCAAAGTTATAGTTTTATTTAAGTTGCAATAACGAACAACGTTTTGTTTCTATAAGCAATATTAAGCATAGTGATTGAAATAAAGATTATGATGATGCTTATAATATTCGCACTACTAGGAATCAGGCTTCCTCTAGGCGACAGGGAGTGGGAAGTAATCGACCGCGCGGGCTCAGTGCAGATTGGTAGATGTCACATGTCTTTGAAATGTCGGTTCTAGGTTATGCTGGCTCTTTTTTTTTTGGATGGGAAATCATCAAATGACTTCTCCCGCTCTGGGCGGAGCGGAAGGGCGTGTCAGACTTTTACTGACTAAAACCCACCCGTGTTCCTCCAGTTGCCCATGTGCTAGGGTCACGGTATCTCTTTCGAACAATCTCGCGACCCTGGCAGAATGCTGGCTCCTTCACGATGTTTTCTTTCACCGTTTTGTGGCTCCCGCACGATGTTTTTCTTCACCCTTTTGTGGCTCCCTCACGATGTTTTCCTTCACCGTTTTTAGAGTAGCGGTGGTGAAATTATTTACACAAAGTAAAGCGCCTATCGGGGTTCGAACCTGCGATGTACAACTCGTAAGTCACAGTCGTTACCGCTGAGCCACCATTGCTCTGAATTAAAGATTCAGAGCTACTCCTAACAAAATCTGATTTCAGTTCTAACTTAAAGGTTAGAACTAAGTTTTTGTCACTATTTTGCATTTCTATAACGGTTCTAAATTAAATTTAAAACTGGGTCGGTAGTTTTAACTTCGCTGTAACGGGCTGCAGATACCGCGTCTATTTCTATTTGCAGGAAAGACACATCAGAGTCTATATAGTCTCTGCAATCGCGACTCATTTAGAGAATATTAACATCATGACAGGGGCTTGTTCCCAACATACCTATGCAGTACGTATGGAAAAAGTAAAGAGGTATAAAACATTATACTACAAATAGAGACCAATTAGTTTAACTAGGTTTCAAACTGACGAAAGTAGTCTTTCTCAGGTTCTTTTCTAGGTTACTGTTTAAAATGTGTCATAAAAATACTACCGAATGGAACAAAATTTAAATCATTTATAAAAGGCATATTATTCAGAGAGGACAAGTTGCGGGATTACATCTATACTAATATTATAAAGCTGAAGAGTTTGTTAGTTTGTTTGATTGAACGCGGTAATCTCAGGAACTACTGGTCCGAATTGAAAAAATATTTTTGTTTTGGGTAGCCTTTTTATCGAGGTAGGCTATAGGTTATATAACATAACGCTACAACCAAGAAGAGCAGAGCAGTAATGAAAAATGTTGCAAAAATGGGAAACATCGTACGGGTAGGCGATTCGACGCGACAGGAAGGGTCGGGGGAACAAGAAATTTAACGCGGATGAAGTCGCGGGCAGAAGCAAGTAACTGATAAAATTATTACCACAATTAATTAATTTGAAAATACTGTTCGAGCTGCTGACGATTGTAAGACTACCTTTACATTGCAGAAACTCAATCTACTTTGTATTATTAAAATGGCATAGCAAAGATGTAAGTACTATGTTTTATAACGATAATATTTACTGTGTGTTTAACATTTTAAGTAAAAAAAAGATTTCATTGCCATTAATATGCACGCCTGTGCAGCTGAGATTGTCACGGATACTTACATATAAATCTCGGTAATGACAGCTCGTGGGTTAGATCATTTAGTTCCCTTCAAAATTCTTGAACTGAATGGTTCTGACTTATGTGACATATTCATGAATGACTCTGTTGGGACTGGTAACCTCCAGGCTGCTACAGCTTACTTTAAATATTTAATTTTGAATTCATTTTATATATTTCTGCTTTACTCCGGACGCTTTTAACGTGCACGATTTTTTACTTTGATCTCACGTATAGTTATAAATTCAACATTAATGATGCAACTTATATTTAGTAACAAATAATTTACAAGTGTCCATGGAGTTTTTTTTTACCATTGTTCTCTATTGGATCTTATTATGCTTTAGAATCAACAACTACCTAGTATGACCGACTATTTTTGACAATTTAAATAACTTTAAGTGGTTTGATTGGATAACTGCTTTTAGTCTAAGTACCTGATCAAACAGCCTTGTTTTGTAAAAGGAGTTTTATCTTACCCAAAGTACGTAAAATTTCGATTTCGAGAATCAACCGGTGCACCCTTAACATAATATAATAATGTTATAACAACAAGCAATATTGTCTGAACATCCGCCCATCCTTACTCGAAAAGTTAGGAAGTTTTGCACTTGCCAAAACTAAAATTAGTACCGAGTTACCGGCTGGAAATGCGAGTGAGATAAACTGAAGATGTCGAACGGAATTTGTTTATCGTTGAGTGCTGTTTATTAAATGTGTTTTGAGACGCCCAATTTGAATGGTTATGTGCCTTGCTGTTTATTACATTACTCATTCATTTAAACCGACGAAAAAAAGAGGCGGTCTGACCATCATAAATTCGAAAATTCTTTTTTGACGTTAAAGTCTATTTGCTGAAAATAATCGGGCGTAAAAAGAATTGACCTGTCTAAAATCTTTGAAAATCTATGAATCAAGGAACGAGATGGTTAACCAGCAGATCGTAAGCTTTTGATAGATTGGTGGTCCCTATTAAGCAAACTATAAATTCATCATCATCATCATTTCAGCCGTAAGAAGTCTACTGCTGGACTTGAGCCTCCTCCATGCACCGCCAATTTGACCGGTACATTTTTTGGGGGGATTTGCCATAATCGCCACGCTTGGCAGGCAGCTTGGCGTTCGCAGTTTGGTGGTAAAATGCATAAAGAACGCTGCTGCCCATTCCCTAGTAATTCCTTTAGTCGCCTCTTACGACACCCACGGGAAGAAATGGGGTGGTGTTATTCTTTATGTCCGGCACCACACGGTATATATATAAATATAAATTACCAACTCGAAATAAAATTCTAAGTCGTGACGCCCATTAACCCACACTGGGACCGCGTGCTGGACAATAGCGAGGGCTGCTACGATTACAGCTTACAGGCCTTCAATCTGTGAGAGACCTAGAGGTATCTCTCTCACAGATTAGAGGCCTGTATCCCAACAATGGGAAAGTTGTAGGCTGATTAACATGCTTACACTCCAATAGTAACAAGATCCACAAAGCACCAAAACGAGTAATAAATACATATCTTAGGACAACCAACACACCGTTATCTGATCCCCTACTAGGCAGAGCCTGTACTATGGTAACCAGACAACTGATAAATATACTTATATATTTCTAAATACAGACATATTATAGATAACCACCCAGGACAAATCTTTGTGTGATGAGCACGATCATTTGTACTGTGTCTGGGTGTAATTTATCTATATTATAATATGTATGTATTTAGAAATATATAAGTATGTTTATCAGTTGTCTGGTTGCCATAGTACAGGCTCTGCCTATTTTGGGATCAGATAACGGTGTGTTGGTTGTCCTAAGATATTTATTAGATATTTATCTATATATATAAAATTCAAAGTCCTGAGTGACTTACTGACTGACTGACTGATATATCAACGCAAAGCCTAAACCGCTGGTCCTAGAGACATGAAATTTGGAGAGTGTATCCTTTGTAAAAAGTAGGTATCCACTAAGAAAGGGTTTTTTGAAATTCCATCCCTAAGGGGGTGAATTGGGGGGTTGAATTTTCACGCGGGCGAAGCCGCTGACGGAAGCTAGTTTATTATAAATTACACCCAGACACAGAACAAATGATCGTGCTCATCACACAAAGATTTGTCCTGGGTGGGAATCGAACTCACGACTTCAGTCTTAGCAGTCAGGGTCACTAACCACTAGACTAACAGGCCAGTCAGTAAATAAAGACTTTTAAAATCACGGGTACATCAATAGAACATCCACGCATAACGTCACTATTTACTTAGTCAGTGTTACTTAAACCTTGCTAAGTTACCTTATAGTTTTGTCCGCTGATTGAGCTGTTATTATACAGAATCAGTTTTTATCCAGTGCACAAACTGTAACCATGAATTCAGCATATCATTCTAGACCGCACCGGATAAAAACTTATCCTGTATAGTTTGTGCCGATATGAGAGGATGAACAAACTTTCCAAATTACCGCGTTTTTTGGATTGCTACAAAGCCATGCTGTATTACTAATTTACCACGCCACAATCAAACTTGTACCGTTACGCATCTTTCCGATGGTTAATGTCAAATCAAAAAGTTCCCGAAGTGTCTAAAATACGAGAACAATACTCATTTCAAATGCGGGTGCACTGCATGGTACGGTAAAGTCTTTAGCCACTGTTGCGCACAATACGCTCGATATACGAACATCGCAATAAGAACATCATCCTCCATCATCATCGTTTCAGCCGAAACACGTCTACTGCTGCACATAGGCCTCCCCCAATTTGGGAGGTTTGCCATAATCGCCACGCTTGGCAGGCAGGTTGGCGATCGCAGTATGGTGGTAAAATGCATAGAGAACCCTGCTGCCCATTCTTTAGTAAGTCCCCTTAGTCGCCTCTTACGACACCTACGGGAAGAAATGGCGTGGTACTATTCTTTACGCCCGACACTACACGGAACAAAGTAACTTAATTATTACGAACATATTTTGTGTTTTTAAATATTTATAGAACGCTATGCAATGTGTCTGGTCACCGGTGTCCGACCAGTTAAGGCGAAGCAATATGATCAACTAGCTTTTGCCAGCAGTTTCACCCGCGTGGAGGTCGGAAAATATCCCGCAGAAACTTACTACCGGGATAAAAAGTACCCTATGTGTTATTCCAGGTTATAAACTATCTGTGTGCCAAATTTCATCTAAATCGGGTCAGTAGTTTTTGCGTGAAAGAGGAACAAACATCCATGCATCCGTACATCTATACATCCATACATACAAACTTTCACGTTTATAATATTAGTAGGATTTTATCGACAAATCCACCATAATAAAGCATTATTCCCTTACTGTTTTGAAATGGCGGCCATTTTTTTTTCTGAGTGCGTTTGGGTTCATTTATTTTGCCTACTTACTTTACTGATATTAGAGATCCTACAGGCATAAAAGTGGTTTCGTTCGATAGCTACAAAAGTAAAAAGTTTATCAAAAACTACCATTAAAACCTAAAAAAATACAGGAAACTAAAAAAGTGTGAAATTTTTGGTTATTCTTTTACTGTTTTGAAATGGCCGCCATTTCATAACAGTAGGGGCAAAATGGCTTATTATGGTGGATTTGTCCATAAAATCGATCATATTGCTTCGCCTTAACGGGTCGGACACCGGTAACCAGACACACTGTATATGGTTCCGATAATTTTGGGCTGTTAAATTTTAACCAACTTTAACGCTGAGTAGACTGTTTTCATCACGGGATGAGCTATTTTTTAACTGCTAATAAGATATATGAAACAGCTTTCAGTGGTTAGCTTCATTACCGGTCAGGCTTCTCTAGGAGAGCGGAACATTGAGGGACCGGATAGGCATGACATGGACAATCGGATTTTTCGGCACAAAATCTACGTTAAAAAATGTTCCTACAAGGAAAAAGTTAATTAGTGTAGGAAGGTGTATGCTCTAAGTATTTCCTGGTTCTGTAGCTACGCTCGAAGTCTTGACCGTGACGTCTTTGGATAGACTTACGGATTTTGCTAGATCATTTTGATCAACTTATAATCATTGTATTGGTGAATTTAGACCTCTTAATGAAAGCTTATAGTAGATTTAATGTATCAATCATAAAACTAATTTATCTCTCATTGCTTCAGTTTCAATTCTTTTACCTGTTGTGGTATTGTAATTTTATTTTAGGTGCATTGTCTTCCCATATAATTATGTCAATATTGTATACTAATATTGAAAAACATTACAACGTAGAGTTTCTTGCCCATTGGAAGGAGCGACTAGAATCAATTATATTTTTAATTTAAATGTTGACGTTTTAAAATGCCTTTTTTGTGCCTCTTTGAAATAAATGCTTTGACTTTGACTTTAATAACAATAAACAGCCTGCGTACCCAACGTCAGATGGATGCGCAGTATTATGTTTTTCTCAGTAAGTACTTTTGACAGCAAAGTTTGAAAGTAAGTTAAGTATAACAGAATACTCAGTGAATTACCTAGAACAACAGCGATTCACCCAAAAAGTCATTGCATCTACACAATGGATTTAATAAAACATAATTTGAAATTGTATGTAAAAAATAACTAAATAAAATTCTGCCTTTGTACCTTTTTTGTGTGCGAGAAGTTTAAATAAATAAATAAATTAAGTATATCAATTCAATTAATTATTAATCTCATTTATTCGTCTACGGTCTAGTCGTAGGTGGAGAAAGGTGACCTTTTCTGATACGTAATAACAAAATAACATGTTAGTATTGCACCACTGTTATTGGAATACTGGATAAAGAAATAAACGTAACTATGGCATACTACGACTCAGTCTTTCGAAAACTTACCTGCCATCGAGAAAAGTAATCGTATAATATGTAGTCGAAAGTAGTTAAAAGAGTAAATTAAAAAACAGTACCAGAAAATCCATCTACATCGACCGAAATGAAACAAAAAACACTGCTGAAGAAAATACTTAACTTTTTCAAGGAAAACTTTCACATAAGTTTCGTAATAAAGAAATGAACACAATAAAGTACGTAAATAATGAAAAACAACGCCACCACACACGATAACTGGAGTCTAAGTAACTGTTGTGAAAACCTCATGGTGTTTGGGACTGACGTAACTTCGATAGAAAATAATTGGTAAACTTGTAGACACGGCGGCGATTTGCGCGCGAAACCCGGCTGACAAACAGACGACCGGTCTAAGCGGGATCTAATTGTTTACTGTCTTCCCAATGTATGGAAGGCAAGAACGAAGTTGGCCGGCGCATGCGTACTGCGATTCACCTATGATATTTAGTGACGAAACTCGGGATTTAATTAATAATTTGACCATACTGACCTTCTGTTTAGCTGTAATAATAGTATTATGTTTACAACAAGCCATTCCCACCTAATTATTTAAATAGTTATCGACTAAATTAAGTTTTAGATGAAGAAATATCATTTTCGGAATATTTTCTGCAAATTTTGTTTTTAAATCAAAAATATAAGTTTATTAATAATTACAAAATGTTACTCACTCTTGTTTTACGGCTTGTGGGGCTGAGTCACAGAAATGTCACCAAAATACTTTGGTCAACTCCCTTAAATTATTTTATTTTGAATTATTATAGAATACGCACAAAATGATACTAAGATAGACTAACTAAGGTCTTCAACTAGTATGTTCAATTCATTAAATATACGGTGCCGAAACGTAGACACTGACACTCGGGTTGTTCGACAAATTCAAGGTCGCTCAGTACGCTATATATTGTGGATATATGTTCGGGTTACTTTGAAGGTTATGATCCGAAATATGACTGTCCGTTATCTTCGTTTGCAGAGATAGCAAGCTGAAGTGGTAGTGAGCTAGCCATGTTTGTCAAGGAGCTATTAGCTAATAGAGTCCAACTAGGTGGGCTAACAACCTTAAAAAGGTGGCTGGGGCAAACACAATGCGTATAGCAATGGACCAGCTGTTGATGACGCAGTGACAAAGAGAATATAATTGCGCAGTGATGACGAAAATGCCCAGCAGTGGCCTGTGACAAGGTGAGTTTATTGACCACCACCATTCTGTGTTATGTAACCAATCATCTGTGTGTGATGACGTAAATTTCGTGATAATTGTTGTATCCAATCTGTCATTAGGCTACTGCTGGGTAATAGTAAGAAGGATACTAGTAACTGTAAGCCTGTATTATCCCACTGTTGGGCATGAGTCATTAGGTTCAGAAACCTATTCTAAACTACCTAGTTACCAGTGTAACAGATTATTCTTACCCTTTATCAGCCTACTACTGGATAATAGTAAGAATGATACTGATAACTTACTGTCAGCTGGTATCATCCCACTTGCTTGCTGTGCAAAATCGAAGCAGTAGTACTAGCGGACGATGATATGTGACGCCGTGGGTCGAGGGCCAAAATTTCACGTGGACGTAGTTGCGGGTAGAAGCTAGTACATCGATATACGTCATGTTCTCCAAATGCAAAATAAATTTAAGTTTGCAATCGAAATAACTATACGTCCAAATTTACGATTATCGAACATTAACCTTCACTTTGATTGGTTTGCGAGTATCAAAATATGTCGCTTATATGGCCGTATTATTTTGTTGCGTTGACTGTGAAGCTTAATGTAGATTTCCACGGGACCGTAATAGACCTTCATAGTTGGTATTCATTTCAATTTGACACGTAAAAGATTCTTGATAGACAAACAGACGCACAATTAAATGATCCTATAAGGGTTCTATATTTTCCTTATGAGCTACGGTATCCTAGTAAACAGATAGATTTCGATAACATTTACGGGTATTAGTATCTAAGCTGTGCAGTGGTAGCCCACCGCTAATAGTTCTGACACGAGCTGTAGCGCGCTGTGTCGCGGGTTCCAACCTGGGCAAGCTTTGTACTATGTGTAGATCATTTTATCACCAGTGCTCTCCAAACAGTAAACGGAAACATCGTAATGAATTCGTCATGTCCCAACCAAACATTCGAAAACATCAGACATTTACTACGGACTGTAATATACCACGCAGCCCAGTGCAGGTTCACTGGGATGCGTGGTATATTACAGTCCATTCTCTCTCGCAGAGGGGAGGCCTGTGTCCCAGCAGTGGGAATATTATAGGCCGATTATCTTAGTAACCGCCTTCTAATAGTTATAAAATTGTTGCTATGCTGATAGCTGACAATAACACCGCACGAATAATTATGTAAAGTGCTGCGAGCATGCCATAATAATGTTATCATGTTTTACATGTTGTATACCCCGTGGATATGGCCAATGCCGAGCTAATTTCTCGTTTCAAGTAATCGATTGGCACTTAGTTTCGTTATGATCGATCGACACAGTTCGCCACTACGGCCGATGAAATAGAATCCACTTTGGCAGTCTCGTCTTCTTTTACACATGTTATAATGTCGCGCTTCGTGTCTGTGTTTGTGATCGCGTTGATATTTAAAACTACGCAACGGATTTTGATGTGTGATTTGTGAATAGAACTGTTAAAATTAAATGCGTATTTCCCATCCTCGCATATGATGGTCAAACATAGTCTTTGACAAATCAGCAGAGGTCTACGCTCGAGGTTTGTCAGAGAGCTATAGAAGGGAATATTCTGGGAATCTAACTAACATATCTGGTTAGGAGTACGACCATCCGTTACATTAAAAAGATAATTGATGTCATTTAAAAAGCTGTTACGCTAAAATTAAATTACCTGGACACACATGCTGCATATCCGATGAAAAATGGCCAAACTTACGACCGGGAACTTAATAGGTTTGTCTTAATCACAAGCGACGTCGCGGTAAGCCCAGCCGGGGATAGTGGGATGAACTGGACTGCTTCAACATATCATATCATATCATGTCTTTAGCAGCTGTAAAAAGAGAGAATTGGAAGGAGGGTAGAGAGGCGTTTGCTCTGCAGTAAGGCATGGGTTTTTAATAATAATAATGGTATTAAAATAACACGTTATACAGAAATGTCAACGTTTTGTCAAGTGGCTAAAAACGTGAGTAGCAGTGGAAGGTCACTGATGTAGTATAAAACAAAGTCACTTTTTGTAGTATACTTTAGATGAATTAAGTAGTTCTAACTACTTAATTCATCTAAAGTATACTGTCACAGTGACTTTTGATGCAGTTTTATACCATCACTAAAGCGTTGATTGTGGACACTCCGCAATCAACGCAATCAGTTTTATTATACTTACTTCTTTCTGTCCGCGGTTCGTCATTCATGGCTGCACTACAGGGACCAAAAGTAGCATATGTCCTTCCCTAGGATGTGGAATTTTTATCGAAATCCTTTTAGTGGGTCAGGCGTAAAAAGGAACACAGATACTTTTGATCTTATAATATAGTTTGGATGTACCTATTGTGTATACATTAATATTGACATTAGACTAAGCAAAGAAAACTTGATCTTTTGAGCTGCCGCCATTGCAACCGTGCCAAGTATGGCAGGTTATAAGTTCTGCATAAGTTACAAAACTTACTTAAATTTTCGACACCTGTCTAATCTCGCTTTAACACGATATTATTAAACAAACACATACATACTCGAACGCATTCTTCCCAGTGGGGTAATCAAAAACTACAAAATGCTACCTGTTATGATCCTTACACACTCCTTTGGCCTCGTTCACGTTCACACATCTGTTAATACACGCACGCCTGTTGCGAGCATTGCGCACCTGACCTTTCTGTAGAACATTATCAATAAGGTCACTATAATGTCTTTCTAGATACTTTTTGTTAGCCCTTCATTCATCCTCTCAACATGACCAAACCTCGTATCATTGTTTGTCACAACATCTTATTTTACGGTGCAGCGTTTTCTTTTCACATTATTCTTCAGCCACACTGCATATGTTTCGCGAGGAACTCATTTCTATAGCATTTACTATACTGTCTTGTTTTTTTTTTTTTGCCAAAGCTAAGATTCTCTTCCATATTTAAGCGTACACCTAAAATTATAAAACCTGTATTTTGTTTTTTTTACAAAAACGTTGTGCAGTTTCGTTTATCGTTTATCTATATCGCAAACAAGTTCTAAACTGTTCTATTTTTATTAAATTTCAATCAAAGTCGATGTCAACTATTCTAGCAATGTATAAAGTGAACTGTAAAACCAGTTGTAAAGACTATGTAGTTGTATTCATAACTTGTCCAAAGGGGGTAATTGCGTATTACACTATCAGTAGGAATTGGTTTCATTTTGACAGTTCTGCAACATTCATGGCGTTGTTTACGTTGCTAAGCAAACAATTTATTCGAACATATGAAAGAATGGATGACAAATACGTGGGACACTCAGAAAGTTTTGCAAAAATAAAAAGAAGTGTTCTATAAGTATTTTTTTTTAAATCTTTTCAAAATTTTCAAAGTTCAAAGTCTTTTCAAAGTTTCTTGCGTCTGAACCAGTTTTCGATACACTTTTTCCAGTCCGCCGCAGACACTTCGTTTACAGCCTGCTCGAACGCTGATAGCGCATCTTCCGGCGACGAAAATTGTATCCCTATGAGCTGATTTTTAATTTTTGGGAATAAAAAGAAGTCACGCGGTGCTAGGTCAGGGCTGTAAGGAGGGTGACCCAGAAGTTTGACCGGCGTGCCGTCCAAGAAGTCCCTCGTTTCAAGCGCGGTGTGCGTGGGCTCGTTGTCGTGGTGGAGCAGTAGCCCGCGGAGCCCTGTGTTTGGTCGTTTGTTGCTCACTACAGAGAAAACTTCTACCAAGCATTTGGTAGTTTACCATTCGGCGTTGATGCTACTTTGGTTCCGTAAAAGGATTGACACCAAGTAGGCAGTCAAATTGAAAAAGCTCGCGATCAAAATCTTCCCCCCGCTTCTAGATCGCTTCACTTTGGTAGGTGTTGATTCGTTTTCAAACACCCAAACCGTCGACTAGCGCTTCGTTTTTAGATCGTATTGATAAATCCAGGACTCATCACCTGTAATAATGTCGTAAACACGCCGAGACGAGCCTGCTTCAAATTTGTTTATCATATCACAGCACCATTCCACCCGGCCCTGCTTCTGAGCATCGGTGAGGTTGTTTTCCCGGCGCAAATCCATTTTCCAATGAGACACGATAATTTAATTAACTCGCAAAAAATATGGAGGGAAATTTTGAAATTGGAACGTACCTATTTTTACTTATAAATAATCATTATTTTTATAATAGTTTATAACTGGCCAGTCTCTCCTACAAAAAAGCTTTTTTTCGCAATATTTTCTGAGTGGCCTGGTATGCTTCAAAATTATTCAAATTCTGATTAATAGCTTGCTACGCAATTAGGGTGCAGTACAAAGGGGTTTACATTACCAAGTCTATAACAACGTCAATTCGTCATGTATGTCACATGTTTTGTGCACGCCATATTTGTAACTAGACTATTACAAGACTTGTCAAATGCTAATGTCACTATGTGGATGTGGATAAAAACACATAATAATCAGCCAGAAAACAAATGAATACGATCATTTTTGCGCGAAACAGAAGGCCAAATTTTGTAATTAAAAACGTACAAAATCTAGTCGCAATCCAGTCTCATCTCGGCGACACTCAAATGTCAAAAACTTGTCAAAAATGTACGGAAACTCGAGATATTTTTGACAGATTGTGACTTATGTGTTCTTAAAATTACAAGGATAATAAATTATTTTATCTACTCTCGTATTGTAAATTACGAGTTTATATTGACATATGCTGTCAACCAATATCAATAAAATTTCTTTTTCTTATGGGACGTAACGGGTCGTATCATTTTTATGGCATTAAAACACTATTTTTATTCTTTTAAAATTGATATTTTATTAGATTCAGTCCCAATGTAAGAGAGTAGATAAAGTACCGTATGAAACTGCACTTAACTATTAAAACACTCGACTGTTATTATTTAAAACCGCCTTTATGTGCTCTATCAAAGTATAGTTTTATGGAGTCAAGAACCACGCCTAGGTCGCTTCTATGGTGGGTCACCATATATAGTCATCGGACCGATCGAAACAGAGGTCACAGTCTCTTTCAAAGTCCAGATAAATATAAATGCATATTGTGGGTAGTTTTGTAAAATAATAAAAAATGAACTATTGTAAAACAGCTTTTTGATTTAATTGATGAATTAAACACGTATTTTCATACACCTACGAAATTTCACTTTATTCTAAATCTTATTAAGTCTATGAAGAGCTAGGTATGTTGTGTTATTTCTTTCTAGAAACATGCATGATCGATGGCCCGATTATCCACACGCGGCTCCGAGATTAAAATTGAACTCGACCTCATGAATTGGGACTCCGTTTAAGTGCAAAACTAGTTCATCGGGGCACCAACTTCTGATCGGCTACACAACTTGTATCGAACTTCTAATTGATAGCTTGAAACTTATTCATTGATGCACATAATACTATATAATTCAGAAGGTAGCTGAGGTACACTCAGCTTCAAAAAGACGTAAATCAACAGGAATTAATTTAGTTGTCTAAAACTTTAGTCTGCTCTTTAATATTGTGTTAATGTGGGCCATAAAACTTATTACACTATCAGTCCATCTGCTTAGCCTTTTCCCGATATTGGGCTACCCTATGGTGAAATTTCTCTTTAGTTATTAAAAAAAAAAGCTTCTAGTCTTTCCTCGCTAAAGCGTATCGTTTTACTCAATACCTGTATTGTGGAAGTCAGATAGGCAGAGTTCCACGTAAAATACTGGTATGCAGCTGCATCCAGTTACACTGAAAGCCCAACACACAGCCGACATTGTTGAGAAAAGGCGTGCAAGCGATGTGTTAATACCTAACTACGTAAGCCTGCATCTAAGGAACTGCACACCTGACAGTCCAAGCTTTTTAATACCACATTTCTCTTTGACTCGCTTATCTAATGTCCACACTCGTCGGCGTTTCTTCTCTTCAAAAATGTTTTGTAACTAACTAGCTTCTACCTGAGTTTGGCGGCGCGGAAGTCAACTATACCGAAAAACACCTTATAGTATTGCACTTTTAGTTTTAGTTATTGGTACTTGTTAGTATTGAAAGAACGGTTTTAATCAGATTAGTACTTATTTTTAGAGACTATTACACACAAAATTTTTGCTGCCCTGACCCTTCCCGTCGCATCGAATTGCCTGCTAGTTTTCGTCCATTTTTCGTTGCTGCTCCGCTCCTTTTGATTGTAGCGTAATATTATGTAGCCTATAGCTTTTCTAAATAAATAGGCTACCCAAAACAAAAAGTTTTTATTTATTCGGACCAAAAGTTCCTGAGATTACCGGGTCCAATCAAACAAACTCTTCAGCTTTATAATATTAGTCATCATCATTTTAGCCGTAAGGCGTCCACTGCTGGACTTAGGCCTCCCGCAATTTGGGGGGCTTTGCCATAATCGCCACGCTTGGCAGGCGAGTTGGCGATCGCAGTATGGTGGTAAAATGCATAGAGAACGCTGCTGCCCATTCTCTAGTAAGTCCCTTAGTCGCCTTTTACAACACCCACAGGAAGAAATGGGGTGGTGTTATTCTTTACGTCCGGCACCACACGGTATTATAATATTAGTATAGATTACTTATCATGTAATTTAAAAATGAATTAATATAAACATATACTCCCACTTTCTTCCCATGGGGGTAGGGACAAACTACAGGCTGCCATATGTTACCATTCTTAGTTACTTATGTTGCTTCATTTACGTTCATAGATATATCTGGTTACACACGCACGACGGTTGCGATTCCTACGCAGCTGACCTTTCTTACGAAAGTCACCAATAAAGTCACGTCCTTCTAGGGCGTAGATACTTTTTGATAGTCGTATTTAATTCAACCTCTTAACATGATCAAACTATGTAAGCATATTCTCTTTTCAATGTTTGTCACATCTTCTAAGCCGCACCGTTGCCTTATCACATCATTGCTCAGTCTATTCATACTAAAATCACACATGCTTCGTTGCATTTCTCGCATGTCGCATTGCATGTTCATCCACCTAGTGTGTGCAAACGAGACTGCTTTGTGTGAGATAGGCTCAGTGTTTGATTTAAATTATTCTTTTAACATTTAAATGTGAAAGTTTGTCTTTAGTATAATGTATCTTTGGATGTTTATAACTCTATCAAGCAAAAACTGTTGATCTGTTTAAAAGAAAATTTGTCAAAAAGATACTTTACAACCCTGGTTAATAGATACATTATTAATAGTTTTTTGTCGTGATAGTAATTTTCCGTGGGACAGTTATGAACCTCCACGCGGGTAAAGTCGCTGGTAAAAGCTGGTTCAGAATAGTTATTGAAACAGTGTGTTACAATAAAACCTTTGGTTCCGGACGTTAATAATAGCAAGATCCCATCTCTTTCCGTGGGTAACATAAAAGGCGACTAATGGACTTACTACAGAATGGGCAACAGCGTTCTGTATGCAGTTTACCAGCATTGTACGTTTTTTTTTTATTATAATCATCACTCATAATTATGAATGATGATTATAATAATATATACAAAATAATGCAGTTTGGGTAGTCATAAATCTTTAAGTACACTTCGGTTTTCCTTTTCAAGTTAAATAAAAAATCACACGTTACTGAAAAACTTTCATAAAATACCCGACTGCGTGACAACAAAGATAGTGTAAGGATTTTTCACGCGAACTTATGTTTGATTCTTGATATCCTCGAAGTATTGTAATCCTTGATGATACATTTTCAAGTAGTTAGATGCAGTTAGTGGTACTTTGTTCATTCATTTTATATCAGCCGAAAGATGTCCTTTGCTGGACACAGCCTAGGCTTCTCTCAAAAGATGGGTTTTGCCATAATCACCACGCTTGGCAGGCGGGTTGGCGATCGCAGTATGGTGGCAAAATGTAAATGGAGCGCTGTTGGTCATTCTGTAGCAAGTCCCTTAGTCGCCTTTTACGGCACCCACGGGAGTAAATGGAGATGAAATCTAAGATTGCACTAAAGTAACTGCCACCTCTTTTATCTTACTGCTGGAAAAGAGATCAAGCTTAGAACATTTTGCTTGCAATAGGGTATTTTCTTAAACTAGTTAACAGAACACTTGGCATGTGGCAATACATGTAGACATCTTCATCACTCCGCCAAATTCGATCAACCGCCTTTTCGTTAACATTAGGGGTATTCGGTCCCCATACCGTCCCCATTGTAATGGGGCACGATAGCATCACTATTTATTGCTGACGTTTTCAATTTCGGGATAAAACTGAACTGTTTGAAGAAACCCCAATCACACTTTGGAATGGTTATCGCTGAGGTCGTTACAAGAAAAGCCTTACTGCACAAGTTTTAAACTATTTCAAAACAGGAGGTCTTATAAACAGTACCTACATGATATGAATCACGGCATTAAGTGTACTACAAAGCAGAAATCAGGAAAGGTGTAAATTGGCGTTATGCTGAAAAGGCATGCCAAAAGCTATCATGGAAGAAATATTATGACATAAAAATATATGACATATATTATCACCTTCAGATTAATTTATACTTGCACTTCATAATTTGTTCGACTAAGAGATCACTAACATTTTGAATGTAACTGAGCTTGAAAAGGCATGACATGTACCCGCTATGACGGAAATATTCTATTTGAAAGTTGCTCATTATCGCTCCTTGTTTGTGCCAGGCTAATGTACTTACTGCTTTTCACTATTATCTCTTAAACCTATTCAATAAATATGCACATCAGAATTATTACACAATTATACAAATTTTGTAAAATGTGTTCTGTCACAGACTACAGGATTCTCCTAGTTTGAAGGCTGTCCTTCAAACTGACCCCTGTCTTACTCATCTGTAATAGCCGTACCTATCTATAACTGAGACAATATTGATGTTACCTAGGCTAAATCTATTGTTAAATAAATAATAACTTATTTTACACAA
Source organism: Aporophyla nigra (assembly GCA_947507805.1). NCBI lineage: Eukaryota > Metazoa > Arthropoda > Insecta > Lepidoptera > Noctuidae > Aporophyla > Aporophyla nigra. Next base: position 3,212,480 of record OX382291.1, on the reverse strand, counting down.
AAAAAATCGCCATTTTTACCATCGCAACAAAAGTATCTTGATCAGCATAGTTCTATCTTGATATTAAGTTACAACTGTGCTGACCCTTAGGTGCTAATATAACAAAAGCAATACACAGGGCCATATTGCAATCCTTTCTGATATTGCAGTTTCGGTTTCAAGAGCAATTAACGACGTCTTCATAATAAACTATTGTGTGAAAATTCCAAAGAAATATTTTTGCCGCGTCGCGACGTCGCTTCGTCGCAACCACGCGTCGCGCCAACAATATTTCGTTTCCGATAGAACAAATTCCACGAAGGTTTTACAATTTCTGTGAACACTTAACTTTGGAAAACTCTACTAGAGTCGTGTCGTGCTATCGCGTAGCTTTTGTCTGCCGGAGCCTGTAAGTATTTATAATACGCTTGCACATACACATTTTTATATAATATAATAGAGGGAGAAAGGACATCATGAAATCGACACTCTTTTATAAACGGATATTATGACTTCTTGTAATCTAACTATATAGCTTGCGTTTTTCCACAGCAAGGCAAAAGCCTCCCCTCCCCTTTTCTACACAATTATATCTTTGACTAGTGCTGGCCACTTTTTCGATAGGAATCAAGGTCGTCGGCATCTTCGCCTCGGCCTGCTGCGATGGCGTCATTCGGTCAGTGTGACCCAATTGATGGTTCTATTAGTCCATTTGTCATATTACATGCGGAAGAAATATCTGGCTGAGCGGCTTTCTGAGCACGTCCGTGATCATGGTTTTGGCGCGTAGTGTTGTGTTAATAGTGTTAATAATACAGTTCAAAATTCGAAACCAGAGTACTGCGCTCCATGGCTCGCTAGCAGAGCTCGAGCTGGGACCTCTGCTGAAGTATCAAAAACCAAATTTGAGCACCGTATGTAGAAATGGGAGAACATAATGTTGGTATCTAATAAAACCAGCCATACTATTTTGATCCAAATAAACAAGATTTAGTGGCAGTGTCAAAATGTTAAACATTTATGAAATTTCAAATTTAGTGCAATAATTCGTTCTTTAACTGTTAGTTAAGGTACAGTTTTAATGTTGCTTTCATTCTGTAACACCAGTCCAACAATACCGGTAATCCATATTCTTTAATAAAAATCTTCTCGCGAAGACGCCATTTTCTTCTGTTTAAAAAACATAACATCATAGTTTAGTTAATGGTATCAACCCCGACTTACGAGTTTGTAGGTCGTGAGTTGAAACCCCGGCAGTTACTTTGCGTAATTTCATCACCACAGCTCTCTAAATGGTGAAGAAGTACAACGTGAGGAAAGTGACATGTCCTAGGTCCAAAATTTGAAGACATGTGACATCCGCCAACCTGCACTGGGTCTGCGTGGTGGATTATGGCTCACTCCCTTTCATAAGGACGAGGCCTGTATCCCAGCAGAAGAAACTTTATTTGTTGATTATGCTTATCCTGGTGCGCAGTCGGGTAAAAAGGTTACAACTGGCTTATTATTAAAATAAACACAACATCACGCCTTGTTTCCCAGAATGGTTGGGTAGAGGTGTACCTATAGTACACCCACATTTTGCCTGTTATGTTTGAGTCCCATGTAATAGGGGGCGAGCTTATTGCCATCAACCGGGCACGAATCCAGTCTCCTGGCTGCTACTGAGAAATTCCAGATGGAAAACCCAATAACACTTTGCCCGGCTTTGGCTTATTAATATTTAGGAAAAACCATGTCACTAACATTAAAGGCTACATAAAAATAGAATTTTTACTTAAATATTATTTGTTGTAATGGCTGCGATTTTACCGATTCGGCATGGAACAACTATTTGTGTGACCTACCTAATGGTTCTCCCAGGTTTGAGGTGCATCAACATCATCTTAGTAAAGTGCTAAAACATAGACACGACAGGCGACTGAGGAACGTGGTAGTGGAGTTCAGAAAGGCAGTCGTTCCATGTCAAAATCTGGTATTCAGTTGCATCTGGATGAACTGGAAATCGGCCTCAATAAAGTTGAGAAGCTAGACCAATTATGACGTTGATTATAGACGCAAGAGATATTCTTGACGTAGAGCAAAATTATAATAAAAAAGAAACACTTTCCATCGAACATTTACCATCCAGCAAAACTCCTATAATCACCTGAAAAAAACCTAGTCATCGATAGAGCACACCTACATTCTTTGTGATAACATAACACATACATTCTTGTCACAAAAACTTAATACATAACACCCCTCACTCACTACTTACATACTCCTAAACAAAAACTATACACTGACACATAGTTAGAAACCTTTTATTTTGTTTTAATTATTTTTTTCTTTTTAATTATTAGTCTGCGCCCACAGTCCTTACTTTTGTAGTTATCTTCGTTTCTTTTTTAAATATGTGTCCTCTAAGTTTTCCAAATAAACGTTTATTTATTACTAGCTTTTGCCAGCGGCTTCGCCCGCGTGGAGGTCGGAAATTATCCCGCGGGAACGTACTACCGGGATAAAAAGTACTCTATGTGCTAATCCAGGTTATAAACTGTGTGCCAAATTTCATCCAAATCTGTTCAGTCATTATTGCGTGAAAGAGTTATAAACATCCATACATTCATATATACAAACTTTCGCGTTTATAATACTAGCTTTTGCTAGCGGCTTCGCCCGCGTGGAGGTCGGAAAATATCCCGCGGGAACGTACTATCGGGATAAAGAGTACCCTATATGTTATTCCAGGTTATAAACTAACTGTGTTCCAAATTTCATCCAAATCCGTTCAGTCGTTATTGCGTGAAAGAGGAACAAACATCCACACATCCATACATACAAACGTACGTACTTTATAATATTAAGTAGGATTTACAAACGTACATAAAATCACGCCTTTTTCCCATGGGAGTAGGCAGAAACTTCAGAAAACCACGTGCTACGATGCGTAGGTACATACTCCTTTTCCTCGTTTAGGTTCAAATAACTGATCATACACACACGCCGGTTGCGAGTACTATGCACCTGACCTTACTGAAGACTATCACCAATAAGGTCATAGGCAGCGCCGGATTTAGACTTAGGCGACCCATAGGCAGAGCATGTGATGGAGGCCCTCAAATCGTTTGTGGTTAACTATTGAAAGTTTCTATTAAGGTCAAGGTAAAGAAGAAAGCAACTAAATAAGTTGGCTAACACAATTTTTTTTGTTTCTACTGAGCCTTTATTGATTTAATTTTTTTTTATTGTGGTGTGGTGGCGGCCCCCTTGTGGTGGCGACCCATAGGCAACTGCCTATGTTGCCTGTGCTTAAATCCGGCACTGGTCATAGGGCGTCCCCTCCCGGTGTTTCCACACACACCTTTTGTTATTCTGCACCGTTGTCTTATCACATCATTCCTCAGCCTATCATTCATAGTCACACCACACATGCTTCGCAAGGAACGCATTTCTGCATTAATACTACTTTCATGCTTCTTTTGCCACACCCAACATTCACTTCCATACAAAAGCGTAGATACTAGAACACCATTGTGAATAGCCACTCGAGCCTTTTCGTACATTAATTGGTTGGTCGCAAACGCATTTTTATTATTTATTCTACATAATCATCTGCCTAGCCTTGTTGGGGTCGGCTTCTAGTCTAACCGGATGTAGCTGAGTACCAGTATTTTACATGGAGCGACTGTCTATCTGACCTCCAGAACCCAGTTACTGGGTAATACGATACCCCTTGGTAAGACTGGTTGTCAGACTTATTTTTATTCTACATATTTGAATGGAAATGTCAGCTACAAAAATTCTGACATAAATAAGTTGCAAAAAGTCAACTATCTCTCATCCCAACGCCGCATCGGCCATGCTCTTCACAGGGCGGAGTTATATCGAAAAATTGGATGTTAACCTGTTACTGACAGGCGACATTGGAAATTTCTCCGCAGTTTCGTTCTTGTATAGAGCAATAAAATTTATTGGGTTGACTGTCTTGGATACTAGATGTAGAATATTGAAATTCAGATCATCGAGCTATTCCGATATTCAGCATCTTTTCGGCCACGGTGCTCATAGGTTTAGGTTAAAGGCAATATGATTTTTCATTAATTTATACGCGCTGTCGTGTAGGTGCCGGACGTAAAGAATAGCATCACCCCATTTCTTCCCGTGGGTGTCGTAAGAGGCGACTAAGGGATATACTAGAGAATGGGCAGCAGCGTTCTCTATGCATTTTACCAACATACTGCGATCGCCAATCCGCCTGCCAAGCGTGGCGATTATGGCAAAGCCCCCCAAATAGGGGGAGGCCTATATCCAGCAGTGGACGTCTTACGGCTGAAATGATGATGATGATGATTAGCGCTGCTGAATTTTGAGACAAAGAAGTTAAGAAAATTCTATCATTGTATAATTTATCTTGTAATTTTTGCTCAGAAGAAGATGAAATACAACATTAGGAACAGACATAATTAAAACGGAATGTATAATTATTAATTATTTGTATCATGTTCTCATAAAAACAAAAGGCAATTTGTCTCGATAAAGCCGAAACTCTAAAAAGTATATTATATATACATTATTTATTTAAACACGATATTCAGTTGGCGCAGTGTGTGAGTACAGACTTTTATGGATTTCTGTAGATGAATTCCGCCTGACTCAAGTAACTGAGACATGTGACATGAACTTTATCTTAAAGTTTCTAAAGAAACTAAGGTTAAGAAACCTTACAAACTAACTAAATTTTGCTTACTTTTACGTCTTATATATTACTAGCTTTTGCCAGCGGCTTCGCCCGCGTGGAGGTCGGAAATTATGCCACGGGAATATACTACCGAGATAAAAAGTACCCTGTATGTTAATCCAGGTTATAAACTATCTGTGTGCTAAATTTCATCTAAATCGGGTCAGTAGTTTTTGCGTGAAAGAGGAACAAACATCCACACATCCAAACTTTCGCGTTTATAATACTCGTATTAAAGTAGGATTAGTAAGATTTTGATGGACAGCACAGAGTGGTGCAGTAGAACAGCAACTGGCGTTAAAGCGTGCGTATCACTCTTTCACCACTTTCCTTGTCACCTTTTAGAATGTGGCTATCTCAGATTTACCTACCTATTTGTACCAGGACACCTTTTTTTTTTTAAACAAAACCACGTGATGATTTAACTTCCTTGGCTGTACAAATAATGTTTGTCGTGCGTAGCGTTTTCCGAACTATGTTGCGATCAGCTTCCACCAGCGATACAGCTTAGTATAATTTTTTACATAGATCAATTGTCTATCTGGCTTCCTCAACCCAGTTACTGGGTAATACTATACCCCTTGGTAAGACTGGCATGACAGCCAAGAAGACTGTCATTCGTTGATCGATAATATTATCTATTTGTAAAATGACATTTATTTATTTAAGAAAGTACAGTTTATTTGGTAGTGCGTTTAATACGTAGTTCGTAAAACGCATCGGATAACTACTTGTAGCTTTTTACGGCTCCCGCGAGAACTAACTAGGCGTTATATTAGCTTCCAGACGTAGGTACATGATACTGCAGGGCTATATAAACCCTGCTCTGCAGTATCTTACTTAGTTGGGCTATACAGTGTGCAGAAATTAAGGCGCGGACTGACTACGATTTTAAATGCTACAACTACATGCTACAGCTCCAACAAATAAGGTTGAAAATTGAATAAATATTTGGATTGACGATGTGACTAAGCTGCGAATTGGCATTTATTTTACGGGTTTTATTTAGATTATTCGGACTACACACATTAAATTAAATAATTGTCTGGTTAAAGTTTTAAAGTAATGTTTATTCTATTGAACTCTTTAAAAAAAAAATGTTGTTATCGCTGAAAATACAGAGATGTTCGACGTCAAAGTTTTTGTTGTGAAACAATTTTTATTGGGAATATCAAACAATTTTTCACTATTCTATTCGGTTAGAATTTTTCTTTAAACCCTTCTCTGTCCACTGTATTTTTTGTGTCGTATATTTTCATTGCGTTACGTCATACTCGATTGTCAAAGACACCAGTGTTTTGTGAATATTGAGATAACACCGCGCCTTAAGTGTGGGTTGTAGGTGCATGGTCATTTTAAACTCGAAGCATTTACTTCAATTAAACCATTTATAGGTACTTATGAATTACCAAACAGTCTATCAGTTACACGCACAACGGTCACCTCAAAGGACTAAGTGCGGAAACCAAACCCCTATAACATAGAACATAGAAGTCGATCAGTTAGTCGGAAAGTTGGAGGTAATTGTCCATTCCGAAACGAAGATCTCTATGGAGAAGAACCAGCAAAAACTCCACTTCAATGTTTCACGAAGAATTTTTTTTATTTTTTATTTTATACTATTATTTTCGATATGGATACCCAATACGTGAGTTAAGTATTGCCAGCTACTTTAATTTGACCCTGGATATGAGCTGATTACGCTGAGGTCGAGTAGATATTGAAGTTTTAAATGGGACAGCTGATCATTTTTTCGACATTCTTATGTCGGTCCCATGGAGAAAGTTATTGAGCTTGATGTTCTTTACCATATACCCAACACTCAGCATCAAACATCTATACTAATATTATAAAGATGAAGAGTTTGTTTGTTTGTATGATTGAACGCGCTAATCTCAGGAACTACTAGTTCGAATTGAAAAAATATTTTTGTGTTGGGTAGCCTATTTATAGAGGACAACAACATCACGCTACAACTAAGAGGAGCGGAGCAGTAATGAAAAATATTGCAAAAACGGGAAAAATCGCACGGATAGGCGATTCGACGCGACGGGAAGGGTCGGTGGAACAAGACATTTAACGCGGACGAAGTCGCGGGCAGAAGCTAGTAACCTCATATTTTTTAAGCCCGCTGTATAAACCATGCGTAGCTCTGCAGTGTTCTACTTAGTTGAAACTGAGGCTTCCTTGCTCACCCACAAGAGCAAGGGCGCAATGGATTCAACAAAGTAAGACACAGGAAAAGGCATACAAAGTTAGTTATTTGTGAAACGAGGGTCATTTGGACTGACAGTTTAGGTGAGTTCGTAGCAAACTTTTATATTACAGTAACAATGTAGTACTAGCGCTGCACAACCTACTTTAAGAAACTTATCGTCCCGTCACAAGACGCTACCAGATCTACAGGATATTTGCGTAGGCCATTTACAAAATGCTCACAACCGCCAGACAGTTATTAATCTAGCCTGCATTGTACTCATATTTACAGCTAGTTTTCGCTTGTCAACTCTTTAAGGCCAAAATAATCTTTACATAGTACAAAGTAGTATCCGACCGATTTCGACCGTGTGGTGCCGGACGTAAAGAATAATACCACCCCATTTCTTCCTGTGGGTGTCGTAAAAGGCGACTAAGGGACTTACTAGAGAATGGGCAGCAGCGTTCTCTATGCATTTTACCACCACACTGCGATCGCCAACCCGCCTGCCAAGCGTGGCGATTATGGCAAAGCCCCCCAAATTGGGGGAGGCCTAAGTCCAGCAGTGGACGTCTTACGGCTGAAATGATGATGATGATGATGAAGTAGTATCCCGCGTCTGCTTTTATGCTCAGATCTTTTAAAATGCGCAACAATTTTAATACGGTATCCATCAATAGACAGAGTGACTCAAGAGGAACGTTCTGCCAGGGTCGCGAGATTTGTCCGAAAGAGATACCGTGGCCCTGGCATATGGGCAGCTGAAGGAACACGGGTGGGTTTTAGTCAGTAAAAGTCTGACACACCGTTCCGCTTCACCCTGAGGCGGGAGACGTCATTTGATGATTAAAAGGAAAATTTATATGTATTATACGCGGGTAAAACCGCAGCCAGGAAGCTAGTATGTTATAAGTCTGATATCGCCACCTCGCATTGAGCAAGCGTAGTGATAAATCCTCGGGAGTTTGCAATTGATAATATTTTCTGCAAAAATTAGGAACACGATAGTCTTAAATGCGGGCAAAAATTTAATTACAAACTTATTTATCTTTGCGTACATTATGAATGGTAACGAAGCACTCGAAATAACTTTAAACATTTTTAATTATTTTCGTTTACTTTTCATTACATAGTGTTGCACAACAATGCTTTTGTGACGTAACAAAGACGAAGTCTTAGCGTTCTTTTCATATTTCATTTGCACGGAAAAATCTTAGGAACTCCACGATCAAAACGAATCACAGAGTTGCACAGTTTCTAATAAAAAGCGTTGATTTTATTATGAGCATCTATTGTTGGGGTGCCATTTCGCCGGCTAAAGAACGAGTCCTGTTAAAAGCATAGGAATTTTAAATTCAGTAGGAAACCTGATTGTGGTTTCTAGCATCGAAAAAACATTTTTTAATTTTCTATTCTATTCAGATAGAAGAGTCCCGAAGGGAGCTGGTTGAACAAAGGTACAACTGGCTCCCGTCGTGACGTGTCTTTAATTCTACCTTTAACAATAGTAAAAATAGGATTTATTTCAAACGGTAAAAACACAGCTCATAAACTTTAGTAATAGTCGACTTCGGAATTGCTTTATGTATCTACTAGCTTCTTCCCGCGACGTTGTCTTTTCTTTCATGTTTTAACATAAAATAAATTAGAGCGTCGCATCTCCTGCGTACGATATTACTTCGTTTTCGGTTTGCGTTCTTTTAGACTTTCCTTTTCCTTTTTAGTCGGCTCTTTACGGTCGTAGCATGATGCTATTTTAATTATGAAAGTTTCTGGAAGAGTTTCGCGGAATGTTTAATTTAATATTAACACTTGGTTCTGCTCACGACTTTGTTTCCCTGACTAACTGGTAGTTCCAGTGATTACCCCTAAATAAACAGTCAAACTTTACCCCTTTAATTACATTAACACTTACAGCATACAAATGTACAAAGTCAGACGTATGCTATAGTATTTCTACCAATTTTCATAACAATTCTACGCCAATCGCAACTTCTTAAGGTTGAAACAAAGTCCTACATGGACAAATAGACTTACAGTGGTAATGAAATTAGGAGACCGATAACACAAAGATGGCACGGTGAAGTAGATTGAAAAACATGGTAACTCCAGTTAACTGAGTACTTATCCAACTACGCATTTTCAATAAGTAACCATCAGAAGGATTTTTTACAAAACGACGACGGTGAACAAATCACAATTCCTGAAGGTGTCACTAAGGGAAATGGGATCCGCCCACGGACTCAATTACAAGACTATAACGATGCTGCATCACTAAAAAATGAGTGCAAAAAGAGTTTGACTACAAACGGATGGAACAGTTGCTCAAAACATTTTTCTTTTTACAGGAATAGGACGGAATTGTGTGCAAAGCTCTCAGAGTATCCGCGGTAACAACAAGTAATAAAAAAGTTACAAGCCTCGGCGGTGAAATTATAAAAGTAGTGACGTCATATATTCACAAAAGCAGCAAGCAGGCGTATACTAAGCGTATAGTGATGAATTGGCGTCCTTGAATAGAAGCAAGTGCTTGTAACTGAACAGACAGCTATGCAGTTTGCGAGTTTGTTGCACCATTTCTTCTGACCAGCTATAGCACTAGGAAACAGTAAAGGGCATTAATCTTGACTGGCCTGACTGACTGGACTTGACTTGACTGGCCTGTTAGTCTAATGGTTAGTGACCCTGACTGCTAAGACTGAGGTTGTGGGTTCGATTCTCACCCAGGATAAATCTTTGTGTGATGAGCACGATCATTTGTTCTGTGTCTGGGTGTAATTTATCTATAATATGTATGTATTTAGAAATATATAAGTATGTTTATCAGTTGTCTGGTTGCCATAGTACAGGCTCTGCCTAGTTTGGGATCAGATAACGGTGTGTTGGTTGTCCTAAGATATTTATTTATTATTTATTTAATCCTACTGAACGATTTTTTCTTGTCATTCAATGGGATTATACAGGATAAGTTTTTAACCAGTGCGCAAATTTTAACAAATTAAACTGAAACGAGATATAATAACCATGCAATTTTTATTTTGATAATATCTTAGTACAAAAGAAAAATAAGTTATCGTTAACGAAAGATGTTTATTTTGAAACTGGTAACTTGCTTTTTCTGGTAACTTGCGTGCGGCGTCGGTGAAGGTGATCGACCGAGCGTAGCTACAAGTACCTACAAGCTGTTCGATCTGTCAAAATTCTACCTATTCCTTTTGTCGATATCATATTACGAAATATGTAGGTGTCCACAGTTTACTTATTTAAGGTCAGATAAAAATTAAAAAAAAAATATTGGAAAAATTGTTGAAATGTGTTCTATTATTGATTCTGAACAACAAAAAAAATTTGGGTACTGGTTAAAAAAAAACCCGTATGAGCTAACTAATAACTTCTAGTAGTGTATTGGTTTGATTTGATGTTATATGATTTATGTTTGGCATTGGTGCCGATTCTGTTGTACAAAATTCTCTAAACTAAACTAAAAATCACTAAAATTTGGTTTATTCCTGTCAAACGACGATTTCCAATTCTGAAATAGACTAAAGTGACACAACTTAACTATATTTTAGTTTCACAGCACTAAGATTGCACTGAGTTATTAGTTTAGTGAAAATGACAATTTTGCTATTCTGAGTTTGCCGGTTTTCACCAAAAATTTAGACTATAATAATTTATTTTGACTAAATCTGACTATTTTTAATCGCGATTAAAAAGGTGAGGAATAAAACTAGTGGTTATGAACAAAAATTCACACCAACACGCCTCGCCTTCACGTGCAAAACAGTGCTGTATTTTTTATTTTTTCTTTTGCTTATATCTCAAAAATGGCGTGTCCTATCGCAAAAATAATTAAATTTTCGACCCCCTATATTAAGCCCGGAACACGCTGGGTAATATTTTTTTTTTCAAACAAATAATGAAAAATTCCATATAAAACACGTCCAGGCTGCCCCGTTGCGCGCGCCTTTGTCTCAAAAAAAATCATTGCGTAGCGCACACAAGTACCACGTTGCGAAACCAAAAGAAAAAAAAACATGTTGATTGTCCAATTCGTTTTTAGTCGTATCAAAATAATTTTTAAATTTAGAGATTTTTCCTTGCAGAATAGCGTTAAAATTCTCATAGCCAAAAGTAAGGAATTCTAGAGATAGTTTTAGTTAGTTTAGTTCGGTGTACAACAGAATCGGCACCATTGGGTGTTTTTTATCTGAAATAAACTAACTATTCTTTTTAGTATTACTATGCTACGGCGAATCGGTATTTATAACTTTTCTTGAGTTCGGGCGTTGGAGTTATAATGCAGGTATAGTTTTGAGTTTGTATGTATAAGATTAGTTGTAGTAGTCACCCATCCACGGTTGGTCCGTGGATGAGTGACCATCTTTACATACCTTTCCGTGCCTCGGAAAGCACGCCGTGTTAAATCCTTTGCGTAGTTTAAAAGATCTAAGCATGTATAGAAGATTATCTAGTAATTGAAACCCACGCCATCTATTAGGAATTTATAGAACTAACCAATGAACACACACATTGTCCTATAAAAAAAAAACATTTAATTAGCAAATATTGAGATAAGTAATTGAGTTAAATCTATCCTATTTTTTAAGTTGGATCAAACTGCACACGTTCAGCAAATTTTATTAAAATCGGTTAAGTAGTTTAGGAGTCCATCCCGAACAAACACCGTGACCCGTAATTTATACAGGTATATTAAGATACGCTCACATATTTATAAACATTGCAAAGGCAAGAATACAAATTTCCTCATATTTTTACAAGTTACAAGTCAGTGTGTGAGTTACAGTAATCACAGAATGTAAATCAGTGTCATAGAAGAAAAAATAATCTTTACTATACAATTAGGTTAGCAACCAGTTTGATAAACTCTAAGACTGTTATATGGAGGCAGCCTAGTGGTAATGGCTTTATTTACGCACTATACTTTGATTATTATTTTTCATCACCACTGCTCTCAAAAATGTTTAAACTTGTGACATGCACTAACCCTCACGGGAAGCCTGTGTCTCAGCAGTGGGATCTTTATATTCTGACTATGATATTTAGATAAATCTTCATCCAAATTGGATGGCAGTGCCATCTCAATTTAAGTCAAACTATCTGTTCTGTAGTTCCATATTTTGAACTATTTGACATTTTAAACTCGGACAGTTTCTAAAAGCTACGTGGGACACTCAAAAAGTTTTGCGAAAATAAAAAGAAGTGTTCTATAGGTAAATATGTTTATAGTAAGTTTTCTCAAAATACTCTCCACTAGCCTCTATGCAAAGTTTCATGCGTCTGATCCAGTTTTCGAAACAGTTTTTTCCAGTCCGCCGCAGACACATCGTTTACAGCCTGCTCGAACGCTGACAGCGCATCTTCCGGCGACGAAAATTGTAACCCTTTGAGCTGATTTTTAATTTTTGGGAATAAAAAGAAGTCACACGGTGCAAGGTCAGGGCTGTACGGAGGGTGACCCAGAAGTTTGACCGGCGTGCTGTCCAAGAAGTCCCTCGTTTTGAGCGCGGTGTGCGTGGGCGCGTTGTCGTGGTGGAGCATTAGCCCGCGGAGCCCTGTGTTTGGTCGCTTGTTGCTCACAACAGAGAAAACTTCTGCCAAGCATTTGGTAGTATACCATTCGGCGTTGATATTTCTTTGGTTCCGTAAAGGGATTGACACCAAGTAGCCAGTCAAATTGAAAAAGCTCGCGATCAAAATCTTCCCCCGCTTCTAGATCGCTTCACTTTGGTAGGTGTTGATTCGTTTTGCAACACCCAAACTATCGACCGGTGCTTCGTTTCTGGATCGTATTGATAAATCCAGGACTCATCACCTGTAATAATGTCGTAAACACGCCGAGACGAGCCTGCTTCAAATTTGTTTATCATATCACGGCACCATTCCACCCGGGCCTGCTTCTGAGCATCGGTGAGGTTGTGCGGCACCCAGCGTGAAACTATCCTCCTCACGCGAAGATACACATGTAGAATCTCGTGAAGGCTTCCCGATCTAATCAGCAGTATATGTTAAATCTCCTGATATGTAATTCGCCTATTTTCTTGTATAAAATTTTTCACTGCTAGCACGTTTTCCTCCGTAACAGCCGTCAAAGGGCGACCACTTCTTTCTTCATCCCCCAAAGTCAGTCGACCACGTTTGAATTCATTATACCAACAATACACAGTTGCCTTGGAAGGGCCCTCATCCATGAATGCAATTTGAAGTCTATCGTACGATTCGTCCGGTTTCAGGCGACACTTGGAATCGTAAAAAATCATAGCGCGAAAATGTTCCCGGCGCAAAACCATTTTCCAATGAGACACGATAATTTATTTAGCTCGCAAAAAATGTGGAGGGAAATTTTGAAATTGGAACGTACCTATTTTTACTTATAAAAATTATTATTTTTAAAATAGTTTATTCGTCTCTCATACAAAAAAACTTTTTTTCGCAATACTTTCTGAGTGGCCTGGTACTCGGACATTCTCAAAATAACAGGTTTAGAGCTCAGTCATTTTAAAGCAACCTGCCTTTGCTTTTAACGTAGCATTTGAAACAAATTTGGACAATTTCTGAAATTTAATTGGCTTCCGGACATTTTTAAAATAACAGTCTGGAAATCAGTGCCATTTTTATACGACTTGACTTTGCTTTTAACTTATTCGAACCAACAGCGTAAGACGAATCTGCATTTAAATTAATTGCTGTGTGTAATCTTAAATTTTGAATCTTTTGTGTGTTGAGTTGATGAAGTTGCCGTTGTTTATATTTATTTGAAGGGAATGTAGGTATGAAGAAGACTCTTAACATTATTTGTAACATCTGATTTGTAATCAGATGTTACAAATAATGTTAAGAGTCTTTATACTCTTTTTTACCCTTTTTTTTCTATTATACTTATAAAGCATGCAAAAATGCATATCTATCATATCAAGTTTATCATTTATTTTTAGATTGGATAGGTGGATTGAAAATGTATCAGTTATTTCACCTCACCAAATTTTATTATAAATACAAGATTGTTGTGCATTTTCAACCATTTTTTTATAACTATAAGCCAACATTTAATATAATCATATGTACATCATCATCAGCCTATAATGTTCCCATTGCTGGGACACAGGCTTCCTCCCAGTGAGAGGGAGTGTGCCATAATCCACCACACGGGCCCAGTGCGGGTTGGTAGATGTCACATGTCTTCGAATTTTTGGTTCTAAGACATGCCGGTTTCCTCACGACGTTTTCGTTCACCGTTTTGAGAGCAGTGGCGATAAAATAATTTACACAAAGTAATGCGCCTGCTTGGGTTTGAACTCACGACCTTCCACTCATAAGTCGCGGCCGTTACCACTGGGCCACCACTGCTCGCAATTATTTGTACGATACGTTTTAATTTAAAAGCATGCTCAAATAAATTAGTTTTGTCGAAATTTAATTACGTGTCATTTAATATTTTCAGATAACTTCACAACGAAAAAATAATTGCTATCCGAATACGTTGGCTTAAATTAAACCGATTTCAATAAAATAATACCACGTATCGGGGTGCCAGCTCGAGGGATTACAAGAATTAAAGAACAAAAAGCGTATTTATTCCATATATTCTTTAGTCGTGTATTTATTTTATTTACTTGGATATGGGTAGCCAGAACGTTGGCAGCAAAGACGATCCCTGCTGGCTATCCAACGTCCAACGCTGGCCGGACGTCTTTCGGTTAAATGATGCAGATGAAACTGAAGATAAGTAAGTCCGAGGTTTTGTTATCGAAAGTACTTAAGAGATCCTACTTATATATTTTTTGTTTAGCTTATACTGTCCCACTGCTGGGCAAAGGCCTCCCCAAATTTGTTCCAGGAACTCTTGTCCCGCGCCACCTCAAACCAGTCGTCGCGGTACGGATCTAGGTCGTCTAGTCTCTCACTTGTATTTTAGCTATGAAGTTTTATGAGGACGTAGGGATGTTTGTTAATCTTTCACGCAGAAACTGTTGAATGGATTTGGATAAAATTTTGTACATAGAGAGTTTATAATCTTGATTAACACATTAGGTACTCTTTATCCCGGTAGTACGTATCCGCGGGATAATTTCTGAACTCCACGCGGGCGAAACTGCTCGCGAGTCATCTCATCATCTGCCTAGCCTTTTCCCAACTATGTTGGGGTCGGTTTCCAGTCTTACCGGATGCAGCTGAGTACCAGTATTTTACATGGAGCGACTTGACTGCCTGTCTGACCTCCACAACCCAGTTACTGTGTAAAACGATACCCCTTGGTAAGACTGGTTGTCAGTGGTTGCGTATGTGTATGACCAATTGTATGAACCTAAACGAGGCAAAAAGAGTGTGTAGAGATCGTAGCAGGTGGCGTTCCGTGGTTTCTGCCTACCCCCATGGGAAAAAGGCGTGAGTTTAATCGAAGTGGATAATGGTTTGTTATATATGTTCGATTCGTCTAAGCTAGCTAAGTTATTATTATAGAAGTTATTATGACATTATCAGCATACACTAAATTGAACAAATACGTGTTATCGGAGCCAACTCAAGAAATTTCAAAATCAATACACCATCAACCGATTTATCGCTAAAAAAAAACACAGACAAGCTGATAACCACTTCCATTCTTAAAGGCTCGCGCAGACTAGCGCGACGCTACAGTCGCGTGCGATTCGGCGATTTATATCCAAGGAACAATTTCTATGAAAACGCGCGTGATATATACAAGTAATTAATATGTGTCTAATGTTTAATTATTGAATTTACTAAATTATTTTTATAACAAACTTATTTTTCTATAAGTCAAACACTGATTTGACTCAACCGTTACTTTTGAATCATAGTTGTTTGTTAACGGGTATAAAAGGCCGGAGCCACAGTGAAACAGTCAGTTGCTTGATAAATGTTCAGTTGGTTAGTTCTAGTGCTGTTGTTGTGTGGAAAGGATCTACCAGAGGTCACGTAAGTTAATGTTGTTGTACTGGTTATAGTGTTGCCATATTGCTAATGTTTTAAATCATATAAATGGAATATTCATATTCTTTTCTAGATTTTGTTGTTATTGTGATTATGTTGATATTATTCAGAGTTCTCTTGGACAATGGTCCAAGAGATAGTATTAATGTATTTAAAATAATGATAATGTATGGCAATGTAAGAAATGTGTTGATATAATACTTCAGTACTGTTTCCATGGAGTTTCTTGTCCTTCTTCTCCATGAAGACCTAGTTTTGGAACGGATGACTAGCTTTCTGATTAATACTGACAAGCCTAATTGAAGTATATGTGTAGTCTTGTCTTTCTGTGCTTTACTTATTGAAACCCTTTCCTATACACAGTAAATAGGCCGTTATCATTCTGACATTCAAAACTTGATAATTGGTATATATAATATATATACAGTTATAGTAATATACTGCTTAATATAACACGCGCGACACGGTCATACAAATTGTTCTACGGATGTAAAGCGCCGAATTGCGTGCGACCGTCGCGTCGCGCTAATCTGCACGAGCCTTTAGTCGGGATTTAGCAACAATATCGATATTTGACATACAACTCCTCGTCCATTAAGGCAGTCTGGAAAGATAGTGAGCCAGATGGCGATACTTGGCCAGAAGGATTGGCATTGCCATCGAGTGAGTGTGCCAGACGGGTGGGCACGGACCCAACTGGCAGTCGCGCACGCTTTGTTCCATATAAAGGTGTTCTTACTACGTTTAGTTTTCTGCATGAAGCCAAATTCGCGCATTGAGGGTTCAAAAACCGCATATAGAGTACTATTTTGTTTAGTGGTTTGTAGATGCAGCTGTTGATATGCAGTTGTGGAATGAGAACATAGATCAACTTTATATACTGGGCCACTTTAACTTGAAAATTATGTCTGGACTCTTAAAGAGACTTTTAAGGGAACACCGACCTCACTAGTTTAAAAAATATGATTGATGTGTTAAATGCTTGACGAAACCTACTGACAGAAATAAAATTATTAATAATCCTACTAATATTATAAACGTGAAAGGTTGTATGTATAGATGTATGGATGTATGGATGTTTGTTCCTCTTTCACGCAAAAACTTCTGACCCGATTTGGATGAAATTTGGCACACAGATAGTTTATAACCTGGATTAACACATAGGGTACTTTTTATCCCGGTAGTAAGTTCCTGCGGGATATTTTCCGACCTCCACGCGAGCGAAGCCGCTGGCAAAAGCTAGTTTATCATTAAGTAAAAAAATATTTTATAATCATCATCATCGGTACAGGCATTAGCTGTCCACTGCTGGACATAGGCCACCCCCAATTTGGTGAGTTTGTCATAATTGTCTCGCTTGCAGCCGGGTTGGCGATCGCAGTCTGGTGGTAAATTACCTACATAAAGACCGTTGCTGCCCATTCTCTAGTAAGTCCCTTATTCGCCTTTCAGTACACCCACCGGAAAAAATGGGGTATTGCTATTCTTTACCGATTTTTTAACCGACGAAAAAGAAACGGAGGAGGTTATCAATTCGACGCGTATTTTTTTTTGTTTTTTTTTTTTTTTTAATGTATGACCACGCATAACCTTTTACATAGTAGCCCGATTATGATAAATATTTTTTTTATTGGAAAGGGTATACTCCGAAAGTGGTCCCATATAAATTTGGAAAACAAAATCGAACCCTAAAGGTCGGAAAACAGGGGATGATTGATTGTTCACTCACTGATTGTAATGTATAACCACTCATAACTTTACACAGAGTAGTCCGATTTTGACAATTCTCTCTTCATGGGATAGGGTATACCTTGTCAAGTATTATTAGTACATTAAAGCCACAAAAAATTATAAAATAAAAACTTTTTAACAAAAAATGAAACCGCCGAAAAAACTGAAAAGCAAAAAATAATAAACCTTCAGTTTTTTCGGCGGTTAAATTTTTTGTCAATTTTTTTTTTCTCGACTGACTATTTTAAAATTCTTTCATCAAATCTATTAACACTGAAATTTGAAAACATTGTATAAACCAATTTTGATATGAGTAACTGTGAGGCTTCTTGTTTCTTGATCTTCTCTATAGGAAGTAACCAATTGGAACCGTACACCTAGCTTCTGACGTTTTCTAAGTTTCTATTGAGGTTTATCTGGAATAGAATATTTTTTATTTTTAAAATGATGCACACACAACATTGTGAATGTAAATAGCGGCTCATGCAAAACAGTTCCGTGTCCGCGATGCGGGACAGAATGTATTTGACAATTACTAAAGCCTTTGTGCCGCGGGTGAATCTAGCATTCGAGCTCGCCCGAACCAATGTTTTTTATAGTTTTTTTAGACATTCTCGTTTCCAATGTAATTTCGGTATTAATCCCGTGAAACGCAGTAGCTCGTCCGCATAACACTTGACAGAGTCACCAAAAATAGGTTTCCAAAACTTTACTTCCATTTCAGAGAATTTTACAAACCGTGTATTTACATTGCCACTCCGTCTTTGGTTTTAGTTGATGTCAAAGTTTTTCTGTTATATCCAGAGGTCGGAGTAGGTAGATTGATTTTACGTACTCGCATCATGAATAGTCATAGAAATCATGACAAGGATAAGCCTTTTTTCCAGGATTTCATTTGGGTACTTACAGGATTGAATCAAATATTGTGAAAGTAAGGATTTTTAAACTAGGTACTACATTAGAAATTTATAGAATGCGATAGATAAACTTTAAAATTGTTTTTTTTTTACTGTAGAAGGCCGGTCTCCTATATAGTACTATTAAAAAGACAGCAAAAGGATAAACATTTCTTATTCATATTGATGTATTCTTTATTCTACACGTTACAACATTTGAAATTAGTTTCAAAATACCGGAATCCTAGAGGCTTATCCGTACTAATATATACGTGCCAGTTCATTGATCCCATTTCAATCTACCTACTCCAACCTCTGATTATATCTCTATATCTTTAACTAGCTACTGCCCGCAACCTCGTCCGCGTCAAATTTTTGCTCCCCTGACCCTTCCCGTCTCATAGAATTGCCTGTCAGTTTACGTATTTTTTTTGCTGCTGCCCCGCTCCTTTTGATCTTAGCGTGGTGTTATATAGTAAGCTATAAGTAGCCTTTCTCAATAAATAGGCTACCCAACACAAAAATATTTTTTCAATTCGGATCAGTAGTTCTTGAGATTACCGCGTTCAACCAAACAAACAAATAAACAAACTCTTCAGCTTTATAATATTAGAATGGATGATGTCAAAAGATTATGTTCGAACAAAGATTCTAAAATAGTAAAAATAATATATCAACAGCGATACCTCCCGGTCTGTACAACGGTCTGTGTGTGTGTACAAAAGAATGCATCAGTGAGGGTTTGAACAATAGATGGTAAACTTTTTATTGTCCGATAACGTTCTGTGGCGTTGCTAGCGACTGAATAAAAGATAATTTGGTCTTCTTTTTTAGTAACTTAAGACTTGTTACTAGATCTGTACTTTGTCATTATAGTAAATTTTTTGTCCGTGTTAAATGCACACGATGAGATAGTGCCAAATCCACTACATACTTTCTGAACACACTCAATTAACATTTATCATTTCTACAGAGGCTTGCTACGTCGTAGCACGCTTACTAGCTACAGCTGCTACGAATGCTACGATGTCGTAGCAAGCGCTACGCGTAGAAGCGTCACGTGAAGTTTGTTGACTATGTATGTTTATTTGCATTATATTTTAAATGAATGTCATAATTTAATCAATTTATTTACAAATGAAAATATGTAAAAATGTTACACTTATTTTGGACTAGTTCGCATTCGACAAAAATGCAGAGAAAAACGTGCGATAAAGTTACAAAAAACCACTATTCCATTTCAGAAGTTGTTAAAATGGAAGAATAATATTTTTTTAAACTTGAGTGTTACTAAAACCATGGTGTCTGTACCTACACACTACCAAAGAAATGACTCTCTGCATAATTATAGAAACCAAAACATTAACTTGACGAAAGTTATTTCATTTCCGATAACGTTTAATTTTGTGGGCATATTTTTCTAGTTAGCTTGTACAGGAAAACTAGGTAGGTTAAGAGTCAGTCTCCATTTCGAAGATTAGTTATTTTCGAAAAAGTGAATACACAGTAATATCCTCCTGCTACTCACGTGTCTTAATATAATCAGCCTATCATGTGCCCACTGCTGGGACACAGGCTTGTTCTCTTCAAGAGGGAGTGGGCTGTAATTTGCCACGCAGGCCTAGTGCGGGTCTATTTCGGGCCCAGTGCGGGTTAGTAGATGTCACAAGTCTTAATATTTTTGATTCTACGACAT
Source organism: Aporophyla nigra (assembly GCA_947507805.1). Taxonomy (NCBI): domain Eukaryota; kingdom Metazoa; phylum Arthropoda; class Insecta; order Lepidoptera; family Noctuidae; genus Aporophyla; species Aporophyla nigra. The sequence continues at coordinate 3,192,285 of OX382291.1, read as the reverse complement.
GCCAATTTCCTCACGATGTTTTCCTTCACAGTTTTGAAAGTAGTGGTGAGGAAATAATTTACACAAAGTATAGGGCCAGACTGGGTTCAAACCTACAAAACACAACTCGTAAGTCGCGGCCGTTTCAACTGGGCCATAACTGTTACTGCACCAGTGTGATTATACGTAATTAATTACCATCTAACAGAGATGTTATTTAAAAATAGTAATGGTTTATGTATCGTAGTCTCTGGCGATTTGACAATTTTGAGAGTGCGTATTGTTTTCATACCAAACAGAAAATACAAAACAGATTTCCATGAAAAACACAAAATTTTTGAGTATCCATTTGATACAATACAAAGGCTGAGGTTTGAACTCCATCAACTAATTGGACGGATGCATAGGGCATGATTTCAATATTTGTGATTGGTTTCCTACGTATGTGATTCGGGATGTTTCCATAAATCCATCTCTATTGATAGTTTTAGGGGTGTCATATTATTATTATTTTTTTTGGATGGGAAATCATCAAATGACTGCTCCCGCTCTGGGCGGAACGGGAGGGCTTGTCAGACTTTTACTGACTAAAACCCACCCGTGTTCCTTCAGTTGCCCATGTGCCAGGGTCACGGTATCTCTTTCGAACAATCACGCTTCCCCGGCAGGCATCGGTCCTAGCAGACCCCTTCAGTGCTGCTGACATCTCTTTGAGGCGCGCGTGGAACACTACGCGCCGTCGACCCGAGCCTGGTCCTTACCGGGCGGCGACCTACCCATTGCTCGCCACCCGCAAGCTCGCGCCTACGGTGGCCGGGAGTCCGTATTCGACTCCTGGCGCCCGGGGCGTCTCCTCCTGGGGTGCCATATTTATTACCTTTAAAACAAAACGCAATCACCTTTAGCAATATGCAAACATTTCATATATTGTGTTTTAGTATTGTAGAGAAATACTTCACGTAAGTAGTTCATGCAGCAAGCGTGCTTTCATAATATAATACTAATTGGAGGTAAGATCCTTACGAGCTTCGTAAAACAAAGGCTTCAGTCATAACAAGACAGAAAACCAGTTCCCGGAGAGAAGGAATTACATTTTCCCTGAAATGTTCATAATGCACCATTATGCTATTTGTTGAGTATTTAAGCTGCCATTTACTTGCTCAGAGTACAATACTGCTTGTTGCGGTAACAACTTCGCAATCAGAAATGCTCGCGGTTCTGAATAATATCAGTATTTTCTCCAGTGGAACACTAACGTACAACTTACTCATTTCATTATGCTTGTATATCTTGTGCTATATCTTTTATGTTGACTGAATAAATGGCTGATTTATTTATTTCTATTTAAAGCAACAAGTAACAAATAATTCGACTTAAAAGTGTTTATCAACTCAGGAAGAACTCCCGCAACCTCTAACTCTCTCCAAAGAAGTATGCGACCAGATCAAAATCCATGGAGAGGTCGAGAAAGCAAGTTTCGTAGGTTTTATCCTTCACAGCGCACTTTAGACACAAGATGGCACTCTCAGTAGATAGTCCGGATCGAAATCAAAACTGATCGTCATGCAGCTGAACAAAGGTATTAAGTTGTCTGTTAAACAGGCTATCAAGAACTTCTATGATCACCGTAGCCAGAAAAATGGGCCTGGGTTACCTGTTTTATTTTTAACAATGAGCATTATCTCCCTAACTATGTTCCTCAGTAAGTAAAAGAAGATGTAGAGAGAAATACTAAAATAAGCAGGAGGATGTTATGAGAGACGAGAACACTAATAAAAGAGATTTACATGACAGATGTGAGTGGAAACGCTGTATTGAGACGTCCTAGATAGGCGTACAGTGACCGTTTTGGTGATGTTTTTCATTACCTTGCCGTGTCTTGCAACGTGCACGTGTGTATAACTAGATGTGAAAGCGTCAACGAAGCAAAAAAAGTATCTAAGAATAGCAGGTGGTGGCATTCTTTAGTTCCTGCCTACCCCATGGGGAGAAAGAGTGAGACAATAATACAAATCGGTATATATAGCAAGGTATAAAACTGGATATACTTTTCTAAGAAAGCAACACGGGCACTCTAAGCCGCAAGTCGTGAGGTGGCGAACCGAATTCTGAGGCCGTTAACGCCCACTGCCCAGCGGCGTACAATAGGTTTCACGATTATCAGGTTCAGTTTAAGAAGCTCTGTAAAGGCTTAACTTAAAAGTCAAACCCTGCCTACATCTTTAAAAACAAAAAACACATAAAATTTCACACCTACATATCTTAAAAGTACAGTGCTGCAGTATGAAAGCGTTTATTGCATTCCATGTTAAAAATAGAATTTCGGCGCTGGACCTATATTGACCGAACTACAGACAGTTTCTTACAATTAAAGACTTATTAGGAACGCTACTCTTTAACCTTTTATTTGCCAGTAGAAGCCCATAGCCTAGATTTATGCCCGCTGGATGGCAAGAGGCTCGCCCCTATTACATGGGACTTATACAAAAAAATATGAGATTACTTTGCTTAAAATACCAATGCATTCTACAACTTTCTTTGACAAATCCTTTTCTGTTCAGGCTGCTCGTTTGTGGAATGCATTGCCAGTTCAAATAAAACGCGCGCAATCTTTATATATATTTAAAAAACTTGTGAAGGAACATTACTTGTTGTTGTGATCTTGTTCACGTAGCTGTGATTATCTGTACTTGTCTTTCATCTTCTTATATATATAAATATATATAGTACTTATGTATGTATATAAGTATCTATTATACAGGATATATGTGGTTTTTATATGTATTTATTAAAGTAAATTGTATTTTGCACCAGTGACAACCCCATTTTTATGTCCACGCAATCACTGTCCATTCCAAGGTTGCCTGGAAGAAATCGCAGAAAGTGATAAGGCCGCCCGTTGTGTGTTTTTATTGTTAAATGTTTTTAGTTGAAATGTAATTTCTGGTGTACAATAAAGCATATATAAATAATTACATGTGGGCATAAATGCTAAGGTACACCTCTGTCTAGCCTTGGAGGTACTGTAGGCGTGATGTTATATGTCTTTAATAGTAGTACTCGATAATATACCGTTAACATATACTTTGTAAGACAAACAGTATGCTGACATCGTATTTGGGTGGATCCTCATTTTCTTTTCTCAGTGTCAAGGTCGGCCATATTGCTCCGCATTGCGGTCTAGATCCTATGCGGGCTAATAATAATAAAAAACACGATTCGGTACATTTCTGTTTAGTGATACTGTTCGTACCTAAGATACGGAGGTGAAAACTGTGTTGAGAGCGTTCCGTAGTTTCTACCTACCCCACGGGAACGCGGCGTGAGTATGTTTGTATAATATACACATAATTATGAGGTGGAATTAACTAATTCTGCTTGGCGTCGCGCGGTTACAGGTCGGGGTTCCCGCCACGACAGACTTTTTGGGTCGTTTTCCTTGATGATATTTTTGGCTTCTATTTTTAGAATGGCGTATTCTCATATTCTTATTTTGCTTTATAACTATTCCTGTTCATCATTGTTACATTTTGTGCGCAATGTAACTAAAGTTGCCAATCACACTGTTGAAAACAGTATTTTACTGGTTTTCACTGTAAAATACGTCTTCCTTGGGTAAAAAAAAAACAATTGACTTCCAAAAAAAAGACTGAATAGTGGTAAAAAAAAAAACATTAATAAAGAAGTCGGTGTTGGGATTTATATTTTCGTATTTTGCCACCAAATTCCAAAAAATCAAGTATTTTTCATTTTGTAGTGTTTTATTATGGAAGTCCTTGTTTGATAAGTTAAAGCTATTTAGTTAGTTGATATGTAAACAACAGTGATATGAAGATACTATAACATCATCAATATTCACAAACGGAATAAATACGTTTTGTTGAAACTAACTCAAAAACTATCCAAGCAAAGCTTATTTTATATAGGACCACCCATAATGCGTATCCCATCCATTAAAAAGAACTTTCGAAAGGTTGCACAATTGCCGAAGAAATCGCGTTACATATGTATTATGAAAAAAAAAAAAACTGTTCAATTGAGACCCCTCCTACTTTTTGAAGTCAGTTAAAAATAAAGTATATCAATAAACTGTTTTCACCTAAATAAAAAGTTACATCTACTACGCAGAATATCGTGCTTAATTTCTAATTCGACCTGTTAATTTCTCGAATATTCTATCATTCTAGTTAATGTTGCCGCCTCAGTATTCACAGAATGAGTGTTTCCAGTTATGAATGCTAAATGGTGGGACGACAGAAATAGAGCTTCAGTAAATTTTACAATAAAGAATTTTGTTCCATTATTCGATGTGGCTTATGTAGCTTTCAAAATGGGTGATAAATTGATGAGTTCTGTAAGTAGTAATAATGTATTAAGGATCTATTTAAAATATTAAAAATACTTTTCAAAAGTACTGTTTATTTTTCCGACAAACTGTTTATTTTTCTGAAATGTTGTTTATTTCCCACTTTATTTCTTGTATAAAAAGTTGGCAACGCTATATACATGTATGCTGCACCAGCTAATGATGGCTAATAGAGAAGTATGGATGAACTTGGTATTTTACGTTGACTCCAAATAAATAGGGATAACGGTAGGAGAACGATAAAATTATAACCTATACTTAAGGCTGTATATAACGAATCAAATAAATTGTTTCTTACGGGAGTCGAAGTTATGACCAGAAGTGTAGAACCCAAAATGCTCAACCTCTGTGCCATGAGCCAATGTACTAGGCCAAGATAAAAAACCTTACTTAGCCTATACTTAGGCTATGCACTATTCCTGTCGTACAACACTCAAACTGTAATAGTGTACGATAAAGACGGAAACATGTCTAAAACCAAAACCCACTAAGGATCGTTATCTTAGTGTTACCTAACCAATGTTTTATTGTTTAAACTCAGGATCGATGTCATTTAACGATTTAGAAATAGAACCTAACTTCTTGTTGAATTTATAGGTTGATAGGGTTAAAGTTGAAAATACAGGTTGAAAAGAAAACAAAAGAAAAGTTTAAAATTTATTAAAATCTAAGAAATTCGAAATAAACGGGGTTGGAATTAAAATAAACCACAACATTTAGACAAATACTAGACATTAATATAGGTACCCATGTCATTTACATTTGTCCAGGTTTCTCCGATCTTCATGTGTTTTTCTCAGCATCTTCCAAAATGAATAGCATTTACTTAGTTGTTCTAAACTTACCTTTACGCAGAGATGACACTGCTTACGAGCTTAATATAATATACTTATTATTATAAGTAAGGTTAGAAGTTGTAACTTACCTGAAAAGAAAAGAAAATAAGAATTAGTACAATATAAATAGCATCCATATGAAACTTATGATAATGTCAGCAGTTTTAGAGAACGCATTTATAAATGAAAATCATTTAACTAAAGGCAGTCGTCTCATTTTATTCATAAATTCAACAAAGATATTACGTAAAGGGTGAAACAGATAAGTTAAAACTGCTTAAAGAGTAAAAAGTGGTAAACATTTCGTCGTTGTCGCACTATAGGCTTTCACATTGCTATGCAATTGTTAAAAGTAGCTAATAAAATAATCATTGGTGTTTCCCGTTCATCATATCGTTCGAGTAAAAGCTACCAAGCCAAAAACCAACTTAACTCCCAATTTAGCTAGGCAAATAAAATGAATATAGCAGATAATCATTTAAAATACATCCCTATCTGTGGCTCATAAAGTTTATTATCGTAGCGTAGCGATTAGTGGTGCCACCCTCAGGAATAGTGAGGTAGTTTTACGAAGCAAGGGTGTGTTGAAATAGTTCGATTATTCATCGAAAGATGGCGCTACTAGTAACGCTACATTACAAATCTGCTTTGAAAACTTTAGCGAGTCGGTTCTGTCATAACTTTTAAAAGTTCTTAATGGTAAGCTGCAATAATAAATAATGTATTATTTCATCAAGTAATTACACAAGATATTATTATAAATGTAACGAACATAGAAATATCGAAACGCTTGTTTTCTTTCATAAACAATGAATGTTGATACAAATGAATGGGTACATACATAAATCAAATAGAATAAACGGAGGCAAAGGAAAAGTAAAACTGACATGTTGATATAACTTCATGAGAAGTGTCTCATTTTGATTTCACGGATCATTTAATTTACTGCTCTATTTCAGTGAGCATGGAAGCATCTTTTCGGCTGACTTCAAAGCTCATTACAGCTGTTTTGGCAAAGGCCCAAATCTTCACCGATTTTCCGTTTTACCGGCCTAGCTTGACCTTGGGTGGCCTTGATCTACTTGCCTATTCCATTGACCCGCCGCCCGGTGACGATGCGAATTAAGTTCAACTTCTTTGAAAATAAATAATTTCGCTTTTCTGCACGGCAAACAAATAATATATTATTTAAGCTACCGAGATAACGCTTTCTGCTATGTTATTACTGCTTTTTGGCAGTGGCCCAAGTCTCAGATTTTCGCTTTTACCGGCCTGGCCTTCCGTGGCCTTCGTCGGCCTTGAGCCACTTACATGCTTACACTTCCCTGACCTCCCGGCAGGTGTCGCTACGAAGGCTGTTATTTACTCGCGAGTTTAACAAAAACTTTTTCAATCACGTTTGGGATTTGTGGGTGCTAATTTCCAGACGGGCGATTGCTCAAGCAAGTGAGACGGAGATTCGAGAGATTCGATTCTCGACAATCAACGAGTGACTCTTACTTTTAGCAAGTTTAATGTTCCACGGTATAGTTGCATTTTATTTAAAGTTCTGAGTTCGGCAAATTATTAAACGTTCTTATTCTTAACATAACATTGCGTCTTTTGTTCCCGAATGATTAGACAAACGTGCTAATTGTATTTTGGAACCTAGACACACTTATATATTTTAATAATTTCTGAAACTATATGCCCAGAGGTAACTCTATTGCTAATAGTCAACCAAGAGGTAAACCTTATCTTAAATGCGTTTTATAGATGTGACTGTTTTATTAACCGACTTCAAAAAAGGAGGACATTCTATGTTCCACTGTGTTTTTTAAGTATGTATGACAGATTTCAAAAATTCTTATTTTTATCGTTAGATTATGATTGTGGGGGTGGTCCCATATACATGTTTTTGATTATGCTTTGGTAGTTTTTCGTTAGCTTCGATATCAATCAATCAATCAAATCAGTCTATCGCAGTCCACTGCTGGACATAGGCCTCACCCATGCTGCGCCACAACACCCTATCCTCCGCCTTCCGCATCCAGTCTGTCCCAGCCGATAATACGTATTTAATTCCCTTTATTTATCGTGATGATATCATAATAATTATTGTCACTGCTACTGGCCTGGCAAGTCGTGTTATAAGAATTAGTGCAGATACCATAACTAAAAAGATAAAAATTTAAAAAAATCTAAAAAAAAGCAACCGACTTCCAAAAACACTACAAAGTGAAAAATAACTTTAATTTCGGAAGTCGATGCCAAAAAGCTAAAATACCCTTTGGTATTTTAAAATATTATTATATATTTATCTTATTTTATAAAAACAAACTGAAAAATAACGTTAATTTCGTTTCAATAATAAATCTATGTAAAGACACAGATTGTGTTTTTATTAGCATATCCTAACTTTCGGCGTTTACTAATGAGTAAGCATTATTATGACGAATAACTTTCTGAACTAAATTGTTGACACTAAATAAAATATATTTTACGTTTTAACAATTTCAAGTAAACCTATCGTATTATCTAGGCTAATGAGATTTATAGAACTAGTGACGCAATTACCGCTAACAGGCTGTACTGACCTACTGAACTAGGTAAATATGCTGGTTTTCCTAGAACTGGGGGCAGTAATTTGTTTCAATTGAACTTAGTTGTCATTCAACATCATCACCACTTCAGTCGAAAGACATTCTCTGCAGGACAAAGACCTCCCCCAACTTCCACCACTTCGACCGGTTCTACGCTTACCCCATCCAGCGTTTTCGGCGACCTTCACAAGGTCATCGACCCACTTTGTGTGAGGCCTTCCAACGCTACGTCTTGCGATACGCGGTCATCACTCCAGAACCTTTCGGTATCATCGGCTATCCGTTCTGCGAGCAAAGTCTGTCTATTAGAACTGAAGATGGACAACCTTCGTTCTCTTGAAGATTTCTTTATTTCTGTTTCGATCACGGAGGGAAACTCTAAGCATTGCCCTCTCCATTGCCTTTTGGGGTGATCTTTAGTCTCCTAATGTGGCCCATTGTGAGCGACTACGTTTCAGTGCATTATTCATCACTGGCAGCATACATTGGTCAAAGACTGTTGTCGGTTATAGTACCTTTTTGAAAATAGAAACAGTTTAAAAAAGTAATGTTTTTCTAGTAAAGTACACTAATGGGGTACGGCCGAGTTCCACAGAGTAAATTTTATTTTGGAACAAGTCAAAATCTAGTTTAGTATAAGATTTCAAGGTTTTTGCCGCAATGTAAGCCGTTTGTGGTTTGAGTGTGACTTATTTACAACCGACTTCTCGTGGAAGGCAAACATCGTGACAAAATCCCCTGTCAGCAATGAATTTTGAAGCAAGTTTATGTCTAAAGCAGTGCCATCTGTTGCAAGATGAGATTGTTATTGTATATATAGATAACCGTAGAGAGCTTTCAATACTCTAGTTTAGTATAAGATTTCAAGGTTTTTGCCGCAAAGTAAGCCGTTTGTGGTTTGAGTGTGACTTATTTACAACCGACTTCTCGTGGAAGGCAAACATCGTGACAAAATCCCCTGTCAGCAATGAATTTTGAAGCAAGTTTATGTCATATCAGCGCCATCTGGTGCAAGATGATATTGTTATTGTATATATAGATAACCGTAGAGAGCTTTCAATACTCTAGGAAAGTTAACGCAAAGGAATAATCTGCTTTTGTCAACCCATTAAATATTAGCTGAAGCAGGCCATTCACGAAACGATATATACAGTAGTGGCCGCAAATCGTGTAGATACTTGCGCTAGAATCCTAACCACGTAAATGCATACTAGCGCTAAACAAAATTAATGTTGGTAAATCACTTTGTGTGTGTTTTGCTTCACTAGCAGCAACAGTTTGGTTTTAAATCATGGAATTCTATGTTTAAGTTAACCAACCACAAAGTTAAGACGTAAAACCATCAGCCAACCCGGAATTGAAATGACCTAACACCTCAACAATGTCCTTCATTAAGAAATAAATGCAACGCTAATAGTGAAAAAGAAACTAGAGAACGCAGTCGCAGCCAGCTACGTAATGCAATTTGTTGAACCAGAGTAATCCTGTTACATAACGTGCCAAGGTCGGTTGAGCTGCAACGATATACGAGACGAAGGAAATCTTCTAAGCCCAAATGGGTTGAGAATACATAATGTGCCAAAGACATTTTATTTTTATCATTTATTTATTTTTATTCTGTGGGAAAATTGCAATAAAATACATAATAAAATATAAGGTTCAGAAACTTGAACAACTTTTATAGTAAATCTTACATAGGGGTCTCTTTTTAAGTAAAAGCTAAATATACCTGTGCTAGGAGGTCCCGCTCTCCAATGATAAAAATATGAATGGTAAAAGTGGCTTAATAATAGAAATTATAATTTTAAAAAGAGAACAACAAGTAAAGTCTCAAACTAAACAAGACTTGGCAATGTCAGTTTTAAAAGGAACAGTGTAGAACTTAAGTCAAATTCCAAATAATCATAAATATTGTTTTATTTCAACATCACATTGCAGGCATTTGTTCGTAAAATGCACAATCGTTATATATAAAGGTGTCTGCGGTAAAAAAGTCCTGAGTAACAGATCACCGGCTCCCTAATATAGGATATAGAGAGAATTCGCGACCTAATTTTGACGGATGAGTTCTGCACTTAGAAGAGACGTGTCTTCGAATGCGACCACTAATGAACGTTGTGTCCTTCAGTCTAAATGGACTTTGGATTAGATGGGTTTCGAGAGCACTATGGGAAATCTATTTTTCGTTCAATATAGAGGATTTTGCTAATTTAAAGGCCCCTTTAAACAAGAAAAATCCTCTATCCATCTCATTCGTTTGTAATAGTCATCCCATACTGAAACAACATTGATGTTACCTAGGCTATATAGGTATTTTGGTAAATAAATGATTACTTACTTACATAATCTGATTTCATTTGTGTCCAGCCGTAACTTAAGTGTTGTAAGTGGTCGTGAGTTCGAACCCTAACAGAGACTTTACTTTGTGTAAATTATTCCATCACTCTTGCTCTCAAAACGGTGAATGAAAACATCACGAGGAAGCACATCCTAGAGATAAATCTTTGAAGGCATGTGACATCTGAAATCCACAACCCTGTTACTGAGTAATACGGAACCCCTAGGTAAGACTGGTTCTTTGACTTTCGGGCTTTCAGACGACCGTAACTGTCAAAAACTTTTTACAAAAAAATAACAACCGACTTCCTTAAAAAAAAAAAACACTACAAAGTCAAAAATAACTTTAATTTCGGAATTCAGTGTCTTAGGAATTGTATTTAAGGTTTTTTTGCCACCGACTTCCGAAATTAAAGTTATTTTTGACTTTGTAGTGTTTTTTTTTTAAAGGAAGTCGGTTGTAATTTTTTTGTAAAAAGTCGTGTGCCTGTTAGTAGCTGAGACGCTGAATAAAAAAAAATAGCACGGTATTTTAAATACAATTAAATTCACTTGAATTTAGAAGTTGGGATATAATCGATTTCATCTAAGCTCGAAAACATAGAAATTTATGATATTTAATTGCAAATAATATTTAAGAAAGGTGGCGTTCCGTGGTTTCTGCCTACCCCCATGGGAAAAAAAGCGTGAGTTTTATGTATATATGTATGTAAATAACGGAATGGACGTGGTTGAACTAAACGAATTAAAAAGTTCGATTTCTCTTTATTAATTTAGTTTAGATTAGAATATGTGGGTGTTCTAGGTGTAGGTTCATCTCTGCCTAACCCGTTGAGAAATACAGGTGTGATGGTATGTTGTGTTGTTTAGATTAGATTATCAGCATATGACTGTTCCGTTGTAGGTCTGGGCCCTAGGGCAAAAGTTAAATTACAAAGAATATTACGCAGCATATTATTCTCATTTTAAATATTACGTTTCATTAAAAATTATTAAATCAGCATAACTTGCAGGAGTGACTCGGGAATGATATTTAATAAATCTATTTGACAGGGAAAATCATAACAATGAGATGATAAATTTTATTATCACTATATTTTTTGCACGTTATGGTTTTTACAGTATTTTTTACAAGAATAAAGTAATATTAAAGTCTCTCTCAATAAAAACTTATTATGGTTGAATAACTACCTAGTAACCAGCCCCTGAAATAGGTTTTTACGACTTGACAAAATATTGAGAATATGATATACACAAAAACTTTCCGGCATACAGTCGTAGTTCAGAAGACTTAATTACGAAAATAAACCATAATACAAAAAAAAACAATACCATAAACGCATGGGGGGAGGATGTCCAGCAATGGACCGCTTTCAGCTAAAATTTTAATGATCATGAGTAACTATTACAAAAAAAAAATCGTTTAAGCCATTTGGGGGGTCGATGACGTAGACAGACACAGATACGCAGATACACAGATACCTATAACATCCCTCCATCCTGTTTCCATCAGGAGTTAAAATAGTAAAGTTTTAACATAACTAGGTTTATTATTTCGAATTAAATTTTATAATAATCACTCAAATTCTAAAACTGTGAGAAGTCAGTTACGTTAGGATTGAAACTTCACCAAACTCTGCATGTTTTAGTACTACGAATTTCTAGTACTAAGCCGAACTAATGGTCTCTCTTCCTAAGTAACTAACTAACGGGAAAATGTATTTTCATTGAAGTTTGCTTGGAATATAAGCTCCAAATAATACTCGTTCATTTCGCATTTGATTTTGTATTTCGTGGAACATTAATCAAGGGGAAATGTAACAGTTACTTTACTTTGAAATAAAATCACCAATCGGCAATATTCAACTGCATCAATTTAGAAGGCTCATGGAGCTCTTTTGAGGTAAAAAAAAGAGTAACATCGAACCGTATTCCCAGATGCCTAAGCCTCACTTAATCGCCGCGACTGACCACGATAATCCAAATGTTTTCGGATTATAGCATTTAGTGGCTGTATCGAGCTCCCAAAAACCAAAATTTTGCCCATTTTCACTTCCGTCTAAATATTATTGGACTGTTGTAATTTCAACGCTCGACTTAGCGCCGAGATGCAAAAATTAACAAAAATAGGCATGTTTTTTTTTTCATGTGGATGCAGAAGGCGGAGGACAGGGTGTTGTGGCGCAACATGGGAGAGGCCTATGTCCAGCAGTGGACAGCGATACGCTCAGTTGATTGATTAAGGCAAGTTTTTTTTTAAATTTCACTTAATTTTAGAGTTAAATAGTAGCAAAAAAGTAGATGCCAAGATGGTTGGCCATTTTGAGAGGATACATAAAGGGCGACTAACAAAAATTATTTACACGGCAGATGTCAGTATAAACGCCGGGAAGTGACGCCCTAGCAGGACATACTTGTAGGTAGTGCACCTTGTTAGGAACGTTCTTCAGAATGGTTAGGTGCAAAACCAGCATGAGTGTGAGAACTAATGTATGAACGTGTACGAAGCAAAAAGAATTTGTAAGGATCGTAGCAGGTTCTGTGGCTATGTTCTATTGTTTCTTCTTACCCCATGTTATGAAGGTGAGATTATATGATGTATGTTAGGGTTCAGTGAATCCCGTATTCACTGAACGCTAACGTACATTAATTTTAATTATAAAATTAATTACTACTAATAATATATGAACGCTCATTGAATTCAACTTTAATTGCAATGTTAATTATGAAAGTTTCAGGAAGAGTATTGTGCAATGTTTTATTTTATATTAACACTAGCTTCTGCCTGCGTGCAATTTCTGCCCCGACCTACCGCACATCAAAATCAAATCAAATCATTTATTACTTCACTGCGTTGCATCCTATCGCCCGCTTAGCTTAAAAGTCTCAAAAATTGTGCTAACAACTGCAAAAAAATTAAGTTAAAAGTAAGTTCGTACTTACAAGGTTCGAATTGACAAACTAAATTACAAATGAAGATTCTTCAGATTCGATATCTTTATGTAAATAATAATTCTGTACATGTACTTGTCACTGAACTCATCCTAAGAAGCTGGATTATTTTGATGACTTTTGTGTGTATTGGGGTGAGTCCTTTGATGGTTTAGATTCACTGTTAAACCCTTTTGGTGGCGGTGTGACGGTGTGAAACCATCGTTCGGGCAGGATAACGTCTGTTGAGTCCGCTAGTTATTATTATAGCTTTTTATTTCATTCATTCTTATTTTTTCTTTGTGAGGTATTTTGTTCCATATAATGGTTTCCTAGAATATCTGTGTTACATATAACTGTTCTGAATATTGAATTGTTTGATGAGCGCACTGTTTTTCGAACTTTATGTATTTCGATAGATATTGTGTATAACCTTTTATACTTTTTTTATTAGAACACAGAGATATAGAATTCTACATGATAATGATAAATGTTTATTTTTTTATCCGACCTTAAATCAGTAAACTGTGGACACTCTACATATTTCGTAATATGACATCAAAATAGTAATAGGTTTGTAACCGCGCGCTGGCGTATGTACTTCGAACTTCTTAGAATTTTGACCGATCGTACAGCTGGTAGGTACTAGTAGCTACGCTCGGTCGTTCACCTTCGCCGCCGCACCAGTGTAGGTACTTCGAACTTTTAGAATTTTGACCGATCGAACAGCTGGTAGGTACTAGTAGCTACACTCTGTTGTTCACCTTAGCCACCGCGCCAGCGTCTTGGAAATAAATGAATAATAAATAACTTCAATGAACATTCATATAATACTTGAGATATTATGGCGTGTAGTTTTTGTCACCAAGTACAAAAACTACACGCCAAAATAACTTGTCGGTGATGCAGCTCTTTTAGCATGCCAGTGATGCAAACCCATACGTTTTGCTTCTACCAAAAACCGCTCGACGCGACTGTAGAAGTTTCCACTTCAAAACTAACCAAATGAAATAAACACGACGATAAGGAGACCGCTCTCTTTCTAAAGGCTTCAATCCGAGCTTCCTCAAATACGCCAGCCGCACTACGACCAGACGAACTTACTTTAATTGTATTGATAGAAATACAATCAATGTTTTTTTGCAATTTCTTAAAAACATTTTTCTTCTCTAAAAAAAAAACACTGTTGTTTGGTATCCAAAGTTCGTACTTCGCTTTTATAATCTGCAATGTGAAATATGGATATTTTTTTAAACTATTCTTTTTTCCAAAATATCACGTACCTATATTTGATCTACGATTTCATGCTAGCCGAATAAATAAAAAAATTAAAATCAGAAATCCGCCATCGAGGAAAAATGTCACATACACGCATACAAAGGCTTAGTTGTAAAGCTTTTGTAGGCGACCCGACATCTTTTTTTGTCGGGGGTTAAAAATGAGGCGCTAACTTGAAACTCACGCGCCATTGAACAATGTGTAAAAGCATGTGAAGCTAATAAAGCGATTGCACGATCATGCGAGTAAGCATTCTTGGTATGCGTTATGATGTCATGCTAGCGAAGTTCAACATTTTGTATCGATTTCTGACAAGAGGGTAACAATTCAGATTGTTGTGATGACATGTTGTGGTGTATTAAACAACTTTTGGTACAGGAAAATCTGATAGGCTCGCATTACTGACATGCTAATGTTCATAGTATACCTGTAGCTATGAGTATGAGGGGTTGCGGTTTTTCAGCAGATAATTTTCATTATTCACTACTGTCAGCAGTCCCCAAAACTGCCTATGTTTATTTTGCAATTTTAAACTCATTAACAGTTTAATTTAATTAAGTAAGTAAAATAAGCGAATTATAATTTTGAGGAGATTTTATTTCTTATTCCAGAGATGGTTTCTATGACCAGTTGATGGCAATAGGCTCGCCCTGTATCCCTGATGTGGGACTTAAACAGAAATGGCGAAATATGGGTGTACTAGAGCTAGCTAGTCTTATCCATAAACCCTACTATTGTTTTGCTGGTCCACAGGTAAATGAACACAAAGCCAGTCGTTAAATCAAGTAAAAAGTTTGCAATCCTGCCTCGAGAAAATGTCACAAGTTCTTTTTTCCTTGCTTATGAAGTAGAAAGTTCTGCTTGGTAAAGATTCAAAGTAAAACTGCTTAACCGATACAAACTTCGCATATCGCATTTCTGATCATAAAGAAAGTATTTACCTAATCATATTTTTACAAAGTTTGGAATCAATAAGTTGGGCAATATGTCGACCCTGTTACACTAGGCCTAAATATAATCGGCAGAATGTGGATGTTTTATACGCCACTGCCATGTAGTATTATTTGTAATAAATAAATCCCAGAGTAATACCTCTAATCTCTTGTCTTTATTTAACGATGTATTTAGTGACCCTGGCAAAACCTACCTTTTCTCGAAGCGCTTTGTCAATTTTTTCAGCCCTCATAACTTTGGTTTGGATAAGTCTTTTTGTAAACAATTAAAATTGTGATAAGCCCGTGAATAAATTAAATAGATTCCTACTTTTTATACCTCCATATTTTCCTAATATTCTAAAACTTCACCTTATGTTTGTTTATTTTTATATTTCTTGACAGATGATTAACTCTCATACTTTCACAAGTTCTCAACTTATTAAGATTCTTTATACACTCAGCTGTTTCTTGTCACATTTCAGATGCAATTTGGGGAAATTCTTGATCATGATGACCCGTGGAGCCACAGTTTGTGACATGAGTGACAAGCTAAAAGCAGCTCTGAATGAGGTGGAGGCGTCAAGAAACAAGTGCAACTAGCTGCTGCAGGAAAAATAGGATAGTGTGGTTGAAGTAAAGAGAATAATCGATAGAAACACTGAACTCAAGAGCCAGCTTTAAGAACTTCACACCCCGCACGTTGTTTCAGTTCAATTCAGTCCATTCAAACCACAGATCTAAACTAATAATAGTTCAGATGAAAAATAAATGCAAACAAACTGATATTAAATGGACATGGAAATCCGAAAAACAAATAAGGGAGAAATTGGAATGCGTGCGAAATGCAGCATAAGTATTGACGGTAGCTAAGTGCATCGTATATTTTTCACTTTCCTTAATTCGCTTATTACCCGCCACATAAAGCCGCTCTAAACAAATAGTATGGAATTAGACAAAGACTATTCATAATTTTCATAATCCAGACACTGTATAACATGGGGCTTTAGGGTAATTAATAACAGCAGCACGTGTCAACCGATCAGATGAACCTCTGCTACCTAAACCTACCGTGGTTTGGGCTGTGGATGGGTGACAATTGCTACAAACCAAGACTGCTCTGTGCCTCGGAAAGGACATTATGCCGTTGGTCCTGGCTGTCATGAGTGGATCTTTTGCAATCATATCGGGGCGTGTGAAGCCCGAAAGTCTGACTACTGAGTCAGACTTTCAGGGTACCACTTACCAATGGGTATAGTATTAATTAATGACGACACTACTTGAAGTGACTGCCGATCTGACGTCCATCATGTAAAATACTGATATTCAGCTGCATCCGGTTTGGCTGAAAGCCGACCCCAATATAGTTGAGAAAACGTTACGCAGATGATAACATATGATATCATCATGCCTGTGTTCCACAAAGGCTTAGGCAGAGGTGTACCTAGTACACCCACATTTCCCGGCGTATTTTTCTGTCGCTTTTTCCTCTTAGTTCAACTTACACCAATTCTTAGAATGTTATAATGAAGCCTCATTTTGACGATAATACTATAACGTTTTCGACTTTCTAGATCGAGGTTGAAAATAGGAGAATTCGCACAAACATCTAGTTTATCGGTACGTTTTTGTACGATTTTAAATCATATTCAATTTATCGGGCCTTATTCCAGTCAGTTTTTAATTAACTCAATTGAAATAGAATAAATAATTTTAATTAGATTTTCCACGTAATGTTTATTATCATGTTTTCTAATAAAATTCTATAATCAGATTAAAAGAAATTCGTAGAATATCGTTGGCTGGCAGCTCAGAGGGGTAATTGTGTAACTTGCTATCAATAGTAGTCGGTTTCATTTTCATAGTTAAACAACATTCATTGCGTTATTTACGTTGTTGAGCCGACAATTTATTCGAACAAATGATGCAATGGATTACAAATAATCTTCGATACGATTCAGATTCCGAACGATAGTGCGTTCCACAATGAGGGTGCAGATTTATAATAAAATTATTTCAATTTCAAAATAATTTCTTTTTCTTGTAATTCTCTCTCAATAGTTCTACATTGTATTATTTCCGATAATAGTTACTACCTACTATCAGATGAAGGAAATTCGTAACACGCTAAGGGCACTTTAAGAACATCGCAAGTGCTTAGTGAATATCTGTGTATGTGTCATTTTATGTAGCACTTGTGCAATCAGTTATAACTGATTGCGCAAGTGCTACATAAAATTACACATAGCCGCACCGCCCCATATGCGGTGCGGTGCGGCTAAATCGAGATTTATAGACGTTGAAAGAGGACAACGAGCACTAATAAAAATTATGTACTTTAAAAAGATAAGATAACCTACTGAGAGTCTTTACCAGATTAGTGGTCTACTTTCTGTTAGTAAACTGTACATTACACATACGGTCCTGAAAAAGCAAAAGACACTTCCTTACGATGCAAACATAATATCTAAAAGACGTAAGGACATGATTGCTCATATCCCACAAACTAGAAAAAAGTTTTGCTGCCATACAATACAACAGACGTTAACTATATGACGTCAACTATATAATAGGGTGAACAAGGAGATATACATATACACTAAACCAGCACATGTATGTAAAAAAAATCTTAACAAATTGGATAAAACCACTTCCCTATGAAGATACTGAGGCACTATTACAAACAATATGTTAACTAACTCGGTTCTCTCAACACACATACTCACCTACTCACACACACACGAATTACACACAAACCCACTCTCACAAACACACACACAAGCACCTAGATAATTATTGTTTCCTCTACTTTTAATTTGATTATGTAATAACTTTGATAAGGAAGAGCGGAGTCTCCTAATACAGGCATTGTTTGCTTAAAAGGAGGCTCCAATCACTAACATGTTTACTTGAATATGGTTATAAAATAAACATTTTTTTTTAAATCTAATCTGTTGTAATTTGGTATCTACAGATTTTCCATGTATTCGCTGTTCAATAACAAACAAAATGTTTTCTGATACATTCCAGATGAAGTTATTACAAAATTCATAGAATGATGTTGTTACAGCTTGCATTCAGCTTGGTTTTAAATTATATTTTCATCGAACTAAAATTATCGAGAGTATTTCCATGCATTGAACTCATCGTTTTATATTTTTACAATTATAGTTTCAGTTGTCAGACTGGCATTAAATTGAAGCCCTCAGTCTGTTAAACTTTGTTCTGTTATTTTAGTTATTCATATGCTTTCAGAAAATCAGTCCATTTCCACTAGCAGGATTAATAATTCCAGAGAATTTCAATAACAATCTGATTTTAGCGAGAACAGTAATATAATCCAGAACCGAATTTCAGTTTTCGAGAGATTTGGCTGCACCAACATTCTGTTATTAATTATTATTTGAGCTGTAACATTTCCTGCAAACTATTCCAGTAACGCTAATGGGTTTCCTGAATCAATGGAATATTGTACTTAATTAAATAATAAATTTTCTATAGATATCAGAAACCTATTGACTCAGAAAAAAACAGATTACTTACTGGAGTGAAACGTACCTTTGATAATTATGATTTCCTTTTATATTTTAAAATTAAAAGAAGAGATCTAGAATTAATTTTACTACGAATATTTTATATGCATAAATGTTGCTATGAGAGTATTGTCACAATGCTGAATGTTTCGCCAATAATGTGCATTGACTGTACATTTTAATAAAACAAAGACGTACGCTTAACCGTACACATAACCCTTAAGCTCAAGTCGCACACTTCTAAAACCACTTGCGGTAAAAATGAAGCCCTACTTTATGGTTTAAGAACTTTATTATTCCTCATTAAGAATTAACAATAATTCACTTACTGAGAAATTAAATTAACATAAAATGGTTTTTGAGCGTACAAAAACGACGTAAAAGTAAAATATGAAGGTAGTGATATAAAATTCAAGTAAACAACTAATCACCAACCGAGTAAACACGGATATAGAGTAAAAGTTGATGAACTACTACTAGATGTGGCATACAGGCAGCGTACTTACATACTTTAACCACAGGTTTCCCTAACACTCGGCACAAATTGTTTTTGTCAATAACCTACAAACTAGGTAATGGTTGTCGGCAAGCACGGAATTAACTCACACTCTTGATTATACTCGTTACACCCCAAATTAGATACCTCGAATCACTTTACTGTCACGAATTTTAACGTTTACGTTCATCAAATATTAGAATTGTTAAAAGTTTTGTGGTTACAATGACACTTTACAGTAATTGAAGGTATCTTTTTAGGGTTCCGTTGCCAAATGGCAAAAAACGGAACCCTTATAGATTCGTCATGTCTGTCTGTCTGTCTGTCGGTCTGTTTGTCTGTCTGTCTGTCCGTGTATGTCACAGCCACTTTTTTCCGAAACTATAAGAGCTATGCTATTAAAAATTGGTAAGTAGATGTATTCTGTGAACCGCATTAAGATTTTTACACAAAAATAGAAAAAAAACAATAATATTTGGGGTTACCCATACATAGAACTGAAACGCAATTTTTTTTTTCATCAAACCCATACGTGTGGGGTATTTGTGGATAGGTCTTCAAAAATGATATAGAGGTTTCTAACATCATTTTTTTCTTAACTGAATAGTTTGCGCGAGAGACACTTCCAAAGTGGTGAATTGTGTGTCGCCCCGTAACTTCTAAAATAAGGGAATGATAAAACTAAAAAAAATATATGATGTACATTATCATGTAAACTTCCACCGAAAATTGGTTTGAACGAGATCTAGTAAGTAGTTATTTTTTAATACGTCATAAATCGTAAACCACAATTTACCCTTCATTCAATCAAATCAAAATTAAAAATTAAAAAAAAAAAACATTAGTTTCATAAACATAAACCTTATGCATAAACCGTGAATACCTGCAGGTTTGTACGGAACCCTCGGTGCGCGAGTCCGACTCGCACTTGGCCGGTTTTTATTATATAAATACATAAACCCTCCTTCTCAAGGGGGTAGGCAGAATATACAGAACGTCACCTGCTACGATTCTTACAAACTCCTTTTGCTTCTTTGACGTTCAGAGGGGTAATTGCGGAACTTTTTATCGGTAGGAATTGGTTTCATATTTATAGTTAAACAACATTCATTGCGTTATTTACGTTGCTGAGCCGACAATTTATTCGAACAAATGACGCAATGGTTTAGAAATAATCTTCAATCCCATTCAGATTCTGATAAATTGTGCGTTTCGCAATTAGGGTGCAGGTCATATACGCACGTCATTTGCGAGTACTATGCACTTAACCTTTCTAAAGCAAAGCACCAATCGTGAAAACCATTTCAGCCGAAAAAAATTTACTTCAGGACATAGGCCTCCAACAAAAATGTAGGGTTTGCCATAATCACCACGCTTGGCGAGCGGGTTGGGGATCGCAATATTGGTAAAATGTATACAGAACGCTGTTGTTGTATCCAGAAAGTCTCTTAATCGCCTTCTACGACGGCCACGCGAAGAAATGGAATGGAGGTATTCTTTAATTCCGACACCACACGTACAACAAAATTACCAATAAAGTCACAATAATTATGTCCTCTTTTTATAATAGTTTGTTTAATTAAATCAAAATTTAAACTTATTGTTTGTTCTGCTTTGGTTTTACCCGTGACCTCTTGCAGTGGAAGCCGTTGAATAACTGTATTTGCGATGAAACTAGAAATAAATGAACTGCCAGTTAATGTTAGTTCGGTTGCTACACTTTTGTTTCTTCTGTCTACGAGGGCGGCGAACGCTGAACTGTGATAAAGTAATTAAAATAGTGCAAAGGTAATTTACGCTTGCAGCATACTTTGTAATTGTTGAATGAGAATTAAAATGCACTATAAATAACAACAATTTATACCTGAATATAACAAACAAAGCCAAGTTCCTGAATCTACGTTGTTTTAGATATTCTTGGAACCCAATATAACTGAACCAGTTAACCGAATACTTGTGCTTAGGATCCTCATGTGGCGTAAAGCCTGCTTTCTAGCTTCATTCAATTGTTGCAAGATACAACCTTACAAAACGTTCAATTTGTTTCAAGTAGGTATAAGCTTATTATCTTCTTAGAAAACGGTTGAAAGTTGCAGTAATAGAAGCAAGCATAGCTTGTTTTCAGGTAAGGACCACTTCACATGATCGCTTGAACATTGAAGCTGTGTTTTGTTCAAGAGAAAACAATAGGGACAATAAATATAATGCAATTTCTTTGTATACAACTAGAACCTAGTGAAATGAACCATTTATCCATTTTCTTTATTAATTGGTTCCAGTATAGTTTTACTTAACTAGCATCACGCAAAGAAGCATCTATTCTAGAGGCATAACATCATAATTCATATTGTTCTCACTGCTGGGAGAAAGGCCTCGTCTCTGTGGGAGGGAGAGGACTGTTACTCGTTACACGGACCCTATGTGGGTTGTAATACGTCACATGTTTTCGTATTTTTGGCTCTCGGTCATGCCGGTTACCTTACGATGTTTTTCTTCACTATTTTGAGAGCAGAGGAGATGAACTATTGGCAAAAAGTAAAGCGCCTCTCTGGGTTGGAACTTACGATATACAACTTGTAAATCGTGGCCGCTACCTGTGAGCCACCATTATAAAATAGCTAGCATTTATTGAACGAAAGTTCAGAACAGATAGAAACCCAGCCAAGCATTTTGAGGTACGCTTCGCCGGAGGGGACTTGCGTTCTTACGTAACTAGTATCTACTGTGGCCATTTATAAAGTAATAGTCTTCTCCTCTTTGATATTATTGTAGACCAACAATGAAATTATTTTCTTTATTTTATTTCAAGATGTGTGGCCGCGGTTTCGCTCACGATACTGAGCTTTCTATAATCTTTATAAATGAATAGGCACGTAAAGTCATGCTTTTCTAATTAAAAAATAATGTTGTTTTCAAGAATGGATGCTGCTTGTAGTGGTTTTGTTATTGTTTTTACTCCGAAGGCATTTAACATTTGTTACTTCAAGTTATATGAACTTAATGTAGCATTGCATATTTTAGCGGGTACGCTCGTTATGTCTGGATACTTTTATTTAGGTTTTAAGTTCAGTTTACGTAATTGTTTTTTTTTTTGTGTAGTTTAGCGACGCAGTAGTCTCGTTCATTTATTTAGAAAGAGTTTTAGCAGACGTGTTCGAATTTTCCGAACAAATAAGTGACAAATGAACGTGTGACGATCGCGTCAGACAACTGCGTCAGTAGTTATGAATTCAATCTTTTAAGCAATCTAAGAAGGTTAAAGCCTCACATCATTTCAACCGTATGAAATCCACTGCTAGACTTAAGCTCCCCCAATTTGGGGGGCTTTACCATAATCGCCACGCTTGGCAGGTGGATTGGCGATCACAGTATGGTGGTTAAATACGCTGCTACCCATACTCTAGTAAATCCTTTAGTTGCCTCTTACGACACCCACGATAAGAAATGGGATGACGTTATTCTTTACGACCGGCACCGCACGGACGATTATTTTCTTGAGACTATTATTTAATTAAGCTCTGTTACTCCCAACAACAATTGTGATCAGAAATTAAATAAATAAATAATTAAAATAATAATTATTTTTAAATAAATGATTTTTCAAAAATCAAAAGTCATTTATTCAAATTAGGCTGAGGATCAGCACTTTTCGAACGTCAAAATGACAAAAGACAGTTCCCCAAAACACCCACCCGCCGCGCACTTCCCAGTGCTTTAGCTGAGAAGAAGAAGTGGCCAACGAACTCCCCAGCAGCACAGCTGTCTGTCCAGTTAGAAGAACTTGATTCTATACAATGTTATATAGTAAAACATTAAGAGACACGAAACATTAAATTAAATTAAATGATTTGCTATATGCCAGCTAGCCAACCCAATATACCAACAAATAAAATGAAAACTATACACAAGCATAAGCAAAAAAAAAATGTATAACGTAAGCATGACTGCAAAAATAAAAGCCTCCTGGCATAAAGGGCGTGACAGCTTACATATGCAATGCTGAATTATGTTTACATAGCTGTTACGATGATTAAATATTAAATCCCCCAAGTTGGACTTGCTTGATTGAAACACAATTTTCATGAAGTAACGACATTTGAGGGTAATTCTAACTTATGAAGTTATTAAGATGATACTAGTGATAATAATTCTGCCAATAGATTTTTTTTTTGCGGCAACGTAAGAATAATTTTCATTACTGTGCAACCTAACTCTGAGCTGCAAAAAAACCACCTAGGAAAATTTAAATTTCGAAGACTACCGCGTAGCGCATTTCCCTTAACCAGATTATATTATTATTCTCGGAACGTCGTCTGTGGGTGTAAAATTGTTCCACGAATGACATTATAAATGATAATGTGATCTATTTTTACTTGGAAATTTGTAAAAGAAAGCCTGTAGAAGACTAGCTGATGGTAATTTAAGCACGTGGGTCACAAGTTCATAACTACCTCAACAAATGTGGACAGTGGTAAAAGTAAAGGGCGTAAAGTAATTTTTTTCAATTGATGTTAATGAAATTGATATTTGAATCAACATTATTGTTTAAAGTGTCTAATGGTTTTTCAGTTCTATAACAATTTTCCATGTTAAGTTGTAGTGTTGTGTGTTGACAGTTAAATTAGAATAACATATTTTGGTTATTTTTACATTTTTGTTTTTTTTTTAATTCAACACATTCGTTTGTTAATTTAATAGCGTGCATTTTAATATAAGTGCGTTACTTTTGTATGTATTGGTGGATTTTCATTTTTAAAAGCTTGAGATTTATTTATGTTGCTTAAGTGTTCTATTAATTTATTGTATACGTAACGCTTCCAGAATATATTCTTTAAATAATGGAGATAACTAAATCAAATTCTGTAGCAAGAACAAAACAAAGAGACACGAAAAGTCACTTTTGTTAGTATTTATGTATATTAATTAGTAGATAATATGTATTAACAAGATATATATAGATAATATATACAGGGTGTCCAGTAAATAGCACGACATACTGCAGGGGGTGATAACACCTATCAATACAACACAATATATGTTCAGCAAAATCTTACGTTTTCAAATTTCAACTTTAAATAAGGAGCTATTCTGAAATATCATCAGATAACTTACGGCCAGCAAGGCACGATTACTTGCTAGAGCGTTAAAAGGAGAAATATGTCCTTACTAAGATAATACAGAACAGCCGACCTATTAAAATAAATTCTCTTTGTAAAATCGCAAATGAGTCGGACATTTAAGTATTCTCGATGAAATGACAGAACTGATGAATTATTTTATTTCTGTAACTAGTTTTGTACGAACACTAAAAGTGTCACGACAATCATATTTAAAAAAAGTTTTTAATAAAAAATTAAACCGCCGAAAAAACAGAAAAGCAAAAAATAATAAACCTTAAAATTATGAGTCGGCGCTGAAAAATCAATGAACTAAGGTCACTCAAGGCGCCGACTCATAATTTTAAGGTTTATTATTTTTTGCTTTTCTGTTTTTTCGGCGGTTTAATTTTTTGTTAAAAAGTTTTTATTACGATATTTAACAAAAGTGATCCATTACTGGAATGTTTGAATAATTTGTCTGCTCAAAGAGACACCGTGGCCCTGGCACATGGGCAACTGAAGGAACACGGGTGGGTTTTAGTCAGTAAAAGTCTGACATGCCCTTCCACTCCACCCAGAGCGGGAGACGTCATTTGATGACATCCCAACCACAACAAAAAAACTTGAACAAAACGCAATGAATGTTGTTGAAATTTCAACACGAAAGCTAAAACCCAGTAGGTACTATTTAAAACGAATTTAAGCGTATAACTTCCAACAGAGATTTGCAGCAATCTCTGTTGGAAGTATGAAATATTTCTTTCATAATCAACAGGTTTTAACAAATAAGTTGTAGAGGCCTTCTTTTAAGTATGAAGATACCTGTAGCAGGTTTAATATTTTAGATGACAATTTAAAATACTTGTCTTCAAGCCTGCGTTTAAGCCTCTTTCCTTTTTATGTTAATTTCAGCTTATCCGTCCTGTAAGCAGTATCGTTAAGTCCGTAACTTCAACGTTTCAGGCCCTAGTTCTGTAGATTTTTACTTTACAAACATCTAAAAGTTTAACGTCTTTTTTATAAGATGGGTTGTGTCGCCAGTGAATTATGTAAAGCATAAGTAGAAACATAATCAGCTTATATTTTCCCCACTGCTGGGACATAGATCTCCCCTCTATGAGAGGCAGTGGGATGTCTACCAAGCGGAACCAGTGCGGAAACAGCTTAATTATTGTGTCTATAAGAATGTTAGAATTCACAAATATAATTGTATAACATTTTAAAAGAATAACGGTGGAGTACCTAACCCATTCTTCTCCATACGAATCTAACTTTTGGAAGGGGTGACTAGAATCAATTCTATTTTAATGTAAATGTTGACGTTGAAAGAGTCGTTTACCTGTCCATTTGTAATAAATGCTTTAACTGTGTCGATAGGTACCGAATTGATGTGTAACTTATTACGTGTTAAGTTTTGCAATCCAGGTATCGGAATATTATGAAACGAAAATCATAATTTTGCATTTACTTTAAATCTAAATATGATATACTACTCCTACGGTGTATTTTAATAACAGTCATACATACATAAACTCTTGCCTTCTTCCCATGGATGTAGGCAGAAACTGTACGAAGTCATTAAAATGTTTTTCTAGGGTGTCCCGGCGTTTCTACTCATATCGTAATTCACAATTATTATTGCTCATCAAGCTGTCATTAGCTTTAATTTCAAAACGAGCTAAGTTAATATTTTAGTTGATTCTAAATGGAGCCAACGTCGAATATCGTGAGTTGCATGTAAAGGTGGGCCTAAATTGGGAATACTCTACCTGAGGCTAACATGTTTAAACTATTGAACTGTCCATTTGAACGATACAAAATGCTAGGGAATGTATTTGTCAGTCAAACTTCCTAGAAATAGCAGGTCTAGTGCTTGCGTTTTAAACCACTCTATTTTGCTTTTAACATTACATATTTTATATGCTAGCGAAAGGTTAAAATCGAAGTCACTAAAAGGATTTAAAAAAGGAAGAGAACGAACTTATAAAAGTGCATAATGAACTCGCCAACCCTCCTTGGGTTGGCGAGAAAGTTCTGGTGACTAACAAATCCTGACATCGACATGTCTACATTTTAAAAAGCAAGCCATTTCCGAGATTCTTTTTAGACGTGTTATTTTTTTAGTGACGTGTGAAGAGTTATTTTTGTGTCCATTGTGATGAACGCTGCTGCCCATTCTCTAGTAAGGTGAAATAAAAATAATAGGCTAAATTAAAATTATGGTATGCGTACCATAATTTTAATTTAGCTAACGCACACTACTGAACACCTTACTAGAGAATGGGCAGCAGCGTTCTCTATGCATTTTACCACCAAACTGCGATCGCCAAGCCGCCTGCCAAGCGTGGCGATTATGGCAAATCCCCCCCAAAAAATGTACCGGTCAAATTAATGGTGCATGGGGGAGGCCCATGTCCAGCAGTAGACTTATTACGGCTGAAATGATGATGATGAATGACTGAACACCCTAATTATAATTGTATTGTTATAATCATTAAACATACAGAAATTTTATTTATTTATTTAACCATTTATGTACACACATATATAAACAGACAAGAAGAAAAGAACAGAAAAATTAGTACAAAGGTGATGCTTTGCTCTCTTTTACTTATCATCAACGTCATCATCTGGCTAGCCTTTTCCCAACCATGTTGGGGTCACCTTCCAGTCTAACCGGATGCAGCTGAGTACCAGTATTTTAATGGAATGACTGCCTACCTGACCTCCACAACACAGTAACTTGGTAATACGATACTCCTTGGTAAGACTGGTTGTCAGACGTGTTACGGGTTTTTGACGACACGAAACGACTGTCTAAGATCTATGAAAGATAGCCGGGACCAACGCCTTAACATGCTATCCGAGGCATGAAAGGGTATGTTACTATTATGTATAAAATCTGGGAAGGTCTGTAACTTGTTTACGCATTTTAATGTATTTGAAATATTTTACACAGTCTTTTTACCAAACAACCTATCTATTGGCGTCACAGCTCGTCAATATTATCGACGTCAACTGTCATCCAGATGTCAAATAAACCGCGTGGGCTGGCCGATTCCTCTCGTTCAGTTCCGATAAATAAACACTGTATTTTCTTATATTCTTTCTTAAAGAAATCCTAAAACTCAACCGTGACGGTGTTCCATAAAACTCCCGTTACTCTTTCATTCATTGTTTATTCCTTTCTTTTATCACTTCGATGGGCCTCTCCCAAAGTTATTGCCTAATCGAAAGGTATTCAACAAGTGAGCTCACAATGATGGATAGGATAGCTAACTTCGAGCTTCGTGCCTCTGCAAATAATGGGCTACTACTCTCCTTGAAAGGTGACTAAGGAATAACAGGTGGAGCTTGTGGAACTTGGGGGATAACCCTTTGTGTTCCTAAGGGGTTATACGAATACTTTCCCACGACTTCGCCTTTGATTGTGTTAGAAAATATCCCACGAGAAAGTATTACTGGGTTTTAAAAGTACCTTATGTGTTATATCCAAGTAATTAACTTAATCTGTGCCAATTTCATCCAAATCCATTTAGCCATTTTTGCAGCTGACAGATAGACAAAAGTATTAATTGTATTATATTATATTATATTTAAAAAAAACTGAAAGAGGTCGCGGTTTACACAAGATTGAGGATGAACTTTAAAAGAGACTGTGACCAGTTTATTTCGGCCGTTTTTCTCAGAGTAGTCAGATAGAAACCGCGACCTCATTAAGTTTTTTTTTAATAGGTCTATCATACTTACGAGCTTCAGACAACCAGTAAGGATTGTCCATGATCCATGAATGCCAGCTGGACCCAACAGTTTAACGTACTTTTCGAGGCACGGAAGGTTCTTGGTATGTAAAAATAGCCACCCATCTACGGACTCGTCGATCGACCCATACAGTTCCCATACTAAGCCAAAAGCCACTTACCAACTAATGTTAATATTATAACAGGTAGACACAGTAATGCATCAGCTAATCTATTATTAGGTCCCATTAGGTGCGCCAAATTAATCTCAGCTTTAAAATTATATGCACATACACAAGTCCTTATTACGTTGTATTCAGGAATAATTGAATTATTAATCCCAACGGATTACACTCAGACTGATAATGTATGTATGTTGTGTAGTGAAATAAGCTTTATTGATGAAATGTCGTAGCCCAGGGGTTAAGAACTTGTTTTTCAAGCACCAACTTGTGGGTTCAAATCCGGGCAAGTACTAATTTCGGTTTTTCATCGGTGAAGTAAACTTCGTGAGGTAACTTGGACTTTTGAATTCTAAAATCGGTAATCTGCTCTGTATGACAAGAATCCAAATAGTAGTCATGTTTAAATACGGTCTTTATAAGTATATCTTCGAAACAATAACTTAATTTTTGGTCACTGTCTTATTAAAAACATATTGATCTACAAATTATACATTATTTTATTTATATAAATAGGTTTGTACTAACACTTTTACATGTCAATCATATTGATAAGATAATATCATTTATTTGCTTAAAACATGGTATACATAGGTGTTGTTATAAAAATGAGATCATAAATGTTTAGCTTACAATTAAAGCATGCAAATTTATGGGTCTGTAAGATATCCCCAATACTAATTTACGTAATTTAAATTTCTAAAAAAGCCTTTTTTTACCGGTCAAAAACTACAAAGTAGTTTAATATTAATAGCCTAAAAAAGTAAAGAAAACTGATACATTTAAATAAAAATCGAATCCCGAATTTATGTTTAAGGATATTTTTTTATTTTTTCGTGATACAAATTTTATTTAATTTATTCAAAGCTTGCGAGTCCATTATCCATTTTCATTTTAATGCCGTTTTATAAATTTTGCTTCATTTTAATTACAAAGGTTTCTAAGAAAGCATTAGCATAAGACTTTCTTTGCTCCCAGAATAAATTCGAATCACCACTACAGTAACTAAATTCAAGTCATTAATATAAGATAACATAGGGCTAAATTGGACTTTTGAGCTTTTATACATGGATAAACTTCGCTCGCGTAGTATGATAGGGTTATTCCCCGATCTCCGAGGGCCCCGTCCCGGAGAACCCCGAATACGATAATTATGATTAAATTTCCTTTTGTTTTCTTTTTCTATTGCTTTCACTTTCAACTTGTACGGTCGACATAAAAAGTGCTTAATTATAATATTCATTCATCATCATAATCATTTCAGCCGGTAGGCAGCCACTGCTGAACATTTGCTTCCCCCAGTTGGGAGGATTTGGCATAATCGCTGCGCTTGGCAGGCGGGATGAGGATCGCAGTATAGTGGTAAAATCAGAGACTGGTTATATTCTCTTTGGGTAAAATGCATAGAGAACGCTGCTGCCCATTCTTGAGTTCGTCACCTTTTACGACACCAACGGGAAGAAATGTGATGCTATCAGATATAAGTATAGAAGAATAGATTGAACAGTTATCATGGGTTAAAAAGTGTATAGTCTCAATTTGTATGCCATTTGTCCAGTTAGGTCTTCTTCTTCTTTTCGTGTGGATGATAGTTGTACCCTTTTTTTATAATTTGAGCCCACTACGTGCCCACGTTAATTTTGGCAAAAGCGCGTCAGTGAACGGTGGGTCTTAACTGTCAAATAAACCAATTGTATACAGCTGTCAAACAATGAGAATTGTTGGTGAAGTTGAGGTCGAAGTCAATTTGCTCATCAATTAATTTACCCGCCCTTTATATGAGTAATCTCTTTGGTTATTTGCTATTTATATGATGACTGATGGTATATCAACAGGTAAGATTGATGTAGCACGGAAGTTTAGCCGCATCACCGTTAGGTTGTAATAGACCCTTTGGGAAACCCCGGCTCTCGAACGCCCTTTCAACTGTGATCTCTTATTAAATATCATTATTCACCTGTCAAGCTGTAATATCAACAGGCGCAAAATTTGATGTTTAGTGGTTTTGTCGCGAGATTGTTAGAAAGAGATACCGTGGTCCCGGCACATGGGCAACTGAAGGGACACGGGTGGGTTTTAGTCAGTAAAAGTCTGACACGCCCTCCCACTCCGCCCAGAGCGGGAGAAGTCATTTGATGATTTCCCATCCAAAAAAAAAAAAAGTGGTTTTCGTTTTGAAAATTACCTCACCTATATCAGGATTTTCTTTTTGGAAATATTTAAGGTTATTATTGTTTTAATTTTTTATTACTTAATTTTGTCTAGATGTGTGAGCACACATGCGGATACATTTTGCCAGTTATCTTTAAGCCTTCTATTACAGGGGACTTCAAAATACCTGGCAAAATGTGACTATACTCTAGGTACACCTTTGTCTAATCTGTCAGGGTCATGATGTTATGTTACGTATTTTTAGCTTATTTTTATGCCAGTGACAGGTTTTAGAACACTGTTTATATACAGTTAATTTTTACATATATATATATAAAATTATATATTTCAATATTAAATTTTCTCAGTGTGTTTATTGCCTTTTTATTTTTACTCTATATATTTTAACCATTTAATGGATATTATTCGTAAATTGTGACATGTAATTTAAAAACAACAACACAATTTTTCATTTTCACGTCAAATTAATTATTTTAAAATTATATTAGTAGGGATATTTATTGTACTTTAAATTTAATATTATTACACCAGCACAGGCAGCATATGTGAAGCTATGTATTAAAATGAAGATCTTAATGTCTATAACGTGAAATTGTACTCATTGACTAAAAAATAACAAAAGACAATGGGGAAAGTATTCTAACTTCTCTTACAAAAGTGACACGTAAAGGAATTGCTTTCCGACAGCTACTAAACAATTAAGCCAGTGTTAACATCGCTTTAAAGTCACACCGTCTAATGAACGCGCGAGATTACAGCGCTTTCCGCTGAGTGGTAGCACTCTAATGAAGGGGCATACGCTTCATGAAGCGTATGATGCTTCGCAGTTTCTGGTTTACGCGTTCGAGTTTATCGCTTATTAGTGATGTGACACGTTGCAACCAAAGTTTCACGTCGATTATTAGGCGTGTTTACGCCTACACTGCAAATACGCGACGTAGTTTCGGCGCTGCGTTGTTGGTAAAAAAGCGCAAAAACTTTTCCAACTGACTTCTGGACCCTTAAAAAGTGCCTGGCGATTTGTTTATATTGAAACAAATGCTTTGAGTTCAGAATTTAAATTTCAAAAATAGTAACCATTTTTTGGTGGGAAATATCTACAGGTACCTATTGCAAAATGGGTCTTAATAACATGATTAAGATCATTATGTTTATGCTTAGGTGATCGATGTTAACTATTTTGATTTTATAGTTAATATCCTACTACAGTTCAGTTTGTTTATTGTTCCCTACGTAGGATCTCAGATTAATGGCAACCTTAGTGGCCTCAGTTAAGGGCAGTGATGGCCAGTGGTATCGACTGACAAACTGCGACTTAAGAGTTGTTAGTCGTAGGTTCAAACTCAGACAGACGCTTTACTTTAAGTAAAATATTTTAACACCACTGCTCTCAAAACGATGAAAGTAAACATAGTGGTCCCGGACGTAAGGAATAGCACCACCCCATTTCTTCCCGTGGGTATCGTAAGAGGCGACTGAGGGAGTTACTAGAGAATGGGCAGCAGCGTTCTTTATGCATTTTACCACCATACTGCGATCGCCAACCCGCCTGCTAAGCATCGCGATTATGGCAAACCCCCCCCCCCCTAAATTGGACGAGGCCTATGTCCAGCAGTGGACGTTTTTACGACTGAAATGATGAAACATAGTGAAGGATCCAGCATATCCAAGAACCATAAAATCGAAAATATGTGGCATCTACCACTCGGACGGAGCCCGCGAGGTGGATTACGGCCACTCCCTCTCACCGAGAGGAGGCCTGTGTCCCAGCAGTGGGAACATTATCGGCTGATTATGATGATCGACAACCCTACCTTACATTGGTGTCTCAACTATGTTTGTCGTTTGTCAAACTACTGGAGCAAGGTACTGCACCCCTAGCCAATTTGATAATCTGCAATCGTTAACGCTAGTCGAAAACTAATCAAATGTATGGGAATGAAATCATCTCAACTTTAAATCACGTAGTTAGAAAACGAATAGAAAATTCGTAGCCAAGTTCACATCGTTCAAAATGATAGAACGTTTCTACAATGTTCAACGCTACATCCTTTGTTATAATGTCGTTTTTCTAAAGACATTGTAGAATGACCGGCCGACTCAGGCGCGTCAACATGGCTACCAACTTATCGTTTTCTACAATTACTGACACCGAGGCGTTACCGATTGCAGAACGGATTTCGACACGAAACGGTTGTAACTTGGCTAGGGTGGCTGGTATTGTTAATAATGCAAGCAAACGTTGAAGCCCTAAAATTGTAAAAGGCGCATGTTTGGCGCTGCAGAATATTGATAAGCTAACGATGATTCATGTTAAACAACAAATTATTTTATTTCTGAAGTTAGTTCATACCAACATTTTCTACACGTCAAAAATATATTGTTCTTTAAAACTATATAAATTATATGATTCCTATCCGACTTCTTTCAGAAGAAAGGCCAAAATTTACTCAAATATCAGTCTCTTTTCAAATTCCGACATTATATTGGTCAGATTATGTGAGACTATGTAGGTTAGTGTCTGAATGGTCCTGTGAAGAAATAACTGCACAGATTTGAATGGACCTTTGAAGTCAGTGCAAGTATTTGTTAGAAATCGTGTAGCTTTACTAAAAACTTAAGGAGCTCAACGTATCAACGAACTAAAAATAAATATTTAGTAGGAATCTTTAGAAATAGAAATATTTGTTGAAACATCCAATTATTTGTAAAGCGAAACATGTACTTCTTATTATTCTAAAAATATTTCGTTCTATTTTCCTTAGAATATCTATACTCCGGGTTGTTTCTAAAATTTTCGAATTGTACCTAATAGCCAATTTACAAACATCGTTAGAATCGAAAGCATGGATTTCATACTTTTATTATTGTTTAAAAGTAGTATATGCTTTATGTATTTATTGTATACTAAGTTCTGCCCGCGACTTCGCGAACTTTCGTGTTTTAATAAGTATTAAAAAATAAAAACCTATAGCATCGCATCGCCTGCCCGCGATATTACTTGGTTTTATCTTAGCGTCCTTTCTGATATTTTGTTCTTTTTTGTCGACTGGTTAGAGTTGCAGCGTGATATTAAATATGGTACTCCATAGTCTACCCGCAGTATTGTTTCTGTTTTTACTTTCCATGCAACTAAAGATTGTATTTAATGATTATTTTTTGTGACCTTACCGCTCGTTGTATCACTTTATATAACATGACTACTTTTTTTTAACTATAGTTCCAATGGTGTACATAATAAAGAGTAATTTAGTATTTTCTATCACACGTTAATTATAACCCGTTGACATAGAAAGCTAACCAGGGTCCAAGAACAACTTCTCACAATGCTCATGAGAGAACCAATGTGATAACTGACCAGACGATTCACCGACACGACACATGACGAAGTAAATTCACAAAAAAGCGTGACTGAAATATAATTTTATTTCAGAACAGCCAAGTGTGAAGTATATAGTTTAATCTGTTTACAATAGCGCCCTTGACAGAAAGGTTTACTGGTTACAAGGGTGGAACATTCACACTTTGGCACCACGCCAAGTCTGATGTTTTAACTCACTTAAGGCCAAAACGTCAGGGTAGCCGCGAAATTAAAATTTACTTTCGTTTTTGCAATTTGTAGGTCAGTGTCAGGTTGCATGTTGATCTACATAAATATGTTTCACGGCCGTAAGAAATATTCATTTATAGAATTACATATCTCTAAGTACAGACGCTAGCACATCAAGGTCCCTGAAACTGACATGTTTTTCCAATCTATTTTGAACCTAATACTTTAGCGTTAAAGTTGAAAACCTATTAAAGAAATTTGACAGATTGTAGTAGCTTTAAGTGCTGGCGTCTGTACATAGACCACTAATAATCTATCTATATATATAAAATTCAAAGTCCTGAGTGACTGACTGACTGACTGATATATCAACGCACAGCCTAAACCGCTGGTCCTAGAGACATGAAATTTGGAGAGTGTATTCTTTGTGAAGAGTAGGTATCCACTAAGAAAGGGTTTTTTGAAATTCCATCCCTAAGAGGGTGAATTGGGGGGTTGAATTTTCACGCGGGCGAAGCCGCTGGCGGAAGCTAGTTGACTATGAAATCATTATCTTAGAGGCCAATTTTAAGTTAAAGAGTTGTATTAAAAGAAAAGAAAGAAATAATATTTGGACACAGTTCGTGAAAAAAATGATACAAAATACCTATAATATTAAACTAGTGAAAATAAAATTTTAACAACAATAGTGTGCGCCACATGGCTGTACCAAAGACGTTGCTGATATTGCTGATCCTAATGATTATAATTCTGCAAATACATATTTTTTATGGTCGACATTTACTGCAAATTGCAAAAAACTTAAGTCAATTTGAAATTCGCAGGCCATCTTAGGACACCCCCTTAATATAGATGAACATTAAAGATACACCGCCCAGTCGGCCGTATTCAGGGTCTGTACGGTGCAAGATTGCGTGAAAATATTAACATGTTTTCAAGGTCAAAAAGCCCGATAATGTTGTAGTTTGCCGGGCCGTTTTGACCCTACTGCGTACTTGTACCCGTGTGACGACATTGTCTCTTCGAGGTCAAAGCAGGCCTTTTTTTGGCTCGTATTTATTTCAATGTCTGAATTTAGTACTGATGAGATAATAGAGAACACGCGAATCGTGCGCCGTCGGAATAACGATATCCTTTTTTATTGAGATCACAGTTTACAGTTTTCCAGTAAGTACCTAAGAATTTACAGTGAGCTCATTGTCTTGTAAGTTTAGTAGGCTACACGTCACATCCAATATACTAACACTCAGACATTGAGCTCAGGCTTAGAGGTGCAATAGAACACAATAAATACCTAATTCTCATTTCAAATTTTTATTAGTAGTTGTCATATGCAATCATGTCATTTGGTCTAAATAAGTTTTTATATTACTTTTATTTATTTATTATATTACATGTAGTTTCTTTTATATATTGTGTATACAGTCTAGTTGTAGTCTGTAGTTGTGATTTTCTATTTTATTAAGGTAACTGGTACTTGTTGATGGGCCTACACTGTCCTATTAATAAGTAATATTTGTGTGTAGTAGTAAATCTATGTGTAATGTTTTTATGAAGTTTTTTAGTTAAATGCTACGTTGTTGGCTTGCTGCGCGCTTTGATGTTCACTGTACAGCAAGCAATTATTAATACGTCAAGCTAAAACTTTCTACCCCTTTCTATAAATAAATGTGAAATTTAATATTCTGATTTGAACAAAGGTTACTGGTTTTGTCCCACCTATGCATACCAAAGTTCCTAGTCCAGCTGTAGTTTAAAAAAAAGTCTTAAAGTGGACGGCCCTTGCTTTACCTAAAACATCTAAATGTACAGCAATATTTTACTTCAACTTTCTCTTCAGTATTTAAAAAAAAGCTTTAAATGAAACTAATAAGAAGACCACGAAAGATTCCAACTTATCAGTGTAAAGATCTAGCGCAGGCTCAGTGTAAAAAGGCAAAGGCAGCAAAGTTGCTCCAATGGTTTCAAATGAATTTCAACTAAAAATAAGGAGCTATTCTGAAATATCATCAGATAACTTATGGCCAGCAAGGCACGATTACTTGCTAGAGCGTTAAAAGAAGAAATATGTCCTTACTAAGATAATACAGAACGGCCTATCTATTAAAATAAATTCTCATTGTAAAATCGTAGATGACTTGGACAATGATCTTCTAAGGAAAGAACCACAGAGATAGATAAGACATGTCCAAGTGTTCAGTTCACTCAATAGTCAGTAAACATACAGCTCAACTCAGAACTTAAGGAGCTTAACCATTCGACGAAAAATAGGTACCATAGAAAGTATATTTGTGTAGGCCGCATGAACTACTCAAACTACCAGACAATGGACAAAATAAAATGAGAAGAAACGTAACTTCAAAAAACATGCCCCAGAAAGACTCCACATTCAAAATAATTGAAACAATACAATGCTGTACAAAGAAAATGTTCATTTTCTATACAATATACATCTGTGATATCAAGCAAGACGTCCATATTTGCAGATTCTTTAAAGAAAAGTCTCGTTTTATGCCTTAAGTCCGAAGATACGGCACGACCAGTGGAGCTGGAAATAGCCGGCTTCCTTTAACCGGTCGTAACTCTTAATCGCAGTGACCGATAAAAAATAAGTTCCGATAGCTGGTAGGTTTTATGGCTGAGTTGGCTAAACAGTTGGTTTATAGCTGTTAATTTTGTTTGTCTGTCTACACAGTTAACAATAGACTTAATTTTCTTTGTTTAAGTAATCAATACTCAATCACAGTCTAGCTTTTACAATTATCTTGGGGTTGACTTCCAGTTTTAGCAGATGCAGCAGCAGCTTTTACACGGAATGATTGCATAACTGAGTTCCACAATCCAGTAACTAAGTAATACGATGGCCCTCTGGTAAGACTAGTTGTTGGACTTTTGAGTTTTTGCCGGCAGTCCTTTGTCCAAATAGATTTCGGGACCAACGGCATGCTTTCTGTGACACGAAGGAGTCGCAATATGTTATGGATTATCACCCACGAAGCGACCGCAGCAAGCGTAGCTAAATCTTCGATCGACCCGTGCAGCTATTATTATTTAGGCACGAGTTCCTCAGCAGCCAACACTCATATATTTATTTACTCGTTACTGAATATTATGTGTAGGTATTTACTTATAGGCATGGCTAAAAAGAGTTTCTTTGTTTAACTACGTTAAGTATGAAACATGTTAACGGACTTGTATTTATAAGCCCTTCTTTATTTTATCGTAAACAAGGGCTTATAAATAGAAATCTCATTCTATTTATATTATTATTCAAAGCCTGTGGCATTCCAGCCCTCCCTGCTCTCTTGCCACTTCTCTCTGTTTATAGCTGCTACTGACCAGTTCTCTTAGAAGGAGTCCAGTTCACTCCACTGTCTCCACCTGAGCCTGCAGCTATGTCGCTTGGCATTAAGAAGAACCCATTGACTTGTTAGTTTGGCCCATTGATCATCTGACGGACTACAAGAGATCCAACGGATTACTAAAAAATAATCAAAAATAGGTCATCATCATCATCATTTCAGGAGTAAGACGTCCATTGCTGGACTTAGGCCTCCCCCAATTTGGGGGGCTTTACCATAATCGCCACGCTTGGCAGGCGGGTTGGCGATCGCATATATATATAGTATAGTGCTAAAATGCATAGAGCACGCTGCTGCCCATTCTCTAGTAAGTCCCTTAGTCGCCTTTTACGACACCCACGGGAAGAAATGGGGTGGTGTTCTTCTTTACGTCCGGCACCACACGGTACCAAAAATAGTTGCAATAATATTATTAAATTAGATTTCTCTTCTCTTCTTTACCCCCATTATACATACTCTCTTCCCGTGGGTGTCGTAAAAGGCGACTAAGGGACTTACTAGAGAATGGGCAGCAGCGTTCTCTATGCATTTTACCACCATACTGCGATCGCCAACTCGTCTGCCAAGCGTGGCGATTATGGCAAAACCCCTCAAATTGGGGGAGGCCTAAGTCCAGCAGTGGACGTCTTACGGCTGAAATGATGATGATGAGATTTAACATTAAAAAAATAAAAAATAAGTTTTAATGATAAATAATGAGTTGCTTGTCATTTGCTTTCGTTTATTGTTTAAATTTTTTGGGTTTTTTTTTTAAGTTACTTCTAATTAAAAATATATACTTCAGAGAAATCTGTCTTAAAGTCGAGCAGTCTGTGAAGACTTAAATTCACACTGTTTTACATTTACTTTATTTTATAAGTATCTTATTTTATTGTATGTTTTAAATAATTCAGTTCATTAATTGTAATTGTAATAATATAATTCAATTATTAAACATTTTTTATTATTGTTCCTCTCAACCAAAGCACCTGCCATGTAATCTCTTCACCACTATTGGTTGACTGGTAGAGAATGTCTAAGGCATTAAGTCTGCCTTTGTACCTTTTTGTGTGCGAGAAGTTTAAATAAATAAATAAACATTCGCTTTGTAAGGCAAAGTGACTAGTAGGTCAGTTAAGATGATAATGGCTTTTCCGGCATTCCATTTGGGTGGTAGGTGCTAATGAATGCAAGTGGGATTAAGTCACAGGCCATTTTAGTCCATTGCAGAGCAGTTTTAAATACATGGACCGCTTGGTGACACGAGCTATGAATGAAATAATGATTACCTACATAACAGCACGCTTGAAATCCTAGACGGGTTAGGCAGAGGTGTATTTAAAGGACAGCTACATTTCACCGCTTCTGTTTAAATGTCATGACTCCTATATAATAAGGGCGAATCTCATGCCATCAACCGGGCAATATCCTTCAAGCTGGTAGTTAGAAATTCCTAACTTCTACCTGAACCAAATTTTTGTCATTCCCAAAGAAATCCCATCAAAAATACAGTTATAGTATTCCTGAATTTTCCAATTTTCCGGACAACTTTATAAATTCTTCTTTCCATATAAAAACCTGATTCGTACTATTATGATTTAAAAAAAAAACAATTTGGGCCAGCTGCTGTGCAAATTGTTTCACAGCAGCTGGACCATATTGACTATTTTTTACCAAATTTACTTTGGCGAAACGGAAGTCCTGCCCAATGGTAGGACTTGCGGTTTGCCAAAGTAGGCCTATATATTAAGTAACGTTTATAAATATTGACCACAGACGCTTAAAACTCGCTAAAAATTGCCAAAAAAATTAAATCACCAAGAAACAGCAAGCTCATTTTCACCGTCCTAGATTTTCTCAACTATGTTAGAGTTCGCTTCAAAACTACCCAGATATAGATGATTACCAGTATTTTACCTGGAACTTCTGCCTAAATGAACTGCACAATCCAGTTATAAGGTAACATGATACCCTTTGGTGTGACTGGTTGTAAGACTTTCCAGCTTCTGGCGACTCAAAGTTCCAACAATGGCAGCCGGAACTTTTACGTGCTTTTGGAGGCACCGCGGTCTTGATATGTAAAGATAGGCACCCATCCACGGATGAATCGCGGCAAGACTAGTTACCTATTTGTACTTAATTAATATCTGACAGTACATTTCTTTCATCATCACAAACAGACAAACGTAGGTTTAACATGGGTTTAATCGACCAACCATAAATTTCAACTACGTATTGCCAGTGGAGATAGCAAGCAGTATAGCATTGCAGCCAGTGAGTACTGACTTGTTTATCTTTTTATTAGGAAGCAACTGGTGGAAAAGATTCATTTTCTTTTACCGTTTGCAATATTACATTCCTTTTTAGTTTCCATCAGAGTGAACTGAAGTTTCTGTGTAAAAATCTGAAACGAGCTACCTACTCAAATAATAGAAGACTAAAAGTCTCGGAAGAAGTTGGAAGAAGTGGAGGGAGGCCTTTGCCCAGGAGTGGGACAGTGCAGGCTAGTAATAATAATAATTATAATAATAATAATAAAAGTCTCGGTGCAAATTTTAAGCTTTATAAGTTTACTAGCTTTCGCCAACGGCTTCACCTGCATATTATACGTATTAACCTTCCTCTTGAATCACTTTATCTTTAAAAAAAACCGAATAAAAATCCGTTGTGTAGTTTTAAAGATCTAAGCATACATAGGAACAGACAGAGGGAAACGGCTAGGTTTTATTGATACTATGTAGTAATATGGAATAAAATGTGACATGCATGTCATTGTCCGTGTCCGGGCTATTTGCGGCTTTTCCAGTGAAAATTTCAAAATTTGTTACGATTATTAAAATAGCAAAAAAGAAAAGTCAGCCAAATTGGTCACGCCGTTCTTAAGTGTTGGTTCTTCATACATGCGGCAATTGATTTTTAACCGACGAAAAATGTAAGGAGGTTTTTAAATCGACGACTATTTTTACATGGTCAAATTAAATTAGCTGACAATACGTTACCCACGTGTTGGGTATCGATATAGAAAACGAATGAAAAAAAAAATAGAAAACACACGCACAAACAAAAATACAGTAGAGTATCTTGTGTTTAGCGTGTTTGGCGGTTCACCAGTTGTACTATTCTGTAAACAAATTTCAGTCAAGTCACCTTAAATAAACTCGAAATCAATTTAATTTCTTTATTAATACTTATAAATCAATAAAACTCCATTTTTGTGTCCGTCTGTAAGACCGCGTCGTTCTTTTAAACTACGCAACGCATTTTGTTTTGGGTCTCACCATCACTTAGAGAATTTATTCGCGATGATTTATAAATAATATGTTAATTTTAGTTAAACATATAATAAAGGATTATCGATATTTTCAAAAACCGTGAACTCACAAAAACCGTGCGCAGGTGCGAGTCTAGTCTTTTATAATTAATTTAGAATACATGGCAACCTTTATTGAATGTCTCTTGTACCAAGTAAGCGTTCATTGTCATATGATTCTCGCAAGGATTACGAGGAAGCAAATAGGTCGGCCATCCAATCCATTGTTATGGCATTAATATGAGAAAAAAAAGAAAAAAAAAAGAAAGAAAGTCATTTATTCAAATTAGGCTGAGGATCAGCACTTTTAGAACGTTAAAATTTCATAAGACAATCCCCCAAAACGCCCACCCTTCACCACAAAGCTATAGGCAGTATTCGTAGAATACCTTTAGGAAGTCAGTTT
The DNA here is from genome assembly GCA_947507805.1 of Aporophyla nigra. Taxonomy (NCBI): domain Eukaryota; kingdom Metazoa; phylum Arthropoda; class Insecta; order Lepidoptera; family Noctuidae; genus Aporophyla; species Aporophyla nigra. The sequence goes on along the minus strand of OX382291.1, from coordinate 3,151,215 downwards.
ATCCTGAGTCTGCTTTCATGCCAGCCATAAACTTTATTAGACACTAGCACGTCGCCCGCGAGTTCGGCCGCGTAAAATTTAATCTCCCGATCCGACACCGCGTCACATCCTATCGCCCGCCTGCAGTTTTGCTTCATATTCACTTAGCGTTCTTTTCAACTTTTTTCTTTATGCTCGGCTCCTAAAAGTCGTAGCTTGATGTTAAATAGATTTTCTCGGGAATTTCAAACCCGTTCGTTAGTTCCAGAAATTACCTGCTACATACAAACTTCAAACATATAAACTTTAACTTTGTATAATATTTGCGCTATAGAAAACATGTAATTTTGCAATTATTAAATAAAAAGAAACTGACAACCTTCTATGAAGTATTTATGCTGTACTATGGGTTAGTTTTGTTATAGAGATTGTTATTTTTTGCTATCGAGGAAATAAAAAATAATAGTGTTTCTAACGTCTTTGATTTATCCATAAATATGTTATCGGCGCGCCTTTAAACAGCCCGAGTCTCCACACTAGGATTCTTTGCGCCGAAAAGACTAGAATTCTTTGTATTAGTCACATAGTAGGTAGGGTCATACGGTCGGTAAACTTTCTGAGGCGACAACAAACGAGTGTTCTTTCAAATAACATATACACATATATATATATATATATATATATATATATATGTCTTAGGACAGCCAACACAACGTTATCTGATCCCAAACTAGGCAGAGCCTGTACTATGGCAACCAGACAACTGATAAACATACTTATATATTGCTAAATACATACATATTATAGATAAATTACACCCAGACACAGAACAAATGATTGTGCTCATCACACAAAGATTTGTCCTGGGTGGAAATCGAACCCACGACCTCAGTCTTAGCAGTCAGGGTCACTAACCACCAGACGAACAGGCTAGTCAACATAATATATTGTATGTTATCTATGTTATCAACTTAGAATGTGTAATATATTTAAACATGTGTAGTACGTGCGTGTTATGCGATCCGTGTGTTTCCAGACATAAAAAGTACCACCCCATTTATTCTCGTGAGTGTCGTAAAAGACGACTAAGGGACTTACCAGAGAATGGGCAGCAGCGTTATCTATGCATTTTACAACCATACCGTGATCGCCATCCCGCCTAACAAGCGTGGCGGTTACGGTTTAACCTCCTGAAACAATTACGAGCACTAAAGGCCCACAACCTGGTGAACGCCGCAGGAATCCGCTGGGTGCGGGCAGCACAGAACTGGTCGAAGTGGTGGACCTAGGGGAGAAGTATGTTCAGCCGTGGACATCTATCGGCTGAGATGATGATTTTTATTTATTTATTTAGGTATTTAGGTTGGCCAACAATTGTTTACATTAATATAATTTCGATAACAGTACATTCATAAGTACAGCAATTAATTCTAAGCTAACACAACATGCACCATTTATGGTTTTAAATATTATAACGAATACAATTATGATATTTACAATTAAAAATAAGCATTCGTTTTTGGTAATTCATGCGTAACAATAATACAATAACAAAAAAAAATATAATAAATAATTGAACAAGTAACAGAATGATAACATTAACAAACAAATATAAATAATTAAAGTCTCATTATTAAATTGAAATACATAGGATTAACGTAAATAAAAATAAAATAGAAAATTAAAATAAACATTCAGTAGCGAGGTTATTGGTTGAGAGTAAAGTGTTCAACCACATTTTTATAATATTTTCCGATGCTGTCATGGTGTACGTCAATGCGATCATTGCACCTGTTCAGGTTTTTACAGAGACGTGAAATCGGTGAGTTAGCCCCTAGATTCGTTCTGCGCAATGGTAGATACAATGGTGTTTTGGGGTTTCATGGATAGTGGGCTGGGGCACGGAACTTTAGGAGACTCAGTAGGTTTGGGTAGTCTATCTATGATGATAATGAGCGCGTGCGAACCAGAACAAATAAGAACCTTCCTTTATTACCATTGCTTAGGATTTTAAGCAATGAATTTGAACTTTGATTAAAAGCGTGCTACGTATTTTACTGAATTAATTGCCAAAAACTTACTTCCAATCTCCATCAGGTGATGCATGAAACGGTTTTCATTTATTTATGTACCTCAATAAGTAAAGTTTTATGTACGTTTTACGATAAGCGTTTAATTAATCCGTAAACGTTTCACCAGAATTGGAAACTCGAGAAAACAAGTGTGAGAGATGTAGTTTAATATTGGTGACATCCTCCTGATTTCATCCCAATTTATTTTGGGTTGATGAAGCGTGACTTGTAAGTGCTGTTTGACTTTAAATTAATATGTTTTAATTAAAACCTCGCGCGGTCTGTCACCGCAAGGTCGACGCCGCGTTGATTGTGGTCTGAGTGCTTCAAGCGGCCAGTGCGGTGAAATGACGCGTGAAATGAAGCGACAACGGTAATTATATGGTCACACTCACATATCACATTGTACTGTGTCCTTCACGGTTGTTAATTGTATAAGAGTAATGTTACGACTTATACTAAAAAGTATGTAGGAAATTATTTTAAAAATCTATAAGTAATCATACTACGTTTTACTTTGTATCACATGAAATGCCAAATGAAAAGAAAAAATCTAAGGAACCGATTCCGTTTCACCATTTGTTGGTCACTAGGCAAAATCTAAGTGATAGGCACGAGATCTGTGTCAATTATGTACAAAATCTGTTTGTTACTATTCACTAAAGTTTGCCTGAGAATTATATAGTGTCTAATCGTTGTCGTGACTTTAAGTGGCGCATTTAAATCCTAGGCATCTATGTGATTGCTGAACATAGCTTTACATTTAGTTGCCAACTAAAGTTAATGAAAACGGAGAGATTTCCAATTAATTTTACTGATGACAGAAACGCTACGATGGTGATGGGATTGAGTGAAGGCTCAGGTTGAAGTGCATTTCAAGGTTTATTGTATATATCCCATATTGCGATGGCCCTTGCTCTCGAAATTCAATCTTCGATGAATATATTGGCAATATTTCGGATGGCCGGCCTGTCAGCAGCCAGGCAGCCATCCGATACATTGCCAATACATATATCGCTCTTTGTGTTTGGGTCCTTACCAGGAAGCATCCTCGTGAGGATCTTTAAACAAAGGGCGAGACGTCGAATGCACGTAGCCAATTTCTCTGGAATATAGCTACAAATTCAAATACATTAAATGCAGGTAGCCATATTGTAAATCTGGACGGAGTCGAACTCGATACTGTTGACAAAATCTCCATTTATAAAACAAGTGAATTCAATTTAGAGTTTGTTTGCAGTCACTTGAGTGAAGTTTGTTTACAGAATAGTGCTAACACTACTAACTAAATTGTTGAATTATAGCACATTCCTTCATCTATTTTGTTGTGCCCGACGGGGTCCATAATAATCATGTCTTTGCAAAACCACCTAAGATCACATTGTGGAATGCAATAAATATATAGAGTATTGAGTGATGGCCAAGCTCAGTAACACCAAGATACTCTATATTTTGGAAGGCCTATTCAGTTGTTTGACAAATCAATACGCAAAGCGCTTACGGCGAAACTTTAATTTTTAGTAAAAATTCACAGACATATAAACTTTAGTTGAATTAGACGAAAATATCAAAATTATGCCCGCATGTCTACACTAATATCACTATATAATATAACAAAATTATAAATAGGAAAGATATATTATATTCCAAAATTGGTTGTAACATTGTTTGTAATGAATAAAATAAAAAAAACGACTTCACCGATTCCGAAGCACATGAGCTATATTTTGTTTAAATAAAATCCCTACGACAATAGCAATACTGTAACACAAGGAGTCAAAAATCATAATTATTAATCCGTATTCAACTAAATTTTTTACAATAAACTAATTATGTGCCTGTAAGTTCTTTTTCAAATGATTTGAATCGAATCTTTCGTTTAGCAGTTACAAGAGCTTTATTTTAATAATATTATACAGAGTTTATATGTTTGAAGTTTGTATGTAGCAGGAAGTAAAACCGCGGGCGGGCGATAGGATGTGACGCGGTGTCTGATCGGGAGACTAAATTTTACGTATTCTCTGTATTGTATTTTTTTTTTAATATTACAAAAGAAATACTTAAATTAGTGCACAAATCGCCCATATAACCGTATCTGCCACATTTCAGTTGTCGCTAGAAGCTGTGTCCCATAAATATTCTAATGTTTTCTTAAAAAAAGTTTGTTTTTTTATGTTAAGAAAGTCGTCTGCTCAACAACGTAAATAACGCAAGGAGTGTGGTTGAACAGTCAAAATGAAAGGCATTGCCATTGAAGTATCAGGATTATATTGCGTCCAGCCATATCATTAAGATATATCTTCATAGCATAAATCCTTTGACAAACTGTTTCATTCATTTCTGCTCAAAGGAATCCATTCTCTAGCTAGTCTCATAATCTTGACTGGAGATTGTGAGGAAATATTGCAATAAAGCTCCCTTGAAAAAGGATCGGGAAGGATTTTGGCTTAGTCTAGGTCTGAACTATAAAAGCATGTCACTATCAACTTTGCATATCATTGTGGAAATAAATACCTTAGCATTTCCTAGATAAGTTGCAATTTGGATTTAAAGGTGTCCATCAGTGGAAATTCGACATGGTGAGCGCGCGATTCGTAGATAAATGATAAATAACTTTATTTTTGCAAGTAGGTTTGTACAAACACTTTTACACGTCAATCACACTTTTTTTTAACTAGATGAGGTCGGCGTTTTGTATCTGACTACTCTGAGAAGAAAGGCCGAAACAAACTCAGAGGTCACAGTCTCTTTTAAAGTCCAGACATAATCTTGGTCAGATCAGTGAAGACCATGTGGATTGGTGTCTGAAGTGGTCTTTTAAGGAAAGAACCACACAGCTTAAGTTGACCTATCCAATCAGTGCACGCATTTGTCAGTAATCCTCCAGCTCCACTCAGAACTTAAGGGGGTCAATGATTCGACGAACAATACCAAAGAAAGGACATAGAACAACTGATACCGAGTCGTTTGTCGCAAGCGCTGCTGCTGATCATGAGGTCATGGGTTCAATTCCCTGCCAGGGTCACGAGATTGTTCGAAAGAGATACCGTGACTCTGGCACATGGGCAACTGAAGGAACACGGGTGGGTTTTAGTCAGTAAAAGTCTGACACGCCCTCCCACTCCACCCAGAGCGGGAGAAGTCATTTGATGATTTCCCATCCAAAAAAAAAAAAAAAAAAAAAAAAAAAAAAAAAAAAAAAAAAAAAAAAAAATGGGTTCAATTCCCGGGTCGGTCAAAGTGTTATTTGGTTTTCAATCAGAGATATATCAGTAGCACCCCGGAGTCTGGAACTGTGTCCGATTGATGGCAATAGGCTCTTTCCATTTTTGCATGGGATTTAAAAATAACAGGCAAAATGTGGGTTAACTCTGGCTAAGCCTTTGGGGATTACAGACGAGATTATGTAAGTTGAAAACTCAGTTCAATATTGTTAGTTCCTAGAATTATCGATAAAAGTAATAATATCTAATAATAATATCTTAGGACAACCAACACAACGTTATCTGATCCCAAACTAGGCAGAGCTTGTAATATGACAACCAGACAACTGATAAACATACTTATACATTGCTAAATACATACATACATGTTATAGATAAATTACACCCAGACACAGAACAAATAATTGTGCTCATCACACAAAGATTTGTCCTGAGTGGGAATCGAACCCACGACCTCAGTCTTAGCAGTCAGGGTCACTAACCACTATACTAACAGGCCAGTCAAAAAAAAAATTGTTAACTGTCCGTAAACACTACGATACAGAATAAATGCTCAAATTTGCCGATATCGGAACGCAGCGCGAACTTAAAATGAATAAAACTTTGAGTTTCTCACACAGATTCCACGTTTGGCTTAAATCCGTTTGGCTTAAACAAGGTTTTATTAAAACCTGCTGGACCGGCACGTGAGCATGAAACAGGTCATAATGAAACAGAAGGTGTGACCCGTTTGACGCATGACAAAGGGATGCGGGGAGCGAAAAATGTTTTCAGACAAAAAAAAAAAACAGCAGAGTTTATAACAATGACGTGTTGTGTTCAACACCTTTACAGATTCGTGGAATTGTTTTCCGTTTTAGGAATGTATTTTTAGATGAAGTAAAATTACTTTTATTAGCTTTATTAGCTCTGCCCGCTGTGGGAATCTCCACAGCCCGCAAAGATGATGCATATTGACAACATTTGCTTAACTTTTTCCCAAGTATATTGGGGTTGGCTTTCACTCAAACCGGATGTTATTTTGCATGGAGTAACTGCCTATCTGACCTCCACAATTTAATTACTGGGTAATACGATACCCTCTTGGTAAGCCCGATTGTCAGACTTTCTTGTTTTTTTCCTTTTCTTGTTTCATTACTTAGCTAAGCCTCTTATTAAAAAAATATCAAACCTTTTTTTTATTTGTCTCTTTCAAATATTTACTGTTGCTATTGAGAACTGAGAAGTTCTAGAAAACCTCAGAATTACTTTAACCATATTGTTGCAGGGTCTCTGGATTCAAGACTCAACTAAACGATATCGCGACACCATCGGGGTAGCCATAAAAAAGATCAAGTTCCCTTATCAATACTTGCGGAGTGTTAAAACCATCCCCGCTTTGTTTTCAGTGATGTTTATTTACTTTATTCCCCCTACTGATTTACTACCTAAATTATTTTGGTGCTTATCCCGCACGGAGGCGAGACACTCCGACACTCGATCGATACGATTGCTTTGCCACGGCATTTTTGGTTTCAGCCATCACTGTGACTAATGCTATGATTCATTAATAATATATCTAGATTCAGAATAGACTTCACCAAAGTTAAAAGCCAGTTCAAATTCGATGTCAAATAATTGTCAATTAATTATGCTTGGTTGAATTTCTGCCAGCCATCGACAGACGTGAAGATCTGGGTTACATAAAATAGACTATTTTAAAGGACATAATTTGATTTTCTTACTGCGTTATTGTCCACTGTTGGACATAGGCCTCTCCCATGTTGCACCACAACACCCTGTCCTCCGCCTTCCCTATTCAATATGTCCAGCAGTGGGCTGCGATAGGCTGAGTTGCCTGCGTTGTTAGGTTAGTAGTACTTTACGCATAACATTCATTTGGCTTAAACGAGTCGAGTCCGTATGTTCGTTCAGTACAAACAAACAGTTGGAACTTTGACCTGATCTGATCCAGCATGTAAGTCCTTGCTGCTCTCCCAACTACGCTCTAACCCAAGGCCCGTACCCAATAGGTGATGCCCATGCTAGAGTCTATTTATTAAGGCATTCACAGGAAAGTCCGGTTAAGTTAACGAACAATACGAATTACCTTTGCTTTTACTGTGAGCAAAACAGATAAGTTTCCGGACAGGTAGGTACTTGCAGTCACATGTAGTTCAATAATTATAAGTTCTTAGTACGTAGCGGTGGTGGCCCAGTAGTAATAGACGACCCGTGGCTTACGAGTTATATGTCTTAGGTTTGAAACCAAGAGCTTTACTTTGAGTAAATTTTTCATCACCATTGCTTTTAAAACGGAAAAGGAAAAGATCTTGAGGAAAGCAGCATGTCCAAGAACCAAAAATTCTAAGACATGTAACCTTGACCAACCCACACTAGGTCTGCGTGGTAGATTCTGGTCCACTACCTATCACCAAGACGACGCCTCCCAGTCCGAGTCCCAGCAGTGGGAATTTTCTTGTACCATTATGATAAATTCTTATAGTTTTAAGTATTTTTCCAGTCCTGGTTTTCTACCCTATGTTACAGTAAAATGTTACTTACAAAATGACTAGTACATACTATTGTAAAACTCATAAAAGTGTTTAAACTCTCACTCTGAATTTTATGTGTTAATTACAGTTAAGTTAAAAAAAAAACTGACTTTTGTTCACATACGCGAACACAGTGAACGGAATCCCAAATTAAATAGTCATATTCTGATGTGTGCATTCAAAAAGCTTTTCCTTATTTCAAAGTGGAATTTCTTGTTTGTCTTTCTTTAAGCGATGCACCGATTACTGGAATAATAAAATGATACGGAAAAACTTTAAGGTGTTTTTAAAGAAAGAATTAAGGGATTAAATCCCAAAATAACGGTTATTATTTGAAATTTTAAAAAAATACGTCTTTAATTGACCTAAACCAGATGCAACTAAATAGCAGTAGTTTACATGGAGTAACTGCCTATCTAACCTCCACTCCATCCTCGTGGAGGCGATCGGCGGCGGCGACCTCTCGCGTCCGGCCCTGGTGCGAGCCATGGTACGGAGCGAGAGGGCATGGGAAGCCGTCACCTCCTTCTGCGAAGCAGTAATGCTCGCGAAGGAGGAGGTGGGGCGCGTGAGGGAGTGGCAGTCTCTGCGCCCTCACGTCCCTAGCCGCCGCAGGAGGAGACGCCCCGGGCGCCGGGAGTCGATTGCGGCCTCCCGGCCACCGTAGGCGCGAGCGGGTGGCGAGCAATGAGTAGCTCGCCGCCCGATAAGGACCAAGCTCGGGTCGACGGCGCGTAGTGTTCCACGCGCGCCTCAAAGAGATGTCAGCAGTACTGAAGGGGTTTGCTAGGACCGATGCCTGCCGGGGTCGCGTGATTGTTCGAAAGAGATACCGTGACCCTGGCACATGGGCAACTGAAGGAACACGGGTGGGTTTTAGTGAGTAAAAGTCTGACACGCCCTCCCGCTCCGCCCAGAGCGGGAGAAGTCATTTGATGATTTCCCATCCAAAAAAAAAAAATCCATGCGGCAAGCTTAGCTTGACCTGTTCGACCTATTCGGATGTTTTTACTAACCCACAAGCCCTTAAAAAACCCAGAAATTAGAATAGCATAGGCTCTGCATTATCATCATCTTCCGAGCCTTTTCACATATATTTTTCAAATACGACTGAACAGTAATCATCTCAAACTATTTCCACGTAATCTGAATTGCAAGGAAACCTGTCAGTATTAGATTAGCCTAAACGTGCGCCTGATAGGTTGTTATTTCCACTGACATATCTGTCTACAATGTTCCTACACGTGCAGGAATTCAATTAATGTTAGATGCAGATATCTGACAGATGCAAGCGATGCTTCCGACGTCTTGACGTTATGCCGTGGGCTGTCGATTCTCAGTATCGTCGGACTCTAACGAAAATAATCCCATATCATAGTTCAGATCCATCAACTATAGTTCGCTTTGTTTATTATTCCCTAATTAAGGTCCTACGTTACATTGTTGACTCAGTTACGTTCGTCGTTTGTCAAATTACTGTGCCGGGATACTGGCATTATTCAGTAAGCCGCAGCACTGCAGCGCTGGCTTCATAAAGCGACGGGGCCTATGTCACAGCAAAATGTTGATAGACGAAAGATGATTGAATTATAAACAGCCAATGTCTTTATGTGAGTAGATGAAGACAAAACAGTTTTACATGTCAATACCATTTTAAAAAGTACATGAGGTCGGTGTTTCCTATCCGAATTCTTTGAGAAGAGACGGCAATGTAATCTAAGAGATCTCAGTTTGTTTTAAGTTTACATTATTTTGTGAGAGAGCAGGGGTGGCCCAGTTGCAAATGCTGCGAATTACGAGTTGTTAGTCGTGGGTTCAAATCCAAGCAGGCATTGCACTTTGTGTAAATTAATTCATCATAATGACTCTCAAATGGTGAAAGATCTTAATGTGCTTTCCTAGGCAAAGAGGGGCCTCAGTCTGTGTATAGTAATAACTAAACAGTCTGACCACGGCTAGCATGAAATTTAATATGAAATTATAAATCATGTATACTAAAAGTTAAACATATGAAAGTTGGCTATTATAAATTCAAATTAGGGTCGAGGTTTAAATTACCCTCAGCGGAATGAAGCAACATGTGCTTTAACGACATTTTCACATAATCTACTGCCTAATTAAATAATCATATCCCGCCTATTGAGGCCTAAAATTATATTATTTTCGTGATGTAATTATACGAAGCAAAAGATTAGTCCTCTTGGAAGACCTGAAGATACGTAAACTTCTCTAATAATTTCTAGATTTAATCGTATTTAATTTGATGTGATGTCATTTATCTCTTCATAGCATAAAACAAAGTCACTTCCGTCGTCTGTACACTTATATCTTTTTAATGCAGATTTCATCAATAGACAGAGTAATTCAAGAGGAAGGTTTATATGTATAAAACGATGGCGAAGCCGCTGGTAAAAGCTTATAGATAAGATGATTGAATTATAAACAGCCAATGTCTTTATTTATGTGAGTAGGTGAAGACAAAAAGTTTTACATGTCAATACCATTTTAAAAAGTACATGAGGTCGGTGTTTCCTATCCGAATTCTTTGAGAAGAGAGGGCAGTGTAATCTAAGAGATCTCAGTTGAACCTAACCTGGGTGGCTCACGAGTCAGAATTATTATTTGCTAATCAAACTATAATAGAGGGGTTGAATAGAATAGAATAGAATATATTTATTGTAAAAACATGAGTATACATCAAAAATATGTGCAAGGTCTTAAAATAATAGTTTGATCTGCATGTTTTGCCATTGTGGCGTACAAAATAACATTTTTTGGATGAATAAATCCATAAAAAATTAAAAAATCTTGATTCTACACAGCAAACTAATAAAAATAAAAAAAATAAAAATATTCCTAATGCTAATTGAAAAATAAAACAAAGTATTTTTTTTTTTAACAAACACGAGGGGCAAATTGTGAAAATGTCGTAATTAAAGGAATCTATTTAATTAATTGCGTTCATTTAAAAATTCCGATATGGTGTAATAGCACTTGGCTATAAGATATTTTTTTAAATTTATTTTAAACAGGGCAGTCGGCATTTGTCTAATAGGTTTTGGGATTTTATTATAAATGATTGGTGCTAAACAAAAAATACTTTTACGCATCAATGCCGTGGTTGATCTTGGTACGCATAGTTTATTATTATCCCGTCGATTACGAATAGAAACGTCTGATAGTTTCTTAAACAGGTTAGGATTGGTTGTGGCTAAGTAATATCCATACGAGTCGGTCAATGAGGTAAAGCTTTGTCGTGGCGGTTGTTCCATAAATGGGTGACCATCTTTTCATACCAAGACCCCTCCGTGTCTCGGAAAAAACTTTTTTACAAAAAAAAAAAAACGACTTCCTTAAAAAGAATACAAAGTGAAAAATAACTTTAATGTCGGAAGTCGGTGTCTTAGGATTTGTATTTAAGGTTTTTGCCACCGACTGTTTTCAAGGAAGTCGGTTGTTTTTTTTTTTTTTGAAAGTTTTTATTTTAAAATTTTTTGCTACCCCGCACTAATTTCAAACAAACAATGCATATTTGTGCGATAGCAGAAGTCGCGGTTGATTTGCTGTCATTTTTTTAAGAGTTCCGGTGTCTGACTCCGGAACTCATCATCAGATCTATATGAAATTTAAAGGGGACTATTTCGAAATAAACCCCTTTCAAACAAAAAAAGAATCTTGCGAATCCGTTTATATATGACGGAGTTATGGCCGAACATAACATTAAAAAAATAAATATAATAATCCGAATTGATAACCTTCTCCTTTTTGAAGTCGGTTAAAAAAACGTTACGTTGTTGGTCCCAGCTGTCATACGGGTATCTTTGAAAGCCATTACGTGTCGTCAAAATCCCGAAAGTCTGCAACCAGTCTTATCATAACTTAACATTTCTATTTGCGAGTAACAAAGCTATGGTTGACCACATCAGCACGAACGCGAGTACAAGTGTTCTACAACTCGTGGCAAGGCACCACATTATGGTAATTCCAGCCTTAAGTACGAATGCAACGTAAGCCTTCGGTACTTGGTACAAGGCAAAGAGTTAAAAGCTATTTGTGGGCTTAACTCCTAACGTTTGGTACTATAAAGTGGCTTGGTACTTTTTATTTGGAATTAGTGCTTGGTTGGAGTGGATTTGTGTTGTGTGAACATCTTGTTCTTTTTCCTCTCGTGTGCTGAGCTATTTTTAACCGACTTAAAGACGGAGGACGTTACGCTTTTGAAGAGTTTCGTTTATACAGAACATTATTCTTATGTGAGTAAGGGACCGAAATCTTGTCTCATTCGCTGACTGAATTATAGACGCCCACCTCATTCCAATGAACCTAGACCCCAAAAGACTATTCAATATTGGATGGATTCCAACCCAGTCACAGACAGGAACGGTTATGTTTAAAATTATTGTTAATAATAGTAACTTTTAACTGTGTATATTTCTCATGATACCCGCAGGACCCTACTAAAAAGTATAAGAAATAAATGGAATATTTTGGACTGTAATTTGATAATTAATACTCAAATGTGAGCCTTTGTTGGTCGCGGTCTTGTGAAATATTTCATAGTAATCTGTCGTTAGACTTACCTAATGGGAATAACCAACATTTGTAACAACTATTTTCAGCGTGGTAATTTTTGGAATATTGCTTTTCCTTTCATATTGTACAGCTTGACATGTAATACTGCATTATTTACATATTTTATCTTGTGGTAGTTCTATTTAATTCACTGTGACTTCTATCTAAATGGAGAACGCGTTTGGAGAACCGTTCCGTGTTAAAACATCGGAAACGCCGGCTTAATGAGTTGTTTCATATAAGTAAATCAAAGTTTATTGTTATTGAGAAAATCATATTTACGTAAAGAACCCAAATTCCATACTACTAAAACGTTCCAAAGTACTTGAATAATGGTTTTTTACAAAAATATACCTCAACGAAAACAATATAAGTGTCATGGATTGATTTTCTTTCTTAGTTGAAAGGATGGGTTGATATCGATGATTTACGTTGCCTCTTTAAGAAGAATGCACTAATGTAGCCCACAATATTCAAATTTTCTTACGTTTTTTTGCAATTTGCAGGTCAGTGTCAGGTCGTAAGTCGATTAAAACATTATTCGCGACCAAATCGGTACCTATGTACAGATGCCAGCACATCAAGGTACCCGAAACCGTCAAATTATCCCAATCAACCTCGAACCTAATGCTTTAGCGCAAAATTAAAGAATTTTGAGAGATTGTAGTAGTTCAATGTGCTGGCGTCTGTACATGACGGAGTTCTAAGGCAAAAAAGTCAAGACGTAAAAAGAAAAAAAATAATTAAACCGAATTGAGTTAAAGTGGAGAATTAAGGACGAAATACGATCTGTAATTAAAATTTAAATATCTCAAAACTAACTTTGTGTATGCTGCATTCTTTTCATCAAACTACATGTAAAATGTAAAAGCGCACAGCTGTAGAAAATTAAAACTTTACTTAAAACAAACACACACAGAGTGTACTATAGTCGTAGTTTCAAATCAAATTGTGAAATCCCTAAAGTTTCGTCACTCGGTCTACAAATTATTTGCTACACAGTAATGTTGCCATCGCTTCAACACTTTTGGCAAAAATAACCAGTAACTGAAAATTCACTACATTATTTTCGGGTAATTATACACGGTAGGTCGAAACACAGTGGGAACGTTTTATGCTGGATATGTAAATATGTATGTATGTAAAGCGCCTGTCTTTTTTTTGGGTGGGACATCATCAATTGCCGTCTCCCTCTCTGGGTGGAGCGGAAGGGCATGTCAGACTTTATTGACTAAAACTCACCCGTTTTCCTTCAGTTGCCTATACCAGGGCCACGGTAACTCATTAGAACATTTCCGCGACCCTGGCAGCGCCTGTTTGGGTTCGAACTTATGACAACACTCGTAAGTCGGAGCCGCTACCACTACGCCACGAGTGCTCTACACCGCTTTTGAAAAACACTCAATAAACAGAAAATTCACTACGTAATTTTCGAGTGATCATACACGTACATCAGTTTCGGGTGACCAGTAAAAATTTGCTGACTGATCTTGAATGGAAACCTTCTTGTCACAGTCAAGAGTGTAGCTGCCGAATGTTCAGTAGCCCTAGTGTGAGTTTTCTTTGAACCATCTCAACTTTACGCATCGACCGCGTTCGGCGCTCCGATTGGCCTTTCACATATTCAGCGCCAGTCTGAGTGCCGAACGCAATGTACGCGTAGAATCGAAATGTTTAAAAGAAACTCACTCGAGAACTCTGTTTTTGTTCTGTGAGAAAAAAAAAGTCTATGCAGTCAGTCAGTGCAGTAAGTCTATATACTTAGAGTAAATTTTTCTTTAGGGTAAAACTATCGCATTGGTCTTAAAGTAAACATAGACCTAGATATTTTATGAAGTGAAAGTTATGTTTAACTTTACGTTAGGAAAACAATTACGGTCCGACTTTACGAGTAGTTAGTTACCGGCGGGAATGTGTCAGTACAATACGTGAGTGCGAGTGCTAACCACATTTTATTGAATTCCTGTATAATATTGAACTACGCTACTATTCCGATTTAGTAATTGATCTGATGCACTTGAAATAGTGAGAGCATTTAAAGCGAATTCATTTGTTTCAAATTGAATCGCATTGAATTAATCATTTCCCAAATTATTTCGATTCCCTCATTATAGATACTCACTGTCTAATTTCAGTATGTCTATACATAGGCAGCCTAGTAACTTCCAACTTTGATGTAACATGGTTTGTCAAAGTTCAATCTCTATTTGGTTAGGTTGTTAAGGTCCCTTGGTTAAGGTGACCAATTTAAACGCAACCGATCGTTTAAAAGAGAAAAATAAGGTCATAGCATAAAAAAAGAAAAAAGTGGAAATTAATGCAAAAAACCGTGTGACGCTTATTTATTTATATATGCTTTATTGTACACCAGAAAATACATAACAACAAGAACATTTAACACAAAAAAAAAAACATTACAATGGGCGGCCTTATCGCTGTCTGCGATCTCTTCCAGGCAATCTTGGAATGGACAGTGATTGCGGTGGCGCTTTTTAAGGTGCACGTATTTGTTTTTTAGTTTTATAGGCACCCCACGCTTTTTTCATTATTTTCTACTTTTTAGTTTGGTTTTCTATGAAAGTATTTTTTTTAAAGTTTTTTATACTTTTATTTATTTTCTATTGATTAGTTCAGCTAACTACAAAAGTGGATTTTTTGTTATTTGCTATCCTGGTGCTTCTGGCCAGGATTATGGCAGAAATTGATGAAATTATTGTATTGTTATCGTTCCTTGATACGTATGCAAAGACTCAAATTAATACGACGCTTACAAGGGGTAAAAATCATCTCAACTATTCCGTTACATAGATATTTATCAAACTAATAAAAGTGTGTTAAAAGGCTGTCATCATTAGCAGATGATTAAATGTTCGTCGTTTACAACTACATGAGTTGTATTAATCGCCGATTTACAAACAAAATGTTTGAGAGAGAATATACAGGTTAACACTGTTGCAAGCTCTGTGATCACTATAATTGATATTACATTCCCTATTGAGTAAGTAGCACTATACACGGTTTTAATTAAGCACAATTATTAATTATCCGCTACTTAACTGTGCCTGTTCTATTATCGGGTCAGGCAAAATATAATTGGGTTTTCCTATCAGGAATTTCACTATTGCAGCCCAGGGTTCAAATTTGTGGTTGGTTGATAAATAGGCTCGCCTATTTATAGGACAACAGACATGATGTTTAGCTTGGTTATAAATGTCTATTTAATCTGAAGTCATAGAACGGAGTCTGGAATTTGTATCAATAGTCAAAATTTTCAGATTTTTTATAATGGGTCAGATTATGCTGCTTTTTGCATTGGAAAAAATGAGATATCCCCACACAAATATCAATATCGTTTCAATGTGTTCTGTGTATTTCCAGATGTGAGAATAGTAGCAATCCATTTTTCCCTGGGAAGGGACTTACTAGAGAATGGGCAGCAGCGGTCTCTGTGTCTCATAGCAAATTTTATCACCATGGCTATTATAGCAAACCTCCCTTTGGTGGAGGCTAAACTCCAGCAGTGGACGTCTTTCGTCTGAAATGATTTAGAAGATGATGATGTTCTAAAGACCACTCTTGCCCAGTTTTTCCTAAGACCAGATCGGATTGCAATTGCCGAATCGAGCAGCAGGCTTCCTGGTTACACCATTGTTAGTCAACATACGCCTGAACCAAAATCAGTTTAGGTAACGTTGCAATCAGCAAATCAAATACACTCAGGCATTACCTAGGTTCTCTGTAAGTAAACACTGCCAGTCACAAACATTAATGTCGGACTGGTTATGATGTTATATTAATTATTAAGTAATGTGTTAATTTAGATTAGTTTCGGAGAAGTTAGATGTTTTCTCACACATAAAAGTAGCCTGAATAAATTATGAACAACATAACTTCACGCCTTGTTTCCCGGATGGGTTGGGCAGAGGTGTACCTATAGTACGCCCACATTTCACCTGTGTTTCAGTCCCATGTAAAAGGGGGCGAGCTTATTGCCACCAACCGGGCACAAATTCAGGCTCCGGGCTGCTACTGTGAGACTCCAGATAGAAAAACCCAATAACAACACTTTGACCGACCTGGGAATCGAACGCATGACCTCATGCGCGGCAGTTGCGTTAGCTACCACTAGACCAACGAAGCAGTCAGTAGACAGAGTAAACAGTGAATGTTCTATAAATAAAAAAACTTTTTAACAAAAAATTAAACCGCCGAAAAAACTTAAAAGCAAAAAATAATAAACCTTAAAATTATGAGTCAGTGCTTTGAGTGATCTTTGTTCATTGATTTTTCAGCGCCGAGTTTTTATTTAAACAAAAAATTGTGGCTTTAATGTACTTATAATACTTGGCAAGGCAAATCTATCCAATGAAAAAAGAATTATCAAAATCGGACTACTCTGTATAAAGTTATTCGTGGTTATACATTACAATCAGTGAGTGAACAATCAATCATCCCCTGTTTTCTGACCCTCAGGGTTTGATTTTGTTTTCCAAATTTATATGGGACCACTCTCTAAAAAAGAATGATCACAATCGGACTAGTTATGCGTGGTCATACATAAAAAAAAAAACAAAAGAAAAAAAAATATACGCGTCGAATTGATAACCTCCTCCGTTTTTATTCGTCGGTTAAAAATCTTAAATTCCCCGACATGCAACGCCTAGCTTCATCCTGTCTAGAAATATAAAAATTTACGCAAGAGTTCCTTATACCCAATGTGAAAGTGAGCAACATGGAATTTATCCCCTATAGCAGTCTTGATTTGTATACGTCTTTTCAGATGATAGATTTCGGGTACCATTTATGTGTGATATGTACTAATTTAACTTGAGGGATTGATAAGCTGTTCTTAGAGTGTATGGTTTCGTTCCAAAGGCACAGGGTGCATTCGTCTCTCAAAAAAACTTACTGATTAAATACACTGATGTTTATTTATTACTTTTTTTTTCTACGAGAGCAGTAAAGATTTAATTAAAGAATTCGATTCGAACGATTAGAATACAATTTATTAACTTGCCACAAATTACACCTTAGAGTTAAATCAGTGTACAGGAACAGTTTTGTAATTAATTTGTAGAAGACTGGTGCCTAAAACAGGTTTTATCAAAACCTGTAAGTCAGGTCACTAGGCCCCCTTTACAATTTAAGTAATTCAATTATTTGTACTGGAGACATTTTGTTTAAAACCGCAGTTTTATTCATTCACTTCTTAGAAATGGTTTTTTACAAATAAGATTTTATTTATTTAAATTAGAAAACATGCAAACAATCCGTTCTCGGAAAACTTTTTAACTCATTATAGACTTTTTCCGATCCTCTATAAAAAAACATGGCGCCTGCAAACAGATTTTCATTTCGTATTCGCTACAGGAAACCTGTTTATACATACACATGAATATTTATTATTTTAACTGCGCTTTTAAAACAACTTTATTTGTTGCTTCATTCGTTTATTTTTGTTGTTTTAAAAAGCGACCAATTCGATCGTTTCATAACTGATTTAAACATTTTCTCAACATTTTTACTTATAATAATAATATCTTAGGACAACCATCACAACGTTATCTGACCCCGAACTAGGCAGAGCTTGTAATATGGCAACTAGACAACTGATAATATATATATATATACTTACATATTTCTAAATACATACATATTGTAGATAAATTACACCCAGATACAGAACATTTCTTCCTGTGGGTGTCGTAAGAGGCGACTGCGGGACTTACTAGATAATGGGCAGCAGCGTTCTCTATGCATTTTACCACCATACTGCGATCGCCAATCCGCCTGCCAAGCGTGGCGATTATGGCAAAGCCCTCCAAATTGGGGGAGGCCTATGTCCAGCAGTGGACGTATTACGGCTGAAATGATGATGATGATGATGACAGAACAAAATGATTGTGCTCATCACACAAAGATTTGTCCTGGGTGGGAATCGAACCCACGACCTTAGTCTTAGCAGTCAGGGTCACTAACCACTAGACTAACAGGCCAGTCAAATTATTTTTATTTATTATACAGGACTTTTTTTAACCAGAGAGCTTTTTTTTTTTGTGGTTCAGTATCAGTAATAGAACACATTTCAATATTTAAAAAAAAAAATTATCCGACCTTAAACAGTAAACTGTGGATACCCTGCATATCTATACTAATATTATAAAGCTGAAGAGTTTGTTTGTTTGTTTGATTGAACGCGCTAATCTCAGGCCTCAGGTCCGAATTGAAAAAATGTTGGGTAGCCTATTTATCAAGAAAGCTTATAGGTTATATAACATCACGCTACAACCAAGAGGAGCGGAGCAGTAATAAAAAATGTTGCAAAAACGGGGAATATCGCATGGGTAGGCGTTTCGACGCGACGTGAAAGGTCGGGGGCACAAGAAATTTGACGTGGACAAAGTCGCGGGCAGAAGCTAGTATCGTAATATGATATCGACAATAGTAATAGGTCAAAAACCGCGCGCCGGTGTAGGTACTTCGAAATTCTTACTATTTTGACCGATCACACAGCTGGTACTCGTAGCTACGCTCGGTTGCTCACCTTCGCCACCGCGCCGGCACCGCGCTCAAGTTATCCTAAAAACCAGTTTCAAAATAAACATCTTTTTTTTGTAGTAAGATAAACCTAAATAAAAATTGCATGGTTATTATAACTCGTTTAATTTTATTTTGTTAAAATTTGCGTAATATATAAAAACTTATCCTGTAGAGTAGGCACTCATACTGTTTTTTCATAAATGAACTTGCATAATTCAATGATATGCAATGTGGAGACGACGACTCGGTAATAATTTCAATGACACCATCTAATTGACTTTCCTAGTCTGCATACAAAATTCAGTCAAATATGTCCAATAATTTAGTCACTGCAGTAGCCACCCGGTAGACTAGCAAAACTCATCACTATTAATTAGTTTGTTTGAAAAATATAATTCTTTTATTTTTATTTTGTAGTACCAAAATATGTACTTCCTTGTACTTATAAGACCAGTATTTACGTATATATACGTATTTGCCGGCATATAATACATTGTTTAACATGTAAATTAATTAATTTTTATCTATTTCTATTTAATGAAGTATGTTATGTCAATGTTTTTAAAGACAATACATATATCAACACTTTAATATTAATTAACACTTAATTTATAATACTCGTAAATCTTCAGTATTGTACAATTTAGATTATTACCTACATTTATCTATCGTTCAAAGCGAGTATGTGGACAATGTAAATCAACTCAGCCTATCGCAGTCCACTGTAAATGCCCAGTTCTAAACAAAGGCTCGTGTTTGACAGTGATTGTTTGTGTTGAACCTTTGAAAACAAATGAATGTAATCGGTAGATAATAGCCAGGTATGGGTAGCCTGTGACGTTTGCACGTTTTCATGAATTTCCTTTTAAATTGGCTGCTAAATGTGAGGGAATCAATGCCTCTATTGTTGTACGAGCTATAGTTTATCGAGCTCCAATTCCATACATAACTTGTAAGCTGTCACGGGCGCCATCAAACAGTGTCACTCGCTTATTTTATTTGCTATATTTAATATGTATTTTTTGCAAGGATCTACTGCCTACCAAAACAGCACTTAATGGCTATTCACGAATGTACGAAAAGGACTGCCGTACGAGAGGAACGGCGACGGATTGTGAAGCTCGCCACCACACCAGATATGACGACCACGACCACTCTGTCAAGAGTATAACGACGATGAAGAAGAAGACTGCCTATCTGAACACCACAAACCCAGTTACTGGGTACGCACAATACCACCTGGTGACTGATAAAAGCCTGTCGTTAGTTAAAAGCAGGCGTGCCTTCCGAGAAACGGAACATCGGAAAGCACGTTAAGCAATTGGTCCCCGTGCTAACGGTCACGGGTGGTTAGAAGCCCTATAGTCTGACAAACTAAGGGGCATCGTGTTATCCAGTTAGTTGTGGATGTCGGATGGGCATTCCCTCCTTGTAAAATACTGGTAATTCAGCTGCACTAATTGATGTGTAAAAGTGTTTGTACCAACCTACTTATAGAAATAAAATGCTTTATCATCCACTTAGTCAGCTGAGCTCAAGCTATTTGAGAAAATATGATTAGCGGCCATCGCATGTGAATGGACCAAGATTGAATAATAAATCTTCAATACATTTAAAATTCCATTCAATGCTTCTAAGGTGCGTATAATATGTTGAGCAGAAAACCCTACAGGTACTGTAGATGTTCATTATCACATAGAACACGCAAGTATTATATTCCATCTCACAGCTCTCGTGTTTAACACGATAACAATAGAAGCTCGGCTTACTAACTTCAAATTGAGGGTCCGGCTGCAAATTGAGTTGCAAGTAATTGGTCGCCCACAGTACTACTAATTTTCAATAAATAATTTCGACAAGGGAAACTGTAGTGACAGTGGCTTATCATAAAGGTAGCTGATTACTCTTATTAACTAGATGTCGATAGTAGCTTTATTAAAATGTACTATAAAGGTTCCGTGCAAGGAGATGAAATTACGTTGTACAGACTGGATCAAATAAAAAAAAACACATAAAGCTACAATGGCACTATTATTAAACGTCAGAAGCTAGGTGCACGGCACCAATTTGTTGACTCCTTTGCAGAAGAACCGGCAAGAAACTCCACGGTTACTCTTTTTAAAAATAATTGGCATTTACAATGGTTTCAAATTACAGTGATAATAAAGGGAGGACAGTGTAAAGCTGGTAACAAGTACCAAGTATTTAATCAAATAGAAAATGGTCTTCAGTCTACTCGCAGACTGCCTACAACGTACTCACATTCACAAAATATGAAAGAATCTGCTGAAATGAAATAATGGATAAATAAAATATTAAAAAAACCTATTTAAATCAAATGTCATAATTTCCATGAAAACCAATAATCTATAATACGGATATAAGATAAATAAATAAACTATAATTTATTATATTTGGCAAACGAGCTTAAAAATAGAATAGAAGAAAAAACAATAGGCGAAGATTGGGCTGAAAAGCTGAAGGAAGAATTAATAAAATAATATTTGTAGAATGGTCTTATAGTAATCCTAACAAAATGAACACAGCAAAAGTGTTTTATTGTCCGTTCCGATCCCAGTAAACGAGAACTTATAAATGAACATCAAGCAAAACTGTATTGGTACATTATCGAGTCGATTTTTGCAAAGAAATTCTATGAGTGAACGTTGTGTGAACGCATAACTTGATGGAATTAATCAGCAGTGAAACAAAACACCATTACTCGCATCTAGTAATTTGTCATTATGCAATGCTGCATTGTGAGATTTACATAAAACGGAAAGGAAAAAACGTTACATGATTATAGTTCGACAGAATTTACGTCAAATCCTTGAGATGCAACTTTTATGAGCCCACGAGATAGTGTTGTTTTAATATGCAAGACACGTTGTACGCCGTTGGTCATATTATAACTATCTATTTAAATGGATCGTATATTCTTCGATAAAATAAAAATAAAATGCTGTTCGTTGTGAAGCGCGAGATTTCAGAACGGCTGGACTGATCTGGAAAATGTTTGCTTAAAAATATTTGTTATAGTCCGAATCTGGTTTCACACAGAGAAAAATTTAAAAAAAGAAAGAAAGAAAAAAATTTTTATTGGAACACACACTGAAACTATATAAAAAACATTACATAATAAAATAAAAAAATCAATTATAAACAAAAGAAACAAATAAAACAAAATTTAAAGAAAAGAAAAATAAACAGAAGGTCCTGTGCGAGGCCAAAGGGTCAGAGCATAATGCTGCAACATTTAAAAATAAGTGTTGCAGCGCTGGTATTCTGATAGGGCCCAATGTGTTGTGTTGTCACGGACAAATACAGAAATAAATAAAACATGCCTGGAAATTGGAAACTTCGGGATCTTATTGAATTTCGTCACTGACTGCCTCACCTTTTCATAAAAACTTCTAGGGTACTTCCCGAGGTTCTAGAAAGCTGAAATTTAGTATACAGGCTAAGATTTACACACAAACATAAAAAATAATAATATAATAGTCACCCTCTAGCCCCCCTGGGGTGGAAGGTGCAAGTCTGTATTTTTTTTTTGAAAATCAGTTTATCTACTTCCATTTTGTAATGAAAGCTAGATTAGCATGTTTACAAACGACAAAGAAGAAATTGTTTTTTTTTTGTTTTGCTATGAAGAAAGTAACTGTTAGCGAGCAAGAAATAGTTTTTACCCGACTATGTTAAAAGTAAGGGTACCTTACATCTTGTTCAATGCATGGCTTGGTCGTCCCATTGTAGTATTGCATGACAGAATATTAAAGACCAGTGACTTAATTTCTTACCATAAGGCCATAAGAATGTTTATAAGACCAAGATGTAAGATTTGTAAAGTTAAACCTTGTAGAAATAGGGGCTCGGATCTTTAGATCCGATAAGTTTTGAAGACTAAATTAATCGTTATGTAGGTCTTACAACCAGGCAACCTACTTTACATGAAACGTATTCATCGTACGGAACCCGAACCTTTTCTTTTTTTTTAGCAATATTCATTAGTTGGTTTAATAATATTCAGTCCCTGGTTTTTTCTTTTAAATCGATTAGTGTTCAATTACTTCAAAGACAAATGACTTCTACGAGTATTTCTAATTTTGTGGTGCCGCGCTAATCTGTAAATATTCAACGCATTTATTTTCAATTGAGGTGTAAATTGTATTTGAAGTAAACTACCATTCGCACACGCCTATTCATTAAAAACCCACTGTTTGTGGTGGAGTGAGCCGTCCGTGTGGTGGATTATGGCCTACTCCTTCTCACTGAGAGGAGGCCTGTGTCTCAACAGTGGGATTATTATAGGCTGCTGATGATGATGATGATGATAGGCCGTCAATAGCATCACTAACATCACACCGTGAACACTGTGAATTTTATTTTAAGTGAAATGAGCTGAGATTCCACCTGATGCTCGGGATCGACTACTGGCAACGGTTACAACTTAGGATAAGTAAGCTATTATTAGTATGAGAGCTCACTTTGAAATATAAGTTGTAACCGTAAGAAATTACAGAATAGACTGGAAATTATTTGAGTGATATTCGAAATGTATTTTCAAAATGAGTTGTGTTTTTAAAACTCTGGCCATTAAAAGTCAGTGCAATCTACCCCAAATGATACGTTATATTATAATCAGCTCATAAAAGCCAACTGCTGAACATGGGACCCCAAATTGACGGCCTCAATCAACGTTTAATCCCCCTGAATTAAATTACATACATGACGAGAATGTTTGTAGCCAGGGAGTTCCGTGTGGTAACTCTTTTGGTTTTTTTGAGGATACACTTTGTTTGTATTGAATTATTATGGGTATAAATTATTATGGGTTATAGAAGTTAACAATCCATCAGTGAGGTTGAAATTATAATTTTGATATGCAAGTCATATGAAAAGTAATTTTTTTTTGAAACATAGTTATATTTTTAAATTATCTTTAGGCATTATATAAAATTATATTGTATGGTTTTTGTTTTTCCTAAATGTACTCTTTTTGTAAACGTTTTCCAAATTACATTATATTATCCATGCCATATAATATGACTTAAGGGGCTGTTGAGGCTAGACAGGCAGGCACTCCTCAAGTAAAATTTTGGTATTTAGCTGCATCTAGTTAAACTGGAAGTTGACCCCAACATATATGGAATAAGGGACAGCGGATAGATTGATGCAATTATATTTAATGCAAGTATTCTTCATTTCCAAATCTTAATTAATCCATCAGACTGGTCTCCCAATTCATGTTCGCGCAGCGTGATATGGAGCGGGCTAAGCTCGGAGTTTCTTTGAAGGATACAATGTGTAATGAAATTATCCCGAAATTACCGATATTGCTTGCTGTGAAATGGCAGTGGGCTGGCAATGTTTGGCGAGGGACCGATTGCTGATGGAGCAGACGAGTTCTGGAGTGGACACCGCGTATCAGCATGCGAAGTTTGGGATGTACCACAGCTAGATGAACCGACGATCTTAAAAAGATTGCTAGGACAGACTGGATGCGGAAAGCGAAGGATAAAGTAACGAGGCGCAGCCTGAGAGAGGCCTATGTTCAGCAGAGGGCTGCGATAGGTTAAGTTTATTCACTGCAACCAACCATAATGTGGTGCCGGACGTAAAGAATAACACCACCCCAGTTCTTCCCGTGGGTGTCATTAAAGGTGACTAAGGGACTTACTAGAGAATGGGCAGCAGCGTTTTCTTTGCATTTTACCACCATACTGCGATCGCCAACCCGCCTGCCAAGCGTGGCGATTATGGCAAATTGGGGGAGGCCTAAGTCCAGTAGTGGACGTCTTACGGCTGAAATGATGATGAATGACTGCAACCAATCAAAAATAAAGTGATTACTTTGAACGTCAAGGGACGTCATTAAATAAGAATTTGCAGTAAGTGTTTACCAGTTGAGTCAGAAAGTAAACTTTCAGGAAGAAAGGTTTGCTGCAAAAAGTTTGTATTTATTCTCATTGTATAAATTGAAAAGTTTAAAAACGATCTTCACCACTCTTAGTTAATTACAAACTCGCAAAATGTACTCAGATAAAGGTATTGTCATTCCAAGTTAGTCGTATTCTTTCGGGAAAATAAAATAAAAATAATATTTTTATACAGGGTGATAGGGACATCGTTGCGCAACCTATTTCCGTGATTTCAGTACATGATTATGAACATTATTTAATGAAAAGCTAATTATTCGTATTAGACAGCCGATGAAAAAGTCAGCGCACGGGGCGAGATTTGTTCGAAAGAGATACCGTAACCCTGGCATATGGGCAACTGAAGGAACACAAGTGGGTTTTAATCAGTAAAAGTCTGACATGCCATTCCAGTCCACCCAGAGCGGGAGACGTTATTTGAATGATTTCCCATCCACAAAAATAAAAGCGCACGGGGCGTTGAAATTTTTTCACTTAAGTTAACCAGTGTTACTTCCTCCCCATAAAACTAAAACTAATTTATAATTAGCTGTTTATGAAACTTGCATTTAAAAAAATTAATCTCTTAGTACTGTATGATTGCATAACACATTTTATGAGCACTATGTACTTACTATAAAGTTACCATTTAATGAGTAAATCTGTCATTGACTTGAATGTGCCCAGACGGCTGAGAGTATGTCATGCTCACTCAAATATCTCACTGGTGGTGGCGTGTGTGTTTGATCATTAAGTTTCCTTCGAACAGCTGAATGGTGCTACTTTCCATATGTCATGTTCGTGAACAGGAACTGTCAGTATTGACTGCTCATATCTTAGACACCACGGCTTATTTCATTTTCTGTTTTTTTTATTTTTTATTAAGGACGCTTTTATTGTGCACGACTTTTAAAATCGATCTCACATGTATAGTATCAACATAAATGATGTAACCAATTTTTGTTCAAAAATTATTTTATACGCCTTAATTTTTAAAGGTTTCTATAATTAAACCCTGCCTTACTACTAGTGTCTTACTTTGAAGCGAATCTACGTAGTACATTTTAGCTAGTACTTGTGTCAGACTGACGTAAAAGCTATCGAATGTAAAATCTCATCTTTGACAGGATCTAGTGTGATCGGTCTTTAGCGACGACACGTGTGGAGAGAGCGCCAGGCTTTATCAGATCCGGTGAAATAACCGGATCGGAAAAAGTGAAAAAATGGACGCTACGATGTTAAAGTAATAGTTTGTTTTTTTTTGCTGGGCAAAGGCCTCCCCCAATTTCTTCCAGGAACTCTTGTCCCGCGCCATCTCAAACCAGTCGTCACTAAGTATTTAATTAGTATGGTAAATATGTATATTATCTATTAGATTAGTGCCCGAATCAATCAACTTTAATGTCTTACGAAATGTGTAGTGAAGTTGTTTTACTTTCTAGAAGGTAACCTCAGTTAGTCCAGAAGAGTATTTATTCTCTATTAGAAACTGCATCGATTGGCACCGTACTAATTCTAGAATTGATGTTTTTCCACCTGAAATCAGCTTTGGTAATGCTCTATTATTTTACCTACAATTAATCTGTATTTGCAAAAAAAAACCGGTGGATGTGAAAAAATAATTTCTTCTGTTACAAAAAATTGAATGTACTATATTACACACAACAAACTCGTTGAATATCACTATGCGTAAGCTGCAAATATGAATATTAGCTATTTATTTAATTTAAGTAATTTGATTTGATTAGTACTTCGGACTAAAATGTATTTTCTTAATTTTTACAAATTTTTTCAACACACTAATGGGTAATTCCTACCGTATCGTGGCCCTGGCAAATAGGCAACTGTACAGGGACACGGGTGGGTTTTAATCAGTAAAACTCTGACAAACCCTCCCGCAGAGAGCGGGAGACGTCATTTGATGATTTCCCAACCACAAAAAAAAGTAGTGGTAGATAAAAAAAAAACTATTCTGTACCATGTCACGATTGAACCCACAGCCTTGCCTACAAGCGTATTTCTAAACCACCAAACCATGGCGACAATCATGCGTCGAGCATAAAATAAATATGGTATCACACCGTACCTCGTTCAGGCGCGACGGCACGCACCGTTCACGAGCCGCGTTAGTATGTCATAAGCTTTATTGTAAGTGTCGTTAAGCCCGTTGTACACTGCACGGTTTCTTTACATGCCAGCCGCACTGTAGAACTCGTGTGAGCTTGTATATGACACGGCAACACACCGTACGATGCATTAGCTGACGATCCACGAGCTGTAATAGTGATCCATGTAATATTAACGACCTGTCTACACATGGCAAATCAACTATAGTTTTCATGACAGTTAAACACGCGTGTACAGCGGGCCTTACACAAATTACACGCACAAATGTGCCCGAGACAAATGCTCACAATGGGTTTTTCCGATGCGGAAATTAAAACCACACTTCTTTGTCCGGGATTTGACTGATCCAATAAATACTTGATAAAGGGATGTCTTCTTCACTTGTGTAATTGGAAAAAAATATTGAAGAAGGCACAAGAAATTAAAAAAAAAACTAACAACCAAACAAAAAGTAGAAAATAACGAAAAAAGCGTGGGGTGCTTTTTAAGGAATTTTTAATTGATATCAAGCACCCCACGCGTTTTTCTATTATTTTCTACTTTTTAGTTTGATTTTCTGTAGAAGCGTGTTTTTTAGTTTTTTTGAAACTATTATTTATTTCCTATTTTATAGTGTTTCGAATTTGGAGACGTATGTCAGCGTAGTTTTCGAAGACAGTTTTTTTGCTATTGTGGTAACTCCGGCAAGGATGATGACACAAATTTATAAAATTAATGTATTGTCATCGGTCCTTGATAAGTATGCCGAATTTCCAATTCATCCGACATCGGTCCGATGACATCGACGGTCCAAATCATGTTCAAAGTTTCTGTCACATTCTAACATACGAATGAAGGTAATAAAAGTGTATTTATAATTCGCAAATTAATTGTAGCATCAAAAACCTTTTCTTTATATAACCTATATAATTTAACTCTTCACTTATCGCAGCATATCATTTTCATAGCTACAGTGTCGGTGACACGAACTAATAAAATGTTCACATATTAAAGATGACTCAACGCGCCTAACGAAGTTTTCACTTCAATTATTTCAACCTATGAATGAATTATATCTAAAGTTTTTCAATAACTTAAGGGACGATTACCAATCCAATTTGAATCATGCAAATATGTTTTCTTTCTGACATTGAAACAAAGAGCTGCAAAGACAACAGACGGTTACGCAACGTAGCACTCTTGCGTAATGCTACGAACTCGCTACGAGGCTACGCGGCTACGGCGTAGACGTCTACGTAGTTTCGAGAGAATTTTTGAGCATCCAGTGTTTTCGTGTTTTATTTTGCGATAGCGATACTAACAAACTCAGTTCAGGGTCCAATAACTGGATTAGGTAGTTTTTGGGCACTGAACTCAGTTTCCGTGCATACAGGAAATCTATTTAGTAGCAGGAACCTACTAAAACATTATTAAATAAAAGTACCTTTGAGTTGTATTTAAAATGCGTTTGTGAATTGAATTAAAAATTATGCTTTAAAGCTTGAAGGGAAATGTGAGTCTTAGTGTAATGGTGATGCAATTTAGTCATATATCGTCTAATTTTAAAACATTGATTGGATGCTTACTAGGTTAAGTTATAAGAAAGAGAAGCTTACAGATCAAATAATTATAATTTTTCCTATTATTTTTCACGATTTGTTGATGGCGCATCTGAGTAACTAACCTATTTGAAGCAATTTTTGCTCAATTATTAAGTATAATAAATAATTAACAAGGTTGAAATTCCCGTGGTTTGTTTTTTACTACATTCACCTTGGTTAATCTTCATAAAGTTTTATCGTTCTTTCGCTACTCCACTGAGATTCCACTCAATGCCAAACAAAACTAGTTACGTTTTTTGCGCTCTCTAGCTTTTGTTATAACGAGAATTTTATATGCACTAGGTAAATACTATTAAGGCTACTTGTTCCGTCATTCTTCCGCCGTTCTTTGTAGGCAGATATCAGACAATTAACTCGTATGAATGTGAATCTTAGTTTATATTCTCTTCCACACAACACCGATATAATTATATAGGAATAAATGGTGAAGTTAATCTGCTCATTTAATACTAGTTCGAAATCCAACTCTTAAATAAATTCACTGTTGAATTATACTAGTGAATCTGGGTCTGGTGATACAAGAACTCTTAGTAAAAAAGCCAGGGTTACACTGATCCTGCCACGGTCGCGAGATTTGTTTAAAGAGTTACCGTGACCCTGGCATATAGGCAACTGAAGGAACACGGGTGGGTTTTAGTCAGTAAAAGTCTGACACGCCCTCCCGATCCGCCCAGAGCGGGAGAAGTCATTTGATGAATTCCCATCCAGACAAAAAAAAAAAAAAAGTAGCTTCTCACGTTTCATTAATTTTGTGTCAAGGGTCTCGTGGTTAAGTAAGAGCAGCAAAAAGGCTCGACCAGGTTAAGCTATGCTTGCCGCGATCGGTCCATGGATGGGTCTCATATATTTCCATGTATAGACAACTAGCTTCTGCCCGTGACTTCGTCTGCGTTAAATTTCTTGTTCCCCGAGCCTTCCCGTCGCGTCGAATCGCCTACCCGTACGATTTTCCCCATTTTTGCAACATTTTTCATTACTGCTCCACTCCTTTTAGTTGTAGCGTGATGTTATATAACTTATAGCCTTCCTCGATAAATATGCTATCCAACACAATAAGAATTTTTCAATTCGGATCAGTAGTTTCTGAGATTAGCGCGTTCAATCAAACAAACAAACAAACTCTTCAGCTTTATTTTATTATTGATTATAAATTACATGCCTCGGAAAGCACGAAAAGTCTTTGCTCATTCGTAGCTCTTTAACAGTCGTTACGCGTCGTCAGAAGCCTAAAGCCTGAAAACAGTTCTTTCTAAATCTTATGTAGTAACTGTGTTGTGGGGGTTAGATAAGCAGTCAGTTCATGATAAATACTAGTACTCAGCTGTCACTGGTTAGACTGAAAGCCGTCACATAGTTGAAAAAAGGCTAAGCAGGTGATGATTGTAC
This sequence comes from Aporophyla nigra, assembly GCA_947507805.1. Taxonomy (NCBI): domain Eukaryota; kingdom Metazoa; phylum Arthropoda; class Insecta; order Lepidoptera; family Noctuidae; genus Aporophyla; species Aporophyla nigra. The sequence goes on along the minus strand of OX382291.1, from coordinate 3,121,265 downwards.
CGTGTGGTGCCGGACGTAAAGAATAACACCACCCCATTTCTTCCCGTGGGTGTCGTAAAAGGCGACTAAGGGACTTACTAGAGAATGGGCAGCAGCGTTCTCTATGCATTTTACCAACATACTGCAATCGCCAACCCGCCTGCCAAGCGTGGCGATTATGGCAAAGCCCCCCAAATTGGGGGAGGTCTAAGTCCAGCAGTGGACGTCTTACGGCTGAAATGATGATGATGATGATGAGGTGATGATTTATATTGTGTGCAGACGTTTTACTTCAAGTGACAGATGCTGCATGAAAGATGAAGTTTAACAAAAAGTGAAACACTTCTTTGAAGACTAACTTTTAAATTAGCTCAAAACAATGCCCTATTATCCATTTACTTGCAAATTGCCAGTACACTAAATAGTTTACTGGTTAACTATTAGTCTTATGATAAGCAGAATATATAATATCCGACGTCGTTTCCGTCTGATGGCATCTATCATATTGTTGCATATTATCTATGTTGTTGTATCCGATATACGTCTTCTGTTTAACCGTTTATTGTTTTCAGCCGTGATTTAATGGTACAAAACTTGCATCACTCATCAACTATTTTGAGTGACCTCTTGTCTTGTCTTGCAATAGACTTAAATTTTAATTTCTCGAGGACAGAAAGACACATTCAACGTCAAAGATGCAAGTACTCTCTATTTTCAAAAGTAGAAGTTGTAGAGGCTTCAATAAAAAAAGAGTTGACTTTTTGACAATTGTTAAAACTTTACTTTGGTTGGAACTTAAAACATAATATTACGTTATTCCCCAAGGCAAGGTTTGTATAAGTACCTTAGATTCTTGGAGGTTCCCGCTTGCATGTGTTGCGAATTCATACATCACCCATTGCACAAACGTAGTTGCACTATCTCGGAAACCTACATATGACCCGCAAAATATTAAGTGATACCCGTTTGTTAGAACCTCCCTTGTTTATCAACCAATAACATTCGTTATTTTTGACTGTAAAAATAACATTACATAACGTCATGCCTGTTTTTCTCCAAGAGTGAGGCAGCCGTGAACCTAAAGCACACACACGTTTCACCAGTTATGTCTAAATTTCATTGTGATCCTAATTGCCATCACTTTAAAAAATCATTTATTCATACTATCCTGAGAATCAGAAATCAATAAATCAGTTTTGAATGTCAACATTGCATAAAACAATCCCCCAAAACGCCTGCCCTTCACCTCTTCAAGCAAGCCACTGAGATGTAGAAATTCGAAAACGGAAAAACGAAATAACATTTCATCAAACCTGAGAACGGTTGTGACCACTAGACCAACAAGTTAGTTCTACAAAAATAAAATTCAAAAGAAGAACAAGTCAAAACGAGCTCCAACCCGCCACAGCTTTGTCATTTTAAAGTATAAAATAACAAAGTAAGCGGGTAATCATTTGTTGCACCGTAGTTCCCGGTCCTCGTATGAAGAGTTTGTATTGTTGTAACAACTTATGATTCTGACATCTGTTGCGAATGGCTCCCCTGGTTGAGTGGTTGTGTTGCCAAAACAAAGGTTGAGAGACAGAGAGTCAAAGGATTAATATTGCTGGTTTAATAAAGGGTTCTGCTGTTATTAAAGTTGGTGTGGAATTTTGTTGCACTGTTAAAACCAGTAGGGATCATTTATCAATAAATCTGTAATATTAGATTTTACAATAAGTAAACATGTGGCCTAATTACGTTCTGAATCATTCAGGTCATAGTATGACTAATTCCTTTTTTTAAATATACATAATTATAAATTTGTACCGTGTGGTGCCGGACGTAAAGAATAACACCACCCCATTTCTTCCCGTGGGTATCGTAAAAGGCGACTAAGGGAATTACTAGAGAATGGGCAGCAGCGTTCTCTATGCATTTTACCACCATACTGCGATCGCCAACCCGCCTGCCAAGCGTGGCGATTATGGCAAAGCCCCCCAAATTGGGGGAGGCCTAAGTCCAGCAGTGGACGTCTTACGGCTGTAATGATGATGATGATGATAAATTTATATCTATTTATATTTTCACGATTCGGTTAGATGATCTGTATTAAATAAAAACGTTTAAATTTAAACTTTTTTGGAACTGAAGTTAGTGTCATATCGGACGAATTGCATTAGCAACATAATTACAGGAATCGTATCTAAAATTCGCAAATAGCGGTTGGCGACAAGCCAGGCGTTCGCCAGATGGGCAAGCTGGATATTGGCGCTCCCTGCGGCGATGTAATGTACGTACCATAATAAATTCTTATATTAATATAGGAAAAATACATTTTGACGGAGTTATGGCCACAAAGTTCATAATGAATGAGTGACAGCTTAGTTGTTGTTTACAAAAGATTCTTTTCATTAAAAATCCGGACATAATGATTGCTATTACGTATTGATAGACTCTGACTCCAGGCCAAAGCAAATTAGGGTGGGCCGCGCTGCAACACACCGCAACAATTTTCCAACAGTGATATAAAACCTTGTTACTAAGCCTGCGTTGTTCGTCTGTCCTTCCATCCGGCCATCTGTCTAAAAGCGGGCTGTATTGCATAAACCGTAATCGGTAGATTGGTGAAATGTTCATAGAATGTGTATTTCTACAATAATAAAATAAAATTAAGTTTAAAATTAAAGAGAAATGTGTTGTTTTTAGATGAACTATTTAATATTGTTCCTGTCTGTGCTAAAACATTCTAAAAGCTACCTTCAAATACATACGACGTGCACTCGTTTGTTTTCTTGACATTAGGAGTGTTACGTCCGTCAACTGGGCTACGCCCCGAATAAAGGGGTTATCTGTAATACAATTTACGAAACTTTATGTTCTTCCGGAACCCTATTGTTGGATATGTATAAGTATGTATGTTACTGGAAATAACCCACCAACAGTACCTTATATTAAACTGGTGCCCAACGCCAGGTTACTTTACTTGGTTGTCATTTAGTTCGTACCAACACGGGTATTCTTTACATAATAAAAAAAGAACCATCTTCAAATATTACTATTACTATATTACTGTTATAAGTTGAAGAGTTTGTTTGTTTGGTTGATCTCAGGAACTACGGATTGGAAATGAAAAATTAATATATTGTTAAGTTGCCCATTTATCGAGGAAGGCTATACGTTATATAACATCACGCTGTGTCCAATAGGAGCGGAGCAGAAATGAAAAATGTTGCAGAAACGGGGAAAATTGCACGACCAGGCGATTCGATGCGCCGGGGAGGGTCAGGGGAACAAGAAAAACACGGACGAAGTCGCGGGCAGAAGCTAGTCATCAATATACACTAAGTGAAACAAGTAATTAAAGATTAAAGTTATTGAAGATTGATTACATATTCTACTTCTGAAATAAGAATTAGCTAAATACATCAAAAAAATAATAATAATAATGAAAACCTCCTTCTCATTATAGTAATTTAAAAATATAGGAAGAAGTTATAGGAAGAGAGGAAATTAAGGAGATAACTGTCCAATTGACCTACATTGGTGTGTTCTAGTTTATAATTACACACCTTGAACTATTGCCCCGATAGGAAGTGCTGCTGATTAAGATGAAGAGAGAGGACACCGAGAACGTAATGTAACCAGGATGCAATCAAATACGCGGTTGGTGCACCGACATTGTTACACTATAATATGTACAGTCAGGAGTAACAACATGAATACAGTTTGCAACATTCTTAAGCAATAATCCCTACTATTTGTGATTTTCCATTTGTAAAAATATGTAATCTTCATTTCTTACAAAAGTTCACCTCTTAAAAGGTTAAATTTTTATGCGTACCTTCGTTAAATATGGAATTTTTGTTTTAAATTCAATGGTTACAGATTCTAGACACAACCGTTTCGGCTTGTTGTGTTAGTGAATTTAAGATTTTAGTATGTAGATTTTTAAGACTAGATCTTTAAGATAATACGTATTTCATATTAGCATGGCTTCAAAATTCCTGTGTTCGCACCATTATAATATTTCAACGAAAAGTTTAAGGGAAAATTACTCTAGAAGTTTTCTCAGAACGATAGTCATGTCAAGAACGGAAATGAGGAACAACTAACCGAGTGCGGCGCTTTATTCTGCGAGTGCGGCGTTTTGTCATACAAGTCTTACATTTTATTACATGCAACGAGTTCTGTCTGTTGGTACAAATGTGCATTTATATATTTATAAATGCAGGACCAATCATTATTACGTGCTGTGATTTTTAAATGAATGGTGTCTGACAATCAGTTTTCCAAACGGGTATTGTATTACCCCATTTCCAGCTAGTGTAGGTCTCACAGGCAGTCGCTATATGTAAAATACCGGTATTCAGCTACATCCGGTTATACCGGAAGCCGTTCCCAACATGGTTGGGAAAATCCTTGGCCGTATCCGGCGACAGTGACGTAGACTAATTTTCTCTCCGTTCGCGAGCTATCGAATGGCTAGTAAAACTAATTTGGTCTTGAAAACCCGGTCATACCGTATACAGAAGAGCTGATCAGGAGGCTTTGGGGGACTTTTATAGTATACCTAAAGCACTTCTTGTCTAGGCCTTCAGGCGATTTTTTTCAAAGCATTAACCAACTTTATGAGCTGAAATGCGCTATCTTTCATGTTTTGATTAGGTTCTGCCATTGATCAACGGGTATATCGCAAATCGTAAGGTGACGTTTGAGGGCATCTTTGTAGAGCAGGTATTGCCCGCCTTGTGCAAGTATTTCTTGAGCGAGCGCTGAGTAGAAACCGGTTTTAGATAGTCTACGGATATCTATGTGCACACCAACTCAATTGAACACACCAACTCAATTGAGCACACCAACTCAATTGAACCCACCAACTCAATTGAGCACATCAATTCAATTGAGCACACCAACTCAACTGAGCACACCAACTCAATTGAGCTTTACCAAATCGCTTTCTTGCCCATCGTTGCAGTGCGCCTTAATACCTCAGTGTTGAACATGATCCTTCTATTTCATGAGAAGAATAGACCAAAAACACTGTATATGGATAGTGTCAAGCCGTTTAATGTCACCTCTACAGAGAAACCAGATTACTGCGGCATATGTGAGAAAAGGAAGATCTAGGGTCTTGTAAACGCATACCGTAACTTGCAGTTTTAGATCGTAAAGTGTACTCGTTTTTTAACTTTCATAAAGGTGGCTGCTTTCGCAATTCATTCTGGAATTTCTCAAACTGCAATTTGTGAGGCCAGCCGTTTGTCGTTGCAGGGCCAACTCTGAAATATTTGAAAAGTGACACCTCTTTCAGGGCTCAGAATGCAGCTTAACGGTTTAGCTTTGAGCATCATATCCCCTTGGCAGCTTTAGGATTTTAATATTTGCACGGTGATTACTAGTCCAAATGTACAACAGGAGGCTTGTAGATCATACAAATAGACCTAGAGTATTTCCATACCATCAGCCAATAGACACGTCAACGGCATCGAGCGTCAAGTACCAGAACCTTAGAAGTCTTAGTTCATGCTTTTTAAGACACTTTTATCGGTGCTAATATTATGATTAATCTGTCTAACACTATGCTTAAGTGTATCATTCAATACAGCTAAGAAGTAAAGTGCAAACAACGTGGGCGTTATGACACAGCCTTGTTTCACACCAATGGTTATATGAATTGGGTCTGAAATATCATTTTCATGTTGAAGACGCGCCATCATACCGTTGTGAAACTGCCCAATTATGGTGACCAATTTCTTAGGACATCCAGCTTAATTCATTATGACCCAGAGAGTAGCGCGTGGCACACAGTCAAAGGCCTTTTTTAAGTCAACAAAGTTGCTATGCCCATGTACAATAGACGGTTTCGTCCGAAGTTTTTCATTTGCATCACTATGAAACCCCCGCCTTTGATCTCAAGCCCAAACTAGATCATTAACCCGGCTTCGATACCCAGTGTCGTTCGTTGGGTTCCATCGGAGTAATTCCTGTCCAACGTATCCTAGGCACGAGTGTGGAGACCATTTCTCCTAGTAGACAGATGATACTATTCATGTGTTTCATTATCATGCACCTTACAATATTTAACACTAGTCCGGAGACGGGTAATTTGTGTAATCTGCGGCTGGTATGAAATGTATTTTTTTAATCTTTTATTTTCAATACATGTACGACTGAAGGCAAGCCTACTACTTCTTACTCCTTTCTGTTTAATTAAATTATTGATAAAAAACTGGATAAGTCTACTGAGCCTTATCCAGTTTTTCTTGATAAATAATTTTAAATCATTTGCAAATGGTTGATCAAGTAATAGCAGATTAATTTGGAATTTAATCATTATAATACGTAATTAACCATTCAAATCTTTTGAAGAGACAGACAGCCTAATGAATTGTAAAATGTCAGTTCATTATTCCGTGAATAACATTGACTTGTATAATTAATGGGTCTACTGACGTCCCTGAGCTAGTGAACAAGATCGGGCTTCTCGTACCGGGTGCACTTTTCGGAAACCACGTCTACTCCATGTGCCTCAAATCCGAACTATTTACAGACAGAACTCGTATACAATAAGAGCTTGTCGTACTTTTAATATGGTGTGTTACAATGTCGAGTTAGATTTATTTACTAATAGTATTAAAGAAGTAAAGAAGGTTTTGAATAGTGGTTTTTTAGATGTATAATCATGTTTTGTTTTTACTCTTTATTTTGTATTCTTGAGCGTGATATAACTCATTAGCGTATTTCTTGCGTCCTTGTTTTAACGTATTTTTTATATTATTCACATTAATCGTTAGTGGAAGCTTGTAATTGGCCATCGTTTACACATTATACTAGACATTGTAATATTTTAGTTATAAACTTTCCTAAAAGTAATAAAATAAAATACTTAATAATTCAATTCTGACATAACTCATTATCATTTTGTTTCGTTTTACATAATCTGATTTCATTTTTATCATATTAAATAGATTTATTTTAAATAAACTAACTATAGTACCTCAAAAGTAATTTGATTTTGTCATAATTACCTAACTCATTTTATATTAATTCTCTCATTAAAACTAATGTTTGCATGCCTTATTTAGGGTGAATTGCATATGGATCAACCATTGACTGGCCTGTTAGACTAGTGGTTAGTGACCCTGACTGCTAAGACTGAGGTCGTGGGTTCGATTCCCACCCAGGACAAATCGTTGTGTGATGAGCACAATCATTTGTTCTGTGTCTGGGTGTTATTTATCTATAATATATGCATTTAGAAATATATAAGTATGTTTATCAGTTGTCTGGTTGCCATAGTACTGGCTCTGCCTAGTTTGGGATCAGATAACAGTGTGTTGGTTGTCTAAAGATATTTATATATTTTATTTATTTCATTGTTACATTTTATTCATTGGACAATTGATGCGAAAAAAATGTAAATATCTTTCCTTTATTGTATGATATCAGAACCATCCAGGATCCAAGGACTTTGACTAAAGAATGGTTTTACTTTAAATGTTGTCTACAAAACAACATCGTAGACGATTAAAAAAAAGAAATTTTATAACAGAAGTGTCAAGGCATTAATATCTTTGCTTTTATGAAAGATGATACCTCTACTAGCCACATTATTAACAAGGAAGTTCTACGTCTCTGGCTTAATAAACCTATCTCTAGACATAGAGCTTTGCGAGAGTGGTTTACGCTCTACGTGACAAATGGCCTGGCCTCACTCAATTTACTACTTTTTCTACTTGCTACTCTCAACACTTTATTAATAATAAAATATATTGTATTTATTTGCTCAGTCTGATGATAACGATAATTTGTCGTTTCCGTCGCGGGCAGAAGCTAGTAAGTAATGTTACAAAGAGGTAAGATTCGTTTTAAACGTGTATACCGGATGACATTTTTTACCGTCTCGACCTTCATATGGTGTGTTGCGTAACTAGAATAGAAGGCAGGACGCGACGACCTCGTCGCGCCGCGACTGTGGCGTCGCGGCCGCGAATTCGCCGCGACGCCATACAAAATGTACTAAAAGCTGTCGCGCTGCTCGTCGCGCTGCTCGTCGCGCCGCTACAAGAACGTCGCGCGCGGTTCGCGCGCGAATCGCGCACGAGTTGTCGCGCCAGTGTGAAAGGTGTTGCGTCGCGATATATCGCAGAATCACCTCCGCGACAGGCCGCGCGACAGGTCGCGCGACATGTCACGCCTGTCTGTACGAGCCTTAAAGGAGCGCAGGACGCGAGCGGACGGGGATGCGTGTGTGGCTCGTGCGCCTGCGAAAGATCAATGAGGCCGCCTATCGGCCGACTTCAAAGGGTAGGACCGCGCTACGAAATCATTGATACATGTCGCGCATTGAGTAGGGGCGTAAATGCGTAATGCGATCGTATGATTTGAGTTTCGATAGATTTTAATTGTTTTTTTTTTTTTGTTTTTTTTTCCAAATTTCTGTTTTTGTTATTCTAGTATGAAAATCTTACTTTAAATGTGTAGTATTTATTGCTAGATCAATTTCATTACAAGTTATTCAAAAAAAAAAAATCTATGCCAAAGGGCTCTACTCCGTTCACCTATTACCCCCATTTTTTTTCAAGACGTTAAAAAATGTCACCCGGTATAGTAGAAGTTGACCTCTGAAAATAATGATCCGATTACAAAAAAAAACATTTTCATTACTCCCAGTAACTTTTTCATTTTTTATTTAGCCTATACTGTTCCACTGCTGGGCTGCTGGGCCGCTCTGTGTCCTTCCAGAAACTGTTTTCTCACGCTACGTTGAACTAGCTATCGCGCTACTTAAGGTTCCTTTCATGCCATAACATGCGAGATTCCTAGGGCAACCGTGGACTCCACCTTTTCATGTAATACTCAAAAGAACAGCAAGCTATTTTCCGTTTTAAATTAAGATGAAAAGTTACCAAGATACGCGTGATGTTCTGCTCTTTTAAAAGAAAATATTCGTCATGATATTTGTATGGTTTTTCACCCAGTTACACGCGGCCTCGTGACTACTCACTTATCAAGTTAAAATACTGTACAAAAATAGTTTCCTTGAAAAATCCTTTAGTTCACGTGTTGGATTTTTTTCGTCTTGGATTCAAATTGAGTTATGACCTTCAAACGAAGAACGGGTACGTTGTATGATTACATTTATTTAAGTTTATCATAAGGCTTTCTGTTTTTAAATATGGAATGATTTTTTAAGAACAGCTGGTACCTCCTATTGTAAATGTTAACGATAGATACGTGGCTTTATTTTTGTAGTTCTTGAGGGTTGAATACAATTATTTTCATGGGTACAAGATTATTTTGTGACTGACCGACATCTTTAAAATTCAAAAGTGCCTGCAAATGGTTTAATTGAAATAAATATTTTCAAATTGCTGAGTGTTGGTTAGAATTGATAGAGTCTTTCTAGTTAGGTCGAAAAAATATATATTCCCGGTGGTGACACACTAGTATCATGCAGACTTACTAGTTATAGGTCGAGTGTTTCGGCCTAGGAAGGGATTTTACTTTGAGTATTTAAGGTTCGGCTCCCCGCAAAACGGTGAAAGGCGAGCATTTTGAGGGACTGTCTTATGTAATTATGACGTTTGAAAAGTATTGACTCTCAGCCTAGTGTAAATAAATTACTTAAGATTCTACTTTTTAGATCTTGAAGGAAAACATTGTGAGGAAACCAGAACTAAACATTCGAAGGCATTGTTGACATCTTCTAAACCACATTGAGCCCGCGTGGTGGATTATGACCCACTCCCTCTCACGGAGAGGACGCCCATGCTCCAGCAGTGGGAACATCATAAGATAATTGTGATGTGATGTTTTCATCCAACAATAAACGGTTAATCAGATTAGACTTATTTTTGATTAATTTTTTTGTTGCTCAAGTGCTTCAAAACTACAGAAAAACAATGTTAAAAAAAAGTAAGTGGTTAATATCTTTTTGTTCGACAACAGGACTCTGATACAGAATTCGTGATACGCACGGACCCCCTTTTATCGAACGGCGACGCGTTGAGAATACTAATGCCGACGCTTCTCGAGCAGAGAGACGAAACTGAAGTTTTCTCCCAGTGTTCCATAAAGTTAAAAACCGATTATTATTAGTTGAACTTGTTTTTGACTCATTCGAGTGGATAGTGATTTCAATAATGGTGTTAATACTAGATATAGGTTTAAACATTCCCAGTTAAAAAAAAAGAACTTTTTTATTTAAGTAACCATATCCGCTAGCGACTTATTATTGTAGCCATTTCGCGATGCGTTTGAGAATTAATATCAACTGCAAAAGGACTTTCGCAATTAAATTATTTTAAAAATAAGTTTTGTCCGCAACTTCGCTCGCGTATAAGGGGCCATCCATAAATTACGTCACACATATTTCATGATTTTTGCCCCCCCCCCCCCCCGTCCTTGTCACAGCTGGTCATATTTGTGAGACCCTCCCCTCCCTAGTGTGATGTCACATATTTTGCAATTTTACATCTAGATATTGATTCTTTTTAATTTTTCTTTCATAGTTCATATTTCGTGTTTTAATAGTACTTTAAATATGTATATTTAATTTTGAAATGTGACGTCATAAAATTTAGGCCCCTCCCACCCCCTTGTCACACAATGTCACAATTCGTCTACCCCCTCCCCCCCCCCCTTAACGTGTGACGTAATTTATGGATGGCCCCTAAGTCAGTCATCAGTCTACAGGAAAATACTACTGGGATTTAAGAAATCTTGTCTGAACTCAGATTGCTAAATTTAATCTAAATCCGTTCAGATGTTTCTTGTGATTGAGTAACAAACAATCAAACTCACTTTCGCATTTAAAATAATACTATGTATTTATGAAGTAGGATTCTACTATTAAATATCTAACTGAATGAACCAATTGTATGAACCTAAACGAGGCAAAAGGAGTGTGTAGGGATCGTAGCAGGTGGCGTTCCGTGGTTTCTGCCTACCCCCATGGGAAAAAGGCGTGATTGTATGTATGTATGTATGTATGTGTATATGGTTCCTCATAAAACACAGTATCTATTATATAGGATATATGATTATTATATGTATTTATTAAAGTAAATTGTATTTTGCACCAGTGAAACCCCATTTTTATGTCCACGCAATCACTGTCCATTCCAAGGTTGCCTGGAAGAGATCGCAGAAAGCGATAAGGCCGCCCATTGTATGTTTTTATTGTTAAATGTTTTTAGTTGAAATTTAATTTCTGGTGTACAATAAAGCATATATAAATAAATAAATAAAGCGTTTTGAATATAGCTCGCGGATTGGAGCACCGCTTCTCATATGACATGTATAGGACGTATAAACAGCACGTGAAATTAAAACTGCAATGCAAACTACTAATATTATCATCTATCTAGCAAATATTTTGCAGTCGGCTTCCAGTCTAACCGGATGCAGCTGAGTACCAGTATTTTACACGAGGCGACTGCCTATCTGACCTCCACAACTCAGTCACTGACTAGTTCGATACCCCTTGGTAACACTTTCGGGCTTCTGACGACCCGTAACGACTGACCAAGATCTACGCATTCCAGCTAGGAGTAATAGTAATAGTAGTAATAGAATAGTAGTAATTAGTAATAGTAACGGCTTAACGTGCTTTCCAAGGCACCGGGGGATGCCTGTAAAGATGAGACCCAATCACGGACTAACTGTGGCAAAAGTAGCTTAACCTGACCGATCGACTCGTGCGGTTGTCACAAAAATTTGATTTGTTATAATTATGTATGTTTGTAATGGATATACTCTGTACTATACACTGTACCGTGTGGTGCCGGACGTAAAGAATAACACCACCCCATTTCTTCCCGTGGGTGTCGTAAAATGCGACTAAGGGACTTACTAGAGAATGGGCAGCAGCGTTCTCTATGCATTTTACCACCATACTGCGATCGCCAACCCGCCTGCCAAGCGTGGCAATTATGGCAAAGCCCCCCAAATTGGGGGAGGCCTAAGTCCAGCAGTGGACGTCTTACGGCTGAAATGATGATGATGATGAATGGATATAGGTACTCAAAAACTACTAAACAGATTTAAAAAAATGTATCACTTGTAGAAAGCTACATTATCACCAAGCAATACGCTATATTTTATCCCAAAAAATGCACAGTTCCTGTGAGTCACGCGGACGAAGTCGCGGGCAGTGCTAGTTCTTATTAATAATAATTATGATACAACCGAGTTCATTTTTTTTTTCTCAGCTTGTCTAGCTTATTAGCTTCTAAGCATAATTACTTTTAGCTAAATGTATTAGAAACTCGATCATCTGTAAGGTACTATATTATTATGTAATTCTTGGAAATCAATTTCGTTCTATTTCAAATCACTCAATATTAATTTTATCTGTTGGAGCTCTTATCCGCACTTCATATTTAAAGCGTTCATGAATGCAACCAACTGTAGTAATTGATCAGTGAACCGGTAAACATGTATTTAGCAAACAATTTTATCAGTGATGCAAATCGGTTCAATAATATACAATGTGGAACAAAATAAACGCGTACTGAAATTAGTTTGTTTCATAATTTACTACTGAATCGATTTCAGTAACTTTTATTTTCGGTATTTTTTGGATATAGTTTTTTTGCTATACGGTCGGCTGATTGCGGCAAAGAAAAGTAAACTTTATGATAAGGCAATAAGACACAATTCAAAATACATAAAGTAATTCTAGGGTCAACTTAATTTTCTTAATAATAATAGTTAGCTTGAAAAACAAAAGTTTTGGTAATGTATGCTTTTAACACAGTACTCTATTTGGGTTGTATGAGGACTTGCGTAAATTATGTTACATTATGTATATATGTCGTAGGATAATTTGATACTTCGAATCTTCGCGAAAATCCTAGGGGTTTTGCGAAAACGCGGATAATTAGACATAGGCGAAAAATTATCAAATCTTACTGGACAAAGTCAGGATTTTTGCGAAAATACTCGTTACTATAGTAAGATTTGATGTGCTCAACACTGATTGGCTACAATTTTGCTGGCTGGCTTCTAATTGGTTCCGCTGTTTTATTGATTCTGCTGAAGGTTGAACATCATTCTCTGTCGAATCTGTCATAATTATATGAAAACCAAACCTCCTATTCACACCGTTTCTTAGTTCAAGTCCAATTTTATAGTCCACTTTTAACACAATGACAAACAAAACACCGCTAAACCAATCTCGAAAGCATTGTTGTTGTTGAGTGGTTGACTAAGACTTTTATGATATATGACACTATGTACATCCGTGTAGCACTTTTATTTACCACTTTATTTAAGTCCAAGTAGGTACACTATTTACGATAAAAAACAAAACACTTCTGCAATTTAACTCAGACACAAACGTAAACAAATAACGTGCGGCAACAAATGATTGACATTTAAGACGTCAACCAATCAGAGACGATCTCTTATTGAACGCGCTGACCGACCAATCAGCGTTCTTATTTCATAACAGCCAGCGTTTCGTTTCGCAATATTGCTATAATAACGAGTATTTTCGCAAAAATCCTGACTTTGTCCAGTAAGATTTGATAATTTTTCGCCTATGTCTAATTATCCGCGTTTTCGCAAAACCCCTAGGATTTTCGCGAAGATTCGAAGTATCAAATTATCCTACGACATATACACATCAAAAGTGTCTTGGGATTAATTACGTTTTAGAGTATCGCCGCAACTGACGATTTTTTTTTTTGTAATTTTATTGTTTCGTTATTGATCCCTTTTAGTGAAATTCATGAATTAAATAAAGAATTTTCTATAAATTTTGATAAAAAATAGAAAATCAACAGTCAATCAGGATTCCTATAGTCAATGATGGAAATACAGATTATTACATTTTTACCTGTACACGATTTGTATTTATTAATTACCTACATTTAATGAATGACATGAACTTAAGAAAATTGTCCATGATTAGCAAAAAAAGGCATTTTTCCCAAGTTTTATAAAATAAAAGGGTAAGTGGTTGACTTAAACGCAGGAATTAAAGTAAGAAACCAGTCCGAAAGATTAGGTTAGGTTAATATTAATTATTTAATTTTTTGTTCTTAAAATGTTCTTGATCCCTAGATACTTTTGAGGTGTATAGTATATTGCGTTAGCAAAATGATTACCCGTGCTTTCATGAATGGTTAAGTTTCAGTTTCCTAGAAATGTGGCCGCTACGTAACAGCCGCAGTAACGCTGTCATGAAAAGTGGGGTTAGAGTTTACGGTGACACAAAATGCTCTCTTGGAAAACACACCAAATTACTTAGCTACATTAATAACTATCAATGACGGCATTGACGGCATTTGCTAGCAAAGTGCGGACACAGTGTGGCACCCACTGGCGTCCTGGGAAACAGTGGCCTTTAACAGTCGCATAGTTATCACAATATACGCTTAATATTGCATGCCTTGATTGCTTGAAGTTGTCACTACAAATCGTGTCAAATTAATGTTTGTTACAAACACGTTGCAACTTCATAATTGTCGAGATACATTTCACAGCTTTGTCGGTAGATTTGTCGGGGATTTTGTCATGTGCAAGTATTGTGGTCAGCTAGGAAAATTATCTGCTGTGTGTATTGTCTAGCCTGGCTTACGCCAGATCGTATTTAGTAGTAGATGACAATAATAAGACGTATTCTCCTTTACCCCATACAAAGTCAAAGAAAGTGTCCTATCCTATTTAGGTATCTTTTACTAGTACAAGCCAAAGTTAATGAACACTGGATTCCTTTTACAGAAAAGTTTTCAGTTTTCCTTGGACAGACAACTGTGCTGCTGGGAAGTTTTAGCGCCACTTCTTCATCCCAGCTAAAGCACTAGGAAGTGGTGAAGGGTGGGCGTTTTGGGGGATTGTCTTTTGTAATTTTGACGTTCGAAAAGTGCTGATCCTTAGCCTAATTTGAATAAATGACTTTTGATTTAGATTTTTTGTGAGCTTTATTAGCCTTGCTTACTTTAAACATTTTGCAAGTTAGACTTTAATAATAATTATGATGACACTGTAAATTGTGGTCTATATTATCTTCAAAAAGTTTGAGTTTCGTCCTCTTTATTGACTGTTATATTTACTGACTCAATTAAAATGGCAAAATTGGCACCATTGGTATTAGACTAAAAGTAATAAGTAAATACACGGACAGAAAAGATTTTTAATCGTTAGAGGTAACATCCAGCCTAAGCCCGTCCTACAATAATTTAGTTAATGACAAGTTTATAACAAATGTTTATAGCTTTTGCCTCAGGGTTCGCCCACATATTATACATATAATTCTTCCTTTTGAATCACTCTGTCTATTCATGTAAACTGCATTAAATTCTGCTGCGTAGCTTAAAAGATCTAAGCGCACAGATGCGGGAAGAGACTTTGTTTTATTAATACTTCTGTGTAAAGAAGATTACACGATAATTTAAGGTCTCAAGAGGTCAATAAACATCCTCTCGATCCGAAATAAGATCTGTTCCCGGTAAACATTACGTCGAAAGATACATTTTGAAACTGAAAGGTCTATTTACGGATTTACGTGTGGGTCAGGGTCAAAGGGCTCTTTAGGGTTCACCCTCCATCAAGGTCAGACGACGCGCTGACAGTTGAGTAGACAGTTAATGCTCTGGTAACGAAACAGTTATTTTATTTTCCGGTATAATGCTGGCACGTTGTGCATTTTTTATGTTTCAGGAATACTGAGTTCTGTTTCATCCTAAGCCATGGGATGTGGAATACCTGTTTGGTTGAAACATATTTTATCTAGCTGAACCGACAGACGTTGTCCGGTCCCAAAATCCTTGCAAAACTTTTTTCTTTTCTTTAATAAATCCTTGTAAGGAAAACTAACCAAATCGGAGTGGATTCGGTTAATTCTCCAAACAAACTTTTCTCAAGTGATGTGCTTATATTTGTTTAACTTTTTAATGACCTATATGATAAGTTTAGACTCGGAGTGACATACCAGACCTGACAGAGTCACGAGATTGTTCGAAAGAGATACCGTGACCCTGGCACATGGGCAACTGAAGGAACACGGATGGGTTTTAGTCAGTAGAAGTCTGACACGCCCTCCCGCTCCGCCCAGAGTGGGAGAATTAATTTGATAATTTCCCATTTAAAAAAAAAATTGCACTCCGGGAGTGCCGGCAGAAGTGAAAACTTGATTATTAACGTTGAGCATGTTTGATATTTTGGAATGGTTAGGGAATAATTTGTTGTTCAATTTCCATATTTTAAGCACTTTATATTCACGAATTTTACGAATACACAACAATGTGATCACTACACAGACGGTCGAGCCATCAGCTGTCACCATCCATGGATGCGCGTGGCACGCTGTAACATAGACGAACATTCGCGCAAGCGCCCTGCGCCGCCTAAACGAAACAGTAGGCCCAGGCATACATTTTCGCCGCGCCGTAGAGAGGGGATAGCTGTCTACTCTCCATCCGTCCTACGCTTTTTCGATCAGGTCACGTGTCCTGACGCGAGTTTAAGATTTTATACCCATTACAGAAAAAGTGCTCAACGCCGCTAAAGAAGTTTTCACTTCAAAAATTGAATGATTAGTTTGAGCGCCATCTATAATCGAGTTGCTGTCTTAGAAAAAGTTATTTGTTACAATTATTTAATTCATAAGTAATATTTATTTTATGGCTTATGCTATATTACGATTTTATTTTTTTAGAATTAGACACACTTTTAATGACATATATTTTACTGTAAACTCTTCGTGTTTAGTAGTTTATATTAGCGTCATCTATGATTCCATAACCATACTAACCAAGGCTAGCCAAGTGATTCGTATTCGTTTTAATAGATGGCGCTTTTCCAAATTAAAACCATCCGTCCTACGCTTTTTCGATCAGGTCACGTGTCCTGACGCGAGTTTAAGATTTTATACCCATTACAGAAAAAGTGCTCAACGCCGCTAAAGAAGTTTTCACTTCAAAAAAAGAGTGACATACCAGAGAGACAATTCTCGTAATGTTATTTATGAACGTTCACAATCTTATATCCATCTCAATTTGTCAAAAAATATCTCAAGTTTTCCTACATTTTCGACAAGTTTTTGATAGTTGATTGCGCTATGTGAGACTGTAACTACATTTTCATCGTAACCATAATCAGTCTATATTTTTCCCCCTGCTGGGACACAGGCCTCCTGTCGGTGAGAGGGAGTGGGCCGTAATCTACCACGCGGGCCCAGTGCGGGTTAGTAGATTTCACATGTCTTCGAATTTTTGGGTCTAGGACATGCTGGTTTCCTCACGATGTTTTCCTTCATCGTTTTGAGAGCAGTGGTGATGAAATTATTAATACTCAGTAAAGCGCTTGCCTGGGTTCAAACCTCGTATATCGAGGTCAAAACCCTGGGGTCACCACTGCTCCTAGACCTGACTGGATTTGTCAATTACGAGAAATTAGCCTTCAAATTTCAACTACGGGCTGGCAAAGGTGTCGATTGCTTTGTGGTTATATTATCGTTAATATCGGCAACACAATGCTAGCTATTGACGAGACCACGAAATGACCCATGATTGATTTCAGTAATTGGTCTGCTTTTATTTCTGTGTAGTGGTTGTGGTGCGTCAGAAACAGACCTTGGTTCAAAGCAACAGCATCTGTATTTACAACTTGAGAACCGGTAACTAAGTCATTCTGAAAACTTATTATAAAACTAGCTGACCCAGCAAACGTTGTTTTGCCGCGTGAAAAAGAGTAAAAAATTAGAATTGTACGTATTTTTCAATGCCAAATCATAATAAAATAAAAAAAATAAAAATTGACAAAAAAATAATAAAAAAAAATGTTTAGGGGTGGGTCATCCTTATCATTTAGGGGTATGAAAAATAGATGTTGACCGATTCTCAGACCTACCCGATATGCACACAAAATTTCATAAAAATCGGTCAAGCCGTTTCGAAGGAGTTTGGTAACAAACACTGCGACAAAAGAATTTTATATATTAGATTATACAAAAGATCGCGAACGTTATCTGCCTAGTACATTCTAAAAATACCTTACCTATCGTGTGCTTAGCATTTGCCCAATTAATTTGGGATCAGCTTCCATCTAACCCGATGCAGCTGAATAACAGTACATTACATGTCGCGACTGCCCATCCGATCTCCGTCACAGTTACTAGGTAATATCTATATATATAAAATTCAAAGTCCTGATTGACTGACTGACTGATATATCAACGCACAGCCTAAACCACTGGTGCTAGAGACATGAAATTTGGAGAATGTGTTCTTTGTGAGGAGTAGGTATCCACTAAGAAAGGATTTTTTAAATTCCATTCCTAATATGGTGAAATGGGGGGTAGAAATGGTGAATTTTTCGACATCCACGCAAGCAAAGCCGCGGGTAGAAGCTAATATATAATATACCCCTTGGTATGACTGGTTGTAAGAATTTCGCGCTCCAGACGACCCGTAGTAACTGTCAAAGGATCCACGATTGTCAGCCGGGACCAACGGCTTTACGTATTTCAGCAGCACGTAGGGGTCTTAGTATGTACATACGGTGACTCATGCGGCTGTTATTAGTAAGCAACAAGCCCCTCTATTATATAAATACCTAATAACCCAACGTTATTCCCTCACTAACCCGTACTTAGCGTCACACAAATAAGTTGTTAGTTTCATTACACATGACCTGATTTGTAATGAATTTAAAATGTGACACACACTAGCCAACACAACTTAAACTGGCTTTAATTACTTTTAAACACGAACGCTGGCTTAATCAAAGGTTCTAGTTTTACGCTCTACCTGCATACCGTGTAGGGTAGCAGTAAGAATAATGTAAAGAATGATAAAATAAAATAACTACGTGTCCCATACAACCATACGGCCATCGCGTAACACAAAGCTGAGACCAAAGGCGAGATAAAGCCAAAGCGCTGGTTTTCAGCGGCAGCTGGTGATGATGTGATGACGTCAACCGGTGCAGCATAAAGGCAAACGGGCGCAACGTGACGGCGCGTCGGTACTCTCTTCGATCAATTTCCATGAGTTTTTCATAGAACTTATGGTATTAGATAAGCGCCGTGATGTCTCGTCGCACCTGTCTGCGAAAGCCTTTAAAGTGTCAGATTTTGCTAAGGTTTCAGCTGTCAAGCAGTATTGCCGGATTCTGCTTTGTCGGTGTCTTTAAATTGTCGACGTTTTTCTCTGCTGGCGACAGAATTCTAGTAATGAAAATGTCAGAGCAGGCAGGTATTTCGACCAGCTGCAGCTAGGATACCTATAAAACTATATATTCAATTATAGTTATAACTGATAAGCTTCAGTAAAGTCAGAAATTGTTTTGAAAGTATATCCGAGTGATTATAAAAACAAAACATTAGCGGATGAGCGACAAAAACTAAACGCCCTCGTAAATAATGCTCATTTTGAATATGAGTAACCAGTAATTACATATTCAAATACTACACACACCCACTTACCAAGCCGTGTAATTATCATCGGTAACAGAAAACGAACCATAGCATAAAAGTAAGACCACACACACACACAATGACACACCTCCACATTCAACAAACACGAACACAGTGTTTTCGAAAAAATATTTTGATATTGGCTTTTACCAGCGGCTTCTTCCACGTGGAGGACGGAAATTATTCCACGGGAACAATGGACCGAGATAAAAGTATCCTGTGTGTTAGTCCAAGTTATCTATATATATAAAAGCGAAATACACTCATTCATACACTCATTCACTCACTGATTAATCATGAAATCTCAGAAACTACCTACGAAAATGAAAAATGGCACATTGGTAGATTCTAAGTACGAGACGTCAGTTAAGAAAGAATTTTTGGAAACTCCCATGCAAAAGGGTGAAATAGAGGGTGGAATTTAGTATGAAAATCCTGATAAAGGTAGGTTCTTCAAATTTTGTGTTGAGACTATGGATTAAAAATTAATTCATATCTGTCTCAGCGTTTTTCATAATTCTTTTCCCGAAGGACTGAAAATGAGGATGAAATTCTATGGAAAATCCTTAATTTTCAAAGCATATTTTATAACATTTAATTTATTATTTAGGCATATGGTTGGAAACTAACGCAACAACATTACAGACATCCATGCAGACGAAGCCGCAGGCAATAGCTAGTTGATTATTTATGTGGCAAATTTCATCCAAATCCGTTCTGCCGTTATTACGTGATTGAGTACAAACATCACATAACAAACAGACATAAAAAGTTTCACGTTTATAATATTATATATAAAGTAGTTTGAATATTACATAATTTTTTGAAGCAACACGCCTACACATTTAATAGCCGGGTTAATGTAGAATGGAAATAATGTAAAGATTTTTGCATGCGATTGTTTGACCTTGCTGTGATGGGTCTGTGTCACGAGACGGGCTCTGATCGATATGAGGGTAAAGGAGCAAGATACACTACTGAGGGCTTAGCGTCCCACTTATTTTACTCCCATCTTTAATACCGCCATGTAAGTGGAGGTTAGCAAGCATGATGTTCCTGATTTTCTGATAATCTACATTCTTCCGCACGTATCCCAGTTAACTTGGGCGCAATATGTAGTTTCTCTTTCACGCTGAGTTACTGATAATTATAATTATATTTACATCTATAAGTCGGTTTAAACAAGCACTCACACGTACAGACATAATCTTGGTCAGATAATGTGAGCACCATTTAAGTTAGTGTTTGAAATGGACTGTTGGGTATTCTTCCAAAAATACAACTAAGCAGCGAATAAAAAATAAAACTTGTAACAGTGTGTTCATTATATCTGCTTTTCATTTTCTAGTTAGGCCCTTAGTCATCTCTTACGAAACCCACTGAATAAAACGCGATGGAGATATTCTTTAAGCCCGGCTCAAATGAAAAAAAAATGTAAAATA
This sequence comes from Aporophyla nigra, assembly GCA_947507805.1. Taxonomy (NCBI): domain Eukaryota; kingdom Metazoa; phylum Arthropoda; class Insecta; order Lepidoptera; family Noctuidae; genus Aporophyla; species Aporophyla nigra. The sequence goes on along the minus strand of OX382291.1, from coordinate 3,100,433 downwards.
AGTTAGATGAAAATTATTTTGCTTACAATGTTAGTGCACCCAAATGACAAAATCCAGGCGAATGCCGAACAATTCTGTAAAAATCTCACCGTGAAATCTTCTGTGAAATGCGCGGTCCTTAGAATCACTAGCAGGTGGAGTGACAGTTCCCTTGAAGCCCACTTCACCAACAATTATTAATTTACTTAACAATCTCTATTCCAAAAAAAAGTCCGAGACTTAAAAAGAAGTTGCTGCAACAAAGGTAGGACTTATCTCTTATTAAATTTAATCACAACACCATTATATTGGAAACGTATGTTATGAATATTGTATGTCTTAATTGACGTGTAAAACTTCGTGGAGTGAAGAGAATGAAGAACAAAGCCTTTTATATATAAATAAAAGGCTTTGTTCCTTCATGAAGAGATTTTGAAGCGTATGAAGATAAAGTTTTTAGAGATAGTTTAATGAAGAACGTCTAGAGTATAATAGACGGGTATGTTATTTTCGAAACAGCTCTTATATGTATATAATATAGCGGTATCAAATTGCATTGTAACTCTAATTAAATTCCCGCTGCTAAGGTTTTATTTGTAATTTAGTTTCGTCTAGTAAAGTAATTAAGTGTGTTTATTTAAGCAGGAAAAGTAATCACACTTTTCATCCTTTGAAAGATGACGCCCTTAATTTTTCAAAGGATGGAATGTGTTTTTAATTTGCAATAAGAAACTCTTCGCGATAGGATGAATGATTAAGTATTGCAACATTAGACTCACAAATCGAATCTAAATATATTACATATAGAAAAAATGAAAACTTTTTACAAAAAAATAAAAACCGAGTTCCTTAAAAAAAAACACTACAAAGTGAAAAATAACTTTAATTTTGGAATTCGGTGTCTTAAGATCTGCATTTAAGGTTTTTTTTGCCACCGACTTCGTTAGTATTTTTTTTTAAGGAAGTCGGTTGTTATTTTTTTGTAAAATGTTTTTATTTTTACGTTTGAGTTATGGTAGATAACCCGCACTGATCCGCATTATTCGTTCATTTGTCGCGCAAATACTTAATACAAATTTAAGACTTGTATGGTTTTCACATGGATCCCACTGTCCGAATAAAACCAAATTAAAATGAAACCATTCGGAAAGCACCAGCTTTAAAATAAATAAAAAATAATCGAAATCGGTTCACCCAGTCAAAAGTTATGAGGTAACAAACATTAAAACAAATTTAAAAAAAATACAGACGAATTGATAACCTCCTCCTTTTTTTGAAGTCGGTTAAAAATAGAACTGTCTAAGAAAACCAAAAGTAAGTCAGAGTTTGAGAAGGAATCAAATCATTTATTTGCTTGAATGCGACCCCTCTTATTTCTATTGTCTTAGTAAAATTTTATTATTTTATGTTATAGCGGCATTAGAAATACCGAGAAAATGTCCATCTATTATAATTCATTAAATATAGCCCGCTGAAAGACAGACGGACTGACGGTCAGAATATTTTTTTTGTTCCTGTTTCATAATATTGCTTTTGTTGCTACTTTGTTTTTCATTTATTCTCAAATTCAAATCCTCCTGTGTTCAGTACTGTATATTGCAAACAATGTGAGTATTTATCATGATTAAATTAACAATGTCTACATACAAACACAGTAATCCTTTGTCCATTAAAAAGCCTAACAAAAACACCAGGTCTATTACATCTGCAATTCTGCAGCGACTCATAGATCAGGGCACATAGTAAATCAGGGAAGGCATTTCAGGAATCTTAATAGATATCGGTATGCCTGGATGCTTTGGGCACGGAATCTCTCTGGGAGGGCGAAGGTGATATAATCAAATTCTACCTTGACTTCCCAAACTGTTTGACAGATATGGACAAGCAAACTAGTTCCGTAAGATGATAAGTGATAGTTATTTATAGAAGTAATAGTTAACTGCAGGCTATTAAAATATTGATTTAAGGTTCTCTAATGGCGTGATGCGAGTCTAGTGAAACAATTTCCATGCAAGCTTCAAGGAAATAGTTCTATCAAAATTTCGTCACCCCTGTCTACGGGGGCTTTTAAAGGTTTTATATTATTTTCATGATCATAAAATCTAATTAGATTTATGGTAAAGTTTTGGTACCTAATAACGTTATGAAGGAACACGAATAGAACCAATTTGGTAAAAATGCAGTAATTTTATTTTTTATTTTTTCGAAACTATCTACCAGATGCGAAATATTAAAAAAAGAGAACCAGCAAGGAAATTTCAAGCAAAGGATGATAACGGAATTACAAGGACGACTAGTGCCTTGTAACTGTGTTATGTTCGGCGATAGTTTCTTCCATGTACGAAAGTAATTTGTCTTTTTTATCAAAGTCTCGCCTCGAGAATACATGGAAATGTCGTTTGCAGACAATGAGAGTGCTCGCTAGCTGTGATCCAAGGGTACACCTACACACGTAGTATATTATGACTCACTCGTTGGTATAGTGGTCGTAAGCTGTGCTGAGCAGGACGTCATGGGCTCGTTTCCCCGGTCAGGCACAGTATGATAGTTTATCTGCTAAGAATTTTTTACGCTCGCCCTGTATTACTTGGGACTTGAACATAACTTGTGTATGAATTATGGGTGTTTTATTGGTACACCTCTGCCCATCCTTTCGAGGGGACAAGGCGCGATATGTTGTGTAATTAAATTATTTGATCCTGTCTGCATAACACGAAATGTAGCAAACTGCATGCATATTGTATTTCTCCTTTTCGTTAAATAAATTATACTTATACTCATTTATATGCACACAATTTTCTGTCTTCCGAAATTAATGGTATTATTCACTTTATAGTGTTTTTTTATGGTTCCTTACCCAAAAGGTAAAACGACGCCCTATTACTAAGACTTCATTGTTCATCCGTCTGTCTGTTTATGCGTCTGTCACCAGGCTGTATCTCATGAACCGTGATAATTAGACAGTTGAAATTTTCACCGATGATGTATTTCTATTTGTATTTTTTTTTCTCTTTTCATCCCATTGCACGTCCTTTAACACTGCCTGCTTTGTGAATAATAGTGGCAGGAAGTTATTTTAACATCATCATGCACTAAGTGGTAAAATACGTATTAATGAAGCTAATTCAAAACCTAACCAGTAATGTTTATACAATTCATATGGGACCACCCTTACTATTTTAAAATGATTTACAATATTAGTGTACATCTGTACACATTCCTTTTTGAAGCCGGTTAAAGGTAAATAACATTTACAATGAACAGCGTATAGAAAATATAGTTCAAAGAAATGCCCGTGGTTGCGCGCGTCTGTGAGCTGAGTGGTATGGTGGCATGCAACAGCCGTCATGCACAGGTTCGGTACTCCGTCACCACTCACCGTGCACCTTTACGCCGTCAGTCACGGACAGACAAATAAAAAAATTCGAACGTAACAGTCTCTCCGTTTGCACCATTTATACGCATTAAGGCGCTGTTCAAACGTAGGACACCGTAAAGTGTTCAGTTTTTTGTCGCACAGTTAGGCGTATTGGTACATTACATTACAATCCAGCCATTTTTTTTTAAATATTGTCAAATTATTACAAGGCAAAAAAAAAATTGTGTACTGTCAAAGTTCCAAAAAAGCCATGCAATTTCAAAATATGTCATAAAAATAAATTATTAACAAGTTTCACAATAACCCGGAAACATTGCTAAAAAAAATATCCTTTTCGCGTTTTTAATTTTGAGTATAAACTATTACACTTTATATAATAATAATAAAGGGAATTCGATTAACTATAGAAATACCTAACAATTATCCCACTGAGCATTGCATTTATTTTTAAATTAATACTACAAATTCACTTTTATTTTGGTTGTCATTCGATTCAACTAACATCAAACACATGGCTGTTTTTGAAACTCTCAAAACAAAGAAACTCTCTTTTCAAATTCCTAATAATTTGCTTCTTACCGCGCCTTAACGGCTGAATAATTTGACAGACAGATCGCCGAAAAAGAATTTTATGTCTTAAGACATAAGAAACTTTTTCGTATGCCCGTGGGATAATTTCTGACTTTTATGCAGGCGACGTCGATAGCAACAGCTAGTATGAACTGCATACATTATAAGTCCATATAATCAAGCTTTCTGCCCATTGGTACGTAATCCGCAATTAAGTGCATGCATTTAGCGAGAGTGCTCAGCCGCTCTCGAATTTTAACCCACTCTCTATAATAATGTATATCAGTTTGATCAAAAATATAGGTTGGAAACATTATCATAAAAATAAAAAAATGGCAAAGGATGTACATAAATAGATGGCTGGCATTTAATTTTGCTATTCATTTTGAAAATTAGTTACTTCAGTAGGTAGGGCTATGATAATAACTACCTTCAATTTATTGATTCATGTTGTAGGATCGTAATAAATTAAAAGTAAGCGTCCGTAGTTCGAAATTAGAGTTAATGCCAATAATAATTAGGAATAACATGCAAGTCGGCTGTCAACAAACGCAAGGTAATCAGCAAACATGACGTCATCACTCTAAAATCAACATGTTTGAATCTAAATTTGTATTTCGAACGAACTGCACAATAGCCCACCATTGGCCCGACAAATGACTTGTCAAGTGGACAGTAACACGCGACGACCGCAGATCTCTGAACTGAGAACTTGTTCAAACAGCTGACTTAACAGTAGAATCTTGTATTTTATTGCAGTGAAAATTTCTCTAGCGACATTGAGCAATTTGGTTAGGGCCCCATAAGTTTGGCCCCGTCACTGTTATGCTAATGTGACCACTTCACTTCACTCCACGTCTTCACTTCTGTCGGCAGTAGCTATGACTGCCTATTTTTTTAATTAATCAGTAAGTCAACAAATATCTGTGATTCTGTTTAATACTTTACATCTTACTCTTTTTATTTTTATTCCGCGTGCTTCCCAAAAACATAATTTATGTTATTTACTTGGTGCTGCCCGTAACTTTGCCTGCGTGGATATTAAAAATTATCTGCAAATTAGAACGTGCTCTCGGAACAAAAAGTAGCCTATGTCACTTCTTATAATATCAACTATATGCCAGCTATTTCAAAGATTAGCCGGAACAAATAAACAGCCAGACAGACAAAAATATTAAAAAAATATTTTTGATGTAGGTAAGTACCTACCGTATACACTTTCATATGGATTTAGTGAAAAACTGTTAATTTGCAATTACAAACAGACACATCAATTTTATTTATTTGTATAGATACAATTAGTACTGATTGTAGTTCAATTCAAAATTCCATTGAATTCGATGTACCGTGAAACCAAAATACAAACATTTTGCTAAAATAAAATTCTATCTTATTTGCTTTGGGTTTTGTTTGTTTGTAATAACATCAAACCTTTAATTATGGATAATGTGTTTGTTTAAACTATACATTTTTTGTTTATTCACTGTGAAGTATCGGTATTCAAATCATATAGAAAAATGACAATTCACATAACAAACATCAACTTGTATTCTATTTGGCAAATTGGTTCCACAATAACGGACCTGTATCCGTGTTCGAATGTTTGTACACATGCCAGCACATGAAAGTACCCGAAACTGTCAAATTCTCCCAATCCACCTTGAAGCTAATGCTTAAACAATAAAGTTGAAAATCTATTAAAGAAATTTGACAGATTGTAGTAGCTTGATGTCCTGGCGTCTGTACATGTTATAAGTTGATCCGGTCTTGCAGCTATCATTAATTAATTCCATTTACTAAGTTCGAACTTCACATGGAACAGTGGTGGCCCTGTGGTTTAGGCGCTAAGTTAAGAATTATATGTCGTAAGTTCAATTCCAAACAGGCAATTTACGTTATGTAATTAATTTCATCACCCCAACTCTCGAAATGGCGAAGGAAAACATCATGACGGAACCGTCCTAGAACCGAAGTTTCAAAGTCATGTGACATAGATCTACCAATAAGCTTTGGCCCCGCGTGATGGATTACGGCCCAGTCCCTCTCACAGAGAGAAGGCCTCTGTCCCAGCAGTGGGATCACGATAGACTGCTTATGCCATGCTATATGCTGTAAATTTCATATTCTGGACTTCGTAGTCTTTGTGTCTTCAGAAAAAGTTAGTATTAAAAGGATGGTAGGATAAGGAATCTAGTGTTACCTTTCGTAAATCAAGGACAATAAAAAGTTGAATAATTTCAATCAAGGAAAAGACTAAATCCAGACTTTGCTGCAGAATTATCCAATTGTCTGCATATCTACCTTTTTTATATCAGTTTAGTTCTTGGAGAATCTACCTTTAAAGGGCTTAAAATTTGTAGAAAAAAAAGGCAATACATGAATAATCACGTACCTGAAACGATTGCACATTTCGAAAATGATTCTTGAACTATATTTTTTTCTATGCATTTTTTTCTAATCACGGACTCAACTGCACTAGTCTACACTGCACTTAACTAAATAAATTAAACTTTCAAAATGTACTGAACAAATTCAAAATATCCTTGTTAATCTCTGAAGCGCAAGCATTACACTGTCAGTTGAAACCGTAAACTATTTAAAATGACTAACAAAGATTCTCACGATTTTTTAAACTATTCTTTTGTTGGATGCGCGAATTGAAAACCACAACGAAATGTGTGTGAGGCCTCTGACGTCATACTGCCGTCGAGACGAACAAGACGGGTACTAACAAAAGCGCAAATTCTTTGAACATTCAAATGCTCTCTGGTCTACGGTTAAGAGATCATGCATGTACGTCAGTAAAAGACAACATAACAGTTTTTAAAAACGTACAGTCAAGGAAAGAATATATTAAGTACCATAATTTTATTTCTTACTCATCATCCGTCTGGTTGGCTTCAAATCGGATGCCGCTGAAGACCAGGAATTTACAGGGAGTGATTGCTTATCTGACATCCACAACCCAGTTACTGTTTAACACATACCTTAAGATATCCTTTGGTAAGACTGGTTGTCGCACTTCCGGGATTATGACGACCCCAAAGGACTGACAAAGATACACAAAAATGTCAGCCGGGAGCAACTGCTTAACGTACTCTCCGAGGCACGGGAAGGTATACGGACCAGTCGGGGCAAACTTTGCTTAACTTGAACGATCGACTTGTTCAGCTATCACGATTACCCACAAGCCCCAAAGGTTGTTTCTTACTAAAGATTTTCTGATAACGTCATTGCCAAAGTTTTAAATAAAAATTGCAGTTGCGAAAGTGTCATGCATCTTATAGGAAAGGAATTTATTTGAACATTGTTTTACGTTATCGGTCCTTGACTGTACAAGTTTATTTATTATAAACTTAGATAGTTTTTTCTACTAATACTTCTATAGTATTAGACGTAAAAAAAGAAACTTTTGGTATCAGAAATTAAAAACTATATTTACTTCGAAAAACTTATCTAAGTTAAGCATACCTTTGTTTCTGTAGTCTGTCACTTGTGGTCTCAGACAGTCTGGCAGTGACGGTTTGCTTAAATAGGTAAAAAAATCTTCTACTTACTCTTCATCGTTCCTGAAACAAAAAGGAAAATAATTATTCACAATCGAGGCATATGGAACTTAACTAGATGTGTGTTGGGCTGTGACTATTGAAATCATGAGGCTATTAAGTTTGAACACATTTATGGCCGCAGGGGAGTTCTGTGCGCCACTTCTTCTTCCCAGCGGAAGAACGAGGAAGTGGTGAAGGGCGGGCATGTTTCGGGTAATTTTGACGTTTACAAAGTGCTGATTGTAGTCCTAATTTGAATAAATGACATTTGATTGATTTTGGTTAACACCACGAATAAAATACAAGGCTTTTACTACTTTACGAAACTGATATTAGTAACAGATTTTATTCAGTTTTACTCGAATATTAAAAACACTGTCATGTGTATACAACCTCGATCATTGTCAACCAGGCTTGAAACATCGGTATTTTTGAAGCGGTATCATTGTCCTTGATGTGTACCGGTATTAGAGTAGTACTATTGGTACCGGTACCAAACAAATATTTCAGGATAGTAACTAGACATTTGAAAAGTATCTTCAAGGTTGCCAAGCCGTCGTGTTTCCTAGCACAAATATGAATTTGTTGAACACGCCGGATACCTGAATTTGGTTCCTGTACTTTTTAAGTACAATCCAGGTATACGTCTGGAATCGGGGCGCAGGTACCAAAATGGCAAGAACCGCTAAGTACCGTTACAGAATCTGAACTTTTGTTGGTACCGGTTTCAAGTCCTGGTTTCAACAAAGATAAAATGTAGATATCGACTGCGTCGTAGGTTAGAACCAAAGCAGTCGCTTTACTTTATGTAATTTATTTCATCAATCACTGCTCTCAAAACAATCAAGGTGAGGCACTGGGCCCGCGTGGTGAATTACGGCCCACTCTCTCTCGATGAGAGGAGGCCTGTGTCGCAGCAGTAGGAATAAAATAGGCTGATTATGTTATGCTAAGTCCACGGCCTATAAATCCATACTTATAATAATATTATAAAGCTGAAGAGTTTGTTTATTGTTTGGTTGAACGCGCTAATCTCAAGAACAACTAGTCCGAATTGAAAAATTCTTTTTGTGTTGGGTAGCCTATTTATTGAGAAAACCTATAAGCTATATAACATGACGCTAAAATTAAAAGGAGCGGAGCAGCGATGAAAAATGTTCAAAAACTAGCAGGCAATTCGATACGACGGGAAGGGTCAGGGGAGCAAAAATTTGACGCGGACGAAGTCGCGAGCAGAAGCTAGTTGTTAATAAGCCGTAGGGCAACATGAAAAAAGGGCACTTTGTTAGATGGTTAACACACGATCTAAAGGCTGGCTATTAACCTCAGTTACTGGAGACATGTTAACCCTTGGTAAGACTACCCGTAATGACTGCCAAGATCTACAATTGACAGCCGAGACCAATAGCGCAACTTGTATTCTAGGCGCGCAGGGGTCGTGATAATGTAATGGATAGTCACCAGTACCCCCATCACCGAGCTGACCTCGGCTAGGGAAGCCTTCGATTGACCCGTGCAGCTTTGATTACTAGGGAAAATGCCATAATGGTTACATTTAAAATTAAAATTGTTAGTGAATTATGCAAAACTGAGTCGTATTATTTTAAACGAGCTCGTGGCCTGCAATTTCTCGCTAGGTAGTTTATTTTGACCAAAAACATCTTGGAACTATGGACTCGTTATAACACTACTTTGATCGGAGCAGGAAGTAGTAGGTTAACTGGGAAACCCCCGCGGTTAAGCACACGCTGAACTTTGAAATAGAACCTTAATTACGGTTGCGCTAATTTACTAAACCTGGGATTATTTAGACAGTCCAAAAGCGTTGACGAGTTTCGAGCTTATAAACTTTCAAACCTGACCTGTCTGTGTTACTCCAAGTTTTTTTTTGGTCATGGTTTTATTTTAGCTATTAAAAAAGAGAGCTAAATTCACCAAACAAATCCATTATATAAATAACACTAAACATGTACAAACTAAATCACTAAAACATCACTTATACACACGAAACGGCAATAATAATAATTGTTGATAAATATTTCCTTTAATTACAATAGTCCAAGGTCATCGCGGTTCACCGCTCAAGGTCAAGTGATTGCCATCAAAGTGGGGTTCGCCTCGCCTACTGTTATGGAGGGTAGTTATTTCTGTATTACCACAAATTATGGCCGCTGTTACGTTAAAATAACTGGGTTGAACGGATTACAGTGATTGCGTTTTAATTTCGATTCTTGAACGTACAAGTTCGATGAAATTGAATGAAATTCGAGGTTATGATTAGGTGTTATATATATTTATTTTTATAAATCATAGGTACTCAATTTATTTCGTGATGTCACTTCTTTTTTTATTGCGGTTGGTGACTTCTTTTGACCTCGATCACGGCTTATGGAAAGCGATGGATGAGCTCTATGCTAGACCGAGCGCGTCCAGAAAGATGCCTGAACACTCTTCCTTTGCAGGAAGACATCTTTCTCTTTTTTTATCGATTTAACTTTGTGATTAAGTGGCCATATTAATCATAGCACTAAATAGGATACAACTAAAATCTGTGAATCTACGAAGAAAACCTCAAAAATCAACGACTCCGCACTTCCCGTCCCAGCAAGACATTTCTGTATTCTAGCGGCGTTTGAAAAGTTGGTACAGATCCAAAATATAACCTCGATTAGCATATTATCGACTTGCAGTGACAGACAAAGACTAAATCTTAGATAACTGTATAGGCATGTAGTTGTGGATAGTATTTTCTAAGTCTATTTAAGAAGGATGTAATGGTTGCTCGCTTTAGTCAAAATTTCTCAAATGTTTTTTTTTTTTGCAATCTAGAAGTCAATGTCAGGTTGTATGTAGGTTGTTATATTTACAGATTTGAAATCATCATAATTCTGATTATTACAAGTCTTTAAAATCATCTGAGTTAGTATTGACCTCAGATGTCATGGTTTTATGAAAATTTATTCAATAGGGTATTTTGAACGTAGCCAGTTGTATTGGTGTTATGGATGATAAGTTTTGATCTTAGTTTGTTAAGGCCGCAAATCATTATTACTAAATAATGATTTGCGGCCTTGATTACAATATAGAACTTGATACTGAACTATGCGGACTACCTTGACGATAAGCTTCTCATAGGTTGGCGGGAGGACGCCCGTTTATGGTAGATAAGTGGTTCTGACTCTCTTTACCAATGTATTTGCGGTTACGTTGTCGAACTTTCAGATAAAGTTAATACCTACTGTGTGAGTGCAATCCTGTGTATTATCCGAAATAGAATCAAAGTTACCGACAATGATTGCAGAGTAAGCAAACTGAAGCGTCAGCGGGCTGGCCATGTTTGTAGAAGAACCGACGCTATTGGAGCAGACGTGTTCTGAAGTGGAGTCTACGTATCAGCACGATTAACGTAGTAGAACTTAAGAAAGTGGCTGGGACAGACTAGAAGCGTAAGGCGGAGGGCAGAATGTTGTGCCACAGCTTGAGAGCAGTGGTCTGCGATAGCCTGAATTGACTGATTGATTGAGTGTTAACTACCTTAAAACTGGCGGAAATTCTGTGGCTAAAAATAGAATATCTGGTACTGGAGTCATCCTTGTTTCGTTAGGGTTACATATACTGAAGTGGCGTCATAATAAACCTCGACAATTCTGTGCAATATAATAATATTAATAAGTAACCACCGGTGGCATTTTTTTTTTTAGATGGGATATCATCATATGACTTCTCCCGCTCTGGGCGGAGCGGAAGGACGTGTCAGACTTTTACTGACTAAAACCCACCCGTGTTCCTTCAGTTGCCCATGTGCCGGGGCCACGGTATCTCTTTCGAACAATCACGCGACCACGGCAGACCACCGGTGGCATGGACCCTGGTCCCGACACCGCTGTACAACAATGTTTAGTATTTTGTTTTTCTTTTAATATTTATAAATGTCATTTATGCTTATGGGAAAAAAATGCCCAAATAATAATATTGTAAATGTTTCTATTATTTCTATAAAAAAGCCCGTAGACTGAATTTGCGCCCGGTCGATGGTAATAGGCTCGCCCCCTATTGGACATGGGACTTAAATATAACTCGCGAATTGTAGGTGTAGTCTCGGTACACCTCTGCCCATCCGTTCGGGGAAACAAGGCGTGATGTTAAGGAATTTTATATCAAAAGTATATGCACATGAACCTTCCAGAATATATTCTCTAAATAAAGGTGGAAACAGCATCAAAATCCTTTGTGTACATAGTTTTTGTAAAAACTTCGTGTATCTATATAAAGTAGGTAGACAGAGACAGAAATACTACAAGAACTCGTTTGGCGCAGTGACTGGAAGATTGTCTTCAGCGCCACAGGTTGCTTGTTTGATTCCAAGATGAAGCAGTTATTTTTAATGGCCATAGTGTTTTTTGACTAAGTAATAACAGCCGTTCGGGTCGATTGTTTAGGTTAAGCTACGCTTGTCGCGGTTGGGTCGAGGATGGGTGACCAAGACTCCTTGCTGCCTCGGAAAGCACGTTAAACCTTTGGTCCTGGCTGTCATTCGTGAACTTTTGATAATCATTACGGGTAGACGGCCGGCAACCCGAAAGTCTAACAACCAGTCTTATCAATGAGTATCGTATTAGCCAGTAGATGGTTTGTGAAGAGGGGCGTTTTGGGGGGACTGTCTTATGTAACTTTGACGTTCAAAAAGTGCTGACTCTCAGCCTAGTTTGAATAAATGACTTTTGATTTTGATTTTGTGGAGGTCAGATAGGACTACCTATACCTTTTTTTTTTCTGGATGGGAAATCATCAAATGACTTCTCCCGCTCTGGGCGGAGCGGGAGGGCGTGTCAGACTTTTATTGACTAAAACCCACCCGTGTTCCTTCAGTTGCCCATGTGCCAGGGTCACGGTATCTCTTTCGAATAATCTCGCGACCCTGGTGACTACCTATACCTCAATTTGCCGTAATTTAGCCATTTCATGCAACTCTGAATTGACAGTTGTTATTGGAATATCCGAACTATTTAAGGTGGTTTTCATAAATTAATTGCTGAGCAAATTGATACCAACAGCTCATACAACTGTAAAAAATAAGTTGTGATTTAAATAAGCGGACTATTTCAGTTTTCACCTTTTGTATAGAAACTAATTTCTCTAATTGTAGGTACTCATTGTAATCATTTCTACCTCCATAATTCCATAATTAGATGGATTTAAATGGAGTAGTCACTCCATTTAAAATACTGTTATTCAGCTGCATCCAGAACTTAGAGTTGGGAAAAGTCTAGGCAGATTATGTGTGTGTTCCGGGTCAGACTGTTTTAGAAGAATTATGGCGGTCTAATTATGGAATTATGGAGGTAGAAATTATTACAATGAGTACAATTAGAGAAATTAGTTTCTATACAAAAGGTCTACTAACTAAAATAGTCAGTAATTTAAATCACAACTTATTTTTTACAGTTGTATGAGCTGTTGGGTATCAATTTGCTCAGCAATTAATTTATGAAAATCACCTTAAATGGTTCGGATACTCTAATCACAATTGTCAATTCAGAGTTGCATGGGTAAATCATGTTACATCGAGGTAGGGTGGTAATTTGCTCAACAATTAATTTCCCTAAATAAACATGGGCCAAAGTGGCCGTCAAAGCAACACGTAAATAAATCACAAACAAGTAAAAAACTTCCGAACTTCGAAAGGCAAGTCTGTTTACGACAATTTATTCATCCATAATGCTTTTTTCCGGGTATTTAAAATTTCCTTTTCCACACAATATAACCGGATAGAAGAGCTTTCCGGTTATGAACTTAAGTGACTTCTCTTTTCTGCTAACAAAATATAAATGTTCGGCGATATATATTTTATGGTTCTGTAGAAATATTTACTGTTCTTTGGGATATTTGTACGTATGTATATTTTAGCGATCCCATATTATTTCCATTTTAGTTTTGATTTCTAGCTTAGTTATTGCAGTTACCTATAAAGAGACTAATTAACTCTGAAGAGGAGATGATCATTAGAATCTAAATAAGTTTAAATGGGATTAAAAAAAAACAGATTCACCATAAGAATATCAATAATCCTTTTAGAGTATTATTAAAATAGACAACAAAGCAGTTATCTATTAAATATTATTTTCAAATTTTCGGCCAAATTAAATAGTACCTGTAGTGAAAGGGGTGGAGGAGTCTGGATGTGCCCGAAAAATTGGCAAGAGGGTTGCCCCGCTCGCTCCCTAAGACGTTGGACTTTAACATAACTGGCAAGATATGCGTTATATCAGTCTCCTCTGAAAAAATGGCATATTAAAGGGCACAATTCTCTTGATGATGTCTTCATCATCATCATCAGTTCAGCCGAACGACGCCCACTGCTGAACATAGGCTGTTGCCATAATCGCCACGCTTGGCAGGCTTGGTTGGCGATCGCAGTATAGTAACAAAATGCATAGAGAACGCTGCTGCCCATTTTCCAGTAAGTCCCTTAGTCGCCTCTCATGACACCCACGGGAAGAAATCGGATGGTGCTATTCTTTACATACGGCACCACACGGTACTTGATGATGTATGTAATATTAATTTTACAAAGAATCGTTTTTATAATTAATTCCTCCGTGCAACTACACTGCATGTGATTTCAACTGGGAGCCATTAGCTACTTTCCCTTTCGCGGACACGCTATGCACTCATTGAGCACAGTGCGCGAGGTCTGCCGCCCATGTAATTACGTTTCAATACAACATCGTCCTTCATTGGAAGGTAGCGATGAAATTCCTGAAACTGAATGCACGCCTTGACCCGATGACCGTTGTTGTGAATTTATTTCTTATTTGCTGTAGCTCTAATTCTGGATCGAAAGATCTGGAAGTCATTTGGAGAGGCCTAAGCAGTTGGATGATAGTAATAGTAACAGACTTGCCCACGTTTTCATCCTCGTGGATGTTTTATATTATCCTACGGGAACACGCTACTAGAACAAAAAGTGGTCCTTCTGTCAAAATCAGCCTAGCCGATTCTCAGAATAGTCGGTATGAACAGACAGACGACTTTTTTATGTAAGAACCGCTTAAAGTTTCTTATTCATTTAATAAATAGCTGTTATTTGGAGATTACAATCAGTCACTTCAATTTTATTAATTTGTACAGATTGATCGTGCACGTCACAGGTAAGGTACATTAGAATGATGTAGATTAGAATACTGAAGACCAATTGTCGTAACTAGAAAAACGTTAAAATTCTAGCCGCAGTCTCATCTCAGCGAAAGTCAAATGTCACAAACTTGTCAAAAATGTATGGGAACTCGAGGTATTTTGACATATTGAGACTGAGACCAAACTGTGAAAGTTCTTAAAATTACGAGAACTGCCCCTATGATCTTTTAGTAGCAATGATAAAATATCTAGGAATAGGAAGGTGAGACTCGGTGGCGTCAGGAAATTGAATCCGCCATTTTGATAATGTAGGAAATGCTTGTCGCGACCTGCTGAGGAGAAGCGGCTATTTTTCATAATGTGATAAATTCTTTTCAAATTCAATTTAGAAAATGAAACATTTCACATCAATATTTTCATCTGACATTAATGGTGATGTTCTTCAGAAGTATGATCAGATGTATGACCCTAAACGAGGCAAAAGAAGTATGTAAGGATCGTATGGAAAAATGATCATCAGCCAAAAGATGTCCACTGCTAGACATAAGCCTGATCCAATTTGCAGGGGTTTGCCATGGTCACCACGCCTGGCAGTCGGGTTTGCACTCGCAATATGGTGGAAAAATGCATAGTGAACGCTGTTGCTCATTCTCTAGTAAGTCCCTTAGTCACCTTTTACGATACCCACGGGAAGAAATGGGATGCCGCTATTCTTCAAGCCCGGCACTACACGGAATACCCCTTTTTTAACCGACTTCAAAAAAAGGAGGAGGTTATCAATTCGTCCGTATTTTTTTTTTTTTTTAATGTTTGTTAGCTCATAACTTTTGACTGGGCGCACCAACTACGATTTTTTTTTTTAAATTTGAAAGCTGGTACTTCCCGAATGGTCCCATTTTAATTTGGTTCCTTTCGGACAGTGGGGTGACACATATAAGTCTTATATTTGCATTAAGTATTGGCGCGACAAATGAACGAATAACGCGATTAAATTAGTGCGGGGTATCTCCCATAACTAAAAAGTTAAAAATAAAAACTTTATACAAAAAAAATAAAAACCAACTTCCTTAAAAAAAAACACTACAAACTCAAAAATAACTTTAATTTAGGAAGTCGGTGGCAAAAAATCCTTAAATACAGATCCTAAGACACCGAATTCCGAAATTAAAGTTATTTTTGACTTTGTAGAGTTTTTTTAAATCAATATACCCCTTGATAAAACTAGTTATCAGAGTTTGGGGCTCCTAATGACCCGTAACAGCTATCAAAGATCCTTGAACGACAGCCAGGACCAATGGCTTTACGTGCTATCCGAAGCATGAAGAGGTCTTGGTAAAGATGGTCTCCCATCCATGGCCCAACCTTGGCAAGCGTACCTTAACCTGGTCGATCGAACCGTGCAGCTGTTATTACTTAGCTTCAGCCCCTGTTTCATGTATTAAATTTTTAAAGTGAGGTGCACAATTCTTATTTGTCTGTGTCCTATTCTTTGTAAAATAATGGATCTTCATCAAATAGATTGCTGTATAGGTTCTGGTAAGGAAAAGCCGATAAATTTGTTTATTTCTATCTTATCTGTTTCTAACACAAGCTTTTTTCAAATCTTTATTTAAATAAAGGTTTTTTGTACACATATGGGACGATGTCAATCCCATCGTTCTTTTACAAAAAACTACTTTATCTTAAACTAAATAAACTAACCTTAGTAACCACACTAAAGTTCATCATCGTAACAACCCAAAGTCATCCACTGCTGGGCATACCCCAAGCACCACCACTTCCAATATTCCAATTTAATTTATTATCTAATAAAAAAGTACATGATATTTTTGCTGCTTCAGAAGTAGGCTCAAATACAATGGAACATTTCAACATCCATTACCGATATTTTCCACGAGTTGAAAAGTGCAATTCTTGTGGATATTATGTTGGACACATCCAGCAGCTGTACATCTTTCATTTTACCGCACACCCCACAGTTAAGAGTCTGATTTTTGCAATAAACAAGGTTAGAGTAATTAAAATACATTAGCTTCAACGAAGTGCTTAGTGGAATCTACGATCATAAAGTGTCGGGGCAATGGAACAAAAAATAAAAAACTTTATAGTTCTTAGATAGTAGCGAGCGATTGTAACTGTAGACGACATATTGTCAGACGGGGTTTAATCTCCAGGGCTTTATTGGAAACTGGAAGTATTGACAAACTGGAAAAGCTTCAATCGGAAAACTATTTCAAGCAATGATTATTTTATTGAATTCAAGTCCAGGCGCAATGTGATTTGCCTGTTACAGACACAACAGACGCGACTTACCAGTTATAGTTTGTGTTGTTTGGTTATTATTTCATTACCACTGTTCTGAACGAACGGTGACGAGAAACAACGTGAGGTAACCGGCATGTACTAGAACTAAGAACAAAAAAAAAAAAAAAAATTGCACTCCGGGAGTGCCGGCAGAAGTGAAAACTTGATTATTAACGTTGAGCATGTTTGATATTTTGGAATGGTTAGGGAATAATTTGTTGTTCAATTTCCATATTTTAAGCACTTTATATTCACGAATTTTACGAATACACAACAATGTGATCACTACACAGACGGTCGAGCCATCAGCTGTCACCATCCATGGATGCGCGTGGCACGCTGTAACATAGACGAACATTCGCGCAAGCGCCCTGCGCCGCCTAAACGAAACAGTAGGCCCAGGCATACATTTTCGCCGCGCCGTAGAGAGGGGATAGCTGTCTACTCTCCATCCGTCCTACGCTTTTTCGATCAGGTCACGTGTCCTGACGCGAGTTTAAGATTTTATACCCATTACAGAAACAGTGCTCAACGCCGCTAAAGAAGTTTTCACTTCAAAAACAACCGACTTCCAAAAAAAACTACAAAGTGAAAAATTACTTTAATTTTGGAAGTTGGTGGCAAAAAATTAAAACGCAAATCCAAAGGCACCGACTTCTGACATTAAAGTAATTTTTCAATTGTAGTGTTTTTTTTTTCGGAGGTCGGTTGTTTCTTTTTTGTTTCTTTGAACATATTTAATAAATATATGTATTTACTTTGGATCATATAACCTCTTCCTTTTTGAAGTTGGTTAAAAAAATAGAAAAATTGCGACATCGGTCAATTCACATACAAAAAAAAAAACAATAAAATCGGTTCAACTTTATAGTAATTCAGTTTGCGATGGCATTGGGAAGTGGTGAAACTCAATTTACACTAGTTGAAATTACCATATATTTTTGTGTTCTGACATGAAAAAAAGCTTTGGAAAAACTGTGTGTTTTTACACGCTTTATATTAGCTTCACTTGTATGTTTGTATATTTGTATGTTTGTATATTTGTATGTTTGTATATTTGTATGTTTGTTTGTAACCGACTCCTTATAGCGCGATTTTGACCCACTTTAAACGACCAGATTTCATTCAAACTTTGCACACCTGTCAAGGACCGATGACAATACAATAATTTCATAAATTTGTGCCATTATCCTTGCCAGGGTTACCAGGACAGCAAAAAAACTGTCACAAACTACGCTGACATACGTCTCAAAATTCGAAATACCCTAAAAAATAGAAAATAAATAATAGTTTTAAAAAACTAAAAAACACGCTTCCATTGAAAACCAAACTAAAAAGTACAAAATAATGGAAAAAAAGCGTGGGGTGCCTGATATCATTTAAAAAATACCTTAAAAAGCACCCCACGCTTTTTTTCCATTATTTTGTACTTTTTAGTTTGGTTTTCAATGGAAGCGTGTTTTTTAGTTTTTTAAAACTATTTTTTTTTTTTTTTAAATATACTTATTTCTGGTAACTCACACTTTTCTATGTTAGTACTTACTATCTTTGTTACAGTGTTAAACACAACTCAATAGTTTACCGTATCCACACAATTCTCTATCTATCGCCTACTCTATCCTCATTATCAACTTTCTTCTGCAACATTGCGTGGCATGCTCAATTCAGGCTGTGTCCCTCGCAATCGGGTTTTCCGAATAAATGAGTGGCAAATGAACTCAACGACTTTTTTCTCAGGAGTTACTTGCACCTTCTATTCCCAACTATAATACTAGGAAGTGACGAAGGGTGACGACTGTCTTATGTAAATTTAAATTTCAGAAAGTGCTGAATATCTACCGAATTCGAATATTTTTTGACTGTTTTATAATTGGTCTTGTTACTATTGCATATGCAAGGACATGGGGTCAATATGCCCACGTAAATAGAGGTTCTATTGTGTGTCGATTGACACATTAAAACTGTATACAGATACTAGGTTTATTTTATTTTAGAAATAGCTTTTGCTAGTAGTTTCGCCGCGTATTATAAATATAAAACTCACTCTTGAACCAACCACATTAAAATCCGTTGCATAGTTTAAAAGGTCTAAGCGTACAGACGCAGGAACCGACTTTGTAAAGATTGTCTTTTGATTTAAAAAATAATATGACTGCTTAGGTGTAAGCTTTTGAACTATCTGATTAGGTGCCGTTTAGTGATAATTGGGAAAGGTAAATCATGTTGTAACCACTCCTACAACCAGAATATTATCAATTAAATGCTGACGATTTTAAGAATTAAAATAAAAAACATATCATATTTTCATAATTCCTTCTAATTTTCGGTTGAATCAAAAAGACATTCGACGTTAAAATACAGCCCATGTGTATAAAATGTATTTAATACACGCCAGACACCACACAAACTTTACACCTACTCTGAAATCACCTCTCTAATCTCCACTCGGAATTCATCCTGAGCCCCAAGATACAGACTAACTGTCTAATTTTGGGGTTCATTGGCAAATAATATGCTGTAGGTAATATTTAAGCTGTACATGTCGACCCTATTTGATGTTAACCTATGTTTGTTTACTGTATATAATAAAATAGTTTCTGTTTTTCTATTGCATTATTCAATGTGACTGCCGAGTACTTTATTCGAAAAACATAACTTACATTTTTTTTTCGTTATAAATATCTGATACTACTTACCCCGCTTTGTTGAGAAATACAGTAAGTCTGGCCATCTAAATGTGTACGACATTGCAACCACGACTGCATGAGTATATATATCTCCAGACAATGGAGGATATACTTATCTATGTATATTTTCTAGACTATGCAAACGTAGAATAGGTATCTACACATATTCCTGGATATTTGGAAATGAAGCCGGAATGACGCCGTGAATAATACATCGCTCCCCTGATGCACTGCGGTACCACACTTGACGCTGTAACTGCTTTATTAGGAAACGAGTCATGTGGATCTGTCACAAAATGTTTTAGGATTAAAATAGTTATACGTATTTGGAGCTTAAAAGTAACCAATATTTAACAAAAACGGACAATTGCAAAGTTTCTATTTTTTATTAATATTTCTCCAGTTTGTCGTAAAAAAGTAGTTGAGATTTTGTTACGGTGATAAATCTCAAAAATTTCTTGCAAATTCCTTAATACAAACAGAACGAAGAAAAATCCTGCCTGACAATAACGGACCTCATCATCTGCCTAACCTTTTCGCAATTATTTTGGGGTCAGCTTCCAGTCTACCGAATGCATCTGCAACAGGTTTGAGGAAGTCATTAGCAGTCGCTCCATGTGAAATGGTGGTATTTAACTGTACCGGTTAGACTGGAAGCTGACTTCAAAATTGTCGGCGAAGG
Organism: Aporophyla nigra; assembly: GCA_947507805.1. Taxonomy (NCBI): domain Eukaryota; kingdom Metazoa; phylum Arthropoda; class Insecta; order Lepidoptera; family Noctuidae; genus Aporophyla; species Aporophyla nigra. The sequence continues at coordinate 3,080,147 of OX382291.1, read as the reverse complement.
CTAATGAGTCGAAGCCAATGTAGTATTGCGAAGAAAAGGTGAGAAAGTGAAGCTCCATCCCGTTTACTTTTCAAAACGAACATCTTCACAGAACAATTCTAAGAAATGCCGCAAACAGCCAAACAGAACGTACTTGTGAACACGAAAAGATACCACTTACTATCTTAACCTCCTTCCTAGTTCGCACAATGAACACAGAATGTGCGGAACATCTGCCAAGAACCACACTATCTACACCACTTACATCTCGTACATATAAATGTATAATACTTGCTTCTGCCTGCGACTTCGTCTTCCTGTTCATGACTTTTTCTTTTTGCTCGGATCATAATTCAATCGCGATGTTATATAGCTTATAGCGTTCCTCGATAAATGGGCTATACAACAATAAAATAATTCCTGAGATTAGCGCGTTCAACCAAACAAACAAACAACTCTTCAGCTTTATTATATCTAAAATACAGAATAGATTTCCGTTTGGCTGACTTAAGGAGTAAACAAAAGTCGAGGGATTTTAAACGACTGGACATATCCTCATATTTTTAAGAACGTTTTAGTACTGTCTGATCTGTGTCAATACTTCAAAAATATCGCGAGATTCCATACATTTTCCACAAGTTTTTGAAATTTGGCTGTAGCCGAGATGAGACTGCAATTAGATTTTGATTGGCCAATTGATCGGAGACTAGTCATGGACACGGGAGATAGTAATATAATAAAATATTCAAGTGTACGCACTGTTAGGTAGCAGAAAACTACAATTATTACCATAATATTACCTTATTACATAAAAAAGCAAACAGTAACGCATCACTTGTAGCCCAGTGGTAACGGCCGCGACAAACGAGTTGCAGATCATAGGTTTCAACCCATCGTCATCATCATCCTCATTTCAGCCGTAAGACGTCCACTGCTGGACTTAGGCCTCCCCCAATTTGAGGGGCTTTGCCATAATCGCCACGCTTGGTAGGCGGGTTGGCGATCGCAGTATGGTGGTAAAATGCATAGAGAACGCTGCTGCCCATTCTCTAGTAAGTCCCTTAGTCGCCTTTTACGACAGCCACAAGAAGAAATGGGGTGGTGTTATTCTTTACGTCCGGAACCACACGGTTTGAACCCATACACGCGCATTAATTTGTGTAAATTATCGCGTCATCACTACTCTCAAAACAGTGCAGGAATACACCTTCTTCCATGACTTTATTCGTATTATTTGTGCCCGATTGATGCCAATAGGAAAAAAAGGGTCGTCCGCTTTGTCATGGGACTTGAATGAACTCGAGAAAAGTGTGTGGATATAGTCTAATTTAAATCACTGAAAATCTCTTTTAAGATCATTGGACTAGATCCTACTAATATTATAAATGCGAAAGTTTGTGAGGATGGATGTATGTGTATGTGTATGTTTGTTACCCTTTCACGCAAAAACTGCTGAACAGATTTGGATGAAATTTGGCACACATATAGTTTATAACCTGGATTAATATATAGGCTACTTTTTATCCCGGTAGTATGTTCCCGCGGGATGTTTTCCGACCTCCACGCGGGCGAAGCCGCTGGCAAAAGCTAGTATTATATAATACTAACTGTTAGTATGGGAACAACCCTAAAATCTTGAAACGAAAATCAGTTAGTTGCTACTAGTTTTCAGGTTTTCACTAACAGTTTGTAAACGCTTCTGCCTACTCTTTCAGAAAATACAGGTATGGTGCTTAGTTATAAAATTCAATTAAGGTTTGTTGTACTGTACGTTCAGTGTTTTAAATATGCATGCTGCATTGTGGTACACGCCTAGAGGGTTTTTGAGCTACCATATACAGGGTGAAGAGTTTATAACTCAGTAGGTGCGGACCGAACCCCGAAAATACAGGGTCAAAATAAATTAGCTCGCGAAATTCTACTGATGTAATGATAAAACAAAAAAGAATTCGTGTTTTTTTTTTTTTTTGGTTACGTATCGGTATTGTGGTGGGTCGGAGTTTGACTTGAGAAATTCTGATGTTTTTGTTTGTTTTATGGTGTTTAGTCGTCGAAACACATAACGGAAAAAAAAAATATTTCGTCTTCTATAAATAACGTGATCCGTGAAGGGAATATTGAAAATGAAGTCAGAGGCAATAATCAGTCATGAATTAATTCCATAATGTCAGTCCAGCCTTTTTCCAACTATTTTGGGGTCGGCTTTCTGTCTAACTGGATGAATTCGTTAATTGTTTAGCAAATGAACTACGTTAACCCTTTATAGGACGGCTCATACAAAGTGGCCAGTAACTGAACAGTGAAGAGTCAAAATCAAAATGAAAAGTCATTTATTGCTGAGGATCAGCCACTTACTGGCCACTTTGTATGAGCCGTCCTATAAAGGGTTAAAACCTAAGTTGTGGACATAAAACGACAAATTTATGTAGTGTGTCAATTTGATATGTAATTAATTTCCCTGACCGTAGTCCCAAGAAAAGACAATTTTATCGGTTTTGAAGCTTAATTTTAACACGTTTCTACAATAAAATCCACAGAAAACGATCGTGTGGCTCTCTGTAAATTGTGCAGTGATACACTTAAAGGAGACTTTTTAAAAGTTTCTACGAGAATTTTTTCCGAATACTTTGTAAGAGAATCCCAGTATTTTTAAAATGTACCTTGTTAGGCTATTGTTAGAGTTTAGAGAAGGTCAGTCAATAATAAATTCGGTGTTGGAGTATTATTCACTGGTCACACATTTTTTTACGCATTATGGTTTAATATTCATAATTTCAGGCATAAGACGTTTACTGCTGAAAATAGGCCTACCCCGAAGGGGGAATTGCCATAATCGCCACGCTTGGGTTGGCGTTCACAGTCATTATCATCTACTTAGCCTTTTCCTAATGTTGGGGTCGGTTTCCAGTCCAACCGGATGCAGTTGAGTACCAGTATTTTACATGTTGGCGTTCGTAGTATGGTGGAATAATGTGTAGAGAACGCTGCTGTCCTTTCACTAGTAAGACCCTTAGTCACCTTCTATGACACCCATGGGAAGAAACGGGATGGTTCTATTCTTTACTTCCAGCAACATACAGAACGCAGGATGTTAATAATCTTGGAGGCAATAAAAAAAATAGTTCGTGAATGAGTGCTGCTTGTGGTGATTGGTCGTCTTACTGACCATGGTTTTGTTATATTTATTAGTCGTTGGTCCTAGTGTCCTAACTTATCATTAGTGGCTTTGAGTTGTAACTCGGGTCGTAACAGTTAAGTAAACATAATCCAGCATTGCATATGTAAACTGAACGCCTTTTATGCTTGTAGGTGTTGTTTTCGTATTATGCTTTATTTACTTTTTTCTTGCTTGAGTAAGTTAGTACTGTTTTCATTGCATTTGTTGATTGGCATGCCTTGCTGACATATCGCAAATGATTTAATTTAATGAACTGTGTCTCGTAATGCTATTTTTTTTTTTTTGCTTACTTTTTATTCCGTCAAGTATGAATCAAGTATAACTTATTAAACAGACAGCTGTGCTGCTGGGGAGTTTGTTGCGACACTTTGTAATATTGACGTACGAAAAGTCCTGATTCTCAGCCTAATTTCAATAAATAACTTGTGATATTGTGTGTTTGCAAGGTTTTTTACGTCTTAATTACTGATACGATCGTTATAATTACGTTTAGTAAATGCCGTGGACCTGAAGATGACATAGGCTACTCTAATCCTAGATTTTATATAAAAATAACGAATCAATAAATAACTTGTGATATTGTGTGTTTGCAAGGTTTTTTACGTCTTAATTACTGATACGATCGTTATAATTACGTTTAGTAAATGCCGTGGACCTGAAGATGACATAGGCTACTCTGATTTTATATAAAAATAACGAAATAAGTACAAAGTGCACGCCAACAGAGGCGTCGGCAACAACTAGGCTTTAATATTAGGGACGAAATTTTAGTAATGGATACTATTTCGTGTTTTCCGCGTTATGCAAGTGGTTAAAACCGAACGCTAGCCACGGGGATAACTGATAGGGATGAACGCGATGGTGGAAACCTGCACAGAAAAAACCTGCTTGTGATGGGATTTAGGTACTTCCCAGGAAAACAAAGACCTTTGCTTGGTTTGTGGTGTAACACACTACCTGTTATAGTTCTAAACCGAGCCGAAAATAGGTACGAAAACCACTTTGAATTAAATTTAAAATTCTTATAACATTCTACCTACAATTAAATTGTTCTCGTTAATCGTTAGGGCCAGGAAACTAGTTCATATGCACTATAAAAGCTCTGGCCCAGTTCATTTGATTCCATATTTAAAATAGGCCACCCAGTCTCTTCCAACTTTCATTAAATGTATTTTAATAAATTAACTGTGTAACCTAAAATATATTTGTTTACTGTCGTGTACTAGCTGATTATCGTATAATATATAATTAATAATTTAATTTTATGTTTTGTGTTTCGTTATTTATTAACTATTTTATAGAATCTAGTTCTTGTAATCAAGCAGACAGCTGTGCTGATATCCCTATCAGCACAGCTATCTGCTTGATTACAAGAACTGTTTGTTGCGCCACTTATTCTTCCCAGCCAGAGCATTGGGAAGTGGTGACGGGCGGGCGTTTTGGGGGACTGTCTTACGTAATTTTGGCGTACAAAATGTAATGACCTATCAGCCGAGTTAGATTAAATCTTTTAAATATTTGTAACTCTATATCTATACCAATATTATAAAGCTTTTGTTTGTTTGGTTGAACACGGTAATCTCAGGAACTACTGGTCCGAATTGAAAAAATACTTTTGTGTTGGGTAGCCTATTTATTGAGAAAGGCTACATAACATCAGCCTAGAATCAAAAGGAGCGGAGCAGCAACGAAAAATGGACGAACATTAGCAGGCAATTCGATGCGACGGGAAGGGTCAGGGGAGTAAAAATTTGACGCGGATGAAGTCGCGGGCAGAAGCTAGTAACGAATATTTTTGTACAATGTAGCAAAAAAAATTTTTTTTTCGTATGCATAAAATCTGTAAGTAGGATTATACACACGCTTTAACACGTCAATCATTTTTTAAAGATTAGATGAGGTCGGGCTTTTTCTATCTGGCTACTCTAAGAACGAAGGCGGAAACAAACTCAAAGTACGCAGTCTCCTTTATAGCTCAGACATATTCATGGTCAGATCATGTGAAAACCATGAAGAATGTTGCCTGAAATGGTATTGTGAGGCTTTCCTCACAATACCATTTCAGGCAAACCACACAGATTGAGTGGACCTCTCCAATCAGTGCACGTATTTGTGACTAATCATGCTGTTGAACTCAGAACTAATAAATAAATATTTAAATTACTAGATTGGTAGACACATGAATAAATTCAACAGTATAGTTTTTCTTAAATATTTAACTCTCCCTCAAATTAGGTCAAGAAAATTCATTTTATTAGTAGGCGCATGAACAATTCCCAAGTGAAGTCAGTCCCTATTAATTCTCACCTTCGCCTTGAAACTTCTTTTCAACTTAATTATGCAGGAGCTAGACGAAAAACGTGTTTTACAATTTTATTTCAAAGTCGAGGTGTACATAAATTCCCGACTTCGTAACAAGGAGGTTCTGTGGTTGACTGTCGGTTGCCCACGTACGTATTTTCTGCGTATGCTTCGGAGCTTGTTTGTACTTTACTGTTCATTTTCTTTCTAAGAGGAAGAATGAAAAGACAGTCTAATGCTCTGTTCTTAAGGTTTTAAATTGAATCGAAATGAAATAATTGCGTCTTGTCCCTGTATCTCGAAGTTATAATCAGAAATGTATAGTGAACAACATACACATTAAGCTTAGTTCCACATTTTAAAATGGAAAAGTTTTGAGCCAATGGTTCGATATAGAATTATGTGGAATAGAAATAGTACTATTAATTCTTTTGATGTGAAAAATGAAATGGAAGAAAGGAGATTTAAGAACGTATTGAAGAAATAGACACGGTTCCTCAATGCGAAAATGAGAAACGGGCAAACATATGGTTTTCTTAATAAGTTTATAATGTTCCCACTGCTGAGAACAAACCTCCCGTCTGAAAGAGGGAGTGAACTGAATCCACGTGGGCCAAGTTGCGGGTAGGTGGAAAGTCGTCTGTCTTACAATTACAGTTCTGGTTTAAGAACATGTTTGTTTCCTCATGATATTCTCCTCCGTTTTCTGTTTTTCCCGCCAAAGTTATACAAGTGACTTTTGTCCCTTTTTCGTATTGAACGTTTTAACAAATCATCAATGTAACAACGGTCACGCTTGTTCTTATTTGGCGCTGGTTGACCTACCCCACTGGGTTCGATTCATAAGCATTGTAGAGAAATACAACATAAAATACGAAAAAATGACAAAGGTCACTTGGTACATTCAACCGGTTATGCGGGTAGTGGAGATACAATACTTTATACAAAGTGAAGTGCCACCCTGGATTCTAATCTGCGATTTACAACTCTTAAGGCGCGGCCATTTGCTCTGGGCCACCACAAAATATGGTTTATGAAGTAGGACTAGATCAAAGAGAGGCTTTTGTCCAGCAGTTGGTTGTTAAACACTGGGTTTACGGTAGGCTAGACTGGGTGATGTTAATGAGAGGAGTGGTGGCTCACTGGAGAGGGCCCACACTTACGAGATACACGTCTTAGATTCGAACCCAGGAAGGCAGTTGACTTTGTCTAAGTTATTTCATCATCACCACTCTTCTCAAGACGATGAAGGAAAACATTAAGAGAAAACCGGCATGTTCTAGAACCACAAATTCGAAGACATATGGCATCTACCAACTTGCATTGTGCCCCGTGGTGGATTCCGGCCCACTCTCTCTCACCGAGATGAAGCCAGTATTCCCAACAGTGGGAACATCCTAGACTGTTTATGCTAATGTCTTTGAAAGGGGAGAGCGTGTAAATTTGCTTGCGAATCGATATTCATCTGTGTCCACAACTGCTTTGAACTACATTCCTATCGTTGTATGCTGAGAGAGATTTCTTAATAGTTTTTTTTTTTTTTTTTTTTGTGACTTGTTGTATGCGCAAGTGCGACGCACCCAAAAAGTATTGTGGTGTTCAGGTATCATGGGAGTATTTGAAGTTCAGGTATAATATTTAAAAAAAAGAACTTAGTCCTTCAATGTTTCCGTAACCAAAAAAAAATCAGGTATAGATAGTTCAATCCATGAAGATGCGCCCCACACTTTAACAATTGTACTAAGAGCGGTTAAAAACAAAGGGAAGGGGCGCAGAGGGGCGCGTCATCGTGGATTGAACTATCTGTATAAACCAGTACAAAAATAGATCTTATAATTACGAGAATAAAACGTGGCTTTCGGCTTCGATGCTCGTATTTTTGCGGTATCGGCGTCCTTAAATGGTGAAGTTGTGGGCAGACGCATATTACAAAAAAAAAAAAAAAACAGTACACCTGTTCTCTCCAATATTGTAGGCCAAGTAACCAAGTCATCATCATCATCTGCCTAGCCTTTTCCCAACTATGTTGGGGTCAGCTTCCAGTCTAACCGGATGCAGCTGAGTACCAGTAATTTACATGGAGCGACTGCCTATCTGACCTCCACAGACCAAGTAATATAGTGCTAGCCTATTATCATTAACTAGGTACAAATCCAAACTCGACTGAAAAATTCCTGCTGGAAACATTAAATACACATATTATGCCTGAACAAGGAATCAAACCCAGGACCACACGGAATTAAAATGGGACCACACGGAAAGCACTAGGCTTTCCGTGTGGTCCCATTTTAATTTGGTTCTATTTTGACAATGGGATCTATGTGAAAACCATGTAAGTCTTAAATTTGCATTAAGTATTTGCGCGACAAATGAACGAATAACGCGATTAGATTAGTGCGGGATACATACCATAACTAAAAAGTAAAAATTAAAAAGTTTTTACAAAAAAATTACAGCTAACTTCCTTAAAAAAACATTGAAAGTTAAAAATAACTTTAATTTCGGAATTCGGTGTCTTAGGATCTGTATTTAAGGTTTTTTTGTAGTCTAAAGTTATGAGGTGACAAACATAAAAAAATTAAAAAAACAGTCGAATTGATAACCTCCTCCTTTTTTTGAAGTCGGTTAAAAAGAACTTTAATTTCGAAAGTCGGTTGCAAAAATATTTTAAATACAGATCCTAAGACACTGACTTCCGAAATGAAAGTTATTTTTCACTTTTCAGTGTTTTTTAAGGAAGTCGGTTGTTATTTTTTTGTAAAAAGTTTTTTAGAGGTTTAAATTTAATCCTTTAAACTTTTGTCTCTTGAACAATGTCCATGAAGTGCTTTTATAAACACAACTTAGTATAACTTAAGTTTTTTTAATTCTATATAGGCACTACTCTTGATACTAAAGGGATCCTGGCTAAGTAATAACAGCTACACGAGTCTATCGGTCAGTATTAGGGGCCATCCATAAATGACGTCACACGTTAAGGGGGGAGGGGTCGACGAATTGTGACTTTGTGTGACAAGGGGGTGGGACGGGCCCTAAATTTTGTGACATCACATTTCAAAATTGAATATACGTATTTAAAAAACTATTAAAACACCAAATATGAACTATAAAAGAAAATTTAAAAAAAATCTATGTCGACACGTAAAATTGCAAAATGTGTGACGTCACACTAGGGAGGGGGTCTCACAAATGTGCCCAGCTGTGACAAGGACGGGGGGGGTAAAATCATGAAATTTGTGTGACGTAATTTATGGATGGCCCCTTAGCAACGTTCGCTTGTAGGTGACCTGCTGGATGGATGACCATTTTCACGTATCAGTGCCTCGGAAAGCACGTTAAGCCGTTGGGCTCGGCTGCATTTCGTGGATCTTTGACGGCTGTTACAGGTCGCCAAACCGAAAATCTGACAACTAGTTTCAGCCGGGTTGTGTCAAATAGTCAGTCAACTATCCATGTAAAATAATAATATTGTACTGTATCAGGTTAGACTAAAACCCGACTCCAACATAGTTGGGAAAAGACAAGGCAGATGATGACTGGGCAATATAGGCAAAAAAAAGAACTAGGAATGAGCCTAATTAATTAAAATATAGGTGCGAAGAACATTTTAACCTAGATAATTTCCGAGGTGTTAAAATAATGTTAATTGACATTTTTAATAACGATGCAAAGAGATTTTTTTTTTTTTTTTGAAAGAGCGCCTATTTCTATAATTTGCCCAAGGTCCTTATTTTAGAAGGAGTAGTCAAAAATTTTGTGACATCCATACCTATTACTACCTAACGTGTAAACATATTTATTAAAGACTATTATTTTAACTAAACGTGACTGTATTACTAACCAATACTATCCACACTCACCAACATTTTTATAAAAACAAAAGTAACTATGTCTTTTAAAAAATTTAAGAAATATTTTTGTGATAAAATTTGTCACACGGATTGACCAACTCCCGAGTTTGAAAACCGGATATTTTATCCCGAGGGATAATTTCCGACCGTCGTCAACGGTCGAAACCGCGAGCAGCACACGGCAGTTCGTATTAAGTTCAGTCCTAACCTATCCCAACAAAATTATATTGCAACCATGAATCTTTCAACGTAGTTGACGATTAAGGCAATATCTTTTAATCGACATTGTTGTGGTTATTGGCAGTGCCATATCATTCCAACAGCAGAAACCAAATATTCACAGAACTACAACTATTATAAACAAATTCTTACGGATACTTTCCAAAGTATCTTACTTAGAAACTGATGTTTTCTAAATGTGTTAAAAGTAATATTTGCCAACGTTAAGTCATCATCTCATCATCTGCCTAGCCCTTTCCCAACTATATTGGGGTCAGCTTCCAGTCTTACTGGATGCAGCTGAATACCAGTATTTTACATGGAGTGACTGCCTGTCTTTCCTCCACAACTCAGTTACTGGGTAATACGATACACCTTAGTAAGACTGGTTGTCAGACTTTCGGGTTCCTGACGACCTGTAAAGACTGTCAAAGATCAGTAAATGACAGCCGGGACCAACGACTTAACTTGCTTTCCGAGGCATGGAGGGGCCTTGGTATGTAAAGATGGTCACCCATTCACAAACCAACCGCTGTAAGCATAACTCTACCTGATTGATCGATCCGTGCGGCTGTTATTACTGAGGCACAAGCCATTTATTCACCAACGTTAATTATTTATCAAATATATTAACTAAGAGTTAAGCTACCAAGATTAATATATTTTTTTTACTAGCTTTTGCCAGCGTGGAGGTCGGAAATTATCCCACGGGAACGTACTACCGAGATAAAAAGTACCTTATGTGTTAATCCAAGTTATAAACTATCTGTGTTCCAAATTTCATCTAAATCCGATCAGTAGTTTTTACGTGAAAGAGTAACAAACATACATACATCCATACTCACAAACTTTCACATTTATAATATTAAGTAGGATAGTAGGATGTATTTTTTAAACTTTTTATTAAAATAAGTAAATTTTTGCTGTTTTCGTCTGAAAGGCAGGAATACCTAGTTCAAGCAAGTAAGTCTTAGTTATATAATTAACATTAAAAAAAACTAAAAATTTAAGCATTGTAAGGTTTTTAACACCGAAATATTATCTTTGAATGATTTCAAGTTATGAATTAGATATAAAATTTACAGGCTCAAATAACAGCCTTGAAAGCACCAGAGTTTGAATTGACCTTTATAATAAACTTATTTCGTGTCCGGCAAATTTATTAACATTCGTAACAAAACAAAAGGTGTCGACGCATTAATTGTGAAAATTTTTCCGTAAACGAAAACAGTGCTAACAAATCTGTTGATAAAGACTTGCTAGCCCGCCAGGAACAAGTACAAAAGCAATAAAGTTAATAGCAATAAAGTTAACAACTTGAGGTAGAGTTGAAGATTTAACTAATCAAAGCTACTTAGCGACAACTGCTCTAATGAGGTCTCTAACTTCCAACGTTTTAAATAAAAACCCCTAACTGTCCCTGAACGAATAATTAGAACATCAAACGCGTTAAAATAAAATGTACCCTCGATCTGAGTGTTCCGTACATTATTTACAAAGTACAATAAGTTTCTAACTCGGAAAAAGTTCGAATCGCGTGTTAAATTTCTCCTCAAAGGAGTCTCCCAGATTGTTCAGTTTGATAATTTAGTTGTTATAAAAAATTTGGGAACAGCTAAGGTGTTGGTATAATGAGGTCTCGGTGAGATCGATCGTCGTCGGAGGCCGATGCGGTAGACCCACCGATTTCGCAAACAGCTCGCTATTCCAAGGTGAACATTACATGAACGTTTTTACGTTAAAATTGTTCAATGTCAGAACGACCGCAGAACTAAATTGGTCACAAGCACAATATTAAGTTCAGCTGGCACGCAGACGCCGTAATTTCATGTTTCAACATGCGAAGGATTAACTAACACCTTCAACGATAAAATCGTTGGACTTTGAAAGTTGGAGAATTTATGTTTCCTAACATAAGTTTGGTGTGAAAATTTCGAGTATGAAATGTGGATGACTGAGATCAGGGGAAGACTAAAGAAACGATAAATGAACCCACTGAAAGATGCTGTTATTAGAAAAGGGGTGACTACAGAGATGAAACTAATAATGAAATATAGAAGAAAAGGACATGTTGAGCCGACCCCAAATAAAATGGGTTAAGGGCAAGAAAATAATGATAATATAAGTTTGGTGCGAGTGTTGCTAAAGTTTGGGGTGTTTGACTCACTTCTTGCGTGGCTTGCGACGAAGCCGACGACGCTCGCCTTCCAGCTCATTTTCCAGCCCGCGACGCCGCGGGCCAGTTGCTCCCTTGCGGCGCTCCAGTTTGCCGGTCTCCTCTCCCACGTCCTCTATGGCCAGTCGAGGCAAGCTCTCATCTTCCTCAATTGGTTTTGGTGTCTGCGGTGCGCCCATCCGAAGATGGCGTTGTCGCCACCACAGCACCCACGAGCTGATGTTATCGCGAATCTTGAAATTGAGTGGTCCAGCTTCGGTAAATTCGACGGCTTCGTCCACGGTATCTATTTGTTATATTTCAAAACGATTCAGTCTTTAGCTTCACCATACCCTAACTTAGGTCTAACGAAGGCAGCTGCAGTGTAAGCGGACGATAAGCGATGATTGCTTTATGACAGCTATGCGTTCTTGCGGTGAACCCATCGAATGAACTGGCACGGAATCATTTTCGCGTACAGTTTTTGTTACTATTTAAGCAAAGCGCTCACTACTACATATGTTGTAAAAACTTATAAAAATTGGCAGGAATGTGTGGCAGTTGGTGGTGGTAGCATGGCTACATTATTTTAACGTGTCGGCGCTCTTGTGTTCTCTGGTAGCCATGGCGACGGCTTCGCTATCAGTCTCGGTGTCATGCCGTGCGCGCTGAGAGCGGTGCAAGCGTGCGCGCGGGGCTCGTACTCAACAGATGTTAGCAAGCCGTCAGGACGTTACGTAACTAGTTCGTACCGGGCGCACTGCGTGGAGGCGCGACGACGCCGAGCGCGCGAGTGCGGAGGCTTCCCTCTGCCGCTGCGAGCCGCCCGCCGTACCCGCCGCCGCCGCCTCCCCGCTTGCGAGCCACCCCCTCTACCTGTTATCGCGCTATTGTCCTTACTAAATAATTTTTCGGTCAGTGTTCCGGCTATATTAGTTTTTAACTCTTGCTAGACGTGCCGTGTATTGCAGTGATCGTAAATTAAGCCGCATACCGGAGAGAGTAGGCAATAATGTTTTTATTGGGTCAGACGTGCGATCTCAAGGTTGCACAGAGAATATTCACTTCGATTTAGTTTACGAGTTCTCTAAACAACCAGACGTGTATAATATTGGACGCAATGCGTAACAGTTCAGTAAGATATTTTTAACTCAAGTAAAGAATGTATTTAGGTACCTAGGTGGTTACTTAAAAATAGAATTCCATTATAATCCCCATATTTCGTTTCTAGAGTACCCATTCATTTGGAAAACATGGCGTAGATTTCATCTTCAGAGGATTAAATTCATAGTTTAATAACATTATCTTTGATAAGCTGCAGAATTTATTAGAAAATGATCTTAATCTAGTCAGTTTTAGCCAATAAAGAATGTTAATATTCATAAAATATTGAATGGATACTTAATACGGTAGACCCTGTAGAAGATTGCGGGATGAGCTGGAGAAAACAAACGACCAGTGGTCTACTTCAGCCCTTGACCGAAAGAGTTGGAAGTCAGCAGTGAGATGATGCAGGCTAAAGGCTAACAGTAACTTAATACAATTCCTTCCTGCTCTTTATATAATATTATTTAGTTATTTTAGCAAGTTTACCTTACGGCTAACTCAACACTAATATTAATCAGAGTAATTAACACAGTTTCATGGCAAAAAAAATCCTAAATAGGTCCGACCTGCAACTAATTAGTGCATATTTATTTCGTCCGAAAAGAAAACGATTTTGTCCCTGATTTTCGTTTGTTTGTTAGGTTGAACGCTATGACCTCAAGAACTATGAGTAGGAATTTAAAAAAAAATTAGGTGTTGGGTAGCCCATTTATTAAAAGAAAGGATATATGCTATATAACATCACGCTACGACCTATAGGAGCGCAGCAACAATGAACAATATTGCAACGTCGGAGAAAATGTTTTCATTTTGAGAACTTCCGTTGCGACGGGGAGCGTTGGGGGAACAAGAAATTTAACGCGGACGAAGTCGCTGGCAGAAGCTAAGTCTTTTAATAATTATATTTAACCATTTAAACTTCAATTATATGAAACTATACTTTTATCAAAGACAAAATAAATAGTTGAATACTCTTAAGTTATATGCGAGAAAAACCATTTATTTGTGCATTTTCAAAGTTAATTTTCTTTTAGTTAGTTATTGTATCTTCGTTTTCTCTGAACAAATGAAGTTGAAGGAGTAAACGCGGCACTTAACTTTTACGGCCAAGGGCAAAAGTAAGGGATAGGCAGAGGTGGATCTTTGTGGTTGTACCACATTTCGCCAATACATAGTTATTACTAGAACAATATACAACAACATCACGTATTATTTTTCCAGAGCTTTGGAAAGAGATACATTTATAGTACACCTACGTTTTGCCAGTTATGTTACTATATTTCAAGTGATTGAGAGCGAGCTTATTGACATCAGTACTTAGTTAAAATAAAATACTTAACATAGCATCACGCCTTTTATGCCCGAATGGGTGGGCTGAGATGTACCCACATTTTGCCAATTATGCTGCAGACCCGTGTAATAAGGGGGCGAGCCAACTGCCATCAACCCGGCGAAAAACCAGACTCCGGGCTCCTACTGAGCAATGCTAGATAGAAAATCTCAATAACCACTATTCGCGACCTGGGAATTGAACCCAAGACTTCATGCTCAGCGGTAGTGACTGCGACTACTAGGCAATCTGCGAGAACAAACCTTGTTTTATTTTGATGTTACATCGTCATTGCATATTGACCACTCCAGTTGATAGGAATATTCTTATTGTTGGATTTGTTATACCCTACTGCGCTCGGGCGGCATCCTAGTACAGAACTCTATGCTTCAATTGAACTTGTGAGACTCAATATTGAATTCTTTATTGCATTTTATAACATACTAGCTTCTGCCCACGACTTCGTCCGCGTGAAATTGTTTACACAAAGTAGAGCGCCAAACTTCTTGTTTTTTTTGGTGGGAAGTCATTTAATAACGTCTTCTGCTCTGGATGGAGCGGGAGGGCATGTCAGACTTTTACTAATTAAAAACCCACCCGTGTTCTTTCAGTTGTCTGTGCCAATGCCAAGGCAACGGTAACTCTTTCAAACAATTGCACGACTCTGGCAGAAAACGCTTACGTTCTACTTCGAACCCTACAACTCGTGGGTCGGTGCTGTTACCATTAGGATACAGCTCTCGAGATTTCCCTATCTCAAATACTAAACCAATTTTAGAAAAAGACATGATTTGATTTTTACATGTTTTATTTTTAACATGCAAGGGTATGTAGTATGTATGTTCTATGACAGTTTGTTAAGGGCAAATCTTGCGAGCTGAATAAAAATCACTTCCTTTGAGCTGATATTTCACATATTGAGGATTGGCCAATTCTCAATATGTGAAATAACAGCCAATCCAGACAAAGGAATACCTTAATGGTCAACGGTACAGGCACTATATCATCATCAATAAATGTGTTTATTAAATAAGCATTTAATAGATATGGGTGTACTATGAGTACCCCATTCAATTTGGGAAATACAGGCGAAATGTTACGTTATACTAAGTATGATCATCATCATCATCATCATCATTAGCCATAAGGCGTCCACTGCTGGACACAGGCCTCCCATAATTGTCCACTGCTGGACACAGGCCTCCCATAATTGCCCCGGGGCTTTACCATAATCGCCACCTTTTTTTTTGTTTGAGAACTCTTTAAATAACGTCTCCCGCTCTGGATGGAGCGGAAAGGCGTGTCAGACTTTTACTGACTAAAACCCACCCGTGTTCTTTCAGTTGTCCATATGCCAGAGCCACGGTAACTCTTTGACCCTGGCAGGACAGATCTCGCGACCCTGGCAGGATAATCGCCACCCTTGCCAGGTGGGTTGGCGATCGCAGTATGGTGGTAAAATGCATAGAGAACACTGCTGTCCATTCTCTAGTATGTCCTTTAGTCGCCTTTTACGACACCCACGGGAGGAAATGGGGTAATGCTATTCTTTACGGCCGGCACCACACGGATCCAAGTACTATAGTCCAATCTAAAGTCTAACAGTACAGTCGACTACTCTTTGGTGGTAACACTTTAACCTTGACCTGACAAAGTACGAAGTTTCAATAGATTGCGAGATCGGTTTAAACTGGTTTAGTTACCACTGATGACTGGTCTAGATATCTATATATTGCCAATGAAAATATAAACGGTTACAATAGCACAAACACGGAGCTGGTAGCTCGTGTGTGCATCCATTAGTGAGAGATGAGTTTGTTCGGCGACAGACTATTGTAAGCGCGCCCAGTCCCGCGCTACAAATTACTTTAGTGTAGAAGGTTGGTTTCGTACAACGAGCCAAAGCAAACTCACACATATTGGTACTTGATATACGTATAAAGGGATCACGTCTATTAGGGAATTTCTAGATTTTAAGACAAATGGGAAAGTTACATGAGATGAAAATTAAATGTGACAATTTGTAATTTAATTATTTTTCTTTGGCTTGTGTAATTTCTTTTGACATTTGTAATTTAATTATTTTTCTTTGGCTTGTGTAATTTCTTTTGACATTTGTAATTTAATTATTTTTCTTTGGCTTGTGTAATTTCTTTTGACATTTGTAATTTTAATTTTAATTATTTTTCTTTGACATTTGTAACTTAATTAGTTTTTTTTGACTTTGGTAATTTAATTCTTTTTCTGTGAAATTTGTAATTTATTTCTTTCCCTTTGACAATTGTAATTTAATTATTTTTCTTTGACATTTGTAATTTAATATGTAGGCAATTTTTTTGACATTGCAATTTAATTATTTTGTTTAAAGTTATAAAATTAGAATCATCATTATTATCACAAAATTTGCATGCCGAGTTTAGTTGGCGGAATATGAAGAACTATTGAGTGTGTTATAAAATTTGTAAAATA
Source organism: Aporophyla nigra (assembly GCA_947507805.1). Taxonomy (NCBI): domain Eukaryota; kingdom Metazoa; phylum Arthropoda; class Insecta; order Lepidoptera; family Noctuidae; genus Aporophyla; species Aporophyla nigra. The sequence continues at coordinate 3,063,558 of OX382291.1, read as the reverse complement.
CCATATTTCAGGCAAATAAATTAATCTAATCTAATCTATAGCGAATTTAAGCACACTTGAGGCTGGAATTTAACAGATATAAACTGAGATCGTAGCCTCTTATGTGAATCAATTTGATAATCTTTATCTATTTTTCCAGACAAAAGACCTCTTTTTGCGACATGAGGCTGCCCAAATCACCGTGATTTCACGCATGCATCAGATTACTGCGGCCTTCACAAGGTTACCGACCACTTTGTGATATGCCTTCTAAAGCTAGTCTTACGGTACGCGGTCGCTACTCTAGAGCCTTCTGGCTCCATCGATCGTCTGTTCTGCGAGCAATGTACCCTGTCTACTGCCACATAATTTTAGCAGTTCTTTGGGCTATGTTGGTCACCTTGGTACCCCTGCGGATCTCTTCATTTCCGATTAGATTACAGAGAGAACCTCCAAGCATAGCCGTCGTCATTGCCCTTTGGGTAACGTTTAGCCTTGTAATGACGCCTATTTTGAGCATGTTGTAGTCTTATTGGATGATGTTAATGATAATATCATCCTGATTCAATTTTTTAAGTACCTAAGGTTACCGTCGAGTTTCTTTCTACTATCACTCACTTCAGCCGTAAGACGTCCACTGCTGGACTTAGGCCTCCCCCAATTTCCCCGGCTTTGCCATAATCGCCACGCTTGGCAGGCGGGTTGGCGATCGCAGTATGGTGGTAAAATGCATAGAGAACGCTGCTGCCCAAACTCTAGTAAGTCCTTTAGTCGCCTTTTACGACACCCACAGGAAGAAATGGGGTGGTGTTATTCTTTACGTCCGGCTAGCTTTTACCAGCGGCTTCGCCCGCGTGGAAGTCGGAAATTGTCCCGCAGGAACGTACTTCCGGGATAAAAAATACCCTATGTGTTAATCTAGGTTATAAGCTATTTGTGTGCAAAATTTCATCTAAATCCAATCAGTCGTTTTTACGTGAACGAGTAAGAAACATCCAGACATCCATACTTACAAACTTTCACATTCATAATATTTTGTAAATTTTCCTAATTTGCTGTTAGAGACTATAACAATAACACTGACGGAGTGTTTGTATTCATGCTAGATAATAATTAAATGAATAATACAATCGTTTAAATCAAATCATCACAAACATGAAAACGTATCGAAGCGTCAGAACTACACATCCGTATGGTGTATTTAACAAAACTTTTTACATATCATGGTCTGTTAAGCCTGAAAAATCACACAGACATACGAATAAGTTTTTTTCAGGTGTTGTGGTGAGTCGCGAGTTGTATTCCTGCGGTTGAAAGCAAATTAATATTATCACTAACGCACTAAAACATCTATCACATTAAGAGGTACTGAAAAGAAAAATGTTCAAATCCATCCAAACTCACGTGTGTCTAATAAACGCTTGTCATTTTAATGCGCTTCTAGAGATTATAAGAACAACACTAGCGGAGCATAGTAAAAGCGAGTGTTTGTCAGATTGTGGGATGATTGTATGGTTGTGTACAAGCTAGATAATAACGAAATGAATAATATAATAATTTAGATCAAATAATGGTTTACATGAAAACGTAACGAAGCGTAGAAAATTCACATCGGCATTTAACAAAACTTTTTTCATATCATGGTCTGTTAAGCCTGAACAATCACACAGGCTTACAGAGCATGATACGAATAAGTTTTTGTCAGGTGGTGTGGTGAGTCGTTAGTCGTATTCCTGCGGTTGAAAGGAAATTAATATATTATCAACACAACAAACATATAAACATAACATATTATTAACACAACAACAAACATAATATATTAAATTATTAATATAATATATTATTAACACAACAACACATAGATCACATAAAAAGGTACTGAAGAGGAAAACCTTCAAAGCCATCCAAGTTCGAATGTCTCTATTAAACACTTGCCAATATAATATATGCCTCGCTTGTAACTACAACAATAACACTAGTGAAGCATGGTAAAGGCGAGTGTTTGTTAGATTGTGGGATGTTTGTCCGGTTGTGTACATGCTAAATACGAACGAAATGAATAGTACAATAATTTAAATCAAATTAGGGCTCACATAAAAAAGTATCGAATCGTAGAAACTTCACATCCGCATGTTGTATTTAACAAAACTTTATTCGTATCTTGGTCTGTTGAACCAGAAAAATTACACAGGCTTAAAGAGCAAGATACGAATAAGAATTGATCAGGTGGTGTGGTGAGTTGCCGTTGTATTCTCTAAATCAAATCCTCACACACATGAAAACGTATCGAAGCGTAGAAAACTCCGAATCCTCATGTTGTATTTAACAAAACTTTTTTCAAATCATGATCACTCAAACCTGAACAATCACACAGGCTTTCAGAGCATGATAAGAATAAGTTTTTGTCAGCTGGTATGGTGAGTCGCCAGTTGTATTTCTGCGGTTGAAAGGAAAATAATATTATCATTAGCATGCAAAGACATAGATTATATAAAAAGGTACTGAAAAGAAAATCTTCAAATCCATCCAACCTCGAATGTGTCTAATAAATACTTGCCAATATAGTATAGTTACTTGGCAAGAGCATTATTAACATTAGCATTCTTAATCATTGACGATAATTTAAAAATAACAGACGACTTATTCTTGCTGATAAAAGAGAAATAAAAAACTTTTTAACAAAAAAAAAAAACAACAAACTTCCTTAAAAAGACTACAAAGAGAAAAATAACTTTAATTTCGGAAGACGGTGTCTTAGGATCTGTATTTATGGTTTTTTTGCCACCGACTTCCGAAATTAAAGTTATTTTTCACTTTGTAGTTTTTAAGGAAGTCGGTTGTTTTTTTTTGTAAAAAAGTTTTTATTTTTAAATTTTTGTTGTGATATTCACCCCGAACTAATTCCAAACAAACAATGCATATTTATGCGATAGCAGAAATCGCGGTTGATTTGCTGTCATTTTTTAAAGAGTTCTGGTGTCTGTCTCCGGAACTCATCATCAGATCTATATGAAAATTATATGGAACCATTTCGGAATAAACCTCTTTCGAACAAAAAAAATAATTATGCAAATTCGTCTATATACGACGGAGTTATGGCCGAACATACATAAAAAAAAAAACATATAAACATCCGAATTGAGAACCTCCTCCTTTTTGAAGTCGGTTAAAAATCAACTGTAAACAGTGTATATAAAAACATACTTACGTATACTTTGTGATGATTTCAGTAGAATAGCTGTAATAGCTCCGTACAATAATAAGAAGCCTGATGCTTGTGAGAGTAGAAACTCTACTCAATGATGTATGTAGCGAAGGCCAACGGTTATTAGCTACGAAAGTGGATCATAACACGTTGGCAACTAAGAACCCCATAACCTTTGCTACTAGGAAGTAGCAACGGAGATGACTGCGATACTGGTAGAAATAAAAATGAAACAATTAGGTATCTAGAAGTATGCTGCTGCACGACATAAGTACCTATGCAAAGATATTTATTTCAGACTCTGAAAGATTTCTTGTCACACATAATATTAACATTACACCAATATTTAACACCACAATAATACAAAAGAGATATTAGACACGCGCAACTGACCAAAAGTAACTAATCATGTAGAAAAATAAAAATGAATCGGTCGTTAAAATGAGAAAATACAAATATTATACATACTAAAGCATCGATCACGTGTAGGGAAAACGTAGAAGATAGTTAAATTCACCACAATTGACACCGAAGCTCCGATTTTGACGTGAAACACAAATATGCCAGTGTATTTTAAATAACAAACACTTGACATTTCTTTGCTCGTAACTGGACGTCACTTAAGCAATTACTCCCAGAAGTTGTTTACTGCAGTGTTCTAGCTGTAAAAAAAATGTTTATCTCGTGAAACTGGACACATGTTATCTATACATCTATACAAATAAATAAAATTGGAGTGTCTGTTTATAATATTAAGATAACCACTTTTTACTAAGTGTATATGTATAAATACACGGTACATATACCAAAACAACATTTTTTACAATTTTCGCCTGTCTGTCTGTTTGGTCCAGCTAATCTCTGAAATGGCTGGACCGATTTTGACGGGACTTTCACTGGCAGATAGCTAATGTAACAAGGAGTAACTTAGGGAGTCGCAGTCTTCTTACTCTGAACACTATTACTTTTATTTTAAGAACACCAACACACATGATGTTCTCATAAACTATGAATCCATAAGTAATATGAATTATAATCCTACTTACTACTAATATTATAAATGTGAAAATATGTATGTTTTTTTTGGATGGGAAATCATCAAATGACTTCTCCCGCTCTGGGCGGAGCGTGTCAGACTTTTACTGACTAAAAACCACCCGTGTTCCTTCAGTTGCCCATGTGCCAGAGTCACGGTATCTCTTTCGGACAATCTCGCGACCCTGGCAGGCATCGGTCCTAGCAGACGCCTACAGTGCTGCTGACATCTCTTTGAGGCGCGCGTGGAACAGTACGCGCCGTCGACCCGAGCCTGGTCCTTAGGGGCGGCGAGCTACCCATTGCTCGCCGCCCGCAAGCCCGCGCCTACGGTGGCCGGGAGTCTGCTATTGACTCCCGACGCCCGGAGCGTCTCCTCCTGCGGCGGCTAGGGACGTGAGGGCGCAGAGACTGCCACTCCCTCACGCTCCCCGCCTCCTCCTTCGCGAGCATTACTGCTTCGCAGAAGGAGGTGACGGCTTCCCATGCCCTCTCGCTTCGTACCATGGCTCGCACCAGGGCCGGTCGCCGCCGCCGATCGCCTCCACGAGGACACGGTGGTGCTCCGCCCAGGCAGGGCACACCTCCACCGTGTCCTCCAGACGATCCTCGCAATGGAAACACCCGGGCGCTTCCTCCCGCTTTATCCTGAACAGGAACCCACCGTAGCACCCATGCCCGGTGAGAACCTGAAATATGTATGATTGGGTGTTTATTTCTCAATCACGCAAAAATGGCTGAATAGATCTGGATCGAAAGTAGCACACAGAGTATATATTACCTATATAACCTGGATTAACACATTCTTACCGCGGTAGTACATCCTCTTGCGTTAATTTCCGACACCCACGCGGGCGAAGCCGCGGGCAAAAGCTAGTTACAAATAAGACTAATCTACTCATCTCAAATCCGCCAAAAGTTTTCGTCGGCACGTTTGTTATCGCTCAATATGAACTAGCACGACCTTCCCGGGATGAAGTTATCAACGAAGCTGTACCTGTAAAACCAACGCTACTGTAAAAACAAGCGCTACCGTTACCTAACATAGGTGCTATGCTAGGTGACTCGACTTTCCGACTCGCTACAAGTCTGCGTCTGGGTGCTCCTTGTGTGGCTCCGCATCGGTGTCAGTACGGTGAAGCAGTTGACCGCCTCGGAGACCACGGCCTTGCTTCCAGCAAGAGCGCTGGTCGGCCGGCACGGCACGCCAGCATTAATGACATCATCCACCAAACGGAGTGACCATATTGCCTTGGAAGTTGGGTAGGCCTTTGGTGTGGGATGCTACCTGTGTCGATGTCGCAGTAAGATAGATAAAGCCGTAATATAGTTATATCCCTAGGGATAATATAAGTATATCACTAAACTTGGACCGTTTTATAACTATATTCCTAGTGAGTTAGTAAAGAATCGCTTTCGTATAACTATGTTACGGTATATAATTATATCCCTAGGGATATAACTATATTACGACTTTATCTATCTTACTGCGACATCGACACCCTCACGCCATCCCATCTTTTTAGCACGGCAGGCTGTACTGGTGCGGCTGCTGCAGGTGCAGAAAACCTCAAATGGCGAAAATATAACAACCTTATTGGGAGCTACATATGTTTGAGCCATTTGGGGTTAAAACACTAGGGCCGTGGGGTCCGAGTGCTCATCGAGAATTCCGGGACATCGCCAAGCGGTTGGTTGACTCTTCACGTGACCAAGGCTGGACGTTGGCTGGCCTATTTTTAGGTCAAAGAATCAGCATTGCCATCCAACGTGGCAACGTTGCCAGCCTTCTGGGCACTTTTTCCACCGACTGCGATGCGGACGAACTCTTTGATGCCCCGTGAGCGCTTCCCTTTTTAACCGACTTCAAAAAGGAGGTGGTTCTCAATTCGGATGTTTATACATATTTTTTTTATCTATGTTCGGCCATAACTCCGTCATATATAGACGGATTTGCAAAATTCTTGTTTGAAAGGGGTTAATTCCGAAATAGTCTCATATACATTTCATATGGATCTGATGATGAGTTCCAGAGATAGACACCGGAACTCTTTAAAAAATGACAGCAAATCAACCGCGATTTCTGCTATCGCATAAATATGCATTGTTTGTTTGGAATTAGTGCGGGGTGGATACCACAATTAAAAATTTAAAAATAAAAACTTTTTTCCAAAAAAAAAACAAACGACTTCCTTAGAAACACTACAAAGTGCAAAATAACTTTCATTTCGGAAGTCGGTGGCAAAAAAACCATAAATACAGATCCTAAGACACCGACTTCCGAAATTAAAGTTATTTTTCACTTTGTAGTGTTTTTAAGGAACTCGGTTGTTTTTTTTTTGGTTTTTTTTTTACCTTTATTTAATTGTTCATAATATATTTATTTTGTGTTAGTTTCTGTATTGTATTAAAGACCAATTAAAACCAATAAAAAAATTATGAAACTTTAAATCCAAACATTTAAAACTTGAACCGAAAAGTTATAAACAAGACACTGTTACTAAATAACATCGGTTTCCGTATAAACGGACATTTCGTATAATGCCACAAAATTAGTTAGTGTGTTCTTCTTAGTCTTATTTTTATTAAATTTTTTGTTTTGGAGTTTCTTTCATTTACCATTATCTCAGTTGCAGAGAAGGTAGTTCAACTCACCACAAGTGTCGCCGGTGATTCCGTTTTATTGCTATTAGTAAACAAATTACTGGACGTTTCTTTGCTGATTTTAGATATTTCTGCTCTGAACTAGTTTTTTCTTGAAGCAGAATTTGTGCTGATGATCTTTCCCTGAGCTGATTTCTGTTTTCTTTTAAGAAGGCTTTATCTTGGAATGAATCTTATCGCTCGACTCTTGCAATACCTTGCAAACGTTCATTTGTAGGTTTCTTGATAATCAATTAAATTGTGTACCGGTTTTAGGAGGCTTAAAATCCTCCTAAGACCGAAGCACAATTTAAAGGATTGCTGTCCTTACTATCAGATCACGGAATGGTTTGCAGTAAGTAGCTAGTTGCTGTGTAGTATTTCTCATTATTTTGCTTGTTGTCCTTGATAAAACATGAAGACTTAAATTCAATCAAATGGGTGCACTGGGTTAAACTCAATCATCGGGCTTTCTATCTGTTACGTTTTAATTTCTTAACGGCTCGTCAGGATTAGATAAAATGCATATTTGTAAAGTAAAAGCTCTGACGTGTGAATCCAAAACACTGTATCTCAGAAATACCTATTTTGAGAAAAGGGCTTTCGACATGCATCAGCGATCAATGCCTTAAGATTTGGCTGTCCACTCTTTCCGACACCACGCTCAGAAGCGTGTTGGTGCTACCCTTTATCCGAGACCATAGGGAGGCTGTTCTTTTGCGAAGAACTGCCTGCAAGCCATCTGTGCCGTGGTTGGCAAACATGCCGGAAGCACTGCACTGCCATGGGAGCTCCGGAACGCGTTGTTATACTGGATGCGCAGAGCATTGCCAGCTTTTTTAGTGTAACTGCTCCACAGATTGCACGTGTATAATGTTTGGCAATAGATTTTGAAGAGTGTGACTTTAACGTCACGGGAGCATCGCGCAAACCTGCGAGAAAGCATATTACCCCTTACCGACCATGCCCTGCGCTCCCTATCCATGTCCATATCGTCACTTAGTTTCTCATTGACCCAGTGACCCAAGTACTTAATATATACTAAACATAATAGTTAAAAAAATTATAATATACTTAATATAATAGTTTAAAAAACTAAAAAACACGATAAACACGCAGTGTAGTTTATGACGGATGTCAGCGTAGTTTTCGAAGACAGTTTTATTTTCTAAAATAAAAGAATTATTCTAAAATAATAGGAGCCTAAGTTACTCCTTGTTACATCAGCTATCTGCCTGTCAAAATCGGTCTAGCCATTTCAGAGATTAGCAGGAACAAACAAACAGACAGACAGGCAACAAGACAAAAATTGTAAAAAATGTTGTTTTGGTGTATGTACCGTGTATAGGTACATCCATATACACTTCGTAAAAAGTGGTTATCTTAATATTAAAAACAGACACTCCAATTTTATTTATTTGCATAGATAAGTGATCATTTCTATAAAATATAACCTATTTAGTAGATTTGGGCAGAAGCCCAATTGCTTGATGCCCAGGGTTTTTCTTCCACTCCTGCGCTGATGCAATCATCTCCGCAGGAATGGAAGAACATGCACCAATGTGCAACGAAGGACCTGAAGATTATCGATCCACAACGTGGGTTATGGATTACACGTTCTAGAACCTGATAATCCCCAGAACCTTCGATACTATGCAGTGGCGATAGCGCTCCCTGTGTCCCTGGTAGAATTAAATTGGACTTATTAGGTACTTGGATGTATGCTGCTGTATGACATATGTAACCACTACAACAACCATTCGAGTGAGTGTAAATGAAAATACAACGACAAATACAACGTGAAGAAAGTGACACATCCCGAAAACTCTTTAAGGTTTGTGCGAATTATGCAAGAACGACAAATCTCCGCTTGTGAGTCCGCATTTATGCAGAATTGAGTGTCTGGTTTCGTTCCTGCAGATGAAAAGAGAGTTAACCATTATCATTCACAAACTTTAATAAAAGCTGACTACCATTTATTTTTAATTATATCAATAGTTACTATTTTATAAACAGCTAAACATATAATAAATTGATTATTATTTCTATAAAATAATGATGTGCTGCTTTTGCCCAATCGCTTGATGTCCATGGATTTTCTTGCACTCCAACGCTGATGATTGGTGTAACGAAGGATCTGAAGATTATCGGGCAGTTACGTGGGTCATAGGTTACACGATGTAGAACCTGATAATCTCCAGAACCTTCGAAACTATGCAGTGGCAATAGTTATCCCTGTGTCCCTGGTAGAATTAAATTGGACTTATTAGGTACTTGGATGTATGCTGCTGTATGACATATGTAACCACTGCAACAACCATTCGAGCGAGTGTAAATGAATATTCATTAAAACACCTTACTGAGAACTGGCAGAACTGACACGGGCCTATAATTGTTTGGTTCTTTACTATCACCGGATTTAAACAAAGGAACTACTTTGCTGTGTTTCATCAGATCCGGAAAGACTCCTTGGTCTACACTGGTGTTAAATATGAAAGCTAAATAGGGTGCAATGGTTTCAATAATAGAACTACAAAATTTGACAGACATTCCCCAAAGATCTTCTGTTGATTTAATTTTAAGATCTTTAAAAGCTTTTATAATAGCCTGGGGGTTAGTATGCTTTCATAACATCAATCACATAATTAGCATGAAAACATTCTAAACGTACCGATAAATCTTCAAATCCATCCCATCACAATGTGTATATAACATACACTCGCCTGTATCATGCTTCACTGGAACAAACACAACGGCAGTTGAGTGTCTGTCTTATGCAGAATTGAGTATCTGGTTTTGTTCCTGCAGATGAAAAGAGAGTAACCATTATCATTCACAAACTTTAATAAAAACTGACTACTATTTGTTTCTAATTATATCAATAGTTACTATTTTATAAACAGCTAAACATATTATAAATCGGTTATTATTTCTATAAAATAATGATGTGCTGCTTTTGCCCAATCGCTTGATGTCCATGGATTTTCTTCCACTCCAACGCTGATGATTGGTGTAACGAAAGATCTGAAGATTATCGAGCAGTTACGTGGGTTAGGTTACACGTTCTAGAACCCGATAATCTCCAGAACCTAAGAAACTATGCAGTGGCAATAGTTATCCCTGTGTCCCTGGTAGAATTAAATTGGACTTATTAGGTACTTGGATGTATGCTGCTGTATGACATATGTAACCACTACAACAACCATTCGAGTGAGTGTAAATGAAAATACAACGACAAATACAACGTGAAGAAAGTGACACATCCCGAAAACTCTTTAAGGTTTGTGCGAATTATGCAAGAACGACAAATCTCCGCTTGTGAGTCCGCATTTATGCAGAATTGAGTGTCTGGTTTCGTTCCTGCAGATGAAAAAACTTTTTTGCAAAAAAAAACAACCGACTTCCTTAAAAACACTACAAAGTGAAAAATAACTTTAATTTCGGTAGTCGGTGTCTTAGGATCTGTATTTATGGTTTTTTTGCCACCAACTTCCGAAATTAAAGTTATTTTTCACTTTGTAGTGTTTTTAAGGAAGTCGGTTGTTTTTTTTTGCAAAAAAGTTTTTATTTTTAAATTTTTAGTTGTGGTATTCACCCTGCACTAATTCCAAACAAACAATGCATATTTATGCGATAGCAGAAATCGCGGTTGATTTCCTGTCATTTTTTAAAGAGTTCCGGTGTCTGTCTCCCGAACTCATCATCAGATCTATATGAAAATTATATGGGACCATTTCGGAATAAACCCCTTTCGAACAAAAAAAGAATTTTGCAAATCCGTCTATATATGACGGAGTTATGGCCGAACATACATAAAAAAAAAAAAAAAAAAAAAAAAAAAACATATAAACATCCGAATTGATAACCTCCTCCTTTTTGAAGTCGGTTAAAAAGAGAGTTAACCATTATCATTCACAAACTTTAATAAAAGCTGACTACCATTTATTTTTAATTATATCAATAGTTACTATTTTATAAACAGCTAAACATATAATAAATAGATTATTATTTCTATAAAATAATGATGTGCTGCTTTTGCCCAATCGCTTGATGTCCATGGATTTTCTTCCACTCCAAAGCTGATGATTGGTGTAACGAAGGATCTGAAGATTATCGGGCAGTTACGTGGGTCATAGGTTACACGATGTAGAACCTGATAATCTCCAGAACCTTCGAAACTATGCAGTGGCAAGAGTTATCCCTGTGTCCCTGGTAGAATTAAATTGGACTTATTAGGTACTTGGATGTATGCTGCTGTGTGACATATGTAACCACTGCAACAACCATTCGAGCGAGTGTAAATGAATATTCATTATAACATACAGTTCCTAGCCTACGACCTGTTACCATGGATTCAGTTCGTGATCCTGATCCTGTATTGAAATTTTTTGTCGGTAGCAATACATTTTCAAACTCATCCAAGCAGAAGTGTATCTAACATACACTAGTTCGTTTCATGCTCAGTATGGTTAATCAGCCACAAACTGAGCATGAATCAAGCTAGTGTCTGTTAAATAGTGAAGCGATCATTCAGTTGAATTCCTGCAGATAATAAGTAAGCATAGTAATAACACGTGTTGTCTGAAAATAAAAAACTAATTATTCAGATTTCATAACATCAATCACATAATTAGCATGAAAACATTCTAAAAGTACCGATAAATCTTCAAATCCATCCCATCACAATGTGTATATAATATACACTCGCCTGTATCATGCTTCACTGGAACAAACACAATGGCAGTTGAGTGTCTATCTTATGCAGAATTGAGTATCTGGTTTTGTTCCTGCAGATGAAAAGAGAGTAACCATTATCATTCACAAACTTTAATATAAACTACTACCATTTGTTTCTAATTATATCAATAGTTACTATTTTATAAACAGCTAAACATATTATAAATCGGTTATTATTTCTATAAAATAATGATGTGCTGCTTTTGCCCAATCGCTTGATGTCCATGGATTTTCTTCCACTCCAACGCTGATGATTGGTGTAACGAAGGATCTGAAGATTATCAGGCAGTTACGTGGGTCATAGGTTATACGATGTAGAACCTGATAATCTCCAGAACCTTCGAAACTATGCAGTGGCAATAGTTATCCCTGTGTCCCTGGTAGAATTAAATTGGACTTATTAGGTACTTGGATGTATGCTGCTGTATGACATATGTAACCACTGCAACAACCATTCGAGCGAGTGTAAATGAATATTCATTATAACATACATTTCCTAGCCTACGACCTGTTACCATGGATTCAGTTCGTGATCCTGATCCTGTATTGAAATTTTTTGTCGGTAGCAATACATTTTCAAACTCATCCAAGCAGAAGTGTATCTAACATACACTAGTTCGTATCATGCTCAGTATGATAAATCAGCCACAAACTGAGCATGAATCACAGTTAGTGTCTGTTAAATAGTGAAGCGATAATTCAGTTGAATTCCTGCAGATAATAAGTAAGCATAGTAATAACATGTGTTGTCTCACTGGACAGAAAGCTGTGCTGCTGGGGAGTTTGTTGGCCACTTCTTCTTCCCAGCCAAAGCACTAGGAAGTGCGCGACGGGTGGGCGTTTTTGGGGGGACTGTCTTTTGTAATTTTGACGTTCGAAAAGTGCTGATCCTCAGCCTAATTTGAATAAATGACTTTTGATTTTGATTTGATTTGTCTGAAAAAGAAAAACTAATTATTCAGATTTCAAAACATCAATCACATAATTAGCATGAAAACATTCTAAAATTACCGATAAATCTTCAAATCCATCCCATCACAATGTGTATATAATATACACTCGCCTGTATCATGCTTCGCTGGAACAAACACAACGGCAGTTGAGTGTCTGTCTTATGCAGAATTGAGTGTCTGGTTTCGTTCCTGCAGATGAAAAGAGAATAACCATTATCATTCACAAACTTTAATAAAAGCTGACTACCATTTGTTTCTAATTATATCAATAGTTACTATTTTATAAACAGCTAAACATATTATAAATCGGTTATTATTTCTATAAAATAATGATTTGCTGCTTTTGCCCAATCGCTTGATGTCCATGGATTTTCTTCCACTCCAACGCTGATGATTGGTGTAACGAAGGATCTGAAGATTATCGAGCAGTTACGTGGGTTAGGTTACACGTTCTAGAACCCGATAATCTCCAGAACCTAAGAAACTATGCAGTGGCAATAGTTATCCCTGTGTCCCTGGTAGAATTAAATTGGACTTATTAGGTACTTGGATGTATGCTGCTGTATTACATATGTAACTGATGGAGGTTGTATACCTACATGACAGTGTTTCAATATTCGAGTAAAACCGTTTAGAATATGTCACTTGAAACTGTTCCGTCAAGGAGAAAAAGTCGTTGTATATTCATTGATTTAAATAGTAAAGATACGGTCGTCCGAACATTTGACGGACGCGGTCGCCCAACAAAAAACACTAACGCCATCTATTAGAACTAGTATGAACTACGATGTCAATCCGCGTGGTCTGCTCCTAGACGTAACCTTGTAAGAGGGGGGTGTGGTATTTTTCGAGGTACAAAGAAATAAAAAAAAACCTTTTATTTTTGAAAATTTATATTTGTTGCAGTTTGTTGGTGTTATTAAGTTTTCATTAGCCTTCGAACAAAACAATTGTTTTAAATTATTTATAGTAATATTCTATCTTTCCATTTCATCAGCTACAACGAGCGCCGCTGCAAAGTTATGTCGTACTTTTACGCGGCTTCGCTTCGTCTTTGTCAAAGGTTGAGACAAATATAAAAGAAAATTGTTTTAAATAATGTTAGCAGTGGATATAATGACATATTTTTAACTTACCGGTGATATTAAATGTTATCATTTTTTTTATTGTGCTTTTTGTCGTAGTTCACGCAACCCTTCACGGCACAACTTGGCATTTTTGCTTGCAAAATATACGACCGTTCCGAAGACAGCCGATCGCGTTCTAGTTCACTTCGATAAAGGGAAGACCATTTTGGGACCAAGTTCGAGGCGTCATTGTAACATGCGGTCCGCCCTGTCCTTACGCAGTAATATAATATGTCAATGTGTATATTATAATAATTGTGGTGTTAATAAACGTGTTCGATCCAAATAGCCTCTTGATTTCAAAAGGTTATGGGCCCAGCTCCAGGCTCCAAAAACGCCTAGAAGCTAGAACACAATACATACCTACTAGTAAGTATCTTAAAAAGGTGTTAGTTGTAAAATTCTCGTCATGGCAGAAGAACATTCAGGTTCAATTTGTGGAATAAGAAAATTGAATGGTGCTGAGGACTTCGCTAATTGGAAATTTGTGGTGAGGAATTACTTAGAGTCCAAAAACTGGTTCAAGGTAATTGAAGCTACAGAGATAACAGCTGAATTGAAAGATACTGACAGGAAGGCACGAACGACGTTATGTTTACTACATGCAGGATGTTTCGCACATGTGTATAGTGCGAAGACAGCACGTGAAGTTTGGGTGAGTCTCAGCGAGACTTACGAAGACAAGGGTCGGGGCAGACGAATCAGATTGCAACGAGAGTTATGGCAATGCCGACTAGAAAATTGCGAAATCATGGAAACATATATTTCTAAAATAATTTGTTTGGCACAACAACTTGCAGACGTTGATGCAAAAATCTCTGACGAGTGGATAATTTCTATATTATTAAGCGGTTTATCGTCTGATTACAACCCATTTATAATGGCGATAGACAATGGCGGAAAAGAAGTTAAACTTGAGCAGTTAAAATCAAAGTTGATGCAAGAATCAAGCCGACAGATTGAAAATGGTCAGAATAGAGAGCAAGCTCTAGTTACAACGGCGCAAAATAAAAAGAAGTTTGAAAAGATAAAGGCATTTATATTCAAGTGCTTCAAATGTCATAAAGAAGGTCATAAAGCATCTGAATGCAAAGTCATTAAGAGAGCGAATCCATGCTTGAGTATGGCGAACACGGTGAAAAAGGACCGATGGTACTTGGACAGTGGCTGCTCGAACCACATGACGAACGATGCCGAAAAATTGTTGAATTACAAAAGGCAACATAATGATTTAAAGATAAAAGTTGCAAACCGGGAAGAAATGAAAGTTATAGGAATAGGGAATGCCATTCCGAAAGTAAATAATACCACTGATTTTCTATTAACGAATGTTTATCATGTTCCCGGACTTTCTATGAATTTAATTTCAGTAAGCGATCTTGTAAAGAAGGAGTTCGCTGTAAAATTTGACAAAAAAGGTTGCTCTATTAAAAATAAAACGGACCAAATAGTAGCAACGTGCAAAGAGGTTGATGGAATTTTCGAGTTGATTGAAAAAGAAAATTGTGTTGTCAACTTGATTTTGTCAAATGAAATTTTGTCAAATATTTGGCATAGAAGATTAGCTCATTTGGGACAAAACTATATGAATTCATTGAAAAATATGGTGACTGGAAGTGATAAAATTGAACCATGTGTTCCGTGCATAAATGGAAAAACTTGTAAGAGCTCTATCAAAAATCAAGGTACACGAGCGAAAGAGGTTTTGGAAATTGTACATAGTGATTTATGCGGACCGATAGAAGAACCATCATTCAGTGGATCTCGATATATGCTGTTGTTTATCGACGATTATACGCGTAAGACGCATGTTTACTTCTTGAGAAATAAGAGTCAAACCCTCGATAAATTTCGTGAATATAAAGCGGAAGTGGAGAAGCAGACAGGAAAGTCGATAAAGTGTCTCAGATCTGACAATGGTAAAGAATTCTGTAACCAAGCCATCGATAAGATTTTAAGATCAGCTGGTATAAAGCATCAGAAGACGGTTCCTTATACGCCTGAGCAAAATGGGGTGGCTGAAAGGGCGAACAGAACTATCATAGAAAAAGCAAGAACGTTGCTATGTGAGGCCAAACTTAGTAAAAAGTATTGGGCCGAAGCGGCATGTACAGTAGTATATTTAAAAAATAGAAGCCCGACTAAGGCAGTCATGAATAAATTACCTGAAGAACTTTGGTCAGATAAGAAAGTAGACTTGAGTCATTTGAAAATTTTCGGTTGTCAAGCATATGCATTGAAACCTAAACAGAAACGGCAAAAGCTTGATATGAAGACTGAAGAAATGATTTTCATCGGCTATAGTGAAACTAGTAAAGGTTATCGACTGATGAACCCAAAAACGGGTCAAATAACATTCTCAAGAAATGTTAAATTCTTGGAAAATGTTTTTCCTGGAGATGGTACCGACATGAAGAAGAACACAGTCGTTCCTATTGATATAGAGGAGGAACGGATAGAACCTGTGGTTGAAAGTGGTGCGTCTAGTAATTATATAGGTACACGATGAAGAGGAGTTTCATGAAGCGGAGTGTATTGACATTGAGGTGGCTGCGACGCCTGATGAGACGGTTGCTACCACGAGCAGTACAGCGGAACCAGAACGAAGATACAATCTTCGTGAGCGCAAGCTTGTTATTTATAATGCTATCGCGCAAACTGATGGCGATCCAATAACAATAGAAGAAGCATTGGCAAGGCCTGATTCTCATTTATGGCAAAATGCTATGGATGATGAAATTAAATCATTAAATGAGAATCAGACGTGGACACTAGTAGATTTACCACGGGATAAAAATCCAATACATTGTAAATGGGTTTTCAAAATTAAACGAGACAGTGACGGTAAAGTGTCGAAATATAAGGCCAGGCTAGTAGCTAAAGGATTTACGCAGGTACGTGGAATAGACTACAATGAAACATATTCTCCGGTCGTAAGAAGCTCAACCTTACGATTACTATTCTCATTAGCTGTAGAATATGATTGGCTCATTGACCAATGGGATGTTACAACTGCTTTCCTGTATGGCAAGCTAAAAGAGGACATCTACATGCTTCAGCCTAAGGGGGCGATTGTTAAAGGTCAAGAGGCAAAGGTATGTAAATTGCAAAGATCGTAATATGGACTCAAACAAGCGTCAAACGTTTGGTTCCATGAGCTAGATCAGGAGATATACAATTTAGGCTTTGTACAATCGAAAATAGAACCTTGTCTTTATCAAAAGGTGTTTAGCGATGGCAATAGAATAGCGGTAGTCATATATGTTGATGACATTTTTATATTTTATTCCAAAAATAACGAAACCGAGAAGCAGAAATTAAAAAATGGTTTGCTTAAAAGGTTTAAAGTTAAGGATTTAGGTCCTGCTAGACACGTGTTAGGCATGAGACTTAGGAGAGATAAAAGTGCGATTTATCTTGATCAAGAACAGTACGTTCTTAATGTTTTGAAAGATTTTGATATGACGGATTGTAAATCAGTCATTACCCCAATGGAAGTAGGTCTCAAATTAGAGAAAGCTTCAGATTTTGGTTGTAAGTTGCCATATCAGATTCTCATAGTTTGTCTTAATTATTTAGCTCAAAGTACTAAGCCTGATATCGCGCACGCTGTTAGTGTTTTGTCACAATTTAATTCATGTTACGATGAATTACATTTTAAAAGTGCTAAACGGGTTCTTAGATATTTAAAGGGGACGTCAAACTTTGGACTAACTTTTAAGAAAACAGGTAATCTAGAATTAAATGGCTACGTAGACGCGGACTGGGGTGGGTCATATGTAGGGCATGCAAAACCGGTTTTCCGGTTTTTCGCAAAACCGAAAGCCGGCCATTTTTGAAAACCGGTTTTGAGAGCCAAAACCGGAGCTTATTGAGTAACAATTAACATTTTGATTTTTATCAACATTTTTTCGAACACTCAAAAAATAATTAATTTTGAGGCATCAAATGTATCCGAACCGAACACAGCCTGCATCCACCCACTTACACGCCTCCCTCCACTACCCCCGCACCCCGCACCCGTAACCCGCCAGCCTGCGCCTGCGTTGTTGCAGTAATACCCTTACCAGGAGTGCAAGTGCGTGTCCGCCGCCCTCGCCTGCGACGCTAGGACAAAATGTGAGTATTTACTTAGTTATTAATTTATTATATTTTGTGTCTTTTAATGTACATTTATGTTGAGCTCGTGGATGAAACGACACGAAGGGCGCAATTACATCCAGTAGTTGCTGCGTTAGCCCGAATTATATTACATTATGGTTCACCACTTGTGACAGCAAGCAAGATTTAATTAAAACGTTTTTTATTGTTCGTGTTATATAGATAATTTTATAACTGACAAAAGTCTTTGATTCGGTTCTGTTCTGAGCCGTTTGGATTGTCGTTCTATCGAATCCCGTTCAAAGAATACGTGAATACCTATTTTGGGTAGGACTTATAGGACGACCGAACGACAATTAAACGTCAACGATATTTGTCTTGTTTGATTTACGAGAATCAAGGTACAGGTGTAATTGCGCCATAACGTAACAGTAGAATTCTTGTGCCAATTTTTCCAAGTCTTAGAGAAAATGATTTTTACAGATTTAATATATATAAAAATCAATTTCTCTAAAAATCTTAATTTGTTAATGTTTACGTTATTACTATTAATAATAATGTTTACGTTATTATAATATTTCCTTTATTAGTAATAAAGTAAAAACATTAACCAAAGTGACAGAAGATATTTTTTAACCATAGACTAGTCTAGTCACCTCTAGTGTTAACGCACCGAAATGCGCGGAATTTTAGCTAGAACCACACTATTAAAATCCGACGCCACGACGACGACAGCGACACGCGTTTTCATTGGTTAGCGTTTAAAAAGACATAACTAGATGAACTGACGCCAATCAGCATGCCTTAAGCCAGAGCCACATGGCCGACACACGATGCGACGACACGCGTCAACACGTCAAATGATGCATGCACCATTAGGCTACAGTTCTCCTAGTAGTGTAATTTTAAAACGTTTAACCAATGAAAACGCGTGTTGTCGCGTCGGGTGGCGTTTTAATGGTGTGGTTCTAGCTTTATTTGTCGTGTTGACGTGTCGTGGCATCGTGGTCAGTGCGGTACTGGCTTTAAAAATGTCTAAACTGAATGCATGGAAAAAAATGTACTACCTAATAACACACCAAAATGCATGGAATTTAAAAACATCCTAAACTAAATAAACTTCGCCCGATTCTATTTTTTTTTTCTTTTAGGTCCACTGATCACATCCAGAATTGGACCGTGTTATGCAGAAGGCAGCCATGTCGGGAAAAGTACAAACAGAGTTATAAGCATTTTCCTGTCGATGGTTGCACTTTGGTTGTATATTAATTTTCTGATTATTTTTTATTTGAGACATATTGGTACAATTGTAATTTTATTGTATCCTATCCAGAATTTCGGAACGTGGCTATATTAATATTAATAATTGCGATTTTAGACGTGGCTGTTTTATACAAAATAGCATATTTTGTAGAAATCGCAATAAAGCATAAACCAGCCATGTAATTTGGCTGTGTTTTAAAATGTGATCTGTAACTATTTAAAAGTAAAAAACAGACAAGAAAGTTTTAAGTGTAGCAGTATTGACTAAAATGATAACTACGTTCACTAAAATAATCCTAATTGTTGTATAATGTATTTATACTGTTTTTTACTTTAACTGGGTACACTTCCTTTAGGTCTTATAAAAAATCAAATAAATAAAATTATTTTGATTTGAGTAAAAACTTGGCAAGAGTATTAGAAATATTTATTTAAAAAAATATATTGAAACGTCACAAACTATTATACGCAAAATACAAATTTTCGCACTCATTCATCATCCAAAATAAAATCTAACTCAGTATTAAATCCATCAACGTCATCTTCAATAATTCCAGGTGTACATGTCAGTGTCGAGCATCTTCTGGTATTCGATGTTTTATTGATATTATATCACGGAGCTTGGGCTCTGCTATAGGTTTTCCATTTGGCTATAATTTAGATAACTGACTCTTAAAAACACCTCTTTCTGGATTGTCAGAGCCGTGAAGTCTTGATATTTTACGAGTAATATCCAAACAGTCGTAGTCTTCTTGGTCAAAATCAGACTTCATATAAATTTGATATTGGTCTCGCTTTGTTATTTTTAATTCTCTTGTTTTTAGCCAATTTACTTTGTCATTATTTGTGGTTTTCTTGCGATTCACTATGAACTTTTACAGAGTCTCAGTCGAGTAGAAATCATCAACTTCCATTTGGCAAGTTATCAGAGGTTTTTTTCTTTTTGCATATAGTCATAATTTAAATGTAGTCGTCAGGCGTATATATCTTTTGATTGTACTTCAAAGCTCTCTCAATATCACCGAAGTTTTTATCATTGGGTAAGTAATTATGGCCTGCCATCAAATACTTAAATGTAATAGATTCGAGATTTTGTTTCATCTCAAGCACTGCTTTCATCATGAGAGTAATTTTTATATTGCGGTTTTGACCGCCACAAGAATCTGACCAAAGAATTAAATCTTTTATAGTGTCAGAGACGTTCTTGTCGATGTGTTTTAAAAGTGAAGATCCCACTTCCTGTGCGCCACGTCCAGCTTGACCTTCGATCCATGTATAACAGTAGCTTTGGTTGTTTTTAGCACTGTGCACACTCAAGTTATAGAGCCAGAATTGCCTTTTATAAAAAAAAAATATTTGTCTGAATCCGGGGTAGAGGTAGTGTCTTTTGCATATCAAATGTAAGACATTCGATGTCTTCTTGATTTTTAGTTAATTTCATATCTCTTTTTAATTGACATCTTGCTCTTTCGGCCTGCTGAAGATGAATGTTGTGTGTTTCTTTTATGGAGTTAACATCCCCACCGCTTCTTCCTGTATTTATTATTTCTACGCGAATTTTATCGCAGACATTGCACGTATCTTTGCTTAGTATGGCTTGATGTTAAAGTTGCAAAAAAATCGTTTAAAAAAACTGTAACTCACGGCGTTTGTGGTCATTTTGGCTTTATATTCATAATAAACTACAGACAAAGTCACTCCAGGCTTAAAAAACTTTGCCGATGTTTGTGACCTGCTATAATGGGACGTATATAGTGGGACTGAATTTATAAACTCTTTTATTTCTTCTTTACGCACATCAGGTACCCTATTTTCTCCTCCCTTTTTTGAACCTCTTTGGTGTAGCAACGGTTTCCGCGAATATTTAAATTTTAGTTAAGTGTAATAAAATAAAATCCTTAATTACATAACAAAACAAAAAGTTGTACCTATTTATTATTATTGGCAAAAACGGCCTGGATGGTGTTGAAAAAAGCCAACTACGATTAACAACAAATAAATAATTTACAGTAAACAGCCATCATAGAGTGGCTGCCTTTTACGTAACTCGAACACCGATACCTCCTAACATTTTGAAATTTGTAAGAAACGGCCATATAGTTAGGCTGGCTTCTGCAAAATAGGTATTCTATTTTTTGTCAAAATTGGCTGCATTTAACATGAAGATGACTGCTTTTTACAATAAACATTTGTACACATCTGCATTTGACGGCTAATATCTCCGTGATAAATAGAGATATCGACATGGCTGTCTTTGCAAAAAATCGGGTATGTCGAAATTAGTATGGCTGTGTTTATAACTCATTTTTGGAAAAAGTGCCATGTGGCTGCTTTTTGCATAACACGGTCCAATTGTACAGGGAAACAATCACAAAAGTTCGCAAACTGGTCAAATCTATAAGAAAATCCCCTCTAAAAGCTGACGCATTACGGGTCTATGTCTTGGAGGAACACAAAAAAGACATACAATTGCAACTAGATTGCCGCACACGATGGTCAAGTATGTCAAATATGATCGGAGTGTTTAAAAAAATTAAAAACTCAGTCCTCAAAGCCCTGATAGATTGGAAGACTGAGATATCTTTTTCCGAAGAAGAAATTCGAACTCTGTCTGAAATTTACAACAGCTTGAATGTTGTCAAACTTGCTGTTCTGTCCTTGTGCCGACGTGATGCTACGCTGCACACAGCTGACACAACATTAAAATTTATGTTTAAGAAGCTTGATGAACAAAACAGCGTTTTAAGTCTCAAGCTAAGTACTAATTTGAGAAGTCGCATAAAGCAAAGACGTCTCCTTCTAGCAGGTGTTTTACACTATTTACATGATTGGGAAGACTTCTCCGCCCAAGATGATGATGACACATTTCCCAAACCCAATGGTGCTGAAATAACTGAAACTATTATCAACTTGTTGCAGCAGCTAAAATATAAACCCGAGGACACAGACACCATCACCGCAGTTCTCACCGAGCAGTCCATACCTTCGCAATCGTCATCATCTGACGCTGAAGAGCTAACTCTTCAAGAGCAGCTAGAGAAGGAATTACACAAATGCAAGAGAAAGAGAACCCCCAAAAATCGGTCAGATTTCGACCTGGCTGAAAGCGGAGGGCATCGGGGTGTGTATCTCACCGAAGCATATAACTATTTATTATGTGTTCTACCAACAAGTGTTGAGAGTGAAAGGATGTTTTCGAGTGCTGGGTATTTCTGTAACAAAATAAGAAGTTCGCTGTCTGATCGAATGTTGGATGCACTTATATTCTTGAGATCACATTATCAAGAACAGCGATCTCTTGAAAACAAGTCATTTATGCTTTATTTAAATTAGTATACATAGTTGATTATTGATCTCTTTATTAGTGCAATATGAATCA
Organism: Aporophyla nigra; assembly: GCA_947507805.1. NCBI lineage: Eukaryota > Metazoa > Arthropoda > Insecta > Lepidoptera > Noctuidae > Aporophyla > Aporophyla nigra. The sequence goes on along the minus strand of OX382291.1, from coordinate 3,041,136 downwards.
TATTATAATAATGTTATTTTGTAGTTCGTCTTCAAAGTTACAAAAATGTTGATTTTTTCGGTAATTGTTTTGGCTTGTTTTGGCTGTGTTTAATATTTGAAGATGCTGATTGTGTTTTCTATGTATAAAATATATTATTTTTGATAGCAGACTTAATAGGTACCAAAGATACCAAAAACTTGTTGTTGATTTGATCTCAGTTATTAATCTTTATACTATTATAAGTTCATTGTTATCTGTACAATTATTATGGTTTGGATTAAAAAGAAATGTATCATACAATTTGTTTTATTTGTAGACTTAGTGGGTATTTAAAAAAAATGGTGTTTCTTTTTAAATTATACTACATTCGATTTTTTTTTTGCTAAAACCGGACCTAGCTCCGGTTTTCGGTTTTGGTCCCAAAAAAACGATGTTCAAAACCGATTTTGATGACTTTCCGGTTTTGCATGCCCTAGTCATATGATAGGAAATCTTGTACAGGTTTAATTTTTAGACTAGGAGATAATATAGTCTCTTGGGAAAGTCGTAAGCAAGGGTGCGTGGCGCTGTCCTCCACAGAGGCAGAGTATATAGGCCTCTGTCAAGCATCGAAAGAAGCTATTTATTTAAGAAATTTGTTAAAAGTTTAACAAAGGGGACTTGTATCAAACCGGTGGTCATTTATAATGACAACCAATCAACACATAAAATAGCAAAAAATAAGATGAACCATAACAGGACTATACACATCGATATAAGGTTTCATTACGTTCGCGAAGCTATAGTCAATGAGGCGGTTGAGGTAAAATATATGCCTTTACAAGAAATGGTAGCAGATATGTTAACAAAATCTTTACCAGGCCCTAAACTAAAGCAATTTTTAGAAAAACTATCTATTAAGGGGGCGAGCGATGTGTGATGTAATGATGTTAGCTAATATTGTTATTGAAGTGATTTTATTTTGAGTTGTTATGATTTGTAATAGATAATTTTATTTTGTTTGTGTTTAGTATTTTTTGTTAAAGAGCTGTGTTAAGAACAGACTTCAGTAATAACGATAGATTGTATATCAGTGAACGACAGCTCTAGCTGAATATACTGTGTACTTAGGGTGTGTGCACACTGAGTAGTTTAAGGGTGCGTGTACATGTAGGTAATATGTTAGGTAGGAACTTAATGTAATCTTGCGCATGCATCTGCTATAGATTAAGGGTGCGTGATGGAGGTTGTATACCTACATGACAGTGTTTTAATATTCGAGTAAAACCGTTTAGAATATGTCACTTGAAACTGTTCCGTCAAGGAGAAAAAGTCGTTGTATATTATAGTAATTGTGGTGTTAATAAACGTGTTCGATCCAAATAGCCTCTTGATTTCAAAAGTAACCACTGCAACAACCATTCGAGCGAGTGTAAATGAATATTCATTATAACATGGATTCAGTTCGTGATCCTGATCCTGTATTGAAATTTTTTGTCGGTAGCAATACATTTTCAAACTCATCCAAGCAGAAGTGTATATAACATACACTAGTTCGTTTCATGCTCAGTATGGTTAATCAGCCACAAACTGAGCATGAATCAAGCTAGTGTCTGTTAAATAGTGAAGCGATCATCCAGTTGAATTCCTGCAGATAATAAGTAAGCATAGTAATAACACGTGTTGTCAGAAAAGAAAAACTAATTATTCAGATTTCATAACATCAATCACATAATTAGCATGAAAATATTCTAAAAGTACCGATATATCTTCAAATCCATCCCATCACAATGTGTATATAACATACACTCGCCTGTATCATGCTTCACTGGAACAAACACAATGGCAGTTGAGTGTCTATCTTATGCAGAATTGAGTATCTGGCTTTGTTCCTGCAGATGAAAAGAGAGTAACCATTATCATTCACAAACTTTAATAAAAACTGACTACCATTTGTTTCTAATTATATCAATAGTTACTATTTTATAAACAGCTAAACATATTATAAATCGGTTATTATTTCTATAAAATAATGATGTGCTGCTTTTGCCCAATCGCTTGATGTCCATGGATTTTCTTCCACTCCAACGCTGATGATTGGTGTAACGAAGGATCTGAAGATTATCGAGCAGTTACGTGGGTTAGGTTACACGTTCTAGAACCCGATAATCTCCAGAACCTAAGAAACTATGCAGTGGCAATAGTTATCCCTGTGTCCCTGGTAGAATTAAATTGGACTTATTAGGTACTTGGATGGATGCTGCTGTATGACATATGTAACCACTGCAACAACCATTCGAGCGACTGTAAATGAATATTCATTAGAACATACAGTTCCTAGCCTACGACCTGTTACCATGGATTCAGTTCGTGATCCTGATCCTGTATTGAAATTTTTTGTCGGTAGCAATACATTTTCAAACTCATCCAAGCAGAAGTGTATCTAACATACACTAGTTCGTTTCATGCTCAGTATGGTTAATCAGCCACAAACTGAGCATGAATCAAGCTAGTGTCTGTTAAAAAGTGAAGCGATCATCCAGTTGAATTCCTGCAGATAATAAGACAGTAAGCATAGTAATAACACGTGTTGTCTGAAAAAGAAAAACTAATTATTCAGATTTCATAACATCAATCACATAATTAGCATGAAAACATTCTAAACGTACCGATAAATCTTCAAATCCATCCCATCACAATCTGTATATAACATACACTCGCCTGTATCATGCTTCACTGGAACAAACACAACGGCAGTCGAGTGTCTGTCTTATGCAGAATTGAGTATCTGGTTTTGTTCCTGCAGATGAAAAGAGAGTTACCATTATCATTCACAAAGTTTAATAAAAACTGACTACCATTTGTTTCTAATTATATCAATAGTTACTATTTTATAAACAGCTAAACATATTATAAATCGGTTATTATTTCTATAAAATAATGATGTGCTGCTTTTGCCCAATCGCTTGATGTCCATGGATTTTCTTCCACTCCAACGCTGATGATTGGTGTAACGAAGGATCTGAAGATTATCGAGCAGTTACGTGGGTTAGGTTACACGTTCTAGAACCCGATAATCTCCAGAACCTAAGAAACTATGCAGTGGCAATAGTTATCCCTGTGTCCCTGGTAGAATTAAATTGGACTTATTAGGTACTTGGATGGATGCTGCTGTATGACATATGTAACCACTGCAACAACCATTCGAGCGAGTGTAAATGAATATTCATTACAACATACAGTTCCTAGCCTACGACCTGTTACCATGGATTCAGTTCGTGATCCTGATCCTGTATTGAAATTTTTTGTCGGTAGCAATACATTTTCAAACTCATCCAAGCAGAAGTGTATCTAACATACACTAGTTCGTTTCATGCTCAGTATGGTTAATCAGCCACAAACTGAGCATGAATCAAGCTAGTGTCTGTTAAATAGTGAAGCGATCATCCAGTTGAATTCCTGCAGATAATAAGTAAGCATAGTAATAACATGTGTTGTCTGAAAAAGAAAAACTAATTATTCAGATTTCATAACATCAATCACATAATTAGCATGAAAACATTCTAAACGTACCGATAAATCTTCAAATCCATCCCATCACAATGTGTATATAACATACACTCGCCTGTATCATGCTTCACTGGAACAAACACAACGGCAGTTGAGTGTCTGTCTTATGCAGAATTGAGTATCTGGTTTTGTTCCTGCAGATGAAAAGAGAGTTACCATTATCATTCACAAACTTTAATAAAAACTGACTACCATTTGTTTCTAATTATATCAATAGTTACTATTTTATAAACAGCTAAACATATTATAAATCGGTTATTATTTCTATAAAATAATGATGTGCTGCTTTTGCCCAATCGCTTGATGTCCATGGATTTTCTTCCACTCCAACGCTGATGATTGGTGTAACGAAGGATCTGAAGATTATCGAGCAGTTACGTGGGTTAGGTTACACGTTCTAGAACCCGATAATCTCCAGAACCTAAGAAACTATGCAGTGGCAATAGTTATCCCTGTGTCCCTGGTAGAATTAAATTGGACTTATTAGGTACTTGGATGTATGCTGCTGTATGACATATGTAACCACTACAATAACCATTCGAGCGAGTGTAAATGAATATTCATTATAACATACAGTTTCCAGCCTACGACCTGTTACCATGGATTCAGTTCGTGATCCTGATCCTGTATTGAAATTTTTTGTCGGTAGCAATACATTTTCAAACTCATCCAAGCAGAAGTGTATCTAACATACACTAGTTCGTTTCATGCTCAGTATGGTTAATCAGCCACAAACTGAGCCTGAATCAAGCTAGTGTCTGTTAAATAGTGAAGCGATCATCCAGTTGAATTCCTGCAGATAATAAGTAAGCATAGTAATAACACGTGTTGTCTGAAAAAGAAAAACTAATTATTCAGATTTCATAACATCAATCACATAATTAGCATGTAAACATTCTAAACGTACCGATAAATCTTCAAATCCATCCCATCACTATGTGTATATAACATACACTCGCCTGTATCATGCTTCACTGGAACAAACACAACGGCAGTTGAGTGTCTATCTTATGCAGAATTGAGTATCTGGTTTTGTTCCTGCAGATGAAAAGAGAGTAACCATTATCATTCACAAACTCTAATAAAAACTGACTACCATTTGTTTCTAATTATATCAATAGTTACTATTTTATAAACAGCTAAACATATTATGAATCGGTTATTATTTCTATAAAATAATGATGTGCTGCTTTTGCCCAATCGCTTGATGTCCATGGATTTTCTTCCACTCCAACGCTGATGATTGGTGTAACGAAGGATCTGAAGATTATCGAGCAGTTACGTGGGTTAGGTTACACGTTCTAGAACCCGATAATCTCCAGAACCTAAGAAACTATGCAGTGGCAATAGTTATCCCTGTGTCCCTGGTAGAATTAAATTGGACTTATTAGGTACTTGGATGTATGCTGCTGTATGACATATGTAACCACTGCAACAACCATTTGAGCGAGTGTAAATGAATATTCATTATAACATACAGTTTCCAGCCTACGACCTGTTACCATGGATTCAGTTCGTGATCCTGATCCTGTATTGAAATTTTTTGTCGGTAGCAATACATTTTCAAACTCATCCAAGCAGAAGTGTATCTAACATACACTAGTTCGTTTCATGCTCAGTATGGTTAATCAGCCACAAACTGAGCATGAATCAAGCTAGTGTCTGTTAAATAGTGAAGCGATCATCCAGTTGAATTCCTGCAGATAATAAGTAAGCATAGTAATAACACGTGTTGTCTGAAAAAGAAAAACTAATTATTCAGATTTCATAACATCAATCACATAATTAGCATGAAAACATTCTAAACGTACCGATAAATCTTCAAATCCATCCCATCACAATCTGTATATAACATACACTCGCCTGTATCATGCTTCACTGGAACAAACACAACGGCAGTTGAGTGTCTGTCTTATGCAGAATTGAGTATCTGGTTTTGTTCCTGCAGATGAAAAGAGAGTTACCATTATCATTCACAAACTTTAATAAAAACTGACTACCGTTTGTTTCTAATTATATCAATAGTTACTATTTTATAAACAGCTAAACATATTATAAATCGGTTATTATTTCTATAAAATAATGATAAGCTGCTTTTGCCCAATCGCTTGATGTCCATGGATTTTCTTCCACTCCAACGCTGATGATTGGTGTAACGAAGGATCTGAAGATTATCGGGCAGTTACGTGGGTCATAGGTTACACGATGTAGAACCTAATAATCTCCAGAACCTTCCAAACTATGCAGTGGCAATAGTTATCCCTGTGTCACTGGTAGAATTAAATTAGACTTATTAGGTACTTGGATGTATGCTGCTGTATGACATATGTAACCACTGCAACAACCATTTGAGCGAGTTTAAATGAATATTCATTATAACATACAGTTTCCAGCCTACGACCTGTTACCATGGATTTAGTTCGTGATCCTGATCCTGTATTGAAATTTTGTGTCGGTAGCAATACATTTTCAAACTCATCCAAGCAGAAGTGTATCTAATACACACTAGTTCGTTTCATGCTCAGTATGGTTAATCAGCCACAAACTGAGCATGAATCAAGCTAGTGTCTGTTAAATAGTGAAGCGATCATCCAGTTGAATTCCTGCAGATAATAAGTAAGCATAGTAATAACACGTGTTGTCTGAAAAAGAAAAACTAATTATTCAGATTTCATAACATCAATCACATAATTAGCATGAAAACATTCTAAACGTACCGATTAACCTTCAAATCCATCCCATCACAATGTGTACATAACATACACTCGCCTGTATCATGCTTCACTGGAACAAACACAACGGCAGTTGAGTGTCTATCTTATGCAGAATTGATTATCTGGTTTTGTTCCTGCAGATGAAAAGAGAGTAACCATTATCATTAACAAACTTTAATAAAAACTGACTACCGTTTGTTTCTAATTATATCAATAGTTACTATTTTATAAACAGCTAAACATATTATAAATCGGTTATTATTTCTATAAAATAATGATAAGCTGCTTTTGCCCAATCGCTTGATGTCCATGGATTTTCTTCCACTCCAACGCTGATGATTGGTGTAACGAAGGATCTGAAGATTATCGGGCAGTTACGTGGGTCATAGGTTACACGATGTAGAACCTAATAATCTCCAGAACCTTCCAAACTATGCAGTGGCAATAGTTATCCCTGTGTCCCTGGTAGAATTAAATTGGACTTATTAGGTACTTGGATGTATGCTGCTGTATGACATATGTAACCACTGCAACAACCATTCGAGCGACTGTAAATGAATATTCATTAGAACATACAGTTCCTAGCCTACGACCTGTTACCATGGATTCAGTTCGTGATCCTGATCCTGTATTGAAATTTTTTGTCGGTAGCAATACATGTTCAAACTCATCCAAGCAGAAGTGTATCTAACATACACTAGTTCGTTTCATGCTCAGTATGGTTAATCAGCCACAAACTGAGCATGAATCAAGCTAGTGTCTGTTAAATAGTGAAGCGATCATCCAGTTGAATTCCTGCAGATAATAAGTAAGCATAGTAATAACATGTGTTGTCTGAAAAAGAAAAACTAATTATTCAGATTTCATAACATCAATCACATAATTAGCATGAAAACATTCTAAACGTACCGATAAATCTTCAAATCCATCCCATCACAATGTGTATATAACATACACTCGCCTGTATCATGCTTCACTGGAACAAACACAACGGCAGTTGAGTGTCTATCTTATGCAGAATTGATTATCTGGTTTTGTTCCTGCAGATGAAAAGAGAGTAACCATTATCATTAACAAACTTTAATAAAAACTGACTACCATTTGTTTCTAATTATATCAATAGTTACTATTTTATAAACAGCTAAACATATTATAAATCGGTTATTATTTCTATAAAATAATGATGTGCTGCTTTTGCCCAATCGCTTGATGTCCATGGATTTTCTTCCACTCCAACGCTGATGATTGGTGTAACGAAGGATCTGAAGATTATCGAGCAGTTACGTGGGTTAGGTTACACGTTCTAGAACCCGATAATCTCCAGAACCTAAGAAACTATGCAGTGGCAATAGTTATCCCTGTGTCCCTGGTAGAATTAAATTGGACTTATTAGGTACTTGGATGTATGCTGCTGTATGACATATGTAACCACTGCAACAACCATTTGAGCGAGTGTAAATGAATATTCATTATAACATACAGTTTCCAGCCTACGACCTGTTACCATGGATTCAGTTCGTGATCCTGATCCTGTATTGAAATTTTTTGTCGGTAGCAATACATTTTCAAACTCATCCAAGCAGAAGTGTATCTAACATACACTAGTTCGTTTCATGCTCAGTATGGTTAATCAGCCACAAACTGAGCATGAATCAAGCTAGTGTCTGTTAAATAGTGAAGCGATCATCCAGTTGAATTCCTGCAGATAATAAGTAAGCATAGTAATAACACGTGTTGTCTGAAAAAGAAAAACTAATTATTCAGATTTCATAACATCAATCACATAATTAGCATGAAAACATTCTAAACGTACCGATTAACCTTCAAATCCATCCCATCACAATGTGTACATAACATACACTCGCCTGTATCATGCTTCACTGGAACAAACACAACGGCAGTTGAGTGTCTATCTTATGCAGAATTGATTATCTGGTTTTGTTCCTGCAGATGAAAAGAGAGTAACCATTATCATTAACAAACTTTAATAAAAACTGACTACCGTTTGTTTCTAATTATATCAATAGTTACTATTTTATAAACAGCTAAACATATTATAAATCGGTTATTATTTCTATAAAATAATGATAAGCTGCTTTTGCCCAATCGCTTGATGTCCATGGATTTTCTTCCACTCCAACGCTGATGATTGGTGTAACGAAGGATCTGAAGATTATCGGGCAGTTACGTGGGTCATAGGTTACACGATGTAGAACCTAATAATCTCCAGAACCTTCCAAACTATGCAGTGGCAATAGTTATCCCTGTGTCCCTGGTAGAATTAAATTAGACTTATTAGGTACTTGGATGTATGCTGCTGTATGACATATGTAACCACTGCAACAACCATTCGAGCGAGTGTAAATGAATATTCATTATAACATACAGTTCCTAGCCTACGACCTGTTACCATGGATTCAGTTCGTGATCCTGATCCTGTATTGAAATTTTTTGTCGGTAGCAATACATTTTCAAACTCATCCAAGCAGAAGTGTATCTAATACACACTAGTTCGTTTCATGCTCAGTATGGTTAATCAGCCACAAACTGAGCATGAATCAAGCTAGTGTCTGTTAAATAGTGAAGCGATCATCCAGTTGAATTCCTGCAGATAATAAGTAAGCATAGTAATAACACGTGTTGTCTGAAAAATAAAAACTAATTATTCTGATTTCATAACATCAATCACATAATTAGCATGAAAACATTCTAAACGTACCGATTAACCTTCAAATCCATCCCATCACAATGTGTACATAACATACACTCGCCTGTATCATGCTTCACTGGAACAAACACAACGGCAGTTGAGTGTCTATCTTATGCAGAATTGATTATCTGGTTTTGTTCCTGCAGATGAAAAGAGAGTAACCATTATCATTAACAAACTTTAATAAAAACTGACTACCATTTGTTTCTAATTATATCAATAGTTACTATTTTATAAACAGCTAAACATATTATAAATCGGTTATTATTTCTATAAAAAACTTTTTTGCAAAAAAAAACAACCGACTTCCTTAAAAACACTACAAAGTGAAAAATAACTTTAATTTCGGTAGTCGGTGTCTTAGGATCTGTATTTATGGTTTTTCTGCCACCGACTTCCGAAATTAAGTTATTTTTCACTTTGTAGTGTTTTTAAGGAAGTCGGTTGTTTTTTTTGCAAAAAAGTTTTTATTTTTAAATTTTTAGTTGTGGTATTCACCCTGCACTAATTCCAAACAAACAATGCATATTTATGCGATAGCAGAAATAGCGGTTGATTTCCTGTCATTTTTTAAAGAGTTCCGGTGTCTATCTCCCGAACTCATCATCAGATCTATATGAAAATTATATGGGACCATTTCGGAATAAACCCCTTTCGAACAAAAAAAGAATTTTGCAAATCCGTTTATATATGACGGAGTTATGGCCGAACATACATAAAAAAAAAAAAAAAAAAAAAAACATATAAACATCCGAATTGATAACCTCCTCCTTTTTGAAGTCGGTTAAAAATAATGATGTGCTGCTTTTGCCCAATCGCTTGATGTCCATGGATTTTCTTCCACTCCAACGCTGATGATTGGTGTAACGAAGGATCTGAAGATTATCGAGCAGTTACGTGGGTTAGGTTACACGTTCTAGAACCCGATAATCTCCAGAACCTAAGAAACTATGCAGTGGCAATAGTTATCCCTGTGTCCCTGGTAGAATTAAATTGGACTTATTAGGTACTTGGATGGATGCTGCTGTATGACATATGTAACCACTGCAACAACCATTCGAGCGAGTGTAAATGAATATTCATTATAACATACAGTTCCTAGCCTACGACCTGTTACCATGGATTCAGTTCGTGATCCTGATCCTGTATTGAAATTTTTTGTCGGTAGCAATACATTTTCAAACTCATCCAAGCAGAAGTGTATCTAACATACACTAGTTCGTTTCATGCTCAGTATGGTTAATCAGCCACAAACTGAGCATGAATCAAGCTAGTGTCTGTTAAATAGTGAAGCGATCATCCAGTTGAATTCCTGCAGATAATAAGTAAGCATAGTAATAACATGTGTTGTCTGAAAAAGAAAAACTAGTTATTCAGATTTCATAACATCAATCACATAATTAGCATGAAAACATTCTAAACGTACCGATAAATCTTCAAATCCATCCCATCGCAATATGTATATAACATACACTCGCCTGTATCATGCTTCACTGGAACAAACACAACGGCAGTTGAGTGTCTATCTTATGCAGAATTGATTATCTGGTTTTGTTCCTGCAGATGAAAAGTGAGTAACCATTATCATTAACAAACTTTAATAAAAACTGACTACCATTTGTTTCTAATTATATCAATAGTTACTATTTTATAAACAGCTAAACATATTATAAATCGGTTATTATTTCTATAAAATAATGATGTGCTGCTTTTGCCCAATCGCTTGATGTCCATGGATTTTCTTCCACTCCAACGCTGATGATTGGTGTAACGAAGGATCTGAAGATTATCAGGCAGTTACGTGGGTTAGGTTACACGTTCTAGAACCCGATAATCTCCAGAACCTAAGAAACTATGCAGTGGCAATAGTTATCCCTGTGTCCCTGGTAGAATTAAATTGGACTTATTAGGTACTTGGATGGATGCTGCTGTATGACATATGTAACCACTGCAACAACCATTCGAGCGAGTGTAAATGAATATTCATTATAACATACAGTTCCTAGCCTACGACCTGTTACCATGGATTCAGTTCGTGATCCTGATCCTGTATTGAAATTTTTTGTCGGTAGCAATACATTTTCAAACTCATCCAAGCAGAAGTGTATCTAACATACACTAGTTCGTTTCATGCTCAGTATGGTTAATCAGCCACAAACTGAGCATGAATCAAGCTAGTGTCTGTTAAATAGTGAAGCGATCATCCAGTTGAATTCCTGCAGATAATAAGTAAGCATAGTAATAACATGTGTTGTCTGAAAAAGAAAAACTAATTATTCAGATTTCATAACATCAATCACATAATTAGCATGAAAACATTCTAAACGTACCGATAAATCTTCAAATCCATCCCATCACAATGTGTATATAACATACACTCGCCTGTATCATGCTTCACTGGAACAAACACAACGGCAGTTGAGTGTCTATCTTATGCAGAATTGATTATCTGGTTTTGTTCCTGCAGATGAAAAGAGAGTAACCATTATCATTAACAAACTTTAATAAAAACTGACTACCATTTGTTTCTAATTATATCAATAGTTACTATTTTATAAACAGCTAAACATATTATAAATCGGTTATTATTTCTATAAAATAATGATGTGCTGCTTTTGCCCAATCGCTTGATGTCCATGGATTTTCTTCCACTCCAACGCTGATGATTGGTGTAACGAAGGATCTGAAGATTATCGAGCAGTTACGTGGGTTAGGTTACACGTTCTAGAACCCGATAATCTCCAGAACCTAAGAAACTATGCAGTGGCAATAGTTATCCCTGTGTCCCTGGTAGAATTAAATTGGACTTATTAGGAACTTGGATGGATGCTGCTGTATGACATATGTAACCACTGCAACAACCATTCGAGCGAGTGTAAATGAATATTCATTATAACATACAGTTCCTAGCCTACGACCTGTTACCATGGATTCAGTTCGTGATCCTGATCCTGTATTGAAATTTTTTGTCGGTAGCAATACATTTTCAAACTCATCCAAGCAGAAGTGTATCTAACATACACTAGTTCGTTTCATGCTCAGTATGGTTAATCAGCCACAAACTGAGCATGAATCAAGCTAGTGTCTGTTAAATAGTGAAGCGATCATCCAGTTGAATTCCTGCAGATAATAAGTAAGCATAGTAATAACATGTGTTGTCTGAAAAAGAAAAACTAATTATTCAGATTTCATAACATCAATCACATAATTAGCATGAAAACATTCTAAACGTACCGATAAATCTTCAAATCCATCCCATCACAATGTGTATATAACATACACTCGCCTGTATCATGCTTCACTGGAACAAACACAACGGCAGTTGAGTGTCTATCTTATGCAGAATTGATTATCTGGTTTTGTTCCTGCAGATGAAAAGAGAGTAACCATTATCATTAACAAACTTTAATAAAAACTGACTACCATTTGTTTCTAATCATATCAATAGTTACTATTTTATAAACAGCTAAACATATTATAAATCGGTTATTATTTCTATAAAATAATGATGTGCTGCTTTTGCCCAATCGCTTGATGTCCATGGATTTTCTTCCACTCCAACGCTGATGATTGGTGTAACGAAGGATCTGAAGATTATCAGGCAGTTACGTGGGTCATAGGTTACACGATGTAGAACCTGATAATCTCCAGAACCTTCGAAACTATGCAGTGGCAATAGTTATCCCTGTGTCCCTGGTAGAATTAAATTGGACTTATTAGGTACTTGGATGTATGCTGCTGTATGACATATGTAACCACTGCAACAACCATTTGAGCGAGTGTAAATGAATATTCATTATAACACACAGTTTCTAGCCTACGACCTGTTACCATGGATTCAGTTCGTGATCCTGATCCTGTATTGAATTTTTTTGTCGGTAGCAATACATTTTCAAACTCATCCAAGCAGAAGTGTATCTAACATACACTAGTTCGTATCATGCTCAGTATGATAAATCAGCCACAAAGTAAGCATGAATCGAGCGAGTGTCTGTTAAATAGTGAAGTGAGTGTCTAGTTGAATTACTGCAAATAATAAGTAAGCATAGTAATAACACGTGTTGTCTGAAAAAGGAAAACGAATTATTCAGATTAAATAACATCAATCACATAATTAGCATGAAAACATTCTAAAAGTACCGATAAATCTTCAAATCCATCCCATCACAATGTGTATATAACATACACTCGCCTGTATCATGCTTCGCTGGAACAAACACAACGGCAGTTGAGTGTCTGTCTTATGCAGAATTGAGTGGCTGGTTTTGTTCCTGCAGATGAAAAGAGAGTAACCATTATCATTCACGAACTTTAATAAAACTGAATACCATTTGTTTCTGATTATATCAATAGTTACTATTTTATAAATCAATCAATCAAATCATTTATTTGCAACGAATGTAGGTTAAATTAAAATACAGGTGGAGTAGATAAAAGTGAGCCATGTACATTCTGCCTGGAAATAGGCACGCAAAAATTTATAAACAAAAAATATATATATTTAGAAGCTATCCTATTAACTTATATCAAATAATTAAATTACAAATTTTATCACAGTTAGAATTATTATATAAATTTAAAAAAATAAAAAATGTCACAGTTAGAATTATTACAAATACTTACACATACAAAAATAATATTGAAAATTGTCAAATCGAAATATAACTTTAAAATGAAATAAAAAATAAATGTAGATTAGCATGTGATATTAAAAAGTTTTGTCCATTAAAAAATCATTAATTGAATAATAACATTTTTCTATTAGGAAGGCCACTAATTTCCTTTTAAAGTTTTTAATTGTGTCATGTTTCATGGCATTTGGTAATTTATTGTATACGGTAGGACCCATACAAATAACACTTTTTCTCAATAACGCTGTATTACAAAAACAACAGCTAAACATATAATAAATTGGTTATTATTTCTATAAAATAATGACGTGCTGCTTTTGCCCAATCGCTTGATGTCCATGGATTTTCATTTTCTTCCACTCCTACGCTGGTGATTGGTGTAACGAAGTATCTGGAGGTTATCGGTCCACAACATGGGTCATGGGTTACACGTTGTAGAAGCTGATAATCTCAAGAACCTTCGATACTATGTAGTGGTGATAGCGCTCCCTGTGTCCCTGGTAGAATTAAATTAGACCTATTAGGTACTTGGATGTATGCTGCTGTATGACATAATATGTAACCACTGCAATAATATTGTTTCAGTGACTACCATTCGGGCGAGTGTAATTGAATACTCATTTCATCAACTCACCCTACCGCAGTCCATTGCTGGACATAGGCCTCTCCCATGCTGCGCCACAACACCCTTTCCTACGCCTTCCGCATCCAGTCTGTCCGAGCCACCTTTTTGAGGTCGTTGGCTTATCATATATATAAATACTAATTTAAGACTCTGTTATTATGATTGGTACAAAAAAAAATATATATAATATTTCTATACTTTTAAAATATTGTAACAACACGACAGTATTGAACATATCTAAACAGGTGAGAATAGTTTTAACACGCACTTTTTACAAAAATACTTATATTATAAAATTGTGTAGATAGACAAATATGGATCACATACATAAAATCGAAACAGATGTAGGTAAATGTAAGGAATGTTTTTTTTTTGTTTAGTTATAAAGAAAACGCAAATTAATTATATTTTTACGTTATTTTCTTCGAAAAAGTAAGTCTAAATGAATTACTTATTACTTCAATACTTGACGCAGCACTGATTATTTCCAATAAGGCTAAATAAATTATTGGAAAGCCCAGGAAATATTAACCAAATATAGAAGTATGAGTTAATCAGACATTAAATTCACTATTTATGCAATCCGTAACCATTGACGACGAATTTGCTAAAGAAGTAATAGAACTGCCGTTAGCTCATCTAATAAACTTGTGTATTGCTCATGGCGTGTTTCGAAATAATCTAAAAAAGTTATAGTAAAACCGTTATTTAAGAGAGATGACAAAACAAATTTAAAAAATTACAGACCTATTGCTAAATTCCCATTTTTTCAAAAATTATTGAGAAAATGATTTATCATTTCTTATATGCTAATTTCGATAAGTATAATTTATTATGTATGAACCAAAAACGATTTCTTTAGAACTCCACCATCAATATTTTATCTTTTAGCTAATATCATGCCATCTGTAGATAAGAAAAATCCTGTCCGTGCAGTTTATACTGACATGACCAAGGCATATGATTACGTGGACCATAAGATTCTGGTACAAAAATTACATACTTATGGTATAAGAGAGAACGTTCTACAGCTTATAAAATCATATTTAAGTAATAGGTTTCAGTGTACAGAATTTTCTAGTAGGTATATGTCCAAAGACTAAATTAGAAACCATTTATGTATCAAAACTGAGGTACGTTAGATACGGTGTCCCACAGGGAAGTGTACTACGGTCGCCACTTTTTTAATATACATAAATGATCTCCCAAAAGTCACATCAAACAAAATGGTTCTCTTTGCAGCTGTAATAATCTGTACAAATATTAATAATTATGAGAATGACATAAATACTTGTATACGTGACATTATAAATTGGCTTAATAATAATAATAATTTAGTAATAAACCTGACTAAGACAAAAGTTATGCACTTTCATCAACGCCAACAAAGGCTGTCATATTGAAGAAGAAAACAAAACTAAGTTCTTAGGCATAGTGATTGACAATAAATTCACCTGGAAACCTCATGTTGACGATTTAACTTTCCAAGAAAGTCAACAGCCAGCTGAAGCTCGCAGCAGGCTTTTTTGACAGCATACCATGGACTAGTTGCGTCTGTTTTGCGGTATGGTGTTATATTTTGGGGGCAATCTACTGATAAGGAGCTTGTAGTTAGGATGCAAAAGCGATGCATAAGATCAATGTGTGGTCTTAAGACTACAGATAGCTCTCATCCTTATTGTAAATCCTTGAAAATACTAACATTTCCATCCTTATATATTTCAAAAACAGCTTCATTTGTGAAAAATAATCCACATCTATTTAAAAAATTGTCGGCAGTTAGAAAGAATCCAATACGGACTCAATATATAAATCAATTGTGTCAAGATAAATGTAAAACAGCACTAATGAAAAAAAGTATTTTTGGCATTTTTCCATCTATAATAAAGAACCTAATACTATTAAAAACTATGACTGTTTTCAAATTTAAAAGAGCATTAAATGAATTATTAATTGATAAAAATTATTACTCACTAGCTGCTCCTGCCCGCGACTTCGTCCGCGTTAAATTTCATGTTCCCCCGACCTTTCCCGTCGCGTTGAATCGCCTACCCGCGCGATTTTCCCCGTTTTTGCAACATTTTTCATTACTGCTCCGCTCCTCTTAGTTTTAGCGTGATGTTATATAGCTTATAGCCTTCTTCAATAAATAGGCTACCCAACACAAAAAGAATTTTTCAATTCGGACCAGTAGTTCCGGAGATTACCCCCTACATACAAACTTACAAACATACAAACTTGCAAACAAATGTTACCTCTTTATAATATTAGTATAGATTTGACGACTATCTTAATGATGAATTACTGACTGATTGACATGATATTATACGTTTTTACATTGTTTTTTTTTTATTATTACTATTACTGTATCCTTGATGACGGTTGACATTTTTGTAAGTTTTATTATTGTAACATTATTGATATTTGACATTTTTCGTTTTATTGTGACCTTTATACCAATTTGACATTATGTCTTAGATTATTTTATTTTTCTTAAAGTTTTTTTTGTGTAATTTCAATAATAATAAATAACTTGTGATTTGCATGCCCATGTAACGGTAGAACATGGAGGACTCATAAACTCAAAC
The DNA here is from genome assembly GCA_947507805.1 of Aporophyla nigra. NCBI lineage: Eukaryota > Metazoa > Arthropoda > Insecta > Lepidoptera > Noctuidae > Aporophyla > Aporophyla nigra. The sequence goes on along the minus strand of OX382291.1, from coordinate 3,024,337 downwards.
CACTGTGTATCACACATGTTTGCAATACAAAAAACTAATTGAAATGAAATGAATGATGAAATTAATTATGATTCTTAACTAGAAACTGTAACCCACTAAAATAGGTTCTCGTAAAACCGAACATTTCTAATAACAAAACATGTTTTAGTTGGCACTTGGTTTTGAGTTTTTTTAATAATTTTTTTTGTGGTTAAGGTTTACGAAAGTTAATGTCAATCACATATGAGATAGTACAACTCACCACAATCGACTCCGGAGCTACGGTTGACATGTTGTGTGTGTTGAGTGGCAAGTGCTGCAATCCAAAAATTTGCCAGTGTATTTTTATTTACGTACACTTGAGAGTTCTGTGCTCGTATACGGACGCACTTAAGCGACGTCTGCCAGAAACTGAGTACTTCAGTGTTCAACCTGTGAACAAATATGTTTCTCGTGAAACTGGACACAAATCATAACAAACGAGACAAAGTTACTTATCTCCAAGCTTCCAAAGGTGTTTATCGATACGTTTGTTGTCGCTTAATGTGAACTTGCGTGACCTTCCTGGGATGAAGTTACCAGTCATGCTGAACCTTAAATAAATAACCGTCATATTAGAACAAATACTTAAATTCCTGCAAAATAAAGATGTGCTGCTTCTGCACAATCGTTTGATGTCAATTGTCTTTCTTTCACTTCTACGCTGGTGATTGATGCAACGAAGAATCTAAAGATTATCGCTCACTAACGTGGGTCATGGGTTACACGTTGTAGAACCTGATAATCCCCAGAATCTTCGATACTGTGTAGTGGAGATAGTGATCCCTGTGTCCCTAGTCCCTGGTAGAATCAAATTGGACTTATTAGGTACTTGGACGTATGCTGCTGGGTGACAAATGTAACCACTGTAACAAATTTTGTTGCAGTGGCTACCATTTGAGCGAGTATAAATAAATATTTATTTAAAACCATGTTATTCTGCCAGGGTCGCGAGATTTGTTCGAAAGAGATACCGTGACCCTGGCACATGGGCAACTGAAGGAACATTGGTGGGCTTTAGTCAGTAAAGTCTGACGCGCCCTTCCGCTCCACCCAAGAGCGGGAGACGTCATTTGACGGTTTCCCACCCCCATAAATTATTATATACCCCATAATCATTGTGATCAGTACAACAAAAAATGATTGTGTGGTTTTTTATGAAACCACGGTAACAGTGATTTTTTTTTTTTCACATTATAGACATTTAACTAAACATTTTCGGAATATATGCAATAGCTTAATAAAAAGACTTAATGTAATATTCATACGAAATAAGTTTAATAATAAATTCAAGCACTCAAAATTGGAATAAATCCATAAACAACAACATGCACCAGCGAGCGCTTTTCACTTTATCCCTACTCCACGGCCGACCGTCACGCGACATGCAACACACAGACGAAAAAGTGTGAGACGATGTAATAAAAAGTTTCATTTTAAAAAGGATTGTGTTGTTTTTATGAAACCACGGTAAAAGTGAAACTTTTTTTCACATTATAGACATTTAACTAAACATTTTCGGAATATATGCAATAGTTTAATATAAAGACTTAATTGAATAATCATAAGAAATAAGTTAAATAATGAATTCAAGCTCTCAAAATTGAAATAAATCCATAAACAACAACATGCACCAGCAAGCGCCTTTCACTTTATCCCTATTCCGCGGCCGACCGTCACGCGACATGCAAAACACAGACGAAAAAGTGTGAGACGATGTAATAAAAGTTTCACTTCAAAATTATAAAACATTTCTATCCTTACAAAATATTGTAACAGCACGACAGTATTGAACATAACTAAACAGGTGAGAATAGTTTTAACACGCGCTTTTTACAAAATGTTCGACGCCAGGCCTCACGTTCCAACACAGACAGCAAATAGGCCAGCTTTAGGCGGGTCTGAGGTAAGCGTGGGTCGAATTGTCCGCCGTGCGCGGAGCTGATTTACAAATATTCAAACACTCACCTGGATGAGGAATTCTGGGGTCTCGATTCCGAGCCTACCCGGATTTATGTATGTAAATGAGTGTATATTGTATTGTGTAGTGAAGTTAGTATTCCAGGAGTAAGGCCGCCTCAATACGCTCGAGACTCACAAGCACGCGGCTTTCTTACGGTCACACTATAACCTCAAACTATTTAAATCAAATTCCAAAATAAAACCCGTTCAATATTGTCAACAGGGGTTGTTTGCACACAAAACAATCGGATCTCAACAAATTGTCCGCAAAACATTTTCAAGATCAAACCAAGACTGACAATTAATATTTTCAAGACAAAACCAAACCAACCTCCACCATTTTCAAGATCAAATTCAAGTCACAAAATAAACTGACAAGTGACAGCTGTCACTCCGTTACACGCCACGATGCGCAGGCGCACAGACTAAACAAAAAACTGCCGTACTGTCGGCTGTCTGTGGTCACGGGGCGGAACACAAAAATATAATAAAATCATGTAGATAGACAAACATGAATCACATACATAAAGCTGAAACAGACATCTATACATACAAATAAATAAAATTGGAGTTTCTGTTTTTAATATTAAGATAACCACTTTTTACTAACTGTATATGGATGTATACACGATACATATACCAAAACAACATTTTTTACAATTTTTGTCTGTCTGTCTGTCTGTCTGTTTGTTCCCGCTAATCTCTGAAATGTCTGGACCGATTTTGACGGGACTTTCACTGGCAGATAGCTGATGTAACAAGGAGTAACTTAGGCTACTTTTATTTTAGAAAGATTATTTTATTTTAGAAAAAAATAACTGTCTTCGAAAACTACGCTGACATACGTCTCAAAATTCGAAAAACCCTGGCTGAATCCTACGAAATAGATCAAAATAATGTACTATAGTATTGTACACCTTAAAAAGGCCTACAAAAATGTCCTCAACGGTATATGTCTATCTCTTAGGGATAACCCACAATAACCATTTATTATCTTTTACTTTTTACGAGAAATAAGGGCTTATTTACGAAGCGATTTTAAGCAATACAGCATTAATCCTTATCCAATTAAGTACCTTAAATACATTGTGCATTTAATATAGATCAATATGGCCCTTTACAGCATGTAATTTAAATGAATATCTTAGAAGATATTAGAGATTTAAAAAGCGGGCGCAGAGCGCGTTGGCAGCGGCCGGGTAGTACAGGATAAGTAGGATTGTAATTCATATTACTTTGGCTTCATAGTAATTGCGAATATCACGTGTGTTCATTATACTCAAAATAAACCTAATAGTATTCCAAGTAAGAGACCGCGAAATGGCTTAGATGTTTAGATTTTTGGATGTTTGTTTCTCAATGATGCAAAGACGGCCAAACGGATTTAGATCGAATTTGGCACAAAGATATATTATATCATGGATACGTAACAGATAGGATACCTACTTTATCCCGGTAGTAGGTTCCCGGGTGATATTTTCCGACAGCTATACGGGCCAAGCCACTGGCAAAAGTACTATTCCTATAATTATGTTCGGTGTCTGGTAAATGATTGAGTGTCTGTATAGGTAAAATAGGAGCGTTAAGAAAAACCAGGAAGACTTACATTCAACTAAACCAAGCCCTATGTCGCAGTCTTCTTACTCTGTATACTATTACTCTTATTTTAAAAACATCAACACACATGATGTTCTCATAAACTATGAATCCTAAGTAATATGAGTTATAATCCTACTACTAATAATATTATAAATGTGAAAATATGTATGATTGGGTGTTTGTTTCTCAATCACGCAAAAATGGCTGAATGGATCTGGATCGAAAATAGCACACAGAGTCGATATTACCTATATAACCTGGAATAACACATTCTTATCGCGGTAGTACGTCCTCTTGCATTAATTTCCGACATCCACGCAGGCGAAGCCGCGGGCAAAAGCTAGTAAATAATAAATGTAAGGAATGTTCTTTTGTTTAGTAACAAAGAAAACGCGATCAGATTTATATTTTTATGAATTTTTACTTTGAAACAAGTAACTCTAAATGAATCACCGATAACTTCAATACCTCAGGCAACATTGATTATTTCCAATAAAGTTAATGGATAAATAAATTATGGTTAACTGCCCAGGAAATATAAACATGTAATAAAAGATAATGCTGATAAATCAGCAACAAACAAAAGCATGAATCGAGTGACTGTCTGTTAAATAGTGAAGCCAGCGTCCAGTTTATTTATTGGGAATATACACTTTGACATTTCCGAGACATTGCCAAGCGGCTAGTTGACTCTTTAAGTGACCAGAGGACTGGCCTATTTTTTGGTCAAAGAATCAGCATTGCCATACAACGTGGCAATGCTGCCAGCCTTTTGGGCACGTTTCCTGTTGACAACGATGCAGACGAATATTTTGATGCTTTATGATTATTTATTTTTATATTGTATATACATGTCCATATTTTTTACTTAGATTTTAAATTATGTATATATTGTAAGATATTATAGTCAGCGTCCAGTTGAATTTCTGCAGATAATTAGTAAGCATAGTAATAACACGTGTTGTCTAAAACAGGAAAAATAATCATGTAGATTATTAAACTTCAATCGTACGGTAAGCATAAAAAAATACTAAAAGTACCGATAAATCTTCAAATTCATCCCATCACAATGTGTAATTAACATCTATTCGCCTGTATCATGCGTCGCTGGAACAAACACAACGGCAGGTGAGTGTCTGTCTTATGCAGAATTGAGTGTCTGGTTGTGTTCTTGCAGATGAAAAGAGAGTAACCATATCATTCACTTACTTTAGTAAAAACTGACTGCCTTTTATTTATAATTATACAATTACAAAATCAATAGTTACTATTTAAAAAACATAAATAATAAATAGGTGATTATTTCTATAAAATAATGATGTACTGCTTTTGCCCAATCGCTTAATGTCCATGGTTTTTCTTCCACTCCTGCGCTGGTGACTGATGCAACGAAGAATCTGAAGATTATCGCTCACTAACGTGGATCATGGGTTACACGTTGTAGAAACTGATAATCACCAGAACCTTCGATACTATGTAGTGGCGATAATGATCCCTGTCCCTGGTAGAATCAAACTAGACTTATCAGGTACTTAGATGTATGCTGCTGTGTGACATACTAGCTTTTGCCAGCGGCTTCACTCGCGCGGAGGTCGTAAATTATCCCTCGGGAATATATTACCGGGATAAAAAGTACCCTATGTGTTAATCCAGGTTATAAACTATCTGAGTGCCAAATTTCATCCAAATCGGGTCTGTAGTTTTTGCGTGAAAGAGGAACAAACATCCATACATCTATACATCCATACATACAAACTATCGCGTTTATAATATTAGTAGGATATAACCACTGCAAGAATATTGTTTCAGTAGATACCATTCGAGCAAGTGAAAATGAATATTCAATATAAAACAATTATATCTTTACAAAATATTGTAACATCACGATAGTACTGAACTTAAAAAACAGGTAAGAATGGTTTTAACACGCGTTTTTTACAAAAATATAATAAAATCATTGGAAATAATCACGAATCAAATGAAGACAAACATGAATCACATACATAAAATTGAAACGGACCTAAATAATCAATGTAAGGAATGTTCTTTTATTTATTTACAAAAAAAAAAACGCGATTAAATTATATATTTATGTTTGTTACTTTGAAACAAGTAGGTAACTCTAAATGAACCACCGATTACTTCAATACTTCAGGCAACATTGATTATTTTCTATAAAGCAAATGGCTCAATAAATTATAGATAACTGCCCAGGAAATATAAACTCAACAATGTATAATGAATAAAAAACTAAATACTGTAATCAACTACAATTGGTTCTCGTGTAACCGAACATTTCTAATAACAAAACATGTTTTAGTTGGCGCTTGGTTTTGAGTTTTTTTATTTTAATTAGTTTGTGGTAAGGGTTCTCGAAAGTTTATATCAGTCACATATGAGATAGTACAACTCACCAGAATCGACTCCAGAGCTCCAGTTGATATGCTGTGTGCACTATAGGCAAGTGTTGCAATGCAAAAATTTGCCAGTGTATTTTAATTAACACACACTTGATATTTCTGTGCTCGTTTCCGGATGCACTTAAGCGACGTCTGTCAGAAGCTGAGTACTTCAGTGTTCAACCTGTAAAGAAATGTGTATCTCGTGAAACTGGACACATATCATAACAAACGAGACAAATTTACTTATCTCAAAGCTTCCAAAAGTGATTGTCGGTACGTTTGTTGTCGCTCAATGTGAACTTGCGTGACCTTCCCGGGACGAAGTTACCAGTCATGCTGAACCTTAAATAAATAACCGTCATATGAGAACAAATACTTAATATTTAATCAATATTTCAATTTATGATACTGGATTTCGTTTGAGTTCTAATACAATATACTTACGCTCAAACATATGTTGAGTAAGCGTGTTTGTGTTCAAGAAAATATCAAACAGTTACTGACCTACGACCAAAGTACATGATCCTGACACTGCGTTGAAATGTGAACCCATCCAACCTGCCAGGGTCGCGAGATTGTTTGAAAGAGATACCGTGACCCTGGCACATGGGCAACTGAAGGAACACGGGTGGGTTTTAGTCAGTAAAAGTCTGACACGCCCTCCCTCTCCGCCCAGAGCGGGAGGAGACATTTGATGATTTCCCATCCAAAAAAAAAAAAAAAACCCATCCAACCAGAAGTGTAACTAACATACACTAACTCGTTTCATGCTTAGTATGATAAATCAGCCACAAACTAAGCATTAATCGAGCGAGTGTCTGTTAAAAAGTGAAGTAAATGTCCAGTTGAATTCTTGCATATCATAAGTAAGCATAGTAATAATACGTGATGTCTGAAAAAGGAAAAATAATCATGTAGATTATTAAACATTTATCAAATGGTTTGCATTAGAAAATACTAAAAGTACTGATAAATCTTCAAATCCATCCCATCATAATATGTATCTAACATATACTCGCCTGTATCATGCGTCGCTGGAACAAACACAACGGCAGGTGAGTGTCTGTCTTATGCAGAATTGAGTGTCTGGTTGTGTTCCTGTTTTAGTTACTATTTTATAAACAGCAAAACATATAATAAATAAGTGACAATTCCTATAAAATAATGATGTGCTGCTTTGCCTAATCGCTAGATGTCCATTGTTCATGTTCCTCTCCTGCGCTGATGATTGGTGTAACGAAGGAATTTAAGATTATCGATCCACAACGTGGGTAATGAGTTACACGTTTTTTTTTTTTTTTCATTTTTTTATTTTTATTTTAGACGTTGTAAAACCTGATAATCCCCGGGAACCTTCGATACTATGCAGTGGTGATAGCGATCCCTGAGTCCCTGGTAGAATCAAATTGGACTTATTAGGTACTTGGATGTATGCTGCTGTATGACATATGTAACCACTGCAACAACCATTCGAGCGAGTGTAAATGTAAAAAAATATTCTTTATAACATACAGTTCCTAGCCTACGACCTGCACCCTAATTGCGGAACACACTATTAATCAGAATTTGAATCATTTTGAAGCTTATTTGTCATCCATTCTTTCATATGTTCGAAAAATTGTTTGCTTAGCAACGTAAACAACACCATGAATGTTGCGGACCTGTCAAAATGAAATAGATTCCTACTAATAGTCTAGTACGCAATTACCCCTCTGTTACCATGGATTCAATTGATGATCCTGATCCCATATTGAATTTTTTTGTCGGTAGCAATACATTTTCAAACTCATCCAAGCAGAAGTGTATCTAACATACACTAGTTCGTATCATGCTCAGTATGATAAATCAGCCACAAACTAAGCATGAATCGAGCGAATGTCTGTTAAATAGTGAAGTGAGTGTCTAGTTGAATTTCTGCAGAATCTGCAGGAATTCAACTGGACACTCAATTGTAATGAGTAAGCATAGTAATAACACGTGCTGTCTCAAAAAGGAAAAATAATCATGTAGATTAATAAACATCAGTGACATGGTTAGTATTAGAAAAAACTTTAAGTAACGATAAATATTCAAATCTGACCCATCACAATGTGTATCTTACATACACATGCCTGTATCATGCGTCGCTGGAACAAACACAACGGCAGGTGAGTGAATGAGTCTTTTGTAGAATTGAGTGTCTGGTAGTGTTCCTTCAGATAAAAAAAAAATATTTAACAATAAAATTAACACATCCAACGTATTCCTGCGGCCTTCACCAGGTCATCGGTCCATCTTGTGGGAGGCCTTCCAACGCTCCGTCTTCCAGGAATACGTTGGATGCGAGAAGCACAGAATAGGTCGAAGTGGCGGTGCTTGGGGAAGGCCTATGTCCAGCAGTGGACGTCTTTCAGCTGAAATGATGATGATGAAAATTAACACCCGAAAAAACTGAATGCAAAAAAATAAACCTTTTTATTTAACCTTAATAACCGAGTTCTTAAACGAATTTCAGTATACCTAAGTAATTTTGGGAGTTCCGGGAGTCGGAAATTTATTTTGGAAATGGCTTCTTATTTGAGGACTTTTTCCATAATCCTTTCATATTAATAGTTTTTCAGTTATTAATAAAAAAACAAATTGCTATCTTTCCTTCATATTAATTTGTGAATAACAATTAAGTATGTCCTATCTGAATCCATCTTTCGGAACATCGATTCATTATCATACGATCTACCGATTTTTTTAATCGATTCAACAGGATACGATCTTAGCCAGGTCGAATCGTATGCGCCCTTAAGATCGTATGAAAAAATCGTATCAACTCAAACCTCAATGTAACGTACGAACTACAATACAACTTGTCGTGTATGTTAGCATTCTTTTTCAAACGTCTGTTTCTATATTAAATTGTTAATTTATAAAAGTATAAAACATGTTTTACGTTACAGATTCCATCTGACTACATTTAAACTTTTCAAAATTAATTCGCACTGGATCGTAGTGCGGCTGTCTGTCAATGCATTTCCAGCTAGAGAAAACAGACGTTCAGAAGGAATTGTTAATATACCCGACAAGTTGTAGTTCATACGGTACGTTGTTTAAGTTTTAGTTGATACGACTTACTGGCTGAATGGCTGGCTATCTGTCACGACGGTGTCGATGGACTTTGTAGTTGATCTATTAAGAAGATTAAATTAAAATAAATAATTTTGTATGTCTACTGTGCTTTTTATGGAATTTCTTACCAGCTCTTCTCCATAGGAATCACAATCACAAATTGGAGCCGTGCACCTAGCTTCTGATGTTTCATAAGTGCCCATGTAGGTTTCGGTGAAAAGATATATTCTGATTTTGATTGTTTAATTGTTGTTATAAAATAAAGATACGATCTTCCGAAATCGAGTAAGATCGATTCAATACAATACGAATAAGATCGTGAATCCATTCACGTAGTTTCGATCCAGAAGATCGATTCAAAGCAAAAAGTTGGGCATCCCTAATAACAATTGTATTTTATTATGTGCTTATACATACTTTCGACACATTTTTCTACACGTTATCCGCCGGATCGAATGAGCCAAAGCTGATATTTTTAGGAGCTTAATCAAGAATTAACACGTTTTTGAACTTGTTGACTAGCCTAGATGTGTGGAAGGTGGTAATCATGTGAGAACTATTTGTTAGTCCTGGGTTTGTATAAATGGCAAGGTAATGTATCTAGTGGTGTGGTAAAACATGTAACTGGCGGTGATGTAGCTGATTGTGGTAATGTGACTAGTGTTGGTGAAAAAGCTAGTAATAAGATAACAAAAACACATACTGTCAAACATTTCTTGTCTCAGCATCGGACACAATAAAATCATTTTTCAAGCTCCTTGCACGCTGACCTTGTGATGAAGCTTGCTGTTTTGCTTGAAATTAGTAAGGGGTGAATGGTGGTATTCGTTTAGGAACAGTATGTCGGTCCTAGATTTTGTATCAATGGAAAGTCTGGTGTCTTTTGGTGAACTAAAACGTGTTTCTGGCGGTGATGTGGCTGATTGTGGTAATATGAATAGTGTTGGTGATGGTGATTGTGGAAATACCTGAAATAATAAATAACATTAATATATTGGCATAAACGAGTACTGACACAACAACTAAAAAACACTGCGTTTACCTCTCCTAACCCCGTCTCCTGCCATGCCATACGACTCTCCGTGCCTATGATGTTCAGTATTTTTGTACTGGTGTCTGAGAGTCTGGGTATTGGTATGTGATTGCCAGTTTCAGCACGGGCTTCAACAGCCTGTATCTTCTTTTAAAGATCTTTCCAATTCTGAAATAATAAACCACATTAATATGATCGTAGATATAAAACTTAAGAATATTGTTTTTAAGTAAATTCCAAAATAAATTAACGTACCTTCCGCCGTTGCTCCACAGTCGTATTTGGCTCATACTTCAGAATTATTCGCTGTAGTCGCACCCACTCCTTATCTTGCCATTCTCGTTATATAGACCCCCGAAATTCTCTATTAACAAATTGACTGCGAGTGGACTTGTAGTCTCTAACTCGTCAATTTAACGGGTGTGTCGTACGCTGCAAATGAATTTATTTGAGTAAGTACGTGAATAAAATTAGACGATTCCAAAGTAATAGTAAAGGAACGAAAAAGTAAGACAAGGTGTTATAGCAAAGAAATAACAATATTGCTTCAACTGTGTCTGTTTATCGAAAATTTTAACAGAGGATGACACAATCCTCTTTTAAAAACCTTATTTTTGTACTATATGGGTTTTCGATGAAAAAATAACTATGTTCTCTTATTTTAATCACCGTCAACCGTCAATACTAATATTTCATAATGATAGGTAGTTATTTGGTTACAATAATTTTGTGCTGCTTCCGCTCAGTCGTCTGATATCCAATGTTTGCATTCAACTCCTGCGCTGATGATCCGTGCCGCGTATGATCAAAGGATTATCAGTTATTTACGTGGGTCATGGGTTACACGTATACATACTGAAAACCCTTTAACCTTCACAACAAAGAAGAAGAAAAAGGTCACTGTGACATTATTAAAACTTAAATTTAAACAATTAGGTTCATAAAAATATAAAGGGTAAGTGAATAATGTTGTTAGTAAATAGGAAGTTATCATTATTATCATTATCATATTGCTTAGTGGCTATCGTGGCCGGCAAAATGGACAGTCCATTGATGTGGAACTGGATGACCACTCATCGTGCGTCATTCCAGTATATAAAATAGAGCTTTTTTGTATTTTGTATTTTTTGTTTTTGTGTGTTTGAGTGTATCTTTTTGTTTCTTTTTATTTTTTGTGTGTAAAACTGTATTAATGAACATATGGACTTACTGATGGTCTGAAATAAATTTTATTATTATTATTATTATTATTATCATTAACAAACTGATTTACTTACTTTCGTTTTTTGCTGCCGTCATCATTAAAATATCCAAAAACTAAACAATGAACGATGAAAGTTTGAAATTTGTTATTTTACTTATAGTCTTCAATACGTCTATTTATCGGGAGGCACGTCCCATGCCGCAAATAAATTATTTTTAGTATATGAAAAATTTCAGTCACAGAAAGGCAAACTGGAAAGGTCCCTGAAATTTCAATAAAATGAGTAACTTTTAGCTAAACAACGTTAAACTTACAGCAGGCAGTTCAAAAAGCTGTTGATCACTATTATTAAGACGGGAGATAAATTCGTCCCTAAGTTAACCAGTGTCTGTGACCATAACCTATCCTTGGAAGAATTTAATCCGTGTATCCGACGACAGCAATTTTCCCAATTCAACATCGTGCAGGAACGGAGCACATCTATGATCAAAACCTTAAACGACTGTTACAGATCCGCGAATGAAAGCCGTGCCGCGCATAGTATGCCTACCGAGGCACGGAGGGGTCTTAATGTGTAAAAATTGCCACCGTCACCAATGTACGCTTAATAATAACTTAGTAACAACACAGAATTCCTTTTCTTGCTGGAAACATTTTGACAAAATCAATATTTAACATGATTATATGGTAAAGCATACATTATGACAAGTATTTATTTGGATAAGACAATGATGTGTTGCTTCCACGCCATAGTCTGATGTCTAATGTTAGTCTTCAACTCCTGCGGTGATGGTCTGTGCAGCGAATGATCAAAGGATTATCAGTAATTTACGTGGGTCATGGATTACACGTAAATACACTGAAAACCCGTTAACCTTCACAACAAAGAAGAAGAACAAGATCACTGTGTCAATAGACTTGCTGTCTCCGCACAATCGTCTGATGTCTAATGTATGTCTTCACCTCCTGCGCTGATGATCTGTGCAGCGACCAGTCAGAGTTTTATCAGTTTCGACGTGGGTCATGTATAACACGTTCATAAACTGATAAAACCCTAAACGTTCGCAACAGTGAAATGGCGATGAAAATCAGTTTGTCATAGGTAGAACTAAAATAGTAGCAATTAAGTTCATAAAAATATATAGAGGGTAAGTGAAGAGGTCGTCAGTAGACAGGGAGTTAACATTTTCATTTACATACAGATTTTCTTACTTCATTCTTTTGCTGCCATCGTAATAAAAATAACCTTACCAAAACGAAACCTTTGAAACATGTTTTTTTTTTTTGTGTTTTTGCCACATATTGAAACGGGGTGCGAAAATTTAAGAAGAATAATGTTGTGCTGCTTCCGCTCAGTCGTCTGATATCCAATGTTTGCATTAATTACTGTGCTGATGATCCGTGCCGCGTTTGACCAAAGGATTATCAGTCATTTACGTGGGTCATGGGTTACACATATACACACTGAAAACTCTTTAACCTTCACAGCAAAGAAGAAGAAGGTCACTGTGTCATTATTAGGACTTAAATTTAAACAATTAGGTTCATGAAAATATAAAGGGTAAGTGAAGAATGTTGTTAGTAAATAGGGAGTTATCATTATCATTTACAAACTGATTTACTTACTTCCGTTTTTTGCTGCCATCATCTTTAAAATATCTTATCCAAAAACTAAACATTTGAACGATGAAAGTTTGAATTTTGTTATTTTGCCCCCTAAATTTGCCATTGGCGAATTGAGTGTGGGTTGAACTTGTAGTCTTCATACGTCTATTTATCGGGTGGCACGTCTCACGCTGCAAATAAATTATTTTTAGTATATGAAAAATTTCAGTCACAGAAAGGCAGACTGGAAAGGTCCCTGCAATTTCAATAGAATGAGTAACTTTTAGCTAAACAACGTTAATCTCACAGCAGGCAATTGAAAAAGCTGTTGATCACTATTATTAAGACGGGATATAAATTCGTCCCTAAGTTAACCAGTGTCTGTGACCATAACCTATCCTTGGAAGAATTTAATCCGTGTATCCGACGACAGCAATTTTCCCAATTCAACATCGTGCCGGAACGGAGCACATCTATGATCAAAACCTTAAACGACTGTTACAGATCCGCGAATGAAAGCCGTGCGCCGCATAGCATGCCTACCGAGGCACGGAGGGGTCTTAATGTGTAAAAATTGCCACCGTCACCAATGTACGCTTAATAATAACTTAGTAACAACACAGAATTTCTTTTCTTGCTGGAAACATTTTGACAAAATCAATATTTAACATGATTATATGGTAAAGCATACATTATGACAAGTATTTATTTGGATAAGACAATGATGTGTTGCTTCCACGCCATAGTCTGATGTCTAATGTTAGTCTTCAACTCCTGCGGTGATGGTCTGTGCAGCGAATGATCAAAGGATTATCAGTAATTTACGTGGGTCATGGATTACACGTAAATACACTGAAAACCCGTTAACCTTCACAACAAAGAAGAAGAACAAGATCACTGTGTCACTGTTAGGACTAAAATTGTAACAATAGGTTCATTAAAATATAAAGGGTAAATGAAGAATTTTGTAAGTAAATAGGGATTAAATATTATCATTTACATACAGATTTACTAACTTCGTTTTTTTTGCTACCATCGCCATTAAATAACATTTCCAAAGACTAAACAGTTAATAGTTTTTTGTTTTCGTTAAATGATTTTACAATAATGCAAGAATTTACAAAACAATCTATAATTCTTAATCCTGAAACAAAACATAACATATTACACCAAGATAATTTTGGAGTAAAGTAGAATCGGGTCATTATATTATAACTGCACTTATTGTATGTGTTCCGTACAATACTAAAACTGTCGCTCAGTTTGTTACAAAATATTAACAATAAGACAACATAGACACTTGTTCAACATTTCTTGTCGAAGCATCGGACACAATCAAGTTATATTTCAAACTTCGTGCACGCTGACCTTGTGCCGAAGCTTGCTTTGTTGCTTATTATATGGAAGGGATGGAGGCTGGTATATGTAGAAACCGTTTGTTGGTCCTGGGTTTGTATAAATGGCAGCTCCTGGTGTCTTGTGGTATAGTGAAATGTGTAAGTGGCGGTGATGTGGCTGACTGTGGTAATGTGACTAGTGTTGGTGATGGTGATTGTGGTACTGTATGAAATAATATTAATATAGTTGCATAAACAAATACTAACACAACAATTGATAGAAACTGCGTTTACCTCTCTAAGCACTGTCTCCTCCCATACCATAGGTACTCTCCGTGCCTTCGTTAGCCAATATTTTTCTTCTAGTGTCTGAGAGGCTGAGTGTTGGTGCAATAACACAAGTTGCCATTTCTTGCTAGAAACATGCTTACAATATCAATCTTGAACTTGATTATATAGTAAAACATACTTTATGACAGGTGGTTATTTTAATAGACTTGCTGTTTCCGCACAATCGTCTGATGTCCAATGTATGTCTTCACCTCCTGCGCTGATGATCTGTGCAGCGATCGGTCAGAGTTTTATCAGTTTCGACGTGGGTCATTTATAACACGTTCATAAACTGATAAAACCCTAAACATTCGCAACAGTGAAATGGCGATGAAAATCAGTTTGTTACTGGTATTACTAAAATAGGAACAATTAAGTTCATAAAAATATAAAGGGTAAGTAAAGAGGTCATCAGTAGACAGGGAGTTAACATTTTCATTTACATACAGATTTTCTTACTTCATTTTTTTGCTGCCATCGTAATAAAAATAACCTTACCAAAAACGAAACCTTTGAAACATGTTTTTTTTTGTGTTTTGCCACATATTGAAACGGGGTGCGAAATTTTAAGAAGAATAATGTTGTGCTGCTTCTGCTCAGTCGTCTGATATCCAATGTTTGCATTAATTCCTGCGCTGATGATCCGTGCCGCGTTTGACCAAAGGATTATCAGTCATTTACGTGGGTCATGGGTTACACATATACATACTGAAAACTCTTTAACCTTCACAGCAAAGAAGAAGAAGGTCACTGTGTCATTATTAGGACTTAAATTTAAACAATTAGGTTCATGAAAATATAAAGGGTAAGTGAAGAATGTTGTTAGTAAATAGGGAGTTATCATTATCATTTACAAACTGATTTACTTACTTCCGTTTTTTGCTGCCATCATCTTTAAAATATCTTATCCAAAAACTAAACATTTGAACGATGAAAGTTTGAATTTTGTTATTTTGCCCCCTAAATTTGCCATTGGCGAATTGAGTGTGGGTTGAACTTGTAGTCTTCATACGTCTATTTATCGGGTGGCACGTCTCACGCTGCAAAAAAAATATTTTTAGTATATGAAAAATTTCAGTCACAGAAAGGCAGACTGGAAAGGTCCCTGCAATTTCAATAGAATGAGTAACTTTTAGCTAAACAACGTTAAACTCACAGCAGGCAATTGAAAAAGCTGTTGATCACTATTATTAAGACGGGAGATAAATCGTCCCTAAGTTGACCAGTGTCTGTGACCATAACTTATCCTTGGAAGAATTTAATCCATGTATCCGACGACAGCAATTTTCCCAATTCAACATCGTACAGGAACGGAGCACATCTATGATCAAAACCTTAAACGACTGTTACAGATCCGCGAATGAAAGCCGTGCCGCGCATAGCATGCCTACCGAGGCACGGAGGGGTCTTAATGTGTAAAAATTGCCACCGTCACCAATGTACGCTTAATAATAACTTAGTAACAACACAGAATTCCTTTTCTTGCTGGAAACATTTTGACAAAATCAATATTTAACATGATTATATGGTAAAGCATACATTATGACAAGTATTTATTTGGATAAGACAATGATGTGTTGCTTCCACGCCATAGTCTGATGTCTAATGTTAGTCTTCAACTCCTGCGGTGATGGTCTGTGCAGCGAATGATCAAAGGATTATCAGTAATTTACGTGGGTCATGGATTACACGTAAATACACTGAAAACCCGTTAACCTTCACAACAAAGAAGAAGAACAAGATCACTGTGTCACTGTTAGGACTAAAATTGTAACAATAGGTTCATTAAAATATAAAGGGTAAATGAAGAATTTTGTAAGTAAATAGGGATTAAATATTATCATTTACATACAGATTTACTAACTTCGTTTTTTTTGCTACCATCGCCATTAAATAACATTTCCAAAGACTAAACAGTTAATAGTTTTTTGTTTTCGTTAAATGATTTTACAATAATGCAAGAATTTACAAAACAATCTATAATTCTTAATCCTGAAACAAAACATAACATATTACACCAAGATAATTTTGGAGTAAAGTAGAATCGGGTCATTATATTATAACTGCACTTATTGTATGTGTTCCGTACAATACTAAAACTGTCGCTCAGTTTGTTACAAAATATTAACAATAAGACAACATAGACACTTGTTCAACATTTCTTGTCGAAGCATCGGACACAATCAAGTTATATTTCAAACTTCGTGCACGCTGACCTTGTGCCGAAGCTTGCTTTGTTGCTTATTATATGGAAGGGATGGAGGCTGGTATATGTAGAAACCGTTTGTTGGTCCTGGGTTTGTATAAATGGCAGCTCCTGGTGTCTTGTGGTATAGTGAAATGTGTAAGTGGCGGTGATGTGGCTGACTGTGGTAATGTGACTAGTGTTGGTGATGGTGATTGTGGTACTGTATGAAATAATATTAATATAGTTGCATAAACAAATACTAACACAACAATTGATAGAAACTGCGTTTACCTCTCTAAGCACTGTCTCCTCCCATACCATAGGTACTCTCCGTGCCTTCGTTAGCCAATATTTTTCTTCTAGTGTCTGAGAGGCTGAGTGTTGGTGCAATAACACAAGTTGCCATTTCTTGCTAGAAACATGCTTACAATATCAATCTTGAACTTGATTATATAGTAAAACATACTTTATGACAGGTGGTTATTTTAATAGACTTGCTGTTTCCGCACAATCGTCTGATGT
Organism: Aporophyla nigra; assembly: GCA_947507805.1. NCBI lineage: Eukaryota > Metazoa > Arthropoda > Insecta > Lepidoptera > Noctuidae > Aporophyla > Aporophyla nigra. The sequence goes on along the minus strand of OX382291.1, from coordinate 3,007,038 downwards.
CCAATGTATGTCTTCACCTCCTGCGCTGATGATCTGTGCAGCGATCGGTCAGAGTTTTATCAGTTTCGACGTGGGTCATTTATAACACGTTCATAAACTGATAAAACCCTAAACATTCGCAACAGTGAAATGGCGATGAAAATCAGTTTGTTACTGGTATTACTAAAATAGGAACAATTAAGTTCATAAAAATATAAAGGGTAAGTAAAGAGGTCATCAGTAGACAGGGAGTTAACATTTTCATTTACATACAGATTTTCTTACTTCATTTTTTTGCTGCCATCGTAATAAAAATAACCTTACCAAAAACGAAACCTTTGAAACATGTTTTTTTTTGTGTTTTGCCACATATTGAAACGGGGTGCGAAATTTTAAGAAGAATAATGTTGTGCTGCTTCTGCTCAGTCGTCTGATATCCAATGTTTGCATTAATTCCTGCGCTGATGATCCGTGCCGCGTTTGACCAAAGGATTATCAGTCATTTACGTGGGTCATGGGTTACACATATACATACTGAAAACTCTTTAACCTTCACAGCAAAGAAGAAGAAGGTCACTGTGTCATTATTAGGACTTAAATTTAAACAATTAGGTTCATGAAAATATAAAGGGTAAGTGAAGAATGTTGTTAGTAAATAGGGAGTTATCATTATCATTTACAAACTGATTTACTTACTTCCGTTTTTTGCTGCCATCATCTTTAAAATATCTTATCCAAAAACTAAACATTTGAACGATGAAAGTTTGAATTTTGTTATTTTGCCCCCTAAATTTGCCATTGGCGAATTGAGTGTGGGTTGAACTTGTAGTCTTCATACGTCTATTTATCGGGTGGCACGTCTCACGCTGCAAAAAAAATATTTTTAGTATATGAAAAATTTCAGTCACAGAAAGGCAGACTGGAAAGGTCCCTGCAATTTCAATAGAATGAGTAACTTTTAGCTAAACAACGTTAAACTCACAGCAGGCAATTGAAAAAGCTGTTGATCACTATTATTAAGACGGGAGATAAATCGTCCCTAAGTTGACCAGTGTCTGTGACCATAACTTATCCTTGGAAGAATTTAATCCATGTATCCGACGACAGCAATTTTCCCAATTCAACATCGTACAGGAACGGAGCACATCTATGATCAAAACCTTAAACGACTGTTACAGATCCGCGAATGAAAGCCGTGCCGCGCATAGCATGCCTACCGAGGCACGGAGGGGTCTTAATGTGTAAAAATTGCCACCGTCACCAATGTACGCTTAATAATAACTTAGTAACAACACAGAATTCCTTTTCTTGCTGGAAACATTTTGACAAAATCAATATTTAACATGATTATATGGTAAAGCATACATTATGACAAGTATTTATTTGGATAAGACAATGATGTGTTGCTTCCACGCCATAGTCTGATGTCTAATGTTAGTCTTCAACTCCTGCGGTGATGGTCTGTGCAGCGAATGATCAAAGGATTATCAGTAATTTACGTGGGTCATGGATTACACGTAAATACACTGAAAACCCGTTAACCTTCACAACAAAGAAGAAGAACAAGATCACTGTGTCACTGTTAGGACTAAAATTGTAACAATAGGTTCATTAAAATATAAAGGGTAAATGAAGAATTTTGTAAGTAAATAGGGATTAAATATTATCATTTACATACAGATTTACTAACTTCGTTTTTTTTGCTACCATCGCCATTAAATAACATTTCCAAAGACTAAACAGTTAATAGTTTTTTGTTTTCGTTAAATGATTTTACAATAATGCAAGAATTTACAAAACAATCTATAATTCTTAATCCTGAAACAAAACATAACATATTACACCAAGATAATTTTGGAGTAAAGTAGAATCGGGTCATTATATTATAACTGCACTTATTGTATGTGTTCCGTACAATACTAAAACTGTCGCTCAGTTTGTTACAAAATATTAACAATAAGACAACATAGACACTTGTTCAACATTTCTTGTCGAAGCATCGGACACAATCAAGTTATATTTCAAACTTCGTGCACGCTGACCTTGTGCCGAAGCTTGCTTTGTTGCTTATTATATGGAAGGGATGGAGGCTGGTATATGTAGAAACCGTTTGTTGGTCCTGGGTTTGTATAAATGGCAGCTCCTGGTGTCTTGTGGTATAGTGAAATGTGTAAGTGGCGGTGATGTGGCTGACTGTGGTAATGTGACTAGTGTTGGTGATGGTGATTGTGGTACTGTATGAAATAATATTAATATAGTTGCATAAACAAATACTAACACAACAATTGATAGAAACTGCGTTTACCTCTCTAAGCACTGTCTCCTCCCATACCATAGGTACTCTCCGTGCCTTCGTTAGCCAATATTTTTCTTCTAGTGTCTGAGAGGCTGAGTGTTGGTGCAATAACACAAGTTGCCATTTCTTGCTAGAAACATGCTTACAATATCAATCTTGAACTTGATTATATAGTAAAACATACTTTATGACAGGTGGTTATTTTAATAGACTTGCTGTTTCCGCACAATCGTCTGATGTCCAATGTATGTCTTCACCTCCTGCGCTGATGATCTGTGCAGCGATCGGTCAGAGTTTTATCAGTTTCGACGTGGGTCATTTATAACACGTTCATAAACTGATAAAACCCTAAACATTCGCAACAGTGAAATGGCGATGAAAATCAGTTTGTTACTGGTATTACTAAAATAGGAACAATTAAGTTCATAAAAATATAAAGGGTAAGTAAAGAGGTCATCAGTAGACAGGGAGTTAACATTTTCATTTACATACAGATTTTCTTACTTCATTTTTTTGCTGCCATCGTAATAAAAATAACCTTACCAAAAACGAAACCTTTGAAACATGTTTTTTTTTGTGTTTTGCCACATATTGAAACGGGGTGCGAAATTTTAAGAAGAATAATGTTGTGCTGCTTCTGCTCAGTCGTCTGATATCCAATGTTTGCATTAATTCCTGCGCTGATGATCCGTGCCGCGTTTGACCAAAGGATTATCAGTCATTTACGTGGGTCATGGGTTACACATATACATACTGAAAACTCTTTAACCTTCACAGCAAAGAAGAAGAAGGTCACTGTGTCATTATTAGGACTTAAATTTAAACAATTAGGTTCATGAAAATATAAAGGGTAAGTGAAGAATGTTGTTAGTAAATAGGGAGTTATCATTATCATTTACAAACTGATTTACTTACTTCCGTTTTTTGCTGCCATCATCTTTAAAATATCTTATCCAAAAACTAAACATTTGAACGATGAAAGTTTGAATTTTGTTATTTTGCCCCCTAAATTTGCCATTGGCGAATTGAGTGTGGGTTGAACTTGTAGTCTTCATACGTCTATTTATCGGGTGGCACGTCTCACGCTGCAAAAAAAATATTTTTAGTATATGAAAAATTTCAGTCACAGAAAGGCAGACTGGAAAGGTCCCTGCAATTTCAATAGAATGAGTAACTTTTAGCTAAACAACGTTAAACTCACAGCAGGCAATTGAAAAAGCTGTTGATCACTATTATTAAGACGGGAGATAAATCGTCCCTAAGTTGACCAGTGTCTGTGACCATAACTTATCCTTGGAAGAATTTAATCCATGTATCCGACGACAGCAATTTTCCCAATTCAACATCGTACAGGAACGGAGCACATCTATGATCAAAACCTTAAACGACTGTTACAGATCCGCGAATGAAAGCCGTGCCGCGCATAGCATGCCTACCGAGGCACGGAGGGGTCTTAATGTGTAAAAATTGCCACCGTCACCAATGTACGCTTAATAATAACTTAGTAACAACACAGAATTCCTTTTCTTGCTGGAAACATTTTGACAAAATCAATATTTAACATGATTATATGGTAAAGCATACATTATGACAAGTATTTATTTGGATAAGACAATGATGTGTTGCTTCCACGCCATAGTCTGATGTCTAATGTTAGTCTTCAACTCCTGCGGTGATGGTCTGTGCAGCGAATGATCAAAGGATTATCAGTAATTTACGTGGGTCATGGATTACACGTAAATACACTGAAAACCCGTTAACCTTCACAACAAAGAAGAAGAACAAGATCACTGTGTCACTGTTAGGACTAAAATTGTAACAATAGGTTCATTAAAATATAAAGGGTAAATGAAGAATTTTGTAAGTAAATAGGGATTAAATATTATCATTTACATACAGATTTACTAACTTCGTTTTTTTTGCTACCATCGCCATTAAATAACATTTCCAAAGACTAAACAGTTAATAGTTTTTTTTTTCGTTAAATGATTTTACAATAATGCAAGAATTTACAAAACAATCTATAATTCTTAATCCTGAAACAAAACATAACATATTACACCAAGATAATTTTGGAGTAAAGTAGAATCGGGTCATTATATTATAACTGCACTTATTGTATGTGTTCCGTACAATACTAAAACTGTCGCTCAGTTTGTTACAAAATATTAACAATAAGACAACATAGACACTTGTTCAACATTTCTTGTCGAAGCATCGGACACAATCAAGTTATATTTCAAACTTCGTGCACGCTGACCTTGTGCCGAAGCTTGCTTTGTTGCTTATTATATGGAAGGGATGGAGGCTGGTATATGTAGAAACCGTTTGTTGGTCCTGGGTTTGTATAAATGGCAGCTCCTGGTGTCTTGTGGTATAGTGAAATGTGTAAGTGGCGGTGATGTGGCTGACTGTGGTAATGTGACTAGTGTTGGTGATGGTGATTGTGGTACTGTATGAAATAATAAATAATATGAATATAGTGGCATAAACAATGTGTAAGTGGCGGTGATGTGGCTGACTGTGGTAATGTGACTAATGTTGGTGATGGTGATTGAGGTACTGTATGAAATAATATTAATATAGTTGCATAAACAAATACTAACACAACAATTGATAGAAACTGCGTTTACCTCTCTTAGCACTGTCTCCTCCCATACCATAGCTACTCTCCGTGCTTTCGATATCCAATATTTTTCTTCTAGTGTCTGAGAGGCTGAGTGTTGGTGCAATAACACAAGTTGCCATTTCTTGCTAGAAACATGCTTACAATATCAATCTTGAACTTGATTATATTATAGTAAAACATACTTTATGACAGGTGGTTATTTTAATAGACTTGTTGTCTCCGCACAATCGTCTGATGTCTAATGTATGTCTTCACCTACTGCGCTGATGATCTGTGCAGCGACCGGTCAGAGTTTTATCAGTTTCGACGTAGGTCATGGGTAACACGTACATAAACTGATAAAACCCTAAACATTCGCAACAGTGAAATGGCGTTGAAAATCAGTTTGTCACTGGTAGAACTAAAATAGTAACACTTAAGTTCATAAAAATATATTGAGGGTAAGTGAAGAGGTCGTCAGTAGACAGGGAGTTAACATTTTCATTTACATACAGATTTTCTTACTTCCTTTTTTTTGCTGCCATCGTAATAAAAATAACCTTACCAAAAACTAAACCTTTGAAACATGTTTTTTTTTGTGTTTTTGCCACATATTGAAACGGGGTGTGAAATTTTAAGAAGAATAATGTTGTGCTGCTTCCGCTCAGTCGTCTGATATCCAATGTTTGCATTAACTCCTGCGCTGATGATCTTTGCAGCGACTGGTCATAGGATTATCAGCGGTTAAAACTAAAATGATAAAACCCAAAATCTTCGCAACAAAGAAGTGGCGAAAAAAATCAGTGTGTAACTGGTAGGACTAAAATGGTAACAATGGTGCCGATTCTGTTGTACACCGAACCAAACTAACTGAACTATCTCTAAAATTCCTTACTTTTGGCTATGAGAATTTTAACGCTATTCTGCAAGAAAAAATCTCTAAAAAAAAATTATTTTGACACGAATAAAAACGAATTTGACAATCAACGTGGTTTTTTTTCTTTTGGTTTCGCAACGTGGTACTTGTGTCCGCTACGCAATGAATTTTTTTAGAGACGAAGGCGCGCGCAAGGTGGCAGCCTGGACGTGTTTTATATGGAATTTTTCACTTTTTGTTTGAAAAATATAAAAAATATTACCCACGTGTTGAAATTTATATGCTCCGGGGTTGACAAAGGGGGTCGAAAATTTCATTATTATTGCGATAGGACACGTCATTTTCGAGATATAAGCAAAATAAAGAATACAGCACTGTTTTAGCACATGAAGGCGAGGCGTTGTTGTGAATTTTTGTTCATGACCACTAGTTTTATTCCATACCTTTTTAATCGCGACTAAAAATAGTCAGATTTAGTCAAAATAACTTATTATTGTCAACATTTTTGGTGAAAACCGGCAAACTCAGAAAAGCAAAATTGTCATTTTCACTATACTAATAACTCAGTGCAATCTTAGTGCTGTCAAATTAAGTATAGTTAAGTTGTGTCACTTTAGTCTATTTCAGAATAGGAAATCGTCGTTTGACAAGAATAAACCAAATTTTAGTGATTTTTAGTTTAGTTTAGAGTATTTTGTACCATAGAATCGCCACCAATATTAGATTCACTAAAGTTTAAAGTGTGAGAGAAGAAGTTTGTTAGTAAATAGGGAGATAACATTATCATTTACGTACAGATTTACTTACTTCCCTTTTCGCTGCCATCGCCATTAAAATATCTTTTCCAACAACTCTAAACAAACTCAACAAACTCTAAACATTTAATACATTATTTTATTAAATTTGTGTTTATTCCAAATATGGTAACACAATACGAAAACTTATAGCACAAACTATTATTCTTTATATCCTGAAACAAAACATAGCATATTATTCCAAGATAATTTTACGTTTTTTTTTAAGTTACATCTTTATATATATAATTTTACTGTACGTGTGAATGTCACTGAACTCCTCCTAAACGGCTGGACCGATTTGAAAGAATTTTTTTGTATGCGTTTGGGTGGCACGCTGGATGGTTTGGATTCACAAATCAGCCCGACAGATGGCACAGCTACCGAGTTCTAGGAAACAGGACAACGTCTGTACACTTACACACTTACCTGTCAAACATTTCTTGTCTTAGCATTGGACACAATAAAATCATTTCTCAAACTCCGTGCACGCTGACCTTGTACCAGAGCTTGCTCTGTTGCTTATAATGTGTAAAGGGTGGAGAGTGGTATTACTGTAGGAACTTTTTGTCGGTCCTGGGTTTGTTCAAATGGTAGGTCTGATGGTAAAGTAAAAAGTGTAACTGGCGGTAATGTGGCTGATTGTGGTTATGTGACTAGTGATGGTGAGGGTGATTGTGGTAACTATCTGAAATAATGAAATTCATTAATATAGTGGCATAACCTTATACTAACACAACACCTGATACGTTTACCTCGCCCAGCCCTGTCTACTGCCATACCTTAGGAACTCTCCGTGCCTTCGATGTTCAGTGTTTTTCTACTCATGTCTGACAGGCTGGTTATTAGTCTGTGATTGCCAGTTTCAACACTGGCTTAATTCAAACGTACATCATCTAATCTCTCTGTATCTCTGTATCGTCTGCAATATTTAACCACTTTAATGTGATAATATATACAAAGTTTACGAATACGTTGTTTTGTGAGCAGATTCCTAAATAAATAAACGTACCGCCGTCGCTGTTCCAGGGTCTTATTCGGCTCATATGTTTGCGGTATTCGCTGCAGACGGATTCACTTCTCATCTTGGCATTCTCACTTTAAAGGCCCCCGAAATTCGCTATTAGCAAATTGAGTGTGAGTGGACATGTAGTCTTCAACAAATCAATTCCACGGTTGGTGCGTCGTTCTCTGTAAATCAATTATTTTTAGTTAGTATATGAATAAGATAAAAACACTTACTGAGGCGATAGTAAAGGTAGAAAAAGTATGACAAGGTGTCATAGCAAAGAGATACCAGTAATGATTCCACTCTGTATGTTTATCGAATTTTTTAGCAAAGAACGACATAATCCTGCTTTAAAAGATCTTATTTTCTTTTCATATGGTTATTCATCTAATACAGAACTGCGCTCTTTTATTTTAATCACTCTCCATGCTAATATTTCATAGTGACAGGTGGTTTTTTGGAGAATAATGGATGTGCTGCTTCCGCTCAATCACCTGATGTCCAGTGTTTGCCTTCAACTTCTGCGCTGATGATATTTGGCGCGAATGATCAAAGGATTAACAGTCGTATACGTGGGTCATGGGTTACACTTATACGTACTGAAAACCCTTTGACCTTCACAACAAAGAAGAAGAAGAAGAAGATCACAGTGTCACTGTTGCGACTAAAATTGGAACAATTAGGTTCACAAAAATATAAAGGTTAAGTGAAGAAGGCTGTTAGTAAATCTAGTTAACATCATAATCCGTTACTAAACAAGATAATTTTGGAGCGAATTAGAATAGAGTTATTATGTTATAACTGCTCTATTGTGTATGTTCCTTACATCAATAAAACTTTCTTTCAGTTAGTTACATATACTAATAATAAGATAACAAAGACACTAACTTGTAAAACATTTCTTGTCTCAGCATCGGACACTATAAAATAATTTTTCAAGCTCCGTGCACGCTGATCTCGTACCCAAGTTTGCTCTGTTGCTTGTAATGTGAAAGGTGTGTAGGGTGGTATTACTGTAGGAACTTTTTGTTGGTCCTGGGTTTGTTTAAATGGTAGGTCTGGTGTCTTGTGGTGAGGTAAAAAGGGTATGTGGCGGTCATGTGGCTGGTTGTGGTAATTTGACTAGTGTTAGTGTTGGTGATTGTGGTAACTATCTGAAATAATAAAAATCATTAATATAGTGGCTTAAACGAATACTTACACAAAAGTTGATAGATACTGCGTTTACCTCTCCTAGCCTTGTCTCCGCTACATCGTAGGAACTCTCCGTACTGATGATGTTCAGTCGTTTTCTACTGGTGTCTGACAGGCTGGTTATTAGTCTGTAATTGCCAGTTTTAACACTAGCTGAATTCACACGTGCATCATCAGTCCGTGTCATCTTTGTAAGATCCCTCCAAGTCTGCAATATTTAACCACTTTAATGTGATAATATATGTAAAGTTTACGAATACGTTGTTTTGTGAGTAGATTCCAAAATAAATAAACGTACCTCCGTCACAGTTCCAGGGCCTTATTTGGCTCATACGTTTGCAGTATTCGCTGCAGACGGACTCACTTCTCATCTTGACATTCTCTCTTTAAAGGCCCCCGAAATTCGCTATTAGCAAATTGAGTGTGAGTGGATTTGTAGTCTTCAACAAATCAATTCAACGGTTGGTGCGTCGTTTTCTGCAAATGAATAATTTTTAGTTAGTTTGTGAATAAGATAAAAACACTTACTGAGGCGATATTAAAGGTAGAAAAACTATGACAAGATGTCATAGCAAAGAGATACCAGTAATTCTTCCACTCTGTATGTTTATCGAATTTTTTAGCAGAGGACGACATAATCCTCCTTTAAAAGATCTTATTTTCTTTTCATATGGTTATTCATCTAATACAGAACTGCGCTCTTTTATTTTAATCACTCTCCATGCTAATATTTCATAGTGACAGGTGGTTTTTTGGAGAATAATGGATGTGCTGCTTCCGCTCAATCGCCTGATGTCCAGTGTTTGCCTTCAACTTCTGCGCTGATGATATTTGGCGCGAATGATCAAAGGATTAACAGTCGTATACGTGGGTCATGGGTTACACTTATACGTACTGAAAACCCTTTGACCTTCACATCAAAGAAGAAGAAGAAGAAGATCACAGTGTCACTGTTGGGACTAAAATTGGAACAATTAGGTTCACAAAAATATAAAGGTTAAGTGAAGAAGGCTGTTAAAGTAAAAAAAGTAAAAAATCGTTTATTTCAACATTAAAATTACATTTTTGAGGTAGCGTTGGTCCCAAACTAGGCACAGCCTGTATCTTGGGCACCATTATACATAATAACATTTGGTTAAAACAATATGTTGAAATTTGCGACAAATAAAAGTAGTGGTTAGAAGTAGTTAGCCTCTTCGAGACTACAACAACTAAAATAACTGAAATAAAACTACTTCAGGCATGAAAAGAAAATAGAACAGATTCCTATATTTATAAAATAAAACGTAATAAATAATGCAAAAAGGATCAAACTTGCTATAAAATGTAAGTATTGCTGCTGTTCTTTATTGTGTGTGTGTGTGTGTGTGAGAGGGTGTGTGCGCGCGCGCCTCTTCGGTGTGTCAGTTGATTTTATTTAATAATACTAAGAATTGTTTCAGTATAAGTGTATGATTGTTCTAAGAGCCATAATTTCACAGAATGTTTCATTTGGGTGTAAGGGGAGTTGTGGATCTTAAGAACCGAGTTGACCTTATTGTAGACGTGGGCAAGTAGGAATGCTGGAAGTCGTTGGGCGTACGCAGACTTGACTGCTGGGTTCGGGATTCTAAATTTTCTCTTATTTTGTAGGGCATTTAAGTCTGTTCTTTTTGGAAGTTTTGATTGTGTTCTAGTTACAACAGTAAAAATATACAGTTTGCGTACCCCAAGAAGTGCTGCCTCTCTATACAGTTTGTCAGTAGAGTAACGGAAGGGCTTGAACAGCATAACTTTTAAAACAGCACGTTGCGCCCTCTCCAGCTCTAATATATGAGTTTTGGCGACGCCGCCCCAAACTGTTATGCAATACAGGATTAGAGACTGACAGAGGGCAAGGTAAACTAATTTACGGGTATCCACTGAGGCACATTCACGTAGTAGCTTCATAACATAAATAAGCCTGCGAACTCGTTTTGCCGTAACCATGATATGCTGTTTGAAAGAGAGATGCTGGTCCAATGTTACTCCAAGATATTTTAGGTGATCAATCCTTTCGATCTCGTTACACGGACACGTGGAGATAGACCCACCGGCAAGCTTGTTAGCCTTGCATCTATGGATTTTTACCCTTCATTGAGGAATTTTAGTGGCATTTGTTTTCCTAAAGGTTATATATTTCGTTTTTTTTTCGTTGAGCGTGAGTAAATTTAAATCCAACCAGTTAACTAACGTCCTCATTCCAGACTCGGTTTTCTCATGCAATTATTTCCAGTCGTCACCGTGGAAAATGATAACTGTATCGTCAGCGTAACAAATCAAGTCCGCGTTAGGAATTTCATTTCTTAAAATATCGTCCATGTAAATTGTGAATAAAGTCGGGCCCAGCAGGCTTCCCTGAGGTACACCAAAAGAAACACCCAATTCATCGCTAATCTCATTTTCGACTCTTAACCAGTTTAGGGCTACTGGGCTATAATCTGTTACTAAACAAGATAATTTTGGAGCGAATTAGAATAGAGTTATTATGTTATAACTGCTCTATTGTGTATGTTCCTCACATCAATAAAATTTTCTTTCAGTTAGTTACATATACTAATAATAAGATAACAAAGACACTAACTTGTAAAACATTTCTTGTGTCAGCATCGGACACTATAAAATAATTTTTCAAGCTCCGTGCACGCTGACCTCGTACCCAAGCTTGCTCTGTTGCTTGTAATGTGAAAGGGGTGTAGGGTGGTATTACTGTAGGAACTTTTTGTTGGTCCTGGGTGTGTTTAAATGGTAGGTCTGGTGTCTTGTGGTGAGGTAAAAAGGGTATGTGGCGGTCATGTGGCTGGTTGTGGTAATTTGACTAGTGTTAGTGTTGGTGATTCTGGTAACTATCTGAAATAATAAAAAACATTAATATAGTGGCTCAAACGAATTTTTACACAAAAGTTGATAGATACTGCATTTACCTCTCCTAGCCTTGTCTCCGCTATATCGTAGGAACTCTCCGTACTGATGATGTTCAGTAGTTTTCTACTGGTGTCTGACAGGCTGGTTATTAGTCTGTGATTGCCTGTTTTAACACAAGCTGAATTCACACGTGCATCATCAGTCCGTGTCATCTTTGTAAGATCCCCCCAAGTCTGCAATATTTAACCACTTTAATGTGATAATATACGTAAAGTTTACGAATAAGTTGTTTTGTGATTAGATTCCAAAATAAATAAACGTACCTCCGTCACAGTTCCAGGGCCTTATTTGGCTCAGACGTTTGCAGTATTCGCTGCAGACGGACTCACTTCTCATCTTGACATTCTCTCTTTACAGGCCCCCGAAATTCGTTATTAGCAAATTGAGTGTGAGTGGACTTGTAGTCTTCAACAAAACCATTCAACGGGTGGTGCGTCGTACTCTGCAAATCAATTATTTTTAGTTAGTATATGAATAAGATAAAAACACTTACTGAGGCGATAGTTAAGGTAGAAAAAGTATGACAATGTGTCATAGCAAAGAGATTCCAGTTATGCTTCCACTCTGTATGTTCATCGAATTTTTTAGCAGAGGACGACATAATCCTCCTTTAAAAGATCTTATTGTCTTTTCATATGGATATTCATGTAATACAGAACTGCGCTCTTTTATTTTTATCACTCTCCGTGCTAATATTTCATAGTGACAGGTGGTTTTTTGGAGAATAATGGATGTGCTGCTTCCGCTCAATGGCCTGATGTCCAGTGTTTGCCTTCAACTTCTGCGCTGATGATATTTGGCGCGAATGATCAAAGGATTAACAGTCGTATACGTAGGTCATGGGTTACACTTATACGTACTGAAAACCCTTTGACCTTCACAACAAAGAAGAAGAAGAAGAAGATCACAGTGTCACTGATGCGACTAAAATTGGAACAATTAGGTTCATAAAAATATAAAGGTTAAGTGAAGAAGGCTGTTAGTAAATCTAGTTAACATCATAATCTGTTACTAAACAAGATAATTTTGGAGCGAATTAGAATAGAGTTATTATGTTATAACTGCTCTATTGTGTATGTTCCTTACATCAATAAAACTTTCTTTCAGTTAGTTACATATACTAACAATAAGATAACAAAGACACTAACTTGTAAAACATTTCTTGTCTCAGCATCGGACATTATAAAATAATTTTTCAAGCTCCGTGCACGCTGACCTCGTACCCAAGCTTGCTCTGTTGCTTGTAATGTGAAAGGTGTGTAGGGTGGTATTACTGAAGGAACTTTTTGTTGGTCCTGGGTTTGTTTAAATGGTAGGTTTGGTGTCTTGTGGTGGGGTAAAAAGAGTATCTGGCGGTCATGTGGCTGATTCTGGTAATTTGACTAGTGTTAGTGTTGGTGATTGTGGTAACTATCTGAAATAATAAAATACATTAATATAGTGGCATAAACGAATACTTACACAAAAGTTGATAGCTACTACGTTTACCTCTCCTAGCCTTGTCTCCGCTATATCGTAGGAACTCTCCATACTGATGATGGTCAGTAATTTTTACTGGTGACTGACAGGCTGGTTATTAGTCTGTGATTGCCAGTTTCAACACTAGCTGAATTCACACGTGCATCATTAGTCCGAGTCATCGTTGTAAGATCTCTCCAAGTCTGCAATATTTAACCACTTTAATGTGATAATATATGTAAAGTTTACGAATACGTTGTTTTGTGAGTAGATTCCAAAATAAACAAACGTACCTCCGTCACTGTTCCAGGGTCTTATTCGGCTCATACTTTTGCAGTATTCGCTGCAGATGGACTCAATTCTCATCTTGGCATTGACACTTTAAAGGCCCCGAAATTTGCTTTTAGCAAATTGAGTGTGAGTGGACTTGTAGTCTTCAACAAAACCATTCAACGTGTGGTGCGTCGTACTCTGCAAATCAATTATTTTAAGTTAGTATATGAATAAGATAAAAACACTTACTGAGGCGATAGTTAAGGTAGAAAAAGTATGACAATGTGTCATAGCAAAGAGATTCCAGTTATGCTTCCACTCTGTATGTTCATCGAATTTTTTAGCAGAGGACGTCATAATCCTCCTTTAAAAGATCTTATTGTCTTTTCATATGGATATTCATGTAATACAGAACTGCGCTCTTTTATTTTAATCACTCTCCGTGCTAATATTTCATAGTGACAGGTGGTTTTTTGGAGAATAATGGATGTGCTGCTTCCGCTCAATCGCCTGATGTCCAGTGTTTGCCTTCAACTTCTGCGCTGATGATATTTGGCGCGAACGATCAAAGGATTAACAGTCGTATACGTGGGTCATGGGTTACACTTATACGTACTGAAAACCCTTTGACCTTCACAACAAAGAAGAAGAAGAAGAAGATCACAGTGTCACTGATGCGACTAAAATTGGAACAATTAGGTTCACAAAAATATAAAGGTTAAGTGAAGAAGGCTGTTAGTAAATCTAGTTAACATCATAATCCGTTACTAAACAAGATAATTTTTGAGCGAATTAGAATAGAGTTATTATGTTATAACTGCTCTATTGTGTATGTTCCGTACATCAATAAAACTTTCTTTCAGTTAGTTACATATACTAATAATAAGATAACAAAGACACTAACTTGTAAAACATTTCTTGTCCCAGCATCGGACACTATAAAATAATTTTTCAAGCTCCGTGCACGCTGACCTCATACCCAAGCTTGCTCTGTTGCTTGTAATGTGAAAGGTGTGTAGGGTGGTATTACTGTAGGAACTTTTTGTTGGTCCTGGGTTTGTTTAAATGGTAGGTCTGGTGTCTTGTGGTGAGGTAAAAAGAGTATCTGGCGGTCATGTGGCTGATTCTGGTAATTTGACTAGTGTTAGTGTTGGTGATTGTGGTAACTATCTGAAATAATAAAATACATTAATATAGTGGCATAAACGAATACTTACACAAAAGTTGATAGCTACTGCGTTTACCTCTCCTAGCCTTGTCTCCGCTATATCGTAGGAACTCTCCGTACTGATGATGTTCAGTAGTTTTCTACTGGTGTCTGACAGGCTGGTTATTAGTCTGTAATTGCCAGTTTTAACACTAGCTGAATTCACACGTGCATCATCAGTCCGTGTCCCTCCAAGTCTACAATATTTAACCACTTTAATGTGATAATATATGTAAAGTTTACGAATACGTTGTTTTGTGAGTAGATTCCAAAATAAATAAACGTACCTCCGTCACAGTTCCAGGGCCTTATTCGGCTTATAATTTTGGAGTATTCGCTGCAGACGGACTCACTTCTTATCTTGACATTCTCTCTTTAAAGGCCCCCGAAATTCGCTCTTAGCAAATTGAGTGTGAGTGGATTTGTAGTCTTCAACAAATCAATTCCACGGTTGGTGAGTCGTACTCTACAAATCAATTATTTTTAGTTAGTATATGAATAAGATAAAAACACTTACTGAGGTGATAGTTAAGGTAGAAAAAGTATGACAATGTGTCATAGCAAAGAGATACCAGTTATGCTTCCACTCTGTATGTTCATCGAATTTTTTAGCAGAGGACGACATAATTGTCCTTTAAAAGATCTTATTGTCTTTTCATATGGATATTCATGTAATACAGAACTGCGTTTTTTTATTTTAATCACTCTTCATGCTAATATTTAATAGAGACAGGTGGTTTTTTGGAGAATAATGGATGTGCTGCTTCCGCTCAATCGCCTGATGTCCAGTGTTTGCCTTCAACTTCTGCGCTGATGATATTTGGCGCAAATGATCAAAGGATTAACAGTCGTATACGTGGGTCATGGGTTACACTTATACGCACTGAAAACCCTTTTGACCTTCACAACAAAGAAGAAGAAGAAGATCACAGTGTCACTGTTGCGACTAAAATTGGAACAATTAGGTTCACAAAAATATAAAGGTTAAGTGAAGAAGGCTGTTAGTAAATCTAGTTAACATCATAATCCGTTACTAAACAAGATAATTTTTGAGCGAATTAGAATAGAGTTATTATGTTATAACTGCTCTATTGTGTATGTTCCGTACATCAATAAAACTTTCTTTCAGTTAGTTACATATACTAATAATAAGATAACAAAGACACTAACTTGTAAAACATTTCTTGTCTCAGCATCGGACACTATAAAATAATTTTTCAAGCTCCGTGCACGCTGACCTCATACCCAAGCTTACTCTGTTGCTTGTAATGTGAAAGGTGTGTAGGGTGGTATTACTATAGGAACTTTTTGTTGGTCCTGGGTTTGTTTAAATGGTAGGTCTGGTGTCTTGTGGTGAGGTAAAAAGAGTATCTGGCGGTCATGTGGCTGATTCTGGTAATTTGACTAGTGTTAGTGATTGTGGTAACTATCTGAAATAATAAAATACAATAATATAGTGGCATAAACGAATACTTACACAAAAGTTGATAGCTACTGCGTTTACCTCTCCTAGCCTTGTCTCCGCTATATCGTAGGAACTCTCCGTACTGATGATGTTCAGTAGTTTTCTACTGGTGTCTGACAGGCTGGTTATTAGTCTGTAATTGCCAGTTTTAACACTAGCTGAATTCACACGTGCATCATCAGTCCGTGTCATCTTTGTAAGATCCCTCCAAGTCTGCAATATTTAACCACTTTAATGTGATAATATATGTAAAGTTTACGAATACGTTGTTTTGTGAGTAGATTCCAAAATAAATAAACGTACCTCCGTCACAGTTCCAGGGCCTTATTTGGCTCATACGTTTGCAGTATTCGCTGCAGACGGACTCACTTCTAATCTTGACATTCTCTCTTTAAAGGCCCCCGAAATTCGCTTTTAGCAAATTGAGTATGAGTGGATTTGTAGTCTTCAACAAATCAATTCAACGGTTGGTGCGTCGTTCTCTGCAAATGAATAATTTTTAGTTAGTTTATGAATAAGATAAAAACACTTACTGAGGCAATATTAAATGTAGAAAAACTATGACAAGGAGGCAGGCAAAGAGATACCAGTAATACTTCCACTCTGTATGTTAATCGAATTTTTTAGCCGAGGACGACATAATCCTCCTTTAAAAGATATTATTTTCTTTTCATATGGATATTCATCTAATACAGAACTGCGTTCTTTTATTTTAATCACTCTACATGCTAATATTTCATAGTGACAGGTGGTTTTTTGGAGAATAATGTATGTGCTGCTTCCGCTCAATGGCCTGATGTCCAGTGTTTGCCTTCAACTTCTGCGCTGATGATATTTGGCGCGAATGATCAAAGGATTAACAGTCGTATACGTGGGTCATGGGTTACACTTATACTTATTGAAAACCCTTTGACCTTCACAACAAAGAAGAAGAAGAAGAAGATCACATTGTCACTTTTGCGACTAAAATTGGAACAATTAGGTTCACAAAAATATAAAGGTTAAGTGAAGAAAGCTGTTAGTAAATCTAGTTAACATCATAATCTGTTACTAAACAAGATAATTTTGGAGCGAATTAGAATATAGTTATTATGTTATAACTGCTCTATTGTGTATGTTCCTTACATCAATAAAACTTTCTTTCAGTTAGAGAGAAGGAGGCAGGCAAAGAGATACCAGTAATACTTCCACTCTGTATGTTAATCGAATTTTTTAGCCGAGGACGACATAATCCTCCTTTAAAAGATATTATTTTCTTTTCATATGGATATTCATCTAATACAGAACTGCGCTCTTTTATTTTAATCACTCTACATGCTAATATTTCATAGTGACAGGTGGTTTTTTGGAGAATAATGTATGTGCTGCTTCCGCTCAATGGCCTGATGTCCAGTGTTTGCCTTCAACTTCTGCGCTGATGATATTTGGCGCAAATGATCAAAGGATTAACAGTCGTATACGTGGGTCATGGGTTACACTTATACGCACTGAAAACCCTTTTGACCTTCACAACAAAGAAGAAGAAGAAGATCACAGTGTCACTGTTGCGACTAAAATTGGAACAATTAGGTTCACAAAAATATAAAGGTTAAGTGAAGAAGGCTGTTAGTAAATCTAGTTAACATCATTTACAAACAGATTTTATAACTCCTTTGTTTTGCTGCCATCGCCGTGAATTAATGTGTATTAATGACACATGATTTTTAGGTGTGTGCCGATGCTACAAAATGTAACACAATGCGAAAGTTTCTAAAATGAACTATAATACTTTATCCAGAAATAAAACATAGCATATTATCTATACTAATATTATAAAGCTGAAGAGTTAGTTTGTATGTTTGTTTGATCGAACGCGCTAATCTCAGGAACTAATGATCCGAATTTAAAATTCTTTTTGAGTTGGGTAGCCTATTTATCGAGGAAGACTATAAGCTACATAATATCACGCCACAACTAAGAGGAGCGGAGCAGTAATGAAAAGTGTTGCAAAAACGGGAACAATCGCACGGGTAGGTGATTCGACGCGACGAGAAAGGTTGGGGGAACAAGAAATTTAACGCGGACGAAGTCGCGGGCAGAAGCTAGTAACAAGGTAATTTTGGAGGAAAAGAGAATAGAGTTATTATGTTATAACTGCTCTATTTTTTAAGTTCCGTACATCAATAAAACTTTCTTTCAGTTAGTAACATTTACTAATAATAAGATAAAAAAGACACTAACTTGTAAAAAAAATCTTGTCTCAGCATAGGACAGGATAAAATAATTTTTCAAGCTCCGTGCACGCTGACCTCGTGCCGAAGCTTTCTCTGTTGCATGTAATGTGAAAGGAGTGTAGGGTGGTATTACTGTAGGAACTTTTTGTTGGTCCTGGGTTTGTTTAAATGGTAGGTTTGGTGTCTTGTGGTGGGGTAAAAAGAGTATCTGGCGGTCATGTGGCTGATTCTGGTAATTTGACTAGTGTTAGTGTTGGTGATTGTGGTAACTATCTGAAATAATAAAATACTTTAATATAGTGGCATAAACGAATACTTACACAAAAGTTGATAGCTACTGCGTTTACCTCTCCTAGCCTTGTCTCCGCTGTATCGTAGGAACTCTCCGTACTGATGATGTTCAGTAATTTTCTACTGGTGTCTGGCATGCTGGTTATTAGTCTGTGATTGCCAGTTTCAACACTAGCTGAATTCACACGTGCATCATCAGTCCGTGTCATCTTTATAAGATCCCTCCAAGTCTGCAATATTTAACCACTTTAATGTGATAATATATATAAAGTTTACGAATACGTTGTTTTGTGAGTAGATTCCAAAATAAATTAACGTACCTCCGTCACTGTTCCAGGGTCTTATTCGGCTCATACTTTTGCAGTATTCGCTGCAGACGAACTCACTTCTCGTCTTGGCATTGTCACTTTAAAGGCCCCCGAAATGCTATTAGCAAATTGACTGTGAGTGGACTTGTAGTCTTCAACAAAACCATTCAACGGGTGGTGCGTCGTACTCTGCAAATCAATTATTTTTAGTTAGTATATGAATAATATAAAAACACTTACTGAGGCGATAGTAAATGTAGAAAAAGTATGACAATCTGTCATAGCAAAGAGATACCAGTAATGCTTCCACTCTGCATGTTCATCGAATTTTTTAGCAGAGGACGACATAATCCTCCATTAAAAGATCTTATTTTCTTTTCATATGGATATTCATCTCATACAGAACTGCGTTCTTTTATTTTAATCACTCTCCGTGCTAATATTTCATAGTGACAGGTGGTTTTTTGGAGAATAATGGATGTGCTGCTTCCGCTCAATCACCTGATGTCCAGTGTTTGCCTTCAACTTCTGCGCTGATGATATTTGGCGCGAATGATCAAAGGATTATCAGTCATATACGTGGGTCATGGGTTACACTTATACGCACTGAAAACCCTTTTGACCTTCACAACAAAGAAGAAGAAGAAGATCACAGTGTCACTGTTGCGACTAAAATTGGAACAATTAGGTTCACAAAAATATAAAGGTTAAGGGAAGAAGGCTGTTAGTAAATGTAGTTAACATCATTTACAAACAGATTTAATAACTCCTTTGTTTTGCTGCCATCGCCGAGAATTAATTTGTATTAATGACACATGATTTTTAGGTGTGTGCCGATGCTATAAAATGTAACACAATGCGAAAGTTTCTAAAATGAACTATGATACTTTATCCAGAAATAAAACATAGCATATTATTTATACTAATATTATAAAGCTGAAGAGTTTGTTTGTATGTTTGTTTGATCGAACGCGCTAATCTCAGGAACTAATGATCCGAATTTAAAATTCTTTTTGAGTTGGGTAGCCTATTTATCGAGGAAGACTATAAGCTATATAATATCACGCCACAACTCAGAGGAGCGGAGCAGTAATGAAAAGTGTTGCAAAAACGGGAACAATCGCACGGGTAGGCGATTCGACGCGACGGGAAAGGTCGGGGGAACAAGAAATTTAACGCGGACGAAGTCGCGGGCAGAAGCTAGTAACAAAGTAATTTTGGAGCAAATTAGAATAGAGTTATTATGTTATAACTGCTCTATTGTGTAAGTTCCGCACATCAATAAAACTTTCTTTCAGTTAGTAGCATTTACTAATAATAAGATAAAAAGACACTAACTTTAAAAAAAAATCTTGTCTCAGCATAGGACAGGATAAAATAATTTTTCAAGCTCCGTGCACGCTGACCGTGTGCCGAAGCTTGCTCTGTTGCATGTAATGTGAAAGGAGTGTAGGATGGTATTACTGTAGGAACTTTTTGTTGGTCCTGGGTTTGTTTAAATGGTAGGTTTGGTGTCTTGTGGTGGGGTAAAAAGAGTATCTGGCGGTCATGTGGCTGATTCTGGTAATTTGACTAGTGTTAGTGTTGGTGATTGTGGTAACTATCTGAAATAATAAAATACATTAATATAGTGGCATAAACGAATACTTACACAAAAGTTGATAGCTACTGCGTTTACCTCTCCTAGCCTTGTCTCCGCTATATCGTAGGAACTCTCCGTACTGATGATGTTCAGTAATTTTCTACTGGTGTCTGGCATGCTGGTTATTAGTCTGTGATTGCCAGTTTCAACACTAGCTGAATTCACACGTGCATCATCAGTCCGTGTCATCTTTATAAGATCCCTCCAAGTCTGCAATATTTAACCGCTTTAATGTGATAATATATATAAAGTTTACGAATACGTTGTTTTCTGAGTAGATTCCAAAATAAATTAACGTACCTCCGTCACTGTTCCAGGGTCTTATTCGGCTCATACTTTTACAGTATTCGCTGCAGACGAACTCACTTCTCGTCTTGGCATTGTCACTTTAAAGGCCCCCGAAATTTGCTGTTAGCAAATTGAGTGTGAGTGGACTTGTAGTCTTCAACAAAACCATTCAACGGGTGGTGCGTCGTACTCTGCAAATCAATTATTTTTAGTTAGTATATGAATAATATAAAAACACTTACTGAGGCGATAGTAAATGTAGAAAAAGTATGACAATCTGTCATAGCAAAGAGATACCAGTAATGCTTCCGCTCTGTATGTTCATCGAATTTTGTAGCAGAGGACGACATAATCCTCCATTAAAAGATCTTATTTTCTTTTCATATGGATATTCATCTCATACAGAACTGCGTTCTTTTATTTTAATCACTCTCCGTGCTAATATTTCATAGTGACAGGTGGTTTTTTGGAGAATAATGGATGTGCTGCTTCCGCTCAATCACCTGATGTCCAGTGTTTGCCTTCAACTTCTGCGCTGATGATATTTGGCGCGAATGATCGTGCCGAAGCTTACTCTGTTGCATGTAATGTGAAAGGAGTGTAGGATGGTATTACTGTAGGAACTTTTTGTTGGTCCTGGGTTTGTTTAAATGGTAGGTTTGGTGTCTTGTGGTGGGGTAAAAAGAGTATCTGGCGGTCATGTGGCTGATGCTGGTAATTTGACTAGTGTTAGTGTTGGTGATTGTGGTAACTATCTGAAATAATAAAATACATTAATATAGTGGCCATAAACGAATACTTACACAAAAGTTGATAGCTACTGCGTTTATCTCTCCTAGCCTTGTCTCCGCTATATCGTAGGAACTCTCCGTACTGATGATGTTCAGTCATTTTCTACTGGTGTCTGACAGGCTGGTTATTAGTCTGTGATTGCCAGTTTCAACACTAGCTGAATTTACACGTGCATCATCAGTCCGTGTCATCTTTGTAAGATCCCTCCAAGTCTGCAATATTTAACCACTTTAATGTGATAATATACATAAATTTTACGAATACGTTGTTTTGTGAGTAGATTCCAAAATAAATAAACGTACCTTCGTCACTGATCCAGGGTCTTATTCGGCTCATACTTTCGCAGTATTCGCTGCAGACGGACTCACTTCTCATCTTGGCATTGTCACTTTAAATGCCCCCGAAATTTGCTATTAGCAAATTGACTGTGAGTGGACTTGTAGTCTTCAACAAAACCATTCAACGGGTGGTGCGTCGTACTCTGCAAATCAATTATTTTTAGTTAGTATATGAATAAGATAAAAACACTTACTGAGGCGATAGTAAAGGTAGAAAAAGTATGACAATGTGTCATAGCAAAGAGATACCAGTAATGCTTCCACTCTGTATGTTCATCGAATTTTTTAGCAGAGAACGACAAAATCCTCCATTAAAAGATCTTATTTTCTTTTCATATGGATATTCATCTCACACAGAACTGCGTTCTTTTATTTTAATCACTCTCCATGCTAATATTTCATAGTGACAGGTGGTTTTTTGGAGAATAATGGATGTGCTGCTTCCGCTCAATCGCCTGATGTCCAGTGTTTGCCTTCAACTTCTGCGCTGATGATATTTGGTGCGAATGATCAAAGGATTATCAGTCATATACGTGGGTCATGGGTTACACTTATACGCACTGAAAACCCTTTTGACCTTCACAACAAAGAAGAAGAAGAAGATCACAGTGTCACTGTTGCGACTAAAATTGGAACAATTAGGTTCACAAAAATATAAAGGTTAAGTGAAGAAGGCTGTTAGTAAATCCAGTTAACATCATTTACAAACAGATTTAACAACTCCTTTGTTCTGCTGCCATCGCCGGAATTAATATGTATTAATGACACATGAATTTTAGGTGTGTGCCGATGCTATAAAATGTAACACAATGCGAAAGCTTCTAAAATGAACTATGATACTTTATCCAGAAATAAAACATAGCATATTATCTATACTAATATTATAAAGCTGAAGAGTTTGTTTGTATGTTTGTTTGCTCGAACGCGCTAATCTCAGGAACGAATGATCCGAATTTAAAAATTATTTTTATGTTGGGTAGCCTATTTATCGAGGAATACTATAAGCTATATAATATCACGCCACAACTCAGAGGAGCGGAGCAGTAATGAAAAGTGTTGCAAAAACGGGAACAATCGCACGGGTAAGTGATTCGACGCGACGGGAAAGGTCGGGGGAACAAGAAATTTAACGCGGACGAAGTCGCGGGCAGAAGCTAGTAACAAGGTAATTTTGGAGCAAATGAGAATAGAGTTATTATGTTATAACTGCTCTATTGTGTAAGTTCCGTACATCAATAAAACTTTCTTTCAGTTAGTTACATTTACTAATAATAAGATAAAAAAGACACTAATTTGAAAAAAAAATCTTGTCTCAGCATAGGACAGGATAAAATAATTTTTCAAGCTCCGTGCACGCTGACCGTGTGCCGAAGCTTGCTCTGTTGCATGTAATGTGAAAGGAGTGTAGGATGGTATTACTGTAGGAACTTTTTGTTGGTCCTGGGTTTGTTTAAATGGTAGGTTTGGTGTCTTGTGGTGGGGTAAAAAGAGTATCTGGCGGTCATGTGGCTGATTCTGGTAATTTGACTAGTGTTAGTGTTGGTGATTGTGGTAACTATCTGAAATAATAAAATACATTAATATAGTGGCATAAACGAATACTTACACAAAAGTTGATAGCTACTGCGTTTACCTCTCCTAGCCTTGTCTCCGCTATATCGTAGGAACTCTCCGTACTGATGATGTTCAGTCATTTTCTACTGGTGTCTGACAGGCTGGTTATTAGTCTGTGATTGCCAGTTTCAACACTAGCTGAATTCACACGTGCATCATCAGTCCGTGTCATCTTTATAAGATCCCTCCAAGTCTGCAATATTTATCCACTTTAATGAGATAATATATATAAATTTTACGAATACGTTGTTTTGTGAGTAGATTCCAAAATAAATAAACGTACCTTCGTCACTGATCCAGGGTCTTATTCGGCTCATACTTTCGCAGTATTCGCTGCAGACGGACTCACTTCTCATCTTGGCATTGTCACTTTAAAGGCCCCCGAAATTTGCTATTAGCAAATTGAGTGTGAATGGACTTGTAGTCTTCAACAAAACCATTCAACGGGTGGTGTGTCGTACTCTGCAAATCAATTATTTTTAGTTAGTATATGAATAAGATAAAAACACTTACTGAGGCGATAGTAAAGGTAGAAAAAGTATGACAATGTGTCATAGCAAAGAGATACCAGTAATGCTTCCACTCTGTATGTTCATCGAATTTTTTAGCAGAGAACGACAAAATCCTCCATTAAAAGATCTTATTTTCTTTTCATATGGATATTCATCTCACACAGAACTGCGTTCTTTTATTTTAATCACTCTCCATGCTAATATTTCATAGTGACAGGTGGTTTTTTGGAGAATAATGGATGTGCTGCTTCCGCTCAATCGCCTGATGTCCAGTGTTTGCCTTCAACTTCTGCGCTGATGATATTTGGCGCAAATGATCAAAGGATTAACAGTCGTATACGTGGGTCATGGGTTACACTTATACGCACTGAAAACCCTTTTGACCTTCACAACAAAGAAGAAGAAGAAGATCACAGTGTCACTGTTGCGACTAAAATTGGAACAATTAGGTTCACAAAAATATAAAGGTTAAGGGAAGAAGGCTGTTAGTAAATGTAGTTAACATCATTTACAAACAGATTTAATAACTCCTTTGTTTTGCTGCCATCGCCGAGAATTAATTTGTATTAATGACACATGATTTTTAGGTGTGTGCCGATGCTATAAAATGTAACACAATGCGAAAGTTTCTAAAATGAACTATGATACTTTATCCAGAAATAAAACATAGCATATTATCTATACTAATATTATAAAGCTGAAGAGTTTGTTTGTATGTTTGTTTGATCGAACGCGCTAATCTCAGGAACTAATGATCCGAATTTAAAATTCTTTTTGGGTTGGGTAGCCTATTTATCGAGGAAGACTATAAGCTATATAATATTACGCCACAACTAAGAGGAGCGGAGCAGTAATGAAAAGTGTTGCAAAAACGGGAACAATCGCACGGGTTGGAGATTCGACGCGACGGGAAAGGTCGGGGGAACAAGAAATTTAACGCGGACGAAGTTGCGGGCAGAAGCTAGTAACAAAGGAATTTTGGAGCAAATTAGAATAGAGTTATTATGTTATAACTGCTCTATTGTGTAAGTTCCGCACATCAATAAAACTTTCTTTCAGTTAGTAGCATTTACTAATAATAAGATAAAAAGACACTAACTTTAAAAAAAAATCTTGTCTCAGCATAGGACAGGATAAAATAATTTTTCAAGCTCCGTGCACGCTGACCGTGTGCCGAAGCTTGCTCTGTTGCATGTAATGTGAAAGGAGTGTAGGATGGTATTACTGTAGGAACTTTTTGTTGGTCCTGGGTTTGTTTAAATGGTAGGTTTGGTGTCTTGTGGTGGGGTAAAAAGAGTATCTGGCGGTCATGTGGCTGATTCTGGTAATTTGACTAGTGTTAGTGTTGGTGATTGTGGTAACTATCTGAAATAATAAAATACATTAATATAGTGGCATAAACGAATACTTACACAAAAGTTGATAGCTACTGCGTTTACCTCTCCTAGCCTTGTCTCCGCTATATCGTAGGAACTCTCCGTACTGATGATGTTCAGTAATTTTCTACTGGTGTCTGGCATGCTGGTTATTAGTCTGTGATTGCCAGTTTCAACACTAGCTGAATTCACACGTGCATCATCAGTCCGTGTCATCTTTATAAGATCCCTCCAAGTCTGCAATATTTAACCGCTTTAATGTGATAATATATATAAAGTTTACGAATACGTTGTTTTCTGAGTAGATTCCAAAATAAATTAACGTACCTCCGTCACTGTTCCAGGGTCTTATTCGGCTCATACTTTTACAGTATTCGCTGCAGACGAACTCACTTCTCGTCTTGGCATTGTCACTTTAAAGGCCCCCGAAATTTGCTGTTAGCAAATTGAGTGTGAGTGGACTTGTAGTCTTCAACAAAACCATTCAACGGGTGGTGCGTCGTACTCTGCAAATCAATTATTTTTAGTTAGTATATGAATAATATAAAAACACTTACTGAGGCGATAGTAAATGTAGAAAAAGTATGACAATCTGTCATAGCAAAGAGATACCAGTAATGCTTCCACTCTGTATGTTCATCGAATTTTGTAGCAGAGGACGACATAATCCTCCATTAAAAGATCTTATTTTCTTTTCATATGGATATTCATCTCATACAGAACTGCGTTCTTTTATTTTAATCACTCTCCGTGCTAATATTTCATAGTGACAGGTGGTTTTTTGGAGAATAATGGATGTGCTGCTTCCGCTCAATCACCTGATGTCCAGTGTTTGCCTTCAACTTCTGCGCTGATGATATTTGGCGCGAATGATCGTGCCGAAGCTTACTCTGTTGCATGTAATGTGAAAGGAGTGTAGGATGGTATTACTGTAGGAACTTTTTGTTGGTCCTGGGTTTGTTTAAATGGTAGGTTTGGTGTCTTGTGGTGGGGTAAAAAGAGTATCTGGCGGTCATGTGGCTGATGCTGGTAATTTGACTAGTGTTAGTGTTGGTGATTGTGGTAACTATCTGAAATAATAAAATACATTAATATAGTGGCCATAAACGAATACTTACACAAAAGTTGATAGCTACTGCGTTTATCTCTCCTAGCCTTGTCTCCGCTATATCGTAGGAACTCTCCGTACTGATGATGTTCAGTCATTTTCTACTGGTGTCTGACAGGCTGGTTATTAGTCTGTGATTGCCAGTTTCAACACTAGCTGAATTTACACGTGCATCATCAGTCCGTGTCATCTTTGTAAGATCCCTCCAAGTCTGCAATATTTAACCACTTTAATGTGATAATATACATAAATTTTACGAATACGTTGTTTTGTGAGTAGATTCCAAAATAAATAAACGTACCTTCGTCACTGATCCAGGGTCTTATTCGGCTCATACTTTCGCAGTATTCGCTGCAGACGGACTCACTTCTCATCTTGGCATTGTCACTTTAAATGCCCCCGAAATTTGCTATTAGCAAATTGACTGTGAGTGGACTTGTAGTCTTCAACAAAACCATTCAACGGGTGGTGCGTCGTACTCTGCAAATCAATTATTTTTAGTTAGTATATGAATAAGATAAAAACACTTACTGAGGCGATAGTAAAGGTAGAAAAAGTATGACAATGTGTCATAGCAAAGAGATACCAGTAATGCTTCCACTCTGTATGTTCATCGAATTTTGTAGCAGAGAACGACAAAATCCTCCATTAAAAGATCTTATTTTCTTTTCATATGGATATTCATCTCACACAGAACTGCGTTCTTTTATTTTAATCACTCTCCATGCTAATATTTCATAGTGACAGGTGGTTTTTTGGAGAATAATGGATGTGCTGCTTCCGCTCAATCGCCTGATGTCCAGTGTTTGCCTTCAACTTCTGCGCTGATGATATTTGGTGCGAATGATCAAAGGATTATCAGTCATATACGTGGGTCATGGGTTACACTTATACGCACTGAAAACCCTTTTGACCTTCACAACAAAGAAGAAGAAGAAGATCACAGTGTCACTGTTGCGACTAAAATTGGAACAATTAGGTTCACAAAAATATAAAGGTTAAGTGAAGAAGGCTGTTAGTAAATCCAGTTAACATCATTTACAAACAGATTTAACAACTCCTTTGTTCTGCTGCCATCGCCGGAATTAATATGTATTAATGACACATGAATTTTAGGTGTGTGCCGATGCTATAAAATGTAACACAATGCGAAAGTTTCTAAAATGAACTATGATACTTTATCCAGAAATAAAACATAGCATATTATCTATACTAATATTATAAAGCTGAAGAGTTTGTTTGTATGTTTGTTTGCTCGAACGCGCTAATCTCAGGAACGAATGATCCGAATTTAAAAATTATTTTTATGTTGGGTAGCCTATTTATCGAGGAATACTATAAGCTATATAATATCACGCCACAACTCAGAGGAGCGGAGCAGTAATGAAAAGTGTTGCAAAAACGGGAACAATCGCACGGGTAAGTGATTCGACGCGACGGGAAAGGTCGGGGGAACAAGAAATTTAACGCGGACGAAGTCGCGGGCAGAAGCTAGTAACAAGGTAATTTTGGAGCAAATGAGAATAGAGTTATTATGTTATAACTGCTCTATTGTGTAAGTTCCGTACATCAATAAAACTTTCTTTCAGTTAGTTACATTTACTAATAATAAGATAAAAAAGACACTAATTTGAAAAAAAAATCTTGTCTCAGCATAGGACAGGATAAAATAATTTTTCAAGCTCCGTGCACGCTGACCGTGTGCCGAAGCTTGCTCTGTTGCATGTAATGTGAAAGGAGTGTAGGATGGTATTACTGTAGGAACTTTTTGTTGGTCCTGGGTTTGTTTAAATGGTAGGTTTGGTGTCTTGTGGTGGGGTAAAAAGAGTATCTGGCGGTCATGTGGCTGATTCTGGTAATTTGACTAGTGTTAGTGTTGGTGATTGTGGTAACTATCTGAAATAATAAAATACATTAATATAGTGGCATAAACGAATACTTACACAAAAGTTGATAGCTACTGCGTTTACCTCTCCTAGCCTTGTCTCCGCTATATCGTAGGAACTCTCCGTACTGATGATGTTCAGTCATTTTCTACTGGTGTCTGACAGGCTGGTTATTAGTCTGTGATTGCCAGTTTCAACACTAGCTGAATTCACACGTGCATCATCAGTCCGTGTCATCTTTATAAGATCCCTCCAAGTCTGCAATATTTATCCACTTTAATGAGATAATATATATAAATTTTACGAATACGTTGTTTTGTGAGTAGATTCCAAAATAAATAAACGTACCTTCGTCACTGATCCAGGGTCTTATTCGGCTCATACTTTCGCAGTATTCGCTGCAGACGGACTCACTTCTCATCTTGGCATTGTCACTTTAAAGGCCCCCGAAATTTGCTATTAGCAAATTGAGTGTGAATGGACTTGTAGTCTTCAACAAAACCATTCAACGGGTGGTGTGTCGTACTCTGCAAATCAATTATTTTTAGTTAGTATATGAATAAGATAAAAACACTTACTGAGGCGATAGTAAAGGTAGAAAAAGTATGACAATGTGTCATAGCAAAGAGATACCAGTAATGCTTCCACTCTGTATGTTCATCGAATTTTTTAGCAGAGAACGACAAAATCCTCCATTAAAAGATCTTATTTTCTTTTCATATGGATATTCATCTCACACAGAACTGCGTTCTTTTATTTTAATCACTCTCCATGCTAATATTTCATAGTGACAGGTGGTTTTTTGGAGAATAATGGATGTGCTGCTTCCGCTCAATCGCCTGATGTCCAGTGTTTGCCTTCAACTTCTGCGCTGATGATATTTGGCGCAAATGATCAAAGGATTAACAGTCGTATACGTGGGTCATGGGTTACACTTATACGCACTGAAAACCCTTTTGACCTTCACAACAAAGAAGAAGAAGAAGATCACAGTGTCACTGTTGCGACTAAAATTGGAACAATTAGGTTCACAAAAATATAAAGGTTAAGGGAAGAAGGCTGTTAGTAAATGTAGTTAACATCATTTACAAACAGATTTAATAACTCCTTTGTTTTGCTGCCATCGCCGAGAATTAATTTGTATTAATGACACATGATTTTTAGGTGTGTGCCGATGCTATAAAATGTAACACAATGCGAAAGTTTCTAAAATGAACTATGATACTTTATCCAGAAATAAAACATAGCATATTATCTATACTAATATTATAAAGCTGAAGAGTTTGTTTGTATGTTTGTTTGATCGAACGCGCTAATCTCAGGAACTAATGATCCGAATTTAAAATTCTTTTTGGGTTGGGTAGCCTATTTATCGAGGAAGACTATAAGCTATATAATATTACGCCACAACTAAGAGGAGCGGAGCAGTAATGAAAAGTGTTGCAAAAACGGGAACAATCGCACGGGTTGGAGATTCGACGCGACGGGAAAGGTCGGGGGAACAAGAAATTTAACGCGGACGAAGTTGCGGGCAGAAGCTAGTAACAAAGGAATTTTGGAGCAAATTAGAATAGAGTTATTATGTTATAACTACTCTATTGTGTATGTTCCGTACATCAATAAAACTTTCTTTCAGTTAGTAACATTTACTAATTAATAATAAGATAAAAAAGACACTAACTTGTAAAAAAAATTTCTTGTCTCAGCATAGGACAGGATAAAATAATTTTTCAAGCTCCGTGCACGCTGACCTCGTGCCGAAGCTTGCTCTGTTGCATGTAATGTGAAAGGAGTGTAGGGTGGTATTATTGTAGGAACTTTTTGTTGGTCCTGGGTTTGTTTAAATGGTAGGTTTGGTGTCTTGTGGTGGGGTAAAAAGAGTATCTGGCGGTCATGTGGCTGATTCTGGTAATTTGACTAGTGTTAGTGTTGGTGATTGTGGTAACTATCTGAAATAATAAAATACATTAATATAGTGGCATAAACGAATACTTACACAAAAGTTGATAGCTACTGCGTTTACCTCTCCTAGCCTTGTCTCCGCTATATCGTAGGAACTCTCCGTACTGATGATGTTCAGTCATTTTCTACTGGTGTCTGACAGGCTGGTTATTAGTCTGTGATTGCCAGTTTCAACACTAGCTGAATTCACACGTGCATCATCAGTCCGTGTCATCTTTATAAGATCCCTCCAAGTCTGCAATATTTATCCACTTTAATGAGATAATATATATAAATTTTACGAATACGTTGTTTTGTGAGTAGATTCCAAAATAAATAAACGTACCTTCGTCACTGATCCAGGGTCTTATTCGGCTCATACTTTCGCAGTATTCGCTGCAGACGGACTCACTTCTCATCTTGGCATTGTCACTTTAAAGGCCCCCGAAATTTGCTATTAGCAAATTGAGTGTGAGTGGACTTGTAGTCTTCAACAAAACCATTCAACGGGTGGTGTGTCGTACTCTGCAAATCAATTATTTTTAGTTAGTATATGAATAAGATAAAAACACTGACTGAGGCGATAGTAAATGTAGAAAAAGTATGACAATGTGTCATAGCAAAGAGATACCAGTAATGCTTCCACTCTGTATGTTCATCGAATTTTTTAGCAGAGAACGACATAATCCTCCATTAAAAGATCTTATTTTCTTTTCATATGGATATTCATCTCACACAGAACTGCGTTCTTTTATTTTAATCACTCTCCATGCTAATATTTCATAGTGACAGGTGGTTTTTTGGAGAATAATGGATGTGCTGCTTCCGCTCAATCGCCTGATGTCCAGTGTTTGCCTTCAACTTCTGCGCTGATGATATTTGGTGCGAATGATCAAAGGATTATCAGTCATATACGTGGGTCATGGGTTACACTTATACGCACTGAAAACCCTTTTGACCTTCACAACAAAGAAGAAGAAGAAGATCACAGTGTCACTGTTGCGACTAAAATTGGAACAATTAGGTTCACAAAAATATAAAGGTTAAGTGAAGAAGGCTGTTAGTAAATGTAGTTAACATCATTTACAAACAGATTTAATAACTCCTTTGTTTTGCTGCCATCGCCGAGAATTAATGTGTATTAATGACACATGATTTTTAGGTGTGTGCCGATGCTATAAAATGTAACACAATGCGAAAGTTTCTAAAATGAACTATGATACTTTATCCAGAAATAAAACAGCATATTATCTATACTAATATTATAAAGCTGAAGAGTTTGTTTGTATGTTTGTTTGATCGAACGCGCTAATCTCAGGAACTAATAATCCGAATTTAAAATTCTTTTTGGGTTGGGTAGCCTATTTATCGAGGAAGACTATAAGCTATATAATATTACGCCACAACTAAGAGGAGCGGAGCAGTAATGAAAAGTGTTGCAAAAACGGGAACAATCGCACGGGTAGGCGATTCGACGCGACGGGAAAGGTCGGGGGAACAAGAAATTTAACGCGGACGAAGTTGCGGGCAGAAGCTAGTAACAAAGGAATTTTGGAGCAAATTAGAATAGAGTTATTATGTTATAACTACTCTATTGTGTATGTTCCGTACATCAATAAAACTTTCTTTCAGTTAGTAACATTTACTAATTAATAATAAGATAAAAAAGACACTAACTTGTAAAAAAAATCTTGTCTCAGCATAGGACAGGATAAAATAATTTTTCAAGCTCCGTGCACGCTGACCTCGTGCCGAAGCTTGCTCTGTTGCATGTAATGTGAAAGGAGTGTAGGGTGGTATTACTGTAGGAACTTTTTGTTGGTCCTGGGTTTGTTTAAATGGTAGGTTTGGTGTCTTGTGGTGGGGTAAAAAGAGTATCTGGCGGTCATGTGGCTGATTCTGGTAATTTGACTAGTGTTAGTGTTGGTGATTGTGGTAACTATCTGAAATAATAAAATACATTAATATAGTGGCATAAACGAATACTTACACAAAAGTTGATAGCTACTGCGTTTACCTCTCCTAGCCTTGTCTCCGCTATATCGTAGGAACTCTCCGTACTGATGATGTTCAGTCATTTTCTACTGGTGTCTGGCATGCTGGTTATTAGTCTGTGATTGCCAGTTTCAACACTAGCTGAATTCACACGTGCATCATCAGTCCGTGTCATCTTTATAAGATCCCTCCAAGTCTGCAATATTTAACCACTTTAATGTGATAATATATATAAAGTTTACGAATACGTTGTTTTGTGAGTAGATTCCAAAATAAATTAACGTACCTCCGTCACTGTTCCAGGGTCTTATTCGGCTCATACTTTTGCAGTATTCGCTGCAGACGAACTCACTTCTCGTCTTGGCATTGTCACTTTAAAGGCCCCCGAAATTTGCTATTAGCAAATTGACTGTGAGTGGACTTGTAGTCTTCAACAAAACCATTCAACGGGTGGTGCGTCGTACTCTGCAAATCAATTATTTTTAGTTAGTATATGAATAAGATAAAAACACTTACTGAGGCGATAGTAAATGTAGAAAAAGTATGACAATCTGTCATAGCAAAGAGATACCAGTAATGCTTCCACTCTGTATGTTCATCGAATTTTGTAGCAGAGGACGACATAATCCTCCTTTAAGAGTTGTTATTTTCTTTTTATATGGATATTCATCTCATACAGAACTGCGTTCTTTTATTTTAATCACTCTCCATGCTAATATTTCATAGTGACAGGTGGTTATTTGGAGAATAATGGATGTGCTGCTTCCGCTCAATCACCTGATGTCCAGTGTTTGCCTTCAACTTCTGCGCTGATGATATTTGGTGCGAATGATCACAGGATTATCAGTCATATACGTGGGTCATGGGTTACACTTATACGCACTGAAAACCCTTTTGACCTTCACAACAAAGAAGAAGAAGGAGATCACAGTGTCACTGTTGCGAGTAAAATTGGAACAATTAGGTTCATAAAAATATAAAGGTTAAGTGAAGAAGGCTGTTAGTAAATCTAGTTAACATCATTTACAAACAGATTTAACAACTCCTTTGTTTTGCTGCCATCACCGGAATTAATATGTATTAATGACACATGAATTTTAGGTGTGTACCGATGCTACAAAATGTAACACAATGCGAAAGTTTCTAAAATGAACTATGATACTTTATCCAGAAATAAAACATAGCATATTATCTATACTAATATTATAAAGCTGAAGAGTTTGTTTGTATGTTTGTTTGATCGAACGCGCTAATCTCAGGAACTTATGATCCGAATTTAAAATTCTTTTTGAGTTGGGTAGCCTATTTATCGAGGAAGACTATAAGCTATATAATATCACGCCACAACTAAGAGGAGCGGAGCAGTAATGAAAAGTGTTGCAAAAACGGGAACAATCGCACGGGTAGGCGATTCGACGCGACGGGAAAGGTCGGGGGAACAAGAAATTTAACGCGGACGAAGTCGCGGGCAGAAACTAGTAACAAAGTAATTTTGGAGCAAATTAGAATAGAGTTATTATGTTATAACTGCTCTATTGTGTAAGTTCCGTACATCAATAAAACTTTCTTTCAGTTAGTAGCATTTACTAATAATAAGATAAAAAAGACACTAACTTTAAAAAAAAATCTTGTCTCAGCATAGGACAGGATAAAATAATTTTTCAAGCTCCGTCCACGCTGACCTCGTGCCGAAGCTTGCTCTGTTGCATGTAATGTGAAAGGAGTGTAGGGTGGTATTACTGTAGGAACTTTTTGTTGGTCCTGGGTTTGTTTAAATGCTAGGTCTGGTGTCTTGTGGTGGGGTCAAAAGAGTATCTGGCGGTCATGTGGCTGATTCTGGTAATTTGACTAGTGTTAGTGTTGGTGATTGTGGTAACTATCTGAAATAATAAAATACATTAATATAGTGGCATAAACGAATACTTACACAAAAGTTGATAGCTACTGCGTTTACCTCTCCTAGCCTTGTCTCCGCTATATCGTAGGAACTCTCCGTACTGATGATGTTCAATCATTTTCTACTGGTGTCTGACAGGCTGGTTATTAGTCTGTGATTGCCAGTTTCAACACTAGCTGAATTCACACGTGCATCATCAGTCCGTGTCATCTTTATAAGATCCCTCCAAGTCCGCAATATTTAACCACTTTAATGTGATAATATATATAAAGTTTACGAATACGTTGTTTTCTGAGTAGATTCCAAAATAAATTAACGTACCTCCGTCACTGTTCCAGGGTCTTATTCGGCTCATACTTTTGCAGTATTCGCTGCAGACGAACTCACTTCTCGTCTTGGCATTGTCACTTTAAAGGCCCCCGAAATTTGCTATTAGCAAATTGAGTGTGAGTGGACTTGTAGTCTTCAACAAAACCATTCAACGGGTGGTGCGTCGTACTCTGCAAATCAATTATTTTTAGTTAGTATATGAATAAGATAAAAACACTTACTGAGGCGATAGTAAATGTAGAAAAAGTATGACAATCTGTCATAGCAAAGAGATACCAGTAATGCTTCCACTCTGTATGTTCATCGAATTTTGTAGCAGAGGAAGACATAATCCTCCTTTAAAAGACGTTATTTTCTTTTCATATGGATATTCATCTCATACAGAACTGCGTTCTTTTATTTTAATCACTCTCCGTGCTAATATTTCATAGTGACAGGTGTTTTTTTGGAGAATAATGGATGTGCTGCTTCCGCTCAATCACCTGATGTCCAGTGTTTGCCTTCAACTTCTGCGCTGATGATATTTGGCGCGAATGATCAAAGGATTATCAGTCATATACGTGGGTCATGGGTTACACTTATACGCACTGAAAACCCTTTTGACCTTCACAACAAAGAAGAAGAAGAAGATCACAGTGTCACTGTTGCGAGTAAAATTGGAACAATTAGGTTCATAAAAATATATAGGTTAAGTGAAGAAGGCTGTTAGTAAATCTAGTTAACATCATTTACAAACAGATTTAAAAACTCCTTTGTTTTGCTGCCATCGCCGGAATTAATATGTATTAATGACACATGATTTTTAGGTGTGTGCCGATGCTACAAAATGTAACACAATGCGCAAGTTTATAAAATGAACTATGATTCTTTATCCAGAAACCTCCGTGCACGCTGACCTCGTGCCAAAGCTTGCTCTGTTACTTGTAATGTGAAAGGAGTGTAGGGTGGTATTACTGTAGGAACTTTTGTTGGTCCTGGGTTTGTTTAAATGGTAGGTCTGGTGTCTTGTGGTGAGATAAAAAGTGTATGTGGCGGTCATGTGGCTGTTTGTGGTCATTTGAATAGTGTTAGTGTTGGTGATTGTGGTAACTATCTGAAATAATAAAAAACATTAATATAGTTGGCATAAACGAACACTTACACAAAAGTTGATAGATACTGCGTTTACCTCTCCTAGCCTTGTCTCCGCTATATCGTAGGAACTCTCCGTACTGATGATGTTCAGTCATTTTCTACTGGTGTCTGACAGGCTGGTTATTAGTCTGTGATTGCCAGTTTCAACACTAGCTGAATTCACACGTGCGTCATCAGTCCGTGTCATCTTTGTAAGATCCCTCCAAGTCTGCAATATTTAACCACTTTAATGTGATAATATATACAAAGTTTACGAATACGTTGTTTTGTGAGTAGATTCCAAAATAAATTAACGTACCTCCGTCACTGTTCCAGGGTCTTATTCGGCTCATACGTTTGCAGTATTCGCTGCAGACGGACTCACTTCTCATCTTGGCATTCTCTCTTTAAAGGCCCCTGAAATTCGCTATTAGCAAATTGAGTGTGAGTGGGTTTGAAGTCTTCAACAAATCAATTCAACGGTTGGTGCGTCGTACTCTGCAAATCAATTATTTTTAGTTAGTATATTAATAAGATAAAACACTTACTGAGGCGATAGTATAGGTAGAAAAAGTATGACACGGTGTCATAGTAAAGAGATACCAGTAATGCTTACACTCTGTATGTTTATCGAATTTTTTAGCAGAGGATGACATAATTCTCCTTTAAAAGATCTTATTTTCCTTCTATATGGGTTTTCATTTAAAAAAGATCTACGTTCTCTTATTTAAATCACACTCAGTGCTAATATTTCATAATGTCAGACATCATGAAATATAAGCATTGAGTGTGATTTATATCACACATCATAATTCCACCATAAATCATAATTCTATAATTATGATGTGCTGCTTCAAACCTTCGCACAAAGAAGTGGCAATAAAAGTCACCGTGTCACTGAACGACTAAAATTTGAAAAATTAGGTACATAAAATTGTTAAATAAATATAAATGACGAAGGTAATTAATAATAGGGAAAACATTGTAGTGTTGTTTAAAAAGTAAACATATAAATGATGATTTTTTCTATTTTGTGCTATTGCCACAAAATGTTACATAATGCAAAAATTAACAAAACAATCTATGAGTCTTTATATTCTCAAACAAAACATAGCATATAGGGTAATTATGTAATAACTGCACTATTGTATATGTTCCATACATCAGTAAAACCTTCGTTCAGTTTGTTACATATATTAAAAATAAGATAACAAAAACACTTACTTATCAAACATTTCTTGTCGTAGCATCGGACACAATGAAGGATGAAGAAAGACTGGTTAGGGAGAGTACACGTAGGAAGGATCTGAGAAGTAAGATAAATCCTCACTTCAATATTGTGAAGCACAGTTCACAGTATCAAGCAGTGCAAATATTTTACAAGTTACCACAACACTTGAAAAGCTTGATTTATTCATCTGTATTTAAAGCAAAGGTTCAATCATTCTTATTAGATAAATGTCTCTACTCTGTTGATATATGACTTGTGATTTGACCATGCTTTTTTTATCCCGTCGTTAAGTTGACTGCATGTATTTAAAGTCGACTGAAATTATTGTTTAGTAAATGTTATAGACATTATTTTAACTGACAAATATAGGTATCATCAGTCCTCTTATTTATTTCAGTTGACATCAAACATTTTATTTGTACAATATTTACTTTATTATTGCTTTTTCTGTTCATATTTTTGATGAGTTGAAATTTAATAATATTAAGAGATGTGTGATTTTTTTTATTTTATTTTAATGTTTGTAATGATTACTGATGTTTTTTTTACTTTTTTTAATGTTAATTTCACAACACAATGAAAATTGTTTATGAATAAAATTGAATTGAATTGAACAATAAATCATTTTTCAAGTTCCGTGCACGCTGACCTTGTGCTGAAGCTTGCTCTGTTGCTTAAAATGTGTGAGTGTTGGACGGTGGTATTCTTGTAGAAACTGTTC
This sequence comes from Aporophyla nigra, assembly GCA_947507805.1. NCBI lineage: Eukaryota > Metazoa > Arthropoda > Insecta > Lepidoptera > Noctuidae > Aporophyla > Aporophyla nigra. The sequence continues at coordinate 2,969,339 of OX382291.1, read as the reverse complement.
GTCGGGCCCGGGTTTATACAAATGGAATATGTGGTGTCTGATTGTGAAGTAAAAAGTGTAACTGACGGTAATATGGCTGATTTTGGTAAGGTGACCACTGTTGTTGACAGTAGTCGTGGTACTCTGAAATAATAATTTACATTATTATAGTGGCCTAAGCTTATATTAAAACAACGATTCATAGCCACTGAGTTTGCCTCTCCTAGTCTAGTCTTCTGCCATACCATAGGTACTCTCCGTGCGTAGCGATTTCCAGTAGTTTTCTTCTGGTGTCTAAGACGCTTGGTATGGGTGTAATAACACAGATTGGCATTTCTTGCTTGAAACATGCTTACAAAATCAATCTTTCACATGATTACATAGTAAAATAAACTTTATGACAGGTGGTTCTTTGGATAAATTAATGATGTGCTGCTGCCGCTCAATTGTCTGATGTGTTTGTCTTCAACTTCTGTGCTGATGATATGTGCATAGAATGATCATAGGATTATCAGTCATATACATGGGTCATGTGTTATACGTATACACACTGAAAACCGTTTAACCTTCACAACAAAGAAGAAGAAGAAGATCACTGTGTCATTGTTAGACCTAAAATTGGAACAATTAGGTTTGTAAAAATTTAAAGGTTAAATGAAGAATGTTGTAAGAAAATAGGGAGTTAACATTATCATTTACGTACAGATTTACTAACTTACTTTTTTTGCTGCCATCGCCATTAAAATAACCTTTCCAAAGACTTAACATTTAATTTTTTTTAAATGGTTTTATGCTTTTGCCACATAGTGCAACACAATGATAAACTTTACAAACAGACTATGATTCTTTATGTGCTGAAACAAAACACAGTATATATTACAACAAGAAAATTTTACAGTAAAGCAGAATCGGGTCATTATAAATTATAACTGCACTATTATATGTGTTCCGTACATCACTAAAACTTTCGCTCAGTTTGTTACATAATATTAACAATAAGATAACACAGACACTACATGTCAAATATATTTTATCTCAGCATCATCATCATCATTCATCATCAGCCTATAATGTTCCCACTGCTGGGACACAGGCCTCCTCTCGGTGAGAGGGAGTGGACCATAATCCACCACGCGGGCCCAGTGCGGGTTGGTAGATGTCACATGTCGTCGAATTTTTGGTTCTAAGACATACCGGTTTCCTCACGATGTTTTCCCTCACCGTTTAGAGAGCAGTGGCGATGAAATAATTTACTCAAAGTAATGCGCCTGCTTGGGTTTGAACTCACGACCTACTACTCGTAAGTCGCGGCCGTTACCACTGGGCCACCACTGCTCTGCACTGCTATCTCAGCATCGGACACAATGAAATATTTTTTTAAGCTCCGTGCACGCTGACTTCGCGCCGAAGCTAGCTCTTACGCTTGCTATGTAGGAACCGTTTGTTGGTCCTGGGTTTGTATAACTGACAGCTACATTAATATAGTGGCATAAACAAATACTTATACAACAATCTATAAACACTGCGTTTACCTCTCCTAGCCCTGTCTCCCGCCATACCATAGATACTCTCCGTGCCTTCGATGTTCAGTATTTTTTTACTGGTATCTGAGAGACTGGGTCTTGGTGTAATAACACACATTTCAATTTATTGCTGGAAACATAATTACAAAATCAATCTTAAACATGATTATATAATCCAACAGACTTTGACATGTAGTTATTTGGTTTGAATAATGATGTGCTGCTTCCGCTCAATCGTCTGGAGTCCAAAGTTGTTCTTCAAATCCTGCGCTGATGATTTGAGTAGCGAATGATTAAAGAATTATCAGCATTGTACGTGGATGATAGTTTACACGTACTTACACTGGTAATCCTTAAACCTTCGCTACAAAGCACTGGCGATGGAGATCACTGTCCCTGTTTGGAACAATCACGTTCATAAAACATGAAGGTTAAGTCGAGAAGGTAGTTAGTAAATACGAAGTTAACATTATCATTTACAATCTTTGTTAATATAAATATTGGGACCAAAAAGTATGTTGTTGTATGATGTAAGTACCTACTGCAACAATGTTCATTTCATAATCGGAGAGTGTCATCGGCTTAACAAATAAATACTCAGGGTTCATTTTAAGACTCGAGTCCTTTTTAAGACTTGAGCCCTTTTTAAGACTCGAGGTCTTTCTTATCTGTAGACTCCGAGCCTTTTGAGCACACTGAGTCTTGCATAATTGAGTCGAGTCTTTAAAATTAGGACTCGGAGACTCGAGTCCTATTAAGAAGTATGTTGTTGTATGATGTAAATACCTACAGCAACAATGTTCATTTCACTATCGGAGAGTGTCATCGGCTTAACAAATAAATACTAAACATTACAAAATAGTGTAACATATAGATTCAAAATATGGGTGAATGTCTGTTAGATATTGAATTGAGTTACTGGTTGTGTCTTTCAGATAATAACGGTGTAAATATTATCATTCACAAACTTTAATAATAATTGACTGATAACACAGATAGCCTTTTCTTGATACTTATACATATAACAGTTCCAAATCAACCGTTTACATGATGATATATCAATACTTACATTATGATAGGTGATTACTTGGTTAGAATAACGTTGTACTGCTCCAGCACAATCGTCTGATATGCAATCTTTCCCTTCAACTCCTACGCTGATGTTTTATGCAACGAAGGATCTAAGAGTTATCAGTTTCACATGTGGGTCATGGGTTACAAATGTAAAACTGGGTAACGCCTAAACCCTTTCTACTAAGTTCTGGCGATGGAGATCACTGTGTTCCTGTTTGAACTAAAATTGTAACAATCACATTCATAAAACATTAAGGTTAATTGAAAAAGGTAGTTAGTAAATAGGGAGTTAACATTATCATTTACAATCTTTGTTAATATAAATATTGGGACCAAGAAGTGGTGTTGCAAAGGACTCGAGTCCTCGAGTCGTAATTTTAACGACTCGACTCAATTATACAAGACTCAAGTGTGCTCAAAAGGCTTGTAGTCTAGAGTCAAGCCGAGCCCTCGGGCTCTGTGTTCCTGTTTGAACTAAAATTGTAACAATCACATTCATAAAACATTAAGGTTAATTGAAAAAGGTAGTTAGTAAATAGGGAGTTAACATTATCATTTACAATCTTTGTTAATATAAATATTGGGACCAAGAAGTGGTGTTGCAAAGGACTCGAGTCCTCGAGTCGTAATTTTAACGACGCGACTCAATTATACAAGACTCAAGTGTGCTCAAAAGGCTTGTAGTCTAGAGTCAAGCCGAGCCCGAGTCATTCTCGAGTCTAAAAACCGGCCAAGTGCGAGTCGGACTCGCGCACTGAGGGTTCCGTACAAACCTGTAGGTATTCACGGTTTATGCATAAGGTTTATGTTCATGAAATTAAAGGTTTTTTTTTATTTTTATATTTGAGTTGATTGAATGAAAAGTATATTGCGGTTTACGATTTAAAAACAAAACTACTTACTAGATCTCGTTCAAACCAATTTTCGGTGGAAGTTTACATAGTAATGTACAACATATATTTTTTTTAGTTTTATCATTCTCTTTTTTAGAAGTTACAGGGGGGACACACATTTTACCACTTTGGAAGTGTCTCTCACGCAAACCATTCAGTTTAGAAAAAAAATGATACTAGAAACCTCAATATAATTTTTGAAGAGCTATCCATAGATACCCCACACGTATAGGTATAATGAAAAAAAAAATTGAGTTTCAGTTCTAAGTATGGGGAACCCCAAAATTTATTGTTTTTTTTTTGTGTGAAAAATCTTAATGCGGTTCACAGAATACATCTACTTACCAAGTTTCAACAGCATAGCTCGTATAGTTTCGGAAAAAAGTGGCTGTGACACATACACGGACAGACAGACAGACATGACGAATCGGAACGGAACCCTAAAATGGGACTCGATTTTTAATAAAAAGGACTCGAGTCGTAAAAACGACTCGAGGCTTAAAATGAACTCGAGTCTTGTAGCTCATCATTCGAAAAAAATCGAATAACTCGTCAGTTTTTTTGTACGCAAAGTTAGGTACATCATAACCACTAATTTAAATTTATTGCCTTCTTTCAAGTCTCTTTGAATGATGAAGTACAAGTTTCATTTTCATGCTCCGAGTTTTTCTTTAAGACACGGGTCATCGATATATATGTACAATGACACGGGTTCATTTTAAGACTCGAGTCCTTTTTAAGACTTGAACCCTTTTTAAGACTCGAGTGCTTATCTGTAGACTCCGAGCCTTTTGAGCACACTGAGTCTTGCATAATTGAGTCGAGTCTTTAAAATTAGGACTCGGAGACTCGAGTCCTATGTAACTCTACTAAGAAATATGTTGTTGTATGATGTAAGTACCTACAGCAACAATGTTCATTTCACTATCGGAGAGTGTCATTGGCTTAACAAATAAATAATAAACATTACAAAATAGTGTAACATATAGATTCAAAAATATGGGTGAATGTCTGTTAGATATTGAATTGAGTTACTGGTTGTGTCTTTCAGATAATAACGGTGTAAATATTATCATTCACAATCTTTAATAATAATTGACTGACAACACAGATGGCCTTTTCTTGGTACCTATGTAACAGTTCCAAAATCAATCGTTTACATGATATATTAATACTTACATTATGATAGGTGATTACTTGGTGAGAATAACGGTGTACTGGTCCCGCACAATCTTCTGATGTGCAATCTTTCCCTTCAACTCCTACGCTGATGTTTTGTGCAACGAAGGATTTAAGAGTTATCAGCTTCACATGTGGGTCATGGGTTACACATGTAAAACTGGGTAACCCCTAAACCCTTTCTACTAAGTTCTGGCGATGGAGATCACTGCGCCCTGGTAGAATAAAAATTGGGCTTATTTGGTACCTGGAAGTATGCTGCTATATGACGTACATATACATGTACCTTCGGTGAAAATGTTTATTATAAACTCCAATAGTTTGAATTGTACAAAAAATCATACAAAATTTATTAACATTACAAAATAATGTCACATCACAATATTATTAAACTTAACAGGCAATAATATTTTAAAGACGCGTTAAATATTTACAAAAAGGTAATACAATTATATGGTCACCTCGTCGGGTAAACCGATAGTTATGTTTGTTCGATTATGGATGTGGTTATCATTACGAATAATTATCGGAAATTAATTGCCAAGGACGATACGTTTGACATCTGTCGTGCATGCCACCGTCCTTATGAATCAATCCGATATATTTTCTCTGGTTGTTCTCGTCTTTCTCTCAGCGAGTACTTGCACAAACACAATCTAGTAGCTAGGATTATCCACCAGCAACTTACTTTGCAGTACAACCTTGTGGAGTCTAAAGTACCACACTGCAGGTATGCGGCCCCCCCAGTTCTCAAGATCGATGTATTATCACATATAGGAATAGTTTAGCGAATAAGCCTCATTTTGTGGTGATACATTGATGAAAGCATCGTGAAATAATTGTTGATATCGCTTTCCCTCATGACGAGAATCGCGTGTATGCTAAGCAAGATAAGGAACCAAATACCTTCACACAAGGTGTACTTGGACTTAGCAGTCTTTGTACCCATAAACGTCACAGTAAATGGCCTAATAACGAAGCGTCTCGACCAACACCTCAGGATGCTCTCGTTGCGCGTTTGGGTCAAGGACTTGATTCAGGAAACAGTACTCCTGGACACAGAAAGCATACTCAAGTGGATCCTCTCTATAGAACCCCGACCACCGGCAGCTTGAACCGTACTCCTGACGGCTACTTTTCTTTATATTATTAAATATTTAATATTACTTTATGTTGGCGGTGCTTGAGGCAGGCCTATGTCTAGCAGTGGACGTCTTTCGGCTGAAATGATGATGATGATAAAATATTATTGTATTAGTTTTGGTAAAATATCTAAAAATGTACTTAAAATGTAATGAAATAAGATAGGACGCCCTCAGACTAGGTGGCGTGACGATCTTCGCAGGGTGGCTGGTAGCAGCTAGATGAGAGTTGCCGAGAATCAAGCTGAATGGCGTGCTATTGGAGAGGCCTATGTCCAGCAGTGGACTGATATAAGCTGATGATGATGATGTAATGACATCAATGAACGAAAATTACTGACTATTATGACATATTGTCTTATTTGACTGATGGCATAAGAAAGAAAGAATACCGTTTATTTGACACAGTTCGTAAAACACAAAATAAAATAAAATGAAAAAATAATTTAAAAAATAAAACAACATGTGTGTGCCTCACGGCTGCGCCAAAAAGGTTCATTTCAGCATTAATGCCAGACAGATGCTGCCTGACGCTGGTTTTCTAATGAACCTATAGGGACAAGTGACGAGGAGTACAAAACAGTTTCAACATAATTATATTATTTAGTACTTATAAATAAATAAATAAACTAGTCATTAATTACTGCCTGCATTAATCACTGTTAAGAGCAAAACTCATGATTATAATAATAGCTGATTACTTCTTTTTGCGATGCACATCACTACTATTAGAAATAATCACTTGCTTCTGCATAATCGCCTGATGTCAAATGTTTATCTTCCCCTGCCGTGCTGATGATTTGTGCAGCGAAGGATCTTAGTATGATCGGCGCTCAACGTGGGTCATGTGTTAAACGTTGTAGAGCCTGATAATACCTAGAACCTTCGCCGCTGAGTAGTGGCGATGGTGATCACTATGTCCCTGGTAGAATTCAATTTGGACTTATTTGGTACCTGGAAGTATAGAAAGACAAACAAAGTTAAAGTTTATTTTAGACTCTGATTCATACAGTAAATTTTTCAAAATATTACCTTACCTTTCTTCAACCATACACACATATAAATTAATAATTTCAACTAGCTTCAGTCCGCGTCAAAATTTTGCTCAACTGACCCTTACCGTTGCATAACAGGGTCCAAGCTACCGGTCAGATCTCCAAAGAGAGGAACCGCCTAACACTGCGAGCCGGGTCCAGAACAAATAAAATTGGAACGATTAGGTACCTAGAATATACTTCTGTATGACATTAGTAACTACTGCAACGCTGTCTATTTCAGTCTGTGATAATGTGGTCCGTGCAACAAAATAACAAACATGTTATGTCACATAACACAATAATGTAACATGACATAACACGAAAGTAAAAGTTTTTTATAACAGGTAAGCATAGGAATATTACGCGTTGTAAGGAAATATAATGATGAAGATAGTTAAACATCAAAGACATGAATAAAATTAGAAAATCGATAAAGTAGCGATAATTCTTCAAATGACGACAATCTTCAATAATTATTATAATACTGTAACAAAATCAAACGTAAAAAAGAAGGACAAAACACTTATTATACATACATACATAAAATTACGCCTTTTTCCCATGGGGGTAGGCAGAAACTACAGAATGCCACCTGCTACGATCCTTACATACTCCTTTTGCCTCGTTTAAGTTCATACATCTGGTCACACACGCACGCCGGGTACTAGTGTGAAAATAAACGATAAGAGTGTGGAACAAATAAGTGAGTTCTTATATTTAGGGAGTTGGTTTACAAGGGATGGAAATATTGATAAAGATGTGGAAAGAAGAGTAAATGCGGGAAATGAAGTAAATGGTGCTCTACTTGCGATTGTGACCAACCAGTTCATGTGCGATGTCGTGTGCTGGTGCCTACGCTTATGTTTGGAAGTGAATGTTGGCTGTGGCAAAAGAAGCATGAAAGTAGAATAAATGCTGTGGAAATGCGTTCGTTGCGAAGCATGTGTCTGTGAGTGATAGGACGAGGAATGATGTGATTAGACAACGGTGCGGTTTAAAAGATGTAGTGACAAAAACTGAAAAGAGTATCCTTAGATCATTTGGTCATGTTGAGAGCATGAATGAAGGGCGGCTAACTCTTATTCTAACAGGTGATTATTACCTTAGAGTAATGTTGTGCTGCTTCTGCACAGTCGCCTTTTGTCCAATGTTTGTCTTCCATTCTTGCACTGATGATTAGTGCAGCAAAGGATGTAAGAGTTATGGGCCATAAACGAGGGTTACGAGTTACACGTTGTATAACCTCATAACTCCCAGACCCTTCTAGACTCCCAGACCCGCTACTAATTACGGGCGATGGCGATTACTGGGTCACTGGTAAAATAAAATTTGTAACAATTAGGTACCTAGGTATATTCTGCTGTATGACGCTAGTAACTTCGGCAAAGATGTTTATTTCAGACTGTGATAATGTGATCCATGCAACAAATATAACGATATAACATAGGAAACTAGCCTTTAATTTTCCCTTTTTTGAGCACAAACCTCCTCTCTGAAACAGGGGCCGTGATCCACAACGTGGGCCCAGTTTCCTCACGATTTTTTCTTCACCATTTTGAGAGCACCGGAGATGAACTATTCACACCAATCACTAATGAAAGTAACTGTCTGGGTTAGAACCTACGACCTACAACTCGTAAGTTGCGGCCATTAGCACTGTGCCACCACTGCTCTATGGCATATACATTCATACGACTAATAACATTATTAACTTAACACGATAATGTTACATCATATTCATAAACACAATATAACAGACACACAACGCGGTATTTCTATGCTTTGTTTTGTAACGAAAATATAATCATCTACGGGCCGGTTTTCAATCCTTTGATAAACAGACAGGTTTATTCACTAAATAGTAAAAAAAATGTTGTTCGATCGTCAAATATGCTTTTTTGTGGGTGGGAAATCGTCAAATTACGTCTCCCGCTATGGGCGGAGCGGGAGGGTCCTATCAGACCCCTTCAGTACTGCTGACATTTCTTTGAGGCGTACGTGGAACACAACGCGCCGTCGCTCCAAGCCTGGTCCTTACCCGGCGGTGAGCTTTCCATTGCTCGCTGCCCGCAAGCTCGCGCCAACGATGGCCGGGAGTCTGCAATGGACTACTGACGCTCGGGGCGTCTACTCCTGCGGCGGCTAGGGGCGTGAGGGCGCAGAGACTACCTCTCCCTCACGCGCCTCACCTCCTCCTTCGCGAGCAGTACTGTTTATAGAATTGAGTGTCTGATCGTGATCCTGCGAATAAGGGAGTTAACATTATCACTAACAAACTTTTATAATTATTATAACAGGTGATTATTACCTTAGAGTAATGATGTGCTGCTACCGCACAGTCATCTTTTATCTAATGTATGTCTTCCGTTCTTGCGCTGATGATTTGTGCAGCGAAATATCTGAGAGCTATGACTCCTGCACAAGGGTCATGAGTTACTTGTTGCAGAACCCATAACTCCAAGACCCTTCGCTACTAAGTAGTGGCGGTGACGATCACTGTGTCCCTGGTTGAATAAAAATTGTAACAATGTGATAATGTACATCCGTGCAACTAATATAATGACGTAACATACATAACCAACCATGTATCAGTGGGAGGAAACGTCCGGGTGTTTCCATTGTGAGGATCGTCTGGAGGACACGGTGGAGCATACAGTGGAGGTGTGCCCTGCATGGGCGGAGTACCGCCGTGTCCTCGTGGAGGCGATCGGCGGCGGCGACCTCTCGCGTCCGGCCCTGGTGCGAGCCATGGTACGGAGCGAGAGGGCATGGGAAGCCGTCACCTCCTTCTGCGAAGCAGTAATGCTCGCGAAGGAGGAGGCGGGGCGCGTGAGGGAGTGGCAGTCTCTGCACCCTCACGTCCCTAGCCGCCGCAGGAGGAGACGCCCCGGGCGTCGGGAGTCGATAGCGGACTCCCGGCCACCGTAGGCGCGAGCTTGCGGGTGGCGAGCAATGGGTAGCTCGCCGCCCGGTAAGGATCAGGCTCGGGTCGACGGCGCGTAGTGTTCCACGCGCGCCTCAAAGAGATGTCAGCAGCAATGTAGGGGTCTGCTAGGACCGATGCCTGCCAGGGTCACGAGATTGTTCGAAAGAGATACCGTGACTCTGGCACATGGGCACCTGAAGGAACACGGGTGGGTTTTAGTCAGTAAAAGTCTGACACGCCCTCCCACTCCGCCCAGAGCGGGAGAAGTCATTTGATGATTTCCCATCCAAAAAAAAAAAAAAAAAAAAACCATGTATCAGTCAAATTCTTATCACTACTCAATACCTTTATTGCATTCCACATGTAGCTATTCTTAGGTGGTGTACCTATCTTTTCAAAATCGTTATATTTTTAGATTAATAAAATCGGAATAAAAATGAAAAAGATATGAATTAAAAACAAAAAGTAATACTTTAAACCTCATTTCCCGAAAGTACCATTTTGGCGCTTTAGCATTTTACCCTTTCCACTGACGTAATCAATTCTCAATACATTTGTTGCATTTCACATGTAGCTATTCTTAGGTTGTGTACCTACTTTTAATTAGATCATAAAATCAGTAGAAACCATGAATGTATCAATAGAATGCTGACTGAGTAACATTTGCACATTCTATTGCTGACAAAAGCTAATTTTTTGCCAGGGTAATTAATGCACAATGCTAGGCCATAATTTAAAAAACAAAGAAATAAAAAATAAATATTATTGCCTCTTCAAAACACCAAAACATTACAACAATCGAATGTTAATTATGAAAGACCTTATATGTATCACATTATTATGATATGCAACCGGTGCACTTATGAACTTTTGTAGGAACAAATCGTGCACAATCGTGCAGCAATCGTGTGTTCTTGCTTCCTTTTCTCATCATAAGCCAGACGTTCCATTTTAAGCTTGTGTTCTTCTTCTTTAAATTAGAATTATTTTCGGACAGTCTTCATTTGAAGCTGTACAGTTTCCAAAAGACCAAAACTTAATGCATCTTGTTTGGCACTAACGCTGGCTTTATTTACTGTGCCTGGTTTCAACACATTTGACACTAGGAGGCTTCTGTTCAATTTTTTTTCTGAAAACTTAAAATAATCATAACAGATCTTTTTAAAATATACTACACCCCTTAAAATTAAGCGTGAATCTATCGCTAGAATGCAATATGTTCAACAATAAAATAAAAAACTATAGGTATTGAACTATTCCTTTCTAATGTTGAAAACAAAGTAGGTTAAATGAACGTGTCTTCTTATAGATTTAATGGTAAAGTTTCAAGTTACCTTTATGTGGTTCATTGTCGTTCTTCATATCAAAAATGAATGACGCATCCACATCTGAAATCTCATAACAATGTAAGATGTGATGGTACACATTTTGGTTCGATTTACAAGACGAGTACTTACCAGGTATATAGACACTGATATCTTGGGTGATATCGTCTGCTCCATTATTTTCTTCAGCATCCTTATGTTTTGTTTCCTCTACGTCCATCAAATGGATGTCGCTGATAGATAGTGGTACTGAAAAGTTAATGAAAACGTCAGTTTTTTTATGTTAGACACATTATAGATATTTAATATACTGGTAGGTACCTACCACTTTGTATTGTATCTCTACTATGCTTCGAGCCCTTTTATATACGAGCATATGCGTATGACCTTTTCTCCGATGTTGGTCTTTTTTGTACATCTCCTGTCTTTGAACAGAGGTGTTATTTTTTTAACCATTTCTAATTCCTTCATATTTTTAACTATAACATCTTCCAAAAGCCCTCAGTTCTTGAGATTCCACATGGTAGAAGGCAATTTCTATTTTCTTCCATGCAGATTCTTTGTCTTTGTTTGTCACGGCGTCAGTTTTTTTTTCTATTACTTGCTTATGCCTCTCCACTAATAAACTACAACTAAAATTTGCCGAACGTATTATAGAGTTAACATTTTCACTTACAAACTTTTATAATTATTATAACAGGTGATTATTACCTTAGAGTAATGTTGAACTGCTACGGCACACTCACCTTTTGTCCAATGTATGTTTTCCGTTCCTGCGCTGATGATTTGTGTAGCAAAATATCTGAGAGCTATGACTTCCGCACAAGGGTCATGAGTTACTTGTTGTAGAACCCATAGCTCCAAAACCCTTCGCTACTAAGTAGTGGCGATGACGATCACTGTGTCCCTGGTAGAATAAAAAAATTAACAATGTGATAATGTGATCCGTGCAACAAATATAATGACGTAACATACATAACTTACTGGAAGGCGGAGCGTTGGAAGGCCTCCCACAAGATGAACCGATGACCTGGTGAAGGCCGCAGGAATACGCTGGATGCGGGAAGAATTAAAATTGGAAGGATTAGGTACCTAGAATATACTTCTGTATGACATTAGTAACAACTGCAACGCTGTCTATTTCAGACTGTGATAATGTGGTCCGTGCGACAAAATAACAAACATGTACACAACACAACACAAATAACACAATAATGTAACATCACGAAAGTAAAAGTTTTTACACGCTTTATATTAGCTTCACTTGTATGTTTGTATATTTGTATGTTTGTATATTTGTATGTTTGTATGTTTGTTTGTAACCGACTCCTTATAGCGCGATTTCGACCCACTTTAAACGACCAGATTTCATTCAAACTTTGCACACCTGTCAAGGACCGATGACAATGCAATAATTTCATAAATTTGTGCCATTATGCTTGCCAGGGTTAACAGGACAGCAAAAAAACTGTCACAAACTACGCTGACATACGTCTCAAAATTCGAAACACCCTAAAAAATAGAAAATAAATAATAGTTTAAAAAAACTAAAAAACACGCTTCCATTGAAAACCAAACTAAAAAGTACAAAATAATGGAAAAATAAATTATAGTTTAAAAAAACTAAAAACACGCTTCCATTGAAAACCAAACTAAAAAGTACAAAATAATAGAAAAAAAGCGTGGGGTGCTTTTTAAGGTATTTTTTTATTGATATCAGGCACCCCACGCTTTTTTTCTATTATTTTGTACTTTTTAGTTTGGTTTTCAATGGAAGCGTGTTTTTAGTTTTTTTAAACTATAATTTATTTTCTATTTTTTAGGGTGTTTCGAATTTTGAGACGTATGTCAGCGTAGTTTGTGATAGTTTTTCTGCTGTCCTGGTAACCCTGGCAAGGATGATGGCACAAATTTATGAAATGATTGCATTGTCATCGGTCCTTGACAGGTGTGCAAAGTTTGAATGAACTATAATTTTGAGATGTATGTCAGCGTAGTTTGTGACAGTTTTTCTGCTGTCCTGGTAACTCTGGCAAGGATAATGGCACAAATTAGCTAGATTTTTACCGCTCGAACGCGTCACAGCCGTACGTCAACTAACTAGCGCCCCTAGCGGACAACATACAAAAGACGCTCAGGCAAGTGAAGCCTGTCCTGGTAGTCCTGGCAAGGATAATGGCACAAATTTATGAAATTATTGCATTGTCATCGGTCCTTGACAGGTGTGCAAAGTTTGAATGAACTATAATTTTGAGACGTATGTCAGCGTAGTTTGTGACAGTTTTTCTGCTGTCCTGGTCACTCTGGCAAGGATAATGGCACAAATTAGCTAGATTTTTACCGCTCGAACGCGTCACAGCCGTACGTCAACTAACTAGCGCCCTCTAGCGGACAACATACAAAAGACGCTCAGGCAAGTGAAGCCTGTCCTGGTAATCCTGGCAAGGATAATGGCACAAATTTATGAAATTATTGCATTGTCATCGGTCCTTGACAGGTGTGCAAAGTTTGAATGAAATCTGGTCGTTTAAAGTGGGTCAAAATCGCGCTATAAGGAGTCGGTTACAAACAAACATACAAACATACTAACATACAAACATACTAACATACAAGTGAAGCTAATATAAAGCGTGTAAAAAAAGCGTGGGGTGTCTGATATCAATAAAAAAATACCTTAAAAAGCACTCCACGCTTTTTTTCCATTATTTGGTACTTTTTAGTTTGGTTTTCAATGGAAGCGTGTTTTTTAATTTTTTTAAACTATTATTTATTTATAACAGGTAAGCATAGGAATATTACGCGTTGTAAGGAAATATAATGATGAAGGTAGTTAAACATCAAAGATATGAATAAAATCAGAAAATCGATAAAGTAGCGATAATTCTTCAAATGACGACAATCTTCAATAATTATTAAAATACTGTAACAAAATCAAACGTAAACGAAGAAGGACAAAACACTTATTATACATACATACATAAAATTACGCCTTTTTCCCATGGGGGTAGGCAGAAACTACGGAACGCCACCTGCTACGATCCTTACATACTCCTTTTGCCTCGTTTAAGTTCATACATCTGGTCATACACGCACGCCGGGTACTAGTGTGAAAATAAACGATAAGAGTGTGGAACAAATAAGTGAGTTCTTATATTTAGGGAGTTGGTTTACAAGGGATGGAAATATTGATAAAGATGTGGAAAGAAGAGTAAATGCGGGAAATGAAGTAAATGGTGCTCTACTTGCGATTGTGACCAACCAGTTCATGTGCGATGTCGTGTGCTGGTGCCTACGCTTATGTTTGGAAGTGAATGTTGGCTGTGGCAAAAGAAGCATGAAAGTAGAATAAATGCTGTGGAAATGCGTTCGTTGCGAAGCATGTGTCTGTGAGTGATAGGACGAGGAATGATGTGATTAGACAACGGTGCGGTTTAAAAGATGTAGTGACAAAAACTGAAAAGAGTATCCTTAGATCATTTGGTCATGTTGAGAGCATGAATGAAGGGCGGCTAACTCTTATTCTAACAGGTGATTATTACCTTAGAGTAATGTTGTGCTGCTTCTGCACAGTCGCCTTTTGTCCAATGTTTGTCTTCCATTCTTGCACTGATGATTAGTGCAGCAAAGGATGTAAGAGTTATGGGCCATAAACGAGGGTTACGAGTTACACGTTGTATAACCTCATAACTCCCAGACCCTTCTAGACTCCCAGACCCGCTACTAATTACGGGCGATGGCGATTACTGGGTCACTGGTAAAATAAAATTTGTAACAATTAGGTACCTAGGTATATTCTGCTGTATGACGCTAGTAACTTCGGCAAAGATGTTTATTTCAGACTGTGATAATGTGATCCATGCAACAAATATAACGATATAACATAGGAAACTAGCCTTTAATTTTCCCTTTTTTGAGCACAAACCTCCTCTCTGAAACAGGGGCCGTGATCCACAACGTGGGCCCAGTTTCCTCACGATTTTTTCTTCACCATTTTGAGAGCACCGGAGATGAACTATTCACACCAATCACTAATGAAAGTAACTGTCTGGGTTAGAACCTACGACCTACAACTCGTAAGTTGCGGCCATTAGCACTGTGCCACCACTGCTCTATGGCATATACATTCATACGACTAATAACATTATTAACTTAACACGATAATGTTACATCATATTCATAAACACAATATAACAGACACACAACGCGGTATTTCTATGCTTTGTTTTGTAACGAAAATATAATCATCTACGGGCCGGTTTTCAATCCTTTGATAAACAGACAGGTTTATTCACTAAATAGTAAAAAAAATGTTGTTCGATCGTCAAATATGCTTTTTTGTGGGTGGGAAATCGTCAAATTACGTCTCCCGCTATGGGCGGAGCGGGAGGGTCCTATCAGACCCCTTCAGTACTGCTGACATTTCTTTGAGGCGTACGTGGAACACAACGCGCCGTCGCTCCAAGCCTGGTCCTTACCGGGCGGTGAGCTTTCCATTGCTCGCTGCCCGCAAGCTCGCGCCAACGATGGCCGGGAGTCTGCAATGGACTACTGACGCTCGGGGCGTCTACTCCTGCGGCGGCTAGGGGCGTGAGGGCGCAGAGACTACCTCTCCCTCACGCGCCTCACCTCCTCCTTCGCGAGCAGTACTGTTTATAGAATTGAGTGTCTGATCGTGATCCTGCGAATAAGGGAGTTAACATTATCACTAACAAACTTTTATAATTATTATAACAGGTGATTATTACCTTAGAGTAATGATGTGCTGCTACCGCACAGTCATCTTTTATCTAATGTATGTCTTCCGTTCTTGCGCTGATGATTTGTGCAGCGAAATATCTGAGAGCTATGACTCCTGCACAAGGGTCATGAGTTACTTGTTGCAGAACCCATAACTCCAAGACCCTTCGCTACTAAGTAGTGGCGGTGACGATCACTGTGTCCCTGGTTGAATAAAAATTGTAACAATGTGATAATGTACATCCGTGCAACTAATATAATGACGTAACATACATAACCAACCATGTATCAGTGGGAGGAAACGTCCGGGTGTTTCCATTGTGAGGATCGTCTGGAGGACACGGTGGAGCATACAGTGGAGGTGTGCCCTGCATGGGCGGAGTACCGCCGTGTCCTCGTGGAGGCGATCGGCGGCGGCGACCTCTCGCGTCCGGCCCTGGTGCGAGCCATGGTACGGAGCGAGAGGGCATGGGAAGCCGTCACCTCCTTCTGCGAAGCAGTAATGCTCGCGAAGGAGGAGGCGGGGCGCGTGAGGGAGTGGCAGTCTCTGCACCCTCACGTCCCTAGCCGCCGCAGGAGGAGACGCCCCGGGCGTCGGGAGTCGATAGCGGACTCCCGGCCACCGTAGGCGCGAGCTTGCGGGTGGCGAGCAATGGGTAGCTCGCCGCCCGGTAAGGATCAGGCTCGGGTCGACGGCGCGTAGTGTTCCACGCGCGCCTCAAAGAGATGTCAGCAGCAATGTAGGGGTCTGCTAGGACCGATGCCTGCCAGGGTCACGAGATTGTTCGAAAGAGATACCGTGACTCTGGCACATGGGCACCTGAAGGAACACGGGTGGGTTTTAGTCAGTAAAAGTCTGACACGCCCTCCCACTCCGCCCAGAGCGGGAGAAGTCATTTGATGATTTCCCATCCAAAAAAAAAAAAAAAAACCATGTATCAGTCAAATTCTTATCACTACTCAATACCTTTATTGCATTCCACATGTAGCTATTCTTAGGTGGTGTACCTATCTTTTCAAAATCGTTATATTTTTAGATTAATAAAATCGGAATAAAAATGAAAAAGATATGAATTAAAAACAAAAAGTAATACTTTAAACCTCATTTCCCGAAAGTACCATTTTGGCGCTTTAGCATTTTACCCTTTCCACTGACGTAATCAATTCTCAATACATTTGTTGCATTTCACATGTAGCTATTCTTAGGTTGTGTACCTACTTTTAATTAGATCATAAAATCAGTAGAAACCATGAATGTATCAATAGAATGCTGACTGAGTAACATTTGCACATTCTATTGCTGACAAAAGCTAATTTTTTGCCAGGGTAATTAATGCACAATGCTAGGCCATAATTTAAAAAACAAAGAAATAAAAAATAAATATTATTGCCTCTTCAAAACACCAAAACATTACAACAATCGAATGTTAATTATGAAAGACCTTATATGTATCACATTATTATGATATGCAACCGGTGCACTTATGAACTTTTGTAGGAACAAATCGTGCACAATCGTGCAGCAATCGTGTGTTCTTGCTTCCTTTTCTCATCATAAGCCAGACGTTCCATTTTAAGCTTGTGTTCTTCTTCTTTAAATTAGAATTATTTTCGGACAGTCTTCATTTGAAGCTGTACAGTTTCCAAAAGACCAAAACTTAATGCATCTTGTTTGGCACTAACGCTGGCTTTATTTACTGTGCCTGGTTTCAACACATTTGACACTAGGAGGCTTCTGTTCAATTTTTTTTCTGAAAACTTAAAATAATCATAACAGATCTTTTTAAAATATACTACACCCCTTAAAATTAAGCGTGAATCTATCGCTAGAATGCAATATGTTCAACAATAAAATAAAAAACTATAGGTATTGAACTATTCCTTTCTAATGTTGAAAACAAAGTAGGTTAAATGAACGTGTCTTCTTATAGATTTAATGGTAAAGTTTCAAGTTACCTTTATGTGGTTCATTGTCGTTCTTCATATCAAAAATGAATGACGCATCCACATCTGAAATCTCATAACAATGTAAGATGTGATGGTACACATTTTGGTTCGATTTACAAGACGAGTACTTACCAGGTATATAGACACTGATATCTTGGGTGATATCGTCTGCTCCATTATTTTCTTCAGCATCCTTATGTTTTGTTTCCTCTACGTCCATCAAATGGATGTCGCTGATAGATAGTGGTACTGAAAAGTTAATGAAAACGTCAGTTTTTTTATGTTAGACACATTATAGATATTTAATATACTGGTAGGTACCTACCACTTTGTATTGTATCTCTACTATGCTTCGAGCCCTTTTATATACGAGCATATGCGTATGACCTTTTCTCCGATGTTGGTCTTTTTTGTACATCTCCTGTCTTTGAACAGAGGTGTTATTTTTTTAACCATTTCTAATTCCTTCATATTTTTAACTATAACATCTTCCAAAAGCCCTCAGTTCTTGAGATTCCACATGGTAGAAGGCAATTTCTATTTTCTTCCATGCAGATTCTTTGTCTTTGTTTGTCACGGCGTCAGTTTTTTTTTCTATTACTTGCTTATGCCTCTCCACTAATAAACTACAACTAAAATTTGCCGAACGTATTATAGAGTTAACATTTTCACTTACAAACTTTTATAATTATTATAACAGGTGATTATTACCTTAGAGTAATGTTGAACTGCTACGGCACACTCACCTTTTGTCCAATGTATGTTTTCCGTTCCTGCGCTGATGATTTGTGTAGCAAAATATCTGAGAGCTATGACTTCCGCACAAGGGTCATGAGTTACTTGTTGTAGAACCCATAGCTCCAAAACCCTTCGCTACTAAGTAGTGGCGATGACGATCACTGTGTCCCTGGTAGAATAAAAAAATTAACAATGTGATAATGTGATCCGTGCAACAAATATAATGACGTAACATACATAACTTACTGGAAGGCGGAGCGTTGGAAGGCCTCCCACAAGATGAACCGATGACCTGGTGAAGGCCGCAGGAATACGCTGGATGCGGGAAGAATTAAAATTGGAAGGATTAGGTACCTAGAATATACTTCTGTATGACATTAGTAACAACTGCAACGCTGTCTATTTCAGACTGTGATAATGTGGTCCGTGCGACAAAATAACAAACATGTACACAACACAACACAAATAACACAATAATGTAACATCACGAAAGTAAAAGTTTTTACACGCTTTATATTAGCTTCACTTGTATGTTTGTATATTTGTATGTTTGTATATTTGTATGTTTGTATGTTTGTTTGTAACCGACTCCTTATAGCGCGATTTCGACCCACTTTAAACGACCAGATTTCATTCAAACTTTGCACACCTGTCAAGGACCGATGACAATGCAATAATTTCATAAATTTGTGCCATTATGCTTGCCAGGGTTAACAGGACAGCAAAAAAACTGTCACAAACTACGCTGACATACGTCTCAAAATTCGAAACACCCTAAAAAATAGAAAATAAATAATAGTTTAAAAAAACTAAAAAACACGCTTCCATTGAAAACCAAACTAAAAAGTACAAAATAATGGAAAAAAAGCGTGGGGTGTCTGATATCAATAAAAAAATACCTTAAAAAGCACTCCACGCTTTTTTTCCATTATTTGGTACTTTTTAGTTTGGTTTTCAATGGAAGCGTGTTTTTTAATTTTTTTAAACTATTATTTATTTATAACAGGTAAGCATAGGAATATTACGCGTTGTAAGGAAATATAATGATGAAGGTAGTTAAACATCAAAGATATGAATAAAATCAGAAAATCGATAAAGTAGCGATAATTCTTCAAATGACGACAATCTTCAATAATTATTAAAATACTGTAACAAAATCAAACGTAAACGAAGAAGGACAAAACACTTATTATACATACATACATAAAATTACGCCTTTTTCCCATGGGGGTAGGCAGAAACTACAGAACGCCACCTGCTACGATCCTTACATACTCCTTTTGCCTCGTTTAAGTTCATACATCTGGTCATACACGCACGCCGGGTACTAGTGTGAAAATAAACGATAAGAGTGTGGAACAAATAAGTGAGTTCTTATATTTAGGGAGTTGGTTTACAAGGGATGGAAATATTGATAAAGATGTGGAAAGAAGAGTAAATGCGGGAAATGAAGTAAATGGTGCTCTACTTGCGATTGTGACCAACCAGTTCATGTGCGATGTCGTGTGCTGGTGCCTACGCTTATGTATGGAAGTGAATGTTGGGTGTGGCAAAAGAAGCATGAAAGTAGAATAAATGCTGTGGAAATGCGTTCGTTGCGAAGCATGTGACTGTGAATGATAGGACGAGGAATGATTTGATTAGACAACGGTGCGGTTTAAAAGATGTAGTGACAAAAACTGAAAAGAGTATGCTTAGATCATTTGGTCATGTTGAGAGCATGAATGAAGGGCGGCTAACTCTTATTCTAACAGGTGATTATTACCTTAGAGTAATGTTGTGCTGCTTCTGCACAGTCGCCTTTTGTCCAATGTTTGTCTTCCATTCTTGCACTGATGATTAGTGCAGCAAAGGATGTAGGAGTTATGGGCCATAAACGAGGGTCACGAGTTACACGTTGTATAACCTCATAACTCCCAGAGCCTTCGCTACTTATTACTGGCGATGGCGATTACTGGGTCCCTGGTAAAATAAAATTTGTAACCACCTGGTACCTAGGTATATGCTGCTGTATGACGCTAGTAACTGCGGCAAAGATGTTTATTTCAGACTGTGATAATGTGATCCGTGCAACAAATATAACGATATAACATAGAAAACTAGCCTTTAATTTTCCCTTTTTTGAGCACAAACCTCCTCTCTGAAACAGGGGCCGTGATCCACAACGTGGGCCCAGTTTCCTCACGATTTTTTCTTCACCGTTTTGAAAGCACCGGAGATGAACTATTCACACCATTCACTAATGAAAGTACCTGTCTGGGTTAGAACCTACGACCTACAACTCGTAAGTTGCGGCCATTAGCACTGGGCCACCACTGCTCTATGGCATATACATTCATACGACTAATAACATTATTAACTTAACACCATAATGTAACATCATATTTATAAACACAATATAACAGACACACAACGCGGTATTTCTATGCTTTGTTTTGTAACTAAAATATAATTATCTACGGGCCGGTTTTCAATCCTTTGTTAAAAAGAAAGAGGAAAAGACAGACAGGTTTACTTTTTTTTTTTAATTTATTATTATTAGGTAGTAAAAAATCTGTTGTTCAATCGTCAAATAGGCTATTTTTTATGGGTGGGAAATCGTCAAATGACCTCTCCCACTATAGGCGGTGCGGGAGGGCATGTCAGACTTTAAAACCCACCCGTTTTCCTTCAGTTGCTCATATGCCAGGGCCCCGATATCTCTCTCGAACAAATCTCGCGACCCTGGCAGGCATCGGTCCTATCAGACCCCTTCAGTACTGCTGACATTTCTTTGAGTCGTGCGTGGAACACAACGCGCCGTCACCCCAAGCCTGGTCCTTACCGAGCGGTGAGCTTTCCATTGCTCGCTGCCCGCAAGCTCGCGCCAACAACGGTGGCCGGGAGTCTGCAATGGACTACTGACGCTCGGGGCGTCTACTCATGCGGCGGCTAGGGGCGTGAGGGCGCAGAGACTACCTCTTCCTCACGCACCTCACCTCTTCCTTCGCGAGCAGTACTGCTTATAGAATTGAGTGTCTGATCGTGATCCTGCAGATATAAGGGAGTTAACATTATCACTTACATACTTTTATAATTATTATAACAGGTGATTATTACCTTAGAGTAATGATGTGCTGCTACCGCACAGTCATCTTTTGTCCAATGTATGTCCTCCGTTCTTGCGCTGATGATTTGTGCAGCGAAACATCTGAGAGCTATGACTCCTGCACAAGGCTCATGAGTTACTTGTTGCAGAACCCATTACTCCCAGACCCTTCGCCACTAAGTATTGGCGATGCGGATCACTGTGTCCCTGGTAGAATAAAATTTTTAACAATGTGATAATGTGATCTGTGCATCAAATATAATGACGTAACATACATAACCAACCATGTACCAGTCAGATTCTTATCACTACTCAATACCTTTATTGCATTCCACATGTAGCTATTCTTAGGTGTAAAATCTAAAAATATGGTTATATTTTTAGATTTAAAAAATCGGAATAAAAATGAAAAAGATATGAATTAAAAACAAAAAGTAATACTTTAAACCTCATTTCCCGAAAGTACCATTTTGGCGCTTTAGCATTTTACCCTTTCCACTGACGTTATCAATTCTCAATACCTTTGTTGCATTTCACATGTAGCTATTCTTAGGTTGTGTACCTACTTTTAATTAGATTATAAAATCAGTAGAAACCAATGCATCAATAGAATGCTGACTGAGTAACATTTGCACATTCTATTGCTGACAAAAGCTATTTTTTGCCGGGGTAATTAAATATGCACAATGCGAGGCCATAATTTAAAAAACAAAGAAATAAAAAATAAATATTTATTGCCTCTTCAAAACACCAAAACATTACAACAATCGAATGTTAATTATGAAAGACCTTATATGTATCACATTATTATGATATGCAACCGGTGCACTTATGAGCTTTTGTAGGAACAAATCGTGCATTTCTTGCTTCCTTTTCTAATCATAAGCCAGACGTTCCATTTTAAGCTTGTGTGTTTCTTCTTTAAATTAGAATTCTTTTCGGACAGTCTTCATTTAAAGCTGTACAGTTTGCAAAAGACCAAAACTTAATTCATCTTGTTCGGCACTAACGCTGGCTTTATTTACTGTGTCTGGTTTCAACACATTTGACACTAGGAGGCTTCTGTTCCATTTTTTTTTTTTCTGAAAATTTAAAATAATCATAACAGATCTTTTTTAAATATACTACACCCCTTAAAATTAAGCGTGAATCAATCGCTAATCGCTAGAATGCAATATGTTCAACAATAAAATAAAAAAACTATAGTTATTGAACTATTCCTTTCTAATGTTGAAAACAAAGTAGGTTAAATGAACGTGTCTTCTTATAGATTTAATGTTAAAGTTTCAAGTTACCTCTATGTGGTTCATTGTCGTTCTTCATATCAAAAATGAATGACGCATCCATATCTGAAATCTCATAACAATGTATGATGTGATGGTACGCATTTCGGTTCGATTTACAAGACGAGTACCTACCAGGTATATTGACACTGACATCTTGGGTGATATCGTCTGCTCCATTATTTTCTTCAGCATTCATATGTTTTGTTTCCTAGACGTCCATCAAATGGATGTCGCAGATAGATTGTGGTACTAAAAAATGTTTTAAAAGGTGAGTATCTTATGTTAGACACGTAGATTTTTCATTTACTAGTAGGTACCTACCCCGTTGACTTGAATGACTGTCATGATGAGCTTCGAGTCCTTTCATATTAGAGCATTATTTTATTAATAAAATTTTCTTCCATGTCAATGAATCCAGGAGCATTCGAAGAGCCCCTTCCTGTTCTGTTTATCTGCTGTCTTTGGACAGAGGATTTCTTTTTTGTACTATTTTAATTTCTTAATATTTTTTACTGTAACATTTTACAAAAGCGCTCAGTTGTTGAGATTCCACATGGTAGAAGGAAATTTATATTTTCTTCCATTTAGATTCTTTGTCTTTGTTTGTAACGGCGTTAGTCTTTTTATTTTCTTTTATTTGCTTATGCCCCTCCACTAAACTCACAAGTAATTGTACCTCAGTATTATTAAAGTTTGTTGAGTCTTCCCTTTTTTCTGTTTTCCATTATTTCCACCAAATTCACAAACAAAAATACCATACGGCCAAACCCAAAACCTCGAAACGTATCTCGTCTCAGTCAAAGGGAGTAGGCCATAATGATACAGATATATACGAGGACATGCCTGTTTCCTTACGAAATTTCCTTTTACCTATTGAGAATTCAGCTATCTACCTAGCCTTTTCTCTGTCTAGCAGTGGACGTCTTTCGGCTGAAATGATGATGATGATAAAATATTATTGTATTAGTATTGGTAAAATATCTAAAAATGTACTTAAATTGTAATGAAATAAGATAAGACGCCCTCAGACTAGGTGGCGTGACGATCTTCGCAGGGTGGCTGGTAGCAGCTAGATGAGAGTTGCCGAGAATCAAGCTGAATGGCGTGCTATTGGAGAGGCCTATGTCCAGCAGTGGACTGATATAAGCTGATGATGATGTAATGACATCAATGAACGAAAATTACTGACTATTATGACATATTGTCTTATTTGACTGATGGCAAAAGAAAGAAAGAATACCGTTTATTTGCCACAGTTCGTAAAACACAAAATAAAATAAAATGAAAAAATAATTTAAAATATAAAACAACATGTGTGTGCCTTACGGCTGCGCCAAAAAGGTTCATTTCAGCATTAATGCCAGACAGATGCTGCCTGACGCTGGTTTTCTAATGAACCTATAGGGACAAGTGACGAGGAGTACAAAACAGTTTCAACATAATTATATTATTTAGTACTTATAAATAAATAAATAAACTAGTCATTAATTACTGCCTGCATTAATCACTGTTAAGAGCAAAACTCATGATTATAATAATAGCTGATTACTTCTTTTTGCGATGCACATCACTACTATTAGAAATAATCACTTGCTTCTGCATAATCGCCTGATGTCCAATGTTTATCTTCCCCTGCCGTGCTGATGATTTGTGCAGCGAAGGATCTTAGTATGATCGGCGCTCAACGTGGGTCATGTGTTAAACGTTGTAGAGCCTGATAATACCTAGAACCTTCGCCGCTGAGTAGTGGCGATGGTGATCACTATGTCCCTGGTAGAATTCAATTTGGACTTATTTGGTACCTGGAAGTATAGAAAGACAAACAAAGTTAAAGTTTATTTTAGACTCTGATTCATACAGTAAATTTTTCAAAATATTACCTTACCTTTCTTCAACCATACACACATATAAATTAATAATTTCAACTAGCTTCAGTCCGCGTCAAAATTTTGCTCAACTGACCCTTACCGTTGCATAACAGGGTCCAAGCTACCGGTCAGATCTCCAAAGAGAGGAACCGCCTAACACTGCGAGCCGGGTCCAGAACAAATAAAATTGGAACGATTAGGTACCTAGAATATACTTCTGTATGACATTAGTAACTACTGCAACGCTGTCTATTTCAGTCTGTGATAATGTGGTCCGTGCAACAAAATAACAAACATGTTATGTCACATAACACAATAATGTAACATGACATAACACGAAAGTAAAAGTTTTTTATAACAGGTAAGCATAGGAATATTACGCGTTGTAAGGAAATATAATGATGAAGATAGTTAAACATCAAAGACATGAATAAAATTAGAAAATCGATAAAGTAGCGATAATTCTTCAAATGACGACAATCTTTAATAATTATTATGACACTGTAACAAAATCAAACGTAAACAAAGAAGGATAAAACACTTATTATACATACATACATAAAATCACGCCATTTTCCCATGGGGGTAGGCAGAAACTACGGAACGCCACCTGCTACGATCCTTAATCACTCCTTTTGCCTCGTTTAAGTTCATACATCTGGTCATACACGCACGCCGGGTACTAGTGTGAAAGTAAACGATAAGAGTGTGGAACAAATAAGTGAGTTCTTATATTTAGGGAGTTGGTTTACAAGGGATGGAAATATTGATAAAGATGTGGAGAGAAGAGTAAATGCGGGAAATGAAGTAAATGGTGCTCTACTTGTGATTGTGACCAACCAGTTGATGTGCGATGTCGTGTGCTGGTGCCTACGCTTATGTATGGAAGTGAATGTTGGGTGTGGCAAAAGAAGCATGAAAGTAGAATAAATGCTGTGGAAATGCGTTCGTTGCGAAGCATGTGACTGTGAATGATAGGACGAGGAATGATGTGATTAGACAACAGTGCGGTTTAAAAGAAGATGTAGTGACAAAAACTGAAAAGAGTATGCATAGTTCATTTGGTCATGTTGAGAGCATGAATGAAGGGCGGCTAACTCTTATTCTAACAGGTGATTATTACCTTAGAGTAATGTTGTGCTGCTTCTGCACAGTCGCCTTTTGTCCAATGTTTGTCTTCCATTCTTGCACTGATGATTAGTGCAGCAAAGGATGTAAGAGTTATGGGCCATAAACGAGGGTCGCCAGTTACACGTTGTATAACCTCATAATTCCCAGACCCTTCGCTACTAATTACGGGCGATGGCGATTACTGAGTCCCTGGTAGAATAAAATTTGTAACAATTAGGTACCTAGGTATATTCTGCTGTATGACGCTAGTAACTTCGGCAAAGATGTTTATTTCAGACTGTGATAATGTGATCCATACAACAAATAGGTCCTTACCGGGCGGTGAGCTTTCCATTGCTCGCTGCCCGCAAGCTCGCGCCAACGGCGGCCGGGAGTCTGCAATGGACTACTAACGCTCGAGGCGTCTACTCCTGCGGCGGCTAGGGGCGTGAGGGCGCAGAGACTACCTCTCCCTCACGCGCCTCACCTCCTCCTTCGCGAGCAGTACTGCTTATAGAATTGAGTGTCTGATCGTGATCCTGCAGATATAAGGGAGTTAACATTATCACCTACAAACTTTTATAATTATTATAACAGGTGATTATTACCTTAGAGTAATGATGTGCTGCTACCGCACAGTCATCTTTTGTCCAATTTATGTCCTCCGTTCTTGCGCTGATGATTTGTGTAGCGAAATATCTGAGAGCTATGACTCCTGCACAAGGGTCATGAGTTACTTGTTGCAGAACCCATAACTCCCAGACCCTTCGCCACTAAGTAGTGGCGATGCGGATCACTGTGTCCCTGGTAGAATAAAATTTTTAACAATGTGATAATGTGATGATGAATGTAGCTATTCTTAGGTGTAAAATCTAAAAATATGGTTATATTTTTAGATTAAAAAAATCGGAATAAAAATGAAAAAGATATGAATTAAAAACAAAAAGTAATACTTTAAACCTCATTTCCCGAAAGTACCATTTTGGCGCTTTAGTATTTTACCCTATCCACTGACGTTATCAATTCTCAATACCTTTGTTACATTTCACATGTAGCTATTCTTAGGTTGTGTACCTACTTTTAATTAGATCATAAAATCAGTAGAAACCAATGTATCAATAGAATGCTGACTGAGTAACATTTGCACATTCTATTGCTGACAAAAGCTAATTTTTGCCGGGGTTATTAATGCACAATGCTAGGCCATAATTTAAAAAACAAAGAAATAAAAAATAAATATTTATTGCCTCTTCAAAACACCAAAACATTACAACAATCGAATGTTAATTATGAAGGACCTTATATGTATCACATTATTATGATATGCATATGCATATGCATATGCACTTATGAGCTTTTGTAGGAACAAATCGTGCATTTCTTGCTTCCTTTTCTCATCATTAACCAGATGTTCCATTTTAAGCTTGTGTTCTTCTTCTTTAAATTAGAATTATTTTCGGACAGTCTTCATTTGAAGCTGTACAGTTTCCAAAAGACCAAAACTTAATTCATCTTGTTTGGCACTAAAGCTGGCTTTATTTACTGTGCCTGGTTTCAACACATTTGACACTAGGAGGCTTCTGTTCAATTTTTTTTTTGAAAATTTAAAATAATCATATCAGATCTTTTTAAAATATACTACACCCCTTAAAATTAAGCGTGAATCAATCGCTAATCGCTAGAATGCAATATGTTCAACAATAAAAAAAAAAAAAACTATAGTTATTGAACTATTCCTTTCTAATGTTGAAAACAAAGTAGGTTAAATGAACGTGTCTTCTTATAGATTTAATGGTAAAGTTTCAAGTTACCTTTATGTGGTTCATTGTCGATCTTCATTTGAAAAATGAATGACGAGATTTCAGATATGGATTATCTGAAATCTCATAAAAATGTAAGATGTGATGGTACACATTTCGGTTCGATTTACAAGACGAGTACCTACCAGGTATATTGACACTGACATCTTGGATGATATCGTGTGCTCCATTATTTTCTTCAGCATTCATATGTTTTGTTTCCTAGACGTCCATCAAATGGATGTCGCTGATAGATTGTGGTACTAAAAAATGTTTTAAAAGGTGAGTATCTTATGTTAGACACATAGATTTATCATGTACTAGTAGGTACCTACCCCGTTGAATTGAACGACTATCATGATGAGCTTCGAGTCCTTTCATATTAGAGCATTATTATATTAATAAAATTTTCTTCCATGTCAATGAATCCAGGAGCATTCGAAGAGGCCCTTCCTGTTCTGTATATCTGGTGTCTTTGGACAGAGGATTTCTTTTTTGTACTATTTTAATTTCTTCATATTTTTTACTATAACATTTTACAAAAGCGCTCAGTTGTTGAGATTCCACATGGAAGAAGGAAATTTATATTTTCTTCCATGTAGATTCTTTAGTCTTTGTAACGGCGTTAGTCTTTTTATTTTCTTTTATTTGCTACAGTAAACTCACAAGTAATTGTACCTCAGTATTATTAAAGTTTGTTGAGTCTTCCCTTTTTTCTGTTTTCCATTATTTCCACCAAATTCACAAACAAAAATACCATACGGCCAAACCCAAAACCTCGAAACGTATCTCGTCTCAGTCAAAGGGAGTAGGCCATAATGATACAGATACAAACGAGGACATGCCTGTTTCCTTACGAAATTTCCTTTTACCTATTGAGAATTCAGCTATCTACCTAGCCTTTTCTCAATTGGCTTTGGGTCGGTTATCAGTTTAATCGGATGCAGATGGGTACCAGTATTTTATAAAAGCGACTGCCTATCTGACTTCCGCAACTCAGCTGGGTAATACGATATTCCATGGTAAGACTGGTTGCCAGACTTAAGGGCTTCTGACGACCCGTAATAACTGTCAAAGATTCATAAATTACAGCGGGGAGCAACGATTTACCATGCTTTCCGAGGCACTGAACAGTGTTGGGATGTAATGAAAGAACCTGATAACTTCCAGAACCTTCGCTACTAAGTAGTGGCGGAAACGATCACTGTGTAGTAACAACTAGGACTAAAATGGTAACAATTAGGTACCTAGAATATACTTCTGTATGTGATTAGTAACTAATGCAACGCTATTTTAGACTGTGATAATGTGATGCATGCAATAAATTAATAACAAACATGTTATGTCATTTTACACAATAATGTAACATCACGAAGGTAAAAGTTATTATTACAGGCAAGCATAATAACAATGCGCGTTGTAAGTAAATATAATGACGTAGATATTAACCATCAGAGACATTAATAAAATTAGTAAATGTATAAAGTAGCAAAAATTCTTCAAATTTATGTAAGTATATTAACACAGTTACAAAAATTAATCATTAGCTAAAACGACAAAATTGTTACAATAGATGATTATTACCGTACAGTAATGATGTGCTGCTTCTGCACAGTCGCCTTTTGTCCAATGTTTGTCGACCGTTCTTGTGCTGATGATTTGTGCAGCGAAGGATCTTAAGATCATTGTCCGGAATGTGTGTCATGAGCTACATCATTCGGAACTAATGATCTTCAGAACCTTCGCCACTAAGTAGTGGCGTTGGAGATCACTATGTCCCTGGTTGAATAAATTTGTGCAGCAAAGGATCCAAGAGTTATGGCTTCTACACGAGGGCCAGAGTTACACGTTGTAGAACCTCATAACTCCCAAATCCTTCACCACTAAGTAGTGGCGATGGAGATCACTGTGTCCCTGGATGAATAAAATTTCTAATGATTAGGTACCTAGGTATATGCTGCTGTATGACGCTAGTAACTGTGGCAGAGTTGTTTATTTCAGATTGTGATAATGTGATCCGTGCAACAAATATAACAAACATGTTATGTCACATAACACAATAATGTAACATCACGAAAGTAAAAGTTTTTTATAACAGGTAAGCATAGGAATATTACGCGTTGTAAGGAAATATAATGATGAAGATAGTTAAACATCAGAGACATGAATAAAATTAGAAAATCGATAAAGTAGCGATAATTCTTCAAATGACGACAATCTTTAATAATTATTATAACACTGTAACAAAATCAAACGTAAACAAAGAAGGACAAAACACTTATTATAGATACATAAAATCACGCCTTTTTCCCATGGGGGTAGGCAGAAACTACGGAACGCCACCTGCTACGATCCTTACATACTCCTTTTGCCTCGTTTAAGTTCATACATCTGGTCATACACGCACGCCGGGTACTAGTGTGAAAATAAACGATAAGAGTGTGGAACAAATAAGTGAGTTCTTATATTTAGGGAGTTGGTTTACAAGGGATGGAAATATTGATAAAGATGTGGAAAGAAGAGTAAATGCGGGAAATAAAGTGAATGGTGCTCTACTTGTGATTGTGACCAACCAGTTGATGTGCGATGTCGTGTGCTGGTGCCTACGCTTATGTATGGAAGTGAATGTTGGGTGTGGCAAAAGAAGCATGAAAGTAGAATAAATGCTGTGGAAATGCGTTCGTTGCGAAGCATGTGTCTGTGAATGATAGGACGAGGAATGATGTGATTAGACAACGGTGCGGTTTAAAAGATGTAGTGACAAAAACTGAAAAGAGTATCCTTAGATCGTTTGGTCATGTTGAGAGCATGAATGAAGGGCGGCTAACTCTTATTCTAACAGGTGATTATTACCTTAGAGTAATGTTGTGCTGCTTCTGTACAGTCGCCTTTTGTCGAATGTTTGTCTTCCATTCTTGCACTGATGATTAGTGCAGCAAAGGATGTAAGAGTTATGGGCCATAAACGAGGGTTACGAGTTACTCGTTGTATAACCTCATAACTCCCAGACCCTTCTAGACTCCCAGACCCGCTACTAATTACGGGCGATGGCGATTACTGAGTCCCTGGTAAAATAAAATTTGTAACAATTAGGTACCTAGGTATATTCTGCTGTATGACGCTAGTAACTTCAGCAAAGATGTTTATTTCAGACTGTGATAATGTAATCCATGCAACAAATATAACGATATAACATAGGAAACTAGCCTTTAATTTTCCCTTTTTTGAGCACAAACCTCCTCTCTGAAACAGGGGCCGTGATCCACAACGTGGGCCCAGTTTCCTCACGATTTTTTCTTCACCATTTTGAGAGCACCGGAGATGAACTATTCACACCAATCACTAATGAAAGTACCTGTCTGGGTTAGAACCTACGACCTACAACTCGTAAGTTGCGGCCATTAGCATTGGGCCACCACTGTTCTATGGCATATACATTCATACGACTAATAACATTATTAACTTAACACGATAATATAACATCATATTCATAAACACAATATAACAGACACACAACGCGGTATTTCTATGCTTTGTTTTGTAACGAAAATATAATCATCTACGGGCCGGTTTTCAATCCTTTGATAAACAGACAGGTTTATTCATTAGATAGTAAAAAATTTGTTGTTCGATCGTCAAATATGCTTTTTTGAGGATGGGAAATCGTCAAATTACGTCTCCCGCTATGGGCGGAACGGGAGGGTCCTATCAGACCCCTTCAGTACTGCTGACATTTCTTTGAGGCGTACGTGGAACACAACGCGCCATCGCCCCAAGCCTGGTCCTTACCGGGCGGTGAGCTTTCCATTGCTCGCTGCCCGCAAGCTCGCGCCAACCATGGCCGGGAGTCTGCAATGGACTACTGACGCTCGGGGCGTCTACTCCTGCGGCGGCTAGGGGCGTGAGGGCGCAGAGACTACCTCTCCCTCACGCGCCTCACCTCCTCCTTCGCGAGCAGTACTGTTTATAGAATTGAGTGTCTGATCGTGATCCTGCGAATAAGGGAGTTAACATTATCACTTACAAACTTTTATAATTATTATAACAGGTGACTATTATCTTAGAGTAATGATGTGCTGCTACCGCACAGTCATCTTTTATCCAATGTATGTCTTCCGTTCTTGCGCTGATGATTTGTGCAGCGAAATATCTGAGAGCTATGACTTCTGCACAAGGGTCATGAGTTACTTGTTGCAGAACCCATAACTCCAAGACCCTTCGCTACTAAGTAGTGGCGATGACGATCACTGTGTCCCTGGTAGAATAAAAATTGTAACAATGTGATAAGGTACATCCGTGCAACTAATATAATGACGTAACATACATAACCAACCATGTACCAGTCAAATTCTTATCACTACTCAATGCCTTTATTGCATTCCACATGTAGCTATTCTTAGGTGGTGTACCTATCTTTTCAAAATGGTTATATTTTTTTTAAGACTCGAGTGCTTATCTCTAGACTCCGACCCTTTTGAGCACACTGAGTCTTGCATAATTGAGTCGAGTCTTTAAAATTAGGACTCGGAGACTCGAGTCCTATTAAGAAGTATGTTGTTGTATGATGTTAATACCTACAGCAACAATGTTCATTTCACTATCGGAGAGTGTCATCGGCTTAACAAATAAATACTAAACATTACAAAATAGTGTAACATATAGATTCAAAATATGGGTGAATGTCTGTTAGATATTGAATTGAGTTACTGGTTGTATCTTTCAGATAATAACGGTGTAAATATTATCATTCACAAACTTTAATAATAATTGACTGATAACACAGATAGCCTTTTCTTGATACCTATACATATAACAGTTCCAAATTAACCGTTTACATGATGAGATATTAATACTTACATTATGATAGGTGATTACTTGGTTAGAATAACGGTGTAATGCTCCCGCACAATCGTCTGATGTGCAATCTTTCCCTTCAACTCCTACGCTGATGTTTTATGCAACGAAGGATCTAAGAGTTATTAGTTTCACATGTGTGTCATGGGTTACACATGTAAAACTGGGTAACGCCTAAACCCTTTCTACTAAGTTCTGGCGATGGAGATCACTGTGTTCCTGTTTGAACTAAAATTGTAACAATCACGTTCATAAAACATTAAGGTTAATTGAAAAAGGTAGTTAGTAAATAGGGAGTTAACATTATCATTTACAATCTTTGTTAATATAAATATTGGGACCAAGAAGTGGTGTTGCAAAGGACTCGAGTCCTCGAGTCGTAATTTTAACGACTCGACTCAATTATACAAGACTCAAGTGTGCTCAAAAGGCTTGTAGTCTAGAGTCAAGCCGAGCCCGTGTCATTCTCGAGTCTAAAAACCGGCCAAGTGCGAGTCGGACTCGCGCACCGAGGGTTCCGTTCAAACCTGTAGGTATTCACGGTTTATGCATAAGGTTTATGTTCATGAAATTAAAGGTTTTTTTTTATTTTTATATTTGAGTTGATTGAATGAAAAGTAAATTGCGGTTTACGATTTAAAAACAAACTACTTTCTAGATCTCGTTCAAACCAATTTTCGGTGGAAGTTTACATAGTAATGTACATCATATATATTTTTTTTTAGTTTTATCATTCTCTTTTTTAGAAGTTACAGGGGAGACACACATTTTACCACTTTGGAAGTGTCTCTCACGCAAACCATTCAGTTTAGAAAAAAAATGATACTAGAAACCCCAACATAATTTTTGAAGAGCTATCCATAGATACCCCACACGTATAGGTATAATGAAAAAAAAAATTGAGTTTCAGTTCTAAGTATGGGGAACCCCAAAATTTATTGGTTTTTTTTTTGTGTGAAAAATCTTAATGCGGTTCACAGAATACATCTACTTACCAAGTTTCAACAGCATAGCTCGTATAGTTTCGGAAAAAAGTGGCTGTGACACATACACGGACAGACAGACAGACATGACGAATCGGAACGGAACCCTAAAATGGGACTCGATTTTTAATAAAAAGGACTCGAGTCGTAAAAACGACTCGAGGCTTAAAATGAACTCGAGTC
Organism: Aporophyla nigra; assembly: GCA_947507805.1. Lineage (NCBI taxonomy): Eukaryota > Metazoa > Arthropoda > Insecta > Lepidoptera > Noctuidae > Aporophyla > Aporophyla nigra. The sequence goes on along the minus strand of OX382291.1, from coordinate 2,935,668 downwards.
TTGTTATGTAGCTCATCATTCGAAAAAAATCGAATAACTCGTCAGTTTGTTTGTACGCAAAGTTAGGTACATCATAACCACTAATTTAAATTTATTGCCTTCTTTCAAGTCTCTTTGAATGATGAAGTACAAGTTTCATTTTCATGCTCCGAGTTTTTCTTTAAGACACGGGTCATCGATATATATGTACTATGACACGGGTTCATTTTAAGACTCGAGTCCTTTTTAAGACTTGAACCCTTTTTAAGACTCGAGTGCTTATCTGTAGACTCCGAGCCTTTTGAGCACACTGAGTCTTGCATAATTGAGTCGAGTCTTTAAAATTAGGACTCGGAGATTCGAGTCCTATGCAACTCTACTAAGAAATATGTTGTTGTATGATGTAAGTACCTACAGCAACAATGTTCATTTCACTATCGGAGAGTGTCATTGGCTTAACAAATAAATACTAAACATTACAAAATAGTGTAACATATAGATTCAAAAATATGGGTGAATGTCTGTTAGATATTGAATTGAGTTACTGGTTGTGTCTTTCAGATAATAACGGTGTAAATATTATCATTCACAAACTTTAATAATAATTGACTGACAACACAGATCGCCTTTTCTTGGTACCTATGTAACAGTTCCAAAATCAATCGTTTAGATGATATATTAATACTTACATTATGATAGGTGATTACTTGGTGAGAATAACGGTGTACTGCTCCCGCACAATCTTCTGATGTGCAATCTTTCCCTTCAACTCCTACGCTGATGTTTTGTGCAACGAAGGATTTAAGAGTTATCAGCTTCACATGTGGGTCATGGGTTACACATGTAAAACTGGGTAACCCCTAAACCCTTTCTACTAAGTTCTGGCGATGGAGATCACTGCGCCCTGGTAGAATAAAAATTGGGCTTATTTGGTACCTGGAAGTATGCTGCTATATGACGTACATATACATGTACCTTCGGTGAAAATGTTTATTATAAACTCCAATAGTTTGAATTGTACAAAAAATCATACAAAATTTATTAACATTACAAAATAATGTCACATCACAATATTATTAAACTTAACAGGCAATAATATTTTAAAGACGCGTTAAATATTTACAAAAAGGTAATACAATTATATGGTCACCTCGTCGGGTAAACCGATAGTTATGTTTGTTCGATTATGGATGTGGTTATCATTACGAATAATTATCGGAAATTAATTGCCAAGGACGATACGTTTGACATCTGTCGGGCATGCCACCGTCCTTATGAATCAATCCGATATATTTTCTCTGGTTGTTCTCGTCTTTCTCTCAGCGAGTACTTGCACAAACACAATCTAGTAGCTAGGATTATCCACCAGCAACTTACTTTGCAGTACAACCTTGTGGAGTCTAAAGTACCACACTGCAGGTATGCGGCCCCCCCAGTTCTCAAGATCGATGTATTATCACATATAGGAATAGTTTAGCGAATAAGCCTCATTTTGTGGTGATACATTGATGAAAGCATCGTGAAATAATTGTTGATATCGCTTTCCCTCATGACGAGAATCGCGTGTATGCTAAGCAAGATAAGGAACCAAATACCTTCACACAAGGTGTACTTGGACTTAGCAGTCTTTGTACCCATAAACGTCACAGTAAATGGCCTAATAACGAAGCGTCTCGACCAACACCTCAGGATGCTCTCGTTGCGCGTTTGGGTCAAGGACTTGATTCAGGAAACAGTACTCCTGGACACAGAAAGCATACTCAAGTGGATCCTCTCTATAGAACCCCGACCACCGGCAGCTTGAACCGTACTCCTGACGGCTATTTTTCTTTATATTATTAAATATTTAATATTACTTTATATTGGCGGTGCTTGAGGCAGGCCTATGTCTAGCAGTGGACGTCTTTCGGCTGAAATGATGATGATGATAAAATATTATTGTATTAGTTTTTGTAAAATATCTAAAAATGTACTTAAAATGTAATGAAATAAGATAGGACGCCCTCAGACTAGGTGGCGTGACGATCTTCGCAGGGTGGCTGCTGGAGCTAGATGAGAGTTGCCGAGAATCAAGCTGAATGGCGTGCTATTAGAGAGGACTATGTCCAGCAGTGGACTGCTATAGGCTGATGATGATGATGTAATGACATCAATGAACGAAAATTACTGACTATTATGACATGTCTTATTTGACTGATGGCACTGTTAAGAGCAAAACTCATGATTATAATAATAGCTGATTACTTCTTTTTGCGATGCACATCACTACTATTAGAAATAATCACTTGCTTCTGCATAATCGCCTGATGTCCAATGTTTATCTTCCCCTGCCGCGCTGATGATTTGTGCAGCGAAGGATCTTAGTATGATCGGCGCTCAACGTGGGTCATGTGTTAAACGTTGTAGAGCCTGATAATACCTAGAACCTTCGCCGCTGAGTAGTGGCGATGGTGATCACTATGTCCCTGGTAGAATTCAATCTGGACTTATTTGGTACCTGAAAATATGCTGCTGTGTGACAAACAAAATTAAAGTTTATTTTAGGCTCTGATTCATACAGTAAATTTTTCAAAATATTACCTTACCTGTCTTCAACTATACACACATATAAATTAATAATTTCAACTAGCTTCAGTCCCCGTCAAAATTTTGCTCACCTGACCCTTTACCGTTGCGTCTAATTGCCTGCCAGTTTCGTCCAGTTTTCGTTGCAGCTCCGCTCTTTTTGATTGTAGCGCGATATTATATAACTTTCTCGATAAATCGGCTACTCAACACAAAAATAATTTTTCAATACGAACCGGTAGTTCCTGAGATTACCGCGTTCAACCAAACAAACAAACTCTTCAGCTTTATAATATTAGTAGAGATATTAGAATATAAAAAATAAAAACATTGAAAAATATAAAAAAATGTAGCCCTACGATAATGGGAACCGGGTCCAAGCTACCGGTCAGATCTCCAAAGTGAGGAACCTCCTAATACTGCGAGCCGGGTCCAGAAGAATTATAATTGGAACGATTAGGTACCTAGAATATACTTCTGTATGACATTAGTCATAAAACGCTGTCTATTTCAGAATGTGATAATGTGGTCCGTGCAACAAAATAACAAACATGTTATGTCACATAACACAATAATGTAACATCACGAAAGTAAAAGTTTTTTATAACAGGTAAGCATACGAATATTACGCGGTGTAAGGAAATATAACGATGAAGATAGTTAAACATCAAAGACATGAATAAAATTAGAAAATCGATAAAGAAGCGATAATTCTTCAAATGACGACAATCTTTAATAATTATTATAACAGGTGATTATTACCTTAGAGTAATGATGTGCTGCTACCGCACAGTCATCTTTTGTCCAATGTATGTCCTCCGTTCTTGCGCTGATGATTTGTGTAGCGAAATATCTGAGAGCTATGACTCCTGCACAAGGGTCATGAGTTACTTGTTGCAGAACCCATAACTCCCAGACCCTTCGCCACTTCGCCACAGCGGCGATGCGGATCACTGTGTCCCTGGTAGAATAAAATTTTTAACAATGTGATAATGTGATCCGTGTAACAAATATAGTGACGTAACATACATAACCAACCATGTACCAGTCAAATTCTTATCACTACTCAATACCTTTATTGCATTCCACATGTAGCTATTCTTCAATTAAACTTTTATAATTATTATAACAGGTGATGAGAGAGTAATGATGTGCTGCTACGGCACACTCACCTTTTGTCCAATGTATGTCTTCCATTCTTGCGCTGATGATTTGTGTAGCGAAATATCTGAGAGCTATGACTTCCGCACAAGGGTCATGAGTTACTTGTTGTAGAACCCATAGCTCCAAGACCCTTCGCTACTAAGTAGCGGCAATGACGATCACTGTGTCCCTGGTAGAATAAAAATTGTAACAATGTGATAATGTGATCCGTGCAACAAATATAATGACGTCACAAACGTAACTTACTGGAAGACGGAGCGTTGGAAGGCCTCCCAAAAGATGGACCGATGACCTGGTGAAGGCCGCAGGACTACGTTGGATGCGGGAAGAATTAAAATTGGAACGATTAGGTACCTAGAATATACTTCTGTATGACATTAGTGAAAACTGCAACGCTGTATATTTCAGACTGTGATAATGTGGTCCGTGCAACAAAATAACAAACATGTTATGTCACATAACACAATAATGTAACATCACGAAAGTAAAAGTTTTTTTATAACAGGTAAGCATAAGAATATTACGCGTTGTAAGGAAATATAATGATGAAGGTAGTTAAACATCAAAGATATGAATAAAATCAGAAAATCGATAAAGTAGCGATAATTCTTCAAATGACGACAATCTTCAATAATTATTAAAATACTGTAACAAAATCAAACGTAAACGAAGAAGGACAAAACACTTATTATACATACATACATAAAATTACGCCTTTTTCCCATGGGGGTAGGCAGAAACTACGGAACGCCACCTGCTACGATCCTTACATACTCCTTTTGCCTCGTTTAAGTTCATACATCTGGTCATACACGCACGCCGGGTACTAGTGTGAAAATAAACGATAAGAGTGTGGAACAAATAAGTGAGTTCTTATATTTAGGGAGTTGGTTTACAAGGGATGGAAATATTGATAAAGATGTGGAAAGAAGAGTAAATGCGGGAAATGAAGTAAATGGTGCTCTACTTGCGATTGTGACCAACCAGTTGATGTGCGATGTCGTGTGCTGGTGCCTACGCTTATGTATGGAAGTGAATGTTGGCTGTGGCAAAAGAAGCATGAAAGTAGAATAAATGCTGTGGAAATGCGTTCGTTTCGAAGCATGTGACTGTGAATGATAGGACGAGGAATGGTGTGATTAGACAACAGTGCGGTTTAAAAGAAGATGTAGTGATAATAAATTATAGTTTAAAAAACTAAAAACACGCTTCCATTGAAAACCAAACTAAAAAGTACAAAATAATGGAAAAAAAGCGTGGGGTGCTTTTTAAGGTATTTTTTTATTGATATCAGGCACCCCACGCTTTTTTTCCATTATTTTGTACTTTTTAGTTTGGTTTTCAATGGAAGCGTGTTTTTAGTTTTTTTAAACTATAATTTATTTTCTATTTTTTTAGGGTGTTTCGAATTTTGAGACGTATGTCAGCGTAGTTTGTGACAGTTTTTCTGCTGTCCTGGTAACCCTGGCAAGGATAATGGCACAAATTTATGAAATTATTGCATTGTCATCGGTCCTTGACAGGTGTGCAAAGTTTGAATGAACTATAATTTTGAGACGTATGTCAGCGTAGTTTGTGACAGTTTTTCTGCTGTCCTGGTAACCCTGGCAAGGATAATGGCACAAATTAGCTAGATTTTTACCGCTCGAACGCGTCACAGCCGTACGTCAACTAACTAACTAGCGCCCTCTAGCGGACAACATACAAAAGACGCTCAGGCAAGTGAAGCCTGTCCTGGTAATCCTAGCAAGGATAATGGCACAAATTTATGAAATTATTGCATTGTCATCGGTCCTTGACAGGCGTGCAAAGTTTGAATGAAATCTGGTCGTTTAAAGTGGGTCAAAATCGCGCTATAAGGAATCGGTTACAAACAAACATACAAATATACAAACATACAAATATACAAACATACAAGTGAAGCTAATATAAAGCGTGTAAAAACTGAAAAGAGTATGCATAGTTCGTTTGGTCATGTTGAGAGCATGAATGAAGGGCGGCTAACTATTATTCTAACAAGTGATTATTACCTTAGAGTAATGTTGTGCTGCTTCTGTACAGTCGCCTTTTGTCCAATGTTTGTCTTCCATTCTTGCACTGATGATTAGTGCAGCAAAGGATGTAAGAGTTATGGGCCATAAACGAGGGTCGCCAGTTACACGTTGTATAACCTCATAATTCCCAGACCCTTCGCTACTAATTACGGGCGATGGCGATTACTGAGTCCCTGGTAGAATAAAATTTGTAACAATTAGGTACCTAGGTATATTCTGCTGTATGACGCTAGTAACTTCGGCAAAGATGTTTATTTCAGACTGTGATAATGTGATCCATGCAACAAATAGGTCCTTACCGGGCGGTGAGCTTTCCATTGCTCGCTGCCCGCAAGCTCGCACCAACAGTGGCCGGGAGTCTGCAATGGACTGCTAACGCTCGGGGCGTCTACTCCTGCGGCGGCTAGGGGCGTGAGGGCGCAGAGACTACCTCTCCCTCACGCGCCTCACCACCTCCTTCGCGAGCAGTACTGCTTATAGAATTGAGTGTCTGATCGTAATCCTGCAGACATAAGGGAGTTAACATTATCAATTACAAACTTTTATAATTATTATAACCGGTAATTATTACCTTAGAGTAATGATGTGCTGCTACCGAACAGTCATCTTTTGTCCAATGTATGTCCTCCGTTCTTGCGCTGATGATTTGTGCAGCGAAACATCTGAGAGCTATGACTCCTGCACAAGGGTCATGAGTTACTTGTTGCAGAACCCATAACTCCCAGACCCTTCGCCACTAAGTAGTGGCGATGCGGATCACTGTGTCCCTGGTAGAATAAAATTTTTAACAATGTGATAATGTGATCCGTGCAACAAATATAATGACGTAACATACATAACTTACTGGAAGACGGAGCGTTGGAAGGCCTCCCACAAGATGGACCGATGACCTGGTGAAGGCCGCAGGAATACGTTGGATGCGGGAAGAATTAAAATTGGAACGATTAGGTACCTAGAATATACTTCTGTATGACATTAGTAACAACTGCAACGCTGTCTATTTCAGACTGTGATAATGTGGTCCGTGCAACAAAATAACAAACATGTTATGTCACATAACACAATAATGTAACATCACGAAAGTAAAAGTTTTTTATAACAAGTAAGCATACGAATATTACGCGTTGGAAGGAAATATAATGATGAAGATAGTTAAACATCAAAGACATGAATAAAATTATAAAATCGATAAAGTAGCCATTATCCTTCAAATGACGACAATCTTTAATAATTATTATAACACTGTAACAAAATCAAACGTAAACAAAGAACGACATAACACTTATTATACATACATACATAAAATTACTCCTTTTTCCCATGGGGGTAGGCAGAAACTACAGAACGCCACCTTCTACGATCCTTACATACTCCTTTTGCCTCGTTTAAGTTCATACATCTGGTCACACACGCACGCCGGGTACTACTGTGAAAATCCTACTAATATTATAAATGCGAAAGTTTGTGAGGATGGATGTATGTGTATGTGTATGTTTGTTACCCTTTCACGAAAAAACTACTGGACGGATTTGGATGAAATTTGGCACACAGATAGTTCAAAACCTGGATTAACATATAGGTACTTTTTATCCTGGTAGTACGTTCCCGCGGGATATTTTCCGACCTCCATGCGGGCAAAGCCGTAGGCAAAAGCTAGTAAACGATAAGAGTGTGGAACAAATAAGTGAGTTCTTATATTTAGGGAGTTGGTTTACAAGGGATGGAAATATTGATAAAGATGTGGAAAGAAGAGTAAATGCGGGAAATGAAGTAAATGGTCCTCTACATGCGATTGTGACCAACCAGTTGATGTGCGATGTCGTGTGCTGGTGTCTACGCTTATGTATGGAAGTGAATGTTGGGCGTGGCAAAAGAAGCATGAAAGTAGAATAAATGCTGTGGAAATGCGTTCCTTGCGAAGCGTGTGACTGTGAATGATAGGACGAGGAATGATGTGATTAGACAACGGTGCGGTTTAAAAGAAGATGTAGTGACAAAAACTGGAAAGAGTATCCTTAGATCGTTTGGTCATATTGAGAGCATGAATGAAGGGCGGCTAACTATTATTCTAACAGGTGATTATTACCTTAGAGTAATGTTGTGCTGCTTCTGCACAGTCGCCTTTTGTCCAATGTTTGTCTTCCATTCTTGCACTGATGATTAGTGCAGCAAAGGATGTGAGAGTTATGGGCCATAAACGAGGGTCACGAGTTACACGTTGTATAACCTCATAACTCTCAGACCCTTCGCTACTAATTACTGGTGATGGCGATTACTGAGTCCCTGGTAGAATAAAATTTGTAACAATTAGGTATATGCTGCTGTATGACGCTAGTAACTTCGGCAAAGATGTTTATTTCAGACTGTGATAATGTGATCCGTGCAACAAATATAACGATATAACATAGAAAACTAGCCTTTAATTTTCCCTTTTTTGAGCACAAACCTCCTCTCTGAAACAGGGGCCGTGATCCACAACGTGGGCCCGGTTTCCTCGCGATTTTTTCTTCACCCTTTTGAAAGCACCGTAGATGAACTATTCACACCAATCACTAATGAAAGCACCTGTCTGGGTTAGAACCTACGACCTACAACTCGTAAGTTGCGGCCATTAGCACTGGACCACCACTGCTCTGTGGCATATACATTCATACGACTAATAACATTATTAACTTAACACGATAATGTAACATCATATTTATAAACACAATATAACAGACACACAACACGGTATTTCTATGCTTTGTTTTGTAACTAAAATATAATCATCTACGGGCCGGTTTTCAATCCTTTGTTAAAAAGAAAGAGGAAAAGACAGACAGGTTTATTATTTTTTATTTTATTATTTATTTTTATTTATTATTATTAGATAGTAAAAAATCTGTTGTTCAATCGTCAAATAGGTTTTTTTTGTGGGTGGGAAATCGTCAAATGACGTCTCCCACTATAGGCGGCGCGGGAGGGCATGTCAGACTTCAAAACCCACCCGTGTTCCTTCAGTTGCTCATATGCCAGGGCCCCGATATCTCTCTCGAACAAATCTCGCGACCCTGGCAGGCATCGGTCCTATCAGACCCCTTCAGTACTGCTGACATTTCTTTGAGTCGTGCGTGGAACACAACGCGCCGTCGCCCCAAGCCTGGTCCTTACCGGGCTGTGAGCTTTCCATTGCTCGCTGCCCGCAAGCTCGCGCCAACAACGGTGGCCGGGAGTCTGCAATGGACTAGTGACGCTCGGGGCGTCTACTCCTGCGGCGGCTAGGGGCGTGAGGGCGCAGAGACTACCTCTCCCTCACGCGCCTCGCCTCCTCCTTCGCGAGCATTACTGCTTATAGAATTGAGTGTCTGATCGTGATCCTGCAGATATAAGGGAGTTAACATTATCACTTACAAACTTTTATAATTATTATAACAGGTGATTATTACCTTAGAGTAATGATGTGCTGCTACCGCACAGTCATCTTTTGTCCAATTTATGTCCTCCGTTCTTGCGCTGATGATTTGTGAAGCGAAACATCTGAGAGCTATGACTCCTGCACAAGGGTCATGAGTTACTTGTTGCAGAACCCATAACTCCCAGACCCTTCGCCACTAAGTAGTGGCGATGCGGATCACTGTGTCCCTGGTAGAATATTTTTTTTAACAATGTGATAATGTGATCCGTGCAACAAATATAATGACGTAACATATGTACATAACCAACCATGTACTAGTCAAATTCTTATCACTACTTAATACCTTTATTGCATTCCACATGTAGGTAGCTATTCTTAGGTGGTGTACCTATCTTTTCAATATGGTTATATTTTTAGATTAATAAAATCGGAATAAAAATGAAAAAGATATGAATTAAAAACAAAAAGTAATTAATACTTTAAACCTCATTTCCCGAAAGTACCATTTTGGCGCTATAGCATTTTACCCTTTCCACTAACATTATCAATTCTCAATACCTTCATTGCATTCCACATGTAGGTATTCTCAGGTGGTATAACTACTTTTAATTAGATCATAAAATCAGTAGAAACCAATGTATCAATAGAATGCTGACTGAGTAACATTTGCACATCTCTCTGTTGCTGACAAAAGCCATTTTTTTGCCGCGGTAATTAATGCACACTACTAGGCCATAATTTTAAAAAAAAAAAACAAAGAAATAACAAAAAATATTTATTGCCTCTTCAAAACACCAAAACATAACAACAATCGAATGTTAATTATGAAAGACCTTATATGCATCACATTATTATGATATGCCACCGGGGCACTTATGAGCTTTTGTAGGAACAAATCGTGCAATTCTTGCTTCCTTTTCTCATCATTAACCAGATGTTCCATTTTAAGCTTGTGGTTTTCTTCTTTAAATTATAATTCTTTTCACACAGTCTTCATTTGAAGCTGTACAGTTTCCAAAAGACCAAAACCTAATTCATCTTGTTTGGCACTAACGCTGGCTTTATTTACTGTGTCTGGTTTCAACACATTTGACACCCTTGTTTTCAAAGCTTTTAGGAGGCTTCTGTTCCATTTTTTTTCTGAAAATTTAAAATAATCATAACAGATCTTTTTAAAATATACTACATCCCTTAAAATTAAGTTTGAATCAATCGCTAGAATGCAATATGTTCAACAATTTAAAAAAAAACTATAGTTATTGAACTATTCTTTTCTAATGTTAAAAACAAAGAAGGCTAAAAGAACGTGTCTTCTGATAGATGTTATTGCTAAAGTTTCAAGTTACCTTTACATGGTTCATTGTCGTTCTTCATATCAAAAATGACTGACGCATCCATATCTGAAATCTCATAACAATGTAAGATGTGATGGTACACATTTTGGTTCGATTTACAAGACGAGTACCTACCAGGTATATAGACACTGATATCTTGGGTGATATCGTCTGCTCCATTATTTTCTTCAGCATTCATATGTTTTGTTTCCTAGACGTTCATCAAATTGATGTCGCTGATAGATTATGGTACTGAAAAATGTCTTAAAAGGTGAGTATCTTATGTTAGACACATAGATTTTTTATTTACTAGTAGGTACCTACCCCGTTGAATTGTATGACTATCATGATGAGCTTCGAGTCTTTTCATATTAGAGCATATGTTAATAAAATTTTCTTGCATCGTCAATGAATCCAGGAGCATTCGAAGAGCCCCTTCCTCTTCTGTATATCTCCTGTCTTTGGACAGAGGATTTCTTTTTTGTACTATTTTAATTTCTTCATATTTTTAACTATAACATTTTACAAAAGCGCTCAGTTGTTGAGATTCCACATGGTTGAAAGAAATTTATATTTTCTGCCATGTAGATTCTTTGTCTTTATTTGTAACGGCGTTAGTCTTTTTATTTTTTTTATTTGCTTAGCCCCTCCACTAAACTCACAAGTAATTGTACCTCAGTATTATTAAAGTTTGTTATATTGTTACTCGATAGCAGCGCCATCTGTCGGGCTGATTTGTGAATGTAAATCATCCAGGGTGCCACCTAAACGCACACAAAAAAAAATCATTTAAATCGGTCCAGCTGTTAGGAGAAGTTCAGTGACATACACACGTACAGTAGAATTATATTATATTATATAATTCTACTGTAAAGATATTAACACAGGTACAAAATTAATTATTAGCTAAAACGACAAAATTGTTATAATAGATGACTATTACCTTACAGTAATGATGTGCTGCTTCTGCACAGTCGCCTCTTGTCCAATATTTGTCGACCGTTCTTGTGCTGATGATTTGTGCAGCGAAGGATCTTAAGATTATTGTCTGGAATGTGTGTCATGAGCTACATCATTCAGAACTAATGATCTTCAGAACCTTCGCCACTAAGTAGTGCCATTGGAGATCAATATGTCCCTGGTTGAATAAATTTGTGCAGCAAAGGATCCAAGAGTTATGGCTTCTACACGAGGGTTATGAGTTACACATTGTAGAAACTCATAACTCCCAAATCCTTCACCACTAAGTAGTGAAGATGGAGATCACTGAGTCCCTGGTAGAATAAAATTTGTAATAATTAGGTACCTAGGTATATGCTGCTGTAAGACGCTAGTAACTTCGGCAAAGATGTTTATTTCAGACTGTGATAATGTGATCCGTGAAACAAATATAACGACATAAAATAGAAAACTAATCTTTAATTTTCCATTTTCTGAGCACAAACCTCTCTGAAACAGCTCGGCTGTATCTATTCCACAACGTGGGCCTAGTATCCTCACGATTTTTTCTTCACCGTTTTGAGAGAACTGGAGATGAACTATTCACACCAATCACTAATGAAAGTACCTGTCTGGATTAGAACCAACGACCTACAACTCGTAAGTTGCGGCCATTAGCACTGGGCCACCACTGCTCTATGGCATATACATTCATACGACTAATAACATTATTAACTTAACACGATAATGTAACATCATATTTATAAACACAATATAACAGACACACAACGCGGTATTTCTATGCTTTGTTTTGTAACTAAAATATAATTATCTACGGGCCGGTTTTCAATCCTTTGATAAAAAGAAAGAAGAAAAGACAGACAGGTTTAGTATTTATTTATATTTTATTATTTATTTATTATTATTAGATAATAAAAAATCTGTTCTTCAAACGTCCAATAGGCTTTTTTTTGTGGGTGGGAAATCGTCAAATGACGTCTCCCGCTATAGGCGGTGCGGGTGGGCATGTCAGACTTTAAAACCCACCCGTGTTCCTTCAGTTGCTCATATGCCAGGGCCCCGATATCTCTCTCGAAGAAATCTCGCGACCCTGGCAGGCATCGGTCCTATCAGACCCGTTCAGTACTGCTGACATTTCTTTGAAGCGTGCGTGGAACACAACGCGCCGTCGCCTCTAGCCTGGTCCTTACCGGGCGGTGAGCTTTCCATTGCTCGCTGCCCGCAAGCTCGCGCCAACGATGGCTGGGAGTCTGCAATGGACTACTGACGCTCGGGGCGTCTACTCCTGCGGCGGCTAGGGGCGTGAGGGCGCAGAGACTAGGAGAAGGGCGGGCAAGATGGATATAATAAGAAGAAACGCTTGTAAATATAGATAATTTGTGTATTAAGCTTGATTACTTTACTTAGAACAATCGTTAACTTAATAAACTACCATTGGCAACAATGAGATCGATCAAATCTTAAACAAATATTGTATAGCTCTTACAATTATAAAAAAGTGGAAACTATCCATCTTGCCCCACTAGGGTAGGTAAAATGGATAACCTGAATGTATTCCGAATGAATGTATTTCGCCAATAGCTTTCTTCGTTCGTAATAAACACGGGACGAAATCTACCCAATTTTTCTCAGAACAATTGGATTGAAGATATCTATGTAAGGTGCCATACGGAATACCATATTTGAGAGAAGCTTGGCGTATAGATGAACTTTTAGCTTCCACCATGGCCTTCGCTAGGGTTTCTGAAGACCACGATTCACGTTGGGACTTTCTTTTATACGTATTAATCATCTGAAAAGACAATAATATACATTTAAATTAGGTTTTATTAATCGGCGGGCAAGATAGATATATCATAAATAACATGATCCATCTTGCCCACTTGGCTTATGATGAACGAAAATTAAAATATCTCATAAAATAAAACTTATAAACAACAATCCATTCCAAGCAAGCATGGTCAATGGTAAACAAAGTAAAATAACAAAAAGACATATAAATTTCCAAGAAAACAATAGAAATATTCAACTTTACTTACCTTTAAAACATCGAAATCTCGGAACACAAAACATAAACACGCCACTACAACGACCGTCGCGCGCAGGAGACTGGCGAGCACTGATCGGGGAGACACGGTCGGCGCCTAGGCACTTTGTTGTTATGCCGAGATCGTAAAATTTCACTGCGTGTTCGGGATATTTTGAGTATCCATCTTGCCCGCTCTATCCATCTTACCCGCCCTTCCCCTACCTCTCCCTCACGCGCCTCGCCTCCTCCTTCGCGAGCATTACTACTTATAGAATTGAGTGTCTGATCGTGATCCTGCAGATATAAGGGAGTTAACATTATCACTTACAAACTTTTATAATTATTATAACAGGTGATTATTACCTTAGAGTAATGATGTGCTGCTACCGCACAGTCACCTTTTGTCCAATGTATGTCTTTCGTTCTTGCGCTGATGATTTGTGCAGCGAAATATCTGAGAGCTATGACTTCTGCACAAGGGTCATGAATTACTTGTATAACTCCAAGACCCTTCGCCACTAAGTAGTGGCGGTGGCGATCACTGTGTCCCTGTGTACATAACCAACCATGTACCAGTCAAATTTTTATCATTACTTACCTTTATTGCATTCCACATGTAGCTATTCTTAGGTGTTGTACCTATCTTTTCAATATGGCTATATTTTTAGATTAATAAAATCGGAATAAATTGAAAAAGATATGAATTAAAAACAAAAAGTAATACTTTAAACCTCATTTCCCAAAAGTACCAATTTGGCGCTTTAGCATTTTACCCTTTCCACTGACGTTATCAATTCTCAATACCTTTATTGCATTCCACATGTAGGTATTCTTAGATGGTATACCTACTTTAAATTACATCATAGAATCAGTAGAAACCAATGTATCAGTTGAATGCTGATTGAGTAACATTTGCATATTCTGTTGCTGACAAAAGCCAATCTTTTGCTGGGGTAACGCACACTGCTAGGCCATAATTTAAAAAAACAAAGAAATAAAAAATAATAATATAATATAATAATATATTTATTTAGGTACATAAAGGTTTTGTAGTACATAAGGGACTTAAAATTAAGCATTATTAGTAAGGTACATGGTACAACGAATTCTTGGGTGAATCGCTACTCTCCTAGCTAGATCACTGAGTAATCTGTATTTAGGAGAGACAGTTTCCACTCCCAGTTTAGGTAGCACAATAATCATGTTAGTAAGCTTTAGAGCTTATAATGTAGAACAAAACAAAAGGAAAAATCTTAAAATTAAAATGAATTAAAAAACAAAGAATTAAAAAAGAAATATTTATTGCCTCTTCAAAACACCAAAAAATTACAACATTTGAATGTTAATTATGAAAGGCTTTATATGTATCACATTAATATGATATGCAACCGGTGCACTTATGAGCTTTTGTAGGAGCAAATCGTGCATTTCTTGCTTCCTTTTCTCATCATAAGCCAGATGTACCATTTTAAGCTTATGTTCTTCTTCAGTTTCCAAAAGACCAAAACTTAATTCATCTTTTTTGGCACTAACGCTGGCTTTATTTACTGTGTCTGGTTTCAACACATTTGACACCCTTATTTTCAAGGCTTTTAGGTGCCATTTGTCCCATTTGTTTTCTAAAAACAAAAAATAATAATTAAAGTGCACATCTTCATTAGGCTACATTATAAAAAACTTTAAAATTAAGTGTGTTCTACAAGTACTCACCCGCCTGAATGCAGTAGGTTTAGCAATAAAAGACATCAACTATATTTATTGCACCATTCTTTTCTAATGTAGAAATCAAGTAGGTTAAATGAACCTGTCTTCTAATTGATTTAATGCTATAGTTTCAAGTTATCTTTATGTGGTTCATTGTCGTTCTTCACTTCAAAAATGAATGTCGCATCCATATCTGAAATCTCATAGCAATGTAAGATGTGATGGTACACATTTTGGTTCGATTTACAAGACGAGTACCTACCAGGTATATAGACACTGATATCTTGGATGATATCGTCTGCTCCATTATTTTCTTCAGCATCCTTATGTTTTGTTTCCTCTACGTCCATCAAATGGATGTCGCTGATAGATAGTGGTACTGAAAAGTTATTGAAAACGTCAGTCTTTTTTATGTTAGACACATTATAGATATTTAATATACTGGTAGGTACCTACCACTTTGTATTGTATCTCTACTATGCTTTGAGCCCTTTTATATACGAGCATATGCGAATGACCTTTTCTCCGATGTTGGTCTTTTTTGTACATCTCCTGTCTTTGAACACAGGTGTTATTTTTTGAACCATTTCTAATTCCTTCATATTTTAAACTATAACATCTTCCAAGAGCCCTCAGTTGTTGAGATTCCACATGGTAGAAGGCAATTTCTATTTTCTTCCATGCAGATTCTTTGTCTTTGTTTGTCATGGCGTCAGTCTTTTTTTTCTATTACTTGCTTATGCCTCTCCACTAATAAACTACAACAAAAATTTGCCGAACGTATTATAGAGTTAACATTTTCACTTACAAACTTTTATAATTATTATAACAGGTGATTATTACCTTAGAGTAATGTTGTGCTGCTACGGCACACTCACCTTTTGTCCAATGTATGTCTTCCGTTCTTGCGCTGATGATTTGTGTAGCGAAATATCTGAGAGCTATGACTTCCGCACAAGGGTCATGAGTTACTTGTTGTAGAACCCATAGCTCCAAAACCCTTCGCTACTAAGTAGTGCCGATGATGATCACTGTGTCCCTGGTGGAATAAAAATTTTAACAATATGATAATGTGATCCGTGCAACAAATATAATGACGTAACATACATAACTTACTGGAAGACGAAGCGTTGGAAGGCCTCCCACAAGATGGATCGATGACCTGGTGAAGGCTGCAGGAATACGCTGGATGCGGGAAGAATTAAAATTGGAACGATAAGGTACCTAGAATATACTTCTGTATGACATTAGTAACAACTGCAACGCTGTCTATTTCAGACTGTGATAATGTGGTCCGTGCAACAAAATAACAAACATGTTATGTCACATAACACAATAATGTAACATCACGAAAGAAAAAGTTTTTTATAACAGGTAAGCATAGGAATATTACGCGTTGTAAGGAAATATAATGATGAAGATAGTTAAACATCAAAGACATGAATAAAATTAGAAAATCGATAAAGTAGCGATAATTCTTCAAATGACGACAATCTTTAATAATTATTATAACACTGTAACAAAATCAAACGTAAACAAAGAAGGACATAACACGTATTATACATACATACATAAAATTACGCCTTTTTCCCATGGGGGTAGGCAGAAACTACGGAACGCCACCTGCTACGATCCTTACATACTCCTTTTGCCTCGTTTAAGTTCATACATCTGGTCATACACGCACGCCGATTACTAGTGTGAAAATAAACGATAAGAGTGTGGAACAAATAAGTGAGTTCTTATATTTAGGGAGTTGGTTTACAAGGGATGGAAATATTGATAAAGATGTGGAAAGAAGAGTAAATGCGGGAAATTAAGTAAATGGTGCTCTACTTGCGATTGTGACCAACCAGTTGATGTGCGATGTCGTGTGCTGGTGTCTACGCTTATGTATGGAAGTGAATGTTGGGCGTGGCAAAAGAAGCATGAAAGTAGAATAAATGCTGTGGAAATGCGTTCCTTGCGAAGCGTGTGACTGTGAATGATAGGACGAGGAATGATGTGATTAGACAACGGTGCGGTTTAAAAGATGTAGTGACAAAAACTGAAAAGAGTGTCCTTAGATCGTTTGGTCATGTTGAGAGCATGAATAAAGGGCGGCTAACTCTTATTCTAACAGGTGATTATTACCTTAGAGTAATGTTGTGCTGGTTCTGTACAGTCGCCTTTTGTCCAATGTTTGTCTTCCATTCTTGCACTGATGATTAGTGCAGTAAAGGATGTAAGAGTTATGGGCTATAAACGAGGGTCGCGAGTTACACGTTGTATAACCTCATAACTCCCAGACCCTTCGCTACTAATTACGGGCGATGGCGATTACTGGGTCCCTGGTAAAATAAAATTTGTAACAATTAGGTACCTAGGTATATTCTGCTGTATGACGCTAGTAACTTCGGCAAAGATGTTTATTTCAGACTGTGATAATGTGATCCATGCAACAAATAGGTCCTTACCGGGCGGTGAGCTTTCCATTGCTCGCTGCCCGCAAGCTCGCGCCAACGGTGGCCGGGAGTCTGCAATGGACTGCTAACGCTCGGGGCGTCTACTCCTGCGGCGGCTAGGGGCGTGAGGGCGCAGAGACTACCTCTCCCTCAAGCGCATCACCACCTCCTTCGCGAGCAGTACTGCTTATAGAATTGAGTGTCTGATCGTGATCCTGCAGATATAAGGGAGTTAACATTATCACTTACAAACTTTTATAATTATTATAACAGGTAATTATTACCTTAGAGTAATGATGTGCTGCTACCGCACAGTCATCTTTTATCCAATGTATGTCCTCCGTTCTTGCGCTGATGATTTGTGCAGCGAAACATCTGAGAGCTATGACTCCTGCACAAGGGTCATGAGTTACTTGTTGCAGAACCCATAACTCCCAGACCTTTCGCC
Source organism: Aporophyla nigra (assembly GCA_947507805.1). NCBI lineage: Eukaryota > Metazoa > Arthropoda > Insecta > Lepidoptera > Noctuidae > Aporophyla > Aporophyla nigra. Next base: position 2,917,593 of record OX382291.1, on the reverse strand, counting down.
ACTAAGTAGTGGCGATGCGGATCACTGTGTCCCTGGTAGAATAAAATTTAAACAATGTGATAATGTGATCCGTGCAACAAATATAATGACGTAACATACATAACCAACCATGTAGCAGTCAAATTCTTATCACTACTCAATACCTTTAGTGCATTCCACATGTAGGTAGCTATTCTTAGGTGGTGTACCTATCTATTCAATATGGTTATATTTTTAGATTAATGAAATCGGAATAAAAATGAAAAAGATATGAATTAAAAACAAAAAGTAATACTTTAAACCTCATTTCCCGAAAGTACCATTTTGGCGCTTTAGCATTTTACCCTTTCCACTGACGTTATCAATTCTCAATACCTTCATTGCATTCCACATGTAGGTATTCTCAGGTGGTATAACTACTTTTAATTAGATCATAAAATCAGTAGAAACCAATGTATCAATAGAATGCTGACTGAGTAACATTTGCACATTCTGTTGCTGACAAAAGCCAATTTTTTGCCGCGGAAATTAATGCACACTACTAGGCCATAATTTAAAAAAAAAAAAAAACAAAGAAATAACAAAAAATATTTATTGCCTCTTCAAAAAACCAAAACATAACAACAATCGAATGTTAATAATGAAAGACCTTATTTGCATCACATATTATGATATGCAACCGGTGCACTTATGAGCTTTTGTAGGAACAAATCGTGCATTTCTTGCTTCCTTTTCTCATCATTAACCAGATGTTCCATTTTAAGCTTGTGTTTTTCTTCTTTAAATTATAATTCTTTTCACACTTCTTCAAATGAAGACATTTGAAGCTGTACAGTTTCCAAAAGACCAAAACTTAATTCATCTTGTTTGGCACTAACGCTGGCTTTATTTACTGTGTCTGGTTTCAACACATTTGACACCCTTGTTTTCAAAGCTTTTAGGAGGCTTCTGTTCCATTTTTTTTTTCTGAAAATTTAAAATAATCATAACAGATCTTTTTAAAATATACTACACCCCTTAAAATTAAGCGTGAATCAATCGCTAGAATGCAATATGTTCAACAATAAAAATAAAAAAACTATAGTTATTGAACTATTCCTTTCTAATATTGAAAACAAAGTAGGTTAAATGAACGTGTCTTCTTATAGATTTAATGGCAAAGTTTCAAGTTACCTTTATGTGGTTCATTGTCGTTCTTCATATGAAAAATGAATGACGCATCCATATCTGAAATCTCATAACAATGTAAGATGTGATGGTACACATTTCGGTTCGATTTACAAGACGAGTACCTACCAGGTATATTGACACTGACATCTTGGGTGATGTCGTCTGCTCCATTATTTTCTTCAGCATTCATATGTTTTGTTTCCTAGACGTCCATCAAATGGATGTCGCAGATAGATTGTGGTACTAAAAATGTTTTAAAAGGTGAGTATCTTATGTTAGACACATCGATTTTTCATTTACTAGTAGGTACCTACCCCGTTGACTTGAACGACTATCATGATGAGCTTCGAGTCCTTTCATATTAGAGCATTATTATATTAATAAAATTTTCTTCCATGTCAATGAATCCAGAAGCATTCGAAGAGCCCCTTCCTGTTCTGTATATCTGCTGTCTTTGGACAGAGGATTTCTTTTTTGTACTATTTTAATTTCTTCATATTTTTTACTGTAACATTTTATAAAAGCGCTCAGTTGTTGAGATTCCACATGGTAGAAGGAAATTTATATTTTCTTCCATTTAGATTCTTTGTCTTTGTTTGTAACGGCGTTAGTCTTTTTATTTTCTTTTATTTGCTTATGCCCCTCCACTAAACTCACAAGTAATTGTACCTCAGTATTATTAAAGTTTGCTGAGTCTTCCCTTTTTTCTGTTTTCCATTATTTCCACCAAATTCACAAACAAAAATACCATACGGCCAAACCCAAAACCTCGAAACGTATCTCGTCTCAGTCAAAGGGAGTAGGCCATAATGATACAGATTTATACGAGGACATGCTTGTTTCCTTACGAAATTTCCTTTTACCTATTGAGTATTCAGCTATCTACCTAGCCTTTTCTCAATTGGCTTTGGGTCGGTTATCAGTTTTATCGGATGCAGATGGGTACCAGTATTTTATAAAAGCGACTGCCTATCTGACTTCCGCAACTCAGCTGGGTAATACGATACTCCATGGTAAGACTGGTTGCCAGACTTAAGGGCTTCTGACGACCCGTAATAACTGTCAAAGATTCATAAATTACAGCGGGGAGCAACGATTTACCATGCTTTCCGAGGCACTGAACAGTGTTGGGATGTAATGAAAGAACCTGATAACTTCCAGAACCTTCGCTACTAAGTAGTGGCGGAAACGATCACTGTGTAGTAACAACTAGGACTAAAATGGTAACAATTAGGTACCTAGAATATACTTCTGTATGTGATTAGTATCTAATGCAACGCTATTTTAGACTGTGATAATGTGATGCATGCAATAAATTAATAACAAACATGTTATGTCATTCTACACAATAATGTAACATCACGAAGGTAAAAGTTATTATTACAGGCAAGCATAATAACAATGCGCGTTGTAAGTAAATATAATGACGTAGATATTAATCATCAGAGACATTAATAAAATTAGTAAATGTATAAAGTAGCAAAAATTCTTCAAATTTATGTAAGTATATTAACACAGTCACAAAAATTAATCATTAGCTAAAACGACAAAATTGTTACAATAGATGATTATTACCGTACAGTAATGATGTGCTGCTTCTGCACAGTCGCCTTTTGTCCAATGTTTGTCGACCGTTCTTGTGCTGATGATTTGTGCAGCGAAGGATCTTAAGAAGATGTAGAGTTATGGCTTCTACACGAGGGCTATGAGTTACACGTTGTAGAACCTCATAACTCCCAAATCCTTCACCACTAAGTAGTGGCAATGGAGATCACTGTGTCCCTGGATGAATAAAATTTCTAATGATTAGGTACCTAGGTATATGCTGCTGTATGACGCTAGTAACTGCGGCAAAGTTGTTTATTTCATATTGTGATAATGTGATCCGTGCAACAAATATAACGAAATAACATAGAAAACTAGCCTTTAATTTTCCATTTTCTGAGCACAAACCTCTTTTCTGAAACACCGGCAACACAGGCCGTAATCCACAACGCGGGCCCAGTTTCCATACGATTTTTTCTTCACCGTTTTGAGAGCTCCGGAGATTCACACCATTAGTGAATGAAAGTACCTGTCTGGGTTAGAACCTATGACCTACAACTCGTAAGTTGCGGCCATTAGCACTGGGCCACCACTGCTCTATGGCATATACATTCTTACGACTAATAACATTATTAACTTAACACGATAATGTAACATCATATTTATAAACACAATATAACAGACACACAACGCGGTATTTCTATGCTTTGTCTTGTAACGAAAACATAATCATAAACAGACAGGTTTATTCGTAAGATAGTAAAAAAATTGTTGTTCAATCGTCAAATAGATTTGAATTGAAGGCCGCAGGAATACGTTGGATGCGGGAAGAATTAAAATTGGAACGATTAGGTACGTAGAATATACTTCTGTATGACATTAGTAACAACTGCAACGCTGTCTATTTCAGACTGTGATAATGTGGTCCGTGCAACAAAATAACAAACATGTTATGTCACACACAATAATGTAACATCACGAAAGTAAAAGTTTTTTATAACAGGTAAGCATAGGAATATTACGCGTTGTAAGGAAATATAATGATGAAGATAGTTAAACATCAAAGACATGAATAAAATTAGAAAATCGATAAAGTAGCGATAATTCTTCAAATGACGACAATCTTTAATAATTATTATAACACTGTAACAAAATCAAACGTAAACAAAAAAGGACAAAACACTTATTATACATACATACATAAAATTACTCCTTTTTCCCATGGGGGTAGGCAGAAACTACAGAACGCCACCTGCTACGATCCTTACATACTCCTTTTGCCTCGTTTAAGTTCATACATCTGGTCACACACGCACGCCGGGTACTAGTGTGAAAATAAACGATAAGAGTGTGGAACAAATAAGTGAGTTCTTATATTTAGGGAGTTGGTTTACAAGGGATGGAAATATTGATAAAGATGTGGAAAGAAGAGTAAATGCGGGAAATAAAGTGAATGGTGCTCTACTTGTGATTGTGACCAACCATTTGATGTGCGATGTCGTGTGCTGGTGCCTACGCTTATGTATGGAAGTGAATGTTGGGCGTGGCAAAAGAAGCATGAAAGTAGAATAAATGCTGTGGAAATGCGTTCCTTGCGAAGCGTGTGACTGTGAATGATAGGACGAGGAATGATGTGATTAGACAACGGTGCGGTTTAAAAGAAGATGTAGTGACAAAAACTGGAAAGAGTATCCTTAGATCGTTTGGTCATATTGAGAGCATGAATGAAGGGCGGCTAACTATTATTCTAACAGGTGATTATTACCTTAGAGTAATGTTGTGCTGCTTCTGCACAGTCGCCTTTTGTCCAATGTTTGTCTTCCATTCTTGCACTGATGATTAGTGCAGCAAAGGATGTGAGAGTTATGGGCCATAAACGAGGGTCACGAGTTACACGTTGTATAACCTCATAACTCTCAGACCCTTCGCTACTAATTACTGGTGATGGCGATTACTGAGTCCCTGGTAGAATAAAATTTGTAACAATTAGGTATATGCTGCTGTATGACGCTAGTAACTTCGGCAAAGATGTTTATTTCAGACTGTGATAATGTGATCCGTGCAACAAATATAACGATATAACATAGAAAACTAGCCTTTAATTTTCCCTTTTTTGAGCACAAACCTCCTCTCTGAAACAGGGGCCGTGATCCACAACGTGGGCCCGGTTTCCTCGCGATTTTTTCTTCACCCTTTTGAAAGCACCGGAGATGAACTATTCACACCAATCACTAATGAAAGCACCTGTCTGGGTTAGAACCTACGACCTACAACTCGTAAGTTGCGGCCATTAGCACTGGGCCACCACTGCTCTATGGCATATACATTCATATGACTAATAACATTATTAACTTAACACGATAATGTAACATCATATTTATAAACACAATATAACAGAAACACAACACGGTATTTCTATGCTTTGTTTTGTAACTAAAATATAATCATCTACGGGCCGGTTTTCAATCCTTTGTTAAAAAGAAAGAGGAAAAGACAGACAGGTTTATCATTTTTTATTTTATTATTTATTTTTATTTATTATTATTAGATAGTAAAAAATCTGTTGTTCAATCGTCAAATAGGCTTTTTTTGTGGGTGGGAAATCGTCAAATGACGTCTCCCACTATAGGCGGCGCGGGAGGGCATGTCATACTTTAAAACCCACCCGTGTTCCTTCAGTTGCTCATATGCCAGGGCCCCGATATCTCTCTCGAACAAATCTCGCGACCCTGGCAGGCATCGGTCCTATCAGACCCCTTCAGTACTGCTGACATTTCTTTGAGTCGTGCGTGGAACACAACGCGCCGTCGCCCCAAGCCTGGTCCTTACCGGACTGTGAGCTTTCCATTGCTCGCTGCCCGCAAGCTCGCGCCAACAACGGTGGCCGGGAGTCTGCAATGGACTAGTGACGCTCGGGGCGTCTACTCCTGCGGCGGCTAGGGGCGTGAGGGCGCAGAGACTACCTCTCCCTCACGCGCCTCGCCTCCTCCTTCGCGAGCATTACTGCTTATAGAATTGAGTGTCTGATCGTGATCCTGCAGATATAAGGGAGTTAACATTATCACTTACAAACTTTTATAATTATTATAACAGGTGATTATTACCTTAGAGTAATGATGTGCTGCTACCGCACAGTCACCTTTTGTCCGATGTATGTCTTCCGTTCTTGCGCTGATGATTTGTGCAGCGAAATATCTGAGAGCTATGACTTCTGCACAAGGGTCATGAGTTACTTGTTGCAGAAGCCATAACTCCAAGACCCTTCGCCACTAAGTAGTGGCGGTGACGATCACTGTGTCCCTGGTGGAATAAAAATTGTAACAATGTGATAATGTGATCCGTGCAACAAATATAATGACGTAACATACATAACCAACCATGTACCAGTCAAATTCTTATCACTACTCAATACCTTTATTGCATTCCACATGTAGCTATTCTTAGGTGATGTACCTATCTTTTCAAAATGGTTATATTTTTAGATTAATAAAATCGGAATAAAAATGAAAAAGATATGAATTAAAAACAAAAAGTAATACTTTAAACCTCATTTCCCGAAAGTACAATTTTGGCGCTTTAGCATTTTACCCTTTCCACTGACGTTATCGAATCTCAATATCTTTATTGCATTCTACATGTAGGTATTCTTAGGTGGTAAACCTACTTTTAATTAGATCATAAAATCAGTAGAAACCAATGTATCATTAGAAAGCTGATTGAGTAACATTTGCACATTCTATTGCTGACAAAAGCCAATGTATTGCCGGGGTAATGCATTGTACGTTACCCTCGTTGCCGGGGTAATTAATGTACACTGCTAGGCCATAATTTAAAAAAACATAGAAATAAAAAAGAAATATTTATTGCGTCTTCAAAACACCAAAAAAATTACAACAATCGAATGTTAATTGTGCTTTAGACCTTATATGTATCACATTATTATGATATGCAACCGGTGCACTTATGAACTTTTGTAGGAACAAAACGTGCACAATCGTGCAGCAGTCGTGTGTTCTTGCTTCCTTTTCTCATCATTAGCTAGACGTACCATTTTAAGCTTGTGTTCTTCTTCTTTAAATTATAATTCTTTTCAGACAGTCTTCATTTGAAGCTGTACAGTTTCCAAAAGACCAAAACTTAATTCATCTTGTTTTGCAGTGACGCTGGCTTAATTTACTGTATCTGGTTTCGACACATTTGACACCCTCGTTTTCAAGGCTTTATGGTGCCGTTTGGCCCATTTGTTTTCTGAAAACAAAAAATAATAATTAAAATGCACATCTTCATTAGGCTACATTAAAAAAAAACTTTAAAATTAAGTGTGTTCTACAAGTACTCACCCGCCTGAATGCAGTAGGTTTATCAATAAAAGACATCAAATATATTTATTGTACCATTCTCTTCTAATGTACAAATCAAGTAGGTTAAATGAACCTGTCTTCCAATATATTTAATGCTAAAATTTCAAGTTACCTTTATGTGGTTCATTGTCGTTCTTCATATCAAAAATGAATGACGCATCCATATCTGAAATCTCATACCAATGTAAGATGTGATGGTACACATTTTGGTTCGATTTACAAGACGAGAACCTACCAGGTATATAGACACTGATATCTTGGGTGATATCGTCTGCTCCATTATTTTCTTCAGCATTCTTATGTTTTGTTTCCTCTACGTCCATCAAATGGATGTCGCTGATAGATAGTGGTACTGAAAAGTTATTGAAAACGTCAGTCTTTTTTATGTTAGACACATTATAGTGTCGTGTGTATGTAGGCACCTTTATATTATTAGTTCATATACGTGTCTTACAGTATAAAACATGTAACATTATTTTAATAAAGGCAGTATTTACTCATCATTCGCCTTGGTATCATTTCGCTCCAATTCCCAACATCACATGGCGACCGTGACGAAATAGTCCCCTGGACTTTGTTTAGAATTCCTATGACCGTATAAGGATACCGTTCCACGATGAACCGCAAGTGTAGTCGCAAATTAGTCTTTGTGAGAAACAGTGTTATTTGTGGCATCAATAATAATCAATATTGTCATGGGGAAAAATCAGAGTAAGGAAGAAGTTGTTATAGCTCAAACAGCTTCCGGCGGTAATAACAACGCAGATTTGGAGCAGTTAAAGTACCATACCAGTACAACGAATATGGTTTTGTTGGTGATTTTGTTGCTGCTGTTGCTGGGATTCCTGTACTTAATGTTCAGGGTTTACAAGAACTGTCACACCAAGTGGATGACTAATGAAATAAATCGACACGCATTACGAAGATCAATTTCATACTTTCGGCGAGACCCAAAAATAAATGTGGGAATGGAGAATGTATAGCAGAAAACTTCAAAAGGATCAAACGATTTGAAAAGGCATGGACAACCACACGAAACATAACATAAATAAATTAGTATTCATGAGTATGAGCATGAATAAGGAGACAACTGCATGCTAATACCTTCCATCAAGCACCGGAAGGAAAATAAAATAGTGAAGTGGTAACATTAAATAAAGTGAGTGACTACCTATTACCCAACCGTGAAAGTGCCAACAAATTATAGCCATTAGTCCGGTGCAACAGGATCCAAAGGTGAACTTTAGACATTACTAATCCACCCTAAGTAGAGAAATCTCGTGATCACCATATACATTCATGTATTAACCATCTAATTATACGCCTAGATATTATTACTAAATATCGCTAATTGAAATGTACCAGTATTGTGTATGTACGTAAACAGCTGTACCTAACAAGTAAGAAAATGTACTAAAAAGACGCCTCAGGTTTGTAAATGCTTCTATATTTGATAAGTATGCCATATGGCTCAAGAACTATTAGATGTAATTGTAAAGATAAAAGAATTAGGAACATATTTAGTGAAGATAGGTGCCACGAGGCGAATAGGTAAAACAATTGAAGTAAAGGTACGAGAAGCTAACCACTTGTATGAAGAATATCAAAATATTTTAGGAAAATTAGAAGCAATTAACGGCAGCATTAAGGAACAAGAATACTTGTGACTAAAAAAAGAATTGTGAACAATTTAATATAATTTATAAGGCAATATTAAGCTTGTGTTCTGTGAAAACTGAGGAAAGCCAAAAAATGGCCAAGTTCGATTTAAAGATAGCAATGAATTTATTGCCTCTTTCTGCCGACGATGAATCCAGTATTTATCGTCTTATAGATGGTATTGAATATTACAGCTCAGAACTCGACGGCGACTCCCAGAAAAGGTTAGTAAACTTTGTTTCGAAAAATAAATTAACTCGTGCCGCGAAATTGAAATTATCCCCTGATTATTCCAGCACTAATGCACTTATTAATGATATGAAAATTCAGCTGTTAGCGAAAAAATCCGCGACTGCCATTCAACGCAAACTGCAAGGTTTCAGACAGGATAATCTGTCAATTGATGAGTTTGGTAATAAAATTACAGAAATGTTCGTAGACCTGACCATTTCTCAGTCGGAAGGTAAGGACCACGCATACAAGGTTTTACGTCCACTGAACGAAAAACTCGCTATAAAATGTTTCGCAGATGGATTGAGAAATCTTAGACTCAGTACAATTATAACAGCAAGGAACTATACCTCGTTAAAGGATGCCGTTCAAGCAGCTTTAGATGAAGAAATATCACGACCCATCGAATCAGAAGTTTTGTATTTCAATCGCAATAACTATCAAAATAACAATTACAGGGGTTTCGGGAATCGTCGAGCCAATATGAGGGCCAGAGATACGTCACAAGTAGCTGCAGAAGAGCAAAACAGCGAGAACTTCGGTTACCAGCAGGGCACCGGGCGCGGTTGGCGAGGTCAGCGGAACTCAGCGCGCGGTTCAAGGCGATCACCCTTCAGGAACAGAGGTAGATCTAGTTATAGTCGCCAAGCACAATTACATACTTTGACAAACTCAGACACGACTTCTTTACAGGCAACCGAAGGTTCTTTGCAAACAGCCGAATCTTCTTTGCCATCCAACGAAAATAATGAGTTTTTCGTGACTAAAAGAGCAATTCTTTTTACAAATAATAATTCTAGTACCCTTTATTTAAATGGTCGCAATGGTTATCCATATAATTGGTTAATTGACACCGGTGCCTCCATATCGGCAATAAAATATAAACATGTAATGGAACAAAACATTCCAATCCATAAACAGAACATTGACGTATTTGGAATGGGGGGCAAAGTCCAATCTATTGGATATGTTTATCTAGCATTGAGTTCTAGAAATCAGATACTGAAGCATAAATTCTATGTTTTTAATTCCTTGCCTTGTAAGACCAGTGGCATAATAGGGCATGACTTCTTAAACAAATACAAATCAATTCTAAACCTAGGTAACAATACTTTGTTGCTATGGAATAACAATGTTAAAATTTCATTTCCATTACGTTTTCCACGCAAAAATATAAACATACCAGCGAGGTGTGAATCAATACATTTTATTAGTGCCCAGCCGAGGTATGCATTTGAAGAAATTGTTATTTGTGCATCAGAACTGCAAAACGGAGTATTTATAGCTAGCGCATTAGTTAAACCGAAAAATGGAATGCTTCCGATCCGAGTGCTTAATACAACGGATAATGATTTAACCATAGAAGAAATTAATCCCATTATTCAAAAATCGTCAGAATACAATATTTGTTCTTTTGAAAAAACAATCAATAACGCGGATAGGGTTAAAAACCTATTTTCAAATCTAGATTTAAATCACCTCAACAAAGAGGAACAATTATCAATAGAAAAAATTTGCGCGAAGTATTCCGACATTTTTTGTCTTGCAGGGGACAAAATGACGACTACAGACTTATATACGCACAAAATTAACTTAAAATCGAATGTAGCTCCGGTATATTCAAAGCCATTTAGACTACCTTACTCACAGAAAGGAGAAATCGACAAACAAATAGAAAATTTACTTCAGCAAGGTGTTATAGAAAAATGTAATAGCGAATGGTCAAGCCCAGTTCTACTAGTACCCAAAAAACCAGACTCAGCGGGGAATAAAAAATGGCGATTAGTTATCGATTATCGCAAACTTAACAGCTGCATACAAGATGATAAGTTTCCTCTGCCAAATATAAATGAAATATTAGACTCTTTATCAGGCTGCACTTACTTCAGCCACTTAGATCTAAACCAAGGTTTCTATAATGTAGATCTACACGAAGACAGCCGAAAATACACAGCATTTGCTTCTGGGCAATACCAGATGACGCGAATGCCGATGGGTTTGAAAACCAGTCCCAGTTCCTTCTCACGCATGATGACAATGGCTATGGCCGGTCTAACATACGATAAGTGCTTAGTATATCTCGACGATTTAATAGTCCTTGGAAAATCCCTATCTCATCACAATAAAAACCTCATAGACATATTTGATCGCTTACGCAAAGTTAATTTAAAACTAAACCCTACAAAATGCAATTTTTTAAGGAAAGAGATGCTTTATCTAGGCCACATAGTATCAAGTGAAGGTGTACTACCAGATCCCGCAAAAATAAGTGTAATTAAGGAATACCCAATTCCCAAAAATGTAGACGATGTAAAACGTTTTGTCGCTTTTGCGAACTACTATCGTAAATTTATTCCAAATTTTGCAGATAAAGCTTATTATCTTAATTTATTATGCAGAAAAAATGTAGTATTTAATTGGGATGACAATTGTAAGAAATCATTTGACATACTAAAAGAGACTATGATAACACCGCCAATACTGCAATATCCAAATTTTTCACTAGAAAATAAATTTATATTACAGACAGACGCATCGGGTTATGCAGTTGGAGCTATTTTATCAAATGCGGATGGGCGTCCAGTAGCTTACGCAAGCAGAGGCCTAAATAAATCCGAGAAAAACTACCCCACTATTGAAAAAGAACTACTAACAATAGTGTGGGGAGTGAAACATTTTAGGCCATATTTATTTGGCCGTCCATTTAAAATTAAAACTGATCACAAACCATTGATTTATCTGTTTAATCTCAAAGACCCATCCAGCAGACTACTTAAATTTAAATTGATACTAGAGGAATACGATTACGAGATTGAATACGTCAAAGGTCGAGACAATGCAGCAGCAGACGCACTGTCTCGATTAACATCAAAAGATTTGCAGGACATGAACAATAGCTTATGTGTTATGACACGGGCGCAGAAACTAAAATTGAATGCCAACCCACCATCAAACGAGGCAGCCCAACCAAGCGTTTATTTAGAAAGACCAAAAGTTGTTGAAACACAAAATAGACCAAAAGAAGTGGTAGAATTAAGATTTATAGATAATTCAGGGTTAGAAAAATTAAAGAAAGAAAATGAACAAAATAAAGAAAACAATATTTTCATCTATTCAAAAAATAAAAGGACTGTCTATATAAAACCAGCGGCTCAGTCGCAAATGACTCGAGCAGAATTTGTGAAAGCACTGAGTAATTTTTGTAGTGAGATATGTGTAGAGGAAGTATACTTTATGAAAAGTAAGAATAATAGAATATTTGTAGAAAAAATAATCAGTCAAATCAAAGACAGCGAAAATTGGTTAGGCCCCAGATTAATCGTAATACAAGACGTAGAACGCGTAGAAAATAAGGACGATAGAAAGGTAATACTTAATGATTTTCATCTTTTACCGACAAGTGGCCACGCGGGTATGAGGCGAATGGTAAATAAAATTCGGAAATATTACTTTTGGCCAGGCCTAGACACAGATGTTGAAAATTATGTGAAAAAATGCCCAGATTGCCAAAAACAAAAGTACACAGTACAAGTTAAGGAACCAATGGCCATCACGACTACGGCACACACTGCTTTTGAAAAGATTTACCTCGATTTAGTAGGGCCATTAGATAAGGACAACAATGGATATTCATATATACTAACAATACAGTGCGAGTTGTCAAAATATGTATGTGCTTCTCCACTTATTACAAAAACAGCTGCAGAAGTTGCACGTTCATTTGTGGACAACTTCGTGCTTCAACATGGTGTGCCGGAGGAAATCGCCACCGACAGGGGTACTGAGTTTATGGCAGAAACTGTAAAAGAGGTATGTGCTTTGCTTAATATTAAAAAACTTAACTCAACAGCATATCACCATCAAAGCATCGGAGCTTTAGAAAACTCACATAAAAGTTTGTCCGCATTTCTTCGTATTCAAACGGAACAAAAATCGGAATCCTGGAGTACTTGGCTACCCTATTGGTGTTTCGCTTATAATACTTCTGTAAATACGTCAACTAAGTTCACTCCGTTTGAATTAGTTTACGGTAAAAAGTGCATTTTGCCAAGCAACCTCACTCAAAAAATCGAGCCGTTATACAACTATAATAGTTACCCTCTCGAACTAAAATACAGGTTACAGCTATCACAAACACAAGCTCGCAAAAATTTAATTAACAGTAAGTTGGTAACAAAACGTAATTATGATACTTATATTAACCCCACACATTATAACCCCAATGACAAAATATTAGTAAAAAACGAAACCGGCAATAAACTCACAAGCTTATACTCAGGACCTTACAAAGTTATCAGGGACATTTCACCAAATGTAGAAATCGAAATTAATGGAAAAACTGATGTTATTCACAAAAACAGAACAAAGCCATATTATGATTGATGTATTTACTTTATGTACCAACAGCAATTGCACTGTAAAAACCACATACTTATAAAATAGAATGTAAGAAAGACAAACTGTCGTTGTCATGTCCAGTTATAATAATAAGCTAAATGTAACCATATAGTAATAAGCACAGAATAGATAAAGAGGAACCTCTTTATCTGTTCTGTGGTAATAAGCATCCAATATTATGTTAACCAACTTATGTCTCATCAAAAAAAAAAAAAGGGGGGGAAGGTGTCGTGTGTATGTAGGCACCTTTATATTATTAGTTCATATACGTGTCTTACAGTATAAAACATGTAACATTATTTTAATAAAGGCAGTATTTACTCATCATTCGCCTTGGTATCATTTCGCTCCAATTCCCAACATCACAATAGATATTTAATATACTGGTAGGTACCTACCACTTTGTATTGTATCTCTACTATACTTCGAGTCCTTTTATATACGAGCATATGCGAATGACCTAATCTTCGATGTTGGTCTTTTTTGTACATCTCCTGTCTTTGAACAGAGGTGTTAGTTTTTGAATCATTTCTAATTCCTTCATATTTTAAACTATATCATCTTTGAAGAGCCCTCAGTTGTTGAGATTCCACATGGTAGAAGGCAATTTCTATTTTCTTCCATGCAGATTCTTTGTCTTTGTTTGTCACGGCGTCAGTCTTTTTTTTTCTATTACTTGCTTATGCCTCTCCACTAATAAACTACAACTAAAATTTGCCGAACGTATTACAGAGTTAACATTGTCACTTACAAACTTTTATTATTATTATAACAGGTGATTATTACCTTAGAGGCATGTTGCGCTGCTTCTGCACAGTCGCCTTTTGTCCAATGTTTGTCTTCCATTCTTGCACTGATGATTAGTGCAGCAAAGGATGTAAGAGTTATGGGCCATGAACGAGGGTCACGAGTTACACGTTGTATAACCTCATAACTCTCAGACCCTTCGCTACTAATTACTGGCGATGGCGATTACTGAGTCCCTGGTAGAATAAAATTTGTAACAATTAGGTACCTAGGTATATGCTGCTGTATGACGCTAGTAACTTCGGCAAAGATGTTTATTTCAGACTGTGATAATGTGATCCGTGCAACAAATATAACGATATAACATAGAAAACTAGCCTTTAATTTTCACTTTTTGAGCACAAACCTCCTCTATGAAACAGGATTTTTTCTTCACCGTTTTGAAAGACCCGGAGATGAACTATTCACACCATTCACTAATGAAAGTACCTGTCTGGGTTAGAACCTACGACCTACAACTCGTAAGTTGCCGCCATTAGCACTGTGCTACCACTGCTCTATCGCATATACATTCATACGACTAATAACATTATTAACTTAACACGATAATGTAACATCATATTTATAAACACAATATAACAGACACACAACACGGTATTTCTATGCTTTGTTTTGTAACTAAAATATAATCATCTACGGGCCGGTTTTCAATCCTTTGATAAAAAGAAAGATTAAAAGACAGACAGGTTTATTATTTATTAATATTTTATTCTTTATTTATTATTATTAGTGTTGCGATGTAAGGCGTTCAACACGCATACCTACTTAGCAATAACTATGTATAGGTCATTAGGATATATTTAATAGATGGTTAGTTTAAACGAAACTAGTCGCCTAATATACTTGTAGTGGAACACACGCCTTTTCTTATTAAACCTTGTCAAAGTAAAGTGAACCTTATAGTGCTCAACATATGGTCGTATTCGAGCCGAACGCAGCAAGAACGGAGCGGTCAACATCTGGCCGTTTGAACAAAAGAACCACATTCCACAGCGATAAGGATTCGTACAAAAAACACCTCGTTACTAATGGATAGTTATGAATATGTTTGCAACTAAGTAATTAGCACAACAACGGAAGATTCCCAAGTTTTACGAACTATTTTACTAAAGATTGTATACAGTGAAATATAGTGGATTAAAAATGAATACTACAAAAGAACAACAACAATATCTGGCTGTGTTGGAAGATGGTGCTAATTTGCTACAAAAAACGCAAACAAACCTAAAAAAGTGTCCAAAAGGAAGATTGACAAAAGGCTACATAGAAGCACGTGTGAAAATTATTGAGGACTATTGGATGTCATTTAAGAACGCACATGACGGGTTAGTAAAGATAACACCTAAAGAACAAAAAGGAATTTTGCCATACTTTTTGAACGAAGAATTCTTTATTTATGAAGAATTATACAGCTCATTAAAGGGTGATTTGAAAGATATGGTTACGTCGTTAACGGAAGCGCCATCGATGGATTCAAGAAATTCAAGTATGCACGTAACATATGCATCGCAAAATATAGTGCATTTACCAAAAATAGAATTACCTAAGTTTAATGGAAACTATGAAAGATGGCCGACTTTCAAAGATTTGTTTACTTCCTTGGTGCATGAAAATAATAACCTCAGTGATGTACAGAGACTACATTATTTAAAAACAAGTGTGAGTGGAGAAGCTGAGGCTTTATTGACCCATATACAAGTGACATCCAGTAATTACGCAACCGCATGGGAAGTTTTGAATAAGAGGTATGGTAACAGACGTATTATACTAAATTGCATCATGAAGAGATTATTTTACCAGAGGAAAATGACTTCGCAATCAGCCGTCCAATTAAAAGGTTTGTTAGACACAACTACAGAATGCCTAAATAATATGGAAAATTTAAAAATAACTACGGGCTCTTGGGATCATATAATAAAATTTCTACTAGTTCAGAAGTTTGACCCAGAGACGCATAAGGGCTGGGAAGAGTATGCATACAAGGAAGACAGCGAAGCATTACCTACTTGGAATGAATTAAAGAACTTCATGGAATCCAAGTTCCGCACCTTGGAGTTAGTTACAGGTGTTACATCTAACAATAATGCAAGAGAGAAACAGGTCAAGGAACGTTCGTATCATGTTGCCACACCAAATTCAGAAAAGACATGCATCATGTGCAAAGAAAACCACACGTTGTGTCACTGCAAGAAATTCATTGATATGAAACTAGATGAGCGAACCGAATATGTCAAGAACAGACATTTATGTTTCAACTGTCTAGCACTTGGACACTCTGTAAAGAGATGTAAACTACCGGTGTCCTGTCAGAAATGTCACCGACGTCATCATTCTTTACTACATGAGACTAAGAACACAGAACCAGCGGCTACACCGAGCACTTCACAACCGTTGGCTTCACAGCATGTAGTAGAAGAGAAGGAAGCAGTTCACGTGAACACAGTGATCGCGTCACATCATACAACTAGACATGGAATAGCACTGTTGGCGACTGCTGTAGTGGAAGTTACAAATGAAGAAGGTCAAATCATTTCACTACGCGCGCTGATAGACCAGGGTTCTCAAGCTACATTCATAAGCGAGAAAGCAACTCAACTTTTGAAACTGAAGCGACAATCATTTAAGGGAAGTGTTGTCGGAGTGGGATCTACGAGAACAGAGATCAAACACGTGGTACAATGTAATATAAGATCACAGTGGGACCATAACTATAGTTTACCGATCCAAGCCTACGTGATGTCGAAACAACTGACCACTAAGATACCCACCAAAACAATTGTCAATCAGTCATGGCCTCACATCGAAGGTCTTAACTTGGCTGATCCAAGTTACTTAACACCTGGTTCTATTGATCTGCTATTGGGAGTCAAAGAATACGCGCAGATTATACAACCAGATTTAATAAAGGGTCCACCAGGCACTCCAACTGCACAAAGGACAAATCTGGGATGGATTATTTTCGGAGATATCTATGAAAAACCACAAAACCACACCTACCTTGTTATGCATCACCAAGTTGATATAGACGAAGTGTTAAAGTCAATATGGGAAGTAGAGGTTGACAAAGATAGACGTTTAACAAAGGAAGATAAGATTTGTGAAGATATCTACGTGAAAACAACAACTAGAAATGAGGAAGGAAGGTACATAGTCAAATTACCTTTCAAAACTTACAGTCCACAACTAAACGAGATGAGCACGAGTACAAGGTTACGATCACCTCAAGGAAACACAAAGGAGATAGCCCAACAAAGATTCTTGCAACTCGAGCGGAAATTTAAGAAGGCAGCAGACCTGAAAAAAGAGTACACAAAGGTCATAAATGATTACATAGAACAAGGCCACATGGAGAAGATACCTGAAAGAGAAAAAGAAAAAATATCAGTTTACTTACCTCACCACGCTGTAGTTCGTACGGATAAGGAGACTTCTAGAACACGCATTGTCTTCGATGCTTCCTGCAAAGGCACAAACAACATTTCACTAAATGAAGAATTATTGGTAGGTCCGCAGTTGCAAGATGATTTGAGGAACCTGCTTATGAAATGGAGAATGAAGCGTGTCTGCTTCATGGCCGATATCAAACAAATGTATCGCCAAATATTGGTAACTCGTGAAGACGCAGACTTCCAGCGAGTTATTTGGAGATCCGATGAAGCTGATGATTTCCACGAATACCGTTTCCTAAGGGTCACATTCGGTACAACATCTGCGCCGTATTTAGCTGTTAGAACACTCCACCAAACAGCTGATGATGAAGGAAGGGATCAACCTCTCGCTGTGCAATCCATTAAGGGAAATTTTTACATGGATGATTGGCTAGATGGTGCTGACGAAACCGAAACTGCCATTTGTTTAGCCAAAACTGTCACAAAGATATTACAAAGGGGTGGTTTTCACCTCACAAAATGGTCATCGAACGATATTAATTTTATGAAATATATAGATGAAGAAAACCGATCGACCAACGCACATATAGACATGAATCTTGATGGAACAATCAAGGCATTGGGCATTGTTTGGAACCTGAAAGCAGACACATTTCAATACAACCTGAATTTACCAACATCTGAAAGTACTTATGTAACAAAACGAAGTATTTTATCTGACATACAAAGGCTTTTCGATCCACTTGGTTGGATTGCACCGAGTACAGTGATGGCAAAAATATTTTTACAGAAACTATGGCTTGAGAAGGTCAATTGGGATCAGAACGTAAGTGAAACCTTACGTGTTGAGTGGAATCAGATAAGATCAGATTTTGCTAAGGTGAATGATGTACAAGTGAACAGATGGCTTGGTACAACGGAAACAAACAAAACAAATATACAAATACATGGATTTTGTGATGCTTCGGTACGAGCTTACGCTGCAGCAGTATACATAAGAACTGAAACAAAAGACGGGGTTGAAACCAAACTCATTGCTGCTAAAACAAGAGTAGCACCCCTGAAAACAATAACCTTACCAAGACTAGAGCTGTGTGGGGCATTACTTCTCTCCAAGCTTATGAAACAAATTGGGCAAGCAATAATAATTCCAACTTCAGAAATGTATGCATGGACAGATTCCTCTATAGTTATAGCGTGGCTATATGGTGATCCCAACCGATGGAAAACGTTTGTTGCCAACCGCGTTGTCGAAATTGTGGAGAATCTGAATAACAAGCGCTGGTATCATGTACAGTCGAGTGATAATCCTGCAGACGTAGCCTCTCGAGGAATGTTGCTGTCTGAACTGAAGAAATATGACTTGTGGTGGAAAGGCCCAGGTTGGTTATCTGAAAAGGAAATAAAGATTAGTAAACAGGTAGTTATGACAACAGATATAGAAATTAAAACAAAGAAGATTGTTACTCACCTCAGTACAGAAGAACAAGAGAAATCCATTACTACAAAATTTGAGAGTTTTAACAACTTACCAGAATTACTCAAAGTTGTTTGTTACTGCAAAAGATTCTTGAACTATAAGGTCAATGTGAACATAAATAAACAAATAGCCACACAAGAAATAGAAGATGCACTGAAAATTTGTATTAAAATAGTTCAGGAACAAGAATACATGGAAGAAATAGAAAGGTTGAAGATAAATAAAGAAGTGAAAGGAAGAAGTCAGCTGCGATCCCTCAACCCTTATCTTGATGATACACACATCCTAAGGGTGGGCGGTCGCCTCAGACACGCAAGCTTACCTAATTAAAGAAAACATCCCATTATTCTCGGAAATAAAAACACATTGACGCCTCTGAATAGCCGACGCACACATTAAGACACTTCACGGAGGAATTCAATTAATGTTATGTTATCTACGTTCAAAATACTGGATTATAAGAGCAAAATCATTAGCTAAGAAACATATTCCCAAATGCCTCATTTGCGCTACACTTAGTGCAACTACTAGAGCTCAAATTATGGGAGATTTACCCAATGTGAGAGTGACTCCATCCAGGCCATTCTTGAATAGTGGAGTAGACTTCGCGGGGCCTTTTCAAATTTTGTTATCTAAAGGCAGAGGAAACAGGACAACGAAGGCTTACGTTTCTATATTCATTTGTATGTCCACAAAGGCAATTCATATTGAGCTAGTAAGTGATCTTACGTCAGAAGCATTTATCGGCGCCTTTAGACGCTTTGTGGCCAGGAGAGGTAAATGTAATCACCTGTGGAGCGATCAAGGACGCAACTTTGTCGGAGCTGACAAAGAGCTTCGAGATGCCTGGAACGAAGCAAGCTTGCAGTTTACTGGACAAATTGCAGAGACACTAGCCACAGAGGGTACTCAATGGCATTTCATTCCCGCTTACAGTCCCTCTTTCGGTGGATTGTGGGAGGCCGGTGTTAAATCTATAAAATACCACCTGAAGAGAATAATTTCAACTCACCTGACATATGAAGAGATGACGACGATACTCTGCCAAGTAGAAGCTTGCTTGAATTCCCGCCCATTATGTCCCATGAACGACACTGATCCAGACAACACGAACCCACTAACACCAGGGCATTTCTTAATCGGAGAGGTACCTATTGTTGTCCCATCACCCGATATGAAAGACATAAGGCTGTCCAGCTTGTCTCGCTGGCAACA
Source organism: Aporophyla nigra (assembly GCA_947507805.1). Taxonomy (NCBI): domain Eukaryota; kingdom Metazoa; phylum Arthropoda; class Insecta; order Lepidoptera; family Noctuidae; genus Aporophyla; species Aporophyla nigra. Next base: position 2,897,359 of record OX382291.1, on the reverse strand, counting down.
CACACAGAAACTTGTTCACGACTTCTGGCGGCGATGGCAGGATGAGTACTTATCCAGATTGCAACAGCGTCCTAAGTGGCATAAAAAACAAGAAGAATTTAAGATCGGAGATGTCGTCTTGATAAAAACGGATAATTTGCCACCTGGAAAATGGTCCTTAGGACGAATAGTCGAGAAGTATCCTGGTCCAGATGGTCTAACGAGGGTTTATGTTGTCAAAAATGGTAGTTCCGTAACAAAAAGAACTGTAAAAAAATTATGTCCATTACCGCTTAATGGAACTTAGGGTATTTATTGTTTCCCATAAATTAAGGAACATTATTGTTTGTTGATTCACATTTTTTAAATTATGTTTAGAAATGTAATACTAATTTCGCTAGAGCATATTTCTTTATTATGTTAAATATTAATATCATAGACCCCCACCTATAGATTTATATAACGTTGTTTAGTGGTAGTCTCTTAATTATGTATCATTTTAAATCATTGTTTCTTAAAAGACTTACAGGCCTTTTGGTGGGCGGTATGTTGCGATGTAAGGCGTTCAACACGCATACCTACTTAGCAATAACTATGTATAGGTCATTAGGATATATTTAATAGATGGTTAGTTTAAACGAAACTAGTCGCCTAATATACTTGTAGTGGAACACACGCCTTTTCTTATTAAACCTTGTCAAAGTAAAGTGAACCTTATAGTGCTCAACAATTAGATAGTCAAAAATCTGTAGTTCAATCGTCAAATAGGCTTTTTTTTTTTGTGGGTGGGAGATCGTCAAATGACGTCTCCCACTATAGGCGGCGCGGGAGGGCATGTCAGACTTTAAAACCCACCTGTGTTCCTTCAGTTGCTCATATGCCAGGGCCCCGATATCTCTCTCGAACAAATCTCGCGACCCTGGCAGGCATCGGTCCTATCAGACCCCTTCGGTACTGCTGACATTTCTTTGGGGCGTGCGTGGAACACAACGCGCTGTCGCCCCAAGCCTGGTCCTTACCGGGCGGTGAGCTTTCTATTGCTCGCTGCCCGCAAACTCGCGCCAACGTTGGCCGGGAGTCTGCAATGGACTACTGACGCTCGGGGCGTCTACTCCTGCGGCGGCTAGGGGCATGAAAGCGCAAAGACTACCTCTCCCTCACGCGCCTCGCCTCCTCTTTCGCGAGCATTACTGCTTATAGAATTGAGTGTCTGATCGTGATCCTGCAGATATAAGGGAGTTAACATTGTCACTTACAAACTTTTATAATTATTATAACAGGTGATTATTACCTTAGAGTAATGATGTGCTGCTACCGCACAGTCACCTTTTGTCCGATGTATGTCTTCCGTTCTTGCGCTGATGATTTGTGCAGCGAAATATCTGAGAGCTATGACTTCTGCACAAGGGTCATGAGTTACTTGTTGCAGAAGCCATAACTCCAAGACCCTTCGCCACTAAGTAGTGGCGGTGACGATCACTGTGTCCCTGGTAGAATAAAAATTGTAACAATGTGATAATGTGATCCGTGCAACAAATATAATGACGTAACCAACCATGTACCAGTCAAATTCTTATCACTACTCAATACCTTTATTGCATTCCACATGTAGCTATTCTTAGGTGGTAAACCTACTTTTAATTAGATCATAAAATCAGTAGAAACCAATGTATCATTAGAAAGCTGATTGAGTAACATTTGCACATTCTATTGCTGACAAAAGCCAATGTATTGCCGGGGTAATGCAGTGTACGTTACCCCCGTTGCCGGGGTAATTAATGTACACTGCTAGGCCATAATTTAAAAAACAAAGAAATAAAAAAGAAATATTTAATGCGTCTTCAAAACACCAAAAAAATTACAACAATCGAATGTTAAATAAGAAAGACCTTATATGTATCACATTATTATGATATGCAACCGGTGCACTTATGAACTTTTGTATGAACAAATCGTGCACAATCGTGCAGCAGTCGTGTGTTCTTGCTTCTTTTTCTCATCATAAGCCAGACGTTCCATTTTAAGCTTGTGTTCTTCTTCTTTAAATTATAATTATTTTCAGACAGTCTTCATTTGAAGCTGTACAGTTTCCAAAAGACCAAAACGTAATTCATCTTGTTTTGCAGTGACGCTGGCTTAATTTACTGTATCTGGTTTCAACACATTTGACACCTTCGTTTTCAAGGCTTTTAGGTGCCGTTTGTCCCATTTGTTCTCTGAAAATTAAAAATAATAATTAAAATACACATCTTCATTAGGCTACATTAAAAAAAAACTTTAAAATTAAGTGTGTTCTACAAGTACTCACCCGCCTGAATGCAGTAGGTTTAGCAATAAAAGACATCAACTATATTTATTGTACCATTCTTTTCTAATGTAGATATCAAGTAGGTTAAATGAACCTGTCTTCTAATTGATTTAATGCTATAGTTTCAAGTTATCTTTATATGGTTCATTGTCGTTCTTCACTTCAAAAATGAATGACGCATCCATATCTGAAATCTCATAACAATGTAAGATGTGATGGTACACATTTTGGTCCGATTTACAAGACGAGTACCTACCAGGTATATAGACACTGATATCTTGGGTGATATCGTCTGCTCCATTATTTTCTTCAGCATTCTTATGTTTCGTTTCCTCTACGTCCATCAAATGGATGTCGCTGATAGATAGTGGTACTGAAAAGTTATTGAAAACATCAGTCTTTTTTATGTTAGACACATTATAGATATTTAATGTACTGGTAGGTACCTACCACTTTGTATTGTATCTCTACTATGCTTCGAGCCCTTTTATATACGAGCATATGCGAATGAACTTTTCTCCGATGTTGGTCTTTTTTGTACATCTCCTGTCTTTGATCAGAGGTGTTATTTTTTTAACCATTTCTAATTCCTTCATATTTTTAACTATAACATCTTCCAAGAGCCCTCAGTTGTTGAGATTCCACATGGTAGAAGGCAATTTCTATTTTCTTCCATGCAGATTCTTTGTCTTTGTTTGTCACGGCGTCAATCTTTTTTTTTCTATTACTTGCTTATGCCTCTCCACTAATAAACTACAACCAAAATTTGCCGAACGTATTACAGAGTTAACATTTTCACTTGCAAACTTTTATAATTATTATAACAGGTGATTATTACCTTAGAGTAATGATGTGCTGCTACGGCACACCCACCTTTTGTCCAATGTATGTCTTCCGTTCTTGCGCTGATGATTTGTGAGCGAAATATCTGAGAGCTATGACTTCTGCACAAGGGTCATGAGTTACTTGTTGCAGAAGCCATAACTCCAAGACCCTTCGTCACTAAGTAGTGGCGGTGACGATCACTGTGTCCCTGGTAGAATAAAAATTGTAACAATGTGATAAAGTGATCCGTGCAACAAATATAATGACGTAACATACATAACCAACCATGTACCAGTCAAATTCTTATCACTACTCAATACCTTTATTGCATTCCACATGTAGCTATTCTTAGGTGGTGTACCTATCTTTTCAAAATGGTTATATTTTTAGATTAATAAAATCGGAATAAAAATGAAAAAGATATGAATTAAAAACAAAAAGTAATACTTTAAACCTCATTTCCCGAAAGTACCATTCTGGCGCTTTAGCATTTTACCCTTTCCACTGACGTTATCAAATCTCAATATCTTTATTGCATTCTACATGTAGGTATTCTTAGGTGGTAAACCTACTTTTAATTAGATCATAAAATCAGTAGAAACCAATGTATCATTAGAAAGCTGATTGAGTAAAATTTGCACATTCTATTGCTGACAAAAGCCAATGTATTGCCGGGGTAATGCAGTGTACGTTACCCCCGTTGCCGGGGTAATTAATGTACACTGCTAGGCCATAATTTAAAAAACAAAGAAATAAAAAAGAAATATTTATTGCGTCTTCAAAACACCAAAAAAATTACAACAATCGAATGTTAATTATGAAAGACCTTATATGTATCACATTATTATGATATGCAACCGGTGCACTTATGAACTTTTGTAGGAACAAATCGTGCACAATCGTGCAGCAATCGTGTGTTCTTGCTTCTTTTTCTCATCATAAGCCAGACGTTCCATTTTAAGCTTGTGTTCTTCTTCTTTAAATTATAATTCTTTTCAGACAGTCTTCATTTGAAGCTGTACAGTTTCCAAAAGACCAAAACTTAATTCATCTTGTTTTGCAGTGACGCTGGCTTAATTTACTGTATCTGGTTTCAACACATTTGACACCCTCGTTTTCAAGGCTTTTAGGTGCCGTTTGTCCCATTTGTTTTCTGAAAATTAAAAATAATAATTAAAATACACATCTTCATTAGGCTACATTAAAAAAAAACTTTAAAATTAAGTGTGTTCTACAAGTACTCACCCGCCTGAATGCAGTAGGTTTATCAATAAAAGACATCAACTATATTTATTGTACCATTCTCTTCTAATGTACAAATCAAGTAGGTTACATGAACCTGTCTTCCAATATATTTAATGCTAAAATTTCAAGTTACCTTTATGTGGTTCATTGTCGTTCTTCATATCAAAAATGAATGACGCATCCATATCTGAAATCTCATACCAATGTAAGATGTGATGGTACACATTTTGGTTCGATTTACAAGACGAGTACCTACCAGGTATATAGACACTGATATCTTGGGTGATATCGTCTGCTCCATTATTTTCTTCAGCATTCTTATGTTTTGTTTCCTCTACGTCCATCAAATGGATGTCGCTGATAGATAGTGGTACTGAAAAGTTATTGAAAACGTCAGTCTTTTTTATGTTAGACATATTATAGATATTTAATATACTGGTAGGTACCTACCACTTTGTATTGTATCTCTACTATACTTCGAGCCCTTTTATATACGAGCATATGCGAATGACCTAATCTTCGATGTTGGTCTTTTTTGTACATCTCCTGTGTTTGAACACAGGTGTTAGTTTTTGAACCATTTCTAATTCCTTCATATTTTTAACTATAACATCTTCCAAAAGCCCTCAGTTGTTGAGATTCCACATGGTAGAAGGCAATTTCTATTTTCTTTCATGCAGATTCTTTGTCATTGTTTGTCACGGCGTCAGTCTTTTTTTTCTATTACTTGCTTATGCCTCTCCACTAATAAACTACAACTAAAATTTTCCGAACGTATTATAGAGTTAACATTTTCACTTACAAACTTTTATAATTATTATAACAGGTGATTATTACCTTAGAGTAATGTTGTGCTGCTACGGCACACTCACCTTTTGTCCAATGTATATTTTCCGTTCTTGCGCTGATGTTTTGTGCAGCGAAACATCTTAGAGCTATGACTCCTGCACAAGGGTCATGAGTTACTTGTTGCAGAACCCATAACTCCCAGACCCTTCGCCACTAAGAAGTGGCGATGCGGATCACTGTGTCCCTGGTAGAATAACATTTTTAACAATGTGATAATGTGATCCGTGCAACAAATATAATGACGTAACATACATAACTTACTGGAAGATGGAGCGTTAGAAGGCCTCCCACAAGATGGACCGATGACCTGGTGAAGGCCGCAGGAATACGCTGGATGCGGGAAGAATTAAAATTGGAACGATTAGGTACCTAGAATATACTTCTGTATGACATTAGTAACAACTGCAACGCTGTCTATTTCAGACTGTGATAATGTGGTCCGTGCAACAAAATAACAAACATGTTATGACACATAACACAATAATGTAACATCACGAAAGTAAAAGTTTTTTATAACAGGTAAGCATAGGAATATTACGCGTTGTAAGGAAATATAATGATGAAGATAGTTAAACATCAAAGACATGAATAAAATTAGAAAATAGATAAAGTAGCGATAATTCTTCAAATGACGAGAATCTTTAATAATTATTATAATACTGTAACAAAATCAAACGTAAACAAAGAAGGACAAAATACGTATTATACATACATACATAAAATCACGCCTTTTTCCCATGGGGGTAGGCAGAAACTACGGAACGCCACCTGCTACGATCCTTACATACTCCTTTTGCCTCGTTTAAGTTCATACATCTGGTCATACACGCACGCCGATTACTAGTGTGAAAATAAACGATAAGAGTGTGGAACAAATAAGTGAGTTCTTATATTGAGGGAGTTGGTTTACAAGGGATGGAAATATTGATAAAGATGTGGAAAGAAGAGTAAATGCGGGAAATGAAGTAAATGGTGCTCTACTTGCAATTGTGACCAACCAGTTGATGTGCGATGTCGTGTGCTGGGGCCTACGCTTATTTAGGGAAGTGAATATTGGCTGTGGCAAAAGAAGCATGAAAGTAGAATAAATGCTGTGGAAATGCGTTCGTTGCGAAGCATGTGACTGTGAATGATAGGACGAGGAATGATGTGATTAGACAACGGTGCGGTGTAAAAGATGTAGTGACAAAAACTGAAAAAAGTGTCCTTAGTTCGTTTGGTCATGTTGAGAGCATGAATGAAGGGCGGCTAACTCTTATTCTAACAGGTGATTATTACCTTAGAGTAATGTTGTGCTGCTTCTGTACAGAGTCGCCTTTTGTCCAATGTTTGTCTTCCATTCTTGCACTGATGATTAGTGCAGCAAAGGATGTAAGAGTTATGGGCCATAAACGAGGGTCGCGAGTTACACGTTGTATAACCTCATAACTCCCAGACCCTTCGCTACTAATTACGGGCGATGACAATTACTGAGTCCCTGGTAGAATAAAATTTGTAACAATTAGGTACCTAGGTATATTCTGCTGTATGACGCTAGTAACTTCGGCAAAGATGTTTATTTCAGACTGTGATAATGTGATCCATGCAACAATTAGGTCCTTACCGGGCGGTGAGCTTTCCATTGCTCGCTGCCCGCAAGCTCGCGCCAACGGTGGCCGGGAGTCTGCAATGGACTACTAACGCTCGGGGCGTCTACTCCTGCGGCGGCTAGGGGCGTGAGGGCGCAGAGACTACCTCTCCCTCACGCGCCTCACCACCTCCTTCGCGAGCAGTACTGCTTATAGAATTGAGTGTCTGATCGTGATCCTGCAGATATAAGGGAGTTAACATTATCACTTACAAACTTTTATAATTATTATAACAGGTGATTATTACCTTAGAGTAATGATGTGCTGCTACCGCACAGTCATCTTTTGTCCAATGTATGTCCTCCGTTCTTGCGCTGATGATTTGTGCAGCGAAACATCTGAGAGCTATGACTCCTGCACAAGGGTCATGAGTTACTTGTTGCAGAACCCATAACTCCCAGACCCTTCGCCACTAAGTAGTGGCGATGCGGATCACTGTGTCCCTGGTAGAATAAATTTTTTAACAATGTGATAATGTGATCCGTGCAACAAATATATTGATGTAACATACATAACCAACCATGTACCAGTCAAATTCTTATCACTACTCAATACCTTTATTTCATTCCACATGTAGCTATTCCTAGGTGGTGTACCTATCTATTTAATATGGTTATATTTTTAGATTATTAAAATCAGAATAAAAATGAAAAGGATATGAATTACAAACAAACACACAACTTTAAACCTCATTTCCCAAAAGTACCATTTTGGCGCTTTAGCATTTTACCCTTTCCACTGACGTCATCAATTCTCAATACCTTCATTGCATTCCACATGTAGCTATTTTTAGGTGATGTACCTACTTATAATTAGATCATAGAATCAGTAGAAACCAATGTATCAGTAGAATGCTGATTGAGTAACATTTGCACATTCTGTTGCTGAGAAAAGCCAATGTTTTGCTGGGGTAACACACACTACTAGGCCATACTTTAAAAAACAAAGAAATAAAAAATAAATATTTATTGCCTCTTCAAAACACCAAAAAATTATAACAATCGAATGTTAATTATGAAAGACCTTATATGTATCACATTAGTATTCTTTTCGGACAGTCTTCATTTGAAGCTGTACAGTTTCCAAAAGACCAAAACTCAATTCATCTTGTTTGGCACTAACGCTGGCTTTATTTACTGTATCTGGTTTCAACACATTTGACACCCTTGTTTTCAAAGCTTTTAGGTGCCATTTGTCCCATTTGTTTTCTGAAAACAAAAAATAATAATTAAAATACACATCTTCATTAGGCTATATTAAAAAAACTTCACTCCTTAAGGGCCTTGGTCCGGTTTAGTGCCGTAAAACGGTCACTTTATGAACCTATCTTCTCATTAACGGCTTGGTTTGAAGATTTGAAAAAAATATATTTTTGCTATAGATTCATGTACATCATTTTTACAAGAGCACTTTTTTCGTAGAGTTAAAATCTTTGCTGTAAAAAAATATTTACGACAACCCAATTTTTTGGCTTATATTTCATACTCCTACTAAACAGCTTTGTTATTTGGAAATATTTTTACACATAAAAATAAACGGTTATAGGCACTACGATTTTACAATAAAATATTATAAATTAATCAAAATTTTGCAAAGAAATACCCCCATTTTAAGCCGTCAAGGGTAGAGGGGCTCTGCGCAGGCGCGGGCTGCAGTCGTGCATTAGCATTCAGACGGGAGGGCTGTGTCGCTCGCTGCTCCGCTCCAGCTATCGACCGACTACGCGCGACGTGTGTGTTAGTGTAAATACTTACGAACGTATTGTAACAGTGTGTGTTTATAGACTAGCTCCTTGCAGAGGAGTCGATTTGTTTGTGCGCGTGGACGCATTATTAGTGATGCCATTTTTTTGTTTATATATTTTCTTGTGTGAACTGTAACATAGTTTGTATTCAAATAAAAATGCCTAGACAAAGAAAGTGTTTAATTTATTAGCGATTATCCTACAGTTATTGAATATTTCTGTTTTGTTGCAATTTTTAATTTTTTCTGTCTCCTTACCAAAACTGTGCGTTACAAAAACAATCTTTTTTTACACGCTTTATATTAGCTTCACTTGTATGTTTGTATGTTTGTATATTTGTATGTTTGTTTGTAACCGACTCCTTATAGCGCGATTTTGACCCACTTTAAACGACCAGATTTCATTCAAACTTTGCACACCTGTCAAGGACCGATGACAATGCAATAATTTCATAAATTTGTGCTATTATCCTTGCCAGGGTTACCAGGACAGCAAAAAAACTGTCACAAACTACGCTGACATACGTCTCAAAATTCGAAATACCCTAAAAAATAGAAAATAAATAATAGTTTAAAAAATAATAGTTTAAAAAAACTAAAAAACACGCTTCCATTGAAAACCAAACTAAAAAGTACAAAATAATGGAAAAAAAGCGTGGGGTGCCTGATATCATTTAAAAAATACCTTAAAAAGCACCCCACGCTTTTTATCCATTATTTTGTACTTTTTAGTTTGGTTTTCAATGGAAGCGTGTTTTTTAGTTTTTTTAAACTATTATTTTTTTAATTTATGTTAATATTTCTCATGTAAGTGAAATTTGTTTTTTTATGGGAAATAAAGATATCTCTAAACCGAAAAGTTGTCTTTCTTTAATCAATCACATACCTGCATGTTTAAAGAAATATGTCCAGTATAAACATCAAATAGCTGCGTCTTTCTAAAGTATCAGCCATTGATCCACCATTCGGTACCTTTTACAGTCGTAGGCAAAAATACCGACTTTCGTCCGTCTCTGCATAATCTTTGGTCATCGTTTTAGTTTAGCGCGCCGCCGCCACTCGTTACGTGTGTGCGGGAGTATGGAGCTTAGCTCCGCCCATATGCTCAAGGTTAACGAGGATACTATACACCTTAAAATTAAGTGTGTTCTACAAGTACTCACCCGCCTGAATGCAGTATGTTCATCAATAAAGACATCAACTATATTTATTGTACCATTCTTTTCTAATGTAGAAATCAAGTAGGTTAAATGAACCTGTCTTCTAATTGATTTAATGCTATAGTTTCAAGTTACCTTTATGTGGTTCATTGTCGTTCTTCATATTATCAAAAATGAATGACGCATCCATATCTGAAATCTCATAATAATGTAAGATGTGATGGTACACATTTTGGTTCGATTTACAAGACGAGTACCTACCAGGTATATAGACACTGATATCTTGGGTGATATCGTCTGCTCCATTATTTTCTTCAGCATTCTTATGTTTTGTTTCCTCTACGTCCATCAAATGGATGTCGCTGATAGATAGTGGTACTGAAAAGTTATTGAAAACGTCAGTCTTTTTTATGTTAGACACATTATAGATATTTAATATACTGGTAGGTACCTACCACTTTGTATTGTATCTCTACTATGCTTCGAGCCCTTTTATATACGAGCATATGCGAATGACCTTTTCTCCGATGTTGGTATTTTTTGTACATCTCCTGTCTTTGAACAGAGGTGTTATTTTTTTAACCATTTCTAATTCCTTCATATTTTTAACTATAACATCTTCCAAAAGCCCTCAGTTCTTGAGATTCCACATGGTAGAAGGCAATTTCTATTTTCTTCCATGCAGATTCTTTGTCATTGTTTGTCACGGCGTCAGTCTTTTTTTTCTATTACTTGCTTATGCCTCTCCACTAATAAACCACAACTAAAATTTGCCGAACGTATTATAGAGTTAACATTTTCACTTACAAACTTTTATAATTATTATAACAGGTGATTATTACCTTAGAGTAATGTTGTGCTGCTACGGCACACTCACCTTTTGTCCAATGTATGTTTTCCGTTCTTGCGCTGATGATTTGTGCAGCGAAGGATCTTAGTATGACCGGCGCTCAACGTGGGTCATGTGTTAAACGTTGTAGAGCCTGATAATACCTAGAACCTTCGCCGCTGAGTAGTGGCGATGGTGATCACTATGTCCCTGGTAGAATTCAATCTGGACTTATTTGGTACCTGAAAATATGCTGCTGTGTGACAAACAATATTAAAGTTTATTTTAGGCTCTGATTCATACAGTAAATTTTTCAAAATATTACCTTACCTGTCTTCAACTATACACACATATCAATTAATAATTTCAACAAGCTTCAGTCCCCGTCAAAATTTTGCTCACCTGACCCTTACCGTTGCGTCTAATTGCCTGCCAGTTTCGTCCAGTTTTCGTTGCAGCTCCGCTCTTTTTGATTGTAGCGCGATATTATATAACTTTCCCGATAAATCGGCTACTCAACACAAAAATAATTTTTCAATGCGAACCGGTAGTTCCTGAGATTACCGCGTTCAACCAAACAAACAAACTCTTCAGCTTTATAATATTAGTAGAGATATTAGAATATAAAAAATAAAAACATTGAAAAATATAAAAATATGTAGCCCTACGATAATGGGAACCGGGTCCAAGCTACCGGTCAGATCTCCAAAGTGAGGAACCTCCTAATACTGCGAGCCGGGTCCAGAAGAATTATAATTGGAACGATTAGGTACCTAGAATATACTTCTGTATGACAATAGTCATAAAACGCTGTCTATTTCAGACTGTGATAATGTGGTCCGTGCAACAAAATAACAAACATGTTATGTCACATAACACAATAATGTAACATCACGAAAGTAAAAGTTTTTTATAACAGGTAAGCATAGGAATATTACGCGTTGTAAGGAAATATAACGATGAAGATAGTTAAACATCAAAGACATGAATAAAATTAGAAAATTGATAAAGTAGCGATTATCCTTCAAATGACGACAATCTTTAATAATTACTATAACACTGTAACAAAATCAAACGTAAACAAAGAAGGACATAACACTTATTATACATACATACATAAAATCACGCCTTTTTCCCATGGGGGCAGGCAGAAACTACGGAACGCCACCTGCTACGATCCTTAATCACTCCTTTTGCCTCGTTTAAGTTCATACATCTGGTCATACACGCACGCCGGGTACTAGTGTGAAAGTAAACGATAAGAGTGTGGAACAAATAAGTGAGTTCGTATATTTAGGGAGTTGGTTTACAAGGGATGGAAATATTGATAAAGATGTGGAAAGAAGAGTAAATGTGGGAAATGAAGTAAATGGTGCTTTACTTGCGATTGTGACCAACCAGTTGATGTGCGATGTCGTGTGCTGGTGCCTACGCTTATGTATGGAAGTGAATGTTGGCTGTGGCAAAAGAAGCATGAAAGTAGAATAAATGCTGTGGAAATGCGTTCGTTGCGAAGCATGTGACTGTGAATGATAGGACGAGGAATGATGTGATTAGACAACGGTGCGGTGTAAAAGATGTAGTGACAAAAACTGAAAAGAGTGTCCTTAGATCGTTTGGTCATGTTGAGAGCATGAATGAAGGGCGGCTAACTCTTATTCTAACAGGTGATTATTACCTTAGAGTAATGTTGTGCTGCTTCTGTACAGTCGCCTTTTGTCCAATGTTTGTCTTCCATTCTTGCACTGATGATTAGTGCAGAAAAGGATGTAGGAGTTATGGGCCAAAAACGAGGGTCACGAGTTACACGTTGTATAACCTCATAACTCCCAGAGCCTTCTCTACTAATTACTGGCGATGGCGATTACTGAGTCCCTGGTAAAATAAAATTTGTAACAATTAGGTACCTAGGTATATTCTGCTGTATGACGCTAGTTACTTCGGCAAAGATGTTTATTCCAGACTGTGATAATGTGATCCATGCAACAAATATAACGATATAACATAGGAAACTAGCCTTTAATTTTCCCTTTTTTGAGCACAAACCTTCTCTCTAAAACAGGGGCCGTGATCCACAACGTGGGCCTAGTTTCCTCACGATTTTTTCTTCACCATTTTGAGAGCACCGGAGATGAACTATTCACACCAATCACTAATGAAAGTACCTGTCTGGGTTAGAACCTACGACCTACAACTCGTAAGTTGCGGCCATTAGCATTGGGCCACCACTGCTCTATGGCATATACATTCATACGACTAATAACATTATTAACTTAACACGATAATGTAACATCATATTCATAAACACAATATAACAGACACACAACGCGGTATTTCTATGCTTTGTTTTGTAACGAAAATATAATCATCTACGGGCTGGTTTTCAATCCTTTGATAAACAGACAGGTTTATTCATTAGATAGTAAAAAAATTGTTAAATATGCTTTTTTGTGGGTGGGAAATCGTCAAATTACGTCTCCCGCTATGGGCGGAGCGGGAAGGTCCTATCAGACCCCTTCAGTACTGCTGACATTTCTTTGAGGCGTGCGTGGAACACAACGCGCCGTCGCCCCAAGCCTGGTCCTTACCGGGCGGTGAGCTTTCCATTGCTCGCCGCCCGCAAGCACGCGCCAACGGTGGCCGGGAGTCTACAATGGACTACTGACGCTCGGGGCGTCTACCCTTGTGGCAGCTAGGGGCGTGAGGGCGCAGAGACTACCTGTCCCTCACGCACCTCGCCTCCTCCTTCGCGAGCATTACTGCTTATAGAATTGAGTGTCTGATCGTGATCCTGCAGATATAAGGGAGTTAACATTATCACTTACAAACTTTTATAATTATTATAACAGGTGATTATTACCTTAGAGTAATGATATGCTGCTACCGCACAGTCACCTTTTGTCCGATGTATGTCTTCCGTTCTTGCGCTGATGATTTGTGCAGCGAAATATCTGAGAGCTATGACTTCTGCACAAGGGTCATGAGTTACATGTTGCAGAACCCATAACTCCAAGACCCTTCGCTACTAAGTAGTGGCGGTGACGATCACTGTGTCCCTGGTAGAATAAAAATTGTAACAATGTGATAATGTGATCCGTGCAACAAATATAATGACGTAACATACAGAACCAACCATGTACCAGTCAAATTCTTATCACTACTCAATACCTTTATTGCATTCCACATGTAGGTAGCTATTCTTAGGTGGTGTATCTATCTTTTCAATATGGTTATATTTTTAGATTAATAAAATCGGAATAAAAATGAAAAAGATATGAATTAAAAACAAAAAGTAATACTTTAAACCTCATTTCCCGAAAGTACCATTTTGGCGCTTTAGCATTTTACCCTTTCCACTGACGTTATCAATTCTCAATACCTTTGTTGCATTTCACATGTAGCTATTCTTAGGTTGTGTACCTACTTTTAATTAGGTCATAAAATCAGTAGAAACCAATGTATCAATAGAATGCTGACTGAGTAACATTTGCACATTCTATTGCTGACAAAAGCTAATTTTTTGCCGGGGTAATTAATGCACAATGCTAGGCCATAATTTAAAAAACAAAGAAATAAAAAATAAATATATATTGCCTGTTCAAAACACCAAAACATAACAACAATCGAATGTTAATTATGAAAGACCTTATATGCATCACATTATTATGATATGCAACCGGTGCACTTATGAGCTTTTGTAGGAACAAATCGTGCATTTCTTGCTTCCTTTTCTCATCATTAACCAGATGTTCCATTTCAAGCTTGTGTTTTTCTTCTTTAAATTATAATTCTTTTCACACTTCTTCAAATGAAGACATTTGAAGCTGTACAGTTTCCAAAAGACCAAAACTTAATTCATCTTGTTTGGCACTTACGCTGGCTTTATTTACTGTGTCTGGTTTCAACACATTTGACACCCTTGTTTTCAAAGCTTTTAGGAGGCTTCTGTTCCATTTTTTTTTTCTGAAAATTTAAAATAATCATAACAGATCTTTTTAAAATATACTACACCCCTTAAAATTAAGCGTGAATCAATCGCTAGAATGCAATATGTTCAACAATAAAAAAAAAACTATAGTTATTGAACTATTCCTTTCTAATGTTGAAAACAAAGTAGGTTAAATGAACGTGTCTTCTTATAGATTTAATGGTAAAGTTTCAAGTTACCTTTATGTGGTTCATTGTCGTTCTTCATATGAAAAATGAATGACGCATCCATATCTGAAATCTCATAACAATGTAAGATGTGATGGTACACATTTCGGTTCGATTTACAAGACGAGTACCTACCAGGTATATTGACACTGACATCTTGGATGATATCGTCTGCTCCATTATTTTCTTCAGCATTCATATGTTTTGTTTCCTAGACGTCCATCAAATGGATGTCGCAGATAGATTGTGGTACTAAAAAATGTTTTAAAAGGTGAGTATCTTATGTTAGACACATAGATTTTTCATTTACTAGTAGGTACCTACCCCGTTGACTTGAACGACTATCATGATGAGCTTCGAGTCCTTTCATATTAGAGCATTATTATATTAATAAAATTTTCTTCCATGTCAATGAATCCAGGAGCATTCGAAAAGGCCCTTCCTGTTCTGTATATCTGCTGTCTTTGGACAGAGGATTTCTTTTTTGTACTATTTTAATTTCTTCATATTTTTTACTACAATATTTTACAAAAGCGTTCAGTTGTTGAGATTCCACATGGTAGAAGGAAATTTATGTTTTCTTCCATGTAGATTCTTTGTCTTTGTTTGTAACGGCGTTAGTCTTTTTATTTTCTTTTATTTGCTTATGCCCCTCCACTAAACTCACAAGTAATTGTACCTCAGTATTATTAAAGTTTGTTGAGTCTTCCCTTTTTTCTGTTTTCCATTATTTCCACCAAATTCACAAACAAAAATACCATACGGCCAAACCCAAAACCTCGAAACGTATCTCGTCTCAGTCAAAGGGAGTAGGCCATAATGATACAGATACAAACGAGGACATGCTTGTTTCCTTACGAAATTTCCTTTTACCTATTGAGAATTCAGCTATCTAGAATATACTTCTGTATGTGATTAGTAACTAATGCAACGCTATTTTAGACTGTGATAATGTGATGCATGCAATAAATTAATAACAAACATGTTATGTCATTTTACACAATAATGTAACATCACGAAGGTAAAAGTTTTTATTACAGGCAAGCATAATAACAATACGCGTTGTAAGTAAATATAATGACGTAGATATTAATCATCAGTGATATTAATAAAATTAGTAAATGTATAAAGTAGCAAAAATTCTTCAAATTTATGTAAGTATATTAACACAGTTACAAAAATTAATCATTAGCTAAAACGACAAAATTGTTACAATAGATGATTATTACCGTACAGTAATGATGTGCTGCTTCTGTACAGTCGCCTTTTGTCCAATGTTTGTCGACCGTTCTTGTGCTGATGATTTGTGCAGCGAAGGATCTTAAGATCATTGTCCGGAATGTGTGTCATGAGCTACATCATTCGGAACTAATGATCTTCAGAACCTTCGCCACTAAGTAGTGGCGTTGGAGATCACTATGTCCCTGGTTGAATAAATTTGTGCAGCAAAGGATCCAAGAGTTATGGCTTCTACACGAGGGCTATGAGTTACACGTTGTAGAATCTCATAACTCCCAAATCCTTCACCACTAAGTAGTGGCGATGGAGGAGATCACTGTGTCCCTGGATGAATAAAATTTCTAATGATTAGGTACCTAGGTATATGCTGCTGTATGACGCTAGTAACTGCGGCAAAGTTGTTTATTTCAGATTGTGATAATGTGATCCGTGCAACAAATACAACGAAATAACATAGAAAACTAGCCTTTAATTTCCCATTTTCTGAGCACAAACCTCTTTTCTGAAACACCGGCAACACAAGCCGTAATCCACAACGTGGGCCCAGTTTCCTCACGATTTTTTCTTCACCGTTTTGAGAGCACCGGTGATGAACTATTCACACCATTCACTAATGAAAGTAACTGTCTGGGTTAGAACCTACGACCTACAACTCGTAAGTTGCGGCCATTAGTACTGGGCCACCACTGCTCTATGGCATATACATTCATACGACTAATAACATTATTAACTTAACACGATAATGTAACATCATATTTATAAACACAATATAACAGACACACAACGCGGTATTTCTATGCTTTGTCTTGTAACGAAAACATAATCATAAACAGACAGGTTTATTCGTTAGATAGTAAAAAAATTGTTGTTCAATCGTCAAATAGGCTTTTTTTGTGGGTGGGAAATCGTCAAATAACGTCTCTCTCTCTCTCTGGGTGGAGCGGGAGGGCGTGTCAGACTTTTACTGACTAAAACCCACCCGTGTTCCTTCAGTTGCCCATATGCCAGGGCCCCGGAATCTCTCTCGAACAAATCTCGCGACCCTGGCAGTCATCGGTCCTAGCAGACCCCTTCAGTACTGCTGACATCTCTTTGAGGCGTGTGTGGAACACAACGCGCCATCGACCCAAGCCTGCACCCAAATTGCGAAACGCACAATTTATCAGGATCTGAATGGGATTGAGGATTATTTCTAAACCATTGCGTCATTTGTTCGAATAAATTGTCGGCTCAGCAACGTAAATAACGCAATTAAGTTTGTTTAACTATGAATTTTGAACCAATTCCTACTGATAAAAAGTTCCGCAATTACCCCTCTGGTCCTTACCGGGCGGTGAGCTTTCCATTGCTCGCTGCCTTGGGTAATACGATACGCCTTGGTAAGACTGTTTATTACACTTTATGGCTTTTGTCGACCTGTAACAATTGTCAAAGATTTATAAATTACAGCCGGGACCAACAGCTTAACGTGCTTTCTGAGGCTCGGAACGGTGTTGGGATGTAATTAAAGAACATGATAACTCCCAGAAACTTCGCTACTAAGTAGTGGCGGAAACGATCATTGTGTCTCGAGTAGGACTAAAATGGTAACAATTAGGTACCTAAAATATACTACTGTATGTCATTAGTAACTATTGCAACGCTGTCAATTTCAGACGGTGATAACGTGATCCGTGCAACAAATGAACACCAAAGATGTTTCGTCACATTACACAATAATGGAACATCACGAAAGTAAAAGTTATTATTATGTGCAAGCATAATCGTCACATATAGAATTGAGTGTCTGATCGTGATCCTGCAAATATAAGGGGGTTAATATTGACACTTACAAACTTTTATATTTATTATTACAGGTGATTATTACCTTAGAGTAATGATGTGCTGCTACCGCACAGTCACCTTTTGTCCAATGTATGTCTTCCGTTCTTGCGCTGATGATTTGTGCAGCGAAATATCTGAGAGCTATGACTTCCGCACAAGGGTCATGAGTTACTTGTTGCAGAAGCCATAACTCCAAGACCCTTCGCCACTAAGTAGTGGCGGTGACGATCACTGTGTCCCTGGTAGAATAAAAATTGTAACAATGTGATAATGTGATCCCTGCAACAAATATAATGACGTAACATACAGAACCAACCATGTACCAGTCAAATTCTTATCACTACTCAATACCTTTATTGCATTCCACATGTAGCTATTCTAAGGTGGTGTGCCTATCTTTTCAAAATGGTTATATTTTTAGATTAATAAAATCGGAATAAAAATGAAAAAGATATGAATTAAAAACAAAAAGTAATACTTTAAACCTCATTTCCCGAAAGTACCATTTTGGCGCTTTAGCATTTTACCCTTTCCACTGACGTTATCAATTCTCAATACCTTTATTGCATTCCACATGTAGGTATTCTTAGGTGGTAAACCTACTTTTAATTAGATCATAAAATCAGTAGAAACCAATGTATCATTAGAAAGCTGATTGAGTAACATTTGCACATTCTATTGCTGACAAAAGCCAATGTTTTGCCGGGGTAACACAGTGTACGTTACCACCGTTGCCGGGGTAATTAATGTACACTGCTAGGCCATAATTTAATAAATAATAGTTTAAAAAAACTAAAAAACACGCTTCCATTGAAAACCAAACTAAAAAGTACAAAATAATGGAAAAAAAGCGTGGGGTGCTTTTTAAGGTATTTTTTATTGATATCAGGCACCCCACGCTTTTTTTCCATTATTTTGTACTTTTTAGTTTGGTTTTCAATGGAAGCGTGTTTTTTAGTTTTTTTAAACTATTATTTATTTTCTATTTTTAGGGTGTTTCGAATTTTGAGACGTTTGTCAGCGTAGTTTGTGACAGTTTTTTTGCTGTCCTGGTAATCCTGGCAAGGATAATGGCACAAATTTATGAAATTATTGCATGGTCATCGGTCCTTGACAAGTGTGCAAAGTTTGAATGAAATCTGGTCGTTTAAAGTGGGTCAAAATCGCGCTATAAGGAGTCGGTTACAAACAAACATACAAATATACAAACATACAAGTGAAGCTAATATAATGCGTGTAAAAAAACAAAGAAATAAAAAAGAAATATTTATTGCGTCTTCAAATCACCAAAAAATTTAGAACAATCGAAAGTTAATTATGAAAGACCTTATATGTATCACATTATTATGATATGCAACCGGTGCACTTATGAACTTTTGTAGGAACAAATCGTGCACAATCGTGCAGCAATCGTGTGTTCTTGCTTCCTTTTCTCATCATAAGCCAGACGTTCCATTTTAAGCTTGTATTCTTCTTCTTTAAATTATAATTCTTTTCAGTCTTCATTTAATAATAATAATAATGCTGGATAGACTATAAGAAGGCCTATGACTCGGTGCCACATACCTGGCTCAAGAGGGTGCTGGAGTTGTACAAAGTAGATACAACGCTGCGCACCTTCTTGATATCATGTATGGGGCAGTGGAGGACAGTCCTTCGCTATCCAGGATGTCGAAATATCCAGAGGAATAGCGAACCGATAAGGATTGAGCGAGGTATATTCCAGGGCGATAGTTTGAGTCCACTTTGGTTCTGCCTAGCCATGAATCCTCTTAGCACACTGCTGGAGGATTCAGGTATAGGTTATCGATTGAGGAGAGGTGGTCAGGTTATATCTCACCTCCTCTACATGGATGACCTAAAACTCTTTGCCCCCAATAATTTGCAACTGATGGAGCTACTGAAAGTAACTGAAACCTTCAGTAGCGCCATCAGGATGGAATTTGGTGTGGACAAATGTGCGGTCATGCATGTAAAGCGAGGGGAGATTGTGGAATCCGTGGGAACCCAACTCTCGGATTCCATACACCTAAGATCCCTTTCCCCAATCGACACATACAAGTATTTGGGTATGTCGGAAGCGTTAGGCATCAACACTGCTGACATGAAACAATCGTTGAGGGAGCGCTTCTTTGGCCGCCTGAATAAAGTATTAAAAAGTCTTTTATCAGGCGGAAACAAGGTGCGCGCCTTCAACGGTTGGGTCATGCCGGTTTTGATGTACTCTTTCGGCATACTCAAATGGACTCAGACGGAACTTGACGCCCTGGATAGACGGGTCCGCACACTGCTGACCGCAAATCGAATGCATCACCCACGGTCATCGGTGATGAGACTGTATATCCCGCGGAAGTGCGGAGGTCGAGGTTTTTTGAATGCTAAGACCCTGCACAACCGTGAGGTATGCAGTCTCCGGGAATACTTCCTAGAAGCCGACGTGGGGATGCACCGAGATGTGGTCTCAGTGGACAAGAGCCTCACCCCGCTCTCCTTGGCTATCGAGAACTGGCGCAAACCTAAAGTATTAGATACTAATGACCGCATGGAGGTATGGAAAAGCAAGGAGCTTCACGGGCGCTTTTACCGGGTCCTACATGGATCCGATGTAGACCTCTTAGCGTTCGTATCCTGGTTACGTTTCGGAGACCTATTTGGAGAAACCGAAGGTTTTGTCTTTGCGATTATGGACGAAGTTATGATGACAAATAACTACCGGAAATATATTGTGAAGGATGGCACGGTTGACATCTGTCGGGCATGCCACCGTCCGGGTGAATCAATCCGACACATTATTTCTGGCTGTTCTTGTTTGGCTAACGGAGACTACTTGCATAGACACAACCTTGTAGCCAGGATTATCCACCAGCAACTTGCTCTGAAATACGGCCTTGTGGAATCAGAAGTACCATATTATAGGTATGTGCCCGACCCAGTTCTTGAAAATGGCAATATCACGTTGTATTGGGATCGATCTATCATCACTGATAGGACTATTGTTGCCAATAAGCCGGATATAGTGGTGATAGATCGATTAGAGCGTCGCACAATGATTGTTGATATAGCGGTCCCGCATGACGAGAACCTCGTGAAAGCTGAAAAAGATAAGCAGATGAAGTATCTTGACTTGGCTCGCGAGGTTGTCGACATGTGGGATGTGGATACGGCAGTCATTGTGCCGATAGTCGTTACGGCCAATGGCATAATAGCCAAGAGCCTCGATCAACATCTCAGGAGGCTCTCGTTAGGCAGCTGGATCAAGGGCCTGATCCAGAAAGCAGTAATTCTGGACACGGCGCGTATTGTTAGGAGGTTCCTCTCTCAGCAGCCCTGACCACCGGTAGCTTGGACCCTGTTCCCGATACCGGTGGGCTACTATTTTTTATATTTTTAAATGTTTTCTTATATCTTTTTTATATTTTAATATTTAAAAATGTAATTAATATGTATTTAAATGAAATAAAGGAAATAATAATATAATCGCTGTCCCTCATGACGAGAATCTCGTGAAAGTTGAACAAGATAAAAAAATCAAGTATCTTGACTTAGCACACGAGGTTGTCGACATGTGGGACGTGGATTCTGCAATCATTGTACCGATAATTGTTACAGTAAATGGGCTAATAGCGAAGAGCCTCGACCAACACCTCAGGAGGCTCTCACTGAGCGCATGGGTCAAGGGCTTGATTCAGAAGGCAGTACTCCTGGACACGGCACGCATTGTCAGGAGGTTCCTCTCTCTAGAGCCCTGACCACCGGCAGCTTGGACCCTGCTCCCGATGCCGATGGGTCACTATTTTTTATATTTTTAAATGTTTTTGTAAGATTTTTGTAAAAATATTTAAAAATATACTCAATATGTTAGAAAATGAATAAAAGAATAATAATAATATTCTTTATTTACGGACAACAGTTTCCAAAAGACCAAAACTCAATTCATCTTGTTTTGCACTAACGCTGGCTTTATTTACTGTATCTGGTTTCAACACATTTGACACCCTTGTTTTCAAAGCTTTTAGGTGTCATTTGTCCTATTTGTTTTCTGAAAACAAAAAAATAATAATTAAAGTACAGATCTTCATTAGGCTACATTAAAAAAAAAACTACACTCCTTAAAATTAAGTGTGTTCTACAAGTACTCACCCGCCTGAATGCAGTAGGTTTAGCAATAAAAGACATCAACTATATTTATTGTACCATTCTTTTCTAATGTAGAAATCAAGTAGGTTAAATGAACCTGTCTTCCAATATATTTAATGCTAAAGATTCAAGTTACCTTTATGTGGTTCATTGTCGTTCTTCATATCAAAAATGAATGACGCATCCATATCTGAAATCTCATACCAATGTAAGATGTGATGGTACACATTTTGGTTCGATTTACAAGACGAGTACCTACCAGGTATATAGACACTGATATCTTGGGTGATATCGTCTGCTCCATTATTTTCTTCAGCATCCTTATGTTTTGTTTCCTCTACGTCCATCAAATGGATGTCGCTGATAGATAGTGGTACTGAAAAGTTATTGAAAACGTCAGTCTTTTTTATGTTAGACACATTATAGATATTTAATATACTGGTAGGTACCTACCACTTTGTATTGTATCTCTACTATGTTTCGAGCCCTTTTATATACGAGCATATGCGAATGACCTTTTCTCCGATGTTGGTATTTTTTGTAAATCTCCTGTCTTTGAACAGAGGTGTTATTTTTTTAACCATTTCTAATTCCTTCATATTTTTAACCATAACATCTTCCAAAAGCCCTCAGTTCTTGAGATTCCACATGGTAGAAGGCAATTTCTATTTTCTTCCATGCAGATTCTTTGTCATTGTTTGTCACGGCGTCAGTCTTTTTTTCTATTACTTGCTTATGCCTCTCCACTAATAAACTACAACTAAAATTTGCCGAACGTATTATAGAGTTAACATTTTCACTTACAAACTTTTATAATTATTATAACAGGTGATTATTACCTTAGAGTAATGTTGTGCTGCTACGGCACACTCACCTTTTGTCCAATGTATGTTTTTCGCTCTTGCGCTGATGATTTGTGTAGCAAAACATCTGAGAGCTATGACTCCTGCACAAGGGTCATGAGTTACTTGTTGCAGAACCCATAACTCCCAGACCCTTCGCCACTAAGTAGTGGCGATGACGATCACTGTGTCCCTGGTAGAATAAAAAATTTAACAACGTGATAATGTGATCCGTGCAACAAATATAATGACGTAACATACATAACTTACTGGAAGACGGAGCGTTGGAAGGCCTCCCACAAGATGGACCGATGACCTGGTGAAGGCCGCAGGAATACGCTGGATGCGGGAAGAATTAAAATTGGAAGGATTAGGTACCTAGAATATACTTCTGTATGACATTAGTAACAACTGCAACGCTGTCTATTTCAGACTGTGATAATGTGGTCCGTGCAACAAAATAACAAACATGTTATGTCACATAACACAATAATGTAACATCACGAAAGTAAAAGTTTTTTATAACAGGTAAGCATAGGAATATTACGCGATGTAAGGAAATATAATGATGAAGATAGTTAAACATCAAAGACATGAATAAAATTAGAAAATCGATAAAGTAGCGATAATTCTTCAAATGACGACAATCTTTAATAATTATTATAATACTGTAACAAAATCAAACGTAAACAAAGAAGGACAAAATACGTATTATACATACATACATAAAATCACGCCTTTTTCCCATGGGGGTAGGCAGAAACTACGGAACGCCACCTGCTACGATCCTTACATACTCCTTTTGCCTCGTTTAAGTTCATACATCTGGTCATACACGCACACCGATTACTAGTGTGAAAATAAACGATAAGAGTGTGGAACAAATAAGTGAGTTCTTATATTTAGGGAGTTGGTTTACAAGGGATGGAAATATTGATAAAGATGTGGAAAGAAGAGTAAATGCGGGAAATGAAGTAAATGGTGCTCTACTTGCAATTGTGACCAACCAGTTGATGTGCGATGTCGTGTGCTGGTGCCTACGCTTATGTATGGAAGTGAATGTTGGCTGTGGCAAAAGAAGCATGAAAGTAGAATAAATGCTGTGGAAATGCGTTCGTTGCGAAGCATGTGACTGTGAATGATAGGACGAGGAATGATGTGATTAGACAACGGTGCGGTGTAAAAGATGTAGTGACAAAAACTGAAAAGAGTGTCCTTAGATCGTTTGGTCATGTTGAGAGCATGAATGAAGGGCGGCTAACTCTTATTCTAACAGGTGATTATTACCTTAGAGTAATGTTGTGCTGCTTCTGTACAGTCGCCTTTTGTCCAATGTTTGTCTTCCATTCTTGCACTGATGATTAGTGCAGCAAAGGATGTAAGAGTTATGGGCCATAAACGAGGGTCACGAGTTACACGTTGTATAACCTCATAACTCCCAGACCCTTCGCTACTAATTACGGGCGATGGCGATTACTGGGTCCCTGGTAAAATAAAATTTGTAACAATTAGGTACCTAGGTATATGCTGCTGTATGACGCTAGTAACTTCGGCAAAGATGTTTATTTCAGACTGTGATAATGTGATCCATGCAACAAATAGGTCCTTACCGGGCGGTGAGCTTTCCATTGCTCGCTGCCCGCAAGCTCGCGCCAACGGTGGCCGGGAGTCTGCAATGGACTACTAACGCTCGGGGCGTCGACTACTCCTGCGGCGGCTAGGGGCGTGAGGGCGCAGAGACTACCTCTCCCTCACGCGCCTCACCACCTCCTTCGCGAGCAGTACTGCTTATAGAATTGAGTGTCTGATCGTGATCCTGCAGATATAAGGGAGTTAACATTATCACTTACAAACTTTTATAATTATTATAACAGGTGATTATTACCTTAGAGTAATGATGTGCTGCTACCGCACAGTCATCTTTTGTCCAATTAATGTCCTCCGTTCTTGCGCTGATGATTTGTGCAGCGAAACATCTGAGAGCTATGACTCCTGCACAAGGGTCATGAGTTACTTGTTGCAGAACCCATAACTCCCAGACCCTTCGCCACTAAGTAGTGGCGATGCGGATCACTGTGTCCCTGGTAAAATATTTTTTTTAACAATGTGATAATGTGATCCGTGCAACAAATATAATGACGTAACAAACATAACCAACCATGTACCAGTCAAATTCTTATCACTACTCAATACCTTTATTGCATTCCATATGTAGCTATTCTTAGGTGTAAAAAAAAAATGGTTATATTTTTAGATTAAAAAAATCGGAATAAAAATGAAAAAGATATGAATTAAAAACAAAAAGTAATACTTTAAACCTCATTTCCCGAAAGTACCATTTTGGCGCTTTAGCATTTTACCCTTTCCACTGACGTTATCAATTCTCAATACCTTTGTTACATTTCACATGTAGCTATTCTTAGGTTGTGTACCTACTTTTAATTAGATCATAAAATCAGTAGAAACCAATGTATCAATAGAATGCTGACTGAGTAACATTTGCACATTCTATTGCTGACAAAAGCTAATTTTTGCCGGGGTAATTAATGCACAATGCTAGGCCATAATTTAAAAAACCAAGAAATAAATATTTATTGCCTCTTCAAAACACCAAAACATCACAACAATCGATTGTTAATTATGAAAGACCTTACATGTATCACATTATTATGATATGCAACCGGTGCACTTATGAACTTTTGTAGGAACAAATCGTGCACAATCGTGCAGCAATCGTGTATTCTTGCTTCCTTTTCTCATCATAAGCCAGACGTTCCATTTTAAGCTTGTGTTCTTCTTCTTTAATTTAGAATTCTTTTCGGACAGTCTTCATTTGAAGCTGTACAGTTTCCAAAAGACCAAAACTTAATTCATCTTGTTTGGCACTAACGCTGGCTTTATTTACTGTGTCTAGTTTCAACACATTTGACACTAGGAGGCTTCTGTTCCATTTTTTTTCTGAAAATTTAAAATAATCATAACAGATCTTTTTAAAATATACTACACCCCTTAAAATTAAGCGTGAATCAATCGCTAATCGCTAGAATGCAATATGTTCAACAATAAAATAAAAACTATAGTTATTGAACTATTCCTTTCTAATGTTGAAAACAAAGTAGGTTAAATGAACGTGTCTTCTTATAGATTTAATGGTAAAGTTTCAAGTTACCTCTATGTGGTTCATAGTCGTTCTTCATATGAAAAATGAATGACGCATCCATATCTGAAATCTCATAACAATGTAAGATGAGATGGTACACATTTTGGTTCGATTTACAAGACGAGTACCTACCAGGTATATTGACACTGACATCTTGGGTGATATCGTCTGCTCCATTATTTTCTTCAGCATTCATATGTTTTGTTTCCTAGACGTCCATCAAATGGATGTCGCAAATAGATTGTGGTACTAAAAAATGTTTTAAAAGGTGAGTATCTTATGTTAGACACATAGATTTTTCATTTACTAGTAGGTACCTACCCCGTTGACTTGAACGACTATCATGATGAGCTTCGAGTCCTTTCATATTAGAGCATTATTATATTAATAAAATTTTCTTCCATGTCAATGAATCCAGGAGCATTCGAAAAGGCCCTTCCTGTTCTGTATATCTGCTGTCTTTGGACAGAGGATTTCTTTTTTGTACTATTTTAATTTCTTCATATTTTTTACTACAATATTTTACAAAAGCGCTCAGTTGTTGAGATTCCACATGGTGGGAAAGAAATTTATATTTTCTTCCATGTAGATTCTTTGTCTTTGTTTGTAACGGCGTTAGTCATTTTATTTTCTTTTATTTGCTAATGCCCCTCCACTAAACTCACAAGTAATTGTACTTCAGTATTATTAAAGTTTGTTGAGTCTTCCCTTTTTTCTGTTTTCCATTATTTCCACCAAATTCACAAACAAAAATACCATACGGCCAAACCCAAAACCTCGAAACGTATCTCGTCTCAGTCAAAGGGAGTAGGCCATAATGATACAGATACAAACGAGGACATGCTTGTTTCCTTACGAAATTTCCTTTTACCTATTGAGAATTCAGCTATCTAGAATATACTTCTGTATGTGATTAGTAACTAATGCAACGCTATTTTAGACTGTGATAATGTGATGCATGCAATAAATTAATAACAAACATGTTATGTCATTTTACACAATAATGTAACATCACGAAGGTAAAAGTTTTTATTACAGGCAAGCATAATAACAATACGCGTTGTAAGTAAATATAATGACGTAGATATTAATCATCAGTGACATTAATAAAATTAGTAAATGTATAAAGTAGCAAAAATTCTTCAAATTTATGTAAGTATATTAACACAGTTACAAAAATTAATCATTAGCTAAAACGACAAAATTGTTACAATAGATGATTATTACCGTACAGTAATGATGTGCTGCTTCTGCACAGTCGCCTTTTGTCCAATTTTTGTCGACCGTTCTTGTGCTGATGATTTGTGCAGCGAAGGATCTTAAGATCATTGTCCGGAATGTGTGTCATGAGCTACATCATTCGGAACTAATGATCTTCAGAACCTTCGCCACTAAGTAGTGGCGTTGGAGATCACTATGTCCCTGGTTGAATAAATTTGTGCAGCAAAGGATCCAAGAGTTATGGCTTCTACACGAGGGCTATGAGTTACACGTTGTAGAACCTCATAACTCCCAAATCCTTCACAACTAAGTAGTGGCGATGGAGATCACTGTGTCCCTGGTTGAATAAAATTTCTAACAATTAGATACCTAGGTATATGCTGCTGTATGACGCTAGTAACTGCGGCAAAGTTGTTTATTTCAGATTGTGATAATGTGATCCGTGCAACAAATATAACGAAATAACATAGAAAACTAGCCTTTAATTTTCCATTTTCTGAGCACAAACCTCTTTTCTGAAACACCGGCAACACAGGCCGTAATCCACAACGTGGGCCCAGTTTCCTCACGATTTTTTCTTCACCGTTTTTGAGAGCACCGGAGATGAACTATTCACACCAATCACTAATGAAAGTACCTGACTGGGTTAGAACCTACGACCTAGAACTCGTAAGTTGCGGCCATTGGCACTGGGCCACCACTGCTCTATGGCAGTGTTTTTCAATCTGTGGGTCGTGACCCCGAAGGGGGTTGCGAAGCCTTACTCGGGGGGTCGCCGGCTGAAAGAAAAAGGCAAGGTTCTAAGTACTACACTACAAAAACAAAGTACTTTTACTAAAAGTTAACAGCCGACTTCTTAAAACCATATACAATGCATAAATTTGAAGCAAGATTTTTTACGAGTACTAAAATTTGACCAAGGTTTTGAGATGTTTTCTCTTTGACACTACACATGTAGCTCTTATCAATAAGCCAGGCCGTGACACTTACACATATATCGCACCCCTAGATCTAAAGGGAACTAACTCCAAATTTTTAATTTTTCAGTTATGCACTCTGTCATTTCAATACCTATCGACCAATAAACCAGATTCAAAACTATTTCCATTATATGGAGTCGAATATTGGAAATAGTTTTGAATCTGGTTTATTGGTCGATAGTTATTGAAATGACAGACTCGAAGGTATGCATTACTGAAAAATTAAGAATTTTGAGTTAGTTCCCTTTAGATCCTAGGGGTGCGATATGTCCATATCATAAAAATTACTGAACCGATTGTGATGAAAGTTGTTCCCTAAGTTGAAGTAAATGTATCATAAACGTAGTCTTTTAATTAAATAATTTCTTTGTCTTTCTGTGACACAAGGGGGTCGCCGGAATTTTTCAACTTGTAAAGGGGTCGCGAATTCAAAAAGATTGAAAAACACTGCTCTATGGCATATACATTCATACGACTAATAACATTATTAACTTAACACGATAATGTAACATCATATTCACAAACACAATATAACAGACACACAACGCGGTATTTCCATGCTTTGTCTTGTAACGAAAACATAATCATAAACAGACAGGTTTATTCGTTAGATAGAAAAAAATTTTTGTTCAATCGTCAAATAGGCTTTTTTTGTGGGTTGGAAATCGTCAAATGACGTCTCCCGCTCTGGGTAGAGCGGGAGGGCGTGTCAGACTTTTACTGACTAAAACCCACCCGTCTGCCTTCAGTTGCCCATATGCCAGGGCCCCGGAATCTCTCTTGAACAAATGTCGCGACCCTGGCAGTCATCGATTCTAGCAGACCCCTTCAGTACTGCTGACATCTCTTTGAGGCGTGTGTGGAACACAACGCGCCATCGACCCAAGCCTGCACCCAAATTGCGAAACGCACAATTTATCAGGATCTGAATGGGATTGAGGATTATTTCTAAACCATTGCGTCATTTGTTCGAATAAATTGTCGGCTCAGCAATGTAAATAACGCAATTAAGTTTGTTTAACTATGAATTTTGAACCAATTTCTACCGATAAAAAGTTCCGCAATTACCCCTCTGGTCCTTACCGAGCGGTGAGCTTTCCATTGCTCGCTGCCTTGGGTAATACGATACGCCTAGGTAAGACTGTTTATTACACTTTATGGCTTTTGTCGACCTGTAACAATTGTCAAAGATTTATAAATTACAGCCGGGACCAACAGCTTAACGTGCTTTCTGAGGCACGGAACGGTGTTGGGATGTAATTAAAGAACATGATAACTCCCAGAAACTTCGCTACTAAGTAGTGGCGGAAACGATCATTGTGTCTCGAGTAGGACTAAAATGGTAACAATTAGGTACCTAGAATATACTACTGTATGTCATTAGTAACTATTGCAACGCTGTCAATTTCAGACGGTGATAACGTGATCCGTGCAACAAATGAACACCAAGGATGTTTCGTCACATTACACAATAATGGAACATCACGAAAGTAAAAGTTATTATTATGTGCAAGCATAGTCGTCACATATAGAATTGAGTGTCTGATCGTGATCCTGCAAATATAAGGGGGTTAACATTGACACTTACAAACTTTTATAATTATTATAACAGGTGATTATTACCTTAGAGTAATGATGTGCTGCTACCGCACAGTCACCTTTTGTCTAATGTATGTCTTCCGTTCTTGCGCTGATGATTTGTGCAGCGAAATATCTGAGAGCTATGACTTCTGCACAAGGGTCATGAGTTACTTGTTGCAGAAGCCATAACTCCAAGACCCTTCGCTACTAAGTAGTGGCGGTGACGATCACTGTGTGCCTGGTAGAATAAAAATTGTAACAATGTGATAATGTGATCCGTGCAACAAATACAATGACGTAACATATATAACTTACTGGAAGACGGAGCGTTGGAAGGCCTCCCACAAGATGGACCGATGACCTGGTGAAGGCCGCAGGAATACGTTGGATGCGGGAAGAATTAAAATTGGAACGATTAGGTACCTAGAATATACTTCTGTATGACATTAGTAAAAACTGCAACGCTGTCTATTTCAGACTGTGATAATGTGGTCCGTGCAACAAAATAATAAACATGTTATGTCACATAACACAATAATGTAACATCACGAAAGTAAAAGTTTTTTATAACAGGTAAGCATTGGAATATTACGCGTTGTAAGGAAATATAATGATGTAGATAGTTAAACATCAAAGACATGAATAAAATTAGAAAATCGATAAAGTAGCGATAATTCTTCAAATGACGACAATCTTTAATAATTATTATAACACTGTAACAAAATCAAACGTAAACAAAGAAGGACAAAACACTTATTATACATACATACATAAAATAACTCCTTTTTCCCATGGGGGTAGGCAGAAACTACAGAACGCCACCTGCTACGATCCTTACATACTCCTTTTGCCTCGTTTAAGTTCATACATCTGGTCACACACGCACGCCGGGTACTAGTGTGAAAATAAACGATAAGAGTGTGGAACAAATAAGTGAGTTCGTATATTTGGGGAGTTGGTTTACAAGGGATGGAAATATTGATAAAGATGTGGAAAGAAGAGTTAATGCGGGAAATAAAATGAATGGTGCTCTACATGTGATTGTGACCAACCAGTTGATGTGCGATGTCGTGTGCTGGTGCCTACGCTTATGTATGGAAGTGAATGTTAGGTGTGGCAAAAAAAGCATGAAAGTAGAATAAATGCTGTGGAAATGCGTTCCTTGCGAAGCGTGTGACTGTGAATGATAGGACGAGGAATGATGTGATTAGACAACGGTGCGGTTTAAAAGAAGATGTAGTGACAAAAACTGAAAAGAGTATCCTTAGATCGTTTGGTCATGTTGAGAGCATAAATCAAGGGCGGCTAACTCTTATTCTAACAGGTGATTATTACCTTAGAGTAATGTTGCGCTGCTTCTGCACAGTCACCTTTTGTCCAATGTTTGTCTTCCATTCTTGCACTGATGATTAGTGCAGCAAAGGATGTGAGAGTTATGGGCCATAAACGAGGGTCACGAGTTACACGTTGTATAACCTCATAACTCTCAGACCCTTCGCTACTAATTACTGGTGATGGCGATTACTGAGTCCCTGGTAGAATAAAATTTGTAACAATTAGGTATATGCTGCTGTATGACGCTAGTAACTTCGGCAAAGATGTTTATTTCAGACTGTGATAATGTGATCCGTGCAACAAATATAACGATATAACATAGAAAACTAGCCTTTAATTTTCCCTTTTTTGAGCACAAACCTCCTCTCTGAAACAGGGGCCGTGATCCACAACGTGGGCCCGGTTTCCTCGCGATTTTTTCTTCACCCTTTTGAAAGCACCGGAGATGAACTATTCACACCAATCACTAATGAAAGCACCTGTCTGGGTTAGAACCTACGACCTACAACTCGTAAGTTGCGGCCATTAGCACTGGGCCACCACTGCTATATGGCATATACATTCATACGACTAATAACATTATTAACTTAACACGATAATGTAACATCATATTTATAAACACAATATAACAGACACACAACACGGTATTTCTATGCTTTGTTTTGTAACTAAAATATAATCATCTACGGGCCGGTTTTCAATCCTTTGTTAAAAAGGAAGAGGAAAAGACAGACAGGTTTATTATTTTTTATTTTATTATTTATTTTTATTTATTATTATTAGATAGTAAAAAATCTGTTGTTCAATCGTCAAATAGGTTTTTTTTGTGGGTGGGAAATCGTCAAATGACGTCTCCCACTATAGGCGGCGCGGAAGGGGCATGTCAGACTTTAAAACTCACCCGTGTTCCTTCAGTTGCTCATATGCCAGGGCCCCGATATCTCTCTCGAACAAATCTCGCGACCCTGGCAGGCATCGGTCCTATCAGACCCCTTCAGTATTGCTGACATTTCTTTGAGTCGTGCGTGGAACACAACGCGCCGTCGCCCCAAGCCTGGTCCTTACCGGGCTGTGAGCTTTCCATTGCTCGCTGCCCGCAAGCTCGCGCCAACGGTGGCCGAGAGTCTGCAATGGACTACTGACGCTCGGGGCGTCTACTCCTGCGGCGGCTAGGGGCGTGAGGGCGCAGAGACTACCTCTCCCTCACGCGCCTTGCCTCCTCCTTCGCGAGCATTACTGCTTATAGAATTGAGTGTCTGATCGTGATCCTGCAGATATAAGGGAGTTAACATTATCACTTACAAACTTTTATAATTATTATAACAGGTGATTATTACCTTAGAGTAATGATGTGCTGCTACCGCACAGTCATCTTTTGTCCAATTTATGTCCTCCGTTCTTGCGCTGATGATTTGTGCAGCGAAACATCTGAGAGCTATGACTCCTGCACAAGGGTCATGAGTTACTTGTTGCAGAACCCATAACTCCCAGACCCTTCGCCACTAAGTAGTGGCGATGCGGATCACTGTGTCCCTGGTAGAATAATTTTTTTAACAATGTGATAATGTGATCCGTGCAACAAATATAATGACGTAACATACATAACCAACCATGTACCAGTCAAATTCTTATCACTACTCAATACCTTTATTGCATTCCACATGTAGGTAGGTAGCTATTCTTAGGTGGTGTACCTATCTTTTCAATATGGTTATATTTTTAGATTAATAAAATCGGAATAATAATGAAAAAGATATGAATTAAAAACAAAAAGTAAGCATTTACCACGCTTTAGCATTTTACCCTTTCCACTGACGTTATCAATTCTCAATACCTTAATTGCATTCCACATATAGGTATTCTCAGGTGGTATAACTACTTTTAATTAGATCATAAAATCAGTAGAAACCAATGTATCAATAGAATGCTGACTGAGTAACATTTGCACATCTCTCTGTTGCTGACAAAAGCCAATTTTTTGCCGCGGTAATTAATGCACACTACTAGGCCATAATTAAAATTAAAAAAAAAAAACAAAGAAATAACAAAAAATATTTATTGCCTCTTCAAAACACCAAAACATAACAACAATCGAATGTTAATTATGAAAGACCTTATATGCATCACATTATTATGATATGCAACCGGTGCACTTATGAGCTTTTGTAGGAACAAATCGTGCAATTCTTGCTTCCTTTTCTCATCATTAACCAGATGTTCCATTTTAAGCTTGTGTTTTTCTTCTTTAAATTATAATTCTTTTCACACAGTCTTCATTTGAAGCTGTACAGTTTCCAAAAGACCAAAACCTAATTCATCATGTTTGGCACTAACGCTGGCTTTATTTACTGTGTCTGGTTTCAACACATTTGACACCCTTGTTTTCAAAGCTTTTAGGAGGCTTCTGTTCCATTTTTTTTCTGAAAATTTAAAATAATCATAACAGATCTTTTTAAAATATACTACATCCCTTAAAATTAAGTTTGAATCAATCGCTAGAATGCAATATGTTCAACAATTAAAAAAAAAAACTATAGTTATTGAACTATTCTTTTCTAATGTTAAAAACAAAGAAGGCTAAAAGAACGTGTCTTCTGATAGATGTTATTGCTAAAGCTTCAAGTTACCTTTACATGCTTCATTGTCGTTCTTCATATCAAAAATGACTGACGCATCCTTATCTGAAATCTCATAACAATGTAAGATGTGATGGTACACATTTTGGTTCGATTTACAAGACGAGTTCCTACCAGGTATATAGACACTGATATCTTGGGTGATATCGTCTGCTCCATTATTTTCTTCAGCATTCATATGTTTTGTTTCCTAGACGTTCATCAAATTGATGTCGCTGATAGATTATGGTACTGAAAAGTGTCTTAAAAGGTGAGTATCTTATGTTAGACACATAGATTTTTTATTTACTAGTAGGTACCTACCCCGTTGAATTGTATGACTATCATGATGAGCTTCGAGTCTTTTCATATTAGAGCATATGTTAATAAAATTTTCTTCCATCGTCAATGAATCCAGGAGCATTCGAAGAGCCCCTTCCTCTTCTGTATATCTCCTGTCTTTGGACAGAGGATTTCTTTTTTGTACTATTTTAATTTCTTCATATTTTCAACTATAACATTTTACAAAAGCGCTCAGTTGTTGAGATTCCACATGGTAGAAAGAAATTTATATTTTCTTCCATGTAGATTCTTTGTCTTTATTTGTAACGGCGTTAGTCTTTTTATTTTTTTTATTTGCTTAGCCCCTCCACTAAACTCACAAGTAATTGTACCTCAGTATTATTAAAGTTTGTTATATTGTTACTCGATAGCAGCGCCATCTGTCGGGCTGATTTGTGAATGTAAATCATCCAGGGTGCCACCTAAACGCACACAAAAAAAAATCATTTAAATCGGTCCAGCTGTTAGGAGAAGTTCAGTGACATACACACGTACAGTAGAATTATATTATATTATATAATTCTACTGTAAAGATATTAACACAGTTACAAAATTAATTATTAGCTAAAACGACAAAATTGTTATAATAGATGACTATTACCTTACAGTAATGATGTGCTGCTTCTGCACAGTCGCCTCTTGTCCAATATTTGTCGACCGTTCTTGTGCTGATGATTTGTGCAGCGAAGGATCTTAAGATTATTGTCTGGAATGTGTGTCATGAGCTACATCATTCAGAACGAATGATCTTCAGAACCTTCGCAACTAAGTAGTGCCGTTGGAGATCACTATGTCCCTGGTTGAATAAATTTGTGCAGCAAAGGATCCAAGAGTTATGGCTTCTACACGAGGGTTATGAGTTACACGTTGTAGAAACTCATAACTCCCAAATCCTTCACCACTAAGTAGTGAAGATGGAGATCACTGAGTCCCTGGTAGAATAAAATTTGTAATAATTAGGTACCTAGGTATATGCTGCTGTAAGACGCTAGTAACTTCGGCAAAGATGTTTATTTCAGACTGTGATAATGTGATCCGTGAAACAAATAGAACGACATAAAATAGAAAACTAGCCTTTAATTTTCCATTTTCTGAGCACAAACCTCTCTGAAACAGCTCGGGTGTATCTATTCCACAACGTGGGCCTAGTATCCTCACGATTTTTTCTTCACCATTTTGAGAGAACTGGAGATGAACTATTCACACCAATCACTAATGAAAGTACCTGTCTGGATTAGAACCAACGACCTACAACTCGTAAGTTGCGGCCATTAGCACTGGGCCACCACTGCTCTATGGCATATACATTCATACGACTAATAACATTATTAACTTAACACGATAATGTAACATCATATTTATAAACACAATATAACAGACACACAACGCGGTATTTCTATGCTTTGTTTTGTAACTAAAATATAATTATCTACGGGCCGGTTTTCAATCCTTTGATAAAAAGAAAGAAGAAAAGACAGACAGGTTTATTATTTATTTATATTTTATTATTTATTTATTATTATTAGATAATAGAAAATCTGTTGTTCAAACGTCCAATAGGCTTTTTTTTGTCGGTGGGAAATCGTCAAATGACGTCTCCCGCTATAGGCGGTGCGGGTGGGCATGTCAGACTTTAAAACCCACCCGTGTTCCTTCAGTTGCTCATATGCCAGGGCCCCGATATCTCTCTCGAAGAAATCTCGCGACCCTGGCAGGCATCGGTCCTATCAGACCCCTTCAGTACTGCTGACATTTCTTTGAAGCGTGCGTGGAACACAACGCGCCGTCGCCTCAAGCCTGGTCCTTACCAGGTGGTGAGCTTTCCATTGCTCGCTGCCCGCAAGCTCGCGCCAACGATGGCTGGGAGTCTGCAATGGACTACTGACGCTCGGGGCGTCTACTCCTGCGGCGGCTAGGGGCGTGAGGGCGCAGAGACTAGGAGAAGGGCAGGCAAGATGGATATAATAAGAAGAAACGCTTGTAAATATAGATAATTTGTGTATTAAGCTTGAATACTTTACTTAGAACAATCGTTAACTTAATAAACTACCATTGGCAACAATGAGATCGATCAAATCTTAAACAAATATTGTGTAACTTTTACAATTATAAAAAAGTGGAAACTATCCATCTTGCCCCACTAGGGTAGGTAAAATGGATAACCTGAATGTATGAATGTATTTCGCCAATAGCTTTCTTCGTTCGTAGTAAACACGGGACGAAATCTACCCAATTTTTCTCAGAACAATTGGATTGAAGATATCTATGTAAGGTGCCATACGGAATACCATATTTGAAAGAAGCTTGGCGTATAGATGAACTTTTAGCTTCCACCATGGCCTTCGCTAGGGTTTCTGAAGACCACGATTCACGTTGGGACGTTCTTTTATACGTATTAATCATCTGAAAAGACAATAATATACATTTAAATTAGGTTTTATTAATCGGCGGGCAAGATAGATATATCATAAATAACATGATCCATCTTGCCCACTTGGCTTATAATGAACGAAAATGAAAATATCTCATAAAATAAAACTTATAAACAACAATCCATTCCAAGCAAGCATGGTCAATGGTAAACAAAGTAAAATAACAAAAATACATATAAATTTCCAAGAAAACAATAGAAATATTCAACTTTACTTACTTTTAAAACATCGAAATCTCGGAACACAAAACATAAACACGCCACTACAACGACCGTCGCGCGCAGGAGACTGGCGAGCACTGATCGGGGAGACACGGTCGGCGCCTAGGCACTTTGTTGTTATGCCGAGATCGTAAAATTTCACTGCGTGTTCGGGATATTTTAAGTATCCATCTTGCCCGCTCTATCCATCTTACCCGCCCTTCCCCTACCTCTCCCTCACGCGCCTCGCCTCCTCCTTCGCGAGCATTACTACTTATAGAATTGAGTGTCTGATCGTGATCCTGCAGATATAAGGGAGTTAACATTATCACTTACAAACTTTTATAATTATTATAACAGGTGATTATTACCTTAGAGTAATGATGTGCTGCTACCGCACAGTCACCTTTTGTCCAATGTATGTCTTCCGTTCTTGCGCTGATGATTTGTGCAGCGAAATATCTGAGAGCTATGACTTCTGCACAAGGGTCATGAATTACTTGTTGCAGAAGCCATAACTCCAAGACCCTTCGCCACTAAGTAGTGGCGGTGGCGATCACTGTGTCCCTGTGTACATAACCAACCATGTACCAGTCAAATTTTTATCATTACTTACCTTTATTGCATTCCACATGTAGCTATTCTTAGGTGTTGTACCTATCTTTTCAATATGGCTATATTTTTAGATAAATAAAATCGGAATAAATTGAAAAAGATATGAATTAAAAACAAAAAGTAATACTTTAAACCTCATTTCCCAAAAGTACCAATTTAGCGCTTTAGCATTTTACCCTTTCCACTGACGTTATCAATTCTCAATACCTTTATTGCATTCCACATGTAGGTATTCTTAGATGGTATACCTACTTTTAATTACATCACAGAGGCATTTGTCCCATTTGTTTTCTGAAAACAAAAAATAATAATTAAAGTGCACATCTTCATTAGGCTTTATTTAAAAAAAAAAAACTACACTCCTTAAAATTAAGTGCGTTCTACAAGTACTCACCCGCCTGAATGCAGTAGGTTTATCAATAAAAGACATCAACTATATTTATTGTACCATTCTCTTCTAATGTACAAATCAAGTAGGTTAAATGAACCTGTCTTCCAATATATTTAATGCTAAAATTTCAAGTTACCTTTATGTGGTTCATTGTCGTTCTTCATATCAAAAATGAATGACGCATCCATATCTGAAATCTCATACCAATGTAAGATGTGATGGTACACATTTTGGTTCGATTTACAAGACGAGTACCTACCAGGTATATAGACACTGATATCTTGGGTGATATCGTCTGCTCCATTATTTTCTTCAGCATTCTTATGTTTTGTTTCCTCTACGTCCATCAAATGGATATTGCTGATAGATAGTGGTACTGAAAAGTTATTGAAAACGTCAGTCTTTTTTATGTTAGACACATTATAGATATTTAATATACTGGTAGGTACCTACCACTTTGTATTGTATCTCTACTATGCTTCGAGCCCTTTTATATACGAGCATATGCGAATGACCTTTTCTCCGATGTCAGTCTGCTTTGTACATCTCCTGTCTTTGAACAGTACATTTCTTTTTTGTACCATTTCTAAATCTTTCATATTTTTAACTATAAAATCTTCCAAGAGCCTTCAGTTTTTGAGATTCCACATGGTAGAAGGAAATTACTATTTTCTTCCATGCAGATTCTTTGTCTTTGTTTGTAACGGCGTCAGTCTTTTTAGGGTTCCGTTGTCAAATAGCCAATAACGGAACCCTTATAGATTCGTCATGTCTGTCTGTCTGTCCGTCTGTCCGTCCGTATGTCACAGCCACTTTTTTCCGAAACTATAAGAGCTATGCTGTTGAAACTTGGTAAGTAGATGTTTTTTGTGAACCGCATTAAGATTTTGACTCAAAATAGAAAAAAAAAAAACAATAAATTTTGGGTTCCCCATACTTAGAACTGAAACTCATTTTTTTTTTTTTCATCCAACCTACTATACGTGTGGGGTATCTATGGATAGGTCTTCAAAAATTATATTGAGGTTTTTAGTATCATTTTTTTCTAAACTGAATGGTTTGCGCGAGAGACACTTCCAAAGTTGTAAAATGTGTGTCCCCCCCCCCGTAACTTCTAAAATAAGGGAATGATAAAACTAAAAAAAAAAATATGATGTACATTACCATGTAAACTTCCACCGAAAATTGGTTTGAACGAGATCTAGTGAGTCGTTTTTTTTTAATACGTCATAAATCGTAATCCGCAATTTACCTTTCATTCAATCATCTCAAGTATAAAAAAAAAACATTTAATTTCATAAGCATAAACCTTATGCATAAACCGTGAATACCTACAGGTTTTTACGGAACCCTCAGTGCGCGAGTCCGACTCGCACTTGGCCGGTTTTTTTTCTATAACTTGCTTCCACTAATAAAGTACAACTAAAGTTTTCCGAACGTTCCCGCTTTTTACTGTCCATTATTTCCATCAAACTCACAAATAAAAAACTTTTTACCAAAAAATTTAACCACCGAAAAAACTGAAAAGCAAAAAATAATAAACCTTAAAATTATGAGTCGGCGCTTTGAGTGATCTTTGTTCATTTATTTTCCAGCGCCGACTTATCATTTTAAGGTTTATTAATAATAATAATAATATACCGTACGTCTTCTGTAACATTTTCAATGACTCCGAACACGAAGTTCCATTGGCGATGAAAACTTTTTGTTCGATGTTTTTGTTCATTATCAAATTTGCAATACGCACTTGATATGATAGAACTAAAACCAGCACTGTATCTAATCTAAATAACAGGATGTAACGCAAACTCCGCGCCAAAATTGAAAACAGTTATGTCAAACTTAAAAAAAAAAAATTGAATACATAAACAAATCATCCATTTCCCGAAACTCGAATGTGCATAACCAGGCTTTAATATTCCAGCTGCTCAACATAAACCTGCTCTCTGAGAAAGAGAGTGAGCCGTTATCCACCTTGCGCGCCCAGTATAAGTTGGTAGATGTCACATGTCTTGGAATTGTTGGTTCTAGAACATGCCAGTTTCTTCAGGATGTTTTGTTTTACCATTTTGAGAGCAGTGGAGATGAAATCATTTCCACCAATGAAAGCATCTATCTGAGTTCGAACTTAAGACCTATCTTAACACGTAAGATGCGGCTGTCAGCACTGGGCCACCGCTGCTTTGTCGCCTGTACATACACATAACTCACAATTTTTGCGTCACTTGGGTTTTTTAAATTTCGAATATAACGTTACTATACTTTTTTGGCCGTTGTGTTAGTTAGTGCAGAGACTTTTCAAATTTCAAGGCTACGTTTTCAGTCCACTGCGCATGTCTAGTTAATCTGTGTGATATCCTAATCGCAGCGTTTAACAAGATGCTTTACATGCACATACGGTGAGGTTACGCAATGCATAATACAGTTCCTTGCAGTCCCACTAATATCATAATAATATGAGAGTTTGTGAATAAGTTAGCATGCCTTTTCTCAATATATCCTGAATTTAATTAAGCAGTCACCAAAACATGCGTGTTGAACAGTATTCACTGACATCCGTCTTTCTTTAAAGACCGGAATCGAAACCGGCTACAGCGGCGCGGCGCCTTTGAAGTCCGAAACGACTTAAATTGTCATTTTACGTAACATGATATGGAATAAGCAATCAATCTTTAACGTTCTCACTGTTGGGATACAGACCTCTCAGTGAAAGGGAGATAATGATACAAGCTGATACGAGAACATGCCGAATTGCTTTCAAAGTTTTCCTTCACCAATTGAGAATTCTATTACTAGCCTTTTCTCATCTGTGTTTGGGTCAGATTCCAGTCTAACTGGATGCAGCTGAGTTCCGGTATTATACATGGGTCGAGTGCCCGTCTGAACTCCACGTCCTAGCTAGTGGGTAATGCGATACGCTTTGGTAAGACTGGTTGTCAGACTTTAGGGTTTCTGACGACCTGTACCTAACGACTATCAAAGATACATAAACTACAGCCAGGATCGAAGGTTTAATGTGCTTTCTAAGGCACAAACAGTGTCGGGATGTTAAGAAAGAATCTGAAAACTCTCAGAAACTTTGCTACTAAGAAGGTGCGCAAACGATCACTGTGTCCCGAGAAGGACTAAAATTGGAACGATTGGGTACCTAGAATATACTACTGTATGTCATTAGTAACTACTGCAACGCTGTCAATTTCAGACGGTGATAACGTGATCCGTGCAATAAATGAACACCAAACATGTTTTGTCACATTATACAATAATGGAACATCACGAAAGTAAAGGTCATTATTATGTGCAAGCATAGTTAAAATACGCATTGTTTGAAAAAGGACATATAGTAATGTAGATAGAAATACATCAATGAAATTAGAAAATCTATAAAATAGCGATAATTCTTCAAATTTATGCCATCACAAGTGTATCTAGCACACACTTGCTCGGAGCATGCGTTGCTGGGACAATCACAACAGCGGGTGAGTGTCCGTCACATGTAAAATTGAGTGTCTGATCGTGATCTTGCAGATATAAGGGAGTTAACATTATCACATACAAACTTTTATAATGATTATAACAGGTGATTTTTACCTTAGAATAATGACGTGCTGCTACCGCAATCATGTTTTGTCCAATGTATGTCTTCCGTTCTTGCGCTGATGATTTGTGCAGCGAATTATCTGAAAGCTATGACTTCTGCACAAGGGTCATGAGTTACTTGTTGCAGAACCCATAGCTCCCAGACCCTTCGCTACTAAGTAGTGGCGATGAAGATCACTGTCTCCCTGGTAGAATAAAAATTGTAACAATGATGGCACGTGTGTTTATTTCAGACTGTGATAATGTGATCCGTGCAATAAATATAATGACATAACATACCACTCTGTCCAGAAAGTACCAGGACAAGATCAATTTATACACAAAATGTAAGTTATTCATCAAAATGTATTTTATCACCTTCAAATGCTCTTTCAGAAACGATACACTTACGCCAACAGAAAATTTCATTTACGAGCGTAACTTGCGAGTTGTAGGTTCTAGGTTCAACTCGTACGTTGCGGCTGTCAGCACTGGGCCACCGCTGTTCTATCGCCTATACAATTAAAAACTTTAGAGGTGTCAAGGGACACCCGGATGGAACGAAGTTGCTTTCCAGGATTCATAATAGTTATAATTTTTTAATTATTATGTACAAAAAACCTGTATACACTCAACAAAAATATGCTCTCTCTCTCCCCATCTCCTTCTCTCTCCCTGTCTCTCTCTCCCTCTCTCTCTACCTATCTCTCCCTCTCTCTCTACCTCTCACTCTCCGGGTCCCCCCCCCCTCTCGCCCTACATCTCCCCTCCGCCCCCTCTCCCTCACTCCCTCTCCCCCTCTCCCACTCTCCCCCTCTCCCCCTCTCCCCCTCTCTCCCTCTCTACTCACAACAAAAAAATACAACAACATACAAAATATATACGGTCGAATTGAGAAACCTCGTCCTTTTTTTGAAGTCGGTTAATGCATGTCGTGACAACTTTTCGTAAGAACTTTTACCGTCTAGCCCCCTTTCACAACGCGCGATAAGGAACTTCGTTCCAAAAATATGACTCTTAATTTTTACAGAACTTGGATTTTAAGGTAAAGCAATTCTCAGGGGACTATGAATACCGTTGCAAGCGATAACATTTCTAACTGTTAAACATAAGACGTAATGTTAGTGATATATGTTTTTTAGTAGGCACAGCAGATGGCTCGACTGATTGTCCGGAACTACTACGTAGGCCTATGTCCAGCAGTGGATGTCTTTCGGCTGAAATGATGATGATGATGATGATGACTACGTAAAATACTTTTTCGCACTAATCAAAACCTACGCACATGACCCCTGCCGCAGGCATCATGCGCATCAGGCAATAACAGGCGCAACGCTTTCATTCGTAGTGTAAAAGCCTTCAATAATTTACCATAGCACATGGAGATCGATTTTTTTTTATCAACGCACACAGTATTAGAAAGTTACTAAACAAGGAATATTTTGGAAATAGTCATGAATGACTACTAACCAATTTGGTATCTGATTTGTTACTATTATGTTACGTGGTTGCTCATTTTTACACGCTTTATATTAGCTTCACTTGTATGTTTGTATATTTGTATGTTTGTATATTTGTATGTTTGTTTGTAACCGACTCCTTATAGTGCGATTTTGACCCACTTTAAACGACCAGATTTCATTCAAACTTTGCACACCTGTCAAGGACTGATGACAATGCAATAATTTCATAAATTTGTGCCATTATCCTTGCCAGGGTTACCAGGACAGCAAAAAATCTGTCACAAACTACGCTGACATACGTCTCAAAATTCGAAATACCCTAAAAAATAGAAAATAAATAATAGTTTAAAAAAACTAAAACACACGCTTCCATGGAAAACCAAACTAAAAAGTACAAAATAATGGAAAAAAAGCGTGGGGTGCCTGATATCAATAAAAAAAATACCTTAAAAGCACCCCACGCTTTTTTTCCATTATTTTGTACTTTTTAGTTTGGTTTTCCATGGAAGCGTGTTTTTTAGTTTTTTTAAACTATTATTTATTCATTTAACTGTTTGATGTTACCGACTCGACTAATTAAGTTTTTATTAAATTTATAACCATTTTAATTTTGTTTGTCTCGTGGTTGGCAAACGCTTTAACTAACATAGTTAACGCTAAGTACTTGTAACTAGATATATATGTCAGAAAACTTGTAATTAGCCAACTTTCCTGCCTCAGAATGATTGTTATTTTAACCGACTTCAAAAAGGAGGAGGTTATCAATTCGGATGTTTATATGTTTTTTTTTTTTTTTTTTTATGTATTTTCGGCCATAACTCCGTCATATATAGACGGATTTGCAAAATTCTTTTTTTGTTCGAAAGGGGTTTATTCCGAAATGGTCCCATATAATTTTCATATAGATCTGATGGTGAGTTCGGGAGACAGACACCGGAACTCTTTAAAAAATGATAGGAAATCAACCGCCATTTCTGCTATCGCATAAATATGC
Source organism: Aporophyla nigra (assembly GCA_947507805.1). Taxonomy (NCBI): domain Eukaryota; kingdom Metazoa; phylum Arthropoda; class Insecta; order Lepidoptera; family Noctuidae; genus Aporophyla; species Aporophyla nigra. The sequence continues at coordinate 2,853,688 of OX382291.1, read as the reverse complement.
ATTGTTTGTTTGGAATTAGTGCAGGGTGATTACCACAACTAAAAATTTAAAAATAAAAACTTTTTTGCAAAAAAAACAACCGACTTCCTTAAAAACACTACAAAGTGAAAAATAACTTTAATTTCGGAAGTCGGTGGCAAAAAAACCATAAATACAGATCCTAAGACACCGACTACCGAAATTAAAGTTATTTTTCACTTTGTAGTGTTTTTAAGGAAGTCGGTTGTTTTTTTTTTGCAAAAAAGTTTTTTTTTTTATTTGTCAGCAAGTTTGCTGTTATATAAAATTAATTTAAAAAAAAAACATATAATATTACTAACTTAATACAAAGTAAAATCATATTAATAAACTCAATATAACAGACAAGCATAGTAATACCACGAGGTATTAATATGCTTTGTATTGTAACACACATATAATCATCTAGATTGTAAAACATCAATCAACTAGTCAAAATTAGAGAAGACATAGATTAACAATAAATCTTCAAATCCATCCTTGACTGTATCTAACATTCATATGTCCATACCATAAGCCGCTGGAACAATCGGAACAGCGTTTTATGGTGTAGACGTTTGTATGTCAAATGGTGAAGTCGGTTTCTGATTGTGTTCCTGCAGATAATAGGGGAGTTTATGATATCATTTACAAACTTAGACATATATCACATGAACTAGCTTTCGCGGCAAAGAATCTTCAAATCCGCATGGTGTGTGGAATAGACACCTGCACGAATCCTGCTCTGGTTGGCCTTTGAGAAAGGCCATGGATAAAGTACGAGTATATCTTAGCACAGGATGAAAAGTAAATTATATTTAAAAAAATAATTAATATTATTTGAAATTGCAACACAGCTTTCGATGCTTGGCAAAACTGAGCAGCGAAATATATAAATTTAAAAGATTATTATTTGTATTCAACGATTTAAGGAGATCGTTGTGTTGCCAGTTTAGAAAATAAGTTGGGTAGTCATAAAATGTTTAACAAATGTAAAGTGTCTGGGTTCAAACCTACGACGTACAACTCGTAACAGGCGGCCATTTTCAATGTGCTATCATTGAGAAGAGAAATTTAATAATTCATAAACATAATAAACAGCATAATTATTATAATGATTCCACTGCTGGGACTCAGGTCTTCTTCTTCGAAAGTGATTTGGCTATAGTCTTCCACGTGGGCTCAGTGTGGTTTGGTACATTTCATTTCTTCGATTATTTTGTTCTAGGATTTGCTGTGCATTCAATACTGGTCACCTGGCCATCAAATGATCAAAGTATACAAGTCGTATAGAACGTTTCAGAAGTTATTTGGCAGACAAATACTTTCGATTATTAGGCAGTTGAATTTATTATGCATTTAACAAACGATGTAACGATGCATAAAAAAGCAAATGAGTCATGTGTGATAGTTGGAAAGCGTCAGTTTGTGTATTGCGTATGTATGTCTGTTAGGGAGTATTTACTAAAACGAACGAAATCGCAAGCAATAAGAAATTACTGCTGTGGGCTGCTGGTGTCAATTTCAAGACGACGTCACATGCTCTCGCGTCACCAGTCCTGACTCCCTTAACTTTTGGCTGCTGAGATCAAAACTACAAACGTAGTAGACAGGAAAATTTCGTACGAAGTATTGTATTTTATAAAAATATCGCCGTTATGTAAGTATACTGTGGTCTCTTACGACTTCCAGAACGACTTCTAAAACTTAGCGATGGGATTTTCTAAAGTCAAATCAAACGTATCCTTATAAAACAAGCATATTATAATTTTAAAGACAACGTTGAAGACAAGGAAGTTTGGTAATAATTCCTTGTGCACATATGGCTTCTATGGCACCTCATGATCGACATAACTATGTAAATGTCAATTAACTGATTCTAAATTACAATAGGCGTGTTCGCCTTGTAGACTATAGATTTATACACCATTTTATTATGTTCATATAATTTTATTTTAAGAGGTTGACTATTAAACTTAATAGGTACCTACTGCCCGTACGCAAAATACGTGTTTTGTCGCATAGAATTGCGGTCACCAGCCCGTTTTAGCTACGTACTTTACCTAGGTGTTTACTATAAACAATCTCATGCAGTCGTATCCAATATCCATGATCCACAAACAAATAAAATTATCACAAACAAAAAACGAACCACAAATGTGTTTTTTCATCGCTGTTCCTCCATTGCAGAATTAGTGTTGGACACCGGCGCAGACCGTAGAAAGCGAAGACCCAACAATAGCTACTAGAACACGCACAAGAGTATACTTGGGTCTCATCTTGTGCAGTGACTAATAGCTGTTGCGGATTTCAGAATTTCGACATCTTCCGATGTGGTGATAAAATTTGGAAAGAAACTAGAAGTGACAGAAAAAAGAAACTTCATTTCCGTACTGGACGGAACGGACTTCCGAAAATTCTTTATCGGGTACGGAAGTACCCGATGGGTATTCAAGCGGACCCTATGACTAACCCTCCGCTGTCATTTCGTTTTGTGCCACACCCAACCCAGTCACTACTGTATACAAGCGTAAGCACCAACACACCAATGTAAAAAGTCAGTCCCCAGCATTCACTAGCATACATAAGCGTCGGCACCACCAATACATTCACATCATCATCATCATCATCATTTCAGCCGAAAGACGTCTATTGCTGGACATAGGCCTCCCCCAAGCTCCGCCACTATGACCGGTTTTGTGCTTCCCGCATCCAGCGGATTCCTGCAGCCTTCACAAGGTCATCGGTCCACCTTGTTGGAGGCCTTCCAACTTTACGTCTTCCGGTACGCGGTCGCCAGTGTAGAACCTTTCGGCCCCATCGGCCATCTGTTCTGCGAGCAATGTGCCCTGCCCACTGCCTCTTCAGTTTAGCAATTCTTCCGGCTAGGCTATGGTGTTAACACCTTTTACTTTATTTCCCGCATTTACCCTCCTGTCCACATCTTCATCAAACTCACACATCCATCACTTGTAAACAGACTCCCTAAATATACGAACTCACTTACTTGCTCCACACTCTTATCATCACACTCATCCTCTTTTCTTTTAAACACCATGACCTTAGTCTGACAACAAGTATTGGGTCCTGAGAGTATACTAAATTATCATCCCAGACAGAGCCTAATAGTTGTCGCTGGCTCCAGTCTTTCGACATCTTTCAGTGTGGTGATAAAACCTGGAAAGAACTTTTGTTACAAAAATAGTTTAGTTATAAACCAACTCCTAAAAAAAAAACACTAATAATGATAAAAGTTTTATTGATTACATATAATGAGTTTTATATATACTCTAGGTACATATAACTAAGCATGATTAATAAAAACATGAAAACACATTCCATTTCAACTTACATTTAATAAAAAATAAAACCAAATGAATTAATTTCAAACTACATGACAAACAAAATTACTAATAAATCAGTTTTGCCGCGTTTTTTTTATTGAGACTTGCGGACGTCAGACTTTCGTGACAATAAAAAACAAAAAAAATATGAAAAAAGGTTGCGAGAAGTTTGCGAATAAATTGTAGTAGAGGATGATGGGTTTACCACCGTGAACAGAAAGGCGAAAAGAACATTACGCAGTAATTGACAAAATGCAATTTATGTTAAATCAAAGCACTGTAGCTATCTCAAATTCAGTCGTACAAAACCCTTTTTTGTACAGATTAAGAATATAGACTACTTATTCCTACCATATTTTCAGGAAAAGCCATCGGCTAGTTTCGAGTTCTGAGGTGGCTCCTCAATGGTTGGATGCAGATGGCTGCATAACTATAAGTGGGTATAATGTTTATAGAAAGGACAGATATGAGTCATACAGAGGAGTAGAGATGGCTTCACGCAAATCTCTAAGAACCTTTATTGCCCCTTTATGTATGACTAATTCAGGTATAGAAATAATACATATCAAAATTCTTAGTTGTAACTTAATTCATAATGAAATTTCGGTCTGCTGTCCTTCCAGAAAGAGATCAGGCGTAGGACCAACGGCTAAACGTTCTTAACCACACCGTGCGTACCACAGATATACATAGCTATCTATACGGTTGTTGAAGTGTTAGTAGGGAAAGCCTAGATAGTGACCATCTAGTTATAAAAATCAGTTTTAAAAATTAGAACTCGGTAAATGTTACTTTGAAGCGGAATTATAAAAAAGCAGATCGGGCTAGCTACCGTCAAATTCATCATCATCATCATCATTTCAGCCGTAAGACGTCCACTCATTGAGGCTGCGCCCAGCGCGCCGCTTGAGTGCGGCCCAGAGGGTCATGGCCATTCGGTTAATCCGGGGATACCGCACGGTCTCCTGCGAGGCGGCGAGCCTCCTTGCCGGAGTGCCGCCATGGGATCTGGAGGCAAAGGTCCTCGCCCACATGTGGGACTGGCGCGAAGATGCGAAACGCCGGGGCGAAACTCCGCTGCCGCGACAAATCGCGGCACGGCGGACAGAGCTCCGGCAGGATCTCATGGCGACATGGCAGGTATGATTGTCGCAACCCAGCGCAGGGCACGCCACAATTGCGGCGGTAAGTCCCCTCTTTGAGGAGTGGATAAAGAGGCGCCCCGGCGTCCTCACCTTCCGCCTGACACAGATTCTCACCGGGCATGGGTGCTTCGGTGGGTTCCTGTTCAGGATAAAGCGGGAGGAAACGCCCGGGTGTTTCCATTGTGAGGATCGTCTAGAGGACACGGTGGAGCATACGGTGGAAGTGTGCCCTGCCTGGGCGGAGCACCGCCGTGTCCTCGTAGAGGCGATCGGCGGCGGCGACCTCTCGCGTCCAGCCCTGGTGCAAGCCATGGTACGGAGCGAGAGGGCATGGGAAGCCGTCACCTCCTTCTGCGAAGCAGTAATGCTCGCGAAGGAGGAGGCAGGGCGCGTGAGGGAGTGGCAGTCTCTGCGCCCTCACGTCCCTAGCCGCCGCAGGAGGAGACGCCACGGGCGCCGGGAGTCGATTGCGGACTCCCGGCCACCGTAGGCGCGAGCTTGCGGGTGGCGAGCAATGGGTAGCTCACCGCCCGGTAAGGACCAAGCTCGGGTCGACGGCGCGTAGTTATCCACGCGCGCCTCAAAGAGATGTCAGCAGTACTGAAGGGGTCTGCTAGGACCGATGCCTGCCGGGGTCGCGTGATTGTTCGAAAGAGATACCGTGACCCTGGCACATGGGCAACTGAAGGAACACGGGTGGGTTTTAGTCAATAAAAGTCTGACACGCCCTCCCGCTCCGCCCAGAGGAAGTCATTTGATGACTTCCAATGCAAAAAAAAAAAAAAAGACGTCCACTGCTGGATTTAGGCGTGTTCGCCTTGTAGACTATAGATTTATACACCATTTTATTATGTTCATATAATTTTATTTTAAGAGGTTGACTATTAAACATAATAGGTACCTACTGCCCGTACGCAAAATACGTGTTTTGGCGCATGGAATTGCGGTCACCAGCCCGTTTTAGCTACGTACTTTACCTAGGTGTTTACTATAAACAATCTCATGCAGTCGTATCCAATATCCATGATCCACAAACAAATAAAATTATCACAAACAAAAAACGAACCACAAATGTGTTTTTTCATCGCTGTTCCTCCATTGCAGAATTAGTGTTGGACACCGGCGCAGACCGTAGAAAGCGAAGACCCAACAATAGCTACTAGAACACGCACAAGAGTATACTTGGGTCTCATCTTGTGCAGTGACTAATAGCTGTTGCGGATTTCAGAATTTCGACATCTTTCGATGTGGTGATAAAAGTTGGAAAGAAACTAGAAGTGACAGAAAAAAGAAACTTCATTTCCGTACTGGACGGAACGGACTTCCGAAAATTCTTTATCGGGTACGGAAGTACCCGATGGGTATTCAAGCGGACCCTATGACTAAACCTCCGCTGTCATTTCGTTTTGTGCCACACCCAACCCAGTCACTACTGTATACAAGCATAAGCACCAACACACCAATGTAAAAAGTCAGTCCCCAGCATTCACTAGCATACATAGGCGTAGGCACCACCAATACATTCACATCATCATCATCATCATTTCAGCCGAAAGACGTCTACTGCTGGACATAGGCCTCCCCCAAGCTCCGCCACTGTGACCGGTTTTGTGCTTCCCGCATCCAGCGGATTCCTGCAGCCTTCACAAGGTCTTCGGTCCACCTTGTTGGAGGCCTTCCAACTTTACGTCTTCCGGTACGCGGTCGCCAGTGTAGAACCTTTCGGCCCCATCGGCCATCTGTTCTGCGAGCAATGTGCCCTGCCCACTGCCACTTCAGTTTAGCAATTCTTCCGGCTAGGTTATGGTGTTACACATTCACATGTGTAACACCATTTACTTTATTTCCCGCATTTACCCTCCTGTCCACATCTTCATCAAACTCACACATCCCATCACTTGTAAACAGACTCCCTAAATATACGACCTCACTTACTTGCTCCACACTCTTATCATCACACTCATCCTCTTTTCTTTTAAACACCATGGCCTTAGTCTGACAACAAGTATTGGGTCCTGAGAGTATACTAAATTATCATCCCGGACAGAGCCTAATAGTTGTCGCTGGCTCCAGTCTTTCGACGTCTTTCAGTGTGGTGATAAAACCTGGAAAGAACTTTTGTTACAAAAATAGTTTAGTTATAAACCAACTCCTAAAAAAACACAAATAATAATAAAAGTTTTATTGATTACATATAATGAGTTTTATATTATTTATACTCTAGGTACATATAACCAAGCATGATTAATAAAAACATGAAAACACATTCCATTTCAACTTCACAGTTAATAAGAAATAAAACCAAATGAATTCATTTCAAATTACATGACAAACAAAATTACTAATAAATTAGTTTTGCCGCGTTTTTTTATTGAGACTTGCGGACGTCAGACTTTCGTGACAATAAAAAACAAAAAAAATATGAAAAAAGGTTGCGAGAAGTTTGCGAATAAATTGTAGTAGAGGATGATGGGTTTACCACCGTGAACAGAAAGGCGAAAAGAACATTACGCAGTAATTGACAAAATGCAATTTATGTTAAATCAAAGCACTGTAGCTATCTCAAATTCAGTCGTACAAAACCCTTTTTTGTACAGATTAAGAATATAGACTACTTATTCCTACCATATTTTCAGGAAAAGCCATCGGCTAGTTTCGAGTTCTGAGGTGGCTCCTCAATGGTTGGATGCAGATGGCTGCATAACTGTAAGTGGGTATAACGTTTATCGAAAGGACAGATATGAGTCATACAGAGGAGTAGAGATGGCTTCACGCAAATCTCTAAGAACCTTTATTGCCCCTTTATGTATGACTAATTCAGGTATAGAAATAATACATATTAAATTTCTTAGTTGTAACTTAATTCATAATGAAATTTCGGTCTGCTGTCCTTCCAGAAAGAGATCAGGCGTAGGACCAACGGCTAAACGTTCTTAACCACACCGTGCGTACCACAGATATACATAGCTATCTATACGGTTGTTGAAGTGTTAGTAGGGAAAGCCTAGATAGTGACCATCTAGTTATAAAAATCAGTTTTAAAAATTAGAACTCGGTAAATGTTACTTTGAAGCGGAATTATAAAAAAGCAGATCGGGCTAGCTACCGTCAAATTCATCATCATCATCATCATTTCAGCCGTAAGACGTCCACTCATTGAGGCTGCGCCCAGCGCGCCGCTTGAGTGCGGCCCAGAGGGTCATGGCCATTCGGTTAATCCGGGGATACCGCACGGTCTCCTGCGAGGCGGCGAGCCTCCTTGCCGGAGTGCCGCCATGGGATCTGGAGGCAAAGGTCCTCGCCCACATGTGGGACTGGCGCGAAGATGCGAAACGCCGGGGCGAAACTCCGCTGCCGCGACAAATCGCGGCACGGCGGACAGAGCACCGGCAGGATCTCATGGCGACATGGCAGGTATGATTGTCGCAACCCAGCGCAGGGCACGCCACAATTGCGGCGGTAAGTCCCCTCTTTGAGGACTGGATAAAGAGGCGCCACGGCGTCCTCACCTTCCGCCTGACACAGGTTCTCACCGGGCATGGGTGCTTCGGTGGGTTCCTGTTCAGGATAAAGCGGGAGGAAACGCCCGGGTGTTTCCATTGTGAAGATCGTCTAGAGGACACGGTGGAGCATACGGTGGAAGTGTGCCCTGCCTGGGCGGAGCACCGCCGTGTCCTCGTAGAGGCGATCGGCGGCGGCGACTTCTCGCGTCCGGCCCTGGTGCAAGCCATGGTACGGAGCGAGAGGGCATGGGAAGCCGTCACCTCCTTCTGCGAAGCAGTAATGCTCGCGAAGGAGGAGGCAGGGCGCGTGAGGGAGTGGCAGTCTCTGCGCCCTCACGTCCCTAGCCGCTGCAGGAGGAGACGCCCCGGGCGCCGGGAGTCGATTGCGGACTCCCGGCCACCGTAGGCGCGAGCTTGCGGGTGGCGAGCAATGGGTAGCTCGCCGCCCGGTAAGGACCAAGCTCGGGTCGACGGCGCGTAGTGTTCCACGCGCGCCTCAAAGAGATGTCAGCAGTACTGAAGGGGTCTGCTAGGACCGATGCCTGCCGGGGTCGCGTGATTGTTCGAAAGAGATACCGTGACCCTGGCACATGGGCAACTGAAGGAACACGGGTGGGTTTTAGTCAGTAAAAGTCTGACACGCCATCCCGCTCCGCCCAGAGGAAGTCATTTGATGATTACCAATCCAAAAAAAAAAAAAAAAAAGACGTCCACTGCTGGATTTAGGCGTGTTCGCCTTGTAGACTATAGATTTATACACCATTTTATTATGTTCATATAATTTTATTTTAAGAGGTTGACTATTAAACATAATAGGTACCTACTGCCCGTACGCAAAATACGTGTTTTGGCGCATGGAATTGCGGTCACCAGCCCGTTTTAGCTACGTACTTTACCTAGGTGTTTACTATAAACAATCTCATGCAGTCGTATCCAATATCCATGATCCACAAACAAATAAAATTATCACAAACAAAAAACGAACCACAAATGTGTTTTTTCATCGCTGTTCCTCCATTGCAGAATTAGTGTTGACACCGGCGCAGACCGTAGAAAGCGAAGACCCAACAATAGCTACTAGAACACGCACAAGAGTATACTTGGGTCTCATCTTGTGCAGTGACTAATAGCTGTTGCGGATTTCAGAATTTCGACATCTTTCGATGTGGTGATAAAAGTTGGAAAGAAACTAGAAGTGACAGGAAAAAGAAACTTTATTTCCGTACTGGACGGAACGGACTTCCGGAAATTCTTTATCGGGTACGGAAGTACCCGATGGGTATTCAAGCGGACCCTATGACTAACCCTCCGCTGTCATTTCGTTTTGTGCCACACCCAACCCAGTCACTACTGTATACAAGCGTAAGCACCAACACACCAATGTAAAAAGTCAGTCCCCAGCATTCACTAACATACATAAGCGTAGGCACGACCAATACATTCACATCATCATCATCATCATTTCGGGCGAAAGACGTCCACTGCTGGACATAGGCCTCCCCCAAGCTCCACCACTGTGACCGGTTTTGTGCTTCCCGCATCCAGCGGATTCCTGCAGCCTTCACAAAGTCATCGGTCCACCTTGTTGGAGGCCTTCCAACTTTACGTCTTCCGGTACGCGGTCGCCAGTCTAGAACCTTTCGGCCCCATCGGCCATCTGTTCTGCGAGCAATGTGCCCTGCCCACTGCCACTTCAGTTTAGCAATTCTTCCGGCTAGGCTATGGTGTTAACACCTTTTACTTTATTTCCCGCATTTACCCTCCTGTCCACATCTTCATCAAACTCACACATCCATCACTTGTAAACAGACTCCCTAAATATACGACCTCACTTACTTGCTCCACACTCTTATCATCACACTCATCCTCTTTTCTTTTAAACACCATGACCTTAGTCTGACAACAAGTTTTGGGTCCTGAGAGTATACTAAATTATCATCCCGGACAGAGCCTAATAGTTGTCGCTGGCTCCAGTCTTTCGACGTCTTTCAGTGTGGTGATAAAACCTGGAAAGAACTTTTGTTACAAAAATAGTTTAGTTAAAAACCGACTCCTAAAAAAAAACACTAATAATAATAAAAGTTTTATTGATTACATATAATAAGTTTTATATTATACTAGCTGACCCGACAGACGTTGTCCTGTCTTTTTGATGATATTTGAGCACGCATTCTGTCAATTCTATGTCAAATGTCATAATGTTACATTAAAAAAGTTTACATTGTCCTATTATATGGTTGTTAAGTATTTTAAAATAAGTGTTCTTAAATTTTCTAATTTCCCGCGCACTTTTTTAATTTTTGTTTTCATAAGAACCTTCTCCTGACAATTACAAACACAACAACAACAAAAAAAGTGAAATCGGTCCAGCCGTTCACGCGTGATGTCGTGACCAAGGGAAATAGGGATTCATTTTTATATATATAGATAGATAGATATACTCTAGGTACATATAATATACTCTAGGTACATATAACCAAGCATGATTAATAAAAACATGAAAACACATTCCATTTCAACTTCACAGTTAATAAAAAATAAAAACCAAATGAATTCATTTCAAACTACATGACAAACAAAATTACTAATAAATCAGTTTTGCCGCGTTTTTTTTATTGAGACTTGCGGACGTCAGACTTTCGTGACAATAAAAAACAAAGAAATTATGAAAAAAAGGTTGCGAGAAGTATGCGAATAAATTGTAGTGGAGAATGATGGGTTTACCACCGTGAACAGAAAGGCGAAAAGAACATTACGCAGTAATTGACAAAATGCAATTTATGTTAAATTAAAGCACTGTAGCTATCTCAAATTCAGTCGTACAAAACCCTTTTTTGTACAGATTAAGAATATAGACTACTTATTCCTACCATATTTTCAGAAAAAGCCATCGGCTAGTTTCGAGTTCTGAGGTGGCTCCTCAATGGTTGGATGCAGATGGCTGCATAACTATAACTGGGTATAACGTTTATCGAAAGGACAGATATGAGTCATACAGAGGAGTAGAGATGGCTTCACGCAAATCTCTAAGAACCTTTATTGCCCCTTTATGTATGACTAATTCAGGTATAGAAATAATACATATTAAAATTCTTAGTTGTAACTTAATTCATAATGAAATTTCGGTCTACTGTCCTTCCAGAAAGAGATCAGGCGTAGGACCAACGGCTAAACGTTCTTAACCACACCGTGCGTACCACAGATATACTCGTACATAGCTATTAACGGTTGTTGGAGTGTTAGTAGGGAAAGCCTAGATAGTGACCATCTAGTTATAAAAATCAGTTTAAAAAATGAGAACTCGGTAAATGTTACTTTGAAGCGGAATTATAAAAAAGCAGATCGGGCTAGCTACCGTCAAATTCATCATCATCATCATCATTTCAGCCGTAAGACGTCCACTGATTGAGGCTGCGCCCAGCGCGCCGCTTGAGTGCGGCCCAGAGGGTCATGGCCATTCGGTTAATCCGGGGATACCGCACGGTCTCCTGCGAGGCGGCGAGCCTCCTTGCCGGAGTGCCGCCATGGGATCTGGAGGCAAAGGTCCTCGCCCACATGTGGGACTGGCGCGAGGATGCGAAACGCCGGGGCGAAACTCCGCTGCCGCGACAAATCGCGGCACGGCGGACAGAGCTCCGGCAGGATCTCATGGCGACATGGCAGGTATGATTGTCGCAACCTAGCGCAGGGCACGCCACAATTGCGGCGGTAAGTCCCCTCTTTGAGGAGTGGATAAAGAGGCGCCACGGCGTCCTCACCTTCCGCCTGACACAGGTTCTCACCGGGCATGGGTGCTTCGGTGGGTTCCTGTTCAGGATAAAGCGGGAGGAAACGCCCGGGTGTTTCCATTGTGAGGATCGTCTAGAGGACACGGTGGAGCATACGGTGGAAGTGTGCCCTGCCTGGGCGGAGCACCGCCGTGTCCTCGTAGAGGCGATCGGCGGCGGCGACCTCTCGCGTCCGGCCCAGGTGCAAGCCATGGTACGGAGCGAGAGGGCATGGGAAGCCGTCACCTCCTTCTGCGAAGCAGTAATGCTCGCGAAGGAGGAGGCAGGGTGCGTGAGGGAGTGGCAGTCTCTGCGCCCTCACGTCCCTAGCCGCTGCAGGAGGAGACGCCCCGGGCGCCGGGAGTCGATTGCGGACTCCCGGCCACCGTAGGCGCGAGCTTGCGGGTGGCGAGCAATGGGTAGCTCGCCACCCGGTAAGGACCAAGCTCGGGTCGACGGCGCGTAGTGTTCCACGCGCGCCTCAAAGAGATGTCAGCAGTACTGAAGGGGTCTGCTAGGACCGATGCCTGCCGGGGTCGCGTGATTGTTCGAAAGAGATACCGTGACCCTGGCACATGGGCAACTGAAGGAACACGGGTGGGTTTTAGTCAGTAAAAGTCTGACACGCCCTCCCGCTCCGCCCAGAGCGGGAGAAGTCATTTGATGATTTCCAATCCAAAAAAATAAAAAATAAAAAGACGTCTACTGCTGGATTTAGGCGTGTTCGCCTTGTAGACTATAGATTTATACACCATTTTATTATGTTCATATAATTTTATTTTAAGAGGTTGACTATTAAACATAATAGGTACCTACTGCCCGTACGCAAAATACGTGTTTTGGCGCATGGAATTGCGGTCACCAGCCCGTTTTAGCTACGTACTTTACCTAGGTGTTTACTATAAACAATCTCATGCAGTCGTATCCAATATCCATGATCCATAAACAAATAAAATTATCACAAACAAAAAACGAACCACAAATGTGTTTTTTCATCGCTGTTCCTCCATTGCAGAATTAGTGTTGGACACCGGCGCAGACCGTAGAAAGCGAAGACCCAACAATAGCTACTAGAACACGCACAAGAGTATACTTGGGTCTCATCTTGTGCAGTGACTAATAGCTATTGCGGATTTCAGAATTTCGACATCTTTCGATGTGGTGGTAAAAGTTGGAAAGAAACTAGAAGTGACAGGAAAAAGAAACTTTATTTCCGTACTGGACGGAACGGACTTCCGAAAATCTTTATCGGGTACGGAAGTACCCGATGGGTAATCAACGGGACCCTATGATTAACCCTCCGCTGTCATTTCGTTTTGTGCCACACCCAACCCAGTCACTACTGTATACAAGCGTAAGCACCAACACACCAATGTAAAAAGTCAGTCCCCAGCATTCACTAACATACATAAGCGTAGGCACCACCAATACATTCACATCATCATCATCATCATTTCGGGCGAAAGACGTCCACTGCTGGACACAGGCCTCCCCCAAGCTCCACCACTGTGACCGGTTTTGTGCTTCCCGCATCCAGCGGATTCCTGCAGCCTTCACAAGGTCATCGGTCCACCTTGTTGGAGGCCTTCCAACTTTACGTCTTCCGGTACGCGGTCGCCAGTCTAGAACCTTTCGGCCCTATCGGCCATCTGTTCTGCGAGCAATGTGCCCTGCCCACTGCCTCTTCAGTTTAGCAATTCTTCCGGCTAGGCTATGGTGTTAACACCATTTATTTTATTTCCCGCATTTACCCTCCTGTCCATATCTTCATCAAACTCACACATCCATCACTTGTAAACAGACTCCCTAAATATACGAACTCACTTACTTGCTCCACACTCTTATCATCACACTCATCCTCTTTTCTTTTAATTTTAAACACCATGACCTTAGTCTGACAACAGGTATTGGGTCCTGAGAGTATACTAAATTATCATCCCAGACAGAGTCTAATAGTTGTCGCTGGCTCCAGTCTTTCGACGTCTTTCAGTGTGGTGATAAAACCTGGAAAGAACTTTTGTTACAAAAATAGTTTAGTTAAAAACCAACTCCTAAAAAAAACACTAATAATGATAAAAGTTTTATTGATTACATATAATGAGTTTTATATATACTCTAGGTACATATAACTAAGCATGATTAATAAAAACATGAAAACACATTCCATTTCAACTTACATTTAATAAAAAATAAAACCAAATGAATTAATTTCAAACTACATGACAAACAAAATTACTAATAAATCAGTTTTGCCGCGTTTTTTTTATTGAGACTTGCGGACGTCAGACTTTCGTGACAATAAAAAACAAAAAAAATATGAAAAAAGGTTGCGAGAAGTTTGCGAATAAATTGTAGTAGAGGATGATGGGTTTACCACCGTGAACAGAAAGGCGAAAAGAACATTACGCAGTAATTGACAAAATGCAATTTATGTTAAATCAAAGCACTGTAGCTATCTCAAATTCAGTCGTACAAAACCCTTTTTTGTACAGATTAAGAATATAGACTACTTATTCCTACCATATTTTCAGGAAAAGCCATCGGCTAGTTTCGAGTTCTGAGGTGGCTCCTCAATGGTTGGATGCAGATGGCTGCATAACTGTAAGTGGGTATAACGTTTATCGAAAGGACAGATATGAGTCATACAGAGGAGTAGAGATGGCTTCACGCAAATCTCTAAGAACCTTTATTGCCCCTTTATGTATGACTAATTCAGGTATAGAAATAATACATATTAAAATTCTTAGTTGTAACTTAATTCATAATGAAATTTCGATCTTGTAAGGGCATGAACCCTTACAGTTAATGTTCAATGTTAATAAAATAAATGTTAATGTTCAAAAAGGTATTTTAATACGAAAATGCACTAAAATAATATAATAAGAAAATAATAAAAAATGTTATAAAAATGTTAAAATGTTGAATGTTGCGCGAGCTCGATATTATACCGAAGACTGACATACATGAGTACGTGACTATACTACATTTTATAAATTAACAAAATTTGCAGTATTTTAACTAGGCCAAATTACAATGTGCGGTTGCTTAACCGTACAGATCTACTGTCCTTCCAGAACGATCCGGCGTAGGACCAACGGCTAAACGTTCTTAACCACACCGTGCGTACCACAGATATACTCGTACATAGCTATTAACGGTTGTTGGAGTGTTAGTAGGGAAAGCCTAGATAGTGACCATCTAGTTATAAAAATCAGTTTTAAAAATTAGAACTCGGTAAATGTTACTTTGAAGCGGAATTATAAAAAAGCAGATCGGGCTAGCTACCGTCAAATTCATCATCATCATCATCATTTCAGCCGTAAGACGTCCACTCATTGACGCTGCGCCCAGCGCGCTGCTTGAGTGCGGCCCAGAGGGTCATGGCCATCCGGTTAATCCAGGGATACCGCACGGTCTCCTGCGAGGCGGCGAGCCTCCTTGCCAGAGTGCCGCCATGGGATCTGGAGGCAAAGGTCCTCGCCCACATGTGGGACTGGCGCGAGGATGCGAAACGCCGGGGCGAAACTCCGCTGCCGCGACAAATCGCGGCACGGCGGACAGAGCTCCGGCAGGATCTCATGGCGACATTGCAGGTACGATTGTCGCAACCCAGCGCAGGGCACGCCACAATTGCGGCGGTAAGTCCCCTCTTTGAGGAGTGGATAAAAAGGCGCCACGGCGTCCTCACCTTCCGCCTGACACAGGTTCTCACCAGGCATAGGTGCTTCGGTGGGTTCCTGTTCAGGATAAAGCGGGAGGAAACGCCCGGGTGTTTCCATTGTGAGGATCGTCTAGAGGACACGGTGGAGCATACGGTGGAAGTGTGCCCTGCCTGGGCGGAGCACCGCCGTGTCCTCGTAGAGGCGATCGGCGGCGGCGACCTCTCGCGTCCGGCCCTGGTGCAAGCCATGGTACGGAGCGAGAGGGCATGGGAAGCCGTCACCTCCTTCTGCGAAGCTGTAATGCTCGCGAAGGAGGAAGCAGGGCGCGTGAGGGAGTGGCAGTCTCTGCGCCCTCACGTCCCTAGCCGCCGCAGGAGGAGATGTCAGCAGTACTGAAGGGGTCTGCTAGGACCGATGCCTGCCGGGGTCGCGTGATTGTTCAAAAGAGATACCGTGACCCTGGCACATGGGCAACTGAAGGAACACGGGTGGGTTTTAGTCAGTAAAAGTCTGACACGAAGAGCCATTTGATGATTTCCAATCCAAAAAAAAAAAAAAAATGACGTCCACTGCTGGATTTAGGCCTCACCCAATTTGGGGGGCTTTGCAATAATCGCCACGCTTGGCAGGCGGGTTGGCGATCTCAGTATGGTGGTAAAATGCATAGAAAACGCTGCTGCCCATTCTCTAGTACCGTCAAATTATTACCAGATATTTCTTAGAGGATCCTCCACCATCACAAGGCATTAAGGCATTAAGTCCGCCTTTGTACCTTTTTTGTGTGCGAAAAGTTTAAATAAATAAATAAATCACAAGACGCTCAATATATAATATGTATATCGCTGTCAAATTGTGGCTGCGCGTCGTTTGATGGGTGTCGTAAAAGGCGACTAAGGGACTTACTAGAGAATGGGCAGCAGCGTTCTCTATGCATTTTACCACCATACTGCGATCGCCAACCCGCTTGCCAAGCGTGGCGATTATGGCAAAGCCCCCCAAATTGGGGGAGGCCTAAGTCCAGCAGTGGACGTCTTACGGCTGAAATGATGATCGTTTGAGGTCAGGACATATTCCTATAAACCACCTAGCACCTAGCTTTTGACGTTTCATAAGTGCCCTTGTAGGTTTATGTGAAATAAAAATATTTGTTTCGGATTTGATTTGTTTTGAAACAATTTTGCTTTTCTCATGTGGAGAGGTGTGAGGTAAAATAGAATATGTACAACATGTGTTGGTTGAATGTGTTCGATATAATAACAAAAAAATAGCACTGCTGAACTTGTTGAAACTGTCGGTAATGGATGTTGGAATGTTCCATGGTATTTTCGCTAAACCTACTTGTGAAGCAACAAAAATATTATATAGTATACTTTTTTATTAGATAATAAATTAAATTAGGTTAAGTTTTGTGCGACTAGGGTTAGTTTATTTAGTTTAAAAGTAAATGATAATTTGAAAAAGCATGATGGGATTGACATCACATATATATATATACAGAAATCTCTTAAATAAATAAAGATTAAAAAAATATATATATATATAATTATGACGAACAAAAAATTAAGGGTTTCTTCACTCTTCTTGTCCCGGGCGCAGACTATAGAATGTGGTGTCTAAAGTGGTCCAACAATAACTATTAGAGATCTTCCAAGAGTGTACTTGAGTTAACATCTTGGATAGACCCTAATAGTTGTCGCTGGCTCCAGTCTTTCAGTGTGGTGGTAAAACCTGGAGGAAACTTTAGTTACAAAAACAGTTTAGTTAAAAAACTGACTCCCAAAAAAGCCACTAATAATAATAAAAGCTTTTACTGATTCCAATTAATTAGAGTACATGCATTATTTATAAAAAGAAGAAAATACATACCATTTCAACTACACAGTTAATAAAAACGAAATCCAAATTTATTCATTACAAATTACATGACAAATAAAATGTCTAATAAATTAGTTTTTAAAGTCAAGAAAATGTCATAAATAAATAGATTCTAAAATCGAATTTTAACACTGAAATTACAATAATAGCAATTATTTTTGTTAGTAAGTCCATTATAATAGTTCATCTAAATTTAATTTGTTTTTTCATTATGAGGATCACCTAGTGCGCTGAAAGCCTCCTCAACTGTCTCCATGTTGTTCTATCTCTAGCTAGTCTGCTCCATGTTTTTAACCGACGAAAAAAAGACGGAGGAGGTTCTCAAGTCGACGCGAATATATATATTTTTTTTATGTATGACCACGCATAACTTTTTACAGAGTGGACCGATTTTGATCATTCTTTTTTTTTATTGGAAAGAGAACAATGACCAAGGATCACTAAATTATCATAAATTTATAGAAATAACTAAACCAAATTATTTTATTAATTTGCTTGTTTGCCACCGACTGAAAATTACTTATGTTTCATATTTTTTGCTTTTCAGTTTTTTCGTCGGTCAAATTTCTTATTAATTTTTTTTTCCTATTAAGCCTGATATGTCATCACTCCATCTCTTGTAGGGTCGTCTACGTCTTCGTTTTTTGTTGATAGGATACCAGTTTGTAATGGTTTTTTTTCCATTTATTATCGCTAACTAATATGAAATCTAACTAATATGACATAACCCAACTTCATTACGACGACAACAGCAGATAGCAGTTCAAAATCAAATCTAGAAGTGTCAAGATAGAATTTAAAAGGCTTAATAAAGAAAAAAATGTTCCTGAATAACTATCCGTGCCTACACGCCTAAATTTTTAACAGACTCGATTTTTAGACGATGCCTTTTATTGGTTAGTGTTTTACACAAGGTGGATTTTGAGATGAAGTAGTAAGGGTTACAATTACCGTTTAAGCTGCAGAAAAAATGTCATAAATTATAGTAAATTTTTGAGTTTTTTTTTTTTTTAATTTTTGCTGGCATTAGAAAATTAGAAAATGATAAAAAAAAATTATCTTGATGCCAGTCAATCCTGGTACTTATAACGAACTGTAAAAAAAAACCCTGCAACATAGAGCCTTAATCTGTTTATTTTCTATTACGATGAATGTATACTTGACTAATAATCCTGCTTACGTCATTTTCTACACTTTTTGTGGTTATTTACCAACCAAAGTAAAACTGAAAACCAATAAAAGTTGCACTAACTTTCCCATACGTCATTGCTCGCGTGGCCTTCAAAGTAGCTAATGACCCCATTTTTTCTATTTCGCCTGAAGACTTTGTAATTGTGAAACCCCCAGTAAAATCATATTAAATACATACACAGCACGCCTTGTAGCCTCGAAGGGTTAGGTAGAGGTGGATGTACCAATAATACACTCACATTTGGCCAATTATGTTTAACACTAGAACTGCGGGCGTCCCAAATTTGACCCATTTAGATGTTCTTCCTGCTCTTATTAATATTTTATTATGCATATAATTCTAACTTTTTATGACTTGTCATGAAATATGATGATTATTATATTTATTATTTATACGAGACTTCAACCACGTAATTGCAATATACATATTTTTTTATCCAAATTTACCTCAGTCGGTATGTTCAGCTAGTGTTAAGTTGCATATAATAAGCGATCCTATTGCCATCAACCGGGCACAATTCCAGTTCCTGGGCTGCTACTGAGAAATTCTAGACAGAAAAAGCCAATAACACTTAATAGGAATAACGTTTAAAATCGTATTACTGTTTGCCGAATAAGTAAAGGCTCTATGTAATTAAACGCTCGAGACACGCAAGTTCACGGTTATGTTATAATTTTCATCTATTAGAATTTCCGAGAGGAGGAAACAATTTCATTTCTTTAAAAAAAAAAAACTCATTTTAATGCTTAACAGAAAAGTTAATGCTGTCGTGAAAAGATTAGCGAGCGCATATCAAAATGTTTTAAGTTGTCATCGGGACCTTTGCGAACAAATATCAATTGCATAATTTTTTATTCCAAGTGTTTGTTGCGCCAACTGGCGTCTTTGAGTGAAATATCTGTCTAGTCAAACCGGATGCTAAATATCGGTAATACACATAAAACAGATCCCTATCTGACCTTCATAACCCTTTTCCAGCAAAATACGATACCCCTTGGTAAGACTGGTTGTCAGACTTTCAGGATTCTGATGACCCGTATATTATGTATTAAATAACAGGCACCATGAAATTGAAGACGTATGAGAGTAACAAAGAGAAAAAATGAAAACAGACGATTATTTTATTTTTAATAGTAATTTCTAGGGACATAAATATATCTCGCAACCGGCGTGTGTGTATGACCAATTGTATGAACCTAAACGAGGCAACAGGAGTGTGTAGAGATCGTAGCAGGTGGCGTTCTGTGGTTTCTGCCTACCCCCATGGGAAAAAGGCGTGATTGTATGTATGTATGTATATATAAATATATCACATAAATTTATATATGATGAAAATACAAGTTTTATAAAAAAAACAATTAATATGAACTAGTAGTAAAAGGGGTTTTTAATAACCAAACGCAAATGTCGCGTGACCTACGGACACGCGCACAAAAGTATTTAAATCGCTGGTGTTCGGCTATAAGAACGGTGACAAAAAAGTCATAAAACGTCGAGGTGTCGTGACACCCTGGACAGCCGGTAGGACCGAAGCTCATTTAGCTGTATCATTATCAGAATTTACGTAGCTTTTTCCCACCTATGTTGGGGTCGGCTTCCAGTTAAACCATATGTAGCTAAATTTCAGTCTTTTACATGGAGCAACTGCATATCTAACTTCAACAACCCAGTTACTGGGTAATACGATACCATTTGGAAAGACTGGCTGTCAGATATCAGGCTTCTGATGACCCTTAACCCATTGAACGCCGTAATTACAGACACAATTAAAAAACTATTGTTTTCGCGTGGATCGACGTTTACGGCTACGAAGAGTTAAAGACCACCAATGAAAACACAGCAGAAAAATTGCAACTAACACATTACGTTTACAATACCTATTTCTAAACTGTCTGCAATATCTATATTCTAATATTATTTATTAATAGCTCTAAACGTAATACAAAATCAAGGTACAGAGATATTTATAAGTTATAATATCGCACCTTTAATAAAGAACTGAAATAACTACAAAATTACGATTGTTGTAAGCTGCATCGTATTTGCAAAACTTTAAACGCTATTTTCCAACAATCGTAATTTTATAATTATTTCAGTTTATTATTAAAGGTGATGTTATTATTTAACACATAGGGCCTGATGGGGTTGTCCTCTCCGAGTAGATGATGACATTTTTGTGAAAAAATATGTTTTTTTGAGTCCCAGGATTTTATGGCTAAGAGCCAAGTTGAGCCTTAACCCTTTATGCTATATATTTATGCACCCAATATGGAAAGTTCACCTTCAGAGAGGGACACATTTTGGGGCAGTAGGAAGAATTTAGTGAATTGATATAAGTCAAACGAGAAGATAGTTTGATTGGCTTGTTTAATTGAATTATTACTAAAGCATATCACTATTTGTCGGTTTAGCTTGTTACTTAAGGTTGTAGGACTAAGACGTCGGTGTCTGTCACACAGTTATTTCCAGCTCAGAAATCGTCCACCCAGTTATTTACTCTATCATTTATGTACACAAAACTTTGTACAATGTGTTTTGTTTAGAACAGTTTGTTTTAACAAATAAGGACACTCATCCTTATTTGTTAAAAAAAAAAATTATTATTTATTAATTCCTGCTCCCCCGCTAATCTTGCGGCCGCACTAGACCCACGCGACCGTGGCCCACTTCAGACAGCTGTTGCTTTAGCGCATTCAGGCCTTCGTGTACCACTTTCAGCTGTTCTGGCAATAGACAGGTGTAACAGAAGTTTCATGGAACTCTATACTAACAAAAACTCAAAGCATTTATTTCAAACTAGCTTTTGCCACCACCTTCGCTAACATGAAGATTGCAAATCATTCCACGGTATCGTATAACCGGGATAAAAAGTACTATATGACATGTATTGATATAGGTTAGAATATATTTGTGGGCCAAATTTCTTCCAAATCTGTTTATCAGTTTTTGCGTGATTGAGTAACAAACATCCAAACGTCTAAACACACAACTTATAATTCTTTGGAATTCACCGTTTTTTTTTTTTCATAACATAACATCGCGCCTGTATTCGTTGAGGAGTTAGGCAGAAGTAAACCTATAGTATACCCACATTTACCCGGTTATGTTTAAGTTCCACAAAATAGGGGCGAACTTATTGCCATCAACCAAACTCAGGTCCAGACTCCTGACCAGAAAAACTCAATACATTTAATCATTTATTTAATCAAAATGCCGTGTTGCTGTTGCCCTATTAACATTTTGTTTGACCTGGGAGTACACTCAGGATCAGTAGTAGCACATGCGACTACTAGAGCAATGAGTCAGTCCGATTTTTCCTTGCGTGCTAGAATTAGCTAAACACCATACCAAAAACAGTCAAATGTGGATCTCTCTGCCAGTACCTGGGTTCTCTCCACATTAAACCCATCTTCATTCGAAGCAAGAGTGATCAGGCATCTTCTGATCGCACTCATTCCATCATAGACTTCATTTATCGCTTTCTATCAGGCATCGATCTAGTCGAGGTCAAGAGCTAGCCCGTAAAAAAAAGAAATATAGGTACACCGAGCATAGAGGCACTTCAGCCGCGGCCATTGCTACAGGCAGTATTGTGAATAATTTCGATGACGTTAAGAAATGGATAGATTTAAAGATGACTGGTAAGAAGCAATGCACTCAACGCAATTTCAGCGCTACGAATTTTATTAGTACTGCCATGTCTAGACGCTACCGACGTGACGTGGGAATTCCATGCCTGCGTGTTAATACGGTCACCATAGTTGAAATTTAGTAAGAAACTGGTTGATATAAATGAATAGGAAACAAGTACTTCATTGAGAGCAGTAGTGGCCCAGTGGTAACGGCCGAAACTTACGAGTTGGTCGTGGGTTCGAACCCAAGCAGGCATTCGGATAAATGTTTTCATCTCCACTGCCTTCAAAACGGTGAAGGAAAACAATGTGAGGAAACCGGCGTGTACTAGTACCAAAAATTAAAAGACATCCACCAACCCGCATTGGGGCCGCGTGGTGGACTATGACCCACTCATTCTCACAGAATGGAGGCCTGTGCTCCAGCGGTGGGAACATTCTAGGCTAAAATTTCACTAAGCAGTTGATTTATCAAACTGAATATCATTTGATAACATCCTTCGGTTTCTTTGTAAATTTCAAGTCTATCTGACGACCCTGGTTACTAATATCTTTTGGTGACTTTACACCTTTATGATAGACTAGCTTTTGCCAGCGGCTTCGCCCGCGTGGAGGTCGGAAATTATCCCGCGGGAACATACTACCGAGATAAAAAGTACCCTATGTGTTATTCCAGGTTATAAACTATCTGTGTGTCAAATTTCATCCAAATCCGTCCAGTAGTTTTTTCGTGAAAGGGTAACAAACATACACATACACATACATCCATCCTCACAAACTTTCGCATTTATAATATTAGTAGGACTTATTCCACAAGCACCTTATTTTTTTTGTGCCATTTCATTGGCCACGAGGTCACAAGTGCTACTGCTACGTGGTTCTAGTTTAAAACCTGGTGTTCAGGTAATTGTTACCGCAAGGTTTTCCATTAAGAACCCTGCAACCTCGAAGGCCCTAGAGTGTGAATTTTTGCATAGTTGAGTGCAATATTTTCGACTCCCATAACTTTAGTCTAAAACATAGATAGAAAGCATATTCAATTTTAAAAAAAATAGTTTGTGAAAAGTTTTTATTTTCACTGTTTAATAGTGGTACCTCTCTCACACAAAAACAGTTATATATTTTGTATAATTGCTATGTTATTTACATAGCGAGTATACAAAATATTTTACAGTTAACACAATAACAGAAAATCATCGTAACACCATCAATACCAAGCGGTAAAAATACTTATTATTGATGTTAACTCAAAACTACCCAAGAAAGTTAGTAAAGTTCATACGAGACAGACAACCCTCGCAGCAGACTACCCTATCTATTAAAAAAATATTTTAAAGATAATAAGACTTCTATCACAGGTGCCGGAAATATCGCTGATTTATCCATTTCGATAACATCACAAAAAAAATACACTCGACTTTAAAACCTCCTTCTTTTGAAGTTGGTTAAAAATTATGAGGATTTACTTACATTTCTGCCGAATACAATTTCTATCTGCTAATTACCCAATTACCAATTATCAGCAAAAGAAGGCTCATTGCAGGTGGCGTTCTGTAAATTCTGCCTATCCCCATAAAATTAGGTATGAGTTTTTGTGTGTATTTATAAAGAACTAAATTTTCTAAAGAATACATTTATAGGTCTGTAAGCTAGATAAACAAACAGTGTTGCTACCCCAAATCTATTCAAACTAGCCGGTACTCAAATCAATATAGCTCTTAATAGCCAATACGTACGTCATAATTTATCGTGAAACTTTCAGGCAGTGGTCTACTCGCATAGTAAATCGGCTTTGATTGTAAGTAGTGTTAACGTTATACACTTTTTTTAAGATGGGAAATCATCAACTGACTTCTCCCGCTCTTGGGTGGAGCGTAAGGGCGTGTCAGACTTTTACTGACTAAAACCCACCCGTGTTCCTTCAATTGCCCATGTACCACAGGGCCACGGTATCTCTTTCGAACGAATCTCGCGACCCTGGCAGAACGTTATACACTACAGTTTAGATAGTGATGTCTGGTCGTGTACGTCGGAAATTATCCCACGGAACTTACTACCAGAAAAAAGTCAGAATCGACAAAGTGTATCCCAGCGCATAACACACTATTAGATTTTCTACTCTGTTAAGCACAGAGAAGAGCAGAGCGTGGAATATTCAGTGATCGAAAAAATGCCCGTTTATGTGTTATTACGTATGTATGGACGACGACTCTAAAAACTTTTTAGCAAAAAATTAAACCGCTAAAAAACTGAAAAGCAAAAATTGAAAAGGCTTAATAGGAAAAAAAAAATTAATAAAAAATTTGACCGACGATAAAACTGACAAGCAAAAAATAAGAAGCATAAGTAATTTTGTGTCGCCAAACAAGCAAATTAATTAACTGATTTGATTTGGTTATTTCTATAAATTTAAGGTAATTTAGTGATCCTTGGTCATTGATTATTTTCATAGCAATGAGTGAATAATAAATCTGTTTTCCTACCCTTACGGTTGGAATTTTTGTTCCAAATTTACATGGGACCACCTTCGGGATATACCTTTTCCAATAAAAAAATGAATTATCAAAATCGGACCACTCTGTGAAACTTATCTCATCATAAAAAAAATATACGCGTTGACTTAAGAACCTCCTCCGTTTTTTTCGTCAGTTCAAAACCTATAACACTAGCGTTTTATTCAGAGGACATACATATTCAAGTGTTTAAGAAATCAAACCAATCATTACGTATAAAATAATCATGTCATGTTGACATGCAACAACTCCGGAACGCCCATCCAGTTCCATTTTGTATGCAACAAACAATGAAATATTAACTACAGTTTACTAGAAAACCAACTGAGTTTGTGTATTGATCGGTTTTCTGTGTATCCAGTTAATTGGCAAATGACGAGCTATGTGGCTGGGTTTTCTTGAAACAACGTTTTATTTATTCACGTTTTCAAATTAAAATTACATTTCGGAATTAGTGAAATGAAATCAAGGCTGCAGTTCTAAAGGCTCCTCGCAGAAGGTGTGGCGCTCTTTCTATGAAAACTTCATGAATATTCTATTACACTATAATAATAACTCTCATTTTATTGGAACCACAGCACTGGATATTGTAAGAATCGTGGCAGGTCGTTTCTGCTTACCCCCATGGGAAGAAACTCACACCGAGATCATGTATTCAATAAGTATCCATAATTATAAATGCGTAAGTAAATAGCTCTGTATATTTATTACCTTTTACGCCTAAACCACTTAATCGATCATAATAAAATTTCACAGATGGAGAGGCTACATTTCATCCTAGATATTTGTATAATATCATCCTCAGCAGCCTTTTTCCAAGTACGTTGGGGTCAGCTTCCAGTCTGATCGGGTGTAGCTGAATACTAGTATTTTACATGAAGTTACTGCCTGCCTGACGTGGACAACCCAGTTACTGGGTAATATGATAACTCTTGGCGAGACTCGTTATCAGACTTTTGGGCTTCTGACGACCCATAATAACTGTCAAAGATCCACAAAATGACAGCTTGGATCGACAGCTTAACGGGCATAAGGCATGGTATGTAAAAATGGTCACCCATCCGCGGCAAGTGCAACCAACATCATCAACCGCGGCAAGTGTAGGTTATCCTGATCGATCGACCCGTGCGGCTGTTATTACTTAGCTACAGGCCCCACTGATACGAAGTTGTATATTCTAATGATGAAAAAAAATATCAGTCGACGAAGTTGTAGGCAACCACTAGAAATCAATGGACCTATAATATAGTTAAGCAATAAAGTAATAAATTCCTAGAAACCGCAAGCTTATAAGTAATATTCCATTCCTTCAGTGCGCATAAATAGACATTTCATGCTAAAACCTATTAAAATGGTTAAAGTCATTTGCGTCACAATGTCCTAGGTTAGGTAATATGTGACGATGTCCTAGGGTGTCTGCTGGGTAACTGTGCCAGGGATACCAAGTCACGAGGTCATTCTGCCATGCAATCGGTACCAGTGAATATGCAGATACTTTTTTTCCGCAAGTACAAAAATAAATGTCGATCGATATTGTTCTACTAACTTACTTGTACAGAATGTGTGTGTAACTATTTTTCTATAATTACTTGATTACTACGAAGCAAGAAGGAGGGTTATGATATGGACCGGTATGTATGCAAGTGTGTATGTTCATCTATTCCCTCATAACTCCGAAACTACTTATCACAAAATGACAAAGGATGTATCGTTAGAAGTAAAGTCGCAATAATTTGAAAATGGCGCCCTCTACCAGTAGAGGGCGCCCTTTTCAAATTATTCTTGACTTCGTAAGAACATTTTTTTTAAAATATTAATGCACTTTTGGATATCAAATGAGGAGGCTAAATAAGCACATTTTATAAATGTATATATTGTAAGCTAACCCTAAAGTGATTTAAATTAAAAGTACCTTAGTTCAACAACAAAATCTGTCTACTCAAAAAACCGCGCGCTTAAAGGCTCGTGCAGACTTGCGCGACGCGACGGTCGCGCGCAATTCGGGGATTTATATCCATAGAACAATTTCTATGACCGTGTCGTGGCGCGACACGTAGCCCCTGTGTGAAATGTCGCGCGCGTTTTCATAGAAATTTTTAAAACAAATGAAACAAGAAGACATTTTAATCTGAAAGGTGGTATGCCACCTACCCTAGCAAAAAATACATCTAACAGTAGTAAGCTAGCATAAGCAACATACGGGCTAAGTGACATACGATAACGACTTTCAGATATTTTCTTGTTTCATACATTTTAGAGCGTGATCTTAATAGGCTGGCATACCTCACTTCAGTGGCAAAAAACCAGTCTAAGCTGGTCTATTTTAAATATCTTAGGACAACCAACACACTGTTATCTGATCCCAAACTAGGCAGAGCCTGTACTATGGTAACCAGACAACTGATAAATATATTTATATATTTCTAAATACATACATATTATAGATAAATTACACCCAGACACAGAACAAATGATTGTGCTCATCACACAAAGATTTGTCCTGGGTGGGAATCGAACCCACGACCTCAGTCTTTGCAGTCAGGGTCACTAACCACTAGACTAACAGGCCAGTTATATTACCCCATGGAAGTGGATCTGAGGATACCAAAATGCCTGATCATCACCTAAAGAGATATTTTGACCAACATTGTCTTAGAGCTTATTAGTAACTAGCTTCCATCCGCTGGAATGTCGATTAAAAGTAGCCTTCATCCTTTTCTAAAGTCCAAAGTATACCAAATTTCATCAAAATCGGTCTAGCCATTTCGGAGATTAGCCGGAATAAATAGACAGACAAACGTACTTTTTTTAAGTACTGTTCATCACGCCTTGTTTTCCTGAAAGGTTGGGCAAAGGTGTACCATTTTTACACCCACATTTAACCCGACACAAATGCAGACTTCGGGCTGTTACTGAGAAATATCACATTCAAAACTCCAATGACACTTTTCCCGACCTGAGAAACGAACCCAAGGCCACATGCTCAATAGAAACGCTTGGAACCACCACAATAACGAGGCAGACAACTTTCTTAATCATTTAGTAAAATCTGTTATTGCGACATTACAAACTGATATTACAATTTTAATAACTTTGTTTAGATGTATATAGATTAGCTTTGTTTATTCTATGTGGAAGTGCAAGTACTAAGCAAGGGAATCCTAAGTTTGGATAACACTTATTGGGTTTTTCCTTTTGAAAGTTCTCAGTAGTAACTTAGAGTCCGAGATTGTAGCCGGTTGATAGCTATACGCTATCTCCTTTTTACACTAGGGTTAAAAGATATACAGGGAGAACTGCCTATCCATAAAAACCTTTAATTTAGCACATAATACGACATTTTCCGTTGGTTATCAAATAAAATATCTGCGATTTCATAAAAAAGCGAAGGTAATAGGTACCTACGCTATCTAAATGTATCAAACAGATTTTTATTTTACTAACAAATAATCTCAACATTTAGGGGTCATGTGCTAATTTCGCGCGTCCCTCCCACTGTATTACGCCCTGACACGACGGGAACCCCAAGGGAAGTAATTAGTCACCAACTTATCTCCAGTGTAATCTTTCGTTGAAGGTAAATTATGGTAGTTGGATGGCAATCTGAACTCAAGCTCAAAGCATTTATGTTCAATTAAAACATTCACACAAATTGATCAGGGTGTCAGTCCAATCGAGTCATTCATTCTTCTTCCCCTATCCCAATTTATTAGGGGTCAACTTAACATGTAATTTTCTTCGTCACTTCGCTATTAGTCGTCATCTCGGTATTCACCCCCTTTCTCATTCACACAGTCCATTCATCGACATTTTAGACATACAAGACATTATAGCCATCGAAACTCATACTCAAAACTTTCCTCGTGACATTTTTCTCATTCCTCCATCTCATGTGCCGATACTATGACAAACGATTTCCACAAAACTAAAACTTTAAAGCTATCGGTGCTACTTTCAGACTTCCTCTAATGTACTCATTTCATATTCTATACATTCGTGTATCACCTCTGCAGAGAATCTAGTTGCCTATCCCAAAACAAGCAGGCTTAAATAGAGAATAATGGACATGACATAAAAAAAATTGCAACCTTATGTTTGTTTCAAACAAATATATGGTTGCAAAATACTGGCCACATCATTTAAAAAAACGAAGCTTCATACTCGTATCACACGTCCACACTAATGAACAAATGACGAACACGAATAAACTAATACGATTGAACGATTAACTTCTAAACCGCCCAAATCTAATCGCATAATTAAAACGAATTCCACAGTTCGCGAGTAACCTGTGACCCTGACCTTCTAGCGCCAGGCGGGGTCACCCACGGCCCACGAACGATGTAGCCGACTTTGTAAAGCTGTTCTAAACCACTGCTAAGCAAAACTAAGCCTTACCACTGTATTTAAGCTAAGCTAGCTGTTCAGTTTTATTATGCAACATGTAGTTTCTTTTATGAAGGCCTTTTTGCTTCTTTTGTGTCATTGCCAGGTTTGGCATAGTAATGTAAAACCTACTTAATAATTTTCTTGAAATAATAGTAATTTTAAAACGTTGAAGAAAAATATCGAGAGGAAACCGGCGATGTCCTAGAACCTAAAATTCGAAGACATGTGACGTCTACTAACATGCACTGGGGCCGCGTGGTGTATTAAAGCCCTAACTGTCCCAAAATTAAGAACATTTTAGGCTGGTTATGAATAGTGGTTCTGCTAATGATTTTATCTTTATTTGGCGGTCAGACTTTTTGTTAATAATAAAAGTAGCTACGGATAAAAGGATCTTCCAATTGGCACTTGCCGCATCTATGGCCAGTGTTTATCTTTTGTTTAGTCAACCAAAAGTGTTGGACTATCCTTCTGTGTGATGATGTCCTGTCCTTATCCCAGTTTATTTGCGGTTGGCCCAACATGTCTTTTTCTTCCTCACTTCTCTATTAGTCGTCATCTCAGTAGTCCCCCTTTTCTATCCATATCATCATTCACACAGTCTATCCATCCTTTATTTGGTCTCCCTCTACTCTTATAGCCATCGACATTCATACTCAAAACTTTCCTCACATTTTCCTCTTTCCTCCATATCACCTGTCCATACCTTGGCAACCGATTTCCACACATCATTTCAGTTATCGGTGCCACTTTCAGACTTCCTCTTATGCACCTACTCATTTCTTATTCTATACATTCGTGTAACACCACACATCCCTCTTAACATTCATTGTTCTTTTGTATAACGTCACAAAATAGTTTGGTAGTGTATGTAGTTGTTATAAAATTTCGTAAATATGCATTTAATAAAAAGTTGTTTTTATCACATTACAAAGAAACACTTAAAATTTATTTTATTTATATATGTATAGAAGATAGCTATGTCTCTTTCAATACCTTTTCGTATCATCCTTGAAGATAAGAATTATATATTTTTGTTTCCATAATTTTCTAATAAGTATGTTATATTTACAACAGTAGCACAATAAGAACGCGTGTTCCAGTACAGTGTCGCGTTGTTCTCCACCGCCCACTGGCCTCCCCCTAGTCACGTCCTTCGGTCACGATCCTAATCCAGAACTGACGTGCATTCGAAGGCTGTCCAAGATTATGACAGTTATTACCCTAATTGACTGTTAACATGGAGTGCCAACATTCATTTATAATTTATATGTGATTTGTTCAATCTGAAAATTCTTTGAATAGTACCAAAATTAAAGCTAACTCAATGAATTGTATTTGTGTCTAGACTATTCTAAGTTAGAAGCCTCACGTTTTTCCCTATCACTTAATCGAGCTCGCACGGATGTTAAAATATCACGGCGGGATTGTATCACGCACTAGATTTTCGTGTACGTCGACTTATGAGCTGACCTTCCCTACAGTGTGCCCTCTACTCAGACATCGCCTCTCCCTATCATCAGAATTTCGCCACAAACATTAATCTCCTCTGATTAAAAATTACAAAAATAATAATTCCTACACTTATTGAAATTTTGTTAGCCCACCCAAAAATTAACAATTCAATTTATTCATGATTATTATGTTCTAAATATTAATAAGCGTGCAAATTGAATGCAATTCAATTACTTTTATACAGTAAATTTTATAAAAATGATTTTAAAATAATATTTGTAAACCGGTCATACATATAGCAATATAGAGTACATTTCAAGTCACATGTATATTATATTATTATTTATGTAGTCATACAGTCAATGTGTTATTGTTTCTCATAAATGACTTTGACTTTATCATCGATGAAGAGATTAATGCCTGTATCCAGGGTGCACCGGCCCGACAACTGCTCATCTCCCCGGATGTAAATATCAGAAAGAGATCAGCAGCCACCGAGCACACGAGGAGGTATTCTGAGAGCACCCCATCGGCTTCACCGTTGAAAGCATCACAGTTTAAAAGTTATCGTGATCTAGAATTAAGTTAAAAATATGCTTCAAATTTAGCATAAAGAATCTTATGAAAAATGATTACGTCATTGTTACTATTATATCAGATTTTGGAATAATACAAGAAATTAAATCATGATGATGGAGGAAAATAAGAGCAAGATGGAGGGGAAGTAGGATGATCAAATTGAAGCAGTATTACCATAACTTAATAATCGTGGAGTTTTAGAGAAGTACGTGACAGTTTTCGTTGAAATTGAAAGCATTAATGTTAACAAATATTAAAAAGATCAGTACGATGAAGGAAGTCAGCAGAGAGATGCAAGGGAAATTAAATAAACTCATTAGAGTAGTTATCATCTGCCTAGCCATTTCCCTACTGTGTTGGGATCGGCTTCGAGTCTAAATATATGCAGTTCAGTACTAGTATTTTACATGGAGCGAGTGCATATCGGACCACAACCCAGTTACTGGGTAATACGACATCCCTTGTTAAGACTTGGTGTCAGATCTTCAGGCTTCTGACGACAAATAACAACTGTGAAAGATTCACGAGTGACAGCCGGGACCAACGGCTTAACGTGCTTTCCGAGGCACGGAATTCGTTATTTACTTTGGTTTGTTGTATTTAATCCACACTAATATTATAAATGCAAAAGTAACTCTGTCTATCTGTCTGTCTCGCTTTCTTGCTAAAACTACGGAACCGATTTAAATGAAATTTGGCACACAGATAGTTTAGAGCCTGAAAAAGGACATAGGCTACTTTTTATCCTGGTAGTACGTTCCCGCGGGATATTTTCCGACCTCCACGCGGGCGAAGCCGCTGGCAAAAGCTAATAACAACATATATTATTAATTAATAACAAATCGTAATTTCAACATCTGCCTAGCCTTTTCCCCAAAAAATAAAAAACATTGCAAAATATAAGATTGAAAATTAACCCTGGAAATAAGGAGACGACCAGTCACTAATTGCGTTAAAATCATTATATTTCTGCACAAATGACTTTATTTTTCAACTAAATAAACATCTTTTAATAGGTATCATGCTTATTTGAAGTTAGTAAAAAGTGTTCAGAAGAACCACATAATTCTTCAGAAATATTGAAAAGGTCTTTCATCATTAGGCTAGTTTCGAATAACTTAGGAAGTAGAAATATAAGGTTTAAGTGTATATAATAGCATTCATTGCAGCTAATTTTAAGTTTATTTGGAACTAGCTTCTGCCCGCGACTTCGTCCGCGTTAAATTTCTTGTTCCCCCGACCCTTCCCATCGCGTCGAATCGCCCGTGCGATTTTTCCCGTTTTTGCAACATTTTTCATTACTGCTCCGCTCCTCTTAATTGTAGCGTGACGTTATATAGCCTATAGCCTTCCTCGATAAATAGGCTACCCAACACAAAATATTTTTTGAATTCGAACCAGTAGTTCCTGAGATTAGCGCGTTCAATCGAACAAACATATAAACAAACAAACTCTTCAGCTTTATAATATTAGTATAGATATGCATTTGTTTAGTACATATAACACTTGCTTCTGCCAGCGGCTTCGCTCCCGTAGTAAATATAACCTTCCTCTTGAATCACTCGCAATTAAATCCGTCGCGTAGTTTAAAAACCCTAAGCGTATAGACGCGGGAAGTGAGTTTGTATTATATTATAGAAAAGAAGATACTATAATTAATAATTTAAGTAGGGGTGACCCGAACGATCATACACACGCGCCACCGAGAGATATTTAAGTGACCGTGACCACCATGAAAGTGACATAACCATTTCTATCTTTCAGAAGTTTATAAAAATAAATAACTATTTCCGAAACAGCGGTATATTGTGAATCCTTTTCTAAAAAATAATTTTACTTAAATTGGAAAGTAAATTATGATTAAAATATGTCTTACACCGTAATAACTATCCTACTAATATTATAAATGCGAAAGTTTGTGAGTATTGATGTATGGATGTTTGTTACTCTTTCACGCAAAAACTACTGAAAGGATTCGGATAAAATTTGTAATATAATCTGGATTAACACATAGGGTACTTTTTATTCCAGTAGTACGTTCCCGCGGAATAATTTCCGACCTCCACGTGGGCAAAGCCGCAGGCAAAAGCTAGTACTAAATAAATCTGTTAAAATTTACGAATTTTTATGGGTCGCGAATCATATTGTTTTCAACATACTACTTGACACAGTCCTGCAAATTGCAAAAAAAAAACATTCGAAAATTCGAGTTCCGCGGCCGCTTTCCTCTTAACAACTCAGTCTTAGAAACTTTATTGAGTGTAAGCAGGTGCCAGTGTACCGGTTTCATTGGCAGTGAAGAAAATCAAACAGTTTATCAAATGTAAATAGCGTGAAAATACCTACATTAAATTACAAGCTATTATACCTACACAGAATAAGAAAAAATCTCAATCTTAGGTTTTAAATCTTCTTATTTTCTAGCGAATTAATACAATCCAGAAATTATTATTATTGAGTGCCCGGGCATTTTCAGAATGGATCAATAGGTTTGGAGTTCATAATTTAGTTGTATAAAAAGTTTTTTCTTACGAATAAGACTTTTTCTTCACCAAAAATTAAATTGATTTCACTCGGTAGCATTGTAACTAAATACGCGTGCTGTACTAAATAGTACAGCACGCCATCTAGTGGCGGTACCTAGAAGCTTTTGTTCATGTTAGTCTGCACTGGATTTGTAGTATCAATATTTCGAGAATAGATGGCGTTGTAGTCACCAGGCAAACGTTGTCCCTCAACCCTACGCCAGATGGCGCTCACTACCTCAGACTAACCTTTTTGAGAATACTGCCTGTATTTTGTTGTTGCGTAATGTGAAAACAGAGGGCGCTAGTTTGAAAAATGGTCGAGAGTAACACAAAAATATTATGAAAGTAAAAACTAACAAAATGACATAATCTTTGAAAATTTGCCTATCTCTTGGCACAGACCATGCCGTATGGAAAGCGATAGAGATATGATAGAACGAGCGTGCCCAAAAGATGCCTGTTCACACTTGTTTTGAAGGCAGATTGGGTTAAATGTGGAAGGGACCACAGATGCGGGCAGAGAGTTTGGCTGTGGGCATAATGAATGTGGAAGAAGCCCTGAATACGACATTAAAAAGATGCTAAGTGCATTAAAATCATTTCATTGCTAAACAAATGCCTTTACTTTTCAACTTAATACAAACCTTTTGAACAGGTATTTTAGTAACTTTAAGTTATTAAAAAGGTGCTCAGCAAAACCACATAATAAAATTATGATCCAATATATGGAAAAGATTTATCATCATTGCACCTCTTTAAAATAACGTTGTAGGTAGGTTTAAAGAAGAATCGTTAGAGAATTAAGAATCTTAATTTCTCATAAGAACATGATACAGTTCACATAAATGAGATTTAACATTTAAAATTAATAATCGTCGTCTAATGACGAAGCATTCAGGTGTAGAATAAGTAGGTAAAACTATAACAACGAACGAGATCAACAGCAAACATTGCAAAAATGTAGGTACTTAAATATAAAAACGTTAATACAGCTGGCCAATTTGACACCAAGGTATCAGTACGTATGAGGGATACGTACTGATTTTTCACTTTGTGAGGAGCGCAAACAACGAAATTACGAAGCGAACTACTTGTGTGAATGTGTTTGTGAGAGCTAGTATAGTGCGTATACGTGTATTATTTTGCTTGTGTGGGACAAGTAGTCTCGGAGACCGTTGATTCTTTATAATTTTAATTTTATCATTTTGATTATTACGTGAGTTCAGATTTTAAGTATTTTTATTTGTAGTGTAGTGTAAGTGTAGTTTTTTTTATGTTAGTATTTTATATTGTGTTGTCAGGGTATTTATGTAGAAATCACTTTTTGCATAATATAATCTTTAAGTTTTCTTTTGTAAATGTTAATAGATTTGCACTCTTTTATTTCGTTTGGCAATTTATTGTATAATTGGACCCCTTCATATATTTTTTTTTTCATATTTTGCTGTTCTAGGAAATCGCAAAACTATTTCGTTTCTATGTCTTAGGTTATGTGTGTTTGTCTTTTTTGTAAGTTTAAAGTTGGTTTGTATAGTGTTATCTAAAAACTTTCTTACTAATATGCAAGTGTTGTAATGGTATAGTTGACGGATATTGAAAATTTTAGTTTTTTCAGTGTAAGTAAATCTTAATAATTACGCGTCACGTTGTTTGTCCGGGATGGACTCCTAAACTACTTAACCGATTTTAATAAAATTTGCACACCGTGTGCAGTTTGATCCAATTTAAAAGATAGGACAGTTTTTATCTCAATAAATGATCTTAATATTTGCAAATGAAATGTTTTTTATAGGACAATGTGTGTGTTCATTGGTTAGTTCTATGAAATCCTAATAGATGGCGTGGGTTTCATTTTCTAGATAATCTTCTTTACATGCTTAGATCTTTCAAAGTACGCAAAGGATTTAACACGGTTTTCACAAATAGACAGGGTGAATCAAGAAGATTTGTAAGTAATTATACTTACAAATCTTCTGTACTTCGCCCGCGTATTAACGCGGGCGAAGCCGCTGGAAAAAGCTAGTATTATATAGGTTTAAAGCGCCTAAAATAGCATTGATTGCATTTAATTTTAAGTTTATTTGAAATTGACATTTGTTTAGTACTTATAACAAGATAAAATATATGAATGTTTTTACGTAGGCTAATTACCTTCCCGATCATTATTTACTTATGGTAAGTAGTAGTTAGATCTTTATCTAAACAGGGTTTAATAAACATTGAAAACTGAGCGGCCTGGTAAATTGGTTGATAAGTAATTATGTTAAAAAAGGCTAGCACAATTTAGCATATTGATTCGTTAAACACGCTAATAGTGAATTCGACCAAGATTTACCTGTGAATAGATTCCCACTTTTTTACGGGCGTGAATTATTTTATTGCACATTTAAAAGATCTGACTTTGGTGTCAACCAAAAGGTTAGTACACCCAGTTGAACCTTAGTACACCCAGACTTTGCCAGTTCTGGTTGTGTTCCATGTAATATGGGATGAGCCTATTGTCATCAAACGGGCACAAATCTCCGGGCTGCTACTGAGAATTCCTGATAGGAAATAACTTTTAGGATTATTTAATTACATTGCTTAAGACGCCGTATACGAATCATTTATATGTTTTAGGATTTTGCTTATTTTCGTGATTTTATAGACGTATTTTTACAGTTATTATGCTGTATATCTAGAAGTTTTAATACACGATAAGTATATAAAATCATTTCAGTTTGACCAAATTAATGAGTTATTTTTTTTTTATCATTTGATTTTGATTTATCGACCTCAAACCAGCGACTTCTTTGAAAATTTTGCGATAAGAGGCATAGAATAACACATATTTACGAACAGCTTCTGCCCGTGACTTCGTCCGCGTCAAATTTTTGCTCCCCTGGCCCTTCCCGTCGCATCGAATTGCCTGCCAGTTTTCGACCATTTCTCGTAGCTGCTCCGCTATTCCTTATAACTTTCCTCAATAAATAAGCTACCCAACACAAAAAGAATTTTGGAATTCGGACCAGTAGTTCCTGAGATTAGCGCGTTCAACCAAACAAACAAACAAACTCTTCAGCTTTATAAAATTAGTAAGCTTCATAAAATTAGTATAGATTCGTTGGGACGTCTATACGATATGTAAAAATTGCAATGTATTGTTGTAAAGATATCAGATATTGTTGTAAAAATCATCTATACAATGTATTGATTACTT
Organism: Aporophyla nigra; assembly: GCA_947507805.1. NCBI lineage: Eukaryota > Metazoa > Arthropoda > Insecta > Lepidoptera > Noctuidae > Aporophyla > Aporophyla nigra. Next base: position 2,816,908 of record OX382291.1, on the reverse strand, counting down.
TTTACCACTTTCATATTAAAAAAACATATTTAAAGAGTTACTCAAAACTTTTATTACATTCCACATGTATTCATAGGTGGTAAACTTATAATTAGGTCATATGGACCTTGTCGGGCACAGCAAAATAAGTGAGTTAGGAGAGAGGAAGCATTTGTTAATTTTGTAGCCTTATTTAGAAAACTTCTATAATAATATAAAAATAATGATTAAAGATAAATAATGTTTACGATATTATAATTCTGATAAACTAATAGTAAGTAATATTATATGATCAAACGAACTTCACAAGCGAAGTTCGATCATTATTATATGAGTCGCTTCATTCGAAGATATATTATAACCAGGTAGTCCTTTTAATCTACAAGATAACATGCACACTTTAAGAGATTTATAAAATCGATATAAGTATCGACTTTTTACAACTAAGTCGATTCTATACTGACCATAACCACACCACTAGTCAAGCTATCATTATTTTAGAGATAATTAAAACAAATGCAAAACTTAATCACCGGGACTGGGTTGGGAGGGAACCTATATCTTCGAATGAAGCGACTCATATAATAATGATCGAACTTCGCTTGTGAAGTTCGTTTGATCATATATTATATTTCTTCGCTTCATTCTTCAGATATATTATAACCAGGTAGATGTTTAGAGCAAAGTTTTGTGTTTGATAATTAAAACCAAATATTTTGAAAGAATACGATGGTTTTAATCAATATTAACAGAATAGTTCAGAATTAACTAAACAAGTATTTATTTTTAATAAATACACACTCCATAATAATATGTAGGTAAATACCTAAGTAGTATAATAGTATATTAGTTACTAGTTAACGTGATCATGGAAGATCGCTTGAGGATAATATTGGGCAAAAACCTTAGTCCATTTCGCGGCTTTTCTTATAGTGTCAACAGAAACCCCGACTGCGCGGCAGCGGACGTGCAGCGTGGCGCGTGCTATGCGCGCTGAACGCCGCCACGTCCATGCCGCTCTCGGCCAATATCTGCTTAATCAATCTGCTTATTGACTGTACTGTCGCGCCCTTGTAGGGGCGCTTCACCGAAATTAAGAGATTGGGTACGTTAGCAGGTCGATTTTTGTCTGTGACGTGGAGATAATCTTCGAGAGCGGTTGCAGGACAGATGCTAAGGTTTTCTCTAAAGTACGGCAGGGATAAGGTCGGCTGATCACGACCTGCCGCGGATGTTTTTATAATATCTCTGATGGCTATATTGATATCGTTAGCTCCGACTGTTATATTTTCAAGTTTTATCAACGATAATGTTTGAACGCGTGGGGCAGTACTTAACGCTAATAAAATTACCACATTTTCCGTTATTTTTTCTCTACTAAGGTTTCTATTGGGGAACAAATTATAAAAATAATATAAAACGATCTGTGGGTCCCATGTACTGCAGTACTTGGGGAAGCTAGGTTTCAATTTAAACGTTCCTTTGAGGAGCCGTTTAATTCGGTCATCCGATCCGATATTAACGCCTAATGAAAGGGATAACGCGGATCTGTGACTATTTAGAGTTCCGTAAGAACTTCCTTTATTAAACTGCTCGCTTAAAAAGTGTAATACTATGGGGACAGAGCAATAACAAAAAGTGATAATTAATATTTACACAATATTGCCACCACAATTTGAACGACACGTTATATTGCTGCAGCGTGTTCTTTGATAAAGACGCCAGCATCAGGTCCAGGGCTGATTCGGGGACGCTACCACAGTAGATAAATATACAGTAGGTTATCTAAGGCCGCCCGCCGAGTTATTAGCCTACTCTTGCGTTGATACCCAGGGTTGTCACTTTTACTTTTAGTTAATATTTTCGAACACTGCTTGTTCGAAAATATTGATTAAATACACTTGATCTAAATTTATAAAATAAAAAGCATATTATGATTGAATATTTTACCAATTTATAAATTTAGTAAAAATAAAAAGCTTTTATTCACATAACATTTATTATACTAAGTTACAAATTTGATACCGAGAAAAGTCATGATACTCGTAATTTACGACAAGTGTCCGCCACCCGCGCCGGCGAGAGTTGACAAACGCAAGCGGTCATGTAGCGTACGCGCGTGCTCACAGTCGCGCTGCACAGCCCGCACTGCCGCCACCTTATTCCCCCATATATTATGCTAGCGTGTGCGTGAAATCGCGTGCCGACATGGCGCGCGGCGCGCACGCACACATTCAAACCGAAAGCGGCACGTTTGTATGAAGATGTTTTACTGTATATTTATCTACTGTGACGCTACGTCGCGTGAACGCCTGCCTGAGAGTACTGTGACACCCAGAATAAGGGGATTTCTGTAACATGGTACACGATATGATGTTCGTTAGGGTATATCCAAATTATTTCGGAGACGATTGTTTTCATTAATTGTGGATACCAGGCTTGGCATGGCCAAAATGGGAAGACTAGAACACCAGTGGCACCTACCTGTATGATTTTGTGAAGACACTTAAGAATAAGTGGAGAAGGGGGAAAAGCATAAAAGAACTTCTTGTTCCAGTTTGCTGTAAAGGCATCGATGGAAACAGCGTCAGGATCCTTTCTCCATGATATATAATCTTGGCATTTGGTATTGGCCCGAGAGGCAAATAGGTCAATTTCGGGTTTACCGAGATTTTTTGATATTCGTTCGAAGGCTGAATCGTATAGTTCACATTCAGTATCGAGATTTAGTCTTCGAGATTCTTCGTCTGCTTCGTAATTTGCCTTGGTGTTTATGTACGATGCAAATAACCAGGTATTTCTCTGTTCAGACCCTTGCCAAATTTGTCTAGCAAGATTATTCAAGTGGGGGAATTGGATCCCACCCATCCGATTCACGTAGCTGATGGCTGTGGTGTTATCAACACGCAGTAAAACTGAACACTCGGATTTATTGCTTGCGAAATACTTCAAGGCTAAGAAAACAGCTAACAACTCTAAGTAGTTGATGTGTTGTTTAAGTTCACTACTTTTCCAAGTTCCATGAGCTCGTTCGTTATTAGACACAGCTCCCCACCCGGTACGTGAAGCGTCCGAATAAACCTCTAATTCGAAGTTAGGTGTTTTCAAAGTATTTTTAGAATTTACCACGTTCCTTTGCCACCAATTTAAATCGTCTAGTATTATAGGGTGAGGTTTAAACTGTATCAAAACTAGGATATTTTTGTAAGGCTAGAAATTTTTGTCTTTCTAAAATTGTTATATATAGCCAACCATATTTCACCGCGGGACACGCGGCTATCAAAACTCCTATTAGCTGAGCAAATTTTCTAATTGAGAACTGAGAAGATTCTGAGAATTTGCCAACAAGATTCATTTTTTTTTTTTTTTCGTATGGCAAAGAAATTGATTGATTTTCTGAATCAAATATAAGTCCCAGGAATTTACAGGTTTGTTTTGGCACAAGAGAACTCTTTTCATAGGTAACTACGAACCCGAGACATTCTAAAAGGTTTAAAGTAGCTTTAATATTTTTTAGGCTTTCTTGATAATCATCACCATCAAAGGATATCGTCGAGAAAAACAACATTTTTAAAGCCTTGATAGCATAAATGGGATACTACTTCCTTCATGATTTTAGTAAAGGCTAACGGTGCTACTGAAAGGCCATATGGCATACGATTGAACTCGTAAGTATTGATGTTAGAGTTCATATTTTCGAAATGGAATCTCGAAAATTTGCGATCAGATTTACAAATTGGTATGAGAGGCCTGTGTCCCAGCAGTGGGAACATTAAAGGCTGCTGATGATGAGGAAATATGCTTCTTTTAAATCGATAGTGGCCATAGAGCCCTGAATAGGCAATAATTTAGATGCCGTTCGGTAGTCTTCCATTTTGAAACATGATGATTTTAAGTTTAAAATAAATCTTTTATCACCATTAGACTTTTAGGAAAACTTTTAAAAATGTTGTTGAAATAACCTGATCCTTAGTAGGTGTGCAAGGGCTTACCGCACCTAAATTTATGAGTATAGGTAATAACGTGTCGACTTTTTCCGTCACTGACATTGAAACGTAAGGTACATGAGTTTGTGTCACGTTAGAATCCAACGGTGTAGGAAAACCATTGCGTAACCAATTTAAAATTACAGAATTAGATGTTATGGTGAGCGAACGATCATAAAAATGAGAAATTGTTGTGCTATAGGCGCGTCGCAGCTGCCCTCGACTTGTTCGCAGAGACAAAGTTCGACTACTGATGAGGTGGAGGCCAACGGCCCATGGTGCTGTTCGCCCTGTTCAGACCTCTCCGCCCCCCCCCCCCCTGTTCTGTAGGAACCGCGAGGGGCCTGATCAGTTTCCCTGGTAGGCCTGGTTGTCGGTATTGATACTGGGGACGTGAATTAGATGTCGTTGGTTCCATCACCGAGGTACCTTTTTGACATTTTGGACGTTTTTTTTTTTTTTTTTTTTCCTAATTTATTACCATATAAAGTTTCGTCGCTTTCGGAATCCTGAACTACATTCAGAAAGGGTTTAGCTAAAGCGTAATTAATGACACTTATTCGCAATTGTGTTTCCTGATAATGAAGATCACTCAGGATACGATATCCATCGCTCAGAATATTTATTGCTTCAATTTTACTGTCGCTCGTAAGCATGACGGTCAGAGCTTTACTGATGGCTGAGACGCCAACACCCAATTGCTGTTGCTCAGCTTCCTTCCTCTTATCTCTATGACGAGACGCCTAAGAAATGGCCACCGAAACTTCGTTACTCAGTTTGGGTGCTTGAAGCAGAGTGCAGTTTTCAGTCACAAGATAATCTTTGAGTAACTTATCTTCTATTTCCTTTGATAATCCTTTCTTGAGGATAGGTTCCCATCGCTGAGCTAAGCTATGATGAATTTTATCACCGAACTTTGGAGTAATGTCTATTTCGTCTCCAAGTGCTATCAAGAGCTCTGGATCGAGTCTGGTTCCTGAATAGGAGCTGATGCTTCCACGGTCGACATGGGAGCATCATCAGGGATATAAATAGGTGCATCGTCAATCACCGCCTGATCGCCGATCTATGTTGGCGTCGGGGGCGGAACGTAAAGATTCGTTATCGTCTGAAATACATAAGACGTAACTTTGAATTCCACCTTTTTGTTCTTTGTGTTAACTCACGGTTAACCGCTAGAATCGTGGATAAAACCGCTAGGTTTCATAATTGCGGGTCATTATTTAGGTTGTAATAATTATATATGTATATATTAGCTCATAGTATAGCCATCGTGTTAACGCTCGGTTAACCGCTAGGCGAGACAATATCATGTGTATTTGAAAAATCAGAACCTTCGTGTTAACGCTCGGTTAACCGCTAGGCGAGACAATATCATGTGTATTTGAAAAATCAGAACCTTCGTGTTAACTCGCGGTTAACCGCCGGGCAAAAAACTAATAGCACATAAGCATCATAATAGGTATCACTATAAAACAATGCGCCCATAATCCTGGCGGGATTAGGTGGCGCCATATAATTATTTATAATTGAGGGTAGTTGTAAGTACGATACATACCAGAATCAGATGAAGATTCAATTATATATAATTCTACAACGTTTACGTTTTCGTTCAACTTCCAACTTCTTGATTTTACATCGATGGTCTTCAATTTCTTGAGAATATTCCCGTTTTTTCGGCATTTTTAATAACTAGTGAGCGCGCGTGTGCTTGCTATCGTGCACGAAAAAAGAATGATAGCTTGACTAGTGGTGTGGTTATGGTCAGTATAGAATCGACTTAGTTGTAAAAAGTCGATACTTATATCGATTTTATAAATCTCTTAAAGTGTGCATGTTATCTTGTAGATTAAAAGGACTACCTGGTTATAATATATCTGAAGAATGAAGCGAAGAAATATAATAAATACAAGATACAAAACGTGATTGAGATATGTAATAAAAATAAAATGATGCTAATGATTTAAATATGGTTTAAAGTCGAGTACCTAAGTTATGACTTTATAAGTTTATCACTTAGGCATTCGTTTATTGAGTAATAGCTTTTCTTTATCAAAAATAGGGTAAGGTTTTTTAAGAATAAGTTTATATTCTCTTCTTTTTTTACTGCTGAGAGTATCTAGTTTATTATATAATTGAATAGACATTACGAAGGCATTTTCAGAATGCATTTTTAATCGAGAACTTGGTAAGTTAAGCTTAGATGGGTGTCTGAGTAGATAGCGTGTCTGTATGTCTTCGCATTTTGAATACAGTTCTGGATGTTTCCGGACAAATTTACAAGTTTCTAAAATGTATATACAGGGAAGGGTTAAATTATTATGTTATTGAATTCAAGGTTTACAACTATCTGTTTGCTCAATGTTTACCAGTATCTTATCAACTTCTTTTGCAGTGTGAAAAGTGATTGTGCGTCTGTGCTGTTTCCCCAAAGGGTGACGCCATAGCTAAGCCATGCATAAGCATAGGCATAATACGTGGTGAGAGCTGTTTGTATATTGGTGGTCTTTTTTATTTCACGAAGGGCGTAAGAGAATTTAGACATATTCGAGTGAGTTTTTTGTATGTGTGATTTCCAGTTTATATGTGTATCTATAACTAGTCCGAGTAAGGTAAATTCGTTAACGGTTTCTAATTTTGAATCGTTAAAGATAAAATCTAAATTTAAAGGTACTTTTTGATAAGGGTTGAAAGTAATTAATTTGGTTTTGGAGTAGTTTATCTCGAGTATATGTTCGTTCATCCAGTAGCATGTTTTTGTAGGTATGGAATTGAGAGTTTCTTCGATGTTTTCATTGTTTTGGCATGATATTAATATCGATATATCGACCGCGAATAGTACACGTTTAAGTTTTTAACTTAGACAAATTTGAGAGAACATGTGCAATGAATTGATTTTGATTTCATCTAATCATACCTCGTAAGTTCATATATTAAAACAATAGAAATAAACTTGGGTTCAAGATGAATATATATATTTCAAAATTGTTCAATAGAATACATTTCCAAAAAATATATAATTGAAAGATTGAATAGTAAATAATCTTTCAAAATAACCTAAAATCTCGAATTATAATTCTGCACACAACAATAAAAAAAGAGCTCATACACAAAATTTTCTCTAAAACGACGTTTCATGTTATGCTTTAAAACTTCAGGGAATGCAGTATTTTAACAACGATATCGAGAAAATTTCGTATTAGTAATTAATTAATTATTGACATTGACGTCTGCTTTAACATACATAATTTTATGAAGTACAAACGTCTTTTAAATTTACGCATCATTAAAAAAATTAACCTATGTATAGTTAAAAGCACAAAACTGTTAATATTTTCACCTCCACCTTATATTACGATGTTGTTCGAAGGTAATCTCTGGATGTGCTGATTCGATTACAAATAATATTTCTCTGGTAGAAAAGTACACTATTCTCAAATGTCATAGGATGTTTTCTAGTGAAATGTTTAGTATTTTATTTTTGTAGAAAATAGAAATCCTAGAAAACCTATAAAAGTATTTCCGACCCATCTCAAAATTATTGACTGGCCTGTTAGTCTAGTGGTTAGTGAGCCTGACTTCTAAGACTGAGGTCGTTGGTTCGATTCCCACCCAGGACAAATCTTTGTGTGATGAACACAATCATTTGTTCTATGTCTGGCTGTAATTTATCTATAATATGTATGTATTTAGAAATATATAACTATATTTATCAGTTTTCTGGTTACCTTAGTACAGGCTCTGCCTAGTTTGGGATCAGATAACATTGTGTTGGTTGTCCTAAGATATAATATATAAGTATGTTAGTATAATATAAGTAAAAATGGCATTATTAGGGTTTAAGAGCACATCTGTCACCGATGTATTTCAACATTTGTAATTCATTGCTAGACGAGAAGATCTGCCGACAAACTGATAAGCAGTTTGACAGACATTGGGTATGGATGTTGTTGTTATAATACAGATTTCGAATAAATAATAGATATTCGTTATGTATACAAGCTTGCAAAGTTGTATTTGTCGTGAATACTTTTACTGAAACAACTGAACGCAGCGAAAGTTTCAAAGGTACGAGACGCAGAATAGTAGTGACAAATAAGTGCACTGACTGAACAGATCCACTCAATCTGTGTGATTCTTTCCTTAAAAGACCATTTTAGTCATTAATCTATGTAGATTAATCATCATGTGAAGACCATGTGGTCTTCACATGATGTAACTAAGATTATGTCTAGACTTTTAAAGAGACTGTGACATCTGAGTATGTTTCGACGTTCCTACGCAGAGTAGTCAAGAAAATCCGACTTCATCTAGTTTAAAAAAAATGTGGTTGACGTGTCAAAATGAAATCATTTATCATTAAAATCCTTTCACCTCACGACAGCGAGGAAAATGCTAGGTGGAAGAAAAAAAAAGCTTACATAATATATTACATTAGTGTAGCCTGCCTTGTTTTTTATGGTGTAAGATAATGTTGATTGTTTTGCATAATATAATATTGAGTCTTCTAAAGTATTGTACTATGCCTGAATTGGTTCGTTAATATCTTGGCTGCTAACGATGTAAAGTTGAGTTTTAAACCTTTCGCAGTCGATTTGATTTAGCTGTTTAATGTTGAAATTCTACCTGTTATTTACAGTTTTCTCAAAATTAAAGGTGGCTCTAACTAGACGGTGATCACTGGTATGCTTGTTTATTTTCTCTATAAATGGTCTAGGAATGTTAGTGGTAATAAAGGCGCTCATACCTCACATAAATTCACTCATTCGTTTCTTTCAACACATAAACTCACTAACCCACACACGCACAAAACACACACAAATTCTCCTTCATCGCCATACATATAGCACTCCAATATTTTCATTCTATTATGTAAAATTATCATGCCGTGGAAAAGAAGGTTTCAATCACTAACTTTAATAATATTAATTATAATTAATATTATTAAAATAGTAGCCCATCGGTATCGGGAACAGGGTCCAAACTACCGGTGGTCAGGGCTCCAGAGAGAGGAACCTCCTGACAATGCGAGCCATGTCCAGAAGTACCGCTTTCTGAATTAAGCCCTTGCCCCAGCTGCCTAACGAGAGCCTCCTTAGGTGTTGGTCGAGCCTCTTGGCTATCAAGCCATTGGCAGTGACGACTATCGGCACAATGATCGCTGAATCCTAAATAACTTTAATAACGATATGAAATATGTTTTTTTTTCTGTTTAAATTGCGGTAAATTCTATATCCTGATATTCTGGACTATCTATTTCACAGGTTTTTTTTTTTTTGTTTAAATTACGGTAAATTCTATATCCCGATATTCTGAACTATCTATTTCAGAGGATTTTTAGATTTGATTTTGGATATTTCAATCTAGTTCATAGGTGGACAAGTACATAGTTCTGTTGTAGTCAAAGACAAATAAGTAAACCTGGATGTTAAGGAAAAAAATAATTTTATGAACGTTGTTAAAGTCTGTTTCACGGTAAACACCTTCGCTACAAGGTATTTAAAAGCTGACGCTGTTGATCTATCAATTTGGAATAGTGTCCCTTCAAATAGGTTATCTTGATGCTCTAATGTCAACAAAAATGTAAAAACTTCCGAAGAAATTAATATTTATACGCTAGAAAATAATCATTGTAAAGGGTGGTCGATATCGAAATTGATAAGGGTCACTATATATATAAAGACCTGAAAATCCTAGAAAGAGAGAAAAGTATGACCTAACTTTTCAAGCTGAAAAAATATCTTATGTAAAAGTTATAAGTCTAGTTCCTGCACACAACTATAGACTAATCAAATAAAATAATCACTTACCTGCAACTGATAAACCTGTGAAATGACCCTAATTGTATTCAATGATTGTTAGTAAACAATGTTTGAAACATGGCGTTGCTAGGTAAATAACACATATTATAAATACCAAAAACAAATCCGTTGTTTCTTCTTTTGTTGACCTAAACTGAAAACAACACAATAATCATATGCAATTCTGAAATTTCTATAGTTCCTGCAGTAACAATTAGCTCTTTTGAAAAAAAAAACACAAATCAAATTCACAAAACATTAGTAAAAACAGCGCTTGTTATTACAGGATCTTAGAACTTATTTACTAGGACTCACCGATTGTACGGGATCTCAGCTCCGGAGTTGGTGTTGGTGCACTCCCATGGTGGCTTTGACTGCTTCTGGAAGCCGGCACCTCCTCCCGCGAACATGGTGCACTGATAACACTCACTGGTAACACAGCACTATAGCACTCACAACACCACTTGCCCGCGCCACTCACACAAATCACTTAGAGATGAGCTGACCACAACACACGGTTCGATTCGCGTTTGTTTATGTCGTTTCGCGTATTTTTTTCGCTGGAGCGTTCGGCGCGCTCGCGTCGACGAGCGTTCTCTTTCAAACGTTCTTAAAAACGATCTTAAAATATTTTCGCAGTACGTAAAGTATTCCTGGATTACGGAACGCGTCCTACCACCGTGACTGTGACTGCTGAGTTTTATTTTTACTCTGGACAGTATTACTGCTCAGATTTGCGTAATTACAAAAACTTGGTTTTTATAAGTGGATAATTAAAGATAGTTTGTATCATTAACACCGCGGGTTTGAAATAGACGGTGAAGTTAAAAATAAACTCATTATTATTACAGTTTTCGCGTCACACGTCTCGCATTAGGTCAATGTCGGGACTATATAGCTACGAAATGATCTACGTTGAGATAGAAACTAATTGTTTCGTACAAGTTAATTTAAAAATCTATTACTAAATAGTGTTTACAAATCGACCCCATTGAAGAGTTTGAGTGAATGTTTACATTCTAGAGATATTTCATTCATTCGTGAAAGTCATTTAATGTGACTAGCCTCTTTTATCTGTGCTGTGGGACTAGCCGTGACATTGTAAGTTTGTCCGTGACATTCATAAGTGTGACTGCATGTGTCAAAATCATAACCCGTACTTTAACGAATAAAAATATATTCAAATGTTCACAAATATAGCTTGTGAAGGTAACAACTGTGCAATTATAATTAGTGGATTATTATTATAATGCATTATGTTCCAAACTCTTTTTTTTTTTTTTTCATTTTAAAGTTGCCTGAACTATGAATTGACAAAACCAACAAAGCTGCACATTTGAATGAATTCTAGCACGGTTTGAAGGTAGAAATAGTTATGTTACAGATCTCTACTAGATTGATTGGTTTTATGGTTTTTTCAGGGAACTCAAACTTTATCGTTGCATGATCTTTGGGAATGGAGTGCCTGTAGCTAATTAATATCTGATTTTGTGTAAGTATTAGATCGCTTCTTGACCAAATGCGATTGTTGCGCGACTGACGCAAGTGTTTGTGTCAATTATAACGTACAAACGCAATTTCAATTATCTCTTGAACATGCTTGATGACGACTTATAGGTATTATGATTGATTGAGTTTCGCACATAACCCCGATCGTGCACATAATCGCCGCGTAAGTTAAACCATCCGTATTCGCGTGTTTCGCGACCGACGCAGTCGCGCGCGTGCCCGCAGTCGTCGCGCAAGTAAAGCTACCCGTACTCGCGCGTTTCGCGACAGATGCAGCCGCGCGCGTGCCCGCAATCGTCGCGCATGTGTAGCTACCCGTGCTCGCGCGTTTCGCGACAAATGCAGTCGCGCGCGTGCCCGCAATCGTCGCGCAAGTATAGCTACCCGTGTTCGAGTGTTTCGCGACCGCGACAGACGCAGCCGCGCGCGTGCCCGCAGTCGTCGCGCAAGTTAAGGTACCCGTGCTCGCGTGTTTCGCGACGGACGCAGCAGCGCGTGTGCCCGTGCGCTGCGCTAATGAAACCGCGTGCTCGCGAATTAGACGTAGATTTAACCGTGTGTGTGCTTTTGCTCATGATTGCAGTTATTTCATTTTATTTTAAAAACTGTTTTTCTACTATTAACTATGTTGTATTGAAGACACTGTACACATAATTTTAGAAAACACCTTTCTGAGGAATACTATACGAACAAAATAAAAACCAAATGAAATATATAAAGTATACATGTCGTACATATCAAATAAAGCAAGATTCAGCATAACCATTAAATGTTTATTTGACCTTAATTTAATAAAATATAATGCAGTCGTTTAGTGTGTAAATTAGTACTTCGTACTTAAATGTAGTTTTATTAAAATTTTAAAATATGAGAAAAGAAAAAAAACTTATAAAAAATAAAATATTAAAAGTCCCAATCCCCCCAGAAAATGAGGATGGTTAAAAAATGCCTATGACATTAAGCACAAAAAGCACATAGGGGGCTATGTGCTCGGAGAATTAAATAAATAAACACCATAATCACAATAAAAGGCTAGCCTTAGCAAATGATGATTATAAGTCAGCCATAAGAGCTTCAATGAGTAAAAGTGACGGGTAAACATGACGCATTCACTCGTCTGTTTAGAAGACCGAGAGTGGGAACATACCACAACAGAACAACTGAATCAAAACAGATTTCTTATGTTCTTTTAAAAAAAAATCACCGTATCAACATAAAACGTATTTTTGATTAAACTTATAAATTATATCATAATTATCATGCATATATGGTAAGAGAAATGATTAAATACACTATATTTTTGGTTCTACTGTATTTTAATCGAACTTTTCAAGGAATTTATTTATTTATATATAGGTACTTTATTGTACACCATAAAAGTACAAAACAATTGCTAAACAGATATTTATATTCTAAATAATAGATAAATCAATACATACATACTAAATGTATAAGGCACAAAAATAAATGAAGACCTCCTTTACGAGTCTTTTAAAAACATGTAACGTCTGCGCGCGTTTAATTTCAACAGGCAATGCATTCCACAACCGAGCGGCTTGGACAGTAAATGGTCGAGGAAAGTTGTGGAATGCATAGGCATTTTAAGCTTCAAGTTATCTGATAACCTTAAGAAAGTCGTTTGGGAGTCACAAAGAAACTGAAAACGTTTCTTGAGATAGAGAGGAGTGGAGGGCGAAAATAGCACATTACACAAAAGAGAAAGAACATGAAAAAGAATATAACCGACTTTGGAAAACCTAATAACTGTTTGTTCAACCTGAGGATTGAACTCAGGACTTCTCCTAGGTTGCTTTACGTTACACCTGAAATTTGCACTGCGCATATATATCAGCTCACCACCTGCAAGTTTGGTTTGTTTCACTATGCGAGTTATGTTTATAGACAAGACGTCTGTCTTACAGGATTCTCATCGAAAAATTCTCCGGTGCCTTAAGAAATCACTTTATAAAAACAAAGACCTAACTGCTTCTAGTTATAATACTTATTTTTTTTTTTACATTCTGGTAAACGATTTTATGATTATTGAAAAATAGATAGTCATACGAGCATTTTTCAAGAACGAGCTGACGGTAATTTCCTATTTTAAATTTACGTAATGACGTCAAAAAAATGGAGCTTCACCCTTAGCTTGAGTTATTAGGAAATCCTATCGCTAAAGAAATCGTCAAAAATACATATTTGCCAAATTAATTTTAGGAGTTCGTGGAATAAAAAGGGTTCCGTCACGTTTTAATGCGGGTGTTTAATAACTTTTATTGGGTTGAGAAGTTACGTGATCATTTCGCTCCCCAATACATCCAGATTTATATATACCGTTGTTTCCCCGCCGAATGTTAACTTGTAAAGTATATTTTACGACTAGCGTTGCCAACTTTTTTTACATGAAATAAAGTATATTGAGGTCTGAGAAGATTATTAAACAGTATTATAGAAAAATTAACAAAATTTTATTTATTTAATGTTTTAAATACTTATTTTTGAGAGCTTCTCGCACAATTTATTCATGTATTGTCTTTATGTGAGCGTCAAAGTCTAACAATTATAGTGTTAATCATGTTGATGCTGAAAACAGTATTTTGTATACTTTATTTATGTTTTATTTTATTTTATTTGGGAAAAAAAACGATATTACATTACATATTAGATATGAAAAAAGTTATATAAAACAAAATCAATGTATAAAACAAAACAAACAACAACATTTTCCACGAATTTACAAAAAGGTATGCTATGCTGAGCTGAGGACTCATCGGTAACGTAGTTCTTATTCCTTACAAACCTACCAGTACCATGTTCAACAGTAAAAAGTATAATGTAGTGAAAAACAGTATAATATTGTTTTTAACAGTATAGTTGGCAACCCTATTTACGACGCTTTCATAAGGAACCTTTGTCGCCCTTAAGATAATTATTGAGAAAATGATTTCGCAAGTACATTGAATGTATAAATCTAGATAACTATCATCATCATCGTTTCAACCAAAAGACGTCCACTGCTGGGCATAGGCCTCCCCCAAGTTAGGCGGGGTTGCCATAATCGCCACGCTTGACATGCGGGTTGGCGATCGTAGTATGGTGGTAAAATACCTATTTCAAGGTGAAAGTCTAAGCATTTATTTCAAAGAGGCTCATGAAAGCCACAGCTGAACGTCAACATTTACATTAAAATAGAATTGATTCTAGTCGCCCCTTCCAAAAGATACCTCGTACACGTAAATTGGGGATGTTTTTATTTTTATTGCGGATTAGTGTCGACAATTTGTCGAGTAATGGATCCGTTTGTGAAATATAAATAAATAAATAATATCTTAGGACAACCAACACACCGTTATCTGATCCCAAACTAGGCAGAGCCTGTACTATGGTAACCAGACAACTGATAAATATATTTATATATTTCTAAATACATAGATATAATAGATAAATTACACAAAGATACAGGACAAATGATTGTGCTCATCACAAAAAGACTTGTTCTGGATGGGATTCGAACCCACGATCTCAGTCTTCGTAATCAGGGTCACTAACCACTAGACTAACAGGCCAGTCAATGAAGCTATGGACTGCAAATTTTTGTGTGAGTCATGAAATGTGTTAAAGTATTCCCTCCCTACCTGCTAGCTAGTTAGCTAGTAGTTGTTTTTCACAGTAATAGTATTTAGAACAAAGGTAAAAGGAAAACTATCACAGGTAAGTAGGTTTCATACGACCAGCTTACATTTGCATCTGGAATATATTTTCAACCACAATTCATTAAATTGGTTCTAAGGTTATGCTCATCCTAACTACGGAACCCTCCATTTAAATTCCTCCAAATTTTCACAGTTTATTTCACCTATCAATATGAACAAGTTTCAACATGAGAACAACGCTAAAATCACAAAAAAAAAAACTGTTGCACAACCTAAATGTATGAAACAGCAGATTGTTTTGTTTTTTTTTGTGTTGATCTAATAATGAAAGTTATACAAATCGACCCGGTGAAAAAAAAAATAGGTAGGTATCATTCATTCATTCATTTCAGTAAAAAGACCTCCAATACTGGACATAGGCATCTCCCAATTTTGGGAACGAGTTGGAAACACATTTTTCTTTCTTTCTTTCTTTCCATTATCCCTACGCAGTATTGTTTTGATTCCAAATACTTAACACATCCCAAATACACACCAAAATCACCTTCGAATCAATCTGATTCTAATTCGAATAATTCATTTTCTCTAAACAAACAATAATACACGATAAATTATTATAAACAGGCTTATCAATAACAAAAGGGCAGTTCCTGTAGTTATGCGAGCGTTTAAATAGCAGCCGGGGCAGTAAAACATTCGTAAAATATTAAGTAAATTCTAAATTCATATTGATAAAAGGCCTAAAATTAATGATCATCTAACAATCAATAAAGCGCTGCTCAAACGTAGAAAGACGTGTAATGTTTAGTTTTAGACGTAATCATACATTTCACAAGCCAGAAAATAACTGAGTGTATTTTCAAATGTCCAAACACAAGACTTCTTTACTCTCATACACTTTGAAAGATATCGCTAATCCATTGCTTCAAATATTCCAAAAAATTGTCCACTCAACAAAGTAAACTACGCAATGTTTTATTGAACTGACAAAATGCAGCCATTCCTACGGTGAGTGTGTTACGCAATTAGGAGTTGACGCAGATACGGCTAGGCACAGTTAAATCTTGGAATACATGACAGAGACAAGTTAGGGATGAGGTTTCAACTATCGTATCCTGCTTATCTATACTAATATTATAAAGCTGAAGAGTGTCTTTGCTTGTTTGTTTGGTTGAATGCGGTAATCTCAGGAGCTACTGGTCCGAATTGAAAAACCTTTTTGTGTTGGGTAGCCTATTTATTGAGGAAGGCTAGGTATAAGATCACGCCACGAGCAAAAGGAGCGAAGCAGCAACGAATAATGGATGTAAACTGGCAGGCATTTAGATGCGACGGGTTGGATCAGGGGAGCAAAAATTTACATCCGTCGCCCACTATTCCTTAGGACCCGAGATGGTGGCGCGTAGTGTTCCACGCGCCGCTCTGTGATGTATGGGGGGGAGTTTAACACCTCACTCCCCCCCAACGTGAGGAGGCCCGCAGAGGCAGGCCGGCACCAGTCGGGGATCGCGGAAGACATTGGTTCCCGTGGTCCCCGACGTAGGTGTGGGACGGGACACCGGGATGGTTTTAGTCAGTAAGAGTCTGACAGACCCCTCCGCCCACCCCAGGGCGGAGGACATCCATGAGGATTACCAAAAAAAAAAAAGGGAGCAAAAATTTGACGTGGACGAAGTCGCGGGCAGAAGCTAGTCAGATATAAAGACTAAACACCATACATATGCTTATAGAATGACGGGAACTACACATCGCATTTTGATAAAAATATGTTTCGCGACTGCATTTGCAGAATATAAAACTATCAATACTCTAAGTTCCTTGAATAAATTATCATCAAAAATTAATTTCAGTTCAGTTCATAAGAGCCTTTAGTGTGCTTATTTGAAATAAATGCTTTAACTTCGACTTTACTCAATGGAATTAAAACATTACGTAAACAAAACCAAATCTCGATCCTTAGAGCATACACTTTAATAAATCTAACATTCACTCACTGACACGTTGCTTGTGGGTATTCAAATATAAAGCTTAGCACAAAAATTCCATTACAAAAGTCAACCTTTTTTATTGTGGGTATTAACGCAAGTTCGCAAACGCAACTGAAGGAACACGTGGGTTGCCGGGGTCGCGTGATTGTTCAAAAGAGATACCGTGGCCCCGGCACTGGGCAACTGAAGGAACACGGGTGGGTTTTAGTCAGTAAAAGTCTGACATGCCCTCCCGCTCCGCCCAGAGCGGGAGAAGTCATTTGATGATTTCCCATCCAAAAAAAAAAAAAAAATAAAAAAAAAAAAAAAAAAAAAAAAAGGAACACGTGGGTTTTAGTTTAGACGTAATTTGATGATTTCCCACATCAAATTACGTCGCCCGCTCTGGGTGGAACGAAAGGGCTTGTCAGACTTTTACTAACTAAAACCCACGTGTTCCTTCACTTGCGTTCGCGAACTTGCGTAATGATTTTTATATAAAACATCCCCTTGTAAGAATAATATGGGTAAATCCTACCTTCTCGCTGTCGTTGTTCCTTCCTCGTGTAAGTAGGTGTGATTCGGAGCGGTAGAATAAAAGTCTCCGGTAGATATTGTGGGTAACTTATAATAACTCCAAGGCGGTACACAGATAGAATTTAAGCACACGATAAACGCAGGATTGAGAAGCACATATAGTTTAAGAGTATACATATACAGTCACTCCGATCACAAGAACTGTTGTCGAAAGCTAATGCACATTAGTTCAGGATAGCACAAAAAGATTTGCATCACTATTAGGCAAACGGAAAATTACTTCTATCATAAACGATAAGCGGGTAGAAGCAGAATAGTAAGCAAGCGAGTAGCGAGTGCTCCGCGTCGAGAATAGGTCAAGACTGGGGTGTCGATGCGCACGCGCCTGCGACCACGTGGTTCCATAGAATAGGTATATAGTCATAAGGCTACATAGAATTGCGCTTTTCTACTGAATCACAGCGGCCGAAGTTCCAACACAAAATGTAAATAATAAATAGTGTATCATTGTGCTTGCTATGTGTATATATGTAAATATATATAAATACAATAATATGTATATGTGTATATGCCGCTACACCCTAATTTCTTTAGAAAATCAAAAAATTAAAGATGGTTCGTCATTTTTGAAGTTGGAACGTAGACGTCTGTTTTTAAAAAAATTTAGTCGTAGCATATTGGTTTAAACTAAACGACGGGTTAAGGCTCTTGAAAATTTTTAGATGGAAATCCAGTTTATGAAGATAACTAGGGAAGTATATTTCTTCAGCAGTCTTGGTTTACTGGTAGAAAATGCCCAACATTACCTTTTGTGTTAAGAAGTTTAAACTAAATAAGTCACTACGTGAATCAAACCGAACTTGCAGATGCTGTGCTGAAAAGTGTAGATTTGCAGTGCAAATTTTCAGGTTTCATGCGGTCATATAACCAGCTATTATTCTTAAGTGCAGTTTTCATTAAAAACATGTTATTCTACTCTCAAGTTTCTCAAAGAGGATCCGTTAAAATACTCTAAGTTCATAACTTAACGAGTCGCTCTTACCTATAGCCCCTTGGAGGCTTTCCAAAGGTTTCTGAGCCAGGCCCAGGCCCAGGCTCCCACGAAATATCAAAAACGTAATAAACAATAATAATTTTATCCAAGTTGAATTTCGATGAAGTTAAATGCACCAACTTGAGCTTGTCGCTTCATTCCGTTCTTTACACAAGTCAATTAGAATGTAATGCATAAGAATGAAGGTAGGAAGTCACTTGTTTAGGTATGTATTATTATTGCGCTCTTCCGTACAATTAAGATTTATGCAATGGCATGAGAGTAGTCACAGCGGAAAAATACCGAATTTCTTCATTTCAGTAAAGCAAATATTTAATCTATCAATTCGTGTAATTGTGTATGGTAAGTACAAATTTGTACATCCAACCATCGGGGGGTTATGGTAGCTGCATCGTCATAACTGCCTACGACGCTCGCAGCGCGCCGCGCAACCGCGATGGTGGCGCCCCCGTCGTTAGTTTTGTGAAACTACGGACTAATACGTGCTGTGCAGTGATTGGCTAACTTAAATTATAAAGTTTACTTGTTACCCACATTATAACCCAATATTTTATCAAATAAACCCAATACTGTTTAGTGTCTCAACCCGCTTGTTACATTACTATCATCCTCAACGACCGAAAATACTCAATAAAATTGTTTCTGCAGAATTTTCGTCATTCTAGCGGCACTTCTTGCACCTATGGACGTTTAGAAAAAAATACATTAATTAACTATATTTAAAACTGAAATGGAGAAATCTGCTTTTTTCCCTTGCGACTACGCGCACTGCAATGCCCTATGTAAACAGGAATTAGATACCTAAACTATCTAATTTTACTTCTGGCCCTGAATCTATACATAGATAAAATAAAACATAGTTCTAGATTTTTTTTTGGTTCTCGTTTGTCGAGATGTATGTTAAGGATTGGCGCGGAAACGGCTGAGCGGATCGGAAACTGATTATACAAAGGACAAACTTGTTGATTAAATTATGATTATTTAATAATTTATGGAAATAAACGTCTATTATGCCCTTTGTAGAATCAGTCAATCGTCCTAGAGCAGCAAGGTTATCTCGCCCGGTGGTTTTAATTTAAACTAATGATATAACTATGAAATCCCGGCCTAGTACGGGTCACAGGCCAAAAAAAAGTACAGGATTCTTGTATGGTAACACTCTTTATTTTTATTTACTTTATTTTATGTTTTATTATTAATTTGTTGTTATAGACGCAAAAGAAATACACACTCGGTGACAATTTTAATTGTCTACCTTTTACGGTTCATAAGACATAGCCCGCTGATAAACGGACGGAAAGGTAGCAAAGGGTGCTCTTGGCACTCTTTGGGTAAAAAACCCTAAAAAGGAAAACATAAAAGACTGATATTGTTTTAGGCCCCAAACCAGATAATCTCACTGCTCTGTACTTAAATAATGCAATAAATTAATAAAATATACATACAAGTTATAACCAATTGAAAAGCAAAAAAGGGGTCAATGTACTAAATTAAAGAATCAGCTGATTTTTAATCGGATTTAAGGGTTATCTCACAGTAAAAGCTGTTTGTAATGATAAGTTCATTGACTCCTCCGTTAATTTAATTACAGGGTGGTCCAAAATAACTATGAGACGAAGATTTACGAATAATTTAAAAAAGTATACGTGATTCTACACTAATATTATAAAGAGTAAAGATTTGTATTTTTGTGTGTGTGTGTACGTTTGTAAAGAAAATCAAGAATCTCGCGCCAGAAGTTTTCTGAATTGATTTGATGCCCTTTTTGTTTTGGGAAATAATCAGAAAGGTTATTTACTCGATTTATAAAGTGTATGATTGTAAACGTTATTTTGGGCCACATTGTACACCTTGTACACCTATCTAGAACATATTAAATGTTTCATTGTGTGCTATAGAGAATGTCTTAAATCTATTATATATAATAGTTAAAGTACTTACAACGCCAATGTTGAATTAAAATGTCACCCTCACAGGCAGTGGACAGCGCCGCAGGAAAACAGACTGCAAAAAAAATGTTGCCTTTTAGTTGCCGTCCAGTTAATGCCTCAGTATCAGGCCACCACCACCTCGCCTTAGGTCAAAAGCCACTGTATCCAGCCACAGCTTTTTTTTCGTGTAAAAATTGGTACTTTGGGTGAAATTACTTTAATATTACTCTATTGCGACGAGAGGAGGTTGAGGCTTGGCGCCGATGCGATGAAGCAGGCGCGCCCTGACCACCACGATCTAGCCATATTCCTGTTTTAATTAGCCACATGGGCTTCTTCGTGTCTTAGTACCGTGAATGAACCACTGCATTTCTTCTTGTGCGTTCAGCCTTAAATGAACTTGACTAACTTACAGGAATGTTACATACGCAATCCCTACAACGTTGCACGGGGATGAACCTAGGTACTTGAAAATGTCATTAGAGTGCAAAATAACGTCGATATTTTACTTTAAGCATCTGTTCACATGCGTATGATTGGCGATATTATTAACAAAAAAACTGGCCAAGTGCGAGTCGGACTCGTGCACTGAGGGTTCCGTACAAACCTGCAGGTATTCACGGTTTATGCATAAGGTTTGTGTTTATGAAATCAAATGTTTTTTTTTTAATTTTTTTTATTTGAGTTGAATGAATGAAAGGTAAATTGTGGTTTACGATTTATGACGTATTAAAAAAAAACTACTTACTAGATCTCGTTCAAACCAATTTTCGGTGAAAGTTTACATGGTACATCATATATTTTTTTAGTTTTATCATTCCCTTATTTTAGAAGTTACGGGGGGGGGGGGGGGAACACACATTTTACCACTTTGGAAGTGTCTCTCGCGCAAACTATTCAGTTTAGAAAAAAATGATGTTAGAAACCTCAATATCATTTTTGAAGACATATCCATAAATACCCCACACGTATGGGTTTGATGAAAAAAAATAATTCTGAGTGTCAGTTCTATGTATGGGGAACCCCAAATATTATTGTTTTTTTTTTCTATTTTTGTGTAAAAATTTTAATGCGGTTTACAGAATACATCTACTTACCAAGTTTCAACAGCATAGCTCTTATAGTTTCGGAAAAAAATGGCTGTGACATACTCGGACAGACAGACAGACAGACAGTCAGACATGACGAATCTATAAGGGTTCCGTTTTTTGCCATTTGGCAACGGAACCCTAAAAAGATAATTTATTTGACAAACATGCGTTTACATACAAATCGAGCATGCAAGATCTTAAATATAAGTAAAAAAAACCATATACGCATACAAATTTGAATGCTTTCCCATATTTACGTTGCGAATCTAAGTTTTACAGCATTCTATGTTCCTACGTAATTATAGTCTGTTCCGGAAGTGTCTGACCAAAGTGTAAACAAACCCATTTCAGGAGGGTAATTGCGTAACACACTGACAGCAGTAACGGCTTCCGTTTTGATAGTTCAACACATTCATTGAATTATTTCTGATCATAAGCAGACAAATTTTTCGAACATATGAAGCAGTGAATTAGCACTATCTTTCAAAATAATTCAGATTCTGAATGATAGTGCATTACGCAATTAGGGTTCAGGTTAAATTCTTACGCAATCATTCATTCACTCATATCTATACTAATATTATAAAGCTGAAAAGTTTGTTTATTTGTTTGTTTGATTGAACGCGCTAATCTCAAGAACTACTGGTCCGAATTGAAAAAATATTTTTGTGTTGGGTAGCCTATTTATCGAGGAAGGCTATAGGCTATATAACATCACGCTACAACTAAGAAGAGCGGAGCAGTAATAAAAAATGTTGCAAAAACGGGGAAAATCTTACGGGTAGGCGATTCGACGCGACGGAAAGGGTCGGGGGAACAAGAAATTTAACGCGGACGAAGTCGCGGGCAGAAGCTAGTTTAGAATATTTCTATTTATATCTGTACCGTGTGGTGCCGGACGTAAAGAGTAGCACCATCCCATTTCTTTCTGGGGGTGTCGTAAAAGGCGACTAAGGGACTTACTAGAGAATGGGCAGCAGCGTTCTACAGGGTTATTTGTAAAACACCGGCAACCTCTCAGGTCTATGTTATTAACATCATAATAAACAACTTTTGTTCTATGACTTTTAAAAAATCATCATATTTTAGTGCATCAGATTTTCATACAAAAATCGGCTGCCTGTAAATAAGTCAAGTTCAAGCGCCCTCGCCGCCCTAACCCCGCTCCCCTTGCTAATATACTATCGCTTTCTTTTGCTTCGCATAGACTCCGTAACATTTAGAGCGTTCAATTTAAATATTTTTATTTTTGTTTGAAAATCTGATGCACTAAAATATGATGAATTTTTAAAAGTCATAGAACAAAAGTTGTTGCTTATGATGTTAGTAACATAGTCCTGAGAGGTTGCCGGTGTTTTACAAATAACCCTGTATATGCATTTTACCACCATACTGTGATCACCAATCAGCCTGCCAAGCGGTGATCATGGCAAACTCCCCCAAATTAGGATAGGCCTATCTCCAGCAGTGGACATCTAATGGCTTAAATGATGATGAATTTATATCTCACTTTAAAAATAAAGAAAACAGTTCAGGTTTATAAATTACACCTCAGTTGTCAAATTAAATTCTCATCATCCTATACCTTTGAAACAGATCAGATTAGTGAGACAAATCAACGCCTGGTCAAAACGTTTGTAAGTCCGTAGAATTGGACCTCAACTTGTACACGCAATGTAAACGGTGTGGTTAATTTATAATGAAACTATACGTGTTTGCATTAATTGCTTAAGATGGTAATTTAATGAGTTAAACATCCTCAAAAATTTGTTAAAAATTAATTATCTTAAATAAGGCAATATTACCAATCTATTGATCAATTTCATGCCCTGAAAAAAATTGTGTACTTTTTGTGGCATCTTCTTGCCCTGGCAATCATCGCAAAATACACGACTTAGCCCACCATGGACCTCCGGTTTCGAGAAAAGGGGAGGGATGTGAAGACTTTCATTATGTTTGAAAAATTACCCAAAGCTTATAGTCTGGAGCTCAAAAAAAATCGTTGCGCGAATACCGAAATCTGTCGGTAAGGAAACAGCACTAGTTATCAGCTCACCGCTATGAAATGAAAAAGGTTTATTCGAATTAACAAGTTTAACTTACATCAGTGGTGATTGGAGCTTCCTTTTAAGCGTATAAAGCCTGTATTAGGAGACTCCGCTCTTCCATACATTATAAGTATTTATAAAATACTTGTTTATTTCTACTTCCAATTTATACAAAAGAAATAACACTACGATACATTAAATATATTAAACGGTATGCAGTGTGCTTGTAAGACTGGGATTGTGTGAGAGAGAGGATGTATGTGAGTTGTGTGAGTGAGGATGTATGTGAGTTGTGTACATGTGTGAATGTATGTGTGTTGTGTGTGTGAGTGTGAGGGCAATGATGGTGTGTATTTATAACAACAAAGCCTCTGTGTCTTCATAACTAAGTGGTTTAATCTAGCTATAAGTGAAACAAACTATTTCGAGATTCGAGCCCGCAACTCAGAAACTTCAAGTTCATATATTACATCCATTAAAATCTGCTGAACCACCCTTTTCTCGTGATTTCAGAGTTGGCCCCATTGTGAAAGTGTTTCATATACTTGGGTGGAACACCCTTTGAAATTTTGGAAAGTGATAAATTCTTCTTGTATTGTTTATAAAACAGACTAATATTGCCAGCTCATGCCCGGTTGCCAAGATCTGCTGGTGTTAGGTTAGGTCGCTAGTGTTTATTTTAAGTTAGAATGTAGTTGCCACAATAATTTGCAAAGATATCAAACACAATAGTAAAGCACAGCAGTTTATTCCAAATTTATTCCGTTTTGGCCCCGAAAGTAGTTAGTACAATAATTATTTGGGTGTGACGAATCTTAGTGCGGCAAATGAGGGACAAATTAGATAAAGACTAGTCATTGAAATACAAAGTTACACAACATATTTTGTGTTTTGAGAAATTATATTGATTGGGAAACAATGCTTAACATTGTTCGCAATTTATTTCGCCGCTTTTAAGTACCTAGGCTAAGACCCTCAGACTCTAAAACCCTCAGAAACCGATGAGAGTTATTATTTTTTAAGGTCTTTTCTTCGTCAGATTATTCTGCAAAATAAAATTTCGATACAGAACGCGAAGTAGATACTACCATTTCCTAACATTACAACAAATTCGTATATAACTAAAATTGTCGTAGTTTGAAACTAAACAATTAAAATTATTATCTTTATAAAAATGATATAATTTACGGTATGATCATAAAAACCACTGTTTGTGACAATACAATGACATACAAACACTAAGTTTTGTTAGTAGACAGAATACCCCAACCGACACAAAACAGATTTAAATAAATAAGTGAGAATTTGAAAAAAAAAAATACTGACCAAACATAATTACATGTCACTTTTGTGGTAAAATGTAAGGGATTGTTATTACCCATACTTTAGTTAATCCTGTAGTTGCCTTTCCGATACCCACAGGGAAAAATAGGATGGTATTATTATTTAGTTAATTTTTTATTCTATTTTGTTAGTTTTAATGTTAGAGAGAATTACCTTCTAAGTACTAAGACATATTTTAAAATATCCGTATTTTTGTAAGTACTCACCGTTATGTTAGCCGTTTTTGAGTGGTCCAGGAAAGGCTGAAAAAGATATTGATATAGTATCCTTAAAATAAATACAATTATACATCAACATAGTTATTGTTAGTACGCACGGTCACACATCAAGCTATACATTTCCAGTATAAGCTGACATCTCATTATACTAAAAGCCTATACAATGCGAGGTCAGCTAAAACTAGAAATGAATAGCTTGACTTGTAGCCGTGTATAGAGAGAAAAACTCAACCTTCATCAAACAAATCTAAATAACAAACAGTCCATATTTGAAAAAAAAGAGAAATATATAATGACAACTAACATATCAAACATACATCACAATAATAATAAAAGATATATTGAACCAACTTGTTTCGAATACGTCTAATAAAATGTGTGATTTTGAAGAAACTGATTTTGGCTTTACTTTCTTCAAAAAAAACACATTGCACCTATAACTATCCAATAACAAAAGGTCACCACGTCTGTGATGGGTTTCAAATTTTGTTAAAGGAAAAGCGGTAAGGTATCCCGGAAAGTACCAAATGTTCTGACGTTTATCATTTATATTCCATACACACATATTTGTTGCGATTGTTCATCATATTTTGGCCAATATACAATCTGTTACTGACATACATTTACATAAAACGTATCAAAATTCGAATTTTCTGACCTACCTAGTATTAATGTAACTACAGAAGAATAAGATAAGCAAACTAAGCGTTGATCACAGTCAGCACAAACTTTAACGCATTCAGCTTTTATCACCGCGAATTTTATGGTGTCGAACCGCATTGCATATGGTATAGTTGATTACAATAGACCTCGCCATTGCCATTTGGGTGACTTTCAGCCTTATAATGAGGCCCTTGTGAGCGACCACATTACAGTGCCATAGAGAAATACTGGCAACGCACACTGGTCAAAGACCTTCGTCTTGAGACACAGTAGTAGAAAATAAAGATAGAAGATACGTTAGTACCCTCTCAAACCCTGCCCAGCCAAGTCAGATTCGACGATTGACCTCTTTTTCGAAGTTGGATCAATCTAACTAGACAATGCGTATAAGTTCTAATCGTTCAATACTTTCTACCATTTTCATAAATGTGAGAGTAACATGGGCATTTCATATGACCTTTGTTGTATCATGTACATCTTGCTTGGAGAGTTAACGTAAATTACAGTTTTGATATGCATAAATCAATGAATAAATAAATGTAAGTTCTCATATAATCATAATCGAGAGACGTATAACAAAACATACACAGTAACACATTCGATGTTTCGATGTATCGTTACTAAATTGAGGACAAAGAAAAATACGAAGATTCTTTTATCGACCTTAACATAATAGTGAAGTTTAAAATCTTAAATTGTGGTCTTAGGCAGTAAAGCAACTGCGAGATCGACTATACCAACCTTGTAAAAAAGAAAACGTTTCTCACAAAGAGGAAGTGATTATTATAACTTAGTTTCATTTAAATTCTATAGAAGTACTTGATGTTACTTGAATGACACTTGCCTACAAAATCTAATTAATAATAATTAAATATACTTACTGATTTAAAATTATAATAAATAAATAGTTATATAATATAAATTTATATTTGTTAAATACAATATTAGGTAACTAAATGGGGTGTATACATATTAATTTACTTATTGAAAGGTAACTTACCCCGTGTAAAGTGGATGTGAACGGCGATGCAGTGTGAACCTTAACTATATCCCGATGACATTCAGGTTCAGATTGAGCCGTATAGATCCCAGTAGTCCTCCGACCTTGAACGATCAATGGACCTTGTCTTAACATCGCTGGTTACTTGGCATCTGCACCCATAAGCGCAACGTTTGTCTGCCTATAGAAAACAATGGTTTTATATAAGTTATTAAATACCCTCACAGGATGCCGCAAATATCTGAAAAAAAAAAAATCGTAGACCACAATTAATATTATATCATTAACTTACTGCTATACCAAGCTGTCTCATAATTCCTTTTATGCTCACGTTTTGTTCATACAGAACCACTATTTTTGTTTTCATAAAATAAGGAATCATTT
This sequence comes from Aporophyla nigra, assembly GCA_947507805.1. NCBI lineage: Eukaryota > Metazoa > Arthropoda > Insecta > Lepidoptera > Noctuidae > Aporophyla > Aporophyla nigra. Next base: position 2,789,743 of record OX382291.1, on the reverse strand, counting down.
TATAAAATATTGCGTAAATCGTCGTCGTTTGCACTTCGAACGCTAAGTGAACGTATCCATCAAACGTTGTAGTTGTAAATTGAGGGTGTGGATTAAATTTATAAAGAAAGCGTTTGTAAATACCCTCAAATTATAATATCTATCGATTAGACAGAGACGTAACGATAAAGTGAATCGGATGATAGTAGATAACAATTTCATCGCAATTCACATTAGATGGCTAGTTCGTCAAACTGCCGGTATGAATATTATGACGCTTGGTGAAGCGATGGTTCGAATCCAAGTCGAAACAATAACAATGCACTCTTTTTGAAGTATTCTTTAAATTATTCGCAAGGAATTCAATGTTGTTGCGGTGTAACATTTTAAAACTTGAGTGGCAAGCACATAATAGCAGTAGGAAGATAGTGCTGGCCCATGTGCTATGCAATTATACAATACAAAAAATTGAATTCATACAATGCAAAAATATTTGGTTTTTATTTTCAGCAGCTTCAACAATATTTTCGAATGCTAATCAAATTAGTTTAAGCGAACTTGTGGAGACAAGCAGCCTTTTGTAAGGGATGTAATCCTCCAATTTTTAATACGCTGTACTGCATAGTGTGCGTTTCATACAGGATTTAAATTTCATTTCATTCAATTGGAGTATGTGGTGAGCTATTTTATTGTAACACTAGAGTCTGCACGCGACTTCGTCTGCTTGAAATTTTTTGTTCTACCGTCCCACCCTATATTGTATTGTATACTGTAAATAGAAGATATATTTTAAACAGTACCCCATAAAGGATGAGTCTACTTTAGTCAGTCTGAAATCTGGTTGAACTAATTGGGGACCAATTAGTTCAACTAGGCTTATTTCTAGTCCTAAAGTTGTATCTGGTCTTTCACCTCTTTTATTGAAAAAAATACATTTTTCCGGACGTACGTCACGAGCACAAATATGTATACATTTACCAGCTTTTAAAAGGGATTTTCTCCTATTGTATTGATTGTAATTTTATGTTATTACGAACATAGTATTTTGGAACCCACACTATTACGAAATAGGCCTTATCTCAAAGTTGCAATCGTTATTTAAAGAGAAAATCGCTTTTGAATTTGGCTATGTGTATACATATTATTACTCGTGACTGTACATGATGTTCTCAAAAATATTGATAAAATACCTTCTTAATAACTTTGAACAGTTTCTTTAGAGAATCTTGCCTACGGAAGCCAGATGTTGCTCTGATTGCTCTTTTGTGCACAATAAAAAATGAATGGTATTTTTTGTGGGTGGGAAATGAAATGAATGGGGTTGAACTGTTGAAATAAAAGCCATTAGTACTGTTGGTATGCCAACTACCCCGCTGACGGGGCGTCATCCAATTAACCACCCATTATGGGATACATACATTCGACTGATCGTGAAATGGTAACACAGGTTGAAATGGACACATGGCGGGACGGTGCAGTATGTAACACCGTACGACATTATAGGATTCATAATTATCGGATCTGTTGGATCAGGAAAACGGTTGGTGGATAACCAAAATGTAGACTCCGTGCGAAGCGTGTCAGTAAAAGAACAATAAAACCTACAATTACCTACTTACTAAACCTACAATGGTTGTATTCAGTCGCATCCGTTTAGGCTGAATACTGACCCCAACTTTATTGAGAAAAGGCTAGGGAAACTGATTGAGAACCTATGATTGAGTAACAGTAAGTACCTACTTATTTTGTATTATTTATTCGCTGGAAAAAAACGATGAAGGAAAACGTCGTAAGGCAACCAGCATGTCCTTGAACAGAAAATTCGAAGAAATGTGACATCTCCAACCCGGAATGAACCCGCGTGGTGGTTTACGGCGCAGTCTTTCTCACCGAAAGAAGGCCTGTATCCCAGCAGTGGGACCTTAATAGGCTGATCATGATTAAGCATTCGCTATATATGCTTATATCAAAGTTTGTTTTTATTGTGCCACTAATTCAGCTTATACATCATGACATTTTAGTTGTCTTACAACGGCAGCCCACTCCATGTATCCAATGACTATTACACATCCATAAGAAAAAAATGAACATTTGAATAAAAAAAAAATATATATAATTCATTATGATGACGCATGTCGTATTTTGTCTCATGGAAATTGGAGATGGAATGATCTAGTTGGCTCGTGCGCTGGGTAGGTATGTATGTTCACTACCATATGATACGTAAACATTATTAACAGGATGTTTCATAATTCTAATGCATTATTTATTTTTCGTAGAACGTATTTTTTTAATTGGTAACAATTTTTTAATATCGCCAAGAGGTATTGTCGGATACATTGAGTGGAAAACCTTTGTAAGACGACTAAAATGTCACGGTGTATATTGTTATTGCAACTCGAGCACAAATATATTAGGTAATATTGAACATCAAGTTTGAGAAAAAATTCAAGTAGTTAGCTTAGAAGTTTGATTTTTCACAGCTCCAAGGAGCAGTAGATTTGAGTATTTGATATTAATTTCAGCTTGATACCGCCACGCGTTCCTGAGAAAAAGAGTCTTGACAGACGGACGGATGGACGGACGGACGGACAACAAAGTGATCCTATAAGGGTTCCGCTTTTTCCTTTTGAGGTGCGGAACCCTAAAAATCGAAGAGATGTGACATCTATAAACCCAAGGTACTTGGTTGCTTCGAGACTAGTTTATTTTCAAGGTTTCCTGATAGATTGTTCGATTTTTTTTAAAGACAATTGAATTATTATGGCGCCCAAACACGGCCATTTTTAGGGTTCCGTTGCCAAATGGCAAAAAACGGAACCCTTATAGATTCGCCATGTCTGTTTGTCTGTCTGTCTGTCTGTCTGTCTGTCTGTCTGTCCGAGTATGTCGCAGCCACTTTTCTCCGAAACTATAAGAGCTGTGCTATTGAAACTTGGTAAGTAGATGTATTCAGTGAACCGCATTAAGATTTGCACACAAAAATAGAAAAAAAACAATAATATTTGGGGTTCCCCATACATAGAACTGAAACTCAATTTTTTTTTTTCATCAAACCCCTACGTGTGGGGTATCTATGGATAGTTCTTCAAAAATGATATTGAGGTTTCTAATATCATTTTTTTTTTAAACAATAATATTTGGGGTTCCCCATACATAGAACTGAAACACAAAAAAAAAAATTCATCAAACCCTTACGTGTGGGGTATCTATGGATAGGTCTTCAAAAATGAAATTGAGGTTTCTAATATCATTTTTTTCTAAACTGAATAGTTTGCGCGAGAGACACTTCCAAAGTGGTAAAATGTGTCCCCCCACCCCGTAACTTCTAAAATAAGGGAATGATAAAACTAAAAAAAATATATGATGTACATTACCATGAAAACTACCAACGAAAATTAGTTTGAACGAGATCTAGTTAGTAGTTTTTTTTTAATACGTCATAAATCGTAAACCACAATTTACCTTTCATTCAGTCAACACAAATATAAAAATTTAAAAAAAAAACATTTCATTTCATAAACGATGATGACGAATGATGATGATGATGACCTGCAGGTTTGTACGGAACCCTCGGTGCGCGAGTCCGACTCGCACTTGGCCGGTTTTTTTATTTTCATAATTTTGAAATACTCAGTGCCCTCTCACAATTAAAACGAATCTAACGACGCCTCTAGCTAAAATCCTTACAAAACGTGTTAGCTACACAGCGTGACAAATAAACATCCATACAGTAATATTTACCATATTGAACACCGAGTTTGAGAAAAAATTCAAGTAGCTGATATTTTTCCACAACTTCTTTTTACAAAGATACGTTTCTAAGAACTCTCGATATAGTAGCAATCAATTCAAACGATTCGAGCCCTTTTCAAGAGCTTCATGCGGATCAATTTTATTATTCCTCTTTACAAATGAATCGATACACTCTATAAGCTTCACTAATTGGACATTTTTAAATCATTTCTCGTTGAAGCCTAGTTTTTTTTTCGACAATTTGTAAATTACGAAAAAGGCACCGTACCTTTAAGGGCTTAAAGCTCTTAATTGGTATCTTATTTATTTTTTCGCGTTAAGAATAGAATTATTATTTATATTATATACATAGTTATAATATAATGAACGGTTTTTACTAAAAATTAAAATCTGAATTTTTCCAACAAATAAATAGCGTATACAACGGCACGAATATGACGACCCTTAAATGTAAAGGTAAAAAAAGAGGTCTCACGGGTAAAATGTTAAATGTTATTAATTATTTTAATACTGTATGTTTAATACACGTAATTTTGAATACGTGGTTTCCTACTCGCCATACTACTTAATATAATATAGTTTTTATTTCATCTAATATTCGATTTATTTCTGGTATCGATTACCTATTATATTAATTTATCACGTTCTCGCGAAATCGCGATATTTTAAATTATCCTTACTATGAACAGAACGATTGAATGATACCAAAGAAAAAGAAAACACTAAATACGAAACGCAATACACAACTCATGAAATATTTTTTTTTGGAATTCCTAATCTAACACCAGATATTTGAGATCAAAGTGGCCAGTTCGACGAATCGCCAATCTATACTAATATTATAAAGCTGAAGAGTTTGTTTGTATGTTTGTTTGGTTGAACGCGTTAATCTCAGGAACTACTGGTCCGAATTGAAAAGTTCTTTTTGTGTTGGGTAGCCTATTTATTGAGGAAGGATATAAAACAATCAAAAGAGGCGGAGCAGCAACGAAAAATGGACGGTGGCAATTCGATGCGACGGGAAAGGGTCACGGGAGCAAAAATTTGCCGCCGACGAAGTCGTGCGCAGAAGTTAGTTTCATATATAAGGACCTAATACTACAAGTGAATAGAAAAACCATTTGGACAAGACTCAAAAGGATTTCAGTCGGTTGAAGTACCATTTGAAGTTTCGCATTAATTCTAATATCGTCCCCTATATTCACTAATCTTGATGAATAATGAATAACTAGTATACTTAATAGTTTGTGGTGAATGAAAAAGCAATTGGGCCAATTAAGTAGACGCGTTTAAATCATTACCGTAAATATCAAGTTCATTTTTAGGCAAGTTCGATGGTATTGCATATGGTTCCGTGCCACCACCTCGTATATATAATAAAGAGACACAATCTATCTACCCAACTTTTTCACCAACATAAATATGGGAAGAAAAAACCTCGAGAGAAAATCGACATGTACTAAAACCAAAAAAAAACCGGCCAATTGCGAGTCGGACTCGCGCACCGAGTTTTGTTGCTTCGTACAAAATTTCAAAATTCTAGATCGACTGGACCTTGCGACTTTCGAAAATTTGCGGGAAATTGCGGCATAAACGGCTATATCTTTTGATCGCGTTAGCTTAGAAGTTTGATTTTTTCACAGCTCCAAGGAGCAGTAGATTTGAGTATTTGATATAAATTTCAGCTTGATACCTCCACGCGTTCCTGAGAAAAAGAGTCTTGACAGACGTCCGTCTGTCAAGACTCTTTTTCTCAGGAACGCGTTAGCTTAGAAGTTTGATTTTTTCACAACTCCAAGGAGCAGTAGATTTGAGTATTTGATATAAATTTCAGTTTGATACCTCCACGCATTCCTGAGAAAAAGAGTCTTGACAGACGGACGGATGGATGGACGGACGGACAACAAAGTGATCCTATAAGGGTTCCGCTTTTTCCTTTTGAGGTGCGGAACCCTAAAAATCGAAGAGATGTGACATCTATAAACCCAAGGTACTTGGTTGCTTCGAGACTAGTTTATTTTCAAGGTTTCCTGATTGAATTATTATGGCGCCCAAACACGGCCATTTTTATTTTCATAATTTTGAAATACTCAGTGTCCCTCTCACAATTAAAACGAATCTAACGACGCCTCTAGCGAAAATCCTTACCAAACGTGTTAGCTACACAGCGTGACAAATAAACATCCACACAGTCAAAAAACATCTACACACACATTTAGAAATAATTTAATTCAAAACTACAAATAACACACGCATGAATGCACTCAATATCTGTTAATATTGAGGGTGGAACTACCCCTCCTTGTTAATATCATAAGCGGAAAATAAATACCCAAATTACTACAGTCTCCCCCATGTCAAGAGAGCGCTTTGTAATGAAACTAGCCCGCAGATACGTGGCCAAATTACACCTACAACCATATACGTAGGCACAATGCTCAATATTACACACTAATATTAAATTTTAGAAATTGGTGCTTAATTTGTGTTTACACATCATGCAGATTCGGTGCTAATTAATTAATCATCATGGTTATTAGTAAGCGCGATACATTCTTCAACTAAAACTAAAATTATTTGTTTATGTGGTTTTTGTGATGTATCCTTACTCGTGCGATGATATCTTCACCTACCTTTGATACCTTGTGCTATGGTCCTTGCCAAATCTCATGCTTCTCGGTCAATGGCTTCCCGTTGATCCGAGATATGCGTTTGATTCATTTGCAGATAGGTATCTAAAAAGACGCATGACAGGACGTGTTCTATTGCGTTGACTTAGCAACATTTAGAGCCCCCAAGGGATCGTAGACCAACATTTTTTTCCCAACGGACGTAGTTTAGTTAATGTAGCTTAACTCTATTTTAGGGAGCTAAACGATTCATCAAAAGACGCTACCAGATCTGCAGGAAATACTCAAAATCGCCAGACAGTTAGTGTATATAAAGCGATGTATTCAATAAAGCCTGCACGGTACTCACATTCAAAGTCAGATATCAGATTAATTCTCTGAGAATGTTGGATGGTTTACGTATTAATTGATCAAACCAATAAATGAATTGAAAACTTGACTGTACGTAAATTAAAAAACCAGTATTTACCATTTTTTCAATTGAATGACATTGCTCGATGAGCTAACTTAGAGTAAAAGTGATTATGTTAAATCTAAGGCTTAAAAGTACAAAATAATGGAAAAAAAGCGTGGGGTGCCTGATATCGATAAAAAAATACCTTAAAAAACACCCCACGCTTTTTTTTCATTATTTTGTACTTTTTAGTTTGGTTTTCAATGGAAGCGTGTTTTTTAGTTTTTTTAAACTATTTTTTATTACAAAACGGTTTATTAAGAACTTGCTCTGCATGTCCTAACTACACTATCAATATGCTATACTAACCTGAACAACGTTATTTAAAGTGGCATCATACTGTAAAATATCGAATTGGCTTGTGTTATTTCGCTTTTCTCAGAAGCAATTGTGCAAAGGTAGCTAATTTCTTTAGGAGCCACTTTATTAAAAATTTACGCCTTCCTATGAAGATATTACAACGAAATAATGCGCGATACTGGCATCTCCATAGGACTGAATGGCTCTATTTATATTTGCGTTAAGGGGAAATTTCGTCCCGCGGTTCAGTTCCCACCCCACCTTTGCCCGGAGTGGATGGATAAGAAGCTCTAGTTGAGTATTCTAATGATTCCATAGTGTAGCCGGTTACAATGCGCGAGTATCAAATACGTGGACGCGAGTCCTTAATTAAGAATCATATATATTGCATTCTATTTTTAATTTCGAACTGGTAATTTCGTTTTTCTGTGAATGAAAAAGTGAAAGAGTGCGTAGTGTTATTTCGGATTTTTTATAACAAATATGTTTTGCAGAATTGAAATTTGACTGTCGATATTTATAATAACGTAAAATAAAATTACGCCTTGCTTCCCCGAGGCGTTGGGCCGAGGTGTACCTATAGGCCCCGTGTAGTAGGATGATAGCCTATTGCCATTCCACCAGCCACAGTTCCAGACTACGGGCTGGTAATGAGAAATTCCAGAAGGAAGATCCCAATAACACTTGCCCGATATTTATTATGTGAGTAAATATTTTTTAAGGATTGTATTGTCATGTTTTAAACTATACTTAGACTGTGCGTAGGTTTATTTAAGCTGAGATTGACATGTTCGTGTATTTTTTTGAGCTTTGTCAGCTAATTATGGACAAAGAACAAAAAGCACAGCGACTTTAATTATTGTATAATCTTCTATTTTATCATTCATTTTAATTTATCGAACTTGGTCTAACACCAGATGCAAGTAAACGCGTACATATTCATAATCATCTTTAGATGTCTTGAGATTTTGATGTTAATAGATTCTTAAAAGTTTATCTACTGAAAAATGTGAGGCATCAATCCACATGGTCTTTATTCTATACTTGAAAAGGGACTGTGACCTCTGAGTTTGTTTCGGCCTTTCATCTCAGAGTAGTCAGATAGGAAACGCCGACCTCATCTAATTTCTAAAATATAATTGACGTGCAAAAGTTTGTACAAATCGAAATAAAAGTATTTTAAAATTTTTAATTCTCTTTTGAACGGTTTTATGATACATGTGGAATTACGATTTAGAACCGACGCATATTTTCATGGAGATAGAATATTTTATTTTCGACAAAAATTTCATAAGCCGAATTCCATAACGTGAATTCCGAAAAAAGGCGCCCAAATCATTGACTGCATTCAAACCAGAATAAAACCAATTTTCAACGAAAATTGTATGCTAATGATACAATTGCTAAACAAAATTTAAATTTTCTTCTACGTTTGAAGCTTGAACATTATTCTTACACTTTTAGATAAGCTTCTTGTCGACAACGATGCAGATTAATTTTTAGACGCTAAAATGTATTTTGTGAAAAGTTTTAATTTGGGTTAGGATTAGGGTTGCCACCCGTACTTTATAATATAATTGTACTCTATACTTTATGAGAACAATAAAGTACACGAAAATACTTTATTTTTCAACATTTGATTTCTTTGACATTTTGAAAAGTTTAGTCGTAAGTACTTTTTCGTTTAACGAAATTTATGTGATACAAACTGCAAAAAAACAAAAAAATATATATTTTTAAATATAATAATAAAGACAAATAAATCATACTTTATTTTTATACTATGTATTTTTTTTTGTTGCTTTTAATAAACCAATGTACTTTAATTGCAAGAAAAAACGTGGCAACCCTAGTTAGGATATCATTTTCTTATTTTATTTTATTTTTCGGGTATTTGTTATAATCACTGATCGGATATTCGGATGCATATTTACCTCAAGTTACTATTTAGCTGTGAAAGCGCGGAAGCGGCTTCGTATTTTTAGGGTTCCGTTGCCAAATGGCAAAAAACGGAACCCTTATAGATTCGTCATGTCTGTCTGTCTGTCCGAGTATGTCACGGCCATTTTTTTCCGAAACTATAAGAGCTATGCTGTTGAAACTTGGTATGTAGATGTATTCTGTGAACCGCAGTAAGATTTTCACACAAAAATAGAAAAAAAAAAAAATTTGGGGTTCTCCATACATAGAACTGAGACTCAAAAAAAAATTTTTCTGCAAACCCATACGTGTGGGGTATTTATGGATAGGTCTTCAAAAATGATATTGAGGTTTCTAATATCATTTTTTTCTAAACTGAATAGTTTACGCGAGAGACACTTCCAAAGTGGTAAAATGTGTCCCCCCCCCCCGTAACTTCTAAAATGAGGGAATGATAAAACTAAAAAATATATATGATGTACATTACCATGTAAACTTCCACCGAAAATTAGTTTGAACGAGATCTAGTAAGTAGTTTTTTTTTAATACGTCATAAATCGTAAACCACAATTTACCTTTCATTCAGTCAACTCAAATATAAAAATTTAAAAAAATTCATTTAATTTCATAAACAAACCTTATGCATAAACCGCGAATACCTGCAGGTTTGTACGGAACCCTCGGTGCGCGAGTCCGACTCGCACTTGGCCAGTTTTTTTATCCAAGCAGGGTTTCTTGGATCATATTTATTTAAAATTAATGTTTAACCCCCCATGAGAATACATATGTGTGTAGGGTGGTATGTGTTAGTTAAAACAACACACAAAACACGGTAAAACGCGCATTCCATATTAGCCAACTTTTCATCTTTAGGTGAATATGCATCTGAATATCCGATCTCTAGTTATAATGTACATGGGACTTAAACATAACAGGTGAAATGTGGGTGTACTATAGATACAGTTCTGCCCAACCCTTCTGAGAAACAAGGCGTGATGTTATGTTTGTTAATATGTATATATGTTTTATGTTTGTTATAATGTACGGACATTGTTGTCGTGTCATCATCTTCTGCCTAGCCTTTTCCCAATTACGTTGGGGTCGTCTTGCAGTCTTACCGGATGCAGCTGAGTACCAGTATTTTACATGGAGCGACTGCCTATCTAACCTCCACAACTCAGTTACTGGGTAATACGATACCACTTGGTAAGACTGGTTGTCATACTTTCGGGGTTCTGACGACCCGTAACGACTGTCTAAGATCTGAAAGACAGCCGGGACCAACGGCTTAACGTGCTTTCTGAGGCACGGAAGAGTCTTGGTATGTAAAGATGGTCACCCATCCACGGACCAACCGCGGCAAGGGTAGCCTAACCTGAACGATCAACACACCTATAATTTTTAACTTTGTTTTTATTTTGATAATTTGTTGTTATAGCGCTAACAGAAATATTACATTATGTGATAAAATCAACTGGCTACCTATTACTGATCAAGAGGTACAGCCCACTGACAGACAGACGGACGGAGGGGCAGCGGAGGCCTAGTAATAGGATCCCGTTGGTTACCCTTCGGGTATGGAACGCAAAAAAAATACGTAAACGCAAATAGTCACTTTTCCATAAAGAACCTTTTTACCTTTTTCTGCTTAAGTCGAGAATACCAGTATTGATTGCGTATTAATCGAAGTCACATTTCCTAGACTGTTCATTAAAATGTCTGCTTTATTCCATATTATAAACACAAATTTTGATGGCAAACAAAACACAATATTCTTAAAACATTATCCTACTAAAAGCGTAACATTGATATTGTAAAATTACCTCTGCAAGCCCCATTAAATCTGTTCAATAACGTACATAATTTAATTTAATTGAAAAACTGGAACATTTTGTAATATTTTTATAAGCCCCTTTGATGTTGCACGTTATTAAGTGGCTGGCACGTGCCGACCGCTAAGAGAGTACGTAATAGAAAGTAAAAGGCACGTGTATAGGTATCGGGTTTTCATTTAAGTAGTACATAATACGCAGTAGCCGTATTTTTGTTTGACAGTTTGACAGTGCAGTGGGGAATCATTTTTCGGTTGATTTGTTTAAAAATCGTACGCATATTCGGTTCGTACTTTTTTAGGGTTCCGTTGCCAAATGGTAAAAAACGGAACCCATATAGATTCGTCATGTCTGTCTGTCTGTCTGTCCGAGCATGTCACAGCCATTTTTTTCCGAAACTATAACAGCTATGCTGTTGAAACTTGGTAAGTAGATGTATTCTGTGAACCGCATTAAATTTTCACACAAAAACAGAAAAAAAAAAAATATTTGGGGTTCCCCATACATAGAACTGAAACACAAAAAAAAATTTTTCATCAAACCCATACGTGTGGGGTATTTATGGATAGGTCTTCAAAAATGATATTGAGGTTTCTAATATCATTTTTTTCTAAACTGAATAGTTTGCGCGAGAGACACTTCTAAAGTGGTAAAATGTGTGTCCCCCCCCCCCCCCGTAACTTCTAAAATAAGGGAATGATAAAACTAAAAAAAAATATATGATGTACATTACCATGTAAACTTCCACCGAAAATTGGTTTGAACGAGATCTAGTAAGTAGTTTTTTTTAATACGTCATAAATCTTAAACCACAATTTACCTTTCATTCAGTCAACTCAAACATTATAAAAAACCGGCCAAGTGCGAGTCGGACTCGCGCACCGAGGTTTCCATACAAACCTGCAGGTATTCACGGTTTATGCATAAGGTTTATGTTTATGAAATTAAATGTTTTTTTTTATATTTGAGTTGAATGAAGAGGTAAATTGTGGTTTACGATTTGTGACGTATTAAAAAAAAAACTACTCACTAGTTCTCGTTCAAACCAATTTTCGATGGAAGTTTATATGGTAATGTACATCATATATTTTTTTTAGTTTTATCATTCCCTTATTTTAGAAGTTACAGGGGGGGGGGGGACACACATTTTACCACTTTGGAAGTGTCTCCCGCGCAAACTATTCAGTTTAGAAAAAAATTATATTAAAAACCTCAATATCATTTTTGAAGACCTATGCATAAATACCCCACACGTATGGGTTTGATGTTTGTTTTTTTTTGAGTTTCAGTTCTATGTATGGGGAACCCCAAACATTATTGTTTTTTTTCTATTTTTGTGTGAAAATCTTAATGCGGTTCACAGAATACATCTACTTACCAAGTTTCAACAGCATAGCTTTTATAGTTTCGGAAAAAAATGGCTGTGACATACTCGGACAGACATACAGACATGACGAATCTATAAGAGTTCCATTTTTTGCCATTTGGCAACGGAACCCTAAAAATTAAAAAAAAAACATTGAATTTCATAAACATAAACCTTATGCATAAACCGTGAATACCTGCAGGTTTGTACGGAACCCTCAGTGCGCGAGTCCGACTCGCACTTGGCCGGTTTTATCCCATCCGACTTTTGGATTTTGGAATGTTTTTTTTCTGTCGGTGTCTCTGTACTCTTTCCCGTTCTTTTATTGTTGTTAGCATGAGAGACTAAACGGATTTCATTGCCAGTTTTACTTTATGTTTCTCTTGTTTTAATACTAATACGTGAGGCGTGTCCCTGAGGGACTTAGTAATATATAGTCCTCTTCACCGTGTCCGGCGACAGCGACCCTGACTACTTCTCTCTCCTCTCGTGAGCTCTTTGATGGCTGGCAAAACCGAATTTGGTCTTAAAAATCCGGTCACACTGTATACAGATGAGCTGACCAGCATCGTCATATGTATAAGTATATGAAGGCTTCGGGCGACTTTTCCGTATTTGGCGCTTCTTGTCTAGATCTTCAAGACGATTCCTTTCAAAGCATTCAGCTGCTTTGTGAATTGAGCTGCGCCACCTTTCACGGTTTCGAGCAAGCTCCTGCCATTGATGAACGGGGATACTGCAAGTCTTAAGGTGACGTTTGAGGACGTCTTTGTAGCGCAGGTATTGTCCACCCTGTACGCGTTTTCCCTGGGCAAGCTCCGAGTAGAAAACGGTTATAGGCAATCTGCTGGTATCCATGCGCTCTACATGACCACACCATCTCAGTTGCATCTTTATCAAAAACGCCTCCATGCCCATCATTCCAGTGCGCCTTAGCACCTCCGTGTTGGGAAAGTCTGAGGGACTTAGTAATAACAGCCGTACGGGTCGATCGATCAGGTTAAGCTACAATTGCCGCGGTTAGTCTGTGGATAGTTGATCATCTTTACATACCAAGACCCCGCCGTACCTCAGAAAGCACGAAAAACCGTTGGTTACAATCACTCCATGTGAAATAATGGTACTCAGCTGCATCTGGTTAGACTGACAGCTGACCACAACATAGTTGGGAAAACGGTAGGCAGATTTATTTTTGAGATAAGGTGAGTAGTTATGTGGGAAGTGTATGGTCTATGTCAATCGGTTAAGAAGGAAATCTTGAAATACAGCCAAAACTCAAGAATGTTTGGTACTAAGTAAAATCAAGTTTTTCGGGTTGCGATAACTGGGTTTTTTTTTTCAAAGATAGACATTATTATTGAAGTTGCTATTTAGTACTACTAGATTTTCACATATGACATTAGAATTTATTTTAACTTTTATTTAATTAATAAATATTATTATACTAGAATAAAAAATATATGCTCCGTACAAATCGACTCAATTGCAATTTCAAAATTAATTTTACGTTCGTCACAGACGTCGACATCATTAGCGGCAAATCGGCTGCCAAACTTTTTGAATCACCGGGCAATGAATCCCTATGTGAGCACTTACATTATGTAAACAAATAATATCAGAAACTAATAACATGCATCTGTTTCAAAGCTTGTCCAAAGTACTGCCTAATTAGGACGACCCTGTGTTCGAGGGGAGGGCGCCCGCTCGTGCCTTTGCAATAAAACCGAGGGTGCATGCTTTTATGAAGTTCAAGAGCAACGCACCAAATAAAAGCTTAGGGGAAATTAATCATCTCTTTTTCAATTACTTCGGCATTCTATAAAGTGCTTCCATATTTTTTTATTGTTATTATGTCTTTGTGAGATGGAGATAGTGTATGGAATAAATTAAAAATTGAATCCTTTCGTGGCTACGTAATAATTGATTCCCAACTTTAGGAACATTATAAAATGATTATCTAAATATCTATCCTAAATATCTCAAATATTAGGTTCACTGACAGTGTGTGTGATTATTGGAGAACGAAGAATACTAACCTACCGTGATACAGTTTTTACTAGTACGGAGGTCAGTGTAAATTACTCTCTAACAAACATTTACGTTTGACATGAGATCTTATTTGTTTTTATTTTGTTGTTTTTTTTTTATGTACCTATACATATAACTCGTTGTATCTAAGGTTGTTATTGTGCTACTAGAAATATTTTATTTTTATTTTTTTCTCTATACATGACATGTTGTAAAAGGTCCTTGTGGCTAAGTAATAACAGCCGCACGGGTCGATCCCTTAGGTTAAGCGGCGCTTGCCAGGATTGGTCCGTGAATGTGTGACCATCTTTGCATACTGAGACCCCCCCGTGTCTCATAATACGCCGTTGGTTCTGGCATCTGTGACAGTTGTTACTGGTCGAATCAATTGAAGTCCGAAAGTCAAAAGTCAGACTTCTTCCAAGACTTTCTTACCAAGGGGCATCGTATTACTTCGTTATTGGGTTGTGGAAGTCAGCTAGGCAGTCGCTCTTTGTACTGCCGGTTAGACTGGAGGCCGAAAACAGAATAGTAAAGCTAAAAGGCTGGACAGAATGAATACTTTTGAGCGAATAATGAAAAAATGTATTTCAGTAACGTTTTTAAATTTGATTAACTCCAGTTTCCGAAACCTACTCCATTTTTCAGTTTCTGATTGCATAGTTTCAGTCGTACCTACGTTAATCTTTATTACAAAATGAGATCCAACTCTATCCAGAGAGAGAGAGACTCGAGCCAGTTTTTGTATTTCAAACAAATGAAAACTTCTTAATACAATACTGGCAACATGATAACGGACTAAGTTGTCTGTTTTATATTTTTTTAACTTTATTTTCATGATAGTTAGGTTCTTATTGCAAAAACTGGATTGATGGTTTTGATCATGTCTAAAGAAAGCAAAACAACTATGATAGAACTGATACTGAACTCGATATTGAGCTGGAAGGTATCAGAAATTTCTTGAGAGTGCTTTCGCCTTTATTGGATACGATATTTAGGACTCCCGCGAACAGGCGCGACGCGACGGTTCGACGCGATTCTGCTAGAATCAAATCCATGAAGAGTTCATAAAAAATATTCTACTAGTGTTGCGTCGCGCTGTCGTTTCGCGCCTGTCTGCGAGGCCTTTTGAGCCCGGAACCCCTAGTCCCCTGGTACCTAGCCCCCTGGATAGTTGTACATTGTTGGCGCATCTGTTAACACCTCGACCCCATCGTTGCCGAGAGTTAACTCAATTTATGACTTTATTGAGTTGTTTGCATTTGAGTATGTTTATTGAGTTGCCGTACATTTGAGTTTTATCGACTACTAGAAAGAAGTTTTGTGTTAACATTATTTTGAATGACTAAATTGGCGATGAGAATGACAGCTAGAGGGTAACTCTCAAAATTTCTTATTTAGTTTCATTGTACCTGTTAACCTGCCTAGTTCTCATCATTACACATCATTATGATTTGGAGTAAAATTTGCATTAACTTTGTCTTACGTAGATATACACTGTAACAATACATATAATAAAATAGCAACGAAATTGAGCATTGAAATTTTCAAGCTACCGGTGGTTAGGGCTCCAGAGACAGGAACCTCCTGACAATGACAACCGTCTCAAGAAGTACTGCCTTCTGAATCAGGCTCTTGATTCAACCGCCTAGCGAGATTTTTATTATTAATTCAACTGTTTTATTAAGTGATATGATAGATAATACATGAAGCGTCAAACCAGGCCTTGACAAAAGCCATAATGCTCTTGCATCTTTACTATTTATGTATTGTACTAGCTTTTGCCCGCGGCTTAATTTTATTTATTTTATTTATTTATCCAAAGTAAAAGTAACATTGTATACCACAACTTAAGACTATGTATTAATCAAAATGAGTACTAAAAATTTACAAAACATACATTCTTAAAAGAAATTCAATCATTTCGTACGCCAAAACGATATGTTTTGTTTAAACTTCCAAACTAAACAAAGAAACTGCTGGTAGAACTAAGTTGATTAAAATAAATTAATTGGCGGTATACAGATAAAACATTCATTACCTTCCGCGCTAGTCAGAGACTGTGTTACGGCAAGGTAAGGATTCTCGCTCCAGAAATACCAACTGTAAGTTAATTAACATAAGGATAGTTATCCACTGATTATGATTCTAATGAAGTATAAAAAAGTGCGATAATGACTAATGAGTTTGGCGTAAACAAGTAGTATAAGCAAAAAAATCAGACAACATGATTCGCAATAAAACATAATGATTACTATAAGTTTTCTAAACCAATAAAAGAAAATAATGTTACTTAACAGTAATTGAGCTGTTCTCAATCAATACCATAATAAGTTCATATTAAACAAAAGTAGTATATGGAATTGACAATAATATGCTAATTTGACATGAACTCAGCACAGCAAAGCTCAATTCATAACTGTATCTACTAGTAAATTATTTACACACACACACACATATATAAATAAATAAATATATATAGTATGATTAATGAGAGATATAGATATATGTGTATATGTTATTTATATCTTCATATATACAGGTAAACGAATTTCACTCATACACAATATAAATTCGCACACATCTACACTTTTTTCACACTCTCTCGAACACAAACACACACACACACACACACACTCAAACCCACTCGCATACATCACACAAGTGCGCTCCTTACCTTTTGATTTTTTTGTATTTTATTTCATTATTCTGTTTTCTTTTATTTTATTTTTTAATTGCATACTCTGTGTTACGTTAAGTGGAAGTGCGGAGTCACCTAACACAAGCATATAAATGCTTAAAAGGTGATCTCCAAATCATTTATGTTAAAAAAGTATGTAATTGAAATATTTTTTATTTTTTTTATTTTTTTATTTATAAATGTATTAAGATCATATATGTATAATTTACTTGCATATTTGTATAAATTTTTCAGTTTCTCTCTCAATTACTAAATCTTGCCTTCGCTCGCGTGGACGTCGAAAATTATGAACGTACTACCGGGATAAAAAGTATCCGATACGTTATTCTAAGTTATAAACTATCTATTTGTCCATTATATTCAAATCCTTTCCAATCCGTTTTTGCGTGACTGAGTAAGAAACATCCATACATCCTCACAAAGCAGTAGACCTTACACGCTTACCAAAAAGTAACGTTAATAGCTTCTTTATTACATACAACTGCGATATTGTTAAAGTATCAAAATAAATATAAAAAGAAAACATTCAATTGAGTAATGCACTATCACAGTACTTCCTAATTCCATACCATCCCTCCAATTCTATTCGTTCTTTCCTTCCGGATTCAATCAATACCTTCACTTTCACTCGAGAACTCAGAGAGCAAGATGGCGGGTGCGATCCTCGCCGCCGCACGCTCGTGCGCCGGCAATAAAACATAAATCAATCATTTTCTAACAAAACCTACCTACAAAGACTTTCAACAATTCTGTGTCAGTGTTGTCAAAACAGGGACTTCCCTGGACTGTGTGTTGGATTGGTGCCACCGGAAAGGCCGTCGAAAGTGAAGACCCCTAAGTACCTCTCCTACAATCCCACTTTTCCAGGTGCATGACTAAAGGCTCGCCTATGGCCACAGTTCTATCGAAGGATTTATTAACCAGAACCATAACAGATATAGCTCTTTGTGTAAACACGCGAGCAGGGTCGCACGTTTCGCTTCTCACAAATCAACCCTTGTATCAATGTCAAGTTCAATTCTAATTGAGGGCCGCCTTGGTGTTGTTAATGGAACCTACCCTATGTTTGTATTGCGTACCCTTCACATGAATGAATGCTCGCAATCATTTGTACAGTTCATTCTCTAAACGGTTGAGCAAGTTAGTGATGGCGTTTTTAAGTTTATGGACTGTTAAGTATGAATTGTTACGTAAAATCATTATTTTAATCCGGTCTATAAGATAATGTTGCTATTAAAATCTGTTCAATTAAACCTCATTGGTACATACTATTTATACATACTGCATAATCATGTTATAAAATAAGGTAAAAGAAAAACGAAATTCGATATCATTCGAAGTATTTTGCCGATGAGTTCCAGTATTGTCACATTAATTTGTAAAATGCCATCCAAAGCTTTATTAATTTATTAGCTGATAATATCTTGCACGTGTTCGGATGCGTTTTATTGTAATGCTAAATGCGACAGCTAAGTGTTGGAATACATCATTGTAATATATTCTTATTTTTTGTAGTGATATTTACGAAGTATGAACGGTATAATGAAAACCTTTTAACTGAGGGGAATTCAAAGATGAAATTACAACGAGAAAAGTATATTCACGTCTCAATACTGAAGTGTTTTGAGCAGTTCATTTTGTTAAGTTGCTACTATCGATAGAATGAATTTCGTGCGGATCTTGGTTAACACTAGATTGTTGTCAATTTATTCTAAGTAAGCTCAAATCAATCAATTCTGGAGTGGCGACCGCGTACTGGAAGACGGAGTGTTGGAAGGCCTCCCACAAGATGGACCGATGACCTGGTGAAGGCCGCAGGAATACGTTGGATGCGAGAAGCACAGAATAGGTCGAAGTGGCGGTGCTTGGGGGAGGCCTATGTCCAGCAGTGGACGTCTTTCGGCTGAAATGATGATGATGATGATGAAGCTCAAATCTTACTGGGAACTAATTATCATCATCTGCCTAGCCCTTTCCCAACCATGCTGGGGTCGGCTTCCAGTCTAACCGGATGCAGCTGAGTACCAGTATTTTACATGGAGCGACTGCCTATCTGACCTCCACAACCCATTTACTGGTAATACGATACCCCTTGGTAAGAGTGGTTGACAGACTTTCGGGCGTCTGACGACCCGTAACGACTGTCTAAGATCTACGAAAGGCAGCCAGGACCAACGACTTAACGTGCTTTCCGAGGCACGGAAGGGTCTTGGTATGTTAGGATGGTCACTCATCCACGGACCAACCGCAGCAAGCGTAGCTTAACCTGAACGATCAATCTGTGCGGCTGTTATTATTTAATGTTGATATCATAAACAAATTACACTAAAAATATAGCTTTCGGTGTGAGTCGGAGCATGCGGTCATTGTTACAAATGTCAATAACCTCATGCTTCGACTTATTGGAAAGATATTCAACAATCAATCTGCCTAGCCTTTTACCAACTACTTCAGGGTCAGCTTTCAGTCTAACTGAATAACAGTATTTTACATGTAGTGACTGCGTATCTAACCTGTGAAAAGACATTCAACAAAAACAGAAAAACATAACTCCTATTAAATTTGAGTTCGAATGACACTACATGAATTTATTGATTGAATTAGCTAACGTGTAATATCCTTCGATGCAAAAGGAAACCGCATTGTTTTCCCATATCACAGACATGAAGAAAGCTTCCATAACTCCATACGATTCCCTTTGTGAAGCATTGATAGACCGCAAATTAAAAACAGTAATGTACGGCTTATTAGGCGACTTTTTGTATTTTATGTAATATAGTTATTTTACTTCGATGTTTCCTTAACGTTTCATTCGAAACATGCTAGTTGCCTAATATGAATTACTGGAGCCATCGACTTGCCCATAAATAAATTAACTTCGTATGAATCGCTTATAGAAAATATTATATTACTTATTTAAAACTAACGATTCGCCCGGTTTGGTCAAGTTATTTTGTTCGAGGCAAATATATAAGACGAATGAAACCCTCGAATACAATTAGAGAAATTTTGTGAACATTAGATCTCTGTCAATCCTAGTTCCTACTTATATTAAAATGTGAAAGTTTGTATGTATAGATTTTAGGATGTACGAGTATGTTACTCAATCACGCAAAAACTGCTGAACAGGTTTAGATTAAAAATTTTGAAATTTGGCACGCAGTTTGGTTTAAGCCGGGATTAACACATAGGATACTTATAATTCCGATAGTCCGTTTCCGTGCGATAATTTTCGACCTCTACGCTAGCAATGCTATTTCAAATAAATTACTTCACAATTCGCCCAAGTTTTCATGGACGAGTACGTCCCCTATCATTTTGAACAATACTTTGATTCATGCCAAAAAAACAGCCATACTGCGAGTATTGGTAGCGAGTAGAGAACACAATCGAATAAGCCCACGTTCGATTTTCAACCCTCAGTGTTGATCCAAGCATTGCAATTACAATAGACCGCATTCTAACATGTCAAAAAAAAAACAAAAAGCTGTGCGATGGCAATACAATGCGCGAAAATAAAAACGCCGCGAGGAATACTCCTCCGTACCTACCTGGGGTAAGTCGTTAACAATATATTCATTCTGGTGCCTTTTAGAGTTTGCCTATGTTTTTGTATGGCAAGTCGAGATAGGTACATTGCAGCAGTATTTAATGGATAGACCCCTAGTTGAAAATTGAGTCGAAATTGTTTGGGTATAAGGCTCAACTTTTAAATACATATATTTCAACAGGAGTATTTTAGTGCCTGGATGACATTAACATTGATAGATTGAGTGTCTAGCTTTTAGATCACGCGCCACTTCGGACGTGAATTTGTATCGTACGTAAACGTGTGAGCGTCGTCTTACGAATTGAATGCACACACATAAATACATTCCATTTATGAAAAGTTGTAAAAGAAGGCACAATGTATCACGTCTTGTCACAAACGTCTTTGATACGCCTGTGCTCCAATGGATATGGTAGACCTCGTTGGACGATTCCTTCTTCTGTGAAACTTGCAGTATGTATCTCGCGCGCTCCTTTAGTGTCACCTGGAACGTCGGGATCAATCGTGCGTATTCGTACGTGTTTGCACGAGTAAAAGACATAAGCGTTAGTTTCTTTCAACGAGTGTAAAATTGTGTTCCAGAAATTGTATTCACCAATCAAAAAAGCGTCGTAAGAACTGACTTTGATCACGCGCGGAAATAACTTTGTAGATAGTTCTTTGTAACCATTACTTACTTGTATGATACATTTGTAAGTTTAGCACGGATCGAACATGATGTCTTAGGTGGCGTCCATTAATTACGTGAGGCATTTTTGAGAATTTTTCGACCTCCCCTCCCCCCTTGGTGAGACATCGTAAGATTTTCCTCAACTCCCTCCCCCCTCTCCTAATCTCACGCGAGATTCTTCAAAACTTCTATTTGGGCTGTAAACGTGTTGGATTATTAAAAAAAAAAACAAAAACAAGCACATTTTCTTATACCAAGAATAATTTCTTAACTCAAGAATTTATTCTCTTGATTCAAGAAAATCATTTTCTACAAAATGGTATTCTTGGTTCAAGATTTTGGCTCTTGAGTCAAGTTAATTTTTTTATCAGTGTACTATTGTTTCAGATTTGGCCATATTTTACTATAGAAAATTTTTTTCACGCAATTTTACACCGTTTTCTGCGAGAAAAACAATTACGTGATATTTGCCAAGACCCCCCTCCCCCTAAGTGAGATGTGGAAAGATTTATCTTGATCCCCTCCCCCCTATAACACCTCACGTAATTTATGGACGCCCCCTTAGATAAATGTCCGTAAAATAGTTTGTCTATTTTCTTCCTACATAGGGAGACTGATAAGTAGTGGCCGATATTTAAAGATAATTTAACTGTACGCATCATAAAAAAAGTTTCCGAAAAGCATAATTTATTTTAACCACAAGACCCATCAATATAATAAAATAAAATATTCAACAAGAATAACACACTACCATCGTTCTCCTACCCTTATTCCAATTTATTTGGAGTCCGCGCAACATGTCTTTTTCTTCCATACTTCTCTATTAGTCGTCACCTCGATTGTCCAGGGCTAACCATGGTTTAAATAACGCACTAACTGTTATTTAATTTAGTTACAAATATATTTTATAAAAAAACTATTCCCCTTTTACCGTGCATTTTACTTTTTTCTTTCATTCAACAACCGTCAGACCGCGCGCGCTATCGCCTTTTAGTCACTTGACCCCTTGACGTTGAAAAGAAATAGCTAAAGTATTAGCGTTTCTTTGGGAAATGCGTTATGATGAGTACAATCACGTGTATGAGTATCGGTCAGTAATTGCCTATTTTTTGATGATTTCACAGACGATGTGTATTTATAAGATTAATGTAAGCATATTTTTTCCAATCCATTGTTATAATGCTCACATAAGCAGAAGGTACTCAACCAATTTTAAAATATAACGACATCACAACATAATCAGACAGTTCAGAGACATTCATCTTGAGTCTTTGTGAAAATTCTAGTGAAATTTTCATTCCCGGGTAAAAATATCCAAGCTTTTATCGAGTATCATATTGTTACTTTCCTTTTTGATCTCGTATATTGCTTTGAGAATTACACATTTTATCATTTATTAGTCTATGATAAAGAGACGAGAGAAACCTTGTACTGATTCAAGGAACATAGAATAATTAGATAGATTAGAATAGATATCTAGAGGAGATACATAGAATTTAGATGATGAATAGTTTCATTTGTTTAGTTTGTTTCATAGTTTCAATTTTATAAAAACGGATAGTGAACCTTGCGAAGCATGTGTGGTGTGACTATGAATGATAGGCTGAGAAATGATGTGATAAGAGAACGGTGTGGTGTAAAAGAAGATGTAGTGACAAAAATTGAAAAAAGTATGCTTAGATGGTTTGGTCATGTTGAGAGGATGAATGAAGGTCGGCTCACAAAAGGTATTTACAAGGCAGATGTGAGTGGAAACACCGGGAGGGGACGCCCTAGGAGGACATATAGGGACCTTATTGGTGATGTTCTTCAGAAAGGTCAGGTGCGTAGTACTCGCAACCGGCGTGTGTGTATGACCAATTGTATGAACCTAAACGAGGCAAAAGAAGTGTGTAGAGATCGTAGCAGGTGGCGTTCCGTGGTTTCTGCCTACCCCCATGGGAAAAAGGCGTGATTCTATGTATGTATGTATGTAAAAACGGATAGTCTTGATAATTTAGAAAATGAACAGAAAAATAAGTTAAAAATTAAAAACTTTCATATTGAACAATGACAATACGCCGTTACAGAGTGTTTTAATTGCTTATCCAATTTTGGATCTGAAATATATTTAGTCATGATCATAAAGGTCACACTCACAATAGAAATTAAATTTAAAATTTTGATTTCGTACCAGCTGTCTCAAATACATAATGCACATTATTATAAAATACAGGACTGTATTTTACTTGTCTTAATAGCATATTCAAAGGTGAATGAGCAGCGCTACTTTACACACCAAGGTATTAGTTGAAAACCAAATTTAAAAAAGTGTCTAATAGAGTTTTTTCTAAATTAAATTTTCATTCCAAGATTTAGCCGTTTGGAGATACTTAGCAAATGAAATTCTCTAAACAATTGGGCCATTAAACATTGTCAATCTCGGGTAAGAACTGATTGTTATAAAGGTGGTGTTGATCATTTGTATGAATTCAGACTATGTTCTGACTTCAAACCATTATGTTCAGGTCTGCGCAAGACCTTACGTCATTCACAGTAGGTCAAGAAGGTAGGTAGGGTAAGTCAGATTTAAATAACCTAGGACGCACAAGATAACAAAATTCATAAATAGCCTTTTTTTGTGGGGTAAGCAGTCTAGCTGGACACACGGTGGAGCATACGGTGGAAGTGTGCCCTGCCTGGGCGGAGCACCGCCGTGTCCTCGTGGAGGCGATCGGCGGCGGCGACCTCTCACGTCCGGCCCTGGTGCGAGCCATGGTACGGAGCGAGAGGGCATGGGAAGCCGTCACCTCCTTCTGCGAAGCAGTAATGCTCGCGAAGGAGGAGGCGGGGCGCGTCAGGGAGTGGCAGTCTCTGCGCCCTCACGTCCTTAGCCGCCGCAGGAGGAGACGCCCCGGGCGTCGGGAGTCGATTGCGGACTCCCGGCCACCGTAGGCACGAGCTTGCGGACGGCGAGCAATGGGTAGCTCGCCGCCCGGTAAGGACCAGGCTCGGGTCGACAGCGCGTAGTGTTCCACGCGCGCTTCAAAGAGATATCAGTAGCACTGAAGGGGTCTGCTAGGACCGATGCCTGCCGGGGTCGCGTGATTGTTCGAAAGAGATACCGTGACCCTGGCACATAGGCAACTGAAGGAACACGGGTGGGTTTTAGTCAGTAAAAGTCTGACACGCGAGACACGAGAAGTCATTTGATGATTTCCCATCCAAAAAAAAAAAGCAGTCTAGCTGCTCATTCCTTTTTACAGTTGTAGAAAGCAGAAGGTTCAATAAATGAGGCTTCGTAAAGCCATAACATAACAAAGAGCTTTGTTTTGTTTTTACCGGCTTCCAAAAAATCCGTATTTTAACTTGATTTTCTTTTTTTCGTTTCTTTTTTTTAAATGTTCGTCTTTTAATTTGAAAAATGATATTTTACTATAACCAATATTTTGTGACTCGCCAGAATAGATTCGCCAGAGTTTTACCTAGTTTATTTTTACTAAATCTATATACTCCTATCTGGAATTACTATATTTCAGTTTTCTGTTTTCCCTATCTATTTTATAATATTCTGTTTTCTACGGACACGTTCATACATAAACTCAAGTCCTTTTCCCATGCGGGGCGGCAGAAACTTAAGAACGCCATTTCTACGATCCTCACATCGTCGTTGCAAATTTAAAATCTCCTATGTAACAATTTTCACAAATACGAGCTATGCATATATTTTAAAAGCGATTTTGTATACCTACCTATTGCAAAAACTCATAATATATGTGAATATCTTAATGTATCGTTAAAATATTCGCTAATTTAATAAAATCTCATGTTTATTGACCATCGAAAACTCCTATGTGCCTGATGTTATAAACTGTAAAACCACTTATGTGACAAAAAGTTGCAACTTAAATCTCCTATGTGCAGAAAAATAATTAAATTTATATAAATATACGCTGAACGACACATTGATAAAAGACAAATTCTATCTCAATACATTATAAGTCCTTTACACTTTACATCTAAAAAAAAAATAAGAATGTTTCCTCAGTTTCTTTTTCAGGAAACAGTTTTTTTCGTTTTTCTCGAAAAGTTACTTTTTACACATAGGAGATTTTAGATTTGCAACGACGACATACTCCTTTTGCTTCGTTTGTGTTCGTACATCAGGTGTATGCACGCCGGTTGCGAGTACAACGCACCTGTTTTTTAGGAAGAACACTCACCATAAAGATGTATGTCATTTTAGGGCGTTGAGAGAGATGCCGGAGATGGCGTTTTCACTCACCTGTGTCTTCTATATATCCTTTTCTAATCTCCTACTTTATTTTTTGTAGAGAACTTGATTTCATTTTGATTAAGTGTATTTTCGCTTGCAGCAACGGTGAACATGGCGAAAACAATGTTCTAATTCATTTTGAATTCTTATCTTTAACACTTTTAAATTTATATTATAAACGTCAAAAATTCTTTTTTATTTAAAATTTTCAAAGCCATTTTTTTTTTCAATGCCATTGTTTTTATGTTTCATGGCACGACCTGTTTCACAAGTAACGGTTAGGTTATTCCGATTGTCTAATCGGGCAGATAACTTCATAGAAATACAATAAATTTTGTATGCTAGCGCTTATCCGGACATTTTGAACCAGGCCGCACATTTTGTGTTCTGCATTCTACATAAAGTAGGTCACAGTTAAAGCATATTTTATGAGTGATTGATAAAAAGTTCAAAAGAGTCTCCCAATGAATTGCAAGAAACATATGATTTTGTCTGCATGTCCTATATCATAAGTTAATGGCTAAATTATATGGCCAGATAAGATGGAATCAATTTTTTTGCCATTTTTAACACTGTTTTTGCGACGTAAAGCTTTATTTTTTTATTGATCGGTTGAATGATGTTGTAAAGTCTCACATTTTTTTATTTATTTTTTGTTTTTCTCTATTAATATTTAGTCGAAATAATTATATTGGCACAAAATAAAATCTCCACTCTGAAACCGGTCGTAATATGTAATGATGCTTATAAAAGTCGTGTCAAAAGTCACTTGTATTCTTCTGAAGCCCACTTATATGTCCTCGCGTGCATGTGGGAGTGGCGCGAGGAGACGAAATGGCCGGGGCGAAACTCCACTGCCGCGACAAAAGCGGCACGGCGGACAGAGCTCCGGTGTGATCTCATGGCGACATGGCGGGTACGATTGTCGCAACCCAGCGCTGGGCACGCCACAATTGCGGCGGTAAATCCCCTCTTTGAGGAGTGGATAGAGAGGCGCCACGACGTCCTCGCCTTCCGCCTGTCGCAGGTTCTTGCCGGGTATGGGTGCTTCGGTGGGTTCCTGTTCAGGATAAAGCGGGAGGAAACGCCCGGGTGTTTCCACTGTGAGGATCGTCTGGAGGACGAGGGCGCGTGAGGGAGTGGCAGTCTCTGCGCCCTCACGTCCCTAGCCACCGCAGGAGGAGACGCCCCGGGCGTTAGGAGTCGATAGCTGATCCCAACTCTTTACACTACATTTCGTTACATAATACTTTCTTGTCTTTAAATTTTACAACATTACAGTACATTTCATTTTAATTATATTGCATGTGGTTTCCATGGAGAATTAGGTCATTGATTGACAAAACCTCATGACGTCAAATTATTTTACTGACATCAATTTAGAGTTTAGCGACATTATTCTTCCACAGGAGAGTTAAATATTTAAAAGTTTAGGTTTACCTCTAACTCTTGGTCGAGCAAAAATAATGATTGAATTGGATTTACCCTGAGTTAGTAACCCTGTTAACTTCGAGTTATTTAAGATAACCAACGTGCAAGTGGACCTAATACTAACTGAAACGTTAAGAAAGCTGTCCATTACCTAGAAAGTCACTACATTAATGCACACACACGTACCGCAAATGAATGTTGGAATGTAAACGTATGGATGACATGAAGCGGGGTTGCGACAATCGTCGAAAGAATCCGGCAATTGGGACTCGAGGTGGCCCTGCACAAGTCCGAGGCCATGGGTTTTCATGGTCCTCGGAACGCGCCACCTTCGGGTTCCCAACTCACGGTGGGAGAGGTTCACATCGGCGTCAAGTCGACGATGAAGTACCTGGGACAGCCGATGGAACTTCGTTGAGCATTTCCGACGTTTGGCTCCCAGACTGGAGCGGGCGGAGGCTGCTTTAAAGCGGCTTCTGCCTAATCTGGGGGGTCCAAACGCCTCCTGCCGGAGGCTCTACACGGGGGTCGTGCGGTCCATGGCCCTATACGGGGCACCGGTGTGGGCGCCCTCATTGAGGCTGCGCCCAGCGCGCCGGTTGAGTGCGGCCCAAAGGGTCATGACCATCCGGTTAATCCGGGGATGCCGCACGGTCTCCTGCGAGGCGGCG
The DNA here is from genome assembly GCA_947507805.1 of Aporophyla nigra. Classification (NCBI taxonomy): domain Eukaryota; kingdom Metazoa; phylum Arthropoda; class Insecta; order Lepidoptera; family Noctuidae; genus Aporophyla; species Aporophyla nigra. Next base: position 2,762,200 of record OX382291.1, on the reverse strand, counting down.
AGCCTCCTTGCTGGAGTGCCGCCATGGAATCTGGAGGCAAAGGTCCTCGCCCACATGTGGGAGTGGTGCGAGGAGGCGAAACGCCGGGCGAAACTCCGCTGCCGCGACAAATCGCGACACGGCGGACAGAGCTCCGGCAGGATCTCATGGCGACATGGCGGGTACGATTGTCGCAACCCAGCGCAGGGCACGCCACAATTGCGGCGGTAAGTCCCCTCTTTGAGGAGTGGATAGAGAGGTGCCACGGCGTCCTCACCTTCCGCCTGACGCAGGTTCTCACCGGGCATGGGTGCTTCGGTGGGATCCTGTTCAGGATAAAGCGGGAGGAAACGCCCGGGTGTTTCCACTGTGAGGATCGTCTGGAGGACACGATGGAGCATACGGTGGAGGTGTGCCCTACCTGGGCGGAGCACCGCCGTGTCCTCGTGGAGGCGATCGGCGGTGGTGACCTCTCGCGTCCGGCCCTGGTGCGAGCTATGGTATGGAGCGAGAGGCCATGGGAAGCCGTCACCTCCTTCTGCGAAGCAGTAATGCACGCGAAGGAGGAGGCGGGGCGCGTGAGGAAGTGGTAGTCTCTGCGCCCTCACGTCCCTAGCCGCCGCAGGAGGAGACGCCCCGGGCGTCAGGAGTCGATTGCGGACTCCCGGCCACCGTAGGCGCAAGCTTGCGGGCGGTAAGGACCAAGCTCGGGTCGACGGCGCGTAGTATTCCACGCGCGCCTCAAAGAGATGTCAGCAGCACTGAAGGAGTCTGCTAGGACCGATACCTGTCGGGGTCGCGTGATTGTTCGAAAGAGATACCGTGGCCCCGGCACATGGGCAACTGAAGGAACACGGGTGAGTTTTAGTCAGTAAAAGTCTGACACGCCCTTCCACTCCGCCCAGAGCGGGAGAAGTCATTTGATGATTTCCCATCCAAAAAAAAAAACAATGGATGACATGAAAGAGACAAACGTTTCACAAAAACGCATTGTTTCTTGAGTAGTTCCATCTGCAAACTGAAGCTATACAAGTAGAAAAAGACTATATGTCGTAAACAACACGTGCTTGTTTAGTGAATCGCACGTTAAGTACTTAAGTTCTTTCTAATAACACTTACCCCTACGGGGTCTCTTCTGTTCGCGTAAGCAGATATTAATCTGAAAAGAAACATTATTATATAAGTAGGTATACAACAATCTGTATTCGTTATATAGGGTGACTTTGAAAACAATATGAACGTCAAAATTACATAGGACACTACGCTAAAAACGTCCGCCCTTCACCACTTATGCTTATGCGCTGGGAAGTAGTGGAGCAACAAACTCTCCATAAACATATTTATCTCTGAAAAATTTAAATTGTCGTCTTCAAGGTTATTCTAATTGATAATCAGCCTATAACAATCCCACTGTTGGGACACAGGCCTCCTCTCGGTGAGAGGGTGTGGGCCGTGATCCACCTCGCAGGCAGTGCGGGTTGGTAGATGTCCATCTCTCCGAATTCGGTTCTAGGGCATACCGGTGTCCTTCACCGTTTTGAGAGCAGTGGTGATGAAATAATTTACACAAAGTAAAATACCTGTCTGGGTACGAACCTACGACTACTCGTAAGTCGCGGCCGTTACCACTTGGCCACTACTGCTCGTAATTCTAATTATAACTGTGTTTTTATGTTAAGTAAGGCTATCGGTTGACCATTTTCACATCAGGGCTGGCAACAGATTAGAAAACGCAAACGCCATCGTTCTCACTCAAGACCGGAATACCCTCAGAAATATTTTAAAAAAGATATGTGGAAGAACCACCCTTGAATTGAAATACACTCAAAATCAAAATATTTTTATTTCACATAAACCTATTTTCCTACTACTCTACTTACTTACGTTAACTCTTTTAAAATACCACTGTTGATGTTTGGGATGAGACAGAGTGTCCAACCCCATCCTCGAGAAAATCTACATAAGTCCTTAGCGAAAACTGTAAGAACTATTTAAAAAACTTTAAAAGGTCTTTCTTTCAATGCATTATTGGTAATAAATAAAACACGTAGGTACCTATTGGAAAAGGATTCTAAACATAAAAATGAAATGATCGGTAATCTGATTAGTGAAATGAAATTGGAAATAAAACATAAAATGATATTATCAGCTACTATTTCATTTTCAATTCGCAGACCCCGATTTACCCGCCCTTTGATGCTTTGAAATCGTACAAAATAATGAAGTCTACTTGACTGCCCTTTGACTTGTACACTCGGTAAAACATTGTTTGTACCCGTATTGACCAAATAATTTATCATATTGCCGTCCTCTCACAAAGCTGAATTTGATTGTATGATTTGTTACCACTAATTATATTATGGTATTCAGCTGCATCCACTTCAAATGTAAAACGGTAAGCTGACAAAGTCGGATTGATTTCGATCACTAATTAAATTATTCCGGTAATTGCCACAAATTTCCAGCGGACAAACGAGAATCGTCAATTGAGGAATTTAATTATTAAATAAATTACCAAATTGTGCAGGTGATTCGCAGAGTAAAATTTTGTTTGACGTACGATATTATGTGAAATGTGGTCATAAAATTAATTGGAATGTCAGAACAATCTGGATTTTCAACAACTCAATATATGCGTTCAACTCTACTTGTACAGTAGCCATTTCTGGACAATGTATTGCTCTCCACTAGCTTCCTGATTTCAAATCGTTCATTTAATCCTACTACTACCACTACTACGACAATCAGTCTCAGTCACTAGTTAAAAAAGTAATATAAATAGAGGTATTTTTACGTAGGTAAGAGAAGGATTGTTTTCCAGCAGGACCCTCCGCTGTTTGAACGTAAGACAAATCTTATATGATTCCGTTTAGCGGTGTATTAGTAACTTAAAAATACCTTAGTTTAATTTTAAAATAAATATTATTTAATGAGGAATGCACCTGCAAAACTTTTATCAAGCCAGCAGGATCCTATTTTGTTTTGAGGGTTTCAGTCCAGACAGTCATATTTCTTATAAGCATTTTATTAGTACTTTTCAAATAACCTTACGTTTAATTCAAAAAGTTTGTATTTCAGCCGAAAATTTGTTTTAAAACTTTTAGTACTTTTTTCAGCGAAGGAACGTTTCGTTTGATCGATGTATGAGCTTTCACAGCTTTTAGTAATCTATATCTATATATATAAAAATGAATCCCTATTTCCCTTGGTCACGCCATCACGCGTGAACGGCTGGACCGATTTCACTTTTTCTTTTTTTGTTGTGTTTGTAATTGTCAGGAGAAGGTTCTTATGAAAGAAAAAAAATTAAAAATTGCGCGTAAAATTAGAAAATTTAAGAACACTTATTTAAGATTACTTAACAACCATGTAATAGGACAATGTAAACTTTTTTAATTTAACATTATGACATTTGACATAGAATTGACAGAATGCGTGCTCAAATATCATCAAAGAGACAGGACAACGTCTGTCGGGTCAGCTAGTTCTTAATAAGTATTAAAATAAATGATAAAAGTACCTTACTTTTAAGGTACATAAGGTTCACCGCTAAACGGGACCATATAAGATTTGTCTATAGACCGTAAACAGCGGAGGGTCCTACTGGAATATAATTTAAGATTTCGCTGTAACAATTAAGGTACTATTTTTTTACTTATACGATTCGAAAGGTACTAAATACTACACACGTTAACATTTAACTTAAATCGGATCAAACGTACTTGCTGGATATACAGACATTTGCTTGTCCACTGGTTGTAGACTATCTAGCCATCACATTAAGATGGACAAAAAGTCATGAATTGACATTTTTTTAATGATGGCGTGTTGGGTATTAAATAAAATATTTACATTCATACTGTTGGCTACCCTTAAAATAATGAAAATAAAAGTAAATTCACCACACCTATGTATACCATGTTTCAAGCAAATAAATTATCTTATCTGCACACACAAATAAATGAATTTGAATTCCAAAACCAAAAATATTACGACTAAAAAATCACGCGCTAAAAATTATGAAACAAAAAAACATATTCACAACTGAAAGACACCGCTACAGATTGAGACTGATTTGACGTCAGAATGCAAATTGTCTCAAAAACACGAGCATTTCCCCTCTGGTCAATTTAAGTTGATTCGTAAAATATGAATAGACGGAAATCTATACTAATATTATAAACCTGAAGAGTTTGTTTGTTTGTATGTTTGTTTGTTTGGTTGAACGCGTTAAACTCGGGAACTACTACTCCGAATTGAAAAAATCTTTTTTTGTTGGGTAACCTATTTATTGAGAAAGGCTATATAACATTACGCTTTGATCAAAAAAGCGGAGCAGCAACGAGAAATGGACGAAAACTGGCTGGCAATCCGATGCGACGGGAAGGGTTAGGAGAGCAAAAATTTAACGCGGACGAAGTCGCGGGCAGAAGCTAGTATAATAATATAAAGCAAAGTACGATAAAAATATTACAATAAACCCCTACAAAACTTGCTATAATGAACTTACTGAACAACATTACGTTCCGTCGTACGTGGACGAAATCTGACACCAATAGTAGCGAAAAACTGAATGAGACTAGATGACATAAACAGTCTGCCCAATAACAACGATGAACTACACAAATAAAAATAAAAATACAAGAAAGAATCGATCTACTGCTACGTAAATAGACTATTCTGTCAAAAAGTTAAGTCTGCTACGCCGACGCTTCGTGATGTATTTGTTTGCTTTATAACCAAGAATACTTAATTATTCAATATCGCCAGCTTCGGCAATGGATAAAGCTCACTCAGATTCGCAAATTAGCTTGCTGGGAAGCAATGATAACAGAACGCTGGCTAATTATATATTTCGGAGGCCTAAAAGAAGGCAGGAAGATATTTCAATTGGTGAGCAGCTATCGATGAATTTATAACAGAAACGATGGACCTCTTCTTGGCTAGGCAAAAATTAGACACAACAGATCACGCCAACATTACAAGAATACAATACCCACATTAACATAGAAAATACGATTTAATAATCGTATTTTGTATGTCTTGAAGATCTTGAAAAGAGAATATCTCAGTTAGAAAACCAATCAAACGAAGACACAAAGTATGTATCACTTTTGAAGAATAGAATTGAAGAAATAGAAACAGGAAGTCGTAAACCTAATTTCATTATTAAATGATAAATACTTTTATTTCCGTAAGTAGATTGGTACGAATACTTTTACCATTCAATGATATTTTTTTAAACTAGGCGAGGTCGGCGTTACCTAAGAAAGGCCGAAACATACTCAGAGGTCACAGTCTATTTTAAAGTCAAGACATAATCTTGGTCACATTATGTGAAGACGATTTAGATTGGAGACTGAAATGGTCTTATAAGAAAAGAACCACACAGTTTGAGTAGACCTGTCCAGTCATTGCAAGCATTTGTCGCTATAAGTGCAGCTCAATTCGGAACTTAAGGACCTCAACAATTTGACGAAAAATACCAAAGAAAGGACATTTATGTAGGCCACATAAATTACTCAAACTGCCAGATCATGATTACAACTCACCAAGAAAGAAAGAAAGAAAAGAAAATTAAGAAGAATAAGTCTATAAAAGATCTAATAGATATGGTCACTAGCATTTCCCGGAATATAAACTGTTCCATGGCCAAATACGACATTTAAGACGTACAAAGTGCGTGGAATAAACAATGGAAGTCATAAAATGCTCATTGTTATTGAAACCGAATCCACTCTACTAAAGAATGAAATTAGGAAAGTGGGCAACAATTTCAACTTAAAACAGAAACACAAGCATTTCAACTTTACAACACAAGAAAATTCACCCACCTTCTTGTCTGAGCATCTGACCCCAAAGGGAACTCGTCTACATTTGTTTGTCCGTTATCTTACAAAGTCGGGTGCATATAAATACTGCTGGACTTCTTATGAAAAGGTATATATAAAGAAGTATGACCTAACATCAACCTTAAAGAAGCGAAGAACAAAATCGATTAATAGTGAAATGTGATTTTTACCATTCTATCTTTTGCCAACAAAATATGTGTATAACCGCGATAACGCCTATCAATATTCATAATATTAACAGTGATAGACTCTTAGATATTTTAATTGTCACAGGACGTAGTCTGACGCTGTGTAAATTATAGTACCATGGGCGTAGTAATTTGGTTTATAATTAAAAAAGGCATCTCTATACATTTTAAATAAGCGCTAAAATATTTATAGGAAAAATAGATCTGCTGAGTTTTTATTTGTAAAATTGAAACCTAAATGACCTTGTCACACAGGAACTAACTGATACGATTAATAATAATACTACCAACAGAAACAAGCATTCCTAACATTAAACGTATAATCATACATTGGATCACCCCAGGAATACTACGCTATATTAAAAAACGCAAAAAAAACGCAAAAAAAATCTGTCGGTCAACCATTTTGAAAATCATAACATTATATTGCTGTGGACAAGCAGAGTTTCCTTATACAGGCATTGTTTGCTTAACAGGCTTCAGTCACTAACGTGTAATGTATTTGAGTAAATATGGTTATGAAATAAACAATTTTTAACTGTTTATCGATCTTAACAACGCACATTGTGAAATTGAAACCCTTTCCCTACCTTAATACAATAAGTAAGAATCTATTTCAGAACAATTACAGTCGAGTAACGACGACAAAAAAAAAACAAATGTTTCGACATAATTTCAATAAGAAACCAAAAGAGTACAAAAACAATCTAAAAATATCGACGGGGCCAGTTTCGATTACAATTGATTCTGCGTCACGCAGAAATCATACAAAGTGAGAACCAACAAGGACATTTCGCAATAAACGAAAAGCTAAGAACAAGAACCCTTTGTTTTTTTCGTAACTGAAACTAATATCGGCCGGTGGAAATTAAAGATTTCTCGTTCTCGACTTTTCTTTTATTGTGTAAATGTCCTTGTTATTTCTATATTTGCATGATTTCTGCGTCATTACTAAATTAAATTGGTACTTCGTTTTTCTTTTATCGCCACGTGAGTGGAGACACGGTGGTGGGAAACCTTATTATTATTAACATAGTAAACAACACGATTCATGTTGGGTACATTCGAAAACATCCATCGGTTTCATATTAAACTTCACCTATATCCGACCACCCTGGTTACTTATCTCTTTTTGCGACTATACATATCTACTGACATTATGGACATAACTACCTAGTTTGTGTTTGTCACTGGAAACTAGGTAGATATATATGTAGAATTGTAGATACTTTGATTTCCTGTGACTTACCTATTTCAATAAATGGACAGAAGAGATGTATCTGAAACAAAACAAAATTTAATAAATGTACTGTTGCTCACATGGAAATTAAACAAAACTAGCGATATTTGGTTATACAAGTGTGGCAATACAAGGGTGATGCTCCCTGCACCGCATCCGCACCCAGGGAAATTATCATAAAATCGTAATGAAAACTGTATTGTAAGTAATGAATTACCTTAATCGATGACTGAATGCGCGATTTTGGAGCGCAGCGTAGTAGACGAATTAGACATTTAGAGTTGAATCAGTAACAAAAGAAATATATTATTAATTTGTGCTTTCCTACAGTTTTAAGGGTAGGTAGGTATAGTCGATGTCATAGTTCTACCACTCAAAGGCCGTCTGTTTATAGCCACGTCAAAGGGACAGATTGTAGCGGTCGAGTGGGAACTCTCTACTTCTGCCTCTGTTGCAGCTCAGCCAAATACTCTAGCTGCCAGCGTCTCCAAAAACCTTGGCGCAGCTGTTCTAGTCGCTGAAAACGGTCCAACCTGTTGTAATTTAGGTTTCCCAGATTAGGGGACGGCATCGAAGTTAGTGGTCGTCCGATCAGGAAGTGACCCGGGGTTAAGGACTGAGGATTATCAGGACAAGAGGATAAGGGACATAAAGGGCGGCTGTTAAGGATAGCCTCGATTTGACTGAACAAAGTGGCTAATTCCTCAAATGTCAAATGTGCATTACCTAAAACCCTCTTGAAGTGAAACTTGGCAGATTTCACGCCAGGCTCCCATAAGCCACCGAAATGCGCATACACTGGTTGAAATTTAAACTTGATACCCTCACCCGAAGCAAAGCCTGCAATATCATCAGCATGCCTTGAGATCAAGTCCCGAATTTCTGTATGCAGCAAAGAAATTGCGACCATTGTCGCAGAATATTTCTTCGAGAGATAAAACGTCGCAAAGAAAGTAGAAAAGCATCTTTCGAAAGCTCACTCACAGCCTCGAGATGTAAACATTTAAATCGTAAACAAACAAAAATGCAAAGGTAACATTTTGCAATTTTACATGGCGGGGAATGAATAGATTGCGAATATTTGACTTATTATTTATGAAAGATTGCCACGATTTAAGTATATCGTTAGGTACTTCATCCCAGTCGATTTTTTGCATTTTGCACCCATAACTGTTGAATTAATATTTTAGGTTTAATAGTAAACTAACTATATGGCTAAATAAAACATCTCATTATATTTTTCACTTGAATATAAGGTCAATTCGGAAACACTTCAATGAGTTACTAGTTTTGTTGGAACAAAACAATTATAAAATAGAAATTATAATACTAAGTTAGATAAATATCAAGAAGGAAGAACTGTCATTCTATCAAATAACTGGAATAATACATACATACACACAAGGGAAACTACTAAAGGAGGAGGAATATTGATTTACACAAAGGAAAGACTTAGCTTTGACGCTCAAAAAGTGAAGACGGAAGCCTTAGAAATGCTGCACGGCCAGCTTAGATCAGAAAATGAGATAACGTATATAATTGCTGTATACAGACCACCTAGTAAAAATAAGATACGGTTCATAGAACAGTTGGAGACTGTCGTCAGGTCAATCCCAGCACTCGAAAGCATTGTTGTGGTCAGTGACACAAACATAGACATTTTAAATGATGTAATGAATCCAATTACTACAAAGTACAAAACACCCTGTGTGAATGCGGCCTACAGTGCGTAATACCGAGCACAGAGATAACACGCGAGGCGATCGTGGACGGACAACTTCAGACGTCATGTTTGGATCATGTATGGGTGCGAGCGGGACGCAGTGACTGCGGTTCGTCGTCTTATGTGCTCGAGACGCACATCTCCGATCATCATGCCGTCGGACTAGTATTGGCTACAAATGCGAGTGTCAACGAAACTTTACGTTTACAAGTGGGTAGTGGGAAAAAAACGCGAGATGTGATTAGTGATAAGATTGTAAAACTGAAGCTAAATGCATACAACTGGACGCAATTACTTGAAATATCGTGCCCGTTATTATTGTTTAAGGAAATGTGCACAGCGTTGCCCAAATTTATAAGGAAAGTATGATAACAGTCACAATTTCTAATAAAAGAATAACACAACCATGGATAGATAAATACTTATATACAATGTTGTGTCGTAGGGATTATTTATTTAGAGTATGGAAAGCATCGCCAAAAAGTATGACTAAACGATTAGAATACACGAAATTTAGAAATAAGGTAAATAAACTTGTAAACGAGGCGAGAAATAGATACAAACAGGATGAAATAAAAAAATGTAACGCGGATTTTAGAAAAATATGGGCAAACATTAACTTATGGTTGGGTCGGAATAAAGCTAGTTTAAACGATGTGACGATATTAAAACATTTAGGTATAAAAACACAAAGCGTCACCCAAATTTGTACAACTTTTGCCAAACTTTTACTGAAGAAATTCAATGTATTAAACATGATTGTGACACGAAATATTTGGACCGAAAGAACCATGTTAAGCCGAGTGAGTTTAGTTTTAAGTTAACCCGTCAGATATAGATAAAGTTATAAATAAGTTGTCGTGTGAAAAAGAACTAGGTTTAGACGGAGATATTTATAACTAACAACATTTCATTATTCATTACTTCTAGACACCGCAATCATAAATGAAAAATTGCGCAATATAAGCACTGTCAAAATCTATGATAAAATAATCAATTTTGTCGCGTTAGGTCGATCTTTACCTGAAAGGAAGTTTTTCTTTATTGTTAGCGTGAACTGAAATTAATGTTTTAATCACGCGTGATTTTAAAATAGATCGTGGGCCGTAACCAATCGGATCGAGCCGCATACGGCTCGCGGACCGCAGGCATTGCCCATATACCTATGCCTTAAAGGATTACTCGTGTGTCTGCCTCCTTGTCCGTCTATCATTACGAATTTGCTTCAAATCTACTGGATTGATTACGTTGAAGTATGGTGCATATTTGACATGTGACAACTACCAACCCGCACTGGGCTTGCGTGGTGGATTATGGCCTACTCCCTCTCACCGAGAGGAGGCCTGTGTCCCAGCATTGGGAACATTATAGGCTGACGATGATGATGATGGTGCATATTTGAATCTCTGTGATCCAAAAACGGACGTGTTACGTAAATAAATGAATTTACATTAAGGGCACAAGCTAAAAAAAATTAAAACATAGGACGTGAGGCAAGTGACTTAGTACCCAAATTTGTTTTGAACAAATAGACTTTATTTTTGTCTAAAAATTTTCCTTAAGAAACAAACAATTTCATTTCAATTCAGTTTGTTTCCTAAAAAAAACTTCTTTTCGTTTCAATTTCTTTTCTGCAACGTTAATTAGTTGTTTCTTTTCTATTTTCGTCAGAGTGAAATAAAAAAAATGAGTTTTATGTAATATGAAACAGAAACAACAAAACACCATGCCTATATTCCACAAAAGAGTAGACAAAAGTGTGTGGAACATTCACATTTCACAATTTTTACTATTTTGACATCATGACTTGTTTCCCCAAAAGGCTGGGCAGAAGTATACGTATTTATTTATTTATTTAACACTTTAAGCACATAAATATACAGAGGCGGACTTAATGCCATAGGCATTTTCTACCAGTTAACCTTTGGGTGATGCAGAGACAAACAGTGGTAGGTGCAATGAATTTAAAGATATTCAAATATAAACGTATTACCTATTTAAATCATCCATCAATCATCCATTTTTGGCACTTATGTTTAATCTGATGTAATTGGGGTCGAGTTAATTGTCATCAACCTGGAACACTTTTCTGCATTTAGTAATTTTAAGAAAAATTGCTTCCAATTAATATTGGGCCCTGTCCTGAATTTAACAGGGACATGAAAACTTCTAGTTTTGAAATTGGACGTGATGATGACGTACATGAACTGTTTTACTGAAACTGAAAATTTGTGAATTGCTACACTCGTTCCAAAGTACCAAAATGCTATGAGAGGGTCAATATTACATCGATTATTATCTGTCTCACTCTGTTTAGACTTGATATTTTTTATATTGCAAGAAACGTTTTTCTTTCGGCGTTTTTTGCTTTGTGGTACAAAACCCTTTGAGTGTAAGTCCGATTTGCAGTTGGTTGATTTTCTTTCCTATACCGTGTAGGTACTAGTTACATCATTACAGAAAATATTTTTTTGACAAAATGGCAACAAATTGATTCGTTATGCAGGCCTTCATGTAGTAATAAACCAAGGCCCCACAAACTCGCGGTCACCCCGGGCGCTGCGATCAAGTTTTAGATAATAAGTCAAGGTTTTTATCAATGTCAGTATAGATGCATATGTATCTTTTATCTTCTTATGTATTTTATATTATTAAACAACACATAGCACAAATTACTGAAAGGTTTGAGCTGCATTTTAGCACACATATTATACACCGTGACATTTTAATGGTCTTACAATGGCAGCCCACTTCTTGTATCCAAGTGGATTTGTCAAGAATAGAGAACAGCGTTAACAGAGCCCACATTTGTGAGCACCGATTATATTTTACGTTACAGAACTAAGTACTTGCTGCTCTGAACTACTCGAGACTTTTTTGGAAACAACAGTAACAGCATGAACGTTAGGGTATCCCTTATTTTTCAAAGTTTTTATATTTACAGCGCATACTTGAGTAAAAAAATATTTTCGGGTATTTTTGGCCCAAATTAATAAAACAGTAACAACTTAATGTACGTTCACGCTATAGAACAACCCCACAAGTAGATTAAATGCCGTGGGAATTAAATTATTTCACAGGAATATTATAATGATATTATTTACAGGAATAAATATCAGGATTGAGGGTTACAAAGAGTTTCACTCCCCCGTAAGTAGGTTTATTTAATCAAAATGCGCATTTTGCTGCTGAGTGCGAACCAATCCTAACTGACGACGATTATGTCACATATTGCGGCGATATAGATCTCCAACCTGGATGCGTTTACTAACAACAAGCCCCAGCGGAATGTAGTGATGTCCTCATTACTAAATTCCACTGGTTCAGAGAATCCGGCCCTGGTCATTACACAATAGCCGACTACGACAAATCTCGGCACACTTGTACATAATGCTGATACCGCCGAGCTCCGTGACCGCACTGCCCCCTACTCAAGTGCTCGCTATGCCTCTCGTAGAATGAGCTTTTTCAAACGCCATGTTTGATATAATAATAAAGCGCTTTGCTTAATGTGTGTATATAATATAATATAATTCTGATTAGAAAACGTTTTTATTTATTTATTTATTTTGCCAGGTTGCGTTGTCAAGAAGGCTGTAGTTTCTCTGAAAGAGGAAATTCGTTCGTTTGTGCTACAAAAACATGGCTTGCGATGAAAAATCTCCCACCACTTCTACCCGGTGTATAAGATTTAAGACTTGAGCCAAGTCTTGAGTTATACGTTATATGACTATTTTGCGAATGTTTTTCTGATTTTTATAAATTTCGTAATCACTACTCTTTCTTTCTGTAATTTCATGTGACACTATCTTTAAAAAAAACATAAATCTTTTGTTCCATCGCAAACAAGAAGTGGCGACCGTGGCGGGACTGCATCGAGCACACTCGGGCGTATTTGCTGCGAAACTAACTTGCAACTCTAAATTAGAAAACACCGGACGGAGCCGCTCCATCTGACTCGTCGCAAGATCTACCATTTTACAGTAAGCTACCCTTCCTGTCGCACTCCCTACATTTCTTTTGTCTGAATGACACCATATGCTGATAATTTGACGTTTGTGGACTAAAACTCAAATAATCATAACAATCACCAAATGTTTCTGCACGATAACGCCACCTCAATCTTTCAAGCTATTCATCTATGTTATTTTTGGGCCGAGGATCATAGTTTAAGTTATATTTTGACAAACTTATTTTCAATGCAGTAATCAGTAATCCTATGAATCAAGAACTATGTCTGAGCTTGAGTGTATGCGCATAAGACCTATAATATAAAACAAGAACCGATCAGCACGTACTTTGCCCTAATTCACCCAACTGACACGTTTGTTCACACACACATTCCAGGATACCTACATACGCTGAGTTGATGACGTCGCCTATATTCTGCGTGCCGCAGGCTGTCTGCGCAACTACTTAGCGTCGTGCCTAGCAACTATGTGGCTCCTCACTAGCTTCGCTGATGACCACCGGCCTCCACTGCAAATCGGACGGCAAAACGAGGAACGAACCGTACGGCACCTAAGTTTCTTTATTGTATTAAAAATTAATCACAGTGAAGCAACGCTCCATCAGGAGCTATATACATAGTCATTACAGGAAGTTATTAATGAAATATCATCGGCAAACGTATGCACGCTCCGTCTATATTTTAGGGAGGTCGTTGATATCAATTGAAATAGCAAACTCCCAACAACACTACCTCGCAGAATCGAATTATGACTGCAAAGCCGTACGTATTAGGTAGCATTCCCCGGTGTCATGATCTCAAAGTTCAATTTCTGCGAATTGTTCTCGGTTTTGTTGGTAGGAGATGTGAACCACTCGTGAGTTATTTCTCTGACGCCGATACCACGTAGTTTGTGTACTAAGTAGTATATATAGACATAAACTTCAAGTATTTATTGTGTAAATTTCATCATCATCATCATTTCAGCCGTAAGACGTCCACTGCTGGACTTAGGCCTCCCCCAATTTGGGGGGCTTTGCCATAATCGCCACGCTTGGCAGGCGGGTTGGCGATCGCAGTATGGTGGTAAAATGTATAGAGAACGCTGCTGCCCATTCTCTAGTAAGTCCCTTAGTCGCCTTTTACGACACCCACGGGAAGAAATGGGGTGGTGTTATTCTTTACGTCCGGCACCACACGGTGTAAATTTATATGTTGCTAATATCTTTTGTTTCGAAAACCATTTTGACATTCATCGAAACGTTAAACTTTTCACAAACGTTTAAATGCGTTGGCACATCGCGTTTTTCGTAAGTTTTTCATGATGTCGATAAAAGTGCAATAGGACGAAAATTATTTGAAACTGACCTCTAGTTTATTTTGTGAATAGGTTTCATTACAATAATTTTTAATGCATCTGGGTGTACCCCTTCAGAAAATTATTGATATTTTAAAAGATAGAATGGTAATGTCAGTTCCTCAGCATGTTTGAGTCCGTCAAAGAAATGAATAAATTTGCTTTTTAGGTTCTTTATTTTATTTTTTATTTCTTGCGTTGTAAGTGACTGTAAAAATATAGTGTTCTCTATTGGTCGGAGCATAGGCTGGCCGCGCGGCTCTGAGTCCGCCTTGCTTGCTCTACTGATGCGATAATCGTTGAATGAGTTAGGAACTTGTTTGGGGTCGGCCGTAAGTTTATCGTGGATCATCAATGTTATGTATAGTTGTGTCTCAAACAGATTTAGTTATTTTCCACATCGATTTAGTTTTGTTAGTTGAGTATTTTAATACGTCGTTACAGTAAGAGTTAAGAATTCATACAACCGTTTATTTTGCGTAAAATTCGAATGCTTCTTGACAACCTTTTGTCTTTTGTTTTCTATTTTTTACTTAATTTTATGGTATTTACAAAATATGATGTGACTGACATCATATTTTGAGTAAAATATTTTCAGATGAGTTGTAATTATCATTCAAGGGTTTTCCCGAGCGTATTATAAATTTCCAATTAACTTATTGAATGCTAACTTAAATAAATCCATGGATTTACAATTAAAACACGGTTTTAAATTTTTAAATATATTAAGTGTATTTTTAGTGTGTATTAATTTATTATTATATTTTTAAGTGTATTTTTAGTGTGTATTAATTTATTATCGGAAAAACCGTAGTCGTGCTAATTTTTTTTTTTTTTTTTTGATTCAACATTTATGAATACTAGATCGATACAGATTGAAGAGATTTTTCTGAATTTCGTAAAATCCGTTCTAAGCTGACGTCGCCTACTCCTAATTTCTCTCTGTACCAAATTTCATTTTCGTAGATCCAGTAGTTTTGATATTTCGTGATTAATCAGTCAGTAAATGTATGAATGAATGACTTTTCGCTTTTATATTTCTAGACTCATCATACTATTTATACTGATGTGTGCCATACAATAATGAAATTGGTGTTGCGGTTTTTTTATTAATTTACAAATTCCACTATGAATAGTAAAGCGGATTCTATAATAGAATTAATAGCAATTTTAAAGGCGTTGTCCTATATCAACTTGATTGCGTGTTTTAAACTCTACATATTTGATTGTCGTCGTCCAAACGGTTATTAAAAGCTTTTTACAAAAAAAAAAAAAAACAACCGACTTCCTAAAAAAAGCACTACAAAGTGAAAAATAACTTTAACTTCGAAAGTCAGTGTCTTGGATCTGTATTTAAGGTTTTTTTGCCACTGACTTCCGAAATTAAAGTTATTTTTCACTTTGTAGTGTTTTGTTTAGGAAGTCGATTGTTATTTTTTTGTAAAAAGTTTCTATTTATGTTTCTAGTTATGGTATAAACCCCGCACTAATCTAATCGCGTTATTCGTTCATTTGTCGCGCACATACTTAATGCAAATTTAAGACTTATATGGTTTTCACATAGATCCCATTGTCCTACTACCAAACTACTCTCTTCGTCTCACTCAAACTACATAATTAAGTTACGGCCTTGATGGAAGCCTTGATTGGAACACTAGAATCATTGAATTGTAGAAAATTTAGGTAAAAATCTAAAAAATAGGGATTCCATTTTGAAATGCGCCCATTTTTAAATTTCGCTTAGTTCATTTTTTTTAGGGTTCCGTTGCCAAATGGATAAAACGGAACCCTTATAGATTCGTCATGTCTGTCTGTCCGTGTATGTCACAGCCATTTTTTTCCGAAACTATAAGAGCTATGCTGTTGAAACTTGGTAAGTGGATGTATTCAGTGAACCGCATTAAAATTTTCACAAAAAAATTGAAAAAAAAACAATAATTTTTGGGGTTCCCCATACTTAGAACTGAAACTCAAATAAATTTTTTTCATCAAACCCATACGTGTGGGGATAGGTCTTGAAAAATGATATTGAGGATTCTAGTATCATTTTTTTCTAAACTGAATTGTTTGCGCGAGAGACACTTCCAAAGTGATAAAATGTGTGCCACCCCCCCCCCCCCCCCGTAACTTCTAAAATAAGGGAATGATAAAACTAAAAAAAATATATGATGTACATTACCATGTAAACTTCCAACGAAAATTGTTTACCTTTCATTCAGTCAACTCAAATATAAAAATTAAAAAAAAAAACATTTAATTTCATAAACATAAACCTTATGCATAAACCGAGGGTTCCGTACAAACCTTCAGGTATTCACTACCTGAAGGTTTGTACGGAACCCTCGGTGCGCGAGTCCGACTCGCACTTGGCCGGTTTTTTCTTTCAGTACCGCCATTCAAAATTGAACGAAACGTTAATTTTGAGTAGCTGGTTGGATAAAAAGGAACATTTTCATCCAAGCTTTGTATGCTATGGTTGAATTTAATTCGCGGTTCTTTATGGGTGAACTTTATATACAAATTTTAAGTATTTTATTCTGAAATAGCAACATTTATAAAGTGAGGAAGAACATATTTAGTTTTTTTTTTTTTTGTTTATTCATTTTTTTTTATTTTAAGTATAATTTCATATAGGCTCGAGAGCAGGTTGTATATTTTATCTAAGTCAGTTTTAAACGTTCTTTCATTGCTAGTAATTTCATATGAGATTAGTGACTCTACTAGTGCATTATAGAAGTTTAGTAATATTGTAAGAGGTACATTATATTTTATTATTTATGCTGGTCCATTTTTTTTTCTTTCTTAGTAGCAGCCCGGAGTCTGAATTTGTACTCGGTTAATGGGAATAATAGACTTGCCCCTATTCCATCGGACTTCAACATAACTAGCGAAATGTGGGTATACTATAGGTACACGTCTGCCCAACTCCTCAGGGAAACAAGGCGTGATACTATGACTAGCTCTTTGAACTGAAACTAATTAGAAAAACGAAGTCACGACCTATCTGTGACGCAATTGTACAAGTAAGATAATTTCAGAATTAATGTTAAAAAAACAGTACCCTTTAATAGGATAGTAAATTAATCACGACGTAACAATGTTTCCGACCGGTCTCCAAATGTAAGATCAGCTACCGAACTAACCGTGAAAAATCGATATTAAAATCTTACCTCCAGGACAGTGCGTGTCTGATAGCCAAACTCCTTCCTTTGCTGAAAATCTCCTGAACCACCTGAAAAGTGCTCTAAAATAAATAATCTTACCTCAATTTTCAGTACGAGCCAGCAACCGAAGGCCAGTTAAGTAAATAGAGACGAAATTATTAGATGCGCGGCGTTTTTGGTAGTGGATCGGTTCAAAGAATTCCTCCAGAATAAATAATTTATTCGAGGACCGGACCTTCGCCAGAACGTTAGTTAGGAACTAACGCTCGAGTGCAAATGCGGCACTGGGAGCCTCCGCGGTTGCCGCAGTGGGCTGCCGTCCCTCTCCCTCCCGCGCTACCTACTTCACCCCCGCCTGAAAATCTGCTCTGTAAAATATATTTCCACCTATTGGTCGATTGAAACGCTGGAATGAAATAACTCTGTTTCATACGCTGCAGGCTAATCAATAAAGGAATTAATTACGTCGTACCGAACAGCGAGGCTTTGACATTTAGCAGTAATAAGTACATAGAGCGAGAAAATACATACCATGAACGTGTATTTGATTTAAATTGAACAATAAATATTTTATGTTGTGAAACTACTTGTTTTTTAATGTTAAACCGATGTTACCTTCGCGTAATAGAGTGCGTAAGCAAGAGCTATGATAAAGTGGGGACATTTAAGGTTTTAATACAGTATAGCATAAAATAAATGTATTTTTACGGAGTTTTAAAATATGGAGACTTTGCCCCGCATTATCTGTGTAACCATCCGGTGCCCGGGTGGTGTAGTATAAAAAATAATGGCAACAACGGGAAGACTATGACTTAGGACTCAGCGCTGACATTTTTTACAACAGTTATGATGATGATAATGATAAATCCTGAAACGAAACCGACTGAATAACCGGTGATTGGTAGGAACAACGAATTGTAGGCGTTGTTCTGTCCAATCAGGAGTAGACGGAACCGCCTTCTTAGCGGTAGAAAGGCGAAAATGAAATGTCCGTTCTTCGTTATATGGTTGCTATTAGATTGCTGCTCCCTGACGTAAATGACCTTTGATTTAGAAAGTTTCTATGTTAAGATGTTTGTTACTTAATCACTCAAAAACGGCTGAACATGTGCATTATAACCTAGATTAACACATAGGATACTTTTACCCGTAGTGCGTGCCCGTGGGATAATTTTCGATAAAAATGACATATTCCTCCACAACTGCTTGTGGAGATTTCTATCCGAATCAATTTAATTAAGTATCATTTGATGAAGTTACGCCATATTGCTGACCCAAAAATAATTAGACAAGTTTACTTTGCTCTATGTTAGTCGATACTAACTGTATTACCACATGGTTTGGAGCGGGTAAAACGATGTTATTAACTATCGAGAGAGCTCAGAGAGCGATACTCAAAGTGTCTACTTCCCGCCCTTTCCTTTTCCCTACTAACCTACTATACATATCTTGTGAAGTATTTGTATTAACAGTTCGACAGCTATTTATAATGGGCATTTTATTAAAACAACTCGAGCTCTACCCTACAGCACTGAATTTACAAACAAAAGACGTAAAGATCACCACCACCACCACCACCACCACCTAAGTTCACATTATGGTAAAGCAATAAAGATATTGAGTATTGAGTATAGTCTGTCCACAAAATAGAACAAAACATGCTTTTATATCCAAATTTTATCTGTACCTCGGCCCTCTCCTCTATAATATTAGGTTGGGGAAAAAGTCTTTTCGCATTATAGTATGTATGAACTTGTAATAAAATCTCTTTGGCTATACTATTTGTATCTGGCTGGTTTTGGTATCATTGAAAGTTTAAATTTTAAAGAACATAATTCCAAATTCAAATTAGGAAATTGTGTGATTTTCATTTGTTTTTCGTACCGTCAAGATGAGTGAATCTAATGAAGAAATTCGATACATTTTAAAATTTTACTACAAAAAAGGTAAAAATGCAACGCAAGCCGCGAAAAAAAATTGCGATGTTTATGGACCTATACTCCATTTGTTCAGGTAGTTAACTAAAGGTAAACAATCTTGATATGTCTTTTTATATAAAATAAATCGTATAAAAGACCAACAAATATTATTTAAATTAAGTTACTTACCTAACATCGGTTTAAGTAAATACCTAATTGTAAACATTTTTAGATTCAATTTTTAGACAGTTTTTTAGATAAAAGACATATTAAGATTGTTTACATTTAGTTAACTACCTAAACAAATGGAGTATAGTGTAGTGTCTGTGAGAGTAGCACAAATTTGGTTTAAGCGTTTTCAATCCGGAAATTTTGATGTCAAAGATGCACGTCGCTCTGGTCGCCCTATTACGGATAAAATGGATGCCATTTTTGAAAAAGTGGAGCAAGATCGGCATACCAGTAGTTACGACGTAGCTGAAGAACTAGAAATTAACCACAAAACAGTTTTGGCGCATTTGAAAAAAACTGGCTACACAAAAACACTCGACATTTGGGTACCTCACGAGCTCACTGAAAGAAACCTAATGAACCGTGTACTCATTTGTGATTCTTTATTACGACGTAATGAAACCGAACCATTTTTGAAGAAGCTGATAACTGGTGATGAAAAGTGGATCACGTATGACAAGAACGTGCGAAAAAGGTCGTGGTCCAAGGCCGGTCAGGCTTCACAGACTGGCGAAACCCGGGTTAACTCGCAACAAGGTGATGCTGTGTGTGTGGTGGGATTGGAAGGGCATTATTCATTATGAGCTGTTACCACCAGGCAGGACCATCGATTCTGAACTCAACTGCGAACAACTGATGAAATTAAAGCAAGAAGTTGAGAGAAAGCGGCCGGAATTAATCAACAGCAGGGGTGTGGTTTTTCATCATGATAACGCTAGACCTCACACATCTTTAGCCACCCAACAAAAATTAAGAGAGTTTGGCTGGGAGGTGTTAATGCATCCACCGTATAGTCCTGACCTTGCACCTTCAGATTTCCACCTGTTTCGGTCTCTTCAGAATTCTTTAGGCAGTGTCAGGTTAACATCACGAGAGGACTGCCAAAACCACTTGTCGCGGTATTTTGACCAGAAGTCCCAAAATTTCTATAGCAATGGGATCATGTCCCTACCTACAAGATGGCAAAAAGTTATCGAACAAAATGGTACCTACATACTTTAGTTAAATGTAAATAAACTTTATTAAAAAATGTTTTGAATTTTCTAAAAAAATGCGAAGGAACTTTTTCCCCAACCTATTAGATTAAACTCTTTAGCAAAAAATTATTCACTAAACTACACAAATTGTAAGAGAACTCTCAATGACGCTCTCCAAATTATGTCTTACGAAGAAACAGAGAATTTACTAATTGTGTTAAAGTATTCACCTACGTTAAGTATTTAATTCTATTAAATTTTAGCAAGTGAGATATAAGCTACTCAACATTTATAAAATAATTTGTCTATTCTCAACTTTTGATTATCTATTTATTTTATAAGACTATTTAGGCTCTTCTTGCCTGAAACACAAGATTGTCTAGTTCAGGCACGTAAATCTTAGAATATAATTTACATATAAGCAAAACTGTACATATTTTTAAGCCTTTTATTTAATGAATAATATGTTATGATTACTCAAATACCCTGTTTGTGTGAATGGGGTATATGCTTATTAATTGCTTTAACAATAAAACTAACAGGATTAACAAACAGTACCGTCAAATGAGGCATCTTTACCTTCCGTGGTTATCTTTACCTAAGCATACCCTATAGTAGTTTTAACTAAATATTTTTTTGTCTGGAGCAGTTGACGCAATTTTAGGCATATTGGTTGATTTTATATTAAATTGTGCTATCCCAAAAAGTTTTTTAAGCTTGTCACTTCGTTAGTTCTCTAAATAGGGTGCTATTTCGTTCTATGTGGTCAATTATGTTTGCGGCGTCATCCTATAAAGATTGTTTTTCCTACAGAAAATCGAAGTGCAGGTAAGTGAGTTATATTAAATAGTATGGGGTATATTGTTATTAAGATGTATCACAATGATTCAATCTTATAAATTTACTATTTCTTGAATGATTGGAAAAGGTAATGATGTTTGATGTTAGGTAAAGTTACCTCGCTTAGCACGAAGGCAACTTTACCTATGATTAGGGTTGTCGAATTTAGCACGCCTAAGTAATCTACTTTAATGTGGGAACTGTTTTGGGCTTTCGTTCAGTTATTCAGGACTTTAAATAATATATAATACCTATCGATTTTTTTCTATTCGTTTATGAAATATTTTGGTGTGAATGAAATACATGTGTAACAAATTCAATGACTTGCCTTTTAGTATAGTGGTTAGTGACCTTGACTGCTAATACGGAGGTCGTGGGTTCGATTCCCACTCAGGACAAATCTTTGAGTGATGAGCACCATTATTTGTTCTGTGTCTGTGAGAGTTCTTTTTTATACTGTTTAACGAATATTCTTGATTTACCTAAGCGTATTTAATTGTTTACTGTTTTTAGGAAAAGTTTTAATGTCTAGAATAGTTTTTGTTGCTGTGTTTACAACCACAATAGATATTAAACTGTAATGCATAAACAAAAGTCCCTATTACTAGGTTCCGGTATAAATAATTAATTAATTTTTTAAAATGTTAATGTTTTATTATTTTTTGACACCCCTGATGGAATTCACCCGTTTCTGCAATATTTTTTTAAATCTTGTGGCAACTTTCCCTATGTATTGGTAGTACTTGATAAACAAAGATGGTAGTTTCGAAAATAAATACATCGCTTTTTTAGCGCCGGGACTATAACTAACTTTACGTCGCGTGCATTTTGGGACACACGTTCAGTATAAACGTAGGCTAGGTAAAGTTGCCAAAAAGTGTCAATTTTACCCTGTTTATACTTTTGGTTAATATAGCGATACTATGTGAGATTTAGTAGAATTCATTGGTTCAACCAAAAGAGACACACCTTTTTTACAAAATAAATCAATAAAAACTTAACATCTAGCTCTGTGTTAGAGTAAATTGCATTAAGGTAAAAAAAAATGGTAATGTTGCCACGTTTGACGGTAGTGTTTATGTAATATTTTCGGGAACACACTCAATGTTACACAAAGTTACCAGTGAGGATTTGAAAAAAAAAAAATTTCTGTTGAATTACTATCCTGACCATTCTTACGGAACACGATCGCGTCCTTTAACTTATTATCCTCAATATTGACGCGGTCTGAATAATCGGGTGTCATGCCGTTTAGTAGTGCATGACGTCCCAATGAGTGGCAATTAATCGATTCTTAACCGTCTGCACATCGCTCTCGTTAGGTTAGTGGTGCCTCCCTCGCGGTGACCACAGCCGGCACCCACTTATCAATACGCGGACGGTAGTCTCGAGGTGAGACGTGGTCGCACCCGCTCGATGCCTCACCTGTGCTCAGCGCTCGGCCACAGTACACCCAACCTACCACGGAACGGCCTGCCAAGCCGTCGTATATTCACCATAGCGATATTGAATTTAAATATCGGTGATTTCCATATTAACATCCACCTGTCAGAGCCGCAAAATTTACAAAACGGTCGCGTCGGTTCGGTTACATCAGTTTGAGGTCGATTAATTAAAATTATGTGACATAAAGAAAAAGTAGCATTCATTTTGTCAAAATTGAAATGATCTTTCGTATGGCGGATTTAAACTTTCGAATGACACATTAACAGAAATACAGTATTGTAACTGTAAAATACCATCTATAAAATCATGGAAATTCAAAAATGTCGTATACGGCCTCTTAACAGAATAAAGAGAGAATAATTAAGAGTCCATTCATATTTACTTTAACTCTGACAGTAGCAACCGAATAGCAATCCTATTGTAACGGCGACAAAGATCATTGTGAATTAACAGACTTGCCAATGGCAGCAACCCATCAGCGACCTTATTGCAACAGTGTTAAGGGCTACTGTGATTTTGCCAGTACACAAATACAATTATGCTTACTTGTTCTCGAAGATAGAATTTTCAATTCCACTCTGCGTTTTATTTCCGAGAAACTGTTCTTGCTTTTTCGTTTGATGCAATTCTGTTTATTTTTTTTTATTCCAAGCAACGCTGTGTGTGTTTTGTCAATGTTTTTGTTAAAACACATGAATAGAACCTCGTTTTACACACAGCTCACGACTGTTTATGCGAACAAAGGCTTACGATTTATTATTTTATTTTTAATTACATATTTCGTTTTTCTTAGGGACAGGCGGGATAATTACGTAGTACAATAACTGTAAAAATGGCTTTCATTTTGACGTTTGAACAACATTAATTGAGTTATTTACGTTGTTGAGCAGACAAAGGACCCCGTACAAAATGTTAGGAAAAAGCCATTCGGTGATTTAGTATGTAAGTACGAAGTAACTTGCTGATTGAAACTCTGTATGGGCGCAAAAAAAGAATAAGGGCGATTTTGTGTAGATAAAGCCATTTTTAGGTAGATGTCAGTATTGTTTAGTAGGTTGAGTCAGACGGAATCATACTATCTAAAAGTATTTCCATCAATCACAACGAGTTTCAATTGATATTTTATGGTTGAGAAACATATTTCTGTGCCTGTATCCCTTCAAGGTGTAGGCAGAGATGTTTTACACATATTTCGCATAGTAGACAAGGCGTCCTCCCGATTTAGCTGGACTGTATACACAAATGCCTTGATATATAATTATATAAAACCCACAACAATTCGTAACAAGTCCTTGTCACAGGTTCTATTCAAGCTGCGACAAGGACTTAAAAGGTTTATACTAACTGGAAATTGTTTTGGTCGATGTGCTTATATTTATATTTTAGTAGTAACTATAAAAATACGAACATCCTGACTTCAACATAAAAATAGCTATGTCTCTAAAATTGCCGATATATTTTTGCAACTTTCAATCAGCTTGTTACAGGCTATATTGTTTATATGGGGGGTATTTCAGGCAAATTGTACGACCGGGTTTTTCCTAACATTTTGAGCGGGGTCCTTTTTCGAGCATAGGGGACAGTCGGATATTGTACCATTTTTCAGTATCAGCAAAATATCTCGTTTCGACATTAATTTAGACAAACTATTTATTTAATGTCAAATTGTTTAGGATCTCGTTTATCATATATTGTAAAATTAACCCCGGCCACTTAACCAATTTATGAAAATATGCGTTTTTGTAAAGGGCCCAATTGGAACAATTTACGCAACTAGTGGGGTAAATTGTACCAAAGGTTAGGTTAATTGTACCACTAATAGTTAAGAGACTTCGAAACGAGTTCAATGTTTTATTATTGTACAAAATGTTATTAATAGGTAATACACAATATTCTTCGGATAATATTTTAATAGTTATAGAAAAAGTGTTAACAAAAACAACATTATTTTTCTTCAATCAGTAACATTAATAAAAGTAAGCGTGAAAGTAAGTTTCGTTTTGCCAGGAAAGAAAAATAATGAAATTTATTAGGAAATTTTGTAATGGTACAAATTATCAGGCAGTACAAAATACCCAACTCTCCTCTACGAAGCAATGCATTAGCGACACCCTTCGAAATGATTCACATTGAGATTTATAGTTTATTCTGCAATTAGGGTGCTGCTTTCAATTAATTCCGACTTACAAGTAGGTTATTTTTTACGTGTACTTTTATATACGATGGATTCTTTATCAAATTTGAATCATTTTTAATTCAGGAATGCATGGAAAAATATATGTATACGTGGGGTATAAATATTTTTTTATGAAGCGAAGGAACAAATTAATTTTAACTCCACGATTCAGATTCAGATTCAGATTCAGATTCAGATTTATTTATTTGCAAAAAAATGTGTAGATAATATACATGGTATAGTATGGTTGTTACAAAGTGGGTGGTTGTGGCTCAACATGTTTGACCATGGCTGGTGTACAAATTTAGTCGAAAGACAATAAGATTTAAAATAAAAAGAGTAGCAATAAAAATAGATTATTAACATTAAACAATATGATTAGATTAAAAACACTAGATCAGTACGCATGCGACACAAAATAAATAATGAAATAATAATTTAAGTCAATTTCTCAAGATCGATTTATCATTTAAAAAATCATTCACATTATAATAGGCTTTTTCTGTCAGTATTTTTTTAAATGTTTTCTTAAACTGGTCTGCATTTAATGACTTAACACACTTTGGGATATTATTATAAATGATTGGCGCTCTGCATACCACGCTTTTATACAGTAGCGCTGTCTTTGCTGGCTGTACACGAATTTTACTGTTATCCCGGCGATTACGTATTATAATGTCCGATATTCGAGGAAACAAATGGGGGTTATTTCTGACAAATAGGGCTATTTCCAAAATATAAAGTGACGGAAGTGTAAGTATTTTATGTTCTGTAAAAAGAGGCCTACAGCTCTCTGTACTTTGGATACGGAACATGGCACGTAGGCATCGCTTTTGCATTATAAATGCCATATCTTTATTACACGAGTTGCCCCAAAAGATAATGCCATATCTGAGGACAGATTCAACAAGTCCATAATAAGCCGAAAGTAAAACATCAGTGTTGATGGATGGAGCAAGTTGGTACAAGGCATATGATTGACTACTGATTTTTTTACATAGTTTTTCAATGTGTTCTTTCCAATTTAGTTTACTATCAATAATTAAACCGAGAAAACGGGCATTAATTACTTCATTTATAGTATTATTGTCATAAATCAAATTTACATTTAACGGATTATGCAATCTTTGTCCAAAGTGCATTATATTTGTTTTTGATAAATTTATTTTTAAATTATTATTATTGAGCCAAGATATTATAGATGTCAGTGAATTATTAATATCAAATTTATAATGATTATTGTCCTTACATGCAATTGTAACTGTACTGTCATCAGCAAATAATGTCATAGGTTGAGTCGTTGCTTTTGGCAAGTCGTTGATATAAATTGTAAACAACGGCGGCCCTAGCACACTACCTTGGGGAACACCGTATGTGACATATTTCCTTACTGAGCTGAATGTTTCTTCTTTTTTTGTTTTGGGATTTACTTTAGTTATTACTGTTATCTGTTGTCGATTTGTTAAGTAGGATTGAATTAAATCTAAAACATTACCTCTTATGCCGTATGCGTCAAGTTTACTGATTAGTATATTATGATCTACATAATCAAATGCCTGTGACATGTCGCAAAAAATAGCACAAACTGGAACTGTTTTGTCAACATGGGAGATAACACCTTGGATGAATTCATAAATGGCCATATTTGTGGTTTTATTTTGTCGAAAGCCCTTTTGTTCATTGCACAAAATTTTATTTTTTTCAAGATATGAATTAAGCTCACCAAAAAGATATTTTTCGAAATTTTTTGAAAATATTGATAAAAGTGCAATGGGTCTATAATTTACCATTAATTGTTTACTTTCTTTTTTGAATAAGGGTTTTATAACTGATATCTTAAGATCTTGTGGAAATATTCCAGTTGTTATCGACAAGTTCATAATGTGACTCAGGTGGTGGCATATATCCTGGTTTACTGCTTTTATTATTTTAGTACAGAAACCATCGTATCCTACACTATTAGTATTTTTAAGATTGCTTATAATTTTATTGATCTGGTAGGGTGAACTTGGTGCAAGAAACATTGAATTTAATTGATGATTAATTGAAGACGTTACATTTTTCCCCGCACCCGGAAGGGGTTTGACTTTTTCAATAAAATAATTATTAAATGCGTTTGCTATTTCTGTTGGATTGTTAAGGACGTTATTTTCATCAACTTTTATGTTATCAATGGATTCTTTTGGCGTGTTTAGTCTTGTTTTGTTTATAATCCTCCACGCTGTTTTAGTCTTATTATGAGACGTTATTATTTTATGATTATTTTGCGCACGTTTTGTCAGTTTTATAATTTTTTTAAATAACTGGCAATAATTTAAATATTTTACTTTGTTAACTTTTGTTGAGTTTAATCTGTATTTCCATAGCAAATCCTTTTTTTTTCGACTGCAAATTTTTACACCTCGTGATACCCACTTTGGTTTATGGATGACTTTTATCAAAAATTGTGTTTGTGGAAAACAAAGGTCGTAAAAGAGTTTAAAATCAGCTATAAAGTGTTGATAAGCCGTGTTTGGGTCATCAGTGAGGTATATTTCTGAGAAAGATAAGCTTTTCAAACACAATTTAAATTTCTCAATATTTTCAACGCTATAATCACGTTTTAATGTACGCCAATAATGCAAAGTCAGAATTTGTTTTACAGGAATCCTAATTAATTGGGCGGTATGGTCCGACAGACCTAATTCCAAAATTTCTGATTTACAAGGCTTTTTAAAGTTATGTGCAAAATTATCAATACAAGTTCGACTTGCGAATCTGGTCGGTTCATGTAAAGCTAATTTTAAATTATAATTTAACAGTAAACATTCAAAATCCAATGTTACATTATTGCGTTTAAGAACATCTATATTAAAATCACCAGTAATTATAACATTTTTACTATTCAATTTTTCAACATAAGTTAGAAGGTTTTCCAGTTTATGGAAGAACGTATACAAGTTATTTTGTTTAGGTACTCGATATATACAAACAATAATAATTTTATAGTCAAGAAGTTCAATCGCACATCCTTCAAGTACACAGTCAAGACAAAACGTGCGAATTTCTGGAATTTCCCTAAATTTATGTTCTTTTTTAATTAAAATACATGTTCCTCCTCTTTTACTATTTTTTCTACTATAAAATGAAGCTAAATTGTAATTTGGTATATATAAATTTGATTCAAATTCAGCCAACATAAAGTGCTCAGTAATACATATGACGTCCACACATTTGTTACTGTCTGCAAGTTCTTCTAAGTTAACACATAATGCCTCAGATTTGTTAATTAAACCTGCAATATTCTGATGTAAGATATACATATATTTCTCAGAGAAAAAACCGGTTGGCGGTTTCTTTTTCATTGATTACAGGAGATTTTTGGATAATGTAAGGTTCATTATGTATTTTACTATTATTTACTGTTATGTCAAACTGGCCAAATGAGCACAAATCAATTAAAATATTATTCATAATGCCGTCGTATATACGTTGCTGTCTGGTACACTCATCATTGTAGCGTCGAATATGTTTTTGTTGCTGCTACTTGTCAAGTTGGTAAGATCATTTAACGAACTTGTACGACAGATCTTTCGAAAGGTAATGTTATCACTTTCTTGATCCATTTTTAAATTAATGTACCGTCACAGTAGCGCCCTCTGTCGAGTTCTTCTAATAACTCCGCACGAATATTTCTCAGTGCTAGAGTCTTTTTAAATTTTTTCCGTTTTAAGAAATCATACAAAAAGACAAACTAATGTTGAGGATCGAACTTGCGGCACGTTGTTCAGAAGCTTAAATCTCAGCTCATGTGGCCACTCGGCCACGACGTACTTAATTATGATCGCTAAAATTGTGGTATAGTTTCTAGGCAGTTTTGATTTTAAATACAGTAAATCGGTTACTGTGACTAATTGAACTACGAAGTCCAAAGGTCACTTACTTTGTTTGATATAATCACTGTGGTTTTTTTTTTTCTTTATTGTTTCTTTTTATCACTTCTTTTACACTTTTAGCGCGTATAAGTTGATTTTTTATTGAAATGCATTGCACATTGAACACAATAATTTTGACTGTAGGATGGAGTTTATGAGAGAAAAATATATGCTTAATTTTGATGTTCACTGCAGTATTTAAGGTTGTTTATCACTTCCACATATACACAACACAGTTTAGTTTGTTACCGTTTTATTTTTATGTGAGATTATGCGGTTTTACTATTTTTAAACATTTAATAATACGGAGCACAAACTTGCCGTGGCGGTAGATTTAGTTTTTTTTTTTTTTTTTTTCGATCGCGCGCCCTTACCGCTCCTCCGCTGGCTAAGCACCTGATTATAGTCATCCTATAAATATTTATAAATCTAGTCTATTCACTAAATTGCCTAAAATTATTGTGCTATAATTTTGAATCATTTTTAGGGTTCCGTTGCCAAATGGCAAAAAACGAAAAACCTTTATAGATTCGTCATGTCTGTCTGTCTGTCTGTCCGAGTATGTCACAGCCACTTTTCTCCGAAACTATAAGAGCTATGCTGTTGAAACATGGTAAGTAGATGTATACTGTGAACCGCATTAAGATTTTCACACAAAATTAGAAAAAAAAAACAATAATATTTGGGGTTCCCCATACATAGAACTGAAACTCAAAAAAAAAAAAAAAACATCAGACCAATACGTGTGGGGTATCTATGGATAGGTCTTCAAAAATGATATTGAGGTTTCTAATATCATTTTTTTCTAAACTGAATAGTTTGCGCGAGAGACACTTCCAAAGTGGTAAAATGTGTCCCCCCCCCCCCGTAACTTCTAAAATAAGGGAATGATAAAACTAAAAAAAATATATGATGTACCATGTAAACTTCCACCGAAAATTGGTTTGAACGAGATCTAGTAAGTAGTTTTTTTTTAATACGTCATAAATCGTAAACCGCAATTTACCTTTCATTCAGTCAACTCAAATATAAAAATAAAACATTTCATAAACATAAACCTTATGCATAAACCGTGAATTCCTGCAGATTTGTACGGAACCCTCGGTGCGCGAGTCCAACTCGCACTTGGCCAGTTTTTGTTTGATAATTTTGAGCTCTACTGTACAGTAAGCCTCACATCAGTCCCC
This sequence comes from Aporophyla nigra, assembly GCA_947507805.1. NCBI lineage: Eukaryota > Metazoa > Arthropoda > Insecta > Lepidoptera > Noctuidae > Aporophyla > Aporophyla nigra. The sequence continues at coordinate 2,732,058 of OX382291.1, read as the reverse complement.
ACACTCGTACAAAACTAATATAATTTGACCACTTATACTACTGAAATTCCATACAACCATACGCGCACCCCTCAACATTCCAGGGCCCGTATTGTTGGTCTAATGTTATAAAACGTTCGCTAAATTTCATACCCACTCAAGTGTATTAATGTAACATTATTGGTTCGTTGAAATCAACTTGTTTATACAGTGCGATATTTTTACATTATAAATATACCTATTTATATTACAACAGAACGAAATAAGCCATAGTCCATTTTTATTAGAAGTCGGAATAATACGCGTAATTTTCAATAGATGTATCACTGTGCTCCGAAGTAGCTAGAGTTTACGATAGCTACGGCGTAGCTAGAGACTACGGCGTAGCTAGAGTCTACGATAGCGACGGCATAGCTAGAGACTACGGCGTAGCTAGATTCTGCGATAGCGACGCGCTACGAGCTACGTAGAGCAGTCTGCTATAATAAATGTAAAATTACGCGCTACGTGAATTTGTAGAGCTACGCGCTACGTGAATTTGTAGAGTTATGCGCTACGTGGGGTCGTAGCACGCATTGCTTACGTGCTTTCTGCGTTAGCCGCATCATTGAGTTTAGTTAGAATTAGTTTAGTGAAGACAATGATTGTTTTAAGGTTTTTTTTTTTTTTGTAATTTCGTACTTACTACGCAGAAGATAGGATAATTGCATTCACTGTAAAAAAAAACTGACAGCAGTTTTAGGTTCTATATGACGTATTTATATATACCAATTATTTTTATTGGTTAAGTATCCAGACGTAAAAGGATTACATTTTTTTTATAAATAAATATAAAGAGTTATTTAAATATTATGGACAGACTTTCATTGCTACAAATATTAGAAAAATCCGTTTGCTCAAAAACGGCAACGTAAGAGACGCACTAAATATTGTTTTTTGTTTTTTTATTTTTTATTAATGGCGTTGAAATTGTGAATGTGTTACGCAATAATCCTGCAGTGCGTTAATTTTTCTATACACACTTATTTTCATTTGTGAAGTATACTGTAAATTATGTGCCCAGTTGCCCAGTTACTGAGTTGTAAAGGTCAGTTGGGCAGTTGCTCCATGTAGAATGCTGATATTCAACTGCAATGAATTCGAATCAAATATGTAAAGTTAGACTTATTTTGGTTTAGTAGTGGGTTTTACTTCCTCGATACAAAATATTGTACGCGCGCATAATTTGCACGTGGAAAACTAAGTGTGCAGTGAAGTGTGTTGGAAGTGGTTTGAGGTGTACCTCCGCAGATTTTCTTATATATATATAGTCCTCCAGACCGAATTTCGGCCACGGCGGCCAATCTCAACTGAGACTAGCCATCGGCGCGGGAGATATTATAGTGCTCAAGTGTGTGCGCAGACACAGGAGCACTCACTCTTCCCTCACTCTCATAGTCCGATGGGACGGCAATCCGACACGACCGGAGAGAGATCAGGCGTAGGACCAACTGCTTAACGTGCTTTCCGAGGCACGGGGGTATCACACCGCCAACTTCCAAACTCCGGGCTGCTACTAAGAAATTCCTAATGGAAAAACCCCGTAACACTTTGCCCGACCCCGGAATCGAACCCAGGACCCAACGCTCAGCAGTCGCGCTTGCGACCACGAGACCACCGGGGCAGTTAGCCGGGGGAGATTTTCTTATACAAGGTAGCACGCAAACTGTAATCAAGAATTCAGCACATGTATCTGACAATATCTTAGGACAACCAACACAACGTTGTCTGATCCCAAACTAGGCAAAGCCTGTACTATGACAACCAAACAACTGATAAACATACTTATATATTTCTAAATACATACATATTATAGATAAATTACACCCAGACACAGAACAAATGATTGTGCTCATCACACAAAGATTTGTCCTGGGTGGGAATCGAACCCACGACCTGTCTTAGCAATCAGGGTCACTAACCACTAGACTAACAGGCCAGTCAATAAAAGAAATCTGCTTTTTGAGTTGTGTAGTCGTGTGTGTTCTTTAAGCGGGCCACATAGATGAAAAATAAAATTACAAATCATACAATTTGCCTGCGAGTGCATAATTAGACAGTGGTACAAACGTTTCTGCGGCAGCGAGCGTAGCGAGCAGTGCCGCGGTAGCGGCTGGCGAGTGCTACTTCCAAGTTGCTCGCAGGAATTTTTTACCATTGTCTAATTATCCATGTTTTCGCAATATCCCTAGAGTTTTCGCGAAAATTCTAATTAGCAAATCATCCAATCGACATACACAAAATCACCAGTAAATCAACCACAATACCACAGATAAACAGTAGGTGAATCGACCGTTTGTTTAATCAACCTTAATTTAATTAAGTGTAGTTGAATAAACTTTAGCTGAATTCTCCTTTATGGATTTCGTTCAATAGTTATTACAAAAATCGGTGAAATGATATTTAGATATTTCAAACAGTAGGTCTTTTGACCGTAGTTATCTCGAAAATAGAATAAACTTAGGTATTATATTATACGTAACCTTATTACCATTCGATATAATTTTTTAAATTCCATTCTATAAAATACTTATATTTTGTTCACTGGAATCTAATTGTTCCAGCTAATTTATGCATTAATTTTACTCATTTGTGTTTAAAGCCGGTACAACAGCGATCTTACTGATTGGTTTGTGATAGATATTCATTATGCTAATTCATTTATGGTTGTAGTCATTTGATGTAAAATATTGATATTGAGCTGCATCCAGGTAGACTGAAAGGCGACCCCATCATAGTTGGGATTTAGGTAGATTGCTAGATTTTTGGATGGTATACAGTTATTGGTATATTGCAAAAGTTTTTGTGAGGTTCACGGGAATGTTTACTACTACAACTTATGGGTGATAGGTGGCGAATGAGGATCAGACCTCCCTTGAGTAACAGTGAATTAAACAAATTTTACTTAAGCGTCATATATGGGTTCGACAGTGCAAACTTTTTGCAAGAATTGTCTAAATGCTAATGAAAAATAGAAAAATAATGCGAAAAAATTTATCATGATGCTACTTTTCGGAGTAGCCTCGCTTTAAAAGAAAAGGTACTCACAATATCCGCCAAACGGAAGACACCAATCACTTACCTTTTCGGAGACAACAGTACTCGATCTGCTTCTGGATTTTTCGGCAGAAGAACCCCTGCAAATAGAGAAAAAGTAAATTAACATTTACAAAACATTGACAGTTTAGAATCATCAAGTGAAAACAGGGGTAATTCCGTAATCGACTATTAGAAGGAATTGCTTTCATTTTGATAGTTGCACAACATTCATGGCGTTGTTTACGTTGCTAAGCAAATCGAACATATGAAAGAATGGATTAGCAATAACGTTCAAATTGATTCAGATTCTGATTAATAGTGTGTTACGCAATGGTGAAGGTTTAAGTTGTTTTTATTTATCTTTTTGTGGATCAGAATCCATCATCTGCCTTTTGCTGAATACCCCCGAACATATTACATTAAAGAGAAAGAACAATACAATCTTTTAAAACGTGTTACCACTTGTAAATTCTACTAATCAAGATGGTTTCGAGACTCAGCTCAGCACCGGGAGTTTATTAATAAAAAGAACGAATGAACACGTTTATTCGTTCTCTATTTCTGTTTAATCCGCTCCAACGTTGCGTCGCATATTTGCACTGGAGTAGGAACTGTGTAACAATATTCGCGAACCCGTTTCATAGCGTCACAGTAACAGGTATAGTCATGTCGAACGCAGGTGTGAAGGGAAGCAGGGTTTCATTTCATACAAAAATCGGCAAAATCAGTGAAACACAAAAAAAAAACATTTTTTGTTGTGATTATTAAGAATGTCTGTGATTTAATGTTTTCGCTTCATTTGAGTATGTTCATTTAGGAGTTATTTAAATGAAATTTTATAAATCCTACGCTATACCTACAACACGTCCTGGAATTAACGCACACCACACTAGCCTTTCCGCGACTTAGTTCGCGTGAAATTTTGAATCCAACCCGTTGCGTCGTATCACATCGCCTGCCCACGCCATTTCTTCGTTTGACAGTTAGCGTTCTTTCCGACTTTTTTTATTTTGTGCTGCTTCTAAGAGGCGTAGCGTAGTGTTAAATAGGCTATATAACCTTCCTCAAGAATTGGTCTATCAAATACTCTCCTGAATATTTCAATTTCAACTGATATTTCTAGAGATTAATTCCTACAAATAAATTAATCTACAGAGATTAATTCCTACTTATTTTATACTACGCTCCAGCAATAGCACAAGGATCGACGCGTGATTTTAAATAGCCCATACCATCCCTCAAGAATTGTGTTATAAAATGCAAAAAGAACTTTTCATATCTGACTGGCAGTTCCAAACCAATCCAATCAAGATCCAAGCAAGAGTATACCCTACATATACACTAAGAAACAAACAAACGTTTTTATAAAAACACTAAACCAAACTATATTATTTCAATTTTAAAAACCGTTCCGTCCTGATTCTGCGCTGCAGCCCTATTCACCCCGTTTGACCGTTGTATTAGCCTAGCGACAAGCGTGGTATTGCTGAAACGGCACAACGTGACCACAGCGTTGCCGACATCGATTTCAAGACCTTACTTTATTTTTGCTTCCTACAAGTTAGCAACCGACTTAAATAACTCATCAATTTATTCCCTTCAAGGAAAACAGTTTTAAATTACAATAGCCCTTCTAAGAAAAGGGAAAGATTTCAAGGTACCTGCTGAGGAAAAAATATTTAACTTTAAGAAAATCGTTTTATAAATAAAAAGTAAAGAGTTACTTTTCACTTTGTAGTTAGTGTTTATTAGAATCGTTTTTTTTTTAAGTTTCGTTATTGTTCACTTTTTAGTCGTGGCACCCCACAGCAAATCGTATACCACAAATTTTCAAAGAACATGCAAAACAAATGAGAACCTCTTTTATGAAGAACAAAAGAAAAATTATAAAATACAAAACAATACAAAGAGAAGTACTTTATGTGTGTACGGAGCATTGTGTGTTATGATTGCGGTATCACCTCACACACACACAGCGCACCAGACGTAGGTACAGTGAGGGATTCACTCCCTCCACCAAAAATTTGGCCGCTCAATAACGTATCTAACGCAATAAATGTAACTGAACGAACAAAGTGAGAGCCAAACCTTTAGTTAGGGTGCTACGCAATTGACAAGTAAAAAAAACTTTTTTACAAAAAAAAACCAACCGACTTCCTTAAAATCACTACAGAGTGAAAAATAACTTTAATTTCGGAAGTCGGTGTCTTAGGATCTGTATTTAAGGTTTTTTGCCACCGACTTCCGAAATTAAAGTTATTTTTCACTTTGTAGTGTTTTTAAGGAAGTCGGTTGTTGTTTTTTTTGTAAAAAAGTTTTTATTTTTAAATTTTTAGTTATGGTATCTACCCCGCACTAATTCTAAACAAACAATACATATTATTTTATGCGATAGCAGAAATCGCGGTTGATTTGCTGTCATTTTTTAAAGAGTTCCGGTGTCTGTCTCCGGAACTCATCCTCAGATCTATATGAAATTTATATGGGACCATATCGGAATAAACTCCTTTCGAACAAAAAAAGAATTTTGCAAATCCGTCTATACAACCCGGAGTTATGGCCGAACATACATAAAAACATCCGAATTGAGAACCTCCTCCTTTTTGAAGTCGGTTAATTAAAACAGTTTGTCGTTCAGTTCAAAGTCATTTCTTTAAAGGTTTTTTTCTTTTATATAGCCGCCTGTTTTTTCAGATATTTCTAAAGGATGATGCTAATTTTGGTCTCACCCTCCAATAGTTATATTTGATACATCGTTGAATTGGTATTTTGACGCGATGCGGATGTCTATAAGTTAGTATCTAATACATATATTATGTACATATGTTACGAGCTTTATTTGGCTATTGTTGAACTGACTTGTTTGTTTGTTTGTGTTTAGTGCATAACTTTCAACGGACTAAGATTTAGAACTTGGTGCCAAAGTAACTTTGTTCAGCTTAAAAATATCGTTCCAACAATGTATTACACGTAGCTATTGGAGAGTGGGGCCAGAGTTCATATAAATCTTGGCATCGCCCTTTGCTTGATTGTCTGAATGCTACTAGAGTTAATTTACTAGCAGCCTGCGCAACATAAGGTCGATTTTCACTTAAAAACATTTTAGTACACACGTGACAAAGAGTGCATGTGTAGCTGTTTATCTAATATGTAACGCGGTTTATGAGTTTATGTGGCTTTCAGTTTCTGCATAATGTAATATCCTAGAATTCATAACGGTTATTTTATTTCACTTGCCGTTTTAGTTAGTATGTATGGATGCGTTCTTGTAAGCTGAATTAAACCCAATTCCTTTTATCGTAGTTCAAATTTTGGATTGTTAACATTTAATTTTGCACATCAAACAACCGTACTTCAATCAACGCAGCCTACCGCAGTCCACTGCTGGGCATAGGCCTTTCCTTGGCTGCACCACAACACCCTGTCCTCCGCCTCCCACATCCATTCTGTGCCAACAACTTTTTTTAAGGTCGTCGGTTCATCTAGTTGGTTCCGTCCCACAATACGCTAATATACTCACATTGTCTAAAAGTACAGGGAGTAAGAGTATTACAAAATCTAAGAGTACGTGGTGGGTTGATTTTTGTGCACGCAATCAACCCACCCCGTACTTTTAGATTTTATAGAGACAATTCACTAACTTTGATTATTAATTATCTTACATAATAAATCCTAAAACCTTCCTGAAAGTATAAAGATTAACAATATTCTAAAACTAACTCATTAGTTTTTGAGAAATTCGCGTGCAACAAACATGCTAGACGATTATAGAACCTCTTTTATTCTTAGTTGATAAAAATCTCATTATCATCTGCCTAGCCTTTTCCTAACTATATTGGGTAGATTTCCAGTCTAACCAGATGCAGCTAAATATAATAATAATAGTACAATTAATACAATAATTCAGTCGTTTCCGAGGTACGATGCCACATACACACGTTACCCTAATAACACCCCTCGTGTTATAAGTTTAACTTGTGTATCCGAGTTACCATCGGAGTTTTAATAGTAAAATGGTAAGAATGCTTGCATGTTACTTCATTAATCAAGCAAAAACGGCAGAACTGATTCAGATTTGGTTGCACAAGAGAATCGAGAGCTGGGCACAACTTACACATGCTGACTGAAAAAACATACCGTAACGCATCGTACTGTGTCGTCTATCAAATCTGAGATCCGTGCAGACGAAGTCGCGAACAACACCTAAGTTTATAAATTCCAAATTAACAATAGTAGAATTACAGTTTTACGCCTTGACGACCGAACGGATTTTGATGAAAGGGTTAGGATATAGAATCGGATAATCACGCGGGTACAAATATTATTGTCCGACACGCACCCTTCCAATACGTATTCCGGCCAATCGAAGTTCCACAATAAAGGGGTGAAATTATAAAGCATTTACCAAAGCGGGGTATACTGCGATACATTTACGTGGATAAGCGCCGACACAACGCGACGCAATGGCTTATAAGTCAACAAGCATGAAATAACTCACCAGAATCGGACTCATCGACACTTTTAAATAATATATTATTTTCAAAAGGTGACTCTCATGAAGTTAAATTCTCGAGCGAATCGACAATTTCAGAAATTTATATTAAGCACTGGCTAATTCTGTGTAGTATTTGTTATGTGTATGAAAGTCATGTGCAACTTGAAAAAAGACGATGAAAAGAAAACAAAGAACAAGAAAATGCTACAGTCAACAGGGCGTTTGGCGCTTGGACCGACAAATTTCGTTGGGGGATTGAATGGGTCATGTCACCTATAGACTCCATGTCCTAGGTGTCACTGTCATCGAGATACGAATTACTTTGTTTGTTTATGAAAATTTGTGATGTAAATACAACAACAAACAAAAAAAAAATGTGATTTAAAGACGATGATTTTGGTAATTTTTCAAACTCCCTGGATAGAGCTTCAAAAGTAATATAACGATTATAACAAAAGCGATATAACAACACGAGGCAGAGATTATCTCTTTTTCGAAGGATTAATAAAAAATAATCCAAGTGATGAGCGGATTAAATAAATAATTAGCTACGGGAGCAGACATGAATGTTTTATGCCATTGTTATTATGAGGCTACGACACTAATTTAATTAGTGGCAAGCAAATATCAGAGATCAATCTAACAGTGGTGATTTTATTCCTTTTAAATGTTTACGCAATAATCCAAGGGTAGTGCGGATTATATAATAATATATTATCTAAAAACAGGAGCATATCATCATCATTTCAGCCGTAAGACGTCCACTGCTGGACTTAGGCCTCCCCCAATTTGGGGGGCTTTGCCATAATCGCCACGCTTGGCAGGCGGGTTGGCGATCGCAGTATGGTGGTAAAATGCATAGAGAACGCTGCTGCCCATTCTCTAGAAAGTCCCTTAGTCGCCTTTTACGACACCCACGGGAAGAAATGGGGTGGTGTTATTCTTTACGTCTGGCACCACACGGTACCGCAGCAGAGCATGGGATTTAAAAATAACAAGCCAAATGTGGGTGTACTTAACTTAACCCAACCCTTTGAGGACACATGGCGTGATATTTTGTAATCTAGTAGTAGTTCAATACCAAGAAAAGGTGACTTTTAATCTGAGTTTTAAATTTTCTTTCATTTAACAACAAGGTGGACCGATGACCTTGTGAAGGCCGCAGGAATCCGCTGGATGCGGAAAGCACAAAACCGGTCGAAGTGGCGGAGCTTGGGGGAGGCCTATGTCCAGCAGTGGACGTCTTTCGGCCGAAATGATAATGATGATGAATTGCGTCATCATTAATTTATCACAACGTATTTTGTTATAACATTGAACACAGTACCCCATCATCATCATCAGTAGCATTTCAGCCGAAAGACGTCTACTGCCGGACAAAGGTCTCCCCCAATTTGGGGGTTTTGCCATAATCGCCACGCTTGGAAGGCGGCTTGGCGATCGCAGTATGTTGGTAAATAGAGAACGCGGCTACCCATTATCTAGTAAGTCCCTTAGTCACCTCTTACGACACTCACGGGAGGAAATGTGATAGTGCTATTCTTTCTGTCCTGCACCACACGGAATAACCCCAAGATATATGTATTTACTTCAACTAATCTGAAAAATTTATCTTCATTTAAAAAAAAACTATCACTTTTTTTTGTCAACCGTTGCTGTCTCACACTGGTGGGCGAAGGCCTCCCTACTCTGTTTCCACGTCTCTCTGTCCAGAGCTGCCAAGGACCAATCTTTATTAAAAGACTAGCTTTTGACAGCGGCTTCGCTCGCGTGGAAGTCGGAAAACATCCCGCAGGAACTTACTACCGGGATAAAAAGTACCCTATGTGTTAATCCAGGTTATAAACTAACTGTTTTCCAAATTTCATCCAAATCCGTTCAGTAGTTTTTGCGTGAAAGAGGAACAAACATCCATACATACAAACTTTCGCGTTTATAATATTAGTAGGATAAGTAGGATGTCTATCACTTATTTTATTTAAAAGATACCAGTTTCTTCAAATACACACACATATATACATAGTAATTCAAATGAATTGCTGAGGTACCTTTACATAAAGAGACTTTTTAAATAGTTCCTTGAGCGATTCGCCGCGACGTAGATTATAAAGTGGCTCTGACTTCTCCTTTGCAAAATATATATGGATTCAATGTCAGGAGCCCGACCCCACACAGTAACTACTTAATATTAATACAAATTGTGAACAGACCCAATGAGAGTCTAAGCGCGGAAAAGGGAGACCCCATCGTCAACATTATTAGTAAAAGTTGAGAAAAAAAAAATCCTGACCATAATACAAACATTCCTGACTAGTATTATATAAAAAGTAAATGTCATGAATAGTGCAGTTGATTTGAGTTCTTTGTTCTTCACTGTCGTCGAAATTATGGCAGTCAAAACTATGATGCTAGTGATTTGTGCTACTCTACGGTACCTTAACCCTAATAAGTACGCGATAAGTTACAAGATGACTTAAACAATATAATGTTTAGATTTTAAAAAAGACCTTTACCTCGGAGTCGGCTTCGGGATTTCTCCTCAGGGACCAGTCAGCAAGGAAATGCCGATACCATCTAGTTTGACCAACAAAATATTAATAACAGACTCCATTAACCGGACGAATTGTTGTGTCGTTAGGCATTCGGGTAATCGAAAATCTTGATAATATATCGAATTCATGAAGAACACGTATGTACTATTGCATAATACAGAAGGTAATTATTAAAAACAAAAAAAATAAATCAAACGTATTGATCAATATCAATGCATAGTAAAAAAATATTAAGAGATGACATACGTATAAAGTTACTAAAATATATCAAAGCGGAGTACAATAACAATTGGTTACTAACTAAAATAAAAACAAAACGCGTGGGGCAGAGATAGCGCGGGGCGCGGGCGCAGAATGCCGCAAACATTCCGACATGACCGTGCATACATGGAATCGACTTGAAGGTTTAAACTTATTTGATCGCGGTTGGTAAGTCAAAGTCAAAGGTCGCATAAAAGGCACGTTTTAACGTCAACATTAATATTAAAATAGAATTGATTCTAGTCGCCCCAAAGTTTTCAAGGTAGTCCAAATAATGGCGAATCCGTAAAACTGAGGGCCGGATAAAATAAATAAACATTCAATTTCATAGATTTCGACATTAGGAAAGTAAACCCAACTTCGACGGCTGACTCATTAGTCATCGTTGCTCAGAAAAATAAACAGTTGCGTAGGTATATGGTTAAACCCGAGGCCGTTTTATACAGCTACGGGTTAACAATTTCGACATCCAACAATAAATTTATTAGCAACTAAGTTTCACAATATTTTGTATTTCTCTTTTAAAGACGCATTTTTAGGGATTTAGTCGGAGCAACCAAATATTGGATTTCGCAAATGAATGTACTTATGTGCTGAATGTTTCACAATTCCGCAGTTACTACATTAGGGCGATACTAATACTTGCGAATGCCATTTGATCAGATTTGTGTTATGAAACCTTTAATAATGGCAAACGATAAATCCATTATATTTCTATCTATAAATCTTGATATACCGTTTTGCTTCCTTTATGTTCATACCTCTCATCATACACGCACGCCAGTTACTAGTACTACGCACCTGACCTTTCTGAAGAACATCACCAATAAGGTCACGATATTATGTTATCCTAGGGCTTTCCCTTTCGGCGTGTCCAGCCACATCTGTCACATAAACCTTTTGTTAGCCGACCAACGACCTTTTGTTAGTCGCCCTTCATTACGACCAAACCATCTAAGCATATCATCTTCAATTTTTGTCACTACATCTTCTTTTAAACCGCACCGTTTATTATCACATCATTCCTCAGCCTGTCATTCACAGTTATACTATACATGCTTTGCTACGAACGACTTTTGCTCAGCATTTATTCTACTTTCATTCTTCTTTTGCCTCACCGAACATTCACTTCTATACATAAGCGAAGGTACCAGCATACCATGTAAACAGCTAGTCGAGCTTTATCGGACTTCAACCAGTTGGTCACAATCGATCAATAATATAATAATTAGACAATAATATAACAAAAATAAAAATTAAAGAAACTTGCAATAATAATAAATAAAAATAATGTAGCAAAAATAATTGTTGAAAGAAAAAAAATATAAATAACTAAACTGAATGACAATACATATGTATAGATATATAAAATTATCTAAAATATATAAGTACATTTTGCAGATAAAATCATAGAATTATATTTTATTCGCACCGTCCTTACTTTGACAATATACAAGTTAAAACGCGTTCCTACGGTAACAACTCAATGATTTCCTAAAACTGCTCTTCCTGTCTATCTTTCCCTTTTGTTGTGCCCTACAGGGTCCATAATGATCAAAATTATACATATAGCTACCACCTAAGTACAGATTATTGTAAATCAATAAAGATATTGACTATCGAGATAGGTACTGTAAAACATTTCAAAAAAGAAAAATGACCATAAATCACTACTTTTGCGCATATTGTGTTGGTATTTCAATTATCGCGTAACTTTATTGTATACTAGCTGTGCCCGCGGCTTCACCAGCATGGTGTTCAGAACTTATCACACAGGGACGTGCTACTCAGACAAAAAGACCTTATAACATCAGCTATCTGCCAGTGAAAGTCCCGTCAAAATCGGTCCAACCGTTTCAGAGATTAGCCGGAACAAACAGACAGACAGACAAAATTTAAAAACAATAATTTTTTATGTTTGCTACAGACAGCCAGACAGACAAAATTAAAAAAATATTATATATTTTTTTATGTAAGTACCCTATATTCTTTCATATGCATTTAGTGAAATTACAAACAGAAACTTCAATTTTATTTATTTGTATGTATAAATTTAAATTAATGCGATTATGAAATACAAAGTTATTTGTGATTAATTGATTACCACCGCTTAATTCCTACATTTATAATATATATTTTCACTTATAAACTCAAACTAAAAGCTTTATTTAACATAAACCAATTAATTACAAGCACTTTTGAATTGTCAAGTGGCGGTGAATCCGAAAACTGAAGCTAATTGCCAATTCCAAAGCGTAGATATGTACCTATGGAGAAGAACGGGCAAGAAGCTCCATAGACACTCTTTTCAATCAAAAATTTTGGTACAAATAGTCGGTTACATCATTTATATTGAAATTATCAATGTGAGAATAATGTAAAAAATACGTGCGCATTAAAAGTGTCCGCAACTAAAACAAAAATAAAATAACAATTCAGAAATTAAAGTAATCCGTGGCAGCTAAGAGGTGACCAGTCCCTACTGATGACACCCGTCCACGAACATGACGTATGGATCAGCACCATTTAGCTCAACAATTTTGAAGAGAACTAAATCACACCAGCACACCAGCGAGACATTTGAGTGAACATGACAAACTCTCAACTGCCAGGGCTTATTCAAAGCAATGAAAGACGTACCGAGTAGTTCACGTTAACTAGTTGACGTAGTTTGTACACACATATGCTGTACAATTATATAACGCTAAAGATTAAGTTTATACAATACAAAGATATCTATTTACAATCTTCAGCAGCTCCAACAATATTTTCGAATGCTAATCAAATTAGTTAAAGCGATATTGTGGAGCAGGACAAGCACCGTTTAGCCAAGCATTTTTGTCAGCATTGTAATCCCCCAACTTATAATATGCTTGGCTGCATAATGTTCTTTTTATACAAGATTTAAATTTTATTTCATTGAGTTGGAGTATGTGGGGAGGTATTTTATTGTAACACTAGCTTTGGCCAGCGACTTCGCCCACGTGGAGGTCGAAAAATATCCCGCGGGAACGTACTAACGAGATAAAAAGTACCCTATATGTTAATTCAGGTTATAAACTATCTGTGTGCCAAATTTCATACAAATCCGTTCAGTAGTTTTTGCGTGAAAGAGGAACAAACATCCACACATCCATACATACAAACTTTCGCGTTTATAATATTAGTAGGATTTTAAACAGCAGGCGTAGGCGCTACTGCTGAGTATGAGGTGCTGGGTTCGATTCCCAGGTCAAGCAAAGTATTATTGGGTTTTTCCATCTAGAATTTCTCAGTAGCAGCCCGGAGTCTGGATTCGTGCCCGGTTGATGGCAATAGGCTCGCCCCCTATTACATGGGACTTAAACATAACAGGCGAAATGTGGGTGTACTATAGGTACACCTCTGCCTAACACTTCGGAGAAACAAGGCGTGATGTTATGTTATGTGTGTGTGTGCGTGTGTGTGTGTTTGTGTGTGTGTGTGTGTGTGTGTGTGTGTGTGTGTGTGTGTGTGTGTGTGTGTGTGTGTGTGTGTGTGTGTTATTTTAAACAGTACCCCATGAAGGATGAGTCTACTTTAGCCAGTCTGAAATCTGGTTGAACTAATTTGTCCCTATTTCTTCTCCTAACGGTGTGTCTTTCACCTCTTTTACTCAAAAGATTTAATTTTATTTCTTAAGTACTTGATGTTCTCATAGATGTATTGACAAGGTACCGTCATGATACTAATATCTTTGAACAGTGCCCTTAGAGAATCTCGCCTACGGACGCCATATATTGCTCTGATGGCTCTGCAGAATAAAAATAGACTCGATATCTGCAGCCCTAAACTAAAATAGGCTATAATAAGCTGAACCGTAAATTGAAGATATCCCCTGTTGTTGTACGACTGTAAAATAACAATAACAGAATGGTTAAGATCCCAACCATATGAGCAGAGGAAGCTAAAAAACACATTCGCACGCACATACATACATACACACACATATACACACCGATAGCTGCTAAATAACGTTTTATTTTATTTGTATTTTTACTTCTTTTCATAAGAAAAGAAAAAACCTATAAGCCCTCATTATCGTTAAGCTACCGGTTCTACGAAGAGTGAGACAGTACTTTTGTTACTAACTGGAGCTGCCTCAATTTATGTATAACACAATGTTTACGGTGAAATAAATATTTCAGTATTTTGTATTTTTATAATTCTAAATGGAACGTTAGGTATCATGATGATGAAACATTGGGAGGCGGTTTCTATGTAGTGATTTCTTTTATTGTATTGTTGACATAAATATAAATCGTCTTTGCCCGACCCTTCGGACACCAAAGCGTGATTTTATGTTGTATTCATACTAAAATTTTATCTATATTTAATATTATAAAGCTGAAGAGTTTGTTTGTTTAGTTGAACGCGGTAATCTCAGGAACTACTGCTCCGAATTGAAAAAAATATGTTTTTGTTGGTTGGCCTATTTATTGAGAAAAGCTATAGGCTATATAACATCACGCTACGATCAAAAGAAAAGGAGCAAAAACGAAAAAGGACGAAAACTGGCAGGCAATTCGATGCGACGGGAAGGGTCAGGGGAGCAAAAATTTGACGCGGACAAAGTCGCGGGCAGAAGCTAGTAATGAATATGAACGTAAAAATTCCCACACGTACACTGACGTTTTACAGAAAAGCGCACCCAGTCTGACGAGATTATTTTTTGTTACGGCTGCAGGAAAATGAGTTCCAGAATATTCTATATCATGTTATCTACGGCTATCCTTACAAACTCTCTTGTTAGTTGAAATGTAGTTACCTGTCCTCAGTCCCCAAAACATCATTGATGTATAAAATGAATATAGGAAAAATGTCCGTGACTCAGGCTATGTTTTAACAAAATCAACTTATATAAATAATATCTTTATATATACAGGGTTATTTGTAAAACACCGGCAACCTTTCAGGACTATGTTACTAACATCATAATCAACAACTTTTGTTCTATGAATTTTAAAAATTCATCATACTTTAGTTCATCAGATTTTCATACAAAAATAAAAATATTTAAATTGAACGCTCTAAATGTTACGAAGTCTATGGGAAGCAAAAGAAAAAGATACTACATTAACAAGGGGAGCGGGGTTAGGGCGGTGGGGCGCTTGAACTTGACCTATTTACGGGCGGATGATTTTTGTATGAAAATTTGATAAACTAAATTATGATGAATTTTTAAAAGTCATAGAACAAAAGTTATTGATTGTGATGTTAGTAACATAGTCCTGAAAGGTTGCCGGTGTTTTACAAATAACCCTGTATAATTCTACTGTTCATGTGTATGTCACTGAACTCCTCCTAAACGGCTGGACCGATTTAAATGTTGTTTTTTTGTATTCGTTAGATTCACTATTGGACCCGGTAGGTGGCGCTGCTATCGAGTTCTAGGAAACAGGACAACGTCTGTACGGACAGCTAGTTATATTAAAGATATATATTTTCGAAGCGATTAGCATAATTAGTCTATAAATTACCCACTGCTGGAACACAGGCATCCTATCTTCGAGAGGGAGTGGGCTTTATTCTACCAAACGGGCCTAGAGCGGGTTGGTAGACGTCACATCTCTAAGAATTTTCGGTTCTATGACATGCCAGTTTCCTCACGATGTTTTCCTTCACCGTTCTGAGAGAATACTCTAACCACTGCGTAATGAAATTATTTACAAAAAAACTTTTAAAAAAATAACAACCGACTTCCTTAAAAAAAAACACTACAAAGTGAAAAATAACTTTAATTTCGGAAGTCGGTGTGTTAGGATCTTAGATTTAAGGTTTTTTTTGCCACTGACTTCCGAAATTGAAGTAATTTTTCACTTTGTAGTATTTTTTAAGAAAGTCGGTTGTTATTTTTTTTTAAGTTTTTATTTTAACTTTTTAGTTATGGTATGTACCCCGTACTAATCTAATCGCGTTATTCGTCCATTTGTCGCGCACATAATTAGTGCAAATTTAAACTTATATGGTTTTCACATGAATCCTATTGTCAGAATGGAACTAAATTAAAATGGACCACACGGGGAGCACCAGCTTTCAAATAAAAAAGAACATCAAAATCAGTTCAACCAGTCAAAAGTTCTGAGGTAACAAATACATATATATTTTTAATACGTTCGAATTGAGGATCTCCTCCTTTTTAGGGTTCCGTTGCCAAATGGCAAAAAACGGAACCCTTATAGATTCGCCATGTCTGTCTGTCTGTCTGTCTGTCTGTCTGTCTGTCTGTCTGTCCGAGTATGTCGCAGCCACTTTTCTCCGAAACTATAAGAGCTGTGCTATTGAAACTTGGTAAGTAGATGTATTCAGTGAACCGCATTAAGATTTTCACACAAAAATAGAAAAAAAACAATAATATTTGGGGTTCCCCATACATAGAACTGAAACTCAAAATTTTTTTTTTCATCAAACCTTTTTCTTCAAAAATGATATTGAGGTTTCTAATATCATTTTTTTTTAAAACAATAATATTTGGGGTTCCCCATACATAGAACTGAAACACAAAAAAAAAATTTCATCAAACCCTTACGTGTGGGGTATCTATGGATAGGTCTTCAAAAATGAAATTGAGATTTCTAATATCATTTTTTTCTAAACTGAATAGTTTGCGCGAGAGACACTTCCAAAGTGGTAAAATGTGTGTCCCCCCCCCCCGTAACTTCTAAAATAAGGGAATGATAAAACTAAAAAAAATATATAATGTACATTACCATGAAAACTACCAACGAAAATTGGTTTGAACGAGATCTAGTTAGTAGTTTTTTTTTAATACGTCATAAATCGTATACCACAATTTACCTTTCATTCAGTCAACACAAATATAAAAATTTAAAAAAAAAACATTTCATTTCATAAACGATGATGACGAATGATGATGATGATGACCTGCAGGTTTGTACGGAACCCTCGGTGCGCGAGTCCGACTCGCACTTGGCCGGTTTTTTTTTTAAATCGGTTAAAAAGTAATGCGCCAGCCTATTTGTACCCACGACCTTCAACTCGTAAGTCACAGCCGTTACCATTGTTTCATTTTAATATGATCGACAATTAGGTGTTCATGTTTTAGCTACAGACGGCGCTTTAAGATGGCCCATGACATTCAAATTTTCATACGTTTTTTGCAATTTACATGTCCGTCTGAGGTTGTATTTCGATTAAAATATGTTTTGCGATTGTAGCACGTACGTTTTTGTAGAATTATAAACACTTAAATCATCAATATCACCCACTAAGTTCATATTATCCCATCAAAAGACTATTTTGTGAAAAAGTCTAAAGTCAAATTGTTAAGAAAATTTGAAGTTCGCGGGCTATTCTTACGCCCTATCCTTAGGTCACTGCAGGGATCCAACAGAATATCAGCGTCAGGTATATTTATCTGACACATGCTGAGCTGGACTTCCATTTGGTACACCGCAGTTTTGTACTCCACCTCACATTATTTTACTGTTGAATTTTAATTTGTGTCACAAAGTGTCATCATTACTATATTATGTCTTCCTTTCCTTTTTTTTTCTCTCTGTATATTGGCATTTTGTACCTAGTTCGTTAATTTGTTATCACAATCAATTATTATTTCATCGTGCGTTGTATGTTGTGTTGCGTCTTTTGTGTGCATCAAATAAACGTCTATCTTATGCATAGAAATAAAAATAGAAAAACATTTTTCGTTGCAGGACAAAAATACAAATATAAAAGCGCTCAAGTTGTGACACCTACACTCCCACATGCGAACTACTCATCACACTGACGTCACGAAAAATCCTGCATCGCACAAGCAGAGTGTACCACGCAACTAGCAATATATATACTAGCCGACAGTAAAGACGTTGTCCGTTTCCTAGAACTCGATAGCAGCGCCATCTGTCGGGCTGATTTGTAAATCTAAACCATCCAGAGAACCACCCAAACGCATACAAAAAAATTCATTCAAATCGGTCCAGCCGTTTAGGAGGAGTTCAGTGGCCTACACACGTACAGTAGATTTATATATATAAAGATATACAACGTCTAAACACCCATCATCAGGCAGTTATCTACTAGACACGACACCCGTCTGTATGGAGAATCCTCCCTTTTCTACAGAGGTTAGGCGAAGTTTACGCGCTGTTCTTCAGACCTCCAAAAAGTAAAACATGTTTGTCAGTTATCATCCCTACAAAACAAAAACAACAAGTAAAACTCCACACTTTACACATTCTAGAAACTCAGTGCGTTTCTAGAATGTCTGGTAGGTACAATCTGCCCATAACATTCCCACGTATGTGAAGTGAAGTGGACTACCTCGCGAGCGCAGTGTGGGTTGGTAGTGACAAGTCTTCAACCTTTTTTTGTTCTAGAACATTCTAGTTTTCTCACGATGTTCCCCTTCATAATTTCGAGAGTAGTAGTGATGAAATTATTTACTCAAAGTAAAGCCTTCGAGGGTTCGAACGCACGACCTACAACTCTATGTCGGGGCTGAAACCACTAGGCCACCATTGCTCACACAGTCACTGGAGAATCTACGACCGTTAGCCAATAATTACATAATCAATGCTTTATGTAATTTTATTGGCAGTTAAAAAATTGTTTCCCAAAAAATAACAAATTAATCGCTCGGATTATTGTGAAAAAATAAAAACGTGCTCTTGTCTACCTGCATGGCTATCAACGGCTATTTAAGTTATTATCAATCAAATAAAAAGCCTCGGATCGCGGATTGCGAACGACACAGACGTGTGACGGTAAGCCTCTGATTGTAAGTTCGAACCTGGACAACTGTAACATTACCATGTTGTTATTTTTTCAGTCATATAATGGCCCGATCACAGAACTTAAGTGTACGCATACATGCAACTTATCATTGACGATTGATGATGAAACTAGGTACCTTATATATTAAACGAAAAGAGGTCTGTTAAAATCCACAAGTTTTAGCTGTCCACAGTCTTTTCCGAGGATTAAAAACTGATATCTTGACGAGGAAGGAGGTATCGTATACTGTAACATTGTTGATGTTGTTCAGAAGGGTCAGATGCGTAATACTAGTAACCGGCGTACGTGTATGACCAGATGTATGAACTTAAACGAGACAAAAGGAGTATGTAAGGATCGTAGCAGGTGGCGTTCTGTAATTTCTGCCTACCCCCATGGGAAGAAGGCGTGAATTTATGTATGAATGTATATTCGAAGGTACAGTAGAAGTAAGTTTTTAGTTGTGAAGAAAAGCGACGATGACGACTAAAGAGCACACGAATCTTTTATCGAATACCGCGGACTGTGCACAGTATGGATACTTAATATATTTACAATAAATGAAACCATAAGTCATACTAATCCAAAGGAATATAACAAAATTAAATATTAACTCAAACCCGTAAGTTGAAAAAAAATATTTTCAAAAGAAATAATATCACAATAAATGCAGTAAAAGTAAACACTCTGTTTAGACATCGTAACCTTCGTACCTTGTGGTCCTTGTGATCGGTACACTTATGTACCGATTTAATTTTTATGCAAATGACTAGAATACTCGAAATTCAAAATGGTTGGCATCCATATTGGATTTGTATTGATTTTCATAGTGTACTGTATTCAATCTGTCATTTTATGCTGGTAGCCATCTTAGAATTGAAATTTGCCAAAGTGTACAGTACTCTACTAGACGAGCCCTTTCATTTGGAACCCCATATTGATGGGGTTGCGAAAAAAAATGCTATCCACCATTTTGTAGCGGTAGCCATCTTGGATTTACAATGAAATTGAATAAATATTCAATTGTATTGTCGTAAGAGACTAAAGGGCTGACTAGAGAATGGGCAGAAGCGTTACCACCATACTGCGATCGCCAACCCGGCGAGCCAAGCGTAGTGATTATGGCATCCTCGCCTGCCTCCCCAATTTGGGGAGGCCTATGCCAACCAGTGGATGTCTTTTGGCGGAAATGCAGAACTTAAAGTGCGGAAAAAACGCAGTTATCGTTACGTTACGACACACGAATCTAATACAAACGTTCCAACTTCTCGCCTAAAAATACATTCGTTAAGTCCCTATAAAAACATATGAAAAACTACCCGAATAAATAAAAAATTAAGACGAAATAATTATATTTATAATACGATAATGATATTACAGCATTAACTAATGTTTAAACGACTCAATTGAAGTGGATTACTGAAAAAAATTATGCACATCATTATTTGCATTAATATGCTGATAATTATGTACATATATTTTATTTTTTATTTATGTCTCCAAATAGATTTATTTAAGACTGTAAAGCTATATTTTTAAAAGCTTACTACTACTGGACAGGGTCCATAATAATCACTAATCGTTTTAAGTTACCACGTTACGACCTAAGTACACATTATGGAATGCAAATAAACTACCTATTGAATATTGACAAACCTGAAATTAGTCAACGGTATAATAATATACCTGTATGCCTACATATGGCACTGAGACGTGGTCGCTCACAATGGGCCTCACAAGAAGGCTCAAAGTCACCCAAAGAGCAATGGAGAGGGCTATGCTTGGAGTTTCCCTACGCGATCGAATCAGAAATGAAGAGATCCGTAGGAAAACCAAGGTAACCGATATAGCCCGAAGAATTGACAAACTTAAGTGGCAGTGGGCAGGGCACATTGCTCGCAGAATGGATGGCCGATGGGGTCGGAAGGTTCTGGAGTGGCGACCGCGTATTGGAAGACGGAGCGTTGGAAGGCCTCCCACAAGATGGACCGATGACCTGGTGAAGGCCGCAGGAATACGTTGGATGCGAGAAGCACAGAATAGTTCGAAGTGGCGGTGCTTGGGGGAGGCCTATGTCCAGCAGTGGACGTCTTTCGGCTGAAATGATGATGATGATGATGCCTCAAAGGGTTAGGCAAAGTTGGAATAAGTCTCATGTAACAGGGAGTGAGCCTATTTCCATAAATATACTGCTACCAAAAAAAAGTCTTAAACAGAAATCCAACAACGCGTTGCGCGCAATGGATGTTGAACCCAGGCTCTCATACTTAGCAATAGTGCTTGCAAACAATTGACCATCGAAGCAGTCGAAGGTATAGATATAGTCCTTTGTTGAAAGGGTTATCGATCGGTTACCGTTAGCCATATGCCGAAGGAGCAGGATGTGGAGTCACACCCAGGGTCAGGTTTGAGGTGGTGCAAGAAAATAATAATTTTATCTAGGGAGAGCACCTTGATAAGTTTCGGCCTACGTTAAGAAAAAAGATCTATTTTAATGTGTTAATCACTAACAGTAGTAGTAAAACCCACGTGTACTGTTCACGTTTCCGAACCCTCTAGACTAGATAGAAAACTATCCAGTAGTTTACAAAAAAACTCCGAAATAGCACACCTACGCAAAGAGAATAATCTAATGTTGCGAAATGGCCTGCAACCCAATTCCAACCGGTGGTGAAGTATACAGATAAAAATATAGTAAAATTATACGAAAGTATGCAAGGAAGTCTACTGTTCCGTGTTAGTTTGAAAATATTTTCTATTTAACATAATAATTGTAAACATAATCATTGTGTCTGTCAATTAATGTGTAGGTGTTGTACCGTTTCATTAACTAAAAATAAATATTTAAACACCAATATCTACTTAAAATCAACTTAAAACCTTTTAAGTTGTCCTTTAAGTCCGCCCAATTGCCTCTTTATTTGTAAACTTTACGAGGCTCTTAACGTCCAAAATGTACGACAAAAAAGTTGCTAATTATGACGCAATTTTCAGCAATGTCTAAAAATAAACCCCTAGAATTTAATATATATATGTTTATGGTGTACCTATCAAAGAATTTTCTATATATCTGTCTAAAAATCATAATATGTATCAGTCAGACAAGTTTTATTTAAGTACTTTTCAAAGTTTGTCTGAATTTCAGTGTCATATTCTTAATACTTACAAAACTTTCTGTAACTGCGTAACTAACCGAACAGCGTGGCGACTCACCCCGACGCCGACGCGGCAGACGCGAGTTTGCGCAAACAACGAAGGCTAGCGCGGCTGAATCGGGTGGCGAGCGACGTGCGACTGAAATAAATGATTGGGATAGTGGCGGGCGGGATGGCAGGTACCAAGGCGTGAATACAAACGCGTAGGTGTTTCCACGCATTCCGTGGTACAAGTCGCATCAGTTAAGGACTAGAATTTCTCAAAAAGTAAAGTTAGGTTTCGTTAAAGAATTTTCTTTCATTGTCTACAATTTGAATTCCGTAACACTGTAACAATAAATTAATTGGAACTCAAAGCGTATGTATTTGGCTACACATTAATTATGGAACAAAGAGCAAACTCTGTACCATTGTATTCAATTAATGTACTTGTCGATGTATGTGTGAGACAAACTGATCAAATATGTTTTTATATTTTATTTAAGAGCCACCCAGGGGGTCTTGTGGCTAAGTAATAACAACCGCTGAACGATCTGAGGGGTAATTGCGGAACTTTTTATCGGTAGGAATTGGTTTAATATTCATAGTTAAACAATATTCATTGCGTTATTTACGTTGCTGAGCCGACAATTTATTCGAACAAATGGCGCAATGGTTTAGAAATAATCTTCAATCCCATTCAGATTCTGATAAATTGTGCGTTTCGCAATTAGGGTGCAGGTTAATCTCCGCTTACCGTGGATGGTTGGATGACCAACTTAACATACCACGATCCCTTCGTACCTCAGAAAGTAGGTTAAAGGACCTACCTAAAATATAGATCTAAATGACGTCGTAATCTGGGGTAAATATAGTGGAGAAGATATTAGTAAAAACAGTTATTTAAGTTTATTTTTATTTTACATATTTTTGTGTTCGCTCAGAAATAAAATATAAGTAGAAAATGATCTGCACTATATAATTCAACTAAGTAAACGTACTAATCTGCTAATCCTAATATTATAAGTGTGTATAAATGAATAATGGAGAAAAATAATAATATTATACCTCTCAATGGTAAAACCTCTCAGTGGTATTCATGTCATAGTTTATGAATCATCAAATGTCAAAGTGTATGTTCCCAATAAATATAATAAACAACATTAGTATTGAAAAATTACTTTTATCCCAGTGGTATGTTCTCACGGGATAATATTCGACCACCACGCGGGCGACGCCGCTGACAAATCTAGATGAGAGCGACTTTTTCTATTCGACTAGTCTAGAGATGGGACTAAACTTGTGTGTGGTAGACGGACGTAAGAATAGCATCACTCCATTTCTTCCCGTTGGTGTCATAAAAGGCGACTAAGGGACTTACTAGAGAATGGGCAGCAGCGTTCTCTATACATTTTTTACCACGCCTGCCAATCGTGGTGATTAGTGCAAATACGGGGGGTATTTCGGGGGAGGCCTATGTCCAGCAGTGGACGTCTTTCGGCTGAAATCATGATGATGATGACTCTAGAGAAGTAACACCGGAACGAACTCAGGGCCCACTGCCTTTTAATGTGTATTGTAACTAGGTAGTTATATTTTATTTATTTATTTCTGAAAGGCTGTTTAATGTACTTGCTTAATATTTTTAAAATTGTAATTATTGCATACTAGGTAAATAGAATATTATTTATACCTTTAGATGTTGGTCAAGTACATCATTGTAAAAAATCTATATCCTAAGTTTTCCTTTAACACACACACACTATACTCACACCCCCGACACACACATTCACAAACACAGACCCCCCCCCACACACACACATACATCCACATACATCCACGTATACACACTTACCCCTACACTCACCTACGCACACCGTTTATTTTCTTTTTTCTTTTTATTTCTTTGTTAATTTTAATTCCAGTTTCTCACATTTTACACCTTATTGATCATCGGCTATAATAATAGGGTAGAAAATGATGGGAGGGTGGGCGCTGATACCTATAATTACAAGATATTAAGTTATCTTAGCTTAGGTATTGGCTGCAACTCACATATTCAACCTCAATAACCTTAAGCCTATTTATATTATAAACTATATTTTGTACTTAAAGGTGCAAATAAACTATTTTATTTCACCTGCGACTTTGTTAACGTGTTTATGGCTTATGTTACTCCAATATAATGTGGCTTTCTGTTGGTTTTTTTTAAATTCTGTTATGTTGTTTTTGAGTTTATCCACTAAAATAATCAAATCTTTCCTCGTTTTAAGATTAGTGTAGAGTGTGGAGTCGCTACGTTAGCACTTGTGGAGTGACTACGTAGCACATGTAGAGCGACTACGTTGCAGCACTTGTAGAGCAGCTACGTAGCACTTGTGGAGGTACTACGTCGTAGCATCGCTACGTTGCTACGCCGTAGCAATCCTTTTTTTTGGCTGGCTACGTGACAAACTTCATATTCCTTTCAACATGAAAGCCAGTATAACCGTCAGACGATTCACGAATGGCTGAAATTCAGGCACCCTTACCCTAGTTAATATGTGTAAGCCCTAAAATAATGCTAGATGATTTAGTTCATGTTCATAATGCAACTGATGTCGGAACGTTGTATATTATAGTAGTTGCGCGATATACTGTGCTTGCGAGATGTTAAATTTTTACTTGATGACATCAGTGTGATGCGTAGTTCGTACATGGCGTAGAACATATCTGTTACTTCTTAATTTCTGCTTTTACACGCCTAACCAAAAAAGTAGTGTTTTGTTTTCAGGGTTGTGGTGTGTGTGAGTTTCTTCATTCCACCATAACTTCTGAACGTCTAAACCGATATCAGAATGTATGTGGTATCGTTAGAAGCGTTATGGTATCCCGGGTAACATAGGCTTATGAAAATTTAAATAAATGTAATGGGGTAGCCATACTTCATGAAAAAAAAACGGAATATTTTTATTTTCTTAAAAAAATACTTTCATCGTTTAAAGCTTGCTTGCTTGCTTACAAAACAAACATATTATATTTAGAATAGAATAAATTTATTATCTTACCACAAATTATATCTCTTTTTGTTGGATGGGAAATCATCAATTGACTTCTCCTGCTCTGGGCGGAGCGGGAGGGCGTGTCAGACTTTTACTGACTAAAACCACCCGTGTTCCTTCAGTTACCCATATGCCAGGGCCACGGTATCTCGTTTGAACAATCTCGCAACCCTGGCAAGATAAATTACACCTTAGAGTTAAATCAGTATACAGGTACAATTTTGTAATATATATTATACTAGCTTTTGCCCGCGGCTTCGCCCGCGTGGATGTCGGAAATTAACGCAGGAGGATGTACTACCGCGGTAAGATGTGTTAATACAGGTTATATTATAGGTAATAGCTGTTACCCGCGACTTCGTCCGCGTGGTATTTAACTAAAAGTTTTTCATAAAAACTGTCTTTGAAAACTACGCTGACATACGTCTCAAAATTCAGCGTTCTTCTCTCTTCTTGTTTTCACACACTATTGTCTACATTTCTTTTTCATTTCTCCTTTCGCAGGTCTGCTGGAAGAAATTTCTTAAGAAATAAGCAGTACCTTTGTACTCAATTGTTTTAATATGCCTTATCACTCTGTTTTTTTTATTGTGTGTACATAAATAATAAAATAAATAAATAAATAAATAAGAACATGATTGTTGATTTTTAGATTATATTTGAACTCGCTTAACGAAACGTTCGACAGTTTCTAGACACTCGGTGCTCACACGATGTCTGATGGTCAAGAGAGCTGTGCCATGCCGCCTGTAGCCGCTCTTCTCAACTCGCACGAACGTCAGGCTAGACTCTGTCGAAGCGCGCCAACATCACGCTTGCATTTCTTTGTCAATTCACATCCCTTACTCATGATATATAGACACTCTTCCGTTATAAAGGGTGTCCCAAAAATCAACGTCAAGCCGAAAACGGTTGATAGGCCAGGTGGTGTCAGTTATCAGAAAAATAATTTTAAAAAATCTAAGTTAAGTACTTTTCAAATTATTGTGACTACAAATCTTTACTTTTCATATTTTTTTTGTGAGTGATGTAACCCTGAATAACCCTTCTATAAACTACAGTCCAAAATTAAAACACAACTACGTCAGTTTTAAAGACAACATCACTTTTTTGCTCCACCATGTACTAAAAATTATTACATCGCCAAACTTTAACTGACTGTACTGAAAAAAAATGCTTAACTTAGATATATTTTTTTCCGATAACTGTCACCACCTGGCCTATCAACCGTTTTCGGCTTCACGTTGATTTTTGGGACACCCTGTATATAAGTTCCATGTGGCACCAGACGTAAAGAATAGCTCCATTCTATTTCATCCTGCGGGTGTCGTACTAGGCGACTAAGGGACTTACTTGAGGATGGGCATCAGCGTTCTCTATTATTCTCGCATTTTACCATCATATTGCGATCGCCAACTCGCCTTCCAAGCGTGAAATATGAATACATCATTCCAAAATTCCAATGTATTAATAGTACTATTCTTTTTGTTATAGATTTTGGGAGATGACTCTGTCGGCGAGACATGCAGAGTTTCTGACAGTGAAGATGCTAACCCAAGTACAAAAGAGCATGAAAATGTGTGCATTTTATTATTTACTTTCCTGTCTGAGGAATGAATACCGAACAATATTATGTACTTACATAGTTTGTTTTTTTTTATCTATACCTCCCTGAGACCACCTCCCTACCATCCACTAGCTGAAGATTACCCTCCCGGATATGCTGAACCTGCCCCTGCCTGCCTGGTCATAGGTAACCAGGAAGTCTTCAAACAGACTCCGGACCTAGGGTGACCGGAGCAAGGAAAACCTGTTCAGGTCTCACAACTAAATGGACTGATGATCTCAAGAAAATTGCTGGGATAGACTGGATGTGGAAGACGGAGGACAGAGTGTTGTGGTGGAGCCTGTGAGAGACCGTTGTCCAGCAGTGGACTGAGCGATAGGTTGAGTTGATAGTTGATTGATTCTTCTAAACAATTATTTACTTACTTCGCATATGGGCAATGTGGCAGACTTCGCATGTACTGTCGCCTAAACTTATAATTATGACTAGGTACGTCCTCCGCAGTTTATTCAGCGATACAAATACATTTTCTATCATGGATATTTTAATTGGAGAGTCAGTATTTCTATTGGTATTTCTTTTTCAACAAGGGTCTGTTATTGAAAGGACATAACCTCTAGAACTTCAGTCTTTAATTCCTAATTTCCTATAAAAGCATAACTGAAGGCAAAACTGTTCAGGAACTGAAATATTTGCATCATTTATTCTTCGGCAGACGAAAATAAGAATGTGAACAAAAATTTGTTTGGGAGTTTGCTATTATTTTTGCATCATTGCAGCAGATAGAATGTCAACGCATAACTCGGCGGCGGTGCGTAGCGTAGCATTTCTGAAATTCATTTTGCAATCGAAATTTCTGGATCCAAATAAAACCACGGGTTGAAACCGTATTAAATGTTTTACTATCTACAGTCAATATTATAACAAAGTTGTTAATAAAACGGGAGTCAGGTGTTGTAGGCGGGGGTGACGGTGTTCCCTTGACGAAAAAGTGAAATTAAACCAGTCAGAATGTCGTAATAATTGTTTATATTTATACACAGAAATCACACATAAAATAATAGGTTGGGGGAAAAGTTTCTTCGCATTTTTTAAGAAAACTCAAAACATTTTTTAATAAAGTTTATTTACATTTAACTAAAGTATGTAGGTACCATTTTGTTCGACAACTTTTTGCCATCTTGTAGGTAAGGACATGATCCCATTGCTATAGAAATTTTGGGACTTCTGGTCAAAATACCGCGACAAGTGGTTTTGGCAGTCCTCTCGTGATGTTAACCTGACACTGCCTAAAAAATTCTGAAGAGACCGAAACAGGTGGAAATCTGAAGGGGCAAGGTCAGGACTATACGGCGGATGCATTAACACCTCCCAGCCAAACTCTCTTAATTTTTGTTGGGTGGCTAAAGATGTATGAGGTCTAGCGTTATCATGATGAAAAACCACACCCCTTCTGTTGATTAATTCCGGCCGCTTTCTCTCAACTTCTTGCTTTAATCTCATCAGTTGTTCGCAGTAGAGTTCAGAATCGATGGTCCTGCCTGGTGGTAACAGCTCATAATGAATAATGCCCTTCTAATCCCACCCCACACAGAGCATCACCTTGTTGCGAGTTAACCCGGGTTTCGCCACAGTCTGTGAAGCCTGACCGGCCTTTGACCACGACCTTTTTCGCACGTTCTTGTCATACGTGATCCACTTTTCATCACCAGTTAACAGCTTCTTCAAAAATGGTTCGGTTTCATTACGTCGTAATAAAGAATCACATTCGTCGTAAAGAATACCACCACCCCATTTCTTCCCGTGGGTGTCGTAAAAGGCGACTAAGGGACTTACTAGAGAATGGGCAGCAGCGTTCTCTATGCATTTTACCACCATACTGCGATCGCCAACCCGCCTGCCAAGCGTGGCGATTATGGCAAAGCCCCCCAAATTGGGGGAGGCCTAAGTCCAGCAGTGGACGTCTCACGGCTGAAATGATGAATGATGAAAGAATCACAAATGAGTACACGGTTCATTAGGTTTCTTTCAGTGAGCTCGTGAGGTACCCAAATGTCGAGCTTTTTTGTGTACCCAGTTTTTTTCAAATGCGCCAATACTGTTTTGTGGTCAATTTCCAGTTCTTCAGCTACGTCGTAACTACAGGTATGCCGATCTTGCTCCACTTTTTCAAAAATGGCATCCATTTTATCCGTAATAGGGCGACCAGAGCGACGTGCATCATTGACATAAAAATTTCCGGATTGAAAACGCTTAAACCAAATTTGTGCTACTCTCACAGACACTACACTAGGTCCATAAACATCGCAAATTTTTTTCGCGGCTTGCGTTGCATTTTTACCTTTTTTGTAGTAAAATTTTAAAATGTATCGAATTTCTTCATTAGATTCACTCATCTTGACGGTACGAAAAACAAATGAAAATCACACATTTTCCTAATTTGAATTTGGAATTATGTTCTTTAAAATTTAAACTTTCAATGATACCAAAACCAGCCAGATACAAATAGTATAGCCAAAGAGATTTTATTACAAGTTCATACATACTATAATGCGAAAAGACTTTTTCCCCAACCTAATAGTTATAAGAATAGTCAGTAGGTAAACAGCACACAATATAAAATACAGTCAGAATAAGCAGTAACCACAATTAAATCCTAGCTACACATTACTGGAAGACTGGCTAACTATTGTAGTTATAGGGTACATCGCGACTAGCAGTGGACAGCGGAGCCACTAATTTCACAAAACACTACTTGGTAACTTGATGATTCATACGACATTGTAAGAAGACTAACCAAAAGTAGGCACTCGGCCGTTATTTAACTTTCGTTGCACAGTGCAAGTAGTAGTAGTTTTTGATTTGATTTGTTTTGTATTGTCTGTACAGTATCAGTGCACATAGGTGTGTGAGATTACGTTAGATCATAAATTAAAAAGATTATGATGTTTTAAGTGGCTTTATAATGTCAGTCGATAGTTTTTAGTTATGAGCTCCTTATGTTTACAACCGCAGTGATAACTTTGATTTTCATAGTTTATTCGAGAATTGTGTGCTATATTATGCGTAGATACTCATCTCAACTAAGGAAGCCTTCATTGTACATGGTCGGATACCCAAACGGCTGGTTATTCAAAATGTTATTTTTAATCTAATCTGATCTAAGTAGCCAATCCAAACCCAACACCAAGACACCTCAACCCCGTCTCTAATACCTAAACCTGTTTCTTTTAATTATGTCTCAACATTTGTAGCTAGTGCACGAGAGCTTATAACTTATCGGGCCTGCCTCAATTATAAGTTATGTAACAATTGTATGAGAAACAATAAAACTTTTTTTTTTTGGAATAGCCTGTGTTGTCCTACTACAGGGCAAAGGCCTCCCTCTCCCTTTTCTAAAGAATTGTTTTGTATGCTAGTGCTGGCCAGTCCTCGATAGGAGTAAAAGTAAAAGTTAATTTAACCATTTTAACAAAGTTGGGATGGGGGGCCAGAAAACCGCAGAGGTCCGTATGGTAACCCTAGTTAAGGTCGCCCCGCGCACCGACCCCTAATTATTTTACTTTGATGATATCACCGAGTGAAAATTAATTGATGGGGTCTGTGGAGATGGCGCGTATAGTGAAACACAATGCAAACAAATCATTTATTTTTTTTAGTCTTTATAGCGTATAACGGACAGCATCAGGAGGCAGTTTTTTTAAGGAGCATTTGGATAAACTGAAGAGTGAGATGCAGGACGAAATTCCTACGAGCTGATAATGTAAGACGCTAGTCACTTTGCTCACGCCTACGATGATTGGTCTGTACAATTGTGATGATGGAAACTCGGGGATGAAGAATTAAACCGCCCATGTTGTGTGTGGTAAAATCACGGATTTATTTCACTTAACCAGTTCGCTAAAATGATTGCACGTATGCAAACGCTGATGTAGTTTGTGCGGCTTTACCGTATAGACACCATCAACTTCTCAGGGTGGTCAAAATGTTAAACCTCTATTACGAAAATAGAAATGTATTTAGTAAAAACTTAGCGAGTTCTGCTATCACGAAAAGTCAATACATGATATCTATTCTTTAGGATTTAGGTAACATGTACTGTTTACTTTTTTTGTTTTTATTCTTTATTTGTGCTCGAGTTTACTTTCAGTGTTTTGTTGATACATTGGCGTGAACTAGCTGATATTGTATATTTAATTCAATGTTTTATGTTTCGTCATAATTACTTACTACAGTAAACACTCAAGGTCGTCTAACTGGAGAGACAGCTGTGCTGCTGGGAAGTTAGTTACGCCACTTCTTCTTCCTAGCTAAAGCATAAGGAAGTGGTGAAGGGTGGGCGTTTTGTGGGACTATTTTATGTAATTTTGACATTCAATAAGTGCTGACTCTACTCATCCTAGTTTAAATAAAAGGTTATTGATTATGAAACAAATAAAATAAAAAAAATATTTTATTTCACATAAACCTTAACATGGATACTCTTATGAAACCTCAGAAGCTAGGTGCACGGCTCCAATCGGTTGATTTCTATGAAGATGAAAGTCCACCATTATTCTTTTAAAAATAATTAGCGCCAAACTAAAGAGTTGGTAGGTACGGGAAGACAGTGTAGGCCTGTCAACAAGTACCAGGTACTGAATAAAATAGAATATGGTCTACAAATGTGGTGTCTAAAAGTGACACGCGCATGTCGATTGACTCATAACACGGCGTAACTCGCATCGCTCCAACTTGACCTACATTCTACAAGTTGTTTTGTCGCTTTTTCAGAATAGAGCCATAACCAAAGGCCCCTCCTACATCGTCTATATTTATACGTCTCTATAGGATAGCACGGTTATCATGAATATTAATGTCTTTTGCTGAGCCAATCGCAGTACACCGTTGGCTGTAAAATGACTCCGCTACGAATAGGCTTACGGGTGCGTGCTCCAATGACAATGGTGCCTGAAATACAAACACGGGTAAGGGGGCGCCCATTAATTACGTGAGGCATTTTTGAGAATTTTTCGCCCCCCCCTCGCCCCTTGGTGAGATATCGTAAGATTTTCCGCAACTCCCTCCCCCCTCCCCTAATCTCACGCGAGATTCTTCAAAACTTCTATTTGGGCTGTAAACGTGTTGGATTACTGAGAAAAAAAACAAAAACACAACCTGTTGTATTACTTTTATTGAAGACTAGCAAAGACTAGTATTTGTGAATATTACCGTAATTTAAAATGACAATCATAAAATTAAATAATGAATCTCATAAAAAAATTAAGAAAAGTTTATTCTAATTCAGTCCATGAATTTAACTCAAGAATTTATTCTCTTGACTTAAGAAAATAATTTTCTTCAAAATGATATTCTTGGTTCAAGATTTTGGCTCTTGAGTCAAGTTATTTTTTTTATCAGTGTACTATTGTCTTAGATTTGGCCATATTTTATTGTAGAAACAATTTTTCACGCAATTTTACACCGTTTTCTGCGAAAAAAATAATTACGTGATATTTGCCAAGACGATTTAGGTTGATCCCCTCCCCCCTAGAACACCTCACGTAACTAATGGACGCCCCCTAAGTACCTACATTAGTTAGGAAATGTTGAAAGAATTCTATATTTTTCGTACCCTCTTTAAGGGGGAAGCGCCAGGGAAACCCGCGAAAATTCATGAAATAGTCAATCCCATTGAATGACTGTTTCATTGTTTACTTATATGAAATAAGAGGGTACACCCTCTTAGTGAGATCCCTCGTGGTGATTTTTACATACATACATAAATAAACTCACGCCATGTTCATGGGGTAGGCAGAAAGTATGGAATGCCACCTGCTACGATCATTACATACTCCGTTTACCTCATTTAGGTTCATGGTTTGATGATTAATTAACTTTACACAGAAATATCGTTCTGTCATCAAGACTAGTTCTTTGTATGTAACGGCTAGAACAACAGTACAATCGTTACATACAATCGTCTTAAATTATAATTTTAGAAAACTTTACTGTTGGTAAAATGCATAGAGAACGCCCATTCTCTAGTGAGTCCCTTAGCCACCTTTTACGACACCCACGGGAAGAAATGGAGTGATGCTATTCTTTACGTCCGGCACCAAACGTTCCTCAACGGCGTCAAGCTACATTCTTTATTTTATTTTATTTTATTTAGGAAAAGGAAACGATATTACATTACATATGACATTTATCAGCCAGTTACATAAAAAAAAAAAACAATATAATAACCACAGCATTTTACACATATTAACAAAGAGCTATGCTATGATGAGGACTCATCGGTAAGCTAGTTATTATTCACATTCAAGGAAACATTTTAAATCGGTACCAGTCAGTTACCACAAGATTTATCGAAGTTGTTCAGTACATTAATAACCTTACTTCGAAAAGCATTTACATTCAGCATAAATATATCTATAACTATGAAATGTTCATTGTACATTTGCGTGAGACGTTGAACGTTTACCTATGTTTGTCCAAATGGATGCCTGATCAAACAAAAGGTAATCACGCACTCCACGACAATAAATTGATCATGAAAACTACAAGTTTAATATCATTACTAAGGTCTATACAATATACCTTATTATGGTAAAGGTCTTGCAGTATCATTAATGCAGACGCATTCGAGTGTGAGTAAATAATAGTTCTTCTCGAGTGTGAGTAAATAATACATTGCTGAAAGGTCTCCGTAAGGTAAGCGCGTAAATTGGCATCTGAATTGCAAAGTTTGTTAGAATCTACGTTGTACCCTTTTAATAGCTATCTTATATTTATTATACCGGATGACATTTTTTACCGTCTCGACCTTCATATGGTGTGTTGTGTAACTAGAATAGAAGGCAGGAAGGCCTTCAGATTCATCGTAGGTGACTAAAGGAGCGCGGGACGCGGGTGGACAGGGATGCGTGTGCGGCTCGTGCGCCTACGAAAGATCAATGAGGCCGCCTATCGGCCGGCTTCAAAGGGTAGGACCGCGCTCCGAAATCAATGATACATGCCGCGCATTGAGTAGGGTGCGTATGATTTGAGTTTCGATAGATTTTAATTATTTTTTTTTGTTTTTTTTTCCAAATTTCTGTTTTTGTTGTTCTAGTATGAAAATGTTACTTTAAATGTGTAGTATTTATTACTAGATCAATTTAATTACATGTTATTCAAAAATAAAAAAAAATAAAAATTCTATGCCAAAAGCTTCTATTCCGTTCACCTATTACCCCCATTTTTTTTCAAGACGCTAAAAAAAGGCACCCAGTATAAACAGTTCCCATATCAGACACACATACTCAAGCTGAGTATGAATAAGTGAACGACGCTTTTTCCCTAGACTATACGCAATAATAATGTGTACTACTTAGAACCAACTGCTACAACAATTTATTATGTTCATTCTCTACGTCAACTAGAGGCAGACGGTATTTATCTTCTAGCGCGAATTTAATGGAAATGAAATTGCAATATCTACTAAGTAGTTAATTCTACGGGTTCTGGTCGGTACTGCAATTTCGTTTCAATTAAATTCTCTTCGAGAAATAGAAAATAGAACCACATTAAGTGAAAAGCTTCCTTTTACAAATTTGTTAGTGCGTATTTAATTTCAATAAGCTTGTATGCGGCGAGCCAGCGTCCTGTTTCGATAATTAGAATTTACTCTACTGTGTATAAACCTCTTGTAGGAATGTCATCAAAAGGAAAATAATACTCAAGTTTTCTCTGTGTAAATGATTTTACAGCGATTGACAATAATACAAAGTTACTAAAAAAGCATCCTGCTATTAAAACTGAACATAGAAACATAAATCCTGCAATTAAAAACGTTCATAATCAAGTTGTAATCTTGTCAGCGATAATCAATGTCATTTCTCAAAATGTAGTTTTTGCGTATTGAGACTGAGTTTAGCGGTCTTATTACAAACCGCACACTGTTATGCCTACAATAAAGAATACAATAAAATAATTGAACATTGTTTTTCTTGAGATACGGTTTAAACTTGAGACCATCAGTGCCGTTTTTGAAATAAGAACCTAACAGAAATAGAAATGCAGATACTTTTACAAAACTGACAACTTAGTCTGGTGCTAGTTGTCATATTATATTATGAACTTAACTTTACCCACATCGAAATAAAACTGGAAATGCAAAAACTGGCTCAGCTAGGCTAAAACGGTAGGGATTTAACAATAGGGGAGACTATACGGGGAGCAATGCAAGAGTGGCCGGTGTATAAATAGGCAATAGTTTAATGCCGTCGCTCTTACAAATATTATTTTACGGACAATCTGTTAATAATTAAATTACCTACAGTTAGAGGAGTACCGTCTGTCATGGTGGAATTCGAGGAGGTGGGGGAAAAATGTACGGTTACGCGATCATACGAAGGATCTTAAAAAATACGGGAAGTTTATCATTTCGAAATCAACCGAATTAGATACATATCTCATCATCAATCATTTCAGCCGAAAGACCTTCACTGCTGGACATAGGCCTCACCCAATTCATAATCGCCAGTCTGTCATAATCGCGACGGTTGGCAAGTGATGAAATGCGTGAAGAACGGTCCTCATTCGCT
Source organism: Aporophyla nigra (assembly GCA_947507805.1). NCBI lineage: Eukaryota > Metazoa > Arthropoda > Insecta > Lepidoptera > Noctuidae > Aporophyla > Aporophyla nigra. Next base: position 2,696,627 of record OX382291.1, on the reverse strand, counting down.
AGTAAGTCCCTTAGTCGCCTCTTACGAATCCCACGGGAAGAAATATGATATGGCTATTTTTACGTCCGGTACCACAAGGTCAGTGGCTCTGTACACGTTGGCGATATTGTTCTTGTGCCACTAAAATCTTCCCTTTAACTGTAGGCAGGCCTTTAGCCTAGCCCTGTAGCCTAGCCCTCCTCCTCTGGATGGAGTGTTACTTCAGTTGCCTATATGCCAGGGCCACGGTAACTCTTAACTGTAGCCCTACACTGAGCAAACATTTCGTAGTCATCTCCTAAACCACTACTTTTATATTTATTATGAAGAGCTATTAGTTGTATGTCGCGAATTATCTCACCCGTGTACCACTCGGGATTAATGTACCTCGAGTATATGAGTATACACGACTTCGCTTTTGCCTGGGAACACAGTCATCTATAATTGAATAAATCTATATAAGCCGCGCAGATAGAGAATAGATCTGAAAATGGCGGCAAGTACGCATGGTACGGTTGGCAAAACAAGTTCTCAAACATCGAATTTTATTTTTTATTGACTTTTTTTGTTATAAATTATTCTTTTTTAATATTATTAATTAATAATAGTAGAAATAATGTCAAAAAATATTAATAAAATAAATAAGGGGCAAGGGTACCTACATATGACGCTGGATTGTAAAATTTGTCTTTATTAATTGTGACATATCAGAATCATATTACAAAAATACCACCTCACATATACATACATAAAGTCACGTCCTTATCCCTTAGGCCAGTAAAGTAAAGGCGGAACTACATTAGACCGACGCACACGTCTGAGACGTCGCCAACGTGTGTGATTGGTGTACACACTAAACCGACGCCGCCGACGCGACGCGTGTTTTGTGCGATCATTTCACGCTGGTTTTTGAACAAGATAGGCGGTACCTGCCTAGCTAAATGATTATTAGTTCTCTATAAGACAAGAAAGGATTTACATAGTTTAAAAATGTAAGAACTTGAAGTAAATTTAATTTATTTTTATGGCTTTAAAACGACCAACAGGGGAGAAAAGGTTTTATAAACCGCTTGGTCCAGCAGTATCCTGGTCATCTGAACCCATAATTGGTTCAATTCCCTCCATCAATTGATTATAATCCTCCATGGACTGGTCACTTTCACAGTCCTGGTCTTCATAGTCGTCACTTTCATCTTCGCTGTCGCTGTTCATACCGACACTGATAATGAAGTCCTCTATATCACTCTCCCTACCTACATCGCGATTCCAGTATTCTTCTTCGACTCTTTTGATGTGGTTTACTTGTTTCTTCCAGTCGTCTCACGTAATTGAAGCTATGGCCTCTTTTGTGAACTCCTCAATTTTGTTTTCGTGTTGCTCCACATTTTTATCTTTGACCCGTTGTTTTATTTAATTCCAAACATGTTCTATCGGGTTCAAGTCGCAGTTGTAAGGAGGGAGTCTGAGGACTTCATGGCCATATTCACGCAGAAGTTCGTCCACCAAATACTTTTTCTCTGGGCGTTGCTTTTTTAGTTGCATGAGCAGCTCTGCTTTGGTCCAGTCTTCTTCAAATGAGACACCGTGCTCCTGCATCCATATCTTTATGTCGGCTTTGCGGGTTGCAGTCGTTGGCGCTTTATCCAACTGCATACTGTGGTAGGAGGCATTATCCATGACGAGAATGGAGTTTTCAGGCAAATTTGGTATTAGTTTTTCTGTTTTTCAAACGTAACGCAAACACATAACAATCAACTCAACAAAAACAACAATGAATATCAACGAAAATAACAAAATAACGGAACGAATTTAACAATAACTCGGAGTGCGTCAAGTAGCGTGGAAAGCGAATCCTGACTGACTATTTTTTTGTAGCGCGTATTTCACTGTGTGAGTATAGACAGCGATAGAGAGTGAGCGAGAACGCATGCGAGCGGACGCCATTTTCAGATCTATTTTCTATCTGCGCGGGTTATACTAATATTATAAAGCTGAAGAGTTTGTTTGTTTGATTGAACGTGCTAATCTCAGGAACTACTGATCCGAATTGAAAAATCATTTTTGTGTTAGGTATTCTATTTATCGAGGAAGGCTATAGGCTATATAACATCACGCTACAATCTAGAGGAGTGGAGCAGTAAAGAAAAATGTTGCAAAAACGGGGAAAATCGCACGGGTAGGCGATTCGACGCGACGGGAAAGGTCGGGGAATCAAGAAATTTAACGCGGACGAAGTCGCGGGCAGAAGCTAGTTGTATCATAAACATATTTTAAACTGATGTCTAAATCTTTTTGTTTTTGCTTAAATGTTTTGCTGCTCAGCAATTTGTTATATCTAAAGTCTTTTTTAAACTACATTTCGGTGACAGCAATACTAGAATATAAGTAGGTACAAAACCCCATTTCTTCCCGTGGGTGTCGTAAAAGGCGACTAAGGGACTTACTAGAGAATGGGCAGCAGCGTTCTCTATGCATTTTATCACCATACTACAATCGCCAACCCGCCTGCCAAGCGTGGCGATTATGGCAAAGCCCCCCAAATTCGGGGAGGCCTAAGTCCAGCAGTGAACGTCTTACGGCTGAAATGATGAATGATGAAGTACAAAAAATCCGCCTTTTTCAAATTCCAGTTGTCATGGGTGTGTTTGAACGATGATATGCCCAAACTTGGCCCTAAGTGAGTAATTGTATGGAACCGCGGGCTAACTGACACGTCAAGCCGTACGTGAAAAACATCCACCGGCACGAGTGGTGCCTTCACCGCGCGCACACTAACACAATCAACAACCAATCATCAATCGCAGTCCACTGCTGGACATAGTCCTTTCCCATGTTGTACCAGAACACCCTGTCCTCCGCCTTCCGCATCTAGTCTATCACAGCCGCCTTTTTGAGGTCGCGAGACTAACACACTCTCCCTCAAATGTACTCAGTACGAAGTCCAAACAGCGATTAATGCAATTAAATATTCTGGTGCTCTGGGTTAATCTACAATATGTCATTAAATAAACTCATAATACGACTTAATGCTTGTAGGATATAACAGGAATGTAAATTAAAATCTCCTACCACTACCACTTTACGATAATTAGTACAATATTGTTCAATGATTCTGCATAGCAACCCATATCCACTTGTTCACTAGTATTAGGTGGGACATAAACAACACATATAAAAAAAACCTATTACGTAAATAAACAGTGACACTAGTTGGCCCAGTGGTATCGGCTCCATCTTACGAGTTGTAGATCGTGAGTTAGAACCCAAGCGGGCGCTTTACTTTGTGTGATAATTTCATCACCACTCTTCTCAAAACGGTGAAAAAAAACATCGTGATGAAACCGGCATGTCCTAGAACCAAAGATTCGAAGACATGTGACATCTACCAACCCGCACTAGGGTGGTACATTACGGCCGACTCCCTTTCACCGAGAAGAGGCCTGTGTTCCAGCAGTGGGAATGGTATTATAGGCTGAGTATGATATACTATACTCCATTTGTTTAGGTAGTTAACTAAATGTAAACAATCTTAACATGTCTTTTATCTAAAAAACTATCTAAAAATTGAATCTAATAATGTTTACAATTAGGTATTTACTTAAACCGATGTTAGGTAAGTAACTTAATTTAAATAATATTTGTTGGTCTTTTATACGATTTATTTTATATAAAAAGACATATCAAGATTGTTTACCTTTAGTTAACTACCTAAACAAATGGAGTATAGTTCAAAATATTGCCATCAATGTATACGCTGCTCGATCGCTGCAACTCGATTCACGATGCGGCCACGACACGCGCCGCCGCCGCCGCCTGCTTTTGTCCATCCGCTCGGTCACATCGCATTATTCTGAACCCTGGAGGAATTAATTCCGGATCATAAATGGATTCGTTTAGGCCAGTTTCCGTGATAGCAAATATAACTTGATAGTCCTATATAAAAGTCCTCTGAGTTGGTTCGCAGTCCTCTTACGTCTTGATAATATACAATATTTCTATAGTAGATTTATTCCGATGTATGAGGATTCTTGAATGGTCTACGAAACTAAACCCATTCACAGATCTCAACATAATCTTAATTTAAATCGTAACCAGAGGGGTAATTGCGGAACTTTTTATCGGTAGGAATTGGTTTAATATTCATAGTTAAACATTCATTGCGTTATTTACGTTTCTGAGCCGACAATTTATTCGAACAAATGACGCAATGGTTACGAAATAATCTTCAATCCCATTCAAATTCTGATAAATTGTGCGTTTCGCAATTAAGGTGCAGGGTGACCGACCCTATCACACTTCTCATTTGAAGGAGTAACGCGGGGCAACGCCCTATTTTCTTATTATAATACCAGATTTAGGCTGTTTTAAAACATTATTAACTGCGAATTCTTTTTCATTTTTTGCATATTGTTTCGGGAAATGGATCATGAACTGAAATTTATATCTGTTGTTTTAATTTTTTTGAAACAGGGTTTTGTGTAGCCGAAAATTTCGGCTACACAGAACCCTGGTTCGGCCCGCGACAGAAGACACTGCTTTATCCCCTTGGTTAATAATCTACCAGTTATTTTTATTTTTATAACTGCACTAGCTGACCCGACAGACGTTGTCCTGTCTCTTTGATATTTGAGCACGCATTATGTCAATTCTGTCAAATGTCATAATGATACATGAAAAAGTTTACACTGTCCTATTATATGGTTGTTAAGTATTCTTAAATAAGTGTTCTTAAATTTTCTAAATTTACGCGCAATTATTTTTTTTTTTTTCATAAGAACCTTCTCCTGACAATTACAAACACAACAAAAAAAGAAAAAGTGAAATCGGTCCAGCCGTTCACGCGTGATGTCGTGACCAAGGGAAATAGGGATTCATTTATATATATATAGACATTGATATATATGTTACACTAGATTAGCAATTACCGCGTCAAAGCGTTGCCACTGGACATAAGGCCACAGCCTTATGCGTAGCTGACGTCAGTTCAGTGCTCTATGTGACGCCAACCGAGTGACACGTGACAGAAAATATCCCCAAAATGGGTAAATGCGTTGTGAAAGAGTGTGATTCAAGATCTCAAAAGCATAATAAATTAACCGGAATTACTTTCCACACGTAAGTTTATTGTTTCAGTGTTTATATCAAAGTAAAAACGCAATAAAATGTAAAATTTTGTAAATTAGGTTCAGTGTTACCACTAAAAACTTAGTTTTAGTTTCCCACATTTGTGGGAGTTTTTAAGTTATTGAATAAAGGATTTTAAATATTTTTTTAAATAATAAAATCGTTGCAATAATAAAATCGTCTAATAAAGCAAATTATTCACTTACAAAAAAAGAGTCTAAAAGGCTAATAATATACAAAACTAATGTTACATAGCGGAGTATGATTTCACTATTATTTAATAAATAAATCATATCCAAAAAGAAAATGTCTTAATTATTTTCATTAGAGATAAACTTCCGACGCACATTCAATAAGAAATACATAATTCAAATATTTAAAAAATGTAAGAATAACGTTTCATTAAACGTTTTTATGGCTTAAAAGTTGGGTAAAATTTCGTATGGGTAGGCAACTCCATCCCGCCATTGCATGTTTATATTGCGATCTTTTTCTAATCTAAGCGCCAGTATTATTTTTGCGACTTGTGTGAGTGAGACAGATATATGTTTACGTTTAAATGTTTAGTAGTGTCAAAGTTACGTCATCGCGTTTAAATAGTGGTAACAGTTTTTTGACACATTTTATTGAGGTTTGCATCTCTAGTTATTTAACTCAATGTATATAGATAACAAATGCGTATTCCTTTTTCAAAAAGATGTATAATGCTGTATATACAAACTCAATGGTGTAAACACAGATGTAGTTCAGTATAAATTTCGGTAAGTATTCCAAATTTAAATCACATTCTCCCCCTAGAGGATGAATGAAATTCAGTACAATGTTCTTTCCCCGTTTTGTAACAGATTAAAAATGACTATTGTTATGTTCGCTTTTTGGGGCATAGAATGTCACTTTTTTGAGCAAGTGGTACGAAAAATCTTTTATTAACAGACTACATGGGCCCAAATTGTGTTAGTGACTACATTATCTTATAAACTATGTTAGTATACTTATACTTAGAAAAACAAAACAAGATGAAAATGTATCGACCACAGATAGTTTCATCAAGCTCCATGTAATACATGAAGCTTGATAAACCTACCCATGGTAGGCCCATCCAGCCTTTCAGCAAACACCCTCATGATACTGTTGGTGCTTCCCCCCACTCTGTGTATCACCGACGCCACCTTCTTACGCATTAATGCAAAAAAGTCGTCAGTGTGCGCATCTGCGAACATACCTGACGCACTACAGTAGGGTGGAAGCCTCAACAGCACCCTAAATGTATTATTGTATTGTATTCGCAGGGCATTGTTTGCTTTTTGGGTATGATTAGCCCAAAGGCTGTTGGAGTAAAATGTTTGGCAGTAAGCCTTGAACAGTGTCACTTTAACTGGTACTGTGCAACCAGCAAACCTTCGAGCCACCATGTTTCCCCACACAGCCAATGCTCTGCGCTCCCATTCCATGTCTGTGTCGTCTTTCAGGTCTTCGGTAACAATGTGGCCCAGATATTTAAACTGGGTTACTCTTAGTAAAAGTGAACCGCACAGCGTTACCGGAGGGATATATGATGGGCTCTTATTTTTACCTCTAAACACTAACAGCTCACTTTTCTTAGGGTTGTACTTTAGCCCATACTGCTCGGCATACCCTTCACAAATAGAAAGTAACTTTCTCATTCCACAGATAGATGGGCTCAGCAATACCATGTCGTCTGCGTAGCTCAAGTTGTTTAAACTAACTCCATATAAGTGGCATCCTACATGTGTGTTGCTGAGCTCAACCAGTAATTTATTCACATAAATGTTAAAAAGTCTTGGGGAAGTAAGACCTCCTTGTCTAACACCACACTCTAATTTGTAGGGTTCAGACAGCGCATTTAGCCATTTTACAAAGTTTCTCTGCTTGTCATACCACAAGGATAGCGTGGACACCAACGAAGCAGGAACGCCCGCCTCTCAAAGCTTTCCCCACAGGGCATTATAGGAAACCAGGTCAAAAGCTTTTGACAGGTCCAGGAAACATGCATACACAGGTGTTTTTCTATCTGTATAATACTTGACAGTATGCTTCAGCGCAAAAATGGCACTGTCAGTATACAGCCCAGCACGAAAACCAAATTGTGAGTCGTGTAACTGGGAATATTTACCGAGGTGGGCGTCAAGCACACTTTGGCTATAACGGTTGCCAGTGACACAGGCCTATAGTTACCCTTGTCTGCTATGTCCCCTGTCCTGTCCTTCACAATAGGTATGACTACTGTATCGAGGAGTTCTTGTGGTAAGTGTGAATGTCCCAAGTATAGATTGAAGAACATAGTCAGCACTCTCGGCAGATGGATACCAGCGTTTTGAAGATGCTCGATGCTGAGCCCATCGTGACCAGGAGATTTACCCCTCTTCATACATTTAATCATCGATTTTATTTCTTTACATGAAAAACGAAGGGGTGATCCTGATCGACAGTGCTCAGCATCGTTTCTCCTCGATGTCTCGAGAGGTGAACTCATTTTAAAGTGTTCTTTGAAGATATTCGCTATCTCAGTGCAATCGTTCATTCCCTCCACTCTAGCCGAAACACTTGGGGTATTATTATTTAGTTTTTTAGTACCTTTCCAGAATGACGTGAAACTTTTTTTTGAATGTAATGACGCTAGGATATCCATTTCTATTTTGTCTTGGTTTTTACTAAACCATTTTAATTTTGATTTAAATATTTTCCGCGTTACTTTCATATCTTCAAAAATAGGCCCGCTACTGAGTTGACCATGCCACGCCCAAATTTTAAACTTAATCTTTGCTTGGGTGTGAACTTCTTTAACGTGTTTGTTCCAGCCCTTTATAGCTTTATTTTTTCCCAAAACTTAAATCCCTCGCTACGCTCGGGAACTAAACCTCGAGTTCTTCGTTACGCTCGCGATTTAAATTGTCACCCGCGACAGAAGACACTGCTTTATCCCCTTGGTTAATAATCTACTATTTCACGATTTTTGTCACATGGTACGCAGAACTCCACAACCATGCGACTTAAGCCACCGACGCAAAGTAACACGTCAGCGGGCTAAGAAAAGTAATTGTTATGCAACATTGCTAATTCACTAACGGTTTTAAGTTCTGAGAAATCGGTACTGTTTCAAATCACCTTTGTTTCAAATCCCCTCGGTCTCTGGGTGTACTACAGGTACATCTCTGAGGTTGAGACCTTCGGAAAAAAGGCATTTTGCAATTTGTTTTTTTTTTATAAGTTCCTCAAACTTATTACATTATTGATCATTCCAACTAACTTTTGGAGGGCACTGTAAATTACTGAACTAGGGATAGTGATAGCTGTCAAATTCATGGTACGTTTCTGCAAACGCTCGCACGCCACGCCGCACTGTAGTACTGACTAGTGGTGGCGTCGTTGTTGACGTTTTCTAATAGGTATTTAAAAAACAGGTCTATACTATTTCCTCTGAGAAGAATTTAGTACCTAGGTAGCAGGTATTACGTAGTAGAGGCTGATAATAGGAAAGTGGAGACACGGTTACATGGTCGTTGACATTCATTCCATACCAACGTATTCCTCTGTTTTCTCCCTGGTTAATAATAGGCACTAATCAAAATATTTTTATGATTTAGTGAACATAAATCTACAACTACTTTATCCCTTTGTTTTGTTTTTTGACATGGCCTTGTTTCTTCGTCTAAAGTAAGTATTGGAAAAAATCGCATAATCAACCTTTAATGTTGCCACTGCTGGGACACAGACCTCTTCGGTGAGAAAGAGAGAGAGAGAGAGAGAGTGGGCCGTAATCCACCACGGGGGCCCAGTGCGGGTTGATAGCGGACTCTTTATAGCCACTACCTACCATAACCACACCATTACCTTTTAACTTCTACTAATATTTTTTTGCACCATAGCTTGTTGCGGCTAATGACTAGACACGCACTAATGTGGCCACAACCATGATCACCACCTGGCTAGCCTGTGTGTGCCTGTGGCCGATGCCAATGAATATTTTCCTTATTATCATTAATATTCGGATAAAAATAAAAAACCACCACTTACCTAAGAAAAATTTACAATCCTTGTGTTAGCGTCAGCAGATGCGCAGCTTGGTCGCGCAGACAGCAAGACGACTGTCGTTACATGCTTAAAATAAAACATTATAAAAGTTTTAATTGATGCAATCCCTATCCATATTCGCCATTGTAGTTGATGCCAACCCCTTTCCAATCCAGAACCTTGAAGACATCCTCCAGTGCAGCGGTGAACAGTTTCGGAGAGATTACGTCTCCCTGTCTCACCCCTCGCTGCAGAAGGATAGGTTTCGAGGCTCTGTCCCGGAGCCGGACTGATATGGTGGCGTTGGTGGCGAAAGTAACTCTGTCTGTCTCGCTTTCCTGCTAAAACTACTGAACCGATTTAAATAAAATTTGGTACACATATAGTTTAGAGCCTGAGAAAGGACATAGGCTACTTTTTATTGCGGAAAAGGGGTTTTAAGGGGTTGAAAGGGAGGATAAAAGGTCGTAGGGAAGTATTGTAAATGTATTTTTAAAGCTAGAATGATGAAACTTTTTGTGTTGGGTAGCCCATTTATTGAGGAAAGCTATATAACATCACGCTACGGTCAAAAGGAGCGGAGCAGCAAACGAAAAATGGACGAAAACTGGCACTGTCATAGCACCTCAAAATCAATAGGTTTAGATTTAACTGGGGTTAGTTATGTGCCGCTAGCTCCTAACTACGCCACGTGAAAAGTAAGCACCCTACCTTTCATCCGTTTTAACCAACTGGATTAGTAGTTGCGTATAAAATCTATTGATTGAGATTGAAAGTGAAATGCGTTACCACGTTTATTTTACCCTGTATTACACATTTCATCATCATATTATGTTATCTGGACATTACTAATAGCCCATGGCGCCACGGGATTCAGTGATTCCTGTCATTTCCCGTGACGCCACCAAAGGTATCAAATTTTGTGGTGTCACGAGGAATGAACAAATGAGCAAATGTTCTCATCGTGGTGTTTATACGCAGCGGTCTGAGACTTTTTTTTTGGTCCTTAAATTAGAGGACACCACAGCATACACATCGACTAGGTGTAAACACAATCCAATAGAGAAATTAATGATGAACTTAGGGTGTTCAAGAAAGTTCAGGCCACCAGTTGGCGCCACTTTGACAAGAGGTCCTCCACTTCGACCATTCGACAATGAATATAAAACTATTTCATTCATTCGGCTTCATTCAGTCACGACTAAGGAAAATATAGGCGCTTTGACACTTTTGACAGGTGCCTGGAGAATTTCAGAAAACCCTCATTAGAGAAAAAAATTAAATTATTATGTCAATATTGTGCATTCACATTACGACGATGGTATAAACAGGATACAATAACATAAGAGATTTAAAAAAAATGTGAGAAATAAAAAAATAATATGTCAAGGTCTCCGACTTCATTCACATTCAATTTGGTTAATATAATCATTATTTCACATTTAATGAAGAACTATTGGAGAAAATGTGTCCAAATACAAGTAAAGTTGCGAAATAAAAGCATCATGTTATAAAAAAAAACATTTTATTCTTTCCGTCAAATTAAAAATCTATAAAATAAAACAAAATATATTACAACAAATATGTGAACATGGCTTCATAAACAGACAGAGCAAATTATTCGAATGATTTTGTTTGCACAGGCGTACCTCAAATATTACTGCGTACGTGGTAGTAGTAAGTGGTACGGCAAACAATATAAATACAAAGAAGAAGCTATAACATCTTTTGAAGCGGTTACAAGTTGCACTTGATCGGCCTTTATTTTAAAACTACACATTTATACCTAAAGATTTCATAAATACTTACTATCTCTATCACTTTCATGACAATGAAGTGAGAAGGAAAGAATAGGCAATATTACTCATTTTTAGTTTGAGGTTTTAGTAACCAGTTAATGAAGAAGACGGCGGAGGGGGCGGCTCCAAAAGCAAAATACCGGCTGCTGATCTACAGCTTTGTGAAAAGACTCCAGAGTGAACGTAATCTGCTCTTTTTACATACGAAACGTTCAACAATTTAGATTGATGTGTGACACTGACATGCAAACTACTGCTTTCAAAGCTGTAGTTAGTATCATGAATGCCGAAAGACGCAGGTTCGGTTACCTACCAGGTAAAACGCATGAGCGCCTGTTTTACTACACTAATATATTACAATATTTAAAAAAAAACAATGTTTTTTTTATTATAGCCTAATTCACCTTCTATCACAAGTTTAATCAATCAAATAAAATCAAACCAAATAGTTGTTTCATGACAACTGATTTTGCAATTTTTGTTTGAATTTACGACAAACATTTATAAAAGTTTACATTTTTATTTAAATATTACATTTCTTCAATATTATTCATTCAATATAAGTTACAAAACATGAATATAAAGAATTCTCCTTAATACGATTAATAAGCCCACATTTTTTTTTTTATAAAGTAATTGTTTGACGTCTGACGTCAAGCCATGAGCCTTGATACGGCATTTACAATCATTCTCACGAGTGTTACAAACCATCAATTTTAAGGATTCTACATACCACGACTAATTACGCCCATCTTTCTTTAAAAGTTATCATTCAGACGTCTGACGTCAAACCATGAGCCTTGATATCGGCATATTTTTACGAGTGTTACAAAACATCAATATTAAGAAGTCTCCATACCACGATTAATTATGCCCATTTTTTTTTTAAGTTATCGCTCGACGTCTGACGTCAAGCCTTGAGCCTAGATATCGGCATTTACAATCATTTTCACGAGTGTTACAAAACATCAATTTAAAGAAATCTTCATACCACGATTATTTAAGCCGATTTTTTTTTAAAGTAATTGTTCGACGTCTGACGTCAAGCCTTGAGCCTTGACATTGGCTTTTACAATTATTTTTACTAGTAAATACATGAAATATACTTAATACATTTATATCCGTGACATTTCTAAAATACTACGTACACAAGTACAATATCCAGTAAAACGTTCAAAAATTGTAAATTGATTATGATATATTATATTAATCACGGTGGTAGGGACATCTACGCAATCCAGAACCCCCATTTCAGAACCGGGGGCGGAACCCTTGCACTGAAATTTTAGTCGGTTTGACCGCTTAGGTAATTGCAGTTTTGGAGGAAAGAGCTGTTATTTTTTTCAATTCCATGGCAGTATCTTGTACCGGATCCATGGTAAGGTGGTTGTGTGTAGATGTCACTGCCACATTGTATCTAAAGAGATAGTCAGTCCCGTGTTTGAGCTGGCCAAATCTATTTTACTACGGTAACATTAATAAGTTGAATAATGGCTTATTCACCATCCAATTCATCAGCGCGCGTGGCCTTTGGTTGTGAATAAAAGTATATTAGTAAGGGTCCATTCAGACAGAACGGAAGAACGAATGAGCATCTTACTGATTCCATTGAAAATAGGACCGTATTACCATAGCCTAAAGTAGGCAACAGTATGAATGTCGATGACAATGCGAGCTCGCGCATTGTATCACCATTTCCTACATGTAGCCACAACAAGTAATACCACGCGCACAGCTGATTTGCAAGATCTATACATTTTATGAGTATATTATTATGACAAACGATTATTATGATTATAATATTACATAAAATACGACACCAAGAATCTTAAATCCTGTACTACGTTATGTAACTAGGTATTTGAATACGAAAAATAAATTACATATGGAATTATACAATAAATTACATTTCTACATCTATGAATGGAACTTGTTTTGTGTGAAAACTCATAGCTGAAGGGTCACAAAACAGAGAGGAACTGGTTAGATAAAGTCGTAAGTGTTAATGTATAAGTCGTGTTACTGCAATCCCTTAAATCTAACCGTTCCCTGTACTAGCTCTGATAATCAAAGCATATATGGATCCTTATGGGCTGAGCAAACGACGTACTATTTGTTCGCGGAACAATCGTCCGCCATGACAGAACTTATGCAATAAGCAATAAAGCACACGGAGGACAAGACGACCGCGCTCCGCCGATGGTTGCCGGGTGAACTCTCTCGCTGTCAATCGCAGCGACAAAATGTTCGCCGTTCGCCGCGCGCCTTAAATACTAAAATCGCTGAGCCATTTCGTTAATACGGTCGATAATGCCAATGACTGGCCGTATACATGATCAATAACAAGTATGAAATGTACCGCAGTGTTACAGAAAGTTTAGTGTGTCTGGTGTAGGGCAGGATGGAAATTACAGAACTCGAAGGTGGCCGCGAGCGCGAGGTGATCGGAGCCATACACGTGGTTGGGCAGGCAGCCCAGTACGTGGCATTCCGCCTGCGTAGGCAGCCGCAAGCGTTCCAGTAGTGTTAACGGACTGAGGCGACTGAAACAACATTAATTATGTTACGCTGAACTATCACTATCATTTTAGCGGTGACTATATATGTGTATGGTTTATTCCAATACTATCTGATGCAAATGTAAACGAACGGATCTGCTGTGGACGCCAATTATTTGTAGCGCCACTTACAAACTAAGTGCACTGATTTGTCTATTCCAATGCTTAAATCCGAGAGTTTAATTTTTCATCATCGTAAATACGTTTTATATTTCGATAATTTAGGTTAATTTTATAACCTCAGTTTTCTTAGATGATACTTTTGGTAAAGTAATATCTGTGCCTGAAGTATCTGAAGAAGTTAAGTAAAGTATCAAATTGAAATCATGTAGTAGAAAGCCATTAACAAAACACAACTTACCTAAAATACATATAGTCGACGGTGATCCATTGGTTCTGGAAGGTGGTGGCGGTGTGGTGGCTGTCGTAAACCGAGTTGAGCTGGAACGACTGGGAGACGTGGTTACCATTGAACAAATTGCTGTATTGGTCCACCAGCGTGGGGCTGTGTCCGAAGGCCTCTCCGCCCGGGCAGTTGTCCGAGTTGTATAGCTAAGGAATATATATTATGACATGATTACAAAACAACATCCGTAAATTCGTAAAGGTCGCGGGAATCCGATCCGGGAAGCGCAAACCGAGTAGCGATGCTTGGTCCCAGCTCTATTATTTATTATTATTATGTGTGTACATATTTAGAAACCATGAGACCCCGGACCTTTGGAAATCGTACGAGGGGCTGAAGACGAGTTCTCTTCAGCCCCTCGTACGATTTCCACAGCAGATACGTGTGCGTTACGATTGCTCCGCCAATTTATCCAAATTGAAATTAACTTTGTCAAAAAAATTGACGGAGCAATCGAGTCTCACACGCAGAGGCCTGTTAATTAAATGAAACACTAACTGACGACTATCCCCGGTTGTAATATGTAAGTGCACCCATTTTTTTTTATCTCTAGGTGGAAATCCTCATCCATGTCCTCCGCCATGGGGTCTGTCAGACTCTTACTGACTAAAAACAACCCCGGTGTTCCGTCCCACACCTACGTCGGGGACCACGGGAACCAATATGTCTTCCGCAATCCCCAACTGGTGCGGCGCCCGCCTTTACAGGCCTCCTCACGTTGGGGGGGAGTGAGGTGTTAAACTCCCCCGATACATCACAGAGAGGCGCGCGTAGAACACTACACGCCACCATCTCGGGTCCTATGAAATAGGTGGCGACGGATGTCCCTAGATCCGTCGTCCCTGGGCCCATGTAAGTGCACCCAAACACAAACCCGGAAGACTAGTGCTGGATATGGAAACAAAGATATGCACTCTTGATAATGGGCCCCCGAAGACGGTCGCTAGCACATATTGTCGTAGCAAAAGACGCCAAAATCATGTAAGGTGCTCGCTCATGAGGAGTGGAGTCCACGGCTATCACGATAATCCCGGAAGCACGTTCAACATCGTGACCAACATCTTACTGGAATACTTTCTTCGTCCGACCACGTTTTTTCCTGCGGATCTCAAATTAATCCGGCCAATAAAGGCAGGAATAAGGTGGGAGCCATGTCCTTGTCAGTGTTCACTCTGGCCGGCCAGTAATTCTTCCGGGAGGTAGGGTCCAGTGTGTTGCTATTGCCCAACAGCTCGCCACATGCTGCCTTGAGGGTTTATGTCTATCTTTTGGTCTGGCTCCACACTCGAGGCATGTTTCGATAAAGTATACACTACCGTAGAGTCCAGGAGCGCACAAGGCTCCACCCCCCAAGACGTCAACGTAGAGATACTACGGTGGGACGTAAAGATGCAGCAATGGCAATATTTTGTGAATAAGTAACACTCTTGATAATGAGCTTTTTTTTTTGGATGGGAAATCATCAAATGACTTCTCTGGGCGGAGCGGGAGGGCGTGTCAGACTTTTACTGACTAAAACCCACCCGTGTTCCTTCAGTTGCCCATGTGCCAGGGTCACGGTATCTCTTTCGAACAATCTCACGACCCTGGCAGGCATCGGTCCTAGCAGACCCCTTCATTGATAAAGAGCTCATGAATACACGGCTTCTTCACATATAATAATATAATTAATGTACCTATACAAAATATTGTAAAACATTAAAAAAACGAGTAACGGTGGAGTTTCTTGCCCATTATTCTACTACGTTCACTACGTTTTCAAAGGAGCAACTAGAACCGATTCTACTTTTTATACATTTAACGTTCTATAGTGTCTTTTATGTGCCTATTTGAAATAAAAGATTTGACTTAGCTGTAAGTTGTTTTAAAACTAAACAAGTAGATATTATTAACGAGCGTATGTGTGGCTCACCTTAATCCTGCTAAAGTTAGTGTCGCGGCCCTGCTGCCTGTCCACGAGCACTGACAGATGCTGACAGGTGTCAGTCACGCCTATCCGCCTCCAATCCGAATCATCCCGGCGTGGGCCTACACTGTAGTCAAAACCGCAAATTAGTTCATTGGTTCATCTCTCCCTGTATGAGAAAATCGAAGAAAATTTTATAAAGATCAGAAATTATTTATTTCTCACATGTATACATATTTTTTTTATATAAAAGAACTCATTAGTTATCAGTTTCATATTAAAAAATAGAAATTACTTACTCAACATGTCCTAACTCTAGCAGCTGTGTAACAGGGCTACCGGGTGTGGAATTCAAATCACCCGTCAGTATCAAAGGAAGGAATCTCGCACTGAAAAACAATAATATAGGTACTGGTATAATAACATGCGAGAAACGTGTCGGTTCACCAAATAATCAAGTAGTTGGCGTCACCAAAGTAGTAGAACGTCTACAACAATTTTAAGATACTACTGGGCCGGGCACGAACGAGTGGAGTAAAAGTGACGTAACTTCGAATTATTGGAAAGTTGAAGATACTATACTAACTTGTTTTTTTAGACCTGCACCCTATTTGCATAACGGTACACTAACAATCACAATTTTAAACATTTTGGGGGATATTGCTGGTCCATTGCTTGATATGTTCGAACAATTTGTCTGTTCAATCACGTTAATAACGCAATGAATATTGTTGAAATTACAAAATGAAAGACATGTCTATCGTTAGTTTACTCCGCGAATATGCAGCTGATTTTTATCAACCAGTGATTAATAATTGTGCAGGACGCAAAAATTTTAACCAACATTCTATAGGATGTTGTATTATGGATTAAAAATCGTTCGAATTTACGTTGCGTATAGCTAGCACGGACGCGCTACTTGCATGCGTGTCAGCGCCTTAACGCGCGAAAACGAAAAAGTTGGTAATTTAGTCAAAGAAGCGTCCTTAAAGGGTGTTCCGGTGATGTATAAACCTTAATGGACATATATTTTAAGTGTAGTTAGATTAAAAACTTTTTAGTTATGGTATGTACCCCGAACTAATCTAATCGCGTAATTCGTTCATTTGTCGCGCACATACTTAATGCAAATTTAAGGCTTATATGGTTTTTTCATGGATGTTATTGTCAGAATGGAACCAATTTGAAATGGGACCACACGGGAAGCACCAGCTTTCAAATAAAAAAAGAATCATCAAATCGGTTCACCCAGTCAACAGTTCTGAGGTAACAAACATAAAAAACAGTCCAATTGAGAACCTCCTCTTTTTTTGAAGTCGGTTAAATATGTTACGGTCTAAAAATACTTCGATAAGAAGTCACTAACAAAAAGTAATTAATTGGTATCTGACGATGCACAGCCCACTATTCAAAATTATCCTTGGTTTGATAACGCCGATATGAAGAGACAACAAATCGTGACGAGTATAACTATATATTATGTCGTAGCTAGATCATAAAAATTGATCACTTCATGATATGGCCAACTAAAATTGCCCAGATCATTTTAAACTTTGCTGATATATCAATCTTCGTTTGGCCTACTTTCTTTAGACTTTTAATTATCATAGAAATCCTACATCAATGACATAGCCAAACGAGGACTGACATATCATCAAATGTTATCATTTAAACGATCTGGCCAATTTTAGTTGGCCATATCATGAAGTGATCAATTTCTATGATCTAGCCACGACATATATACTTCGTTCCGGACACATCCCATTGAATAGTTTTGCTGATTGATGAGCAATGTTACATCTTCAAACTGCACGGATGCAATGTGGTCGAATATAACTATGTGGCGTTCCGCGCATAAACGTACCAAATGTCGGCATTTAGTTTCCGAGTTATTTGCTTCTTTGTAAAATCGGGTGAAAATATGGCGTTATGTGATTTTTACTGATTATTGTTCTACAACAAATTTGCTACAATTTGATACAATTAACATAAAATAAATAAATAAAAAATAAATATCTTAGGACAACCAAAACACTGTTTATCTAATCCCAAACTAGGCAGAGCCTGTACTATGGTAACCAGACAACTGATAAATATACTTATATATTTCTAAATACATACATATTATAGATAAATTACACCCAGACACAGAACAAATGATTGTGCTCATCACACAAAGATTTGTCCTGGGTGGGAATCGAACCCACGACCTCAGTCTTTGCAGTCAGGGTCACTAACCACTAGACTAACGGGCCAGTCAAACATCTACAGACAACATTTCTAAGCATATTTTTTTTAAGAAAATGTTTAGTAAAAAAATGGTACCAGATGTAGATAGATCTTATAATCTTATAAAAAAAATGTGTTGGGATCTATGTGGAAAAATCGATGTAACAAACAAGTACAACGTTGTTTTTTTTTTTGTAACCTTAACTTTCAAACTCTATTTTCTCGAAACTAGTTTTCTCAGAATTTCAACTTTGGATGTCTGTTACAAAAAAAAATATTAGGTTTTTTTTTGTAATCAGCATAATAAAGGGACTCTTCTAGATTCTACATCCGGCTTTAACTCAATACCTCCCTACTGGTACCTTTATGCGCGGAACGCCACATATTTTTCATAATTATGGTGGAGTGTGTCCGGAATGGAGCGGAAAGATATTTGATTCGAGACCAATTTAATATGAATATTTATCAAATGTGAGAATGTAAAATTATTTTACCTTTTCCAGCTTCCAAAGCCGCTTGAATATTACATATATTAAATTAATTTAGAGATTAAGCGTAGATGTTAAGGTTTGTACGTATTAAAGAATTCCTGCGAGGGTTTGATCACATAGAGAACATTGGCATGCTCACTATGTGATCCAACTCTCGTTAATAAATAATGATTAAAAAAACCGGCCAAGTGCGAGTCGGACTCGCGCACCGAGGGTTCCGTACAAACCTGTAGGTATTCACGGTTTATGCATAAGGTTTATATTTATGAAATTAAATGTTTTCTTTTTAATTTTTATATTTCAGTTGATTGAATGAAAGGTAAATTGCGGTTTACGATTTATGACGTATTAAAAAAGAAGTTTATATGGTAATGTACATCATACATTTTTTTTAGTTTTATTATTCTCTTATTTTAGAATTTACAGGGGGACACACACATTTTACCACTTTGGAAGTATCTCTCGCGCAAACTATACAGTTTAGAAAAAAATGATATTAGAAACCTCAATATCATTTTTGAAGACCTATCCATGGATATCATACACGTATGGGTTTGTTTTTTTTTTTGAGTTTAGTTCTAAATATGGGGAACCCCAAAATTTATTGTTTTTTTTTTTTCTATTTTTGTGTGAAAATCTTAATGCGGTTCACAGAATACATCTACTTACCATGTTTCAACAGCATAGCTCTTATAGTTTCGGGAAAAAGTGGCTGTGACATACGGACGGACGGACAGACAGACAGACAGACAGACATGACGAATCTATAAGGGTTCCGTTTTTTGCCATTTGGCAACGGAACCCTAAAAAGGGGCCTACCCCTTTTTAGAGTTCCGTTGCCAAATAAATACGTGCAAAAATCTTTAAACCTACCTCCTAAGGTAGGTTTAAAGATTTTTGCACGTATTAATTTAAATAGATTTAAAAAGTAACACTTATGCCCAGCGCCCACTATCGGTGGGCATCGGTGCGGTTCGGTACAGCTCGGGCGCCTTACGGGGGCTTCGGGCGGCTTCGGGCGCCTCAGAGCTGCGTCGGGCGACTTCGGGCTGCCTCGGCAGCCGTAAGCCGGCAGCGCTAAGGACGTCGAGGCTGTCTTCGGGTAGCTCGGGTGGCATTTTCGAGACAGACGTCGCAGAACAGTAATTTCGATCACCGCACGCGCCTCTTTTATCGTATCGTATCAGTTTGTTTTGAATCTATTCTGAGGCTACCCAAAATCAGCTACGGCGTCCTTAGCCATGCTTACGGCTGCCGAGGCAGCCCGAAGTCGCCCGACGCAGCTCTGAGGCGCCCGAATCCGCCCGAAGCCGCCGTTAGGCGCCCGAGCTGTACCGAGCCGCACCGATGCCCACCGACAGTGGGCGCCGGGCCTTACAGGCAGTTCTGAGTAAGTACCAATGAAAGATAACCTTGATATTTAGTCAATATGCGAAGTTTAGTATAGGGTCACTCGCAAAGGTTTGTTGTAGGCAATACTCGTTTTTGAGGACACCTATCATTTATTTTCCCCAATCGGTAGTTTTCTAACAAGGGGTGAGGCCTTGTTTCACCGAAGGGTTGAGCAGAGGTGTACCTAAAGTACACCCAAATCTTGCCAGTTATGTTTGAGTCCCATGTACAAGGGGGCGAGCCTGTTGCTATGAACAGGGCACAATTCCATACTCCGGGCTGCTACTGAGAAATACCAGATTGAATGATTATATGGTAGACTAGCTTCTGCCCACGGCTTCGCCCGCGTGGATGTCAAAAAAATCACCATTTCAACCCCCGATTTCACCCTCCTAGGGATGGAATTTCAAAAAACCCTTTCTTAGTGGATACCTACTCCTCACAAAGAACACACCCCCCAAATTTCAAGTCTCTAGGACCAGCGGTTTAGGCTGTGCGTTGATATATCAGTCAGTCAGTCAGTCAGTCAGTCAGTCAGTCACTCAGGACTTTGAATTTTATATTTATAGATAAAAATGTTTGGATTAATGTTAGACTTTCTGCAAAGCCACTTGAGCTTAGTAGTTAAAATTAATGATCAGAAGGGACGCATCCCATTTTTATTATTCTTTCTGACATTACGAACTTAATGTTTTGTTTTATTGAATCAAATTCGAAGCGTCAAATACTTCCATATATAATACTTTTTTATATTTTTTTATAATGCAGTTTTAAGCATCTGTCAAGCACATTGCTAACTATAGCTTTGTTTTTAGCGATTTTCAGTTTTATAATTAAGAAACAATGCTTGATGTTCTATTTGTGATTTGTATTATTATTTGAGTGCCACGAATCCATTTCTTTGTTATTATGATGTACCTTGACTAGAAAGATTATGGCAATTGAGAATACGTCATGTTCGCTTAAATCTCTCTAACGTCGTGTAAATTGTCTAAATGGCAGTGATGATCGAGGCGCCAGTGTTGGATCATTGGGTTCCTAACAAAATATTTGAGCTGGATGGTGCGTCGTTGGTTAGGATGGGTCATCTCATTAGAACGGGTATTAACCAAAACTGCATATCTTCAATTTAATGTATAAAATAAATATGAGTAATTACATGATATTTGAGTTTTATATTATGGCCTGGTTATCCGGCCCTGTACGCCTTTGAAAGGCTACCTCCGCCACCCCAAATTGCAGTGCGACGAAATTAGTAACAAAGCTATGTGAAAGCGCTAAGTAGGTACTATCGTCATCATCTCAGCCGTAAAACGTCCACCGTAGGACATCGGCCCCCAATTTGGAGGGCTTTGCCATAATCACCACGCTTTACAGGCGGGTTGGCGATCGCAGTATGGTCGCTGCCCATTCTCTAGTAAGTCTCTTAGTCGCCTCTTACGGGAAGAAATGGGGTTTCTTACTCGTTTTCACTTATATGTTGATTTAAGAGTGTCCTTGGAGTTTCAAGCTCGTTCTTGTCCGTAATGATCTACATTTTGGAATGGGCACTAGCTTCAATTTTCTAACTAATCACCTGTTTGTCAATTCTAAAGTGCTTGTATTAGGTTTAATTGAAATAAGTACTTTGGTTTTGAGATCATTACTGACATCGCTGAAGGAAATCGCCAAAGGTTCTTGAAGGAGCGTGGTGACCACAGCTCGCCTTCTCTGCATGAGCTGAGGGCCCTCGCCCTGCACTAGGACAATAAAAGACTGGTATTGAAATGACACTTACGTGTTCCCCTGTTCACAATAAGCGAAGCGGTCAAGCTCAGCTAGGAAGACCTTCATTTGGGCCACTTTCACTTCGGGCCTCTTCGGGTTAAACAGCAGGTGCGTGGTGGCTACCACCAGTGGCGAGTTGGGCAGTGCATACGGCATCAACTTCACCATGATACCGACGTTGTCCCGGTTCAGCATTGTAAGCTCGGGTTGGTGAAATTCCACCTGTGGACAAGTTTTTTCGGTTAGTTTCACCAATATATTGCGTAGAACTAATTAACAAGGGTTTTTCGCCATTCACCCACAAAGTTAAACTAACTATGTACTACTAAAACTAAGTATTGTTTCTAAAAAAAAATAAAAAACCCATCTTTTAATGCAGACGAAACAAAAGGAGTATAGTAGAGCAATGGCTCTTTCTACAAAAGGCCTTTCCAGATCTGGCCCTGCAGTATTAGACTCACATAAAATTGTAATAATAGATTGTTTGGACTTTAAAAGATACCCTGACCTCCGAGTTTGTTTCGGCATTTCTCTCAGGGAACAGTCAGCTAGGAAATGCCGGCGTCATCTAGTTTTAAAAATGTTGTAGGTACTCCTGAAAGGGTCGAGCCGTAGGTACTTCCATAGGCAAACTGCCCCCGATAGGAACCTATATCGTAACCTATGTTATATTGTAGAGGGAACTAATAGTAGTTTACCGAGTAGGTATTAGCTCTATATCTTATTTAATTGAGGAGCTATTTGAAAAAAAGTGTCCGGAGATGACTTTTTTTAAAGTGACATATCTGTGTTAATTTTAAAGCTAGGAAAATAAAACAAATTTCAGTATTTATATGACATTTTATAGTTTATTTAATAGCAATTTTCTATGAGCCAGTTGACAGCGATTCTTGAGTTTTTCTGAGGGTGTTCTTTTTTTGTTACTCGATATTTAGTTTCAAGACCTTTATTGCCGTATTCAGTAGGTATTTGTCTGAGTGATCATGCGATGTCTCTTTGTAAACCTAGCAGCCTTTATAGTTGGCAGGGCCATAACACAGAGCACATGTAGCTAGTGTGTTTCTGTCTTGTTTGGGGCAGTCTGAGGTACTACGCCCTTACCCACATTTAACGCATCGGAACGAACTCACCGAACTGCCATCGCTAGCATTTGACTATGAATTTTGATTTTCGAGGTCTTTTTATTTTAATTCGTTGATGAAAAATGTACTGGATGTTTATGATGGCTGTGTTGTTAACATTTGACTCTAAGTTAAAAAAGAATAAGTTCGAAGTTTTTTTGTTGACTCCAAAACACGCATTTATGATCTCGCCACGGACTTTGTTCCCTGTCTTCTCTATTTCTTCCTCTATTATTTTATGAGGTGTGGTGTAATGCACATTTTATTTTTTCTTTTCTGGTAAAAGTGAAGTGGTAAAAACCTTTAGATCTAATTAAGGCGATGACTTTTAAATAAATTTCTCTCGATCTTGTTTCTCAATTCGGTAGTAAGAATTGTTGATTTAATAAGTTGTTAAAGAATTGTTGATTTAATAAGATTAATAAGTAGGCAAACAATCAAAAGTTTATGATAATGTATAGTGGGCAGGTCGGGCAAACTGTTTCTGGGTTATCCTATGTATTATTTCACACTAGCAGCCCGGAGTTTGTACTTGTGCCCGGCAATAGGCTCGTCCCTTATTACACGGGACTAAAACATACTAGGCGAAATGTGTGTGTACCATAGGTACACTCTGCCCAACCCATCGGGGAAACAAGGCATGACATTATGAAACCACAGCATCAACGTTATAGAATCCCAAAACAGAATTTTATCGGAATTCACCTATCATCCGACATGACGCACATCAGATAACAGAAGAGCATAACATACAATAGCATACATTTATCCGTAGATAAAAACTACATTCACATTTAAATTTGAGGGCACATAATAAGTACTATTACATACAGCGATAGATAAACATCCGCGAATGAGCCGCGCTGATAATCAGAATAAGAAAAGTTGCGCAACTTGGTGACAATGGTGCTAAAAATCAACTTACAACTGAACCAGTTGTCTTCGCAATTGAATCGAGGTCGCGGCTGAATACAAAGGTGATGTCAAATGTTATTCCTGGAGTTTGCATTGTCAGTTTTGGAACACAACATTCTGTGGAAAATATACACACGATGGTGCCCTAGTTTCCTAATGAACTCAGTGACCTGACACACAAGTATAGGAATAATGCGCATAGCATACATACGTGAGTCACACTAAATGTTTTAAGAAAATAAAAAAACTGAATGATGTTAAAGCCTGTTAATATTTGTCTTGCATTTCGAATTAGTCTCCGTTCCTTTCTAAGCATTTTCACATTTGATGGAACCATTGACTGAAGCAGTGAGCCCACTCTTCTTTAGGGATCCTTTGAACGCCTTTCTCAAACGCAGACACGGCATCTTCAGGGTTCATAAAACGAATTCCTCTTAGTTCATCTTTTATTTTTGGACATAGAGTAGTCACAAGGTGCCAGGGCAGGACTGTAAGAAAGATGCCTCACTAACTCCACAAGAAAACTGTTTCTTAGCAGGACCCTTCTCCACCACGACAAAGCTCCAACTCACTCCGCCAGGCGAACTATCGAATATTGGTCTGTGGAAGTTGTGAAGTTAGTTAGTCATCTTCAAATTGTTACGAAATCAACACTGACACGCGGTTTATTGGTAAAATCCGCACTTAGAACTGTCTGCGGATTTTACCAATAAACCGCGTGTCAGTGTTAATCCCGTAACAATTTTAACACTGACAGCTCTTGAACGCGGCTTAGATGTGCTGAATACGTTCAGTTTCTTTGGTGAAATTCTACCTAAGTGCCTTGTGTGTTTGTACTTACAGCGACATGCGACACCAGCGCGAACATCGAGTTCTTGAAGTAGATGGCGCAACCATCCAGCCGGTGTCCAGTCCTCTGCTTGAATACCTTGGAGTAACCCATCTGCTCAAACCTCGAGAAGAAAGTATCTAAGTGCGTCACTTGTACTTCTTGTAGACATAGTATCTGAAACACATGAGTATTCAAGTTATTACTCCCAATCGGATCAGCGAAAATGATCGCAACATGGCGATATCGATCCTGGCTGCAGCTCCAGGTCGTGTTTACCAGTTAAATGTAAGGGTCATTGTAACTTAATAAGTACAAATTTACAAAAATAAGCTTGCTAGATTTGACCATAGCATCAAAGCTCTCAAAATACACGAAAATTGAAGATGATAAGAAAATCGTTTTTTTTTACTTTTGACTTTTATTATTTAAAACCAAGTTACCGGGACAGGTGAAACTAAATAAAAGCTTGTTAAACATATTGTGACTCAGAACGTACATCGGGTGACAAACTGATGATTTCATTGAAGAGCCGAGTAGCCCTGGTGCTCCACTTGATATCGTACGGCCAGCATGCAGTGTACAAGTAGGGGTGGCATTCCACCAGGTACTGAGCTAGCAAGTTGTAGGACAGCACCTTGAACCTTATTGATGGACCTGCGGAAACCAGTCCTTCCGTAAGCAGTGACTGTGGTCAGCTTTTTCAATGCAGCTTCAGAAAATTTCTATATTAGTACAAGGACAGTGTACAATTTAAAAAAAATTCATCGTAAATTCAACGGTTCATAGAATACTTTCCGTGCCAATAGTCTCCGAGTAAATGGCTGCGTGACATACGGACAGGACATTTGAATAGTTCGCCATTTGGCTATGTAACCATAAAAAATCGTATTGAGTCTCACTCGAGAATAATAACATGGAAACGTCGAAAATTTGTGACTTCTACCACGACGCACTCACTGTGTCAGCGGGCAGTGCCAGTGCCTGTTCCTCAGTATTGGAACAATTTTAGGCTACACAAGAAATCATTTTAGAAAAATCTGACTGACGTTCTAAGTTGAATTGGAACTTAGATTGAAAGGAAAACAATACACACCTTTGCTATAATTTCGGGCGACTGCCACAGGCTCCCACATCCTGAAGTTAGGTGGTATAGTAAATGACAGCTTGCCCCCGTTGAACGCGGCTGTTGACGTGATTGGCTTCCACGGATTATAATTTGCAGTTGGTGTACTGAACAATAAATAAATAATTAGAACCATTTAATTAAACATCATATTATTTATAACTAACACAATATCAATAATTGCGTCCTAAAGGCGGGTTTCCTCGGTTTCGGTATATTTATTTCATTAATTAAATCGGTCAAACCAATTTAAAAAAAAACTCACTCAGTATAAGAAAAGAAATTATAAAATCTAGATAAAACCATAAAACATAAAAATTTACAATACTTTAATGAATCCTTCTCACAGTACTCATGACAAAATCTTCGTCCATTCATCCGCAAACATATCGTTTAGAGGATTAGAATCCAACGCAATGAACAAACTCATTATCTCACACTCAAATAAGATCGTTTGATTCATTAAGAACCGGAGATAAGTTATAAAGCAATAATTAGAGTTTTAAATGGAAGTAGGGTTTCGTAACAGGCTTTGAAATATAAAATAATTCGAGATAAAACCTTCGAAATGAATGTTTATTTTCAGCGATACGCAAAAAAGTAGGGATTTATTCCTCATAAAAAGTGTTAAATAAAAATAAATGAAACACTGTTATATATTGTTTTCATTTATTCGATTCCATAACAAATGTGTTCGGCTGACTTTGCATTGTATCAGCCCATGCAATGCCCATGCTCTCAGATTGACCACAAAAGCAACACGAACTTCACGTGTTTGCAAGAACTCTGAACGAATGGTACAGTCAGTGCATTTATCTGCATTCATAGTACATGTGGTCACGTCTTAAACCTGTAAAACACATTTTATTACGACATATCAGACAGCAAGAATTACTGCGAATCGTCGAGTCCAATATTCGACCTCCGGGTCGAGCAACTGGGTGTTTCCTAATAACATTGCCGAAGTGTGGGTATCTTTAACCTCTGCCTATGAAATAGTACTCCTTCGTATTCTATGGTGGTCGGTATCATTGTTCAGGAAAAAATGATTACTTAATGGATAGTTGAAAAACATACTTACCGGTCTATCGTGATGCGTTCGCCGTAAAAAAGCCAGTTCAACGTTAATCGGTAACAAAATCCCAATTAATTGGTGGTTGAATTAAAATTATTAATAATTTGAATTCAACCACCTATTTTATTTTACATCTGACAGACAGATAACAGTGTCAGTCAATAAAAATATAGGGGGAAGAGGTTTTATGACAAACAATAAAAACTTTGCATTCATTAAATAAGGTCGGAAACTTAACCATCACAGATCTATACTTAAAGAAATAGATAACTTGGAAGTGTAGGTGGTTACACACTTGTTCAGGTCGGAAAACAGCAACGAAAGAAATCTCTCTGTACCTAGTCTACTTCCCGACTATGCTGAGGTCAGCTTCCAATATAACCAGATGCAGCTGGAGTAATGCAACGAGAGTCGATTCAAATTTCAGTTTTTATATCATAATTTGCCTACGTCTAGGATTCCCGTTTTGGACCGCAGCGTGGTGTTTCGTATTACGTCGGTTCGTTTAACGCCTAAAAATTATTTTATAGTCACTGACTAAACCGATACCGTCACAAAACCAAACATGCATGCACAGATTCTATGAGTTGAGTTTCATAGAATAAAAAGGGGTAAATAGCCGTCTTTATTATTTTTATGGATGAGTTAAAATAATACGGGATCATTTTTATTTTTCTCCTTAGGTACTTCTAGTCCCATGCGACCACCACTATAAATTGCGTTTCACTTTTTTGTATTTAGCTGATTGATTGCACTTGACTAGGTAAACATCACACTTTTGCTATAACTCTGTTCCTCACATTGTTTTTATTTTTGTGTTTTCAACTAATTACAATATAGGTACATAGGTAGGCTTAACTCCGAAACTGTTATTAATGAACTGAGCATGTTAGGCTGGGCAACTTTTATAGATAAAGAAAGTAGGATGAATTTATACGAG
Organism: Aporophyla nigra; assembly: GCA_947507805.1. Taxonomy (NCBI): domain Eukaryota; kingdom Metazoa; phylum Arthropoda; class Insecta; order Lepidoptera; family Noctuidae; genus Aporophyla; species Aporophyla nigra. The sequence continues at coordinate 2,668,938 of OX382291.1, read as the reverse complement.
TCAAGCCATGTTTATTTTTGTGACCTGTGAGATAATCAGACAAGACTAATTTGAAAGAATCACACCGACAGCGAAAAAACACTACAGATTCATAATACAGCTGATAACCTTAAGGTTTTTTTTTTTTAGAATCTTTTAAAATGATATGCTGATATAATTAAATGTGATCATGATATTGTATAATTTGTGTAATTAAATAAGTATACCGTGTAATAGCATATCGTAAAAATAATAGGTAATTACAAAAATTATACAATATCATGATCTAGCTTTTCCCCATTATGTTGGGGTCGGCTTCCAGTTTAACCGGTTGCAGCTGTTACTAAAATAAGTAATAAGCTGTCCAAATCTAATCAGCTTTTCGCAAAATTTTGTCGAGTTTTGCGAACATAAATGTATGAAGCAGCAATTTTTTTTTTTTGTCTTTACATTTTACTTATAAGCAAAGTTGATTATAATGATAACTTCAATAATCTCTTTTCAGGTTTACAATTATTTCAATGGTATAGAATCATTTAAACTCACTTTGCAAGAAGCTAATAAATATTTAATGAATGTAGGAAAAATACTTGCGAGTGTGAATCTCAAAAATATTTAAAAAACGAAAAGACATTTTAATTTTGTTTCTTTAAACTTTTCCCCTCACACGAACGAGTGCATCCCATCCACCCCGGTCGTCCCGTCCCATTAACGGGGTGGTTAGGAAAAATTGTTGCATTGACCCCGGTAGAGCCAACCCGGTCGTTTAACGGGGTGGATGGCACAGATCTAGTCTCATCTACCCCGGTGTGTTTTTAATGAGGCGGACAGCACAGATTGAGTAGCATACGCCCGGTATAGAGATTTTTCATTTTCTTCCACATTTTGTATGTCAGCTAGAAAACGCTTTATGTATTTGAAGTACCAGGTGGTCATAACTCTGTAGGAGTTCACCTAACCAGTTGTGTCAGCTAGAACACGCCTTATGCCTTCGAAAAACCACGTTGTCATAACTGGGTAGGAGCTTGCTAAACATAGGAGTGTCAGCTAGAAAACGCTGTAAGCCTTCGAAGTACCAGGTTATCATAACTTGGCAGGAGCTTACCAAATAAAAGAATGTCTGCTAGAAAACGCTTTATGCCTTCAAAGTACGAGGTTGTCAAACTTGGTAGGTTCATTACAACATTTATTAATTCTGAGGCGGTACGCAGTTCACTGGGTCAGCTAGTTATTGGTATAAAAATAAATATGAAATGTTATTATAATATTTAATATTCTCGAAAATGTTATGTCACTTTTTTATATAGATTTTTTATTTCTCATTTTTTATTATTAACCATGGATTTTACCATCTAAAATTAGAGACTAAAATGTTCATCACTAGTAAGCACTAAGAAACAAATACTGGAACATTAGTACTTTCCACTAATATTACACCTATTAATAATTCATTTGATTTATTATAACCACAGTTTCGTTTCATAACTTTCATTCACTCTCCATTGATCAGTCTTCATTTAAAATCAGTATTATTGAAAATAATACGATACGTAGAAGTAAAACCACTATAATCACAGTATTTCCAGGAAATGTGTGTATTTGTCCATCCATACATTCTAATTGTTTTTGTTGTATGGAGTTGTACACGTATAAGTAAAGATTTCTGTAAACGATTACACGAGGGTTGATTCCGATAAACTTTGAACCGGAGTATATGCAGTGCCTTAAGAATTTCCACAAAGTTCGGTTTTTATTACTCTAGCTTTGCCCGCGTCACCGCGTGGATTTCGGTCTGATAATAACACAATTCGCGTTTCGTACTTTTTTATTTATAAGACGTAATTTTTAGCTAAACACATTTCTCCTATTCTCGCCTCTTGAAACAGTACCGGCGTATGTTACTCAATCTATGCTGTTCGCTTCGTTAGAAACACTCCGGAGTAGATGCGACTAGATCTGTGCCATCCACCCCGTTAAACGACGGGTCGGCTCAAACGGGGTCGCTGCAACAATTTTTCCCAACTGCCCGGTTAATGGGGCGGGACGACCGGGGTGGATGGGATGCACTCCACACGACCCCTTACATTTCAACAATCCAAAAAAAAAACTCTAAGCTACCTATAAAATAAGTAGGCGTTTCTGAAGGTTTGCAACTAAATATTAACGATTCATCAAGATTTATCTGAGTAATGGGAATCGGAGTTGCCTCTAATAGTAGTTACCTATGAACATTAAACAAGGATACGATCTATAATATGTATGTATTTAGAAATATATAAGTATGTTTATCAGTTCTCTGGTTACCATAGTACAGGCTCTGCCTAGTTTGGGATCAGATAACGTTGTGTTGGTTGTCCTAAGATATTATTATTATTCCGTTTATTTCTTTATATACATATTAGTTACATTTTTAAATATTTTTAGAAAAATAAATTTACAACAAAAAACATTTAAAAATATAAAAAATAGTGGACCTCCGGTAGCGGGAGCAGGGTCCAAGCTACCGTTGGTTAGGGCTTCAGAGACAGGAACCTCCTCACGATGCGAGCCGTGTCAAGGAGTACTGCCTTCTGGATCAGGCTCTTGATCCAACCGCCTAACGATAGCCTCGACAGGTGTTGGTCGAGGGTATCGGCCATCAGCCCATTAGCTGATACGACAATCGGCACAATGACAGCAGAGTCATTGTGCCGATTATTATTATTATATATAAAAAATATGAGACACCCTTTAAATATCTCGAGGAAGTAGAAGCTATCTATCAAACGAATCATTCTCACTTTAAACGACAAAGTCAAAATAATGTTAAGTTTGGTCATTCATTTCATTACTAATTTAATTATGTTATTCATTTAGATTTCTTCATCACAATAATATTATTAAGTACAGATATAAAATGAACACAAATCATTACTTGTCTGTATGAAATGGTGAAAAGCAATGAAATCTAATCATTTTGTGTCAATTTAGACAAGATAAAATAGAAGTAAAAAAAGTAATGATCATTCATTCAAATTCAGTGCTGACCGTACTACACATCCCTGTACGACATCATAAGGAAACCCGCCAATCTATTTCACAGAGGAAATAAAAAATGTAATTAAAATATTCTAATGACTTACACTTCAAATTCCCCTCCATAGCTTGCATGGTTAAGTGATGGATAAAATTGGTCACTCATTGGCTTGTTTTTCTTGCACTTATTAAAACCCAAAGGCGGGATTTTGATCTTCAAGCGCTTCTTCCCGTGGCCGTGTTGTAGCAACTGAAGGTTCGAATGGAACTGTGCAGTTAGGTTTATGTCCGCGCGCCCCGCACTACATGTCTTCCGATCACAATGCAAATGCGAGAATCTCCTCACATGTGTCTTGTTAACCTTCTCACATGTAAACCCTAAATATCTGTAAAAACTATTCGTCAATTTCAGCATAGCTTTCTATGGATATGTCTTACATTTAAATTAATCATAATAAAATTTCCAAACTAGCCTAGCTACATAAAGATACATAAGTGCGTTCTATACATGCATTACTAATATCCTCGATGCGCTACAGTTATTCTTAATATATTTATTTTATTATTGTTGACATGAAATTTGCTCTGTAGTTAGTTTTGCATCCTGAAACAAAATCATTATAAGTTGAAATATTTTGTAGTTTTAAATCGTCCCCCAAATGGCAGCTTACAGATGGTAAAAACGGACTTTATAATAATAAAATAAAAAAATGGATATGTTGCCACAATTATAGCTGTATTTAACATGCAAAATATCAAAAAATAAGACCCAAAAAACCAGAAAGCTAACGATAATCTGTCAACTAAGGTGTATACCTCAATAATATAATAACTCAACATTCAGATTAAAATCACTCTCAATAGGCATACACAATTATTTTGACAATTAATTTCATGCAAACAATTTGTGTCCTTGATGAGGATACTAAATTTGGAAACCGACCACAACATTGGAGAAAAGATAGACAGATGACAATGATGACGGTATTATATATACGCTGTTTTCTTTTTATTAATTATTATACGGATTATTCAAATATATCATCATCATTATTATTATATAATAGCTTTGCCCTGCGGTTCGCCCGCGTCATTTCGCAAAATATCCCATGTGGCAAATGCTACCTATAAAATCAGTGTGCCTTTCGTCCACCGTTTTTGCGCCCATGCGAAACATGTAGGGACAAAAATTCTTCGATGTGTACATTTTTATTATAATTATGACGAATAGAATTACACGATATTTATTTAAAACGTTAAAAGTATTTACTTTAAGTCAACGTGTAAATAGTTGAGAGACCGACCGAAGTTCCGATTTGGGTCCGTTTCGACCCAAAAACTGGTGCCGGTCGCTCGTAGTTTCGATTTCGGAAAAAAAATCGGGTCTACCGAAATTGGCATACTTGAGGAAACGGTTGTAGTAGATTGCTATATTGAATGTCTTATATGAGCCTAAATGAGGCCATGTGTGGCCTATCTAAATAAAATTAATAATATTGGAGCCAAGGGTTAACATGATTCCTAAAAGAAAAAGAATATATATAGATTAAGAGATTTGGGCACTAAAGAAGAAGAAAAATATTTTATTTTCTACAGTTACAATTATTTGGAATCTGGGCTTCTGTTTTTCCTTATTACTGAAAACTAAGTACATAAGTAAGTAGTTAGGCCACTCTGCCTCTCATGGCCACAATTATAAATGATTTATGACTGTGACTAGTGCGTATTAAGTTGTTATGGAAACATAATCAAGGAATTTCTTAATAGTTGTTTTGAGAAACGATCAGGATTGAGTCTTTTAGTGGAAAATACGCGTACTGACGTCGTATCAGTTACCGACCGTTTTACCTATTCGGTTCCGGCTAAAAATCGTATTTCAATCGGACTCAAAAATTCAATCATATTAAGGACTAACCTCCACATTCTGGTAAAACATGGTACTAGTAATAATACATTCACAAATGTGACCTTATGGAAATCTCAACCAGTATTTAGAGGAACTAGTAGTTTTGTATATCTGATGATAAAGACGCCATTGAGGGAAGGAAGAAACAAGGAAACCATTGAATGAATTTTGTAAACTATGGTATGGGAAAGAGAGATAACTAAGATGATAACTGGCTGAGGTGCATGAAAGAAAATGAGAAGCAGCTCCAACCATCATCATCAGCCTACCCTTCTCCCAACTTATGTTGAGGTTGGATTCCATTCTAATGCCAGTACCCTGGAGCGACTGCGAATCTGACCTCCTAGATAACACTATCCTTTGGTAATACTAGATGTCAGACATTCGAGCTTCTGACAACCCATTATGACTATCAAAGATAGTCACAAGTGACAGCTGTGAACAAACAACTTTATGTGCTTTCCGAGGCACGGTAAGGTCTACGTAAAGATGGTCACCCATTCACGGATCAACCATGGCAAGTAAAGCTTAACCTGTTTGATAGACCAATGAGGCTATTATTAGTAAGCCAAAAGCCCTTCAAGCAGCACCAACCACAAATAAAAAATTATGATAGGATCAATAGGATGGTGATTATCACACTCATTTCTTTGAAAAGTATTTTATAATTGTTAAAGATTATGGCTGTCTTTTTGTCAGAACCCCAACTATGATCGAATAGGTAATTTTAATTAAATTTACTATGATAGCTTAGTAAATGAGTCATATTTGTACAAAAGTATTATTATACTTCTGAATGACTGATTTCATTTTACAGAAACTTTATTTACTATGCATTTGCACCAAAAAACATATTATATTAAACAAATCTCATAACTTATTTTATTGAATTTGTGTTGGTACATCATCATCAGCCTATATTGTTCCCACAACTGGGACACAGGCCTCCTCTCAGTGAGAGTGAGTAGCCCGTAATCTACCACCCTGGCCCAGTGCAGATTGGTCGATGTCACATGTTTTCGAATTTTTTGTTTAAGAACATGCCGGTTTCCTCACAATGTTTTCCTTCACCATTTTGAGAGCAGTAGTGATGAAATTAATTACACTGAGTAAAGCGCCTGCCTGGGTTCTAACCCCCGACTTACAACTCGTAAGTCGGGGCCAATACCACTGGGCTACCACTGCTCTCACATGGTCTGTACATGCAACTGAGTAATTTTTTTGGCAGCATCCAAGATAAGATGCATTCACCATGAGTCCATGACTAAAATCCTATTAGATGGACATATTTTTTTAAAGATTTGACTAGTTTGATGTGTGAAAATCAAACTAGTCAAATCTTTTACCGATGTTTCTGCAAGTCTCCCAAGTTGTCTATAGCTTACATTTAGAGTTTTCCAAATAATTTGTAAAACATTGAAAAAACATGTTGCAAGTTATAAATATAAACTTTATGTTACAATATTGGTTTATAAAACGTCAAAACATACTGAATTGTTTAAGAAGTTTTGGTGCAACAAGTTATGTGATTGAGTTTTCCACATATTTATAAGTGACTGTTACGCTAGTGCAAATGCACAGTAACTGATTGTTTATTCCACAGGGTCTTATATGTATCTTATTTCATACAGGGCCCTCCTTTCAAAGCAGCGTGATCGTTTCATACAACTCGGAATAGAAATGTCTACTAGTTCTTAATAGTAATAGATAAGAAAAGAAGCTATGGCCCAACTATGATAGGGCAAACAAGTATCATAATAAAACAAACATCTTTGTTTCATATTAGATAACAACTAAAAAACGGAATTAAACAAACTATGACAAAATATATTCTGGTTTTAACTAAATATTTTGGTTGGCAAGATAACACAATAACAATAAAACATGAAATTATTGAAAAAATCGGTGCACACCCATTGTTCATAACATATGTAGATGTCTTCCTGACCAAACTTAGTGAAATAGACATTTAAAATATGTATTTCTATTTAACCAACAGTGCATTATGTATTATTATATAACTTTATTTCATCAAATACAACACACAAACAAATCGTTGGAAATGCGAAAAAACATTGCCGGAATATTTATTTATATATTTAAACTTGACGGAATAATTGAATGAAAACAAAAGTAACTTACATGCATACAAACAAAACCATAGCATTTAATGGCAAAGAGCAAAAACCATGACGGACACCAAAAAACTACTGTAAAAAAAATACATTTTTACTGACCCACCGACCTTTTAATATTGTATCTTCGTATCTCGTCTGTCAACACGCCGCTGTCATCAAGATGGAGGCTGGATCGATCGAGTTCGGAATTAACTTGGTCAGTCGCCATAGAGTATTTATTAAGCACTAAGGTTCTTGGCAGACAAGCATGTGTAAATTGTTCATAATTTAAAGGAGAATGTCTAAATGTTTTTTGATCATATAATGCTGCCCAATTAATTATTCAATAATCGCAATTATCAATACAATAGGAATGAGCCTGTCATGGCCAAAAGTAGTAAAATGTTATGTAGTTTAAATTGAATTCGTCCTGTTAGGTTATAAAATAATATATTAAATTGTAATGTTGTCTTAGTCGATTATTGGGACTTTTAATGGATAATACTAGCAACACTAGTTTGAAATAACGCGGTTCTGAGACAACGGTTGAGAACACGGGGTGGCGTGGCACTCGATTTATTCGCTCGGGGCCAGCATCGCAGACGGTCGTGTTATGAGTGGTTAGCAATGTAGGGTACATTGGTGACCACCTCTTTATGTAAGTTCTGTTACTATAATATCTTAAATATTAAGTACTTATAACATTGTAAAACAATTATTAAAGAGTAGCGATGGGGTTTCTTGTCCTTCTTCTCCAACCGCCATTTCTCTTTGGAACGGACAACTAGAGTCAATTCTATTTAAAGGTGTGCCTATTGGAAATAAATGAGGTGTGTGGTATACCTTTAAATGATACAATATGTTACGTGTTATTTTCCTTACCCTGTAATACCTATAAGTCAGTTTATAGTTTGAGATTATCGAGTAATGACTCTTAGATGCATTTGGGTACCCATCCATAAGTTTCTACTTTGATGTTAAATATATTAGGTATTCAATAAGTTGTTTTAGAGCAAGGGTACCCAATTTTATAACAGTACTAATATTATAAACTACCTCTTGCCCGCAACTCTTCACTCGTATTCAATTTACAATAGGACGATCAATAAGGGTTGTACTGTGCTTATATTAATATAATTCAATCATTATTCAAAAGACACGTGCCGCTATCTATTATCATAATAAGCGTTATTGTTGTTTCCTCAAGAACAGTACAGCGTAGCAAAAAAGAGTCTTGAAAAAGCGCCTAGGCGCCTGGGCACCTGTTTGCAGGTATGGCCACCCCGTATACTAGGACTAAAAGTGATACTTGGTGTTTTAATAAACAAACATGAAATCCCGGGAATTGTCAACAGAAAAGGCGTCGCAAATAGTAGTGAATAGCTATGTCTTTAGAATAGAATCTGTGGTCTTATATGTAAATCTATGGACAAAGCGTTAGTTAAAATCAACACACTCCGACGACCCAAGTATAAAGATACACGATTTTTTCATTGAATCGATCTTCTAGATCGTTATGGACCGTAACCTCGTGAATCGATTCACGAACATAATCATATTTTATTGAATCGATCTTACCCGATCTCGGAAGATCATATCGATCATATCGTAATTTTATAATAATAATGAAAAGCACAGTATGGATGCAAAATAATTTATTTAAACTTAATCTACTCTAATAGATCATTATAAAGTGTGCCACGGAAGCCGTCGTGACAGATAGGCCTAATAACATATAAACTTTTCAAAAATAATAATTTAGACAAACGCACTGGATCTAGCCTATTACAGCTATGGAAGTATGTGTATGTAATATATAAGTATGCGAGCTAGAGAAAACAGACATTCAGAAGGGAATGCTAACATGCCCCACAAGTTTAGTTCGTACGGTACGTTGCTTAGGTTATAGTTAATACGACGACCCTATAGGAGTAAACAGTTCGATCTGGGCGAAGATTGTATCCTGTCCGATTTTTTTAATCGATTCACTAATGAATCAATAAATCGTATGGCCATGAATCGATCTTCTAGAAATTCGTTTCTGATCGGGATCCCCCTATTATGGTACAGTGGAGCATCGATTCGTTTTTTTTTCGGATAATCGAACTGCCAGACATATATTTATGTACAGGTGAAAGAAAACCTTATGTTTAGATATATGAACAGATTGAAGAGCTAATGAGAAGAACTGACTCAGTCACATTTTATAGCTAACTTAACAATATTTCTCACACATAAATAATTGATTTTAAAAGGAAATATGGTATGTTATCGATATTGGGATCGTCATCTCCATAAATATTAGGTTGGGGAAAAAGTCTTTTCGCATTATAGTATGTATGAACTTGTAATAAAATCTCTTTGGCTATACTATTTGTATCTGGCTGGTTTTGGTATCATTGAAAGTTTAAATTTTAAAGAACATAATTCCAAATTCAAATTAGGAAAATGTGTGATTTTCATTTGTTTTTCGTACCGTCAAGATGAGTGAATCTAATGAAGAAATTCGATACATTTTAAAATTTTACTACAAAAAAGGTAAAAATGCAACGCAAGCCGCGAAAAAAATTTGCGATGTTCGCGATGTTTATGGACCTAGTGTGCCTAGTGTAGTGTCTGTGAGAGTAGCACAAATTTGGTTTAAGCGTTTTCAATCCGGAAATTTTGATGTCAAAGATGCACGTCGCTCTGGTCGCCCTATTACGGATAAAATGGATGCCATTTTTGAAAAAGTGGAGCAAGATAGGCATACCAGTAGTTACGACGTAGCTGAAGAACTGGAAATTGACCACAAAACAGTTTTGGCGCATTTGAAAAAAAACTGGGTACACAAAAAAGCTCGTCATTTGGGTACCTCACGAGCTCACTGAAAGAAACCTAATGAACCGTGTACTCATTTGTGATTCTTTATTACGACGTAATGAAACCGAACCATTTTTGAAGAAGCTGATAACTGGTGATGAAAAGTGGATCACGTATGACAACAACGTGCGAAAAAGGTCGTGGTCAAAGGCCGGTCAGGCTTCACAGACTGTGGCGAAACCCGGGTTAACTCGCAACAAGGTGATGCTGTGTGTGTGGTGGGATTGGAGAAGGGCATTATTCATTATGAGCTGTTACCACCAGGCAAGACCATCGATTCTGAACTCGACTGCGAACAACTGATGAGATTAAAGCAAGAAGTTGAGAGAAAGCGTCGAAAGCGACATTGATCATTTTTATATATACAATGACATGAATATTTACTTTGTAAAGTATCATATTGTTTTAATTATTGTGAATGAGAAGACTATGTGGGTCTTTTTTTTTATTTTGCTTTCTTTCTTTCTCAGCAATCATGATCTGGCAGTTTGAGTATTTTATGTGGCCTACCCGAATGTCCTTTCTTTGGTATTGTTCGTCACAGCGTTGGGCTCCTTATGTTCCGAGTTGAGCTAAACGATTAGTGACAAATGCTTGCACTGACTGAACAGGTCCACTCAATCTGTGTGGTTCTTTCCTCAAAAGACCATTTCAGTCACCAATCTACATGGTCTTCACATGTTGTGACCAATATTATGTCTGGACTTTTAAAAGAGACTGTGACCTCTGAGTTTGTTTCGGCCTTTCTTCTCAGAGTAGTCAGTTAGGAAACGCCGAACTCATCTAGTTTAAAAAAAAAATATCATTGACATGTAAAAGTGTTTGTACAAACCTACTTTCAGAAATAAAATCATTTATCATTTATCATTTAGCGGCCGGAATTAATCAACAGAAAGGGTGTGGTTTTTCATCATGATAACGCTAGACCTCACACATCTTTAGCCACCCAACAAAAATTAAGAGAGTTTGGCTGGGAGGTGTTAATGCATCCGCCGTATAGTCCTGACCTTGCACCTTCAGATTTCCACCTGTTTCGGTCTCTTCAGAATTGTTTAGGCAGTGTCAGGTTAACATCACGAGAGGACTGCCAAAACCACTTGTCGCGGTATTTTGACCAGAAGTCCCAAAATGTCTATAGCAATGGGATCATGTCCCTACCTACAGGATGGCAAAAAGTTATCGAACAAAATGGTACCTACATACTTTAGTTAGTAAATAAACTTTATTAAAAAATGTTTTGAATTTTCTTAAAAAATGCGAAGAAACTTTTTCCCCAACCTATTATTACCCGATTCACATTCGCTTCTGCAGGGAACAAGTGGCTTAGTCATGGACAAAGAGTTATTCCCTATTAAATCCAAAATGCAGCCCAATTTTTTAAGTGACCCAGTGAGGTCTTGCTTTGTTTTAGATACGCGTATGGTAAAATGTGGATTTTTGTGACCAAAGCTAGTAAAAAATAAATTTGAAAAAATGTGACTTACCCGATTCTTCCTCTAGCCCTTCATATCTTTAATGACAAATAGTTTCTTTCACTCGGTATTTAGTTTATCAACTAACGGCTACTTGGGATTGACATATGAGTACATACAACTAACGGCACGCGTAGCTTGACCACCGTAGAAATGGATTTTGTCGACGGAAGATTAGACAAAATTACAGATTGTAGAAAGATTAAAGACAGAATTAAAGATTGTAGAAAGAGATTGTACCGTTTTATGCGGGCGTAGCATGAATTTTCTATCTCTATTCTACCAAAAATAGACAAAACCCATTTCTACGGTGGTCTTGCTACACGTGCTGTTTGAGACGACAATTTCGCGTGTATTTCTCATTTTATAAATATTAGTCTATGCGTGTGTGCTACAACGCGGGAGGAGGATAGCATGCGGGCGGATTAGTTCAGGTAAGCAGTCGTTCGGTTGATCGACGTTCGGGTAATCGACGCTCTACTGTATCCATACTAATATTATAAATGGGAAAGTGTGGGTGTCAATTTGTCCGTCTTTCACGGCAAAACGGAGAGACGAATTGATGTGATTTTTTAAGTGGAGATGGTTGAAGGGAAGGAGAGTGACATAGGCTACTTTTTGTCTCTTTCTGACCCCCACTTCCCTAAAATGGCAAAACGGAGCGACGAATTGATGTGATTTTTTAAGTGGAGATAGTTGAAGGAAAGGAGAGTGACATAGGCTACTTTTTGTCCCTTTCTAACTCCCCACTTCCCTAAAATGGGGCATGAAACGCGCTAATCAACTTTTTGATGTATGTATCGTCTTCTTATAAATCGATGAACGCCGGCTGCACGCACGAAATAGTTTGACTCATTGTCACGTTCCGCCTGAGCCGAGCGTACAAGCGAGAGCGTGGAACAAGCGATAAAGCGATGAAGCGCGATCAGCTTAAGCGTATGGCTTGTGATGCATCTATCTCTCTTCCACTACAAAAAATATTTGAACTGACGAGTGCAAATAAATGTTAATTTATCGAAAAAAAATTTTTTGTTAATTTTCAATTAAGTCCTTTGTATTATTTAAAATAATGATAATTTAGTTATTATAATTCAATTCAATTCATAAATGTATGTGATTTTTCATCAATATTTTCTTGTGACGTTATCACGTAAGATTATTGTCCTTAAACCGACATTACAGATAACCAATTTTTATTTTATTGTATATTATATCCTAGGGGATTACAAGCTTAGGAGCTTGTCGAAGGAAAAAAAGGATTGTGTGGTTTTTATGAAACCACGGTAAAAGTGAAACTTTTTTTCACATTATAGACATTTAACTAAAAAATTTTGGAATATATGCAATAGCTTCATAAAAAGACTTAATTTAATATTCATACGAAATAAGTTAAATAACAAATGCAAGCACTCAAAATTGAAATAAATCCATAAACAACAACATGCACCAGCGAGCGCCTTTCACTTTATCCCTACTCCACGGCCGACCGTCACACGACATGCAACACACAGACGAAAAAGTGTGAGACGATATAATAAAAGTTTCACTAGTAAAAAAAAGCAGAATGACATGACTTTTATATTTTGTTTTGTTTCTATTAGAAGACAACTAAAATACCTGTAATTAAAAATAATTAATTATTGTTATATTCCACATCTTAAGAACGATTTTTTAAAGTTTTATTTAAATTGATTGAACTCTTGTTATCATTCGTTCTTTACGCGAAATCGTTCTCTACCGCTACACTATTACTTTTATAGTCTTTTCGCCATAAGATGAGTTCCCTGACAGTTCTTGTCTGACAATTGTAGTGACGTGACCTAACGAAATATAATCGATTTTTTTATAATATCAATTCAGTTGGCAAAGAAAATGGAATCGGATTATCGATTTTAGATTTTCAAAATATTTTTTTAATAAACTGGTTATCCTACTTCCTACTAATATTATAAATGTGAAAGTTAGTATGTGTGTGTGTGTGGATGTTTCTTGAACTTTACAGTAATATAGCTTATACATCAGAATAAGACAGGCTACATAACATCACGGGAGCAGAGCAAAAACCTGACATAACACACTCGTACTGACGCGACGCGATCGCGATTACAAAATGGCCACTCCGATTCATCTATTTTTTTGTCGATTAGTGTATTGAGTAGTGGCAATCTCTATTGGCTGACGTTCCGTTCAACGCATTAGACATTTTTAAGATTTATACTTTTTTATTTTATTTACTTAATTTATTAACAGTTAATTATAACTACAATAATTTACTTAGTAATTTACGAAAGGCAATATTTTTTTATCATTTCTTTTTTAATTTTTTTGCCAGTTTATTTTTTATTCGTTTAAAGTAGTATGCTTGCGACGGAAAAAAATGAACTGTCAGGGAACTCATCTTATGGCGAAAAGACTATAGTATGGTATTAATATTATTATTTTTCTTGGAACTGTCAAGATTAAGAGGTCACGTCACAGACAGAGTACTATTTTAAAGCGGGAAATTAAGGTCGGTACTTCGGTCGTCACAAGCGCCGCAGAACAGAAAATAGAGCCACCATGCAGATTGATGACATCGAGTTAGACTCTAAGACCGACTCAGAAGTCTATAGTGAAGACAATTCAATATCCGACGGTGAAAACATGAGCGAGCATCTTAACAATGACGACGCTGTACTCGGCGCCGGACAGTCGCGTAGCCACACGATGATTCAACGAACAACCAAAAGAAGCAGTGAATCCTCAGCAGCATTAGCTCAAATAGACCTAGCATTGTCGGCAAACAAATTATTAGACGAAAAGATGAAGATACTGGAAAGAGATCTCGCCTTACGGCTGAATGAGTGTCGGGAAAAACTGAAACTGGTTCAAAGTAGTGTTGATGTGCAGAATGATAAAAATGAAACTTTCCGCTACATCAATTGTGGCCGACCTTACTTTAAGGACAACCAGAACTTTCCCGCTCCAGATAATGAAGTTGCTAAATTGGTAAAATTTCAGATGTATGATCTCTCCTTAGTCATTCCAACACCTGGCTGGACAGTAAAAGACAAGTCTCAATTTGTTAACATGATGCACAAATTGTCAATAGATATTAAAAAAAATGAGTTGTATAAAAAAATTACTACCTTAAAACATAAAAATAAATCAAAAAATGTGGAGAGAGAAATAATGGCCATTAGAAAGGAAATTGATAAAGTAAGTAAATTGCCTTTGTCTATGGTAGCTCTTCCGATAGATAAGGAATATGATTGGGATATGTTAGCAAACAATTTAAATAGAAGGTACACACCACAAGAGTATCAAGCCTTCTGGAAGTTATTCTTTCATCCTTCAATTAGCAAAAGTACTTGGAGCAAATGTGAACATGCAAACTTACAGGACATTGCTTGCCGACATGGTAGACAGGATTGGGATAAAATTGCTCTTGAACTAAATACTGGCAGGACTGGGTATCAGTGTTTCGTATACTATCGGACAAATATGTCCAACTCTTTTATTGGAAAGAAATGGTCTAGTGAGGAGATCACATACCTAAAAAGACTGATAGAATATTTCAAAGAAGAAAAATACATTCCATGGGGGAAGATAGCTGCAGCAATGGAAAACCGAACTAAAATCCAAATCTACGATAAGTTTATGAATCTCATTGAACAGAGGAAAGGCAGGTTTCTCCTAGAGGAAGATTCAGTTATTCTTAACTGTGTGGAAATGTTTGGAGAGAATTTTAGGAAGATGACTTCTTATTTACCCGGCCGATCTATGATCCAGATTCGAGAGAGATACCAAGTCTTGAAGCGAATGAGAGTGTCAGCTGTATGGACTGTTGAAGATGACAAGAAACTGATTCAATTGATGGCCAACCAAGAGACCCACATGAACTTTTCAAAAGTTGCCCAATATTTTCCAAACATAAACAGAACAAAAATTAGATCTAGATATCTCACATTGGTTAAATGGTTTAAAAAAAATCCTCATTTACAATTGGAACAAGCACCACTACAAGGCGCACGAAGTTTGAATAAGGGGGAAGCTAGAGAAAATCTGATACAAGCACTAGAAAAATTTAAAAAAATATATAGTTAACAAGATCCAAAAGACGGCTATGGAAAAGAAGCTTAATGAATCGTCAAATAACAGAGATTTAAATGATGCTATTGTTGTGTTTCTAGTGAATTATACATTAAAAGAAGCAAAGAAAACTCTAAAAAAAACCTATAGTTTTAGATCCTCAATATGTTATTTCATTAGAAGATTTAAATATTATAAGTCTGCACCAAACTATAATATATTTAAATGCATGTCTTAAAGAGTCCGCTTACAAAGACAGCACCTATGATAAAGACTATCCGTCTTTAGGAGATAATAATCAAGAAGTTTCTTAGTTAAAATGAAATGCTATATTCGGAAGCCAAAACCGACTGAGAAGGATAAAAACGCTCCTAATGTTAGGGGAACTCCTATGCTGTATCAAGGCATAAAAATGCTAATACAACAAAAGACTGTTTTGTCAACCAGTTCCTACAGTGATGTTATAAATCTATAATTTCTTAGCAAGCAACACTTATTATTACTAAAGAAGCTCATTGCTCAGAGTCTTGAATGTTGCTATGTTCAAATGGCCAGAGATCTTATCCAATAAATTGCCTCATGATGAACTTGATTCAGTAAGAAGAAATTTAAAAATTTGGATGTCACAGAAGCTATTGATGACCCACATGATCGACCTGGAGCGGGCTCAACGTGCGGTGCCTGCTACGATACCATTACGCTATCCCGAGTCAGCCTATCTCATCCAAGAGGATTGACAGATGCCCAGTTGTAGGTACCAGGAGCGTTTTCGCCAGCATACACTACCACTACGTTGCCCCACGTCTATACAACAAAATCGGCCAGGAAAAGGGGACCAGACTTCTAGAAAATTACGACTATGAAGAAACAGAAGATCTAATCGGTAGTGTTACATGATTCACACTCACATTCCTCACACACACCTCACACGCACACACACTCCACGCACACCCCCTCACATCTCACATTCATACGTACACACATTCCACACACACTTAGCCTCACCCTCATTAGTACGCAGTGATTAATTTATTCTGTTCTTGTTCTGATATGATTGTTATTATTCTGTTCTTTTATTATTATTATTTTTTCTCTTTTATGTTTGTAAACCTACCTCTAATGCATATCAAAGAGCTTTGGCTTTTTGGCTACAATGATGTCTGTAACCTGAAGTGAACAATAAATAACTATTGATCTAGAAGAGAAACTTGTAATTTCTGTAGAGGAGAAAATTGATATTCATACTGGTAAAAAGATACAAAAAAAAAACATTATGAATTCTGATTATTAACATGTTAATCAGCTCTGTATCTCTTAGTGTTGTGTATAAGTTAGGTTATAAGTTATTTATTGTTCTCTACAGGGTACAGACATCATGATTGCCCTGGCTCTTGTACTAGGAATTCCTGTATCACAAGAGCCACATAATGTATGCCATGCTGTATAATGCTAATAATAACTATTATTTAAATAATGCTTGCGTTTCAATCAAATTGACAACTCATATCTATATAATATACTAGCTTTTACCCGCGGCTTCGCCCGCGTGGATGTCGGAAATTAACGCAGGAGGACGTACTACCGCGGTAAGATGTGTTAATTCAGGTTATATTATAGGTAATTTTAGGTGACAGGTAAGTAACCGCGACTTCGTCCGCGTGGTATTTAACAAAAAGTTTTTCATAAAAACTGTCTTTGAAAACTACGCTGACATACGTCTCAAAATTCAGCCTGTTTTTTGTTTTTTTAAACTGTTATTTATTTTTTCTGAAATAAAAGTAGCCTAAGTTATTCCTTGTTACATCAGCTATCTGCCAGTGAAAGTTTCGTCAAAATCGGTCGAGCCATTTCAGAGATTAGCCGGAACAAACAGACAGATAGACAAAAATTGTAAAAAATGTTGTTTTGGTATATGTATCGTGTATACATCCATATACACTTAGTAAAAAGTGGTTATCTTAATATTAAAAACAGACACTCCAATTTTATTTATTTGTATAGATGTAGTGTTGTTACCAGACAACACAACTTTTTTTTTAAACACGAAAATCAGCGAAATGTGGATGTACTATAGGTACACCACTGCCAAACCCTTCGGGGACACAAGGTGTGATGTTATGTTCTAAACTAGTTAACTGGTTCAATGTTAGACATGTAGAAACTAGTGTTCATAAAGGGTGAAGAAGTGATACCTCAGTATTCTTAGGCAAACTTTGGATGCTAAACTTCAATGGGGCCCCCATATACACCGTGACATTTTAGTCGTCTTACAAAGGTTGTCCACTCAATGTAGCCGACATAATATACCTCTAGGCGTGATTAAAAATTGTTACTATTAATTAAGATAATAGGTCTAAGAAAAATAAATAATGCATTAGAATGATGAAACATCCTGATATTAATGTTTACGTATCAGATGATAGAGAACATACCTACCCAGCGCACGCGTCGACTAGATCCTTCCATCTCCATTTTCCATGAGACAAAATATCAATTTCAGACTACGTCTTGCATCATAATAATGAATAATATTACATTTTTTAGATAAAAAAAAAAAAAAAATTTCCTTATACATGTGTAGTAGTCATTGAATACATGAAGTGGGCTTCCGTTGTATGACTATTAAAATGTCACGGTGTAGAGATAAATTCTCAAAAAAAGGTTAGGTCTGCAGCAAACGCCGCTAGAAAATCCGTAATTTAACTGATTTAAAGACAGCCCGTTTAGTTTTAATCTTAAGATATTTGAATGATTTTCAAAAAAAAAAACTACATTTTCGCAAAATGTCTTGTCCTCGCTGAAAAATCACATATTATTATGATCCTGTTACCGATTTCATGAATTCTTTTCGTTCTAAACATTATTTATAATGTTAACTTACTAATTTAAACCCTAAATACCCATTTACATTTTTTCAATATTGTACTTTACAACGTCTATGTAAAATGAAAAAAGCAAGTTTAAGTTTTAAATACGTTCCTAATTCCTAGTTTTACCTGAATAATCAACCTATACACCAAATTTTTATTTATGCTATATATAAAACATATTTGTTGTATAATTTTCAATAAATAAGAACACTAAAGACTGATCTAAAAATAAAAACACATATTTTACTGGTTTTATTAATGTCCTATTAGAACTTCCTTCAATACCGGTAATGATACCGTGATCACAGTATTGACTTTTCCAATACCGGTATTGATACCGGTATTGGAAACATCCGGTATTTAAAAGCCCTATTTGCAACTGTATCGCTAAAAGGCAGTTTTGGGTAGCTTGATGCGCTGGGGTCCGTACATAGCCCATTACAAGCTATTACGTCGACGTTTGCTCGGTCCCTCAGGTTTACACAATGATGTTAAAAGCCTATAAAGTGATCACCGCATGGTAAGAGGCACATTGAATCTCACCTCATCCACGCTCCGTCCAGCATCCATCCAAGTCCGAAACTCCAATGGCTTTCAACTCCAACTTCAGAATCGTTTCGAGTGTCTAGGGAGCTCTGTGGACGATTTTAATGATGGGATCGTGGAAACTGTTCATACGGTAGAACGGTCAGATCCAATATCTTTAAGACCAGCCGTACAAATAAAAACAAGAGGATCTCTGATCCTAGTTCGCAGCTCATGGAGGAGAAGTGCGAGATGATCCTGCACTCTTCAGACGCTGCGCTCGAGTACCAGCAGCTCAATAGACGGTTCTCTAAGTCCTTGAAAAGTGACCTTCACCGCTGTAACACAGAACGGATGAAGGACGCGATAGAACAGAATAAAGACTCCCAGGACTTTGCTAGGGATCTGTCTATTGGGCAGAGCCAGCTTACGACACTGTAGACCGATAATGGCAGGGCCGTATATTTAGTAGCAGCGGCTTCGCCCGCGTGGAGGTCGGAAATTATCCCGCGGGAACATACTACTGGGATAAAAAGTACCCTATGTGTTATTCCAGGTCATAAACGATCTATGTGCCAAATTTCATCTAAATCGGGTCAGTAGTTTTCGCGTGAAAGAGGAACAAACATCCACACATCCAGACATCCATACCTACATACAAACTTTCGCGTTTATAATATTAAGTAGGAAGTAGGATAATAAATTGTATCTATATTTCACACCAGTGACAAACCCATTTTTAGGGTTCCGTTGCCAAATGGCAAAAAACGGAACCCTTATAGATTCGTCATGTCTGTCTGTCTGTCCGAGTATGTCACAGCCTTTGTTTTCCGAAACTATAAGAGCTATGCTGTTGAAACTTGGTAAGTAGATGTATTCTGTGAACCGCATTAAGATTTACACACAAAAATAGAAAAGAACAATACATTTTGGGGTTCCCCATACTTAGAACTGAAACACGAAATATTTTTTTTTTCATCAAGCCAATACGTATCTATGGATAGGTCTTCAAAAATGATATTGAGGTTTCTAATATCATTTTTTTCTAAACTGAATGGTTTGCGCGAGAGACACTTCCAAAGTGGTAAAATGTGTCCCCCCCCCCCGTAACTTCTAAAATGAGAGAATGATAAAACTAAAAAATATATATGATGTACATTACCCTGTAAACTTCCACCGAAAATTGGTTTGAACGAGATCTAGTTAGAAGTTTTTTTTTTAATACGTCATCATTCAATCAACTCAATTTTAAAAATTAAAAAAAAAACCATTTAGTTTCATAAACATAAACCTTATGCATAAACTGTGAATACCTACAGGTTTGTACGGAACCCGCGGTGCGCGAGTCCGACTCGCACTTGGCCGGTTTTTTGTGTTAAATGTTCTTGTTGTTATGTATTTTCTGGTGAACAATAAAGCATATATAAATAAATATACCGAAGACATCCCGGACGTCAACTTGTATGAGATTCAGATGGCTCTGAAGCAGCTCTTTAGCTGTACCTGTCATGAGTGTTTTGGCGCCATAAAAACTGTAATGATCACACAGAACGATTTTTATATTATTTTTATCTGTTTTCCAACAAAGTTTTGGTTAAAAATGCGATTGTTTTGTACAGGCATGGACTAGTAATGCCAATAAAAACGCAGTCAAGTCAGCTTGTTTTTATACTAATTCCATAGGATTTTCTATTTCTGAACGAAATCCAGTTGGCAGTAGCATTGTCAGTGTTTGACAGATTGTCGTGAAATTTGAAGTTCACCACAGATAGAAAAAACTGAAGTGCGGTGTTTATTTTGCTTTTTCCTATTTTATCAACACGTTACTTGAAATTATAGTTAAATTTCAGTGAAAGTAATGTTAAAAGTTATAATACAATAGTGTCTACCTCCCGGAAGTTTATAACATTTAATAGGTAAGGCTTACTTAGTTTACGAATTACTTCCGGCAGAATTTGTGTGTTATTTATTTATCCACGTACCACGGTGGTTTAGGTTGTTCTTTTTGCGTTTTTAATAGTTCTTTATCACGACTATCTATGAAGACAGTTAACTTTCTGTAACGTTTTGCAGTTTTCACTAACCCTGAAACAAACTGACAAAACTTTTATATGCTTGGTTTTATATCAAATGTCGTGACCCCAGCCCCCAGTTCATAAAACAAATATATTTCTACGACAACAAGGGTCGTACAGTAAAATAAAGAACAGTAAACTACCCAAATGTGTATTTATACTAACTAGTTGTATTTATCCGGAGTCATTTAAATACAACTGAGGCGGCACGGGCACAAAAACACTTGTTGTATATTTCCGACTGCAATGGGGTGGTTTATAGGTAAAGAAAGTGTTGCACCACAGTACCAATTGTCATATTGTAACTAGTTCTAAAATGGAAACAGCACAGATACAAATGGAATACACTTTCTTTTCGGTTTTGCTGATGTAACAGTGAAGTTGGGTTATTACAAAACAGATGAAGCACAGGACACAAACAGTCTTATGGGAAATTTTCCTTTCTAGACTGTTGTCAATGTGGCTCCTTATAAACGCAACTATGCCTTTGCGGTTTGAGATCTTAAACACACTATAATATCATGAGGCTAAGGCCCGGAGTCGGAGTTTTCTCACACGACCTTAACATAAAAATATCCAGCCCGCTGGGAATGTTCAACACCGTCTACCAGGCGGAATGCGTGGGCATTATACAGGTGGCGTATGCCATAGAAGCCAGAAGAGTTACGGACACTCATATACGTATACTCTCCGACAGCGCTTCAGTCCTCCAATCCCTAGCCAAACGATACATAACCTCAAGTCTTACACTAGAATGTCACAACGCATTAGAACGGGTAACAGTTTCTAATCGCAACAAAGTGACACTGCAATGGATAAAAGGACACAGTGGATCACTAGGCAACGACGCTGCTGACGAACTGGCCAGAAAGGCATCCAGCGCGTCAGTCTGCGGCCCCGAGCCCATCGTGCCCATCCCCTTTAACCAGCTACGCAGGTGGCTGCAGGAATTTACCCACACACAAGCGGAGACCTGGTGGACCTCGGCACCAGGCTGCAGGCAGTCCAGGGAAGCTATGCCATCCCCGGATGGCAGGCTAACCAGACGTCTGCTACGCCTGGACAGGGATGGTCTGCGTCTGATGACGGGCACCATCACAGGACACTGCCCGCTAAACAAGCACTTTCACACAATAGGCATAACGGACAGCCCCCTGTGCAGGGCCTGCATGGAGGCTGAGGAAACCGTTGCGCATGTACTCTTCGAATGTACAGGCGTCACCCAGATTAGGACAGATACCCTCGGGACACCCAAATCATACACGGACGTTCTTAGCAGACCAGGAGACATGATAAACTTCTGGAGGGAGGTGGGCTGGTTGGAGTAAACACCGACGGCCGCCATGGCCCACGTACAATGGTCCACTCAAAGGACTAAGTGCGGAAACCAAATCCCCATAACATAGAACATATAGAACATAGAGGCTAAGGCCCATATAACAAAACTTCACTCAAAGCCAAACCGCGATTATAAATTTCCCTATATAAATAAAGACAAAAATCAGCCAAAGCATAACCTAAAACTAAATTCAAGCCATTTCATTGGTTGAAACTAATTTTAAGTAATGTTTGAGTCTTGAGCGAGGTTTTGTATGTTTATGCAAGGGTTTCCATAATCAATTGAATTCATGATTAAAGTTTGTGTGCCAGAACCACCCAGTATAGGCAGTGCAACCTAATTGCTGAAAAATACTGTCTAAAAATACCCCAAACTGTACCTTGGTCTGTTATACTGATTTATTTAGTACCTCTACACTATTCTTAGTGTTAATTTGGAAAAATGCTAGGCAGATTCCTCTGCACCACTAAACTCACTAAGGAATATATTTTTTGTGCCTTCAGTCATGGAACAGTTTAAATTCTCTTCTCATTAGAGTAGTTTCTTGATTATCATTTCACAAAACGCAAAACTAAATACTTTCAAACATAATAAGATTGACTTTGACTGGTACTACATAAAAAAATATTACCTAATACTATGTATATTGAAGTGAGGCAATCTAAAACATTGCAAGGTAATCTTATTTTTATTGTGAAATATGGCTAAGTAATAACAGTTACATGGCTCCAGCGCTCAGGTTAAGCTTCGCTTGCTGCGGTTGGTCTTTAATCATCAAACATCTTTACATACCAAGGTCCCAGCTGTTATTTTGTTTCTCTTTTCGTTTTTCTGTGTATTCATTATATCACTTTCCTCATAGTAGTGCGGTGTTATTTTGTAAGGCATTTCAATGAAATTTTTGAAAAATAGTATCGGAGCTAGTTATAATAATTATAAAATGTTTTACGTTTGACAAGCTACCAAGAGCAGCTGAAAAATAGGGCATATTCCAATAATACTTACGAATGTATGAATACCTTTCAAGTTATTTAGTATGAATCTTTAATTAATAAAAAACATTACTTAGTTATTCCTATAGTACAGAATGTTTTTTTTTTCCTTGACACAGTGCCGTTCAGATATAGTTATGGAGCCAGCATAGGTTAGAAGTTTTAAATAAATGTGAATAAAACATTAACACAAATAAAACAAAATCAATAATTGCAGATATGCATGTTTTATCCAACTGTGACCCATGTTGTAAGAGACATTGATTAAAAACCATGTATTGATTACCTCATTAGATTTATTGAATTTGGTTATTGTCAGTTTCAGACAAAATAATTACCCATGATGCGGAATACAAAAGCTTAGCGGCCGCCTTGAAAGATGTTCAAAATAGAATCATATGTGACACCTATCCTGCTGAGCTATGTCGACAAATATGTAAGGGACTTCAAACCAGCCGATGCCCAGGTAATAAATTTATTATAACAATACAATCCTTGTGCCCGATGATTAAAGTAAAGTATTTTTGCTCTTAAGCCATTTAAGGGCAACAAAATTCTGTTACAAAAATAAAAAAACAACCAACTTCAGCGCTACAAAATGATAAATAACTTAACTAATTCCGGAAGCTTGTGTCATTGGTTTCTTTTTATTAATACTGTGTTTTTTATTATTTAAGATTTAGTATTTGAACTTCTTTTTAGGGTTCCGTTGCCAAATGGCAAAAAACGGAACCCTTATAGATTCGTCATGTCTGTCTGTCTGTCCATCCGTATGTCACAGCCAGTTTTTTCCGAAACTATAAGAGCTATGCTGGACGCTGGTGAAACTTGGTAAGTAGATGTATTCTGTGAACCGCATTAAGATTTTCACACAAAAATAGAAAAAAAAACAATAATATTTTGGGGTTCACCATATATAGAACTGAAACTCGTGCGCGAGTCCGAATCGCACTTGGCCGGTTTTTTTTACTAATTATTTTCTGCTCCGTTCGACGCCTTACGTCGGCGCCGGCTGTCACTGAAAACTAGCTGGGGCTCTGTCTCGCATAGAGTCGTAGTATTATGGTGAGCAATGGCCGTTTTGGGTGCATGTGACGCATATTTTCCCCACCTTATTTATATTTTTGTTCTGTTTAATTTTTCTTTGCGTCGCATTTACTGCAAATAAACGTATTTTCTTTAATTTCTGTATTTTTTAGGGTTCCGTTGCCAAATGCCAAAAGAGGGAACCCTTATAGAATCATCATGTCTGTCTGTCTGTCCGTCTGTCCGTCCGTATGTCAAAGCCACTTTTTTCCGAAACTATAAGTGCTATGCTGTTGAAACTTGGTAAGTAGATGTATTCTGTACAGAAAAAAAAAATTTGGGGTTCCCCATACTTAGAACTGACACACAAAATTTTTTTTTTCATCAATCCTATACGTGTGAGGTATCTATGGATAGGTCTTCAAAAATGATATTGAGGTTTCTAATATCATTTTTTTCTAAACTGAATGGTTTGCGCGAGATATACTAGTAAGTAGTTTTTTTTTTAATACGTCATAAATCGTAAACCGCAATTTACCTTTCATTCAATCAACTCAAATATAAAAATAAAATAAAAAAACATTTAATTTCATAAACATAAACCTTATGCATAAACCGTGAATACCTACAGGTTTGTACGGAACCCTCGGTGCGCGAGTCCGACTCGCACTTGGCGGGTTTTTTTGTATTTTCGATTTCTGCCTCTGGCCTCTGAAAGTAAAGTATTTTTTTTTTGTGGGTGGGAAATCATTAAATGGCCTCCCACACTTTTGTCATCTCCGAAGGCGTTTGGACATCTTACAGGCCTGATGTTTTGTTATGGAATGGTGTAAATGAAAGACACGACATACGCTAGCGCGTATTTCCAATCTGTACAAGGCTAGAACGCAAGGGTGTGAAACTAGTCGCGTATAGATTGGAAATCACTTTTTAATCAAGGTCTTCCAATCTATACAAGAGTAGTACGCAAATATTCGTGTATACTTTGTAGTGGCCAAAGTTACTAAATTGTTCCATAATATACAGTGCTACTCCGCATGCAAAGTAAACCTGTAGGTATAGACGAGCGGCCGGCGAGTGTCAGAAACGACATGGTTTGGGGAGTTTAGGTTAGGTTAGGTTAAAACTGCGACCTCCTACGCACGAGCCGAGCGAGCGAAGCGAGCGGTGCCGCGGTAGCGGCCGGCGAGTGCCAGAAACGACATGGTTTGGGGAGGTTAGGTTAAAATAAAACTGTGACCTCCTATGGAAACGCCTTGATTCTGTTGACGAGCCCTGTCAGCGAAGTGTCCTGTTGAGCGTTGCTACTTCCCCTTCATTTTATTCGTCAACCCCACACCTCTTCCGGCCTTTAAATCGATATCGATACACGAAAATTCGAAAGTTAGGTTAGAATATTAACAAACATGTTTCTCAAAAATGGGGGGGGGGGGGTTCGAAACTTTTCCTTCACAGGAGAGGCTATACACCTCCCCCGTCCTCCCGTAACACCCCTTAAACCGGAGCCCGGCAATCAGAAGTCCTACCAAATTCCTATGGTGGCACTCTGGCCTTGTATAAATTGGAAAGATGCACGTGCGCGTCTACGTTACAAACTATATACGAGTAGTACGCAAAATTCGTGTATACATTGTATTCACAAATTTAAAAAATGCATTACAAAATATACGCGAGCAGATTCCTATGGTTGCGTTTTGGCCTTGTACAGAATGGAAATACGCTACGCTAGCATCATTTGCTGTTAGTTATTGAAAAGTTCCATGGTCTATCTCTGAAGATCTTAGTCATATACAAAATATTCTATCGTAAAACATCCCTTTAAAAGCATTTAAATAACAAAAACCCCATCCAAATCGGTTTTTTTTAGTAAAATGTGGACATACAGACATATAGCCTTTTTTGAAGTCATTTGACATCTACTAACCCGCACTGGGCCCGCGTGGTGGATTATGGCCCAATCGAACTCACCGAGAGGAGGCCTGTATCCCAGCAGTGGGAAAATTATAGGCTGCTGATGAATAATTAGAGTCATCATCATTAGTTTTCGCCATTACCAGTTATGGTGACCTGATTATGATTTATCAATATTCAAAATATTTCATATTGTTTGGGAGGTTCAAACGTGAACAGGGGAAGTACAGTCACCAGACGGGATACGTAACCACGGTCGTCTGATATATTTGAAGTCCCTGTGTTGTCCTGGTTACTTATATCTTCTGGATTAAATATCTTTTGCAATACATAGTCATCATCACCTGCCTAGCCTTTTCCCAACTACAATACATTGGCGTCGGCTTCCAGTCTAACCGGATGGTGCTGAATACCAGTATTTTACATGGAGCGTCCGCGTATCTGACGTCCACAACCCATTTACTCGGCAATACGATACCTCTTGGTAAGAATGGTTGTCAGACTTTCGGGCTTCTGACGACCCGTAACGACTGTCTAAGATCTACAAATGACAGCCGGGACCAATGGCTTAATGTTCTTCTCGAGACACGGAGGGGTCTTGGTAAGTAAAAATGGTCACCCATCCACAAACCAACCACGGCAAGCGTAGCTTAACCTGATCGATCGATCCGTGCGGTTGCTATTACTTAGCCACAAGCCCCCAATTATCGATATGTATCATTGATATGTCGCAGGTGCTAAGGAATTCACAAAAATATATGTGCCAATAAAGATTATTATGTTATGTTATTTTTTAATCACAATGCATCAATATAGATCCGAGCGGCTGTTATTACTTAGCCTAATGCAATACACAGTAATAATTAAAAATATTAGATGGTACGGTTGACATCTGTCGGCAATGCCACCGTGCGCCGTCCCGGTGAATCAATCCGACATATTGTTTCCGTACCTTATGTGTTATTCCAGGTTATAAACTATCTATGTGCCAAATTTCATCTAAATCGGGTCAGTAGTTTTTGCGTGAAAGAGGAACAAACATCCACATATCCATACATCCATACATACAAATTTTCACGTTTATAATATTAGTAGGATTTCTAAATGTACTTACTATGTGAAAAAAAATAATAAGCGATAAAAAAATATAAATTGAAGTTGCTTTTTGTGTCTGGCTGTGGTGTGACCGCGTTGTTCTTAACTTTGCAACGGATTTCATTCCGTTTTCAACATTATTAAGAGAATTAATTTATGGGAGGTGTAATATATTTTTATTCAGACATATAATATATTAATGTCGATGTTTGCCAAGTCATAAAAACTTTGCGAAGCAGGAGCTCGTCGCTAATAGATAATAATTTTATCATGATAAAATAATGCTTACTTCGAATTATTTACAATTTAATTTATGACTTTGATTCGCGGAATATTGTCTTGAAATTATTTTACTCAGTTGTCCATCTTTCAAGGGTAACGTTTCGAAGCAAGGCAGCTACTAGGATTAATTAAATATTCGGGAAATTGATGTTCTTACGGTTAATATCATAATACATTTTTAATTGTTACTGTGTTGTACTTGAAGTCTAGTCCTTACGTATATATTGTATGTATATGTATATTTTGTATATTACATGATTCGATAACAACCAATGTGTCAAATAAGTAACATCATGATCCATAAGTAAGGTATTTT
The DNA here is from genome assembly GCA_947507805.1 of Aporophyla nigra. Lineage (NCBI taxonomy): Eukaryota > Metazoa > Arthropoda > Insecta > Lepidoptera > Noctuidae > Aporophyla > Aporophyla nigra. The sequence continues at coordinate 2,641,085 of OX382291.1, read as the reverse complement.
ATGACCTAGGGATTAAAGTTCGAGTCAATTGATAAACCGTTTAAACTACATATATGTGTTTCTGTAAGTTTCCTTTGTCCAACCATGTTGGACTAATCTTCAAATTTAATTAGATGCAGCTGAATACCAGTGTTTTACATGGAGCGATTATCTGACCTCCACAACTCAGTTACTGGGTAATATGGCACCCCTTCGTAAGACTGGATATCAGATTTTCGAGTTTTTCGAGGCTCGGACCGACCGCGGCAACCGTAACTCAATCGGATTGATCGACCCGTTCGGGTTTTCATGGAGTTTCTTGCCCGTTCTTCTTCATGGGTACCTACGTTTTGGAATGGGCAACTACCTTCATTTTTAGGGTTCTGTACCTCAATAGGAAAAACGAAACCCTTAAAGGATCACTTTGTTGTCCGTCCGTCTGTCCGTCTGTCAAGACCCTTTATCTCGTTCTGACTCACCGCCACTTGACAATTAAAAATGGGCCTGTAATTAGTGTCTCTAGACATCTCGACAATCTAAACAAATAAATAAAATTGGAATGTCTGTTTTTAATATTAAAATAACCGCTTTTACTAAGTGTATATGGATGTATACACGGTACATATACCAAAACAACATGTTTTACAATTTTTGTCTATCTGTCTGTTTGTTCCGGCTAATCTCTGAAATGGCTGAACCAATTTGGACGGGACTTTCACTGGCAGATAGCTGATGTAACAAGAACTAACTTAGGCTACTTTTAACTTGGAAAAAAAAATAGAATGTCACGAAAAAAAAACGAATGAAAACCTGTTTTGTTAAAAATACCACGCGAACGAAGTCGCGGGTAATTACCTATATAACCTGGATTAATGCATTCTTAATACATTAACCGCGGTAGTACGTCCTCTTGCGATAGTTTCCGAGATCCACGCGGGCGAAGCCGCGGGCAAAAGCTAGTTTAAAATAATTGCTTTGAGTTTAAGTTTGAATTACTTACCCACAAGCTCCTCAATGTATTACCATACATGTTTACCGAGAATTCCTGCCATGTGAAAGGCTATTAGACAAGGACTTGTTAGTACCCCTTGATTTTATTATGATCATATTTTGATGGTAATCTGCGGCCTAGCCGAATTGTCATCTAGATCTATATAGACGTTCAGGGCCGTAGCTAGGGGGGGGGCATTGTGGGGCAATGCCCTACCTTGAAATCACAATGCCCTACCTTAAAAATACCAAAAACGAAGATAACCTATTAGAATTGGATTGTATGTAGTTTTAGATAAAAAAAATTAGCAATAGGTAGGTATCTAAACTTTTCCGAACATACCATAGTTTGGGACATTCATTTCATATTATAATAATTATTTTCTCTGTGTATAGATGGCATTTGAAGCGCCATCACATGAAGCAATGGGTCTATTTAATTATAATATGCAGAGAAAAATTTCAACCGTCTTGTTCGCTTGTTCTTCATCATTGAGGATTTAATAGCTGTCCTTAGATCCATGCTCAAGTTCTGTCACAGAAATTATTTGTCTATGAATAGCTATTGAATTTACATCACTGACCTAGAGGTGATGTTGATTGATTTAGTAGCCCGTGCTTCAGAGCAGATCAATTATGATATACTTAGTCACAAAAATTAAGGGATGTAAAAAAAAAAACATTTTTGGGTGATTTTCATCAAGTTGTAACTCAGAGGAAAATGATCGTACCGCAAAAAATTAAAAAGCACATTGTTGCACCATGTATTTAGTTTTCAGATACGGCCATGAATTTTTTTATCATGTTTGGGTCTGGTGAAATAACAAGGACACAAAGAAAAAAAATATTTTCCAAATTTTTTCTCGTCTTAAAAATGTCTACGGGTTTCAAATTTTTTTTTCCATTGTTTCACTCAAAAGTTCTTTTAGAAAATTTAATGTCCTTTAATTTAACGTATCCAGAATGCCTCTACAATGATTTTTCGCGGAGTTATCGTGAGTCAAAGCAAAAAAGTACTTTTTAACTTTGACAATCAATAACTCTGGAAATAATGATTGAAATCGAAGGAGGGTTTTGGGAACAACACAAAATTTTCTATAAGATACAGTAAATGGCTTTTGTTGAAAATATTTTTTTTAAATTGAAAGCTTTGACTGAAAAAAGACAAAAATTCGCATAATTAAGGATATTTGGATAACTTGGTATAACTTTGGATAAAATGGATGAACGAAGAATAACGTCGGTAATTTTTCAACCTCAAAGTGTCCCCTAAAATCTCTTAAAAATTCAAAGCGCTGCGTTTTTTTTTTTTTCATAGTGCCCTGAAGCTTCAAATTCTTTGTTTTTGCAAAAATCACCATTATGAGCAATTTTTCGATTTTGATTAGTTTTTTTTGTTTTTTTTTTTTTCTCAAACATTTTTATTTTTTCGATCAATGAGATTGATTTTTCAAGAAATTTGAAAAATGAAAAAAAAGATTACTCATTTTCTCGACCGTTGATGCTGAAATGCGTTGTCGACGATTGCGGAACTGATTAACGATCGTATGGGCGTGCGCAGTAGGATTTCGACGAGCTTCCCGAATAGCTTGAGCATCACACTCGGTAGTGATCCGTTGTCTGCCTTGACCCGGACGACGATCGTAACTTTGAGTCGCGTTAATTCGGGCATAAGCACGACTGACAAAGGACTGGCTCACTCCCATAGAAGCTGGTACTTCCACCTGACTAGCAGTACTACTAGTAGTAGTGACTAGTAGTAGTAGCCCTTTTGTGCCGAAATCCGCGGGGGGTATATCGATTTTTTATTACTGATTTTTTAAAATGAGATTTAAAACTAAGACAGTGGCAGCGGTCAGAAAAAATCGAGTAATTTTTTTTGACAATGATGGAGCATTATAAGACTTTGAAAAAAAAAAACAAAAAATTACTTTTTTTTTAATTTCTTGAAAAATCAATCTCTTTGATCGAAAAAGTAAAGATTTTTGAGAAAAAACATTTTTTTTCATCGAAAAAACGAATAAAAATTGTTCATAATGGTGATTTTTGCAAAAACAAAGAATTTGAAGCTTCGGGGCACTATGAAAAAAAAATCGTAGCCCTTTGAATTTTTCAGGGATTTTAGGGGATACTTTGAGGTTGAAAAATTACCCACGATATCCTTCGTTAATCCATTTTATCCAAAGTTATACCAAGTTATCCAAATATACTTAATTATGCGAATTTTTGTCTTTTTTTCAGTTAAAGCTTTTAAGTTAAAAAAAATTTTTTGACAAAAGCCATTCAGAGTATCTTAAAGAAAATGTTATGCAGTTTCCAAAACCCTCCTTCGATTTTCTATACAATCATTATTTCCAGAGTTATTAATTGTCAAAGTTAAAAAGTACTTTTTTGCTTTGACTGACGATAACTCCGCGGCAAATCATCGTATAGGCATTCTGGATACGTCAAAGTAAAGGGCATTAAATTTTCTAAAAGAACTTATGAGTAAAACAAAGGAAAAAAAAATTAAGACGAGAAAATATTTGTAAAATTTTTTTTTTTTTTGTTGTTTCGTTATTTCTTCAGACCCAAACATAATAAAAAAATTCATGGCCGTATCTGAAAACTAGATACATGGAGCTACAACGTGCTTTTACACGCTTTATATTAGCTTCACTTGTATGTTTTTTATTTTTTGCTGTACGATCATTTTCCTCGGATTTACAGCTTGTTGAAAATCACCCAAAAATTTGGATTTTTTTTAATATCCCTTAATTTTTGTGACTAGTGTATTTTTTACTTCCGCCCTACCTGTAGCCAATGCTGCCCTACCTCAAATTCGAGTCTAGCTACAGCCCTGTAGACGTTTATATAGATCTAAATGGCAATTCAGCTAAGTTCCGTGTGTAAAGCCCGCAAAAGTTCTGCGATTATTAGGTTCCATGCTACTGAATGCAACTTGGCCAGTTTACAAATTTTCATCTGTTTCTGATAAATGTTGACTATTATGACTTCCTTCGCTTTTATTTGACTTTGAATATATTATCGGATCGTTTCTTTGTAAGTGGTCACTAGTGCGAATGCTGAGCATGGGGTTTAGCTGGGGTTCGGTTCTCGAGTCCGGAGAGTTAGGGGTTCCATAATGATAATCATTGTAGCAGCCTGAAGTCTGTTTTTGTGCCTGGTTAATGACAATAAATTAGTGCTCATCATAATCAGCCTATAATGGTTTCACTGCTGGGACACAGACCTTCTTTGTGATAGGGAATGAATGGGCCATAATCCACGACGCGAGCCCAGTGCGGGGTGGTTGATGTCACATGTCTTTTTGTTGCATGTCTTAAAATTTTATAACTTGATCGATTGCCCGTTTTCGTTAAACAATAATTGTCTGTCGACTGCATTACTGTTGGAAGGCCTTCCAAAAAGCGATCAGATGACCTTGTGAAAACCGCAGCAATCTGTTAACAACGAGAAGTATAGGATCGGTCGATGTGGCGACTCTTAGCGGCGGCAGAAGTGAATTTTCGACAGAACAAGCATGGACTAATTTGCTAAATGTTCCGCAGGTGTCACTATGGGGCGGAGGCGTGGCGCTCCACAACCTGGTGCTCAAGGCGGATGTGCTGCAGCAGGAGGTGGCGCTGCCCTTCACGCTGGTTTCCGGCCGCATCCACGAGCTTCTTATACAGGTGCCGTGGACCAAGATCATGTCCGAGCCGATCATCGTCACCATCGATACTATAGGTAGGAATATTTACGAACCTGTTGGTCACTCTAGGGATCTCCTATAATGAACTTGTTACTTATCGATTTGTGAATAAGGCTGTGTATAATCTGTTCCAAAAGTGTGTCCAGAATGTGTAAACAAATCCTGTTTTGGTTAAATTCTTGATCATCACTCATTAAAATACCCCTGAATGAGTGATTGCGTAATAATTTTTTTTATCAGTATCAACTCCATTAATAAATTTTCGTTTGAATAACATTATTCAATTGGAATTACCATATCATTGACGTAAATTGAGGTTAACCACAATAGTCAAATTAAAGATATCTTGAAGGCGGTTTAAAATTAGAAAATAACCAAATCAAAGCACTCAATTTGAGAGTGACACAACAAATTGTCACAGTTTCTGATCCATTAGTTTACATTCTCATAAAATACAAATACTTTTGGAACAGTCCCATAAATCTAGTACGTCCTTGACGCATTGTTTTGGACGTTTCCATTTGCATCTTAAATATGTATGACAAGGTGCGTAGTACGTTCAAAGTTATCAGGACACGACAGAAAACTTTGATCTGACTGAGAACTAGAAAGTGATCGCAAGTCTAAATATGCGATCACTTTCTAGTTCCGCTTTGCTTATAGAATAGCGTCTTGTTGTTGCAGAATGTGTCCTCAGCCTGGATCCTCCTGCCCCATCCGATGGCACCCCGCCGTCGTCGTCACCAAGGTACAAAAATCCCTAATATACAGGATAAGTTTTTAACCAGTGCGCAAATTTTAACAAATTAATCTTAAACAAGTTGCATGCAATTGCAATTGCAAGCCATGCAATTTTTATTTTGATATATCTTAGAACAAAAAAATGTTGTTATCGTTAACGAAAAATGTTTATTTTGAAACTGGTGCTATGGTAAATCTCGCGCGGCGGCGTAGCTGAATGAACGTGTAGCTCAATGAGTACCTAACCTACCGGGCACTCGCTCAAAATTCTAAGAAGTTCGAAGTACAATACTTACTTACGCCGGCGAAACATTCTCGCGGTTACTGACCTATTATCAGGTTCGAACTAGGTTTGTTTTTAAGTTAAGGCCGTAACCTGAAGTTTTTAAGATCAATTTTTCCGTCATACTTTCATAGGCGTAGGACCATAAAATGCAGAAAATAAATCATTATGATCAATTAAATTAAGATTACAGTAATGTTCAATCAAAAATAACCTATTCGTTATAAAAATCACGAATCATGACATGAACTTGACATGATCTTGTCATGTATTTTAATTGTTGTTGTTGATCACGTTGATGAGTCACGTTGTGCCACGCGCTTTTGTAGATATTATATTACGTAAATATGTAGGGTGTCCAGAGTTTACTGATTTAAGATCGGATAAAAATTTAAAAAAAAGTATTGAACAAATAATTGAAATGTGTTCTATTACAGATACAGAACCACCAAAAAGCAAATTTGCGCACTGGTAAAAAAAAATCCTGTATATTATGTTAAGAAGACTGATAAGTTTTTAAAGTTAGCTCTCTTATTATAATGCTGTGTCTAATAGGATCCATAATGATCCCATCAAATGTTTAGATACCTAAGTAAACATTGTGGAGTGGAATAAATTATTGAGTATTTGTAAAGTAGTCGTATACATGGGCCTATGACCAGCTGTGGACTGCGATAGGTTGACTGGATTGATCTTTCTTCTTGATTCAAGTTTCTTTCCGTCTTGAGCCTTATTTACCTGATGCAATTTTCTTACCGTCTTGAGCTCTGTTCACAGATGTGAGTTTCTTTCCTGTGGCATACAATAAAAAAAAAGCAACAAATGATCTGAACACTATGTATACGGTGTAACTTTAACAAATAAGGTTGGGTTATAGCCATTCGCAGTGAAAGTTGCGCAAACACACCAACAGTTTGAGTGCATATGCTTTCTTGTCGTCTTAAGGCCTATTAACATTCAAGTTTCGTTGCATTCGTGAATCTTTGACAGTAGTGACGGGTCGTCAGAAGCCCAAAAGTCTGACAACCAGTTTGACCCAAAGGATATCGTATTACCCAGAAACAAGGTTGTGGAAGTCTAGGTAGTCGCTTCATGCAAAATACTAAAATCCAGCTGCAACCGGTCAGACTGGAAGCGTACTTCAACATATTTGGGAAAAGACTAGGCAGGTTGATTGATTGATTTATCCTTTCTTGTAAAAAACAGCCGCAACGCCCAAGTGGTGGAAGCGCCGCCCGGGTACATGCAGGCGTTAGTCCGGCGCATCGTCAGCAACATCGCGCTGAGGGTACATCACCTCATCGTCAAGTACGTGCAGGACGACGTCGTGCTCTCGCTTAACGTCAAACATCTGGCCGTAGACAGCGCTGGAGCCAACTGGGAACCCACTTTTGCAGGTATGAAATGATACAACGGACCGGATTTTTAAAATATCTTAAAGGATTATTTTTGTTTCGTACTTTAAAGTTACGCGTTCTGAAAGTAGACAACGCCGGAAATAGCAGTTAAATATTATTATTTCCTGTTTTCTACACTTAATCTCTTGTTTCTTTTTTTAATTAGTCAGGTTGTGTGTTGATTTAAATATGATTTGCGACCACTGACCTGCAGTAACAGACTCGTGACAAAATTTGAATTTTGCTGGCTAACATAGCGCATCCCCCTTAAGGATATGGGCTTTCTTGAAATACCCTGCGAGTCTGTTAACAATCTAAATTCAAATGATATGCCAACTATGTTAAATAAGTACTTCTTTCACTATGACGCATGTCGCATCCAGGGTAGCCTAACAGATACGTTTTAGACTTCTTGACCTTAAGTGGCCATCCATAAATTACGTCTCTCATAACAAGGTAGAAGTGGTCAACGAAGTGGGATATCATGTCATGGGATACGAACGAGTCTTATGGTTGGTGACGTCGATTTATACAAATCTAAAGAATTAGAACTGTAAACTACAATTTAAAAATATTACTTCAATTGATACCAATCAAAATGTTTTATTTAAAATTGTAATATTTGTGACGTCACAGCACACACAAATATCACGTGTGACAAGGTCGGGCCTAAAAATAATAAAACTTGTGTGACGATATTAATAGATGGCCTCTTATTCCAGACATCGACCAGGTTCACCCGCTGATCAGAAGGCTGGTGCGTCTCGATGACCTGACGCTGTGTCTCGACAAGTCTGACGCAGATGGCAAGATACGGTTCTTTCAGGAACCACTGCTGTACAGGTGCCAGCTTGATTTCAGGTACAACCAAAAACATTGAAATTTTCTTAAGAAAGACGGGATGAGGCGAACATCGTAGTTTACATGGAAAATCCATTAATGTGTCGCCAGTTATTCTCTTATCTAAAAATTACATACGTTTTCTATAAAATGGTGCCCAAGATACAGACTGTGCTTAATATGGGACCAAAGCTATCTCCAAAATGTAAAATTTTATTTTGAAGTAAAGTATTTTGACAAGCCTGTTGGTCTAGTGGTTAGTGACCCTGACTGCTATGCCGGAGGTCGTGGGTTCGATTCCCACCCAGGACAAATGTTTGTGTGATGAGCACGAGCATTTGTTCTGTGTCTGGGTGTAATTTATCTATAATATGTATGTATTTAGAAATATATAAGTATATTTATCAGTTGTCTAGTACCCATAACACAAGCTCTGCTTAGCTTGGGACTAGATGGCGTTGTGTGATAGTTGTGGAATATTATTATTATTATTATTTTACGTTTGTTGGTTTCCAGAGTGCTGACTCGGTTGATATCAGCTAACACTCGCCGTGCGACCAGCTTGGACATCCAGCTACGATCTGGCAAGCTAGCTTGGAGTGTGAGCAACGAACAGCTGGTCTTATTGCTCAGACTGCTGAAAGAACGGCCGGCAACCACCAGGGCGCCGCCTCCGCCCAAGCAGACTGTCTCACCGGCTCCTCAGCGTAAGTACTAGATACTATTAGCGGTCCAAGAAGTAGCTGGTCTTATAGCCGGGACGAACAGCTTAACGTGCTATCCAAAGCACGGAGGGGCTTCGATATGTATTGGATTAGCATCCGTCCCCGAGTCCGTCGCCACTTGCGGCTGTAATTATTTAACCAACAGCCCATTTCTAGTTCCAAACAATTGGCAGAAAAATGTACATGTTAATTTTTTTTTTTAAATAATGTAACATCACGCTTTATTTCCCCAATATCGATAGGTTGGTCAGAGGTGTATCTTATAATACACTTACATTGCGGCAGTTGTTTACCTCCCATGTAATAGGGGGCGAGCCTATTGCCATTAACCTGGCACACATCCAGAGTTCGGGCTGCTACTGAGAAATTTCAGATACAGAAACCAAGTGACACTTTACCCCGGCTGGTAATCGAACGTAGTAATACCTCATGTTCAGCAGTATTGCTTTCGACTATTAGATCAACGAGGCAGTCACAAAGTCTACTCATTGAAATAAAATGATTGAATAACAGACACGATGTCAGCGAACTCAGCGGAGCCGACGCGCTCGGAGAGCTGGACGGAGTGGGCGTGGTCGTGGCTGCCGTCGCTGGCAGACCGCGAGAGGGGCGTGGAGGAGGCGCCCGTACCGGCCACGCCGCTGCCCGTCTGCTTCAACGCCTACCTCGATGATGTGTCGCTGGTGTTTAAGGTAACATGCCTCCATAACACACGTACAGTACAACCATAATATTTGTAAGTATTTTCGAAAACTGATGATGATTCTCGAAGTGCATATTCACTTCGAGAATCAATCATCACCAGTTTTCGGAAATACTTGATCGATTACCACGTATAGCGATCGCAAAAATATCGCGGCTGGTTTTTATCGCGCATTGGACTTAGGGTAGAAATTTATGTACAAAGGATTGACTAGGCCTAGGGGCGAGATAATGATAAGCCACAGCCATCTATTTGGGGTCGGCCGTCTGGTTGTATTTTTTCCATATTCCTTTATTAGTCGTCATTTCAATAGTCACCCCGTTCTACCCAAATCATTTTTTCTATAGCATCCAGCTTTTCTTCTGTCTTCTCCTACTCTTAAAGCCGTACTCTTAAAATTTCGTAATTACATTTTTCCCATTCCTCCGCATCAAATATCCATACCATGAGAAATGATTTCCACATAACTTTGCAGTTACCCGGGCCACTTTCAGACTTCCTCTTACATACTCATTTCTTATTCTATCTGTGTGGTTCTTTCTTCAGAAGACCATTTCAGGAACCAATCTATATTGTCTGCACGTCACAGGATTGTGTAAGAACTTTAAAACGGACTTTGACCCTTGAGTTTGTTTCGCCATTTCTTCTCGGGCGTAGTCAGATAGGAAATGTCGGCTGCATCTAGCTTATCTTGTAACAATATGACGTGTATAAGTGATTTTGATATCATATTTAACACGCTGAACTACGCTTTAATTTTTCAGTCTTTCTGATTGGGCCTTAAGCCTCGTATCCACTAGGCAACTATTGACGCAAAACATGTGACGCTCAACATGTAGAGCAACGTTGCACAAAAGCGCGCGACGTTGCCAGCTGGCTCGCAACATGACGCGCGGCTTGTTGTTTGTTTAGAGAGCATCGTTAGTTGAGCATCAATTGTTGTCGATTGGAGACGTGACGCGCAACAATGTCCGAAGTGTGGTGTAACGAACGAGTGCTCAAATTAATCGAATTGTACCAAAACTATGAAAGTTTATGGGATACTGCTCACCTAGAATACAAAAATATTTTTTTTAATGCATTTTTCGATAAAATTATAACCATTGCCGCTGAAATCAACACTAGTTCCTCTGGCGACATGTTGTCGACGACTGACGTAGTAGTAGATGCGTAGACAGACAACGTTGTTAAACAGAAGTTCTGCGCTGACTTTCAACATATTGGGCAACAAGTTGTGCAACATGTCGAGCGCCAAATGTTGCCTAGTGGAAACGTGGCTTTAGGGTCACCATGTGGTCGACATGCAATAGTTCCGTTGGGGCCGTGAGGGACGACGTATGACCGCGAGTCAGAGGCGATTTTAAGCATCTCTGTTGAGCTGTTGGGCACAGATATGAAGCCAATATGTATTTGACGCGACCCCCACGGCCCTGCAGACAAATAGATTCTATTTGATTTTTATTAAAATGTCGACATAAGACTTTTTAACTTGGCTCCTTTTACTAAACAAGTGAGGTCCATATTTTGACTCCCATGGTGTTTAACGTGTTAAAGAATTAAAAAAAAAACATTTAATCCTTGCTGCATGCGCCTTCAATCTATTTTCTTTATTTGGCCGTCCCCGCCCAGGTGATGGAGGTGGAGTCGGCGAGCCGCAAGCGTCCCCGGCCGGTGCTGGAGGTGTGCGCGACGTACGCGGCGCTGAAGGCGTCCGTGTGCAGCCCCACGTACCAGCGCGCGCGGCTCGGCGCCCGGGAGCTCACGGTGCGCTCGCACGGCAGGTGCGTCTGCGGGTTCGTTAACTATTACGCGGTGAGTATTGTACCTGGTACATTTAGATGGAACGCGTATGTTAACGTAACGTAAATTAGTACTATTCTTACGCATTTTTTTTTTTTTTTGCGCCAATACATTGATTAGGCCTGAAACAGGCACCTCCTCACGACGCGCACCGTATCGCTGTACTGCTTTCTATATGAAGCCATTGATCCAACCGCTAATCGAGAACCTTTGTAAGATACTGATCGAGGTTTTCGGCCAGGCCTTTAGCCAAAATGTCAGCCGAGCTCACATTACACAGGTCACCAACCTCGTGTCGTGTCAACTATGTTTATATATTTAAGTTGTATCTCTTTCTTTCCATTCGGCCGTTTTCGGTGATTCAGGAACAAATATTCAAACATACTAACTTTCACATTTACAGTATTAGTAGGATTATTAGTACTGCACCCATGGGCGTAGCCAGCCATGGGCTCAAGGTGGGGCAGCAGTCTAAAATAATATGTAACTAGCAAACTATTCCAGCGGTCTTACCCCAGTTAATCTATACCATCTATACTAATATTATAAAGATGAAGGGTTTGTTTGTTTAGTTTACAAAATAATAAATAACTTCTAGAGCGTCATCGATCACTTTAGTTTCAGCTATGAAACTGCCGCTGTGATCGTCAACATTTTCACGATGTTGTTTTAATGTGTCGATGAATCACGCGCCTTTTGTTTTGATCGTATTTTCATATGAAATTTAATTTTTATATGGATATTAAGTATTGTAGTTAGTACCTAGATAATTATTATTTTTAGGTTTGCTTAGGTACCTTACAGGTCAGAGCCAGGGTGAGGCAAGCGCCCCACCCTACCCCACCGTGGCTACGCCCATGACTGCACCACTACAGGCCACTAAGAACTTATACTAATCAAACTATGTTTTTCCACCACAGTCCAAGTTCCAGCCGACTGTGTTCCTGGAGAAGGCTTCGCAACCGGAGACATCCGAAGAAGAGCCGTGGACGTGGCCTGAAGATTTACTCAATGAGAAGGTGGTTGAGACCGGGGTTGCTGTGGACGAGAGCTACTCAGCCACGACAGCGGAACGGCAGTCTATGGTGAGTGCTCACTGTCTGTTACAAAAGTATCTGATTTTTTAGTTTTTATCAAACCTTGTTCAGTTTATATTCTTACCCTATCAGTAAAGGGAATTTGTAAAAGTTTCACATACACAATTTAACATCACGGCTTGTTTCCGAAGGGTTGAGCACAGGTGTGCGGTTTTGAGAAATGGTATTAAATAAATACCTATTTTGGGTTTGATAAATCAAATCAATACGGTTCATGCGTAACAAGTCATCCTGAATACGGAACTCTTCAATGTGCGTACGACACGAACTTTTGCCAGTTAGTACGCCAGTTTTCTTAAATCTTTTCAATACTGGACTTGGAGTCAAAAACAAATGAATAACCGCTAATAACAGTAACAAAATTTCAGCGTCTGAACATATTAAATTTAACTTCTATTTGTACCCCATCAGGTTTCCGAAGGCGACGCTGGGCAGTCTACCGTAGAAAGAAAGAGCTCTTCGAAAAATATACCAGGGAAGCAGGACCGAAACGAGGTCGATGAACTTTGGGCCAACATGGCGCCGCTTGTGTTCATAGATTACGAGCACGAACGGACGCCTCCTAATGCGCTGACCAACCCTTATGATAACCCGCCTAAGGACTTCGAGTATAGGTGAGCTAAAGTTTAGATACACTCATTGAAAAAAAAGCAACTAACACTAAATGACGTCACACGTTAAGGGGGAGGGAAGAAACAACAGCCGCACGGTTCGGTTGATCAAATTAAACTATGCTTGCCGCACTTGGTTCGTGGATAAACATCTTTACATGCCATGAACCCTCCCTGCCTCGGAAAGTAACGTCTGTTGATCCTGGCTATGATTCACAGTACCTTTGACATTCGTTAAGGATCGTTAGAAACACAAAAGCCTTTTTTTGTGAATGGGAAATCATTAAATGATTCCTACCTTCGGTGGAGCGGACTTGCAGACTTTTACTGACTAAAACCCACCCGTGTTCCTTCAGTTACTTGTGCTAGGATCGGTAACGGTAACTCTTTAGAACAATCCAGCCAGTCTTACTTAGTGGTATCACATTAACTAGAAATAAAATAGAAAATTGTCTACAGTCTACAAGGCCTACAATGTTCACACATTCACAAAGTATAAAAGAATCACAGTACCTAACGGAACTATGTTTCCCAACGTCTCGGGCTGTTAATGACACGTCAACCATTAGAGCGAGAAAGAAAATGAAGTGTTGAACATAATTTAGATTTGACGGTTGAAACTGAATGATCGTGTAACATTGTGTATTTGTGCGCAGTGACTGGGTAGAAGAGTGCACCATGTCGATAGTGGTGAAGCCGGTGAACTTGAGGGTGTGCATGGGCCTGATACACCGGCTGGCGGCGCTGAGGAACATCTACAAGGAGCAGGCACCACAAGTACCAGGTAACACTTGCATATTCGTCATACAGAAAATCTTACAGACAAACAGATCTTCATTCCTCCCAATACGACGGAGGATGTGTGAAGTAAGTGGCGTTAAAATTGTGGCCTCATGGCATTTACTGTGCCCATGTGAAATACGCATCATAATCTAGGTATTGCATATCGATTGTATATAAAATTTTTCAAAATCAAATTTCTCGATGATGAAAAAAGATATTCGCGCAAACTCAACGCCATTTGTTATTTGTTATTATTATTTATTATGTACCAAGAACCTGTATACACTCAACAAAAATATTCTCTCTCTCTCTCCCTCTCTCCCTCACTCTATCCCTCTCTTCCTCTCTCTCTCCCTCTCCCTCACTCGCTCCCTCTCTCCCTCTCTCTCCCTCTCTCTCGCTCTATCCCCCTCTATCCCTCACTCTCTCCCTCTCTCTGTCCCTCTCTCGCTCTCTCTCTCTCCCTCTCTCTGCCTCCCTCCCTCTCTTCCTCTCTCTCTCCATCTCTCACTCTCTCTCTCCCTCTCTCCCTCTCTACTCATAACAAAAAAAACAACAACATACAAACAAACACAAACAAGAAAATATATACGGTCGAATTAAGAAACCTCCTCCTTTTTTTGAAGTCGGTTAAAAAGTGTCGTTACAACTTTTTCTCTTAATTTCCGTCTAGCCCCCTTTCGCAACGCGCCATAAGGAACTTCGTTCCAATACTATATTTAGCACAGACTAAAAGGCACACAATAGGTATACAGAAAGAATAAAAGAAAATTAAATAAGAAAGTGAGTGTAAGGTGCGATGTCAGAAACTAGCAATTATAGTGTGTCTCACGGCTGCGTTAAAAAGGCCCAGTTCGGCAAAAATGCCTGACTAGTATTGCCTGACTCTGGTTTTCAACTCAACCTGAAGTGTGAGGTGAGTTGTGGGAGGATGAGGAATTTGTTTGTTCTTCAGACCTATAGTGCATAAATAATCTGAGAATTTGAAACATAAAAATTTCTCCACAGACCTACCCAAGCGTACACTGACGGTGGAAGAAAACGAGGCCTTAAACGAGAACCTGCCACAGAGGCGGATAAAGCTGGAAATGAAGAACTTATGCGTGCGCCTGATCCCCTGGAACCACTCGCTGACGGAGCGGCCCACGACGGCCGTGGTAGTGTTGGAGGTAGAACTGCCCAAGAGCAGTGCGCTGGTTACGACACCCATGTACCCTCATAGGTGAGTTTATTAGTGTCCAAATCTTAATAGACATGATCAAAACTCGAATCATTTAATCTACTCTAAGCGTGGAAATAAAATAATTATGATTGTTGAATCGTTCATTGTTGCTTACATCTTTGGCAAAATTAGAATCGTTTGGGATCAGATTATGACTAACAAAAGAACGATGTTTGGTTTGTGGGTGAGTACTAACAGCCGCACGGATTGAACGATCAGATTAAGCTAAGCTTTTCGCGGTTGATCTGTGGATGGGTGACCATCTTTACATACCAAGATCCCTCCACTGCTCGGAAAGCATGTTAAGCTATAAGTGTCGACTTTGAATAATGGATCTTTGATACTCGTTACGGGTGTTCAGAGGCCCAAAAGTCTGGCAAGCAGTTTTACTTTACTAAAGAGTATCTTATTACCCAGTAACTGGGTTGTGGAGCGCAGATAGACAGTCGCTCCATGTAAAATACTGGTATTCAGCTGCCTCCAGTTTGACTGAAAGTCGACCCTAATATAGTTGGGTTGGTTGGTCATTGGCGCGTCTCATTGGAATCACATAAGTACACAAGTATTTGTTCTGATTCTTGTAATTGCATGTGGAAGTGCTGAAAAAGTGGATCAAGTTGTGTGGGAAGTCCTTCATTTTCGAATAAACATCATTACATTTATTATTTAGGCATACGGTTGGAAACTAACATAACACAATTTCCGACATCACCCGGGCGACTCGGGCAAAACCTAGTTTATGTATAATTTTGTAAACATGAACAAGTTAGTTCTTCAATATTAATACCAGCTCTATTTGAGATCATCCTCATCGCGCGTTTGTTTATATCCGATATATCCCGAAAGATAAACGATGAATCCCGAAGCGCATAATTTTCTATGAAAAGTTCCATAAGCCTTTTTTTTTGTGGGTGGGAAATCATCAAATGACGTCTCCCACCCTGCCGGGGTCGCGAGATTGTTCGAAAGAGATACCGTGACCCTGGCACATGGGCAACTGAAGGAACACGGGTGGGTTTTAGTCAGTAAAAGTCTGACATGCCCTCCCGTTCCGCCCAGAGCGGGAGATGTTATTTGATGATTTCCCATCCAAAAAAAAAAAAAAAAGTCTCCCATTCTGGATGGAGCGGAAGGGCGTGTCAGAATTTTACTGACTAAAACCCATCCGTGTTCCTTCAGTTGCCTATATGCCAGGGCCACGGTAACTCTTGCAAACAAATCTCGCGTCCCTGGCAGTAATTTACATAAGCCTGTTCGTCATCCATCAGGGTGTGTTCGGCCGCGTGTCAATTGCCGTCGGACTCCGGGCCGCTGTGGCAGGGCGCGCGCCGCAACCTCACCATCAAGCTCAGCGGTGTACAAGCCCGCGTCGCCAACGCCGACGGCACCGAGACCCGCCCCTGTGCCCGCGCAGACATCAAACTCGTCACGCACCAGCTCCTCCACAAGGCCTTCTTCCAGAAAAGAAACTCGGTTGAGTTCGCTTATCATCTGAAGATTAGTAAGTAGAAGATATTTTCTTTAGGATTTTGTAGCCTTATGACAGCATTGGAAACCTTATAATTTCGTCATGTCCATTCTATTTGGAGACAATTTTTGCACTATATTGATGAATATTGGACAAAAGGTGTATTTTGTGCAACGTAAAACAATGGTTTAGTGAAACTACGAAAAAAAAATGATGGCACTCTCCATACAAGGAACCAAGGAATAAAATCAGAACAATAATGTAAATAACCTGGTGGGGTATTGTTGAATTCCATCACTGGAAAGTTTAAGATGTTTCAAAGTGACTGCTATCAAAGTATGGGATATATATTTTTTTCATTTTAGAGACGTATATATTATGCGTTTTCAAAAAAAAAAAAAAAAACTAGTCTATTCTGTGCATGCGTACATATTACTGACAACAGTGGAACCCTGCACTGTGCGTGGTTCGAAACGCATTTTGCCGGTTTTTTTTTACATTATTGAGAAATCATTGATTATTAAATGTAATTTATTTCATTTTTTTTTTACTCTCATTTATTTCTGTTTGTGATGATACGAAGTAGAATAGACAGCTTTAAAAAAAAATAGGAACACCATGTGATTGGCATTTTTTCAATATGACGTCCATTTATGGAGATGCGCGCTGTACAGAACGTCGGTGGGCTTGCCATCGAGACTTCTCTACATCGCTGTTATCGTCTGTTTCTCCGCTTACTTCATCTAAACCACGCAACAGATTTTGATACAGTTTTCGATATCACCTTGAGTTCTTTTTTCCGAAAAGGATATATACATACACGTTATGTGTACATATCCTACCTCCCGCGTAAACGACGTCCACTCCAAAAATAAATATATTGTCGCTTTTAAAAGTATTGTAATAAAAACTTTTTTGCAAAAAAAACAACCGACTTCCTTAAAAACACTACAAAGTGAAAAATAACTTTAATTTCGGTAGTCGGTGTCTTAGGATCTGTATTTATGGTTTTTTTGCCACCGACTTCCGAAATTAAAGTTATTTTTCACTTTGTAGTGTTTTTAAGGAAGTCGGTTGTTTTTTTTTGCAAAAAAGTTTTTATTTTTAAATTTTTAGTTGTGGTATTCACCCTGCACTAATTCCAAACAAACAATGCATATTTATGCGATAGCAGAAATCGCGGTTGATTTCCTGTCATTTTTTAAAGAGTTCCGGTGTCTGTCTCCCGAACTCATCATCAGATCTATATGAAAATTATATGGGACCATTTCGGAATAAACCCCTTTCGAACAAAAAAAGAATTTTGCAAATCCGTCTATATATGACGGAGTTATGGCCGAACATACATAAAAAAAAAAAAAAAACATATAAACATCCGAATTGATAACCTCCTCCTTTTTGAAGTCGGTTAAAAAGTACCGAATGTTGGTTGGTGGATCCTCCGAAAAGTAACTTTGAATACATAAATAAATCTTCATTTCCAGTTTTACAAAATTGCATTTACTACTTGGTAAAACATGATAAATTTTGTCATATAAATTGTAGGTTCATATACACTTAATGAATAAGGTTGACTGCATGTCTTTAGGGGAGATGAATGTATGCGGCTCGTCGCCGCGTCTGCAGACGGCCCTCGAGGTGCCGATGTCGTTGTTCAGCCAGCAGCGCTCCCTGCCACTCAAACACACCACGCTGCCCGAGGACGCGCTCAACGATGAGGGTAAGTCTAGCGATAAATAGGTCCACATTAATATTTAAACACATTCGCCCCGACCATTGCTCGAGCCAACACATTCGCCCCGACCATTGCTCGAGCCCACACATTCGCCCCGACCATTGCTCGAGCCACCGGTAGTCCCTCTAGTTTTATGTAGTGACACTACCCTCCGTTTAGGTAAATCAAACGTCAGTCAGTCGACTTTCAACGATTTCATAATTAATATATATTGTTGTCAATATGTATTTTTGTCTTATCGAAAGTAAATCCAAACAAGAAAAATAATCTTACAACCAATTAGATAAAACACATCTTTCTGATTTTCAGATTTAGTGGCCATAGACGTAACCCTGGAAGACTGCGGCATGCGAGGCTACGTCACTGATAATGTGAACACGCACGTGATCTCGATGCAGTCGGCTAAGGTTACCGCGCTACACGAACCTAGTAAGCTTTCATCGCCAATGTAGATGTATTCAAATATAGACTGTAACGAGACCTATCACAAATAGCCGTCATCTACGCATTCTGCACTGAATGTATCTTTATGGTGGGAAATATCGTTGTTTATGGCAGCGCGCAATATAGGTAATACACGCACTCAGTTGTAGGGATATTTAAAGTTAATATAAAAAATGTAAAAATAGTTTTCGTAAAAAAAAAGTACGGTTCATATCTTTGCAACCAGAATGGGCTCAGGTATGGTCCAGTACAAAAAAGTCTGTGTATTGAAGTACAAGTTACTTTAGTCTTTGTTAATCGTTTTTTTTATACCAGTACATGGTCTACGAGAGAGGTCGACCGGGAGCAGGTATTGGAATTACAGAATAAGGAATACCAGCTACTTACTAATTTTGACTCGGCTGCCGAGGCCTCTCTGTCATTAGAAATGGCCTGTGCGGTTCTGCGACACATACATACATATATACTGCTCAGCTAAACCTCTCAAGTAGAACATAGTGTACAAGAATTAAGCTATGTTATTATAAATACTCTGTCTTGTAAAATTGTACGTTATATCTTACTATATTCATATCTTCAAACACCTGAATCTTGGTTTTGAAGCAGATAAAAACTAATAATTAATAACATTTTCTATATATACATTCAACATTACAACAGTTTACGCTTTGCAACTGATATACAAGTGTTTACAAATATTAATATTGTCGCGAGCTTCGCGCACGAACCGGTTTGTTGGTGAGTACCTTCCCTCTCCACAACATATGGCTAACGTCGGCGAACTACCGGCGGCGGTCGAGGAACAATCTCGAGCGGATTGACTTCACACTACGGAGCTGCTGAGTGGCCGTGTCTAAAAAACTATCCGTGCGTTAATTACTGTTCGCAACGGCCAACTTTTTTTAATTTTTTATAATATCAATATTTTATAAATCTTTACGTGTACGTCTTTTTACTAAAATTAAATTCGGTGTAACCCCAATCGGGTGAGTGTTGCAAAACCTAATATTACTTAGTTTTAAGTATTCGTTGCATGATTTGCTAATTTTCACTACCATTATAGATAGTTCAATCCACGATGACGCGCCCCACTGCGCCCTTTTCCTTTGTTTTTAACCGCTCTCAATACATTTGTCAAAGAGTGGGGCGCATCTTCATGGATTGAACTATCTATAGTTTTACTAACTACCATTTTGTCAACCGAGATACCGATGTGCATCATTCGCGTTAGTGTTTTAGCCGTGTCATTTAAACACCATGCTTGAATTAACTTGATTCACCGAGTGACCGTAACAAAAAAGTAACGGTCATGACGGTTAGAATTTTAAAATTATCTTCTTTGCTAAATCATGAATGTATTCCTTCCTTGTTTTAAATTCTCATTTGTATCTTAACTGTCATAGTGAACTAGTAGTGATTCTTTTTCTTTAAATACTTCTAATACTTTTTGTTATTTTTTTTTCCATCTACCTTACATTTCAATTATATAATTTTCTGCAAATCACGCTTTTAAAAATGTACCACGCTGCTTAGACTGCTTCATCTCGATGGCTAATAGATGTTAGAACACCGCTTTACACAGTAGATTCAGGGTCCAACGGTTGTCGGGATGTTGCTGTCAGTAACAGGAATTCGGACATTTTGTAAAATGCCTAATTCGTGGTTTCCAGGGTTCTTCCGTACCGGAAGGAATATTCTTACCGCCGCTGCAAGGGTAGTGGCTGGACAATCTGCGAGCTGCCCTATCCGTCGCTGGAAGACCCACCCACCTACCTGGCTGACACCGGTCACCTACGACTTAGGAACTACCAGGATAGTGGTTTTCTTTAGGCGGGCTAGAATTAAATACGCGCTCGATATCCAGAACTCACGCCAAGCCTTCTGCTGGGGTTAACTATATTTTAGATTTGTTAATTTTTTTTAGAAAATTATATTATGTATTTACCTTCATTTTGAGTTTTTTTTAATTATTTTAATTGTCCTCCTCTAGCAGGCACGTTACAGTCTTCACAGCCATCGCGCGCCTTTCATACGACATGATTGGCGATATTTGAAATTACAACAGTTAAGTCTCCGGAGATGTTGTGCGATGTCCGGCGACGTTAGCAGTGTGTGATTTGTGTTGTGGGAAGGTTGTGAATGCATGTCTTTAATGACCAATTCATAACTTGTCAGTTGACCATTATTTGTATTCATATAACTGAAATAACTTACAGAGGATGGTGCAATCAAACAGGCGTGGCTGTTATCAGCTCCTGACATGCCTACAACAACGTAAGTAGCAAATAAAAACCTTGGAAAATTAGAAAAATTACTCCTCCATGATTTTTTTTCCCGAAATAGGCAACGATGAGATGATACGGGAATCTGTTTAAAAAGAATTGTATAAGTATAAATTACGAAATAGAAAGGCCGCAGACGCCGTAAAAGATGGGACAGGAGATGGGAAGGTGGGACGAGCTGAAGAAATCAGATGACCAGTGGTCCACTTTAGCCCTGGGTTGAAAGAACTGGAAGTCATGGGTAGAGGCTTATGCCCAGCAAAGGGTCGATGCAGGCCAACAGTATGTTACGTGTAGATAGTGCACTTTGAGTTCTAGAAAACCGTTTGGTTTTGTACAGCCTCGTCTCTCGTGTATACTCGTGGGACAATTTCTAAAGCTCGATGCTATGATATATCTGTAGAAATAGATAAATCGGAATCAACGCCGGCATCCTGTTTTTAACTTATACATATTTCATGTATGCATGTATTCATGTTTGTTATGTCAGAACTCCTTCATTTATAGACCGATTTGAAAAATTCTTTGCTTTTGGAACTCACTGACTGGTCAAGTTCTGATTAGTGATTTATGAGTTATAAAAAAGAGTTCATTTCTCATCAGCATAGCAACAACGATTACATATTAAACGAACTTAATACTAATGTCGTATACAATAAACAACAATAATCCAGCAGCATTTGTGGTGGTAAAAAGAGGTTAACATAAATAGACTCTATATTCTGAACTAGGCGAGGCCTGTATCTCAGAAGATAGCATTCAACTGACAATTTCATTATTTCGTAACCTAAGAAACATTGTGTGCTACTGTTTTAAATTATTAATAAATGTATATAGATATTTACTTTTTATTAAAAAGAAAATGCAAGTAGTGAATAAAATAAATTAGCTTGAATAATACGTATATTTTGCACTTATTTGATGATATTATAATAATTTCATGTCACTGTTATTTACTCAGTAAGTGAACGTATACAAATTTGTGTAGGGTAGGTACATACCACAACTAAAAAAAAAATTAAAGAAAAACAATTGACTTCTAAAAAAAAACACTACTAATGAAAAAATTACTTAAATTTCGGAAGTTCACAAGTACACGTTGTAGTGTTATTTTTTTTTGGAAGTCGGTGGTTTTTTTTTTTCAACACAGTTTTTGTGTCCTTCTCCTTGTATTCTTCTTCTCAAAGAGAAGTATAGTAAGGGTTGACCTCGAACTTCCAGCCCCTACTTCCGCCTGGCGATCCAATGGTGCACAGAACCGATAGACACCTCGTTCGACTACTGCGGCCTATGGACGGAGCCGCTGGCCACGTCTGTAGACCCGCTGCTCATATCCTGGCTCGCCTACAAGCCTACCTTGAAGTCGGGTGAGTGTTAACTGAGGAAAACTAAGTAATGGAGTATTTGACAACTCAATTAACCTCTCGAATGTCTTATGTTACACAGTGCGCCATAAGCAATTGTCTTTCTATTGTGTCTCTAATTAAGACATTCGACGAGTTAATCTGCCTAGCCTTTTCTCAAATATGTGGGGATCGGCTTCTAGTGTAACCAATTGCAGCTAAATACCATTTTTTTTTGATAGAGTGACTGCCTATCTGACCTAGGGGTCAGTAGGCATAAATGTATTGTTGTATACATTGTATGGTTCTTCCACAGACGCGTATCTACAGGGTGGCTCTCTGAGGGGCGCAGCGGTAGCGCAAATAAACTTACGACGCCGCCCCACACCACCGGTCAGTTCACTAAACTGTTTGTTTTACTATAATTTATCATCTGCACTCTCATACTGTAATTGCCTACTAAACGACCACCACCATCTACAGACCTGCTTGAGAGAAGACTTTTGGCCGAAAGGTGTCTTTTATCGACGTTTCCGAGGACGGTTACGCGACACCACTCAGCGGAACACGACGCTGTCATCATTACGTGTTTAGTGATAGTTTAAGTTTTTTTTTTTTTGTAGAATATGTATTACTTTATAGTTATTGTTTTCGTATTGTGTTTTTATGAGCCTTAGTTGCCTGTAATAATGGATTATATTGTATTGTAAACATAAGAGTGTATTCCCAGTCATCGAGCGGGCGCGGCGGCAGTCGCACGTCTGGTCTGGGCGCTGAGCTCATACACGTACGTTCGCGTAGTCACGGCTCCAGCAGCGAGCCCAGCGAAATGAAGGAGATCAAAATACCCCCCAAGCCTAAGGTACACAGGGTCAAATAAATAAGCTAGTTTATCTGTAGACGTGGTGGGAGACGAAATCTAAACACAACATCCAGGATGGTAGGTATATTGACGCCCAATCTGTTACCAGTCATTCGTATGTTATTAAAATAAAAAAAAAGTTATTCCATATATTACTTTGACTGCGCAGCTATTGCACGTTTCTATGAAACAGCAGAATTAGTATTTTTTATAACTGATGAAAATTTCTACTTGAGAGGGTCTCATGTGCTCAAGGTTACAGTTTAGTCGTCGATGTCCCTAATACTCTGTGTGCATAGGGTCGAGTTTAGTATATACCACATAACAGTCTGGGTTTTTTTTTTGCCAGTATCAATAAAACGCGCCCAATGGCGTGCATTGCATAGGCATATAAGCAGTGCCTCCCTCGAAAATTTACCACGAGTCTATCAATTACATTTTGATGTGTACCCCGAAATTATTAAGAAATTAACTATATTATCATACCTAAAAGAAACCCGCGTTTGTCTGCCTAGTCAAGAACAGGCGGCCTAGCGCCTAGCTACACAGTAAAGCAAAGCACGCCATTGAACCCGCTGTAATTTGTAAAAAATGCAAGAATATAGGAATTTCGTGGTCTACCCTGACGCTTTCGTCTTAACACGTTGACGGACAGTATTCCCGTACTAGTTAATCGTATTGTGACACTACAAATTATCATATATAGTTTAAAGGCGTTGTGTCACATAGCAACAGTGACTATCCATGTGAGCGTAGGACACACTTTTGTTGAATATTTTTTTAACTTCAAGATATGTCTGTCAGTAAAAGCTTAAAATATTACCTATGATGACATTACAGAATGCCCTGCATCATCATCATCATTTCAGCCGAAAGACGTCCACTGCTGGACATAGGCCTCCCCCAAGCTCCGCCACTTCGACCGGTTTTGTGCTTCCCGCATCCAGCGGGTTCCTGCGGCCTTCACAAGGTCATCGGTCCACCTTGTTGGAGGCCTTCCAACTCTACGTCTTCCGGTACGCGGTCGCCACTCCAGAACCTTTCGGCCCCATCGGCCATCTGTTCTGCGAGCAATGTGCCCTGCCCACTGCCACTTCAGTTTAGCAATTCTTCGGGCTATGTCGGTTACCTTGGTTCTCCTACGGATCTCTTCATTTCTGATTCGATCGCGTAGGGAAACTCCAAGCATAGCCCTCTCCATCGCCCTTTGGGTGACTTTCAGCCTTCTAATAAGGCCCATTGTGAGCGACCACGTTTCGGTTCCATATGTCATCACTGGCAACACACACTGGTCAAGGACTTTCGTCTCTTGAGACACTGCGATATGTGGAACGAGAAGATATTACGTAGCTTCCCAAACGCTGCCCAGCCGAGTCGGATTCGACGATTGACCTCTTTCTCGAAGTTGGACCTACCTAACTGGACAGTCTGTCCTAGGTACACGTATTCGTCCACAACTTCGAGTGTAGCGTCTCCGATCTTCACTGGAGTGGATATCACACGAGCATTGGACATGACCTTTGTCTTGTCCATATTCATCCTGAGACCCACTCTTTCGGAAGCTCTACTGAGGTCATCGAGCATTGTACTGAGGCCCTCCATAGTCTCAGCCATGACTACTATATCATCGGCAAACCGAAGGTGAGTGATGTGCTCGCCATTAATGTTGATGCCAGCCCCTTTCCAGTCCAGAACCTTGAAGACATCCTCCAGTGCAGCGGTGAACAGTTTCGGAGAAATAACGTCTCCCTGTCTCACCCCTCGCTGCAGAAGGATAGGTTTCGAGGTCTGGTCCTGAAGTCGGACTGACATAGTGGCGTTTTCGTACAGACACTTCAGTATCTCGATGTACCGATGTATGTGAATGCCCTGCCTTGTATAGAAAATAGAACACGGCAAGGCATACTGATTATATGCCAGTCAAAAGTATGACGTCAACAGACGTACTGTTGTATTATTTTATAGAAGAAGAACGTCTCTCGACGATCAGTCCATCAAGGTGTTAATGAGTTCTTTTACTGAGCAGCAACAGAAGCCACACGACACGTGGCTGTCGGGCGATCGCCTGTCGGCGCTGCACGTGCGGCTGCGCAGCATGCTGCTGAACGTGGAGCTGGGGCAGGCGCTGGTGTACGTCACCATGTGCACGGCCAGCGCCATCGACTGCGCCACGCTGCGCGACGCCATGGAGCGTCACGCCGCCGCCTCACACCAAGTCATGGGCATCTGGTACGAAACACATTTATAATTTTTTTTATTAAAATTCGTTTATTTCAAGTATCCGTATTAGAAATTAGAAATTTAGACACGCAAGGGATTTGTACAGTCAGCATCTACAATATCGGGGCCAACAGACTGCTCTAAACGATCTCAACATCATCTGCCTAGTCTTTTCCCAACTATGATGAGGTCGGCTTCCAGTCTAACCGGAAGCAGCTGAATACCAGTATTTTACATGAAGCAGTCGCTCAGTCGCCTAACTGACCTCCAGAATCTTCAAAACGATCTCAACAACTAATAAAATTAAACTTTATCTCAATAGGGTATTTTCCACTTTTTTAAAAACTATTTAATTTTGAAGACTGTGAAGGAATATTTAACAGAAAAATATTTTTTTTTGTAATTAATCTCCATTTTCTGCATTAGAAGTGATTAAAATCTAATTTATTTTCAATGGTTTTAAATTTACCGCCAAAACGCTCCGTACGATAACGTGACGTCATCTTTGTGTAAACACGATGTAAGCAGTATTTCGATCAAGTAATTTCGTATCTCAAATGGATAGAAAATGTTATTACTGGTGTGTGGTGCCTCTGTGTACAAATACTTTTAAAAATGCGCCACATAAACTATTTATACCTACTCCGTAGCACAAAAATCGGGGTTGTTTGCAAAGAAATTTCCAACTATGAAAACATCTACTGTGGGCAGATTTGCACTATCGGCTTTTATAAAACCAGCTTCCATTGTATTTCCATTAATCCATTCCAAAAATCCTAAATATATCCTAAATCCACTCCGAGATTTACAGATCGAGCACAGATCACATACCTAAGTCAAAATTCGATACACACAAAAGTGACGTCACACGGTAAACGTCAGCGCACCGAGCGTTTTGGCGGTAAATTCAAAACCATTAAAACAAATTAGATTTTTTTCACTTCTAACGCGTAAAATGGACATTGATAAGATAAATTTTATTTTTCTGTTGAATATTTCTTCCCAGTCTTCAAAAAGAAACTGTTTTTAAAAAAACGGAAAATACCCTATTGGCTAAAGTTCTTGTCAGAATAGCAGTTGTCGTATACTGTCTTCATTCTTGCGTTATTGAGTTAATATTTATGATTAAATCATTTTGAATAGTATGTTCGGCCCGATATTATTGACGCGACATGTAGCCGTCTCGTCGTTCTATCAAAAACGTCGTGATGGACAATTGTTTATTCAAAAGCTTTCGGGAACCAAATCGGTGCTTTCAATTCTAGGCGGCAATTAATGAAATTTCAAAATAGGTATAAATTAACATAACAGTCCACATTTTTAGGATTCCGTGCCAAATGACAGAGTATGACAGTCAATCCGTAAAAATATGTAATATAATGTTTTCCACGGTTTTAAATAATCTTGTGGTTTTCAGCCTCGGCCGCCTGACGATGCAATCAAGCTTTATGACCAAGGGGCTGTGGTCGGAGTTGCGACACGACGGACCCACATACGTAGTAGAGAGTGAGTAATAAACATTTTTTCTTTCCTCTAAGACCAGAACACCTTTATCTTGCATTTGATAATTAAACTAAAATAACTATTGATTGACTGCGTCTTTTGGTCCAGTGGTCGCTAAGTGCTACTGCTGAGCATCAGGTTCTGGGTTCGATTCCCAGATCGACAAAAGTGTTATAGGGTTTAAATATCTGTAATTTTTCAGTAGCAGCCCAGTCTGGATTTGTACTCGGTTGATGGCAATAGGCTCGCCCCCTGTTACGTGGACCTCAAAAGTAACTGGCGAAAAATGGGTGTACTTTAGGTACACCTCTGCCCAACTGTTCGAAAGCTTTATTACGTTTATAAATAAAGAGAAATATTATAATCTTTAAAGATGAGAATGTATAATTATGTATATGAGTAGTTGGTCTGTGACAAAATATCTTTTTAATTTTTTTCGACGTGCATGTGACATTCCACCGCTAAACGAAATGTTTGATTTACCCGAGAGAACTAAATTTACAAAAATATCTGGGGATTTTAGGTACAAGACGTTTCTGGACCTAAACTCCATCTCATACCTATTATCAGTGTAATTTGGAAAATTGTACAAGCCAATTATTTTAAAACGACTAATCGTGAAGTTTCTTGCCGGTTGTTTTCGATAGGCGACGACCAATTGGAAGCGGGCACCTAACTTCTATCGTTTCATGCAAACGCCCTTGTAGGTTTATGTGAAATGAAATATTTTGACTTTGATCTGAAACTCAAAGAATTGTCAAGTCAGAAAGATGAAGCTATTTGCTAATTCCAATGCGTAGTGGGTCAACAAGACTCTCTATGAACACTCTTTTAAATGAAAATATTATTACGAAAAATTGGTTACATTATTCACGTTGAAATTTTACATGTGAGGACGATGGACAAAGACCTGTACATTACAAGCGTCCATAATAAAAAAAAAACAATTCAGAAATGAAAATAACCTGGGCCGCTAAGAGATGCCTACTGACGGCGGCGGGCGGCGCTCGTTCACGAAGGTGACGCTTGGACTAGATCATGGCGTTTGAATTTAGTTGTCGTACTTTCAGAGCTGAAAGAGGACTCGTTTCCGTGGAAGATCAGGCTGGCGGACGTGTCGTGCTACACGCTGGAGGTGCGCTCCGCCGTTGTGGCGGGCGTCAGTCACTTGCTAGAGTCGGAGCAGTCGGGCGCGTCTGCCGGCCTCAAGTCCAAGCTCAGGATGCCTAAGGTAGGGGCTTTGTTGATATCTATACTAATATTATGAAGCTGAAGAGTTTGGTCGAAGACTCTTGACCCCACATTTAAATGACAACGAATACAATTGATTTGTTTCATTTTAAATTATTCTAATCCGTATCAGATTTAATCATTTAAATAATTACACACACACACACACGACATACTTTTTAGTATGTCAAAACGTTAAACTTAAACTTTTATGGCAACGCTAACAGATATTAAACGCCGTCAGCGCGTAAGTCGTTACCCGGAATGTTACCAATGTATAAATATTATTTTTGTGCATGCTGTACAGGCTGACGTCATAACGTCAACGCCGGCTGTCGCTAAAAACCAGCGCTGGAGCTCTGTTTCACTTAGGGCCGTACAATTATGCTGAGCGATGGCCGTTTTGAGTCATTTTGACGTATATTTTCTGCCGACTTATTCTTTTTCATGTTTGTGTTCTTCGCTGCGTCATGTTTAACGCGAATAAACGTATTTTTTTTTTTATTACTGAATGGACCTGGGGCTTACTTTTCAACCTAATTTGAATTCCAATCTAATGCCATCACGATTCCAATGTTAATTTTGCATACACGAAATTCGGTACTCTTGAAAAGGTCTTGACCTCAATCACTTCTTTTTCTTCTTCTTCTCTTTCTCCCTGTTTCTTTAATTTGTCCCAAACCAATTAGAAGGTAGAGCTCGTCTAAGCTGAAATGACGCGCTCCACCTCCGCATTCACGCACACAAGGAAATATTCAAATATGGATGCAATACACATAAACATGCAATTGTAATTGGTCGTTCAGTTGCCGGTTAGACTCAAACGTAGGAGCACGCATTGTTCGATCTCAAAAGTGCCGTCAACATGTCAATAAAAAAGCATCTTTGGAGCCAGGTAAATAAAATATTTCTTATAAAAAACAACTTATTTCATTTTAACCTGTAAAGTCACATTTAACTTTTTATTTGTTTCACTAAATTATATACGATATATTATGACTAACAACAATACATGCTTTGAATTTTTTTACAGGCAAAAGAAATTATTGCAAAAGTATACCACCGATTGAAATATGAAGCGGAAAATGGAGTTGAAAAACTTACTGATGCTAGGTGGCGAACTGCCCAAGCCGTTGGTGTTAGTGAATTCACGGTTACGCGAATTTTTAAAAAAGAAAAAGAAGCTAGTACATCAAGGAATACATCGCAGTTTTTTTTTTATATCTCCCTCAAAACGAAAAAGGGCGCGTCCTAAGTCCAACCTGGAAGATTTTGATATAGGTGTGCTTCGAAGAACGATAGCTTCTTTCCATACAGAATTTACTGAAGTACCAACATTAAGAAAGCTTAAACAGATACTGGTAGAAAGAATTGGTTTTACTGGCTGTATAAAAACACTGCATACTATTTTGAAAGAATCAGGCTATGAGTGGTCAAAAATAGATGACAACCGTAAAGCCCTAGTTGAAAAGCACAACATACAAATGCTGCGGTTCCAGTATTTGAGGCAATTAAAAAAATACCGTGATGAGGGCCGATATATCATTCTCACAGATGAAAGTTACGTTCTCACAACACATATTCAAAACATGTGCTGGAAACTAGCGAAAGGAGTATCACCAGTACAAAAAAATCTAAAGGTATGCGAGTCATTATTGTTCACGCTGGTGGGTGTGAAGGATTCGTTCCAAATTCTGGCTTAGTGCATAAAGCAAACTCAACAAGAGGAGATTATCACGATAATATGAATCTTAATAATTATAAAAAGTGGCTTAGCACACAATTGCTGCCCAATCTCACAGAAAACTCTGTCATCGTTGTGGATAACGCTTCTTACCATAATGCTTTAACAGAAAAAACTCCAACTCAAATAAAAAAGAGATGCAAACATGGCTTGTTGAAAAAAATATTCCGTGTAATGAAATGATGAAAAAAATAGAGTTGTACGATTTAATTTTAAAAAACTAAGACAGATTCAAAAGGTTTGTTATCGACGAACTGATTCAATCAAAAGGGTTTGAAATTTTACGATTACCCTCTTACCACCCGGAACTCAATCCCATTAAAAAATATGGGGGGTATTAAAAAACTACGTGGCTAGTAAAAACATTGCACAAAATTTAACATCCATTATGGCACTAATAAATGAACGACTCGAAATGATTGACCGTACAATGTGGGCAAATACATGTTGAAGATATAGAAAAACAATATTCACAACACTTTGATATGGATAAAGAATTTACTATCCATATTAATGACTCTGATTCAGACGAAAGTGACACTTTTGAGATGAGTGAATAGTGATATTTTTAGAACCATCAACATAATAGTCCAGTAATTTTAGGCATTTATTTTTCAGTATTCAAATAAAAAAATATTTACTCTTAAATAAAAAAAAACCTCTTGCATTCTACCTCGGAGGTGGTGAGGAAACGAGAGCATCTTCATAATATAGTCGCATTCTCAGCGCTGCCGTTACTCCGAAAACGGTTAATTTTACAGAAAAATGCAAGAGGCATTTTTTGTAGATAATTTTACGATAAACAATTTTTATAATGACCTCTATTGACCTCCGAGTAATAGGTCGCAAGATATTTGTGTAAAACCGATTTTCGTGATCTTTTGACCTTTATAACTTTTTAGCCGGCATTTATCAATGTTGATTTTTCACATCTTCATTACAACGCCGAAATAAAGGTGTATACAAAAATTCAGCTGACTAGGAATTTTTCCGCAGACAAAACCTAAAATGACTGGACTATTATATGTTTTGACTACTGTCATAACTGTAATTATATTTAATTGTAAAATAAACAATTCATAAATTATTAATTTATTTTAATATAAACTGAAACTCAGAAATCACTTCATAATTATTGCGTATTACCATGAATTCAAAACCTATTAAAGCATTACATAAAAATACGTAAATAAATTATTTTGCTAAAGTATTTAGAATTTCTTTGTAGACCGTACTTGCTAAGAAGCGTTGTTCTCGGATTTGTTGTCCAACTAGTTTAGTTTGATCTTAACGCGCGAGAGGAGAGGTCGTCTTGTTTCATACAATGTGACAGCGCTGCTCCATTCCATAGAGCAAGCATTGTCGGATTTATCACCCGACTAGTCGACCGTCTTGTACACATACAGATCGTAGTTCACTGAACAATCGACGCTCGCATACAGATAAAGTGTCGTTATTAATATTTGCATTCACACATCTAAATAAACGAATTAAGTAGTAGGGCGCGTCATTTCAGTTTAGACGATCTCTACCATTTTTTTTTGTTGTTTTGTTTTGATCTAATTGTTTCTCTAACCATAAACAAAGTCCATAGGGTCTTAAGTAAAACTTGCATGCTTATTATAAAAAAAAATCTTTTACTTCAAGGCACCCACGCCCAGGATTGTGCTCGAGCTGGTCACCACCACCATCACGGTGTCCGTGGTCACCAAAACGGTGCAGTACAAAACAATGACCATGCAAGAGCGGCAGGCGAAAAAAGAAAGAGTAACTACTGAAGATAAGGTTTGTTTTTCAATGAAATATTTTAGTTTCAACACTTCAGGTACAGCTTAGTAACATGTAATATAACACACACATGAGCCGTCCAAATGTTTATAAACATCTTTTGGATTTGATAGCCCAATGCTTCAGAAAGGCTGCTTAACATAACATCACGACCCTAAGGAGCCGAGTAAAAAGAAAAGAAAAACAGAAAGAACGCTACGAAGAAAAGAAGTAAAATTGCGGGCGGATGATTCGATGCTATAGGATATATTTTATATTAAAACAAGAAAATGCGTTGCGTTGCGACCTGGTTAACCTCTATGGGTGCTAGGTTCGGTAGCCTGTACACAAAAAATAGGTGAATTTCTTTGAATATGTGTTACATTTCAACAATATGTATTCGGGTGAATATTGATAGATTGCAGAGTGGTGACATCGACCGTAGAGACAGCTCCAGTGGTGCATGGCTGCCGGATTACGTTCATCGATCGACTATCGATAGTATTTTGGAGCCAACAATATTTTCCGTTCGGCGGATATAGTTTATAGACCGTTGTTGCGTTGCATGTTTAGATTGTTGAGATGGATGCTTGCTATTTGTGGTAACTTTATTTGCCTTTTTTGTTAGAACTGTATGCAGGGTGCCAAGAACATCAACGCACAACCTGGAACTGTAACCATGGTTCCAATATACAATACCCCTTTTTTCTGATTTGGAAATTATCAAATGACGTCTCCCGCTCTGGGCGGAGCGGAAGGGCGTGTCTGACTTTTACTGACTAAAACCCACGCGCGTTTCTTCAGTTGCCTGTGCCAGAGCTACGATAACTTTGTCGAACAAATCCGCTACTCTGGTAGATATAATATGGATTTAATGTTAACATTAATGGTACAATGATGCTCGTTTAAGTCCCTGCCACTCTATACGCTCGTTCTGTTTCGATAACAATACTTTTATGATAACTTATGAGTTACAAGCCGCGGCTTCGAAGCCAGGCAGGGACTTTACTTTTAGAAATTAGTTTCATCAAAACTGCCCTAAAAAAAAAAGCAACTGAAAACGTGGTGAAAATACCAGCAGATCCTACAACCAAAAAAAAAATGGCAAAAGACGAAAGATATGTGACATTCACCAACTAGCCCGCGTGATATATTTCAGTCCACTACTACCCTAAGAGAAGAGACCTGTGTCCCAACAGTATTAACGTTAAAGACTCATTGTACTTGTTTTAAACATTTAGTAAAGAAGTAATCTTTGCGAAATGTGTGTTTGGCACCTGAGGTAAACTTTTGACGGTTGGGGCATGATCTTAATATATGGTGTGCGAAAAGCAGTTCTAAACTTTATTTGTCCAATTTAGGGAAATCTTGAAACTGGCTCTAACATGTTTTAAAATGTTAATACAGCTACGTTTTTCAACAGAAAAAGAAGTACTTCACGTCTGGAACGGACTTCAAACCGACGACATTAAAGGAATTTGTACGCGGTCCGTCTGCAAGGTACTGATTGTTTTTTTTATATTGTAATTATTTAGTAGACGATATGATCATCATCATCATTTCAGCCGAAAGACGACCACTATGAATATTATATCTTTAAACGAGCAGTTCTTTTATATGTTTATATAATCTGAATCTCGGAAACGGCTGCAACGATTTTCATGACATGTAGTATACAGGGGGTTTCAGAGGCGATAAATCGATCTAGCTTAGATTCATTTAAAAAAAATGTCGTTTAATACGTGTTTTCAATAATCAACTTTATCGATAATCAACTTAAACATAAACTTATGTATTTTTTTTATTGGATGAAAATTAATCAAATGTAATTTGTATTTAAATTTTTGGTATTTTGTGTTTTTTAGAAATTATCTAAAAAACACAAAATACCAAAAAAAGGTCCTAGCAAAGCTCGGGCATCCAGGTACTTAAACTTAATATCTCATAAACTATAAAAACATAAAATTGTCTATTTCTAAGAAGTAAGCTCTGGAAATTCTATTCTGATTCTTACACTGATAGAAAGCTAGAAAACTGGCAATAATCTCGCTCCCTATTACATGAGACTTAAACAAAACTGGCGGAATGTTGATGTACTATAGGTATCATAATCAGCCTATACTGTGCCCACTGCTGGGACACAGGCCTCCTCGCGCCCAATGCGGGTTGGTAGATGTCACATAATTTTTGGGTCTAGGACATGCCGGTTTCCTCACGATGTTTTCCTTCACCGTTTTGAGGGCACTACACTATAGATATATCTCTGCCCAATCATTCGGGGAAACTAGGCGTGCTGTTACGTTACCTTAGATAGCTACACTATTCCCCAGTGCCATAGAGTATGTTTAATGCTATAGTTATCTACCACGTAAACCGAAGTCGCTGTCAGAAGCTTCAATCAACTCAGCCTATCGCACACCACTGCTGGACATAGGCCTCTCCCATGCTGCGTCACAACATCCTGCCCTCCACCTTCCGCATTCACGCACCGTTTTGAGGTCATCGGACCATTTAGCTGGGGGCGGCCCACACTACGCTTGCCGATCCACTCCAGGATTCGTCTGCTCCATCGGCTATCGGTCCTGCGACAAACATGGCTAGCCCATTGCCACTTCAACCTGAATACTCTGCAAGCTATGTTGGTAACGCCTGTTCTTTTCCGGATAACTTCGTTTCTGATCTATCTGATTTATCTTTCAAAGAAACTCCGAGAATAGTCCGCTCCATAGCACACTGAGCGACCATAAATTTGTGGACCAACCCAACTGTCAATGCCCACGTTTCGGCACACAATCATGGGCAGGATGCATTGCGGTATTGGCGACGAGAAGACTTGGCGAAGTTTTCCAAGCGCTGCCCAACCCTATTTGGCCCTCTTGTCAGCTTCTTTCTCGAAGTTGTGTCTACCAAGCTGGATGACTAGGTAGACATACTCCTCCACAATTTCGAGAAGCGACCCTTCGATGCGGATTGGACTCGGCAAGACATGCAAATTGTACATGACTTTCGTCTTGTCCAAATTCACGCCGAGGCCTACCCGCCGAGAGGCTCCATTTAGACTATGTAGCATCTGGTCTAATTGTTCCAGCGTCTTTGCCATTATGACGATATCGTCGGCAAAACGAAGAAGTGCGACGTACTCGCTGTTCACATTGATTCCCTGTCCAGCCCAGTCCAGCGACTTAAAAACGTCCTCCAGCGCACTGGTGAACAGTTTCAGGAATATCACATCCCCCTGTCTCACCGCTCTGATCAGTCGTATCCTGAATCGTTGCAGCGTTATGACGGTGATTACTGTCCAGGTCCAGACAGATCCGGAATCGGTGTATGCAAACACCTCATCAATTCGATGTATTGCCAGTGTATTCGACATCGTTGCAGAGAGCCCAGAACTGCCCAATTTTCGATGGAGTCGAAGGCTTTCTCATAGTTCACAAATGCCATACACAACGGCTGATTGTACTCTTGGTCTTTTGTACAATTGGCCGAACAGTATGGATGTGGTCTAGAGTGCTGAAGCCTTATCGTAAACAGCTTGATTCTCGTGCCTGGAACTCGTCAAGTTTCCTGGCGAGACGTTTCGTGACGACCCTCGAAAACAGCTTGTATAGTTTACGTGGCTCAGAAGTGAGATGGGTCTATAATTCTTCAGCAAGGTTTTGTCACCTTTTTCAGAACCGGAATTAGAATCGGAATCATTTTTTAGGTTTAAGGTCCTCTTATCTGATGAAGACAGCTGCGTGGATAGAAACTCTCGTCTTTACTCCATAAGTCAGATAGTTTTCGAGGAAAGTTTCGACACCTTAATTTTTCGCTGCGATGGGAACAGTTTGCGCAATTAATCGCATAGCGCTTTGACCACATCATCGGCTTTCTCGTCGACAGTGCCTGTGCTGTCCAGCAGGGTGAATCGATTTTGAAGATCCTGTTGGAAATCTTCGGATCCCAAAGCGGCTTGGACCTGCGTAGGTCGGAGGGTAGGCCTCAGGCGAAAATTTATATTTAGAGTGTCTCGTACATGTTTGTGATCGCTTCCGTTGTTAAACCTGCTGATCACGGAAATATCTCTAAATAAATGCTTTTTATTCGCCATGATGAAATCTATCTCATTCCTCGTCACGTTATTAAGGCTCTGCCAGATCCAGTTTCGCTGGGGTTTCTTTATAAAAAAAAAGATCATGATTAAGAGCCCCTGCAACTATAGGAAGTTGACCAGAATATGCCCCTGTGATTCCTGCGCCCCAAACCGAATGGTCCAACTTTCGATTCGCCGCGTTCTTGTACTCCCACTTTAGCATTGAAGCCCCCTATAACAACGTTGTGCCTTTGTTGTACTGTGTATAATAGTCTTGGCAATGTATGCCTCCCACAAGATGGACCGATGACCTGGTGAAGGCCGCAGGAATACGTTGGATGCGAGAAGCACAGAATAGGTCGAAGTGGCGGTGCTTGGGGGAGGCCTATGTCCAGCAGTGGACGTCTTTCGGCTGAAATGATGATGTATGCCGAAGTCGCAGCGTATACCTGTATCACTTTCAGGTAG
This sequence comes from Aporophyla nigra, assembly GCA_947507805.1. Classification (NCBI taxonomy): domain Eukaryota; kingdom Metazoa; phylum Arthropoda; class Insecta; order Lepidoptera; family Noctuidae; genus Aporophyla; species Aporophyla nigra. The sequence continues at coordinate 2,605,079 of OX382291.1, read as the reverse complement.
TACCTGTCAGTGAGTTTCAGTACAAGGTACGCCACCCATGTCGACACACTACTAATTTCCGCAACGCTGCTAGTGAGTTCCTTGCTGACCAGAAAGCCGACACCGCCGTGGGTGAGCTGATCACCTTCTAGGAAGTAGAAAAGGTGGCCTTTTAGGACCCCCTTTCTTAGGACTTCCGATAACCTCAGTATATGCCAGTTAATGCGACCTAACTCTTCCTCAAGCCCGGCAAGGTGATGGTCCAGACTCAACGGACGTCCATTGTATATAGCCAGATGTAGTCGTCGTTGGTACCCTGCCGATTAGTCAGAAGCTTAATTATTAATAAATATAACATTTTCTGTTTCAGAAGACAAAAGTCCCCTGATGTAAGTATTTTAACTTAACTATGAATCGTGTAGTTCTTAGTACTACTTGACTAAAGATTTTTAAATTCCGTAGTCATTAAAAATTATCATTGGAATGGGTAGTCAGGCGTGGGCATTTGGCAAATCGCAATTTGTTTGTAAGAAATTTAACTTGCAAGAAGCGCTCACAGGCCGCTTCCGTGGTACCGATCGCTTTGCTCGCTCGGTTCTCGCGCGGACGCGCGGTTGATCATAATTCTAAACTTACCTAACATATGAATGTGGTCGCGGTGGCCGCCCTGGCTTAGTCACTGCGACCAATTCGGTTTGAGCGTCATAAGTAATTTCACAGTACTCACAGTTCCAACTCAACCACTGAACTGATAAACTATTTACCTAATTGCCCATTCCAACATTGTAAATAGCTACTCATTTATTATTTTACATGAGTATTTTTTGTACTGACATTTTGGGGTGGTAGGATGAAATAACCGTTAAATTTTCTTTTACTGTCTGTGTGTGTCAAAAATAAAATATCTGTCCGTTAATTTTTCAACTGATCATACGAGTACCTCTCCCTAAAGCTAAATAATACGTTGTTTAAATTATTACTTCCTTCTATCCTACTAATATTGTATTATAAATGTGAGATTTTGTATGTTTATTACTCAATCACGCAAAAACGGCTGAATGGATTTGAATGAAATTTGGCACACAGATAAATTATAATCTGGAGTAACACATACAACATTTTCCTTTTTTCTACCTCCACGCGGGCGCAGGCTCTGGCATAAGTTAGTCATCAGCAGCCTATAATGTTCCCACTGCTGGGACACAGGCCTCCACTCGGTGAGAGGGAGTGGGCCGTAATCCACCACGTGAGCCCAGTGCGAGTTGGTAGATGTCACATCTCTTCGAATTTTTGGTTCTAAGACATACCGGTTTCCTCACGATGTTTTCCTTCACCGTTTTGAGAGCAGTATTGATGAAATAATTTATACAAAGTAAAGCGCCTGCTTGGGTTCAAACTCACGACCTCCAACTCGTAAGTCGCGGCCGTTACCACTGGGTTATCATAAGTGAGTATCAAATATAAATGAAATAATAATGTTGTGTTCAGAAGGCTGAAACGTCATCGCCAAAGCCGCCAACACCGAGCCCCACTGAAAAGTTCACCATCACGGAGGGGCCCATGGTGTCCCTGGGCATCAACCTCCACGCTGACACCCCGCCGATCGTCCTGCGGGTTGAACAAGACCAGGTAGTGTACCTTGCCTTATATTTACTGGATAATACACCATTTTTTTTACTGCCTCGTTGGTCTAGTGAGCATGAGATCTTGGATTCGTTTCCAGGGTCGGGTAGTGGCAATAAGTTTTTCTATATGTGATTTCGCTGTAGCAGCCCGTAGTATGGAATTTGTGTCCGGTTGATGGTATTTGACGTTGATGGTAATAAACCATACGGGTAAGTCCCATGTAACAAGAGGCTACTACTTTGTTACATGGGACCTAACTGTATGGTTTCCGCCTCCGATTGAACTCTAACACACGAACCTTCGCTGGCACGCTAACGGGCCCCAATGGACCCAAGAATGACGACATACGACATCCTGACTAATGATTATCTTTATATATATAATTCTACTGTACGTGTGTAGGTCACTGAACTCCTCCTAAACGGCTAGACCGATTTGAATGAATTTTTTTGTATGCGTTTGGGTGGCATCCTGGATGGTTTAGATTCACTATTGGCCCTGGTAAAACACAACAGAACAACGTCTTACGGTCAGCTAGTATAATTATAGATTCAAATTAAATTAGCTACCAGTACTTTACCCTCGTGTATTTTTTTCATAATTAACTTGAACTTTGTTAAGAGCTTTAAATTACGCTGAAACATGTTAATTACGGCAAACAAACAACCATATGGTTATTGATACTTTTTTTAAAAATATCGTAAGTTCACGACAAAATTTCACGACATATTACAAAAATAGCTAACTCTATATATAGTATGTAAGTAAGTAAAATTTTATTTGCATAGATTGCAAGTACAGTAAATAAGATGTGACAAAAAATGTGGGTGATCCTTGTACAATCTACCTTACATTAGGCATGCAACATTATTAATACACATCAACAATTAATATTATTATTTTATAAGATAGTTAATACATATTCGGCATGGTACATTCATATAATAATTAATTAACTCAAAAAGCTGCAATACAATTGAAAATAATAATCATAAATTACAATGTCAATATTAGGTAGGAATGACGAAAAAAAAAAATTTTGTACAAAGGTCAGTATCATTAAGATAGTCATTCACAGAATAATAGCATTTCTCAATTAACAGTGCTGACAGTTTCTTTTTAAAGTTTTGAATTGTGTCATTTTTAATAAAGTTAGGTATTTTATTATATAGGTATTATTGGGCCCATACTAATAACACTTTTTTTTTGTAAAGCAGTATTACAACTCTCAACATGAAGTAGATATTTATACTGACTTCTTATAGGTCTCTTTCTATCTTTCGAAACTGCAGTGAAAAGATTTATGTTACATTTAACGAACATTGCATATTCTAAAATATACATAGCCGGGAAAGTCAGTAGTTTGAGGGACTTAAACACAGGTACGCAACTATCTGTCATTTTCATATGAAATATTGCCCTTAAGCAGCGTTTTTGGCTTTGAAGACATGTTCTCTTTGAGCATAGTTTCCCCAAAAAATTATACCGTATCTTAAAATCTTATATGCTACCATTATAACTACGTCTTACCAATGTGCGTTCATTAAGAGAAATAATAAAAAAAATATATATAAATTACCCCATTAAATCGTTCATATTTAGTGTGCAAGTTTATTATTAATTTATAAAATCCCAGTCTGTGAATGCAATAATCGCCATTTTGATGACGGTGGTGGTCCAGGCTAAAATACATATTAATTGAGGAATAAGAACATCCAGACTCCACCACAGGGGCAGTGAATAATACATCATTTAATTATTAGACGAAATCACTCATTCTTCAAGTTAAATATTAGTGAAAATGAAACTTTTTGATATCCAAACACGATGTTTCGCGCCAATCTTGTGTATTTATATTTTTACTTTGCATAAATATCATACACACACGTAGATGCTATTTAAAATGTGACAAATAAGATTTAAGATTTCAGAAACAATAAGAAAATGCCCAAATCTTAACGTAATACACAAACGCAAGTCCATTTAACTCTGCAAGTGTGCAGCGGCAGCACGTAACCACTATGTACCCTCTTCCCTGAGGTCACTCAGTCGGCGGACAGAGTTCCCACTCTGAGCGCCCGTGCCCCAAATCCCCGCCTGCCTTAAATTAAGCAGGCGGGATTTCGGCGTTTAAGGCGTTGAAGTTGCCCCCCCGACGCCTTCTCCGAGCAGGATCAGCACTCTCACGATCTCGCTCAGTTGCCTCCTTCTGGACCATCACAGTCGCACAGATGGAGGCCATTTTACTCGATGTACATACCTACCAAAATAATTTTAATTAAATAGATAAGCGAGCAGTGGTGGCCCAGTGGTATCAGCCCCGAGTTAGGAGTTATAGGTCGTAGGTGCGAACCCAGGCAGACCCTTAAGTTTGTGTAAATGATTTCATCACCACTGCTGTCAAAAACGATGACGGAAAACATCGTGAGGAAACCGGCATGTCCTAGAACCAAAAATCCGAAGACATGTGACATCTACCAACCCGCACTGGGCCCGCGTGGTAGATTACGGCCCACTCTCACCTCTCCCTCTCACCGAGAGGAGGCCTGTGCCCCAGTAGTGGGAACGGTATAGGTTGAATATGTAAGCTCTTATCTTACCGCCACGGGGACGACTCTGTCGCTTATTGAATAGTATCTCAATTAACTTCACCTGGGGGGCTGGAGCGCTCGGGCAATCTTGCTTAACCCGGTACCGGCAGGTATAATTATTTTAGCCTAACTTTTCCCCACGTTCAAAAACTGCAAGTGGTAATGTTTGTGTATTTCGTTTGCAGTTGGCAAGTGCGCCTGCGAGCAGCCCGCTTATTATCAATCTTGCGTTCGTTCTAGACTTGTCCTCCTTCCCGAACGCTTGACGAGCGAGTGACCGATATCAATTGGAGGAGGTACTCTAACGATTATAATGCAAATACTAATCATATAGTTTTTTCCCGAATGTGGCATATTCTAATGCATCTCTCCTCTGATTGTTCCCAGGCGTACGGTATTCTGCGAAATTATGTATGACGAAGTTCATATTTTTTTAAAGCTATCTTGGGATCACAAAACGAGTTAAATACTAAGAGCCAGTTATCATTACTTTTATTGTCTATGTTTTACGTGAAAATGAAAAAAAATCGTTTGAGTTTTTGTAATAAAAAAGTACCTACTTCTTGTGAAATGACATTTTTAATTGTTGTTTTATTTTTAGCAATCGTATTTGTGTGAAACGAGACACATGGTGTGTTTCACAGTAAACTTAAAACATGATTACACGTTGAAAATTAACTTACACGCGATATTTAATACTAAGTTATAAAAGAAATGGTAGAATATAGCTACTTACGAGTAGTTCTACTTCAAATTGAAGGTTGCGATTGCATGAAAATAAATTTTCGGAAATGTTTCGGTTTTTGACTCATTCATTCTAAAAGGTGAATTCTACGTGAATATCGTGTATTATCTACAGTTATACAATTTATGTACTATCTTCAGTTATTTTTTCCGGAGTAATAAGTAATGAATCTAATGAATGTGTTGTGAGTTATATATCTTAGGTTCTATTGAACTTGCAAAGCTGTAGTTGCACTCAAATTGTAGCAAATGTTGTCAATTTTAAAACGGTAACATATACGAAGGACGCATTAGATGTTATAAGTCAAAAACTGGCAGAATTCCGAAAGTTAAGAAAATACTTTAGTGACCACACAGGTTCACAGGTTAACAGCACGTCCACACGACATGACAGTATAAATTATTTGCCAGTGATTCCCAAACTAGACAGTTAGTTTGTATCTTGAGGCTCGGGGTATGAATTCCAAATTGTATGTTACATGATGCAGCATAATGTTCCTGCTGCTGGGTCACAGGCATGCTCTCTGTGAGAGGGAGAGGACTCTGTGCCTCGCGGTCCCAATGCTGGTGGGTAGATGTTACGTCTACAAATTTTTGGTTCTAAGACATACCGGTTTCCTCACGATGTTTTCTTTCTCTGTTTTGAGAGTAGTAGAGATGTAATTATATTATTTACATAAAGCGCCTGCCTGGATTCGAACCCACGACTTATAACTTTGATTTCTGACGTCTACTGTTCGCTCGGATGATGCTAGGTACCTGATATTTTTACTATGTTTTCAGGTCATCATTATGGACGCAGCGATACACTGCTTCACTCATATAGTCACGTTGCTCAACCGGCCGACGCTGGCGACTCCCAAAACGGACTCCACCACTTCTCTGGGCGGTTCTCATCGCTCGCTCATACGGTATGCACTTGCACCATCATCATTTCAGCCGTAAGACGTCCACTGCTGGACATAGGCCTCCCCTAATTTTTGGGGGCTATGCCATAATCGCCACGCTTGGCGGGTTGGCCATCGGAGTACGGTGGTAAAATCCATAGAGAACGCTGTTGCCCATTCTCTGGTACAGACATTAGTTGCCTTTTACGACACCCACGGGAATAAATAGGATGGTGCTATTATTCACGTCCGGCTTCACGCTAACCTACAATGCTAACAAGAGACGGAATGATAAAGTATGCACACCTAATGAAACCTCGAAACATATCTATGTAAAGATTTTTTTACCTTCTTAGTTCCATTCCTTTGCAATAGATTAAATAAAAAACTGAGCATCTATAAATTAAATTTCTATGTTTTTGTATGTACATATTTTTAGCGATTTCTTCGTAAATTGGTAGCTGATTTTGATGATTTTGTTTTGTTTGAAAAAATCTTCATGAAAGGAAGGAAAAGAAATACAAAACTGTTATATTTTATAGGTCAATCTCACCAGAACACAAAATTAATAATTCGTTTACAAAAAAAAATTAACGACATACAGGTCCACTATTTCCGAGTGACATAGTATGCCCTTTATCCCAGATATTATGTAATTTTTCTAATTACGGTGTGTGATACATTTCATTTGATTCTTGGGGCGGATTTCACCAATGCAACTGAACGCGATCTACACTTATAGACCAAATTTAAGAGCTGTCAGTGTCAATATTCCATAATAGTTTTGACGTTCACAGCTCTTAAACACAGTTCAGATGTGCCGTTTCAATTGGTGAAATTCGCCCTCATAGGAACTGGTGTTCGATTCCAGGTCAGTTTCGGAAATGGAAGAAATACCGTCTGCATCAGAGGGCACGAGCGAGAATCATTCCGATCTGATGACGATATTCGATCGTTCAGTACAGTTCGGTGAGTAATATTGATCTTTTTGGCTTATGATTTAATACCTGGCGGGCAACTAATTGATCAGCAGTGTTTACGGCTCACTGTATATTTATTTAATTATGTGTGGTTATCAACTTTGTTGCAATATCATTTGCTGTTCAATTTTTAAACCAATATTCAAGTCAGTCGGGTCAATTAATGTTTAATAAATAAAATTCCCAGAGCGCGAGCTGAAGACGTTCTTCTGGTTCCAATGGGTGGTGAGTCGCGTGACGCTGGTGTTGGCCTCGGAGACCGTGAAACTGGCGCTGGACATCGATGACGTAATCGGCTCCGTGGACATTCAGGCCGAGTACAACCAGCTCAAGGTCAAACTGGCCTCCGCATCTATCAAACATTTTAAACGGTAACGATAAATGAACTTTGTTTCTGTACGTTTACGGTTTATACAAATTCTCTTACACGGCAATCATAGGTATGTTTCCTTTCCGATTACTATGAGAAGAAACACCTAAACAAATCAGAGGTCAAATAAAGTCCAGAGAATATCTTGGTCAGATCATAATTGAATATCATCCTCCTGGTCTGATCCCAATTTACGAGCCATTTATAAATATCGTCACCCGTCAAGGTGGTCTTTTAAGTTCACACTATGTTTATTACCTCACTCTCTCTCAATCGCACGATGACCGTGTGACAAGGAGTAAGGCGTGTCATACGCTTCGTGACGTCATATTATGTAACAATGTGAAGCGTTAAAACTCTAAACTTCAACTCAACAAACCTTAAAATTTTACAACTTAGTTAATTTTAAATAAAACATCATAGTAATATTGATAGACTTGCTATCAATATAGTTATGATATTTTATAAAAAATACGCAATAATTATGTGACGTCACACCAGGGAAATGGGAAGTGGTCAAAAACTATGACATCGACGGAGGGGGTTTGAACAATCATGTAATTCGTGGAATATAATTTATGGATAGCTCCTTATTGGGGGTCGACGCAGCGTATCGTTTTCTTACATACACTTCTATTAGCTATTATCTCCAGCCCCACAAATCTTCCATATTGTTACAGCCATCCGCTTGCGTACTCTAAACATTGCTCACAATATTTTCTGTATTTAATCAATGTAAACAATTTTAAAAAATTCATAAAATTTAAATTTACAGTACGCGGTCGTCACATCAGAATTTGAGAAAAAGTTTGGATAAGTCCAAACTTTTTCTGAAGGTCCTTCAGGAGGTCCTCTCTTTTACTCACATCAGAGGGGTGATTGTTTAACTTGCTATCATCAGTAGGGATCGGTTTCAAACAACATTCATTGCGTTATTTACGTTGCTGAGCCAACAATTTATTCCAACAAATGACGCAATGGATTACAAATAATCTTCAATACGATTCACATTCTGATTGATAGTGTGTTAGGCAATTAGGGTGCAGGCCTTACATAGATTTTACGTTTCTTGAGCTAGGTAATATTTGACAGATATATGTCTCCTCGTTGGTGAGTGCCTTTGGCATGATAAGACATATCACGGATTAGACCTGTAAGAAACATTGTTCTCAGGGACTTCGACGACGAGTGGACGGCCGGCGTGATCGGCGGGCGCGTACTGGAGGCGCGCGAGCCGAGCAACGCATCCGAAGACGCGCACTTTCTGTCCGTCACCATCACGCAGGCGCAGTGAGTTGCTTACTTGAACACAAAATATCTACTTAATAAAAATCTTAAATTCACTGATAGACACAGCCTAAACCGCTGGGTCAACAAGCGTACGATTTTCACGCACAACATTTCCAGATATAACGAAAATGAGCACTAGCAACGAAAAAAATACTTTCTTTTCACTTTATGCCCATTTAGGGGTAAATGATGACCTCATTTTTGCCGAGTGGAAGTACCACTGGGCACTGGCTGTTCATAGATAATGTTCATGTCTACTTCAGCGTTTTAATTTCTAACTTGATATTTGAGTGCTTCCGCCCTATTTCCCCCGGCTATTTTTGTTAGACGAATTTATTCATTTATTCTGTATTTTTATTAAAACGAATATACCTGATACAGTGGTATAATTATTTAGAAGCAGTCAAAAAGACAGTAGCGGATCCTGAGAACGTATTTCTAATTAATTGTAGCAAGGTTTGACATCTATTTTGTGGCAAGCGTTTTCGCAATGAACTTTTCATAAAATATTTTTAATCCGAAATAAAGGAAATCCCCACTAGAAATAATAGTATTTTTAAGGATATCGAAATGAGTAGAAATTATTATTTTGACTACTTTAAGAACGCTTACATTTTAGTTCAAAGCTTGTATTTAAGTATGATGACTAATAATTCGTTGTCCTTTTAAGGGTAGCTGACTTGCCTCCGAGCTGGAAGGAAGAGCTGCATCCAAAACTACTGGAAAAGACCCCTGTAAGTCTTTTATGAGTACATATCTTCAATTTCATTTTATTGTCATAACGATTTTGGCAAATTTGTCAATAGCAGCACCGCAACAGCAACCTTATTGTAACAATAATAAATATCATTGTGACATTGGACAATTTGTTGGTCGCACCAGTCCAAAATCAACCTCTTTGTAATGAGAATAGGGATCATTGTGTATTTGTTTCTTTTTAATGGTAGCGACCCAAAATCAACCTTATTGTAATCAAAATAGGGATCATTGTGATTTTGGCAAAGTTGTCAGTGGCAACAACCCAATATCAATCTTATGGAAATGAAAATAGGGATCAATTTGGTTTTTGGCAAACTTGTCAGTTGCAACAACCCAACATCAATCTTGTCGTAATGAAACTAGGGAACATTTTGATTTTGGCGAAGTTGTCAGTGGCAACAACTCAACAGCAATGGCATCGTAATAAGATTAGGGATCATTGTGATTTTTTGCAAAGTTGCCAGCGGCGACAACCCAAAATCAACCTTATTGTAAAGAAAATAGAGACCACCGTGTTTTAGCAAAGCAAATATCAACCATATTGTAACGAGAAGAGGGATCGTTGAGGTTTTGGCAAATTTGTCAATGGCAGCAACGCAACAGTGACTTTATTGTTATAAAAGTAAAAATCACTGTGACTTTGGTCAATTTGTCAGTTGTGGCAACCCAACATAGATGTTAGGTTAATCACAATGATCCCTGATTTCATCACAGTAAGGTAGACCTTATTGTGATGAAATCAGGGATCATTGTGATTTTGGCAAATTTGTCAATGGCAGCAACAGCGATTGAATTTAGAATTTAAATTTAGTGAAAATAAAGATCATTATGATTTTGTTACCAATTTCGTCAATGTCAATAACGCAATCACAACATTATTCTAATAAGAATAAAGATTATTGTAAGTTTTTGAAATATATCAATGGCAGCAATCTAACAGCAGGAAGACACCAAGTAAAGGATGGATGGACTGTGCGTATGATGATATGGATCGAAACGGGGTGATTACTGTAATGATGACTAATAGAGAAGTGTGGAAGAAAAAGACATGTTGCACCTACTCCAAATAAATGTGGATAAGGGCAGGAAATGATGAGCTACGCCACAAAAACCTTATTGTAGTGAGAATAAAGTTCACTGTGATTTTGAAACTATCGATAAATCAGAAGTAAAATGAGTGTGAACGGAATATAATCGGCGCCGGATATCCGGTAGAGAAGGGTATATCGTCGTTGCGCTTACAAATACCACTATGTGAAGTTATCAGAAAATGGTTTTTATGGCTAGTGTGTTTTGAAATAAGGGTCAAAATTGTATCAAACATTAAAAAAAAAACATAATTATAACGTTTTTTTGTAAGCGGTCCAGTGGTCGCAAGCGCTACTGCTGAGCATAAGGCCCTGGGTTCAATTCCCAGTTCGGGCAAACTATTATTGGGTTTTTCTTTGTAAATTTTCTCAGTAGCAGCCCGAAGTCTAGATTTTTTACCCGGTTGATGGCAATAGGCTCGCCACCTTTGATATGGGACTTAACCATAACTGGCGAAATGTGGGTGCACTAAAAGTTCACCTCTGTTTAACCGTTCGCAGAATACAGCCGTGATGTTATTAATTTCAGGGCGTAGATTACATGTGGGAGGTGTTCGCAACGCTGGCCCCGTTGGAAGCCGTCGTCCAGCCGAACATCGTGGACAACCTGATGTCTCTGGTCCGAGAGATGGCGCCGCGAGCCTCCTGTCCGCTCAGCACCGAGATAGACGACAGGTACACTCTGTTCATGTGACTCCTTGCAGCACGTCAGCTATCCGTCAATAACATAGTGAACGTTACTACTGTTCACTGAAGAGTACAAATCAATTAAAACCAACCAACACCAATTAGGAATGAAGAGATCCGCAAGCAAACCAAGGTAACCGACATAGTCCGAAGAATTGCTAAACTGAAGTGGCAGTGGCCAGGGCACATTGCTCGCAGATCAGATGGCCGATGGGGCATGAAGGCTTTGAAGTGGCGAGTTGAAAGGCCGCCTACAAGGTGGACCGATGACCTTGTGAAGGCTGCAGGAGTCCGTTGGATGCGGGAAGCACAGAACTGGTCGAAGTGGCGGAGCTTAGGGGAGACCTACGACCAGCAGTGGACGTCTTTGGCTGAAATGATGATGATGATGATGATGAATACTTGAATTAATTTGTAATATCAATAATAGATTTTTGTCTACTTTTGGATAATTTTCTTCTCTTGTTTCTTGTTTATCGAAACGAAACTCGGAGGAGAGACCAAGAGGTCTCTCCTCCGAGTTTCGTTTTTCTAAGTTCACCTGAGAGCCATATTGTTTAGTACATTCACGTTCTAGTTCTTAAATACAGATTAATTTGTATGTATTATCTGCAGTGCACCGGAATGGCAATGGCCATACATTTACCTGAACGCTGGTGGCATACGGTTGCTCGTGATTGGTGAGCAGGCAGAGAAAGAGACCGCTGCACATATTGACGACACCATCATATTTTCTGTAAGTATTCTTTGATTAAGGGCGAGCCCTCCTTCTGGTGAGAACCATGTCAAGCAGTGGACGTGTGTCGGCTGAAATGATGATGAATTGCGAGACAACCGTCATCAAAACAACTTTTCCCATTGCCTTTAAGGGTATAGTCTTCTGAAGGCTTAAAGGCAGTGGGAATGGAGGTTTCCAAATTCGAAGCTATAAGCCAGCTTCGAAGCCAGACAGGCGCTTTTACTTTGTGTAAATTAATTCATCACCACTGCTCCCAAAACCGATGTATCCTGGAATCAAAAATTAATGTTCAATGTTTCATCTACTAACCCGCATAAGGCCCTCGTGGCGCTGTACACTACCACTCAGTGAAAGGAGGCCTGTGTGTGTGTCCCAGCAGTGGGAACAGGCTGATTATGCTTATGCTTATTATATTCTAGAGAACCGTTATGCTACTCACTACAGTCGTTTTGAGCATACTGTGCGAATGTGGAATTAGATTTCTTTCGAGGTACATTTGGTGAAAATAACCTCATTTATTTCGTTTTCAAACTTGTCTCAACTATCAAGACATAAAAATATTCACCGATTGAGCTCGAAAAGTGGTAATTTTGTTTCGAAACTGAGACTCAAATGTTTTATGTTGTTTCAGGTTGGAAAAGTAGCTATCAATCCACATCCAGATAACCCAGTTTGCCGGTATGTATTTCCTTGTTCTATTCTATGTTTCTTTTCTTTATATGAAATAAGTAATAGGTAGAACGGGCTGGTGTCCACACGTCAACACGTCTGATCGTGTATCTTGCGTACGGTTTTATACGGAAGTTTAAGTACACGTTAACCCTATAAATCTGTGCCTATAATCAAATATCCTGTTTAATACATCTAACACGTCAGCAGTAAAAACACTTAACGTAGGAACCGTAAAACATTAAAAAAAATGACTGAATTTCGGTATTTTTTTCGAAGTTTCGGAAAAATCGGTTCTGTGGTTTTGGTGCCTTGGTGGAACACGCGTAAATACAAACATACGGACATAGATAAAACCACAATCTTTCCTTTTGGTTTTGCCGTCGGCCTGCCGTAGTCCTGTAAAATAAAATAGTACCATGATAAAACAATCGTAAAACGGAGTTCCACATTTTTCTTTCATCGCGTAATTCTCAAAATGTGGATCGTAAACTATCATATTTTATATAATGATGATAAAAGAAATTCAATACACTAAGACATACCTAAAGTTCATTCCACTGAGCCGTTCATTTATTTTTAAATTAATTGAAACTCCAAAACTCCATGTGTATTGGTGATTGTTTCGACTCAACTAACATCAAACGCATCGCCAATTTGAAATTTATTTGTCGTGTTTGTCCTAATAGTTTGCGCTTTAAACTGAGAGACGTGCAACTTTTGTTATCTTCAACACAATTAAAACATGCATTTATTATTCCATAATACACCCTCATTCACAGCTAACCACAGCGTAACAATACGCACGTAAAAGTTATTTTCACTCTATTTGTATTTATGTTTCACGAACTGTGTCCAGAAAATATAATACTTAAAAAAAAATACAGTTACTCCAATCATTGAAATACTTCGCAGGCGTGCGGTAAGCGCAAGCCCGGAAGGCGGCTGGCTGGGAGCTATCGGTGGGTTCGATGGCCGCCAGTACGAGGTCGTCGTCAAGAGCATGTCGGTCCAGTCCAGCAGGTTCAAGAAAATCACACTCGCTGAGGTAAGTACTATAGTCTTTTCGCCATAAGATGAGTTCCCTGACAGTTCTTGTCTGACAATTGTAGTGACGTGACCTAACGAAATATAATTTAGTATGTGTGTGTGTGTGGATGTTTCTTACTCTTTCACGCATAAAGTACTGTACGGATTTTGATGAAACTTTACAGTAATATAGATTATACATCAGAATAAGACATAGGCTACATAAAATCACGGGAGCAGAGCAAAAATCTGACATAACGCACTCGTACTGACGCGACCCGATCGCGATTACAAAATGGCCGCTCCGATTCATCTATTTTTTTGTCGATTAGTGTATTGAGTAGTGGCAATCTCTATTGGCTGACGTTCCGTTCAACGCATTAGACATTTTTAAGATTTATACTTTATTATTTTATTTACTTAATTTATTAACAGTTAATTATAACTACAATAATTTACTTAGTAATTTACGAAAGGCAATATTTTTTTTATCATTTTATTTTTTATTTTTTTGCTAGTTTATTTTTTATTCGTCTAAAGTAATATGCGTGCCACGGAAAAAAATGAACTGTCAGGGAACTCATCTTATGGCGAAAAGACTATAGGTATACTGGATAGGCTGATAGCTCGGCCGGGGTCGGATTTGGGTCGGGAAAACTGTTATTGAGTTTTTCCTCCTGGAATTTCTTAGTGGCAGCCCAGAGTCTTGTTTTTTGCCTGGTTGATGGCAAAAAAACTGGCAAAATGTGTGTGTTCTATAGGCACATCTTTGCCTAAAACTTAATTTACATAGTGAAACTTCTCAGACATGATATGTATCGATGTCTAAAACAGATAAATTAAAAGATTATTCAGGTAATTTTGTTTCTTGTAGTATAGACAATTTGTTATTTTATTGATGTTTAGGTGTTTAGAAAGTCTTGTGGTTAAATAATATATACCGCACGATAGATCAGGTTAAACCACGCTGGCCGCGGTTGGTCCGTTGATAAGTGACCATCTTTGTATTGTGGAGGTCAAATAGGCAGTCGCTCCATGTCCTGGTATTCATCTGCATCCAGTTAGACTGGAAGCTGACCCCAACCATAAATGCTAGGCAGATAGATGTGTTGTTTAGTTAACGATACAGATCGCGTATGTGAAGTGGACACAATTTCTTTGCATCTAGGAAGTGTCGCTAGCTAATTAAACTAAAGAAAAACCTAAAAACCTTGTATTATTGACTTAACGACCGCTAGCGGTGAGTACGGTCCTCTACCTTTGCTGTTACTATTTCATGTTGAAATTTGCTAGCAACAAATGGTTTCTGTTTGTCATCAGGCGGCGGGCGCTGAATCCAAAAAGGGCACGGGCACTGAGAACCCGGCTGTGAAATGGACTCGGAGAATCGATATGCCACAAATGGTCCCCATTTTACATTCGTAAGTATTTCGTAAAATATAATTTTCATTCACAGACTAGCTCTGACCGTGGCTTCGCCCGTGAGGATGTCGAAAATTATTCCATATGAACATCCTACCGGGACATTAAACCTGTCTCACTCCTTATAACAGTTATTTGCCATTGAAAGTGCCGTAACAATAGGTGCAGCCATTTCGGAGATTAACCGGAACAAGTTTTTTTTTTGTTAATACATACAAGTCCTACTAATATTATAAATGCGAAAGTTTGTGAGGATGGATGTATGTGTATGTGTATGTTTGTTACCCTTTCACGAAAAAACTACTGGACGGATTTGGATGAAATTTGGCACACAGATAGTTTATAACCTGGAATAACATATAGGGTACTTTTTATCCCGGTAGTATGTTCCCGCGGGATAATTTCCGACCTCTACGCGGGCGAAGCCGCTGTCAAAAGCTAGTTCCATATATATCTTCTTAAGTATTTAGTAAAAAGCTGTTATTTTGACATTACAAACAGAAACTTCATTTTTATTTATTTGTATGTATAAATAAATTTAAATCGCGATGATGAGATCTAATACAGATTAGCTAACTAGGAAAGTGCTTACTTATTTTCTATATACTTTGTGCAATTCAAAAAACTTTTCAAAGCTACTGAGTGACAACGAACTGAGATGTGAGGAGGGAACCCGACCGAGTGCACTATTACAAAGCAAGGCAGTACAAAACTTAGAAGCTTTTCCTCTGTGGGAGGTTGCTCCATGCGACACGTTCGTGCTACGGAAACACGAAGATAACCGACTGTACTATTCTCTGTGGCATTATTCAGAAAGGTTTCTCATACCCTTTAAGTCAGGGGTGTCAAACTCAATTTTGCAGAGGGCCATATATTAGATTAAGAATGTGTAGGCGGGCCAGGTTCAAATTAAAAAACTAAAACATACTGAATTATTTTAACACCTTTATTTATTTAGTTATATATACTGATATTTTATTTTATTTTTAAATAAAGGCATTGAGTGCAGTCTAAAATCTCTAAAAAACAAGATACATCTATTTGTGGTAAATTGTGATCGCGGGCCGTATCGAAATGGCCCGAGGGCCGGATTCGGCCCGCGGGCCGTATCTTTGACATGACTGCTTTAAGTATAAGTATGACTGTATGAACAGGTCGAAGTGGCAGTGCTTGGGGGAGGCCTATGTCCAGCAGTGGACGTCTTTCGGCTGAAATAATGAGGATGATGATGATGATGACTGTATGAGTATGATTGTATCATTTTATTTTCAGAGTGGAACTCAGCTGCATATTAGCGCCCGCGTTTTACGTAGGCGGCGTGCTGACCTGCGGCCCAGCGGTCGAACTGAACCTGGTGTCGGACTGCAGTATCGAGTTCAGCATTGCGCAGTACTTGCTGATCAAACAACTGAGCGCCGACTTCGTCGAGGCTATCGGCGACTCCAGGTTAGACATAAAGCAAGAATAGATACAAGTGTACATGTTGGTCATTACATTACAAGCAGTATTATGCGATTAAGGATCCGAGTGTGTAATGATTAATGCACATGTGTTTTATAGTAGTATTTTAAGACATACATACATACATAAACTCACGCCTTTTTCCCATAGGGGTACGCAGAAACTAGGAACGCCACCTGCTACGATCCTATACTCCTTTTGCCTCGTTTAGGTTCATACATCTGGTCATACACACACGCTATTTTTAAGAAGATTTAAAAGAAAGAACATGTTGGTATTTTAAATGCTCTTCTTCCCTACGTGAAGTCGACACTTTTGATAATAAATAACCAAACAACGCAAACATTAACAAATGTTTATGGCAAATGACGCACTGGTTTTGTTATTTCTGCACGCCATGCATGTGAAATAAAATCAAGCGCAGATAGCCATATAGGCTGTTTAGCCTTTTTACCAGTACAGATGTTCTTGCCACACTAGATATAAAAAATGCATTATGTTTTATGGTCCGCACTGACACAAGCTATTACTATTGATCCCTCAAAAATCCCCTACACAGAAACAAATTTACGGGCAACAGGTATATCGAATTATGATAACTTTACTTTTAGAGCAGTAGTGGCCCAGTGGTAACTGTCGCAACTTATCTAGGTCGTAAGTTCGAACCCAGAGAGCCGCTTTAATTTGTGTAAATTATTTCATCACTACTGCTCTCAAAACGGTGAAGGAGAAACATCGTGAGGAAACCGGGATGCCCTAGAACCAAAAATTCGAAGACATGAGACATCTAACAACCTACACTGGGGCCAAGTGGTGGATTACGGCCAACTCCCTCTCACCGAGAAGCCTGTGTCCAAGCAGCACATTATAGGCTTATTATGATGAATTTTCTTTTACTTAATCATTGTTTTATTGTTGTTAGTTTGCATGCACCCTTCGGGCCCGCGCCGGCCGACTTCGACAAGCACGGCGTGTGTCCGTACGCGATGTTCATCCAGCCGGAGACGAATTCGCACAGCAATGTGACCCTCGCCGATAGTAGTATGACCGGTAATCATTTTTTACTTTAAATAGGGACCATATCACTGCAATGACTGCCTCGTTGGTCTTGTGGTCTCTTCTGTTGAGAATGAAGTCCTGGTTTCGTTTCCTAGGTCGAGCAAAGTGTTATTGGGTTTGTCAAACGTCAAAAATTAATAAATTTGTATTACTAGCTATCCCAATTACGAGGCCGACTATACCTCGACTGTATTTCCAAGACAACAAAGTTGTAAGTTCTGTATCTTATGAATAACTAACTCCCAAACTACTACCTTCACTAAGTTTGGGAGTTGGTTACATTTGGGTTGCTGTATAACAATCTAACGCTTGAGGAGTTTTGTTTTACTTCGAGACCTGTGGTGGTCCAGCGGTAAAGGCCGCGACTGCCGTTCTAGAACCAAAAAATTTGAAGACATGTCACCAACCAACCCGCACCGGGCCCGCGTGATGCGGGCCGCTCCCTCTCACTGACAGAAGGCCTGTGTCCCAGCAGTAGGAACATTATAGGCTGTGCTTTGAGAACAACACAAATGTATTTATTATTATTAATTCCAGACGACATTCACGTGGATGTCAGTGGCATGGCGTCTGACTCTGGTGTGGATACCGTGGGCTCTTCCTCCAGAACAAAGCTAACGGACGACTTGCCCTCGAAGAGATCGGCCGTGGTCTTCGTGGAAACGTGAGTGACATCGAACATACGTATAGTCCGTCCAAAAGTATCTCCTGATAGTGTAAACAAACCTTGTTAATATAAAATTCTTACGCAATCAGTCACTAAAGGGAATTAGTATCAAATTCATCAAATTTAGAAGGTTCCAACTTTATATCTCACCACTTTTTCCAACAATTACTTTTTGAATAATATATATTATTGGTCCAGAATTAATGCTCTAGCTCCCATGGCCTACGTTGAAGCCAATAGTGTTTTAATTTGTCTCTTTGTGATAGCTTTTGTATACCCAATTTTTTTGGAAATTTCGTTATTGTCGGGTTTTAGTTAAGTAACAACTTTCTTTTTAAATATGGTAATCTTGTTTCTAAGGGGGGATGCGTCGCAATTCCTGGAGGTGTTCGTGACGATGGGCGTGATCGACCTGTTATTTTACGTAGCTGACGACGACAGTCCCGAGGTGGCCGCATTGCGTCCGCCCGCCAAGGAACCCGTACTACCGCTCGAGCCGGCCCCGGCCGCGCCGGCCGCTGTCACGGCACCACAGGTATGTCGATAGTCTGTTAGTAACTGAGGGGCTAAATGATAGCGCCGCACTCCTCGATCAAACGTTAAGCTACGCTTGCCGTGGTCGGTTTGTAAATTGGTGACCATCCATTGCATATTGAGAGCCCTACTTCCGTGCTTCGAAAAGCACGTCAACCCGTTGATACAGGTTATCATTCGTAGATATTTGACAGTCGTTACGGGTAATCGGAATCCGTAAAGTCGATAGCTAGTCTGGTCAAGGGATATCGTGTTGCTTACAGTAACTGGTTTGTCAGATAAGCTGACCTCAACAAAGTTGGAAAAAGGCGACGGTATTCTGATATCTCTCTTCGGTTTATAAATGCTTCGTAATGTTCGTAGAAAAAGCGTCAATCCACGAAAACTCCTAAAAAGGAGGACCCCGAGTCCGACAACATGTCGCAAGAGAGTAACCGCAGCCTCAACGAGCTGACACGCGATGCAGATGGCGGACATACGAGGCTGGAGATAACGGTGAGATATTCAATATTTTTTCTTTTTTTTAAATGGGTGATTTTTTATAATAGGTGTTGTTTTTAACATATTAAGTCCTCCATATTTTATCGTCACATGGGAATGCAAATAATATTCAATTTTTAAATTATAATCAAATTAAAAAATACGAGTTCAGATAAATATCAGATCATAAAAATGATAAATGTCAAAGTTTGTTAAATAAATATCATGTTTAACAAAATAAAAATGTCCGACTGGCTACTCTAAAAATTATCACAGTTATGTCAAAACAAAATAATAAGTATGTCAATCAGGATATTTAGTAGCAGCTATAACCATTATAAAATTAGTCAACCAGTCAGCGATTCATCATTAAGGAAGTCGTCGGTTTTATAATAACATTTTCAATTAATATTTCATTTAGTGCCCTTTTAAATTGTATTATAGTCATGTTTTTTTATTAAATTAGGTACTTTATTATAAATACACTTACATACAGCTTTCTAAAGACTAAGTACCCGATACAGAGAAAAATTTATACGTGTTTATTATTCTAACGTATGGTACTGGTAGGTTGCAGCTGAAAATGGAAAAACGCTGGTAAGCGTGCACCTCTTTTGCGCGGCGTCTCACGCAAATGTACAATGAACATTTCCTAGATATAGATTTATTTGTGCTACATGGAAATTCATTTCGCACTAAAGTTAATAATATATTGAAAAAATTAGATAAATAATGTGGTAACTAACTGGTAAGTTTGTAAGGAATAAGAAAGTCTACGTTACCGATGAGTCCTCAGCTCACCATAGCATACCTTTTTGTAAATTCGTGGAAAATGTTGTTGTTATTACATTGATTTTGTTTTATATAACTTTTTTCATATGTAATATGTAATTTAATATCGTTTTTTTTCCAAATAAAATTAAATTTAAAAAAAAATCAGCGTCAGGTGGTACACCTTGTGTCACCTGACGTTGTACTGAGCTGACGGTCTTTTGGCATTATAATCTTTGCTTTCTGTTGACAATAATTGACTGATTCGGAAACACGACAATGACTGAACCGAAGGTTTTTTCTGGTTTAACTGTTTATGTTTTATTGCAAATAAAAATGTCTTATTCTTAAGTGATAGCCCACACTAAGGTAGCTCACGAAATATAAAATTTTCAATAAATAGTACATTCAATGGTATTAAATGAACTTAGAGAATTGTATTAATGATTTTGTTGAGTCTGTAAATACATATGTGTTTTTTGTTTAATTTTTTTATTTATTAGGAATAACAAACAGTTACACATTAAATCTTATATACTATCTTATAGAATAAGTACAAAATACAAAAGTGCAACTCACACCGTTATCCACAGCATATAAAAAAATAGATTTTTTGTTCACGAGTGGAACGAGTTTAAACAAAATTAAAACAAACGACAACTGCTAGAATTCATTAAACTTCTTTTAAGTTTTCAATCGTTTTAGTTAGAGAATTACGAAACTTACTAGTAGGGTTTGCAAATATGTCTAATTCTGTGGATATTTTATTAAAATTATTACTGATACGACGCAGGGGTGCGCGGGCGCCAGCGTTTGTCCGACAAGAAGAAACCGCAAAAAATGGGCGCACGCGCACCTCTCGTCTCATTACAGTTCTTGGTATAAAGAAATTTATTCTGTTAATCAATTCTGAACAATCGTATCTGTTATTACATAAATCATGTTATTACAGTCGCGAATCATAGTTGTTCACTATACAGCCTGACAATGACATGAAAATTAGATTTTCACGGGCTACTCTGGCACTTCGCAATACTTAATCCCCCCCGTCCTCCCAACCCCACCCGGCCCGTCCTACCCTGCCCTCGGAGGAGATATACAATACAATCCTTTATTTCAGGCAACTTAGGCCCATAAAAACACAATAAACAAATAGTAAGGACACTCACTATATACAATATTGGTGATGTTCTTCAGAAAGGTCAGGTGCGTAGTACTCTCAACCGGCGTGCGTGTATGAATGTAAACGAGCGAAAACGAATATGTAAGGATCGTAGCAGGTGGCTGCAGTAACCCTTTGGGAAGACTCGTGACTCATACTCAAGCACCGCACCCTTGAGCCGACTGATGGCGTAAGTACATGATGATGATGATGAGATGCAATAATAATAACGTGTGTTACAGGTAAAACACGTAGAAGGCACCGTGCCGCTTCTGCAGATCACTTTGTTCCAGCCCAACATCTATTATTGGAAGAGAAAGACACAGAAAACTTTACAGGTATAGCATATCCCATTTTCACCATGACAAACAGACATTGGATTTACATGTTATTGAAATAAACCAGGGCAAGGCATCATCATCAACTCAGCCTATCGCAGTCCAGTTCCAGACATAAGCCTGTCCTAATTTGCGGCACTACAACCTGTAGTCTGCCGTCCGTATCCAGTCGGTCCCGTACGTTCTTCTGTTCGTATTCTTTAGGCCAGATAGATTCGTCAGTCCATCTAGCTGGGGAGGCGCCCCACAGCTTAAATAAGACGAATGGACTATGTAACTGGATCCTTCTGTCGGATACCTCTTTCTCAAAGTTGTGTCTAACGAGTTTGATGATTTACTCATTCACAACGTCGAGAAACGACTTTTCGACGTGTATTGAACTCGACAAGACGTATGAATTGTACATGATATTCTTGACTAAACAAATTTTATTATATAATTTCAGATTTATGTAGTTTTTAAACAAATAGACAGTGTACTTACTCACATGTATGGTCAGCCCTTATGCACAGCACACTGTTTATTGTATTTTATTATATTTTGTTTACTCACAGTTAGTGCGGCAATGATATAGAAGAGCGGAGTCTCCTAATACAGGCATTGTTTGCTTAAAAGGAGGCTCCAATCACGTCTAAACGTAATGTAAATGCTAATTGTGACCAATAAATTATTTTGTTTATTTGTTTTGTTTGTCTTTCAGTTTTATCTGAAAACTGTTTTCTATGGGATTTTTGTATGAGTTATTTAAACTACAAAATAAAAAATGACATCTTCCACAGCTGTCCCTGTTCAACGCGTGGGTGGTACTCGGCACGAGCGCGGAGGGGCAATGGCACTCTGTGCTACTGTCCACGGCGAAGGGCGTGCCCGACCCCGTCACGGACATCCCGCCTGCGCTCGCAACCTTCAATTTCGTCACCCCTATCAACAGTGAGTTGGTTCAGTAACTTTAAAACTACAGCCGGGCTTTTCTGTTAAACACTCACCCTGTAGTGGAGTGAACTGTCATTCTACCATATTCTTAGGATTGACACTATTAACTTCTCACTACAAATAAGTTTTCACGGTGATATATTTACAGAAGGCATTGCAGAGTAGTGGTGGCCTTGACTTCCTAGTTGAAGATCGTGTTATGCTTCACTTTTTAACCGACTTCAAAAAGAAGGAGATTTTCAATTCGTCTGTATGTTTTTTTAAACGTAAATAATTTAATCACCACTGCGTGAACAACGATGAAGGAAGACATCATAACGAAACCATGTCCTTGAACCGCAATTTCGAAGACGTGCTCGGCCTGCGCGGTGGATTGTGGCCCACTCTCTCTCACAGATCTTCTCGTGAGTGCCTGTATCCCAGCAGTGGGAGTATTATGTACTGATAATGATAATGTAGCAGGCTATCTTTAACTTAATAACAATCTTAAAGTCGTTTAATGACATATAACGCACAGCCTACACTGCTGATTATTTAGTAAGGATGTCGTCAATTTTCCTGGAGGGAAATCCCTTCGAGGAAAAGGCTTGTTAATAGTATAAAATCACCTTACTGTTGTAATTACTGAATTAATTTAGGTTTTTTGTTAAGTAAAAAAATAAGTGAAATATTAGCTCCATAGCTCCAATCATTTGATACAGATGGCATCGCTCCGTCGAACATGAGCGCGCGAGGCACCATGTGTCTAGACATCGAGCGACCCGTGCAGTTTAACGTGTCCACTGACAAGCTGATGAGAATCATCGGCATTTTCCGCCTCGTAAGTTACCAACATCATTATGTTTTACTTCATTAAACACCTTTCAAAGACCGAGATGACCACTAAAAGAGAAGTATGGATGAACAAGATAGCTGACCCTAAATAAATTGAAATAGAGCAAGGGACCGTAATATCGTTCCTGACATACAAAAAATTGTTTGTCCTGTTGGTGTCCTGTTTGTATTTAGAAATATATAAGTATGTTTATCAGTTGTCTGTTACCATAGTACAGGCTCTGCCTAGTTTGGGATCAGATAACGTTGTGTTGGTTGACCTAAGATATTATTTATATTTGTTATGTATATAAAGAGATTATAAATAAATAAATGTAACAGATTTGAGGATTTTTTAACACATTCAATTATCATGACATCTTACAGAGTGTCATAAAGTTCAAAATTGTGCAAACACGACTTCTTTGAAATTCGCTTAGTCTTACTTGCACTTTACGTCACTTAAAATAAAGTTTAATATTCAATGTCATCTGCAAATAGAAGATTGGCTGATGACGTTAAACATGCTCTGTGCTCGTTTGTTCTGTAGCGAGCAAATTAATGTACGTTTAAAGCAACAAAAATGTGTGTAAAATTAATCGTTTGTTGCAGCTAAAGCGACACATTATCCGGCCTAACCCGCGGGCGCGGAATGTTCACACACCTTTCATGTACGAGTTGAGGAATAAATTGGGTAAATATAACTATAGCTTTACTTAGCTTATACTGTTCCTAGGAGGCCTCTCAAGTACTCCTACTTGCATTTTCTGTGAAGTGGCTAAGTAATAATAGCTGTAAGGGTGATGGAAACATCAGTGTTACTGCTTTATAGTAAATCACGTTGTCGAGCGTTCGTATTTCGATTCCCGAAGCGAATACTTTCGTTAGGATATCTGTACAATATGTTTAATATTCTAACAGAAAACAACCCTAATAGACCTTAACTCACTCCTGAAAGCCTCTCTATAACTGTGTAATAATAAAAATGAATGTTCGCAGTAAACGAAGGCGTTGAAACCATAACGATCCACACGGGGCAGATCAGCGTGAGCGGAGAAGAAGGCGTCCTCGGCTGGGACAGTTTGTCCCTCCAAGTGTGCAGCAATGCTAGGCCCGAGAGAGTGCACGGCAGGGGTCTCATCACTGCGCTGGTGGTGACTGCAGGCCCCCCGGAGGCCCCGCGCCATGTGCTGCTGCAGCCGCTCATGCTGGGGTATGTTTTAGTTTTAGCATATTTTGACATTAGTTATACATTCTGTGTTCACCTTACATAATCAGCCTTTGATGTTCCAACTGTTGGGACACAGTCTCTATGAGAGGATGTGCGCTGTAATCTACTACGCTCGTCCAGTGTGGGTTGGTAGATGTCACGTCCTTGATTTTTTTGTATCTAGGACATGCAGGGTTCGTACAATGTTTTCCTTCACCGTTTTGAGAACAATGGTGATGAAAAAAATTACGAATTATAGTACCTGTCTAGGTACCCACGGCTTACAACAGGTCTTCTTAATGTAGGAATGTCATTTTCATACTGAGAAACTTCCCTGTATATTTATTTTTATTCCTGGATATTTACAAGTAGAATAAACTTTCTATCAAATATTTTTTTTTATTTATTTATTTATCATGTTCAGCTCAACCATTTTAAAAATATATATACCTACATATTTTCAAACCTTTAGCCCATTAAAGTACACAGAAACTGGAGAACGCCACCTGCTCCGACCCTACTATACTCCTTTTGCTTCGTTTACATTCCAACAACTGGTTGTACACGCACCGGTTGCAAGTACTACGCATCTGACCTTTCTGAAAAATATATTATTCCGGGCCAAATCAAATTAGCTGGCAATGCTTTACCCACGTGTTAATTTCCGATATCGAAAACTAACGGAACAAAAAAAAAGCATCTATCGAAGGCGAAGGTGTTAATGGTAATCAATCAGCTGTTTTTGTAATTTATCCTGGAGTAAACAAATTTTTACTAACAGTCGTTTGGTTACCTTACTGTACAGTACATGTCAGGGTTAATTAAAATTTTTAACAAAGCTGAATGATTAAAAAAAACATTTTTATATTATTTGTTTCTTTTTATTTCAGTACTTTTCGATATCGATACCAAACAAGTGGGAAAGTATTAGCTGTAGTCCATAGTTTTACGCACCATAAAATTTATTAACCTTAATACAAAATACAAACAGACACTAAAATAAATACAGGATAAGTTTTTATCCAGTGCGCAAATTTTAACAAATTAAACTTTAACGACTTATAATAACCATGCAACTTTTATTTTGGTATCTTAGTACAAAAAAATTAAGTTATCGTTAACGAAAGATGTTTACCTACTTTAAAACTGGTGTTATGGTAGCTCGGGCATGGTGAACGAACGCGCGTAAGTACCTCTACAATACAACTGTTCACGCCGGTCAATGACCGCTAGTTTTATCAGGTTCGAACTAAGTTTTTTTGTGTTTAGGCCGTGACCTGAAGTTATTTGAAGAGTAATCCAATTTTTTCTTCATACCTTCATGGGCTTAGGACCATTCAATACAGAAAATAAATCATTTTGATCAATTAAATTAAGATTACAGTAATGTTCAATCAAAAATAATCTATTAGTTACAAAAAAGTCGTTAAAACGAATTGCTTACTCCTACATGTCACGAATCACTGTATTTTAACTGTTGTTGTTGATCTTATAGCTAGCTCACACCGAAGTGACGTGCTGTTTCGCGGAAATTGAATGTGGCTGCTGAAATGGTCCTTCCACTAAGGACGGTGGGGCTACGGGTTCCATGAGCTCGCATACGAGGCCTACTCTCCCTCGCATAAATCCTGCGCCCTTTTCGTAATTTTTAACCACTTAATAAGCACACTCGCACCATCTCATAAAACTCACAGTTAGGGTAGTCTGACCTACGTGTTACGACACGTTCGGCGCGACGCTTGCGCGGCGCTGCGCGGGAAAACGTTAGACACGACGTCTCGACAGCGCATGCGTGTGCAGACTGTCGCTGCAAGTCAACACCGCCGCGTTAGTCACGTTGTGCCACGCACTATTTTCGAATCATGTTACGATGTATGTGTGATATGTGGGGTGTAAATATTTTACTGACTTAAGGACGGATAAAAATTTTAAAAAAAGTAGTGAAAATATAATTGAAATGATATTACAGATACAAACCAAAAAATTGCGCACTGGTTAAAAAAGATCCTGTATATTATGTATAATTAAATAAAGGTAAAAAAAGGGAAGAGCTCAGTGAACATCAAAGAATTCGTCCGCATCGCGGTGAGTGGGAAAAGTGCCCAAAAGGCTGGAAGCGTAAAGCATTGCCAGCCAATTTAATTTGACAAATTTTAATTGAATTTAGGACTTCCCTTTGCGTCGTTTTCACTCATTTCAGCCTTACTAATACTATTCTTTAATCACCTTTCATTCATTCTCTCATCATGACCAAACCATCTAAGAGTCCATCTACTCTATGGAGTTTTTGCAATTTTTGTCACTACGTATTCTTTTAAATTGCAGCTTGGAAGGGGAAGCATTTTGGGAGGCATGGCGGCGCGCTGAGGGCGGTCTGTCTGCGCGCGAGCCTACCGTGAAGATCAGCGTCGAGCTGGATGACGTCACCCTGGACTTGAGGCCCTCTGAGCTGGCCGCCTTGAACCGGATGTGTAGCGGCTACAAAGAGCTGTTGACGAAACCAAAGGTGATTAAAACTTTTTATATAATATTTTTAAAATTAGATGAGGTCGGCGTTTTCTATCCGACTACTTCGAAAAGAAACACTGAAACAAACTCAGAGGTAGTCGCCTTCGAAGTTGAGACATTATCTTGGCCAAATCATATGGGAATCATGTAGATTAGTGTCTGATATGGTCTTCTGAAGACAAAAAACTATACAGATTTGAGCAGACCTGTCTAATCAGTGCACGCATTTATGAGTAATCCTGCTCAACTCACACAATATAATCAGCGCTTTGTGCAATTAATTTGCTGTCTATTTATTTATCACTAGCTGTTACTCGATTCGACTGGATAACTTTGTCTTTGATCCAAGATGAAAAGAAGCTCCCAGGTCCCAAGTTACCTATTTATCAATATCCTAATGATCAGTTCAGTGCTGTGCGAGAATAGGTTAAGGTGGATGGATGATTATCTCAGATGCCATTTTGTCGCTAGATGGCGCTAGATCCACAATTTGGAACATTTTCAATTTTTACGCCTAACTTAGAAATCTTTAATAGATAACTTTATTATATGCGAAACCTAGGGCATTAACTTGATTTTTTTAGATAGTCACTGTGCTTGTTAACTGGTCTCATACAAAGATTTGTACATTCTAAAGATTTAGCCGCTTGACTTTACTCTTTACACACACATGCAAAGTAAATAGTAGTAACTTTCGACACCACTAGATGTCGTTTTATTCAAACAGTTTAAAATGAAATTAATATAGGTACACTGTCCCTATAAGTTGTAGTAATGTGACTGAACCTAAATTGTAATGTGTAAATAGTCATCATCTCAGCCGCAAGACGTCCACTGCTGGATATAGGCCTCCCCCTATTTGGGGGGCTTTGCCATAATCACCACGCTTGGCAAGCGGGTTGGCGATCGCAGTGTGATGGTAAAATGCATAGAGAACGCTGCTGCCCATTCTCTAGTAAATCCCTTAGTCGCCTTTTACGACACCCACGGGAAGAAATGTAAGGCAGAAGAAGGAATGGAAGTGTAAATAGTGACGTGTACTAAATAAATAAAAGACTATTTATTACATTGTAAAGCTTTTTATTGTACCCTACTATAAATTAATAATATTTATTTAGTAAAAAGGGGTTAATATTTTCATAAAAATAATGTTTTATTTACTCTCACTACATTTACTTAGATAGTTTCCGTTTGGATTCAAACCATCGAGTCATACCACCATACAAAGATAACATACTTTTTTAAATATTTTGATATTTACAATTATGATTTTTAATTTAGTATTAGAAAGAATTATGTATGTAGATTACAATATAAATAACATCATACGTAACTATATATAACGGCACATGTATCTTACATAACAACACAAAGGGGTTGCTAGCTAACCATAACATTTATTAATGTTTCAAGAATACCTACTTATGATACAATTTTGAACTGCAATAAATATTCTTTTACAATTGAATTGTTAGGCTGGTACCTAAATACATGAGTGAAACTTATCTACACAGAAAAATCTTATGAACTAACAAAATAACACAAACTATACATCGCTACGTGCAAAAATAGCTTATTAATTATTCTATAATGTTCCCACTGCTGAGACTCAGGCCTCCTCTGAACTGTGGTGATGAAATAATTTACACTCAGCAAAGTGCCGGCTTGGATTCGAACCATCGACTCGTACCACCATACAAAGATACTTATAAATATTATAATAAAATATCTTCTTTTCTACGCGCTACTTTTTGCAGTCGCCGCCGCCGCCGCGCCGTATCAGTCTTCTGCTTGTCACTTTTTACTTCCATTTATATAATTTCCGTGCGATCTGAATCAAATGCTGGAAGACGCAGTTTTCGCTGCAACAAATGAATTTACACAGTTTTGTTAGACTATTCTTACTGAACCCACACCTCAGAGACCTGCGGAATAAGTTAGGAAATGAGTAAGACTTATATTTTTATACCTTTTAATTCCTTGATGTCTAGACATTTAGCATTTTTCTCAACTCTTCTCAATATAATTTCTGGCAGTACACGTTTTAAAAAATGTTACCAACTTCGGCATCATAGCGTTGATAACTTCCTCATCCCGGTTAACTTCTATGACAGTCAATGGTTGGGTGACAGATATAAAGCAAATGAAGTAACATTTATTCATTTTGGTAATTCGCAATTGACCCTGGACCTAGAATCAAAATAATAATAGCTGTTAAAAAGAAACAATCCAAGAAATACATTATTTTTATACATACATACCAAGAAATAATGATATTTGTTACACTGAACATTGTGTAAAATATGTTGTACTTTGGTATTGTCAAACATAAACTTCATCACAACAAACAAGCAAAAGCGTACTAATGTAATGAACACAAAAATATGGTATCAAGTTGGGACTTACCATTCCAGATGAAGAATCAAAGTTGTGACCATATGACCTTCTTCAAGTCAACAATACGGTACCCTACCAAACCTGATAAGTTGTCACTTGATGTTCTTTCCACAGTTAGTTGATAAGCTTCAGTCTCTGAATCGGGTTGTGGCCAATCAAAATCAACAGTCTCTACTTGCTCTGTAACAGATTCAACTGTATTGAAGCTAGAGCTGCAGGCTATGGCTTCGTATCGAATTTCTGGTATACCACGCGAATAGGTTTAGGGCGTATCTTAAGCTGTCGAAAGGTTGGACAGCTGATGACGATCTTGAGTTGAATGTGGACTGAAATAAAAGATATGTTAAAAAAACAGTGTTGAGAGACAGAAAAATATTGATAGGTCTGTAGGTACCTAAATACAACAGGGCAAACCGCGGTTTCTTCCACTACCTTCTGTTTCTTGTTACGCCATGCTTGCATGCTTGTTGTTCCTTCGCTTGCTTTCGGCTGCAAGGAAAAATGGCTGTAAACGAAGACTACAACACGAACCAACGAGTATCAAATAACCTCCACTCACGTAAATCTGATTCGAAATCTTATGGGAATCTAATTTACTCACTATAGATCACTAAAAGAACTTCCATGATGTCTTTTCAATACAGCTTGCACTTTTTTCCGTGATTTTCGCGGTCCTGAATACACATGTCGTATACATTTATGCAAGTTTATTAGTCGGGTTCATCTTAGGCAGTTCAGTTGCAATTCAATCTGAAATCAAAAAGAATAATTACAAACAACAGCAAATGTATCTTATTTATGAAATGTTTCAAGAAACAGAAATAACACCACCATCAAGCTGTTGTTTTCAGAGAGAATATCTGAAATTTGTAGTCAGTGTTGCCAACAGGATTTTTAAAAATCCGCCAAGTTCTTGTGTATTTCCGTCAAAAATCCGTCAAAAATATTTTTTTATCCGTCAATAATAGCCGTTAAATTTCTAAAGTTATATATTTTCACAGTTTCAATTACAATTTAAATTATATGTACCAAGCGTACTTGAAAGAATACAATAATAATCAACTAGGTAATCCTACTCTACTTCTTCTCTATTAAAATGTAAACCTATTAATTAGCCTTGAATCATCGTCAAAATTAAAAATCTATAATATCGTCATCGTCTTCAGTACTATCATGCTCTGTTGCCATTGTAGAAACTGCAGAAAAGGCTGATCATAGCTTTGCAGTGTTCCAACCATGCTAATTAAAGCATCAGGCAAAATATAGGAGTAACAGTTTTTACCATTACGTTTAAGCCCTGAGCGTATATTCAAAACGGCATTGACCATGTTTTCTTTCATTTTGTTTCTCAGTTTTGATTTAACACAATTCATAACACTGAAAACTCCTCCCTCCTCAAACTCTTGACCTATCTTATTGCCATCATACAAAATTATTCATATAAAAACATTTGGCTGAAGATAGTTTTTGTTCCGTTAAATATGCCGTCAGCCGTTAGAAAGATTTTTTCCCGTTTTCAACGTATCCAAATCCGCTAGATATGACGGGAAATCCGCTAAGTTGGCAATGCTGCTTGACGTACGTTTTGTTCTTAGCTTCTGACTATGTTTGATTCTTTATGCCAAGGGGAAGTCCCCGTTTCCTAACAGATAAGTTCATTTCAGTAGTTGGTGCTGCCAACGTGATGATAAAATTACATATTAAATGTAGTTCAAACATGCCACGGTTTTTAATCATAAATAAATTAATCGATTGAAGGCTGAATAGTTAGTATTAATAGTTATAGTAGTAATATTCATAAGATTCCGCTAAAAAATCCGTCAGCCGTCAACATATGTTTTGTCCCGTTTTACTCATGCCTGAATCCGCCAGATTTGACGGAAAATCCGTCAAGTTGGCAACGCTGTTTGTAGTATGTCATGTGACGACAATCAACGAGTGTTGCTAACGTTTGATTTTGTATTTCATCTTCTAAATCTTACACTTTTGTAAAGTTTTAAGGGTAATTAATTACCATTATAATAATACTCTATATCACCTTGAAAATCATTCATTGCACATAAAAATAACACTTACCGTCAATAAAACACAAAAACGCTTCACTTTTGAATAAAAACCAGGGCTTTGAATAACGTTAAAAATTTGGTATCGTTACTTTCATCGGACGAAGATAACGTTATTAGTAGAGGTCACGTAATGCTTGGTAACGATACTTGGCATACGTTTTACCGGTAACTGAGTACCGTTAATTTTTTATTTATTTTCTTTCATCTCTTTCTTTCGTCTACATTATTGAAGTTGCATTTGCACCGTTTGATTGGCGATGTTGCCGTAGAGCGCCGCCGCCCATGGCGTGCCGCTTAGGTTGCGCAGGTTGACAACAACGCATTAGGTAACGATGTGATAAGAGAACGGTGTGGTGTAAAAGAAGATGTAGTGACAAAAATTGAAAAAAGTATGCTTAGATGGTTTGGTCATGTTGAGAGGATGAATGAAGGTCGGCTCACAAAAGGTATTTACAAGGCAGATGTGAGTGGAAACACCGGGAGGGGACGCCCTAGGAGGACATATAGGGACCTTATTAGTGATATTCTTCAGAAAGGTCAGGTGCGTAGTACTCGCAACCGGCGTGTGTGTATGACCAATTTTATGAACCTAAACGAGGCAAAAGAAGTGTGTAGAGATCGTAGCAGGTGGCGTTCCGTGGTTTCTGCCTACCCCCATGGGAAAAAGGCGTGATTCTATGTATGTATGTATGTAAAAGTATCGATACTAGTAACGTTAATTGGTAACGTTATTTTATAGATTCGATACCAAAGTATCGTTACCCGTTTTACCGTTAAAATATTAACTTTATGAAAATAACGTTACTTAACGATACTTATAGTGTGAATTTGGTAACGTTAACAAGCCCTGATGAAAACTGTTTCACGGATGGCACTCATTTGAATGGTTCTCAGTAGTAGGTAGCACAGTTTTTTTTAAGTAATAATAAACATGGTAAATATCTCGTTTTAAGTTCTAATGATACTGGTGTTTATTGTTTCGTGTGGATTTCATGACAAAGTCTCTTCCGAGCCCCTTTTCTTTAATAAA
Source organism: Aporophyla nigra (assembly GCA_947507805.1). Classification (NCBI taxonomy): domain Eukaryota; kingdom Metazoa; phylum Arthropoda; class Insecta; order Lepidoptera; family Noctuidae; genus Aporophyla; species Aporophyla nigra. Next base: position 2,572,790 of record OX382291.1, on the reverse strand, counting down.
AAAACCTCGTCGTAAAGTTTAGTTGCTAAATTGGTGTCCAGATTCTTAAATATTATACCAAAATGTTAAATTTTGCGTTGAAGTTATAGTAACACCCACCACATTTGTTTACCATTTATTTTATTGAAATTTCAATGCGTACTATTTTTATTTTTGAATTCTTAGCAAAGTACGATCTTTTAAAATGTATGGTACGATCTTCTAAAAAATAAAGTTGGCAACCCTGCTTGACGCATTTTGTGTGTGCTAATAATACTAGTAAAATAAGCAATTATGAAAAATCAAAGTGGTTTGTCTGTGTATTCACTAATCTTGCTGGTTTCACATGAATTATAAAAGAATAGAAGAATAAATATGATTCAATCAATAGATGTACGTAGTACCTACGTTTCACCATTGTGTAGGTAGCTTCGCTGATCGCCTGATTTAGTTATAACTTACTTATACATCAAATTCTATTCTCTGATTTTATTCAACCCAAACCAATGGATTAGTACCTAAGCGTATCAGAATGTTATCAGTACCTACTTACATACATTAAAAAGATTTTTAAATCTGGAAAGTCGTGTACTAGTAACTACTTACTACATATTTAAACTAGATAATACAATAATTACATTAGTATTGTATCTGTGTGAACCAAGGGCAGATCGCAGAGATATTTTTTTCACTTTATGTAAAGCATTCTTTCTCATTCCATAATAAAAAACATTTTATCAATCATAAAATGTTAACTCCGCGGGCAAACCCGCGCGCCCGGCGCTAACTTGCTAGAAACACAATATTCTGGAAACGATTCGCAAGTTTTCAAGACTCAAGTAATCACGCATTGACGGTATGGCAACAACGCGGTGTGCGCGCGCTGCCTCTAGAATGGCAACGTCGCATTATCGAATTTAAAAGATAAAATGTTCGAATATCAAACAGCGCCATCTATTATGAATGTTTACTAATCGTAAACTCGTAACACAACAGCAACCAACTTTCTCAGTGGTTCTATAAATTTCTGTCAGATGGCGCGATTCAGGTCACTCACACATGTAAAGATTTTTCGTTTTTTATTCGGTCTAATTCTCCTAGAAATACTGTTTTTTTTATAAAATTTGGGCTATACGCGAACATAATACATTATAAAGTCTCATTACAGTTGCTTTTATTCTGCAGAAACTGTTTATTTACCGAGATTTCCACACCTGAAAAATGTATGGCGAGGGCTATCTAGGCATTCACCTTAACAAACAGATATAATTATTTTCCGCATTTATAGTATATTAATCTGGCTCCTCACTCTTGCATAATAATCACGAATAGACTCAAACAACTTTAGATCTACCTGTGACCAAACTGAGAAGTGCACTATCAAAGTTCTATAATATAATAGATACTGCTTGTGTCTTCGCGACATGTCAGCATATTCAGGCCTAACTTTTTGTCGGAGCAACTACTCTGATAGATAGAATATTTGAGTCGCAACATTAGGAATATTTTAAAATGACTACATGTCATAAAAAGGGGTTTGTGGCTAAATAATCCAACAGCCGCACGGGTCAATCCATCAGGTCGAGCTACACTTATCGTGGATGGGTGACCGTCTTAACATACAACGACCCATCCGTGCCTCGAAAAGCACATTAAGCCGTTGATCCCGGCTGGAATTCATGAATCTTTGTCTTGTCTGTAATTAAGGGTCACCAGAAGCCCGAAAGTCTGACAACCAGTCTTATCAAGGGGTAAGAGTAGGGGTAACCCAGTAACTGGGTCAGATAGGCTCCATATAACATACTGGTATTCCGCTGCATGCAGTTAGACTGGAAGCCGACGCTAACATAGTAGGAAAAAGGTTAGGCAGATGTTATACCCGGGTACTGCATAATACGATACCCCTTGGTAAGACTAGTTGTTAGACATTTTTTGATGACCCGTAACGGCTGTCATTACAGGACGAACTTATACAGGATAAGTTTTTAGCCAGAGCGCAAATTTTAACAAATTAAACTTAAACGTGTTATAATAACCATGCAATTGTTATTTTGATATATGTTAGTACAAAAAAAAATTAGTTATTGTTAACGAAAGATGTTTATTTTGAAACTGGTTTTATGGTAACTTGCGCGCGGCGCCGGCGCGGCAAAGGTGAACTACTGAGCGTAGCTACAAATACCTACCAGTTGTTCGATCGTTCAAAATTCTAAGAAGTTCGAATTACCTTCCTTTCCTTCGTTTTTCCTTTGTTTGGCGGCGCGCGGTTACTGACCTATTCCTATTGTCAATATCATATTACGAAATATGTAGGGTGTCCACAGTTTACTGATTTAAGATCGAATAAAAATAAAAATAAAATATTGAAAAAATAGTTGAAATGTGTTCTATTACTGATACTAAACCACCAAAAAAAATTTGCGCACTGGTCAACAAAAAAATCCTGTATACTACATACTATAAAGAAATCTCCATGTTTTGTCAAGTTGTAAAACACAGTACAGACAGGGGTGGGTCGCTAGTGTTAATATAAACAAAACCTTTTGTTCCCCCTGTTGCCCACCATCCGTAATTTATTTAGTAATAATTACGATATGCTCTTTTCCCAGCAATCGGTCACCGTCCCCACGAGCATTCCGAAGACGATGTACAAGAAGCGCCAGACAGTCGCCCGCTCAGCGCAGGTTTCCTTGAGGATCTGTGACTCGGAAACAATGCATAAAGAGGAGCAGGAACCATTGACTAATATCCCTTCGACTGTATTCACGGCAGAAGTAGACGATTCTGACCACTTCTATAAGGATGATCTCAGGTACATCATGATCTTTGCCATGGATTTTAGCCTTTTTAGATTTAGAACTGCGGGGTGTACTTCCCGTAAGTTACTGTTACACGGCGAGGCCTGTTATTTACCTATCGGCTGCCTTTAATCGAAAGATTGAATGCCTTTTCGAATTCATTTATAACTTCGGCGCGTGGATGTCTTAAAGGTGATTTTTAATATCACCTTTTAGATAAGTTAGGTCCTAGGCACCAGTCATCACACCACTCTCCTCATCAATTTAGGGCAGGGCGTAATGAAATGAAACCTGAATAAATATGTAAATAGCAGTTTTTATATAACCGTTTGCTTGATGATAGAAATTTCACGCGCACACATTCACATACAAATATACACACTGCAGTCATACAGTACATACACACACACTCACACACAAATATACACACTGCAGTCATACAGTACACACATACACACACACATACACACACACACACATACACACACATGAGCACACAATCTGGATTAAGTCATCTTTTAGACAAATAAAAAAAAAACGGCATCGGTTCAGCCGTTTGGGAGCTAAAAAGCTACAGACAGACACACAGATACATATGTCAAACTTATAAACACCCCTCTTTTTCCGTCGGGGGTTAAAAAGACTACTTAAAATACTTAGATAAAGAAAAGAAATCTTTGTTAAGGAAGTTTTCTTAAGGTGAATGCTTCAACCAGCCCGCGAAATTCAAATCTTATTAGGTTTGTTGTGATTTGCAGGCCAGTGCTAGGTTGTATGTTGATTAAAATATTATTCGCGTCTGTAAGACATATGTAGTTACAGAATTATAATCATCAATACAACGCTCTAAGTTCATAAAGCTGTAGGAATTACTTTTTCTCTTTTTTTTTTGTTCTTAGGCCTTTATGAACTTGGAGGGTTGTATTGGTGATTATAATTCTGTAACTACATACGTCTTACAGTCGCGAATAATATTTTAATCAACATACAACCTAGCACTGGCCTGCAAATTGCAAAAAACGTAAGAAATTTTGAATTTCGCGGGCTGGTTTGGAGCATTCACCTTAAGATTCAACATGAGTTTCATTTCGTACTAATAATGAAGACTTTATGAAATGTAGGAGCGGTGCATTCAAGATCCTGAGTGGAGGTCAGTTGCCGATGGCGTACCAGGTGATGCTGAGTGGTGACGCGGTGTCGTGGCGCTACCCGCACCCCAGGGCCATCACCAGGGTCGTTGCGTTCCCGTTGCCTGGACAGGTAATAATTATAATATAACGTTTATTTGGACTCAATAAAATATAGCCTAATACAGTAATATTCTTCAGAACTAAGATACAAATAATGTGGGTGAGTAAACGGCTAAAACTATATGAAATCCTGAATTCCAAACTAGGCAAAAACTTGTATCTTGGAAATCAGTGCTCTTCCGTGGTAAAATAGGTTTAAGAACTATAAATTCACATATATGACAATTCCATTTATTTTTATTAGTAAAAAGCTGTTCCCTTGTAAATGTATAGGACAAGGAGATAGACTGCGTGTTGGAGCTGTACAACTCGATGCTGGGCCACTGGGAGCCGCACACCTACTTCAAGCTGCCCGTCGGGGAGCCGCGGGAGCTGCAGCTCTTTGTCTCCCCACCAGGTAAGGACGTGGAACTGGGGCCTGAACAGTTGTGTGGAAATCGGTGTCATAGTATGTGCATGTAAAGCGGAGGAAGAATGAGGTAGATGTCGTGCGGAAAATTTTCAGTGTGAATGTGGATAACCAAATATGTTGAGATCGGCTTCTAGCCTAACCGGGTTCAGCAAAAAAAATAAATTGTTTATTTGGACACAGTTCGTATAATAGAAATAACAACATAAAGTGACTGTTTGCAAATGCCAAATTTGTTCATTCCAACGATAATGCCAGAGATGTTGTCTGACGCTGACCCTAAATACCGGTATTTTACATGAAGCAACTGTCTATCTGACCTCCACAACCCAGTTACTGAGTAATCATTGTAGCAATGTATATTTGAATGAGTAATTTGTGAACAGAGACGGTGTTCGCGGTACTGTGGCGGTTCCGCACGTGTGCGGTCCCCGAGCCGGTGCCGCCGCCGTATGAGTTCCACATGAAAAAGTTCTTGCCAAAACAGGATCTGTTGGTAAGTTTGTTACGACACCTTTTTCACGGCTAGAGACACGGGCATTTAATTGCACTCTGTTTAGGGATTAATTAATAATAATTAAGTAATATTTAGTTTTAATCTGCCTTTACTTTATTTATTGGCCCTTCGAACAACTAGTAACTCTGTTTAGTACCTACTGTGTGGATAAAGTTATGAGTAATGTATTTGTTACCTCTGTTATAAAGTTCTAACCTATGTCCTCTTATTCATACACTGCTGTTTATTGTTCCTTAATAAATAAATAAGTATAATATATCACAAAAAAAAAAAAAATATCCTGCACAAATGAAACACACATAAAAAGAAGTAGCCAAACGGCAACAGGTGGAAAATTTCATAAAAATTCGCGCGATATTCATCGCCTCTCGCCATCAAACGTAAAAATTTGGCGAATTTAGAATAAAGTAACTTTGTATTTTAAAGTCATTAATTTTTTTAAAAATGTACTTTTGGTTTTGGCAACCACAAGTACATTTTTTTGTTTGTTCAATTAATATGCTGTGAATGTGTGTGTGGGCAGGTGCTCTCGGCACTTGCAGACAATGGAGAAGTCGAAACTATGCGCGTGTGTTATGTGCTGACGCTACTTGTTTTCACGCACACATTCATAGCACGTTAGTGGTTATAACAAGTGAAGCGCGCGTCAGATTGTGTGATAAAAATCCAGTGCTTATAACGTACAGGTGAGTGAGGAGCCCCAGGAGCCGCACAGCGTGAAGTCCTCGTCGGAGGTTTCAGCGGAGCAGCTGTCGGGCGTGCTGCGCGTGGACTCGTACTTCGCGCCGCGCCTGCTGCCGCGCACCGAGGCCGTCGTGCGCCTCGCCAGGGTACACCTGCACCTGCACAACTCGCTGCCTAGCTTCACCAGGTGACTTAGACATGTACAAAGCGTACTTATTCCACATGGACGGAAGTAAAAATATCAGTTCCGCATGGTAGCATCATCACATTTCTACCCGTGAGTGTCGTAAAAGACGACTAAGGGATTTCTAGAGAATGGGCAGCAGCGTTCTCTATGCCATTTACCACCATACTGAGATTGGCAGCCCGCCTGCCATGCGTGGCGATTAAGACAAACCTCTTCAAATTGGGGAAGGCCTATGTCCAGTAGTGGACATCATTGGGCAAAAATGATGATGATGATGATAAAAAATATCATCAATATAGTGCGCAATACAATCCCGTCGCTTTGGTCTTAGGTTCTACTTTAGTAATCATTTGAACTTTAAAGCGTAAAAAATATCGTCACGATAAAATTAGTGGATTAAATAGGTAATATCTAAGCTCATGCAAAAACTACTCCAGCAAATTTAGTTACATTTATTTGGACGGGTGGTGAAGCATAACCTATCCTATAAAATAATTTACGAAATCGACCCACAATTGTCGCAGATATTGCGGAACATATATACAAACAACAAAAAAAAAAAGGCTCATTTCCACGGTTTACTGTCAAGCTTTGACTGCAAAACATACAAACTATTCTGATTTCCGAGTAATGGCTTTTTTAACCCTCGACGCAAAAAGAGAGGTGTTATAAGTTTGACCGCTATGTGTGTCTGGCTGTGGCGCCGTAGCTGATAAACGGGTGAACCGATTTAGTTGCGTTTTTTTTATTATTTAATAGTAGGCTTTCTAGCGGTGGTTTCTTACATGACACGACGATCCTTTAATCAAAATATTACCTACTACTTCTTATTAAACTTAAAGGTTCAATATTTATATTTTTTTTACTTTTTAGAGGTTTTTGTTTTGGTTGGGGTTTTTTAGAGGCATTTTATGGCCTTTTGTAATGGATTTTCATTGTGTGTCTGTTTCTCAGCAACGCGACGTACATAGAAGGCTACTACGTGTCCAAGCCGCTGTTGCGAACTCACCGCGTGGTCACACTCGCCGCGAGCTCTACTGCGGCGCATGCGCTGGTCGGCTCGCCCGCTGGGAAACTACTCGTTCTGGATACTAAGTTTTCGTGAGTGAATCATCATTATAGTCCTTTTTTAGAGTTCCAAAAGAATAATTTCGTCAAGTTCGTCTTTCCGGCTGTCACATGACCATTTTACTCGAAGACGGCACAATAACGATGACAATGGGAAATAAGTGTATTCTGTGCATCGCTTATTAACGGTGTAGTGAAATTACGATGAAATATATGTTGCACTTTGCTTTAAGTTTACTAATTGTGATATATGGGATGTGTTCAACTGTAGCCGCAAAAATAACTTTATTTTTCATAGTTTTTTTTAGAAATAGTACGAAATATCATCATACTTTTACGGTGGATAAAATCAATACCGTGCATGCGTTAATATTCATCTCTTCACAGTGGGACACGCACTTGGCCGGTTTTTGACGCGTAAATAAGATAATTTAACGGATTTGGATGAAATTTGGCACATATATAGACCATGGCTTGAATCAGGACAAAGGATAGTTTTTATTTCGATATTCCCACGAAATCGAGACTTATGTGAATGAAACCGCAGCGCCCGGACTTAATCTAAATTAATCATAAACAAAATATTTACGAAAAATCACTTTTCCTCGTCTTTCAAAAGTCGCTATAATTGTACCTTTTTCAATATCTGGCACGACATACACATGCATATAAACTACTCATCCCAGTATTCAGCTCTCTCAAATGTCATGCAATCATCAAAGTCCCATCTCTACAAAGATATAACATAGATGGACAGCATACTTGTTAGTATCTGTACCATAAAAAAACCGGCCAAGTGCGAGTCGGACTCGCGCACCGAGGGTTCCGTACAAACCTGCAGGTCATCATCATCATCATTCGTCATCATCGTTTATGAAATGAAATGTTTTTTTTTTTAATTTTTATATTTGTGTTGACTGAATGAAAGGTAAATTGTGGTTTACGATTTATGACGTATTAAAAAAAAACTACTAACTAGATCTCGTTCAAACCAATTTTCGTTGGTAGTTTTCATGGTAATGTACATCATATATTTTTTTTAGTTTTATCATTCCCTTATTTTAGAAGTTACGGGGGGGGGGACACACATTTTACCACTTTGGAAGTGTCTCTCGCGCAAACTATTCAGTTTAGAAAAAAATGATATTAGAAACCTCAATTTCATTTTTGAAGACCTATCCATAGATACCCCACACGTAAGGGTTTGATGAAATTTTTTTTTTGTGTTTCAGTTCTATGTATGGGGAACCCCAAATATTATTGTTTTAAAAAAAAATGATATTAGAAACCTCAATATCATTTTTGAAGACCTATCCATAGATACCCCACACGTAAGGGTTTGATGAAAAAAAAAATTTTGAGTTTCAGTTCTATGTATGGGGAACCCCAAATATTATTGTTTTTTTTCTATTTTTGTGTGAAAATCTTAATGCGGTTCACTGAATACATCTACTTACCAAGTTTCAATAGCACAGCTCTTATAGTTTCGGAGAAAAGTGGCTGCGACATACTCGGACAGACAGACAGACAGACATGGCGAATCTATAAGGGTTCCGTTTTTTGCCATTTGGCAACGGAACCCTAATAAAAATTACAGAGAAGTAGAAATTTTACATGGGGTAACACCATTGGTTGTCGCGGTAGCTATCTTTTAGTGTATGGATTTAAAGAAAAAGAAAATACTACCTACAGGGTAGTCAGTGACGTACCATTTACGTAAGTATACAGTTAATATATAGTTGGTCATCGTCCTCAGTTGCGACATGGTAGACTGCTCGACGGGGACCATGGAGGAGATCATCGAAGAGTTCCGTCTGCAGAGCGGCATATCAACCAAAGGCTCGTTGTTGACGGCGCGCTCTCGTGTCGTCACCACCGGCATACATATGTCCATGCAAGTGCCGAAGCTTCAGACTCTGCGTTCTCTTGTCGCCGACTGGAACGCTGCCTATGACGAGGTCAGTTCTTAGCCACTCTGTAAATGTAGCATAGTTTTTTATTGAATATATTGATTGTATAAAAGAAGTATATAGTAATAGGGGAGAATGGAGGAAAATACGTGTTGCGCCAACCCCAAGTGACATGGGACAAGGTCAGAAAGATGAAGTATCAATAGAATACGTATGATATATTGAGCGGCCGTTCAGTCGGCGCCGCACTGTACTTTAATTTACAATAAAAACATTTTTACAAAAAAAAAAAAAAACAACAAATATACAGGGTTATTTGTAAAACACCGGCAACCTCTCAGGTCTATGTTACTAACATCATAATCAACAACTTTTGTTCTATGACTTTTAAAAATTCATCATATTTTAGTGCATCAGATTTTCATACAAAAATCGGCTGCCTGTAAATAGGTCAAGTTCAAGCGCCCCCACCGCCCTAACCCCGCTCCCCTTGCTAATATACTATCGCTTTCTTTTGCTTCGCATAGACTCCGTAACATTTAGAGCGTTCAATTTAAATATTTTTATTTTTGTTTGAAAATCTGATGCACTAAAATATGATGAATTTTTAAAAGTCACAGAAGAAAAGTTGTTGATTATGATGTTAGTAATAGAGTCCTGAGAGGTTGCCGGTGTTTTACAAATAACCCTGTATATTAAGTGAAAATAACTTTAATTTTGGAAGCCAGTGTCTTTGGATCTGTATTTTAGAATTATTATTTATTTTAAATCATTTGTAATTAAATGTATTATCATTATTTTAGGACACTAGTTGTCGAAATAAAAAACTTCAACTCACAAATAATATAAATTAAATTTTCAATAATATACACACTGAAACATTAACATGCTACTAACGATGGGAAACGCATACGACAAGAGTATATCTTGTCGTATGCCGAAAGTATATTGAGTGCGAGACTGTGGGATGGGACTTAAACATAACTCACGAAATGTGGCGTGATATTAGGTTTAATAAGTATTGCGTTTCATTGCAGTACATCAGCGAGCCACCGTTGAAGCGTGATACGCAGATACTTGACGCCACCGACAAGAGTACGGAAGAGGTAGCGAATGCGGCGGCGCAGGCTTTAGAGGGCCGCGTGTCGCTGTGGATACACAACAGTTGCTCCACCGCCCTGCGCCTGGGCCAGGAGGACACGGACGAGATGATGCCGCTGGGCTCCGGCTGCAATCTGGCCTACAGGTGAGGACACTCATTAGGAACTATTCAAACTTCCGTTAAAACATTAAGGACGATGTACTAAGGTAGCTTACGAAATTAAAATTTTCTTAGGTTTTTTTTTGCACTTTGCAGGTCAGTGTCAGACTGTTGAACAAAATATTATTCACGACCATAGGCTTTACATACATATTTTTATTTATATACACAATATAGGTCATTCATCATAATCATCAATACAACCCTCAAAATTAATTGAATCCCATTGTATGACTATATCATGTAATTAATGTCATTCAATGGAAATTTTGAAAATACGGATGTCACACTGAAATATAATAGTGAACGTTTTAGAATAGGCCAGTAAGAAAAGCTATCGATGAAAAAAAAATTTAAATTTCGATTATTACACCTATTTGGGCATCTGAATGTGTAATGAATTCATATAATGTCATATTTTGTTTTTACAAATTGGCGGCAATTTAAAAGGTTGTATATCGAAATGGATTTGACTAGAAAACATTTTCGCTTAATAATTTATTACAACTTTCATTGCGGTCTTACTCAACAACAATGTTACGATAGACTTCAGTTAGCATTTCATGAGGAAGCCCCATCCCATGCCACTGTTTACAACTGGTTTAATGAGTAAAAAACGTGGTCGAAGCATACTCACTGATTATTCGCAAAAAGGACGTCCTTCTACGGCGACTGCTGAAGATAACGTGAGTGCTGTGCGTCTAATGATAGAAACTGATAGAAAGGTGACATATCAACAGATTCGGGCAGCTTTAGGCATTGGTATGAAATGCTTTTAGCGCTAAACCTCGATCTGTTTCTGTTAATCGTTTGAAGATGAAAGATACAGAATGTTGTTTTAAGGCAAACACCATATTACAAAGAAACATTTATTTCTTTAGATTTGCTAATGTATTAATGTATACATTACTAAATATCTATTCACATTATAGATGGCGCTACCCAACGGCTCAAAAGAAACTTCGATTTGCTCTCGCCGGCCCCACAGGTGATTGGAGGTGGTCCTCAAGTAAGTACTAGTTATTTATTCCATTACGAAAAAGAGTGCTCTGGGTCATGTATAGCTTCGTTTCTCTCTGATACAGGAACAGTGATGGCTTTATCTATTAAATTACTAAATAATTAACCGTGCGTTAGGATTTATATTATGATATCACTCCATGTAAAATACTGGTAGATATTGAGACTGGAAGCCGATCCCAACGTAGTTGGGAAAGGGCATATTCACGATATCTTTTATCGTATTTTTGATGAAAATACACATTCATTTACATTAAAAAATATATCATATGCGCATGACAAGGTTTTCTCCAGTTATTAAACAGTTTAATGAACTATTAATTCGATTCAGAGGCCGATTCTAAATAAACTTCTTGCGTTTTTCTGTTAAACTTTGTATTAATGTGTAACTTATATTATAGGTTGTACAGTACATGGGTGTGTTAAAAAACCTAATCTTTTTTAGGTATACCATTCATAGCGGGGACCAGTCGGCTGAGGATCGAGACCCAGGACACGGAGAGCAACAAGCTGTTCCCCATGGGTTCGGCCCTCCACGTGAGGGTGAAGGAAGTGGGCGCCTGTCGGTATATGCACCTGTCTGGACGGCTTGTGCTGGCTAACATGCTGAGGGCAACCCTGCTGTATAAGGTCAAAAAACAATTCTTTGGAATTCTCAGCTTTTGTCTTCTACAATATGAATACGTTTTACATAAAAACCTGATAGTGAAAACCGTATCAAAATCCGTTGCGTGGCTTAAAAGTAAATATAAAGTGGAGTAACAGACAGACGAAAATAGCGTCTTTATACTATTTATAGCAGATGAGTAATTAGTACATAGATATTTTTTTAGGGTTCCGAACCTGACGGTGCCAACGGATTCCCATTACAAGCCTCCGCTGTTTGGCCCCGCCTGTCTGCTTATCTGCGGGCTGTATCTCTTGAATCGTAATAAGTTAACATTTTCTCAGAATGTGCATTTCTATTGCCGCTGTGACAAGATATAACAAAAATAAAATAAATTTCAAGTAGTTCTTTGGCCCTTATTCTTTAACAGGGTCAAAATTTTAGTTACAATGCCCGTTTTCTTGTCGACTTTCTTTTTTGTTCAGAATTTGTGAATGCAAATCTAAATTTTGTCAAAAAGTTACGGAGAGTCTTCTAAGGCGATTTTCCTGTAGCCAAAACTGTTAAGGTACCTGGTCTCATTGCCATATCAGCTATCTAAATAATTCACCGTACATAGTATATAGTGTGCCAGACATGTACAGTGAAGAGTATAAATACCTTAAACTTATGCAAGACTAGCTTTTGCCAGCGGCTTCGCCCGCGTGGGGGTCGGAAAATATCCCGCGGGAACATACTACCGGAATAAAAAGTACCCTATGTGTTAATCCAGGTTATAAACGATCTGTGTTCCAAATTTCATTAAAATCCGTTCAGTAGTTTTTGCGTGAAAGAGTAACAAACATCCGTACATCCATACACACAAACTTTCGCATTTATAATATTAGTAGGAAGTAGGATTTAAAAGTTTAGTAGTTCTCGTATTGTAGTATTTTTGTTACAATGAATGTTATTTGAATACATGCGTGAATCACAGAAACGGTCGTGCCATTAGCCTCCCCCCGGGCCATTGGCCTCCCCCAAGCACAGCCTCTTCTGTGCTTGGGGGAGGCCAATGTCCAGCAGTGGACGTCTTTCGGCTGAAATGATGATGATGATGAATGTTATTCATGTGCAGATCCGCTCCCACGGCTTCGACACGCCGCAGTGGTACACTGTGAGCTCCGGGGAGATGGATCCTGAGACCGTCGGCCGCAGTGTCGTCTGCGGCGCCGAGTGCGAGATGGTGCTCAAGTAATATATATTTTTATATACCAAAGAAATATTTTATCGTGCATTGTCATGAGAACCAAACGTGTGTGCCAAATTTCAGCCCAATAACTTCAGTAGAAGAAGGTGAAATATTGATTTCAAATTTCAGGATGTACAAGTGCAGCTAAATAATAGCTGTTAATTAATAACTTACTCCCCATTTCTTTGCAAAATCTAAGTTAAATATGAGAGAGTCGTGGCTAAGTAATAACAGCCGCCCAGGTCGATCCAACTGTTTAAGCTACGGTTGCCGGAGTTGATCAGTGGATGGGTGACCATCTTTGCATGCCGAGACTCGTCAGTGTCTCGGAAAGCATGTTAAGCCGTTGGTGCCCGGCTGTCGGCCGTGGATCTTTGACAGTCATTACGGGTCCTCAGAAAGTTTGTCTATCAGTCTTAGCAACGGGTAATGTGATAAAATACAATCTCTTAATTTACACTGAATTAATTTTATGATTGCAGGATAAAATTCAGATCGCACAACACGTGCTGGTCAGGCGACATTCCATTGAAAGAATGCCCCAAGGAGAACGTTCCATGGCTGGTCAAAGGTAAGTTCATCCAATTAGTTCGCAAGTTTTATGACGTAAATTCCGAAAAAGTCAGTAATTTTCGGGATTTTTTTTTTGCGTATTTCTTGCTCTCCTTGCCCGATTCCTGAAAGTTCTAGCGTGATGTTATATAGTCTATTGCCCTCCTTGATTAATGTATCCAACAGTACACGTAGTTGCAAAACTCTTCAGCTTTATAGTATTTAGATTTGATTACAATTAAAAACGTTATAGGGACCCAATCTTAAAAGATAGACATGGGTACGCTATCGCAGACTTTTTTTAGAACTTTTTAAGAGGAACAAGGTACATTATTGTTGTATTACTTTAACCGTTAGCGTAGTGTACGCAACGGAAGTTCCCAAAAGGAATACATGTTTACCGTTTTTGCAACATTTTTCATTAATGCTCCGCTCCTATTGGTCTTAGCGTTATGTTATACAACTTACGGGTTTCGTCGATAAATGGGTTATAAAACACTGAAATAATTTTTCAATTCGAACTAGCGGTTCCTGGGATTATATTAGCGCGTTCAACTAAAAAACAGTCTTCAGCTTTTTATTATTAGTATAGATAGTATAAGTTTTTCCTTTAGCCTGAATAATGATGAATGTTTTGCTCGACGTCAGTGCCGACGGAAGGCGACTCCCAGTTCGTGTCGGTGTGGTGCCGCGTGGTGCGCGGGCGCGCCGACGGACGCATCCTGGCGACACTGTGGCCGCTCTACGTGCTGCACTCGCACCTGCCGCTCGACACCGACGTGAGTACACTGCTACACGGAGCTAATGCTCTAATGACGTTCACAGGGAGACGTTGTTGATAACATTTTGTGACACGTATTGAAAAAACAAGTTCCAATTTAGACCACGCTTCAAAAAAAAAAACTAATTTACAAAATAAAACGAGCAGTGGTGGCTCAGTGGTACAGGCCACGACTTACGATTGGTCATAAGTTCAAACCCAGACAGGCGCTTTACTTGTTTAAATTACATATTTTATCACTAAGAGTGAGGAAAGCGGCATGTCCTAGGACCAAAATTTATGTAACATCTACCAACACGCACTGGGCCCGTGTGGTACATTACAGCCCTCAATTTATCCAATTGATATATAAAGTTTAAGTTTCTTAGTTGTTGAAATCATTTTGAACAGTCCGTTCGTCCCGATATTGTCGGTACTGACTGTTACCAACAGTGGGAACGTTATAGGCTAATTTGCTTATGCTTTTGATGTCTCTTACAAGACTAATCTCCCATACTTCTTCCCTCAGGTGCTGATAACGACTGAATCGCAGTCTACGGGCGAGGAGCCGACGCCGGCCAAGCCGCCGATGCTGCAGACGACGCCGGGGCGCGGAGCTAGCACGCACTTACATGCGCCCGGCACCACCTCCGCTAGGCATAGTCTTTCCTTCCAATATAGGTGGGTCTTTTAGTCTTTAAAGTGTCAATACAAAGTATATCCTATTTATACAGTGCTTAAGTTCATTTTTCACTGGCAAAACAACGCAAGATTTTTCCGAAATGAATTACATTTGTTTTCTACTGACCTATTGAAGGTCTGCAGTCATTTTTCATAGACTGGCGACGTTCGAGCGAGTTGTGCTCGAATTTCAGTAGTGGCAGTACGTGTGAAAACAAACAAAGGCTGGCATACTCATCGCTTTGATTCTGACGTCTGAAATAATCCATAATTAATATTACAATATTAATTTTATGTTCGAATGAAAACACATAGCCAGTAACCACAGTAGTAACCCACACAGTTTTTATGATCAGCCGAGTAATTACATAACACACTAACAGAGTTTTATGTTGACAGTTCAGCAACATTCATTGTGTCATTTACGTTGTTTTAACACAGTTTTCGAACATATGAAGCAAAGTATTAGCAATATGCTTAAAAATTATTTAGATTGTGAATAAAAGTGTGTTATGTAATAAAGGTGTTGTTTGGCTTATTTACCTTCGATATAAAACTTTTTCAACAGCAATTTAAAAGACAAACCCATGTCTAATAGTGCATCAGTTGTGTTGATTCCTTGGATTGTATGTAATATTTGCACCATCGGAATACCTATGATGGTCTAATCATCAGACAGTTATAAAAATGAATCCTTTATTTCCAAAGTAAAATAACTTATTAAATATTTTACATTGATAAAATTATTTATGTTTTTTATAGCGTATCCACCACGTAAGTCCTATTGAAAAAATAAAATTGATTTTATGATCATATTGTCAGTAAACTATCAGTTGACCGTGGTAAACTATTAATCCTAGGACACTTAATAATGTGAATGTACTATGGGAGACTAGATGGCGTCACTAATTGATATTTACACAATTAAAAACTAAACTTGGCCTGAGATATTTAGAGCGAAATTAGATTTTACTCAAGCTAAGCACGTCAGCAGCTAAGTCATTATCTTATTTCTATTTGTTTCCGTGGAATCATTTTGAATTATCGCCGGTTTTTCGGTAAATTAAAAGGGTCGGTGTGAAAACGTAGTTTTATTAAATGTTTGGGTCCAATGAACTAACCAGTATTTACTAAGGTACACGCGGGCGCTAATTTTGCACTTCGAGGTCCGAGGACCTGTGGTCCGTACCGCATGAGTGTGTTTACGAATGAATATCGGGCTTACGTCGCACCATAGACAAAGCTTTACCGTACTGTGATCGTTACCTCACAAATTAAAACTCGCCACCACTGCGGTGCGGCGGTGGCGCGAATTTTATTCGTATACACAATCATACGGTTTGGCGCCGGTGCGGCTCCAGCATCATATACATGAAGCCTTACACTCTGGCAGCCGAACACAGTTCAATTCTAAATCCGCGTAAGCATATGCTAAGTCTCTCACTTAAGGCGTACTGTAGTGACGGAAAGATTTGAGGAATATCTTTTAAGTTAGGTAGTTTGTCAATTTCTTCGGTAGTAGAATCATCTTAGTTTTGTTGGGTGAAAGGGTTAATTAATACTAATATTGCGTAAACTATATTATGTCAATGTAAGATGCATAATGTGTTTTAACAGGCTTTATATCGTTCTGGTCACATGATATGGTTTTTCTCATTGATTTTCGTAGATAGTAATTAGTAAAAATTGTTATGTAATGACGAAGAATACTCAAAACCGTGAAGACATGTTCTAGAAGCGAAAATCCTACCAATTCACATTTACTTCGTGTTGTAATTACGGCTCACTCCCTCTCACAGAGAAGGGGCCTGTGTCCCAGCAGTGGGTTCATCATAAGTTGATTATGCTATGTAATGTTGTTTTTATCCACAGGACATTAGAATGCCCGGTGACTCGCGAGGCGGTTCCAATGCACTACGGCGTGACCGACACGTCTGTGTTCGACAAACGGTCGCCCGTCATGAACATCGATGACGTCATAAAGGATATCAAGAAATGGTTAGTCAACCTTTGTTAAGTATAGATTTTTAACAATACAATGCAAAGAGAACGACTTGACACTGTTACGCTTTACTCCCCTTAATTAAAGCATTCTGAAAGTTGGCAACATCGCAAACAGCTGACAAATACTTACCAGTTTTAATTAATTTGTCAATATTACTATTTGGAAATAAGAAAAATGGGTCCATAGTGAACTAAAGTATCTATACAAATAAATAAAATTGGAGTGTCTGTTTTTAATATTAAGATAACCACTTTTCACTAAGTGTATATGGATGTATACACGATACATATACCAAAACAACATTTTTTACAATTTTTGTCTGTCTGTCTGTCTGTCTGTTTGTTCCGGGTAATCTCTGAAATGGCTGGACCGATTTTGACGGAACTTTCACTGGCAGATAGCTGATGTAACAAGGAGTAACTTAGGCTACTTTTATTTTAGAAAAAATAAATAATAGTTTAAAAAAACTAAAAACACGCTGAATTTTGAGACGTATGTCAGCGTAGTTTTCTAAGACAGTTTTTATGAAAAACTTTTTGTTAAATACCACGCGGACGAAGTCGCGGGTAACAGCTATTACCTATAATTTAACCTTAATTAACACATCTTACCGCGGTAGTACGTCCTCCTGCGTTAATTTCCGACATTCACGCGGGCGAAGCCGCGGGCAAAAGCTAGTTGGTTATAAAATTCAAATAATTAATATCATAACAATGTTAAAACAATATTCGGTTTTTGGTGTAAGATAAGAATTTGGAAACTTTCCAAATATCCCTTTTACACCTACAGCTATTATGTCTAATAATATTATAAATTAGAATGAAATTGGCATTGGCATTCAATTTTGATGGCAGATTACTATGTTCCCGTGGGATAATTTCTATCCTCCACGTGGACGAAGCCGCTGACAAGAGCTATTAAATAATATTTTGGTGTAGTGCACCAAAATATTATTTATTATTATATATTATTATTTCATACTAGATTTTGCCATCGGCTTTGGTTTGCATCGAAACTGTCAGTTGTTCCGTGACCAGGCTGGCTGAACACTCTCTTTGGGCGATGTCCTCTTGGCATTTTGCCTTGGTTCATCTTAACTAGCGTTTCATGCAGGCATTCGGGCTGAATACAACACAAGGATTATTTTTAGACATAGGCTCGCCGGCCAATTTCGAACGTCTAACCTTATTCCTGCTCAGGTAACGGTTTGTAAAAACACAGACACCGGAATTATATTTTTAAAAGTGATTTAGCCAGTCGCATGTGATGTACGCAGGCGTCTTGTTCATTGTCAATTACTATTGATATACGACACACGTTATGCATTTGATAAAAATGACAATATTTTCATTGAATAGTGTCCATGGATTTTCTTGCCTGATCTTCGTTCCTCTCCTAAGCTTTGGAACGGGCAACTAGCTTCGCCTTTCTAACTGACTCTTTATCAATTCAAAAGTACCTGTAAGTAGTTTTATTGAAATAAATACTTTTTTGTTTGAGTTTGCTGTATCTGTGCAGGTTGGAGCGTTCGGGTCGCCACGCTTCGCCGACGTGGCCTTACTCGATGGTACACAAGCACTGGCAGGGCGAGTGGCAGCCGGCGATTCTGCAGCCGCGGTGCGATGTCACTGTGAGTTGATTCAGATCAATACATGTCGGTAGTCTTATAGTCACCTTATTGGTGATGTTTTTCGGAAAGGTCAGGTGCGTAGTAATCACAACCAGTGTAATACCAGTTTAATGTTTAACCAGATGTATGAACATAAACGAGTCACAAGGAGTATTTATGGATTGTAGTAGGTGGCATTCTGTAGATTCTGCCTATCCGTGGGAAGAAGGCGTGCATTTATGTATGTAATGTATGTTTCTGTACTCAATTATCAATCATTTGACTATGCCTGGAGTGATCATAGGACAATTTAGTCAAAGAGGACAATTTAGTCATAGGTGAGACCAATTTGTACCTATGACCAAATTGTGATTCGACAGCAGACGGTACCAACCATGAGTTCAGCACATGATTATTGACCAATGGGGTCTATAATCATGGCATCTACAGGTATAGACATTTCGTAAAAGCTATCAAAAAAAAAAAAACAACTGCTGTTTCGTAGATAAATGCAATACATGGTCAAATGTATGTTTTTTTTTTTAAACATAACGACGAAAATTATCAACGCAGTGAGATTCATAATTATGTACTGAATCAATAGTAAAGAGTGGCGTGTTCATGTATAGACGTTGCTCAAGCGCAGGTTACGTCAATTGGAACCCAATAACAATATACATAAAAGAGATATTTCCGTACAGATTCGCTACGCCGCCGTGCGCGCGGGCGGTGGGTGCAGCCTGGAGGTGCAGCTGTGTCCCGTGGTGCTGCTGTGCAACGCCTCTCCCGTGTCGATGACGCTCCGCTCGTACGACGCCGCTCCGCTCTGCAAGCTAGAGTCCGGGACCGCCATATCACCGCCTACAGCTATTATAGAGGTATTTTCAGGATTAGAAACTAACACTCATCACCATCATTTCAGCTGGAAGATGTCCACTGCTGGGCATAGGCCTCTCCCAATTTGGACGGGTTTGCCATAATCGCCACGCTTGGCAGGCGGGTTGGCGATCGCAGTATGGTGGTAAAATGCATAGAGAATGCTGCTGCCCATTCTCTAGTAAGTCCCTTAATCGTCTCTTACGACTCGCACGGATAAAAATGTGCGTGCTATTCTTTACACCACATGCAGCATTTGGACACTATAATCCGATTGTTGAAACTGTATACTTGGGCGCCCTAAATCACAAGGTTGGCAAGATTGAATTCACTCCCTCTCTTCCTTTTCTACGTCACCACTAACGCCTACCAGTACGGTCTGAACTCCTGTGTCGTCTGCACTGATATTTTTGTCTAAAAAACTGTTGCTAATGGTACCAAAGCAGCCATCATGTCAATGTGTTGTCTTTGACAGTTATGAAAATCGGGTTTTACAAAAAAAAAAAAAACATAGGAGTAACTGACTAACATAAATCAGCGCAGAGCTCAAATCACTGGCACATGAAATTTTTCACAAGCGCTGCTTTTATAATTTAGGTGAGAACTAAAACGGGGTTTTAGGAAATTCGGTTTTAAAGGGAGTCAAAGAGGTTTTTCATCTTGTCATTAGAAGTTTTTCAAAGCTACACCTCTCAAAGAATTTTTAGATTGAGTATTTCGGTTATTCGAAACTCGAAAAACATCGTGGATAAATAAACATTCATTTATATTTAAATTGTTAAACAATTGTTATAGCTTTGCAAAAATCAACCCCGGTTGCAATTTAAATGAAAACAAGGTTTCCCTTGGTCAATAAACCGAAATATCAAATAAATATGTCAATTAGTTATCGAAATAAATGATAAAAATCCTAATAGTTAATTACTAACTAAAAAAAAAACTACTTTTCACACGCTTCATATTAGCTTCACTTGTATGTTTGTATATTTGTATGTTTGTAACCGACTCCATATAGCGCGATTTTGACCCACTTTAAACGACCAGATTTCATTTAAACTCTGTAGACTTATCGAGGACCGATGACAATGCTATAATTTCAAAAATTTGTGCCATTATCCTTTCTAGGGTTACCAGAGGGGTAATTGCGGAACTTTTTATCGGTAGGAATTGGTTTAATATTCATAGTTAAACAACATTCATTGCGTTATTTACGTTGCTGAGCCGACAATTTATTCGAACAAATGACGCAATGGTTTAGAAATAATCTTCAATCCCATTCAGATTCTGATAAATTGTGCGTTTCGCAATTAGGGTGCAGGACAGCAAAAAAATTGTCTTCAAAAACTACGCTGACATACGTCACAAACTACGCTGACATACGTCTCAAAATTCGAAACACCCTAAAAAATAGAAAATAAATAATAGTTTAAAATAATTAAAAAATACGCTTCCATAGAAAATCAAACTCATTTTTAGTTTGGTTTTCTATGGAAGCGTGTTTTTTTAGTTATTTTAAACTATTATTTTTATGGGGGTGAATCGAGTGTTATACCGGATGACATTTTTTACCGTCTCGACCTTCACATGGTGTGTTGTGTAACTAGAATAGAAGGCAGGAAGGCCTTCAGATTCATCGTAGGTGACTAAACGAGCGCGGGACACGGGCGGAAAGGGATGCGTGTGCGGCTCGTGCGTCTGCGAAAGATCAATGAGGTCGCCTATTGGCCGGCTTCAAAGGGTAAGACCGTGCTACGAAATCATTGATACATGCCGCGCATTGAGTAGGGTGCGTGTTTCGATAGGTTTTTAATTGTTTTTTTGTTTTTTTTTTTTGTCCAATTTTCTGTTTTTGTTGTTCTAGTATGAAAATGTTACTTTAAATTGTAATATTTATTGCTAGATCAATTTCATTACATGTTATTCAAAAATACAAATACCAAAAATTTCTATGCCAAAGGCTTCTACTCCGTTCACCTATTACCCCCATTTTTTTTCAAGACGTTAAAAAATGTCACCCGGTATAAGTAACTAATAATTTCGTTTCAGAAACCTTTCTTCATGTCAATCGAGCTGGGCCGCGAGACGTTCGTGAGCTCTCGCCTGGAGATATCGACCGAGGACCCGGGCCGCTACGGCACGCTGCCGCCCGGACACGTGGCGCTCGACCACGCCGCCAACTTCGCCATACTGTGCAACCAGAAGGTGACACTAACACTTTTACACTCATTGTTTTATCACTTATGAAAACAATTCCCAGTCAATTGAAATTTCACTAATGAGGGAACGACCTAGCTTTAATTTATTTGAAGACATTGCAGCTTGTATTCTTATTCCAAAATTCTATATTTGTCGTCATCTCAGAAGCCTCTCCTTTTCTGGTTATATCATCTTTCACACAGTCCATCCATGGATTCTATGATCTTCCCTCACAATTATAGTCAACGTCTGGGTTTGAACTTACAACCTACAACTCGATAAGTCGTGGTGGTTACCAGTGGGCTACCATTGCTCCAAGTTTGAATATACCTAGGTAAAATTTAAATTGATAATCGATTTGTTTAACACTTTAAGCATGGTTGTTCCCTAGGTGGCGCTCCTAACGCTGTACTACGAGATCAAGGAGCAAATCAACGTGATTGGCGTGTCGTCGTCCTACGTGTTCATCAACAGGCTCGACGTTAACATACTGGTATGTTATTCACCGTCATTGTCAACATTCAGCTGAAAGACGTCCACTGTTGGATCTAGGCCTCTTCCAAGAGTCGCCATATTGATCCGTCCTATACTTCTCACATTCAGCCAATTCTCGGGACCTGCACCATTGAGTATATTTTCCCACCTCAAGCTCACTTCAACTGAATTTTCACAGTGATGTTTTTACAAAATAGATCATGTGGTAACACACTGCAACCACACAAGTATTATTTGTTTTAATTCATCATGGAAAAAGCCTGCCTGGGGCTATGCGTAGGTCTCACAAATCCATGAAATAAAACAAAAATCACATAAGTGGGACAAAAATATTTCAATGTTTTATAATATAACGGGATTGATGGAGGGAGGAGCAGCGAATCCTGCAGTGGAGACCACGTAACGGCAAACGTGGTGTGGGGCGTCTCCCAGTGACGGTAGACCACAGGAGGTGGATGGGGGCAGACTGGATGCGGAAGGCAGAGAACAAGGTGTTGTAGCGCAGTCTGGGAGAAGCCTACGTCCAGCAGGGAATTGGGATAGGCTTAGTTGATTTAAGGATTGTATGCAGTAGCTTGTGGCGAAGTAATAATAGCCGCACGGATTGATCGTTCAGGTTAAGTTACGCTTGCCGCGGTTGGTCCGTGGATGGGTGACCATCTTTACATACCAAGACCCTTCCGTGCCTCGGAAAGCCGTTAGTCCCGGCTATCTTTCGTAGATCTTAGACAGTCGTTACGGGTCGTCAGAAGCCCGAAAGTCTGACAACCAGTCTTACCTACCATGGGGTATCGTACAATATTACCCAGTAACTGGGTTGTGGAGGTCAGATAGGCAGTTGCTTCATGTAAAGTACTGGTATTCAACTGCATCCGGTAAGACTGGAAGCCGACCCCAACAGAGTTGGGAAAAGGCTAGGCAGATGATGATGCAGTAGCATATATGAAACTTTAATTAACTTATACATTAAATTGTGGATTTATAACTTCACACGGTTGTAATTTGGCTACCGAATCAATATCACCCGACTACTATAATTTCGTTTATTTGAGATCTTCGTTTTTGGCAGATTTCAGAAATCGTAATTCCTGACGACGTAGAAGATTGGGTCACGATCCGCCCGAAAACCTTCACAGAGATCTCGCCGACTACAGACAACAGGTTGGTATTGTAGAAAATACACAACTCTATTCACTTCTTCATTCGAATCGTTGATACAGTATTTGTTTGGTCAACTTGATTACTTTGGCCAATAGATGACCATGCTGATCGCGACTTCAGAAGAGTTCATTACACATGTATTTAATCGAATCTTAAATAATGTCTATTTTTCTTTCCTCTGTCTTTACCCTCGCCTCTTCTCGTTACGCGAGGTCGGCTTTCTTAATCATACGGTCATTAAGTTCGCTGGTAAGCATCGCCATCTGTAAGACCAAGCTTTTGCATGTCCTTCCGGGCATTTGTCATCCAGGTAGTATGCGGTCTACCTTTCTATTTTGCCTTCCTAAAATAATTATTTAACTCAATTATAGGCCCACAGTTAACTTGGTTGTATTAACCCTTTTGATTAGGATACCCTTGCTAATTACTGTCACAGATCTCCCACTGTATCACTACCTACGTAAAATT
This sequence comes from Aporophyla nigra, assembly GCA_947507805.1. NCBI lineage: Eukaryota > Metazoa > Arthropoda > Insecta > Lepidoptera > Noctuidae > Aporophyla > Aporophyla nigra. The sequence goes on along the minus strand of OX382291.1, from coordinate 2,549,066 downwards.
GAAACATTTTAATCGTAAGGTGTGCATAATATAGTAATAATAATATCCTAGGACCACCAACACACCGTTATCTGATCCTAAACTATGCAGAGCCTGTACTGTGGCAACCGGACAACTAATAAATATAATTGTATATTTCTAAATACATACATACTATAGATAAATTACACTCAGACACGGAACAAATACTTGTGCTCGTCACACAACGTTTTGTGTTGGGTGGGAATTGACCCCACGAGCTCCGACTTAGTAGTCAGGGTCACTAACCACTAGACTAACTGGCCAGTCGGTGCATCGTATAAGTCGGAACCCTTGCAGCTCCGCGGCCGGCACCCAGCTGTGCAAGTTCTGGCTGCGCGGGCGGTGGCGCGGCGGCAACCCGTGCGAGTTGCGCGCCTACCTGTACCTCGCGCTGTCCGGCGACTCCAACACGTCGCACCTGGCCGTGCCGGTGCGACTGGGGCAGCCGCCGCTGAGGAGAGCCGTGGCGCTTATCAACACCGACATTAAATCGGTTGGTATTACATTATACAACATAGCTACCTACGGTGATTTAAATATAATTACGGTATTGCGCAGTCAAATTTTAACATAACATTTAAAAAAAGAATACATGAAATTCTCAACATTTATAAAATAAATAACAATGTGAAGGATACAATATCACAGAATTCATAAAAAGCCACGTATCTGTAATACTATGTAGAACCTAGCATAATGAATGTTAATAAATAAATAATAGTTTTAAAAAAAACTAAAAACTCGCTTTATATAGAAAACCAAACTAAAAAGTAAAAAATAAATTTTAATAAATTTGAAGTAAGAATAGTATAAAAAATCGAATAAATGTAAATGAATAATAGTGTAAGAAAGAAAAAAATGTTTTATTTCAAAAAAAGCGTGCCGCCGGCGTACGGTATTAGACTAGTCCAAAAACGCGCGGCGTTCAAAGTGTTAACACTACTTAAGTTTTAGGAAATTATCCTGACAAGATTCCATGGCCAGCAACTGGTTTATAAAACAAAGTAAGTATTCAATCGTTCTTTTTTTTTTTAGTACAATCGCAAGTAGTCAAACCAGGAAAACTTTTACAAAAGTTTGAAACGGAACGCAACTGATGGTTGACGTTGACACTTGTGACGTTTGACAATTCAAGGTACAAAATAAATACAAGTCTGTTATTTATCATTGTACATAGAAACTTAATTATATTCATCATCATATCTAATTGGTTTCTTAACTGTACGCCCTGATAGTGTCACATATGGTGCTGACTGGTTGGGGATATTATTCTCTGTCCTAATTTCGTTTTCTTTTTCAGGTACTGCTACAGTCAACGGAGGAGTGGTTGAAGTTGGTTTCAATATGTGTTCGCGATTTCTATGGAAAGATCCTTGAGGAGAAGTGATAATATAGCTATGAGGAAGACTATCCTTTTCTGATATTATACCAGGAACCCAAGTGGTTTGTGTTTAAAATAGATTTTGTCACCTATGTCTAGTGTTGGAAGTGTTTTTGTGTTTCTATTGTAATAAAATGCTGTTTTTAACTGTTGTTTTTTAATTTTCTTCTCTACCTTACTGGTGTCAACTGTATTTGGTGTTAATGTGGTGTCCGCGGTAGGTAATTTAGTGCGTAGTTGCGTGACATGCACAGTTGTGCAGGTGAATAACCTGTGTGTTTAGGAGTGTTCCTATACATCAGTAGAGCAATGTATGGGTCTGAGTTGTCAGCTTTACATTTTGAAAACATGGATTAAATTGAACCAACCTCTCGTTCCACCATTCCATTTGATCGACTCATGTATGGGCTTGAAGTAGTGTGGTGGATACCCCATTCAGTAGTAAAATCTTTAAATTCTTTACTATTGAAAGGTGGACCATTATCTGAATTCATGGTTTCTGGTATGCCATGACGTGCAAATTAGTTTTTAAATGTATTATTAAAGTTTTAGCTGTTGAATCTGATTTTAAATAAGCTATCTCTACATATTTTGAATAATAATCTATAACAATAAGATATTTGCTTTTGTTAAATTCAAAGATATCAACACCAACTTTCGACCATGGTAGCATCTTGTACTCATGGTGTATTATTGGCTGTTTAGCATTGTTATGACGGTAAGTAAGACATGTAGGACACTGTGATATGAATTTAATGATGTCATCATCTATGCTAGGCCAGTACACAGTTGTCTTTGTCTTGATGTCCTTCATGGACCAATTTTAAAATGTAATCATGCATAGTGCTAGGAATAACTATGTTGTTGCCATTAAATAACATTTTATTGAGAACATGTAGCTGATCTTTTAACTATTGTAACCATGACAATCGTAAAAACTAAGCAACTTCTTTTACCAAATCTTCGACCTGTCAAGACTTGTAGAGCAGCTCGTCGAAGTTATTAACGCATTCTCTCGTCACGCGTTTTCTAATGCGCGTGTTAAGTAGACCGTATGCCATATCCAATTGAACCTTCTCTGAGAGGTCATCCTTTGGGAACTTGGCTAATATTGTAGGTACGTACCTTAGCAATAAACAAGTCAGTGTTTTCATCTTCTTGATGATTAATATTAAAGAGTTTACGGTAAAGGCGATGTGGCGGGTCATGTTCACCGAAGGCGCATTTTATTCTGGTGACGGCTTCCGACCACGTGCTGGTTGACTGATTCACACGTTGCCACCAAACTGCAGCAGGTCCTTCAAGTACTTAACATCGAAAAACTGCGGCGAACATTCGATGCTAAAAAGCTAGCGAGAGTTTCTTGAGACATTGTAATGTTCACGGCGGCCGCGTCCGCGGCGCCATTCGAGTCCGAGTTTTCTTCTGACCGTGTTCTTGGCATTTTGGTCACTGAAGACACAGGATAAACAAGAAGAACACACTCCTAGGTTTGATAATAGTCCCCTACGGTTATTTTTTGTGATCGTTGCAAGTTATTTCGCGATCTGCACTCCGTAATACACTACACGAAATATCTACACACGTTGGGCAGCCCCTTATAGCGTCGGTGGGGAGCAAATTAGGACTCACTTATTACAATAACAGTTTATTGTTCAAGAAAAACAAGTTTAACACAAAAAAAGTCTTGACAAACTCACTTATTAGCTAGATTTTTATATTAAGCGCGAGCAGTTACCGCTCGAACGCGTCACAGATGTACGGTACGTCAACTAACTAGCGCCCTCTAGCGGACAGCATACAAAAGACGCTCAGGCAAGTTAAGCCTGTCCTGGTAATCCTGGTCAGGATAATGGCACAAATTTATGAAATTATTGCATGGTCATCGGTCCTTGACAGGTGTGCAAAGTTTGAATGAAATCTGTTCGTTTAAAGTGGGTCAAAATCGCGCTATAAGGAGTCGGTTACAAACAAACATACAAACATACTAACATACAAACATACAAACATACAAACATACAGACATACAAATATACAAACATACAAGTGAAGCTAATATAAAGCGTGTAATAAGAAGGAGCCAGTATGTATTATGTGTGCCTAGTAAGTTTGAATGATTTAATTTTTTAAATAAAATACTTCGATTTTTTTAGGATTTCTTCAAATATTTCGCGTATAAATAGAACTTATATCATGTAATAATCAATAATAGTTAAAAAAAAACTAAAAAACACGCTTCCATAGAAAACCAAACTAAAAAGTAGAAAATAATGGAAAAAAAGCGTGGGGTACTTTTAAGGTATTTTTTATTGATATCAGGCACGCCACGCTTTTCTTCCATTATTTTCTACTTTTTAGTTTGGTTTTCTATGGAAGCGTGTTTTTTAGTTTTTTTTTTTTAACTATTATTTATTTCTTATTTTTTAGGGTGTTTCGAACTTTGAGACGTATGTCAGCGTAGTTTGTGACGTATGTCAGCGTGGTTTTCGAAGACAGTTTTTTTGCTGTCCTGGTAACCCTGGCAAGGAAAATGGCACAAATTTATGAAATTATAGTATTGTCATCGGTCCTCGATAAGTCTACAGAGTTTAAATGAAATCTGGTCATTTAAAGTGGGTCAAAATCGCGCTATATGGAGTCGGTTACAAACAAACATACCAACATACAAGTGAAGCTAATATAAAGCGTGTAAAAATCCATTGCCATGCATTAGTCTTGGCAAAACTCGAGAATTGCTGCCCCGATTTGAATTTTTTTGTTTTGTTTTAAAAGAGTAACCGTGGAGTTTCTTGTCAGCTCTTCTCCACAGGAACCAACAATTTGGAACCGTGCACCTAGCTTCTGACGTTTCATAAGTGCCCATGTAGGTTTATATGAAATAAAAATATTTTGATTTGATTTGTGCACCCAAACCCAAAAGAACAGCCGAAAACTAAATTTTGTACCAACCACACATGGATATACATAGATAACCTGCGTAGCTATCCACAAGTATAATTAAGTTAACGACAGACGGAGAGTTTATAAAAAGTCTTTATTAAAGAGAGACAGTGACAATAAGATGAAAATAATGCCTTAATCCTTAAGATAGAAGGTTCTTAAAGTGTAAATTATGCTCAGATGACAATGTCCTACATTATAATTACTTACTCACTAGATTTGGAAGAAGCTGCACTGCTGAAAAAGCCAGTTGTAGTAGGGCTACGACACTTAACTCATTCGACAGGCTATCGTAACGAAAATCACACATTTCGATAAGGAAGGAAGAATAGCGGTCCTTTATTTAATTAAAACTCATCAAATGTTTGTTATTTTTTATAATAAGTCATAATAAGCCTAAACGAGGGATATACATCACCCTTAGATCCCGATAGTGGTGACTCAGTTGAAGCAGGACGGCCGCTGGCTGGTGGTGGTGGCGCCGGACCCTTGTCCTCAGTTCATCGTACAGAACCACACGCACCTGACGCTGGCCGTCGCGCAGCCTCTACAGTCTCAGGACGGAGCCTCCTCATCGACCACAGAGGTAATGTTTTTATTTGCAAAACACAGGAGGGTGTAAAAACAGGTAAATGAAATAATTATATATCACAATGTGATACGATCACTATGCTTTGCCGTTGATGTCGTACAAATATCAGTAAAGTAGGTATGTGAAATTACACGTAAGTAACAATTAAATTGAGGTAAAATTAAATGACACTTGATTGATGAATTAATTCAATGATATTGTTAATTACTTTTATGTTAATTTGTATCACACGCGACCCTGTTAGAATGACCCCTTACATGGAACTTGGTACACGTCTGCCTAACCCTCTCGGAGATTGTTCCTAACACCAGTGATGAACTTGCAGGGTAAACCGGAATGCACGGGCACCAAGTGGTGGTGCATGATACCCCCCAAGACTGCCGTGCACTACTCCACGCCTGCGTACTGCGCGCGCTTCCCGCCCGACGCCATGCCGCCCGCCTCTATAGCCTCGCCCATCCTCACCTTCGCTAAGGGGAAAGGTAATCGATAAAATTAATACTTACTGCTAAAGATTGTATGGATATCTGTATCAATAAAATAAAACCGACCGTTAGTTAGTGGAGCTCGCACAATATAGGGTTCCGACACTAACAACACCGATCAGTCAATAGAATGGCTGCTGGTATACTGTGTTATAGCGAGTAGTAAATAAATTCACCCTAGCTTTTAAACATTTTATATCGTAAATTCGCCCAGAAAATACAAAAAGCAAATATTTTTGGTTTGCGCCTCATCAAATCCTTCCAATTGGTGATTCAAAGTCAATCAATTGTTACAGTGCTAATAGGTATAGGACGACAGTGTCAACAAGTACCAGATACTTAATCAAATCGAAAATGGTCTACAAAGCTTACAAGGTTCTCACATTCACAAAATATAAGAGAATCTACAGAAATGGAATACTATTTGTTTTTTTTTTTTAATACAATATAAAATACAAAAATATTTATTTTATGTTAAACATTGTGTCATGCATAAGTTGAGACAGCTCCAGTAAGTTACAAAAGTACTTGTGTCGGAACTGTCTCACTCTTCCCATAAGTGGTATCTTAACAATGGTGTGAGCTTATAAGAGGGTTATATGAAAAGTGAAAAGTTTTTTTTTTTTAAACAGAATACTAGATCAAATGTAACAAACTATTTATTCAAATGCATGATTACCATGACTTGAAGGTATTGAAGAATTGTAGGTATATAATTCCAAATAATGAGTAGAATGATTAAGTCAAAGAAATATGTTAAAAACAAATTACATCGTAATCGTTCCGTGTGGTGCCGGACGTAAATAATAACACCACCCCATTTCTTCCCGTGGGTGTCGTAAAAGGCGACTAAGGGAGTTACTAGAGAATGGGCAGCCACGTTATCTATGCATTTTACCACTACTCTGAGGTCGCCAATCCGACTGCCAAGCATGGCCATTATGACAACCACCCCAAACTGGGGAGGCTTGTCCAGCAGTGGACGTCTTTCGGCTGAAATAATGTAATAGTAATACACAAAAGCTCCCATACTCCGCCCCCACAGACGATACTGAACTAGAGTGGTGCGCGCCCGTGGTGGCGGCGGACGGGGAGCAACTACTGCAGTACTGCGGCGGCGTCACCATCAAGCTGCGCATGCGCACGCACCCGCACTCCACGCTGCTCGAGCTGCAGGACGTCGACCAGGTACGCTGGAGCATTCCAACTATTTACGTACATACATAAACTCACGTCTTTTTCCCAAGGAGGTAGGTAGAATCTACGGAACGCCACGTGCTACGATCCTTACATACTCCTTTTGCCTCGTTTCATACAATTGGTCATACACACACGCCGGTTGTGAGTACTACGCACCTGACCTTTCTGAAGAATCTCACTAAGGTCACTATATGTCCTTCAAGCGCGTCCCCTCCCGGTGTTTCCGCGCACATCAGCGTTGTAAATACCTTTTGTAAGCCGCCCTTCATTCATCCTCTCAACATGAAGTACTTATAGAAACATTACTTCAATAACAGACAGGTGTAAAAAGACGCAGATAAGGCGCGGAAACTCCAGTGATATGACGGACTTGATCCACGTTGCGCTCGAGTTAATATTAATTTGAGTTTTCTTTTTTGCTCGCATGCTTCTTAGAATTTCCACGAAAAATCACTATCTTCATTGAAGTCGAACTACGTCCAACGGTGGACATAAGCCTCAATTATTGAAGTTATACGCACGGCGACTTATCAAGCTATATTTCCAGTATAACTTGACTTCTCATGGCACGAAAAGCCTATACAAAACGAGGACAGCTAGAACTGGTCAATTTAAAGTCAAAGTCAAAGCATTTATTCCAAATAGGGACATTAAGGCCCGGCGCTCACTATCGGTGGGCATCGGTGCGGCTTGGTACAGCTCGGGCGCCTTACGGCGGCTTCGGGCGGCTTCGGGCGCCTCAGAGCTGCGTCGGGCGACTTCGGGCTGCCTCGGCAGCCGTAAGCATGGCTAAGGACGCCGTAGCTGATTTTGGGTAGCCTAAGAATAGTTTCAAAACAAACTGATACGATATGATAATGGAGGCGCGTGCGGTGATCGAAATGACTGTTCTGCGACGTTTGTCTCGAAAATGCCACCCGAGCTACCCGAAGACAGCCTCGGCGTCCTTAGCCATGCTTACGGCTGCCGAGGCAGTCCGAAGTCGCCCGACGCAGCTCTGAGGCGCCTGAAGCCGCCCGAAGCCGCCGTAAGGCGCCCGAGCTGTACCGAGCCGCACCGATGCCCACCGATAGTGGGCGCCGGGCCTAAAGCCACTTTTGAACGTCAACATTTTCATTAAAATAGAACTGATTCTAGTCGCCCCTTCCAAAAGGTAGTTTCGTATGGAGAAGAATGGGCAAGAAACTCCACCGTTACTGTTTTAAAAATGTTTTATATTTTGTATATACAATATGTGAAAACGATGTACTTAGAATATAATTACCTAACCACTTATATAGGTAAAGAGAATTAGAAAAGAAGTAATAAAAGATAAATTAATTATATCGTAGATACATGGTGCTCATATATTTACAAACATTGTTAAAGTCAGTGTGTGAGTTAGGTAAAGTTTGATATAGCTTGATATATCGCCAACTGTACACTGCTAGAACTCTTCAAAAAAAGTTTCTTAACAGATCTACGTACAAAAATTAACATTTCATTTTATTGCTTCGTAAATTCACACTACGTAATATTTCAGAATGACATATCGGCGAGTGACATACGGCGACGACTGCAGGGCGCCATTACGAAAGACGATGAGTCTGAGACAGTAAGTGATATTTATAAAACAATTTCCTTAACCGATGCCAATATATCAAGATTCCTGGGATATACATATCTCAGTTGAGTATGAATGTCGTACTCACATAAATCTTCCGAATCGAAGCCCGCGCGGGATGAACGCTCTTAAATGAAATAAAACATATTGAATTTAAATTGTGCTTGTGTACAGGTGGCTGCCCCGAACACTTTGAAGAAAGCCATAGCCGCCTCTGAACGTAAGTCTTAATAAATGGTATTGTCATTTGGCCGTAAACTTTGACCACTTTTAGGGCGAATTCCAGCAATGAAACTGAACGTAGTCAGTACATCTAAACCGCGATTAATAAATGATGTTATTTCTGCAAGTAGGTTTGTACAAGACACGTAAATCATTTTTGTTTAAAAGTAGATGAGGTCGGCTTTTCTTATCTAACTACTCAGAGAAGAAAGACCGAAACAAAATCAGAGGTCACAGTCGATTTTAAAGTCCGGACGTAATCTTGGTCAGATCATGTGATGACCATGTGGATTGGTGTCTGAAATTGTCTTTTGAGGAAATAACCACACAGGTAGAGTGGACCTGTCCAATCGTGTCTAAATTCAAGACTGGAAATCACATTAGTGGGTCAGAAATTTCCTATGGATCTCGGTCAAGCTTCGTTGGCAGATTTTATAACCGCTGAGGATACCTGTGTAACTCTGACACCCTTTGGTCATTGCCGCTTGCGGTGCGGGGGCTAGCGGCCAAGTGAATATACGCCTTTATTTGTTGACAAGTGTTGCAACGAATAATTCAACAGTAAAATCTTAGTGTCAAATTATTTCATTACTGTACTATGTAAGTGCTATATTATTATTTAATGGTACAGTTAAGTATATTTGAAAATTTATACAAATTAGAAAAAAAACCCTAATAACATTAGAACTAGTTAATAATACTGGTTTTTAATGCTCTCATAAAGTGCTATATTATATTCTAATTATTATTTAATAGTACAGTAAACTATATTTGAAAATTTATACAAATGAAAAAATCCTCTAAATTAAAACTAGTTAATAACACAGGTTTGTTTATAGCTCTCATATTATTTTGCTGTGCTCAACAGTATCCATACTGATGTCATTAAATTTGAAGTTAACACCAAAGTACACATTGTGGAATGCAACGACGATTTAAATCGTTAGACTTGCCAACACCGTACTAAGTCGCACGAAAAACTGTCTGTACTGCGAAGAGTGACTTCACACCAATAATAGCGTGTCTGTAGCAGTTAAGTCAAGTCTGTGCGCCATTGTGTGTGCCAGAAGGATCAAAACAAAACAGACTTTTTGACGTGGTAGGGCTAATTTACGATTATAATCTTAGGAGTACACTAAAAATGATTGAGTTTTGAATTGTGACAGTGGTCAGCGAGTCTGATGCAACGCCGCATGACTCACTGTCGTGTAGGGAGAAAATCGATATCAACACCGCCAGTATGGCCGACCAACTGCCCGTCGAAAAGAAGACCTCTGACAACTACAAAATAAAAGGTAAGTTTGGGAAGAGATACTCTTAGACATACTCCATCGTTTACATTCATATTTTTGGTCATACATGCACCCCAATTTAAGGTACCTACTACGCGCATGATCTTTTAAAACAAAACATTCATTATAATTAATGTTTAATCATCATCTTAACATTAATCATCTTTTCGCATATTTTTTTTACTAGATTCTCTGATATCGGATGTGTATGCTGGTGTCGGCGCTGACACCCCTAGCACCGTGCTTAAGAGCGCGAGCTCCGCGTATAAATACTCGTCAGTAACTACATTCCACAGCGCTTACATGAACCCCGGTGAGTACATATACAGAATAACAGCACGTGCTCCATAAATCACTCGATACATTTCCATAACTAGAGTCTGTCCACGACGTCTTCCGCGTTAAATTTCTTGTTCGCCCGACTCTTCTCGTTGCGTCGAATGCGCTACCCGTGCGGTTTTCCCCATTTTTGCAACATTTTTCATTACTGCTCCGCTCCTCATAGTTGTAGTGAGATATTATATCACCTATAGCCTTCCTTGATATATAGGGTACCCAAGACAAAAATAATTTTTCAATTCGGACCAGTAGTTCCTGAGATTAGCGCGTTCAAACAAACAAACTCTTCAGCTTTATAATATTAGTATAGATTACTTGTTTACAAGAGTCGGAACAAAGGTCACTGCCCGATACCAATAGTATAGGAAACCATTAGTTTGGCAAGTTTAAATTTACTGATATACATACATTACTCGAAAACCGTAGGTACAAAGAAAACAAATGCAAAATAGTAAGTACATTGTTTTTTAAAGAATAGTAACCTAAAAAGACAAAAATATTTAACAAAATGTTTTGATCTGAATACTATTACTTTTATGTCTTAAATTTATTAAATATATATTACTACTATTCTAGTTCCACAACGTTTTCGCGAGGAGCTAGGATTGATCATCGGTAAACCACGACAAGTAAGTGGTAATACCAATGACAGTAATACTGTTAGAAGATTTTTTACTAGGCAGAATCAGTCAATTTACATCCAATCCTGTGATTTCAGCAGTTTTGCTGTAATCACAGGATTGCATGTAAATTTGATTAAACTTTTACAAGCTCTTTCATCTGGTGTAATGATAAATGCTGAAAAATTTGGCGATTCTGCCATGGAAACTGCCAGAATCTATGTGAACAATTACGATTGGTATTACATGCTATCTTCGATACATAACATTTTATTTCATCGTGAAAGTTTCATTAAGCATTTTGCTGTGCTTCCTATTGGTCAACTTTAAGAAGATGCCCAAGAATCCCGCAATAAGGATTATAAAAAAATCGGCTACATCATTCCAGGAAGTGCTCTCGTGTGGCTACAAATGATGATGTATTCATACTCTTTATACATCAGATCCATATATTTCCAGTCTTAGAAAAACATTTAGCAGAAGTGTGAAGGCACTTGATGAAGATACCCTAGATTTTAAAGTGAACGAACTCATTTTGTATCACGAAGTTTACCACATATAATAAAACAAGTGTACATTATGCTTTATCTATATATATAAAAATGAATCCCTATTTCCCTTGGTCACGACATCACGCGTGAACGGCTGGACCGATTTCATTTTTTTTTTTGTTGTGTTTGTAATTGTCAGGAGAAGGTTCTTATGAAAGAAAAAATTTAAAAAATTGCGCGGAAAATTAGAAAATTTAAGAACACTTATTTAAGAATACTTAACAACCATATAATAGGACAATGTAAACTTTTTGAATGCAACGTTATGACATTTGACATAGACTTGACAGAATGCGTGCTCAAATATCATCAAAGAGACAGGACAACGTCTGTCGGGTCAGCTAGTAATAATATATATATATACACCGTGACATTTTAATCGTCTTACAACGGCAGCCCACTTCATGTATCCAATGACTACTACACATCCATAAAAAAAAAAACATTAGAATAACTAAAAAATAAAAATATTATTCATTATGTTGACGCATGACGTTGTTTGATATTTTGTCTCATGGAAGATGGTGATGGAATGATCTAGTCGACTCGTGCGCTGGGTAGGTATGTAAGTTCTCTACCATATGATACGTAAACATTATTAACAGGATGTTCCATAATTCTAATGCATTATTTATTTTTCTTAGTACGGAGTTTCTTAATTGTTAACAATTTTTTAATCACGCCTAGAGGTATATTATGTCGGATACATTGAGTGGACAACCTTTGTAAGACGACTAAAATGTCACGGTGTATATAATTTTTCTCATTTTAATTTATTTAGAAATTTTGTCATTTTAAGTTTCCAGCGTCTTTCTTGAACATTCTTAGACATCCCTAAATCGCCCCTCCGTCAACATCGAGTGGATATTTCTACATGCGTTGAGGCACTTAAGAAAACCGTTTTCTCTGAAGTCATATGCTGTCATGATGCCGATATTGCTGTTTCTACCATGGTTGGTTAGATCTCTTCGGTTGTGAATAAAAATTGCAGTAACTCTCATTCCGAGTAGAAAGCAAATTGTTAAGCCGTGGATCACACCTGGGCTCCTTAAGTGTATTGGGAACAGGCATAAACTGTACTTTAAAACTAAAAAAGACGCTGATAATGACATTCTTAAGACAACGTATACAAACATGTATGGAAACTAGCGGTTATTTTTTCACAGACTGAGACTGAGATCAGACTATGAATGTTCTTAATATTACGAGAATTGCCTCTCTGATTACATAATTTTATAACAAATCTGCACCCTAATTTTGGAACACACTATTAATCAGAATCTGAATCGTATTGAAGATTATTTGTAATCCATTGCATTATTTGTTTGAATAAATTGTCGGCTTAACAACGTAAATAACGCAATGAATGTTACTTAACTATGGAAATGAAACCGATTACTACTGATACCAAGTTACACAATTACCTCTCTGTTCGGTCTGCCCTATTTTTCGTAATATTGATATGAGTGGCGCCAACAAAAACGCTTTGGCAATTCAACCTTTAAGGCGCGGACTGACTACGATTTTAAATGCTACAACTACATGCTACAGCTCCAACAAATAAGGTTGAAAATTGAATAAATATTTGGATTGACGATGTGACTAAGCTGCGAATTGGCATTTATTTTACGGGTTTTATTTAGATTATTCGGACTACACACATTAAATTAAATAATTGTCTGGTTAAAGTTTTAAAGTAATGTTTATTCTATTGAACTCTATAAAAAAAAATGTTGTTATCGCTGAAAATACAGAGATGTTCGACGTCAAAGTTTTTTTTGTGAAACAATTTTTATTGGGAATATCAAACAATTTTTCACTATTCTATTCGGTTAGAATTTTTCTTTAAACCCTTCTCTGTCCACTGTATTTTTTGTGTCGTATATTTTCATTGCGTTACGTCATACTCGATTGTCAAAGACTCCAGTGTTTTGTGAATATTGAGGTAACAGCGCGCCTTAAGGAGGGATTTTATGTACGGATAATCTTATACTTTGGAGTAATAAATACGAAAACTGTCACGAGAACTTACATAAGTAATTTGTAAAGAATAGTTATGGGTTTCATTTTCTTTATTCTCAAAAGAATACTTTTAAAAGGGGCCGTTGTTTGAAGGGAAAATAGGAATACCACGCGTAGGGTCGCGGGTGCCAGTCACGTATAACGTTTAACAAGAGCGTTAAATAAATGTTCTGAGATTGTCTATTTACTTCCAGAACCCCAAGTATTTATTGTTACAATGGGTACAGGTTGAGATCATGATTACTCAAAATTACAGGTGTATCAAACGTCTTAGCCAACCAGAGACTACCCTACAACCCGGGGCACTGTTTATACCTACTGCACGGAATATATTCTGTTTGTGTGAGTGTTGTTCACACTAACATACTAAAAACAGAGTAGACACAATAAAACTAGCTTTAAAATAAGCGCTCCTCCAAGATACAAATACTACTTACACTAGGTACTATAAGCTCTACTTCGACCGCGCAATACTCACCAACAGCAAAACATTATTTTTTTATATTTTAACTTGTGATAATTACCTATACTTATGATATTCATAAGAACACATTTATCTATATTTTACGAATGAACGCGTAAGTACTACCTCCTTGTTACTAGTAAAATATTTTCAAGTAACATTTTTTTACTTCGCTGTTCCCGTAGTTACCCGTCGGCTGGATAGATGGCGTTGTACATTCCTAAAGCGCGCTATGGTTTTGTTACAACGATGAGTATAAGAGCGGGCACCCAGTATGGCCCTGTTCACAGACGATGTAGGACTGCACGGCCTGTGCAGTTATATTTTTGAAAAGTTCAGATTATTGTGCACTTGCATGATAATGTTGGACTTTATATGGTATTATATCGATAGGATGTGTCCTATTTTAGTGTGAAAATCGGTTCTTCGATTCTCATTACTTCGCACACTCGTGGTTTACTTTAATTTATAAATGAATGTCACTTTTCATAATGAAATGATTCATTACGTACGGAGAGCCTTCTCCATTTCTACGTAATTTCATGTAAAATTTAGATAACTAATCAGTTTGTTGTTTGGCACCGATTCAAAATAAGTTTATACAAAATTTTATAGTTTAATAAGCTCAATACTCAAGACTTAAAAGTTTTATTATTTTATTTGCTTTTTAGTTCTTTTTCGTCGGTTTAATATTTGGTAAAAGATTTACGGACGTACTTTTACAGTTAAAATACTGCATTAGTGTTAATGCATGACATGAGATATCATTTCACGTATTACCTAATTAATTAATCCTTTCTATTTTTGTCGAGAATTGAAACGCGATATATAGATTATTTTGTAAGATTATTTACTACCAATTCTTTTTAATTTTTTATTATTAATTTTTAAGAAATGGATTTTAATTTTATGAACGACTAGCTTTTGCCAGCGGCTTCGCCCGCGTGGAGGTCGGAAAATATCCCGCGGGAACGTACTACCGGGATAAAAAGTACCCTATATGTTAATCCAGGTTATGAACTATCTGTGTGCCAAATTTCATCCAAATCCGTCCAGTAGTTTTTCGTGAAAGGGTAACAAACATACACATACATCCATCCTCACAAACTTTCGCATTTATATTAGGTTGGGGAAAAAGTCTTTTCGCATTATAGTATGTATGAACTTGTAATAAAATCTCTTTGACTATACTATTTGTATCTGGCTGGTTTTGGTATCATTGAAAGTTTAAATTTTAAAGAACATAATTCCAAATTCAAATTAGGAAAATGTGTGATTTTCATTTGTTTTTCGTACCGTCAAGATGAGTGAATCTAATGAAGAAATTCGATACATTTTAAAGTTTTACTACAAAAAAGGTAAAAATGCAACGCAAGCCGCGAAAAAAATTTGCGATGTTTATGGACCTAGTGTAGTGTCTGTGAGAGTAGCACAAAGAATCATGTCCAATCTTGACCTGAATTTTTTTTAACGCGTCTAGTGATGTAAAATATCTTAAAAAATTGCTAATTTTTTGCTTATTTCGTATTACATAATTCAATTTTCAAAGAAAGCCAGGAAAAAAATAAAATTCTAAAAAATGTTAATCATTCTCAAAAGACTTTTTGAAACGTAACGTGTTTTACACACGTTTCGTTTCACATAATACGAAAAATCTTGTTCGTTCATGAGGTTAATAAATGTTCAAAATAACGAAGTGGTATTTTTTTTACTTCAATTTTTAATTTATGACTATCTATGATTTTTTTTAGAGTTATATTAGGGTGTGGAAAGAAAAATAAACGTACAGTGGATAGGGCGCGTAAAACGAACTTCTTTACGTGAATGACAGGCTGTCACTTGTTTGACGTTTTGCAGTCGTTCGTTTGCTGTCACTGCGTATTGTACTGAGCGATTTTGGATTTTCTGATAGCCTAACAAGTTTTTCATTTTCCACGGACTCCGATATACCACATACGATTACTTTGGCCTGTGTTACACGGATACCGATTTACCCCTTTTTGTTGGGATCTAGACGTTATCGCTTTTGTTGGAAAGAGCTATGGACATGAGCCTTCTACGAGATGGCTTTGCCTTTAACCTGTAACATATGTGTTAATACGCTTCCGGCGTTATCGGGCCCTTCAGCTTCATAGCAGAGTCATCTCGCTAATTAGCAGTTGGATATCTCCAGTAATAGTAAGTATAATAACAATCAATTACCTAACTATTTAGTATCCAGTCAACAGATGCTAGTGGAATGATTGTTTTATAAAATGATTGATATTTAGAAGTGCTAATGTATATTTTTCAAGTTTTATGAAATATAGAACTAATACTACTAGAAATAGGTGACGCCCCTAAGACGAACCGCTGACCGAATGTGTGAGTGGCATGTAGCTTTTCCCCATGTTTAGCTTAAGTGTTCTTTTAGGCAGCTGTTTAAAGCGAAACATGTAAAAATACAAATTAAATATACTTATTTCCATTGCAGGCTTTAAAATCTCATAATTGATTTGTTATTCAGATAATGGAAGAAGATTACATTTGTAAAGAGTGTTTTGATGTGAACATGCAGACTGCTAATGCTCAGATTTATAGAAACAATGAGTGTGACCCATCTGCTGGTTCATCTCGCCGTGGTCATACTTAAGTATGCCTCATTTGTCGTCGATCATTGCTCAATCGTCAAAGTGACCACATTCTCAAAGAAAACTTGCACTGTAGGTTGTTGTGCGCATGTTTTGACTTTGGTGTGGTACTTAGGTTGGGCTAGGCATGAAACTAACATTGTGGCTCCTGTGGCATTTTTAGATGAAATGGTTGTACGAGAAGACATTGAATAAATAATAATAAATCAAATCCAGTTTTTTATTTAATTTTCCCTACCTCTCCAAAAACATGCAGCACTTAGTTATATATTTATGTCGTGATGGCCCAGAGGTTAACACCTCACCTCATGCACGAGGCGTGAGTTCAATACCGGGCTAATGTATTTTTTTCAATACCTTCGTAGGAACTACAGTGAAGGAAAACATCACGAGAATACCTGGACATGTATAATTAATCAATGAAAGTCAGAAATGGCCACCTCATCTTGATCAAACGTGGTGATTACTGCTCGTGCCTTCTCTGCATGAGAAAAGACCTTTGCCCAGCAGTGGGACAGTATAAGGGCTGGTATTATTATTTACTTTATCCGGACAGACAAGGTGAATCAGCCTCTTAGAGTTCGATGGCTAAAAGCATCGTCCTCCTGGAGTCTGGTCCACTTCGACGACAGATTTTGACCGATATTTCAATGAACTATACTTACCTAAATTGTTCTAACTTGCTGTAGGTAGTGTAGAAAACAAGGATGGCTTAACATCACACGTGAAGTGTTTAAAACTCAGCATCGTCGGGCTATTACGAAAATATAACTGCTGTTTACTACTGCGCGCCGATTTGATGATGATTTAAATTGAAGACGGATTTATTTCTGAGTGAGTGCAACTCTCTCAGCGATTAACAAACAATTTCATTTTAATAATCATCTAGTTTTCGAGTTTACAACAGTTGTCAAACCTGATCTGAAAGGTGTAAATCTGTTATAACCTCAAAAACTTATTTACGTAATAGCACTTTTCCCTGGCCTCTAAATGAGAAGATGATAACTTATTGTGTTATTATAAACAATAACTGATTTTATAGAACACTATTTGTAGGTAGACGCGACCTGTAAAACGAATCAAGTGACAGGTCATTCAATGTATGGAAAGTGGGCATGATTCTTTGGTTTAAGCGTTTTCAATCCGGAAATTTTGATGTCAAAGATGCACGTCGCTCTGGTCGCCCTATTACGGATAAAATGGATGCCATTTTTGAAAAAGTGGAGCAAGATCGGCATACCAGTAGTTACGACGTAGCTGAAGAACTGGAAATTGACCACAAAACAGTTTTGGCGCATTTGAAAAAACTGGGTACACAAAAAAGCTCGACATTTGAGTACCTCACGAGCTCACTGAAAGAAACCTAATGAACCGTGTACTCAAACTCATTTGTGATTCTTTATTACGACGTAATGAAACCGAACCATTTTTGAAGAAGCTGATAACTGGTGATGAAAAGTGGATCACGTATGACAAGAACGTGCGAAAAAGGTCGTGGTCAAAGGCCGGTCAGGCTTCACAGACTGTGGTGAAACCCGGGTTAACTCGCAACAAGGTGATGCTGTGTGTGTGGTGGGATTGGAAGGGCATTATTCATTATGAGCTGTTACCACCAGGCAGGACCATCGATTCTGAACTCTACTGCGAACAACTGATGAGATTAAAGCAAGAAGTTGAGAGAAAGCGGCCGGAATTAATCAACAGAAGGGGTGTGGTTTTTCATCATGATAACGCTAGACCTCACACATCTTTAGCCACCCAACAAAAATTAAGAGAGTTTGGCTGGGAGGTGTTAATGCCGCCGCCGTATAGTCCTGACCTTGCACCTTCAGATTTCCACCTGTTTCGGTCTCTTCAGAATTCTTTAGGCAGTGTCAGGTTAACATCACGAGAGGACTGCCAAAACCACTTGTCGCGGTATTTTGACCAGAAGTCCCAAAATTTCTATAGCAATGGGATCATGTCCCTACCTACAAGATGGCAAAAAGTTATCGAACAAAATGGTACCTACATACTTTAGTTAAATGTAAATAACCTTCATTAAAAAATGTTTTGAATTTTCTTAAAAAATGCGAAGAAACTTTGTCCCCAACCTATTAATATTAGTAGGACAGTTCTGAGTAGCCGAAATCAAAACCAATTCATTGCCCATTTTCTCTAAAATTTTACTAAGTAACATAGTTTTTTTCACTGAGTTTTTAATATGGTAGTGGTAAAATGAGAATCGTACATTTCATACATGACTTTCAAAAAAATACATTGTAATTTTTATATACCGTGTAGAGTGTAGACGTTAAAACGACTCGTACATATCTGTTATTCTAAACCTCGAACCACAAAATTCTCAAAACGGTCGCCGGTTTGGGATCAATTAACCAAATTAAATGACAAAAATAAAATGTAGCTGTACTCATTTGATCAAAATTGTAATGATCTTTCATCATCATTTTAGCCGAAAGACGTTCATTGCTGGACATAGACCTCTCCCAATTTGGGGGGTTGCCACGCGGATTGGCGTTCGAAGTTTGGTGGTAAAATGCATAGAGAACGCTGCTGCCCATTTTCGAGTAAATCCAAAAAAAAAAACGTATAGACACACAGGTTTTTTAAGGTGACACATTGTGAAAACCGTGCTTTTTCTTTTAACTGTACCTTTCTTACCATATGATAGCCGAACTTAATATTTAAGTGTATGATTTTTGACTATATGATCTAGTATCCTGTAAAAGGAATACACGATACGATAAAATTTCCTCGATACAAAAAAATCGCAAAGTTCTATCCATGTTTATGATTTTTTTAGCCTCAAGGCGCAATGCGTTAGATTTATTAAACATAGTTTACTTTAAAACATTGATAATAATCTTATCTAAGTTTTTGTAAAACAGTTTTCGTTTTAATAATACTTTTCATTCATAAAATACAGCAATTCGTTTTGGCACATACGTTATTTTATTCCAAGCGCAGACACATTATCGCCATCTCTTTTTTTGCCTATAATAAGTAGTGTCATCACTCTCGTTCGTTCATAAATCAGTCGCCCAGTAGGGCTCATCGACGACGGATCTATGTCACTTTTTTACAAATCGGTGCGATCAAAATTACGTTTTTTTATATATTTATGTCCACAGAAAAAGGTAGCAGTAGCATTTTGCTGTAATTATTTAATATAATAAGTGTTGGCTTTCCAAAAACTTTATATTTAGACTATATATGTGTCTATTTTTGTGACTGTGAATAATATAACATTCTTTTTCTATTACTATTTACTGACGACCTAAATTATGTATGAAAATGGGAAGAACCATAAACCAAAATTGACCAGTACCTTCAAGGTTAGAAGTACCTGCACAGGGCAATTAATACATTCATTTTGCAGGAATTCAATACCAATAATACGATGATAACAGTAAGAGGAATTCACCACCTTCACTAAAGCATTACAGCAACAATCTATTCTCACTTTGTAAAGTAATATTGAGTTAACACCCTATTTTCTAGAGAAGAACGTCTGTTTTATCCCAAAAACTTATAATAATCGTTCATTTAGAAATAATTAAAATAAGTGATTCGTTTTTACGTTTGAAGTACGTCAACAATATATCTATATGTCAAGTACTGACACTTTAAATACAAGAGCACAACGAAGGAATGGAGTCGCATTACAAGTGTGTAAAAGGTGAGGTTTTATACCTGACTGTGGCCCAAAGGAGAGTAATGATTTTGCCAAGAAAATGTATGATGATCGGTGAAACGAAGTTGGAGTTTATCAATCTCTTATATGCCAACATCCTTTTTATTTTTATACCTCTAGATGATTAGTTCGTTATTTTTAATTTCATATCGTAAATAACAAAGGTATGCAAAATGTACCTTTTTGGAAATTACAAATAAAACTACTACTTACACATTTAGATTTTCATGACGATTAGCACTAACCTGATTAGATCTGTGGCGACAAGGCGCTTACCTACCAAACCCATTCGTTCCACCCGCTGAAAATCTCGCAACTGAACACGAATTGCCTTGGCTTTCATGGAATTCTTTAAATAGACCGGACCGTACTGAGGTAGGCCGGAGTAAAGAAAACCTGTACAGGAGGAGATTCATAGACGAATCAGCCCTGGAGTGTAAATGTGGTGCTGTCCCACAAATGATGAGGCACTTGATATCTTGTCCAGCATGTTCTGTTGTTTGCACGCCACAGGAGTTGATGGACGCTACTGAAAATGCCAAGCTCGTAGCCAAATTCTAGGCTAACTCTATTTAGATTGCTATCGACACGCTAAGAAGAAGAAGCACTCACCTGACTCACAAAACAAACTGTTATAAATCCTTGTAATACCTTATTCGCTTGTCACTGAAGCTTCTTTGTCATATTTGACATTAAACATTTTCATTAGCCCGTTTATATCTTTACAGTAAAACTGAATCACCGTCTTGAGCAAAAATTGGGACAAACGGTTTTTCTCTATATGAATACTATGGAAAAGTAGTGCCCGTAGCAAATTTATTTTTTCTTTGAGTCGAGATCCTAAAAGTTCTGCTGCAATTTTAGAAAGATCAAATTTACGCACCAAGTTGTTTAATTCTGGTTGTGCAAATAGCTGTGGCTCGGTTTTGTCGATAGAGAGATCAATCAGTCGACAGTCAATCACATTTACTAGATATTTTTAATAACTACCAGCAAGTAAAATGACAGTCGAAAATAATAATTGTTCATCATCTGCCTAGCCTTTTCCCAACTATTTTGAGGTCAGCTTCCAGTCTCACCGGATGCAGCTGAGTACCAGTATTTTACATGGAGCGACTGCCTATCTAACCTCCAGTACCCGGTTACTGGGTAATACGATATCCCTTGGTAAGACTGGTTGTCAGACTTTTGGGCTTCTGACGACCCGTAACGACTGTCTAAGATCTACGAAAGACAGCCGGGACCGACGGCTTTTTTTTTGGATTGTATATCATCAAATGACGTCTCCCGCTCTGGGTGGAGCAGAAGGGCGTGTTAGACTTTTAATGACTAAAACCCACCCGTTTTCCTTCAGTTGCCCATATGCCAGGACCACGGTACCTCTTTCGAACTAATCTCGCGACCCTGGCAGGGGGACCAACGGCTTAACGTGCTTTCCGAGGCACGGAAGGGTTTGTAAAGATGGTCAACCATCCACGGACAAACCGCGGCAAGCGTAGCTTAACCTGAATGACCGACCCGTGCAGCTGTTGTAACTTAGCCACAAGCCCTTCCGAAAATAATAATTGTTATCATATCATATTATTGTACTATGGTAGCATTTATGAAGTTTGTTACAAAATCTTACGTGGTCGAATTTTTTCTTTATTTTTCCGTTAATCAGGAATTCAAATTCTGTAACAAACCATTATTCGATTAGAATTTTTTTTTTTTTTTACCCATGCATACCATTAATCAAAATTTAAGTTTAAGGTTTTTGAATATTTTGTATTAGTTGTCTACTCCATAGTTTACTACGCGCAAAAATTTCAAAGACCGAGACAAATTAACGTCACTTGGCATGCACATTTTTCTTAAATATGTTGCCGTCTTTATCTTGCCCTTCTATTTTAACAGTTGTGCGACGGTGACACGAATAATGCTTAGCGAAAGGCCATGCTAAGTAACGTTTTTAAATTTCGGTCAGTGATAATTCCTTTGTTCCACTTTTGGCCATTGGTAAAATAAGTCAATAAAGTTTGTGGCGATGACGTGTCGGCCGACCACTGAAGATAGATCCGCCACTCCCCGCGTGCGGGGGAAACAATCCAACTATCATCTATTTTCAAGGTAGGGTCTTAACTGTAAAGACACATCTATAAAATCACGTTAATCAGCAAAATCCGACAAATTCCGTATTTTACTATTACAATTTGTACAGAACTTGTA
The DNA here is from genome assembly GCA_947507805.1 of Aporophyla nigra. Taxonomy (NCBI): domain Eukaryota; kingdom Metazoa; phylum Arthropoda; class Insecta; order Lepidoptera; family Noctuidae; genus Aporophyla; species Aporophyla nigra. The sequence goes on along the minus strand of OX382291.1, from coordinate 2,526,803 downwards.
TATGTAATGTTTATGACGGTTTATTAACATATGTGAACAAAAGTTTTCTCAAAAATTTAGTCTCATGAGCAACAGAGCCACTTACTGCGAAGCCACTTACCAAACAATGGTTCACCACTGTGCTCTGTGCATTATACACTATGGCAGACCTTTGTCGAATTCTGGACGAAACTTGTATTAAATAGGTATATTAAAATGGATTCGTCGATACAACGCAAAATAAGTTAAAGAACAAAAGAATTAGAGGACGGCTTTTTAAAATATTTATGGCTACTTATGACTCGAGATCAGTATCGGTATTCAGGCTCAAGTCGTGAGTTCGAATGCAAGCTACACCACTGCTGAAGTAAAACATCATGAGGAAACCGGCAAGACCTAGAACCAAAAGTGCGAAGATAATCTGACGTCTACTAACCGGCACTGGGCCCGTGTGATGGATTATGGCCCTCCCACCGTGAAGAGGCCTATGTCCCAGCAGTGGCAACGGCTTATTAAGCAATTTTTATGGGCATTGAGAATTAGCATTGTAACCACGGACACATTTCCGTGCCATTAGGTAAGGATTGGGCAGTGCTAAACAATTCACTGGATGCGGCAATAACAGCACCGGTCGAGGTGGCGGTGCTTGAGGGAGGCCTATATCCAGCAGTGGACGTCTTACGACTTAAATGAGGATGATTATGATGTAATTTTTCAAAATAAACTAACCTGAGACTCAACCGTCATAGTCAAACAATTACCACTCACTTGTTTTTACATGCAGTTTCGATAATATTAGGGGTTAAAGTATCAAATTATTGATTTATTCTGCAAAATTGAATCTGTTTTTTTTCCTCCAAGATGTAACCTATTTATGTTATCAAAATACTTACCCTCATTATCTATATATTGCTGCCATCGAATCTGAAGTATCATTTCTGACTATGCAATAGAACTCTGCGAATCTAGATTCGACAAACTGTGTGATAGCATTTTGTACTGCCTCCTGGGAAGAATTTTTTAGAATGGAGTCCCGTGCAGTGTGAGATCTTGCGGTATCATGGAGCAAGAATGATGAGGATCGATTCACGAGTCGGGGCTGTTTAATTTTTTTTCTTTTTTTTAAATCTTATTAATTAGATGCAAATGAGTCAATGTTGTAGGTAAGTTAACGCTAAACCTTGCTGCTAATTGCTGGCTACTTTGACTCGGATCAGCTTTCACCATGTCCTACAATTCAGTGTTATTCACCTGTGTCTTCCACGTGGTTCAGGCGGTTTTCCACGTGGTTAATTCTTCAAGTGGAAGTTTCCATTACGAAAGCTTTAAACCAAAAACGCACGGCGCGTTCGTAAGCAGTCTCCTCTTAAAACGCAGCATTGATATTGCGAGCCGTTTTTGCTGCGTTATTTCCGCGTTGGAACACGTATTAAAAAAAAATCTCGGATTTTCGAAGTATCCTTTTTTTCCGTCTAAGCTTAATAAAAAAAAGAAATCAGAAAATCGAATGATACACATTTTGAAAAATAAAAATCTCATAGGTATAATGTAAAAAAAGTTACTCTCGAATATATCTATTATATCTCTATATTCTAGATTTAAAAATAATTTGACGAGGTATAAATAAATGCTGTGGAAATGCGTTCCTTGCGAAGCATGTGTGGTGTGACTATGAATGATAGGCTGAGGAATGATGTGATAAGAGAACGGTGTGGTGTAAAAGAAAATGTAGTGACAAAAATTGAAAAAAGTATGCTTAGATGGTTTGGTCATGTTGAGAGGATGAATGAAGGTCGGCTCACAAAAGGTATTTACAAGGCAGATGTGAGTGGAAACACCGGGAGGGGACGCCCTAGACGCCCGGACCTTATTGGTGATGTTCTTCAGAAAGGTCAGGTGCGTAGTACTCGCAACCGGCGTGTGTGTATGACCAATTGTATGAACCTAAACGAGGCAAAAGAAGTGTGTAGAGATCGTAGCAGGTGGCGTTCCGTGGTTTCTGCCTACCCCCATGGGAAAAAGGCGTGATTCTATGTATGTATTTAATGTATGTTGACGAGGTCTTTAATTGAAAAATGCTTTTACAGTGTACATGAGTTTTTGGATTATAAATTGTAAGTTTTGTTAATTGCACGGTCATTTCAAATAATTATTGTTGCGAACCTCCCCCATTATTGACATTATTATTATTAACATTTATGCTTATTAGTTTTCATTATTATATAGTCATTTATTTAATTCTATAATACAATTTTATTGGGATTATCTGTTTAATGACTCCAGGATTAGGATCAATAAATTAATTTAAATAAAAATACAGTGTAAATGAGCTTTTAGGTTATAAATTGTGAGGTTTATAAACTGCACGGTCATTTTAAATTATTATTGTTATATGATTGGGTGGCGAATCTCTCCCATTATTGAAATAATTATGATTGACATTTATGATTATTACTTTTATCATTCTTTTATTATATTCTAGATTTCTCTATATTCTAGATTTAAAAATAATTTGACGAGGTCTTTAATTGAAAAATGCTTTTACAGTGTACATGAGTTTTTGGGTTATAAATTGTAAGTTTTGTTAATTGCACGGTCATTTCAAATAATTATTGTTGCGAACCTCCCCCATTATTGACATTATTATTATTAACATTTATTCTTATTAGTTTTCATTATTATATAGTCATTTATTTAATTCTATAATACAATTTTATTGGGATTATCTGTTTAATGACTCCAGGATTAGGATCAATAAATTAATTTAAATAAAAATACAGTGTACATGAGCTTTTGGGTTATAAATTGTGAGGTTTATAAACTGCACGGTCATTTTAAATTATTATTGTTATATTATTGGGTGGCGAATCTCTCCCATTATTGAAATAATTATGATTGACATTTATGATTATTACGTTTATCATTCTTTTATTATTATTTTGACATTTATTTTATTCAGTAATACAATTTTAATGGGATTATCTGCTTAATGACTGCATGATTGTGATAATATAATTAATTTAAATAAATAAGAAATATGTAACTTTAGCCTATATTTGCACGCCGAAATTAAAGGCAAAATAAGAGAACAAATTCATATATTTTACCAACCTTCTATACCTTATTTACGCAAAAAAATGATTTTTGATTTTTGATTTTCTCGTAACTTAATGTGAATTCAAAGTATCTGTTATCTACTATAAAACGACAATTTCATACTTTAACCCCTATTATTTAGCATACATAGTTGCGGTGCGTGCAAAATTTAAAGCAAAATTGTTGGTAGGGAGCCTAAAATTTATTTTATTTATTTAATGCAGATTTTGACGACCTGGACGAGTCGTGGGCGGACTCAGAGCGGTTCCGCTGCGTGATCGCTGGCGTGGCGGTGGAGTTGGCGGCTGGGGCTGACGTCCCGCCGCTGTTGGCGCTGCATCTAGACCGCACAGCGGTGCTCGTGACGACTGATAACAAGGTAACAGAAAGAAATAAATACATTTACTTATCGACAATTTGATGCAAAGAAAAATCGCAATAACGAACAAGTCGATAAAATTATATGTCATTTTACAGTATTTTCACAACAACTACTTTAAAAAAATGATCAATAGATTTAACTCAATTGAATCGCATGCCATGCAGCGGTGCAAAGCGGGTATCACACACGAACATAAATCCATATAACGCTATAAACCCTTTCACTATTGATAGAAAGTAATATCTGATAGAAAGTTATAACTTACCGACTCCAAGTGAATTTAATGGACATGCTGTGTGTCGTGAATATAGATGGATGGATTGTAATTGTGATTGAGGAATCGTATGTAAGGGAAGGGAGTGAATGCTAACGTGACGGTTGATACCGTGTTCTGCCGACCCCAAGTAACATAGACCGTGTGCAAGTAGATGATTCTAAGAGATAATGGTTGAAAGAGAGATAAGTTAATAATTGTGCTTTTCACTTCATATCATTTATATCTTTGAATGAACATACTAAGAAACAATTGCATATTGTGTTAATTTCTCGTGTTCTTTTTATTTCTTCGACGCTTTCAATATATTTAAACCAGTAACTGTATGTATATCTAAAATTAGTAAATACTTTATCCCCCACAGATGACAAAAACAATCTTATCAATAGCGGACGCTCAGATCGACAACTTACAATACGACTCGGGACAGTACGACTTCGCCGTGGTGGCGAGCACGCGCGCGGCTCCGCTCGAGGCCGACCGGTGGCCTCCGTTGTGGAACATGTTCGCCGAGAGAGACACCTTCGCGGCCAGGTCCAGTTCTGCACGCCTGCTGCTCAAACTGACTCACGATAAATGGGAAGTCGTCAACAACAGATACTATGGTGGGTACACCTGTCTCACAGATGTCGCGATATCCACAATGTTACTTCTACGCTTCATAACTGACGCCACGCGAATCCTGCATCGCGCTATTTATGTTATCGGCGTGAATGGCAAATGTATGGAAACCCCACTGCAATTTTTATGTCGAGCAGCAGCAATCAGACACAATACCGTCGTCTGGTCTGACATGCTCCCTTTTGTTTGGAGGCTAAGGAATTTTCCACCCAGTTCGTCGTACGCACGACGAACATCCTGTTGGTGTTCAAAAATAAAAACATACCTATTAATAAACTAAACTAAAAAATTGTATGTAAATCTAAATAAATAAATATAATTAAAATAAATATCTTAAGACAACCAACACAACGTTATCTGATCCCAAACTAAGCAGAGCCTGTACTATGGCAATCAGACAACTGATAAATATACTTATATATTTCTAAATACATACATAATATAGATAATTTACACCCAGACACAGAACAAATGATTGTGCTCATCACAAAAAACTTTGTCCTGGGTAGGAATCGAACCCACGACTTCAGTCTTAGCAGTCAGGGTCACTAACTACTAGACTAACAGGCCATATGCTTCCCGAAACTGTATTCATTCTCTCTATGTTATTCATTCATTATGTATCATCGAGATACAGCTTTTAACATATTGCCATTTTGCTACCCACATTTAGTGAACTTTATCCCTTCTTCAGAACTGACGGAGTTGGAGGTACGTGTGGGCACGCTGGCCCTGTACGTAGAGGACGCGTACGTGAAGGCTCTGGTAGAACTGTCGCGGCTGGTAGTGCCTCCCAGCAGTCAGGAAACGAGCCTCAGCGAGGAGCGTTCCATGCAAAACCCGCTGCGCCTGCGCCTGCTGCACGTGCACCCACTCGACCTCACGCTCACGCTGCACACTGCAGTAAGTAATAACTTGTAACTAGGCCCTGTTCCAAAAGTATCTGATGAAACTGTACACAACCTGTGCTCAGGTTAAATTTTTACGCAATCACTCGCTAAAGGAATTAGTAACATCTGTCATTTCAACTTTATATTCTACCACCCTAAGTAACCTCAATTGTCAAAAGTCTTTCATAGGATTTAAAATTAGAATTTCGGGTTTAGGTTTTACTTAGTACTTTTAGTTTTACTTTAGACTTTATACCGGACTCTAGAATTTTATTTACGACCTCTTCCAACTACTAAATAAAAGTTGAGTATAGTGACGAGTGGAGAGAGTGCGATATTTTAAATCTGCATCTGCATAGAAGATTACTTTACATATTAATCGTAATTTGTCGTTGCGTTTAATAAAATGTCTCAGGTATAAGACGTTTTCTACAAGTGACATGTCATACGGAGACAAAACATGGCAGGTGCATCATAAGAGATGAATAGGTCGAAGATTCTTAATTAAGAAATAGAATAACCGTTAATTTTTACCGTTTATAGTATAAAAATCCTAATCCATAAATACATGCTCACTTTCGCAGTGGGCATGTATTATTACGCCCTTAGAAAAATAGACACATAATATTATGTTTATTTTAAATACATACATATAACCAAACTAACTTTGTCAAGAGAAATAACGATTAGTTGAGGGAGTTAACGCATCCAGCAAAGAAGCTGATATTTGCGTTGCGTTCCGAACGTTGTACAGTCGGATATAAATGATAAATGATTTTATTTCTGTAAGTAGGTTTGTACAAACACTTTTACACGTCAATTAAATATATTTTAAACTGGATGAGGTCGGCGTTTCCTAACTGACCACTCTGAGAAGAAAGGCCGAAACAAAGAAATCAAAGGTCAGTCTTTTTTAAAGTCCAGACATAATCTTGATCACAACATGTGAAAACCATGTAGATTGGTGACTGAAATGGTCTTTTGAAGAATGAACCACACAGATTGAGTGGACCTGTCCAGTCAGTGCAAGCATTTGTCAATAATCGTTTAGCTCAACTCGGAACTTAAGGAGCCCAACAGCACAAAGCAAGTATGATAGTCTACTAATAAATTTCTGTTTCCAGGTGCGAATGTACATAGCCCTGGACCAGAGTCCGCTGCGCTTGAGCGCGTTCAAGCTGCACGACATGATGACGTCAGCAGAGCGCCTCACGCATGCGCTCACCGTTCATTATCTGTCCGCCGCCATATTAGGAGCAGGTTTGTTACAATTTTGTATTACTTCATTATCTTAGTGAACACCAGCAGTGACAAAAGTTTGTTGTCGCATTATCTCGGACAGGAACGAGGGACGATCTTTTATCGTTTTTAATGCACTGTTAGCGCCGAGAGTTCAAATCCAACAGAGTACCGCAGATGCCGTCTGTTCGATTTTCAATGCTCGGCTCAGATCCGAAAGTTGAAAATCCAGTGTGGAATCAAAATCGTGTACATATTGTGTGAAGTGCCTGGCAGCTGATAGTCTTTATTTTCTTATTGCACCAAAGGCGAAACTAATTAATTTAAATAAAACACTAGGTTGGGTAGTCGGCGGCCTAGAACTTCTAGGCGCTCCGGGCGCTCTGGCGGCCCGCTTGGGGGGTGCCACAGGTGGCGTGAGGGGCGTAGCCTCCGCTGCTGCGGCTGCTCTTCTACGGTCCCTCAGCGCCTGGGCAGGCTCCCTGGCCAGGAACTTGGATCTGTTGGCTGGCGATGAAGAGCATTCACGACGGGCGGCTGCGGCCAGGAGAAGACCACCTCCAAGCTTCGTGGCGGGACTTGTGGCAGGCATCACTAACTTCGCTATCAATATATTGGGTAAGAAGATTTAGCTATCGATGTTTTAGCTAAATTAATTTCATGAGGAAACGCGACTTCCGAGTTCCCCTTAATTTTAAGGGAAGATCATATACAAAACCTGACCTGCTGTCTTGTGTGCATCAGAATGTTTGGCCACAAAAGCGATTAATGAAACGCTATTGTATGCAGCTCAAATGAGATTGCTAAGAGAGATGTGTGGTGTTACACGAATGGAAATAAAAGATACGAGTACTAAGGAGGAAGTCTGAAAGTGGTGCCAGTGACTGAAAAGTTGAGTGGAAATTGGTTGTCATGGGATGAGAATGTGATGCGGAGAAATCAGGAAAATGTCGTGTACAAATTAGTATGAATATCAATGGCCCTTAATAGTAAGGGGATACCAAAGAACGATGGATGTACTGTGTGAAAGGTGGTATAGTTAGAAAGGGGGTGACTACCGATATGACGACTATTAGAGAAGTATGGCAGAAGAATGATGATGATGATGAACGGCTTTTTAATTGAGTTTTATTCAAACTAAGCACGTGTCCACGCAATGTATACACACAAACTCACGTTCATTCCAAGGTGCTGTTGGCGGTCTCGCTCATCACCCACTCGTGGGCGTCGCAGTCGGTGAGACCGACAGCGGCGCGGCGGCACTGCGACGCGGTCTACTGGGAGCGCTGACCAAGCCGCTCAGTGCCACCGCTGACCTAGTGGCCTATGCCGGCTCCGGGCTCCTGCAACAGACTGGCTGGGATCCTGTGCCCGAGGTATGATGTATGAGGTTCGAAAACGGAGATACATGAAAACCTTGGTCTGTTCCGGCTTCTTTTCGAAACAATCATTCTATTTAGTGCCTACTATTGCCAAATAGCCTAGCCTTTTCCCAACTATGTTGGGGTCGCTTTCCAGTCTAACCGGATGCAGCTGAGTACCAGTATTTTACATGGAGCGACTACTTCTCTATAATATATCGTAAGAATAAAATATTAATAAAAATGCCAAAAAAATATTTTCATCAAATATTTCGGTTAGAACATTGCCTACTAAGCCGCACCAAGTATGTATACAGATTATGGTACCAAACTCGTAGGTATGATTTCTCTACAGATAAATTCAGTTTTATTTTTTTGACAGCCCTGTCGTTGCATTTTACATTATGTTATGATATGTTCCCAAAACACATTCGTGATCGTGTCATAACGGAATTCAGTCCAAATATATACCAAACAGCTGATACACTTTTTTTCTTCCAACGTAACAACACATTCTAAACACTGCCTTGTTGCCTGTCTCGTAAAGTCGATATTCGTGTACTGTACTGTAAATTCATCATCAGCCTATAGCAGTCCACTGCCGGACGCAGGCCTCTCCAATTGCACGCCATTCAGCTCGATTCTTGGCAACGCTCATCCAGCCTCCCTGCGAAGATCGTCGCTCTACCAAGCCTGATTTCGATCGATGTGCGGTCTCCACTCAAGAACACGTCTACCCTAAGGGTCATCGGTTCTACGGCTTATGTGGCCGGCCCATTGCCTCTTCAGCTTGCTAATCCTATGAGCTATGTCGACAACTTTGGTTCTCTCTCTGTTTGGATCACCTCATTCCGGATTCCCTCAGAGATACTCCAAGCATAACTCGTTCCATAGCTCGCTGAGCGACTTTGAATTTATGGACCAGCCGTACCGTGAGTGTCCACGTTTCGGCTCCGTAGGTAAATTGGTGATATGGAATTCGATCAAAAGAGGGAACAAAGGAGATAGGATAGGACATAGAGACTGAGGAGCTATTAAACAAGCTTGAGCGCCTGCAAAACCTGTGCATTCGCTTTGTTTTCGGTCTTCGTAAGTATGACCATGTATCTCACCTTCGCAAGGAACTCAAGTGGCTCCCAATCCGCCTACGCAGGAACACTCGGATTTTATGTCTCCTTTTCAACATCTTACACAACCCGTCATATCCTTCCTACCTGCGTGAGCGTTTTTCTTACGCTCGCCCTAGCGATGCACTGTGCAGATCACACCTTAGATCCCTCCTTAAATCCCAACCTCATAAAACCAGTTATTATTCTTATTCCTTCTCTGTTCATGCTGTAAGATTATGGAACTCGCTTCCGCCTACAATTCGTGACTTAAAAACTATTTCCCTATTCAAATATCGAGTAAAAGAGCATTATCTTTCCTCATAATTTTGTATATTTATATATATATACATAATTATTTATGTTTATTTATATATTTTAGCTTTATATATTTATTTAGGTATATGTTAATTTCTTGCATTATATATGTATAAGTATATTTTAGTTTAAGACTTCGCATATTCATATTTTCTCTTCTTGTTTTCACACACTATTGTCTACATTTCTTTTTAATTTCTCCTTTCGCAGGTCTGCTGGAAGAAATTTCTTAAGAAATAAGCAGTACCTTTGTACTCAATTCTTTTACTATGCCTTGTCACTTTGTATTTTACTGTGTGTACATAAATAATAAAATAAATAAATAAATAAATAGGATCAGGCTTATAATGATGGGCTTCTTTGGCTATCTTTAGGTTAAGTTTGTATGGCATACAGTTTGACATGTCCTATGCTCCAGCCGAGGAGCCTCCGGTCCAGCATCGAGGTGCGCACGTCGGCGGGCTGGCACCGCGACTGCGTGCGCTGGCAGTTCCGGCTGAGCGAGCTGGCGGCGCTGACGGGCTACGAGGTGCTGCTGGAGCACGCGCATCTGCAGCTACTGCTCACGCACAAGGTACGCACACCCCGGACAGAGGGACAACACCTTGCATAATCGTCATTAATGTCTGTTCCAAATCTATTCACGGTGGTTAACTGAAACTATTGATCCAGAAAATGATTCTAAAAACCTTAGCGTTGAAATTTTTCGTCGGTTATTAACTGACAGAGGATGGAATTAGGTAGAGTTATTTATTGACTTGCCTCGAAATGTTGATATTAATGACCAACAATATTACAAATAAATAATAATAAAAACCTCAGAGATAGATAAGACAAATAAAACAAAGATAATGAACATACAATTTTTATTAGTATTAAATTCACAATATAAATTATTAATAGTCTTAAAAGCAAATTTTCATACTTATACTTCGCCTTTTTTATAAATAGATAACGGGATTTTCTGCTCTTCAAAATTGATCCCGGGATTTGGGGCATATCCACTTTTTTCTTTCGTTTTATGAGATCAGTGTAAGTACATAAATAACTCAACCTAATTCCGACCTCTGGTTATTAATTTAAAAAAATAAGCTCCATTCGTCTTCCCCGCGTAGGTAGTTTCCTATCAATGAGCAAATTTTGGTTTTTTTTTTGGCTTACCGATATCAATAATTTACGTCTAGCTAAGATCATATGCGGTATTCTTTATTTCAGTTTCGCGTCGAAGTCCGTGTCACCCTTATGTTAAAAGTGTAAACAATTATTTTTATTTCTTTTCTTCGGAAGAACAATCAATTAAACATTATATTTTACAAATAAAAAGTACATAAGGAGTAATACAAACATGCAACCAAAAAGGATCTCCAAAGATACAAAAAAAAAAACAGAAACAAATGGATAAAACGTTACTATGGATGCCAATTTGTTGCTTTCATTTGAGTGTTTGAATACCTTAACCTGGAATTCTTATTTTAAATGTCCTTAAAAGATGTTATTCATTTAAAATTTGAGATTAGTTTTATAAAAAATTGTATTAGAAAAAAATAGGGTGAAAACTTAATAAGTACTTAAGATTATCCAAACAAACTATGAAAATCGTTTTTCCAGAAGCATTTACTATAAAAAAGTTACACAGTGTGGAACAATGGACAAACCACCAAAAAAATTGACTCTACAAATAAATTATTATTAATTTTGCAATTCCGCTGTTATGTAAGTTTATCAAAAACAAAACCAATTTAATTTACAATTTGGTGTACAATAAGGTTATATTATTAATAATATTATATTTTGTAACGAATAGTTCCTGGTGATCGCGGAGCCTGAGTCGGAGCGCGTCGTGGAGATGATCGACTTCCAGAACTGCACCCTGAGTCCCTATGAAGGAGAAATCATTCATGTGAGTTGATTCTCATAGTCATTGCAGCCCTTGCTCTTCACGAGCCCGCGCATTATGATGTATACAGCTAAACCAGAAAGGGTATGCTGCGTCGGTAATTTGCGAGTTTCCGAATTATCACGAAGTTTACGCCATCCCTTACAGAGGCAAAGCTTCTAAGTTTAAAATCCTGGGATTTGAGAAAAATAAACCTCGAAGTTGTGCACCTGTCATTGGGCGTTTGTAAGAACTTTTCTCTCAGCCGGGTTAATTACTACGGTCGCAGAACCTCATTTGACACTTGAAAAGATTAGATTTTTGTTTGGAATTGCACACAGTTGTTAATTTATTACATTTGTTACATTGATATTACTCATTTGTTCTGTGTCTGAGTGTAATTTATCTATAATATGTATGTATTTAGAAATATATAAGTATATTTATTAGTCAGGCTCTGCCTAGTTTGGGATCAGATAACGGTGTCTTGGTTGTCCTAAGATATATTATATTATTATTACAAAATGGTCAAACACTTCCATGGTTTTAACAGATAAATATTAGATCTCATCACCGACCGTTCGTATTTCCGAAAATAGATGATGATACCCGAAGCGCACACTTTTGTTGAGATACCTGTAAATTGCTATGATTGACGCACGTTTGTGAAATGTAACAACAGTAACACAAGCACACCTGTATTCACTAAGTTCGGTGTGAAAAGCACGTGTACTTTTCGCAGGCAGTATCTATTGCTTTAAAAGTTACAGACAACTAGCTTTAGATTCTTCTTCTATTATGTACTTATGTTTATACATATAAAACACATTAAACGGTGGCGTTATTTGACCCCGTAAATTAATTGGGGTGTCTGAGCTTTAGCGTTTCTTTTGGTGCACCTTGTAGATGCCTCTCACAAGATTATACCTAACATGTGATAAAATTACTTGCAGCTGGTTGTGATGCAAAGGGGCCAGGCGAATGTGGTGGAACCACAGTCAGTTGACGAAGATGATGAGTACCAGGTATGTTTGAACCATGCTTTAGTATGAAGGGTTATACACCGGCTTAGGGTCGAGATAAGTAGTCGACTATCGGTAATGATCGGCAGAGATCGAAGAATGACAGCGTAGCACCAATAGCTTAACGTGCCTTTCGGGACACGGAGGGTTTCGATTTCCATATGTATTTATGTAATGAATTGTTAGTCAACCACGAATTGACCTTTGCCGTGGTAGGTTCGTGGTTGGCTTTACCTTTGATCGTACGGTCCTGTTTTCTTTAAGCCACGACCTTCTTTCAACACACGTCATCATCTGACAACTCAGCTTTAGCATTACATAATTCCTAAGTTTTCGATTCCCAAAACGGACAGTGTTATTGTTTTTTTTTTCAACTGCATTTTTTTAGTAGCAGCCTGGAGTTTTTTTAAATGGCTATTAACATAACTGAGAAAATGTGGGTGTAGTTTCGGGACACCTTTGTACAATTCTTTAGGGAAACACAGCGTGATGTTGGTGTATGTTGTGCAGATAAGCGCGGCGGCGATGGCCCGCGTGGCGCGCTACACGGGCGCGACCGGTGCGGATGGCGCGGAGGGCGCGGCGCAGTCCCGCGTGCTGGCGCTGCTGCCGCCGCCGCGCCGCTCGCACGCGCTGCACGCCGCGCTGGCCGCTGCGCTGCACCACAACTGCGACACGCACTTCCCGCTGCTATGACACCCGCCGGCACCAGCACCGCGGGTACCAGTACTACGTACACAAGTATGTACGCAACGTGGCTAGCTCGTGTCGACTGCTAGTAAGACTAGGTAGCCTGAAATGGAGTGATTGTACGAGCAAACAGTACGAAAACATTCACATTCAATAATTTAAGTTAGTTTATTTCTATATTTAAAAAACTAAACAACTTCTCTAAAGTAATCACCGATTTGCTGCTATTTGAACTGACGATAATTTATGAAACGCCAATCTTTTTGTGTATTTAATACCTTAGATATTATGTTTCTCTTTCAAACACATATTACTTCAACGAACAGAGTATAAATTGAAACACACATTCAATAATATCTGTTTCAAAAAATTACTTTGTTGAAATTTGCGCGTATACATCACTCCATACTAACGACTCCATTGTATCATTACATCAGTTGTGAATGGTCAATTTCATGTTAATAAATAATACTGTATGACAACTGTTACCAGATTTCTATGTTTAATAATAATTATACTTAAGTGAACTGACACTGCCGGAGAGTGAAAAATGAGTGAAATTCATGTGTAAGTCACAAATAATGTAAGACATCACAACAACAAAGTCTGACAACTCTTGCAAAGAGGTATCGTGTTACAGTATTTTTATCTTAACAAGCAACGCGCACTTTACTTGTGGTAACCAAATTTAAAGACACGCTGTGAATATGTGCGTACACACGAGTAGCGTCAGCACTTATCACACACACACAGACACACTTTCTATTTCGCCATTGTCTCGAACGATACCAATAGCTTCTATGTTCACACATACATTCGGTACACTTGACAACCATAAGTAAAGCGCGCGTCGCAACGTGACATAAAAATACTATACCCATTAACTAGATTATGGAGGTCAGATAAGCAGCCGCTCCATGTAAAATACTGATAGCCAGCTACATCCGATAAGACTAGAAGCTGACCCCATCATAGTGTAGAAACGCTAGGCAGATGATGGTGATGGTATCTGTAACAACATTCCCTGAAAGTACGAAGGTAAGTAATCCAATAAGTAACTGAGCTGACCTGTGGTTCAAGGCAATACTTGGACACACTGCAATTGTGAGCCGATTCAAATCACATCTTAATGGCAATTGAAACACGGTATAAATTGATTTATAACACGTGCATATGTAGATAACGCGTATATATTGCTGTCTCACATATTTGCTTTTATTGCATGGACAATATAAGCACTGGAATAATATACGCACAATTTGATATGTATATTATTTGTGCACCAACGTATTTATAACTTGTAGGATATATTTCTAATAACACACATCATCGATTTTTTAGCACGTAGCAATACATAATATATAGTGATTTGTTCTAACAAATGTTATTTGGTAAACAAATATGGTGAGGGAGGTTTTGCAAGAATGACACTGAAGGTTGGGTATGAACGTTGTAAGAAAAACCTCGGAACGTTTGTAAGAAATATTTCGGTGTTCAATTAATAAAAATCAAAATGTTCTTGCGTTTTTAACAATTTGTAGGTCAGTGTCAGGTTGTACAAATGTTGATTAAAATATGATTCGCGACCGTCTCAGACATGGCTTTAAAGATTTACAATCATTATCATTAACACAACCCTCGTAGTTTATATAATCCCATTGAATCAATGACCTGCAGATTGAAAAAAAAAAACTTAAGAAAATTTGGATACCCTGGCGCTTTCCCCTCAAAATAAAATAATTTCAATACGCCTAATATTTGTTTACCAAAAAAGACACGCAAGTAATAATACACCTTAGTAGAATAGAATGCAGTTATTTAGTACATTGAAGGCCTAAATTTTATCTTGTTCGATTCTAAATTACATACTGCCATGTTTTATACATTCTAGGTATATTATATAATCATTCCAGAAGCAATACTAGACGATAGTTACGTAGATGGTACTGATACTTATTGTGTGTTACTTTAAAAGCCTAATCTATGATATAATTACATACTAACAGATAAATATCTACAGATTGTCTTAAGAGTGACTTCAATCTTACCGATATAATTAATTAAATATATATTATTTTTCTATTTCAATTTAATGGATTATTCTGTAAACAAAAATCAAACATTATTTGATTTAAAACACGATTCTTAACATTACTTTTTTTTTGTTTAATTTTAGGATGTAAAAATTGCCAGATTAAAGGCATTTGCAGTAACAAATAATAATTTGATATTTAAAACTACATATATAATGTGCTTGTTATTTACTGAATCAACTATTAGTGAAATCGCTAGCACAGGTCGCAATAAATTTATCTTAGCGCTACTTCCTAAGTTAAGGAAATTCGTGCCGCCCAGGAGTGTATTTTATTAATTAATATTTTTAAATTGTACAACGCACTTGCATGACATCACCGACTAAAGCAATGTGCTAGTTTCCGACTTTATACTTGTTAGTTCGCTAGTTTCGGCTAATTTATATTATATATACGGTATTCTGTCTACGAATGGTAATTTAAATTCATAATAATGTAAAATTGTATTATTTATTTGATAGTTCCGACGATGGCTTCAATTTCCTGCAGAATGAATTTTAATATTGTTGATTCAAAGTCGCTTTTCAAAAAACATACACAAACTATATTTTGCCAACCAATTATTTCACTATATGTTAAAGCACTGATTCACACGTATCAAGGGATATTATGTGCCTTTAGTTTATTGAAATAATGGACTGAACGACAATTTAGTGTATTCTTTATTAATTTATCTACTTATTCATTATATAGAATGATTGTATAGAATGAAAAAAATTATACATTTCCGAAAGAGAGACTTTCCTAATTATGTTTACTTTCATAATTTAAATGGAAAAAGAATAACTGAAAGACAATTCAGTGTATTTTGCATTACTCCATCTACTTATTAACATTGTATTAAACGATGTTATTTTGATTTTTCCAAAAGAGAGACTTGTCTGATTATGTTCAATATTTAAATTGTATAAAAAAATCTTGACATTATTTTTAACGTTACAGTATATTTGACTTCAAGTCATTGTTTAACTAGTGTATTATTTATTCAATAAATAATCCGTTTTTTTTTTCTTAATATTCCAAGCAGAGGCCAAATGTATTAGTATTATTAAAGACATAAATTGTAGATATACCTCATGATTTGTTTTAGAAATTATAATATAAATGTGTTTGCGATGTCACAAAATTCTATGTTAGTGTGTAATTGGACCTATTTATTGAAGAAAGAGGTAATGCTAATGGAGCATGAAGAGTTGTTACTAAAATAACACTAAACATGTTAAAAGTTATGTCTTTGGTACCCTTCAATCAACAATAGTACTAGATTTTTATTTTTAAATACATTTACTTTTCAATCGAATAATATATTGCATAGGATAAGAAATTTTATTATTGAGTTTAAAGGTTTATAATCTGCTAAGCTATATGAAATCACCACTATTAGAGCGGTATATTTTTGTTCCTAATCGTTAATCTAGTGCTATTGTTGGTTGGTATCTGTTCTAACTGCCAAAACACTCCGTGAATGTAAGTACCTAATACCTGTAAAAAATCGTGCATTTAAAAACAGCTTATTTAAATATAATGTATTGGTGAATCACAAACGGGCTTAAATTAACATATTGGTGATGAATGTTGCTATCGGAACTAACTTGTTCCAATGTAAATGTGTAGTGCAGATTATACCTATGTGCATTACTAAAAGATTATTTTTTTTACAAAGAAAACACTTTTGTTCTCTTTGTGAAAAAGAACTAACACCAAAATTTCAAGCTGTTCCATGAAAATGATTGAGGTCCAATTATACACATAGGTGATGATTCTGTTGTGCACCAACTAAACTTAATTTAGGGTATTGCTATCTTTTCCTTTTAATGAGACAAGAGAGAGACAAATAAGTAAGAGCTGTCAAAATTTGTTGAGCTAAGATTTGTTGAACGCAACTGCGACGAACTAAATTTCATGCTTAAAATCACGTCAACGCGTCACTTGTCTTTTTCTTTTGCGGTCTATCAGTAAGAGATAGCAATACTCTTATTTAAATTAGGTGGTGAACAAAAGAACCGCACCTTTGTTTGTGTTTGTAAATCTATACTGTAGTTGAATTATTGTAAAAGTGAAGTTCGGTCTAAAAACTTCGATTTGTTTGTCAAATGTGTAACGAATGTCACTTATTTGAAATAAATGGGATTATAAAATTGGTCTGTATTTCTATTATATTACTCCAATATCCTGTATGTCCCATTTGAGACGACGAATAAGATCCGCAACGGGATTATTCAAAAAAGAAATTAGGTACCGATATAGCCTGCAGAGTCAAAAAAGCTTGACTGGGTCCGGGCAGCTGCTCATCTACTCAATAAAAATGTTAAATACATTAATAAACGTATACATCGTAAAGCCTAAACCACCTTAGAGTGGCAAGAACATCGAAAAACTCAGCAAAAAATCAGCACACGATTCTCAAAAAATTTAAAACCCTCGAAATAGCAGTTTCATAGAAAAGTTTGACCTACGCGAGCAAAATGTATGTACGTTCAGAATCATGTACTAAATCCGTGATTACAGGTCTCAGCCACCCTGTATAAATGTTACGTAGAGAATGAAAGTTACTATGAATGTTCGTCCTTTTCGTCTTTTGGAAATCCCATCTAGCACACGGCTTGTATTGTAGGGATTTTGCAAGCGGCTTGTAACTCTAAGAAAGTTCCAGCCACCAGCGACTGCAATACAAGTAAGTGGTTGAACCCATTGTGAGCTCTGATTGGAGTCAAGGCAATAACGATGTGGGGCATCAACAGGATGACGCCCATTTGAAGCACAGCAGCCGAAGGTCGGCTATTCATATTGATATTATGCTCCAATTGGCCGTTAACGAAGTGCACTTTCTTCAGTTCAAACAAACTACACTGACGAGATTGTGCGAAAATCATTGTCTTCCCACTGCTAAAGTGGCTCCAGATTGAAGCAGATATTGAAGCACAGACCTCTTAATTGAACCGTATTGGTCGTAATCGTCGTATCAATACAAATGATAAATCAGCAACGTTTCATCATCATCAATAAAGTTCCGCTCTCGACCAAACCTCTGTCAATTAACAATCTGCATCGAGAGCGAGGCGCCACTGATAGCGGGTGAAAAGCCTAACTTCTTCCTACATGTCTAAATTTGAGCTATTCTGTAGTTCCGACAGTGTTGAAACAGGAATTCTGTGAACTATTAAGCGTTTCGGCGTGAAAACGTCTCGCTCGTCTCTTAGTGACTTCATTGATGATTACAATTAAAATTCAGCGTGAAACTGTATCCGCTTCTGCATTACCGCGAAGTTCTGATCTGCAAAACACATTGGGAATACTGTTCGTGCTGCCGTGAACACAATATGTCATTAGGGCATCCACGTCTTTTTGGATAATGGCGGCAAAACCATCAATATTATTATCCGCAAACATCCCTAATGCACTACAGCGCCACGACAATGTTTGTACCTAAATGTGTGAGTACTAATAAATATTTATCATATAATTAATGTCATTGCTTGATTTTTAGCTCTTTTTACCGGTATGATAATTTTATTCTAGGTTTCACATAATAAACGTTCTACGAAATTGTTTTGTTTTAAATAATTATTCAATAAATCAATCAATATAATTACCTATGTAATGATAAATTAAAAATTTGTAAAACATTTTAAAAGCGTAACATTTTCTTGCCATTTCTTCTCCATACGAAACTAACTTTTGGAAGGGGCGACTAGAATGAATTCTATTTTCATGTACCTAAATGATGACGTTCAAAAGTTCTTTTATTCTTCCTTATTTAGGTATGCCTAATAAATGCTTAAACTTTGGCAGTATTAAGTACCCTAAGTACATTATTATATAGGTAGGTAGGGCGAGGGTTTGATTGAAACTATAACATCCGCGCTAGATCTGAGTGAGCGAATCGAGCATACCGCAGGAGTTAGGTACTGGTGAAAAGCTGGCTACGTATACCCAGGGATGATTACAGCTCGGTAGGATCTTTACAATGGTCTTCTTCCTCATTACGTAACGTATCAATTGTCACACCCGCCTTTAAATGCCCGCGGTCACTGCGTTGCGCGCCTGCTAATTGCCCCCGCAGCCCCCTATTGCTCGTGAACCGGTCATAACCAGCGCGAGTCGGTTCGAGTTATTCTCGGCATTCCTTAACAGCTTCAAATGAGTGTGTGCAGGTGGCAACGACACGCCTGAAAACGATCTGTGATTTATGATGGGACATAAAATGAGTTTGACTTTTTATAATGTTAAGCAAGAAGTATTTGGTTTTTACTGAGATTAAGGATAGTGGCTGTGCCTTATATCATCATCATTTCAGCCGAAAAACGTCCACTGCTGGACATAGCCCTCCAGCAATTTGGGAAGGTTTGCCATAATCGCCACGCTTGACAGGCGGGCTGGCGATCGCAGTATGGTGGTATAATATACATAGAGAACGCTGCTGCCCATCCTCTAGTGCCTTGTATTTTTCATACTTAACCCTAGATTACTAAACTATCCTACAAGTGACGTTGTTACTAAACATTCGTAAAAAATACGACACGAAAATAAAACAATAAATCTACTAATTATAAATTTTAATTACTTTAGAAATTACAATTACTTATTCTTTGGGTTTAAGAGATCACATAATAATGAAAATAGTTTAATTATTTTTTGCTCTACAAAGTTAAAACGGGACGCGGGAACGACGCGAACTTGACTTTGTTTTTTCCAGGAATCATGATTTTGCCGTCGTAAATTTTACGATAGTTTAGTAATCTAGGGTTAAAACGACCTGACTTAATGTCGAATTTACGAATCGATAGATTTCAATTTTAAATAAATATCTAAATATCTTAGGACAACCAACACACTGTTATCTGATCCCAAACTAGGCAGAGCCTGTACTATGGTAACCAGACAACTGATAAACATACTTATATATTTCTAAATACATACATATTATAGACAAATTACACCCAGACACAGAACAAATGATTGTGCTCATCACACAAAGATTTGTCCTGGGTGGGAATCGAACCCACGACCTCAGTCTTTGCAGTCAGGGTCACTAATCACTAGACTAACAGGCCAGTCAAAAAATTAAACCACTCCATTTGAATATGGCAGACTCATACTAAAAGGCAAAAGGTATGTATGTTCCTACAGGGTTGCCATCCCTGGGTCCTATGGAAGGAATATAAGATATTCTAGCTCTAAAGTAATCAGTGACCAATCAGTCACCAGAGACACTACAGCACTACTGCAATCAAGTTAAATGAACTGTTCGTGGCGCGTCAGTAGGTTAATACCTACCATAGGGACGAGAAACGTTTTGATAGTAAATAAAAATAACAAAAAAATAACAACTTTTTATTCTAACATTTTCTATTCAATTAAGATACCTATCTACTTACATTTATCATTAAATTGTTGTTTATAATTTTTATTTAAATTGGTATTTTTTTTTTATATTTATAAGTTAAATTTTGGATTAAAATATGGAAGGATTAAAATATTAATATTAGCATGCACATAAAATTGTTTATTTATGGATGTCGCATCTGTGGCTTAGGCCTCTCCCAACTTTCTCCATTTTTCCAGTCTGCTCCACATAATTCCTTAAATATATATATCTTCCCAGCGCTTCCGGGACGTTCTTCGTTTTTTCCATCGCTAGGTACCTAAGGTATCTCTAGGTATCCCATCATGCTCAGGTCCCTCCTTGTCTATAGCTGGTGCTGCGTGGCCCCAGGCCCAGTTTACTTTATGTGTTTAATTTCATCACCACTGCTCTCAAAACGGCGAAGGAAAACATCGTGAGGTACCAGCATGTCATAGAACCAAAAATCAGAAGACATGTAACATCTAACAACCCGTACTGAGCGCGCTTAGTGGGTTACGGCCCGATCCCTCTCCTCGAGCAGAGGCCTTTGTCTCAGCAGTGGGAACAAACATTATAAGCTATGTAATCGTTAAATAGTTATGAAGTGAGAAATCCGTGATATTCACAAAGAATAAAATATGGAGTTTAAGGAGTTAACTAAGTACCTACGTGACAAATCACAAGTTGTCATTCATGAATATAAAAATCCATCAAGCGCTGTGATACCCAACAACACCATAATAACACAAGTCAATAAAATCTGAATCATTTTGACCGATATTGCTAATCTATTGCTTGTCATGTTCGAAATATTTGTCTGCTCGTCTGAAATTCGGCAAAATTAAACAATATTAGCTTTCTTCATAATTAACAGAAGGATGCCGAAAAAATGGAGGAGTGCCCATTTTAAAGTTAACTGTGCCTTTCATACTGGTCTGTCCGCGTAATTTTCGTATAATGGATACCTGCAAAGTTTTTGCTCTATGGATGACAAAATAAATGCATGGTTCAATGGGATCATTTTAAAAGTATTTCTTTAATTGTTTGAATTTTTATTTCATTATTATCTCTCGTGACCCCGGTATTTTTACCAAGATTTTTTTTTATCCCGTTCGGCCGTATTCCCATGTGACGTGACATAAAACGTCAAAGAGAATACAAGTCACTTTAAAACGTGGTATGACAAAAACGTTGCCTTTGAAGTACCAGGTGGTCATAACTTTCTGCCAGGGTCGCGAGATTTGTTTGAAAGAGTTACCGTGGCCCTGGCATAGCCAACTGAAGGAACAAGGGTGGGTTTTAGTGAAAGAGATTAATTACTACTGATAGTGTATTATGCAATTACCCTCTGAGTTTGATGTGTTACGTAGAAAGCGCTTTATCCCGTCGACGTACCAGGTTATCATAACTTGACAGGAGCTTACCAAACAAAGGATTGTCAGCTAGAAAACGCTTTATGCCTACGTACCAGGTTATCATAACTGGGTAGGAGCTAACCAAACAGATGAGTGTCAGCTAGAAAGAGATACCGTGACCCTGGCACATGGGCAACTGAAGGAACACGGGTGGGTTTTAGTCAGTAAAAGTCTGACACGCCCTCCCGCTCCGCCCAGAGCGGGAGAAGTCATTTGATGATTTCCCATCCAAAAAAAAAACGGGATAAAAAGTATCCTATGTCCGTCTCCTGGTTCTAAGCTACCTCCCCACCAATTTTCAGCTAAATCGGTTCAGCCGTTCTTCAGTTATAAATAGTGTAACTAACACAACTTTCTTTTATATATATAGATTACTTAAGACTTACGCTCAAAATTTTGAGAAGTAAGCTACTATAAAAAAAACAGCTCAGTTTTACGATTGTTTTAACTTGTATTTTATTTTTGAAATATTTTGGAATAATTATTTTCCTCAAACATTTGACAATATATATTCATTTTGTTCTGGCTTGTCACACATAATATATTAACATAATCAGCCTAATAATGTTCCCAACGCTGGAACACAGCCCTCCTCATATTATGCACATTATTAGGTTTGTCATAATTATGTACTAATACCCAGGTTCCTTTGGGCGCAATAAATTTGCGGCGGCAATTTTTCGCTCACTAGATCTTCAGCGCACTGCTAACAAGCTGCCGCAGAGAGGTGAACATAAAGTGCGCGAAAAAATCGTGGGTACGTCGACTAACTGTGCGACAAGAAACATCCTTTTACGGTGTTCTACGTTTGGCACCATACCATTTCTTCCCGTGGGTGTCGTAAGACGCGATTAAGAGACTTACTAGAAAATGAGCAGCAGCGTTCTCTATGCACTTTACCATCATACTGCGATCGCCAATCCGCCTGCCAAGCGTGGCGATTACGGCGATTACTCACTTAAAGTGAATGTGAATATGTAGAAACTAAACATAGATAGGTACTTCGTCTGTCGATAGCAATAACAACTAACTAAACGAAGTTCCTCGATCATTAATGAGTGACCTTTTAACATCATGTTATTCCGTCAAGGCTACGTTATGTGACCGAGTGACAATATATTATTGATCGGTGCATTATGATGACAGTAAATGTGCATTTTAAAGATGCCTGACGATCTATTCTGTTAAACTCTCACCGTGAGGACTTAGGTGAAGTGAGCCTAAAAGTGAGCTGTCATTTCATCTGATGCTAGGGTTGACACATTGACAGCTCACCCAGCTCACCCAAACCAGCACCCGTGAAGTGAGCCTAAACTTCACGGGTGCTGGTTTTAAAAAATCTCACCGTAATAACTCGGGAGTTATTACGGTGAGATTTTTAAAAACCAGCAGGTTTTTCACTAATACAGTGATAGGAACGCATTCAATTAGGGACAGCGTGAACCAACACGGCAAGCCTCTCTCATTATGTTGTCATCGTTGCGCTTACCAAAATCGCTGTGTTACTTTTTTGGTTTTTGATGCAAAATGCTATAACAAACATCGTCAGTCTGTCAGCAGGCTGTATCTCATGAACCGTGAAAGTTAGACAGTCGAAATTTTCACAGATGATGTATTTCTGTTGCCGCTGTAACAACAAATACTAAAAACCGAATAAAATAAATATTTTAGCGGTGGTTTTTATAGAAAATAGTACAGAACCCTTCGTGCGGGAGTCCGATTCGCACTTGGCCGGTTTTTTTTTGTCTACACTTTTAAGAGTTGAATTATAATTGAATATATAATTTTTTGGACTAATCCTTCGAGCCACCATCTGACGATAGTGGTGGACATGGCGATGGCACTGATGTCATCATTCTGCAGCAGGATGCTGATGAATTTGCAGTAGTGTGAATCTGATCACAAAAAAATAAAACAATAAGTTCCTAGGCCAAAGGTATACAAAGGGCCAAATAAAATTAGCAAGCAATACTTTACCCACGTGATGGGTACCGATGTATCGGACACTATTGAAACAAAACGATGGAAAAAAAATTGTTTTCTGTTTTTCACCGACGAAAAAAACGGAGGAGGTTCTCAAGTCGACGCGGATAAATATACTGTTTTTATATGACCACGCGTAACTTTTTACAGAGTAGACCGATTTTGATAATTCTTTTTTAAATGGTTATAGTATGCTTCGCCAAGTTTTATTAGTACATTATAGCCACAAAAAAAAAAGATTTTTGAAGAAAAAAAAATACCGCCGAAAACCTGAAAAGCAAAAAATAATAAACCGTTCAGTTATTTTGAGTCGGCGCCAAACAATCAATGAACAAAGATCACTCAAAGCGTCGGCGCGTCGACTCAAATTTCAGCGGTTAATTTTTTTTTTTAGAAAGCTTTTTTATATTTGTTATTTTAGGATACCCAACACGGGGGTAAAGCTTATTTAATTAGACCCTGTATTTGTTTATAATAAAAATCATTAAGTACTTTTACGATATTTAAGAGTTGTATTGATATTTAAAAATCCTTCTGACTAGAAGTTTATAGTTTGTTTTGTAACTTGAACTTAAAGAGTTGTAACGATACTTTTTTGGATTTTACGGGCTACCTCAGCGCATTCACTTTAAGTTGTGATAAAATCATAATTTATTGATTCAAAAACATTGTTACAAATTATTTTACACCAGTTATTAGTAAGTAATAACTGTGCAATACAATACAGTACTTACTGAAAAAAATCACCTGTATCGTGTACTAATTAAAAAACTATCACAGGAGACAAGGATTTCCACGACTTCTCGAATATTGAAAATAATACAACTGTTTATTATTGCAACCTAAATGCGAAATACACAATCAGTAACCATCTGAATATTTTGAAGAGGCTTGTAGCTAACTAATGACAGCCGATCGGATCGATCGATCCGGTTAACCTACGCTTCCCGCCGTTGGTTCGTGGAAGGGTGACCATCTTTACATACCAAGACCCCTGCGTGCCTCGGAAAGCACGTTAAGCCGTTGGTCCCGGCTGTCTTTCCTAGATCTTAGACAGTCGTTACGCGTCGTCAGAAGCCCGAAAGTCTGGGCCAAGGGGTATCGAATTACCCAGTACCTACCTAGGTTGTGGAGGTCAAATAGGCAGTCGCTCTATGTAAAATACTGGTACTCAGGTGCATCTGGTAAGACTAGAAACCTCTCATTTGTGTATCTTTGACAGTCGTTACGGGTCGTCTGAACCCCAAAAGTCGGACAACCAGTCTTACCAAGGGGTACCGTATTATCTACTTAGTAACTAAGGTTGTGGAGGTCAGATAGGCAGTCGCTCCATGTAAAATACTGGTACTCTACTGCATCCAGTAAGACTGGAAGCCGAACCCAACATAGTTGGGAAAAGGCTAGGCAGATGATTACAAATCTATTGCTTCTTATGTTCGAAAAAATAGTCTGCTCAACAAAGTAAATTACGCAATGAATATTGTGGAACTGTCATCATGAAAGCCATTCCTATTGCTAGTGTTTTACGGAATTCCCTCTCTTGTTTGGCTAACAAAGAATTTGAACCGGCTCAGCAGCGACTAGTACCTTAAGAACAATCTCGAATAGATGTCGACAGAGAGTTGGCATGAACCTTAAACTGGAATGCCTTGGCTATGCAGGAAATAGCAGGGACTACAAAAAATATAGTTATCCTCTAAGACCGTCTTCGGCTGCGACAACGTTGAACAAGTGTAAGTAACACAGGGAAATCGACGCGCAAACGAATTCAGCACAAGATTATAGATACAAAAAATAGTCGTGAAAAATCTGCTGATTCATAAAGAAATGAAATAACGACACAATGTCAACTATATGGGACAACATTTTTATTCTGTGGAAACGTGTTTTTTAGCGTCTTTTGATTTGAGGTACAAAACCCTTCATGTAAAAGTCCGACTCACAAAAGGCCGTTTTGTTTTCCTATACCGTACCAACTACATCATTACCGAAAACAGATTTTTGATAAAATAGTAATTTGTTGATCAATTAGGCAGGCCGCCAAGTAGTAGGTACAAACTCACGGTCCGCCCCTGTCCGGCCCTAACACATAAGACACTCACATCGTGGCAACTTGCGACGTCGTCGTATCATTACTTATCCACCGCTTATGTTGTGCCTAGAACTATAAATAAATCGCCGATTCGCGCGCAACGTCGCGTTTCGCTAGTCTGAACGAACCTTTAAGGCTCGTACAGAGTAGTATATCCGTAGAACAATTTCTATGACCGTGTCGCGGCGCGACATGTCGCCCTTGTGTAAAGTATCGCGCGCGTTTACGACTGGCTGCTACGTCATTGGCAACACCATTAGGTAAAGTTTCGACAAAATTCAGATGAGGACGCCATAGGAGGGTAGGAGTGTTGCGTAACGCTCCAACCCTCCGGTTAATTCATGACGAAGAAATCTAAATGTCGACGAAGCTCGATAAAATATGAAGAAATTGGAAAACATTTCGGGAGGCTTAGTGATGATCCGTGTTGTAACAGCGCCAGAATTTCTGAGCAGTAACACTATTTTCCTGAACTGACAACGAGATCTCTTTGGACCTATGCATTAAAACCTGGGGACGGCAGTTGATTGGAATAGGTATTAGCGATTCCACAATACACTGGAACTGTGTGTGTGTGGTTTTTTTTATAACAATATAAAAAAACCGTAATAATATGTTTCTATTTAAACATTTGACACCGGTAGCTGAAGATGGTCATGCTTGTAATATAGGCCTCCCTAAGAGCTTTCCACTTTAAACGGTTCTGCGCTTGTCTCATCCTATTAGTACCCAATATTCTTATGACGATGCTGTCTACCTTTCTTTCTTTTTTATACGCTGCACATGAATTCGTTAAGGCCAAAGAATCTTAAATGCTGCTGAACTGCTAACGGAAACATGCCAAACGTGTGGAAAAAACCCTATGTAAATTACTCACTAAATTTCGTTATTATAGTTAGTTAGGCGATTAACACACGGCACCGCGCACCGCCGCGGTAGGCGGTAAAGCGGATCTCATGTCGCATTGCCCTCTATTAAATCCGTTGATGCCTAACACACGTACACCGACCGACCGCGCGGTCAATTCGCTTTACCGCCACCGCCTTCCGCGGCGGTGCGCGGTGCCGTGTGATAATCGCCTTACTGTGGTTAGTAATCAAGTCGCATCGTAACCAGAAACTTAATTTCAATAGAAGTTACACAAATCTGTAAACTGTTCACAAATTCAGCAACTATTCTACTGAGTAATGCATTGATTTACTGAAATATCACTCCTACACCGGACTTCATCATCATCTGCCTAGAGTTTTCCGAACAATATTGAAGTAGGTTTCCAGTCTGACTAGATGCAGATGCAGATGTAGTATTTTATCACGTATCAACGGCTTTACGTATTTTCCGTGGCACGGGATAGTCTCCTACCCACGAACCAGCCACGGCAAGCGTTGCCTGTGACTATTATTACATAGCCTCCAGCCCCGTAATTAATGATTGCGGACTCCCGGCCACCGTAGACGCGGGCTTGCGGCGACTGCGAGCAATGGGTAGCTCGCCACCCGGCAAGGACCAGGCCCGTGTCGACGGCGCGTAGTGTTCCACGCGCGCCTCAAAGAGATGTCAGCAAACTGAAGGAGTCTGCTAGAACCGATGCCTGCCAGGATCGCGAGATTATTTCGAAAAAGGAACCGTGGCCCTGGCATATGGGCAACTGAAGGAACACGGGTGGGTTTTAGTCAGTAAAAGTCGAACACGCCCTTCCGCTCCACCCTAAAGCGGGAGACGTCATTTGATGATTTCCCACGCTCAAAAAAAGAAGCCCCATAATTAATGATCAGATTGAGTAGGTATTGTAATAATATAATATTACTTTCTTTCAACATTGTTTGTAGTAAATGTCAGCATCAATGAATATTGAGATATTGATTAATGAGACATATTGTTGTGTAATGCGATCTCGGGAGTGTCACTACCGGCTTAAGACATGCCGAATTTCTATTCGTTGAGAGAACATGGAACAGCAGAATGGTAGGAGTCAATATTGCTTCCAAACAATACCCACCTCATCCAAATCCCAGCGCGACGTAAAAAAACCCTTTCAGGTGTTCAACTCTCGTCGTTGAGCAGTGCGTAGAAGCTACAGTGTGCGAAGAAATCCCGCTGCGATATTTTTACGTACCTACGTGTGAACATGGATAAACTAACATCGTGTGACACCAGGAAAATGGCTTGCAATTCATCTACTATACTAATATTATAAAGCTGAAGAGTTTGTTTATTTGTTTGGTTGAACGCGGTAATCTCAGGAACTACTGGTCCGAATTGAAAAAATCTTTTTGTGTTGGATAGCCTATTTATTGGAGAAGGATATATAACATCACGTTACAATCAAAAGGAGCGGAGCAGCAACAAAGAAATGGATGAAAACTGGTAGGCTGCGATGCGACGTGAAGGGTCAGGGTAGCAAGAATTTAACGCGGACGAATTCGCGGGCAGAAGCTAGTAACGTATATAAAAATTGAATGCTATTATAACGATCAAAGAAAATTGTCAGTAATTGAAGGATGTGCAGAAGTGGACTCATCCTCAGGATACAGTCGATTGCAAGGCCTGACAGCAGTTGCAATCAGAACTTCATGCATCAAGTAATTGAGACACAATTGAGACGAGTCTCGAGCGTTTTCAATTCACGCTGGCTTGTGTACTGTAGGCAGCCATTATTGTTGCTGTGGTACCTAGATTTATGACAAACGCTTACATACATACTAGCTTTTGCCCGCGACTTCATCCGCGTCAAATATTTGCTCCCGTGACCCCCTTCCCGTCGCATCGCAGCCTGCCAGTTTTCGTCCATTTTTTTTGTTGCTGCTCCGCTCCTTTTGATCGTAGCGTGAGTTATATAGCCTATAGCCTTCCTCAATAAATAAGCTACCCGACTCAAAAATAATTTTTCATTTCAAACCAGTAGTTCCTGAAATTACGTTCCACCCCCCATTTCAGGGAAGTGGGGAGTTAGAAAGAGACAAAAAGTTGCCTATGTCACTCTCCATCCCTTCAATTATCTCCACTTAAAAAATCACGTCAATTCTTCGTTCCATTTTGCCGTGAAAGACGGACAAACAGACACACACTTTCGCATTTATAATATTAGATGTATGGATTGCGATAAATGCAAAATAAAAATCCTTTAGGTACTACTAGGGTATCTCTATGGCTCTCAATGTTAACTAAGTGGCTAGAAATGTGTGTGGTTTGGCGTTATCACGGTGAAAGACCACAACCTTTCTGTTTAATTTCGGCTGTTTTATTTTCAACTAGCTTTTGCCCGCGGCTTCGCCCGCGTGGATATCGGAAATTAACGCAGGAGGACGTACTACCGCGGTAAGATGTATTAATTCAGGTTATATTATAGGTAATAGCTGTTACCCGCGACTTCGTCCGCGTGGTATTTAACAAAAAGTTTTTCATAAAAACTGTCTTTGAAAACTACGCTGACATACGTCACAAACTACGCTGACATACATCTCAAAATTCAGCGTGTTTTTAGTTTTTTTAAACTATTATTTATTTTTTCTAAAATAAAAGTAGCCTAAGTTACTCCTTGTTACATCAGCTATCTGCCAGTGAAAGTTCCGTCAAAATCGGTCCAGTCATTTCAGAGATTGGCCGGAACAAACAGATAGACAGACAAAAATTGTAAAAAATGTTGTTTTGGTCTATGTACCGTGTATACATCCATATACACTTAGTAAAGAGTGGTTATCTTAATATTAAAAGCAGACACTCCAATTTTATTTATTTGTATAGATAATTGTATAGATTTATTGCTTAAGTCTCATCAGCTGTTGGCTGTAGAGATCCGCTGGTTTGCCTGCCGGTTGCTCATATTGAATAATGCCTTTCTAATCTAGTCATACACACAGCAGCACCTTCATCATCATCATCATCATCATCATCATCATCTTTGCAGCTGAAAGTTGTCCACTGTTGGACATAGGCCTCCCCCAATTTAGGGGGGTTTACCATAATTGCCACGCTTGGCAGGCGGATTGGCGATCGCAGTATGGTGGTCAAATGCATAGAGAACGCTGCTGCTCATTCTGTAGTAAGTCCCTTAGTCGCCTCCTACGACACCCACGGGAACAAATTGTACAGTGCTATTGTTTACTTCTGGCACCACACATATCACCTTATAGCAAGTTAATCCAGGTTTTGCTATAATCTGTGGAGCTGGCTTATGTAGATATATCTTTGTTTTAATTAAATTAAAATTCTTCAGCAGATGTTTTAATCTTTATGTTAACTGGGCGATATTATAGTGTGTAATTGTTTTGTACATTCGGTAGACGATATTGAAATTATGTCTATATAATATCATAATATCACGTGGCTGCTGAGTTATCTTCTGGCGTCTGTGAGGTCGACTCGTAAATCATGCTCAATACATCCGTATCATTACATATACAAACACGCATTCTTCCCATGGGGGTTGGCAGAAACTACATAACGCCACCTGTTACGATACATACTCCCTCGGATACTTTCATACATCTGCGCGTACACGCCGATTGTACTACGCACCTGACATTTCTGAAGAACATCACCAATAAGATGCTAGGTAAGCTAGTACCCACCTAACTACTGATCACATAAATAAATCTCGGGCGGAACCCTAAAGTATGATCATCTTTTCATTCATCATTTCATTATCTTGACCTTATCCCATTTTATGTGGGCTCGGCCCAACATGTCTTTTTCTTCCACAGTTCTCTATTAGTCGTCATTTCCGTAGTCACCCCCTTTCTATCCATATCGTAATTCACACAGTCCATCCATCGTTTCTTTGGTCTCCCACTACTCTTATAGCCATCGATATTCATACTCAATAGTTTCCTCACCACATTTCCTCATTCCTCCGTATCACGTGACCATACCATGGCAACCGATCCTCACACAACTTTTCACTTATCGGTGCCGCTTTCTGACTTTCTCTTATGCACCCACTGTTTGTATGATCATCTTTTGACTAGCTTCTGCCCGCGACTTCGTCCGCGTTAAATTTCGTGCTCCCGCGACCCTTCCCGTCGCGTCGAATCGCCTACCCGTGCGATTTTCCCCGTTTTTGCAACATTTTTCATTCCTGCTACGCTTCTTTTGGTTGTAGCGTGATGTTATATAGCCTATAGCCTTTCTCGATAAATGGGCTACCCAACACAAAAAGAATTTTTCAATTGGGACCAGTAGTTCCTGAGATTAGCGCGTTCAAACAAACAAACAAACTGTTCAGCTTTATAATATTAGTATAGATATAGATTATTAATCCGCTGTTGCTAAATTTTGCTCATATTTTGTAAGCGACGACTCGCACTTGGCCGGTTTTTTGTATAGGAGATGACATTTTCTCACTTTAGAGCCTGTGATCACTAGCGGTATGGCACGGCACGGCAAGGGATTTTATGCAACAAGCAAGAATATACCTAACTTAGATAAAAGTATGACAGTGATTTTTTTTCAATGCCCCATAGATGTAGGGCCTACGACAATCATCGTAGGTACAAAAACAAAGTTGCGGTAGGCTTAGGCATTCCGTGTCATTGGGTTTTCATTTTTATGAATATCATTTACGTTAACAACAATTCACAAGAAATGCGTCAAATAGTCACACTAACTAAAAAAGCCGGATTCACATTACTGTGTCAAAATACTGTTTCAAAATTAAATAAGCTAGCAAAGAAAAGAAAAGTCTATCGACAAGTTTTTTTTTTTTTCATCATTACATCTTTGTTCTAAGCTTTAATGATAACTAAAATGATACTGACATACATACCTATATAATAATAAAACAACTAAACGACTGTTATGGTTTGGTTTTAGAAATTCGTTCAAAATATCTGTGTTCCACGAAAAATCGATTACGAGCATTGCCACGTTGTATAGCAATGCTAATACTTTGGCCAAAAAATAGGCCAGCCTTCTGGTCACGTGAAGAATCGACCAGCCGCTTGGCAATGTCTCTGAATACTATGTGGGCACTCGGACCACATGGCCCTAAAGGTTCAACCCCAAACGGCTCGAACATATAATTACCAATTAGGTTGGAATAATTGCGCCATTTGAAGTTTTCCGCACCTGCAGCAGCCGCTCCAGCACAACCCGCCGTGCTAAAGAGATGGGATGGAGCAAGGGTGTCGACACATCCATCGATCCATCCCACATCCCACACCAAAGGTCGACCTAACTTCCAAGGCATTATGGTCATTCCATCTGGTCTCTTCCCATCGTCGCGTGCCAAACCTTTGGGTTTTAGAACAGTTGGCACCCAGGCGATGACAAGAGCACGACGGATGATTTCATTAATGCTGGCGTGCCGTTCTATCCAGCCTGCGCTCGTGCTACAGGATAGGCCATGGTGTCCGAAGCAGTCGATACCTTCACTGCATTGGTAGCGATGCTGCGATGCACAGCCTCGCAAGGAGCGCCCAGACCGAGGAAAGTATAAAGCCGGAAAGTGGTCTCACCCAGCATAGAGCCTATGTTGGGTGACGGTAGTGCCTGAAGCCAGAGGCCGACTCCCACTCATATATAGGATATATGATTACCAAAATGAAAAACGAACATAGAACAGTGGATCCCTGCACTTGTGATCAAAATATTTTAGAAATAGTTTATCTTTAGGCACTATAATTGTATGGAAAATTTAATACTGTATGCTAAATGTACTCTTTTTGTAATCGTTTTTTTAAATAAATTATTATTATTATTATTTATACATGTTAACATATCTCGGGACCCTAGGACCCCGGTCTTATGGAAGGCGCACGAGGGGCCGAAGTCAACCCGCAGAGGCCCCTTAGAAAATTTAAATGAAGTGAGGCACTAACCGATGATTATCCCCGTATGCACTGTGCAAGTGCACCCGAGGACAACCTTCGGTTGGTGTTGGACTATTACAGGATATGGGAACTAGGATGTTGGATTATGTATTTGGTAGGCTGAAATGGACTGGTTACCAAGAACTATGGAAGGCCTATGGCCCCTGCCGCATCAATGTTATGTATATACACTGATTTAATGGCAGGGGGTGACTTGCACACTCAATAATGGGTCCCCAGAAACTGTCGCTGGCACACTGTGACGCAGCGACAAGGGGGCAACACTTCCTGAGGTACTTGAGAAGTGGAGAGTTATTCCACGGCTTTCAGAACAATCCCAGAGCCCGGAAGATGGTCAAGATCCCTACGAGCACTTACTGGAATACTACCTTTCCCCGAGCACGTTTGCTCTTGCGAAACTCCACTCAAGCCGGCCAATAAAGGCAAGAATGAGGTGGGAGCTCTGAACCTCTTCAGTGTTCACTCCAGCCGGCCAATAAAGGCAAGCCAGAGATGAGGAACAAGAATTCTCCCGGGAGATAGGGTCCGTGGGGTCGGTACTGCCCAACAGCACGCCACATGCTGCCCTGCGGTTTTATTATTATTATCCTTTATTCATTTTAAAAACTTATAAATTATATTTTGAAATATTAGAATATAAAATAAAAACATTTAAAAATATAAAAAAATAGTAGCCCACCGGTATCGGGAACAGGGTCCAAGCTACCGGCGGTCAGGGCTCCAGAGAGAGGAACCTCCTGACGATGCGAGCCGTGTCCAGAAGTACCGCTTTCTGAATCAAGCCCTTGACCCAACTGCTTAACGAGAGCCTCTTCAGGTGTTGGTCGAGGCTCTTGGCTATCAACCCATTGGCTGTGACGACTATCGGCACAATGATCGCTGAGTCCACATCCCACATGTCGACAACCTCGCGAGCCAAGTCAAGATACTTGATTTGTTTATCTTTTTCGGCTTTCACGAGGTTCTCGTCATGCGGAACCGTTATGTCAACAATCATTGTGCGCCTTTCTAGTCGATCCACCACCACTATATCAGGCTTATTTGCAACAACAGTCCTGTCAGTGATGATGGATCGATCCCAGTACAGTGTGATATGGCCGTTTTCAAGAACTGGGTCAGGCACATACCTGTAGTACGGCACTTCTGATTCCACAAGGCAGTATTTCAGAGCAAGTTGCTGGTGGATAATCCTGGCTACAAGATTATGTCTATGCAAGTACTCTTCGTTAGCTAGACGAGAACACCCAGAGATAATGTGTCTAATTGATTCCCCGGGACGGTGGCATGCCCGGCAGATGTCCACCGTGCCGTCTTTCACAATAAATCTCCGGTAATTGTTCGTCATCATAACTTCGTCCATAATTGTTATAATTATTATTATTATTATATAATACTAATTAAATAATTATTTGAATAAATTGTTAGGCATACGTATAATTTTATTAAACAAAAAAAATATTATAAGAGCTTGTGGCTAAGTAATAACAGCCGCACGGGTTGATCGTTCAGGTTAAGCTACGCTTGCCATGGTTGGTCCGTGGATGGATGACCATTTTAAATACCAAGACCCTTCCGTACCTCGGTAAGCACGTTAAGCCGTTGGTCCTGTCTTTCTTTCCTAGATATTAGACAGTCGTTACGGGTTGTCAGAAGCCCGAAAGTCTGGGCCAAGGGGTATCGAATTACCCAGTACCTGGGTTGTGGAGGTCAGAAAGGCAGTCGCTCCATGTAAAATACTGGTACTCAGCTACATCCGGTAAGACTGGCTGCTGACCCCAACATAGTTGGGAAAAGGCTTGGCAGAAAATGACGTATAATTTTATTAAATTGATTCACAAACACTTCACTTTTAGGGTTGGGAGTCAGTATATGACAATTAGCATCTTTAGAGTACGACAGACTGGCTCTGACGGTGTCCGATGTACCTATTTATCGGGCACAAATAATCGAACGTGTCGATGTAACATTCCGGTATCTTATAGAAACAGTGGATTGTTCTGTGATGTTGCGCAGAGTTTGTTTTCAAATGTGACGGGGCACCTAGTCGCAGCTGTGATCCCCACTCACTCTACGAGTACAACAGCTTACTAGTTTTTTGTGAGACTAAACGAGGACGCAGGCATAGTATGGCCAATTCTACCTGTATACTACCAAAGTTCTTTCTATCCATTTCGACATCTCGTCTGCCCGAACACAGGGCGACGCGTAGAGGCCGTAGATTCGCGAACTTCTATGAAGAGAAAGACAGTTATTCTTTCCATAGTAGGTAGAACGGACTGGTGTCCGTAACTCCACGTCTGAGCGCGTATTTTGCGTACGGGCGTTCTTTCCATAGTAACGGAGAGATAGCTACTGATATAGTTAAGGTGGATGGGCTAAGGTATTAAGCTTTTTTAAACGAACTTGAGAATTATAATTCTATAAAAAAATATTAAAAAAACTACTTGCCTCAAGTGTTAAAAGTAAAGAAAAATTGGTCGTCATGACACTGTAGACTTTTGTCTACTGATGAATAGAAACATTTCTTCTCTTCAGTTTTAACATTGCCTTGCTTAAGACGGTAGAAATCTTTCTACATTTATTATCTATTCCGCCTCGCCAACACCCGGTGCAGCGGTGGTCATTTTACGCGTGCTAGAAGTGTTGAGATGTTATCTAGTAAGAGCAGCAGGGCGCCATAGACAACAACTCTTTAACAAGTTGAGTGCCGATCACGCGATATCGTGTGATTCGTCGGTTCTGCATTATGGCCGATCACGCGATATCGCGTGCTTGCTACGAACAATTTAGTACGCGCTCTAAATCTGTGGCCATATGAGATAAACCACCAATCTGTGTTCGGCACTCAACGTGTTAAACTGGGCAAACCTATATAAATAATAATAGATAAATCGTCTATTTGGTGCACATACAAGACATAACACGACATAAAAAGTACAAACTGCTGCATAAATATTAGGAAATAGTGAAAAATATCGTGCCAATATAAAACCAGAAGATAAGAAGACATTATAGTGTTGACACTTTCGGCTATGATATGACGCACTTTACAATTTAGATGAATTAGCGGACATGTGCAGTCTGTAGGTAAGTAGGTGCGGTTATCTAAAACTTTAAGTTCGTACATAATATACCCAAAGATGTAAGTAGTTAGTATGTCCGTGTGGTGCCGTACGTAAAGAATAACATCACCTCATTTCTTCCCGTGGGTGTCGTACAGGGCGACTAAGGGACTTAGTAGTAAGAAAATGGGCAGCAGCAGCGCCAGCTCGCCTGCCAAGCGTAGCGATTTTGGCAAAGCCCCTAAATTGAGGGAGGCGTACGTCCAGCAGTGGACGTCTTATACTTTAAAACGAGTACCAGATATACTTAGCTATAGCCTTAACCCAAGTCCTAAAGTTTAGAGGAAACTTTTGTATTACTGGGAAGGAACTTCATCGTAAATCGGTGGGATTCACTACCAAAAGTGTTCGATAGTACTATAATAAGTGGGGCTTGTAGCTAAGGAATAACAGCTGCACGGATCGACCGAGCTGGTCAAAC
Organism: Aporophyla nigra; assembly: GCA_947507805.1. Taxonomy (NCBI): domain Eukaryota; kingdom Metazoa; phylum Arthropoda; class Insecta; order Lepidoptera; family Noctuidae; genus Aporophyla; species Aporophyla nigra. The sequence goes on along the minus strand of OX382291.1, from coordinate 2,490,646 downwards.
TACGCTTGCCGAGGTTTGTACGTGGATGGATGACACTCTTTACATACTGCGACACCTCCGTGCCTCGGACATCACGTTAAGTCGTTGGTCCCGGTTGTCAGAAGTTCAACGGTTGTTACCCAGTAACTGGGTTGTGAAGGTCAGACAGGCAGTCTGGTTCGACTGCAAACCTTCTCCAAGGCAGGGAAGAATACGTCTTTTATCTTTTCTATGGGAAAATCTATTCCACGAAACGCAAATTCTCTCTTTCTTTCTTTCAATAGGCTAAGCTGTTGTGATAAGTATATTTACGAGGGCGTTGGAATCAAACAACAATCAAAATTATAAGGTTTATATTCCAAGCGAACGTGTTAACATCAACGGGCCTATACTTATACTGTCTTTTCGAAACAAATTTTCTGTCATTGCTTTATTTTTAATTGTACATAATCAGCCTATAATAGTCCCACTGCTGGGACACAGGTCTCCTCTCAATGAGAGGGAGTGGGCCTTAATCCACCACGGGGGGGGGAGAAGGGGGCAGTGCGGGTTGGTATATGTCACATGTCTTCAAATTTTTGTCACGATATTTTCCTTTACCGTTTGAAAGCAGTTCTCGTATTTAAATGCGAGCATTAATTTCCAATGTGACGACCGATATGTGATTCATTCCATCAAAATGCTCTCGTTGCGTCGTATTTTCATAATTGATTTGTCAAGTCTGTTATCGACTTCATTACTTAAGAGTGCCACTGACCACCGATAACATAATATTATGTTTAATGTCACCTAACTAATTAAATAAAAAGGAAACTGTCGTGAGGAAGTTCTGAGTGTGAATGTATGTAACGATGGCTATTAAGAGTAGGGGGAGACCAAAGAAATTGGCATTAGGGCAGGAGAGTGATGATCTTACCAACCTACTTAAATGTTAACTATCCAATGAATTGAAGAAAACTATACTAGAATATTATTTTTGTTTGACGGTCCTTGAAAACAGAGTTGTTTTCATTATTACATACTTAATTCAATCACCACACTTTAACTTGTAAGTTCACATTTCACAACTGACAAGTACTTATAGTCTGTAGCTGTTGCCCGCGACTTCGTCTGTAATTCAGGATGAAAGTACCACATTTCCTTGTCGAGGTGATGGTCTTAGATGTATGTGCCAAATTTTAACCAAATTCGTTCAGCTGTTTTAGCGCGAAAACGTAAGTAACACATAAACGTGCTTTTGCGTTTATATTGCCAGCGCCTTAGCCCGCGTAGAGGTCGGTAATAATCCAGGTTATAAACTATCTGTGTGCCTAATTTCATCCAAAACCATTTTGTAGTTTTTGCGTGAAAGTGTAACAAAAATCCATCCATCAATCCTGAAGAAAATAAGAAGTAGGATAAGTTAGGATATTTACGACATCCGCAAATCTGCCAACCATAAGAGAAAACTTAGGAACAGCAACTGACTAATCACAGTTCTATAATCGATACAGTGCGTTCTCTTAGTAAAGTGTCGCTTGAGTATTGTTTGTAAATTACATGGCCTGCCATGCCATGGCGAGCGCCATGAGAAATGACTAACTTAGTATAGTGTTGCTGCCGTACTTCTATGTGTATCGTTATTGACTCCGAGCGTGAGTTGTGCTGGCCCCAAATAACACGGGACAGACAAGGTGAAGATAATAATGACACAAAATGTCAGTTCCCAGTAACAATTTGACATGTTCCATTAGAATCTTCCATGGCCCACATTCGGGTGATTTTCCGATGGTAATAAGATCATCGTTAACGATTGCAATTAACACCAGTTACCTTTGAAATCCGTAATTCAACAATTAGTACAGGTAGCTACTTAGCTTCCTAATTAGATCTGGTAGTCAGGCTCTATACGGTGTGGATTATTGAATATTATTTAAAAATCAGCATTTTTTCCTGATTTTCTCGGTCTCAGATTGTGCTTGTGACAGTAGTTCAGATTCGCTGGCACTTAATTTTTGCCCAAGGTCTTATGATCAGGTAAAGCGATGCTTACCGCGGTTGATCCATGGATGTTGTTTTATTATATTAATAACTTATACAATATTGTATAGAATCAAGTTCTTCTAACTTAACAGACAGCAGTGCTGCTGGGGAGTTTGTTCCGCCACTTCTTCTTCCCAGCCAAAGCACTAGGAAGTGTCGAAGGGCGGCCGTTTTGGGGGGACTGTCTTATGTGACTTTGACGTTCAAAAAGTGCTGACTCTCAGCCTAGTTTGAATAACTGACTTTTGATTTTGATTTTGATGGGTGAACATTTTACAGTACCAAGACCCTCCGTGTTTCAGAAACACGGACCACAAGGTCTTAGCTGTCATTCGTAGATCTTTGACAGTCGTTACGGGTCGTCAGAAGCCCGAACGTCTGACAGTCGGTCTTACTAAAGGTTATCGTATTACCTCATTACTGGGTCCAGGTTAGACCGGCAGTGACTTCATGTAAAGTACTGGTATTGAGCTCTCACGGCACACGTCACTGCTGCACATCACTGTTGCACATGTTAACAACGGGTCGCAACGCAACGCATTTGCACACAAACATTTGCGGTGCGGTCCGCCTGTAGTGTGTGTTGGTTCATGGGAAATGTATTAAAGTAATAAAAGGCAAACGCACACAGTTTATCACAGCCGAAAGAATCAAATTTTAGAATTACTTGTATGAAATCCTATGAAACCTCTCTCATTCTTCCGTCCGGAAACAGATGAGTCGCCCGAAGAATTCGGTTCACGGTAGTCCGCGTAATTTAACGCAAAGTTTAGCTGATGCAAATGATTATTATTCTGTAAAGCTATAGTTGTTACAGTCGCGAATCATATGTTAATCAACATATGATCGACTCTGACCTGCATATTGCAAAATAACGTAAGAAAATTTGAATACCGCGAATTACCATAGCGCATTCTCCTAAATACAACGCTGTCGATTTTTGGGCGCGGACAAGTGTGCATTTACCTAAAGGAGAATTTTTCCAATGTATGTTGCCGACGTCATATTATGTCATCACTTACTTATATATGTCATACATTCATGATAAAGCCTCATACTTTTTCTTGTGGATTAACCTGTAACCCTGACGTTGCGGATTAGTTTTTAGGTGAGTAACTACAACTATGAAGTGTTATTTTGTGTAAAATGCCTAAAAAAATATACCTACCAATTATCACGGCGTAAACATATTTTTCACGTAAACTTAATGTTGTTAGACATTATGACGTTGTTACGTCTTACCTACCGACGTTTGGTGGTGATGTGCCTAAAGTGGAAAACCTGCTGAGGTGGAGATTCACAAATGACTATGCCTGGACTGTAAATGAGTCCCACATACAATGAGGCGCTTAATATCCTATCCAGCGTGTCCTGTTGGCTGCAGTTGATGGACGCCATTGAAATTGTCAAGGTCGTAGGTAGACACTTTCTGGCCTGGCTGTGTATAGATTGCTATCGACAAGCTAAGTAAAAGAATAATTACTTGTTTCAAAGTAAGTAACAAGTAAGTCTTTAAAGAGACTTTGTTAATATCCATGGATGCACTAAGGCCAAGCGCACGATACAGCCGCAAGTGGCCACAGCGCAACACATTTTCATACAAAAACCTGCGGTGCGGTCCTCCTGTAAAGTGAATTGAAATTGACTTGTATGAAATCCTATGACCTCAACGTCGTTAATAGTTAAATATCACCCGTCTCCCCACTAGTCCTAATCTAGAATGAATATCCGGTACGACTCGCCATTCTTCCCTATCCTAAGGGCACGTCTACCCTACCATTACAGCGACCCCCGCAGTACTCTTTGATATGCAATGGTCTCTGCAGCACCATGAAACATGTGGCCTCAGGGGCTAGTGCAGATCTTAGAGTTCATTCGATTAATTAGTCTGACCAAACGATGCTGGAGTCGGTGCATATCTTAATGATATGCACCGACTCCAGCATCGTTTGGTCAGACGGATCGCCGGAAGAATACTTAAGGTTTTCTTAAAAGGGGAAGCGCTCGGATAGCTCCCGGAATTAAATGCAATGTATTGCTGATTCTAATTATAACAAATTCTAAATAGCCATATTATTCAGCTTGACTCTGACCTGCAAATTGCAAAAACGTAAGAAAAATTTAATTTCGCGGCTACCGAAATCAACACGATACAAAATTCGTTCGAATTTACATCACCGACGTCATTCATCATACGTATACATACTACAGTTCCGTGCGGTGCTGGACGTAAACAATAGTATCATCCTATTTCTTCCCGTGGCTGTCGTTAGAGCAGCAGTGTTCTCTATGCATTTTATCACCATACTGCGATCGCCTGCTAAGTGTGGAGATTATGGCAAATCTCCTCAAATTTGGGGAGGCCAATGTCCAGTAGTAGACGTCTTTCGGCTGAAATAACGATGATGATGATTTACATCTGATCGCCCAGAAGACGTTACGTATTTATTTTCAATTATTAAGGCTCGTTCAGACTAGCGCGACACGACGGTCGCGCGTGAATCGGCGATTTATATCCGGAGAACCATTTCTATGAAAACGCTCGCGACACTTCACACAGCGGCGACCTGTCGCGCCGCGTCGAGTAACGCGACAGCTTATTAGTACATTTTGTATGGCGTCGCCATACAAAATGTACTAAAAGTTGTCGCCCCGCTAAAAGGACATCGCGAGCGAATCGCGGGCGATTCGCGCACGAGTAGTCGCGCCAGTGTGAAAGGTGTTGCGTCGCGATATATCGCAGAGTCGCCTCCGCGACAGGTCGCGCGACATGTCGCGCCTGTCTGTACGAGCCTTTATTCTGTACCTGACCCGAAATCGTAACCCCGTCGCGGGTTAGATTAGGATCGTGAAAAAAATTATGTTATTTGTTCCGGATGTAACCCTCTTTCAAACCTGACCCGAAGTATTGTTCCTATCATAACCCGAATTGCGATATGGATAGAATATTTTAGATGGAAATCCTATCTATGCAGCAGGCAAGGTCTGTGTCACGGCTCTGCGGCACACCGGGTCTCCGGTGGTATCACGCGAGCTTATCTTCGCAGATGATTTTAATGCACACCACCGTAGCTTCGGTTTGCTGGCTGGCTCCACCGGCCAGCCTCAGCCGCGGCGGCGGGGGAAAAAGCTCCTCAACTCACGGGTCGCCTCGCCCCTCCGCGCCTACGCGGGTTTAAATAACACTCTAGGGGTAGGGCAGACAAGACTACGCGGAGTCGGTTTTGCAGCGATTCGTTTGTGTCACTAATTAAATATGCCTAATCAATTATTTTTTTTCAATACTGCCATCTCCATAGAATATCGCAATTCGGGTTATGATTGGAACGGTACGTCAGGTCAGGTTACGTTTGGAATAAATATTATCATTTTTTTCAAAATCCTAACCTGACCCGCGACCGTGTTAGGATTTCAGGTCAGGTTCGGAATACATCTTTATTTTCAAGTGTTTATCGAACACGTTGCGGATTTTATAGGTTACTACCTATAAAATCCGCAACGTGTTCGATGATAGAGGTCATCGATGAAGACTTATTTTCTGTATAGGAAACTACCTGTTTTTTTGTATATCAATGACTTAACTACCATTTCTGTACCCCCAATTATCATGGCGTAAACATACTTTTGACGTATATTATTGTTTGACATTTAATGACGAAGAAACCGTCTGACGTTTCATTGGTGCCTATGTAGGCAAATACACGGAGCAATTATGAAACAAATATGTAATATAGGTTTGACTAGGATACTTAGGTCATTTTCCTACTTTATTTAAATAGGTATGTAATATTGGTAGATATTATAATATTAGGTAGCTCTATCACCGCAGTGTGTAAAACCAACTATGATATCTATTAGGGGACACATGGTTAGGCCGCGTCCTAACCGAATACGACAGCTGAACGAGTACACGATCGTTGCAATCGTTTGTTTGTATTACGACTTGTTGGGAGATACATAAATATATCTGTCAAAAATACCTCGAGTTTCCATACAAATCTGACAAGTTTTAGATATTTGATTGTTACTGAGATTAGACTGCGACTAGATCTAGGACTCGTAGGACGTCCTCTCTCGGCTTTTCCACTCACCTTGGAAATACCTTTGTTAGTCGCCTTTCATTCATCCTCTCAACACGACCAGACCATCTAGGCATACTGTTTTCATTTTTGTGACTTTGTCGCCCAGGGGTCATTCTCTTCATTCCTTAGTATCAGACTGAGGCCTCGTCCTCCCTATCACAACACAACCCCATGCCCTGCATGGAGGCCTTAATTCATTAAGGCATTTATAACATAGCCCGGTATAGCAGCCGTCACCTGCCGGTGAACTGCTATTGCCATCGATTAAAAAAGGTTTCCCTAATAAGGGGTTGCAACAACCACCGTCGGCCATCATGAAACCACCTGATGGAAACTAAACCCTCAAAAGAGAAGAGGTTGCGATGCGAAAGAAGGCTAGAGCTTGGGTCCTATACCTGTCCTGGCGTGAGGGCTATAAAATCCCTGGGCAATCAGTATTACAACCTACCTTGTATCCTGGCTTACCTTCGCAAGACGCCCACCTGAGCAATAATAACATTCAAGCCTTTAATATTTTTAGCCTTTCCCCAAACTTTTTTTAGTCGACCCCGTACGGTCGACTTCCAGTCAAAGCGGATGCAGCTAAATACCAATATTTTACACGGAGCAGCTGCCCATCTGATCTCCACAACCCAGTTACTGAATAAATACATTCAAATTATCGTGACCACATCAGCCGACGAGGTAGCCTTCTGATTCTGGTGATATAATAACGCCAGAAAATTAACAAACCACAAGAAAGTAAATCCTAAAGGCTAACGCAGATTGGACCGCAACGCATTACAAAAATCCTGCTTCATCACCTTCGTACATTTTCCATGAAGCAACGCACACTACAGTACACTAATTACGTAACACACGATCAATAACAAACTAATTACGTAACACACGATCAATAACAAACTAATTACGTAACACACGATCAATAACAAACTGGATCTTTTTGAAGGAAATAGCGAATCCGTTGCTTCATATCATTCAAATCAACTCAATCAAATCAAATCAGCTATAAAATTTACTTGATGTATTATTATAAACAAATAAAGCTTATTTGACATGTATTTATAGGGAAATGGATATTATGAAGTATATTATGAATTTATTTTTAAAAAATAATAATGAGCAAAATTACCCATGTTCTTGGTTATCTTTGCTCCTAGAAATAGTTTCTATGTAATCTCCATTGTTAAAGCAGTTGGAGCAAATTAATGCTTTCGTAATTCAAACTGCTCCAGTTATAAATATGTAACACATAATAATGGATGATATAAATTGATGAGATATGGATATGATATGAGACATTCACAATTTAATGAAATGTTGCAATATTTTCAACGTAGAATTGACGAAAACATTTTACAGAACAGGAGCATAGTTACCCGTAGAGGAGCAAAGTAGGACAAAATAATAATAATAATAATAATAATATTCCACAACTATCACACAACGCCATCTAGTCCCAAGCTAAGCAGAGCTTGTGTTATGGGTACTAGACAACTGATAAACATACTTATATATTTCTAAATACATACATATTATAGATAAATTACACCCAGACACAGAACAAATGATCGTGCTCACCACACAAACATTTGTCCTGGGTGGGAATCGAACCCACGACCTCCGGCATAGCAGTCAGGGTCACTAACCACTAGACCAACAGGCCTGTCAAAAATTACGGTGTTCAAAAAGTTGGTGTACTCAACAACGTAAATAACGCAATGAATATTGTTGAACTGTCAAAATCAGAGCCCCATGAGAAGAGGGCTTGAAAGTATGTATGTCACATCACATAATGAGCCTATCATATTCCCATTGCTGCGACCTACGCCTCTCTGTGAGAAGGAGTGGGCCGTAATCCACCACGCCATTGGTTAATGTCATCTTCGAATTTTTGGTTCTAGGACATGCCGGTTTCCTCACGATATTTTCCTTCACCGTTTTGAGAGCAGTTGTGATGAAATAATATACACAAATTAAAGCGCCTGAGAGCAATGGTGGCCCAGTGGAAACGGTCGCGACTTTGATTTGGTGGTCATAGGTTCAAATCCAGACAGGTAATTTACTTATTACCCACGTGGTGGATTATGACCCACTTTTTCTCACCGCTAGGAAGCCTGTGTGCCAGCAGCACCTATTTGGGTTCGAATCCAAGACCTAACATCGTAAGTAGCGGCCATTACGACTGGGCCACCACTGTATGTACTTACACGTCTGCATCTTGAGCAAACGTGACGATCAATGTCCATACCTTCTTTATTTCAGAATCGGCGTCCGCCCTGCTTTGAGTATCGCGCCCCTCAATAAACTCCAATAATAAGCTATTAGAGTTTACTCTTTTTTTTTTGTTGGATGGGAAATCATCAAATGACTTCTCCCGCTCTGAGCGGAGCGGGAGGGTATGTCAGACTTTTACTGACTAAAACCCACCCGTGTTCCTTCAGTTGCCCATGTGCCAGGGTCACGGTATCTCTTTCGAACAATCTCGCGACCCTGGCAGGCATCGGTCCTAGCAGACCCCTTCAGTTTTGCTGACATCTTTTTGAGGCGCGCGTGGAACAATACGCGTCGTCGACCCGAGCTTGGTCCTTACCGGGCGGCGAGCTACCAATTGCTCACCGCCCGCAAGCTCGCGCAGAGTTTACATTTGCCGAAGCCCGGGGTAGGAAAATTTATGGGCAGTAAAATCAAACCGCCTCCGTTACGTTATGCATTATGTTATGTAAACTAAATATTTTATAATCGTTCATAAGAAGTAAACTCGAGTCGTGCGTCGGAGCTGACACACACACTATTATTATTTACGTACATAAAATACCAATGTTTGTATATAGGCAGTTTAACGTAGATATCAAATAACTAACTCGGTTTTTTCACAGATTTTCCGCCTAATTCTTAGTAGTTACGTGCTTCGCGTGCTTTATTGTTACGTGTGACCGCTATGACGTCAAACGAGGACCTACTGGATCTACAATCAAAGTGAGCCCAATTCCATTTAAAGAAACCGGCCAAGTGCGAGTCGGACTCGCGCACCGAGGGTTCCGTACAAACCTGCAGGTATTCACGGTTTATGCATAAGGTTTATGTTTATGAAATTAAATGTTTTTTTTTTTTAATTTTTATATTTGAGTTGACTGAATGAAAGGTAAATTGTGGTTTACGATTTATGACGTATTAAAAAAAACTACTTACTAGATCTCGTTCAAACCAATTTTCGGTGGTAGTTTACATGGTAATGTACATCATATATTTTTTTTAGTTTAATCATTCCCTTATTTTAGAAGTTACTTGACACACATTTTACCACTTTGGAAGTGTCTCTCGCGCAAACTATTCAGTTTAGAAAAAAATGATATTAGAAACCTCAATATCATTTTTGAAGACCTATCCATAGATACCCCATACGTATGGGTTTGATGAAAAAAAAAAATTGAGTTTCAGTTCTATGTATGGGGAACCCCAAATATTATTGTTTTTATTTTTATTTTGTGTGAAAATCTTAATGCGGTTTACAGAATACATCTACTTAACAAGTTTCAACAGCATAGGTCTCATAGTTTCGGAAAAAAATGGCTGTGACATACTTGGACAGACAGACGGACATGACGAATCTATAAGGGTTCCGTTTTTTGCCATTTGGCAATGGAACCCTAAAAAGGATGTAAAGATATAACAATACAGGGTCAAATTAAACTAGCTGCCAATGCTTTACCCCCGTTTTGGGTTATTGGGTATCGGTATCGAAAACTAATGAAGTAATGACAAAAAAAAGAAACTGGTTTTTCTTAATTTCAAGTTTCTTCAAGACTTAAAATAACACTGACATTTACTTTAACGTAACCAATTGACTGGTATGTTATGATTTCTGAAAATTCGTAAAAAATATCTAGGTATGTTCCACGAAAAATTACAAAAACCACCACCGCCAAAGCCATCCATTTTTTTTATTGTGTTTGTTTTTCGTTCCGTTTGTATTCCATACCGATACCCAACACGTGGTTAAAGTATTGCCAGATAATTTTATTTGACCCTGTATTGAGAGAAATAAGAAAGCTGGGTAAGTTTTTTCTTATCCGCCTATATGGATGCCTTCTGTTGTCAATGATTTGGGACCGTACTTGTAAATAAACTAGTAATAAATCTGGGTACTTTTCTGATATGGAGGAGTTCCTACCTGCGACACATTTGTGTTAGCATTCCCATCTTTTTTACACAAAATCCTTGTTCGTAACTCCTCCCTCTGCGAGTGCGGGTTGGAAGACCCAGGGATCTCATTTTTTTTCTAATGTTCCATCAGCTTCCCACGTCCCTAACTTTAAGATCCCTCTTCCTCTTAACTACCCCTTTCTTTCAACATTTTCCTCTCCAGAACTACTCGTGGCGCGTTGGTTTTTATCCGTCACAATAATATAAAGTTATGATTTGTTTCCCGATATATTGTGTCTGTGGATGTGGTACCTATGTTTAGTGTTCTATTAATTATAATATCAATATATAATATACATTAATACATTAAGCAAAATCTTTGTAATTCTTGCGGCCTAGCCCGTGTTACGAAAATTACGCAGACGGATGAGTATGAAATGTGGTAAAGTTAAAGTGTCTATGGAGGAGAGCAGAAAACTAATTATTTTTTATTATTGTGCATTAAAAATTTAAATGAATAATGGTCGAATTTCTACCACTAAGTGACCCTTGTAATACGAGTTTATATAATGATATCCTTTTGTTTGTTTCAGTCCAGTACTAACCCCAAAAGATCTACAATAAGTTCCAGTCTTCGAAGATATTATCGTCCTATTTCTATATAATTTAAACAATACACATTTTCTATTCCGATTTCCTTTAGACATTGGTGGAATGGTAGAATTCGGCATTGCTTGGCAAAAAAAAAATGAATGGATTAAAGGCCTATGTCATTTTGCATTTTGATTAAGTAGGTTCTTATTGAGTATTGTGTCCTGTGTCCTGTGAGAGGATGTGGGCTGTGACGGGACTGGCCAGGCTGTGGCGTGGTACAGGGCGCAGGTTGCGGCGAGCGCGTGACGTCACTCGCGCCACCGAGTTATATTGGTGCGCGGACAGATCCGCGCGCTCATTCGATCGTCAGCGCGCGCGCCGCGCACCTCGCGTCACCTGGACCACCACTAGTGCTACAAGCGCGAACTTTCAAATACTAACCACTCATTTATTTACTGTGTGAACTGACTGTTCTGTGACAAAATGCCGAAGAATATCCTCGCCGAGATGGGGTCCCAAGTGGGCCTCACTCCCCGGCAGAATAAGAAGGTAAGTCTTTCAAATATCTTAATGTTAGAAATATGCGATGGCGCTTTTTTTTTTTTTTGAAAATCTGCGAATTTGTCTAGTAACGTTACGTTTTGTAGCGATTACATGCGATAGGTATTTCGAGATATCCGAGCCGAATGAATGGCTAGTCGAAGCTCATGGCCGGACTAAAATAAACCCTACTAGCGCGTCATATTGCTAGTTACAATGTCAATACCGCTTACCCTCGGCTACTGAGGCACGGCGCGGGCGCACAAGGAGCGCACACGCGTTTTCCCAAACTACCCTCCAGTTATGTTCTTCCTTTTAGAAGAAAAAAAAAAATTGATTTATAACGCGTAAAATAATTATTTCTTGCGATAAATTATTCTTTCAGTGGGCACCGAAGTATTTCGTAATACTTGACGCTCAGAAAATCTATAGGTACCTACTTACGCCATGGAAAAAAACTAATTAGAAAAAAAAGTAAAGCTGTAAAATCACCTATTTATCAATTACCGAAAGATACTTATACGATCTCAAACTGACTTCGAGCTCTTTAAAAGAGCTAACTGAAATTGGCCGTTCGCCAGATATTCACGTATTTAACAAAAAAATGTAGATAATGTTGATGTCTATCTCTGTATTATGGAATATGTAGCAGATCAGTAAAATATAAAAGTATTGAAGGTCGCCGCTGTTTACCATCGTACAGTCGGCCGCGAGTTCACGTCTACTATCAAAGTGTAGCGGATTTCACCAATGTGCAATGTAACTGAATGCGATAGGCACATCTAAACTTTTAATTAAAGTCCAAATTTTCCGCCGAAAACAAAAACGAAAAAGAAGCTTCGGCTTTAGTCTTATTTTCGGCCGAAAGCAAAAATGATTTAGACATAAAAATATTTCCGTTGAACCTCCACTGAAATCTTGTTACTTAATTTTGTTTACGCCGAGCGAGAGCAAAAATAGGCTTTAAAAGAAAAAACCGTTTAATAAAACGCGAACTCCATTAGAGGGTACATATAACTTATGTTGTATTTCTTGTTGTAATTTTTCGATTTTGGCCAAAGCTGCGGCTAGTTTATTTTTTTGGCCTAAAAAGAAAACGAATCTTCGGTCGGCCACTACTTGTAACAATAAATGTGGAAAATGTCGTTTGTTTAACTCATGTGTATTAACTCACTCTGTAGCCCAAATTTTGTTTAATACTATTATGTGTAGGCAACCGTATATTTTCCTATTTAACTTTATATTACTTAGGTAAATAAAAATGAAATGCTAGTCGTTGGTGAGAGCTAGAGCTAGCATCACTAGAGTACGGCTGTATGACATTTAAGGAAAGAAAACTTAAAACTTATCCGGAAAATATTCAAATTCGGAAAAACTGAACTTGCGTTGGGTTTCGTATCCTAAGAGTAGCCAACGGAACCCCATTACTAAGCCTCCACTGTTTATCCGTCCGTCAGCTTGATCCGCCATAGGTAGTTGACATTTTCACAGAATATAATAGACATTCTTCTTCTGTTACCGCTATAATAACAAATAAAAATTAAAGGGATAATATACAAGAAATGTGTCATTTTTCGGCGTTTTTTTTTGCTTTGTGGTCTGGAACCCATAGTGTGCGAAGCCGGCTTGCACTCGACCTGTTTTTATATGATATTTGGACAGGTCTGTCGCGTCAGTCAGTATAAAATAAAATTAAAATAAACCGCGTTCAGCTTTCAGTGACAATATGCCGTTGATACAGCTGTTGGATGGTGCCGTAACAATGAATCGGACAGTTCTTGTATGTTCAGATATGCTGATCAGTTCCATCGTTGAAAATCACCCTTAGAACGCATGTTAGATCGAACTGTGAACGTTTTTTTATTTTTATTTATATAAACATACACTAAAAGTTTTCTCGTTCGAGTTAACCTATAAAATTTCCCTGATAGCAGCTGTTTTGTATTTTTAGATAACAAGAAACTATGATTGTAACTTTACAATCCATTTTTCGTTTTTCATGTAAGTAATTAGTAACTACTTAACATTGTTTTTCTTTTAAACTTGCGTTAATATTGTTGGTATGTAGGTAAATTACAAAGTATCGAGTAAAATTTTATCATCATCATCACAGCCAACTTCACCCACTGCCCGCATAGGCGTGTTTTCCTTGTGCCAATCCCCACGCTCCTCTGCCAACCTCATCAAGGTTCTACCCACGATAGTAACAATATCGTTCGCTCATCTCGTCGCCGTTAAACCGACGCTTCGTCTTCCAGTCCTTGGACGTTTTGCACTTACCAACCAAGACAGGTTTTAGTAAGAAACAGAAATGCGTGTATTGACATTAGAGCAAAAAAAAAAAACGAAAAGTATAGAACAACAGAAAACAATTATTGTTATTCCTAAACTAACTCAGTTCAGCATAGTGTCAGATGAAAACACAAGGTGTGTACCGCTTCTCGCTGATTTTCAGCTGCACCCTACGAGTGCATACGTTAGCATAATAAACACGTGGGGAGGTGTGTCCGTGATAACAAATTCAGAGAACAAATAAAATGTGTCAAACAGTTTAACGGTGCGATGGCTACGTTTAGCTAATGTCATCATCATCATCATCAGCCTATAGCAGTCCACTGCTGGACATAGGCCTCCCCAATTGCACGCCATTTAGCTCGATTTTCGGCAACTCTCATCCAGCTGCTACCAGCCACCCTGCGAAGATCGTCGCTCCACCTAGCCTGAGGGCGTCCTACCTTACGTTTGCCGATTCGCGGTCTCCACTCAAGAACACGTCTACCCCAACGGTCATCGGTTCGACGGCTAATGTGGCCGGCCCATTGCCACTTCAGCTTGCTAATCCTATGAGCTATGTCGACAACTTTGGTTCTCTGCCGGATCACCTCATTCCGGATTCTGTCCCTCAGAGATACTCCAAGCATCGCTCGTTCCATAGCTCGCTGAGCGACTTTAAATTTTTGGACCAGCCGTACCGTGAGTGTCCACGTTTCGGCTCCGTAGGTCATAACAGGTAGGACGCACTGGTTGAAGACTTTCGTCTTTAGGCTCTGTGGAATACGCGACGAGAAGACTCGACGAAGCTTCCCAAATGCTGCCCAGCCCAGCTGAATTCTCCTGTTAGCCTCCTTCTCAAGGTTGTTCTTACCAAACTGCAGAGTTTGCCCGAGGTAAACGTATTCTCGAACAACCTTGAGAGCGCCGCCATTGACCGCAATCGGTCCCGGAGTTGCGTGATCGTTGAACATAACCTGTGTTTTGTCCAAGTTCATCCGGAGACCAATGCGTACAGAAGAATCAACTAGGCCGTCCAGCATCTGCTGCAAGTCCTGCAGCGATTCCGCCAGCTAATGTACCCACACTTATTTAATAATCATGCCAGGCTTTTGCCACGGTACACAAGTAAAAAGGTGATGTGATAATGATAACGACGTATAGACGCTGATGAATTAGAGAACCCCAAAAAGACCAATCTGAATATTTTTGCAAACTTTGATTTGAGTAGGCATTTTAATAACACTGCGTATTGTCCTGTACTGCCTTTGTTAGAAAAATAACCATTAAAAAAAAACGAATGAGATCTCCTATATCACGGTGAGACAAAAGGGGAAATATTAATTGCTGATTCATTAAAATATATTTTCTAATTAAATGAATAATAGAGAATCGCAAGCTCTATAATCGATAAGCTCGCAAGAAATACGTACATAAATATTAAGCACTTCTCCAATGGAAAACATTAAAAACGAAATTCCTGAGCACTAAATATTAATCTATTTCTAAAACCTATTTATTACGAGCTTGTGTTTCTCTCTTTATTCAGTAAACTAATAGAAAATAAACATAAACACTGAAGAGTCATGAGCTAAAATAGTGCGTAAGAAATATTTGAAATAACAACGTGTGAGCAAACCGAGGATTTTATTCATAGGAAGGCAAGTTTTCAGGTATAAGGGATCTTATTACTCTAACCACCACTTTTTATGGTGGGTGGGAAATCATCAAATGACGTCTTGCGCTCTGGGCGTGTCAGACTTTTACTGACTAAAACTCACCCGTATTCCTTCAGTTGCCCCTTTCGAATAAATCTCGCGACCCTGGCAGTTTTAACTACCACTTGGTACATCTGGCTAAAAACCTATTCAATCATATTAAAAAAAAAAACATAAGGTATGATATGTTTTTGAAATTAGAACCTAACGAAAATCGAAATACCAACAGTTCCAGCCCTCTGATAAGTTTTGCTTTTTGTATTAAGAACTGTACCCAAATCGAAATAAGGTTGGAAATAAAAAATCTAGCTCAGAGCTTCAGGCTAGTACAGAAGCTAGGTCGCGTTATGTAACTAGACGAATTGTGATTGGTCAACGAAATTACAACGATCAGTCATGTTAGTTCATAGTTGATTTGACATGAGATTAGTTATATTGGTCTAAATTGGCATTTAGAAACAAGGGGGAGCTATTCCACGGGTCACCTACTTAACTCATCTTTGCCTCATTGGTAATAAGTTCCAACCGCTGAGCATGGGGTCCTGGGTCCGATTCCGTCATGACAGTTTTATTGGCTTTTTTCATCTGGAATTTCTCTGTACCAGCCTGGAGTTTAGATTTGTACCCGGTTAATGGTCTAGCCCACTTACATGGCAAATTATGGGTGTCCTATAGGAACACGTCTGCCAAAAAAGCGCGATATTATTTTATGTAGGTGATATACCTACACAATTAACAGTCACAACAAAAACTACGCACATACACACACACACGCGCGCGCGAACATATTATGGTAAAGCAATAAAGATATTGAATATTGAAACTAGACGAATAAGTCGACATACACACGGACGTAATAAAATCGCGGCACGGTTTTTCACTGGATTTTCAACTTTGAATCGAACAATGAGGAGTCATAGCGCGTCGAAAAAACAAATTGATCGATTATCAAGTCTCGGCGAAAACATCCCGCCGCAATTTAGGCGCTCCACCCACTGCACCGCGCCCCGTCACGTAGCGCGGGAT
The DNA here is from genome assembly GCA_947507805.1 of Aporophyla nigra. Taxonomy (NCBI): domain Eukaryota; kingdom Metazoa; phylum Arthropoda; class Insecta; order Lepidoptera; family Noctuidae; genus Aporophyla; species Aporophyla nigra. Next base: position 2,474,268 of record OX382291.1, on the reverse strand, counting down.
GGCAGATTTTACCATTGTATGCAAGTATCTCAATTTATATAAAAATCACGCCTAGCACAACACACTGCCGACGCGGAAATGCGCGGGAAGGCGCCCCGAACGCTATACGTCGCTCCGCGCACCGCGGCGGGACGCATCTTCAGTGGGTGAACCGCCTTAACTACGTCCCTCCGTGTGCATGTGCCTTATTTACGCAAATAATTTTTTTTTTCTTTTTTTTGTGAATATCAACTAAGCGACTCGCTGCAAGCTTACAGAATACGTTTTCTACTCGACTGCAGCGCATAATTGAATACATTAATTCTAGCCTTGTTTGAGGAGAATTCACAAGTACTTAGCGTGGTCACAGCATGTCATGGTCGACACGCTAGCCACCTTCAAAACTATTTGCAATTTTAATGGCTTCTCATCCGACTAAAACATAAAAACCTTTTATAAAGTATAGCTAGCTGCTGCTAGCTGTCGCCATCATCATTCCCCAAACACGTCCACTGCTGGACTACGGAATTACGACCGGTCCTGCTGCCCGCATCCATTCGATTCCAGCGTTTCTTCCATAGGTCTTCGGTCCATCTTGCGAGAGCTCACTTTCTTCCTCAACGAAGACGGACAGAAATAGATGCTCTCTCTAAACGGTATTAGTGTTGATAAGGAAGGAAAACCGAAAGGAAAACAGTGGCCTTATGCACCATTTTATCCAGACAAAGTATTTATGTGAGGTTTATTAGCATTAACAGCCTATAATGTTCCCTCAGCTAGGACAAGCTTCCTCTATGTTAGCTAGAGTTAAATAGGATGGATGAAGTAGGAATATTATCATACTTAAAATAGGTGATGTGAAATTTGAAATGAAATTTGAAATTTGATTTGAAATGTGTGAAAGATGAAACGTGTAGAAAGGGCGTGACTATTGAAATTAAACTAAAAGGTGCACCTACATAAGTAATAGAAAATGTGCATTCTAAGATGCAACACACGTATTAAATATCATCTGTGACGTTATTTCCCGTTTTGGAAACATGTTTCAACTAGGACATACAGACATGAATAAACGTCGAAAATGTCATCAGAAAAAAGAACATAAAGTATTAAAACAAACCGCACTTGCAACAACTTTATTAGAAAAATAAAAGGACACCTTTATAACAAAGTATGCAAACCTAGTGGATTATTGCGTTACCCACTAAATGTCTTTCATTTTTAAAGTACAACAACATTTAGTGCGTTACTTACATTGTTGAGCAGACAATCTTTTAATTAATTTATTCTTTAATTCAGATTGTGACAGATAGTTTGTAACGAAATCTAGGTTCTACATTCATTTAATAGTAGGCATATTATAAACTGGTTATTCCTTGCCCAACATTAACGAAAAAAAAAAATCGCCTCATTTAAATGAAAATTGTGTCAACATAAATTGAATGTTAATTTTTGCAAATTTATTCAGGAAGTCACGTGTTTGCCTCGAGATAACGATTCCAAGCAGAACACAGACAGCGCGATGAATCTTTAATTTGTAAGGCGTTAATTAAGTGACGTAGCGAGCTGATGGAACAAGCGCTAAGCACCCTAACTGCCAGGTCACAAGTCCGAACTAACGCCATCCTTGTCTGAACTTCGTTTTCTTGGTAACCTTTTAATTCAGCTGAAGTCATTTACCACCCAATTTTGCTCGAACACAAGAAAATGTTCTTAAAGAATTTTTCAGTCACTAGGTACATAAGAAAACCTGAACAGGCTTTATGATAACATTGCTAAATGATAACAGTTGCAAGGTTAAGCTACGTTTACCGCGGTTGGTTCTTGGAAGGGTGATCTTTTATTACCTCAGAAACTATGTTAAGCCTTTGGTCCCGACTGTAATTCGTAGATCTTTGGCAGTCGTTACGGGTCGACAAATATGTGTACGGATTTAGTTGTGCAAACGAGTTTCAGTTTTGGTCTTGGCTGTTATTTTTGTCCTGGCTGTCATTCATCTTTGACAGTCCTTACGGGTAGTCAGAAGCCAAGTCGGACACCAAGTCTCTACCAAGATATGGTTAAAGAAATTTATTTTTTCTCAATAATAAATTACAAATATTTCACTTACTCGAGAACTATTTGAAAACAACTTAAAATATTAACAAACTTTGACAATTAAACTATGCAGATATTGGTTTTCATTATATCAGACCTTTAAAGTTCATAAATAAAAATTATATAAATGTTTAATGTCGTGCACAAATTACATTAACAAACACAAAAACTTGAAATATTTCGATCCACCCGCAAAAGAAGTAATTATCAAATAGGTATTCATTAGGAATGCGAACCCGGTGCCACTACAAAGCAACACAGCAGTAGGACAAGTATGTTTAAGGTAATAGTGTTTTATCATTTAAAATGTGAGTTTTTAATTTAGTTTAAAATATCAAACGAGTTCGCATTCTTTACCTCTTTAGGTACCTTATTATATTATTGTACACCCGCAAAAATAATTGTTCTCTCTCCATTGACTGTTTGCACTCTTGGTAGTAAAATGTGGTCCTTTCTACGACTGCTACAATTATGTACTTGATGTATTTTTGTGAAGTGTATTTGTGTGTGAATGGATTTGTGTAGAATTCTTCTTATTAGTAATATGCATGGAGGTGTTTAATGTTCATGAGTTTGGTTTCTAGTAAATTTAAATTGTAAGATATAATATAGTGTTACCCAGTAACTGAGTTGTGCAGGTCAAGTAGGCAGTCGATCCGTGTAAAATACTGTTATTCAGTATGCATCCGGTTAGATTGGAAGGCGATCTCAACATATTTGGAATAAGGTTCGGTGGCAGGAAAGGCAGACATTTGGAAAACCGTAGTACTTTTCTATGGAAATTGTATAGAAACAGTAAGCACTATTTAGTGCGTGGGTGCAGAAAATAGCTTATATTATAAGAATGTGAATTACGTGTACACATTTGCTCACGTGTTTAGGAAAAGCTTTATGCACCAGTGGGATTAAAACAACAGTCCAGCAGAAATCGTAATTGTTTGAATTTGACCATCCTGTATGTATGTAGTTACTTACCTATGTATACGAATCAGCGACATATTGGAACCGAAATAAAAACTCGAAAGTGAAAAACACCTTTTTTGAAATAATGTTAATTGTTTGATTCGATACGCTTCCGGTCGAACATCAATGAATGTTATCGTAGAAGTCCTATAGGTTCGAAAGAGTTACCGCAGCCCTGGCATATAGGCAACTATAGGAACATGGGTGAGTTTTAGTCCATAAAAGTCTAACACGCTCTCCCGCTCCGCCCAGAGCGGGAGACGTTATTGGATGATAACCTACAAAAAAAAAGGAATCTTATAGGTAAATGCTGCTCACAAATCCATAACCTGAAAGTTTGGTGAGTTAAAAAAAAAAAATTAATTATTGAAACGATACCCTGTCGAATGCTTGCAAATAGGCATGTCATCATCATCATCATTTCAGCCGTAAGACGTCCACTGCTGGACTTAGGCGTCCCCCAATTTGGGGGGCTTTGCCATACTCACCACGCTTGGCAGGCGGGTTGGCGATCGCAGTATGGTGGTAAAATGCATAGATAACGCTGCTGCCAATTCTCTAGTAAGTCCCTTAGTCGCCTTTTACGACACCCACGGGAAGAAATGGGGTGGTGTTATTCTTTACGTCTGGCACCACACGGTACGGTATGTAGTAATTATAAACCGTTGAGCTGCTCGATCTATAAAACTGTCTAGTTTTTCATTCTCACTCGGCATTTACAATCTCAAAATTATAGGTAGGTATAATAAGCAAAGAACTTCGCAAGTTTCGATAACATACCAGCTACAGGGAAAAACATCAATAAAAATGATCGTAGGTATTTATATTATTTAGATATATATGTACATATATCTCACCATAATAAACTTTAATGACGCTCTCAAAAAGGAATACCTAATACTCTTAAAACTAACGATGTCGTGTTCAGCTCTGAATAATATAAATTAGTAATAAACATATCGTAAACTAGCTCACTAATATAGAGAGAGACTTTAAACACGTGATACATTACAGTACAAAAATATAATACATGTGCAAATAGTTTAAAAATAATTCCGTCTGTCTGTCGACTTGGGGCTTAAACATTCTGGCAATATTTTCTCTACTATTGAAACAATAAGTCACGTTTTTCAGGCACGTTATCTGCCGTATTACCATACGTCGTGTCGGATCCACCTGATCCGGCCGGCAGGGCGCCAACACGGGCTGCCAAACAAAACAGATGCGCAGGAGTAGACTAAAGTTGAGAAGCTGTGATGGATAGCTGATCACGACTTGTTAACGGTAGACTTCAGACCGAATAGTTTCTGGTGGCCAGTTACAAAGGAATCGTGGCTTAATAATATCAGCCACATGACAAATCGAAGGTTGATTACATATCGAAAACCTACGGACCTCGGAAGCAGTCGATCCTGGTTTTTGCCAGTATTTTTTTTTACAGTCGTTACTAGTCGTCAGAACCCTGAAAGTCTGACAATCAGCCTTAGCAAGGGGTATTGTATTACTGTTTAACTTGGTTGTGAAGAACAGATAGGCAGTAGCTCCATGTAAATACAGGTATTCAGCTGCATCTGGTTGGAAGCCGACCCCAACATATATCCACGGGAATAGGCTAAGCAAAAGTTTAAATATACAGTGTTTGACAAAACCCAAACATGAATTATGTAGGTGATGTATACAAAAACGTCGACCGCAAGAAGACACTAAAGCGAAAATGAAGTACCTAATAGAGCGGCAGGTAGGCGATGCACATGACACGACGGGGTGGGTCGAGGGAAAATTTCACGCGAATGAAGTTGCGAGCAGAAACTAGTTATTTATAAAATAAGATGAGTTCGGTTGTTCTTATTTGATTACTCTGAGAAGAAAGACCGAAACGAACTTTGAGGTACCTACAGTCTCTTTTACAGTCCAGACATTATCTTGGTCAGATCATGTGAGGACGATCCTGATGTCTGAAATGGTACATTGAGGAAAGAAACACACAAGTTTAAGTGAACCACTCCGGCACCCTCACCTGATACACAAAATCTTCGCGAATAGTTAATAGTACAGTACGCCAAGTGAATTCAATGGCATAACAATTTGTTCAGGGTTTATTTTCAAGTGGTCCTAGAGATAGCGAGGCGTCGCGCCATCGGAATGCTATCAACAAACAAAATAATACAATAGGGAAGATTAATGAACTGACGGACTGACGGAACGGAGGAAGCTAGGTGACATATGTGTTAGTGTACCTAAGTTCCAAATGAAAACGTATTTTTTTTTCTTACCTAATGTAGGGCTTTGATTTTTTACCGAAAGTATAGGTAACAGAAGTGACGGGACCCATATGTGCCATAATTTTTACCCTTTCTAGAAATGGCAATGCACACATAGGGCCAGTTCAGACAGAACGAAATATATGCTCGAGGAAGTTATTGACTCCATTGAAAATAGGACCGTATAATCATAGCCTTAAGTATTGTACATAGAAAAACAAAAGGAAATGAGTCTCAAGCATGTTCGATGAATCTTCTTAGAATCTTTGACAGTTCACCTTGGGAGGTTAAAGAGTCAAAAGCGTGTCAATCGAGTGCCGTGTTTTAAATTCTATTTTACGCGCTAAAACGAAAACCATATAGTGCATTATACTGTGACGTGACCCTACAAACTACCTACGTGATAGTGAAAACAGAAATATAAAATTATAATTGGTTATCGATTAAAACACAAAACAAACACTAAAGTTTTAAATAACGGACATAAAAGAAAAAACACTGTGTCATCTAATTGGAAAGGATCGCGTTCTGTGTTGATCTGTGTCGCTCTGTGTCACTGAGTCATAGCACGGCGACTGACCGGTGCGTTGGCCCCGCCCACTACACACGGTGTCGCATAGTGTCCAGCTGTTGGAAAGGATCGCGTTCTGTGTGCTACTGTGTCATCGTTTCCCCTGCTTGCTTTGTGACCGTAGCGCGAGCGCAGAATCAACCATATCAATAATGTCGTTGCAGCGCACGCCTCCATCAACCCTGTCTACTCCTCTCAGTCATACGCAGTCCGAATCTGACTTAATTTACACCGCCATGCAAGAAAGTGACTCCATTGTAAACACGAAACGTAACAACAAACGCCTACGTTCAGACGAACCCCTTTCACCCAGAGATCAGGCGCAGCAGGATCTGAAGCACGAAATAATGGCGATGTTAAATAACTGGAAGGCTGATTTTGACTCAAAACTAACTGATATGTTCACAAAACAAAACAATCTTATATCAAAACTCTCCAACGAAATATCTGAACTGAGGTTACAAAATTCCACCATGCAAAAATCTTTAGAAGACGCAGATAACTCAATGAAATTTATTAATAAGCAGTACGAAGACATCAAAGCGGGGGTCGAAAAATTGGACAGCGAACACTTGACCCAGCGTAAATGTATTGAAAACCTGGAAAGGAAGCTAGTAGATCTAAATCTAAAATCCAGATCATCCAGTATAGAAATAAGAAATATCCCAATGGTTGAAAATGAAACAAGTACCGACCTTTCTAACATTGTATGCAAGATTGGCCAGGCTATTGGGTCGGTGACAACAGCATCGGATCTTCGGGATATTTATCGCATACCTGGTAAGCCTGACACTATTCGCCCAATCGTTGCGGAGTTCCAAACCGTGCAGTTAAAACAAGAAACTATAGCCGCAGTGCGAGCATTCAACAAAAACAGCACGACAACAGAAAACAAACTCAACACCGAAATTATTGGTATCTCTGGTAAACGGCAACCAGTTTATGTTAGTGATCACCTCCCGGCAAGCTCAAAGAAACTATTTCACCTGTCAAAGGAATTTGCAAAACAATATGGTTTCCAATTTTGTTGGTCTTCGAATGGTAACATATTCCTGCGCAAGGTACAAGGAGAAAAACAACTACTGATCTCGTCTGAACAATCCTTATTGGACCTGCGTAGGAGTCTGTGACTGTTAATCTATCTCAAGTTCTTTATTGTCTGGCTAGTTTTAATACATCTAATTTATATTAATCGTAATTTTACAAAATCTACCTTTATGTTACTGATAAAAATCTATAAGAATCACATCAAACCAATAACATGTGTACACAATAACTCTCACACACAAAAATACAGCTCAACTCATTCACTGACACACTCACTCTACCACTCACCTCTACTGCACCTACCATATACGCATTCTTACACTTATATATTCGCACCCTACAAGTCCTGTATACAATTTAAGAATAATAATTATAAGTACGACAATGTTTACAAATACAAAACGTACGCATGTTGCACCAATATTGATTCTGTTTTCCTTCCAAATGGCTAATCGTGACCATATTAATAATATTAATTACGAACTTGACTCGTGTAACTTAACAAATTCGTACGTTTGCTGTCCAGAGGAGTGTAACAAATATGCTGGCAACCCTAGTCAAGCTATAAAGATAATTCACATCAATATTAGAAGTATAAATAAAAACTTTGACGAACTTCGCATCTTACTGGCTCTTACAAAGGTAACCTTTGATGTAATAGTATTATCCGAATGTTGGCTTAGTAAGGTAAAAGATCTACCTATTCTAGATGGTTATGTATCACATTACACCAAAAACATAGTTAACCAAAATGACGGTATTATTATTTTTACCAGCACAAAAATAACCTGTCTAGTATATGAACCAGCTTTCAAAGATGCAAATTGCATGGTTTGCCAAATAGGAAAGAACTTAGAAATCGTTGCTATTTATCGCCCCCCTTCATTTAAGACTAGAATTAACCATGATAACTTCTTAGACAGTTTAAATACCGTATACACTGGACTAAAAACTAGTACTCACGTCCTTATTGGTGATATCAACATCGACATCTGTAGCATGAATAAGGACCCTATTTCAGAGGAATACCTTACCTTTAATGCATCCCACGGCTTTTTCCCTACGCACACACTTCCCACTAGGATCAAAACATGTCTGGACCATATTCTACTAAAATCTAAACTGCACTCTACAACTCTAGTACTAGAATCAAATATAACCGATCACATGCCTGTAGTACTGTTCATAGAAAACATGTGTCCTAAACGTCAGCACTGTAACACTAAAACTCGTATTGATTATCCGTCAATAAAACTGGAAATAGAAAGCACAAATTTCAAACCTCTCTTAGAAATGGATGACGCTAACAACGCAACCAATTACTTAATTTCAACAATGTCATCAATTATTAATAAACACTCACAAATAGTTTTAGTGCCAAATAAGCAAAAAATCCTAAAACCGTGGATCACACCGGGGCTCCTGCGCTGTATAAAAAATCGGGATAGGTTACATATTAAAGCAAAAAAATCTCCAGATAACATGACACTTAAAGTAACATATACACGATATAGGAATTTTACAAATCAATTGCTACGAAAACTAAAAATCGCATATGAGAAAAGTCAACTGGACAAAGCAGGTAATGACCCTAAAGCCTTATGGAAAGCTATCAAAGAAATAACTAAGACTCATAAAGTCAAAAACGATCCTTTGGATCTACTTCAACTATCAGATAGCTCAAAGTCGTCTGCTGACCTTGTCTGTAACTTTTTCACTGACGTCGGTAAAAATCTAGCAAATAAAATCCTTGAATCTAAAACCCCACCTACAGATGACTCTATCTCCCCTCAACCCTCTGCCTCAAAATGCTCCGAAAACTATCAACCCAACTCGCTCGTTATTCTAGAAGTTGATGAAGCGGACATTGAAACCACTATCCTGCAACTGCGGCCGGATTGTGCTACTGGATGGGATGGAATTCCATCTTCCCTTCTCAGAGAGTGCCGACGTGTACTGATTCAACCTATAATGCACATCTGTAATCGTGCCATCATTACTGGCGTATTCCCTGATGCTTTGAAAAAAGCTATTATACACCCTATTTACAAGGGTGGGGGCAGAGACTGCGTCAATAATTATAGGCCCATATCGGTGCTGTCAGCCTTATCAAAGATCTTGGAAAAAATACTCTACAAATCGCTCAAAAATTTTCTGAATCGGTTTGAAATCTTAGCCGACAACCAGTACGGATTCAGATCAGGTGTCTCTACGGAAGACGCAGTTTTGGATTTGACAGACAAAATAGTGGATAACCTAGACAAAAGAAATAGATGCCTATGTATATATCTAGATCTCTCCAAGGCGTTTGATACAGTTTCTGTCCCTATCCTTTTAGCAAAGTTAGAACGAATAGGAGTACGAGGCACTGTTTTAAAAATATTTAAAGACTATCTTTCCCGGCGAACGCAATATGTCAAAATAGGCGATTGCATTAGCGAGGAACGCACAATCCTCTTTGGGGTCCCACAGGGGAGCATTTTGGGCCCCCTGTTGTTCTTGGTGTATATAAATGACCTCTGCACAATGTCACTTCTACACACCAAAATCTTTACATATGCAGATGATACAGCAGTATTTGTATGGGGACGGAATTGGCAGGTGGTTAAGGATAGAGCTGAACATTCCCTCTCCAAAATAATGACCTGGCTAAGACTAAATCTCCTTACACTAAACCTGAACAAAACACATTTTCTACCATTTTCTTTGAGACCCAACACTAAACCCCTACCTGACTTTTCCATAATAGCACATACTTGTGAGAACCGACACAAATGTACCTGCCAGGTTATCTCTCGGGTAGACTCGGTGAAATATTTGGGAGTGCTGATGGATGATGGACTGAGGTGGGACAGGCAGATTGGCTCGATCATTACCAGAACTAGACGGCTTATAAATGTGTTCAGGACCCTAAGGGATTCTGCAACACCGGAAAACCTAAAGCTAGTCTACCTGGCACTATGTCAGTCCATTATCCAATACTGCATAACCGCATGGGGAGGTGCAGCCAAGACCTACCTGCTCGGTTTGGAGCGAGCACAGAGAGCTGTCCTCAAGGTTATGACCAAGAAACCTTACAGGTACCCCACCTCCCAATTATACGCTGAATTAAAAGTCCTCACTGTCCGTCAGCTCTATGTGCTCAAATCCATCCAAAGAAAACAAGGGAATGTTCCCTTACCCGACCCAAATAAGCGTAGCAAATCCTCCATATGCCCTACTATACCCTGCCGGACCTCATTTGCCAAACACCAATTTAATAGCTTAAGCAGCAAACTTTACAATCTCGCCAACAAAAAGCTAAACATAGCTAAAATGTGTCGGCAGGAAATGAAAAAGAAAGTAGCAGACTGGCTCCAAAAGATGGACTATCAGGAGACTGAAAGTTTATTTACATTCATAATATAATATGATCCTATGACCTAAACACACTGTCAACCGTTCTTACTTTTCCCCGTCCTTACACATATTCAAAGGTACGAACCAAACCAGACACTCACTCACACCCATATGCATACAAACAACACACTTCCACCACATGCACAGATACACTCAACAAACACAACTTCACATAGGTACAGACATACAAACACACATAACTCTTTAGCATCATACTTTGTTTCTGTAATTCTAATTTCCTACATAATATGCGTGTTATACCTTTTATTTGTAATTTTTTAAGTATTTTTTAACTATACGTGTTACCAAATGGCAACAACCAAGGCTGTCAACTTTATAAATTGATTCTTGAACCCATGGCTGAACGCTGACCCCTAAAATACAGGCCCTGGCCTAGTTTGGGGGTTAGGATCTATTTTGTGACAATACATTCATGTGCTATCTCATTATGACTGGCTTGTAGCATGTATTTTTAAGAGTCAAATAAATGTTTTTATTATTATTTATTATTATTATTTATATTTTAATACCTTTGAGCAATACCCAATTAGTGAAACACAATAAAGTACATAATTATATTATTGTGATAATCGCATAAAAATCCTTTCCATCCTAGTAGTTTCCTACATATAAATAAGTATGTAATAATAATGAATATAACTTATTAATAAAAAACTGACCAAAAATGGGAATTATTTATTTAATATTGATATTTTTTATATTATACGCAGAATGTATAGATATCTTCGCTTAAAACTTTCCCAGCCATTTCTAACCCAGCGCAATAAATATTTTATCTAGGTTGTTTACTTTTTATGATGGATACTAGCTTCTGCCCGCGACGTCGTCCGCGTTAAATTTCTTGTTCCCCCGACGCTTCCCGTCGCGTCGAATCGCCTACCCGTGCGATTTACCCCGTTTTTGCGACATTTTTTATTACTGCTCCGCTCCTCTTGGTTGTACCGTGGTGTTATATAGCCTATAGCCTACCTCGATAAATAGGCTACCCAACACAAAAAAATATATATTTCAATTCGGACCAGTACTTCCTGAGATTAGCGCGTTCAATCCAACAAACAAACAAACAAACTCATCAGCTTTATAATATTAGTATAGATTTGGATAAAACATAACACATAATCAGCCTATAATGTTCCCACTATTAGGACACAAGCTCACTCTCAGAGGAAGAGGAAGTGGGCCGTAATCCACCACGCGGGCCCAGTGCGGGTTGGCAGATATCACAAGTTTTCGAATTTTTGGGCCTAAGACTACCTCACGACCTTCACTTTCCTCACGACGATTTCCTTCACTGTTTTGAGAGCAATGTAGACGCTTCGTACTTGCGACTTAGACTTCGAAGATCGCGACCGTAACCACTGGGCCACTTACCATCAAGCCTGTATTCATTAAAGGGTGGTGCAGAGGCATACTTATAGAACCTACATCCACATTTCACCCGATGTTCAAGTCATGTTTAAAGTAGTTTACCTTAAGCAAACACCTTCTTTCAAGTGGTTATTCAAAATTAATAAAAAAAACAATGTAAATTGTGACCTTTTTCGTTATTTTCCTCATGACGAGATACATTATATTTTTATTTGTTTTCTTAAAGATAACTTTGAAGATGTGCTGTTGTTTAGTTTCGATGCATAGCGAATGGTTTCTATACACGGCGAATGTTTTGTAGCGAATTCTGTAGGGTACTTAGTTACAGTTTATTCAAATATTGTGTTTGGTGCTGTTAATATAAGGAAACTACTGATTTACCTAGACTATTTAGTAGTAATTAGTGAACATAGATTGGTTATAAATGTTCCAAGGAAACCTTAAAAGTCAAACAGAATCAGATTCTACCCGCCTCATTTAAAAGGTCAACTTAAATTAGCGATTAAACGCCGTAGATATTATTGGGATAGAAATCGGAACACGACAAAACAAACTTGAAAATAGATTTTGAACTCTAAGCGTTAAGCCGTGCGTTGAAGATTGAACGCGAAAATATGCCACCGCGATTTTAATACGTCCTCGGGAACGTGAGCTTATCCTAGATAAACAGAGAACATATACTTCATGATATGTATGTCTTTCTTGTAGGAATTTTACCAATCACCGCTTTGAACTGATCAACGCGACCCCTATCATATCAGTCAAGGATAATTAAGTACCGATGTCATAATTTGTTGAAGATCAAACTTAATAGCGTTGTAAGATTCCGCTTCATCATAATATCCAGTTTCCATAACCTATTCAGTATTGGACAAGGGTCTGTTTCATACCTCTTGAAGACAATCGATATCATTGAAGGCGACTAAAAGTGATTCTCGATAATGAATATAAATAATCGTTATTTATGAGGCCGGCTTGCGCTTGGCATTGCAAGCTGATATTTGAAAGTAGTATATGATGTGGCAACCTCGGCAAGAGTTAACGAAATTAGCATTCGGTATGACTTAGAGCGGTTCTGCACTGCATTCGATACGTTACCGAGAAATGTCGGTCCGAAGTAGTATAGTACTATTTGTATGATCGGTTGATCCGATCACTAGATCCGAACTCTGTCCCTCCGAATTTAGAACATTCGGATTCAACTCGGCTATTGAATTCGGATTCTGATCGGACGTAGTACGTAACCGCTCCTACCCACACATTACTGTCTCGTTGTTATAGTGGTCGCAAGCGCTTCTGCTGAGCGTGAGTTTCGAGTTCGAATCCCAGATCGAGCATTTTTTTTTTTTGGGTACTAGGAATTCTCAGTAGCAGCACGTAGTCTGTAGTTGTGGCCGATTGATGACAGTAGGACAGAAGAAACTACTTAAAAATAACTGGTGATAGGTATGTGGGTGTACTATGGTACACGTCTGCCAAACCCTTCAGCGAAGAGGGGCGTGACGTTACGGTTCACACATGAGTTTTTTCGCCGCTAAATGTGAGATGGTACGTACATTTGACTGAACTTTACAAAGCTTAACAGTTGTCTGGTTACGTTAATACTACTGCTAGGCTATTCTGTAATGTGATGAAACTGTTGAAAACATGGGTTATTAAACTCAGGCAATAAATATAGCTAAAACGCAGGTGTAGGTACAAACGTAATACGGCGCCCAAATGTCGAAATCTCAAGTCCACTGCACAGGCGCCCGGAACTTGGCGCCAAATATTTTCATAATTTCTGAAAGAAAAAGAACAAAATACTAAAAGTCACCTTTCTTCAAAAATCGTATTTATCATTGAGATATTTTGAAAGAGACGCAACTAATCACAGTGCTGAAAGAAAACACTTATAAGTGCGCGCGTACTCGCGCAGGCGCAGCCCAGCCGGGCGTCAGTTGTTACAAGAGCAGGCGACGTACACAAACACACCCACTTTCCTGTTACGTATTGTAGGAAAATGAGAATGTATCCGACACGACGTTCTTAAGATAGAATAGAATCTTGCGTCACTCCCGACCGGCCTCCGACCTCATAGAGGAAAGTGCTGGAAATAACACCCGGCGCTAAAGTCTAACGAATTTAGACTGTATTTAAATTAGCAAACATACATTAAAAAGGTTCTGTAAAAAAAACATGTTACTCGTGGTACCGCTTGTCATGCCTTTTTGTCAGAGAAGCTCCCTAATGTAATAAGGATTTTTCAGCTAACCCAGTAAATAATGTTTGTAAATAAGACCAAAGTTTAATAACATTTTAATGTTTGACTGTGAATATGCGCTTTATTGCATGTTCTTGCAGTGACCTTTTCTCATAACTTTATTGCATTAAATTCATAACGTGCCAATTGCCTATACGTATTTCTGGAGTTGTAGATATGTCCACAAATAAATTAATTTCGTACGGCCAAAAAATGATTTAGCATGACGACCAAAACTTGTACCAAACCTGCTTTGAAAAACCCACTTACTTAGATTTTTTGTCCTTTTGACTCGGGCACACATCTATAGATAATAAATACTAGCTGGGTAATTCCGTAACAGGATAAACGAAGGTAATATTCCTAATTTCCTAACTGCCTAGTAAATGTTTTAAATGAAAGAGGAAACTCGAGTTTTTCCTGCATTCTTAACACAAACCCAAGCGTAAATAAGTAACACAGTAAACAAAGTAACTTAAACCATAAAGTAGATAGGTTAAACCCAAGCCGATCTAAAACTGCACCCTATATAATTACGCTATTAGTCAGAATCTGAATCATTTTGACGGATTCTGATATATTATTGTGGAAATTTGACAGTCAGAAGCCCGAAAGTCTAACAAACAGTCTTACCAAGTGTTACCCAGCGGGACGAGCATGGCCTACTGTGATAGGTTTGAGTCACACATTTTTATCACATCACCGTGATAAAATGCGTGACTCAACTAGACTCAAGCCTATCACAGTGTCCATGCACGACCCGCAGCAGCTGGGTTGTGGAGACAGTAGCTCCAAGTAAAAAACCTAGCATTCAGCTGCATCCGGTTAGCTAGGAATCTGACCTCAACGTAGTTGGGGAAAGGCTAGACAAATGAACTAGCCCATGCATGAAAAGTCGTTAAGCCTTTAAGGTAAATAGTGCATAGGGTAGAAGTAAACTTAGAATGCGGGAAAACGAAACGAAAATACACTGTCCTATTTTAGTAGGTAATAATAATGACACTATTGTATAATACCTAGTGGAAAGTTATTCAGTAAATAAGGAAAATTATCTACACTTTGTCGCTGGAGGATAAATTAGTTGGACAATTGTCACTGAAGTGTTTATCAAAACGTTATCGTTCTAATAAAATATTTTATAGCGTGAACAATGAGGCGTAAATAACACTCTATTACATACATACATACATAAAATCACACCTGTTTCCCATGGGGGTAGGCAGAAACTACGGAACGCCACCTGCTACGATCCTTACATACTCCTTTTGCCTCGTTTAAGTTCATACATCTGGTCATACACGCACGCCGGGTACTAGTGCTACGCACCAGACCCTTCGGAAGAACATCACCAATAAGGTCACTTTATGTTCTTCACGAGTTCAGTCACATCTGCCTTGTAAATACCTTTTGTTAGCCGTCCTTCATTCATCCTCTCAACATGACCAAACGAACTAAGCATACTGTTTTCAATTTTTGTGACTACATCTTCTTTTAAACCGCACCGTTGTCTTATCACAGTCACACCACACATGCTTCGCAAGGAACGCATTTCCACAGCATTTATTATAGTTTCATGCTTCTTTTGCCATACCCAATATTCACTTCCATACATAAGCGTAGGCACCAGTACACCATTGTGAACGGCCAATCGAGCCTTATCGGACATCAACTGGTTGGTCACAATCGCATGTAGAGCACCATTTACTTTATTTCCGCATTTACTCTTCTTTCCACATCTTTATCAATATTTCCATCCCTCGTAAACAAACTCCCCAAATATACATAATCACTTACTTGCTCCACACTCTTATCGTTTATTTTCACATCACATGCCGAAACATTCTCTTCTCTTTCAAACACCATGATCTTCGTCTTATTCACATTTATATTCATCCCTTTCATCCTAAATGGTACGTTTATTACCGTCACCATGTCTTGCAACTGTTCTGCTGACGATGCAAGTAGAACTTGATCATCTGCGTAGAGAAGGCATTTGACAGACAACTCACTTATTGTCAATCCACACTCACACTCTTTCAAATCTGTCAAAAAACTATCCATGTACAAGTTGAACAGCCACGGTGACGCTACACAGTCCTGTCTAACACCCCTGGAGATGCAGAACCAGATGTATGCCCCATTTATCCTAACACAAGCACTGGAATCCTTATATAACGATTTCAGTGCCCGTACCAAGCGCCAGTCCACACCGTACATGGATAGTGTTGACCACAGTTCTTCTCTGCACACACTATGTTCTATGTTATGGGGGTTTGGTTTCCGCACTTAGTCCTTTGAGTGGACCATTGTGCGTGGGCCATGGCGGCCGTCAGTATTTACTCCAACCAGCCCACCTCCCTCCAGAAGTTGATTGTGTCTCCTGGTCTGCTAAGAACGTCCGTGTATGATTTGGGTATCCCGAGGGTATCTGTCCTAATCTGGGTGACGCCTGTACATTCGAAGAGTACATGCGCAACGGTTTCCTCAGCCTCCATGCAGGCCCTGCACAGGGGGCTGTCCGTTATGCCTATTGTGTGAAAGTGCTTGTTTAGCGGGCAGTGTCCTGTGATGGTGCCCGTCATCAGACGCAGACCATCCCTGTCCAGGCATAGCAGACGTCTGGTTAGCCTGCCATTCGGGGATGGCATCGCTTCCCTGGACTGCCTGCAGCCTGGTGCCGAGGTCCACCAGCTCTCCGCTTGTGTGTGGGTAAATTCCTGCAGCCACCTGCGTAGCTGGTTAAAGGGGATGGGCACGATGGGCTCGGGGCCGCAGACTGACGCGCTGGATGCCTTTCTGGCCAGTTCGTCAGCAGCGTCATTGCCTAGTGATCCACTGTGTCCTTTTATCCATTGCAGTGTCACTTTGTTGCGATTAGAAACTGTTACCCGTTCTAATGCGTTGTGACATTCTAGTGTAAGGCTTGAGGTTATGTATCGTTTGGCTAGGGATTGGAGGACTGAAGCGTTGTCGGAGAGTATACGTATATGAGTGTCCGTAACTCTTCTGGCTTCTATGGCATACGCCGCCTGTATAATGCCCACGCATTCCGCCTGGTAGACGGGGTTGAGCATTCCCAGCGGGCTGGATATTTTTATGTTAAGGTCGTGTGAGAAAACTCCGACTCCGGTCCCAGAGGTGGTCTTTGAGCCACACACTGTCATAGGCCTTCTCTAAGTCAACGAAAGCACAATAGACTCCCTTGTGCTTTGCCAGATGTTTTTCGGCTATGCACATTAGGGAAAAGATCTGATCCATACAGCCTATCCCTTTTCTAAATCCTGCCTGCACATCCCATATTTTCTCACTTGTCACTCCTATCACTCTATTTATCAAAACCTTCGCATACAGTTTGCCGACAATACTCAAAAGAGTAATGCCGCGGTATATTTTACACTCCTGCTGTGAGCCTTTTCCCTTATATAGTGGTACGTACGATTACAGCCTTGCACCAATCAACCGGCACACAACCGTATCTCCAACACATATTAAATAATAATAATACACCTCTCCACTCCTTACAAACACCTCAGGACATGTTGCCCCCTTGTCGGTACGACACTATGTGCTAGCGACCGTTTTCGGGAGACCATTATTGAGTTGCACACTCACCTGCTGCCATTTTATCTGTGTAATTTATATAAAACTCTAGTTTCTACACGCGATTTCATCCGCGTGAAATTTCGGCTCCGACCCGTCGCGTCGTATCACATCGCGCGCCCGTGCTATTACTGCGTTTACACTTAGTGCTCTCTTGAAATTTTGCTCGGCTCCTGAGGGTTGTAGCGTGATGTTAAATACCTTTTATACCTTCCTCAAGAATAGGGCTATAAAATGCAAAAAGAAATATTCAAATCCGACTGGTAGTTCCAGAGATTACTTCCTACAAACAAACTCACAAATTTTACCTCTTTATAATTAGTGTAGATGTAGATTGGTCAGGTAGGGGTTTATATATACGGGTATTGTAGTATTTCCGTAGTCTTAGTAGTAGTAGTTTACTTCAACCATCCAAACTCCGGTACCTACTTGGGGTCCTGGAAAATTACAACAGACGTAAAAATTATACAATGGAACAATAGGGCAAAGGTTTTATTAGTCCTTCAATAAATGCCTATTCGAGTTTATTTACTTTAAATGATGAAATGTCCAAAAGTATTATGTGTCCCCTCTTGAGCGATAACCAAGATTGGCGTCGGCAGTAAGAAGTGACAAGAATGTTGGTTATTGCTCTGGGGCAGAGATAACTCGATTTTGTCAAGTCATAAAAGCCTTTTTATAAAAACCATCCGCACCTATTTTCCAGCAAAGAGTGCAGTTGAAACCTCCCATTTTGTCCGCGCCTGCGGACCGATTTTCGTCGACTCAGCTTGAGCTCTAGCCACCGATCCATGCAACTATATCGGGCCCCTTGATATAAATAGCCACCTCGCAATTTCTCGTTAACTTTTCCAAAACACTCGTAGGTAGTAATGTGAAGTGAAGCACGCCATGGCGTCATCAGTTCTACCATGCCCCTGTTAATTATATTACTACGAGTTCCACAACAGTGTGTTGTCCTTGATTGTTCACTTTATGCGCAGCATTTTACGGGCATAGCTGGCTTTACTGCCGCTTGTAATTATAATGAGAACCATGAAAGTCCTAACTATATAGTGGAATTAAAATTTTATACTCGGAAGCCGGCCATGTCCTACAACCAAAAATGCGAAGACATGACAACTTCTAACCCGCAGTGGGCCCACGTGGTAGATAACGGCCCATGCTCACAGAGAGTATGCCTGTGTCCCAACAGGTGGAACATTATAGGCTCATTATTATGCTTATGCTCGATTATGAGTTAGTAAATGAGCACTGGTGTAAATTACGCGTGTTATAGACAGTGTTACAGTTACGTGTGCAAAATAAACACAACATAAATTACAAATAAATCTGATGAATGGGTTGTATCATCGTATGATCGGATCGACGACGTCACAAATCAAAGTGAACCGATGCTGGTTAAACCGCAGTACTTCGACCGCAGACCGAGCTTTTACGTAACTAACTATACAGGCCTACCTAACTATATAGCTATGTAGGTACATAGATACATCATTAGCACAGTTAAGGCTGTTCCACATTTGCCGTGTTTTATTAAATCACCAGCTTATGCCAACAGTTTTGCGAGTACGCGTAGAGGTGGAAAATTATCCCACGAAGACATAGTACCGGTTAAAAAGTTGTTGTATTAATCCAGACTATAAACTAGCTTTGTGCCAAATTTCATGAAAATCCGTTCAGCCGTTTTGTGTGATTGAGTAACAAACACCCCAAACTAAGATTCACATTTATATAAAATCCGTAGGATAGGATGCCTAAGATTAACCAGTCCGGGCTATTCGTAGTTAGAATTCCTTGATTAATAGTAGGTAACTTTGTTTTTATCAAAAAATGTAACGACGCAATACGATGATAATTGCTCGAACACACTCTTAACACTACCTAGCTTATGATTATGTAGTGATTACAATTCGCTATTTCATTGTCTAAAGTGCCATAAAAAATCCAAGATAAAAAATTAAACGAAGTTTTCAGGTAGTCAACGAAATTTAAATTTATCTTTTTTTTTGTAATTTGAAGGTCAGTATCAGGCTGTATGTTGAACTAAATATGATTCTATAATAATATGATGTATGTATTAAATATATTCACAGAATTATGATCATTAAAACCATCAACACCATTTATTCCCATTGAATGACTAATTCATGAAAAAGTCATTCTATCAAAACACGTAAATTTTTTTTTGAATATCTGAATTAATATATATTATTAATTCCTTCCAATGAGGATATAAGTCCATTAAACTTCAGCCAAATAAATCTTGAAAATAGTATAACAATCGTATTTTTATTAGAAATTGATCGGTTATAGTTATCTGTTCTGTGGTTATAGTTATAAGCTGCGTCCGCATACCGCGTGCGCCGCACATATTGCAAGCATCGCGAAATCAATTAAATTTTTATTCGTTCGCTACAACGTTGAGGAATAACCGGCTGTAACTGGTTCCTCGTCATCTACAATTGTATTGTCGCATATTAGTAATTGACCCCACAGTCTATTGATATCGACTTCGCCGGTAATGTTCCGCTGTCTGTCGGCGTAAGTATACGTCTGCTATTGGTACTTATTGAAGCTAAGTATTTGTTTTACTAACCGACTGTTTACAGCTTTGTCATGCATGACATGACATGACATGGGCGCTGCAATATCCCCTGTTGCAGCAGACATAGCCATGCAGACTTTGTATGTTGATGCTTTCATGATGTGACGACACATAGATGCCCGTTACAAATTTGCTGACATCGTTTGCAAAGAAGTATAATATATCGTCTGAAGGTTCAGCCGTCCGATCTTGCACAACCCAAATCACACGGAAATGCACGAAGCCTCAATGCAGATCGGTCCTGCGCATGAGTTGCACAACGATCGAGCGCCGCGTGTTCTGAGCCTATAAAGTTTAATGAAACATGCGCGCTTGGGTCGCCGGCCGCCTGCGCCCGCGCCGGCGGAATTGACTGGCGCGGCTAGATTAGCAGACAGACTGGCATCACAACCTGTTACCTTAGAACTTACGTAGATATATAGTACATTTACATGGCGTCGCTCAATTCTCAGTGATTTGAAATTCACTTGATCATGAGAAAGTTTGTACCTCTTGCCTTGCTATTATCTGGTAAAGGGTTGTATCAAGTTGGTCACGGAAGGCTGGTGACGGAAACCAAACACCAAGTTTAAGTTTTAGTAATCGTCTCCCAAAAGCCACGAAGAGAAATTAAAAAATCTGAGATGAGCCTGACGTCCAGCTTGAATCACACTCTCGGATTCTTTTTCACCAATCTATGTTGCGCCTCATCATTATCATTATTTCAGCCGAAAGACGTCCTCTGCTGAACCTATGCCATTCCTAAAAATGGGTTTGCCAAATGTTGGACCTTTTTTGCATATATTCAAATGCCCAGTCTTTGGAATGTTCTAAAGATAACTGTACCGTTACCGGTCAGTTTAATCGCTTACATCATTTTACAAACAGTTATTAATATTTGGCTTCATAGTTATTACTGTAGAGTGCCAAGAATGGTAATCTACCTATGTATTTATGAAAAATATTGGCTAAGTACTGGCAGTATAAGACCATAAAATACAAATTTATTGCAAAGGAAGTTTATTCTACCCAGTCCCTAAGAATGAGTGATCGGTACAGCTGATAACTTCTATTTTAATGTGATTCCTATTTCTGATTAAGTACTGATTGCTTAAAGTATCCCCAGTAAACTACATTTGTTTCTGTTGCGTTGACGTTTTCACACCCATTCATCCAGCATAGATATTCACAACCATTCGACGGGCTGTCGTATCGAAAATGAAACATTTTTAATTACTGATTTGCCTTGCCCCCAACATCGTATAGCTGTCCAAAGGATGTCTGTCGACTTAGTGATTTAAACTAACTTTGAATTTGAATTTGTCAAGAGCCTTTCGAAAACTCCTTTGATAAAAGCGTATCGATTGGTTTTGAATAGCTACGCTGGTTTTCTTACGGTACCTCCTAGATGTTCAAACCAAAACAGCGATATTAAAAAGTCGTTAACACAACACCTAAGTAACGTTTACAATAACACAGAATTAATGTACGCAACTATTACGGAAGTACCGAAGGACTTGCGAGCGCATGCTACCCACGTGGGCCGTGTCCATAACACCAGCCGTGAACTATCGATATTTAGATCACAGTGCACGCTATTTCAGTTCACACACAACAGTTTATGAGTTAATAATGTTAATATACGGCGCCTCGTGCCCGATATTGGCAATGACCGATCGAACGGGCTCCTTCGTCGTATGGGTGACACATACTCGTAAATAATATAGACTTTTTGACATGTCCACGTGATAGTTTGCTTCAGTGGCCAAATTAAGGTTCTTATACACTTGTAAAGCTCAAAAACTAACCTAAAACTTAGTTTCGTCAACGACGTTTATCAATAGAATCAGCGGTCAATCTGGCCGACAAAGAGCCAAATAGATTTATTCCTCAGAGAAGTGAATTTTTCGACGATTAAAGCTTATTTGGCGATTGAACAACAGATTTTTTCCCTATCTATCGAATAAACGGAGGAGGTTAGAAATAGCCCCCACAAATTATATACTTATAATCACCAACCGCCTCACTACTGATGATATATGTAAAGAAATGTGTTCTTCTGTCCAGAGGAGGACTCGGTAGATTGTCCCACGGCACAATAAGTATTGTTTTTCCAGAGAAAATAAAAAATCATTTATTCAAACTAGGCAATTTTGAACGTCAGCATTACAAAAGATCGTTCCCCAAAACGCCCACCCTTTAGTGAATTGGTCAAATTAAATAGCCCTTTACACAATAATTGAAAAGCGTTTTTTTTTGTACATTCTTTTCAACAAAATGAAAAAATTTGGACAAGGTCCGTCAATTAAAGCGCCGTAAAAGAAGTATTTTTCTCACCACCATATTTACACTTTTTAGTAATACCATGGACCCGCGCACTTCTGCACCAAGTAACATTCGAAGGATAACTGGTTTGATTCCGCGTTCATTGCTTGCGCTGTTCATTGTAAGTTTGTAACAATCATTCAATGACTTACGAGTTCTGTAGTTATCTGTAACAAAGATTTTTTTTTATTAGTCACCGTGACACTGTTGGGTAAACCAGTTTCCGTGTAAATGTTATAATTATTTAATGTAGATACCTACCATCTCGAATTGTAGTGATGTTTGTCAACAAATGTCAAACATTCCCGCTGTTAGGCCGCGCTTCCTTCAAGATGGCGCCTCATCTGATTGGACATTACACGAAGTACAGTACAGTAAGCCCACGTTTAAAATTGCAGTGGGATTTTCGTCTGTGTTGAACCGAGCATTTAGTATCCAACAGACTGCAGCGCAAGTGAGCCTCAGCGCGTCAAAAATCGCGCACCGCATTTTCAACGCACTACTCAGCGTCGTAAGTTGAAAATAGAATAGTACAACACGATTTTCGACGCGCTGACATCCACTCTGTAGGATTCTCAATGCTCGGTTCAACACAGAGAGCTGAAAATCAAGTGCTCGAAAAAATCCCGCCGCGATTTTATGACGTCCACGGGTACGTGGGCTAACTTTTAAATAAATTACTAAGATTTTACACAATAATAAAATGTAACAAACCAAATGAAATTAACAACGTATTTTAGAAAGCAATTTATATTTCGCGTCATGAAACCAGCTACTACCTCGATTCCGACTTCTTATCGTATAATTTTCAATCACCTTGTTTTTAATACCTATAAAACGGAATAAAATTATAATCTCAACCTTCTATTTATGTTAATTATCTAAATTATTATAATTAAGTCTTTAAAAAACCCAAAAAAAATGTTTTTAAATGTCGATGTCCTCGGCGCGCCGCCTCCGGCTCTTTAATTAGGTAAATAACCTGACGCAGGAAATTAGGGGAAAACGTACTTAGGTAAAGAAATTATTATTGTTAAGTATATTGTCCGTGTATCAGACAGTTAAACTTGCCCCATTTAGTCCGTGGATGAGTGACTATCTTTAAATACTGAGACTCTTCAGCACGCGTAGCATGACCACCGTAGAAATGGGTTTTATCGACGGAAGAATAGATAAAATTACAGATTGTAGAAAGATTGAAGACAAAATTATAGATCGTAGAAAGATTTGTACCGTTTTATGCTGGCGTAGCATGACAATCCTATTTTCTATTTTACCAAGAATAGACACAACCCATTTCTACGGTGGTCATGCTACGCGTGCTGTGCTTCGCAAAGCACGTTAAGCCGGCCCGGCTGTCATTCATGAATCTTTGAAAGACGTTACGTACCTACGGGTTGTCAGAGTCCCAAAAGGCTGATATCACGTAATATGATACCACGGGGTATTATATTACCCAATTGCTGGGTTGTGGAGGTCAGATAGGCAGTCTACATGTAAAATACTGGTAAAGAAGCTAATTTGGATAAAGACGCAGCACAAAATCGTGCTAAATGGAAGATGCGGACAAGGAAGGCCGACCCCAAGTAAATGGGATAGGGTCTAGGAGGAAGAAGAGGATTCAGTTGCAATCGGTGAGACTGGAAGCCCCCCAAAAAAGTTGAGAAAAAGCTATATAGGCAAATTAATTTTGTCTGCGTATCACAAGTACTAAGAATCTTGTAGAACAAATGGGTATTCCCTAAGCTAAGGGTAATTCCATAATGATCTCGCTAGAATGTGGTACGCCGCAGGGCAATATTGCTCCGCTTAGAATTATTTCACGGTAATCAATTAAAAATTTAATAAGTTAGTAGTGCTACTACTTAATTTGTGGGCTATTCGATGCACTATAGTTGGAAAAATATTTTTTATTTTTATTAGATACTAAGACAAAAAAACAGAAAAGCATAAAATAATCAACCTTAAAATTATGAGTCGGCGCTTTGAGTTATCTTTGTTCATTGATTTTTCAGCGCCAACTCAAAATTTTAAGGTTTATTATTTTATGCTTTTCTGTTTTTTCGGCGGTTTAATTTTTTGTTACAAAGTTTTTTTTTGTTTTTTTTTTTTGTGGCTTTAATGTACTAATAATACTTGGCAAGGTATGCCATATCCAATGAAAAAAGAATTATCAAAATCGGACTACTCTGTACAAAGTTATGCGTGGTTATACATTACAATCAATGAGTGAACAATCAATCATCCCCTATTTTCCGACACTTAGGGTTCGATTTTGTTTTCCAAATTTATATGGGACCACCAGCGACCATATAACCAGGTCGCTGGGGACCACCCTCGGAGTATACCCTTTCTAATAAAAAAAGAATTATCACAATCGGACTACTATGTAAAAAGTTATGCGTGGTCATACATAAAAAGAAAACTTAAAAAAAATATACGCGTCGAATTGATAACCTCCTCCGTTTTGATAACAGCCCAACACTAGGCTTCTGCCCGCGGTGTAGTCTGCTTGAATTTTCTTGTTTTAACATCCTATGACTCTCAGTTATCCGATAGATAAACGATAGAATTTCCAGAAACTGATTAATAGTTACGAAAATTAACCCTTAATACAGACTCACAAATGTTATCTTTTACATATAATGTAAAAAGATACAGATATAGATAATGAAACTGGCAAAATCTGGATACTTACACGATTCACCATTGCAAGATCCTCGGGACATACAAGCGCTAATGATTTCATTATAGATCATTTAAATATTCAAATATTATGAAAATATATTTTATGACAGAAACTAAGTGGGCCTATGGAGTTTCTTGTCTATTCTTCTTCATCCGAAACTACTCGTACCTTTTGGAATGGGCAATTAGAATCAATTCTATTTTCTTGTACATTCTTACGTTCAAAAATGGCTTAATTGCAAAATTCGTCAACAGGAAAAGTGCCTGGAAAGCTGGCAGTATAGCCACTTTGTACGGCGATGTTAATTCTTCTGCCAAAAACCGCTTGGCGATGTCTCGGAAAACCTAGTGGGCACTCGGAACCCCATGGCTTTACAAATTATTTGACTTTGATAACTAAAAATGTAGAAAAGCACGCAAACTATCGATAGCGCCACATATCTTCCAACCTATCACCTCTCCCTCCACGATTCACTCTTGTAATCTCAGCACGTTTATCTACAATACAAGGTAAACGCAGGGACTTACCCGACTCTACATTACTAAAGAGCAATGCACCTTCTGTGTGGCTGGGCTTAGGGACTTATACAGTGGCATCGTGACCCTTAGGAGAAGGTATGGGCTGGATTTTAATGTGGGTCAGACCGGAACGTCTTAACTTCATAAGACATTTTTTTTTGCTAGCCTACACTGCCCCAGTCCTGGGCAAAGGCCTCCCTCCACTTCTTCCAAGTATCGCGAAGTCGCAGTTCCTACTGCCAGTTTTGACGGAACCTATCCAGCTCGTCCCGCCATCTCCTACGAGGTCTGCCGCGACCCCGCCTCACTGTCTCTGGACACTAGTTCATAAGACACAGGAAATTTAATTAGCACAACATAATATTAAGTATACTTTTAAGTTAAAAGGTATAGGTATGCTTTGCGTAGCTTGTTTGATTCTGGTAAAACAATTTCCATAAATTTTTCGTAGAAAATGCTCTACAAGAATCGGGTCGCTCCTGTTTGTGGGAGCCTTAACTATGAATGACTAAGAAAAGTTGCGATTAGGGAACTGAAAAAGTCATTCCTACAGCTTTATGAACTTAGAGTTCATAAAGCTGTAGGAATGACTTTTTCAGTTTTTTTGAATTGCGGCGTTGTATTGATGATTTTGATGATTATAATTCTGTAACCACATATGTCTTACAGTCGCGAATAATATTTTAATCAACATACATCCTAGCACTGGCCTGTAAATTGCAAAAAACGTAAGAAAATTTGAATTTTGCGGGCTGGTTGGAGCATTCACCTTAAGGAGTATGTAACGATCGTTGCAAGTGGCGCTCTGTAACTTCTGCCTGGGCAGGCACATGCGAAGTTTATGTGCCTACCTATGTGCCTGCCTGTTTGAAAGGTGCACCCTACAATATTACTTGTTATACTTACGTAATCAGTCTCGTGCTCAATTTTGAGCTCTTCGCGTATCAGCGCGAAGAGCGGATATCTTCAGTTCTTCGAATGTGCTGCGGTAACATACCAAGACAATTACATTAAGTCTGGAATTAGAATGGATTTCTTCGTACTTATGTGACAGCATTCATGTCTGGCACTTATTGCTTGTTATAAATTATTGGATGCCAGAAGCAGTTGGCGCCATCGTCCCAATTCGGATGCACGCCATGAATGCATGTTCAGATAACAATGTTTCAATGTAAATAATAAGAGAGGCAACCCCTTTATTTGTGGTAAACATGAAGTAACACTCTTTCCCCCTCCATCCACATCCAGTCTATCTCAGCCACCTTCGAGTCATCGATGTCGATGGAGGTGTTCCACACTACGTTTGGCGATACGCGGTCTCCAGTTGACAAAAGGTTGCGAAGTTTCTACCTCACGAAGCGCGCGTCGCTTCGTGAGATAGAAATACAGTCCTTACCTAAGATTTCTATTCCTTTTGTCGTTTTATAGTATGCTAGCTAGATTTGAAGATATTATTTCTGCTTTTATAAATTAAAATACATTAACTTTATCGTTTCTTCGCTTAAGTTCTCTGAACATTCTGCTTTATATCTATGAGTCGCAGCCGGTAATGAAATAGATTCACATTCAATAAATTATCACGGCATTTCCTGTTCGGCCTAGTGGCGGTAATTTAATAAAGAATTCTGTATGAATTGCCAATTTTGCTTACACATCCACCTGCTCGTGAAAGCTATTTAAATTTAACACACACTACTATAAAAAAAAAAATATTATCCACGTACAATTTTCTTACTAAAACGGCTTCATAAACTGGTTTCAAGTTAAATTGTAATCAGCGTTTTGCGTCTACATAATTATAAAATCACTCAAGAAAAAAAACCTTCTTTTAATTAGAAAAACCAAGTGTTGCGTCACGACAGCATCACGAATAATTCACTATTTCTTTGTTCGTATCACAGAACAGATCTTTTATCAGTTCAGTGGTTCTTATTCTGGCAAAACCATACTTTTGAATTGTGAAATATGCCCCTGCACCATATGGTAGGATAAAGCTAATCCCTCGCTATATATTTTCAAAAAAATTGTTTGCTTAATAACGAAAATAATGCAATTAATGTTGTTGAACTGTTAAAATTAAAGCCATACTACGAACGTAAGCCTACCTACTATTGTAAAATGTAAGCCTCGGTACATATGGATTTACCCCTTTACTTGGGGCTGGTAACTTGGTACAGGATATCTTCTTCACTAGTATCTAGCCATTCCCTTTCCAACATAAGCCACACAATTCGTCCTGCATCCTTTCGGTAATCTTTGGATGGATATATGAATAAAATTTTAACCGGAATACATCATGTATTTATGTGAGCATGTATGTATGTGTGTTCTTCTGGTCTCTCATAACTTCCAAACTACTTATCATGATTTGACAAATGAGGTATCGTTAGAAGCGTCTTGATCGTCTGTCGGTTGTGTGACCACGATTTTCAGGTGAGGATATTCTTTTGTTTCATACCTTACAGAGCGTGATTTTTCACTACTACTAGTCTGGTTTTGTTCTAGTTTTCGAACTTATTTTTTATCAAACAGCGAAATGAAATGTGCAATGTGCATAAGTAGTTTGATTAACACCGCTATGAGTAGGTGTACCTAATCAACGCCTGGATCTAGTCACCACTTCACCAGCCGGGCTTGGCGGGAAGCTCCGTTTAGTAGGCGAGCAAGTGACGCTCTCCGCAATTACTGGTACACAGACGACCTTGTGAACGCTTTACTGCGGACTATCTTACACTACATCTCACCGACGCGCGGCGGCGGCGAGTGGCTAGCTAATCACACGGCGAAACTATGCGAGTACTGTGTCTGTACTCAAAGATACTAGTCAGACGCGTTGTATGTTTCTATCCCAGCCTTTTCGGGGTCGGCT
Organism: Aporophyla nigra; assembly: GCA_947507805.1. NCBI lineage: Eukaryota > Metazoa > Arthropoda > Insecta > Lepidoptera > Noctuidae > Aporophyla > Aporophyla nigra. The sequence goes on along the minus strand of OX382291.1, from coordinate 2,445,732 downwards.
ACCCGTCTAATCGGATGCACCTTAATAACAGTATTTTATATGAAACAACTGCCCATCTGACATTCACAACCCAGTTACTGGGTAATGCGGTACACCTTAGTAAGACTGGTTGTCAGACTTTCGGGGTTCTGACGATCCGTAATGAGTGTCAAAGATTCGCAAATGGCAGCCGGGACTAACGGCTTTACGTGCTTTCCGTGGCACGAAGGTGTCATGGTAAGTAAAGATAGTCACCCATCCACAGGCCAACCGCGGTAAGCGTAGGTTTACCTAATCGATCGACCCGTTCGGCTGTTATTACTTAGCCACAAGCCAAGAGGCCAAGTTATACAAGAGGGTAAGTAGTAAAATACACAATATATACCTAAGCACAGCATTGCACTTAATACTTATATGTGTTGTCCACTCTCGATTACACTCTCTCGTATCGGTACAAAATATTATTTAAATTATTTTATACCTGTTTAAATATTTTTTTTAAACTAGCGACCGAAGACTGACTAGCGCCGTTTTAACGATGTTACTAAAAAAAAAATATTTTCGGCCTCCACTAAGGCGAAAAGTTATAATATAAATAAAATACATGAAGAAGATGGTTAGTATTAGTTGATAGTTGGTAGGCGGTTCTACATGGAATCTATCAGCCGGGCCGTTATTGCTTCCGCAACATTCGCGTTATAACTGTGATTGTGATTACGATATCAATAACTGCTACTGCCAGTAACTAGTAAGTACAAGAATCTATACATACATAATAATGTTCCCACTGCTGGGACATAGGCCTCCCCTCCATGAGAGGGAGTGGGTAGATGTCACATGTCTTCGAATGTTTGGTTCTAGTACATGCCGGTTTCCTCACGATGTATTCTTTCAACGTTTTGAGAGCAGTGGTTATGAAATAATTTACTCAAAGTGAAGCGCCTGTCTGGGTTTGAATCCAAAACTCATAAGTCGCGGCCTTTACCACTGGGTCAACACTCCTCAAGTTTGTCTGAATCTATCAACTACTAAACATTTGCATGAGTTTTAAAAACATGATCCTCATTTGCTTAGCCTGTTCCCAACTATGCTGGTGTCGGTAACCACCTAGCTCCATAAAACTATCATATGATCTGACGAAGATTATGTCTGGGCTTTAAAAGAGACTGTGACCTCTGATTTTGCTTCGGCCTTTCTTCTCAGAGTAGTCAGATAGGAAACGCCGACCTCATCTAATTTTAAAAATATAATTGACGTTAAAACTGTTGGTACACACGGCTACAGGTCAAGCTATACATTTCCAGTTTTAGCTGACCTCGCATTGTATATAGGCTTTCGTACAATGAGATGTCAGCTTATACCGGAAATGTATAGTTTGTTGTGTGGCCGTGCGTACAAACCTACTAACAGAAATAAAATAATTTATCATTGGAATTAGGTAAATAAAGAATACGACATCAACGATTACAAAATTAAAATACTTATAATGAAGCTGAAGAGTTATTCGTTTGTTTGAACGCGCTAATATGTGGTAACTTCAAGTCGGATCTGGAAAATTCTTTTTGCATTAGATAACCTAATTCTTGTTGTTGCTCGGCTCCTAAGGGTCCGAGCGTGATGAAGCCTATAACCTTCCTCAAAGAGTGGGCTATCATCTGTAAAAATATTATTTTTAATCGACAGGTAATGCCAGAGATTAGTGAATTCCAACAAACTAGATAGATTCACCATACTACGAACAAAAATTCGGTGTCTTAGGATCTGTATTTAAGGTTTTTTTGCCACCGACTTCCGAAATTAAAGTTATTTTTGACTTTTTAGTGTTTTTGGGTTCCGCACCTCAAAAGGAAAAAGCGGAACCCTTAAAGAATCACTTTGTTGTCCGTTCGTCCGTCCGTCCGTCTGTCAAGACCCTTTTTCTCATGAACGCATGGAGGTATCAAGCTGAAATTTATACAGTGGTACAGGTACTTCCAACCGTTCTAGAATTTTGAAATTTGGTACGTTACAACGCCTTATAGCACAGATAAAGGAAAAATTGCGAAAACCGTAAATTTTTAATTACATCATATAATAAAAATATTTTTAATAATTTTAAAGGTACTACCCCTTTCCTCATGAACGCGTAGAGGTATTAAATTGAAATTCATATCAAATACTCAGGTCTATAATACCTTTAAGCTGTAACAAAATCACAATACCAAAACTATGATTCGTTTGTTATGATGGGTGAACTTTTACTTATATACCTACAGGTTTGTACGGAACCCTCGGTGCGCGAGTCCGACTCACACTTGGCCGGTTTTTGATAAGGAAGTCGGTTGTAATTTTTTTGTAAAAAGTTTTTATTTTTAACTTTTTAGTTATGGTAGATACCCCGCACTAATCTAATCGCGTTATTCGTTCATTTGTCGCGTAAATACTTAATGCAAATTTAAGACTTATATGATTTTCACATGGATCTTATTGTCTGAATGGAATCAAATTAAAATAGGACCATTCGGGAAGTACCAGCTTTCAAAAAAAAAAACATCAAAATCGGTTCACCCAGTCAAAAGTTATGAAGTAACAAACATAAAAAAATAATAATAATAAATAAAAAAAATACCTCCTTTTTTGATGTCGATTAAAAATAAAAGAAATCTGTCAAAGAATTGTAAATATAATTTTATTTACGATTCTTTGACTGATTTCTTTTATTTTGCTCTGAATTGTGTTGAATGAATTTCATTTAACAGTTATAAACAAAATGTTTAACATAACTATAATATAACTAATCTAATGCAAATTGTATTCTTGATCGAGGTCATGTGTGTTTACATTATAGTATTTTCTCTAAGAACAAGTTTTTTTGCAGTTCTTTAATCAGAGAACAAGATCTTTGTTCAAGTTTCAGTTATAAAAAAAAAACTTACCAGATTTCTACCCGCGAGTTCGCCGCATGAAATTTCTTATTTTAACTTAAGTATATTCTCTCTTTGTATATTCTATACCACTCTGCAAAATACGGAACCAGGTACCCGGGACATTCATACAAACTCCCAAATTGTAACCCTTTCATAAATTCTAGATATCAAATAATTATAATATGATCATTGATTATGTAAAACCAATCAACGAAAACGAAGTGGAATAATTCGACTTTTCAGGCTGTAGAATTAAACATGTGCATAGTTTACATTTCAATAAATAGTTAACCTCGTGCTAATACAACACAGTTAACAAAGTAACAGCTCAGTAAATCTACTTTCGATCGATTCCAAGGACTGTGGTTACGATAGTTTGAAGCGGCCGCCGCTCTACGTAGAAAATACGGTGCGTGTGCGCAGCGAGACCGGTCGGCGCTCGGGACCGGTATGCTTGGGAATTTTCCATGCTTTCCTCGACAAGTTGCAGCCTCTCGGCACGATGGTACCTTCAAGGGAACACTGAACACGTTGACTGATTGCATCTCTGTTGGTAGGTACCGCCACCACTTAAGGAGAGAGCTTTTAAATTATTTCGATAACGAAATTCGGGCTCAATTTTTACATGAGCAACGGTTCATATCAGTTTCTCTTGCTGATGTAAATCTTTTATTTTGAAGCGAAAATAACCATTATATTATTTCACTGTGGTTTTTACGAGTATGTATGTCACGCAAGGTGAAACTCCAACACTGGCGCCCTTCAAAACGACCGTCGCACCAGTCGAGTTCGCAACATCGCAACATTTCTGGAGGCGAAAGATTGTGGGAACTATAATGTACGCGCATCGTTGGCAGGCTTGAGGCGATACTTTTAGAATTGTCCACAATTCGTCCAAACTTGAATGGGCAGATATTGTGTGGTCGCGTGCCAAACGGTCGCGCCAGGCGCCTGGCACTTGGCATGCCAGGCCGCACGGAACACGGAGCCCGCGCGAGTGATTGAGCGACTGAAGTTCAAGGTCAGCGCCGAAACGTTGCGTGCTACCGATGAGTCAGGTCGTTGCAATGCAGCTCGATGCAGCAGCAAATATGCTCTGATTATGACTGATACAGATAATTAACGATGCAAATGGTGAATGCCGATTGCCCGTCACGTGAAAAAGCTGAAAAAAAAACGAGCATTCTACACAAAAATTCTGGCACCGACTTCAAGGGCGTGGAATAAGAAAATAAATCAACATTTTTCACAGCATTCTCAAACCGGGCAAAAGGTGAAAGCTTCTGGGAAACATAACAGCCATTTGTCAACCTCGCTGCTACACCGCGGCCTGTTTTGCTCGCTCTGTCTATCATTAAATTCTATCTAATCCATCAGACTATTATATTTGTACCTACCTTATTCATGTGCTTGGTAGTGTTTCCTACAAGGAACCAATCTAAGACATGAAGTAGATTGATGAAAAAAAAATAGAATTAATTGCCAGCAGTGAAAGATTTAAGTTTGAGGCACTTACCGCAGTAAAGACGAGAAAGAATTGCCTCAAGTCCAAGGTTAAACTGAAAAATAAATAAACTTAGAACATTCTCTTTAGTTACACAGAGTTTCGCGGACATTTGCAGTTAGTGTTATATAACAGTAGTAGGAAATATACAATAAGCTACAGATTACTTTAAATAAGCAGTATCTACATAAATACAGCTAGGTATGTAATATTTATTTAAAGTCATGCATAATGTTTACATGACAATATGTTTAATGTCCGCGTCTATGTTTAGATCGATGTGTTGAAATCAGCCAAACGGGGCGATGATGCCAATGTTGCCCCGAGCTTGATACATTGAGCTTGCTGAATATGCTTACTGCATAGAATGAGTAAAACAGAAATACAGCAAAATGTGTAAGCTAGATCATTCATTTTCGTCTGCTCTCACTTTTCTTAAGAAAGTCACAGTTTTACTGTTACACTCTAATTCTTCTTATTTCTCTTTTATCAGACAATCGTCTCCCATCCCACCTCGCAGTCATAATATGCCTGATCTGCTTAGTCAACACTAAGACTAGCGATTTTTATTGATTCAGACTTCTTTCTTTTTTAGGTCATTCTACCGATCTTTACGCGTGCCTCGTCAAGTGTACCTTCTGTACCTCCCTCCAAGTGTTCGCCGTACTATCACACGTGCCTGTCTAAAGCACGTGCGTTTTGCCAATCAATTCTTGTCGCTGTCTTCACATATTGCCGCCGGCGCAGGCGTGGGCATAAGTGTAGCAAATTATGAGCACTGCTTCATTTGCGAACACATACCTAGCAGTACTTAGCCATGAATTACTTGGTACTAGTGAGCCAAGTGGCACAATATATTAATATTGATGGAACCAGACGATCAAGTTAATATAATGATAAATTATTTGGTTTCTGTAAGTAGGTTTGTACATACACTTTTACACGACAATCACATTAAAAATAAACTGCATGAGGCCGGCGTTTACTATTTGAATACTCAGAGGTCACAGTCTCTTTTAAAATCCAGACATAACCTTGGTCAGATCATGTGAAGACCATGTAGATTGGTATCTGAAATAGTATTTTGAGGAAAGAACCAAACGTATCAAGTGGAGTTTTCCAGTCAGTGCACGCATTTGTCAGTTGAATAATCTTTTCAACACATATTGTGGTAATTACGAACGCTCTGGGTTATGAGAATTTGCAATGGACAACCGTACTTACCCAGCTACCTAATGAGGAAGTTATTCGAAGCTTTCTTAGCTCAATTTAGCTGCAGTGGCGCTGCTAGAACTGCACGAAGATGTTTCTGCCGTCAAGCCGTTCAGGTTTGAAGGTACCATTGGCAATACGTGAGCAAACTTTCATCTCGAGGTAACCTTCACTACGGGGTTTATCACATAAAATGGCGACAGTATGCGGCATGGTTTTTTGTTTCTTTATACGGCCAGGTTTATTGTTTTTGTGCGAATTACTCCCAACGGCCTTCAAATAGCAGGTGTTTGCTGTCGGCGGTTCGCTTTAGCGTTCCTAAGTCAAACAAATACTTATTGATGTTTCATTGACGTGTAATAATTCTAAACATGGAAACGTACCCACAAAAATAAGCTAAATTTTTCCGTAAAGTATAAATTCGTAGTGTACCTGACGCATAATACACACTCCTTCCTCCCTCATTATTTACAGTCAACGTATTAGTCACACGTTTAAACAGTTGCGATTTTGTCTGCACTCCGAATTATTTAATAGGTAATGGATGATAATACGTCATTGACATTCTTGTTTTTTACCTGTCGTACTTACTTTTTATACTTGGTATCTTAAAAGTCAATAGTTTAGGAATTTTATTTTTCGTTATCATTAGATTTTTCTCTTGGAACGAAGGAATTTAAACTTTGAGAAATTACGAGTACACTGGATAGCATGAAATTGACGCCACACGTAGAAAGTTTCGTCGGTTTTCCATAAAGAAAGCATAGAAGAGCCGTTCAGTATCACATACTATATCCATGGTCCCTGCCACTTAAGGCATTTTAAAGTTGTTCACTCGTTAATTTCAAAGGTTACATGTAGCATGCGTCAAACATTTGTAATTAACGCGCTTAGAATCGGAGTTCGAAGCTCGGGTCGGGTCGTGAGATCTTCACATTTACCTCCTCATGTGTGAGTCCTCACATATTATATTCAATAGTTATGTGGTCTTAAGATATTTCCTTACAATTATCTATAGCCCCTTATTTTCCTTGCTGTTAACTTGATACACATGAGATTGGACCGTCTCACTCATATCATCTATTCCAATATTTTAAGGAGGTTATATTAATATGTACGTTTGTATGCGAAATAAAGTGTAGCGGCGTGTAAATAGCCGACAACACGCGGGGAGCTCATTTATGAAAAGTTATGGTTTGATAGTAATTATATTGATTCCTTTGAAACCCACCCTGTGAGCTGAAGAATGATAAATGGTTTCGACGTCAGCACTGCAAAACTATTGGCCCACTAACCTTCAGACCAGCTCCGGGACGCCTCACCAGCAATTGTCAGCAGCTCACATCGTGAAGCACTTTCACGAAACAAATTGTCAGATCACTGTTGGGTATTTATAACGAGTTTCTTCAAACTTTAGTTGTCCATCACGGTGAAAAAACCAACTTTTCTTCAAAATTACAAGAAAAGCACCGACCGAGATTTATCGAAAAAGACAGGAACTTTCAGTCGGATTTGAACTATTATTTTTGCATTTAAGAGCCCTATTCTTGAGGAAGGTTATTTAACATGACGCTACAAGCCTTAGGAGCCGAGCAAAAAGAAAATCGAAGTAATACGCACTGGCCGTTGATGAGATGCTGATACACCTATCGGGGGGTTGAGATTTCTCAAAAGTCGCGGGCAAAAGGTCGGTTCCAATTAGTAGGTTATGATAGTAAATTACCTTTGTGTTATGTCCCTCTGTTACAAGTAGTTACATACCTATAATGCATAGATTACGAAACAACATTAAGTCTCGCACACTGGCGGTTTGTCAATGCAATTAATAGCAATGCTATTTATTATACTAGCTTATAGCTCGGGTTTTATTGATCATCTTAATTAAGATCCTCGTGTAGTATATGAAACAGTTTTCCTTATAACAAGCCGTCCACTACAGATTTATAAAAAAAACAAGATGTCTTCGTCTTCACATGCTTACATACACACTGTTCCTCCATTTAGCAGAATTACTAAAAATGGTAAACTAACTTTACTGAAAACCTGAGCTGCCGTATTGTTCTTTTATATCAGAATATAATGTTCCCACTGCTGGGACGTTAGCTTCTTCAAAAAAGAGAATCCACCCCGCTTAGTCCACTGCGGGTTGATGGATATTGGTCTTTGAACTACCTACTAATATTGGCTACAACCTAAACTCAGTTCCTAATCATATCATTATGACTAATACAGGCAGGCTTGATAAGCTAATAGCTCCAGCGCGCGAAATTTTACGAATAACAGCCGGGACCAACGGCTTTACTTGTTTTCCGAAGCATGGAGAATTCTTGGTATATAAAGATGGTCGCATAACCCATCTAAGAACCAACCGTAGTAAGCGTAGCTTTTCCTGATCGATCCACCCGTGCAGCTCTCATTGCTGAGCCTAAGGAAAATAAAAGGAGATTTATTATTACTAAACTGTCCAGCTTTTTCATTAATGTCCGCAATCGAAGACCTTTGTAGATTAAACCCACCTCTCAGGTAATAACAGCTGTGTTCAGTCGTCGATTACCGAGCAATAAATACCTTCGACGTAATCATAGACTAGGCGTTTGTTAATAATGTGCCCACAGCTGGGACGCAGACCCCCTTTCTATGAGCGGAAGTGTGCCGTAACCTGTCGGTTGGTAGATGTCATATCCTCGAGTTTTTGGTTTTAGGACGTGCCAGTTTCCTTCGCCACCTGGGGTACCTTCTAGTAGGTAGTTGGTGGTAGATACTATATGGTTGTATTGCTGTAACGATCTGTTTACAATGATGTTAATCTGTTGCCACTCTGTACAAACTCTAGTGAAGCCATAATTATCACTTTGAGTAACGTATCAGCTTAGTAAACGGCTACATATCAAGCTATACATTTCCAATTTTAGCTGAACTCGCATTGTATTGATTTTTCGTACAATAAGATATCAGCTTATACTGGCTTGATTCGTCGCCGTGCGTACCTGCTGTAAATGCATTTCAACGCATAAAACTGCCGCATGAGAAGATAATTTTTGGGAAAAAAAGGTCATGCATAAAAAGTCGTTGACCCGAACTTCGCTTCGGCTACGTCATCTGCCAAAATATTTTTGAAGTCGAATGCAACACTTCGCCCCGCCATGTATGTGTTTCGGTGTTACTTGCGAAAATACAGCATTCGTCTGTCGAACCGGCCTTGGTTTCGGAAACCAGTTATGGAAATTTCTTTTTCGCAAGTTAGCAGTGCCCGGTGGAGTTAAGTAGCGGTAATTAAGGCGACGACGTAGGCTCGCGGTGCGCGGGCGCGTCTGGGCTCTGCGAATGCGCGCCGCGGCATTAAACGATTGCAATGAAATCGCCGCGAACGCAGCTGGGGGATTCTGCTACGATTTGTTGTTGACCTAGAAAGTGCATTTTTACTATATATCGGTTTCCTGCCGTTTGGCTTGTACAGACGTGAAATAATTGGGTTAATATAATTAGTGTAAGTTCAAATCTTACAGCCCTGAGATCTGTTGGCCTCTTCAAAGTTTTGCAAGATATGCTAACGTTAGTACATTATCTTAAAGATAACAAAACATAGCATTGAACCACGCTTGGTCATTGCCGGTTGGTAATTTTATACCATTATGTCCAGATTTCCTTAAGATACACAATGTTTTCCTTAATACGAAAATTCAACTTGGTATTTCCCATGTTTTGAATTCCTAACGCAGCACATAAGAAGTCAGTCTAAAGAATAATATATATAGCAACCATTTGACAAAATAAAAATTGCTTAGGGTATCGTAAGAACACAACTCAATGACATAATTAGAACGGACTACTATAATTACACAAACGACGTCAACAGGCGTAGACTAGTTTAGTTTTAAACGCGACCTTGTATCATTTAACTTACACAAAAATATTTGCAAAGACATCGACTTCGACAATACCTATTATACCTTTTGCCTTACTGATTAACATTTAAATAAAGTTGGTACTTAGCAATCCTTGTGTCAGTTTAGACATTTGTCCATTATTGCTGCAGCTATTTTAATTGTTCTTCTACGTCACAGATTGCTTTTAAATTGCGTTTGAGTATAAATCGCGTAAACGGGACAACAATGTGAAAGATATTTTAATTTTAGATATATCTTACGAAACTGCGCCTTGTGACGGAGTAGGGAACGGCTATATTTTTAGTTTTTATACCGTTTTTTATTAGGACGTGTTCCTTTATTGTGATTGGTCATCGCATTTGTTTATTGGGAGATCGGCTAAATGTCGTGTGATAACGGGTTAATACAGGCATTTATTAAATGAATTGTCACTGACCTATGTAATTCCAAGCCCACTATTTCGATGTTTCCCATTAAATAACATTATTTTATAGTAGACTAGGCTTTGCCCGCGATTTCGTCTGCGTAAATGTCGGTTATCGTGGACGCAGACGAAGTCGCGGAATGAAAAGTAGTAGCCTATGTCCTTTCGTGGGGTTCAAACTTACCTCGTACCAATTTTCATATTTCGCACCTATAACAACCAATTCAATTTTGAAATTAGTTGTTTATAAACGGTTAAATAACCGGCTAGGTATTCCTCGGTTATTTATCCGTTTATGTGCAGTTTCATACACTTTTCATGGTGTAGTCTAGCTTCTAGGCAGAAAAAAATGAATGGCTAAGCTCTTGGTTGAAAGCTTATTTAAGTAGCTACAACAAGTCTGTTTGTAATGACATGTAATAAGCAATAGGTATATGATTATGTTATCTGCAATCGTTTATTCTGACATTCGTTTACCTGCAATTATTTCTTACGTACCCAATGAGATAATTGAAACTTGTAATTACGACAGAGTAATTTATTATTTTATCCTTCGTTAGATTATTTTGACAGTTATGTACCTATCAAACAAGTTTAATGAATGAAATGAATTTGAATTCAAAGTCTTCTAAATGAAAATAAACATAATCGACAAATCATCTTTGTTTAGCTAAACGTCGTAACCTACATAAGCGAGGTCAGAATGATTTATTTAAAAAAATATCGTGTGAATGTGTTGCAGAATTACCCATCTGTAATAATTCCTCACTCTCAGTGAAATCCGGTTGTATCTGGTTTGATCGACGAATGCCTTAGGGCCGGTGCAGGCTGGACGTTAGCAGGGTTGCCTCTGTGTCCAATAAATTGTAAATATTTTTTATTTCTGTAAGAAGGTTTGTACAAACACTATTACACGTCAAAACTAGATGAGATCAACGTTTCCTATCCGACTGCGCTGAGAAGTAAGGCCAAAAGAAACTCAGAGATTCAGTCTCTTCTAAAGTCCAGACATAATCTTGGTTAGAAAAATAATAAGTTATGTCACGTATTTCAAAATACTACGATCCCTTTTTACACGCTTTATATTAACTTCACTTGTATGTTTGTTTGTAACCGACTCCTTATAGCGCGATTTTGACCCACATTAAACGACCAGATTTCATTTAAACTCTGTAGACTTATCGAAGACCGATGACAATACTATAATTTCATAAATTTGTGCCATTATCCTTGCCAGGGTTACCAGGACAGCAAAAAAACTGTCTTCAAAAACTACGCTGACACACGTCATAAACTACGCTGACATACGTCTCAAAATTCGATACACCCTAAAAATAGAAAATAAATAATAGTTTTTAAACAATTATTTTGCTCTAATTTTGCATTATTAGTTATTGTGTAACACACTAACAGAAAACATTTATTGCGTTAATTTCGTTGCTGAGCAAAAGTTGTTAGCAATATCCTTCAAATAATTCAGATTATGAATGAAAGTGCTTTATTTATAAAACCAGAGATATATTTTTAATTTTCAAAACTACTGCATATCTGTTTGGCGTCGAACATTAAATCTACATGATTTCTAATACTTCAAGCTACGTCATTTTGATAATATGCACAATGTACACATCAGTATATACATAGAGAATATATATATCCTCTGTGGTATGTAGTTGTGTACCTACGAAGGTGCTAATTTTCGAGAGTATACTGACACTTACGACATTCTTAGGACATTTGCGCTATTAGATAATCTTTAGACACGCGGGTTTTAGTTTAAAAATAACTAGCTTTTGCCAGCGGCTTCGCCCGCGTATTATAAACGTATAAACCTTCCTCTTGAATCATTCTATCTATTAAAAAAAAGCCGCATCAAAATCCGTTGCGTAGTTTTAAAGATCCAAGCTAAATATCGGTCTAACCGTCATTTTTGTAGCTGCCCACACTTTTGTTTAACGACATGTAAAAAGTAAGTAAGTCTACCATTTGTACTCTACAGCGTAATGGAAGAAATAACTAATTTAGTAAATTATTTTAGATTTTTCGAAAATGTACATAACTTGAAATGAAAAAGACTTAATTAGATACTTTTTCTCTTAAATTATCAATACACACGTAAGCCTTCTGAAGGGGTCTGCTAGGACCGATGCCTGCCAGGGTCGCGAGATTGTTCGAAAGAGATACCGTGACCCTGGCAAATGGGCAACTGAAGGAACACGGGTGGGTTTTAGTCAGTAAAAGTCTGACCGCCCAGAGCGGGAGAAGTCATTTGATGATTTCCCATCCAAAAAAACAAACACGTAAGCCTTTAGGTAGTCTAAAAATTACTAAAATGATTAAGTGAATTTTTAAAATCAGCAGTTTGTTAAAACTCGCAAAAGCGTAAATTAACTAAATCAACTTAGTAACTACTCACTCTTTATTTTTAATTGATTAGTATCAAACTACAGACGCGATAAATCATCAATCCATTTTAATGTTTTTTTCTGTTTTAAAAGTAGAACTTAAGTTCTATTGCGAATAATAATTAAAGTCTTTTAATTATTATTTGTACAACTTCGATGTAGTACATTTCGCCCGCGATTTAGTGAGTTTGTCGTGGCTATAGTGACGAGCATGGCGCGTGGTGGTGACTCTTTCACGGAGCTGAAGCCGACCAAAAACACAGGATTCGTTGTTGATAAAATTGACATAAACATTAGGTACTGTCAAATGAGTTGTCTTAAGTTAATTACTGAATGAATTATTGAAGCAAAACGAAAAGACTATTTAATATACCGGTTCCGTAGCCAAACAGCAAAAAACGGAACCCTTATGGATTCATCATGTCTGTCTGTCAGTCCGTCCGTATGTCACAGTCATTTTTTTCCGAAACTATAAGAACTATGCTGTTGAAACTTGGTAAGTAGATTCTGTGAACCGCATTAAGATATTCACACAAAAATAGAAAAAAAAAAAACAATAAATTTTGGAGGTTCCCCATACTTAGAATTGAAACTCATTTTTTTTTCATCAACCCCATACGTGTGGTGTATATATAGATAGATCTCCAAAAATGATATTGAGGTTTCTAATATATATTTTTTCTAAACTGAATAGTTTGCTCGAGAGACACTTCCAAAGTGGTAAAATGTGTCGTCGAATGTGTGTAACTTCTAAAATAAGAGAATAATAAATCTAAAAAAATATATGATATACATTACCATGTAAACTTCCACGGAAAATTAGTTTGAATGAGATCTAGTAAGTAGTTTTTTTTTTTAATACGATTTTAATAAACTGAGATTCAGCATCGCCTCATGTGTTGTTAAGGAATTAAAATACCCGGAAACGGTTGAAATAAGATCTCTTAAAAAAATTGCAAACTACTGAATGCTATTTTGCAAGCAGCGATAAAGAAAGAAAGAAGGAATAATCCCACAAGAGCTCCACTTGTGGAACCAGTCTTTACCAAAAGACGTTAGACAGAATTTTGGAGCCAGACGTCACAAAGGCAGAAGAAGTAATCTCTTTTTTTTTTATAATAATATTCTATTCGTTCTATTATTTTTCAGTTTGTGTGCATGAGGTTGACGCACGTTTTTTTTTTTTTTTTTGTTAACTCCTCTTGTATTTTGTTGATTTTTTCGAATAATTGCTTCAATAAACCTTGTTTATATTTATTACAATAGTTTTATTACTTCTTCATGGCATATATAAAACAAAACTTACCACAAAAGCTTTGAATGTTCAGTTAAGTAGTATTCACAATACCTACACATTTCGTACATCTAACAGTTAGTTCCAGTTTACTTAACTCGAGTTATTTTTCTTCAAAGTAATTTAAAAGTGAGAGAAAAGTCACTAACTACGTTCGACAATTAACTAACTCACAAAAAGATCAGAGATTTTATAGAGAACAATTAACTAATTTAATGTTTTTAACTTTTCTCAATTATTAGAGGGTTTTTACATGTTTTAGCTCTTAAAATACAAACTTTATTTTATTTCCTTCAAATTAAAGCTAAAAACATAAATATATGTATTGGCAAGCCAAAGTTATAACGATTTTTATTTAAAAAAAACTTCTCTCATTACCTCAAAACGTGATTTTTGACTTAATGACTTTTCGGTCTACGGGGACGAAATGTTTTATTTCTACATAAACTTTCACACACATTCTGTCTGGGTTCGAACCGTCCGACAACCTCGTAAGTCTTATCTCATTATTTAAATGTATGTTTTTGCATTTTTCGCAACGAATTGTGGTGACCCTGTGTGCACCTGGTCCAGCCGGTCCCACCATATGGTTCGCAATCGCAACCAATCGCCGACACCATAATAAATATATTATTATCTTCTCCTCAAGTCAATAACAACATGCACCTACCTACCTACCCACATATTTACCGTTCACTGATAAATTAAAAATAATAGTTACTTTACTTAGTACCAAACTTAAAAGTAGAAAATAATGGAAATAGCGTGCGAAGCACCCCACGCTTTTTCCATTATTTTCTACTTTTAAGTTTGGTTTTCTATGGAAGTTTGTAACGTATGTCAGCGTAGTTTTCGAAGACAAGTTTTTTTGGTATCCTGGTAACTCGGGCAAGGATAATGACACAAATTTATGAAATTATTGTATTATCATCAGTCCTCGATAAGCCTACAAAGTTTGAATGACTGGCCATTTAAAATGCGCCCAAAGAAGTCGGTTACAAACATACAGGTGAAGCTAATAGAAAGCGTGTAAAAAGAATAAAAGTTTACAATTGTAATGTTATACCGTTTTTAATTTTTAAGCAGTGGCAAACAGAATAGACATTGGATTCAATAAAATACATAGGTAGTATCCTATCCTATTTAAATGTTAAAGTTTGTGAGGATGGATGGGCGGATGATTGTTACTCTTTCACGGAAAAACTACTGAACGAATTTGGAGAATTTTTTGGCACACCGATAGTTTATATCCTGGATTATATATAAATTATTTTTATATTTTTATTTTCCACTTAGGGTAATTTTTATATCGGCAGTACGTTCCTACGGTGTAATCTTCGACCTCCACGATGGCGAAACCGCTAGCAAAAGCTTGTAGGAATACATATTGTCACTAGGGTTGCCACCCGTACTTTATAATAAAGTATTGTACGTTATTTTACATAATTGTACTCTATACTTTATGAGAACAATAAAGGACACGAAAATACTTTATTTTGCAAGATTTGATTTCTGTGGGATTTTTAACCGACTTCAAAAAAAGGAGGAGGTTATATGTTCGACTGTATGTATTTTTTTTTTTTTTTTTTTTTATGTATGTTCACCGATTTCTCCGCCAATTGTCAACCGATTTTGAAAATTCTTTTTTTATTCGTAAGGGTATACTCCTGAGGTGGTCCCATATTAATTTTGTGAAGACTTGATGTATACTTTGGGAGATAAACGAAGGAACTCCTCAAAAAAAAACAGTACACGTAATGTGATTTGGATATTGTACTAAAGATCAAAAATAATTGCTGGTTCTATCTATCCATCCGTGGTGAACTAATTATAGTCTTCGAAGATACCGCATGGAACTCCTCATCCGTGAACAGTACATATAGGAACTTACAGTGAAAGGTTAGAAGGTTAGGGGATAATTCTTTGAATATTTTTTGTTCGAAAGGGGTTTATTCCGAAATGGTCCCATATAATTTTCATATAGATCTGATGATGAGTTCCGGAGACAGACACCGGAACTCTTTAAAAAATGATAGCAAATCAACCGCGATTTCTGCTATCGCATAAATATGCATTTTTTGTTTGGAATGAGTGCGGGGTGAATACCACAACTAAAAATTTAAAAATAAAAACTTTTTTACAAAAAAAAAACAACCGACTTCCTTAAAAGCACTACAAAGTGAAAAATAACTTTAATTTCGGAAGTCGGTGGCAAAAAAACCATAAATACAGATCCTAAGACACCGACTTCCGAAATTAAAGTTATTTTTCACTTTGTAGTGCTTTGTCGGAAGGACAGGAAGTCGGTTGTTTTTTTTTTGTAAAAAAGTTTTTTGAAAAGTTTAGTCATAAGTACTTTTTCGATAAACAAAATTTATTTGATACAAACTGCAAAAAGCAATAAAAAGTATTTTTTAAAATATAATAATAAAGAAAAATAAATCGTACTTTATTTTTATACTATGTACTTTTTTTTCTTACCTATAATAACCAATGTACTTTAATTGCACAAAAAAAAAGGTGGCAACCCTAATTGTCACCATTAGTCTACACAGCAGTCCGCTGGGGACTATAGGCCTCTCCAAATGCACGCCACTCAGCTCAATTGTCGGCGACTCTTATCTTTTTTTTAAAAAAAAAAAAACGTTGCGCCACACTAGTAATTTCTTCCTGTATCGTGGGTGCGTGGGTACTCACAAACACTAATACCCAGACGTGGAACAATTACTTGCAGATCATGCAAATATTTGTTCCGTGCGGGAATCGAACCCGTGACACGCTGCGCAGCAGTCGATCGCTCAGCCATTACGCCAACCGAGTCGCCAAATCTAGCCATATCTAGCTGCTACCTACGTACTTACCTAAAACATATCTTCTTAGGGTAGCTACTCTGCAAAGATATATTTTAGTATGAAAGTATTCTGCAATATTTTATTATAAATAAATACAGTATTCTAAATTAAATATGACACCCAAATTTCGGCAGTTATCTGTAAGACCTACTTAGGTCTTGCACGCAACTATAAAACTAACTATATGAGGGGGAGCCTGTAATTGTTATGAACTAAATTCAATTTATAATAGTCCTTGTTCCTTACTTATCGAATATTTCATTATAATCATTTCAGTCAAAAGACAATTACTGCTGGACATACATAGGTCTCCCTCAAGCACCGACACTTCATGCTTAGACTGGCCTGTTAGTCTAGTGGTTAGTGACCCTGACTGCTAAGACTGAGGTCGTGGGTTCGATTCCCACCCAGGACAAATCTTTGTGTGATGAGCACAATCATTTGTTCTGTGTCTGGGTGTAATTTATCTATAACTAGCTGACCCGACAGACGTTGTCCTGTCTCTTTGATGATATTTGAGCACGCATTCTGTCAATTCTATGTCAAGTGTCATAATGTTACATTAAAATAGTTTACACTGTCCTATTATATGGTTGTTAAGTATTCTTAAATGTTCTTAAATTATCTTTTTTTACGCGCAATTTTTAATTTTTTATTCTTTCATAAGAACCTTCTCCTGACAATTACAAACACAACAAAAAAAGAAAATGTGAAATCCGTCCAGACGTTCACGCGTGATGGAAAAATGAATCCCTATTTCCCTTGGTCACGACCAAGGGAAATAGGGATTCATTTTTATATATATATATAGATATGTATGTATTTAGAAATATATGTATATATATATAGGTATTTATCAGTTTTCTGGTTACCATAGTACAGGCTCTGCCTAGTTTGGGATCGGATAACGGTGTGTTGGTTGTCCTAAGATATTATTATTATACTGTTTATCCGGTTCTGTGCTTCTCGCAGCCAGCGGACCCCTGCGGCCTTCACCAGCGGGGCTATTACGTAACACTCTGTCTTAATGGGTTTCATTTTGACAGTTCCACAACATTCATTGCGCAGTCAAATTTTTCGAACAAACGAAGCAATGGATGGGCTATATCCTTCAAAACTTGTGATTGATACTGTGTTATGTAATTAGGGTTCAAGTCATAGGTCCAGCTTCAAGGTGGGAGGCCTTCCAACGGTACTCATAATATTTGTAACTAGCTTCTGCCCGCGACTTCGTCCGCGTCAAATTTTTGCTCCCGTGACCCTTCCCGTCGCATCGAATTGCCTGCCAGTTCTCGTCCATTTTTCGTTGCTGCTCCGCTCCTTTTGTTCGTAGCGTGATGTTATAAATAGCCTATAGCCTTCCTCAATACATAGGCTACTCAACACAAAAATATTTCAATTCAAATTCAATTCGGACCAGTAGTTCCTGAGATCAGCGCGTTCAACCAACAAACAAACAAACTCTTAAGCTTTATAATATTAGTATATATATAGAAACCTGCTGTTGAGTTCTGGCCTATGCGTGATTTAATTTTATTTTACAAAGTCTCTTCATTTTCCGCACGTGTATGTAGTTGGGTACTTGAGGTTATTTACATTTGTTGAAGGACGTTTGTACAGATCCTGTTTTAAATTATTAGGGTTTTACTTTTTGTAGGAGACCAATTATTTTAAGTTTTATCTAATTGTTAATAATTATTTATTTTTAAAGAGCCTAAAAGTGAAAGATACTTTCATTTCGGAAGTCAGCTGTTTTATTTCTTTAAAAAAAAAAAAAATCTCTTCTTCCCTCACAAATTCGTTCTAGTACCAATACTTTCGTTCTACGTTTGTTTAAAATAGTACTCATAAATCAATTCCGACATAAACTCGTTTTGACTGTTGGGATGTGTGCAAAACGATTTACAAAACATCTAACGAAATAATTACTAAAATTGTGTGGTTTAGTTAGACCAATACTCATGCCTCGTTCTGTGTTGTTCGTGTGACGTCATAATTGGCCTCAGTCCGTCTTATTATACAACGCAAAGTAACTTTAGTTCTAAGCTAAAGGCCTGAGTGAGTTTTTACATTTCCAACTTTATTTCGATTTGGGTAAAGTTCTTAACACAAAAATGACAGCTTACCAAGAAAACTTACAACCGTACCAAGTAGTGTTGTAAAAATAACCTTGTATAGAAACGCAGTTATTTTTACAACACTACTTGTGTTGCAAAAATAACTGCATTTCTATACAAGGTAAAATTAAATTAGCTGGCATTACTTTACCCACGTGTTGGGTATCGATAACGAAAACGGTTGAATGAAAAAAAAAGACATAAATATATATAATACATTTTTATCATTCCAACTTATTTCAAAACTTTAAATTACATTATGAATTTACAAAAACTTTTTTGAAAATTCGTAGATAATCTCAATGTTCCACGAAAATGTAGGTACAAAAACAGCTGATCGATTGTTTTTTTGTTCCTTTGTTTTCCCTATTGATACCCAAAATGTGGGTAAAGTATTACCAGCTAATTTAAATTGACCCTGTGTATATTGTTATTGGGATCTTAATTCAAAAACTGGCTCAGTGGTTTAATTAAATCATACATGAAGAAAAACCTTTTTTTTATAACTAGACTGTGAGTTATTTCATAATGCACCGTATGACTACGTGTTAAAACAGATTTTTATTTGTAGGTAAGTAGCTATTTCTCTAAGTTCGGTGGCCAAAGCAAAAAGTAGTTATAAGCACATATTTACACTATTGTTCGCAGTCGTTGGTTTTTTCCACATTATGTGTAGGTACACAACAGAGATCAAATACATAAAACGTGACAAACACATTAGTTTTAGACAAAATACATCCGTCTTACTGTTAAGTACAAAGTAGCTATGAATCGAATGAAAAATAAACAGGTACCTAGGTACCTGTACCTATATACATAGCTATTACAAAATATTAACATAGCTGGCTTGATTTGTCTCATTTGACAATTTGACGTGTGTGAAATGGACACATCATAAATAGATTTTATATTTTTTTTACATCGGAATTTAAAAAAAAATACCTATTTATATTCTGCACGTCCCGTTATCGTAGACGTCAACGTCCCTCTGACGTCGGCGGTGGACAAACGCTCTAACGTGACGTGACGTAGTTTTTACAGAATAGCCCGACATACGCATGTAATGTTTAGGATAATGCAAGAACGGGCAATAAAAACAACACAATAAGTTAATTATATTGTTTCCTCACAAGTACTTAACATTATAACAAAATTGAAATCAAGTTTTCAATTAGGAGTTTCAAGAAAGAACAATACTTAATAATATATTGTAATTTATTAACTGATTTTAACTGGCTGATTGAATTGAGAGCTGATGTATAATTTCGGAAGTCGGTGTGTTTGGTTTTGTATTTTCGTTTTTTTTTTTTTGCTACCGACTCCCGAAATAAAAGTAATTTATTCAGTTCGTAGTGTTTTTTGGAAGTCGGTTTATTGGGAAAAAAAAACTTTTAGTTTTCACTTTTTTCACTTTTCGCTTACCGCACAACAGCCAATTTTATAATAATAATAAATCATTTAATTCAGGCAACAAAGATCCATAATATAAATACCTTATAGACTAACATACATAATTATAAAAACCATAAAAACACACTACACTTGGGAGCTTGGTTTCGGTCGTGCTTCCCTGTATCGTCTGTACACAACTCCAGCCGGTCAGAAATCTGAGCTAAGGAAGACAGCCTTCTGCATCGCGGGAATCTGGAGGATGTAGGACTTAAAATTTATAGTCCTGGTTGACTCCAACCGCGACAACTTCAGCAACTTCCGTTCGTCGGCACAGATTTGTCCATGGCTCCTCTTGATGATGTACTGGAGGAGCTTATCTCCTGACGTCTCGGGGTCTAACCGGGAAATATATTATATAAAAGCATGGTGGGTACAGCAGCGCGGACATCCTCACTTGAGGGAGCGGTACCGCGTTTCTTGCGGTTGCGTCGCGAACGACCCTTCTTACTCTCGACCAGAATAAAACCATCCTCATCCACTTTACTGGTTTTAGCAGCCGGCGCCTTTTGCTTCTGTATCTCAACAACAGATGTTGCACCAGCAGAAGGTGGTTGAGAACTTTGGCGAAGGCGTGAAGCCTTTTTCGCGTAACTTTCCTTACGCGGCTGTGTTTTTAACGATGCATTTTGGGCCTGTGACCTGTGTTTTAGAAAGATATGTTTTAATATAACAGGTTTTCAATGTCACTCTCATTGCTCCTCTTTTGGGTCCCCTCAATTACTATCATTGAGGTTCGTGGCTAAATAATGACAGCCGCAGGCGTCGATAGAAGGTTAAGCAACGCGTGCTTTGGTCGTTCTTGGATGGGTGACCATCTATTACAAAATCGAGACACCTCAGTGCCTCAGAAAGCTGTTGGTCCCAGTAGATCTTTGACGGTCGTTACGTGTAGTCTGAAGTCAAAAAATTCTGACAGCACGTTTTACCACGGAATATCGTGTAACCCAATAACTGGGTTGTGCAGGTCAGACAGGCAGTTGCTCCATGTAAAATACCGGGCTTCAGCAGCTTTCAGCTAGATAAGAAGCAAACCTCAACAAATAATTGGGAATAGGCTAGGCAGATTTACGAGGCCTTAGTACAAAAAAAAACAGTTCCATGTGCTCTATGGAACAAAATGAACTCTGACATTATTAACGTACCAATTAATATCACAAGTAGGTACAGTATGAACACCCGCTGATCCTACGGGACCGTTAATGGAAACATACTGAGGAGGCAATGTGTCAATTTGCTCCATAAATGCCCTCATTCATGGTGTCATAAGTCAATGAAAAATATATAAAGTTTAAACGGTTTATTAGTCAATTCGCAAAAATTTACGAGCCCAAAGTGGCCAAATCGGCACATTTAAATAATATATTATCTTCTATAGGCGACTCTCACTAAGTTAATTATTTGTGGGCGAATCGATAACTCCATCGTATACGTGTTAGGCAATTGGCACGTTTTGAATTTTATGCACTTTATTGCATGTACTAGTTACCTTTTCTCATAACTTTATTGCACAAAATGGCATATTATTGAAAGCGCCTGAGTCGATTAGGTATATCCGTGCGAATCGACTAATAGGATTCGATTTATATTTATCTACTACCTATTTCATTAGTCTAGTGGTCATAGGCTATATGCTAATCACGTGAAATTTTCACGCAAATTCGACTAAATGGATTTGGATGACATTTGGCACACAGGTAGTATATTTTTCGCTAACTTCTTTCGTACCTACCGCTCTCCATCGATGACATAATATATTCTATCGTCAATCACATCCCAAATCAAGCCTAAACCATCCATAACCTGGGTTAACTCTAGAGACACTTTAATTCTGGTACTACGTTTCCGAAGAATAAGAAATTAAATGTGTAGACCTACACTCCAATATTCTGTTGATCAATATTTTAGAACTAGATGGCGTCGGACATTTTCCGACATCCACGCGGGCGAAGGATCCAGCAAAGGCTAGTATTTACACCATAAAAGCCCATTAGCAAAATTAAATGCTATAATTGACTGACAATATCAGTAAATCGGGTAGTGTTTATCAGTGATCGATCTATCGGTTGGTGGGTAGAAATAGCATTGTTTGAAATAACCTAGAGGTTAGGATCATTATACCTTGTAGGTACATAAGTACATGATTATTATTGCTATACTAAAATCTATACTAATATTATCAAGAAAATGATAGTGATGATTATAAGAGGACAAATTTGTGAGCTGGACATACTGCATCGTTTTTTTTTTTCTCGAAAACCATACATACATTCATAACCAGCCTACAATATTCCCACTGCTAAAATGAATGCTGCTGCTAACTGGGATGTAATCCAGTGCGGGTTGATGCAACATGCAGAGGCGATAAAATCATTTAGACAAAGTAAACCACTTCTCTGGGTTCGAAACTGCGACCTATAAACTCATAAGTTTTAGCGGTTACCACTGGGCCACCACTGCTACACTGCGCTCTAAGACCATTTCAGGCACTAATCTACGTCGCCCTCACATGATCTGACTAAGATAGATAAGACTGACCCTTGAAATTGTTTCGCGTTTTCTTCTCAGGGGTAGTCTAGCAGGAAATATCAACTTGTTATGTGTAAAAGTGATTTACAGAATAAACAATTTCATTTAATTTTGTAGGGGGTATTCTTCGGAACTTCTGATCTAATTCTGAAAAGTCCTTTACTAATGGAAAGCTACAAAATCGAAATGTCATAATTGTATGTAAGTTAACGCGGTAGAAGTCACGGGCAGAAGCTAGATATACTCGTCCATAGAAATATAAAATACAATGTTATAAATCTAAAAATTTAGTT
This sequence comes from Aporophyla nigra, assembly GCA_947507805.1. NCBI lineage: Eukaryota > Metazoa > Arthropoda > Insecta > Lepidoptera > Noctuidae > Aporophyla > Aporophyla nigra. Next base: position 2,422,881 of record OX382291.1, on the reverse strand, counting down.
GACAGACTAATGGTATACTAATATTAGGTAGCCATAGACCACTTGACGTTAAAAATAAAAATAATAACCATTATTGCTGTTTGACTTTCTTACAATGATTGTTTACTAGATAATGTCTAATTACTAAAAAAACTGAATAAATGTAACTACTAAGCTACTTTTTAATGTTTAAAGCAAACGTCGGCAAAACGACTCCACACTGTATCAGTTATGTTGTTGAAGTCGTCCTCCCATCGTTTTATTAATCTACCTCTATTTCTTTTACTGCGTCTTGGATATACCATTCTGTTCTTAATGTTAAACATATTTAATTGCTTTTATAAATTACTACAGCCTATCTATAAAAATAGTGATAGTAGTTTTCCATGACAACAATATTGTTTATAAACAGCAAACTTGAATAATTAAATCATTAAAAAACGTAATTAACTAAACATTTGAATATAATATTATGGATGTTTATTAATTAATTATTTAGTTGCCATTGAAAGATTACGCATCAGTTGATCACTAATACGCAGTTGTACACTTTTTATAATACTAATATGAAATTGAATATATGTTCAATGCAGGTACAAGATATGGTTAGCATTCTGATCGAGAATTGAGGAAAAATCATCTTAACTCTAAATATTACCTGCGTTTTCTGAAGGTTAATAAACTCTGCAGCGTTTCCACACACTACATTTAAACTCTATCTCTGATTTATGTATGTTTAACGTCATTATAACACACAATCTAAACTGCAAACAAAAAAAAACCGCCTTTCAAGCAAACATGACTCATGTACCCACATTTGGCAACATTCTATTTTTATCGCCAGTTATTTTTACACAAGCGATTTCCCAATTTGGTGGGCGTGATAATTGTCAATAGCTCATCGACCTAGGACACTGAGGATGTGGGGAATCTCGTCAGAGTACGTCGACAATTGAGTCATCTGCATAGCCGGCAGGAAGCCGGTCGTTACACGTCTGATTGAAGACCGGCTAACTTTAGACGACATGACCTACACTGGAATATACCTCTTGGAAGGAAAATGTGGATCGCCTATAAATAAGAGTGACACCAACGAAAATATTTGGAGGAATGAAGTTCAAAGTCATATCCATGTTTCACCCACACCAAACTGTCAGCATTTTCCGAATAGTTTCGCTCTGCTTGCTACGATCAACTTATTACCTCGCAAAAGTAAAACTGAGCCAAATTCTTTGATAAAAATAAGTATTGACCTGCACTGTTAGTATCCATCTCGTCTTTAAACATTTTTGTAATCGTATTCGTATCTCACTGGCCTTCAAAGAGAATTAATCTTTTGAAACTGCATTTCCTTTGAGTGCTTTTATGTCAATTGTTGCAAAATGGCTGCTCAAAGGACTAATGGTAGCTTCAATGAAGCCAACAATGGAATCCTTAACAGGCAAAGAGAGACCTGTCAGTGCCGATGAGGGCCATCCTTATCAACTGCTGCTATTAACTAACTACACAACTTGATAAGGAGCAAGGTCGTCGAAGATTTATTTACATAGGTATTGAACAGGGCATTCTGTGAGAAAGACTCTTCACATGGCCCTTCCATCATCATCTTTCTGCTTGGTACATCTTTTTTGCCCGTTTTATGGCCCAGTGGTAACGGCCATGACTAACAAGTGGTAGGTCGCAGGTTCGAACCCAGCCAGGCTACAGCCAGGCTATGTGTAAATTATTTCATCACCACTGCCTTCAAAACGATGAAGGAACACATCGTGAGGAAACCGGCACGTCATAGAACCAAAAGTTCTAAGATATCTGACAACTACCAACCCGCACTGGGTCCGCGTGGTGGATTAAGGCCCACTCTTTTTCACTGAGACGAGGCCTGTGTCCCAGCAGTGGGAAAATAACTTTAAGGATGACTATGTATCTTTTTGCTCAACCAGCTATAAGCTACAGGTGTAATTTGCACCTGTTCAAGGACCACACAACTATATAATCATTGTGTTGCCCTTATCCCAATTTATTAGGGATTGACGCTAAATCTTTTTTTCTTCATTACTTCTCTATTGATCGTAATCTCGGAAGTTTGAAAGATGGAAAGGACTAGAAAGGAGGGTGCCCTCTCTAGCCCTTTCATCTTTCACACATTCCATTCATCGTTTCTTTGGTCTTCCCCTGCTTTTAGGACCACAACTGTTTGTGCAGCAATATTATATTCAATCTTTTTGAATGAATCATGGCCTGATCTACTTTCGCTCGTCAGCTTATCATCCGTATATTAAATGTAAAACGGATCTTAAACCAATTGGTACAAAACGATTAAAAACCACACTTAGCGGTATCATTACGGTTTATAGATTTTTTTAGAATACACTGGGTTTACACATGAAGTACCTAAGACCACACCTACCCACTCCTTGATGTAGATGAAGATATATCAAGGGCAAATAAAATATGCAGTGGCTGGATTAGCTCTAGTATGTATATATATAAAATTCAAAGTCCTGAGTGAGTGACTGACTGATATATCAACGCACAGCCTAAACCGCTGGTCCTAAAGACATGAAATTTGGAGGGTGCGGACAGAGCTTTGGCAGGATCTCATGGCGACATGGCGGGTACGATTGTCGCAACCCAGCGCTGGACACGCCACAATTGCGGCGGTAAGTCCCCTCTTTGAGGAGTGTATAGAGAGGTGCCACGGCGTCCTCACCTTCCGCCTGACGCAGGTTTTCACCGGGCATGGGTGCTTCGGTGGGTTCCTGTTCAAGATAAAGCGAGAGGAAACGCCCGGGTGTTTCCGTTGTGAGGATTGTCTGGAGGACACGGTGGAGCATACGGTGGAGGTGTGCCCTGCTTGGGCGGAGCACCGCCGTGTCCTCGCGGAGGCGATTGGTAGCGGCGACCTCTTGCGTTCGGCCCTGGTGCGAGTCATGGTACGGAGCGAGAGGGCATGGGAAGCCGCGTCTTCTGCGAAGAAGTAATGCTCGCGAAGGAGGGGGCGGGGAGCAGCCTCTGCGCCCTCATGTCCCTAGCCACCGCAGGAGGAGACGCCCCGGGCGTCGGGAGTCAATAGCGGACTCCCGGCCACCGTAGGCGCGAGCTTGCGGGTGACGAGCAATGGGTAGCCCGCCGCCCGGTAAGGACCAGGCTCGGGTCGACGGCGCGTAGTGTTCCACGCGCGCCTCAAAGAGATTTCAGCAGAACTGAAGGGGTCTGCCAGGACCGATGCCTGCCAGGGTCGCGAGATTGTTCGAAAGAGATACCGTGACCCTGGCACGTGGGCAACTGAAGGAACACGGGTGGGTTTTAGTCAGTAAAAGTCTGACACGCCCTCCCGCTCCGCCGCGGGAGAAGTCATTTCATGATTTCCCGTTTAAAAAAAAAGAGGGTGAAATGGGGTTTGAAATTTTACACATCCACAGGGGCAAAGCCGCGGGCAGAAGCTATATTTTAATAAATACGCATAACAAGATATTTTTCAGTCTGTCTTATCTTAGAAAAGTATAATTACGATAAATGACTTCAAATTTTTTAACTAGAATGATGAATGATTTAAATTACCATTGTTTATTTAAAACTAGCTTTTGCCAGCGGCTTCGCTCGCATATTATACATATAAACCTTGCTCTTAAATCACTCTGTCTAGTGATGAAAATGCAATAAAAACCGTTGCGTACTTTAAAAGATCTAAGCGGACAAACGCGGGAAGCGACTTTGTTTTATACTATGTAATACGCAAGCTATGTACGACCCACGTGGTCATGGCTTTAAACAAATTTAAAACGTGTTTTAGGCCACGGTTTGATTTAAAACTGTTTATTTACACTTACACACGTCTGAAGGGCCGCTACCGTACCTATTTGCTAGCTAACACTTGAAATAAATCCTTTCACATCTAGATATGACTAAAGTGGTTAAAGCGTATGTAACAAAGAGCTAAGTGGACTAGAACTAGTTCGTTCCGGTGGTCGATGGCAAGGTGAAGAGTGCTGGAGTACCTGAGAGTACGCGTGCTCGGAGTAAAGACCATGGCCGACGGATGCTCTCGATGTGGCTCTTATTAGGAGTGACGTGCGTGAATGATAAGGGTCTGTAACGAGGGCAGTGCCAGACAAAGTCGAGGTTTTTTTATTCTTTAGGTTATTGGACTATCATTAACTACTTCGGTCCGCAGAAGGCTTTTTTGTATGACCCTAATTATTTACAATAAATTACCAATTGATGGGAAAGACTTGACAACAGTGCTGTTTAGAGTAGTCTACGTACATGTTTAATGGATGAAGCGTACTGCGGTGACTCAGTTTCGGCCTGAGAAAAAAAAAATATCTGAATGGGTCTGGATTGATGTATGTGGCTTTTGTTTAAACAAGAGTGAACAATAATGAAATTTATTGTATGCCGAATGGGGAAATAAGGTTGAACTTTAATGTATACACCTATCGGGTACCTATGTATTACCAATATTTGCAAAATAAATGTATATTCTATTCCATTCAGGGATCGTGTTAAATCAGTTTTGTATTGGCCCCTTTCACAGTAGTCCTATTAATATCAATTTATTTTTCCATAAACACGACAGTTAGGTACATAGTATGTTCATATATTTTTGAATTTTCTTCTACGTCAACATTCTTTATGTTATTTAGGTTGTTGAAGTTACCTAGAATTTCTGTTTACTGAAAGATCGATAAAACGGATCTGTCAAATATCTCAAGCTTTATTTTGATTGATCAAAGAAATCGTCAATCAATCACAATACTATGTAAATTGGCACGAGACGTGACACGAATTGATTTCAGTAAACATTCGTTAGAATCCTGCAACCTCGATTCAAAAACTTATGTCCAAGTGCATCTTGTCAATACATTACAAAATGAACGGTGCCGAGGTAAACCTCTAAAACCAGACTCGTACTGATATATAATAACTAACATAATTACATACGGACCTCAATAAAAAAACGTGGTTTCTTCTACACAATATTGTACATACTAATTCCATGCTTCTACCCAGTATTTTATTGTGTCCATTCCAAATTTAAACTTGAATAACAAAAAGTCGTCTGCAATTCAATCAAAAGTGCATCGACTTATCGTGATTGGCATTCAAAACAAGAATATCAAACGATTGACTTGCCAGTTACCTTCTTTATCTCTCAGAAGTATCTACCTACAACATGAGGCTTTGAAATCTGTGGGGTACTTTTACCATAAAAACATGCCAGTGACATAACGCCTTTCGCCAGTCAGTCTTATCTAATAGTGGGTTGGCCTATTGCCATCCAACGGTCACAAATCCAGACTACGTGTCGCAATATTTCATATGGAAAATCTCAACAACACTGTCCCAACCTACTCGTCGAACCCTCATGCTCAGCAGTAACGCTTGCGACCCCTATTTTTTTTTGCGAGGCAATTCCTACTGTCGCAAATATTTTATGGTAATTTTTAAAATGGAAACAACATTAAACAACCAACATTATATCAATTTCCAAACACATAACATCACTATTGCAACAAATTCCGAAATATCAAACTGAATGCAAAAAGTGACGTCGAGGAAAATGTACGAAAGCATCACACGTATGATGTCAGCATTCACATTTTGGAATGGTATCATCATCCCTACACGGTTTATCAACTTGGCAATGATTACCAAAAGTACAGGCAATTAAATAAATTACCACCACACATTTGCACAGTGCGAACACGTGTTTCAAATAAGCGTCAAATGTAAAGTCACGACTAAGATCGCTGAAGGTGTAAATTCCTGAAACTATAGTGTTTTGCTCATGAAGGTTGTATCATTGTACGATAGGGCCCCATATTTGTATATCCAATACTTAAAACTAACACTTAGGAAGTGGAATCTCCCCGATTTATTTTTAAAGGTGATAAGTGGGTGATATTTGCTTATCCATCAGTCAGGTACGAAAATATATGAATACACGTGGGCCCCTAAGAAAATATACGGAAACACCTAAGCGGTTATATTCAATGAATGACTAAATTGGAAATGTGTTGGTGTGATAACTGATTTTATTTTGTAAGTAGGTTTGTTAAAACACTTTAACATATCAATCAAATTAAACTAGGTGACATCGGCAATACCTGTCTGCCTACTCTGAGAAGAAAATCCGAAACAAACTTTTAAATCCAAACATTATATTATTATGATGTTATGTGAGTCTAACAATGCAGCCGTGTCTAGAAGCATCTTTTGTAGAAAGAGCTATTGCATCTTTGAGCTGACCTATCCCAACAGATGGCATGAATAGGAACTCAACATCCCATCACAAAACGCTACTAGATCTGCAGGATATTTACGTAGGCTATTTGCCAGACATATTATAAACTATAAGATACAAGTATTTAATCTAGCCTGCATTCACTGTTAGTTTTATCATGTAACTAACTATTAACAGAAGATTTGCTCTCCATTCAAGCATTGTTCTTAAATTGTTATCTTTCAGCTACGGATTGACTTTGAACACATTTTCCAGTAATGAATAACAATATCTACTTAAAAACCTTTTGCTACTGTTATCGATGGGTGCCGGTCATTGACACAAACAGAAGCGGTTGATATTTGTAAGGCAACCAATGTCAATGGCATTCGCTTGGCGCTTCTAGGTTGCTTAGCGGTTGTGTATTGTGTCCAAATTACCATAGGTTGCTCGGCGATTGTCAGTGCTTAGCTGTTATGATTGTCTGTTCATTATTATTTGTATTTGTAGCCTTGCTGGTCCAGTGCTGGGCTGCTGTGCGTGGGTGTTCAATTATTATGGGCAAGGATTTTACTTGTGCGAAGATCTTAGTCTACGAGCCCAGAGTTCGGAATTCGTATCCGATTGATGGTAATGGGCTATTGCTGGTCCAAATGTGCAGTGCTGTGCGTAAGCTTCTGGGTTCGATTCCCGGATAGAACAAAGGGTTTTACCACTGGGAGTCTGGAATATGTGGCCGGTATGCTAGCGTGATTTACATATTTCCATTTCCTTAAGTCAATGTTTTATTAACTCATAAGTAGATATAGGCAATATTATGATAAGCAGATGCATAACTCTAGCGTATATTATATTTGATTGCAATTACATGCGCACACATGCGAAACCGGTAATTTTATTACGTTTCTTTAAGTACTTGTTTATAGAAGCAACGCGCGCTTTACTTGTGGCAACCAAGTGTACAAACACGCTGTGAATGTGTGCGTGAAGACGAAAAGCGTTTCTAAATAAAGCACATCCATACCTATATTTCTGACATCGCCGTTATCTCGGACGGTACAGAGAGCTCCTTTGCTTACACATACATTCACAGCGTGTTTGTGCTTTAGTTTTGGTTAGTAAGCGTAGACGTGGTGACCACAACCAAAGCACGCGTAGCTTCGTGGGATAAAAATACTGTTTCATAATATTATAACAAATTTGAAGAGTTTGTTTTTTTGTTTGAACGCGCTAATCTCTGACACTAGCAGTCGGAATTTTAACAAATATTTTGCGAGTAAGAGCCCAATTTTTCGAGAAGGTTATAATAGGCTATTTGACCACGCTACGACCATAAGAAGTCGAGCAAAAAGAAAAAAGAGTCGGAAAGAAAACTAAACGGCGGGTGAAACCGCGGCACCACTAGTTTACAATACGCGATTTATTATTCACAATAACTTTATTAATGAAGACATGTTATTGTATTCTACTGTACATGTTATTGTATGTAAGTACGTTTTAATGATTAAACGATCAATCGTTAGCGGGATGACAATAAATCTACGTATTGGATACGAGATGAGTCATTGGGGCAGGTTTGTGATTGTCACGTCCGATAAATTGGCATCTCCGTTAAAAACAAGTACCCTTCTTATTCGTCGTATGATTGATGATTCCAATTGTTGGTTTTAAATAAGCTTTTACTGAAATTCAGCCAATTTGACAGTGTTATCGTCGGCCTGGCAAAGGTCTTCTATAGTGCAAGTGTTTGTGCACAAAGAGCATGACAAGAGATGAGGCATGACTTGAAATGTGCTTGCACAGTCCAACAAGCACCCTTATTATACTATATCTTCGAAAAATTTGTTTGCTCATTAACGCAATGAATGTTGCTGAACTCTCATAATGAAAGCTTTTCCTACCGATAGTGTGTCACGGATTTTCCCCTCACACTGCCTCGTTGGCTAGTGGTCGCATGCGCTACTAGCCAACTGCCAACTGCCCATGATCTCCTAGGTTCAATCCCTAGTTCGAACGAAAAACGATCACATGATCTACCAACCTACACTGGGTCCGCGTGGTGGATTACGGCCCACCTTCTCTCACATTGAGGAGACCTGTGTTCCAGCTCTGTGAACATTATATACTGGTAATGCTTACCATAATAGCGCATCGACGGTGTCATTCCTATCGAAAGCTGCTTATATCACACTCATGGATAGACCTGGGCAGCTGAACACCTGGGCCTGGTCCAACTAATGTCACTGTTGCTTGTTTGTAAATAGAGCTGACTGGCAGTTGTTGACGGAAAACTAATTGTAGCTATTCGTCGGTGGCGAATGATTGCCAGAAAATAGTTGTGTCTCTTTACTGTATGGTAAAACTACGTAACTGCCATTTGATGGCTATTTCTGTGTAGGTACCGTCTTTTTCCGTCGGGAAATCCTCTTGGATACCCTCCGACTGAAAGACGGAAGGGTTAGGTTGCCATCTTTTTTTCTTGCAATTAAAGTACAGACGCCAGCACATCAAGGTACCCGAAACTGTCAAATTTTCCCAATCAATCTTGAACCTAATACTTTAGCGTTAAAGTTGAAAATCTATTACAGAAATTTGACAGATTGTAGTAGCTTCAAGTGCTGGCGTCTGTACATTGGTTATTATAGGTAAGAAACAAGAAGTACATAGTATTAAAATAAAGTATGATTTATTTGTCTTTATTATTTGCAGTTTGTATCACATAAATTTCGTTTCACGAACAAGTACTTACGACTTATTTTTTCAAAATCCTAAAGATAAAAAATCTTATAAAATAAAGTATTTTCGTGTACTTTATTTTTCTCATAAAGTATAGAGTATAATTATGTGAAATAACGTACAATACTATATTATAAAGTACGGGTGGCAACCCTAGTTATTTCTGACTCCTACCGACTTAACCTTACTGTTCCTTCTAGTGCCATATGTCGGGGTTCGGGGGCCCAGGCCTTATAAATAAAGTTTAAACAACGTTGTCCAAATTCACATACGCACTACGAGAAGTAAAAAAACCATCGACTTACAAACCGCACTGATCTCAATATAATAAATATATGATGTACCTAATTAATGTTTAGTGACAAAATTATTAATTGTAATTTATTTACATTAGCTTTAAGCTATTGAAAGAACTTTGGACATTATGGAATACAAACAATGAATATGAATACAAGATACTTGTACAGTCGCCGTCTCCCCAGCGGATTTGAAATTAACTTGATATAAAAAGAAACAGATTAATTTTACCTAATTTCACATATTTGACTTTTATTTCCAAAACGCAGCTTTTATCCCTTATTAAGTTCTTAAGATTCAGACCTAGGAATATGCCTGAGTGTATTTAACCTAATAAAATGGACTGAAACCTAATTCAAGAGGACCAAATGATAGAAAAGTTCTAGAGCACGTTATGTATCAATATTACATTAGTCAAATACTCGTGAGCCAGAGGGCTCTATATAAATATAAATTATATTTACTTGTCTCATTAGCATCTCGTGTTCATTTTTACACAGAAATTTAACTTGTTTACAAGACAAAATATGTACCTACTTAAGTGGTTTACAGAACCCAGAGGTGTTTAATTCATAACTTTAAAAAAACGTGCTAATTTACAAGTTAGGTACATATTTATTTTTTCTTCTAAATGCTAAATAGCATAGCTGCCTACTTATATATGAATTAAATCAAATTCTGCGGGACAAAACACTTATACACATTCGGGTCAAATTCAATTAGCTAGCAATACTTTAGCCATGTGTTGGGTATCCATATCGAAAACGAATGAACCAAAAAACACAACATTTTCATCATTCCATGGGCGAAGGTCAATGTCCGCAATCCATCAGCGGTTTTTGTAATCTTACGTGGAACCAGTGGCGTGCACAGGGTTTTATGATCGGGTAGGCAGTTCAAAAAAAAACGTCTTTCGTAATTGCTCAAGTTAGTGAAGAAAAACTCACTAGGCGGTTTAAAAGTTTGAAATGGCGATTTCCTGATAATGCTAATAAATGATTTCGGCCACCTCAAATATCTGATCCAGGTGAGTGATAGTTGAAAAAGGCCCTTCATGTGATTCGTATATGTAAATATATTTAATAGGTAAATTAAGTACAGGTAACAGCAAAAATAATAAAGTAAACAAACTCATTTATAAATGACATCTACGCGCCTATCTTTTTTAAATATGATTTTAAACCATCGTCATAAAAAGTTGGTATGCGTCTTCATTCGACCAATAATTCTTTTTCCGTCGAAAGCACAGAAAGATGTGTAGGTACTTGTTGTTGACTTTGTGTGTTTCTTAAATAGGTACGTAAGAATACGTTGTAACGAAAAACTTCTTCGTAATACTTCTCTCAATACGATAATTACCAAAATATTTGAGCAAGCCGCGGGATAGTAATCATGTAAATCTGCAAATCCCGAACAATTCCACACTGTACTCGAACTACTAAACTAGCAAGGAAAAAATATATCAAATGTGTGTAAACAACAACATAGCCGGTTTTAGTTGCTTAATTATTACTATGAAACTTACGAGTTGCATTACCTCTTTGCTGGGTTATAATTTTCGTTACTCAGGTACACATTTCCATTTAGATACACTTTTTAACAAACACACATTTTCAACACAAACCTCACAATCGAACAACATTTTGAAAAAAACAAACAAACAGCGTAGTAAGTAAAAATTAAAACAATTCAAAAAACTAATTGAAATAAGCAACAAATCTACCTAAATATTAACGTTTCTAAATGAATTAATCACAAGAAAACTCAATCAAAATAAAAACATAAAACGGCGCGCTTCACATGAACGAAATCAATATGGATCCTTTCGTAAACAAACAATTTCTAAATTTTGATAACTAAAACGTTGACAAATAAAATTGCATCATTGCGAATCGTAATGTTCCTGAGGCTACGTACATATTCAACTTGATCGCATAATACTCACAGCGCGCTGTGATAATACTCACCAATCACAGGCGTCCATGCGCCATTATTGAATGGCGCAGGGACGCCTGTGATTGGTTATCCTGCGGCAGGAATTCGCTTTATGTGTGCAATGTATAGACACGAAAATGAAGAAGAAATTACCACTACATGCGTACATTTATGAATGAAATAAAGACACGATCGTTCGCTGCCTGCTTACGTTGCGATCTGTTATGAATGCGTTGCCGTAGTAAATAGAACGGTATGAACGTTGCTGTTATATTTACATTAGGCGTTTAAACTTTTTGAATGGTTTTATTACTTACTGTTAGTATAATTCTTTTATTTTTGAAATATTAGTAACTAGTCCTTATCTTGGGTCTAGACCCTAGGGTCTGCAGTGTCTTTTTGCCTATATGGACTGCACGCCACTGCGTGGAACATAGATTTTTTTAACGAATATCCAGAAACCAAAGAGGGGTAATTGCGTAACTTGCTATCAGTAGGAATCGGTTTCATTTTCATAGTTAAACAACACTCATTGCGTTACTTACGCTTGTTGAGCCGACAATGTATTCGAACAAATGAAGCAATAGATTGGAAATAATCTTCAAGACGATTCAGATTCTGATAGATAGTGCGTTTCGCAATTAGGGTGCTGGTTGCTTTAATGTAGGCATGTCGGTGTCAATTAAAGTTTTGAACATAGTTGGAATGATGAAAATTCAAGGGAGAAACAGATAGGTTTTATTTGAATAGTTTTCAATATCGATACCCGACTCGTAGGTTATTATTATTATAATTATCCTTTATTCCATTATAGAAACATATAAATTATATTTTTAAATATTAAAATAACAAAAATTATAAAAACATTTAAAAATATAAAAAATATAATAAATTTATTATTATAATAATTATTAATATTATCAGCTAATTTATTTATTTACTTAGGGAAAACAAACAGCAGTGTACTAAAAAGTAGACATAGGTTAGATCTTAATAATAAAGGTAACAAATACACTACTCACAACGTTATCCACATATTAATAAACAATTTGACCCTGCAGATATAGAATAGGTATTGATAGTCGTTTTGCCAAAACACACTGTTCGATTTTCAACCTTCGGCATTAAGCAGTGCGCTGATAATCGAGTGCGCGAAAAAAAACCGCCGCGAGATTATTAGGTCCGTGTGTATGTCGACTTACATCGATAGAGAAAACGATGATACCTATGCTTTATAATAACATAATTCTAAATTAAAACCTACAACAAATATAATTATTTAAATTGAAAATAAATATTAAAACCAGTACCTATTAATGTAGAACAATGAACTAAACATGATTAAAATTCCCACACTGTAATAGCATGACTTATTTATTCAAATTGTTTTGACGTTATTATTAAACCTACCTATGTAAACTCACTAAATAAATAATGGTAAAATTCACGTTCAAAGGATTTATTCATGTAAATATTCCTGTGAATAAAAACATTTTCCACTTAAATAAATTTAATGATTAATTTGGCTGCTGGCGTTGATGCCAAATTATCATTGAAATTATTACTCATCATAATTGTTTGTCATTCTCCAAATATGTCCTCCGGGAAAATGTTGATCATGATCTGGAAACAGAATAGTTTGCGAATGAAGGCACTGACACACCAGATAGATATGTTGATAAAAATAGAACACCGTACAACGTTTTCCCTAACAATCATTTTCTAAGGAAAACATGTTAGCGTAGTGTAGCTACTGGTGCATTCGTCTGTAATCAACCTGTAACGTTCCCACTGCTGGACACAGGCCTTTTCTCGGTGAGAGGGAGTAGGCCGTAATCCACCACGCTGGCCCAAAGCGGTTTGGTAGATGTTATGTCTTCGATATTTTTGGTTCTAGGCCATCCCGGTTTCCTCACGAGATATTTTCCTGCATGCGTAGCATGAACACCGTAGAAAGGGGTTTTGTCGACGGAAGACAAAATTACAGATTGTAGAAAGATTAAAGACAGAATTAAAGATTGTAGAAAGATTTGTACCGTTTTATGCTGGCGTAGCATGACAGTTCTATCTCTATTCTACTAAGAATAGACAAAGTTCTTTCTATGGTGGTCATGCTACGCGTGCTAGAGTTGAAAATTATTAAAAGAAATATCAATTAATTTCTTAATCATTCTAATAAGATATTAACTTTGGAACTTTAATTCATTTTTCTCTAATCCATTATTTGTATATTGAATTGGTTAAGAAATTAATCTTTTAAGATTTATTCGCCTAATATCTAAGAATTTATTAACAACTCTAAGTAAGTACCTCTGGCCCACGCTGCGGTACTCACCACGATTTTGTAACTAGTAACAAACAGTAACACGTGATGACGATCAAAATACTGCGGAGTGCAAATAGATCAACAGTCGTGTCTGATGCTCCGACGAGCCGTATGCGTGGGCGCAGCTCTTATAATAAACACATTCTGAGCCAATCTTAGTGAGATATCACAGATTTGGCTGGCTTACATTTCTTGGTCGGTTTTTATCCATTTATATGTTTCGAATTGCGTGTTAAATGTCCCAGTTTTACTAAAAGTCTAATTGCCAATATCTAAATATGCCTCGTAGGTTTAGTGGTCGCACAACTGATGAGCGTGAGGTCCTAGGTTCGATTCTCAGGTTCGAAAAAATGTTATTGGGTTTTTCCATTAGAAATTTTCCCAGTAGCAGCCCGGAGTGTAGATTTGTGCTCAAAGGCTGCCCACCATTACTACGATTTTAACTTAACTGGTGAAATGTGGGTACCATACACGTCTATCAAACTCTTCGAGGAATGCTGGCGTGATGTTCTCTTCTTAGTTAGACGATGGGTCTCCTTTGCCTAATGATGCCCTAAGATGCTGGTGAAGATACGGAATAGTTTTGACCAAAATCGGCGTCAACATTGACAAATGCGTTCATGACCTGTAGCAGATGTACCAGTGAAGTTCAATAGAAATTCGTAGCATTAATCCTACTATCCTACTATCCTACTAATATTATAATCCTACTATAAATTAAAAAGTTTGTGACTCAATCACGCAGAAACGGCCGAATGGATGTGGACAAAATTGGCACACAGTTTATAGCCTGAATTAACTCATAGAATACTTTTATGCCGGTAGTACCTTCCTGTGGGATAATTTCCGTCCTCCACGCGAGCGAAGCTGCGGGCAATAGCTTGACAATAAGTATAATTATTAATCTAAGGAGTTCCTTCCACAGTTGTCAGTAAATTTCTAGCAAATTCCAATCAGCTTAGAATAATGGTGAGAGCACCACCTGCACCCTAATTGCGAAACGCACAATTTATCAGAATCTGGATGGGATTGAAGATTATTTCTAAACCATTGCGTCATTTGTTCGAATAAATTGTGGCTCAGCAACGTAAATAACGCAGTGAATGTTGTTTAATTATGAATATTAAACCAATTCCTACCGATAAAAAGTTCCGCAATTACCCCTCTGTTCTTATAGTTGGTATTCACACGAGATTGTCAACCAGGTTTATTTCAACTAATAATGTATTGTTTGCATGTAGAGGGTATTCTTTGGAAGTCCTAATGATTCTTCCATGCCTCCCCATGGAAGAATTTTCGTTGTTATTTATTGTTATATGTTTTTTTTTTAATATCGAAAAACATTTGACGCGGACAAAATCGCTGGCAGAAAGTAGTAAGTAATAAACTAAAACTTTTTCTTTGTTATTCGCAGGAGGCTGAAGAATGGGCTCGACGGCCCAGCGGGCCTATGATCAACCCCTCGTTCGAACCAGACGACTTTCTACCCCAAAGGTGAATATAGAAACAAAACTTCATTTATAATATATCTGCTAGGACATCATGCTTCATATTTTAAGGTAATAAGATACTTTTAATCCTTTAAAAAAAAACCGGCCAAGTGCGAGTCGGACTCGCGCACCGAGGGTTCCGTACAAACCTGCAGGTCATCATCATCATCATTCGTCATCATCGTTTATGAAATGAAATGTTTTTTTTTTTTAATTTTTATATTTGTGTTGACTGAATGAAAGGTAAATTGTGGTTTACGATTTATGACGTATTAAAAAAAAACTACTAACTAGATCTCGTTCAAACCAATTTTCGTTGGTAGTTTTCATGGTAATGTACATCATATATTTTTTTTAGTTTTATCATTCCCTTATTTTAGAAGTTACGGGGGGGGGGACACACATTTTACCACTTTGGAAGTGTCTCTCGCGCAAACTATTCAGTTTAGAAAAAAATGATATTAAAACCTCAATTTCATTTTTGAAGACCTATCCATAGATACCCCACACGTAAGGGTTTGATGAAATTTTTTTTTTGTGTTTCAGTTCTATGTATGGGGAACCCCAAATATTATTGTTTTAAAAAAAAATGATATTAGAAACCTCAATATCATTTTTGAAGACCTATCCATAGATACCCCACACGTAAGGGTTTGATGAAAAAAAAAAATTTTGAGTTTCAGTTCTATGTATGGGGAACCCCAAATATTATTGTTTTTTTTCTATTTTTGTGTAAAAATCTTAATGCGGTTCACTGAATACATCTACTTACCAAGTTTCAATAGCACAGCTCTTATAGTTTCGGAGAAAAGTGGCTGCGACATACTCGGACAGACAGACAGACAGACAGACAGACAGACAGACAGACAGACAGACATGGCGAATCTATAAGGGTTCCGTTTTTTGCCATTTGGCAACGGAACCCTAAAAATGAAGCATAATGTACGTAAATCAAAATTCATAGGTACCACTTTTTTAAATTTAGGGTTGTTCTATGTCTCAACTATGTTGAGGTACGATTCCAGTCTGACTGGACGCATCTGAATACCAGTCATTTACAAGGAGAACGAATTATGGTTCATTTGGCTGTCCAAAGAAAAAGGAACCGGTTCTTAAGGTCTACGTATT
Source organism: Aporophyla nigra (assembly GCA_947507805.1). Classification (NCBI taxonomy): domain Eukaryota; kingdom Metazoa; phylum Arthropoda; class Insecta; order Lepidoptera; family Noctuidae; genus Aporophyla; species Aporophyla nigra. The sequence goes on along the minus strand of OX382291.1, from coordinate 2,406,764 downwards.
TAGATATACCTATTTAGATATACCGTTAATCCTTTACTCCAAAGTCGTCGTATTACTAAGAATAAATTTTTCAAGACAAACCAATCATTACCCACATTGGGATCAATAGGGTAGATTCTTCCCAGAACCAGCTTGAGCCTGCAATGTTACGAAGGCACGTTTAAAGACCATAACATTGGAGAACTAGATTGACCAGGCTTGTGACGTCAACCCTTAATTACCCATTGTGACAAATGACAATAACAATACGCTGATGATATAAATGATCTGTTTGTGCCCGCTTTGGTGTGTCTCACGGGTTTACGTGGCCAATCAACGTCCTGTGGGCTTCATTCATAGTGAGTGCACGGTGACGCATCCATTTGTCTACGTGCAACCAAAACATAATTTAATCAATGGTCCTTAAAACCCAAAAAAAAAAATATTATTCATACCTATTACCCAGATACTGGAATTCAACTGGTTAGACTGTAACCCGAGCCCCAACATGGTTGGAAAAAACCTCAAAACTGAATCGCACTTTGTCACTCTCACAATGCCTAGCCATATACATAGTTAACAGCTCTAAAGAACCCAAGATGAAGAGTCCCAAATTTGTGAATCGAGAACAGACAACAGCTATTTCACAGACCGACTATAAAAACCAGCAATTGACGTCTCTTTTATACAATTTTACATATCAATATTTAACCTTTGATCCCATATCCTTAAGTTATGCAGCCATATGAGGAAACTAACGGTTTGCTGTAATCAAGTCGCATTCACGTGAGATCGTCTTCTTTATAGCTTTATGGGTAATTACGAAACACACTAACAGTAGCAACGGTACGGCTTTCATATAGTTCATTGGGCTATACACGTTATTGAGCAGAGAAATTTTGCAAACAACCAATGGACTAGGAATATCCTTCAAAATATTTCATAGTATGTTACGCAATTAGGGTATCGCAGACACCATCCGAATATTTCAAGCTGGTTGAATCTAGTTAAAAAATTAAGGTGTTGACACCTTGATTATTGGACCATAGAACCACAACCAAGGATCCAGGGTCATACAATTTTTATATAAATCGTATAAACAAAAAAAAAGTAGGTAAATAAACTTTTAACCCGTTCTAAAGAGCTTAGTAGTAGGTCACTAGGTCCTTAGCAACGTAACAATACCTACATTTTATTCAAATCGTAGAAACAAAACAAATAGGTAAATATTTTTTTATAAACAGTTTAGCGTATATCGACCATTACCTACTGCATTGTAAATCGCCCACCAACTTGCTGCCATGCTACCTTTAGGTAAACAATCGATAGGGGGATTTATTAGTGTTAGTATTTCATTTCTAGCTCAACTGTTGCAGTCAGACGAGCTCGGGTCGCAACCCTTTACAAGCACGAGTTACTTGTTTATGAAGGTTACAATATCCAGTGGGGTTTTATAAATCAGTTCTTAAAGCTATAAACAGTGTTATTGTAAATCAATAGACAGACAGCACGGTCTCCTAGCAATGGAAAACTGAAAGCGCGATGGAGGGGTACGTGCACATAACCTTTAGTTTTACAATTGATTTACAAAGTTTGGTTTTATTAAATGGTAGGTTCATTAACAATGTTTTTGTTTATAACTAGTGGCTATTCGCGAGTGTCGAACGTAAGTGACAACCATCAACTTTACGGTTATAAAATGCGAGGACTGTTTTGACAGTGTTGTGTTGTGTGGGAAATTGAAAAGTTGTAAGATGAATAAAACTATGTTGTAATCTGCTGAATACGGTGTTAGATTATATCCTTCTGTCTATTTTAAGAATTACGTAGTTACTTCTAATCTTTTGACCTTTAAACTACCCCTCAAACTCACAACTTGACTTGCAAAGACTGCGGGTCTTTGCAAGTCCAGTTATACCTATCAATGGATGTTTTTTTTGTGCCTGTAATTTTAGTCAAATTTTGTAATTGAGTTTTGCAAATAAAACCTTGTTTTGTCCTGCAGCCTATCACCGGTGAAGGATGAGAAGAAGAGGCCAGGGGACAAGGGCATCTTCCTTGTCAACATGAAGGAGAAGGACATTCCTGAAGTGGAGGAATACGAGCCTTACGACAACAGGGTCGTGGACCATCCGACCACGTAAGTAATCAATCCCATTTGAGCTCCATAAGTTCTACGTTGAGCACACTACAGTGTGCGCTGACTGGACATGTCCACTCAATCTGTGTGTCCTCCCTAAAAAATACCAATTCATACACCAATTATATAGTCTTCACATGATCTGACTGAGATTATATCTGGAATTAGAGACTGTGACTTCTGAGTTTGTTTTGGCCTTTCTTCTCAGAGTAGTCAGACAGGAAACGGTGACATCATCTAGTTTTAAAAATATTTGAGTGTAAAAGGGTTTGGACAAACCTAAGTACTAACGAAAATAAAATCATTTGTCAGTTGTAGTCCTGAATATAGGGCGGATTTATACAAGGTGTAACAGAATAAACGCACGTCCTGGAAGTACATAGCTTGTTCATAATTAACTACTGAATCGAATTCAGTAACATATAATATAGGTACTTTTTTTTAATTTATGTAATTTGCTATACCTGCGGTAGACATGATCCAAAGAAAATTCAGTTTGATTTGAAGGCTATAAGACTGATATGTATTTAAATGCACAAAATAATACTAGGAACAACACTATTTTCTTTATATTTCAGTAAGCTTTTAAAAAAAGGGTTTTGGTCATTGTATTATGCTTTTAACAGTGATGGCCTAGGGTGACGGCCGCGACTTACGACTATTAGGTCGTGAGTTCTAACCCAAGCAGGCGCTTTACTTTGTGTAAATTATTTCATCACCACTATGCTTTTAACCCAATACTCTATTGGGGTCTTGCGTTTTTAATATGACATGTACTCTACTGGGTATCGTATTACCCAGTAACTGGGTTGTGGAGGTCAGATAGGCAGTCGCTACGATAAAATACTTATACTCAGCTGTATCCGGTTAGACTGGAAGCCGACCCCAGCATAGTTGGGAAAAGGCTAGGCAGATAATGATGATGTTGTATACCTACTGTCGCGGACACATTGTGGTTGTAAACAGTTGGTGGTCGCAGTAGTGAAGTTAATTAACCACTTGACCGGAGCATGTCACCACCGAACGATATCGTGCCTTTTGATCTATCGATGTATTCTATAAATAGCTCACCATGAGTGTGAGCTTGAAGTTCGCTTTCAATAATATCCATCCCACCACCACCATACCACCGGCACTATCTATGGCCTCTTTCCAACTATGTTGGAGGTCGGCTTCTAGTTTAACCGGATGCAGCTGAATACCAGTATTTTACGTGGAAAGACTCCTTATCTGACCTTATCGATACCAGCACGCGTAGCATGACCACCATAGAAAGAACTTTGTCTATTCTTAGTAGAATAGAGATAGAACTGTCATGCTACGCCAGCATAAAACGGTACAAATCTTTCTACAATCTTTAATTCTGTCTTTAATCTTTCTACAATCTGTAATTTTGCCTATTCTTCCGTCGACAAAACCCCTTTCTACGGCGGTCATGCTACGCATGCACCTGGCTAGACTAGTTGCCAGACTTTCGGGCTTCTGACGACTGTAAAACATCCACACGTGACAGCCAGAACCAACAGCTTAACATACTTTCCGAGCCACGGAGGAGTCTTGATATGTACAGAAGGTAACGCATCCACGAATCAACCGCGGCAATCGTAGCTTAACCTGATCGCTCGGCCCCTTGCTGCTGTTATTACTTTCACAAGCCCCTCACTTCCCTACCATTAGTTGCTCACCCAATAACTATGTTAGTCTGAAACGTTCTCTAAATATAGCGAACTCATTTGTTTTATTAAAGACAAAAATAATCGCTATTTTTCCAAGGCAATCGAATATTGAAGTGATGTTTTGAATATAATGCTACAAAACTTCAAAACGGAATTTTTAACAATACTAACTTGGAGCACCCTACCTAGGTACAGACGCCAGCACTTGAAGCCCCTGCCAGGGTCGCGAGATTCGTTCGAAAGAGGTACCGTGGCCCTGGCATATAGGCAATTGAAGGAACACGGGTGGGTTTTAGTCAGTAAAAGTCTGACACGCTGTTCCGCTCCACCCAGAGCGGGAGACGTCATTTGATGATTTCCCAACTACAAAAAAAAGCACTTGAAGCTACTACAATCTGTCTTTCTTTAATAGGTTTTCAACTTTAACGTACTAGGTTCAAGATTAATTGAGAAAATTTGACAGTTTCGGGTACCTTGATATGCTGGCGTCTTACTTATTTAAACCTTGCCAGGGACTTGGAACCAGATCTTAATGACGCAGGAATAATTCACGAAGAATATTTGAAAGTAAAATGTGTGTTTGGTACATTACCTACATCTTACATATTGTTACGAGCTGGGGTTCGGGATAAATTAATTTAAGCCAAAATTATCGAAACACCACAGTTTAATTAAACAATCACAATATCGCAATAGTCAAACAGAGTCACTTGTTTCGCTTGTACTGTATCGCTTGATTCGTATTCGCTCGCTTCCGAAATCGAACTGCCTATCGGGCCGACAATCCGCTATTTATATCCCGAGCAGAACATTCGCGAACATTCAACACTTTTCCACAGTTTACAAGTAGATTCGAAACTTCGAGAACCTTCCACAGACATCTATTTACTGTTTAATCCCGCTACTCAACAATAGATGGCGGTGGCGTCTACGTACAATTGTTCGTAGTACTTGCTACTTGATAACAGATGGCGTTAGCGTGTCGTATCTAGAAGTTTCAACACTGCCCCATCCTTAGATGGAATTAGCGTGACGTTTCTAGACTTTTCGATCTACGTAATGTTGTCCCTTTCTGAGATGGAGTTAGCACGATGTTTCTAGACTTTACGATCTACGTAACACTGCCCCCTCCTTAGACATGCTCGTCCCGAGCATCATCATTCCCACAACATCGCGCCAATCCATCCACATGAACAACTCTAGACGTAGTGCGCATACCCTTTTACCGCCGCACAGCTGGTGCATTTGCGACACCAATCCTCAACATCCTGTTGACAGTGGATCCAGTAGAAACGTTCTCTGATCTTCAATAGAGTTCTTTTTACACTCCTATGTCCTCCTGAACAACCGTTGTGGTAGTGCTGTAAAACATCTGGCACCTTTGCTTTCGGGACGACCATTTGCAGGTGACAGCTATCTCTTCGACCATTTTTTTTTTTACGGCACAAGACACCATCCTGGAGCGTCAAGCTCTCCCACTGTGCCCAATAATTCTTTGTGGTGGTACTCATCGCTGCAACATCACACCATTTCGGTTTGGGAGCATCAGCTTTAATCCACTCGAGAATTGGCCTGATATCTGTATCACGCTGCTGGGCATGCCGTAGGGTTTCCTTCCATTTGTCACGAAGGTCCGTTCTTAGCACCCTGACAGGAACTACTTCCTTAGCTTCCTGTCTGACACATTGTTTGTACTCTTCAGGAGAAGTTCTTCTTGATAAAGTGTCCGCGTTACCGTGGGATATGCCGTCATTGGCCTGTGACATCGAAATCCTTGGGGCTCTATTCACACTAGCCAATACTCGCCCTGTAATCTTATCGCTTACGAATTTCTCTTGCTGCTGCACTGTGCTATCAGACACCCTTCTAACCTGGGTGTGATGTTCGGTGGCAGTGTTTCGCTTCGGGCAATTCGACCGGAGGTGGCCCTTTTCTCCGCAAGTGTAACATTTAGGGCTGTGCCTAATACGGTCACGAACAGGTGACTCCACAACCTCCCTGAAGCGATGGGCTCGATGATCATGCCGCACTGCCTCCACCTCCAACGCGTGGGCCAAGGCGTCCTTCAACTTCTCATGGTGCCCAAGTCTCACGGCAGCCCTTACTTCCAGGTCCCGTATGCCATCTATAAATGCTTGAGTCAGAATCCCTTCGATGAGTGCAGGCGCAGACCGATACGCTTTTCGGACCAACTTTTCAATTTCCAGGGCCCACTGCTGCAGGTTTTCACCACTGCGCTGCACACGATCCTTCAACTGCGCACGAAAAACGTGTTCCAGGTGCGCGTCACCGTATCTGGCCTCTAAAGCCTCAACGAGCTGCTCGTAGGTAACATATTTGCCGAGAGCCTCTAACACGGTTAAGGCCTGATCACGAAGGGCCAAAGTAAGCGCGGTCATGGCCTGCTCTTTTGTCCACCCATTTGCATTCATGACAGCTTCAAATTGAATTTTGTATGCCGACCAGGAAGATGTTCCGTCGAAGGGTGGCACTTTAAACCCGCGCACGGAAGGTGCAGCAACTATCGGAGCCGTAGTCCGGTCTCCAGCTTTCAGAACTCCAACCGCTTTTCTTATATCAGCGATCTGGACTTCGGCCTCGGAGATACGATTTTCATGTACCTGAACAGTCTCCTTCATGGCTTTGATGTCCTTGCCAAATGTCGCGTGTAGATCTTTCAAAAGGAGAACCTGCTCCTCTTTACCCTGCTGCAGCTGTTCCTGTAGGCGGCGGGCCTGTTCTTCCTGTCGACGGGCCTGTTCTTCCTGTCGACGGGCCTGTTCTTCCTGTCGACGGGCCTGTTCTTCCTGTCGGCGAGCATGTTCCTCCTTGTCCTGCTGCAGCTGTTCCTGTAGGCGGCGGGCCTGTTCTTCCTGTCGGCGGGCCTGTTCTTCCTGTCGACGGCCCTGCTCCTGCAGCATCGCCATCAGAGCAGAAAGATCCATGGCTGGTGATGCTGTAGGAACACCAGACGCTTGGGAAACTGGCTCCGTCGTCGGCTGATTACCCCCAGATGTCTGTCTTGAAGGTCCTTCAAAATCGCCTCTGATCCACCTCCTGCTGGCGCTGACTCCTGGTACGAATGCCTTCCGTGTCCTCCTTCGGTAAAACTGGCATAATTTATCCCTTACTTCTGACACCAAATGTTACGAGCTGGGGTTCGGGATAAATTAATTTAAGCCAAAATTATCGAAACACCACAGTTTAATTAAACAATCACAATATCGCAATAGTCAAACAGAGTCACTTGTTTCGCTTGTACTGTATCGCTTGATTCGTATTCGCTCGCTTCCGAAATCGAACTGCCTATCGGGCCGACAATCCGCTATTTATATCCCGAGCAGAACATTCGCGAACATTCAACACTTTTCCACAGTTTACAAGTAGATTCGAAACTTCGAGAACCTTCCACAGACATCTATTTACTGTTTAATCCCGCTACTCAACAATAGATGGCGGTGGCGTCTACGTACAATTGTTCGTAGTACTTGCTACTTGATAACAGATGGCGTTAGCGTGTCGTATCTAGAAGTTTCAACACTGCCCCATCCTTAGATGGAATTAGCGTGACGTTTCTAGACTTTTCGATCTACGTAATGTTGTCCCTTTCTGAGATGGAGTTAGCACGATGTTTCTAGACTTTACGATCTACGTAACAATATACTTCCTACAGGAAAATTTACTTACAATAAAAGCTTATTTAAAGAAATAAACAACCGACTTCCAAAAACCTCAAAATAAAAATAACTATAAATTCGGAAACGGTCTGTTGTTTTTTTTTTTTTTTGGATTGTAGGTTGTTGCCACCGAATTCCAAAATTATAGTTATTATTTTCAAATTAATTTTTCATTCCTCACTATTTACTTATAGTATATCTACCCCACACAAATTTGTATACCTTCACTGGCTAAGAATATACGCCGATGGAAAGTTATTATACATGAGATCATAAAGGCACTAATCAGGGCTTTATATGGGACTTCTCTTTAAGCTACAATATCAATTTCAAACAAAAAGAAAAAAAAAAACAATATAATTTATATATGACAGAGTTCAGAAGAAACAAACATAAACTGGGTAGTTTATTTCTGAAATGTCAATCCATACGTGATTACTAGGTAGCACTAACGTGTCTGAAACGTTCAGTAGATACGGCCATGACAAGCTGGACCCACCCACATGTACCATGAATATTTAATGGAACCGTTACCTTCGGGGCGGGAAAGTAAGCCGCAAGGTTCTGAGAAATATGAACTCAATGATAGCCAATTTAACTCAAAGGAAACAAATAATTTTATTGTTCTTTGATTTAAAGAGGTACAATTTGTGAGTAAGTATCTAGGGTTGTCTTCGGAACTACTGATGAGACTACGATAATAAATTCACTATTTTATTCATCTGACCTTTTCCCAACTATGTCAGGGTCGGCATCCAGTCTAACCGAATGCAGCAGTACCAGTATTCTTACATGGAGCGGCTGCCTGATCTCCACAACCCAGGTACTGGGTAATACGCCTTGGTAAGACTGGTTGTCAGACTGTCGGGCTTCTGAGGATCCGTAGGTAACTACTGTCAAAGGTAAATTCACTAATTGAAAACTAAAAGCTATTTTTTTTTGTTCCTAAAGAGGACAGACTGAAAACAGTCCTTTGCCCTGCAGACACAACACAGTAAGAGATGCTATAGAAGATATGGCCGAGTGTCATAGGATATATTTTATGTTAAAACAAGAAATTACATGCGTAAGAAATCGTGGTCAGAAGCTAGTCGTCTCCATTTCTGGCATAAATCGCTTGTTATTTGAATAGGTTGCGGTAGGGATCATTTTTTTTTGTGGGTGGCTAATCATCAAATGACGTCTTCCGCTCTGGGTGGAGCGGAAGTGTCAGACTTTACTGACTAAAACCCACCCGTGTTCCTTCAGTTCCCTATATGCCAGGGCCACGCTACCTCTATCGAACGAATCTCGCGACCCTGGCAGTCTCGCGACCCTGGCAGACTGTAGAGGTCATTATGTCGATCAGAGACTGTGACGTCAACAGATTTAAAGTAATACAGAACACAAGATGATTCTTAAAGCTCACTCAAGTTTCGCTTAACCTATTAACAGTCTAAGCTATTGTGATTAGTTTAGATATTGAAGTGCGAAAACGAGTCGCTTGTGACTAAGTAATTACAGCCGCACAGTTCGACCGATCAGGTTAATCTACGTTTGTCGCGGCTGGTATGTGGATGGATAACCATCTTTACATACCAAGACCTCTCCGCGCCTCGGAAAGTATGTTAAGGCGTTGGTCCTGAACCCTAATTACGAAACGCACAATTTATCAGAATCTGAATGGGATTGAAGATTATTTCTAAACCATTGCGTAATTTTTTCGAATAAATTGTCGGCTCAGCAACGTAAATAACGCAATGAATGTTGTTTAACTATGAATGTTAAACCAATTCTTACCGATAAAAAGTTCCGCAACTACCCCTCTGGTTGTAATTCGTGAATCTTTGACAGCCGTTACGGATCGTTAGAAGCCCGAAAGTCTGACGACCAGTCTTACCAAAAGTTATCGTAAAGCTAATAAGTAGGTTCTGAAGTTCGGATAGCTAGTCGATCTATGTAAAATACTGTTATTTAGCTGCATTCGGTTAGACTGGAAGCCAACCCGACTCAATAGTTGGGATAAGGTGCTAAAATTTTTATAATTTCAGCAGACTGACGTCTACTCCTGGACATAGGGCGTCTCCCAAATATGGACACGTCAATCCGTTCTGTGCTTCTCCCATCCAGTGCACTAACTGCATCTTCACAAGCGCTTAACATTAAACAAGAACCAATCATGGATAATCAACTAGAGACATGACGTTGGAATCAATTATTAATTACATAACTGAAACTTCAGGAATCAGGGAGCAAATTCCACTTAACTTCAATAAAAGAGAGTTCCTTTATTAATTTGTTTCTTCACGTGTTTCTAATTTATGATAAATGAGCCTCGTCTGTTTGTCTGGACCTGTCAATAAAACTATAATATGCGCCGCACATGCAACTATCGACAATCGACATCGTGTCACTTACAATGAATTGCGGAAACATCAACAGCTCAATTAGGTACTTGTTGCAGTCGTAGGGTATTTGACTCTGAGGTCTATGTTAATAAGCCAATATAAACATAGCACTGAAAACCGGTATTGTTTAGCATCAGCAGTCAATTGACTAGTTTAAATCATGTCGTTGTTGTTGCTATTACTTAAGGCATTCTCATGAAGCATATAATATTTCAGTAGCTCGCGCTCCTTCCTTTCTTAAATCTATTATTCTATTCCAAATTTGACAGGTCTACAACATTAATTGCGTTACGCAGGCAACTTTTTCACACATAATATATGAAGCAATGAATTAGCAATATTATGGGCTGCTGCAATAGATGACCTTTTATCGCAATTAAAGTGCATAGATGTTTTTAATTTGACAGTTGAGGTTTATTGTATATCCTTAATTTTGGAGCAAATTCTCAGTTCACATGGATTGTCACCAGGTGGCAAATATACTATCAGAGGCATCAGCAATATAAATTACATACATGTAGGTAAATTTTATTCCCGTTTATACCCAAAAAATGTAAATAGTACTATGATTTACTTTTACCAGATTCTAATATGCTTTTATATTAAATTTGTTGCTTGTACGTCCTTAATAATATAACTTATCTACTTATGAACCACATTGGTAAAGTCTGACCGCCAACTCCCTCATCGCGGCCGTGAGTCAAGCAGCGATGAGGGGGTTGGCGATCCACGCCGCTATATACACCAATTTGAAAGGGCGGTAATAACTTCCCAGTCGCCTCCCGGTGGCAACTGGGAATTTTGGCAATCCATGTGGGAGCAAGCATCACCTAATCGTTTGAAAATGTGATGAGATATAAAGTTGAAAGCGCAATACAGAAATCCAACGTTGTGAGTGATTGCATATAAACTTAAAATGAACAGGGTTTGTTGACCGTTGAATGAGCTGCATTTCGAACAGACTATAAAGCCTTATAATTTGGTAGTAGTCATGTCGACTTTCCTTTCGACCCAAGACGATGAATGAATGAGTCATGAATACAAAATTGTAACTTCCGTATGCACTATTTCCTACACCGTTTCCTTTTAAATCAATAATGACAAATGGCAACAAGGATTTTTCCTTATACCGATAATGTTACAAATCATGCCAATGGTTAAAGTATGACTGGAATGCTGATTGTGGTTACACTTACCGACAATACCTATAACTACTCATTGAACTTGACCGCATCGTAATATATTGTGTGGTCGACTTAGGCCAGAAAGCTTAATGCTGGGAGTGGGCAGATTGTCGCACATGTCACTGTGCATTGTTGGTCCAGTGTTCGCAAGCAGAACTTACTGCTGAGCTTGAGAACAACAGCATGTTTACTATCAGTTTCTTAGTAACAGCACGGAGTCTGGATTTGTGACCGGTGGATGGTAAAAGGCCCGCCCCTATAACATGAGACTTAAACATATCTGGCGAAATTTAGGTGGACTAACGGTTTACTTATGCCTAAACCTTCGGAGAAACAGGTGTGATGTATTCTTGTTTCACTTTTTCCAGCTGAAACATTAGAAAATGGTGAAGGGGATTGAGATATGGTGTAGGGTATTGCAGAGCTGTGAACCAGAACTTCCCATGTGCCAAATGCACTGATCCTCAGCCCGATTTCATTACATACATACATAATCAGCCTAAAATGTTCCCACTGCTGGGACACAGGCCTCCTCTCTTCAAGAGGAGGAGGGCTGTAATTCATAACACTAGCCCAGTGCAGGTCGGTAGATGTCAGATGTACCGGTTGCCTCACGATGTTTTCCTCCACCGTTTTGAGAGCAGTGGTGATGAAATAATTTATACTAAGTAAAGCGCCTATGTGGGTTCAAACTTACAACTTTCATAAATCAACGGTTTGTACAATCACACAATACTTTTACACGACAATATCATATTTTTAGAACGAGATGAGGTCTGCGTATCTGACTACTCTGAGAAGAGAGGCCGAAACAAACTCAGAGGTCACAGTCTCTTTTTATAATGAAACTAGTCGTTCTGAAATCAACAAAATTTACTCAGATATTTATTTTAATAGATACTATGAGGAACGCAAAGACCCCTGATAGCGAGATCTAATAATAAAACACTCTTGTTGTGATATTTGATAATGATTTCTTTAAGTCGTTTTACAAATCTTATATTTATGACTTCATTCTTCGGCTTGTCAGACCAAAATCTCCTATTATTTTTCAGCTATCTTACTCTAAATTAGTTCGACCGTTCAAATGGATTAAAGGAATTAAAGCCAGGCTATACAATCGGTAGTTTGTCTCATGCAAACAAACTCTAAATGAGTTAATCATGAATCTGTAACAAAGATCTATCATATAATTACAGGACACGTTTATAGAACAATAAAGGTGGAAAGTTGCGCATGATCAATGCTACTTGAATTTCGAGTGACATTAATATAGTAACCAGTTCGAACCACATTCACTGTCACTTGAAGAATCTCCTTGAAAACCTGTGAATACACTTATTAAGCTAAGAGCAATTGAAATATTGTATGTTATCATTAACACGCAAAATAGATATATTATAAATGAAGAGTTTCCATTGCTCCCACATGAGTAATTAAAACCGTCCAATCAACACTTTACCGACGCAGTACCTATCTACCTACTTCAAAGTTAAACCTCGTGCACTGATATTCAGACATGCCATACGTCAATAAGTTTCCTATACCTAACATATAATATCACGCCTTGTTTCCTTGAAGGTTTAAGCAGAGCTGTACCTATAGTCATCATCATCATCATCATTTCAGCCGTAAGCCGTCCACTGCTGGACTTAGGCCTCCCCCAATTTGGGGGGCTTTGCCATAATCGCCACGCTTGGCAGGCGGGTTGGCGATCGCAGTATGGTGGTAAAATGCATAGAGAACGCTGCTGCCCATTCTCTAGTAAGTCCCTTAGTCGCCTTTTACGACACCCACGGGAAGAAATGGGGTGGTGTTATTCTTTACGTCCGGCACCACACGGTACTATGTCCGAAACCACACGGTACCTATAGTACACACACATTTCGCCAGTTATGTTCAAGTCCCATGTAATAGGAGGCGATCAGAGTTCACACATACAGACTCCGGGCTGCTATTGAGAAATGCCCGATCCTGTTTGCTGATAAAAAAAGGCAATCGTCCGGAATCGCGCGTTGCTGCACGGTATCGCGTTGTTGTAACAAACACCTAACAACTCCATGACAGGAAGTCCGTTGCACACAGTTGAACGTTTCCCCTGATCCTACAACCTGTAGGATGACAGATAAGAATGCTCATACACATTGTTTGTGAGGTCGGCTAGTTGTATTTAGTGTTACCACTACTTATATTTCGTTGTGCCGCGCAGAGCCTCTTCCGGCGGCCGCGAGGGCGATATTGTTTTAATTTTTAAGTAGGATTTTCGCATACAATTTGATAGTGTGTCGCGTTTAAACTGCGATATCCTGGGATAGCATATTCGTTTTGTGGTCAAAGGCTATGTTCTAATTTACGACTGATAAGTCGTCATCTCGGTAGTCACCCCCTTTCTAGCGATAACAACTTTGACACATCCATCGTATGTGCATTTACTATTTCTGATGCGCATAACTATTACCGTAGGTGAAGAGTTACGTAGAATCTATGACATAATGCACACAAATAGTAAATAATTAGCACAAACACGTGCGACCAGATATCTGCGTGTACAGTCGCGTGCTTTGCACATAGCCCTAGTACCCATGGACCGAATAAAATCGTAGCAGGATTTTTTCGCTCACTTCATAGCTCCTGTTAGCGCTGAGATTTGAAAATCGAACACTGTGTTTTTTCACTCACACTTTAGTATTCTCAATACTCGTTTCAAGTTCGACAGTTGAAAAGCCAGTGCGCGAAAAATTCACGCTCCGGTTTTATTAGTTCCGTGTACATGTCGACTTAGATCTAGTATTAAAGCTACTCTATAGCTCGTTTGTATGCAAACAACTCAGTGTTAGGTACGGAAAACCACAATAAACGATGAATATTTTATTTTAATAGACAGATTTGTGCGAAGAATTACTTGCATTCGTGAGTTAATGTTTTAGTCCTGGCTGTCATTTGTATTGGCAGTCTTTACGGGTAGTCAGAAAACTCACAAATCTAACAACCACTGTTCCAAGGAATTCGTGTTACCCAATAACTGAGTTGTGGAGGTTAGACAGGCAATCACACCATCTAAAATACGGGTGCCCAGCTGTTTCTGGCTGGACTGGAAGCCGACCCTAACATATTTTGGAAAAAGCTAGGCTAATGATTGACGACTTAAAGATTGTGTACGTCATTATATGTTGTGTACCTAGACAGCATCGTTGAGGTGTTGCTCATGTGTTTGTGGTAGGTAACTATTGGCAGTGATTACTAATAATCACCAATGATTCGTATAAAATGTACTTATACCATGTAAATGGAACCTACCTAGGTACTATGTAGTAGGTATATTTATGCCAAACGTTTTGATATTTTATATAGGGTGGTCGGGATATCTGATGATACAGGCTGTTAGGTACCATGGATTCAGTACATGATTCTGAACCCCACTGGGAAAAGTAGGTTAAAGAAAAAAAAAAGCAATTCATCTAAAATCGTAAATTGCAGGTTAAAATCTATTATTTTGACCACCAGGTTTCACGCAGTTTTCTATCATCATCAGCCGTAGGACGTCCACTGCTGGACTTAGGCCTCCCCCAATTTGGGGGGCTTTGCCATAATCGCCACGCTTGGCAGGTGGGTAGGCGATCGCAGTATGGTGGTAAAATGCATAGAGAACGCTGCTGCCCATTCTCTAGTACGTCCCTTAGTCGCCTTTTACGACACCCACGGGAAGAAATGGGGTTTGGCCAGTTTTCTATGAAACAGTTGTTTTTTTTTTAATATATAGCCGATGAAATATGTTTACGCTGGGGAGGGGGGGAGCAGAATCAAGAGTAGTTAATTGGAATCGACTTCCAGTCTAACCGGATACAGCTGTAACCTACCAGTATTTTTCGTGGAGCAACTGCCTTATCTAACCTTCACAATTCAGTCACTGGGTAAAAGGCTCATCAAACATACATTTTCCTCTCATCTTGTATAGGTAACTCTTTTAGAAGAACTATAGGTACTTAAATACATACAATTTTCCAATTGAAGAGTAACATCATACGTATAGGTTGCGAAAACCCTAATTCACTACAACCTTAGAGAATTTAGATCACGTCTTCAAACGATATCCGCAACCTTGCTACTCATACAAGAAAATCTTCCGCAATTCCGTTTATCACACCGTGCCTAGAATAACATTTCATTCAATGTAATCTACATAGCATAGTAAGCCCACGTGTCCACGGACGAAATACGAGTATGATAGATTCGCGGCGGGATGCTGGAACAGTAATATCTATGTTTTATTTATCAACGTTTAACCACAACGATTCAATTATTATTATTTTATAAAACGTGGTTTTACTTAAACTTAAGGAAGTTTATTGAATTATTTGATTAATGATTTCTTACAACATTATTCTTACTGAATCATCGTTTATAATATTGTAAATAATATGAGCTTCCGTATTGCTGGTATCACTGAGACCTATGAATATTATGCCGGCTAGGGGACTACTGAGACCTCAGGTATTTACACTAGTCACTATGTATTTCTTTTGTTACAGTCGCGAATCATATTTTATTCAACATACAACCGGACACTGACCTGCTAATTCCAAAAAGTATAGAATATCTGAAATCCGCGGGCTACAAATCACAATCAAATCAAAATATTTGTATTTCACATAAACCTCCAAGGGCACTTATGAAACGTCAGAAGCTAGGTGCACGGTTCCAAATTGTTGATTCCTATGGAGAAGAGCCGGCAAGAAACTCCACGGTTACTCTTTTAAAAATAAATGGCTTTTACAATGGTTCCAAATTACAGTGTTAAGTGGTATAGGAGAACAGTGTAGGACTGTCAACAAGTACCAGGTACTTAATAAAATAGAAAATTGTCTCAGTCTACAAGGCCTACAACGTTCTCACATTCACAAAATATAACTTACCCTTAATGAGCACGAATTGGTGGTGTTGCTTATCCCTTTAAAGCCAAACGCATATTACTGCAGCAGAGGACCGCATTTTCACACAAAAAAAGTTCGGTGCGACCAGCCTGTAGTATGATTTCGTGGAACATGTACGAAAATGATTAAAGAAAAAATTTGCGACGTGTTACGATGTCAAATTAACCAATTCCTCATCTTCCAACAGGAACATGGAAACCTTCCTCCAC
Organism: Aporophyla nigra; assembly: GCA_947507805.1. Classification (NCBI taxonomy): domain Eukaryota; kingdom Metazoa; phylum Arthropoda; class Insecta; order Lepidoptera; family Noctuidae; genus Aporophyla; species Aporophyla nigra. The sequence goes on along the minus strand of OX382291.1, from coordinate 2,390,581 downwards.
TTGATGAAAGGCAGTTTGGGCACTGGCATCCTCGCCATGCCGAAAGCTTTCTCCAATGCCGGCTACGTGGTCGGCTCCGTCGGGACCATCGTCATCGGAGTATTGTGCACCTACTGCATCCATATACTGATCGACTCGTGCTACGTGCTGTGCAAAAGAAGAAAAGTGCCTTCGCTGTCGTACACGGCGGCTGCGGAAGCTGCTTTGCTGGAAGGACCTGACTGGTGCAAAGCATGCGCACCTTATGCTGCGTAAGTATTTATATTTTGTTTGTGTAAGTGGCTCGTTGATAACCCACCTGTAGTGTTTATTTGATTCTTGAAGATTTTATCGATAGGAATTTTACTTTTCAACTCAGTTCAAGTACAAATAGGTCAAACAAAAATTCTATGACACGTGACCTCTACCAACGCGCACTGGGCCCGCGTGGTATATTACGGCCCACTCCCACGCACAGAGAGGAGGCCTGTGTCCCAGCAGTGGGAACATTATAGGCTGATAGAACCTGATTGTCATTCACGATGTTTTACCGACTTTTTTGTTCACATTCTTGCTTTACTATTTGTTCTTTGTATTATTTCGGTTTATGTAACATCCGAAAAGCGATTAAAGGTTTTTTACCATTTAAAGTCTTTTCGTATGTTGTTTTAATTCATACAACCTTAATTTTCTAACTTGCTGTCGTAGCTAGTACCCACTGTGTTCATAGAAATGAATGCCATGTAGATTAAACTGTTTACAATTACAAAATGTTGTTCAACTCGTTCTTGTAAGCCTTGGGTGTCGAAGTGTTGATATTTATGTTGATATAACGCGGCTATCATGTTGATTTATTTAACCTTATTCTAAACACTTAAAAAAAGATACTACTTTCAATTGGAAACAATGTTGTCGACTTATCTTGAAATTCAAGAGTGCTGCTTGTATTTCAACTAGACCACTTATTCGAAACGGCGTCAAAACGAACAGAAACGTGCCAGAATATTTCTCACGTGTTAGCTAGATATACAGTAGATACCTAATCATTAACATAACTAGCATAATTATGCTTGTACCTACTTAACTATTATCGAATAATCTTATTCGTATTGGTAAACAACTATAAATCAATAACAACATAATTTTGCATTCATGATGTAGGATTGTTCTAAATTGGCCGCAGATCGGTGGTTATGCGGTCAATTTTACTTACCTACCTACCTGGTGAGTTAAGTAGGTAGGCAGGTTTTAAACTGTAAGCCCACGCCCCACGGATGTAATTAAATCGCGGTGGGATTTCTTCGTGCACTGGATCATCAACGCATAGCTTAGTGCTGAGGGTTGAAATTCGAACGATGTGTTTTTTCGACGCGCTGAGACTCACTCGCACTTTTTTTGAACAAAAAATGTTAACGAGTAAAAGTGTCTTATAATATCTATTTACAGAAATAAACATTTCATTTCACTACACTCTGTTCGATTTTCAATTCAACACAGAGAGATGATAATCCAGAGACTGAAAAAATCCCGCAGCGATTTAATTCGTTCGTCCGTGTGTATGTCGACTAATACAAACTTTCCCAGTTGGGCTACCTGCTAGGTCGGAACGCTCAAAACAAAGCGTAACATCACGCCTGTGTTCTACAAAGGGTTAGGCAGAGGTGTTCCAACGTACCACAGCATACAATCATCATTGTATAGACATCTCGCCAAACACTATCTGGACTTATCAAAGAAACATATTGCAATATTTTTGTGGTTGTCTATTGCGGGTAACCGGAAACGGCTGGACCGATTTTGACGGGAGTTTTACTGGCACATAGCTGATGTTATGCGAAGTAACTTAGGCTACTTTTATTTTTGCAAAAGAACGAGTCCGCGATAAACAAAAAAAAACATGATCGAACTCCAATATTTAGCTTTCCTTCATGCACGCGAACGAAGTCGCGGGTACAGCTAGATAGATAGTATATACATATTATAAAATCGAAAGCAACTCCTCTGTCTGACTGCTACCTTTTCTGGCCTAAACAGCTGAACCGGTCTTTTTGAATTTTGATAGCCTATCTATAAAAATTACTTAGCCAACAGCCCATGACCTGGGGCACGACATAGGTGACTTGTCATCCAGTATTTTGCATTAAATCACCAGCCAGTAAGTCATTAACCAAAAACTCTTCCTTTGTTAACAGGCACGTGGTGAACGCTTTCCTGCTGGTGTACCAGATCGGAACCTGCTGCGTCTATGTTGTGTTCGTATCTGAGAACATTTTCTTCGTGCTTACCAAACACTTTGGCATAGAAATAACCGTATTCCAAGTGATGTTGTGCGTTCTTTTGCCGTTGGTTCTGATCAACTGGGTGCGGGACCTCAAGTATCTAGCGCCGTTCTCTGCGATCGCCAATGCTGTGACCATTGTGAGTTTCGGGATCATCTGCTACTACATCTTCAGGGATACCCTCACCCTGGAAGGCAAGGTGCCTACTGGAAAACTAGCCAACTTCCCGCTCTTCTTTGGAACTGTGCTGTTTGCGCTGGAAGCTATTGGTGTGGTAAGCATTATTTTATAACTATGATATATAATAATAACCAATTTATCCAATTGTTCTTAACTAATAGAATCACAAACCTACCTACGACTAAACATCTTTTATGCAATCAATTCCGGTTTTCTTTAGAAGCTATTGGGGCTTATTATTTATAAATCAACCACCTGTTGCGTCCGGTTTTCAAATCAAATCATTTATTAATTGCGAACATGGATAATTCGTCACGATTAATAGCTGTCCATACTATTGACGATCATATCAGCACGCGTAGCATGACCGCCATAGAAACGGAATTTGTCGACGGAAGAGAAGACAAAATGATAGATTGTATCGTAGAAAAATTGTGTAAAACTGAAGAAAAGAGTTGTTTCTATTCTTCAGTCGACAAGAGTACGAAGTCAAGTATGATGAGTATATCTCTTTACTATTGGTGAGATAGAAACATTTTTACAGAATTAAAATACATTAGAATAGAAATAGAATTGGTCATGCTACGCCGGCAGGTGCTACGTAATAAGTACCTTTTATTCCCAGAATTTTCATGGAATATCTCATTTTCTTCCAGATTCTGCCCCTGGAGAACGAGATGAAGACTCCTCGTGACTTCGTAGGCAAGTTCGGAGTTCTGAACTGCTCTATGATCAGTATCATCGTGCTGTACGTCGGCATGGGTCTGTTCGGATACCTTCAGTATGGAGACGACTCCGAAGGCAGCATCACACTCAACTTGCCGTCCGATAAAGAAATGTAAGTGACACGTGACATTATATTTAAGGCGCTAGTAAGATTGGCCGAAAAATGTCCGTCGAGAGATAGCTTCTCATTTTCTGTCTGGTTTTATTATGTACTGGAAAGAAGCTGTTGCAAAACTTACAGTAGATATATAAGGATAAGACAAACACATTTTGACCGCCAATGACGCCTATCTAACCAAATACGGACTAAACTACGGACTATTGTAAATCATATAATAATTTTATCAGAAGTCCCATAATTGCATATTCTCTTTTTATGTTGATTCTTTCGTATAATTTTTTAGGAAATTTAGCATTTTTTCACTTTGTGTAATATTTTGTTTATGTTAATTAGAAGTTATTGGCACTTCGCCGTCGAAAAGGCGATTCTGGGGATGATTAAGGACGATGTGCGAACGTTTCTTTCGCCCATCCTCCTTAATCATCCCCAGAACCACGAAATTCAAATTTTCTTAATTAATTGCGCGGACTATCCTGGCGCTATCCTAGGGTAGTATAGTCGAAATAATTACGACATTAACTTACGATATTCCTTCTCCAGTCTTGCCAACGTGGTCCAGTGCCTGCTCGCCTTCGCGATCTTCATCACCCACGGCCTGGCCTGTTACGTCGCCATCGACATCCTGTGGAACGAGTACATCGGCATCCGTATGCTGAACTTCAAGCACAGGTTTATCTGGGAGTACCTCCTCAGGACTGCTATTGTGCTTTTAACTTGTAAGTAGAACCATATCCGTACTGTCCTCCTTAGAAGGGCTTGTAGCTAAGTAATAACTGCCGCACGGGTCGATCGTTCATGTTATGCTACGCTTGCCGCGGTTGGTCCGTGGATGGGTGACCATCTTTAAATACCAAGACCCTTCCGTGCCTAGGAAAGCACGTTAAGCCGTTGGTCTCGGCTGTCTTTCAGATCTTACACAGTCGTTACGGGTCGTCAGAAGCCCGAAAGTCTGATAACCAGTTTTACCAAGGGGTATGGTATTATCCAGTAACTGGATTGTGGAGGTCTGATAGGCAGTTGCTCCATGTAAAATACTGGTACTCAGCTGCATCCGGTAAGACTGGAAGCCGACCCCAACATAGTTGGGAAAAGGCTAGGCAGATGATGAAGTAGAACCATCTCCAAGTACCATAAGACAGAGGGCAGATACGCCGCGCCGACATCGTATACTCGTAGACAGTACTATTAGTACTACTAAAATTCGTGGCGCTAATAATGCTTTCAGCACACAGCCGTGGTCATCTTGGCGTTTATTGAACGTGAAGATGACCACGCCTTCAGTGTCTATACGCCATTTGTATGTAGTTTGAGTTAACGGTGATTTGCTTGGTTTATATGGTAAATGTCGCCAAACGAGCCTCTAGCAGCGGCCACCGAGGACTCTGCGTGCTCTGTAAAAGATACCTCTGTAAAGTATGCAGAGAAGTTTCTTGCGTCTCTTCTTCCCAGCTTACATACTATGAAGTGGTAAACGGAGGCATTTTTAAACGGGAGTATATTATTAAGGCGTTCAAAAACTGCTCACTCTCAGCCTAGTTTGAATAAATATCTCTTGTGTTCACCGATTAAATGAAAATCGAATCGAATCGGCTCATGTTGAGCTGGATATGTCCCTGGACCTTCATAATATGTTTAGTTGAGAAAATCTTTCATCTTATTTTTGTATTAATTCCCCATAACTATTGTCTGTTCTGAAGGTAACTAAATGTAACATTATTTGCGTGCAGTCGGCATCGCAGCTGCGGTCCCCGCACTGGAGCTGTTCATCTCTCTGTTCGGCGCGCTGTGCCTGTCCGCGCTGGGACTGGCCTTCCCCGCGCTCATCCAAAGCTGCACCTACTGGTACTACGTGTCCCGCTCCGAGCGCATCCGCATGATCGTCAAGAACGCCATTGTCGTGCTCTTCGGCGCCCTTGGACTCGTCGTTGGCACCTGGACCTCGCTCGAACGCATCATCTCGACATTCGGAACAGGCGGCATCGAGACCGCCACCAACCACATCGTCGCACACAACGAAACCGGCTAGGGTTTCGGGTACGATCCCGTGTCCCTTGAAGGTCAACCACCGAGAGCGTCGAACCCTCTCGCAACAGTGCCATCGCAGAACGTTCCGCATTCACAATGCAGCGATTCTTCTTAGGTACACAAAATAGTATATAGATATCTAAGTATTTTTTGAAGGACGTTTTCCATGCAAACGTTAACATATAGTTTATAAGAGATGTATTATGAATTGTTGACTCATATTAATCGTAAGACAGCTTTATCTTAGTGGTAGGTTAGTGTGATATGCTACGTGCGAGTGTTTCACGTAGATATAATATGTTATGCTGTTATTAATTATAATATTACCTCTGCACTCTCCCTGTTCTCACAGACAACAGTGGAGGCGCCATGCAATCAAAGTAATCATAGGTTTGCAGTGATTTAATTTAATGCAGCAACAAACTTATTTATTATTATTAAATGAGTATTAAATTTAACAAATTATTTTTAAAAATCATTGATAATTTTTAATTTGGAATTTTAAATAAAAATTATGAATTTTGGCCTATTTTCTGAGCTGATGATAACCGTACCCGACGACTCTGATGACATTTAATATAATATATCTAATCGTAATAATATAATTAATTTCTTGCCTGATCTGTATCAAGCTACTCAATGGATCAAAGCATTACGTTTTATGTTTCATTAATTTGATCTGCACTAAGCTGCTCGATATTATATCATTTTATCCGATCTTTTTTTTCTATAATACTTTACAATAAATCCAATAATATCTGATTATTTACAAATTATTACCAAGAAAAATATTTCTAAATATATATTTCATCCACACAAGATTTTATGTTTAAATATTTATGTCTATACGTGCATTTAGTTATTAAATAGGTAGTATAATATTAATTTAAATATCTACATAAATAAAGACCATTCTCATTGCAGTTGTCGGGATTACACAACAGTAAGCGGTTTTAATTGTAGGTCGTTAGTGTTAGTATTCGTAGATAAGAGTTTATCCTAATTCAGTGAGATTGAATGTTAGTTAAAAGGTGGCATTTTGCTAGAGTAACGAAAGTACAATCAGAGTAGATATTAATTTTATATTCTTGTTCGATGTTCGTAAAGGAGCAAAAATTCGGATCAATAAACACAGACATTTTAGAAATGGAATAAATTCTCAATTGTTTATAAAATCAATCAATAATTTTTATGAACATCGATAAAGTTTAATTGAACGCATTATATTTGATATAGTCATGACTTTTTTTATTTTTTATACACAACGAACTATTGCAGCTTTAAAAAACTTTTTAGAACTCTTTTTTTAACCGACTTCAAAAAAAGGAGGAGGTTTCTCAATTCAACCGTATATATATTTTTTAATGTGTGTTCGCGGATAACTTCGTCGTTTATGAACCGATTTTGATGATTATTTTTTTGTTGGAAAGGAGATATCCCAAGGGTGGTACCATGATAAGGAAACCAGGATCTGATGATGGCATCCCAGAGAAGTCGATGGGAGCCTTCGAAAATCGTAGTGGTGACTAGTGCGTTTAATATTTTTTTCATTAGTTATCTTAAAGCACTACTATTTAATGAAGGTCTGAAGTTGCTCTGATGATGAAGCCGAAAGACAGTCGAGGGAACTCCTCAACGACTTACAGCAATTACCCGGTGTTTGGACTTAATTCATTTCTATTGATGAGAACTTTGCACCTATATATACAGCATAAGTTTTTAACCAGTGCGCAAATTTTAACAAATTAAACTAAAACGAGTTATAATAACCATGCAATTTTTATTTTGATATATCTTGGTACAATAAAAAATAAGTTATCGTTAACCAAAGCTGTTTATTTTGAAACTGGTTTTTATGGTAACTTGCGCGCGACGCCGGCGCGGCGGCGAAGGTGAACGACCGAGCGTAGCTACTAGTACCTACGGCTGTTAGATCGGTCAAAATTCTAAGAAGTTCGAAGTACCTACGGCGCGGCGCGCGGTAACTGACCTATTACTATTTCGATATCATATTACAAAATATGTAGGGTGTCCACAGTTTACTGATTTAAGGTCGAATAAAATATTTAAAAAATAGTATTAAAAAAATAATTGAAATATGTTCTATTACTGATACTGAACCTCCAAAAAAATTTGCGTACTATTTAACAATTTTTCCTGTATAGTGCGGGGTAGATAACATAATAAAAAAACATAAAAATAAAAACTTTTTTACAACAAAAAAAAAATCGTTTTCCTTAAAAAGGCTACAAAGTGAAAAATAACTTTAATTTCGGAAGTAAGGAAGGCAAAAAACCTTAAATACAGATGCTAAGACACCGATTTCCGAAACGAATGTTATATTTCACTTTTTAGTATTTTTAAGGAACTCGGTTTTTTTTTTGTAAAAAAGTTTTTTTGTTATATTTCATTTTAATTACGTCGGCTGAAAATTATATTACGAAATATTTAACGTAATCGACGTCTGCTTAGCAAGAAGGCGAGTTTTGACGCCGTCGTCGTCCGCGTTACATAATTTTCAGCCTTTGTAATTTTATACCATAATGAGAATATGCTTTACTGAAATTGTCTTACAATCGATATTGACTTCACAATATCAGTTATTATCGCTAATAATTTAAATTTGGTATTTTATGTTAATTTTACTATCAAATAGCAAATCTAGTAATAAAATTTTACCCATGCTAAAATTGTTACCGATATAACCTTTGGTTGTAGATGACCGGACTTCAAATGGACTCATCTTTATGGCTATCCCTTGATATTTTTTGTTAACTATCTAAATTGATGTTGTTAAAAGAATATTTGTTTAAAACATGTATTTTTGAAATAGGGATCTCTTTTAAAACAGTTCCTTTGACGTATCTTTAGGACAACGTACAAATGCCAAGCGTGTTCCGGTCATGCATATTGATACAAACTGTGATGTTGTTATAATATATTTATTAGGATGTATTCATGTAGTGTCGATTATTTGATTGTTGTGCTGTGTGTTGGACACGACAGTGATAATGTGCTCAGAAGTGTAACTAGGTAAAACACAATGTAATAAAATTATTATCATTATAATTTTTTGTGTTTCATTTATTTTTTCGGCCTACCTCTTCCTGTTGGTCATGGACGCTCTGACGTCGGACATACAGGAAGAGGCACCTTGGTACATGCTGTTTGCTGCTGACATTGTTCTAGTCGGATTGACATCCAGAGCAGATTTGAAAAGTGGCAACAGAATCTGAAGAATGTTGGCTTGAAAATCAGCAGAAGCCAAAAAAGTTGATCTCCATCTCAACAAAAAAAAACTTTCCAGTTCTGGAGCCATAGCGCTTCATGGCGCGGTTCGTCTGCTCCGACTTTCGGTATCTCGGTTCAGTCGAGCAAAGCTATGGCGAAGTAGATCGGATGATTAAGTACAGAATGAACACTGGATGGATGAAATGGCGGCAGGTCACGCGAACAATCTGTGACTCCCACATTCCCCTTACACTTAAGGGTAAGATATATACAAAACTATGGTCAGACCTGCTGTCTTGTATGGGTCAAAATGTTGGGCCATAAAAGGGATCAATGAAAGACAATTGGATGCAGTTGACATGAGAATGTTAAGACGGATGTGTGGTGTTACACGAATGGATAGAATAAGAAATTAGTACATTAGAGGAAGTTGGAAAGTGGCACCAAAACTGAAAAGTGGTGTGGAAATCGGTTGTCATGGTATGGGCACGTGGTATAGATAGGGGGAGACCAAAGAAATGATGTATGGACTGTAAGAATTATGATATGGATAGAAAGGGAGTGACTACCGAGATGGCCACTAATAGAGAAATGTGGAAGAAAGATATGTTGCACCGACCCCAAATAAATTGGCATAAAGGAAGGAGAATGATGATTTTAATTTATTTTCACACTACTAACCATTTTATTTTCGTTTTACTTCAATATTTACTTAATATAAAGCTAACGGGCTTAAAATAATATAATTATGTACTTACATGTATATGAAATAAAGGGAAAAGAATCACAGGGCATCAAAAAACGTCCGCATCGCTGTCAGCAGGAAAAGTGCCCAAAAGGATGCACTGCCAAGGTTGTATGGGAATTCTGATTCTTTAGACAAAAAATAGGTCACGTGAAGATTATTTTAAGGGTATAATATATACCTTTACGAGAATTCGAAAGTACATAAAAACACACCTTGGTTCCCCGAAGGGTTGGGCATAATCAGTATGTTCAATAATATTTGGAAATAGATACAATGATTATAAGTCATGTAGTCTGGGAAGAGATAATGAAATAAACATAATTTTCCAACATTGTTTTATTAATGAAAATCAACATAATTTTTCACTGACTTAAATTACAAAAGAACTGAGTTATCATAGTAATATCGAAAAAAAGCTTAAATGCATTAACTGGAATACCATCCCGAATTAATTACCTTTAGACTGAAACCCCGCACTTTACTGTTAAGATGAACCATCCACGTTATTTAAGCAGAATTAAATAGTTAGACCGAGGCTAGATTCTGAATAACAAATTAAGAAGGAAGAACTAACGAAGAGCTTTCTAGAAGTTAACATAGTGCTCTGAACCGCTAACGATTGTGGATGTTCTGAAAATCATATTTAATTCACACAACTATAATGAAAAATAAAATGTTCAAATACAATATTAAAAACATCTATAGAAGTTTTAAATATAAATATTTAACAATATTCGTCACACAAACAACAATTGAGGGTATCATCATCTCACAATCTTCTTGCATGCAGGTTATTGTGTCTCTCAAATACACTATTGTCAATCACGGAACAGCTTTAGATGTCATTTATTTATAAAGGCCGTAGGTCCCGTATATTTTAGAATAATTCAAAAGTAATTCGAAAACCAAATACAAAATAATGCGCGGCTTACATTCCCTTCCCTAATTTGTATCTAGCCGCAGTCTATACAAATAGTGTTCTATTACACAAATGCAAAAATATAACACCAATTACATATTAACACTGTCGTAAATAAAAAATACATATTTATAAATAATTTATCATACAAAGCAATAGTATATATACTTTTATTAATATTGCACATTGTCTTGCAATATTTAAGATGTAGGTAACATTTCTTTAAATAAAATAGTAATTACAAATCTCCGGCTGCACTGCGCAATTTTACAATTAAACTAGGTAAATAAAAATTACAATTATTTATCTAATATAAAACAAGTCTAACGTGGATTTGTTACGAAACGTGCATTTCAGCTAAATCGGGGTTCATCAGACATCCTTAAATCAACAAAAAATAATCCTAACAAGAAAATTTAATAATAAAAACTATATTATTTGTACTATACAAGATCAAATATGATTGGAACACGATAGTAAAGCACATGATGCTAACTTCCCAGCATTGTGGGCAGTAAACATAAATAAAAAACATTTAATTTATTCTAACAATTAAATTGTACACTGTTAGCCCAGGTGCCAAGCCACCATGCCAAAAAAATCTTATTTACGTCCAGCAGTGGACACACACAGGCTGATTACGAGAATAAGCCAATCTGCGCCTGGCACTGACATCCTGAGTAAATATGAAAACGCGTCTCCGGTTAAGAGCCGTGAAAAAACTAGACAGTATTTAAGTGTGTGGTATACCATCAAAAGCCCTTTACCAAAACCATAATGGCATGGGAAAATGGTCCACAACACAGGTTGAGTTTTACAAAAAATTTATAGATTAAGAATATCATATAAGGCACAAAAGGTACTAAAACCATAAAACTGCTCAGACTATTGCAGTCCACTGGTGGGCATAATAGGTACTAGTTTAAAGTAGCATCTATATGAGTAGCTTCTGAATGATGCAGAAAGTGTGACAACAGGCCACACTTAATTAACCCAATTACGCTTATCAGCTAACAAAGCTACGCTCTAAACATCTAAAACCTACCGTTAAGGGGGAAGCGCCTGATAACCTGCGAAATTGGACTATTTCATGAAAAAGTCATTAAATTAGCTTACATAATAACCGTAAACAACAGAAAATACAACCCGTATTGATGAATGATGATCATGTATTGTACTATAGGTACATCTCTGCCTAACAATTCGGTGATTATAGGCTTCACATATTCAGCCTATAATGTTCCCACTGCTGGGACACAGGCCTCCTCTCGGTGAGAGGGAGTGGGCCATAATCCACCACGCGGGCCCAGTGCGGGTTGGTCATGGTCATTCGAAGGCATGTCACATGTCTTCGAATTTAAGACATGCCGGTTTCCGCAAGATGTTTTCCTTCACCGGTTTGAGAACAGTGGTAATGAAAAAATTTACACAAAATAAAGCGCCTGTTTGGGTTCGAACTCACGACTTACTACTCGTAAGTCGCGGCCGTTACCACTGGGCCACCACTGTTCATAGGCTTGATGTTAGGTTATTGATGATCATAATTCTGTAAAGGTATATTTGTTGCGAAATATATTTTTATGAACATACAATTTGACATGGACCTGCAAATCGCGTAAAAAAAGGAAGAAAATTTGATTGTGCGGGCTACCTTTGCGCATCCACCTTGCAAATTCCCGTCATTATTGGAAATGAAATTGAAGGTAAACGAATTTAAAATGAAACCTTAATACACGCTCTGTTTAAGTAAGGTATTCATACAATACAATGACGTCACCAACAAACGGTCATCACACAAATCAGGCTGAAGACCTTACCAATAAAATGTTGCCCTAATTTTATTCTACTTAATTATCTAGAAGCAATTAAAAAGTACATAATGAGGTAGACATTGCTTATAAGTATTCATCTCGTTCTTAATACTAAACTAAACTATAGCACAATTTCAAGGCGAGTTAAAATACAAGAGTACTTATAGCTATGAATTTATTTACAACTATTATTTTCACGTTTTCTTACAATAATTGTTCAGTATTCTCTTTTTTGCGTGCGATTATGACTCCAGTCAGTTTATTTTAATCCGAAACAGTGCGGCACTCCCAACACATACTCTACCACCCTAATTGCGAGACGCGCTTTCAATAACAATCCAAACATTTTGAAATATATTCTTAATTCATTGCTACATAGGTTTAAAAAATAGTATGCTCAACAACGTAAATAGTGCAATGTATGTGGCTTAACTACCAAAACTAAAGATTCGCAGAGAGGTGGCAAGCTCAAGTGAATGAGCCAAGATGGTTTCCGAGACACGACTCACTTTGCAGGATAACATCCCCGTCACAAACGCTGAAATGCCGCAAAAATAAATTATCATGTTTCCTGCCTCTCACTGGCCTACGGTCTAACGAATGGATAAGCCTGTGGCGGTATCATGCTGCCGAATGGATAAGCCTGTGGCGGGATCATGCTTCCGAATGGATAAGCCTGTGGCGGGATCATGCTGCCGAATGGATAAGCCTGTGGCGGGATCATGCTGCCGAATGGATAAGCCTGTGGCGGGATCATGCTGCCGAATGGATAAGCCTGTGGCGGGATCATGCTGCCGAATGGATAAGCCTGTGGCGGGATCATGCTGCCGAATGGATAAGCCTGTGGCGGGATCATGCTGACGAATGGATAAGCCTGTGGCTGGATCATGCTGCCGAATGGATAAGCCTGTGGCGGGATCATGCTGCCGAACCCATTCGTTCCACCTGCTGAAAATCTCGCACCTGGACATAAGTTACCTTGTCTTTTCTGAACTTCTTTAAATAGATTTTGGACTCCGAAGTAGTCCGAAGAAAAGAAGACCTGCTCAGGTGGATATTAAGAGTCTAAAGGTGATGCTGCCCCACCAACAACGAGGCACTGAATATATTATCCAGCGCTGAAAATGCCAAGGTCGTATCCAAATTCTGGGCTGACTGTATTTAAATTGCTATCGACACGCTAAAAAGAAGAAAGACATTGCGATCAATTGTCATGTTATGTATTACGCATTACCAATACGCAGTTTCAATAACATTACATTTAAAAAGCCAAAAGCAGTGGACATTCGACTTTGCAGTGTATTCATCAATTGAACGAATTAACTTCTTGTTGTGTTTACATTAACCTATGTTCTTAAAACAACACTATCACGTAGATGTAGGCACCCTTGGTTATAGTATAATAGTAATTAGTAAGTAAACTTTAAACAACTAGAAAGCAGTATTTCATAAGGCGATCAACAACTAAAACTACACGTTAACAATTTTAAAAAAATCACAGAAAGTTTCGAGTTATTCACACACGGTAGTTAGCGAAAAATGAATCCTCTCAACAATACAGAGAATATTTTAATGGCAGGATTCGTTTTTCATGCATACATGAATCTGTGTGATGTGGAAAGCTATTTGTGGTAAATTGGTTAACACATGCAGCCCTTGAATGTTGAATAAAAATGAACGTAATTCATTCCGATTGTCAATCATTAACATATCACGATAAGTACTGTAACGAGTACCTCAATTATCACAAATAAAATACAACATTTAAAGCTCAAAAGAAATTCATCAGAGCTATGTGCGGTCTAAACAGTACTATCGTATCGTATCAGCTGTCAATCAAATTTAAAAAAACCTTATACAACATGATTGAAACATAATTTACGTAAGACCTAATACACCCCAAATAAAGTCATTGAGTTAAAAGTATTACAAAATCGAAACTTTTAAAAAAATCTACTTGTTATAATAAGACGATCGCGATCGCGTCAACTCTAGAATTACCTTATGCATTTCAAATTGTCTATTATCGGCTAGAAATAGGATTGAATTTTCTTTGGCTCAATCGACAATAGGTATGCAAAATACCTTTGTTTTAAGTTCCTATATTAAAAGTTATTCCGTGTGAGCTGTTCTGTGCGTCCGGTAGGAGGTAAAGAATAGCACCATCCCATCTCTTCCCGTGGGTATCGTAAAGGGCGACATAGGGCGACTTTCTAGAGAATGGGCAGCAGCGTTCTCTATGCATTTTACCACCATACTGCGATCGCCACCCCGCTCGCCAAGCGTAGCGATTATGGCAAACTCCCCCAAATCGGTGGAGGCCTATCTCCAGCAATGGACATCTTACAACTGAAATGATGATAATGATTAAAAGTTACTGAAATACGATTCATTAGCCAATTATGAACAAACTACTTTCAGGACTTCCGTTTATTCATTTACACTTTATTGATTCTGCCATTGCTTTCGTTATACAGGGTAATGAAAATACTTCAAAAAATGAACTAAGTAACTCTGTGCACAAATAATGGATGCTGGGAAACGACTTTATTTTTTGTTGTGGAAATTCGATGTTAATAAAAAATGGTTATGCGGAGTGTAACACAAGCACACCATTGTGCTTAATGATACATGAAACGGTACAGGGGTCGGTGGATATATTTAAGAATTAAATCTGTGTAAAAACAAACCCAAACTTCTACAAGAGTGCTATTAAAAGCTACCATAGACAATACGTGACCAAAAGATTAGGACCACAGATTCGGCACTAACAAAAGTATTCCTTATATGGCATCATTGATTCACAACAAACTCAATCTGCGAAGTATTTTAAGGCCCCAGCTATGGTAAGGTCGGCTTCCAGTCTAACCGGATGCAGCTGAATATCAAACTATTTAAGAAGAAACTACACAAAGGACGTGGATAAAGTTCGGCTGAGTATAAACAAAGAGTTCATTATATAAAAAAAAAAAATGATAAAATCCCAACACAGCTTTCGTAACTTCGTAAAACTGCAGGAAATATTTCAATCACACGTAGTGTTTATGTGGCCTGCCAGATTTAGGAATAAGATGGTAACTGGGATAAGTTAATTTTAACAATTGATCAGAGTATTTTAAGAATATACAATTTCAATCCTAATATTTTAATATAGACAACGAGCATTATATATTTTGATGAAATAAAAGGTTTTCTGGAGGGAGGTGAGCTGGTTAGAATAACAACCGACGGCCGCCATGGCCCACGCACAACTGAAATCAAACCCTCTAACAAAGACATTTTTGACAACTTAGACCCTACCTTTTCGTGTTTTTAAACATCCGTTGTCAGCTATCAGTATGTTACCGACACACAACCATAGAGAACGGAGACGCCTGGGCGGCCGCTGCCAGAGACTGCCATCACATCATACTAGCCAAGCTTGTCAGGGAATCTCACAGAGTAATCATGGAAACCGTGACAATTTTAACAATGCCCTGTAACAGCTAGCTTGCGGTCATAACATAACCAGTCTATAATGTTCCCAATGCTAGGACACTAGCCAGCTAAGAGAGGAATCTTCGAGAGGTAGTGGGCTGTAATCTACCACGCAGATCCAGTGCCGGTTGGTAGATGTCAAATTTTTGGTTCATAGACGTGCCGGTTTCCTCAAGTAATACTTCACCGTTTTGAGAGCAATGGTGATGAAAATTGATTAACACAAAGTGAAGCGACCTACATCTCGTAAGTCGGGCCGTACTTTAGCTTGGGCTCAGCTACGGAAAATTTGGAATGGATATTAATCATGAAGAAGCGTCTGGTCGCTACCGGCTCAGGAATTTGGTGCTCTGTGGTCTCGACAAACCTAACAACATATCAGTCATTAAAATGCATCCAACCATCTGGATGCCACGAGGAAATAAATAATCCTATTTACGAGTATACAGACCATAATAAGTTACGAGTGAAAAAACATATCCCTACTTGGCAGTCAGTTAAAAGGCGTAGATAATTTGTATTATACCTTAATAACGTGGTGATGAGTGAAATAGTTATTAATTTCATTTCATGAAACATGATGTAACAATATAATTATTATTAGCATAAACAGCATTTATTGTAACATTATCTAATATGTAAAACAATATTTTAAATTTGTCTGCAAGCATAAACAAAATTTGCTCACCTCTTATGGTTGTAACAGTACTATGTTTCTAATCCAATATGTAGGTATATTGTATTAATACAAATAAATGTTTTATACAAAGAAATACGTTTTTGGGGACCGTCTTATGTTATTTTGCCGTTCGAAAAGTGCTGATTCGCAGCCATATGAATAAATTACTTTCGATTTGAAAATGAATTTGGAATAATAGTTAGAAGTACAAAGCATTGGTTACTTTCTGATTTTTGCAATACATTTGTTACATACATACAATGATTATAAATTACTACTGGTTTTATTAATGCATTATTGTGTTATCAACACACAATCACTCAGATTATAACTATGTACCTTTGCTTACAGCATATTTACTTTAGATAGTATAATCAGATCAAATAAGTATGTAACTTGAGGCAATGGGAGCTCCCTCTCAGAGAGGAGTTCGAGACCCAGTAGTGGCCCCAGGATTGGGCTGACTATCTCTGTATTATAATTATAACTGGAACTCCCAATCAGTCCATTACTCGGGTCCTATTCAAACCGGATGCGGCTAATTGCCAGTATTTTACTTGAAGTGACTGCCTTTCTGACCGCAACCCAGTTACTGGATAAAGCTGGTACGACTGGAGAAGAAAGAGAAGAAAATATCTTGTTTTTTTTTATCGACACACCACGCGGGGAAAAATTCATAGGAAAGACACGTTTCCGTGGTCTGTGTGCATGGCGAATTGAGAATTACCCTACGACATTCACATTCATCATACAATCCACAATTTTGCATGTTCCCATTGCGTCCCTCACGTTTTACTTACATTAACTATTCTATCAGTCTATTTCTTGCCGGCATCATAACCAGCCATGATGCTTTGCAGCGCCGTCTTGAGCTGTTCGTTCGGCTCCAGCTCATATTTGGCGAGGTTGTGTCGGCAGCAGGGGCACTGAAGGCCAGATGATTTGAAAGCCAGTTTTATACATGCCTGGAAGGAAAAGAAGAAAATATATAATATATTTATTTAGGTACATAAAGGTTTTGTAGTACATAAGGGACTTAAAAAGTAAGCATTATTAGTAATGTACATGGTACTATGAATTCTTGGGTGAATCGCTACTCTCCTAGGTAGATCACTGAGTAATCTTTAAAAAAAAACTTTTTTATCTTGAAGATCCAGTTGCATAATTAGACCAATGTTCCCACTGCTGGAACACAGGCCTCCTCTCTATGAGGCCGTAATCCACGACGCGGGCCCAGTTCAGGTTGATGTGATGTCACATGTCTTCTATTTTTAGGGTTCCGCACCTCAAAAGGAAAAAGCGGAACCCTTATAGGATCACTTTGTTGTCCGCCCGTCCGTCCGTACGTCTGTCAAGACCCTTTTTCTCAAGAACGCGTGGAGATATCAAGCTGAAATTTATATCAATTACTCAAGACTACTATCCCTTGGAGCTGTGAAAAAATCAAACTTCTAAACTAACGTCATCAAAAGATATAGCCGTTTATTACGCAAATTTCCGCAAATTTTCGAAACTCGCAAGGGAATCAAAACCTAAAGGGTACTTCCAGTCGATCTAGAATTTTGAAATTTGGTACGAAGCAACGTCTTATAGCACAGATAAAGGAAAAATTGCGAAAACCGTAAATTGTTAGTTACATCATATAATAAATAGAACAAAACACAGACAGAAATAAAAACAAGCCAAGAAACAGAACAGAACTACGACTCGATTGTCGTGATCGGTGAACTTTTACTTATATACCTACAGGTTTGTACGGAACCCTCGGTGCGCGAGTCCGACTCGCACTTGGCGGGTTTTTTTTAGTTCTAGGACATGCCGGTTTCCTCACGAAGTTTTCCTTCTCCGTTTCAAGAGTAGTGGTGATGAAATAACGTACACAAAGTAAAGCGCGTCTCTGGGTTCGAAAGGATGACCTACAACTCGTTAGTCGCGGCCGTTATCACTGGACCTCTACCACTATATCTAGAGTGACAGAAGCTAATATCATGCCTATAGAACGAGTTTTCGCCCGCGACGGCGCCCGCGTGTAGGTGGATTATTATCCCACAAAAACGTACTAACAGTATAGAAAGTATTATATAAATAAACCTGCCTGTGTCTATCCGTGTACCAAACAATACAAATCAGTTCAGCTGTTCCGGCATTAAAAGTAACTAACAGTTAAATGCCAAGGTAACTACAGAGTTACCTTCGCATTTATCATTACTATTTATCAGGTTTCTCTCATTCTCCTATGTAAACCAAATAACATGATTGCCATCACAAATTCTAATACTGAGTTGAACTAAGAAATGTAGTCATATAATGTCAAATAATGAAGAGATGATGTCAAAGAAATAGCAAAAAATATTTTAAAAAAACAAGGTAATTTGGGAGCATTTACATAGTTATGCTTATGCCTTTAGTAAGGTACCACAGAAGTCACATGTGCTTAGCATAGTCTTCTCTTATTTTGATAAAGACATGTGGATTCTGAACTTTCCATCGCTAAGTTCTATAATAGATTTTAGCATCTTGTTTTAAAAGCGGATACTGCTTATAAGTAATCATCTGCTAGTTTTAGTTAATCTAAATTTGGGTTTCTCAATTTCGTTTTTACTACATGTATTTATAGATTATGGAAATGTTCTTAGTTTGAAAACTTTGTAAGGTTTTGTGGACATAAAAAAATACTTTCTAAAATTAAAACGGCAGGATTAGTACATCAATTTTGAATTTGTTACCAAGAGACTCGCGGGGAGCCATTTTATAACAAGGGCAGGACAATTATGAGCGTAGAACATAAACTTACCATACAGAAGTTGTGCAAACATGGTGTCGTGACAGGACTTGCAGCAACGTCTTGACAAATGATGCAGAGGAACATTTGCGTCACGTACTCAACAAATTCCTGGAAATAAAAGATACATTTATTTACGCAAGATACATTACGTGGCAATGGCAAAAAAAATATTTAAGTTTAACTTGGTTTATATAATAATATCTGGATTAAAGAGTGTCCATGGAGTTTCGTTTGTGATGTGGTATTGACGGAGGCTACTCCGCTTACCATGCACCGCCATGAGAACGAATGGATCTATACTAGAGAAACACAGGATCACCAAGCGGCTATCTACAATATGCCAAGAGCATCCCTTCAGCTTATTATTCATGGTCTGGCTAGGCTTATGATACTGGGCCGGGTGGAAGGAAAACGCGACGAACGACTAAGAATTAAGTTTCTTAGTCGTTTTTCTCCATAAGAACCAACTAAATGGCCATCCCATTTAGATGGGAACTTGAAAATTCTTTGGTGCCATTAATAGGTTACGTTCATCAAGAAAAGCCTCTTTTCGTGTTTGACTGTATAATAGTATCAAAACACAAACAAAATATTTAAGTTTGTTTTTGATCATTTGTTTGTTTTTGAACACTCTAGAGATAAGATTGAAATGCCTCATGGCTCTGTAATTGTACCAGCACCCTAATTGCGTAACACACTATCCGTCAGAATCTGAATCATTTTGAAGGATATTGCTAATTCATAGCTCCAAATGTTCCAAAAATCTGTCTGCTCAATAACGTAAATACCGCAATCAAAGTTGTTGAACTGTCAAAATGAAAGCTATTCCTACTGTTAGTGTGTTACGCAATTACCCCTCAGCTTCTATACCCTCCACTACTACTACCTCTTCTTCCTACTACCTACGAAACCTACCTAAGAAAACGAAACAATACTGCGGGCAAATGACGGGGTGGGTCGGGGGAACAAGAGATGTCTCGCGGACGAAGTCGCAGAAGCTACATCACTACATAGTATAAAACAAAGTCGCATCCCGCTGTCTAGCCCTATGTATGCATAGACCTTTAAAACTACGCAACGGATTTTGATGCGGTTTTTTTAAATAGATAGAGTGATTTAAGGCTCCGTGCACGAATTTAATGCATTTTGGCCATTTTTGATCACTCGTTGTGAGGTAGGGAAGAAGAATATTTTTTATTTTATTTAATACTATAAGAGACGAGGTCTTAATCTTGTACGTGGCTGAAAGGGATTTTTCAAGACAAGACTTACAGAATATAAATAAATCAACAATACCCACAACCCCTTTTTCGAAAAGTAGCGAACGAGTGATGTTTGGCTTCGTTTTACGAAAAACTACAAAGGATTCTATAAATTAAAAAAATATAAATAACATTATTAAATAGCCAACTTGGACGTGGCGGAACCACTTTTTTGATTTTAATACGAAATAAAGCAGAAAAAAAATGTTGAAATAACGTAATTTTTGGGAAACTTCTAGATAAATAACAATTTTTTTCTATACATTAAAAACACTTTTATGAAATTTTAAAAATTACATATTAATCTTAAGTTAATCATTGAATTGAATCAAAATTTTATTTTATTAATAAACAAAAACTTAATTTGTTAAATAAAAGTCAAAGTGAACTATATAATCGATGGCGTAAAACCAATCTCGTCAGTAACGACCGGGCCTTCCCAGCGAGAGGACGTATCACTTTGAACCGCATGAGCCCACGTGATCTACGTAAACATTTTCTAAAAATTGTACGCTGACTACTACATTTTGGTTCGGTAAGTATTAATTTTATTTCAAGTACGCTTGTTTATTTTTACACGGTTTATATTAGCTTCACTTGTATGTTTGTATGTATGTTTGTATGTTTGTATGTTGGTATGTTTGTATGTTGGTATGTTTGTATGTTTGTTTGTAACCGACTCTTTATAGCGCGATTTTGACCCACTTTAAACGACCAGATTTCATTCAAACTTTGCACACCTGTCAAGGACTTTGTGCCATTATTCTTGCCAGGGTTACCAGGACAGCAAAAAAACTGTCTTTGAAAACTACGCTGACATACGTCACAAACTACGCTGACATAAGACACAAACTACGCTGACATACGTCACAAATTACGCTGACATAAGACACAAACTACGCTGACATACGTCACAAACTACGCTGACATACGTCTCAAAATTCGGAACACCCTAAAAAATTGAAAATAAATAATAGTTTAAAAAAACTAAAAAACACGCTTCCATTGAAAACGAAACTAAAAAGTATGCCTGATATCAATAAAAAATAACTTAAAAAGCAGCCCACGCTTTTTTTCCATTATTTTGTACTTTTTGGTTTGGTTTTCAATGGAAGCGTGTTTTTTAGTTTTTTAAACTATTATTTGCTTGTTTGCAAAATGTTCATGTTTTATAAAATACCAGTGTGCGAGTGTTCATAAATCTTGTCATCCTAATCGGCTTGACCGACTTTGACGATTTTTTTAAAATAATTTTTGGGTTACCTGGATCGTTCTTCGATTTTTGGACATGGGACATGGGATACGTCTGACTACCGGATCCGCTAGATATACATATTTATATTGTGTTACATTTATTTTTGGAACGAAGTGTTTTGACGCAGCTTGCGATATAAGTAACCTTGTAGAAATCGTCACATAATAAATTTTATAGAAATCGTCATGTAACGAAAAATTAAAAAAAAATCTTTTATGTTATAGTAGAAATAGCTTTTCTGGTTTCTGAAGGTGGTGAAGCCAGTAGTGCGGCCAAAATAAAAATCCAAGATGGCGGCTACAAAAAAATTCAAATTTTCTGTCAGAGGTGTCGTTTTCATAGTTTCCAAGGGTACTGAAGTCGATGGTAATGTCAAAATAAAAATTCAAGATGGCGGCTGCAAAAAAATTCAAAGTTTCTGTCAGAGGTATCGTTTTCATAGTTTCCAAGGGTGCTGAAGTCGATGGAATGTCAAAATAAAAATCCAAGATGGCGGCGCAAAAAAAAAACAAATTTTTGTCAGAGGTGTCGATTTCACAGTTTCCGAGGGTGCTTAAGTCGATGGTAATGTCAAAATAAAAATCCAAGATGGCGGCTGCAAAATATTCCAAATTTTTGTTATTGGTGTCATTTTCATGGTTTTCGAAGGCGCTTAAGCCCATATTGGGGTCAGAATAAAGTTTGAGTGTTTCAAATACCGAATAAACAACGTTAAATACGGAGTTGAAAAAAAAAACGTTAGGAACTTTGTTCCGAAGGGGGTTTCAACGACCCACTTACCCCCTATACGTTATATTTTAATGGTTTATCAAATTTGAACAAATCAATCGATTTAATTTTTTTTTGATTGAGCCCAACAACGCCTTTAAGTTACGGGTATATATTTGTTATAGATAATGGGTCGAAAGACAGGAGCACATTACCAGTGCATTACTAAAAAAAAACGACGAAACGTGGGATTGACACGTATCAGACAAATTCTTGCAGAAAATAAATTTAACCAGATTGCTACGGCTCCACTTCAAGAACGTGTAAGGTTTTACTTTCGATCATCGCTAGAAGTGAATAAAGAAGCGTTAACGAGTATGTTCTAATTTTTATTGTTGCTAATTTTAGGAAATCGATGATAGTGGAAGTTCCAAAAATTCAGCACTTACTGGTAATGTTGACGAGTCATACCAGCTTGATCCAGTGGTAATTATCGCCATTGTCTTATATGAATAAATTATCAATTTTTAATATTCATAATGCATATACCTACATAATTTTAACTTTTTATACTTTCAGAATAAGAAAGATAATAATGATTCTAAGTTAGAAAAAACTTCAAAAAATTCCATAGCTCCAAATGATGAAGAAGCACAATCAGACATGGTAAGAAAATTATTATGCTTTCTATAATGTCTGAATGGTTTCTTGGTCAAAATGTAAAAATGGATACCCTTGTAATTAAGTTCTTTTCGGTTATCGGAGACTATTGGCACTAAATCGATGAAATTTGGAAGGTATTCTTAGCTCTCACAACGACATTCGTCGGTATAAAAAAAAAACCTAGTATTTTGTATTAAAAGATAAACGATTTGTTGCAGAAAAAAGAAAATATTGATAAAAATCAAGAAAACTCATACATGGATTTATATTCAGGCGCTGACTTTTTAATTGAATCAGATAAGGTATGATTTTGCTTTGTATTTATTAAATATATATAACAAAGAATTACATAAATGTTATAAAAACAACATGAGTCAGAACCAATCTTGTTTCAGGAATCACCAGATTCATCTATACATATTAAAGGTCGAAGAATAGTAGATTTCAAATATTTTTTTGACCAATTGATAACCATATCAAACCATAATAATATGTTTGGATGTAAACTATCTAATCTTATAATCAGTGAAGAAAAAATGCATTCGTTTTCATCAAGAATTTATTTAAAATGTTCTATGTGTAACAGTCGATTTACGATAAATACATGTGAGGAAACAACAAATGGGTTGGACGTTAACCATAGTGCTGTTTCTGGAATAATTAGTATAGGTTGCGGCCGGGCGAACTTGAACGAGCTAGCAGCTTCCATGAATTTGCCACTCATTAGTAAATCGACCTACCAGAAATGTCACGATAACCTATTTAACTGGTGGAAGATTACAGCTGAATCTACTATGGTTCAAGCCGGTAAAGATGAAGCTTCTATAGCTTTGGAAAGAGGTAGCGTGAGTCCTTCAGGTATACCATCAATACCGGTAACAGCTGATGGTGCTTGGGGTAAGCGATCCTACAAAACAAACTTTTCTTCCGCAACAGGTGTGGGAGCGATAATAGGAATAAATACAGGCAAAATATTACACGTTGGCATTAAGAATAAATATTGCATCATATGTGCTCGTGCAGCACACAAAAATATAACACCGCCCGAACACCAGTGCAATGCAAACCACGCAGGCTCTTCCACAAGTATGGAGTAAGCAGTCATCGTTGAGGGATTTAAAAACTCCGTTGAAAAACACAATTTGGTTTACGCAACACTTATTGCAGATGGTGACTCAAGTACTTTTAAACATATTTTGGAAAGTAGGCCGTATCCCAATGTTATAGTGGAGAAAATAGAGTGTTCAAATCACTTGATGCGGCAAAATTTTAAGTTTAATTAAAGATACGTCAGTTCCGTTGAATCAGCGTAAACTTCTGAATACAGAACGTGTCAAACGATTACGTATCGCAGTAAAAGCAGCAGTCAGGTTCAGAATGGCTCAGAATTTTCCAATAACGGAAAAAATTAAATATCTTCAAAAAGATATTGTAAACAGTCCCAAACATATATTTGGAGATCACTCTCAGTGTGAAGGATACTATTGTGGCGATGAGAGAAAGTCAGGAATGAACCTTGTGCCTGCCGCCAAAGTATTAATGCAAAAACTAAATGCAATTGCATCTACTTTGGCATTCAATGCGCGAAGCTTATTACACAATTTTAATAATAATAGAGCTGAACAATTTAATTCAATAGTTGCTAAATACGTGGGTGGCAAACGCATCAATTATTCATTAAAAAATTCATATGCCTTGAGGTGCTATGCAGCTGTTGTTGCTTTCAATACTGGGAAACCAATAAGTCAATTTTATAAAACAATTTTTAACAGCAGTCCATCAACAGCAACCAAAAAATTTGAGGTGCAAAGTGCCAGACCAACCGAAGTAAAACAGATAAAACCAAACTTAGATGCAGATTAATGTTCAAGAATAGCAAAATTGATTACGGCGATTCGTGCCAAAGGCCGGACATGTCAGAAGAACAGTTTTTACCGGCCAAGACGTTGTTTCTGCTAAACCTCAAATCCCAGATAGAAAACAGGCACGAAATTGAACGGGATACCATATTACAGGCAGAAAGCTCCTTGTGGCTGGAGCTAAGAAGATGTCTTTTGACGGCATCAAATTTTAGTAAAGTCTGCAAGCGTAGGAGTAACATCAGTTCTGCAGGTCTGGTAAAAAATTTGCTGTATAAATATTCGATTGATCACGTCGCAGCCATTCAACATGGCAAATCTAACGAGCAAAATGCATTGCTTCAACTAGCAAAACAAGAAAACCTTGTTTTTGAAAAATGCGGTCTGTTTATCGACGATAATCACTTTTTCTTGGGTGCAACACCAGATGCATTATTTGAAATCGGCATCGTTGAATTAAAATGCCCCATCTCAGCCTTTGGGATGTATCCGGATGACGCTATAAAAGCCAAAAAAATTAAATTTTGGAAAATGCAAAATGGTAAAATAAACATAAATAAAAATCACGACTGGTGGTACCAAGTACAAGGCCAACTCCACATCACAAAGCAAAATTTGTGCCTTTTTGCTGTATGGACAGGGCCTGAGCAGCCGCTGAAAATAGAAAAAAAATATAGGGATGATATTTTTTGGAAGAATAAGATGGAAAACAGGCTTATTGATTTCTATAATACATGCCTGTTACCCGAAATAGTCGATCCACGAAAAACTCGCTCAATGCCACTGAGAGACACAACATTTTAATTAACAAACACAGGAGAGACAAATCTAACAAATCAAAAACCATGAAAGTCAGTCTTGCAGTTCTCGAGTTATAAGTGTTATAACAAACCCGACTTTGTTTTATATGTATATAGATTACAATTACACCATGAACTCTTGTTTTTTTTACTAGGTCGTTATCTATGAAATCGTCGTTGTATTTAACTTCCATTTCCGTTTGTAAATTGTCGTGTCGCGTTGGTTGCAATTATTACTAAGCTTGAAAACATTTTTAAGTAGGTAAGTATTGAAGCTAGTTAGATATGTAGTACCTGCTTAACACTTAAGTGTTCATTTCATAATGCGGTAGTAGGATGAAAGACAAGCTAACACGCGCACGCGATATTCTTTGACATAATATAGCGTTTCATTGCGAAGCGATGCGTTTTAGTAGACAAATAATGAATTATAGCAGCAGTTTTCTCGTGCTCTTAGCAGTATGTAATGTACCTCTTTTATTCCAATAAACAATAATAATAATAATCAACATGGGAACGATTATTTGGATACAACCTGACGTCTATAGACACGTAATATGTATATTTTTAATGATTGTCGTTGTACTGATGTCAATGTTTACCTTCAAATATCTTGGTAACGTGACACTTACGGGTACTGTGTTAGTGAACATTTTTTGTTCGTCTATGTGTTCTCTACCCATACATACAACTTTCATCGTGCGCTGCGATTTTGAAAAAAAAATAAAGGTGGCAGCAGGTTGATATGTCAGGTCACTTCTAAGCCCTCTAAATGTTTTGTATTTTCTAAAACCTCTTCTTTTATTCCAATCCAATTCGCTTATGCAATTCTTTTTTTAAAATTTAAATACAATTTTTGAAATATGGGGCCCAGTTCCAATAAGAATCTTCCATTTTGTTTGTAGTTTCTAAGTTCATCCAGGAATGACATCGATGAAGAAAATATTAATTCCAAAATTATGGAAAATACTCGTTTTTATATAAAACGCGTACCTCAATATTATCTAATCTATCTATCTAATTGTACCTACACATGCTTTTGACACTAAATTGAACCATTTTTACTACACTAAATAAATGTACATAAACATTTCATCCAGACTTTTATTTCTTGACAGTACGTGTAATTACTTAAAAGAAAAATATCGAAAGGATCAACACTTTTTAACCGCTCACTATGCTCGATCTTTACGCACGTGTGCGTGAACAGTGCACACAAACATAGCATAGCAAAGAATTTACCTAAACTCTAGCGAGTGAATTTTGTGCACGGGCTCTTAAGAGAAAGGTTTATACGTATAATACAATACGTGAGCGAAGCCGCTGGCAACAGCTAGTTTTATATATAAGAAGATAACATAAAACCCACCTTCTTTCCCCTCGTATCGCACACTATGAGACACTCTTCCCACAGCTTACTGTTCACTTCATCAGCTTTAATCGCGGCCCTCTCTTCTTCGCTTAAAGCGCTTTCTACCTTCTTCCGAGGCGACTTTCTGCCAGGACTTTTGTTGAATATACTAGCTATCTTCGTCTTTGGACTGTCTGTGGCTTTGGTTTTTGTTGTATCTGAAATGGAATTTAGATGTTATACTATATACAGCATACAGGACGCGCAACCTGTTATCATGGATTCAATATTTGATTTTAAACCCCCTAGCAATGTTATTGTTGGTTCGTTATCAAAAAACTAACACATTAAGCAATGCTTCTTAAAGCGATTCTACATTTAACTTCAATAAAGCAATTTGTAATTTGTGGAAAATTTTACGAATTTCCATGCAAAACTGTCAAACAGATGAATTGCGTGCCGTATACGCAGATAATATTATGAATTGTCAGTTTGTGAGCATTTTACGATTAACTATGATTCAATATATTATCCAAATATGATTCCGCCAAAGCGCCCTTTTTAGACCCCCAGCATGTTATTTACTATGCCAGGGCATTTATTTTGTATGAACAATTTATGGTTTCAGTTTGCATGTCCCTGGCACCCTGTATAGATTATAAAGAGTTGAGCATCTGGAAGAAAGGTCTGCGGTCGCACAAGACGCCCAAGAACCTCCCGGTTTGGAAGATAAAAGGCCTGTGTCCAGCAGTGGGGCAAATTATAGACAAAAGGGAAAAAAATAGGAACATCAACTGCTTATTACAAACTGAAATGAAACAAAGACTATGATAGAAAAAATTACCAAGGGGTAGCATGTTTCTCGGTTGTGGAGTTCAGATACACATCCATATTGAATACTGGTATTTACCTGCATTGGTTAGACAAACTAGTTAGGAAAAGCCTAGTATGAGGACTTAGTCCTGCTTACCTTCTTGTACGGTCTTCCGTTTCTTGACAGGCGGCGATCCTTCGCTCTCCGATTCCGTAGTCTGGTTACTTTCCCTCAACGCTCGCTTTTTACCCTTAACTTTATTGCTCGCACCTTTCACGGATTTACCATTCTTCTTTCCTTTTAGAGCTTGCTTTTCCGCTTCCGCTTCTAAGTAACCGTCAGGATACTGTAAGAAGAGAAGATAATGTTTTAGTGGTCACATTCTGTTACCCACAACTCGTTTCCTGAGGGAAATAGCTTTTGACTCAAAATCAAGGCCAAGACGCCGCCGTATGATAAATGATTTTATGTCTATAAGTAGGTTAGTACTACTAGTACTTTTACACGTCGATCATCACTACATAAGTACATAGTATAAAACAAAGTCGCTACCCTCTGTCTGTCCCTATATATGCTTAGATCTTTAAAACTACGCAACGAATTTTGATGCGGTTTTTTTAATAGATAGAGGGATTCAAGAGAAAGGTTTATACGTATAATACGCGGGCGAAGCCGCTGGCAAAAGCTAGTATTTTATAAACTAGATGAGGTGGGCGTTTCTTAGCTGAATCTATATATATAAAATTCAAAGTCCTGAGGGACTGACTGACTGACTGACTGATATATCAACGCACAGCCTAAACCACTGGTCCTAGAGACGTGTTTGGAGGGTGTGTTCTTTGTGAAGAGTAGGTATCCACTAAGAAAGGGTTTTTTGAAATTTCATCCCTAAGAGGGTGAAATGGGGGGTTGAATTTTTTGTGAAACTTTTTATTCTCTGGGTTTTTTTCGACATCCACGCGGGCGAAGCCGCGGGCAGAAGCTAGTACTCTATAACAAACTCAGAGGTCACAGTCTCCTTTAAAGTCCGGATATAATATTGGTCAATACATGTGAAGATTGCCTGAAATGGTCTTTTGAAGAAAGAACTGTCCAGTCAGTGCCTGATGGGTCAATGAGTAAACTATTCAAATAAAACGATATCGCTACCGAGCAATACAATTCTATTTTTACGCCCAGTTTGGCAAAAAAAAAATGCTGCCATTTGTAAGCATAACGATTCGTTTTTTTATAGGAACCGAGCATTAGTCAGCTTTAGTAATACTCACAACAATAGGGTACTCCTTGGCGCCTGGCTCCCACGGCGCAGGGTTGGGGTCGTCTCGTCTCAGCAGGTACTTCCAAACTCGGTAACCTGATAGTCCTTTCTCTGGATAGTACTTCACTACTTTGTATATGCCGTCATACCTACACAATAAGAGTTTGGTTACCTTATGTATCTACAGGGGGCCAGCTGACAGTGATGAACAAACTGTAAAAAACCGGCCAAGTGCGAGTCGGACTCGCGCACCGAGGGTTCCGTACAAACCTCTAGATATAAAGTTTAACATTTTATTTTATTTTTTATTATATGATGTAACTAAAAATTTACGGTTTTCGCAATTTTTCCTTTATCTGTGCTATAAGACGTTGCTTCGTACCAAATTCCAAAATTCTAGATCGACCGGAAGTACCCTTTAGGTTTTGATTCCCTTGCGAGTTTCGAAAATTTACGGAAATTTGCGGCATAAACGGCTATATCTTTTGATTGCGTTAGCTTAGAAGTTTGATTTTTTCACAGCTCCAAGAGACAGTAGACTTGAGTATTTGGTATGAATTTCAGCTTGATACCTCCACGCGTTCCTGAGAAAAAGGGTCTTGACAGACGGACGGACGGACAACAAAGTGATTCTATAAGGGTTCCGCTTTTTCCTTTTGAGGTGCGGAACCCTAAAAATGGATTCAGTACATGATTCTGGACACCAGACGAAATATAATAGCTATTTCCAACTGTCAAAATGTATGAAACAGCGATTTTTTTTAACCAAGCAATGTTTTAGCACGTCAACGGAATGTACCCCATAAGTTTTGATTTATTTGCAAATATCAAAATGTGTCGCATAAATGGCGCAAAAGGAGATGTTTCATTTTTATATGGGGCTCCGGCCATAACGTGTACCGTTTAGCGAAGCTGGGTAAATTACTCATGAATAGAATAAAGTAACATTTTTTTCATAATATCAAATGGTTTTTAAGTACAAAATAAAAATTAAAAATGTTTGACGTTTGTCCTAAGAGCTAGCAAGTGGTTATTTTGAATTCGTTTAGAAACACACTTCAAGAATGGAGACTAAAGATTTTTGTAACGATGAAATGGTCACACTTATATTTACAAGAGAATAATAGTAATTTATTTTTAACACTACAAGAATACACACATTTTTTAATTATTTTCTACTTAACATTGATTTGATGAGACACGATTTCAGAACGAATGAAGTCTGCAAGCAAACGAGACGCCATGTTGAATAAAACATGGTAATAATTGAAAAACTATTATTTTTTGTACACAACAAATCAGGCGCAAATTAACCAGGGAATATTTTTTCCTAATTTGTAGTATTTTTTCTTCTTTTTTGATAAATGTATGGCCGAAAATGAAACATCTCCTTTATTGTGTTGATATAAAAGCTTGATTTTTTCAGAGCTCCTCTTTATCACCTTCGTATTTATAATTAATTTGTAAAAAGAAGTTCGTAACAACGGACAATGAAGTGATTTTATAAAGGTTCCATCTTTTTCCTTTTGAGGTACGAAATACAAAAATGAAATGCTATTGGTAAGCGCATTACTTGATAACGAATTGACATTATTTTGTTTGAAAATGTTTGTAATATTCCGGAATAAGGGTTTTCGAGAAGAAAAAAATCGGAAAATTGAAATCCTTTGTTGTATGGGATTTTTGTACGGACGAATGTTTGGAAAGCACCACGTCGGACGGGTCAGCTAGTTAAAAATGATAATACATCCAATGCTGATTTTGGCTACAGCAACTATTTCTGCTTATGACGATTACGGGTTATGAGCGTGTGCTCTGATATGGCTACCTATCTTGGCTATCAAGGTATGTGTACAGTGCAGACACATCAAAACTGTAAGAATTGTTGAATATTTGACAATCGATTTAGTATCTTGAGTTATATTGCAACAAGATTTGAATGTTAGCCATTGTAAGTCCATGGTTAACTGGTTTTTCTTCATATTCTTAATAATTTCTTTGCAATATCAACAGAGAAAAAAAGAGTGATAAAGACAATTTAGTGGCCAGCTCTTTGGAGGCTTGGAACTTGGAGAATTGCCAAAGAACTTCCAGATAATTGCACGTGAAGGAGAAGATATATTCACGATAATATGGCGGCGTAGTAAGTACTAAAAACCCTGACTGACCGGATGCCCTCCTTGGGCGCGTACTTGGGGAAGTGCTTCAGCATCTTGTAGGACCTCACTACGCGCACCGGCTTGCCACTCCGCCAGTTCTCGCCAGCGTCATTACCTTCTTCATTCACGTCGTTGACTGCACAGTTGCGCGCTAACGCTCTGTGGAGGAAGGAAATTGATGTTAGAATTTTGTGTTCTATGGATTGGTACCTAGTTTTTTAATTTGCGATCGAGAATCGGTAGAATAAGCCATTGTATGTCTGTTATTGTTGGTTGTGTTTCTCTCTAGCACAATGAGGCAATATGATGATATTTTGCTGAAATATTCATGTTTTGAGGTGAAAGTAATAAACCATAACTAATTAGTTTTTCAAACTTTCCAAATTCCGTCACCTAGCCTATTGCTGTGTTTAAAATGTTTTAATTGTTCTTCTTTTCATGTAGATGGCAATTTACACTGCAGCTCGGAACTTGAATAAGATCTCAACATTCCCAGTAAAGTCTTACTCGGCCAATTTACCCACTTTATAACATTTTTGACAATTATTGTTCCTAAGGTGAGATTATCTATATATATAAAAATGAATCCCTATTTCCCTTGGTCACGCCATCACGCGTGAACGGCTGGACCGATTTCACTTTTTTTTTTTTGTATTTGTAATTGTCCGGAGAAGGTTCTTATGAAAGAAAAAATTTAAAAAATTGCGCGGAAAATTAGAAAATTTAGAAAACTTATTTAAGAATACTTGACAACCATATAATAGGACAATGTAAACTTTTTTTTAATTACAAGACAACGTCTGTCGGGTCAGCTAGTACTTTATAAGATAACTACATTTTGAACGTTTTTTTCTACAGAAATTGACTTTCAGGTAAGAGAATTCTTTTTTTTTGTTAGTCTTTCATGGACGAACAAAAATGGTAGATAGATTGTCGCTAACATAAAGCTGTGTCTCTGTAATCGGTCAGCTACAGGCAGACACGCACACATTCACAATTTAGTCAGCCGGCCATTACGTGCATCTATATCAAACCTATCACATAAATATTCACACATAAACGGGACTCAGTTTTTTCTTAGTGGAGATCCGTCCGACTGTTTTTGGTTCACAAACAAAGATCGCATCCACACATCGACAATTTGTATGCAACAAATTGTCAACATTTGAACCTACTTATTTTCCCTTGTGAGCGTTTGATCACAGGACTGCTCAGCGGTGCGCTTGTTCCCGGAGAGGTCTCGGCCGCCGCTGCCTGTGTACGTGAACTCGTTGCCGTAATCCACGTCATCTTCGTAGCCGCCTGGAAAGAACACGAACTGTATAACGACATCATTAAAATGGCCACTAGATACGCAAAACTTGGGAATATCTACTTGATTTAAGTCTTAAATTTACTCACTGACAGAGAGTACATACAGTCTAAACCAGTTTCTGGAAGCATATTTGCACAAGAGTTCCTTACTCGGGGTGGCAGGGATATCGGCGCGCATACTGTAACCATGTTTAATTCATGATTCTAGATTTCTTAACGAAGATTTTACTAATTATACCTACTGGCTTTCACAAAAACTGTTGTTTTAAAGAGAAGTAAGTGTATGGCAGAAACCTACGCGGTCAAAAGGTAAAGCAGAGCAATTTTTATTAATAACCAACGAAAAATATGTTGTGGCGTTAAACATATTTTCCGGTTTAGAATCGTGCACAAGTTGTGCGTTGATGTCCCTACCCACGTGTATAATGCAAATAAGCATTAAGAAAGGATTTATGAAAATGTATACCTTAAATAGGAATGTTATGAAAGTTCGCCATTCAAGTAGTTTGATAAATAAAAAATAACGATGTTCAAGCGAATCGATCTTCAAAGAAGTTTTAATTCGGTTTTCAATCCCTAAACTAAAGATGATGTGGCAATCTTGACCAGAACTTTGCATATTCAAATGACGTATCACATATGCGTAAACAACAGATGCATCCATTGATCAGCCATGAGCAATGAGTTCATTATTATTCCCTCTGAGCACGGAACAGCCACTGCGGCAGCGTCTGGGGACGGCTGTGCTAATAAAATTCATGATGCCGAAATTGCGTCGATCGCACCAATTCTAAGTCATGGACCGCCTTCAAAGCCGGTCGGCAAACCTATTCTGTTAAAATCTCACCATGATAACTTAGGTGAAGTGACCTAAAAGTGAACTCTCATTTCATTAGATGCGAGGAATTAACACAACTGACAGCTCACTTTACGCTCACTTCACCCAAGTTATCACGGTGAGATTTTTACAGAATAGCACTACAGTTCCTATTATGTACATTTATTTTGTATTGCAAATATACAGTGAGACGATGGGTTTGCGTGGAAAGTGTTGATTATGTGGCCTCTAGCAAAGGCAGCCACTGCGTCCCCGTGCTCTGTAGTTATTCCAAAACTGATCAACGTTTTCATAAGTTGATTGTAGACTTACCTGACAACACAATGCTGTACGCGCCCTCTATGTCACGTCCGTGTATTCCGGATACGGGTGGTCGGTGGACTCCCGTTTCTGATAACTGGAATCAAATAATAAAATCTATTAATACAATATGTAGCTTAATAATTTTAGGCTACGTGATGGAGTTTGATGCATTACTAAGATTTAGGTTCATCATTCTTGGTAACGCAAAAGTAACCTGTGTGGTGATTGCGTAAGAAACTAACAGTTTTTTATTTTATTGTTATTTGTTTCTGTCATTTCCTTGTACTTTTGTGTGTACTCAATAAATGTTTTATTTATCTATCTAACAGTGGGAATGGCTTTCATTTTGAGAGTGCAACAACATTCACTGCGTTGCTTACACTGCCGAGCAGACTTTTTTTCTTAAATATGAAGCAAAGTATTAGCAACTTCAAAATTATTCAGATTATCATTAATAATGGTTACGCAATTAGGGTGCTGGTACAAACTCAAATCATCAATGAATCAATGGTGGGTAACTAATCAAAAACTGATTAATAACGCGTACGAGAGTCGCGCGTGTACGTACCCCCATTAAAATACACTGGCCTTCAAACCACGCTTTCAGTATTGCAATAACTTTTAGCTATATTTTCGAAACATAATCATTTTATATATATACATTTACAACTTCGTTCATTTCGTCTAAAAACCCCCCGTTTCTTTCTATGGGTGTCGACTACGTAATATTACACGTTTAAATATAATCGTAGAAGTAGCTGTTTCAGATTCGCGACAGATGCTAAGCTAATATTATCAAACTGGGAAACTAAGCCAGTTAAGGTTACGAACCTTTTGTTTACAGTAACGCAGTGGACGATAGGCCTAAATGTTTCATGCACGAGAAAAATGTATATTACCTGTATCCTAAATCTCCAACACATGCCTACTTCAATGCCGGGGATCGGACCGAAGTGATTGGGCGGCATCGCACACGTCTTCGTTTTCCCTGCAAAGTGAACGAGTTCATATTAACATAACATCACGCCGTGTTTCCCCAAAGGGTTGGGCAGGAGCGTACCTATAGTACACCTTCATTTCGCCAGTTATATTTAAGTTCCATTTAATAGGGGGTAAGCCGATTGCCATCAACTGGACACAGACCCCAACTTTGGGCTGCTACTGAGAAATTCCATATAGAAAAAGCCAATAACACTTTATTCGACCTGCACCCTAATTGCGAAACGCACAACATATCAGGATCTGAATGGCATTGAAGATTATTTCTAAACCATTGCGTCATTTGTTCGATTTAATTGTTGGCTCAGCAACGTAAATAACGCAATGAATGTGGTTTAACTATGAATATGAAACCAATTCCTACTGATAACAAGTTACGCAATTACCCCTCTGGGATCGAACCCAGGACCTCGTACTCAGCCGTAGCGCTTGTGACCAATAGACTAACGAGGCCGGTCTAATTTATTCTGGCAGTTTAACTCGATTTTACCAAAGTAATGCGGAGCGAGGTTATTGCCCTTAACCAGGCTAAGTCAAGGCACCAGGGTGACTGCAGCTTGATTTTACACTGGTAAAACCCAATATTTACATACGACGGGATGAACCCCACAGATGGCTGAGCAGATGGACTCTCCACCATGTTTATTTCTGACGCCAAGCAACTCTGTAGTATTTTGATAAAAATGTATAGCATAAGCATATCTGTATAAATCAGTGTGTAATGTTCCCACAGCTGGAACACAGGCCTGTGAGAGGGTGGGGACCGTAATCCACCACGCTGGTAGTAAAGTATGCCGAAATTTTACCAGCAAAGTATATAAAATACACCTTTTTAATATAAAGCTACATGGGCACTTATGAAACGTCAGAGGCTATGTGCACGTTATACACGTGCATGAGAAGAGCCGGCAAAAAACTGCACGGTGTCTCTTTTAAAAATAATTGGGTTTTATCATGAACTAGCTTCTGCCCGCGACTTCGTCCGCGTTAAATTTCGTGCTCCCCCGACCCTTCCCGTCGCGTCGAATCGCCTACCCGTGCGATTTTCCCCGTTATTGCAACATTTTTCATTACTGCTCCGCTCGTCTTGGTTGTAGCGTGATGTTATATATATGTACTCGCTATGTTACTCGCAGATAATGTAGCTTTCTAATAGTGAAAGAATTTTTAATATCGGTCTAGTACTTTTTGAGTTTATCCATTACAAAACCAAACAAACAAAAATACAAATTTTTCCTCTTTATAATATTAGTGTAGATGAAGTTACTATGATAAGAGGATTTTGATTCTTCAGGTTGGTAGCCCTATATCTATACTATTATAAAGTATAGATATAAAAGGTGGATAGAAACTTACCTCCAAAATACAAAGGTACAGATTTCTCCAGGTACAAATTATACCTCTTTATAATATATAATAGTGTCCTATATTATTATTGTATTTAACAATAAAGAAGTAAAATGTGTTTGTTTGTAAGTTTATATGTAGGGGGTAATCTCTGGAACTAAAAGTCGGATTTGAAAAAGCTGAGATGCTATCCATACTAATATTATAAATGGGAAAGTGTGTGTGTTTGTTTGTCCGTCTTTCACGGCAAAACGGAGCGACGAATTGACGTGATTTTTTAAGTGGAGATAGTTGAAGGGATGGAGAGTGACATAAGCTACTTTTTTCTTCTTTTCTAGGTGGCAGAATCTTACATTCTATCCCCAAATGGAAAGACATACAATATCGACTACAGTAGCGTATTAAAATAACATTCTGTTCCGAGTTCTCTTCTGTGTTCTAAATCAGCAAAGGGGAACCGTGTTACCCCGAATTTAACGCGAGCGAAGCCGCGGGCAAAAGCTAGTAGGATATATTTAATGCTAAAACAAGAAAATTCATGCGAATAGCGCAATAGCGGCAAAAAAAAATACAATCAAATAAATAAAATACATAAAAAAAAAAACGAAATTCGTAAGTGCAACATATGCAAAGCCAAGTTCAGCACGATGAGGTAAACATTAGCATAAAACAAGAAAATTCAAGAGGACGAAATAGCGTCAAAAAAAAAATCGTCTACGCAATCCACACGCTAAAAGTAAAACAGTAAAAACTAAATTCGTAAGCATAACATATCCTGACCCACGTTCAGTACGGCAAAGTAAACATTAGCATAAAACAAGAAACTTCAACATGGCCAAGTCGCGACAAAAAAAAAAAAAAAATATCTACGCAATCCACACATTCAAAATAGAACACAAAAGAAAGTCAAAATTCGTAAGCATAGCATATCCAAAGCCACGTTCAGTACTACCAGGCCTGTCTCACTTCCATACAAGCGGCGTAAAATCCCCGAGATATTTACCTACTATTCTGGAAAACAACCTAATTTCAACCTTTTGCATTGCGTATAGCGTTCATAGTACAATAACTGTCTGCCGTCTCGCTTCAATCTGCTAGGGCTGTCAGAGAGGTAGAATATACAATAGTAGGTACTTTACGGTATTAACAGTTTACTTTTGATCCGCGGGTGCGTCCGCTGCGTGCGCGACAAGTCGAGCGAGTGCAAGCCTATTGAGACTAGTACGGTGGCCGGACGCTTGCGTTTATCATACCTAAACTCGGGAGTGAAACTTCTGTACCGTAAGGTACTAATATATATTCTGTGGTACTACTAGGTAAGCATTTGCCATGCGATAAAAACTCTAAACAAACTCCCAAAAAAAACAACACCAAGCTTTGATCGTGGAAGAGGTTTGCAGAACTTGTCCTAAAGCACAGCTACATCATCATCATTTCAGCCGCAAAACGTCCACTGCTGGACATAGGCCTCTCCTATTTTGGGGGGGTTAGCCATAATCGCTTGGCAGGCGGGCTTGCGATCGGCATATGATGGTAAAATGCATAGAGATCGCTGCTGCCCGTTTTCTAGTAAGTACAGCTACATACAGCTAGTTATTGCCATTGCATAAACAGCCAAATAATGTTTCTACGTATCTTCTCTGTGAGATGGGCCATAATCAACCATGGGCCCCCATTGTGTCACATGTCTTCGAATTTTAGGTTCCAGGATATGCCTGGTTCCTAGAAGGGGGTCGAGCATGACACCGGTGGGACCAGAACCCATCGCGCCACTCCCTTTTGGGTTCCTACGCTCTCTGGTAAGAAAAAGTACCAGGGATCTACACTGTAAGCTATGGGTGGACCAAAGTGAGTGCAGGCAGGCCAAGGAAGCACTTCCTACCATCGATGCCCGCCTCACAAAACAAGTCCTCCGATTAGACAAACGACAGCTGCGTATGGTTACAGCAGCAATAACTGGACATGGGTCGTTTAATAAACATCTATTTGTCATAGGAGTTACAGACAGTCCGCTGTGCAGGGCCTGCATTGAGGACGACGAGACAGCAGCGCACGTGCTTCTAAACTGCCCGGCGATCGCCACATACAGGGCCAA
Organism: Aporophyla nigra; assembly: GCA_947507805.1. Taxonomy (NCBI): domain Eukaryota; kingdom Metazoa; phylum Arthropoda; class Insecta; order Lepidoptera; family Noctuidae; genus Aporophyla; species Aporophyla nigra. The sequence continues at coordinate 2,352,596 of OX382291.1, read as the reverse complement.
GTACTTCGGTAACCCAGGTACCCTACGTGAGATAGTCAGCAACATCAAGGCGTTGCTGGCCTTTCTCGAGGAGCTGGGGTGGATCGAATAACCGATTTCCCACCCGTACGCAAAATACGCGCTCAGACGTGGAGTTGCGGACAACAGCCCGTTCTACCTATTACCTATTATGCCTGGTTCCTTCACCGTAGACATTGGACCTTGCACAAATCCATACCCCTGCGCTGCTGAGAGAAATTCCACATGGAAAATCAGTAAAATATTTCGTACGGCTTGGGGATCAAACCCAGGGCCTGATATTGGGGTCACTCAACCAACAAGGAACTCAATTATTGAATTTCTGTCATTCAGAAAGAACTTCTGGTATACTGACAACCTACTAACAAAGTTATATAGGTGTCATGTTAATTCATTTTACTTTACATACGCTTTCAAGTAAATGTTTAGTTAGCACTAAGGCAATTATTTTAATTACCTGGATAACAATAGCATTGGCATTTATTTGTGCAGGCGTTTTTGGTTTTTAGTAGATATTCATTATGTATATATGTTAGTATTGCTTGTTCTATGCGCAGGCCACCCTGGGTACGAAGCAAGTTCGTTTAGCTTTGTTAGCTAAAATGATATTTATACCCTAGCATACTCAGCCTAGTAATGTTCCCACTTCTGGAAAACAGGCCTCCTCTCGGGGAGAGGAAGTGGGCTGTAATCTACGATGTCACATGCCTTCTGATCTTTTGGTTCTAAGAGAACCGGTTTCCTCAAGTAGTTTTCCTTCACCGTTTTGGGAGTAGTGGTGATTATATAATTAAATAATAATATCTTAGGACAACCAACACAATGTTATCTGATCCCAAACTAGGCAGAGCCTGTACTATGGCAACCAGACAACTGATAAACATACTTATATATTTCTAAATACATACATATTATAGAGAAAAAAATATTACGCAAAGTAAAGTGCCTGCTTGGTTTCGAAACCACGACCTACAACACTAAGTCGCAGCCGTTACCACTGGGCCACCACTGCTAGTTTATACCTTAATGTGATAATATTATAAAGAGGTCAAATTTGTTTGTTTGTAAGCTTTTATCAGTGGTGGTGGTTCCACCACCAGTCCAATTCGAAAAAAAAAAATGCATTTGGTAGCCAGTAATTTCTGAGGAGGATTATAAAGTATTTAACGTCATGCTACAACCAAAACGAGCCGAATAAAATAAAAAAAAAATGTTAAAGAGAACGCTAAGAGAAAAAAAAGTAATATAGCAGGCGGGCCATGCGATTCTATAGGATAGCTATTAAATTAAAACAAGAAATATTTACGCAGATAGCTAGCTAATAATCGGGATTAACACTTAAGCTACTTTTTATCCCGGTCAATCTTAGCCGTGGGATGATTACTGAACTCCACGCCGGCGAAGCCGCAAGCGTAAGCTAGTTTTAGCCGCAAAATAAAAACAACATCGCGTGTTTTGTCAAAAAACACTTGGAAAGTAAAAACAACCATTTTTTCGCATTGCAGGAAAGCTTAAAAGGGATTAGGGATTTTGTCATCATTATGAAAACCCCCACAGCTCAGCTACCTGATAATACAATTGAACATAAAATTGCTTAATGCCAGTAAAAGACATATATGTATTTATCATCATAAACATAATGTATTTGTATAACACAGCTAATTGCATACAAATCTTAAATAAGTCAGAGCACTATGTTTAGCCAATATTGGCTATTTCTTTTCTCTTTTTTTTGCTAGCCGTAGCTGTCCCACTGCTGGTCGAAGGCCTCACTACTCTTTTTCCACATCTCTCTGTCCAGAGCTGCCAAAGACCAATCTTTATGAAAAGAATCCAGCTCATCCCACCATCTCCGTCTGGGCCTGCCGCGCATATTGGCATACAAATCATTAATATTATTAAACAATTAAAGCGATCAATCCATTTAACTTGCTAGCCTTTTTCCAACTATGTTGGAGTATTCCCGTATGCGAAAGATATATTTGATATAATGATTAATTTGAGAGATTACCCCCCACAACCAAACAAAATGTTCCTCTTTGTTGTACCAGTGTAGTAGATGGCAATAGATGATAGACAAACACCCAAACTAAAAATTACTATATGAGTAATTTCTTGAAGCCCACTCAATCAGAGACCTAATGAAATTACCATACAATACAAAAACAATCTATATATATAAAATTCAAAGTCCTGAGTGACTGACTGACTGACTGACTGACTGATATATCAACGCACAGCCTAAACCGCTGGTCCTAGAGACATGAAATTTGGAGGGTGTATTCTTTGTGAAGAGTAGGTATCCACTAAGAAAGGGTTTTCTGAAATTCCATCCCTAAGAGGGTGAATTGGGGGGTTGAATTTTCACGCGGGCGAAGCCGCTGGCGGAAGCTAGTAAGCCTATAAAAACACTAAATAAGCCACTAAAAGCTCCAAATAAAAAGTAAACAAGCAATGTCAATAAAATATACATAGGACAGGAGTTTTAGGAGTTTTGGAGTTTTTACAAATAGAAAAAATAATTTAAAAAAAAAAAATCGGTGAGCAACATGAATAGAAAAAACTCCTCGGATGCAGCTAACTCCTTCTTCTTTTTGAACTCTGTTAAAAACCACCCCAAAAACTACAATAATGTACATCAGATACTAACCGACACAGGCCATCCCTCGTCCCCAGTCCCGCTTAGTCTTAGAAATCTTCTTGGTTTGTTTGGCTGCACCAGGCGCAATGACGTCATTGGGGTCTCGCTTGCAGGATGGGCAGTACCAGTCTTCTTCTGGCAGCTCTGTGAGAGGCGGGTCCAGACAGATCATGTGATAGCCGTTGTTGCATTCGTCGCATAGCACTATCTGTAAAGTCGTAGAATGTTTATAAATAAATGATATTTCCATCTGTAAATTGGTTAAAAAAAAACACATAATTTTTTTTTAAGGCAAGACGTTTTTGCCATTTCCTGTCCGACTACTCTGGGAATTGTTGTAACATCACTATTTAGTATGTTATTAATGTGTACACCACTAGATGTAATCTATGGTTCCGGTTGATACCTGGCACTCCGGCACTGCTATGTCTGGTCTCGTCTGAAATACCACGACCTAAATGTCTCTGTGTAAACTGTGATCCTAGTCTCAATAAACCAAGTGTATTAAACAGTATCTTTCATTTATTAACAACACAACATGGTGTCAGAAGTCGTGTAATAAAAATAAGGAAGATCGGTCAAGAAAATGCCAAACCAAGCCACGCGTGACGCCGAAAATGGCGGACAAGAAGCTTTACGTACGAACTTAAAACAACTCCACATTTCGTCGGATCCAGCGAATAATAATGCGGAGGCGTGGAAGAGATGGTGGCAGCAGCTGGAATTATATTTGCTAGCCACAGGCCTAGACAAGTCAACTGAAAAACGTAAAATTGCCATTCTACTACATTTAATTGGAGAACGTGGTCTTAATATATTTAATACTTTCAACCTAAAGATAGATGAAAGCACACTCCACGAAGTCAAGTCCAAATTCGACAGATTTTTTGAGCCAAGAAGAAATGTGACGATGTGTAGATACCTATTCTTCACACGTAGACAGGAAAAATCCGAAAACATCGACGAATTCCTCACGGATTTGGAGAATAAAAGCAGAGAATGCGAGTTTGGCACGCTCAGGGAGTCATTAATTAAAGATATTTTTATAGCAAACCTCAACATAGATTTGTCACATGTACGTCAGAGGTTACTGCAAGAACCTGATTTATCATATCAGAGAATGCAAGAGCTGGCAAGGACACTTATAATCGCTCAGCAGGATGCTGAAAAAATCGTCAAAGGTACCAGTGTCGCCAGTGAAAACGTCATGCATCTCAGTCGGAGGAGCCGCGGTCGACAAGACGGTCAACAGCGAGCTTCCAGTCGCAGGTCGAGCAGTCGCCAGTCAGCTTCGAGCAGTCGCAAGTTAGCATCAGCTTCAAACAGCGACCACACCAGCAACTCGAAGAAATGCAGCCGCTGTGGGCAGTCTCATCGCTACAAATGCCCAGCGAAAGGCGCTCAATGCAGGTCATGTAAATCTTTTGGTCATTTTGCTAAATATTGTTTTAAGAATAAAAAAGTAAGTCAGTTGCAATCGTTTAATTCAGATAACAGTAGTCAAGAATATTTTGTTGGCATGTTGAACAGTCAATTAAAGTCGAGTAAAAGTCATTCAGATAATTATGTGGATCATACTAAACATAGTAGTCAGTCAAACAGTCAACACACAGTGACACATAGTCAGTCTCACTCACACAGTCAGAACAGTAGACATGGACACGGACACAGAGACACAGCAGTAGTGGTATTTCAGAGGGGACAGACACAGTCACCGTATCCCAATGATGAGAACAGTGACAAGTCGGAGAGATCCAACGTCAAGTCAAATAGTCAACGTCCCCATCCCTATTATCTCTGTGATGAAAGTGGTGATGTATCTGAGAGATGTACTGAAAGTTATCTACATCTCAATGATGAAAATAGTCACATATCAGAGAGATCCATTGTCCAGTCAAATAGTCAACGTCCCCATTCCTATCATCTCTGTGATGAAAATGGTGATGTATCTGAGAGATGTACTGAAAGTTATCTACATCTCAATGATGAAAATAGTCACATATCTGAGAGATCCATTGTCCAGTCAAACAGTCTAAATAGAAAAGGTCAAAGTCCATATTCACATCTCAATGATGAAAAAAGTCACAAGTCTGAGGGATTACACAATACACAATGTCATCAACTTAGAAACAGTCGTCAGTATTCACAGTTTACACAGACACACAACGGATCATTAGTCAGTCACTCAGATATAAGTCGTACAGTAAAGAATGTCAACACTGTAGAAAGTAATCATACAAAACAGTCATGGGAAATTAACTTGTTAATAGGAAATAAACAAGTTAAATGCATCATAGACTCTGGTGCAGATGTCAACATAATGTCAAAGCAGACATTTCATAACCTGTCAAAAGTGTCACTTGCCAAATGTCAAATAAATGTCACAGGATTTGGTGGAAAATCCATTCCGATTTTAGGCAAGGTGAACATAAATTGTAAATTGTGCATCAATAATGATGACGTCGTCGAATCTATAATGTTTATAATAGCAGATTTAGATTGTCCAAATGTTCTTGGTCTACCAACATGTGAAAGGTTAGGAATAATAAAACGTGTCTTTTCAGTATCAAAACAAGATTTTAGTAAACAAATTCTTACACAATATAATGATGTTTTTCAGGGACTTGGATGTCTACCTCCAGTCTGTCATCTTAAACTCAAGCCTGATGCAGTACCATGTGTGGATCCGCCCAGGAAAGTTCCATTTGCATTACAAGGGAGATTACACGAGGAGTTGGATCGCATGATGGAGATGCAAGTTATTGAAAAGGTTACAAAACCAACAGAGTGGGTTAACTCAGTCGTCATAACCTTAAAAAGTTCAGGTCAGTTAAGAATTTGTCTAGACCCTAGAAATTTGAATAAAAACATAATGAGAGAATTTTATCCACTTAAGTCAATTGATGAGATTAGGTCTCAGCTCGAAGGGGCTGTATGTTTTTCTCATTTAGATGCATTCTCAGGTTTTTGGATGCTACGTCTGGATGAATATAGTTCTGAATTATGTACCTTTCAAACACCATTTGGTAGATATAAGTATTTAAGATTACCATATGGCATAAATGCCTCGTCTGAAATCTTTCAAAGAGTCATGATGAATCTATTCGGTGATATCGAAGGAGTCTTAATATTCATAGATGATATTTTAGTTTATGGCCCAAATGAGTCGGTTCATAATGAAAGATTACACAAAGTCATGCAAAGAGCTCGTCAAGTCAATTTAAAATTTAACAAGTCAAAATGTAAATTTTTAGTCACAGAAGTATGTTTTTTGGGTTATGTCTTCAGTAAAGATGGTGCCAGGGCAGATCAAGAAAAAGTCAAAGCCATTGTCAATATGCCCACACCAAAAAATGTCAAAGAGTTACAGAGAATATTAGGTATGATTAATTATCTAGGACCTTTTATTAGTAACTTGTCAGAAAAAACACAAGTATTAAGAAATCTTTTGAAAAAAGATTCAGTCTGGACTTGGGATGAGAATCAGAGTCAATGTCTCAAAAAATTAAAAGATGAGATTACAAACTCACCAGTTTTAGCACATTACAATCCTAAGATTCCATTAGTCTTGTCAGTTGATTCGTCAAAATCAGCATTAGGTGCAGTCATTTTACAGAAAAACAAACCAATTGCATATAGTTCAAAAACTTTAACTGAAACCCAGGAAAGATACGCGCAGATAGAAAAAGAGCTACTAGCAATTCAATTTGGTTGTGAAAAATTTCACCAATATGTATATGGTCATAGAGTCACAGTACATACTGATCACAAGCCATTAGTCTATTTATTCAAAAAGCCATTGCATGATGTCCCCGCTAGATTACAGCGTATGATGTTAACAGTACAAAAGTATGATTTAGAAGTCATACATGTACCAGGTAAAGAAATGTATATATCAGACACTTTGTCAAGGGCAGCTTTGAAAGACCATTACACACCTGAAAATGAGTCAGAAATGTCTTGTCATGTCAATTTAATGTATGCCAATTTAGCCATAACAAAAGAATACAGCACAAAATTGGCAAAGGAAACCAAAAATGATGAATCCTTACAATTATTAAAAAAATATTATAAGGAAGGATGGCCCAAAAATAAGAACAATGTCAGTTCAATAGTCAAACCATATTGGAATATTCAAGGTGAAATACATGTAATTAAAGATTTAGTTTTCAAAGGTTCAAAATTAATAATACCACAGTCAATGTATAAAGAAATGCTAGAAAAAATACATCAAGGTCACCAAGGTATAAATAAATGTCAGAAATTAGCAAGAGAATCTTTGTATTGGCCAAATATGTCAAGTGAAATTAAGAATTTAGTCGAACAATGTCTTGTATGTGCAAAATACAAACCATGTAATCAAAAGGAACCACTACAAAATTTTGAAATATGTAAATATCCATGGCAACAAGTCGGTATCGATTTAATGCATTTTGAAAGTTTAGTTTATTTAATTGTCACAGATTATTACTCAAAATACATAGAGATAGCATTATTAAATAAAAACAGTACTGCTCAAAATGTAATTACTCATTTAAAATCTATTTTTGCTCGTCATGGAATACCATTGTCATTGGTGTCAGATGGTGGACCTCCTTTTCAGTCAATTGATTTCAAAAATTTCATACAAGAATGGGACATAGAACATGTTGTTACTAGCCCATATCATTCACAGTCAAATGGTCAAGCTGAAAGTTCAGTAAAAATAATAAAAAACATGTTAAGGAAATGTAAAGAAAACAAAACAGATCCATACATAGCTTTATTACAGTATAGAAATACACCAAAAAATAATTTGTCATCACCAGCTCAATTGTTAATGTCAAGAAACTTGAGAGATAATATTCCAGTACCATATAAGAGATTAAAGCCAAAAGTAGTAACATTTCAGGATTACAAAGTGTCAGTCAAGAAAAATGATGACAATAAGTCAAGGTATTATGATAAAAATACTAAGTCAATGTCAATGTTACATTACAATGACCATGTCTATTTTAAAAGAAATCCCAAAAGTAACTGGGAACAAGCTATTGTCAAACAAAGATTGATGAACAATAGGTCGTACGTAGTTGAGGATGTCAATGGTGTACAGTATAGGAGAAATAGAATACACTTAAGACATAAGTATTCACATAACTATGCAAACCCTCCTATGCAATCCAACTCGTCGCAGGGGAGAGAGGAAGGTGACAGACAGGAGTCAAGACTTCAAGAATCCTCATCTCATAAATCCTCAAGCGTAGCAACCAGGTCAGGTCGTATTGTAAAACCACCAAGAAGGTTAATAGACGAAATAGATTAACCATGTAACTATTAAGTAAGTAGTAATAAGAAGGTTGTCTAGATTAAATGTAACAAAGTAAATTAATAAGAATGTTGTCTAGTTTTAATATAACTATAAGTAACATAGAGCATGTTGTCTGGTAGATAAAGTCGCTTGTCATTGTATAACTTATTAATTGTTTGTCAGGGGTTTAATTTGAACTCAACAAGGGGGATGTTGTAACATCACTATTTAGTATGTTATTAATGTGTACACCACTAGATGTAATCTATGGTTCCGGTTGATACCTGGCACTCCGGCACTGCTATGTCTGGTCTCGTCTGAAATACCACGACCTAAATGTCTCTGTGTAAACTGTGATCCTAGTCTCAATAAACCAAGTGTATTAAACAGTATCTTTCATTTATTAACAACACAACAGGAATAAAGACCGCAACAAACTCAGAGGTCAGAAAGTCAGAATCTCTGGTAAGTCCAGACAAAATCTTGGTCAAACCATTTGAAAACCATACGAAAAATGGACCAAAACTGGCCGGCAATTCGATGCGACGGGAAGGGTCAGGGGAGCAAAAATTAAACGCAGACGAAGTCGCGGGCATAATTCTCGCGTATGGCATTCGTGGGGTTCACCTTTTGGTGGTATACCTTGTATCGTCATCTAAAATTATGCTGAGCTGCGACCGTTTTAGTATTATATGCATTGTTTCTTTTCTGTTTTCATCGTTAAGGTGTTTTTTGTTCTAATGCTAATATTTCTTGTCCTTTGTTTCCAAAGAGATTATGAGCAGATTTGGCAGTGATGACCCAACAGTAATTGTCACGACTTGACTTGTAGATCGTGGGTTTGAACCCAAGCAGGCACTTAATTTTGTGTAAATTATTTATCACCACTTCTCTCAAAATGGTGAACGAAAACTACATGAAAAAAAAAAACGACCTACTAGGACCAAAATTTCGTATAAGACATGACATTCGACAACCCGCACTTGGTCCACGTTGTGTATATGGCTCACTGCCTCTCACAGAGCGGAGGCCTGTGTCCCAGCAGTGGGAACGTTATAGGCTGATAATGGTATGACCAGAAACCACAACTTTGAAAATAACAAAACTACAACAACTTACTTTCTCTGGGAACTCTTTCCCTGAGCACAGGTAACAACCGCAGTCTTTGCACAAAGTTTCTTCATCGTCACGACATGTCAAACAATTCAGTGGAATAGATCCTGAAAATATATACAAATAAATTTGATTTGTATAACTTACGATTATATTAGTTTCGTGATCAGCTAATGAGCTGTGTATTTAAGTTCTCTTTAATGATACGACAACCGACTTTAAACTATAATACATATGTATACATGTAGATATTGCATGTACTTTCAAGTTAATACTTATATCACTTTGAGACTTACTTTTCTCTGGGGGTGTGACCATCATGTTCTTGTACTCCTCAGTCCTCTGCGCCAGCGGCACCACCTCCTCAATGGCGTATATGTTGTCATGCACTCTAAGCTTAGTGTCATTCTGTGGCACGGCGTCAGGACCCAGGTAAAGGGTTCCTGTCAACTCGTATATTACCCGCAATTTCTTTATCTTTGCTACTTTGAAGTCATACCTGTGAGTAAACATGTTTTACCTTTGAAATATTTTATAGTTCATCATCATCATTTCAGCCGGTAGGCGTCCACTACTGGATTTAGGCCTTCCCCAATTTGAGGGGGTTTGCCATAATCACCACGGTTGACAAACGAGTTGGCGATCGCAGTGAAATGCATAGAGAATCCTGCGGCCCATTCTCTAGTCCCGTAGTCGCGTCTTACGTTACTCACAGAACGAAATGGGATGATGCTATTCTTTACGTCCACACGGAACATTTTTTTAGAGGTAATGACAGCTATTGTATATAGGTATAGGTACCACTAGAAAACCATAAATGTTTATTTGTTCCATGAAACACCGTATATTGGCATAAATACGTAATATAGGCTGTAAATTATGTTATGTTATGCAGTCCATCGTACCGTTAACAAACGGAGTGTCCGAGCTGGTACCCTATTTGCTCTGAATAGCTGTCGAACGAACTCTGGTTTGCGCTGCCCTATTCGTCGAATGGTAGACTCATACAATAATGCGTTTTGGTGGCACTTCGACGCGTATTTTTTTTTTTATTATTTTTTATTTATGACCACGCTTAACTTTTTACATAGTAGTCCGATTGTGATAATTCTTTTTTTATTGGAAAGGGTATACTCCGAGGGTGGTCCCATATAAATTTGAAAAACAAAATCAAACCCTAAGGTTCAGAAAACAGGGGATGATTGATTGTTCACTCACTGATTGTTATGTTTAGCCACGTATAACTTTATACAGAGTAGTCCGATTTTGATAATTCTTTATTCGTTGTATAGGGTATACCTTGCCAAGTATTATAAGTATATTATAGCCACAAAAAATTATAAAATAAAAACTTTTTACCAAAAAATTTAACCGCCGAAAAAAATGAAAAGCAAAAAATAATAAACCTTAAAATTATGAGTCGGCGCTGGAAAATCAATGAACAAAGATCACTCAAAGCGCCGACTCATAATTTTAAGGTTTATTATTTTTTGCTTTTCAGTTTTTTCGGCGGTTAAATTTTTTGGTAAAAAGTTTTTTGTTTTTTAATATGCAGATAATGCAGTGGGCTGCAATATTGTTATTTATACCTTTTATTTTTTGTTATGCTAAAATTATATATTGTAGCTGTTTATTGTCACTTAACAAAAATAAAAATAAATTGTTGTTCTGGAGGTAAGTGAGTTTATTTTAAACTAGTTTCTGCCCGCGACTTCGACCGCGTAAAAAGACCGCCGCATGGCAGCGTCTTCCCGGCTACTACCACGTTTTCGCTTCATTTATACTTTTTACTGATTTTGCTTGACTCCAAGAGTCCTAGATCTTAAATAGCCTTCCTCAATTACTTCTTCAAGAATAGGGCCATCAAAATATGCAAAAATATTTTTTCAAGTCTTACTGGGATTTCCAGAGATTAGCCGGTTTCAACAAACAAACTCTTCAGCTTTATTAATAGATGAATTTGCTAATTCGTGCATCTTACAAAAAAAAAAAAAAACTGTTTAAAGATTATGTTTAAGTATTATAATGTTGCCAGTCTTCCGGGCACGTTTCCAGAAGACGGCTATGCAAACAAGTACTTCGATGTCTCACTGACCAAAAACAAAAGGATTTATTTAGTTAATCATTTGATTTAATTAACACCAGTAAATAGTGAAATAATATGATCAATGCCCTTTCAATTAACTATTATAATAATTGTAGATGTTTAACTTACCAATATCCTCTTTCTAATGGCTCATCAGTGTTGTGGTTAAGCATCACCTTCTGTCCTACTTTCAGGTCTTTGATGTCTATTACTGTCCTTGCTCTAGGCCGTATTTCTTTTAATTTACAATACATATTTGAATCTTCTTCACTATAAAAGATAAAAGATGTTTTGTAAAAGAATAATGTTGTACAAAATTGTATAAATGGCTCTAACCTCCTCTACTGAACACCATCTGGCTAACTTTTCCCAACTATGTTGGAGTCATCTTCCATTGGATATACACATGAGTACCAGTTCTATATGAAGCAACTGAATATCTGATCGCCAAAATCTGGTATTAACAGGGTAACACAATATCCCTGTGTAAAACTAGTTGTCAAATTTGTGTTTTATACTACAACTACTACTTTAAAATAAGGCTATAAATATAAATAAACTAGGTTTTGCCCTCACTTCACAAGAAAATTCTTTAACAAAAACTATATCCTATAGCATCATAGATGTTACTTTGTATCAAACTAGCTTTTGCCAGCGGCTTCGCCCGCGTATTATACACATGAACCTTTCTCTGTCTATTGATGAAAACCGCATTAAAATCCGTTGCGTAGTTTTAAAGATCTAAGCGAACAGTCAGTTGAAACGACTTCATTTTATACTAGGTAAATACAAAAAGACATTATAAATCCTACTGGTACTTCCAGGGACTACCCCCTACTACTTAGTTTTTATGTAATAGATAAATAAATATTCTACTCACTCAGTCTCCAGTTGTACTTTATAAAGCAGTAGTGTGTCTAAGTCCTTGGGTTCCTCAATTTTAGTCACTTCCCTATCACTTGATTTTTTCCGCACTGCTTTAGGTGATTTACTAAAATACCTTGCAATGCCTTTGCATCTGGCCTTTGTCAAACTGTCACCAGTTGCTTTGTCACTTGGTGGTTTGTTCTCCACATCATCCTCTTTATCAAAACTCTGGTCACTGCTGTCAGAATGTGAGCGATCTGCTGATTGTTTTGATGAAATGTCCTTCAGATCTGGTTTATGTGGAATGTCAGGATCATAGACTATTCTAGTTATTTTTGCTTCTAGCCATGAGCCTTGTTCACGGTCACGCATATCTATTAAATCACCAACTTCGTACAACGTGCTTTCTGCATCTGTTAAAAGGAACCAGGACATAAACATCATGCTTGGTTCCCTGAAGAATTGGGCAGAGGTGTACCTTTAGTACACCCACATTTTGCCTTCAACCAGGGGCAAATCCAGTCTCCGGGCTGCTACTGAGAAATTCCAGATGGAAAAACCCGATAACGCTTAGCCCTACCTGGGAATCGAACCCAGGACCTCATGCTCTCTCAGTATTGCTTGCGAGCACTAGACCAACGAGGTAGACTAAGAAGCCAGGAATTAATGATAAAAGATTAATTTAGGCTTCTACAGTGAGACTGAACTCAAATATTGAACACACTTACTTCATAAAGGTCTTATCTCTATACCATACACAAATTAAATTCAAATGTACCTTTATACTCTACATTCTTGTCAGTCATCACCTCTGCCTCTTGTTTGGTGTCTTCAGCCTTAGCATCAGTCGTCTCCGCGGGACTGTCTTCAGGCTGTGCCCGCACCATGAGTTGGATAACGTCATTGAGTTTGATGTTGTAGTCGTGGAATGTGTAGCCATTTTCCAGCTGAAGTGAATATTACATACTTTGTTATATTTTGAAGATGTTACGAAGAATTGTTTTGAAGGTATTGGCAATCACAGCTAAAGTAAAAAAATGTCTACTTATTTTTGGAAGGCACTGTTTGTAATTTAAATGGCTCACATACATTAAGTGTCTCTCAGTGAATTGTCATAGGTGCACCATAACTCTATTAGTAAAAAAAAGAGAGAGTAAAAATACAGGGTGGCAGACATGCACAATCAGTTAAAAAAAAGCAGACTTTTTCATAGAAAAGTGCACCAATGAGCATCAATATATATATTTTTTTTTTACTGACGCTAAATTTCCATACAAGTGGAATCTATGAATACAGGTTGGGCATCATGTCTCTGCCACCCTGTGTATAGTTTCTTCACCATAATATATCTTTGGTACAACTTTATCCTTGAAAATCATCTCTATCTTATATCAAAACCAATAATTGAATAACAATTATTATAATAAAGCAAGAAAAGTAATGGAAACATAGTTTCACATTCATAAGGCAAGTAATTAGTCTTACTTATGATAGTGAGATGATAGGGGAAAACAAAATGTTATAATAAAAACAATACCTATTACTATTGAGTAATAAGCATTGTTTTAATTTTGGCTTCTTTTCTAAATTGTAGTCATTGAACTACAATTCAGAAAAGAAGCCAGAGGTTAGATCTAAACTAAACGAAGTTTACAAGTACAAGAGGATTGAATGTATCGTGTAATGTAGAAAGTGTTAATATGTCCCACAACATGTAACCCCCATGAGTCCAACATTGTTAACTGGTAGTCAACTGGTTGGCCAATGCTGGTAGTCATTATAATCTTTGTGTTGACATAGTAAGAACATAGTCAATGTAATGAACAACAGTTTGATGAATAGCGTATATTGCCAGTCTTTCATCTTAGAATTTACAGCTATGTGGGTCTCGCCATGTGTATGATAGTGTAATATAATAGTTTATACAGTCAAGTTTCATGCTAAACGTTAAATCATGTACCTATTAGCACTTTGCAGCGCGGCATTTTTAACGGTCGCGATGTGCTGTGACGTCACGTCTGGCTTACGTGAATAAACACTGAATTCAACATGATAACACCTGCATAAAATATGACCTCGTTACTTGTGTACTCATGTTAGGCCTTTAAACACAATTTAGTATAGATTTTATACACAAATTAGGTAGTAATACTCACCAACTTCCCACCGTAAAATAATCTTTGTAATTTCGGTTGAACATTAAACTTCTCCTTTATAATTCGCCGGAATTGATCAATCTTTGTCAATTTAGACTCAACCACTACCACGGTATCTGGCTTATCAAATATACGTATCCGCACGTGCATTTTTGAATAATTTATAACTATATTCTACGAGATACAGGTATTCATCTCTTTTATCGACGGTGCGTGACAAAAAATTGAAATGACATGACATTTCGGATAAAATAGCGCGAAACTTTCGCTGTCACTGTCAGTGTCAAACTGAGACAAAAGTCAAAATAAAAATGTACGCGGCATGATCAAGTAGGTTGAAGTCGAATTTTAGTGTACCCGGATTCGGCTGAGTAAGAATTAGTGCGTACTGTACACTAAAAAAACAATCAAGGAGGAATCCTAGAATAGCAGAAAGCGATAAAAAACATTCTCAGCAGAAATCAGAATGATAAAATGCTGTGTGATAAAAATAATTCCAAAAAGTTCATAACAAAAATACTTTAGTCGATAACCATATCGAAAGTACACAATGGTGCCGATTCCCTTATTCACAAACTAAACTAAATTTAAGTTCAGTGCATCTTTTTCTTTCTAATTCATTAAGGAAAGGACAGAAGATAAATTTTAGTTTAGTCCTGTCAAATTAATCAGCGCTTGACGTAAACTGACGTAATTTTAGTAGGCATGTTTTTAAACACGTCTATACTAGTATGGAGTAGTGACAGGCGCTGATTAATTTGACAGGACTAAACTAAATTTTTTCTTTTGTCCTCTTCTTAATGAAATACAAAGAAAAAGATGCACTGTCGAACTTTATTCTTGAAACTGTTAGTATTATATGTTGTTTTTTTTTTGGCATGTTAATGAATAATTCTTAGTTCTTATAATTTTATGTAAATTGCATGTACATTCAACACAATGTAAATTGTTCAAGAATAAATGAAATGAAAATGAAATGAAACTGAACTTAGTTTAGTTTGTGAACAAGGGAATCGGTACCAATAGCTCCTAGATTTCAGATTTATTCAGTCAAGAGATGATTTTATGTCATTTCTCCTATGAAAATTTGGAAGAAACCTATATGAACCGATTAAATTAAATAAATAAATATTGGACTCGCTCAACAAGTATTCTGTTAGTTGAGAAATATGCGAGGCCGATTCAATGTGTTATGAGCCACGACAATTATTTGTTATTCTGCTGACTAGATATATTTTTCTATCTATTTAGTAAATATTGTATTCACTCATATCATAAGTGAAGTGAATACAATATTTAATAAATACCTGGGTAATTATATAACAAACTATCAGGAAGAATGGCTTTCATGTTGACAGATCAACAACATTCATTGCGTTTTTACGTACGTTGGATGCTAATCCTACAAAATAATTCAAATTCTGACTAATAGCATGTTATGCAATTAGGGTGCTGTTAAATATTGCTTCTAAATACTTTGTGTGTATATTTATACAGCCAAGGAATGTAAATATAAAGCACATTTACAACTTTAATACCATATTCATTGAATTTGGAGTCTCCTTACATGCTATACAAACGTGGAATTCACCCTATACAAATTCACCATATCAGGATTTTTAACTTATCTGGCGTAATCAGCTAAATGTGGGACTGCTACAGGTACCTCTGCCTGACCTTTCGAGGAAAACAGGAGTGAAGTTATGTTATGTATTTTACTAATTAATTACATATTGTATCATTCCTGGTGAACCTAAAACAAATCAGAGTAAGAGTCAGGGTCTCAGGCAATACTAAGTAAGCGGTAGGTAGGTACTTCAGTAGTTGGACCTTTAATTGACTTAATAAACAAAAAGCTATAAACGGTGCCAATTATTTTAACGAGCCCAAAGTGATTTTTGACTTCGTTAGCGGCATTTGTTATTAGAAATAAAACGTCGACCATGTCAACCGTTTTGTTACTTTTAGCTGTCTTAGCAATATTTTTGAAGAATGCAAGTGCAAAGCTGGCTTCTTTGGTAAATTGTTGGAAATCATGAAAAATTTTTGCAAGAAATAATTAACCCATTTTATTTTTTTAATATTTTACCTACTACGTGTGTTTAAGCATCCAGTTCTTGTGGCCCGTTCATCTCTGGATTGGATGCCAAGCAGAGTGAATTCTCTTTATTCTGATGTTGGAGCATGGAGTGGAAAATTTGTACGTTTAATCTACTATCATTTATCACTGTTACTAGTTATGTTAAACAAAATTAAAATTATAGGACTAACTAACTTATAACTGACTTTTCAGAGACCAGTGATGGACGAAATAGAATCTGATGAAGCTTTGAGATTCTATCAATTTCTAAATTACTTGGATGGATCTAGTTTTGGAACAGGTGGATAGATTTCGAAGCATATCATTCTAATTATTGTTTGATTCAAAGATTGTAATAAACTGTTCTGATAATCAGGTCCCATTGATGAATTTGTTGATGCGATGGGCAGATTAGCCAATTACATGAAGCAACAGAACAGTAGAGAAACCCAAGCACGTGGTATGCGAGAACTTGAAGCAATAAATGGTGAAAAAGGTAATATCACACCCGAATTCAACATGACCAAAGTAATTAGTACTTGGCAATGTCACATCTATGCTTTTACGGCGGAAACGAACGAAAATTATGTGGTAATTTAATTTAATTTTTAGGCAACAGTATCAAGACTGTGTTGGAAGTTAGTACATTAATCATGAGAAAAAAGCGCAAGTTCTTTTGTACTGGAGAAGTAAAGGAGCCTATTGTTAACAACAAAATTATTTGCAAGGTAAAGGTTGTGAGTTTTCCATAGTACATTTAATTTTATTGATAGGTAATAGTAACCAATCTCCATTATTTAATTAGGACAGGATACTACTTCCTATTGCTGGTGCTTCCTGCAGAGATGCTATAATGTATTGGCACCCAGACTTAACCGAAGAACATTATTGTGTTGGCGCACTTGAAGCCAAAAGTCCCGTTCATGTTATGAACATTGAAGGTAATTTTGAAATAATGGGTTTATTTTTTTCATTTATTGTGGTTCTCGTTCATGATTTCTTTTGTTCTTAGGTGATATGTTCTGCAAAGGAGACGATTATTCGAAGCGCGAGTTTCTTCTAGCTTGTGATTTTTATGAAGACCAGGAGGCTCCAGTTGCCGATTTACTTCAGTACTATCCCGATCCCGATCCAGAAATTACTCCAAAATTGTTCTAATCGCCACTATTTAAATAAAATTACCATTTGGATCCCTCAAACGATTGTCTGCTCATTTCTCCAATAACCTGTCGCATGCAAGCACCCGAATGCATTCGATTGTATAAGTTTAAGTTAGTTGAGTTTTGGTTGTTAGCTGTTCACAATGGTGTACTGGTGCCTACGCTTATGTATGGAAGTGTATGTTGGGTATGGCAAAAGAAGCATGAAAGTAGAATAAATGCTGTGGAAATGCGTTCCTTGCGAAGCATGTGTGGTGTGACTATGAATGATAGGCTGAGGAATGATGTGATAAGAAAACGGTGTGGTGTAAAAGAAGATGTAGTGACAAAAATTGAAAAAAGTATGCTTAGATGGTTTGGTCATGTTGAGAGGATGAATGAAGGTCGGCTCACAAAAGGTATTTACAAGGCAGATGTGAGTGGAAACACCGGGAGGGGACGCCCTAGGAGGACATATAGGGACCTTATTGATGATGTTCTTCAAAAAGGTCAGGTGCGTAGTACTCGCAACCGGCGTGTGTGTATGACCAATTTTATGAACCTAAACGAGGCAAAAGAAGTGTGTAGAGATCGTAGCAGGTGGCGTTCCGTGGTTTCTGCCTACCCCCATGGGAAAAAGGCGTGATTCTATGTATGTATGTATGAGTTTTGATTGTAATATATACCAAAAATACAGGTATCAATCAAAGGTATTGCATTTGATTGATTTGAATACATGTATTATTAAAGGGGTTACAAGATGAAAGTTCGTCAATCGTGTCGTGGCAGTTGACTGTCTACAAGCCACCATTGTTTTGTTTATCTTCGTTTGTTTATGTTATACCTACATAAAAAAATATATAAATTAAAATGAAAGCTAGACATATATGCTACTTGGAGTGTAGCATTATAAGGAAAAAAAAGCGTCTACTATTGATAAAAAAAAAGCAGCTGTAGGGGAACACTAAATAAAATGTGACCATTTTAAAAGCTTTTATTTAACTTCACTTGTATTATATTGCAATCAATATTTCACCCACTTCCCGGTTTCCGATTGAACTGAAATTTTGCATGCGTGTTTAAATCAATGACATGTGTTATATTTCTTATTAGAGTTAATTTATTTTTAACGTTTTAGTTCATTTCATTGACAAACAATAAAAGTTTGTTTTTAAAAAAGGTTTTTTCTTCTTTAATTTTTTATAATTTATTTCTCCAATAAAAACCTTCCGGTTTAAAAGGATAGCACAAAGTCTAGACGAAATATTGGGCTTCCTATTTTCTTTTCACTGACTTTAAACATCTTTGGAAAATACACTGAGCTCCGTATTTTTGCAGTCAACAGCTGTGCAACAGGGGATATTAATTAATTATGCATTATTAGGGAAACTCCAAGCATAGCCCTCTCCATTGCTCTTTGGGTGACTTTGAGCCTTCTTATGAGGCCCATTGTGAGCGACCACGTCTCAGTGCCATATGTCATCACTGGCAACACACACTGGTCAAAGACTTTTGTCTTGAGACACTGCGGTATTTGGGACGAGAAGATATTGCGTAGCTTCCCGAACGCTGCCCAGCCGAGTCGGATTCGACGATTGACCTCTTTCTCGAAGTTGGATCTACCTAACTGGACAGTCTGTCCTAGGTACACGTATTCGTCCACAACTTCGAGTGTAGCGCCTCCGATCTTCATTGGAGTGGGTATCACACGAGCATTGGACTTTCCCTACGCGATCGAATCAGAAATGAAGAGATCCGTAGGAAAACCAAGGTAACCGATATAGCCCGAAGAATTGCCAAACTTAAGTGGCAGTGGGCAGGGCACATTGCTCGCAGAACGGATGGCCGATGGGGTCGGAAGGTTCTGGAGTGGCGACCGCGTACTGGAAGACGGAGCGTTGGAAGGCCTCCCACAAGATGGACCGATGACCTGGTGAAGGCCGCAGGAATACGTTGGATGCGAGAAGCACAGAATAGGTCGAAGTGGCGGTGCTTGGGGGAGGCCTATGTCCAGCAGTGGACGTCTTTCGGCTGAAATGATGATGATGATGATGCATTATTATGACGTTACTTGTTTATCAAAAATTTATGGATTGTGACGGCTACCTGACAAATTTTAAAAACTTTGGACGTTAGCAGAAGCGAGCAAGTGACCATTTGTATTCTTATTAATGAAGATTTGACATCAGTTTCCCGACTGTATGTCTCTGCACCTAATTGTTACAGGTAAGAGACATAGTGCACCTAATCGATTACTCAATTGAAATACTCGTATCGAACTTGAATACTCGACTAAAAGAGTACAGAATTGTGCCTTCTGTTGTCGTAGTCGATTGACGAAAAAACTAGTAAAATCTAATTAAGTATCTGTGTATTTTTAATGAACATGAGCGGCACAACGAGGTAGCGCGAAAATTGTCGCAAATCGCTCCGCGCCGCGAGTCGGGTGCACGTGTGTGTAGTCTGGGAGAGATTACGGGCGCCCGCCGCTGCCAATTATTTCCAAGCCAGTATTATTTTTTGTTCAAATGCAAATATTAACATCATGTCAATGAAGTAACATTACAGTTTTTTGAAGCGATTTTTAACGAAGGTTTTAATTGAACCATAATTAGAAATGTGAAATTATAGTAGCATCTGCTTGGTTAGGTTAGTTGTCCAGGACTGACTAAACCCGCATTAATCGTAAGAGAAGAACATTTCATAAATTGCACTCGTTGAATAAATTTGTAAAAATGAGTGATGAAAAAGTGAAGATGCGAAAGCAGCTTGGGCTGCTTGAAGGGGTAGCTATTATATTGGGAATAATATTCGGTAGTGGTATTTTTATATCGCCCAAGGAGGTTTTAGAAAAAACGGGGTCAGTATGGGGCGCATTGTCGGTCTGGGCCGTTTGTGGACTCCTAGCGACGCTCGGGGCCATGTCCTACGCAGAATTAGGTGAGTCTAGAGTACCCGTTTATTTTTACTTTATAAATATACGCTGCAAATTCTTTTCCGCAGATACGTCGCAATAATTTATGTATGGCTATGAAATCTATCATTGAGTATTTTTCCTTTTCACCGTTGCTGATATTAAATACATATGTGCTGGGTAACTAGAATTGTTTTATTTGTTGACGACTGTCAAAGCAGGCAATATAGAAAATGTCACAAATTTGTACCTAAGAACAGTGGATCTTCAAAGGCTTACACTAATTTATTTATTTTTAGAGCCTGGTTTTCAGGTTCTATATAAATGCACCATAAGCCATAAAATTTAAATTAAAAAAAAACTGCACAGACCTCCAGATATTACCAGGAAAGTTTAAACAAGAAATTACCTGGCTAACTAGTAAACCACGACTCGTGTGTTGCAATTTAATCTATAATTATTCAGCCAATTTCAAAATAATAAAAGCATTAATAATCGTTTCTAATTGCCTGAATAATGGAGATAGGATTTTTTAAAAGTTTTTAAGCATAAGAATAATGGGACACAGGCCGCCTCTATCATTGAGAGGGAGTGAGCTAAATTGAATTAGAAGGGAAGTTTTTATTTATGTGTATCTTCTCTTCTCTGGCAGAATAGAAATGGGTTTGGTGATAGAAATATCCCACCTAAAATAACGGACTATCAAGTAAGAACAGGGTAGAGACAGAGAGAACGCACTAGTCACTATTGATTTGTTCTTATAATTATTAATCTTAGCCAAGAATCAAGTTAAAGCCTTTGAGAAGACATTTTGTGGTCCCTAGAAATAGCAAAAGTAATGAAATAATAAATGAATAATGAAACAGATCACAGTTTCTAAACACAAAATGAAATTGGATTTATAAAATGCTTAAAAAAGTCAATAGGATTTTCCATGAGCAATAAGAAACTTCCCTACAAACTCTCATACCCAAAAACAAGAGAGGAATGAAATATAAAAAATTTAATGAAAACAGTAAGACGGGATTTGGAAGATTTTGATTTTTTCTTACTGTGGGACATCTACAGGCGTCTTTTGGCTGAAATGCTTCTAATTAATAATTGTGATGATGATGGTCGGTCAGTGGATGAGTTTGTTGCATTGGAATTTATAATAGTAGTAAGAAATAGAATTTGATGCTGAAATCAATCCCATATTTGCATCAAAAGCCCTACTTTTATAAAACATTATAAAGGCACTTTGGTTCTTAGAATTCTGTGACCTAGATGCTGCTGGCTGTGGTGTCATGATCCATACATTAGGGATAGAGTTGAAATTTTCACACACACACAATAACAACACATGTAAAAATAAAGTTAAAAATAAAAATGAACAGGCGTCACCATATAAGTCACATGTTTTCTTTTGTGTTAAATATTGTACTGTGGTAGGGAACCTTTTGAACCCATTGTGATCATAATTAATTAAGGAGATGTTTTATTTCTTATACAGGTACCACATTGGCAAAAAGCGGTGGTGATTATCACTACATTAATGAAGCATATGGTCCGCTACCAGCATTCCTGTATTTGTGGGATGCTAACCTAGTATTTGTGTAAGTAATATTATATTTAGTATAAGAGTGGATCAAAAAATTCTTGGAATCAAAATACAAAAATGAAATAGTTAATTTTTCAACATAATCTCCTAATGCTATGTATTTAGAATAACGCGTTTCTACGAGGAATCGTTTTTCAGACTTGTACTGGATCAAAGCACGTTACTCAGTTTTCTCCATAATTTCGCGTGTTATGAAACTGTACGCAACCATTTATTGCGTGCGAACGAAATGATGAAATCAAGTGACACTTGACATAAATACGAACTACTTTTTTCTAAGAACTTTTTGTTCTGTGTGGTGACGGATGCAAAGAATAGCACCATCCCATTTCTTCTCGTGGGTGTTGTAAGAGGTGGCTAAGGAACTTACTAGAGAATAGATACCGAATTAAAATACATAGATGGTGTCCGGGTAGTAGACTAGAACCAACCCATGTCATCTCGTGGGTGTCGTAAAAGGCGAATAAGAGAAATGGTCGAGAACTATATTGTTTTCCTCTGTGTGGTACTAATAACACACATCCAAGCTAAGGTTGCCGTGCCGAGAGCTGCATGGCGAGGGGGAGCCAAGTCGCGAGCGTGCCTGTAGTCTGGGACCGGGCGCCTTCAGGCACTAACCAGCCTTACCCCTACATGCGGAGCTCTGTAGGGTGTCGACAGAATTATTCCTCTGCTATTCGTGGGAACTTAATGAGTAAAATAATAATAAACATACAACTCGGAAGCGGCGATGATGCTCGTCACACACCACGTAATTTCTTTCCTCGGGGCGTAAAGCGAGCAGAGGAATGTCGTTTAGCTACGCTGAATATGCAGGGAGGTATAAAAGATAAGATGGATGAGGTGTGTGACATGGTGAAGGTTAAAAGAATAGAAAAGAAGAAATAGTCACAAAAATTGAAAAGACTATGCTTAGATGGTTTGGTCATGTTGAGAGGATAAATGAAGGGCGGCTAACAAAAGGTATTTACAAGGCAGATGTGACTGGTCACGCCGGAAGGGGACGCCCTAGGAGAACATAAAGTTACCTTATTGGTGATGTTCTTCAGAAGGGTTCGGTGCGTAGCACTAGTACCCGGCGTGCGTGTGTGACCAGATGTATGAACTTAAACGAGGCAAAAGGAGTAGGGTGATTGCGCCGGTTAGCGACCAGTTAGCTGGGTTGCCCAGTTAAGATGAGGAAAAAAAAATGTTGTTTACACGCAAAATAGTCTATGTTAATGTTAATTTGTCCCAAATATAATGTAGTTTGGATACAAAAACATAAAATAAAATACATTCATACAAAAATATTTATAAAATGCTGAAAAAGTGAAAATATAGCGAAAACGTCGGTTTACGACCATTTTTATCAGTTTATGACCACCAATGAGCTGGTTTGCGACCGCTATTATAATATGAAAAATATACCAATAAAACAATTATAATCGCTTTAAAAATATTTTAAGAATGTGTTATTCCAGGTTATATAGGTAATATAGACTCTGTGTGCTATTTTCGATCCAGATCCATTCAGCCATTTTTGTGTGATTGAGAAACAACAACCCAATCATACATATTTTCACATTTATAATATTATTTGCCCGCGGCTTCGCCCGCGTGGATGTCGGAAATTAATGCAAGAGGACGTACTACCGCGATAAGAATGTGTTATTCGATGTTTTATATAGGTAATATAGACTCTGTGTGCTATTTTCGATCCAGATCCATTCAGCCATTTTTGCGTGATTGAGAAACAAACACCCAATCATACATATTTTCACATATATAATATTATTAGTAGTAGGATTATAACTCATATTACTTAGGATTCATAGTTTATGAGAACATCATGTGTGTTGGTGTTTTTAAAATAAAAGTAATAGTATTCAGAGTAAAAAGACTGTGACATAGGGCTTGGTTTAGTTGAATATAAGTCTTCCTGGTTTTTCTTAACGCTCCTATTTTACCTATACAGACACTCAATCATTTACCAGACACCGAACTTAATTATAGGAATAGTACTTTTGCCAGTGGCTTGGCCCGTATAGCTGTCGGAAAATAACACCCGGGAACCTACTACCGGGATAAAGTAGGTATCCTATCTGTTACGTATCCATGATATAATATATCTTTGTGCCAAATTCGATCTAAATCCGTTTGGCCGTCTTTGCATCATTGAGAAACAAACATCCAAAAATCTAAACATCTAAGCAATTTCGCGGTCTCTTACTTGAAATAATACTATTAGGTTTATTTTGAGTATAATGAACACACATGATATTCGCAATTACTTTGAAGCCAAAGTAATATGAATTACAATTCTACTTATCCTGTACTACCCGGCCCCTGCCAACGCGCTCTGCGCCCACTTTTTAAATCTCTAATATCTTCTAAGATATTCATTTAAATTACATGCTGTAAAGGGCCATATTGATCTATATTAAATGCACAATGTATTTAAGGTACTTAATTGGATAAGGATTAATGCTGTATTGCTTAAAATCGCTTCGTAAATAAGCCCTTATTTCTCGTAAAAAGTAAAAGATAAAAAATGGTTATTGTGGGTTATCCCTAAGAGATAGACATATACCATTGAGGACATTTTTGTAGGCCTTTTTAAGGTGTACAATACTGTAGTACATTATTTTGATCTATTTCGTAGGATTCAGCCAGGGTTTTACGAATTTTGAGACGTATGTCAGCGTAGTTTTCGAAGATAGTTATTTTTTTCTAAAATAAAAGAATCTTTCTAAAATAAAAATAGCTTAAGTTACTCCTTGTTACATCAGCTATCTGCCAGTGAAAGTCCCGTCAAAATCGGTCCAGCCATTTCCGAGATTAGCGGGAACGAACAGACAGACAGACAGACAGACAAAAATTGTAAAAAATGTTGTTTTGGTATATGTATCGTGTATCCATATACACTTAGTAAAAAGTGGTTATCTTAATATTAAAAACAGACACTCCAATTTTATTTATTTGTATGTATGTATAGATAATTAAACTGTATAAAATCTACAATAGCATTTTCACTGTGAGTTTTCGATTCGTTATCTAAACAAAAACTTTTTTTTTGTTGACTCCAAATTATTTGGGAGCTCCATCTAAAAAAAAAATATATATATAATATAAAAAGTAGTTTGCTTTTTATGACAAAATTTTGTTTAAAACTGAAAAATAGTAATATGTAGTTTTCGACAGATTAGGTACCTACAACAAATAATTATGAAACGGACATTTCAATAACCAACGAAATTCAAAAAATCAGACGTGGTCGCATACTCAATGAACTTTCATACTTATTTCTGTTGGCGGCCGTTATTTCTCTCATACTAAATTATGGTGGCCGGAAACCAATGTCTTTATTTCGCTTACTTTGGTTTACGACCACCTGTTTAGCGCCCAATTTTGTAGGTAAATTAAACAAACTTCTTACAAAGAAACTGGTGGTCGCTTACCAAAGAACTACAAAGAAAAACTTTTACAATACTACATTCAAAATTGTAACAGTCCTCTATGAAGCATTAGGATCATATTAATCAAAACAAAATAATGCTGATCTCGTCGGTTTGCGACCATGTGGTCGCTATCTAACGTTTTCGATAAATAAGCTTTTCGGTTACCGACCACTTGATTTTATCTTATTAATAAGTTAAAAAAAAACAAAATACAACTTAATTATAACCCACACTTATCAATTGTACAATTTAACATGTAACTGGTGTCTAAAACATGAAATAAGTATTAAAACTTACCTTTGAGTGCCGCGCGCCGTGTTAGTTTTTTTTCAACTCACGGTACGTCCACTCACCACGGAATCAAGACGCGCGTTAAGCAATATTTTTTCGGCTCTAGGTGAACCCATTTGTTTCAAACTTTGCAAATTCTTATTTCATAATTATTTATAAAGCACATTAGATTTATTTTTTATGTATGTTACCTCTACAAATACTATTTTCTTGATTTAAAGAAACTTAGTCCGTCAAATGGTCGCCTACTGAAGGTGGTCGCGAAACCGGCGAAACAACCCTATGTATGTAAGGATCGTAGCAGGTGGCGTTCTGTAGTTTCTGCCTACCCCCATGGAAAAAAGGCGTGATTTTATGTATGTATGTAGAAATACATGCATGAACGCTGCTGCCCATTCTCTACTGCAATCGCCAAATCGCCTGCCAAGCGTGGTGATTATGGCAAACCCTCCCACATTGGCGAGTTTTTATTCTTGATTGTAATGTAACGGTTTTTTTTTGTCATTTGCGGTAGGTACTGTGCCCATTAATTCTTTATTACTAACTTTACACACCGTTTTGGTAAATATCCCGTCAGTGGACTTTATCCTTGAAATGCAATGTGTTTCTCTTTTCGTTGCGGCGCACAAAACAATTGATTAAATATTTTTTTTGTTTTCTTCGTGTTATTAATCATCTTAACCCCTGGTAGTTCCAAAGATTCGTACATACAAACTCACAAACGAGATCAGTCACTAAATTGGGAAATTTGGACTAAATAACAGATTGTAGATAGATTTCAACCGGTTTACATGGCGATGTTAAAATTGATTAAATGAAGATTCTATACGTCGGTCGAACAAAATCTACAAGCATGACGGACGACCAGTTTATCCACTAATCTCCTAGCGGAGAGTGTTTCTCTACTTTTGACACTAGAGGGAAGGACAAATCCCGATAACAAAAGTAACCGAAATCGATTCAGTAGTCAATTATGTACAAACTACTCAAGTCTCGCGTTGATTCCGTTACACCTTATTTGTAGGGCATTCACGATCATTGATCTTATATCCAGATATTTCTGGACCAATGTCATAACATCAATATTTAAGTACATTACATTGTATAGTCAGTGCTGACTGATTTTATTGATCATGAACTGGATTGATCTTGTAATTTGCATCTTAACTTGACCATGATTAATCTATAATCCCAAGGTTAAACTAATATGTTTTTGTTGAAATTATTTCTACATGTCATTCGCAGGATATGCAAGGAGGGCTTGTGGTTAAGTAATAACAGCCGCACGGGTTGATCGTTCAGGTTAAGCTACGCTTGCCGCGGTTGACCCATAGATGGGCGAATCATAATTACATACCAAGACCCTTCCGTGCCTCGGAAAGCACGTTAAACCCGGTCCCGGCTGTCTTTCGTTAGACAATCGTTACAGGTCGTCAGAAGCCCGAAAGTCTGACAACCAGTCTTACTAAGGGGTATCGTATTACCCAGTAACTAGGTTATGGAGGTCAGATAGGGAGTAGCTCTATGTAAAATACTGGTACTCAGTTTCATCCGGTTAGACTGGAAGCCGACCCCAACAAAGTTGGGAAAAGGCTAGGCAGATGATGATTCGCAGGATGGAAGGATAGGCCCAATAAGTGTTGTTTTGCAGATGTTGGTTTAAAGTTTTTAAAGGTTCTGTACCTTAAAAGGAAAATACGGAACCCTTATAGGATCCTTCGATCAGAAACCTGTGGAGGTATCAAATTAATACTCGTATCAAATACGTAGGCCTACGCTCTACGCTCCCTTGAAGCTCTAATTACTTCAAAGTGAATGCAATAAAAAAATACGGCCCTATAAGCGTCTTATTTCGATACTTTCAAATAAATTAAAACCTATATCAACTTCCCGCTGACCTAGACTGAAATTTGACAAGAAGCAAAATCTCACACAATAAAGGTCCCAAAAATGTTAATTTATAGTTTTATCACATAAAAAGTATTTTTTTGCGATTACAAACCTTTTGCAGTACGAGAATAGACTGTCACGTACTGACGTATATCGGTGTAACAACGAACCCTTCATTGTGCGTGCTCTGAAAGTTCCAGGAAGTAGGGGGCGAGCCTAGTACTGAACCGTTTATGTACTCTCATTTATACACATGAGAAGATTAGAACAGAAAAATACGTACAAAGAGAACCTTATTTCTAATTAAAGCATTTCGCAGAAAAAATATTCTGGAACATCCTGTGTACCGCCCCTAGTGGTAAACAGGTGTTCAGGCATCCCAGTTGTTGAGCTAAAGATAGTTATTATGGCGCAACATTTCAAGACGCGAATTAATCATTTTCTTTCCATATTTTTCTGGAAAATGGATGTGCACACCTACCATAATGGGTAGGTGTGCACATCCGTTTTCCAGATAAATACTCTCTACCTTTTGCCCACGACTTCCTTTGCGTGAATTTTCTTGGTCCTTCTACCAACCCTAGTGGGATCGCAACGCCTACCCGCGCTATTATTTATTTTTCGCGTAGCATTCTTTCTGACTTCGTTTCTTGCACGCCTTGTTAGGGTCCTACCGTGATTATATAATATATAATCTTCCTATAGCCTTCCTCGAGAATTGGCTATGAAATGCAAAAATAATTTTCCAAATCCATATTGTAGGTCATTAGCGCGGTCAAACAAACAAACTCTTTCGTTTTATTAAATTAATTAGTATTAGTATAGATAGCGCGATAAATCAAGCTCAAGGCAACTATAAATATAAATAAACTATTTTGTATTTTTTTTTGTACTATCTTTTTAATTTAATTTGGATTAAAAAACTTTAACTCTCATCAAAGACAATGGTTCGAATGGTACTAAATATTAAGTACTTGAGGATAGATAGTAGGAAGTGTGGGTTTAGGGAGATGAACATTTTTTTTTTTTTTGTTTGTTTCAGGCCGAGTACGAATGCTATCATGTCGCTGACTTTCGCGAACAACATCTTGGATCCGATATTCCCCGACTGTCCTATCGACCCCATGTGCAGAAAACTTATCGCCGCCGTCACAATATGTGAGTATTTGTATTGTTGACACCTGTGTTCCCTGTAGCGGTAGGCAGAGTTGTACCTACTGGCGGTTGGCGGTTCACCTACATTTCGTTAGTTATGTTTAAGGGGGTAGCGCCAGTGTAGTTCGCGAAATTTAAATGCTTCTTACGTTTTTTTCCATTTGCAGGTCAGTGTCAGATTGTTTGTTCAACATACAGCCCGACACTGAAGTCCCAGCTATCTCAGCGCCTCCTCGTAATGTCACGAGTAGGTAATGAAGGGCGAGCCTATTGCCAGCATCAAATAAAGTCTCCAGGCTGCTGAAAAAGTCACAGTCAACAGTCGCACTTGCGTTCTTTTTTCACCACCTAGTGTTGTATCTATAACACTTATTATAAAGGTCTTCAAGTAAAACACCATTTTAACTTAACCTCACCTGAACTTCCTGTTGGTATAGGTATATGTTCTTATAAAACTATTCACATTACTGTGTGATTTGTAATTCTAAGCAAATTGAGTGTATGATTAAGTCATTCGCGTATCACTGTTATGGAAATGTTTTAATGAGTCAGCATCTTAATTAATTTAATTCCAAACTCATGGAATTTTATCAAAACTCATAAAGAGTGCTGAAGACCACAATTGCATTGTTCTCATTGAAGATATCAGACACGCAAGACTTAAATCAAGTGTCAGTAAAGCTAGAATTTTAAGCTAGGAGAAATTTATCAATAAAACGTGCCTTGTTGTAATACAATGTAGTTAATATTCACGTAGCAACACTTGATCAGCCTCTATACAAAACAATAGCGTATTTCTAGGACGCGAAAACAACGCAAATTACTGTTAGCTTTTACAAGTTAGGTTATTTAACCACATTGTCAATGTAAATATTTGCCTTGATGGCTTTTTTTTTTCTGGATGGGAAATCATCAAATGACTTCTCCCGCTCTGGGCGGAGCGGGAGGGCGTGTCAGATTTACTGACTAAAACCCACCCGTGTTCCTTCAGTTGCCCATGTGCCAGGGTCACGGTATCTCTTTCGAACAATCTCGCGACCCTGACAGGCATCGGTCCTAGCAGACCCCTTCAGTGCTGCTGACATCTCTTTGAGGCGCGCGTGGAACACTACGCGCCGTCGACCCGAGCCTGGTCCTTACCGGGCGGCGAGCTACCCATTGCTCGCCACCCGCAAGCTCGCGCCTACGGTGGCCGGGAGTCCGCAATCGACTCCCGACGCCTGGGGCGTCTCCTCCTGCGGCGGCTAGGGACGTGAGGGCGCAGAGACTGCCACTCCCTCACGCGCCCCGCCTCCTCCTTCGCGAGCATTACTGCTTCGCAGAAGGAGGTGACGGCTTCCCATGCCCTCTCGCTCCGTACCATGGCTCGCACCGGGCCGGACGCGAGAGGTCGCCGCCGCCGATCGCCTCCACGAGGACACGGTGGTGCTCGGCCCAGGCAGGGCACACCTCCACTGTATGCTCCACTGTGTCTTCCAGACGATCCTCGCAATGGAAACACCCGGGCGTTTCCTCCCGCCTTATCCTGAACAGGAACCCACCGAAGCACCCATGCCCGGTGAGAACCTGCGTCAGGCGGAAGGTGAGGACGTCGTGGTGCCTCTCAATCCACTCCTCAAAAAGGGGACTTACCGCCGCAATTGTGGCGTGCCCATGCCTTGATGGCTTGAATTAACATGTTTAACAAAAAAAAATTAAACTACGAGCCTTCAAAAAATTTAAAAAGTTTAAATTTTTTTTAAAGTTTAAAATTTTATTTCGGAACAATAACACAGGACAAGTGTGACAAGTAAAACGATGGTTGCTGCAAAAGTATAAACTGTAGCGCAGCTAACAACGCCCTTCTCCAGATCTACAAAGTGAAAAATTATTTTAATTTCGAAAGACGGTGTTCTTGGTTTTGTATTTTCGTATTTTTTTTTTGCCATTCGACTTCAGTTTTTTCTTTGTATTAAATATAAAATTTTAGTTTTTCTCTTTTAGTTGTGTTACCTGCCTAGCCCATACAGATTCGTATCCCTTTACTTACTAATAAACAAAACAGTGACAGGATTTTATTACATAATCGGTATAGCCACACTAATCGAAAAATTACTATTGAGGCTAACTCAAAAAAGAGTAATCAGAAATAAGATTTTTAAAATCGGGTCATAAATGACGGACTTATCTGGTAAAAATTAAGAAAAAAACTTCATTAAGAACCTCGTCCTTTTTTGAAGTCGGTGAAAAACATCTCAATAAACTGTCGAAGGAATTAAAACTTAATGAGCATGTTTTTTCCAGGTTTCCTGACGTTCATAAATGCTTACGACGTCAGGTTCACGACTAGGATCCAGAACGTCTTCATGTTCACCAAGATTACTGCGCTGGTGATCATAATCGTGGGAGGCATCATCTGGATGAGCAAAGGTATGTGGAAATGATTTTTAATTCTTTTTGTGATATTGGCTTCGTGTGTCCCAGTATGTCTTCAGCGGCTCAGGAGGGCTGGCTCTGCCTGCTCTAATGGTCTTCACGCCATGATAGACCAGCACCCTAATTGCGAAACGCACAGTTTATCAGAATCTGAATGGGATTGAAGATTATTTCTAAACCATTGCGTCATTTGTTCGAATAAATTGTCGGCTCAGCAACATAAATAACGCAATGAATGTTGTTTAACTATGAATATTAAACCAATTCCTACCGATAAAAAGTTCCGCATTTCCTCTGGTTTAACCCCTAGTTTCAATGAAAATGCAGGGTGATGTTAACGAAGTGCGCCTAGATTTGTAGATAACTTTAAACGGGTAGATACTATCGCTCATTGATCAATATTATATTGTCATGGCGACAACATTATTTTGTCGAGATATATCGGGCGAGTAGTCGATGTCTGCTTCCGTCTTATCTCCGGGCGTGTTATTTTTATAAGACAAAGGAATTTCCCCAATAAGTTCTTTGATTTATTTTCAGTCTTCGATTTTTTTTGTGTCATGTCACAAAGTATTGAAAAGTGTAGAACAATGCAGGTAACCAAACCTGTAGGTACAACCGATAGAATTACAATACGTCGAAGTGAACTTTGTACTGTGAACAATTGGAGACTCATTTGATACCCGTCATATCTGTAACTAGCTTTCGTCCGCGTTGTATTTCCATAAAAAGAATCGATGTCTTAGCCATCCTGTAAAAAGTACTACATACACTTACATTTACAATTCATATGTACTTCCTGAGTTTATCTTGGAAATTACTGACATCGGTGAAGAAAATTCTCGTGAGGAAACCTGGAGTTATGGCCAGCGGCTTCGCCCTCGTATTATATTGATAAAAAGTAACATCCGTCCCCAGGGTACAAAGTATCTCCATAGCAAATTTCATCTAAATCAGTGTAGGCATTACGGAGATAAACCCCTACATACAAAACAAATTTTACGTCTTTATATTAGTTTAGATGTGAGAATAGAAATCTGCTTCGACGTGAGGCAACGGGTGTATTCATGAAAATTTGATTTTAGTTAAGGTTATTAGAATTAGCTTTATCGATTTCGTACGTTTCAACTCTTTTGGTCAAGTATTTCGAAATTGAATCAAATCAATTTTTCATCGTATAAATATCGATGACGTTAATCCGAATCAAATGCGATTCGATTCAAGTAATCTGAAGGGCAGTTATTTTAAGAACGTTCACAGTCTGATCTCAGTCTCAATATGTCAAAAATACCGCGAGGGTCCATACATTTTCGACAAGTTTTTAACATTTGACTGTCGCCGATATGAGACTGCGTCTAGATCTTGTATGTTTTTAATTACCTACGAGAATTGATTGAATGCCAAGCTCATCAAAATATAACATGTACAGTTTTAATTAGTGTTTTGTTAAGAGTTAATTAACATGATGAAGATTGCCATGTTGTGCGTGAGAATGGACAAACATGTTTGTACCACCATATTTTACGAAGACTCGACTAATTAATTATATGTACTTGATTGGGAGTAAGTGGATGCAGAGTAGGTATAATCTTAATCATCAATTCAATTGCACTAAAGATGGTGTTCTTGTTAGCGATGTAGACGGTTTATTTTTCAAAATTTAGAAATTAATACTTTTTTCTTCTATATATAAATTAGAATCTTTTGATACACACTTACGATGGTGTATTATCTAGAGTAGAAGAATGGAATAGTCTAGCTCGACTGTTATTTATAGTATTCTTAGAAGTTTTTCTATTATTCTTTATTTAATTGAATTTAAAAAAGGATTCTTAGAATTATTATATTTGGAGGGACCTTTCTAGTTGCCACCTACGAGGGTAGTCCAACCCCACTGTTGAGACGGCGGGGGTGTAACGACCGGATGCCCGTAAATGTCAAGTTATAAGCAAATAAATAGTATTGGAGATAATTCCATTGTTAGATCGTTCACAGCCATCGAGTATTTATTAATACTTTAGCATCATTCTTATTACTTCGCCTCGTTTATTTGTTAGCTTAAGTGTATAAGTATTGGGATGCTTCTTGTGAAAGCGGGTGAGTTATATTTGCCGTTATAAAATTACAGGCTCATGAGAACTCCCGACATTTTCCTTTTGTAATTCACAATGAATCGGCTAGACAGGCCAACGACCGAGCCCTTTATGCGCACAATTGTCGGTCTGCACGATCACTTACGTAGGTCATCTTTTGATTACTGACCATCGTCTCAAATGGTATGTGTCTAAGGCTTCACAAGCGAGGCTCATTATTACTTGTCAGACGTCAGACCAATCATAGATTGCATGATTGTTTCGCATCTTTCCAACTATCTGGGGCGCTGAAACCTTTGAACCTGCATTTACTCACAATAACAATGCTGATTGCATGTTAGTTTTGCATCTTTCTAGTTATATGGGGTGTTGAAAACTTTGAGACATTTTATAAAGGCACCGTGTTGGAATGTCAGTATATGCAAAGATAATTACAATAATAGCGTGTATAGGGAAGGCTGACCACTCATTGGAAGGGGAGGGAGGTTTTTTAAAAGTGTAACCGTGGAGTTTCTTGGTGGCTCTTTTCCATAGGAAATTACCGATCGGAACCGTGTACCTAGCTTCACGCTTAAGTGCCTATGCAGGTTTATGTGAAATAAAATATTTTGTATTTTAAATATTTAGGAAGATAGATTTGAAAATATTGATAATAATATCGTCAATAACCCTCAATGTTTTTGTACTTAGGTGGAACGGAGCACTTTGAAGATGGATGGGGAGGCACGAAGTCATCGGTCAGCGACTGGTCCATCGCCTTCTACTCGGGCATCTTTTCATATTCAGGCTGGTAAGTGCTGTAGAGATAGAGAGTGAGTACACATACACATTCACGTCTTCCTCTCCCATGGGGGTAAGCAGAAACTACAAAACGCCACCTGCTACGATCCATACATACCTACTCCTTTTACTTCGTTGGCACATTAAGGAGAATGCTCCAACCAGCCCGCGAAATTCAAAATTTCTTGCGTTTTTTGCAATTTGCAGGCCAGTGCTAGGTTGTATGTTGATTAAAATATTATTCGCGACTGTAAGACGTATGTAGTTACAGAATTATAATCATCAAAATCACCAATACAACCCTCCAAGTTCATAAAGGCGTAAGAACAAAAAAAAAAAACTGAAATGTCATTCCTACAGCTTTATGAACTTAGAGCACTGTATTGATGATTTTACATAATTATGTCTTACAGTCGCGAATAATATTTTAATCAACATACAACCTAGCACTGGCCTGCAAATTGCAAAAAACGTACGAAAATTTGAATTTCGCGGGCTAGTTGGAGCATTCACCTTAACAATGGGAAGGGCATTTTAACAGTTCAACAACATTAAATGCAGGTTAGCAATTTATAATTTAATTTAATTTTAATTTATTTATTCAGTTTCGGACAACAATAAAATCCATCTTGTTAGTGAAAAAATAACTTATAACTAATGTTAGTAATACAACACACAAACAATATTGGCAACACATAATGAATTAAGTTTCAGGGCCGGTTGTGCAGAGAATGATCAAGCAAGAGAACAGCTACCTAGTTGACCATCCTCTCCACAAAATGCCTCAGAACAGGGGAGTAAGGACTCTCCGCCACTGTTTTCAGGATACTATTGTTACTGACCCGCGTCCGATGCATCAGTGAAGCAACTTTTTTGCGTATCAGGGCGTGGAACCCGTCAGTTCGGTGTTGCGTAAACATCTCCAATAATAACCTTCAAAATTATTTAGATTTTGATTCATAATGTTTTACGTTAGCGTGCCACCATGCCAGTTACGAGTACTACGCACCTTTTTCTCAACCTAGATTTGAAACGTTAATGGCATCTTTTAAGGATTAACACTATTTCGTATAATTAGAATAGAAATAAAATATTGCACAGTCTCTTACAGTCTCTAGCTACCTTCGCTCATGATTATAGTAAGTATAGAAACATCACGCCGGTAAACCTCGAAAGGTTGGACTGAGATGTACATTTGTGCGTGTAACGTTTCAGTGGAGAGGGGGGTAGGAGAGAGGGGGGGGGGTTAGTAGTAAATCATGTAGTATTAGTAGTAGTATAGATTTTAATGATGATTATTTCCTACGTGGAGAAAAGTAATGTTATAGGATTATTGTTATAAAGGTTGGTTCCACTATTATCAACCCCATATGTAGGGATGGCAATAATTATGGGAGTGTACCGCTGTTAATTATAGTCATACTACCACATTGCTCACACAAACGTCCACACGTCCTTGCAGGTGACGGGTATCGATATCTAGACGTGAAGGAATATAAAATAAAAAAAATTGTTATTTTTCGTCGGGTCACCGACCGCTGTTACAAATCAATAAAAAATACGTTCTAGTAACTAACAAACAAATAGCCCATTATTCGGGCAACCTAAAAGGTTTCTTGTCTTAAGACTAAAAGCGGAAAAATATCGCATATTTTCGTAATTACCGCACACCACATAAAGTTGTGGACAAAGTTTCAAATAAGGAAAACCGTGAATGGAAGTGTTCATTACTTACGGAAAATAACTAGGCTTGTTATGGGCTATTGTGGTTTAAGGCAGGTACGTACTGGTAGTCTAAGCCTACGTTTCAACGGACGTAATACAATCACGGTGAGATGTTTTCATGCACTGGATCTTCGTCGCACTTCTTAGCGTCGAGAGTTGAAAATCGAACTCATTTGTTTTTTCGACGCGCTGAGACTCACTCGCGCTGCACTCGTGGGAACATGAGCTAAAAGTGTATTCACATTTAACGTAGGTTCGCGAACCAAAAAACCGATAGATGTTTTCTGTAAGTTTCTTCTTTCTTACTTTTCTTTACTAAATGTTTTGTCCTTCCTTAGGAACTATCTAAACTTTATGACCGAGGAACTAAAGGATCCGTTCGTGAACCTTCCTCGCGCTATCTACGTGTCGCTGCCAATGGTGACGGCCATCTATCTGCTGGCCAACGTGTCTTACCTGGCTGTGCTCGGACCTATAGGCGTGCTGGCTACGGAGGCTATTGCTGTGGTGAGTACAATACTAGCACAGAAATCACTGTAGCTATTCTGTTAAGAAACAAAATGCAGTATTTTTATTTAGTGCTAGGAATATGTACCGTTATAGTATCAACGTAGCTGTTTCTTCGAAGAGTTAAGCATAGATCATATTCAAACTTTCCCCACGACATTTTCGTCATCCTCCGCATCAAATGCTACACTCATATAAATAAATATCTTAGGACAACCAACACACCGTTATCTGATCCCAAACTAGGCAGAGCCTGTACTATGGTAACCAGACAACTGATAAATATACTTATATATTTCTAAATACATACACATTATAGATAAATTACACCCAGACACAGAACAAATGATTGTGCTCATCACACAAAGATTTGTCCTGGGTGGGAATCGAACCCACGACCTCAGTCTTTGCAGTCAGGGTCACTAACCACTAGACTAACAGGCCGATCAATATTCTCCATTGACGTCAATCGAACCCAAATGCAGACTCCAGGATTGTACTGAGAGTTACCTCATGAAAATTTTAGGTTAATTGGATCTTAGTGAACCTATCTACACTAATATTATAAAGAGGAAAAATTTGTATTTTTGTTTGTTTGTTTGTAATGGATAAACTCAAAAACTACTGGACCGATTTAAAAAATTCTTTTACCATTTGAAAGCTACATTATCTGCGAGTAACATAGGCTATATAACATCACGCTACACCCAAAAGGAGAGGAGCAGTAATGAAAAATGTTGCAAAAATGGAGAAAATCGCACGGGTAGGCGATTCGACGCGACGGGAAGGGTCGGGGGAACACGAAATTTAACGCGGACGAAGTCGTGGGCAGAAGCTAGTACATTGATAATTTAATTGACAAATGGGAATTTAGAACTTTAGATATAGCAATTCGCAATTTTCCGTGCGAACGTTACTGCACATACCAAACAATCGTTCCTTGTGCTTTATTTTGTACTCTATTGTGCCTAGGACTTTGCGTCGACTTGCTTGGGTTTCCTACGATGGGCGATGCCGACATTGGTAGCTATCGCCATCTTGGGCGGGCTGTCGGTGCACATCATGACGTCATCGCGCATGTGCTTCGCCGGCGCCCGCAACGGACACATGCCTGAACTGTTGGCACACATCAACATCAAGTGCATGTCGCCGATGCCTTCGCTTGTGTTTCTGGTAAGTGGGATAAAAAAGAAGGTTTCGTTTTTCGCCCTTATCTACACTAGGAGCAAAATTCACCGTTCGTATAGTTACTAAATACTTTGGTTCCTTGCAAGTTCATTTAATCCCAGAATGACTTTTTCACGAAGTAGTCATTCAGTGGGATTAAATTAACTTAGAGGGTTGTATTGATGCTTGTAATTATTATAAATCTGTAAATACGTACGTTTTACGGTCGCGAATCATATTTTGTTCAACATAGAGCCTTTCACTGACTTTACCAAATACAAAAAAAAAACGTAAGAAAATTCAACTCTAATTGTGAAGAAGTTTAGAGTTGCTAATCTATCAAAAAGAGTAAACAAACACGTCAAAATGATACACCTCTTCTCACCATGATTTTCGGATTTTTAATGATAGGTAAACGATGTTGTAGATGTTACCAAGGTTACATAATAATAGGTACTGTTATCGCATTTGATGTGTTCCCTAATCCGTTTTTCAATATTTCCGTAGTTAATAACGTGTATAAACTAACGCTATAAACAGCTTTCTCTCATGGAGATGGGCAAAAACTTAAGAACTTTCTTGTCGTTTCGTATCAGACCAAAAAGTTATTTCAGGAACAAAAACCTGATTACTGAAAATCAAGCTCAAAAAAAAAAGAAAAAAAATATTCAAACCTGTAAAGCGCGTTTTTT
The DNA here is from genome assembly GCA_947507805.1 of Aporophyla nigra. Taxonomy (NCBI): domain Eukaryota; kingdom Metazoa; phylum Arthropoda; class Insecta; order Lepidoptera; family Noctuidae; genus Aporophyla; species Aporophyla nigra. The sequence continues at coordinate 2,314,540 of OX382291.1, read as the reverse complement.
TTTATTTCATGACTTTATTTCTTCTAGAAAACGCCGTATTAATTTAATGTGATTGTTTCAAAACGTTTCCATCGATATCTCATTTAACGGAATATGAAGTTTATAATATATAATATAATATCTTAGGACAACCAACGACCTCAGTCTTAGCAGTCAGGGTCACCAACCACTAGACTAACAGGCCAGTCAGTGTAGTTTAGAAGTGATGGGGGAACAAATGATCATACAGGTCAAAATCATAACCCTCCTTTTTGCTTCGCCGTAGTCGGTAATTAAGATTGGCAAATATTGTATCGCCTGAGGAAAGTATAAACCCACCGCTTCCAACGTTTCCAATGACATCTTATGCAATAGTCATTTTACAATTTAAATTTCCATATTTCTCCCACACAAATGTCAGTCGCACTCGCAATATTGCGACGTTCTCAATTATTCCACTTTATCAGGCGGATGCAAGTTTTCTCGATAGGAAATCTACAATTTATGTAAATATGGAATCTTCTAATGCAATCTGCTATCATAAAGATTGCATATTTTGATGTGTATGTAAAAATGTAGGGCAAATGAAATCATTGCTATTCAAGCATATCATTTAAAGCCGCCTCGGAATAGCTGACGGTATACTTGTATGTAGATGCTGATATCAATCTTGATGCTGATTCCTGATAACCTGACGTCGCTGATCACGTACTGCACGGTCGTGGAGTCTTTCTTCACGACCCTCAGCTGCAGCGCCGTGCTGTGGCTGCGGTACAAGAGACCTGACCTGCCAAGACCTATCAAGGTAAGAAATTACATGCGTCTTCATTATCAGGTTATAGCAGTTTCTATTTAATCTTCGACTACTTTCAAACTCAAAGTATTTATTTTAATAAAATCATTTACAGGCACTTTTGAACTGTCTAGGATCAGTCAGAAATGTGAAGCTAGTTGTCCATTCCAAAGCGCGGGTACCTATGGAGGAGCACGGCCATGAAACTCCATCACGGACACTTTTTAACGCTCTTTTATTATTTAAACTATATTGTGACAGACATATTAGTTACATAATTAATATTGAATTTTTAATTAAATGTGAGAACTATGTAAATGGAAGTACCTCCTACTCGTTAACGAGAGGCTATTAGAACTAAAATGAATAAGTATTACCTGATTAAGACATCCAAGGGGCAATTCTCATAATTGTAAGAACGTTCACAATCTGAACTCAGCCTCAATCTGTCATAAACATCTCGATTTGCTATACATTATATGTTGTTGGTACGCTGCGCTACAGTTTATACTTTTGCAGCTATAATCGTTTTACTTCTTAAACTTGGCCTGTGTTATTGCTCCGTAATTAAACTTTTTACATTTATTTATTATTGACAAGTTTTTGACATTTTATTGTCGCCGAGATGAGACTGCGACTAGATTTTGGACGTTTTTAATTACGAGAATTACCCATCTGGTGTAATGCAGCCTTCCTGCTGGTATAGCCGTACGCTCCATGCTTGGCGGACACACTTGGTATTTGAGCTGGCCTAGCCTACTACAGGGTTTTAATAGAATAAGACGTTAGCTTGTGCTGATTTTATACTACTGTAAGCGTATCCGTACCGACATAATAAGGAATTTCTTGAAAATTTAACGACCCTAGTAGGGATCAGTTCCATTTCGATAAAGATTATACAATATATGTTGACGTTCATTATTCAGTCATGATTTTAGAAAATATATTCGCTTTGAATATAGAGTTGAGCTACACGGTTACTGATAAATTCATGCACAGACTAGACAGGTCCGCTCAATCTGTGTAGTTCTTTCTTCCAAACACCATTTTAGACTTAGTCTTCAATGATCTGAACAAGATTTTGACTGGACTTAAAAAATAGATTTTCAGTAGTAGTCTTTAATGTTGCCGTGTGAGTGCAGCCATCTAGAGATCGTGATTTAAAAAAGCATTTCAAATAATTAAACTATTATGTCCTGACAGCGTTGTCTAAAGACATCGGTAATGTAAAACTCAAGGGATTACAGAAGCTTTATCAATTTCAGAGACTTAAGTTTAAACTTCTGATGACCTTCTTTGACAATATTCTCCAGCAATATTTTAATACACTTCCAGGTACAACTCTGGATGCCGATAGTATTCGTGAGCGTGAGCGCGGTACTCCTCGTGGTGCCGGTCGTGAGCGAGCCGTTCGCCGTGATTGCTGGAGCCCTGATAACCCTCGCCGGAGTGCCAGTGTACTTTTTCCTGATTCGGTCCAAGCCTAAGTGCGTCGCTGAAGCTTCCAGTAAGTATGACATAGATGCCCTTAAAAAAAAGATGTAGAAAGATTTAGATTTCAATGAATTATGAACCTCCTCCTGTTTTGGAGCGTGACGGTCAGACATTGTAACTTACTCGTGCCAATTCGGAAACATTATGATTGATGAACCTAACTGCGGGCTTAGCATGACGCTTTCTATTTCTACGAAGAATAGACACAGCTCTTTCTGACGTTTCGTTTCTGTCACCTTAGTAATCTTTCTACAATCTATCTTTTTGTCTTTCGTTTGTAACGATCATTGTCTAGGTTTTATAGGTACACTATTTCAGAAGAAAGTATTCTTTCCCAAAATGTTAAAATCACATTGTCAACTGACAGTTGTCTAAGGTAGTGACGACAATTTGATTTTGTAATCGCCACGCTAAAGACAGTAGACTACTTTTTACTCGCCTGCCACAAAGTAGGTAGGTATATAAGGTTATCTGTAAAATAAAGATTTTACAGATCGTTTTGAACGCAAAACTGATAATTAATAGAAGAACAAAGCTATTTTCTCCGATTTTACAATATAAACAGTTAAGGCCATTGATTACTGTAATATTTTTTTGTTCCAAATGACGTTACTTCAACACTTTGACAAAAAATGTTGTGGTTGTCTTTATAGAACGTGACTTAATATCAGTAATAATTGAGAAGTAAGTTTGAGCCGAATTATGTAAAAGAGTGAATTACGTAAAAACTGCAATTGACTCTTTCTACTTTATTGCCGTCGTACTGTCTATACGGAACGCCATTTTTGTCTACTCTTCCTTCGACAAAACGGTGCTCGTGCTAAGTCTGATAGTGGTACTGCGATGTAATAAGTTTTCACAGAATCTACTTCAAATATTTTAAAACGTATCAATTATTTGATAATATTTGAGCCACTGCTGCCATAACAAGATTAAATTTGTTTAATTTCACATAACATAACATTACGCCTGTTATCCCCTAAGGGTTGTTCAGAGGTGTACAGACACCAGCACTTCGAGCTACTACAATCTGACAAATTTCTTTAATAGTTTTTCAACTTTATCGCTAAAGCATTCGGTTCAAAGTTGATTGGGGGAAATTTGACAGTTTCGGGTACCTTGATGTGCTGGCATGTGCTTGATGTGTGGTCTGTACATACGGTCACCAAAAGAGATAAATAGAAAAAAATTGTCGAATATACTTGAGGTTTAGTAAAAAACCGATGGATGTTTTGGAATGAAAATTAATTTGATAAATGAACGATGATGATTGTGCTACTTGTCAGAATTAAAGAAACACTGGGGCATGAATCTAATTAATAAATTCTCTATTACAGCCAAATTCACGCACTGCTGCCAGAAACTATTCCTGTCAGCTGTTGAGGAAAAAGAAGAGTAAAGTACTACGTATAACAATTAAGTTAAGTTAGTACGTACTAAGTTACCCCCATGTACTTCATAATTATCGTAAGATTTCTTAATCATAAAGTATTATATTTCGTAACTTTTAGCGATGTTGTAGAATGTAATCTGTAAGCGGACGTAGATATGGCACATCGAATTTTAGACAAATTTTATCGATTCTAATTCTATTAATGACTCTTATTTTGCTTGTAGAGCTTCCACTGTGTTAAGTATAATAATATGCGTATCAACCTTGGGTCTTATATTATAAATTCCCAAAAAAAACGAACTCTCATGGCTTAAAAAAAGTCCATCCAGTCGTTAGGATGCTTCATACACATAATCTCTGTCTTTGCCTTGTTGCGCAGTCGGATAATAAACAATTAGTGTTGGAAATGAAAATGGAAAACATCACAAAGCATAAACGTAGACCGAAGATACAAACTCAGTACATTACTCTTTCAAACTTGATAACGTCGTCCTCCTACCACATTATATTAGCCACCATGTCTAAAAAAAAACAATGTCTCCCTTTCAAGCCTTCCTATCCAGATTGTTTAAAATGATCGAGGTTTCATATCTACGACCGGATCAGACTGCTTTAGTGGTAATGTTGTAGTACGAAGTGCGGTCTACTCGCATAAATATACCGCGGTTCACTTGCACACTATAAAATTAATTGTTAATCATTTTTTGTCTTACCGTATTAAATATTATAGAAATACATAAGAAGGCCCATAATTTGAGTCAGACGTTTGCACTTAAAAATATAATAAGTCGACTGAAACTTAAAACAGACAGTACAGTATCCAGTGTTACCCTCTTTATAAAGTGTAATTAGGTTATGTCTATATGATACTAATTCTCAGTTGTAACTTAAGATCTTTTGAAATTAGTGTTTCCCATTGATGTTATTTCTACTTAAATAAATATGAATTTCTTGTAAGTATGAATTAAGTTGATTTTAAGATGATTAGTAGTATTGCAAAACTTTTAAACATTTTAAGTCTTATAGCGTAAAGAGAACCTTATGTGTAGGTATTAAAGTTATTATAGTTATTATTTTAATAAACTGTATTTGTTTACACGTATGGAAAGTAAATTACGGAAGCATATTAGATAAGATCTCCTTAAGGTAACATAGAGGCTTTTATTGAATTGTAACATGTACTTATAATTTAAGAATTAGGTTCTTAGAATCAACATTAAATGTAGTTTTTTCTAAGGTTGCGATCGACAACACTAATTACTGGAAACGACGGTAATACAGTGAAACCTGGTTACTTGGGACCTCAAGAGACCAAGAATTGAGGGTTTCCATTAATCCAGTTTTCCAATTAAGCAGGTTTAATATTATAGTTGTCTCATTTACAGGGGCCCCCGCTTATAGAGGTCGAAATGTACCGTTATTCCATTTTTCTGATAGAAGTTGTAATTTTTGAGATGCTGATAACGTTTGGAGATTTTGTACACTTTTATTCCCTTGTCTTTAGGTCAAAACCTGAGATAGTACTGACAAACAAAGCATGTGCGAAAGACATTCAAATGTTTGTAAACAAATGTATCAACACGTGTCTCAACCTGATTAATTTGTCTCACTTATACAGGGAATTGAGCTACAGAGTCCCAATAATAGAGGTAAACATCGAAAAAATCTTAGAATTCAAATCTCATTTAACCAGGTTCGAAAAGTCGATTATTATAATGTAATGATTGTAATTTATTGTACTTAATCTGAATTAAACTGAATTGAAATAAAATGAAAAGTCCCATTAACAGAGGTAATTCAATGAAAAAGTACCGGGACCTCATTGCAACTCTCAATAATAGAGGTTTCTCACTTATCCAGGTCCCACTTAACCGTTTCACTGTATATTGTTGTTGCCAAAAAATTCGCAGCGGAAACGAACTTTTAACAAGCACGTTTTGTATAAATCGCTTTTATTTGTGTGTATTTTGATCTACTATATGTAGCTCTTGTTCTAATCATATTAGAAAATAGGAACTAAAACTATACGCCGATTCAATAAAATCACACATAATTGTTTAAACTACTAATTACCCACGACAAAAAGCATCCAGCCATCAAAATTTTATATAAAATCTGTATGTTAACCTCTAGCTGAGCCATAGCCTATTCGAAAAATAATATAAAGTATGACTGACTATCAAACATCAAAACTTTCACAATTAAAATAAAATTTCATTATAGCACCTACCAGTTAGTCTCTGCATCACCCTAAAATGTTGACTGGTAGAAAATTCGTATGGTATTAAGTCCGCCTCAGTTCTTCTGTGTGCCTAAATATTGAACAAATAAAAACTCAAGGCTGGGAAAGGTACGAAAAACAAAGAAATTGGTAACCGTGGACTAGCAGAGAATTCTCCAAGAATTAACTACTATTCCTCAGGGGTTTCTTCTAACAAAATCGCTACAAAAGCGAAAAGCAGGTCACACAAAACTCAGCTCGGATTGGATTCCCGTGAATGGGCACCGAAATGTGAGTACCCTGCCGTAGTGAGTTCTTAAATACTGCGCCTGGGTAGCCCGCGAAATTTAAATTGCGCATTTCCGTAACAGAGACGACCATCAGTTTCAACACACATTGCCAAGCCCACGCACATGTCGAGTGCTTTTATATACTATTACGTATTTCATTAATTGAACTCCATTAATATTTTATACCATCTTTGCTTTCGGGCAAAACTGAGTAGTATTAAAAAGTTTTCTCTGTAAAGGAGAAGGGAATGAATCCATAGATTCCTGGGCCCAGGTGTTAACTGAATCAAACTGGCCTTATTTGTAAGACGATATAATAACAAGGCCTCACTGAAAATTTTGAGAAATTTGGCTATCCAGGAACCAAGTTATATGAATTATAGTAAAAGTGAGGTTTACACAGCAATCCATGTCGTCAATATCCAATCGATAAGCGTAAACAGTTGTCCAAAATAGAGCCAGGTAATTTAGAGTAGCAAGATCCGTCAAATAGTCCGTTATAATATGCAAAACCGAGGTCGTGGAGTTAAACAATAAAACAAGGAAAGTACATACGCACTCAGAACGAAAGAAAACAACCGAGTGCATCTGTCAGTCAGTGACTGACGGATGTCAGGTACAAGTGTTGCCGGAAGAAAAAAAATCACTATGAATCGATTCAATCGATTCCACGAAAGCTTGATATGCACTTGTCACTCGATTTTCATACATATTCTCAGAATTTCCAGGCATTATTTAATCGATTATTTAGTTTCATTAACTTAATTAAAGTTTTCTCGCTTTCTAGGTAGAAACATGGTACCATATTCTGTGATTTCCTTTAGAAAAATATAACGGTTTTTTTAATACACATTTCAACTAGTTAACTGCTGGGCCCAGAAGTCCCCTTCTCCTTTCATTCTACCTCGAAATTTAAAATTTGACTGTCAATATTCTCTTCGTAAAAGCATAAATATGGATCTAATCCGTACTTCTCTATGGCTTAAAGTATCAAAACGGAGTAATGTATTGCGGCGTATTATAATATGCAGCAATGGTTTAGCGTACATACGGTTTTGAATCGTCTAAGACTGAAGCAAATTTGACCTTTTGGATAAATTCGTAGAAAACAAATGTGGTAAGGTTTGCCGTTGTAAACAATATATTTTTCAGTGATTGTAGTAAAAACATCTGCAACCTGAATGCGTAACTCACTAGCAATTTCGATGTAGTTCTTGTGAGACCCTATATTAAGCATACGGTGCATTAAATTTACTTAAAGTATAAGCAGGTGTACACTAAAGTGTTAGATATAATGATTAAGGCCAGTAATGGAGGTAAAAAATTACGTAATAAACATAAATCTACACTAATAATAAAGCTGGAGAGTTTGTTAGAACGCACTCATCTGTGGAACTACTGGTCCGATTTGTAAAACTTTTTTAACATTTGATATCCCAATTCTTGAGGAAAGCTATAGGCTATTTAACATGACGCTACGACTCTAAGGAGCCGAGCAAAAAGACAAAAAAGTAAGAACGCTAACTGAATAATAGCGCGGCCAGACAAGAAATTTTACGCGGATGAAGTCGCAGGCAGGGGCTGCTTGTAATATTTGTACGTCACTTCTTGTCTGCACTTTGGCTCACTGGCTCCTGTGTACACTCTTGTATATATTTAAACATTGAAGTCTATTCAAGTCATTGTTTCTGATTGATGTTATTTTCAACTGAACAAATATCACCTTTGAGTGTGAATTTCATCAATTGCAGAACGACTGGCTCTGTTGAAAGCTCATAAAATGTTTGAACCAATCGGAAATATATGTATAACACATATTTGTTTACACATTTGGTAACTAAATCTATAACGCAGTGTATTTTGATGATTTAATCGTAAGTTTATCTGTCGTAATGATATTGCAATTGTTAGTGAACTACACATTTAGCGTGTTTAATTTTAAATAACATCGAGTAGCTGTTGAATGTCATATTCAGATTCACGATCGATCAGACTGAAGTTTTTGATGTAACATTGTGCCTTACACTGTTTCGAAGGCTTTCAGCGTGAGCTGACGTTCCTAATGTTACCACTGTCATGAACAACTATAACGATTTTGTGATCATTTTGTAGGTATATATTGTATCGCTCTCTTCCTATTATTATGTATACATAATATCTTACATTTTATAAACCTAATCGGGCTAAACATAAAACTTAAATAAAGTATTTTACTATGAGGATTTTGGAAAGAAAAACATAATGTATTTAAGGAACTTTTTGCGGAGCTTATATCGGTACTCATATTTGTAAATCTCTTTTATACGTGATCTTTAAATGTATATATAATTACATATATATATATGTACATGTGTAGGTATTATAAAGGTTCAAAATAAATTTCCTAGTGCAACTCTGCAAACGTGATGGGTGTAGAAAGAAAAGATGGCCACTGATCGCGAAACACTAATTACGAAATTAAAACATATTGAACTGAAAGTAATGGGCTACAAATATTCTTAATATGTTATCACGATAGAAGCTAAATAAAAAAAAAATATTGAAAGATTTTTTGTGGGTTTGTTCTATCGTGTGAATACCAATCACGTTGTTGAAGTTAAAACAAAAAAAAAAGTTTTGTTAATTTTATATTTGTAGTGTCGAAACTAAAAGTAACTCCTTTTTTCATGTTTACATATCGGTGCTGATCACGTCTGCGAAGTTTCTCTAGCTGTTTTAATTTGACCCTGTATTAATTTTGAATGTTACATACGAGTAGGACACAGAAAATTTATTCGTTAATTAAGATTTCTATTTGGCTGATCCTACATGTAGGCGTCAAATACAACCATACAATATTTAATCAATGTGTTCGTTGTGTGTAATGTCAATAATTAGATCCTGTTTATTGGTAGATAGTCAGTGTATCGCTTTAATCTTTAGTGAACCAGTAAACTGGTTAAGTACATGTGTAGAATTTTGTATTATGCTATAAGTCTATGAAAGCTAAGGGTATATATAGCCCTTACATTTTACAGCCTTGAATATATGTTGGTATTGTTAGACTTTAATGGTAGATTTAAATATTTACTATTTATCACCTGGATTTAAGGCTCATTTACATTGATTCGCTATTTGCAATTCACCGCTGGAAATCAGCAGCCGATTCAAAACACTACATGACATTTAAAATACGTGGGTTAGGTACTTACTTACCTACCGGTAAATGTATATGGCTCTCATAGTTCCCTACGTGGAAACTAGGTTTGGTGTACCAACATTATTTGCTCATATTTACCTTTTAGTGATTTCAAACCCAGGCGGCGCTTTACTTTTGTATAAATAATTTCATTACCACTGCAGTCAATACGGTGAAGGAAAACATCGTGAGGAAACCGGCATGTCCTTGAACCAAAATTCGAGGACATGTGACATCTATCAACCCGCATTAGGCCCGCGTGGTAGATTACGGCCCACTCCCTCGCACCGAGAGGAGGCTTGATGACTAAGCAGTGTTGTTATAGCAAATGTGTGCAAATACGTTTCTGATTTAAGGGGGATGCTCCAACCAGCCCGCGAAATTCAAAATTTCTTACGTTTTTTGCAATTTGCAGGCCAGTGCTAGGTTGTATGTTGAGGTATGAGGTTGTTGTATGAACTTGGAGGGTTGTATTGGTGATTTTGATGATTATAATTCTGTAACTACGTACGTCTTACAGGCGCGAATAATATTTTAATCAACATACAACCTAGCACTGGCCTGCAAATTGCAAAAAACGTAAGAAGTTTTGAATTTCGCGGGCTGGTTTGGAGCATCCACCTTAATGGTATAAAACAAATTTGAACCTGTATTAAGACTATATGTATAAACAAATGAAAATAGAAACGCTGCCGCGCTGGTTCGATATAATATAACAAATAAAACCAGCATGTCGTATCCATGTTTTTAAATAGCTGTATGATAAGCGATATTGTATTTTGGTTAATTAGTCTACAAGAACATTTAACACGTCAAAAAGAAATAATAATATTTTAAAATTAGAGATGAGATTGGTGTTGCCTAACTACTATGAGAAGAAAACTCGAAACTAAAATGTTGAGTTCTCTTTGAAAGTCCAGACATTATCTTGTTCAGATCATGTGAGGACCATGCAGATTAGAGTCTGAGTGATCTTTGATCCAGTTCCAGTCAATTTGAACAGTATCACTATTACCGACTGCTCAACCAGCTATACATACTGCATGTTAGACCAAATTGGAGTGTTCACATAGGTATATCGATCCAGTGACTTCCAGTTTTACTGGATTCCAGCACTAAATTGAAATATTGGATCAATATAAATTAGCCATAATATTAGCGAATATTATTGTTGCCAAACGGCATTATTTGTTAGAGTAGTTTTCCCTTTAAGATACTTTGAACTATCGGTTGGAGCAGTCTCGAGCCGCCTGTAGGCCGCTGACTTCACACCCTTTCTTTCTAATTCCTTTGTACAATGAAGATCCTCCTACTATGAAAAATGGCTAATCACCAGTGTGCCTGTAACAATGTCAGTAGTGTACAGTATATATCCCATCATCTGACGTGGGACTAACATCACAGTTTATCAATAAGTTGTCGTCAGTGTTCGCTTTAATTTTAATAACTATGTGCTAATTTTGTATTAGTTTTATGTAGCCACTAAGTATTCTGATCAATCAGAAAATGTTAGTGATAACTTAGTATATAGATTATACTAAATTGACTGATAATCGAATACATACTTGCACATGAGGTGCATTTTTATCGATACAAGCCATAATGATACTTGTCTTTCTATTCGTGAATAGATGTACAACCTTTGGGTAGTATTTCAAATAAATATCCGTATCATCGTAACTATGTCAACGATGTCTAAAACGTGTATGGTTAATATAACAGTGTATTATGAATTTATGAAGTATCCATTTAATATTATTACATATGTGTATTACAACTACTTTAGTTTTTGTTTCACGTTTAAAACTTGGATTATTTATTAATATGTTATTGTTTTAGTTTACAGTGTAGGCACTATGTAACAAAAGGGTGGTTGTTTTATTTTTGGTTTTCTTTAAAATCGGTGTTGAATCTCGCGTTGTAATAACTTGATCTGTCCGTGTTATGTTCATGTATTAGTGCCAAATAACTTTTTTTATTTGTTTTGTAAGCTTTTTAAAGTTCTAATAAAAAGTTTGTATAAAATTTTGTTTCATTAAAGAAATGGTTTGACCCATAGATGTAAGTCTAAGGATGTTATTTATTTACTCAAGACAGAAGATTATGGTACACGTTAAAATACAGTTTTACAAAATAAGTACTTTTTCTAGAAACGTACTGCTCTCCTAGCTAGCTTATGAAAACCTGTGTTAATGAGAAGCAGTCCTGAGTCCTGTCCCTTCACAATACAGTAGAACGTCGATCAACCGAACGACTGCTTATCCGAACTACTACGCCCGCCCGACTCGCGCGTGGCCTAAAATAACAATTTGTTTTTCATGTGAAACATCTATAGGCGAGGGTAAATCTACATTTTGGCGTGGCGAGCGTGGCGACGCACAGTGGGCCCATACTGAAAATTAGTGGACTTAGGCAACAAAGTTCCAATATCTTTATAAATATTATCTTTACAAAATATTTTTTTGTTTTGCCTTGTGTCGCAGGTTCGCTAGGTTGAGCTACACTTCTCAAGGTCAGCCCTTGGATGGGTGACCATTTCGTTTTTGTTTTACCTTGTGTCGCAGGTTCGCTAGGTTAAGCTACACTTCTCAAGGTCAGCTTTTAGATGGGTGACCATTTAGTTTATGTGGCGTTTTGCGCAGGTTCGCTAGGTTAAGCTGCACTTCACAAGATCAGACTTCGGATGGGTGATCATGTAGTTTTTGTTTTGCCTTGTGTCGCAGGTTTACTAGGTTAAGCTACACTTCTCAAGGTCAGCCTTTGGATGGGTGACAATTTAGTTTATGTGTGGCGTTTTGTCGCAGGTTCGCTAGGTTAAGATGCACTTCGCAAGGTCAGCCTTTGGATGGGTGACCATTTAGTTTTTGTTTTGCCTTTTGTCGCAGGTTTGCTAGGTTGAGCTACACTTCTCAAAGCTTTTTACGAAAAATTAAATTGTGTTTTTTTTCCGTTTTTTTCGCATGTTACATAGAAAAATTGACAGAAGGAATCCTTTGGAAAGAAACAGAATTCTTTCGAATTAATCACAAACTTAATCGCGGCACGATACTCAATTTTCTCCATAGTGGATGTTTTCTTCCCGATTGACGTGTGTATCCCTATCCAGCGATATCTCAAAGGTTAAAGAATCGATTGACTTCTCGTAGTTAACCTTAGAGGTTGTTACTACTTAAGCGAGCTTTTCCTGTAAATTCCTTAAACGTTAATTTAAGGCCTCCAGCCAGGGCTTACATACTAAAGAAAACTACAAACTAAGCGACTAATACCTAAAGGCACCCTCGGAGGGGTTCGGACCTCGGCTTAGGGAGACACTGGTAGAGGGTCAGCAAGGGGCGGGCTGGATCTGAGTGGTCATTATTAAGGGACGAATTTAAAGCTACAGGCTCATCGACGCGGGCTGGCTCGTGCAAGGGTCGGGGGGGAATCGATTGGATTAACACTTATCTAAAAAGAAGAAAAACTTATTAAAAAGAAGAAAAATCTGTATTTTTGTTTGTTTGTAATGGATAGACTCAAAAACTTCTGGACCGATTTTAAAAATTCTTTCACCATTAGAAATCTACATTATCTGCGAGTAACATAGGCTATATAACATCACGCTACAACCAAGAGGAGCGGAGCAGTAATGAAAAATGTTGCAAAAACGAGGAAAATCGCACGGGTAGGCGATTCGACACGACGGGAAGGGTCAGGGGAACACGAAATTTAACGCGGACGAAGTCGCGGGCAGAAGCTAGTTATTTATATAGTAGTATTGAGTCCACAACTGTCCACAAGTAGGGCCAGATAAAAAAAAAAAATCTTATCAGGTTCCTTTTAATTTGCATTTTAACAGTGACTTTATTAACGTCATCTTCCTTTTGCACTCTTGAAACATGTATTGCTGCTCTTTCAGCAGATCTGCATTTTATGGCTGAATCTAGCGTAAAGCATTATAGTGCGTTTACCTTACTTGAAACGAAACGTTCAATGGCGAGACAAAATGTCAAAGTGACAAAATATTGCAAAATTTCACGATTTTAATTATTTGTTTTCGTAAACTATTTAATTGCGAAACTTAAAATTTTACGTGGAGGTGTGTAATAATATGATCTTTACGTAAAAAAAATAGGGACTCCCAACTCAACGTCAGTTAATACGAAACTTAGCCCAGGTCCATAGTTTGAAAACTAAGGTTAGTATTGGGTCATCATTTCAGCCGTAATACGTCCACTGCTGGACATAGGCCTCCCCCAATTTGGGGGGCTTTGCCATAATCACCACGCTTGGCAGGCGGATTGGCGATCGCAGAATGGTGGTAAAATGCATGGAGAACGCTGCTGCCCATTCTCTAATAAGACCCGTAGTCGCCTCTTACGACACCCACGGGAAGAAATGGGGTGATGCTATTCTTTACGTCCGGCACCACATTGACCACATGGTACTATTGTAGTATTGGGTATCAAAATTAAATGACGACATGAACATGGCGCACCCGTCTTTGCGCCATATGGGATCCCACCCATTGGTAAAAACACCCAGTATAGTGTTGGTACTGCTACAAATACGAGTGAGTAGGGAGGTGCATCTTTTCACAGTGCAAAATGTGTCCGACACCTTTTATTCCATTCAAGCTTTATTAGACTATATGACTGACAACACATACCAAATCTGAACATGTTGTTGCTGCCTGGCGGCCATGTTTATTACTCTTTCAGCTATATTAAGTGACCCGTAGATCACAAAAACCACTGTGTCAATATAACTTTTGTTTACATTTATAAATAAATATCTTAGGACAACCAACACACCATTCATCATCATCATCATTTCAGCCGTAAGACATCCACTGCTGGACTTAGGCCTCCCCCAATTTGGGGGGCTTTGCCATAATCACCACGCTTGGCAAGCGAGTTGGCGATCGCAGTATGGTGGTAAAATGCATAGAGAACGCTGCTGCCCATTCTCTAGTAAGTCCCTTAGTCGACTTTTACGACACCCACAGGAAGAAATCGGGTGGTGTTATTCTTTACGTCCGGCACCACACAGTACAACACACCGTTATCTGATCCCAAACTAGGCAGAGCCTGTACTATGGTAATCAGACAACTGATAAACATACTTATATATTTCTAAATACATACATATTATAGATAAATTACACCCAGACACAGAACAACTGATTGTGCTCATCACACAAAGATTTGTCCTGGGTGGGAATCGAACCCACGACCTCAGTCTTTGCAGTCAGGGTCACTAACCACTAGACTAACAGGCCAGTCAAGACTTTTGTTTACATTTATAACCCGCGCAGATAGAAAATAGATCTGAAAATGGCGTCCGCTCGCATGCGTTCTCGCTCACTCTCTATCGCTGTCTATACTCACACAGTGAAATACGCGCTACAAAAAAATAGTCAGTCAGGATTCGCTTTCCACGCTTCTTGACGCACTCCGAGTTATTGTTAAATTCGTTCCGTTATTTTGTTATTTTCGTTGATATTCATTGTTGTTTTTGTTGAGTTGATTGTTATTTGTTTGCGTTACGTTTGAAAAACAGAAAAACTAATACCAAATTTGCCTAAAAACTCCATTCTCGTCATGGATAATGCATCCTACCACAGTATGCAGTATCCTACCACAAATCCAGTGTCATATGTACCCTTGCTCCTTATTTATTTTATTAATATTTTTTGACATTTTTTCTCCTATAATAATAGTTTAATAATTAATAATAGGTATTAAAAAAGAATAATTTATAACAAAAAAAGTCAATAAAAAATAAAATTCGATGTTTGAGAACTTGTTTTGCCAACCGTACCATGCGTACTTGCCGCCATTTTCAGATCTATTCTCTATCTGCGCGGGTTATACTCTCATACACTTAGTGGAAAGTATTAAGTCAAAATAAAAGTAAGGAAATAAATTATAAAAATAGGCTGTATATGATGTAATAAATATGATATATATGTATTTATGGAAAAACAATCTATTTAAAATGTAATAAGTTAATAACACTAAGTACATTTTTTACTTTTTCGGATTTTAACCATAGCAGTTAACATGTTATGTATGGAAGTAAATGTTGGGTGTCAATAAATGCTGTGGAAATGTGTTCATTGCAAAGCATGTGTGGTGTGACTGTGAATGATAGGCTGAGGAATGATGTGATAAGATATCAAGGCAGCAGTGCGGTTTAAAAGATGTAGTGACAGAAATTGAAAAGGCTATGCTGACATGGTTTGGTCATGTTGAGAGGATGACTGAAGGATGGCTTACAAAAGGTATTTACAAATAGGACATATAGTGACCTTATTGATGATGTTCTTCAGAAGGGTTAGGGCCATAGTACTGGTAACCGGCATGCTTGTATGACCAGATGTATGAACTTAAACTAAGCAAAAGTAGTATGTAAGGATCGTAGCACGTGGCGTTCTGTAGTTTCTGCCTACCCCCCATGGAAAAAGTCGTGAGTTTATGAATGTATACAGGGTGTCCAGTAAATAGCACGACATACTGCAGGGGGTGATAGCTTGGGTCACTACCTATCAATGCAACACAATATATGTTCAGCAAAATCTTACGGATATAGTTTTACAAAATTTTCCGAAATACCGAAAAATCTCTACCTTGAAACAGATTTTTAAGCATCTCGTAATGAAAAAATCCTTTTCTAGTACTTTTTTTTACATCAAATTATTCGTGAATAGTTACTTTACTCATTGATAAGTCTTTTTTCTATCAAAGACAAGAATGTTTTCAAGAAATACTATTTTTTGTTTAAATTTGCACAGAACTATTTTCTTATCACTTAAGTTTAACCTACAGTGGTGAAAAAAAAATCCGTAAGATTTTGCTGAACATATTATATTGTGTTGTATTGATAGATAGTTACCCAAGCTATCACCCCCTGCAGTATGTCGTGCTATTTACTGGACACCCTGTATAATGCTTGAATTAATCATCATCACCATCATCTTTGCGTTATCCCGGTTGCATCCTTTCAGAGCCCTGGGTCTGCTTTCCTACTTATAAGCCTCCACTTCGGACGGTCTTCTGCATCCTTTATGGTGAGTCTGTTGGTACGCATGTCATCCGCTACTACGTCAAGCCAGCACTTTTTGGGGTTTCCCCTCCTGCCGGGGCCCGGCGGAGGGGCATGGCTAGGCATTTGTTCCCAACATAGCCTGCAGGTTACCGTAAAACGTGCCCGTACCAACGTAAGCGGCACTCCTGCAATTTGTTTGCTATATCACGGATATGAAGACTGCCGCGAATGCGTGAGTTATTGTCGCGGTCTCTCCGCGTAACTCCGGACATCCAGCGCTACATTTTCATTTCCGTGACACGCAGTTCTTGCTTGTGCCACTCAAGTACCGGCCACGTTTCACTGCCAAACAGGAAAAGGACAGGCCTAATGATGGATTTATAGATCTGTCCCTTAAGCTTGCCCAGGGCCCGGGTATCTTGGGGTCGCAAATGATACCAGACACCTCACGCCATTTGGCCCACGCTGCAGCCATGCGTGCCTTGGCGTCACAATTGATGTCACCAGACGCGTACAGATCCCAAGTACTTAAACTAGTCCGTGCGCTCGACCGTGTCATCGCCTATGCGGGCGGATGTGAGATCTGCTGTATTGCAGGCCAAGTACTCTGTCTTTGCTACATTGAGCTTCAGACCACCGTTCTCAAGCGTACCCTTACACGCCTTCACGCGTCTCACCAGTCGTCCCCAGTTCGCGTCTACCAGCGCAATATCTTCAGCATACATGAGCAACCACGGGGGCTGCTCATGGGAGTTCCTGATACTGTGTAGGAACGGGCTAAGGACGGATCCCTGGTGTACACCTACAGTGATGGGAAAGGGTTTGGTGTCGCCAACAGCCGTCCGAACCATACAATCGGAATAGCGGTACATGTCTCGGATGGTGTCAATATAGGCTTCTGGTACTCCTTGGACTGCAATGCCCACCAGATCACCACGCGAGGAACACAGTGGAAGGCCTTCTCCATATCCCAAAAAAAGGAAATGCAGAGGCGTATTTTTCGACCTGTATTTCTCCATGATGATCCTTAGGGCAAAAACAGGGTCCATGGTCCCGTGGCCAGGTCGGAAACCATATTGACCATCCGAGACTGTACACTCCTGACGGATCCGTGAGTCAATTATCCGCTCAAAGAGCTTCATGGTATGGGCCATGACCTTTATACCGCGGTAGCTGCCGCAGTCTTGCACTGATCCCCTGCCTTTGAAGACCGGAGTGATAACACTCAGTCTCCACTGACGAGGGATCACGCCAGTGAGGAGTATGCGGTTATAAAGGTCAGTTAAAATGCCCACACCACGAGAGCCCATCGCCTTCCAGGCGTCGATTGGTACTCCATCGGCTCCGACAGCTTTCCGATTCTTCATGCGACGAAGAGCATTATCCACTTCTTCAGGTGTCACTGGCGGCACCAGTCCCTGATTCGGTGGGAGGTCCGGTGGAAGCACCTCTTTATGCTGCTTATTTAGCAGATTGTGAAAGTACGAGCGCCATCTCTCCTTCACCGCGACGTCCTCGTATAACAGGTTGCCTCGAGGGTCTTTAACACAGCGGCACTTGGAAGTATCCTGTGCTGCTTTGACCCTGGAGTGTGCCAACTTGTAGATAAGCTTTTGCCCCTCAGACGATTCCAGCTTATCGTAGAGTGGTTGCAAGTGGTCTCGTCTGGCTCTGGCTACGGCTCTATTAGCGGCACAACTTGCAACCCTGTACGCGTCGCGATCTTCAGGAGAATTGGACGTTTGCCACTTTTTAAAGAGGGCTTTCTTCACCCTTAACTCCCTCTGGACTGTGTCATTCCACCACCACGTCTCTTTGTCACATTTGCGTCCACCCTTAGACGTGCCAAGCACTGCCTTTGCCGCTCCAGTAATAGCTACTTGAATCCTGTCCCAGTGGTCCTGGACTGGTTCGCCATCAATTCTCGAGCATGTGTCGCTGGTAGCTTTGGCGAACTTCTGGGAATTTTCGTCATCAAGCAGCCACCATCTGATTTGGCGTCGGCAGCGCTCAAAGTGTTTTGCTTTGGGCTTTACGCAGAGGTCCATTACAAGTATACGGTGCTGTGCAGTGAGACTCACCGGGTATGACCTTACAGTTGGCCATTTTGCCGATATGGTGCCTCCTAGTGAGAAAGAAATCGATGTGAAAATAGTATCTCTCGCTCTTGTAGGTGATAAGGTGTTTGGGCTTCTTTTTGAAGTACCTATTCACGATGGCAAGGTCGGCAGCACACGTCCGGAGAATATCCTCCCATTCCGCGTTGCGACTTCCATATCCAAAACCACCGAGGACGTGCTCAAACTCCGCCCTCACCTCACCCACATGGCCGTTTAGACCACCTCGCAGGACAATATCCTGAGATATCGGGATGCTACGCAGCACTCCACCAAGATTGTCTGAATGCTAGAATTAAATATGTTTGGTAAAAGTATTTTTATTAGCTAGTTGGTCATAGTATTATACTTTTAATTCAATACTTTAATTGAGGTGTATGAGGTCTTGCATTAATTGATACGTGTTGTAATAGTGGACCACTGATATCGGAAGCTGGGTCCAAGCTACCGGTGGTTAGGGCTCTAGAGAAAGGAACCTCCTCACGATGCAAGCCTTGTCAAGGAGTACTGCCTTCTGAATCTGGCTCTTGACCCAACCGCCTAACTATAGTCTCGATAGAGGATAGATTGGTCGAGGGTCTTGGCTATCAGCCCATTGGGTGATACGACAATGAGTAGAATACGGAATTTCGACGCACAAAATTGCGATAAATGCTAATACGATGCTACAAAATTGCGATGCACGTTACTGCGAAAGACCGTCTCTGCGAAGCCACTACACGTCGATGCACATCACCGCGATAGATCTTCAATGCGATACTACTTGACTCCGATGCACGTTACAGCGAAATATATTCACTGTGATACTACTAGACTTCGATGCACGTTACCGCGAAAATTCATTTCTATCGATCTCGTTAAGCTGATCATTTAGGTATCTACATTTATTTAATTTTTTAAATTAAATTATCTTTATTTATTAAGCCCATTAAAAATATGTTTTGAATGGGCTTAATAAATTATAAACCCAAACGCATAGTAAGCAAAAAAAAAAAATTGTTTCCATAATGGGTTGTACATTAAATTAGTAAACAATAATAATATTTGTAGAATGAACCGAAAAAAAAATCATGAAATAAATTATTAATTATCATGAATCCATTTACCACAAAGTATATGGAAGCACTCATCATCGCGTGAAAGCCGTCCGTACTCGCTTTCGCAAACATTCCGGACGCACGACAATAGCGAGGCAGCCGCATCAGCATTATGAAGATGTTGTCGTATTACACTGGGAGAGCACTAGCAGCCCGGCGAGTAAACGTTACCCAGACTTCTCGAGTATAACGATTGGCAGTACACCTTGAATAGAGTAATTTTCACTGCTCTCGAGCAGCGAGCAAACCTGCGTGTCACCATATTCCCCCTAACTGCCAATGCTCTGTGCTCCCTCTCCATGTATGCGTTATCTTGCAAATCTTTTTTCACAATATGGCCCAGATACTTGAAGCTGCTCACCAGCACCACCCGCAGAGCCGCACCATTAAGCGTAATAGGTGGACCATGCACTGGACCACGCTTTTCACTCTTGAAAACGAACACTAAGCTCTTCTTCGAGTTATACCTCAGTCCATGTTCCGCCGCGTACGCCTCCCAATTTACCATGACCAGCAGTACCATGTCATCCGCATAACTGATGTTTTTTATTCTCACTCCCTCAATAAAACAACCCACGTGAGTACTGCTGAGCCCGCCAAAGGTCATTAACATACCGAATGAATAACAGAGCAGAGATTCCCCCCCCCCCCCTCCTGTCGCATGCCACACTCCATGCCATATGCATCAGATACGGCACCAGCCGATCTCAGCTGGTTCCTCTGACACATGTACCAAAGGCGCAACACGGAGATGACTTCAGCCGGCATACCCGCTGCTTCCAATTTGACCCACAGCTTGTTATATAACACCATATCAAAAGCCCTAGATTGGTCAAGGAAGCACGTATATACCGGCGTCGCCCGCTCCGTGTAGTGCCCGACTCCGTGTTTGCTACAGTTAAATGTGCGCTCGTAATCATGGTTGTAATCCTGGTCTTGACCTTTCAGTGACTAAGATTACTAAACAACTAACACAATCTAAATTCAACAGTTCACCTTGCTGCGTTCCAGTCACCACTTAACGCTGGCAGAGTAGTCAACATCGGTAAAGTTGTCAAAGAACAAAAAAAGGAGATAAACACCAGGGGAGTGCACAGAGAATGAGTTTAAAGATGGAGAAACTAGATATGTGCAGGATATGTTTGGTGGAAAATGTCAGGATGAAAGCGGTAGAAGCAAAAAGCGATTTGGATAAAACTTATAAGAGACTGATTCGTACGCCGGTAAGTTGAAAATACATACTTAGAATACATTACGTAAGAGCCTTAAAATGTTGTATTTTTTTAAATTTCGTGTAGGTTTAGAACCAATTAACTATCTATGTAATATTTCTAATTGAAAACGTTCATAAGCGAATTTTATCGGCTTACCTCATACTGAATCATCAATACCAGGTCCATAAAGGATGTTGCTATCATCCATGATATCTAAAGCACCTTTATGCTCTTGTCTACGACAAACCTTGCTGACGCGATACTTATTGAAATGCTTTCGCTTTTACGTGTTTGCGGAGGTACAATTTTTCTAGTTCGTTATAATCTCAGAACAGCTGATTGCCTATCAGATCATTTAATTTTTTAGGCATTTTAGTAATAATTCATCACAAAACTTAATGAAAACGGAGCTAAAATGATGCGAACGCGAAGATAGGAACGCGCGTGTACGTCTGTTCGATATAATATTTACTGCTACACTAAATTTTATACTCTACGCTGACAAAATGTACAGTACAAGTTAATTACATTTGTACTTTCATTAAAATTTCAATAAATAAAACTGGGAGGTAAGATTAAGTATTATATTGAGAGCGAAACGTCTGTCGTAACAATAGCGCGCTCGGGTCGGGTAGGTATAAAAATACTCATAACTTCGTCAATTTTGATTCAATAGCCTTCAAATTTTTACAGAATATTCTTGAGATATTATGCATTCGGGTAAAAAATTAAAAAAAAACGCAAAAAATTAAGTATAATAGCTTACCCTCCCCTTAAGGTAAGGCAAATGTTATCAGGGAAGTGTCTGGGTAGCCGCAAAATTAAAACCTGACGTTTTTGGCAATTTGCAGGTCAGTGTCAGTAGTGTGTTGAACAAAATATTTTTAACATTAAAATCATCAGTATTGACCACTGTTGACTAGCAGCTTGTAACTGTTAGTTTATAGCTTGTACAGTATTACAATATATTATAATAATAATATTTATTGGTTCAAAAACGTTTTACAGTATTTAGATGTGACACTGGATATCAATATTGACCACCAACTGTTGGCTTATAGCTTGTACAGTATTACAATATATCAATATTGACCACCAACTATATACGATATTACAATTAATACATAATAATTATCATTAATTAATATACGATATTATTGTGTAATCAATATAATATCAATATTGACCACCAACTGTTGGTTTATAGCTTGTACCACAGTATTACAATATACATATCAATATTGACCACAAACTGTTGGCTTATAGCTTGTACAGTATTACAATATATTAATATTAACCACCAACTGTTGGCTTGCAGCTTGTACAGTATTACAATGTATCAATATTGACCACCAACTGTCGGCTTATAGCTTGTACAGTATTACAATATATCAATATTGACAGTACTACAATATATAAATTGGATTGTAGTGGGGTGGGATTTTAATCATAACATATGTAATATGTATAAACAAAATATTATAGACAAGTCTTGTTTCAGTTTGTAACTGAAGATAGCAGACCTGCGACCGCTTGTTACATGTGCTACGCGAGGCTCCAGAAAAGCTGCGAATTGAAGTCCGAATGTGAGGTAGCAGAAGACTTGTTCACTCAGATCTGTGATAGAAATTATGTGGTAAGGTATTTTTTGTATTGTAACATCAGCGATAGACGTACTGCGTCCATGTATAGTCAGACCAAAGAATATATAAATCGAGCATAATCAAAGCTTCTTATCAGAGCTCAATATTATTACCTACTTTTATAGGACATTGTCACACAGTTATTGAAAATATAAAAAATATGTAATTAATTATACATCGAAATAGTTAAACATACATGGATGCTTTAATATGATTACTATGAATTACGGACGGACATAGCGAAACTACATGTATGGCTACGTTCGCACGAATCCTACTTAATCATATTATAAACGCGAAAGTTTGTATGTATGGATGTTTGTTCCTCTTTCACGCAAAAACCACTGACCCGATTTAGATGAAATTTGGCACACAGATAGTTTATAACCTGGAGTAACACATAGGGAACTTTTTATCCCAGTAGTATGTTCCCGCGGGATAATTTCCGACCTCCACGCGGGCGAAGCCGCTGGCAAAAGCTAGTGTAAATATCACCGGCGGGATTTTATCCCCCAGTTGATTTTCTAGTGTCGGTGTTGAGCCGAAATATAACAGAGAGCATTCGAGCACGTAGAATAAAAACACTTGGAATTTCAACTCACGGAGCCTAGCAGAGCTTTGAAAATCCCGCCTCAACATTTTTACGTCCGTGGGAACGTGTTCTAAGGTGTTCCTTTCTTCTCCTACGATTTCACGAACGTATGTTAAGTATAAATACAAAAAAAAAACAAAACGGAATCTTCCTAAGACGGCCTACAAACCTACTAAAACAAAAATACGAAACAAGTAGGAGATGAAAGAATAATACGTCAAAATAGGCAGAAGGTGAACCATGAGAATAGTAAATACGGTCATCTTAATTTTTTGAATATTACCTATCTCGTAACAGAATACCTCTATATTAAGTATTAAAATATCTATCATTAGTATTAAAAATATCTATCATTAGTATTAAAAAAAAAACAAACGGCTTCCTAAAAAAAAAAAACACTACAAAGTGAAAAATAACTTTAATTTTGGAAGTCGGTGTTTTAGGATCTGTAATTAAGGTTTTATTGCCACCGACTTCCGAAATTAAAGTTATTTTTCACTTTGTGATTTTTAGGAAGTCGGTTGTTATTTTTTTGTAAATAGTTTTTATTTTAAAACATTTTAGTTATGGTAGATACCCCGCACTAATCTAATCGCGTTATTCGTTCATTTGTCGCGCAAATACTTAATGCAAATTTAAGACTTATATGGTTTTCACATGGACATATGGAACCAAATTAAAATGGGACCATTCGGGAAGCACCAGCATTCAAATAAAAATAAAAAAACAGAAAAAAAAAACGGCAAAATCAGTTCACCGAGTCAAAAGTTATGAGGTAACAAATATTAAAAAAAAAATTACAGTCGAATTGATAACCTCCTCCTTTTTTTGAAGTCGGTTAAAAATGCGTGGGTAGA
Source organism: Aporophyla nigra (assembly GCA_947507805.1). Lineage (NCBI taxonomy): Eukaryota > Metazoa > Arthropoda > Insecta > Lepidoptera > Noctuidae > Aporophyla > Aporophyla nigra. The sequence continues at coordinate 2,290,646 of OX382291.1, read as the reverse complement.
TAAAGAAGCTTGGTTTTTATTCGTGTGGTTTGGTTATGAGCAGATGTTATTTATCAGTTGTTCACATGCATTTAGTAGCCTGGTGCTACAGTCGATTTCATTCCTTTAGAATAATACGTCGTTTGAAGCGGTTGGCATAGTCTTGGTTGGTCAATATACGTGCCGGCTCGGATACACCTAGTCCGTCATCGGCACAACGAAAAAAAAAACTAGGTCAATCGAACCCAACAGCTTGGTGGTTATCGTGGCCGACAGAATGGTCAGTCCATTGATGTGGAAGTGGATGACCACTCATCGTGAGGCATTCCAATATGTAAAATAGAGCTCTTGTTTGTATTTTTTAGAGTGTATGAGACTATCTTTTTGTTTTGTATGTAAAATTGTAATGTTTTTAATTATGAACTTGTTCGAAATATTTTTTTATTATTATTTATTACTAGTTCTAGCTGTTCACAATGGTGTAATGCTGCCTACGCTTATGTATGGAAGTGAATGTCGGGTGTGGAAATGCTGTGGAAATGCGTTCCTTGCGAGGAATTTGTGGTGTGACTATGAATGATAGGCTGAGGAATGATTGTGATAAGAGGACGGTGTGGTTTAAAACTTTTTACAAAAAAAATAAAAACCGACTTCTTTAAAAAAAACACTACAAAGTCAAAAATAACTGAAATATTTCTAAATACACTCGTCAACTCAAAGAGAAGTTATTGATGCCTTGCTTCTCCATAAATTAAGTAGAAATAGAATTGACTGACCATACTTTTAGTACGTATGGTCAGTAGTAGCAGTAGTATAGTCTCCATAAGTTTCGTGCCCCAGCCCGATATCCGCAACCATTATACCCACCGTTCTCAGACCGGTTCTGGGTGCTAACTAGGGGTTCCGACTACCGGATATGTTCAATACATGTATACATATTAGTCACACCAACAAAGTGGAACACTAAGATCTTGAAAATGAAAAAAAACATGCTATGTACTTCCTCTAGTTTTTGATATTATGTAAGCTTTTGTTAAATGTAGGTGCAGGCGCGGTCCGAGGGGGGGGGGGGTCCTAGGGGTCATGACCCCCCCAAAGACAGTCATGCTGTCAAAACCCTGAACGATTTGCCTGTCTTACTATCTTAAAATTGTTCTCATTTGAGCCATGGAGACTCCGATGGACATTTGCAAAAAGATTATAACCCGGGACATCATGCTGAGCAGTACGCTTGCGACTACTAGACCAAAGAGGATGTAGCTTCCTAAAAATATTCTTCAGTACTCATGGTGACCCCCTCCAAAATGTTAGGCTGCGACCGCGCCTGTGTAGGTGTTTACATGCGCACACATAACACTACTAACCATACGATCCATATAATACTGCTACGGCTTCTGTATGAAACTGGTTTGTGGCACTTCTATAGTGGTCGTCTTTCATGTCTGCTCAAGATATGTCATGGTAGCATGGCCGACTCTCCAGGGCACATTGGTACCTACTCATCTTCACTCGTGGAAGCTTCTTATTGCTACTGAGAAAAACATTTTGCTCCTATATATCATAAAAAAGACGTAGATATCAGCAAATTGTCTCGGACAAATTCAGACAATTGTCGTAATTTGGTTTAGTTTGCCAATGGAAGCGAACGGAACGAAACGTGTCCGTGGCGTGACAATAATATATCTAAAATGCTAAGTTGTGTGTTAACGAAACGTAAAAACTATGGCTCTAAGATAATTATGAGTGAAGGAATTTCTTACCACACGTAAGAACCATACAATAATGTCATCTTTTTCACGATTTTATTTCTCATTTACAAATAAATTACAAATTATTAACATGGTGGTTCGACAAGGATATAGAGGACATAATGGCAACTACGAAAAAGACAAATAGCATGCGCCACAGATAAATAAACCAGAAACGAAATCGTAGGCACAATACATAGCGTTCGTTAGCCGCTTCATTGCGCAACGTGAGTTTTCTTGTTAGTTACTTAGTGACTTAGAAAGTCGACAATAATATTATGATGTTTGTAATAAGTTTATTCACTAGTGTTATTCAAGCGCAACATACTACAGATAGCTATCTCTTTCTGTACCGCACGGTGCGAATTATCTATTGCAGTCGTAGTTGACAAGGTAATGTACACCTATAAGTCAGTACATTTGTAATAACAACGCAACGATTTCTGAATGCCGCTTAATATGGACGTAGCGTATCTTTACTTTATCATATTATTGTTTGCTACCTAAGGTAACATATTTTTACTTATATTATAATCATATTTTTACAGTTAAGACCGCAGAAAAGTGTAGACCGATTAAAAATTTGCGGCGGGTTGACTACAACTATTCAAACAAGTTACATTTCTGTGGTATATACTGGGCCAGAGGAGGAACTTACAAGTGAAGGTATGTTTTCAAGAATATAAAATAAAAATTATAAATTGACCGTGATCAAAAACTTGTAAGACTCTTCAAATCAAACACTTTATTATTATTCCAAATGTATTTCATCTCTTTCAAAGTAGTCCCCATGTGAGACGATACATTTATAAATAAATAAATAAAGAAAATCATTTTATTTCGGACAACTCAAATCCATAAAATGTTAGTAACAAATTTCCTTAAAACACTATTGTTAGTAACTTAATCTAAAGACAAATGAATGAGAAGACCACCCAGCAACTTGACACAACGATACATGTGGACTAGGGTTTAACTTTTCTCACAAATTGCCTTATTATGGCAGAGGAAGTGTCTGCCGCCACAGCCTTCAGAATGCTATTATGACTACCTCTTATTCTGCTCAGGAGTGAAGCCGTCTTTTTTCGGATGATGGCATGGAAGCCATCGGTATGGTTTACCGCAAACATTTCAGAGGCACTGTAAAAAAGAGGTAGTCGCAACAGCATCCTAAAAACATTATTGTATTGGACGCGTAGGACATCCAGTGACCTTTTTGAGTAGTTGGTCCAAAGATTACCGGTGTAAAAACTCTGACAATAAGCTTTGAAAAGAGTAATCTTTACTTGGTCAGTACACCGAGCAAATCTTCGTGCCAACATATTACCCCTGACCGCCAGAGCCCTACGCTCCCTCTCAATGTCCACATGGTCACTGAGGTCGTCGGCAAGAAAATGCCCAAGATATTTGAACTTCGTGACTCTACGTATAGGAGTACCGTTTATGGCAAGTTCGACTGAACTAACTCGGCACATCCCAGCGACCCCAAAGACCATGTACTCACATTTTTTGGCATTGTATATCAGTCCATGTGAAGCAGCGTAGGTTTCACATACATGAAGCAACTCCAGTATCGCCCCAGGTGACGGGCCCAGCAGCGCCATGTCATCAGCATAGCTGATGTTGTTGCAACTAACACCATTAATCCTGCATCCGACACGCATGCTGCTGAGCTCGGCAATTAGGTCATTTACATATAGATTGAAGAGCCGGGGAGACGACAAACCACCCTGTCTCACCCCGCACTCCAATTCATATGATTCCGAGAGCGCATTTAACCATTTAACACGGTTAGTTTGATTTCGATACCAAACTGCAGAACACTGACGTTCGCCGGTTTACCCCTACTCCTCAATTTACTCCAAAGCACGTCATAAGAAACGACATCGAAGGCCTTGGAGAGATCAAGAAAGCAGGCGTACACCGGCGTCTTACGGTCAGTGTAGTATCTGACAGTATGCTTGACACTAAGGATAGCACTTTCAGTTGATAGTCCAGAACAAAACCCAAACTGTGCATCGTCTAAATGAACATATTTTGCCAAATATGAGTCAAGCATACTGTCCAACACATTAGCCGCAACAGTAGCAAGCGAGATCGGGCGATAGTTGCCTATGTCCGAGATGTCTCCTGTTCTGTTCTTCACGATGGGTACAACAATGGTCTTAATTAATTCTGCCGGTAAATACGAATGGCTGAGACACATCGTGTAGAACAAGGACAGGACCCTTGGCATATGCACGCCTGCATGTTTTAAATGTTCTATGCTAAGCCCATCATGCCCAGGGGATTTGCCCCTACTCATACCATTTATCACCGACCTCACCTGCTTCGTGGTGAAACCTAGTAGCGGTTCCTCCCCCCGAACATGAGAGACATAGCCGATTCCCAACTCTGAAGGACCAAGAGGCGACCTCACTTTAAAATGGTTTCTAAATAAATTGGCAATGTCCCCATGCTCCGTTACTCCTCCCACATCTGCAGCGAGACCAGGCTTAGCCTCCAACTTGCCAGTAGACTTCCAAAATGCACAGAAATTATTTGTAGCGCGTTGTTCTGCTAATACGTCCATTTATGCCAACGCTTTTTCCAACCGTCGAAAAAATGGTTAAACTTGATTTCCGGAATGGCCTTTAAGCTGCGCAGCGATTCTTGTTGAATATCTTCAATGTACTCGAAACGAAGTCCTCGGAGCGGTCTTTTAAGTTTAGGGAACAGCCAAAAGCCACACGGTGCTAAATCGAGGGAATACTGTGGCTGCGGAACGACATGAGTCGAATGTTTGACTAGGAAATCATGAACAATCAGTGCCGTGTGAGACGGCCCATTATCGTGGTGTAAAAACCATGAGTGGTCGGCCCATAACTCCCTGGCCCTCTTCCTACGAATTGTTTCACGCAAACGAATCATAACAATCAAATAATATACCTTGATAACTGTTTGGTCCGGCGGAAGAAATTCATAGTGCTCAACTCGACGACAATCGAAGAAAACAGTCAACACAACCATAATTTTTGAACGACTTTGGCGCGGTTTTTTCGGTTTGTGCTCATCTTTAGCATGATATTCGCTCGATTGTTCGACTGTTTCCGGATCATAGGCGTAGATCCAAGTCTCAATATTGCGTTTTATGAACGGTTCGTAGTCAGATCTCATTTTCTAATAGACGTTAACACGCCGCGCATTTTCAAAAAATATAGTGTTTTTGGAACCAAACGAGAAGCAACGCGTGTGAGGCCAAGCTGGTCATTCAATATCGATTAAACCGTCCCAAATGATATTTTGGTCATATCAGTAAGGTCTTTAATGGTCAGTCGACGATTTTTGAGCACTAAGTTCTTGATTTCAGCGACGTGCTGTTCTTCTGTAGACGTCGAAGGGCGCCGAGGATGGTTATCGTCTTCAACGCATTCTCTTCCTTCTTTGAACAATTTATACCAATCAAACACACTCGTTGGTGATAGTGTATTGTCACTGAAATAAACACATACATATACTTTTTAACATTTCCAACGTTTCGGAAGCCGAAAATCCATTTTTAAAGCAAAAATTTTATACGTGATCTTTGCTGTACTTATTCACTCATTTTGAAAATCGCCAAGTTAACTTTTTAAATATAAAACAACATGGGTATCTTACAAACCAATGAAGATATTGATATCAAACTTGAAACTTGCACTCGTTAGGGCGTAGCCAACTTAAGAGAAAAATAATACGCACATTTGGAAAAGCTTGTGCGAATTAGATAAAAAGGTCTCTTTTTTATCACATTAGAATAAAAGAGAAAACTAGTCCAAATGTCCATCACAACCTATGGAACGCATTAGTCTATTGAATACAACGATTTTGTTTATTAAGAGATCTGTGCAAAAAGTGATCCGTTAAATAATAATATTAATACCAGCCAATAATTAGCCAAAACCGCTTCTATACGAACGAGCATCGATCTGTGTATTTATTTATGTTAAGACCGAAATTGTACCAATTCTTATCGCAAATAAATTGTTTTCATTTGATCACCGTGCGTGCTCAAGAAGACAGCTTGGAAACTATTGTACTTATACAAGGTGTAACAGAATAGAGGCCAGTCCTGAAAGTAGTTTGTTCATAATTGACTACTGAATCCATTTCAGTCATTTTTAATATAGCATTTTTTTTTTAAATAACTTTTTTTTTTTACCATACTTAACGTCGATTATCAAAGAAATTGATAAGAACACGATTGCGACGGCTAGGGACGTGAGGGCGCAGAGACTGCCACTCCCTCACGCGCCCTACCTCTTCCTTTGCGAGCATTACTGCTTCGCAGAAGGAGGTGACGGCTTTCCATGCCCTCTCGCTCCGTACCATGGCTGGAGGAGGAGGATGGAGGTCGCCGCCGGTCGCCTCCACGAGAACAAAGCGGTGCTCCGCCCAGACAGGGCACATCTCCACCGTGTTCTCCAGACGATACTCGCAATGAAAACACCCGGGCGTTTCCTCCCGCTTTATCCTGAACAGAAACCCCCCGAAGCATCCATGCCCGGTGAGAACCTGCGTCAGGCGGAAGGTGAGGACGCCGTGGCGCCTCTCTATCCACTCCTCAAAGCGGGGACTTACCGCCGCAATTGTGGCGTGCCCAAAGAGAAATACTTTGAGTGTTTTTTGTTATCTTACGGATCAGGACCCGGAAAGTGATGATGTATCATCAGTACTGCCAACAGAGGAACACCAAAGTCATGGTATGTTTTATAAACAAATAAACAATGTGAGCAATGAATTATATCTGATAATAAATAATGGTATGATTTATCAATTAAACTTAACACTGGCAAAAATTTTGTAGTAGTGCAAAAACCACTACAAATGATAATCAGTGTTTTGTTTAATTAAAGTTACACCAAAATATACTGGTAAATAAAATAATGATTTATAATAATGTAGTAATACTCCTGACTCTCTTTTCGTATTGACTTACTGAGCTTGATCCGGAAAACGATGAAACCGAAATAGCACCTCACCATCCTATACAATGATTAACGGAATTAACGCAAGAGCTCCACATACACTCCGCATACACTCCAATTAGAACATTAAATTTGAAGGAAACAAGATCTGTAATTAAATTTAGCTAAACCACACCTAGTCATTTTTTATATAATTTAGTTAAACCACACATCGTATTTTTTTATAAAACAGTTCTACATTATAATCTGGCACACTAATGTTTAGACAAAAACTACTAAAACTTACACGAGAACTTGTATTTACAGTAGGGGATTATTAATGTTAAAACCTCAGTAGAAAGTTAGCTTGTCGGTTTTTGGGAACTCAAGACCATTTATTACAGAATCAGATGTGATGAGTAACATATTAAGTAAATCCCTATTCGTAACCCTATTGAGACTGTTAATAACATTATCAAATAATAACTAAGCAAATCAGTCGAGTCGTTCTCCAGCAATGTGTATCCATAAACAGCATATCATTATACTTATACGAATACTGATGAAGAAAGACAAATGCTTTAGACTGTTTTTGTTACCTTACAGTTTATGACCGGGAATCATCAGAAGAATCCTCAGAAGGAGAAGATAATCACCTGGTAATGGACTTCGAAATTGGGGAGGAAACAAAATTAGTACTCCCAACAGAGGAACATCACTGTCATGGTATGATTTATGAACAAATAAATAGAATGTGAGCAATAAATTATATCTGATAATAAATAATGCTACGATTTCTCAATTAAACTTAACACTGACAAACATAATGTAGTAGTAAAATAATCCTACTAATATTATAAACGCGAAAGTTTGTATGTATGGATGTATAGATGTATGGATGTTTGTTCCTTTTTCACGCAAAAACTACTGACCCGATTGGGATGAAATTTGGCACACACATAGTTTATAATCTGGATTAACATATAGGGCATTTTTTTCCCGGTAGTATGTTCCCGCGGGATAATTTCCGACCTCCACGCGGGCGAAGCCGCTGGCAAAAGCTAGTTATTTATAATAATGGATTAATACACTTCGTATTGACTTACTGAGCTAGATGCAGAAAATAGCACCTCACCATCCTATACAACGAGTAATGGAATTAACGCAAGAGCTCATACACCCCAATTAGAACATTAAGTTATAAGAAATCAACATCAGTAATTAAATTTAGTTAAACCACACCTAGTCATTTTTTATAAAATAGTTCTCCTGACTAAACATAAAAATGTTTGAGCTCACTTCTCAATCTCTACGCACACTAAAAACGCATCGCACACTCGTGCGCCAGCTCGTTACGTACACGCTAGGCATGTACGGTAGTTCAATAACCGACCATTACGTACAGATCACACGTAGTTTGATGAACTAGTGTAAGGATTACTGATTGTACTGGCTAGTAAAATATGATTCCATCTTTCCATCACACTGTAAACATGAATATTTTTATTTTAGCATTTATAAATCTGGCAAGTTTTCGGCCGTCTGCGATAGTAGGTAATGTAGGGTGGTCCCATCGGCAGGCGCCTGCGCCGTCGCCATCACAGTGTTTTCATTAGAATAATTGTAGTTAGACTAGTTAGACAAAATTATATGTTGTGTTATTTGCTCAGTACGGCTTTCTTATGATTTTTTAATGCGGTTTCAGAATAAAACACGACTTAAACTATTAAATATTAAAATATTCGTTTATCATGTCAAAACATTTTATGAGATCAGTATATCAGACTATAGTCATCGGAACATACATCTTTTTTTAACGATATTATTGTGTTATTATAAGTAATTTGTTTCAAATAACATTACAAAGTGGAGTTCAGATTTTGTAATTAATATCGGTCGCGAACCTCCAGTGCAGAGGCGAGAAAATTAAAAAAGCCGTGCCAGCTACGCCAGTGTCAAGGTGACAAGAAAGTACGTCATGATTGAACGTAGTGCTGTGATGATACTGACTTGGTTTTATCGAGTGCATTTTTGAATTGTGGGTTTAACGCCGAAACTATGACACATATTATATCATTTCTGTCATAAAGGACAAAGCGGGATGAAATAAAACTCCTTTATTATATATTTCCGGTATAGTAATCTTTTATTAAAAATATATACTATACGTTAAAAAATAAATGGTTCGTGCTTTATCGATATAATTTCGAACTCACTACTATTTTGTAGGTATAAAAGATGAATTTATTTATAACTTGGCGCTGAGGGCACGATTTTGCTTTTTCGTCGCGGCGTTCAAAACGTTAATAACACTATCAAATAATAACTAAGCAAATTAGTCGAGTCGTTCTCAAGCAATGTGCATCTATAAACAGCATATCATTATACTTATACGACTACAGATGAAGAAAGAGAAATGCTTTAGACTGTTTTTGTTACCTTACAGTTTATGACCGGGAATCATCAGAAGAATCCTCAGATGGAGAAGATAATAACCTGGTAATGGACTTCGAAATTGGGGAGGAAACAAAGTTAGTACTCCCAACAGAGGAACATCACTGTCATGGTATGATTTATGAACAAATAAATAGGATGTGAGCAATAAATTATTTCTGATAATTTATAATGATTTAATTTATCAATTATGTAATTAGTATTTGTTTTATTTCCCAGCGTATTATGGGTTAACTTTAATTAAACTTAATAATGACAAACATTTGGTAGTGGTGCTAAAACCACTACTAATAATTTTCATTGTTTAGTTTAATTAAAGCTAAACCAAACTATGCTGGTAAATAAATATTTTTTTATAATGATGAATTAATACTCGTGAGTGTTTAAGTAACACTCTTTTCGTGTTGATACTTTAAGAACAAATACGTAGTATTTTATAAATTTTACCAATCCCAGGAAAGTCTGAACACAAAATATGTTTCAAGTTGTAAGTCTTGGGTTTATTCTATATTTCTGTTGTGTATAATGTAAGATACCGCAAGTAGTTTCAAATTAATGAGGAAATAAAAACTTTTTTTTTTCACCATTTATGGACAGCAAAAATCTAGTAATGGACACTTAGTAATGCACATGAAACTAGTCATGGACATGAAACTAGTCATGAACATCTAGGAATGAACACCTAGTAATGGACATGAAACTAGTCATTGACACCTAGTAATGGACATGAAACTAGTCATGGACATGAAACTAGTAATGGACATGAAACTAGTAATGGACATAAAACTAGTAATGGACATAAAACTAGTAATGGACACCTAGTAATGGACATGAAACTAGTCATGGACACCTATTAATGGACAAGCCTAGATCATGAATCTGTGGAGTATTGGATTTAGAATAGAATAATATAAACTTTTATTTTAATAAGCACTGATGACGACTGACTAATGAACTACAGTTCTACTAACAATATTCACATTAAGATACATACTTGTGAGTTTACAAAATTTACAAAAACATAAATTAAAAATACGCATAATTAAAAACTACTTGAGTAGGTACGTTCTCCATTTCGAGTAACCAGAACTGTCAAACTTTTTTATCATCGCCTGAAGAAGCATATACAGTTTTATTTCCTTTTTAAGCAAGGACACAGTCAGTTAAGAAAACGCACTCTCGTATGTGCTTATAATCCTTTCAGGCTTATTCAGTAGCTCTATTTTACAAATCAAGTCGTACTTCTGAAAACCTTCAATGCTTTCTTGAGTAACATTATCGATTGCTGTACATACATTTTGAGTTACGTTCAGAAATTTTGTTTCTTAAACTAAAAATACGATTTTTTGCCCGGTCTGTTAACAGTGAAAGGAGTTTCCTAGATTTTGTCGACTGTTATATGTTGGACACTCTTATAATTATTCCTTCGTTATTGGGATATGGTTATCTGCCATATGTTTTGAAAGAATGAAGGAAGAACAGGATGTTCTATAAGTACGGTTGACTTCTAAAATATCCTCTTCTTCCGTCAACAATACGGTACTGGTTTCTACCGAGCACTCTATCGGAATTTCTCCCTTGTTACTGTTTTTTCAAATTTATTGTAAGTAGGTTAATTTTTTTAGCTGCGTTGGATATTTTTCAGCCTTTTCAAACTGTTTCGATAGCTCAGCCCATTTTTTGTAGGCATTTTATGGCATCATTTCTAAAAGAAATAGAAAAATAAAGGTAACATTTCATTTCAATGTCCATAACTGGATTTTCATGTAATACCTAATACAAAAAAATACAAAAATATTTATTTTAACTTGAACATTGTGTCATGCATAAATTGAGACAGCTCCAGTAAGTTACAAAAGTACTTGTGTACCTGTGTACCTGTGCCGTAACTGTCTCACTCTTCCCATAAGTGGTATCTGAACAATGGTGTGGTAAGAGGGTTATATGAAGCTGAAAAAGTTATAAAAATACAAATAAAATAAAACATTTTTTAGCAGCCATCGGTGTATGTGTGTAGTGGGTGTGTGTGTAGGTGTGTGTGTGAGGGTGTGTGTAGGTGTGTGTGTGTGTGTGTGGGTGTGTGTGTGTAAGTATTTACGTTCGTGCGAATGTATGTTTTTTAGCTTATCCTTGTCAGAATGTTTTCTGTCTCCTTATATGTAAGGGACCTTAACCATTCTGTTATTGTTATTTTACAGTCATACAACACCAGGGGATATATCTCCAATTTACGATTCAGCTTATTATAAATGAATGTGGATTGTGTAGTGTACTGACGTCTAGCAAAGACAGTTCGAACTCCTGAGGAGTGGGCCACTATGTCTTTGTGCCTTCTGCTCTGAGATGCTGTTTCAAAATGAAGACCCTTATGCAGGGTTAAGGCACGTAAAGAATATAAAGTTTTCTTATAGAGAGCAATTTGCTAACTCTATAGAGGTCTGTAATAATGGACACATACGTCCATTACTGGTAGGCATAAATATTTTTATCATTTTCAACTAGTTTAAAATAAATAATAACATTGTCCGAGACCCATACTAATTAAGAAGATGGAATGCTTGGGCATTGCTTTGGAATGGTTTACCTCCTATCTTCCTGAACGTAAACAGAAGGTTGGTCTGGGAAATTACCAGAGCACCTCTGCGAGCGTGGGATACGGAGTGCCCTAAGGTAGTGTACTTGGCCCCACCTTGTTTCTCTTGTACGTTAATGGTCTCTGCTCACTTAATTTGGCCAACGCGCAAATATACGCGCTTACGCAAATTACACAGATTAAATTTTCCATGGTGTCTCTTGGAGGGAAACCTATAGTGGCGGAATAAAGAGGGTTACCAGTTGGCTACAATACAATCTGCTCACTCTTAATATTAAAAAAAACCAAAGTGGTGAACTTCTCTGTAAGCAAAAAAACAATTGCTCCAAAACAATTAGGAATCCGATACCCCACTGACATGTTATATCGTGAAACGAGATAACATGTCAGAGCAGATACACACACTGTCCACATACACACACTCTCCACATAGACACTAACACTCATCACATACTCGTACATCCCTCATCACATTCTTTTGGTTACCTTTTAGTCTATAGTTTTATAGAATTTTATAAAACCGTTGCTTTTGTGTACTACAAATTAATATTGTATGTCGTAACAGACTGGATCCTGCGACACAGGGTATCCTAGTGCGGGATATTGCGAGTGTTAATAACTAAGCAAATCAGTCGAGTCGTTTTCAAGCAATGTACATCCATAAACACCATATCATTATACTTACACGAATACAGATGAAGAAAGAGAAATGCCTTTAGTGTTTTTGTTACCTTGCAGATCAGGACCCGAAAGGTGATGATGTGTCATCAGTACTGCCAACAGAGGAACACCAAAGTCATGGTATGTTTTATGAACAAAGAAACAATGTGAGCAATAAATTATATCTGATAATAAATAATGCTACGATTTATCAATTAAACTAAACAATGACAAACATTTTGTAGTAGTAAAATAATTATTTATTATAATGAATTAATACTCCTGACTGTTTAAGTAACACTCTTTTCGTGTTGACTTACTGAGCTAGATCTAGAAAACGATGAAGCCGAAATAGCACCTCACCATCCTATAAAACGAGTAACGGAATTAACGCAGGAGCTCATACACCCCAATTAGAACATAGACTTAAACAACATCTATAAAATATAATTTAGTTAAACCACACCTAGTAATTTTTTATAAAATTGTTCTGACTAAACATAAAAATTCCAAAACCGATTTCTTCGTCAAGCCGCAGGTTCACCTTGGTGCGTTCGGAATATTAACCTCCATTTAGATCTCAAGATCCCGATGGATAGCCACCAGTTCATGAAACGCAGTTCGAAGCATTTCTTCGATAGAGTCGCAACCCACCGCAACCCTCTGGTTGTCGCGGCAGCTAGTTACATCCCCTCCCGCATTAGTAAATTCCGCCGTCCGCGGCACGCACTCTCAGATCCTGATGACCCTACTACCCTCCTCCAAGAGCGCAGAAAGGAAACCAGTACAGTTCGTAGAACACACACACACAAACCGTCATACCGACCTCCAGGTCCATCGTCGCGACCCCGACTAAATAGTCCCTTCCGACCCTTGCAAGAGCCAGCCCGCGATGCTGCGCCTGTAGTTTTAAATTAGTCCCTAAATAATAATTTTAACTCAGATGCAGCCTGTCCCTTGCTGCCCCCTCTACCAGTGACTGCCTAAGCTGAGGTCCGTACCCCACCTGGGGTTGCCCTTAGGTCTTAGTCGCTTTAGTTTTTAAGTATATATGTCCCGGCTGGAGGCCTAAAATTACATATTTTTGTAGGAATCGCCGGGAAAAAGTCCGTTTAAGTAGTAACAACTTTATTTAGGTTAACTACGAGATGTCCGTCGAAAAAAAAACAAAAATGTTTGAGCTCACTTCTCGATTTCTACGCACACTAAAAACGCATCGCACACTCGTGCGCCAGCTGGTTACGTAAACGCCAGATATGTACGGTAGTTCAATAACCGACCATTACGTACAGATCACACGTAGTTTGATGAACTAGTGTAAGGATTACTGATTGTACTGGTTAGTATAATAATAATATAATTAAAAGGAAAGGTTAAATATTGATATATTTACACACTCCTGTCATCGTACGTCAATATGGCGGCCGTTGGTGTACCTAAATTTTAATGCAAATTCGTTTTGAAGGTACAACAGAGATACTTAAGTTGAAAGTTGCAGGTCTCCTTTATGAACCGAATACATGGATCTGACAATGGACCATAATATTCAAGTTAGATAAGTTTTTATCCAGTGCGTAAATTGTAACCATGAATTCAGCATATCATTCTAGACCCCCTTGCGCAGGAATTTTACCTCAGTTTTACAAAAAAAAAAATCTGCTGTTTCATAGAAAAATGCAATACCCACGGGGTCAAAATGTATGGAACAGCAGTTTTTTTTTTTTTTGTATAACCCACGACAATTTCCTACGCTGGGCGGTCTAGAATGATATACTGAATTCATGGTTACAGTTTGCGCACTGGATAAAAACTGATCCTGTATAAAGCAATTAATATTCCAGTTAACAGAATACTTATATATTGCTTTGTACTTAATGTAATATCATTTTTTTTTTTGTAATTTTTTGCAGATACTGTACCACAACACCGGTCTGCATCAAGAAAACGTAAAAAAAACCGACGAGCCACCAAGAGAAAAAGTAAGTATTAGTTAGTTAATCTTTTTCACCTGATAGGAAGTGATTAGCGTTACCTAAAGGGCGTAGCCGCTAATTACATGTTTAAAACTAACTGTATTTCATGTTCTGTTGGGTTCTTATTTATAAAACAGGCTCGATGGTTTAAACCAGCCTTTCCCAAAGTGGGCGTTAACGCCCCCTTGTGGGCGCTACAGGCCCAAAGGGGGGTGGTAAGAAAAAAATGGGGGCGTTGTGTAGAGTCTACACAACGCCCCTATTTTTTTTCTGGGTCTTTCTTCCGAAAAACCTTCCTTAAGAGAAACCGTGTATTGTAAAATAAGACATATAATAAGATAATAAGTGAAAATCCAAGTCGATGACTTTTCGGAAATCATCAATCAATCATCGTCATATTTCAGCCCCGCCATATTTCTAAGGAACTAATCAATTGATCAAGAGTGGGTGTTTTTTTACTTAGAGTGCTTTTGAGGTACACTTTGTTGAAATTTAATGGATAAAGAATTAATTAAGAATGACGTGAGCATCATTCTAACGTGAATATGGCGGGTGTATCTAAATATTGATACAAATTCGTTTGGAAATGGGTACAATTTTTTAAAACAGAGGTACTTAATAATTCATTAAGATTTATGACTGCAAGGAAGTATGGCAAAGCAAGGAGTTTCACGGGTGCTCCTACCGGGCTCTTCATGAGCCCGGTGTATTACTTAGCCTCCGTATCCTGGCAACGTTTAGTGAGCTTTTCGGGGAAACTGAAGGTTTCGTTTGTGCAATTATAGACGAAGTTGATAAATAACTACCGGAGACATTATGAAAGACTGGACCAATTGATGTGTGTCGGGCTTGTCACCCTCTGAGAGAGTCCATCACACATTATCCTTGGTTGTTCTCGTTTGGCTAACGGTGAATACTAGCACAGGCATAACCAAGTAGGCAGGATTATTCACCAGCAATTTGCTTTGCAATATAAACTTGTGGATTTTGAGGTACCGTATTACAAGTATGTGCCCGACCCAGTTCTCGAAAATGATCATGTTACGTTTTACTTGGATCGGTCTATCATTACTGATTGGACTGCTGTCGCTAATAAGCCCGATATAGTGGTAATTAGATCGGTTCGCGTGCCGCACAATGATAGTCGATGTTACCACTCCACATGACGGGAACCTCGTGAAACCTGATAAAAAGAAACAAATTAAATAGCTGGACTAGAACACGAGGTTATTGACATTTGGAATGTGGACTTGGCTGCCATTGTGCCGATTTTCGTATCCGCTAATGGGCTGATAGTTGAAAGCTTCGATCAACACCTCTACAGGCTCTCGTTAGGCGGGTGAAGCAAGAGCCTGATTCAGAGAGCAGTGTTCCTCGATAGGGCTCGCATCGCGACTCGGCGCCAGTCTCTGTAGTCCTAGCCTGGATCGTGTGTGTAATCTCAGGGGATAATTACAACTCTGCACTAAACCGTTTTATATGATTTCCATCAAATAAATCAAATCTCAGCGCAGCGGAAACTTGAATATCTTTGGAGTCTTATGGCACATAAATTTCATTTTAACATGCTCGTATTTACCTCTTGTTACACACTAATTATTGAGTGTATTTTTCAAAGAGTTGTACTTACCTTACACAATTACACGACGTCATACACTAACTATCTGTAAAGTTGCAATGAAGAAAGAAATACGACATTTTTCCGGTGGGACTACGCACATATTTGGATCCTGCTCCCGATATTGGCGTACCACTATTTTTATATATTCATATTTTTAAACTAGCTGTTACCCGCGACTTCGTCCGCGTGGTATTTTTAACAAAAAAGTTTTTCGTTCGTTATTTTTGCGTGAGATTCTATTTTTTTTTCTAAAATAAATGTAGCCTAAGTTACTCCTTGTTACATCAGCTATCTGCCAGTGAAAGTCTCATCAAAATCGGTCCAGCCATTTCAGAGATTAGCCGGAACAAACAGATAGACAGACAAAAATTAAAAAAAAATTATTGGTATATGATCCATATACACTTAGTAAAAAGTGGTTATTTTAATATTACAAACAGACACTCCAATTTTATTTATTTGTCTAGATATTATAATTGACAATTATATGTTAAATAAAATAGACAAATTAATTAGAAGATTAATCAAATAAACGGATTCAATGATGTTATACATAATGACGCATTTATGGTGATTGTTTGAATAATATTATATTATGAGATTGTCCCTTTTTCAACATTGTTGAAAAAGTAATGAGATATAATGAAAAAGTAATGAGATATAATGTTGAAGCCTTCTAAATAAACATGAATATGTTACTAATTCTTCTAAACAGGGTTTGTTAACAATTTGATTAGATACTTCTGGAATACGATTATAATCATCGCACGGAACAGACCATGCGGATACGATGTTATTTAAAATTGTGTGTCATGTTCTTTGTTATAAATGAGCATTGTTCAATATCACCAGATGTTCATTCTATTCTTCATTATCATCATTTGCTAAGCCTTTTCTTAACTATCGGTTGCAGCTGAGTACCAAATTTTACATGGAGTGACTGCCTATCTGACCTCCACAACCCAGTTACTGGGTAATACGATACCCCTTGGTAAGACTGGTTGTCAGACTTTCGGGCTTCTGACGACCCGTAACGACTGTCAAAATCTACGACTGTTAGCTTTCCTCTATTAATCATCATCCGTTATAATTTTGATTTGTATGTATGTCAAACTTCTTCCAATATTGTACTAATGAGATTTGTAATTGCAGGAATTGCGAGAACACCAAATGCTGGAGACGAAAAGAAAAAGGAAAAATCTAAAAACAAGTGTAATAAATGCTACCACATTTTTAATGACGAGGTACATCTATTAGAACATATTTGCGTAGTCACCGGTGAAAAGCCGTATCAGTGTGACATATGCAAACACCGGTTTAGTAGAAAATGTAATTTAGCTGAACATGTTACTGTACACAGTGGTGTTAAACCATTCAAGTGTACAAGGTGTTCCCTTAGTTTTCGGCTAAACGGTCATTTAAAGGAACATTCTCGTATACACACTGGTGAAAAAGCTTATAAGTGTAATATATGTCGCCGTAAGTTTCGTACAAAGTCCACATTAAAAACACATAGAAGTGTACACACTGGCGAAAAACCTTTCTTCTGCAATATATGCGAGTTAAGCTATCGACTAAAAAGTCATTTAACTCAACATATTCTCACACATACAGGTGAAAAGCCTTATAAGTGCGATATATGCAAGCGTTCTTTTAGCCATACAAACAGTTTGAAGCTTCATAGCCTTACGCACACTGGTGAAAAACCTCATAAGTGTGATGTTTGCAGCCGTCCTTTTCGCCAATTTCATAATTTAAAAAGACATAAAAAAATACACTCTCCATCTCAATCTCGTGAGAAACTCTTGAAATGTAACATTTGTGATTGTAGATTTAGCCGATCACATTTATTAAGGCTACATAAACGTGAGCAGCACAAAGAAAAACTTTATAACTGTGTTGTGGTGTTAGAAAGAGCTGTTTTAAATTAACATTTTCGTGTCCACAGTGGTTAAAAACATTTCAAATCAAGTAAAGTGAAATTGAATGTAGTTCAATTCAAGTATTTAAGTGAATGTAGTTTTAGTAAAAAGAGTAACTTAAGAGTCAAACTTTGACCAAACTTATTGCAATATGTTACGTTTTTCACATCGCCAAAGGATCTCGAAATGCAGTGGTTTAGTCGTGAAAGCGTAAGAGACAGTCATAGTTACTTTCGCTTTTATAATTCACGTTATTTTCATAGCGTGATGTCGTACGGTATTCTGCTGTGGGGAAAAGCCGCCGATATTTAGACAATTTTTGTTTTACAAAAAAGGGCAATTCGTTCGATTTATAAATTAAGTCCTAGATACTCCCTCAGAGACAAATATAAAGAGATTAATATGATGACTGTGCTTTCTCAGTATATTTATGAAAATCTGCTGTATGCACATAAAAATATTAATCTTTTTAAAAGATACAGTGATATCCGTAATGTAAATACTAGAAACAAACAAAAATTTTTTGTTCCTACAATCAGGCTCAAGAAAATAGGTGGCTCGTTTAGATGCCAATGTATTCGATTTTATAATAAACGTCCTAGCCTCAAGAACTAAGCCTAAATAAATTCAAATCTTTTATAAAGCGTAAATTATGTTAGAAAGCCTATTATACTGTCAAAGACTATATTGAGGATAAAACGGCCTGGGATTGAGCTGCTCCAATAAATCTACACTGAATGTTGTTTTTTTTATTATTATTTTGTACTCTTTTTTATTTTATTTTACATGACATGAAGATTAATTGTATGAATATTACTTTGATTATTGAGAATTTGAGGATTAGGAGGGTCATTGTATCACTTTTGATTATGGTCTGGCAGTTTGAGTAGTTTGTGCGGCCTACCCAAATGTCCTTTGGTATTGTTCGTCGAATCTTTGAGCTCCTTAAGTTCTGAGTTGAGTTGTACGATAATTGACAAATGCGTGCACTGACTGGACAGGTCCACTCAAATCTGTGTGGTGGTTTCCTCAAAAGACCATTTCAGACACCGATCGACATGGTCATCAAATGATTTGACCAACAAAATTGTATCCGTTTCTTTTTTTATACACATTGTCACTGATAATTTTTTATATAATATATGTATACAATGACATGAATATTTACTTTGTAAAGTATTATATTGTTTTAATTATTGTGAATTTGAAGACTATGTGGGTCTTTTTTAAATTTTGTTTTCTTTCTTTCTCAGTAATCATGATCTGGCAGTTTGAGTAATTTATGTGGCCTACCCAAATGTCCTTTCTTTGGTATTGTTCGTCAAAGCGTTGGGCTCCTTATGTTCCGAGTTGAGCTAAACGATTAGTGACAAATGCTTGCACTGATTATGTGAAGTTTATCGTTTTACAAGTCAGATTCTTTATCCTAACACTGTACAGGAAACTCCAAAATGCTACAGCGCAGTCACGCTTATTTTAACTCTGATTTTGCGACACTGCGTCTATTGACAAGAGCAACCATATTGTTACGACAATAAAGATAACAGTGATCTTTATTGTCCTAACGATAAGGTTGTTTTTGGGTTGCTGCCACTAACAAGTCTGTCAGGATCACAATCTTTATCCTCGTTACAATAAGGTTGCTTTTGGGTTGCTGTCACTAACAAGTCTGTCAATATCACAGTATTCTTTATGGTGGTAATCTGACATAGACCTGCAAATTGTTAAAAAAAACCCGGGCTATAATAATGTTACATAGATCGTAAAGTCTAGAAACATCGCGCTAACTCCATCTCAGAAAGGGACAGCGTTACGTAGATCGAAAAGTCTAGAAACGTCACGCTAATTCCATCTAAGGATGGGGCAGTGTTCGAAACTACTAGAAACGACACGCTAACGCCATCTGTTATCAAGTAGCAAGTACTACAAACAATTGTACGTAGACACTTCCGCCATCTATTGTCGAATAGCAGGATTAAACAGTAAACAGTTGGTTCTCGAAGTTTCTACGCTACTTGTAAACTGTGGAAAAGTGTTGAATGTTCGCGAATGTTCTGCTCAGAATATAAATAGCGGATTGTTGGCCCGACGAGCAGTTCGATTACGGAAGCGATCGAATACGATTCAAGTCAAGTGATTCTGTTTGACGTTTTGATTGTTGCGATATTTGTGTTTAGTTAATTAAACTGTTTCGTGTGTTTTCGTAAAATTGGTTTCAATTAATTTATCCCGAACCCCAGCTCGTAACAATAAGGTGGTAAATAGTTTTAGACTGTGACTGTACATGAACAATAGTTGTTTTTACTTTTGGTTTGTATTGTAATGGTGTAATAAAAAAATGCTAAGTACCTATCAATTGTTTTTATTTCTTCATTGATACATACATACATAAACTCACCTTTTTCCCGGCCACCTGCTTCGATCCTTACATTTACATACTCCTTGATGCCTCGTTTAGGTTCATACTGTTGGTCATATACACACACCGGTTGCGAGTACTACGCCCCTGATCTTTGCGATGAAATAATTTATTCAAAGTAAAGTGCCTTCTTGGGATCACGTCATCTTCGATGTTAGTGGTCGAGTTGGTCGTGGGGTCATCTTGACCCCACGACCAACTCGACCACTATTGCGTCGAAATACCAAGTCATCATAACTTGGTAGGCGCTACCAAACAGAGGAGTGTCAGAGAAAACGCTTTTGCCTTCGAAGTACCAGGTGGTTATAACTTGGTATGAGCTTATCAAACAGTAACAAACAGGAGTGTCAGCTAGAAAATGCTTTGTCTTTAAAGTACCGTAGCCATTAATGAGTAGGGAAGCTTAGCCACTTGACAATCCGGACTACTGAGAGTAGTTTCACTTTGGCAACTACGGTTGCCAAGGACTGTCAAGTGGCTATGTAATAGGTAGAAATGCCTTTTTTATGCCACCAGGTGATTATAACTTGATAGGAACTTACCAAACATAGGAGTGTCAGCTAGAAAACGTTTTATGCATTCGAAGTACCAGGTGGTCATCGCTTTATTTCTTCGCAGTACCAGGTTATCGAATTTTGGTAGGAGGTTACCAAACATAGGAGTGTCAGTTAGAAAAGGCTTTATGCCTTCAAAGTACCCGGTTGTCACACTTGGTAGGTTTATTATAACATGTTTTCATTCTGAGGCGGTACGAAGTTCGCTGGGTCAGCTAGTTAACATATATTAAAATAATAACTGTAAAAATGATATGAAGAAATTCGCCATTTTTCCATTAGGACTACGCACGCGAATTTGGCGTGATATCAAGAATTATGAATTTCAGATACTCGTAGCTGCCCGTCGAAAAATGCACAAAACCAGGACTTACCAAGTTACTATTTAAGAACCGATTGTAGAGGTAACGCTCACATATTTTTTTAACCAATAGGTGCGCGGTGGAAGATAGATGTCTACCCCAGGTAGTTATTAGTAGATATGCTTGTCATTTCGTTTATTTACAATTATTCGTTTAAAAAGCATGGAGCTTTTTGTTTCAATAAATTAAAAGTACAGACAATTAACAGAGCGCGCTATGCATTAGAAATAGCTGTCAGGCGAATGGGGGTCGTCTGTTGAATTTAAATTCCAATATTAAACACCCTTAGGGACCTCATTTGATAACATTGATTGATGTTCAATTCAGCATGGGAGCGTATAGAATGGTCGTGACTAGCTATGCTGTTATACTGTTCAGATTTCTCTATTCTTGGGCATCTCCACGGATCACCCTGTGCCTACACTGTGAACAGTAAGAGCTGACAGCCATTCAGCAAGTGGAGCCGAGCCAAACCAAACGCTAATCTGAGTGATCAATTAATACTTATTATGATTTCAGTTGGTATCGCTAACAAGCGGTACAATTGCCAATTAAATTTAACAAGCCAATCATTACATTTACTGCAGCGGCAGTGCATTGCCTGATATTGTGCCATACAGAGGCCACGATGGGGCCCATCGTGTTGTTATTTTTTGCGTTTTGGGCGGTGCAGGTAAGCTTAAGCTAAATACGTAGGTCCAGCCGTCTATCAGCCTACAGCAGTCTGCTACCAGACAGCCTGCGAAGATCGTAAAGACGCTCTCCAATAATTGTAGAAGTAGGTATATCCTGTATACCTACCTATTAAGAACGAATGTATGAACACCTGCAACCCTTGCACGTTGACCTCGCGGAGGCCTCGCAACAGTAATAATATATTAAGATTTTATTGTCTCATTAATGAAGTCAACGATTGATATGCCTCGATGGTATAATATATTAGTATGTTCGACGTGAGCATGCATTCAATTGAAAGGGGAACCAAGTCCGCTGGATGATCTGCGAAAGTCTGCACGAGGTATATATTACGGTGCTATACTACGGTCATTGCATGTGATGGAGCAGATTAAGGTGACTGTTAATACCAAAGAGAATAGTATTTGGTTAATACCTACTCGGTTGAAGCACACTTAGGAAAATCGTAAGTCAACTTAGTTTTAGTCAAATATTGATCTACCATGGGTAAGGGGTGCATGGGGGCTGAATACAACTATTGTTTAGATTTAGAAACCAAAGCGAGTTTCGCAACAACCTGTATAAGATATTTATTTACCTATATTTATTTAACTTCGTGCAACTTATTGCATTGAAGACTTAATGAGGCCTTTTATGACGGGGAATCAGTTTTAAGCTTGTTTTAAGTCATCGTCTACCTACATACATTTATGTGTTTTCTTTGTTCTTCGGAATACTTCCATTGCTCCATTCTATACATTTAATTTTTCTTGCCTAATCAAGTAATCACAACAAGTATTATTTAAGATGCATTCCAAAAAGCGACTGTTAACGGTAATGTTGCGTCTCTTCTTCAACAACAGTAATTTGTATACCTAAGTAGGTAACAGAAAAATACCTCTTGTGCTCTGTTAGTTATAGCACTATTGGTTTGGGGGCTGCACCACTATCTACGGAAGCGTTTTTTTTTTAGTTACCTACATAGAAACCAGTCGTGTGGCTGCGATCTGTCATTGTGATTGGACAATGTTGCCGCTTGCTGACTCTGGTTTCCGTTCTATCTACACTTAAGTACGAAAATAATGCCAACAGGAGACTATCACCACGTCATCCCGACATGGTCGCTTCAACAATCTATCGGCGCACGAGTTCACAACGCCCGCCGATGAGATCTCGCCCATGTCGCCCGACGAGGGTTTCCAGCAGACCACCGTCATATCCGGCCTAATGCCGGACTCTTTCGGGGAAATGTTTAACTTTCTCGATGGCGACAGTTTTGGCATAGGTTTGTAATTATTCTTTTGAAGATCCGAACGATTTGTAGATGCAGAACTTTGCTAAATTGGTCCTAAGAGCCGGTTCTCAAGAGTAGCAGCAAGTACTTGTCGACTGTCCATTCCCAAAGCCAGTCACAGTGTGGCCCATCGCCTACTAAATATGTTTTCTACGCTTCTTCTAAAGTCCTTATAGCGAGTGCTGTGTTATTTTATGACGTTAAATACCTACAATAAAACCTATCTATGGCACAACCTAGTCCCTCTACCACGCATTATACAATAAATAACTACACAAACTCTTCCCATATAATTCGTACAAATACCTCATGAGAGAAAAAATATGCTGTGGTAGGTAAATGTGAAAGTTGGAGTCATTAAATATTCCTCCAACTCCGAACACCAAGCCAAGATTCATCCATTTCCAGGTCCAATGCACGAATTCGTTTACGGTTGGCAAGCAATCGTGAATACGATGAGTATGAAGAACAACGTGGAGGTACGCAAGAGGGCTGGTCTGCAGCGGTTCGCATTCGCTGGCATCAACGGCATCACGCTGATCTCTCACATCGGAGTGACCGAAATCATGATCAATGGCACTAGGACCTACTGCTTCGGGGGAGTTTCGAGACCCCCAGGCAGGCGCAGCGTCATTTGTAAGGTAAACGAGTGGTTTCTGATAACCAAAATATGATAATAACAGCCAATGTGCTTATCTTCGCCTTTGTTCTTGGCATTGCTTGAAAATATTTCGGTTTACTTATAGGAAGGTAGGAATAGTTCTCTAACGAGGTGGTTATTTTTATCTTTTCATTCACCGTTTCGTTAATTCGATATGTTGCGTAATTAATCAGAATCTGAATATTTTGTAAAGGTTACTGCTAAACCATTTCTATGTAGCAGCCCGCAGTCTGGATTTATGCCCTGTTGAGCTATTAAGACTCACTAGCTATATGCATGGGATTTAAGTACCGAAACATAACTCGCGCAATGTGGGTGTACCTACTACAGATACACCTCTGCCCGAATCCTCGGGCAAAAAAGGCGTTATGTTATGCTAATCCATTCTTCATAATATTCGATAAACGTGTCTGCTTAACAAAGTAAATAACGCAATGAATGTCGTTGAACTATCAAACTGAAAGCCATTGCTAGTGTGCTACGGAATTACCCCGAAGGTTTGATTGAACTAAATGAAGAGTAGTCTTATTTAGGACCTGCCACATGTCTGTAAGTAGGCAGGTTCTCATAGTTACTGGAGCGTATCGTACCTTGTAAATCCAGGCCGGGGGTTGTGAGTACCTACCTAATTCTTACTAGGCGTGTAGCGGTATAAAATAAATGTCGTCAATCAAGTCTCCGACCAATAAACTTTTATAGTAGGTTGGTTAGGTAAAACGGAACTAATAATGGTAATTACGTGAGGTAATATTTAGTGTAAGTACGCAAATTTTTGCTCATTGTGTTTGGCTAGCATGGCTGGCCGATGGCTGCATAAAAATCAAGGGCCTACTGTGCCATTTACCGCGTAAGTAATTTAGCCATATTTTAGTGGAAAAATATGTTTGTATTACTTCATTTAACCCGGTTTACTCGCATTTTACATCGTTTTTTACAGAAATAACATTAATTACGTGATATTTGCCAAGACCCTCATCTACCCCACGTGAGATTCGGCTTGACCCCCTCCCCCGTAAACACGTCACGTAATTCATGGACGCCCCCTAACATCGCTGGAAATGCCAGCTGGTCAGATGTCGCTGTCTACTCACGCTATCGTTATATTTTCAGGGGGCTATGTACCAAGAAGGGCGCTTCTCATGTAAAACGCCATACCTGCGGTACCCAACAATGTTTGGGTACAGATACTGCATCGACAAAAATGCCGCCGTTAACTCCGTCGATGGAACATATAAAAGTTGGTATCAAGAACATCTGATTTGCAGATCTAATAAGCCGGATTTCTGTCATTTTTATATTTTATACTCACTCATGTAGAGTTTTGTGGGAGGTGAACTCTTTGGAGGTGCGATTACCAGTGCCTGGGTAGCCCGCAACATTCAAATTTTCTTAATTTTTTGCTTTTTGCAGGTCATGTTACGCTGTATGTCATGCACTCGTGTCAATATTGTATTGGATGTTGAACATAATATCATTCGTGACTGTAACACGTACCTAAGATGTAGATATTAACAGAATTAAAATCATCAAAAGTTCATTAACGTGAATGATTACTTCACTTCTCACTTCAGCCGTAAGACGTCCACTGCTGGACTTAGGCCTCCCCCAATTTGGGGGGCTTTGCCATAATCGCCACGCTTGGCAAGCGAGTTGGCGATCGCAGTATGGTGGTAAAATGCATAGAGAACGCTGCTGCCCATTCTCTAGTAAGTTCCTTAGTCGCCTTTTACGACACCCACAGGAAGAAACGGGGTGGTGTTATTCTTTACGTCCGGCGCCACACGGTACGAATGACTACTTATATCATGAATAAAATAATTTAATGCTATTAAATGAACTTAGAGGATTATAATGCTGTAATACGTATTACGTACAGTCGCGAACACTCAGCTGCAAATTGCAAAAAACTATAGAAAATTCAATTTCGCTGGCTATCTCAGCGAATTCACCGAATTGAAATTGTCTTGAGGACACTATTTGTGGGGCGAGATTTTCTTTTTATTTTCTGGTCGGAATACTAAAACTTTCTCAGCAGTCAGAGGACGGGATACAATCCAGTTTCTTCCTTGTTTAGCGTATATTTACTTGCAGGTTTATGCAAATAATAGATAGGCATTTGTGTGGATAGTATCTGAGCGAAGGTACTTTATTTTTGTCTGGTACTTAATTTGGTCAACTATTAAGGTACTAACATGTTTGGACGTATACCCGTATCATCTTTTAGAAACCTACTGTGCGAGAGGAGAATCTCTACCTAAGTTCCATTACGACTACATTTGTGAGAGACGGGACATTAAGATCAAGCGTATCAACCTCACGGATCCCAACGAGAGGTTCAACATACGAAACCCTATTGTTCGAAGAGCAGAATATTACAGAGCACCTTACGACATCTTGAAGGCGTGTCCAGATTGGTAAGTAGCTAGATCACATAGTTTCAGGGTGGACTCTCAATTCGGGAATGCAATTTTGACTTAAGATTGGCAACTAAAGAACTCCTAAGTCTGGAGCCGGGATTGGCTATTCGAGATCTCACCCGGCAATCTAACGAGATCTCGATTCTGAGATTTGTGTCGAGACCGAGATTGTTTTCGAGTAGAAGGTGCTTTTGGGTATTTAAAGCGCAAAGAAGTGGATCCAGCAGTGAGTAGCAGCCTATTTGCCAGCCTAGCATGGAATTAAATAAACCGAGGCATCCTGTTTTTTTTTTTACGTTGGTGAACGATCACATCCTGAAGGTCATCAACAGTCATCACAAATGCAGTTTATCACCACACAGTGTATGACCTTCTTATAGGCGCCATGGAACCCAATATATAAGACAAAGATGTTGTTTCTAGGTATGGATGCAATCTCCAAATATCCCAGGAAATGTTGCATCAAGAAGTTCCGACTGGTTTGATGGATGCCAATGAGACTGCCTTCGTCGGGCACGGCGGAAAATATTGGCTTGCACTCTATTATACGCAGGTAAAGATTAGCAATTCCTCATAATGAAAGTTCCAGACATGTGTGCTGCTTGGGAGTTTGTTGTGCCACTTCGAGCACTAGGAAGTGGTTAAGGGCGGGCAATTTGGAGGACATACTTATGTAATATCGAAGCTCAAAAAGAGCTGATTCTCAGTCTAAGTTGAATAAATGACTTTCGATTTTGATTCATCCTTCCAACTACCTAATGCCTAACAGAAATGATTGATGTTAAAATTTTGGTTACAGCTTTCGACGTACGCAATTTACTTCCAAGCTCACGGGGAGTATCCGTGGCAATCAAACAGACCTATTGTGTCTATTGACAAAGGTATATAACAGATTTATGTTACTCGTTTAACTTAATTTCTAAAATAACATAACAACATTTCACTAGTTATATTCAAGTCCCATGTAGTAAGGGGTCCGCCTCTTGCCACCAACCGGAAACTAATCCAAACTGCAGGCTGCACTGAGATGGGCACACCAATATACGGTTCCTGTTCATAATAAGGCGGAAGGAAACGCCCGGGTGTTTCCATAGCGTGGATCGTCTGGAGCCAATAGCGGACTCTCGGCCACCGTAAGTAGCCTGGGCTTGTGGGCGGCGAGCAATGGGTAGCTCGCCACCCGGTAAGGACCAGAGGGGTAATTGCGGAACTTTTTATCGGTAGGAATTGGTTTAATATTCATAGTTAAACAACATTCATTGCGTTATTTACGTTGCTGAGCCGACAATTTATTCGAACAAATGACGCAATGATTTAGAAATAATCTTCAATCCCATTCAGATTCTGATAAATTGTGCGTTTCGCAATTAGGGTGCAGGCTCGTGTCGACGACGCATTGTTTTCCACACGTGCCTCAAAGAGATGTCAGCAAAACTGAAGGGGTCCGCTAGGACCGATGTCTGCCAGGGTCGCGAGATTTGTTCGAAAGAGTGGCCCTGTCATATTATAGGCAACTGGGTGGGTTTTAGTCAGTAAAAATCTGACACGGCGTCCCGCTCTACCCAGAGCGGGAGAGGTCATTTGATAATGTCCCACCCAAAAAAAAGGCTGCACTGAGAAATTCCTGATAGATTCACCCAATAACACTTTAAATTCCTAAAACTATGTGATTTGAATATCTTTTCACTTTCATTTCAGGTGGTATTTGGGAACAACTGCTCAAGGCGAATATTGGTCCGGACATGAATCTCCACTACAATCTCAATGGCATTTACAACAGATTCCCTGGCTCTGTGTTCCCTGACCTCATGAGAAACGAAGCCCAGGTATGAGAGACCTAAGGGAAATAGAAAGTTATACTCAAAAATAGATATTGTGCTCACATTTACAGTGATCATTTTATTTTGTGCCAGGTTCAACCTTCCAACTTCAGGACAGACATTCGAGATGGGGGACCAGAAGATTTGATAATTGGAAACTCTCATCTTGGAAGTGATGCTGCAGGTAATGCCATAACATTGATTTTACTCCATTATAACATTTCACCGCATGGCGATGTTTCTTTAATCCTTAGCATTCTAGATTGTTTTGAATTCAACCGAATTACCATCATATTAGTAGTATACAATAAAAATAGTCCTAACTCCTAACATAACATCACTCCTGTAACCTCATAAGGATAATCTTTAGAACATCCACATTTCGCGAAATAATAGGTCTTTACCTATGAAAATGCCGTTTTGTATGAAAAAACTTTAGAGGTGTCAAGGGACACCCGGATGGAACGAAGTTCCTTTCCAGGATTCATAATAGTTATAATTTTTTAATTATTTATTATGTACAAAAAACTTGTATACACTC
This sequence comes from Aporophyla nigra, assembly GCA_947507805.1. Classification (NCBI taxonomy): domain Eukaryota; kingdom Metazoa; phylum Arthropoda; class Insecta; order Lepidoptera; family Noctuidae; genus Aporophyla; species Aporophyla nigra. The sequence goes on along the minus strand of OX382291.1, from coordinate 2,262,028 downwards.
AACAAAAATATTCTCTCTCTCTCCCTATCTCCTTTTCTCTCCCTCTCTCTCCCTCTCTCTCTACCTCTCTATATCGCTCTCTCTCTCTCTCTCCCTCCCTCTCTCTCTCCCTCTCTCTCTCCCTCTCTCCCTCTCCCCCTCTCCCTCTCCCCCTCTCCCTCTCCCCCTCTCCCCTCTCACCCTCTCCCCCTCTCTCCCCCTCTCTCCCCCTCTCCCCCTCAAGGATACAGTATCAATCCTTATCAACGTAATAACTACGTTAGTTACGTTAAACATTACATGGATACTATCATAATCCTTTACATCGTATATTTCAAATAAATATCTCGCAAATAAATTCAAGTGAGGGTCAACTCCCGCATCTAGCGGATTCCTGCGGCCTTCACAAGGTCATCGGTCCACCTTGTTGGAGGCCTTCCAACTCTACGTCTTCAAGTACGCGGTCCGATTCAGCTGGATGCGGGAGGCACAGAACCGGTCGAAGTGGCGGAGCTTGCGGGAGGCCTAGGTTCAGCAGTGGACGTCTTTCGGCTGAAATGATGATGGTCAACTAAACAAATACTACTAATATTACTAATATGAAAGATTTTAAGTTTGAATGTTTGTGGGGTTGAACGGATTGGGATGTAATTTGGCTCATACAATTTATAACTTGGATAATTTTTAATCCCGGTAGTAGATAAATGTTCCCGTGGGATGATTTAGAGCAAAATAAATATTGAAGTTACTAAACGAATATTTTTGGTACTTACAGGTGGAGAGCCAAATGTAGGAGGATACAAACTAATGCACGATACTCAGGCGCAGCCATCTTTCGAGCATGGACAGAATTTGTGATTTTCACAGATTTTTAGAAATATGTAGTATAATGCAGATTATGAAATAAAAAATTTGCTCTCTTATATATTTATTTTATTTATCTGGTTTGAACTGCGAAATCCTCTACAGTTAATATCCAAACTCTCTCAGTTTACAGGGGTTGAAAATGAAAATGCAAGTGCCTATACTCCCAGACTCCAAAATCGATTCACATTGTATTTTTTTTAAAATGTTTATAGGCCTAAAACATGAAAATAATAATAAAACAGACAAATAGTTTTTTTTTTAAACCAACACGTGCTCATAGAATGGCGCGCTTATAGTTTGCACGCGAATATTTGCATTGGACTCAACGCCAATGGAGCCAAAGAGGTAATTGCGTAACTTACTATCAGTAGGAATCGCATTGATTTTGACAGTCAACAACATTCATTGCGTTATTTACGTTGCGGAGCGGGCAATTTTTTGGAACATATGACACAATGTATAAGAAAAAATCTTCATAACGATTCAGATTCTGATTGATCGTTACGTAATTACGGTGCAGGTTCTAACGACGACGTTCAAAACTCAAACATTTGTTAAAAGAATACAAGTTACTTATACAAGTACGGGCCAATAAAAGTTATTCTGTGCAATAATCATGCTAGTCAATGAATATCTAATGGATTAATTCAAATTAATCCATCAGACTTTAATTTGATTGAATGAGCTATTTGGCAAATATGACGAAATTCCATTGATCAGAGAACCATAGAAGAGGAAACAAACATTTTGCATTTTATTCTAAATCATCGAACCCACTAGCTTTGATAAGTGTAATTACGTTGCCATTGTTATGAGGTCAGTCAGTGGGATTATATGAACAAGAGGCTTGTATTTATATTTGTTTATGTAAGTAGGTACCTACCTAGATTCTTTTATGACAATATTTTAATATTAGATGACGCCGCCGGCTGACAAATTTATACCTATATAATAATAATAATAGTCATTATCCTCATCAGCAGCCTATAATGTTCCCACTTCTGGGACACAGGCCTCCTCCCAACCAGTAGTGATTTTAATTTTGCAATTACATACGTGTTACAAACGCGAATCATATTTGAATCAACTTACAACCCGATACACCTGCAAATTGCAAAAAAGAAATAGAGAAAAAAGGATTGGGGTCATTGTCAAATTTTGCGCAGATAGCCGTGGCTTAAAATTATAAACTTGTAAAAAAATAAAAATACTTAAACATGACTTTTCTTCGTATCAATGCCTGTTAAAACCAATGAACTGTGTGTGTTACAGTCGGCCGCGATGTTTCACCAGTGATTTATGATTTATTCCAGATTTTGCGAGTTAGGGTGTAATAAAAATACAACTCTGTTATCATAACGTTTTAATTTTTGTTATAAAATTAAACAAATCAGTCCCAAATATTTTGGCACTAATGTTAATTACAGTCTTTTATCTTATAATCACATGCAGAATCACAACATTTTTTTAAAGTTTAATAATCATTTATTTAAATTCCAAACACCTCTGTTACTTCTAGAATTTTAGTAGACATTAAATTCTACCTAATTACTCTAAATATTCATGTAATAACTGCTAACTATAACATATGAACGTATAAATATCTAACAAATTAACGTATTTTTATATTACCATTATTATATTAAATAGCTTTTCCTAAAAATCTAAAGTATGTCCTTTAATCTTTGGGGCAGAAAAGTAACAGAGTTGTAGCACGGTAACATAGTTGTTCTTTTTTGTATCTTACTTGACTAAATTGCACTCGGTTGAGCTTGAGATCTTAATAACAAAAAAAAGACCATCAATATTAATAACAATAAACTTTATGACTGGTATTTATAAAAATTATAAAATAAAAATATTATAAAAATATTATAATATATATATATATATATATTATAATATATTATATATAAAAATATTATAATAAAATTAACTTTATGAAAATAAAAAACTTATATTCTTGAAAGAGTAACTGGAAAGTGAAAGTTGCTTATTTCTCAAATATGTCTAAAGCAGTATCAAAATGGTAGTATATTCTTTTACCTTTACATACTATTTTAGGTTCTGGAACAATAGCAAGTAAATTATCAAAAGGCACATAAGATAAATCTGACTCAACTAATTTAAATTTTGTTGCAGTAAGATCGATTGACTTAAAAAACATTATTTTAACCTCACCATCTTCTTCTACTCCGATACGGCCTTTCGCAGATATACGTAGTCCTGTTTTAAGCTGGAAATTTTAACCAAGACACAAATACCTTGTTTTATTTTATTAGCATGAATATTTTCCTTCTCGATCAAAGCCTCGTCAGTTTGCTTTGATGTGCCGGGTTGTTCTGCCAGAAGAGTGTTAGTTGGTTTTTCTTTTAATGATATAAGAGGGGCATCGTCATCATCGGAGTCTGAGCTGTAGACAATGTTATAAAAGACTTTTGCTCCCTTTTGACAAATGTTGCTAATATCGGACAGAAAATTGTTGTCGCACGTGGAAGAAGTTGATTTTTCCACTGCAGTTTTTAATGGAACGTATTGCCAAGAACAAAAGCCGCGTTGACAAAAACAACTCATTTTTCTATACTTTAGAACTCCAGCCTGTTCAGTGAAAACTTGATGGACTTTCATGGTACCTATTAATGGCACGATATGCTCCGGGATCTGAGTTGAACTCTGTTCAATATCCTCATTAGTTATCAGATGTAGTCTCACTTTACTAACATCTTTCAAAGCAAGATAACAGAGTACAAGGTAACAGAGTTGCATAGTAACAGAGTAGTAAATTTTACATCCCATAACTCACAAGTCATAAAATAAAGCGTAAAGTACACTATTTCTTTCATATTTAGAATATATACCTCTTTGATAACATACTGAACTTAAAATAATGAAAAAATACGCTGATTTACTTACGTAATAGGTAGGTAACAAAGTGGATGCACAATAAAAATACGCAGCCTGTTCAACGCCTTGCGGTCGACTGACGCCTCCTGTACCTCTCTCCCCGATGTACCGGTCAACCACGATTAATGCAGACATCCCGTCCAAGCTAGTACAAACTTTAAGCAGCGCCATCTCTGTATTAAGTTGCGATTAACTCAGTAACACAGTATTCCAGACAGTTTCACACAATGCGCGGGACGAAGTTTAAAAAAATTGTTAATTTAGTAAATTTTGATACTCACCGCTTTTAAGACATATTGTTTGAATGTTAACAATACTCTGTTTATGATAATAATTTATTTAAGGTAGGTTTTTATAGAAGAAAATGAAATAATTTGATCTTTATTATAACAGAGTGCAACCAGGGACATACAGAGTTTGGAAGGAAAACCATTCTGTTACCAGAAATTACCACAATGTTACTTTAAAAAAATATATTAAAAAACAAAACTGAGTCTTTATTTTAGTAATCAATGTTTATTAATGCGAAGTATTTTATATTTAATAATATAATAGCTTAATAAAAAGATTTAATTTAATATTCATACGAAATAAGTTAAATAATAAATTCAAGCTCTCAAAATTGAAATAAATCCATAAACAATAACATGCACCAGCGAGCGCCTTTCACTTTATCCCTACTCCGCGGTCGACCGTCACGCGACATGCAACACACAGACGAAAAAGTGTGAGACGATGTAATAAAGAAGTTTCACTTTAATAAGAACATTTGAAGCTAGCGGGCTATTATAAAGCGCATCTTCCTCAAAAAACAAAACCTGAGGGACAAATCTAGTTATATTAAGGACGTTCACAGTCCGATCTCAGTTGTCAATCTTTCAAATATACCTCTAGTTACCACACATTTTTCACAAGTTCTTGAAATTTGACTGTATGTCGCCGAGGTGAGATTGCGACTAGATCTAGAACGTTTTATTGAGAATTGGCACTCAGATAACTAAAAATATTGCGCTAGCTATAATAAGATATAAACACGGAAGATTTAAAAAAAAAAGGTCAAATGCAAGTTGGACTCGCGCACCGAGGGTTCCGTACCGTCATTACTAGCTTTTGCCAGCGGCTTCGCCCGCGTGGAGTACGGAAATTATCCCGCTTGAAGGTACTACCGAGATAAAAAGTAGCGTATTTGTTAATCCAAGTTATAAACTATCTGTGTGTCAAATTTCATCTAAATCCGATCAGACTTTTTTGCGTGAAATAGTAATAAACATCCATATTCACAAACTTTCATACTTATAATTTTAGAAGCATAGTATTCGTGGTAATAGGTCAGCGCCATCTGTTGAGTGATAATGGAACTAATATAACTTTTATTGATGATTTCCGTAAAATTATGCTATTTATTTTTCCTGTAATCTTCACATAAACTTCAATCACAGAGAATAATTTCAGAGTTTTCCCCATGGACCTTAAAAAATGAGCCCCTATGCAAGCTTCGGAGATAAGAGGGAACGGTATTTTTTTTACATTTTTCATCAAAAGTATAAAACTATGTGACAAAAAAAGGAACATTTTTGAGGATGTGCAAATTGCGCTCTGTTATAACATACACATGCCTATATACATGAATTAGTAGCCCCACTTCGAAGCTTTAAAATACAGTATCTGTTGCATAAAAAATATACTTATTTTTTATTTCTTTCTTATTTGCAATATAGTTGCGCAAACGTCATCATAAACTATTCCAAATTCTTAGTTGATAGAATAGTTTAGTTCTAGAGATATCCAGCTGTGACAGACAGACGGACAGACAGACTGAGTCTCTCCAAATTTATTCGTTTTTACTATTTTGGTACGGAACCCTAATTATTTATAAGTCTTTCAATATTTTCAGAAAAAAAGATTTAAAAAAAACTTGGTTTTCTATGGAAGCTTGTTTTTTAGTTTTTTTAAACTAATCATTATTTTAAAATTTTTAGGGAGTTTCTAATTATGTGACGTATGTCAGCGTAATTTTCGAATTTTGTGAGGTATGTTAGCGTAGTTTTTGAATACAGTTTTATTGGTATCCTGGTAACCCTGGCAAGGATAATGGTACAAATGATTAAATTATTATATTGTTATCGGTCCTCGATAAGTCTACAAAGTTTAAATAAAATCTGATCTTTTGAAGTGGGTCAAAATAAAGTCCAAAGGAGTTGGTTACAAACAAACATACAGGTGAAGCTAATAAAAGCGTGATAAAAAGGAACAATCGTGAGCAGATGGGATCGTGACGAGGGAAGAAATGTAGATATGATGATGTTGATGAACTCAAAAGAATTTGGGAGAGATTCTCCTCTCTAGGGATAGCAAGACAATTACTTGGCCAGCGGATTTCGTCTCCAAATAATTTAATAGCCACAAACCTATTTTTTACGCTGCCGAAACGTGGACATTGACGGTTGGGCTGATCCACAAATTTAAGGTCGCTCAGCGCGCTATGGAGCGGGCTATGCTCGGAGTTTCTTTGATGGGTAAGATCAGAAACGATGTTATCCGGAAAAGAACTGGAGTTACCGACATAGCTTGCAGGGTCAGCAGGCTGAAGTGGCAGTGGGCTGGCCATGTTTGTCGAAGGACCGATGGCCGATGGAGCAGACGAGTCCTGAAGTGGAGACCTAGTATTGGCAAGCGTAGTGTGGGACGCCCCCCAGCTAGATGGACCGACGACCTCAAAAAGGTGGCTGGGACGGACTGGATGCGGAAGGCGGAGGATAGGGTGTTGTGGCGCAGCATGGGAGGGGCCTATGTCCAGCAGTGGACTGCGATAGGCTGATTTGATTGAAACCTATTTTTTATGTAGTTCTGTATCGTTTCTTCTATTACACCATGTGCATCTGCTATAACATGGTTTTGTGAGCCACAGCCCACCAAGTGCAACGCGCACGAATTTTGCTGAGTGGGTATAATGGCTGCATTACTCTTAAAATTATATTTATAATCGTCTCCTATTTTTGTTACCAAATATTCGACGGTAGTTTTGCTAACCCCCAATTTTTCGTTGAACGTAAAATCTGTCACATCAAACATGGTATAATCACTACTGCCATTACTTCCACTATTACTTGTTAGAGTTTTTAATGTGTATTCACATACTAAATTGACATACAAAATTTTAAGTTCTCACACTCACTCAAAGCAAGTCTCCAATTGAGAATTGTTCTACAATTTACAAGTAATTACAATTTTGCGTTCAATAAAATAGCTTTCCTTACAAATATGTAAATTGTCACCGGTAAAAGGAAAATGTTTTTTAACTTTTCCCGTCCCACAGACGCGATATCGGATCCGCCGAAAAATTTCTTCAGCTTCCCGAAGACTCGATATCGCGTCCTATGACTTCACGCGACTATATATTTTTTTTTCTATGCCGTGATGGCGTTTTCGGTTGTGAAGTCATAGGACGCGATATCGAGTCTTCGGGACGCTGAGGAAATTTTTCGGGTGACCCGATATCGCGTCTGTGGGACAGGAGAGGTTAAACAGTTAGTTCAGGTCAGTTTTCCACCAAGGTAATTTTTTAGCTCATTATCATCTTCCTAGCCTTTTCCTAACTATGATGGGGTCCGCTTCCAGACTAACCGGATGCAGCTGAATACCAGTACTCCAAAACCTGGTGACTGGGTATTGCCATACTCCTTGGTAAGATTGGTTGTCAGACCTTCGAGCTTCTGACGGCGCGTAACGGCTGTCAAAGATCCACAAATGACAGCTGGGACCAACAGCATAACGTGCTTTCCGAGGCACGGAGGGATATAAAGATGATCACCCATCTACGAACCAACCGCGGCAAGCATAACCTGACCGATTGATCCATGCGGCTGTTCTTATTTAGCCACACACCACTCCTTAGCCGAAAGTAAATTTGTAAGTTGTATTTTTTATCAAAATAAACTTGTAGAATTGTAATTTGTAATACGTAATTACAATAATACAAATTTGTAATATATATTAAACAGGGCCCAGCTGGTGGCCCTGTTACAAGTCATTACAAAGTTTACAAACGTTCCAAATCACTCGAACCACCACTGTTCTCAATCTGCAGCCATTCATCTTGAATTCGCGACGTCCCCGTATGGGGGCGTGGCGGGCGGCGTCGGAGCTCTGCTCCGCGGCCGCGGATGGTGTACGGTGGCCCGCTAATACGGGCCCCTCAATGTGTTGCCTTATGTAGGCAGGAGATATTATGGGACGCGTTAGTTTAACGCGTCCCTGTGTGTGGTTGCTGTATGTGTCTCTGCGGGCGCGCCGCGGCGTTGAATTTTATATCAACTCCGCTTTCTTCACGACGCCTTGGCGGTCAGTCCCCGGCAGGTGAGACCCCCGGTTACCCGGGGGAGGCCCGGCGAGAGACGACCAGCGACAAGACGCCGACTCGACGTTCCCACAGAGTAGGGTGCGCGCCCCCGGTTATCCCGTTTTCCAGAGCGAGCCGGTAGCGGTCTAAGCTAAGGGGCAGTATGTGCGTGTGGGCGGTAGTGTGTTGTGTAACACCGCCCATGTATACGTGACAGCGCGAGCCCGCTCGCGTGTACGCGTGTGAATCTGGGTGCCTGTAAAGAGGTGGGTGTCTGATTTCCGTTACGTGACATGCCTATATTAACTTAGAACACATCACGCAACGAGTGTGTGTTATGTGTGTAGAGTCATGTTGTTCGGGTAAGCCGCGTGTAACCTGGTTGCGGCTTACCCGGGAGTCAAGTCCGGTAATAGAGTCAGTCGTCCCTTACCAGGTCGCGGGGCAGTGGCCTCGCGTCAGGGGGCCGCGTATGCCAGGGCGCGATCTGTTTGACATGAGGCCAATCAGACGCGCCGGCACGCGCGAACATCCCCTTCGCGAGGCGCCGCACGTGGTCATCCAGGCTCTCGATCCCGAGGTCCCTCTGGATGACGTCATTCCTCACGAAGCGAGGAGCGTCAACGATAGTCCGCAACGCCTGATTCTGTTGCGTGCGGAGCAGCTTCCGGCTCGACTCGCTCGTGAGGGCGAACCAGGCAGGGGCGGCGTACGTCAGTACCGGGCGCACGTACATTTTGTACACGCCCAGCTTGACGCGCGCCGGGATTCGGGACGAGAGCACTGGTCGGAGGAGGTTGCGGGCAACCCTCCCCTTAGCCGCGACCTGGCGGACGTGCTGACCCATGGTGAGCCGACGATCGATGGTTACCCCCAGGTACTTGACCCGGGGCGACCACTCGATGTCGACTCCTTGTAGCCTCAAGGGTGGTGGGAGGCGCGCGAAGCCGGTGACCATCGGGAAGGAGCTCTAGCGCTCGCTGCATTTTGACGACCGCGTACTTCGCATTAAGCGAGGTAGAGATGTACGCGGCATCGTCCGCATACAGCGCGAGCATCACGTCCGGAGTGGTGGGGATGTCGTCGGTGTAACGTGAGTAACACGCTGGCGAGACGCAGCTGCCCTGCGGTACGCCCGCGGACATCGGTCGGACGCTCGATAGCGCCCCATCGACCACCACCCTGAAAGTTCTGTGGGAGAGAAAAGTAGAGACCACTTTTACGACGCGACGGGGCGCGTCGGAGGTGGCCATCTTGTACACGAGGCCGTCGTGCCATACGCGGTCGAAGGCCTTCTCCATGTCGAGGAATACTGCGACCGAGTATTCCTTCCTATTTAGGGCAGCTGCGAGGTGGTGCAGCACCCTCGACAGCTGGAGCGTCGTGCTATGTTCCGCCCGGAACCCGAATTGCTCCGGACGTGGCACGATGTGTGGAAGCAGGTGTCGCAGCAGGAGTGCTTCGAACACCTTGGAGACCGTCGGCAGCAGTGTGATCGGCCGATAGCTCTCCGGCTTCAGAATGTTCTTTCCCGCCTTCGGCAGCATTATGACGCGCCCTTCCTTCCACGAATCAGGGAAGGCGCCGGTGCGCAGTATCGCCGTAAACAGGCGCGCCAGTGCCGCTACCATACGGTACGGCAGGTGGCGCAGCGCTGTGTTGGTGATACCGTCAGCACCGGGGGCCTTCCTGGGCTTCGTCCTCAGGATGGCGCGTCGTACTGCGTTGGGCGAGAAGAAAACAGGATCTTCATCGGGAGCTATCGGCGCTGCGAAGTAGTCTCCCAGGTGTTTCTCGACCGCTACGACATGGTCCGTGTCGCTGGTCGGGTTGGGGCGGAACTGACGCTCCAGATGTTCGGCGAAGACCTCCGCCCGGTCCTCCGCTACGTACTTGAGCGCCCCGTCGCTGTTCAACAGTGGACGCACCGGGGCTGGGGTGTTCGACAGCTGGCCGCAGAGTTACAGCAGCCATTCTGGTCCAATCCTAACCATTTATAATCAGCTGCCGTGTACAGACATCGTCGCTCTATCTACAAAAACATAACCTTCATTATTATTACTATTCAAATGAACCATTAAACCATCCTAGAATGTCCCTGTAAAATAATAAAAAGATTAATTTAATTTTTTCCTTCTACATTTTGTTACCGGTTTTCTATCTGGTTTTACCGGTAAAATCAGGTTCTTCCGATTTTGATACTGGCAAGTTGGCAACACATAGTCATTCGATTTATCATCTGTGCACTGCCTGACATCTTTCTTTGTGCAATTTCTGTAGAGTCTCTCGTGAAAATCCCGTTATTTCGCTTTCGTAATTCATCTAACAAAGGTATTATCTGTTCGCGAGTGTTCACCGCTATTTGTGGGACGACAATTAAAAATTAACGAGCGTTCCACGATACGGTGTTAGTAATTTATTTTCATTAAAAAAATATCGATTTTAGTCAATCTCGTCGAGAAGAATTGTTTTCATGCTGTTTATTTATTAGTGCCGTCGGGTGACTGGCGATCGAGCAACAATTTTCGGGTCACAGTCCAACCTAAGGTGAGTGGAGTGCATAGCGGATTCTGCGAGAGGGAGTCAGCCTCCGCGGTGTGAGCTGCTTTATGACGCGAACCCTCAACATCTCCGCGCTCCGATAATTAGCCCAGTCTCCACAGACATCAATCACCCGCCGCTATGTATATGTTGTGTGATGATTTGTGACAAGTGATGGATGCCGTCCATCAGTGATAAGCTTGTCACAGCTAAATTGCTAGTCGATAGCGCTGCGACCAGCTGCGATGTTGTTACTGCACGTAACACAATTGTATCATGTAATTTGATACATAAAATTAATGTATTCCATTTCCTAACACTTCATACAAAGTTATTTTCTGTAAATGTATCCCCAGAGGAGTTGGTCTATTTGTACATGACGTTTTCACAATATCTCATAATGTGATTAGTAGGAGAATGCAAATACAATTATCAACATGTTGTTATGATGGAACGGATTCTTGTTAAATCTTATTGCCTCTGCCTAAATTATCTTTATTATTAACTGTTGTAGTGACCTAAAATGGCTGGTCAAAGATAATTAGAACAAATACTTAAGTAGCAAAGTCAATTATTTTTTAAATTTGAGTCTGAGCAATCAGTTTATTAACAAATGGAGTTTAATGATTGGTTAGAAAATAGCACTATGTAAGTAGGATGTTATAAAGAAGATATGGACCCTTGTGATCCAGTAGTAGCTACAATAAATGCATTCACCATCTGTACCTAAAGTCCTAAACCATTGTGTTAACTGTACAGTAAAGTAACTGCTCATTTTATTACCTCTGCATATTACTAACACAGAACATGCAATATGGTTCCATAATTACTTTCTGCTATTACCAAGGTGTTCTAGATTAATATCAAGATTGCAAAACAGCCACTTAATTAGTATTTTTAACACATTCTCTTATTGAACTTACCAGGTTGAAATTAAAAATGATGAAGATAGGAAACAATTTGATTATTTATTCGCTAGTACTGTCTTATAAGATTATGTTCTGATCACTACATTGTGGTAAAGATAACATGGTATTCATTATAGGCACTGACATTTACTATAGTGTCTAGCAAACATTAATACCATAACTAAACTATATAGGGAATACATTTTTAAAATTATCTTTACATTCTTAGCTCTTACTTTCCTAATATGTAAGAAAATTTAATAGTTTAGGTTATAGGACTGTCAGTGATGTCAATGAACTCATTTAATTTATCTAAGCCTTGCAGAATCGCTCGCGTCAATGTCGGTAAATATCTCATGGGAAAGTACCTACTGCTGGGATACTTGGGAACTTACCAATGTGTTATAAACTATCTGTTTACTGGATTTGGTCCAAATCCGTTCAGCTGTTTTTGCATTAAACCAGCACATACATGTCTGGACAAATATTAAATATACAGTTTTGAGTTTGTACTATTTTGTTCTACATATGTACAGATAGATCATAACCTGCTATGAAAGTTATGGCATTGGGTTAGTATATTTTATCAGTGCCGACATAACAATTGTTTCAAACGGCATTAAACTTGAGAATTAAATTTTTCATTGCCATATTGACTGGCTGTAGAGCTGATTTAATGCTCCTTTGAAAGAATAATATTAAATGCTTCTTATAATGTGTCTGAATTGAGTCTGCTAAACCTGTATAATTTATATATCACACGACTCTAGCAGTACAAATACTATAGGCCTTTTAACCTTTGTCACAGCAACCAGGTTATGTTATCAATAAGAGATATGCTAGTAACAAAAGTGAATATTAATATAAAACTTGTGTGGGCCCCCATACTAGCAATAACATAATAATTACTGACACACTGTATTGGTTATGAAACCTAACGAAAACTATAACTATCAACCTTTAGAGAAACACACATTGACCTTAGGTACAGTCAAACATACTATGATATACAGAGATATTTATCTTTCTACTGCACTGTCAATATAACATTTGCACTACTGGGACACACAGACACCACTCTGTGAGATGAAGTAGGCCGTAGCCCATAGTCCTCCATGCCGGCCCAACATGGGCTTGATGAGAGCGATGTAAAAGAAGTGACTACTAAGTACTCTCAAAACATCGTTGAAAGGTTCAAAGTTAGCTGCTGTTATACCAAAAAACTTGTGCAACTGTTCCTATACAGTTAAAATTTAAAAACCCGTATGTGTATTTTACAAACCAATTATTATCAAAGTCACTATCAGATGACTGATGACATTATCTCACATCTATTTTATCATAAGATTTTATAAATGTTTTGTAAAGGATTCACATGCAACTGGCTTATCCACCAGATAAGCAGTCTTTGCTGATAGTAATCTATAGTTATGATTCTATAGTAATTGTGGATGATGCTGCAATTCTTTAACTAGTTAAGTTACCAAGTAACTACAAGTAAGTCTATAGTGTACCTTTAATTCTTTTTTAATTTATGTAGTCTTAGTTTTGTTATTGTACCAACTTTATTGTACCAACTTTGTATAATTTTGTTGAATTAACAGGCTTTGTATGTTGTTCACATAAATATGGAAGTGGGAGGTCTTCTGCTACAGGTATCTCCATACTTAAAAGAAGGCCTCTACAACTTATTTGTTAAAACCTGTTGATTATGAAAAATAAATAAACTTAAAACTTAATGTAACAGTAATTATATCTTCTCTTGTATAAATGAAATTGAAGTGCCTTAATGTAATATCACAATAACAGTTTATTACATGTACGCTTCTTAGAACAAAATTAACAATTTTACCTTCCTGTCTGTTTGTTCCGACTAATATCCGAAACGGCTGGACCAATTTTGACGAGACTTCCAAAGAAGAGTAAAATAAATGTCAGAAGTCAAAGTACGAGATTAGTAACGTTTATAGATCTTGGCCTGAGATCTATCGATAATCTTCCTCTGCCCAAAAAGAAAAGATCAGCCCATTTTGCGCCCATCATAGTCATGAAAATTCAAAGTATTTATTGACATCATTTAATTTTGTTTATGTGATGTTTAGGTATAGACCTGTACACCTATTCTAAAAAAGTATTTAATAAAAATAGCAAGTTATATAAAAAAAAATCTTCAAACGTGGCAAATTCGTTGAAGTTTGAATTTTCCTCCGCGAAAGCCCGCGAAATGTTTTTACGTATTTTGCAATTTTCAGGTTGTATGTTGATTAAATTATTATTTACGTCAAATTTGGCTTTACAGAATTATAATAACATATATATGTTATAGGCAAACTCCGAAGCTCCGGCGCTCCTAGGTTGGACTGGTCAATCCTCAGGTCAGACTGAATGACTTAGTCAAAGCCCAAACAAATGTAAATTTTCGGCCTTTGACTAAACAATTTTCGTCAAACCTGGGAGAGACTAATTTGGTCAGGCAAACGTCAAAACACAATTTTATTAAATCGGGGTTTGACGAGTCAAACTCCGATATAGGTATGAAGTGTCTTATCTTCGTATATTTGGAAGCATTTTATCATTTAAGCAGCTTTCAAGTCTTAAGAACCGCTTAACTCTGCCAGTTCTGACACCTGATTGGTCAGCTTACGTGATTTTCACTTTTATATTTGAGATGCTTTGAGAGAATGCCGTGTGGCATTAGGCCCGCCTTTTGTACGATGTGCAATAAAGTATAAAATAAATAAATAAATGCTTTGGAATATACGGAGGTTAGGTTAGGTTAGGTTAGTTTTTTTATGTGAAATGAACACTTATTTTTATTCAAATTAGAAATTTTCTCTTTAAACTTTACTTTTAAAGCTTCTTTATCCACGTTTTTAGTAACAACAACACCGTTTGATTCACTCATCTTCAATTTTACACAATTACACGCCCGCAGGCTCAATGAACGAACATGAAATGACAAAACAATCGGTCGGAACACCGCGAGAGACATTATGAACCTGTTTAAACATGTTCAGATCAACGTTTGACCGAGTTTTGCAGTCGCTTCTAGGATTGACTAGGCCAAAACCGAAACAGAATAATTTACTTTCGACGTTTGACTGAAAAGTTAGGAGCTCCTGGGTTTGACTAAAAATACTTCAGGCAAAGGGCGAAATTGAAATGTATTTCGGGGATTGCCTGATGGCTTTGGCCAAACCTAGGATAAACCAGTCCTTCCGCGAAGAGACTGTGTTTCGGACTTTGACTATAACATATACACAATTAATTAATTATTTTCGTTCCAGCTGCATATTTGTCCTACATTACTTTGTATAGCAATGCTGATTCTTTGCCCAAAAAATAGGCCAGCCCTCTGGTCACGTGAAGAGTCGACTAGCCGCTTGGCAATGTCTCGGTATATTATGCGGGCACTCGGACCCCATGGCCCTAGAGTTTCAACCCCAAACGGCTCGAACATGTAATTTCCAATTAGGTTGGAATATTTGCGCCGTTTGAGGTTTTCCGCACCTGCAGCAGCCGCTCCAGCACAGCCCGCCGTGCTAAGAAGATGGGATGGCGCAAAGGTGTCGACACATGTTGCATCCCACACCAAAGGCCGACCTAACTTCCAGGGCATTATGGTCATTCCATCTGGTCTCTTCCCATCGTCACGTGCCAAGCCATTGGGTTCTAAAACAGCTGGCACCCCGGCGACAACAAGAGCACGACGGATGATGTCATTGATGCTAGCGTGCCGTGCTATCCGCCCTGCGCTTCTACTGCAGGATAGGCCATGGTGACCGAGGCAGTCGACACCTTCACCGCATTGGCAGCGATGCAGAGCCACGCAAGGTGCACCCAGACGCAGGCTAGTAGCAAGCCGAAAGGTGGTGTCACTCAACATAGTTCCTATGTTGGGTGACGGTAGTGCCTGAAGCCAGAGGCCCGACTCCCACTCGCCCACAGCCAGAAGGCGGGCACGCTCAGCAGTATTGGTGGACGTATTTATAAGATTATTCCGTACCAACCTGCAGAGCGGCTCATCCCACTGCCTCTGGGAGTATGGGTTCACGGGGCGATCTGTATCCGGGCAAGTCATTTTCCAGGCATTCACTGCATCGGTGAACCACGGCACTTCAGAGTCAACCAGGGAAGGAGCTAAAATTTTCCTGGTCAACTTTTCAGTGGCGTGGACAGAGGACAGGAACGCCGGTAAACTAATACTAGTAATTTTACGGACGCCGAGCCCACCAAAGCGGATGGGTAGAGTGGCTTGAAGCCACGCTCGGTCGTCCAAGGCCACATTTAAAATGGATGTTAGTGTGCTGCGAATAATTCGGTCAATTTTGTCCAAGAGCTGTGGCTTCTTCCATAAAGGGGAAGAGCGAAGAAAATATATAAAATTTGGGCCAAAACAACAGTATCTGATCAGGGTGAAAGCCGAGTGTAAATTTATTTTGGAAAGCCTGTCCGAAATGTCGTTGAAATTTTTAATTTTATCGTCAATGAATTGAGAAAAGCTGTCTTCGAAAATTGGGGAACCTAGGAGGTGCAGTGAACTTTTTTCTATAATTTTGATTTGTGGGGCTATTGCATTAAATTTATCAAGTGTCAGTTGTCTGTCGGTAATGTCAGAAAGGTAGATTTCACACTTTGATGGGTTTAGGTCCAAGCCAATAGATTTAAATTGCTGTTTCAGCAGTTGTAGGTCTTTCAAAACGGTGTCTGCATCACCTCCTAGTGTTCCATCATCTAAGTACCACACGTTAAATTTTGAATTTAGTTTCTGAATGATTGGATGAATAGCTAAGCTAAAAATGACTGGCCCGAGAGGGTCACCCTGTTGGCATCCTACTGCGGATTCCAAAACATTGTCCTTGTATAATAATTTAGAAGGGTACCTGTAACATTGCCACATAAAACCATAAATTTCAGGTAGTTCTTTTTTGACTTCAGCCAACAAAGTGTCCCTGTTTACAGAATTAAAGGCGTTCTTAACGTCAACCTTGAGAACGACCTCACCTTTGTTACAATTTACAAATGTGGAAAGAGCGTGTACGGCAGCTTCACAGCCCCCTTTTGAGCCAAAGCCCAGCTGCAGGGGCTGAAATTTTGCTGTCAGTTTTTGACTGTATATCTGACAGCACAGTTTGGCTGCCGTACGCCTGTATGTGCAGCCAACGGCGATGGGACGTTTGCCATACAACGTGGCAATGCTGCCAGCCTTTTGGGCACGTTTCCTGTTGACAACGATGCAGAAGAATTTTTTGATGCTTTGTAATTATTTATTTTTAAATACACATGTACATATTTTTTTTTCTTTCGATTTAAACTTAGATTTTAAATTATGTAAATATTGTAAGATATTGTATATATACAAATAAAAAAGTTTGCTTTGTATATGATTATCTCATTTATACAGAATACTCCTATCGTTATTACAATTAATAACAAAGAACACTGGGTATACTAAATGATAATCATAAAAATTGTTTATGTATATTGTTCCAATTCTAATGAAATTGAGGTTTGTGTGTGTGTATCACAACCTCAAAAGTGGGCATTATAGGCCGATTATACTATGCATATGTGTAGGGGAATGTTTATCATTAGTGTGAAGATTTAGTGGTAGCTATTGTTTCGTTTGTGATCAGCACCCTAATTACGTAACACACTATTCATCAGAATCAATCATCTTGCTAATCCATTCATTCATATGTTCGAAAAAATTACTCCTGTGTTTCAACACCTCTGGAAATTCCCTGTTTATTTATCTGGTTGATAATTCAGACTATGTTCCATTTTCGAAGTAATGATCTCACTGGAGACTGACTGCCGTAGTAAACTATTTAATATTTATGTAATGCTGATACCATTTTCTTGTTTGTCGCAGAGTGAGCCGTGTCTTGGGGGAAAAGCACACCGGGCACTACGGTGGCCCCAGATACACCGGCCCCAGCGCCCCAGCCTCCGGGTAACGTATATTATAATAATTACATAATATATTTCTTATATTGTTCTACTGTTGGCCAAGAGACATTTTTGAGAAGTGACTTCAGTGTGGGACCTTTAAAAGCAATAAGCTATATTTCCAATAGGATTTCCCATCGCCAAGAATTATGAACTTTCATACAAACTATCATCCTCAGAAATTCGCCCTGTATAAATGAAACCAATGTGTCTAAGAAAAAAATAAATAATAGTTTAAAAAAACTAAATAACTCGCTTCCATAGAAAACCAAACTAAAAAGTAGAAAATAATGGAAAAAAAAGCGTGGGGTGCTTCTTAAGAAGCGTGTTTTTTACTTTTTTAAAACTATTATTTATTTTCTATTTTTTAGGGTGTTTCGAATTTTGAGAGTATGTCAGCGTAGTTTTCGAAGACAGTTTTTGCTGTCCTGGTAACCCTGGCAAGGATAATGGCACAAATTTATGAAATCATAGTACTGTCGTCGGTCCTCGATAAGTCTACAGAGTTTAAATGAAATCTGGTCATTCAAAGTGGGTCAAAATCGCGCTATAAGGAGTCGGTTACAAACAAACATACAAGTGAAGCTAATATAAAGCGTATAAAAACAGGAAATTGGCCAAAGGAACCATCGCTCCATTTACACAGGCAGACAACATCAGGCCTCGTTTCCCGGAAGGATTGGGAAAAGGTGTACCTATAGTACACGATACACCTACATTTCGATGTTTTGAAGTACCATGGATCCATTTGTTGAGATAAATCTAAAACCGCATTATTAATCCATCCTAGCAAAATTCTAGCTAATAAGATTTAGCTTCACTGGATGTAACAATCCAAATTATTTTAATTAAAGACAAATGGACATTATAGTTTGTTGTCTCGCACTCTTCTTTTGACAAGTAAACCGAATCGCTGAATGTGGGTCTCTGGGATCGATCCTCGGCCGTGCAATCACCATAACATAAAATATCACCTTATTCCCATATTAGATTGCCAAAACAATAAGGACGGAAAACAGTTAGAATCTGATAATGTAAAAACGATTATTTTTAATACAGGAAGTTATACCGACCTTGTTTGAACTCTGAAAAACATGGTCTAAGCGTATTGTTACTGTTCCGTGCCGAAATTGACGCAAAATTTTCTAGAATTGTATTGTTAAAGGATGCTTCACTAACGACCAACTCTTTTTCGACTTTGTAATTAAGGTATGCGCTCATTTAGCCGACGAAATTCAATTTTTCGTTTTTTGCAATTTGCAAGTCAGTGTGATTGCGAACGTAATACATATGGCTTTACAGAATTATATTAAAAATATGAATACAACCCTCTAACTGCATTTAATCACCCATCGATTTTCCTACAATTTTATGTACTTATAAAACATTTATTTATTTATTTTATTATTTATGTACACACAGTAAAATACAGAGTGATAAGGCATAGTAATAGAATTGAGTACAAAGGTACTGCTTATTTCTTAAGAAATTTCTTCCAGCAGACCTGCGACCTGCATATTTTGTTCAGCATACATCTTGACACTGACTTCCAAACTGTAAAAAAAAAAAAAACTGAATATTGAATTTCACGGGATATACTGGAGCTTCTCCCCTAAGTATAGTCAACCGCATGGTAACACTGGCATTGAGCGTGTCTGGTGACCAAGTGGTACCGGCCGCGAGTTGTGTAAGGTTTATGTTCGAACCCAGGCAGGCGCTTTAATTTGTGTAAATTCTTTCATCACTACTACTCTCAAAACGGTGAAGGAAAACATCATGTCTCGAACCAGCAAATTCGAAGACGTGATATCCACAAACCGGTACTCAGCCCACGTGAAGGATAAGGCTCACTTCCTCTCCTACAAAGGAAGCCCATGTTTGAGCTGGCGTAGCGTACTCCAGGGTTTCAATAGAATATGAAGCCGTGTAAGTCCACATTCGCACGGACGTAAATTATCGCGACGGGATTTTGTCCCGCGCTTTATTTACAACTGGGTGTTGATCCGAGCATTGGGAATTGAACAGAGTGTATCCCAGCGCAAGGAAAATATACGTTGTTCGATTTTCAACCCTCTGCTTTAAGCAGTACGTTGAATATCCACTGTGCGATTAAATCTCGCCGCTATATTTTTAGGTCCGTATTTACGTGGACTATAGTAGGTTTTGTTACCACTGACTTGTGGCCTGCGTACGGAGCATTTTCTCGTCGGTTGCAAAGACGTAATTGTAATAATTTATTGCACTCAGTCTGAAAAAACAACCTGCGGGGTGATTGCGTCACGGCTTTCATTTTGATACTTCAACAAAATTCATTGCGTTATTTACGTTGTTGAAACAAATACGTTTTTAGAACATTGCAGCAATGAATTATAATAGCATTGTCCTTCAAATGCTTCAGATTGATAATACACATAAACCTTACAGAATTAATTCTCTGAACGATGGCGAAAACCGTATTAACAAACAACACGTTAACTGCCATGGCTAAAATCAGAAAAAGTAAAAAGAATGTACTTAGTATTATTTCACTTTAAATCGATTATTTATTCCATAAATACATTATTTATTCCATAAATACATTATTTATTCCAAAAACATGGCCGCCAGGCAACAACGACATGTTCAGGTTTAGTATGTGTTGTCGGTCATATAGTCCGACAAGGCCTGAATGGAACAAAAAGTGTCGGACACATAGTCCGACATGGCAGTAAACGTGTTAAAATTCATCGCGTAGTTCTGAAGTACAACACGGTCACAGATACAGACTCAAAAATCGAAATGAGACTAATTTATACAGTTGTATTTTCTTTAATTTAAAAGGTTTAACTGAATAAGATGCAAGTCTTGAAAGAAGTTTGATCATAATTGTGTACTCAATCAATATCAGTAACTTTTAATATTGTTTTTAGGGTTCCGTTGCCAAATGGCAAAAAACGGAACCCTTATAGATTCGCCATGTCTGTCTGTCTGTCTGTCTGTCTGTCCGAGTATGTCGCAGCCACTTATCTCCGAAACTATAAGAGCTGTGCTATTGAAACTTGGTAAGTAGATGTATTCAGTGAACCGCATTAAGATTTTCACACAAAAATAGAAAAAAAACAATAATATTTGGGGTTCCCCATACATAGAACTGAA
Organism: Aporophyla nigra; assembly: GCA_947507805.1. Taxonomy (NCBI): domain Eukaryota; kingdom Metazoa; phylum Arthropoda; class Insecta; order Lepidoptera; family Noctuidae; genus Aporophyla; species Aporophyla nigra. The sequence continues at coordinate 2,241,403 of OX382291.1, read as the reverse complement.
ACTCAAATTTTTTTTTTTCATCAAACCCTTACGTGTGGGGTATCTATGGATAGGTCTTCAAAAATGATATTGAGGTTTCTAATATCATTTTTTTTTAAAACAATAATATTTGGGGTTCCCCATACATAGAACTGAAACACAAAAAAAAAATTTCATCACACCCTTACGTGTGGGGTATCTATGGATAGGTCTTCAAAAATGAAATTGAGGTTTCTAATATCATTTTTTTCTAAACTGAATAGTTTGCGCGAGAGACACTTCCAAAGTGGTAAAATGTGTGTCCCCCCCCCCGTAACTTCTAAAATAAGGGAATGATAAAACTAAAAAAAATATATGATGTACATTACCATGAAAACTACCAACGAAAATTGGTTTGAACGAGATCTAGTTAGTAGTTTTTTTTTAATACGTCATAAATCGTAAACCACAATTTACCTTTCATTCAGTCAACACAAATATAAAAATTAAAAAAAAAAAAACATTTCATTTCATAAACGATGATGACGAATGATGATGATGATGACCTGCAGGTTTGTACGGAACCCTCGGTGCGCGAGTCCGACTCGCACTTGGCCGGTTTTTTTTTTCTTCAACAATTAAATTTATTTTGTAATGTCATTGTAAATTGAGCTAAACAAAATTCAATCTTAACACAAGGTAATAAGACTCAAATTTAAAAGGATACAGCAATACAGTCAACATGATTTTCTTTATAATAACAGCTTTAAAAAAAAATTGGGCATTGTATTATGCTTTAAGTGAATACTCTAATTGTGGTGTATGAGGTATTGCGTTAATTATGTAACTTGTTCATTAAAAAGTTTTTTTAAAGAATTCCGTCAATGTTACTACTGTATAGTGTAAACGTCATGTCTTAAAATACAAGATCAAATTAAATTATATAGCGAAAGTCGGGACACGTTATGGGTATCGATGTCTTAATATGACCTAACATTTTTTTATGTCCTCTCTTCCAGTCGATATCTAACTTCGATAAAACAAATGAAAATAGATTTTCTCAACAATACCAGCGGGCGTTGAACACAAAAAGAAAACAACGAATCTTTTTACTTCAATGTGTTCAGATATTGATACCACGTTTGTAGAGTTACGCTAGCTTAATTTAATTTGACCTTGTATATTGCTGTATATCAGAAATGTTAGGAAAGAGGAAACTCGATTATTTAAATGGCCCACGCCTTGCCTGCGCCTGTGTTATGTATTTTCTTACAGGCTCATCAAAATGTACATTATTTGGAACCGTGCAAAAACGACCTTGGCCCATCTCTTGCGCAATTTTTTATTAGGTTACTTTTATGTATTCTTATTCAGTTTTATTGAATTCAGTGCCGCGGATCAATACCTAAAAAATAAATACAACTGAAGAGTCTCTTTGTAGTATCAAATAACAGCGCTTTTACTAAATTCATGTAAAAGTATGTACGGTACGTACAATACAAATCAATAAAAATAAAAATAAAACTATCAGTTTGTTCCGGCTAATCTTGGAATCGGCTGAACCGATTTGATACTTTTGTTCCGGTAGCATGTGTCCGTCGGAAGATCTACGACATCACGCGGGCGAACCCGTAGTCAGTAGCTAGTTGAATGTATACCCAAAACTGCGACGCTGTATTTTTCAGCAGTAAACAATATAACAACCTATAATAATAATTAGGTTCTGCCCGCGACTTCGTTCACGAGAAATTTTCGCCCCCGACTTCGTTCACGAGAAATTTTCGCCCCCGACTTCGTTCACGAGAAATGTTCGCCCCCGACCAGTCGCGTCGTATCGCATCGCCCGCCCACGCGAATACTTCGTTTACACTATGCCAAATGCAGAAATGTTCAATTCCGGGAGATAGTTACTAACTACAAACTCACGATCTTACAAACTTTACCATTTTACAATTAGTGTAGATTATTAATATCGATATTACATAACATACCATCACGCCTCGTTTCCCCGGAAGGTTGGGCAAAGGTGCACCTTTAGCACACCCACATTTTGCCAGTTATGTAAATGTTGTTGTTGTTTTGTGTTGGGTTATATCAATATTAATATAAATTCTCTCTACTCTTTATAATGTTAATTATTATGTATATTTAAAAGTAATAATTATTAGTATAGGTTTACCTCTTTATAATATTAGTGTAGAAGTGTAGATAAATTATGGCGCTACCCGGAAAACACAGTGTGAACCTAGCGCTTGGTGGCGGCGAGCACGAGTCCGTTGAGTCGGATTAAAGTAAATCGTTTGCTAAAAATACTCATCTCGGCACTGAGCTTGTGTTGTGATATTTTTATTTAAGAAGCTGCTAACACTGAGATTAGGACTCTCGTTAAATACTAAACAATTTGTACTCGTCTCGTGGATGGCATGTGAACTTTCTGACGTTTTTTCGCTGTGTCATGGTGACACCACATCATATGCTACTACTATACTACTAGGGATACCAAATTATAGTATTTGCGAAGCCGTTACCTGTAAAAATATATTGATAGTATTAAAAATAAAGATTAGGTATGTTATAGTTAAAATGAATAATTAAATGCATGTGTTTTGCTTCTTTGACCGTTTAATAATAGGTACAGTTTATGTCTCATGCTTGACTATTAAAAATAAATGGTGGTTATAAAATACCTTTATCTCACCTTTTACGAGATTTATACTAGCCCTGTTGCGGCATCTCGACATTTTGTATTTAGCACTGAAACTATGCGTATAGTAAAAGCTTGAAGTGACTGGTCTAGAAAGAAGAAATAAAATTAAACTCAAAATCAGCGAGCAATACTTGTATTTTCATTTTACTACTTCTATTTTTCAGCCGTAGTTTTAGCAAAACATTATTGATCAGAAAGAGCAATAGTCAGAATTTTATTCAACTGATTTAATTATATCTGTATACATATTTCAAAAACATTACGCCTACGTTTCGTATTACATTTATTTTAATAAAAAACCGGCCAAGTGCGAGTCAGACTCGCGCACCGAGGGTTCCGTACAAACCTTCAGGTATTCACGGTTTATGCATAAGGTTTATGTTTATGAAATGAAATGTTTTTTTTTTAATTTTTATATTTGAGTTGACTGAATGAAAGGTAAATTGTGGTTTACGATTTATGACGTATTAAAAAAAAATTACTTGCTAGATCTCGTTCAAACCAATTTTCGGTGGTAGTTTACATGGTAATGTATATCATATATTTTTTTTAGTTTTATCATTCCCTTATTTTAGACTAGCTTTTGCCCGCGGCTTCGCCCGCGTGGATGTCGGAAATTAATGCAAGAGGACGTATAACCGCGATAAGAATGTGTTATTCCAGGTTATATAGGTACTATAGACTCTGTGTGCTATTTTCGATCCAGATCCATTCAGCCATTTTTGTGTGATTGAGAAACAACAACCCAATCATACATATTTTCACATTTATAATATTATTTGCCCGCGGCTTCGCCCGTGTGGATGTCGGAAATTAATGCAAGAGGACGTACTACCGCGATAAGAATGTGTTATTCGATGTTTTATATAGGTAATATAGACTCTGTGTGCTATTTTCGATCCAGATCCATTCAGCCATTTTTGCGTGATTGAGAAACAAACACCCAATCATACATATTTTCACATATATAATATTATTAGTAGTAGGATTATAACTCATATTACTTAGGATTCATAGTTTATGAGAACATCATGTGTGTTGGTGTTTTTAAAATAAAAGTAATAGTATTCAGAGTAAGAAGACTGTGACATAGGGCTTGGTTTAGTTGAATATAAGTCTTCCTGGTTTTTCTTAACGCTCCTATTTTACCTATACAGACCTGACACTCAATCATTTACCAGACACCGAACTTAATTATAGGAATAGTACTTTTGCCAGTGGCTTGGCCCGTATAGCTGTCGGAAAATAACACCCGGGAACCTACTACCGGGATAAAGTAGGTATCCTATCTGTTACGTATCCATGATATAATATATCTTTGTGCCAAATTCGATCTAAATCCGTTTGGCCGTCTTTGCATCATTGAGAAACAAACATCCAAAAATCTAAACATCTAAGCAATTTCGCGGTCTCTTACTTGAAATAATACTATTAGGTTTATTTTGAGTATAATGAACACACATGATATTCGCAATTACTTTGAAGCCAAAGTAATATGAATTACAATCCTACTTATCCTGTACTACCCGGCCCCTGCCAACGCGCTCTGCGCCCACTTTTTAAATCTCTAATATCTTCTAAGATATTCATTTAAATTACATGCTGTAAAGGGCCATATTGATCTATATTAAATGCACAATGTATTTAAGGTACTTAATTGGATAAGGATTAATGCTGTATTGCTTAAAATCGCTTCGTAAATAAGCCCTTATTTCTCGTAAAAAGTAAAAGATAAAAAATGGTTATTGTGGGTTATCCCTAAGAGATAGACATATACCATTGAGGACATTTTTGTAGGCCTTTTTAAGGTGTACAATACTGTAGTACATTATTTTGATCTATTTCGTAGGATTCAGCCAGGGTTTTACGAATTTTGAGACGTATGTCAGCGTAGTTTTCGAAGATAGTTATTTTTTTCTAAAATAAAAGAATCTTTCTAAAATAAAAGTAGCCTAAGTTACTCCTTGTTACATCAGCTATCTGCCAGTGAAAGTCCCGTCAAAATCGGTCCAGCCATTTCCGAGATTAGCGGGAACGAACAGACAGACAGACAGACAGACAGACAGACAGACAGACAGACAAAAATTGTAAAAAATGTTGTTTTGGTATATGTATCGTGTATACATCCATATACACTTAGTAAAAAGTGGTTATCTTAATATTAAAAACAGACACTCCAATTTTATTTATTTGTATAGATGTTACGGGGGGGGGGGGGGGGGGGACATTTTACCACTTTGGAAGTGTCTCTCGCGCAAACTATTCCGTTTAGAAAGAAATTATAGTAAAAACCTCAATATCATTTTTGAAGATGTATGGGTTTGATGAAAAATTTTTTTTTGAGTTTCTGTTCTATCTCAATGCGGTTTACACAATACATTTACTTACCAAGTTTCAATAGCATAGCTCTTATAGTTTCGGAAAAAAGTAGCTGTGACATACTCGGACAGACAGACAGACAGACATGACGAATCTATAAGGGTTCCGTTTTTTGCCATTTGGCAACGGAACCCTAAAAAGATATTTAAACCATCATGGAAAAAATACATTGTATAGGCCTCAACCTTAGCTGCGACATAACGGTAAAAGTCTATGGTAATAAGGTGATTTACGCCGAGCCGATTCACTATGAATCTATAAACGAATATTACGCACTGCTCAGTACCTACACCTCCAATACATGTCATATCTGCCGATGACGCACCGCTGCATCATCACACAATCAATGGTCTTCGATTATGAAATCGCAAACGCCATGGTCGCACATAATTTTGCCAATGTCGTCTAAACCTTGCAAAGTTGCAACCAATTTTAGGCATTGAGATCAAGGACCAAGGTTGAGAATCTAACGCGTGGCTACACAAATAACTTGTTGTTGATACGGTTTGTATTTTAAAGTTGTCACCTCAAAATATAATTTGGGTAATCACCGGACTGGATTTCCAGTGTTATTGACCGCAGCAAAATATTGAGGGAATTAGATCTGGTTGTATGTAACTGTACTTAATCTCGATTCTCGATCTCTTATTCTGAATGATTCGATTCTTTATCGTAACCAATATTAGTATCGGTTGGATGCTTTTAAATAAATCAACTTTGTTAGTGACCGTACTAAATAGGTCAAGTGGAGTGAAAATGTGTGTTCGATTTTTCAAACTATTTATATCTGAAGTGTTGTAGGAATGAGTACAGTACCGTAGGTGCGCGATACCTGGAGACAGCTTATGTATTTTATTTACTCGTTTTGTTATAACTAAACTAAACGTATAATTTTGACGAATCTACCTATTCAACTACTACATCATACTACATACAAATAAATAAAATTTAAGTACCTACTTATCAGTTTGTAATTTCATAATAACAGCTGTTCACATATGTTCGCATATGAAAAATATACTGTATCTATAACAAAAAAATCTTTATTCATGTCTGGTTGTCCGTTTGCTAATCTCCGAAACGACTGGACCGATTTTGACAGGACTTTCACTAGGTTACTTTTTGGCCCGGTAGCATGTTCCCATGGGCACATTTACGACACCCACGCGGGCAAAACAACAGGCGCAGCTACTTAGTATTAATTATCAATGACTTGCTTATTCTAATTGCAATCAAGATGCGTTTAGTTGGAACAATAATCCCTTACCTAGGATTCTTCGTCAGGTGGAGTAGATAAGACACGAGTTCTAAGTAACTGATGAGCTCAAAAGTCAGTTATAACAAAAATGCAAAGTCAGTTTTCATGGTTATTTAAAGCCCTTACACTAACATGATAAGAATAAGGTCACATATTGTGATAAATGATAATCTGATGTGAGTTCATCACTTCACCCGCCGCACACAGCTTAGTGGTCGTCAGCAGAATTTTATAATCACCGTCTTAATAGCCACACACATTGCCACATCTAGGGGACTGGTCACAATGAAAATTGTTAGTTTATCCACTGAAGTGAGAGGTCGTTATTGTTGAGCGACAATCAATAAAAGTGTACTTGCTCATGCGTTCAGACGTGTGGGCAGCTAGCCAGACAACAGAATCAGTTCGCTGGATCGTCCAGAGCAGACGGCCGGCCGTGGGCGACGGCCCTTAACGCTGCACTTTACACTGCTCAAGTGGACAGCATACAAAAATGTAACCACTCTCGTCATGCTCCCTTTGTATTCTATACCCCCATTCTCCATTATATCGAGTGCATTTTGTTTATCGCGAGCTCGCACCAATCTAAATATTTCGAGGCACGTGATGTCATTGTTTTGAATATATCGGCGAATATTTAAACAACTGAGCTAACACTATTTTACCCAATAATTGTATTCAGCCTTGAATTCAGAGCGTTGATTTATTGCCCATCCGAAGAGTAATATGGCTCTGTACTGCATCATCAAACGTGAAAATGACGTGTTTACGAGTAGTTGCAACTCGCTGCGCGAATAAACAGAAGTTGGAACGAACTGTTCGTTGTTAGAAACAAGTTCATTTCCCAATGAGTCACATGAAAGCAATAGGAATACCGTCTAAAGTTTAGCACTTTTGCCTCTGCGGTCATAATACCGCAACCATTTAGAGCTCAAAATCGCAAAAAAAAATACTTAGTTATGTACTGTGGTGTACTGTGTGAAACTTGCATGGTAGGCCACCATAAGTCGTTAGGGAGCGTGCTATTATATGTTGAATCAACATCACGTATATTTCACGGTGTATAAGTGCTGTAGTCATTAGCAAGGAGTCTTCATTGGTCATGTCAAGGTTGGCGTAACGTGATGTGTGACGTGTCACGTGTGCCACGGATGACGTCATAAGCTGATTATACTCATATGTAGATTTCTGATGTTTTGTAATGAAACTTTGTGCTTATATGTATACAAACAAAAGTTTTTTGTCGCTATTGAAAAGATAAGAAAGATAAATATTAATATGTATCTCTGAATGGGGGCTATCTGTTACAATATGATTTTGTAGAAATTGTTGGTATCCTTAATCTTTCTATTATTATAATTAGCCATTATTGTCCCACTGCTGGGCGAAGGCATTCATACTCGTTTTACACTTCTCTCTGTCCAGAGCTGCCACGGACCAATCTTTATTAAAGGAGTCCAGCTCATCCCACCATCACCGTGTGGGTTCTGCCGCGATGTCGTTTTCCATCTAGGTCGTAAGTTTGGCCCATAGATCGCCTGACATACTCTTATAATTTTCGTAAAGTTCTCAAAATATATTCATATTCTTCATTTGACTTCTTGTTCTTGAATGTTTAAACTATCAACAAAGCTTAAAAGTTCGGCAATTGCTTTGCAAACCTAAGTTCGATTCAGACAATAAATTATATTGGTGTGTTTCTTTTCTAAATTTTGTCTAAGTATTACATGATTATTAGTAGAAAGTACACAGAAAAATATTAGGGGTTAAAGTATGAAATTGCCGATTTATACTACAAAATTAAAACACGCTTTTTTCTAGGTGTAACATATTTATTAAATCAAATTATTTACCCTCATTACTGTACATTGCTGCCATCTAATCGGAAGTTCATTTATGCCTTTGCGATAGAACTCTGGGCATCTAGATTCGACAAACTTTGTAAAAGCATTTTGTACTGCCTCCTTAAAAGACAGTTTTACCCAACGTAGAAAAGTGTCCAAATCATGAAAGAAATGTTAGTCAGTTGGAAGAAGATCTGGCGAGTACGGAGAATGACGTATGGTTTGTAAGCATACGTCATTCTCCTCCATAGTTACAACGGTGTCCCGTGCAGTGCGAGGTCTTGCGTTATCATCATGGAGCAGTAATAGTGAAGATCGATTCGCGAGTCGGAGCTGTTTCACTGCCACTTTCGCTATCATAGTTCGAAGGTAGCACAAGTAAACATCTGCTGATATTGCTTGACCAAACCTGAGAAAGCTATAGTGAATACACCATGAAGAGATCATCAAACAGTTACCGTTACCTTTTAATTAAGCTTTAGGGCACTGTTGCGGCGTTTGACCTGGGGTAAACCATTGCAGTTTTCGCTTACGGCTATCGTAAAAATTCCACTTATCAACACATGTCGCAATGATACTGTGAGCCCTTACTGCCGCGCTAGTTTCGCGTCGGAACTCTTATTTAAAAATTAAGGATGCATCTTTTTCGTCTAACCTGAATAAAAAAAAGACTTGAAAATTGAATGTTGTACATTTTTTTAAAGAAAATTCTCATAGGTGTAAAGTATAAAGTTTCATACGAATATCTCACACCATGAAGGTTTAATGGCAATTCAAACTACCTTTTACTATAAAATGACAATTTCATACTTAAACCCCTATTATAAAGTTCTTCTCTTCTTTCATCTTATGGCGAGTCAAATTTTAATCAACATACAACCTGAAACTGACCTGCACCCTAATTGCGAAACGCACTATCTATCAGAATCTGAATCGGATTGAAGATTATTTCTAAACATGTCATTCAGTCATTATTTTGTTCGAATAAATTGTCGACTCAGCAACGTAAATAACGCAATGAATGATGTTTAACTATCAGAATAAAACCGATTCCTACTGATAGCAAGTTACGCAATTACCCCTCTGCATATTGCAGAAAACGGATATAAATTTGAATTTTGCGGCTACATTATTGCATCTACAATTCCACAAAAAATATTGTAGTGTTAGTTGTTCGTTAGGAAAAATCTGTAAGAACGCATCAGAGATGTGCCATTAGGTAGTATATGTATATCCAGAACCGCAAGCGTTCATTAATTCACACAAACTGAAAAACTGCAGAAGCTATGAGCAATTGCTACTAAAGGGTGCGAGTGTCGACATGTTATTTTGCTACTGAGATCAAAATTACAAACACAGTTCTTAGACAAGGAATTATATAAAAATGCACTTAGCTATTATTTTAGTACATTATCTGACGACTCCAGCGCTAACGAAGTCACGGGCAGAAGGTTATTTTGGAAAAAATCTACAACATAATTCTTAACATGCAGTGGCGGACTTACATATTTACGAAGATTTTCCGGCCTTAACTGAACAGAAGTTTCTTCCTAAATTGTTTTTACAATCCAACAATTAGGTTAATGGCACAATAATAGTTTTTTGGTATGTTTTGTGCTAATCAAATCTAAATCATGTATAGTATATCATAAGACGGGATAACTAGGTATGCTCAGTGGAAGACTAAAGTGTCGAAGACGAGGCTACAAAACTAAATGAAGTCGCCCCCGGTCTTCTGAGTTCATATGTGTATAATGAAAACAAAACAATGCTAATGTCGGCCATTTTCATCGAAAAACAAGAATGTCTGATGCAACGAGTGGGCCATGCATGAAAATTTTGAAAGCCCATCTCTCCAATTCTCAGTTAACCTAACTGAGAATTACGAGATGGGGTTTCAAAATTTTTAATTTTCTTTCGAAAATTAATTCGAAAATAGGAATTGTTTGGTTGACTAATGCAGATAAGAGGCCGTACACACAATAGGGAAGATGCAAATATAATATTTATGAAAATTTTATGATTTAAATGTTAAAAAAGTATAAAAGAAGGGCCACTGCAATGTTTTTATTTTCCATAATGTTGATTTTTAACAATAATTACGTATTAAAAATTACTTGAAACGAAACGTATTTCAAAACACCAATCAGCGGTCAGTGACGTCACTCCGGTTACGATACGAAGACTTGTTGAGGTTATGGTTGTTGCAGTGAATATTATTTTATGGTAATATTAATTGCGTTTTTTAAATAAAAATGGTAGTTGGGATTATCAAAGCAGACTCCAGAAATTACCAAGAGTTAGTGTATTTTTGGATGGGAAATCATCAAATGACTTCTCCCGCTCTGGGCGGAGCGGGAGGGCATGTCAGACTTTTACTGACTAAAACCCACCCGTGTTCCTTCAGTTGCCCATGTGCCAGGGTCACGGTATCTCTTTCGAACAATCTCGCGACCCCTTCAATTTGCTGACATCTCTTTTACGTTTTAATAGACTTGTTCTAATTAAAGAGTTAGTGTTGACATGAGATCTTTTTTCAGAAAAAGGTTTCCTCCACACAATTTAAACTTTTACCAATTATCGACGTCGATCGCAAACTGTAAAATTAAAAATCTACTATAGACAAGTTTTGTAAGGATTAGGTAGGTAACTAACGTGTTTTTACGTACAAGCAGATTAACTAAGCATACTCGTATAACAAGTATATTCGCCTTATGACGTATAACACACACGACATATAACAAGTATATTCGCCTTATGACTTACGTCATAGTGTTCTTCACAGCATCGAATAGTGGTCTATGGAGAATAATTGTCATTTCTTTTTGCAGCTTGATATCACTTTTTTCTCATATTTGGGTCAGAACGTCTAGTCAAAAACAATTTATTTGGAAACTTTGTTGAACTAGTCACGGACTCATTGGCACAAAACATGAATAAACGGGGCTTTTTTCGGATTATTAGTGGTATCGTTATGATCACATGATGTTGATGGAATGTCCATTTTAAATTTTTATAAAATATATCTCGAAAGTCCAAAAAATATTCAAAGTATAAAAGCCGACGAACAAATACGGCCAGTGACAGACAGGAATGACGTCATCGGAACTATAGGTCCGTTTTCGCGGGAAAATTTAAACTGTCAATTTGAAACTGAATTTTTTTCCGATAAATTACAATGTTTTAATTTTTTAATATATTTGTGGTCTATTCTACATGGGATTCTTTAAAGTGAAAACAAAAATAAAAATATTGCATGTTCCCTATTATACGGATTTGGCTGATTTACGTGATTTTTAGACGCGATTTTATACTTTAAATACTGTATTTACATAATGGAGTATGTAAGTACGTTCCAGGTGGTGTTCTGTAGGTTCTGCCTACCCCCATGGGAAGAAGGCGTGATTTTATGTATGTATGTATTTATTTACATAAAATTTGCGGTAAGAGGCTTAAAATAACACATGTTTACGAATCGTTGTAACGCCTACACGATATGAACAGATTACGAAGTATTGTTGTCAAAGTCATCTATCTATACAATGTATGAATCATTTTCGACCACTTTCATGCTAAAAATGAGTAAAAAACATTTAACATTTCTTTAGATAAAATGGGCAATGTTTTGGTTTCGATAACGGCTACTCAGAACTCTCTATCATAAAATTAAAACAACAGAAATAAGATTCAGTTCAAGGTCAATCAATCAAAATATTAAAAAAGAATTGGCTGTAACTAACTTTTTAAAATAACCTAAATCTCGCAATTAAATTTTTGTCAAAAATAAAAAGGATCTCATTCATTAAATGATAAAATAAACGATCTTTCCTGTTGTTCATTAAAACTTACGTGAATGCAGTATTTAATCTGTAAAAACACGTCTGTAAAATCAAATAAATCAGCAAAATCGAAAAAATGATCTTGAGCGGCCTCTTATAGTTAGATAATTCGAACGAAAATTTCAACAATACAACCCGTGTGCCCGCCTTGAAAAGGATAATATTTCATTTTAAACATTGTACAACTCTATGTAGGACATCTTTGACGGCTAATGAAAAAAAAAACCATGACAATGAAGAAAATATACAGCAGCTTATGTAGGTTAGGTTTTCATTTGACAAAAACAGTTAGTCGTCGACGACTCTTGACAAGAGCGAGCATAGCGAGCTTGAAAACTTTAGCACCCTGCATTAAAAATTTGCATAATGTAAGGCGCCTCCAACTGCTTCTTACTGACGTATTTTTCGTTGGCCTTGTTTGGGATTTGATTATGACTACTTCACAAGATTTGTTGGCCCCTGGGTGTGTATGCTACTAACATAAAAATGTCGATTCGGTAAACGTTTATCTTTATTGCGCTTATAAACAGTAAAAAAATATATCGAATGTGTAATGTGGTACGAGGTAGTGGGAAATATAAATTTCCGCAATTTCCCTTTCTTTTCATTCATGCAGTTTGTGGGCAAAGGGAGTCATCTGAGAGATAATTTGTGAACTACTTTTTTGCAAGACATAGAATTTTTTTTGATTCACGGTGTAACGGTCCCCCACTTTGCCTCCCCTAAAATCTACCACCCTAGGCTCAAAACCACCCAGCCGATTGTAAATCTGTCACTTTTAACATCTAAAGCATTCCCATGTAGCTGACAGTTGAGTAAACATTTAAGTGGCCAAACTAGACACTGAATCGACGTTGGAAATGTTTCCCGAGTTTAAAATGAAGAAAAATGTGTTACCTACACGTTGTTCGTAGAGTGTTTCAGTAGGGAAACTTTTCGCTGAGACGTATAAAAATTTTCTCTGGAATAGTTTTGGGCAAGGCTGATGCCAAAATAGTGAGTTGAACTAAGTGCGATAAGAATAATTTCCCTGCTTGGTTGCGTTGTTCTCTTAATTAAAGCTGACTTTAAAAAAAAAAATGTGCGCAATTAATTTTCGCGTTTTTAGTCCAAAAACTTTTGTCGACTGTTCAGTTTGATTACGCATTAAATTCAACAGTTTTGTGAGAGGAAAATTCATTATCGATTCTTATAAAAATCATCGACAAGAGAATAAACCATTATGATAATTTTCCTTCCCCGTTCTGTTGGCGATGGCGCCATGGTTGACATATAGATAAGACGGGTATTCAATAATATTGAATAACTGCATCAGATAAGGCGGAGTGGGCATGAAAGGCGGAATTGTGACCCTGTATTGTAGACATAGCACTATTGATTGCTTGACTTGCTGTCCAGGCGAAGTCTACACACACTTACAATGACCATGACCATTTCGTTCATTATTCACGGATCAGCATTCTGTTATTGTTCTAATTAAACAGTCATGACCCGTTTATTTGTTGTATTGTTTACACGTTATATTCTCAGTTTAACACAATGTGTGAAGAAATGTTTGTTATAAAGAGTCTCACTTTTGTTTTAATTTGCCCGAGTAGGTATGTAATTTAGTCCGGTGAACCGGTGAAAGGCATCCGCAGTTGACTGGAAAATCTTTGTAGCGGAATTATCTATTTGAATATCACGTTGATGTGAGTTTGTGTTATTACTTAGCTTGCTGGAAGGCTACTTTCAGTAGTAAGCACTCTTAGCACTGCATGACGATAAACGTTATGCCGATGCTGTTTGCGCGTAGAATATCTTCACATCGATTTGCAGTCACAGGTTCACGCCTTTTCTTTTAAGCGGGTCTGTCGAGACATCTACCTACCGTCAATATTCCATGCGACTTCTGTGTGACCATCGCAACTACTACTCTTCTACTCTTCCTCACTACCTGGAGCTCAGATATGATCAAATGATCCCCCCGGCCGCTCACTTTGGGAAGAAAAAATTGGTCCGGGGTGTTAGTCCACCCACGATCTATTAAAAAGTAATGATTTGTGTATGGGGAAATTACTTTATTATAACCTAAATATAACCTCAATGTCGCAATATCTAAACGTATTATGTACAGCGGGAGGGATGCGGCGTATTTCCGCACGCTCCAACTAAGTCCTCGACGTAAACAGGCGCTTCCTCTCGAGGGCGCTAAATGATTGATTGCGGAACAAGCTGCCAATATTATCAATGACTGATGCACGTGCGTCATCCGTAACACTAGTCAGGAGAAAGTTCATAAGACACGTAATTACTTCGTTTTTAACGAGTCTTTGACAAGTTTCCAACAGTGGATTTAATGGATATAGATCTCTCGTCCTCTTGTCCCTGAAGTTACTCAGAAATGATTAGGAAGATTTTCAGTATTACCGGGAATTATACCCATTTTAAAGTTTGTATTTTGTCCCCAGGGGTGCTGGAGATGACAGGCACAGATAATATACGCTTTAGCGGGTCAACGCTAGATAAAGCCACCAAAGCCAAGGTCACCTTAGAGAATTTCTACACGAACCTCATTACACAACATTTGGAGAGGAAACAGAGGTACGGTAACCACATCTTTACTGAAATTTCCCTGTCATGCTTTAGTTTTGGATTTATTTTGAATATGTTTTCACCAACAGGCTCGAGAAACTCGAAGAGTCTCTCAAAGATGACAGCCTTACCGAGAGCCAAAAGAAAGAGAAAAGACAACAACATGCGCAGAAAGAGACGGAGTTCCTCAGGCTCAAAAGATCCAGGCTTGGCGTGGAGGATTTCGAACCCCTCAAGGTACGTTATTGTATAAGTACAATTCAAGTGTTTTCAACCGCCAGCCATTGTGGGCCAATCGGAAGGGATCTATTTAACAGAAGTCTAGCCTAACAACCGCAGCATCTGCTCGAAACTCTTAATGTAGTTTAATCAATTCTCCTTGTTTCGTAGGTTATCGGACGAGGCGCTTTCGGCGAGGTACGACTGGTCCAAAAGAAAGACACAGGGCACGTTTACGCTATGAAAATACTCAGGAAAGCCGACATGTTGGAAAAAGAACAGGTTAGTTGCGATAAAGTAATAGAAAAATTGTGAATGTGTGCATGTTCGTGAGACGAGCCACTTTAGGGTTGTTTGCAGTGACAGTAAGTGACGGTTGGCAACGAAGATTAAACATATTATTTGAGTTTGTTGTACGGCTCAATTGATCGGTTATGATGACTCATAATTCTGTGCTTTCGAATGCTTGGCAGAATTCCCGATAGCAAGGCAAGTTATCGGGAATTTTTAACTGAGTCATATGAGAATTTAAATTGTATTCGTTTGCAGTTCGTTCTAATTTGTGATCTAAAAAGTTTTAAGTTTTAAATGTCCTGATTTTAGACCGTCCTCGTTTCGTTGCCTTTCCACAAATAAACCACTGCATTCGACTTGCATGTTCGAAAAGGTTTCTATAAAAGGCTTCGTTTATAATTCATGGTGGTGGGCGACAGATGCTACGTTCGCAGCCCCTTTGTAGCACTAATAGCATGTCATTACCTTGTCAATTATCGAGTGTAGCGCTGAAATGGAATGGTTAAACAGAGAGAATACATTACACTAGGGAAATGAAAATGCATTGGAAATTGATAAACGTTATTAGCTTCAATGTTTATTAGTTAGAACTATGTAGAGGGATACTGTTATTGTGAATGGATCAGAATTCCGTATGGGATTTCAGTTTTAGTTACCGGCTAAATTGATCATTCGTCTTCTGGGGAATGTTTCGAGTTTAGACTTAAAGGTCGTCAAAAATCAAAATCGAAAGTAATTTGTTCAAATTAGGCTGAGGATCAGCACTTTTCGAACGTCATAATTACAAAAGACTCCCCCAAAACGCCCGCCCATCGCGCACTTCCTAGTGCTTTAGCGTGTTAGTGTCGCAAAAACTTGTCTTTTTTAACCGCTGACTCAAGATTCCTGTCGCATCATAGAAAGAGACATATTATTTATTTGTCATATTAATAATGTCAAATATTTAATATAATAGGTTAGGGAAAAAGTTTCTTCGCATTTTTTAAGAAAAATTCAAAACATTTTTTAATAAAGTTTATTTACATTTAACTAAAGTATGTAGGTACCATTTTGTTCGATAACTTTTTGCCATCTTGTAGGTAGGGACATGATCCCATTGGTATAGAAATTTTGGGACTTCTGGTCAAAATACCGCGACAAGTGGTTTTGGCAGTCCTATCGTGATGTTAACCTGACACTGCCTAAAGAATTCTGAAGAGACCGAAACAGGTGGAAATCTGAAGGTGCAAGGTCAGGACTATACGGCGGATGCATTAACACCTCCCAGCCAAACTCTCTTAATTTTTGTTGGGTGGCTAAAGATGTGTGAGGTCTAGCGTTATCATGATGAAAAACCACACCCCTTCTGTTGATTAATTCCGGCCGCTTTCTCTCAACTTCTTGCTTTAATCTCATCAGTTGTTCGCAGTAGAGTTCAGGATCGATGGTCCTGCCTGGTAGTAACAGCTCATAATGAATAATGCCCTTCCAATCCCACCACACACACAGCATCACCTTGTTGCGAGTTAACCCGGGTTTCGCCACAGTCTGTGAAGCCTGACCGGCCTCTGACCACGACCTTTTTCGCACGTTCTTGTCATACGTGATCCACTTTTCATCACCAGTTATCAGCTTCTTCAAAAATGGTTCGGTTTCATTACGTCGTAATAAAGAATCACAAATGAGTACACGGTTCATTAGGTTTCTTTCAGTGAGCTCGTGAGGTACCAAAATGTCGAGCTTTTTTGTGTTCCCAGTTTTTTTCAAATGCGCCAAAACTGTTTTGTGGTCAATTTCCAGTTCTTCAGCTACGTCGTAACTACTGGTATGCCGATCTTGCTCCACTTTTTCAAAAATGGCATCGATTTTATCCGTAATAGGGCGACCAGAGCGACGTGCATCTTTGACATCAAAATTTCCGGATTGAAAACGCTTAAACCAAATTTGTGCTACTCTCACCAGACACTACACTAGGTCCATAAACATCGCTAATTTTTTTTGCGGCTTGCGTTGCATTTTTACCTTTTTTGTAGTAAAATTTTAAAATGTATCGAATTTCTTCATTAGATTCACTCATCTTGACGGTACGAAAAACAAATGAAAATCACACATTTTCCTAATTTGAATTTGGAATAATGTTCTTTAAAATTTAAACTTTCAATGATACCAAAACCAGCCAGATACAAATAGTATAGCCAAAGAGATTTTATTACAAGTTCATACATACTATAATGCGAAAAGACTTTTTCCCCAACCTAATATAATACCTTACTTGTGATATGACCTTGCGAAGGCCGCAGGAATACGCTGGATATGAGAAGCACAAGACCGGTCATTATGGCGACGGGCAGTGGCGGCATACGTCCAGCGGTAGTCGTCATTCGGCCGAAATGATGAAGATGATGCATACCTAACACTTCTCTCCCCCACAGGTAGCCCACGTACGTGCTGAACGTGACATCCTAGTAGAAGCCGATCACCAATGGGTCGTCAAGATGTACTACAGCTTCCAAGACCCTATGAACCTGTACCTCATCATGGAGTTCCTGCCTGGCGGGGACATGATGACCCTCCTCATGAAGAAAGATACTCTCAGTGAAGAGTGTGCGCAGTTCTATGTGGCTGAGACGGCGCTCGCGATCGATAGCATACACAAACTTGGCTTCATACACAGGTAGGATAAATTATTCATTCATTTTTATATTTGAATGTAGGAACTGAATGTGAACGGCTAGTACAAAAGAGAATTGGGTCAAAGATACAAGTTGACGGTTAAATGAAAGATGAAAGAGGGCTGATAAAGAGGTCATCTGCTTTACTTCGTGAACTTATAGTTTGCAGCTATCTGATCTCCAAAACCCAGTTACTGGGTAACGCAATACCTCTTGGTAAAATTACTGGTCAGACTTTCAGTCTTCTACTTACCCGTTATGACTGTGAACGATCCAGGAATGCACAATGCCAACCAAGGTCTTAATGTTTTTCCGACATATGGATGGGTATCGGTATTAGTCACCCATCCGTGGCTGATACACTAGAATGAAAGAAAAATACGTAGTGAATCGATCCCAATGAACTTGGAACAAAGGCAGAAGATAATTAGCCATTCTGTACCAAAGCAATGCTTCACAACTACTAGCAGGATTAATTGCTCGAGTCGACTTCCTTCGGTGGCGACCGAGTAGTTCAAGATAAGTTGGGAATTCTGCGAGAGTTTCAGGAGTATGCGGTAGTTTCAGAAGTTTATAATTATACGGAATTTTACTTGATAAAGGGACACTGGGGTTAACGGTACAAAATAACGATTATGTGCTCAATTTGTCAAAAATTGTTTTTTTTTTATTTAATCGCCGCTCAATGATTTGTTTAACGTAGGTGATCGTCAAAATGTTGACTTACGTAACAAATAAAGCCTATGTATTGAAAGAACAGTATTGCTTTACATCTTTAAATAAATTAACTATTTAGCTGTTGTAGTATAAGTGTTCCTGTAACTGCCTCCCAATGCTGAGATCACGTGAATAAACCCCGGATATGACCTCAACCTTACAAACCTTACTCTCTTTAGAACGCTTTATCTTTTCCCTTTCAAAATAAAATCTCATGAATTATTCATCTCCGTAGATAGTATCTGTCGTGGCGCGATGACATCTTCTCGTCTCGTGTCGTCCATTCATAAGAGCTTCTTTATTAGTCTTTATGAATAGAATTGATTTGACTTTGACATTCGCAATCGATTTGAAGGTCACTACTCGCTCGTAAGTGATTCGATACAATATCCAGTACTGAAACTTCCTCGAGTTGTTTTTTTTAAAACGTAAATTTTGTGGACTAAGCTTTGTTAAATGGAGCCTATTTTAATACGATAGTTTGTATTATTGTGAGGCGGAAGCGCCAGGGTAGCCCAAATTTTCTTATGTTTTTTGCACAATTTCATGAAAAAGTTACTCAATCTTATCCAATTAAATGACCTCGGAGTGTTGTACTCATGATTTTAATTTAATATATTAATACGTGAAGCAAAAGCTTTATACACCTTTTTACGAAAATTACGCGGACGAAGAAGTATGTTTGACTCAGTTGAAGTTTATATGGCGACCACTAGTGATTAGATTTCTGTAAAGCCATATTTGTTAAGGTCGCGATTTATATTTTAATCAACATGCAACCTGACCTTGACCTGCAAATTGCAAAAAACAAAAATTTGAATTTCGCGGGGTTCCTTAGAACATCCTCGTCTAAGCATATACTTGTTGTGTGTACCTGGTTTATATAATAGTCAATATTTACTAACGCATGGTTGAACCATTTTGTTCATGATAACAGAGTGGCACTCACTGCGCTAGCGGTTCTTAAACTAGCATTAGCTCACCGTTTTACTTCTAACACCATGTTGTTACTGCCCCTTGTGTACATTGTGTGTTCCAATAAAAGTGTTTTCAATTTATCAAGTGCCACGGATGCAATTTGCTTTTCGTAGTGGGTCAATTGTGCAGTTAAATGGCTATTAGCCAGTTTCTGAATTGATAATTTGTATTTGAGGACTTGTTAAACTCTTCATGTTCTTCTTGATAATTCTACAGTGCCAGTAATTGGTTTATCTTTATATTGTATAAAACAAAGTCGCTCCACGCGTCTGTTCGAGAGCTTTCAAACTACACATCGCATTTTTATGCGGTTTCATCAATAGGTAGAGTGATTCAAGAGGATGGTTTATATGTGTAATACGCGAGTGAAGCCGCTGACGAAAGCAAGTTTGAAATAAATTCTTTAGTTTGCTTCCTTTCGCACTACGTAAATACAAAATTTCTGAGCAACATAAGAAATGTAGAGTTTTGCGTGTTATTTTGAAGGAGTCACCTAGAACTTTAATGCTCAATTCAGAAATCTGAAGAGTAATTGCATAGACTTTCAATAAGAATGGTTTTTTATCAATGACATTGCGTTATTTATGTTGTGGGTCAGACAAATCTTTGGAATTTATGAAGAATTGGATTAGCAATAAATATCCTTTAAAATTATTCAGGTTTTGACTGCAATTACGGTATATGTCGGAGTGTTTTAAGTGCAGTGGCTGCAAATTAGACGCAGTCTATTCCTTTACATTTTTAAAACATCACAATGACAGGCTCGGCCGCGGCAGACACGGAAGATCGACTCGACCGTATTTCGTGCATTTTTTACACGCGCAGCGGATTGATTTCCATGGAAGGTAGAAATAGAGCAGCACTATCATTATATAACCTCGCAGGTAATTGAAATACGTTCATGTCTCAATTCAGTGAACTACGTCAATTGTTGTTTCTTTGTGTCTACGTTATATTTGTTGTGATTTGTAAAAGTATTACAAGTACTAGATGCCAAGGTTGTCGCGACCGTCGCTTGATTAGTTCTGGAAGTAAAGGGGTCGTCGGTTCGTCTGAGTGCCGTGGGAGTATAGGGGGTTATGTAAATACTATATTATGTATGAGCTACTCACCTTCGGTTTCATTTAAACTAGGTTATGGAAGTGAGTATACAGTGTAGTTTCAGGTGTTTTGAAACGAATACTGCATTATTTAGGTTATGTAGTCTTTGAGATGTTTTGAGTTTATCTTAATTCATATACTTCTTATTACCTTTATCTTTAGAACATCTTTTGACGACCTTGTTAGTCTAGTGGTTGTAAAGCTACTGCTGAACATGACGGTTTGATTCCCGGGTCGGGCAAATGTGACACCTCCACGCCGACACCCGGCCCCTACATAACGCCTACCTTGGGAAGACAGACATTTGACTCACTGCACAACCTACATCATCCTGAAAATGCAGCTATATTGCGAGTGGCAACACAACACTTTCTTTGGCCAGGAAACCGCAAATATTGTAGAGAGTGAGCGAGGATTGTGTTTTTATATATGAAATTTCTCAGTCAGAATAGGCTCGCCCCTTATTACAATGAGATCTTAACATAACTAGCGAAATATGTCTGTGCCACCGCGCAATATTTACCACTACAAATTTAAAAAAAACCGGCCAAGTGCTAGTCGGACTCGCGCACCGAGGGTTCCGTACAAACCTGCAGGTCATCATCATCATCATTCGTCATCATCGTTTATGAAATTAAATGTTTTTTTTTTAATTTTTATATTTGAGTTGACTGAATGAAAGGTAAATTGTGGTTTACGATTTATGACGTATTAAAAAAAAACTACTTACTAGATCTCGTTCAAACCAATTTTCGTTGGTAGTTTTCATGGTAATGTACATCATATATTTTTTTTAGTTTTATCATTCCCTTATTTTAGAAGTTACGGGGGGGGGACACACATTTTACCACTTTGGAAGTGTCTCTCGCGCAAACTATTCAGTTTAGAAAAAAATGATATTAGAAACCTCAATTTCATTTTTAAAGACCTATCCATAGATACCCCACACGTAAGGGTTTGATTAAAATTTTTTTTTGTGTTTCAGTTCTATGTGTGGGGAACCCCAAATATTATTGTTTAAAAAAAAAATGATGTTAGAAACCTCAATATCATTTTTGAAGACCTATCCATAGATACCCCACACGTATGGGTTTGATGAAAAAAAAATTTTTGAGTTTCAATTCTATGTATGGGGAACCCCAAATATTATTGCTTTTTTTCTATTTTTGTGTGAAAATCTTAATGCGGTTCACTGAATACATCCACTTACCAAGTTTCAATAGCACAGCTCTTATAGTTTCGGAGAAAAGTGGCTGTGACATACTCGGACAGACAGACAGACAGACAGACATGGCGAATCTATAAGGGTTCCGTTTTTTGCCATTTGGCAACGGAACCCTAAAAAACACGTTTCTTTTATGGGCTTCTTTAATTTTTGTTATTTGTTGTTGTAGCGACAATAGAAATACGATAAACGATACGATTCATGAGATTCAGCCCACATATAGACGAACGGACGGACTGGACGCACAGCGAATACTTAGTAATAGGGTTCCGTTAGCACCCTTTCGTGTTTGGAACGCTAAAAACGGTAGCAATCAATATCCCTCTCGATATAAAGTCATAAAACGATCCTCTTCAAAAAATATTTTAAGCTGCAAATAAAAAATATACTTTTAAAGTGACGCTAGCTTAGTCCATCATATCATAAACTGTAAACTAGTGATGGGTCCTCAAACTTTATAGCGTTAACGTCTCGAGTGCCCCGTACGTTGCCGATAACCACGTTACGAGGGATAACATGATTAGGTCTCATTTCCCAGGGCGCGTCGCGACAATAATGCTATTTCCCAGCTAAATTGGAACTCGCTTGGAAATTAAATGCATCGAATAAACAATGTTTTTAGCCATCTGTAATTATGGCTTATTTTTTAATCGTCATATTATGGCCCGTGAAATTGAATATGTTGATTGGTTTATTGACTTGTTTGTAACTTCAAAATTTAGATTAACTATAATTTTAGAATCCTGGCGGCTGACAGTATGTCATGCGCACTCAAATGTCTCTCGGATGGTGGTGGTGGCGTGGTGTGTTTAAATTTAAATTAAGTTCCTTTCATATTGTTTCTGCTAATTGGTGCTGAATGTTTTTGCTGATCCATACGTCATATCCGTGACCGGCGTCGTCAGTAAGGACTGGCCATCACTTAGCTGCCATGGCTTATTTTATATTGTTACTTTTTATTATGGACTATAATTTCAATATGAATGAATTGAAAAACAATATTCTGATTTAAGAGTGTTAAATGCCTGTAAGCTTACTCTCGACACTCGATCTCAATTCAAATTTGAAATTGTGATCGAAAACTTGTCATTTCGCACTCTTGAATGTTACACTAGCGCTCGATTGAAATCGTATTAGGTGGATTTTTTTGGAACTAAATGAAATCGACTTTACTCGAACGAATGCACCTTTTCGGTACTCTTGACGAGATTTTGACATTGACATATCGAGTTTGAAATCGTGTTTTAATCAAAGTTGAACGATTACAAAAAGGCTACTTTTTTTGGGATCGAGTTTGTTATTCTGACTGATTTGTGAAGTTTTTATTGTGAATAATGGCACGTTTAGAACTTATTTGTGATATTTTGGACAATGCTCATAAGTTAGACATGAGGCAAAGGCGGAATTTGAGACGAATGGCGCGATATGCAGACAGCGCGTTTGCCATGACTGATGATGAATTTCGGAAAAATTACCGAGTAAATAAGAAGCTTTTCGAAGAGATTTATAAGGATTTGGAACCGTTGATGCCCCAGCCTACTCGGCGTAGCGACATACCAAGGAAATACAAGGTTCGTAAACTCCATGGTCAACTCCAATTCCATGTTCACATAGTATTTTACTGAGGTATTTTATGAGTAAATAATACTGCATAATTGTATTTTTTAGGTTTTGGTGGCTCTTTCATTTTACGCCACAGGCAGCTACCAAAGATTAGTAGGTGGGACACAAGGCACAATGATGTCCCAACAATCAGTTTCTAGAGCAATAAGAGAAGTTACAAATGCTCTTAATGCGAATGAGATTTTAAATAAATGGCTAAAGTTTCCACATACTCGCCGACAGCGAGACTTTATTAAACAAAGGTACATACTTCTTTTTACCTTAGTAATATTAAACAGTACCTACCATTCAATACTTTTGATATGTTGTTTTGATATTTGATGTTATTTTCTACTTATTTCTTAAGATTAATAAGCTAATAATAAATTACTTTTAGGTTTTATGAAAAATTTAGAATACCTGCAGTCACAGGATGTATTGATGGTACTCATGTGGCTATTGTAAGACCATCACAAAATGAAGAGCGGTTTTACAACAGAAAAGGTTACCATTCAAGAAATGTTTTAATTGTGAGTTAGTTTGGATATTTTTTAGTTATTCTATTTGAGTAACTGTAACATTATTTCTATAAAAAGTATTTCTTTGACAGATTTGTGATGCAGATCTCAATATACTGAGTGTAGACTCATCATTCGGTGGAGCCTCGCATGATACTTTTGTTTGGAACCAACATCCTGTAAAAAATCACATTAGAAATTTAATAAATGCAGGAGAAAGAGTTTTTTTACTTGGTAAGCATTTCATACAGTTGTTCAAATTGGTTTATATGGGTATAATAATAATTACTAAGTAATTTTAATATGATTGCAGGTGATTCTGGTTATCCTCAAAGGGAATATATGATGACCCCAATACTGGATGCACCGCCAGGCTCAGCTGAAGAGTATTACACTAATTTGCATTGTGTGGCTCGCAATACTGTTGAGCGGACAATTGGGGTTTTAAAAAATAGATGGAGATGTCTTCTGGGCCATAGAGTTCTTCATTATCATCCAGACAAAGCATCTAAAATTATAAATGCATGCTCTGTTTTACACAACATTTGCAACCGAGCACGATTGGGTCTGGATGATATTGAGGATGCCGCACCACCCATGGGAGAAATGCAATTGGCACAGAGTGAGTTAGAGGTAGATCGGGGCTCTGCCTCTGTTGAGCTACGCAGAGGCCTCGAGGTTCGTGCACAACTTGTTCAAGAACTGTGGATAGGTCGGCGTCTCCATTAATATTATTATTTTGTTATGTAAGAACTTACTTAGACTTATTCTCATCGTTTATTTTGGTATTATGCTTTATTTACATTTTGTAATTTTGTTCTTTGTGCTTGAGTTAAGTTTTCATTTTATTTGTTGGTATATTGGCATGGCTAGCTGACATATGACAAATTATTTAATAAATGTTCTGTGTCTTGTTATGTTTATTACTTTGCCTATCTTTGTATAGAATCAAGTATATCTAACTAAACAGACAGCTGAGTTGCAGGGGAGTTTGTTGCGCTACTTCTCAGCTAAAGCACTAGGAAGTGATGAAGGGTGGGCGTTTTGGGGGACTGTCTTATATATTTTGACATTCGAAATGTGTTGTTTGTCAGCCTAATTTTGATTTCATAATATGTAATTAAAATCCTTATTGAATGAAACTTTATCGGGGTTTGTCAGACGTAATTAGTATTACTTTTTAATATAACTATCTAGAATTTAAGTACATTAGATGTTTAAAATTTAAGTTATAATCACAAAGAGCATTTTGCATGCGGTGTTTGCCAGTAATTGGTTGTGCAGTTAGATTTAAGACAACTTTCTGTAACAACTGTTGCTAAACCTTAATTAAATAAATAAACTTCTTTTGTCTTATTTTACTTTCTTTTATTATTTATTAAACAATAATAATACACAATTTAACATCTAACTCTAAACTAGTACCTACTTTAAACGCTAAAGTACCTAATAATAGCTTAAACTACTGCCTATTTTGTCTCAGGACATCAGCAATGTTGTTGAGGGCATTTGCCACAGTTTGAGAGCTTTCTGATATGGCTCTTGAGAGTCCCTCCATCTGTTCTACAGCATGAGATAAGGCCCTCGCTGTGACAGTTTCTGCTTCAACCCTCCGTCTCTCTATCTCTGCGAATCTCTTCCGATCTTGATCCAACATAGTCCTTGATCGGATAGACTGTCCCGTGGGCAGGCTGCTCCTTCTAGGACTATGTTGTCTTGGTGTTGTAACTGACAAATAAAATAACATATATTTAAGTTTTATCACATAGTTCACACGGCGCATAGTTCATATGGCACACATAGTTTGAAAGAAATTACCTCTCTCAGTCTCCACATTTTGCACAGGAGAAGCACGAGACTCCAATTCATTTGCATCCATATGAAATTCTTCGGTTGGAACGATAATTTCTAACTGGATGTCATTCTGGCTTTGGCTCTGTAATTATTTAACAAATTACAGTTTATGTACTTCATTTTGAAGGTGTTATTTTTCAAGTTTTTGAGAGTTTACAATTTATGTATGAAAATTTATAACTCAACTGACTTACTGTGGATGGAAACGGATTGGCAGCAACATGGCTGTCTCCTGTAGCAAATTGAAGGCCCCCCATCACTGCTAATAGGCGTTGATCAATGGGTGTTAATGCAGGCAAATTGTCTGCAGTTCCACCCCCTGTACGCCTCATCGACTGTGCGTGCTGGGCACAAGTCCTCTTCAGGGTAAACTTTTTGTCAGCCCAATACTAAAAAGGAAATAAATGTACCGATTATTGTAACTGTTGTTATAAAATTAAGTGAAAAAATGTTAATTAGTGTGTAGACAGTACCTTAGCCCAGCCTTTGCCATCTTTCTGCGCACCGCCTAGTGCATTTAATGATACTGCTATCTCGTTCCATTTTTGCTTTGTCTGCTGCTTAGCTTGAGCAGTGCGCAAAAGCCCCTTGGCAATTCCGGGGTTCTGTACCAGGAAATCCACAAGGGTCTCCAGCTGTTGATGTGATGGCCTACTCATACTGTAAGAACAATAAATGTTTGTATTAAGCAAACTTTTTATTAATTACAATTTAAAAGAATTACAATAATTAATAGAATTGTGGCCTTACCTGGATATTTTCGTCTTCCTCGATTGAATACTTACAGTACAAATAACTTGAACTTGTGCATAAAAGCGTTCTCTAATACGTTCCACATCCACACTAACCACTCGACATTTTTTAGATAACATCGCTTTAAAACTTTAGACCTATATCGTTCATAATACTAATAAATCACAGCTTTTAACAAGTAGGAACTTTCAAGTGGATGACAAATGCGCGGGAAGTTTATTTTTAATGTAACAAAACGTAAACGTAGGCAATGACATTCACAATGAGCCATTTCTGCCTAAGTAATTTGTGTTAAAATACATATCAATGCAAACAAAGAACACTTTGATGATATTTTATGTTAAAATAAATATCAGAACAATTTTATTTATAGATTTACCGAGTTATTCAATATTTTTAAATTTGGTAGCTAACGTTTTTATTTCTATGGCCACCCCATGTCAATCAGTGTAGTCGAACATGCAGTCGATTTCAATCTCAATCTCGATTTCGTTCAAGAGTGCCAATTTTCTGGAGATTGGAATTGAAACTGGATTCGGATTGGCATACGATCGAGATTGGGATTTATTTCAAGAGTAAGCCCCCTGTTCTCTGCTTAAGAATTTAATAAAATTAAGCTTCATCTTTCTAACCGCCCCTTGACAAAAGTGCTTGTAATTGTTTTATATTACAAATATTAGTGTGAAAGTTAGTATGTTAGAATTTTAGTCAGTCAATTACGCAAATACGGTTGAATTTCGATAAAATTTGGCACACAAGTAGTTTACAACCAGGATTACCACATAGGATACCTTCTTCCCGGTAGTAGGTAGGTAGGTACGTTTCTGTAAGATATTTTCCGAAATCCAAGCGGACGAAGCCGCGGACATAAGGTAGTTTGAAATAATAATTTGAGTTCGATAGTTATTTTTAGTTAAGTAGTTTTGTGGCTTCGACGACTGATGTTACCACTACATGTTAGGTGGATGCGCTGTGATAGTTGGCAAAATCCGAATTTTCTTTAGTTTCCGATTTTTCTTAAATTGCAATTTTGCGTTAATTAAAATTGAATAATTAATAATAATCTTTATTTCAAAAACGTGACAACATAGTTACCTGCATTACTTTAAAAACTACTGAAATGGTATCATAAGCATAACGCACCTCTGGTGGAACAACGTCACTTATGCAAAAGATGTAATATTTCAAGAGAAGCGTTTGAAAATTCCACATCCTATTATAATGTAGTGACTAAAGAAATTAACTGGTAATATTTAAACTACAACTTTGAACTTCATATTAAAGTTAAAGCAAACATTTAATAAGGGGTACATTAGCTATTTTTTCTCATACTCATTGTCAGATCAATTTTGACAAAACTTGTATTAGTGACGTTGTTCACCGGAGGTGGGATATGTAGGTCCCCTGGCTACTAAACTAGGTTTATACCTGTGACTTGGGAATCAGTGTTCCTCCATTATGTCATTCAGTACGTAATTTGTTCGTTATTAAAAACACATTTTTATAGATTCCGACTATTTCATGAAAAAGTAATTCAATGGGATTCAATGAACTTAGGGGTTTGTATAGGGAAGAAGAAGAAGCTCTGATGTCTTTAATGATTATAATTATAATTCTGTAAATACATAGAAGAGAGTTTGCTGGCGACTCATATTTTGATCAACATACAGCCTAACACTCACCTACAAATTGCAAATAACATAAGATAAATTGAATTTCGCGGTGTATCATGACATGGTCCACCTTAACAAGACATACAAAAGAAACAAGAACCTTAATTAGCTAATACTTTGACCTATTTTTCATAATCTATCTCTCTATCGCCCCTTCAGATACGAGATGTTTCTATGAATGTTGTCGACTGCCGATGTAGTCGCTGACACGGTATTTCGATCTGTCCTATCGATATAAATCCGCTGAGGTGAACATAGGTTATCTGATCGTAGCTTGTCGGCTATCTGCTATCTCTGTATCGTATTTAACATTTTATTATGTGTATGTTGTGGTATGTTGAATGTAGCGTTCAGACTCTTTTTATACTTGTGGTAGCTGAGTAGTTAATGAGATGTGAACTCTTGTGAGCCGTGTGACTTTCCGCAAATTATAGACGACTAAATTACACTGCAGCAAGGATCTTTTGGCGCGAGACTGACGTTGACAGGGGGCGCTGTTGGTAAAAAAAATATATAATTGTTTTCTGAAATGTCACTTGAAATACGTCGTATTAATCAGAAGAGATATTTATGTCTCCTATAAGTCGGTTTGCGGGCGAGGAGGTGTGAGTAAATTAAAGTCAATAATATTCTGAATAATCACAAGGCTCTGATCACATTAGGTAGTTAATAATAATGTATACGACGTTTCATCGAGTACCACTCAAAACAAAAGAAAGAAGAAAGGAAATACGTTTGTTTGCGGTAAGCATGACGCAAAAAAAACAACAAAAATAGAAGAAAAAGCTGGGGGAAAGCATGCGTCATACCACGCAATATCACAGTCCTTAATCAATGCCGGCTTCCGGCTTCGGACTCCCTTCGCAATTCTATTTTGGCGGGCTCCCACTGCTTCCGTTCCCGGGGTTACGTTAAATCTGTCAAAATCGATCCAAAATCAACTTATAGTTTAGCATCTTTAGGAGGAACTTAGAGGGTTGTAATGATGATTGATGATTTTATATAAAAGCGAAAGGTCATTCATTCGCACTTTCACTCACATATTGATTAATTAGGAAATATCAAAAATTAATGGACCTACGAAGATTAAATTTGGCACTGAGGTAGATTATGAGTAGTAAATGTCAGCTAAGAAAGCATTTTAGGAAACTTCTGTAAAGAGGTGAAATAGGACGTGGAAGTTTGTATGAAATTCCGCAAGTATTGAAGCTAGGTTATTAAAATTTTGTGTTAAGGGTGACGCTTAAAAATTATTTAAAGTATCTCAATATTTTTGAAAATTTCTCGAGGAGCTAAAAAAGGAGATGACGTTGTGTGGAAAGTCCATTTTCAAAGTAAACCATAATTAAATTTACTATTTAAGCATATATGGTTGGAAACTAACGCTACAAAATTTCCGACATCCATGCGGGCGAAGCCGCGGGCAAAAGTTAATAACGTATAATTCTGTAAATACATATCTACGTGTTACGGTAACGAATAATACCTTTAACCAAAAATTGAAAAAAACTTAAGAAAATTTGCATTTTACGGGCTACCATGGAACGTCCACTTTAAACCTTTGACGCGCCGACATTAATTCAAAAAGAAGATGGTGGTGTTAGTTTCGATTTTAGCCACGCGCCGAAATAACTAGCGGTACAAAGTTATTTCGCGCACTGCAAATACGATCTTTCGTTCCTAACAGATGATTATGCCATAGGAGTAAATCAGCAAAGTTCACATCATTACCTGTAATATGAAAACATAAAAGCCAATTATTTTTAAAATGACCGTGTGGTTAGAGCCGTCTGTTCTCCAAAGGAAAAGAGCATTTGGAACCGTACATCTAGCTTCTGACGATTCATAAGTGCCCATGTAGGTTTATCTATCGGTACTAATCTTTACATAATATGAATGACAAAGTCGCTTCCCGCGCTTGTACGCTTAGATCTTTTAAACTACGCAACGGATTTTTAATGCGGTTTTCATTAATAGACAGTGGTTATTATACTACGAACTTTAAGAGCCGAGTAAAAGATAAAAACAGAAAGAATGCTCGAAATCGAAGTAGGCGATGCGATGCGACGTGGAGGGTAAACGTCGGAGGCCGCATCTAGTTTGAATTAAAATACTTTGATTAGATTTACACATCAAGTGAATTAAAGTAAATAAATGGTATTATTGAAATAAATCGATTCATGGGAAATTTATCGTTAAATGTTGCAAACACGCATAATGTTCTTAAGTAAATAAGTAAACGGGTAATTTGCATTTATGCAAGAAATACTATTAATAGGAATAAGGCCTTTATTTCCCGACCTGAGTTCTGGACGCGAAAATCCTTGCGTCGCTTTGTTGCACGAATAACCGAGCTCCGTCAGATCCTAGCGACTGAATGGACGGAGCCAGTTGCACAACCGTTAGGTTGTGGCTCACCACAATAGTGGCGGTAAGGCCTGTTATTGAGGAATGAATAGAGTAGAAATAGAGGTTCATACATTGTTATTACGTTTATAGGCTTTCCTTGTGTTAACAGAACACGGAGACGCCTCTGCGGCGGCTGCTTCCGGCGCCGATAGTTTTCATACAAACCTGGCGTACCACCGCTTTAGTTATTTATCCGTTTATGTTTACGAGAATAAAGGATCAGAAAAATATGTACATAGGTGATGCTTATTTCTAAAGAAATCTCAACGAGCATACCTGCGATAGGGCCCAACATTACTAGCTTAAGAGCGGTCGAACCACGCAAACATCTACACTTGTGGAATATGGAGTCCAGCGCTGACGAAATTCGTGACTATCTGCATCAACTCTGTCCCACTGGCTCGTGCACGGTTGAAGAGCTGCGGGCTAGGGGAAATTACAAGTCTTACAAGATTGGTGTTCCCGTTATTTACTACGAAAAATGCTATTCTACAGATGTATGGCCAATGAATGCAAGAGTGAATACTTGGATCACGTACGAGAACCCAAGACATTTTCGGAACCATGAGTCATCCGATAAGGCCCAACCAGCTCGCCAGACATTTCGTGCCCAACAAGCAGCCTTATAACAAAATCAAAAGTTTTAGTGTGTTATACCAAAATGTCCGTGGTCTCAAAACCAAACTTTCGACGTGGAGGACGAACTTATTACAGCTAGAGCATAATCTGATCGCTGTGACAGAGAGCTTCCTCGATGGCTCTATTGAAGACGGAGAACTTGCAACTGACGATTGGAATGTGATGCGACGCGACAGGGGCAGACCGTGTGGTGGAGTCATGCTCGCTGCGCGTGCACCTATTGTGCTGCGCCGCCGCCGTGATCTTGAAACGGACGTTGGTGAGGACTTGTGGGCTGATTTTACATGGTGCGGCCGAACTGTTCATGTATGTGTTGTGTATATTAAACCTAGTGCAAGCGATGACGTGTACATGAAATGGTTTTGTAAAGTAGAAGAATATATAAATAATTTAAAAGGTCTTGTGATAATATTAGGTGACTTAAATTTAAATAGTGTGTCGTTAAATATTAAGAATTATTACTGTTATTTTGTATCATATTGTAGTCTGAATGAGATGAACGCTGTGGAGAATTTGTATGGAGGTATGTTAGATGTTGTCTTGGTCCAAGAGAACATTAGTGCACGACAGACAGTTGTAACCGCTACCGAGGGCATTGTACCTCTGGATGCATATCACCCGGCACTACACATTGAGGTAAGAGTTGATGTAGGTCAAAATTCAAATTCAATTGAACCAAGCAATATGGTACCAAGGATTGGAACTTCAGAAAATGCGATTATGAACAGCTTTATTTATTACTCTCTAACGAGAATACTTGGGAAAGCGTTTTAGAATCCAATGATGTACAGACAGCTACTCATAAATTCTACAACATTATTTACAATACTTTTGATATTTGTATGCCTAAAAAACGCAGAAGGAAATCAACGGATAAACGATATCCTGTATGGTTTAGTCATGATATCATCTGAGATCTAAGGCTCAAGCTAAAGCATCATAAAAACTGGAAACGCACCAACTGTGATAGCGCGTATCTGTTATTTTCTGACCTCAGGGAAAGATTAAAGATCACTATTGCAAATGCTTATTCGTCGTACATTAGACATATTGAAAATAAAATTAAAGCTACTCCCCGTGAATTCTGGTCACACATTTCCAGCCTAAGGTCCAAAGGTGGTTTTGAGCCTAACATTACATACAGAGGTATAACTTTTTCAGGAGCCAAAGCAGCAGGTGCGTTTGCTGAGTTTTTCTCTAATGTATTTTTGCCTGAAGTCCCGCTGCTGAATGCGGACCATATCAGTGCAAATGACCCTACCACTGACAGCAGTTACATTAATATACCTCCTTTGTGTCCTACAGACATTGTTAAAGGCTTAAATAAACTAAAACCTAACAGTTCCATTGGCCCTGATAACATTCCCCCCTTTATTATTAAGTGCTAAAAAATTTTCATTGATCCTCTTTGTCACATTTTCAATCTAGCTTTGCAGACTGGTACATATCCCTCTCAGTGGAAAGTTTCTAGAGTAACTCCTATTCCTAAAACCCACAATAAAAGTTCTGTTGAAGATTACCGCCCTATCGCAATTTTATCTTCCCCGGCGAAGGTCTTTGAGAACATCCTCCATAATGCCATACACGAGCAAGTGAACAAATATTTATGTAATGAGCAGCACGGTTTTAGAAGCAAGAGGTCAGTTGACACGAATCTCCTGACACTGGTCGAATATATCTCCTCCAGCTTGGACCGCGGGCGTCAGGTAGACGTACTTTATTTTGACTTCCGGAAGGCGTTTGATAGGGTTAACAACGACACGCTGCTGATCAAACTTAGTAAAATGGGTTTCGCACCATCTCTCCTCCGTTTCTTTGCAGACTACCTACGCGATCGTCAGCAATTCGTTAGGCTCGGTATGTATGAATCAAACACCTACCACACGCGCTCCGGAGTAAGTCAGGGCTCAATTTTGGGACCTTTATTATTTTTAATCATGGTTAATGATCTTCCCCAAGTTCTCCGTCATGCAAGGTGTCTATTGTATGCTGATGACTTGAAACTGTACCTCGAAATAAACTCCGAGCGTGACTGTTCAGCACTGCAGCAAGACATAGATGCTATATACAAGTGGAGTTTAGACAATAAGATGGAATTTAATCCTTCCAAATGCTTTGCAATGACATTCGGTCGAAAACGGCACCCAATTAATTATGAATACTATTTAAACAATAATACTATAAAGAAAACAACAGCCATAAAAGATCTGGGAGTCACATTCGACGGAAAGCTCACCTTCCACGACCACATTGCCACGGTAGCTAAGGAGTCCTACCAAAGGTTGGGTTTTGTGCTGCGTAATTGCCGCGATTTTCGCTCCGCACATGCCATCAAATTATTATTTAATGCACTCGTACGTAGCAAACTGGAGTCTAGCTCCTGCGTATGGAACCCACACGAAAGTACCTATGCTCTTTTATTAGAGAAGGTACAAAAAGCATTCCTTCGGTTTCTCTACAAGCGTAAACATGGCTATTATCCTTACCTCTATCCGACTAAATTTCTACTGGGATGCCTTGGATATAACTCGTTAGAGGTAAGGCGATCTAAAGACCAGCTCACTATAGCCTGTAAGACGCTCCGTGGCACTATTGACGCGCCTGACCTGCATGCTGTGCTGGCTCGTTTTTTTGTCCCAGACAATTACTGCCGCGGCAGAAAGCACAGGCTATTTGCTGTGCCTCCATGTCGCACCGTTGCGCGTGCTAAGTCCCCAGTACCACGTACTCTGGCTGCGCTTAATGATCTCTTGGACACTTATCCAACAAACGATCTGTTTGCGGACGAATGGACGAAGATTTTATCGGCATGTCAGAAGTACTGCGAGAGGGATGTATGAAAGTGTTGTTTGATCTTTATATACATTTTTTAAATATTATTTTGTCTTATTTTTGTGCACGTGTCTTTAATTTCTGTAATTGGTTGTAAACCGTTTTAATTAAAGAAATAAATAAATAAATAAATTCAGAAGATAAAAAGAGATGTCTATATCGTAAGACATAAGGAAAACTGAAATACATCAAAACAATATCAATTTGCAATATTACCCATATAAACAGATGGCTTTAAATGGCGTCTGCTACAGAAGTTGTGTGATAAACGAAATTGCGGTGCCAGGAATTTTATGAGTACCGCCGTGTCGTGCCGGTTCTGTGGTCTGTGGTGTTAATACTAGTACCTATTTATTGTTCCAGAGACATAAAGCCAGACAACCTACTGTTGGACGCGCGCGGTCACATCAAACTGAGCGACTTCGGGCTCTGCACCGGCCTCAAGAAGAGTCATCGCACAGACTTCTACCGGGACTTATCGAGAGCCACGCCCTCCGATTTCAGTAAGTTTTACCATATTTTAAAGTTTTGTTTTCTATAAAGCTTCGGCCAAATCTACGCGATCAAAGACACTCTGAACCGGGATTCATGTTTCTTTGATTTTTCCCGCGACGTGACGCGACTGTTTGGCCGAAGCTTTAATAAACTGTGCCGTGCGATTTTTGTTTTGGCTTGTTAATAAACCGCTGTCAATGTCTTTTTAAAAAGTAAAACTATATTTTTCTTTGCACTAGATAAAGAAATTAAATTCTAGTTAGTCCGCAGATTTCGGTTACTAAATCAACTGATGTAGTGGATTTTAGAACGTAAAACTCGTCGCAACTCTATTTAAGTCTGATACTACTTGACAGCGATTTATATCAACACGAGCATCAGCTACTGCTTCTCATTTAATTTGCTCATCGTTGTGAAACCAATATTCATTGGTCAGCTTTTTATTGGTTTGACGGAGTTCAGGTGACATTCGCTTCGCTTATTATTTGCTAGAACCGAGCACAGCAACGAGATAAACTCTCGCTCTAAGCACAAAGCTTTTCATCACACCACAGAAGCTATCAAGGACACGAAGATGGGCTGTACAAGGAACTATGTAGAGCAATTAACTAAGTTTTTATTACCTTTTTATTTAAGCTCTACACTTCAATTTCTCGTATGCAGTATCGACGTCGTCCTCTGCGATGGACTCGAAGCGCCGCGCCGAGTCTTGGAAGAGAAACAGACGGGCGCTCGCCTACTCCACAGTTGGCACGCCCGATTACATAGCCCCAGAGGTATTCCTGCAAACGGGCTACGGCCCGCAGGCGGACTGGTGGAGTTTGGGGGTCATCATGTTAGTATCCATATATCTGATTAATTCTACCATACATGATAAGCTAACAATTTTACCTTTTAAAATTCAAACAATACGCATTCGATCAATACACTATAAGTGAGAATACAGTGACATCTAGGATATAAGATCACACCTTTGTGACGAGAATGTCTTTCTAGCAAATATAAGTTTGATTTTATCAAAACAAACTGACGCTAAAAGTCGGCTATTCATGTATGGTAGGCTGTAGTAATAGAAAAATGTAAAAAAAAAGTCTTATAGTGAACCTAACCTCGGTGATTACAAAGTCTATTTAATTTATTCAACCATCAGTTCATAAATGCTTCCATCTGCATCAATTTCAAAAGATAAACAGACAGACAATGATGGTTCAAACAATAAGCAAGCGCGCCACAGAAAATCTTTGCCTGTCCAGGCTTACCTTTGTTTTAACATGATATTGTTCTAATATGCGACAAATGTTATTCAGCACGTGCGTTGCTTATTATATGTTCCCGTCTCCAGCCTGTGTGTATCATTGACGGGCTGTGTGATGCGTAACTAACCCAACAGTATGAACTGTCATTATCAAGAATACTTGCATTACCTGCCTGGGTTGTGACTCTGGTTAATAAAGTCGAGAATCAATCTAAATAACCAGCGCTTTGCTAATAAGCAAGGGCATATTATATTCTATATATCGATGCCTTAGTTCACAATTGCACTAACTACAAAATTTTCAATTTTCACTTTTTAATACCAAACACACAAAATTTTATACATTGCAATATTCAGATATTATGATGGAGTTAAAGGACTAGTCTTATGAATAGATGCATATTTGTTTTGTTATTTTACTTTGTTTTTGTACTGTTCTTGTCTAAACTTTAAAAAACTTTAAAGCTCTGTCCTCAAAATTTTCAATTTCGTAGTTAGTGCAATTGTGAACTAAGGCATCGATATAATAGCTCGCACCTCGTTGGTCTAGTTGCCGCAAGCGCGATTGGTGAGCATCCGGTCCTGGTCCGGCCAGTACGCAAAATTCGCGCTCAGACGTGGAGTTGCGGACACCAGCCCGTTCTACCTATGAGGTCCTGGGTTCGATTCCCAGGGTGGACAAAGTGTTATTGGGTTTTCTATCTGGATTTTTTCAGTATCAGCCCGGAGTCTTGAGAGATTCGTGGTCGGTTGATGGTAATAGGCTCGTCCCCTATTACATGGAAGTAAAACATAAATGGTGAAATGTGGGTGTACTATAGGTAAGTACACCTCTGCCCAACCCTTCGGGGCAAGAAGCCGTGATACTATGAATAATAGTCAAATGACCGAATTTAGTGACCAACAGCGTGACTGCTGAGCCTGTCTTGGGTTCGATCCCTGAGACGGGCTAAGAGTTGGAAAATATAATGTTATTCTAAGAACCGTCGAGTCCGAGGTTTAACGTGGTTAATAGCTTACCCGCTATTACAAAACACTAAATCAGAAGGACGACTGCTATACAGTCTACCCTTTTGGGGATTATCCTATTTTAGTGATAGCCTATGCAATTGTGTTATATGTGCGTGTTTGCCTGTGCAATTTCTCTAAGAAGCAATACATGTTTTGGTCGCTGCACTTAGGTTACTTCGTTTTGGGTATTTATACATATTTATCTAGACGAATTAGATTGATTATTTCATTACTATGGTCAGAAGCCTGTATCTACCCGTGGATTGTAAACGAAAGGCTGAAAATACAAAGATTAATAGCTAGGATGTCACTTAAGGAGAGCACATTTATTTATCAGAATATAGTGTCCGTGAACGGCTGATGTTGACAGCCTTACACTGTCCTCCCATACCTATTAACAGTGTAATTTGAAACCATTGCCAAAGCCAATTAATCGTTTTTTTTTTAAGAGTAACCATTGAGTTTCCTGCCGGCTCTTCTCCATAGGAATCAACGAATTTTTATTTATTTTCATTAAAGTCTACTTTTTTTTTCTCTCTACGCAAAATGATAGTTGTAATGTTAATATTTTTGGTGTTAATAAATAAATTACAAATTAATTGGAACCGTGCAACTAGCTTCTGACGTTTCATAAGCGCCCATGTAGGTTATAAATATCGATTTGATCATAAACACCGAGGTGTTCTTTGTACGGAGGCCTAAACCAGGATAGGTAAATCATATTATATCATATTAAAATATTTTATTTCACATTATATGCGAAATAAAATATTTTACCAGCGGTAGCTTTCCCGTTAGCCATGGCGACGGGACAATGCGGCTTAAAATTCTCTTCGAAAGACATGCCTTTTGATATAACTTAAAACAGAAATCTAATTCAATAAGGGAATTTCAAATTTTGTTAAAGCTACTAAGAGAGTGCATATGTACATATATGCGAAGTTTTAATAACGTTTACTGTTTACTAACAAAAAAAAAAAAAACGAATAAAGATACTTTTTGAGCGAATTTAGAAGCTCTATAAGCATATATCAAGTACATTGCATTTAATTACATTACATAATTTCTATGACGATTAATTAAGATATTTATAGATGACTACGAGTAACTGATTGACTGTCTCGTTGTTGTAGTAAGTTTATTCTACAAATTAGCATCTGCATATTGTGTCGCCTCCCGTCAACCGCCCGAGCTATTTCGCTTGGTTTTCGCCTAGCGTTTTTACCGACTTTTTATATTTTGGCCTAGCTCCTAAGGGTTTCAGCGTGATGTTAAATAGTAACCTTTCTCAAGAAAATAAAATGCAAAGTGCATTTTTCAAATGTAACTGATAATACCAACGATTAGTGTGTTCAAACAAAGAAACAAACTCTTCAGCTATATTACAAGCGCCAGTAAAGAAACAAATCGACAGCTGTGCTGATTTTTAACATATCTATATAACGGGCGAATTACACGTGTTTTTATTGTACATCGCTGTCTACCCATTTCTGAAACACAGACGTGAGATTATGACATGAAATTTCTATAAAAGGTTAGAACCCAATAGATAACTTTAAAATATCATCTTCTCTGTTATCTTCAAATTTGACACAATTGAGAGAAACAGAACGATGTTTAGCTAACGTACATTAAAAAAACTTAGCGTTAAACGCATTAAGCGATTTGTCGTATAATCAGGCTTTACTATTTACTTTTTACCTATCAAATATTAAAATGGTCCAATATCAAATATTAAAATGGTCCAATGGTTCATGAAGGCATAACCAACGGATCAAAGTGAACGAACTGGTCTGATTGATATTAGCACTCATAAAACTCGTAATAAACATTCACAGTTCGAGAGCCAGTAAATGCATTAAATCTACTTGACCTAATCAGCAAGGGTGAGCACAGTTCTCAACAGTATTGTCGCAGTATTCCTCGACACGATTACGTATTCCCGGTCCGTATTTGTTTGTTATTATTACGTGTTGCTAAGTAAAATCAAATGACATTTCGGGAACCAATGAAAATCAACACCGTGTTTCAAACTCCATAGCAACGTGATGAAGTATTTAACGTGTTAAAAGTCAAAGTTTATTTAAGAAAAGACCTCCCTCTACCTTTTGGAGCATTTACTTAGTTGCGAACAAGCATAATGAAAAGGCGAATGAACGCAAAACTTTCTAGACGAATGTTTTCGTGTGGATTCATTTTAAGAAATTTTATATGTTTGCATTAAGGCTTCCTTATGCTTTGGCCATTTCTGAAGAAGGCATCTAACGTTAATTTTGAATGATTATGAGGGCTTTTAAAAGATAGTCTATCTATATAAATACCTATGGATATGATAGATGGTGGGGCCCTATGTTCAGCAGTGGACGTCTTTCGACTGAAATGCTGATGATGATGATTAATACAAGATGGAGCAAAAACTTTTGGCCCCTTTTTACAAATATTGCGCGGATGGAGGAGTATGAAATTTGCCACAGTTAAACGTTACCCCCCTCACCGAGGAGGCCTGTGTCCCAGCAGTGGGAACGTAATAGCCTGATTATGTATGTTATGTGAACTTCAATATCGTGAAAACTTTGTCCCCGTCTTACGAATATTGCGCTGACGGGGGAGTATGAAATTTGGCACAGTTGAAGTTTAAATGGAGGAGTGCAGAAAGCTAATGTTTTTATATCTTAACTAGCTTTTGCCAGCGGCTTCGCCCGCGTATTATACGTACAATCCTTCCTTTTAAATCGGTTTATCTATTTAAAAAAACGCATCAAAATCCGTAGCGTAGTATTAAAGATCTAAGCATACATAGAGAGAGACGGCGGGAAGCGACTTTGTTTTATACTATGTAGTTATAATAAATACGTGAAACAAAAAGTTAGTTACCCTGTTATGAATATTGCGCGGATGGAGGAATATTCAATTTGGCACAGATGAATTTTATGTGGAGAAGGAGTGCAGAAGCTAATACTTTCTTATAATAATGCATTCGAAATACATTTAGTATTTAATGATATTAAGGCTATTTCTATTATCGATAATTTTCCGTTGTGAATCGATCAGTGACCTGATACTTTCCAAAATCATGGGTATTCAAGCAAAGGCACAGCAGCGCCGCAGCGCCGCAGCGCATTCGCAAAGTTGAGTTGCGTATTCTTTCGGCATTACAGTAAATATAATGCCCGCAAAAACACAGCGACGAGTTTCTGGGGAGTTTACTTACGCTAGTTTTGCTTCCCTGATTTTAAACTAGATTGCGTATCCTCAAATTTAAACAATTCATTGGGATTTCGAAACAATCGTCCAAAAATTCTAGAAATGAGATAAGCCAAGGCACATTTCGATATAACAATGCCTGTTTACAATATGTAGTTGAAGACAATAAAAATAAATTGCATTTCATTTCATTATATCTTTATATTAAATACGTGGAACAAAAACTTTGTCCCCCTTTTACGAGTATTGCGCTGACGTAGGAGTATAAAATTTGGCACAGTTAAAAATTTTATGGAGAAGCGGTGCAGGAAGCTAATGTTTTATATCTTTAATTTAATACGTGAACCAAAAACTTAGTCCCCCTTTTACGAATATTGCGCTGTTGGAGGAGTATGAAATTTGGCACAATTAAAGTATATGTGGTGAAGCCGTGCAGGAAGCTAATGTTTTTATATCTTTAATTAAATACGTGAAACAAAAACTTTGTCCCCCATTTACGAATATTGCGCTGACGGAGGAGTATAAAATAAGGCACAGTTAAAGGTTTTATGGAGAGGAGTGCAGAAAGCTAATGTTTTTTTAAATCTATAATTAAATACGTGAAGCAAAAACTTTGTCCCCGTCTTACGAATATTGCGCTGAATTTTATATAGAGAAGGAGTGCAGAAGCTAATACTTTGTTATAATAATGCATTCGAAATACATTAAGTGTTTAATGATATTAAGGCTATTTCTTTTATCGATAATTTTCCGTTGTGAATCGATCAGTAACCTGATACTTTCCAAAATCATGGATATTCAAGCAAAGGCACAGCAGCGCCGCAGCGCCGCAGCGCATTCGCAAAGTTGAGTTGCGTATTCTATCGGCATTACAGTAAATATTATGCCCGCAAAAACACAGCGACGATTTTCTTGGGGATTTACCGCCCCAGTTTTGTTTCGGAGATTTTATACTAGATTGTGCTAAATGCGCTGGCTTAATGTATACTCAAATTCAAACAATTAATTTGGATTTCGAAACAATCCACCAAAAATTCTAGTAATGAGACAAGCAACGGCACATTTCGACATAACAATGCCTGTTTACAAGATGTAGTTGAAGACAATAACATCATAGTAATTTATAACAAACCACCAACATTAAACACTTAGATCGCAATTAACCTTTTGTACTTTAACTTAACTAAAAATCAGTTTGTTTTCTATTTCGTGATTGTAGTGTAAGATCCCACGATAAAAGTGATGAGCTCAATGACCCATTTCTAAGTTTCATTCATTAGGAACTTCTCACGCATACAATAGCCTTCGAAAATGTCCCTTTGTGCAGCGACCAAAACTGTAGAAAGCTTTATTATATATTACTTACTATATTATCAATCTGTCGGTCTATTCTATAATGAAAACTTAGGTGAAGTGACATTTTTGTAGATCAGACCGGCTGAACCCTTTCCCACCTTTTCAATCCGTAACCTTCATATTTCAGGTACGAGATGTTGATTGGATACCCGCCGTTCTGTTCGGAGTCGCCGCAGGAGACGTACCGGAAGGTGATGTCATGGCGGGAGTCGCTGACCTTCCCCCCAGAGATACCCATCAGCGAGGAGGCGAGGGAGACTATCATGCGCTTCTGTTCTGAACCTGATCGCAGGTGAGCCTTCGAACAAACCTACTGCCACAGTTAGCAGCACGTAGTAGGAAGGTAACCGTTATAGCCCGAATGATTGACAAACAATGGACAGGGTCATATTGGTCGCAGAACGGTTCACCAATCCGACCGAAAGGTTCTGGACTGACGGCGTACCGAAAGGCATAGCATTTCAGCGCCTCCCACAAGACAAGAAGGTCCGTAACCTTTGCGAGAAGCACAGTCCCTGTCGTTGTGGTGACGTGATGACTGGGGAAGGCCAAAGGCCAGTAGCAATAGACGTATTTCGTATTAATTGACGTACCTGCCCTACTCATTGTCAGATGAGATACGCTACAGACAAACGTTTTCATATCTACCGAACAGGCCGATGGTGCCCAATGTTTATGAAAATGCGCTACTAATCAAATCAAAATATGAATTTTGAAATCAGGGGGGTTGATTTATGCTAATACACAATCTTTTTTATTGCCGATCAAAAGCATAGATGTGAATTTTCATATCTGACATTAAAATGATAGGTTTCTCATACAAACTTTCATCCCCTAATATCACCGCCGCACCTCGGGTACGATCACGTGATTTGGGAGACAAAAACTAGCCTATGTTGTTCTGCAGTAGGCCATCTATGTTCTAGCCAATTTTATTTGAAATCTGTTCTGTGGTTAAGTTAAAAATGTAGCAGAGGTACTCGCAAATGTGTAATATTAAGTATGCATACTTTATATTAGATTCAGTTAACTATTGTAAACCGCGTTGGCCGGGTGTATCTAAACAATTAATAAAAATTTTAAGACCAAGAACAGTTTGAGTATGGACTTATAAGTAGTGTGGAACATAAATGTTTGTTTCTCGTCAAACTTTCCGACAATTCAGGCGATACGTTATTTTATGAGCAGTGGTGGCCCAGTGGTAACAGCCGTCATTAGGTCGTAGGTACTGACCCAGACAACCGCTTTATTTTGTGTAAATAATTTCATCACCTCTGCTCTCAAAACGGTGAAGGAAAACATCGTGAGGAAACCGGCATGTCTTAGGGGCCGTTCAAG
Organism: Aporophyla nigra; assembly: GCA_947507805.1. NCBI lineage: Eukaryota > Metazoa > Arthropoda > Insecta > Lepidoptera > Noctuidae > Aporophyla > Aporophyla nigra. The sequence continues at coordinate 2,198,720 of OX382291.1, read as the reverse complement.
TATTACGTAAGCACTAGGGGGCGGGGAGGTCTTTGATTTTCTTATTTTTGATGACATGGGGGGTCGGGGGGTTTAGATGGTGATTACGTCAGCAGTAGTTATTTACTTTTTACACATATGGCAACCTACACATTATCTATTTTTGAAAATGAAACGCATTTTCGAGCTTTGCTTACTTTTGCTGACAAGGGGGGTGGGGGAGTAAAAAATTGTAATAAATGTGCTTACGTAATACTTGAACGGCCCCTTAGAACCAAAAATTCATGTGACATCAATCAACCCGCACTGTGCTCGCGTGGTGTATTCTGGCCCACTTCCTCTGATAGAGAGGAGGTTTTTGTCCCAACAGTAGGAATATTATACGCTGATTGTGTTAAGTTATGAAGTTCCGCTAACAAATCTGTACATAACATTCCATTAAATGATTTACCTATGTATCTATTCCAGATTGGGTTCCCAGCGCGGCATCGAGGACGTGAAGTCCGTGTCGTTCTTCCGCGGCGTGGACTGGAGCCACGTGCGGGAGCGACCCGCCGCCATCTCGGTAGAGGTCCGCTCCATAGACGACACCTCCAACTTCGACGACTTCCCTGACGTCAAGCTCGAAATACGTGAGTCTAGTAACAGCCCGACTTTGTACTTGCCAACTCTCTTTTATGTAGGTATGTGGGTGGCTAGCAGGCGGCTCTGGTGGTGGTGAGTATGGTCTGTGTCTAAAGTCACCATCCTCCTGCCTTATTGCCATTTATTTGGTGTCGGTGCAACATGTCTTTTCTTCCGTACTTCGGTAGTCTTTCTAACCATATCATCATCCACACAGTCCTTCCGTCGTTTCTTTAGTCTTCCCATCCTCTTATATCCATCGACATTCATACTCAAAACTTTTCTCACGACTCTTTTCTCATTTCTCCGTATCACATGCCCATACCACTACAATCGATTTCCTCACAACTTTTCAGTTACCGGTGCCATTTTCATACTTCCTCTTATGTACTAAACATTCGTATAATATACACACCGCTCTTAACATTCTCATCTCAGATGAATGGAATTACCTTTCATTCACCCCTTTTGTGGTCCAACATTTCGACAAAGCAAGTCTGCCATCTTGTTTTATATATTTTCCCCTTAAGTTTAAGAGTAACGCGGGTCGCAGTGGGAGATTATTCCCGGCTCCTGACTCCTGCCGCAATTTTATCCGACCAGTATCAATTCAGTGCTTTAAGTGTCCGATCATTCTAGAGAATGGGCAGCAGCGTTCTCTATGCATTTTACCACCATACTGCGATCGTCATCCCGCCTGCCAAGCGTGGCGATTATGGCAAAGCCCTCCAAATCGGGGGAGGCCTAAGTCCAGTGTACTTACCTGGGTTTGCCAATTTGTTGCGCCACTTACTAATCGTGTGCTTTGATTTCATTATTTGAATATTTAAACCCGAAATTCCAATTTAAAGTAATGTTACAAGTTGATTTTCGTTCGACAACTGATGTTAATTTTGTAAACTGAATTTTGGTCAACGACAATCTTATCATGTTATTCCAACCATAATTGTTTGAAGGACAGTGAGATATAGAGGGTTAAGACTAACTTAATACAAGTGCCAATGTGTTATTTATTTCTTTAAATTTGTGATTGTGTAAGAATTTATACTGAACAGGGTTTTTTTACACTTTCATCAAATACTTTTGGAACAAATCATGAACATCTGTAAAAGTAATGGCATTAGATTATTCTATCCCAAAGGTAAGGGTGTCATACGTGGTTCTTTGACAGTTAATTCTTTGAAGATGACAGAGGCGAAATGATGTTTTAAATATGTTGTGTAGTCCTTAGTGATTTGTGGTGCAGGTACCTTGGTACTAGGCGGAGACTGACTTGCAAAGTTTGTTAAAGATATGTATCGAGTTTATGTAACGCGTTACAGTAGACAGTGCATCCAGCCGAGCCGTTCGGTATGAGCATTGCGAGCGCGTATTTACAAACAAATCAGTGCAGGTTGACACGTCGTTGCAAGCACGACGTATTTCGTTTGACTCTCTTTATTAAAATAATAAATATGTTTTTCTAAAGTTAATCCACACATAACCTCTACGTCCGCAATTCTGAATAAAAATAGAGCACGCTTCAGTCAAGTGCTCGTAAGGATCCCTACGAGCACTAAAGGTGGTAAACCTTTAGTGTATCGCCATTTCGTATTCAAGCTCGCGTCGAAAGGTTCATTACAAACAAATGTTGCAAGACAGTCTCCTCCTCCAGGCTGGTGTGTCATCCCAGCGGACCTACAGCTGTGACCCTGCCGTAACTATTATGAACATTGCGTACATTGTTGCAGCATCAGCGCCAATCCCACAAGACGGCGAGGTGGCATACAAAGACTGGGTGTTCATCAACTACACGTTCAAGAGGTTCGAGGGGCTGACCCAGCGCGGCACGCCCACCAAGAAGTGAACGGCCCCACGTGACACTGCTTTCAGTCTAAACTGCCCCGCTACCTAGCCTTGCCAAGCAATATAGATGTTAATGTTCCGTCAGGCCAACGGTAGAAGCGCTAGCAGGCTCCAATACTATCTGCTATTTAATAACTTAATTAATATTATTAATTCTCGGTAGGGACGTCTCCACTGTTGCTCTCGTAGTACATAGATAAGGGAGATCCATCGGTAGCAATCTCTCTCTCTTCCTTAACTTTAAGATCTCGAGTTAGACATCTCCCTTTATTCTAAGATCGTAAGCAGTACATCGCTAGGTAGATCTACCCGGCTTTTTCGTTCGAAGACTATATTGCAATAAAAAAGTGCGATTATTTCATAATGTTACATGTATGATACGGCGTAGATTTAAAGATATAAGTCTCGTGTGCCTACCTCTATTTGTGCCTCCCTCTGCATGTACCTGCGACACTTTAGTCTGAAAGCAGTTCGCAGTAGTAGATGGTGACGCTCACTACCTGTGATCATCGTTTCACTGCCAGAGTGTACACCGACGAGCTTGTGTGTGAACTGACCCGCGTACCTGTCCCGACCACTCGGCCGCGACGCGACCATCTCCCACGTTTGAAAGCCAACGTTATTGACAAATGGAAATTCGATCAATTATTTTTAACTTCGCCTCTAATGGTTTGTTCAGTCACTAAGATATTTACACGCAGAGAGACTAACCTATAAGTTGTTGTGTTGTTGCTCAACCACACATGTATTTGACATTGCATTCTCGCACTGAAACTATGTTTTGAAATGTATATATTGCTCTTAGACTTTTTCGCAAATAATATCTTGACTTTCGAATTTTCCACTTGCCACGTCATCGTAACTATCCTATAACTAGAACCCCGAGATAGGCAATACAAATAGGACCGCTGTAACAGATTATGTATATTTTATTTACTTACGAACGCAAAAACAACGTTAAAATATTTTGGTGTAACAAATGTACAGAGCGTAGGGCTAGGATAACATTGGATATTGATATTTTTAAAGTTATAGTATTAAAGAAACCAAATAATTAATGTGAAAGAGAATACGTTAAAACGAGAGTGATCTATTTTGTTCGGAGCTCTTGCTATATTTGACCATTATATTTGATGATACGCTTATTTTATTGTCTTTCTCGGTTTCAAATTCGTAGATATGATAGTGTCTCAATATTCTAGTGGTTTGATAAGATTCGATAAATGTTAGTTATATCGATATCGATATTATGCAATATGTCCCTTGTATAATGGACCTTATAGTGTAATTGACCAAAACTGCCATTTATCGCGTGTCGCAGCATTATGGAATTGCGAACACCACGTTAACAAATTTTAATCTGACTTGTATTACGCTATAAATCTTATTTATGTGACTATTTTTTGAAAATTATCTTATTATATCGATTAAAGGCTAACTCTAAGTGCCGACTATTAGGGAACAGCTAGACCGCCCGCGTTTCTGGGTGAAAATGAAGTGATCGATGTTAATTCTAAAATTAGTTAATTCTATGTCAGTTTATTGCGTTATTTATACGATATCGCCATTATGTTATTTGTTTTGAGGGTCAATGGATAGTGTGCTCTATTCATTATTAAAATTGTGTAAACTTTTTTCGATGACTTGCGTGAAGCGTGTTAACTATGCGGTACCCGCGGTATCAGGTTGCTCATCTGCTACAATGTCTAAAGTGAGGTGCTGTGATTAATTAATTGACCAAAATGACGGCACCCGATTGCAGAGGTTTCCGGACACCAGCGGGAAGTATGGAGATGTTTTGGTGAATAGTGTTGTTTACTGATGAAAAGTTGGTGTCGGAGTATTTGTGAATGAATTGCCAACGTTTAGTGGCACTCCTTCAGCCACGTCTTGCCTTAACTTTTTGGCTAGCTGCGTGAGGCACGCAACACATATGCAAGCAATTAAGAATGCACTCTGTAACCTCAAATTCTTGTACCCAAAATTGTTTAAGTTGGTTAAGGTCGATGCGCTAAGGTAGCCCGCATAATTTTTATTTTCTTCCGTTTTTTGCATTTTGCAGGTTATATGTTGATTTGCGACCGTAACAAATATGGATTTTCAGAATTATAATCACTACAATCAGCAATACAACTAAATGGACACAAATGTCCTGATTTCATGAAATAGCCATTTAATAAGGTAATATGAACTAAGAAAGATGTATTGATGATTTTTACGATTATAATTCCATAAATAAATATTTGTTACGGCTGCGAATCATATTTAGATTAACTTACGTGAAAATAGCAAAAAAAAAAAAACGGAAGTTAATTTGAATTTTACGATGTACCCTGACGCTTTCTTCTTAATAACTGTTAACCTGCAATAACATACACAGTCTTTCTATATCATATAATTGTAAAAAAAGTATCATAATTAGAAACTTGAACAAACAGTATGGGGCGAGTTTAAGGTAAATTTTGTAACGGAGAACCGAGACCTAATAAATCATGACCTTAATTTTGACGAATCACAAACTGCTTCCTTAGTATTTGGGAATATGACTTCAGTTTTATCTTACAAGTATCTTGCCAAAAACTCGCCCTATATTCCCAAGACCCACTGGGCATTTTAAGCTTATAACACTTGGCTGTTATTTTATATACTCATTATCATCGAAAACACTCGTATGTTATACTTTATGTATGCTATTCCTCTCTCCATTTTATGTAGCGCCATTATAGGTTACTATAAAAACCGTTTTTAAATTTTAAAATGCGATTTGTATGATATTATTATCGTGTGACTCATACAATTCTTTAAAATTACTCCGTCGATATATTACTCTCAATTATTTATTTCTACGTATCAGGAATACTTTCCTCTCTCTTCTCTTTCTCTCTCTCTCTTATAACTGGACAGGGAAATTAAATACTAACCTATTTATATTTATACAAATGAATAAAAAAAAGTATATTAAAAAAAGTATATTTTAAAGGCCGCGTTCAATGCATTTGCAATAGAATTCCGTCCATAATTATGTTACTATAGTGAAATGTATTTTACCAAAATATGGATATATTTACCTTATAATAGTAGTTGGCGTCGTATGCACACACTGCTACTTTGATACCTTTCTTATCTATTGTTTTATTGGGGCTTTAATTAGCTTGCTTCCTTATACTCAAAATTAGCACTGACAATATAAAATTACAAAACGTAATTAACTAAAAATATTCCGCAAATTTTGACGTGAATGCGTTCGATTAGGGAAGTATACTCACCAAAATAAGGTCTGTGAAATGTCTCCCAACGTATTCATGTAAAAATTATCAGATAGTAAGACGCCGCCTTCTGTACATTTACCTTGCAACCATTCTTATGAATATAATATTGATAGTATGTGCAAAATTAGCTTTATACGAGAGAGGCTGGTATTCCTGATTGTAACTCTTTCTGTACCTGTAGGAAGCAATCCTTTATACTTCGTGTCTTTTATACACCGTGACATTTTAATAGTCTTACAACGGCAGCCCACTTCATGTATCCAATAACTACTACACATCCATAAGAAAAAAATTAACATTTGAATAACTAAAAAATTAACATAACATTGTGATGACGCATGACGAAGTTTGAAATCGATATTTTGTCTCGTGGAAAATGGAGATGGAATGATCTAGTCGACTTGTGCGCTTGTTCTCTACCGTCTGATACGTAAACATTAACATGGAGTTTCATAATTCTAATGCATTATTTATTTTTCTTAGTACCTATTATCTTAATTAATGGTAACAATTTTTTAATCACGCTTAGAGGTATATTATGTCGGATACATTGAGTGGATAACCTTTGAAAGACGACTGAAATGTCACGGTGTATAATGCTATGTTACCGGCAATTGAATTAAGGGATTTGATACATTTCCTGACTACATAATATATTTAAAAAAAAGAAATTGACCTAATAATGGCCGATATACATTATCTAGCTGGTAGAAAATGTTAAAAAAAATTCTAATACCTCATTTTAAAATTTGCCGGTATAATTATATTAATTAATAACCTTCTATTTACCGCGGAAAATTTACTATAAGGACGATTTTAAAACTACATAAAATTATTAATAAAAATATCTCAAAATTTAGATTTTCTATAATTCCGTAACTGAGCTAGAGTTTGTCTTGATAATGCGATCTACGCGCGTTACGAGTTGCACGTTTGAATTCGTCGCATACGGCGCGTACTCCCGAGTTCACTTTAATTGCGTAACACACTATGAATCACTACCTGTATCATTTTGAAGGATATTAACATGAAAGGCATTCCTTCTGTGGTACTTGTAACCATCTCGACTTAACGCATCGGCCGCATTTGGCGTTCCGATTGGCTCTTCATGAATTCAGGGCCAATAGGAGCGCCTAACGCGGTCGATGCGTTAAATCAAGATGGTTACCGGAAACTCACACTACACACTCTGTTACTCAATTAGACCGTAGTATTCCAGACACCAATCTACATGGCCTGCACCTGATGTGACCAAGATTATGTCTGGACTTAAATAGAGGCTGTGACCTCTGAGTTTGTTTCAGTCTTTCTTCTCATATAGGAAACGCCGACCTCATCTAGTTTTAATAATATGATTGACGTGTAAAAGTTTTGTAAAAACCTACTTACAGAAATAAAATCAATCAGTCAATTATCATGCACTGAGAACAAAGCTAATCCAAATGTGTTTTACCAGTCGCGAGAACGATTAAAAACAAAACTAGGGGAGAAAAGACACTCGTAGCGTTTTGTAAGAGGGCGCGTAAACCGCCTTACCAGGACAGGCACCTGCTGTCATTGAATTTATGGAGTCCCACGAAGTACAACGTGCGAACAAGTTGCTTCCATTATATCATAGCACTCAAACTATACGCAACAGTTTACCATATACACGAGTATTGAATTTTATACAATGATACGATAAACATTATATTAACTAGTAATAAGAATATTCTTGGAAATAGGAGGAACGCAAACAGAACCACATGGCTTGCCAATTTGGATTACTTAAGACAATAAAAAAAAAATACATTGATAAATACCTGTTGGCTATCATGTAACATCGTAAGATCGAGAAGAGCAGTGGTGGCCAAGTGGTCTCGACCCCGATTCACGAGTTGTAGGTCGTGGGTTCGAACCCAGGCAGGCGCTAACTCTGTGTTAATTATTTCATCACCACTCTTCTCAAAATGGTGAAGGAAAACATCGTGAGAAAACCGACAAGTCCCAAAATAAAAAAAAAACGAAAACTTGTGACATCTACCACCTCGCACTTGGCCCGAGTGGTGGATTATAGCCCACTCCCTTTGTGTCCCAGTAGTGGGAATAATATAGACCAATTATGATGAACATAGTAAGATTATATGGCCTTATAATACGCGTAACCTAGCTGAAATAGACGTGCGTTCAATCTGTACTGCCTTTGGCAGTCACTATCAGAAACCAATGAACAACTAAAACTTGACGAAATGCCAGCCATTATTTTGCGTTCTTCTTAAATGGTTTTTACGTGAGAGATATTTCATATCTATAGTTCTCAACCTCTTTGCGTAGAGATATAAACTTAATTACTTACTCTGTAAATATAACAGGCCCAAAGGCGCTCTGGAATCAGACTCCTGAAATATAAACAAATAATTGAAAAATAAATCTCCTGACTTCGATGACACGCGTTACGAATTCCACACATTGCTTCTCGCAAGACGATAAACATTGACAATTATATTTATAAAGCTTTTTATTTTTACGCAGATCCTATTTAACGCTTGTAGTATATGCCTATATTTTGATGTTATTTGTCATGATTATTTTGTACATTCATGGTGTTTGTAGCACTCAATGTGTGGAACTCTCAGTAACACTCTGTCACCGCTTCAAACAGAACACTTTAGCACGGAACAGACTATACACAAAACAATAGCCTTCTGATCGGCTACTACAGCCATGTCACTATTGTTTTGAGCGATTAAAGGCTCACTGATCATATACGTAAGGTACACAATTCTATAGCCGCGCGCTGTTCTAGTACACCAGCATAGACAGCTTCAGTGCTAGGCTCGTCACACACAGATAGCGACTACTTGTACCGGAGATTATAGAATATTTATAAGAATAGGTGTATTTTTGTGTCTATTTAAAACAATTAGAAATTTTCTGACTACTGCGACAGGTCGCGATCAATTCGTACTAAGATAATGAATAAAACTGAAAATAAATATCATATAATATTTTTGCACTAACATAGGAAGCACATTATAATTCTCATTACGTAATATTAACTTGTACAAACTGACAAATTCTCTTTTTTATAGATATTATTAAATAGTACAACTTAGTTGCACACTACAACTGAACGATGTTTGTATCTAGACGATGCAGTACATCGTACTCTGAACTCGTACGTTCTGATAGTGCGGTACTGGTCACTACGACGTTTGTCGTAACGTGATATCACATCGTTTGTTGCAAATCCCTTTCCGCTTAGATTTATATTTGTTTGGGAAATATTCTCTCTCGGATTTGTCGAACGTGATGCGATCCATCAGATCTTCTATGAAGAGTCTGTTCCTTGATAAAGACTGCTCATCTGTTTGTGATGATGCCAGACGACTGACAACAATACGTTCGGACAAGTCGCGAGCTAGCGGAGGGTGCGTATCTCCCAACCACAGTTTTCTTGTCGATTTTCGCATCTAACGCCTGACTCAATCAGTTAGCCTTGGAACTTAGCATAGTACTAATATGACAAGTTTGGTGTTGTATAATTTTAATGTTAGCGATTTTGTATCATTTTCGATTCAATGTGTGTCGAATTAGTTGACACATTGGCTGCAGAAAACCCACAACATCGCTTGAACTGAACCTAGTGTGTCGATGACGACGGGCTCTCCGTGACGTGCGTAGTGTGGCACTGTGCGGGCTGTTTGAACGGGCGCCACTTGCACCGCGATACCGACTTCATACTATCGTTGAACTCCGTATCTACCAACATTAATTACAATCGGGTCCACCACGAACCGTAAGAACACCACCGAATTGCCAGTCACTGTATAGAACTAAGGTATATCTCCCATCAATGTAATTGATGACGTCCGGCCATGATCAACACGTCTTGTCCTCTAGGAGAGTTGCTCACATTTGCCAAAATTATTCTGTCAATTATTTAAACCTCGGTTCATTATGCTTACTTACATTCGTGTTAGCAAGTTCTATTTTACTTAAATGTATTAATATTTCTCATCCGCATAGAGGCTATAAGTAAGCGAGTCTCGGAGACTTGCACGTCATACAGTGCGCACCGTTCACGCGAATAGCCCATTAGTGATGTAGTTTTTAACTCCATTAAATTTAGTTCAATTATTTCGTTTTCGTCATTAATTCATATTAATTTAAATGTAATTTTATTATTTAATTTTACTCGTTTGTGTACACAAACACACATCACAGCTGAGAGCGATCGGTTCGCTCAATTGCGCTAAATGAAGTTCATGAAGTCTTCGTATTTATATTGTAATCAATGGATTACTCCTAATTTATTGACGAAACATTAAGATGATAGTTATTATTATTTTGTTTAAACTTTCTCAGTACCGTAATTTGGTCCTACTTTGCTCCAATATTTGCTCCAAATGTTAAAAATTATGAATATTTTTAAAACAATTAAAATTTACTTGATGTATAAAGAAATAAAACTTATTTGACATGTATTTATAGGGAAATGGATATTATGAAGTATATTATGAATTTATTTTTGACAAATAATAATGAGCAAAATTACCCATGTTGTTGGTTATCTTTGCTCCTTCACTTAGTTTCTATGTAATCTCCATTGTTAAAGCAGTTGCGGAAAATGAATGCTTTCCTAATTCAAACTGCTCCAGTTATAATATGTTCTGTTATTATGGATGATATAAATTGATGAGATATATGGATATGATATGAGATATTCACAATTTATAATATCACAATGAATTCTTGCAAAATTTTCAACGCAGAATAGGCGAAAACATTTTTAAAAACAGGAGCATAATTACCCGTAGAGGAGCAAAGTAGGACCAAATTACGGTACTGATATCAATAGAAATGTGTTTATTTAGCGGTAATTTGTTGCTAACCGAAAAGCTGCGTTCTCTTTCATACAAATGCATATAAAAATGTGATGTGTTCGATATTTTTCAGTCAACAAACGTAATTCGCTGATATTTGCGTGTGTTGGTGAGAACAATAATAATTAATAGATACGTGTTCTATGCTACGAATGAGAATAGTATCATATGACAGTGACGCGGCACGCTTAGTTACCTTTATGCAATACGTAGTCTTAAATGCATTATATGCGTGTAGAGAGAAAATATTAAAAAAACTGACTTTAATGTTAATAATTGTAGCATGTTACACGTGTCGCCTCACTAATATATTTTGACAAAATTGTGACAGTATCAGATTAAGATACAGCTGATGTTTTTATCATAAAATGTTGTTTTATTATTGTGATTTATAGAGCGTCGTATAGCATCGCGCGCGGAACTGCGCACGCGGGCAAATAAATCATAGCTATTCGCTTTGTTATTGTTGTTCGAAATAATGATAATAAAAAATAATTATGAATTATTTAATTTCTTTAATTGTAAGTCTTTAAAGTATTTTGTTTAATACTTTTATTGTTTCTTCCATGTGATTTAAGAAAGTGGCAATACGATTAAGCATTAAAGCGATATGAACTTTGATTCATCTTTTATTTTTCTTTACCCAAATAAACCCTTTTCTTTACCGTTGTGAGAAGGTGCAAGAGTATTTTGCACGGTTATGAGACACGTCATCATAGCCCGATCGTCATCATCATCATTGGCAGCTTTGTTCCAACCACTCCTGAGTAGTATTGTCCAGTTCCTCGTCATATTATTTCTTAGGAGCTTTGGTGGCCTAGTGATAACGGCCATGACAAACGAGTTGTAGGCATAGTAGCTAAGTGTGTTAATTATTTCATCACCACTGCTTTTAAAACGGTGAAGGAAAACATCGCGAGTCAAAAGGCATGTCTTAGATCTAGAAGTGGTAGTAAGTGGTCCTGGTGACTTACGGTGCGACATGGAGGCACAGCAAACAGCCTGTGCTCTCTGCCGCAGCAGTAATTGTCTGGGACAAAGAAGTGAACCAGCACCGCATGCAGATCAGGTGCGTCTATAGTGCTGCGGAGCGTCTTACAGGCTATGGTGAGCTGCACCCTAATTGCGAAACGCACAATTTATTAGAATCTGAATGGGATTGAAGATTATTTCTAAACCATTGCGTCATTTGTTCGAATAAATTGTGGCTCAGCAACGTAAATAACGCAATGAATGTTGTTTAACTATGAATATTAAACCAATTCCTACCGATAAAAAGTTCCACAATTACCCCTCTGGTCTCTTACACGTCTTAACTCTTATCCGAGGCATACCTACCAGTAGAATTTCGGTCGGTTAGGTATGCAATCCAACCAGTTCCTGTTTTGTTTTTTCTTGTCACCTACCAGTTAGACTAGGGTAGTTAGTTGCAAGCAGTGTACCTTCCCTGTATACAGTAGCGATCACGAAGGATGTTTTATTAGTCGCTCAACGGGCCTAAGAAATGCGTATACAGCCTATAATCTTCCTACTGCTGGGGCACAGGCATCCTCTCTGTAAGAGGGAGTGGGCCATAATCCACCACGCAGGTTAGGTGCGGGTTGCTAGATGTCACGTCTTCGAACTTTTGGTTCCTCGCAATGATTTCCGCCACCGTTTTGAGAGCAGTGGTGACAGGGCCGTAGCTAGGGGGGGGCATTGTGGGGCAATGCCCTACCTTGAAATCACAATGCCCTACCTTAAAAATACCAAAAACGAAGATAACCTATTAGAATTGGATTGTATGTAGTTTTAGATAAAAAAAATTAGCAATAGGTAGGTATCTAAACTTTTCCGAACATACCATAGTTTGGGACATTCATTTCATATTATAATAATTATTTTCTCTGTGTATAGATGGCATTTGAAGCGCCATCACATGAAGCAATGGGTCTATTTAATTATAATATGCCGATGCAGAGAAAAATTTCAACCGTCTTGTTCGCTTGTTCTTCATCATTGAGGATTTAATAGCTGTCCTTAGATCCATGCTCAAGTTCTGTCACAGAAATTATTTGTCTATGAATAGCTATTGAATTTACATCACTGACCTAGAGGTGATGTTGATTGATTTAGTAGCCCGTGCTTCAGAGCAGATCAATTATGATATACTTAGTCACAAAAATTAAGGGATGTAAAAAAAAAAAACATTTTTGGGTGATTTTCATCAAGTTGTAACTCAGAGGAAAATGATCGTACCGCAAAAAATTAAAAAGCACATTGTTGCACCATGTATTTAGTTTTCAGATACGGCCATGAATTTTTTTTATCATGTTTGGGTCTGGTGAAATAACAAGGACACAAAGAAAAAAAATTTTTTCCAAATTTTTTCTCGTCTTAAAAATGTCTACGGGTTTCAAATTTTTTTTTCCATTGTTTCACTCAAAAGTTCTTTTAGAAAATTTAATGTCCTTTAATTTAACGTATCCAGAATGCCTCTACAATGATTTTTCGCGGAGTTATCGTGAGTCAAAGCAAAAACGTACTTTTTAACTTTGACAATCAATAACTCTGGAAATAATGATTGAAATCGAAGGAGGGTTTTGGGAACAACACAAAATTTTCTATAAGATACAGTAAATGGCTTTTGTTGAAAATATTTTTTTTTAAATTGAAAGCTTTGACTGAAAAAAGACAAAAATTCGCATAATTAAGGATATTTGGATAACTTGGTATAACTTTGGATAAAATGGATGAACGAAGAATAACGTCGGTAATTTTTCAACCTCAAAGTGTCCCCTAAAATCTCTTAAAAATTCAAAGCGCTGCGTTTTTTTTTTTTCATAGTGCCCTGAAGCTTCAAATTCTTTGTTTTTGCAAAAATCACCATTATGAGCAATTTTTCGATTTTGATTAGTTTTTTTTTGTTTTTTTTTTTCTCAAACATTTTTATTTTTTCGATCAATGAGATTGATTTTTCAAGAAATTTGAAAAATGAAAAAAAAGATTACTCATTTTCTCGACCGTTGATGCTGAAATGCGTTGTCGACGATTGCGGAACTGATTAACGATCGTATGGGCGTGCGCAGTAGGATTTCGACGAGCTTCCCGAATAGCTTGAGCATCACACTCGGTAGTGATCCGTTGTCTGCCTTGACCCGGACGACGATCGTAACTTTGAGTCGCGTTAATTCGGGCATAAGCACGACTGACAAAGGACTGGCTCACTCCCATAGAAGCTGGTACTTCCACCTGACTAGCAGTACTACTAGTAGTAGTGACTAGTAGTAGTAGCCCTTTTGTGCCGAAATCCGCGGGGGGTATATCGATTTTTTATTACTGATTTTTTAAAATGAGATTTAAAACTAAGACAGTGGCAGCGGTCAGAAAAAATCGAGTAATTTTTTTTGACAATGATGGAGCATTATAAGACTTTGAAAAAAAAAAACAAAAAATTACTTTTTTTTTAATTTCTTGAAAAATCAATCTCTTTGATCGAAAAAGTAAAGATTTTTGAGAAAAAACATTTTTTTTCATCGAAAAAACGAATAAAAATTGTTCATAATGGTGATTTTTGCAAAAACAAAGAATTTGAAGCTTCGGGGCACTATGAAAAAAAAATCGTAGCCCTTTGAATTTTTCAGGGATTTTAGGGGATACTTTGAGGTTGAAAAATTACCCACGATATCCTTCGTTAATCCATTTTATCCAAAGTTATACCAAGTTATCCAAATATACTTAATTATGCGAATTTTTGTCTTTTTTTCAGTTAAAGCTTTTAAGTTAAAAAAAATTTTTTGACAAAAGCCATTCAGAGTATCTTAAAGAAAATGTTATGCAGTTTCCAAAACCCTCCTTCGATTTTCTATACAATCATTATTTCCAGAGTTATTAATTGTCAAAGTTAAAAAGTACTTTTTTGCTTTGACTGACGATAACTCCGCGGCAAATCATCGTATAGGCATTCTGGATACGTCAAAGTAAAGGGCATTAAATTTTCTAAAAGAACTTATGAGTAAAACAAAGGAAAAAAAAATTAAGACGAGAAAATATTTGTAATTTTTTTTTTTTTTTATTGTTTCGTTATTTCTTCAGACCCAAACATAATAAAAAAATTCATGGCCGTATCTGAAAACTAGATACATGGAGCTACAACGTGCTTTTACACGCTTTATATTAGCTTCACTTGTATGTTTTTTATTTTTTGCTGTACGATCATTTTCCTCGGATTTACAGCTTGTTGAAAATCACCCAAAAATTTGGATTTTTTTTAATATCCCTTAATTTTTGTGACTAGTGTATTTTTTACTTCCGCCCAATGCCAATGCTGCCCTACCTCAAATTCGAGTCTAGCTACAGCCCTGAGTGGTGATGATATAAATAATTGCACAAAGCGCCTGTTCGTGGTCGTAACCACTGGTAGTACTCCAATAAAAGTGTGTCATAACAAAGATTTCAATGGATAATTAAATAATTACTAAGCAGTGGCAGATACATATTAACAATTAGGATTCCTAATTGTTATTGTCCTAATTTAGGAATCGGTCGACATTCACATGGACTTAATAAAATCGCGGGGAGATTATTTAGCGCATTTGGATATGGATTTTCAACCCTCGGTGTTGAACCGATCATTGAGAATCCAGCAAAGTGCAATACGAGTGTCTTATCGCGTCGAAAAAACTAATAGAAATATGGAGAGGAAGTTTATATGAAAATCTGTCAGCTATAAAGCTAGATTCTTCAAATGTTGTATTTATCTAGGTAGACGATTAAAAATAATTTATACCTATATATATATTATTAAACTCAGCGTTTTTGATCATTCCCTCCCAAAGACCTGAAAAAGGGAATGAAGTTGTGTGGAAATTCCTTCATTTTGCAAACTGGATTTTTAACCCTCGGTGTTGAACCGAGCACAGAGAATCCAACAAAACATAACAAACAAAACATAGCATTCAGTTTTCTAGTGTCGGTGCTATTCAGTGCGTGCGCGATATCCAGTGCGCGAAAAATCGTCACTGCAATGTTAATAACGTCCGTGGGATATTGACTTAGTCGGTGAAAAATCTAACGTGGAAGTAACGTAAACGCTGCTGGTCACAGTACTACTTAGGGACCATCCATAAATTACGTCACACAAATTTCATGATTTTTGACCCCCCCCTCCCTAGTGTGACGTCACATATTTTGTATTTTTACATCTAGACATTGATTTTTTTTTTATTTCTTTCACAGTTCATATTTCGTATTTTAATAGTACTTTAAATATGTATATTCAATTTTGAAAGGTGACGTCACAAAATTTAGGGGCCCTCCCACTCCTTGTCACATAATGTCACACTTCGTCGACCCCCTCCCCCCCTTAACGTGTGACGTAATTTATGGATGGCCCTTAACCCTCTTGGTTGGGGTGGCCTGGCTAAGTTACTGCGACCAATTCGACTCGCGCGTGGTCGGTCAAGGTTTCAACCTAACCTATGGACTGTCTAACTATGTACCTTACTGCTCAAATCAGCATTTTTACTGTCCTTTCATTAATTTATTACACTACTTGCATTATTTATTACACTACTTGTATTATTTTATTACACAACTTGTATTTTTGTACTGACATTTTAGAATTAAATAAAAGACTATTAAAAAAAAATCGGTTTGTGTTCTACTCACCAACCCGCACTGGGCCCGCGTGGTGGATTATGGCTTATTCCCTCTCACCGAGAGGAGTTCTGTGTCCCAGCAGTGGGAACATTATAGGCAGGTGATGATGATGACTCATCTGCCTAGCCTTTTCCCTACTATGTTGTGGTCAGCTTAGAGTCTAACCGGATGCAGCTAAATAAAACTATTTTACATGGAGCGACTGCCTATCTGACCTCCACAACCCAGTTACTGGGTAATACAATACTGTCCGCGTGACTTACAGGAACGGTGCATTTTTTCGGGATAAAATATAGCCTATGTTACTTGGTGATAATGTAGCTTTCTATAGATGAAAGAATTTTTAAAATCGGTTCAGTAGTTTTTGAGTTTATCCATTACAAACATATATACAAAAAATCAAATCTTTCCTCTTTAGATTGTTAGTTTAGACTTATATAACTTAAAGTTTGGAGGCTATTTTAGCTATATTTTTATAGGTTTTAAGTATAAAACTTAAAAATATCTCATAATGGTGAGTTTTTTAACTAAAAAAAAAAAAAACATAGTGCAATCCCCGTACGAGGCAACTATCCTTCGAAGCATTTATACCGTTGGGCTTCTATCCGCTAGAGTAGGCAACTATCCCTTTTTTGAGAGGTCTACTAAAGCATTATTTACGCAAAACCTTTATTAATTTTGTTCACAAAACTAGGGTACTGTACTATCATATATCAAAGACCTATGTTTTGATATACCAGGCCACTCAGAAAGTATTGCGAATTTTTTTTTTTTGTATGAGAGACTGGTCAGTTATAAACTATTATAAAATAATGATTATTTATAAGTAAAAATAGGTACGTTCCAATTTCAAAATTTCCCTCCACATGTTTTGCGAGCTAATTATCGTGTCTCAATTGGAAAATGAATTTGCGCCGGGAAAATTTTCGCGCTATGATTTATTACGATTTCAAGTGTCGCCTGAAACCGGACGAATCATACGATAGACTTCAAATTGCATTCATGGATGAAGGTCCTTCCAAGGCAACTGTGTATCGTTGGTGGCAGATCACGCTGCGCCGGGTCGAGCTCCGTCAGGTCTTGGTGGTGGAATGGCGGGACAGGTATCTGCACCCTACCCCTACCCTACCTCGTCACCATCGGGACGGTCTGGCCGGTGCTCGACGACTGGTTTGGAGGAAGCAAATCCCCCGACCATTTAGGGCGACAAGTCTGACAAACCCCTCCGTCCGCCCTAGGCCAGAGGATAGAGGACATCCAAACTATTAACAAACAAAAAAGGGCGATCACTTGCTGCAAAACAATAATTTAGGGATAACAGAAGGCCAATTCTGGGAATTCAAAACGTTGAAAATCTAGTCGCAGTCTCATTTCGGCGACAATCAAATGTTAAAAAAATTGACACTAAGTGTTTTTGATCGATTACTGAGATAAGACTGTGAATGTTCTTAAAATTACAAGAATTGTCCTCTGATGTAGATAAAGATAGAATTGTTTATTTTAGTTAAGTCCGGCGAATCTGTGCAGACATTTACTATATTTTGTTTTACAGAATAGGGCTGTTCGAGCCAAATGATTACATTAAAGAACAAGTGCGAGTCGGACTCGCGCACCGAGGGTTCCGTACAAACCTGCAGGTCATCATCATCATCATTCGTCATCATCGTTTATGAAATGAAATGTTTTTTTTTTAAATTTTTATATTTGTGTTGACTGAATGAAAGGTAAATTGTGGTTTACGATTTATGACGTATTAAAAAAAAACTACTAACTAGATCTCGTTCAAACCAATTTTCGTTGGTAGTTTTCATGGTAATGTACATCATATATTTTTTTTAGTTTTATCATTCCCTTATTTTAGAAGTTACGGGGGGGGGGGACACACATTTTACCACTTTGGAAGTGTCTCTCGCGCAAACTATTCAGTTTAGAAAAAAATGATATTAGAAACCTCAATTTCATTTTTGAAGACCTATCCATAGATACCCCACACGTAAGGGTTTGATGAAATTTTTTTTTTGTGTTTCAGTTCTATGTATGGGGAACCCCAAATATTATTGTTTTAAAAAAAAATGATATTAGAAACCTCAATATCATTTTTGAAGACCTATTCATAGATACCCCACACGTAAGGGTTTGATGAAAAAAAAAATTTTGAGTTTCAGTTCTATGTATGGGGAACCCCAAATATTATTGTTTTTTTTTCTATTTTTGTGTGAAAATCTTAATGCGGTTCACTGAATACATCTACTTACCAAGTTTCAATAGCACAGCTCTTATAGTTTCGGAGAAAAGTGGCTGCGACATACTCGGACAGACAGACAGACAGACAGACAGACAGACAGACATGGCGAATCTATAAGGGTTCCGTTTTTTGCCATTTGGCAACGGAACCCTAAAAATCAAAGAAATATATTCATGACCAGCACTTCGCCCGCGACTATGTCGTCTGCGTGAAAATTGTACCTAGCTCATGTTACTCCAGATTAATGTAGGTTTTCATAAGTGAATATTTTTTTTAATAGGTTCATTTTTTTGAGTTTTCCATTACCTACAAACAGTCAAATTCGCTTTATTATATTAATACCGCTATGAAATAATAGGTTGGGGAAAAAGTTTCTTCGCATTTTTTAAGAAAATTCAAAACATTTTTTAATAAAGTTTATTTACATTTAACTAAAGTATGTAGGTACCATTTTGTTCGATAACTTTTTGCCATCTTGTAGGTAGGGACATGATCCCATTGCTATAGAAATTTTGGGACTTCTGGTCAAAATACCGCGACAAGTGGTTTTGGCAGTCCCCTCGTTATGTTAACCTGACACTACCTAAAGAATTCTGAAGAGACCGAAACAGGTGGAAATCTGAAGGTGCAAGGTCAGGACTATACGGCGGATGCATTAACACCTCCCAGCCAAACTCTCTTAATTTTTGTTGAGTGGCTAAAGATGTGTGAGGTCTAGCGTTATCATGATGAAAAACCACACCCCTTCTGTTGATTAATTCCGGCCGCTTTCTCTCAACTTCTTGCTTTAATCTCATCAGTTGTTCGCAGTAGAGTTCAGAATCGATGGTCCTGCCTGGTGGTAACAGCTCATAATGAATAATGCCCTTCCAATCCCACCACACACACAGCATCACCTTGTTGCGAGTTAACCCGGGTTTCGCCACAGTCTGTGAAGCCTGACCGGCCTTTGACCACGACCTTTTTCGCACGTTCTTGTCATACGTGATCCACTTTTCATCACCAGTTATAAGCTTCTTCAAAAATGGTTCGGTTTCATTACGTCGTAATAAAGAATCACAAATGAGTACACGGTTCATTAGGTTTCTTTCAGTGAGCTCGTGAGGTACCCAAATGTCGAGCTTTTTTTGTACCCAGTTTTTTTCAAATGCGCCATAACTGTTTTGTGGTCAATTTCCAGTTCTTCAGCTACGTCGTAACTACTGGTATGCCGATCTTGCTCCACTTTTTCAAAAATGGCATCCATTTTATCTGTAATAGGGCGACCAGAGCGACGTGCATCTTTGACATCAAAATTTCCGGATTGAAAACGCTTAAACCAAATTTGTGCTACTCTCACAGACACTACACTAGGTCCATAAACATCGCAAATTTTTTTCGCGGCTTGCGTTGCATTTTTACCTTTTTTGTAGTAAAATTTTAAAATGTATCGAATTTCTTCATTAGATTCACTCATCTTGACGGTACGAAAAACAAATGAAAATCACACATTTTCCTAATTTGAATTTGGAATTATGTTCTTTGAAATTTAAACTTTCAATGATACCAAAACCAGCCAGATACAAATAGTATAGCCAAAGAGATTTTATTACAAGTTCATACATACTATATCTAATGCGAAAAGACTTTTTCCCCAACCTAATATATCAATATTCTGAGTGTAGCCTCACAGTATAAGTATATTGGAAACTATTGTATCTACACAGAAATATATAAAATTTTAAGAAAATGTTCATAATGCACAGTTTAAATACCAGGAAAAAACACAATCTTGCTATAGGTATATAATACATCGCACTCACTCGCCTCCACAGAGTCCATTGACATTCGAAACTTACCCATGAAACCATTAAAAAGCTGTAATAAAGAGAGCTGGCCCAATGGTATCGATCCGACTTAAGAGTTGTAGGACATGGATTCGAACCCACGCAGGCGCTTTAATTTTGTAAATAATATCATCACCACTGCTCTCAAAAACGTTGAAGGAAAACACCGGCATGTCCTAGAACCAACATTTCGGTGACATGTGACATCTACCAACACGCACTAGGCCCGCGTGGTGGAAGACGGCCCACTCCCTCTCACCGGGAGAGGGCTGTGTCCCAGCAATCGGAACAATATAGGCTGATTATGACTGAAAGGGGATGCGCTAAGTAGCCTTTTTGTATGTTGGTTAAAATATGACCGGCACAAATATAGCTCTATCTTTGTGTACAGGTAACCTATTTAAAAGTGATAGTAAGTTTATTGCTGTATAGGTACCTACTTAACTTCAATCTAATACAGTTAACTAGGCCGGTTATGAGCGTCGTTCTCACGCTGTACAGCAGAAGTAGCGCCGGAGGGTCCAGGGAATCTTCTGATGGCCAGAAAACGAGCAGCGTTCTAGAAACAGCCTTGAGTGACCTGTAGCTAGGGTCGGGGTACCCCTCGCTTGTAGGAATGACCCCGAGTTAGGGCCGCAGCAGTCGACAGAATGAGATTATTGAGGATATTCAGGAGATATTGCTAATTCCAATCATTATCTATACATCTATACAAATAAATAAAATTGGAGTGTCTGTTTTTAATATTAAGATAACCACTTTTTACTAAGTGTATAAGGATGTATACACGATACATATACCAAAACAACATTTTTTACATTTTTTGTCTGTCTGTCTGTCTGTCTGTTCGTTCCCGCTAATCTCTGAAATGGCTGGACCGATTTTGATGGGACTTTCACTGGCAGATAGCTGATGTAACAAGGAGTAACTTAGGCTATTTTTATTTTAGAAAGATTTTTTTATTTTAGAAAAAAAATAACTATCTTCGAAAACTACGCTGACATACGTCTTAAAATTCGAAAAACCCTGGCTGAATCCTACGAAATAGATCAAAATAATGTACTACAGTATTGTACACCTTAAAAAGGCCTACAAAAATGTCCTCAATGGTATATGTCTATCTCTTAGGGATAACCCACAATAACCATTTTTTATCTTTTACTTTTTACGAGAAATAAGGGCTTATTTACGAAGCGATTTTAAGCAATACAGCATTAATCCTTATCCAATTAAGTACCTTAAATACATTGTGCATTCAATATAGATCAATATGGCCCTTTACAGCATGTAATTTAAATGAATATCTTAGAAGATATTAGAGATTTAATAAGTGGGCGCAGAGCGCGTTGGCAGGGGCCGGGTAGTACAGGATAAGTAGGATTGTAATTCATATTACTTTGGCTTCATAGTAATTGCGAATATCATGTGTGTTCATTATACTCAAAATAAACCTAATAGTATTATTCCAAGTAAGAGACCGCGAAATGGCTTAGGTGCTTAGATTTTTGGATGTTTGTTTCTCAATGATGCAAAGGCGGCCAAACGGATTTAGATCGAATTTGGCACAAAGATATAGGTATTATATCATGGATACGTAACAGATAGGATACCTACTTTATCCCGGTAGTAGGTTCCCGGGTGATATTTTCCGACAGCTATACGGGCCAAGCCACTGGCAAAAGTACTATTCCTATAATTAAGTTCGGTGTCTGGTAAATGATTGAGTGTCTGTATAGGTAAAATAGGAGCGTTAAGAAAAACCAGGAAGACTTATATTCAACTAAACCAAGCCCTATGTCACAGTCTTCTTACTCTGAATACTATTACTTTTATTTTAAAAACACCAACACACATGATGTTCTCATAAACTATGAATCCTAAGTAATATGAGTTATAATCCTACTACTAATAATATTATAAATGTGAAAATATGTATGATTGGGTGTTTGTGTCTCAATCACGCAAAAATGGCTGAATGGATCTGGATCGAAAATAGCACACAGAGTCTATATTACCTATATAACCTGGAATAACACATTCTTATCGCGGTAGTACGTCCTCTTGCATTCATTTCCGACAACCACGCGGGCGAAGCCGCGGGCAAAAGCTAGTAATTCTATAAAGCCCTATTGTTATTTTCACGACTCAACATCAGTTGAATTTGTTCATTTAAACTAAAACTAGTGGCACATATTTGCTCAAACCACTTATACAAATACTTGCTATTCATTATCAGTTCATGTTAAAATTCAAGAAAACCTTAATTGTTTTTTCTGTAGTGACCTACCTATATTTTAATATTGTATTCTGCTTGTAGGTACCGCCTTACTATTTTGCATTCTAAAATCTAGACCTAGCTTTACTCTCGCTAGCACTATGGATAGCACAAAGTAAACATTACTTTGTGCTATCCATAAATTTGATCACTCCTTCTTCTTGATAGGTAACTCTTGTGTGTCAAAACTCTTGTAACCTGTGTAATAAACTTTTCTTTTCTATCTTCATTTACCTATACTTCGGACTTGTTTTCTTCAAACCTCTTCAACCCTCCACACACACAACCTATCGTACCTACATTTCTTTCAGTTTTCTCGTTTTCTTTCGTTTTGATAACCTGATTGAGGAAGTAAGGTGAGAATAATAAGTACTTGGGTACTGGAGTGTACTGTTCCGTCTGGTGCCGAAGGTAAAGGGTAGCACCAACCCATTTCTTCTCGAGAGTGTAGTGAAAGGCAAATAAGGGATTTACAAGAGAATGGGCAGCAGTGTTCTCTATGTATTGTATTTAACCGCCATACTGCGATCAGCAATCCGTCTACCAAGCGTGGCGATTATGGCAAATTCCCACAAATTGGGGGAGGCTTATATACTGCACCGGACGTCTTTCGGCGGAAATGATGATGATGAGATACTCGTTAATTAAAACCGCTGTGGATAATAACTTAACCTGTTTTAAGGCACCAGCGTGTGTTTAAGGTGTTTAAGTGATACGTAAGTAGGTATGTACGTATTAAGTACTTGTTGTTTTGTTGAAGTTGTTTATTCTAAGATGATTTTCAAAATTTTGTTCCGCCACTTCTTCTTCCCAGCTAAAGCACTAGGAAGTGTCGAAGGGCGGGCGTTTTGGGGGGACTGTCTTATGTAACTTTGACGTTCAAAAAGTGCTGACTCTCGCCTAGTTTGAATAAATGACTTTTTATTTTGATTTTGAAATAAAACAATTTAGTTTGTTCGTTCGTATATTTCACTTACACTGTTTACTGCTTAGATAAAATAAGTATAAATTATAAACTAAGTAGGGCCGACTTTCCAATCGCCAAATAAATTTGTGCAGAAAAAGAAAAAAATAGTACCTACTGTTATTTAGCGATTGATAACTCGGAAATAAAGCGATTGTCCTAAAAATAACACATTAACAGCCAAGAATTAAATCAATCTTATATACAATAACTTCAGTTACAGTACCTCCTACTTTGTAGGGTAGGGTAAGACCATGCGCTCGACAATGGGGGGTGTGGAAAAATTCACTACTGTCAACATCAGTATACGCTTGGACTACGAAAACGTCCCTTTAGGCTACGGAATAGAGGCGCTGACAAAATCAAATTGTTATCATGTCCGTGCGGTTCACTTGACTTATCTACAGGCTCCTATAGGAGGATAAATAAGGTAGCTCAAAAATCTAATTATTTATGATTTTTCTGCATCTTCCATAAATACGGAAACGGATTGATACACACATTCTGGTTGGTCTGACATTTCATATAGGTAGAGCTTTCGCGATACAAAGTCTTTTTGCACGTAGTAAATACGGCACTCGTAAGTAACTAAGTGGTTTGGTCCTATTTTTTTAGCTTATCCGTCAGCCATAAAATCCCGTCAACATCGGTCCAGCTGTTTCGCAGTTAAGCCGGTAAAACAGGCAGACAGACAGAAAAATATTAAAAAAAATGTGTTTTATTATTTTGCTATCGGTACCGTATGTACTGTTTGCATGCATTGAGTGAACTGTTATTTGACATTTCGAACAGGCACGTTTATTATATTTATTTTCATAATTTATAATCTTTGTTCCGAAATAAAAATCAATATTATTTAAGTCATTGTCCTTCGCCTATCGATAAAAAAATATTTCTTTGTGTTTTTTTTCAATTCTTCTATTCGTTTTAGATATCGATTCCCAACACGTGGGTAATGTATTGTCAGCTAATTTAATTTGACCCTGTATATGTATATGTGTATAGAATTAACTTCATTGACTAAAGACAAGATAAGTTAATGATAGATAAGTTAAAACTTATCTTCACAGAGTTGAATGTGTTTCAGTACCTGTTGCAAACTTCAAGTCAGATCAAAGAAATAAAAATTGGTTTTACCAGCTACACTAAAAGCTAGATCCACATTTACCAGCACGTAACGTGTCGTGTCTATAGCTGCAGTTGTAAACTGACCTTTTGATGGCTGTTTTCGAATGAAATTAAATTAATAGACAACGAACGGTTAATTTCTCGAATTCAGTTTAATTACAACACACCATCGGTTTCTCTCTAAATCATCGGTCGATCCTGGTTACTTATCGCACTACTTTGGTGACTCTACGCACTGTGTCCACACAAGCATGGGCCGACCATTAAGGCTTCCGCAGACAGGCGTGACGAGCCGGTACGACGCGATTTTAGAAGAAAAAACATTCATGATTTTTTCATAGAGATATTGTATTTTTAGAGTTTTGTCACTCCAGACTGTTTTGACCCTTTAACCTTATCGTGGCCGGCACGATTCAGCACAGGCCGAATGGAAAAACATAATATATAGTCATACGTACTGGCCTGACTACACTGAATCGATACGAATATGTCTGTAATATTCAACACACGCCACGATATACATTCTAGACAGGGGTAGCTGGTACTTCCACGCGCCAGCTGAAACCATGGAATCAGTACAGAACCTGTAGCGAAGGAAATCGGTCCGTCTTTCGAAAAAACAAAACTGCTTTTTCATAGAAAAGTAGTCCAAATGTATGGCAGAGCATCTTTTTCTTCAAAATTCGACAGAAAATATCAACGCACGGGGGTTCAGTATCATGTACTGGATCCGTCGTAACAAGATGTGTGTGACATGCTAACAAATGTGAATCAACCTTAAGGCGCGTGGCTTTTGTTTAAAAATAGTTCTGCAGGGATTTTAATTTTCTTCGAAAGGGAAATGAAACGCCATTTCAGAGAAACACCGCTACAAGTGACATTTATTAAATAAGTGTCCAATACAATAATTATCGACAGAGCGCATGGTCGCCAGCACGTCCAATCTCTACGTGTAGGGGAGACCGAGGAGGGTTGTGACAATTTTTACTTAAAAGAACATATCTCAATAAAAAAACGTACCATGATTATGAACTCTTTGCTTCAATGTAGCTCAATTCTTACACTTTTGAAAACAGTCATCAGAATCAATAAAAGTTATAAGGTTTCTGAGAAAATCCACAAAATCTTAAACTACTCCCTTTGTTACAAATCTCCTAACACCGAGGTATGTTGTGACAGGTACCAAGGTAAGTTGTGACAACTGTAAATCTAGACTATTTTTGAAAGATACAATAATTTTGTAGGAATTATAAACAAAAACCACAATTCTTTTTCCATAAAAGTAGTTTAATTATCATTTGGCATAATTGTAGGAACTACAGTAACACATAACGAGTATAAAATATTTTGTGAGTAATTGGGGCATCATTATGAGATCAGTCGTTTGAAAGTCAATCAAAAATCTTAATCTAATCTGATAAACAATTATGACAGACGTATTGTAGCTCGTCCCCAGTGAAGTCTTCGTGAGACCAGCCTTTCCATTCTAGGCACTGAACCCACTTCTCATTTGATCTGCTACTGCCATAGGATTCAAGGCAGCACAAGCAAAACCGAGTTGAGTTGCGCGAGATATGCTTGTGGCTTGTGGCGATCTTAAAGATAAATTGGGATGTCGTTGCATAAATAACTTGAGCCACACTTCTCCTGCCTTCTCATTTTCTACCCATGACGCCGGATTTTTTTTTTTACTATATTTTTTTGATAACATAAAGGCAATTCTTCTTGTTTCTTTTGTTGTCAGCCCATAATTGGATGCGGCACATGTCAGCATAATATAATTGTTAGGCATTCTGAAATAAAAAATAGGAAATTCAGCATGCAATATCAAACCACATATCCAAAAAAGTTCCTGACAAAAATGCCATTTTTAGACAGAATTTGATTGCCGAATACTTTTTATGTCAAACTTAGGTTGCAAGAATTGAATTAAATAAACGAACATACATGTAAACACAAAAAGAACATAGCAAAAAGCAAGTAAAATAAGCAAACTAGAAAATAATATTAAATAGGAGAGTTGTGACAGCGTGTCACAACTCTCCTAGGTACCAAAAATCACGACCTTGTCAGAATAATAATTCGTAATTTCAAAACAATATGTAAACACAGCAAGACAATGCCACACTTTGAAACTTCAAAAACCACACAATATAAATAAAAATAGAATAACCATGTGAATGTAATATTTCACGATATAAATACAATCAAAATTTTGATAAAAAACTTACTTTTCGTGTTTTTGTCCATGCAGACGTCGTACTCGCGAAACCGCTTGTCGTGCGTCCCTGGCGCGTACTGCGTCAAGTAGCGTGTATCTAAAGAAACAATCGTGCGCTGTTGCCAGCTCACTAATGGTCATAGGTTCCGAGAAATCGACTTTGTCACAACTCTCCTCTGTCACAACTCACCTCGGTCTCCCCTACTGCGTTGAGATCCGTTTGTTTTAGAGTCGATAATAATAACTACATAAACCTACAACATTAAACATTACTAGGCTAATAGTTTTTACTTCAACTTGACCGATTCCAGCCTTTCTTTAGAACTTTAACTTGAATCAATTCGTGTCATTTTGTTTTCAAAATCATTGATCTTTAATAAACCTCTCACTTATTCCAGAATCTGAAACCGATCTAGCTAGTAAAAACATTCTAAGTCATGTTCTCTATATCTTAATTGCAATTTAATAACGAAATTACACAATTTACTCCAAGTTATATCTACATAATATATGGTCTAAATGCGACGAACATAATATACATACACGAGTATCTATATAGTCTTAGCTAAACTAAAGATACAACCTACGTACGTAATACAACCGTACAAGTGAAAATGCTAAGAAAATGCTATAGCAAATTAAGCTATTTTATGTAGGTACATACTAAATACATATTTATCTATTAGCTATAGTTTGCGTATACCTTAATTCCTGTCACGAACAAATGTATTTCAAAAGCAGAGATCAAAAGAATTTCTTCTATACTCCCGTGAGACAAACCGAAATACTTAAAAGATGTCATTACTGAGTTGAATGTCATCTAAACTGATCTAAACTCTAGAACCTAACGTACATAACTCATCTACATACATATATAACAAACATTATATGTCCATCACAAAATTAGTCCAGCCCTAATTGACACTTAAAATGAAAAAAATTACAAGTCTTATATACTAATGAAACAAACAGGGAATTGGAAATTGTCGTAGACAAAATATCATTCTATGAATTCAAATTTTGAATTAATTAATTAACACCTTTAGATCAAAATACCTATTTCTCACCAGTTAATAGATTTATTGTGATGAATAAAATTAAGTCAACCCAAAAATTTACTGTAACATTCGAAAATTACGAAACTTATATTTTCCTGCATGTTTCTTTTAGACTTTTTGGACCTACGTACAAAACAGTAGAAATTACTACCAGAACAAATACCTAATACATTTTTCAATCCAGTTTGGATACTTCCAGAGGCAACTATATTACGACATTCAGATCTTACAATTTATTTATAAACCAAATCATGACTTCGTCATTTAACTAACAATAATAGAAATTGAACATATCGGGTGGCAATACCTTCTCCTTTAGAAGTAGGTTCAAAGTAAAAAATAATCACTATTTTAAAAATTATCTCATACATTTAAATATCGATTAAAATATAACTTAGACACAACTTAAAACTAAGAAATTCACCCGATACACGAAGTCAAACTATTCAAATTAACGTTTGAAATAAGATCGAGGAGCTAATGTACAACAAGCAACAGTTGAAATAAATAAACATTTACCTATTAATAAAATAATAATTACCTACGAGTATGAATATTATTAACTATTAGTGTAAATAATCCGGATAATTCTGCTCAATTTGTTTCCAGGTCCGACATAACTTAGTCCCGTAATAAGAGATATGACAAGGAACTTAAAATAAAATTGTATCATACAATACATACTCCCCCAATAAAAAAGAAAAAAGGATTCCAGGACCCAATTAGTGTTTCTTGAACAAGCTGCGTTTAAAAACTACCTATCTCTAGAATTTCTATAGATAAGAAACTTTGGCGCCAATTATTCTAAAGTGATTAATCATATTTTCCAATAAATATGTCGGTCATGGCTTCTACGATCTTGGCGTGTGTTCTCTGATATATCGTGCGGATCTAACCCATGTGTGCGAGCTGGCCCGACGAGTGCGGAGACTGCGAGGACGACGCTATAGCATCAGAACCTGGCACAGTTGCCACATCTAATGCAGCCTCAGCTGAGGCTGTTGCTGCAGGTGTAGGCACTGCTGCAGCGGCTTCGGCTCTATTGCCGTCCTCAAACTTTGAAATGTCAAAGATTTCAGCGAAGAGAGGAGGGAGCGCAAGGCGAGGCCAGTGCACGCGGGGCCACTGGAGCAGCCTGCTGTGGTGGACCCCGAGGAGGCGGATGTCGTTCCTGGCCGTATTGAGAGCGTCGTAGCGAGAGCGAGAATGGGCCAAAACCTCAGGACTACCGTGGGAAATCATCTGTCACAAAAAAAATGGTAGAACGATTACAGCTGATATACCAACACGGTTTAATGGAAATCCGCGTGCAAACTGTTGTTACGAATTCAGAAATTTAGATTTTTTTTGTCAATTATTTAAACACAAAACAGCTTTCTACAGAAATCTAATATCTAAAACACCGTCTAAAGATAATTTATGGATTAGCTGATATTGGATCTAAATTCAGGTACTGAATTCATGGTATCAGTTTAAAGTCTTGTCAAATAGAGAGGTTCTTACGGTGTTAAGGAGCGCGTCGTTCATAGCGTGTTGCAGTGTGGTGATGCGGTCCAGGGCGGTGAGGCCGACGCGCTGCGGGCAGATCAGTAGAGTGCCCGTGAACATGGCCATCTCCTCGTCATTCATTTCAATCCGCGACATGTTGTACACGTACGTCAGCAGGGCAATAGCGAAACTATGCTGGAAGAACAAAAATATTTTCTGAATGAAAAATCAAAAGTCATATAATCAAACTTGGTCAGTCAGGCTTAAAATTAGGCAGTCCTACAAAACGCCCGTCTAGTGCTTGAGCTGGGAAGAATTGGCGCAACAAACTCCCCAGTAGCACAGCTTCAGTTAAAAGAACTTGATTCTATACAATAAGTAAGTAGTTAACGTAACAAAACACAAAACATTAAATAAAACATTGCCATAATGTCAGGCTAACACTTCAATATACCACCAAAAACATTGAAAACTACTTCTAATACTCAAGCAGAAATAGAATTATAATAAAAACCTACATAGAACTTAATACATAAATAGAAGCCTCTAGGCATGACGGCCGGCGCCGCTTACATATGCAATGCTGCATTATGTTCATATAGCCGTAACTTTCATTCTTCAATTGGTCTATTAACAATTCAGGCCCAATCATCTTTTCGATAATGTACTGAATAGATTATTATCACGGAATTATAGTAGCCATACTATTGGCAACTGAATACGATACGGTCATAGTGATTGAAAAAAAATATATAAGGCAACTAACATTTATTAATAGCTAGACTAAAAAAAAAAATGGCTGCCTATGATAATTAAACTTCTGTATATATTTTACGTCTTTCGATTACTAATATTAAACTATTCTGTTTTCCTTTTGTCGACTCAAGGAGTCATTATGTTATCTTAAAAGTGCATGATTTATTTGTATATCTCATATTTTACTTTTTTTTTTACCGCCCCGTTGGTCTCGTGGTCGCAAGCGCGACTGCTGAGCGTGGGGTCCAAGGTTCGATTCCTAGGTCGGGCAAAGTGTTACTGGGTTTTCCCATTAGGAATTTCTTAGTAACAGCCCGGAGTTTGGAAGTTGGCGGTGTGATACCCCGGTGCCTCGGAAAGCACGTTAAGCCGTTGGTCCTACGCCTAATCTCTGTCCGGCGTGTCGGATTGCCATCCCATCGGACTATGAGAGTGAGTGTTCCTGTGTCTGCGCATACACTTGAGCACTATAATATCTCCCACGCCGATGGCTAGTCTCCGTTGAGATTGGCCGTCGTGGCCGAAATACAGTCTGGAGGACTACATTTTAAGTGAACTGTTTGTGTTCTTTGTGAGAATAAATTCTTTAAGCCGAAACAGACATTTCGCTATATGAGTCCTTCAAAAGTATTCTCTATGAAAGTTCTAATGAAAATGAATAGTTTTATTTTGAAACACTACAATTGTGCGCAATGAATTTGTATCATAGTCAAATAAACAATATTGAACTGTCTAAATAAACAAAAAACAATAAAAGACCACTGTTCATTGTACCGAAGTGAGTGGATGTATAGGAAAAAATTCTAAAGCGTGTTCCACCTGGAATAGCTAAAAATTTTCAACTATTTATGTCTGTAAAGGCATATTACAGTCACAACGGGCCGCAGCGCAGCGCACTTCAATACAAAACACCGCTTTGCGGCCTGGAATACGCGGTGGCTTATACAAAATGCACGAAAGTGAAGCAGGAGCTGTGCGGCCAGCCTCAACGTGCACTGCGCTTAATATTCCATTACCACGAGAATTCAGAATTCAATGAGCATTTCATCACGTTGCTTTTCCTATTTTTAACCGACATTTTTTTTAAATCGATTATTCCCATTCGAGCTACAACCGGACTTGAACTTTTACTGTTTTCAGCTCTCCATTGAAAAGTTAGCCATTTGTATAAACAATGTGGGGATTCCTTCACATCGTG
This sequence comes from Aporophyla nigra, assembly GCA_947507805.1. Taxonomy (NCBI): domain Eukaryota; kingdom Metazoa; phylum Arthropoda; class Insecta; order Lepidoptera; family Noctuidae; genus Aporophyla; species Aporophyla nigra. Next base: position 2,167,339 of record OX382291.1, on the reverse strand, counting down.
AGGGGAGCAAAGTTCAGTCGTTGTTGAGTACAGCCAGCAATCGTGAATTGTATTCAACTGTTCGTGAATTTAAAACTTTTGCTTTGAAACTGTGTAGGTAATTATAAGAGGCGTGCGTTTTGTGTATCGTTTTAATTGCGAATAAATTTTGTGAGCTCTTTAAATGTTTCATGCCTCATAGATGCTAAGTATGTCATCATCTCGGTTACTGATAGCGAAGTACGAATAAAGTTACAAATATCATGTGAGTTTAGCTTTGAGTAACGATATCCAATGTGACGTTTGGATTTCGAAAATACTTCCACGAAACCATACGGTAGTGTCGATTTCGGAATACGAATTGAAATTTAATTGTTTTCCCGCGCAAACCAATTTTCAAATGTCTAACCCGAAAACTGTCTGCCCGTGTTTGATACTGGACTTCGCCTATAACTAGTTTAAGAGCAGTTGCCTAAATCCGGACTGCCGGATGACCAGCATCCCCCTGTTGCATCGCCCGAACAAACTTTATGGAAGAACTTTACTGTAGGTATGTACAGACGCCAGCACACCCAGTTACCCAAAACTGTCTGATGTTCCCAATCAATCTTGAACTTAATTTCTTTGCACTTTTATTTGTACGCCATAAATGGCAAAACATGCAGATCTACCTGTTATTTTAAGACTGCACATATTATTTGATGTACATATACCTACTCATGTTTTTACAATAAATATATTCTATTCTATTCTAATGCTTTACCGATAAATTTGACAGAAATTTGACAGAATGTAGTTGCTTTATGTGCTGGCGTCTGTACTTTCCATTCCATCATTGTGCATGAATTTTGATAAACTGCTGAAGACGTATGATTTTATTTAGATCCAGCGGAAAAAATGTGTTATCCCTTATGATTTTTAGGGTTCCGCACCTCAAAAGGAAAAAGCGGAACCCTTATAGGATCACTTTGTTGTCCGTCCGTCCGTCCGTCCGTCCGTCTGTCAAGACCCTTTTTCTAAGGAACGCGTGAAAGTATCAAGCTGAAATTTATATCGAACACTCAAGTCTACTGTCCCTTGGTGCTGTGAAAAAATCAAACTTCTAAGCTAACGCAATCAAAAGATATAGCCGTTTATGCCGCAAATTTCCACAAATTTTCGAAACTCGCAAGGGAATCAAAACCTAAAGGGTACTTCCAGTCGATCTAGAATTTTGAAATTTGGTACAAAGCAACGTCTTATAACACAGATAAAGGAAAAATTGCGAAAACCGTAAATTTTTAGTTAAATCATATAATAAAAATATTTTTAATAATTTTAAACTTACTAACCCTTTCCTCATGAACGCGTAGAGGTATTAAACACTACAGGTTTGTACGGAACCCTCGGTGCGCGAGTCCGACTCGCACTTGGCCGGTTTTTTTTAGTATTGCACCAAATCTCTATTACCAGCTGTGTTTTTATTGTTGTAAACTTTAGTTTTAAATATTTTAATACAAAAGTAAAACTACAGACTGGCTAATATAAATGTAAGGATCTTGAACAATAATTACTTAGTATGACAATAAACCTCTGCAAGTGTTCCTTTAATTATTATTTTTTGTAAATTACCTATCTTAATATCAATGGTGTACTACAGGCACACCTCTGCCCAACCCTCCGGCGATTCCTGGCGTAATATTATGTTATGTTAAAGTGAATAAAATTAGACTCTTCAACTTCATCGTCGCTTTATGCATCGTTAAGATGACCGATTCATTCATTTCTTTAAACAACGTACATTAAGTGCACGCATGCTATCTGTGGTCAGTATTGTTCGGAATACGATAGAAGACTCAAGCAATTATGATTACTATGACCTTGTAATAAAATTCTCAATAACATGGACTTGATAGGGCCGTGATGCCTGTCATCATCGTTTATCAAAACAGCTATGTCAAAGTTACCTTAACCTAACTGAAGACACAGTATAATCAAGTAAGCAGTACCACGTTATCATACAAGTCCACAGAAACGACGCACTTACGTCCACTGCTGGCCATGGGCTTCCCCCAATTTGGGAGGGGTTTGCTATAATCGCCACGCTTGGCAGGCGGAGGATGGTGGTAACATGCATAGAGAACGCTGCTGCCCATTGTCTAGTAAGTCCCTTAGTCGCGTATTTTGACACCCACGCGAAGAAATGGGATGGTGTTATTCTTTACGTCCTGGCACCACATGAAATGAAAAATAATGCTCTTCGATATTAACTGCGTCGCACTTATAAAGTATCAATTATAACGCCCCAAGAGACAGTCAGTGGGCAACTTTAGTGCGTGTTTATTCACCAAGCGGCCGTAGGTAATTATTTCAAGGACATAGCCGGGGCGTTATACTGCTTACTTTATTATACAGTGCTGAAGGTGTGCAATCATTACGAATAAACACATGGCAATACTTTTAGTTCATTTCATACCACAAACTTAGTATTTTACTTGCAAAACTTTTTTTTTTTGAAGTGAAAACTTCTTTAGCGGCGTTGAGCACTTTTTCTGTAATGGGTATAAAATCTTAAACTCGCGTCAGGACACGTGACCTGATCGAAAAAGCGTAGGACGGATGGAGAGTAGACAGCTATCCCCTCTCTACGGCGCGGCGAAAATGTATGCCTGGGCCTACTGTTTCGTTTAGGCGGCGCAGGGCGCTTGCGCGAATGTTCGTCTATGTTACAGCGTGCCACGCGCATCCATGGATGGTGACAGCTGATGGCTCGACCGTCTGTGTAGTGATCACATTGTTGTGTATTCGTAAAATTCGTGAATATAAAGTGCTTAAAATATGGAAATTGAACAACAAATTATTCCCTAACCATTCCAAAATATCAAACATGCTCAACGTTAATAATCAAGTTTTCACTTCTGCCGGCACTCCCGGAATTCCTTTTTTTTTTTTAAATTGTTTGAAAGAGTCCACAAAACCAGGACAAAGATATTTGTTTTTGTTTGTTTAACTTTGACAATCAATACAAGTACAGTTCGCTCAGTTTTTTACCTCTGTCAGCAGCAATCCAAACGCACCTTTTTTGTGGGTGGGAAATCATCAATGACGTCTCCAGCTCTAAGGTGGAGCGGGAGGGCGTGTCAGACTTTTACTGACTAAAACCCACCCGTGTTCCTTCAGTTGCCCATATGTCAGGGCCACGGTACCTCTTTCGAACTAATCTCGTGACCCTGGCAGGAAACGCACCCTTACAGTAATGAAAACAAAGATCACTTTGATATTGCCAGTGACGCAGAATCAGAGGTTAAGTGTGAATGGACTGTAGACACCTGTAGCTGCTGTTTATGTATAGACAGAGAAATTGTTTGTTTGACAAATCGACATTATATATACCTATGTCTATTCTTTTTGATGATATGGGAAGCAAAGCCAATGTCGACCATTCTGCCAATGTCTGTGCCGTGATATACTTAGCCACAGCCTTAGCATCTCACACCACACGTAAAGAATAGCACCATCCCATTTCCTCCTGTGGGTGTAGTAAGCCGTGACTAAGGGACTTACTAGAGAACGGGCAGCAGCGTTCTCTATGCATTTTACGCCATCCCGCCTGCCAAGCGTGGCGATTATGGCAAACCTCCCTAAATTGGGGGAGGCTTATGTCCAGTAGTGGACCTCTGATGGCTGAAATGATGATGATGATAGTTAGCCATATCCTACGTACGACTGACAAAGAATGACACCATTTCAATATACGGGCAATTTAAGGTGGTGGTAACAATAAACAATTACTCAATTGCAATAACTTCACTTACTTCATAAGCCACGGCGAGCTGGTGGAAGCTGATGACGGTCCCATCATCAAAGACAATCTGCTCAGTTGAGGACAGCCTGCTGATGCGCGTCAGCCAGATATCGAAGAACCCTTGCTGCGGACATAAATACACACTGACAGGGTCCAATCCTCGACGATGTACACCATTGATGAAGGTGAACGGTGGGGGATGTCGCCAAGCGGCAAGTCGCAAAATGACGTAGATAACATTCGCAAATAAAAAGAAAACATGCAAAGCAAAATAAATGTTTTAAAATCATGCAACCTTATTGCATAACACGTTCACAATCTGCATAATTTTTAAGTAGATTGCTAATTCATTACTTCAGTGTTCCAAAATGGTGTCCGGTCAACAACGGTAGGTAATAACATAATGATTGCTGATAAACTATCAAAATTAAAGTGTTCGTGTGTTACGCAATTACGTCTCTATTCATTTTCTGATAGTTAATAGAAGTTACTACAACGAGCAGTAACGAGTAGTTGACTGGTAGGTGAGCATAATTTCAGGACTTTGACGAAGTTACCGAGTAGAGTCTGACCGCTGCGCGCCCACTGGCGGTAAGCGCATTCCGAACAGAGGTATTTTATTACAGGGCGTTGCTTCCCGCGCTACGATGAGCTACACGAGCCGATAATAAAATACTTACATCAACTTTCAATTTGTTCTAAACTCATTACCGGTAACAGAAAAAGTCGAGGAAACTCGGAGGGTAATTATTGAAAACTATGCATGAACAAGTGGCGAGAGCTGCTTGCAAGGGGGATGTTTACTGACATAAAAAACCTTTTCAATCTTTAATTTCTAACGTTACCTTGATGAGGATGAGCTGGTCGTCCTGCGGCAAGGCGTGGAACCCTGGCAGGCGTTTGGCGAACTCCACCACATTGAGCACGGTGGGCGTCATGCGCACAGCTATGTTGTGCCACAGCAACGAGCGCATGTCATTCGCAAGCCCAGTGGTCGACGTTGCCACTTCATCACCTCCGCTACCTAAGACGTACATTAAACTTAGTTAAAGAAACCTTGACACTGATGACGTCATGACGCGAATTTTGAATATAGCTTATCAAATCTCAACCCTACAATCAATGGCTGAACAAGCTGTCTGTTACATGTGGTGACGAACGTAACGATCAGCACCATCTCACGTCTTCCCGTGGCTGTCGTAAGAGGCGACTTTTTGAAGAATGGGCAGCAGCGATCTCTATGCATTTTACCACCATACTGCGATCGGAAACCCGCCTGCTAAGCGTGGCAATTAAGGCAAACCTCCCAAATTGAGGGAGGCCTATGTCCAGCAGTGGACGTCTTTCGGCTGAAACGATGATGATGATGACTCTCTGTAAAGTGACAGGAGTGTCACTTGCCGCGCTTTTGCATTACTAGGTGATTTGGTTATAGTTGGATATTGGAGTACCTAATCAGTTTTTTTTTCGTTTGTCTATTCAACAACATCTCTATGGGTGGACTTTCTACATCGGCCTACTCTGTGGGACTTGTATTATTATTTCAACGACGTATTACAGCTTGGTGCTATCGGGTAAGCAGATGCCAGCTTAGACTCAGCAAGATAAAGAAAAAATAAAGAAGAATAAAGATATGAATATGAAATATCAGTGTAACAGCCAGCAGGGATGAAACTACTACTCTTAGAGAGGCCATGGAGACAATATGAATTTGACCTTAAATATCAGTGGGGTCACGAAATAACCTTTACGAGTTATCTTGAAAATGTTTAAAGTTAGGTAAATTCTCCAAATTGTATGGTGTTATTATAAAGAGATTACAAAATAATAATAAAAACCAATATATTTCTAAGTAATTCTTGTTAATGGTGTGATGATACTTTCTTTACTGAGGTAAAATCTTTGTTACAAAAAAAATTGCACTCCGGGAGTGCCGGCAGAAGTGAAAACTTGATTATTAACGTTGAGCATGTTTGATATTTTGGAATGGTTAGGGAATAATTTGTTGTTCAATTTCCATATTTTAAGCACTTTATATTCACGAATTTTACGAATACACAACAATGTGATCACTACACAGACGGTCGAGCCATCAGCTGTCACCATCCATGGATGCGCGTGGCACGCTGTAACATAGACGAACATTCGCGCAAGCGCCTTGCGCCGCCTAAACGAAACAGTAGGCCCAGGCATACATTTTCGCCGCGCCGTAGAGAGGGGATAGCTGTCTACTCTCCATCCGTCCTACGCTTTTTCGATCAGGTCACGTGTCCTGACGCGAGTTTAAGATTTTATACCCATTACAGAAAAAGTGCTCAACGCCGCTAAAGAAGTTTTCACTTCAAAATTCAAAAGAAGTAACTTGATTTTTGGAATTTCGTCTAGACGTCACGCTGATGTCAAATATGGTTCAAAAACCAACAATAAGTAAGAACAGTACATACTTTGGTGTTTCTATGTGAAAGTACGTCCTATTTTATCACTAAGTATTCGATTTAATCTTAAAATACGACTATTTGCCAAGACGACATGTGGGATGTGTTTTTCTTAAGTTTGTGACTAAACGGATGTAGCGTGTGGCCCGCATAGATTTTGCCATTATGGATCGTTAGAACGCAACGTGCATGTTCACGAAGCAGAGGAAGAATATATCATATAAATCACAAACTTACAACAAAATATTCTAAATGGCGATATTTCATAATCATAAATAGTTTTTTTTTGTCGATTAGCACTAACTTAATCGCCCAATATTCGTGCGAATTGACACTTTCAAATTGTATACTATTTTCTCTAAGCCTCTCACACGAATCGACAACTCCAGAAACACGTATTAGGCAATTGGCACGTTTTGAATGGTATGCAAAAAGTTGTGAAAAAGGTCACTGCTAGTTCATGCAATAAACTGCATACGATTCAAAACACGCCCACAAATAGGTAAATTAAATGGCGACTCGCCTATACAATATACTATACGATTTAAACGTTTTGATTCATCCTATTCGGGACAGTAACTTCGAGAGAATCGACTAACAAGACTCATAAATTAAATTTGATGATGGTTTGATGATATCGCCAAAGTCGCGGGAAATAATGAAACGAGGGAGGTACGGAACCGGGAAGTATGGCAGAAAAACGGGGAGGCGGAAAAACCGGTCGAGGAGGCGATGCTTTGGGGAGACTTATGTTCAGCAGTGAACGTCTTTTGGCTAAAATGATGTTGACTCCAAAATAGAAGAAGAAGAAGTTCCAAAACAGGAGTCCAGGAGTTCTGAGGTTTCCAAATGACTACACATATCATTGCTTTGTTGCTACGGACATTCGTTGGCTCCTAGTCACAAGAATTTTCACCTAGTTCAGGAGTCAGACATGTTTAAATATCGACCTCTGTATTATACCTTTATGTTTAGACATAAGGATATTGTTAAAGGCTTTTGTTGTGACTTAGAGTATTTTCGAAAATTATTTAAAGTGACTACCTAGATGGCGACTAATAGAAAAGTATGGTAGAAAAGGACACGTTGCGCCGACCTGAAATAAATAAAAATTAGGACTGGAGAATGATTATTATGATATACAGGAAGATTTTTTAGTCACCGTCCAAATTATGATATATTAATATTTTGCGAAAATCATTTAATACGTGTTTTTTCTTTTAGTATCACTCAATACAAAAATATTGAGATATCACATCACAAAATTATCTATAAAAAGTTGATGATTCTGGACACCGCCGCGCGCTAGGTAATAGTGCGAGCTATTACCTAGTGCGTATGCACCGCGCTAGGTATTAATTTCGGCGGCCCACCTCGCGCGCCGCCGAAATTAATTGAAAACAATAATAAACAAAGTTGCAAATTTTCCCTTCATACTCTCACGGGCGGCAAGTGTAGTATTATTAACGTTTAACTTAGTGACCACGCAGAGCGGATAATTCTTTCGAGAAAATGATTTAAAATGAAAATTTTATGTTTTTTCAAAAATGAATTTATTGAATGATACCGAATGCCTAGAAAAAATTTGGACGGTGACTAAAAAATCTTCCTGTATAATCAGAAAAAAGACTACTTAATATGAATAATCGCAGTACCATCTAAAAACTACACCCATTTATTAATATCTAAGCGTTTTCCAACAATTTGCATAGTACAGGAAGTAACTAATTGTGAAACCTGATCTACGAGTAGGAGTAAAAAGAAACCGTATTTACCTTACTCGGCATTAAAATGAATGACTGAACGGTCTGCTTAGCATAATCAGACTATCATGTACTCTGCCACGGTTGCATATTTGTTCCAAACAGTTACCGTGGCCGTGGCACATGGGCAACTGAAGGAACACGGGTGGGTTTAAGCCAGTAAAAGTCTGACACGCCCTCCCGCTCCGCCCAGAGCAAGAGAAGTCATTTGATGATTTCCTCCCAGACACAGCCTATAATGTTCCCACTGCTGGGACACATGCCTCCTCTCTTTGAAAGAGGGTGTGCTGTATTTAAACATGCGGATCCAGCGAGGATTGGTAGATGTCACATGTCTTGGAATTTTTTGCCCGCGAAATTCAAATATAATTTGTAGGTCAGCGTTAGGCCATATGTTGACAAAAATATATATATTTACTAGCATATATTTTATTTCACACGTATATTTTACAGAATTCATCATCATCATTTCAACCGAAAGACTTCCACCGCTGAACATAGGCCTCCCCCAATTGTGGGGGGTTTGCCATAATAGCCACGCTTGGCAGCCGGGTTGGCGACTGCAGTATGTTGGTAAAATGCATAGAGAACGCTGCTGCTCATTATCTAGTAAGTCCCTTATTCGCCTCTTACGACACTCACGGGAAGAAATGGTAAGGTGCAAACGGAACAACAGAATTATAATAATTAAAATAATCAATGCAACCCTCTAAGTAGCATTGATTTAATGCTACTTAAATGATTTGCAATTGATTTTTTCATAGTTATTCAATGGGATAAAATAAATGGTATGTGCTTGGAACCGGGTTTCATAAACAGCTAAAGCCCCGCTTTAGCTGGGCTGGCTCGCCTCCCCAGCACAATCTTCTTTTAGTAAGGGAGTGAGCCATTATCCACCGCGCGGGCCCAGTGCGCGTTTAGTAGATGTCACTTTTCACGGTTCTGTTACATGCCGGTTTCCTTACGATGTTTCCCTTCACGAGATTTTTCTATGAGCACGGGTGATGAAATAATTTACAAAGTAAAACGCCTATTTGGGTTCAAACCCAAGTCGTAAGTCACGGCTGACTCTACTGGGCCGCCACTGCTGAGGATTCAACTCTATTATCAAGATTTCTTTATAAAATATGAGTTTAATACGTAGATTCCAACACGTAAACCTTCCGAATGCCGAAAACCGCATCATAATCCGTTTCATAGTTTATGAGAACGAAATCTACTACTTCAACAATAAAACTTCAAAGTTTTTAAAGCTACTAAATATCAAGTCTTAGTGAATAGTCCGTCATTGGTTCAACCGTGCTGTAATGCGTTCCCGGTGAAGCCGTGATCGATATGGCACACAAGAACTAGGCCAAGTATTCAGTGTTGTATATTAAATGGGGAGCCTATTGTATTGGTTTAGGCTAGATTATTTTTCCACTTGTTTTGTCGACTTCGTTCAACAAACTGAAAATTTTAAGACTGGGCTACTATTGAATTTATGTAAATATGAAAAGTAGGTAAATAAGTGCAAGTACCCTTGTAAAGATTTTGATTGGAAAAAGAAATAACTGAAGTTTCGAAAACATTTCCAGTTGTTTCGATTTCTTTTGTTAACTATTTTGCTACGTTAAAAAAGTTTTCGCTTCAAATCAGAATCTGTATCCTTAACAGTCAACAAAATTATGAAATCAATAAAAATATATGACAAATCCGAATTAGTAGTTTCTACAATGTAAAACTAGTATTTAATAATACTTTTAAAAAATCCGCTCGCTATAGAGTGCTAACTCAATAAAGGTAATGGTCGCAGCGACTGAAGGCTCACATTTACAGCCACTGAAAGCTTCTAACTGTTGAGTGCAAACGCTGAGTGAAAGAGGGTTTATTTGCTTGCTTTTCACAAGTCCAGGCTTTCTTAATTAAATAACGTGCTGTAACTTTGCTTATCCGGCTTCTCACTGATTTTTTAAACCTCTTTATAACTTATTATAAATTCACATAAATATGATATAAGGTTTTTATTCCGCCTTTTAATTTATAAATGAAATGTATTTTTAAAGGAATATACAAAATCATAACTATAAAGGATGTAGTACCACATTTAAAATCAAAGGTGGAATCGTCTACGAATCTTCACCTGAACAGGTTTTCCTTTATTCGACCAACGCGAGTCCGGGTCAGTCTAAAGTCTTTTTCAAATGAGGTTAAACTTTGAACACCGTGTGATCAAATTTTAAAGTACAGTACGAAATTGACGTGAACGAAGTCGTGGACAAAGTGATAGTAACACCAACTTGGGAAAAACTTCTGAAGTGTCTTTTATACACGTAAAAGATGGAATCATATTTAAATAAATACATCATTTCATTAAAAAAATTCGGCACCGTTCAACAGCCTTGATAACTTGATATTCGTACACGGGATCTTTGGAAATGAACCGTAGGCTGAATTTGATACGTCCGCATATGACCCACTTATTTATATAGCACTGCACTTTATTTGTTACTACATTCTCAACTTTTAGTGTTACTCTATTTAAAAAAATATGTGAAGTATTTTATTTTCAACAAGCCATGGGGATGTCATGAAATTCCATACAAGCTTTCTAAGATTTTTGTTTTAACTTTCATCCCCTATTTCGTTCAACAGGGCATGAAAGTAAAAAAAAATATGCTCACTTTCGTTACAGAAGGAAACCTTGCGCAAAAATGTTTGCTTCTAGACCCAGCGGTTGAATTGAATTTAAGGTAGAATTGAATGATTAAAGCTGAAATTCGAACCTAATAAAAAATTGAAATTTATTGTATAATTTGAAAAACCTGTTAAAGATTTCAAACCTAGAATAAGGAAATGCTGACCTGACAAAATATAAAAGGGACAGAAAAAAGAAGTTCACCCACCTTCTCCCTCATAGTCTCCAACCCGGAGCACGACGGGGCGCGGAATTATCGTATCCCTCAACTCGAACGTATAGGTGTTGCTGTGCCGGTGAGCCGCTGTGATGATCTTCACCAGCTCCTTAGCCACTAACTGCTGCCGCAGCAGCGCACACTCCATGGGGTCCGTTGAGGGAATCGTGGCTGTATCGGGGGTGGGACGCTCGGGTTCTGGCGGGGCCTCGGCAGCGACGGGCTCGCGGGGACGCTTGGGAACTCTGCCGTACCGCACAGCTGGAGGAGAGTACCTCATCATATAAGTGTCGGTCCCGATCTGTGCCAGTGCAACCCGCGCGCCGCAGTGCACTCGAATGCGGACTCCGTTCGACAATTGGAAAATAGTTGTGATCTGTTTGTACATTGACGCCGCAGTGTTTCGCGGCGCGTCCATTATAGTTTCCTGTTGACTATTCATAGCGATGCCTGACGGATTGGCCTGGGAATGAAGGTTGTTGCGTAGGGATTCAACCTAGCTATGTTTCTTCATTGCCCGTCAGTAAGTTAGGAGTCTGTTTCACTTACAGTTGAAAGTTTGGGCACGCTTTGACAGAAAGAAAGTTTTGACAATTTTTCCAACCGAAATTTCGGCTGTTAAGCCAACCGATAATAGACAGACCAACAACATGACCGTCAACATGTCTTCGACAGTCAAAATAAAGATAGACGAATATTCATCGTTTTCTTTTCATTGCAAATACAGTTTTTACAATTAAACTAAGTATTACCTTTTTTAGAGGAAAATTTTCTAATCAATTTAAACAAAAACATTAAGGAATGTTTTTTGTTTAAATTGATTAGAAAATTTTCAATTTGTATTCTTTTTTAACTGATTTAAAAGAAAATAAGGAGGCTCTCAGTTATTTTAAAAAAAATATTTTTACCTCAGAACCCCGTCATTTATAAACGGATTTGAAAAAAAAAAATATAACCGTAAAAATTTGATTATGTTATATATTTTCCACTTAGAGTAAGTTGATGATCTAATAATGATAATAACTACTTAACCGTCACTGTTATTTACTTAGCAAGTGATGATACCTCTGAGTTTGTTTTGGCCTTTCTTCTCAGAGTAGTCAGATAGGAAACGCCGACCTCACCTAGCTCAAAAAATATTACAGAAATAAAATCCACAATAGTACCACAATTAAAAAGCGAAAAATGAAAACTGTAGAAAAAATATTATTTTCTTGAAATAATGTCTTTATTTTTCCCTTTAAAATATAAAAATACTAACTTCCACAAAAACAGTACAAAGTGAAAAATTATTTGAATTTCGGAAATCAATGGCAAAAAACGAAAATACAAAACCAAAGACACCGAAATTGAAGTGATTTTTCTCTATGTAGTGTTTTTTATTGCAAAACAGTTTTAAATTTTTAAAATTAATTATTCGACCAAAAATACTATGAAAATATTTTCCTGAAAACACATTATTGTATTGCAATCTTTTTTTTAAATTAATACGTTTTTTTAAGTTAAAACATATAAAGACTTCTCGGAAAAATTTACACGACCTGCGAGAGCGATATATTGCACGAGAAAATAAAATAAAGGAAGCAATCACTTTCCTTCTCGTAACCTACTTTAATTTCAAACGACTTACATGTTAAAACGCGATCCTGTAATATTTAAAATAAATACCCACTGAAAAATAACTAACACATATTATTGTTAGGAAAAAAAAAACGCTGAAAAAAAAACTGTTCTGATCTTTGTGCTTCATCACCTTTGTATTTATACCCAGTAACCCATTTTAGCTTCATCCGGAAAAAATGCTAATCAATTGTATTTTATGATTAGTATTTTATAATTAATCCAAGTCAATTAAGAAGTTGGAACACACACAATCTCTAAAAATATTAATAAAACGACTTTTTAAACAACCTATGTAATTAATGAATCCCCAAGAGAATTGATAAACCTAGGTACTCACAATCTCTGCTCATGCCAACCGCAAGACACTTTTTAAATCTGCAGAACTGGCAGCGATTCCTATTCAGTCGGATGACCAGGCACTTGCCGTCTCGGAGACAACGATACTCGATCTGCTTCTGGATGCTACGGCGGAAGAACCCCTGCACACGGACAAGAAAATAACGCGATTAAAACTTTTTGCCACTGATTTACTCCACTATTGAGGGCAAACGTAAAAAATGTACAACACATTCAAAAAATAACAGAAACTATAACAAATTAACCATGACTGGGGAACGCGAAGAAAAAACAATCTAATCGTATAAAATATTACTTAAAAAAGTTTATGAAAGCTTATTAAAGTTTATTAAAACCCCAAACAAAGTCAACTATTACTAATCCTAGCTAACGACTAAGATATAAAATAAAAAAAAGTAAGAAAACACACTTCAAACACTCACGAAAAATAAAAGAAAAACTAGTGAAAACACTTTGAAAAATAAACAAATACCGTTAAATTAATGAAGAATATTTTAGTTTAATTTTTATTAAATATCAAACTAACACTGTACTGCGATTACGCGGACCAAACGTGAAGCTCAGGAGAGCAGTAGAGATTGAACATCAGCTAGCTGCGTCGGAGGTTTTATGGCATCGGGCGGGGCTCGCAGTTACCTCGCCGGGGCGTAGGGCGGTAACATCACATGTACGTAGGGTTCCCTAACCCCTTAACCGAGTTATTGTAAAATACAAGCGTCTTCAAACGCCGCATCCAATATACTGAACTGGAATCACAATTTTTATTTTCTATAGCAAATTTCACAGATGGGAAAATTTACTTCATTTCCCAATTTTCTCAAAATCTTGACGACTGAAATTACTGTGAAGAAGGGTGTACACATTCTAAAAAAAGGACATTAGTTTTTCTTCAGAAATAATGACACACGCACGCTGAATATGTAAAATAATTTCCGATTCGTTAGTTTGAAATTGCTGTTTTGGTTTTTTAAATGTTTCTGTTTATTATTTTCTGTGAAGGACACATGATTTTTGAATTAATTATTATTGAGATTCCAATGAATTCTTAATTATGATAAAAAAAACAAATGCTGGTATGCGGCTACATCCGGTTAGACTGGAAGCCGACCCTAACATAGTTGGGAGGGGCTAGGCAGATTAAATAAGGATAAAAAATGTTGAAACACATAAATAGCCCGGATTTCAGCACGTTCTTTCAGGAAAAAACAGTAAATCGTGATATGAACAAAAAAAATAATACAGGAATAGTCCTAGGTACCAACCTCTACTCCGGTACCAAGGGACCTTCTGCGGTCTCGCAGTACCGAATCGGTTCCCAAAACATCGGTGTTCCAAGCACGTGGACTGTATCCCCAAGGTCGAGACAGTCACGCGGCGCCTGAACATCCCATGACCACGTGACCTCCCCACCGCTTTCTTTATGTGGAAATTTTTCGTGTAATTTTAAACACGAACCCATACAAAGCAACAAGTTCACTTTCTACTTAGATTATTGTCCCTACGAAAGTAACGTGACTCCAGAAATATAAGAACTTGAAATGACTTGAAAGTCACGTTACGTAGGTACGTTCTGTAAATAAATTAATTTAATAAACATATTTTTAATAGGTAAATCTGTCAGTTTGCCTCGCGATTTTTATCAAAGCATTTTCGTCACAGGTTATAAGATAATCCACCACCCACTCCGGTGCGAACCTCACTAACTTAAATTTATTAATTTTCATAACTCTATTGAAAGGACGGAGTCCATTATAGACTTTAATTCGGTCGAATTAAAGTCTATAATGGACTCCGTCCTTACGCTAGAAGCGACGTTACGAATAGTTTAATATATTATTTAAATCAAAATATGCATGTGGGTTTACCTTAAACGGAATCACTTAAATCGGAGCGAAATCACTGTTCAGAAGTTCCAAACGAAACAGCCAATGCACGATGCACGGAGTCACTTAGTAAATTTTAAATGTTGCCGTGAAACCACACGCGGACGGAACGCTTTGTAAATAAATGATATTTTAAATACGTCTGCCTATCGTACGTTAAATCAATTTGCATCGTGGCATCGGGTATGCCTAGACAGCTCGGCCGGCTGCTAATGTTTCCGCTTACAGTATGGTGCATACTAAAACCTTTTTAACTCAATTTTCGCATGCCCCTGCACAACAACGTATTAAAGTAATTAGTGGCTCGCGTACTATTACGACGACGTCGCACATTTTATGAATTTTATGAATGAACTGTTAAGCGCGTCACTGTAGCCTTTTATTTCTGAACAATTTGAATTTTAACATTTTATTCTGGAACGAAGAAAGTTATTTTCTCGTTATTAGGGGACTTGGTAGCTACTTTTGGGAAACCATTCACACTAGATTGAATGAATACATGATTTTGAGTATTTAATTACGTATATGACCTAAGCAAAGGTCCCGCAGATCTTATGATGTCTTTAAGATACACGGCGGCTGATGCATGTATGTGCCGTCACTTGGGACAGGTCAGCTCAAGACTGCAATAGGTCCATTGATTATCTCTCTTCCAGAGTTTGTAAAAATGTTTGGACTATACTAGACTAATGATAATGACTTCTGAGTTTGTTTCGGCATTTCTTCTCAGGAATCAGTCAGCTAAGAAAGACATCACAGCCATCACATTCATATTATAGATACTAAAAAGAAAATAACACCAATAAATATATTCTTCCCTGAGTGACCCGATTATGCACTAAACCTACAGATTTTACTCAAGTTCCGGCAACAGGAAGTAATCTCGGGATCGGGGTCCGTCTCCAAGGAGGATGTGGAGGAGTGGCTGTATAGACAGTTTGGCGTTTACACCTTCCACCTTACACCCTCGATGGCAAGTCAATATTAACTCCTTTCGCGAGAAAGAATAAGTGAAAAGGAGATGGTAGATTGGGGTGCAGCTATTTCCTTCTTTATCAGCTGAAGCCTCACTATACTTCGGACCCATTAGGAATTCTCAAGGTTTTTAAAATTGTAACTTAACTTTTCAGTCGGATGCGCAGTGGTAACGGCCGTGACTTATAACATGTGGGTCGTTGGTTCCAACCCAGGCAGAAATTTAAACACTTGTGACATCTATCAACCCGTACTGGGTTTGCGTGGTGGTGAGAGGAGGCCTGTGTCCCAGCAGTGGTAACATTACAGGCTGATTATAATTATATAATAAATGAAGTCTTTATAAATTCAAGGATGAGACATTTAATAAACCCAAAAATAACGTGCCATTCTTGTAGTAATTTATGCTGCATACAAACCTTATTGATTTCTCGTAATACCCGCAAACTATCATCATCATCATTTCAGCCAAAAGACGTCCACTGCTGGACATAGGCCTCCCCTAATTTGGAGGGTTTGCTATAATCGCCACGCTTGGCAGGCGGGTTGGCCATCGCATTATGGTGGTAAAATGCATAGAGAACACTGCTGCCCATTCTCTAGTAAGTCCCATAGTCGCCTTTTACGACACCCACGGGAAGAAATGGGATGGTGATATTCTTTACGTCCGGCACCACACGGTACAACCCGCAAACTATAATTTGTTGTAATTACTTTCACGTCGGCCTAGCCTCATTTTATATTTTCTAAGTAAAATGTAGCTGATTGTGATGAGAACTAAGACACTGCATAGGTAAAGCTGCCTCCAGACGTGTGTCATGTGTCGCGTGCCGTGTGTGTCGATGTATCGTGTAATGTAGCGCGTAGTCTGCGTGTGGTTGGCACTACGAGCATCACATGTATCGCTAGACTGGCAATCACGCTGACCCATCGGCTGTCTGTCGACAAAGGCGCCCGCGGATACATAAAATATTCTCTTTAAGTCACAATACTAAACTAAAAGTCATTTAATCACTGAGATTCAGCATTTTTCGAACGTCAAAATGATATAAGACCATCCCTCAAAACGCAAGCCCTTCTCCACTTCCTAGTGGTTTAGCTGAGAAGAAGAAGTGTGGCGCAAACTCCGCAGCAGCACAGCTGTCTGTTTAGTTAGAAAAACTTGATCCTGTACAATATTCGGAGTTTGTGTTCCATCCACACTATTCATTCACGTTACATTGCACGATACATCGACACACGTCTGGGTCCGGATTTATAGTAAACGAATAACTTACTTAAGTAGACAGACAGCCCTGGATTTATCGAATATCGATATCTCCCCTCGAAATATGTCAGTTATTGGATTGATGACGAAAGGAAAAATTGTTGCAATTGCATGCGTAAAGCAGGTAATTTGAAAAACTTTATTGCAAATTATTTTCTAATGACAAAGGAGAGTCCTCCTTGTTGTGAAAATAAAAACAAACATCGTTACGCAGATGATTCCCGAAGGGGTCAGTGTGTGATTATGGGTGTGAGTTATAAGTACCATACAATTAGCTAAGTCTACATACAAGGTCTAGATGGACATCCTGTATATCGTGTCTAATGATAAGTCACGTCAATCACAAATGAAGTTACCGAAACAATGTAATGCTAATTACAGGAATGTAATTCCAACTTATTATCTACTTTGCGGCACTGCCGCGTACGTAGGACATCGTAAGATGCAGTTTTTTTTATCGCACAGTTAGGGCCTAAGGGTATTGGTACTTATTACAAGCCAAAGAAAATGAGTGTAATAAAAATAAATATTTTATAAAGATTAAACAGTATGCTAGAACAATCGCACAACATTTGTACTACTGAAAAAAATATTGTTCGTCACAAAATTCTCAAAATTTTAAGCTAAAACTATCATATTTTTATGTAGTGATAATGAGGTTTTACAAAAATTGATTGAATTCCCTTTAGGAATTCAATCAACTTATGAAAAACTTAAAAAAAAAATCCACTGAACCGTGCATTTATTTATTGAATTTTATTAATACTGCAAAATTACTTTTGTTTTGGTGGTTTTTAGATGAACTAACATCAAACGAATCCCTGTTTTGACCCTTATTTGTGAATACGATACGCTGACTTTAAATACCAAAAAAATTGCTGTTTACCGCGCCTTAAAGAAATGTAGACTTGTCCTTGTAGAATGTTAACAAAGTATTGCAAAATGTAAAGGGTCGTAGCTAAGTTATAACAGCCGCACGTGTCGAAGCCTAAGCATCGCTTGCCGTGGCGTGGACGGTACGCGACTGTGACCATCTATTACGAGCAGAGTGCACGGACGGATGGTACTTCGGAAAACACGTTAAGTCGATGGTCCCGGCTGTCATTTATGGATTTTTATTAAGGGTCGTTAAAAGCCCAAAAGTCTGACAAGTGTGATCAAGTAATTAACGGTAGACAAAGCTAGTAGAACTGTTTATTCGATGTTTCATGCGAACATTAAGTTGTAATAAAAAAATATATGGTACTGGTTTTACGAATTGTTTTTTATTTTTGATTCAGCGGCAAACACGAATAAAAAACATCTAAAGATCAGTGCATATTTACGAAGAAATTAATAGTTTTACCGAAAGAGCTTGAAATGAAATATGGCACTTTCGGTGATGAACTTCTAAAGTCTCAAGACTCGATGTTAAAATGTTGGTTACCCCGCAAAGTTTCCGTTGAAATTCATTTACAGGTCTGCAATTCAATATCTGCAAGGCTGAAGCCTAGAATTCCACGGAAGTGGGTTGCAAAGTTGAAATAGAAATACCGATAGGAAGATAGGTCCATGACGTAAATTACGTCACGTAATTAAATTTCTAAGAAAAATGTAGTGGAATGAAAAGGTACCTTTAGCTTTAAAATGAAGATACATTCATTTTCTTAGTACCCACTTATTTCAGGAAATTAAATTATGATGAAATTCTTGAAATAAGAAAATTATTGAACTAGTATTTTTCACTAAAGGATGTGTCTTTTAATATAAAAATAAACTCGTTCATGTCGGGGCTCGGTTCCGAGAAGCAGTCTTTAAATAAATTGAATTATTTTTGCAGAAACAGGATGGTGCTTTCTTCAGTTCCGGCTCACAGACTGCCTGCCAAGCGTGGCGATTATGGCAATACCTCCTGGACATATTCAGCAGTGGACGTTTACGCGAGTGGGTAAAACGGTGATGATGATGATTTATGCAGAAGCATTTATTTATTTGTTTCACAACATATCGATACATTCTGAAGTTTCAAGCTGAATGATCAAGGTTTTTTAGTAATATATTAATGTTCCTACTGGTGATATTACGGCAACAGCAGATACCTTTTCTTAAGCACTTTGAATCCATCCTTTTGTTCACATATGTTTGGCTGATGCAAGAGTAAACGATGATTTTAATTAATTAAAAGAGTTGTAGACGTTTCCACTGGTCGTTACCCAAAAGGAACTTTATCGACCCTGGCACATGGGCAACTGAAGGAACACGGGTGGGTTTTAAAATTTTGTCAGTATAAGTCTGACACGCCTTCCCGCTCTGCCCAGAGCGGGATAAGTCGGAGTTGGCTTCCAGTCTTACCGGATGCAGTTGAGTATCAGTATTTTACGTGAAGGGACTGTCCATCTGACCTCCACACCCCAGTAACTGGGTATTATGAGAGCCATTGGTAAGACTGGTGGTCAGACTTCCGTATTTCTGGCGACCCATAACGACTGTCAAAGATCTACAAATGTCAGCAGGATCTACGGCTTACGTGCTTTGCGAGGCATGAACCAACGTTCTAATTCACGATGTGCAAAATTAACGGCTGGGTGCTGTGCGCCCCGTTCACACAGCGATCGGTACGAGTTTTAACTATGTAGTTTTGGGATTATACGGCAACTTCGTAGTACATTTGTTATTGACCGCAGGCCTTTTGTACACACAAGGTTTTGTTACTGTTTATATCCGTCGTCAGTATTGTATGGATCACTATGACAGTGTTTTGACCACACGGCGGCATTACGGCACGGCGCCGGCGCTGTACCCATACCATAAATTAAGTACATCACCACCGTTTGTCCTTAGGTGAAAGCCCGCAATATTCAAAATTTCTTTTATCCGTACTCGATCTCGTTCACCATAAGGTGGAAGCGCTAAGGTCATTATCAATACATCATAAAGACCATCAATACAACGCTCCAAAGCTCATTACCTTTAATGAATTTAATGCGATTCCATGAGCTTAGGGGAGTAAAGCCATATTTGTTACGGTTGCGAATCATATTTTAACGAACATACAACCTGACACTGACCTAAAAATGAAATTTCGCGACTACCCTAGCGCTTCCACGGTAAGTAAGTCTAAAGCGAAGTTTGACAAGCTCTCAGCTTCATTCACAATTCGGAAAGGGGGTGTTAGTCTTCAGTGTCAAGAATAACTGACTCACTCATTATAGTGGCACGGATCATGGTCCATTCTCGCCAGCCTGCAATCTGTCGCACACGATGTGTGAGTGGTCTCACATCAGGGCGAAATCATTAGCATTGTTATACCTCCGGAAATGGCCGCTAATTATAGTATTGTAAAATAAATCGTGTTAATAAAAGTAATGCAACACCACGCCTGTATTCCTTTGAAGCATAGCCAGAGGTGTACAGAACAGTTGCATTCAACAGTTATGTTTTATGTCCTTTTATTACATAAATCACCACGTCACATCCTATCGTCCGCGCCTTAATTTCGTTTACATTTAGCGATCTTGCTGACTTTTTTGTTCTTCGGCTTCGGTTCGTAGTGAGATGTTTGAATAACCTGTGCTGAACCTCCCTCAATACAATAGCGCGTTCAAACCAATAAACTCTTCAATTTTATTATTATCTACTACCAAAGGAGCTTCTTCCCAGGAGTACCTTTCGTGGTACACTCAGAAGTCTTTGAACCGTCCCCAGATATGGACTGGTAAAATGGAGCTACCTTGACAAACCATGCTCTAACTTCTATCCTGCCTTTTGTCCCAAAACTTGCAGTTAAATTAACCTGTGCACTACCATAGACAAGGCCGTGGAAATGGCAAAGTTTTGGGCCAACAGTCGCGCTAGCTACACGAAGTACACTCCGTGTTGCTGGCGCGAGCAGATGCTCTATTATTAGTATTCAGTAATTGTGGAGATTTATTTAAATGGAAAATGCCGTGTCACTTTGCCCGATCAGGGAATCAAGTCCAATAACCCGGTCTTAACCGGAGTCCTAGGCGTGGGTCAGGTAACCATTTGACTAGCAAACGAATGATTCAATCTTCAAACATTAATTCTCTGTTATAAGTAGTTCTGTTTGAGAATAAATGCACACGGTCGTAAAAATCGAACACTGTGTTTTTTCGATGCGCTGTGATGTAATGTCTAGTATTTTCAACTCTCGATTCAACACCGTGATCCAGCGCGGGATATAATTCCGCCGCGATACTTTTCCGTGCTCTAAGTCCCGTCCCGACTGTCAAAAATAGGAAATAAGCTATGGGTGAACACAGCTTATTTCCTATTTTTGACTGCCATACAAACAAACTGACTCCCACTGTAAGTTTGATGCAAACTGCTTCTAAGTTTCATTTTACATTTTAAAATTAGGTTTTTAGGTCCACGTGGGCACTACTGGACAGTTCTCTACCTTTGAATATCTTCCTAAATATGACATTTGTAGTCGCGGCATTACTACCATCATTGGACGTTGTTCCGCAGAAATGATATTATGTTGTTTAGACTTTTTCTCTGGGTAAATAATGATTTAATAACATAGAAATAAGTGCAATAAACAATCTTCACGAGTATTAATCGTGCGTGGTATACTGGTCCTTCAGCCAACTTGCTGACGGGCCTATATTTTTAGAGCTCGAGAATAAGTAGTAGCAGTAACGCATTTGGTCCGTGGATGGTTAGGTGTTGGATCTTTATATACCAGCTCCAACTGGCTTTCCGACGCACGATGGGATCTCTGTGCCTCGGAAAGCACGTTGGGTATATGAAAATAAATTAAATGTGTATTTGTAAGTAGATCTTAAGATACTTTTACTAATGGCGTTGGCATTTCCTACCTGACGGTTCCCTGAGAAGAAATGCCGCAACACACTTAGAGGTCATGGTCTCTTTTAAAGTCCATTTTTTTTTTTTAATTTTATGTGAGCATAACAAGCGTCGCGTCTCTTTAGCGCAGGATCATGTCTGGAAAGGCCTTTTGAAGAAAGAGTCATTGCAGCTTTGAACTAACCTGTCCCAATAGACAGCATGTATGTATCAGTCGTATAGCTCAACCCTATTTTAGAGAGCTCAACAATCCGTCACAAGACGCTATCAGCTCTGCAGGACATTTGCGTAGGCTATATACAAAATAATCAAAACCGCCAGACAGTCAAAAAGTCATGTATTCATTCTGATCTAATCTATAATGAAAGAGTGCTGCTTACCTTACATCCCTCACACGATGTCACGCCGTAGTGATATCCAGAAGCCTTATCGCCACAAACTTTGCAAGGGGTAGCGGCCTTAGAGACCAGTCCGGTGTTCACGCTGTCAGCCGAGTAGGGGGAGGGATCTGCAGACAGATAAACAGTATTGTTAGTGAAATTTATTGTGTTGTGTATCACGGGTGGCCGACACTCCACACCAAAAACCTTAAACACAGGAATTATTATTTAATACTAGTTTACGCAAGCGGCTTCGCCAGCGTGGACGTCGTAAGTTATCCCACAGGAACGTACGTCAGGGAAAAATAAGCCAGAGTTAATCCAAGTTGTGAACTTAGTGCCAAATTTCATCATAATTCGCTCGGCTGTTTTTGAGTGACAAACATTCAAGTAACAAACATTCAAATTATCTAATCATCAAAACATACACATTTAAAATATTGGAAGGATTAAGTTATAACTAACCAAACCAACATCTTTTAATTTCTTTTTATTTTTCAGAATGTCTACTTTTTAAAGTAATTTGTGAAAGAGATTAGAAGAGGTCTGGATCTTTCGCTATTCTGTTTTCCAATTCTGTAAATATTCTGGATATCGTGGTTATCAATCGAAATATTAAGGTCGTTCTTTCATTCGTCACCAAAAATATTTAATGCTGTTCTGGAAAATGTCTTTCGACAATTGAACTGGGACGAATTTGGCATCAACATAAACGGGGAAAAATTACACCACCTTAGATTTGCTGACGACCTCATTATTTTTGCAGAGAATCCTACCGCATTGCAAACTATGCTCGAACAACTAGTATCAGAAAGCAAAAAAGCAGGACTGTCAATGAATACGTGTAAGACCAAACTGATGACAAATAGGACAAATGTTAAGATACAAGTAGAGAAAGAAGAGATTGAATATGTAAATGAATACATATATCTGGGACAGACTATAGCTGTACAGGATTTGTCGACGAAAGAAGTAAACCGGAGAATTAATAACACATGGCAAAGATACTGGTCTCTTAAAGAAATTATGAAAAATAAAAAAGTACCCATTTCAGAAAAAAGGAAGCTATATAATACCTGCATTCTTCCTTGTCTCACATACGGCTGCCAGACCTGGCCATTATCACAAAAAATTGAACACAAGTTATGTGTATGTCAAAGGGGAATGGAGAGGAGCATGATAAATCTGAAACTGCTAGACAAATGGAAAGCCACAAAAATTAGAAATATCACCAAAGTGGCAGACGTCAAACTAAAAATAAGAACACTGAAGTGGAAATGGACAGGTCATATGATACGAACCAAGACGGAAAAATGGACCAAAAAGGTCACAGAATGGTACCCAAGAAATGGAAAAAGACGTAGAGGAAGACAAGTGAAAAGGTGGGAGGATGATCTGCCAAAAGATTGGCGGAGAATAGCTTTGGACAGGAATAAGTGGAGAGAAATAGAGGAGGCCTATGTCGCAAGACAGCCTGACCTGGAAGCTGATTAACTAATTAAATATATATATATATATATATATACAAAATACATAATATAATATTAGGGTTAAGCAGAAATACTTTTACTTAAATGTGCTTTGTTATTTTTTTTATTTTTTATTTTATAAGTAGAAAGTAGGTTCAGGAAGTGTTATAAGAAATTGTGTATGAAGGTCAGAGGAATTAAAGGCTATTTTTATTTTATTTATTTATTTAACCAAACCAACATGACACCCATATACCTGATATACCTGATATGGGTGTCATGTTGGTTTAGTGGCCCGACACGACTGCTGGGCAGGACAGGTCGGGCAAAAGTGTCATTGGGTTGTTCCGTCAGGAAAGGTCTTAGGAGCAGCAAGAGCCAACATTTGTGCCTAGACTATGGCAGTTGGCTTCCCCCCTTTTGCATGGTATTTACACATGGCTGGTTAAACGTAAACGTAAGTAGACCTCTGCCTTACCATTTGGGAAAGCAACTTACGGTAATACTGAGTTATGACGCAGTAAGGTATCAACTTCTATAAAGTTATTGGTACACGCATTTTTATTTCGTGCATGCAAATAAGAAATAGTGTGTAGTATTGCAAACAGGTTAGGATTAGTAAGAATTTCATAAAGTGTTATTAGGAGCTCCTTAAACGCATTACTAGTAGAACACGCTAAGGTAGCTCGCGAATTTTTTATTTTTAAGTTTTCAACCAATTTTATCTTTTTAATTTTAAATTCTACGGTAAAAAAAATTAGGGCAAAAAAAAATTAGTTATTTAATGGGATTAAATGAAATTGAGGGTTAAATTGATGATTTTCATGATTACATTTCTGTAAATAGATGTACATGTTATTGTCGCAAATCATATTTTGTTCAACATACAGCCTGACACTGATCTGCGAACTGCAAAAAACGTAAGAAACTTTTAACGTCTGCGGGGTAAGTTGGCCAACTTGCATCGTGGAAGAGCAGTAGGTAAGTCGGTTTCTTTGCAGAACCCTGCGCAGGTTTTAATGCAAGGTTGGGTAAAACTACTGATTTCCAGCCATTCCCATGTGCTAAGGAATGTCTCTCCAACGTCCCCCTACTGGTGACTTTCCACCCGCCAGGGGAACGAAGTCGCAAAACATGTATTGAGCTTCTATTTCATATAAGTATAGTTCAACGAAAAATGGTATGCACTTTGGTAAGATTTCTGTTTTCGTAATTCTCGAAAAATCGTCGTTCCACAGAGTTCAAACCTTCTAAGTTTTCTATTGCCACTATTTATTATATTTCAGGGAAGGTTAAATAGGTGCACTGCGAAAAACGTATTGCACCTATCAGACTTTCCTTCGGGCTTTTGTATACCTTTCCTTTTCTAAGTGACCAAGTCTGTAAAGTAAAACATTTGTAAAGTTATTTTGCTTTGATGGAGTTACTCATAAGAGTTGTATAAACTTATAGAACTCCGACTTATAGAAGTTCTGACCTATTTTATATAACCAAAGGTTGTAACAGCGCTATATTAATAGCGCGTGCAAAGATGGACGATGCCGATCGAAGTGCAAACATATGCTGGAAGATGCTAAAACAGGTCCGGGTAAATAGTACACAATAAGGCTGTATTAGCAAACTGTTGGGAAACCACAACAACAACTAAGGTAACTAAATAGGAACCAGTATCACATGCGACGGTTCATGGCAGAGTAAGCACTGCATACCCCGTCATGAGCAAAGTAGGAAGTATAACCCCACAAAATAGTTGTCCCCCGTCAGAGTTCGATAGTTGCTAAGGTAAATTAGAAGTTTAAGTTATGGCAGCAGTGGCTAACTTTATTAAGTGAATATCGATAATAACATTATAGCTTAGTTGGAGCTAATTAATTCTAAGCTTGCTTTTTAAACAACTTCGTTTTAATTCTATTTCAAGTGAATCAAGAGGAGCAGCAAGGGTCGATCGATCAGGTAAGCTTTGCCGCTGTTGGTCCGTAGATGGGTGACCATGTTTACATATCAAGTCACCTCCGTGCTTCGGAAAGCACGTTAAGCTGTGGGTCCTGGCTGTCATTTGTCGATCTATGACAGTCGTTACGGGTCGTCAGAAACCCGAAAGCCTGTCATCCAGTCATACTAAGGGGCAACGTATTACCCAGTAACTGGGTTGTGGTGGTCAGATAGGTTGTCGCTTCATATAAAGTATTGGTTTTCTGCTGCATCCGGTTAGACTGGAAGCCGACCTCAATATAGATAGGACAAAAGCTAGGCGGATGATGACGTGGATTAAGTTAAATTTACCTCAATAGCTGCGTTTGTGTCGAACACCTTAACCTTGAGAATGTTACACGCTTGTTTGAAGCTGCATTATGCACACAGCTGGATGGTAAAATCGAAATCTGTATGTAGAAAAATGTTCAGGAAAACTCTCATCTACTGACTGATTTAGCTAGGGTAGATTTCGCTGATTGAGATAACCAGTGGAACGAAAGCCGAATATATGTTGGCATCACTTACGCATAAGCAGACGCGAACACCCTTGTGTGTAATACCCCTTACGACAAATTTAGACAGATTTCGCTACTTCTCGCTCAAAAAGTCTAAACAAATCGCTTTCCAGACAGATTTGATGTGATTTCGTACTTTACATTTTCCATCTCCGTTTAAACTTCATCGGAGATTAACCTCTTCGAATACAAATCGCAAATTTTATTCCCTCGAAGTTGTATATCACAGTTTACACGCGAATTTATTTACCTAACTGGTGAACATCGAAGGGAGGGAAATTATGTGTAAAATGCTGGAAATGGCAAGTTTTTATTTAAATGGAAAGTCTCCTCTGAGGAACAGTTACAGACATTCGACATTCTTTCGCTTTATTCTCAATTTATTGTATATACGGACAGCGTGTGTCTGGGATCCTGTAAATCCACTTACATAATGTGGTGCAGGATATACCAATATAAAAACTTTCTGTGATGCCGACATTGAAAATGTATTATTCACATAAGTTATTGTCCAAAAATTTAAAAAAAAATATAGATTACGTTTTTAGATAGTGTAATAAAAGATAGCGGCGATCTCCTAAGTACTACGTTACAATACGCGCTGTGTCCACTATATGTATGTACTATGTAAGTGACTGTTGAAGAATAAGAAAAAATACGAAAGGTTTGAGAGGAATCCATCTCAAGGATTGGTTACCAAAACCTATGGAAGGGCCATGGCCTTTGCTGATCAAACTTTTGTATATGCATACAATATACGTACAAAATTAATGTTAGGGCTTGTAACTGTAGGTTGTAACTTGAAGGTGGCAACTTGTACTGAGGTGTTTCGGGAGTGGAGAGGTACTCCACGGCTATCAGAACCTGCCCAGTGCTAGTAAGATGGTCATAACCCTACCAACGCTTATGGAATACCTACTTCCTCCGAGCACGTTTGCTTTTGGGCATTACCACTCTGGCCCGTCAATAAACGCAAATCAGAGACTAGAAAGAATACATCTTCGGGTTTCTGTATCTCTCTTGGTCTGGCCCTCACTCTATAAGGGTGTCAGCAAAATTTACTCTCAAAGACTCTCGCAAAAACAACCAAAATGCATTAGTGCTAGCTATAAAAAAAAAAAACTTATAAAGAATGTTATTAGGTACAAAGATAAAAGTGGAAAATTAATGTTGACTCATGAACCCGCACCTCTCACCTGTAAATTCATGAATCAGTTCAACACAGCTGCGTCCAACCTATCTACTATCATTTTCAGGATGCTGTTCCCTGTATCGGGAACAAGGTTCAAGCTACAGAAGCCAAGGTCAGGGCTCCAATGAGAGGAACCTCCTTAAAATGCGGGCCATGTCCAGAAGTAACGCTATCTTAATGAAATCCTTGATCCAGCTGCCCAACAAGAGCCTCCCCAAGTGTTGGTCAAAACTCTTGGCTATTAAGCCATTGACTGTTACGACCATCGGCATAATGATCGCTGAGTCCATATCCAATGATCCAATATGTCGACAACCGAACACGAGGTAAGTCAAGATACCTACTTATTATTAGGTATATGGGTCCATAAATGATAACATGCTGTTTTTAATTACTCTAATTACAATGAAAACCGTCATATGAAATTATAAATGTAGTTTTTATTTGATATTATGGGCGTCAATTCTAATGAATTTTCATCATCATCATCATTTCAGCGGTAAGATGGCCACTGCTGGACTTAGGCCGCCCCAAATTTGGGGGGCTTTGCCATAATCACCACGCTTAGCAGGCGGGTTGGCGATCGCAGTATGGTGGTAAAATGCATATAATAGAGAACGCTGCTGCCCATTCTCTAATAAGTCCCTTAGTCGCCTTTTACTACACCCACAGGAAGAAATGGGGTGGTGTTATTATTTACGTCCGGCACCACACGGTACGTATGATAATGAATTTTACAGAAAAGCAATAAATCATGTTACGTTTACAGAGCAACATCAGGCACACACTGTACTCTGGGAAGCTCATATTTACACATTTGTTTTCATATTTATTAGCGTGGATATGATCTTAGGGTGTAAGTGTATGGGACTTTGACTTTGACATGACATGAAACAAATGAAAAACATCTATTTTATTTTACTGTATTTCATTATAATCAGCCTATATTGTTCCCTCTGTTGGGACACAGGTGAGAGGGAGTGGGCCGTAATCCACCACGCGGGCCCAGTGCGGGTTGGTAGATGTCACACACCTTCGAATTTTTGTTCACGATGATGTTGCCGGGTAATCCCACAGACAAACGACCAGAACAATGGGTGTGAGACATTCTAATGTCCAACAAGTGGTTCTGAGGCTTAGGGACACTCGACTTATTAAATAGGTGAAAATACATCCCCATTGAGAGCAGTCAAGCACCCCTGCAAAATAAGTACTTCTTATATATAACACACTACCGCCAGAGGGGCGCCGGTGAGGTGCTAGTCTAGGGCGCTGTCGACATGTTATCCGCTTCTGCATAATGTGCAAGTGACCTAATTCATCATGTATTAGACGAGCATCGACGCAGAAATCAAACTGTTACATCCTCCAATGTTCGTTCACGTGTGAAAACTGAGAAGCGATAGAAATATTTATTTCATAAGGTTAATAATTATCGAAAGGAAACGGAAGTGTATCTATTCTATCGAATGTGCTTCTTATTATTGAGTTTCCTGGTATTAATACGATGGTAGTAATAATTGAGGATACGGAATCAACCCCGAGGAAAATATTACATTATTATTGTGTTCGTTAAATTCGCTTGGATTGTGACTGGAGAACTTATTTGTGACATTGTATAGATACAATCCAAACACTGCTTAGTGTTTTGAGAAAGAAGTTTTGTTTAGGTAATTTCGCAGAAGTACTTTTTACTCCTGTCTACGATTTGCTAAGAGTTTCAACAAATAGTCAAATCTTCGAGATGATCGAGCAATTTCTGATACCTATTTCAAAATAAAAGCTATCCTATCAAAAGCGATATCGACTAACTAGGTACTCCTATTTTTGACAAAATTATACAGGGCAAAGGAACCAGAGTAAGGAAATATGTTTACTTGGAACACAGCTTAACACAAAACAAACAGGAACTTATGAAGTTTAATATAATATTTTGATGCTATAAGATTATTTATTTTTATATTGTATATACATGTACATATTTTTTACTTAGATTTTAAATTATGTATATATTGGTGCCGATTCTGTTGTACACCGAACTAAACTAACTAAACTATCTCTAAAATTCCTTACTTTTGGCTATGAGAATTTTAACGCTATTCTGCAAGAAAAAATCTCTAAATTTAAAAATTATTTTGACACGACTAAAAACGAATTTGACAATCAACGTGGTTTTTTCTTTTGGTTTCGCAACGTGGTACTTGTGTGCGCTACGCAATTAATTTTTTAGAGACGAAGGCGCGCGCAAGGGGGCAGCCTGGACGTGTTTTATATGGAATTTTTCACTTTTTGTTTGAAAAAAAAAAAAAAAAAATTACCCACGTGTTGATATTTAAATGTTCCGGGGTTTCATAAAGGGGGTCAAAAAATTCATTATTTTTGCGATAAGACACGCCATTTTCGAGATATAAGCAAAAGAAAAAAGAAAAAATATAGCACTGTTTTTGCACGTGAAGGCGAGGCGTTGGTGTGAATTTTTGTTCATGACCACTAGTTTTATTCCACACCTTTTTAATCGCGATTAAAAATAGTCAGGTTTAGTCAAAATAAATTATTATAGTCGAAATTTTTGGTGAAAACCGGCAAACTCAGAATAGCAAAATTGACATTTTCACTAAACTAATAACTCAGTGCAATCTTAGTGCTGTCAAACTAAAATATAGTTAAGTTGTGTCACTTTAGTCTATTTCAGAATAGGAAATCGTCGTTTGACAGAAATAAACCTAATTTTAGTGATTTTTAGTTTAGTTTAGAGAATTTTGTACAACAGAATCGGCTCCATAGTATGATATTTAATAAATGTAGTATTTGATTTCTCTTAAAAAAAAAAAAGTTTAATATTATTTTTTATTTTCCTCGAAATTATGGCGAAAAACACATTAATATCTATTTTGTAGTTTATAAAATCTATACGGTCAGACACGAAAAGCGACCTTAAAAATGCGAAATACAATATAGTTTTCACACTAGAATAGGACACACCCTATTGATATCAGGCCATATAAAGTCCATCATTATCGTACAAGTGCACAATAATGCAAACTTTTTTTTAAATAGTTTCTCGCACCTCTTGCGTCTGGTGCGACCGGTATTTGTGTAAACCAACGGGGGATATCGGGCGTTCTTATACTAACAGTTGTAACGAAACTATAGCGCGATTCAGGAATGATTAACGCCATCTATCGAGCCGATGGGTTACTACAGGAACAGCGAAATAAAATAATGATACTCGAAATTAGCTTTTTACGACGAATAAGTAGCCACATAATACTTCTAAAATATAGTTAAAAGTGTTCTTATGAATACCATATATGTCGGTACTCACGCAAGTAAAAATATTAAAATTGTATATTCCTTTCGGATGGTATGGCGCAGTGGCGCATTCGCAGTGGATGTTATAGTGGTATTTTCTCGAACTGTTTGCAGCGCGTATCTACTTCGATGGAGGGGTATTTGTATCTTTTTTTTTTTTGGATGGGAAATCATCAAATGACTTCTCCCGCTCTGGGCGGAGCGGGAGGGCGTGTCAGACTTTTACTGACTAAAACCCACCCGTGTTCCTTCAGTTGCCCATGTGCCAGGGTCACGGTATCTCTTTCGAACAATCACGCGACCCCGGCAGGCATCGGTCCTAGCAGACCCCTTCAGGTGTATTTGTATCTTGGACGAGCAATTTTTTAGTGTGTCTGTGACTATATTCTGTTTGTGTGAGTGTTGTTCTCACATACATCCTATAGTGTTCTTGTTTGTAG
Organism: Aporophyla nigra; assembly: GCA_947507805.1. Taxonomy (NCBI): domain Eukaryota; kingdom Metazoa; phylum Arthropoda; class Insecta; order Lepidoptera; family Noctuidae; genus Aporophyla; species Aporophyla nigra. The sequence continues at coordinate 2,136,285 of OX382291.1, read as the reverse complement.
GATAGTCTCTGGTTGGCTAATACTTTTGATAAGTCTATAATTTTGAGAAATTATGGTCTCATCATTGCAAAAATATTTATTTCGGGTTTTGGGAATAAATGGCCAATCTCAGGCTATTTAGCCATCGTTATTGTCTTTTTACGTGATTATCACTTAACCCGTGAATTCCTGCCTGCCGGGGTCGCGTGATTGTTCGAAAGAGATACCGTGACCCTGGCACATGGGCAACTGAAGGAACACGGGTGGGTTTTAGTCAGTAAAAGTCTGACACGCCCTCCCGCTCCGCCCAGAGCGGGAGAAGTCATCTGATGATTTCCCATCCAAAAAAAAAAAACCCGTGACTTCCTCCGCGAAGAATTCGTATTTTCCTTTAAGATTTTCAACCATCTAAAAGTATTTCTAGAAAAAAACTTTAATCTTTACAATTTTGTTAGCAAAGTTCCAGTGCCAAGTTTGAAGTTTATAACCCGAAGAATAAGATTCATATTCATACAAACAAAATCTTCCTTATAAGGTCGAATTGCCAAAAAAAACCTGGTCGATTGTCAAAGGGAGAAAATAAATTCAGTAAATACACCATTATTAAGTTGGACGAAAATTTTATTTTGTATTTTTTAAACAGGTTCGTAAAATTTTAACTATTTACCCAAATAACGTTGTGTAAAAGGCAGTTTTTTCTACATAAACGAGGAATGGGAACCAAAAACTGTGGGTTACTGCCTTGAAGCCCAATAGCCATAAGACAAAAGGTACTATAGAGGTTGATAAAGACGACCTTTCGTTGTATAAGCTGGCTATAATAGAATTGAATAGAGAAAAAACAGTAGGCGAGTAATCGCGCTGAGAAAACAAAGGAAGAAGTTAAAAATAAGATTTCGAAAGAATGGTCTCGGAATACTTGCTTACGAAATCAACAGCACAGACGTGTTTTGTGTTTTATTGATAGATCTGAGGCTCCTATAGTACCCATGAAATAGCGTTTCATGAGGAAACTTTCCAGCGAACACGACTTTTGCCGATTGTTAATCAGTTCAGTAATAAAGAACATTTTAACACCTGGGAAGAAGCACAAGATATCATTTATATTTGAACTAGCTGACCCGTGCCCAATTCGCTGCTCATCAAACATTTTTACTTGTTATGAGATTATCATTCACATTAAAAAATATTATTTATCACAATCAAATAGCCAGGAATAATGTTGCTTTCATATGGTGAAAGAATGTCACGTGCATATTTGAAATAAATGCTGTGACTTTGGACTTGACCTTTTTCTCTATCAATCTCTGAACTCAACCAATCACTTTAATGTCCATCTCGAAGTGTACTTTGTCGGTATGTAAGCAAGTTGACCTGGTGTCCCAGCATTGTCTTCAACTGATTTGCAGAGTGCCATTGCAGAAAATGTCTGGAAATCAATCTCGGTTTGCTCCGAGCAGCTTAAAAATTTCTCTTTATATTTTAAAGTTCTAGTTCTTCTAGATACGTCGTGACAAAAGGTTCTCTACCTCAAGACAAACAAAATTTGAAAATAAACACTATTTTTGTATGTATTTCATTTTAAACTTTATAAATGTCTAGTATTTGTTTTTGCAGCGGCACTGCAAATATATACTCTGTGACTTTTTTTATGTTTGATCACAAGTACAAACCATGAATCTAGAAGCCCATTAATGTTCCCACAGACCTTCACTCAGTGAGAGGGAGTCGGCCATAATCCACCGCGCGGGCCTAGTGCGAGTTGTCGGATGTCCCATATTTTCGATTTTTTCTTACATGATATTAGAACAAGCAAGTTTCTTTACGATGTTTTCCTTCTTCGTTTTGAGAGCAATTTGCGGTATCTGCCTACTTGGGGTTTGCACCAACGACTTACAAGTATATTTTCCACTATTAGGTTTTAAATATTAGATCATAATCCTTTTAAGTCTGTACTTTTCTTAAATAGATTTGGGTTCGGATTTAGTTTCCGTCTAGCCAGATACAGCTGAATATTTTAGAGAAGCGACTGCGACCTGACCTCCTAAGTCCTTATTTATTCAAAGTGATATTCTGAGGTTAGTTCTGCATTTGACACAGTTTTGGGCTTAAGACTAGCACAACTACTGATATTAATAACGACAAACCTTACTCAAACTCTCTCAGAGTGAAAGATTGGCGTTTAAGGACTATTTGGTGCCGCGTATTATTGCGATAAGACGTCGCAACGTTCTTATGTTAACCGCAACGGATAGCGTGGATGGGTTACCGAGGAGTCTAAATGTTGTTTACGCATTTTTCCGACGATCGCCTATGTAGGCTATCGGCCATTTTGACCGAACTGACAAGCAATCTAGATCTAGACAGCTATGAATGATTAATATATATTATTATACCATGATTTATATATTATTATATACCATGATTAATATATTATTATACAATGATTAATATATTATTATACCATGATTAATATCTTATTATACAATGATTCATATATTATTATACCATGATTCACATATTATTATATCATGAGTAAAACGAAGTGTTCGTACATAGCTGATGCAACTCGGAAAAGGGGAATATTTTAAAAATTAGACTGTAAAGTTTTCTCTTATCATGATACAGGGTATGTGATGCGGAGGAATGAGGGAAATGTCGTGAGGAAGAGTATGGGACGACCAAATAAACGATTAATGGACTTTGAGGAAGCTGATAGGGCTAGAAAGGGGGTAACTACTGAGACGATGACTGAGCATGGAAGAAGCGACGATGGCGTTTATTGTATGGAAGAAGAAGTCAGTGGTGCTGACTACATATAAATTGGCATAAGAGCAAGTGAATGCTGATGATATGGAAATAATTGACGTAACGATGAAACAACGAAGACTTTGAAGAGTTCTGGGGGTAATTGATAAATATTAGTTCAATGATACAAGTGTTGGGAAAAGTACTCAGTTCAACAAAGTATTAACTACAGAGTACGTAGAAGTACTCTATAAAGAGGTAATTTGCCCGTTAGAACATATGGCGTTGCAATGAAGTTTTAAATTTGCGGTTTCAACCTGTGTTTTCCTAATTATAATTATGTCGTATCCATATGTATTTTTTACTTCGTGCTCATAAAAATTAAATGAAATATTTTTTTTAAAGGAGCTGACGAAATTTTGGAAGCCTGGTTAACTTTTTAAAACCCCATCTAAATTTTAGTGCATATACAGGGATAGTTTTCAAAAACCTGCCAAAAGTTAAAGGTGTGGAAGTTAAACTGCTGAATAACTTTTTCCAGTACCAACTTCGTAATACCTACTCGGCCTAAATGTGTGGTATGCATAGGTGGGCATTAACTCGTTAATCCGTTAATCGTTAATTAACGAAGTTAACATTTTGATTAACGGATTAACTTTTAAGTTAACTTTTAAAAATGTTAACGGACACGTTAACTTCCGTTAATATGCAGAAGTCCGTTAATCGTTAATCCAATGCCTACTATTTACCGCACATCAAGAAGAGTGAAGTGTAATTTAGTTAGGTAGAAAAAGTTTACTGTGCAGGAGAACAAATATTCATAAATCTATTCATTAAATACAATACTGCTGTACCCTCAAGCGCTGCAGTTGAACGTCTGTTTTCCACGGGTAAAGATATTTTAACACCAAAACGAGCCTCGCTTTCAGACGAGAACTTCAATATGTTAATGTTCATGAAGGGGAATATGCCGATTAAATCACACATTGGAATTATACGAGTATTTTGTTTTATTCCTAACCTGTTAACTTCCAGAACCTAAACCAACAAGTTTTAATAGTTCACTAACGCAACGATATAAAAATGCAGTTTTACACATATTAACGGATTAACGATTAACGTTAACTTGCGTTAATTCTTCTGAATTGTAACGCTTTAACGTTTAACGAAGCTATTTCTTTTTGTAGCATATTAACGATTAACGAAGTTAACTATTTGATTAACAGTGCCCAGCTATGGTGGTATGTCATATTTTTTTAGCCGTTACGATGCTAGTTCACGGAGAACATTTATCAGTAATAAATAAATTAAGGAGTTGGCAGGAGGGCTTTCATTTTGACAGTTTAACAACATTAAGGTGCCCAAGATACAGGCTACACCTAGTTTGGTACCAACACTATCTCGAAATTTTTATTTTAGTATAAACGATTTTTACTGTACTTTTACTTTATTAATTGCGTCATAAAGGTTGTAGGGTAGACCAATTTTTCAAACATATGAAGCATATATCCTAAAACAAACATACGCGTGATGCATCGAGCATGCGTCTAGTGCAATTCTTCTAGCGTAAAATAGCACGTGCCCGTTCAAAGATGGTGGTATGGTGCCCAAAAACACATGTCCGTACCAAAATACGGCGCAGCACCCATTCGGATATTGGAACAAATGAACGCAAACAAAAGACATCAACGCGCGCGATTTTCATTCTATCACGTCTTTTAATAATTTCCAACATGACGACATAACGTGGACACTGACGTCCATAAAATGTATGGAAAATCGTGGATGAGAATAAAAACATAGATAGAAAAGCGTCTTAATTTATTTCCATACGTTAACTGTCACATCTATCTATATCATAAAGAAATCGTAGTGCAGCGAAAATTGTAAATGGAAACGATTTAACGCCGAAAATAAAGTTGTTTAAAGGAGATGTTTCATTTTTATATGGGGCTCCGGCCATAACATGTACCTTTTAGCGAAGCTGGGAAACTTGCCCCTGAATAGAGTAAAGTAATTTTTTTTTCATAACATCAAATGGTTTTTATGTACAAAATAAAAATTAAAAATGTTTGACGTTTGTCCTAAGAGTTAGCAAATGGTTATTTTGAATTCGTTTAGAAACACACTTCAAAAATGGAGACTAAAGATTTTTGTAACGATGAAATGTGACCATTTAATTATTAGTAATTATATTTACTCAAAAATATGTATAAGAGAATAATAGTAATTTATTTTTAACACTAAGAATGCACACATTTTTAATTATTTTCTACGTTACATTGATTTGATGAGACATGATTTTAGAACGAACGAAGTCTGCAAGCAAACGAGACGCCATGTTTAATAAAATATGACAATAATTGAAAAACTATTATTTTTTGTACGCAACAAATCAGGCTCAAATTCATCAGAGAATGTTTTTCTCCAATTTGTGGTATTTTTATCTCTTTTTCGATAAATGTACATCTGATGGCCGAAAATGAAACATCTCCTTTGTTTGTGGCTTATGTCTAGTCTGTAGGTATCAAGGCCTCATCTTGTTATTTAGAAAATAAAAGTAATAGGTCTTCCGGTTAATTTTGAGGGATTCATGAAAAATAAAATACACATGTATTACAAAGAATATAAATTATATTTCAGTCAAAATATTTTCCATCGTTAGCTATGACCTTTGCCCATTTTTCTGGTATTGAATGGATGCTTTTGTAAGATGTAAAGTGTTGGTCGTAAGGCTGTGCTGCATGGACCGAAAGAGGTGGTAGTCAGAAGGAGCACAATCTGGAGAATACGCGGGGTGTGGTAACACTTCCCACTGAAGAGCTGAAAGCGTATCTTTCACGGCTTTTGCGACGTGTGCTCGAGCATTTTCATGCCGTAAAATCATCTTGCGTTTTTTTTTGTGCAGTTACAGGGCGTTGTTGGTCCAATGCATTGTTTAGTCTGATTAACTGATCTTTATAACACTCAGCCGTGATAGTTTTATTTCGTTATAATAGTTCGTAATAAACAACACCTTTCATGTTCCACCAAATGCATAACATAACCTTACTTCCGTGAATGTCACGTTTCGGAGTTGACGTGGACAGCTGGCCAGGATCTACCCATGATGTTCTGCGTTTTGGATTATCATAGTAGATCCATTGTTCATCACCTGTGATGATTTGGTGCAGGAAAGATTTTTTTTTATAATGGGATAGTAGGGAATCACAAATGGTTATGCGATTTTGCATAGCAAATTTGGACAACTCATATGGATTTCCCTTCTTTTTGAAGTTTTCCCATTGCGTGTAAACGATCAGAAATTATTGTTTTACCTACATTCAAGGCTTCAGCCAACTCTTGTAGTGTGCGGGCTGGGTTTTCGTCCAATAGCGCCTGCAATTCACTATCTTCAAACTTTGCCCTGGGCGTTCTTTGTCCTCCAAATCAAAAACATCACTTTTGAATCGTCGAAACCAGTATTCACAAGTTTTAATACAAGCACAAGTAAAATGTCATGCTAAACCTTATCATTTGTTTCAGTCGTGACTAGGAACCGGTAGGCGTACCTCCAGCAGTGTAACTTTCAGTTGAAATGATGATGATGATGTTGAAGTTGATATCTAGGAACAGACTTATGAAACACTCTTTGTCATTGATATAATTTAATATTTTTGTACGTATACACATATACCGAGACTAAAAAGGCTATTTTAGACAAGAAAGGTCGACACGTTGGTCGACTTTTCTAGTCTAAAACCAAAGAGCGTTGGTCGACCTTTCTAGTCTAAAACCAAAGTGGTTTATGTCTAAGAAATTGTATTTTTTCCAAACAGTTGTTAAATATAGTGCCCTTTGATTATTCCAATGTTTTTAATACAACTGGTAGTAAGGCTATAGGATGGGTCTTGGGGCTTGCCGCCTTTTTAAATACTGGTTGTAGTTTAGCTTCTTTTAATTCATACGGAAAGATACTTTCGTCAAAGGATTTTTTATTAGCTTGGTTACAGCAATGAAATGAAATGTTTATTTATGTAAGTAGATGTCGTAGACACTTTTACACGTCAATATTTGTTGGCCAATTATTTAAAAGTAGATTGCACCTTTATTTCCTAGCTGACGGTTCCCTGAGAAGAAATGCCTGAACAAATTCAGAGGTCATAGTCCTAACTAACAGTGTATCATTAGATGTTTATTTGAGTTTAACAATGCAGGGCCATGACTTTAGGGTCTTTTGAAGAAAGAACTATAGCGGCTTTGTGTTGACCTGTCCCAGGTGAGGTATGTGACTTCATTTTGATATTCTCTAATAAGGAAATATGGTATTTCATTCATTGCGACAGGGTACTTGTTCTTCATTTTGTGCTTATGATATAAATTTCACGCTCCAATGCGTCTTGAGGATATTATTGATGATGTCAGCACTGGGCATGTTTGACGTGATGTGGGATAGTGGTTCAATAAATAATTTGTGATTATGTTATCCATAAAAACACAATTAAAAATAATTCTACTAATATTATAATTGTGAATGTTGGTATGTTTACATGTTTGGTACGCAATCACATGTAAGCAACTGAAAAGATTTAGATGAAATTTGAAACACATAGAATACTTTTTATCCTGGTAGTACGTCGCCTGAAGATAATCACCCTCCCCCCTACTCACTGAACTAAGCCGAATTTGAAGGGATATAGAATTTAGTTTTTGTACCCAAAAACTGTAATTTTTTAACTAAATTAACGTGGTGGATCTTTCAATTTTATGCATAAAAACTTATATTTTCAGTTGGACTGTAGGAGGACATGCCTTTCAACAACAATGTCAAGTTTCTTTATGTGATCTTGGGGTGCAGTAATGGCGGGGGTGATACTGCACCCCCGCCATGATGAGACAAAAATAGAAAGCAGAGGTACTACCTACACCTTTTCTCGAAGCATTTCGTCGTATTTTGATATCTGCATAAACCGCTTAACAATTTATTTTTAATGAAAGTTAGAAAAAGTGCTTAAAAAACAAAGCTTCAACGAATTTACCAAGTTTGATGTTTTTTTATATGACTTGCTATTTTTTTCTTACAATTTTAGAATAGATGAAAACCCAAACTTCACATAAACACAATAACATGACGTCAATAAATACTTTGATTTTTCATGACTACGATGGGCGAAAAATGTTCTAATCTTTACCTCCTCCTTGGTTTTATTTAATGCTTAAGTTAAATCTAATTACGTATTTATTTAAAAATATATATCGTTTTGTTTATCTAATTGTTGTTAAAATACTTGTTTAAACTATTATGAATTAATTAACTAGTTTTTATTAGAAAACAAAAATGAATATTTTAAGATTGTGTGTAGTGTCATTCGGGGTAAAAGGACGCAGTGGGTAAACATACGCAGTGCTGTTTTCTCTAAGGCGGAGCGTGGTTGGTGGAGACGCTCATTTCTCGAGAATGTGCGCAGAAGGGCCGCCTTATTGTGTTATAAGCCGCTTAGTATTTTGGTGCAAAAATTGAAATCACCATGAAATTCTATACTTTTTCTACTGAGAAAAGTTTGAGGAATTGACGCATTTGTATTTTCAAAGGAAAGTTATTTTTGATTTGAATATCTTTAAGAATATTTTTACCTAAGCTAGACTGGAGTTTTACCATATAAATATTGTTGTTGTTACGGCGGCATGGGTTAAAAGTGCGTAGGCAATATAACAGACGTCAGGTCTGTGAAGATAACGAGTAATACAAAAATGTTTTTTTTGTTTGTTTTATAATTAGAAAACCACCGTCCTCCAGGAACTACCTATTTAAAACAAAAACAGAAAATATATAAGTACTTATTTGTTTCAGAATGTGAATTTCTGAATTCGACGAAAATATCTTTGGAAAAAACTCTTGGGATACTGTTGGTTTCGCAGGAGAAGACGAAGCAAACGATGAAATGTGTACTTTTATTCCTTTATTCGTAATTTACCCATAAGTTGAGGTAACGGTACGCACTCTGATCCAGATATATTTTTAGCTAAATATACAAAACCCTATTTGATCTATCATTGATAATTTATCGCCGTTTAAGAAATCTAGTAATTATGCTATAGATATGTAACTTATTTACACGACCCTATTATTTTAAAACTTTCGTTTCAGTAGGGACTAAAAAGAAAAACTCCGTCTTTTTGACCCCGAATGTGTTAAAACTATTTTTAAATAATAATAAAACACTCACACAATAAGGACTGCTATTTCAATAAATGTTCAACAAAAGGTTCGACACTTGATTTGCAAACTTAAGTTCAATCCTCAAAAATAAATTGATATCATTGCGTTGCTTTCTTTATATTTTGTTACATATACAAGTAGTTTGTAGAGTGTACATTGAGAAACATAAAGTTTAGGCCTTTCTGTCATCTTTGGTCACAATAAAAATAAATAGATACCAATGTTTGATCATTTAAATGAGAAATCCCGTGTGTTTAAAATCTACTGTTATATTATTTTAGTGAACGTTGTACGTCAGGAATCATCATCATCATCATTTCAGCCTTAAGACGTCCACTGCTGGACTTAGACCTCCCCCAATTTGGGGGGCTTTGCCATAATCACCACGCTTGGCAGACGGGTTGGCGATCGCAGTATGGTGGTAAAATGCATAGAGAACGCTGCTGCCCATTCTCTAGTAAGTCCCTTAGTCGCCTTTTACGACACCCACGGGAAGAAATGGGGTGGTGTTATTCTTTACGTCCGGCACCACACGGTACGGTACGTCAGGAATAATCTGTTAGAATGCATCAGTAAGTATTGTATATCAGTGTTCCTGCCAGCATCGCGGATTATGTACGAAAGAGTTACCGTGCTGCTGGTATAGGCAACTGAAGTAACACGGGTTGGTTATGGTCAGTAAAACTTTGACACGACCCTTCCACTCCACTCAGAGCGGGAGACGTCATTTGATGATTTCCCAACGAAAAAAAAAGTAAAGCAGTGTTGTCATTAGGTAGTATGTTAGGACCACAGACGTTCATTAATTCACTAAAACAAAAATCTTCCCAAACAATGGGAAATTACTACTGAAGGTATGGTATGATATATTACACCTCCAGATGAGCTGCTTCTTACATAGACAACTGTACGTCTTTTGCTAACCAGCCCTTACTCTCTGTCTATTTTGGCTGCTGGGACCAAAACTACAAATTCAGTATACAAGGAAGTTTTACAAAAATGTGGAGTTATTTCAGTATATTCTGCTATCTGTTGTGTTACGATTCCCACTAAGTCGCAGACCGAAGCTTGCTAACATCCTAGCCTAGCCTTTTGTCAATTACGTTGTGGTCGGCTTCCACTTTAACCGGTAGCAGCTGATTACCACGATTTAAAGAATAGATTGACTATTCCGTACAGTATCCAGTTACTGGATACTACGATACTCTTTGATAAGGCTGGTTTTAAACCTTTCGGGATTCTGTCGACCCGTACACCTGTCAAAGATTCACGAACGATAGCCGGGACCAACGGCTTAACGTAATTTAGGGGCATTTTTACGTCAAGATGACCCATGCACTGACCATCCGCGGTAAGCGTAGCTTTACCTACTTGGTTAATTGATCCTGGTATTACCTAGCTACAAGCCTCTAGCTAGTTAACCTATAAGTTTATAAACCACGATAATATTAAATTATACGTAGGTTAGTAGGTGGCGAGGAATTATTATTTTTTGAGGAGATAGTTTTTTAATAAACTCTGAAGGATTTTTATTATTAGCTAGCGGCGCTTTTTTAAAGCACCGAGATAGGGCGACAACGATGAAAGACTATTTCTTGACGATTGGCAGCGAACTGCAAGAGATTTGTAATTATTTTTTATCATAATTCCTGTGTAAGAATTTTGATCAGTATACAACGTAAAACAGCTGAGTGATTTGTATTTTTTTAAATATCCCTATATACTGTACCACTATATCTGTTTTAAAGATGATAAGTTACTAAAAACATTTGTTTTTTCAGTATGGTTCATTGGATTTGATGAACCAAAGCAGATGAAGACAGTTAAGTAAAAATGTTATGCGTTTATGTATAAAGACAAAAATAAAAAATAAATAAAAAATGTAATTTAATAAATGTAAACTTCTGGAAGGACGGTATCTTGTAACAGGATCAGGTTAGGTTAAAAATTAATATCAGAGAGGTAATTGCCTAACTTGCTATCAGTAGGAATTGGTTTCATATTGATAGTTAAACAACATTCATTGCGTTATTTACGTTGCTGAGCCGACAATTTATTCGAACAAATGTCCGCCTGTTGGTCTAGTGGTTAGTGGCCCTGACTGCTATGCCGGAGGTCGTGGGTTCGATTCCCACACAGGACATATGTTTGTGTGATGAGCACGATCATTTGTTCTGTGTCTGGGTGTAATTTATCTATAATATGTATGTATTTAGAAATATATAAGTATGTTTATCAGTTATCTAGTACCCATAACACAAGCTCTGCTTAGCTTGGGACTAGATGGCGTTGTGTGATAGTTGTGGAATATTATTATTATTATTATAATGGTTTAGAAATAATTTTCAATCCGATTCAGATTCTGATAGATAGTGCGTTTCGCAGTTAGGGTGCAGGTTTATCGTAGATACAAGATTACATCACTTTCCGACTAATATGGTGTAGTTTGGTCGCAAAATTTTAAACTGTTGACAAAGACTTTAAGTACGTCGTCGACTGTAGTTTCGAAACATACTACATGATAAACTGTTTAATTTACTTCCATAGGTATTCAAGTTCCAAGTTTATTAACTCAAGGAACAAGATTTTACATACAAAAATAGTCCCCCCTTTTCACTCCGTACAAGATCGAATTTCTAAGAAAACTGTTACTAGAAAGAAAGAAGAAAGAAGTTTATTTGCGGCAAACATGACGCACAGAAAGACCAGAAACATACAGAAATAAAAATAAAGCTACTACATTTTAAAAGGAAGCCGTATACTAAATGGCACGTTCTTAGTCCCAGTAGTTTCATCTGTATGTTGAGAATTATGTCAGTCAGTCAATAAGTTTCTTCTTTTATATATCTAGATTATGAAATTAATGTTGTCGCCAAGGTTAAAAAAGGAGGGAGGAGCGATCCGAATATCCTTGCGCGGTTTGTTCAGTGGTAGGATTAATAATTTTCTACTCATAGGGTCGGGGGTTCGATTCACCCACGATTTTACATAGCCTAAAAGAAATTTAGATTTCCGATGTTCCTGAATCACACCGCATTTCATCATTATCATCATCTTCCTACCCTTTTCCCAAGTATGTTTGGGTCGGCTTCCAGTCTTACCGAATGCAAATGAGTATCAGTACATGAATCGCCTACCTTTCTGACCTCCACAACCCAGTTAGTGGGTAATATGACACCGCTTGGACGAAGACTGCCGGTGGTCAGACTTTCGGACTTCTGACGACCCGTAACGACTGTCAAATATCTACATATGGTAGCCGAGACCAACGGCTTAACGTGCTTTCCGAGGCACGGAGGGATCTTGGTTTGTAAGATAGTCATCCATCCACGGATCAACCGCCGCAAGCGTAGCTTAACCCGACCGATCGACCCGTCCGGCTGTTATTACTTAGCCACAAGACCAAAATAGAGCGCACCTAACCTTCAATCATGAATTCACGATTTATAAGTATCCGAATTTACGGCAAATTTTAATAAAACGCGCGATGAGTATTCCGTCTGTTTCTTAAAATTGTTATCTTTTATCGATAATATTGCAATAGATCATTACCGACCGATCACCAAAACTTTACACCACATTTTGTCACGATGTTTTACTAACTAATAATTTAAGTATCAGAGGCATCTAAAAATAATAGAACCTAGAAAATAAACATATTGATCAATCACTCTTACTCAGTTACTCTCCCATGGCACGTTGAGCTTGCTCCTATCGGCTTGTCATTCATCCGTTACCAAAATAAATGAAAAACTATCTACAGATTAAAAAAAAAAAACTTAAATTACATAAATTGTCTTTCTAGTAAAAAGTGCATTCACACAAATAAAAATGAACATAACATGACCATGCAATTATTTTAAACTTACGGTAATAATCGTATTTGACGAAACGGGCGAAAGCAGTATTAAAGGAAGGGAGCTTGTGGTCGCAGACCCGCTTGGGTAGTTCAACCTGAGTGCAACGAGCCAGCTTGTATCAAAGAGTTAGGAACGGACACCACTCTGAACCGAAAGCTGGGACAGCTCGAGATCGCACGGGACGACCCTTGCTCGCAGACTCAGAGCAGGGAATGATAACAGCCTCCAGGCATCTAGCACCCCCTGTAATTTGAATGTGGTGATAGCGTGGGACGATTTGCGCCACGCGTCGAAAATTCTACAGCCCTGTAAAGTATAGTTTTTTTTTTTTTTGTTATCCTTGTCTAGGTATATACCAACAGCGTAGAACAGTACATAGGTATTTTTCAGTCAGCTTTGTAGAAATCACAATTTTTCTTTAGACTTATCTTTCTTGTTTCTTCGTTTACATACATTTTTATTTCAATGTTATACGATTTATATGGGTAGTCAGATACCTACGATACGCCGACCATATCTACAATAGTTTCTAAAAATATGATTGAGCAATCATATTTTTAGAAACTATACTGTGTAAAAACACTTGTACAAAACTGCTTACGGAAATAAAATCATTGAAATTAATAAAACTAAAGGAAACTTACATTTAAAGTTGGCAGTTACCTATCTTTATGTATATAATTCTACTGTACGTGTGTATGTCATTGAACTCCCCCTAAACGGCTGGACCGAATTGAATGAATTTTTTTGTATGCGTTTGGGTGGCACCCTGGATGGTTTAGATTCACTATTGGACCCGGTAGGTGGCGCTGCTATCGAGTTCTAGGAAACAAGACAACGTCTGTACGGTCAGCTAGTATATTATAATATTAGGTCTTTGTAAGTTGATTTCAATCAAAGTAAAGATAAATTAATTTATCTGATATTGATATTGTAAGGCTTCCTGATAAGACAGAAATAGAAATCGTTTTTTTTTGTCGAGCTGTTATATTTGTAAACTAAGATACCGAATGTCTGTGATATTGAAACATGAATTAGCAGTGAATCTGAATATATCAAATGCTGATGGTACAAACAGTGAAATTTAAAAAATCGATCGCAATAAAATATTGTCTGAAACGTACTTAAAATTGTATGCATTGCATTTGGTTCATACTAATTTGATTGAAACACTTTAAATATCTTAGATAACACTGAAAACTAAGTTTCTGTATTTCAGATAAGGAGAAGAATGTAAAATTGTGTGCGCGGGAAACTTTTGCCGCCTAAATACAGAGGCACTTCTGAACCTGCTACAGAACATGTATTCGGATCTATAATAGACAATTAATTTATAAATTACACCCGATATTTAATAATCTACTGAAATGGAATTAACTAACATCAACAGTCATGTTATCGGTCAAAGAATTTAGTAGTATAAACTTTTGCAAAGAACGTCAATATTTTAGAAAAAAAAACTTTATTACAAGAAAAACCAGCAGACTCCTAAAAATACTTCAAAGCGAAAAATAACTGTAATTTCGGAAGTCTTTGGTTTTATATATTCGTTTTTTGCCACTAACTTCCAAAATTGAAGTTAGTTTTCACTAAGTAGCGTTTTCTTTGAAAGTTGCTTGTTACTTTATTTTGTTTAATTTAGTTGTTTTTTTTTTTGTTTTGGCACCTATCCCACACAAATTTGTACACTTGCTAAGTAAATAACTGTCACAGAAATTGAATCAGAATCAGTACTTTATTTGCTTTGCTTTGCTTTTATTTGCTTATTAGACCATCAACACACACTGCCTGCAGAAAAAAATGCGTATTATTTAATCTAACCTAAAATCACTCATTAGAACTTGATAAAATTTATTTGGGACTATTCTGTAATTATACCGTTTTAAACAAGAGAAAAAATTTCAAATCGATTTATAAAAGACAGATTTTTGAGTTAACAAACAAAACACAAGCGAATTGAGTTCATCTTCCTATTTTTGAAGGGGCCTAATAAATCGATTAGATTGAAATATGGATAATTATTGTCATAATGGATTACTCACATTCTACTTTGTCGAGTTCCGGAAGAATAAAAAATTCAAACAAAGCAGTCAGCTCGAACCGGCGAGCCATGTATACCTGCATGTCAGCCACTGTCTGAGGAGGTATGGACCATAGACGAGGGTTGTGTGCGATATCCATGTTTGCATGGTTCTCCAACGCTGGACCAGACTCTGCCTCGCCTGCGGACGCCCGGTCTAGGACTAGCAGCCACCCACTACGGATGCCTACACTGTTGTTGTGACCTACTTTTCACGGTTTGTATGGTCACACGTAATTATATGGTTCATATTTTCCATTTTTCATTGGAAATAGAGGTTATGAAGTTCGCATTTTTAAGGATTCCAATACAGGGCACTTTAAGGCGGAATTTCACTATAATTTGATAGTGATAAGGACATTTTTAGGATGTTGCCAAAACTCGATTTATATATTTATTTAAATACTAGCTTTTGCCCGCGGCTTCGCCCGCGTGGATGTCGGAAATTAATGCAAGAGGACGTACTACCGCGATAAGAATGTGTTATTCGATGTTTTATATAGGTAATATAGACTCTGTGTGCTATTTTCGATCCAGATCCATTCAGCCATTTTTGCGTGATTGAGAAACAAACACCCAATCATACATATTTTCACATATATAATATTATTAGTAGTAGGATTATAACTCATATTACTTAGGATTCATAGTTTATGAGAACATCATGTGTGTTGGTGTTTTTAAAATAAAAGTAATAGTATTCAGAGTAAGAAGACTGTGACATAGGGCTTGGTTTAGTTGAATATAAGTCTTCCTGGTTTTTCTTAACGCTCCTATTTTACCTATACAGACACTCAATCATTTACCAGACACCGAACTTAATTATAGGAATAGTACTTTTGCCAGTGGCTTGGCCCGTATAGCTGTCGGAAAATAACACCCGGGAACCTACTACCGGGATAAAGTAGGTATCCTATCTGTTACGTATCCATGATATAATATATCTTTGTGCCAAATTCGATCTAAATCCGTTTGGCCGTCTTTGCATCATTGAGAAACAAACATCCAAAAATCTAAACATCTAAGCAATTTCGCGGTCTCTTACTTGAAATAATACTATTAGGTTTATTTTGAGTATAATGAACACACATGATATTCGCAATTACTTTGAAGCCAAAGTAATATGAATTACAATCCTACTTATCCTGTACTACCCGGCCCCTGCCAACGCGCTCTGCGCCCACTTTTTAAATCTCTAATATCTTCTAAGATATTCATTTAAATTACATGCTGTAAAGGGCCATATTGATCTATATTGAATGCACAATGTATTTAAGGTACTTAATTGGATAAGGATTAATGCTGTATTGCTTAAAATCGCTTCGTAAATAAGCCCTTATTTCTCGTAAAAAGTAAAAGATAAAAAATGGTTATTGTGGGTTATCCCTAAGAGATAGACATATACCATTGAGGACATTTTTGTAGGCCTTTTTAAGGTGTACAATACTGTAGTACATTATTTTGATCTATTTCGTAGGATTCAGCCAGGGTTTTACGAATTTTGAGACGTATGTCAGCGTAGTTTTCGAAGATAGTTATTTTTTTCTAAAATAAAAGAATCTTTCTAAAATAAAAATAGCCTAAGTTACTCCTTGTTACATCAGCTATCTGCCAGTGAAAGTCCCGTCAAAATCGGTCCAGCCATTTCCGAGATTAGCGGGAACGAACAGACAGACAGACAGACAGACAGACAGACAGACAGACAGACAAAAATTGTAAAAAATGTTGTTTTGGTATATGTATCGTGTATACATCCATATAAACTTAGTAAAAAGTGGTTATCTTAATATTAAAAACAGACACTCCAATTTTATTTATTTGTATAGATTAATATTTTGATTTTATTAGTATGGATCTATTTTCACGCCATTGAGAAACTAAATTGAACCGGGGATCGGAGTTTAGAGTGGGGACCGTCCAATGCTAAAATGGTTTTGAAACGTCGAAATCTATACTAATATTATAAAGCTGTAGAGTTTGTTTGTTTGATTGAACGCGCTAATCTCAGGAACTACTAGTCCGAATTAAAATATTATTTTGTGTTGGGTAGCCTATTTATCGAGGAAGGTTATAGGCTATATAACATCACGCTACAACCAAGAGGAGCGGAGCAGTAATGAAAAATGTTGCAAAAACGGGGAAAATCACACGGGTAGGCGATTCGACGCGATGGGAAGGGTCGGGGGAACAAGAAATTTAACGCGGACGAAGTCGCGAGCAGAAGCTAGTACTTGAATAAAAATATGCGCAACACTACGCGATATGGGCACACTACCTCTCACTGCGAGAAAACATAAGTCCCAAATGGAACATAAAAGCCTCAATAATATATAACGTAGTGCATGTATTTATTAAACGGTTCTCGATCTAGTTGCAGAACAAAGTTGGAATCGATATTCGGCCTACATTCAGTCGGAAGAATTAAGTGTTCAACAAATTGACACCCTACATCAATGGCTAGTTCATACAGCTGTCAATGTCAATGTCAAAGTCACATGTTGTGATTTTTGGACAGTTATTACGAATAATACTGCGACGCCTATGTTTCTATTTGTTTTTGTATTTAGTTATATACATTTTCTAATTACCCATGATTAACATTGTATAAAATCAATATTTAATAAAATAAGGTTCGAATCAGGTGACGGTCCGTAGTTTCTGCCTACTCCCATGGGAACAAAGAGTTGAGTATGTAAGTATGAGACTAAGTCACAAATACTATTACGATCGTACAATTCATGTAGTAAACTGGCTTAACAATTATTTGCGTGAAAAGTTTCTTACAAAACAAGTTAAAATAAATAGTGGGACTTAAAGAATGAAAAGGTTTTATCGGATTATTTCCGGCTTAAGGACGCTATAACATTTTTCTACAAATATCGGTGGTTTTCCAGTACCAATTACATCAAGAGGAATCACAACTGCGAAGTCAATTATGGTCTTTAATTAAAGATAATTTATTCATCTCCATTATGGTACCATAAAAATTATATAGTCCCATACAATATTTTCACAAAAATACGTTTTCCCCACCGTAATAATCGAAGAAAATGAAAAATAATAGGGTCTGGAAAGGTACCTGTATAGTGAGATCAACTGCATATTTTAACTTCAAAATGACAACAAATTGTGGCTAGTATAATCTCCTACGTTTTGCCTAAATATTTTGTAATTAAATACATAACTTTTTTATTTATGAGAAAAATAAAGAACGTTCTCAACTTTCTTCATACATTTTAAACTCGCGGCTTCTCATTCCGCGCTCAGACGCGCCCTAGGAAGCACGGGCGTATCACTTTTTTGTACAAAATAAATACGATCAAAATAATAATAAAGTGAGTGCCGTGCTGTATACTGTGGTTGAAAAATGTTGATACTTTTCGGACCAAAACTATGAGTACCAAACTTATTATCAGAACTTGATTTAGAAATAAATAACTCAAATTCTGTTGGGATTATTGAGGTAGGGTAATTATGACTATGTATTCATTTTCAAGAATTCAAAATGGCGGATAATTATTCAATAAAAAGTTATATTTTCAACGTGGTAATTAAATTATGCAAGTGTCGTCCATTTTTGGAACGAAATTCTTTAATGTAGCTTGCGGTAGGGGTAAACAAGGGTGCTGAATCTGATTCAAAATCAAAAATGGTGGTGACGAAAATTTTCAAAATTTTTATCATGGGTGTCGTTTTCAAGATTTTCGAAGGTGCTGAAGCCGAAAACTCCATATAAATTACATTTGGAGCCAAAAAAAGGCGACCCCACAAGTTTTTCATTCAAAACGACGAATATTTTAACTTTTTAAATAAAAAGTGGGCATAGCTATCAAATTTGGATAATTTTAGGATAGTTATTACGAATGATTCATCCAAATTTGATCCAAATACGGCGGGTATTGTTTTTTTATAAAAAGATCTTTATCCATATTGGGGGTAGGGATTATAAAATCTTCGATTTTTTTATTTAAAATGGCGGATGTACTGTTATGATGAAATGTCGACATGGGTATCAATTTTGGAGGTTTTGCTAGTATGTAGTCACAATATTTAACGTAACTTTAATTATTTACATAAATAAAAAATTCTGAATACGCGCTGCAATCTCAAAGGTGAGGGTCGCGCGTCACACAATTTTTGCTTAGTTTTCTTTAAGGAATATCCTGTATATTTTCAACGATTACAACGATATTCTACGATCACCATCAGTTATATTTGTTTATTATCCAAAAATATTGTTAAAGTATTTTATTGTTACACCTCGTTTTTTTTAATTGTCAAATTATACGTTACCCCAAAAATATTGATGATCATGGTAGTAAAAGTTATTTACTGTCACTAAATTCAGATAGTAAAGTTACTTTACTACAAATTTTACTCAACAGTGCTAGTAAAATAAAATAAATAATACCTTCGAGTATCAAGATTAGTTAAGTAATGTTTAAAATCGAGCAGACAATGGTTTCAATGTGTGCGTGCGCGTAATGTTGTTGTGTGGCGACTCAGATACCTAAACTTGAGCGATTCAAAAATGTTATAGCGTCCTTAAGGAAGTGTCTAGCTCAGAAATAGCTCTCTCTCTCTCTCTCTCTTCAAATTTTTATAGTCTGTATTAAATTGAATTGCAGTGAAGGAAATCCCGGTACCTAGATAGATAGACTATTTTAAGATTTTTTCCAAGTGAAGTTTGTTTATTTTTGTAAGTATAAGTATATATATTGGTTCATAAAAGTTTTACAGTATTTAAATGTGACACTGGGTCCCGCCATAGCATATCCTGAAATTAAAGTATTTATTTTTCGTTATTTTCTAACTGTAGACATTCAGTAGGAAGTCGAAAAGCCAATTGCAGTCATTGCAAAGGACCTCTACTCGGGTCATGGTTTCACATGGACCACGGCACATTAACTTATAATGCAAACGTCTTACCTGTTCACTGTATCTGACCATGACACATATTATATTTGTCAGAAATTGACATATTTTCACGACAAGCCTACATACGAACCACCTACATACGAACTCTTCGAGAAATACAGTGTTACATAAAATTATAAAGAAAAAAAAACAACAAATTGGATCAGTAGTAACTGCAATGACTTCGACTTTTAGGTCGTGGGTTAGAACCACGGATATCGAGGGATATGCCTTGGGGGCGTGGCACGTGCCGCCTCGATACTATCAATTGATAGTATTTTCGAACGGCGGCTGTACGCTTCATTCAGTCGCTTTGCAACTGCGTACAGTGCACTACTGACGCGTAAAAAACCAAAATGCCGAGTTGTGCAGTAATTATTTGTAAAAATAGACCAAATGCCATCAACCTGAAGACAAATGGCGTGTCCTACCACCGGTAAATAAACAATTAAGTCAAAGTTTTATATTTTAAATCAATTTTTAAATGATTTACTAACTTACGTGCGGAGCGACACGAACTAACCCGAACTAGCCCGAATCTTCCCGAACGAAACGAACGTTTTCGACTTAGAGAGGTGCAATCGTTTGCGTGCGGCTGATTTTATCGATATGCGTATTATTGCAGTTGAATATTTTTTTACAGAACTCAATGGATATCCTCGTATTACTTGTATAGTAACACAGTTAAATTACTTATTAATTTAATGTTGTTCGAACCAAATTAAAACATTATAATTCCAATACAGTTACTCGTGAAGTGTGTGTGTTACTTAAAGTAATATTATGCCTAAAGATTTTCACAAATTAACAGTTTTTAATTTATTGTACAATATGATAAATAATATGATAAATAAATATTATATTTCATCCAATTATTTATATTTGGTTAAAAAATTACAATAATTTGTTTTCGATATACAAAAATATTCTTTTTTTTATTTGCTATTTGGTGGTTTACCAAATATCAAATTAAAAACTATTAATAATATTGCGCAATATTATTGACCGAGTAAGATTTATATTGAATATCATTATCATCAGCCTATATTGTTCCCACTCCTGGGACACAGGCCTCCTCTCGGTAAGAGGAAGTGGGCCATGATCCCCCACGAGGGCCCAGTGCGGGTTGGCAGATGTCACATGTCTTCAAATTTTTGGTTCTAAGACATGCCGGTTTCCTCACGATGTTTTCCTTCACCGTTATTGAGAGCAGTGGTAATGAAATTATTTACACAAAGTAAAGCGCCTGCCTGAGTTCGAACCCACGATCTACAACTTGTAAGTCGAGGTTGATACCACTGGGCCACCACTGCTCTGAAAACTAATAATAAATATTGAAGATTGCGATGGTAAAATATTGTTGAAAATAAAAATATATTTTGCGCAACATTATTGTATTGATCACTAAATCGCAATCCAATCTTAGTCAATCATGAGGCCGACCATCTAAGGTTCGAAGTTTAAATTAGAAAATTCGCGGTCCGTCGCTATTTTGTCAAATCTTTGTCTATAATACTGAGGGTTTCACATTTTATTTTATTTCTATACAAATGTGTTAAAAACGTCGTATAACTTTCGTGAACATTGTATTATTACGCTCTCGGCTCTAATCCGGCCTCAGACGTAGTAACAAACTTAGCCCACATAGGTATAACATAACGTATTATATCAAAATATTCTTAGTAATAATATTTTTTTTTAAGATTAAGTAATATATTATTTATTTATACGGCATGATATGTAACAGAGAGCGTTCCCTTTAACCGATAATACAAATTTTTAAAAACATATTCCCAAATTATTTGAGTAAAAGTAAACTATATTTTGATATATTATATAAAAAAATATTTAAATAAAATTAAACGAAGTTATTATAATACAATAATGTGCTAAAATTAAATATCGATAAAAATAATCGACCATCGCTTTCGACTCCCTAATTGCATGCGTGTGCATTGGATGTTCGCAAATAGCAAGTGTTTACAAGTGAATGCCCCGCCCATTCTATGTATGTGTGCTATTAGAAATTGATTTAGTGTGGCTGCTTCCTTTTTGGTGTGCGTATTTAAATTTTAAGTGTGTGTCGTCAATACACTATTTGTTAATGTTGTAATTTTTTGGGTGGGAGATAAGCGGCGACACTAGGATTCCTTACTATTCCGCAATGAAGGCATATCTCTAGATATCTATGGTTAGAACCCAAGTAGCGAACCTTCTTTGTGAAAATATTTCATCACCACTGCTCTCAAAACAGTGAAGAAAAACATTGTGAAGAAACCGGCTTGTCCTGGAACGTAATCTTGGAAGACATGTGACATCTACCAACCTGCACTGGGTCCGCGTGGTGGATTATGGCCCACTTGCTCGTACAGAGAGGAAGCCAGTGTCCCAGCAGTGGCAACGAGAGAGGCCGATAGTGCAATGCCTGTTGATTTTATTAAATAAGCGCCAGCGTGTGACGTGCTACAATAAAACTGTTATTTTGGTTTACTGGTTATTTGGATACCTACTTAAATGTTAAGACCAAACGACATTTATTGAATGCCATTTAGTGCTTATTATTAATTAAAAAAATTAAAACATTTTATTTCTCATAAACTTATGGGATTATGAAACGTCCGAAGCTAGGTGCACGGTTCCAATTTGTTAATTCCTATGAAGAAGAGCCGGCAAAAACTCCATGGTTACTTTTTTTTTAATAATTAGCTTTTACAATGGTTAAAAATCAAAATTGATTACTAAAACTCCATATCTATTAAATAATAATAATGGTTTAATGACGGAAAGGGCACAATGGCAGTACACTAAAGCTTCAGTACTCCTGGACATGGCACGCACAGTCAGGAGGCTCGGTGGAACCCTGACCAGGCAGCTTGGATCCTGCTCCTGATGTCAATGGGTCACTATTTTTTATATTTTTAAATGTTTCTTTATGTTTTTGCAATGTATTTTTTTTTTCTACGATAACACTGTCGACAAACTGTACACCAGTTTGGCAGAAGAATTGTGTAATTTTCTAAAGAAGTACATGTATATGTACCCATATCCCTGAATTACAAAATTAAAATAATGTAATTATAGTAGGTAGGTATTATATTATATTATGCATATGATCAGTATGATTTTAATTAAAGTTTAAATACTTATAACCAATTAAATCACATTTATTTATTATACATATTTATTGCATGTCCATTTCACCGAAGTTAAAACCGCCTAACCACGCTTCCGCCCAACCTTTCAACGAATTGCCGCCCAAACGTGATTGCGCGTCGAAAGTAGCTGCTTGCGTCATACAAGTGGGTTGTGACAGCAGCGGAGGCAGCACTTCATTCTACGAAATCAATTTAACAAGAAACTCGTCTTATTCCTTTTAGAACATAGTTCATTTCAATACCTTATTGGTTCTTTTAATGGCAGAATCGGCTTATTAGTCAAGTCCCACGTGTTTATTCGCCCAAACCGGGCGAATCGACAGTTTTTGCTTTCTATTGGCGACTCGGACGAAAATAATTGATTTGTGGCATATTTTGTTTTGTATACACTATTTTGCAGGTAATTGCAGTGCCCTATTTTCATAACTTTATTGCATAAAAGTTCGCCTACAAATAAATTAACATCGCGCAAGTCACCTATCGAAAATGACATACTTTTTCAAAGTGACGATTCGCCCGAGTAAATAGATACGGGCGAGTAAGTTCGCGCGAATTGACTAACTGTTGAGAAGCTACAGAATCTCTTGAACTGGAATTAGTATTTTCATAAAAATAGACATTCTGCGAAACGCTTTTCTTTTGATACGTATTGATGTCAGTGCCTGTATAGTTTGACCTTATATTTGTTTTACCACTTTTGACAGCAACTGGTGAAATATAGATATATAGTTATTAAAAGTACTTCTGTCTGACCTGTTGACTGTTCCCACTGCTGGGACAAAGGCCTCCTCTCAGTGAGAGGGAGTGGGCCATTATCCACCACGCGGGTCCAGTGCGGGTTGGTAGATGTCACATGTCTTCAAATTTTTGGTTCTAGGACAAGCCGGTTTCCTCACGATGTTTACCTTCACCGTTTTTAGAGCAGTAGTGATGAAACAATGTACAAAGTAAAGAGCGCTTGCTAGAGTTCAAACCTACGACCCACAACTCGTAAGTGGCGGCCGTGTCGTTAGCTTCGCTTGCCGCGGTTGATCGTCGGATGGGTAGCAATTTGTTCACACCAAGACTTCTTCACGCCTCGGAAAGTACATTCAGCCGTAGGTTCGTTTATCTTTGACAGTCCTCACGGGACATCATTAGCCTGAAAGTCTGACAACCAGTCTTAAATGAACGGTATCGTATTACCCAGTAACTAGATTGTGGAGGTACGGTAGAGGCACGGCAACGGCTTTACGTGCTTTCCGACGCACGGAAGGGTCTTGGTATGTAAAGATGTTCACCCGTCCACGGACCAACCGCGGCAAGCGTAGCTTAACCTGAACGATCAACCCGTGGTGCTGTTATTACTTAGCCACATATCCTTCTGTCAAGAAAGTTCTTCTGTGTTATGTAATTTTAATGTGCAAAAACTGTTGATCCGCAGCCTGTTTTGAATAAATAACTTTTAATTTTTATTTGATTATCAAGATCATGTCCTTATCTCAATTGATTAGGGGTCGGCGTAAAAGGTCGTTGTCTTCTATACTTATGTACTAGTCATCATCTCGGTAGTCACTCCCTTTCTAGTCAAAATTACGTTATATATTAGGCTAGAAAACATATTTATGTTTAGGTAAATCATTTTGTACGTGAACACGATTATTAAAAAAAGAATCGAGAAGATCAGTAAACAAAACGTCATTAATAGGTATTTCTTTTTCTATAATTCTCCGACGATCTGAAAACTGTTGTGCACTGAACCCTAAATTCCAAGATTTCAAAGGGCGAGACACCTGTGCAGAGTATTTCTATTTTGATCACTAATCTATACAAATAAATAAAATTGGAGTGTCTGTTTTTAATATTAAGATAACCACTTTTTACTAAGCGTATATGGATGTATACACGGTACATATACCAAAACAACATTTTTTACAATTTTTGTCTGTCTGTCTGTCTGTTTGTTCCGGCTAATCTCTGAAATGGCTGGACCGATTTTGACAGAACTTTCACTGGCAGATAGCTGATGTAACAAGGAGTAACTTAGGCTACTTTAATTTTAGAAAAAATAAATAATAGTTTAAAAAAACTAAAAACACGCTGAATTTTGAGACGTATGTCAGCGTAGTTTGTGACGTATGTCAGCGTAGTTTTCAAAGACTGTTTTTATGAAAAACTTTTTGTTAAATACCACGCAGACGAAGTCGCGGGTAACAGCTGTTACCTATAATATAACCTGAATTAACACTTCTTACCGCGGTAGTACGTCCTCCTGCGTTAATTTTCGACATCCACGCGGGCGAAGCCGCGGGCAAAAGCTAGTGTGCCATAAAATAAGGCTATATTTGGATTAAAACGCGTCGCAGACACGACAAGTTTTCACGCGATAATCCGGATCTTTCTTTGTTAAGATTTGTACGGTATAAATGGAATTAACACCTACGGAGTCCCACGGGATAATACTATTGTGAGGAGAAAAATGTCCACTTGAAACGCCCTCACCTCGCTAGACAGACAGAATTATTATTTAGACAAGCACAGAAAAATCTAGAATGTATTCTAAACTTTAAAGATGCGCTACCGTAGTCTGCGAAATTCTTTTTTTTATATTTATTTTTATTTTCAGGTTTGTGTCAGGTTGTATGTTGATTCAAATATAACCACCAAAGTGCTACAAGTGAGTTTTGTCCCTTTTTTCGTATTGAGCGTTTTAACAAATCATCAATGTAACAACGGGAATCAAACGTCACGGTTGTTCTGGTTGACCTACCCTACTGGGTTCGATTCATAAGCATTGTAGAGAAATCTATACTTAATATTATAAAGCTGAAGAGTTTGTTTGTTTGTTTGATTGAACGCGCTAATCCCAGGAAATACTGGTCCGAATTGAAAAAATATTTTTGTGTTGGGTGGCCTATTTATCGAGGAAGGCTTTAGGCTATATAACATCACGCTACAACTAAGAGGAGCGGAGCAGTAATGAAAAATGTTACAAAAACGGGGAAAATCGCACGGCTAGTCGATTTGACGCGACGGGAAGGGTCAGGGGAACAATAAATTTAACGCGGGTGAAGTCGCGGGCAGAAGCTAGTACAATATAAAATACGAAAAAATGACAAAGGTTACTTGGTACATTCAACCGGTTAAATCGCGACTATAACAAATATGGCTTTATGAAAAGACTTTTTCATGAAAATGTCACTCAATTGGATTTTAATGAATTAAGAGAGTTGTTATGTTCCGTGTGGTGACGGACATAAAGAATATCACCATCCCATTTCTTCCCGTGGGTGTCGTAAGAGGCGACTAAGGGACTTACTAGAGAATGGACAGCAGCGTTCTCTATGCATTTTACCATCATACTGCGATCGCCAACCCGTTTGCCAAGCGTGGCGATTATGGCAAACTCCTCCAAATTTTGGGAGGCCTACGTCCAGCAGTGGACGTCTTTCGGCTGAAAAGATGATGATGATGTGTTATATTATGGTTAAGTGGTAAGCAGTGGCATGCAGTGCTTTTCTGTATAGGTAGGCACTAGCCCGCCTATTCTTATCTAGGCAGACAAACGTGACAAACATTGACTATAACGAGAAAAATTCATTCATGATCGACTAAAGAATGTCCCGTCCTGTTAACGTATACACAAAAAAAATACAGCCGAATTGAAAACCTTCCTCTCTTTCTTTTGAAGTTGGTAAAAATAATTTGATAGAGTGGGAATACATTTTGCATTCGCTACTAGCTAAGGCGACAACCCTAAACTGGCGCACAGCACAAATATCTAACAGGAAATCGGAAAAAAATATTGTACTTAGGCACGAATTAAAACAAATAAAATATAAATAGAAATAAAGGGCTAAAAAAATTTAAAAAAAGGAATAGTTTGCAGTGCGACAAGATTGTAATAGATCGCTAATGTTTAAAATTAGTGTAATACATTTCCCTGTGTGAAAGGCAGTTACCTACTATGGTAAACAACCGATTGTTTTCAGAAATAACCAAAGTCTGCATAGAATCTAGCAGAGGATAAAATATTCATGGTGGGACTAGACGAGTCCACGAGAGGATACCGCGTATCATCAAGAGTTCCATGGGTGGCTCCCTAGCTAGATGGACCTACCTCGATAAACCTGTTAAAAATCGGCTGGGATAGATTGCATGTGCTCCGCCCAAGCTGCCCTGCCTGGGCGGAGCACATGCTCCTCCACCGCATGCTCCACCGTGTCCTCCAGACAAACCTCGCAATGGAAAAGGTACACCCTTGGCTAACCACAAGAGGGGTGTTATGTTAGTATATTATACATTAATACGATAAAGAAATGTGTTAAACAAGTCTGTGATTTTGAGCTTATTTGACATAATACTATGTAGTTTCGTAAGTAATCACAATCAGTACAAGTTCCAGCATTGATCAGACAATGGGACACAAGCCCCCGGAAGTTTAGCTTTGATTTGTTCCTTCGGAATTCTTCGTTTTGTTTTTTCTATAAATACAAAACGGATTTCAAACGTTTAAAAACATTTGGTTTAAAACCGTCTATTTGGTTTAAAAACACACTTAACATTAGTTTATGTATTCAAAAAATATGTAATGCACTGAACTTTTCTCACGAAGTGAGCTAGAGTTCTAGACCACACCTAGTCCCTGTTTTAATAATGAAATTACATTCGAAAAATGTAAATTAATTATTAAAAAAATTAAGGGAAAAACTAAGAGCTGGGAAAAACTAAGACAATTTTTTGATATCTGTAAACAAAAATATAAAATAAAGTATATTTTAATAAATACACTCAACAAGATTATTTCCAGTCGGTGTTAACCTTAAAAAGTACTAGATAAGTATGAATGGTTAATGATTCCACGTAGCCTTTTTAACTTAATTTTTAAAGTAATACTTAATTCACCCACGTGGTCGTGATTTTAAACTTAATGTTTTATTCATTTAAACCAACTTTTTTTAGTTTTGAAGACTGATGTGACATACAGTAACTACAAATGTGATCAAATGTAGGTTTATCTGGTCTGTGGGTTTGATCCCGTGTGGTGTCGGACATAAAGAATAGCATCACCCCATTTCTTCCCGTGGGTGTCGTAAAAGGCGACTCAGGGATTTACTAGAGAATGGGCAGCAGCGTTCTCTATGCATTTTACCACCGTACTGCGATCGCAAACCCGCTTGCCAAGCGTGGCGATTATGGCAAAGCCCCCCAAATAGGGGGAGGCCTATGTCCAGCAGTGGACGTCTTGCGGCTGAGATGAATGAATGAATGAATGTGGGTTTGATTATTTAGCTTAACTAAATATTAAGTATTATATAAATATACTAGCTGACCCGACAGACGTTGTCCTGTCTCTTTGATGATATTTGATCACGCATTCTGTCAATTCTATGTCAAATGTCATAATGTTACATTAAAAAAGTTTACATTGTCCTATTATATGGTTGTCAAGTATTCTTAAATAAGTGTTCTTAAATTTTCTAATTTTCGGTGCAATTTTTTTAATTTTTTTTTTTCATAAGAACCTTCTCCTGACAATAAATTACAAACACAACAAAAAAAAAAAGTGAAATCGGTCCACCCGTTCACGCGTGATGTCGTGACCAAGGGAAATAGGGATTCATTTTTTAGATGTATACGTATTTATATAATTTTATGTCTTACTTATAACATCGCCTTGTTTCGCTGTAAAGGTGTTATAAATGTAATTTTAATAAATACATTTTGCGCAGATAAAACTACTCGTACGTATTAAGTCAATTACACCAGTTGTTATGTTTTCGAAGACGAGTTACATTCGAAAAATAACAGTAATCATTGCATTTAGAATGCGTAATGAATTGTATTTTTTTTTTATAATATTTTGTTTACATGCATATATGAATAATAATGAAGAAGAGAAGCACAGAACCGGTCAAGTATAATATAATATATAATATAATATAATTATTTATTTATATAAAACAGACTGTAGTACGTATTAGTTTTTACAAAGAAGGTACTATAAAATATATTGTGGCGATGTTTGGGGGTATTAATTTTTACTATGGCCCGGCTGGAGGTCTAAAAAGTTTAACTTTTTAGAAATCGCCGGGCGAAAAATCCGTTTAAGTTGTAAGAATCTTTTCAGGATTAACAACGAGATATCCCACCAAAAAAAAAAAGTTTGGGGGTATGTGCAGCAGTGGATGTATTACAGAGCGGTGGTGGCCCAGTGGTATGTTAGGGATAATACAAGTATTATCAATTACTTACTGGGGATGTCTCATTTATAATCCATGTTACTGATTTGGGACATACAAAACATTTTTTTTTTTTTCATTGTTACACTTACGGTAAATGGTAGTGATTAGATGGAGTTTATTTTTATGTTTTTTAATCGATTCGGGTAATTTATAATATATTTTTATTGACATAACCAGAGGGCTTGCTGAATCTATTTTTATGCGGGATATTGGTAAGTTTAGTCGAGTTTTGTATCGGAGTGTGTATCTTGTTTGTATGTCGTCTCGTTTAGTGTAAGTTTAGATGGAAGTTCTTCACTTTTACCGATGAGAAAAATTGGACACCCATGATTGTTTAAATAGAAAAAGGCAATTAATGCTGAAAGTGCTGGATGTAAGGGAAAGACGTACAGAGTTGACCTCAAATATTGGTGTGAGGACAGGAGGCTAGCGATGATGGTGGCAGTTAGTTCCAGGTGTCGCTGTTTCTGAGATATCAAACAAACTGAACTTTAAAAAAACCGGTCAAGAGCGAGTTGGACTCGTGAACCGAGAGCTCCGTATTATCATATATACCATGATATTTTATAGTATTACATTTCTGCATTTCCCATTTCTTCCCATGGGTGTCGTAAAAGGCGACTAAGGGACTTACTAGAGAACGGGCAGCAGTGTTCTCTATGCATTTTACCACCATACTGCGATCGCCAACCCGCCTGCCAAGCGTAGCGATTATGGCAAACCCTCCAAATTGGAGGAGGCCTATGTCCAGCAGTGGACGTCTTTCAACTGAAATGATGTTAATGATATTTTTGCAGTTTGATGGCAGCGCCATCTCTTGACCGATAGTGGAACTAATGTAATTTACAGTTCCTTTTTACACGCTTTATATTAGCTTCACTTGTATGTTTGTATGTTAGTATGTTTGTATGTTTGTAACCGATTCCTTATAGCGCGATTTTGACCCACTTTAAACGACCAGATTTCATTCAAACTTTGCACACCTGTCAAGGACCGATGACAATGCAATAATTTCATAAATTTGTGTCATTATCCTTGCCAGGGTTACCAGGACAGCAAAAAAACTGTCTTCGAAAACTACGCTGACATACGTCACAAGCTAATTTGTGCCATTATCCTTGCCAGGGTTACCAGGACAGCAAAAAAACTGCCTTCGAAAACTACGCTGACATACGTCACAAACTACGCTGACATACGTCTCAAAATTCGAAAAACCCTAAAAAATAGAAAATAAATAATAGTTTAAAAAACTAAAAAACACGCTTCCATTGAAAACCAAACTAAAAAGTACAAAATAATGGAAAAAAAGCGTGGGGTGCCTGATATCAATAAAAAAATACCTAAAAAAGCACCCCACGCTTTTTTTCCATTATTTTGTACTTTTTAGTTTGGTTTTCAATGGAAGCGTGTTTTTTTCCATTTTTACACGCTTTTATTAGCTTCACTTGTATATTTGTTTGTAACCGACTCCTTATAGCGCGATTTTGACCTACTTTAAACGACCAGATTTCATTTAAACTCTGTAGATTTATCGAGGACCGATGACAATAGTATAATTTCATATTTTTGTGCCCTTATCCTTGCCAGGGTTACCAGGACAGCAAAAAAACTGTCTTCGAAAACTATTCTGACATATATGTACGTCTCAAAATTCGAAACACCCTAAAAAATAGAAACGAATAATAATTTTTAAAAAAAACTAAAAAACACGCTTCCATAGAAAACCAAACTAAAAAGTAGAAAATAATGGAAAAAAGCGTGGGGTGCTTTTTAAGGATTTTTTTTATTGATATCAGGTTTTTTAGTTTTTTTTTTTAATTATTTTTTGTACGGAAACCTAAAAACCACTACAGTCGGTCTGCATAAATGCATGCAGGAACAGGTACCGATCGATGACAGACGGCCGAACCGTAATGGCCTATCTTTGAATTTAAAGCGATCAAGTTTAGTGTCTCATCATTTATTTACACTTTCTGGGACGGTCCAACGTCCATTGCTGCTGATCGTATACCTATACATTCGAATCTTTCTGTCTGGAACAGAAGAGCACTCTTGTAACAGAATATTGTTAATCCATTGCTTCCTACAGTCGCAAAATTTGTAAGCTCCTCAACGTAAATAACGCGATGAATGTTGTCGAACTGTCAAAATGAAAGCTATGCTTACTGGTTAGTGTATTACGCAATTAATCCCCACTGGCTAGAAAATGGGTTTTTGATATATTTTTCCAGTTCACAATTCTTCTGCTTCGAAAATGTTACTGTTGAGCATGAGGTCATGTGTTCGATTCCCAGGTCGGCCAAGTGCTTTTGGGATTTTCTATCTGCAATTTCCCAGTAATATCCCGTAGTTGGTTTTGTGACACGGGCTATGAGATCGCCCTCTTTCATGGCACTTCAATATGACTTTATTTTTGGGGAAACGAACCATGGTAGCAAACCCTTTTTTTAAAGACATCTGGCAGGTCGACCTAGGTCGGTTGTCGGCTGCTTAACCGGATTTGCCTGTGGCTACCTTATTAAATTAAGGCCTCTAGTTTTGAGTTTTTGAAACCCTGGCTAGTTTCAAAAACTTAAAAATAGAGCGACTACTCGCTAAGGGCACCCCTGTAAGGTTCGGACCTCAACTTAGGTCATCGCTGGTAGAAGGCAGCAAGGACGAGCTGGATCGGAATGAGATGGCAAACCCCTTCCCTCTTCCCAATTTATTTGGAGTCCCATACATCTCTATAAGCCATCCCCTAAGTAGCCATCTCATCTTCCACCGAATCCATGGTTTCTTTGTCTTCTCACCGTTATAACCACCTATTCATATTCATTTACATTGTAATTATTGGGCCTAGGTTTTATATTTACAACGCTGCATTCAGTCTACCTGGATGCAGCTTAATATTTATATTTAATACGGAGCAACTGCCTATCTGACCTCCACAACCAACTAAAAAGAAAACAAATAAACTACATAATTAATTTGAATTATTCTCATAGCGTGAAGATTTCTTTAATAGGTATAAAATTGACAATGGTGCAAGTAGTGCGGCTGCGCAGTGATTGGCGATAAAACAACTGGTTACGTAACAAGGCGCGTTGCTTTCTTCCGCGATCGTCTCGGGGGCCGCGAGAGACATGCCGCGCTGCCCGGAGACTGCGCGCGCGCAGGGCTGCGCTTGCGCTCGCCGCGCCTTTACTCAGATTTTGGCGGGACGTGTGAGAAATTAAGACGTTTGGATTTGTAATTAATTTGAATTAAACTGCTAGAAAATCGTTTTCTTTGCATAAATAAATAAAAATCAAAAGTTTTGTATCACATACCCGTACAATCGTTCATGACTGTTAACATTTTGACATCGCTTTTATGCCGTAGCTGTAAGGGTGATTTTCGTAGCGGCAACATCCATATTTCATTTGAGTTTGAGTAAAGGATATGCCTTTGGTCCTACACAACCACCTGGACCTGCCAGGATTCAAACGAAGTCAATGATAGAGCAGTCCAGCGGGCTACCTAGTGTGTCTAGGTGGTTAAGTACTCAATCTACACGAAAAGAAGAAAAAACAAATTTTCTTTAATTAAAACATGATTTAGTACGAATATTTATTAAATATCAAATGAATGCAATATGAAGCGCTCATAATAAATGTATGTTTTGAATGTGGTTTGTAATTTTCCAGATGGAGTACACTGTTCTATTTAACTAAGTTTCTGAATGTATTTCAACAGGAAGTTATTTTGAAAGCTCTAAGCGTCTGTTAGATCTTTTACCACAACGGAGAAATTTCCTTCAGTTTCATTAAAATAATACGGTACTTAGACTATGAAGGTATGTAAGTACTTTTACCGATAATTATTTGTGCACGGTATTACTACAACACCAGAATCCTACAGAGGGTGTTTTGGTGAGGCAAAAACCTTAGAGCTCGCAGAATTTAAGTTTTCCTACGTGTTTGCGATATGCAGGTTATATGTTGATCGCAGACGTATCAAATATTTATTAAAAGAATTATAATTATCAATACATCCCTTTATGTACATTTTAAGGCTCCGACAAGCAATCGCGACACGACTCTTGTAAAATCATTTCTATGAAAACTTCACGGAAATTGATTTACAAATGTCACGCTGCGCCTGTTTACGCGAAATTATAACATTTGACATACTTCTAATTTATAGACTTGTATTGCTGAATGTATTGATTATAATTCTGTAAAGTTATATTTGTAACGGTCATGGATCATATTTGAATTAACATTCAGCCTGATATAGACCTGAAAATAGCAAACAAATTAAGAAAATTTTAATTCGTGGGCCGCCTTGCTTGCAAAATGTATCTTTAGATGCAACAGTGAAGGTACCGGGGGTTACTACATTTACTTGGGGCCTTTTAATCCTTTTACGATATTAAATCGCTTGGTATCATATAGTTAAACGGTGCGCGATGACGTTTTTCTAGCTAACTGAACCATTTTTGCACAATCTATGAATGCCAATAAAGTGAGTAATTACTGAAAAAAATTAAGGACGCTCACATTTTCTTTAAGCTATACAGCCTTTCAGGTGCCCTTAGTGATCTGCAGTCTTAAAAATCTACCCTGTAGACTACCTCACATTTGGGTGGGGGTCTAATATCTAGCAGTGAATTTCATAGCAGCATAGGCAGAGTTCACGAGTCTTGATGTTGTCCTCTCCGTTTCTTTCGTCTTTATCTAAGTTGTATAAAACTCAAAACCTATCAGTGAAAGTTTTTACAATGGACACGCTTTATTCTTGACTGCTGCCGCATTGGTCTTAAGCTAAACAGTTTGATCCAAAAATTGTGTTATATTTAGGTGCAGTGCGGTGACACACCTGTAGATATTAAGAATTTATTTATAAATTATTTGGGTCCATATTTTCTGACATCATAAAGATATTTTTATTTTTACTTTTGGCTGCAAAAAAAATCATTTTTGTTGTTCCACAAATACGAAAAAAATCTAATGATTTTTGCCAGTTCCGCCAGCCCTAACAATTTTCCAAAGCAATGATTGCAGTTCAACAAACTGCGCGCGAGTCGATCGTTGAACCTGCACTAACCGTTACTCTGTCCCTCTCGCACGCGCCACGGTCTCATCGTTCGTCTCGTTCACCGGTGCAATATACCTTCCTTTAACGTAACCATCGAAGGTATTGTTCCGTGGGAAATAAACTATCTCTCTATCACCGCGCAATGTACGCGGTATCTAGCAACGGGCAATAATCAAAGTTACGTCGTCCATTCTCCTTACTTTCATGTATTAAACATAGTTAGCAAAATATTCAATTGTTTTTATTGCGAACGCTAAGCGGAGCGAACTTTTCCTACTTATTCATGTCGATAGTATTTTTTTTGTTTGCACACGATCGGTGACTATGTTCGTTGGTTACTGGCATCAAGGCACTAGAGCATTAAGTAGTGATGTTTTTTGAGTACAGATGCTCCGCGCTGCCCGCTGAGTTCGCGGAATATGAGGTGGCTGGCTAGCGCGGCTGGTGAGCTGGTACCTATTACATGGTTTGGTTGAAGTGTCGTATTGGTGTGAAATTTCGATTTAGTGCCTGTGAGAACTTTCAGATAATGAGAAGAAATATCGGTGACTGCGCCGAGATTTCCGCGCAGGTTCGGAGCGGTTGCAGTCGCTCACCGAACGCGCACCTCTCGCATTAGTCATAGAGAAACTCCGGAATAAGCTTATAACTTTTTTTTTACGGAAGTTCCTGTGGTGCTACTTCTGAGGTTTAAATCAAGAAATATTTGTAGGTAAATCGGAAATATGACACATAAATTAAACTTGCTTACACCACATTTATTTTTATTAAGTACTACATTTCTCTTAATACTGTCAAGGTTAATCTACTATCAGGTCCGGATTTTGGTAACAATTATCAGAGAAATATAATGAAATGTTTGTTTTAATAAGTAGACTTTTTCGACATCAAAACGTCCACATTTTGTTGGTCAATATCTTAAAACTATATTGCGCCAACATTTCCTTTAGCTGACTGATCTCTGAAAAGAAATGTCGAAACACTCTTAACGATTAAGGTCCAATTTACGTTCCAATTCTAGATATATTATTAGAATGTTATGTGTGTCTAATAATCTAGAGCCATGTCTGAAAGGCCTTTTTAAGAAAGATCCTTTAGCTGCCTTGTACGAATAAGCGCTCATTGTGTAGCTCAACACTATTTTAGGGAGCTCAACGACCCGTCACAAGAGCCAACCAGATTTGCAGGACATTTCGCGTAAGAAATATATTATACAAAATATTCAAAACCGCTAGACAGTTATAAACTCATGTAGGAACATAATATATTCAATCTCAGCCTGCATGGTATTCACATTCACAGTCAGATTTGTCTTTAAATGTCAACAAAAATATCATAATGGTATGATATAAAATTAAGACATGTAAAGTGACGTACGAAAAACATAAGAAATGTCGGGACCTACTAAAAATAGTGAAAAAGTCTAAACATGACATCTGGTTAATTTCAAAACCTAGTATATGCCAGTTTTATAAAAACGGGTATTTTTTGCATTTTTTCACCTTAAAGACCACCTTCACATACTAAGCTAGTAAAAACTCCGAGAAAATAGTGAAATACGAAGTTACACAAAGTCGGAAACCTCGTATCTACAGCAAAAGTTTAGTTCTAACAGAAATCGTTTTTCGGCTCTCTTGTAAAATTAGTTTTTGTGCAGATACTGGGTTTTGATATTTCACAGCCGATGAAAGAGTTCGCTGTTTTAAAAAGATAACTCTTACTGAACATTTAATCATTCACAATTATCACAATTTAACACACTGCTAGTTCACACAGCGGACTACTTTTAACTTTGAGAACAGTGGTGGCGCAGTGGTAACGACCCTGACTAACAAGTGTGATCGTTGGTTCGAAGCCAAGGAGGCACTTTACTAATCGTAACTTATTTCATCACCACTGCTCACAAAATGGCGAAGGAAAACATTGTGAAGGCACCGGCATTACTCAAACTTAAAAATTGAAAGACATGTAACATCTACCAACATGCACTGGACT
Source organism: Aporophyla nigra (assembly GCA_947507805.1). Taxonomy (NCBI): domain Eukaryota; kingdom Metazoa; phylum Arthropoda; class Insecta; order Lepidoptera; family Noctuidae; genus Aporophyla; species Aporophyla nigra. The sequence continues at coordinate 2,100,067 of OX382291.1, read as the reverse complement.
CGCCTGGTGAATTACAGTCTTCTCGCAGGCCTGTGTCCCAGCAGTGGGAACATTATAAGCTGAATATGCTATCCATGAAACTCTGTTAGGAAGCGACTGTATCGCTTTGATATAACTTGTACTTAGTTCATACACAAATTTATACCTGAATATACTGCCGGGGTCGCGCGATTGTTCGAAAGAGATACCGTGACCCTGGCACATGGGCAACTGAAGGAACACGGGTGGGTTTTAGTCAGTAAAAGTCTGACACGCCCTCCCGCTCCGCCCAGAGTGGGAGAAGTCATTTGATGATTTCCCAACCAAAAAAAGAAAAATGGTACGATGGATATTACGAAGAGCAATTGAGCAGTCAAGTATGTGTCTCTTAACAGAAATATTGTTTCAATCAAATATTTTTGGGCAAAATGGAGAGGTTTGTACGTAATAATGCTAATTTATGTCAATTATAGAAAACAATATTGTTCTTATTATTAAGTAAGTTATTAATATTAATTAATTAATTATCAACATTGAAAATCAATTATTTGATCGAAAATTAAATGACTAATTACTTAACTAACAAATCAAACCTAAAGGATTTTTTTAGTATTTATTTTACTGATTGTTGGCTGCACCGGTCTACATCATAGCGTCAGCGCCGGCTGTCAATGAAAACCAGCGCTGGGGCTCTGTCTCGTATAGGGTCACAGCATTATGCTGAGTGATGGCCGTTTTGCGTGGATGTGACGCATGTTTTCCCACACCTTATTTTTTATTTCTGTATATTTCTGGTCTTTCTGTGCATCATGTTTGCCGCAAATGAACGTATCTTCTTTCTTCTTTTCTTTCTATTCAGGGGTCGAGGTACTCGTACGCATTGCAGTTATACGAAAACGTGCCCAGAAGATTGGTAGCATTGCTACGTTGAATGGCAATGCTAATTATAAAATAATTTAAAAAAAGTGAGCCATTTCAATTAGTCAAGACTGAGAATCGGCAAGCGTAGTGTGGGACGCCCCCAGCTAGATGGACCGACGACCTTAGGAAAGTGGCTGGAGCAGACTGGATGCGGAAGGCGGAGGACAGAGTGTTGTGGCGCAGCATGGGAGAGGCCTATGTCCAGCAGTGGACTGCGATAGGCTGAGTTGATTGAAGATTGAGAAAAAAAAACGATTTCTCTTCTAAACGATCGGAGGTGAAAAATTCTTCCAGCCTTAATTACGGGCAACAGGTACCTTGTACCGTTACTTTGAGTAGGTACCTTATAATGCTCAGACGAAAGGCGACGAATTTTTTAAAAGCCAGTGAAGATCACGAAATCGTATTACACTACTAATTTGAATCCTCACTTCATACAAACTTAGAGTAATTTTTAATCTACTTCAAAAAAGTAGATGGTTCAATTCGGAAGTGTTTTGGTCGAGTTCTGAGTAGTGATTTGGGTTACCTTCAATAATACGTAATTTTCTAATAACTTTCTATCACTATTATTTACTTAACAATTGCAGGTATACGAATTTCTGTAGAGTAGGTACGACAGCTAAAAACTGAAAAATAAAATATACATTTTCAAACGAAAAGAAAAAACAACTAATGCCAAAAAAAGAACTACTACTAAGTGAAAATTAACTTAAATTTCGGAAGTACGTACATACATAAACTCACGTCTTTTTCCCATGGGGGTAGGCAGAAAGTACAGAACGCCGCCTGCTACGATCCTTACATACTACTTTTGCCTCGTTTAAGTTCATACATCTGGTCATTTCGGAAGTCAGTGGCAAAACAATGAAACACATTACCAGGGACACTGACTTCCGTTATTCTTAATATTTGTTAATTTTGTAGTGTATTTTCTTCATTCGCATTTAATCAATGAAATATTAAGCTTTTAGCTTTTGAAGTGGAGTGAAGATCCCGTACCGGAAAACGTGGGTAGGACGCCCCCTTCTAGCGGAAAGACTGGATTCGGAAGCCGATGAACTCTGTCTCTACAGGGGAGTCTGGTACCATTTAATACAATAAAATACTTATTACGGATTCTCATGTATCTACTTATTAGTCGAGCCGAGTACTTATTGAGTGCCCGATGGTTATTTTTGGCAAAAATGACGAACTTCCATCTGCTTTAGCTGTTGAAATGAAACGAATTGTTTATTTATGTAAGTCGATCTTATAAGACACTTTTTTATGGCACTATTTTGTTAACAATATTTTAAAATTCGGCATTTGTTAGCTGATTGATCCCTGACAAGAAATGCCGAAACAAACTCAGATTGTATCATTAGGATTGTTTGTGAGTCTAACAAAGCAGGGCCATGTCTAGAGGGGTATTTTGAGGAAAGAGCCATAGCAGCAAAATTCCTTGTTTTTACGAAAGATACATTTGAACCCTTCTGAAGTAATAAATAATTAATAAATGTTTATCTTCAAACTTCAGTGTTTCAACGAAGATAATTCCCAGGTCACGAACTTCGTCTACCTTTTGAAGTGTTTACTGATACAATGTGTCATTGCTGGTTTGCACTATTTTATTACGAGAGAATTATATACCGTGTCATGTAGAGACATTGAGTGATTAGTTATTATAATTTGTTATTATTTTGTTTACCCTACACTAATCCGCCATTATATCGAGATGACCCCGCAATAGTGCGCCCGGTGTATAGGTATGTTGCAGAGATTAAAGCCCCCTGTGACAAGTGTGTGATTATTGTGGCCTAGAACACCCTGCGCAGAATTGAAAAATGACTTGCATTGTATCAGAGGTCACAGGCGGATGGGCTACGTGACGATAAATTGTGTCAAGAGGAGCCGCGTTAGTGCGCACGCGCAGCTCAATCACCTATTACCCCCAATTGACTGATGCGCTCGCGAGGCGTGAGGGGACGGCTGATGCCGTCAGTGGTACGTTTTTTTATAATTGGTCCTCTGTGAGCCTTTAATCAATTATGTTATTTAGTAACACTTTGATATAAAATGGTACAGAGGAGAAGCTTTTAATTAAGTCCGTTTTTACTTAACTAGACCACGCGTAAACGACACGCGACACGCGACGCTGAAAAGGTATGAAAGTACAATAAAGAAAATATTTTCAAATGAGAACGTAAAGATACTTACGTTTAATTACGTGCATCATTTAAGGTGGAAGCGGGAAGATAGCCGTGATGATCAATATTTTTTACGTTTTTGGCAATTTACAGGTCTGTATCAGCTTATAAGTATTAATGTTGCTTGAAATATGATTCGCAACCGTATCACGTATCTATTTACAGAATTATGTTGGAGGCCTTTAAGTTATTCCTTTTTTCATGGTTCTAATCCTTATGGATACCTGGGGAGAACGGAGGGTCATGTCGGACTCCTGCAGACTAGAACCCATCTGTTTCTCGTACTACTATAAGTTAGAGCTCAGAAGATACAGCCAATAGACCACTAGCAAACCCATAGAGGAATAACTTTTCATTAGGTGAATTTTCCCACGAAAGAACTTTTGAAAATTTTCCTTTTAACAATAAAAAATATATATGTGAAATGCATCAATGTAACATCTCTCACTAAAGCACCATGGCGGCGTTACCAGCAAAATATTATCGACGGTTGTAAGGCTATTTGATCTAAGCGACATTTTTTGAAAGTTGCAATAATTCAGTTTTTCCAAAATCCACTAACTAGTTCTTTTATAATGATTTTGTTTTTCGAAAAATAAAACTTTGAATCACTCTCCTGCAACTTTCAAAAAATGTCGCTTAGATCAAATAGCCTTACAACCGTCGATATGTACTCAAGTTATTGTCGCGATTCTGACCTGGCGTACGATAGGTTGTGTAACCAACCATACATTTTTGGTAGGGTGATCATGTTTGCCCCGCCACTGGTATTCTAACGCAATACGACCCTTAAGGATAGTACGTGAAATACACATTTTCTTACATTTTCAGGACTATTTCATGAAAAAGTCAACAAATGAACTTGAAGGATTGTATGCAATTTAATTATGAAAATTCTGTAAAGCCATTTTTGTATCAGGCGCGAATCATATTTTAGTCAACAACCTGAAACAACCTATAAATTGCAATAAAAAAAAAAACAACTAATTTCACGGGCATACTTAGGAAGCAGAGTTTTTACGCCTGTGAAAATAATACAACAAAAAAGAAACACCAAAAATGGTATTTGTTCAAGATACCTAGTTACATTTTTAAAGAGAAACGTCAAATATAATATATAGTACATCAATTCGCATGGCAACAATAAATAAAACAACCTAACAGTACACTTCGCCATAGCTTTTCCGAAGTAACGATTATCTGCAACTGTGTCCCTACGTGGCTTTCACAAACGTAAAATAGGATACTTTTTTTTTTTTTGGATGGGAAATCATCAGATGAGTTCTCTCGCTCTGGGCGGAGCAGGAGGGCGTGTCAGACTTTTACTGACTAAAACCCACCCGTGTTTCTTCAGTTGCCCATATGCCAGGGCCACGGTAACTCTTTCGAACGAATCTAGCGACCCTGGAAAATAGGATACTTAATGTCTATTTATTAGTAATTTAACTATAGTTCCACATAAGCCAGGCACAGCACCAGAAGTAACGACTTGTTACCTTGTAAATGGGTAGTAATGGCCCAGTGGTAACGACCCCGACTTACGAGTTATAGGTCGTGGGTTCGAACCCAGATACGTGCTTTACTTTGCGTTAGTTTTTTCATCACCACTGCTCTCAAAACGGTAAACGGAAAATATCGTGAGGTATCCAGCATGTCCTAGGACCAAAAACTCCAAGACATGTGACATCTACCATCCCGTACTGGGTCCGCGAGGTAGTTTACGGCCCACTCCCTCTTACAGAGAGGACGCCTATTTCACAGCAGTGGGGATATTAAAGACTGATTATAACTTGAAGATAAATGGTTACAGTAAACAACGAAAGCATTTAACACTTCAGCTTTTTAAGATAATTGTTGAGAAAACCATATGTAACAGGTGTTGTACGGTCTCGTCGCCGTACATTTTTCTACTTAGTCCGTAACCTAATTTAGGCCAACAATGCGCATCATAATTTAGCATAATAAAACAACTTAAGTAACGAATTTCATTATAGTTTACTTACAACTGTACCCTAATTGCGGAACACACCATTTTGAACCTTATTGCGTACCGTGTGGTGCCGGACGGTACCGTGTGGTGCCGGACGTAAAGAATAACACCACCCCATTTCTTCCCGTGGGTGTAGTATGGGCAGCAGCGTTCTCTATGCAATTTACCACCATACTGCGATCGCCAACCCGCCTGCCAAGCGTGGCGATTATGGCAAAGCCCCCCAAATTGGGGGAGGCCTAAGTCCAGCAGTGGACGTCTTACGGCTGAAATGATGATGATGATGAAGCTTATTTGTCATCTATTCTTTCATATGTTCGAAAAACTTGTTTGCTTAGCAACGTAAACAACGCCATGAATGTTGCGGAACTGTCAAAATGAAACCGATTCCTACTGATAGTGTAGTACGCAATTACCCCTCTGGGTGGCTATCATCAACTGAGAGAAATAATCGCCTTCCACTCTACTACTGTTACTTACTCTTGACTAACTTAAATAAACTTAAATATTTAGTGCTTGATCTTAGTGGAATGTGTTTCTCTAACCGAACTTAAAAACCTTCACGACAATCAGTGTACGGAGTTAGCAATGACGACCCGTACAGGTGTTTTATTCAGATAATACTAACTCTTAGCTTTTACATGACGTGCTGAAAACTAGAAAAGTAGTCTAGATATCTAATATTCTTTGCCCTACATATTTAGACCATATGCCAATCCATCTGCCAAGCTTTTTCCCAACTACGTTAGGGTCGGGTTCCTGACTAACAGGATGCAGCTGAGTATCAGTATTTTACATTCAGCGACTGCCAATCTGACCTCCATAATCCAGTTACTGGGTAATACGATACCCCTTGGTAAGACTGTCAAAGATCCATGAACGACAGATAAGATTCAAATCTATACGTCTATAAAAATAAATAAAATTGGAGTGTCTGTTTTTAATATTAAGATAACCACTTTTTACTAAGTGTATATGGATGTATACACGATACATATACCATAACAACATTTTTTACAATTTTTGTCTGTCTGTCTGTCTGTTTGTTCCCGCTAATCTCTGAAATGGCTAGACCGATTTTGACGGGACTTTCACTGGCAGATAGCTGATGTAACAAGGAGTAACTTAGGCTACTTTTATTTTAGAAAGATTCTTTTATTTTAGAAAAAAATAACTGTCTTCGAAAACTACGCTGACATACGTCTCAAAATTCGAAAAACCCTGGCTGAATCCTACGAAATAGATCAAAATAATGTACTACAGTATTGTACACCTTAAAAAGGCCTACAAAAATGTCCTCAATGGTATATGTCTATCTCTTAGGGATAACCCACAATAAACATTTTTTATCTTTTACTTTTTACGAGAAATAAGGGCTTATTTACGAAGCGATTTTAAGCAATACAGCATTAATCCTTATCCAATTAAGTACATTGTGCATTTAATATAGATCAATATGGCCTTTTACAGCATGTAATTTAAATGAATATCTTAGAAGTTATTAGAGATTTAAAAAGCGGGCGCAGAGCGCATTGGCAGGGGCCGGGTAGTACAGGATAAGTAGGATTGTAATTCATATTAATTTGGCTTCATAGTAATTGCGAATATCATGTGTGTTCATTATACTCAAAATAAACCTAATAGTATTATTCCAAGTAAGAGACCGCGAAATTGCTTAGATGTTTAGATTTTTGGATGTTTGTTTCTCAATGATGCAAAGACGGCCAAACGGATTTAGATCGAATTTGGCACAAAGATAATATTATATCATGGATACGTAACAGATAGGATACTTACTTTATCCCGGTAGTAGGTTCCCGGGTGATATTTTCCGACAGCTATACGGGCCAAGCCACTGGCAAAAGTACTATTCCTATAATTATGTTCGGTGTCTGGTAAATGATTGAGTGTCTGTGTAGGTAAAATAGGAGCGTTAAGAAAAACCAGGAAGACTTATATTCAACTAAACCAAGCCCTATGTCGCAGTCTTCTTACTCTGAATATTATTAATCTTATTTTAAAAACACCAACACACATGATGTTCTCATAAACTATGAATCCTAAGTAATATGAGTTATAATCCTACTACTAATAATATTATAAATGTGAAAATATGTATGATTGGGTGTTTGTTTCTCAATCACGCAAAAATGGCTGAATGGATCTGGATCAAAAATAGCACACATAGTCCACATTCTTATCGCGGTAGTACGTCCTCTTGCATTAATTTCCGACATCCACGCGGGCGCAGCCGCGGGCAAAAGCTAGTCTTAAGTAAAATTGACAATGTTAATCGCTTGACGGACACTGAACAAGACACACTAGAAGTTTTAATTTCATACAGGGTCAATTTTAATGAGCTGGCAATACTTTATCCCCGAGTTTTTATTCATAACTTTAAATGTCACTGTCAGGAACATAGCTCTATAAGGCCTGAAATTCGTTTGGTTCAAACAATCATGACCTAGCGCAATTACCAGGTAGGCCGTATGTTGAACAAAATATCATTCACCACCGTAAAACGACGTATATTTACAGAAAAATGTATAATCATTAAAATAATAAATACGGTTCATTGAATCCCATTGAATGATTATAAAATTTCATGATAATGTAAGAGAATTTGAAGCCCGCGGAGGACTACCCTGACACTTCCCCCTTTACTGTAAAGAGATACAAAAACCGACACAAATAAGATAAACGTCTTGCTTATAAACCTTTTCGTTGGCATTTTTTTTTTGTCTTCGTTGGCTTTAGGGTTTTATTCCTGTAACTTTTCGTATTCAAAGGCTATTGCAGCGTACTGTTGTTGACTGCTCTCCAATTAGCTTATTGAGTTTTAAGCTGTTCATAATAGCTGTACAGTAGCCGTAGAATTGTTTGTGTGTTAGCCGCGTGTGGGCCTTATCATCATCATTAACCTACTCTTATATCAACACTCGACCTTGCCATTAATTAGTCGCATATTTTATAAGACACCTAAGTATAGGTTTACCCTTCTGAAAGAAATAAACGATGTAGACTTGAATTAACAATTTCTATGAAAACTTTAGGGAGATTGTTCTGTCAAAGTCGCGTCGCGCCTCTCGGCGAGAGCGTTTGTCAAAAGTGGGCAGGAGATCTGATTCTGTAGGTAAAAGCATTTTTAATTATGAGTCTGTACCACAAATCAATTTTAAAGTCAAAGCTAAGCTTCATGATAAGTTTTTTCAATAAACACGCATGCCTGTCGCTCTATTACTCCAATTTAAATCACTGCAAATGTTCTCTTTTTGCGTATTCAGATTAAAAAGTCAAATCGAACCATTAATGTTGTTCCAACTCGTTTGAGGTAAAACGATTTTCATCCCGCCAACGACGGGATGATATCAAGTTTCTAATTTCTAACATGGTCCTTAAATATGTGAAGCTTTCCGTCGCTACTAACTAGCCAAGTAGCCAACTTACAGGAAATTAAATACCGAACCTTCGCGAAGTGACATTCCGGACTGTCACGGCTGTTTTCCTGATATTATTGATGAAAATCTTGTACTTAACTTAGAACACCATCTGAAAAACCGGCCAAGTGCGAGTCGGACTCGCGCACCGAGGGTTCCATACAAACCTGCAGGAATTCACGGTTTATGCATAAGGTTTATGTTTCATCATCATCATCATCATCATTTCAGCCGTAAGATGTCCACTGCTGGACTTAGGCCTCCCCCAATTTGAGGGGCTTTGCCATAATCGCCACGCTTGGCAGGCGGGTTGGCGATCGCAGTATGGTGGTAAAATGCATAGAGTACGCTGCTGCCCATTCTCTAGTAAGTCCCTTAGTCGCCTTTTACGACACCCACGGGAAGAAATGGGGTTTATGTTTATGAAATTAAATGTTTTTTTTTTTTAATTTTTATATTTGAGTTGACTAAATGAAAGGTAAATCGTGGGTTACGATTTATGACGTATTAAAAAAAAACTACTTACTAGATCTCGTTCAAACCAATTTTCGGTGGAAGTTTACATGGTAATGTACATCATATATTTTTTTTTTAGTTTTATCATGCCCTTATTTTAGAAGTTACGGGGGGGGGACACATTTTACCACTTTGGAAGTGTCTGTCGCGCAAACTAATCAGTTTAGAAAAAAATGATATTAGAAACCTCAATATCATTTTTAACCGACTTCAAAAAGGAGGAGGTTCTCAATTCGGATGTTTATATATATATTTTTTTTTTTTGTATGTTCGGCTATACCTCCGTCATATATAGACGGATTTGAAAAATTATTTTTTGTTCGAAAGGGATTTATTCCGAAATGGTCCCATATAAATTTCATATAGATCTGATGATGAGTTCAGGAGACAGACACCGGAACTCTTTAAAAAATGACAGCAAATTAACCGCGATTTCTGCTATCGCATAAATATGCATTGTTTGTTTGGAATTAGTACGGGGTGGATACCACAACTAAAAATTTTAAAATAAAAACTTTTTTACAAAAAAAAAAAAACAATCGACTTCCTTAAAAACACTGCAAAGTGAAAAATAACTTTAATTTCGGAAGTCGGTGGCAAAAAAACCATAAATACAGATCCTAAGACACCGACTTCCGAAATTAAAGTTATTTTTCACTTTGTAGTGTTTTTAAGGAAGTCGGTTGTTTTTTTTTTTGTAAAAAAGTTTTTATTGAAGACCTATCCATAGATACCCTACATGTATGAGTTTGACGAAAAAATTTTTTTTGAGTTTCTGTTCTATGTATGGGGAACCCCAAATATTATTGTTTTTTTTTTTTCTATTTTTGTGTGAAAATCTTAATGCGGTTCACAGAATACATCTACTTACCAAGTTTCAATAGCATAGCTCTTAAAGTTTCGGAAAAAAGTGGCTGTGACATACTCGGACAGACCTAAGTGTTTATAGGATAATGTTCTTTGTGCCTTTGTAACAAACTAATTTTTCAATTAAACAATTCTTCATTTATAAAACAAAGTTCGTCTATATGCGACGGTTGATAAATGTATTTATACAGGCCTTGGTTTTGGAATTAATCAATAAAATGCAGTTCCGTTCCTTGATGCACAAAACTCATACATTTTTTGATTTACATGTCTTTTTTTTTTTTTTGTTGTCAGTGTCTGACGTGGGCAAGTAAAATCAAAATTCGGTAGGTACCTAAAGACAAAACAAAGTATGTACTCAAGTCACAGGCAGATAACTGAATTATTTCTACGAATCCGTACCAAAAAAAAAAAAGCTTCACTTCAACGTTGTTAATAATACAGGCTTGTTAAAAAAATACTTCTTGTTAGGCTACAATCATGAAATTTGAATCATAAAGAAGCAAGGGCTCAAAATACAAGTAAAAAAATCTGAAATATTAAAATTTATAGTTTTATTAAGTAGTTAGTCCAAATGTCTTTCGTAGATTTTTAAGAGTCGTCACGGGTAGCAGCCAAAAACTCTGATAAAAAGTCTTACCAAGGGATATTGTGTTATCCAGTACTGATGTTGTGAGGTCAGACAGGCAGTCGCTCTATGTAAAATACTGATATTCAGATGCATCCGGTTAGACTCGACTTCGACTGTGCCTGTTAGTCTAGTGGTTAGTGACCCTGACTGCTAAGACTGAGGTCGTGGCTTCGACTTCCATCCAGGAAAAATCTTTGTGTGATGAGCACAATCATTTGTTCTGTATCTGGGTGTAATTTATCTATGATATGTATGTATTTAGAAATAAATAAGTATGTTTATCAGTTGTCTGGTTGCCATCGTACAGGCTCTGCCTAGTTTGGGATCAGATAACGGTGTGTTGGTTGTCCTAAGATATTATTATTATAGACTGAAAGCCGAAATTTAGGAAGACGCCATGTACATTGATTAGGTCAGTAGTAACGCTAGGTTAAGATGTCTTAGTAAGTGCATTACGAGACTCACGCCGTCTGTGATTCGCCTCAGTGTGACTCCGACTTAAAAATCGTTACTCGTGGTCTTATGAAGCTCCCAAACATGATTATAGTACGTTACTATTTTTTTTACGTCACTAAATTAACAGGCCAGTCAACCAGTCAGTTAATGATCAAAAGAGTGCTTTAGGGTGAAACTAGATAAAAGCCTATCAACGTAGATCCTTTGTTTAAAGTGTGTTCCCTCATACAATAAATATCTCAAAATATGTTACAATCTTCGGACAACCGCAGCCTGAACGGGTTCAGTAAAATAAATGAAAATTCAAAGGATCTTTTAATTGGCAGCACAACTCCCTCTCCTTCGACATTTGTTTTAAAATGCGAAAAGCACAATTGCCGTCACTCATCAACATCTGCGTAGCCTTTTCCCGACTGTGCTAGGGTTGGCAAGACTGGAAAGTCTTACGAGATGCAGCTAGTACTAGTTTTACATGGAGTGACTCCACAATCCAGTCAAAATGGTCACCCATGTACGCACAAAACGCAGCAAGCATAGCTGAACGTGGTCAATCGACCCGTGCGGTTGTTATTACATAGGCACAAGCTCCACATAAACATTTAAAAAATCTTCCATATAAGTAAATATTTTGTCCAACATTTCAGCCGAAACACCTCCACTACAGGACATAAGACACGGTTGCCTGGAAGAGATCGCATAAAGCGATAAGGCCACCCATTGTACAATAAAGTATTTATAAATAATATAAATAATAAGCCTCCTCCAGCACACCCCCCGTGTGCCATAATCGCCACGGTTGGCAGGCGGGTTGGGAAGTGCAGTATGGTTGTAAGATACACAGAGAACGCTGCTGCCCATTCTCTAGTAAGTCAGGGGACTTACTAGAGAATGGGCAGCAGCGTTCTCGCAGGCACTAGGGAGTCGCCTTCTACGACACCCACGGGAAGAAATGGGATGTCCACCATCCTTTACGTCCCGCACCACACGGGTCAACAAACAGAGTATTTTTTTCGAAACGAGAATTATTAATTTTTAAATCATTCGTTCAACGTTTCGTTCACGTCGCGCGCTGCGTTTCACCTTTTCACGTAACAGTAGCCATACTTTCCATGTATCTGCACTAATTACCATACGTTCCCAGCATTCGCTAATACATCTGCACTCATAGGGTTTCGAAAATTAGACGCATGTTGCGTAAATTCAGCCTTTGACAGTTATTGACTCAGTATAGAACACTGCGAATTTAACTCGGAGAGGGCTTTTCAGGGTCGAATATTAAAATACGCATACACAGCACCTTTTATAGTTCGTATTTTGCTTGGCTTAATTTTAAGCACAACTTAGGTACTCTGACTAGACAGATTTTCCATCTATAGGAAAATCACCTTATATATTACCCGAATTTTCCAATTTTCCGGGCACCTTTTCCAATTTTTTTGCTTACTAACGAGTAGCATTTAATTGTTGTCTTGGTTGTGTTTAAACAGATACCGTTTAGCGATAAAACCGCATAATTTAAAATGTCTAAATCTGTATTTCATACGGTGCAAGGATAAGGAGTATTTTTAATCATAGGTAGGTAGCTCATAACACAATTAAGTTAGTTCCTACTTCTTCTATAAAAGTGTACCAGGAATATAATATAAGCTGAAGTATTATGCAATATATGTATGATGAAAATTTAAAGATTTCGCTGATATTCTTGATTTTACAGACGTGCTTTTACAGTTGAAATACTGAATTTCAATTAGTTTTAATGCACTACATGAAATATCGTTTCAGTGCTACAGTTTACCCTAGAAAGAGTGCCTGGTGGAATGTGGGGGAGGCCTTTGCTCAGCAGTGAGACAATGTAAGCTAATAAAAAAATTGTTTATAAAAATAAAATAACTCAGAAAAATATTATTCTACGAATTAAAAAAAAGCCAATGTAAACTATTACTTTCATGTAATGATAAATCTATAAGTAATAATGCTTGATGCGAATACTGTGTACCCCGTTTTACGGTAACCACGCGGACAGATGTTTGGTGGAGAAGGATCGTAGAAATATCCATAATGAATTTTGGCCGAATTTCTATTAATGAGCTATCGCTCACTAGTTGTCACTAGTAAAACGAATTCAATCAACTAAAGAAATACTTAGCCGTGTTTTTATTTTAAATTTCATTAATATTGCACTTTTATTTTTATTTTGAGGGGCATTTGATTCAACAAGCATCAAACGCATCCCTAATTTGAACCTTATTTGTTGCCGCGATGCATGGTCAAATATCAATAAAAAAATCTTCCTACCCAGCCTTAAAGTTTTATTTATAAAATAGGAATGGTAACATGTGCACCACGAAAAACAGCCTTACTGCAACGACATATCTGCGCATTCATTGTTTTACCTCTGATGAGCACCTTAATTACACAGTGTACCTAAACAATACGAAACCAGTATAATACAGAAACAACATACGTAAACACGTGAGTACTGCAGTTGAGAGAAAAGCACCCTTTAATTACAATTGAATACAAAATTTATTACTCACACTAAATGTAGACCCAGGAACTTTTCTCTAACATTTAAATTCACAATAAAATAATCTCGGGTCACTAGCAAGTGCCTAGGGAAATTCTTATAGTCAGACTGCATGCTAAGCGCACGAAATATCTGGAACCAGAATTAATCCCTTTTCAAGTCACTCGTATCAATTTGCGGGCAATTTAAAGCTCATGTGCATTTATTGTTTTTTTTTTATGAAGAAAACTTATACAAAACTTCTCCATACATGGGTATCCAGGAGTATCACGACAAATATGGAAATGTTAATTTAAAAAAAATGTAGAAATGTTCACTTGTATTCATGTAGCCTCTTGCAACATGTATGGAGTTACAGTAGCAATGTTTAATAGTAAACATTCCTATTTATAATTTTCCTAATAGTATACTACTGCACAAACTACATAAGCAGGTCATAGATCATCCAGTGCATAATTTTCACAACGCGTTTTCCACACACTCCATTGCCACGGTATTTCTTTCACGGGAAAACAAACAAGGAAGCAATTTGACCGCATCAAAACGGTAACTCGACCATACCACGTATTTACGTAACTGTTTTATGGCCATATTAACAATAGTTTGTACACCACTGGTCGCCACTTAAAGAACTCAGTGAAAAGTCCCAGGGTACAGTGACGACACAACTGCACATGCACCAATACTAGCAGTGTCTTAGACACGTGTCTACGACGACTGCAATGATACAACACTGTTCTATTTTCCACAAGCAACTTGTGAGACTTTCTTCGCTGGTAGTGGTTCTTCTTTGTCTACACGGCGCACTAGCGAGCACGTGTGTACAAATATCTGGGTCAATTACAACAATAATATTCAGGTAATTACGTGATTCCGAGACATTGCCAAACAGTTGATCGACTCTTCATGTGCTTAATTTTTTTTACCATAAGAATCAATATGCGTAGTACTCACAACCGGCGTGCGTGAATGAAAGATGTATGAACATAAACGACGCAAAAGGAGTATGTATGGGTCGTAGCAGGTGGCGTTCTGTTGTGTCTGCCTACCCAATAGAAAAAAGGCGTGAGTATGAATATCAATATTGCTGTCAATCTTTGGGCACTTTCCAGTTGACAACGATGCGCAAGAATTTTTTCTATGATGTTATTCCTTTTTTAGGGTTCGATTGCCAAATGGCAAAAAAACGGAACACTTATGGATTTGTCATGTCTGTCTGTATGTCCGTCCGTATGTCACAACCACTTTTTCCAGAAACTATAAGAGCTATGCTATTGAAACTTGGTAAGTAGATGAATTCTGTGAACCGCATGAAGATTTACACAAAAAAATTGAAAAAAAAAACAATAAATTTTGGGGTTCCCCATACTTAGAACTGAAACTCAAAAAAAAAATTTTTTCTTCTATCCTATACGTGTGGGATATTTATGGATAGGTCTTCAAAAATGATATTGAGGTTTCTAATATCATTTTTTTCTAAACTGAATGGTTAGCGCGAGAGAAACTTCCAAAGTGGTAAAATGTGTCCCCCGCCCTATAACTTCTTAAATAAGAGAATGATACAACTAAAAAAAATATATGATGTACATTACCATGTAAACATCCATCGAAAATTGGTTTTAACGAGATCTAGTAAGGATTTTTTTTTATACGTCATAAATCGTAAACCGCAATTTACCTTTCATTCAATCAACGCAAATATAAAAATTAAAAAAAAAAAAACATTTTATTTCATAAACATAAACCTTATGCATAAACCGTGAATACCTACAGGTTTGTACGGAACCCTCGGTGCGCGAGTCCGACTCGCACTTGGCCAGTTTTTATATACCTACTTACTTGTATTTTTTAATGTATTTGGGAATTATGTTTTTTTTGTAATTGTTATTATATGATAGCATAAAATTCTGCTCATAATTGAGCGCGTGTCCAATGAGCATTCACCGATTATGTATGATTATAAAGCAATACGAATTTGATGGCACTGTTAAGGACTCTTCCAGGGGCTCAGGTATTAATTGATTGTTCGTCTTAATTCACTTTATAAATACCCCTTATGGTCTGGGTGATTACACACCCAAAGTATGAGCATTGACGACCGTTCCATCTCACATGGGACATTTTACCTATAGGAACGTACTTTTCCAAAAAAATATCGAGAGAAAAGAATGGACTTAAGTCCTAGATATTGCCAATAACCAGTGAACAAGCAACTGTGCCCCTTGAAAGTCTCCATGAGTGACCATCTTCGAAAATCGGCTTTTACCGTTTTATATTTTATTTGATTGTAAATAATGCATACTTAACATTATGGTCTCATTTTTATTTAAATTTATATAGCTTATTGTTTGAGTACATAGTATACACATACATACTCAGCCTGTATCGTTCCCACTGCTGGGACACAGGCCTCCTCACGGTGAGAGGGAGTGGACCGTAATCCACCACGCGGGCCTAGTGCGGGTTGGTAGATGTCACATGTCTTCGAAATTTTGGTTCTAGGATATGCCCGTTTCATCTTTCATTTTTCTTCACCGTTTTGAAAGAAGTGGTGATGAAATTATTTACACCAAGTAAAGCGCCTGCCTGGGATCGACCCACGACCAACAACTCGTAAGTCGAGGCAAAATTATAAATAACGGCGTGAAATTATAAATAATACAGTGATGATAAATAACTTTAACCTTCTTGAACAATTCGGCCACCAAGTGCAAAAAGATTTTATTCAATCCGACAAGTAGTTCCACAGGTTCGCGCGTTTAAACAAACATTTTGGCTACACATACAATGGTGTAATATAAATTAGGGCTCCGGCTGTGCAAGCTCGCTTGACATTTGGCACGTTCATAAAGTTTCGCAATTATCGGAGGCTTAGTTCTTAGTGAGTTAACTGAGAATACTGGGTGTGGTGGTTGACTCATCAGCTACGGTTGTTGTGTACCTCACTATTGACTCCGATAGTTTTGATATTTATAGGTACGTTATGACTTCCACACGCATCTTCGGCGTCGTGATAGGAGATATACCATATTGAACCCAAAAACCACAGAAAGCGGCCAAGTGATTAGTAAGTTTTACCTACTAGGATAACAAACGTCAGCGAGAGTTCCTATAACTATTTTTGGCATATTAAGGCTCGGTTACCCGGAAAGATGTCGTTCTGTATTCTATTTGCGTAGATAATATATTCAAATTTTGAAAAAAAAAAACTTCGAATTTTAATCAAATTTTGGCCATACGAAACACGATTATGTGAACTTAACGTTATCTTTCTAATTAAATCGCTAAGACAAGAGTCTAAATTATGGTCTAATTATCATCTCATTTCATTCCTATTCGGATTTGAACAATCAGACTTGCAGCATAATAACAAACGTAAAAAGTGTGATTTAAAACGGCCGCCATAATTACAACTACGAATATATTTATATACCTAACTTATTCCAAAGGAAAGTGTTTTCATCGAGCCTTATACGTTAGGCCTAAATTCGAAATCCCGAATTATTTTATTCTAAATGAAAGCTATACCGAAAGAATGCTATCCCGTCCGTTAGGTCCGTTTTCACTTATCATATCCCTAAATATGGATATTCCAAGAAGAATCGCGAATATCCTGCGTGAGAGTTGAATACTGTACAGTACAATAACATTTAGTCGTTCATTTAAAAGTAAGATACTACTATACATTATATTTATCTTATGTATTAGGTACCTACACCTACTGCCATCGTCTCCACAAAACATACTTAATCCATGTACTTATGGAAGTAATATAATCGTAGCGGGATTTTTTAGCCCACTGGAAAGATTCAATGCACTAAATGATCCCACCAGCTACAGCAAATCCGAACAACACACAGCTTAGCGCTGAGGGCTGAAAATTGAACAATAAAACATGTTGTTTGATTTTCGACACAATGAGATGCACTCTGTTGGATATTCAACCCTCGACTCGGGAGAAATTTTTACCTCCACTTTCAAAAAGCATGAAAATGACACCCATGATGAAAAACTTGAAAGTATCGGCCGTTTTAGACATTTCGTTTCATTTAGTAGCGCGTCCGGCATGTTTGCCGACGCGGAAATAGATAGTTTTTCGGCCATCATGCGCAAGAGATGCGCATCTCTACTTCACCGTGTTCGCGACAGCCCCAACAGTATTCTTAGAGCGTTAGCTGATAGGTGGGACTCTCCGATCTTGGGGCGGTGGATACGACTGCACGCAGTCAAGTAGACATTCTTCAGGATCGGTGAGCCTCACAGCTTAGAATAAATGTTACTAACATTAGTTCATAAGTTTTCACTGTTACTAACACTTATGGAAGAAATTCTGAAATAAATGTTTTATTATTATATTATTATTTAATGTTAGACGCACCCTCGAAAACCATGAAAATTTGAAAATATTCGCAGCCTGTTGGATTTTCATTTAAAAGCTATGAAACGACATCCATGATAGAAAATATGGAAATTTTCGTAAATATGAATATGAAAATTCATTAAAAAAATGGTTGTAGGAAGCCACACAATTGCGTCCGGTACGAGAATACGGCCACGATTTAGAGAAAAAGCTTTATTTTTCCTTTTTCTGGCCATTGCGATGAAGACGCATCACCTTGCGCTTTAGTCCGGTGCCCACAGGCTTACTGCACAGAAGCGTATTTTAATATCCTGCGCAAGTCGCCACCTACTTATCTCGTGCCGTCCTTGTTACGCGAAAACTCTTATTTTGGTTTTTCATTCCCAATGTTATTTGTTCACTTTTGTTTTGCATTGTAATAAACTTTATGACTAGAAAAGCTGAGATAACTGCCCTTATATGTAGCGCTCCAACGTTTGTTTTTCGTGTGGCTATATAGAGCATAGGGGTCACAAAATTGTTTTCACCGTAATCGAAAAAACCGGTTAAACCAGTTTCACGTCATTTTTTGAAACCGGGTTTCAGTTTAGGAAAAACCGAGTTTTCGATTATTTCGGGTTTCCTTTTTAAATAATAACTTATCGAACGATATGACATGTTTACAATGTGCACATGTTGTTTCATCTATAATTACAATTATTATATTGACCACACCAATGGTGCTGTCTTTGCCGAGGTATAGTATCAATCAATAGAAAGTCTGTGTCTGAGTCTCAACCAAACAACGGATGTAGGACGTCCACCGCTTCCCCTCTTTGAGGAGTGGCTGGAGATGCGCCACGGCGTCCTCACCTTCCGCCTTACGCAGGTCCTCACCGGACACGGGTGCTTCACGAAGCTCCTATTCAGGACAGGGCGGGAGGAAACGGGTGTTACCACTGTGTGGATCGCTGGAGGACACGGTGCAGCATACGGTGGAAGTATGCCCTGCCTGGGCGGAGCACCGCCGTGTCATCGTGGAGGCGATCGACGGCCGCGATCTCTCGCGTCCGGCCCTAGTCCAGGCCATGTATGAAACGAGAGGGCAAGGGCAGCCATCACCTCCTTCTGCAAGGCAGTAATGCTCGCGAAGCAGGAGGGGGAGCACGTGAGGGAGAGGCAATCTAAGTGCCCTCACGCCCGTAGCCGCTACAGGAGACGCCCCGGGCGTCAGGAGTCCATTGCGGACTTCCGGCTACAGTAGGCTCAGGCTTGCGGGTGGCGAGCAATGGGTAGCTCGCCGCCCGGTAAGGAAAACGCCCGGGTCGACGGCGCGTTGTGTGCCACGCGCACCTCAAAGAGATATCAGCATTAATGAAGGGGTCGGCTAGTACCGATGCCTGCTAAGGAATGGAGTTAAATTTATCGTTGCTTTAAGCCAGATGTTTTGTTGATTCTAAGATAGAGATAAGATAGAGTTCTCTGATTTAGCAGTAAAGCTTATTAACGACTGTCGACGACAAAAAGACTAAATAACCATAAAAAAGGTTTGACTAAAAAAGAAATAATCGAAATAACCGTAAAAAACGGAGAACCGGTTTTGGGATGAAATAAAAATATAAAACCGGTTTTCCAATATACCTGCGGTTGTGTGACCCCTAAATTAGAGCATAATTGTGAAAGTTTTTTGTTTTTTGTTTTTTTTTTTTTTTGACGAACTATAATGCCAGTGACAAGGAATAGAGCGGCTACTTTGACTCTGAGGGAAGATACATACAACGTATTACCCATCCTCTTCCCCGCCCACCAAGATGACGACGACGTGTTTCTTCCTCGCCGCGCATTGATGCTAACGCTACGTCCTCGTAACGAAAACCTGACAAGGAGTATTGCCCATCTTCAACACTCTCAAACAGTAGCATTTAGGGGTTGCTTAGACACCGGTAGCCAGCGGTATCACTCGCACTCCTAGGGCAAATTACCCTAGCCCGCCGCAAACCCACGTTCTCTGGCCGAACGAAGAAGTAGGTTTAAGCATTTATCGATGCTATAGAGGCCAATAGCGATTGCGCGCAAGTAGCAGAGTCAAACATTCTGTACGGTTTAGCCTACCTATTCCAAGATAAAGCGGCCATATGGTGGTATAGAATAAAATACTGTGTGTCGTCAAGGCGAGAAACTAAAGAAAACTTAATGAATGCTTATGGTGATCCTCTGCCACGTCATCGGATCTACTTAAAAACATTGGCTACGCCGCCGCAGGGCAGTGAAAACTCAGATATTTTCAAAGCGTTCCAAAAAGGCCCGGATGTGCATCCGTGCCTTTTTGGCACGCTTATCTCAAGATGATATAAAGGAGTTCACACAAATAGACGTGACCTACGGCCTCCTCCACAGTAGAATAAAAAAAAGGCTAAGAAGAGAGGGGTGCCATAGTTTCTATGAGTTATTCCGCCTCGCACGGAATATCGAGGATTAATTCGAAGAGCTAAGTATCATACCACCGGCAACAGTACTGACGTCCATGTAACCCGCCAATAGGACCCATGCCCCCGCCCTCGCGCGTGATCTCGCCCCGCACGGGTGCAGGACCACGGTGCGCTCGCTGCCATATCGCAGCAAGCGTCCGCTCCGTCCGATCCAGTGCTTCCCGTGTTCCAGCCGCACCACCCGCACTTCTTCCGTTCATGCACGACACGGCAAAGAGGCCACGGCCCTCTTGCACATACTGCAAACGGCTTGGCCACACCAAAGAACATTGCCGTAAATTGCAGAATCAAGGTAAGAGAGAACTAAGTAACAATGGTGTTTAAAATTTTTATTCCGTATAACCTCATTTAATTACTAAAAACTTCGCATCAGACTATATTTATGATCAAAACGATTTTTATTCCACGAAAAATAGTGCGCAACTCTTTGTATAAAAAAGGATGTGGGATGCTATCCCACAATGTATAACTAATATTATGTGTATCTATTATTTAATGTTAATGTTAACTCCCAATTTTCGAAAAAGGTTTAGTAATTTTGATATCTTTATATGTACATATATATAATTCTACTGTACGTGTGTATGTCACTGAACTCCTCCTAAACGGCTGGACCGATTTGAATGATTTTTTTTGTATGCGTTTGGGTGGCACCCTGGATGGTTTAGATTCACAAATCAGCCCGATAGATGGCGCTACTATCGAGTTCTAGGAAACAGGACAACGTGTGTACGGCCAGCTAGTATATATATATATATTTATAGCCCTCCAGACCGTATTACGGCCACGGCGGCCAATCCCAAAGTTAAAAAAATCAAACTGCTGCATATACACTCGCCGTACCTGACGGCGTCTTGTGTGCCTTTTGCCGTTGCCCAGGAGCATGTGTCTTCACCGATCGGTCACGGCGTGTAGTTGCCAGAAATTAAAGCTGGTGACTCAACATATGTATCTTGGTGTGATAATAGATAGTTATTTCCACTGGCGGCCGCACATTGATCATATATGCAATAAGCTTAGGTCAATATTAGCAAAGTTATCGATCCTTAAATATAAACTACCCTATAGAACACTTAGGACATTGTATTTGGCACTAGCCGACTCCGTAATTGATTACGGCTTAAGTAGCTACGGGCGTATATACAAGACGTACGTCGAGGACATTTAAAAGTTACAGTTACGCATTTTAAAAACAATTGTACCCACAAGAATAAAACATGAATTCCAAGTCAATGACACAGGTTTATTCAGGCACTGCCAAATTGTAAATGTCTTTGACAAGGTACGTTTACGTGGCATAAGTGAGAATTATCACAGTTTTTGTAATATTCGTAAATACAAAAGATTAAAGTCGTTGCGTAGTCAAAACCTATTTACCCACATTTATCGTACCTAAATTTAATAATGCTTATGGAGCGCGGGTGTGGGAATGCATGTTACCGTCGTACCTGAATGATTTGCCTGGAGACATCTACAATTGAATGGATAAGAAGAACTGCGCAAAGGTACTAAAGCGTTATCTTCTAGATTGCAGTGCGATCTAGATAATCTTTTGTTTTTATTTTTGTCGACGTATATTGTTTGTTGTTAAATTAAGATATTGTAGTGACACCGAGTTGCCGTGACTGGCCATACCACAGTTAAACCCGCGATGGTTTGTGTGGTATGATTAATTGTCAAATTCTTGTAAATTGTTATTTTTTGAATAACAATATAAAAAAACGGAGACTAGCCATCGGCACCGGAGATATTATAGTGCTCAAGTGTATGCGCCGGCACAGAAACACTCACTCTCATAGTCCGATGGGATGGCAATCCGACACAAGCAGACAGAGATCAGGCGTAGGACCAACGGCTTAACGTGCTTTCCGAGGCACGGGGGTATCACACCGCCAACTTCCAAACTCCGGGCTGTTACTAAGAAATTCCTAATGGAAAAACCCAGTAACTCTTTGCCTGACCTAGGAATCGAACCCAGGACCCCATGCTCAGTAGCCGCGCTTGCGACCACGAGACCAACAGGACAACGGGGCGGGAGTATTTTGATATAAAATGGTAAAACCCATCGTCATCAAAACGATATTTTGTGTTGCCATAAAACAAATCTGACGGAGAATGTCTATCATGTGATAATGATATTTTGCATAGCGATTGAAAAAAACAAAAGTATGAAGCCCCCCATTTATGTTTATTTGAGATGCGTTTTTGTAACGTCCATACGGGACCCTAAATTGGTCGTGAGGTACGGTCTGTTTTGAATATTATAATTTTCAGTTTCTCGGGTACTGCGTTTTGGGTCATACGCGATCCTTCTACGTCAAGGTCACCCCATCAGCTCTTCAACACGCGAAATTAAGCTTGCAAACGGTGTACGATGCATGTATTTACCGCCACGTTAGAGGTAAATGTGCCAGGCGTAATGGCTCGAAATAAATGTACCAGGAAACTTAAGAACCTTTATACAAACTTGTTCGTGGTTCAGAAATTCATACACAACTTCTCAAAATGTTGCTGAACCAATGACACGCTCGGCTATAAAAAGTCATGTATGGTCTTGGGGCTCAGAACAGACCATTTAATGACCTGGAAACACTACTGACCACCGCTCCAATACTGGTGTAAGCCTAATTCAGTCGTCCTTTTTTACACGCTTTATATTAGCTTCACTTGTATATTTGTTTGTATGTTTTTTTGTAACCGACTCTTTATAGTGCGATTTTGACCCACTTTAAACGACCAGATTTCATTCAAACTTTGCACACCTGTCAAGGACCGATGACAATGCAATAATTTCATAAATTTGTGCCATTATCCTTATTATTTATTACATTATCGACAGTGATCTTTAGCCTCTACGCTGGTTGCTATCACTTAAATCACCAGCATGCCGATTATTCTTTTTCGCTCTGAAGCTCCAGTGTATTCATTACGAATATATTTAGGGAAGCCGAAAGTCGAAGAGAACTAGAAGAACCTGATGATTTTGCATATAAAATATGTGTTTTTTACTTCATGTATCAAATAGTTCTGTACCGATTCAACCCGGACTCCGAGAGTGAAATCCTGGTAGTGGTACCTGGTGGTTGATGCGGTTCGGTCTACCTCGCAAGATTGTTTCGGACAACGGGTTCCAGTTCGTTTCCATAGTGAAGTGACAATATATATCAGTCTTAGATAAAAACAAAATTTTGTTCCGCCGATTCATCCATTAGCTAATGCTAGTGTATAATACAGCGGAACTTTACCATTCGTTTTTGATATTGCTAATTTATTTTGACCCTGCTCAATCTTAAACATACTTCTAGTAAGTATGTTTAAGATTGTGAAGGATAAAAATAAAACAAAATGAATTTATATTAATCAGTTAAAGATCATCTACTGCACTGCTCTATTCTTTGACGCTACTTAGTATGAACTCGATATTATGAACTCACGAGCGCTGCGCTTGGCGCGCGCGTCGTAACTTGTTACGTATCGCTACTTCATGCGGGGGCAAGCGTTAAATGCGTATGGCGCTCAGGTAAGCTCACCTTAACTAAATGTCAATTTAAATTTATTTTCGCCAATCGGTAGATCGCATATCTTATTAAAATATAGAAAACAGATTTTACAATTTAAAGAAAAACAGCTGAAGGACTGGTCGTAGGTATTCGGCGCAATTGCAAAAAATAATAAGGACTTCTTCCTCGACCAGAGGGGTAATTGCGGAACTTTTTATCGGTAGGAATTGGTTTAATATTCATAGTTAAACAACATTCATTGCGTTATTTACGTTGCTGAGCCGACAATTTATTCGAACAAATGACGCAATGGTTTAGAAATAATCTTCAATCCCATTCAGATTCTGATAAATTGTGCGTTTCGCAATTAGGGTGCTGGTTGATAGACTTTTATATGAACCTTGACGGGTCTCCTTTCTTGTTTAAAAATAAAATATTTCCTATAACATCGCATCGCCTGCCTTCGATATTACTTCGTTTTCTCTTAGCATGCTTTTTGACTTTTTTCTTTTACCTCAGCTTCGTAGTATCGTAGCGTGATGTTAGCCTTTAACCTTCCTCAAAAATTGGGCTATAAAATGCATTTTTTTATCTGACTGGTAGTTCCATTAAAATAATCTCCAACATACAACCTTAGGGGCCATCCATAAATTACGTCACACGTTAAGGAGGGGGGAGGGGGTCGACGAATTGTGACATTGTGTGATAAGGGGGCCCTAAATTTTGTGACGTCATATTTCAAAATTGAATATACATATTTAAAGTACTATTAAAGCACGAAATATGAACTATGAAAGAAAAATTAAAAATGATTCAATGTCTAGATGTAAAATTTCAAAATATGTGACGTCACACTAGGGAAGGGGGGGTCTCACAAATGTGACCAGCTGTGACAAGGAGGGAGGGGTAAAAAAATCATGAAATTTGTGTGACGTAATTTAAGGATGGCCCCTTATAAAACTATATATAAACTATGTCCTCTTTATAATATTAGTAGGGGTAAAATCTCTTTATATTATTAGTATGGGTAAAATCTCTATATAAGTACTAATACTGTGGTAACTATAAATAACAAAAATAATAAATATCTTTATTTTCCAAAAATACAAGTACTTTACAATTTTTCAATTTATGTTTCAAATTGTTCTCAAGTAAGTGAAATACTTGTAATATCTTATTGAGAAAAAATAAATAAATAAACTTAAACCATAAAGTGATACGGTACCACGAATAAATGTTGATGTTATGACGTTTTACCAACTTCAAAACAAAGATTAGTTTTGCTACCCGACTGCGCGACTTGTTCTTGATCAAAATAAAGGGGTTTGATGATACGATTATTTATGCCTGGAGGCTTTTATTTAGGTATTTAATATAGGACAATTTAAAAAAAAATCTTGAGTATAGTTTTTATCGTAAGTATGGATAACTATAACAAATAATTTAATCTATACTAATATTAAAAAGCTAAAGAAACAAGAAAAGAGCAAGAGCAATTTTTTGTTTGTTTGGTTGAACGCGGTAATCTCAGGAACTACTGTTCGAATTGAAAAAATCTTTTTGTGTGGGGTAGCCTAATTATTGAGGAAGGCGATAGGTTTGTAGGGGTCTGCTAGGACCGATGCCTGCCAGGGTCACGAGATTGTTCGAAAGAGATACCGTGACTCTGGCACATGGGCAACTGAAGGAACACGGGTGGGTTTTAGTCAGTAAAAGTCTGACACGCCCTCCCACTCCGCCCAGAGCGGGAGAAGTCATTTGATGATTTCCCATCCAAAAAAAAAAAAAAAAAAAGGCGATAGGTTATATAACATCACGCTACGGTCAAAAAGAGCGGAGCAGCAACGAAAAATGGTCACAAACTGGCAGGCAATAGATGCGACAGGGGAGCAAAAATTAGACGCGGACGAAGTCGGGGCAGAAGCTAGTTTTTAATATTTTGTGTTTCGTAATGTTAGTAGGTGTTATTCTTTACGTCCGGCACCACACGATACAAAAGGGGTTTTATTGCCTGTAATGTTCCGGCTATCGGGCTAAGGCCACTTCTCAGAGAAGGAATGAGCTTGATCACCACGCTGGCTCAGTGCGGGTTGGCGATTTCAGACCGAAGTCCAGGGTTTCCTGACGATATTTCCCTTCACCGTCAGTCAGTAGTGTTTAAGCGAAAGACCAACTTAGAAAGTACATATAACTTTGAAAAAGTCACATTGGTACTTGCTGGGTTTGAACTCGCATCTTGGATTTCCCCATTCTTCCCGTGGGTGTCGTAAAAGGCGACTAAGGGACTTACTAGAGAATGGGCAGCAGCGTTCTCTATGTATTTTACCACCATACTGCGATCGCCAACCCGCCTGCCAAGCGTGGCGATTATGGCAAAGCCCCCCAAATTTGGGGGAGGCCTAAGTCCAGCAGCGGACGTCTGTCGGCTGAAATGATGAATGATGATGAATGTCAGTAGGTACTAATTAATATAGGTACTAACATAATCAAGTTCTTCTAACTGAACAGAAGGCTGTGTTGCTAGGGAGTTTGTTACGCAACTTCTTCTTCCCAGCTAAGTCGACGTGTACACGGACGTTATAAAATCGCGGTGGGATTTTTTCACAGTGTCTCAGAATGAGAACTCAACTGAGTGTATCTTAGCGCGTTTCGAACGAAAATCGAACAGTTTTCTGTTCGATTTACAACTCTCGGCGCTGAGCAGTGCGTCGAAGATCCAATACACGACGGAATTCCCCGCGATTTAATGCGTCCGTGGGAACGTGGTCTAAAGCACTTGTAAGTGGTGAAAGGGCGAGCGTTTTAGAGGACTATCTTATGTTATTTTGAAGTTCGAAAAGTGCTGATTCTTAGCATATTTTATTTATTTATTTTTTTTTATTGCAAAAATATAATACTAAAAGAATGTCAAAAAAGGATCTAGACAAACAGACAGACGGACAACATAGTGATCTTATAAGGGGTTCCGTTTTTCCTTTTGAGAACCCTAAAAATAAGTATTTGTGTTACAAAATCCTAATCTAAACATTTATATTTTTAAGTTTTAATTTAGCATGTTATTTTGTTTATTATTTATATAAGACAGGATAAATGGGAGCCATATTTTAGTTTATCAATAAGTAGGTAGTTATAGTTAGAATTTTAATATAAATGCTCTATTAGGTTAGATTATTTGGCATCAGAGGTTTATTCAGTGCATATAGTTTTAAAGCATTAAACAGTTCAATAATAATTTGCCAACTACTGCAACAGTTTGCTTGAAAAGTGAGGTGCTTTGGAACTTTTTAGTTTCTGTTGGGCATTTTTAAGCGGGTCACTTATATTGCATGTTTACGTTATTAAATCGTCTCAAAAGTACTTTTATTATAATTAGGTACACCCAGATAAACCAGGAAGTCGAGTGAGATGTTTACGTAAGATCCACAGTTCGTGGTGCTAGGGTCGCGGGTTCAAACCTAGCACGTCTGATAGACATCGATACTTCCGGTGAAAGAAATCAGAAACTTTCATGTCTAATAAATCAACAACTTGCTCTGTTGGATTCGAACTTGGAACCGCTAAGCATTACCCTGATATTCCACTCAAGAGAACGCACCGTGCGTTAGCTGTGACACCTGGTCTTCGTAAAATTAAAATCAAAAGTCATTTAATCAGACTAGGCTAAGAACCAACATAAAAATAACTAAGGCCCATAACGTCCGCCCTTCACCGCCACTTCCTAGAGCTTCAGCTGAGAAAGTGGCGCAACCAACTCCCCAAAAGCAAGAACTTAGATCTATACAGTATGCAAAATTAATATTCTGAAACGCAACTTACGAGATCCAGTAACATTTATTGGGCATCTGTTAGCTACACAGGATTGAGTAAACATCCAAATCTGGGAACTGTCCGTAATGTTACCATTTATCCTTCCGCCTCTCAAGAACCGTACGAAAATTCGTTTGACGTGCTTTTCATCTGCTTCACATGGATACAATCTAGAATTTACTGATGTATAATGTCTAAACATCAAGAGAATTCTGTGCTAACGCCAAATTATAAATGAACGTATTATACTAGCCTCACAATGAGACCGCCAAGATTGTCCGCTTCCGATTTCAATGATTTTTAAATATGTTGTTATGTTTGAGTAATTGAGTAATTACCCAAAAGGAATTCACGCAACGCTCAATAGTTTCAGAGTTGCTTCTACCGAGAAACTTAAACTACTGAACAAAACAAAAATATAAGAAAGCTGGGGGAAAATGTGCGTCATACCCACGCAAATTGGCCAAATAAAAGATATCTACCAAATCAACTCTGTTTCTATGACACACATCCGTATCGTGGGGTAAAGTGACGTCAAGTGAGGAATTTAATATCTTACAGCACAGCTATTGAATTCCTTCATCTCATAGAGGAATATCTGTCCCGGTGGTAGCCTAGCTCAATGGAGGGGCTGTCGCCTTAGGCTTAGGTTACACTAGACCGACTCCCGCGCTGGATCTCTAAGGAGACTCGCGTTTATGATGAACTTAATCATGTTGAACCAAGCACTGCGAATCACACAGTGCATAAAAACACACACTGTTCAACTCTCGGCGCTAAGCAGAGCGTTGTACAAAAAAACTTTTTAACAAATTATTAAACCGCCGAAAAAATTGAAAAGCAAAAAATTATAAACCTTTCAGTCATTTTGAGTCGGCGCTTTGAGTGATCTTTGTTCATTGATTGTTTGATATATATATACACACCCACAATTTCCAATGTACTGGGTAGCGAGCCTAGTGCCATCGACCCGGCCAAGCTACTCCATCAAAGGTCTCGACCATAGGTAGATAGGTACACTTATAATATTTGGAACTCCTGAAAGAAAGCCGGATTTGTGAATAGGTCCGGATATTTAATTTTTATATCTAGTATTTCAGTACTCGTGAATGAACGAACAAGAGTGATGACACTACTTATGATAAGCAAAAGAGATGGCGATAATATGTGCACACACGCTTGGAATAAAATAACGTATGTGCAAAAACGAATTGCCGTGTTTTATAAATGAAAAGTATTATTAAAACGAGAACTGTTTTACAAAACTTAGATACGATTATTGTCTATGTTTTAAAGTAACCTAATAAAATAATTTAAATTTTAGATATCCTACGCATCTGTTATATAAGAATTTATCTTTGCTAACAGTAAGACAAATATTCATAAACAATGCTATATTACTTCAGCACTCCAAGTTACCGATACCTAATTTCACTACAAGGTGATGAAAAGATCTGGTGTACTCCATACCTATACGTAACACGGTATTTTCAGATAAATTTTTTGGCCATCTCGGGCCACATTTATATAACAAACTGTCGAAGCCCATCAATTTACGCGATTTGACTCTCTCTGCTTGCAAAAAACTTTAAATAATTATCGCATCAAAAAGCTATTAATATCCACATCATAAATACATTTACACAAATAACATACACATTATATTACTTCCATCCAAACACATGTATGTATACACGCAATCACTAATCTACATTTCACACACATAGACCATATTTTTATTTACTTTTTAATTATGTTGTTTCTTTATCTTTATAATTTACGTTTTGGTTGTTTTTGTAGTATTATTCATCATTACATAACTTTAATGTTAATTTTAATATTTTTTTGTTATAAGTTTGACTTTTAACAAAAAAAAACCGTAACTCGTAAGATCCAAACTTTTGTCTAAGAGGTTTGCATATAATTTAAATATTTTATAATTACCCTCATTATTTTGTCACCAAATGATCAAGTAATACCTTCTATGTATCAGTGTTTTTATAGCCATACTCATAGATCATTGTTTTATTTAGCAATCAAATGCAAATTTGGTAATTGTGTGGAAGTGTGTGAGTGTTTGTGAACGAGGAAGAGTGACCTGCCGTGATACAGTTTTCACTAGTACGGAGGTCAGTGTGAATCAAGCTCAAACAACCGTATAACGTACACAGGTATTTATAATCACACACATAATTATACTTGTATTAGTAGACACAAATCACAGGATTATTGAGATTGTATGCGAGGTTTGTCTTTTTTATACTGTCAATAAACTTTTTTACTTTTTTTAATAACTCGTAAGCGTTGCGTTTTAAGGCTCGAAAAAAAAATTTCGTTGCATCGTGTATTCCTTTAACAGGATGTCATGTAGTAAAAAAAACATACACTTAAATAAAAAGCCCCGATGAGATATGGTTAGAAAGGTAGAGGAAAGGATGGTATTTTGGAATACTGTTGTCAATTTGGGATAGCAGTGTTTCACAAAAACGAAAAGCGCCATCTCTTATTACAGATCATAAAATGTTCACAAGTACCGTCATCTATCGATATGTTTACACGGATAGTCTGTCATTTTACTAAGACGTCGATCAGATATTAAAACGTGGAACAGCGCGTGAGAAAGTTTTTGAGGTACGTGTTTAACCCATTCCCATCGCTAAATTTCCTAATGATTGTGCTGTTAAGTTTCATGTGTAGTGTAAAATAGATAATTAATTTTGCATATTAGCATTGATTTCAATAATTTGTATATTTATAAATACATATTAAATTGAGGTTATGTCCAACTACGTCTTGTTGCTAATTTGGAATACCCGATGTAATGTTAATTTGGAATATTCCTATATCAAAATACCGAGTGTACGTGAGCTCGACAAATGGATGTGCGAATAACACTTGTGCGACAAAACTGTACCTACTGCGACTCACCATAGTTCGAGCTCGAGTGTGTCGCACAAGCATGCATTCGAACTATTGTGAGTCGCAGTACAGTTTTGTCGCATTATTCGAACATTCATTTGTCTAGCTCACGTGGTACACCCCAAAATACCTGCACCCCATCTCCAAGACTAAATTGTGCCATTTTGCATTCAACCTAAAATTTTAACCCGTAGGGATATTTAATTGTTTTTGATAGCTTTCATATTGATAGTAAGATAATATTGCTTCAATTTAATCAAGGTTTTATTTCTTAATACCTCACGGAAAAAAAAGTTGCAGGTCTAAAACAAAATGATATTCCAAATTAGCATCCTTTCCTCAACAATGTCAAAATTAAATAAATTTCATGTCAAATAGGTTACAATTTATCATTAAGGAATTTGTCAATAGTATAATAGCAATTTTCCAATAATAGATGTCTTAATTTATTTTTAAATTGAATAATATTTAAGTCCTTAATTCCATTTAGTAATTTATTAAATATTTAATGCATACTATATCCATCCATAACATCATGTTCCGTGCGGGATGTCGATACCGAGATAGCTTGCACTTCAGCTCACCCCGGAAGCGACGAGCATGAGACTACTAACATACGTAACGTACAGGCTTACGATTCCCTAGCTTAGAAAGTTACATAATAACTAACTAGAGTTTCAAATAAACCGTTTATGTTAAAATTCGTGGTTTAAAACCCGTTTTAATACGATATAACCCTGTCACCACGTGGGGCGTACATTGATTACGTTACGTACTTTAAAAATTAAGTTAAAACAAGTGACAAAAATGGCGTATGATTACAATTAGATAATTGTAATCATACGCCATTTTTGTCACTATATTTATATCAAGTCTTATATCTTACTTATACTTCTGTTTTAGGATAACACACAGGCCTCCCTTAAGGCCAGGAGCGTTGCGAAATATGGAGTCTACAGCAGACGAGTTGAACTCCTCGAGTGACGACAGCTTCTCAACATGCGTGGAATATCCGCAGATAGTTGTGAAAGATCCGCAGATAGTTGAGGTAAGAAACTACTATTTAAAGATGCAGCAGAATTTTGTGAGTCTCAATAAATTTATTTTTTTACACCTTTTACAAGTGTGGCAGTGGGTTGGTCACTTTTGTCTAAGGACCGGTGGAGCAGACGAGTTCTGGAGTGGAGACCGCGTATCGGAAAGCGTGGGAAAGTGGCTAGGACAGACTGGATGAGGAAGGCGGTGGACAGGGTGCTCTGGCGCAGCCTGGGTGAAGCCTATGTCCAGCAGGGGCCTGCGTTAGGCTGATTTGATTGTAACAATACAAAGGTCTAAAAGAGTTATGAGTAACAACTTTACTGGCAAAGTGACAAGGAAGCTTACCTTTTTCACGGTTTACCCGTTACGCGTTACATGTTATACAGGGTGGCGGGGACATCGGTGTATAAATTGTAACCATGAATTCAGCACATGATCCCAGACTACCTAGTGTACAAATATTAGGACTACTTTCGAAAACATACTGTGTCCCTGAAACGACTTTTACCTTCGTGGTCAAGATGAATGGAACAGCAAATTATTAATAATGGGGGGTTCGAATCATGTACTAGTAACAGTTCGTGCATTGATATCCCAGCCACTCTGTAAATGCAACTTGTAACATAACGCAAGACCTCATACACCCCAGTTAGAGTAATGAGTTAAAAGCCATAAAAATGACCAAATCTTTAAAAAGCTAACTGTTATTATTAAGAAAATCGTGTTGATGCTAGGAGCATTAATTTATGCATTTGAATTTAAGTCTTGTCAATTTGATATAAGATTGATTTTTATTTGGCTCAATCGACGGCAGGTAGGTAATCCTACTAATATTATAAATGTGAAAGTTTGTGAGTATGGATGTTTGTTACTTTTTCACGTAAAAACTACTGATCGGATTTAGATGAAATATGGCACACTGATAGTTTATAACCTGGATTAACATATAGGGTACTTTTATCTCTGTAATACCATCCCACGGGATAATTTCAGAACTCAACGCGGGCGAACCCACGGGCAAAAGCTAGTACATAATATTTGAAAGACAAAGTCATATTAAAAATGACTGAAATTCAGTAGTCAATTTTGAACAAACTGATTACAGAACTTGCGTGTATTCTGTTACACCTTGTATATTTGTATGTATCTTTCTTTATATGTTTTACTTTTACGTTCGGTGCGTTCTAACGGCGATGACGATGATGCATGAAGTATCTCTTACCGACTCGTGTGGGTAGCGCGATGGTTACAGGCTAACTTTTATTTTAAATCAAATCATGTTGATATTTACATACATAACATCTCACCTTCTTTCTTTCTTGACATTACAAACAGCCGCTTAATTTTTATTAATTTGTTTTTAGTTATAATTTTCTGTCACTGTTATTGATTTTCAAAAAAAAAAAACAATGCTAAGTCAAAATATAACATAGCATAATGTCAAACCTTGTTTCCCCGTAGGGTTAGGCACAGCGGTGGATTTACACAAGGGGCAGCTGGGGCAAGTGCCTAGGGCGGCAAAATTTTGAAAGTGAAAAAAAATTTTTTTTTTAGTCTTATGAAGATTGCTCAATATAATAAGTTAATTCTAATAATATTCTGTTTAACTGATAATTCAAGAAATTCAATACATCCATTATATGTGAATTATAATTTTGGCACTTTTAGTAAAAATTAATTATCAAAATTATTTAATCAATTTATTTCCTTGGAGATTTAAAATAATAATCAATTTTTCTATTTTCTGGAATTAAAGAAATTTAATTAGTACTTTTTTTATTTGAAAAAAAAAATCAGACATATTTTTGTATTTTTCAAAATAAACATTAATCAATCAATGAATTTAAAAAAAATGTTATAATTTATCGATTGCACCAATTAATTTTAATTTAAACGAAAAATCTTATATTTTTGAATTTAATAAACGAAACAGCGCATGCTGCCACCTACAGTCCCTATAATTGTTAGACAAAAAAAACAAATATTTATTTATGTTTTTGGAACATAATATAACATATAATAAAGTTTCTGCAATAAATTAGTTATTTTATTTTGAAAAATAAAATATATAAACTATAAGTTTAAGTAAAATTTCAGTATAGGGGCGGATTTTTTTCCCGGTGCCCAGGAGCGGCATTAAGTTTAAATCAGACCCTGGTTAGGCACCACAAAGTGAAAAATAACATTAACTTCTGAAGTCGTTGGCAAAAAAAAAACGGAAATAACAAAGAACGATTTCCGAAGTTAAAGTTATTTTTCATTCTGTAGTGTTTTTTTTTTAAAATTAGTTGTTTTTTTCGTTTTCGCCGACACGTTAAGTTTCTGAGTTTAAAAGAGAATCTAAGGCCTCTGAGTTAGTTTCAGCCTTTTTCTAAAAGTACTCAGATAGACGTGTAAAAGTCTTTGTACAAAACTGCTAACAGAAATGAAATCATTTATCATTCACGCAGATTGGTTAAACCTTACGTAGCTAACAGTCTAGTATCATTTTACATGTTTGCAGAGTTGCTAGGATACCTATCTTAGCATTGGTTGCTAAGCAACGGCGTGCAGCCTCATGGAGTCATGTCTTTATCAATGTGTTGCATAACGCTCGCGGTCACTGACCGGCAGCGCAGTCCCCCGCCCCTCCTCCCCCCCACCAGCGCCTCAGCCCGCATGGTGTCCACAGTCCCACCATGTCGTCACCGCGCTAGGTTAAGGTCGCGTCAGACGAGCCTTCTTCTCGGTACTCGCGGCAAATAGATCAAGTTCAGAAAACAGCTGACGGCTTATCATGTCATACATCATACATCAGGTGCGCATGATAAGTAGTCATGCGCACCTCATGTTTGTTGTATATGATATTTTGTAGGAATAATCCTTACTTAAAAACAACTTACATAGGTTACTATGTTAGTTGTTTTTGTGAACGAAGGCTAAGTTAGTTTTAAAGAGTGATAAAAGGTTAAGACCTGGTACCAAACTTTTAGTTTAAAAGTTTTCTAAACTGTACAATAAAATCTATTTTTATTTAATATAATATTTCTCTTATAGGTCTTTCGACCAACTTGGTCAAAAAGAGTATGTATTTGTTTATTTCCACGGTGCAGTTCCAATAAACATTAATAACGAAGTTCGATTAATTACGAAGAATCATAATTTTTCAGTGTTTTAGACAAACGGTTTCACACAATTCTATATAAATGAAGCTGCAATGACCCAATTGCAAAAGTTCTCAGCAAGCGGGAGGATGTGAGTTGATCTCCATCCGCTACACTGATGTTGACCCCACTCGCATCAGTGAGCTGTAGTGGTTCGCAAAAATAATAAGATCCAGTTAATAATGTGCGAACCGATTTAACTTAAAATAATGGGCTAAAATTGAGAATCCATCAATTAGGCCCACTAAGGAAAACACCACAAATGTTATTTTAATCATCAATCTAAATACACATTAAACTTAATAGTTACGTTGATTGTTTACAAAATAGAAAAATGTACCTACAAAAACTTTAAAATAATACTTCACAGTTTACAGTAAACTTCAGGTAGAGCATAAGATAACCCACCATAACCGGTAATTGAGAAATGCGAGAAGCGGTCTGAAGGAGCCCTTACACATTCGCAATAACTTCCGAGTTAGGAATCAAGTAATGGTTTCTATAAATGCAACTCAACTGATCCAGCTTGTAAGCTACATTTCTGAGCACATAAACTACAAATCAAGGTATCCTACTATGTAATATAAATCACAGTCTGTAACTACTTCATATTTATATCGATTATGAAGACGTATAAATTTATGAGAAAATTCTTTAAAAAATTCGAAGGTAGATACAGTATTGACGATAGTTATAGTGTATCTTTATCTTAAAACAGGAAATTTTGCTAGTACGAAACATTTGTAAAAGATTGAGATTTATCATATTTTCTCGCCTTTAATTGCTGTTTAATAAATCACTAAAATTGTGAACAGGCCCCAGAAAGACGAAATATTAAAGGTAAAAGAAGATCACGTTTGGTAAGGACACTGCATAAACAAAGAATGTTCAAAAGTTCCCACGCTTATCTTCGCGTATTGATAGTGCATGTTTTTCAAACGGGAATGACCGTACGCTGCGAAACCAAAAAGTCTTTGTACTTAGTCTCAGCAACCATTTCGCTTTTCGACTAAAGCTGTTCCAGGATCATTCGGTGCGTATTCGAAACTAGAACGAACGACGCACCGCCAAATTATTTTTTTAAAGTTGGAACGCCAAGTAGCCCGCGGAAATCAAAATTAGTTAAGTTTTGTCGAGTGTCAGGCTATATGTTAGACAAATGTCATAAGTTAGACAAATGACAAATGGCTAAGTTGGCGCATCCCATTGAATATATATGTATATTTCACAGCGCCCCCTGTCAATTTGTCAATGTAATTATAGTGAATCAGAAGATCCTTAACTCTTTAACTTGCCTGATTAAAATTTCATCACCCTTCTTTAGAATACTTAAATGTTTGAACTAAAACAAAATTATTCAATACTTCTCTTCAAACAAATAAAATGAAACGTCTTTTCTTCGAGTGCGATCTTTAGTAAGATATTATTTCCACTGCCCAGCGACTAAGTGAATTGGTGGATTGGTTTATTTATAAAGGAGCGATGTATGGGGAATAAGATGAGAGTGTATAAAATTTGCATTGTAGTGTACCTCGGTCATAAATACCTAACGGTACTCGCGGAGCGTTCGGAGCTAATTTTCGCCCACCACTTGCTTCCGCAACTAAGATCTTTGTTTTACCACGCTGCGCGCTGTTACTTTACGATACGTATTGTGTAATATTTCCAGAACCAGCTGATAACTTTATGATACTCTTACGTTGAAAGATCATCAAACTGCTTGATTTATTCATGTTTGTTTTATTGTTTAGGTAGTAAACTAACTACTAAACTAGTAACTGACTTCAAGTGTAACTTGAAGAATAACAATATGATTGCTCGAGTTAAAAGAGCGCGGAAATTCAAAACTTCAAGTTTTTTTATTTCACTTCATTTCACAATATTAGTAGGGTAAAGTCAGTCGGGATAAAAGAACGCAGTGGGTAAAAGTACGCAGTGCCGTTTTCTATAAGGAAATGGAAGGAGTGGACGGGTGTGGACGCTGTTTCCTCGAGAATGTTTGTGCATGGAGCGCAGTATTGTGTCAAACGCGGACCGATGCGTATTGCGTTAAAGATATAAGGTGCAACAAATTGAAATCCCCGTAAAATTACAGACAAGATGTTAGAAAAAAAAAGTTTTACTGAATCATAAAGTTTTAATAACTAACTTCTTTGGGCTACTATAATATTTTATTGTAGCTGCTAAAAACTGTTTTATTCCATGTTTATTTTTTCCTACATGCGTACTTTTACGCAAATTACCGCGCATTTTACCCTCAATTAGGGGGAAAGGTACGCAGCTTGACCAAGGCACATTTTAGCTTGAAATACAAAAGACCATAATTCAATCTACCGTCGAATATTTCTTGCATTTTAGGAGCTTAATAGATATGCTACAAAGCACAAAAAAAACGATCCTAATTATTTATTTAGTAGTTTCGGTTCAGTGAAGACAAATAATAAAAAGCACTTTCTTTTTCCCCGAATGTCTCTAAACTATTTCCACTCTCGAGTGTCAACATTTAAATCACGAAAATCGGCATTATTAGTTCGACCTAAATTAATGTTCTATCAACAAATAAACAGTTGAACCTCAATAGAAACGATTAAGACAAGAGTATTCAAAGCAGTAGACTTAAAGCTGACCATCAGCAATTATTTAATGATGATGCTGACCATCACCTACGTCCAGCTCTGATCTCGTTCCTCATAAACCGTTACCGTTTCCATCACAGGGGAATATGGCCACAATCACGGCGCTCTCGCCCACTTACATAAACATAGTCGACAATTACCATAATCCTAACAGCAAGCTGAATATCAAAACCGTTTTTAAAACGTTACATGGCCGAAACATTGAATTATTTTCCTCAGAGATTATTTGTAAAAATTGACCATCGATCTGCTAAAAAATAACCAGTTTCCGCTAGCGGCCTGAAAGACTGAAAAGTCCTGAAGGTAACTAGCCGAAACTGGTTGTGTGGTGTGAAGAGACAAATAGATATTTATCTCTAATTATTTTAGAAATAAATAAGATAATTATCATTTTACAGCCTCTTATCACGTAGTTTACTTACAACGAGCTAAAATAATTGCATCATACGAAAAGCGATAGCCATTTCCACACACTCACTTAACTTCAACGTCTAACCTCTCGCATAGACCCGAACAGATGAGACAGTGTGGTAACATTCGCATAACAAGTATGACGCGCTGTCGGCGCGTACGCATGCAGCAGTAATAACATAATCACAACACACCTTGTTTCGGAGGCGTCGGCGGCGATTGCTCTTTGCCGTCGAGGAACGTGAGTGCAAAATTGTCGCCTGTCTCTATGGCGACAGGCGGCGATGCGCGCACGCACGTCGCGGGTCGACCGCTCCACACGTCCATGTTCCGAACATGTCCAGCGTGCTTCGGCAGTCGTCGGCTCGCGTCCGCCGGCCCTCGATACGACCCGCGCACTGAGCTTTCTCGAGCTTGACTGCTTGTGCCTTCGCAATACGTGGTCGCTGCTGACGGCGCCCGCGCGCCGCACCGCTAAACGTAGCAGTGAGAGTTTTTTTGAATTCGCTATGGTCTTTTTTGTAGCCACAATATAAATAAGATGTGCTCACACTCGCTAGGGACTGTGTTGATGGCAAAGCTTCACGCTCGCTGGCAGTGCTTATAGATTAGGAGGAATCACTGAGCAATTATTTAATTCGAGCCTCCAATGAGTGAAGGCGAGCTTCGTCATTATGGGAGAGCGCCAGGGTACCCGCGAAAATCAAATTTGTTATGTTTTCTGTAATTTGTAGGTCAGTGCCAGGCTGTATGTTGAACAAAATCATCAATACTTTTTTATAAAATAGTCATTCAACGGGACGCCTTCGCCCAGCAGTGGGACATTCAAAGTCAAAGCATTTATTTAAAATAGGCACAAAAAGGCACTTGAACGTCAACATTTATATTAAAATAGAACTGATTCTAGTTGCCCCTTCCAAAAGGTAGATTCGTATGGGCAAAAACTCCACCGTTTCTGTTTTAAACTGTTTTTCAATATTTGTATACAATATTTATGAAATTATATGTGAAGACGATGTACCTAGAATAAAATGACCAAACCACAACAGGTAACATAACAAACTGAAGCAATGAGAGATAAATTAATTATATGATAGATGCATGGTGCTCACAAATTTATAAAAATCGCAAAGGCAAGTATGCGAATTTCTAAGCATTATAACAAGTTATAAAGCAGAGTGTGAGTTGAATTAATCTCAGAATGTAAATCATTGTCAAAAAAAACTAATCTATACAATTAAGTTAGTGATTGATAGACTCGAGACTGTCCTATGGAGCAAGACCAGATCATTATTGACTAATAATAAAAAGTCACTCAACAAGATTTAATAAACTTAGGGGGTTGTATCGATGAAAATAATTATGTAAATAAATACGTGTTACGGCCGCGAATTATATTTTAATCTAAATCAAAAGTCATTTATTCAAACTAGGCTGAGAATCAGCACTTTTTGAACGTCAAAGTTACTGTACATAAGACAGTCCCCCCAAAACGCCCACCCTTCACCACTTCCTAGTGCTTTAGCTGGGAAGAAGAAGTGGCGCAACAAACTCCCCAGCAGCACAGGTGTCTATAATGAACATACCATCTGACTCTAACCTGCAAATTGCAACAAACGTAAGAAAATTAGAATTTGGCGCGTTAACTTTGCGCGTCCATCTTAAAAGATGGAAGCTTTGCACTTATGTTTTGTAACACGTCACATAGCTTCGCTATGTAGAGTGCAAGTGCAGATTCTTAAATAAGATAAAAATCGTTGACAGATTTTCTACTAAGTTTCATGAATGACTTCCACTTTATTATAGAGAAAAACACAGCTGATCACAAAATAAAACAGAATCCTGATGAGACGTCTTCTCTCTTCCACGGTCTTGAAGCCTATGCCTAGGTGTCAGTATCTTTGAAAGGGGAGTTATGCTTATCACCCGCCCTCTGGCGAAAGACAGAGAAATGTGAACGTCCATAGCATATTTTTAAGGTATTTTGTGATCTTATGGTAATAAAAACATATCTTTTTCTTTCAAATATAATTGAGCGAAAATGTACTCTAGCCAAATCCACGTCGACGCACGGCAGACACTTTTTAAATTGCGTCAATTTGTAAAAACAAATGACATATGAATTCATTATACATCTACAAATTCCCAAAGAGTTCCTTATTCGTAATGTGCCTGGCCTATTCTAGAAACTTTTAGTGTGACCCACGTATGTATATGCAGTCGACTGTTTCGTTGGTATAGTAGTCGCAGTTGCAACTACTGAACACATCGACGGTTAAAACGTAATAGGCTTTAAGCGACAAAAACCAAATTGTTCAGGAGAGCGGTTTAAAGTTTGAAATTGTAGAAAAATGGACATAACTTTTTTGTTTATTGTCATATCGTGAAAATGGAAAGACATCGTAGAGTCATGGGAGTAAGCGCATTCGAAAAAGCAGAAAATTTTAAGTAGGATGGAATTCATAAGTCATTTTCGACCAACATGGCGCTTATGGCCTATTACCTTTTAACCGTCGATATGTAGTCCTAGGTTTTATTCTCAGGTCAGGCAAAGTATTCCTGAGTTTTTCCATAACGAATTACTCAATAGCATCTTGCGTCCTAGTTGATGTTACCTGCATTAGGGATACCCCCTTTGACAATAGACTCCTCTGCCTTACCCATCGGAGAATATAGGCGTGATGTATACCACCCTACGTCATCATCTTCAGCTTCTATTCTAATCAGATGCAGCTCAAAACCAGTATTTTACATGAAGCGACTTCCTATCTGATCTCCACAACCCAGTAGCTGGGTAATATTATATCCCTTGGTAAGACTGGGTGTCAGACGTTCGGGCTTCTGACGACCCGTCACGATTGCGATCCACGAATGACAACTGGGACCAACAGCTTAACGTGCTTTCCGAGGCACGGAGGGATCTTGGTATGTAAAGATAGTCACCCCTCCAAGGACCTACCGCAGCAAACGCATGCGACCTAAGTACTAACTATATACTACCCAAGTTGATGTTTAGCCATCCTAGTGCTGACACGATAAAGGAACTGACGTACTCCTTTGTTCGAAGTCAAGCGCATATCGTAGGTAAGTACTTGCGCCTGCGCAATTTGTGTTCCACCCCTGTATCTACGATAATGGTACCATAGACAAAGCATACTTTGTTAGAGTAGAGCTTTCTTTTATGTCATAGTCTAATTAAAACTCGGTCTCCTGTAAAATGTCATAAACATTTCCAAAGCTTATTCTTTTCCTCATTAACTTGGTAAAAGAATTGATTGGCTACTGTTAAAAATACGGCTTTGTTGGTGTAGTTGACGCAAGTATGACTGCCGAGCGTGAGGTCCAAGGTTGGATTCCCTGGTCGGACCCGGTAACCAGATTTCGTGCCGATATCCCGGCCACCTTATATCTATGCCCAGGTTTTTCCCAGCTACGTTGGGGCAGCGAGTCTAACAAGATGCAGCTGATTCCCTCCACAACCCAGTAACTAGATAACACGACGCCCTTTGGTAACATTGAAAGACAGTCGGGCTTTTGACTTCCCGTAAGGAATGTCAAAGAGCTAGGAATGACAGCCGGGACCAACGGCTTAACGTGCTTTCCGAGGCACGGACAGCTTAACATTCGATCGACCCTTGCGGCTGTTATTATTTACTCACGAGCCTTTTCTCAACCCTTCTTGTTCTTTAAATATTGACTATTTCAAAAGTAGTTCGTATCTTTTATCCACATCTTTATATTTGTTATAGGTAAACGTAAATATATTATGTAAGCCATTCGAGCTACGTCCGTCGGAACCCGAGTTAAATCATTGTAACTAGATTCATGGCACAAAAACATAAGTAGCTGAATATATCGGCACACATGTTTAGTAAATGACGGTCATGGTTTTTGGAAATCGGTCAAGTGCAAGATAGACACAGAGACGCCTAGGACTGCGTTCGAACTCATTTAGCATTCCTTCAATGGTTTGATTGCAATAGCAGAGAGCAGTGACCTAGTGGTATCGGCTCCAACCTAATAGTGTTTGGGAAATAACAAAATAAATGTGACATTTATCAATCCTAGTACTGGGTCCCGCGTGGTAGATTACGGCCCACTCCCTCTCACCGAGAGGAGGCCTGTGCCTCAGCAGTGGGCACCGTATATGCCGATTAGTATTGGAATAGACAAGAATATTTTAATAATAGTATATGTACTAAGAACACTGTAATGTTATTTATCCTGCTGCGGGCGCAATAAAAGCCTTGATAACAATAATGACCTTTTTTATTTCGAATATGGCTACAGTACATGGTGTTGTAGTGATACAAAAGTTACAAAATTATAAACTGAGCAAGCCAAGCTCGCTAACCGCGGTAGCTCGCCGCTCAGTAAGGACCAGGCTCGGGTCGACGGCGCGTAGTGTTCCACGCGCGCCTCAAAGAGATGTCAGCAGAACTGAAGGGGTCTGCTAGGACCGATGCCTGCCAGGGTCGCGAGATTGTTCGAAAGAGATACCGTGACCTTGGCACATGGGCAACTGAAGGAACACGGGTGGGTTTTCGTCAGTCAAAGTCTGACACGCCCTTCCGCTCCGCCCAGAGCGGGAGAAGTCATTTGATGATTTTCCCATCCAAAAAAAATAATAACAGGCCATGCCTAGGTGCTAGCGTAGCAGACGAAATAAAAAAAAAATTGCACTCCGGGAGTGCCGGCAGAAGTGAAAACTTGATTATTAACGTTGAGCATGTTTGATATTTTGGAATGGTTAGGGAATAATTTGTTGTTCAATTTCCATATTTTAAGCACTTTATATTCACGAATTTTACGAATACACAACAATGTGATCACTACACAGACGGTCGAGCCATCAGCTGTCACCATCCATGGATGCGCGTGGCACGCTGTAACATAGACGAACATTCGCGCAAGCGCCCTGCGCCGCCTAAACGAAACAGTAGGCCCAGGCATACATTTTCGCCGCGCCGTAGAGAGGGGATAGCTGTCTACTCTCCATCCGTCCTACGCTTTTTCGATCAGGTCACGTGTCCTGACGCGAGTTTAAGATTTTATACCCATTACAGAAAAAGTGCTCAACGCCGCTAAAGAAGTTTTCACTTCAAAAATTGAATGATTAGTTTGAGCGCCATCTATAATCGAGTTGCTGTCTTAGAAAAAGTTATTTGTTACAATTATTTAATTCATAAGTAATATTTATTTTATGGCTTATGCTATATTACGATTTTATTTTTTTAGAATTAGACACACTTTTAATGACATATATTTTACTGTAAACTCTTCGTGTTTAGTAGTTTATATTAGCGTCATCTATGATTCCATAACCATACTAACCAAGGCTAGCCAAGTGATTCGTATTCGTTTTAATAGATGGCGCTTTTCCAAATTAAAACCATCCGTCCTACGCTTTTTCGATCAGGTCACGTGTCCTGACGCGAGTTTAAGATTTTATACCCATTACAGAAAAAGTGCTCAACGCCGCTAAAGAAGTTTTCACTTCAAAAATTTACTTATTTTTTGTATTTGACAGATCACTGTCAGGTTGTATATTGATTACAACAAGATTTGCGAGCGTAACATGGTTTTACAAAATTATAATCATTAGAATCAGCTATACAACCATCCAAGCATCTAAGTTCTGCCAGGGTCGCGAGATATGTTCGAAAGAGATACCGTGGCCCTGGCACATACGCAACTGAAGGAACACGGGTGGGTTTTAGTCAGTAAAAGTCTGACACGCCTTTCCGCTTCACCCGGAGCGGGAGACGTCACTTGATGATTTCACATACAAAAAAAAAGCATCTAAGTTTATATAATTCCATTGAATGACTATTTCATGAAATAATCATTTGAATCATATTTTAATCACCGTACATCGGATCGATCGATCGAGGTTGAGGTACGCTTTCCGCGGTTGGTTCGTGGATGGGTGACCATCTTTATTTACCAAGACTTCTCCGTGCCTCAGAAAGCACGCTAACCTGTTGGTCCCGGTTGTCATTTATGGATTTTCGACAGTCGTTACGAGTCGTTCAGAAGCCCGAATGTCTGACGGCAGTCGCTCCATGTAAAATGCTGGTCCGCTGCATTCGGTTAGACCGGAAGCCGACCCCAAAATAGTTTGGAAAAGGCCAGGCAGATGATGATGACACAATCTGACGCTGACCTGTAAAATTTGTATTTCGCGGTTTAACAGCATGCCCCTTAACTATATCGTTTTGACTTCGCTGG
Organism: Aporophyla nigra; assembly: GCA_947507805.1. Lineage (NCBI taxonomy): Eukaryota > Metazoa > Arthropoda > Insecta > Lepidoptera > Noctuidae > Aporophyla > Aporophyla nigra. The sequence goes on along the minus strand of OX382291.1, from coordinate 2,056,041 downwards.
TCTAGTGGTCGCAAGCACTACTGCTATGCATGAGCTCCTGAGCTGGATTCGCAGGTCTCGCAGAATAATAATATAATAATATTGGGTGTTCTCAATACGAATTTCTCATTTGCAATTCTGATTTGTCCCAGTTGATGGCCATAAGCTCACCCCATATTACTTGGGACTCAAAGATATTACACACACAAGACTATAATATTCATATTCAAAAGCGCAACAACCGCTTTCGGTTAGAACGTGGGTTTAGGCTTTGTTAGTCAGGCATATACTGGCACTGGGATGATAATGCGCTATGGATGATGATAGGTAGGTTACGAATAAGACAATTGAATAAAAGAAAAACAATTATTTGTGTTGAACGTTATTTAAGTTACATAGGAATACAAGTTCCTGTCTCTGTAGAACCTACACATCGCATATATCAAAGTAAGAACCTCAACAACAGTGCCTTCACTCCACATAGCATACCTACCCACTACACCACTATAAATAAAGTTCCCACTGCGCGAGCGCATCCGCGGTAGCCATCGCGTGATACAAATCGTGCGTACAATAATTCTGATATAAAGCATCACTAATAAATCAAACGCAAGAGGGAGACAGAGTGTCTACAGCTTTTTGCTTACTTAATCATGAAGTCACATCTTTCCCTTGGATTAGCTGTCGTAAAATCTAATAAGAGAGAATATTGTGAGTCCGTGAAGCGACGCGTACGCAGCGCAAAAACCACTGGCTGGAATAGTGAGGAGCACTGTGAGTATCATTCGATACTTGCGTATGATCGAATGATGAGATTTATTAATCGAATTTTTTAAACTCTGCGTGTAGTGTCTGTGTGTAGTCCCTTTAAAACATCGATAGTCACCCTCCCAAATAAATATGTGCTTCTCCCCAAGCAACTTTGATTTTTTGAGGCCAAAAAATCAGGATTGCCATCCAATGTGGCAATGCTGCCAGCTTTATGGGCACTGTTCCTATTGACGGTGATGGGGACGAATTTTTTGAAACCCAATGAGGTCATCCCCTTTTTGTATACTTATACAAAGTACAGGGTGCCAGGAAAGTCGACGCGCGAATTGTAACTGTATATCCCTGCCATCCTCTATAAATATTTTAGTGTCAACTTAGATTGGGAATAGATTTCCTGCTTTTCTGTCCACCTACTTTAACACATACCTACTCAACATTTTAGTTATCTGTAAGAATATTTATGTCATGGCTCGAACCGCAACAAGGTTACACAATGACATCGAAAGTGCTTTGTCCACAAATTTCATTATTTTTCTATTTACACCGCAACCAGCTCCTGGTCTATACTCAAGTGATTTGAACAATGATCGAGTTTCTATCATGTTCACTTCGGACCTGCGTGTATTAGTGCAGTGCTACCTATTTCAAGTTAATTCGAATAATAATTTCCGAATAAAAACATAATCTTGCCCAAAGACCGAATAAACAGTTTTTGAAATGTAACCCATTTCAGTCAGGAAAATTTATTGTTTCAAAATCAACCTACATGGGCACTGCCAGGGTGGCGACATTCGTTCGAAAGAGTTACCGTGGCCCTGGCATATGGGTAAGTGAGGGAACACGGGTGGGTTTTAGTCAGTAAAAGTCTGACACGCCCTTCCGCTCCGCTCAGAGCGGGAGAAGTCATTTGATGATTTCCCATCCAAAAAAAAACCTACATGGGCAATTATGAAACATCAGAAACCAGGTACACGGTTCCAAATGGTCGTTTTCTATGGAGAAGAGCCGGCAAGAAACTCCATGGTTACGCTTTTTAAAATAATTAGCTTTTACAATGTTTTCAAATTACAGTGTTAATAAATAAGGGAGGTAAGTGTAGGCTTGTCTGCAAATACCAGGTACTTAATAAAATAGAAATAGTCTACAAACCCACACTCTACAAGGCCTACAACGATCACACATTCACAAAATATAAAAGAATCTACTTAAATCATAGAGAAATAAAATATATTTAAACCAAATGGCATGATTTCCATAACAACCACAAATAATTGTAAGTATTTAATGCCAAATTGGCAGTTTAGCAAATGGTTACCAACTCGAATTGTCCGTGTGTTCAGCGGAAAGCGATCAGTGTGTTTTACTGTTTGATTTTCAACTCTCGGCACCTTGCAGTGCGTTCAAAATACAGTGCACTGAAGAATCTCGCCGCGACTTTATTATGTCCGTGGAAACGTCGGCTAACTGTGTATGTGGTAATTCCCTAATTGCCAGGGTTTAATATTATACTTGGAATTATTTCTTAATTATTTTTACCTTGGTCACAAAAATAAATACAACAAGAATAATTAACCCTGAATTTAGAAAATAAATGTTTCTAGTAGGAATTGGCACCATGAGTATTTCGTAAATTAATCAGGAAGTTCCGAAGTTCTATACATATAATATAGTTTCATATTAAAAACTATCACGCGTACTGATTTAGCTTAGATATGAATCCGGGACCTTACAATAAGTTAGCGCTTGTGACCACTAAATCAAAGTTACAGTGAACTTACAATAGTTAATGATCATTAAAATTAATAACGATTATTCGAGTGATCGTCCTTCAATATTTCGCAAATTACATCACTATCAGCTGAGTGTTGCGACGCAGGAAGCAAACCTCTGCACGGGTCGCTGAACCAGGTATAGCTGTTAGAAACACCCCTACAACCCAATCCACCTCCTGCTCCTACAACTTATGACCCAATATCCCATGGCAAGGCAACTACCGAGTGTTAGCATCTAATCAAACATGTTTGTGTGCAAAGTTGATCAGATTTTTAACGTAATAGTGAGTAGTAAAGTGCATTTTGCATTGAAACGGGTTGGTGGAAGGTTTTGCAAAGTAGTGCCATTAGCAGATAGGCCTGGCTGTCCCACAAGATTTGCTGATAACCGGGATTAACTCCTGAATTAGTACTGGATAGGTGCCTTCACCTCCGTCAGGTAGCACAGGGTGACGGGAAAAAATGTCGTGTCGAAGAGCTTTAGGCAGATAGCTCCAATCTTGAACAAACATAATGCAAATCAGACGAGGGCCTCCTCTTTGTGACAGGGTGCAATCCGTAACCCACCACGCAGTCTCAGTGTGGGTTAGTAGACGTCACATGTCTTCGAACTTTTGGTTCAAGGAGTTTTGAGAGCCGTCATTATTCAATAATTTACACAAAGTAAAGCCTGTCTGGGTTTCAACCTACGAACTACAAGTCTTAAGAACGACTCCTCAAATGACAGGAACAACATGCTTTTCGAAGCACGGAAGGATCTTGTTATGCAAAAAACGTCACCTATCCACAGAATAACGCGGTAAGCGAAACTAAACCTGATCTATCAACCCTTGCAACTGTTATTTGAATAGATATTTTCCTAGCTGCTTTAATATTATTTGGAGTTACGGATATTAGCTTTCGTCCTTATGTAACAGAACTGTTAGGCTGAGGTAATGCTACAATTCTAATTGTATAGGTCCCTTTGGTAAGACTGGTCGTCAGTCTTTCGGGCTTCTGTCGACCCTTATCGCCTGTCACAAATCCAAGATTGCCATCCGGGGCCAACGGCTTAGCCTGTTTTCATGATGCTATTCATGTTCATATAAAATAAACGAAAATATTACTTGAAGTAATACTTGAAAAGTTTACATACATAAGCTCCCGCCTTTTTCCCATGAAGGTAAGCAGAAACTGCGGAACACCAACTGCTACGATCATCAAATAATCCTATTGCCACGTTTAGTTTTATACATCTGGTCACACACTCACGCCGGTTGCGAATATTACGCACCTGACCTGTCTGCAGAATATCACCAATAAGGATCGGCATGAAAAGTTTAATTAAACAGTATACTTAGCAGTTCATTATTAACATTTACTTACGCTAGTGCTAGTGTACAGAAATAATTACAAGGCGAAAAAGGAAATCTTGATCCCCTCTAATTAATTCAATCCAGCATTGAGGATCCTACAGAGTGCATCACAGGGCGTCGACAAAACGCTGTTCGATTTTCAACCTTAAACGCTACGCAGTGCATTGAAAATTCGGTGCACGTAGAAATCCCGCCTCGATATTTTTTCATCCCTGCAAACATGAACTAACACGGCAAATTGACGTAGAGAAACAATTACTGCAGTTAGGAAAACCTAATAGAACTTTTCTTTCTTTTGATTGATTGATTCGAACCCAGAATGCTCAACAGTAGCGATGCAACCGCACGAAACAGTCATTCAATAGGATTGTAATTATGATCTTAAAGGGTTGTATTGATGAGTTTAATCATTACTAGTGGTAGGCTCGACCATAATTTAATTAACTTTTAATGAACAACAATAAAAAAATACAAAATTTTAACTGCGCCAAATTTCATACTCCTCCTTCCGCTTAATTTTCGTACAAAGTGCTTCATGTATTACTAGCTTGTGTCCGCGACTTCGTCCGCGTTAAATTTCTTGTTCCCCCGACCCTTCCCGTCGCGTCGAATCGCCTACTCGTGCGATTTTTCCCGTTTTTGCTACATTTTTCATTATTGCTCCGCTCCTCTTAGTTGTAGCGTGATGTTATATAGCCTATAGCCTTCCTCGATAAATAGGCTACCCAACACAAAAATAATTTTTCAATTCGGACCAGAAGTTCCTGAGATTAGCGCGTTCAATCAAACAAACATACAAACAAACAAACTCTTCAGCTTTATAATATTAGTATAGATTACACAAACAATTATTTAAACACAAACATGTTTTTGTCGGAAATGATATTTTGTTCAGCATACAGCCTGAAACGGACCTAAAAATTGCATAAAACATAAAGTAATTTGAGTTTCGCGGACTTCCCTGGCGCAGACTAAAGGGAAAGCCCCTTAGTCTTTTTTTCATCCCTCGTTTACAAAGTAATGTCCACCTCTAATTGTTTTTTTTTCGTAATTGCATTACTCCTACCCTAGTTTAGCGGTGCATAGAACACACGTATTTTGTTGCAAATTTTCATCGATATACTAATAGACTCCGGGTAAAATGCCTGTGAGACATACGGACGGACGGTCAGACGGATATGCCGAATTTATAAGAATTCTTTTTCTGCGAATAAAAACGCTATGTTTACATACTCATTAAATGTACTAGTTGTTTCCAAGGCTTCGAGGCAAATTCGGGACGAAATTCCTATGTTACTCATTATAAAATCAACTATCTGCCAGTGAACGTCCCGTCAAATTCGGTACAGCCGTTTCGGAGTATATACGGAACTAAAAAACACAAAAATGTTTTTTTCATAAGTACCATTCATACTTAAAATACTGTTCTTTTGAAAATATAAAGATGTACTTTCGCCTGTCCTAAAGTTCAGCCTAGCAGACGAAGGTCAATTGTACTTGTCGCTAAAGTCAAGTGTTTGATGAGGACACACATGACTGGCTGTTAACTGATCAATACCCTTCAATAAAACTCATCAAAGCTCATTTATTTGAAATGTCGTTGTATGTCATCCCCTTCACTCAGAACATGCTATAAATATAAATAAATAGACTCTGGACTTAGGTAGGCCGTAATAAAGAAAACGACGTCGTAGCCAAATTCTAGGCTAAAAAGAATATGAAGAAAATGCTCTAAATTTCCATCTTTTGGAAGTAGTGGAGGTTTTCGTGAAGAAGCAAATCCAAGACACGATACAAAAGATTGTATAAAAATAGAAGTTAAAATTAGTAAGATAAGAAGTAAACATAATTAAGAATGTATTTCTTTATGACATAAATATAGTGAAGATTAAATTAAAGATAAAAATATGATGGTATTTTAGCGTAGGCTCGAATAATTGAAAATTCAAATCAATAATCAAGTTAAATTAGTTATTAGATGACGTTTAGCTGTTAAAACGACCCAATACAAACACACATACGATTTAGACAAAGTGAGGTGTAAACTGATTCCATGAACTCTCCACTACCTACAACAGGACTGTACTAAAATATAAATAAACAAATAGAAGGAAAACAATCAGAATAGACTGTCTAATCATGTCTGAAAGGGATACTCAACACAGACAGTAGTGGGTTTTAGCCGGTAAGAATCCGGCACTGTTCAGACGGGCTCATAGGGGAGCAAGTCTGTCCATGACAGTTTCCCACTCCGGGCAAAAACAATAAAAACTAAAGCACTTGATGACTGCTGGTGTATCGCAGTCACATGAGATATTTCAAATTTTTAGCCGATTTCACTGCTCTCGAAACAGTCAACTAAAACATCGCGAGGAAAGCGGCATGTCCTGGAACCAAAAATTCAAAGACATATGGCAGCTTGCACCCCGCACTAGGCCCGCGTAATAGATTACAGCCTATTCCGTCTCGAAAAGAACAGGCCTGTGCCCTACAGCTCGGGAACATTATAGTTTGTTTATTCAGATCAACCAGCAAAACTCGCCGTTATTCAAATATTAAAAAAACAACGGTGAATATGAATAACTTGAATAATGAATACGAACACGACGATACTGACCATACCGTCAAAACAACGACTTTACTGAAAACTTCACTAATATATTGGCATAATATCAAAAACCATCGCCTTTTTAGGGCCGTTCCAGACGTTTGCAATTGAAGTACTGTATAAAAGTGGAAGTGTGATTTTTCAACCACTCGTAAAACAAACTGCACTAGTTTTCCCAAATCACAATAATGTACTTCACATAATTCTACATACTTTCGAAACGTCAGAAGCTAGATGCACGGTTCCAAATGGTCGTTTCCTATAGAGAAGAGAAGCCTCAAAGAACCTCCACGGTTACAATTTTGAAATGACAGGCCTTTACTATGTTTTATTATGCTCCGTGTGGTGCCGGATATAAAATATAGCAGTATCCCATTTCTTCCCATGGGTGTAGTAAGAGGCGACTAAGGGACTTACTAGAGAATGGATAGCAGCGATCTCTATGCATTATACCATCATACTGCGATCGCCAATCCGCCGTCAATCTGGTTCATGGCTAACATCCTGAAATTGGGGGAGGCCTATGTCCAGCTATGGACGTCTTTCGGCTGAAAAGATGATGATGATGAATGATGACTATGTTTTCAAATGAGTGCGTATTGACAAGTACCAGGAACTTAATGAAATATAAAATGGTCTAGAAATTTACAATCTGTAAGGCCTTTAACGTTCTGAAATTCACATAAGTTAAATTTTAAATTTAAGAAACCCACGACCGAAACAAAAAGCTCTAAAAAGTAAAGAACATTTAATAAGCATTGGACCTTTAAATTCAATAAAAAGTTTCAGGTAATATTTTGGAAGGTATTATTTGTAAAGATCGTCGTGTCGAAACGGCTGAAAGGATTTAGATAAAATATGCCTAACCACCACCGCTAGAAAGCCTTCTTTTAAATAAAAAAAGCACCAAAATAGGTTCACCCGTTTTAGAGCAACAGATAGAACATAGCGGTCAAACTTATAACACCCCAATTTTTAACCGACTTCAAAAAAAGGAGGTTATCAATTCGTCTGTATGTTTTTTTTAAATTATTTTTTTATGTTTGTTAGCTCATAACTTTTGACTGGGTAAACCGATTTCGAAGATTTTTTTTTTGAAAGCTGGTGCTTCCCGAATGGTCCCATTTTAATTTGGTTCCATTCGGATAATGGGATCCATGTGAAAGCCATATAAGTCTTAAATTTGCATTAAGTATTGGCGCGACAAATGAACGAATAACGCGATTAGATTAGTGCGGGGAATCTACCATTACTAAAAAGTTAAATATAAAAACTTAAAAAAAAAATACAACCGACTTCTTAAAAAAAAACTCTACAAAGTCAAAAATAACTTTAATTTCGGAAGTCGGTGGCAAAAACCTTAAATACAGATCCTAAGACACCGAATTCCGAAATTAAAGTTATTTTTGACTTTGTAGTGTTTTTTTTAAGGAAGTCGGTTTTTTTTTTTTTTTGTAAAAAGTTTTTGGTTAAAATTATAAAACATTTGTTTATTATGACGGCCCCATTCACCTGGGGCCTGGAATGGAAATACAATGAAATAGGAATTGTAACTACAAAGTAACAATTTGATTTGTTTTGTTTACCTATGTTCTACAAATAAAAATATTTGATTTGATTTGATTACACAACATCCCCGCCTGTGCCCCGAAGGGTTACACAGAGGTGTACGTACCTGTACAAGTACACATAGTTATGCGGCATTTCACTATCTGGTTGATACTGACATCTACCAATCGATACGCCATCTGTTGACCACAGATTGTGGTCAGTATGATTACGATGCATGGTGCGATTAGTAGCGCATGCGCTGTTAAGTTGTGACTGCAATGTGGTCAGTAACGTCAATAAAATTAATAATGTTTAACTCCATCTTTGTGATCGTCGTGAGTGAGGTTTTGAAAATATTCTCTGAAAAATCTCTCGGTGTCTGAAAGGAAGTTACGGAGTTGGTAAAACTGGTTCTTATTAGACCAAAAGACGCAGATGACGTGGTAACGTAAAACAGCAGTGGTCACCCCAGGGATATACATATAAAAACAGACTTCAAGACAAACTACTTTCTTACACAGGGTCAAATTAAATTAGCTGACAATACTTTAATCAGGTGTTGGATATCGATCGGCGCCATCTAAGTAGTTTTTTAAATATTGACTTGTAAAGAGTCTTATTAGATCTACTTACATAAATAAATATTTCAATCAGTTTCGATATCGAAAACTAAAGGACTATTGGGTGTTATTATGTTAACGAGCAATTGAAGTGTTTAGCGTAGCTAACTGGTGTGTAGATTGACCTTTCTGAAATCGGGTGTTAATCTGCTTATAAATAACTAGCTTCTGCCCGCGACTTGGTCCGCGTGGAAATTCGTTCATCGCTTCGCATCGTCTGCCCGTCATATTATTTCAATATCGCTACGCGTTTTCTGACATTTTTAACCGACTTCAAAAAGGAGGAGGTTCTCAATTCGGATGTTTATATATTTTTTTTATGTATGTTCGGCCATACCTCCGTCATATATAGACGGATTTACAAAATTCTTTTTTCAATTGAAAGGAGTTTATTTCAAAATGTTCCCATATAAATTTCATATAGATCTGATGATCAGTTCCAGAGACAGACACCGGAACTCTTTAAAAAATTACAGCAAATCAATCGCGATTTCTGCTATCGCATAAATATGCATTGTTTGTTTGGAATTAGTGCGGGGTGGATACCACAACTAAAAATTTAAAAATAAAAAACTTTTTTACAAAAAAAAAAAACAGCCGACTTCCATAAAAACACTAAAAAAGTGAAAAAAAAAAAACCTTAAATACAGATCCTAAGACACCGACTTCCGAACTTAAAGTTATTTTTCACTTTGTAGTGTTTTTAAGGAAGTTGGTTGTTTTTTTTTTTTTTTGTAAAAAAGTTTTTTTTTTTCAATTTGTTAGTTTCCTATGGGTCCAAGCGTGGTCAAGAATAGAGCTATCAAATGATAAAGGGTTTTTGTCCCGGCTGCCATTTGTGAATCTTTGACAGTCGGTACGGGATGTCAGAAGCCTGAAACGTCAATATTTTGAAAAAATAATTCGAAACCATTTAAAAAACAAACTTGTATACACATTGTGGAACCAGTGACTAAAGGCTTTTTATTTATTTTAATTTTTTTTATTTTACTACTAAATAGATACATTTTTCGATATTCTTATAAAAGAAACATTTGAAAATATGAAAATACTGATCCGCTGGTACCGGAAGCAGAGTCCATGCTACCGGTGGTTATCGGTCCAGACACGAGAACCTCCTTACGATGCAAGCCTTATCGAGGAATACTTACTGCCTTCTGAATTATTCATTTTTTCGGCAATATAATATTTCATACCGAAAAGTGATTTAATACTTAAGCTGGTGACTAATAATAGAAATGACTTATATATTTATTAAAAAGACAGCGGTTTTTCAGAAAAACTTCAACGTTGATTAAAATATTATTATCGGTAGGTACTGCCGAGAAATGTAAAACATGCTAGATACTACGGTACCGGGTTCAGTTTCTTGTTATCAGAACATTTCTTCCTCCGACGTAATATTAATTAAAACTTGGTAATTAGATCTCGCAATACTGACACGGACATCGGAAAATATAAAATCCACCATTGCAACGCAGAAATGCGAATAAACCAGGCTTTTGAACAACACGTCAAACGAACAAATATACTTATGTGAAGAGTGTTTGATATAAAAAGAAATGTTTATTTATGAGAGATCTTATAAGACACTTTTACACGTCAATATTTTGTTTTTAAATAACTATTTTAAAACTACATGACGCCGGCCCTGAGAAGAAATGCCGAAACAAACTCAAAGGTCATGGTCTCTTTTAAAGTTTTAACATGTAAATTTTATGTGAGTCTAACAATGCAGGGCCATGTCTGGAAGGGTCATTTGAAGAAAGAGCCTTTGCAGCTTTGAGTTGACCTGTCTCAACAAACGGCTGGTATGTATCAGTCATCGTGTAGCTCAACCCGAAAAAGTTTAATAATGTTTCACGCTTACAAACTGTCGGCGACGAAATCTGAGCATCTATGCACAAGTAGTATCAGGGTACACCCTGACAACGATTTTGTAAGTTAGAAATCATTTTTAAATTAGTAAAGATTTCAATAGTTCGCAAAAATGGCAAAAACGAGACCCCCTCTGGGCAAGTGGGTGCAAGTAGCGCAGAGAGCGTCTTGATATCAAAATGTAAATCAAAGGAACATTTTTGTAGTTAGTAAGGAATTTGATAATTTTGAAAAGTTTTGTGTTTTAAGTTAAGATTTGAGATTCTAATTAGTTTTAGTTTATAGATTTCATGGTTAGTTTTCTTGTTAGAGTCTAATTACATTAATTTAAAGTGAATCTTATAAGAAATTGTAAGAAAATTTCGTAAGGATGTTCTATAATTACGTAACTTGAAAATGAAGTTTTTGTTTATGGTCCGATTGTTGTTATTTTTATTGTAAACGATAGAATTAGATGTAAAACCACTTTTAGCGTTTAAATTATTAAAATCGGACCACAGGATTCGGAGATATTGTAGATTAAAGATAGTGAAAATTGTTCTAAGCTATGTTCTGTAAGGTTTTTGTTCTAGAAAGTATTTACTGTGACTATGTACATATAATATTGTGCTTTTATATGAAAAGGGACCACATAACGAATGTAAATATATATAGATTGTAAGGGGTTATGTGAAAATTAATGCAAAATAAAGGGTTCAAAGATTTCGGCTTGGTGAAAACTAACAGTAAAATGGGCTCAAAAATCGCGGTCCTCTGTAAGGTAATGGGAAGCGGCCCCGGCGACTATAAAAGACGCACGATCGGGCCGATAGAAACCAGAAGAGTTCAGAAGATCAGAAGTTCAGAGGTCCGGAAGATTCAGAAGACTGAAACATGCCGGTTACTAGGTCGCAGAAGGATGCCCCCTCACGTCCTCCGTCCCGTCCTTCCGCTAAGGACGCGACAGAAGAAGTAACAGTAACAGAATCAGAAGGGGCCACGTCAGCGTCATCGGGAACCGCAACTACATCGGACACGAACACTTCTTCGGGTACGACGGCTACGGAAGAGACCACGACAACGGAGGCAACGGTGGTGACTGCGACCACAGCGGTGACCGAGAAGAACGGTCAGAAGAAAGAAGCCGCACAGAAGGAAACGACCAAGAAGACCCCAGAAGATGCCACGGAAAAGGCTGTTCCTGGTTCTACCAAGACGCTAAAGCCGAAGGGGGTCGGTCGTCGCGCCAGGTCTACGAAGACCACGAGCACCACGGCCAGAACACGCGAGCTGGAAGCCAGAGAAGAGTTAGCACGCCTGGAACTGAAGCAAGCACAGGCTGCGGTGAAACTAGCCCGTGTCAGATTGGAAATAGCACAGTGTGAAGATGATGACTCCGTGGATGAAGACCTGGAAGACAGAACAGCACAGGTGCAGAACTGGATCCAGACGTCTATATTGGAAGACGACAACAGGGAACGACCAGAGCCACGAGATCAGCCTCCAGCAGAAGAACCTCAGAAAGTGAAGCCTGAAGAACACTCTTCAACGAAAAGAGCTACGATTGAAATTCAAACTTTGGCGACGGCGTTGAAAGAAGCCTTCACTAAACGGGAACAAACAACGCAGCCGCAGTACATCCACGAGTTACCCTACTTCGACGGCGGCAGCAGTGAGTGGCTGGCGTTCAAGGTTGTCTACGAGGATACAGCACCGATGTTCAACGACGTCCAGAATATGGCTCGCTTAAGAAGAGCACTGAAGGGCAACGCAAGAGAAGCTATCAAGAGTCTGCTGTACTCCGAAGCCTCTCCGTTGGAAGTGATGCAAGCCTAAAGAAGAAGATATGGAAGACCTGATGCGCTGGTGTTAGCAGAATTGGACAAGGTCAAGGCGTTACCGAAGATTTCAGAGAACCCAAGGGACATATGTATCTTCGCAAGCCAGATCAACAACAGCGTAGCAGCGATAAAGGGGTTGAAGAAACCGCAGTACCTACATTCACCTGAAATAGCGAAACAAATAATAGAGAAGATGCCAACGGTCCTCAAGTTCAGATGGTATGACTTCACGGCAGCAACAGAAGAAGGCGAGTTCTCCGACTTAACGCTGGTATCCAGCTTCCTGGACACAGAAGCAGACAAGTGTGGCGCCTTCGCGACTTCAGAAGAGAAGAGTGGATTCAAGAGGACTCATCGACAAGCGGCGCATACAACGAAGGAAAAGGACTTCAAAGGAAAAGATGCTAAGAAGACTTGCCCCATGTGTGAGAGTGAGCACTTCCTAGTCGAATGCCAGAAGTTCCAGAAGGCGTCGGTTCAAGATCGGTGGGCAATAGTGAAGAAGAGCCACGTCTGTTTCAAGTGTCTTCAAGGGAAACACCGGAAGGAGAGCTGCAGGAAACCACCGTGCAAGGAATGCAAAAGGTGGCATCATCATCTGTTGCACGTCGAATCAGAAGACAAGACCTCGGGAGACAAAAAGGAGACACATCAAGAAGAAACGAGTGTCACGGCATCAGTAAATGCGGTAAACAACGCAAGAGCATACCTGAAGATAGTTCCAGTGGAAGTTTTCGAGTCAAAAGGATCTAAGAAGATACTAGCCCTCATGGATGAGGGGTCAACAGTGTCAATATTGGATGAGAACGTAGCAGAAGATGTCGGCGCTCAAGGAAACAGAGAAGAACTGGTCATCGAGACAGTAGGAGGCAGGCTGATAAAGAAAAAGGATTCTCAGACACTGGATCTCACGGTGAAGGGGGTTCACCAAGGGAACAAGAAGACCATGAGAAGAGTCCGAACTATCAATGAGCTGAAGCTTGCACCACAGTTCTTGGACAGAAATAGGATCGAAGAATGTCGACACTTAAAGAAGATCGCCGACTCTCTGTACTACGAAGGGGAACCACCGCAGCTACTCATAGGCCAAGATAACTGGGAGCTGATTGTAACTCAAGAAGTAAGAAGAGGGAAACCAGGACAACCAGTCGCCTCAAGAACAGGGTTTGGTTGGGTGCTTCATGGATCGGATAGTGGAAGTACAAGACCAGTACAATTCCTGAACACGTGTCTTCATGTCAGCACACCTGAAGAAGAAATGCATCAAGCCATCAAGGACCATTTCGCGATCGAGGCACTTGGGGTGCTACCAAGAAGACTCACTACGGACTCAGAAGGAAGAGCACTTGCCATCCTAGAGAAGACCTGCAGAAGACTTGAAGATGGTCGATTTGAAGCTGGACTCCTGTGGAAGAATGAAGAAGAGCAGATGCCAGAAAGCTACACGTCTGCTAAGAACCGGTTGATCAACATCGAAAAGAAGATAGACAGAGATCTCCAGCTAAAGGCAGAATACACAAGCAGATCCAGCATCTAATCGACAGCAAGTACGCAGAGGAAGCACCTATAGGACAAGAAGACTCCAAAAAGAAATGGTACCTCCCTCACTTCTCCGTGGTTCATCCCCTTAAGAAGAAAATAAGGATCGTCTTCGACGCTGCAGCCAAATCCAGGGGAAGATGCCTCAACGATGCGCTACTGCCAGGACCAGACCTACTGCAGTCACTCTTCGGAGTATTGCTCAGGTTTCAACAAGGGCCCTTAGCAGTGGCAGCCGACATAAAGGAAATGTTCCTACAAGTTCGCATCAGACCAGAAGACAGAAGCAGCCTGCGTTTCCTGTGGTGAGGGGATTGGCGTGACACGTTACCAAAGGAGTACAGGATGACATCAGTTATCTGCGGTGCAACCTCATCTCCCAGCACAGCAATCTACGTGAAGAACCGAAACGCGACAGACTTCAAGGAACAATACCCAGAGGCTGCAAGAGCAATCGAGCTGAACCACTATATGGATGACTACCTACACAGCTTTCATTCAGAAGAAGACTTCAGAAGAGTGACAGCGCAGGTAGACTACATACATCGGAAGGCAGGCTTCGAACTCAGAGGTTGGGCATCAAACCAACTTGAGCTGCTGCAAGGCGTGAAAACGGACACAACAGAGAAGACAGAAGTGGACCTTGGCGAGAAAAAAGAGAAGACACTAGGACTACGCTGGTTCACAAAAAGGGACTTCATCGGCTTCAGGGCGAACCTTCGAAACACACTGGAGGAGATAGCTACAGGACTCCAGGTACCTACGAAGAGAGAAGTCACCAGCGCCGTAATGTCAACCTTCGATCCACTGGGATTAGCATCACCGGTTCTCGTCCAAGGTAAGAAGCTGTTTCAGAATATATGGCGAAGTGGTTTCGGCTGGGATGAAGAAATAGAAGACAAGGAGTACGAAGCATGGAAAACTTACTTGGAAAAGATGAAGCTGCTCCAAGACCTTCAGATTCCAAGATGCCTGACGCCACAAGGCACCGAGGGGGAGCTGCACACCTTCACAGACGCAAGCGAGATGGCGTATGCAGCAACGGTCTACTGGAGGACACAAGGTCGAGACGGGACCTACCACATCAGCTTAGTAGCAGCAAAAGTACGAGTCACACCGTTGAAACCAGTATCGATCCCGAGACTTGAACTGCAGGCGGCCCTTCTTGGAAGCAGACTAGCACACTCAGTAGAAGAGGAAATGGATCTGAAGGTGGTTAAAAAAACCTTTTGGACAGACTCCAGCATCGTACTCTCTTGGATTAAGACGGACCCAAGAACCTTCAAGACGTTCGTGGCTCATCGCTTAGCAGAGATAGAAGATCTTATGAAACCACAAGACTGGTGATGGGTACCCACAGCACATAACCCCGCGGATGATGCGACGCGCGACGTACCGGAACACTTTGACTGCAGTCACCGCTGGTACACTGGACCTGACTTCTTAAGAAAAGAGGAAGCCCACTGGCCCGCACCTAGAACATTCAAGAAGGAAATCACTGGTGAAAAAAAGACAGCAGGCGTCGTGGCGGCGGCAAGCACCACTTATCCATCACCAGATCCTGAGAGGTTCTCGTCCTGGAAAAGACTTTGGCGAGCTACAGCGAGAGTGCTACAGTTCATACAACTCTGCAGAGCAAAGGAGAGGGTCAACGTCAGCCGAGAAGATCCCGCCTGGAAAACAACAAAAGGGAAACAGACTAAAGGTGTCGAGAAACGACAGCAACCTTCACAAATTCCAGAAAGGAAGTATATACCGTTGAATGCAGAACTACTGGAACAAGCTGAAATTATACTACTAAGAGGCAGTCAAGAGAGAAGCTTCAAAGAAGATATCAAGTGTCTGTAGCAAGGAAAACCACTAGAAGGAAGTAGCAAATTGAAAAAGCTCGACGTAATGCTGGAAGACAGTCTCCTGCGGTTGAAAGGAAGAATCGACGCAATACGGGGCGTTACAAGAGATTACAAGAGACCCATCGTGCTCGACAGTAAGGACAAGACCACAAGACTTATATTGGAAGAATTCCACTGCCGCTTCAACCATGGTAATCACGCAACAGTAATGAACGAAGTAAGACAACGTTTCTGGGTGCTGGGAATAAGATCAGCGGTCAGAGCAGTGCAACATCAGTGTCAATGATGCAAAGTAAGGAGAGCAAAACCGCGAGAACTACCGGACGGGCAACTTACCTTCAGAAAGGCTGATGCACAGTACACATCCCTTCACGTGCACTGGCATAGACTACTTCGGCCCGATGACAATCACCGTAGGAAGACGCCATGAGAAGAGATGGGGAGCTTTATTTACGTGCTTAACAACTAGAGCCGTGCACATGGAACTCACCCCTTCACTCTCCACCGACAGTATGATAATGGCCTTACGGAGATTCGTAGCAAGAAGAGGAATGCCGAAGATTGTCTACACCGACAACGGAACTAACTTCGTCGGCGCGAACAAAGAGCTACAAGAAGCACTAGACACCATGAAGCAAGAAGACCTCATCTCAGAAGCAGAGAAGATCGGCGTGCAGTGGAAATTCATCCCTCCTGGTGCACCAAATATGGGCGATGCATGGGAGCGTCTAGTGCGATCAATCAAAACCGCGCTGGACACAACCCTGAAAGAGAAACACCCACGAGAGGAGATACTCCACACCCTCCTCTTAGAGGCCGAGCACATAGTTAACCCTCGCCCTCTCACTCATCTCTGCGAAAATCCTGAAGAAGAAGCGCTAACGCCTAATCATTTCCTAATTGGGCGGTCATGTGGCGCACCAAGAGTCGGCACCTTCGAAGACAGCGAGCTGGTGGGCAAGCCCACCTGGAAGGCCACGCAGCGGCTTGCCGATCACTTCTGGCAACGCTGGCTGGGAGAAAACCTGCCTACCCTGCTTCCAAGGAAGACTAAGGGAAGAACCAGTGCCACAGATCTGCGAGTCGGAGACGTCGCAGCCTGCCGAGATGTACCTGGCCACGCGGCAGAATCCAGCAGGTGTATCCGGGACCAGATGGGCGAATCAGGATCGTTGACGTCGAGACAAGAGGAGGAGTTCTACGAAGACCCAGTTCGAGAGTGGTGTTGTTGCTGCCGGGAGTATCGCCGAGTCTGGAGGATGGTGCGACGCACGAGGGGGAGAATGTCGGCGACGAAATCTGAGCATCTAGGCACAAGTAGTATCAGGGTACACCCTGACAACGATTTTGTAAGTTAGAAATCATTTTTAAATTAATAAAGATTTCAATAGTTCGCAAAAATGCCAAAAACGAGACCCCCTCTGGGCAAGTGGGTGCAAGTAGCGCAGAGAGCGCGTTGATATCAAAATGTAAATCAAAGGAACATTTTTGTAGTTAGTAAGGAATTTGATAATTTTGAAAAGTTTTGTGTTTTAAGTTAAGATTTGAGATTCTAATTAGTTTTAGTTTATAGATTTCGTGGTTAGTTTTCTTGTTAGAGTCTAATTACATTAATTTAAAGTGAATCTTATAAGAAATTGGAAGAAAATTTCGTAAGGATGTTCTATAATTACGTAACTTGAAAATGAAGTTTTTGTTTATGGTCCGATTGTTGTTATTTTTATTGTAAACGATAGAATTAGATGTAAAACCACTTTTAGCGTTTAAATTATTAAAATCGGACCACAGGATTCGGAGATATTGTAGATTAAAGATAGTGAAAATTGTTCTAAGCTATGTTTTGTAAGGTTTTTGTTATAGAAAGTATTTATTGTGACTATGTACATATAATATTGTGTTTTTATATGAAAAGGGACCACATAACAAATGTAAATATATATAGATTGTAAGGGGTTATGTGAAAATTAATGCAAAATAAAGGGTTCAAAGATTTCGGCTTGGTGAAAACTAACAGTAAAATAGGCTCAAAAATCGCGGTCCTCTGTAAGGTAATGGGAAGCGGCCCCGGCGACTATAAAAGACGCACGATTGGGCTGGCGCAGTTAGTCGCAGCTCAGCCGTTGAAGAGGCAACAGGAAGAAACAAGCCGGAATCTATGCACGAAATGCAAGAAATACTAGAAGAAAAGTGTTTTATTTCGTTTCTCTCAGAATATCGTCAAAAACGTTTAGTCTCCCGAGGTCTTGGTCGACCGTGCCACTCATTACGCAATCAGGGGTGCGTGGTGACGTGTGCTACCAGCGAAACTACTCAAGTAGGGAAGCACGTCAAAAACGTGGGAGAAGTCCCAGGGCGGGTAAGGGTGCTGATTACACCCCATTCGTCCACTACACAAACCTTTCGGTGGAGAAACTTGAAATTCTGCTTATTTAACCGTCTAATTGTAACGTTGTTTCACAATATTATTGACATCTTTGGAAAGACTAAGAAAATTGGTTTATTTCCCGGTACCATTACGCAAAGAAAGAATACAAACCTAACAAAGAAAAAGAATTGGAGGAAATAAGCGCCTCTTCAACGAGAAACGGGCATTGCTCTGCATACATTTTGAGTAGTTATAGTTTATTTTAGTTTTATAGGTGTGTAAGTAGAATAAAATAATCATATTAGCTCGATTTTCTCCTCCAATCTAGTATGAAAAATATATTTTTTCTTACCTATATTGTAAATTCGTGAGAATCAACTAATAAGCCGAAGCAGAGTTCAGGCAGGTGCATCTAGTTTAAATCAATTTACATAGGGTATGTTCAATAAATATCTAAGATAAGTGTCAAACAATCCTTTTCAGGACTTCTAATAACACACCATCATCTGACTAGCTCTTCCAGCTTCCAATCTAACTGGTTGCAGCTATCTACCAGCATTTTACATGAAACGTTAATCGGACGTAAAAAATAGCATCACCCCATTTCTGCCCGTGGGTGTCGTAAAAGGCGACTAAGGGACTTACTAAACAATGGGCAGCAGCGTTCTCTATGCATTTTACCACCATACTGCGATCGCTAACCCGCCTGCCAAGCGTGGCGGTTATAGCAAACCCCCCTGCATTTTGGGGGAAGACTGTGAACGTCTTTCAGCTGAAAATGATGATGATGAATAGTGGTGATGAATGGGTCTCTTGTAGGTATTTCCCATAATCGCCTTTCACGACGCCCACGGGAAGAAATGAGATGGTGTTATTCTGAGTCCTACCATACGGAATTTTCATTCGACGCTTGAAAGGCAAAATTGACTAAGCGCCATAGTAGCCCTATGTCGCTTAGTCAATTTTGCCTTTCAAGCGTCGATATTAAGTTTACGTTGTTATTTATTTTACCAAAGAGCGTCACGGATTAACTTACTTCATATTATAAAATTAATTTTCGATATACATAATTCGTTTTCTAAAAAATATGTATGTATGTACTTCATCATGTTTCGCCTGCCTTTATCCCATTTTATTTGAGGTAAGCGCAACATTTCTTCCACACTTCTCTATTAAATACGTACCGTACTACTACTTATCATAGGAAAATAAAAACCTTGACCCACAGCCACAGAATCCAAGTTTAAGAACCACGATTATTTCTATCGTATCGTAATTATAAAATAACGCAGAACTGTAATGTCGACTGCACTTCATACACTAGACCCTAGACAATCGATTGTAGTATGTTGAAACTGATGTTAATGTTACATTTAGTCATAAACCTTCCTTCAAATTTGCACGGTATGATATAGGAACTATTCATAAATAGTTATTTATATATTTAAATTTTTAATTCATCTTTAATTTTCGAAAGTGGCTTTTGACAAACTCGATGGCAACAAGTGGTGCATTTGCTCTAAGACCCAATAGGCCCGGGCCTAGGACAGCCAGATATGAGTAACGTTCAATCGTTGCAAAATACACTGCTGATAACAAGAAATATTCCAAAGTAAATATTACATTGTGTGTTAAAAACTAGATAATTTGCGCAGTGGTGGCCGTATGGTAAAAGCTCCGACTTACGATTTGTAGGTAGTGTATTCGAACCTAGGCTGCCGCTTTACTTTGTGTAAATTATTTATCACCACTGCTCTCAAAACGGTGAAGAAAAACATCTTGAGAGAAGGGGCATGTCGTTTAAAACAATATTGAAGACATGTGAATTCTACCAAGCCGCACTGGGCTCGCATGGTATATTACAGCCCACTCCCTCTTGAAGATGTCCCAGTACTGGGAACATTACAGGGTGAATATGGATGGTTAAAAATGCTCAATCACTCGCTGGCTATTCGGGCCTACGCGGGGATCAGGGGCGTCAGATGCAATGCTATTGTCTGTAGTACTTACCAACATGTAAATTCATATCTAGTAAATAAATTATAGGGGTGTATGAGGTCTCACGTTAATTATGTTAACCGTTGTATAAGTTGCCCAGTAACTAACAAAATAAATGTTATCTTGTTTACCATTCCTTTAGGATTGCAAGAAACGATTATAGAGCTATTAGAGTGAGTTTAATTTAGACGGAACTAGGACCCGCACCCTCATTGTCTAAAACACACTATCAATCACAGTCTAAATCATTTTTAAAAATATCGCTAATCCAATGCTTCATATGTTCGAAAAATTGTCGACTCAGCAACATAAAAACGCAATAAATGTTGTTGTACTGTCAAAATTAAAACCTTTGTTACTCTTAATATGTCACACAATTTTCTCGCCGCGCCGTTCGTGCTTCGCACAATGGGTACGACTTGGAAAAACATTGAAATATCCTTATTACATAAGGCAAGGTGTACCCGTTAACGTTTGTGAATAAATACTCTAAAATATGGTGGAAACCCCTCCAAGATAGCGTTGTGAAGGTACTGTATAGAGGTATATTATAAAAAAATAATTTCATAAAGTTACTTACATTTTTTTATTTTCATACAAATGAATAAAGGTACCGTGTGGTCACGGACGCAAAAGATTATGGCCACCCCATTTCATCCCGTGGGTGTCGTAAGAGGCGACTAATGAACTAAAGGGCCTAGTGCATTAATTGTAGTACAGGTTGCCTGCGAGGTGTCAGGTAAACCACCAACAATACCATTCCCAAGGAGAGTTGGTGTTAGGCTGGCGGCTGACTGTAAAACTTTGCCAAAACATGACAACTTTGGCAACATGAATGAAAATTACATGATGCGCGATAGGACTAGGGCGTACCCCACAGGCGACGCGCAGGGGCAGCATCCGGCTCCTGTGGGAAATGAACAAAGGTTGTCGCACCAAAACGGGTGGGTGCAACGTAAGATGCAAGCTCGGAGTGGGAGGAATGTTAATTTTAGGTGTGCGAACTGGAATGTAGGTACGATGACTGGAAGGGGAAGATTCATTTACAATAATTATTAGTAGTAGATTAGGATAAGGATCCAAAATAAATACGCTACGTCATCCCTACTTCAGTACCAAATACACAATTCCATAAAAAAACCATATCCCTTGGCCACATGAGGTTCTTCACACCGGATGCAGAGAAAAATGTCCAATCAAAATAATTTCCATAGCATTAATGAAAATACCGGACAAACAGAATGATAATAAAAACAAAAAGGCTTTAAAAAAGTTCGCCTCACCTGAGGAATAGCCTTCTACCGGAGAACAAGGCTCCTCCTTGAATCTGCAAATGAAAACACAAGGAATATAATGAAGGTGTTAAGGTGAAGGAAATTGCAAAACGCCACGAAATTAATAATACATACGGCATGTTGAACCGAATGACTGATGGGATGACGTTGGTGACAATATCGATTGGTGCACTATATCACTAGGTAGATTAAGTGATAAAGTGACACTTTTTCTTCTAAAAGTAATACCTACTAAAAATATTCTAAACACTGACTATAATATTGTCGCGTCCATACGTGGTATTAAAACAAAATGTACAGGTGATATGTGTCATTCACGTCCCGAATTTCGATATCCGACACAAGTCACCTTGGCGCCTTGCCTAGCAACGCACTTGTCTCATAGAGGAGATCGTTACATAAACACGGCCACTAGGTTATCGGGGAGCCTGTAGGTACTCTCAAGGACGATATTGGAGTTTTTATTCGTCTTTTTCTTAACGATACTAGCAGACGAGGGCCAGTCGCCGAGTTTTATCCATTTGAATTGTAAAACAAATTGACAAAAATCGTTTATGCATTGTCCGCCCCGGCCGGCAACGGCGGCGAGCGGGGTGCTATTATATTTACAAATTTGGTCGAAACAAAGTAGGAATAGAAGTGAAAATACGAAAACGACTTGATGTATGTACATACAATAATTATGTTCTGTAACGTACCTACTCTCTAACTGCGTGTTGATCCGTCAAAACACGCGTGTTTTTTTTTTCGGACCACATACCTTGGTGCTTGCTCTTGATTTCAATTCCCATCGATTGACATTGGAATTTTGACGTTACGTATTCTTGAGTTCGACGCTAGCGCCAAAATGTGTTTAAATTGGGTGTCCATTTTGGAGAACTAAGTGGAATCGAGATCGGGCGTTGTTGTTGTTCCAATGTTGACACTATTATTTTCAAGAGTACCGAATCACGTGTAAGCAAAATTAACATTGGAATCATATTAGCTTTAGATTGGAATTAAAATCAGCTTGAAGAGTAAGCCCCCTACACCCTAATTGCGAAACGCACAATTTATCAGAATCTGTATGGGATTGAAGATTATTTCTAAACCATTGCTTCATTTGTTCAAATAAATTGTCGGCTCAGCAACGTAAATAACGCAATGAATGTTGTTTAAATATGAATAATAAACCAATTCCTACTGATAAAAAGTTCCGCAATTACCCCTCTGGTCTATTGTTTAATCGTGTTGCCCCGCACTAATCTTATGTCCGTAAGTAATACAGGGTTGCAAACGACCGTAATTTCGCCCGATACTACGGTCCTCGTGCGTAGGGTGTAGGCCCCCAGAACATGCTTATCTGACCCGAAAGAACATGTCCAAAGTCTACAGAGTGAAATTACTGGCAATACTATGCCCACGTGTTGGGTATCTATATCGAGAACTAATGGAAGAAAATTTTCTTCATTTGATGGGCGAAGGTCAATGACCGTAATCGGTCAGCAAATTTAGTAATTTTTCGTGGAACATAGATATTTTTTACACATATCCTAAAAACCATAACTTATAATTCCTTTGGTTGGCTTTAAGTTATTATCAGTCTTATTTAAAGTACTACTATAACTATTGATACCCAATACGTGGTTAAGGTATTGCCAGCCAATTTAATTTGACCCAGCATAGACACTTTTTGGTTAAGCATCCGATATGTACAAGTTTCCCCTGAGAGAGAATCGTGGCTAATTAATAACAGCCGTGTGGGTCAATCAGTCAAGTTAAGCTACTCATGCTGAGATCTGTCCAAGGTTGGGCGCCCATCTATTCCGTACTAAGAGTCCTCCGTGTTCCGGAATGCAGGTCATTAAGCTGTTGCTCCCGGCTGTCATAATAGGTTGGGGAAAAAGTTTCTTCGCATTTTTTAAGAAAATTCAAAACATTTTTTAATAAAGTTTATTTACATTTAACTAAAGTATGTAGGTACCATTTTGTTCGATAACTTTTTTCCATCTTGTAGGTAGGGACATGATCCCATTGCTATAGAAATTTTGGGACTTCTGGTCAAAATACCGCGACAAGTGGTTTTGGCAGTCCTCTCGTGATGTTAACCTGACACTGCCTAAAGAATTCTGAAGAGACCGAAACAGGTGGAAATCTGAAGGTGCAAGGTCAGGACTATACGGCGGATGCATTAACACCTCCCAGCCAAACTCTCTTAATTTTTGTTGGGTGGCTAAAGATGTGTGAGGTCTAGCGTTATCATGATGAAAAACCACACCCCTTCTGTTGATTAATTCCGGCCGCTTTCTCTCAACTTCTTGCTTTAATCTCATCAGTTGTTCGCAGTAGAGTTCAGAATCGATGGTCCTGCCTGGTGGTAACAGATCATAATGAATAATGCCCTTCCAATCCCACCACACACACAGCATCACCTTGTTGCGAGTTAACCCGGGTTTCGCCACAGTCTGTGAAGCCTGACCGGCCTTTGACCACGACCTTTTTCGCACGTTCTTGTCATACGTGATCCACTTTTCATCACCAGTTATCAGCTTCTTCAAAAATGGTTCGGTTTCATTACGTCGTAATAAATAATCACAAATGAGTACACGGTTAGGTTTCTTTCAGTGAGCTCGTGAGGTACCCAAATGTCGAGCTTTTTTGTGTACCCAGTTTTTTTCAAATGCGCCAAAACTGTTTTGTGGTCAATTTCCAGTTCTTCAGCTACGTCGTAACTACTGGTATGCCGCCGATCTTGCTCCACTTTTTTAAAAATGGCATCCATTTTATCCGTAATAGGGCGACCAAAGCGACGTGCATCTTTTACATCAAAATTTCCGGATTGAAAACGCTTAAACCAAATTTGTGCTACTCTCACAGGCACTACACTAGGTCCATAAACATCGCAAATTTTTTTCGCGGCTTGCGTTGCATTTTTACCTTTTTTGTAGTAAAATTTTAAAATGTATCGAATTTCTTCCTTAGATTCACTCATCTTGACGGTACGAAAAACAAATGAAAATCACACATTTTCCTAATTTGAATTTGGAATTATGTTCTTTAAAATTTAAACTTTCAATGATACCAAAACCAGCCAGATACAAATAGTATAGCCAAAGAGATTTTATTACAAGTTCATACATACTATAATGCGAAATGACTTTTTCCCCAACCTAATAATATGTAGATCTTTGACAGTTGTCACTGTTACTGTAAAGGCTCGTACAGACTAGCGCGACGCGATGGTCGCGCGCGATTCGGCGATTTATATTCATAGGATAATTTCTATGAAAACGCGTGCGACAGCTCACGCAAGGGCGACCTGTCGCGCTGCTCCTCGCATTTAGTCAATAGGTGTTATTTTGACGTTACAAACAGACTTTGATATATTTGTATAAATGTATAGATCAAGACAAAGTTTGGGATACCATTCCTTCTGAACATGTGGCTTCCTTGGCACCTCATAAAGGCATAACTTGTTAATGTCTATTACCTACTCCCAATTGACGAAGTATTTTTTTTTTTTACATACCTACTTCTTCGACATATTCCGTGCCTCGGAAAGCACGCTAACCTGTTGGTCCCAGCTGTCATTTATGAATCTCTGACAGTCGTTACGGGTCGTGAGAAGCCCGAAAGTCTGACAACCAGTCTTACCAAGGGGTATCGTAACAGTAGCTGGTAGCACCAGTTACTGAGTTGTAGAGGTCAGATAGGCATCGCTCCATGTAAAACACTGGTACTCAGCTGTTTCCGGTAAGACTGGAAGCCGACCCCAACATATTTGGGAAAAGGCTAGGCAGATGAGGACTTCTTTGACATAGTCTACTCATCAATTGACATTATTTACCTACAATTCTAATTTCAACTCTTTATTAGTGGTTGTCATGGCAATCATGTCATTTAGTTTAAATAGGTTTTATCAGATAGAATTATTTCATGTCTTTTGTTTTATATTTTACTTATCTACAATACTATTACATTTAAGTAGATTCTTTTATATTTTGTTAATGTGAGAATGTTCTAGGCCTTGTAAACTGTAGATTTGTAGAGTGTTAATAGGTATGCAGTGTTAATAGGTATGTGGGCCTACATTGTCTCACATACCTATTAACACTGTAATTGAAACCATTGTGAAACTTGATTATTTTTAAAAGAGTAATCGTGGAGTTTCTTGCCGGCTCTTCTCCAAAAACAAAAAAACCAATAGGAACCGTGCTAGCTTCTGACGATTCAGAAGTGCCTATGTAGGTTTATGTGAAATATGAACATTGCCCTCAGGCTCCGCATAGTACAATACGCTCGGTATTATAGAGCATAGTGCATAGTGACTGACGTAGTAGAATAATGTTTGCGGAAGTAACGTTTCCCGCTTTTATATGTACCTAGTAGAACATAGACAACGTTACGGAACTCAAGGACGCGCCCAAGGCCAATGTTACAGCCGTCTTACCGAGCTTACAGCTGATTGTATCGATTTTCTTTCTGATTCCCTTGAACTAACTTAATGTGTCTATAAGGCAGTTCTTGCCCGTAACTTTATATAAATACTTACGTGTATAAATCGTCTTCTTCAGTTGTAGAGGAGCTGGTGGCCTCACTCAAAACCGACGTACTTATCATTGTTATTTATTTATAATTGTTCTCATTTTTAATATACACTGTTTCACTGTTTATTTTGGTCAACACTTGTACACCGGGCTTTGGTATCGGTTTATTAAACCATCCTGGTAGTTTTCACTAGGACTGTCTATGAAGTATGCTGATAAAGAATGTATTAACTTGTATATCAAACCAGTCTGTTCCCACATTTGCGTGTACATACCTATTTTCGTTAAAATCTTTTAAGGCTTTTTAGGGAGGTCGCAGTAGGCACGAGGCAACCTTGCACGTGGGGTAGCAATTTACACATTTTCAACGCTTTTGACAATTTCTTTACAAAATAAAACAATAATTTTCCTTCACTGCGTCATTCTATGAAAAGCTCGCGACGAAATTCATAATTAGGAGAAAATACATTTGTGAAAATGTCTAGCCACGTGTAAGGTAGGTAGAACAAGAGCTTTAGAATTGCGGAAGCCCAATAAACTCAATGTTTTGTGTTCTTTTTGAAATGATGTACTTTACAACAAACACGTTTCTATTGCGACGCAGTCGTGTTGTTTCGTTAGTGAAAAATACTGCGCCACGTGACAACGTTGTGTCGGTGTTCGGGGGTGACAACCGCGCATGCCTCACTTTGACCTCGGACATACAAACTTCCTGGTTCACGGGCAGCGTTCTGCCACTGTCACCTGGCAGTTGTGTGGTAGGTCAACCCACCACACATCGTTATACCGGGGCCCGCAACCTACTATCATGGATTCATTACCCGATTCTGAATCCCCATGGGATTCATTGCCCGATTCTGAATTCCCATGCGCTGAAATAAGAATTTGAATACATAATTCATTTTTTGGATAACCGACGATTTGTTTCTACGGTACAGGGTGATAGTTTGCGCGACGAAGTCCGTGTCACTATATAAAACACCATGTCTTAATGTTTCCTAATGCATCCGCCTACAGGCCCGCTGATCGAACGACCTCAACGTTCCGCTGAAGTGACCTTGCAGAAGGTTCTATT
The DNA here is from genome assembly GCA_947507805.1 of Aporophyla nigra. Taxonomy (NCBI): domain Eukaryota; kingdom Metazoa; phylum Arthropoda; class Insecta; order Lepidoptera; family Noctuidae; genus Aporophyla; species Aporophyla nigra. Next base: position 2,029,036 of record OX382291.1, on the reverse strand, counting down.
ATAAGTCGACATTCACACGGTCGTAAATATATTTACTGAATTTGTGTGTGTTGAACCGCAAATTAAAAATCCAACAAAGTGCCTCGTGACGTCGACAAATCAAACAGTTCGATTTTCAACCCTCTGCGTAGTACATGAAGATGTTATGCGCGAATACGTGCCGCCGCGATATGCACAAATAACGCACTTTTTAGCGTCGAGAGTAGAAAATCAAACAGTCCAATTTTCGACGTACTAAGATACATTCGGTCGGTTTTTCAGCCAAAGGTTGAGAACCATTGGCTCAAAAACGAGAGAAATTAAATTATTAAAACTTGAAGCAAAACCTGTCAGTAACCGTTTTTACAAAATTTACGTGGGCGGAGGAGTATGAAATTTGGCATAGTTAAAGTTTACATGGAGAATGAGTGCAGTAAGCAATATTTCTATATAATAATGCATTGTACTTCTACACTAAATTATTTAAAAAAAAAACATATCAAATTTCGACAACTGGGCGGTTACTACAATTGGTAGATCAGCCACAACCTATAGCGCTCAGCAAATAGACAACATTGTTACTATCGCGGATAGAACCAGCTTGGTAATTGTGTAGCACCTAACTGTACGGATGGCTTTCATTTTGACAATTCAACAACATTTATTACGTTATTTACGTTGTTGAGCAGACAAACTTGTCGAACATATGAAGAAGCATTAGCAGTCTTCAAAATTATTAATAAGAAGTTTTTTTTTTTCAAAATCAAAAGTCGTTTTATTTAATTTAGGCTTAAAATCAGTACTTTTCGAACGTCAAAATTATTTTTAGTTGGGAAGACAACAAACGTTTTAGATAAACTTGATTCTTTATAATAATGGCAAAGTATTTAACATTACGGGACACAGAACATTAAATTAAATCATTTGTCATAATGCCAGCTAGCCATGCCGATATATTGGTGTATTAAAAAGAAAGATAAAATTAAAACTATACTCAAGCATAAAATAGTAATCAAAGCATAATACCAAAATAAAAGCCTCCTGGCATAAAGGGCGTTATAGCTAACTTATGCAATGCTGAATTATGTTCATGTGGCTGTTACGACCCGACTTACAACTCGAGGCCATAAATGATAAACTAGGACCATCGACGTAAAATAAATTAACAGGTAGGTAATTAACAATAACGATGGATAGTGTGTTACGCAATTAGGGTGCAAGAAGGGACAGACACAGGAGCGATGAGTAAAGGACTAACAAAGAGGCCTATACTCAGCAATGTATGAAGTCAGGCGGATGGACATCATGAAGGATTGTGTCTCGTGGACCGACGACCGACGTTCCTTTTGTGAGCATTGTGACATATTGGTATGCACTCGCACGAGACTGCTAAATATTCTCAACCTACTTTTATTCTAAAAGGGTCATATGAAAAGATGGTTGCAGATCACTGTGAAGTCTAGCGAGGCTGGCACCTAAATGGCATCTATGCCATTTAGGAGAGCGTAAGAGATTTCCAGGAAGACCTGGAAATCTCTTCTCTCTCTTAACCGACTATAAGGTGGCCAGGTGGGCAGCTACAGGTACAACTTGATCAGGTGGGCGACTGGGGGTACTCCGATCATCATGCTCCCTGAGCAAAAACACCCGTCCTATCCAAAACCTTTGCGAGGCCAACGCTAACGCTGTCGATTTGGCCGAATTCTAGTCGAAGCTTGCATTGATACTTACTAATATTCTAAAGCTGAAAAGTTTGTTTGTTTGGTTGAACGCACTATTCTCAGAAACAACTGGACCGAATAAAAAAAATTTTTAGCTTTTGGTAGCCCATTTATCGAGAAAGGCTCATTCATCTGCCTAGCCTTTTCCCAACTATGTTCGGGTCGGCTTCCAGTCTAACCGGATGCAGCTGAGTAACATTATTTTACATAGAGCGACTGCCTATCTGATCTCCACAACCCAGTTACTGGATAATACCATACCCCTTGGTAAGACTGGTTGTCAGACTTTCGGGCTTCTGACGACCCAGGTCTGATGAGTAAAACATTTTGGGTGGCGGCACATTGATTGACGCGCAAATCCGAAACCATGAATTCAGCACATGCTTCTATACTTCCTAGCGTAGAGAATTTGCGAGGGATAATTACGCGTCCATATCTTTGCCACCCTGTATACATAGAATGAGTCATCGATACGACGAAGAAGACTGTACCCTGGACTATAACTTAACTAATCATTACTTGTGTGAAGACAATTCAGCTTGAAATCCAATTGGTGGACCAAAAATAAAGCTTAAGAAATTGAGTGAATACTCACGTGCTGTTAGGACCACTCAATGGGCTGTACCAAGCAAGCGTAAAAGTTGACAGCTTCAGCTTTAATCCACACTGATTCAAGAAACTCCTTTAAGATTTTTACTTTTTTCAGTAAGTTCTTAAGTCCAGTTCATCACACACTAAGTCTATTGAAATACAACCCCACTTTTATTTTCGACTTTGCAATTATATGCAAGATTGAGTGCTAACCGTTCAGCCGATCAGTGAATAATGAGGATTTATGAACATCAACTGAGCTTCCAAGGACAAGAATGACGCTACATGCTCTGACAATACTTAATTGAATGCTGTGAGAGCCGTCTTGCACATCCGTCGGCAGCAACATTGTGTGCGGTGATTACGCCAGGCGCTGGACAATTCAAGATGTCTGATCGTTCATCTCTATTTTATCGATATTCAATTAAATAGGCACAAAATCAAAATTAAATACTGTTACTTAAAGTTAACAGCAAAACTAAAACATCAAAAACAATACTACCAACAACTATGTTGGGGTCGGCTTCCAGTCTGACCGGGTGCATGTGGATAGCTGTATTTTACATGGAGCGAGTGAATGTACGTACCTGTTACCTCCGATCAACCCCTACATCTGCACTCATTTACACAGGAGCCCCTTAGCTGAATCAGCTTATAATGTCCCCACTGCTGGGACACAGGCCTCATCTCTTCGAGATCCAGTGGGCCATAATTCAACAAGTGGGCCCAGTGCGGTTTAGTAGATGTCACATGTCTTCAAATTTTCCGTTCTAGGACATGCCGATTTCCTCACGATGATTTCCCTCGCCGTTTTGAGAGCAGTGGTGGTGAAATTATTTACACAAAGTAAAGCCGGCCTGGGTTCGAACCTGCGACATACAACTTGTAATAATTGTGGCCGTTACCACTGGGCCACCGCTGCTCTGCACCAGCCCCTTACTTATATTTAATTGATTGATAAAGAGTGACAAGATTTATGAGGCGACGGAAAATAAAGAACTTAGGAAGTGGTTGATTTATGCTTGAATGTGACCCATTAACTGAAACCAACCTGTTGTTGCTGGAAACTTGAACCCTATTGAAAACTTCAAACATGCTCCCATTAAGCATGTTTAAAGCTTTTGGCAGTTTTTATCATACATTCAAGCAGCCTGTCATGTTCGAAGTCAAAGTCAAAGCATTTATTTCAAATAGGCCCAAAAAGGCACTTTTAAACGTCACCAGTTACATGAAAATAGAATTGGTTCTAATTGTCCCTTCGAAAAAGGTAGATTCGTATGGAGAAGAATGGGCAAGAAACTCCACCGTTACTCTTTTAAAATGTTTTTTCTTTTTGTATACAATATTTATATAATTATACTAGCTGACCCGACAGACGTTGTCCTGTCTCTTTGATGATTTTTGAGCACGCATTCTGTCAATTCTATGTCAATTGTCATAATTTTACATGAAAAAAGTTTACATTGTCCTATTATATTATGGTTGTTAAGTATTCTTAAATAAGTGTTCTTAAATTTTCTAATTTTACGCGCAATTTTTATTTTTTTTTCTTTCATAAGAACCTTCTCCTAACAATTACAAACACAACAAAAAAAGAAAAAGTGAAATCCGTCCAGCCGTTCACGCGTGATGGCGTGACCAAGGGAAATAGGGATTCATTTTTATATATATAGATGTGAAAACGATGCACCTAAAATAAAATTACTATACCACAACAGGTAAAAGAATTGAAAATGAAGCAATGAGATTATTACCATATATATTATGATAGATACATGGTGCTCACATACTTACAAACTTTGCACAGACAAGAATACGAATTTTCTAATACTTATAATACAAGTCAGTGTATGAGTTATAATATAGTAATCATAGAATGTAAATCAGTGTCATAGCGGAAAAAATAAATCTAAACTATACAAATAAGTTCTAACCTTAACTATAACATTAAAGGTTCAAGTTTGCTATGATATGACGCAGAACTTCGCAGACCTATCTATCTACGCTTCCCAATGCTAACAAATATACTCAGCAAGCCTGTAAAGTATTTGCAGATTTGTTAATTTGACCCTGTATTGTGTGCCAATAGTCTGTGTTCAATTTCTTATTATTTCAATAAAAAGCTACTCTTAATACTATTGAAACTACTTAGTAATTGTATTATTACTAACTAGGATACGAAATATTAACAGGTACAATGAAATTAATTATTTTAAGTAAAAAATTAACGATGGCGTGAAAGTGGAGAAGTTTTGGGACTTTTAAAAAAAAAATTACAGAAAATTATGAAAAATAGATGTATGTATACCCAGCAGTACCCTACGTTTAATCCGATTGAAAGTTAAATGTTAACGTGCGTAGTATTTATACTCCATTTGTTTAGGTAGTTAACTAAAGGTAAACAATCTTGATATGTCTTTTTATATAAAATAAATCGTATAAAAGACCAACAAATATTATTTAAATTAAGTTACTTACCTGACATCGGTTTAAGTAAATACCTAATTGTAAACATTTTTAGATTCAATTTTTAGACAGTTTTTTAGATAAAAGACATGTTAAGATTGTTTAAATGTTTACATTTAGTTAACTACCTAAACAAATGGAGTATAGTACTTTCCGAATCGTATAAGTAAAAAAAAAAACCAGCCAAGTGCGAGTCGGACTCGCGCACCGAGGGTTCCGTACAAACCTGTATAAAGTTTAAAATTTAAAAAAATATTTTTATTACATGATGTAACTAAATATTTAGTGTTTTCGCAATTTTTTCTTTATCTGTGCTATAAGACGTTGCTTCGTACCAAATTTCAAAATTCTAGATCGACTGTAAGTACTCTTTAGGTTTTGATTCCCTTACGAGTTTCGATAATTTGCGGAAATTTGCGGCATAAACGGCTATATCTTTTGATTGCGTTAGTTTAGAAGTTTGATTTTTCACAGCTCCAGTGGACAGTAGACTTGAGTATTTGATATAAATTTCAGCTTGATACCTCCACGCGTTCCTGAGAAAAAGAGTCTTGACAGACGGACGGACGGACGGACAACAAAGTGATCCTATAAGGGTTCCGCTTTTTCCTTTTGAGCTGCGGAACCCTAATTATTACCTTAATTGTTACAGCGTAATCTTCAATTATATTCCAGCAGGACCCTCCGTTGTTTGAAGGTCTATACAATACAAATCTTATATGGTCCCGTTTAGCGGTGTATTAGTACCTTAAAAATACCTTAGTTTAATTTTAAAATCACGATTATTTCATGAGGAATGCACCTGCAAAACTTTTGTCAAGCCAGCAGGAACCTATTTTGTTTTGAGGCTTTCAGTCCAGACAGTCATATTTTCTTATAAGCATTTCATTAGTACTTTCCAAATAACCTTAGGTTTAATTCAAAAAGTTTGTATTTTAGCTGAAAATTTGTTTTATAAAACTTTTTGTACTTTTTCAGCAGACCAACGACGTCTCGTTTGGTCGATGTATGAGCTTTCACAGCTTTTAGTAGGTATGGTGGTGTTAATCAAAGAAAGATAGTATATGTAGGTACATCATTTATTATTATTTCAAATTTTTTACCGATTTTTTTTCATTTTATACACGAAGTAAATCAAAACCTTTATGGTACAACTAGCTTCTGCCCGCGTTTTCATCCGCGTCAAATCGCCTGCCCCTGCGCGGTCTTCATATTATTGACGTTTTTAGGGTTCCGTTGCCAAATGGCAAAAAACGGAACCCTTATAGATTCGTCATGTCTGTAAACTTGATAAGTAGATGTATTCTGTAAACCGCATTAAGATTTTCAGATTTTCACACAAAAATAGAAAAAAAACAATAATATTTGGGGTTCCCCATACATAGAACTGAAACTCAAAAAAAAAAATTTATCAAACCCATACGTGTGGGGTATCTATGGATAGGTCTTCAAAAATGATATTGAGGTTTCTAACATCATTTTTTTCTAAACTGAATAGTTTGGTTAGTGCGCGAGAGACACTTCCAAAGTGGTAAAATGTGTGTCCCACCCCCGTAACTTCTAAAATAAGGGAATGATAAAACTAAAAAAAATATAATAATATGATGTACATTACCATGTAATCTTCCACCGAAAATTGGGTTGAACGAGATCTAGTAAGTAGTTTTTTTTTTTAATACGTCATAAATCGTAAACCACAATTTACCTTTCATTCAGTCAACTCAAATATAAAAAATATTTATTTAAATTAATTTCATAAACATAAACCTTATGCATAAACCGTGAACATCTGCTGGTTTGTACGGAACCCTCGGTGCGCGAGTCCGACTCGCACATGGCCAGGTTTTTTCTTTTTGTTCGGCTCTTAACGTGATCATATATAGTCTATAGCGTTCCTTGATAAATGAGATAACAAACACTAACAGTAGTTTCCGAGATCAGTACGTTAAACCAAACAAAATCTTCAGCTTTATAATATGTATGTCGATTTTATTACAATTAAAAGCAATATAGGGAGCTAACCTTAAAAGATAGACAAATGCGATCGCAGACTTTTTTGTAGAACTTTTAAAGAGTAACAATTCCGTCATACATTATTGTCGCGTTACTTCAACCGTTTACGCAACGCACGCAACGGAAGCTCTCAAAAGAAATAACTTTTCCCCGTTTTGCAACATTTTTCACTGTTGCTCCGCTCCTCATTGTTCGAACCGTGATGTCATTTAACGTATAACCTTTCTCAATAAAAGGATTACCAAGCAGTAAAAAAAAAAAATTAACCAGAAGTTCCTGAGATTAGCGCGTTCAACAAAACAGACAAACAAAGTCTTCAGCTTTATAATGTTAGTATAGATTACCTTTGAACTAGAATCGTGATTTTCAAGAAACACAGTACAAGTAAAAAACAATCGTTCATTTGTGGTTTTATCATATAAAAATTATTTCTTTTGCAATTACAAACTTATAATTGCAGTTGGAGATTGACCGCGACGTAGGTATATCAATGAGAGCAGTGGTGGCTGGTGGCCCAGTGGATATAACCGCAACTTACCAGTTCAGGTTGTCGGTTCGAACCCAGACAGGCGCTATACTTTGTGTAAATTATTTCATCGCTACTGCTCTCAAAACGGTGAAAACGGAATTATGTGTTAGAAAAACCGACTTCAAAAAAAAAAAAATAACACTACAAAGAGAAAAATTTAATTTCAATGTCGTTTTTGGCACCAAATATAGAGATTAGAGTAGTTTTAGTTATATTCCACTTTGCAGTGTTTTTTGAACGCCTCTTGTTTTTATTTTGAACCTACTTTCTTATTTATTGTTTTCACATTTTTCTACCTTCACTTTAATTAACCCTTCACCAATTCGTATACCACTACTTCCTACGTAATTAACAGTTACAGAAAGTTAGAATAGGTACCGTCAAGATACACAAACTGGACCAATAGGTACCTACTAAGGAAACAAATGCAAAAACCTCTCAAGCAATGTTGATAAAATGTGTATGACCCACCCCTGAGGCAAACAGATTTACAATTCGACGTCCCCGGGGAATAAACTGGTAATCGCAAAAATCAAATTTTACAGGAAAAATGATTTAGTGTTTTTGGGGTATATCTCTTCAACAAAAGGTAATTTTGACAACATTGTTATATTACGGAAAAACTATTTTTTAACCGAAAAGTTTAAAGTATTAAGTGTAACTATTAAAGGAGACGGATACGCTTTCATACAATCTTGGGCCTGGATGTAAAAAGATGAAATTGGTGTCTATTGATAGGTACTATATTATTAAACAATCACTGAAAATTTTGCAGGTTTTGGCAATCTGAGAACCGAGTTAAATAAGATTTAGGAAAAGTGAGGTTACGTAACAATCTACACATAACAGCTGATTTTTGAAGTGCGATTCTCAATCTTTAAAATACAGTTGGGGTGTTAAATATAAAGAATATAATTATAATTCATCATCATCATCATTTCAGCCGAAAGACGTTCACTGCTGGTCATAAGTCTTCCCCGATTCGGGGGGGTTTGCCATAATCGTAACGCTTAGCAGGCGGGTTGGCGATCGCAGTGTGGTCGCAAAATGTACAGAGAACGCTGTTGCCAATTCTAAGTCCCTTAGTCGCCTCTTACGACACCCACAGGAAGAAATAGGGTGGTGCTATTCTTTACTATTCTCTCTATTCTTAATCATTATATAAGTATTTGTAGAAGGGCTGGTGGCTAAGTAATAACAGCCGCACGGGTTAACCGATCAGGTTAAGCTACGCTTGCCGCGGTTGGTCCGTGGATGGGTGACCATCTTTACATACCAAGACCCTTCCGTGCCTCGGAAAGCATGTTAAGCCGTTGGTCCCAGCTATCTTTCGTAGATCTTAGACAGTCGTTACGGGTCATCAGAAGCCCAGTCTGACAACCAGTCTTACCAAGGGATATCATATTACCCAGTAACTGGATTGTGGAACTCAGATAGGCAGTCACTCCGTGTAAAATACTGGTACCCAGCTGCATCCGGTTAGACAGGACGCCGACCTCAATATAATTGGGGATTTATATTTCTAGAGTGAGGGAGAGAAAATAAAAATGTTCTTTACTAATACCGGATGACATTTTTTACCGTCTCGACCTTCATATGGTGTGTTGTGTAACTAGAATAGAAGGCAGGAAGGCCTTCAGATTCATCGTAGGTGACTAAAGGAGCGCGGGACGCGGGTGGACAGGGATGCGTGTGCGGCTCGTGCGCCTGCGAAAGATCAATGAGGCCGCCTATCAGCCGGCTTCAAAGGGTAGGACCGCGCTCCGAAATCAATGATACATGCCGCGCATTGAGTAGGGTGTGTATGATTTGAGTTTCGATAGATTTAAATATTATTATTTTTTGTTTTTTTTTTCCAAATTTCTATTTTTGTTGTTCTAGTATGAAAATGTTACTTTAAATGTGTAGTATTTATTGCTAGATCAATTTAATTACATGTTATTCAAAAATAAAAATAATAAAAATTTCTATGCCAAAAGCTTCTACTCCGTTCACCTATTACCCCCATTTTTTTTCAAGACGCTAAAAAAAGTCACCCAGTATATTTTATTTATCTTCAATTATGATTAAATTGTCATCTAGAAACTGTGCAGGTGGTACTATATTATCTTGGTACATAGCCCAACTAAGGTACCATATTATTTTCATAACAAGAGGTGGTCTTTGATCCAACTACCAGCAAGCTTGGCAAACATGGTCACTGCATTTTACCTGAAAGATGTAAAAAATGGTTAATAACAGATAACATGATTAACTTTAAAAAAATCTTGGTCCGATAGTTACTTAGTTCTATATAATGTATCTACATGGGCCTTTTAAATGTTTACCTATACTTTATTATATTAATTAATACCGAACCACCTGCTAAATAACTCAAATATTATGTTCACTGATAACATGTGTGATTATTGGAGAGCGAGGAATACTGTCCTACCGTGATACAGTTTATACTATGTAGTACTGAGGTCAGTGTGAATTACTATCTAACAACCAAACAACTATTTACGTTTGATATGAGATCTTATTTGTTTGTTTTTTATATGTACATATAACTCATTGTACCTAAGGTTGTTATTGTGCTACTAGAAATAAGAACGTTTCCCCTAAAACGACCCACTGACCTTTTATTTTTTATTATTATTTTGTTAGTATAATGGTGAAGGAAAAAATATTGTAAAGATTGCAAGCCAGCGTGGTAGACGTTGGTGAGGTAAACAAGAAGTGAGTAAGTACTTACAGATTGTGGTGTACGCCATTGACGAATTACTGCTAATATCATTTCGTCATCCAAATCTCGACGATCTGTTGTATTAGGTACAGCGATTAGTCGCTATGCGACAATTTACACAACGATCCATGGTGTTGCTTTCCAATCGGTAGGCTGCTTCCAATCGGAGTTTTCCGTGTCGGGTATGGTAGCAAGGCAAGGGTCATACAAAAAGGTAGCTCCGAAGTCCGTAGAATGAAAGCAGGGGTTGAGGAAACATCAATAAAACTATGGGTGAAAACACGATACGCACATGCAATAAACAATATGAAATGAGTGAGTGTCAGCGTTATGTCATGCATGTCATGTCAGAGTTAGCACAGACTAAACATACATTAATCGATTAACAAACATGGATCAATTTATGTTAATTATATAAATATTTAATTGGTTTAAGCTGTGCAGTGTGTTATTTCTAATAGATTTAATTATTTTATTTGAATTAATCATCTGGTGAAGGCATCTTCTTAAATAGTATGAACGTTAATCGATTATAATTTAATCGATATTCCATTTACTTGGGAACCTTAACTTAATTTTAGGATTTCTCATTTTCCAGATTGTAAATTGAGTTGATATTTCAGATTTTCATATAGAAAAATATAAGCTTTTTTTAAACCATTTCTCCACTTATTACATTTTGGCCCAGAAATGCCCGTCTCCTTTACACAGAATTAGTTATTCACCAAAATACATATTACCGAAAATGGTTTCATACAATTTTTAGGGTATTGATATCTTACGATCCGGACTTTTCAATATTATTCCGGTAATGTTAGCTTACCGAATTATTCTTGTAAATTTCTTAAAAATCATAGGCACAATATTACTTTACTGGATTATTAACCGTGTTTTTTTATTACAGAGAGAGATTGTAATGTTCAGTTACCGACTTTTTATAGGAAAATTTTAAATAACCATAAAAGGGTAAAGTAGTGTAACCCGTATTTTATAGAAAAATTTTGGTAGTCATATTATCGTAATCATTAAAAACCGATTATGTAAAATAAATTTTTCGTCGGTATCTTCGAGGGAATAATTAAAGAAAACTCACAAAATGTATTATAATTATAACGTTTATTGGGAACAAAGTTCTTATTGAGATCACAAATTACAATCAGTAAAAGTATAAAGAAGTAGCCAAGTAAAAACATTAATAACTATAGGATAACTAGATACTAAACTTAAATTTGCAAATTGCTTTTCTTTATTGTACTGGACAGCATCAATTGTAGAACTATGTTCATTATTTATTTTATAAATGGTGAAATGGTATGGTATGGTATGGTATGGTAGAAGCGATGAAATCGCTGTTTGTTAAAAGTAGCGATAAATTAGAAATAGTGGATGGAGTATCAATTGTTTTTGAGGTGTTCAAAATTCTATCTATGCATTGGGAATCTCCGCTATGACCCAAAAACGTACTTGACGCTATTGACTGCAATCCTTTCTGAACAATCTGGAGAAAAATCTGCATCACTCACATCTCTATCACAATCAGCGTATTTTTCTTTGGTAGATCTGAAATCAAAATAATATTATTGAATAAATAATTGCCAAAAATTCTAAACAAAAACTCAAAAGATTTTGAAAAAAAAAATACTATAAAACAGTTGGGAGCTTGGGAGCAAACAGATATTTTAAATATAAAAAAATAGTAAACCCTTTAAATTGGCGTCGCGATAATGATAAGAATACAATAAGCTGGTGTGATGTAAATATATTTTTTTTTGTATCACAACAGGACAACATTTTCTTTAAAAATGTATACGTACGTAATATTATTAAGAATTATATTCGCACATACCTCGTAAATTATAATCACTTATTGTTTGGATGGACAGTGATTCTACAGATTTGCTCTCTTGCACGATATTAGCACAGTTCCTCTTTGAAGAAAGTCCAGAACTTGAAAACACATCTATATTAATATTATAAAGAGGAAAGATTTAGGCTCCGAAACTAGTGAACCGATTTGAAAAATTCTTTCACTGTTGGGAAGCTACACTATCCCCGGGTGGTATAGGCTATATTATATTTTCAAAATCCGTATATCCGATCCGATCCGTAAGGAAAATCACGCGAACGAATTCGCGGGGAGAGTGCTAGTTAAGTATAGTTAGGTTGACGGCACAGTTAGCGCCGTAGTTAAGCAATTGGCTCCTGCGCTCCGTGTCGCGGGTGCGATTCCCACACGGAACACATGTATTTGTATGACCTACAGATAGTTGTTCCGGTCTGGCTGTTTGTGTATGTAAGTTTGTAAACGCACCCGCGATACAAATGAAATTCCTAGCGTGGGGCAACGTTTAAAAAAAGATATTAACTTAACTAGGTAATAGCATCCCGTTTTTTCCCTGAAAGGGTAAAGTAGAACAGTATCACACTAAATTCTCGCCAAGTATGTAATGGTACGGGGCGACCCTATTGTCATAACAATGTGTACAATTCCTTACTTCGGGCAAATACTGAGTTTTTTTCAAAAAGCCCAATATCGTTTTATACGACCCGGGAATTGAACCCGAGACCTCTTGCACAAAGTAGTACAACTGCTTCCTGCAATCTTACTGTGTGCGATATTCGAACACGCAACACGCAGGGCAGCAGTTAAATCGCTGAGTTAGTGGGCTAAAACGTTAATCAAAATATAACAGATACCTATCTATCCTTTAATTAAAATTAATACCGCTACTAATGCCAACGAATGTACATAATTATAAACTTAATACAATTAATACTTACTTGTTGCAACCTGATCGTCCGTATCGTCAATCATCAACAACATTCTTCTCACTCGAGGCTTTTTCAAAGTACGATCTTGTTTCGATGCCATAACACTTATTTTCTTTAGATAATAAAATATAATAATAACACGATGTAAGACGCTAAACTTTGCAACAAAAATCACGCACAATAGCTTTTACATTAATAACGTCATGTCACTTTAAAACAGCTAATACACTAACCCTCGTGATTCACGTAAACAAACAATTAGCGCGTACGCAATAATCAGCATGCGTAGCATGACCACCGTAGAAAGGGGTTTTGTTGCCGGAGGAATAGACAAAATTACAGATTGTAGAAAGATTTAATCTTTCTACAATCTGTAATTTTTGACAGAATTAAAGATTGTAGAAATTATTTGTACCGTTTTATGCTAGCGTAGCATGACATTTCTATCTCGTTTCTACCAAGAATAGACAAAGTTCTTTCTATGGTGGTCATGCTACGCCTGCTGTCGCAGTTTATTTCCGTGTTAAGAAAGAGATGCACTGACCATCGCGGATCCCGCATGTTAGTATTAGTGTGCGTAATGTGCGTTACATGTAGAAACGCGTTCTTGACTTGCCCAGACCGAGCAAGTTACCGCCAATACGCATAGTAGGTGTAAATGTATGTCCCGGATGATACCTGTAACAGTGCATTACCGAAAATGTATACCACAAAATTTACGATAGTAAACCTGTAATCGCTTTAACCAGAAATTTTGCTGAAATATTTTACAGTAATATTTCTTTACCGAAATGTAGCCACAGAATTTAATTTGTAATAATGTATTTCGTTATTTTTCTAGTAAATAAAAAATGGGAAATTTTCCAAAGAACAAAAGTGTTATTAGGAAAAACGTTGGAAATTATCGCAGAAAAAATTTGAAAAAAATTGCATATGTGTATCTCGACCCATAGATACCGTAAATGGTATAACAGTAAAAAGTCAGTAATAGCATAATACAGGTTTATTCCTTGGGGGCGTCGAATTAAACAAGAATTCTCAAAATTTATGTAAAATTGCCAAGATATCGCAAAACATACCTACTTATATACATAAAAAAGATACAGACGAATTGAGAACCTCTTCTTTTTGAAGTTGGTTAATAATAACTTCCATCATAAGGTTTCATCTCATTTAAAACAACTCTTTAAAAAAATTGAATAGGTAGTTATGTACCAACAGTTTTACTTACTATGATGAAGTCGGTTAAAAAAGAAGGAAAGGCAAATCGAAGAAAGAATAATATTATTGTTTGAATGTATGTAATTGAAAAACCCTCCACAATTTGGGTAAAATATTATCCTCGATTGCCAAATTACAAACATCTAGGTGTTACAATTAGAATTTCGGGGTTAATTCACTAGGTATTCAAATAATCGAATAAAAACCTAAAATCCAAATCATTCTTCAATTCTATCATCTATTTATTTATTAGTCATACGCTTTATCTCATTTCATTCAAACAACTTAAATCAGATACTTTTGAAACAGACTACTTTCCCCTCTCAGGGCCCGTTTCAATTTTCCACTCTGCCAGAAAAATGTACACAACGCCATCTGGCCGTAACCACAACCAACTAGTTCAGGTAACCCCACGGCACTCAAAGAAAGAAACATTCGTTCTTTTAGCGCGAAACCCGATACGGAAAGTAAAACAAACAAATAACATGGTTTTACAATGAGTTTCGGTAGTCAACCATGTAAATTTAAGTTAGATGATTTCCTTAAAATACTCAGTGCAGTAGGAAAAGCTCAAAGGAAGAAGTGATTGTACTTTTTGCCAAGTCTAAAGTTGGTACAAGGTGGCAGCACCATTGCACAAACTTCGAAATTTTCCTTCAGTGGCGTAAACATATTTAGCACACGAATTACTTGATGAGTAATTTATTTATTACCATGTTGTACACTTACTTATAATTATATCTGACGCAGATCTTGATGATGAAGTAATAAATGCAAGAACAGTGGTTTAAATCTTGATCTTTTTCTAATCTGTAGCACTGTGAAATATAAGGAATCAGTCATTCTTTTCATTCTAGTTTTCGTTCTGTCGTTCAACAATTCAATCAAACAGAACGTCAAAAATGTCCACACGTTCACGTTTATAAATATTAAAAAGTGCTATTTGTTTAATTTAAACTTAATTTGTGTGTTATTTTTTTTATTATTGTTTTCATATTATGTTACGCCGTTAAGCATTATCAAATGCAAGTGGAACGTCGTCCTAGCGTATTGAGCCAGTTAGAGTATGAGGACGGCAAAAACGACAAAATAAACTTGATGACCACTAAAATGATGGAGACGCGTTACTACGAGGGTTGTGGACGAGAGGGGCCTATCAGGTGCATATTCCTCGGTGAATTCCATCCAGTGGCGGGCCCCAAAATCTCGTGTCAGGTATGACTCACTTTATTAAAGGTCAAATTACATTTTTTTCAGTTTATATTGTCCAATTTTCAATGCACGGCTCATATTTGATGAGTGCGCATAAGTAGTGCAAGGTATGCACACACGCATAGACAGTACATCGTGCTCGGTGGAATATTGATCCAGTGGCTGTGTACCTGCAGATACCTAGCTACCTGTACGTATGTGGTGCGTCTAGACAGTGCTATAGTACTTGTGTATACGCGTGCGGCACCCCCCTGTCTAGACAGCGGACAGTACAAACGAAGTTGGGGTGAAGCTTGCACACAGTAGGCTCCACCCCTGTCTGTTCATAACGCTCTCAGCCAGCGAGCAGTTATCATGTGTCCACTCAATAAAATAGTTCCATCTAAATTTTGTTCATAGTTCCCTGAAGACTACATTTCCAAGGAAGTGTTTGATTCCATCAGTGCATACATCATTCCAAAACCACAAATCCAGAAATGCACAATGACTATGTAAGTACCTTTCACACATTATTGTAAAATTAACGTTGTTCAATTTTCTGATACAAAAGTTCAATCAGTGATTTATACTCGAGTGAAATCTAATGATTGTTTCGAGATAATTTATAAATCTCAAGATTACTTATATGGTGTGAAATTTGAAGATTGCTGACTTAAATATTTTAAAGATTCAAAAATTTTGTAAAGTTTTATAACTTGCTGTCTTTATTACAAATACTAATTCTTTATTATTTTTCAGCAATGCCCTCGGTCACAAGATTGTGGGCTACCCAATACGGATTGACAACCCCAGATATGAGAGAAATGTCTACTTATTCAACCTCTGCTTCGTGTGCGACAGCTGGTCCAAGACGGTGCAGTACGAGCCTGTTGTCAAGAAACTCGGAGAACATCTGGTAAGAAATTTACTACTAAGTCGCATTTTAGGTGTCTCGTGCCAACCAGCAGGCCAACATTATCATTCAGTAAGTACTTGGTATTCACAGGTCTCAAACAGGTCCTACTTCTTTTGGGAGACAACGGCAAGGTGCCAGCGAGTCAGCCAGCAAGATCAATGAGTACTTTGTCTAAAATTTTTTTTTTTTTTTAATTCTATCATTTAATATCTGTCTCAGTACAAATTAGAGTTTTAGATCTAAGCAAAAAGCAGTATCTTGTAGGAGTCGTCATATTTTCATTCTTAAATAGGGTAAAAATACTCTTTCAAATATACAATTGTCAATACAATTGCAATGGTCAATTGACAATATATATATGTCTTGTCACATCATCCTACTAAATTCCCCAAAAATTATGGATCAAAATGGCCATTAATATCATGATAGGCTTATACAAATAATGCTATTGTAGACAGCAGACATGTGCTCATATGAACAAGCCCATGTCGGCCTGGCCTGACAATCCAAATATTGTAATTAATAAATGGACAAAAGTACTAAATGCAGATAATAAAATATATCTTAGGACAACCAACACAAGAAGCAAAACCCCAAACTAGGCAGAGCCTGTACTATGGTAACCAAACAATTGATAAATATACTTATATATTTCTAAATACATACATATTATAGATAAATTACACCCAGACACAGAACAAATGATTGTGCTCATCACACAAAGATTTGTCCTGGGTATAAATAAATCGATAGATAGTATCTTAACACATAGCAAAAGATTATGTTGAAGACATTACTCATTTCTGAGACTAATCTAATCAACAACATTTTCCAAACCTATTCTTCTATAAAAGTCATTTCTAAGAAATCTGATCTGCATTAACAAAGCTAGAGTTAGACAGGACCTTGACCCTAGCGTTTAATTCGACGTTTCGACGAATTCTCCTGCTAGCGCCATACGCCGCTACTTATTAGTGAGAGAATTTTCGGAATTGCATCAGTAGATCGAAAGATTACCCTCATTATGCAATCTCAAACATATTTATAATGAACAATTTCCTAAGTAAAATATGTCTGATGAATAATTATAACGCTACCCTTGAACGGGGCGTAAGTTTACGACCATATGTCGAGTCGCGTCCGAAATGGCCGGCCGGACATGAATCGGAAACCATGTGGTAATTTACGCATGTACGAGCAAGGCATTGCTTCATGTAGCAATGAATGCTGACTTGACTTGGTTTCTAATACTGCCGTATTATTTATGCTGTTTACATATTTTGAGAATATGTAGTTTTACTTAGTTTAGTTTACATAGAAAAAATGTACTTTAACAGACGATAATGGAGGAAGAGACTCGATTCGTCTCGAGCGGATCGAGTAAGCTGCCGACATTACTGGCGCATCTTCTCCACGACCTTAACACCCACCGGAAAGCCACGCTTGTCGGTAAGTACTACACGTGGCCATCTCCGGCCTGCAGCCTGCGGCGCAGTACGTCCGCCATTTCCGAATACAAACATCTGTAAATGTATCCACATACCTCAAAGTCACCCCAGCCAGACAGACAGGGGGACTGCATAGGATCGATCGATTTAATAATGAGTGCGAGCGAGACCTCAATAAAGGGGGAACCGAATATACCTAGCTTTGAAATTGGTACTCTCCAAAATATAACGGGAAGGTAATCATTTTGGGGTGAGGGATGGCTAGGGTGGGTGGTTGTCTGCAGTCCACCTATAGTTAGTTATGCACATGTGATAATGCGACACTGCGCAATTCTCGATGCATCGATCTGGTGATGTCTAGACAGATCTGATTGAATTTGAGTATGGCGTGTTACTGCGGGGGTTGCTACGTAGGTTTCATTACGGACGATGTTTCGTGTTTGCGTTGAGAGGAAGTAGTGTTTTTTTAAATGGTGTTTATTAATATTATCTGGTGAGGGACGATCATTGAATGTAGTTAGCAGCTTCTTAGGCTAGCCATGCTTTTCATTATGAACGATGTTTCATACATTTACAACTTAAGGAAGTTTATAGGGGTTGTCACGTCTTTTTTATTGAGGATTCGTAGGTAATTTCTTTTGGAGAGGGTCTTTCGTCGAGTGCAATCGTTTAGCTGTTCTTTTAATTACTCACGAACGATGTTTTATTCCTTCATCTTCTATCTTTAGGATGCTTAGGTGTGAATGAAGATTAGTAGTTTTCCTTGGAGAAGGTGTATCGTCGGAAGCAATCGTTTAGCATTTAATTATTTGAGTATTCCGGTGTAGCTTTGCTTCCAATTACAAGCGATATTACATTCATTTTAAGATGGCCTTAAGAGTAGTTAAGATTGTTTAATGAAGATTATTAGGGAATTTCTTCTGGAGAAGGATCATCGTCGAGTGCTTACGTTAATCCGTTCTTTTAATTACTAACAACGATGTTTTGTTAGTTCATTTTCTATCTTTAGGATGCGTAGGTGTAGTCACAGTTTTAAAAAACAATGAGTTGTAGCAGTTATCTTTGTAAACGGAGCATCGTCGGATTCAATCGTTTAGCATGTAACGATATGGGTATTCCGGGGTAGTTTTGCTTTTAATTACAAACGATTTTATAATACATTAATTGTAGAATACTCATAACAGTAGTTATGATGCTTTTATGGAGATTAGGGAGTTTCTTCTGGATAGGGACTTTCGTCGAGTGCAATCGTTTAGCTGTTCTTTTAATTACTCCCGAACTATGTTTTATTATTTCATTTTCTATCTTTAGGATGCGTTTAGCTGTAGTTAGTTTTTTCAAATGAGGATTAGTAGTTTTCTTTGGAGAAGGAGTATCATCGATTGCAATCGTTTAGCATTTAAAAAATGTTAGTATCCCGGGTAGCTGTACTGTTAATTAATGTTCGTTTATTCGTTCCTTTTGAGATACGCATAAGAGCTCCCAAAGACAGGTGCGACGCCACGTGGCGACGCGATTGAGGTAACACAAATTCCATAAATAGGTACCTAGCTAATTTGTTTTGTAGAGGGGACCATCATCGGATGCAATAGTTTAGCTGTGCTGTTAATTACCAAAGATCGAAGTTTTCTTCGTATTATACCTTTAGGATGAGTATAGGTGTTGGATGCTGAGCAGAGCGAATATTAATGTCTAAATATTAGGAGTTTAAAGAAGCTGCATACAACATGAGTAAGCCACGGGTCGGTTTGAGGATTTGGAATAATTTCCTTGTTGTTATAATCAAGCATTACTAGCACTGTCATAGGGAAATAGTACTTACTAAAGGTATACATATAAAATAGATCAAATTTATACCATCGAGGAATTGTATTCGGGAAAATTTCATTCACGGAAGTATATTTCGAGACATTTTCCGCAATGAAGTTGTGAGACCCGCTAATAGGTGTTATGTGTGCGTTAAAGATTGCGAAGCGATGTTTTATTGTTATTGATTACCAGCTAGTTGCATCTTGTTATTGATTCATTACGCACATCGACGTATTTACGCTTCGGAGTTAACAAACATCGTTGTTTATTAATCCTTGTAATTGTAATTTTCATTGATTCTTATTGTTTTGCATCTGATTCATTGTTTTGATTCGGAAATCAGAAATAACCGATGTCGTCGACCGCTGTAATTGGAGACGAATTGACTAATAAAAATCAGTGGAATTGGTTAGTTATTACGTTTTAGAGGTCATGTACCTATTCCTTTAACGGGGCATAAAATACTTCTCAATTGCGTGACAAACAAGGCTGATTAAATAAACATGTTAAGGTTAATGTTCATTAATTATTACGTTAATACAATAATTTGCGTAAAATTGTAATTAGGTTGTAGGGACGTGCATCGCAATTTGTTACGGTGTAAGCAGCTTGTCCCTTTCTACTGTCTGCGACAAAGGCCTCCACTCTGTGGGAGGGAGTGGGGTGTTAAATCCACCACTTGGGCCCTGTGCGGGCAGGTGTGTGAATATTTGGTTGGACATACAGGTTTCCTCACCGTGATTACCTTCACCGTTTTGAGAGCTCTCGTGATGAAATTAAATACACATAGTAAATAAAGTGTCTGTCTGGGTTGAAACTCACGGCCCGCAAATCGTAAGTCGGGCCGATACCAATGATATTGTAATTATAACACATGCCTACAACGTGTAACGAAGAACGGAGCGCTAACAATTAAATTCCCTTCATTGTTTTTTTTTTTTTAATAAAATCATGACAATTTTATGACAATTTTTTTCTTAACTAGCTTATACTCGAGATTTTATGAGACAGGGTCATCTACGCACAACCCTTTAGTAACCATGGATTCAGTACGTAAATCGTAACCCCTACGTTGTATTTTTTCGTCGGTTATTAATAAAATAATCACCTGTGCCATCATACATTTTGACCACGTGGTAGGTACTGTAGTTTTGATTTTTTAGGTTTCCGTACCACAGTCAGCAAAACGGAACCCTTATAGGATCACTTTGTTGTCCGTCTGTCCGTATGTCCAGACACTTTTATCAAAAAAATTGGCAGTTGTAGTGCAAATAAAGGAAAATTCTGATAACTGTAAATTTCTAGTTACATCGCAAAATAATTACTTTTTGTGCGATTATAAACTGACTTGCATTTGGTAAACTAACCGCGACCTATGTCGATGTATGGGGACAACAGTTTTTCAACGGCAATGTTAACTTTATCCCGCAAGTCTGGGGTCATTTTGTGTGCGAGTCCGACTCTCACTTTGCCGGTTTTGTATCTATATATATAGACGTTGATACAGCTCGATTAGTCTATTTTAGTTATTTTCATAGCATAATGTCCTACGGCATTCTGCTGTGGGGCAAAGCCGCGGACATTCAAAATATTTTTGTTCTTCAAAAACGAGCTGTTCGACCGATTTACCAACTAGGTGCGAGAGTTTCTCTGAGAGATTTCTTTAAAGATATTGGTATTCTTACGGTGGCATCACAATTCATCTTCGCCAACATCTTATATATTAGGCAAAATATACACCTGTACACTAAAAACAGTGATATTCATAATATTAATACTAGAAGTAGGAATAAACTACGTGCTCCCTTTCACCGGCTTCATAAGGTTCATAATTCTTTTGTTGGTCTTGGTATTACCTTTTATAACAAGCTTCCCTCTACTTTGCTAGATTTGCAGTTTAATGAGTTTAAAGCTAAAGTAAAATCCAACCTTTGTTCAAAGGCATACTATTCTATCAACGACTACTTAAACGATAAGAATAGTTGGTCGCTGTGATCAACTCAAGACAATGTTTATGTTCTTTCAATCCAGAATTAGTCTTCCTACTGAAAGTTTATATGGGTAGTTCATATAATTGTTTTTTTTTTTTTTTGTTTTTATTTAACTGCTTTTGTTAGTTTATTTTCTTTTCATTTCATTTATTGTGTATATGTATCATTTGCATCGTATATGTAAGCGGGCACGCCCTTTATGCCTGGAGGCTTTATTAAGGTTTTAAGTTCTGTTTTCGATTTTGTTTTATTATTTATTTCAGCTTGAGTTTAGTTTTCAATGTTTTGTTGGTATATTGGCGTGTGCTAGTTGACATATGGCGAATAATATATGTTTTGTTTTATAATATTAATAACTTACACAATACTGTATAGAATCAAGTTCTTCTAACTTAACAGACAGCTGTGCTGCTGGGGAGTTTGTTCCGCCACTTCTTCTTCCCAGCTAAAGCACTAGGAAGTGTCGAAGGGCGGGCGTTTTGGGGGGACTGTCTCATGTAACTTTGACGTTCAAAAAGTGCTGACTCTCAGCCTAGTTTGAATAAATGACTTTTGATTTTGATTTTGATTTTGATCGACGCAATATTATTACATTAGAGAGTCTAGTATTACGTGCTGAATTCATGGTAATCACTTCGTATAAAATATTGCCAGTAACTTCTTAGTTGGCAGCTAAACCCTTTTTGGTTTATTTTATGGTTTTCAGTTACTACACGTTGTAAGTAAAAATATTATAGCTAACACAAACAGGGAATGCCGTATGGTTCCAAGTTCCAATTTCCCCAAAATGCTTTTTCATACATTCATTCCTAACGTCCCCAAAATATAAAAGTTCTCACTTGACCAATCTTCATTTAGGCTATGTTGGTAGCACATTTTTATTGTAAGAGTAAAAGAAAAACATATAACACTGCTTCTCGATACAATAACAATTATATCATTTGAAATACACATTGAAACTAAACTTTTAAGCTTTGGTGTATTTATAATAGGTCTTTACCTATGAAAATGCCGTTTTGTATGAAAAAAATTAAACGAATTTTTTTCATGTATTTTTTATTTGTATTAATCGAAATAATCACCCATGCAATCAATGCATCTTTGCCAACGCAGTGGCAGATTATTGATGCCCTTCTTAAAAAAATCAGCTGGACGGGAGGCAACAAATTCTTCAAAGGCATTTTGTATTGCCTCTCGGGTATTGAATTTTTTTCCCGCCAAGAAGTTATCCAAATTCTGGAAAAAGTAGTAGTCTGTAGGCGCAAGGTCTGGTGAGTAGGGCGGATGACGGAGAGCTTCCAACCCCAGTTCTTGCAACTTGGAGACCGTCTGCTGTGCAGTATGAGGTCGCGCGTTGTCGTGCAGGAGCAGCGGAGACGAGCGATTGACCAATGCTGGTTGGAGATGTGCCAGCTTCTCCATCATTGAGTTCAGTTCTTCACAGTACACATCTGCAGTAATGCTCACCCCGTTTGGTAAGAAGCTGTGATGAATCGCACCGGCGCTAGACCACCAAACAGTGACCATCACTTTTCTAGGGGTAAGTTTTCGTTTAGGGCATTGTTTAGGTGCTGAACCAGGATCCACCCAACTTGCTGAGCGCTTGCGGTTATCAAACAGAATCCATTTTTCATCGCAGGTAACAATGCGGTTCAAAATTCCTTCATTTGTGTGTCTGTTCAGCAGTGCAAGGCACGTCTCGACGCGTACTTCGCGCTGGCGATCATTGAGTTCGTGGGGCACCCATTTGTCAAGCTTTTTTACCTTGCCAATTTGACGCAAATGGACCAATATTGTTTTGACGCTAACGTCGAAAGCTGCTGCTAATTCAGCCGTAGATTGTGTATCATCAGCTTCCACAATCGCCTTTAATTCTTCATTGTCGACCAAAGTCTTCGGACGACCGCGAGGTTCATTTTTCAGGTCGAAATTTCCAGAACGGAAGCGAGCAAACCAATAACAGGTGGTGCGTTGGTTTGTAGTGTTAGCTCCGTAAACGTCGTTGATGTTGCGTGCCGCTTGTGCCGCGTTGCTGCCACGACGGTACTCATATTCCATAATTACTCGAATTTTTAACGTAATCATGATGACGAATAAGATTGGAACGCGATGAAAATGTAACACTAATCAATAAACAAATGACTACTTTTGGAAAAAGAATACCATGTTTTTAAAATAAAATAAATTTGAAATTAGAATTCTTAGACAAACAAAAATTATTTTGATTTGAAATGGCCAGTACTACAGAACGGCAATTTCATAGGTAAAGACCTAATATTATGGTTTGAGTTCCATCATGCAAGAACTGATGAAGAATCTTTTAAGTAACATGCTGGCAAGGTACCAATAAAATTAAAAAATCGACGTCTTTTGGAATTCATTCATTTGGTCAAGACGTTTAATTGACATGGAGCGCATAGGTTTTTGATGAAACTTCTTTCTAGATTTTAGTAGAGAATTTTTAAATTTCCCAATATTGCGCAATACTTAATAATTCCATGATGCGGGATTACGCTGCCTTCTTCTAGACTTTTTGAGTCGTGTTCGTACCATGTGTTTAATGTAATTATTGTAGCCCATGTTAGGGTGTTGTATCTCAGGTTGTGAAATAGAGTATGTCGGGGAAGAAGACAATCTTCTAAGACGCGATGAAATTTCGTCTCTTTCAGGAATAATTAAGTACAGAACAAAGTCGTTTGTTATCTTTACTTATCATATTGTATAATGATGATAATATTTAACTAAGTCTTACTTTACAATGAAAATATTACGTTTTTACTTTATTGGTTCTTCAAGCAATACAAATGATATTAAACAAAATGTACGTAAGCATTGATTCGCCGACTGTACCACTAACGATTTCGGTCACGATAGAGTAGTACCACTTATTGTTATTAATTAAAGCTTTAGGGAAGTTGGAACTTGGGGAGATAGGGGATCACCTACATACACATCATGCCATTATTTCTTGATAGGATAGGCAGACACACTGACACTTTCATCAGATTCTTTAGAAATACACATTAAACAGTTGTTTGGAACACCCTCAATTCATATAGCTATAGTTGTACAAATCTGTGCTTAATAGGCTGCATATATTTTTTTGTTGATTTACAATAAATCAACATTTGATTCAAGTCGTAAATCAACATAATCGGAAAAAAATCATATACGGCCTCTTAACGCGCGAAAAAGCAGCTCAATACTAACGCGTTTCTGACCCAACAGAGGGGGACACAGTGATGCACCTTAAAGTGCTGGAAGTCCGCAAAGACCCACCACCTGTCTTCGACCACCACGTTCCTGTGCTCATAGCGTCCGTAGGCCTGCCCAGACCTGGGCGTCCGCGGCAGACTACACCTCCCGAGGGCTCAGAAACCATCCAGAGCCAAGAGCACCTGGACATTGATGATGAAGAACCTTTCGAGATCGACATGGAGGCTGACTGGGATTTAACTACTAGACAGGTAAGTTTCACAAGGATGTCTGACGCGCATCTCAAACTTGGATAACATGACACTTGACATCACGCCTGTATTTTGCGGCGGGTGTGGCAGCAGTGTTCCCTATTCCTAAATGGGCTGGACACGTCCACTCAATATGGCTGAAATCGCGAAAAAAAAATCTGCTGTTTCATTCAAAAGTTCAATACCTATCCGACCAAAATGTATGAAACAGCAGATTTTTTTTTTCGCGATTTCAGTTTTGGTCCCATAGTAAAAGTTGTTCATAATGATGAGTACAATGACCCCTTAAGAGGGTTTGCGTTAATTACGGGACATGTTGTATATCTATATGGATTTCACATAATCGGACCAAGATTATTACTGGACTTAAATCGATACTGTGACCTCTGAGTTTATTACCGCCATCTTCTCAAAATAGTCAGATAGGAAACGCCGCCCTCATCTATTTCTATAAATAAGATTAACGAGTAAATTTCCATAAATGTACTGAGAGAAATAATATCATTTATTATTACACCCATATTTCGCCAGTTATTTATAATTATAGGTTTATTGACGGCTTCTATATACAATTTTAGTCAGTAGACTTCCCAAGTTATTTTGTCATTCCCATGTAGGTGGAGAGGGGGAGGGAGTCGTACCTTAGATTATTGGTCCATAATAGTAGTTTTTAAAACAGTTGCGTAATGAAGGTTATCATACGGTTGTAACCTACGAGGGTTATTAAAATTAAATGAAGCTATATTTTTATATAGCTTAATTTAACTTTAATAACCCTGGTGCGCCCCGCATATTCGTTTTGTTATAAAATATAATTGATGGAAACTCCGGTGTGGGGGTGGTATTAACTACTTGGATTTGAAATCCTATGCTATGATTCTATATTAAAATTTCGGTATTGTGTTTTTATAGCATATCAACTTAAACTCATTTTGAAGTTTATAATTCGAATTTTACGATATGAGACTAGATACAGGTACTTCATTTTATTTGATACTAGCTTTTGCCAGCGGCTTCGCCCGCGTGGAGGTCGGAAAATATCCCGCGGGAACGTACTACCGGGATAAAAAGTACCCTATATGTTAATTCAGGTTATAAACTATATGTGTGCCAAATTTCATCCAAATCCGTTCAGTAGTTTTTGCGTGATAGAGGAACAAACATCCACACATCCACACATCCATACATACAAACTTTCGCGTTTATAATATTATTAGGATAGCCGATTATTTTTGCGATGCCACATCTCTTTGTTGTTAGTCGGTTGGACGGCAAGGTGTAGCGATGCGTGGGATACAAACTATTGAAGCAAGTGAGATTGTATTATGCTAACTTAGTTCATATTATCACCCCTATAATAAGAGGTATACCTATAGAAAAGTACACTCTTTCCTCTGTTATGTTAAAGTACCGTGTAATACGGGGCGGGCCTATTGACCGAGACACTGAGACTGAGACATATCGAGATTGCTATTGAGAATTTTAGTCAGCTCAATCAGTTAGCAATATGGTTAATTGAATAAAACGTTAAGTACAGTAATTACACGTTAAGTATAGTCATATATTACACACATTCACGCTTTTATTTAGGACTAACTTCTGTTCGCTACTTGGTACGCGAGAAATTTCGGATGACGATCCACCGCGTCGCTGCTCATCGCTCCTCCGCGCTGTTACGTCGTCTTCGCTTACCGTTCTTTAGGACTTTTTTCTTTTTGCCCGACTTTTGGGTCGTAGTGATAACTTTCCTTAAAAATTAGGCCGTCAAATGTAATAAGAATTTTCCAAATCCGACTTTTAGTTCCAGAGGTTAGCGCGTTCAAGCAAACAAACTCAGCTCAGTATTAGTCTGAGAAATAATTGTATAGAAAACGCTTAACTTTCGTGTCAGCTCAGACTTTTAGTTATTTAATAATGTAATTTGAACACTTTGTAAAAAGCTAATTATTTTAAAAGAGTAACCGTGGAGTTTCTTTGCGGCGTTTCTCGATAGGCAACGGCCAATTAGAACCGTGCACATAGCTTCCCATGTAGGTTTAAGTAAAAAAATCAAGTCAACATTACATAAGGCACTACCCCGCGACAACCGCCCCTCACCACTACCTAGTGCTTTAGCTGGGAAGAACAAGTGGCGCAAAAGGTAGGTAGCCAATATTTGCACGCCACACTTAGCGGGATGTGCTGATACCACTGACTCATCTTAAGACCACTGTATCATATTCTGAAAAATAAATGATTATGAATTTGAATTTACCAATAATTCCAGCTTCTCCCATACATCGACGGCTACAACCACGTGTCGAAGATCGCCACCGACACCAACGTAGAGAAGACCCTTGTGAAGTCCTGCATCCAGAACTTGGTCTACTATGGCGTGGTAGGTTCCAACACCCTCAGGTTTAATAAGAAAAAAAAAAGAAAGTTCATAACTTCAGATTCATGTAATTTATTTTATCTTCACACACCACAGGCATCATATTCATTTAGACAGGCTTAAAACTATGTGGCATTAGTTTGTAAGAGAG
Source organism: Aporophyla nigra (assembly GCA_947507805.1). Taxonomy (NCBI): domain Eukaryota; kingdom Metazoa; phylum Arthropoda; class Insecta; order Lepidoptera; family Noctuidae; genus Aporophyla; species Aporophyla nigra. The sequence goes on along the minus strand of OX382291.1, from coordinate 2,001,669 downwards.
TAGGAATACCATTATAGCAGATCACCATGTTCCCACCGCACGATATGTTGACATTATCAGTTATTTAGTAAATGTGAAGGGACAGGGCATAGCATAAAACTCGAAGATAAATTCACAGATTAAATACAATAAAACCAAAATCGAAGTATCTAAGTTAAAAAAATTGGGTGAACTATTATTTGTATGGAAATTAGCGTGTTATACTATTTTCGGTGAGTTAGTAATTCTTTAGTTGCTTTGTAATTAAATTACGGAGCCATCCTACTAGGACTCTTATTTTTAGATATTATTAGAAACTTTTTTCATTTTTCGGGAAAATTCTCATGAATCATCCGTCTGGGGAAAACTGAAGGTTATGTCGGAGTCCTACCGAGTAAAATCCCACTGTTCCTTGAACTACTATAAGTCGGTGGGTGGACGGACATGTGCATCCGCCGCACCCACGACTGGTATCAGCCGCCATGCCTAGCGAGCCCCGTCTCCCGAGTCCAGCAGACCGCATGTCCTCCCGTAATGTCGCGTAGGCGATACTGCGTGCTATTTCTTTGTTCTCGAGTGTTCGAGCGACGTTCAGTCCCGAATTCGCCGCCCACCGGCCGCTCCTTATTAGTTAGCGGAAATCCAACTACGACAACACATTATAAGCAAAAAAATTAAAAATAACTTCGTTTTCGCATCGATAAGAATAATTTTGGAATAACAAAGGAAAGCAAATTTTGTTGGTGGGGCTTTTGGATATGTTATCTTTAGTTAATAAATAAAATGTTTAGGAATGAACTCCAGCTTACTGAAAGTCTTATCAAATCTAACTCATGTTAATTAATAACAACTGATCGAGTTATCATATAAATTGACAGAACATTTATCTGCGTATAATAAATCGTAATTGGTCATTTACTAGCACTTTTTCGGCGTGGCATTTTGTCCCCTGACTAGGCGCGTCGCATCCCATCGCCCACCCGCGCTAGTGCTACGTTTATCTATACTTAGCGTTCTTTCTCACTTTTTTCTTTTATCTCGGCTCCTTCCAGACTCATTAGCTTATATTGTATATGGTTGAATATTTATTTCTTGGATTACCAGGTAACACTTCTCCCTGTGATGAAGTTCAGCAATATGTACCGTGCGACGCCTAACCTCAGCCGCTTGTTCAGTGACCCCGAGCTGCAGAAGTCCTGCCTCACCTTCCTTGGCAAAGGGAGCGATTCTAAGGATAAGGTAGTAGGGCGTTTACAGATAACTTAATAAATAAATACCAAAACTATACAGAACAATAGTTTAAGTGGTAGCAAATGTTCGAATCTCTGACAGATAATTTATTTGTGTTACAGCCAACAATCTCCGAAGTCCTAGAGATCCTATGCGCTATGCAGCAAGGCACGACCCTGCGGGCTGTGTGTGAGCGGTTCTCCACCTCAACGGGACCCACATTTGACATCCGACGGCTCGTAGTCTATGCCCAGCTGCACGGACTCATCAAATGTCTGAAAAAGTAAGTACCACATTGTCCTTAGATGGTCAGTTTTCGAAAGCTGTCGAGTAAGTGTGAGCAGAATTGGACACTTGTAAGAAACACTTATCCATAATAATAATATACGGTTAGGTAATATAACATTTTCTTTGTTTCACCAACCGGCTGCAAAAACAGCCGCCAAACAAATTAATTTATAGCAAAGCACTTGTGGACATAGGACACGACACAATCTCTACCAAGGTCCCATTTGTTTTGTCATTGTTATATTATGTAAGCGAGTCAGCTTTATCAGCACTTTTTGAACTTCAAAATTATATAAGACTATCCCCCAAAACGCGCCCTTGACCACTTCCTAGTGCTTTGCATTTCACCAAAACCTCTTAACTCAAAAATTTGCAGCAGGCACAAAGCACCTAATTCTATTGTATTGATACTGTATAGGATTTTCTTCTATTATAAGAGATAAAATGCTTAAGAGGCGACAAAAGCACTTGGTCAAAATGTGTCAATTAGGAGGTCTTGGTAGTTAACGGTCAATTTGCCATGCTTAGAGGGGATGATGAATTGAGGGCATAGTTAGACCACCACCATCATAACTCCTCAGATACCCAGTATTCCTACGCAACCCACCGCGGTCTAATGGCTTCAACAACCGCGTGGACCCCATCCTCGGGATCCGCCGCCTCTTCACCGGCCGCCACTGCGTCGACGAGATCTGCTGCATTGCACGAATCGATCTTCCGACATTAGACCAACTCATAGAAGACGACCCTAATGTAGCTTTCATCTGGAGGTAAACTGAAGACCATTGTGCTGGCGGTTGGGTGTGGTTTTTGCAGTTCGTTTAACCGTTTGGCGTTGACATTACGATTCGATACCGCTAAGTAGCGGCGTGATTAAGTATTTTTTTATGTTTTATATCATAAAATAGATTCGGACGATGTTGAATTAAAATTGGCAGTCAAAATAAATTAATAGCACTTCATTCAAAATAATTAAATTCAAAATTATAGTTAGTTACTATTCAAGAAACCAATTATTTAAAATGTTAAAGGATAATGCAACTTACTAAATGGAAACGGTTAAAATTTTTTATAGTAATTTTATTCATAGATCATATTGCAAAAAAAAAAAATATTTTATAAAATTAAAAAAAATATTTAAATTATTTTAAGAAATTCGGATAATCATCTAGTTAAAATTTCTACCGTCTTGTTAAACGAGTACTTCGCTATGTTTACACTGAGTAACAAAAAATAATAATTTAATAACATCAATTTAAATTGCTGATTTCTGTCAATTTTGGCCTGCTGAGCACGAATATATAAATAAATTTCTTGTAACACGTACCACTTTAAAGTTATGATAAATTTTAGTTCCATAAATGAAATAAGACAGTGTAAAAGTTTCAAATTAAATGTAAACTTATTTAGTCACCTGTATTTTGTATTTCAATACAAAAATAGTAGTACTAATATACTTGTACATATATTGTGAATGAAAATAATCCAGAGTGGTAATTGCGTAACTTGCTATCAGTAGGAATCGACTTCATTTTGATGATTAAACAACATTAATTACGTTATTTACGTTGTTGAGCCGACAGTAAATTCCATCAAATGGCGCGATGGATTAGAAATAATCTTCAATACGATTCAGATTCTAATAGATAGATAATATATCGAGAGATAATATATATAGAGATAATATATAAAGAGATAATATATATAGATAGATAATATATATAGATAGCTAATAAAAGATAGTGCGCTACGCAATTAGGATGCAGGTTTAGTATGTAAAATAAAAATGAGCCACGTGGTACGAAAGAAAATTACAAAAGGAAAAGTAAATATCTTGTAATTTCCTTTCATAACATTTTTCTTTTACATTCTTAAACCTGGATTATTTTTGTTCACAATATATGGACAAGTATATAGTACTACTATTTTTTGTATTGAAGTTCAAAATACAGGTGACTTAACAAGTTTATATTTGACTTTAAACTTTTACACTGTCTTATGTCATTTATGGAACAATAAATTATCATAAGTTTAAAGTGGTACGTGTTACAAAAAATGTATTTATATATTCGTGTTCAGCAGGCCAAAATAACAGAAATCAGCAATTTAAATCGATGTTATTATTATTTTTGTCACACATTGTTATTACAGTTCCACATATTGCCCATACCGTGACCCTGGCTAATATACTGGACTTCGAACAATATAGTGATTGCTTGCATGCTCCACTGTTGCTTGGCAAACAAAGTGTACCATATATAATCAACGTAAGTGTTGGAGAAGAACAGTGGAGCTTGGGAGTTGAATCTCATAGGAGTTGTCCAATAAACACAGCAACTTCGCCGCTATGATCGAATCGTTTTGTATCGCCAATCTGTCCCCGCAAGCCGAGCCAACTACTATGTTGAGATACGGTTCAAACAGACTTACCACCTTGAAATCTGACATACTATGTGGGCTTATTAGACATTAATACGGGATAGAACTCGACAGTGCGCTCGGCGAGTAGGGAGAAATCTCTATCAGGCTCCACTGTGGTTTGGCAGACAAAATGTACCATATATGAGCAACGTAAGTGTTGGAGAAACGCAGTGGAGCTCGGGAGATAGATTTCAAAAGACTCTCTGCAGTAAAACTTCACCCAATCTGTAAATAAATGTACATATCAGTGTTAGGGCGGTTTGGACCAAACTTGAGTTCCTAAATCTTGTCCTGCGAATAAAATCACTTTCTACTCTAGACGCAATTAATTCTCGGGTAAAAAAGTGAATTAATTCGCAGAATAAGACTTCCTCAAAGTTTGGTCGAATCCGCCCCTATTAATTTTAGTATACATTATATTAATATGTAAATTAAGGGTTCGATTTTTCAAACGTCAGGTAACTTTAATCTGAAGCACAAAAATGGTTATCCACCGCCACATTTGTTCTTCAGAAAAAAATATATCTTATGATTGAAAAGTCTGGCAAATACCAGTTAGCGTGCTTTAATGTTATTCCATAGATCTTTATGATATGTTATCAGCTGGCAACACTTTGCCCGTAGTTATAGGTTACGTGCGTTACGTTAGGACTAGTTCACTTTACGTTCGTATCGTTGGCATTCACGTGCTTTTACACAATGATTCGAGATGTGACCACTGTTGCTCTGTAATATATACGACTATACGGCCGCTGTCAGTCGGCTCTCGGGCAGGCTAGGCGGAAACCATGCACTTCAGGCATATACAAGGTGGCCAATTGGTGAGTATACAACTATAAATTAATATTATTTTATTACGAAAAAAATTATGGGATATTCTTCTAAAATAACATTATTCAGGCTTGGTATTTATTTTACGGTACGCACGGTCACAGATCAAGCTACACATTTCCAGTATAATTTGACTTCTCATTATACGAAAAATGTATACAATGCGAGCTCAGTTAAAACTGGAAATTTATAGGTTGATGTGTAGCCGTGTTTACATAAAGTCTTCTAAATCTCCTCCTTTTTTAAACAGTTTTTAATCGTGTTTTCAAATTTTCGCATACAGTCACAAAATCACAAATATTTTGTTTCTTATTCAAGATTGACACGTCAATTTAGGTTACCCCACAGAAAAGATGTCAGGACGTGTCATTAAATCTTCAGTATTCAAAATGGTATCTTAATTATTTGTTATAAAAATTGGGTATTTTTTAAAATTATTTTTAGAACTTCAGGATAAAATTACTTAAATTATTTCAGTAGTCATGGTCTTATAGACTGTGGATAGAGAATTTGACGCGTTTTAACTTAAATAGTAAACACCAAACTCCTGTAAAATTTGGCTTTAAATCAGAATGGGGTCCAAAAACGTTGTATACCTCTGAATTGGCCTCCCTGTAATCAACAACTGCGTCCGGGTTTGACGTAACAAGTACTTAGGATTAGCTACAAACATCATGATAACCTGAGAACTGTTAAGCATACGCCTCTCATTAACAAAAGCTTTGAGAAAATATTCCAACAACATCTTAACTTGAGTAAATCCACCATTTTCGTTAGTCTTTACTTGTACCATCCACGACTGAGTGTTGTCTGCTCGTGATAGTACCGGTTGGTCCTCTTGCCTAGCCTGTCTGATGAGCACAGATATGCGCTGTAAGTCGACAGTCGCCACAATTCTTGTCATGATCCATAATTCTTGATTACATTGTTGATAATTAATGCTTAAATTAGGATTAGATCACCACTTTCAGTGTCTTTGGTAGTTTTAATTCACTGCCATTGTAGGCATTTAATTGCTTTTGAAATGATTTAATAGTTGCAGATACAATAGGGCCCACCGTGCACTACAAATAACTTGGGGTTTAGCGGTAAACGTATTTACACACGTTCTATTTCTTTCAACCGTTTGAACATGACACAGACAGAACAATGTTTTAAATACTTTTAGTACTAAACACATTTAGTGACGTGTAGTGCTAGGGGGGCTAAGTCCTTAGTTTGAGCAATCAAACGTGGATGCTATAGTGGATGTGACTTTTAATTTGCATCAAACCTTTGGCGGTTATTTTAAGTTGTTTTTTTTTTATTATTAAATATAGCCTAGGATAGGTTAGCGAGTAAGGTTTGGCGGAAATACACCTGTTTACTTATATCGAACACACTCCCGCAGAGATTTATTAGGTCATAGCAGAGTATTTCGTTTTACCAGATTTTATTGTTATGTTTTCATGGATATATTTCGTTAAATGTTTGTTAAAAATAATATCTTAAATTCATTAAATAAACAGGACTTTCTGGACTAACTAGTGCAATTTCACAAACATTCAAAAGCATCAGAAACAATTTTTTTTTCAAATCTTCAGAATAATTGACATCTACTTAGAAATTTTAACTTTGACTCATAAAATGATAAAACATTTATTAAAAAAGAGCCGCTATGTCACAATAACAGGGGCTGTATTATAATAAAAGTTTTATCATTTTATGAGTCAAAGTTGAAATCTTAAAATTTCTAATTAGGTCTCTATAATTCTTAAGGTGCCATATTTTCAATTAACTACGCGTGTTATGAACACTCCTGCCGACAGGCGGGACACGACTAATGGAACAATTTCTATGAAAAGTTCATGAATATTTTTCTTTTGAAGTCGTGTCGCGCCTGTCTACGATAACCTTCATCACACGCGTAGTTGCTTGAAACTATGATTTAATTTGAAAAAACTCTTTTTAAAATATGCCTTGAGAGCATGGCCTCGTCATCACCACTTCTGTTACCCACATTTGTCCCAATTTTACTAAAGTTCGACACAAAATGTCTTCATCTTCCAATCTCGTCTGTTAGCTGCCACGTTAGCAATTACTGTTTTTTTTTTTTATCACAATCCAACTAATCTTTTCTATTTTCCTGCGTCCCATCAAAATTTATGTTTCGTCTCTCTTGAGCTTTTTAGGTACATACAATTAAAATCATGAACGTTATGTTCATGATTTTAGGAAATCGTTTAATTTAAAATTAGACTTGCTGAATCGACGGAATTTGTCCAAAATTCAATCCAGTTTCGCCCTGGTCATCACATACCACTAGGTGAGATGGCTCAACATTAAACCCCAAAACGTTGTGGTTTAAAATAAAACTCAAAATTCCCATAGAAAAGCATTTTTAGTTTTTCAGATTTTAACAATTTTCCCGGCGACTTTGAACCAAATTCAGACTGTTAGATTTTTTTTTAATTTTAAAACAAAAACAATCCAAATTGGTCCAGCCAGTCTGAAGTGATGTGCTTACCAAAAAACAGTATTTAATTTTTACGTCAAAGAAAAGATTTCCATATCACCTGTGAAGTTACGCCGATTCGTCCCAAAGGTCCTGTAAATATCAATGATGAATTTAAGGTATTGATTCAAAAACTATTATTGTTGTGCAGAGATATATTTGAGTTGGTTACGATTTAGGTGTTAACTAATTTTTACTTAAAGAGTTTATAACGTTTTTTACATGTAATTAAAACAACTGAAAACTTGCTGGCGCCATTGTACTCGCTATTGGGAACAATTTACAATGGGACCAACTCGGAAAACGCAAAAAAAAACAACTGCGCCATACAAAATGTAGGGAACAGTTGATTTTTTCGCGATTCGAGCGTTAGAGTGGTGAATAATAATGAGTGCTTACATTGACCCCTTGAAAGGTTTCGGTTATTTTAATGACGTTGTTAAACCCGTGATGATTGTGATACTAGCTCATAATTATGTAATTGAGCGCTATTTCCCTACTTTCGGTACCTTGTTGACACGCAGGCGGATTATGTTACGACCAAAAATTATAACTTTCGATAAGTTCATCCAACATAAAATGCTTGCAGATTTGTTATTGTTTTATATAAAAAAAGAAAAATCAAAAAAAAATTAAAGCTCAAAAAATCTTATAAAAAAAAACAAAAAAGAAACAAAAAGAAACAAAAAAAAATTAAAAGTAAAATTTAAAAAAATTATATAGATATTATGTAGTATTTAATATCTCCGTGAACTGCTTTGGACACACATTGGCAGGGACCAATCTCTACTCCACTGGTTTGGCAGACATAAATGTACCATATATAATTCACGTAAGTGTTGGAGAAACACAGTGGAGCTCGGAAGAGACCATATAATTATATTATAGTAGCACAAATGAAAAAAGTATCCGTAGAGAGTAGTTACAATAGTTTTTAAACTTGACACTTACGTATACAATGTGCGTGCTAAGGATACGTTTCAAAATTAGCTATCTCCCGTGTTTGTCATGGTTTTATCGCATACTTTCTATTCCTTATAGTCATCACAGTAGTTTATCTTCTACCTAGCCTTTTCCCAACAGTGTTGGGGGTGGCTTCATTTAGTTACCATTGTCAAATCCAATTTCGCAAAATCAGTTCTTCACGCCCCAATATTGACACATGACAGCGACGCCATGTTAAAATCATCATAGACATTGTGTACATTTTTTTTTTCAACCACCGTCGCGTTACCAAAATTAAAGCACGCTTCGTTTCTTGAGATAAATATACTGTAATCCAACAAAGGCAAGTTCTTCCATTGTTGCACTTTACATATAGTAGATAACTATCTTTTGTATATTGCAACTATGGAAAGTAAATTACGTAATGGAAAAATTGGTTACATAACCTTTTTTGCAATTACTTCATTTAATTTACTCCGCATTTTTTCAAACCACGTCTTACCTTGGTTTCGAGTTCTCTGTTCTGTCAATAAATAGTGGATTATAGAAATAAATTATAAATTTATTTAATACCTAAAAGTTTGTTATTGGAATCAATTTCTTTACAAATCGTTAGCAAACACATTTTGCAGAATGTCGTCAATTTGTAAATAGTATAATACATATATTCTATAATAATATATTCTACAATATAAGTATATATATATATAATATCTCAGTGAACTGCTTTGGACACATTGGCAGGGACCAATCTCTACCATACTCCACTGTGGTTTGGCAAACAAAAATGTACCATATATAATCCACTTAAGTGTTTAAGAAACACAGTGGAGCTCGGAAGAGACCATATATAGTATATCAATAAAATAATAATAATTAAAAAAAAACAAATAAAATGCATCCGTAGAGAGTAGTTACTATAGATTTTAAACTTGACACCTCTGCGTACAATGTGTGCGCTAAGAACACATACATATTTCAAAGTTAGGTATCCCCCATGTTTTTCATGGTGTTTAAAGCACACTTCCTATTCCTTATAGTCATCATAGTAATTTATCTGCTACCTAACCTTTTCCAAAACCGTTGGGGTTGACTTCAATTCTTACCCTTGGCAAATCAAATTTCACAAAATAACTTCTTGGCGCCAAATATTGACACATGACAGCGACGCCATGTTAAAATCATCATAGACATTGTACACATTTTTTATTTCAACCGCGCGTTACTAAAATGAAAGCCCGCACCGTTTGTTGAAATAAATCTGTAATGCAAAAAAGGCTAGTTCTTCCATAGTTGTAACATATAGTAGGTAACTATATGTTGCAATCATGAAAAGTAAATGAAGTAATCGCGATTACTTCATTTAATTTACTCCGATTTTTTCTTAAATCCCTTCTAAACTTGGTTTCGATTTCTTTGTTCTATCAATAAATAGTGGATTATAACAATAAATAAAAAAATACATAAAAGGTGGATCTTGAATCAATTCTTTACCAATCCTTAGCAAATAAAACACATTGTGCAGAATGTCGTCATTTGTAAATAATATAATATATATATTCAATTATAATATATTCTACTTATAGATATATCTCAGCATCAAAGCAGCAGTCAAAATTTCAAGTTGCTTTTAATTTTAGCCCCATCAAATTTGTATTTATCCAAAATTCATTCTTGTACCCAGACACTCAGAAAAACACCTAGCTATTTTATTTTCGAACCTAAACTTAAACTCTCGATGATCAAGTTCATGAAGTTTAGAATTTATAAACAAGCACAAAAATACTTTTGAACCGCCTGCATCGATGCATTGCTTCAGCATCACCAATTAAAAACACAAATTAGTTAAGTTAGAGTTAATCCTTGTATCCCTGTATTATTAGAATACATCATTATTTATCCAATTAGTCTAAGTTTCGTCACGCGTATTTTAAATTAGATTATTCCATTGATTTTTAAAAACCATAGATTCTAATCAAAACCCCAAGAAAAACAGAAAAATAGCTCACTACGCCCTCATTTCTAGGTTCGATGTTTTTGAAAAACCGCTTCATGTTGGTTGGTTTTTAAATTTGAATTTTGTTTATCTAAATTGACGAGTGTTGTATTTGGTTTTTCATATTGTTCGACTAACAAAAAGCATTTACAACAGGTGTGAGTGGAAGGCGATAACGTAGGTCGATTTACGTATGTGTGTATTCGTGTATCAGTGTGTGTGTGGAACGCCGGGAAGGGTACCCTAGAACGGCATACACTGATCTATTGGTGACACCACCAATACATCAGTGTATGTCCCTTTAGAATCACCAGGTGCGTAGTACTCGCAACCGCAGTGTATGAGGAATTGTATGAATGTAAATGGAGCAAAAGGTGTGTGCAAGGGTCGAAGCAGATGGTGTTCTTTGGTTCCTACCTATCGATTATTTCTATAATATGATTTAAAATATGCGTGCTTATTTAATGCTAGGTTCTATTTGTACATTTTGTCATGAATGCGCGCACTTTTTCTTATGAATTAGGGATAAGCAGCAGCCATCTTGGTCTGTTCGCGAGTAGTTTGTATATTAATCCAGATTGAAATAGTATAAACATGAGTGTGTCGATATAAGTAAATATATAAGGTGTAATAGGGCGCATCATCAAGCCGAAATCTACCCATTGTGTAAACCTAGGTATGTTACATCAACCAAAAATAATTTAGAATCTTTAAAAAAAAAAAACACTATTTAGACCTTCACATCCAGTCTATTCGCGGTTTTAGTGTCTTACTTACGAACTACTGATTAACAATAAATTCATATGTATTTATTTGCATACAGCACCTACATACACCAAAACTGTGATTTTAATATGTGGTTATTGTGGAAATAAGTTAATATATATATTAACTCTATTTCAGATTAAATAATCCATATTTGTGTTAGTAAGTACTTAAAAACTAAGTTAGTAACGTACAAAAAAAAAGAACAACAATAATAATAAAATAGAAAATAAAAAATCAAATCAATTAGACACGTGGAGTGCAATCCAGTCTCTAATAAAAGGACCATCTAACCGATCTGCTATTACTTTTAGAATGCTGTTGGAGCTTGATCGGATACGGTGCAATATGGAGGCCGCTCGCTTTCTCATGATGGCATGAAAACCATCGGTCCGAGCCTCCATAAACATGCCAGACGCACTACAGTATCTCGGGAGCCCCAACAACATTCTAAAAGCATTGTTGTATTTTTTTTTCAAATTCATTAACATTTCGAGATGTGGAGCTCTCTCAAATCAGGTATTTTTAAGCAGGTACAAAAAATATTTTTTGCTTTATTTTAAGACGCATGATTGGTGTTATTATTATTCCATTGTATTTAATATTATCAAGTTGACCCTACAGAGGTTGTTTTGCTCAAATTAATATAACTCATACAAAAATCTCAGATAAAAGGACATACAGTTACAAAAAAAAAAATCGGGATACTTGTCCTTCTATAAAACCGTAATTCGGACTCGTACAAAGATTCACTTACCAATGACCAGGATTTCATTTTTATTAATATCAATTTGGTGAGTATAACAAAGTGAAATAATAAATTCTCGGCTTGATGGTGGGTTTTATTTAAGTGTATATCCGCCAAATCGTACTTTTAGTATAAGCCTCCATGGCACATATAGTATTACTTTCGAACGTTATTTTTAGATTTTTGATTGTTTTTGCGGCATAATTCTTACTTGGAAAGTAAAATGAAGAAAAAAAAATTGTCGGAAACAAATAGGAATGTCCTGATCCTGTAAAATTACATATGGAACTAACGTCTGATACTATTTGAAAACCCTTTCAAATAATGTCAGTAAATTAGGTAAACTAGGAAAAAAAGAGAGTTTTGTCTAAATTGAAATGTGGTTTGCGGCTAAATTATATCATTATCAGGTTTTAATTAGCTACCTGGGAGACGTATACAGAGCTTGTGATTAGTACACCTGGGAGTTCTTATGCACGACGATTTTTTTTCCAGCCTGTTTAAAAATAGGGAGTCGAGAAAATCTGAGCAGAATTATGAGGCCAAGTAACAAAAAAAAAAAAGACTAAGTATTTTTATTAATCTGCGCTTCCCTCAGAATTACAAACTAAACGATGTAGCAATCATAAGTTGAAAATTCAACATTTTCTTGAAGTTATCTTAAATATTTATTTACCTTGGCCATGATCGTTTTAAGTGGCCACCATTTTGTTTTGAAATCTTTAAACGTCATTGAAAATTCTTTGATTTTTTTAAATTTTGCCCTCGTTTCCTTTCTTATTTTGTTATAACCTATAAGTAGTTCAAGATGCTGTTTCCAAACGGGCTTGAAAAAAAAACACTATGCATATCGATATATTTTTGTTGCTGATAATTGAAATAATTTGCCGTATCCCTGAAATCTTTCAGTTACCAAGTAATTATAAACGTCATTGCCAACATTTATTGCCCATTTATTATTATTACTATAAACATTTACTTATTTTGAATAGTAGTGCTCTATGTGCCATAGCATTTTAATTTTAATTTACCAGTACTTAATAAAAACTTATTTTTTTTTATCTGTACTTAAACTGTACTTTTATATTTATTTGTATTATTATGAAGAGTCTTATTTGACTCTTCAGCAAAAATCTCGACAAGTTTTAATTGTTTATGGTTACTTTTAGTTTTAAACATTTTTATGTTCGAGGAAGTTTGTGAATTATTTTAAAGGAATGTTAGATGTTGGATTTAATGTCGGTGTGCACTGACAGACTATAAAGATGCGTCGTGTGGCATAAGACGCGAGGGCGCCGGGCAGTTTATTGCACACGACGCTCTACACGGTCTGTCAGAGGATACAAACGTTTGGATCGAGACTTTAATTAACAAACCATTGGACAAACCATGTCCCACAAGCAAACCCTACTTTGGAGAGTCAATGAAACTTCTAATATTGCTAGAAATTAAGTCACTTAAATTAAATCACTTAAATTAAGTCACTTAAATTAGCATGTACGTGTGAAATGTCCGCCTCTTCATAGAATTTGTAGCGCATTGCTTTACAAGCGGGACACGACTCTGGAATCGATAGTTGGAAATTATTTGAAAATGCGGGAAAAGTGCAAATACGTCGGTATTGACGGTTCGCTACTTAATAGTGTAACGGAGCACAGTAAGTCGTAGGTTTTATATTGCGGTAATACTGGAACGCGATGCAGCTCCTCTCTCTCAATCATCAGGTTACTACCACTAGGTTAATGTCATAAACTTTACTGAACTCATGCGCACGCGTGGCTTCTTGTCCGCCCGCGTGGCATCATTTTACTTAGTCACTAACTCATCTCGAAGTACTTCGTCTCCTTCTTAGTTGTACTCATCTTTAATGTATTATGAAACGTGTAATTAAGAAACACGAATTTTTGGATCGTTTGTCCAATAGCACTGTAAGACAATCGAGCTAACTAATCATAGAAATTAATGGAGTAAAAGTTATAACTAGGACCTTTATTTTCTAGCCCATGTGTAGTAATGAAACTATTTTTGTGTGTATTTCCTGAATGCTAATATTATTAAGTAGTCCTAAACAGAGCTGTGAAAAATTAAGGGTTTAATGAAATCGACTCGAAAATCATATCGATTCAAGCTAAATTATAAATTTATTGAATGTCGAGTTGTCCGTGATACGTCGAAGGAAAAGTAAGACTTTTCAAAAATATTTTTATGATTATTATTAATTATTTTTAACGAAAACTTTTGTTGATTGTCGTTTTCCCTAAATGGTTTTCGAGTGGATCGTGGAAAATTGCGTGAGGACGTTCAGCAAAAACAAAAAACAATAATTGTAAAAACATTTGATGACTGTGGCTTAGCTCGGGCCGTATTTGGAACTACCTGTACCTAGTGCTCGATCAGCTTAAAAAATAGTCATGTCAATACAGGACAAAAACGAAAACAAATTCATCTTTGCATTAATTATTATACTAAGTAGGATATGAAACACATTCAAGATCATCATATTTCTTATTGACTCAAAAATCTACAAGGAAAATATAAAAAAACCCACAACACCACGAAGCAAAATGATGTTTAGAACATTTGTTAATCAAACTTAACTCGAAGTTTAAGCGATAACAGCTCAACAGGGTGAGGCAGATATAACATCAGCCAATGACGCTCCGGAAGATAGGCAATGTAGTTACACGAATGGTCTGCTAGTTCTGGCTGCTGGAACGCATAATGTTGCAGGTCATAACACCTGCTCTTGAAGTAGTTACTTCAACTGAGTACGCCAGTATAAAATACCATACAAATAGAAATCGATCTAAGGAAACATTACCAAAGTCAGCTGTCATGATAATTATGACAGTGGAGTCTGCAGTTTGTTGTCAAAAACGCTACCTAGGGAAACACAGAATTACTTTTAGAAATAATATTTGAGTAACGTCATTCGACGGTAAATCATGGGCGCTATGTAGCGGTCATCGCAGTTTTAAAAACGCTTTATAGCGTATTATTTAAAAAGACTCAAACAGTAACATCTGATCATAACAGTACTTGAATGTGTTCCTATCCCACTACACTTAAACAGTATTATATACTTAGATGTAAGTCAGTGTCGTACGCAGAGTACTTATATTATTCTCTAGTATTTATTACTTAGTACAAACGTGCGACCGTAAGTCGCCGTGTGCGCATGCGCACCTTTTTAGGATTATAATCGAGTATTTAGATATAAGCTTGAGGCATACGCTGAAGACAGCAAGTTTATAATATAAGAAAACTAAATTAACACTTACTGGTTAATTCTCTACTGGTTATCATAGTCTTTCTTCATGTATGGTGGACCTCTTAAATACTTAATCACCTTTTAGTTCGACGTCACTGGCACGTCATAAAACGAAAACGTTTATTTGTCAATGGGACAGATAAATAGTCAAGCCAACACTGACCTTATCACAAGGAGTTTAAAGATAATGTGATTTAGGCAGAGATGTCAGTGGCAGCAACCCAAGTGCAACCTTATCAAAAAGATTATAAAGATCAATGTGATTTAGACATGAAAAATCAGTGATAAAATTAGTGTGAATGGACTGTTGTCAAAAGCTACTACGAGGTAGAGTATACAAGTCTTCGCTCGATTTCTGATCCCCTAAGGTAAACCCCCAATTACTATAAATACAGAAACTCCAGTAAAGAACATCTCAGAAACCTGATTGTCATTAACTTTTCCAAGATGTCTACCGTAGGCCGTAATACTTAGAAAACACACAAGATAAAGGGTCATATGTTGCGTTTTGAAAAAAAAAAAACTATCAGCTAAAAGCGTATTTACTGAAAATCCTGGTCAATGTATATTAATTTTACATTTAGGCTGTCTTAATTAGTTTAACCCATCCTTAATATCCAAAATTTGATAAAAATTTGTATCTTAATTAATTAATTTAGTAAATAATTACTTTAGCTGAAATAACTCTGGGGGATCCATCAAAGGGTTGATGCACGCTGGAGTCCCCTATAACGCTCGAAGCTAATCAACGTATGGCTGCTTCAACAGGCGCGTACGTTATGTGTTACGTGCCTTAGAGACCACTCACTGTATCTATTAATTACGTAGATTGCCAGTAAATTCTAACATCTAGGAGTGAGTAATTCTACCGTAAATCTTAGTTCTAAATGGGCCGATGATATTCTCAATCTAAGTATGGATGTCTCAACTGCTATCTTCAGTGTATGCTTCGATTACACACACACTTATGTAGTATTGTCTTATTTACTTGGATTTTATGATTATTAAGTGTTCCCAGACAATACCATGAATACGCACGTTGATATATTAGCGTACGCTACGTCATGCATGGTATACGATCATCGACTGCTAGTTTACTTTAATAGAAAGCGTGCGACAACGCGCGTTCCTGTGAAAATAAACCAAAATAAAAAATTGATGTCTATTTTTAAATCTGTGAAGTTTTTTATAAGGGAAGAAAAATAACTGTAAAGTTTCGTCTTGAAATGTAATCTTAACAAATCACCTCTCAAAATCCGTTACCAAACTCCTATTCCATGTAAGATATATGAAATGAAATTAAATGAATTGCACCGATCCCAGCGTGGTTTGAATGAACCCCGAGATTGGCACTAGCCTTTGAAGCCCCATGTTTCATGGTGCAACATAGGCCATTGCACATCAAAAAGTAGACTGGGGCGCTGCATCATCATTTTGGTGCCACCATTGTTCCAAATTTGAATTTTTGACTGTTTAAATAGACCTGAATGTAAAATACATAGAGGGTCGATTTGGGCCATTTTGGACAATACTTTTTACATATCCTGATTAAGTCGGTACGTACGAGTGTGTGTTAATTACTTAATAAGTTGAATAAGCATCTAGTCTAGTGTGTCCACACGTTTACAGAGCGTTCGTAGATGTTCTATGGACTGAATAGGAATGTTAAAATCAAAAGGTTAGGGCATATTTACTTAAGCTTGGGTATACTTGGAAAGGGGTCAGTCATCACAGCCGACATGAAGATCTGTCATGTGACATGAGGGTGACAAAAGTCGCTCTGTTTGTCCTATACAGCTGTCAATGTGTGACCATTCAACGCCTACTTGGGAACCTTTACGTTGGATGTATGACTGATGTAGGACTGTCTGAGTACTTTCTGTAAATGTGTGGTGTTTGGCTCTTGACACAATTATGTGAACTGTCTTGGCTTATTTAATTTAAATATTTATGAGACTTGTTTTTTCTTTTTACTATTACTATTTATCATTGTTAATGTCATATGTTAATCATTGAAACGAGCTTTGGATTTTTACTAAATATTGTTTGTTTATATAAGAAGTACAACATGTATTTTTTAAACTGTCCTACAATTGTGTTGTGATTCTAAATTAAAATAAGTTTTGTATTTTTATAAATACTATTTACGAATATTTATTTTATAATGGCAACACCTACTTATTTTAAGATTGTTACTGTGTTTCACCAGTTTTAAGATTGTTTTATTAATTATTAAGTCAATGTAAGTTCATGTAATGGAGAGTCAACTTTCCTATAATATTTTCTTAGATGCGGTAAGATATGGCTTCGATAAGTATTTATTGGTACTTTAATTGTATTTTTGAAACTATCAGTCCTTAATAAACTATTTAATGGAAAATATTGTTGTTTAATTTCTCTTTTCCTCACAATTTTATTGTACACTAAACCTAATTTAGGCTACATACATAATCAGTGTATACCGCACACACGGCACACGGGCCTGCTGTCAGTGACACGGAGTGGGCTGTAATTTACCACGCGAGCCCAGTACGGGTTGGTAGATGTCACCTGACTTCGAATTTTTAGTTCTAGAACATCATATCGGTTTCCTCACAATAATTTCCTTCACCGTTTTGAGAGCGGTGGTGATAAAATTATTTACAAAAATTAAAGCGCCTGCCTGGGTTCGAACCCAAGGCCTACAACTCAATAATTGCGGCCGATACCACTGAGTCACCACTGCTGCTGCTAATTTAGGCTATTGCTTTATTTTTCCTTATTATGAAAGAATGATACCGATGTATTATATGATGATTAGAAGTTATCAAATATTGTTAAAATAAGATTTTTTTCGACGAAATAAATTCATTATGCTTCAAATCACGCCGGATCCTAGGCAACTGTGACGTCATTTAGTTCAGCATCACAGTTCTAAAGCGTCGGTAGTCTTATTCTTTTGCGGTCTGTTAGTCAATTAACTCAGCCTATCACAAACCACTGTTGGACATAGGCGTCTACCATGCTGCGCCACAATAGCCTGTCTTCCGCCTTCCGCAGCCACCTTTTTGGGGTCATCGGTCCATCGAGCTGGGAGGCGTCCCACGCTTGCCGATACGTGGTCTTCAATCCAAGATTCGTCTGCTCCATCGGCCATTGGTCCTTCGACAAACATGGCCAGTCCACTGCCACTGATTTGTCAGTAATAGATATAATACTTACTGTTATTTTAGGAGTAGAGTATATAAATAGGGGGAGGGAGAATTTCGCCATAAATAAGATGGAAGGCTGTAATAAAACTCACAATAATTCAAAGACGATTTATAATCCTTACCTTGTATCACAGACTATAATTATAAAATAAATCTGCACCTGATTGCGTAACACACTATTAATCACAATCTGAAGGTTATTGCTATTCCATTGCGTTATACCTACTGTCCAAAAATATCTGCACAACAACGTAAATAACGCGATGAATGTTCTTGAACTGTCAAAATGAAAGCCATTCGTACCGTTAGTGTGTTACGCAACCAACAAATTATTACAAATAACGCGTGCATTTTAAATAGATTTATAAAATATTTGTGGCGTTCCGCGCATAAAGGTACCAGATGTCGGCATTTAGTTTCCGAGTTATTTGAGTTTTTGTAAAATCGGGTGAAAATATGGCATTTCTACAACAAATTTGCTACAATTTGATACAATTAACATCTACATACAAAATTTCTTTTTTTTTTAAGGAAATGTTTAGTAAAAAGGTACCAGATGTCGGCAGGTCTTATAAAATGTCGATATTTTCATAATTAATATGTTGAGTTTTAGAATTTTAATACTATTTGTATATTGGCAGTACAGTATCGGTTATGTTAGTGATACATTGATGCATATGTGTAGGGATCTATGTGGAAAAATCTATGTAACAAACGAGTAGAACATTGTTTTTTTGTAACATTAACTTTCAAACTCCATTTTCTCGAAACTAGTTTTTTTCAGAATTTTAACTTTGGATGTCTGTTACAAAAAAAAATAATAGGTTTTTTTTTTTTTTGTAATCTGCATAATAAAGGGACTCTTCTAGATTCTACATCCGGCCTTAACTCAATACCTCACTACTGCACGCGTAGCATAACCACCATAGAAAGAACTTTGTCTATTCTTGGTAGAATAGAGATAGAATTGTCATAGTACGCCAGCACAAACGGTACAAATCTTTCTACAATTTTTGATCTTTCTACAATCTGTAATTTTGTCTATTCTTCCGTCGATAAAACCCATTTCTAAGGTGGTCAGGCTACGCATGCTGGTACTTTTATGCGCTGAACGCCACAATTATTATAAAGGGTATTAGCAATAAGACATCGTATACCTTAAAATCATCTTAGTTAAAATTTAATTGATTCAACTTTGAAGCTGTCATAAAGAAGTCTGCATCACATTTTTACAGTAGTAACATTAACACATGTAAATATAAATATTCCTAACATATAACACAACTTCACGCCATTATTTTTCCGAAGAGTTAGGCAGAGGTGTAAAGATAGTACACCCACGTTATTTAGGAATATTGTACGCAATTAAATCTAAACAAACACATAATTGACAACACACTGAAATTCGTCTTCTGCCCTGCCTTGCTTACCATCTTAATTTTCCACTACATTGTTGTCATCTAACAGATTAAAATAGGTCGATTAGGTGGGTCAGCTTTCAGTGTATCCGGTGATGCAGCTGAATACCAGTATTTTACATGGATGGGTTGCCTATCCGACCTCCACAACCCAGTTACTGGGTTACATGGTACCCCTTGGTAAGTCTAGTTGTCAGACTTTCGGGCTTCTGACTGTGTTACGACCGCCAAAGATCCAGTAATGGTTGCCGGGACCAACACCTGTACCACATCAAATAAGGGAGAATAATTCTCCATATTTAATTTTATTATGTATGATAAATCAAGCTCCGTCTACAAAAGGTAAAGCCTACTTCGTGATATCTACTCGATTAGCCTAATGTTAAACAGATTTTCTATAAACTAAGTTTGTTATGATATTTGGTTGTTTTGGTATACCAACAACTACGTCATATATAACATTCAAACACTTTCATAAAGGTACCTACTTAGTAAAGCAATGGTTTACCTACGTGTATGGTCAAAGTTAAAAAAATAATATTGTTTAGAAAAATATAGATTTATAATAAAATATGATAAATACTAATTTGATAATTATATGGTAACTTCCTATTGAATAGGCTTCTTTAACATTATTACTTTGTTTGAATAAATTCGGACTTTCTAACAATCATCATCACTAGCCTTTTCCCAACTATGTCGAGGTCGGACTCCAGTCTAACCGGATGCTGCTGAATATCAATATTTTATATGGAGCGAGTGCCTGTCTGACCTCCTTTACCCAGTTACGGGGTATTACGATTCGTCTTGGAATTTCTAACCAGTTGACCATAATCTCTACGACCAGTAGGCATGGTCTTAGCATCATATATTAATAGGGACAAAACAATTAAGATTATACGAGATAACAACTAAAGATCACTCTTAGAGAGTAAGATATTATAATTCTTATTAACAATAAAGTTACTTAGATTTTTTAGATAGGTAGGTAACACATTTCTGCTTTTATTCCTAGGACTTATATAACGAAAGAGTAAGAAATTAAATAAGGTACCCACAGATTTGTTTACGCGTACCTGAATTGTTCACGCGTGACGTAGGCACCTTAAAGTATTCTATATCTAATTTGTCTCTAATCATAACATTCATATTTGGCATTTAAACTTCTGTTGGAAATGCTAATTAAAAAAAAACTTATACAATATACTGGATACCTCCTAGTATTAGTAAGGTCCGCACGCTAGTCGTCACAGATTGAAATAGTTTCTGTTAGGTTCTACAGTACTACTTGAGAAGGTTGCGTCATTTTACTGGATAGGGGACTACAATAATGATATTTTATTGGTATCGAAATACAAGATCTACAGTTGGAAAGCTTTAACTATAGAGCGGATGCTCTCGTACGTCCCTGTGACAAACACAAACATGCCCAGAAGGATGATGAAGCAGTCCTTGAGCAACATGTGTTTGGGGATGCCTCCTGGCTTCTGTGAGGTGGAGACCAGCTCGATGAGGGGCGGGAACATCAGGGCCAGGGCTGTGCTGCTCACTGCGCCCACCAGCGAGATGACGAGGCCAAGCTCCGGTACTGATTCAGCCAGTACGACTGGAAATGAAAACAATTAAAAGTTTTTATTTATTATTGAATGTAAATTTGTCTGGCTGTTTTAAGTGGTAACCGTCGCCAGAATCAGCAAAATCGGAGAAATCGATATAGTCCTGAAAATACTAAATAGCCAAGTAACTACGACTAACTTTGATGCTGCCATGGCGGTACCGCTCGCTTCGCTTGGTCGGCTCGCACGTGGTGAGTTCAGAACATTTTTTATTAAAAAATTTAACACATTTAGTTTTAATTATTAATTAGCTCCGGACCATTCTGCTGTGTTGCCCTAGCTTATTGAGGCACTACCAGTTCCATCCGATTCCACAGATAAATTATAAATGATTTTATTCCTATAAGTAGGTTAGCACAAACACTTTAACAAGTCAATAATATTAGATGAGTCAGTTTACGTTTGACAAGCGAGTGTGAGTGTGAAATATGACTTTTAAGGTTTACAATCGGTCAAGGTCTGGCTCGAGTTGGTCCTGGGGTTGAATTGTCGCTTAATGTATCGATGATACCGAAATTCAATTTGAAATAAGGCTTCAACTTCTCTGTTGGAATACTTACAAGTTAGCAGAACCAGAATTGCTCTGTAACCAAGTTCCTTGGCGACGGGGTGGGAAGTACCGAACTTCTTCCGAATCACTGGCCAGGTGATCGCGACCGGTACGTAGAACTGGAGAGGGTAGGTGAACAGAATCGACATCGCGATCAGACCCTGTACCACGTTACTGACCCTGCAATAATGATTTTAAATTTAGAATCCATACAATTTGCCACGGTTGGTCCGTGGATGGGTGATCATGTTTACATACCAAGACACTTCGTAGATTTCAGACAGTCGTTACGGGTTGTCAGAAGCCCGAAAGTCTGACAACAAGTCTTACCAAGGGGTATCGTATTACCCAGTAGCTGGATTGCGGAGGTCAGATAGGCAGTCACTCCATGTAAAATACTGGTACTCAGCTGCATGCGGTCAGACTGGAAGCCGACCCCAACATAGTTGGGAAAAGGCTAGGCAGATGATGACATACCAGCAGTAGGAATGTTACAGGCTGATTATTACAAACTCATTTTTCACCATCCCGTTGGTCGCGTGGTCGCAAACGCGGTAACTGTGCAAGGGGTCTGCGGTTTGATATACGGGTCGGGCAAAGTGTTACTGCGTTTTTCCATTAGGAGTTTCTTAGTAGCAAGCGGACTTTCGGAGTTTGTATGTTGGCGGTGTGATACCCCATGCCTCGGAAAGCACCGTTGTACTGCGCCTGATCTCACTCCGTGAGTGTGGGAAGAGAGAGTGCACCTGTGTCTGCGTACACACTTGATCATTGTGATATATCCCACGCCGACTACTGGTTTCTGCTGTGATTGGTCACTATGGCCAAAATTCGGTCTGGAGAACTCTTTTTCATTATTAGAAAATTACTGAACCGCTTTTGAATGGAATTCGAAATATGGTTAATAACTTACACTTTTCCTGGCTGCAGATTCAGAGTCAGGCTGCCGAGCACATTATCTCCCCACTTCAGATAACCTAGAAATCCAACTGTGATGAAGATGCTCCCGACCACCACCATGCCAACGTTCAGCACACCCAATGGCTTCTGGAACTTCTCCGGTTTTTTCATCTCGTTTTTCAAAGGGAGAACCTGTTGGCAATAATACATTTTATACCAGTAGCCAGCGACTTCATCCACGTAAAAGTTTTAGAGCACGCGACCTACTCTGTAACATAAAATCGCCTGCCCGCGCTATTACTTCGTTCTCATCTTTCTTTCTGACTTTTTTAAAATTTTTGCTCGGCTCCCAAGAGTTCTTGCACGATGTTAAGGTTGGCGATCCCAGTTTGGTGGTTAAATGCATATAGAACGCTGCTGCTCATTCTCTCGTAACTCCCTTAGTGACCTTTTATGATCCTCACGGGAAGAGATAGGATGGTGCCGGCCAATTATTTTTTATTAGCATAGATAGCGACCAGCGAATGAATTCCCAATAAAAACAAGTTAATTACGTCTAGGTACATAAATACAGGATTTTTTTTTAACCAGTGCGTAAATTTTTTTTGGTGGTTCAGTATCCGTAATAGAACACATTTCAATATTTTTTTCAAAACTTTGTTTTTATTTTTACCAGACCTTAAATCAGTAAATTGTGACACCCTACATATTTTGTAATATGCTATCAACAATAGTAATAGGTCAGCAATCGCACGCGGCGTAGGTACTTCGAACTTCTTAGAATTTTGACCGATCGAACAGCTGTTAGGCATTTGTAGCTACGCTCGGTCGTTCACCTTCGCCGCCGTGCCAGCACCGCGCGTTTCAAAATAAATATCTTTCGTTAACGATAACTTAATTTTTTTTTTGTATAAAAATATATCAAAATAAAAATTGCATGGTTATTATAACTCGTTTTAGTTTAGTTTGTTAAAATTTGCGCACTGGTTAAAAACTTATCCTGTATAGCACGAGCTACAATTATAAGACAGATTTGTAAAAAGTGTAACGATCCATGTGAGTAGGACATAAAAACTTAAAAAAAAAAACAACCGACTTCCATAAAAAAACACTACAAAGTGAAAAATAACTTTAATTTCGGAAGTCGGTGTTTTAGGATCTGTATTTAAAGATTTTTGCCACCGACTTCCGAAATTAAAGTTATTTTTCACTGTGTAGTGTTTTTTTTAAAGAAGTCGGTTGTTATTTTTTTTTAAGTTTTTATTTTTACCTTTTTAGTTATGGTATGTACCCCGCACTAATCTAATCGCGTTATTCATTCATTTGTCACGCACATACTTAATGCAAATTTAAGACATATATGGTTTTCACATGGATCTCATTGTCAGAATGAAACCAAATTAAAATGGGACCACATGGGAAGCACCAGCTTTCAAATAAAAAAGAATCATCAAAATCGGTTTACCCAGTCAAAAGTTCTGAGGTAACAAAAGTAAAAAAATATAGTCGAATTGAGAACCTCCTCCTTTTTTGAAGTCGGTTACAAATACTCTCGCATTGATAGCGATGCGCATCGCATTAGCGGTATACTTGGTCGCAAAAAGCTCTGAAGTTTTTAACGCAAATATTTGTTGCAAAAGATTATGTGTGAAGTGACCGATATGAAGGAAAAAACCAACTTACCAATCCAATTCCCTCGAAAGCGTAAATAGCCGTTCCAAAGTAGAGAGGAAGCTGTTCCCACGAAGCTATGTAATCCCTGGTCGCTACTGGTGGCAGGTCCTGGGAGGCTTCATAGACCACCGCGGCGACGCCGGCAGCCATCATTATGTTGGCAATGGTGGAGAATGGTGTCAGGTACTTGAGATTGCGGACCATGCAGGCCAGAAGGACCGGTATCACCACAAATATCATGTGGATGGAGAGGTCGATGTGTATATTGTACTGGTCGCAAATCTGGGAGACACAAAATATGTTTTAATAAACATTATTTTGTATAATTTAACAGAATAATAAAAGATATATAGAGCTCTAAACGATTGAGATATCATTTATTTACGCAAGGAGTGATATGGGCGATAAGTAAGATTTTCGCTCAAAACTCGCCCTCAGTGTAATCCAGACGCAGACGAAGCCAAGGTCTGCTTTATAGAGAGTGAGGTCTGGTACTCAACATAAGTGGCTGCAGTCTTTGACTTAAAACTCGATATACTGTCACGTTCCTAAAACTTACCATTTTAACGTTATTTGCGATAAACACGATGTAAACGCAGCAGAAGCCTAGTTGTGTGACACAGAGGAACCCGTTGACCATGATCTTCATCGTGCCAGCCATGCTACGAATCCTGGCGGGGCCATTCTTGAACACTAGGTACACGGTGTCAGCAAAGCCTGGAGGGCGGTCCCGTTTTGAAGTATGATACATTTCTTCAGAACAGTTTAGCTGTAAAGAAATATCGTTCAGTGGGCAGGCCATTGTACGCTTATTCTTCCAGTACTTTAAAGGTACAATTTAGCTAAATATTCTAATGTTAGGCTTAAAACAATAAAGGTAATGAAAAGAAACTCAAAGGTACCGAGCGGTTTAAAATAACTTGAAATTTTCCGCGTAAGATTGACTGACCAGTAGATGCTGCGCATGCACACATATTATTCCTAGCAGTGCGGTCACGATGGGCGAGAAGATGATGCCGCCGTTCCGGAAGGCGTCGCCCATGGCCAGCAGGCCGGTGCCGATGTTCCCTCGGAACAAGTGCAGCATCGTGTCTGTGTACCTGGTATATAAACATGGTTAGGTAAAATGGAATAAAGAGGTAGCTGCCAAGCCTTTGTGATAACTTTTATAGTTATAGGTTTCCATTGGGGAGAGACATCAAGTGTAGTAAATGACAGCATAAGCGTTTATAAAACATACGGAAAGCTATTGAAGAGGCTGCATGACCACGTTGTTACGTCATAGGTAGCAATTGCATTGCCGCCGACTTTGCAGGGCAAGCTTATTCATAGCATGTCAATAAGTCTAGGATGTCGAGTAAATAACTTAGTCTATCATTTATCTTATAATCCAAATCCGGGTATCCTCCTAAGTAATCCAGTTATCCTTAGTTGTTACAATGGAGGGTTCCATTGTAGCCATGCAGGATAACACTTAGCATAACATCACGTCTTGTTGTTTGTATATTATTAACTACATTTTGCCAGTTATGTTTAAGTCATACCTAAGTCATGCAATAGGGAGCGAGACTAATGCCATCATTTATTATCAGCCTATAAAGTTCCCAGTGTCCCAGCACTGGGAACTTTACCAGAAAGGAGGCCTGTGTCCCATTACAGGCCTCCATTCTCCGAGAGGGATTGGGCTACAATCTACTACGCGGGCCCATTGCGGGTTAGTACATGTCACATATCTTCGAGTTTTTGGTTCTAGGATATGACGATGTCCTCACGATGTTTTCCTTCACCATTTAGAGAGCAGATATAATGAAATTATTTAAACGAAGTGAAGTGGCTGCGTTCACCGACCATCGACCGGGAATCGAACCAAGGACCTCTGGCTCAGCAAGAGCACTTGCAACCACTCGAACAACACAAAGGTGGACCCTAACGTACAGTTATTCAGTTTCCGTGTCCAGTTTGTCCCAGCTGCCTTTTCGAGTCCAACGGCTCCGTATAATTCGAGATCGTCCCATGCGACGTTCGCCAATAATTTTTATGTGAGTTAAGAATATCGTTTGTTTAAAATTAATACGAAGGGCGGATGCGCCCCAGACGTAGCAAATTGGTAGATAGCCTAAACAGGCACTAAAATGTACAATATTTAGTCCCTAAGGAACATTTTACGTCCACTGCAGTAATTAATGCACTTTGTGAGGTGAAATATAATTAATGGCAAACACGAGAGAGCTAATCAGCTTATTGGTGAAGCGGGGACCGGTAATTTACAAAAGTAGATTTCCGCCGTGATCTTGTGAAGCAGATAGTCTGAAGTAGCCTGTTATTGGACCTGGAGGGCCTAGTCGAGTTACTTGAGAAAACCTTAACTAAAATAAAGATTCAGACTTTTCCAAAAGAAAAAAATATCAGTTTATTTTATAGTTTACCACTTTGTTCCCCTTCTCTCTTCAAAAGAGTTTTGAAGTGGATCTGTGAAGTGCATATTCAATGACCTAGTCTTTAAAAGAAACTTGGCTTTGCATGTGGTGTAGTGGTAGTGAAGTATGGTCACTACCTCACTAGGGACCTACATTTTAAAGCAAGTGGGTCAAGTCGACAACAGAGGTCGATTTACACAATTACTTTTACATTTTATCATAGAGAGATTCGCGTTGATTTTCCTGCCATCTTGTATAGGTACATTGCTTTTTAGCGTTTCATGTATTATCAGCCTTTAATGTTGCCACTGCTGGGACAATGGCCTCCTCTCCTTGAGAGGGAGTGGGCCGCAACGTAATCCACCACGAGGGCCCAGTGCGGGTTGGTAGATGTCACATATCTTCTAATTTTTGGTTCTCGGAGAAGCCGGTTTCCTCACGATGTGTTCCTTCACCGTTTTGAGAGCATTGCTGATCAACTAAATGACAAAAAGTAACGCTGCTGACTGGCATCGAACCCAAGACCTACGACTCGTAAGTTGGGCCCGTGCCCACTGGGCTATTACTGCCCGCACTGTCATGTACACAATATGGATTTAATATTGTTTAAACTTTGTATCAGTCCAAACTCAAGAAAATTTTCCTCAATAATGACACCAAAGAAACTAATGTTGATTTGAAAAATAGAAAATTCGCATTTTACTCACAACGAAGGAGGCCCTAACTGAACGTCACACCCGCCATTTCATTGAAAAAAATCTAGCCTCATCTTGACCTACATACTCAAATAGAGTCCTGCGCCTGACCTATAAAGATAACTTGATTTTGATTTCTAGGTCAGTTAAAAATTATTGGAGTTAGATACATCGAGTACCAAGCAGATACAAAACCTTTAAAAATATTTTTTAACTTAAATATTTTTGTAGATGGTAATCTGTTGAAAATGTAGAGGGTAGTATATATGTATTTGTTAAGTTAAATTTTAAGCACTGTTTGTTTTTCAATATGTAATCAAATAAAATGCCCCTCTGTTCCTTTTTACATGCCCTCTTGCTAATAAAACTTTAACTCTATCTTGAATAGGGAACGCCCTAGTGGAAGTATTCGCCATTGCGTGCCTTGCATGTTCGCACTCATTAAAAGAGCACTTTCAAAGTACCTGAGCATGTCACTAATTGCTTGCACTTTGATAGTACTACCTAAACTATGTGACTGTGGGAAGTTGTGCATGACCTTTATGCTTGAAAACTTTTATTTACGTATCACGCCCGAAAATCATGAATTGGTTGCTGTTTCATATTATTTTCTATTACCATATTACATTAATTTGTAGTTGGAGAATTGATCGAGACGTATACGAAATCTTAACTTTGTTGATGACAAAATACATCATCGGAAATCATTCGCCCAGAAATTATTCAACGACAAAGTTATGTTCAATCTTGAGATCAGTTCATCCCAACAACGGAACCCTTCACTTATCCAGTTTGTAAGGCCATACATATAGAAGAGAAATATATAGGATAAATTTTAAAGCAGCGTACAGACGCCAGCACACAAATCTACTACAATCTGTCAAATTTCTTTAATAGGTTTTCAACTTTATCGTTAAAGTATTAGGTTAAAGTTTGATTGGGAAAATTTGACAGTTTCCGGTAGCTTGATGTGATGGCGTATGTATAAATTGTAACCATGAATTCAATATATCATTATGATTCTAAAATTTCAAAATCTGCTTTTCCATACATCTTGACCACATAAGCATTGCACTTCGCTATGAATCAGCTGATTTTTGTTTTGTTGTTGAGTCTAGAATTACCAGCCCACTCAGAAAGTATTGCGAAAAAAAGTTTTTTTGTATGAGAGACTGGCCACTTATAAACTATTATAAAAATAATGATTATTTATAAGTAAAAATAGATACGTTCCAATTTCAAAATTTCCCTCCACATTTTTTGCGAGCTAATTAAATTATCGTGTCTCATTGGAAGATTTGCGCCGGGAACATTTTCGCGCTATGATTTTTTACGATTTCAAGTGTCGCTTGAAACCGGACGAATCATACGATAGACTTCAAATTGCAATAATGGATGAAGGCCCTTCTAAGGCAACTGTGTATCGTTGGTATAACGAATTCAAACGTGGTCGAGTAACTTTGGGGGATGAAGAAAGAACTGGTCGCCCTTTGACGGCTGTTACGGAGGAAAACGTGCTAGCAGTGAAAAATCTAATCCAAGACAATAGGCGAATTACGTATCAGGAGATTCAACACATACTGCAGATTGGATCGGGAAGCCTTGTTTACGACATTATTACAGGTGATGAGTCCTGAATTTATCAATACGATCCAGAAACGAAGCGCCAGTCGACTGTTTGGGTGTTTCAAAACGAATCAACGCCTACCAAAGTGAAGCGATCTAGAAGCGGGGGGAAGATTTTGATCGCGAGCATTTTCAAGTTGACTGGCTACTTGGTGTCTATCCCTTTACGGAACCAAAGAAGCAACAACGCCGAATGGTCAAATGCTTGGCAGAGGTTTTCTTTGTTGTGAGCAACAAGCAACCAAACACAGGGCTCCGCGGGCTACTGCTCCACCACGACAACGCGCCCACGCACACCGCGCTCGAAACGAGGGACTTCTTGGACAGCACGCCGGTCAAACTTCTCGGTGACTTCTTTTTATTCCCAAAAATTAAAAATCAGATCAAAGGGATACAATTTTCGTCGCCGGAAGATGCGCTGTCAGCGTTCGAGCAGGCTATAAACGATGTGTCTGCGGCGGAGTGGAAAAAGTGTTTCGAAAACTGGTTCAGACGCATGAAACTTTGCATAAAGCCTAGTGGAGAGTATTTTGAAAAGATTTAATAAAAAAATATTTACCTATAGAACACTTCTTTTTATTTTCGCAAAATTTTCTGAGTGTCCCACATATAAGCTGAATTAATGGTCAAAATTAGGGCACTAGTTAAAAAAATCTGTGTAGGTTACTCAAGAATCACAGAATCATTGCATAGCGTACAAGCTTGACACACTAGTACCCATAGCTGCAGTGTACTCACGAGGTAGGATGCGTCACATGATGATGCCCATCGCCATGCGGCCCGTTCAGAGTCTTCCCATTCTCCACCTCCTGCCCCTTGGAGTCTGCGAGGATCTGCTCCTTGGACTGGAACATGCCGTAGCCGTCGCTCACACTGCTGGAACAAGGAATAGGTACCACGTTAGAAAAAGAGATCAGAATAAAACCCCGTGTTTACTGTCGCAAGGTCAGCTAACGATCTTCAAAAAGTTTCAAATAATTTTGTGTAAATATAGGAAAGGTAGTTAGGATTCCATCCGTATGCGTTTTGACTTTAGAATAAACCGGCAGACTTTTTAAAACGTTAAAAAGAAACTTTTCACAAAAGAACGAAGTGCACAATTAATTCAGTAATACATCAAACACCACGAAAAGAATTGTACCCACACGGAAGAAAGTTTCTAAGTTTCCGAACACTAGTTTGAACTGCCGGCACGGCGCGGATAAGAGTGAGCCAGTGCCTCCCACAGCCTTACAGTAGTGAAGTGATCGAGGTCTTTATATAGCACTCTTCACATTTTAACGGGTGCGCCAACGAATCGATTCGATATCATACGGTTAAAGATATTTATTTTCTCACAAGAATATACATTCACTTATAGAGAAAACGTAAATAAGTTTAAAATAATGTCGCCAGTAAGCGTAGATACTAACAAAACATAAATACGAAAACTTAAGAAAAAAACTAACTTTACACGAATATTTCGTCTAGGAAACTTAAAAACTATCATAACACTATTACAAAATAAACAAATCAAAACAAGGTTGGCTACACACAAGAAACGGCACAATAGTTGAGGGATGAGGGTAGGGTGCAATATAATAGCTGTGGCATGTTTAATAAGGCCTACACCACAGTGTAGAACATAAGCGAGTCATTATTCCGGTTTTTGTAAGGATATTTATTTTGTTTATATAGACTAATCATGTAATCATTATTGATTTTTGATTATATTTGTTTGTACGTTTTTTTTGTTGTTTTTTTTTTAAATGTTTTGTTTTATATTTGTGTACAAGTTTAGGATAAGTATTTTAAATGATTATTATATATTTACAAATATCTTTATATATATAATTCTACTGTACGTGTGTATGTCACTGAACTCCTCCTAAACGGCTGGACAGATTTGAATGAATTTTTTTGTATGCATTTGGGTGGCACCTTGGATGGTTTAGATTCACTATTGGACTCGCTAGGTGGCGCTGCTATCGAGTTCTAGGAAACAGGACAACGTCTGTACGGTCAGCTAATATTATAAATATGTATTGCTAGTTTGTCGCAGACTATCACGTTTTTTTATTAATCTAAAAGCAGGGTGACATCTTGTAATATATATGTTTTTACAGCTTTCTGGTAAATGTATGACGATTCGATTTCTTTTATGTCTTTTGGTAGTTTGTTATAAAAGTTGACCCCTTCATACATAATACTCCTCTTTCCATATTTCGTCCTAGGCTGGGTTAAGCAGATGTCATTAGCTTGTCTCGTTAACATTTTATAAGTTTGTGCCCTTTTTGTAAATATTATATGTGAATGTATATCTTTATTTAGAATGTTTCTGACAAGTAAGCATGTTTTGTACTTATATATTTGACAGAGATCCATAAGCTGTGTTTCTTTGTATATTTTTTCAGTAGGAGTTAAATAGTTATACCTAAATAGTGTTTTGATTATTCTATTTTGGGCAATTTGGAGTACCTTAAAGTTTGATTTTGCAGCAGTTCCCCAGACCTCCATCAAATAA
Organism: Aporophyla nigra; assembly: GCA_947507805.1. NCBI lineage: Eukaryota > Metazoa > Arthropoda > Insecta > Lepidoptera > Noctuidae > Aporophyla > Aporophyla nigra. The sequence continues at coordinate 1,970,111 of OX382291.1, read as the reverse complement.
TCTAAGTGAGATTTAACCATGGAGTTATATATAGTATAACGCACATTTCTTGGAAGACACCGCACTATACCACGGAGCGCACCTGTTAGTGATGTGAGCTTGTTTTTGTTACTCTCTATATGTGGTTTCCACGTTAATTTGACCATCAATATATAACTTTAACCCGAGCAAGTTTGGACCAAGCTTTTTGTTTTTTGCTGCGAATATAGTATAATTCGTTTTAGAAATGTTTATTGTCAGTAAGTTTGAGTTAAGCCAAGTATGTAAATCGTTTAAATCATGTTGTGCTTGTTCTATAATTGAGCACAGAGTGGTGCCTGAATCAATTAGTGGTGTCGTCAGCGTACAGTGCTATATCCCCCCTTAAACCAATTTCATGGATGCTATTAATGTATATTAAAAATAATAATGGCCCAAGGATTGAGCCCTGGGGGACTCCGTAGGTGATTTGTCGAAGTCTACTTTGAAGTTCACCGATTTTCACAATTTGATATCTGTTACTAAGGTATGATTTAAGACATTTCAAAAGCGGATCCTGAGACACCTAGATGATTAAGTTTTTACAAAAGTATATCGTGACTAACAGTGTCAAAAGCTTTTTTTAAATCTACAAAAGGAGGTTTAAAAGTCATATTAAAAGTACACTTTGTAAACGAGCTTATTACAAATTAGAGGACTACATCCAAGATAAGAACGCTTGGAAACATGCTGGTCTCGCTCCATAGGACAGTCTTAGAGTTTATCAAACTGGTTGCTAACTTAATTGTGTAGATAATATTTATTTTTTCTTCTATGACACTGATTTACATTCTGTGATTACTGTAACTCATACACTGACTTGTAACTTGTAAAAACATTAGGAAATTCGCATTCTTGCCTTTGCAATGTTTTTGTCTTAGAGTTTATCAAACTGGTTGATAACTTAATTGTAGACCTATTTTTTTTTTCTTCTATGACACTGTTTTACATTCTGTAATTACTGTAACTCATACACTGACTTGTAACTTGTAAAAACATTAGGAAATTCGCATTCTTGCCTTTGCAATGTTTTTGTCTTAGAGTTTATCAAACTAGTTGATAACTTAATTGTATAGATATTATTATATATTTTTTTTCTTCTATGACACTGTTTTACATTCTGTAATTACTGTAACTCATACACTTGTAACTTGTAAATATATTAGGAAATTCGTATTATTGCCTTTACAATGTTTTGTAAATATGTGAGCACCATGTATCTATCATATAATCAATTTATCTCTCATTGCTTCAGTTTCAGTTCTTTTACCTGTTGTGGTATGGTAATTTTTTTATTGTAGGTGCATCGTCTTCACATATAATTGTATAAATATTGTATATAAACACTGAAAACTATTTTGAAAGAGTAACGGTGGAGTTTCTTGCCCATTCTACTCCATACGAATCGACTTTTTGGAAGGGGCAACTAGAATCAATTCTTTTTTTTCATGTAACAGTTGACGTTCAAAAGTGCCTTTTTTCGGCATAATTGAAATAAATGCTTTGACTTTACAAACACACCCAGTGTAATTTTCTTATTGTCAATATTTGATTTGATTTTTGTCACTAGATCATTTGTAGCTGTAACTGTGTTTGACTTTGGTAGGAACCACTATTGTTTTTCATATAAGATATTTTGTTTTTTTTTTTTGTTTTAGAAACATACTAAGATGATTGTGTAATACTTTTTCAAACACCTTTAATAATATGGGCAATACAGATATTGGCCGGTAGTTACCTGGATCTGATTTGTTTCCCAACTTATAAATAGGGCTGACTTTTGCTAATTTCAAGGATTCTGGAAATTTTCCTTCTGTTAGACACCTATTAATACAAAGAGTTAGGTTTTCCGCTATTTGATCTTTAATACATTTTCTAATTTTTGCACTTATTCCATCAATGCCAGCGCTTGTATTTGCATCTAAATTTTCAATTATTTTAAGTACAAAATTGCAAGTTCAAAATGTGTTAGATTGGCCGTACTATCTATTCTCTTAGCGGATATTTGTAATGCTTGATTATTATGATATGATCTTGGCATTTTACTAGCAAGCTTTTCACCTATATTAGAGAAAAATAAGTTAAAACACTCACAGATTTCCTTAGTATCAGTTATTTGGCCTATAGGCGTGTCTAATTTTACAGGGAGGGAGTTTTGTTTTGTTGCTAGCCAGACGATTAATGAGTTGCCACATTTTAAGAGGATTATTTTCACAATTTTTAAAGGCTTTGCAGTAGTATTGATTCTTTGTTGATTGAATGTCTTTGTACACATTATTTTTCTGCTGTATAAACTCGTCTTCTAGCACTTTGGCTTCAGGTGAGGAATGTTTCAATGTATGCCACAACATATTTCTTTTGTTTATGGATGTTATAAGGTGATTGTTGATCCAGTCTTGTCTTGGTTTGTTTAATATTTTGTTCTTTTTCGTTTTATTTTTAGAGATAGCATGCAATAAGTATCTTTCCAACGTTGCAAAGTCATTGTGTATGTCAGTTAAAGTATGATCTTTTATAGTTTTATATAGTTTTTCATAATTTATGGCTTTGTATGTTACTTTTTTAGGTTTTTACGGTGAAATTCTGTTTACCTCGAAGGAAATTTGTTTGTGATTTGTCATAGTGCATTTTACTAAAGCCATATGAAAAGTATTGTCTTTTAGAGTCGTACATACATAATCTAAAATTGTGTTAGTAGTTTTAGTAATACGAGTAGAGTACGTTTTATCAATTTTATTAAGTATTCTAAGCCCGTTTTCTTTTAGCACTGTCTTATATTCCTTAATAGATTTTTCTTTACTTAATAGATTCAATATATTTCAAAAAACTTTTGTACATTTACCGCAGGCTGTTTATAGACGAGTCCAATATCTAAAGAGAGCTTTTCCAGGTGTATCCATAAAAAGTGATTGTTATCTTCGCAATGTTCTTACATTAATTCATGTTTTAGTTCGTTATGCACATAAATCGACACCCCACCGCCCCTTGAAGATGTCCTTTAGTTATAATAGTGTGTATGGTTTGGTAATTTTTGCCTCAAGGCTTCATTTTCATCCCTTGTCCAGGTTTCGGCCAGCAATATGACATGTATAGTGTATTTAAACGTTTGTATGATACATTTAATTTCATCAAGTTTCCCTGGCGCAACAATACTGCGTACATTTGCGTAGAGAAAACTTATTGATTTCGTTTTAATTGTGATATTTGCGTAGTTGTTTGTTAGTTCATAGGTAATTGAGTTTCGCTTTGTTACAAGTTCTCCTAAGCCACTTAATTCTTTGACTATTTTTGGTGTTCCCTTTGAATATTTTATTATTAAATCCTTTTCTCCGTTGTTTTTCCTCTGTTCTAATTCATCTCTTAGGGTTTTCATGAATTTTTGTTGTTGACGAGTCTGATCAGAGTAAACTTGTATGCCATCTACGTTCAGGTTAGCTTTATTTCGCAGCCATATTATAGCCTTCGCAATGTCTTGGGATGAAAAAAATAATTTAAGTGATCGCATTTTCTTGCCATCATATTTACCGACTTTGAACACTTTTACTGCCGTAGGATAATCCGAATATATAGTGTTTATAATTCTTGTTACTTCATTCCTTTCTGTTTCACGTCTCTCTTCGCTATTACTTAAATGTATTTCAGGAACGCCTACAATAATAATGTTCTTCTGCGTTCAGCTCGGTCTTGAAATTCCACAAAGAGATCTGCATAAATAGTCTGTGGTGTTACCTGCGATTGTGCCGGTGCTAGAGCAACAGATTTTGACTGTTGCAAGTCACTTTGGAGGGATATTATTTTTCCTTCGTTTTCTTTAACGGTGTCCGAGAGTGTAGTAATTTGCGTTTTTAGAGTTTCATTTTCTGCTATCAGCTCTTCGGTTGTAATCTTCATGTTTTGTAATGTTTCGTTAATGGAAGAAATATTATCACATATTGTTTTTAGATTTTGGTTCTGTTTTGTACAAAAATCTTGTAGTATTCCAACTATTTCTTGTATCATTTCATTTTAAATTCTGTGAACTGATTTTCAAAGTCGTTGTCAGGCGATGTCTTCCGGTAAGACACATTTTCTGAGTATAGCTCTTTCATTTTTGACAAATCACGTTAAGAAGTACTGGTTTCTTCCGAATATTTTGTTTTCACCGTAGACGGATTTTTAGTAGGTGAGCGGAAAGCCTTCATGTTGTAGTTAATAACAATGTTGAACAAGAAGCGTCAACAAACAATGACTCCGCTTATCGCTCCGCTTATGCACTGCTTGCACCTTTATAATGACACCACCGGTACGCGTACTGCAAACTATCTCTTTCGCACTTATGTGTCGGTGATTAGTTAATTGCACACACTTTCTGAACACTTTGAAAAATCAACTGTCTTTATATGGTAATTAAGTTCTAACTCGTACGATCGTATTAAATATTTATTCAAGCAAATCAGTAAGCTTTGGCTTAGGCTTTGGCCAGCGAGCGTACTGAGTGGTCACTACGCTCGCTGGCTAAATCTGCCAGATCATTGCATTGGTCATCAAAATGATTTAACATAATATGGTACCTGATCAAACCTTGTCGAAATACACGTTGTTTATTAGTACTCTCTTTAAAAGATTTTGATAGGTACTACTATACTATTAATACATATAATTAATTATTATAAAATTATACAAATACATATTTTATTTGAAATCTGTTACATAAATTGACGTGCAGTTTCACACTTGCACAATTTTATTTATCTAAGTTATTTGTGAAACTTATTCAAATACAAATGCTGCAGTAAGTTATTGCTCCATCTTGACTGATTTTACACATAAAAATCTTACGTGCATAGCACACCATACAATTGAGAACCAACCATTCATACCTGTCAACTGATATTAAGTACATTAGTTCCCTTACGAGACTCAAACCCACGTGCCGCAATGCCAACCACTCGGCCACGGCGCCATTGGAGACGTCGTCGTATCATTTAATTTTACACATAACATCATGATTATATTCCTCAAAGGGGTTAACTAGAGGTGGACCTGCAATTCTAATTTCAACTATTTATTAGTAGTTTGCCAGGACAATCATGTCATTTTGTTTAAATAGGTTCTTATATTTTATTTATCTAGTACTTCATTTATGTAGATTGTTTTACAATTTGTGGATGTGAGAACGTTGTAAGTCTTGTAGACTGTAGATTTGTAAACCATTTTCTATTTTATTGAGTACCTGGATAACAAGCTATACTGTCCTCTTATCCCTATTAACACTGTCATTTGAAACCATTGTAAAAGCCAATTATTTTTATTCCGTAGAGACTACCACTTTGTATGGCATTGCTTACCGTCTGGCTAAGGCAAAACCAGCCCTTGGGTCATGGGAAGTGACAACCAGTTGTTTTGAGATTTGCTTAAATAGACCTTGGACTTGGAGGGTTTCATACCCAAATGGCTCAAATATTTTATTACCAATAAGGTTGTTATACTTTCGCCGCATGAAATTTCCCGTACATAGATATAATTACATTTGTACAAAGGTCATCATCATCTGCCCAGCTTTTTCCCAAGTCTGTTGGGGTGAGCTTCCAATCTAACAGAATGCAGCTGAACACCAGTAATTTATATACAGCTATTACCTGACCTCTACAACCTAGTTACTGGGTAATACGCTACCCCTTAGTAAGACTAGTTGTCAGACTTACGGGCTTCTGACGACCCGTAAAGTAAGTACGTAGATAGGTATGAGTAAATAAATATGGTGTCACGAAGTGATTATGAAATCAAAGACAGCGGTGGCGAATCTAAACAATGGGACATTAATTACAAGGCTGTACCTCTGTACAATTTTTTGAGGTTCTCGACGACATACGAACAGAGGGACTGTATGGCAATAGTGGCACTCGAAATCGCAGGCCTTGAAATACTGGTATATTTGGAAACCAGTAAGGCCAATAGGCCTTGGTATGATACCGGTACCAGAGTAGTACCTGTAGTTTTTGTACCTGTACCAGACGTAGAACCTGTACGATATTGCCGTAAGTGAGAGTGAGAAAACAGATGTACAAACGCTCTCAATGGCAACATCACCCTCAAACCTCTGCGCGGAAATGCGCAGGATCTCCAATAAACGGCGTATGTGGAAAAGCCTAAATAAAATTGACTATCCATTTTACTTACTACATATAATATAATCTCACTCTCTAAAAGGCATAAAAAAATAACTTCAAGGTTGCCAACAGTACGAGACTCCTGGTAGAAATTTGCGATTTGTATTATACGCCGGGTACCTGTATTTGAGACCAGTTCTGGTCAGGTGGAACCCTACCTTCATAACGCACTATCAGTCACAATCTAGATCATTTTGTAGCCTATTGCTAATCCATTTCTTTCTATGTTCGAAAACTGTGTCTGTTCAACAACGTAACCAACGCAAGTAATGTTGTTGTACTGTCAAAATGAAAACCGTTCTTACCGTGTGTTACGTAATTGCCACGCAGGTACAGAAGAGGCAAGAACCTCTAAACCTATAATTTTGGTACCGTTCCCAAACCAGTAAGGTACACTCGTACCTATAGCTAATTTGATGATATTCAATAAACAATTTAGATTCAAACGATAACGTTTTCTCGATGGTACAATTTGCAACTAAGGAATAGAAGTCCCTGTCCCCTGTACAAGTATGTTTCCTAATAGCTATAACCTGGAAGTCTTTGAGTTGACAGTGAACAGGAGGTGGTGAACTAGTTGTCAAACGAGTCTATCACCTTAATACACAAACTAACGTATTTATATACACACGACATTATTTTATCCATTTTAAGAAATATTTTGATTAACCTTACACGGTAAAAAAACATTCTAGTTTTGGAAAAATATTTAAAAATAGACTGAATAAATTTATGAAACACTTTCTGTATAGTATCTTTCTTTTTTTGGACTGAGTTTACGCACAGGTCCAATAATAGGGTAAAAACGCAAAAGTACTAAGTGGTATTATTATTCGGGTGAAAACGCAACTAATGCTAGTAACTCATCCTTATGATCTTCAAGATCAAATGAATTTAGCTACTGGAATACCGGAGACGTGATTGAAACCGATATCTAATCACGACAAAACAACAATTCTAAACTCTTCATTTTAATTAGGTAACTACAGCTGACTACGGGTCAACGACCGCCGGGTACTGCAGTTATTGAAACTAGTGGTCGCCAAATGACAGAAATAAGACGATAATGTATTCAAAATTTAATATATTTCTAACAAGCTTCTGCCCGCGACTTCTTCCGCGTCAAATTTTTGCTCGCGTGACCCTTCCCGTCGCACAGTGGTTCGAAATCGACGCTCCGTGGACATTGAAATCCAAAGTTTCTTTAGGCGAGAATTAAAGATCGTAACGGCTTTATTTCAGTATTATTTATAATATTTGGTAATATGACAGCTATAGAAGAAAAACACTAAAGTCGTTTTTTCTCACAACTTAATAAAACTTAAAGCCTGCGGCTTACATGGGGTGTTGTCCTATATGAGGCGATTCCGAAATGCTATAACACGCACACCCATGCGCACCGCTTCACTCACAGCAGAGTGTTGAATTTCGAAGATTCAGTTAGAGATTTTTACGTTGTTTTAGGTGTGATCTTGAAAAATATACAAAGTAATTGACTTTAGTGTCCTAATTTTATTAAAAATAATGAGAAATAATGGAATATACAATATAAAAAAAAACTAAAAAACACTCAAGTAGAGACCCACTTACAATATAAATATTTTTTAAATATTTCTTAAGATAATTTAATTCGTTGTTAGTAGATTATGACAGTAGATAAAAAGTTTGACTTCTTAATTAACATAAAAAAATATAAGTACAAAAACTTATAACTAATACAGAAAAATACTAAGAATAGGCAATTGTATAAATAAGAGATATATTATTTCACCACTTCACTCAAGCAGAATGATGAACTTCAAGAAATTCAGTGTATTTCTCGAAGGAATTTAATAGATATTATTTGAAATTTTTGGTATAGGTACACATACCAACTGGAAACGATAATTACAGAGTAATGATTGTTTGTTGTAAGCTATTCGTAATCTCAAGTTTAACAGGAAATCAATGCTAAATGCATTCTAATTAACTTATGATAGTAATTTAGTCTCATCTCATTAGTACAAATTGCAAATATTGTTAACGTTAAGGGCTATTTTTACGAAGTGTTTAACTATCTACTATTAATTAAGATACGATTAAGAGGGATACTTTTATATAAATTAGATTTTTTTAAATGGCAAGCCACAGATGAAGCTAGCAAAGTAGATTTGGAAAGTCGCAAACAGACGATACAGCGAAAATTTCGAGAGGAAATGGGACTCCTAGTGAATATCGTAAAACAAGGTTAAAAAAATAAAATAAATATTTATCTTAGGACAACCAACACACTGTTATCTGATCCCAAACTAGGCAGAGCCTGTACTACGGTAACCAGACAACTGATAAATATACTTATATATTTCTAAATACATACATATTACACCCAGACACAGAACAAATGATTGTGCTCATCACACAAAGATTTGTCCTGGGTGGGAGTCGAACCCACGACCTCAGTCTTTGCAGTCAGGGTCACTAACCACTAGACTAACAGGCCGGTCAGGGTGCTTACTCTCGAACATAATTCCAATAGATCGACATTAGTCAAATGTCAGTTGGTTGAGTTAAACGTCAGGGATTGGCTAGACTCAGTGAGTCCAGCCAATCACTGACGTTTGACTGACAATTCCAATGTCGATCTATTGGAATTATATTCGAGAGTAAGCACCCAGGTCGGTTAGTTGATTTATTTATTTTGTATAATATCAAAGTGTTTTTTAGTTCAACATTATAAAACTAATCTTATAATGTTCTCATATCATTATTTTTATATAAAGGTGCTGGAACCACGAATGATGGCAACACGGCTAGAATTTTTCTAAAGTGTCCTGAGAAGACTGCAAATATCACTGGATTGAGTCAGGAGCTCATCCAATCATTCGCAACTATTCTTCGTGTTGTATCATCAGGACAGTCTATTTATGTTGATTTGTTTGCCAATTATCTCGACGAAACTGCGCAGCTGTATGTGGAACTGTATGGCTGGTATTTAATGCCTGTATGTAAAGTTTGTGCATACTGGAGTATACACAAACTTCTGCTGCATGGAGCCGAAATAATAAAACATTTCAACATTTTGCTTATAGGAAAGCTATCAGAAGAGGTATCTGAGGACCGAAATAAAGATTTTAGAAAACTCAGGGAACATCATACGCGGAAATTTTGTCTGTTTGTTTTGTGACAAACCAAGATATTTTTAATGGTTTCATCGTATCCTCAGACCCATATTTGTCAAGCATTCGACCAAAACTGACAAGAGTAGAAATGATTTAACTGAAGAAATGAAGTTTCTTCTTTTAATTTTCCTGGATACCATGGATAAGGAAAACATTGAATTTGTTGAGGTGCCAAGAATGATGGATTCTGATTTTGAATTCTTTGATAGCGATGACGAAACTCAGTAGTTAATGTTTGATGTTTTTGTGTAAATTTTATATATTTGTAATTATACAATTGCCTATTCTTAGTATTTGTCTGTATTACTTATAAGTTTTTGTACTAAAAAATAATTCTTTTTTATGTTAATTATAAAGTCAAACTTTGTATCTACTAACAACTAATTAAATTATCATAAGAAATATTGCAAAATCTATTTATATTGTAAATGAGTCTATATTTGAGTGGTTTTATTAGTATTTTCATATTGTATATTCCATTATTTCTTATAATAATTAATAAAATTAGCACTCTAAAGTCAATTACTTTGTATATTTTCAAGATCACACCTAAATCAACGTAAAAATCTCTAACTGAACTTCTCGAAATTCAACACTAAGTGAAGCGGCGCGCATGGGTGTGCGTGTTATAGCATTTCGGAATCGCCTCATGTGGGACAACACCCCATGTAAGCTGCAGGCTTTAAGTTTCATTAAGTTGTGAGAAAAAACTACTTTTGTGTTTTTCTTCATACAAAAAAAAATAATTAAATATATATTTTTTCGGAGATAGTGCTGTCTATAGCTGTCATATTACCAAATATTATAAATAATTCTGAAATAAAGCCGTTCCGATTTTTATTTCTCGCCTAAAGAAATTTTGATTTGGATGTCCACGGAGCGTCGATTTCGAACCACTGTGCGTCGCATCGAATTGCCTGCCAGTTTTCGTCCATTTATCGTTGCTGCTCCGCTCCTTTTGATCGTACCGTGGTGTTATATAGCCTATAGCCTTCCTCAATAAATAGGCTACCCAACACAAAAATAATTTTCCAATTCGGACCAGGAGTTTCGGAGCCTATTCAATACAAACAAACAATCAAATCTTTCCTCTTTATAATATTATAGTAGGTATATAGAAGATGTATTAGCTTTCTACACTGCTTCTCCATATAAACTTGAACTGGGCCAAATATCATAGTCCTCAATCTGCGTAATTTTTGTAAAAGGGGGACAACATTTTTACAGCATACAACAAGGTAGCCTGCGAAATTCAAATGTTCTTACATTATTTGCAGGTCTGTATCAGGTTATACGATGATTGAAATATGAGTTACGACAACAATTTACAAAACAATCCAATCAGTCAGTTGTATTCATAATGTTAGAATCCATCCCCCTTAAGAGTTTAGAATTATGGTTAATGAAGTCGTAAATACCGTAAGATTTTATTTATTTATTAAAGTTAACGCACCTTATTATATAAGTAGTTCGTTCATCACTATAAATAATTAACCTGCCTGCTGCAAGCATTGTCCTCAAGAATTTAATATACCTAAGCAGTGGCCCAGTGATGAGTGAAGACCAGTGGTAACAGTCTAACGTGTTGTAGGCACTTGTAGGTCGTGGGTTCAAACCCAAGCACTTTATTTTGTGTAAATTATTTCATAACCACTACTCTCAAAACGGTGACGGTAAACATTGTGAGGACACCGGCATGTCCTAGAACCAAAATCCTAAGACATGTGACATCCGCCAACCCGAACTGGTCCCGCTTGCTGGTTTATGGCCCATTCCCTCTCAAAAAGAGGAGGCCTCCCACATGTAGGAACATTATAGGCTGATTATGCTCAGTGATAGAGCAGTGGTGGCCCATTGGTATCGGCCCCGACTTACGAGTTGAAGGTCGTTGGTTCGAACGCAGGCAGGGGCTTTACGTTATGTATTGTAAATAATTTCATCGCCACTGCTCTCAAAACGATGAAGGTAAACATGAAAACATCAGCATGTCCTAGAACCGAAAATTCCAAGACCTGTGACTTCCGCCAACCTGAACTGGGCCCGCGTAGTAGTTTATAGCCCACTCCCTCTCACAGAGAGAAGTCCTGTGTCCCACAAGTGGGAAGATTGTAGGCAGTGTCCGTGCAACTAATAGTTGATGCATCCAGCAGTACTCACAACATAACGATCATAATGGTGGCTATTTCCATACATAATGACATAGATCATGGCTGATAAGCCATAGGTTAGGACTTCCGCTAGCTGTAATAACTTCAGTTAAATAACAGATAAACAATAAACACGACGTCCTTGATACCATGGGCTAGTCAAGAGCCATTAAGTAATTCCTTAAGGTACTAGGTACCACAATTCCATATCGTTTAGGTTATAATCCTCATTGACATTCATTTCGGTTGTCGCCAAAAAGTTACCCAGCTGTTACCAGCTACCTTGGGAAAATGGTCCTACTTTACTTTTACCCAGTCCAATTTTACTTTAGTAGTCGGCTTACTGCTTCAATGAGCGATTTTTTCAGATTTCGCTGTTTTATGTGATCTTACAGACGTGAAGAATCGTTTTGATGTCTACACGGTATGAAACAATTAGATTGCTCACCTATCCTTGTCAAAGTCATCTATACAAAGTTCACTTTAATACCAATTCTATATAAAAAAAAACTTAATCATTTTTTTTTTTAAATGTGCAAATAATAGCTACCGATTGCGGGTACTCAGAACTCTCGTTCATAAAATTAAAACAACAGAAATAAACCTCAGTTCAATATCTACCCATATGCTGAAAAAAAATTAGCAATAAATCATCTTTATAAATAACCTACAATAATAAAAGTGAAACTAATTCATCAGATCATAATTGTAACGATCCTACATTTTGTGCATTAAAACTCAAAGAAATACCTACGTTATTTTTGCTGTTCAATTAAAAGTACGTTTGTAAAATCAAGTAAACCAGCGAAATCGGCAAAATTTCCAAAACGGCCTCTCAACACGTACCGTATGTCTTAGACGACATTTCATGGAAAAGAAAATTTGCACGAGTAACCAAAGCTAAAAGCCAGAAATCCTCCTTCTATTGAACTCTTGAGTTCGATAACATTCAAAATTCTTTCGTAGGTATCATAGTAAGTTACCCGAACTTACATTTAGGTACATATTAAAGTGGCCCAGGCACTCAGAAACGCGTAAACAAACATAATCATGAATGTGTCCCTCGTGTGAGCTATGATTACCAACTTCCTTAGCTGAACATTGGCACGTTGTATATTATCGTCCTGTTATGTATAGCTGCAATCGTTCGCTGCAGGGGGAGTTTATTACAAGGTCCAACTGGTTGTGATCAATGTTACGCGTGTCAGGGGTCTGTCATGACCCTTCTTGGAAAGTCGTGCGGACCCTGCGTGAATTTACCCGACCGATATTGTAATACTCCTCACTGCCACGGCTCGCCCATGCATATAGAGTACCTACATACCAAAACATACACACACAACAGGTGTAAGATGGATAAAACTACAAAAAAAGACTTACAATCATTCAGAAAAGTGGGGCAATGAATGTACCATAATTTTTTCTAACAGCTCATAATTTCTTTGTGACTTGATACAATATGTTGTCAACATATAGAGATGTACACACAGTGATACAGCGCATGTAACTATGGAAATTTTGAAACACCAATTTTGAGGCTGTATGATCCTCCGTTTTGATGATTTAACCTGGTCGGTCAGATCACCAGATCTGATGGTGCCAGACTTCTTTCTGTGGGGCATTTTGAAAATTCGCATTTACCGCATTTCGCATTTTTCGCATATGAATGTACAGATTTCATTGTGGAACTAGATCGGTGTACAAAAAGACTTTCAGTATCACTATATGAAAGTTGTAATAGCAAATCACGTTAAAGCACTTTGAGAAAGAATGCTCCTAAAGATTGTTTGTTGGCTTTATTGTAAAGGCGAAGACCGAGGACGTAGAAATATCGACTGGAAAGAGTGGTCCTATGACGTACGGTGGGACATACATGGCTTTTGCGTCATTTCTCACTCAAATTCCGTAATGCACAGCCGTAATACATTGCCCTTAAATTCCGCAATGCACAGTTCGCAGCCATTGAGAAAACAATTGAAAAACTAGCACACAGAGAGCAACCATTGAAAAAACAATGAACAAGTAGATAGAAACATACACCAGTAATGCAATACTTATGAACAACATAAGAGTTAGCTACTCCCCATAAAACGTAAAAAGCCTACAGCGCACAATACTTTAACCAGTGGGGTTATTACGTAAACTACCATCAGTAGTAACAATGAGTGTCATTTTGACAGTTCAGCAACATTCATTTCGTTATTTACGTTGTTGAGCGGACACATTTTCGAACATATGAAGCAATGGACTAACAATGACAAACTTGATTTAGAATGAGATAGGTCTATCACCCAATCAGGTGAGGAGGCAGGTGATAGATCAAGTATGATGTATAACGACTAAGAATGTGATTATATCTCTAAAGAGCACGGTCCAATATTAAACTGGGAGGAGGACAACTATGTATGCGTGCTTCCTGGATTTATCCAGCGCTTTTGACCTTGTCTCATATGACATCCTGTGGGAAAAATTGTCCAACGAAGCTAACCTGCATCCAGAAATAATATCTGCAAGTTCTGGTACGGTGCCCAATTATGAGGTGGGCAGGCGCTTACTCAGATGAATATAGGTTAGAGTGCGGGGTGGGGCAAGGGATATGACCTCGCCAAGCTATTTATTTAAATAAGCTACTCGAGGAACTCAGCAGCACTGGCATCAGATGCACGATAGATGGTGTATCTTTCAACATCAGTTATGCCGACGATATGGCGCTTCTGAGTCCGTCGATCAGTACCCTCAGGAAGCTATTGAAGACAGGTGAGTGCTATGCACGAAAGTATAATGCAAAGAAAAGTGAGCTGTTAGTTTTTAAGGCACAAAACAAGACTTATGACCTATGTGCCACCAGTCTCGCTATGTGATGCAACTCTAAACACAGTTAAAAAGTTTAAATACCTTGATCAGCGGGTTACAGATGATGGCACTGATAACTGTGATATAGATAGCGAGCGCAGGGCATTGGCTGTACGACGCAACATGCAGCCCGCTGATTGGCAAAGTGCGACAGTGATGTTAAATTAAAGCTGTTTTGGGCATACTGCCAGGCTTTTTATACCTGCAGTCTGTAAACCAGGTACACGCACGCAAAAACGTTCAATGCCCTGCGTGTGCAGTACAACAATGCTTTTGGGAAACTGCTGTCGCTGCCACGTTTCTGTAGCGCGTCAGGAATGTTCGCAGCAGCGCGTACAGGTGTTTTTTTGCGATCGTGCGAAAAAGATCCGCATCATTACTGCGTCGTCGGATGCGGGACAGCGACAGCAGTCTTCTGAGCATTGTTGCTAGCAAAACTGAGGACCATATGATGGGGCACCTGTGTGCAGTGCATGTATTGTAGCCGGGTGTATCCAGAAGATGACATAATAAATAGTGTTGCTTGAGCTAACTATTTTCTATACACAGATCTACTTTTAAGTGTTCATTATTGTTCCTGATTTTCTTGTAGCTCTTTATTAATTAATTATACTAACATAGTTTAAGTCATACTAACAAAATTATGGGTGATGTGCGCGGAATAAAGATAAATAAATAAATAAGCTGCATAGCACAGTTGTTGATTCTTCTTCAATGAACAAAAAAATGACGAAATTTTTTTAATTTTGTCGTTTCAGAACTATATACTGATACATGGTATAAGGTATATTGTTCAATTTAGGTAATTCAAGTTAACTTTCGCAGTAGGTAAGTTATCAATAAAATACAATTGTAAATAGGACCTACTTATTCACATAACACTCGCTTCTGTTGTGATTTAGACTGGAAATTTTAATAATTCGCTTCGCAATGCCGAGACACATTCATAACAAGTCGCTTAGCATCAAAACAACGTGTGGAAAAACTGTACAAGCATTAGTAAGACAATAACGATGACGTCGTTTTTTATTTTAATATGTTCAGAAACTGATCTGGGTACTGAAAAATAAAACATTTGGTTCAGTCATATTAACCTTTTTTAGTACTATGAAGCCAAGAGCTGTATTATATTTACGAGAAGGCCTACACTATCCTACCAAACCTTAATAGGTTTTCAAATTACAGTGTTAATACACTGTAATTTGAAAACATTGTAAAAGAAAATTATTATTTTTCAAGTAAGCGTGCAGTTTCTCGCTTAAGTAGGTAATATTCTCAATAGGGAACGACCAGTTGGAACCGTGAACCTAGCTTCTGACGTTTCTCGAGTGCCCATGTAGGTTTATGTGAAATATAGATAATATTATATTGGCAGTCTTCTACAATTAACCATTTATATAAGGTGACCAATGCAACCGCATTCCTAGCCAGTCGGTAGTAACGTAACAGAAAGAATGGCTTTCATTTTGTCAGTTAAACAACGTTCATTGCATTATTTACACTGTGGAGCAGACATATCTTTCGAACTTATGAAGCAATGGTGTACCAACATCCTTCAAAATAGTTCGGATTCCGGTTTATACTGTGTTTCACAATAACACTGCTGCTACTATACTTATGACCACAGACATTATACCCATCTCCATATACATTATTGTTTAATTTATGGTTACACGAAAACAATAGTTTAATACAAACGTAGTTCAAAAATTAACTTATAAATAAAACAGTATAGCATCATTAATTAAATAGTTTATTCATAAAACGTACATAAGATAACATCACGCCTATACCTTTAGGGTTAGGCAGTGGTGTACCACACATCTATTTACAAAACTTAGCTTAGATATAGTTTATTAATAACTAACAATACTGGCTACTAATTATGTACTGGATGGATTCATATTATTATGGAATCACATTACACTTACAGCATTTTATAGCATTTCAGCCATTGACATATGATTTCAGCATAGATTACTGCATTTTTTACATTAAGTAGCATTTTAATAGTCCATTAGCGGCCTACTAAAATGCTAAATGTAAAATAACAGTTTTTGTGATAGTTTAAAAAACGGACTTTACGTATTTTTTTTTTCTAAAAAATAACAACCTACTTCCATAAAAAATTACTACAAAGTGAAAAATAACTTTAATTTCGAAAGTCGGTGTCTTAGGTTTGTATTTAAGTTTCTGTAAGTATTTAAGTTTATTGCCACCGACTTCCAAAATTAAAGTTATTTTTCGCTTTGTAGTGTTTTTTTATGGAAGTCGGTTGTTATTTTTTTGAAAATTTTTAGTTTTTAGTTATGGTATGTACCCCGCACTAATCTAATTGCGTTAGTCGTCCATTTGTCGCGCACATACTTAATGCAAACTTAAGACTTATGTGGTTTTCTCATGGATGCCATTGTCAGAACTAAACCAATGCTATGATGTTATTAAATTGAAATGGGACCACACGGGAAGCACCAGCTTTCAAATAAAAAAGTTGAATTGAGAACCTCCTCCTTTTTTTAAGTCGGTTAATAAGCTGTCATTAATTAATAAGTTTCACAGCGGGACTTGGAGCGTTTTCTGCTAATAGGCCAAGTTCTAAATGGAGTAATAAGGAGCTCAAATGGAGTTGGGCAGGACACCTGGCAAGATGACGAGCGGAGTAAAGCTTTGATAGAGTGGCGCCCAAGGACTGAAAGACGAGATCCCGAGATTCGCGGACGACATTGTTGCTATTGCAAGCAAAACCTGGATGAGGCTGGCAGAGGAGCGTGGGGATTTGGCATAAACAGAAATCTATACCCAGTAAAGAGTGAAGTCGGGCTGTGGATAGTGATGATCATGATGAATTAACGAAGAAGTAAAAGATTAATTAGGATGAACCTGTCACACCAGTTCGATAACCGGTCTATTGTGGGGAGGTCAAACATTGCAAAATTCAGAGAACTAAGGTCTCATTCTATCTGATTGTAGGGCTTGACACTACTGGCTTGACTATGGCTTTCATGATGAGTTTTATAAAACAGAATACGGTAATAACACTAATGAATCCTACTGAAATAGGTACTGAATATTAGATATTTAACCTCCAACAATTAAAAAAAATGGCCAACCCCTTAATTGTATAACACTTACAATGATCTAATAAGTCGTAACGATCAAATTATGAAAGTTTAATTATTAATTTACAACTGGTTAGCCATGAAACCATTACACAATAAAGCTTTAGTCATAAAATAATACGTCCGCTGAAAACACTGGCATAGATAAATACTTGTGGGCCACATTTTGAGATGCGTATGCGTATGCGCCGTTATGTGGGAAAAGAATGCGTTTGAAAATTATCCCACCTTGGTGTTTTAAGCACTATATCTGTCTAGTCTTTTCCCTTAGAATCCGGCTTCCAGTCTAACCAGATGCCAGTATTTAACATGGAGCAACTGTCTATCTTACCGCCACAACCCTGTTACTGGGTAATACGATACCCCTTGGTAAGACTGGTTGTCAGACTGTCGGGTGACAGCCGTGACCTACGGATTAACGTACTTTACGAGGCACGGAAGGATCTTGGTATGTAAAGATGGTCACCCATCCACGGACCAACCGCGGCAAGCGTAGCTTAACCTGATCGATCGACACGTGTGGCTGTTATTACTTAGCCACAAGCCTCTCATAAGTTTTAAGAATTTAACTACAGAAAACTTCTAAGCCACTTACTTTAATTTCATCAGCTGTAAAATCCACTATCTCTTTTTAACATCTAATTGGTACACACCGTTACGTTTGCTATCTCTCACATTTTATTTCACAAATAACTATTTGTAAATAAGGCCCGCGGCTCGTGATGTAAACAATATTAATAATATATTATGTTCGTATTGTGAGCGTGGGCTTCGTCCTTGCCCCACTAGGGCTTGTGTCATAGGCCTTAAGTATTACCAAAAGACGATGTATACCAAGTGTCATTCTTCATTATAATAGGTACTATAAATATTAGTAGGTAACTTATAAAACATGCGTGCATTAAAAAAGTGCAAACTTACTACTTGAATCTGGACATAGTCCAGTGAGGGATCACATCTAAGCAAAATACCTACTCTGTCATGGGCAAATTCACTGAAACTTGATTCGAACTTAACTTATAATGTCGTAACACTTTGAAAACTTTAACACATCTCTAAAACACGAACTAAGACAAGTAATTTTAAAAACTTTCAACGTTATAAAAGCTGTTGATAAACACTGTAGTCCAATTAAATCACTTAAACGTTTCAAAACAGTTTATAAATTGGCCTCAACAGCTGATTGATCTGTTTCTGTACCTTTCTTGGTCTTGAGATGTAATCAGCTAGCGCTGTCCCTATGCCTGATGCTGCAGCCGAGAATGCGTTCTGAAAGGGGCGGTTGTACTGCCCGGAGAAGCCTTGGTTGTACCCGGATTGGTAACCTGGTTGGAATCCCTGCTGGGGGTAGAAGCCTTGACCTCCGTAGAAACCAGGGCCTCCATAACCTCCTTGGCCTCCATAACCTCCCTGGCCTCCATAACCTCCCTGGCCTCCATAGCCTCCACCATATCCACCTCCATGGCCACCTCCGTGTCCTCCATGGCCACCCCCGTGTCCTCCATGGCCACCCCCGTGTCCTCCATGGCCGTGTCCACCATGGCCACCCCCGTGTCCTCCATGGCCGCCTCCGTGTCCACCATGACCGTGTCCACCATGCCCATATCCCCCTTGCAGTGGCGCATATTGAGGTACGTACGGAGCCACCGGCACACCTCCACATCCGAAGAAGTAGTTCATGACAGGAGCCGACACAAACGTATCATGGGAGCCGAAGGTCTTCCCGTAACCCCCACAGGGACCTCCTTGCTGGCCGTGATGGCCATGTTTCTTACGTTTGCGATGCTTCCTCTCCAGATCTTCACTGTCTATGTCTTCCGGCAGGTCTATATCCAGGTCCCTGGTCTCGCCATCCTCTGCGGTGATAGCAACCACCGCGCAGAACAGCAGGAGAATGATGAGTGATGGCCTCTAGAAGAGGAAGGAGATGGGTGGCGTTAATAACAATAGTGCGAAGGTAGATTGATATGTTTAGTTCACAGTCCAGGACACATAATGTTGTCACAATTATTGCATAAAAAACAATTACAAACTTACCATTTTAGTTGAATTGTTATTGTATGTGTGTGACCCGGCTGCCAGAGCTCGTGGTCTGCTAACAACTAACTCCGTCTCCGAACTCCGGCCAAATTGGGGGAATCCGATGTTGAAAGTGAAAGTATGTTACCGATCCACGAGCAACAATAATGATATCGCAACGATGACGAATAAGTAAGTATAGTCATTCGGTGGAGCAGGGTTTGAGCAAGAGCCTCGCCTAGGCGGAACGTGGAGCCACACAACGAAGCGCCTGGCGCCATCTTAGGTAATGTACCCGTAAATATGGCACATCGGGTTTGAAAAAGAGACTGTCTCAAAGGTATGGCTCCTAGGGACAGTCAACCTTACACTTGCACTATGAAAGTGGCCCCTACAGGTACGACATAAAGGCGCTTTAAAATGTTAAGTCGCACTGATATGCGGTTGACTGTACTTAGGCGGCACTCTGGTAGCAGTTTTTATAAAACTTGATGCATCATATAAACGGCTGGGCAGGATATTCAACATACCCAGCTAAATTATTGCTAAATGAGCCACTTATGCAACCGTGTAGTGCCCATGCGCATAGTAAGTTGCTACACCACACCGCGCCAGCCCGGCCGTGGGAAGGTAGCGCCGTACGATACGTAGTAGCTAGGACTAAATGTTACATTAGTAAGACCCTACAAGTATCTAAGTACCTACTTTACCCACATTTACTAGTTCCTAAGAAATTTACGTAATACCTTACTTAATAGAATTTCATAATACATAGGAATTGGCCTGAATAACGATAATAGACTCCATTGATTACAAAAATCAATCAACATTCTAATAATTTTTGTGACAGAACACAAAAGCTCTCGCTAGAACAAACTTTTCAAAGCAAACTCAACCTTGAAATGAATGAATTACAAATCAATGTTGCCTATCATTGCTAATTTTAATATCGTGCAACATTTTTGGAAAACCCCTCCTTTCGTAAATGCCTAGTAAGTGGAATGTTTCACCACTGCGGAGCGCCGAGCACGTGCGCGTACCCAGATCATGGCAACACGGCGACCTTGAGCCGAGCACCGCAGGCTGGCCGTACACAACGAGCGATAAAGACAAAGATATCGTCACGCTTTGTATGGCTATTTTTTTTTAATTACTAGAATTGACCGATAACTTGTAAGTGTGGTCCAAACCGTAAATATAAGTTCTTTACTCATCTTACAAAAAATGAAATAAAAAAATATTTGTCGTCAGTAGTTGAACGTCAGTGGTTGGTAGCACTTTGACCTTTAATTGGCCTAGTGTAGTATAGACTTTCAAAGTTTCAATAGAATAAGAGCCCAACTAATACCTACTGATTTTTTTCTACTGACATAGGCTAACCTTGCTATACTCAGAGCAATTATATTGTCCTTGACTTCTATTTGACTGATCAAACTGGAAAATTGTATTCATGCTACGCTTTATCTTTGACACATTAGTAGAATTATAAGTGTCTGACCGAAAATGGATTTTCAGCCGAAGGAATTTTCAGCTTTCATCTTATTTTCAGCCGAAAACGAAACACACTAGTAGATGTAGCAATGGCTTTCATTTTGACAGTCCAACAACATTGATTAAGTTATTTATGTTTCTGATCAAACAGATTTTTCGAACATGTAATAGTAAGGCGAATTTCACCAATCAAAATGGGCAAGAGTTATCTCTTGAACGCGGTTTACACAGGGGCGTTCAGAATCATGCGCTAAAGTTGTAGTTACAGTTTACACATTGATGTCCCTGCCACGCTTTAAGTGCAGTGCACCCAGTTTCGTTGGTCAAATTCGACTAAAAAGTTCAACGATAAATGATATGAACCAGGATTTTAAGCATTATTTCATAACAGTTTTAATTATTTAAAAAATACGCCGCTATCAAACGCTAACTCCAGCTACCGATGTGCACAATCCTAAGTGAATATTTTGGGGCATTGCATTCACTGCAATTTTACTATAATCAATTATAATAACCGGAATCACAACGAGTACGACCCGGGGGAAAACACACAGAGGTAGATTTTAATAGGCATTAATATAATAAGCCAACTTTCCCATGGAAACTGACTGCTCAGCTTGGTTGAGGAGGACTTGGGTTCGATTCGTGGGTCGGAAGAAATATTCAATCTGCCTTTTCCAAACTATGTGGTACCAGTACCTATTTTACTTTACATGGAGCGACAGCCTATCTGACCTCTACAGTCCAGTTACTGGGAAGACGATAGCTCTTGGTATGACTGGTTGTCAGTTCTGACTACCCGTAATGTTCCATCAACGAGCCATGGCGAGGTCTGCTTACCCCACCCCCCTAAGGGAGTAACGAAACGTAACAAGTTAAGATGTGCAAGAGAACCGCACGCCGAACGCAACGCTCGTGAGTTCATGAACTCGAGTGCTAAGTTGCGTAACAGAGTAGAGCAATGCAGTAGATGAACTTGAACTGATAAGTATATTGTTTTTTTTTTTTCTAATAAGTATTTTTTAAGGTTACGTTGCAGAAATGAGATTTCTTCATGACTTGAAAGAATACAGGCGTATTGTATTATTTTCAAAGGGTTTAGGCAGGGGTGTATAATAACCCCACAATTCGCCAGTTTCGTTCAAGTTACTTACAGACTAGAAGTAAACAGTCAAATTAGGGTGATCGTCGTAACTTTTTAATTACACCTCTTTTAATTACGTAGACTGTAGGTACATGTACATAAGGTATATTTATAAAGGCTTTGATTATGTATTAAGTCCCACGTTAGCTTTATACACGCTGACATAGGTTTTAAATTCACCTGATTTACACGCTTGATGCGGTCGGTAAATCTTGTGTCTGTATTTATACTGATATAAGGTTTCAATGCGACTGCCATGAACACCTACTTGCGGTTTGTAAATTTACGCAGAAAACACAATACAAGATGACGTTTTTACGGATAACCTCGTCCTACTCCACGTTAAGCCGTTGGCCCCGTCTATCATTTGTAGCTCTATCTCACTCGGTACGGATAGTTAGAAACCGGAAAGTATGACAATCAGTCTCTCAAGCGGTATCGTACTACCCAGTAACTGGGTTGTAGAGGGCAGACGCTCCATATAATACTAGTAGTATTCAGCTGCAAGCGGTTAGACTGGACGCCGACCCCATCATAGTTGAGAAAATGCCTATCAGTTTGATTGATTTTATCACCAGTAAGGACAACTGTGGAGAGCAAAGGTAGCCCAATGGTAACAGCAGCAACTTACGAGTTGTAGTTCGCAGGTTTAAACCCAGATAGGCAATTTACTTTGTGTAAATTATTTCATCACCAGTGTTTTCAAAACGGTGAAGGAAAACATTGTGGGGAGACCGGCATGTCCTATAACCGGAGATTCGAAGACATGTGACATCTACCAACCCGCACTGGACCCGCGTGGTGGATAACACCCCACTCCCTCTCACCGAGAGGAGGCCTGTGTCCCAGCAGTGGGAACATTATAGACTGATTATGTATTTAAGGACAACTGTAGTTCTAGATTTATGCTACCTACCTTATTTTCACATACTTATCATGGAAAAATAGACCATTTGTTATGGTGATAAATACGTCCAGTTCTACACACAAATACTTACACTTACTTATAAAGTATGACCGGAGATAAT
This sequence comes from Aporophyla nigra, assembly GCA_947507805.1. NCBI lineage: Eukaryota > Metazoa > Arthropoda > Insecta > Lepidoptera > Noctuidae > Aporophyla > Aporophyla nigra. Next base: position 1,946,985 of record OX382291.1, on the reverse strand, counting down.
GGAGGCTGCGCCAGTACTGAGCCGAGGTCAATGAACTCGAATCGGAACAAGGCCAAACTTGTTTTCGCGACCCTTTGAATACTTAGCTACAAAATTCAGTATAAAGCAGTCTCATACAATAATATTATTTTTAAGATACATTAAAGTCGCATTTTATTTGAATTAATAAAGGAAATTCGTTAAATTATATTAATTAACGAATTTCAAATGCTCAGAGTAATAACAGAAGAGCAGTGGAGGCCCAGTGATAACGGTCGCGACCGGAGACGGCATGTCCTAGAACCTAAAATTCACAGTCATGTCATGTGACAACTACATACCGTCGTGTTGGATTACAGCCCACTCCCCGTCAGAGAGTAGAAGACGCGTGTGTCCCAGTAGTTGGAACTTTAGAAGCAAATATTATCATGTACGTCTCATTTCTTTATAATAGATAAATGATATTTGCTAAATAACATTAATTAAAGAGAGAGGAAACCAGATAGGTGCCTACTAATTACCAAGAAAACTGAAACAACGGATCGAGAAAGTCGCATGGGGGGAGCTTTTTCGTAACGTGACGATTTCTACCAGTCAAAACCTACCACAAGCCACGTTGAACAACTTCATTCCAAAAAATATACCACTCAAGTAACCAATGTCAACTACACATCCATAAGAAAAAAATGAACATTTGAATAACTAAAAAATAACAATATTATTCATTATGATGACGCATGACGGGGTTTAAATTTGATATTTTGTCTCATGGAAAATGGAAATGGAATGATCTAGCCTAGTTTTCTTTATTCCGTGGATCTAGCCGACTCGTGCACTGGGTAGGTATGTTCTCTACCGTATGATACGGAAACATTATTATCAGGATGTTTCATCATTCTAATTCATTATTTATTTTTCTTCATCAGCAGCCCATTAATATTCCCACTGCTGGGACACAGGCCTCCTCTCGGTGAGACGGGGTGGGCCATAATCCACCACGCGGGCCCAGTGCGGGTTGGTAGATGCCACATGTCTTCGAATTTTTAGTTCTAAGACATGCCGATTTCCTCACGATGTTTTCCTTCACCGTTATGAGAGCAGTGGTGATGAAATAATTTACACAAAGTATAGCGCCTACTTGGGTTCGAACTTACGACCTACTATTCGTAAGTCGCGGCCGTTACCACTGGGCCACCACTCCTATTTTTCTTAATACCTATTATCTTAATGAATGGTAACAATTTTTAATCACGCCTAGAGGTATATTATGTCGGATACATTGAGTGGACAACCTTTGAAAGACGACTGAAATGTCACGGTGTATATAATTAGATTGTAAAATAAAACGGATATTCGAAAAAAGAGTCGTTTATTCCAAAAGCAATAACAGATCTAATTTGTAGACCCGAGTAAAATCAAAAAGAGCGGATGCACGAAAGATAATTAAAGTACCAAAACTGATTTGTCGATGTTAGTCATAAACTGGTTCAAGGTTCAGGTTAAATTTCGATAAACACATCAGACGCGACGTCCTGGAGCACTGAATGCAGAGCCGCATTGTATGCCGACCGCAGTGGCCCCGGTCAATGTCAAGATCAATGCTACAACGCCACAATGACTCCCGTTTATCTAATACAATGTTGCACGTGTAGGAAGTGTGTGTGTGTGATCTGCATCGCTTGTTATGTTGTCGACCACAACTGTCTAAATTGATGCTTTAAATAATCCTGTTATTCTACAGATCACCCTCACTGGCCCAGTGCACCACATTTTTACCGATTCAACAATAATCATTGCGCTGTTTACGTTGTCTAGTAAAAGAACTTTTAAAACAAAAATGCAATGGATTACGAATTTCCTCCAAAAGCTGAAAGCCTGTACGCAATAGGGATGCAACAAAAAGCTAAAAAATTCTTTAATTTTACATTCAAAAATAACAAGGACCGCCCTAGAAACTTATTTGCCCGCCCTAGAAAATATGTTTTTCGGCAGTTAAGAGTACCTTCCTCAAAATACCTACTATTATATCTTCTTGCTAAACTTTATCGAAGGGTAACCTAATAGTCAGAAATACTGACTAGAATTTCTCTTGTATTTATAATCAGAATCACATCAAAAGAGTATTTAAAAACAAACATATAGGTACCCAGATTGAAATGAAATGAAAATGCCTATCAACATTGATTCAATATTTTTATTATTTGATAATTGCTTTTGCATTGATAAACACTTAAAGACTTTTGGCAATTTTGGCTTATGCTGGATTTTTCACCAAAGTTAATCCTTACTTTAAGATTTGATAAAAAGTAAGAAGTTTCTATGATCTTAAATAGACAATTAGTACCTAGTTTGTATTTCCGCGCATAGCATATTGAGATTGCCTCTGATCCAAATCAGTTCCTTTCTTCCGCCGATCCAATTACCTGTCCATATCTTCGACCTGGCATAAGCCTGGATATTGCTAAAGAGCTCAAATTCTCCGGGTAAGATGCTATTCTTTTATACTTTGGATTTTATTTATCGGTACCTTAAAACGTCGATTTCGTAACTGACTGACTCACTCTTCTAAACCTATAGGAAACTTCTTACAGATTGACCAGTAGAATATCTTAACATTTTTCTTATGAGCAAACTGCATACATATATGAAATCCCACCAAAACATTTCATGCAAAGTAGGTTGTCCTCTAATATAGAGCCAAGCCCAACTTACGTTTTTTTTTCTCCTTCTCTTTAATACAAGCTGTTATAGGATATTCAGCAACAGCCCCCCTAGCCAAGTTATAACCGTTTCGTTTCGAATTCCATTCTCTGATCGGTAACGCCTCGGTTTTAGCAATTGTAGAAAACGATAAGTTGGTAGCCATGTTGAATCGCTTGAGTCAGCCGCTCGTTCTACAAAGTCTTTAGAAAAACTACATTATAACAAAGGATGTAGCGTTGAACATTGTAGAAATGATTACAATTAATTCTATCATGATGTGACCTTGGCTACGAATTTTCTATTCGTTTGTTCTAACTACGTGATTTAACGTTGAGATGATTTCATTCCCATACATTTGATTAGTTTTCGACTAGCGTTAACGATTGCAGATTATCAACTTGGCTAGGGGTGCTGGTAGATGATAGTTCCTTATCTTGCACTGTATGAAGCCACTGCTCCATTCGATCGACATTACAGCTCGTTTATGCTGGTTGTAAATTTGTCTAGGGGTGGTCTTTCTTTTCAGTCTTGAGAAGATAACTGTTGTTTGACGTTAGTTCTATTGCTAATTGAGCTCCATTGAACTATTGCATGACATAAAGACCAGTGACTTAATTTCTTACCATAAGCGCATAGGAGTCTCTGTACGGTTTAAAAATGGTCAAGCCGTCCATTTAGTCGAAGATGTACTTATAGAGTTAGGCCTTGTAGAGTTCTGGGGCTCTACATAAGATCTAAAAACTTTTTACACTAGTAACGCATTATTTATGTCTTGGCAGCCTAATTTACATAAAATATTTTTGATGCAAAGGCGTTACATAGTGATCTCTCATTAAATCATCATCATCATCGAAAGACGTCCACTGCTGGACATAGGCCTCCCCCAAGCACCGCCACTTCGACCTATTCTGTGCTTCTCGCATCCAACGTATTCCTGCGCGCCTTCACCAGGTCATTAAACGACTGTGGTTAATTCAGCTAAAAAGCTGCCCCAAGACAAAATTTCCTGTCTACGCCCATGGCAGTAAGCACAGGGTGTCTGCTGTGTTTCGCGTGCTATGTTCCCAGTACCGTTTGGACCCAACAAACGATCTGTTTGCGGACGAATGGATGAATATTTTTTCATAGGCATGTCAGAAGTACTGTGAGATGGGATATAAGAAAGTGTTGTTAAGTGATAACCTTTACTAGTTTTTTTAAATATAATTTTCTTTATTACGTGCATGTGCATATACCTACAAACTGTGTCTTTAATTTCTGCAATTGGTTGTAAACTGTCTTAATTAAAGAAATAAAAATAAATTGACAGGCCAATCCTCGCTGCCTCAACAACAATTCACGATAACCATTCACGTAGCCCATTTGCAATATCATAAGTTTAAATTTCAGAAAAACAGTACGTTTCAATAGCCTTTTTAAATAATCTGTACGGAATTATCACATAATCAAATCAGGAACCATTGTTCAATTATGTATGTGGGTTCAATGCCCTTGCTTACGGATATCTTTTCCTGTCCAGTTTTTACGGAGAATGTATTTTTTGGTCCTGACTTTTTGTAAATCAAAGTTACAATAGAGGGTCCAGAATTATGTACAAAATCCAAGGTGACATCAAAGGTTGCGTGTCCTTGTCACCCTGCATACTGCAGTGATAAGATTGGAATCTTTCTTTAAGAAAAGATACAGTATCCTGCAAACAACTATCTATTGTTCAGGAGAAAGGGAAGTTATTCTTATAAATTCCCTTTCTTCCTATTATTCTTTGCCTATTGCCGTTTTATTTTGAAGTAAAATAAATAAATAAACGGGTATTCACACATTCTTTACGTAGGCATACCTTCATTACGTAGTAATGCAGTAAGCCCGCATTTCCACGGACCTTATAAAATCGACGGAAGTGTTTTTTCGATGTGAGGCTACTCTTTTGGATTCTCAATTCTCCGTTCAACTCCAAGATTTAGAAATCCAATGCCCGAAAAAATCCCGCGTTGCGAAATGCGATTTTATTACATCGCGACCAGAAAGTAATAACTATTACAGTCAATAAAATTATATTAAACTCACCCGTTGTCATTGTTGAAAGACACGACGCTGCCACTGATATGGCTGATGTGCACTTTGCTGTTCTCCATATTGTCCTGAAACAATAAAATAACTTACTGTTATTAATAATGCCTATCTTTCCAATAGTTCTGATAAACTAAAATAGAGAGAGAGGCTAAAGGAAGTATGGTGGTAAAAAGATATGAAAGGAAAAAAAAGATTCTAAGAGTGTCCAACTCCAACACTCTGCCATCATCTGTGTTCCCTTCCATATTTAAACCGTTTGCCTTCAAAGTAAGAGTGTACACGCATCCTCTGGGAATTCTCGTTCCATCACAGACCTCATCCATCACTTTCCATCAGGCGTGCTCGAGGTCAAGAGCAGACTCATTCAGCATTAAAAAGACTTGTTACGCGGCACTCCAAGTAACATGGCAGGAAGATAATAAATATTTGCATACATTTCTCATTAGATATCGTAAATATTGTTCCCACATCTTTATTAAAACGTGAAGCAAAAACAAATTTACGCGGCGGAGTATGAAATTAGACAAAATTATAGTTTATTTGGAGAAGGAAAGCGGAAAGAAAATATTTTTAATTTATGGTGGACAAAACAGAGTCCGGAGTTCCGGTATTAAGCATTACCGGGATCACAATATTGGAAGCCCTAGTTTTAATCAACTCTGCACGTTCGGACGATCTGCAGTCGGCTGTCTCCATGTCGAGTTTGCCGTAGAGTACAACCTCGACATTGTCTCTTAGAGAATAGCATAGCAGCCCTCTGGTCACGTTAAGTGTTCACCAAACAATTGGCGATGTTAAGAAAGACAAAGTGGGCACTTGGACCCCATACATACATAAAGACATACATATACAGCCTTATTCATAAAAATCTCGCTAATCAGTGATTAGTCACTGTTTAGTTAAGCAAATGGTTAGCTCTTAAGTAGTGATTAAATTTTCATTATTCAAAAACCGTGTACCGTGTGGTGCCGGACGTAAAGAATAACACCACCCCATTTCTTCCCGTGGGTGTCGTAAAAGGCGACTAAGGGACTTACTAGAGAATGGGCAGCAGCGTTCTCTATGCATTTTACCACCATACTGCGATCGCCAACCCGCCTGCTAAGCGTGGCGATTATGGTAAAGCCTCCCAAATTGGGGGAGGCCTAAGTCCAGCAGTGGACGTCTTAAGGCTGAAATGATGATGATGATGATGATTCAAAAACGATAGTTAGTAGATGATTAGTTCCGACACGAAGTCAAGACGAAATAGAAATTATGCGTACAGCACAGATTATAATCAATATAGTTGACTAAAAATCCGAATTAAAAGTATAAAGTTGGCAGAACCACGATATTTGTATCCGTCGATCCGTCGTGCCTTTGACAGACTAAAGTCAATAATGTCATCGGATATTTCAATTTGAATAAGATAATTTAATACGTTTATATCATAATTATTTCCTTGTTTTTGCGATACAATATAATTAGCTCTAATGGCTGGAGGATACAGGTATTTATTTCTGATTTTATATCCGCTAACCTGACCAAAAAACAAAACTGACCAAAAAGCCGTAGCCTGGTTAGCTATGTATTTGCATGTCCCATAAGCTTATTTACATGAATATTTAAAAACATAGGTACTTGTGTCTATTCTACAATACTTCCTATTGTTTATGCACTGGGGTTTCAGTGTATTTAAAAAATCTTGTTTACAGTTGAAAGTTTGACGAAGCACCAATACTATATAACCTCGGAAAGACGGCGAGGGCGCAGACCATGCTACGTGAATAAGATGAGGAATGAGAGTGCCACGAGAAAATAATAGCACCCATACATTTTTAAGGAGCAAGAATAATTGGAAATCAAAAATACGAATTTAAATACCAAAAATGTAGCTTTATTAAAATAAACGTAATTGTTGCTTATGAAATGTCTCTTGTTATTTGAGCAAGACTGCCACAACATGGCTTTTCTTTAGTTCTGTGCCTTAGAACTGGCGTTAAAGAATGTGAGGGGCATAAAACCTCCTGAGCCTCCTCCTATTTCCTCCTATCACGTTTACTTCGCATGAAGAATACCTATGTACCTAGTATGGAATTATTCTCATCGCAGATGTAAACGAGCCTTGTAGGTCTTCCTCCGTCTATTTCCCGTCGGCAATTTATCTGAAAATTATTATTTATATTGAACATTGCCATGTTAATTCTCGTCATTGTTTGTCAAGGTATCAAGTCCCCATTGACCGAATACACTATTTATCTGAATCTGTAATATATTGAAGGATATTGCTAATAAGTTGAAAAAAAATGTCTCCTCGGCAACGTTAAAAACGCAATTAATGTTGTTGAACTGTCAAAATGAAAGCCCCTGCTACTGTAAGTGTGTTACTCCATTACCCCTAGATTGTATCAGAACCATAATCTCTCAAACATTACGTTCATACAGTGTTGACACATATTTCGCTCTATTATCTCCGTGTTATGACGAAACTTATCTAACAGGTGTGTAATTTATTTTGGCGGCCACTTTACGTACTCCGTGTTTCCTACATATTTTATATCACAGGATATTTTGCCTCACAGAATATTTCACCTAACAAGATATATAACCTTATAGGATATTTTGCCTCACAAAATATTTTGCGTAACAGGATATTTCACCCCACAGGATATTTTGCTTCACAGGATATTTTGCCTCAGAGGATATTTTGCCTCACAGAATATTTCGCGTCACAGGATATTTTTCTTCACAGGATGTTTTACATCTAGTAGGTACTATGGAAATACCTTATGAGAAAATTAACTGCATAGGTAAAAAGTAAGCAAAACACGTATGAAATCGCTAGTTCGTCTTGAGCAAGCGTGTTGATCAATGCTCGTGCCTTCTGTGTATGAGAAGTGACCTTCACCTTGGAGTGGGACAACAGTGGGCTGCTATTAATATTTAAAGTTTGGAACAAGAATGTTGATTTAGCATTTTCAGCTTTTTAGGGTTCCGTTGCCAAATGGCAAAAAACGGAACCCTTATAGATTCGTCATGTCTGTCTGTCTGTCCGTCCGTATGTCACAGCCATTTATTTCCGAAACTATAAGAGCTATGCTGTTGAAACTTGGTAAGTAGATGTATTCTGTAAACAGCATTAAGATTTTTACACAAAAATAGAAAAAACAGTAAATTTTCGGGTTCCCCATACTTAGAACTGAAACTCAAAAAAAAATTTTCATCAAACCCATGCGTGTGGGGTATTTATGGATAGGTCTTCAAAAATTATATTGAGGTTTCTAATGTAATTTTTTTTATAAACTTTATAGTTTGCACGAGAGACACTTCCAAAGTAGTAAAATGGGTGTCCCCCCCCCCCGTAACTTCTAAACTAAAAAAAATATAAGATGAACATTACTATATAAACTTCCACCGAAAATTGGTTTGGACGAGATCTAGTAAGTAGTTTTTTTTTTATTACGTCATAAATCGTAAACCGCAATTTACCTTTCATTCAATCAACTCAAATATAAGAATAAACATAAACCTTATGCATAAACCGTGAATACCCTACAGGTTTGTACGGAACCCTCGGTGCGCGAGTCCGACTAGCACTTGGCCGGTTTTTTTTTATATTCCGCTCGACAGATCTAGGAACACTTATTACTCTTTTTCAATGTCCTTTGTAAATATTAGTAAAAAAAGATGGTATGGTTCAGGAAAATGAAGGTACCTACTTACTTATCCATTGAACTTGTTTGTTTAGTGTTAGATATACATAACCAAGGATTTGAGGTTAGACTGGGAGCCGACCTCAAAATAGTTGTGGACAAGGCTAGGCAGATGAATTAGAATCAGAATCTTTATTTGTAAACATAGGTAGAGTTACACAGTGTGTGAGCTATTACAAAATTTCTAAGGACGAAGGAGGAGAAAAACTAAGGATTGAATATAATTTTCTTTGCATGGGTTCCGCCAACCTGTGGCAAGACCTGCGTAAACCTCTTAATTCCTTTATTGGACTTTCAGAGAGCCTCCTATCCGGGCACAAGTTGCCGTGCCTGACTTGAAAACAGACTTTGTACCCAAGTCAGCCGCAGCAAAGACAATCTCCACAGTTCATGGATGGCTCAGACCTCCAGTGTGTATGCAGCGTCTCTCCAAAGACAATGGTCCGTCTTCCATCTTGCGCCGCATTGTCACCTGCATACATGGGCTAATAATGGCAGTGTGAGCACTCGGGGCAAACAAAATGATAGAATTTGTATTTTATGGTTTATTCTTGCCATCGACACGCTAAGAGGCATAAGGCCCTTTGTACGAGGCACGATTGTTTTACGGTATGGCGTATAAACCCCGCTGTAGACATAACGTGTTTGTCAACAATCTACCATAGTGATCCATACAGCAGTAAGTACCGTGCATACGGCGAATAAACCGTAACTTTTCACGGCAACAAAAACGTGTCCGTACATTAATCAGACTAAAAAACTTTCAGGAATTTCGTGAACAATATAGACAGCCTAAACAAACGAAACTAAACCTTGAATATAAAACTATTTTTATTTGTTTTTCTCTCAAAGTTTGTGTTAATGTCTTGTCGTGTTACGATTGTGATTACCACAATACTCTACTTACTCATACAACTTTTTGTCGCTCCTTTTTTTGTCCATTTGCATGTCATTACGGATTTCAAGCATGAAGTGTGCTGTTTCAATAGATTACTTGTAACTAATGAGACGATAATGTGTGTGGTGAAGTGTCAACATAATTGTGTTTTTATCTGAGTAATATCACAGACAATACGTTTTTTTGCTGAGATTTAGACCACGTACGTGTATGTTGTCGTGAAAACTACGGTTTTGTTGCCGTTTGTAGACATGGTTGTTAGTGTTCTATGGATCACTATGGGAGTTTGTTGACGACACGGCGGCAATACGGCACAGCGCCGGCACCGTATACTACAGAACTATGACATACGTGTCAATACTAAAAAATACAAGGTGTCGTAATTTTTCTACGGCGCGACGTACTGTAAACATACCGCATCATGTTAAAGTGCTTCAAAGCCTTTTTTTGGGAGGGCGTTTCAGACTTTAACGGACTAAAACCCACCCGTATTCCTTCAGTTGCCTATGCCAGGGCCACGGTAACTCTTTCAGACAAATCTCGCGACCCTAGGGCTGGACGCCAGAGATCGCCGCCGCCGATCACCTCCACGAGGACACGGTGGTGCTCCGCCCAGGGAGGGCATACCTCCACCGTATGCTCCACCATATCCTCCAGGCAATCCACGCTATGGTAACACCCGGGCATTTCCTCCCGCCTTTTCCTGAACAGGAACCTCCCGAAGCATCCATGCCCGGTGAGGACCTGCGTAAGGCGGAAGGTAAGGACGCCGTGGTGCCTCTCTAACCACTCCTTAAAGAGGGGACTTAGAGCCGCAATTGTAGCGTACCCAAGTGTTTCAGAGCGTAAGAAGGGCTTCAAAAAAATTCGAGATTACCGACAAATCTAGGCAAATGGACTTATTAAATGGATGCTATATCTCCCATGTCAGTTAATAAACACGTATCTGCGACACAGGGTATCCTAGTGCGGGATCCAGTGTCACACCAGAATACTGTAAAACTTTTTTATGAACCAATAAACTAAACTATCTAATACTTTTCATGCTCACTAAATAATGGCGATTTTAGACCATTGTGTTGCCCCACGGTTCTTTCCTTCCTTAAGAAATTAAATCAGTGGAAAGTCTATACGCATTAAATCGTAATTGACACATCGCATTAGTACCTGCGATAAGAAACCAAAAACAAAATTAAAATCACTTAAATTTTAAAAAAAAGTTAACTAATAGGTACTTACGTTATTTAAGAAAACAATAACTATTTACTTCCTAGTATACTATTATTATATTATAGTAAACCTATTATTAAATACTATTTCATAAATTTTAATTAAAACAAAAAGGATAATCTAAATACATACTAAATTGGTCAAAATAGTAATGCGTTCACTATACGGCAAACAACCCGCCCCTAACTGTTCCCGGCGCAAAGGTGCCCAAAACACTTGCTGCGTTGCCACGTTGGATGGCAATGGCTAACCTTTGCACCAAGAACGAGCCGGAGCGGGAGTCACCCGTTTTATCACGGAGCTTGTGCCCTAACTCACTAATGAGCTCCTTGGCCCCAGTGCCCCAGGCACCCATGGTTTCAAAAGCAATGGGCACAAAATGGTAGCGATCCACCAACGCTGCGTATTTCACCCTCTTCCTCTCAGCGGCGTCTTCCGCTGCAGCTGACGGCGAGAGGACGGTGCGACCAAGGTGGCTGGCGGCAACAGTGCTGACGCAAGTTGCATCCCAGATTAGGCACTTACCGTTCTTCCAAGGCACCAGGGTCAGCCTATTATAAATACTATACTATAGTATACTATTGTAAATGCGAAAATGAGTTTGTAACGCCTTCACGCTAAAACGGCTGAACTGATTTGGATGAAGTTTGGCAGTTTAGACCAGATCATGGTGTATCTGGGCCATGAACTGGGTAAGGAGCGATCATGGAGTGTAAACGTACAACTACTAATAACGAACCTACACCATCAATCAGAATCAGAATCATTTTGAAGGATATTGCTTCATATGCTTGAAAAAATTGTCTGTTCAACAACGCGAAAACCGCAATGAATATTGCTGAACTGACAAAATGAAAGCCAATAGTACTGTCAATGTACAACGCAATCCCTTTGACAGGCTTAAAATAATATAAATATTATATTTTGACTGATAGATACACATACTACCTATTATATTATACTACATTCAACTATATATTTAAAAAAATTATGATCTTCGCCAGTGAAAAAAAGGTAACTTGGCTTAGGTTAACAAGTAACCTACAGTAGTTTGCGACGATTATATTTGCCAGTTTGTACCTACATAACAAGAATTTTATGTGTTTTGCTATTTATCATCTTTTATTAGCCTAGCTAGTTTGCACCTAAGTGTACCTACCAATAACTATTTATAGGTAGGTACTTTTAGGTGTAAACTAGCTATTAAAACAGAATGTTGAAAATAACTTGTGTACTTAGAAGACAAATAAACAGAACATTCAGACCAAATCCAGACAGATTCTGCAGATTGAAGCCACGCATGGGGGCAGGATTTTTATTCGGAACTACTACAACAATTTTTTCTTGAAGCTTATCCGTAAGATGTTAAAATATATCCTAAAAAGCTATCTCCGCTATAGAGGACCAATATAAGAATTTTCTTCCACAAAAATTGGTACGTATTACGTCAGTTATCTCTTCATCGTTCTAATCTGATCTACTGTTGATTCTCGCTAGCTATATCAAAGATTTTGTTTGTATCCTTGGTCTGTACATTACGTTTATTTGTGTTTAGACGTCGACCGTTTATGCAAGCCGAATTTCAGCTTCCCCCGACGGGTTACGAAGGACGAGGATAAGCTCAACCCTACGACGAAGAGGTGTTGGTGCCGTCTGTTAATAGACCTGACGTAGAAAACTGTCCGTCACTATACTCAGCACTCACTGTTTGCGTCTGGTCTTAATACAATATTTATTGTTTCACGGTTTAACTTAATGCTCTAGGAAACGTATTTTTTGCGTGTATAGGCCTATGATATGTATAACTAATCGATTGCAGTCGGTTGGGATAGCTTTTTTAATCATATCATAATTTTACTCTACAAAACTATGTACACAAGTTATTTTCAATATTATGTTTTAAGGGCAAGCTTTAAAATGATCTTTAATGGATTTTTAGGACTAGATATTTTTGTAAATGCCATATTGAGAAAGTGAAAAACGATTTATTCATAATGGACCAAATATATAATATTGCTAATAATTTGATATCTGCAAAAAATAAACCAGTCGCTTCTGTTGCATTATAGCGTTAGAAACTTCCTGAAACAACATGTTAGGTAGGTACCTACATTAACCACAAGATTCTATTCAAACGCCAAAAATATCGCAGTCCATTTACATAAAGCAGATTTTTTTTTCTTAAAAACATAAACCGACTCATGAATAGCTATGTATTTTACGAGTAGGTAGGTACATATTTGCAAAGATAAAACAAACTATGTATACTTATCACACCATCAGTACATTGTAACATAATAAAACATCCGTACTACATTTCAAGCGTTCGCATTTGTTGTTGGTACAGTCAAACGCACGTACATAGCCACAATTTGACATTAAATACACCTGCACAGGGCCTACGCAGAGCTTTAGCTGCTCTTACGCCATGTCTACGCTATGCCTACGCGTGCCTTCGCCGTGCCTACACCGTGCCTACGCATACTTAGCTGTTGCTACGCCGTGCCTACGTCACGCCTACGCGTGGCTAAGGCCGTACCTACGTATGCGTACGATGAGTCTACGCCGTACCTACGCCGTCCCTACGCAGACTCGGCTGTTGCTACGCCGTGTCTACGTATGCCTACGACGAGCCTACGCCGTGCCTACGCCGCTGCCGCTGCTACGGCGTGCCTACTTGTGTCTATGACGAGCCTATACTGTACCTACGCCGCTGCCGTCCCGTGCCTACGCCGTTCTTACGCATCGCTACTGAAAGAATATCTAAAAAGCCGGTACGTACATTTTTAATATCATTTACTGTAGATCAGCAAGAAAAATAACGTGAGCCGACCGCTTAAATATTTACATACGTAGGAAGAGTAATATTGGTTATTTTGATTGGTTAACGTGTCAAAATGTTGATTAGTGTGATGGAGGCTGTTCGGGTATTAACTTGAAACCACATTTTTTGTTTTCGTTCAGCAGACTAAAGTAGGATGCACAATAAGTAGCTATTCTTAAATGCCAACTAATGTTGTTAACTTATAATCCCGATAAAATAACTTCTGGCTGCTTTGTTAGTCCTAATGGTCACAGCGCTACTGCTGAGCATGAGGTCCTGGGTTTGATGCCCAGGTCGAGCAAAGTGTTATTGGGTTTTTCTTTGTTGAATTTCGATATATGCTCGTATAACGTATATATATACGCTTCGTTGATCGCAATAGGCCCTTCGGTGAAACAAGGCATGATATTGTGTTATAATTTCGATGAAAAATCTGAAAACTGTTTTTTAGTTTGTTTGTCAGCTCTGTAGGAAAACTGAGTATATTTTATAGAAATACTTGCCTCTTATAACATCTTACCTACCTGTTAAGTTATTTCGGGTGAATGTGTGTGTTTGTGAGATTTTTTCTAAGCACATTTTAGTTCGTTAAGCCGTTACGGGTGATCAGAAAAACGAAAGTCTGCCAACCGATATTTTCAAGGAGTGTCGTATTTCCCAGTAATTGGGTTGTGGAGCTCAGGTAGGTAATCGCTCCATGTAAAATACTGGGATCCAGCTACACTGGAACCCAACATGGTTGGGAAAAGGCTAGACAGACGGTGATGATGATTGTCAATTCACATTTCGTCCTGATCGACTCAATACTTTTTAATAACTATCTTGATTTTGTCATTTTATATCTAATGACCCATTTCTTGAAGTACTTACAAGATAAACGTGTCAAATAGATTCGAATCGACCTTGACAGACCAGTGTCAGGTTGGTCCTTGTGAGTTCGCTTATCAGCTGATACACCTACGTTCTGCGAACACTACTTTAATCAAAAGGTAATATAATTTTGTTTGTTAAAAACTAGCAGGATAATTTCGTTACACACTGACAGAAGGTATGTCTTCATGTTGACTGATAAACAACATACATTACGTTATTTACTTTGCTGAGCTGGCAATCTTTTCGAACATATGTAGCGATGGATTAGCAAGAACTTTAAAATTGATTCTGATTGATGTGTTATGCGATGAGGGAGGAGGTCTGTTCTGTAATAATCTCACCGTCAAAACACAGGTAAAGTGCCTTGATGTGACCTGTCTATGTTCTATGTTTGTGGGTTTGGGTTTCCGCACTTGGTCCTTCAAATGGACTATTATGGTGGCCGTCGGTCGTTATTCCAACTAGCCGACCTCACTCCAGAAATTGTCTATATCTCCTGGTCTGTTGAGAACGTCCGTGTAAGATCTGGGTGTCCCAAGAGTTTCTGTCCTAATCTGGGCAAGGCCTGTGCATTCAAAAAGTACATGCGCAACGGTTTCTTCAGCCTCCATGCAAGCCTTGCATAAGGGACTGTCCGTTATGCCTATTCTGTAAAAGTGTTTGTTTAGCAGGCAGTGTCCCGTGATCGTCCCCGTAACTTGACGCAGCCCGTTCCTGGCCAGACGTAACAGACGTTTGGTCAGCATGCCATCCAAGCATGGCATAGCTTCCCTGGACTGTCTGCAGCCTGATGTCATTGTGACCTGTCATTCCATCTGATGGTACTAGAGATAGATCCTTTTGGCAGGTCGCTTCACGTATGTCTTCACGGTGAATATTTTTCGTAATAAACCGGCAGAAACAGCATTTCATCACTGCAGATGTACTGTAACGATTATTGAAAAAGGCATGTTTCAATCGTTCGTCTAGATCGGTGCACTTCAGACCTCAATAATTATGTAAATAGATTTTCTCGCATTCTTATGAAAGATGTATTTTTACAATCTCGTAATAACTTCACAAAAGGTTCTTGTTTACATACATACACGAGCCGTAACTCGTGTCAAGTCTGGCACGGGTTACGGCTTATCTTCACATGATAACTGTGTGTATTTCTTTTCTTGTCCTAGTCGAAATTGCAGCCGGCGTAATGTGTGGTTATCTCAGTTATTATTACTCTTGTTTCATATCATTCACCATGACGTATTAGGTATTTTCTTATTGACAAGTTAGTTAGATTTTCGCTTATTTATCCAAAGGTAGAATATAAAGTAGCAATATAACACAAAAGAAAAACAAAAACAGATAGGAATAAATAATGTTTTCATCATTCCAACTTTGTCAAAACTTTCATTTACATTATAGCAAACAAACGATGGTTATGTTTTGGTTTTTATAAATTCGTAAAAAATACTATATTCCACGAAAAATTACAAAAACAGCTGATCGATTCCAGGCATTATTGACCTTCGCCCAACGAATAATGAAATTTGTTTTTTTTTTTTCGTTATCGATATCCTAAATGTGGGTGAAGTATTTCCAGCTAATTTAATTTGACCCTGTATACAAAGACCTGCTGGGAAGGAAAAGGCCCTTTTTAAAAGTACCGTAATTAATCATCAATAATCTATTTAAACTTATTCCAAAGCCCCCAGTACCATTATAAATATTGGAAGTACCCACTGTTCTTTTTTACATTTTAATTATTTAGTATTTTCTTTTGTACTTATTACGAAATATCCCTGAAACTCTCTAACGCTTTTCACTCCATATATTTTTTCCTATTTATTCGTTAATCCTATAAGCGAACTGGTGAGATAAAAAAGTGCCTTGTCTTTATATTGAAGCCTATATAATGGTAAAGTAAACATGTAGAAAAATGTTATGAACACGTAAGCAGGTTTCTTGAAATTAAAATTTTCCGGTGAGTAACACACCTCATTCGTCTAAAATCAATATTAGCTACCAAGCGACCGAGCCATATGAAATTACGCACATAATTGTAAATTAAACATAATATACGTACCTAAAAATTGATGTACAGACGCCAGCACTTAAAGCTACTACAATCTGTCAATTTTTTTAACAGGTTTTCAACCTTAACGCTAAAGTATTAGGTTCAAAATTGATTGGGAAAATTTGAGTTTCGGATACCTTGATGCGGTGGCGTCTGTACCTATCTTCAAATCTAAGTGTGTTGCTATAAACAATTAAGACAGGTCTGTGAACTAGCAGAAAAACTGATATATATATACCGGCAAATATTTACCGACAAAATTCAGTTAAGATTAATTGTTAAACTATACAATAACTGCTAATAAAAAACATTCTTGACATTGCTCACACCATATTTAATTATATGTGGTGAAATAAAGAATTTTGAGTGACATGTAATGGTTTAAATTGGGGGGAAATGATGAAGCACCAGCGTGCAAACAAAAGGAAATTAAAATGAACGTAACAACATTATGTTGTCAGTTTGATTTACAGCTCATAGGGCGAGTTATTACTACGAGTTGCTTTACATTTGTATAGTATTGGTTTTGTGTCTAAATATCTGTCTAAAAATGAGATTGACATCAGTAAGTCGACGAAGAATCAAGTATGCAATGATGTCTCTGTGGTCAACGCGCTGAAAACCGGAAGTGATCACCGCATGGTAAAAGGCACACTGTATCTCAATATGAACAGGGAAGATCTCGTCTTCCCACATGCCGCAGTGCACTGTCAAACTGTCTTTGACAGTGCGTATTTGCAGTCATGATCTAAAGAAGGCTGAAAGTCACCCAAAGAGCAATGGAAATGGCTATGCTTGGAGATTCCCTACTCGATCGAGAATTAAGAGATCCGTAGGAGACACCAGGAAACAGACATAGCCCGTAGAATTGCCAAATTTAAGTGACAGTGGGCAAAGCAAATTGCTCGCAGAACATATGGTCGACAGGACCGAAACGTTCTGAAGACGTAGCGTTGGAAAGCCTTGCACACGATGGACCGATGCCCTGTAGAGAGCCGCAGGAATCCGCTGGATGCGAGAAGCACTGAACCGGTCGAAGTGGTGGTGCTCGGGGGAGGCCAATGTCCAACAGTGGACGACTTTCAGCTGAAACGGTAATATCACAACACATTAATTAAGGAGTTGTACTTTGGAGCCTTTTACGATAGAAACGTGGTGGTGGAGTTCGAGTGTTTGTAGCTTTTCTTCAAAGATATTTTCATGCGGGTTTTATGACCTTTTCTGTGACCTAAAGGTTGGCGTATACTTTAGCCAGGCGAGGTTTGGCCACAGACTTTTACGCCATTATGACAAAACTCAAAACAATACAAACTCCGAGTCGTACAGTTTTTATATATTTTTTTTATATTTATTTTGACATAAATAAAAAAAAAAACAGTAGAAGTGTAATGAGTATTACACTCATGGATTTACAAACAAATCACTTTAAATGTTGCCAGTCTTTTGGTAACACTAAACGTCCACAGTGATGCGAAGGATTATTTTTTTACCTTGCCATTCTATTTTGGGGACTTTTATTGGTAACTTTAGCGTTCACAAAGTGCAGACTCTCAGCCTAGTGATAAATGACTTTACATTTTATTATTGTTTTTTTTTCTTACCTATATATATATTTTTTATTACTTATTTGGAATTGTTACTATGCGTAGAGTCACGTGGACGGTATTTTCGTTATATTGTGCATAGTATAATACACATACTTAATGAAACTTTCGATTTATCAACAAAATCTTAATTGAAAACGTTATTGAATTTTAAACCAGCCAACAGTAACAATAAAGTTGTGTGCACACTTAAGGCGCGGTAAGACACATTTACAAGCGCTCGTCGCGGCAACAAATAAGGTTCATCGAATGTCCACCAAAATGAAAGTAAGTAATTAATTAAATTTAAATTTAAATGCACGGGTCCTTGGAAATAAGTTTTAGGTGTTTCTTTAATTGATTAAATTCCCTTTATTATCTATATATATAAAAATGAATCCCTATTTCCCTTGGTCACGCCATCACGCGTGAACGGCTGGACCGATTTCACTTTTTTTGTTGTTGTTGTGTTTGTAATTGTCAGGAGAAGGTTCTTATGAAAGAAAAAAAATTAAAAAATTCGCAGAAAATTAGAAAATTTAAGAACACTTATTTAAGAATACTTAACAACCATATAATAGGACAATGTAAACTTTTTTAATGTAACATTATGACATTTTACATAGAATTGACAGAATGCGTGCTCAAATATCATCAAAGAGACAGGACAACGGCTGTCGGGTCAGCTAGTCGTTAAATAAAATATGACAGGTACCACTTAAATTTTTGAGAAATAAACGCAATTTGTTTTCTACTTCTGTTTGGCTATTTTTTATGATGATATTTATACTTAAATAGGTATATTTTTTTAATATCTTTGAATGATTATTTTCTTTGAATATTTGAAATTACACTTTTTTTTCTGCCTTGTAATATCTACATATGTACCAATAATACTAAACGTGTGACAAAAAAAAAATAGCGTTTATGATGTGTCACGTTTGGGCAGTGCCTTAAGAATTTAATTATTATTTCAATTCAATAATAAAATACCAATTGTTAAGAGTTATATACGTAATCAATGGAATGCTGGTTACTTGATAAAGTTAACAGACGACCATTTGAACAACTGAGAATCAATCAATATTGAAATTATAATTTATTTTTTTCATTACATGCATGTGTCATGGGCTACATAGATCTTGTACTTAATGGTGGGTAGGTATTGGGATCTGAGGGTTCTGTTCAATTCTGGAGGAATGCTACTGGTTATTTAACATCACGCTAGGACCTTAAGGAGACGAGTAAAAACAAAAAACCTTAAAATTTTGAGTCGGCGCTTTGAGTGATCTTTGTTCATTGATTTTTCAGCGCCGACTCAAAATTTTAAGGTTTATTATTGTTTGCTTTTTCAGTTTTTTCGACGGTTTAATTTTTTGTTAAAAAGTTTATATTTTATAATTTTATGTGGCTTTAATGTACTAATAATACTTGGCAAGGTATACCCTATCCAATTAAAAAAGAATTATCAAAATCAGACTACTCTGTATAAAGTTATGCGTGGTTATATACGTTACAATCAGTGAGTGAACAATCAATTATCCCCTGTTTTCTGACCCTTAGGGTTTGATTTTGTTTTCCAAATTTATATGGGACCACCCTCGGAGTATACGCGTTCCAATTAAAAAAAATAATCATCACAATCGGACTACTATGTAAAAAGTTATGCGTGGTCATACATAAAAAAAATTATATATATACGCGTCGAATTGATAACCTCCTCCGTTTTTTTTCGTCGGTTAAAAAGAAATGTCCCACGGACAAAGTCATAAGATCATTAATACGGTTCCGAATTTATAGCTGTAGCCACAAAAGTAACAGCAGCGACGACTTATAAACCCTGCTTGTTTCACTCAAAGTTGTATTTTCCATGAAATATTGTCTCGGTGTGTCTACACTCTACACTATCTGAAAATTTCATTTTGTTTATCAGCGGTTTAGTCTGTGCGTTTCTGCCAGTCATTTTGTTATGATAATATTTAAAATTGTTCGTGCAGATAATTTTCGCACGCATTTTACTTACGCACTGAAGACGCACAAAAACTTTCCTCCTATAATCTTCGTACTTGAGATAACCATTTATTTGTGACATCACAGACCGCTATCGGGTCCACGAACGTTTGATAGTCCTGACGCAGTACGTTCCGACGGTAACGAACCGAAGCGTTCGGTTAATCGTGCCAATGCCGAACCAGACAATGCAAATTACAATAAATATGCAAGCAATTAAGAAACTTGGTAGTATACTCTAAGATACTGTTTGGGTTCAGCTACATCCAGTTACAGCTGGTTTTGCACCTGGTGCCAAGTACTTACCGACGCAGACTTATCGGTTGTAAACAGTTATTTGTGGAGAAAAATCTGTTCAAGGCTGAAAATTGTAACTACTCATTGAAATAAGATAAGATTATCAATGTATTGTATGTTAAGTAAAAAACAATAAAGCTTATTTGGTTATATAGAGTATTTCTAAAAGGTACTGAAAACTGTAAAATCACAAAGTTTTTCACATCGCATGTAATATATGTAAAAAAAAACTGAAAACATTGAATTGATTCTCTAATTACTTTTTGTCATTTTAATAATGTAGTCACTTCTCGTGATCCTCTCTCTTCTCAAAGTGTGCTACAGAACCCTACTATTACTGAGCTTCCGCTGTCCGTACGTCTTTCTGTAAAACGGGCTGTATCTCATGAACCGTAATAGGTAGACCATTGCAATTTTCACTGAGTGAGTATTATTATTGTCGCTATAACAACAAACAATAACATTCAGTTAAAATTAAAAGAGATTTCCATACAAGGAACGTGTTTTTTTTTTTTCAATATGACGCATTGTTATATGTATATTGGACGGTAGTCCGGAACCCGTCGTGTACGGAATCTGACTCAAACTTAGCTGATTAAAAAAAAATGCCTGTTGATAAACCAAACCATATAGTATAATGCTTGACCCTCCACATTTAAGTTGCTATAACACAATTGACTTGGAACGATTTCCTCCTCATATTGTGCACCCCAGACATTATGCACTGATGTCCCATCTCAACAGCCGTCCCACGATCTTTGTGTAGGCACTTAACGGTCACTGCACAATCACTTCCGCTGTAAGTGTTCGATGGTCAGGCGACTGGGCGACTGGGTCACTGCGACACACTCTAATTAGGTGCAGACAGACTGGGACATTCTCACAACACCCCCGCCCTAATTCCTATATTTTTTAAACGCAACCTGTATTGATGGATTGAAAATGATTTAAATCGTGATTTAATCATTTTGCACTATATTGCCATTGCTTCACATGCTCGAAAAATCGTCTGCTCAACAACGTAAATAACGTAATTAATGTTGTTGAACTGTCAAAATGAAAGCCTAACAAGTTGGAAAGAAACAAAACAACGCAAAAAGAGTTAAGAAGGATCGGAGTCGGTGGCGTTCCGATGCTTAACCCCATGGGGAAAAGGCATGGAGTCTATGTAATCATTTATTTGTGACAAAGAGGTGAACCAAATAGTTTAAAGACATGTCGGGAAGGAGACGTCAATGTATGTATGAAACTGATTGACACGATATGTTTTTGACAAGTATTTTATTTACAAGACTGGTTGGGAACAAGTGTCACGAGTATTTAAATGTAAGGGTGGAAACAAAACGTGCTGTAATTTTCGTTTGATATTAAGTTAGCTTTTAACTTGTCAAAGGCACTATAAAAATGTCCTAGTTTAACTCGTAATAAAATTAAACCATCGTCGGGTTACAACAAGTGTGTCTACAATCATGAATGTGTTAAACTGTGTACAATGTATCACATTCATTATGACTGGCCTGTTAGTCTAGTGGTTAGTGACCCTGACTGCTAAGACTGAGGTCGTGGGTTCGATTCCCACCCAGGACAAATCTTTGTGTGATGAGCACAATCATTTGTTCTGTGTCTGGGTGTAATTTATCTATAATATGTATGTATTAGACATATATAAGTATGTTTATCAGTTGTCTGGTTACCCATATTACAGGCTCTGCCTAGTTTGGGATCAGATAATGTTGTGTTGATTGTAGATATATATATATATATTATTTATGAAGTAGGGTTTGTAAAAAAGTAGCCCGTGAAATCCTTTTTTTTTACGTTCTTTGCAATTGGCATGTTAGTGACGGGCTGTATAGTTTGCCATGGAGCGAGCCATGCTTGGCATAACCCTACTAGACCGAGTGCGTAACTCCGAAATCCGTCGTCGGTTAAAACTTTACGACGTCGGGGACAGGGTGATGCTCCTCAATTGGAGTTCGGCAGGACACCTAGTTAGATGAGGAGATGGTCGATAGAGTAAAGCTATGACCGAATGGTGGCCAATGTAAGCCTAATAAACCAGGGCCGTTCAAAAGTACGATGGGGTGATGATATGGTCAAAGTATCGGGAAACATCTGGATGAGGGACGCACGACACTGGGAATGCCTATAAGTACCTAGCAGTGGGTTATTCCGGGCTGAAATGATGATGATAATAATCTCTATCAGGGGCTGGATAAGCTACCTGACAAATTAATATATCTGCTGGGTATATTAACACGTTAACTGCCATGTCGGACTATGTGTCCGACACTTTTTGTTCCGTTCAGGCCTTGTCGGACTATATAACCGACAACACATACCAAATCTGAACATGTCGTTGCTGCCTGGCGGCCATGTTTATTACTCTTTCAGCTATATTAAGTGTCCCGTAGAGCGCAAAAAACACTGTGTCCATATAACTTTTGTTTACATTTACTCTCATACACTTATTGGAAAGTATGAAGTCAAAATTAAAGTAAGGAATTAAATTATGAAAATAGGCTGTATATAAGGATATAATGTAATAAATATGATATAAATGGTTTTATGGAATAAATAAACTATTTAAAGTGACATAACACTAAGTACATTTTTTGACGTTTTCTGATTTTCACCTTGGCAGTTAACGTGTTAACTTGAACCTATACGGAAATTTAGGTAAGTATTAGATCATGAGCAAATGGTGCTCTTCAGTGCTTTGGAATCGTGTGACCACACTTACCTGTACTGTCCATTAAAATATGATTCGCGACCGTGACAAACACGGTTTTACAGAATTATTATCTTATGAGTCAGCAATAAGTATATATAATCATAATATAACCCCATTGAATAACGTGACTGATTCTAATGACTATAATTCCAAAGCCATATGTGTCCTCGCTTAACGATTCATGTACTAAAGGAATAAGAATTATGATATGACAATTATTGTAGGAGTGACGGGTGTACTGTTGTTATTATTTTCCCTGATATCTGGTAGGATAAGGAGGAAAGAGGAAAATGCCGTGAGGTAAGTTTTGAGTATGAATGTCGATGGCAATATGGAGACCAAAGAAAGAAACGATGGATGGACTGTGTGAATAATGATATGGATAGAAAGTAGATGACTACTGAGATGACGACCTATAGAGGAGTGTAGATGAAATGATGACTCCAAATAGATTGAGACAAGGGCAGTAGAATGACGAAATGATGATAGGTAAATTTTACTTGTATCCCGCAAGAATTAAATGAGAAATTCCAATTCATGCAATAAATAAAAACCGGTGTACCTACATGGAATTTACAAAAAACCTTCAACAAAACTCACAACAAAAATCACTGAACAATCTATTATACCTACTTAAAAGCAAATGAGACCACTTTTCTACAAACTATGTAAGTGAGTGATTCCTGTAATTTTGTTAGTAAATCGTTCGCTAGAATCCAGTACCTACAGATAGTTTTTAAACACAACTTGTAATGTCTAGAACAATTTCAAGAACTAGGGTCCTCGAGTTTGTAAGTAGTTTACAAAATTTCAATGTGCGCAAATCATATTCATAATTTATCTACCGATTAATCTCACTTATAATATCTTGAAAATATTGTTCAAATACCACTCCAGCCAAAGTTATTTTACAAATTCAGTCTCTCGCTCAATTACTTTTGGCGGTGACTGTACAGATTACACTTTTGGCATTCGGAAGTGGACAATTTTAGTATCTAAACATGCAAATGAGATTTTAATGAAGATATCATTACGTTTTATATCTTGCTATTTTTCCACGCACCTGAACACGTGCGAGGTCATTGCACAATTGAGGAAAACTGACGAAATCCCTCCTGTTTGTTTATATCTTTTATTTCCTTCAACACATAACTACAACGTCATCACTTATGACGTCAGCAATGTTTTGTTTCATATTTTATTATGAATGAGAGTGTAGGAAATATGCGTCGATATAGATGAGTAGGTAATATAATTTAATTTCTTTGGTATTTTAACGCTTTGTTGCCTTTAAGCTAGGCAGCTGATTACTGAATCTATGCCGCCTTTTATTGCAAAGAGTTTTTTTATTATTATTCATCATCAATGTCATGTCAAGTAGCATATCTAAGTAGTATAACTCCGGAGACCTTTTGATCTACGAAGTTAGTGTTACGCTCCTTAGACAACACAATAAGTGTCGCAGATAAGTATCATTGTTTCTACCACGTATGCTTTTAATATATAATTGAAAAACGAAATGGTTTAGGACTGTTTCTCGTGCATGTAAAATGAAATGTAATGTTTATTTATGTAAATCTTTAAGACATTTTAATACGTCTATATTTTGTTTGCCAATATTTTAAAAAGTAGAGGGTGCTAGCGTTTCCTAGATGACTGGACCCTGAGAAAAAAGGCGAAATAAAATCAGAGGCCATGGCTTCTTTTAAAGTCCAAATATTATATTAGTTGGATTTTAAGTGACTCTCACAATCTAGGTCCATGTGTGGAAAGCCCTTTTGAAGAAAGAGCCATTACAGCTTTGAGCTGACCTGTCCCAACAGACGGCATGCACGCATCAGTCATCGTGTAGCTGTACCCTAGTTAGACAAGAATGTTTCACTGTTGAATAGCACAATAAAATAGATAATTATGTACATAAGAGGAGTCTTCAAGCGATTGTTTTGATGCTCATCAGCGAGTTGAGTATTATTAACTATGGTCTTATGGCATGTCATTGTCACCTATAGGAGAAAAGCTAGGCAGGCATGGGCAGTGCTGGTAGAAGAGAAAACTTAATCTTTGGAAAATGCAACAGGTCTCATTGGTATGTCGGGGACTGGTCCAATAAGTTTCCCCCCCACAACAAATCGCTCAACGTGGCTAAAGAAAGCTTCACTTCGAAAATAATCTTGATAAGTCTTACCAAAGGGCCAAGGGTATTACCCAGTAACTGCGTTGTTGAGGTCAGATAGACAGTCTCTTCATGTAAATACTGGTATTCAGCTGTATACGGTTAGACTGTTAGCCGATCATACACATAGGTTACGTATTTTTAAAAAAACTTTTTTTCAAAAAAGCAAACAACCGACTTCCTTAAAAACTTGTGTCGTAGGATCTGTATTTATGGTTTTTTTGCCACCGACTTCCGAAATTAAAGTTATTTTTCACTTTGTAGTGTTTCTAAGGAAGTCGGTTGTTTTTTTTTTTGTAAAGTTTTTTTTTTTTTAATTTTTAGTTGTGGTATCCACCCTGCACTTATTCCAAACAAACAATGCATATTTATGCGATAGCAGAAATCGCGGTTGATTTGCAGTCATTTTTTAAAGAGTTCCGGTGTCTATCTCTGGAATCCATCATCAGATCTATATGAAATTTATATGGGACCATTTTGAAATAAACTTCTTTCAAACAAAAAAAGAATTTTGCAAATCCGTCTATATATGACGGAGTTATGGCCGAACACACATAAAAAAAATATATATAAACATCCGAATTGACAACCTCCTCCTTTTTGAAGTCGGTTAAGAATACTATTAAAGAAACTAAAGCTAGCAAAGATGCAGCACAAAACTTTCGTATTATTCTCACAGACTTATCTTCAGTGAAAGGAGGTGAAAAATCATTGAAAGAAAACGAGCCTTGAGTTTTATTATGATTTGATAGATATTGAGTAAAATTCCATCACGACTGACATCACCATACGCTCATGACGAAGTTACTTAAAGATAAGATTTGATGTAAATTTCTCATTTTGTTGTAACTATTATCTTTTAGGAACTGTTATTTGGAACGTCTTATGATTGACAGGTTTCTGATTGTAATCGCTATCACGGTGTTTATATGTTTGATAGGTACGTATCTGTCTAAGCAAAATGCCTATAAATTTGTTTTTGAAAAGAACCTTCGGCACGCGTCTAATCATTTTAAATACCACAGGTTTCTGATGACATGCGCCAGTTGCTTGCAAGAAAACTACAAAATAACTTCAGGAAGTCAAACAATGTACATGCAACAAAGGGATTTCCATAATAATAACAACAGTATTTATCTGCGCCACTGAAAGGTGAAGGCTTTTATACAAAGAGGGAACGACCCTTCCCACAAGTTGTCTCACAGACTTTTGTTCATTCAGAACTCTTTTGTTTCTCGAAGGGTCCGGCAGAGGTGTTCCTATATAAGGCTTGAGCATTAGGTTAAATGCTCTAAGATAAAAGGTGCACGGACGTTACGCCAGTTAGTCGAGGTGCACCATGACCGTGAACTGAGCATTGAGAAGCCACGGGGCTATTGGCTACTTTGTACGTGTGGTTTCTTAGTTTTTTTTATTTTTTGTTACTATTTTATATTATGCGTTTTGTTTGTGCAGAATAAACAATTTTTCTTTCTTTCTTCTTTCTAAGCCAACAGAGTGCAGCACGAGTAAGTGTCAGTGCGTCGAACAAACACTGTTCGATATTCAATTTCCAGCCAGCGCTAAGCAATGCGTTTATGATCCAAAGTGGGAAATAATTCCACCACGATTTTGTTACATGGTAACATGGGGTTATGTTTAAGTCGCACGTGTTAAGAGGCGTGCCAATTGCCGTCAATAGGGCCCAAATCTAGATTCAGGGTTGCTACCAAGAAATTCCTGATGAAAAAAACAAAAAACACTTATTCTAACCTGGGAATCGAGAAGAATATAAAACAATGTTCTGCTAGAAGCATTAAACAATTAAAATAAAATAAGTTTACAACTTCAAATCACGCTAAAATGACAATACCACCAGACAGTTCTATTTAGCAATCCAGATGGAGTGATAGCCATCAGTCCCAAATGGACGCGGGTCGTGGAGCTGCCCACGAGATGCCGCCCGGGTCAACTCCCACCATGCGTTTATTAGATCATGCAATAAAACAAAAATACTGGCGGCCCACTGGGAAGAATAGTGCTCCGAAATTATATAACTAAATAGTCTTGTGTTTGGATCTTGGTTTGAAATATGACACTTTTTTATGTTATAGGATGGCAAAAGATACGTGCGGAAGTTAAAGCTACGCTTGCTGCGGTCGTTTTGTAGATGGTGAACATCTATTGTAACTCCACGATCGAGACCACTTCATGCTTCGGAGCTTCGGCAGGCACGTTAAACCGTAAGTCCGAGCTGTGATCCGTAGATCTTTTTCGTAGGTTAAGCGTTACGGGTAGTCAGAAAGCCAAAAGTCAGACAACCAACGCAATTACTGGGTTATTCCGAATAACTGTGTTGTGGAGGTCGGCAAGACAGTTACTCCATGTAAATTACTGGTATTCAGCTGACCCCAACATAGCAATGAAGAGCAGCAGGTTGATCAATTGATGGCAAACAAGCAGACAGTCCACCTGATGACCTGATGTTTAAGTACCAACATCTGTGGATATCTGCAATCCATACCAGTGCCATGGTAGAAGAGTTCCTAACCGAAAAAAATGCTGAAATGTATCATGGAGTAACAGCACCGCATCCTGTCATCGAATAGAAACAGCTCCATTCCGTGGTGAAAATCTATCATCAAAACCGCTTGCCGACTGACTACCAATCACCTACCACCTACCTGCTGGCATCTCTAATGCTCACATCTGATCACAATCTGGATCGTCTTGAAGGTCATTGCTAATCCATTACTGCATATACTTATTACGTTCGTAAAATATGTCTGATCAATAATGTACCTACATAATGCAATGAATGTTGTTAAAACTGTCAAAATGAAAGTCTACTGTAAATATGTCACCAAATTAACACGTCGATATTTTTTTTTAAGTCATCATCTGCCTAGCTTTTTCCCAGCTATGTCGGGTTCGGCTTCCAGTCTTACCGGATGCAGCTGAGTACCAGTATTTTACATGGAGCGACTGCCTATCTGACTTCCAGAACCCAGTTACTGGGTAATACTGTAAGGGCACGCTGTTTGCAAGCATGTTGCATTCGTAGCCGACCAGTAGACTCTGTACTGCGGTTCGGATCAGTACTGTACCCCTGCAGTTGTGACAGTTAATAAACAATATTACAGTGAATCGTCCTTGCGTATTTCCATTCTGTACAAGGCTAAAACTCAAGGGTGTGAAACTAGTCGCGTATAGATTGGAAATCACTTTTTAATCAAGGTCTTCCAATCTATACAACAGTAGTACACAAATACTCTTGTATACTTTGTAGTGGCCAAAGTAACTAAATTGTTCCATAATATACAGTGCTAGTCCGCATGCAAACTACTACTGTATAGACGAGCGGCCGGCGAGTGCCAGAAACGACTTGGTTTGGGGAGGTTAGGAGGTTAAAACTGTGCAGACGGGGCCCGCAGCCGCAAGCCAGCACCAGCCGAGGGCTGCGTTGAAGAATACTTAAGCGTCCCCGTAGCCCCCGGTGCAAGTGTGCGAGTGAACACGGGGTGGTTTTAGTCAGTAGAAGTCTGACAGACCCCCCGTCCGCCCCAGGGCGGAGGACATCCATGAGGATTTCCATCTCGATACCAAAAAAAGAAAAAAAAAAATTAAAACTGTTACCTCCTATGGAAACGCCTTGATTCTGTTGACGAACCTTATCAGCGAAGTGTCCTGTTGAGCGTTGCTACTTCCCCTTCATTTTATTCATCAACCCCACCTTTTCCGGCCTTTAAATCGATGTCGCTACACGAAAATTCGAATTAAGTTAGAATATTAAAAAAAAAACTCAAAAAGGGGGGGAGGGGTTTGAAACGTTTCCTTCACAGGGGGGGTTCTAGACCTCGCCCCTCCCTCCCCCCGTATCACCCCTTCAACCCAACAGAGTCAACTCCACAGTGGTAACCCCGAGAACCGTTGTGAACTTTTGCGGTGTTATGAAGTGTACCGTTTCACGATCGTAATAACATAAAATGTATCCAGCACAAGTTGCAACACCTGCGGCGCAGCCGGAGCCATCGCACAGGAAGGAAGTAGCAGCTTTAGTTGTCGGCAATCGATTCTCTGATGTCTGGTGCGATAAACAGTCGCTATGGTTTTCTCAGACAGAGGCAATACTTGCACCACAAAAACTCAACGACGAGGCAAAATTCAATATGGTTATCGGCAGACTCAACTAAGACGTCCTTGACCAAGTGAGCGATATTCTACGTGACCCTCCGCAGACCGGAAAATTTAACGCTGTGAAAACACGCCGCATACAAAGATAGTGACAATCAACTTTTTGAAAAATTACTAAATCTTGAGTTGACCGAAAATAAACCAACACAATTATTAAGACGCATGCGTGACTTAGCTCGCGGCAAGGTTGAGGAAGAAACACTGGCAAAATTGTGGATGAGACAACTTCCGCATCAGTAAAAGGTGTACAAGCTGTCACCGGAACGAAAGATTTGGAAGGTAACGCACAGGCAGCCGACAAAATTATGGAAGGCATGCGGTCCAAGGAAGTGTTGGAGGTAACAACGACGCCGTCGACGTCATCAGATGCAGGTGAGCAGATAGCCAAAATCACGGCACCGTTCGAAAAATTTCAAGACACCCAAAACAAACAAGGATATATAAGAGGACGAGGTGGATCTTACAGAAGAGGAAGGTCGTCCTGGAGATCGCGCGGCGCACAACGAATAGATACAACCGGTAGAAGTGGTCTATGATATTACCATTACAATTTCAAGGGCCGTGCACCCAAATGTACCAGCCCGTGTACGTGGAAGAATAAATGCGTGTGCATTTGAAAGAGATAGCCTCGACTTTTTATTTAGGATATGAAGTGACCAGAAATGGTATAAGACCACTAAATGAAAAGGTTGAAGCCATTAGTAAATTTCCAAAACCGGAGAACATAGAGCAGTTAAGACGTTTTTTAGGTATGATACATTTTTATCGCTCCCACATACTCAATGCTGCAGCACTCAATTTTACATTCGTACTTACACAATGCGAAAAAGAAAGATAAAACTCGCATTGATTGGAATACAACCTCAGAAGATGCCTTTTTGCAATGCAAGCAGGATTTGCAAACTGCACTCACGTTATCATATTCGTGCGACGATGTGCCGTATGTCTGAGGCATCAAATACTTCTTTCAGGACCGTATTGCAACAATGCATTAATAATACTGGGAATCCACTAGGCTATTTTTCCAAGGCGCTGACCGACACTCAACAAAAATACTCCACGTACGATCGTGAATTATCTAGACACATCTAGACAAATAAATAAAATTGGAGTGTCTGTTTTTAATATTAAAATAACCGCTTTTTACTAAGTGTATATGGACGTGTACACGGTTAATATACCAAAACAACATTTTTTGTCTGTCTGTTTGTTCTGGCTAATCTCTGTAATGGCTAGACCGATTTTGACGGGACTTTCACTGGCAGATAGCTGATGTAACAAGGAGTAACTTAGGCTTACTTTTACTTTAGAAAAAAAAGAATATCACAAAAAAAAAACGAACTAAAAACTTTTTTGTTAGTCGCGAGTAATTACCTATATAACTTTGATTAATGCATTCTTAATACATTAACCGCGGTAGTACGTCCTCTTGCGATAATTTCCGACAACCACGCGGGTGAAGCCGCGGGAAAAAGCTAGTTAGCAATATATTTAGCGTTAATACACTTTCGTACCCTAGTAGAAGACCGTCCCTTTATAATATATACAGATCACAAAACGATGATGTACGCATTTTAAACTAGCAATTCTGACCAGGAATTGCAGCGCAGAATGTACGGACCTAAGACATATAACGGGAGTAGCGAATATCGTGGCAGACAACTTATCCAGGGTTTCGAACTCTCGACAATTGACTGTCCGTCATTCATAGATTATAACGAGCTTAGCGAAGCACAAAAATCAGAATCGTACTTACAAAATAGCCACAGAAATACTAGTGTCATCATTAAAAAACTCTATTTGCCAACATGCGACAACCCTGTATTTTGCGAGGTTTCAACGTCCCACGCCAGACCTTATCTACCAGAGCAGTTTCGAAGAATAGCTTTCGAACAGGTACCTAACTTGAGCCACCCAAGCATTAGAACAACGCGCAGGTTGGTCCGAGAACAATATTTTTGGCCAACAATGAATAAGGACGTAGGACTTTGGTCAAAGACTTGCATGTCTTGCCAAAAAGCAAAAATTAGTAGACATACCGTTTCAGATATATTGAGAGAGATTTGAGCATGTTCATGTTGATATTATATGGCCACTGCAGACAACATCGGAAGGATACCGATATTGCCTTACACTTATAGACAGACGCACTAGATGGCCGGAGGCATTTCCTATTAAAGATATTACTCAAAAAAAAAACAAAAGTCATTTATTCAAACTAGGCTGAGAGTCAGCACTTTTTGAACGTCAAAGTCACATAAGACAGTCCCCCCAAAACGCCCGCCCTTCGACACTTCCTAGTGCTTTGGCTGGGAAGAAGAAGTGGCGGAACAAACTCCCCAGCAGCACTGCTGTCTGTTAAGTTAGAAGAACTTGATTCTATACAATATTGTATAAGTTATTAATATAATAAAAACAAAACATACATTATTCGCCATATGTCAGCTAGCACACGCCATTATACCAACAAAACATTGAAAACTAAACTCAAGCTGAAATGAATAATGAAACAAAAATCGTAAACAGAACTTAAAACCTTACTAAAGCCTCCAGGCATAAAGGGCGTGCCCGCTTACATATACAACGATGCAAATGATACATAGACACAACAAATGAAATTAAAAGAAAATAAAAATAAATTAACAAAAGCAGTTAAATAAAAAAATAAAAATAAACAATTATATGAACTACCCATATAAACTGTCAGTGTGTGAGTTACAGTAATTACAGAATGTAAAACAGTGTCATAGAAGAAAAAATAAATATTATCTACACAATTAAGTTAGCAACTAGTTTGATAAACTCTAAGACTGTCCTATGGAATCGGTCGCCAAGGTAGGATACGAGGGCTGGATCGCGCGTTATGGATGCCCGTTGAGATTAACTGGTGATCAAGGTAAACAATTTGAAAACTAAACTGTTCAAAGAGCTTACGAGAGTTATGGGGATACATAAATTATGAACAACAGCTTTTCACCCACAAAGTAACGGGGTTGTAGAAAGGTGACATCGGTCACTGAAAGCGGCCTTAATGGCCAAATCGTCATGGATCACCGAACTGCCTACCGTATTGCTAGGGTTAAAGATAGCCTTGCGTAATGACAATGGAGCGTGCGCTGCTCAAATGACCTACGGCCAAAGCTTACGCTTGCCTGGGGATTTTTACAACCCTTCAACACAAATTTCAACAGACGAGGGCTATGTTAGACAAATTCGTGATAGGATTAAAATTTGAAGCCAATGGTGGACAAACATTCCACTTCTAAAACCCTGTTTGTGCACCCAGACCATCGCCCAAACCTTAATTCTTGTAGTCACGTCTTTTTAAGAAACGACTTTGTGCGAAAACCTTTGCAACCACCGTATGACGGTCCATATCGTGTCCTCGAAAGGAACTCTAAGGTCTACAGCATTCAGAAAAACGAGAAAACAGTCCGTGTGTCGATTGATAGGCTCAAACCAGCTTATTTGATAAATAACAATATACCGGATGCATCAATGAATCATACGTACAATGATATACCTATACATAACAAGCATGTTAAAAATGAGCACATATGTAAAAGTGCTGACAATGTAATCGACACAAGTAAGGATGTCCCATTACAGTTTTGGAGAAGTGGGCGTTCTATAAAACGGCCCGCACGTTTTTGTTTATAGATTAAGAAATTAATTATTAATATTAAAGATTACAAAATATATTTCTGTCGTTTATATTGTTCTGTCGTGTAGTGTAAACTGATCCCAAGATTCATGTCGTAGCAGGGCTCGACAGAACCAAGTAAAAAAAAGAAAGCCGTTCAATAATAATTTGAACGTATTTGAATATAATTATGCACACGCATTTATTCTTCCACGTACACGGGCTGGTACATTTGGGTGCACGGTCCTTGACATTGTAATGGTAATAGCATAGACCACTACTACCGGTTGTATCTATTCGTGGTGCACCTATTACATTTGTGGGATGACCAAAGGATACAACTCAATAATGTTACAAAAAAAAATGAATATGATCAACGACCAACCATTAGTGAATATTATTGTTATGTACAACCTTAGTGCTATAACATAAAGTGTTTACGTTAGTTTAAGCATAAAATGCAAAATGTACAAAACATTGTACATTGCTGAAACGTTCGCGAGAAACGATAATATAATTATTGCCACAAATTGTTCATTTTTGAATCTACACCCAGACTATTCAATGGGTAAGACAGTAAGGTAGGAAGAAGTTGTCATAATCAACCAAAACGGACAACAAGAAGTAATAAATACCAAATGTACCAGTTAAGTGTAATGGTGTAATGTTGTGGGTGATTATTTGCATACTAGTCTGTGAAACCGCTTGCGTGGTGGTTCAACGCTGTAACCGCAGACTAAAGAGCTGGCTGAGGAAGCAGGTGACGGTCTACGAGACGCCAACGCCTGCACCGATGACACTGCAACATGCCATGCCCAGTGTTGTGGTCACACAGCCACAACATGCCATGCCCAGTGTTGTGGTCACACAGCCTCAACATGCCATGCCCAGTGTTGTGGTCACACAGCCACAACATGCCATGCCCAGTGTTGTGGTTACACAGCCACAACATGCCATGCCCAGTGTTGTGGTCACACAGCCACAACTAGCAACTGCTGCAGGAAGTTACGCGTGATTAAAGTGTATTTTAGTATTTTTGTTCCAAGTGATATTTTACGTCTCTCGCAAACGTTCCAATTTCACAACAAAGTCTACTCCACAATACGATACCCCTTGGTAAGACTGGTTATCAGACTTTCGGGCTTCTGACGACCTGTAACGACTGTCTAAGATCTACGAAAGACAGCCGGGACCTACGGCTTAACGTGCTTTTCGAGGCACGGCAGGGTCTTGGTATGTAAAGATGGTCATCCATCCACGGACCAACCGCGGCAAGCGTAGCTTAACCTGAACGAACAATCCGTGCGGCTGTTATTACTTAGCCACATTTTTTTAAGTAGATAATGCTAATGACGTAAACACTGCTAAACATTGTACGTAACTTGTGAGTACGCCGATCCCATACGGATAGCACTTGGGTACAATACCATAAAATATGGCGTACCTTGCACCTATGACGTCACATCTTATTAACTTGAAAGGCCAACAGCAGTGGGTGAAACTAAACCAACGACTTTGTAACATGTTAAGGTAAAAATAAACGAAATCAAAGAGGAAACATACAGCATGTAGTTGATCGTGCAGCTTGTTTGAGAATATAAAAAAAAATAAAAGGATTTAAATACGGTAAATATAAAAGGAACCTCAAGTGAGCACTTCGTTAAAGGCTCGTGCAGACTAGCGTGACGCGAAATTGCGCGCGTTTCGGCGATTTATATCTGTAGCACAATCTCTATGAAAACGTGCGCGACACTTCACACAGGGGCGACCTGTCGCGCCGAGACACGGTCATAGAAATTGTTCTACGGAATTAAAGGCTCGTACAAATAGGCGCGACATGTCGCGCGACGTGTCGCGAAGGCGATTCTGCGATTTATCGCGACGCAACACCTTTCACACTGGTGCGACCACGGCCGACGAATCGCGCGCGACGACCTCGTCGCCCCGCGACGAGCAGCGCGACAACTTGTAGTAGGTACATTTTGTATGGAGTCGCGGCGAATTCGTGGACGCGTCGCCACAGCCGCGGCGCGACGATGTCGTCGCGGCTGCGAACCTACGCCACACAAAATGTACCTTATGATGTCGCGCTGCTCGACGCAGAGCGACCGTGTCGCGGCGCGACAGATCGCCCCTGTGTGATGTGTACCGCGCGTTTTCATAGAAATTGTTCCACGGATATAAATCGCCGAATTGTTCGCGAAGTCGCGTCGCGCTAGTCTGAACGAACCTTTATGATACAAATTAATTAAAGTAATGTAGTGATGGCCCCGTGGTTAAGTCCTGGCCTCTGAAGCACGAGGTTCTGGGTTCAAATGTGACGTGAAGTGTCTGTTTGACATGTCACAATAACAGCTTTTTACAAAATGCATATGCACTAAAAAATAATATTGTCTGCCCGTTTATTCCGCGTAATCTCCGAAACGGTTAGACTTATTTCGACGAGACTTTCACTAGAACTGATGTTTTAAGGAATATTTTAAAGTCAAAGTCAAAGTATCTTTATTGTGGGCATATGTAAGTTACAGGTCTTAACAATATATTAAAGTATCAATATGTCCTGCCTTATAGGCATACAATAATTATGTAGGTAGATATTGACATAAACATTTGGAATTATTATAGATGGTAAGTTATTAAAAATGTAAAAGTACAGTGAAACTATCACATGGTCAATACTAATGCATGTCAAATACGGTGAAAGTAATACATGGTCAATACTTATATATGTCAAAATACAGTGGAACTATTAAATAGCCAACAATTCAGGAAATCTTGGATCGTGTAGAATGCTTTATCAATTAAAAATGTTCGTAATTTATTTTTAAATACTGAAAGTTCCTTAGTGTCTAGAATGCTAATAGGTATTTTGTTGGTACTTTAAAAAAAAAAATATAGTTCCGCGAAAAAAAGTAATGCCCATGAAATCCAAATTCACGCGGGTAAAACCGCAGGCAGAAAACTAGTAGAAACATAAAACTTATCTCCATGATTATGCAACTCTTTTGAGGTTAATGCACTTTGCAATCTAAAACAAAAATAAATGCAGTTCGTTGATAAGCGCCGCACTTGAGAACAGCTGGACTGATAGACAGGGCTAAATGAAATTAGCTGGCTATACTTTACCCTTGTGTTGGGTATCGGTATCGAAAACGAATGGAACAAAAAAACTACAAAATATATTTTTTTCATCATTCGGTAGGCGAAAGTGAATGGCCCGTAATGTATCAGCAGTTTTTGGAATCCTACGATGAAAATAATATTCAATCCCATCAAAAACATAAATGTGAAATGAGAGCCAAGTTCATTATTGTGATATATGCCTTGGTTGTTGACTTCAACGACAAAAGAAGTAAGATCTAAATGGGTGCCAAGTTCAACGGTCAGTCCTGTTTATTTATAACTACATTAAATATCATTTCTTCTTATAACTTAGGATATTATATTGTAGCCTGAGGTCTGAATTGGCTAGTTCTCATATACGAATTATTATGTTCGATGGCTAGTTTCTACCAACAAGCCAAATTTTCGGAATAATACAATAAGAACCGACAAGTAACAGGTCAGGACAGGACTTGCGAAGGCTATAATATAATTCGTATATAAAAACTAGCCAATAGTACAATATATTATCCTAATCTAATAAATAACCGTTTGAGATTTGTTTATGAAATTTGGAGCACATATGTATCTCGCAAATGTAAATATATGAGCTAAATTTGACACGTTTATGTGAAATTGTTTTTGAGTTATGAGGGGGTCAAAAGTGGCTCCAAATGGTTCGTGTAATATTACACACGGTGCTGCTCACCAGTTCTATTACTTGAACTTGGCTTGACACGCTACCGCGTGTCTAGATTCCACGTAATATGTTTCCTAGAATACTAAGCTTCTTGAATAATGTAACGTAATAGCATAAATAATGTAACGGTAGTCTAAGTATACCTAACAAGGACATTTTGTACTTAGGTAACGGTAAATCTTGTAACCTATATGTTTATGTAACAAAGTTTCATGTTTTCTAACATTTGCTCTGCCATTGGGTTAAGTGTTGCGTTGAGAGTCTGTTAGAGAAATTTTCCTTTATAAATAATAAATATACCTTTCTGATTTTCTTCCTTCCTCCTTGGCAAGAGTTACCTGCTCGCAAGACAAAGTTAAATCATTTATTTCAAACTAGCTTTTGCCAGCGGCTTTACCTTCGTGGGTGCGAAATTTCCTACGGGAATGTACTACCGGGATAAAAAGTACTACAAGTGTTACCCCAGTTAGACAAATTCCATCCAAATCCGTTCGGCAGTTTTTTTTGTGTAATTGGGTTACAAATATCCAGACATACTAACTTTTATATTTGAATATAATATTAAAATGCACTTCTGAACGTAGAAATTTATTTATTATCCCCGCTAAACATTTTGTAACACCTACTTAGGTACCTAATGAAAAAAACTAGTCTTAAATAAACTTTAGGTACTAAAGTTGAACAGCTTTTTGTTCCTGCATAATAATAATAATATAATAATATTCCACAACTATCACACAACGCCATCTAGTCCCAAGCTAAGCAGAGCTTGTGTTATGGGTACTAGACAACTGATAAACATACTTATATATTTCTAAATACATACATATTATAGATAAATTACACCCAGACACAGAACAAATGATCGTGCTCATCACACAAACATTTGTCCTGGGTGGGAATCGAACCCACAACCTCCGGCATAGCAGTCAGGGTCGCTAACCACTAGACCAACAGGTCTGTCAGTGCTAATGCTTTGTCCTTTTTTGTTTGATTTTAATGAATAGCTATTTCACTTCAGCCGCAAAGAGACTTGAAACCTATCCCAACAGGTGGACCAAAAGCCTGGACAGCTGATATTATTTACGAGCAGGTAATCAGAATCGAAGGCCGAACTAGTGTTAACCAACAGTAACCAGATAACCGTCGAGCTTATCTCAGCGATAATCTACAAATCGAAACACTTGACGGGAGACAGACAGACAGAATTTTCACGCCTTACATATTGACTATTGATTTGATACGGATTGCTGTGAAGCAACGCAAGACCAACCGTTGTTTGATAACCATGACAGACTACTGAAGGCCTCACAATAAGTACAGTCGCGGCCTACTGTGCGTTCCTACGCTACCTACCATCAACGATTTTCTCGCGCTAGCAACGTACAAGAGATTGCAGCTTGTTTCCCCGAAGGTGAACCCTTCAGCAGAGGTGTACCCACATTTCACCAGGTACATTTAAGTCCCATGTGAAAAAGGGCGAGCCTATTGCCATCAACTGGGAAGCCAGACTCCGGGCTGCTACTTAGAAATTCCAGATAGAAAAACCCAATAACACTGTCCGACCTGGAAATTGATCCCAGGACCTCATACTACTAGACCTACGAAGCAGTTAGTTAAAGAGATACATAGTTAAATTTGAAGGTACACATTAAGTCAGTCGACAAGGGTTATCAAAGAGACTAGCTCAGCGACGCTCGCTTGGCGGGCAGAACAATCGCTTGGTACATACGCTCGTCGCCATCGCGCACTCGCTGCTCGCCCACTCGATTTTAGTCGACGTGAGACAGGCGTTGCCTTAAGGTCTACAATGACTAGTTTTATCTGCGAAGAGAGCCGGTCACCGCGTTGCATTAGGATTTTGGACTGGGTTTGAACGCGAATGTACCATGAGATATACCTGATAGAGTACTATGTAGGTAGGTTGTTACGGTCAACCGCTTTATACGTCACTGCTAACACTTGAGACAACAGACACCACGCTTGCATGATATAAAGGCGCTAAGTACGATTCTAAAGACTTATGATTACAAATACTACAAGGTCACATTAAATTACTTAGCGAAAATTCGAAGCCGCTATGAGTATCAATATCTTAACACGATAAACAAAAGAATACCGTCTTTCTCACCTCATGTTCATACGTCTTGACAAAATCAAACTTATTGCTTATTTAATTGTACCTCTAATTTATGACATTGATTTTATTTATATTCTTTATTTACATTAACTCAGACACTGTGAATAAAGAGGTAAATGATTACTTGTTAACATTTTAGGTAAATCATCTGGGTAGGTTCTTCATACTTCTACAACACTTGTAAATATGTGAGTACCATGTTTACTTATATCAAATAATAAATTTACCTGTCATTGTTTAATATTTAATACTTCTTACCTACAGTAGTATAGTAATTTAATTTTAGGTGCATCGTCTTCACATAAAGTTAAATTAAGTATTGTAAAACATTTTAAAAGAGTAACGCTGGTGTTTTTAAACCTGGAACTGGAATCAATTCTATTTTTTGTAATTTTTGATGTTCAAAAGTGCATTTTTTTGTACCTATTTGACATAAATGATCTGAATTGTATTGTACCTTTGATCATTACGAGCAAGTACTCAAAAAAAAAAATTGTTAAGCATGATTCCGCGATTGAGTTCCGCTAGCTACTTTAACTTAATCATGTATACAGGTTCCGACGAAATTAAGGTAACAACAAACACGTAAAAAGTTCACAGATGAAATACCATAACCAAAAATGTGACCCCGCAAAACATGCGGAAGGTTTAAGCATAAAAATATAAGTAACTGTTGTACGTACAAAGTTATGTTTCAGCTGATCAACTTCACCATGACGTAATGATAATAAAAACAGGTACCTACAGCACAACCGGTATCTCTCCAGCATACCTACTGTGCACCGGCTTCGCAAGGCATTGCTGATGCATTTTCCTTAAAACTTTTAAGTTATAACCGGCACCTACCGATTCGAATATGTATCAGGTTGTTTTGATTTAAATCTCTACATTGTGTTTTATCCATAGACTAGCTTCTACCCGCGACTGAAAATATCTCTCACCCGCGCTCATACTTAGCCTTCGCCGAGCATCCTTTGTGACTTTCTTATTGCTCGGCTAAGTATTGTAGTGCGATCTTCAATAGCCTTCGTAATTAATGGGCTATCAAATGCAAAAATATATTTTCTAGTACAATTGGTGTTTCTTGAGATTACAGCAAACAAGCAAAGTCTGTAATATTACTGAGCGTGCTCGCCTACCGGTTGCGGCCAGTGGGAGTCGCGCTGTGCCCAAGCGCTTCCGTCACTTCACAAACGCACTGCGCTGGATGAGTCACCTTCCAGCGCGCTACAAGTCTGGATATGTCCGTTCCTTGCGCAGCTCCGTATCGCTGCTATAATGCGGTGAAGCTTTCGCCTACCTCTACCACCATGGCCTATCCTGCAGTAAGCATCAATGATATCATTCGTTGTGCTCTTGTCACCATGCGAGGTGTTCTAGGACCCAAAGCTTGGCACGCGGGCGATGATGGGAAGTGTCTAGACGGAATTACCATAATGCCCTGGAAGTTAGGCAGGCCTTTGATGTGGGACGCAACATGTGTCGATACCCTTGCACCATGCCATCTTTCTAGAATGACGATCTGAGCTGGGGCGGCTGCTGCAGGTACGGTCAACCTCAACCTCAAACGGTGCAAATACTCCAGTCTTTTCGGGACTTACATAGTAGAGCCGTTTGGGGCTGACTGAAACACTATGTCCATGAGAACCAAATGCCCATTCAGTTTTTCGAGACATCGCCTAGCGGCTGGTCGACTCTTCACGAGACGAGAAAGCTGCCCTATTTTATAGTCAGAGTATCAACATTGCCATACAACGTAGCTATGCTGCCAGCTATTTTTGCTCTTTTCCTAGTGACAGCGACGCGGACGAATTTTTTCTTGCCCATTGATTATTTCCCCTCCTTTTGTATATACTTGTACGTACATATTAGGTACTATTATTTAAATACTGTTAGTTTTCAAATTAGGTAATTACTAGCTTCTGGCCGCGGCTTGGTCCACGTGAATGCCCGAAATCATCCCACTGAAACGCTATCTGGATAAACAGATAGACAGAAAATAAATGCAAGTAATATTTATTTATATAAAAACTGATTCTAAATTAGTCAATTTCTAAACCCTCGGTCACACACAGCGAATACTCGCTGGGAGTGCATTCGCTACAAATGATGATCGCAGCGACAATTCACTGCCTGCCTGTCACACAAAGCGACTTCTACACGAGAATTTCGACAGTCTGTTGGTGCGCAAATTCAAAATGTCGTCTGCTCGGAATGGCGCAGCGAGTACCCTGTCACACATAGCGAATACTCGCGGCGAATGCGCATTCGCCGAGAGTAAAATTGAACATGCTCAATTCAAATCGCGGCAAATTCAGCTCGTAGCTACTGAATATTTTCGCAGCGAATAGCTTGTCACATACAGCGAATACTCGCGGCGAGAAGGTATTCAAAGCGATTAATCGCTGAGTGTGACCGAAGCTTAAGTTGGACAACTTCAAAATAATTATTATTAATTTTGACAATAACATTATTACTTTCAAAAACTGTTTTGACCCCGATAATATATATTAGCTAAGTTATTTATAACTATATAACATTGTTATATCGTTAAGCAGAAAGACCAATTTAAATGAATAAATAGGTACTAAATTAAATAATACCTCAAGGTCCGGGTTCCGGCTATATTTCCAATTCTGTAAATCTGATAAGAAGAGGCGCACAGTAATTTCATCAATCAAGGGAATTTTAAAATCATCCCCGATTGTACGCTCTTGTTGTTAAATACACCCCGATTTAACAAAACCGCTATAACAAATATACGTTACCAAAAGCATAAATTTAAATTTTTCATATCCCTAACTTAAGTAATATTAAATTTCAAATAGAAACTTGCAGCTCCTAAATCACCCCATTTTAGGATTATTTTGAGACAAAAAGTTGCCAATGGTACCGATTCCCTTATTCACAAACTAAACTAAATTTAAGTTCAGTGCATCTTTTTCTTTGTATTTCATTAAGACGAGGACAAAAGAAAAAAAATTAGTTTAGTCCTGTCAAATTAATCAGCGCCTGTCACTACTCCATACAAGTTTAGACGCGATTAAAAACTTGCCTACTAAAATTACGTCAATTTACGTCAAGCGCTGATTAATTTGACAGGACTAGACTAAAATTTATCTTCTGTCCTTTCCTTAATGAAATAGAAAGAAAAAGATGCACTGAACTTAAATTTAGTTTAGTTTGTGAATAAGGGAATCGGCACCAATGTCCTTCTCCAGGATACAGTATCTTCTTACCAAAAATCTGTTCAATTAATTTCGAATTTAAAAAACATTAGTATTCATCAACAATATCTTCAGCTTTATTAAATAGTAAAGATACGATAATCATTGGCAAAAAACCAGTATAAGTTGCCCTCTTATTAAATTGAAACTCCGCACTACGCTAGATCATTTTATAACGGGTACTCAGTCACGGCCTGTCTAGATTTTCCTCCAAGTTTCCCCCTATACATTCAGAGCCACTCCAGGAAGTCATTATTTATTTATTTGTATTTCCGTTGACATTGATTTGCACGCTGCATATGCATGCTCTGACACTATTACAAGGAACGTTTAAGGAAAATTACAAGAGCAGGGGGTCCATATCTCTATATACCTCAAATCTCATATGTCGCAGACGGTCGTTGAACGAAGCGCGGCACATGACCCGAGTCAGCACTAACACTCGGCTCTTTGTGCTACGACGGAGCCTGGCTAGTGGAGGGACGCCAGGGCGAAGGCACTTCCCTGCCAACCGTTCTAGAGAGCACAACCTCCAGCCTAGGAACTGTCCTACGTTTCGTGTGACTGTTGTGTTTGATTACAATTAAGGACGCTATAACATTTTTGAATCGCTCAAGTTTAGGTATCTGAGTCGCCACACAACAACATTACGCGCACGCACACATTGAAACCATTGTCTGCTCGATTTTAAACATTAGTTAACTAATCTTGATACTCGAAGGTATTATTTATTTTATTTTACTAGCACTGTTGAGTAAAATTTGTAGTAAAGTAACTTTACTATCTGAATTTAGTGACAGTAAATAACTTTTACTACCATGATCATCAATATTTTTGGGGTAACGTATAATTTGACAATTAAAAAAAAACGAGGTGTAACAATAAAATACTTTCAACAATATTTTTGGGTAATAAACAAATATAACTGATGGTGATCGTAGAATATCGTTGTAATCGTTGAAAATATACAGGATATTCCTTAAAGAAAACTAAGCAAAAATTGTGTGACGCGCGACCCTCACCTTTGAGATTGCAGCGCGTATTCAGAATTTTTTATTTATGTAAATAATTAAAGTTACGTTAAATATTGTGACTACATACTAGCAAAACCCCCAAAATTGATACCCATGTCGACATTTCATCATAACAGTACATCCGCCATTTTAAATTAAAAATCGAAGATTTTATAATCCCTACCCCCAATATGGATAAAGATCTTTTTATAAAAAAACAATACCCGCCGTATTTGGATCAAATTTGGATGAATCATTCGTAATAACTATCCTAAAATTATCCAAATTTGATAGCTATGCCCACTTTTTATTTAAAAAAATAAAATATTCGTCGTTTTGAATGAAAAACTTGTGGGGTCGCCTTTTTTTGGCTCTAAATGTAATTTGTATGGAGTTTTCAGCTTCAGCACCTTCGAAAATCTTGAAAACGACACCCGTGATGAAAATTTTGAAAATTTTCGTAACCACCATTTTTGATTTTGAATCAGATTCAGCACCCTTGTTTACCCCTACCGCAAGCTACATTAAAGAATTTCGTTCCAAAAATGGACGACACTTGCATAATTTAATTACCACGTTGAAAATATAACTTTTCATTGAATAATTATCCGCCATTTTGAATTCTTGTAAATGAATACATAGTCATAATAATTACCCTACCTCAATAATCCCAACAGAATTTGAGTTATTTATTTCTAAATCAAGTTCTGATAATAAGTTTGGTACTCATAGTTTTATTCCGAAAAGTATCAACATTTTTCAACCACAGTATACAGCACGGCACTCACTTTATTATTATTTTGATCGTATTTATTTTGTACAAAAAAGCGATACGCCCGTGCTTCCTAGGGCGCGTCTGAGCGCGGAATGAGAAGCCGCGAGTTTAAAATGTATGAAGAAAGTTGAGAACGTTCTTTATTTTTCTCATAAATAAAAAAGTTATGTATTTAATTACAAAATATTTAG
Source organism: Aporophyla nigra (assembly GCA_947507805.1). Taxonomy (NCBI): domain Eukaryota; kingdom Metazoa; phylum Arthropoda; class Insecta; order Lepidoptera; family Noctuidae; genus Aporophyla; species Aporophyla nigra. Next base: position 1,902,896 of record OX382291.1, on the reverse strand, counting down.
GCAAAACGTAGAAGATTATACTAGCCACAATTTGTTGTCATTTTGAAGTTAAAATATGCAGTTGATCTCACTATACAGGTACCTTTCCAGACCCCATTATTTTTCATTTTCTTCGATTATTGCGGTGGGGAAAACGTATTTTTGTGAAAATATTGTATGGGACTATATAATTTTATGGTACCATAATAGAGATGAATAAATTATCTTTAATTAAAGACCATAATTGACTTCGCAGTTGTGATTCCTCTTGATGTAATTGGTACTGGAAAACCACCGATATTTGTAGAAAAATGTTATAGCGTCCTTAAAAGTGATTATTGTGCATTGAGTGTTCTTCTTTCCTCGATCACTCTAATATCCGCTCACATAATGTCTGACGACGGTGCCGATAACGCCCTTGTCTCGATACATATCATCATCATCATCATTACAGCCGAAAGACGTCCACTGCTGGACATAGACCTCCCCCAAAAGGGGGGGAGGGGTTGCCATAATCGCCACGCTTGGCAGGCGGGTTGGCGATCGCACTAAGAACGCTGCTGCCCATTCTCTAGTATATCCCTTAGTCGCCTCTTACGACACCCACGGAAAGAAATGGGGTGGGGCTATTCTTTTAGTCCGACGCCACACGGTACCACGGTCGGTCGGGTATATATCCCGTCATATATATTATAGAAGAGTAGGTGTTGGTCGTTTCCGTGAGGCGCCGGACTTAAAGAATCGCAATATCTCATTGCTTCTGTTGTAAAAGACGACTAAGGGACTTGCTAGAGAATGGACAGCAGCGTCCTCTACCCATTTCACCACTATACTGCGATGGACAAACGATATAATAAATTCGCAACGGATTTTTTCAGTACACTGGATTTTCCATGCACTAATTACCGCCAAGAGTAGAAAATCGAACAGTGTGTCGTTCTGACGCGCTGGGAAACACTCTGCTGGGTTCTCGAGTGACACCGCTTCTCTCTCTTTTGAAGTTTATTTATCTGGTTAAAAACAATTGCTTAGATGGTTTGGTCATGTTGATAGGATGACTAAAGGGTGAATTACAAAAAGTGTTTACAAGGAACTAGGGACACCCTAAAAGGACTCTAGTAGACGTTAGTGGTGATGTTCTCCAGAAAGGTCAGATGCTAACGTAAATGAAGGACAATGAGTATATAAGGATCGTAGCAGATAGTGTCCTGTAGGTTAGCCCTGGTTTAATTTATCAAGGAATTCACAGGCAAACCCGGTTAAGTAAGCGAGACCTCTCAGGGTCAACTACAAAAAATTACAAGGTGCTCTGTAGTTTCTGCCAACCATCATGGGAGTATGTATGTTTGTATTTTCCTGGTTTAATATTGTAATTGGTGATCACAACACATTACGGGATTATAGTTCATCGGAAAGACTCGAAGGCCAAGCGGAAGGTAGCGAGTTCACACTCACACGTGCTCTACATACAAAATAGATGATTGATTTTGTTATAAATATAGCCTATAAGATGTCTGTAAAATTTTAAATTATTATTATTGAAATAAACTACCACTACCACTTCTACGTGTGCAGGTCTCGAAAATTTCGAGTCTCGATGATTTTTTGGTATTATCGAGACTCGAGACTAATAGATTTGGTCTCGGGAGTAACGGGACTATTGAGACTTAAGTTTCATAATTAAAAAAAAAAAATATCTGCTGATTCTAAGTACATTGCGATATAAGTTTATAAAATAAGTATCTTGACGGTACGGTTTTTCGATCAGAAATTTCTCAGTGGCAGCCCAAAGTCTAGATTTGTGCCCGGTCTATGGCAATAGGCTCGCCCCCTGCTGGCTAACTGTGAGTGAATTACATATATGTACACCTCTGCCCAAAGTTCCCTAGAAAACAGCCATGATGTTACGTTTATTTGACGGTATCCTCGGAAGAATATTTTTTATTTCGGTCTATAGACAAGCACGCGACCTAAGACTTTTAAAATTATTCATATTTTACTACTTTCATACTCAGTTGAAGGGGTACAAAAGTCTTACTATAATCAATTTAATTATTTATTTCCAGTAAATAATCACAAACTTAACAAAATAAACAACTGTGTACTGACAACTGACGAGAGATTTAGCATAGAGGTTTAGCGCTAGGATGGCATCAAGCGTGGGTTTGATTCTCGAAAGTTTGGTAACAAATGCTCGTGGGCCTCCATTAAAATTGGCCTGAGCACCGGAACATAATATGTTTTGTAACAAAAGTTTAGAATTACACATCTCTTTAAATAGGCTATTTTTGATGTTTCAATTTAAGGTGCATATTTTTTGTGTGCCCTAAAACAGGACACCGTGACACGCGTGTTTTCACTCGTTTATTTTTGCACAGTTTGGCGTGTCGTACATTACAAGCCAGAACAAAATTTAGTTTTTGTCAAATATTCCAAAAAAACAATAACTATTATTAAAAAAAAAAAAAAAAATTATTCCGCTAAGCCGTGCATTTTTTATTTATTTAATAAACACTGCGAAACACTTTTATTTCGGTGGTTCAACTGTGTTTGGTTCAATGGTGGATTCAAGTAAAATCAAACCCATCCTTTTTTTGAACCTTGTTTTATACCACAAGACGGCATTGTAAAATACTATAAAATTGCTTCTTACCGCACCTTAAATATACATCTGCATCATATACGTTCTTTATTGTAATTATTTTAGAAACGAGAAAAAATCAGATCATTCGCATTGATGATTTTAATCTTCAATGTGTTCATGCCTGAACATCACCCTCGCGATATGTTTCACGGAAATAAACTCACGGAAATGACAGATTTATATATACCTATTCACTAAGGTTAGAAATTAAATGAAATTTATGAAATGTAATAAAATTTATTTTTGCAAGAATTGTAGTACATTACAGATTTTCGGATTATTTTACACTATCTAATACAATTCGCTAAACCTAGCATGCAAAGTAATTGATAATATTAATTAAATAAATGAAGATATTAAATTCGAACATAAATCAGAGTTATTAAATTAAGAATAATAAAGTCAATCATTTGTCAAATTACAATAGTAATAAATGTCAATGTTAATCCTTATAGTTTAAGTACTCATTCACAGATTTTCTATAAGCCATTTAAATAAAACTGTTTTAAAGCGATTGACTGGCAGTTCCCTATATATTATAATTTGGGTAATTTATTATATATCCTTATGACCATTGGAAAACAACTTCTGTGGTACAAGTAGCTTTTCATTTGAGGAATAATTAGTCTGTCAGGATATCTTGTGTTAAACGTAACACTGTCTCCAAGATGTTGAAATAATTCGGAGAGCATTTTAACAAATTTACAGCACATATGGACATACTGGGAACAGTTAATATATTTAAATCTTTAAAAAGAGGTTTACATGAAGTCAAAGGTGGCACATCACTAAGAGCACGGATACACTGTTTTTGGGCTATAAATACCCTTACAAATTAAGGACAGAATTCCCCCTTAGTACAATGCCGTATCTAATGTTTGAAGCTACGTAACCATGATACGCTAATTATTTTTTGGAGAACTAACTGTGTACTGTACAAGGTGGCAGGCACTTCGGTGCACAAGCTTTTACCATAGATTCAATATTCCTGTGCGGTAAAATAATTCTTTGGTTTAAAAAAAAACTACTTGATAAAAATAAGTGTTTTTACATAACTTACAAGAAATTTCTTCGTTATGGTGTGCGGCATCATGAACTACTAAATCCACGGTAACATGGTTCAGCGTCGCAGCCCCTGACACCCAGAACGTACACCACTGCCTAAGACTACGGAAAATACTGGCGCGATGTTGTGTTTTTTTGTTGTTAAATAATTACACTTGCAACACTTATTAATTTTCAATTTCGGTTAGCTATCTGTTACTGAATGATTTGTTTATAGATTCCATTAAATTTGTTAAACGAATTCTCAGTTCAGGTTAATTGGCTATTAGTGCTATGGGTATTACTCATTAAGTTTGTAATCAATGTGGTGGAACGTAAGTGCTTTTTAATTAACTGGGGACACTTTCGCAACACACTGTGGTAAAGCCACTCTAGGTATGCATAAAATAATATTGCATTTTAATATTAATTTAGCACCCGCACTACACATAATTAAAAATAAGATTATTTTTATTAAGTATATTCTTTTCTTATTCAGTTTTCAGAAAAACGAAGCGCATTCTTAAATAAACTTAAAGAATAGCACTCAAATGTTTTAAAATCAAAATTTTAAAAAATAATGTTTAAATAACACATTTAAAAAAAACCGCACAGCACAGAAAAACGTTGGTCGATCATATGTTTTAAAGTATTGTAATAAACATAGCCTCTACTGCAAGGCTGTAACTTACCGTAAAGATGAATATCGGTTTAACTTGTCACAGCGGAGAGCGCAAGCGGGGTGCGCGCGCGTTCACAGGTGACTGCAGCCGCTCGCCGGCGCGTACGCAGCTCCTCAGATAAAACACAGCCCTATGCATCACCAATCAGTTTTCCGTCTAAAGCACAACACTTTTCGCTACTTCAGGCATCCTTGTTTAGTAAAACATTTTTTTTTTTTTCTTTTCAAAGCTTACGATGACTTTTAGCATTAAGAAGTAAGTTAACAGGATTGGCTTATGTATACAGGCATTACACTTCCTTATTAGGTAATCATATTTTATGGAAAAACTATCATTTAGTATCATGGGTAAATAGATCTACCTACCTAGCTATATAATTTATGTTGAATTATGTATGTTCAATGATATTTAAAACAGCTGTTCAAATAATTATAATAACGGCGGCCGCCTGAAAAGTGTGTGAACATTTTGTTGGTTTTGACACTTTTAATAGGTGGAAATCCACCAACCCGTACTATCCACCAACTCGCACTGGGCCTGCGTGCGTGGTGGATATAGCCAACTGCCGCTCACAGAGTGGAGGCCTAGTCGGAACGAAGCGTGTTTTCACTAAAGCCAAATACCAGATGACATCCACGAGGGGTTCATCAAACCATTAGTATCACGTGTCCACCTCTTTGCTAACCGGTCTTGGCTACAAAAAAATATATCTATAGTAGTAGTAATAAAGCTGAAGAGTTTGTTAGTTTCTTTAAACGCGCTAATCTCTGGAACTTCCATTGGATAAAAAAAACTTTTAGCATTTAATAGTCAAATTCTTAAGAAAGACTTTAAGTTATTTTACATCACGTTATCTCCACGCCCATTCGATGGGCGAAGGTCAATCAATCAGCTATTTTGTAATTTTTCGTGGAACATTTATATATTATTTTTCAAAAACCAAAACATAACAATCGTTTGGTTACCTTAATGTACATGTCAGTGTCATTCAAGTTTATAACTGACTTAGAAGGATGTTATTGTTTGTTGGTCTGTTTTTTATTTCATTATTTTTCAATATTGATACCCAACACGAGAGTAGCCAGCTAATTTAATTAGTCCCTCTATATATAAAAAATATTACTTGAAGTACCTTTAGGCTATAATTTTTTTCATTTTGTCTTTACTGTGGTGACCCTTCCGTGCCTCGGAAAGTACGTTAAGTCGATGATGGCTGTCTTTCGTAGATTTTAGACAGTCGTTACGAGTCGACAGAAGCCCGAAAGTCTGATAACCAGTCTTACGAAAGGTTATCGTATTACTCAGTAACTGGGTTCTGGAGGTCAGATAGGCACTCGCTCCTTATAAAATACTGGTACTCAACTGCATCCTGTTACTGGAAGCTGACCCCAACATGGTTGGGAAAAGGCTAGGCAGATGATAAATATGATTATGTTTATTAACGTCACCTATGGCCAGAACATTGGGATCTCCCACCTTTCCAAGTTTACCGTCATAATTCCGTTGGCTTACCACAATGCTGAGCTAAATAAGAGCTTGAATCACCCTCCCTTAGGAAAGACGTTGTTTACACAAATTTGCTTTTTCCCGTGACGTCTGCGGAGACAAAACAACTGTTTCGTTAGTGGAAAAGCCAAAATTTTATGTAACATGGCCAAATGAATAATGCAAAAAGAGTGCCTACTATGATGTACGGGGCTTTAAGCAATGTTATTAAGGATTCTACTTAACCCCATAGACATACAGCGTAACTTTATGTAGTTTAGAATATGTCGTAATATATAGTCAGGTACTTTTGTCTTTTATGGTTATTCATTTCTTCTTCTAATTAGGTATTCTCTTGTATTATTATTATTTATCTGTTATGCAATTCACTTTAGTTGAGTTGTACGATAATTGACAAATGCGTGTACTGACTGGACAGGTCCACTCAAATATGTGTGATGTTTTCCTTAAAAGACCATTTCAAACACCTGCATGGTCATCAAATGATCTCACCAAGATTATGTCTGACTTTAAAAGATACTGTTCCCTCTGACTTATTGTATATCAGCCATTCTTCTCAGAGTAGTCAGAAGTCCAGTTTCTATGTCTCTATCAGTCTATCCATTCTAGTTTTAATCTAGTTCTAAAAAAAATGTTTGACGTGTTTGTAGAAACTTACATGCAGAAATAAAAATCATTTACTTTGTTTCCTGTGTATAATTTACGTGTTGTTTTTATTTTAATATTTTTACATTGTCAAACTTACTGTACCTAGATTTTATGCAAATGCTGTGGTGTCCTACGATTGGAAGCGCACACATATCTTTATCCCTGTTCCATGTTTACCTATTTGCAAGTAATTGCCTCTGTTGGAGATCCAAAAAACAAATAAATTAAATATGTAAAGTAACCACACGCCTATAGTAACAATTTGACATTGTTAGCGCCTTTATATTGTACCAATAAAGACGGTTATCTGTACCTACATTACCGTAAAAAGACTAGCTATCTTATAAGCTTGTTTAGAATACATTTCTGAGCCTATTACAGATTTCAGCAGATGATGCGTCGTAATGTCGTTAGATTTATTTTGATACAAAATGCATTCTGGAGAATTTAATATGGTTCCCCATGGGAAGTAGAAATGTTTTTCACAATCTATTCGATGCATTCCTAGAAGTATAGTTTATAAAAAATAATAAATACCTTCTCTATTGTAATGCTGACCTCTGAGAAATACTGTATAGGTGCTGTATGGCCATTCAGCGAGGTGACAAATCACAATTCACGGCTGAGCTACGACTGTTGTCTCTATTCTTGAGATCGCAAATAACCCAAGAGGAGATGATTCCTGCAGGCTCTACTTAGTCTTGCGACATAGGTAAAATTGTACATACATACTACATATACACCTTTTTTCCATGGGGGTAGGCAGAAACTACAAAACGCCTTCTGCTACGATCCTCACATCTCCGTACCTATATAAGATTCAGTTGTGTTAGTTGGGTGATTCTTTGAACATGTTCATATTACGCGGCACTCCCCAAATAACTACTTAGGAAGATATAAAGCTATGTTTTTTTTGTTTCACGTTAAACATAGTTCTAGCACTATATACAGATGTACATAATATGTTTCTATTGTTATATACAACTAAGTTATATTCAGAAACGTTCCTCAAATCTCATCACCATTCGTGTCCAAAATTCCAAATTTTAGCAGTTCGTGCTCAAAAAGTAATAAATATACCCTGAAGATCGTATTTTTTTGTCGTAATTTAGAGAGTACACGACATGAATTATCAATTAGCAAAACTATACACATTAAAGAACACTTTTCAGTAATTTGTAACGATTGTGAAAATTGTCCCACAACTTTGCACCTACTCATTACCATTTGCTCACCCAGTCGCAGGGTTAATTTTTTCCCGCGTAGTGTATGATTTCTGAAAGGGACAACTCAGCGTTGCGCTCAGTTCCGCGTCACGATTCGTGCGGGTCAATGTTGAAGATTGTTTTGGCACCAACTGTAACCTATGTTAATAGCCCAGAAATCGAGTTTGGCAAAAAAAAAAAAAAACTCCTTACCGTTCGAGTTTCCCGTGGTAAGTGTATTATTCTTATTTATAACTTTTATGCACTATAATAGTCGCCATAGGATACCCTATGCTTTGATTTAATTCATAAGTAAATATATTTTATAAAGAACGTATAATGTAAAAAAAGTGTACAAATATCTAATTACTGTTCATATAATTACCATTTTTCCCGTTCGTATTTTGGCGAACGGTGATTAGAAATGTAAAATGGTAATCAGAACCAGTATACGCTGGCCTCTTATTATATTGAAATTTCTTACTGCGCTAGCGCAAGGTCGAAGTGTGCCGCCAACGCGTGATCGATTGTTGATCGTTCAGTGTGAACTGACACTTCTGCAACAAAATAAACCTACAAACTGACTACCTACCCTATATATATATAAAAAATACAGAGTATACATGCCAACATAGGTATCGAAGGACCCGCAATCAATACGCTAAAATCAACGCTGACGCCCAGAGCTAGAAGGCTACAGAGGAAGAAATGGAGAGAAAAACTTAGAAAACATTTTCAAAAAATAAATTAATAAAGGAAGGAGTTAAACATCATCATTATCTGCCTAGCCTTTTCCCAACTATGTTGGGGTCTGCTTCCAGTCTAACCGGATGCAGCTGAGTACCAGTATTTTATATAGGGCGACTGCCTAACTGACATCCATAACCCAGTTACCACCCTTGGGTACCCACACCATATCTCTTGGTTGTCAGACTTTTCGGGCTTCGGAGTTAAACATATGAATGAAAATACACCAAGTTCCAGTGATAGCGAACATATAAATAATAATGAAAATGGGTCTATTTTCTATTAAAAGACTACACTCCATTTCAGAAAATGAGCCCCCTATATCTAACGATCTATACGAACCAATAGTTACGAACTTAAGAAGCAAATTAAGAAATTTGCGTATTGATTTTATTTAAATGACAAAATTAGACAAATAATATTACTGTTTTTGAGGAAAACTGATTGATTTTTGAGTTTTTTTATTTTAATTTAATCAAGTCGATATTGATGAGTTTGATGTCATCAATACGTCGCCTAAATAGTAAATAAATATGTGATTTAAGAATATGATTCATTTAATTTATAATTACCCATCACGAAGCAATATTACCGTTTTTTGTAACTAAATACCGTGTGTTTCATATCTCATCACCGTTCGACGAAAAATTTCAGCTTCAAATTCAGGCCTATATAATAATTCAAAAACACTGGGCGTTCGATTTATTTCGTTAATCTACACTGTAAACTTTACGTTAAATCCATAAAACTTGTAATTGGAAGCAATATTTGATCCTAATTTACGAAACCCCAATATGTCTATCTTCAAATATTCACCCAGTTAAGATCTGTCACTGGGATTATCTTTATTTAATGTGCAAAAATTCCTTTTTAACCGACTTCAAAAAGGAGGAGGTTATCAATTCGGATGTTTATATGTTTTTTTTTTATTTTTTTTTTTTATGTATGTTCGGCCATAACTCCGTCATATATAGACGGATTTGCAAAATTCTTTTTTTGTTCGAAAGGGTTTTATTCCGAAATGGTCCCATATCATTTTCATATAGATCTGATGATGAGTTCGGGAGACAGACACCGGAACTCTTTAAAAAATGACAGGAAATCAACCGCGATTTCTGCTATCGCATAAATATGCATTGTTTGTTTGGAATTAGTGCAGGGTGAATACCACAACTAAAAATTTTAAAATAAAAACTTTTTTGCAAAAAAAAACAACCGACTTCCTTAAAAACACTACAAAGTGAAAAAAAAAACAACCGACTTCCTTAAAAACACTTCAAAGTGAAAAATAACTTTAATTTCGCAAGTCGGTGTCTTAGGATATGTATTTATGGTTTTTTTGCCACCGACTTCCGAAATTAAAGTTATTTTTCACTTTGAAGTGTTTTTAAGGAAGTCGGTTGTTTTTTTTTGTAAAAAAGTTTTTATTTTTGAATTTTTAGTTGTGGTATCCACCCCGCACTAATTCCAAACAAACAATGCATATTTATGCGATTGCAGAAATCGCGGTTGATTTGCTGTCATTTTTTAAAGAGTTCCGGTGTTTATCTCTGGAATTCATCATCAGATCTATATGAAATTCATATGGGACCATTTCGGAATAAACCCCTTTCAAACAAAAAAAGAATTTTGCAAATCCGTCTATATATGACAGAGTTATGGCCGAACATACATAAAAAAAAAAAAAAAATATAAACATCCGAATTGATAACCTCCTCCTTTTTGAAGTCGGTTAAAAATAACTTTAATTTCGGAAGTCGGTGGCAAAAAAACCATAAATACAGATCCTAAGACACCGACTACCGAAATTAAAGTTATTTTACACTTTGTAGTGTTTTTAAGGAAGTCGGTTGTTTTTTTTTGCAAAAAAGTTTTTTTGATAAAATATTGGCTATCGAATGTTCCGAAAATAAGTCCAATTACGAATATTTTATAAAATATTCGTTTTATGAGAATTCATTTGACTGAATCCTTAGGCAGTGGTGGCTCAGTGTTAGCTTGTAGCTTGTAGGTTCGAACCTAGGAAAAGTGTTGACTACGCTACTACGTATAATCGGCAGCTTCGAGTCGGCGAGCTCCACTGCGTCACCCGCTGCTGATATTGCGCGCGTTGCAAAATGCGCCGCCGCCGTCGCTGACTCGACACCGGTCGAGGTAGTGACTCGTGTAGGTACGTCGACCCCTAAACGTGCCTACGCTGCTATCGTCGCCACGCACAAACCTGTGTCGTGACAGACCAGGTCGAGGAATGAGAAGAGCTGGTGTGAACCTGACAACAGGGGTTCGAAACAGTTAGGCCCGGCTTCAGGCATGTGTGACAAGGATGGCTTCGTAAAAGTGGAGAGGAAGAAGAGGAGGAAGCCTCCTAGTCGGAACCAGTGCGGGTCCGCGCTTGCAGGACCCAATATGCTGCTGCGTCCAGCTACGCCAACGACACAGCTCTATGTGTCCCGTCAACATTATACCACGAAGGTTGAAGAGATCATGGAGTATGTACGTGTGAAGACCATCCTCGATAAATAGACTACTCGACACAAAAGATTTTTTCAATTCGGACCAGTAGTTCCTGAGATTACCGCGTTCAACCAAACAAACAAACTCTTCAGCTTTATCTATACTAATATTATAAAGCTGAAGAGTTTGTTTGATTCATTGAACGCGCTAATCTCAGGAACTACTGGTCCGAATTGAAAAATTCTTTTTGTCAACCAAGAGGAGCGGAGCAGTGATGAAAAATATTGCAAAAACGGAGAAAATCCCACAGCTAGGCGATTTGACACGACGGGAAGGGTCGGGGGAACAAGAAATTTAACGCGGACGAAGTCGCGAGCAGAAGCTAGTAATATTATATTAGTGTACATTGTTTTTTATTTGTATATTATGTTAGTCTATAAGGTATATTTATGATATGGGTCTTTGTAGCCCGAAATAAATTGATTTGATTTGATAACTGGGGATAACAGTGCTATCGTAGTCCTAACGCTTAGATTTTATGAAGAGTATTTTATTAATTGTTAGTCGTTTTCTTATTCCTCTTCGTCGTGCTGTTCTTCTGTCTCTTTTATTACCTTTGTACTTCTTATTTTTCATTATTTTCGAAAAAATCAGTAGTGAGGAAACACTGAAAGGGTTCTGTGCTTAGGTAATAGCAGCCGCACGATTGGTGGATGAAGGTTGACCATCGTTACATACCTGCTATAGTTTCTTAACTTTATATCCTTACAACCGCGGCACTGCAGTGCTTCCACAATGTTTGCGGATGCTTCTATCGATGATTTCTTCTCCATCATTAGAAAAAGAACTGCATCAATGATGGCCAGGGTCCGTGGTAGCACCACTGGTTCTTATTTTCCTGAGCTACACCTACTCACAATTCTATTAGCAACACAGGACGGTGTCGAATAAGACCTGGTAATTGGAGGCGGAACAGCGAGGAGAGCCAGCTGTCCTCGCTGTTCTACCTCCAATTACTTACCACATTCGTGTCTTCATTAGGTTCCTTTATTACACAAAAAGAACAAGTTAGGGGAAAATATGCGTCACATCCACGCAAAACGGGCATTTGGCGGAGGAACCAGGCCCAATGAACAGTGAGGCCCTTTGTAGACTGCACGGTTTCATTACGGTACGGTACTACGGTAAAACCGGCAGATAGTTTAATAGGGCAAGAAAAACGCGTAAGTTCATAGAGCCTGATTGGTATATCGCAATAGGTAAGTACAATTTCCTACTTGCTATAAGTATATATAAAGATGTCCCCCTCCACTCTAACCGGATACAGGTAAACTGTTTAACTGACCTCCACAACCCAGTAACTAGGTAATACTCTTTCGTAAGACTGGTTATCAATATTTGGTCTTGTGACTGCCCGTAACGACTGTCAAAGATGTATGAATGAGAGCCAGGAGGAACGGCTTAACAACTTCCGAGGCTCGGAGGAGTGTCGATCTGTTATGGATGTTCACCCATACCCGAACCATCCTTTGATCGACCCGTGCAGCTGTTCCTAGCTGTTGTTGTTCGTTGATAGCGTGAGATCCTCCTAAATGGACATAGGGCTCCTAATTTAGGAGGTTTGCCATAATCGCCGTGCTTGGCAGGCGGATTGGCGATCGCATGGTGGTAAAATGCATGTTCCCATGTTCATTAATTTATTGAGAACAACAACAATTTATAACCTTAGTCGTAGCTTGAAACCGAAAGTTACAAAATGTATTCACAACATCGTGTGATTCGTAGTCGTTTTACTTGGCCGGCGCGAAACAGTCCAATTTGCGTCAAGAATTCAAGACCAATTTCTTTGCACTCCGACGTGTTGTTTAAAGAGGTTAAATCTTGGTTCCTTCGTTTTAGGGTTCCGTAGCCGAATAAGAACCACAGAACCCTTATAATTTCGTCATGTTCGTCTGTCCGGATTTGACACAGCTTTATCCGCAGACAATTATCTCCATTAAATGTTTGCTATCTGTGGAGGCTTAGCGAATTACCTCACTACTAATTTTGTATTGTTAGCTATAAGTCACCACAATATAATAAAAATAAAACTGGAAAGGTGTACCTACCTATTCTGTGCCCTGAACAATTGCATAAATTACGCGGAAACTCATTAGGTCTCCACATACATCTAACCCTTGGTTGAAAAAAGAGGGAGAGGTAATATTGGATCCAATATTAAAAAGATTTTTATATTCCTATGCGGCTTTGCTATTTAGGGCAACAGGTTTTCAAATACGTGATATTGTCTATTTCAACCGCAGAAATAACTATCAAATCAAATCAAATCAAAATATTTTTATTACACATAAACCTACATGGGCACTTATGAAACGTCAGAAGCTAGGTGCACGGTTCCAAATTGTTGATTCCTATGGAGAAGAGCTGTCAAGAAACTCCACGGTTACTCTTTTAAAAATAATTGGTTTTTACAATTGTTTCAAATTACAGTGTTAATAGGTATTGGAGGACGGTGTAGGCCTGTCAACAAGTACCAGGTACTGAATAAGATAGTAATTTTTCTACAGTATACAAGGCCTACAACGTTCTCACATTCACAAAGTATAAAATAATCTACATAAGTATATAATAACACATATTATTTAAACCAAAATTTACATTTACAAACTATTTAAACCAAATGTCATTATTACCATGACAACCAATATTTAAAGAGTACAATTTAGAATTCTAGGTATATAATGTCAAAAATGAGTAGATGTCAAAGAAAAATGTAAAAAAAAACACTTAAATACAAAATGTACCGTAAAATGGGGCTACTTTGACTTCCAGGGTTACTTTGACAGATTTTGGGGCTACTTTGACAGAGCGCCAAAATCGGTTTTCACGTGTGCTCAGCAAGTGTGCGTGACCTCGAGTAATATTGCGCGAGGCGCGGGGTGTGGGGAACGCGTCATAGTTTGTTGTCATTGTTCATTTAAATCCATGTAGTTTTCAATAAAATAATATTTTTTTTGGTCAAAATGATGTCAAAGTAACCCATGCTTTTACTATCTTTGACGTCAGTTGCATTTCAATGCCCACTTCTGAGGTTACTTTGACATTTAATAAATTAAAAAAAGTAGGGAGTTAGGGGGTAGGTTTTAAATTTGCCATCGATCTGATAACCAAAGGACACATTGTTCTGTTGGGGTAAAAAAAAGTGAAATTCGAGCCGTAAAAAAGTTACATACCAAAAACCTCCAAAACCTGTTCAAAGTAGCCCCGTTTTACGGTACATCGTCATTTGGGAGCAGTTAATAGACACTGGTCATCCTGTAATGAGCTCCCAGGGAAGCCACATGTGCAGAAGGAATTATTGCCAAACTTCTTTGTCTTCAGCGTAGTCTATTACCTATCTTATAATATGCTTTTTTGATAAGGACACGATTCATGTGTGATTTGAACTTTCCATAGCTAAATTCAGTAACCGACTTTGGCAACTTGTTACAGAAGCGGATACTGTTTATAAGAAATGATTTACTAGTTAATCTAAATTTAGGTATCACAATTTCATTTTTACTACGCGTATTTATATTATGGAAATAGCTTCTTATTTTGAAAAGGCCTAAATTTTTGCGAACATATAAAATACATTCAAAGATATAAAGAGTCAGTATATCAATTTCTGTAAAGTTTCTAAGAGACTCGCGAGGCCCCATTTTATAGATTGCGCGGATTGCCCTCTTTTGTAAAACGAAAACTGAATCTGCGTCGGCTGCAGAACCCCACAGCAGAACCCCATAAGACATAATACTGTGGAAAAAAGCAAAGCAGCTGAATTTAATCTACCTGAAATAGCTCTAATGTGGGGACCCCACTGCATTTTAGAATCTAGAGTAATTCCTAAAAATACAGTTTCCGAAATAGCACCTAGTTTCTTGCCATCAAGTTTTAAATTTAGACCTACTTGGGAAACAATTTGTAATGAGAACATTTCGTTTTGTTTGCATTAAGTAAGAGAAAGCTGCAAACCATTTCGAAAGAATAGCTAGACTATAACATGTAAGAGATCCTTGTCTTTTATATCCATTTTAAAAATAAGTGAAGTGTCATCAGCGAACAAAATAATATCCGAGAATTTAGCTATCATCTAAGGAAGGTCATTAATGTAAACTAAAAATAATAAAGGGCCAAGAATTGAACCTTGCGGCACGCCCATTTTAACAAGAGGCCCCGAAGACGTCGCCCCGTTAACATTTACTTTTTGCTGCCTGTTTGATAAATAGGAAAGAACAAGATCAGCAGCTTGTCCACGAATTCCGTAGTGGTGTATTTTACAGATCAATGTATTGTGGTCAACTTTGTTATTCATAGTCTCTTCGAAAAATACAATGTAATACAAACTTATTTTAGTGGCCGGCAAAAGCAAAACTGTGCAAGCGTAAATATTCATCCCGGCAACGGAACCCTGCACTACGCGTGGTCCGACACGCACTTGTCCGGTTCTGAGATTGGACGTAGTTGTCTAATGAGCGCCTGACTGATTTAGCAGCGAGAACTAAACAGGAAGCCTGACATTACTGGCACTCGAGTGCTGTGAGGTAATCTCATGGCGGACCGGATCCATTGACCCGATGCCCCAACACCCCGACACCCGCGACCAACTTGTTACTTAATTACAGATGCAGATCGCATTAATCTGTCACAAAAGTTCTGGTTTCACCGACAGCGGTTCGCCGAGGAAGAATTATGTTTTTAAGCTACGTTGACATTCCTCACCATGTAGTAAAAACCTTGTAATAAAATAACAACACGCATCATCCCCAAAAGGTTAGGTAGACGTGTATCTATAGTTCCACCCAAATTTCATCTGTTATTGGAACGAAGTTCCTTATCGCGCGTTGTGAAAGGGGGCTAGACGGAAAAAATTCTTACGAAAAGTTGTCACGACATGCTTTAACCGACTTCAAATAAAGGACGAGGTTTCTCAATTCGACCGTTTATATTTTGTATGTTGTTTTTTTGTTGTGCGTAGAGAGGGAGAGAGGGGGAGGGTGGGAAGGGAGAGAGACGGGGAGAGGCGGAGAGGGAGAGAGGGAGAGAGAGAGCGAGGTAGAGAGAGAGAGGGAGAGAGAGGTAGAGAGAGGGAGAGAAGGAGATAGGGAGAGAGAGAGAATATTTTTGTTGAGTGTATACAGGTTTTTTGTACATAATAAATAATTAACAAAATTATAACTATTATGAATCCTGGAAAGGAACTTCGTTCCATCCGGGTGTCCCTTGTATTTTAAGTGCCACGGAATAGGAGGTGAGAGTGTTGTTCTCAACCGAACATGAGGCTCCGGTCTGCTACTAAGAAACTCCTGATGGAAATACCCAGTAACACTTTCCCCGACCTGGGAATCGAACCCAGAACCTCATGGCAGTTGTGAGTATGTCACGCTCACTTCACTGTCTCATTGATGGTGGCACATGTGTTGAATCGAACCCAGAACCTCATGGCAGTTGCGAGTATGTCACGCTCACTTCAATGTCTCATTGATGGTGGCACATGTGTTGAATCATTCGGTTCCCTACAAAATGGTTGCGCTGTATGGTCAATCACGCGTCAAGCCCGTGAACGGGCGCCGTAGTTACTGACTGATTATTTCTGAACTGCGATGGCCTATTTTTTAAATCTTATATTTGGAATCGTTTCTTCATGTTATTTTTGTTACATTGTTTTCACAGATAGACAAGAACAATGTGACTGGCCTGTTAGTCTAGTGGTTAGTGACCCTGACTGCAAAGACTGAGGTCGTGGGTTCGATTCCCACCCAGGACAAATCTTTGTGTGATGAGCACAATCATTTGTTCTGTGTCTGGGTGTAATTTATCTATAATATGTATGTATTTAGAAATATATAAGTATATTTATCAGTTGTCTGGTTGCCATAGTACAGGCTCTGCCTAGTTTGGGATCAGATAACGGTGTGTTGGTTGTCCTAAGATATTTAAATGTTCAGATCATTCCGGTACACGGTCGACACTCCAGAATCTTTCGGCCGAATCGGCCATGTGTTCTGCAAGAGATGTGCCCTGCCCGGTGCCACTTAAGTTTGTCAATTCTTCGGACTATGTTGGTTACCTTGTTCCTCCTGCAGATATCTTCTTTTCTGATACGACCACATAGGGAAAACTCCATGCATAGCCCTCTACACTGTACTTTAGGTGAGTTATAAACTTTGTTTCCCCTGTATAATAATAACCTAAAGTTTATTGCATTCTCTAGGGTTTCAGCGCACGGCGATGTGTAGTTTCTTGGAATATGATCCTTAGGACTGACTATAGAGTGTATTGGTGGCAAGGATGTGCACACATATCTATAGTGTATAACATCTCGCCTATACTTCAAAAAGGGATAGGCAGGAGCGTACCTTTAGTACACCCAAATTTCGTTAGATATGTTTAAGTCTCAACAACCAACACGGCACAGAAATACCCAATAACACTGCCCGACCTGAGCATCGAACCCGAGGTCCTATCCTTATGCTCAGCAGAAGCGATTATCCACTAGAACGAGGCAGCAGTGTTAGAATTCTGCTTGAATTAGATACTTTTAAAAATAAAGTAAAGAGTTATTAACTACTATTATGTTTTAAGGTGTTTTTCTCCAAGGACCTTAGTTATGGTTCGCTTACATGAATATTGTTTGCCCACATTCATCTGATACTTAACTACTACCACCAATCGTAACACCAAAAAGTTGGTGTAATGTGTGTCACTTAAAATTTTCATCAGACATTTGTAAAGTTAATAAAAACTTTTTTACAAAAAAACAGCCGACTTCCTAAAAAACACTACAAAGTGAAAAATAACTTTAATTTCGGAAGTCGGTGTCTTAGGATCTGTATTTATGGTTTTTTTGCCACCGACTTCCGAAATTAAAGTTATTTTTCACTTTGTAGTGTTTTTTAGGAAGTCGGTTGTTTTTTTTGTAAAAAAGTTTTTATTTTTAAATTTTTAGTTGTGGTATCCACCCCGCACTAATTCCAAACAAACAGTGCATATTTAAGCGATAGCAGAAATCGCGGTTGATTTGCTGTCAGTTTTTAAAGAGTTCCGGTGTCTATCTCTGGAACTCATCATCAGATCTATATGAAATTGTATGGGACCATTTCGGAATTATCCCCTTTCGAACAAAAAAATAATTTTGCAAATCCGTCTATATATGACGGAGTTATACGGCCGAACATAAATAAAAAAAAAAAAATATATATAAACATCCGAATTGAGAACCTCCTCCTTTTTGAAGTCGGTTAAAAAAAGATTTGTGCCCCGTAGACAGAAAAGGTATATGAATATTGATACACAAATCACATCACAGACGTGGGTATCGTGACGTAATATCTAATGAGGACAAAACAAAAAACAACTTACTCATCATTATCAGCCTATAATATTCCCACTGCTGGCACAGCCCTCCTCTCTGTACAGGGAATGGGCCATGATTCACAACTCGACACAAGTGTGATAGATGTCAAATGTCTTATTTTTTTGGTTTTAGGACATGCTGGTTTCCTTTGCTTCGCCGTTTTGAGAGCAGTGGTAATTAAACACTAAGTCAAGCCGCTGTCAGGATTCGAACCCACGTCGCCACCACTGCTTTCAAAACTAAACTCATACTATCAAATTAATAATTTAATTTGACCCTTTGTTTTTAACAGTGTCATAAGAATGAGGTTATAACAAAAACACAAAAAGCAAATCTGTATAATACTTTAATCTTACAAGGAATTAGCACTTTATGTAGTAAATTAATTTTATGATCTGTACTGTTATATAAAACAAAACAATTTAAATACACTTAAATATTAATCCAGTAAATCTGCGTCATCCGACAGGTCCTGGAACAATAAATATATATTTGAGTACATTGACACAGGACATCCATAATACTTGATTAAACACGTGCACACTTCCACTACTACTGTAAAGACTGACGCTGCTACGAAAATATTTGCATGCCATTGTTTAAGCCACTATTAACATCTCTTGCATGCTGACAATTTGTGTTGTAAGTCTTGTACTCAAGTTTGGGCAAATAAATGATTATCTTATCTTTAAAAAAAAACTACCTGTGTTTGTAGTCGCGTCATTCTATTTTAAACTATCTGTACTCCATGGCGGTCAGAAAGTAAATTCGTGTATTTAATTTCATCCAAATCTGTTCAGCCGCTAGGCAGTGAAAAGTAACAGCGAAAGTTATTTTAGCATTTATAATGTCAGTACGAATTGTAAAGAATACAAAACAGCAGATGACTGTAAGAGCAATTTAAAATGATGGTCAAAGGACTGTTAAATGAAAGGACAGACGCTACTCGAGTCAATCAATTGGTTTAGTTAATGATGCTCATCGAGCACTCTGTTATTATTTATTAATCATAACTGTACTGTTTATTTTAGTATTGTTTTCAATATTGCAGTCGACTCGCAATCGATATAAGTTTCTTTCCCTATTGTTAACATGTCCAAGGACGATTGGGTTTTTAAAAGAACAGTGCCAACACCCTAATATCTGACTGACATTGCTTTTTAACATGCTTATAAAAATATCCTTTAAAGTGTTAAGGATAGAGTTGTTATTGCCTTACACCTATTGAAAGGTTACCAGGTTCGTTCACATTTAGCTTTAATTTCCTAAAAAAACGTTTTCAATATTAACTTGATGCGACAAATTTGTCCCTATTTTTGAATCATGCTACCTACTCATCAAAACTACACATAAACACAAAAAAAAGTTTCTCAGCGTGTATATTGAGATTCAAAGTATCACATGGATGTGTATCAAAAGCGGTAAAAAAAACAGAATTAAGTACAGTACGCGCTTTTAGAACAAGGCTGACGTCAAGCGAATCAATTTGATATTTTTATCACGGGGGATGTTCTAAGCCCGCGAGTCGAGCTACGAGTCATTAGCAGGTTGTTTGTTGAACAAAATGTGATACGTATTTAATACATAAGTAACTTAACACGTTAACTGCCATGGCGAAAATCAGAAAAAGTCAAAAAAATGTACTTAGTGTTATTTCACTTCAAATGGATTATTTATTCCATAAATACATTATTTATACTAAAAATAGAACGACATGTTCAGATTTTGTATGTGTTGTCGGTCATATAGTCCGACAAGGCCCGAATGGAACAAAAAGTGTCGGACACATAGTCCGACATGGCAGTTAACGTGTTAATATGTATTTGTATAGAGCGTCAGGGATATCGAAGCAAAAACTGTAAATAAGAATTCAGCACATGATTTTAGACGCTTTAGTGTAGAAATTTATCGTCAGCTATTAAAAATAATTAGCAAACAGATAATTATTTTCTATATGTTACCGACGAGAAATGTCAACGCATGTAGTTTTAGAATAATGTATTGAATACAAGGGTTTAACAAAAGAATTTGGCAGAATTGGCCTCAAAATATCATGATTTCATGAAACCTCAATTGAACAGGGTACTATGAACTTTAGGGTATAAGGCGAATCATATTTTTATCAACATAAAACCTGATTCTGACCAGTAAAATGTAAAAATTGTAGGAAAATATAGGAGGACTAGCTAGGCGCTCATGCCTTAAGAAAATTATTATTATGTGGCTAGGAGCGCACTAAGAGGTCCGGCAGACGGCGGTGTCCGGCGAGTGGTCGCTACGTACCACGCTGTCCATCGTGCCGTCGAGGATGATGTCGTCGATCTCCCGCTCCAACTCGTCCATGATGTCCAGCGAGTCGTTGCGCTTCTTGCCCGCTTGCAACTCCGGGGTTGCACTTTCCGGGGCTATTTGCAGGGGACTGAAAAGCAAGAGGAGTATGTATGGTCTGTCATTGCTGGCTTCCTTAAAGGCGTGAGTATATGTATGAATGTTGATATGAACACTTTGTTAGGGGCCTTTGTTCAATACGTCGACGTTAGCACGAACGTAAAAATATCGTGGCGGTATTTTATCGCGCACTGGATTTTCAACTGTCGGTGTTGATCTCAATGCTGAGAATACAATAAAGTCCATCCCAGCGCGACAAAAAGACACACAGTAACGTCTTCGTGACGTCACATGTATTAATCTAAAGTTCTAAACCATTAAAATTCAAAATTCAACTCTTAATGAAAAACATTAAAATATCAAATCTATTAATATTATTACATTTTCTTATTGTTTCATATTTTTATGTTTAGTACCAATGCAAGCAGTTGTCACAACAAAGAGATATTATTGTTAATTTTATTTCGTGCCCTAACACAAAAACGTCTCTCAATTTTGTCCAATTTAAAAAAAAACTAATAAAACATAAAAATCGCGTTGCATTACATAATGACAATATAATTACTACTATCAGAAGCCCATCAAACAAAACTAAAAAAACACGGTTTAATAGAAAACCAACTTTAAAGTTGACATTTTTAGTTCGGCTAACCAGTAAATCGTGTTTTTGAGTTTCTTTTTATTTTATTTTCCAGGTTATTGGCACTACTTTATGAAGTTATTATATTGCCATCGGTCTTTGATAAGTGCGCAAATTAATCTGATGTCCTGAGGGGGGGAAAATCACGTTCAAAGATTCCGTTATATATGTACATACATAGATACTGAGCTACTAAAAGCGTGTTAATAATTATTGACAAACGTGTCTGTTTGACTAAATATAACCTGTTATTTTTACATAGCTGGTATACTCAACTCAAAATTGAACTCAGTCTAGTGACGTTTTTGTGTTACTAATATTTTAAAAACGGACAAAACGTGGCGGCACTAGCGGAAGGTCAAACAAATATGACCAGGTGTGTGTGAGAGTGAACTTATCTACCTCTTTAATATTATTTATGATTAACACAAAAATGAACATAGTATTACCTGTGTTCGCCGGGCACGCGCGCTTCTGGAATGCCATCGACAGCGGCTGGCGACGGTTGCGCAGTTGACACTGTTGGCAAAGCCGGGAGGGGCTTGAAATCTCGCGCTTCAGCCTCGGCCTTCTCAGCAACCAGGTTGCGGTCGAGGTTGCAAATCTTTGAGTTCCCTGGCAAGTTGGCAAGGGAGCAACTCTGACTGTACCCGAAATCGCGTTGAAAGCTCTCTAGTTCCAATGATTGCTAGAATAAGTAAGAAGTAACGTCAAGTTGATTGCAAACTTTAAACTACGTAACTACTGTAACTTTTCATCAAGGTTACAATAAATCATATTCATATATTTATTTACTTATATTTTTGATTGAATACAAACTTGAGTCATAATTTGCTGCGTTCATGGACGAATATACCATATTTTTAAGATATTCTGCAATCCTCGAGTTCTTTTTTAATATCCAGTACCACTGGTTAACATAGTCTGCTACAAAAAGATTTAATGTATTCTAAATCCAGTCAAAAAGTTGTTGCAATTGACTTACAGTATGACAGTATATACGAGGGGCCTTCAATGTATTCTCGGTTTCGGCATGAAAAAAGAAGTTAAATTATTTGAAATTCTTTTTATTTTTCAATATAATCCCCTATTACCTCAATGCATTTATTACATCTCGAAATAAATTTTTCAATACCCTGTAAAAAATAACTTTCCCCCCTTCTCTGAAAAATGCACATTTATGGCCGCCTTAAGCTCTTCATCGTTGAAAAATCGTTTAACCCGAAGGTCTTTTTTAGAATTAGGGAGCTAATAATAATCATTTGGGGCTAGGTCCGGACTATAGGGTGGGTGGTTTATTTCTTCGAAACTACAATCTCACAGCAGCCTTGGAAACACGCGTCGTGTGGACTGGGGCGTTGTCGTGAAGAAACAACACACCGGCGCGCGGCGGTCAGTTCACCCAGTCTTTTTTTGTTTAATTGCCTCCCGTTAATTTCGCAAAGTGGATGAGTAGGAAGCTGCATTTATGATTTCACCTTTTTTTGTGTACTTTATCAACAAAATTCCCTTAGAGTCCAAAAAGATCGTGGCCATGACTTTTCCGGCAGACGGATCGAATTTGAATTTCTTTAAGGGGGGCACTGCCCTTCTTTTGCCACTGCATGGACTCCTGCTTACTTTCAGGGTGAACCCACGGTTCATCTCCAGTAACAATTCGATTGAAAATACTATTTGGAACTTCACAACAGAGCTCTAAAAACTCTCTACAGTACTCGATTCGCACTTGTTTTTGAGGCGCCGTGAGCATTCGCGGCACCCATCTTGCACTAACTTTTGAAAGGTTAAGGAGGTCATGAAGAATAGTGTGTACGGTACCAACGGAGAGGCGGGTCATCTCTGCTATAATTTTCGTCTTCATTCCGGCATCCTCCAGTATAAGCTTATCAACTTTTTTCACGTTTTCATCCGTAGAGGCAGTAACCGGTCCGCCCGAGCGAGTGTCGTCTTCAATACTCTCTCTGCCCCTTTTAAATTCACTTGACCACTTTTGAACCGTAGATAACGAAGGTGCAGAATCTTGGTAAACGACCACCATCTCTTCGTGAACAGTTTTTTGACTTTTTCCGTGTTTGGTAAGGAATTTAATCACAGCGCGGTGCTCGATTTTCTTCAGCATTGTCAAGTTAGCCATTTCAGTTGTCGTGGACTACGGGTAACTAGCAGACTAATGATCACAACTATATGAGATTTTATATTTATACCCTCAGATAATGTAATTAATTAATTAATTTTTCAAATTACCCACATCATTAATAAATTCATACCGAGAATACATTGGACGCCCCTCGTAAATGGCTGGCCACGTCGACAATTCTGTTAACACAAATGGTTCTTGACGAATAAAATAATAGGCTATAATTGCATGTACCAAATGATTTAGCAAAGTTTAAAAAACGAATTTAGACTCGGCGAATACGACCAAACAATAACAGGCTTAAGTCTAGATTATATAAGGTCTGTTTTACCGCGAACTCCGGGAATAGATTCGCGTACAGCTCGGGGTTTGCGAGCGACTGGCTGAGTTTCTTGCTGAGGGCTTCAGTGGACTCGCGCCAGAGTTTCACGACCTCTGACATTTTAGATGGAACGTATGATCTGCAACAATACAATTACATTACAGTCACTGGGAACCGTCAGTTAACATTACAAACAAGTTGGATATACATGAGCCATACCAACGCCAACCATTTTTACAATCAATTCTGCATGACTTGTCGAACAGCGAGCATAAACAACTAAGTAAAAGGAGTCAACAGTTTCTAAGACTTTACACCATGCAAGCGTCTTGTCTGTGTATACAATAGAATTGTATCAACCAATTTCTTGCATCGTATTTTTTTTTACAACGTAATTTTAGTTCATTTATTTATACTTACTTATAATTTAAAAAGCTAACAGTATTAAAAAAAATTAAAAATTTACAAGATAAAAGGAGGAAAAATAATTGAAGGTTATCAAAAAATTCGTCCCAATCGCTGTCAACAGGAAGAGTGCAGAAAACGCTGGCATTATAGCAAAGTTGTATGGCAATGCTGGTTCTTTACCCAAAAACTGGCCAAGTGCGAGTCGGACTCGCGCACCGAGGGTTCCGTACAAACCTGCAGGAATTCACAGTTTATGCATAAGGTTTATGTGTATGAAATTAAATGTTTTTTTTTTTTTATATTTGAGTTGACTGAATGAAAGGTAAATTGTGGTTTACGATTTATGACGTATTAAAAAAAATCTAGATCTCGTTCAAACCAATTTTCGGTGGAAGATTACATGGTAATGTACATCATATATTTTTTTTAGTTTTATCATTCCCTTATTTTAGAAGTTACGGGGGGGGGGGGGACACATTTTACCACTTTGGAAGTGTCTCCCGCGCAAACTATTCAGTTTAAAAAAAAAAAAATATTAGAAACCTCAATATCATTTTGAAAGACCTATCCATAGATACCACACACGAATGGGTTTGATGAAAAAAAAAAATTTAGAGTTTCAGTTCTACGTATGGGGATCGCCAAATATTATTGTTTTTTTTCTATTTTTGTGTGAAAATCTTAATGCGGTTTACAGAATACATCTACTTACCCAGTTTCAACAGCATAGCTCTTATAGTTTCGGAAAAAAATGGCTGGGACATACTCGGACGGACAGACAGACAGACAGACAGACATGACGAATCTATAAGGGTTCCATTTTTGCCATTTGGCAACGGAACCCTAAAAATAGGCCAGTCCCCTTGTCACGTGAAGAATCGACCGACCGGTGGTGATGTCTCGAAAAACTAAGTGGCAACTCGTCTAAACAGTATTAAAACGATGTAACTTTTATAGTTGACTTTACTTTTTGAACGTTTAAACAATTAAATCCCGCCGAATGTACGAAACCACCTTTTGGAAGGTACAACTAGAATCAATTCAGGTGACGCTGCAAAGTGCCTTTTATGTGCCTATAGACTTTCGACTTTGACCGTGTGAATCCCGGTGTGAGTCCCGGACCAACTTAAGGACGGTTATAATTCGGCACATTGAACTCTAAAAGCAACTCGGTTATGTTAGAGCATCTCTCTATGACCTACGTTGCAGTCTCATTCTCAATAACGATGTGCGATACGTGCCGTACGTACCACACTATACGCGAATCTGGCGACAGCGATACAGACAAATTTTCTTTCCTCTCTCTAAAGACTGGCAGTTACATTACTTTTGTGTTTCAATAATGTTAATTATGTGATATTCTATAGAATCAAGTTCTTCTAATTGAACAGACAGCTGTACTGCTGGGGAGTTTGTTTCACCAACAAAACAAACTCCCTTCTCTTCGTTTGGCTTTTGTTTGTTTGTTTTGTTTGTTTCTAGCTCAAGCACATTTTGATGTCAAAAAGAGTTGACTCTCGACCTAGTTTGCATAAATGAATTCTAATTTGATTTGGTAGTAAGAACAGACAGAAAGCTCATGGCGTGGTAAGGCACGTTCTACGTCTTACCTGGCGAAGAGGGCGGCTTCGGGCAGCTTGTCACGCTTTATCAACAGGTTGAGGCAGGCTTCGAGATCATTCAGTATGAAGTAGGCCACAAACGAGATGTTTTCTGACCCTACCTCAGAAGACCTCTCCGCCACGTTCCGGAGGAGAGATCTGTCACCTGCAGACAACGTGCACGGTTTAACTTCCAACCATGGTCTTGATAAACGGAATATATAATAAACATAGTATAAATCGAAGTTTCTTTTTGTGTCTGTCCATCTGACTATTTAGTTGTTCTAAACGACATAATGCATTTTTTTTTTGAGAATTTTATCTGGAAAGTTCTTAAGTAAAATATTAATGTATTATACACATATACATAACAACACAACACATAATACATTAATATTTTACTTAAGATTTAGCATAAAAATGTCTATGTTTTCATATGATATAATTACAGTCGTGTGATGCAACTAGAATCAATAAAATTTTTAGTTAATTTTGACATTCAAAAGTGCCTTTAATAGGCTTATTTGTAATAAATGATTTTACTTTGCAAGAGCGAGTCACTAGTATAATAGCTAAAACACTTTTGCCTGCAATAATATTTTAAAAAGTCTACCGTAACATAATGTAGGTATTTTTAGTTCGCCGAGCTTTGAGTCAGGGACGGTCTTAATATACTTATTAAAAATAAAGTCAATCTGTGGATGAATGATCATGCGTTACTACGCATGATCATTCATCCACAGACTGACTTTGGCAAGCTTAGTTTAACTTTCAATGGAGTCGTACACCTGTAATTACTTAGCTACCACGTTAACTAAGTCTATAATGTCAATAGTTTAACATGTATCCTCACCAGTACTAGCAGCAAACACCAGCAGCGCACTGTAATCCTTGGCACTCTGATAGCAGGCCTTGGTGAGAGCTGTGTCGGCGGCTGCCGCGGCCGCAGCCCCCAGGCGCGACCACCTGGCGGAGGCCGACCTGGACGGAGCACCCTCGGCATCTGCGGCCTCTTTGGCCAGCTGCTTGGCTCTCAGGAGCTCGCCCAGCGAGAGGGCCAGCTCGAACTGGTGCTCCGGCTCCGTGGATACCGCTAGAGCTTGTTGTTTGAAGCCCTAGCGATGAGTTTATCATTGTTGACATTATGCGTTAAAACTTAAAGATGATTATATTATTGGAGCAACTTTCTAGTTGGTACAATAATGTTGTTTGTAGCACCATCTGTATCACGTATTATAATTAGCTAATAATACAAGAAATACGTTCATAAGGTCGAGAATTTACTTGATCTCGCATCTTTGCCTTCCTTATCAAATTTACAAAAAAGTGAATGGCTTCCACTACCAGACATTGTGCTTCCTGTATTCAGCTGTTTCCAGTGACATTCCCCAGGTGTTCCCACATAATCCCTAGGTCGCTTATTCGGTTTATCGTATTGGCACTATTACCTATATCTTTGTAAAAATATCGATGGTGCTTGATAACTAAATAAAAAGTAGTGGTCCCCAGTAGTCTACTTAATGTATTACAATTAAATTGGGGAACAAAGGTTGTGCTTCACGTATTAATATATAGATAACAGTAAGTTGAGGTTACACGTACTTGTTTCTCTAGGAAGTGCGCGACCCTGGTGCGATGCTCGTGAGGGATGGTGGGCAGCACGCGGTCTGCGGTCTCAAAGTCGGCGCGCATCACCGCCGTCTGGTACTCCAGCACTGATAGCAGCAGCGAGTACGACACGATGTTCAGCTCCTTGTCGTTTAGGTATAGTCTGCAAAACAACGTTTGATCTATATCTATACTTATATTATAAACAAATAACGTTTGTTTGTATGCGGGCGCATTACTCCTTACATATTAACTATCAGTCAGATTTGAAAGGCCATTTCTTGCATATAATCGCCCAATTATTGAGGAGGGTAATAAGCTATTTAATATCACGATACAGCTCTTAGGAACCGAGAAAGAAAAACCGGCCAAGTGCGAGTCGGACTCGCGCACCGAGGGTTCCGTACAAACCTGCAGGTCATCATCATCATCATTCGTCATCATCGTTTATGAAATTAAATGTTTTTTTTTTAATTTTTATATTTGAGTTGACTGAATGAAAGGTAAATTGTGGTTTACGATTTATGACGTATTAAAAAAAAACTACTTACTAGATCTCGTTCAAACCAATTTTCGTTGGTAGTTTTCATGGTAATGTACATCATATATTTTTTTTAGTTTTATCATTCCCTTATTTTAGAAGTTACGGGGGGGGGGACACACATTTTACCACTTTGGAAGTGTCTCTCGCGCAAACTATTCAGTTTAGAAAAAAATGATATTAGAAACCTCAATTTCATTTTTAAAGACCTATCCATAGATACCCCACACGTAAGGGTTTGATTAAAAATTTTTTTTGTGTTTCAGTTCTATGTATGGGGAACCCCAAATATTATTGCTTTTTTTCTATTTTTGTGTGAAAATCTTAATGCGGTTCACTGAATACATCCACTTACCAAGTTTCAATAGCACAGCTCTTATAGTTTCGGAGAAAAGTGGCTGTGACATACTCGGACAGACAGACAGACAGACAGACATGGCGAATCTATAAGGGTTCCGTTTTTTGCCATTTGGCAACGGAACCCTAAAAATGAAATAACACAAAGTGAGAACCAAGTAATAGCGCCAGGGAACACTAGGATGCGACGCAACAGGTCAAATGCCTAAATTTCACACCGACAAGGTCGGCAGTGGGCTATTATCTATACTACGGAATAATCTATTTTTTTAAATGTAGGGTAAATTTGGCAGATGGCAAAGCAGTCCATTCTCTATTTCCTTAAAGCTTCTCAAAGTCTCAAGATCAAGGCTGACGGTACCTGTTCTCCTTGGCGACGTATCCTAGGATGTACATGGTGTGGTCCAGGTGGGATATCGTCACGATCTCGCCACCTACGTAGTAGTTTATTCTGTTGACGGAGTTTGTGTAGATGAAGCAGTCGCCCACCCATAGCCCGGTCTTCACGATCTCGCTGACGCCGCCGACCACCTGGAGAGCAAAGAGAGAATATAATAATAATGCTGTAATGGGACACCTCAATGTGCCTGTAGTTTCCTCTTCTCCCTTTAATCCACAAAGACTGTCTTTATAAGATCTGTTTTAGTGATAAGACCGCCCAATGTAAGATTTCAAGATTTATAATTATCTATAATTGATATTGGTGCCGATTCTGTTGTAAAAAATTCTCTAAACTAAACTAAAAATCACTAAAATTTGGTTTATTCCTGTCAAACGACGATTTCCTATTCTGAAATAGACTAAAGTGACCCAACTTAACTATATTTTAGTTTGACAGCACTAAGATTGCACTGAGTTATTAGTTTAGTGAAAATGACAATTTTGCTATTCTGAGTTTGCCGGTTTTCACCAAAAATTTAGACTATAATAATTTATTTTGACTAAATCTGACTATTTTAATCGCGATTAAAAAGGTGTGGAATAAAACTAGTGGCATGAACAAAAATTCACACCAACGCCTCGCCTTCACGTGCAAAAACAGTGGTGTATTTTTTATTTTTTCTTTTGCTTATATCTCGAAAATGGCGTGTCCTATCGCAAAAATAATGAAATTTTCGACCCCCTTTATGAAACCCCGGAACATTTAAATCTCAACACGTGGGTAATATATTTTTTTTAATTTTCAAACAAAAAGTGAAAAATTCCAAATAAAACACGTCCAGGCTGCCCCCTTGCGCGCGCCTTCGTCTCTAAAAAATTCATTGCGTAGCGCGCACAAGTACCACGTTCCGAAACCAAAAAAAAAAAAAACATGTTGATTGTCAAATTCGTTTTTAGTCGTGTCAAAATAATTTTTAAATTTAGAGATTTTTCCTTGCAGAATAGCGTTAAAATTCTCATAGCCAAAAGTAAGGAATTTTAGAGATAGTTTAGTTAGTTTAGTTGGGTGTACAACAGAATCGGCACCATTGTGTACATATTACATTCTTCTTGGTCTACATGTATTTTTTTTTAAGTCAAAATACAGAATACAAGAATCCTGCTTGTTACGTTTCATAAGTGCCCATGTAAAATGTGCACGTGTTGCATGTTATGTGAAATGAAATATTTTGATTTTATAATACTGATGAGGATGACTTAGGGTGCATGATAAACGTATTTTGACCAGAGCGAGATCAAAAGCCATCAATCTCAATACTGAATACTTTATTACATTCCACAATGTATAAGCTTGGGTGGTAAAAACTAACTATGACACAATTTTGGACCTCGTCGGGCACACCAAGAGAAATATAGTAGGTAGAGATGAGGACTTATTGTTTATCTTATAATCTAATTTATTCTAATAAAAAAAAACCTGATCCTAAATGAGTCATGGGATTTTCCATTTAAATATTCGTTAATACTGTAATATAATTTACTTAATAAGTGAATGTTACTATTTATATAGATTTTTTTATTTTATAAATAGATGTAGTTTTTTTTTTCCTTTCTGATTGATCTCTCAAGTTTTGCCCAATACAAGGCTGGCAGGGACATCAATGAACATACCGATACCATAGATTTAGTAGAAGACTCTCAGCCCCCCTGCATTGCAATAGTTATTTGGTTATTAAAAAATAATCTACTGTTTCCTACAAAAGTGCAACACCTGCATGGTCATGTAACAGCAATCATTTTTAAATAATGAACAGACAGAAAATTATCTACAGAAACTGTTTGAGTAGAACGGTAGCTATTAGCTGATAGAAACCGTTGGGCCATTTCTAAATAAATTATGTAGTAAAATAATATAGGCAATAGATAAGAAGTGTCCCAACGGTTCAGCTTATCACAACTATGAACCGTTATCGCACCAGTAACAGCGTTGAACATAACTTTAAAATTCAAAACTCATTCTCCTGATGCTTAGGTGCAATTCAATCAAAAGAACCTTTACGTAATAATAAATCTGATTAGTCACAGCTTGCTTTGCTGATTTGCCCTGCTGGGAATCACACCTTCTTCTAGGATAAAAGTGGGCTGTAGTTCACCACGTCGACACTGTGTGGGTTCGTGCATGTCATGTTGTTTTATAGCGGTAGTGAACTGCACACCAGCCTGGGTTTGAACCCACGGCGTCACTCAGGGTCGATACTACCGCACCACTCTACTAACAACGTAACATATCATAACAACACTACTCCCCGATTGCTGCTGGGAAAGGCCAGATAGAAAACTCCAATAACTCTGCCCGACGAGGGAATCATACCCAGGATCTTATGATTAGCGGTGGCACTTAGGACTACTACTCCAACGAGGCACTCATTCACTAATAATACATCATCAGTCAGCCGAAAGAGATCAAGACATAGGCCTCCCCAAGGTTCTCCACAAAAACCGGGGCTGTGTGTCCAACACCCACGCCCCCCACGACTTTAATCAGGTTCATTTATTAGATTAATTATAAAGGCTGACAGGAACATCGACACTAGATTCAGTACATTAGTCTGAACCCTCTACGGTGAGAGATTTTGTCGGTTAAAGAAAAAATGGGGTTCATACTTTCTGACCGGGTATGGCACTTTTCTGTCTAGAATCATGTGATGAATTTGGTGTCAGTTTGCGTATCGACGTCTCTGCCACCCTAAATAGCAAGTTAGTTACCTCAAAGGCGTCTTCAATGCCGTCTTCAGTGATATTCGAGTTGGTTTCGCGAGCGCGCGTCACCACGGCCGCGTTATACTTGAGCACGTAGTAAGAGTCTTCGGTGGCCAGGCAGACCAGGTTCCCGCTCTCTGACCAGTACACGTGGCGCGGCTGGATCTCGATCCTGCACAGGACAACTCACTTGTACGAGGTCACAGCTGCACGGCAGCGCACAGCTGCATGAGCGCACAGTACACGAGCGAAGGCAATCAATACGATGAGAAATTGGTAGCAAAGGACTCGCTATTCTACGTCAGACCATAAAAGCTCAATTCCCATCGTATTGTTGTTCATTTTCATATCTATCGAAAATGCTGGCTGTTCCACTGATTCAACAGCAACCAGAATGGAGTACACGAATTCATGAGCCTGCATTTCAATAGTACGAAACCTTCGCTTTGCGTAACAGTGTATTCATAGTGATGTGCGCTGTAATGAAATCGTCTACAAAGCCACAGATGTCGCCGCAGACAGTTATTCTACAAATAAATTTAGAGAGTACGTAAGAAACAGTAGCCAGAATACCTTGAAAGCGTTGCAAATAAAAAAAATCTGAAGGAGTGGGACGAACAAAACGTGTCACGAGGACCGGGGCATATCGTGCAGCACATTAAATACGATCGTATTAAACGTTTATCTTTTATATCCGTGTAATGTCGCCGTCTTTGTGTTGGTAATAGTTGGCGCCTCGATTCTTATTTATTGGGTTATTGTTCTACTTCATTTGATAGGTTCGTTCTCCATACCATAGCGCGCGAACTTACTTTCTCACGCGCCAGCAGCAATAACTATGGAGGAGGAAATTTAATAACGTTGTGACCACTTGAGAAACATGACATCGTACTGCGAGGAACGATCCGTTTGCAAGCGTGGTATCGTTGGCAGTTCTCTCGCGACCGCTCGTCGGGTCTGCAAGAGGCTGTCCGCGACAGAGATGCCTACACCCCTCATGTTCAATCGACACCGACTAGTGTTCCAGCCTCCTCCCCCGTGTGACTGAAACTGGCATGGCCAACATCAGGAATTTTAATTTTGATAACACAGGTTGTAGTCTGTAATTAGTCGCCAAATATCAGAACCTGTCAGTCACTGGTTCAAAAATTGTGAGCGTTTCTAGCTGGCCGCCCTGGAGTGAATTTCCTCAGCTTGACCACATTTATATCTCACAAACTAGGCCACCTAGCGAAAGATTTTCTCCCAAATTTAGTTACTACTTAGTGGGAATTAGCGGCCAAGTCACAGGTTTAGTCGGGTCTTACTTTAGAAGATATAATGAGTCCAATTTTCAGGTATAGTCCAAGAACTAGATCGAAGAGTTCCCGAAAATTTTTCGAGAAAAAAATATTGCTATTAATAAGCGTAATATATTTCTAGTTATATCCGTCTAAAGTCCTTAGAAATGTCAGAGAGAGATAAGTTCTCATTGAAATATGTTTCAAATTACTAGGTTACAGTGCTTAAACTTCTTTGAAAAGATTGCACCTTGCTCTTGATCTATATGGTGTCAAGATGTACTGTCGCATGCAACAGCTTTACCAAATTATAATTGCCCTAGCTAAGTTTTGAACCAATAACCGACTATTTCTGATATTTGGCGAGTAATTAGCGACAATATTGTTATCATAACTAAGATCTCTGACGGTGGCCATTCCAGTGTCAGTCACACCCCTCCCCCTACAGTGCAGAAGGCCTATTCTCGTAATTAATAACGTTCAAAACCTAGTCGCATCTCGGCGACAGTCAAATGTCAAAATGTTGTCAAAACTGTAAGGAAACCCGAGGCATTTTTGACAGATTGAGACAGATCAGAATGTGAACATTCTTAAAGTAACGAGAATCATGCCTCACATCGTGCCTCCTGGGGGCTTAAAAAGCCTGCTTTGACGGAATCCTAATAGGAAATGAATCTTATTTAAAATCATAAAATGGTCACCAACTGACAATTAATAACATTATTTGCGTACACTGTACGCAATTAATCTGTTTGAAAGTTTTGTATGGACATTCATAAAATGGTCCAGAAATTATGAATTGTTTTATTGAAGCTAAATGTGAAATAGCAGAATCATATGGGAATTCAGAAAAGGAACCGATTTTGCTAAATGTGGCCATTTTAGGCCTCCAGTTCGGATGGCCGTGCTTTTTGAGACGTATTTAGTTTTTGATTTTTCCCGTGCCAATGTCCCTGAGGCATCTCTATCTTTCAGTAACATCCCAGTACCCCTACCACGAACATATGGGAGAACGTGTCGAGGGCGACACAAAATCTATGATTATAGTATTATATATTCATGACAGAGGTAGAAAGCTCTTAACTCTTTGCTTGCAATATAATTAAATTAAAGCAATAAAAAATAAGTCGCTACAAAATTATACAAAAAGAATATTAGTAAATGGAGTTATTTCATTCGCTAAGCGTGTTGTGTCAAGATTGAAATTCTTGATACAATAAACACAGAATGTACACAAACTGCAAATACAGGTTTCGACTGTACTCCTATCCTGAACAAATTCATCTTCTTAACATTTGAGGAACTGGTTCTTCGATAAACTTAAGAAGACTGTGATAAAGTTTGCTTTACTTTTATCCATTCTCATTAATTTCGCTAGTAAATCGGTTATTTCGTTACTTGTAAATTAGGAATACATTTCGAGGGCGCATTTAGCTATAGTATATGCTCCAGCTGGGAAGCTTTCCACAATGCTCTTTGAATTGTGCTGAAATTAAATTCAACACATTTTGTGAAAACTTAACATTTAACCAGTATCTATTGTTGTATTCCATAAAATTTAAAAAATTTACAATCTATCTATCTGTTTGTCCCAATCACGTGCTAGGCCCAATCTCTTGTCCTAGCATGATGATTTAATATAATAACCAGAGGTCGGAGTAGGTAGATTGAAATGGGATCAATGAACTGGCACGTATATATTAGTATGGATATGCCTCCGGGATTCAGGGATTTTGTAATTAATTTCAAATGTAGTAATGTGTAGAATAAAGAATACATCAATATCAATAAGAAATGTATAACCTTTTTGCTATCTTTTTAATAATATATAGGTGATTGGCCTTCTACAGTAAGAAAAAAACAATTATAATGTTTATCTATCGCATTCATATAAATTTCTAATGAAGTACCTAGTTTAAAAATGCTTACTTTCACAATATTTGATTCAATACCGTATGTACCAAAATGAAATTACGGTAAAAAGGCTTATCCATGTTGTGATTTCTATGACTATTCATGATGCGAGTACGTAAAATCAATCTACCTACTCCGACCTCTGATAATAACGCATAGCTTATAAAAAGCAAACAAAAAAGCTTTTTTCATTTGTAATCACAACTTTACCCGCTCTTAAGATCCATACATACATCGTCGTTTAAAAAGATCAAAAGTTACAAAGGTAGAGGTAAAGGTTATATTTACAGCCGGGTGAGTTTTTTTATTTCGGCTTAGAACAACCTTATTTCTCATAAAGAATTATTGTTATTATTCACTTACTGAGAAATAATATTTAAAACTAAGGTTAAAATTAGAGCGCACAGATGTACGTATATAAAATAACAAAACAAAACTAAATAGCAAAAAAGAAAAAATGAAATTAAGTGGGTCAACAGATAACAACTCGTGACCAAAACACGACATGGATGTGAGTTTTGATTTTTACTGGATGTGGCATTGATGGCATAGTCTAACAACAGTAAGTTGGTAGGTTTCTTATAACAAGACCATTTTATTTTTAGTTTATAACTCTTTTTATACACATTTTGGGTCATCGCACGCCGAAAAATCTAGCTATACATGTCCAGTATAAGCTGACTTCTCATTGTACAGAAAGACTACATAGTGCGAGGTCTGTAAAAATTGCAAATGTATAGCTTGATATGTAGCCGTGTGTACGATATACTTATAGCGTTACAAGCTCGCAATGGCCATATAATGGGTATTGAAGATGTCTGTTGGATTGTTTTGTAGAGATTCTATATCACTAATAATACATTTAACGAAGCATCAAGCAGACAGTTTCAATGCCATTTTATACTACAATTGTATTTTCTTACCAAAATATGAGTAATTGTTACTTATGTTGGTTTTAATACAATTGATCTTGGATGAGAACTTACCGTCTGATCAGCTCCAAGTTTTCCCAATCGTAGAAAGAAAATGCCACTCCACTGATAGACTTCACACCCAACATGAAGCCTCCGTATATGCCTGAACAATACACCAAAACGGTTAAGACAAATAAGGATTTTATTGCTTATAAAATGTTACTCTACCTTCAAGGCCTTAGCCCATCTATTAAGGCTAGCGATAACAAACAAATATAGGATGAAATGAATGCACCTTAAAATAGCTGCTCTTTACAGATTTTTCTGAAGCTGTTTCACAGATAAACACATGAGGTTATAACCTACCTTCAGCTCCATATTCAGGCTTGAAGCTCTTTCTCTCTTTGAAGTTTTTGAACACTTTTATGGTACTAGAATTTTCAAGCGTCGCGTACTCCGAG
The DNA here is from genome assembly GCA_947507805.1 of Aporophyla nigra. Lineage (NCBI taxonomy): Eukaryota > Metazoa > Arthropoda > Insecta > Lepidoptera > Noctuidae > Aporophyla > Aporophyla nigra. Next base: position 1,866,878 of record OX382291.1, on the reverse strand, counting down.
CTGTCAAACGCCCAGACGAACTCTTGCGCAGTTCCAAAAGCCTTGTTCCTGAGAGCCATCGCTGTGTAGATGATGTACTCGCCATCGCCGCAGACCACCACGAAACGACCGTTGGGATTATGTATAATAGTTTGAGGGTAGATCTCACAGGAACCCATGTCCTTGGCCATTACAAGAACGCGCTCGCCATCTTTTATCTCAGTGCCTGGAAATTTAAACGAAAAGGCTGTAGAAAACCTATAGCAGTAAGGTCAAAGAATCCAATTGAAAACACATACTACGCATGGTTACATCCGACTGAACGGAAACCTTACCAATGTTTGGGTATTATATTACATACAAACAAATCATTCAACAAAAATGACTAAAATTACCTTCAGGCAGCGCCTTCAAGTTCACCTGCTGCATCTCGGAATGCTTGGCCCATATGATTTTGCCTCCATTGACGTCCATGGAGATGGCTGGCTCTTCGCGACCCACCTTGATCATGATCGTGCCCTCGTCGTAACTAGCGGACATACAAACAAATACTGGATATGGATGGGTAAACAACTTATTCTGTTGACGAATATTTTACATAACATCACGCGTTTAGGAATAGGTGGAGATCTAGCACCATAACCACGTTATACGATATTTAACTTGGGAATTAGGGTCAGTTCAAAACAGAAATTGACTGGGTCCATTGAAAATAGGACCATATTACCATAGACTAAAATAGAAAACGGTTGCTCTAGGTTTGAACTGTGGACAGAGAAAGCTCGAACCTGTGCGAGAATTTTCCGTTCTGTCTAAACTGATCCTTAGACATAGCAGGTTTATTTTTATATTCAAGTCTGAAGGTTATTAAGATAATTTTTAGTAGCCAACTCACCCGACAGCCACATTGTTAGAACCATGCATAGAAGATATGGTCCAAACTCTCTCGAAGCCGTAGTTTAGGGAAGACTCTAGTCTGTAGGTGCCGGCGTGCCATATCCTGATGGTGCCATCCTCTGAGCCGGTCAGCAGGATTGGAAGCTCGGGGTGAAATGATACCGCTGACACGTTCTGAGTGTGACCTGCACATTATTTATACGTTTTAATAAATGTATTGATCATCACTACACAAATGACCGACGTCGACCGTGATGCTTTGCATCCATGTAAAGGCATAGACTATACAGGTGGCAGGGACATTGACATGCAGCCATACATTCAGTTCCTGATCCACTGAGTTTAAATCTTTCGTTGATTTTATAAAAAAGGAATTGCTATTTTATTTAGGCCGCGTAGGTTTAGCAGTTTTCTAAGAAACATCATGACAAAAACGTCTATGCTATGGGCGTCTAGATCATGTACTGAATCAATGTCAACAGGTTCGGCGTCTCTGCTACCCTGCATACACATAGCTTTTAACAAGCTCGTTACAATGTTTTTATCCCCGACATGCCCCATTGATATTAAGGCAGAAAACTTTCACACAGAAATGACTTACTGCAAAGATTGGCTTTATTATGTCTATATAATTTAAATTGAGGATTGCAGCTGCGTCTTTGTATTCCAATTTGCATATTAACTTCTGAATACAGTAATTGAGAGGATTTGAAACGGTAAGGGTTAATAAATTCGGATTGTGGGTTGATTGAATAAAATTGAAAGTGAATTTCATTGATTAAATGATCACATATAATAGGTACAATTTTGTTGTGAATTGATCTCGTCTTGTTCAGCCAACTGTAGCAAGGATGTGAAGACTGTAACGTAAGTCAAAAGTCTACACTTAGGTATACTTATATTACATTTTGCTAAAAGTTGTACTATATTTTTCCCTTGATTAGTCCTCCCCGTCGACAGTATTTTTATAACATGAATTTTGGAATTTTAGGTGTAGTTACCAAGTATACAAACACGCTGTGTATGTATTGTGTGCTTGAAGACGATTAGCGTCTGCACCAAACAACCAACAAATTACGTATTTCGCCACTCGGCCGGTACCAAAAGCTATAGTGCTCACACACACATTCGCGGCGTGTTTGTACACTTGTTAAAATAAAATATTCTAATAAAAGCTTCATGAAATAAAAATACTTTAACATACAAATCAAATTTTAACTTCCATGCCATTGAAAAGTAGGTAGTGTTAGTTTTACTCTACATCGTTTTCCTTTACATTTTCTAATAATTAAAAGTATCCACTTACTTTCTAACGTCTGAACACATGTTTTGTTTTGGTAGTCCCATATTTTGACGAGGCGGTCGTCGGCACCACTGATGAGGTAAGGTTTGTCTCCGCCGTGGTAGTAATCCACGCAGTTCACTCCCTTCTCGTGACCTTCTAACGTGAAGTTCGAGATCGAGGATCCTAGCTGCCATACCTGTACACACGTTATATGGTAAGTCAGTCAAGAGCTGCCACCAACTTCTAAGTTCATCAAAGCTTTGTATTAAAATACCTGAACTACATATATCAATAACTAAACTAACAACTTATGTTTGTCGATAACAGCAATTTACTCAACAAAACCATGCGTAAATAAAGGCAAATTGCATACTCCACGGACACGACAACCATATTCGTCTTCAACGAAACTAGAACAATGTTGTAATTGGTTTATAGTGAGGTAATACACTTACTTTGACCGTGGTGTCAAGACTGGCGCTCGCGAATGTGTTGTTATCTTTGGGGTTGATAACGATCTGCATCACGTAGTGCGTGTGGCCCTCGAACACCTGCTGGCACGCCCAGTTGCGCTCCCAGTTCCATAGCTTTATCAGCAGGTCATCTGGAATAGGGGTTATTTGAAAATCCATGCTGAACTAACATGACGTCTACGAACAATGGGGTCAAAGAAACTGTTTCATAGAGATCATCTTCTGTTTTTGTATGTCATGGAGAGAGCGTCTGTAAATATTTGCACTTAATTTTTAGATCACCTTTTCTTGGCTTCATGGTGCTTACCAAACCTGCGCCCCCAAAACATTTTGAGCGAGGTTTGTTTGTTTAGTTTGGACGCCAGTACCATCAAATTCAAAAATTGAATCATAAACTCAAACACTATTGACAAGATGAAAAACTTTTAATTGTCAAGTGTTTTTATGCACAAAGTCACACATAAGTACAAGAGTACTTATGTTTTATAGTGGAAATTAGTTCCAGATATTGTAATTATTGCCTGTTACATTAAGTGCAGCCTTCATGGCATTTACGAATAACAAAGTCCCCATGCCTTATTGCATTCAAGATTATTTTTATGGCGTTATCGTCTTGGAGTACTATGGAACCTTTTTACTAGGTACAATTGCTCCATTGACTGCAGTATCCTATTTAGGAAAGATGCATATAATATACTCGTAACATTGAGTATTATTATGCGAGTATATTGACCTACTTTGACCTAGAGATACTACGACTCTGAAGTAGGTACTTATGTGTTATCTGTATAGAACCATGCTATTTCAAAAGGTAAAATAGCACAGACATTGCCCGAGTTACACTGCTAATATCGTTGAAGTTTAACTATGCTAATATCGCTAACCCAACAACAATGCATGTCTGGTGCACCTGACTAATGTTTTGACTACTGCGTAAGCTATTGTTTATAGGTCATGGCGATAAGAAAGATAAAGAAAATCGTGTCTGGTAGCTATAGTAACCACCTCCAGAGTTACTGCCTAACACATACGCTAGCAATTAACGGCAATGCCTTTCATTTTGATCTCGCACAGACGTTCTTTAATTATTTACGTTGTTGATCAGACGAATTTTATGAAACAATGGATTAGGAATTTCCTCGCAAACCCTTGGACTTTGGGGATACGACAATTAGAGTGCTGGGTGCTGGTATTACAGTTGAAAATCTGTGAACACCGCTTACCACTGCTGGTGAGGATGTATGGCTGTGTGGGGTGGATGGCGATGCACCTGACGTAGTCCGAGTGCGCCTCGAAGGCGTGCACTCTCTCCAGCGTGTTGTAGTTGAACACGCGGATCTGCATGTCGTCTGAGCCCGTGATGACCCAGTTCTTGCGCGGCACGAACTTCGCAGCGCGCACAGGGAGGTCGCATACCTACAAAAGACAAACACCAATGTTTTATTTTCCATGAGGACATTAACAGGCACTCGCAAGTTAAAAAAAAACGGGCCAAGTGCGAGTCGGACTCGCGCACCGAGGGTTCCGTACAAACCTGTAGGTATATAAGTAAAAGTTCACCCATCACGACAATCGAGTCGTAGTTCTGTTCTGTTTCTTGGCTTGGTTTTATTTCTGTCTGTGTTTTGTTCTGTTTATTATAAGAGGTACTTAACTAAAAATTTGTGCGGAACCCTAAAAATCACACATGTTTTACAATGAGATTTTTACAAAGCGAAGTGACAAATAAGGATGAACCAACTTAATACAAGATAAAAAAACAAATATGTTAAATGTCCTGAAAGTTTTTGGAAAGGCATTGGTGAAGAGCATTTATTTGAGAAACTCTTATAATCACAAAATGCTGTACAAATGATTCTTAAACCAATTCTCTTAAGTTACGGATGTTGTAATTCTCAAAAATGTATGTATTCATAATTTCAACGATAATCTTGTAGCCAATTCAATGAAACCAGATAGTAGAATGTAGCACATTGAGAGCAGAAAGGTACCAATTTGTAAATATTCTCTTGATGTTATGAGAATGTAAACTGGAAACTGTGTTTATTTGTTTATGTTATAGGCAAACTCCGAAGCTCCGGCGCTCCTAGGTTGGACTGGTCAATCCTCAGGTCAGACTGAATGACTTAGTCAAAGCCCAAACAAATGTAAATTTTCGGCCTTTGACTAAACAATTTTCGTCAAACCTGGGAGAGACTAATTTGGTCAGGCAAACGTCAAAACACAATTTTATTAAATCGGGGTTTGACGAGTCAAACTCCGATATAGGTATGAAGTGTCTTATCTTCGTATATTTGGAAGCATTTTATCATTTAAGCAGCTTTCAAGTCTTAAAAACCGCTTAACTCTGCCAGTTCTGACACCTGATTGGTCAGCTTACGTGATTTTCACTTTTATATTTGAGATGCTTTGAGAGAATGCCGTGTGGCATTAGGCCCGCCTTTTGTACGATGTGCAATAAAGTATAAAATAAATAAATAAATGCTTTGGAATATACGGAGGTTAGGTTAGGTTAGGTTAGTTTTTTTTATGTGAAATGAACACTTATTTTTATTCAAATTAGAAATTTTCTCTTTAAACTTTACTTTTAAAGCTTCTTTATCCACGTTTTTAGTAACAACAACACCGTTTGATTCACTCATCTTCAATTTTACACAATTACACGCCCGCACGCTCAATGAACGAACATGAAATGACAAAACAATCGGTCGGAACACCGCGAGAGACATTATGAACCTGTTTAAACATGTTCAGATCAACGTTTGACCGAGTTTTGCAGTCGCTTCTAGGATTGACTAGGCCAAAACCGAAACAGAATAATTTACTTTCGACGTTTGACTGAAAAGTTAGGAGCTCCTGGGTTTGACTAAAAATACTTCAGGCAAAGGGCGAAATTGAAATGTATTTCGGGGATTGCCTGATGGCTTTGGCCAAACCTAGGATAAACCAGTCCTTCCGCGAAGAGACTGTGTTTCGGACTTTGACTATAACATTTACACCAAGTTTTTGTTATAACAGATGTTCGTAATGGAATGATACCTATTATGTTATTTTCTACATAAATATGAGACACACTTAGATATAAAGCCTTTCTACCAATTTGCAGAGAAAACAAATTCTGATTCTTTTATTTTTCCTCCAGTTTCTGAAACCATAACTAATATTTCAACAAGCATCAAACATCATGACAACACAATCTTTTGCTGAGTATTTTGGTGAACCCTTCACAGCATAACAAGATTATGGCAGTAGATTTACTAATTGTTTTGGGTAGATCAAATTAATGATATTTGATTGTTCAAACGGTATGACACAATATATAATACCATTTTGTCTCTTCTCTAAATTCTAAGCATTTCAAATTGAATTTTAGTGATTACTCAACTCCCGTGTCAAACTCTTTAAGATTTTAAACTTCAAATGCATTTCCTTATTTATCATAAGTGGAGGTATAGGCATAACATCAATTGACTTGTGCAAGAAGAATTTAAAAGTTTATGACGGGCTGGTACGTTCCCATTGATTAGTGCCAACTGGCAACACATTTCTTAGTATTCATAGATTGTAGATTATAACTTAACAAGTTAATAATAATATAAATGTATTGTGATTAAATATTTAACTAAATACTTTAACTAATCTAATTATATCAGATCAGTATCTTTATGAAGCATAAATATCAATTTATTTACATCATGTTGGACAGCAGTGAAGTTAGGCATGTTTAATAATTATTAGTCATGGCTTAGAAGTCATACAAAAATTATGAATGGCAAAGTAATTACAAACCCTGTTCAGATAAAGCCCATTAGAACCTGATAGAATAAGTTTAAGAATCAGAAGTAGTTTCAATCAACTGATAATATTTTCCAGCACAGCTAAGTGACAAATACCAAATTTAATTGTTTTTAACCCAGATAGACCTGAAACTCTTTTTTTCTTAGAATGTTGTGATTTTTATATATAAGTCTTAATATAGCCCCAGCATCTCAGGAAAATTAATTTAAAAAATCTTCAGCTTCCGGAAAAGCTGGAAAGTCATGTCTCATATATGGGTTGGTCAGCACAAGCTTACCTTTTTGCTAATATGCTGTTAATAATAAATGAAACCATAAATAAAACAATTTTTATTGAATCAAATATATTACTTTTGATTTTTAAGACATAATACAGTTTTTGAAAATAATGTTTATGCGGTATGGTAATTGAAAAAACATTCTTTCGGATGTAAATGTATGTTACACTTTACGCATACTTTTTTTTTACATATATTGCATTGTAAAATCTTAGTAACATAATTTACTAGATGACCCTTTTGATCATATCTTGAATCTTCAAGGTTGCTTAGAGGTACCAGACAAGGCCCAAGCGTTTCACACCGTTTGGAAGGTTCTAAAATGACTCTTGAAACAGACCTACGAAAATTGAGGTGATCAAGCTCTTCACGATTATTACGATACAATTGCCATGAATGATGTAATGCCATAACAATACTATCCTATCGCAGAATAAAGGAAAGCACCATTTCTTGCCTCTGATACAAGTCTGGTAGACGCCTACGTTGCGATCAGATCGATCAACGCCTCCCATATTTTCATTACACGTTTTGACAATATGTGGTTGGCCAATCTGTATATATTTTTTCTGGTGTTGAGAGAAACGCCATGCTTTCTGTAATGGCTGAACAGACTACGTCAGAGGCCTCAGTAACAACACTGTTGTCATTCCGTTTGCAGACAAGTATCTGTTCTTCCAAACTTTCCTTGAAAGCAAAATTAACCCGCTCGGTATTCTTGTAATCCTGATAGGATGGCAATTGGCCATTTTGAGATAAGATTGTCACGAACTGTGCCAGTTGCCTTCAAATTTCTGTTTTACAACTCGTGTAAAAGAGGGATGGATGAACCTGGTAAATTCTATATGATAATATTATCTTCTTCTCCAGAATCTTCGTATGTAACAACAGCATTTGTGTTATCTGGTAGTTCAAATGTGATGCATTCTTGAACCGGATCATCACGATTCTCTAATACATTCGAAATATCATTTAACAATAATGGTTTCAATCTGAAATATTAAAAAAAAAGAAAATTGTTCACAGAAATTTTTGAGTGTATGAAGTGTAGTGGTTGTGGCGACGGAACCATGTATGGGCTCTTAAAATATTCGGAAAAATAAAAGTGAAATAAACGAGAATAATTAACATTTTCTTTGTAATATAAACATTGTAATGTTTAATACTTTATATTTTTTATAATATATTCATAGAAAAAAAAACAATAAATATAATATAATCTTACCTTTTTGAGGAAATCTCTTACAATTACCAATACACACGTTATCACTTGCAAAAAACAACTAGAAATGATAAAATTCACTACGAGATACGTACAGCACAGTTAACAGTCAACCCATTTAGACCCACATACAAAACAACGAAATATTTTTGAAAAAAACGTTATTGCCGTAACTATTTAAGGCTAGTAAGACACCCTATTAGACAAAACTAAAAGAAAAAAAACTTCCTTATACATAAAAAAAACACCGTCCTCAAATGGGGCCAATGGGCTCATAGGCGGTATTTCTTGGTACACCATTTTTCGATTCACAATGTTTTATTGCATTTCTTATATTGCCAACGTGCTTTCATGTGGCATAGTAGGTATCGTAGTTGGCTTGTCAGTTTCTGAGGGAAGTCTCCGACGTCGCCTTGACTCATACTTGGCACCATTGATGAAGGTTTACGTCGTCTTCCATCAGGTCTCTCTGTGGTTACATTCCTCAAGTAAAATCTAGCAATACTTAGGCGAAACTGGAGCTGGCCTATTTTATCTTCAGCGGCCAGGATGTAGAGACGCCAAGCAATAGGCATAGCTAAATCGAGCATGTAGGTAAATAGAACCCACCATTGGCACCATTATTTTCCTCGTATAACTGTGGTGTTTACTGCAAATTATTGTTCAGCTTGATCAACTCCACCCATGCCTTTATTATAGTTCTGGAACACAAAAGGGATGTCCACATCTACGTTCTTTACTTCCGCAGAACTCCATCTTTTCACCCATTGTACAAAAGCTGTCAAGCCATCGCATGAATAAAATCTTATTCACCGTATAGAATCGGTTACCAAATTCTGCTCTCTTCTTCTTTTTCTTCTCCTTGACAGATACCAATGAGTATTTCTTCGTCTCATTGTCTCTTACAGTACCAGTAGCAGGATAAACAGCTTCATTTAGATTTCGTAGTTATGTGTGGTTGGTGAAAAAGTTATCAAAATATACCATATACAAATGCGAGATTATGTTTATTTATCCAATAGACTCTACACCACTTTTGGATCTCAAAGCCTTATTACTAGTTCCCCCTGCAATTTTTATCACAGTACAGATCAAAACCATAACAAGAGCTACAAGAACTTGAAATCATACAGTCTTTATACCCAAACTGCACTGGCAGTATAGGACGGTTCGCATTTACGCCAACGTGGCTCCTGGATTTCAACATCAACTTTTCTGTATCTTTGTAACGGTTCATATCGGTGCTATCCCATTCATCGTAGTTCTGGACCTCAAAACCTACAACTCGACCTTGAATATCACGTGGAAGAATATTTTGCTGGACATCATCTTTATCGCCTTGTTCTTCATCCATCAGAACACTCGGCATCCCAGGGTGTTGTTCTGCTACTATATTGTATCAGGATCATCCTCTTCATCCTAAATATTTTTGATAGCTTCCTCCAACCCTCGATACTCATTTATGACATCAAACTATCGTTTAGCCACTATGCCAAAACAAAACTGTGAAATATTTGTAAAGAAAAGTTACCCATTAGCCCATTGGACCCATTTGGGGACACCATACTAAATCATCTACACTCACAGTCAAATATTAAAAAATATTCAACGAAATGTGATTTATTACTAGTAAACACTATAGCCAGATGGAAAAATGAGGAAATATAATAGAACACAATAGAAGTGTAAAATATTATACCTACAGTGATTACCTATGGTAAACACCAATTTAGTAAATGAAGTAAATAAAACCCCTTTTTCTTGCCACTTATCCATAAACTCACAAAACTGCAATATTTATTTGTGAGCCACACTCATTAACACTACAAATACGCCTTCAAACAACACATAGCTAAAATCAAATGAAACATGTGGGTACTTAAACAAATGTCCCCAAATGAGGACAGCGGGCATATAGGGTTAACTGACCATTCTAAAAATATATGTCGATTGTTTTAATAAAATCATATAATGAGGGTAGAATTTTTTATTTCTCAAAACACATGTATGGCTTGGTCGATCTAACTGGGTTAACCTGGAATGATTATGAAATTAATTTACTTATTTGCAGGTGATGTGTTAACATCAAAGACTGAATATCAACTGGAAAAGAAAAAGAAAAAACAGCAGTACTTAAAAATTATGACCAGAATCAAACCAGAAATTGAGATGTCAGATCATATAGATGCCTAAATGAATCTGGGTGGAATTTTGTTAGCTAAAAGGAATTGTTTGTTACCTCGAATCTTTTGATCTGTGAGTGTGTCTCATAGTTCCATATGTTCACGTCACCGTTGTACAGGGAGCACAGGAGCCAGGGCTCCGTTGGATGCTGGTCCACGCACTTGACGCGGTCCGACCTCGCTGTCAACTTCCTCTTGATATCCAGGCGCAACGGCTTTAGGAACATAGTAACAGTACACGTTAGCGAGCCCGTACAAAATACAACTTACACGGAACACCTATTACACGCGAATTACATCAACTGGAAGCCGACATTATACGAATGATGACACACTGCCGACTAATATACAACTACGTGGCGAAATTATGTCGGCACCGAGATACATGCGCAAACACTCTGTTACGTTAATTATTGTGAATTTAAAGTAGTTCTTACCATTTTAAATAGTTAAAACATGAAAATTTATCATACAGGAACAGATGAACTGTAGAAGTTTGACAGGGTGGGTGGACGTGTCACTATTTTTTTTCGTATGCCAACACGCTTTTGGATACGCGTCCAACAAAACTTTTATCGGCAAGTATCGGTTAAATCGGTTTTTCTAAATAACTAAAAAGCTGCGTTAAACGGAGTCACCAACTTAACTAATTGTTATGATCTGCTTTTTTTTTACAGGAGAAGTTTTTAACACAAGCTTATAACTTTTTTTGTGGTTCTGTATCAGTAATAAAACACATTTCCATTATTTATTCATATATTTTTTTTTACCATAAAGTAAAATTAATGTAGTTATTATGTTTCCTAAAACATTCAAAGTTCATTTATGTGAGAGAGTGCATCGTCTTTTTCCCATGTTTAATCGCTTAGTGATGCAGTAACATCACAAAAGTGGATGGAACTGATGGAAGTATCCGTCAAGTAAGTCGACCTCAGCGTCACTCATGGCCGTATCTGGAACTTAGTAATCAGCACAAACAAGCTGCCAATCGTTTGTCATTATTATTATTATTCAACTCATAATAGTAATGATGATTCACCTGACCTTAGACCACGGCTAGCATCACCTGACCTTAGACCACGTTTGCCCATGAATAAAAAAACAAAGCACTGGTATGTGCCCTGGATACGTTGTTGCCAAATTTTATTGTCAGCAGTGCAGACGTTTGCGATACCCACTCAATGTTGTATTGCACGGCTGTTGCTGCTTGTCGTATAGCTCAAGTCAAATTTTCAAACACTGATCGACCTGTACGATCAAAACCCGTCGCACCAGGCTAGCAATGCAGGATTAAGCATCGTATTATTGAGACCAGGGTACTCATCGGGCAGCTCATCTGCTTCAGGGAGGGCAACACACACCCAAAGGTGAGGCAGGTGTCTTCAAGAATATGTATCTTGTATGATGAGAGCGCATCGACTTCCTGAAGTTTATGCATGGGCAGACCGTATCCGTCGGTATAGGCGAAGAGTGGATCTGAGACATGAGTGTTTTTTGGCGAAGCATTTGATCGTTGCCCGTCAGGCGTCAGTCACATTGAAGGATGCGTGTTGTTAAGTGGGCGTGTGATTCAATACCAGACTGTTGAACGACATTCCCTTCACTACGATTGGTAATGCCTCTTCTTCAATGGGTCGTGAATGTAACATTTCAAGCAACTCTTGAATGTCACTTGATTCTATCTGCTCCAAGGAACTTATAGAGTTTCTTGATCTGTTCGAACTCATGTCATCCTATTCCATTGTCAACGCTTATTTTTCAATGATTTTCTACTTTTTAGTTCCGTTTTCTATGGAAGCGTATCTTTTAGTTTTTAAACTATTATTTATTAAACATTAGGTTCATACAATTGGTCATACACACACGCCGGTTGCGAGTACTACGCACCTGACCTTTCTGAAGAACATCACCAATAAGGTCACTATATGTCCTCCTAGGGCGTCCCCTCCCGGTGTTTCCACTCACATCTGCCTTGTAAATACCTTTTGTGAGCCGTCCTTCATTCATCCTCTCAACATGACCAAACCATCTAAGCATACATTTTTCAATAACGAACGAATGAACCTAAACGAGGCAAAAGGAGTGTGTAGAGATCGTAGCAGGTGGCGTTCCGTGGTTTCTGCCTACCCCCATGGGAAAAAGGCGTGATTGTATGTATGTATTATTAAACATTAATGTGTATGTACATACCGATGTACCGATTGGATCCGCGAATAAAGAAATCTTTAGCCGCGACCATAGGAATTGGGTCGCATTTTTAGCCGACTTCAAAAAAAGGAGGAGGTCTCTCAATTCGACCGTATATATATATTTTTTTTATGTGTGTTCACCGATAACTTCCTCGTTTATGGAAGGAAACCAGGTTCTGTTGATGATATCCCGGAGAAGTCGAAGGTAACCTTCGAAAATTGTAGTGGCGACTAGTGCGTTTTTTATTTCTTTCATTAGGTAATCCATTAACGCCGAGGTGATCAGAATTTTTACTAACTTTATCGGACCAAAAAATAATGCAATACCTCTATTCCTACGCGAAATTTGATGTTCTTTCAGAATCTGAGCTCAAAATTTCAACTAAACACCGAGAAAAAAAAATATAGTCGATTGAAACGTGAAAAACATGAAAATTTTCTGAAACAATTTTTTTTCCCTTTTTTTTCACAGTTATACCGCAAAGGTATCAACTTTTTACTATGATTAAAGGTGATCATGGCACTTTTTAGGGTTCCGTTGCCAAATGGCATAAAAACTTTTTTGCAAAAAAAAAAACAACCGACTTCCTTAAAAACACTACAAAGTGAAAAATAACTTTAATTTCGGTAGTCGGTGTCTTAGGATCTGTATTTATGATTTTTTCCACCGACTTCCGAAATTAAAGTTATTTTTCACTTTGTAGTGTTTTTAAGGAAGTCGGTTGTTTTTTTTTTGCAAAAAAGTTTTTATTTTTAAATTTTTAGTTGTGGTATTCACCCTGCACTAATTCCAAACAAACAATGCATATTTATGCGATAGCAGAAATCGCGGTTGATTTCCTGTCATTTTTAAAGAGTTCCGGTGTCTGTCTCCCGAACTCATCATCAGATCTATATGAAAATTATATGGGACCATTTCGGAATAAACACCTTTCGAACAAAAAAAGAATTTTGCAAATCCGTCTATATATGACGGAGTTATGGCCGAACATACATAAAAAAAAAAAAAAAAAAAACATATAAACGAATTGATAACCTCCTTCTTTTTGAAGTCGGTTAAAAAAACGGAACCCTTATAGATTCGTCATGTCTGTCTGTCTGTCTGTCTGTCCGAGTATGTCACAGCCACTTTTTCCTGAAACTATAAGAGCTATGATGTTGAAACTTGGTAAGTAGATGTATTCTGTAAACCGCATTAAAATTTTTACACAAAAATAGAAAAAAAAACAATAATATTTGGGGTTCCCGATACATAGAACTGAAACTCAAAAAAAATTTTTTCATCAAACCCATACGTGTGGGGTATCTATGGTTAGGTCTTCAAAAATGACATTGAGGTTTCTAATATCATTTTTTTCTAAACTGAATAGTTTGCGCGAGAGACACTTCCAAAGTGGTAAAATGTGTGTCACCCCCCCCCCCCCCCCGTAACTTCTAAAATAAGGGAATGATAAAACTAAAAAAAAACACCATTTACCATGTAAACTTCCACCGAAAATTGGTTTGAACGAGATCTAGTAAGTAGTTTTTTTTAAAACGTCATTAATCGTAAATCACAATTTACCTTTCATTCAGTCAACTCAAATTTAAAAATTTAAAATAAAACATTTAATTTCATAAACATAAACCTTATGCATAAGCCGTGAATACCTGCAGGTTTGTACGGAACCCTCGGTGCGCGAATCCGACTCGCACTTGGCCGGTTTTTTCAGAAAATTTCATAGACGCGATTTTTCAAAATGGCGGCGAAATTTTGTGCTCAGATTCTGAAAGAACATTAAATTTCGCGTAGGAATAGAGGTGTTACATTAGTTTTTTGGTCCGATAACATAATAAATAAACACGTTGAAAAGTTAGTAAAAATTCTGATCACCTCGGCGTTAATGGGTTAATTATCTTAAAGCAATACTATTTAATGAAGGTTTAAGTTGCTCTGATGATGAAGCCGAAAGACAGTCGAGGGAACTCTTCAACGACTTACAGCAATTACCCGGTGTTTGGACTTAATTAATTTCTATTGATGAGAACTTTGCACCCATATGGGCTATAAGTGTACAGGTCTGATGATGGAGACCATAGACAGTTGAGGGAATTCCTCAACGATTTACAGCAGTTCCCTATTGTTGGGCTTACTTTATACGGTTCAAAGTGCCAATTTTATCACTACTATTTAATTAAGGTCCGGAGTTGATCTGATGATGGAGCCGAAAGACAATCGAGGAAACTCCTCAACGATTTACAACAATTACCTGGTGTTTGAACTTAATTCATTTCTATTGATGAGAAAGCTCCCATAAGGCTTATAAGTACCATTACAGATCTGATGATGGAGACCATAGACAGACAGTCGAAGGAATTCCTCAACGATTTACAGCAGTAGTAAAGTATTAAATTTCACCTGGCGATTAGTGGTATAGGAATTAGTGCGGGGTAGATACCATAACTAAAAAGTAAAAACTTTTTTACAAAAAAAAAACCGACTTCCTCAATAACACTAGAAAGTGAAAAATAACTTTAATTTCGGAAGTCGGTGGCAAAAAACTGAAATACAGATCATAAGACACCGACTTCCGAAATTAAAGTTATTTTTCACTTTCTAGTGTTTTTGAGGAAGTCGGTTTTTTTTTATCCGCGAATAATGGAAACACAAAGGAAGTGCGAATAAGGAACTATTACTGTACATCAAACACACATGATATTCTCATAAACTATGAATCCGAAGTAATATGAGTTATAAACCTACTTACTACTAATATTATAAATGTGAAAATTTGTATGGGTGTTTGTTTCTCAATCACGCAAAAACGGCTCAATGGATCTGGGTCGAAAATTGCTCACAGATAGTTTTTATTACCTATATATAATCAGCCTATATTATTCCCACTGCTGAGACACAGGTCTCCTCTCGGTGAGAGGGAGTGGGCCGTAATCTACCACGCGGGCCCAGTGCGGATGGGTAGATGTCACATGTCATCGAATTTTTGGTTCTCACGATGGTATCCTTCACAGTTTTGAGAGCAGTGTTGATGAAAATATTTACACAAAGTAAAGCGCCTGCCTGGGTTCGAACCCACGACCTACAATTCGTAAGTCGAGGCTGATACCACTGAGCCACCACTGCTCTCACTCAACTGCTCTCTTATTACCTATATAACCTGGATTAATGTATTCTTAATACATTAACCGCGGTAGTACGTCCTCTTGCGATAATTTCCGACATCTACGCGGGCGAAGCGGCGGGCAAAAGCTAGTAACAAATAAAATAGAGCACCGTTTCTAATTTTCCTGAAATAGGTTAAACCTATAAGGCCCAAAACAGGATAAATCAGGCATCGAATGTGACAGAGGGTATAGAAAGAGTTAAAAAATACTCCGAAATGAAAGTGAAAGAGATGATAATAAAAATGAAAAGTATGACTGGGAAGAAAAATATAACAGGAAGTTCTATGATAACTTCAGGGCCAATGTGAAGCTGTTTAGGATACACCGAAGATTGGCTTGCGGAGTAACAGGAATATCGAGTATGAATGTTATAAGAACAGAAGATGGATGTTCACTAAGCAAAGAATGTAAGGTCTTGGAACGCTGGAAGGGATACTTGAATGTTTATTCAGTTGTCAGGACAGTGTGAAAGGAGTGGGTAACTGGGCAAATACCACTTTTAAACGGGTTATTCCGAGTACCCCGTTCTCCGAGGCCCCCGTCCCGGAGGACCCCGATTTATTTTTATCTAGATAAATTCAATTAACAGTCAATTTAGCTTAAAAGTACCGTCAGCAGATGATATGTTAAATTAAATTTTAATACTTACTGAAATTATAATACTTAACTTTAAGAATCGAAAAAATGATAAAGTCTTGCTTGGTTAAGGTAAATATTATAATTAGAGAATACAATATAGAGTCCCCTAGAGCAATTACAGGTTTTAATTATTATCACAATAGTTCCTTTTTCAACACAGAAAATCAAAATATCTACTCTACATGGAGCATTAACATAATTTAAAAAATACGCGAAAACTCTCACTTTCAGGTACTATTTTTTATATGTAATTAATGTAGCATAGGAAATAGTTAACTCTAAAATAATCTTCTAACATGTAAAATCAGTTTCACTTACATTATTTTTTTACCATACAGTAAATCAAAAATACTATTAAAAATATATTTGTTAAGTATGATCTAATAATATTGAAACATTTATTTTATATTTTTAATACATTTTATTCAAACTGTAATAACCTCTATTAAAACTATGATTCGACATTGTACACAATTTCAAATAAACTACTTTCGTCTTATGTATTTCAAACACATACATTTAAGCACTTTTTATGTCGACCGTACAAGTTGAAAGAAATAGAAAAAAAAAGAAATGTAATCTTATTTATCGTTTTCGTCGTTCTCCAGGAGATCGGGGTACTCAGGGAATAACCCTTATGAACACCGGAACCCACGCGTAGATGAAGAAAATGAGATAGAAATGGATGAGATTGTACGAGCGCTGAAAGGGATGAATGTTGGGAAAGTTGCAGGTACGACAGAGCATATGCGCATTTTAGCTCCTTGGGTTAGTTTGTTTGACAAAATTGTTCTACGTTTCTACTACAGCGCATCCTGTATACGATACACGAATATTAACCTACGACTATGTACAGACGCCAGCACATCAAGGTACCCGAAACTGTCAAATTCTCCCAATCAACCTTGAACCGAATGCTTTAGCGATAAAGTTGAAAATCTATTAAAGAAGTTTGACAGATTGTAGTAGCTCGATGTGCTGGCGTCTGTACAACTGTAGCATTGTGAGCTCCCTAAAATAGGGTTGAGCTACACGATCATTGATACATAAATGCTGCAAAGGCTCTTTCTTCATAAGACTGTTCCAGACATGGCCCTGCATTGTTAGACTCACATAAAATTATAATAATATAAAGTTTAGTTTAGTCTGAACAGTCAGCTAGGAAATGCTAGCGCCATCTAGGTTTTAAAATATTGACGGGTAAAAGTGTCTTGTAAAATCTACTTACAGAAATAAACATTTCATTTAATTTTACTGAATAGTTTTGACAAAATTTCATCGCTTTCCCGCACGTCCCACCTTCCACGCATCCGTGTACCGCCTGCATATCGATGAGCTGTGTATAGCAATGACGTCATTCATTTCGTATTCGTGTGTTGCAGTGGGCGTTTATCACATACATGTCCACGCAAAGCGAAGCTAGACACGAACCAAGCCTCCGTGCGCAGTTGTGAGGCTGTGGCTATATTGGTATGACAGTAGAGGATCGTTCGTATAGACAGTCTACAGACAGCTCTTCAGTCTACAGAAGAATGAAGATATTTGTGATGTTGACAGAACGTCACAGTAACCTTATGATTATCGAAAATAAAGATCACTTTGATTTTGATACGGACGAAAAATCATAGGAAAATAAATGTGTGTTTAAGCCACACGATATCAATGGAATTATAGAAAAATAATAATGCAATAACAGATTTTTTATTTTTTATTTTTACAAAGACATTCTACACAAAATACTGTTTTACAAGAATTAATTCAGAAAAATGTAGTTGATTATATTGTGTTTTAGTGCAGTTTTAACTCTAGAATACACGAACGTTACGACACTTTTGCTTATTTGTCGAAATATGATTATGCATAAAACAGTTGAGCGTGATTTTTATAACATCTCGAGTCTCGAAATGAGGTGACATAACTTATCACTACGAGATAACCAACAATTCACAGCATGGCTAAAGATACCATAACATCGGGCGCTTGCATGTAGAGACGCTGTGTCGTGTCGCTAGTTCACAGTGGGCGCAGCCCTTATTGTAAGATGTAGTTAGTGCAGGGCCGGATTTAGAGGTCTGGAGGCCCTGGGGCAAGAAAGGAGTGGAGGCCCCTAATAATTTTCCAAATTGATGAATATTTTTTTTGAATTGTAGTGTTTCAATAATTTATTACAAGACAAATAATTAAATAATAAGAATATATTACTCTTAGTAGTTAGTGGTAACATGTTTTTTTTTAAATTATCATTGTGGGGGCCCCTGACTTGTGGAGGCCCCGGGGCTGTAGCCCCGGTTGCCCTCCCCCAAATCCGGCCCTGAGTTAGTGTGTGTTCAGTCAGCGTCAAAAATATCGGGACGAACAAAATGTTTAAAATGATCTCAACTAGGAAAATTTAACTTTATAACAATTGGAATAAAGTTTTTGTCAGAATGACAGTTGTTCATGTACCGTCTTCATTCTAAAACATTCCTTGTGTCATTGAGTTGATAATTAATTTTGCTAGTTATTTAGATAATTTCGAACAGTCTGTTCGTTTTGAAACTATTGATGCCAAAACGCAAAATACAACTGACAAAAAATATTTTGAAATTAAATTTTTGTCATATGTTATGGTAAAATGTTAAGGGGCCATTATAACTTCAAAATCATACGATGTAAACCTACAAAAACACTCTTGCCAATAAAAGAAATTAAATTTGAACATTTTGATCTTTTATACATTTGATCTAATACCACATAAGCAGGTAGAACAACAATAAACTATTTTAATAAATAAGTCTTAAGTTTAATCTAGGACAACATAACATAATATTTTTACAAATACCTCGTACATAATTAATACATGTTATTTGTAAATGTTGTTATAATTTCAATCACTGTTGCCATTTCTATAATAGTTTAAGTTTACAAGCATTCTTGAAAATGGTTGTCTAAACCAATTAGTGTGCAACTCCTAATATTTAATTCACTGGAGAAAACTGTCCGGTTTGAGACTGTCAGATGAAAGAAAGAATACCACATGTACGGACATCACAGTTAGTGAAACAAAGTGAAAATAATGTTTTAACAACAATAATGTGTGCTTTGTGCTCTTTGTTAAATAAGTATAGTCATATTATTATAATAATTAATGTATATTTAGTTGAATCGATTTATAGCAAGTGTCAAATAATTCTAAGTATAACAAGTGTAAAAGCAGGGTAGCAGGATGTGACACATCACAAACACACTTTCCAGCTAACGGCCGTGCCGTCGACACGATGAAGAAGAGTAAAGTACATTAAATACGAGCGTATTATTTAACAAAATGACTGTTTGAAACCTGTAAGTTTCCTCCAGTGAAAGAATAATACAACTATAGTAAACATATATTTTTGAGGCTGACTATACCTTCATTCAATAGAACTTGAATAAGACGGGATTTCCGTATTCCTTCATTAAAATACAAGGTTAAATTAGAGAGCAGACGAAGCTCTACAGGCGAGCACGGTACCGATATCTAAACATGACACAAATAAGGGTTTGATGACTTTTTTAGGGGTCAACGACCGCTTGTGGTGTAGTTAGTTAAAGTTTTAGTTGAGAAAAGCAGTTTAGTTATTACAACTTGTTTAGATACACTAACTAAACACGTCAGGTAATCTTACTTACTTACTTTTTTTGTGTAACTACACAAAACAAGAAACTGTTTTTTTTAAACTCCGATTTAAGATAATTTCTCTACCTCCTACACGTCTGCAGAGATTCGCTAGCTAATTTTATGTAACCCTATATGTTATAGTTAATAATTAAATATATTTCTTATTTCTAATTACACAAACAAACAATTATAATATACGAAACATTAAAATATGTGCTAAATAATTCAACTACATCAATGTATCACTCAATCATATAACAACCAACAAATAATTACATATAAACGTATAATAACATAACGTTCACGTACAGGAATGTCACTTAATTACTTATATACTAAGGCCTCTTTGCACCACACATCAGTAAATGAGTTGAACACAACGCATTTAAAAATTTAAAACATCGTTGTTTCTGGCAATAATTTGGAGGTGACAGAAATAGAATGAGGTTTTAAATATATTTAGCGCTAATATAATTTAGTAATTTGTGGTGCAATAAGGCTTCAACTTTCAACTATTAAGGTGGTCTTCCTAGGGCGACCGCAAGCGGCAACATCAGCCAATCGCAATGACAGTCCGCAGGAAGTCTGTATGCCGCTGCGGTTTTAATCACGAACGCGACGTCGCAACATCGACGGCAGTGTAATTTATCTTTCGTCTGGTAGTAGTCATGTGTAGTTTTTTAAGCCGAATTTACATTACAAAACTAATTGTGTGTGACGGCACTACTGTTTTGCGGTGTACGTCACCATCTACGGAAGCGTATTCATATAGTTACATAGAAACGACTCGTGTCACTCGGTCTGCATTGCGATTAAGCGACATTGCCGCTTGTTGTCGCCCTCAGAAGAGCACCTTAAAGCATATTTGTCATCAAGCATGCAATAGCATCGATTGGTGGTCACGTTTGGCTTACCAGCTGGCGTCCGTCATATAGAATATACATACATAGAACTAGCCTTATCGGTCGTGACTTGACTACTCCTTGGTTTCTAGTTATAGAGATATTTCTCTTAATTGGTCGAAGTTACAAAGCATGCTATTATTGTCGTTGATAGCCAATGTCAAAACGACATTGTATCCTGGTAGTATATATGGTATATGTAAGTATTGCAAACAATCTATTAATATTCGATAAATGTATACAAAGCAAATCTTACATAGTCTTGAACAAATAACAATAGATGTAAACAGTAATAACAAACTTGCATCGAGCTACTGAAGCAGAGTAGGAAGACCCGAAATCAAGACAGGCTAAAATGCAAGCATCGGCAATATTTTTTTTTTAGTTTGTTTATGTATATTGAGAATCAAATATGGATTCTTACAACCCCTTCTTATATGTCTCCAATTTAACATAGCCTATTCAAAAATCTTGAATCATTAACTAAGTATATATTAAATGTTTTATTTTAAAATAAATCCAGAGGTGTTTGTGTCCAGTGTTCTTCTTTGTATGATTTTTTCTGGGGTTTTTGAAAAGTAAGGTCTATGCAAACAAACAAATGCACGTCAAATCATTGAAATTTGTACTACAATTTTTCGTCAAAAGAGTGTAATTCTGCCAAAAAAACCAACCATTCCTTGTTTTATGTGTTAATGTTATTATTTACTACCCTGTACATATTAAGAATAAAGGTGTTGCTTAAACATTTAATATAATATATACATTTGAGTGTTTTTTTTTTATTCATGTTCCACCCTTTACTAAAAATATAATTGACTAATTTGAAAAATAACTGCGTCGTTTCCGTTGCTCACTAACTGAACTTAAAATGTTATATTCTCCACCCAGATAAAACAATTAAGAGAGAATTTGTCTAGTTGATACATATTTGTTTTAATAGATACTAGCACTCTGCTAGTGACTGCCTCAGACCGAGTATCGTATTTCCCTCTACAAACTTGAAATCCCCATTACCATTCATCACACAACTCTCTATAGTTTTTATAATTATTCGTAGTCTGGGCGATTTGACTGCCCCTACATACGTCAATGCTGTAACAGACATGTATAGCTAGAGCACATAATGACACAAAATGGCACTGACATAATTATGTATATTTCAAATAACTTGCTTGTATTCTTTAGAAGTGCTACTTTGTCATTAATTTTATGTTTAATTTCAATTAGATTTGACATTTCAATTTCATTCCAATTCTGTGAGTTTATTTTTAATTCTGTGACTGACATTATTGTATTCTATTGCAGCATTGTACAATTATATTTTATTTTTGTAATGTAGATTTTGCCTGAATTGAATGAATTTTACTTTATTTCTAGTCTGCTTGTCAGTATTCATTTTTATAGAAAAAACCAGACAAGTGCGAGTCGGACTCGCCCACCAAGGGTTCCGACCCTGTTTTTATGATTTAATTATTTCCCTATTCAGATTTTTCCTTATACTTGTAGTATAAGACAGTATTACTTGCCAAATTTCATAATTCTAGGTCAACGGCAAATACCCTATATATTTTGATTCGCTTAAGTGTCGAAATATACGTTTTTTGCGGCATAAACGGCCGTATGTTTTTTCACGTTAATTTAGAAGTTTGGTTTTTTCACAGCTTCAAGAGACTTTAGACTTGAGTATATCGTTTTAATTTCAACTCAACACCTCTACGCGTTCCCGAGATAAAGGGTCTTGACAGACAGACAGATGAACGGACAACAAAGTGATCCTATAACGATTCCATTTTTCCTTTTGAGGTACGGAACCCTAAAAATATTTAAATGTCATGAACCAAAAAGATTTTCTCAGTTTGCACAGCTTTGTTTATGTAAAAAAAAAAGTTTGTAAAGTCGTCCTTGCTATGTAACAAGTAACAACAAAGTTCAGTTGGCGAACAAGAGAATGGACAATCTTTAATTAAACTATTAACAAGAGTAACTTCAACTATATCACCAATAATCACTATGCCACACTGCAGACAGTAAGCACAATAATAAAGCAAACTATTATATTCAGCTTCTGTCTCCAAATAAACAATTGAATCCGTGAGGTTTGACTGTTATTTGGTATACAGTAAACTATAGGTTTAAACTGCCAATGCCAGAGCGAAATCAATGATTTTTTTTTTCAGGCTTTACCACGTAGGCTGCGGTCAAGCGTTACTTAAGATATAGTTTATAAAGCATATTGGACCGGCAATAGTCGCGATCTTGTTCCAGCATGAAGATCATGTCACGCAAGTTGATGCGCTTGAGCCGTGTGCGCAGCGCCATCTGGCTGCGCCCAGTCTGTAACGAACACACGATCATTACCATGCCTTCTGCAATATATTGACAAAACAAGATGGTGGGCTTGCTTCTGATTTTGGCCGAAGAACCCTGTAGCACACGTTATCCAGTGCATCTGCTACAGGTCTTCATGTGAATGTGCTGATGGCGCGGTGTCCAAAGAGCACGGCTTTAACGATGATGACAGTAAGAGAGTATTACAGTTATGTGTTTTGGTAACATCAACATCCCTTTAAAATTATTTATCAGCCATAATACTCATGAAGTTAATCATACATTTATACTTGTATACAGTAAGTAGTTCTGGCCAACTGTTTCAACAGAACATGTTCAATAATAAATATATAAAACAAAAATACGTACAGATCCTGAGGGAGCGCTGTGTCCAGAACTGCTTGACTGGGAGTCTCCGGAGCCGCCGGGCATGTCCATCTTGGCCTTTTTCCGGGGCCCGATGGCCTGCAGCGCCGTCAAATTGGCCTCACGCTGCCTCAGCTCCTCCAGCTCGGCTCGCTGCATTTCTTTGGCTTTGGCCTTCAGTTTGGCCTGCTCTGGGTCCTCGTTCTTGGACCTCGACTTGGCTGCTCGCAGTAGCATCTCTCTCTCGGAATCCTCACGTCGCTTCTTGTCCACACGGTCGAGCTCCTCCAAGAACTTGAGTTGTCCTTTCACGTCTTGTGTCACTTCATAGCGGTTGTCAGACTGTGTATAGGTAACAACCATTTAAAAAAATATCATGTTTTGCATAATATTAATAGTTTTTATCTACTCTCATATGTTATCATAATCTTACAAATTAATAAAACATTCTAATTATGAAATTAAAATACATAGTACCTTAACAACAGAATTTAACCCGGTGCTACTAAAAAAATTACTATAAAATTAAAAAAATATTTTTCCATCACGCTTGTAAATTGACTCTTACGGCTACGCATTTACGTTCATAACTCAGCTAATTATACACCCGTGTTTTTTACTTTCCATTTTCATTTTTAATCTCCACAAACAATTTTGTAAATAGCCTGTTTAGCGGTTTTTCGCTTGTTATGTTTAAGTCCGATGTCATGGGGAGCGAGCCTATTGCCATCAACCGAACACAAATCTAGACTACGGCTACTGAGAAATTTCAGATAGAAAAACCCAATAAAACTTTGTCTGACCTGGGAATCGAACCCAGGACCTCGTCGACCACTAGACCAACGAGGTAGTCGAGTAAAGGCAGAAACATACTTACGTGCCGTGGCGTGTTGTGACGCGCCAGAAGCATATCGGTTTCATACATTTAATATGGTTAGGGACATATTTGCATGTCGTGTCGGGTCGCAACACGTTCTGTCGAATGTATGAAACTGAATGCTTCTGGCGCGTCACGACACGCCACGACACGTAAGTGTGTTTCCGCCTTAAACTTACGTAAACAAAAGTAAGTAAATCATTTACCTTGATCATATCAATCCTGTGCTGCGCGATGGTAGCAAGCTTCTCCACAAGGGTCTTGAGTCGTTCTTGTACCGCGTGGCTCATGAGGTTAGCCACTTCAGGTGAGCATTCCTCCATGTTGTGCTTGGCTGTTATCATTTTGAGGCGCGACTGCATCAAGCTCGTCGGTATCAGGAATTCCTCCTTACATGACCTGCAAACCGATTAGTATTGGAAGGATTGCGGCTAGAACTAAGAATATAAGAATCAGCTCAAATAGTAAACCGACACAAACGAAAGACAGTAAAAGAGTCTTACCTGATCTGCGTCCCAATCATTTCCGTGGATCCAAGGATCCTCTGCGATTCCTCGGCCAGGTTCACGCCACCCATAGCAGCCACGTCGTTGATGTCGTCATCACCCGCCATCTTATCATCGACAAACGGCTGGGAGAACTGTCCCGAAGACTTCTTCTCCTTGTCCTTGAGCAGGGACTTGCCGGGAGTGAGGACAGTGGAGAGCGCGGCGGAGGAGACGGAGGAGCGCGGGAAGTTGGCCTTGCTGTTCACAGTCATGGGCTTGCCCACCTTGTTCACGTTGATCTTCGTGTGCAGCGGGATGTTCTGCAGCACGGCTATTGTGCCGCCACTCTTCGGAGCCGGCTTCTAATACAAGCGCATGTGATTACACAAACAGTCAAGTTACGACCAAACTGTTTAGATACGCACACCTAACTCTAATATACACATTTTGAATCGAATAACTTTACTATT
Organism: Aporophyla nigra; assembly: GCA_947507805.1. NCBI lineage: Eukaryota > Metazoa > Arthropoda > Insecta > Lepidoptera > Noctuidae > Aporophyla > Aporophyla nigra. Next base: position 1,841,703 of record OX382291.1, on the reverse strand, counting down.
GTGTTATAAATAAGTAGAGTAGAACGTGTTCGTATCCAAACAGGCGCATACAACGAGAACTACTTCAGTACACTTCGACATTGCTTGGGAAGGATTAATATTGATCACAAATATATTTACATACATCAAGGAACAATTCGACATGAGAGAACTATCAAATAGAGGAGACAGTCTTCATGACCTGTGTCTCGTGACAAGACCTCTTGACTGACAGGGTGGGTGCAGTTCAGGCAGAGGTGACGTTCCACATAGCCAAGCCTTTACTTAGGCAGTCTTATTGCCGGCTTCGCCCGTTTTATACTGAATAAGAACTGTACTGAACTATCCAATTATTTAAAAAGTGCCCTATTTGAGTGCGGTTGAAAGTTCAACAGCTCATGTATTTTTTCCTTGTCACTTCGTTAAAAATTAAGATCTATTCAAACGTTATTATTATCTCGTGTCATAGTTTCTTGAAACTTTCATGCAAATAAAACAATCGTTTAGATTCATGCAGTGATTAGTACACAGAAATACACAAAATATTATTATTGGTGGCAGTAACTTACTACGATAGCTACTGCGAGTGCAAAGCGATAAAGAAATGCTGGCGGGTCGTCTATATAATGTGAGTATTTTAATCTCATGTTCGAGAGACACTTCATCCAGATCTCTAGTTTTGTTCGGCATCATTTTGAAAAATAACACAAATAGGGGTGTGCTTTTAAAATGGAAAATTTGGATTAATAACAAGCGTCAATATTTTCCCATTTCCATAGGTAGTCGAGGTGGCAGTACACTTGTTATTGTGGCAGCCTCATTTGGTTCTGTAATCCAATTAAAGTCCTTTGAATTTTGCCTACATTATTTGTTCTGCTCTTAAGCAATTCACAGAACAGGTGCGCTATTGCTTCAGCGAAGTGTAATGAGTTGATTCACTGAACCGAGTCCTGTTTGATGTTCTACCATTGTGGTGATGGTGTCTCTACCACAAAAACCAAAAATCTAGAGTTGAATAGCCACAAAGAACCACAAACCAATGTGATGTGGTGATAGACACATTGTCTCTTCAAAAGGGGACGTATCGGAGGCATATTTACAACAGTAATTCATACACCAGATATTGATGTCAAAAAGATTTCCTTTCATTTTTTTTTTTTTGTTTTCGCTCTAGAGCTCTTGGTCTCTCTATAATATACTTAATAAATGAATACACATATAATTTAACTATAAAAATATTCCATTAAAGGATTAAGCTGGGAAAGACGGATGAAACGGAATGGATCTAGCGCACTATTGATGTTGGTACGAAGACACGAAGCATGGGACACGTACTACCGAGGGCTGCCATCTTACTGGCTACACGAGCCTTATCGTCACTTACGACACCAATAGACTAACTAAAGCATCTAAATTATGCTGCACAGGTGGACTGTACCGTTGCTGATTACTCAAGACACCTATGGAATGAATAAGGCTTAATTTTGTGCCACGTAGAGACGTGGTTATTGCCAAATAAAAAGCCAAGAATGTATGAGTTGGTGGTAGATGGCAGCCCTTGTGTTGAGACGAACAAACCTGCGCAGACGTGGAGGTAGACGGCGCAGGTACAACGGTAAGCGACATAGTGCTGGAGCTGACGAGGGGGCTCGACAGTGCTAGAGGTAACGCCGGCGGCAGGAGAGGCGTCAGAGTGGGGCTCGAGCTATCCTCGTCGCGCTGACCCAACACCACCACAAACCCATTAGTTACACAACACAATACATCAATAACTAACCACCGTTACACTCTCTAATCTAGTTGGTCTGGTGCAGTTGTCAAGTTATCAGTGTGCCTTCGCTACACGTCGTCATTGTCAGAAAAATACTAAAAGCGTTAAGGTTCCAACATCAGCGAGACATTCATCTTGTGACAAGCTGCACTAATCACAAATGCGAGTCTTGTTTCTCTTGCATATTACAGAAGAGACAGTTGTGGCAAGTAAGTCAGTAACGAGTAATAGAAATTTAGGGAAAAATACAATAAAACTGTGTATTTGAACTAATGAAAAATAGAGAAGACGAGAGAGGAAGGGAGTGTCGGCCCAGAAAGAGTTCACTAGTGTAATTATAATTTAATGAATTGTAATAATTTTATTGAATTCATATGAATGTTTTTGGTTGATAATTTTATTACAATGACAGTGTATATGGTACTTGTAATGATTGTATTGTTTTGATATACCAAAAATATGTATTTGTGATTTTTACATAGGGTCTTGGGGCCTTTATAGATTTTTATTATTAGTACTAAAACTATACTATATTGTAGATGGTGATGAATAGTCATGACTGTTATTATTTGGCTGTCCCGTGCTTTTAGCGTGGACATAATGCTAGTGTAGTATGTTCATCAGAATGTTAAACAAGCATGGCAAAGTTTTGATTAGTACCTACTCCATTGGCATATCCTATCATTCTGACTGGCCTGTTAGTCTAGTGGTCAGTGACCCTGACTGCTAAGACTGAGGTCGTGGGTTCGATTCCCACCCAACACAAATCTTTTTGTGATGAGCTCAATCATTTGTTCTATGTCTGGGTGTAATTTATCTATAATATGTATGTATTTAGAAATATATAAGTATGTTAATTAGTTGTCTGGTTACCATAGTACAGGCTCTGCCTAGTTTGGGATCAGATAAAGTTGTGTTGGTTGTCCTAAGATATTAAGATATTATATCACCATTCCCAAGCTGTTCTCATTCAGAGGCAAATATATTCTGAAAGTTAAATTGAAGGGGCGAACGCTGGATCCCCAGGTAGGGGGAGTTATTCAATTACTTTACCAGCAGACTGGGGTTCAGTTTTGTACCTAGATTATGGAAAAAGGAGCAACGGGACTTAAACACAACTAATGAAACGTGGGTTTGCATGTCACCTCAGTCTACTTACTCCTTTCTGGAAAACAAGCGTGATGTTATGCTATCACTTATAAATGAATGTATTGAAGTGAAACCCAAAAAAAATCATTAAAATACCAGGCCACTCAGAAAGTATTGCGAAAAAAGTTTTTTTTGTATGAGAGACTGGCCAGTTATAAACTATTATAAAATAATGATTATTCATAAGTAATAATAAGTACGTTCCATTTTCAAAATTTCCCTCCACATTTTTTGCGAGCTAATTAAATTATCGTGTCTCATTGGAAAATCGATTTGCGCCGGGAATACTTTCGTGCTATGATTTTTTACGATTTCAAGTGTCGCCTGAAACCGGACGAATCATACGATAGACTTCAAATTGCATTCATGGATGAAGGCCTTTCCAAGGCAACTGTGTATCGTTGGTATAACGAATTCAAACGTGCTCGACTAACTTTGGGGGATGAAGAAAGAAGTGGTCGCCCTTTGAGGGCTGTTACGGAGGAAAACGTGCTAGCAGTGAAAAATTTAATCCAAGACAATAGGCGAATTACGTATCAGGAGATTCAACACATACTGCAGATTGGATAGGGAAGCCTTCACGAGATTCTACACGTGCATCTTCGCGTGAGCAGGATAGTTTCACGCTAGGTGCCGCAGAACCGCACCGAAGCTCAGAAGCAGGCCCGGGTGGAATGGTGCCGTGCTATGATAAACAAATTTGAAGCAGGCTCGTCTCGGCGTGCTTACGACATTATTACAGGTGATGAGTCCTGGATTTATCAATACGAACCAGAAACGAAGCGCCAATCGACGGTTTGGGTGTTTCAAAACGAATCAACGCATACCAATGTGAAGCGATCTAGAAGCGGGGGGAAGATTTTGATCGCAAGCTTTTTCAATTTGACTGGCTACTTGGTGTCAATCCCTTTACGGAACCAAAGAAGCATCAACGCCGAATGGTATACTAACAAATGCTAGGCAGCAGTTTTCTCTGTTGTGAGCAACAAGCGACCAAACACAGGGCTCCGCGGGCTACTGCTCCACCACGACAACGCGCCCACGCACACCGCGCTCAAAACGAGGGACTTCTTGGACAGCACGCCGGTCAAACTTCTGGGTCACCCTCCTTACAGCCCTGACCTTGCACCGTGTGACTTCTTTTTATTACCAAAAATTAAAAATCAGCTCAAAGGGATACAATTTTCGTCGCCGGAAGATGCGCTGTCAGCGTTCGAGCAGGCTGTAAAGGATGTGTCTGCGGCGGACTGGAAAAAGTGTTTCGAAAACTGGTTCAGACGCATGAAATTTTGCATAGAGGCTAGTGGAGAGTATATTGAAAAGATTTAATAAAAAAATATTTACCTATAGAACACTTCTTTTTATTTTCGCAAAACTTTCTGAGTGTCCCACGTACAGTCTTATAAAAATGACACCGATGCAGAATGATTACATTAGTTATCCGAAGAACTAATATGAAAAGTAAATCTGACTGTGAATTAATATAAATAATCAATAGTCAAAGTTTGTGAAAAAGAAACTGAAAAGAACAAGTGTTAGTCAACATACAATCCAGATGTAAAAGCAATCTTGAACACAATATATGAACTGGAACAAGAATACAATAAATACAAAACGAATATAATCTAGTTATTTATTTCCATTAAGCCTGCAACAAGATTGCTTTTAATCTGACTATCACCCTCAAATCACATCACAATTCACACTGTAGCTTCGTCACACCTGTAGCGACACACCTGCCGAAATTACGTCGCCGCAAGCCGGACTGGTGGATCCGGGCCTCTGCCTAAAGCTCTCCAGTACACATTGAAGTATTTGGTTGCTGATTCACCACGTCGAGAGTTCTTATACAGGGTGGCTGGCATTTACTGAATCCACGGAAACAAGTTGCTCCTACCACCCTGTATAAAATAAAAAGAAGGCGGTTGTTGTCGAACTACCGCTAGACAGAGTTTTCGCGTACGCTAAAACGACATAGACGCGGCATAATAGGGCTTCTTTTATTCCTGCTGAGTAGGCGGCGCACGCCGACCTCACGACACGTATTTTCCGCAAATGTGTCGTTACACTTAAACCCGAAAGCATTAATTTATATACATTTCTGTTGTACAAGCTGATTAAATATTCCAGAAGACAAGCAAGACTCCCACTCATATTAAAAATTATATCATATTTAAAGTAAATAAATGATTTCTATTTCTATTATTTGTTAAACTTTCAAATCTAGTCTGAGTTAAATTATCATTTACTGCACGTATATTAAAAGCTAAAAAAGTACTTAACAACATAATGTTGCCTTTCCTTGGAAAGAAACATTTGTTCTCAAGTTAACACAAAATCTCACAGAAAATCTCAAACAATGTAGAGTTAGTATTGAAATAAAATAATGGTGTGTAACATACCATTTGGATGTTGGAACTGGTAGCCAGGACCGGCTGCACCGGCGCTGGGATGGTGGAGAAGGCGATGTGCGGCGCGGGAGGGTTGATGCCCTCGATCACTAGCTCCTTCGTCACTAGCGACTGTCGCAGCAGCGGCAGACTTTTCTGTTGTAGAAAAACAAAAAAAACATCCTTTAAAAATAGCAGCCGCAAGACCGAGTCTAAATATCCGCCTGGTTGCTGGCGGCACTAGCGTTGCCTAACACCATAACTGGCGAAATTTGTGTGTCTTACACACCTCTGGCTACCCTTCGAGTAATAGAGGCGTGATGTTATAATGACTTAAAAGGATTTGATTTATAAACTTATGTTGTAAGGAGTCGGTGAGAACCATATCAGGGGGGCATTCTGTAGTTCCTACCTACCCCCAATAGGAAGAAAGCGTGAGCAAATTATAATATGAAACGGAACGCAACGTTTAGTGACGTCAACGCCCCACTATTGATTTTTACACATTATTGATTTCCTTTCAACCAAGGACGAATGGAAACCCTCAAGACACGTAGACCTAGTAAAAACCAGATCACCTTCAACTATACTTCCATTTGACCGCACTCGCGCCGAAATATAAATTAAGCTGAGAGCACAATTCCAATAATAGTATAATGTTAAGTTCACTATGGAAATGATAAACTTAAAATTCAGAATGTTTAAATCAACAGTACACCGTTTCTCCGTATTTCTGTATCTATACTGTAATAATCGAAAAACCAGCAAGTTTCTTATTACAGCTTCACCTGAGGCCAGCAGCACCAAAAACACACCCAAATTTACAGATCATTGTTGAAGTTTACGTTCAAAATGTTTGATGGTACAAAAACAGCATAAGTTCCTTTTAATTGAACATGTTGAAATTAAATGTCTTCACTTCACTTTTCTTTGCCTATCGAACCCTAAGAAAGATGGCTTCTGCACCACAACGTGAAGAACTTGGGAATGGTACTTCACTAAAGACACACTTGGAGAGAAAACTTAAGAGCTAAGAGAGCTTTTCTGAACATAAGGTATCAGAGGCTGTGCTGACTTCCTGGCAGAGAGGAATCTGTCACTGAACAACAACCTCCTAATCTACAGAACTTTTCCAAAGCCTACTTGGTTCTAAATAAAAATCTTGTATTAACGGACTACATGGGCCCAAATTGTGTTAGATAATAAATTATCTTATAAACTATGTTAACTATGTTAGTATACTTATACTTAGAAAAACAAAACAAGATGAAAATATATCGACCACAGATAGTTTCATCAAGCTCCATGCAATACATGAAGCTTGACAAACCTACAGCATCCAGCTGTGCTATTCTACTAGCTACTCCAACATAAACATAATCCAAACAGTAGAAACCTCAATCCTTAAACACATAAAGTTACATGCTCTTGTTCGCGTATTTCCATTCTGTACAAGGCTAGAACGCAAGGGTATGAAACTAGTCGCATATAGATTGGAAATCACTTTTTAATCAAGGTCTTCCAATCTATACAAGAGTAGTACGCAAATACTCGTGTATACTTTGTAGTGGCCAAAGTAACTTAATTGTTACATAATACACATAGTGCTAGTCCGCATGCAAAATAATCCTGTATAGACGAGCGGCAGGCGAGTGCCACAAACGACATGGTTTGGGGAGGTTACGTTAGGTGAAAACTGTGACCTCCTACAGAAACGCCTAGATTCTGTTGACGAGCCCTGTCAGCGAAGTGCCCTGTCGAGCGTTGCTACTTCCCCTTCATTTTATCGTCAACCCCACACCTCTTCCGGCCTTTAAATCGATGTCGATACACGAAAATTCGAAAGTTAGGTTAGAATATTACAAAAAAATATTTCTCAAAAAGGGGGGTTTCCAAACTGGTCCTTCACAGGAGGGGCTCTACACCTCCCCCCTCCCTCCCTACCACCACTTAAATCGAAGCTCGGCAATCAGAAGTCCTACCAAATTCCTATGGCATTATGGCCTTGTATAAATTGGAAAGATGCACGTGTGCGTCTACTTTACAAACTATTTACAAGAAGTACGCAAAATTCGTGTATGCATTGTAATCACAAATTTAAAAATTGCATTACAAAGAATACGCGAGCTGATTCCTATGGTTGCGTTTTGACCATGTACAGAATGGAATTACGCCTCTTGTTCCGAGATGCAAAATCTGTAACCTGGATACCCGTCATTTCACTACCAGTACCTGCCACCATTAACCTGGGTCAAATAAATTTCTTATAGTTCTTTCTTACAAAACACTGCCCTGCTCATAGTCAATAGCCTGCCTGCAAAATAAGAGAACAAAAAAAACTTGTCAAATATGAAATTGATAAATTCAGCTTTTCCCACTTCTGTTATTTATTTCGTATTTCAAACTCCACTTGCTTCTGTTATTTTAGATTGTATATATTGAACTACATTTTCCAATGTATACAAAATTTTGAAAACAATGATTGATGATCCAAAGAATACTCGAACTAACGTTTCTTTAGAGCAGGATCTATGCAGAAACAAACACCTTAAATTCATAATGAGAATGTAACTAACCTTCAAAAAGCCGATGAGGCATGGTTGTGGGCTTGCGTTGAGGAGGCGTTCCAGCCTGTCACAGAACTCCTCAGGTTCTACCTGAGCATCGATCAGCTCCTGGATCAGGTTTCGCACGTTCCTCTCTACAGAAGGTGGCTCCTTACTTGACAGGTCCAGCAGATTTGCCAAGAAGTTACGGCATTTTTCTTTGGTGTTGTCCGATGGTTTCTAATAAGAATGAGAAAAAGATTGAACTAGAAGAGATACCAGCAATATTATAATAAGCGTGTCCTTTTTTAACCGACTTCAAAAAAAGGAGGAAGTTTCTCAATTCGACCGTACATTTTTTTTGTTTTTTATGTGTGTTTGCGGATAACTTCGTCGTTTATGAACCGATTTAGATGATTCTTTTTTTTTTTGGAAAGGAGATATCCCCATGGTACCACCATGATAACGAAACCAGGATCTGATGATAACATCCTAGAGAAGTCAATGGGAGCCTTCGAAAATTATAGTAGCGACTAGTGCGTTTATTTTTTTTTTCATGAATTATCTTAAAGCACTACTATTTAATGAAGGTTTAAGTTGCTCTGATGATGAAGCCGAAAGACAGTCGAGGGAACTCCTCAACGACTTACAGCAATTACCCGGTGTTTGGACTTTATAATTAGTGCGAGGTAGATACCATAACTAAAAAGTTAAAAAACAAAACTTTTTACAAAAAAAAACCGGCTTCCTTAAAAACACGACAAAGTGAAAAATAACTTTAATTTCGGAAGTCAATGGCAAAAAACTTAAATACAGATTCTAAGACACCGACTTCCGAAAATAAAGTTATTTTTACTTTGTAGTGTTTTTAAGGAAGTCGGTATTTATTTGTAAAAAAGTTTTTTTTTAAATAATATGTCTGCAGTGCTTCCAAAGTAGAACCCGAAACTGAATTCTGCAAGTCTCACTTCACACAAGTGACTCGGGTTAATTAAAAAAATTGCAATCCATATCGAACTGATGCAACTTTTTTTTACAAATACAAATTAACATATTTATAGGATATTGAACAAGATTCCAATGCACTGTGTCCACTCGCAACCCACTAACTTGTAAGGTGTGTCTACAGGTGATACAACAGCCATTACTAACAACTCCTACAAGTGGTTGCAACAATCACTGCAAGTTTATGTTATCACTAGCAAAACCGTAACCACAGATATAAATCACAGAGCATGTTTTATTAAATAATGTTGAAGTTTCAATTGGCAATTATATGCTATTCACTTGATTGTAGTTAGGAATGCTATTTATGATCATAGCCATGAATAAAAAACTTGAAAAGTACAAAAAGTTGTTCATGATTGAAGCCGCCTTCGATATTTACCACCATCCCTGCAGATTCCGACATTTTTAAACAATTCCCACTATATTACTGTAATACTCTATTCGATAAAAAATCTCCATCGTTGGACGTATTTCAAATCAATAAGTTCATTCTGGCGCCTGCGTTATTACAGCCATCTGTCAAGTTTGTTCTTTCACGTGACGTATTGATTGTTCTGTTCCAATTCCCGTGTGCAAAACATATAATTGTGCTAAAAGTAACTTTTTATTTATCTAATGTAATTAATGAAAGATGAATGGTTAAATAAATAGCTCAAAATAATACTATACGTTATCAATTTAAAAAGTACGATTCCGAAAACATTAACATTAATGACTCTGTTATCAGATTTATAGTGCGCCGAATGCACTTGGGAATAGTTGGGAACGTTATCAAAATAGACATAGGCTCCGCGGGACGCATGCGTAAGGCCGCCGCGCCGCCCATGCCGCCACATTTTCTTTATTGTGATGCTTGATTTTGATATTTTGAAGTAAAACTTCAGCGGTGATTGGTTAATTAGACTAGAATTGAGAGCGAAATTTCTAAGATGCGTCTGATTACATTGGCGTTACGTTACGTGAAGGAGACCAAAGAAATAAGTCAAATCATTGAGGTGAACGCTCTAGGGTAGCCCGCGAAAATAATTGTTTGTACGTTAATTGCAATTTGCAGGTCATGGCCAGGTTGTATGTTGATTAAATAAATCATTAAAATCATCAATACAACCCTCTAATTTGTTTTAATTACTATTTCATGAAAAAATTATCACCTTAATTTCAAATAGGCAAATTCATATCTTTATTTGCATTCCATAATGAAGTTCTTTCAAATGGATTAAAGCTAATGTAAAATTACGGACCCTGTAAGGCACAGCAAAAACTATTACAACTAATTATAAAAAATAAAATAAGAAATAAATAACAAATAACCATTTTAAAATAATTATGTCAATAACATTAATTCGGTACATCTTTTATTATGAGACCAGTTATGCATGTCAGAAAGTATATATTTGTGCAGTATAATGTCTGTCTGTGTACATTTTTTTTTTGTCATGTATGTATTAGTTTATTGTGTAGTATGCTTTTTTGGTTAATATTTGCACGAGCTTATTTATAAATGTCGTGTCGTTGGTTTCATCTTTTATTGCATCTGGTGGTTTATTATATATTTTTATGCACATCACTTAAAGGCTCTTTGTTGTTTATTTAATATCGTGTTTACTTGTTCGTTAATATTTTGATTTGTTTGGCATGTGGTAAGCAGAGATATATCATCTGCGAATAGCACACATGGTTCATTCATTATTTTGGGAAGGTCATTAATGTAGATAATGAATAAGGGACATCCAATAACACGGCTCTGGGGTATTGATGCATTTATTATTTTCTTTTCGGACCTCACTTGGATTATTTGTTTGTGGTCGTGGTCAAAATATTCCATTTGCACTGCTCTCTATTTTTTAAGTAGGACGTAAATCGCTTATGTGCATTTCCACGAATTCCTATTCCGTATAGTTTTTCTAATAAAATATTAAAACTGCACTTTATCATATGCTTTGATCATATCTAAAAGAATACCAACCGCATATTTTTTATCATTTATAATATTAGTCACTTCTTGCATGTATGTATTTATAGACAGCTAGGGCTGTTGATCGATGTTTACGAAAACCGTTTTGACTTTCGTCAAAGATCTTTCGTAAAAACTATACACACGGTCACACATAGCCGTTTCGAAAAATTTTGAGGTCGTCTGTAGGAGAGCTATGGGTCGGTAATAATTGGGGTCAGTTTTCGAGTGTTGCTTAAATAATGGTTTTATAATTGCTTTTTTAAGTTGATCAGGAAAATTACCTTCTTCAAAGGACTGAGTTATTAGAACACAAAAGAGTACAGCAAGTTTATCTGCACATTGTCTAATTAACGATGGGGGTAGTTCATCTATTCCGTGACTTTATTGTTTTATAGAATTTGTATGATTCTATAATACGTTTCTTGACACTGTCAGGAGAGCCTAAACCGTTTAGGCGTGAAACGGTTACATTCAGATAGAATAAAAAATGCAGCACCACCGCAATTTTACCTTGACGTCGTGGTGGAGTTTGTCGGAGCTCACTATATCTGTGCCGGTAGAGTATACGGAATGTGCAATTGTCATGGTAATTTCGTCTGTCGGGACAGCTACTTTTAAATAACTATAGAACCTGTTTGCTTTAAAAGTCGGGTTTCATTATTAGAATAAAAGGTATCACATACATAATGTACGATATTATCTTTGCAAACAACTTGAATTAATGTTGTCTAATTTGGTAAGTTTAAATGTATACTCGCCTCGATAAGGCAAAGTAAGCGTTTTGAACATAGATATTTAGTATTGGCCTTTTTTTTTAAACTCATTATAATTATGTTTATCACAAATAATATGCTCTTCATTGGTAAACGCCTACTGCGATCGGCTGGACCGGTTAGCCTATTTTTTGTTGGAAATTGTTCGAATAATAGTCTGAATTAGGTTTTTATGGATAGAAATTTCCAATGAAGAGCTGATGATTCCAATTGAAAAGCTTCCCGGAAAATGATCAAAGGAGACGGGCATTTCTGGGCCAAAATGTAATAAGTGGAGAAATAGTTTAAAAAAAAGCTTATATTTTTCTATATGAAAATCTGAAAAATCAACTCAATTTACAATCTGGAAAATGAGAAATCCTAAAATTAAGTTAAGGTTCCCAAGTAAATGGAATATCGATTAAATTATAATCGAGTAACGTTCATACTATTTAAGAAGATGCCTTCACTAGATGATTAATTCAATTAAAATAATTAAATCTATTAGAAATAACATACTGCACAGCTTAAATCAATTAAATATTTATATAATTAACATAAATTGATCCACGTTTGTTAATCGATTAATGTATGTTTAGTCTGTGCTAACTCTGACATGACATGCATGACATAACGTTGACACTCACTCGTTTCATATTGTTTATTGCATGTGCGTATCGTGTTTCCACCCATAGTTTTATTGATGTTTCCTCAACCCCTGCTTTCATTCTACGGACTTCGGAGCTACCTTCTTGTATGACCCTTGCCTTGCTACCATACCCGACACGGAAAACTCCGCTTAAACGTTGGACTTGGACTTGTCATTTTGGATTCTACGAACAGCCTACCGATTGGAAAGCGACACCATGGATCGTTGTGTAAATTGTCGCATAGCGACTAATCGCTGTAATACAACAGATCGTCGAGATTTGGATGACGAAATGATATTAGCAGTAATTCGTCAATGGCGTACACCACAATCTGTAAGTACTTACTCACTTCTTGTTTACCTCACCAGCGTCTACCACGCTGGCTTGCAATCTTTACAATATTTTTTCCTTCACCATTATACTAACAAAATAATAATAAAAAATAAAAGGTCAGTGGGTCGTTTTAGGGGCAACATTCTTATTTCTAGTAGCACAATAACAACCTTAGGTACAATGAGTTATATGTACGTATAAAAAACAAACAAATAAGATCTCATATCAAACGTAAATAGTTGTTTGGTTGTTAGAGAGTAATTCACACTGACCTCAGTACTACATAGTATAAACTGTATCACGGTAGGACAGTATTCCTCGCTCTCCAATAATCACACATGTTATCAGTGAACATAATATTTGAGTTATTTAGCAGGTAGTTCGGTATTAATTAATATAATAAAGTATAGGTAAACATTTAAAAGGCCCATGTAGAAAGTAACTATCGGACCAAGATTTTTTAAAAGTACTTAATCATGTTATCTGTTATTAACCACTTTTTACATCTTTCAGGTAAAATGCAGTGACCATGTTTGCCAAGCTTGCTGGTAGTTGGATCAAAGACCACCTCTTGTTATGAAAATAATATGGTACCTTAGTTGGGCTAGGTACCAAGATAATATAGTACCACCTGCACAGTTTCTAGATGACAATTTAATCATAATTGAAGATAAATATTTTTTTTTACTAAAGAACATTTTTATTTTCTCTCCCTCACTCTAGAAATACCTATATAAATTATCATCTGCTTAGCCTTTCCCCAATTATATTGAGGTCGGCGTCCTGTCTAACCAGATGCAGCTGGGTACCAGTATTTTACACGGAGTGACTGCCTATCTGAGTTCCACAATCCAGTTACTGGGTAATATGATATCCCTTGGTAAGACTGGTTGTCAGACTGGGCTTCTGATGACCCGTAACGACTGTCTAAGATCTACGAAAGATAGCTGGGACCAACGCCTTAACATGCTTTCCGAGGCACGGAAGGGTCTTGGTATGTAAAGATGGTCACCCATCCACGGACGAACCGCGGCAAGCGTAGCTTAACCTGATCGGTTAACCCGTGCGGCTGTTATTACTTAACCACCAGCCCTTCTACAAATACTTATATAATGATTAAGAATAGAGAGAATAGTAAAGAATAGCACCACCCTATTTCTTCCTGTGGATGTCGTAAGAGGCGACTAAGGGACTTGGAATTGGCAACAGCGTTCTCTATGCATTTTGCGACCACACTGCGATCGCCAACCCGCCTGCTAAGCGTTGTGATTATGGCAAACCCCCCCGAATCGGGGAAGACTTATGACCAGCAGTGAACGTCTTTCGGGTGAAATGATGACGATGATGATCTGTATTTTAAAGAATGAGAATCGCACTTCAAAAATCAGCTGTTAAGTGTAGATTGTTACGTAACCTCACTTTTCCTAAATCTTATTCAACTCGGTTCTCAGATTGCCAAAACCTGCAAAATTTTCAGTGATTGTTTAATAATATAGTACCTATCAATAGACACCAATTTCATCTTTTTACATCCAGGCCCAAGATTGTATGAAAGCGTATCCGTCTCCTTTGGGAAACACTACGTTCGTTGCTTTTTTGCTAATATGAAGTTTTTGTATGAATTTAACCCATTTTGAATTTTTGGCAGGATGTCTGTCAGGTCAGTTAGTCTAATTAATTAATGTAACAAGTCAAATTACAAAGTAAACTTTTAAATCATAATAATTATTATTTCGTCGTTACTAAAACTTGCAGCGTTCTGCAATGAGTTCGAGCACGTTCGCACGGACCTAAAAATTTCGCGCACGGGATCTTCAACGTACTGCTAAGCGCCGACAATTGAAAACCTAGTGTTCGATAAAATCGTGCTGCGATATTTTTTGTCCGTGCTAACATGATGTTACGGTGAAACAGATCCTGCTATAGGTACACGATAATCACCAGCGAGTGTTCTTGAGTTCTTCAAGTAAGAACTGTTGAACTGTTGTTTCGACTGCGAGCCTAAGTTAGCGAGTCTCAACTTGAATAATACAATTTGCAATGGACGTGGTGCATAAGGTGAAGTTTAGATTAGCAATAAAACTTGCAGAAGTTGACTTCCGCAAACATGTCTTCCATTAAAAATGAATTTGCCTATATTATTAATACGGTAAAGTTTCCGCAAGTTTTGTAAGTAAGAATACTTGCGTGAGTAATAATGAGTATGAATGATGGATCAACACATGTGTAACGAATATACTTACAATATGCGTGGTGGAACTGGGCTGTTGTTGTAGCGGCGGGGGCGTCCCAACTACTACACTGGGGGCGGATGCGACCACGGGCGCTGCGATCGGCGGAGCCGGCATCTGCCCGGGCATGGGCCCCGGCGCCGCCACGCTCGTGGACACCGTAGCCACGCCAGGGTGCTGCATGAATAGAGGCCGCCTACTTAATACGCCACAACGTTACACAACTACGCATGCTAAGCAGGCCGTCACGAATGCGCTAAGCGTTCATTCTCAAGCAGTGGCAGGATAGGGATAAATCAGGATGTTTTAATGTTTGGCGCAAAACATTTTGTTACTTTTCTCCATAATCATTTTAACGAATGTTTTTCTATGAAATAGCCAAAGTACTACAATTAATAAGTACGAATACAAAATATTCAGACTTAAGGTCATAGCAAACAATTAAAAACAATATCGGAATAAAAGCATTATAAAATTAATAGCCGCAGCAAAAACCGCAAGCGAGCGAAAGTAAGGCACGAATAGGTCGCGCTGGTCGCCCGGCTGTCATGTTTGCGCCTAACACTAGAACTAAAGAGTTCATAGGTAATTAGTATTAGATTATACACAATCATGACGAGTTCCATTAGATTCTTACCTTGTTAAAAACCTTAGAGCATGCACCTCCACCATTTATGTTATATGCATGATTGAGACTGAAATTGGACAAACAAATGCAAACACCTCTCCCCTGTCAAGAGGTGCTAAGTGAGTGCCGGGCATTGTCCAATTTCTATGAGAGCGCGGGGTGAGTAGCGGAGTGGCTGTGCCTACTTACTGCCGGCACGGTCGATAGCCGGATGGTCTGAGGCTGCGGCGCCGTGAGAGTGCTGGCCGCGGGCGCGGGGCCCACCCTCAGGAGCTGGTATTGACCATTCTCAGTCTTTAACAACAAATGACCCTGCTGCCCCGGTTGTAGACTCTGCAGAGTTTGCAGCGTTATCTAAAAATGATAGCCTAGTTTCAATTTTATTCAAAGCCAGTTCAAATTTCTTTATTAAAATACAAAAATTAGCTTTCGTTCCAATATATCAGTTTGATTGATTTGTTTGATGAAAGCAGGTCATTTGTTAGATTTAACACATTTAGTGGATTTAGTTATTGACATTTTGTTTGTATAAATTATAACACCGAGTATGGGATCACTGGAATTATGGGGTTAGCATGGTGGAAGCTTGTGTCTACCACAGTCATTACTAAATTAAAGCCCATTTAGCACAGAGAAATTACATGGCACACTTTGGTACATTTAGATTGTTTCGTATCAAGCATTGCAAGCCAACATTCCACTGCTCAGCATCATTACTGGATGAAGTAATGGTTCACAGAGCTAATGGAACACTGGGGGACTTCATATCAATGAGTATCAAACATACTCGCTTGAGTTTATGTACTAAATAAAGGCACTTGAAGCACCTCAACTGCTTACATTTTAGGGCCAATGATTGTATTTACACTGAAATTTGGAAGACATTAATTTATTAATCCCAAGCTTTAGAGTTATATTTGCTCATAGTGCAACAACATTTAATTGGTCTCTGCAAATTTACTATTATTTTAATACTTTACATAAGTTTTCACAGTTTGTATTATGATGACTGATATGAAACTTTGCAGATCACAACAAATACATCAAGATAACTTGTAGTAGAGTCAATGAAATAAGAAATGCTGACATATAGAAAATTGTATATTGTTTCATTTTGTGTTTACACAATCAATAAATTGGGTTTTAGATGGAGTTTCGATTTGCTAATCCTAATACTTTTGTGCCTCTAAATACAATTAATATAATATTGTTTACATGTAGTTATTGTGTTTTAAATATTGTGTTTTCCAATATTATTGTTCAGGTTGTAATTTGTCCAATATCTAAGTAATTAAACTCAATACTTGAATTATAACGTTTTTACTAATGACATTAAATATTATTACAATCCTTTATGGTTAAATGACAGAAACATGAATAATGATAGATGTGAAAATTACTATTAAAATGGTTTGTGTTTAAAATCTTCATTGACTCAACTATTGCAAACACTGAATTGATAGACCATACATGCAACATGAAATATGTAGGAAAATGTATTTAATACTTAATGATAATATGTGTGTAATAGCTCAACTTAAGAGTGGGTGTCAATGATAGTAATGATAACAAAACAATCAGCAAGTAGGTTTTACAGGCTTAGGATTACAGGTCATTAAGGTTGCTGATCATTTAGAATGAATGTCAATTGAAAGTGAAGTATGCAAAGAGCCCAGAGTGACATTAATATTGCTGCTTTATAGGCATTTTGTAGACAAAGCATGTGTATAAACAGAACAGTGATAGTTAATAGTGCAAGTTGAGACTGACAGAACATTGCAACAGACATATAAACAAACCTGGTATAGCAGACGTGTCTATACTCTGTGACTCTTGGTATGGAACAACAGTTAAAATCTAGTGGTACTTACGGTGTGCGGAAGTTACACTCATCACAAAAATCAGAATAGAGAGGATCCTAGGTGGTGACGTCAGATTCACATCCCACATTCACAAGTGTGTTCCGTCAGCCTCAAAATGTCTGTACAAGAGTTACTGAATGAGCTTGGTTATTAAAATGTGAAGATACTGAGCAAAATATCTGTACACTTTTGACAGACTCGGAACTTACTGGAGCAGTCGCTCTCGTACCAACAACTTGAGGCGTACCAATCACCACTCTGGGCGATACTGTTGCTACTGACTTCTGAGCAGCCACTGCGGGCGCTCCAGGTCTCATGTTTAATATTTGGACATTGGGGATGATAGTAGGCTGCGCGGAGCCTAAGTTCTGTGTGGTCACTACTACGTTCTGCCCTCCAGGCTTGTTCAGTGTCATCACATTAGGTATTGAAGCAGGCATGCTAGAGTTCACAGTCATTGGGACAGTCACCATTCCAGGCTGCATACCCACTTGGCCAGTATTAGAGCCCTGCTTAATGACGAGAGGAGGCTGCATGGCGATAGATTTGTTGCCCTGCTGTGGTAACACGCCGCCGGCTGACACCGCGTGTAATATCTGGCTCTGCGACGGCTGTGCGATGACACCGCTCGCCAGCGATTGTACTGGTAGTGTTACGCCGCCGTGGGGGTTAGCCAGATGTTGCGCTTGCGTATATATCACCTTCAATGTCTCATTAGATAGAGGAGCACCACCACTCAACGACAGAGATGTAAATGTTGGTTGGGTTGATGCTTGCACATTATTGAAAGAGGCACTCGAGTTCGATGAAACAATATTTGATTGGATGCTGTTCACTATTCCACCAGAATTGATTTGGTCCGTAATATATTTCTGTCCACTAATAAAAGACCCCGCGTTTGAAGTTAAATTACAATTTTGAGAGGGAATAACATTCACGAAATTGTTATGTGAAGATGCCGACGGAACGGACGTGACTAACTGATTTTCTAATGAGCCCACAATCGCGTTAACGGCGTTCTCATCAACGTTTGTGGACAAAGCTTGCTCTAAAAACTCGGCTGACGCCATTTTATACAAATCATCGGATATGGTTAGCGTTGGGAATAAACCGGACTAGTCGGTAAAATCCGGTTTATTGATTGTTTACTATGTGTACCAACCGTACCAACATCTAAAATTGAATGTAATGGTAGTATTGGAAAACATTCAGAAATCATCTCTGTTTAATTTTAAAAGCCTGAGATGAATAGCATGTAAAGATAGAATCTAAATAGACATACTTAAAAAAACTAGAAACTAAACTGAAACTTTATAAGTAGTACTACTTTTTCACCTTTAATGTACCTATTCTATAGGTGGTAACTTACTATACTAAAGGTACCGTACCACCACTAGTGCTAATAAATAGTACTTTTGCCGGCCCGCCTATGGTCACGTAGACACGTACTCGTGAAAAAGGCATACTTAGTACTCGCCCACCACCACCATAGCACATCAATCTACCTCACAGATTCTTGAATAAATAGATCGCACGTCACCATGTTTCTGTTCACTCAAATCAAATCTCAAATATTTTGTGCATTCCTTAATGTATACAGGTGGTGGGTATAAATATAAACAATTTTAGACCCTGTCGGGCCCAGCAATATTTTAAATTCTATTATATTATATTATATTTCTATTCTATTCTGTTTATTTTTGACTGGTGCGGGAGGGGCCGGATTTGGCGGACAGCCAGTTCGGTTTCCGCAAGGGGAGCTCTACGGGGAACGCCATCACGCGCGTGCGAGTCCTCACGACGGGGGATGCAGTGGGGTGGGGTCGTCTTGGCGGTGTCTCTAGACAGTGGCGGCGCTAGGCGTCGGCGATATCGGCCACCGCCGACGGCCTCGCGCCTGAGTGGGCGTCGTAAAAAGTTTTACAAGTTACCTATTCATTTTCGTTTCGCCAATCATCCTTGCTACCTAAGCCGACCCGAACTTGATGTCGCCTCCTATTCCTATCCTTTTGCTGTGCCTAACAGGGTTCATAATGATCTAAATTAGGGTTACTCAAACTTCTGGCTCCACGTACCCCATTCAAGTTTCCAGATAACAACGAACCCCCCCCCCCCCCCCCCCAACAATAAAAGAATAAGATTGTATTTAGAATAAAATAATGTTTATTAATTGAATAAAAGGTCACGCGCACCGTGTCACGCCACGAGCGAGCGACAGTCGCGCGCGCGCCTTTATGCTTTCCGCATGCGCCTGCCAGTCACCCACCCGCCATTACGTAAATTTTGTCGCGAACCCCCTACCGTCGCATGACGAACTCTTTGGGGTTCGCGAACCCCACTTTGAGTAACCCTGATCTAAATTATATAATTACCACCTAAGTTCACATTATAGTAAAGCAATAAACATATTGAGTATTAAGTGGTCTAGCGCCGCCACTGTCTCTAGACATCGCCAATCCCTTTAACACCCTGCCCTGGAGTTGCATCAGGGAGGCACTCCGGTATCACCAACCTACCTCTGTTGTGTGGTAGAGGATTACCTGACGGATAGGGCCGTCATCTACCCCGGTGACCATGGAGACTGGAACCGGCGATAGATCTCGTGCGGTGTCCCATAGGGATCTGTCGTAGGGCCGCATCTGTGAGACATCGGGTACGACTGGGTGCTGCGTGCCGACCTTCCTAGCGGCGTCAGTGGAGTTTGCTACGCTGACAACACGCTGGTCCTGGCGCAGGAGAGGTCGCACGAGGCGGCGGCCGATGACACGCGGGGTTGCGACAATGGTCGAAAGGATCCGGCAATTGGGACTCGAGGTGACCTTGCACAAGGCTGAGGCCATGGGTTTTCATGGTCCTCGGAACGCACCACCTGCGGGTTCCCAACTCACGGTGGGAGGGGTTCACATCGGCATCGAGTCAACGATGAAGTACCTAGGACTTGTCCTCGACAGCTGGTGGAACTTCGTCGAACACTTCCGACGTTTGGCTCCCAGACTAGAGCGGGCTGGGGCTGCTTTGAAGCGGCTCCTGCCCAATCTGGGGGGTCCAAATGCCTCCTGCCAGAGGCTCTACACGGGGATTGTGCGGTCCATGGCCCTCTACTGGGCACCGGTGTGGGCGCCCTTATTGAGGCTGCGCCCAGCGCGCCGGTTGAGTGCGGCCCAGAGGGTCATGCACATCCGGCTAGTCCGGGGATACCGCACGGTCTCCTGCGGCGGCGAACGTCCTTGCTGGAGTGCCGCCATGGGATCTGGAGGCAAAAGTCCTCGCGCACATGTGGGAGTGGCGCGAGGAGGCGAAACGCCGGGGCAAAATTCCGTTGCCGCGACAAATCGCGGCATGATGGATAGAGCTCCGGTGTGATCTCATGGCGACATGGCGTATGGCGGCATGGGTACGATTGTCGCAATCCAGCGCTGGGCACGCTACAATTGCGGTGGTAAGTCCCCTCTTTGAGGAGTGGAGAGAGAAGCGCCACGGCATCCTCACCTTCCGCCTGACGCAGGTCCTCACCGGGCATAGGTGCTTTGGTGGGTTCCTGTTCAGGATAAAGCGGGAGGAAACGCCCGGGTGTTTCCATTGCAAGGATCGTCTGGAGGACACGGCGGAGCATATGGTGGAGGTGTGCCCTGCCTGGGCGGAGCACCGTCGTGTCCTCGTGGAGGCGATCGGCGGCGGCGAGCTTTCGCATTCGGCTCTAGTGCGAGCCATTGTACAGAGCGAGAGGGCATGGGAAGCCGTCACCTCCTTCTGCAAAGCAGTAATGCTCGCGAAGGAGGAGGCTAGGTGCGTGAGGGAGTGGCAGTCTCTGCGCCCTCACGTCCCTAGCCGCCGCAGGAGGAGACGCCCCGGGCGTCGGGAGTAGATAGCGGACTCCCGGCCACCGTAGGCACTTGCGGGTGGCGAGCAATGGGTAGCTCGCCGCCCGGTAAGGACTAGGCTCGGGTCGACGGCGCGTAGTGTTGAAGAGATGTCAGCGATACTGAAGGGGTCTGCTAGGACCGATGCCTGCCAGGGTCGCGAGATTCATTCGAAAGAGTTACCGTGACCCTGGCATATGGGCAACTGAAGGAACACGGGTGGGTTTTAGTCAGTAAAAGTCTGAGACGCCCTTCCGCTCCACCCTAGAGCGGGAGACGTCATTTGATGATTTCCCACCCACAAAAAAAAGAGTGCTTTTAATTTTAAAAATTCAAATATTATTTCTTTATGATGACGCATGACGTGGTTTGAAAGTTGATATTTTGTCTCATGGAAAATGGAGATGGAATGATCTAGTTGACTCGTGCTCTGGGTAAGTACGTTCTCTAACGTATGATACGTAAACATTATTAACAGGATGTTTCATAATTTTAATGCATCATTTATTTTTCTTAGTACCTATTATCTTAATTAATGGTAACAATCTTTTATCACGCCTAGAGGTATATTATGTAAGGTACATTGAGAGGACAACCTTTGTAAGACAACTAAAATGTCACGGTGTATAGTCATAATGTTGGTCTGTATTTATGTATTTATTTCACTTTTATCATCCAGGCGAAAGGCTACATTCGCATGTTCAAGGAATGTCGTACGAGAAATCGAGAAATTTTAAAAGCAATATGACTTCGTTTTTACACGCTTTAAATTAGCTTCACTTGTATGTTTGTTTGTAACCGACTCCTTATAGCGCGATTTTGACCCACTTTAAACGACCAGATTTCATTCAAACTTTGCACACCTGTTAAGGACCGATGACAATGCAATAATTTCATAAATTTGAGCCATTATCCTTGCCAGGGTTACCAGGACAGCAAAAAAAACTGTCTTCGAAAACTACGCTGACATACGTCACAAACTACGCTGACATACGTCTCAAAATTCGAAACACCCTACAAAATAGAAAATAAATAATAGTTTAAAAAAACTAAAAAACACGCTTCCATAGAAAACCAAACTAAAAAGTAGAAAATAATGGAAAAAAAGCGTGGGGTGCCTGATCAATAAAAAAATACCTTAAAAAGCACCCCACGCTTTTTTTCCATTATTTTCTACTTTTTAGTTTAGTTTTCTATGGAAGCGTGTTTTTTAGTTTTTTTTAAGTATTATTTTTTTATTTATTAGGTACATCTTTATTATCTACACTAATATTATAAAAATGAAGAGTTTGTTTGTTTTGTTGAACGCGCTAATTTCAGGAACTACTGGTTGGAATTGAAAATATCTTTTAGTGTTGGGTAGCCCTCATTTATTGAGAAAAGCTATAGGTTATTATAACATCACGCTACGAGTAATAGGAGCGGAGCACCAATGAGTAGTGTTGCAAAAACGTGAAATATTAAATTTATTCCTCTTGAGAGCTTCCGTTCCATGCGCTGCTTAAACGGTTATAGTAACGCAACAATAATTTACAACGGAATTATTCCACTAAAAACATCTAAAAAAATAGTCCGCGATAGCATGTCTATCTTGTAAGGTTGGCTTACTACAACGTTTCATTGTTTCGTGTTTAATTGTAATCAAATCCAAATATTATAAAACTGAAGAGTTCGTTTGGTTGAACGTACTAATCTCAGGAACTGCGTTAAGTGACCGATAGTCCATTTATTGAGGAAGGCTAACATCACGCTAGGATCTTTAGGAGCCGAGCAAAAAGAAAATAAGTGACGAATACAGGGCCGGATTTAGAGGTTTGGAGGCCCAAGGACAACAAAGGAGTGAAGGCGCCTAATAATTTTCCAAATTGATGTATCAATTTTTTGATACAATTAAAAAATTATAGTATAACAAAACTAAAAAAAACGCTTCCATTGAAAACCAAACTAAAAAGTACAAAATAATGGAAAAAAAAGCGTGGGGTGCTTTTTAAGGTATTTTTTTATTGATATCAGGCACCCCAAGCTTATTTCCATTATTTTGTACTTTTTAGTTTGGTTTTCAATAGAAGCGTGTTTTTTAGTTTTTTAAAGTTAAATTTCGATTTGTCAATTTTCAATAATTTTTTTTTTTGTGTATTTGTAATAATTCTAACGGTGACATGTTTTATTTTTTTAAAATTAATATAATAATTCTAACTCTGATAAAATTTGGAATTTAATTTGTTATTTAATTATTTGATATAAGTTAATAGATAGCTTCTAAATATATATATTTTTGTTTATAAATTTTTGCGTGCCTATTTCCAAGCAGAATGTACATGGCTCACTTTTATTTACTCCACCTGTGTTTTAATTTAACCTACATTCGTTGCAAATAAATGATTCGATTGATTGATTGATTAAACTATTATTTCTTTTCTATTTTGTAGGGTGTTTCAAATTTTGAGACGTATGTCAGCGTAGTTTGTGACGTATGTCAGCGTAGTTTTCGAAGATAGTTTTTTTTTGCTGTCCTGGTAACCCTGGCAAGGATAATGGCACAAATTTATGAAATTATTGCATTGTCATCGGTCCTTGACAGGTGTACAAAGTTTGAATGAAATCTGGTCGTTTAAAGTGGGTCAAAATCGCGCTATAAGGAGTCGGTTACAAACAAACATACAAAGATACAAGTGAAGCTAATATAAAGCGTGTAAAAAATTGATTGTGTTTCAATAATTTATTACAAGACAAATTAAATTTTATTAAGAAACATTTGTGGGTATTGTAAAGTACAAGAATCCAGCTCCCGAAGTAAATCACTGTCAATGCTTAGTAAGGATAGCTTTGATAGGCGGTTTTGTCTCATCGTAGTTCGAAGTCTATTTTTTATTTTTCAAAATGAGCGCTCGGCAGTGCAATTTGACACCATCAAATCCAAATACATCCGCAGTGTGATTTCAATGTTCGGGAATGTAGCCTTGAAGTTTTCGTTCTGGAGTATTTGATAATAAAACAGTTCTTTAAATTGGTATTTTTGATAGTCCTTTTTATACAAATCTATCAACGATACAAATTGCACCAACTCGTTACGAAGACTAGGTTCTAAATCATTTTTGTAATTTTTTTCCAATTCTTCTGCTGCAGCATACAACTTTTCATTGTCCATCTCCTCTAAGTTATTGAGAAATCTAAATCTTGAACGAACAGCATTGTATGCATGCAACCTTTCAGTGAGAGAGACACATAGCTGGTCGATTACTGGAATAAAACCTGACACTCTAAATTTCTCTTTTGGTGACACGTTAACATCTTGCGCTTGCATGTAACCGAGCGGATTCAACCTCACATTCCTTGTTCTTGTTGTAATGCAGAATTGTGCATATTCGTCAGTATTTGATATTTTTTTGGCTGCTTCTTCGTACTTATCAAACTCGTCCCTTTTGGATTGGACGAAAAATTGCAATGATTCCAATCTACGCATTGCAGATTCAAGAATCATTTTAGGGTCTTGCAGCATCTTGTTTGTAGCATTCCAATATATCGTTCCAAAAGATGGCAAATAGAGCGGTTTTGAGACCATTCATCTTCTCTAAAAGGTTTGTTGCTTCATTTCTGACGATGTCTTTTTGCTCCTTATCAGAAGATATGCTGGTTAGAGCTTCTTTGATTTCCGAATATCCGTTGACAATGGCTTTCATAGCGTCTGCTCGACAAGACCAGCGAGTATCACTAAGCTTTTTCAAGACGTAAAACTGACTGTTCTTTTTTTTTTCAATAATTTTTCATTCAAAATTCGGTATCGTTCGGTTTGTGCCTATTGGTAAGCATTACCCCATTCCGTCACGGGCGTACAGTTTAACCGAGTAATTATGGAAAATGGTACACATTTAACAGGGCTGTGTGATATATTGGTGTTTGATAGATTGACGTGAACGAATATGGTTAAATTGTTTTTTAATATTTAACAACAATATAATTAAATAATAAGAATATATCATTCGTAGTAGTTAGTAGTAATATGTTTCTTTTTTTAAATTCTCATTGTGGGGTCCCTCACTTGTGGAG
Organism: Aporophyla nigra; assembly: GCA_947507805.1. Lineage (NCBI taxonomy): Eukaryota > Metazoa > Arthropoda > Insecta > Lepidoptera > Noctuidae > Aporophyla > Aporophyla nigra. The sequence continues at coordinate 1,816,540 of OX382291.1, read as the reverse complement.
GCCCGGGGCTGTAGCCCCGGTTGCCCTCCCCCAAATCCGGCTCTGGACGAATACGAAGACCTCGCACGGGCAGGCGATTCGATGCGACGGGATGGGTCGAGGGAGCAAGAAATTTAACGCGGACGAAGTTGCGAGCAAAAGCTAGTTAAAAATAAGAAAGAGAGACAAATCATTTAAAATTTATAAAAAACTTGATGCTGCAGGTGGTCGGCAATTGTGATAGACTTTCTATTCACGTCCCGAGCTCCAAGATACAGATTAACTGTTCAGTTTGGGGATCACTGACAAACAACATATTGTTATCCAGTAGATGTCGTCTCAACTTGGTGTTCGACTATGAACACGCTTACTGGTAGGGGAGCCCCAGATGGTTTTGAGTAAATTCGGCATGATGAAAGAATATCGAAAATATATTTAAAACTTTCAGATTGTTGTCCTGTGGTTAGGAGTACACTTTCAGATTACGAAAACAGACAAAAAAAAAAACGTAACGTGATCTTTAGAGTCTTTATTTTTTTAGGATCGTAGCCCAACCCTTAATGACTTGAGTAGGCAAATCTGTTGATGTAACTGTGGGCTTTCCCTAAATTTGACGAATTTGAAAACTCAGATTTGGACAATTTTTAGAATGATGGACGAGATTGGAGAATATTCAGGGCGACTAAAAGTTATTCTGTGATTTAGTGAATTCTGATAGTGAATATAAATGTCTAACGGATTGATGGATACTACTGGCTAACAACGAGACTTCGACTGAGTTTAATACTTTAAGAAAGTACCCAAACGTGGTCATTATTGTAAAATGTACAATAATGACCACGTTATAATAAAAATTAAACAGCTATGATTGCTATTTTAATTTGAAGCTGACCATTTGGTGAAAATTTTTCTGTTTACAGATATTTGAAAATATAAAACACTAGAATGTAACGATCAAAAGTGTAACAATATTAAAACATCGGAAACACCGTTGTTAAAAACAGGCTTGAATACTTAATCATTTCAAAACTTTAGTGTGTCTAAACAAATCAATGGAAAAACATCCTCATCTTATGGCTTATCCTACGAGCTATCATTAATTAAAAATTCAGAGGTACTCGTCAATTATTTGACAAAACTTTTCAAATTATTCTCGGTGTTTTCTGATCATACCGAACCTACTTAACTATCAAGTTTCGCCCGGCATAATTATGTTTACTAAGAAACCCTCTAAGCTTCCTTAACCATACGGTATTACTTGGACAGTAAAATATTTAATATTTCTATATTCTTTAGACCTCGGCGATAGAAGACTTAGTTTTGTACAATCGTTGACGCCGCTGTCAACGCATTTTTGTGCATTTAGAGATAGGTATCTACTACAAACAATCGTTATTCTTCAACGAGACATAGGAAACTTCTAACTTTTCTGCAACGATGTCACATTGACTAGCGAAGAAGACCAACTGACTGGAGAAGTGGTGAAGGTAGTTTGAGTAAAGGCATTATTTTTCACTATTTTGATTGCTGTTTCTTAGAAAGAACTATTTCTGAGAAAGAAATTTTTGTTCACTTACCGATGCATCAGATGGGCCCAGCAGATTTGGCCCCAAGTCGAGCATAGTCGACCCTGCCACAGGCGTTATTGGTTGCACATCGAGCAGACTTGACCCCCAATCTAGCAAACCTGACTGAAGATAAGGCAGCCCAGACCCCAGATAGGGAATGGTTGGATTCTCGTAGGATGGCTCTGATGTCAGATATGGTAGTAGACGATGGGTATAACTTTGTCCGGAGCTAGATAATTCCCAGTGAGTCTGTGGCAACCCCCAAAGAACCTGCGGTGACTCTTCTATCCGCGGTGCTTCCCCAGTTTGCTGGACATGTTCATTGGCTGCTGAATCCCTTTTCGTGCAGTTTTGTTGAAAATACATTATCTGCAAAAAAATATTTTACATACTCATATAAGTAAATTCGGTTTAACATAAGATAACACCACGCCTCGTTTTCCCGAAGCGTTGGGCTTTTGTGTGGCATCTTTGCTGTCGCGTAGTCGGATAACTCAAAACAAAAACAAACTTTATATGTTTGAACTATAAGTTTGCTTTCCGTTAAGCCATTCTTTATATTTTTGAAAACTTGATCTAGTTCTCAAGCTATAAATGATTGTAATGTGTTTGAATGGGTCAAGCAAACCATTAAAATATTTTGTCCTGTCCCACAGGTATTCAACAGTAAAAAATCACAGAATAAAAATAATGTATGTAGGTACATAAGGTTTGGATTGTTGTGGATATGTCTTTTCGAGTACGTCCCATCCACCCTGGTCGTCCCGCCCCGTTAACGGGACAGTTGGGAAAAATTGTTACATCGACTCCGGTAGTGCCGACCCCGTCGTTTAACGGGGTGGATGGCACCAATCAAGTATCATCTACCCCGGTGTGTTTTTAAAGAGGCGCTTAGCTCAGATTGAGTAGCATACGCGCCGGTAGTGTAAAACTGGAATAATAGGAGAATATTTGTGCTGACCAAAAAATTACGTCTTATAAATAAAAAGGTATGAAATGCAAACATGTCTTATTACCAGACCGAAATCCACGAGGACAAAGCTGCAGTAATAAAAACCAGAATATTGTGGAATTACATAGCGACGCCTCCTATTATATCTCGCAACAAGTTCAAAATTTATCGGAATCCAGTCGTCCCGCTCCGGGACGAACGGGGTGGATGGGATGTACCCATCTTTTCCTTTGTGTTTCTCCCAATTTGCTTTTTTCCGATCCAACCTGAGACACAGGCAACAAAAAAAAATCAAAAAAAATTGACCTATTCTTTTTTTAGTTTTTGCGAGACTAACGTAAGGTTTTTTTGTCGTTGTTGAACTTGAGAGGCCATCACTCATTAACATTATAAACGCACCGCTCCTGCACCGTAACCACTTCGACACTTGCTTGTTGCTCTACACATGTAAGCAAGGCGCACAGTGTAGCGAAATTGAAGTTTCAATTGTGGTCTTGGAATGGGAAAGTAAGCGTAAGATTTTTAAGTCTAAAATGAAATGGTGTCAATCCCACCAAATCAGATCAAATTAAAATGGACATCATAGCTAGTAATAATAATTCTAAAACCTTTTCACAATTTTGGAAGATGGTAAATAAACCAAATGTTAAGCCTGGCCGCCCAACTCAGGTGGCAGGTGTTTCTGAGCCCAAGAAAATTGCAGAATTATTTAAAACCCATTTCCTAGTTGTACCTTCATTTAAACAGGTACCACTGTCTGATGTGTTTGATGCTGAGGCCGGTCAGGTCCCGGAAAATCTTATCAGGGTCTCGGCCAAGGAAGTAAGAAAGGTTATCCAGTGTATGAGTAGGGGTAAATCCTCGGATCATGACGGCCTCAGTGTCGAGCACCTCAGGCATGCAGGTTCGCATCTACCAAGGGTCTTGTCTATGTTCTATTCACCGTGTATTTCGCATTCATACTCACCGCCAGAATTTCTAAAAACAATTGTAGTGCCAGTAATAAAAAAACAAGACGGGTGACATAACTGACAAAAATAATTAAGTTCTGGTTTAGGCCGGGTCTATCCACCGATACTGCCATACTTTGCCTTAAGCACACAGTGAGATATTAAATGGATAGAAAGACTCCAGTTTATGCCTGTTTCTTAGACCTGAGCCGGGCGTTTGACATGTTTTGTTACGATGTCCTGTGGAAGAAGTTACACGATGCCAATGTGCCTAAAGTTATGTTCTGTCCTGGAGTATTGGTACGATAGGTAGATTAACCATGTAAAATGGAACGGGGCGCTATTGGACCCATATACGTTGAGATGCGGGGTGAGACAGGGGATATATCTTCTCCGCTTCTGTTCAACCTGTATGTAAATAATCTGATAGATAGACTCAGCGGTAAGCCTGTCGGATGCCATGTTGATGGAGTTAATATAAATAACATCAGTTATGCTGATGACATGGTACTGCTGGCTTCATCTATCAGAGCTTTCAGAGAACTGCTGCAAATGTGTGAGACGTATGCTACCAGCCATGGCTTGCAGTATAACGTGAAAAAGAAATAACGAGTTCTTGGATTTGCTCCTAGATGCAGAAGATTGAGTGTGATACCATATGTAATACTGTGTAAGACTGTACTTCGAAGAGTCCGTGTATTTAAATATCTGGGGCATATAGTCACGGACTCTTTGAACGACGAAACTGACATGGATAAGAAACGCAGAGCGTTGACGGTCAGGGATAATATACTGGCCCGCAGGTTTGCCGCTGCACAAGAGAGGTGAACATTTTATTATTCAAATCCTATTGTCAAACATTCTACTCCAGCAGCCTGTGGATAGCATAAGCAAAGGACTCTCAACGCTTTGCAGGTCCAATATAAAAACGCATTCAGGATGCTGTTGAGACTGCCAGGCACGCACAGATGGTTTCGCGGCAATCCTACGCAAAAAAGTGGCATCTCTGCTGCGCACAGTGCGTAAGAGTAGCAACAGCATCCTGAGTGTGATTGCGGACAGGTATGACTGTCCGTTCTTTAAAAATTGTATTCATTTATGTGTGAACACAATAGATCATGTTGTCCAAATTAATTACTAAATTATTGTTATATAATTTATACTTTATTTTACTTTTATTTCTCATTTTTATAGTAGAAATAGAAAAACACATTCTGTGAAACTTTCGACTATTAGGTTCTATTCGACCTATTACTGTTCATGAGATATAGCCCGGTAACAGACAGACTGACGGATGGAAAGCGACCAGCGGAAGTGGAAACCGGAAAATGGAACCATATTACTAAAATATCCATTGACACCCTTTGTGTGCGGAACCCAAAAAATGCAAAGCATTTTGTTGAGAAGCATATGATATGAGAACAGCGGAGAAAAAAATCGTTACAGTGATTTTTTTATGTCCGCAATATTATGAATTCTGTTTTTAGAGTAAGATAACGTGAATTGAATCCCTGATTTTTTTCTATGGGATTGTTGTATGAAAACTTGGACGGGGCATCGTCTGTCGGGTCAGTTAAATAGATAAAATGAAATTTTAAAAAAAACGTAGTGAGTAAACAGATATTGCCATGAAGAAAAATAGAATAGACTTCTAATGTCACCACTAGCTTTACTGTCATCTGCTGTCACAGCAGGATTTTTTGACATTTATTAGTTGTGCTTGTGTTTTTAGAAGTCATAATTTGTCATACGCGTAAGAAAATGCATTTTTTGCATCGTTTGTATTGAAAAGTAGAACTTGTTTAGTTAACTAAATTTCATTTTCGTAATACATGTTTAAAGTGTCATTTAAATGGATAATTGATAGACTAACTTGCTGCCCCAGGATCTTACAATGTTTTTGTGTTAGGTTAGTTCATTGACATATTTTTTACTGGACTGGTTACTAGCATGTGGTGGTGTTTGCACGATTCATTCCAAAATTTGATAGGGCTGTATACTTCCCGGTAACAGAATATATTTGAGGCTGTACACGTAGCATTGTTTACATAACATTTTAACAAGTGGTTATTTTACTACCAAAGGGCTCATCCCCAGTGTTGGTACGGTATGTGACTGTAATGAAGGGGGTTTGATACTAAAACTCGATGACCACTTTCTGTATTATGAATAAATATAAATATTTACGTAGTCAATAATAAACCCAGTTATTCCAATGGGGTCATTGTTTTTGGGCTCTTTTAAATTGTCTAAAAAGTTTTGTTAATTAATTGAATCATTTGAAATTACAGTGGATATTTCACTTTTCTACTTATAAATTACTGTTAAAAAAAAACATTTATTTGTGCATGAGCATGTTACAGTTTGTAGCGGTATAAAAAACTGGTAATGTAGGTACATACACACTTTCCAGTTTACACTAATACTGAAGATGAAAATAAAAATCATTTAAAGATACTTGTGATAATGCTTTTCTTCCAATTAATTTTCCTTGGGAGAGCAGTGCATATTAACATGGACATAATAACTAGGTTATCTGCAAAAACATTATTACTCAAGTTGATAAAGGTGATGATGATAACCTCAGGTTCTGTTGTTCAGACATGTCTCATCACAAGGTCACTGAGCTGACTATATCTATAATAATCACTTTTACACACTTATCCTGACTGTTTCAGACATAACTTAAATAATTAGTCAGACAAGATAAACTTACACAAAACTAAAATTTCAAGAACCTCATTTTAAAATGATCTAAAATCAAAATTATGCACAAGCCGCATGTTACTATTAATCACAATTCAATAAAGGTTTGTATGATTTAAAATGTTACTCAGAAAAATAGAATCAGAGAAACAATTAATCGATACTGAACAAAACATCATTTAGAGTACATTAATATGCGAGATTAAAAATGAGAGAAGTAACATGTGTTCTTTGGTTTCTTTGGTAGAATTAGTGATGAGAGACAGAAGCAAAACAAGTGTGCAATGCGTACCTTTGTCCTTGTATGAGTTGCTCAAAGCTCCAGAGTTCCATACCACGCCTGCATTACATACAGAATGGCACTATATTCAGTACTGTCGATACAAACAGATGTAGATGCCTCGAGTCAGTCGATCAAGCAGGAAGTGCATACTTATTCGGACTCACTCCTGAGATCTGGGCTGGGGTGCTAAATCAATTTTAAGTGGGAAATGCTTTGTTGCAATAAACTTTACAAGGTTATGTTAGTGAGCTGATGCCTAGTTCTTAACAACTCAAACTGAGTCAAAAACTTGACAACAGCAATTCGTAGAAAAGTTTACATTCAAAACTTTTGTAGTAAACTATAAATATTATGCATCGATATTAGAGAAGTTACGTAGTCATGGTAAGGGTTTAACTTCTGAACCAGTCCTACACTGGGTGAAATCTTTATTATAGAACCCTTATTTTCTTTCAAACATAAATTTATCATATATTTTAGGCTCTCCTGGAAATCTTAAATTCACATCCCATTTAAATGAATTGAAGATTTTCCTGCCAGGGTCGCGAGATTGTTCGAAAGAGATACCGTGACCCTGGCACATGGGCAACTGAAGGAACACGGGTGGGTTTTAGTCAGTAAAAGTCTGACATGCCCTCCCGCTCCGCCCATAGCGGGAGAAGAAATTTGATGACTTCCCATCCAAAAAAAAAAAGGGGGCGAATTTGCATTAACAAAACATAGGTTTTGGATTGTGTGACCATTTGCTCGCAGTATCTGTAGTTGTTTGCAACTTCCGTTGCTCGTACCGCGCGGATTAACCAGCTGCGGGTCGGGTCACCCCTCCCATAAGTGGGAGAGTGGTACTGGTACTCAGCATCACTCTGAAACTAGTGCGGGTCGCTACGAACATTGCGGTAAACAATCGCAGAAGTACATATCACAAGTTTACAGATAAAACACAAAATTGTTAAACGCATATTTCAGGAAGCCGCGCCCGCCTGCAATTAGGGCTGCGCAGGGACAAGTCGTCGAAACCCAGCATTGTAAAACGATGTGTGGGAAACCATACTTCGCGATCCTATGAACGGTTGTACCGCACTGTGTTGTGGCGGATAAAACGACGCCGTCTTTGTCGATCCGTTAGATCTAGGTCGTGGGAATTGACATCTGTATCGCAGCAGGATACCTGCACGAAGCATCCGTAGCGCTCCGCTGAAGACCAACTCACCTCTGATCACCACCGACCGTTTTCACGACGCTTAAAACATAGTCATGCAACCGACGGTATAGCATTTAGAACACCTGTAGACATTATGCGTACCTAAGGGCTTCAAAGTGACCTAGGTCGGGTACCAATCGATGTCATATCAAGACATTATTTATTTATAGCAAACTTTATTGTGCACCAGAAATAAATATGTCGATTCTACATCTATAACTTGTATTTGTTTTGTACTTACATACGGGTATTTCTTCGCTACCCAAAATGTTGTCAATAAATCTTGTGCTTTTAGGAGTTTTCAATCAGCACGTTTGTTAGTGCGCCTTGAGCAGCGTGCTCATCACTGAGCCTTGAGCAGCGTGCTCATCACTGCGCCTTGAGCAGCGTGCTCATCACTGCGCCTTGAGCAGCGTGCTCATCACTGCGCCTTGAGCAGCGTGCTCATCACTGCGCCTTGAGCAGCGTGCTCATCACTGCGCCTTGAGCAGCGTGCTCATCACTGCGCCTTGAGCAGCGTGCTCATCACTGCGCATGCCTTCTCTGAATGGGAAGAGGCCTTGGCCATGCACTGGGACAATAATGAAAAGACTGTCCAGAGTGCGTCGGACGTACCTATTTAACGGAAATACGTCACTCGTGGCGAATCGTTTAAAAATAAGTTCTATTAAAATATCAAAGCTTTGTTTACATATATATTCTTTATTACAGTAGGTAGGTACACGGACGAAAATCAGGTCACAAAAAACAGCGTTAAAAGTAAAAGCCAAATGCACTTACTGGATCAAGCTAGCTATTAAATTCTGAATACCATTTTGACGGCACCTACAATCGTGTTTAAAAGTAAGGCGCTTCAGTATATTCATTCATAAGCCCCATTCATCATTTCGGAGTTGGATATTAAGCTCTCTAATGAACACGTTTTCAGTTAACTCGCTCGATCAGCCTATTATTTACAGTTTCAATAAAAAAAAAAAAATGCAATTCAAATTAATTTTCAATCCAATTCATTGATAAAAAGATTTCAATCTGGGTTCTTGTAAATATTGCATGTATAAAGCGCATGCCATTTATTGAAGTAATAGTGCCGGGTCCCGAGCGCGTCCCGTCTACATACTGTATCGAATCATCCGCTTCACACAATAGTGCCAATTTAGTGCGGGATGGGGCTTTAACTGGTGGTAAATTAAATGCAACTATCTAATAAAAGGGATATGGTTCTTTTGTGGAACGTACTCTGTTAGATGCTGCAGTTCCTCACTTTATAACAAGTTTATAATACAGGCAGGTCAAAGGTCAACTTGATTGTCGTTCAATCAAATCATTTGCCATATACTGGGTGCAATAAACGCTAAGATCGCTGGTACTGCGTAGTATGACCAGATATGTCCCAACTAAACCATCATCATCAGCCTATATTGTTCCCACTGCTGGGACACAGGCCTCCTCTCGGTGAGAGAGAGTGGGCGTAATCCACCACGAATAAATCATAACTTTAATTTCCATATTACCGCGTGTTTATAAAACTTTCTTTTTTGCAGATGCTGCCATGGAACGTTTTCCTCTAAAGTCCACGGGCCCTAAAATGGGTACGACATACCAATCCGTGTACAAAAAGGTACGTACATGCATATAGACCCTGATTTATTTGCCTCGCCTTGGTATATATTATCCCGAAGAAAGTACGACGCGACGTAGGACGACAACTCTTTCTGCCGCGCTCCGATGAAAATGTATGATTTATGGGATAAAATGCATCGTTCCATGTGTAAGAAATCTGACACTCCTTACGACACTCTTGCATACATTAATAGTGTAGTAGAAACTGAACGTGCCAAGTGTTCCACTAACAGTCGGACACCGGTTTAATAGTGTAGTAGAAACTGAACGTGCCAAGTGTTCCACTAACAGTCGGACACCGGTTTAATAGTGTAGTAGAAACTGAACGTGCCAAGTGTTCCACTAACAGTCGGACACCGGTTTAATAGTGTAGTAGAAACTGAACGTGCCAAGTGTTCCACTAACAGTCGGACACCGGTTTAATAGTGTAGTAGAAACTTGAACGTGCAAACTGTTCCACTAACAGTCGGACACCGGTTTAATAGTGTAGTAGAAACTTGAACGTGCCAAGTGTTCCACTAACAGTCGGACACCGGTTTAATAGTGTAGTAGAAACTTGAACGTGCCAAGTGTTCCACTAACAGTCGGACACCGGTCTCTTGCTTCATTGTACTTTATAAAATAAATTCCACATCATTTCCATGATTGGTTACCAAAATAGCCAGTATATTATCTGTTTTTCAACAACGTAACCAATAAATAGGTCACATTTTTCTTTTATCTTTTTATTTCCCGCATTTATTTAAACGTATTTTTGACGGGAAATAAGGTCTAAATATGTAACACCATTTATTGTGCAATCGACTTCGATTGCATCAATAAAGTCCTAAATTGGCGACATATATTATTCATTGAGGATGCTGTCCGAGGAGTTCGTGAAAAAATATTGACAGCCGCACGAATCGATCGAATGTTAAACTACCCTTGCCGCGGTCGATTCGCGGATGGGTGACCATCCATTAAATATTGCTACGTGTCCGCGCCTCGGTAAGCACGATAAGCCGTTGATCCTGGCTGTCATTTATAGATTTTTGACAGTCGTTACGGGTGGTCAGGAGCGTGTGTTATCCAATTGCTGGGCTGTCAGTGCTGTCACTCCATGTAAAATAATGGTGCTCAAAAACTGCATCCTGTTAGACTGGAAGCCAACCCCAACAAAGTTGGAAAGAGGCTAGGCAGATTGATTGGATGCCCTCAGAGGCACTGATGTCGGTGTTTTGCTTATCAAAACCACACGGCGACCGAGTTAGCCTTTTCTGCAAATACTTCGTAAACTCCATTAATCGCATCGGTCCGTCATATGTCCGTGCTACGATTATCGCACGTTTCCAGTAATTAACTTAGATGTTTGATTTATTTAGCTTCAATAGACTGACTAAGTATATCGTTTTAATTTCAACTCGATAGCTACAGGCTACGGACGGACAACAAAGTGATCCTAAAAGGGTTCCGTTTTTCCTTTTGAGGTACGGAACCCTAAAAATGAAGTATGATGCCACGGAGCTGCTCATTAACTCATTTATCTCATTGTTCCTTCGTAATATTTAATCATTTCGGGGTTTTGACGATAACAAACACCCTACACACAAACACCATCATTCTACATCTCAATACACATCACCTACACACTACACACGCATTACACTAAACCTAAACTTTATTATGTTTTGGTTAATTAATTTAAACATATCTGTTTTGTTCCCGTCATCAATAAATTTATAATTTGTCTTAAGAGTTTGAAAATTGACCACTGTTAATAAGATAATATCAGGGTGAAACTGGTGATCCGTCACACGGGGTATGTAAGGACACCAATCTCTCACAAAGATATTATATATTATAGTATTATATTTTGTGCAATTTTTGCTAAAACTTTATAAATTTTGTTTCTATAATAATAACTATGTGAACCTTTGTGAAAAGAGCAAAACTAAAGATATAGTTATTGCACACGGGCATCGATGTAAGCTTAGTTATAAATACCATCTATCTACGCATATACCTATCGTATAACTCGAATGATAAACTTCAAAACGAGTTTTTAATGACATACTTTATAAACGCAATGCCTGAATCTAAATATAGAATCTTATTAGAACCCACTTTTTCTCTAACAAAATGTTATGAAACATTTTTGAGACTAGTCAGTTGATATCCAACACCAAGGAGTTATCGTCAATTATTATTTTGTAATGGAACGCACATGCGGGGCCTGCCATTTTTATAGCATTACATAATGATTTCTTACTCTTTTAACTTAGATTTATTCTGTAGGTTCAATCCCAATGTATGAGAATAGATAAAGTAGTGTATGAAACTGCACATAACTTGGTATTTAAACATTTGTGTGATAATATTAAAACTCGTTTTTAGTTACTCCTCATTATGCAACAACTTGCGGCATGCCTCAACACTGTGATGTCTTATAATGCTTTCGTAGTTAAAAGTGTTCTAATGGAGTTATTAAGTTCTTGTATATTTCTAAAGCCTTAACCTTAAACCTGTTCTAACCCATATCCAGCCTGTCCCTTGCTGCCCTCCCTACCAGCGATCCCTAAGCCGAGGTTCGTACCCCCTCGGGGTAGCCTTTAGTCTTTCGCTTTAGTTTTTAAGTATAATAAGCCCCGTCTGGAGGCTTAAAAAGTTAACCCGGGCTCCTATCCGTTTAAGTAGTAAAAATCTTATTTAGGTTAACTACGAGAGGTCCCACCAAAAAAATAAAAAAATAAACCTGTTAAATAGAACGCCTTACAGTGTTTAACACGCTATGTTTACGCCAACGAAATATCTATAATTATATAATAGCGAGTAGGCCGTATGGAGCAGACGAGTCCTGGAGTGGAGACCGCGTATTGGCAAGCGTAGTGTGGGACGCCCCCCAGCTAGTTTTTTTTTTTTTTTTGTAATAATAATAATAATAAAATTTTATTGACATAAAACATTGTAACATTTATATATTAAAGCCCTGACTCCTGAGCTAGGTTGTAACCTGTGTTACAGGAATCAGTGTCTTCTCCCATTTTTTTTTTTTTGGTACATTAACATTTATGTAATAAAATTTAAACAATTATAAAATCATGCAATCATCGAAGCACTTGTATGAGAGTGTGTGTGCGTGTATGTGTGGATGTGGGGATGAGTGTCTGTGCGTGTGTGAGGTGTGGGGTGTGGGTGTGTGGGGTGTGCGTGTGTGGGGTGTGTGTGTGTTTGGGGTGTGTGTGTGTATCAAGGGTATGTATAATGAATGTAGTTAGGGGGACCTAGTCGTGTTAGTGATTATAATAATAAGTTTTCTGTTTGTGCGTAATCTAATGTTTGTAGCCAAGTATTGATTTTATTTTTCGTTTCACATTTAGAAAGTGAGTTAATTAGAAGGGCCCTGTTAATTTTATTATAAATATGCGTACCTAGAAAAAGATGTTGTCGCCTAGCTGTCATGTTTACAGACATTAGGGATGGTGCGTTTACTTTTATATTTGTTGTTTACAGGTGTTATTATGTGTTGTTTCAATGTGAGATTGAGAAGAAATAACTGCCTCACTGTTAGCACTTTACAGTTCTGGTATAAGGTTACAGTTGGAAACCGATATGGTTTAAAGGTCATGACTTTGAGCAGTGATCTTTGAGCTCTTTCAAGGTGAAGCATAATAGTTTTACAGGCACCTCCCCACACCGTGATACAATATCCCAATATTGACTGTGCTAGAGCGAAATAAACACTGCGAAGAAGATTCCAATCGGCCACATGTCGAAGTTTTCTAAACGCCCAAATAAATTTCCTAACACGAGAGGTGGTAAGCTCGATATGAGGGCGCCAACTTAGTCTCTCGTCCAGAATTACACCTAGATATTTTATATTTGCTTTTTGGGAAATCGAAAGACATGAGCACTGATTATTGTTGTCGGGAAATTTGCAAGAGTGAGCTTTGAGACTTGTTGACATAGGTTTGGTTTTGGCAAATGTGAACTGCAGGTATGAGGTCTTAGCGATGTTAAGGGTAAGAAAGTTATCTTCCAGCCATTGACTGACTTTACGTAGTCCTAGCTCAGCCGTGTGTCGTACCTCCTCCCAAGTCTCTCCATGAAATATGAGCGCGGTATCGTCGGCATAGCTGAATATTTTACCTTTAGAAAGAGATTGCTGGCACAGATCATTCACATATATCAAGAAGAGACTCGGAGAAAGGCAACTGCCTTGTGGAACACCACAAGTGACGTTAGCTTCCTCACTGACCAGTCCATCTATCTTTACTTTTTGTGTCCGATCACACAGAAAGTCAGTAAATATACTGAGAGCTTCTCCCCGTATCCCAATATGGTCTAGCTTGTTTAGATATATGATAGATGGACCGACGACCTCAAAAAGGTGGCTGGGACAGACTGGATGCGGAAGGCGGAGGATAGGGTGTTGTGGCGCAGCATGGGAGAGGCCTATGTCCAGCAGTGGACTGCGATAGGCTGATTTGATTGAGTAGGCCGTTATATTTTTACAGCAACGTTTTGGAAAATAGCTGAATAAGGCAAGACAAACACACCTTATTCATCTGAAAGCGTAAAAAAACCGGCTAAGTGCGAGACGGACTCGCGCACCGAGGGTTCCGTACAAACCTGTAGGTATTCACGGTTTATGCATAAGGTTTATGTTTATGTTTTTTTTTTTTTTTAATTTTTATATTTGAGTTGATTGAATGAAAGGTGAATTGCGGTTTACGATTTATGACTTTAAAAAAAAAAATCTTAATGCGGTTCACAGAATACATCTACTTACCAAGTTTCACCAGTATAGCTCTTATAGTTTCGGAAAAAACTGGCTGTGACATACGGACGGACAGACAGACAGACATGACGAATCTATAAGGGTTCCGTTTTTTGCCATTTGGCAACGGAACCCTAAAAAGTCCGGTTGTAGGGTATTAGCTATACACCTTTTGTTCTGCTTCGTAGTTATACAGGGTGTGGCGTAAGTAGTGGTCCACCGTTCAGGATTCGATGAACCAGATAATTAACTATAACAATTAAAAATTTTAATCATTTTTACCCAATTTTTTTTTACAAATAATGCTCTTAAACTTGGTGGTGTGTTAAAAATTGGGGTTAAAATTAGAGAAGAACCAACTTTTTCTTCAAAAGAGCTGAATTTACATAAAAAATCATAATTTATCATGATAGCTCTAGTATTCAGCAGTAATTAACAGAAAACAAAATGAAAAAATAATGGTTTTTGTTGAAACTACAAACAAATATGTAATAAAAGGTAGACATTTCGTAAATAAAAGACAATGAAATATTTTCGGAACCCTTGGGTAAAAATGTTTAAAATTTTTAATTGTTATAGTTAATTATCTGGTTCATCGAATCCTGAACGGTGGACCACTACCCCATTTACGGCCGCTGTACCAGATTTGTGTGTGTGGCACAGTTAAACTTTTAAATATAATCATGTTATGTGCAAAATATTATGAGATCTATTCTTTTTTGTAATAATAATAATCGTTTACCATATTTATTTTTATTTTGGCTAACTTTTATGTTGATTTCTACAAGCGTAAAAGACGTAAGATGCGAAAAAAAAATTACGATTTTTTTCCTTTTTTGTATTCTTACTACTTCACTCATTATAAAAGTAAATAATTTGAAACTGTAACGTTTTTAAACTAGGCTTGGCCATTAATGGGCTTACGCCACACCCTGTATAACTACGAAGCAGAACAAAAGGTGTATAGCTAATGGAATAAGTTGATTGTTCTTTCATTTTGTAAAAGATATTCGTGACTTCATTTTGAATAACGATAAAAACATTTTTACAAAAAAAAAAAAACAACCGACTTCCTTAAAACATTACAAAGTGAAAAATAACTTTAATTTCGGTAGTCGGTGTCTTAGGATCTGTATTTATGGTTTTTTTGCCACCGACTTCCGAAATTAAAGTTATTTTTCATTTTGTAGTGTTTTAAGGAAGTCGGTTGTTTTTTTTTTGTAAAAAAGTTTTTATTTTTAAATTTTTAGTTGTGGTATTCACCCTGCACTAATTCCAAACAAACAATGCATATTTATGCGATAGCAGAAATCGCGGTTGATTTCCTGTCATTTTTTAAAGAGTTCCGGTGTCTGTCTCCCGAACTCATCATCAGATCCATATGAAAATTATATGGGACCATTTCCGAATAAACCCCTTTCGAACAAAAAAAGAATTTTGCAAATCCGTCTATATATGACGGAGTTATGGCCGAACATACATAAAAAAAAAAAAAACATAAAACATCCGAATTGAGAACCTCCTCCTTTTTGAAGTCGGTTAAAAACGCGTGGTAATTAAGAAACAGTGTTACAGTTTGCGCGTTGCACTGCCAACCTATACGTATATTTACGATAACCTGTACTAACACGTGTTATGCAAGCATAAAAAGAAAAACACTTTATCTTGCCTGTTGTTATTTTTACACGCTTTATATTAGCTTCACTTGGATGTTTGTTTGTATGTTTGTTTGTAACCGACTCCTTATAGCGCGATTTTGACCCACTTTAAACGACCAGATTCCATTCAAACTTTGCACACCTGTCAAGGACCGATGACAATTCAATTCGAAACACCCTAAAAAATAGAAAATAAATAATAGTTTAAAAAAACTAAAAAACACGCTTCCATTGAAAACCAAACTAAAAAGTACAAATCATTTTTATTATTATTATTAGCCGTTGCTGTCCCACTGCTGGGCGAAGGTCTCCCTACTCTCTTTCCACGTCTCTCTGTCCAGAGCTACCAAGGACCAGTCTTTATTAAAAGAGTCCAGCTCATCCCGCCATCTCCGTCTGGGCCTGCCGCGATGTCTCTTGCCATTAAGCGGTACCCATTGGGTCGTAAGTTTGGCCCACTGTTCGTCTGACATACGGCAGATGTGTCCAGCCCAATTCCACTTAAGCGTGGCAGCTTTCCGAGTCACATCAGTTATTTTAGTAATGGAACGGATTGTTGTATTCTTAACCCGATCCACAAGTTTAATACCCAGAATACTCCGTTCCATAGCTCTCTAACAAACCTCGAGAGTGGACCTCTGCTGAACTGTCAAAGACCATGTTTGAGAACCATACGTCAGGATGGGAAGAATACACATGTCGATGAGTCTTCTCTTGAGGGATAGAGGAAGATCGCCCTTCATTAGATCTTTCATGGCCCAATAGCTCTTCCAGGCATTTTCGGTGCGTCTTGCAACTTCTTTGCTTTGTCTTGCCTGGAATGAAACTATTTGGCCAAGATAGAGATACTCATCGACATATTCAACCTCTCCACCCGCCACGATGATCCTTTGATGCACGCTGTTCGTCATCAACTTGGTCTTTGACATATTCATTTGAAGCCCGACCTCGAGGCTTGCCATACTAAGATCTTCTAGCATCTGAGTCAGCTCGGAAACTGAAGACGAAAAAAGGACAATATCGTCGGCAAATCGGAGATTGGATAATCTCCTATAACCAACCATAATGCCCCTTTCTGCCCAGCCTGCTGCCAGCTTTCTGAAGACTTCCTCCAGTACGGCCGTGAATAATTTCGGAGACAGCGGGTCTCCTTATTTAATTCCTTTATTAATCTGGAAAGATGGTCCTGTCTGAGAACTAATTTTAATGGCTGCGGTGCTGTTTCTATAAATATTTTGTAAAAGGTTTATGTACGTGCTGTCTATTTCTTGATTATGTAAGGCGTAAAAAATTGAAGTATGGCTGATGCTATCAAAAGCTTTTTTATAATCTACGAATGCAATATAAAGTGGGAGCTGGAACTCTGTGTTTTTCTCGACAACCTGGTTGATGGAGTGGAGGTGGTCAGTGGTAGAGAGGCCGCGACGAAATCCGGCCTGTTCGGGAGGCTGATGTTTGTCGAGGATTCCGGCTATTCTGTTCTCGATAACTTTAATGAAGGCTTTGTACAGGTGCGAAACCAGGCTGATAGGACGGTAATTGTAAAAAGTACAAAATAATGGAAAAAAGCGTGGAGTGGCCTGGTATCAATAAAAAGTACCTTAAAAAGCACCCCACGCTTTTTTCCATTATTTTGTACTTTTTAGTTTGGTTTTCAATGGAAGCGTGTTTTTAGGGTTCCGTTGCCAAATGGCAAAAAACGGAACCCTTATAGATTCGTCATGTCTGTCTGTCTGTCTGTCTGTCCGAGTATGTCACAGCCATTTTTTTCCGAAACTATAAGAGCTATGCTGTTGAAACTTGGTAAGTAGATGTATTCTGTGAACCGCATTAAGATTTTTACACAAAAATAGAAAAAAACAAAAAATATTTGGGGTTCCCCATACATAGAACTGAAACTCAAAAATGTTTTTTTCATCAAACCCATACGTGTGGGGTATCTATGGATAGGTCTTCAAAAATGATATTGAGGTTTCTAACATCATTTTTTTCTAAACTGAATAGTTTGCGCGAGAGACACTTCCAAAGTGGTAAAATGTGTGTCCCCCCCCCCCCCGTACCTTCTAAAATAAGGGGATGATAAAACTAAAAAAAATATATGATGTACATTACCATGTAAACTTCCACCGAAAATTGGTTTGAACGAGATCTAGTAAGTAGTTTTTTTTGAATACGTCATAAATCGTAAACCACAATTTACCTTTCATTCAGTCAACTCAAATATAAAAATTAAAAAAAAAACATTTAATTTCATAAACATAAACCTTATGCATAAACCGTGAATTCCTGCAGGTTTGTACGGAACCCTCGGTGTGCGAGTCCGGCTCGCACTTGGCCAGTTTTTAGTTTTTTTAAACTATTATTTATTTTATTGTAGTGTACCGGTATACCAGTGTTGTTGGGCGCTTATTGTTATTGTATTAGCACTTTTACTTGGTTGCTTTTAAAATGGTGCTCTTTTTCTGAGAAAGTTTTGGGTGGTTTATTATTTTAATTTGTTAAGTTAATTCGGGTTTCAGGCTCGTAGTAGTAGGTTCGTAGGCGCTGAGAGTGATCTGAGGGAGGATGTAAGATTTATCCCGTGGGTACTGGTTCCTTTAACAATCTTTATGAAACCAGAGATATATATTATATATTTCAAGTCTGTCAAAAATCACCACACCTCTAATTTATATTTGTGTGTATTTTTATTTCTTCTTGCTAGATTTTTTTTGGAGAAACTCGTTATGGCCGCTGTAAGCGCTAATTATGCATTACTTATTTACCGAGATTTAAGACTGTAAGCTTTCTGAAGAAAAACTAAATAAATCTTTATAAATAATGGTAGTTTAACGTGTGAGTCTGTCTGTGGCATCGTAGTTCCCGAAGCTGAACTGATTTTGTTTCTTTTTTTGTTTTTCTCTGAAATGTGACTTAGTACATCTTGTTCTTAGCTATGATGCAAGAAAAACTATTCAGCCGTTTGAAAATATCAGCTCGTCTCTGGTTGATGAATGAATATTTATTTGGTTTTCAGAATTTCTTCCAAACGTGTTAGTAACAAGCCGATCCTGGGGAATGTCTACTAGGCTGCATGCATTCGTATCCACCGCCCCAAGGTCGGAGAGTCCCACCTATCACCCAACGCTCAAATAATGGTGCGGTGGTGGTGGTTTAAGCGAAGCCTGTTTACAACTTCAACATTCAGTTACAAACAAAACCTCTAAAAAGTACTGGCTAAGTTTAATAAGAAGTTCTCGCTCGCGGTTCAATGAAAACGCCAAACTGACGATGCCTGGCAATAATTAGGCCCTCCGCGCACTAGGCAGCCTTTTTTTTTGTATGGGAAATCATCAAATGACTTCTGCCGCTCTGGGCGGAGCGACAGGGCGTGTCAGACTTTTACTGACTAAAACCCACCCGTGTTCCTTCAGTTGCCCATGTGCCGGAGCCACGGTATCTCTTTCGAACAATCACGCGACCCCGGCAGGCATCGGTCCTAGCAGACCCCTTCAGTACTGCTGACATCTCTTTGAGGCGCGCGTGGAACACTACGCGCCGTCGACCTGAGCTTGGTCCTTATCGGGCGGCGAGCTACCCATTGCTCGCCACCCGCAAGCTCGCGCCTACGGTGGCCGGGAGTCCGCAATCGACTCCCGGCGCCCGGGGCGTCTTCTCCTGCGGCGGCTAGGGACGTGAGGTGAGGGCGCAGAGACTGCCACTCCCTCACGCGCCCGCCTCCTCCTTCGCGAGCATTACTGCTTCGCAGAAGGAGGTGACGGCTTCCCATGCCCTCTCGCTCCGTACCATGGCTTGCACCAGGGCCGGACGCGTGAGGTCGCCGCCGCGCACTAGGCAGCCTTAATTTTCAATTTATGCTATCGTAGAAAGGATCACATTTTCATTAGCCGTCATCCGACGTGACGATCTTTGATCCAAATATTACCGACAACTTATTATCCACACTAATATTATAAATGCGAAAGTAACTCTGTCTGTCTGTCTGTCGGTCTGTCTGTCTGTCTGTCTCGCTTTCCTGCTAAAACTACTGAACCGATTTAAATAAAATTTGGTACACAGGTAGTGTATAGCCTGAGAAAGGACATAGGCTACTTTTTATTGCGGAAAAGGGGTTGAAAGGGAGGATGAACGGTTTTGACGAAGTATTGTCATTTTTAAAGCTAGAATGACGAAACTTTTTTATTTGGCTTTTATTACGTAATATATATTTATGAATTATATTTAAAGTTTGTTAAATTTTTACCCTTAAGGGGGTAAAATAACAATAGGGAATAGGGGATGAAAGTTTGTTACATATAAAATAATAGATAGAGTGATTCAAGAGGAAGGTGTATATGTGTATAACATGGTAAAGAAACGCTGATAATTTTAGAGGTTTCTAATGTGATGTCACAAATAAACTCATTTTTTTTGCGCTTACTTTGCGAACGCTGGCTGAACCCTTTTTTTTTTTGGATGGGATATCATCAAATGACTTCTCCCGCTCTGGGCGGAGCGGGAGGGCGTGTCAGACTTTTACTGACTAAAACCCACCCGTGTTCCTTCAGTTGCCCATGTGCCGGAGCCACGGTATCTCTTTCGAACAATCACGCGACCCCGGCAGGCATCGGTCCTAGCAGACCCCTTCAGTGCTGCTGACATTTTTTTGAGGCGCGCGTGGAACACTACGCGCCGTCGACCCGAGCTTGGTCCTTACTGGGCGGCAAGCTACCCATTGCTCGCCGCCCGCAAGCCTGCTGTGCTTACGTTGGCCGGGAGTCCGCAATTTACTTTCGACGCCCGGGGAGTCTCCTGCGCTGGCTATGGGTGTGAAAGCGCAGAGATTGCCTCTCCGTCGCGCTCGGCTAAGGGGCTTATTTCGTTAGTGTTCTTCCAAATAAAAGGTTTTTACCAATTACCTTTCCTGGCCTTAGGCAACGAATATTGGCATTACTTCCGCATTCAACAAACCATTTCGACGTTCCGTTTATAAAATCTATAGCATCCAGTTCTTTGTCTTGATTTAACTCGACCTTTAGTCTTTGGGTGAAGCAGATCATCATCATTATCATCGTTCTTCTGCCCTTATCCCAATTTATTTGGGGTCGTCTAGTAAGTTGTCTTTTTCTTCCACACTTCGCTACTAGTCGCCATCTTCACACCCTTTCTATCCATATTATTCACACAGTTCAGCCGTCGTTTTGTTCCCCCTTACTCTTTTAGTCATCGACATTCATACTCAAGACTTTCCTCATGACATTTTCCTCATTCCTTCGTACCACGTGCCAAGCAATAGCATCAAGCAAAGCTACTTGTGTCATTTGACATGACAGTATCTTCTATTGTTTTCACAGAGAGCAGCTTTTTTATTTATCAGGTGCCCCATCTTGTGCAACACGGCAGCTGTAACTTCTCTGCCGATTTCCTTTGTTTTACAATGCCTACTTTAATACCAGTTCTTTTGTTTTTTAATAGATTTTATTATATCTGCATAATTTATAAAATTGTTGAATTCTTCATATTTCAGACCCATGAGCTAGTAAGTTAATAGTGCGTGCTTCACAGTTTAAAGGGTCAACATCTTTTACTGACTTTAGCGTGGTCACCAACAACACCAAACTTTTTTCGCTGTGTTTATAATGTCTTTTATAATTTCTTCACGGAGATATTTACTTGTGTGGTGATTTTGTACACTCGCATCAAAGAAAGGTTCTAAAAATATCTAAGAGCATGTTCTATTAGAGACAGTGGGACTTCAGACACATTGAAAGCTTTGAAGGCTTCTGGCAGATGGATGTCAGAACCAAATAATGTAAAAATTCGGATTTCGGAAAGTTCAAATAGCAGTACAAGTCATTAACATTATTAAAGAATCATCCAATGCACAAAAAATATATTTATCCATTATTTTGAGTTAATACTCGATAAAAATTAGTAAAAACGAGAGTATTTATCCACTGCCCATCACTAGTCACGATGTAAGTTAAGGATAAACTCCGAAACTGCTGTACTTACTCTGATTGTTATCAACCTTCGTAATTATTTGTAATAATAATAATATTGGTAGGATAGTTTTACCTCGATATTTGCAAAAAAAATTTTTTATTTTATTGAACTATGTGTGTATTATATCCCTAGATAATCTTCTTTACAAAGTATAAAACAAATTCGGTTCCCGCGTTTGTACGCTTAGATCTTTAAAACTACGCAAATGATTTTACTGTTGTTTTCATCTAAACACAGAGTGATTCAAGAGGTAGGTTTATAAGAATTATACGCGGGCGAAGCCGCTGGAAAAAGCTAGTATATTATTATTTTTTACTTTTTAGAGGTTTTTGTTTGTGTCGTAGGTTTACAAAACAAAACTTTTCTCTGAACTCTCATTGATTTAATGTTTTTGCCTATCAACATAAACATGCAAAAAAATTATTGACATTCTAAGGTTTCAGCGTTTGATTCAAATTAAAGTTAAACTATACAATTTGCAACTAGCAAACCTCGTCCTTTGATATCGGATATGGTTTATTGATAAATTACTTGACCCGGGCCGAGGCCTGGGGTGCGCACGCTGCAGGTGTGTCATCGCAGCGCTGTCTGTGATCTGTGCTTTATTGCCTGCACTGTTAGGTGCATAATTCTTGTAGTACTTCACTTGCTGGATAACCCGACTAAAATCGCGACTGCGTGCTGGCGAGGCGCCGCGCACGATTCGGCGGCGTTCTAAACTCCGCCGCGTTCTCTATGGTAGCTCACAGCTCGTGGCGGTCGGCGCCCTTAGACGCTGTATCGATTTTCAACCCTGTATATTTCAGTGGGGTTCGTCTGTGCTGTGAGTGACATCGCGAACGTTTCAAGTGCCGCTTCTTTTTGCTATTGTCAAACTGTTGTTTGATTCTTTATTAACAACTCGTAATTAGTGCTCAATCATTGAAAGGATATTTCGCAGTACACCGTATGTAAGTATGCTTTTTTGTTTCTTCGTGCAATGTAATAAAATGGAAGGCAGCAAGCATTATTAATAGCCATTCTATAAATAACTAACTGAATGGGCTTTGTTTTACGTTGACAAGAGATAAACCATAACTCAATTAATATTTAGTATTGAGTCACAGTAAAATAAAATAAAATTAATCGCTCATCACAGTCCCACCGCCTACAGAGAAAATGTTTCCCTCGAATTAATAAAAACGTTAATATTTCATAACACCATTCACGTTTGTTAATCTGTAGGATTAATTACGGAGCGACGCTATTGAATTGCGGATTTAACGCGCGGCACACCATTCTGCAATTTCTGTACCTAGATACTATATTGGTTCAATAAACAGTATATTTTTGGCCCATATTAAATGGGTAACCGCTGCTCACTTTAAATGAAAAGTGAGCAGAAACATATTTTTCTTGTTGAAGGATTTATCTCAATACTCAATATATTTCCATCCAAAACCCAGGCGACATTTCTTAGAAAAAGAGAAAACATTGTTATTTATAGCACAAGACGCACTGCGCACAGGATATTTTGAAAATAGATCCACGACACGAAAAGGCGACATTAAAATAGTTATACTTAGTGAGAAAAATATTGTTTTTGTGATTGACCGGTCACCGGATACCTATTATCTCAAGCGTTGATTAATGAGACACAAACAAATAGTTATTTTAATTTTTCTCCAGTAGAGAAACGTAGAACAGGTCGAAGTGGCGTTGCTTGGGGGAGGCCTATGTCCAGCAGTGGACGTCTTTCGGCTGAAATCATGATGATGATGATGATGAGAAACGTAATAATGTAAAAAAAAATACTTGAAAGAAGCCGTAGTTTTTAGTTAGGTCCTTTAAATTAGGGGTTATATGGCAGTAGGTCAGTCGTGCTGCTATGCTGCAGCAATCGATATTCTCGGGGCCGGCCGGGCGTGCGTTTGGATATCTACAGGTACTCGGTCGCAGCGCCAATTCTTTACGATATGTATGACTTACAACTTTCATGCATAATTTCGGAAATGAGTTGAATGTTAAAATAATGATTCCCCTGGATAGTAGGTAGAGCTTGCATTTGGTATACTATTAAAGGGAAACTTGTCTATAGGAAGGAGTATGTAAGTATTGTATCAGATGGTCTTCTTTTGTTTGTGCCTACTTCCACGGAAAGAAGGCGTAAGATAATGTTTAAAATTCTTACCTATCAATCGCCAGTGTCAGGGTAGGTATATCTAGATATTGTTCCCACAAGTCACGTTCCCGGCCCGCTATACGCCGCTAGATGCGGAAGTCCAGCTCTGTTCGTATCAGTCACACATTGTAGTCTCACAATGTCCAGAGATGTTCCAATCAGCCAATTTGCCACTATTGCAATAACCGTGTGCATCGCGCAGTACGCTAGCTCGGTCGCGCCGAGGGGTCGCTTGTCGTTCACTATCAGCTAGCAAAATAGGTGGGAAAAATAAATACAGGCTGCTTCGGGCAGCCACCGGTCAGACGGAACACGTTAGTACCTATCAACATCATTTAATTTTAAAATTAACGTGCATGATTTTCAAATTCTTGTGATTCGGTGCATGGCATTTTATAGGAAAAAAATAGTGTTGTTCTCATAAATTATACGATACAAATATAAAACCGTGGTAAACTTGTGAACGTCTGCCGCGAAGGAAATAGTTGTAATCTGATATTTGACAACGGTTGGTGATAGTTTTAGAAAGAAACGAAAGTCCATGTCCTCAGTGCTCATAGTTACTCTCTACCTCAATTTAATCATTAATCTAATGAGGATACAATCGGATTATGAATATGTACCTAATTGAGAAGTCAGACCCTATGAGACGATAATGTCGAGTCTAGCCGGCTGCCTTCACACTTCCTGAGTTGTTGTTTCCTTGTGGGAATCTAATATTATTTTATTAACAACGAGTTATGGTGTACCTATATGTCTCAATATCGAGCCTTTCTATTCGCCCTCAGTTCGCATGTGTAACTTTATGGATACCGTTCATAAACTATACATCTATACTCATATTATAAAGCTGAACAGTTTGTTTCGTTGAACGCGCTAATCTCAGGAGCTACTGGTTCGAAGTTTTGGATAGTCCATTTATATCGAGGAAGACTATAAGCTATATAACATCATGCTTCCTAGCACCATTCACCCTTAGGAGCCGGGACGAAGAAAAATGACACGAATACGAATACTTGCACGGGTAAGCAATTCGATGCGACGGGGTGGGTCGGAGTCATAGGAAGTAGTAGATAAAGATGCGTTTTATGTAGACTCTGCATTACGTTTTGTATACAGTATGCCGATATTTGATGTACAGTGTGCAATATTTCCGAAGAATTTTTCCAATATTGCGAAGGCAGCCGAGTACTCGTAAGTCGTCTAGCGCCTGTCGCCCTAGGGTAGCGTTTCTTAGGCATGGGCGTCATGGGTGGAGCCTTCGCACATTGTAATAAAAAGTCTAGATCGCAGGGACACGATTTTAATTTTTTGTCTGATCAATGCCTTAGATTGATGAGGAGAGAGTGTGATGAGGATGACTGGTGCCCATTATTATTTTTTAGCTTTTAGTACATTATCTACATAGTTATCTTTATTTTTTAACCGACTTCAAAAAAAGGAGGAGGTTTCTCAATTCGACCGTATATATATTTTTTTATGTGTTCGCGGATAACTTCGTAGTTTATGAACTGATTTCGATGATTCTTTTATTGTTGGAAAGGAGATATCCCAAGGGTGGTACCATGATAAGGAAACCAGGATCTGATGATGGCATCCCAGAGAAGTCGACGGGAGCATTTGAAAATCGTAGTGGCGACTAGTGCGTTTATTATTTTTCCATTAATTATCTTAAAGCACTACTATTTAATGAAGGTCAGAAGTTGCTCTGACGAATGAAGCCGAAAAAGAGTCGAGGGAACTCCTCAACGACTTACAGCAATTACCCGGTGTTTGGATATAATTCATTTCTATTGATGAGAACTTTGCACCCATATGGGTTATAAGTGCCATTACAGGTCTGATGATGGAGCCGAAAGACATTCGAGGGAACTCCTCAACGATTTACAGCAATTACCTGGTGTTTGAATTAATTCATTTCTTTTGATGAGAAAGCCCCTATAAGGCTTATAAGTACCATTACAGGTCTGATGATGGAGACCATAGATAGTGGAGGGAATTCCTCAACGATTTACAGCAGTAGTAAAGTATTAAATTTCACCTGGCGAGTAGTGGTATAGGAATTAGTGCTGGGTAGATACTATAACTAAAAAGTTAAAAATAAAAAAAAATACAAAAAAAAAAACAACCGACTTCCTCAAAAACACTACAAAGTGAAAAATAACTTTAATTTCTGAAGTCGGTGTCTTAGGATCTGTATTTGAGTTTTTTGCCACAGACTTCCGAAATTAAAGTAATTTTTCACTTTGTAGTGTTTTTGAGGAAATCAGTATTTTTTTTTTGTAAAAAAGTTTTTTAATAAAACTGTATAGGTTAAACATTTTTTCTAATGTTAGTTTTTATTTCGATACTTAATATTTCACATTCTATTCATTTACCAAATAGTTTTAATTTCTATTCAGTTTAAAAAGTCTCGTCTGAAAATTCTGTATTTACAATTTTGTTTATTATTGTATTAGATAGTTCATAAAAATAAAATAAAAAATTGTGTTCTGATGTACACAACTAGTTTGTTAGGTAAGTAATGTAATTCCTTCAATATTTTTTATTGTACATACTTACAGGAAATTTTTTAACCAGTGCGCAAATTGTTTTTGGTGGTTCAGTATTAGTAATAGAACACATTTCAATTACTTTTTCAATACGTTTTTTTAAATTTTTGTCCGACCTTAAGGCCTTACATACGTCCAGAATTTTCAAAAAAACTATTTTTTTAACAGGTTGTTATTCTCCAATGTTTTAGGCTTATTTCTGTGAAAGTCAATTGTAAAAATTCCCTGTAGATCCAAAGTTATGGTAGAAAATGTGACTGGTGCGCGCAGGTAGCTGTCCTTTGTTTGAGACGGCTTACTTTTACGTTCGGATTTTAATGACCGACAAGGAAGGCATACAATACGAAGCCGGAATGGGGGATTAAACGTAAGTTTACAGAACAAATAAAAAATTCATAAAATTCTTGCTTCAAGCAAGAATTGTTAGCTTGTTTCGAGCAAAACACACTTGAAACTTTAAACGCGTTTTTCTCGAAACTATTTTTTCCGCCACGGTCGGCATACACGGTCATACAGTTTTCAATATTTCTATATCCGATTTTTTTTAATTATTCGAAATCGTTTTCTCTATAGTATGTCGAGCCAGATTTTTTATAATTTTATTTAAATTTTAAAAAAATAATTAAAGTGTAATTAATTTATGACGTAAAAAGCATACTTTTGTTAAACTGCTATAAATTGCAAAAAATTTCTAAAATCAAAATTCCGGCTCGACATACTATAAATACAACTTTATTTCACAAGAATCTTTTTCAATTTTGCGGATCGATCAACATTTGCTGGAGATATGATGTAGACCGTGGAGCAACTTTTTTTTCTTAGTGTTGCGGATCACGTGATGTTTTATATAGAAATATTTGTAAAAATAAAGTAAAATATTTTTTTTGTAAAGTTTAAACACCAATAAACAATGTGTACATTTTCTTTTTTTTTTTTGTTATCCCCACTAAAAAGTTTTTTTCTTCTAGCGCATTTTGGCGCTGCTGGACGTATGTAAGGCCCTAAATTAGTAACTGTGGACACCCTACATATTTCGTAATATAATATTGACAATAGAAATAAGTCAGTAACCGTGCGCGTAGGTACTTCGAAGTTCATAGAATTTTGACCAATCGAACATTTGGTAGGTACTAATAGGTCAGTAACCGCGCGCCAGTTTCAAAATAAACATCTTTCGTTAACTTAATTTTTTTGTACTAAGATATATCAAAATAAAAATTGCATGGTTATTATAACTCGTTTAAGTTTAATTTGTTAAAATTTGCGCACTGGATAAAAGTCCTGTATGTATTGTTGTTGAAATTGTTTCTATTTCTCTTCCAAACGTTTTGATCCACTTTGTCACTATTACCTATGTGCGGACCCCTAAAGTTTTAAAGTAATAATACGGCTTTATTATTGAACTGAATACGATTATCCAATATCCATGTTGGCAATTGCAAATTGTCACGTCAAATATTTTTAAACAATTATCTTTTTTTTAAAGTTGTCTTATGTTTTCTAAAGTCGTCGTTTGTTTGTTGTTCAGGGTGCGAACGCCAACAATGGGCGGGGCGTGCAGTCGGCGAGTGAGGATGACATGGTAGACATCACACCTGGCTTGCAGCAGGCGGCCGCCAGCACCACGCCTACTAGCCACGGTACTTTCCAGCTCTACGAGCACGGCGGGCGGAACTCCAGCGCAAGAGGCAGCTGTGAATATCCCTTTCATTTTTTTATTTTATGAACCGGTGTATGAAACCAGCACAAAGATAGATTTTATGCCTTAGGCATTTTCTACTAAAATGTTCTATGATTTTGTACATAACAAAACAATTTTTTAATATTCAATTTTGTATTCTAATGTGACATTTTTAAAATTTCAATTAATTTTAACATTTAAATTTGGCTGAGAATCAGCACTTTTGAACTTCAAAATTACATGTATGACAGTTGTGTCTCAAAACGCTCGACCTGAATCACTTCCTAGTGCTTAAAGTGGGAAGAAGTGGCTCAGGCGCAACAACTTCCTAGTAACGCAGCTGTCTGTTCAGTTAGAAAAACTTGCTTACATACAATAGTAGGAAAAGAAATTATCATTTGAAAGCAAAGAATCATAAACATTCATTTAAATTATTTGCCATATGTTAACTACCACACGTCAGTGTAGGTGCCTCCTATTGGCGACGATAAGCGGTCATAGAGGTTTTATATCGATTGTTTGTCATTTATACTCGGAGTACTGTCGGCGGTATAAGATCTGTGAGGTCTGAATATTCACCTTTCACGATGTGTATAGAAAACCTGGTGCGACTGAAAATTTAGTAAATAACCTTCATCTTGTATTTATTCTGTTCAGTGGGTTATGCGTGTAGTCTTATCTCATATTATTATAATGTTTTTGGCGGCATAGTGGTTCAACGGAGCCATTAATGGCTGACAAAGATCCCGCAAAATCCAAGTCTGAGTAAACTCTCAAATCTTTAATTTTTAGCCCGAAGTCTCCAACACAGAGCAATAAATATGATTTCTGATTTAAGAGCCTTGAATTTAATTGGAAAAATATCAATAATAATTACGTATTTCCATCAAACCGTTCAATGCGATTTAGATTCATAGCTTAGTTAGTTATGTATTTTTTAATAAATTATTCCATGATTGTAGGCCGTTAACTGCCCAAATGATTAAAATGTAATAATTAATATTTTTTATTTTCAAGACTACATCGCTCAATACTTCAGTTCCTCTGCGGGTAAGCTAATAAAATGGTCTTTGCCTGTTAGCATTTCTCTTAGTTAGTCGTAAGTTAGTGTATATGTCGAGTACATCATGGGCGTAGCCAGGGGAGGGATTAACCCATCAATCAAAATTTTAGCTTATTTATAAATCGTTATTTTTATTGATCGTAGGTTTTGGAGCTATATGATCCTGCTCCTCTCCAATTCGGAACTCCCTTCCAAAACAGTATGTACTACCCCCATGTAGTACATGATTGATCATAAGACCTACCTAGTACAATGCATGATTAGTTATACGACATGGTATGCAGTTCCTAAGTAGACGGAACATTTAGCCGAGCCAGTTTACTAGAAAGAGAAAACCAGGATGCGCGCTCACTTGACAGCAGTGGAAGGAAGTGGAAGGAGTGTTTTCTTCCGACCGAGAACAGGCAGTTTCGCATAAACTCGAGATGCAATGAAAAAAACTGTTTAATGAAATATAATTCTCACGTTTCACTGCTTCGTACCCTTAGTTAATCAATTAAAGGTTTTTATGCGGGCTTCTGATCCTGACCTCTTATTTATTTTTATGGGCGAAACTACCCGTAAATGGAACACGATCGAAACAAAATAACAACGATAAATGAATCATAATTATCGATAAGGGGTTTATCGAATGCTGTTCCATATAGAGTGAGATTAGATAATGTTTTGTTATGTCCAGTACTGTGTCAGAGCTCAATGTAAGCAGTGATTTTAGTGCCGAGGGCATGGAGCCAATGGAACTAGAATCTGGGGATACGGAACCCCTAGTCGCCGTAGATCATGTAGGTAAAATAATCGTTGTGTTTGAGATTTATTAGTTTAACTTGTTACATTAAATTCATGTTATAAAGTTATCTCGAGCTGTAAAGCGATTATTATAAATTATCAATCTCTTGAAAGAACCACGCGCATATTGTATGGGTACCTAATTGTTCACTACACCTACACCGCATAAAGTAATGTAATGAGATTGCACGGTACTAGGAGAGCAGGGGCGGGGGTACACTTAGAATAATATTTATGTTCTCGTGTATTAAATAACCGATTGACAGACGATTGTTTTGTGGGAGGGTTTGTTATCAAACCGGTTAGGTATATTAGAATAGATTTGAACACTTTTTAGGTACCACATTATTTGGTCCAATTATGTAGGTATTCATCGATTCCAATATTGAATCCGTAAGCAACAATTCGTAGTTTCGGCCGAAGTTACCGGGGGGCGACCACACCTACGGAGTTATGATTAATTTGGGTTCCACGTATAAACGAATGACGCCACAATTTGACAGTTCTCACACAGCTCGTGCGGAAAAGTTAATTAATCGGGCATAGGGTTCACTAAAGTTTCGAACTACTTGTATCTTTGGCGGACTGAGAGAGTTGGCCCATGGCCTTGAATTTGAGAATATTGCATTTCGTAACAGTTGCATAGGTGAAATGGTCGCCTAGGAGGCACGTGACCGACGGTGACGCGGCGACGACGTCGCCGTGTCGTCATCAACCGTCTCATTAACATCTCAAGGCTGTGCTGTTTTTCTCTCAAGTATTTTCTACATACAGCTTAAAAAAATATTGAGTGTTTAGTAATTTTTTTCTCTCCGTTTTTTAGGCAATGTCCAAAATTTATCAGCATTTTTTTTACTAAAATGGTTGCTTGTCTTCTACGTAAAACGTTAGTAACAATATGTTTATGCAGTCATTTTGCAATCGTCAGGTTCTCTTATTCGAGGACAATATTGTGACGGTTTGACGACTTTTGACGATAAAATAATGCAAACTGTCGTGTTTAAACATTGGATACATGTTATTTGACTATTGAAAAATCAGTTATAAGTATTATTTGTGCTAAATAATAAATTAAATCGTTCACCTATTTATTTACTTTCGGTAGTTTTTGTAGACCGTCACTGGCAACACTTTGACGTTGACATATTGATTTTGACGCTTCAAGCTGCGTCTGCGTCATCTGATTGTAGCTTTATTGTTTTTTTTTTTGTTTTCCATAATTCCTTTTACCTTCTCAATGTCTTAACTCTTCTGTATAGTAAATTAAGAATAAGCAATACACACTGTGATAGTAGTATTAATATAGTTGTTATTTATGTGTGTTAGACGTAGAATCTAATGCATATTTCTGTCGGAAATAGTTGAAATTGGTACGCTATTGTTGCAGGGGACGCAGTGCTATTTTCCGGAATGTCAAGTGAGTTAACCATTATTTTATATTACGAAGCCATTTGTGGATTAATATAATTTGCTTCTTTGTTGAGCTATTCATTAGGTAGACAGACACATGGTTGACACGACGAGTCGGCACAAATGCTTTATGTGTCAGTCAACCTGTACAAATAATTAAAATGTTCTTATAAGTTGGTTTAGATTATATGTAAAATCAAAAGGTGATCTCTTTATTATATAAAAATATTCGCTTTCTGCACACCTTCTCCATACAAACTTAAACTGTGCCAAATTTCATACTCCTAAGTCTGCAGAATTTTCGTATAAAGGGTTAGGTACAATGTTTTTGCTTCACATATTAATTCAGTAATGTCATTCCACATGTTTAAATGACAATAGAAGAAATGAATAAAACAGCCATTGATGCAAGATATTAACAAATATGGCTGATACCACACAATGTCTAATACTTCTCAGTCATGTTGCCAAAACCTCATTAACAATTTATGGTGACTTAGTTGATTAAATGATTTTATAATTTATTCTGAACTTAATATTTTTATAACAAGACTGAAACCATGTACTTATAGCTTTGTTTGTTGTGGAATTTTCTCCTTTGGTTGCACCTGAAGTATGGCAGTGATTTAATCATGTTTTATCTCATTAGAAAAGTAATATTTCAAAGCTAGGTAAAATAGTGTGCGGCTTATTGAATGTAGAGTTATTTACTCTACATTCAATAACTCAAACACTATTTAGCATGCTAGGTATGGTTTAATATGTATGAATATTGTAGTTACCACGTAGCTATCCTATTCTACTTATAATATTAGAAATGTGGAAGTTTGGATGTTTGATACTCAATCACCCTAAAATGGCTGAATGGATTTGGATGAAATTTGGCACACTGATCAATTATAACCTGGATTAACACACACAATACTTTTTATCCCAGTAGTGTATAGTCCCATGGGATAATTTCCACACTGTGTGTGGGAGAAGCCACTGGCAAAGCTAGTATTTAAAACTATCGTAACATGGTGGCTACTGTTTTACACATGTGGGAAGCTACCTGTTGGTAGCTTCTAACATATTCATCCTGCATATACACATATAATTAAACTCAATACCTCTTCCTGTGGGGTTATGCATAATCACAGGATGCAACCGGCTATGATCCTTACATACTTTTTTTCCTTTTTTTACGTTAAACATATTAATTATACTGTGATGTGCTTAAATTTGGTGAATATATTATTATCCACATTATTTCATTATCTTCGAAGGAATTACAGAAATAGTGTCTGTTAATATAATAGATTATTGTATTGTATAGCAAAATACTATGAAGTCGAGTTTTTGTCGAGAGTTGTATAGGTGTTGTATCTTAATAACCTTATTAATTTGTACAGACAACATTAGCAAAGAAAATAACAAATGTAGAAAAATAAATATTTCAGTAAACAATAAAAGTCTAGACATCAAGATAATAGTCCTTATCTACCATTGTTTGACACATTTTATTTGCTCAACTGTATGTAAAGCATCATTAAAATGTTCATAGAATTTTCTATATAGAAAATTCAACCAAGAAATAATCATTACATTAATATACATAGGCGACGATGACATCCCGGGGATTGGCCAATATGATGACTTTCACACGATTGACTGGCAACGTGACATCGCTCGCGACCGCATGCGACACAGGTACATCGTCAAGAAGAGACAGGACTCCATATGGGATCTCATTAAGGTGAGTGTTCCGAGTGAGTTTACCGTTGCTCATCATTTCTGTGACTTCATGTATATGTCACTGCTTGTTATCACTAGAGATGGGTAATCTTTATTCCGACAAGTGAATTGATTCACTTATTCCGACTCCGACTCCGGTACCGGTTCACCTTATCGGCTCCTTCGGTTCCGTTTGGCACCGGGACTCACTCGGTTATTTTGGTTCCGCGGTTCGACCAGAACATTTTATTCATTCGGATCTTTGGAATACTTTGGATCATTTGGCACATTTTGAATTGAACAGTTTACATTACAGAACTTACAGTAGGACATTTTATTTTATTTTATTCATACGATTTAAATTTCGGGCAGCGTAAATTGTTAGGAAAGAAAGAAATGAAATAAAAATAATTTTAAAATGATGAATGATTTGACAAACGTAATGTTTATTATGTTTGTCAAATCGTCAGCTCTTGGACAATTTTGAACTCTAACTTCATAGAACCAAGGACGCTTATCATGTTGTTTCGTCGTGTCCGTGTCTTGTCTGTCTACCAACCAAACCAGTAGTAGGCAATAGGCATCGACACGACTCACGACGCACCGAGTCACTGAGTGAGCGAGTGAGCGAGGTAGTGATAAGTGAACGAGTCCGAACCTGCGCTCCGCCGCTCCGCCGCTCCGTCTCTCGGAGTCTCGGGACCGGATTCATTTGGTACCGCGGTGCCGATAAGGATTGTGAGGAGTCAATAAGGTTTCCGGATCCGCGTTCGGAACCGGCACCTTTGGATCAGTACCACCGGAGTTACCCACCTCTAGTTATCACGTGGTGACTATCGTTACACAGGGTGCTCACGACGCTTGGTCGGGATGGGTGTGCGTACTGTTGGTGGGCGTCTGCACGGGCATAGTCGCCGGGGTCATTGACATCGGCGCCTCGTGGATGACTGACCTGAAGTTTGGCATCTGCCCGCAAGCCTTCTGGCTCAACAGGGAGCAATGCTGCTGGTCCGACACCGATACCACCTTCGATACTGGAAACTGTTCTCAGGTACTGCATTCTTATAAATCAAATCAATCAATCGAAAGTCATTTATTCAAACTAGGCTGAGAGTCAGCACTTTAGTAAAGAATTTCAAATTGATTTGTGTTCAGGCTTATTTGGGACCTTCTATAAAGCAGTATTAATTGAGATGTTAACCCTGATGAAGTTTATTTATTCATAAAAGATACAAATACTGTTCTAGGAAAAAAAAGACAGTAATTTGTACTATTTGTTTTGGATCATAATGTAATGTATGTTTTCATGCACCATGTATGTGTAACTCGTGTGTGTGTCTCAGTGGCTAACGTGGCCGCAAGTGCTGGGTGGGCAGCGCGGTGGACCCGGCGCCTACATCATCAGCTACCTGTTCTACATCGTCTGGGCGCTCATCTTCGCTGCGCTCTCTGCCTCGCTTGTCAGAATGTTCGCGCCGTACGCCTGTGGCTCCGGTATGTTAATACCACTCTTTTAATCATATTGACCACGACAGTGATATCCATTGATACTGTATGTATATGAGGCTTATTTTGGGACAAAATTATGGCCCGTCTGTAAATGTAGTCACCACAACTAGCACTTAGCCCGCGACTTCGTCCGCCTAAAATTTATAGCTCATGTTACTCCGGAATAATGTAGCTTCCCTTAGGTGAAAGAATTTTTTAAATCTGTTAAGAAGGTATTGAGTTTATCCGTTCTAAAAGAATAACAAACTTAAAATCTTTCTTCTTTTAGTGTAGATTAATTAAGACACCATTTAGAATTAACTCGAAACCAACTCCTTCGTGGTCGAATGGAGTCAAGCGCTACTGATGAGCAAAACCAAGCCTTGACTCGATTCCCAGGCCGGGCAGTGTTGTTAGGTTTTTCTATCAAAAAATTACCGGCTTATTTCATCATCATCATCATTACAAGACCGGCGAATCATGGCCTAACTCTTCAGGAAAAAACAGGCGTAGTTTTGTGTTATGTAAGTCGATAGTATAGAAAGGATTCCTAATGTGCCCCGTTGCAGGTATCCCTGAGATCAAGACGATACTTAGCGGTTTCATCATCCGCGGGTACCTGGGCAAGTGGACGCTGATCATCAAGGTGGTGGGTCTGATCCTCTCCGTGTCGTCGGGCCTATCGCTTGGCAAGGAGGGGCCCATGGTGCACATCGCCAGCTGTCTTGGTAAGTGTTTCAATCAAAATCATTTATTCAAACTAGGCTGAGTCAGCACTTTTTGAACGTCAAAGTTGCATAAGACAGTCCCCCCAAAGCGCGCGCCCTTCACCACTTCCTAGTGCTTTAGCTGGGAAGAAGAAGTGGCGCAACAAACTCCCCAGCAGCACAGCTGTCTGTTAAGTTAGAAGAACTTGATTCTTTACAATAATATGTAAGTGATTACGAACACAAAACATAAATTAAATTATTTGTCATATGTCAGCTAGCACGCGCCCATATACCAAAAAAAATAATAAACAAAAGTAAACTCAAACTGAAATAAATATAAAAAAACAAAATCGTAAACAGAACTGTCCTAAAGCCCCAGTTTCACGATCTTTCTTGCCTGTGGCATACCATAAAATTAAAAGCAATTCAACTGATTTGTATTACTAAACACTGTTTACACAATGCAGATTTTTATTGTTGCTTTATTGCATACCAGTGGCAACTAAATCGCACGATGTAAATTAGGTCTTAATCATCTGCCTAGCTTTTTCCCAAATTTGTTGTGGTCGGCACAGTTAAAAATGCGCGAGTGCGGGTTCAGGGGTCTTGATATGCAAAGATGGTGACGCATTCACGGACCAAGCGTAGCATAATCTGATCGATCGACCCGTACGGTTTTGTTACGCTAAGTAAAAAACAAAGGCCTTAACACACAAACATTTTGCAATATAATGCTAGGTTACTAGTTTTTTTTAGGCTCCCGTTGCCTGTTGGTCTCTTAATTTATATGTATAGAATGAAGAAGTTGTAAACAGGGACATCGTCATGATTACTCTCTTACCCTTATCACAATTAATCGGTTCGGGGTCGCCTTATGTCATGGACATTTAAAAGATTAAGGTTACGTTCCACAGGCAATATTCTATCATACCTATTCCCGAAGTACGGTCGCAACGAGGCGAAGAAGCGTGAGATCCTGTCAGCTGCAGCGGCGGCTGGCGTGTCCGTGGCCTTCGGAGCGCCCATCGGTGGAGTACTCTTCAGCTTGGAAGAGGTGCGTAATACATTTCTTAGTACGTCACATAATATTCCATTAAGAAAAAAAATTAATACGTTTAGCGGTAAAGTATGACGCAAAAATATATATAAATAAAGGAAAAAAAAAATCAATACAATGTAAACTTTCTAAAATGATTTATGTTATATTTTAAACGTTAATAGTTATTACTTGCCGGTGTAGCGTTATATCTTCGCCGTGGTCGTTACTGCTGCGAAGACCGCTAGGTTGAAGTGAGCTGCTGCTTTGAAGAACTGGTTTGAATGTAAAATGTCCTTTTCGAAATCTGGGTAATTTGTTGTTTTGTTGCTACAATAACAATCTTACTAGTTGACAGAAACGAATGTCACAATGTTGTCAGTGCCAGTTAATAGCCACGTAGTTAGTTTCGGTGCGTTTCGTTTTTCGTAACGATGCAATGATAGAAGGGTTTTCTTATTTATTCTAATTGATTAATTCTTTTTTTGTGTTTTCTCTAGAAATGTATTACATTTTATGTAAACAACACACAGTTTAATATGTTTTAAAAAAACTCTCTCAATCTTTAATTTACTATCGCAACCAGCAGGTGGACAAGTTATTAAGTTTATTATTATTAATTAGGTTTATTATATAAAATTTAAATTTAGTTAATTTAGTTTTCTCTATAACAAGCAACATTGACAGTTTAGAATTCCTTCTCTTGCTGACACTCTGTAGCGAAGCTCTCTGATGTTCCTAACAATTTCAAAGTTAGACATATCAACAAAGAAAGAAAGAAAAGTTGTGTATACTACACAAAAAAAAAAACTTGTTTATTCTTCACAAAAAAAAAAACGGGCATTACAGCAAAAGTTATACATATCATGCACACATAGCCAAAAACCGCGTAATGATGTTGTAGTAAAAGTTCTGTCTAAGTAAAAGTTCTGTCTAAGTAAAGTCTGAATAAATGAATCCAGTTTTGTTATAAACTGTTATAACCTTAGACATTCGTGTAGCTACAAAGAAAGACGTAAATGTTTTTGATTCATTCGTAACTATTGCACTAGATCCAGCAAGGTTATGAATGTTATTTATCTCAATATACGAAATTATTTCAGAAGAGTTTTTCCCTTCATTGTCATGATCATGAATAATGCAATAAGTTTATCCCGATTCAAAGTTTATGGCGGCTCGGAGCATGAGGCGGTCGCTGCGCAATAACAAAGTCCACGTGTCAGCTTATAGTTGTACTGTGCAGCGATAAGCACACTTGCAGCCACAAAGTCTATTCGGGCTGACCAGTATGTATAGTAGTATTGATATGTGAATGACAAGTTTTTGTGGGTTAATATTTTGAAGGGTCAACAACTATTACAAAAACTTGATATTATGCTCATATTTAACAAGATCTCCCCAAGTATCGAATAATAAAAATTAAAAAACACAGCATGCATTGTAAACACGGTTATTACTATTTGATTTCTGTTGTACCTAAGTAAATTGCAGATTATAGGTAATATGAGTACCTAGGTAACTCGTGTCCCAAGCAAATCTAATCAACAATATGACACGCTTTCAAAGTAATAAAAGTGTAGTTTCTTACTATTCTGGTTAAACGTGGAACTAGTATTGTAAATTGTTTTCCTGACTTTTTTATTCCTTGACCTCCAAGTCTTTGACCTTACTTCACTGTCTGGTGTTAGCATACTGAATGCAATTTGAATGTTGCTGTACAGTTGCAAAAACAAATTACTATGTGCATTGTAAAATCTGCCCAGTGGGAATGACCCTGGCTTAGGTATATTTGTCGGTCCTCCGTTCGACCCAGGCAGGCTCTTTACTTTGTGTAAATCATTTTATCACCACTGCTCTCGAAACGGTGAAGGAAAACATCGTGAGGAAACCGGCATGTCTAAAAATTCGAAGACATGTGACGTCTACCAACCCACACTGGACTCGCGTGGTGATTTACAGCCCACTCTTTCGTAAAGAGTGGAGGCCTGTGTCCCAGCAGTGGGAATATTTTAGGCTGTTTATTGGTATTTTACAGATTTTATAACACACTCAATAGTTCTTCATATTCCGCCAACTAAATTCGGCATGCAAATTTTGTGATAATAATGATGATTCCAATTTTATAACTTTAAATAAACTAATTAAATTGCAATGTAAAAAAAAAAAAAATTGCCTACATATTAAATTACAAATGTCAAAGAAAAATAATATATATTGTGAATGCTTTATTGCTTACGAGAACACAGACATGTCTGTTCTACTGTGGGCTGCGATGTCTCCTACAAGCGTTTGTTTGCTGGCAGGTGTCCTACTACTTCCCGCTGAAGACGCTGTGGCGCTCGTTCTTCTGTGCGCTGATCGCGGCCTTCATCCTGCGCTCCATCAACCCCTTCGGCAACGAGCACTCGGTGCTGTTCTTCGTGGAGTACAACAAGCCCTGGATCTTCTTCGAGCTCATTCCCTTCGTCGGCCTCGGCATTATAGGGGTAAGTACGGAATCCTGTCGTCATTACCATGGTCCTGCTGTCACCTTACGGCCGGGCCGGTGAGGCTGAGGGTTACACTAAAACCATATTTTAATAAAAAATATATTGGCATTTCCTATCTGACTACTTAGGAGATACGCCGCAACCAACTCAGAGGTCACAGTCCAGACATAATCTTAGTAAGAAAAAAAAAGCTTGTGAACGTTCTTAAAAATTCGGAATTGGCTTTTCAGGCTGCTGGCCAATTTGCAAAACAATAACAAAAATAAAATTAAGCAATTTGGTGTCAGCGCTGCTTGTCTTAAAAAAAATCAGCTAGAACGTTGTCGTATTATACGATACGGATGACGTCGACTTAAATGTAGAACAGCAAGGTATTTTCAAAAAGAATAAACACAGCTACGTCAACTGACAAAAGTAACGGGTTGTTACTTGCTATAACGTGGTCAATGTTTTCGTAAGGTTACTCTACCTTACTTCTGGAATATTATTAAACTAAAATATTTGCTCACCTCTGCTCAGCACAGAAAGGGGCCTTCCTACATGTCAAAAGACGGCGCATATCCGTTAGGGGGAAGCGTCAAGTTAACCCGCGTAATTAAATTATTCTTACGTTGCAGGCAAGGCAGGGCAGTATCATGCTGTATGTTGAACAAAATATAACTGAAGACCTTAACATGTATTTACAGTATAGAAATCATAAAAAACATCAATACAACCCTCGTGACTATTTAAAGAAAAATCATTCAATGGGATATAATGAACTTAGAGGGTGTATCGATGATTTTAATAATGATTATAATATTCTGTAAATACGTACTTGTTACAGTCGCGAATCCTATTTTGTTCAACATAGAGCCTGAAAATGACCTGTACAATGATGTCGGTGGTAACAAAGGTTCGCCATATATCCGTTTAATATCGTACCAGCAGCGATTACATTATGTCACGCTGACGATATCACTCACTGTCATTTGTAGGTTAAATATAATTGAGTATTCCGTAAAACAAAAAGTACTTATAATGTAAATACTTTAATAAAACCCAAGAAGGCAGTTCAAAATGATAACCGTTTTGACCAAAGCTACGGGCAATGGTAAACCTATTTTATTTGTTCACGAAAAAAATTGCGACAATCGTTACGCAAGTAGGTACTGCGTTTACTAAAGACCACAAGAGTAATAAGCGAGTGCATTTCCTGTTGGAACGACTTATCTACCTGTTTTTTATTACAGTTATTATGTTGTTAATT
Organism: Aporophyla nigra; assembly: GCA_947507805.1. Lineage (NCBI taxonomy): Eukaryota > Metazoa > Arthropoda > Insecta > Lepidoptera > Noctuidae > Aporophyla > Aporophyla nigra. The sequence continues at coordinate 1,776,541 of OX382291.1, read as the reverse complement.
GTAAAAGCCAATTATTATTTATAAAGTTGTAACCGTGAAGTGTGTAGTTCTTGTCCATTCTTCTCCATAGGAAATGGCCAATTGGAACCGTGCACATAGCTTCTGCTGTTTCATAGGTGCTGAAGTAGGTTTGGGTAGGCATTAGTATACCCTGAAATGATAGATGTTAGAGGAAATAAATAAATAAACAATCAGATATTGGTTTCTAGGGCTGCATAGCAACAATCTTCATAAAAGCGAACATCTTCTGGTGCCGCTACCGCAAGTTCTCGAAGCTGGGCCAGTACCCGGTGACCGAGGTGCTGGTGGTGACGCTGGTCACGGCCGTCATCGCCTACCCCAACCCCTACACGCGCATGAACACCAGCGAGCTGATCTATCTGCTGTTCAACCAGTGCGGTATCTCCAACTCTGATCCTCTGTGGTGAGTCTCGTCATACTAAATATTATAGAATAGGTCCGGCACCACACGAGCATTCGTAGGAAATTCACACAGACACATCTAAATTGTGTCGTACTACTTAATTGTACTGATTTGCCGCAGTATGACGGCCGCCGTAATCAAGGCGGTGGGTGTTTGACACGTGTATGTTGTTACTTTAGGTGACTGCACCGCTTTCTTAGGAAACAATAACTTAAGAGACTGTGCACGAAATCGACTGATTTTGATCAATTTTATTTATTGTCCGTGAGAAAAAGAGACAGAATTTAAATAATAAATTTCTAATTTGAAAACCAATTCTTTGTTGTGCATGTGGTTGAAAGGGACTTTACAAATAAGTATTCATGGATAGTACATTTTTTCCCTATTAAGTAAAAAAAATTAAGACATTAATTCTCAACACCATTTTGTTGAGAATTAATGTGTCTTAAATTTTTTTGCTCAGAATATACATTATACAGAATATCTTCACTGAGTTAATCTAAGAGAAAATAAACGACATTTTCGAGATTGCAAAAGTGGTGAAACTATCAACAGGTGTTGTGAATGACACGAATGTGGTTTAGAGCCACGAAAACTGTAATTTTATAGTCACACCGACATAATTTTTCAGTTATTTCAAGCTTCCTTACAATTTGATAAGTAACCAACTGTGTTTTTTCGTGACAAAAACCGACCTTCGGTACATTTTTCTTCTTCCATACTCTGTTTCAAAACGATGTTGAAATCACAATACCGTTTTCCAGTGACTACAATCGTAACTTCACCGACGTGAACTCCGCGATCGAGAAGGCGGCGGCGGGCCCGGGCGTGTACCGCGCCATCTGGCTGCTGGGGCTGGCGCTGGTGCTCAAGCTGGTCATGACCATCTTCACCTTCGGCATCAAGGTGCCTTGCGGGCTCTTCATACCCAGTCTCGCGCTAGGCGCCATCGCGGGCAGGATCGTGGGCATAGGTCAGTATAAATAGAGTGTATGGAATGTGTCATCATCACCACTGACAGCCTACTTGTACCTACTACTTAGTACAGACAGAGAAACGAAGCGATTGATGTGGTCTAATAAATAATTACATAGCGCTACACATTTATTTGAATGCGTGGCTAAAATGGGAACTAATGTCGCGACGCTATTTTGTTTTTGAATAAGTTGCAAGTGACATTTCACAAAACGTCATTACATTGCACAAGTGTTTCTCAATAGCGCCTGCCTTGTCCATGTCATTCAAGCGCCATATCGTTATACACACGGCTACGTATCAAGCTATACATTTCCAGTTTTACACTGGGAATGTAGATTTGTCGCCGTGCGTTGAACGTATCCGTCCGTACACACTTATTTTACCTCTGATCTTGCGTCGCTGTCAAAATCATATCGTCCTATTAAAAAACGCGATGTAACATAAGGCAGCCAGTTTTTGCATTTCTAACTTTATTTCGATTGAAGTCAAGTTCTTAATGCAAAAATGACAACAGTGGACTAAGTTTTCAGTCTCGTAAAGAGAATTGCATTTCTATTGTACATGGTTGGGTTCTTACTTAATCCAAAAACTGATTTGGTGGTTTAAACCTGATTTAAATTAGTCTCTTATTTTGTAATAAGGGGTTATGTGATCTTTGCTGTTGTAACGATAAGGTTGCTTTTGGGTTGCTGCCACGTACAAGTTTGTCGAATTAAAGTAATCTTTATTCTCATTAGTATAAGGTTGCTTTCGGGTTGCTGCGACTTGACAAGTCTGTAGAATCAGAGTAATCTTTATTCTTGTCACAATAAGGTTGCTTTTGGGTTGGTGCCACTAAGAAATCTGTCAATATTACGGTAACGCACTATCAGAATAGAAGTGTAGCAGTTGTACTTATTTTTGTTGTAGACAAAAAGGCTCATGTCGCTCGCTAACTACATGGGACTGATGAATGGAATGGATGTAGGCCTGATGCAATACAAAGCATTGTTTGTTTGACAGGCGTGGAACAACTGGCGCTGAACTACCCGAAGGTGTGGCTGTTCTCGGGCGAGTGCTCCACCGGCGACGACTGCATCACGCCCGGCCTCTACGCCATGGTGGGCGCCGCGGCCGTGCTGGGCGGGGTCACGCGCATGACAGGTACCACCACACAACGTTTATGATCACCTACGTTTTTTCCCTTGAAGCGACTCCTCGGGCCACCCGGGCGGAATGGCCACCTCCTCCGGATTTATATAGGGGGGGGGGGGGGGGGGTCATAAAATCTACATCATTATCATCATAATCAGCCTATGTTGTTCCCACTGCTGGGACACAAGCCTCCTCTTGGTGAGTGGGAGTAGTCCGGGCCCAGTGCGGGTTGGTAGATGTCATCGACAAATCTAAAAAGCAGTATAGTTTTTCCTTGCTTTGTTATTAGCGAGTCAATGGTAATCAAAATGCACTCGGTTTAGAATTCGAGTGTGTTTGGCGTCATCACTAGCTCCATCAGTTTCTAATACGTGCAGCTAACAGGATCTGAAACTAAGGTTCCTATCGTTTGTGGAACAGCATCATATTTAGGAGAGGCCATGTAACAATTTTTTCTTCCAAGCTGCTACTTGTTGCCAGGTGTTCCTTTCTCTCTCTCTCGAGAATCATCATCATCATTTCAGAAAGTCTCAACTAACCACTGCCCGATATAGTCCTTCGCCCAGTACTCTCGGTTGGTGCTTCCCGCATCCAGCGGATTCCTGCGACCTTAACAAGGTCATTGGTCCACCCTTTGAGAGGCCTTCCAACTTTACGTCTTCCGGTACGTGGTCGCCACTCCAGAACCTATCGGCTTCATTGGCCATCTTTTCTGCAAGTAATGTGCCCTGTTCACTGCCACTTTAGTTTGGCAATTCCTCGGGCTAAGTTGGTTACCGTGGTTCGCCTACAGATCTCTTCATTCCTGATTCGATCATATTATAAGAAAACTCCAAACATAGCTCTCGTGAATGGCTGTGAATCAAAAAAATGCACGACATAATGGAAACTATATTCTTAACCAAATTCTGGGCCGATTCCATTTAGATCCGGGCGGACTTCATTTAGATTGCCGTCAACACAGTAAGAAGATGGGAACGGTGGCTTACCATAGTTGTATGCTTGCAGTGTCGCTGGTGGTGATAATGTTCGAGCTGACCGGCGGCGTGCGCTACATCGTGCCGCTGATGGCGGCCGCCATGGCCAGTAAGTGGGTGGGCGACGCGCTGGGCAGGCAGGGCATCTACGACGCGCACATCGCGCTCAACGGGTACCCCTTCCTCGACAGCAAGGACGAGTTCCAGCACACCTCGCTCGCAGCAGACGTCATGCAGCCCAAGTGAGTACAACTAGGTTTTTCCTTTTCCAAAAGTATCTTATTAAAATGTAAACAATTGGGTCAGAAAATGTACCTTGACAGAATCTAATTTATAGTAACACTTACAAATTGAGTGCTTTGATTTGGCTTTGAATACTTTACACAAAATGATTTCCGAGGTTAATTTTATTACCTCTATTGTTTTCAATGACTTTTTTACTACAATTTAATAACGTTACTCAAACAATAATTGTTGGAAAAGTGGTGAGATATGATGAATGAATGTATTTCAAATTCCTTTACGCGAGTAAAAATTTCATTCCGGCATTGTTTACACTTTCATCAGATGCTTTTGGAACAACTCAAATTACGTACGTAATCCAATGAACGTAATGTACGGGTATTACCCCCTTTTTTCAATTATATTTTTCGTTTCCAACAAAAGATATTCTATCTTTATACAAAACGTAACATAATAAACTCAAGACTTCGTATACCCCAGTAAGAGTACTGACTTAAAATAATAATACAATGACCAAAACTTACTTTTTTAAAACTAACTTATTATTAAGAAATTGGTGGTGAACCTAGAATTACTTTAACTAACTTTGAAATAAGATTTTCTTTGGCTCAGTCAACGGTAGGTATGTCAAAATTCATCATTTTTGAATAAAATACCCTACATTAAAGCTACTGAAATTGATTCTGTAGTCAAGTATGAACAAACTACTTTCAGTAGTAGTAGTATATTAGAATTTATTGATTTAAAATTGTTACCAATACAGTTAGCTGTTCAATACGATATGTAAGTTCAAAATAAAATATTTATAAATGTGTTTGGCTGGAAAGGTGATAGCCTAGTTGCCAATTCCAAAGCGAATATATATATCGAACAGACATTTAACAGGGTTTGCGGTCGACGCATTGCTGCTAAGCTCACGTTACTGGCGATAGTTTCTATTTATTGCGTTCTAAATTAAGAATGCCGCGATTTACGAATGCAGTGCTATGCAAAATTGTTTTTATACAAAAACAAGCGCATGCCACATACGATACGGTGGTATCTTTTGGGGCAACTCCACCGAAAGAGAAACTGCATTCAAAAACCAGAAAAGATGCATACGATTCTTATTAAAACTGCGAACTACTGATAGCTGCGTGCCATTTTTTAAACAGAATAAAGTATTAACTTTACCATGCATACATATTTTAGAAATACCAGTATTTGTAAAATTGAACCATGATCGTTTTGACCGCATAGCTGACGTATTTCCACTAAATAGGCGCGATGATAGTAGGCTACGTCTTCCTAGCGTGGGAACGACTTTAATGCGCATAAGTGTGTGCTACGCGGCGCCTGGCATTTATTATAAATTACCAAGGAATTGGAAACAATCAAATTTGACGTGATAAAAAAAAACTTCACACTTTTGATCAGACAAAGCGTATTATTGTGTGAATTTTAACCCATGATAACTCACGATTCTCGTGTTCGCGTACTTATAGGTGAACATCATGAATAGTTCTTAATTACTGTTTTGGTTATTTCTTGTTTAATAATGATCCAAAGAATGTACCAGTGTCAGAAGTTCCAGTGATTAATAAATACTTTCCAAAAAATGCATTTTATTTGGCGTATTCGGTTCGACGAATGTTTAGTAACTATGTAACAACGAAAATAATTTAGTTATCTAGGGTTAACGGAGAAAGGAATTACTTAATATTTTATTATAACAATTAGAAAGTAGAAAAATATGACATTTAATTTTTATTAATCAATCTGTATATTGACATTGTTTATCTTTATTATTATGTACTTAGCATCTTTAGTGTGTATCTTTTATTTTTGTACTTTTACATGCTTCTTTTCATGTCGATGTTAGTTGTCCGTATAGTAGTATTTTTTAATATATTACTTAGCTTACTTTAGATACATAGACGAAACTTAACGTAAAATTACGCTTCGATATGTCGAAATTACGCCAAAATGCACTCATAATCCATTTACGATTAATTTTCGTCTCTGCTTCTTAATGCTCGGCGTTGCCTGTGCACTAAACATCTATATTAGAAATTTGCCCTTGTATGCAATTGTTTTACTATCGTTGTATTTTTTTTTTTGCTTAAATTTATGTTTCCACTTTTCTAACTACCAAGCCGTGTGCGAGATTTCCTATAGACAAAAATGATTAACTTCCATACCTTAAGGGCATTCAAAACCCTTCGTTACTCGCTCACTGTTGCTATAAGGAACTCTTGTGCACAATTTCATGTTTGTAGACGTAGCGGTTTAGGCTGTGCGTTATCTTAAATTAATTAACACCTTATTTTTTATTATGGAAATCTGAACAGAACTTATTAAGGTTAAAACCCGAACATCTTTGATTTGCTTTGCATGTTATAATTTAAAGAGGTTTTTGCTCCATGCCCAGCTGACACTGCGCCGCATTGCGAGTAGCTTTATACCCTGCATGCATACATAAATGCATTGCTAACATTAGTGTAGTAGTTTGGAAGTAATTTCATGATACTTGTGTGAAGAGTCGTTGCAGCCTCGCCGATTTTGCATGAATTCATTTTTCTATTTGGCCATTTTATTTTCTGTTTCTGCTATTTGACGACAGTATATTATTTGTTATTGGATTATTGGCAATGCTTATATTTTAAGTTGTTGATTTTATTTGTCTGTAAATCTTTCATGAAATAAATAAATATAATAACATAAATATCGTCCACTCGAAATGACTGTCCCTAGACATTTAAATATAAGTTCTGATCTACTGCGCCAATGTAACACTCTACTGAAACTGAACGGTTCTGGCAGTCGTTACAACTTCTATTATTACTAAATAAATATGAGAGAGTGAGATATGAGAGGGCGAGAAAGTGGTAAACAACCATTGGGTCCCGAGAGAGCCACGAACCTTAGCTGTTTAGTTGGCCGTTAGCGTTGATAACATGTCTTTAGGAGACTGACGGCTGTAGCGGCAGATACTTCGTTTGCTACATTAACGCAATTTGTGCGTTGACTGATCACCTTAGATAGCTGTTCTTGTTTCTAGTTGGACATTTGTTTTAGTTTGTATTTGTTTTTCTTTGTAAGTAAATGCTTAAACAAATACAAACTAAAACAAATACTTTAAGTACAAGTACATTAAGTGCAAGCCTGTTACTAACAAAATCAGGGGCTTTTACCTGTCCGAAATAAAATGATTAATATTTTTGACGTGTCTTTATTGCTTGTACCAGACGCAACGAGACGCTGTCGGTGATCACGCAGGACTCGATGACCGTGGACGACGTGGAGACGCTGCTGAAGGAGACAGAGCATAACGGCTATCCTGTGGTGGTGTCCAAGGAGTCCCAGTACCTGGTCGGCTTCGTGCTGCGCCGGGACCTCAACCTGGCCATAGGTACAACATCTCTCATAAACAAATATAGCTTTCCAAATTAAAAGTATGTGTTTCGGCGATTACCGTCAATCTTCGGAAATACGAGCGCGTGATGATGAGATCTAATATAGAGTTGTTACAACCATGGAAGTACTTGCCTATTTTGTATTATAATTTAATACAATATTTTGCTTTTCCAAACTTTTGAGTGACAAATGACGATCTAAGACCGGAGTAGGTAACCTGGCTGAGAGAATATTTCATACAACACGCAATGATAAGTATACGACTACAAAGCCTGGTATTGCAAAATTGGGAAGCACACCGCGTTTGTGGGGAGTTATATTGTGGAATAACGACTTTTCTAGTTTACCAGTACACAACATCATTCTGAACCTTCTGTGTAGCATTTTTTAATTTACTTGTGGAGCATTTTTGTCTTTTAATGCCCGTTCCTAAACAAGATTTTATATTTTGTCTAACAAATTAAGAAACTGAATGATGATTTTGATTGCAAACTTTGAAGTCTCTATACTCCATTTGTTTAGGTAGTTAACTAAATGTAAACAATCTTAACATGTCTTTTATCTAAAAAACTGTCTAAATATTGAATCTAAAAATGTTTACAATTAGGTATTTACTTAAACCGATGTTAGGTAAGTAACTTATTTTAAATAATATTTGTTGGTCTTTTATACGATTTATTTTATATAAAAAGACATATCAAGATTGTTTACCTTTAGTTAACTACCTAAACAAATGGAGTATAGTCGATTATATGTAATTGCAATAATTGATTGTCAACGTCATCCTCAGGTTAAAATGGAATAAATATATTGGCTATAAACTTTACCAATCACATCTAAATAATTATAAAGAAATAAAAAATAGTTTATTTGATGAAATTTTTCTTTTGGGGTCAACGATTGTATTCATATCAGTTATTTCTTTTTGTGTAAATTTTATAGAGGTTATGATAATAGAAATCTAAAGACGACAAAACAAACAAAAGAAACCGAAATTTTCTTAACACACACTTCAAGTAATGACACTAATAGAAGTAGTAGATCGCAATGAAAAAAATAAACATTAAATTATGTTTTTGTTTTGTTATCATGTTAAGGGGGAAGCGCCAGGGTAGTCCTTGAAATTCATATTTTAATCAATAGACCATCTGACACTGGCCTGTAAGTTGCAAAAAAAACGTAAGACAATTTGACTTTCGTGAGCACATCTCCTTAACACGTTAACTGACATGGTGAACATCAGAAAAAGTAAAGAAATGTACTTATTTCACTTTAAATAAATTATTTATTCCATAAATACATATCTATATATATAAAATTCAAAGTCCTGAGTGACTGACTGACTGACTGACTGACTGATATATCAACGCACAGCCTAAACCGCTGGTCCTAGAGACATGAAATTTAGAGGGTGTATTCTTTGTGAAGAGTAGGTATCCACTAAGAAAGGGTTTTTTGAAATTCCATCCCTAAGAGGGTGAATTGGGGGGTTGAATTTTCACGCGGGCGAAGCCGCTGGCGGAAGCTAGTATATCATATAACATGTAACATGTTTTTATAATTTAATTCCTTACTTTTATTTAACATCATACTCTCCACAAAGTGTATTAGAGTAATGGTAAACACAAGTTATATTGACACAGTGATTTTTGGACGGACGGTTCACTTAATATAGCTGAAATAGAAATAAACATGGCCCCCAGGCAGCAACGACACGTTCAGATTTGGTATGTGTTGTCGGTCATATAGTCCGACAAGGCTTGAATGGAACAAAAAGTGTCGGACACATAGTCCGACATGGCAGTTAACGTGTTTAGATACTCATTACGTGTGTAACTGCGGTGATTCGCCAAGTAATTTAATTTGACCCTATGCATGAGCCGCTCTTCAGTAAACTGTTGTTCCTGCAGCGAACGCACGCCGTACAATGGAGGGCATCACCGGACAGACGGTGGTGCTGTTCGCGGGCGCCGGCCACCAGCCATTGTCGCCGCCGCCCTGCCTCATGCTGAACCGCATCCTGGACATGGCGCCCATCACCGTCACCGACCAGACGCCCATGGAGACCGTGGTGGACATGTTCCGCAAGCTCGGCCTCAGGCAGACGCTCGTCACGCACAACGGGTAACTATTCTACTAATCTAAAATAAATAAATAAGGTACAATAGAGAGGCTATAAGAACAAATGTCACAAAAAAACTGTGTTCCCATGTCTAAGAGAAAACAAATGGTAAAAATATCTTCATATCCAAGTTGCACAGAATTACTTCTACTGTTTTTGTTTTGTTTGTGTTCATACATCTGGTAATGCACGTCGGTTATCAGTACTACGCACCTGACCTTTCTTAAGAACATCACCAATACAGTCCCCTTCCAGTGTGACCAGTCACATATGCCTTGTAAATACCTTTTGTGAGCCGACCTTCATTCATCCTCTCAACATGACCAAACCATCTAAGCATACTTTTTTCAATTTTTGTCACTACATCTTCTTTTAAACCACACCGTTCTCTTATCACATCATTCCTCAGCCTATCATTCACAGTCACACCACACGTGCTTCGCAAGGAACGCATTTTCACAGCAATTATTCGACTTTTTTTGCCACACCCAACATTCGCTTCCATACATAAGCGTAGGTAGCACGCCATTGTCATCAGCCAGTCGAACCTTTTCGGACATCAACTGATTGCTCATAATCGCATGTAGAGTACCATTTACTTTATTTCCCGCATTTACGCTTCTTTCTACATCTTCATTAATCTTTCCAACCCGTGTCTTAACATACTGCCCAAATAATCGAACTCATTTACATGCTCCACACTATTATAATTTATTTTGGCTGCACACACTGATACATTATCTTCTCTTTAGAACACCATGACCTTCGTCTTTTTCACATTTATGTTAATCCCCTTTATCATATATGTCTCATCCAATACAGTCAACTTGCCAACTGTTCTGCTGACGATGCAAACCAGGCGGGAGGACAATCCCGTCCGGTTTGGATTGTCAGCAATACTCATACATTAAATATTTTTGAGTGTAGGCTGGATCACAGCACATCTACAAGTTATTCCCAGTGGCATTCGTAATTTGAAACATTTAATCTGATTCGGGACAGTGCAATTTAAATATTTGTTTTCGGCAGACGTCTCCTAGGGGTGATCACTAAGAAGGACGTGCTGCGCCACGTGAAGCAGATGGACAACGAGGATCCTAGCTCTGTGCTGTTCAACTGATCCCACGCCACGGCCTCCAGACACTACCCGCGTGATACGTCGCACACACCTACCGGTTTATTTTATGACAATCTCAACGTGGAAGATTAGGTGAAGTGAACTTGGACTGAGCTGTCATCCCACTGGGTTTACACTATTGACAGTTTCAATTTGCAGTAGATCACGGTGAGATTTGATAGAAAATAGATCGGCTGTTTCAAACATTGAACGCGTTTACGTCATGCAAGAATAATATTGCCCGACACACATGTTCGCACTCGCACTCCTTCACGATACTGCGCTAATGTGCCACTGCCATTGGGCGACACGTGTGCATCTGCATTAGCTGATTCTAATCACTGTTTTGAATTTGGAACGTGTGTTATGTGACGCGCGCTTGACAGTAAATGCGGGGTGCAGTACTGCGCACTGGTTTTAAACGCTATTGTGTGAGTACTGTGAGGGCGAGCGTGCACGGAGCGCGCACATTCACGATATAACATCGTGCGAGGTGCACCTACTTACGTGTCATGTTCAAACTACTGCAACGTATGATCTTACGATAGGAATTAATTAAACGTGTGCGGTCAGTAGTCATAGTTAATATAGTTATAACTTCCACAGGGAGGCTGTGTCTCTTGCATCACTGTAACGCGTCGCTTCATTAATGTAACAGATTTTTGTGTATAGAGTATAGAACAGACGTATTGAGTAGTGTATAGTAAAGTACGTAGGTGTCGCGCTGATCATTGGTTTGTATATTTTGCTGTAACTGTGCGGAATATTTACACAAGTAGTCGAATTAACATTTTACAGTTAAAACAATTATGTTTCTCCGCTTTTAAGTACACAAACAAATGATGTACCATAGATGTTTTTTTTTATACAGATGATTATGAATAACAATCACTATTTTGTAACTTTCATTGTTCTACTCGAGTGCTGCGCGCGCATCGCGCTATACGCTCGAGTGAAATAGACGATATTCAGTATTTTTATTTTAAGTGTATTAGCAAAAATTTTATATAAATCAATTCAAATGTATCATACTTCTAGAATATATTTTTTTGTATCATTATTATCAACCGTAAGCATATTCACTGTATGAATTATGAACAAAGATGTTAGATATTAATATATGAACTAATTTATTTTTGCTTGTTTTCAAATAATCTGATATTTTACAGGAGGTTTTTATGTAAATAATGTATCGCATATAAAGCATAATGTTTTACCAACATCTCATTTTAAGTAGAGTTATAGAATCGAATATATTGTTTATAGCATGCTAACTGTGTTTGTACGAGCACATAATGCGCGTGGAGGCGCGTCGTTCCACGCCCACACGCCCACACGTCCAGTACAAAGGGCGAGCGGTCACCACGCGGCCACTGAGGCGCTCTGTCGTCTCATCCAAGTAAGGGTAGCTCTGTTTACGAGCCAACTTGTTGTTTATACATATTGTACATACATTTATTATGAATCTGTAAAAGTATATAATTCGGCCGTCCCTGTATCAGTTGTTGTACTAATCACTGCACTGATCGTGTCCCGCGAGCCCCGCGCGGCCGTGTCGGCTGTACCGCGCTCCGCTTTGACTTTACTCTTATACTTGACTTAAGCATTGATACAGGGATGTGATTTATCTTAGACTACGAGTTACAATGCAGCTGACGTTATTTATTACAACTATAATTAAATAAAATATGCTAACTTATAACACAATACATTAATAAATCATTTTTTTAATGGATTCTTTAAATAATGTCTTCTGGAGCCTTTTACAACTACGAAGTGAATGATGTGGCGCTAGAGAGCGGATAGCAACCATCTCAAAGTCCTTCAATGTTTTAATATTGTACTGTTTATATGTATTTTTATATAAAAGAACTGAGAATTTTAAATTGTAATCTTCTAAGTATTAGTCGATGTTGTATATGTGACTTTACACGAGTGCGTGTCGCCATTCGGCGCGCGCCACCTTTTATAATAGATTTTATAAATATTATGTATTACAGTTGCAACATTGAAATCACAAGTAATTTGCACGTTGGTTCTAGCTTTTAAGCCAAGATTTATTTATTTTAAAGTTTCAACGATATAAAATGAGATTTTAAAATGTTATCCCTCGCATGCCACCGATGTAATGACGCCTGAGTCAGGGTGGTGACATCCAACTATGTTTAAAATATATAATTATAGAATTTGTTGTAATCTGTATTTTATTATTAGAAGATTGTTAGACTTTTAAATTATTCTCTGCCACTTTACGTGTTAGCGCGCACTGCGGTGCGGTGGAATGCGGTGCGTTGTTTCTGCCGTACGGTATATAAAAAAAAACAAGATAACGGGATAAGGAACGCACTGGCGGGAACGAAAATAAACGATTTTCTATTGGAGTCTCAATTATCTAAAGTTGTGGCTGTGTTTTACCATCGCAATGGACTACCATACAAGATGTGCAATGGGGGGCCCATTATGAATAAACAGCATGCGTTTTTTTCGTCGCAATGTGCGCACTTTGACATTCCATACTTCATAGATAAGTACGTTAAGAAAAACGCACTTCAGTGCCCGCTACGCCTGTAGCTCTTATACTTAATGCGAATCCAACTCATGCATAACTGACCAGATTTGATATGTTAATTAGTGACGCAAGTTTACCCACAGTACCGTGGCATTTTATGGACAGTTAAATGGAGATATATCAAAAATAATTAGTAATTATCTTTATATAAAACCTAGTTTAAAATAAAACTAAGGGCTGATTTTCAGTAGTCTAGTAACTTTTATCTGATGAATAAATATTGCGGTTTGACAGCTCTTGTATAGAAAATATGTCATAATGTTAGATTTATCCGATAAAAGTTATCTGACTATTTAAAAATTAGCCCTAAGTGAACATAATTGTCAAACATCCTGTAATGATTAACATTTACTTAGACCATAAGGAATCCTTACAGAACAGTAGTGTTAGTGAAGATAACTTAAGACTATTGTTAAAATCCAAAAAGAACACTGCGGGACACTAAACGACCCCAGAAGTAATAACAATGAAACTTCTATCGTGTCTAGCTGCAACCGATTAATGTCACGAAAAGTATAGAGCCAAACGTAACTATCTACGAAGTATGTCGCACGTACTCGTAGACGTATGAGGTACGACATAATGACGCAACATAGACAATCTCACAAAACGCACAACGCGCTCAGGTACCCTATGTGCTAATAAAATATATCAATATGTGTGTAAACAAAGCAAATTAGTTTATGTATCTAAACCAATAGTTGTCAGTATAGTTCAAATATTAATGGTCATAGTCAATGTTGTTTCCACGTTATTGAAATCTGTGTGTATTTGATTTATTATAATAGTTAAAAACTTTTAGTAGTAGGGGTGGGAAGTGTTTGTACGATACAGTCGGTGCCTCCTGTATGTCCTCTAAAGACAGAGCTTCTAAAGGGATATATAACAAGCGCTAAATTGTAAATCCATCACTTTTGAAGCGTGGCGGCTCAGGCTATAACGGAAGGTTCGCGCGCCATTCAGCTATTTCTATCGTATTATTAAAAAAATACACGGTTTGAAAATGTAAAATCTATACGTTATACATAACACGTAGTTATGCTATTATTAAAAAAACTGATGCCTTCCGTGAAATATTTACACTATTTACGGTTTATTTTGTTTTAGATAAGCCGTTTCGGACGAGAATGGCTCTGGTTATTACACCGCACTTTATTGGCGCATAACTAATCCCATTTATGTCTGAAAAATTCGAGACAGGCATTTTTTTGTAGTTCATACGGTGCCTTTATGATAGTGTCTATGTTTTTTTCCAGAAAAATAATACCAAGGAATGTACCCAACTTATTTTTGAGGAAAACATCGTGGACACTCAGAATGAGCACCGTTTGGACTGTAAAAATATGTGTCTCGAATTTTTCAGACACGAATCGAATTAGTTATGAGCCGCTAAAGAGTGGTGTACTATCTGTGCCATTCTCGTCCGAGACGGGTTAAACTAACCGGTACCGAATCGTGTTTCTAAATACTACGATTTATAGAATGAATCCTTAAATAATTTAGATAAAGGAGCAAAGGAACGCAATTATTTCGCAAATTCCTCGATGCGCCCGTAATAGCGATCAGCGGCTCATCAATTAACAAACAAACAAGCCCACCCTTGTAATTAATTAATAACATCGTATTATTTTTACCACTGCTTTATTGAAATTAAGAACCCATATTTCCTTCCTAGGGTACATTTTCTTTTTAAAAGGGGGTTCTTTAGGACCCGTACCCCACGAAGGGCCGTAAGTTCAAGAAACGTTGTACTTGGGACATCCCGCAAAATTGACTAGGTGTAGAAGTTCTGAAGGAACTGAAAGTCGGACAAATCTGCCGGAGTTCCACGGAACACGGTAATGAGTAGGAAGTCTTGTTTGAACTTAACTTGATGCCCTCGAAATAATGATTCGTTTAAGTAATTTGACGTGTTTTAGTAGTTGCGTATAGTACCGGTCACTCCACACCAGGTGAAGCTCATACTGTGATTGTAGATATAGTTTGATAAAAGTCCATTTGTGATCGCGTGAGCAGTGCAGTTAGTAGTTGGTTAAGACGTATCAGACACTTGGATGACGGTTTATTTTTTGTTTCATTTTACGTTCTGACGACACTGATTAAATTACATCGGCAACCTATCCAACGATGTTGGATTCCGCCACTCGGCATATTGCAGTCCCAACCGAAAGGTTTACATTACGGAGTTTAAATCCTAATCGATGTGCCTAATATTAACCTTTGAACGCCAGAGCGAAAACGCATCGGCGCTCCTACCACGCGAAGCCACAAATTCAGTCCAAATACCTACAAAAAAAAGTAGGGATTCCAACATCTTATCGATAAGTTATCGATAACCAATTAATCATTGCTTTTCGTTACATATTTTTTAAATAAAATATAACTCGTTGCATTATTCTTTTATTTAATTTGACCCTATTTAGTATCATACTATCATTAACCACCAGTTACAAAGTTCAAAACAACATAAAAGCAGACATTAGAACTACAAACGAATAAAATAATAATAAGGTACATCACTAATCTCGTTCGTGACATCATCCGCTGTCGGGAAGACCCGACTCTGGCGTGGCTGGCACGACTTTTGACGACTTCCTCGCAGGCGAGTAGGGATGTGACATTGTGGGACATAATAAATAATAATCATATAGTATTTAAGACAATTTAATCAATTTACTTATAATTATTACTCTGATTCTTCGTAACTTGGCAAACTTATGTCATCCAAGTCCTTTTGCTGTCGCGCATTTTTCATAACGTTCAGTAAATTAACATAAGTTACTGAACGTTTTTCTTCGAACGATTCGAATAGTTGTCATCAAAAAATAATTGTTGAAGTAATAGTAAGGTACTTTTAATAGAATATTTCATAAAGAAATATTATTTACCTTACTCACCCATCACTAGCTGTCGTATCTTGACGACTGTGGCGTGAGGAAGAACACTTATTTACGGATTTTGAAAAGCAATTTTTGATCATTGTTTTTTCTAGTGAAATCTAACTAATGGATATATATATTTGTGCCATTTTACAACATTTCACTAAACTTTTTACCGCCACGGACTTCAATAGAAGTTCCAGATTTTCGTGCCACCAGCGCCACGACTTCTATAGAAGCTCTTCATTTTAATTAATAGGTTCGGGAAAAAGTTTCTTCGCATTTTTTTAAGAAAATTCAAAACATTTTTTAATAAAGTTTATTTACATTTAACTAAAGTACCATTTATAGTAGTCATGGCTGAGACTATGGAGGACCTCAGTACAATGCTCGATGACCTCAGTAGAGCTTCCGAAAGAGTGGGTCTTAGGATGAACATGGACAAGACAAAGGTCATGTCCAATGCTCGTGTGATACCCACTCCAATGAAGATCGGAAGCGCTACACTCGAAGTTGTGGACGAATACGTGTACCTAGGACAGACTGTCCAGTTAGGTAGATCCAACTTCGAGAAAGAGGTTAATCGTCGAATCCGACTCGGCTGGGCAGCGTTCGGGAAGCTACGCAATATCTTCTCGTCCCAAATACCGCAGTGTCTCAAGACAAAAGTCTTTGACCAGTGTGTGTTGCCAGTGATGACATATGGCACTGAGACGTGGTCGCTCACAATGGGCCTCATAAGAAGGCTCAAAGTGACCCAAAGAGCAATGGAGAGGGCTATGCTTGGAGTTTCCCTACGCGATCGAATCAGAAATGAAGAGATCCGTAGGAAAACCAAGGTAACCGATATAGCCCGAAGAATTGCCAAACTTAAGTGGCAGTGGGCAGGGCACATTGCTCGCAGAACGGATGGCCGATGGGGTCGGAAGGTTCTGGAGTGGCGACCGCGTACTGGAAGACGGAGCGTTGGAAGGCCTCCCACAAGATGGACCGATGACCTGGTAAAGGCCGCAGGAATACGTTGGATGCGAGAAGCACAGAATAGGTCGAAGTGGCGGTGCTTGGGGGAGGCCTATGTCCAGCAGTGGACGTCTTTCGGCTGAAATGATGAAAGTACCATTTTGTTCGATAACTTTTTGCCATCTTGTAGGTAGGGACATGATCCCATTGCTATAGACATTTTGGGACTTCTGGTCAAAATACCGCGACAAGTGGTTTTGGCAGTCCTCTCGTGATGTTAACCTGACACTGCCTAAAGAATTCTGAAGAGACCGAAACAGGTGGAAATCTGAAGGTGCAAGGTCAGGACTATACGGCGGATGCATTAACACCTCCCAGCCAAACTCTCTTAATTTTTGTTGGGTGGCTAAAGATGTGTGAGGTCTAGCGTTATCATGATGAAAAACTACACCCCTTCTGTTGATTAATTCCGGCCGCTTTCTCTCAACTTCTTGCTTTAATCTCATCAGTTGTTCGCAGTAGAGTTCAGAATCGATGGTCCTGCCTGGTGGTAACAGCTCATAATGAATAATGCCCTTCCAATCCCACCACACACACAGCATCGCCTTGTTGCGAGTTAACCCGGGTTTCGCCAGTGTGTGAAGCCTGACCGGCCTTTGACCACGACCTTTTTCGCACGTTCTTGTCATACGAGATCCACTTTTCATCACCAGTTATCAGCTTCTTCAAAAATGGTTCGGTTTCATTACGTCGTAATACAGAATCACAAATGAGTACACGGTTCATTAGGTTCCTTTCAGTGAGCTCGTGAGGTACCCAAATGTCGAGCTTTTTTGTGTACCCAGTTTTTTTCAAATGCGCCAAAACTGTTTTGTGGTCAGTTTCCAGTTCTTCAGCTACGTCGTAACTACTGGTATACCGATCTTGCTCCACTTTTTCAAAATGGCATCCATTTTATCCGTAATAGGGCGACCAGAACGACGTGCATCTTTGACATCAAAATTTCCGGATTGAAAACGCTTAAACCAAATTTGTGCTACTCTCACAGACACTACACTAGGTCCATAAACATCGCAAATTTTTTTCGCGGCTTGCGTTGCATTTTTACCTTTTTTGTAGTAAAATTTTAAAATGTATCGAATTTCTTCATTAGATTCACTCATCTTGACGGTACGAAAAACAAATGAAAATCACACATTTTCCTAATTTGAATTTGGAATTATGTTCTTTAAAATTTAAACTTTCAATGATACCAAAACCAGCCAGATACAAATAGTATAGCCAAAGAGATTTTATTACAAGTTCATACATACTATAATGCGAAAAGACTTTTTCCCCAACCTAATATGTTATAAAAACAAATTTACTGTAGTAACACGTTTTTTTTCATTTTATTATTTAATATAGCAGTCTAATAGTCTGATTTTTTATTTTTCCTCATAAAAAAGCCGTTATTTGTCTTAAAATTGGCAAAAACAAAAACTCCGAACATTTTTAATGTTCCCAGGACGCCAAAGACTTGATCAGTCTTGTGAAACTCCGAACAAATTACTTTTTCTATGAAATTTGTAACCTTCTTTAGCCAACATTCAGGAAAACTCAAAGTGACCAACATTACACAACGAACTTACCGGGTTTTTTAATCTGTGGTACTTAAAGACTTAACATGGCTGCCTTTGTGGAATTATGTTTGTTTTGTAATTATTCTGTTTGTTTTTCCTTTTTCTTTAAGGTTTCGGAATATAACTTATCAGAATAAGTTCTGTGATTGTATGTATAACGTTGAATCGAGCACCTGCTCCTCCGTTCCATCCTCATGTGGTTTTATCGAGATATTACTCTGATAGTGTAAGTGATTCTCGCGAGATATTTGACTCTTTTATTGCTGTTATTACTACATATTATAACAAGACAGTGGCTCTTAGTTCTCAAGTTTGTAAACCATCATGGGTAAAGGCCACAGAAGATGTGAAGTTTGCGGTATCAAGGAGGCTTGGCATGCTGGAACGAAATTGCTTTTTTCCAAGTTTCCACTGGATCTAAACCGGTGAGTTAAAGTAAAAACCTTTTGCTAATGTAAATTAATAGCATAATTCAATTCATGCGACCCTCGAGCCATCGATCAAGATTAGCTGAAATTCAAAAGCTATATGTTTCAAAACATTAAATTTGATGTGTAACTCGACACTTGACTCCTTCAATTCTCTACCTGTACATTTAGTGTCATATATGATGTAGCCGTACCCGCTCTGGGTCTGTCTGGGAATATCTGTCTGTGGGAGGACCTTCTCTCTCTCTTATATTTTGACGTAAGACTCAGGGGACCACCGTTGTCCTTCCACAGTTGAGTTTTTATACATATACACATATGATTGCGAAAAAAAATTCACTGATAGAAAACTGCTTTATTCCTGAATGATTAAGGCTATTTTATGTACACAGGTGAAGCCACTGGCTAAAACTAGTATAAAAGAAATTCACAGTCAAACATAGTTTTAAGTAAACATTTATTTTTTTGTCTTTCAGCTGCATCTACCAATAGAAAAGCTGCATGACCAGCGAAATGTTTGTGCTACCCACTTTGGAAAAAAGTATTTCAACAAAAAAGGCAATCGTCTGAAAAGACATGCAATACCAACTTTGAATTTGAAGGCCTTACCTCTCACTGATGCACAATTGGCAGAATTTCCACAATATATTTATAAGCATTCAGAGTCAAAAGGTAACTTTAATAAACATTGTAATTTATTTCTATTACAATAATATGTATATTTACAGTAAAGTCTGTTAACATCATCTGTCAAATTATTATTCTGCACTACTGCTGAGTATAACATCTTAGGTTCGATTCTCAGTTTTGCCTGGAGCCTGGATTTGTGCCTGATAGATGGCAATAGGCCCAACTCACTCCTTATTCCATGGGATTTAAACAAAACTGGCGAAATGTTGATTTACTATAAGTACACCTCTGCCAAAGCTTTCGAGGAAACAAGGGGTGATGTTATGTTATCTGCGCATAATGTAGAGCAAGCTGTGCTTTTCTATAAGTGATGAGGTGCTTAGAGTTTAGTTAATAATGTATAAATTTTAATGTAATTGCATTCTTATTTTATTCATATTAAGTACTATAAGTTCACATCCACTTAACTGTCAATTAAGGTTATTGAGAAAAAAAATCATAAGCAAACTGACAGACAGACAGTTTTCTCTAAAAATTCTCGCAAATAATTTGTAAGCACACTCAAAACATTGTTATATATAACACCAAAACTGCTTTATTTTTGTTCTAGAACTTCCACCAGCTACTGAACAGAAAGAAAATATCCAGGCGGTGCAATCAGGTATGTCATTAATACCTAAATTTTCAACATTTAAAGCAAATAATAGTTATAGATATAATTATCATAAGCAAATAGTCTTAAGACGATCTGAGGAGAAATATTAAACTGGGATGCATGAAAAGTGCAATCATTTCCAACATCCACATGAGTGAGGCGTTATCTAAAAAAATTATCAATTTGAATGAATAAAAAATTAAGATACTTCTATTAATAATAGTAAAAGGCCGACCCCAAGTAAATGGGATAGGGTCTAAGAGGAAGAAGAAGATTAAAAGTTAAACAATTAGTGATACTTGAATATTTGGCAGTTTTAAACTATGTACCTAGTTTTAAATCATAATTTATCTTACAGATCTTTTACCTGAAGTACTGCCTGTGCCATCCACAAGCCAACAATCAAGACATATCCTTATGGAACTGACTCAAAATGGTATTGTATGCTACTAAATTCTATTAGTGTGTGTTTATGTGAAACTCTGTAGGTATGTTGGTTAGTATGTGATTTTTGATCAACCACGCTAGCAGTGGACTGCTACAAGCTGATGAGAATGAAGAAGAAATTAAATAAAATGGTTCTATTTAAACAAAAATTTGGACCTATCATATCATATGGCATATCTGGTGGTTACCAAACTAGTTTCAAATCCTAATGTATCATTTCAGATCTTTTCTTTGAAGCAGTGCCAACCACAAGCCAGCAATTGAGACAAATTCCTATGGAGCTGTCTCGAAATGGTTAGTATCTATAAAAATAAAAAAACAGTTCCCAAAAATATATGTCCATGCGTCACTTCAAAACAGTTGCATCTAATTGACTACCAAATTCTTTTTTTTGACAATTATTTTTTTGAAAATCCACCAGAAGGGTAAAGTAGGATAGGTTGTACTTAGTGTTTCCCGTGAGAAGCCGTGCCGGGTAAAGCTACTTTTAAATAAAGTACTAGATTCTGTGAATAAGATATTATCAATATAATTTTTAAGAAATGAGTTATTAACAGAGAGATGTATTGAGATTATTTAAGATGTATTGAGAGTATTTGTTTCTAAGTTTCGATTTTCTACTCCTGTACTAACTTCTTACATTTACTTTTCAGAAGGAATGCATACCCAGGCTGAGAAGAGATGTGGCAACATTTCTAAAACTAAAGCCACTTTTGGAAAATTATCTGAGAAAAAATCAAGTAAGTATTTTATCATTATGATTATACTTAACTACACATTGTTATAACTCCTCATAAAATATGCGAAGATTTTACCATACAAACAACTAAGTGACAATAATTATCTTCCAGTCAACATTCCACTTTCAAACAGTTGGATTTCACAAAAATGATTGCAGCTGGTTTGCTACACAACTACCTAGTTTTCTAAGTTGGCTTTAATAAAATATCCATTAAACATTCAATGTGATGATATTATTAACAAATAGACAGATTGAAAGAAATCCTTGACATTGTTAAGTTAATTTGTACTCCATTGCTTATTTCAAATCGTTTTAGATACAGAATAATGTTAACAAGTCTCTTAAAATATTTTATTTATATTTACAGATTTAACACCAAGAGAAATGCAGTTGATGGAACAGTTAAAGAAAACAAAATGCAGCCTGACATCACTTAGACGCCGTGCCAATCTCTTGGAAAAATTGGAATCAGGTGTACTAAAAGAAATTGTGACGTCGGTGCTCAAAAACCAAAATAAAAAGCCTAAAGGTCGCCGTTGGACAACCAAAAATAAAATATCAGCCCTGGCTATATTTAAGAGGTCTCCAAAAGCCTATAGATATTTACAGCAGCTCATGCCATTACCAAGTATAAAAACATTATACAATATTTTTTTTTTAATCCAGTTTCCACTG
Organism: Aporophyla nigra; assembly: GCA_947507805.1. Taxonomy (NCBI): domain Eukaryota; kingdom Metazoa; phylum Arthropoda; class Insecta; order Lepidoptera; family Noctuidae; genus Aporophyla; species Aporophyla nigra. The sequence continues at coordinate 1,754,543 of OX382291.1, read as the reverse complement.
GTATTAATAAAGCAGTGATAGAATATTTAAAAAAAATTGCTGTAAAAAAAGATATCAAAGACAAATACTGTGGCTTAATATTTGATGAAATTGCTTTAAAACGGCGTCTTTTGTTTGATGTTAGCACTGACAAAGTTGAGGGCTACGAAGACTTTGGCCTAGAAGCAGGACGTGGGTCTCAACTGGCTGACCATGCATTAGTATTTATGTTGCAAGGTATAAGAGCAAAGTTCAAACAACCAATAGCTTTTTATTTTGTTAAGGGAACAGTGTCATCCCAAAAACTAGCATCATTTATAAAAGAAATTATCATGGTTGTTGAAGATACCGGGTTTCATATAATAACCACTATTTGTGACCAGGGCCTTGTTGTTTTTGTTGAATTTTCAATAAACCTAAGTGCTGGCCTACGTCGTAAAAGGAAGCCTTATGCAAAATTTCACGTTCCTAGTCCCAGCAGTTTTGGCTGTGCGTGGATATGTCAGTCAGTTTCTCCTTTTATATATATAGATTAAGATTATCTTCATGTATAACGAAGTAAATGAGGTACAAAGGTTGATTGGTAGAAAAGCGGCATTAAAAGAAACAGTTTCTGTAACTTTGTATGTTTAAACTATTAAATGTATAAAAAACATGAAATAAAATCATAAATTTGTTTTATTTTGCCCAGTTTTCAAAATAAATACGTCAGTTTTAGAATCCCCTATAACAACAATAATGCATTTTATCGATATCGATGCATTCTGAATATCGATAATTTTACTATACGTTGCACATCCCTATCTATGACAGTTCTTCCTTTCAAGGTCATGATTGTCATTGTCAGAGCTACTGCGAATTTTCATGTTGGTAGTTTTGTTTTTTTTCTAGTGGTTGGCTAAAGAAGGTTAACAATTGCTCTAAAACTGAATGTTCTAAGTTCCGTCTCTTATTTACATGCTCTGTGGACTTGATATAGTCGGCCAGTGATGTGACGCGAAAGTTATCACTGTTTGATTTCACCCGTTGAAATTTTTATAAATATTATTATCGAAAACAATTTGAGGTCAGTAAAATACGAACTTAGTTAATCTCTTTATAAGAAAGGGAAAATAGACTAATTTCGACCTTCAGATGGCGGCACCCATCTGAAGGTCGAAATTAGTCTATTTTCGGACTCGGACTTTATAACTCGGAATTAAATAATTGTTAGCAATACTTGTCGATAATTATATTCACATCTCTACAAAACGATTGTAATTCTATGGTTGTCAGTGCCCCGGGCGCCACGGACTATTATAGAAGTCGTTCTGTGACATCATAAACGTACGGCTGTCAAGGTCACTTTTGTATAGTGCAGGCTGCAGGTACTAATTGAATTCTTTATCAGAATGAACAATTAGGCAAAAAAGATTTTATAGGATAAACAACTTTTCTTCTGTCATCGTCAAATAAAACGAATTTATACGTGTAATGAATGAGGCTATTGCCTTTTATTTTGTTCTCGATGTTGCCAAGCTAATGGAGGCGCGCACGGTGAACGTTGTGCCTGTTCTGCGACGTGTCTACCACGAAAATGCCACCCGAGTTACCCGAAACCAGCCTCGGCGTCCTTAGGTATGTTTACGACTGCCGTGGCAGCTCTCAGGCACCCGAAGCTGCCCTCAGGTGCCCAAAACCGCCCTAAGGCGCTTGAGCTGTAGCGAGCCGCACCGATGCCCACCGATAGTGAGCGCCGCGCCTTAATTAAATCCATACTTACTTTCCATTTCGAAAAAAACTATATATACACTGAAAAGTTCTGCCGCTTAGCTATGGTAAAACATCGTTGACAGAAGTAGTTAAAAAAAAACATGGGTGTGCACAAAAATAGAAGAAAGACCATAGACCACATCACTAATCAGAATTGAATTTAACGTGCTCTGAGCGCCAAGGACTTGAAGTCAAAGAATGACTTCATGAAACAAATAGAGATGTACCTCATTTCCTAAAGTTATTATTGAGTTATTTATTTGTTTCTTTGATACTTGTAATATATACTGTTTTTTCTGGGTCCACCCTTTATGGCAGATTTTTTTTCGTCATAATATTATTTTGCATAACAGCGGATAGCATAAACTTCATTTCGCAGAAAATCGTTTGGCATACACTCATTTATCATACATTCACAACGCATAATTTTATAAGTCAGAATCATCTTTAGACCTAAATTTTATATCCATAATAATGAAAAAGCAGAACTATCTTATCGCAGAAAGTTCGCAGTCAGAATCATCTCTTGGCATTATTTCATATGGATAGTCATTTACAGTTAGAATCATCTTTTGGCATATATTTCGTATCCATAATGATTGAAACACTCATCTACTACATTATATAAAAATCATAGTTAGCACGCTGCATGCAGACATGCAAACAAGCATACACCATGCATGTAGCATACAAGCAAGCATGCAGCATGCAAGCAAGCATGCAGCATTCAAGCAAGCGTGCAGCAAGCAAGCATGCAGCAAGCAAGCATGCAGCAAGCAAGCAAGCATGCAGAATGCAAGTTTGTATGCATCATGCAAGCAAGCTCACAGCATACAAGCGAGCATGCAACATGCATGCTTTCTGTCACGGCTCCGGCGCTGCGTGGCTCCGGCGGTCCCACGCGAGCTCATCGTCGCAGATGGTTTTACGCCCACCACCGCAGCTTCGGCTTGTTGGCCGGCTGCGCCGGCCAGCCTCAGCCGCGGCGGCGCGTGTCAAAATCACCTGCTCCTCAACTCGCGGGCCGCCTCGCCCCTCCGCGCCTACGCGGGTTTAAATTACACTCTAGGGGTAGGGCAGACAAGACTACGTGGAGTCGCTTCTGTAGCGATTCATTTCTGTCAATAACTTTTATATCATAACATATTTTTAATTTTAATTTAAGGTTAAAATGCAATTTTATAGAAATTACAATATCTATGCCTAACAAATGGTATGCTAAACGAAATTCTGCGGAATTTTAAGTCTGCCAAAGGTAAATATGCTTAATAAAATTCTGCCATCTTAAAACTATGCCAGCGTAAAGTCGGACATATTTATAAACATTCGGCCAAACAATGATTATGCTAAACATTTTTTATGCCTTAAAAATATTCGTTTAAAGAAAATTATGCCAAGTGTGTTATGCCAAATAAAATTCGGAGCATCAAGTTTCTGCCAGATAGAGGGAACCCGTTTTTTCTTACTAGGGATACTGTGAAATAAAATAAATATGGAAATATTTAATCCATTTTTATTTTTATCCGTAGAATTATAATTCAAAAACTTAACGCGAATAAATCTCATTCATCGATATGACGATACCATCATCACTACTGTTTAATATATAATTCGTTATACATTTATAGCTTGGCGCTGGCGAGGCATCGTGTTATGCGTACGTTGGCGGTGAAAAGGTTAATGTAGTTTTAAATAATAGGAAAAAGAAACAGAAAACTTAAATTAGTATATTTATTTTATACTAAAATAAAATCGTTTTCTTGTCGTCTATAGACGACGTAGTGGCGTGTTGGGCACGTTTTCATTTGTCGGCTATACACGACCGTGGCGTTCAAAAGGATAAAACATTCATATCTCGTGTTCAATCTCGAGCGAATCCTACTTCTGCATGTAAACAGACATGCATTGTAACAATGTTCATCCCCGATTGTGTAGCGTGAAAATATATAGGTAATTTAAAATTGGCTAGCTAAACTCTGCAGCTGCGAAAGGCGGCATCCATAAATTACGTCACACAAATTTGATGATTTTTGACCCCCCCCCCCGTCCTTGTCACAGCTGGTCACATTTGTGAGACCCCCCTCCCTAGTGAGACGTCACATATTTTTTACATCTAGAAATAATTACTGAATTAAATCAGCAGGTCCGAAATTTGTTTTATTTATATTTAAATGATTTTTTAGTAAAATTAACATCAATTCCATTGCAAGAAATTAACAAAACAAAAACTATTCATTATATTATTGAAACATCAAACTTAATCATCTTGCGTACATGGACTTTGAAAGGAGTGGGCTCCTTTAAATTATTTATAACTGGCATAGTAGCCACTTCGTTCTCGTTTGGGTTGTTAATGTCAGGAACATTCGTTGTGTCAACATCTTTTTTATCGAACCATACAGCATCATCGTCATCATCCAAAGTATTTCTCTGGCACGTCTAGCAGCAATTCTATGAGGGCAGCAATTCTATTTTCGTGATGGGCAAAACTTCATGTGATTTTTATGTAATTGCTTGTGGTGATTAGTGGCCTTGTATGATGCAAAATATAGACCACATCATAAACTGCACTGTATGCTTCACACAGTTTACGGTAAAGATTACCTAAATCACTGTCTTTTTATTCATGTTAAACTTGTTTCGTAAGTAGATATCGTACAATAACAATATAAGTAATCTCAAAATAGGAGAACTAAGCAAACGACGTTTCATCCCCGAAAATCAATTGTGAAATAAAATAGAAACAATGTCACCGGTAGGCATGATGCATTTAGGGGCATTTATCAAAGGGCAATAAGGCGGTCGGCGCGTAACACTAGTAGAGCGAGTGGCCGACCAAACAATTTGAACCTTATATGTCTACAGATAGAGTTGCAAATGTTTTTGAGTTTTTCGTTAATAGTTCAAAGTTCGTATTTTACTTAACACTTAGATTAAAATAGATTTTGAAATGTGACGTCACGAAATTTTGGACCCCGCCCACCCCCTTGTCACACATTGTCATACTTCGTGGACTCCCTCCCTCCCCCTTAACGTGTGACATAATTTATGGATGACCGCATAAGTATCGATATCTTAACACGATAATGTAAAAAATAAAATAAAGGATTAGATGTTTTTTGGGAGATCAAGGACTTGTTTCACTTGAAATATCAGCTGAGAAAAACATTTATACTAAAAGTCTTAATCAACTATACCAGTTGTCTGCATAAAAAAGTTTTATTTTTTTAAATATATATTCTGTGTTCATTTTTGACTTCGTTTCGATTTTATTATATGTATGTGACTATCGTGATCACCAGTGATCGGAGTAGGTAGATTGATTTTACGTACTCGCATCATGAATAGTCATAGAAATCACAACATGGATAAGCCTTTTTGTCGGGATTTCATTTTGGTACATACGGTATTGAATCAAATATTGTGAAAGTAAGCATTTTTAAACTAGGTACTACATTAGAAATCTGTAGAATGCGATAGATAAGCATTTAAAATTGTTTTTTTCTTACTGTAGAAGGCCGATCACATATATACTATTAAAAAGACAGTAAAAGGGTTAAACACTTTTTAATCATATTGATGTATTCTTTATTCTACACATTACAACATTTGAAATTAATTTCAAAATCCCGGAATCCGTAATATATATGTGCCAGTTAATTTTTTTTGGATGGGAAATCATCAAATGACATCTCCCGCTCTGGGCTAGTTCATTGATTCCATTTGAATGCACCTACTCCGATCACGGGTGATTACAGAACCTGTTGGTTCATCTTTCAGTGTCGGTACTGTATAGCTCTGTTGTACTGTGGCCTCCAAACTAAATGACATTCTTATAATTATGAGGATTCTCTATCTCTTTGCACTTTTCCATGAAATGCATTATCTTATGTCAGTCAATATAAAATCCTTTACATTAAAACAAAACGAAAACTATTTTGTATTTATTTATTTCATTAAATACATTTTACAATTGGTTACGGATATTAGTACGTAATATTATTACAATATTATAAAGACCCTGTTTATGTTAGATAGACATATTGGACTGTCTGAACGATTTCCTTGTTAATAATTTGGTTAAGATTTATCAAATTCATATAAAAATTAAACCATCCTCTCAATAATAAGTAAAATACAGCCCTTTTCTAAGATCTAACACAAACAATGTCCATCGCAGCTAAAATATAAAAACTAGGAAATAAATATTGTCATTAACATTATTACAAAGACAAACATATCACAAAACAACGATTAAAGAAAAACTATAAATATGCAGTGTAATGGAACAATAATGAACTACAGTGAAACGCGATGAGTGTGTGAGGCGGCCAGGCGCGGCCACGCGTGGCTGGCGCGCGGCTGTCCAGGCTTAGCTCTGACTTCGCAGTCATTCGTTGTACGTTACACATGAGTACCGGCGGTCTGCACAACGTCATGAGCTCGACAACACGCGCGAGTGCTCGCCGCCGCGCCTCGCGCTCCTGCGAACGGCTACCACCTGTTTTCCTCTAGAGCATATATTTTATTAATCTATCTGAGATCAGTTATCTTGAAAACTTAGTACGTTAACTATTAGTATATCGATTTTCATTTAAAAAAAATGTGTGGTTCTATAGCATATATCCGCTGCGCCGCCGAAAACTATACAATATAAATTTAACGTGATATGGGAAACTATTTCTAAATATAGTCTAAACAGCAAAATATTATATGTGTTACAATAAGCTCTTAATATTCCTGGGTACAGTTGACCTGTATTATATTAGTCAAAGTGTCGGCTTGGCCTCACCTTGTTTAATGCTTAAATTCGTATATCTAATTTACACTACGTTGGTTATATGTTCGCAATATTACACGTACGGGTATCATTGCCAATTTTTCATTAAAAGACAGCTATTACTTAAACTCGTTATTTCTTAATTATTATTCATGTTCTGTCAATGACGTATATTGTTAATTGGATAAATAAATAGCAGTTACAATGAGTAAATACAGATTATGTCGTACTATTATTACATGCGACCTCGATGTGATCTACACTGATAATGAGATAGAACATTGATAGCTGTTGTTTATCTTTTAGTGGTAATACGAGAATTTTGAACACTAATGGCTACACTAGAACGAATATTGTTGAATGGGGTAGGGCTACTTATGAGCTAGGTAGCGTGTAGGGATGGCGGCGGCGGTGCGGAGGTGGGGGTGGCGGTGGGGGCGTTTTCAGCCGTACTCCTGCCGCTGCAACGCCACCGACACCTTGTAGAGGCTTTCCATCATGAAGGACAAGTTCTGGGATAGCTCGTGTACCGGGCGCGTGATCGCCACCATGTCTGTCGAACACACAAGATGAATTAGATGTGACTGCAGGCCGACAATAGAAAGTCTATTGTACTATGAATGTCACGATTACATCTAAGTAGCACTATTATAACGGATATCGCCCCTTTCTGCAAAATAAAATCAAAATAAAGTTGTATGATCACCTGGCTGCGCCTGAGCAAGGCCCTTGCAATACACGTGCAAGAGGGTCGTGACGTCATCTTCGGGCAGTTCCCCTCTCTCAAGGATACGTTCGGCGTTACGCTCGCGCACAAGCGCTAGTGCCGTGCTCCATCTGTGACGAACGATACGTAGTCAGACATGAGTGTTTAGCAATAGGCGAGGCCACGAGGCCACGGGGGTACGGGGCCGTCAGGCACGGCGGGTTTATCAAAATGTTGGGGAAGTTAGTAAAGTTAAGACTCAATTGCAAATATAACCCGAAAGGGTCAGCCATTAGGTTTGAATATCTTTGTCATTGCATCAATTCGATGTTTGCACTCTGCAGATCTATAAGCAACAGGTACGCACGGCCACAAATCAAGCTATACATTTCCAGTATAAGCTCTCATCGTAGGAAAAATCTGTACAATGCGAGCTCAGCTTAAACTGGAAATGTATAGCTTGATGCGTAGCCGTGTGTACTGTACTCAGTACTCAGAGGTAATGTAGATAAAATAATAATTGTCGAAGTGAATAGATGCGTCTACAGCAAATAAAATATGATTGAGGAGACAATGGCGCCTGCGCGAAATTTTCGAACTTCTTTCAGTTTTTGGCTTAATACTTCCAAAACGTGCATCCTACGAAACAAGTAATTCATTTTCAAGTATACAAAACTTTATAAATTTTTTAAGTAATCTCGGGTTCTACTGGACCTGCAGAGCGGCTGCACTCGACTTTTCTCTAAGAAGGTACCCCTTACAGAAAAGTCTTAAGATTCAAAATTTTAAAACTTGGTGCTGAAAGGGTGGGGTTTTTAATTTTCTTCATTGTAGCCAAACACTGGCTGGAATCGATCTAAACTATAATATTATAAAGCCGAAGAGTTTGTTTGGTTGAACGCGCTAATCTAAGTAACTACTTGGTTCGAGTTGAAAAATATTTTTATGTTGGATAGCCCAATACACGCTAAAACCCTTAGTAACCGAACAAAAAGAAAATCACGAATACGATGTACTCGATGAAATTTTCAAATCTATGACAGCAAATCAAAATGTAAAAAAGTACAGTCTCCTAATACAGTTGTCCAGCAGCTACAACGTTTAACGGCCCTCTAAGCCGATATCCTCGCACTGGACTTTCAACGGAGGTAGTGCTTAGCACCCAGAACTGAAACCGAACAGTGTGTATTGTCGACGCGCGGAAATGCACATGTCAGACTGTCAACTGTCGGCGCTACGCAGAGCGTCAATATCGAGTGCGTGAGAATTTTACTACGTCGTACTTATTAGTTGATATAAGTCCAGCCTGTATTTCGATCAACATACCTATAACCTGTCATTTTCCTGCAGATTCCAAAAAAATGAATTTTTATTTTGCTGGCTTCTGTTGTTGTTGTTTTTTTATTTTTTGTCAAAGTGAATGTTTTTAAGTATGGTATTTATTAGATGTGGCTCACTTCTGCCTCTGTATGAGCTGCAGCAGGCGCGCGTCGTCGTGCGGCGCGGCCGCGTGCTCGGCCCACGCGTCGGCCGCGCTCGCCGCCAGCTGGTTGCGCACGGCGCACACTGCGCCGCTCATCTCCACGCCCTGCGACATATTACACTTCGCTCACTAACTAGGCTATAGGGCAAACAACAGTCACTGCACATCTTTCACCGAGAAATTCAAGGTGAAGAGCGCTCTCAGAGAGCTGTTAAGTCAATATAGTGTCCATCCCTAGCATCATACGTATGACAGCCCACTTCACTGAAGCTGAAACACAGTGAGATTTTTACAAATTAGACCGGTTGATCTTGGATTTGGTCGTCAAATACGTGGCACCCCTACCTTTTTCTTTTTAGCTGTTTCTGTGTAAATAAAGTCTATTTTAATATTTCGTAAGGTGTTAGAAACTGAACTGAATGATAGCATCGTTTGAGTAATGAACATTTCGATAACATGGTAGGTATAATGAAGGTGATCAGGAGGAGCCGTTCGCAAGCTGGTTCGAGAGGCTGGTGTCGGTCGAATGATCCTGATATTCTGACTGCGATGACATTAGTAAGGTGTGAAAGCTGATTTGAAGGCGGCAAGTGTTAACTGTGATCTTACGCATTTTATGGAGAAGAATTATCAGTGAATGCCAAAATATGTGATTGATTTCTAATGTTTAAACTTAGATTATTAAACTATCCTGCAGGTGACATGATTGATCATTCGTAAAAAATAGGATCAACATGGAAAAATTGTCCCTATTTTTAATTGATTAATTTAAGAAGTTACAGTTATAAATAATATTTAAACCCAAAGAGTGTTTAAGAGATTATATAATAATGAAAATATGTATATATTTTTATTATTATACACGGAACACATGTTCATGTTCGTTCTACAGTTTGTTGTTATTTTCCTAGACTTAGACTGGCATAAGGCACATTGCTTCTATAACACAATACGCAGATCGGGTGCCGCGACCACAATGACACCGCGTGCTACACTGACGGAACTAATTAGAACGGAACAGTGGTTGTCGTCGTAATAACACGATAGTTTTGTAATGTGATGCTATATGTCACTGAGGGCTTTGCTGTTTTTAGATAAAACATTTACAGGAAAACCTACATTTACGCGGAACGCAGCAGAGGGTGCGCGGGGGTGCAAGACGTATGACGCATGCGCGTGAATAGTGAATATTGACCGCCAGCCGCGCGCAACAGGTGACACTGTTGTGGAGCCCTCGCGGCCCGCCGGCACTACATAGCGCACTGTGGCATGGAGTGCACACTATAACAAGGTATCTGACCTTGTTCTCCAGCGCCGCGGTATACGCGGCTACGATCATCTTGTTATTGGTTTCCAACAGCAAGAGCAGCTGGAAGATCAGCCGATACAAAGAGCGCGCGAGCTCGTCGGTCGCGCCGCGCGCCATTTCTAGCACCTGTGGACAGTAATAGTGGACGTGCGCAGTGAACTTGTGAATTAATTCAAGCGTCGTTATGTTTGATCCAGTGCAAGTGTTGTTAATCTTTAGTTTTACAGCTGGGTTTTATTTTGCGTATTTTTTAATTAAGGCATTGGAAACTTGCTGTGGGAAAACCTGGATCTGTACATACATTTTCGCGGCAAATAATATAATAACACTGTATCTAATGTGCTACTGCTGTAACGTGTGAGTGAAAGTGATGACTTTAAATAACAAAAAACAAATAGACTAAAGTGATATAAAGTACCTCAAGTGTGTGTTCGCGTCTATCAAAAAACGTCATCAGATGCTCGTGGAGCTCCAACGCAGCGTACCGGACCGCGTCACGAACTCGCGGGTGCTCCGCTACCAATGGACCGGCCCACAGCAGCGGTGGCTCCTCTGCCGCCGCGCGCTCCAGCACAGCTCCCAGCTCCGTGGTTAGAGCTGGAGCTCGAGCCTGACCAAGAGCTTGTCCTGGACCTGGACCTGCCGCCCCCGCCACCGCCCCCGTTCCCGTGCTGCCGGTACTGCCTGAGCCAGTGGCCGCCGACGCCCCCGGATGTAGTCCGGGAGATATTGTTCCTTCGGAGCACAAGGCTAAGGTCTTCTGCGTCACCTCCTGCCGGAGCAACCAGATTCATGAACATGGATTCGCTGCGCGAATTTTTTAGAGGCCAAATAGAACGCATAAGATCGCTTACACGCTCGGCATGTTGCATACGCGGCGACATGCCAACTACTAACACTTAGGGACCAGTTAGTACTGTAACCTATCTTCGATCTTTAGTAGTTATTACTTTCTTAATGTTGTAACGCTGCTTTGTTGTGGTCTGTACTTCACACTACAGCAGCGCGTAGGAACGAGTATCGTGAATGTGCGTTTGGTTGGTACACCGTAAATTCAAATATATTTATGTTGTGTAATAAAAATGTTTCAATACAAATTTACATTTTTTACAATTTGTTCATTGTATTGAACATATTGTAAAAAATGCCAATTTGTTATGTTTATGTGTAACAAAAAAGAAATAAAGAAAGAAAAAGAGTAAAAGAGAAAGCAGAAAGAGAAAGAAAAGAAAGAAAGAGAACAAGAGAAAGAAAGAGAAAGAGTGAGAAAGTAGTTGAGCAGTTTTTAAAATTTTTTTTGCAAAGCATTTTTTTTTTATTTCTTCGTTGTATACAAGATATTGTAAAAAAAATCTAATTTGTTGTTTATGTGTAACAAAAAAGAAATAGTATATTTAAAAGTAGTTTAGAAGTAGATAAGTATGTGTACTAATAATGTATGAAACGTTTAAAATTCTCTGTCCTCGTTGTCACTAAAAACAATGTTTACAACAAAATATGACAATATGTCTATTTAATTTTAATTACAACGCAGTAATGCATAGTAGTTGAAAATTAAAATTGTATTAGCTTCTGGTCTTATATTTTTCGTGAGTTTTATTTATATTCTAAAAAATAGAAAAAATATGTCTATTTTATACTGTTAAAAATGCATATATGTATGATGACCCTAAATATCAACAGGATTTTTTTTGGTGGTTTAGTATCAGTAATAGAACACATTTCAATTATTTTTTCAATACTTTTTCTAAAATTTTTATCCGACCTTAAATCAGTAAACTGTGGACACCCACAATAGGTTAGTATTTGCGCGCCGGCGTAGGTACTTCGAATTAGAATTTTGACCGATCGAATAGCTGGTAGGTACTAGTAGCTACGCTTGGTCGTTCACCTTCGCCGCCGCGCTGGCGCCGTGCGTAAGTTACCATATAAACCACTTTCAAAACATCTTTCGTTAACGATACCTTATTTTTTTTTTACTATGAGCTTTGATTAAAATAAAACTAATAGATATGTTACGTTCTTACGTTAGGTATTCAAACAGTGACTCTTATACGTGCACAGACACATTTACTCACACAAACAATCATTATTATTACACGCCAACAAAGAAAGAGACAGAATAATGCACAAAGGTGGCGTGCGACCAAGACGGACCATCACCGCTCTTCGTATTACTTCGTTAGAAACGCACGTCACGCCGAGCGACGACGGGACGCGGCGCCCTGTTCTATCCGAACGTGTCGCACACTAACGCATTGTATGTTTCTATCCCGCTCTACAAAATGGCGAACAAATTCGAACGGGTACAAATTTATTTGATCAAATCTTAAAAAAATAATAAGTAAAATGTACTTATGAGTGAAATGTGATGCCGTGTGATTTATTTTTTCTTTTAGAGTGGTTCATGCACCCAGTGAAGGTACACGAAGGCATTGTTTTTCTTTTTAGTGTGTTACTAGCGTATTGGAATATACACGCACGCACGTCTTAATCGAAAGCTACTTGTATTGCGACTGAGAACAAATAGGCCACGGGGCCTAATTTATGCGGTCCATGCGCTATCGTCTAGTGACACATCTTCCGCTAGTTTTATTTTAATCAAAGACTATGAGATATCAAAATAAAAATTGCATGGTTATTATAACTCATTTAAGTTTAATTTGTTAAAATTGCATGGTTATAATAACTCATTTAAGTTTAATTTGTTAAAATTTGCGCATTGGTTAAAAACTTATCCTGTATAATATGATTTATTAAGAAATTGTAAAAATTTAATGAAATCTAAATGTTAACTTACTTTATTTTTAATGGTTCCTTTTTAAAATGGGGAACGATACATCTTGTCATTCCATTCCCAAGTCTATCATGGGTGGCTTCATCAAAGTTACAGGAGATTATTTAGGAATTAACTCCTTTAACGCAGCTTGATTGGATAAGCGTTATTCCCTTTTCATGCGAGTTCCTTTCTTTGTATTACAGAAAGAAAGAAACAGCATAGTTTTCATGGTTTTGGAGGGTGTTAAAGCCGATTGTTAGAGGTGGTGAAGAGGTTGGTGGGTTGGTGGGTAGGTGGGTTGGTGGGTTGGTGGGTTGGTGGGTTGGTGGGTTGGTGGGTTGGTGGGTTGGTGGGTTGGTGGGTAGGTGGGTTGGTGGGTTGGTGGGTAGGTGGGTTGGTGGGTAGGTGGGTTGGTGGGTAGGTGGGTTGGTGGGTTGGTGGGTTGGTGGGTAGGTGGGTTGGTGGGTAGGTGGGTTGGTGGGTTGGTGGGTAGGTGGGTAGGTGGATAGGTGGGTAGGTGGATGGGTGGGTACCTTGAGCACGGTGTGCAGGCGGTGCACGAGCGCGAGCGGCGGCATGAGCGCGGCGTGCCGCAGCAGCACCGTGACGGAGGCGCGCCACGCGTCCTGCGGCACCGGCGTCACGTCCCCCCGGTCGCCTACACACACACACACACACTTTATCACTACCTTCTGTTTTAAATATACCCGAAAAGGGACATTTTACTATCTATTACTTTTTTGGATATAACATCCGCCATCATTATTTGTATAATATACATATGAGGTCACAAAGGCGATGTATGCCACGACTACGGCAGCCTATACGACGCAGACCCTAATAATGAATAGACTGACACCTCATCCGTCAACATCGGATCAGTTAAGGCGCTAGGAACATAGGTTAACAAACAAACATACGTAGACTACTAGAAATATTGGTTCCTTTTGACATTGCTGTAGTCGTCACATCGCTTACCGTCGGGCTCCCCGCTGGAGGCGCTGGAGAAGGAGTGCGTGCGGGGGCGCAGCGGCAGTTCGTGCGCGGCGCCGGCGTCGCCCTCCCCGCGCGACCCGCTGGCGCCGTCGTCCCACCCGCCCTCCTCATCCGAAGAGTCCTCGTGAGCACTCTGTAACCAAAACTGTTTAAACAGAAAATAATATAATAATAATAATATCTTAGGAGAACCAACACATCGTTATCTGATCCCAAACTAGACAGAGCTTGCACCAGTCAACTGATAAATATATTTATATATAATATTTCTGAATAAATATCAATCAAATCAAAAATATTTATTTGCTAGAATATGGTATATAAGGTGTTACAGTAATTTAGTTTCAGCATATCCTGTCATAACCTGGCGTGCAAATGTCAATTACAATCAGCGATGTCAATTATTCTACCTTACAAATTGAAGATCCTATTTATTTCATACATATCTATATTTCTATACTGATATGATAAAGCTTGAAGAGTTTGTTTGTTTGGTTGAACGCGGTAATCTCAGGAACTACTGGTCCGAATTGAAAAATATTTTTTGTGTTGGGTAGCCTATTTATTGCGGACGGCTATAGGCTATATAACATCACGATACAATCAAAAGGTGCGGAGCAGCATCGAAAAATTAACGAAAACTGGAAGGCAATTCGATGCAACGGGAAGGTTCAGGATAGCAGAAAGACATGAACGATGTCGCGGGCAGAAGCATGATAAAGATAAATTACACCCAGACATAGAACAAGTGATTTTGCTCATCACACAAATATTTGTCCTGAGTGGGAATCGAACCATCGACCTCAGTCTTAGCAGTCAGGATCACTAAACACTAGACCAACGGTCAGCAACAGGCGGACCGCGGTCCGTTTGCGGACCGCGAAAGGTCGAACCTCAGACCGCCAAATATTGTAATGTGTTGTACAGTTCTTGCAATTCACGAGCGCGCTTGGCCTTTGTGTTTAGTCGGTGTTCTATGCGGGGTATTACAATGTGTGTGCCTAATAAAACGATCAGTTTCGTGTGTGTGTTTGTGCGAATTAGTTATGACTGCTGTGATTTAAATATTTAAAAAAAATTGTTAACCATCACTATGAAATCTTGACCAAACATGTACCAGAAAAATATGAACAAACTAAAAAACTAGCTATCATTTAGCCACTATGTTTGGTTCGACATACGTATGTGAAACATCTTTCTCGAAGATGATTTTTTTTTAAACAAATATCGTTCGAGATTAACGGACGCGGCGCGGCGCGTGTGTCTTCTAAGACACACTTCGAATTTGCTGTTCCTCTCGAGAACCAAAAAGTATAAAAAACTGGCTCAAGACCGTCGGTGTAGTTTCTCACATTAATCTTCTTTTGTTTTACATTTCAGAATTTGATTTGAAGCAAAAATAACAAATAAATAGTTCTGGACCTCGTTAATATTTTCCCACGTTATCCGGACCCCACCTAAAAATACTTGCCGACCCCTGCACTAGACTAACAGGCCAATCGTCAAATCCAAATAACCAAGGTACTAGTTTCATGTTCAAGGGTATTAGTTGACGTCCACATGTACGTAATAAAGTCGCGGTGGGAGTATTTCGCTCATTGGATTTTTAACTCTAGGTGTTGAACCTAGAATTGAAATTCCAAAGAGCACATCTCAGCACGTAGAAAATCGAACTATGTGTTTTACTGTTCCATTTTCAAAACCAAGCTAATCCCGGTTTCTACATAACTTGATACATGATGATAATAAACTGCATACGTAACGTGACGCAAATACGTCCATATCCAGGGCGCTGAATACCGGGTGTCCTATTCACCATGAGCTGACCACTGCGTCCTAGTTCCCACCGTTCGCTGTTGACATACATCGAGTGTGGCTGTCCCAATTACGCTTTCAGGCTAGTATGACCTTATCTATCGAATAACTATCGTTTACAATAAGCAGTGACGTTTGTACAGCACAACTAATAATGTTTAATGTTCTGACGATAATTGAATTACTGTCGATCATGGTTATAACGGGGGTCCCCGACGAAACAGAGGGAGGGTGTATCTGTGTGTCAGTCTGTAACATCGTAGCTCCTAACCGACTGAACCGTGTTAAAAAAACCAGGAAGTAAAAATAAAATTAAAACATAAACCTAAAATAATATGTATATACTATGATTAAGTATCATACTATAGAATGGGCAGCAGCGCACTCTATGCATATTACTAGTCTACTGCGATCGCCAACCCGCCTGCCAAGGTGGCGATTATGGCAACCCCTCCAGGCCCAAGTCCAGCAGTGGACGTCTTTCAGCTGAAATGATGATGATGAATATGTTTCAAAATATTACCTATAATTTCTTACTAAAGGGCCACGCATATTATTTACTTAACATTTAAGAGGTTTTTATTTGTTAACATTCTATGATGGTGATCCTCCATTCCCGTTGAGCAAGCGTAGCGGGCTGTCTTGAGTACTCGGTATGGGAAGAGGTCATTGCCCAGCAGTGGGCCAGCAATAGGCTGATGATAATCATGAAGTTTCGTTTGGTTCCAAATTGTAAATCAATGCTTTCAATTCATTTATCCCAAGGAAATCGATATTAAAAATAAAAATCATAAAAATCTGGTTTAAATATTATTATTTTCAATACACTTGCTGGTCAAGTGACTCCTATGGAAACATTTTTACATTTAAGTTCATAATTCAGCTTATTATGCACTCTTGTTTTTTTATTAACATTTCTTTTTTCATTTTCCGCATTGAATGTTTTTTTTAACAGGCTTTATAGTATTTTTATCAGTGCCTTTATTAACACCAGCGCGGGTATTGCTGGCGCGGCGCGGGGGAGATCAAATGCGCGCGCCATTTTGCATAAACATTTTCATTTTCATTATCTTTATTGTATAGCGATTTTGACAGAGCCTTTATTATATATTATATTTAATTTTAGAATATTTTTAATTTTGTCTTTAATTCACATTATTTAGGGCCCCTCCCATCCCCTTAACGTGGGACGTAATTTATGGATGGCCCCATAAGCGAAATACAAGCAAACAATATATAAGCAAATAATTATAATGACGTCACAAATAACGATAACATTAAGGTGAATGCTCCAAACCAGCCCGCGAAATTCAAAATTTCTTGCGTTTTTTGCAATTTCCAGGCCAGTGCTAGGTTGTATGTTGATTAAAATATTATTCGCGCCTGTAAGACGTATGTAGTTACAGAATTATAATCATCAAAATCACCAATACAACCCTCCAAGTTCATAAAGGACTAGGAACAAAAAAAAAACAGCAAAAGTAATTCCTACAGCTTTATGAACTTAGAGCGTTGTATTCATGATTTTGTCATAAGTCATAAGTCATTTAATCATTTGTTTAACATAGGTACAATAATGAAGATGTTTAAAGAAAATAAAAAGTGCGCTATGCCATGCCATTGGGCGTACAAATGTTTGTGATGAAGTATAAAGCCAGCCAAGTATCGATGATAAAATAAATATGTTAAGCCTGAACAATAAAACAATTATAAAGAATTACATTATACACAATACAAAATAATTAATAATAAATAGCAATTGAAATTAAAGTTTATACATTGCATGTTAACACACAGAATAAGTCCAAATACAATACTAATGTCAATATAAAATACTTATGTCAATATGAAATACTAATGTCAATATACAAGAAACTTATATCAAAATATTAAAATTTTTGATGATTATAATTCTGTAACGACATACGTCTTACAGGCGCGAATAATATTTTAATCAACATACAACCTAGCACTGGTCTGCAAATTGCAAAAAACGTAAGAAAATTTGAATTTCGCGGGCTGGTTGAAGCATTCACCTTGGTTAGTGTTAGTGGTTATTACCATTACCATGGTTAGTGTCATCATTTTTTTGGAGTGCGGAATTGATATCATTTTTTATTAATTATTAGTTTGATGAGAGATTTTATTAATTTTATGCTAATCTGTTCCTTATAAGTTTAACAGAGTTTGGGCATTAGATGTCATGTTCGAATCTAAAAAGACTGAAAGTAATTTACGTACAAGGCAGTTTTTAAATAAAGTAAGGATAGTCGTTTAATTATGTAACTTGAAAATGCGATTTCATGTTTATGAACATGTTTGGATAAGTATAGTTCTAAAGGCTAGAAATATGTATGAAACGAAAATCCCAGTTAGAATCATGTAAATCGGACCATTGGTTTGAAAATTATTAAGAGCGAGAGAATTGCGTAATTAGGAAAATTAGATATCTTGTCACTTGTCACAGCTTTCACCGTCAGAATGTCTGTCAAAATTAACTTTGACGATAACTATAATGGAGCTCTTGGTGCAACTTACTCTGACTATACTTACTTTATTTAAAAACTGCCTCGTAGGTAAATTACTTTGAGTCTTCTTTCTAAATCTGGACAAGTTTTTCGTCATAAGTAACTTATTAAGTAAAGTAGATATTCGGACAAAATGCAATTTTACTGATACATAAAAATATTCAACACGTTCAAAATGGATTCAACAAATAAGATACTAACACTTTAGAAATAAAAATAAAATAATTTTTCGTATCAACTGAATAATGTTCTTTAGAAAACAAAATTCAGACGGCTATGGGTTATTTCTTATGGCTCATTTTTAATTTTCTCTAAAGCTTCTCCTAAGTACGTACGACGTATCGTACTGGTATCTGAAATTGTATCGGTATCTAAAATCTATTGTTCAACTATATTTAGAAAATGAGACTGATTGCTATGAAACAGTTCACAATTTTTTTTTGACGTTTTTAAATAAAAGCTCAGACAGGACATGGAAGATTTCCAAAAATTGGGATTTTGAATTCAGAATAACCAAATGTCTCGTTTTTGTACGGTGTTGCTCATAAAACGATGAAAACAAACATTTTGATCATGGGCTCACGTATCGTGTTCTATTCCCTGGCAAGTTCAACAGGTTATTATGATTTTGGTTCATGGCCACGCGTGACTGGCGCGTGACTGGCGGTGGGACGGTGGTGTGTGTGTGGTGTGTGTGTGTGGGGTGGTGTGGCGTGGTGTGGCGCTACTGACCCGCTTGCCCGCGACGTGCGCGTCGGGCGCGCGCGGCAGCTGCGGCGGCGGGCTGCGCTCCACGGCGGCGCCCTCGTCGCGCTCCTCGCTGGGCAGGCGCCGCCGCACGCCCCAGTTGAAGTTGTCCGAGCTCTCACCCTAAAACGTTACATAAAAGCATTTTACGTGATTTCTGAACTGGTGTTTCTGCCTAGCCATTTCCCAAATATGTTAGGGTCGGATGCCAACCCGCCTGACAAACGTGGCGATTATAGCAAAGGATCCTAATTTGAGGGACGTCTATGTCTAGCAGTGGACGTCTTACGGCTGAAATAATGATGTCTTTTAATCAATATATGATTGGAAACAATAACAAGAATGTCTTAAAAAAACCAATATAACAAATATCACCGTCCCTATTGCAATGTATGATGTACTTGATTATTATTAATAAACATATTAGTATTCATAGAGTCTATAATCATCAATCCAACTCACTCAGGTGACCTCAAATGTTATGATTATCACGAAATAATAATTGAATTTGAATGGGACACAATTTTGGCTTACAATGAATAAAAAGGTGATAATTGCAGGATGAGTGATGAGGTTACCTCGATACTTTCACTCTCGTACTCCAAGAAGTCGAAGTCTTTGAAAACCCCGAAGTGGTCAGTGGGGGGCGCGCCCCCGGATGGTTCATTGCCCGGCGTGCCAGACACCTCCTCCAGAGAAGACGCCATCGACGACTCGCGCTCCAGCAGCTCCGAGCTCTGGCTGAATATCACCTGCAAGCGCCATGTCGGACATGTTACAAAAATTCCTACGTTCAATCGAAATGGGATTACTAAGCTGAACATGAGCTTAAGGTATAGTATCAATGTTAAAAATATACGAATACTCTTACAGAATTGCAAATTTGCAACAGAAACAAGTATTTGTTTATATCGTCAATTCTCTTTTCTTTTTTTTTTTCGTTTGGAGAAAATTCCTAAACCGCCTTTTCTAAGCGCTGCGTTTTTATAACTCATCAGCCTAATAATCCCTTTCCAAGTAGTTCATAGTTGTGTTAGTATAATTGACACAATTGACCAAGTGAGAATATATAATACGTTCACATCCCATCCGATATGATATTATGTAAATTCTCTTTCAATAAAGTGTCTCATGTACATTTTGTATTCTTGCTTACTTGCGAACATTCCTACTTTTTATATAAAGTAGCTATGTGTTGCATAAAATGATGCTTACATACATGTTTGTATAAATACAACGTGAGCATTATGTACGAAAATATGGTATCGTCAATTATCTGAAAGATAACTAAATGATCTGTGTTGTAAATGTGATACAACTACGAACAGATCATACAACGAAAATACTGAATAATGAATTCATATAGAAGCCACTGAATTAAGAAATCATATTGTTAAACTGTGTTTCTCTTAAATGGACGGTTAATGAATGCATTTTCGATTCTATTTGAATATAATACTATAAATTAAATTCTGTAGTTGCATACTTCTGACACAATCAAGATTTACATAAGTAGTGCTTAAAAGTGCTGATAATATATTCTGTTATTGTATAAACAATTCAACTGTGTATATTAATATAACTGTTACGGTCTCCAGTGTTCAACTGTTTACAGAATATAGTATTGATGGTGATGATATAATGTAATGTATTATGTACAGTAAAATCAGTCATATGTTGACGCCACACGTAGACAAAGCGCTAGCGTCGCGTTGCCCAGACTATACCCAAGGTACAAGCGTGTTGGCACGGCGTTAGCGTGGCGTTTACGCAATGGATACGTCCGACAAAGCCTTCTCTCGAACAGTCTGTATATAGTGCACTTAAACAATGGCATAGGACACAAATCTCTCATCCTTCCAAGTGACATTCATGCAAATATACTTCACCGATCTTTAGTGAATATGGTAAGGTACATAGCTACGAAACAAATACAATGGTTCAAGGAAGGTAGTTTGAAGTGAGGCTTTAGCAAGTGAGTGTTGAAAATAGACACGTGCGCGTCATGAAGGGTGGTCAAGCGAAGCGTACGTTGTTCGGGTCAAATCACAGTTCGAAAACGTTGATCGCTTTTGTACTTTGTCACATTAAGCTCATGATCTGAATGTCGATGAAGCTGCGTTTGAAACGACGCCGATATTTGTATGGCAAAATATGACAAGGTTCTAAGTATGGTCAATGTTTTCACAAGCCGACTGTACAAGGTGGTGTATCCGCACTCCGGTACTGGAGCACCTGTGGTGTACCCGTGCGGCGCAAGCGTTGCGACATAATATACATGTATGCGAGTTACCTTAGAACATAAAGTGGTAAATAAATCGTCCTAAACGCAGCGATGGATAGAAATCATATTTTCATTAGTGGTGTGGCTAGATACCCAGCCCGCCAACGGACATATACATAAATGTGTATGCGTCGGTCGGCTAGTAACCGCCTCAGAAGATTGCAAACAATAATTTTGAATTATATAAATGATTGATATAATTATGAAGTAATTAGCCAGCCAATTAGTTACCAGGAGCTTCGCCGACTACCACCAATACTAATCACTGATGTGTATATTGCATGGTCATATACGGTACAGTGTGTCAATAGAATGTGAACCTTATGGCACCGCGTATAGAGTGCAGTTTACTTACAGATGGGCTCTTGGGGAGGCCGACGCGTTGCCCACACGTAGTCAGCAAGTTCACCAGGCATTCTCGAACGCGACTCTGTTCACAGGAAAATGATTAAATTGATGATAGTTAATTAAGGCACGTTTTAAGTAATTCTAGTTGAATCCTCACATTGTGTTAAGAACATTTAATAGTGTTACGTAAAAACAAGCCTTGGACTGTGATTCGCTAAGGGGAAAGCGCCTTTGTTTCTGGGTAGGAAATCATCTAATGAGGTCTCCCGCTCTGGGCGGAGCCGGAGGGCGTGTCCGAATTTTAGTGACTACAACCCACCCGTGTTCCTTCAGTTGCCTGTTCCAGAGCCACGGTAACTGTTTGGAACTAATCCCTGGCAGGTAGGGGAACACGCTAACGTAGCTAGCAACATTCATTTTCTTACCTTTTTCTTGCAATTTGGTCAGAATCAGGTATATCTTGCTCAAAATATGATTTCCAAACAGATGTGATTTATAGAAAAAATAGAAAGATATATAGATTTGTAGGACTCTATAAATTAGAATGAACCGATAATATCATGACTTCATGAAATATATCCTCCTCGGTATATTGCAGTTCTGGTATCGGAGTCAGACTAACCATGTTAAATGGTCAAATGCGCTTTCGGAATCATATGGTTTGGAGTGCGGGGTGAGACAGGGTGGTTTGTCGTCTCCCCGGCTCTTCAATCTATATGTCAACGACCTCATTGCCGAGCTCAGCAGCATGCGTGTCGGATGCAGGATAAATGGCGTTAGTTGCAACAACATTAGCTATGCCGATGACATGGTGCTGCTGGGCCCGTCGCCTGGGGCGATCCTGGAGTTGCTTCATGTTTGTGACACCTACGCTGCTTCACATGGACTTATCTATAATGCCAAAAAATGTGAGTATATGGTCTTTGGGGTTGCTGGTAAGTGCCGAGATAGTTCAGTAGAACTAGTCATAAGCGGGACGCCTGTACGTAGAGTCAGGAAATTTAAATATCTTGGGCATTTTCTTGCCGACGACCTCAGTGACCATATGGACATTGAGAGGGAGCGTAGGGCTCTGGCGGTCAGGGGTAATATGTTGGCACGAAGATTTGCTCGGTGTAATAACCAAGTAAAGATTACGCTTTTTAAAGCTTACTGTCAGAGTTTTTACACCAGTAATCTTTGGGTCAACTGTTCGAAAAGGTCGCTGGATGTCCTACGCGTCCAATATAATAATGTTTTTAGGATGCTGTTACGACTGCCTCGTTTTTGCAGTGCCTCAGAAATGTTTGCGGTGAACCATACTGATGGATTTCATGCCATCATTCGAAAAAAAACGGCCTCACTACTGAGCAGAATAAGAGGCAGTCATAATAGCATCCTGAAGGCTGTGGTGGCAGACACTTCCTCTGCCATAATAAGGCAATTTGTCAGAAGACTTATACCCTAGTGGCCATTTGCAATGTCCAGTTGCTGGGTGATCTTCTAATTATTATGTTTGTAGAATAAGTTACTAACAATAGTGTTTTAAGGAAAACTGTTACTAACAATTTATGGATCTTAGTTGTCCGAATTAAAATGATTTTATTTAAATACGTCATTAAATAGGGTAATTTGAACTTAAAGAGTTGTTTTGGTGACTTTAATTTTGTACGTATACATGACGGTCGCTAATCATATGTGACCATCATAAAACTGGGCTCAGACCAGTAAATTACAAAAATCATAATAAAATTCGAATATGGTGGGCTAATCTGGCGTATTCGCCAAAGTCGCCGATCAAACGGACGTAATAAATCGAGGTTGGATTTTTTTGCGCAATGGATTTTGATCTCTCAGTGTTGATCCGAGCAATGAGAATCCAACAAACAGCCGCGTGAGTGAGACTTAGAGCGTTGAAAAAACACAGTGCTCGATTTTCAGCTCTCGGCGCTGAGCAGTACGTTGAAGATCCAGTGCGAGGAAAAATCTCGCCGCCATATTTTTCCTAAGTCTTTACGTCCGCCGCGCCGTTAAGTATGAGTTTCATGTACACGTCACTATACAAGGTAAAACAAAATAAACGCAAGTCCTGAGTAGTTTGTTCCTAATTGACTACTGAATCGATTATAGTAACTTTCAATATAAGTTAAATTCTATCTTATGTAAAGATCTTAAGATTCACTTTAAATGGGTTACCACGTTTTTCTTAAAATAAAACTTAGCTATAAAAATTTTAGTCGTTATATTATGCTTTTAACTCAATACTCTATGGGGTACATGAGGTCTTGCGTCAGTTATGTTACACGTTGTATATTTTGTGTTAATATGCAGAACAGTTGAATTGCCACCTACGAGACAAAACAAGCCTGAGTCAACCTCATGTGGTCGACTCAGGCTTGTTTACTTTGTATTCAATTATGTAATTTAATTTTAAAGCAGGTTGCGATCATCTCATCTCAGTAGTAATCATTGCAATTTCATTTTAAGCTATTTTTGCATTTATGCAAAATCCGCGCTTCCATGCGTAACTGAACGTATCTGGGTAGTAAAGGTCAAACGTGCAGCAGTGCGGCAGTGTAAAGTATGAACCTGCGACATCCAAGGTCGCTTCCAGCCCGAGGCGAGCGCGTCGGCCGGCGACAGCGAGAGCGAGCGGCGCGGCGACGTCGCGCTCTGCGGCTGCGCGGCACTGTTGGCGCCCCCCTCCGGCCCCACCACCGTCGACGCGGAGCCGGACTGCGACGTGGACGACCCTGAAAAACAAAACGTGTTTACAATACGCATAAATATGCTCTGACCCAATAAGGTTAGTTTAGAAAAATATTTTTTCTAATTACGTCAAATTCTAGCGAATATATTGTCATGGTCGTACAGTCAGAGTCAAATAGTTAGTGACACTCAAGGTATCCGGTCGAAGTGGCGGTGCTTGGGGGAGGCCTATGTCCAGCAGTGGACGTCTTTCGGCTGAAATGATGATGATGATGACTCAGGGTATTCAAATAAACAGAAGCAACCAAACAGTCAATAATATCGGTACAAACCAAGTTTCCTCATTGTTGTCAACAATATAATCGCTCAAAAGTCGAGACGTTTAAAATGTCATATAGATAGGTTCTGTCTAACCGGCACAAATATAGTTACAGTCATCCCGCCAATGGTTTACAAGCTTTCTAACCGTTCAAAAATATGGAACACAATATAAAAATAAACTTACTGCTATATATTTTAAATATTATTTCTCACATCAATTAGTATTTTCTATTTGTTTTGTAAAGAATTACGCATAACCGTTTACGATACTTATGTTGTAAGCAATAAACAGCGGACTGAAAATAGATGTAAACCTCATTGATAATGAGATCATATTCGTACTTTTTCAGATTCGTTTTTTTTTCTAATATTTTTTTACGAAGGAACGTCATCAAAACTAAAGACTACCGAAAAGTAACCAGACATCAAGTGATTGAAAAAAATAGGTTCAAGTGATTCGACCTTATTGCCATTTATTAAAAAAACGCTATTATAAACATAAACAAGGTAATATAGGGGATTTATGACTAAAAACAAGCAATAACAATAATGTCAATAAAGACGAAAATAGCTTACACCTATTTTTAACCGACTTCAAAAAGGAGGAGGTTCTCTATTCGGATGTTTATAT
Organism: Aporophyla nigra; assembly: GCA_947507805.1. Classification (NCBI taxonomy): domain Eukaryota; kingdom Metazoa; phylum Arthropoda; class Insecta; order Lepidoptera; family Noctuidae; genus Aporophyla; species Aporophyla nigra. The sequence goes on along the minus strand of OX382291.1, from coordinate 1,729,397 downwards.
TTTTTTTATTTTTTTTTTTTATGTATGTTCGGCCATAACTCCGTCATATATAGACGGATTTGCAAAATTCTTTTTTTGTTTGAAAGGAGTTTATTTCGAAATGGTCCCATATAAATTTCATATAGATCTGATGATGACTTCCAGAGATAGACAGCGGAACTCTTTAAAAAATGACAGCAAATCAACCGCGATTTCTGCTATCGCATTGTTTGTTTGGAATTAGTGCGGGGTGGATACCACAACTAAAAATTTAAAAATAAAAACTTTTTTACAAAAAAAAACAACCGACTTCCTTAAAAACACTACAAATTTAAAAATAACTTTAATTTCGGAAGTCGGTGGCAAAAAAACCATAAATACAGATCCTAAGACAACGACTTCCGAAATTAAAGTTATTTTTAAATTTGTAGTGTTTTTAAGGAAGTCGGTTGTTTTTTTTTGTAAAAAAGTTTTTTTACACCTAAAAATCGCTTAAATTATGAAATCCAACTATAATATCTTAGGACAACCAACACAACGTTATCTGATCCTAAACTAGGCAGAGCCTGTACTATGGTAACCAGACAACTGATAAACATACTTATATATTTCTAAATACATACATATCTATATATATAAAAGAAAGTCGTGTTAGTTACTTCACTTATAACTCAAGAACGGCTGAACCGATTTAGCTGAAAATTGGCAGGGAGGTAGTTTAGAGCCAGGAGAAGGACATAGGATACTTTTTTTTTTTTTTTTTTTTGCTTTTGGCAAAGGATACTTTTTATCCCCTTCGACCGCGTTCTCGTGTGATGTGACATAAAACGTCAAAGAGAATACATTTCACTATAAAACGTGGTATGACAAAAACTTTGCCTTCGAGGTACCAGGCGGTCATAACTTGGTATGAGCTTATTAAACAGCAGTGTCAGCCAGAAAACGCTTTATGCCTTCGAAGTAACAGGTTATCATAACCGAGTAGGAGCTACCCAAACATATGAGTATCAGCTAGAAAACGCTTACCAGATCAGCACCGCGTACCAGGTTGTCAAACTTGGAAGGTTTATTACAACATTTTGAATCTTAGGCGATACGAAGTTCGCTGGGTCAGCTAGTTACAGATAAATTACACTCAGACACAAAACAAATGATTGTGGTCATCACAGAAAGATTTGTCCTGGGTGGGAATCGAACCCACGACCTCAGTCTTAGCAATCAGGGTCACTAACCACTGGACTAACAGGCCAGTCAAACTATCTTTTGTTTTATCCGACTTTCTTTTGTTTATTCAATTTTCTTTCGAAAGAAAGAAAGATTCCAGACATGGCCATGCATTATTAGACTCATATAAAATAAAAATAAAAACCATGACCTCTGAATTGGTTACAACCATTTCTTCTATATTAAATGCCGGCGCTATCTAGTTTTAAAATATTGACCAATAAAATTTACATAATAATCATTTAATTTCATATTTCAGCAACGCACGAGATTACCCTCGTAAGCACTACCCTGTGGCAATTTTCTGCGAAATATGCCAACATAGACGTATCTAGGTCATATTGAATCCGGCTTGCTACCGACAGGGCCACTGGGATCTAGTTCATGGGTGCACGTCAGAGTAGGCCTGATTATACGCATTCGGTTTATGAAGGGCAAAATGTATAGTGCATTTGCAAAACTAGCATAAAACGCCTAGGCTATTTTTCGTCTAAAAATAAAATTATAAATCTTTATAATATTACAGGAGGTTTAAATTGACCCCAAACTAGGCAACCTTGTATCTTGGGTACCAATAAATAAGTATCTAATACCATGTTATAAGAATGTATTATACACGGAAATGTTAGGTGCATAGTACTCGCAACCGGCATACGTGTTTGACCAGATTTATGAACGTAAACGAGGCCAAAATATTATGTAAGGATAGTAACAGGTGGCGTTTTGTTGTTTCTGCCTACACCATGGGAGAAAGGCGTTAGTTAATGCATGGTATACGGTAACCTCCCCGATGTAGTACGACTTCAAAATCTGCGTAGTATGTTTCAACTTGATGCAAAAAAAATAGCATAAAATAGGTCAAGTTCTTGACCCGTTTGATGCGGCCGGGCCGGCCTAGCGCGGCCCCGGCGAGGTAGCTCGTGTACACCGGCAAATGTTCCTAGCCTTGAATTAAACTATTTTAGTTAATTTACAATTATTTGTTACTACTTAATAATAGAAATTTAATGGTTCTATATTTTGTGTTACAATGGAATTTGAACTTTTTCGGGCATTATGTGACTGTTGATGTTTGATTTAATTCAGAATTGAAGTCTACAATTGAATTAATACATAAATTTAAATTGTGAATCTCATCATGTGAGTTCATCATCTGACTTGAGCACTACTTAGAGGTTACAACGGTCACCCATCCAACTAATGACCACGCGGTCATCATTCACCTTGCGCTTCACAAGCCAAGGCCTACAGGCGCATGTGCCGGAGCTGTAACAGTAAGCGAGTTACAAAGTACGCAGCAGACGATAGGTAACCTGCCAGGGTCGTGAGATTGTTCGAAAGAGACACCGTGACCCTGGCACATGGGCAACTGAAGGAACACGGGTGGGTTTTTCGTCAGTAAAAGTCTGACACGCCCTTCCGCTCTACCCAAAGCGGGAGAAGTCATTTGATGATTTCCCATCCATAATAAAAGACGATAGGTAACAGTGACAACAGAGGAAGGATTTAAATTATACATTATTATATCTTAAATGAGTTGCTTGACCCTATAGCTTCTACATAATGCCACTTACAATGTAACAAAGGCCTCGGCACGTGTTGCATTATATATATTTAGAACTTAAATAGATGAATACAAAGGAAATCTAGTCCCGTCGCCCTTTGTGTATTGTGAATGTTCTGAAAGCCACGTGTCGCGTGGGGGGCAGGCCGGCCAAGTATGTACATGTACAGATAACATTGTAATGTTATTCTAAATATTATTTTTCAGTATCTCTACTCTGAAATGGTATTGCGTAACATTTTATGAACTATATATAACAAAAATCGTTAAGTTACTGCGTCATTCTGCGCGCGCATGTAACCCCTCCCCGTGGCGCGCCCGCCCCACCCACACCCACTCCCAACGGTGAGGGTCATTGTAATATATGCTAATACAGGCTATAGTTCTACTCACCCTTGTCGGGGGTGACGGTAGATGCGTTGGAGAGGGAGCTCGGCCCCGTGGCGGGCTGGCTCGAGGTCTTAGGGAGATACTTCCGACCAATCACGGGCGTTTGGGAAAGGTCAAACGTGAAGTCCATGGTTCGTCCTGGGAGCTCCTGCGGATTGAGAAAGTTATGCAATCATTTGAAATATATCAAATAGAAATCTTTCACAAGCTTTCAGCAACAGGTTTCATGTATCGATATCAATTGTAACCATGAGGCATATATATAAAGTTTTTATAAAACAGACAGAACACTCCCTCAAATGTCGCCAGTTATGTTTAAGTCTCATGTGTCATAGGAGGCGGGCGTATTGTCATGAACCGGACGGACACAAATTCAGAACAAGGCCATCAAAGATAAATTACTGATGATATAATCCAATAGCACTGCCCAACCTGGGGATCGAACCTAGTAGGTCATGCGCTAACGACCACCACACGTACGACGCAGTCGTAATGTTGTTAATACGTTGTGATGTCTTATTGCACGCCTTACCTTCTTGCCGTGCAAGTCCGTGTCGAGGATGGAGGAGGCGTGGCTGTCCCAGTAGGGCGGCACCACCAGCGTCGAACATCGAGTCACCACCAGCTTCAGGATCTTCATGGCTTCCTTGTAGTTGTTGCTGTCTTGAATCTACGCAAAATAACATTGATATATACTATATTTGTAGTTGGTAATAAGTACGTGTTACGTGTATTTTTATAAATATTCGATTTTTCAGTTGTTCACACTGCACCTACTACTGGTTGTCAAGTTCATTGGTAGAAAATACCTGTGGCATGGCATTAAGTCCCGTCTGTACATATGCGTGCTTATAAAATAAATAAATAAATATGTAAAAAAGACAGTGAGGGTGAGCAAGAGAGGGTCGATTAGTCTCTTGACCGTAAATTAAATATAAGAATATTTTTTAATTGTTGCGAGTTAAATGAAAGAAAAAATGACAACCCAGTAGAAGGCTTAGAATCATCACTTTTATATAAATGTTGATTTCACGTCGAGTTTCATGACAGTGGTAGGGCCCACACGGATTATGAGTTTCGAAGAATTCGACACTGCAGTAGAGTGGCGCACATTTCCAGGGACGCGTAGTTATTGGAATAGTTGTCGACATTGATACGCTTTGATACATATCGCTGATTTAATTTCGCTGGAGTATTCAACACTTCCGTACTATTGTATTGTAAACAGAATATTTGTTTAACTAGGACAATTGTATATTGACCTATTCACACAAACATTGTATTTTAATTCAGTTTCAAAGATAATTAAACTTTATCTTTATGATATAAGTTTCACTCAGCAAAAAACTAATATATGTTTTGTTTTTAATAATTCTACCCAATCAAGAGTAAGTTTAATTTCCTTAATTGTTATGATGACTTTAGGCAATGAGTGTGTAGTACCGTGACGTCGATGAACTTGGCGACGGCACGCAGCAGGTCGGCGTTGACGGGCTGCGCGGCGGGCGCGTTCAGGTCCACGTAGTACAGCATGCAGTGCAGGATCGACAGCACCGGCAGCTGAAGGTTCGCGGAGCCCTACACACAACATCTTAGCTTTTAGAGATGGATAAAATGGCGAAGGAAACAGAATCGACCAAGTGGGAGTCGGAATAACACACTAAGGGTAGGTACCGTCCGTATTCGTACCACAGTACAATATATAACACTACATATTAAAAAAAAAAAATGAAGGGATGGTGGCTAAGTACAGCCATACGGGTCGATCGATCAGGTTAAGCTCCGCTTGCCGCGGTTGGTCCGTGGATGGGTGACCATCATTACATACTAAGACCCCTCCGTGCCTCGGACAGCACGTATAGCCGTCGGTCCCGCCTGTCATTTGTGGATCTTTGTCTTTCGTTACGGGTCGTCAGAAGCCCGGAAGTTCGACGCCAGTCTTACCAAAGCAAGGGGTATCGTATTACCCTTTCACTGGGTTGTGGAGGCCATATAGGCAGTCGCTCCATGTCAAATACTGATATTCAACTGCATCCGATTCATTACATCTCGAATTTAAAAAATTACCTCATTTTCTGCAAGAGCACCCACAAGAACCGTTGTAACCATTTCACGACTAGAATAAATTGAACGCGCACGGTATTACGTTGTAGCTTTAAATTAGCCCCTAAATAATTTAACCCAGATCCAGCATGTCCCTTGCTGCCCTCCCCCAGTGATCGCCTAAGCCGAGGTGCCAACCCCCCTCGGGGTTACCCTTAGGACTTTCGCATTAGTTTTAATTTTTACTATGGCCCGGCTGGAGGTCTAAAAAGTTTAACTTTTTAGAAATCGCCGGGCGAAAATCCGTTTAAGTAGTCAGAATCTTTTCAGATTAACTGCGAGATGTCCTTCAAAAAAAAAAAAAAAAAACCCGTTTTACGTTCACAGATAGTTGAAGGCCATACGATGTCCAGTTTAATTTATCTGATGAGACTACGATTACGTGGTGGTTATATCAAATAACCACGTAATTTTCGTGCCAATCCTTCATAAATTTAATGAGATTTTCATTATGTTTTACGAATTTATTCATTTTAATGTTCTCATCCCACTAATATTATAAATGCGAAAGTTTGTGAGGATGGATGTTTGTGTATGTGTATGTTTGTTACCCTTTCACGAAAAAACTACTGGACGGATTTGGATGAAATTTGGCACACAGATAGTTCATAACCTGGAATAACACATTAGGCACTTTTTATCCCGGTAATATGTTCCCGCGGGATAATTTCCGACCTCCGCGCGGGCGAAGCCGCTGGCAAAAGCTAGTATTAATATAACATTATCAAGTAATTTGATGCGGATCATATTATGAACTATCGTATTTATATTTGCATGCTATTGTTTAACGTAAACATGATGACCTATTTTATCTTTACTTTTGTACTTATCTTTGAGTAAATAAATTATTATCTCATCTTAAAGGTCAGTTAATTAACTATGTATTCAGCGTTAAGGCTGAAGCCCCGGCCGAAATCGATTACTCTTTCTTGAATTAATAACAATACAAGTCCACAAGCGGGATATTTTCAGAGAGTGTTACCTTCTCCAGGACCTCGACGAGGAAGGCCAGCATCTGCTGCGAGAGGTGAGAGTAGGTGTCCCACAGGTACTTCACCACGCACTTGGTCCACTGGAAGCTCTCCTTGCTGAACGTCCTCCGCGAGTACAGCGTCATCACCGTGCCCAGGTTCTCCAGCTTCTTGCTCTTCTCGGCTGTGAACTGATTACGTCACTGGTTTAGAACATATTTTATATATATAGTAAGAAATGGGCTCTTGGAATTGTACCAACCTATTATTGTCCCATAGTCCTCACCTCTTCTCATATTGAGAAGATATGAGCCAAATAATCACCACGCTTGCTCAACACGGGATGGCGATTTCAGACTTATAAAACTATATCCAGGTGTTATTGATGCCCAACATAAACTAAACAAAACATATAAATGGAAAAGTCACTTTGGCATTTGTCTGGATTCAAATTCACAACCTGTGTTTATATACGATTCAGTACAGTTAGTAGTTCCGAGATTGCGTGAATACTGTCCATGTAAATGATGTAATATACGTCAACTGTATACCTGTGCGATGTGGCAGGCTGCTCGCACGCAGAGCTCGTTGGCATCCTCGTAGTGCAGCAGCATGTACGGCAGCAGAGCCACCACGGTCATGGGGAAGGCCAGGGATTGCGTGGGGTCGATGACCGGCAGCTCCAGCAGTGGGATCATGTCCACCAGCACACCCACCACCGGTTCGTACGTGTTGGGGTGCGTGCAGCCCTGGAAAGTGGGCATAGTTACAGTTTACTATGATGACAAGAAATAATGCTACTTTCAATAATTATGTTTGATGTTATTACAAACAGATAAAAAAGAGGTTCTTTATTTTAATTCACATAATTTACTGCAATAACATAAAAGTTACATAGCGATGTTTTAATAATTGTTTGACGTTATTCTAATTTTTTCGTTTATCTAATTTGATCATGACTGTGCTGCCTATGAGTAGGATGATGACGATGATGGTGAACCACGTGAACATAGTGATGTACACGGTAATGATGATGGTGCTCATGATGATGTACATGGTTATGATGATGGTCAACATAGTGACGATGATGATGAATATGGTGATGGTGATGATGAACCTGATGGGTAGCGATGGTGGTGATGATGGTGACGTCGTTACCTTGAGCAGCAGCGCGTGCAGCGAGGGCGAGGTGTGCGGCTGCGTGCGGTCGAGGCGCTCGCGCGCGTCGGGCCGGTCGAGCGGCAGGCGCAGCATCACGCGCGCCAGTAGTCTCACGCCCAGCAGGAACTCGTGCTCGTAGTCCGACTCCAGCAGCGCCGCGCCCACCCAGAACAGCGTGGCCAGGATCGTCAGCTTGTCGTCCTGCAACAACGCACTCGGGAGCTTGCACGGAAACAATGCCGACGTTAGTGCATCAGAAATCACAGGTTACACTTCTAGCTACGGGAGGAGCTTCGTCATTATATCTATGGTTATTATTATTAGCAATAGGGTATTTGACTGGATTTCATAATTTTGTCGCATCATTCATCGGCTTTAAGGGCCTTGGTCCGGTTTAGTGCCGTAAAACGGTCACTTTATGAACCTATCTTCTCATTAACGACTTGGTTTGAAGATTTGAAAAAAAATTATTTTTGCTATAGATTCATGTACATAATTTTTACAAGAGCACTTTTTTCGTAGGGTTAAAACCTTTGCTGTAAAAAAATATTTACGACAACCCAATTTTTTGGCTTATATTTCATACTCCTACTAAACAGCTTTGTTATTTGGAAATATTTTTACACATAAAAATAAACGGTTATAGGCACTACGATTTTACAATAAAATATTGTAAATTAATCAAAATTTTGCAAAGAAATACCCCCATTTTAAGCCGTCAAGGGTAGAGGGGCTCTGCGCAGGCGCGCGCTGCAGTCGTGCATTAGCATTCAGACGGGAGGGCTGTGTCGCTCGCTGCTCCGCTCCAGCTATCGACCGACTACGCGCGACGTGTGTGTTAGTGTAAATACTTACGAACGTATTGTAACAGTGTGTGTTTATAGACTAGCTCCTTGCAGAGGAGTCGATTTGTTAGTGCGCGACGCGCGTGGACGCTTTATTTCTAAATACTTTTTTGTGTATATATTTTATTGTGTGAACTGTAAGATAGTTTGTATTTAAATAAAAATGCCCAGGCAAAGAAAGTGTTTAATTTATTAGCGATTATCCTACAGTTATTGACTATTTCTGTTTTGTTGTAATTTTTAATTTTTAGTGTCTCCTTACCAAAACTGTGCGTTACAAAAACAATCTTTTTTTTTAAATTATGTTAATATTTCTCATGTAAGTGAAATTTGTTTTTTATGGGAAATAAAGATATCTCTAACCCGAAAAGTTGTCTTTCTTTAATCAATCACATACCTGCATGTTTAAAGAAATATGTCCAGTATAAACATCAAATAGTTGCGTCTTTCTAAAGTATCAGCCATTGATCCACCATTCGGTACCTTTTACAGTCGTAGGCAAAAATACCGACTTTCGTCCGTCTCTGCATAATCTTTGGTCGTTGTTTTAGTTTAGCGCGCCGCCGCCACTCGTTACGTGTGTGCGGGAGTATGGAGCTTAGCTCCGCCCATATGCTCAAGGTTAACGAGGATACTATACACCTTAACACAATCGATAATAATGAAATGAGCTATATTGGATTTTCGTTTGAACACAAAACGTTGCGATGTTGTAAGCGTTTCAATGTTTAAACGAGAGAGAAACAATACCGACGTTAGAAGTGATAAGCGACGTTAGAAGTGAAGCGAAATAACTTCATGCCAGTCAGAAGAGTGTACGTTTTGCGTATCAAACAAAAAACAATAACTAAGATAAATTAATAAGATTTTATTTCACTTTTTTTTTTGTTTTAGTATCCTTTTTCAAATAAGTATTAATTCATTTACATATTTCTGAGATAGTCAAATACCCTATTGTGGAGTTAGCCTGGTTAACAAATGTTATAAGCAACCCAATAATTAATCAAAGGGACACTGGAAAGAATTTCCAAGTACTATATTTCGCTAATTGAGTATTAGACAAGTACCTGTGTAGCGCTATCACCGAGCAGCTTGAGGGATTGCGCCGAGCGTGACCGGCACAGGTTCGAACACACGCCCTTCGCGGCTTCGCTGCACGGACGAGCGCGCTCTACTGGATAAACAAATATTAATAACATAAATGTCAAGCAAAAGTTACGAAAATGTATATAAATATGGTTCAAAAGGTCATTTAGTATTTTAACGCGAAATTCATTTTAAATTTTTACTTTACTACAAAATATTATATTGACAAATGTTGATGGCACCTTGCGCTGAGTAATATTATAATATGCCAACACGTTCTAGGTTGACTGTAAATGGGCAGGAGTCACGGAACCACATAGATTCTCATTGTTGCATAAATATTCAGGTACGTTACATTATAAGCTTGAAAGTTTTCCTAACTATAAAGTGGCAGTCTGAATGTGCCTGACACTTTATCAGAAAATGGTTTAATTTAGGTGTCCGGTCGAGGGATCGATGTCCGGAACGGAAAATGTGTTATTGAGATTTTATATTAGGGACATCTCAATAGCACCCCACATAGGACTTAAGATCGGTGAATGACAATAAGTTTGTTACACGTTTATTTCAAACAAAATATTTCCGCCTGCCTTCTGGGGAAATACAGGCGTGGAGTACAACTTCACATCTGTATTTCCCTAGAATTGTTATGAACAGGTTGGATTCAGTTGCAAAGCAATATTAATGAAATCCAATAAATTCGTGAGTTTACCGAGAACTATGTGGATCAGTGAAATGTGAATAATTTTATAAAGCATTTCCTGGTACTATCCTTTGATGGAATGGATAAGCTTTTCGTGGAAATTCAAACCCGTTATGATTAAGTTAAATTGGAAGGATGGGGGGAAGGGGATGCTGCAATGAATGTAGCGAAATAAACGTGGTTTGGTTGTTGTACCCCCCTCTATATTGATCCCCGCGTAATATGTAACTACTCCCCTCTCTCGTTGCACACTGTACGTTTGTTTCAACGTTACGCGTCATACTCATCATCAGCCTATAATGTTCCCGCTGCTGGGACACAGGCCTCCTCGCGGTGAGAGGGTGTGGGCCATAATCCACCACGCGGGCCCAGTGCGGGTTGGTAGATGTCACATCTCTTTGAATTGTTGTTTCTAAGACATGCCGGTTTCCTCACGGTGTTTTCTTTCACCGTTTTGAGAGCAGTGGTGGTGAAATAATTTACACAAAGTAATGCGCCTGCTTGGGTTCGAACCCGCGACCTACAATTCGTATGTTGCGGCCGTTACTACTGGGCCGCCACTGCTCCTGAAGCTGCTCGCGAATCATATTTTGTTCAACATACAGCCTGTTACTACACTAATTTTGCAAAAAAAAAAAAAAAACTGAATATCGTGGGATGTCTTAGAGCATCCTTTTTAAGTGAAACAGGCAAGAGTGTTGCGCGTATGTGTCAAGCAAGGCTTGTCAGTACTGTTGGCAGATCTGAAGCTTTAAGATATAAGAGTGTCCGATGTATAGGTAGTGTGTATAGTCACCGTGCGGCTGCTTGTCGTTGGGCGGCGGCGCGTTGTTCTTGCGCAGGCAGTACGACACGGAGTAGCTGGTGCTGCGCGTGTGGTTGCTCACGCAGCCCACGCACACGCCCGGCGAGCGCTTGCCTACCAACAAACATTACCAGTTTAATTTAATTTTTATTTTGTGTATAGCATCTCGTAGCGGTCGGTAACCAGAAGGTTGACGACCGATTTAAACAACATGTAACAAAATAAACGCACGTCCTGAAACTATTTTGCTCATGACGTATGAATCGATTTCAATAAAAAAAATACAAAAATATTTTGCTACATCTACCGCCGATTGATCCAAGGAAAATTAATCTTTGTCCAGTCGATGAGACTCGATTATGTAAGATGTTGTATAGCTAACCAATAAGAGACAGCTACTGTTTAGTGAACATAATAATAGGTATAAGGATTGTTGGTGAAAAGTTTCTTCACGGAAATCGTTTTGCGTCAAAACGTTCATAGATTCTAAGGATTTGTCGCTGCGGCAATTATTAAATATTGTAAATTTATGCACTCAACAGATATTTCGTGACGAACTATTTCGTTTTGATTTTAGTATATAACACTAGCAACTTGTAAAAACATCGTACAAAGTTAGTAACGAAAACGATAAGTTTAGAAAAGTTTGTATTTTAATAACATGGCAGGCTACTAGATGGCGTTAATTACATTTATACGTGATGTGTTACATTATACGAAACATTTTATTTTATCTTACCCGCAGTATACGGGCTCCCATTAGTGGGCTGGCCGCCATCTTTGTTGTTCAGATTCGGTGTAGACTTGAAGATATCTCTCATGTAGTCGAGAGGTCTGAAGTTGGACTCGAGCGAGTCCACTGCGGCCTCCAGGGTCAAGAGCAGCTCGGTGACGTAGCCCTGCATGTCCTCGCCCTGCTCAGCCACGGTCTCCACCAGCCGGGACAGGATGTCGGACACCATGCGCCCGGTCATAGCCACGCCAATGAAGCGGAACACCTACAATTGAGAAATATGAGGAGTCGTTAGGACAGGGTAACCTGTTGCACTTGTCTTATTGAAAAGAAACAGAGAAGAGTGTTACACGTATTGTATACAATGTACTGCTTATACTCTAAGATCACAAAATTCTGAATTATCTTCACGTCAAACCACAAAATGTTTAAAGAGTCAAATAGGTCTTTGAGTTTTAGAATCTGGTATTCAGGGGAGAGTTATTTATTTATTGAATCCATTTTAAAATTTTGGTGGAGTTTATGTTATCGTCCTGAGATGAACACACGCGATTGTGATTTTTGGTTCGTCACTGTTTCACGGTTGAATATCTCTCACGCTTTGTTGTATACTAGCCGACCGCGAAACAGGGTATTATGTTTTAAGACCTTAATATTCCTCATTAAGAATTAACAATAAATCACTTACTGAGCAACTAAATTAACATAAAAATTTTAAAAGCGTACAAAATCGGCGTAAAGTGTAAAATAAGAAGGTAGTGATAAAAAAAGGAAATTTCAACTAACCATCAATCGAGTAAATACAGATATAGAGTAAAAGTTGATGTATTACTACATGCGGCATACATGGCAGCGTAAAATTTTATTATTTATATAAATCTTAATTATTACACATTTTTCGCATGGAACATCATTCCATTCTGTATCTGGAGAAGGGCGTTGTTATCTGCGCTACAGTTTATACTTTTGCAGCTACCATCGTTTTACTGGTCAAACTTGTCTTGTATTATTGTTCCGTAATAAAAAATTTAAGCTTTTTAAACTATCTAATAAAGTATGCTTATTTTATTTGTTTGCACGGACCCTTGCTAAAGATATATTTAGGTTTAATATTCATTTATAGTACACATCTATAAACCTTCCAGAATAATTTATCTAAATTATTGTAAAAACAACATGAAAATTTGATTCGTAGCTTGTAATAAGAACGCGGTCTCACAGACGTACACGAAAAACGGTAAAGGTATTGATTTGTAATTCCTGTGGGAAAGTCCACAGAAGTGATAAGTTTACCTGTAGCGAGCGGCCCGCATAGTGTCGCGATGGACAGGACAGGCCCAGTTGCAGCGCGGTCTGCGCCCAGCGCTCCGAGATGAGCGCGTGCGGCAGCGACTCGCGGAACACGCGCAGCACGTGCCGCAGCAGCGTCGCCATTTGCTGGCAGCTGCGCAGGGTCCATACTGGGCAAGATGGACAGACAATTATGTGGTAAATTGTAACGAAGATCGAGTATTATTACAGAACTTTCGAGAATAATGTGGATAGAATTATTATTGCAATCCCCCTAAATATTTGGAAGCGTCACATCGGCGCACATAACTAACCTTTAGCAGTGATATCTTCGTACTGCCACAGCGGCATGAGCATGGGCCGGTTGGCGAGGAAGTGCACCAGCGACTTGATGACGTCAGCGACCGGGAGCTCGGCTGCCTCAATCTCGGCAGGGACCGACTCTGGTGCCGGCGCCTCGCTCTCTACCTCACCTGTTACTATCACTGGTAGTGACGGGTAGTTGTCACATTCACCTGCAAATAGTACCGATACGTTCAAAACAGATAATCTCGGTACAAGTAAATGAGGTTATGACTTTACCGACTGAGTGTATTAAACCGTCTTAACCTATCATCAATAAAGTATAGACTTACCCTCAGGTGTTACTTGCGGGTCTGAGCTCAGGGAGCGTGCGTGAGATCGCGGGGAGTGCCCACATAGTGGGTATTTGTCAAAAGCTGCATCGGGCTCTGTGGAGGAATAGTAATAAACAACTAGGTTGGAACTGCGCTGTTGCACATAAATAAAGAGTAGCAATACTTATGCTAACAAATAAGTATGTACATAATTAAAATTACTCTCTCAGTTCAAATTGCACTGTAGAATGACTATTTCATGAAATCATAATACTTGAATTCATTCTCAGTTCACTCATTCACGCCACGAATCATATTTCAATCGACATATATAACCTACAAAGTTCAAAAAAAAATGTATGAGAATTTTTATTTCGGACTACCGTCACCGCCACAATTTTCATAAACAACGGGTTTACCAGTAAAATTGTGTGCCACGAGCGGCAGCGTGGGCTGCGGCACGCCCAGGCCGAGCTGCTGGCTGCGGCTGGCCAGCAGCACGCGCGCCACCGTCAGGTGGTCGTGGTGCGCCGCCACCGCCACCAGCAGGTTCAGCAGCAGCTGCCGGCAGTGCTGGTGCACTATCCATCTGCACACAATCACCAACTCGCTCATTAGAGGCCATGAATTGCGTCACACGTAAAGGGGGTAACAAAATGCATCATACTTAGACAAGTTCATTCGTGACCAAATAAATTTAATCTCTAAACGACAAATTAACGAAAAAACTTTTTACAAAAAAATAAAAACCGACTTCCTTAAAAAAAAAAACACTACAAAGTCAAAAATAATTTTAATTTCGGACTTCGGTGTCTTAGGATCTGTATTTAAGGATTTTTTGCCACCGACTTCCGAAATTAAAGTTATTTTTGACTTTGTAGTGTTTTTTTTTTAAGGAAGTCGGTTTTTATTTTTTTGTAAAAAGTTATTATGTTTAACTTTTTAGTTATGGTAGATACCCCGCACTAATCTAATCGCGTTATTCGTTCATTTGTCGCGCCAATACTTAATGCAAATATAAGACTTATATGGTTTTCACATGGATCCCACTGTCCGAATGGAACCAAATTATGGGACCATTCGGGAAGCACCAGCTTTCAAAAAAAAAAAAAAAAACATCGAGATCGGTTCACCCAGTCAAAAGTTATGAGGTAACAAACATAAAAAAAAATACAGACGAATTGATAACCTCCTCCTTTTTTTGAAGACGGTTAAAAACTAAAAAGAATTCACCAACTCTATAATTAATACTAAGAAGTTTTATTTTATGTTTGCAAACTACCAAAGAAAATGTAATCCAAATTATATATTAGGTTGGGGAAAAAGTCTTTTCGCATTATGGTATGTATGAACTTGTAATAAAATCTCTTTGGCTATACTATTTGTATCTGGCTGGTTTTGGTATCATTGAAAGTTTAAATTTTAAAGAACATAATTCCAAATTGAAATTAGGAAAATGTGTGATTTTCATTTGTTTTTCGTACCGTCAAGATGAGTGAATCTAATGAAGAAATTCGATACATTTTAAAATTTTACTACAAAAAAGGTAAAAATGCAACGCAAGCCGCGAAAAAAATTTGCGATGTTTATGGACCTAGTGTAGTGTCTGTGAGAGTAGCACAAATTTGGTTTAAGCGTTTTCAATCCGGAAATTTTGATGTCAAAGATGCACGTCGCTCTGGTCGCCCTATTACGGATAAAATGGATGCCATTTTTGAAAAAGT
This sequence comes from Aporophyla nigra, assembly GCA_947507805.1. Lineage (NCBI taxonomy): Eukaryota > Metazoa > Arthropoda > Insecta > Lepidoptera > Noctuidae > Aporophyla > Aporophyla nigra. The sequence continues at coordinate 1,714,202 of OX382291.1, read as the reverse complement.
GGAGCAAGATCGGCATACCAGTAGTTACGACGTAGCTGAAGAACTGGAAATTGACCACAAAACAGTTTTGGCGCATTTCAAAAAAACTGGGTACACAAAAAAGCTCGACATTTGGGTACCTCACGAGCTCACTGAAAGAAACCTAATGAACCGTGTACTCATTTGTGATTCTTTATTACGACGTAATGAAACCGAACCATTTTTGAAGAAGCTGATAACTGGTGATGAAAAGTGGATCACGTATGACAAGAACGTGCGAAAAAGGTCGTGGTCAAAGGCCGGTCAGGCTTCACAGACTGTGGCGAAACCCGGGTTAACTCGCAACAAGGTGATGCCTTGTGTGTGGTGGGATTGGAAGGGCATTATTCATTATGAGCTGTTACCACCAGGCAGGACCATCGATTTTGAACTCTACTGCGAACAACTGATGAGATTAAAGCAAGAAGTTGAGAGAAAGCGGCCGGAATTAATCAACAGAAGGGGTGTGGTTTTTCATCGTGATAACGCTAGACCTCACACATCTTTAGCCACCCAACAAAAATTAAGAGAGTTTGGGTGGGAGGTGTTAATGCATCCGCCGTATAGTCCTGACCTTGCACCTTCAGATTTCCACCTGTTTCGGTCTCTTCAGAATTCTTTAGGCAGTGTCAGGTTAACATCACGAGAGGACTGCCAAAACCACTTGTCGCGGTATTTTGACCAGAAGTCCCAAAATGTCTATAGCAATGGGATCATGTCCCTACCTACAAGATGGCGAAAAGTTATCGAACAAAATGGTACCTACATACTTTAGTTAAATGTAAATAAACTTTATTAAAAAATGTTTTGAATTTTCTTAAAAAATGCGAAGAAACTTTTTCCCCAACCTATTATATAATTATATATATAGAATCCAAATACGTGAACACTAAAAAAAACTAGTAAAAAAACAATACCGTTCCCTACAGTACCTAATTACAAGCCACATCCAGCTACGCTTATCAGTGTTCAACAGAAACGTGCTTAGTTTTGTATCTGAAGAACGTATGTAACGTTTGAGCTCACGTATCAAAATAATGATTGTACAAATAAATAGCCTTTGCAAAACGCTCAACCATATTGGCTGTGTATAGTTTTAATATTGTCATGCCAGTGAATTATTTTAATCCAATGAGAATAAACTTATCTCAAACCTCACAATATGTGACCCCACACCACAAGGAGTCACACAAATATAACTTGTGGCAACGATTGAGCTTCAAAAATCATAAAATTTGCTTGACGTAATATTTGGAGGGCTCCCTTTACAAGTTTTGGGACCACACTCATTGAGTGTACATTTACAAGAAAACGTTTTTCTTTGAAACCAAATATTCAGGATCATTTTCTTACAAATAGTATTCAACAAGTAACGTACACGATAAAGCGCTATAGTCAAAGAGAATAAAACCACTAGAGAGCGTATAGGCCGATTTCTGCTTAGCACACGACTCACCACTGCGGGCCGGGGGACGAGGAAGAACGTGCGGCTGCAATTGGTCAATTCAAGGTCAAGTTGCGTAGCTATGCCCATCGTAGGGCTGCTCTACTTCATTAAGGGAAAATAGTCGATATCGATAAAATGGATTTTAAAATTGTGAAAAATACTCAATTAAAGTCAAAGAAATCATATTTAATCAAAATCAATCACTAATAAAATGAAAACTAGAGAATCCAAGAACAAAACTTTCGCCACTATCATATTCGACGAAATAGCAATCAGAAACGGTGTCGAATATCATTCCCAAGGCAGAAGGCACTATGGCCACGGTAGTTTTGGCGCCAGTTTACAAACGGATTGTCAAGACGAAGCTAAAGAAACCACAGTATTTCAATTGAATAAAATTTTCATTCATTTTAATTTAAATTTTCGATAAAGACTTTCAGCTATTAAAGGAAACAGCACTAATTTTTACGATAAAAATACAAAGTGAAAGTAAGGGATAGATGCATTAGAATTGTCTAATGAAAGAACGAGACTTTTCCAAAAGACATCAACGCGGGACTCACACAGTGTGCTGGTTTACCCAACCACCATTTTAAATAGACCCCTACGGTGGATCATAATCTGATTAAATCACAATAATTTTTCGTACTGTTTATTTACTGATGAAAAGTTATGCGATCATTTTTGTAACTAGAAGTCTTGGAATGTTTCTCACACCACTTCACCGCGCATGAAGGTATTTTGATGCGTTGTAATTGCAGATTTAGTTATATTATTTGCAATAATTTAGCGTGCACAGAGGTCTAACAATTGGTCACAACTAAAATGGCTACTTGAACCGCAGCCTATGCATAGGCGACAAAATACTAATAGTTTTCGAGCGTCGGGGCACTGTATGCGCAGTCAAGTGGTTATATAGTCTTTGGCTATAGTAGATAGTTATAGCGGCAACGTGTTATATTTCTCCGATGACCAGTCAGGCAATAATGTCGGGGCAATTCCTGGTGCACAAAATGCGCAATTTATGTAGGTAAATAATTTCTGTACCTAAGTTGTTTGCCCGAGGTATAGGTTCGTCAGGAATCGGACAGTACTAACATCTAATATAGTGTATTGTCAAATGTTCAAAGATCCTAATCCAAAAATATTTCATCAGTACGGTACCTGGTATGGTCCATTCCCAGGAACACGATGTGAAGCATGAGCGGCACGTGGATGGACCAGTCCAGCTCCACGCCGTCCAGCACCACGTCGCACAGCAGCATCACCGCCACGTTACATCTGCACATGACACGCATTGGAACTATCTGTACTATCACCCTAATCCTGGACGTCTCTCGTAACCAATAGATTTTTGTTTTTTATTGTGCTGTTAAGTATTACAACGAAGGTTAAGTACATCACCTCATATAACACAATCCAAAAGCATAAACTTTAGAAACGAATATTTTCGTTTCTCGCTCAAGAATTTTTCTTCGTCATCTTTTTTGTCCACAACAGAGCAAAAACAAATGAGTGCATTATATGCTCATTACCATGCATTCCATAATATTAATAAGATTTAAGAAGCTAGGAAGTGAGGGAACTGTGTTGCAAGCTTTCTTGAAAATGACTCACATAATTTGATATTGAGCCTCCGGTATTATAATAAGGTTTTGGTCGCTTTAAACATTGAATATCCTTATTCATTAGTGAAGGAAAAGCTACTGAGGAAACCCCGGAAGGGGACCGACCTAGGGGACATACTCGTATATAGACCTGAAATTTCTGAAGAACATCACCAATAAGGATACTTATTGGCTTCAGAAAGGGCGGGTACTCGAAACCGCGAGCGTTGATAATGAGCGTATGAATGCGACTAGCATGGCTATTCACAACCATTCGATAAACTTCCGTACTGGATCGAACATCAATCAATGTTCGTAGGAGTCCTATAAACGCTGTGCACAAATCCGTAGCCCGCGGGTATTCCGCCGGCAGCTGTTAGCTGTCGAGGGCAAGGTAAATCAGGTTATTGAGAGGCGACATTTTCGATACGATAGATAGTGTTTTGTAGTTTCTGCCTACTACTAAGAAGACGTGAGTGTTTGTAGGTATATGTAAGACACTGTTCAAGGTGATACGTACCGATGGAAGCCTGAGATAGGCTGGCTGGTATCGGGCAAGTACTCGGTGAGCAGCGCAAAGAAGCCGCCGTACTCAGGCATGGGCAGCGGGCGCGGCTGAGGCATGTCCATGCGCGCCTCCTGCGGCGTGGCCGGCGCACTGCCCGCCAGCGGCAGCATGCCTGGCTCGGGGCACAGCCCGGTCTAGGGGACATGTCATTTATGATTGCACAAACGTTCAATCGGCCTCACATCGCAAAGTAAACATCTTCACCATAAGTGTACATAAACAGAATTTGTACAAGAAACAGTAAGTTCATAATACGTTACCGGTGTGGCGTCTCCGTCTGACGGCGGAGGAGGTTCCTCGTCAGCTGGCGGCGTGGAACATGGCGGCGCCGACGCGCGCTTGTCTTGTACGCGCGCACTCGGCGTCTCCGGCGCTTTGGCCCCGCTAACAAACAAACATGTCACGATAAATTACTTAACAACATCAAATTATAAAAACGACGAATACTTAATGTCATATAATGTCAATTATAACGGTTTTGTCCATAAAACCAACATGTTCATTAAATAATTTCAGAGCTCACGTAAGTGGGCGCAACTCCAAACGACATTCTACTTCTCGCTAGTGGCGTCCACGATATGGCACCAGATTAGATAGATGCGTCCGACAAAAAAATAATAACTTAAAAAAAAAATAAAAAAACGACTTCCTTAAAAAAAAAAACACTACAAAGTGTAAAACAATTTTAATTTCTGAAGACGGTGGCAAAAAACCTTAAATACAGATCCGAAGACATCGACTTCCGAAAAAAAAAATTTGATTCGTCTCTGAAAAATCAATGAACAAAAATCACTCAAAGCGCCGACTCAAAATTTTAAAGTTTATTATTTTTTGTTTTTCAGTTTTTTCGGCGGTTTAATTTTTTTGTTAAAAGTTTTTTAAATAATTTTTATTTGATAAGTAGGTAAGTATTTCTACGAAGGTAAGTTGCCTAAAGAGTGTTTTTTTGAAAAAAAAAAAAAAAACTTTTTTTACAAAAAAAAAACCGACTTCCTTAAAAACACTTCAAAGTGAAAAATAACTTTCATTTCGGAAGTCGGTGTCTTAGCAATTGTATTTAAGTTTGTGCCACCGACTTCCGAAATTTAAGTTATTTTTCACTTTGAAGTGTTTTTAAGGAAATCGGTTAAAAAAAAAATTAACCCACGACGGCCACGACGCAAAAAGAGCGGTGTAAGTTTAACCCTATGTGTGACCGTCCGGTGCACCGCCGTAGCTCTTAAACGTGTGAATCGATCTGGGTTCGTTTTTTTTTTAAATTTGAAAGTAGGTTTAATAGCGGCGGTTTTTAGACATGCTTTATTAGAAAATTTTTTTATCAAAATAAGTTCAGCCGTATCGACACAACGACATTTTGGTCAAAATATTACCTAAAACTTCTTATTAAACTTAAAGGGCCAAAACGTATATTTTTTAAATATTTTTTTTTTTTTTCATTTTGTTTTGGTTGGGTTTTTGTTTTAATATAACTTCTTTAAATTTGATTTGAACAAATTTGAGTTTTAGGTTTAATATTTAATTTTTCTACTACACTTCTGTGGACTAGTATGTCATGGTATGGTCACGTGATCCGAAGGAATCAGGAAAATGTCGCGAGGAAAGTATTGAGTATGAAAATCGATGGCTATAAGAGTAGAGGGAGACCAAAGAAACGATAGATGGACTGTGTGTGTGATATGGATAGAAAGGGCTTTTTATGGTAACAAGCGCGCGGCGCCGGCGCGTAGGCGAAGGTGAACGACCGAGCGTAGCTACAAGTACCTACCAGTTTGATCGGTCAAAACTCTAAGAAGTTCGAAGTACCTACGCGGCGGCGAAGGTGAACGACCGAGCGTAGCTACAAGTACCTACCAGTTCGATCGGTCAAAATTCTACGAAGTTCGAAGTACGTACGGGCGCGCGGTTACTGACCTATTCCTATTGTCGATATCATATTACGAAATATGTAGGGTGTCCACAGTTTACTGATTGGTCGGATTAAAATTTAAAAGAAAGTATTGAAAAAATAGTTAAAATGTGTTCAATTACTGATACTGAACCACCAAAAAAAAATTTGCGCACTGGTTAAAAAAAAAATCCTGTATAATGGTTGAACTCTTCTTGTTACATAAGATATTTTGTTCTCAAAAAAGGCACAAATTCGACATGAAAAGAATGGCTCTAAATAAATTCACACCCGTCATTGCATCAATTATGATAAATCCAATGCATTAAGTTTTAAGAGGCATTTCCTACAACAATAAGTTTCCGCAATGTTCATATTGCGCAATATGATTGAAACGCCCTTCCACCTTCACGATCCATAATTTTCACGCAATTACATTGACAATCAATTCAACATTTCCGCGTGAGCAAGACCAGCTCAATATTTGACCCAGACGATGCAATAAAAAATTAACCCGCTCAAACTTTTAAACAGAGCTCGGATACCGGTATATTTTTCGAAACGGTTTCGTCTTAAATATCTATCAAACTATTTCTTATAAAAATGTTTTTGAAAAAATAATGAACAAAATCTAACTCGTTCTCACTTAAGAAATCTTAAACTTTTCCATTTCTTGGATTACATAATCAGCCTATAATTTTCCCACTGCTGGGATACAGTCCCAGGTCCCGGCCATCCTCTTTCTGGGCCGTAATCCACCATGCGAGTCCTGTGCGGGTTGGTAGATGTCACATGTCGTCGAAATTTTGGTTCTAGACCATGCCGGATTCCTAACGATGTTTTCCTTCACCGTTTTGAGAGCAACGGTTATGAAATTCTGCCTGAGTCCGAACCTGAGACCTACAGCTTGTACGTCGCGGCCGATACCACTAGGCCACCACTGCTCCACCCTCTTTGACTGTTCGATTAGTTCGATACGATATTACGAAGTTCATTCAGATATGTTATTAGTTATTTCATTTTTTTTTGGACAATTTTAATTTTACTGACATGTTTCCTTATTATGATTTTATTTAAAATTGTTTGTCAATATTTGCATGCCTAATTTAAGGTAGATAGTACCAGGATCACAGTATTGTAACCATCTTATTTTATGTACCTACTATCTTAGCAAATAAACGATTATTATTATCCTTTATTCATTTTAAAAACTTATAAATTATATTTTTAAATATTAGAATATAAAATTATTATTGTCACGGCTTAGTTTCCAGGTTTCATTACTAGAGCTTACAAATCAATGATCTTTGAGTACCCAGTTGTAGTCCACTCTGTAGTGATGGCACAGTGACATGATACGTCGACAATAGATATCGACTTTGTTTAGCCTAAAAAATATATTAAAAAGATATATCAACAATTTTTTTTTGTATCAGCTATGTTATATATTTTCTTTTAGTACTCATCGAAAATAAAAGAAACCGATACTAGAAAATGCTTTATAAGCGAACGAAATCCTGTTAAGAGGATTAGTAAAAAAACTTCAGATTAACAGGCCAATTATGAAACAATTACCAATCCGGAGAATTGGTAATTGTTTCATAATAACAGTAATGGCTCAATGTTTAAGACCTGCCAGGGTCGCGATATTTGTTCGAAAGAGTTAACGTGACCCTGGCACATGGGCGACTGAAGGAACACGGGTGGGTTTTCGTCAGTAAAAGTCAGACACACCCTCTCGCTTCGCCCAGAGCGGGAGACGTCATTTGAGGACTACCCACGCAAAAAAAATGTTTAAGACGGCCGCCACTCGTGCACGAGGTTGTGGGTTCGAACCGAGCGAATAAATATCAATGTGATTTTTTCAACTCATATGTAATTTTTAATTTTACCTTTGACTTCGCTATAGGCAAACAGAATGAGAAAACCCGAACATACAGTTAAGTTAAGCCTGAAATCGCCAGCCTGCTAAAAGCAAGGCGCTTTCTCTGTACGGGGCGATGTCTTTGCCTGCAATGTGGCAGATAGCGGCTGGTAATACTATACTCCAAAACCAATAATAACTAAAGCCCAAATCACTGAATTACGAATTATTTGTTTGAAATAACGTGAACCAAAATCAACCTACTAATCCTATTCCTTCCTTAAACTTCAGCCCGGTACTGAATTAGTGCAAATAATACAATATGACACAGCATTAATGAGCAATTAACGAGGCCATATACTGCGACAAATTAAAAAAAAAATCAGCGATAGGAACAAAAAGTGTGAAAGCATAAAAATAGTTGGAATAGTGTCAAGAAAAAAAGATTAAACAGTTCTTCACTTCACCAGCCAAGAGGGTGTCATGTCGTGTAGTTGCTGAAAATCAGCGCTGTTGACGATAGATTCGTCTGAACTCACAGCATTTTGCTGAGCAACGACCTGTTCTTGCACAGATACGACGCACCGCTCAAGTGTTTTTGTTGTTGTGGTATGTTATCACATAAGTAGCCATTAATGCACTCTGCAATCGGCAATTTTGTTTTGTTTGTTATAATTGTCAGTGTATTCATTGTGTGTGTGTATTGGCAGCCATGACAAGCAAAGGATAATATTGTACAACTTTTTATACTTGAATACGGGGCTTTTGGCTACCTTGTACGTGTGCATTTTTTTGTAAGTATTTAATATTTCATATTCTGCGTTATGTTTGTGCAGAATAAACAATTTTTCTTTCTTTCTCTTTCTTCTCAGACCACGCACAATGCACGGTACCGTAGTTGAAATGAATTAATCATATTAACAAACTTAACTTTGTAGTTGAGAAAATGTTCTCCATACATCGATACGACGGCGTCTTTACTTCTGCTGGGACAATGCTTCTTGCCAAACAAGATTCTAAGTCAACGGGAAGTACCCTAGGTTTTTTATTTATTTGCAAGTATTTCTTTCCTGTTCCATCTTAGTGTAGCACCCAGCTAGCAGTTGTCTATTCAACACATTTTTATATTCAGCAAGAGATCCTATTGTGAAATTCTGTGTTACTGTAGTAATATTGGTACAAAGGTACGGAAAATACAAACAATAATCTATCCTACAATACTAAAAAGTAACATAGAATTACTATTAGTGGCAACGTAAGAAAAATAATACTAAAATCGACGTACGTCTATTCCCTGTTTCTCATAAATATCCATTAATATTCAATGTAATTTCGTAAAACAATGCCGTCTCTACCTAATTTCATAAATGATTACAACTTACACGCTAAGAAAGACATCGATACCTAGTTGTTATCGTGAACTGGAGTGTTGTGACAGCCGTGACAATATACAGAAGAAAAAAATATTTTCGTAACGAGACAAATGGATACAAAAATAGATCACGCAGCTTTTGTCGATATTCCAGTATAACTTGAGTTTAAGGCTATATTCGTTATTCTTTCAAGTCCTGGACAACTCCCCATACCTTTTCACAGCAATTTCTTAGAACAGTTTTTTCTAGATATAAGTACTTAAATGTTTTTTTTTTTTTTAGGAAATTAATAAATTACAAAGGAATTACGAAACTCTCAAATCTAATGTCATGATGACATTGAAGATTGTAACCTAACCTAACTTAGAGGTCTTACACACGAGCGGTATGTTGTGTGTTGTCAACATGCCGCTTGTGTGTAAGAGCTCTTAACTAAACAAGTTAACGCTTGTTGCCGGATGCTGTGCGGCAAAGGCCAGACAAGGGCGAAGTAAATTTAGTAGAACACTTTCTATAAGATCTTCATTAAAACTGATCTACAAGAGTAGGGTTACGTCCTTTAGCTAGCCTTTAGCCGGTTTTTGAAAATGTTCTCATTTCGTATTCGTTCCGAACAAATGTTGTAGGTACAAAGAAGTTTTATTTTATTACGTTCGTGTTTACGTCAAGTAATTGTTAGAAACGATTTCGATTCGTGAAATTGTTTTATTTTTCCAAATAAAAAATAAAAATAAAAATGTTGTTTCCAACCCCAGCTTTTGTTCAATTATTGCACAATGTTCAATATTTACCCTAAATAGTCAAAATATTGTGCAATATTATTGATCGTTTAGGGCTTGCCGCCATAGGAAAGGCGTTGTTTGCGATAAAATTATTCAGCAAAATGTTTCCTAATGTATTGATATTAATATAATACTATTGATATGATAGAAATTAGTGGTTTAGTGAAAATACGTTAGCGTACAAAGCACTTTGTGTTCCATTCTCCGTGTCATCCGTATTTATGAGTAATTAAATTACGTGTATCCGTACCAAACAAAATCAATCTGTAATGGAATTAAGGGTGAATTTTGTGGTGCACGGATTTATACTGTTAATGCGTTTTAAGGGTTGCACGTCAGCGTGGGAGGCGCGATCCGTGCCCCATTCTCCGGCGGACAGCCGCGCCGTGACGTCATTTGATGCGCGCGCCGGACGCGCCGGAAAATTGCATCCTTGAAGACTACGTCCGGAAAACGTAGCAAGGGTCGGTAATTGAGTTTAAAAAAAGTGCGTTGGCTCAAAAACTGTTTAGTTTGAACCAAAACTCATTAAATAAGTGTTAAGTTAGGTTATCTCAGTCGTCACAAAGGCACGGTGCTTCGGTGCATGGGAAGATCAACCAGCCACGTTCGCCGGCGGCCTGTTGATCTGCTGGTGAAATAAGATGTTCCGGCATTTCTGCTGCGCCGACAAAGATAAATCAGCATGTCCGGAAGATCACAGTTTAAGGTATTGTGGAATTAATGAAATCTTTATTATTTTGGGTACCTAATCGGCACCGAGAACATTTTTCACGGATATTAGGGCTGCTACGTTTCAAATAGAATGTTCTGGTGGTAGACATCCATCAGAGGTCAAAAGGGTATTAAATCAGCATTGGTCTAATTACTTATTATTTCTTTATTGTTCTAATATTCTATTCTATTACAGATGGTATTTTTTTTGTTCCTATTAATAGAAACAGCAGAAATAAATAAACAATATCAGGACACAGAGAGGTTACCCGGCTGGAGGTCTAAAAAGTTTAACTTTTTAGAAATCGCCGGGCGAAAATCCGTTTAAGTAGTCAGAATCTTTTTCAGATTAACTACGAAATGTCCAACAAAAAAAAAAAAAAAAAACAGAGAGGTTATAATTAGTTTCTAGAAGTTGGTCTTAGTTTTTATTAGAATTATTAATGTATTATATCACGGGGTTTGTTTTTCATTTTGCTATGTAATTCATAGGGTTATCGGACGGCATGGTTTTTGATGGTAAATATATATTTTTTAGATCAATTTTGGAATAAATTATGCCCGGATGAAATTAAACCTCACCTTCACCGCTATGAGAGCAGTGGTGATGAAATAATTTACACAAAGTAAAGCGCCTGCCTGTGTTCTAACCTACGACCTACAACTCGTAAGTCAAGGCCGAAACCACTGGGCCAGCACCGCTCTGAGTTAATCTTTACAGACAATTTATAAGCAAATTGCTTTTGACCGCAGGTTCGCGGGGATAAATAGTATCCGGGATAGATAGTAGGAAATAGTTCCGTGTTAATTCACGCTATAAACTCTCAGTGTGCAAAATTTCATCCAGGTTAGCTACTTAAAAAAAAATATTATAGGAAGTAGGATGCTGAATTATTTATCCTTGCTAATTTATTATAAATACAACAGAAGTAAGTACGTTTGTCTGTTTGTTAACAGATCGTATTGAGATCTGACCAAGACATAACGGGACCTGCACCCTAATTGCAAAACGCACAATTTATCAGTATCTGAATGGGATTGATGATTATTTCTAAACCATTGCGTCATTTGTTCGAATAAATTGTCGGCTCAGCAACGTAAATAACGCAATGAATGTTGTTTAACTATGAATATTAAACCAATTCCTACCGATAAAAAGTTCCGCAACTACCCCTCTGGACAAAGACACGGCTTTTATACTCATATTTATGAGGAATTGTTTATATAAACCGGGTATTGAAGTTTGTATTGGAAAAGAGACTGTTTTAGACAGCCTCAAATTGCGAAATGTAATTCATAAGATGACTCCTATTTTTAACCGACTTTACTTTTTCAATTCTTCTGTTTTTTTTTACGTATGATCCGCGATATTTCCGTCAATAGCGGGACGATTTCCTTTTTTAATGGTTAGCATGTGCATTAGAGGTAGGCCAATGTAAATTTTATTGACTTTGTCAAATCAAATCAAATCAAATCAAATCACATTTATTTGTAAATGTAGGTTAAAAATTACAATAGGATGTTATAAGAAGATGCACAGTTCGCTACATTTTACCCGAGAGCATACAAATAAAACTAAAAGTTAGTTGTGTCGATATCATAGACACACAATTAAAATAAAATAATTAAAATACTTATACACTAACACACAATTTCTAACACACAATTAACACCTACATACAGTTCTACACAATTAGCAATATCAGTATCATAATAATGTAAACACAAGCACAAGAATATAAGACAGTGCAACCTAAAATATTCGTAAGTCTGAAAATAAGGAAACATACATTTCAACAACATCTAAACCAATGTGGAGAAAAAAATAATATAATTGTAACATACTAAATATCAGTGGTGTCCTCCATAAACTCAGCTGTGGAGTAATAACATTTATAAATTAAAAATTGTTTCAGTTTCTTTTTAAACATGTCAATATTGAGATTTTTTATCGGTCGAGGAATTTTATTGTAAATAACTGGAGCCATTCGATAAATACTTTTACGTAGGAGGGCTGTTTTACAACGATCAACACAAAGAATGCTCGAATCCCTTTTCCTTAACCTTGGGTCAGCTGGGGCTCTTATTTCGAAAAGCTGTGGGTTTGTCTTAACAAACACTGCCACCTCAAAAATGTACAATGATGGTAATGTAAGAATTTTCAAGGATTCAAAATATGGTTTACAACTTTCCCTTGAGTGTATATTACCCAAAGCGCGTACGCATTTTTTTTGTGCAATGAAAACGTACTTAGTGTCAGTCGAATTACCCCAGAACACGACTCCATATCTTAGAACGGATTCTACATAGCTGTGGTAGGCAACAAGCACGGCGTCAGGGTTTACAAATTTGGACAGTTTATGAAGAGCAAAAGCAAAACTGTTAAGTTTTTTACAAATTTCTTCAACATGTGGTTTCCACGTAAGTTGACTGTCTATTATTAACCCTAAGAACTTCGTTTTATCCGTTTTTGTAATTGAATGTCCATTGTGACTAATATTTACTGGTAGTTGTCGTTGTCGCTGACTAAAATGCATTATACACGTCTTTTCTAAATTAATTTTTAAATTATTTGCCTGTAACCAATCTATAGCTTGCTTTAGCGTGTCATTAATTTCTTGTTCATAATTATCGTAATCATCTTTTTTATCATAAATGTACAGTCATCAGCAAATAGTACTGTTGGATGATTGATGCTTTTTGGAAGATTTGTTTGGCTTTTGTTTGCGTTAGCATCGATAATACGTATTTAATCTACTTTGTTGATCGTGATCTCGTTAACACGTTAACTGCAATGGTTAAAATCAGAAAAAGTCAAAAAAATTACTTAGTGTTATTACACTTTAAATAGATTATTTATTCCATAAATACATTAATTTTTCCAAAAACATGGCCGCCAGGCAGCAACGATATGTTCAGATTTAGTATGTTTTGTCGGTCATATAGTCCGAGAAGGCCTGAATAGAACAAAAGTGTCAGACACATAGTCCGACATGGCAGCAAGTTAACACGTTTGCTGTCACTGGTGTATACCTGGCCAGTAGAGGTATACGAATTAGTGTAGGGTAGGTATCATTCTAAAAAAGAGGAAAATAAGAACATTTTTGCGAAAACAAAACAAAAGTTAAAAATAGCTTTCATTTTGTTTGCTGTAATTAAATCGATGTCTTTGGATCTGTTTTATTTTGTTGCCATCGAGTTTCGAAATTAATGTTATTCTTACTTTTATACTGATTTTTTCGGAAGAGGTTTGTTTTATTTTTTGGAAGAGCAATGTTTCTTTTTTTTTTGTTTAGCAGAAATGTTTTTATTTAAGCAAATCAAATTTCGTTTTTTGTTTTGAACTGAGAGTCCCGAATTTCTTTAACCAAGACTGGAAGAGTAATAGTATTTTTGTGTGATAATTTCTTACTGTCGTCATGACGAGCGTCGCGAAGGCGGCGTTGCTATACGTGGTATGTTTGCTGACACGCATACAGATAGTTCATAGTCAAGCTATCATCCGAAAGAAAGCCAACTCCTTACTGTACCGTCTACGGACAGCAGCAAAAGGATCGTAAATGCGTTTTGACTATCCTTTCCAAAAACCAATGGATAACTACAAGCATAGGCGTCAGACCTATTTATACAATGTGTAACTGAATTAATGCAAATTATATCGTTTTTAATGTACTTAGATATTTTTTTAATTAATAAAGCTACGTAAATAAGTCACACTTCGATTGTACAGTCAAACAAACCAAAATGTACGAAATATCCACTACACTAGCCGCTTATATGTACATGTGACCACAATTTAGCTCTTCAGTATTACTAATTTATTAAAAAATGTTTTATACATAATGGCAAAACATGTGTGTTTGTCATGTATTGTAATTGACACAATATTATAATTGATTATTTGGTGGTGTGTGTTACATCAGGAGCATGTTGTATAGCTTCCTTTCGTTTGTGGTGATGTGTCAGTCTAGTCACTACGGTTTCTCAAAGTATTTATTTCAAATAAACTAATTACATGCACTTTCGAATTGCTAAGTGGTCGGTCAGTCAGAAACATGAAGCTAATTGAGCAAGAAACTATTTGAACAGCTATTTGAATAGCAACGAGCAAGGAACTATTTGAAATCAATATTGGTTACATCATCTTGCAATTCTTCATGTGAGAACGCCGTAAAATGACGTGCACGTTAAAATCACCGTATTAAAAACAAAAAACAATTCGGAAATTAAAATAAGCCGTGGCGGCTAAGAGATGACCAGTCCCTACTGAGGGCGCCTGTTTACGGACATGACTAGGGTTGCCCCCTTTTTTCTTGCAGTTAAAGTGCATTGGTTATTATAGGTATGAAAAAAAAAGTACATAGTATAAAAATAAAGTACGATTTATTTTACTTTATTATTAATAAAGAAAAATAAATCGCACTATTTCTAAAAACATATTTTTTGTTGCTTTTTCGCAGTTGGTACCAAATAAATTTCGTTTAACGAAAAGTACTTACGACTAAAGTTTTCAAAATCCCACAGAAATCAAATCTTGCAAAATAAAGTATTTTCGTGTACTTTATTGTTCTCATAAAGTATAGAGTACAATTATGTGAAATAACGTACAATACTTTATTATAAAGTATGTTTTTTTTACACGCTTTATATTAGCTTCACTTGTATGTTTGTATGTTTGTGTGTATGTTTGTTTGTAACCGACTCCTTATAGCACGATTTTGACCCACTTTAAACGACCAGATTTCTTTCAAACTTTGCACACCTCTCAAGGACCGATGACAATGCAATAATTTCATAAATTTGTGCCATTATCCTTGCCAGGGTTACCAGGACAGCAAAAAAACTGTCTTCGAAAACTACGCTGACATACGTCACAAACTACGCTGACATACGTCTCAAAATTCGAATCACCCTAAAAAATAGAAAATAAATAATAGTTTAATAAACTAAAAAACACGCTTCCATAGAAAACCAAACTAAAAAGTAGAGTTTTTTTAAACTATTATTTTTGGATGGGAAATCATCAAATGACTTCTCCCGCTCTGGGCGGAGCGGGAGGGCGTGTCAGACTTTTACTGACTAAAACCCACCCGTGTTCCTTCAGTTCCCATGTGCCAGGGTCACGGTATCTCTTTCGAACAATCTCGCGACCCTGGCAGGCATCGGTCCTAGCAGACCCCTTCAGTGCTGCTGACATCTCTTTGAGGTGCGCGTGGAATACTACGCGCCGTCGACCCGAGCCTGGTCCTTACTGGGCGGCGAGCTACCCATTGTTCGCCGCCCGCAAGCTCGCGCCTACGGTGGCCGGGAGTCCGCTATTGACTCCCGACGCCCGGGGCGTCTCCTCCTGTGGCGGCTAGGGACGTGAGGGCGCAGAGACTGCCACTCCCTCACGCACCCCGCCTCCTCCTTCGCGAGCATTACGGCTTCGCAGAAGGAGGTGACCGCTTCCCATGCCCTCTCGCTCCGTACCATGGCTCGCACCAGGGCCGGAATAAAGTACGGGTGGCAACCCTAGACATGACGTATGGACCAGCACCATTCAGCTAAAACACATTGAAAGGAACTTAACTATCCAACACACACGCCACCACCAGCCACATATTTGATTGGGCATGGTTGTTTTAAATTTATACTTATTTGTTTAATTCATATGTTTGGGTTATGTCTCGGTAATGCTGATATAGCAAAATTATATCAGGTATTACTCAATAGCAATAGCGAGTCGTTTAGAAGTGCATACAATAAAAGCCACGGTAATTGTATGCGATAAATACAAAGCAATTCTTGCATTTGGTCATACTGTGGTTTGTGCTACATGTGGACAGACCATTCTACGTGTTTCAAGCCATTTATGTACCGCTTGCCTGTCTACAGATCACGTTCTAATAAACGAATGGGTTTTAATAATAATAATCGTTTATTTATAAAAAGGAAAACATTTACAATAAATACCTTAATAATTATATAAGGTGTATCTATTTATACACGAAATATTTAAAGAGGTCCACCTGTAGGTGGTAAAGAAATTATAGCACATATAGTGAAATGATCCGGAAAAATCATCATTTGAGTGTGCGAATTGCTGAATTCTCAGGTATCAACAAAGAAACTGTCCGTCAGATTTTGCATGAATCATTCAAGATTGCGTAAAAATGGTACCAAAACTCCATGTCTGAGAAGGCGTTCCTCGCAAAATACGGCATCACCGTGGTGGAACACCCACCGCACTCGCCCGACCTAGCCCCCTGTGACTTTTTTTTATTATAAGTAAATAGTTATTGACGTTTCTAAATAGTTCTTAGAAAACTTTCCACTAATAAGTATTAAACAAAGTTCAGTTACCCATAATTATGAGTGTTTCGTAATTGTCGAAAATTTTATTTTTATGCGATATTTTTAAAGAAACTATTAAGTATATTAATCTAAAACAAAGTAAGGTACGTTAGTAAACAGTATGGTAGGCAACCCTAGCCACATCACTTCACCCTGTAAGTGTTACCGCACGCGGCGGCGGCGGCGTGCTACGGATATTTAATTGAGTCTCGTGACGCGCCGCCTATTAGCGCGAACACAACACTCTTTGGACCAGCGGGCCTGCTTAAATGAACCCAATCATGAGAGCAGCTCAGTAGTGTTTGGTTACAAATTGTAGGCAGCATGCCGATCGCGCCATACATTAAAGTGCATGTAGCCTATTATGTTTTAAATATTCATAATTTACAATATATTAAGGTAAATAGCTAGCATGAAATTTATAGGTTCGTTCATTGAATTTTTTTTAACCATGTTTTTTTTCTTTATTATTTGCTGCATGCCACAGCAAGGCAGCATGCGGAGTTCCAGATACATCTGTCATAGGAAATACACTCTAAAATGATTGACCACTGAAATACCTGGCTTTGGCCGGATCCTCGCCGCTGTGCCTCTTTGTGTGAATGGTGCCTTTCTCGACCGGAGCGAGCTCCCCGGTGCGCCCAGTAGCGTCCTGCAGAACATGCCCACAATTAGAATAGAAGATTACTTTCTGTCTGCCCCGTTGGTCTAGTGGCCGAAAACGCCACTACTGATCATGGCTTGGTTCGATTTCCAGGTCGAGCAAAGTGAAATTAAATGTTTATTTATGTAAGTAGATCTTATTAGACACTTTTACACGTCAATATTCTGTTTGCATTTTTTTTTTGCTGCAGCGATTAGTTGACACCTAAAATAAGCAATTTGGCTGAACTGATATTACGTTTCCCAGTAAGGCTATATTTAAAAAGATTGTTCCGTCCCGTGACCACAGACAGCCGACAGTACGACAGTTTTTTGTTTAGTCTGTGCGCCTGCGCATCTTGACGTGTAGCGGAGTGACGTCTGTCACTTGTCAGTTTGATTTTGACACTTGAATTTGATCTTGAAAATGGTAGGAGGTTGGTTTGGTTTTGTTTTGAGAATACTAATTGATTAATCTTGTTGAATCTATAGTTTTGCAGACAATTTGTTGAGATCCGATTGTTTTGTGTGCAAACAACCCCTGTTGACAATATTGAAGGGGTTTTATTTTGGAATTTGATTGAAATAGATTGAGGTTATAGTGTGACCTTTGAACGCCGCATACTGTGAGAATCTTTAGCGTCTTGAGCGGCCTGAATCCTGGAATACTTACAGATTCACTACACAATACAATATACACTCATTTACATACATAAATCCGGGTAGGCTCGGAATCGAGACCCCTGAATTCCTCATCCAGATGACTGTTTGAATATTTGTTAATCAGCTCCGCGCACGGCGGACAGTTCGACCCACGCTTACCCAAGACCCGCCCAAGTCGGCCTGTTGTATTGTCTATCCTGGAACGGTAGGTCGGGCGTCGAACAAAGATATTGTTACTATTTTAAGTGATCAGAACCCTAATAATTAAGTAATGTTTCGTAGTGTAAGCGTAAGTGTGTTCTATTCTGTTTTTATTTTTTATTTGTATCGTTTTATCGAATAACTAGTAGTTCTGTTTATTAATATGTGAATAACGTTGTGAGTAGTGTATTTGTTACCTCTATTATTAAGTTTTAACCTATGCCTACTTATTATTACACAGCTGTTTGTTGTCCCTAAATAAATAAATAAAAAGTAGATGGCGCCGGCATTTCCTAGCTGTCTATTTCCTGAGAAGGAACTCAGAGCTCATGCTCACTTTTCTTGTGTAATAGGGTTTGTCTATCCGGTATTTCTCAGTAGCAACCCGTAGTGTATCTGTGGCCAGTTGATTGCAATAATTTAATGCACTTATTACATGGATTTTAAACATAATTGGCGAAATATGTGTGTTGTGTAGATGTTCATCTCTGTCCAACCATCGGGAAACTAAGTGTGATGTTATGTTCTCTTGATGAAGCTAGCCGCAAAATTCAAATTGACGACCGCGGCCGCAGATCATATTTAGATCAATAAACAACTTGGTATTGACGTGCAAATTGCAACATGTTGCGGGCTACCTGACGTTTTGTCTGAAGTTCGAATATAAAGGGAGCGCTTTCAAACGGATATCGAAATATACTGAATATTGGTATCGGCATCGGTTTGCGTAAATATTTTGTCCGTCAAACTGCATCAGCTAGGTTCGTGTTCAAATGAGTACAGTCACTAGCACGAATATGTACACACTTAGCAGCTTTTAAAAGTGATTGTCTCCTATTGTACTGATTTTAATAATATGTTATTATGAAGATAGTATTTTGGAACCCACACTATTACGAAATAGGCATTATCTCAAAGTTGCAATCATTATTTAAAGAGAAAATCGCTTTTGAATTTGTCTATGTGTATACATATACAAATGACTACTACTCGTGACTGTATAAAAGCAAAATTGGAAAAAGGTTTGATTTTTTTACTTCTTACATCTGAGAAATAAAACCTGTTTACAAATATACTTATGTTACGTTCATTAATAAACATTATGAGCATATACATTTCCTGCCAGGGTCGCGAGACCTGCCAGGGTCGCGAGATTGTTCGAAAGAGATACCGTGACCCTGGCACATGGGCAACTGAAGGAACACGGGTGGGTTTTAGTCAGTAGCATATACATTTATGAATAAGATCTCATAACAAACCAGTACTTAACATCATCAGTGTCCAGTCCTTATTCAATTTATTTAGAATGCGCGCAACACGTATTGCCTTTGTCTTACATTCTCCAAACCACTATTCAACATGACATAACACACCACGCCTGTAATACCCGAAGCGTTAAGCAAAGTTTTACGTAAAATACTTTATGACTCCTATGCGCCGTGTGCTGCCGGACGTAAAGAATAGCACCTCGCATTTCTTCCTGTGGGTGTAAGGAGGCGACTAAGGGACTTGGGGGAATGAGCAGCAGCGTTTTCTAAGCATTTTACCAATTTACTGCGATCGTAAACCTTCGTGCCAAGCGTGGAGATCGTGGCAAACCCCCCCTAAATTGGGGGAGGCCTACGTCCAGTAGTGGACGTCTTTCAGCTAAAATGTCGATGGTGAAATGTCGCTTGTTATACTTACATCCCATGTAATGGGGGCGAGTATATTGCCATCAACCGGGTATAAATTCAGACTCCGAGGTGTTCCCGTTCCAGTACCCTCATGCTTAACAGTAGTGCTTGCGACCACTATTTATTTGGCTGTAATAATAATGAAACTGAATCCGATTTCGATGGTTCAAAATTAAATGTACGTTTAATTAAGACGTACGTACTTACTGTATCGTGTTACCGAATTAAAACTGCAAAATGTAGCGCACAATATTTCAAACGGTCCAGTAGCGCATGCCCGGGTTGTTTCAACATATTAAAATTGATTGCATTTCATATTGTAAAAAAGATTTTACTGGAAATATTAATTTTTCTGCGAATTGAAAAATAAAACGGGAACTGATTTCAGTTTCGGGTTGAGTTACTAATTGAGAATATTAAAGTTAAACAGTGGGAGATTATCAAGAGGGCTAGATTTAGAGGTGGCGTAAAAAACACGAAGCCTTGATCATCGAGCTGCGGGGTAGCACGGCCTACTCTGTCGTCGTTTGAATCACACAATGTATCTTAGTTTGGGCGACAAAGCCTTTTTTTCTTCAAACAAATTATAAAACATGATTTATCACGTCTTTTTTGCCGTGTTCGCCCCGCTGCTGTGTCGTTGGTACAGTGAACAGTTAGGTCTTCAAGAAGGTACAGAAACCTTCGTCAGTTTTCGTATTTTTTCCTTTATCATAAAAAACAGCTTTGAGCAGACTATTGGGAACTAACTGCGCAGACGTGATGGGAATTAAGATCTAAACATGACAAAATAAAAAATTCATAAACTTAATGATTTTATTTTTTGGGGTTAACGACCGTTGCTACGTCACTTGAGAGGTATCAGTTGGAAAATCCGTTGTTTGTATTGTTTTATCGTGTTTAGATCTCGATACTCTTCAGTTCTGTGAAGTATACGCAAAGAAAACAGTTTTCTTATAACTGATATTTCAAGTGACCACAAAAATTGGGGATGATGATCTCAAACAAAAACCTTTGCAAATTATTATTTATATTGTTTGAACATGTTTCTTTATCAATACGTACCAACAGGTATTGATATAGAAACTTATTAGTTAGCTCATTCAATTTGACCCTTTTGTATAAAGTTTTGACTACTGCAGAGCTGATATGAACCGAAAGCCTAGCCATTTTTATGTCAATATCCCTAAATCCATTGTTATGAAAGTATTGATTAGTCGCAGTATATATTAATACAATGCCGAGTCGGTAAAGCAGACTGTCGTATATTGCGCAGACGTGACGATGTGCGTCACGTGTGCGCATTGCATTTTTGTAGAGACAGTACCTGTGAGCCGGTGCAGGGCCCGTCGCTGTGGCCCGAGGTGGCCTTGCGCATGGACGTGAGCCGGTAGAAGGGCGGCGTCTCGGTGCGCTCGATGAGGCAGTTGAGCGTCTCCACCGTCTGCAGCTCCGTCATCATCTCGTCCAGCAGCCGCTCGGGCCGCGAGCGCGCCAGGTACAGTACCACGCGCTTCGCCTACGACATTCATAAAAATAAACATCATTATCATCTCTTAATCATCATTCTCCTATCTTTATTTCAATTTATTTGGGATCGGCGGAACATGTATTTTTCTTCCGTACTTCTTTGACCTTTTGAACGTCTCAAGTTACACATAAGCAATTCTCTTTCTATTGTGTCTCTAATTACGGCATTCGATAATTTAATAGTCGTCATTCGGTAGACACCACCTTTCTAACCATACCATCATTCTTACACTCCATCCATCGTTTCTTTAACCTCCCTTTACTCTTACTCTTTACCTTTACTTTTACTCTTACTTTTCTACAAATATCGGTGGTTTTCCAGTACCAATTACATCAAGAGGAATCACAACTGCGAAGTCAATTATGGTCTTTAATTAAAGATAATTTATTCATCTCCATTATGGTACCATAAAAATTATGTAGTCCCATACAATATTTTCACAAAAATACGTTTTCCCCACCGCAATAATCGAAGAAAATGAAAAATAATGGGGTCTGGAAAGGTACCTGTATAGTGAGATCAACTGCATATTTTAACTTCAAAATGACAACAAATTGTGGCTAGTATAATCTTCTACGTTTTGCCTAAATATTTTGTAATTAAATACATAACTTTTTTATTTATGAGAAAAATAAAGAACGTTCTCAACTTTCTTCATACATTTTAAACTCGCGGCTTCTCATTCCGCGCTCAGACGCGCCCTAGGAAGCACGGGCGTATCGCTTTTTTGTACAAAATAAATACGATCAAAATAATAATAAAGTGAGTGCCGTGCTGTATACTGTGGTTGAAAAATGTTGATACTTTTCGGACCAAAACTATGAGTACCAAACTTATTATCAGAACTTGATTTAGAAATAAATAACTCAAATTCTGTTGGGATTATTGAGGTAGGGTAATTATGACTATGTATTCATTTTCAAGAATTCAAAATGGCGGATAATTATTCAATAAAAAGTTATATTTTCAACGTGGTAATTAAATTATGCAAGTGTCGTCCATTTTTGGAACGAAATTCTTTAATGTAGCTTGCGGTAGGGGTAAACAAGGGTGCTGAATCTGATTCAAAATCAAAAATGGTGGTTACGAAAATTTTCAAAATTTTCATCATGGGTGTCGTTTTCAAGATTTTCGAAGGTGCTGAAGCCGAAAACTCCATACAAATTGTATTTGGAGCCAAAAAAAGGCGATCCCACAAGTTTTTCATTCAAAACGACGAATATTTTAACTTTTTAAATAAAAAGTGGGCATAGCTATCAAATTTGGATAATTTTAGGATAGTTATTACGAATGATTCATCCAAATTTGATCCAAATACGGCGGGTATTGTTTTTTTATAAAAAGATCTTTATCCATATAAAATCTTCGATTTTTAATTTAAAATGGCGGATGTACTGTTATGATGAAATGTCGACATGGGTATCAATTTTGGGGGTTTTGCTAGTATGTAGTCACAATATTTAACGTAACTTTAATTATTTACATAAATAAAAAATTCTGAATACGCGCTGCAATCTCAAAGGTGAGGGTCGCGCGTCACACAATTTTTGCTTAGTTTTCTCAGGAATATCCTGTATATTTTCAACGATTACAACGATATTCTACGATCACCATCAGTTATATTTGTTTATTATCCAAAAATATTGTTAAAGTATTTTATTGTTACACCTCGTTTTTTTTTAATTGTCAAATTATACGTTACCCCAAAAATATTGATGATAATGGTAGTAAAAGTTATTTACTGTCACTAAATTCAGATAGTAAAGTTACTTTACTACAAATTTTACTCAACAGTGCTAGTAAAATAAAATAAATAATACCTTCGAGTATCAAGATTAGTTAACTAATGTTTAAAATCGAGCAGACAATGGTTTCAATGTGTGCGTGCGCGTAATGTTGTTGTGTGGCGACTCAGATACCTAAACTTGAGCGATTCAAAAATGTTATAGCGTCCTTAATGACAATTTTATTTTATGTTATTTATGAAATACTATGATTGTAGATTCTTATATATATTGTGAATGTGAGAACGTTACAGGCCCTGTGGACTGTAGGCTATTTTCCATTTTGTATTAAGTATGGGGTACCAAGTTCTTGTTGACAGTCCTACACTCCCCTCCTCCTTATACCTATTATTACTGTAATTTAAAACCACTGTACATTTTTTAACGAGTAACCTTGGATTTTCTTGCCGGCTCTTCTCGATAGGAATCAACAATTTGGAATCATGCACCTAGCTTCTGACCTTTCATATGTGCCCATGTAGGTTATGTGAAATAAAAATATTTTGATTTGAATAGAATTCTCTTTACTACATTACGTATTTACATCATACGAACGTAATTTAGGAAATTAATACACCCATAGTTGGGAATCTTCTTAAAATCATAATAATTTGTTGCTAACAAAGTGAAAAAAAATCTCATTCTGTTGTCAAAACATATTACAGTGCCGTCTCAGGTTTTCAGTCGAAATATTTTATCATAACTTGTGAAAAACGTAGAAAGAATAAGGGAATTGAGAAAGTAATTGTTTGGAATAAAACTTGAACCCTTCGAACATGGAAATCTCAAAGGCAGACAAGAGTTTATGGGAGGAGCTTCTAAGAACTTCAAACAAGCAGAGAAAATAATGCTCAACTAGTTCTGTGAATATTTTGTATTGTCAGTGAAGCTCAGACATGCTCGTGACGCGCCACAAGCTTCTTAACTCGATTCTTGGAATACTATATACTTTATCTGCACTACCTTCTACTATTTGAGGGGTTTAAACTACTAAACTTTTCGCCGAAATAAATTCTCTTTCATCTCGTGTGGTTAAATTCAACGCATAAAATTGAAGAAAACTGATTCAAATAGCAGATAGTTACCGTTCAAAGCCCGTACGCAGCCGGGCAACTTCAATTAATTATTTAGAAGTCGTAAAGCTTACTTATGTAAGTCGTATCAACTTCAGTCACAATTTACCTATTCAATTGACGATGGAAAAGAAGACGCCATTAATGATTTATTATTAGGTTTCTGTTTATATTTCGGTCAGAAGATTTTTCTTAGAACTTATCTTTAGAACCTATTGTAACAGACCTATATAATAAGTACACTAGAACACAAGCTAAAATTAGTTTGAGCGTATTACATATGTACGATGGAGTGCTTCGCCGCTGAATGAAATAGTCTTGCCTCGTGTTATAATAGCCAGAAGAATGGCCACTCTTTTCAGTTCCCTTTACATTAATACAGTTTCATTAAATATTGTTTTGTTCACTGCTTTACCACGTGCATTATATATGCCAGAGAATATGAAGTCATTTAATTAGCTCATCGTTTCTCGAAACGTGTTGAATATAAATAACTTACTTTTTATTTAATCAGCTCCATGAAACTATTTGGTATTGAGAGAAAGTATACTAACGGAACACGAAATGCCCAGCCATCAAAACCAAACTACGTGACTGAACGCCAACAAACATGTGCGTGTATATTCATACATAAAGGTAGCGGTATTCAATAGCTTTAAGTCTGCCTTTCAATGATCAATAGCGATATTGGCTCCGGGAGTGTTCATCACGTAAGTCGACATCTGTACACTGCATCTGACATTCACGCGGAATCACTGAACCTACATAGTAGCGAAGGGCTCGTAAGGCTCGCTCCTAGGTAGCCACTCCACGTAGGTAGCCACTCCATGTAGGTAGCCACTCCACGTAGGTAGCCACTCCACGTAGGTAGCCACTCCACGTAGGTAGCCACTCCACGTAGGTAGCCACTCCACGTAGGTAGCCACTCCACGTAGGTAGCCACTCCACGTAGGTAGCCACTCCACGTAGGTAGCCACTCCATGTAGGTAGCCACTCCATGTAGGTAGCCACTCCATGTAGGTAGCCACTCCACGTAGGTAGCCACTCCACGTAGGTAGCCACTCCACGTAGGTAGCCACTCCACGTAGGTAGCCACTCCACGTAGGTAGCCACTCCACGTAGGTAGCCACTCCATGTAAGTAGCCACTCCATGTAGGTAGCCACTCCATGTAGGTAGCCACTCCACGTAGGTAGCCACTCCACGTAGGTAGCCACTCCACGTAGGTAGCCACTCCACGTAGGTAGCCACTCCACGTAGGTAGCCACTCCACGTAGGTAGCCACTCCACGTAGGTAGCCACTCCATGTAAGTAGCCACTCCACGTAGGTAGCCACTCCATGTAAGTAGCCACTCCACGTAGGTAGCCACTCCACGTAGGTAGCCACTCCAAGTAAGTAGCCACTCCATGTAGGTAGCCACTCCATGTAGGTAGCCACTCCATGTAGGTAGCCACTCCACGTAGGTAGCCACTCCACGTAGGTAGCCACTCCACGTAGGTAGCCACTCCACGTAGGTAGCCACTCCACGTAGGTAGCCACTCCACGTAGGTAGCCACTCCATGTAGGTAGCCACTCCACGTAGGTAGCCACTCCACGTAGGTAGCCACTCCACGTAGGTAGCCACTCCACGTAGGTAGCCACTCCACGTAGGTAGCCACTCCATGTAAGTAGCCACTCCATGTAGGTAGCCACTCCATGTAGGTAGCCACTCCACGTAGGTAGCCACTCCACGTAGGTAGCCACTCCACGTAGGTAGCCACTCCACGTAGGTAGCCACTCCACGTAGGTAGCCACTCCACGTAGGTAGCCACTCCACGTAGGTAGCCACTCCACGTAGGTAGCCACTCCATGTAAGTAGCCACTCCACGTAGGTAGCCACTCCATGTAAGTAGCCACTCCACGTAGGTAGCCACTCCACGTAGGTAGCCACTCCATGTAGGTAGCCACTCCACGTAGGTAGCCACTCCACGTAGGTAGCCACTCCACGTAGGTAGCCACTCCACGTAGGTAGCCACTCCACGTAGGTAGCCACTCCACGTAGGTAGCCACTCCACGTAGGTAGCCACTCCATGTAAGTAGCCACTCCATGTAGGTAGCCACTCCATGTAGGTAGCCACTCCACGTAGGTAGCCACTCCACGTAGGTAGCCACTCCACGTAGGTAGCCACTCCACGTAGGTAGCCACTTCACGTAGGTAGCCACTCCACGTAGGTAGCCACTCCATGTAAGTAGCCACTCCACGTAGGTAGCCACTCCACGTAGGTAGCCACTCCACGTAGGTAGCCACTCCACGTAGGTAGCCACTCCATGTAAGTAGCCACTCCATGTAGGTAGCCACTCCACGTAGGTAGCCACTCCACGTAGGTAGCCACTCCACGTAGGTAGCCACTCCACGTAGGTAGCCACTCCAAGTAAGTAGCCACTCCATGTAGGTAGCCACTCCATGTAGGTAGCCACTCCATGTAGGTAGCCACTCCACGTAGGTAGCCACTCCACGTAGGTAGCCACTCCACGTAGGTAGCCACTCCACGTAGGTAGCCACTCCATGTAAGTAGCCACTCCATGTAGGTAGCCACTCCACGTAGGTAGCCACTCCACGTAGGTAGCCACTCCACGTAGGTAGCCACTCCAAGTAAGTAGCCACTCCATGTAGGTAGCCACTCCATGTAGGTAGCCACTCCATGTAGGTAGCCACTCCACGTAGGTAGCCACTCCACGTAGGTAGCCACTCCACGTAGGTAGCCACTCCACGTAGGTAGCCACTCCACGTAGGTAGCCACTCCACGTAGGTAGCCACTCCATGTAGGTAGCCACTCCACGTAGGTAGCCACTCCACGTAGGTAGCCACTCCTCGTAGGTAGCCACTCCATGTAAGTAGCCACTCCACGTAGGTAGCCACTCCATGTAGGTAGCCACTCCACGTAGGTAGCCACTCCACGTAGGTAGCCACTCCACGAACGTGATTCATGGTGACGCAGCCTCTGTCAATTATGTCCGTACATTTCTCAGTGGTTAAGCACGCAAAGGACTTCAGCGTAAAGTCTAGAGTTCTGTCAGCACAGTACAGCCTGTCCATGAATGTAAGCTTTCGTAGTATTCGTAACAATTACTGAATTCTGTCGAAATATCAGCAAACTGAGCCGCTTCAGCACGGTTGCTCATGCTCATCCACTTGTCACTCGCCCGCCGCTTTCGTGGAAATTACAGGCAACATCATACTGTATTATTATTAGTCACTTATCTTCTTCAATATGACGAAAAAAAAAAAAAAGAATTTGGCGGATATAAAATGAGGCGTTAGCTTTGCTAATGTATTCTATTGAATAAATTATTCAATAACTTACTTTAGGTACTAAATACGTTTTGACCCATTTTCTGTTAGAAAACGTTTTGCTGTCAAATTAAACTCAAGGGTTTTCAAGATAAAAAGCAAAATGTAATCATTAGTAAACAGTCACTTTACGTGCCAATGTAATAACGTACAGTTAGCCAAACTCATTGGGAAGTGAGACATTATATTAATCACGGCTATGGATGAAATATTTATATTTGTACAACGTACCCGTTGTACGTTGAACTCTACTTTCGGACCAATCGGTCGTGGAATATTTCCGAGCAGGCTTTTACGCAAAACCGAGTGGGGATCAATAAAAATAATATGTGAGAGGGGGCTATGCAGTGCGTGCGTTGTCGGTATTACACGGTTGCGCTTGTAAATTGATCTCCAATCTCCATGCCAAAATTATCCCGAAAAAGAATACATTTATCAAATTGTTTTTTAACGTAAAGCTGTTCCGTGTCGACAATATTTTAGTCACTTTCCACGGAGCATTTTCGATAGTTAGTAATGTTGGAGTGAGATGCCATACATATGAATATCTGCACTGTCGCCACGCATTATGTAAAACAACAGCAATCGAAGCGTATGAGCTTGTTTGTAAAGGTACAGTTGGCGATAAAAGTACATGGAAACATCATATGACGTCTCCCGCTCGTGGGCTGAGCGATGTTATAGATGGTCACCCATCCACGAACCGACCGTGGAGAGCGCAGCTGCAGTCTACTAACTAGCAGTCTACAAAATGGACACAATCACAATGGTCCACAATTACCTGCAATATTTATCTGGAACAAGAGGCTTAAGATTAATCCAAGTAAAACCACTTCTTTTGTTACTTTTAAAACCAGTCCCAGTTTTATTATTAAACTCTTTTTAAACGAAGCACCGAAGGCACCACCACTTGGCAGTGTCAACAATCTGACATTACGCGAAGAGTTTCTCAAAAAGAGTTCGTCCACAGTTTCCAAGAAAACTGGCTTCGATTCCACTTAACTGTATTAATGGGGCTGCTCAAACGGAGACCTGATTAACTACAGTAGGTTTTTGAACTCGTACGTCTGTGGGTTGGCTCTTGAAGATAACCTTAATGAGTTTTGTTGAATAGTGTAATGACATACTCCATTCATTTGTCTTCAAAATATCGGCTTGTGGTCTTCGACTGTTGATTGGCATTGGCGATATAATTTGGATCAACACTCTATTGTGTTTTAGGAAACCATTTGTGCGTGTAGCTGATGAAAGGTCTGAATGGAGATGTAAATAAAACTTGGACTAGATATAACAACGGTTTAATTCTTTTCTTCTACTACAATCATCATCATCATTACTTCAGCCGAAAGACCACTGCTGGACATAGGCTTCCCCCAATTTGGGGGATTTGCTATAATCGCCACGCTTGGTAGGCGGATTTGCGATCGCAGTATAGTGGTAAAATGCATAGAGAATGCTGCTGCCAATTCTCTAGTAAGTTCCATAGTCGCCTCTTACGGCACCCACGGGAAGAAATAGGGTGGGTTCAAAACGTATTGTGGTTTTATCAAAACCTGTTAAACTGAACAATGGTTGCTAGCCATTCTTGTGACAGAATCTTTTAGTTGTCAGTTAACACCAGAATGGCGGAGGCCATTTTTTAACACGGAACAACAATTTATTTTGCATTTTTTCAACGTTTTGTTTATTCTCTCTAAGCCGCCATTTATAATAAAAAGCTAGACGAGTTTCTTGAGCTAAAAGTACTACTATAATAATAAGCTCAGGAATGCAGTATCAAGCAACAAGCAAGAATAATAAAGCTGAATAAAATGCAGCGATAGCAAAGTCAACCATGAGGAAAATCTCAGAAAAAAGCAAGAATTAAAAACAAACCAAGTAAAAACAAATAGGAAAGAAATATAAGAGGCAACCTTCAGTTGAACGTCGCGTGCAAAAATGTTGTTGTACCCGTAGTTGTAAAAATATGATTAGTATTCTCGCACTTTTTCCCTTTTCAAGATCTTAGTCCAAGTTTACACGGGCGTAGAAATATCGCGGTTGGATTTTTTGGCGCACTGAACCACAGAACAGATAAAGAGGTTAGAAAGGAAATAGTTCCTGATTTGTATTAGACTTTTACTGACTAAAACCCACCCGTGTTCCTTCAGTTGCCCATGTGCCAGAGTCACGGTATCTCTTTCGAACAATTTCGCGACCCTGGCAGGCATCGGTCCTGGCGGACCCCTTCAGTTCTGCTGACATGTCTTTGAGGTGCGCGTGGAACACTACGCGCCATTGACCCAAGTCTGGTCCTTGCCGAGCGGCGAGCTACCCATTGCTCGCCGCCCACAAGTTCGCGCCTACGGTGGCCGGGAGTCTGCTTATGACTCCCGACGCCCGGGACATCTCCTCCTGCGGTGGCTAGGGACGTGAGGGCGCAGAGACTGCCACTCCCTCACGCGCCCCTCCTTCTCCTTCGCGAGCATTATTGCTTAAGAAGGTACTGCAGAAGGAGGTGACGGCTTCCCATGCCCTCTCGCTCCGTGCCATGGCTCGCACCAGGGCCGGACGCGAGAGGTCGCCGCCGCCGATCGCCTCCACGAGGACACGGCGGTGCTCCGCCCGGGCAGGGCACACCTCCACCTTAGGCTCCACCGTGTCCTCCAGACGATCCTCGGTCTTTCAATGTATCAAATAATTTCGTGACAATTTAGATTATGTATAAACTAGCTTTTGTCAGCGGCTTCGCTCGCGTATTATACTTATAAACCATCCTCTTGAATCACTCTATCTATTTAAAAAAAACCGCATCAAACTCCGTTGTGTAGTTTTAAAGATCTAAGCATACATAGGAACAGGCAGAGGGAAGCGACTTTGTTTTATAGTATGTAGTGAAGTAGCAATTTCCGTCGATGTATGTTGCTGACCGTACATACCTGCAATTTATATTAATATTCATATCTTTATTTGCATCTTATGATGTTCTAAGATGTTACAAGGTTGAACATGCAAAATTAGGTCAGTAAATCAAATGTGTATTTTTAATAGGGGCAGTATTAATCTTTGTACATAGTAGATTTAAAAAGAAATATTAACGGGTTTCATTTATATGACAGCATGTGTTGATATCAATATAGTTAGTGTGCGGTCTCTTATACCGTCGATACAGAACACTATCATCATCATCATCCTCCTGCCCATATCCCTATTTATTTGGGATATGGGCAGATATCCATAAAGAAGAGTATGTAGGTCACAATTGTTTTGTCTCAGTTATCATAATCTGGCAGTTGTAATTCCTGTACTGTCCTGCTTTCGGTATTGTTCGTCAAATCGTTGATCTCCTTCAGTTCCGGGGTTACATTGCTGAAAGGTGCGTGCAATGTCCACTCAATGTTTGTCGTCCTGTCCTAGAACGTCCATTGCAGACATTAATCAATCTACTTGGCTTTCAGATGATCCGAACAAGATTATGTCTGGACTTTAAAAGAGATTAACCGCTGGGTTTGTTTCCGCCTTTCTTTTCAGAGTGGTCAGCTAAGAAACCGCGATCTTCTTTTTATCTTATAGATATGATTGAGTTTTAGAAACCTACTTGTAGAGATAAAATAATTTGTCATTTAAAAATTAAATATTTTATGATTTGAAAATACTAGGAACTCTAATTTTAAAAGGATAAACTGCAACCTTATAAGAGCTATCCTTTATTAAATAAGTATCTAACCTACAATAGCATACCTGTTACGACACAGTAATGAGACTGTTACAATAAACTTGTACTACAGTAACATACATACATACATACAATCACGCCTTTTTCCCATGGGGGTAGGTAGAAACCACGGAACGCCACCTGCTACGATCTCTACAGACTCCTTTTGCCTCGTTTAGGTACTACAGTAACATATCAAAATAATCTATATCTTGCGAAATCACACAAATTACATGTGAATAAATCAAATTTATTGTGAAGATCGTTAGTGACCCTTTGCTCGGGTTACCGATGTTTGGGGAAGTAATTTGGTTCCGGCATCTAAAGCAACAACTCTGACCAGTAGCCAGACAACAAAGACTATCTATTTTTATAGCGGGCCTCGAATAGAACAAACAAATTAGCTTCAGTCAAACTCGGGCCGTCGCGGATTCAGGAGCTCTCAGAAGGGATTTCGTTCGAGAGGGGTGGTATAACACCCACGCGAACAACGTCGTTCGCGTGGGTCCGCGGAATAAGCGCTGATTGTAGAACAAGTCGGACGAAAGCCCATCCACTTTATGGAAGTTTAATAAAACAATTGATTAATCGAATAATTAAGGCATGATTAACGTCCAGCGCAAACGACTAATGTTAATAGTGTGGGTGTAATAACTAGTCAAGTTGAGAAGTGCACGGACGGAAAACAGACAAAACAAGAACCGTGGAGCAATGGCGGCGTCGTCGAGCATCACAACAAAGCCGTTTATATCCCCATTTTACCGGTAATTGAAAACAGCAAAAGCTTGTTTCTGTACAAGTAATGCAGTCACATAGTTCGAAGAAAATCATTGAGCCACTTCACTGTAGATATGTATGCTCTATTTGTCGGGTACTGATAAATCTGAATTCTGTTATGTTCTAAAAGAACGTGTTCTTGTAATAAACTTTGCCATCGACTTTGATAACCACTTACCTACGTTTGTTTCCCTCGCAGATTAATTAAATTTATTTCTTTATGCTTTACCTGTTCGCATATAATCCCGAGAACAAAGAGTAGAACGTAGCAAACCACTTTATGAAGCTTTTATTTAGTTTCAGTTCTGCATTGTAAAGATAAAAAAAATATACTAGTTGCGTTCCGGGGACATTACATCTATTTAAAAGCGAGAATTAACGCTTTGGCCGGGATGGACCCCACACAAAGAAACTGTTGAGCAAATACAGATGGGGTCCTCTTAATGCGGGTATAATAACGCATTCTGGATGCTGCTGAGACTCCCTCCATTTTGTAGCGCGTCCGCCAAGTTCATGGAGGCAAGCACAGACGGTTTCGCGGCAATCCTACGCAAAAACGCGGCGTCTTTGCTGCACAGAGTGCGTAAGAGTAGCAAAAGCATCCTGAGTGTGATTGCGGACAGGTATGACTGTCCGTTAATTTTAAATTGTATGCGTTTGTGTGTGTACTAACATAGTTTTAAGCACTTGTTTACTAACAAAATGGATCATGTTGTCTGAATTAATAAATAAATTATTATTATCATTTATTCATTTTTTAACATATTAAGTATATTTTTAAATATTTTAACAAAAATCTAAAATTTATTATTATTATTATTAAAGCTAAGCATAGGTAGGTGGGTAGGTACACGTACAGCGAGTATGTATAGTATAATTACCTTGACATTTTAAATTTTACCGAAAGGTTACTTTCACAAATATATTTTTTATTTAAAATATCTTTTTAAACTTAAATAATAGGTTCAATCTATTATACAATAGAGCAGAGATAGGACCAAGAGGAGAAAATGGGGGAGGGGGGGGGGGGAGCGACAAGGGATGATACCATATTGAAAAAGTTTAAGAGAACTGTACAAGTTCTTGTTTTTTTTTTTAATAATATGTAGGTTGAATGTAACAAATGTGTTAGTGTGTGTTGGACTGCTGGTACTCACATAAGGCAGCAGCTCGTTGGGCGCCATGCCGGACACGATGATGAGGTACCGGATGATGACCTTCAAGTTGTTGGGCCAGCAGGCGCACAGCGTCGACCACAGCTCCTCGATCTCCTTTGGGTGCTTGTCGGAGAACTGTCCAAACAACATGTTATTTGTACAGATTTTTAATTTAAATATTGTTGACCGTTATGTTGGGCTTTTCGTGATTATCATCATCAGAAACGATTAAGGAAAATCGAACCAAGGCATACCAACAAAGCATCCGACTCAACCTTTAACCAAACGATAAAAATAGGACAGATGTAGAGCCATACTTGGCTTACTCAGTAGCAGGAGCAGCGCGAGCACATAGCTGTCAGCGGTGATGTGATGTCACGGAGGGTGTACGAATTAGTTTCCTCATTGCGTCGGCAGGAAGTGCGTAATATGTTTGGTCAGTCGAGCAGTTTGCGTAGGCGCGCAAGGTTGTCGCATGAGTGATGGCGCAAACACGGGCGCGGCGCCGCAATCTCGCGCCGTTACACCCTTTGCTCTAAATCGCGACAACCTTGCGCCACTAACTTATGTCAACATCGCTACTTCAACCCTTATAATAAGGACACTAGGCAACTAGGTTAAAGCTTGCATCTGATTTAAAACTAAGTTGATCATTTTGTATTGTATTTCAATTACTGAGGTACATCCGTTTTTGTTTTATGATCAGGTTAGCTTCGGTTTGTCGAGGCATCCTAAATAACATATGTAACAATAACTGGAATGCTTCCAAATATATAAAAGCCCCAAACACAAAATAAATATAAATAACAATCTGAAAACGGAGTATCGACTATGCAGAAATACTGTATAGCCTAACTGCGTTTGCGTAGCCATTCGTTTTTTCTAGGAAGCGGTTCTAAAGAGATCGGCATGGCAACCAGTTAAAATAAAAGTAACGAGATTTTTCCGTAACTTTAGTTGCGCTGTGTACACAAAGGAGTCGAGTGTTTTCCGTACGTTATAGCGCATCGTTTCAATTGTACGCGTCGACTTCATAGATATTGACTAGTGTTCTTGCGAATCCCTTTGACAGTGCGAACCATAAGTAAGTACTGCACCATGCAAGCTTACTGCGCACTGACAAACACGGTTCGTCAAAAAATTGTAGAGTATAAAATGGCTACTGGGTTCGGAATGTACTCACATGCATATGCGCATGCAGTTATTACAAATTCTCTGTAAAATACGGACGTAGTTTGCATCGTTTATTAATTTTCTTACCAGCGTGGGGTTTGTTGAAGGTAGTCACTTTATTATAGTTGGTAAACTCGATGGAATTTACTTTTAAAAAATGGTTCCCTACTTAGTGCATGTTCCAAGGTACCTTGTAATCTGTGTGAGTAGGTACTTAGGCTTACCTTGGCAGTGATATAGAAGAGGTTGTTGAGCACCATCTCGGTGGCTTCAGCCGAGCCCAGCCCCTCTCTCCGCCCGCGTCCCGCTTCAGCGGCGTAGTACTGCGAATAAAACTTTTAGATAAATATCCACGTCACCAAGTAGACTGCTCGGTAGGGAGAATAATTTGGCGTCTCAGGTGGAAACTCCCGCCCCATACTTGAATGGAAGCTCAAATATGTAGTATGAATAAAAGCATCTTGATTTGTTTCATTGACATTAGGGGTAGTCAACTATTAAATAATGTTATAGGTACTAAGGTAGGTAGGGGGGGGGGGGGGGGTAGGTTAGGTATTAATACCTAACTTGATTAACAGTACTGTAATAAATAGAGAATTGGGCACCTAACGATAACTAAAATTAAAAAAAAGTGGTGAGTTTTTATTAAATTTTTTTATATTAATTTACAAAAATAATTACTAACACTACTTACTGCTTCATTCCGATTATTCGCAACTTGGCAAGCTTACGTCTAAAAATCCTGTACTTTCCGAACTTTTTTTAAAACTTTATTATAACGTAGAGTACGTTAAAACGGTTTTCGGTGGTACAAGTTCGCACAAAATTTATCAATATCAATTTATTTAGAATATATACGGAATCTTTGTCGTTTTTGTAATTATAAAACAACACATTGCAATGTAGACAGCACACTACAACTTAGACCTTAGACAACCGATAGTAGAATGTTGAAACTGATGTTTATCTTACATTTAGTTATAAACCGACCTTCATATCTGATGCAGCATCTATTGAAACTTATTATTAGCCTGTACTTATTTAGACCCATATTCAACTTTTTGAAATTGCTTTGATTGCCTCGTGTCGGACAACGTGCCGAGCCCCTTGCGGTTATGAACACTTGACCTGTTTGCCAATTGCACCACGTGACAAAGTTCACACTTATCCTGCACATTGTTATGCAATCATTTCATTAAAATGATCTGTCCCCTGATGAATTCTGCGAAGATGTAGTTACGAGTTTAGTGCTTGTTTTAGGACCTAGCAATTTTAACTTTCAAAAATCACAATACGAGCGCGTCGGTTTCAATTAATAGTCACAAAGTAATTGATATAGAAATTAAAACAAGACCTTTGCATCCCTGTTTTTATTTTAATAAACATCATATCGTAATATAACAATGTTTTGAAAGACAGCCTGCAAATAAAGTGTTACCTGATTAATGCGAATATTACGTTTACAAAACACTTGACTTTCCTTTACCTTTTGCGGTGACTCTTAAGAGGGTATTAAACAATGTGTAGGCATTTGTTCTTGTGTCTATTTTAATGAAGTTGTGCAGGATTTGCGTTTAGTGAGTAACGCGTTAGTTGCAGTCAGCGGCAATTAGACCCCTGTGCAGGTGGTCGCCGGGCCCATCGCTGGCAATTACAGGGGTGACATGACGCCGGCCATGATATGATCGCGCGTGCTAATGGCGTTAGCGAATCGACGTGTGCTGGAGTAATCCGGTTTTGGATGATGTAGCTAATATTTTGCAACCAAATTTTTGATTTTTAAAACTTTCTGAGAACTTTTGCTCGTGCAACTAGCTTCATTTTTCTAACCGATCGACTCTTTGACTATTTAAAACTGCATGTAAATGGTTTAGGCATAATCAGCCTACAATTGGTCCCACTTCTAGGAACTGTGTTCCATTGTAGGCTTCCTCTCAGGTTATTAAATGGTTTAATTGAAATAAAAGCTTTGAATTTGAGGGACCCCGTTTGAGCATTAACTTTCTTGTTAGACTACTTTTATTAAGATTTCGAGGAGGTACAAGAATTTAATATTTTGAAAGGAAACTTAATAAAGTGTCTATAATGTAATAGCTGCACGCTTAAAAAACGTTTCGTGAGAAACGCACGGAAGACTATTAATTTATCTAAGTCGGTAGCCTATTACTGCACGGTCGAGTTTAATAACATTAAATGAGTGTTGAATGGTGCTGCTCCACAAACGTTGGCACTTTGTGGTGAACTTCGGTCTCGCTTGCCCCGACACCTGCAGTCTAAAGGAGTTTACAGTCGATAAGCTCACTATTTGCTGTTTTAATAGCTCAGTTCTTGGTTTATAAATTTTGAATTGCCAATGAAGGGTTAAAAAGAAGAGCCGATTAAATATAAATCAATCAATTTATTTGCAAATCAAATCAATTTTAGACCGTTTAAGTATCATGTTGATAGTAGCGTCCGGCCGAATTTCGACGACGGTTTTCGGAAATTTCAGGTTTCTGCCATATTTGATTACGGTCGCCCGCCGGACAGAATTAATTGCGTTCCCGGCATCAATACAAGCAATTATTATTTTTTTACAGAATTTCTATGGTTACAACAAATATGAACACAACCACTTAGGAAATGCCTTTGAGGAAAATATGATGTCAATAATTGACATCATATTTTCCTCAAAGGTATAATCTACATTAAAAACCTTAAATTTGACAGCAACGTACAACCTAAAATCGTGAAATTTGGCATTAGAGTTAAATATACGTCGAAAGTGAGAAACAATGTAATAAAGGATTGTTGAAAAATCACCCCTAAACAGATTAAATAGGGAATGAAAGTCAGGGGATCAATCAAAGATCGTTTTCTTCGATGAGAACAAAGAGCTTGGCTTGTTATTAATAAACGATCCGAGACTGCAATACTATGCGCGAGAAAAAGCTATTTATTTGCATTTCCTAAATGGTTGTGTTCATATTAGTTGTAACCATAGAAATTTCACCGTGTGATTTTAGTGTCAACGGTTAGTGACTCTGACCCTTAACATATCGACCCTGTTTTTGTTACATTTACCTAACGTAAGTTTTCGGTTATGGGCTGAAAATTAAAATCAATTTTCATTTGGCCTCTAGTTGTTGGCACACTGAACTTGAGAGAATAACGTGTGTTAAGATAAGCAGTGGAGACTCCTACCTGTATGTAGGAGAGCGGGTTGGCGGGCGGCACGTTGGGGTCGACCAGCTCGATATTGACTAGCCAGGGTAGCAAGTACTGCAGCAGCAGCTGTCGCACCTCTGTGCGCGCCGTCTGGAACCGCGCCGTGATCTCTGCACAAAGGAATACAATACTATTTATGATATTGTTGTATAAAACGGTGGCTGGTCAGTTAGCGATACCAATACCATAAATGGGTATTCAGCATCACATGTAAACGACTCAAGTCAGTCATGACTTAAAATAGTAAAACAGCTCCTCAGGAGAATTGTTACCCCCTTTTAACTACAGTCAAGCAGCAGTCCTTTAATGTCAAAGTTGAAAATGAACAATGTCTGTATCGTTTATAACAACATAACCTTTGTAAAGCGTACGTGAGAAATGCAGCAAAAGAGCTTTCCACAAAATGATATTCCGGCTTTACGGGTGGATGTACACAAATATTTGGCAGGCGCTCTATTAAATTGAAGCAAGTCGCCCGTCGATATACATACACATGTACATACATACATCCGCACGCCGCGCACAGGGGAGCGGGAAGCAATAATTTTATAGCATATACGAGTACCTGTCGACACTAGATATGTTGCTACGGTTGACGGAGTGGTTTACACTGCATAATTTTAAAAACAGAAATAATCTGATATAATGATAGTTTTATTATAACAGTGTAAAGGGTGCTTACACACTTGTTCGTGCATGATTCGACACAAACACAAGCTGGCGCGTGGCGGTAAAATAGACATTCGATGATGCAGTCGGTCTGTGTCAAAACATGCCGTCGACTCGAACAAGTGTGTATCACGTGTAACAAACGAAACGTTCTATTGTGGTGGCTACGCGTCACGTTAATAAATCGGTACAATGATGATTGCAAGTACACGTAGGATTTACATCCTACGTGTACTTGCAATCATCACTGTACAATCTATGTAAGTAAATGATTTCGGTGGTTCTAAATTATTGCTTTACGACAATTATAGATTTGTTCTTAAAATGTCTAAGATCTTGACCGTCACCACACTTGTTATGTGTTTGTGTGAGGGTCTTGTGGTTAAGTAACAGCGGCACGGGTCGATCGATCAAGTTAAGCTACACTTGTCGCAGTTGATCTTTGGATGGGTTGGTTTGGATGGTCCATCTTTAATACCAAGACCCGTCCGTGCCGCAGATAGCACGCTAAGCCGTTGCTCCCGGCTGTAATTCGTGGATTTCTAACAGAAGTTACGAGTCGTTAGAAAAGTCTGCGAGCCAGTTAAGACTGGCTGTATTAAAGGGTATCGTATTACTTAGTCTAGTAACTGGGTTGTGGAGTTCAGATAACTAATTTAGTAGCTCCATGTAAAGTACTGGTATTGAGCTGCGTCCGGTTAGATTGGAAGCTGACCCCGATATAGTAGGGAATAGGCTAGGCAGATTGATTGACGTATGTTTTTGTGTTTACAATATTACTATAGTAATAGCGCGCGTGATTAGCGTCTGCATTTTTCGTAACATTCGTGTTAATTTGTTTTTACAGTTTTGTACACGTTATTTTAGGGAGGGAACTATTTTGGTGGGCCGTAATCCACTCAGTATATTAAAATTTTTGGTTCTAGGATATGCCGGTTTCCTCACTATGTTTTCCTTCAGCAGTGGTGATGAAATTATTTACACAAAGTAAAGCGCCTGTCTGTGTTCGAACCTACGACTTACAGTTCGTAAGTCACAGCCCACCACTGTTGCTCCAGGTCAGCTCGTATAAATAAAATTGAAATGCGTTAACAAGCACACTGAAAACGACTGGATTGACATGGCAACTTTCAATTTTGAAATGTTCGTAAACAATTAACGTTGTCCATGAAAATTTTGTATCAATTATGGATTGGACAAGGCAACGTCCGTCGGGACAGTTTGTTCAAAATGAAATGTGTGTGTATTTTACATTGATTTCATGTTTTTTACTGTTGGATTTCGTGTTTTTTTAAAGGAATTATTCCGTAATACATTGTTTTACTAAAACTCTAATGGTTTATGCGGCGCCGTGTCGTGGTGTCTTATCGACATATCATCGTCCTAGTCACACCTCATCCTTCCCTCATGCATCATTCCGTCCAGAGATTACCTACATGTCTCTTTGTTCTACATAACAAAGAAAAGAATGCGCGCTAATACTTATGAACCCATTCTTTTAACTCCATGCCTTTACAAAGCGTACTAGAAGCTTCTTGACACTTTCCCGTATAGCGTTACAATTCTTGCTATCCATTATCTATACTCGAAAGGTTTAGGTAGTTAAAAAAGGGTAAACAAATCGTAAAACGGGTTTTTTTATAGTTGACACATTCTTCTTCAAAAATGCTTTCTAACAAAATTAAAGTTATTTTCGATCACACCATAATTTCATTTTTTATTATAGTATGTTCAACATTATCATTATTCTTAAACTACTCTTCGTAGATGCAACTGCTTGATCACAATTTTTTTGTTAGTTTTGTAATAATATTTCGTAATCTGTACCTTGTAAAAGAGCCCAGAAAGACAGGTTCCCCACACCTTTTAGATAATACAACGCATTAGATAACGTGGCTAAATTAAAGAGTACAACTGTGACGTAGTCTGGCAACTGAAGTGGCAGGTATTACGTTTAGTCGGTTAACCAAACGCCTTTGTTGAGAGCGCTCTCGACATTTGCGAATTTATGCGTGTGTTTTGTATCGATTTAATTGTATTGTGATATTATGAGCTTGTTTCTTTGTTTTGTTTTTGTTATTTATCGTTATTGGTTTTTAAATTCGTATCGTGGAAACTTTTGCCTCTATGAGTCACGTGGTTTTTTTGTTAACACTTTTTGAACTACGTAAACCTATGGAGTATAGAGTGTGCTATTGTACACTGACCAATTAACAAAAAACATAGCCCTTTAATTATATGGCGTCTTTTTTATCTATTAGGTACTTATATAATTATGAATTCGTCTCAATATAGGTATTGTGTTCTGAAGTTTCTTCAAGCCCACTTGTCCTTCCTCATGGGATTCGACAATAGCAATCTTTATATATTTTTCGTCGAAAGGTTTGTTAATAAAGTGTTATGTGTGTACCCAATTTTTTTTTCTGGATTGGAAATCATTAAATTACTTCTCCCGCTCTGGGCGGAACGGGAGGATGTGTCAGAATTTTACTGACTAAAACCCACCCGTGTTCCTTCAGTAGCCCATGTGCCGGGGTCACGGTATCTCTTTCGAACAATCTCGCGACCCTGGCAGGTATCGATCCAAGCAGACCCTTTCAGTTCTGCTGACATCACTTTGAGGCGCGCGTGGAACACTACGCGCCGTCGACCCGAGCCTGTAGTGCTATTCTGTAAAAACTCACCGCGATAACTTGGGTGAAGTGAGGTTAAAGTGAGCTGTCATTAGTGTCAGTCCCTAGCATCAGATGAAATGACAGCTCACTTTTAGATCACTTCACCTAAGTTCTCACGGTGAGGTTTTAACAGAATAGATCCGCAGGTGGCGCAGGTGTCCGCAGGTGGTGGGAGCGCACTGGGCGGCGAGCTACCAATTGCTCGCCGTCCGCAAGCTCGCCCCTACGGTGGCCGGGAGTCTGCTATTGACTCCCGACGCCCGGGGCGTCTCCTCCTGCGGCGGCTAGAGACGTGAGGGCGCAGAGACTGCCACTCCCTCATGCGCCCCGCCTCCTCCTTCGCGTGCATTACGCTGGTACTCCGCCCAGGCAGGGTACACTTCCACAGTATGCTCTACCGTGTCTTCCAGACAATCCTCGCAATGGAAACACCCGGGCGTTTCCTCCCGCTTTATCCTGAACAGGAACCCACTGAAGCACCCACGCTCGGTGAGAACTTGCGTCAGGCGGAAGGTGAGGACGCCATGGCGCCCCTCTATCCACTCCTCAAAGAGAGGACTTACCGCCGCAATTATGGCGTCCCCAGTAGGTACCCAATGGAATAGCAATTAAGACCATTCAATTTGAGAGTTTAAGAACGAAATGATTTTCCACTGATCAGCTTTTTGTTTTCTGATATTTGACAAGTCGTCAGTCAGTGTGAGAGTTATTTATTCACTGTATCAATCAAATCAAAAGTCATTTATTCAAACTAGGCTGAGAGTCAGCACTTTTTGAACGTCAAAGTTACATAAGACAGTCCCCCCAAAACGCCCGCCCTTCGACACTTCCTAGTGCTTTAGCTGGGAAGAAGAAGTGGCGGAACAAACTCCCCAGCAGCACTGCTGTAAGTAAATAAATGTCATAAAAATAACGAAATAATTCAATTAGCACGCAGTTTGATGTTGTCTCGACTCTACAATAGATTATCCTTTGTTTGCAAGCATTCTTAGCTTGGATTTAATCCTTTAATTTGTAAAATGCTTGTTTATAAAAGTGTACTTTAATGAGACTTTTAAGCCCGTAATCTTCAGATTTCAACAAAATTTTCGTTTTAGTATTAGGAGAAAATAAGAAATGTTTATTTTGTGAGTACTTCTTCCCAGAAATGTTTATAAATCCATTTTGGATTATAAAACAAAAACTGATTTGTAAACATTTCTTGGAAGAAGTAGTCACAGACGTAAACAGCTCATTACATTTCGAGAAGCCTTTAAAGTTTACTTTATATTATAGGTTTTGTTGAAGTTTGTTAATACATGTATCGAATTAGTTTGATGTACAGTGGTTTGAGAAATTTTTACATTATTTATATGAAGATTGCTATGACATGTTTAGATTATTTATTGAAGTTTGTTGACATTTTTATTAGATTTTATTTAATTTAAATAACAGGTTTTTGTACTGACATGCTTAGACTATTATTATTTTATATTTTTATTGTTTTTATAATGTTATGGATCTTCGTTGCGAATTGGTTTTAGCTTGTATTTGATTCCTTTATTGTAAAATATTCAGACACAGTGTAAAAATTGTTAATGAATAAATGAAATGAAATGACGGGTTCCACAGTCGTGATGCTTGGAAAATATTGATTTTATCGGAAACATTTTATCATTAAGTTTGTCTTTCATATATTTTTCAAGGAAACAGAAAATACCGGACTAAATCGTGTGCAAACTGCTAGTCGCATATATCTCATGTAACGATTGATAAATCAAAACAAAAGTTACCGAGACTAATGGGAACTTCCTGATTTACAGTCAAACGGGTCGAATGGGTGCGTCGGTAACACGCTGTAATCGGTTCTTCGAACGCGGTAGGTGCATTGCGTTTTGCACTAAGTTCTGTGCCGACCCGTCCTCGTGATGTGGCGGATATTGTAACCACACCAATTACCTAGTTGTGTTGATAAGCTCAACGAGGAACGCATTCTGCTGCAAACTCAGCGCTCACGTAGTTCCAGCGCAGTGCTCCGCGGGCCGCGAGCCGCTAGCACGTAGCCACCTACATCTGTACTGCGCAGTTAAAAAGTGTAGTAGGGTATCAACAGGTCGAAAATAGTTTTCAAATGCATTCGATTCTCACAACGTGTCAACCAACGCCAAACGCGAGCGAGTAAAAACCCACCCTACCCACTGGCAGTGGCGTGCCCAGGAGTCAACATTCAGGCAAGCCGACATGTGTACTTAGAGCCTTAAAATCAAACGTAGTTTAAACCACGGTCTAAAGTTTAATCTCTGGGCATCGATTATTTCATAAGATCAATGGTAGTTGATTGATTTTTGGCAGTTTAAACGTTCCATTAGTTTAAACTGGACGAAAGGCGGTTAAACTGCTTGATAAAGATATGTTTTTATTGTATAACTAACAATTTTTGGATTTTCGTTGTCCGAATTACAATTTTAGATTTTATTTGTAACTGTATATATTAAGTTGTTGTAAATAAACGTAATATTTTTAGTTTTTCCAGTCCATCCAAGTAGCATATGAAATAGTATTTTAAGAAATGAGATAAGTACTTGCAAATATATTTTTTTATCAAAGAATTCACGCAATCTGCGTGAGTTTAAAACACATTATTAATTAACATTATTTCCATTTTATTGCTTAATTGATTGTACACACGAGTAGCATTAACAGATATACTTTTATAATACATCATATTATTAATAACCGGTAAATTAATATCATGTTTATATTGTTACCAACTGTTTAACAAAAATTTAATTATTTTTTGAATTAAATTTGAAATTGAATTAAATTACTGCATATTGTCAAAGCATTGATTTCAATTAGGCCCAAAAAAGGCACTTTTGAAAGGCACTATTGTTTCTAACAAATAAACATCACTCGAGTATGTAAACACCAGTCACTGTCAGATAACCCTCTGTTCTAAAGATATCTTCTAATGATTCGGTATTATACATATTAATATTGTCTTAAGCCATTTCTTCTGGAGTATGAATGGACTGTATGTTTGTCGAGTTCCCCCAATATATGACACCATAATTTAAGATTGAGTACATATTTCCAAAATATGCATTTTTGGTAACATCTAGATTCGTAGTTTCTGCCAGAACTGACAGTGCATAGCAGATACTGAATAGTTTTTTTAAATTAATCTTTTCAACATGTGCCTTCCAGTTTAAGTGTATGTATTAAATTGACTATGAACTGACCAAGGACATAATAAAACGAGGGGAGTCTTTAAAAATAGTTAAAAAAATGCCTGCTTCAAATATTTTATGAATCTATCTAAAATTGAACCTTTGATTCTATGGTTATCAAAATTATATCAGAGGTTTGTAATTAGATATCGAAATTATACACGAATTCAACGATATAAATGGTTGGTATAGTAGACCTTCTGTCGTTAGATAAAGATACAGTCATTGAAATCAATGGGATGATATAAAATTTATACATCACGTCGTTTTCGTGTCTCCAAAGCTTCAGTAAGAGCAATTTCTACCAAAAAATAAATTTAACGTGAAGACATGAATAATAATAAAACGTCACAGACGTCAATTGACAATGTCAATTAGATCTATTAGAGGCATTATTTAAGTGAAGAATGAACGAACTTGAAAATTAATTACTGGAGATTGTTGCCATGTGAAAAAGGCTAATCGAAGTCGATTGCGGTCCACTCCCGAACACAGAGAGGAGGCTTGTGTCCCAGCAGTGGGAACATTATAGGCTGATAGTATTTAAATTTGAATTAAG
The DNA here is from genome assembly GCA_947507805.1 of Aporophyla nigra. Classification (NCBI taxonomy): domain Eukaryota; kingdom Metazoa; phylum Arthropoda; class Insecta; order Lepidoptera; family Noctuidae; genus Aporophyla; species Aporophyla nigra. The sequence goes on along the minus strand of OX382291.1, from coordinate 1,669,588 downwards.
AGTAACATAAAAGAAAACACTGACCAAGCCAGGTAGGTATACCTCCGGGGAAAACAGGTGTGATGTTTGGCCTAACTAAAAAATCAATACGAAGAGTACCGTATCCATTGATACAGCACAAAACAAAATAATTCGTTGAAACGAGAGTAGCCTTAATTCCAATGAGTATTATACGCATAGTGACTAAAATGCCATTATGTAATTTGGATTTCTGAGAAATACTTAAATCAGGAGTAAATCCTTTAAGGACGCTATAACATTTTTGAATCCATCAAGTTTAGGTATCTGAGTCGGCACACAACAACGTTACGCGCACGCACACATTGAAACCATTGTCTGCTCGATTTTAAACATTAGTTACCTAATCTTGATACTCGAAGGTATTATTTATTTTATTTTACTAGCACTGTTGAGTAAAATTAGTAGTAAAGTAAATTTACTATCTGCATTTAGTGACAGCAAATAACTTTTACTACCATGATCATCAATATTTTTGGAATAACGTATAATTTGACATTTAAAAAAAAAACGAGGTGTAACAATAAAATACTTTAACAATATTTTTGGATAATATAAACAAATATAACTGCTGGTGATCGTAGAATATCGTTGTTATCGTTAAAAATATAAGTACAGGATATTCCCTAAAAAAAACTAAGCAAAAATTGTCTGACGCGCGAACCTCACCTTTGAGATTGCAGCGCGTATTCAGAATTTTTAATACACAATAGGAAAATGTACACATTTTTGTATGAAGGCTGTTTTTGTACTCTTCTATGTACCTTTTTATAATTCGAAATGACTTTAACATTTTTAAGAGATGATGATTAACTACATGATTTTCAGTTTATGTAAATAATTAAAGTTACGTTAAATATTTTGACTACATACTAGCAAAACCCCCAAATTTGATACTCATGTCGACATTTCATCATAAAAGTACATCCGCCATTTTAAATTAAAAATCGAAGATTTTATAATCCCTACCCCCAATATGGATAAAGATCTTTTTATAAAAAACAATACCCGCCGTATTTGGATCAAATTTGGATGAATCATTCGTAATAACTATCCTAAAATTACCCAAAGTTGATAGCTATGCCCACTTTTTATTAAAAAAATTAAAATATTCGTCGTTTTGAATGAAAAACTTGTGGGGTCGCCTTTTTTTACTCCAAATGTAATTTGTATGGAATTTTCGGCTTCAGCACCTTCGAAAATCTTGAAAACGACACCCATGATGAAAATTTTGAAAATTTTCGTAACCACCATTTTTGATTTTGAATCGGATTCAGCACCCTTGTTTACCTCTACCACAAGCTACATTAAAGGATTTTGTTCCAAAAATGGACGACACTTGCATAATTTAATTACCACATTGAAAATACATGTTCATATAACTTTTTATTGAATAACTAGCTTCTGCTCGCGACTTCGTCCGCGTAAAATTTCTTGTCCCCCGATCCTTCCCGTCGCGTCGAATCGCCTACCCGGAGCAGTAATGAAAAATGTTGCAAAAACGGGGAAATTTTTTGCAACATTTTTCATTACTGCTCCGCTCCTCTTAGTTGTAGCGTGATGTTATATAGCCTATAGCCTTCCTCGATAAATAGGCTATCCAACACAAAAAAAAAACAATTCGGACCAGCAGTTCCTGAGATTACAGCTTTATATTATTAAGTATAGATTATCCGCCATTTTGAATTCTTGAAAATGAATACATAATCATAATTACCCTACCTCCATAATTCCCAATAGAATTTGAGTTATATTATTTCTAAATCAAGTTTTGGTAATAAGTTTGGTACTTATACTTTTGGTCCGAAAAGTATCAACATTTTTCAACCACAGTATACAACACGGCACTCACTTTATTATTATTTTGATCGTATTTATTTTGGACAAAAAAGCGATACGCCCGTGCTTCCTAGGGCGCGTCTGAGCGCGGAATGGCAAGCCGCGAGTTGAAAATGTATGAAGAAATTTGAGAGCGTTCTTTATTTTTCTCATAAATAAAAAAGTTATGTATTTAATTACAAAATATTTAGGCAAAACGTAGAAGATTATACTAGCCACAATTTGTTGTCATTTTGAAGTTAAAATATGCAGTTGATCTCACTATACAGGTACCTTTCCAGAACCCATTATTTTTCATTTTCTTCGATTATTGCGGTGGGGAAAACGTATTTTTGTGAAAATATTGTAGGAGACTATACAATTTTTATGGTACCATTATGGAGATGATGAAATTATCTATAACTAAAGACCATAATTGACCTCGCAGTTGTGATTCCTCTTGATGTAATTGGGACCGGAAAACCACCGATATTTGTAGAAAAATGTTATAGCGTCCTTAATGCAACAAACAGAATAATTGATTGAAATGTGAGCAGTACGCTATATAGCAATGTACGCTAATCGACTAATGCATACTTTGTGATTTAGATTTCTATGGAAAAAGTACTCAAATCAGGGGTTCAGATTTATGTGAAGTAACGAGATAATATTTGAGTTTAAAACCTAAAATATTTACATTTACGAGTAAATATTGCACACAGTTTAATCCTACACAAGGAACTGTTTCATGAGTTTCTGTAAGAATTTTGAAGTTAAGAAACTTTTAATCATTTCAAAACAGAGGTATACACAGCATAAACTAATCATATACATCTGCGTAACCCTTTCGAATGTACAGGCGTTACGTAATGTTGTGCGATTGCGTAAACAATGCATATTTATGCGATAGCAGAAATCGCGGTTGATATGCTGTCATTTTTTAAGAATTCCGGTGTCTGTCTCCGAAACTCATCATCAGATCAATATGAAACCATGGGACCATTTCGGAATAAAACCCTTTTCGAACAAAAAAAAAATTTGCAAATCCGTCTTTATATGACGGAGTTATGGCCAACATACATAAAAAAAATATATATAAACATCCGAATTGAGAATCTCCTCCTTTTTTAAGTCGGTTATAAAATAAATTTATATGAGGCCATCTCTTACGTATAAGGTTACCCTTAAAAAAAATAAAATCGGTCCTCATTCGGCGAAGAAATCGACTAAAAAAAAAAAAAAAAAACTGGTTGGGTAATCATCTAATAACGTCTCCCGCTCTAGGGTGGAGCGGAAGGGCGTGTCAGACTTTTACTGACTAAACCCGCCCGTGTTCCTTCAGTTGCCCATATGCCAGGGCCACGGTACCTCTTTCGAACTGATATCGCGACCCTGGCAGGGAATACGATCACATCTTGATCGAAATTAGTCAGTTCACATTTATTTGACCTCTGAATTTGCGTCCTTATCAAAATCAAAGAAGTGTTCTTTATTGTCGTTAAAATAAGGTTGCGGTCAGATCACTGTCGTGAGAAGTTAAATGACTGCGCACGAACTGTAAGTACTTGAAAGTGTGTTCCGAATGCGACGTCACACTTCTCAGCGCTGACCGCCACTCTATTTATTTCGATTGAAAAGTTCCATTAAGCCTAATGGATAATCGCAATAATACCAAGAGTTTTTATTCCGTTTCAAAATTTTTTGTTATGAAAAATAATACCAAACATTTTTATTTAATTTCAACAAAAAATGTTGAAACTGAATAACAACTCTTGGGTATTGTTTTTCGTGAATTGCCTTTTGAATTTAATTACTTTACTTGATATACGCATACAGTGCGGATAGGGGTGTAACTTTTTGGGGTCCCGTAAGTCCGAATAAAAAAAACGGAATCCTTTTAGGATCAATATTGTGCCTGCCTGTCGGTCTGTCACTGCCAATTTGCATCGACCAATTTGAATCTACTGGACCCATTAAGTTGAAATTTGGTACACATGAATTTCTGTGGCCCAGACACGAACGATGGCTTCATTAATGAAATTTTAATATAGGGTTAGTTTTATTTATTTTTAAACTACCTTGTGCCTTTTCTAATACAATGGAGGGGCTTGTTATGAGGGCTTCAAATATCTTCAACCGACTTTAAAAATGAGGAGACTTGTAACTTATACAATGTGCAACATTCCCAAATACATATGAACTGAAGTGATGTTTTCGAAATGTTTATCAATTTCATGGTTTTCGGGGTGAATAAGTTTTTGAATAAGTTAGATCACTAAGAGAAAAACTTATTTGCTTTATCCGTTGGGAAATTTAGAAACGCATTGCTTGTCTCAGTTAACATAATATGTGATTAATTCTAAATCTCTCTAGTGTTCTTTAGCAGTAAATGTAATTCCTGTATATTTTATTTCATGTACTTATTTATTCCGTCCGACTCTTGCTTACATTGTCTTTATCTGTTTGTGTATCTATTACATTCAGTAAGATTATCAGGTCAATGGTGCCGATTCTGTTGTCACAAATTCTCTAAACTAAACTAAAAATCAATAAAATTGGTTTATTCCTGTCAAACGATGATTTCCTATTCTGAAATAGACTAAAGTGACGCAACTTAACTATATTTTAGTTTGACAGCACTAAGATTGCACTGAGTTATTAGTTTAGTGAAAATGACGATTTTGCTGTTCTGATTTTGCCGGTTTTCTCCAAAAATTTGGACTATAATAGTTTATTTTAACTAAATCTGACTATTTTAATCGCGATTAAAAAGGTATAGAATAAAACTAGTGGTCATGAACTTAAATTCACACCAACACGCCTCGCCTTCACGTTCAAAAACAGTACTGTATTTTTTGTTTTCCTTTTCTTTTGCTTATATCTCGAAAATGGCCTGTTCTATCGCAAAAATAATGAAATTTTCGACCCCCTTTATTAAACCCCTGCACATATAAATCTCAAAACGTGGGTAATTTTCTTTTTTCATAAAAAAGTAAAAAATTCCATATAAAATACGTCCAGGGGGCAGCCCATTGCGCGCGGCTTCGTCTCTCAAAAAATTAATTGCGTAGCGCACACAAGTACCACATTACGAAGCCAAAAGAAAAAAAAATACCACGTTGAGTCGCGATTGTCAAATTCGATTTTAGTCGTGTCAAAATATTTTTTGAATTTAAAGATTTTTTCTTGCAGAATAGCGTTACAATTCTCATAGCCAAAAGTAAGGAATTTTAGAGATAGTTTAGTTAGGTGTACAACAGAATCGGCACCAATATCTATTTTTAGATTTATTAAGTTTAGTTGAAGGTCGTCGAAGTTAGAATATATGGATCTAATATTTTGTCAAACAATGATAAAACCGGGGGAGTTAGGTTGAATTTGATTTGCAAAGTCGTTGAGTTCACAGTCGAACAATTGGGCTATTTCATAATTGTCTATATCATTCAAAGTCTATAACGTTATAGTCTATAGCCCAGTTATAGGTTTTGCGAATGCAGAAGAACGTAGCTACGTATATAAAGACATTAGGTGTGGCTGATGGACTGGACTGGACATGGGTGATAGTATGTGTGTTTGTTGTGCGTGTGATAGATTGTCTGAGTGAGTGCAGAATTGAGCAGTAAATGGGAGTGAGTGCTGTCTGAATCTTTTTTGTTCTTCACAAAGTATTTTTTCCATGTTATTATTGAATTCTTTGGTGATGTATTTCTCAAATATCTTCAAAACAACCAGTATGAGTGAATTGGTCTATAATATTCCATCAACTCCATCACTTATCTTCTTTTTTAAATAAAGGTTTAATTATAGAAGTTTTTTAAAGCATTTGGATACATACCCGCACAAATTATGAGGGATAGTTATATGTGATTTAGATGAGACAAGATGGATCGATGACCTGGTAAAGGCCGCAGGAATACGTTGGATGCGAGAAGCACAGAATAGGTCGAAGTGGCGGTGCTTGGGGGAGGCCTATGTCCAGCAGTGGACATCTATCAAAACGTACACTGCAAGTGTTTTTAGGGAGTTTATTATTTTATACAAATCGTGTGGTATGCTACGTGTCATAACCATTGAACTATATTTCATGCATGACATGCACATTTTCGCCTTACATTCAGCATCAATATTTAGTTGTATTTTCGAAAAAATCAGTAAAGGTGCTAGTGATATCTAAAGGTTTGTATAAAATATGATTATCAACTTTAAGTTTCTCAATTCTTTGTATAGAGATATTGTACTTTGTTTAAATAATTACTTGCCATGTAGGCTTTATTTTGGATTGCTTTTATGTAGCGTTTTCTGTTAAATTAATAATTCTTATGTAAATGGGTCACTCTATCACGTCCTGCCAAGGAATACGTTGCGTAGTACGAATTTTCTTTCGATAAACTCCTCGTTTTGACTACAATGTTTTCATTATGGCATCAAAGATTTATGTTCGCAGTTCTTTTCGTATTACTTATCTGACTTCTGTATTGATTTATTCGAGTTGTCTTTGGTCGCCTATTATCATCATCATTTCAGCCGAAAGACGTCCACTGCTGGACATAGGCCTCCCCCAAGCACCGCCACTTCGCCACCTGTTCTGTGTTTCTCGCATCCAACGTATTCCTGCGGCCTTCACTAGTCGCCTATTATGTTTTGGTTTAAAGACCTTCTCTGCTCAACCGTCGGCAAAGTATTAGGGTTGAGTTTAGACGGTATTGACTGAGCGCTGACACGTCAGCTGATTATGCGTTTTTTGGGAAGCGATTCACACATAGCCTACCTCATTTTTATACAATCAAGACTACTGCTATTGTATAGAATCAAGATATCTAACTAAAGTGACAGCTGTGCTGCTGGCGAGTTTGTTGCACCACTTTTTCTTCCCAGCTTAAGCAGTAGTAAGTGGAGAAGGGCGGGCGTTTTGGAGGACTGTCTTATGTCATGACGTTCGAACAGTACTGATTCTCAGCTTATTCGAATAAATGAATTTTGTTTTTATTTTATTTTTATTATGATCTTGCCGTTAGGACTGGCCTAGGTCCACTTTTTTAAGTTTTATTTTTTTAAGAAATTATTCATCACGTAGAGGTTTTTATATCTAGTCAAGCAGAGTGTGACCTCTTATTGCGCATGGCAAAACCTCCCAGTTTACCGTTAGTCTTCTATTATAGTGGTATAGTTACACGGGTTTTCTGTGAGAGCCTTGTTTATGGTTTCGTTTTACTCAACTTTAACTCTCAACTCAACGCCACAGGGAAATACTCTTTAAGACCTGGATGGCTGAAGTTAATCTCTTAATTATAAGGAAAACAACTCCTCCATATGATGAGCCTTCATATCCTTCAAAGTAAAATAAATTCTCAAATTTTAATGTCGCTTATTTTCGCTTTTTCTACGAATCTGATAGACCTTCATACAAACTTGATACGACAGAGGGGCTTTCCTTTAAACTGCCTATACTAGGCACCATGTTCAAGCCCTGTACCAAAAATCAATTAAATAGGAGCAGTAGTTTAGTCGCAAATGATTTTTTAAGATTTTACCCTGTTTGAACACGATGTATCTTTTCTAACAGCTGATTATGCCTATACGTATAGGTCATGCACCTTAAAATGATAAACCTGAAATGCGCTGTTGCCGCTCTGATCCAAGTCACAAGTAAAACCAAATATTTTCGCTAAAAGATGGCAATGCAAACAAGGAAGCAATGAATACACACACTTACACTTTTATTACGAGAGTGACAGTTATACAAAAATTCCCGTGCGTAAAAGAAATAGAAATACGCCACTGTTTTGCTACTGCATCTAAGATCCTTGCGATCGGCCTAAAAAACTTGTTTATTCAGTTCGCCGGCGCGATCCTTTGGGAATGTGCGTTGCGTAACACGCTCCCGCGCAGATTTTGTTTTGTGGAACTCGCGCGCTGACAATTGTGATTTTTAGTTTAAGACAGACAGTATTTCTTTATTTTTATTGTGACAGTGTCCTGTAACGTAACGTAACGTAACTTGGGATTATTATTATTCAGTGTTAGTTTTTATTGTGAAACGACACGACTGTTCTACGATCACGATCTCCAGACCTCACTCCCATGGATTTCTTTTTGTGGGGGTACATTAAGGGTGAAGTATATGCCTCTGAGGTAAATACAATTGTTGAACTAAAAAAATAGAATTATTTAAGCATTTTACAAAATTAAAGTGCTTAGCGACGGACAGTGATGTAATTAGAAAAATAAATAACAATATTCTCCGTCGGTATAATTTGTGCATTAACGTGAATGTAGGACACATCGAGAATTTAAAAATTTAGTGATTTTGTTGTGACTGATGTGCGCGTATTTCAAAACCTAACATAAACCCAGCGCGTCAGCTGCGCGGCCGCCCTCTTTGATACGAGATAACACATGCCGCACACGCGCGCGCGCGGAGTTGTCGTTCTTACCTAGGTATCTAAGGTCAGTTAAATTTATTTATAAAGGGTGGTTGCGTTTTACTCTGATTTGTAAGCTATTTAGTTTGTTTGAAAAAAAAAAAATAAAATTTTTGGTGCTTTTTATTGTTATACCGTATCGAATTAATACTAAACACGTATAGTATACGTAGTGTAATTTAATGCCCCTCTGTCATATCAACTCCGTATAAAGTCCCACTTTGTCACTTGCCTCGTTTTCTCATTTCATCAAGTCAATTCATCAGTTCTTAATGTCCTGGCAATAACAGGTGACGTCTAAAGCTCCCGATACCGGGACGACTAGTTGAAAATGTCAGCGCCAGGGTTGAAAGGGTTGGAGTCCGAATCACAACCTGGGACTTTTCGCACATTCTGCCGCTCCCGTGCCTTGTGCCATAAACGGGACGGTATATAGCCGACAGAAACATTTATGGGAGGATTCATAGCCATGAAACGCCACGCTGTCCAGTGCATAACACACATATTCGTACCAAAAATCAAGATTACATATGAACCATAAAATTAAATTCGTAAAATGAAATCTCACGTAGTGCATAGAAATAATAGATGCGTTCGCTTTTATATTCGAGCGCATTGACTTAATTTTACTCGTAATAGCGCCGCGCTTCTGAGCACTATAGCGCAACATGCATCTGTTGGCAACTATAAATCTAAGAAGCGCCGTTAGTGCAAAGCTTTTAAGGGTTCTGTAATCAACAAGGGACCCTTGTCGTTCTGCTATGTCTGTCCGCAGCTTAATTCAGACTCTTAGAGTACATATTAATCACGCCAACAAAGTGGTAATATAATTTTCTTTAGGGAACCAACCTCGCCTACACGTAGAGTAGGAATGTTTTTATCTTTCTCGACTACTCCAAGGTGTGGGTTGTCATTGGATAGGCTTTTCCAAAATATTTCGATTGTTTGAAAATCATTTATTGATTGCGAAATGCAGTCTTTTTGTTTTTTTTTTTTTGAGAATCAAGTGACCAAATGGTTTTGCACACGAGGTTTCTCTAGTGAGATCTAAACGCGAATTGGTCTACATCTTGGTGGAAGAGCGAAAATACTGGTACTGGTACTGGTACTCACGAAGAAGGCCCGTTATTTAGTGATATTTTAATGATTGATATCAAAACACAATTTTAATTTTTCTCTCATTCCTCGAAATAATATGGCGTCGGATAATAACATGAAAATAAAATTGTGTTTTGATATCAAGCATTAAAATATTTACGAGATATTGATTTGTTCGTACAATTGTAATACTCTCCAAATAATAGAAAAGGTTCAACTGGACAGGTGTCAAATTAACGAACCACACTCGGCGGTAACCATGGCACTGAGCTCAATGACACAAGATGATGCTCAGTAACATGAGACCCATTGTCACATCGTTTGGTAGAACAACATCCTACCTCAACAGTAAGATTATTACAATTTTATGGTGCCTTTATTCAAAACAAACTTAAATCTGATGCTAAACGACTGATATTATGTAATTGTGTAAATTTGTTCAACATTTATGTGATCCGTCAAATTATATTACACTTTAAAAATATAGTTCGGTGTACCGTAAGCTGACTACTCTGAGATGAAAGACCGAAACAAACTCGGGGGTAATCTATATACAGTATGGAAACCACATATATGCAATAAATTAAACCACATACTTTTTATCGCCTTTTCTGACGATACACAAAAAATGGACGAAATCGGTCCAGTAATAAGGTAAAAAACTAGAGTTCTAATTTTAATCAAATTTGAACACTCTGTGGAATTGGATCACTAGGTCAATGATTCAATGAACTTGAATCCTTGAACATTGAAAAGTGACGTTGCCATACAGTGCAAACTATCACGACGCTGCCGCGCTGTTACGTATTCTACTTACCTATTTGCCTAAAATGTAAAATCCGTACACCTAAACGACAAGCAGAAATTTAAAAAAAAATGTTTATTTCAATTATAAAAGAAAACGTTCGAGTGCGCAAACTAAGTGTGAATGGAGGCCGCGGACAGCATCGCCCGACTCTCCGTGTGATCTCCGCCGCCGCCCGCGCCGTTGCTCTACGCAAATACATTCGTTTCTTGAAATGTATGGAATTTAATACTATGATGGTACGGCCTACTCCCTCTCACAGACAGGAAATCTGTGCAGTCAGTGTGTGTAGGGAACATTATAGGCTGATTATTAAATTTAATGTTTATGTTGTATTTTTTTCGATACATGAATACTTGAAATCTTTTATAAAATACTGGCATTCAGCTGCATCCGGTTAGACTGGAAGCTGATTACTACTTGGAAATTAGGAATTTCCTTTTGACCTGCCACGGCCGAAATTTTGTTTTGCAATTTACACAAACATAGCCTATCATCACTGGCACGCGTTAACATTTCCTGCGGGTGTACGTAGGCAGCGGTGTCTCTTTGGCGGTATCTTGCAACAGACGGCTCGAGACATGCGGCGTTTTTCAAACGCGGCGGTTATTGTGAACGAATTTTGCGGGTAAGGTAAGGACGCCTGTTATTGACTATTAGGGAATAATAATCGATAAACAAAAAAAAAAAAACTGTTTAGCTTTAAATACTTAAGGCGTAGTGTTTTTATTAGAATTATCGTGCTCTTGTGATAATTCTAAAAACACTATGCCCTAAGTATAAGTGTGTTGTGTAAGTTCTTGTTAAATATTCAGTAGATTTAGAGATAAAATTAATGAAGTAGAAGTAAACAATAACAATTTTATAAGTTACGTAGAAGCAAACTATAAAAAAAATCGTACCTACTTACACGTTTGCTAGTCAGGAAATCACTCACAAAACTTAAGTCCAATCGTACAAAATTACTAAAACTTTTTTTAATACTTAATCCAATCAATAATTTGTTAATCGTTAAAAATATTAAAACAATCGAATAACACAAAAATGCTTGTATTTTAATGCCTTGTTTTAGTAGTAGGTAAGTAAGTGTAAAAAAGTATCGATAAACGATAATTGCGCTGTTAACCCTAAATTATGACTTTTATTACTTTCGCCATTTTTGAGTAGTCTCGCTTTGTCAGTTCACCGTTGTCTTCCGGGATAGTGTATCGTGACTTTCGCAGAGATTTCATAGCGCGCATTGCTTCAAGTGATTTTGGCAAATTAAACTAATACTCGTAAATAGGTACTTTGTTAAAGGTGAAATTTACACTTATTTGCTACTTGACTTTGTGTGTGTATAAATAGTGTTTTTAAGTTTATTTTTATTTATTTTTTACGGTGAAATTGACATTACTTGACTTGTGTGTGTGTACCCGTGTGTTTTTTTAACAAAATGCCAAGACAACATAGTTTTTACAGTGCTGCAGAGTATACAGACATGGTTTTATTGTATGGTGAATGCCGCCAAAATTCAGCCTTAACTCTACGTACTTATCGTGAGAGATACGGCGCAACTCGTGTATGCCCTACTAATGTCCGGACAATCCTGGGGGCTGTCCAAAGGATCAGAGAAAATCAGCACATAGTGCCGAACACTCATGAAGGAGTTGCTCCGCGTCACGTTCCATCCTCTTTTGAACAACGAATCTTAGACCATTTCGATCGGAACCCAACTTGCAGCCTTAGACAAGCTGGGCGTGTGTTTAGAGTGAGCCATAGAACAATACATCAAGTGCTGAAAAGGAAAAAAATACGTCCTTATAAATATGCAAAGGTTCAGGCGCTGCTGCCCCGTGATAAGCCGATTAGAGAGTTTTACTGCCGCTGAGTACTTGAAAAAATCTCTCAAGACCAACATTTTTTATCAGATGTGTTTTGGACAGATGAAAGCACGTTTACTCGGAACGGCATGTGGAACCGACAAACCATGCGTCACTGGAGCCATACGAATCCCCATTTATTTAGAGAATCAGCTCATCAGTACCGTTTTTCCGTTAATGTTTGGGCAGGCATTCACGGAGATCAAATATTCGGTCCTGTTTTTATCAACGGAAACCTGAATGCACAGAAGTTTCTAGATCTTCTTAACGGCCCGATAGCACGATATTTGGAAAGATTGCCTGTGGTAGCTTTCAGGCGGGTATGGTTCCAGTTAGACGGAGCTCCTCCACACTCCGTACTCGTCGCGAAAGAGCGGCTTAACACCATGTTCGGCGAACAATGGATTGGGCGCTATGGCCCCCACAGGTGGCCAGCTCGGTCGCCCGACTTCACTCCTCTAGACTTCTTTTTATGGGGCTTTATTAAAAATGAAGTTTACTCGCGGGTCTCCGAAACCGAAGATGAACTGCGTAATCGTATTGTCGCTGCCTTTGACAAATTAAAAGCCATGGCTCTGGATCCTGAACGAAATTTGATGAGCAGGCTTCGGGACAACATTGAGCGGCGATGTAACTTGTGCATTCAGAAACGTGGTGGACATTTTGAAAATTTAAGTTTATACTTTTTTTTACTAATGTGCAATAGTTAATTTAGTTAGTTCAGTTCAGTTATAGCGAAATAAAAACGTGGCGGTAAAAATGAACTAAGTGAATTTTGATTTCATCGAACATTGACAAACGATCAAACGCCAGCGCCGACAAAAAAACCGCCATTGGATGTCACCCGCGTGCGCAGTTGCCGCTCTTCCTGAGATCAAGGTACGTTTTTCTAAACAGAGTGTTTACTTTTATAGAATTTATTTTGATATTTATTTTGTTTGAACATTTCACTTTTTTAATTTACGGTGTTTTATTTAATATTTAATTTTGCTATACTTCTGTGGACTAGTATTACTTGTGGTTTTATTTATTGCATGTATGTGGTTTCCATACTGTATATAGATTACCCCCGAGTTTGTTTGTATATACCGGATGACATTTTTTACCGTCTCGACCTTCATAGGGTGTGTTGTGTAACTAGAATAGAAGGCAGGAAGGCCTTCAGATTCACCGCAGGTGACTCAAGGAGCGCGGGACGCGGGCGGACGGGGATGCGTGTGCGGCTCGTGCGCCTGCGAAAGATCAATGAAGCCGCCTATCGGCCGGCTTCAAAGGGTAGGACCGCGCTACGAAATCATTGATACATGTCGCGCATTGAGTAGGGAGCGTATGATTTGATTTTAGATAGATTTTAATTTGGCCGTGTAGGTGCCGGACGTAAAGAATAGCATCACCCCATTTCTTCCCGTGGGTGTCGCAAGAGGCGACTAAGGGATATACTAGAGAATGGGCAGCAGCGTTCTCTATGCATTGCAGACTATCATACTGCGATCGCCAACCCGCCTGCCGAGCGTGGCGATTATGGCAACCCCCCCCCCCTAAAATGACAAGCACCAAAAATAAATGGCCCCTAGTGCCCGGCGGCCCACCTAACCTTGGCTACAGTAGCGGTCAAGGCCACGGTGAGGCAAGGGGTGCAAAGAATCCCCGGAGGAGATCCGGCTACCACAAACACCGACAATTGGACCTGCTGAAACCTGCTCTATTTCCGGGAGGGCGACCAGCAGTCCCAAGGTGGCGTCGGGTTTATCGTCCATAAGTCCCTTGTGAGCAACGTGGTGTAGATCGAGAGTGTGTCGACCAGGGTAGCGTACCTTTTACTCAGAATATCCGCAAGGTATTCGTTGAAGGTCATACAGGTTTACGCTCCGACCTCGTCACACCCCGACGATGAGGTGGAGACCATGTATGAGGATATTTCCAGAGCCATGCATGGTTCCAAAGCTCACTTCACCGTTGTCATGGGGGACTTCAACGCGAAACTGGGCAAGCGAGGCGATGATGAGTTGAGAGTGGGGCAATTTGGAGTTGGACGTCGCAACCACCGGGGTCACCTACTGGCTAGTTTTATGGAGAAGGAAGGCCTCTTTATGATGAATTCCTTCTTCAGAAAACGTGAGCACAGGAAGTGGACCTGGCAGAGTCTTGATGGTGCAACAAAAAACGAGATTGACTTCATTATGTCGACGAAGAGGCAAATATTCAATGATGTCTCTGTGATCAACGCGGTGAAAACCGGGAGCGATCACCGCATGGTAAGAGGCACATTGAATATCAATATCAAGCTGGAAAGATGTCGGCTGATGAAGTCAACGCTCCGTCCAGCACCGATCCAACTTCAAAACCCCGAGAGCTTTCAGCTCGAACTCCAGAATCGTTTTGAGTGCCTAGGGAGCTCCGTGGACGATTTTAACGATGGGTTCGTGGAAACTGTCCATACGGTCGGGTCTAAGTTCTTCAAGACCCGCCGTACTAATAGGAAAAAGAAACTCTCAGATCCTACATTACAGCTCATGGAACAGAGGCGCGGAATGATCCTGCAGTCTTCAGAAGCTGCGCTCGAGTACCGGCAGCTCAATAGACAGATCTCTAAGTCCTTGAAAAGCGACCTTCGCCGCTATAACACAGAGCGGATCAAGGACGCGATAGAGCGGAATAAGGGCTCCAAGGTATTTACTAGGGATCTGTCTATTGGGCAGAGCCAGCTTACGAAACTGAAGACCGATGATGGCAGAGTCGTATCCGCCAAACCTGAGCTGTTTAAGGAGATTGAGAGGTTCTATGGACAGTTATACATCAAAAAGTAACCCCGTTAAAAATCTGGCAAATAACCCAAGAGCTAGGTTGACCCGACATAACACCGAAGACATCCCGGACGTCAGCTTGTACGAGATTTGGATGGCTCTGAAGCAGGTTAAAAACAACAAGGCGCCGGGTGATGACGGAATTACGGCTGAACTCTTGAAGGCTGGCGGGAAACCTGTTCTCAAGGCCCTTCAGAAGCAGTTTGATTCCGTCATACTCGAGGGCAAAACGCCACAGGCATGGAACAGAGGTGTGGTGGTACTTTTCTTTAAGAAGGGTGACAATGCCCTACTTAAGAATTAATAGGCCCATCTCACTTCTGAGCCATGTCTACAAGCTGTTTTCAAGAGTCATCACGAACCGTCTAGCGCGCAGGTTTGACGACTTCCAGCCTCCCGAACAAGCCGGATTCCGTAAAGGCTTTAGCACCGTGGACCACATACATACGCTGCGGCAGGTTATACAGAAGACCGAAGATAACCTGCCTCTTTGTTTAGCGTTTGTGGACTACGAAAAAGCCTTCGATTCGGTCGAAACCTGGGCTGTACTGCAGTCTCTTCAACGGTGCCAGATCGACTATCGGTACATCGAGGTGCTGAAGTGTCTGTACGAAAACGCCACGATGTAAGTCCGACTTCAGGACCAGACCTCGAAACCTATCCTTCTGCAGCGAGGGGTGAGACAGGGAGACGTTATTTCTCCGAAACTGTTCACCGCTGCACTGGAGGATGTCTTTAAGGTTCTGGACTGGAAAGGGGCTGGAATCAACATCAATGGCGAGTACATCACTCACCTTCGGTTTGCCGATGATATAGTTGTCATGGCTGAGACTATGGAGGGCCTCAGTACAATGCTCGATGACCTCCGTAGAGCTTCCGAAAGAGTGGGTCTCAGGATGAACATGGACAAGACAAAGGTCATGTCCAATGCTCGTGTGATACCCACTCCAGTGAAGATCAGAGGCGCTACACTCGAAGTTGTGGACGAATATGTGTACCTAGGACAGACTGTCCAGTTAGGTAGGTCCAACTTCGAGAAAGAGGTCAATCGTCGAATCCGACTCGGCTGGGCAGCGTTTGGGAAGTTACGCAATATCTTCTCGTCCCACATACCGCAGTGTCTCAAGACGAAAGTCTTTGACCAGTATGTGTTGCCAGTGATGACATATGGAACCGAAACGTGGTCGCTCACAATGGGCCTTATTAGAAGGCTGAAAGTCACCCAAAGGGCGATGGAGAAGGCTATGCTTGGAGTTTCCCTACGTGATCGAATCAGAAATGAAGAGATCCGTAGGAGAACCAAGGTAACCGACATAGCCCGAAGAATTGCTAAATTGAAGTGGCAGTGGGCACGGCACATTGCTCGCAGAACAGATGGCCGATGGGGCCGAAAGGTTCTGGAGTGGCGACCGCGTACCGGAAGACGTAGAGTTGGAAGGCCTCCAACAAGGTGGACCGATGACCTTGTGAAGGCCGCAGGAACCCGCTGGATGCGGGAAGCACAAAACCGGTCGAAGTGGCGGAGCTTGGGGGAGGCCTATGTCCAGCAGTGGACGTCTTTCGGCTGAAATGATGATGATGAGATTTTAATTGATTTTTGCTAATTTTTTTTTTCAAATTTCTGTTTTTGTTGTTCTAGTATGAAAATGTTACTTTAAATGTGTAGTATTTATTGCTAGATTAATTTCATTACATGTTATTCAAAAATAATAAAAATTTCGATGCCAAAGGCTTCTACTCCGTTCACCTATTACCCCCATTTTTTTTCAAGACGTTAAAAAAAGTCACTCAGTACATATAAGAAAATCGTGTTGTTACACTATTTATAACTCAAGAACGGCTGAACAGATTTGGTTGAAAATTGGTGGGGAGGTAGTTTAGAACCAGGAGACGGACATAGAATACTTTTTATCCCGTTCGACCGCGTTCCTATGTGACGTGATATAAAACTTCAAAGCGAAACAAGTCACTATTAAACATGGTATGACAAAAACGTTGCCTTCGAAGTACCAGGTGGTCATAACTCTGCAGGAGGTCGCCTAACCTCACCCTAATTGCGCAACACACTATTAATCAGAATCTAAATCATTTAGAAGGTTATTATTTATTGCTCATCATCATTCATATTTTTCTTTCTTTTCTTTCATATTGTCGAAAAATTTGCCTGTCCTTAGCAACGTAAACAAAGTCATGAATTTTGTGGAACTGTCAAAATGAAAGGGATTCCTACTAATAGTGTATTTATTACGCATTACCCTCTGGGTATGTCTCAGGTAGAAAACGCTTTATGCCGTCGACGTACCAGGTTGTCATAACTGGGTAGGGGCCAACCAAATATATAAGTGTCATCTAGAAAACGCTTACCATATCACCACCGCGTACCAGGATCTCAAACTTGGTAGGTTTATTACAACATTTATTGAATCTGAGGCGATACGAAGTTCGCTGGGTGAGCTATTTATTTTATAAAGATAACATGAAGACCATGCAGGTTATGTCTGAGATGGTCTTTTGAGGAAATAACCATACAGATTTGATTGGACCTGTCCAGACAGTGCAAGCATTTGTGTGGCTGAACTCGAAACTCAAGGAGCTACACGATTTGACGAACAATGAAAGTTCCCCACACACAGACATTTTTATCACAACATCATGGACATTGTTCTACCAGAATCACATCGCACCGTTGGTTGGGTCGCGCCTGTTTGCAGAAGGCATAAGACAGAAAGGACAGTTGGGTAGGTCGCATAAAGTACTGTCCGATTTAAAACTAACAAACAAAAGTATTATCCACATAGTCTTCACACTAATTGAAATAACAGTTTCAGAAGAAAGTATTATCCATTTCTTTGTGAATATAATAATAATCAAATGTTAAGGTGTATTTAAAACGGTAATTACATGTCAGACATGAAAATACAGAGCATAGAGAGAAGTGGTGATCCAGTGGGTAACAGCCGCGATTTCAAGTTGTAGCTCACAGGTTCGAACCCAGGCAGTCGCTTAGCTTTTCGTAAATTATTTCATCACAACTGGTCTGAAACTGTGAAAACATCGTGAGGAAATTGGTCATGTACTTAGAAAAAAAAAAGACAAAGACATGTGACATTACCAACCACTGCACTGGGCTCGCGTGGTGAATTACGGCCCACTCTCTCTCACCGAGAGAAGGCCTGTGGCTCAGCAAGGGAAACAGCACATTCCTGTGAATGTCATGGCAAAACGATATCTCTGGCACTGCAGACGTCCTTTTCCCATCACAGAGCCTGCCACATTTTTCTATACGCGGCTTACATGGGCTCTAGTTCGATGTTGTCGGTATACAGAAAGCAGTTCTTACCTGAGAACATGGGCATGGTGAGCTCAGGGTGCAGCTGGGACAGCTGGCGCGACAGGTATAGTTGCGAGCGGCAGTAGGTGGTGCACAGCAGTGCGTCTAATGTGCCACGACCCTTGTCCGAACCTTCGACAAACAAATTACACTAAATTAAAAAAAAAATAGGCAAATATCGTACGTATTTATGCTAGTTTAACAAAAAGGAAAGTCCCATACGAATAATGTAAAATTTACAAAAATAACAGCCCATTTTGTTTGCATACGCCAAAGTGCACTTAAAAAATTAGGCTTCAAACAACCAGCATTATGTAGGTACACCATGATCCGAAAGTACCCTGTGCCTCATAAATTACATTAAACTATAGCCTGGCCCAACGTCCACGCTAGGGCTTGCGTTATGCGTTCATTTTAATACGATGTTTTTACAGAACCCTGTTTACATGTTTGAATCAATCTCTTTTACTTTTTAATAGCAGGACTTAAACAAGATATCCTTAAATGAGAAATAAAACTTTTTCCTTTACTAGAATGACATAGACTCCTTAACCCTTGATAACTAAACATTCGTCCGTTCGACGACCCACCTACCCGCGATTCTCGTATTCGTGTACTTATAGGTGAACATCGATATATGCTGTGGCTGTGTGGAATAGTTCTTAATTACTGTTTTGGTTATTTCTTGTTTAATAATGATCCAAAGAATGCACCAATGTCAGTAGTTCCTGTGATTAATAAATAATTTTCCAAAAATACATTTTATTTGGCGTAGTCGGTTCGACGAATGTTTAGTAACCATGTAACAATGAAAATAGTTTAGCTATCTAGGGTTAAACTGCCATTGAGATAGGACACTCTTCATAATTAAATAAACGCTCTTTATTGACTTTTACAAAGAGAAGGTCGACCTGATATCGGTCAGTAAATGTAGTCCTAATCAGTCTGACAACTCTAACAAATCTTTACTACTCGCCAATCGTCGCAGCTTGTCGAGTGGCGTGAGCATTCGCGGTACCAAATGTGTACAATTTTTTTTCATGCGCTAGTGTTCATCATCTCTCCAATTCGTTCTTGGTTTTCTGTTTAGTTCGTCTGCTATCTGCCACAATTTAATTCTTTGATCGGCCAGTACTTATGCGATTGTTTGGATATTTTCTTCTGTCACTACCGTGCCTGGGCGGGGTCGTCTTCACAAGTCTCTCTGTTCCTTGTTGTAATAGCCGAGCCCATTTTTTTAACAACGTATGTGAAGGTGCCGACTCTTCAAGAACCTTTAACATTTCTTCAAAACTTTATTTCGTCGTATTTCCTTTCTTAACAAGGAATTTAATCACAGCGCGGTGCTCCAAATTGCGAAAAGTTTCTGTCGATATAGTGTTGTTGCTTGCTCCAAGGATTATGAACCAAATAAATAATTACTCGGTTCGTTTCACTTTCGTGAAAAGTTGCTGGTTTTATTTCATTATAACTTGTGTGCCTTTATCCGAAATACGTGGGACACTCAGAAAGTTTTGCGAAAATAAAAAGAAGTGTTTTATAGGTAAATATTTTTTTTATTAAATCTTTTCAAAATAATCTCCACTAGCCTCTATGCAAAGTTTCATGCGTCTGAACCAGTTTTCAAAACACATTTTCCAGTCCGCCGCAGACACATCGTTTACAGTCTGCTCGAACGCTGACAGCGCATCTTCCGGCGACGAAAATTGTATCCCTTTAGCAGATTTTTAATTTTTGGGAATAAAAAGAAGTCACACGGTACTAGCTCACGGTGTTTGACCGGTGTGCTGTCCAAGAAGTCCCTCGTTTTGAGCGCGGTGTGCGTGGGCGCGTTGTCGTGGTGGAGCAGTAGCCCGCGGAGCCCTGTGTTTGGTCGCTTGTTGCTCACAACAGAGAAAACTTCTGCCAAGCTTTTGGTAGTATACCATTCGGCGTTGATGCTTCTTTGGTTCCGTAAAGGGATTGACACCAAGTAGCCAGTCAAATTGAAAAAGCTCGCGATCAAAATCTTCCCCCCGCTTCTAGATCGCTTCACTTTGGTAGGCGTTGATTCGTTTTGAAACACACAAACTGTCGACTGGCGCTTCTTTTCTGGATCGTATTGATAAATCCAGGACTCATCACCTGTAATAATGTCGTAAGCACGCCGAGACGAGCCTGCTTCAAATTTGTTTATCATAGCACGGCACTATTCCACCCGGGCCTGCTTCTGAGCATCGGTGCGGTTCTGCGGCACCTAGCGTGAAACTATCCTGCTCACGCGAAGATGCACGTGTAGAGTCTCGTAAAGGCTTCCCGATCTAATCTGCAGTATGTGTTGAATCTCCTGATACGTAATTCGCCTATTGTCTTGGATCAAATTTTTCACTGCTAACACGTTTTCCTCCGTAACAGCCGTCAAAGGGCGACCACTTCTTACTTCATCCCCCAAAGTTAGTAGACCATGTTTGTTTCGTTATACACAGTTGCCTTGGAAGGGCCTTCATCCATGAATGCAATTTGAAGTCTATCGTATGATTCGTTCGGTTTCAGGCGACACTTGAAATCGTAAAAAATCATAGCACGAAAATGTTCCCGGTGCAAATCATTTTCCAATGAGACACGATAATTTGGAGGGAAATTTTGAAATTGGAACGTATCTATTTTTACTTATAAATAATGTAATCATTATTATTTTTATAATAGTTCATAACTGGTCAGTCTCTCATACAAAAAAACGTTTTTTCGCAATACTTTATGAGTGGCCTGGTATTTATTCGCGAGGAAATAATTCGGAACGCAACGCCATAATATTAAATAATAAACTGGGCACTGGACGCTCTGTTCAAATCACACGAAAATCTGGGTACACAGTACACGGTAATTAACCATCGGCTACGTCGTAGCAAGCCTACGTCGTAGTAGTCGCAGCGCATCTACGCCGTAGCAGTCGTAGCGCATCTACGCCGCGTAGCGCATCTACGCCGTAGTAGTCGTAGCGCATCTACGCCGTAGCAACAAGTATTTTGTAGACGCGGCGTAAACAGGTAATGTCTCATCGGTCTCTCCGCTAGTCGTAACTCTACTGCCGTCAGTTTGTTCCAAAATTCTGTTAATTGATAGACACTTGAGGTTGTCGATTCACATAGATTCTTTTATATTTAAATCCATGTTTAGTTGTAGTAGGTAGTATGTATTTGGCAGTATGCTACAAGACTAATCAACATTTCTTCATTCTTATTAAAACGTACGATCACGCATGTTTACACAGCAGGGTTAGGAAGAGGTGTACCTATAAGACACCCACATTTAGCTAGTTTACTAAATAAAAATATAGAACATGTGGATCATAGGTTTATAAGATGTTGTGTTTCAGGTACAGTTTGTCCCATAAAAACGTTGGAATGATATCTGGTGAAATATATAATCTATAGAAGAAAAACATATACAAGTTTAAACTTCATGTAATATACTATAACGCAATTAAAATTAATACAAAATAAAATCTCCTCCACTTTGACATATAGCCTCACAACGTTTAGGCATGCTTTTAACCAATTTTTCTGCATACTGCACAGGTAAAGACCTCCATATTCGTTTTATCTGATAACACAACTGCTTCAAAGTGTGAATTTGCTTTCCTCTGATATTACTCTTAACTACACTCCAGACGTTCTCGATAAGATTAACATCTGGTGACTGTGAATGCCACTTTAACCTTTCGATACGATTTTTCCGTTTCCAGTCGGTACACAAACGGCTCTTATTTTTAGGGTCGTTATCCTCTTGTAAAATTCAGGACGAATTATCTTCCCCAAACCATACTTAAACTTAGACTTCAATAAGGCTTTCTGATATATTTTCAACATCAACTGTGCATCCAAAGTTTTCATAAACAGATACAAATATCCAAACCCAAGAGTACAAAAGCACTCTCAAACATTGATCTTTACGGGGTGTTTAACCGTACGCTGTAACATATGAATGCCTTTAACACACCAAGCTCGCTTCCTAGGAATCCAGGCCAAAAAAAAAAATTACATTACTCCAATCTCTATTGATATTTTCGCGTCGATTTCTCATGTGTTTTTTTTTTTCAGATAGTAACGGTTTTTGTAATGTACTTCGATACGTGACCTGATATTCATGCAAACGTCTTTTTATCGTCATTAAGCCGACTTTAACATTATTTTTAGCTAACATTTTCTATGCTTGCCGTAATGTTAGACTAGGATTTGATTCGAATAACTTCGCAATGATCTTATCTTCTCTTCTACTTGTTTTACGCGATTTGCCTCTCTCTTTAAAGTCATCGACATTTTTCACAGCTTATATCGGTTCACCCACTTCCTCACAAACTCTGAGAACTTTTTCATGAAACGAGCAGCAGCTGAATAACTTAATTTTGGACCCTTCGGGTGTGAGCAAAGAAATACAGCTTCATAACGTTTAACGTACACAGAACTCATTTTTAATTCAATTCAATTCAATTCATTTATTGCAGAACATAGAAATAAATACATTTTGAGATGTTGAGTAGATGTGCAGTTAATTATGTCCTACCAATTAAGGCATGCCAAATATTATTTATAATTACAAACATACACAAGACAATTTAATACATTTCAAAGATTGGTTACTAATTATGTCAAAGAAAAATCTAAATTATTCAGTTCAATACATCGAAATTGACAAAAAATATAGCATCATAAATATTAAAAATTGTGAGGTCTAAATTATTGATAAAATGTCAAATAAATTTACGGTCGGAATATAATTTCGTCAAACACAATATGACATGTATAATAATATCAGATTGGTCAAAAACAGATTAAATTAACAATATGGTAAACAGATAACAAATCGGACTCAGAAAACATTCACCTCAATCCCAACAGACATCATAACAATTTCTTGTCTGACATGTACTCGTTTAAAGTGTAATATGCCTTATTTATTAGAAACTTGATTAATTCATGCTTAAATTTGTTATTTTTAATTACGCCATTTTGATTTAATCGTATGAACATTACTGTTTCATATGTATACACTAGGAATAGTCAATATCTTTGGTGTATATTTATGACCCATGGATCTAATTCAACGTTTTTGAGCTCTTAATAGCACAAGCATACACTGTCCCAGACAATGACACCGATGCGTAAGATTGAAGCAACATATCCATGATATGCACTTAGTAGTGCATACTCATTGACAATGATCGTATCAGAGCCACTCAGAAATTTAGTTATTTCGATATTCTGGTTTGAGAGTAGCATATGGTCGGTAGCATGTCTTCTACTTGTTCAAAATTCGTGAAAAAATTTGGGAGGTACTTGGCAACAACCTATCAATAAACCAATGATAATTAAGTGATCATATTACATGTAGAATATTGAATTAGAAAATAAGTGATTAGAACTGTTTGTGGACACGACTGGCTATTTTATGGTGTAAATACTATAATTATCAATGACAGTTCAGTTCAAGCTCACACCTAACTTTATACGGTCCTATTTATCAGAATAATTCAGCTAGAGTAGGACATTAGAAATGTTACCTGGTATCCTGGTGGTAAGTTTCCGTGGGAAACGTTTTCGAAATCATGTGTGGTTGTGGCTCTCCCACTGAGAAGTAAGAGTGCCAAATGTCTACTAGCTACCTAATCGCGGTCACGATGCGGCTATTAGGTTATACTTATGATAAGGAGAATATTTGTCAGGTGACAGTCTTGAAATCTGTTATAAGACAGTATAAGACGGTTTATGTACTGTTTTATACGAAGGTTTGTCATTTAGTTATTACGATTTCTAACTTAAAAGGAAACTTATTTATAGCTCTTGTGCGTCTGTCACGGAGAGTTTTATCAAGGACCTACGCAACGTAGGAATTTGAATTTCGGCAAAATATTAGATTCCAATGATACGCAATCAGATCGTCAGACAAAAAACAAAATATGTTTCGATTTATTTTGGGAGTCCCAAGGGAAAACAGTGTTAACGTGTAATGTTGCAACGTCTGTGCTAGGTATCATTTCAGATTGCCTCTAACCTGTGTGCTAGGTTTCTGAATCTCAAATGTTATTTAACCGATATGTTAAATCACTAGCTTTTACTCGCAACATCGCCCGCGTTAAATGTCTTGCTCCCCCGCCCCACCCCGTCATCGCTTCCAACCGCCTGTTATAAGTTTGACGGTGGTATCGGTCTGTGTCTCTGTTTGTCTGTCTGCGGCAATGTAGCTCCCAAACAGGTGTTCCAATTTAAATGCACCTTTCTTTTAGAAAGCTGATTTATAACACTGCAAAGGTGTGGTTACATTGGCCTGATGCTGCAGCCAAGGAAGTCCAACTACTCGAGTACTTATAGCAGACATACTTTGTTTGGGCCCATTTTTTCAATTGCTAGTTGACATGGTGAACAGTGTGATGATCAGTGATCGGATATTCGGATGCATATTTACCTAATGTTACTATTTAGCTGTGAAAGCACGGAAGCGGCTTCGTATTTTTTTATTAAAGCCGGGTTTCTTGATCATCATATTTATTTAAAATTAATGTTTAACCCCAGATGCAAATAGGTACATATGTGTGTAGGGTGGTATGTGTTAGTTAAAACAACACAAAACACGGTAAAAACGCGCATTCCATATTAGCCAACATTTCAACTTTAGGTGAATATGCATCTGAATATCCGATCTCTAGTGATGATGGAGCAGGAAGGTGGTCACATAAGTCGTTGACTAACCGAATTTGGACCCGTAAGATTGGTCTAGCAGATGAGTAGTTGGTAGAAAGACAGCGGGTATGGTGTTTGGTCTGAGAAATGACAAGGCTAGGCTTTGTCTTCCACTTAGCTCACCCAAGCACTAACACAAACCACTTTTTTGGACGGCAGCACGGTGCACTTGACTGTGTCTCGATTTGGGGTTCTGTAGAAGTTGACTACCTTGAGATATAAGTGCCGTGAAGACATATTTAGAAGATAAGCACGATCTCAACTTGTTGAGCACGATGGGTGGAACGTTACAGTTGGGCGGCAACAGGCGGAGTTAGTGAGTGGCGCGATTAGAGACGCACAGCGCACGATGCATCCGAGCAGGAGCGGGCGCGTATCGGAGAGCGCTGGGTTGGGCCTGCGCCGCGCCCGGCCCCCGGGCGGGGGTGTGCGGCTGGTGCGGGCCGGGGCTGCAAGCAAAGTGCGGGGCGCGGGGCGGTGCAGCTTGCGGGGCGCGGGGCGGGAAGCTGCACTGCACGCGGGGCGCGGGGTGCCTTCTCGGCGTCGTCAGTTCCCTCGCCGCTGTCGGACCCGCCGCCCGTCTCTTAACGCGCGATGGCCTACGACAATTTTACGGCGATGGCCAACGATAATTTTACGGTGACGGCCCACGACAACTTTACGGCGTCGACGTCGCCCGCGCCTCCCGTCTCATGTTTTGACAATGCAATAGAAATTCTGGCTTACGCGATGAACAGTTATTACACACCGGTGCTAGTCTTTCTAGGCTGCATCGGAAATATTATAAGTGTATACGTGTTTTACGCCAGCACGTTGCGGAGGCATTCCACAAGCTTGTACTTATCCGCATTAGCTATTTCCGACACCATATTTCTTCTGCAACTACTGCCGCCGTGGTTTAAATCGATGCAAATTACGAACCTATTCCACCAACCCGGATTTTGTCAGATCTTCGTCTACAGCACATACTCCTCATGCTGCTTAAGCGTGTGGCTCGTAGTGGCCTTTACAACTGAGCGGTTCGTGGCGGTATTGTACCCGCTGAGACGGAACAGAATGTGCACAATTGCGAGGGCAAAGACCGTCATTGGATTGCTGGTGGTGTTTGCGTTGCTAACGAATTTGCCCGTCAGCAAATATGCATCGCCATCGCGGAACGGCTGCAACATAGCCCTGGAGTACATGAAGGACGCGGCGTGGTTCAACCTGGCGGACACGGTGGTGTCGTTCTCGCTGCCGCTGGGCCTCATCGTGCTGCTGAACATCCGTATCACGTATCGCTTGTGGCGGCGCGAGTGTGACAGGCGCGTGCTGGAGGCGGCGCTGGCGGTGGGCCGCAATCCCACGCCACGCACCCTGCCACCGCTGCGCTCTCAGCACCGTGTCACCAGGATGCTGCTCATCGTGTCCACAGTCTTTGTGGTCCTGAACCTTCCGGCGTACACAATGCGGCTATTGGCTTATGCCTATAATATGGTGAGTATTCTAACGACAAAATGATGGTACTTTTCAGGATTACCTAGCAAACTGAGGGGAAGTGAGCTTCAAATGAACTGTCGAGCCCTAGCATCAGATAGGATGGCGATTTAGCAGGTTAGACCGGCTGGTGCTATCGTTGAATATCTTGAACATTCCAACGTTGTGATATACTTACTTACTTGAAGGTATACCCACAACTATTACCTAAACTATGTGATTGCTAATTCGGTCCCCGGTTTGGTTTAAACTTGAGCAAATTTGCAGAATTTTGTATCCACGTTAAGTTTTTTTTTTTATTTGCTAGTCGCAGGTAGGTACCTACTTTAAGCAAAATTAGCACCTAAATGGAGGCCAAAGTATCTACACACTTCTCTCCCTGACTCACACTAAGAGTAAGCCCATTTATCTCATATCAAGAACTATTCTGAGTTTATTTTCTGCTGGTACTACTGGATAGCTAGTCAGTGACCTCACACTGAACCAGTACACCCGATATTGACTTATATAAGCATTGTTTGAATTAAATATTTAAAAACTATAATATATTTTTTTTATCGCGTACATGCTACGTTAACCAAACTAAGCAATTTTGTTTTAATAATAATACTTAGATTAAATTAATCAAGACATACTGGACTTACAAACCAAGTTCATTCGAAAAACATAATAATGTTATTTTATTAAAACATTAAACAAATGATTTAATTCAATGAACATTTTATATTTAGTAGGATTTATTTTTTGAAACACTTAAGGGGAAGGTTTTTTTTTTTTGGATGGGAATTCATAAAATGCGGAGCGGGAGGGCGTGTCAGACTTTTACTGACTAAAACCCACCCGTGTTCCTTCAGTTGCCCATGTGCCAGGGTCACGGTATCTCTTTCGAACAATCACGCGACCCGAGGTTAAGGGGCCCTCCCCTAAACCTGCCGGGGGCGCTAAGGTGTTAAATTTATTTTTTTAGCATTTTTTAAATTTTTTTTTACTGAATGCCTAATATCTCAAGAATATTGTGTATAAATTTCAAGTCGATTGGAGTAAAATTGACGAAGTTATGAGTATTTTTATAACTACCCGACCCGAGCGCGCTATTGTTACGGCGGACGTTTCGCTCTCTATATAAAACTTAATCTTACCCCCAGTTCTATTTATTGAAATTTTAACGCAAGTACAAACGTGCTTAACATATAGAATAGTTGTCAGCGTAGAGTGTAAAATTTTGTGTAGCAGTAAATATTCTATCGAACAGACGAACACGCGCCTTCCTATTTTCGCGTTCGCATCATTTTAGCTCCGTTTTCATTAAGTTTTGTCATAAATTAGTACTAAAATGTCTAAAAAGTTAAACGATCTGCTATGCAATCAGCTGGTCCGAGATTATATCGACTTGGAAAAATTGTACCTCCGCAAAAACATAAAAGCGAAAGAATTTCAAGAAGTAGCGGGTCAGGCAGGATTAGTCGTAAACAGGAGCAAAAATATGTTTTAGACCTCATGGGTGATAGCAACATCCTTTATGGACCTGGAATTGATGATTCAGCTTTAAATCGTTTTCCCCACAACTCACGTTTTCAAAGTCGGTGCCCCTCATAACTACAAAACTACTGCACCGATTCTTTTGAAATTTTGAACACTGTTTCTCTACTTAGTTTACGAGGTAATGCTGGAGAGCTTTTTTAGAATTTGTTTATAATTTTTATTTTACAATAACAGATTAGCCGATTTTTTTCGCAAAAAATCGCGTTTTTCCCTTCAATGTGTTCCAAAAAACTGAAAAATTGAAATTTCAAAAAACCCTCCCAGCATTACCTGAGAAAAACTATTATCTAACGAATGAACTATTTTTTTAAAATTTCGGATGATCCAGCACCAAGTTATGAGGGGCACCGCAACTATATTTTTTTCCGAGACACGTCCGAATAATTGCTGTCATTGCCGTATTTTTTAATATTTCTTCGTGAAAATTTTATACAATATTCTTCGATTGTCATACTTTAATGTATTATTAGTTTCAATAAAGTGATTTTAACTGTGTCGTCACAAAAAGATCACAAAAACATGCCTTTTTTTGTACGAATTAACCTTACCCCCCCTTAATAAAAATAACATGCATACTTCTTAAAAATATCGACTACTATCTTTTTGCTAGCCATAAAATTAAATCCAGCATCAAGGAGAATCGTATGCGGGTCCAGTTCTCGGTCTCTTAGAGGACTTTAGTTTTGGTTTAAACCTACACACTGTCCTCGGTTTATAATTTTTCGTTAACATAGCATAAAACTATACTCTAGTTTCTGCTATCATAATTAATAACTAGTAAAAATATTCGAGAGATAGAACTGACAGTGTGATGATATGAATCAAAGACCAGCAGAGCACTTGTTTATAGATTTGCGTTTTCTTCCACTTTTTATTAGTTTGGTAGGTGATGACACTATTATAAATGCAGAACGGCACAGAACTTACTCAGTTTAATAATATCGAAATGATAAGGATAACTTGAGAACACAAACTCGGACTCAAAGCATTTCTTTGAATAAAAACAACTTCAGGCACTCTTGTCAGAGTCAGTAAGACGAATTCCAAAGCGTAGTAGGATCCTATGGAAAAGAACGGGCAAGAAGCACTAAAATGGTAAAAGTGGGGTAAGGTTGAGACAACGATACTCAATGAAGGACCCCCCCCCCCCCACACACACACAAAGGGTATAGCGAGATAAGCATGGCCAAATGGCCCCTTCTCTAGATCCTGGGACTTATATACGTTGTTTATTTGGTGAGTTGAACTGTGCAATAATATAGCGGTTTTACCCCTTTGTCATTAATATTTTTAAAGATAATCACAAAAGTAAAAAACCGGCCAAGTGCGAGTCGGACTCGCGCACCGAGGGTTCCGTACAAACCTGCAGGTCATCATCATCATAATTCGTCATCATCGTTTATGAAATGAAATGTTTTTTTTTTTAAATTTTTATATTTGTGTTGACTGAATAAAAGGTAAATTGTGGTTTACGATTTATGACGTATTAAAAAAAAACTACTTACTAGATCTCGTTCAAACCAATTTTCGTTGGTAGTTTTCATGGTAATGTACATCATATATTTTTTTTAGTTTTATCATTCCCTTATTTTAGAAGTTACGGGGGGGGGGGGGGGACACACATTTTACCACTTTGGAAGTGTCTCTCGCGCAAACTATTCAGTTTAGAAAAAAATGATATTAGAAACCTCAATTTCATTTTTAAAGACCTATCCATAGATACCCCACACGTAAGGGTTTGATTAAAATTTTTTTTTTTGTTTCAGTTCTATGTATGGGGAACCCCAAATATTATTGTTTTAAAAAAAAATGATATTAGAAACCTCAATATCATTTTTGAAGACCTATCCATAGATACCCCACACGTAAGGGTTTGATGAAAAAAAAAATTTTGAGTTTCAGTTCTATGTATGGGGAACCCCAAATATTATTGTTTTTTTTCTATTTTTGTGTGAAAATCTTAATGCGGTTTACTGAATACATCTACTTACCAAGTTTCAATAGCACAGCTCTTATAGTTTCGGAGAAAAGTGGCTGCGACATACTCGGACAGACAGACAGACAGACAGACAGACAGACAGACAGACAGACATGGCGAATCTATAAGGGTTCCGTTTTTTGCCATTTGGCAACGGAACCCTAAAAATGAGGGTTCGGGAAAAAAAAATTCACGGGATCCACTGGATCAAATCGAATGTGGTCAAATGGAATTTGTAGCAGGAAAAAAGTATTATAATATTTATTTTTTTGAGATTTTTCGAACAATAGAAAGTATTGAAAAAATTGGAGGTTTTAATAAGAAATGGTATTTCCCGCAGTTCTGTTAGAGTGACACCTCTATAAAAAATGTCAATAATTAAGTCATTAGCTTGTAACAAAGATTTTATGCCAATTGGATCTTCTAAGATTTGTTTCATGATCGTTGCATCATTTAAAGTTCCATAAAAAGGTCCTGCTATATCTACAATGTATTCATTTTTTGTACAAGTTGTGAATGGCTTGCATAAATGAACTTTTTTTGACCAGAGTAGGATTTTTTTTACATGTTCCGTGGGAGATATTGCGACATAAGTGTTATATATGTAAATTAAACGATATCCAGCTGTGTTCAATAGATTTTGAATGACAACTTTCATACTATTTTTATTTTCGAAGTGTTCGAGTGTTTTAATTTAAATGTGGATTAAATAATATGTAACTAGGTTTAATAAATAAATCTACAGTCGATCGAGGATTTTGCGATGCAGTCGATTACATAACAAATAAAGGATGTATTGCACTTATGCCCACGTTCAACGGTAAAAGAGATCAATTATTTTTAAATGTCGCAGTATCATGCTGAGATAGTCCTTTGGCCTCGCACAGGAGTTTCTGTTTTTGTTTTCTTTAAAATTTTGTTTTTTATTTGTTTCTTTTGTTTATAATTGATTTTTTATTTTATTAAGTATACTTTTTTGTATAGTTTCTGTGCGTGTCCCAATAAATACTTTTTCTTTCTTTCTTTAATTAACAACGGAAGAAGCGAATTTATCAAGACAAATAAGAAAATTACGTTGGGTGGTCGAGGCAGTCCATGGTATGATAGTTCAGAAAAATCGTCTATTGCATCATGGTTTAGATAACAAAATGCTCCCTCAAGTAAATATATTGTGTATAATAGTTGGATTTTTACACAATAGAATATATGGATATAGAAGACTAAGGGTGCAAACATAAAGATACAGGATTTCCGGTCCCTATATGTCGTTACGGGTCCGTACACACAGGTACCGGTACCACATATATAAACAGGTAAATCTGTTCGAAGTGACCATTATGTCTTCGAGTTCGTCAGACGATGATTCTTTTCTCCTCGAAAGTGTTCATTATAAATGTAAAAAAGGGCAGTCGGTGTTTCTAATATTAACTGTAAAAGAAAGAAGTGTGGATCATATTATCAATTATTTCTACAAGATATAAAGTTCGATAAATCCAAGGCTCATGATTACACTAGGATGGCACCAGAAACATTCAAAGAATCGTATAAAGAAAAAAAACCGGCCAAGTGCGAGTCGGACTCGCGCACCGAGGGAACCCTCGGTACCCCACCCTCGTACCTGACCTGAGTATTTGATAAGAATTTCAATTCAATACCTCTACGCGTTCATGAGGAAAGGGGTAGTACCTTTAAAATTATTAAAAATATTTTTATTATATGATGTAACTAAAAATTTACGATATTCGCAGTTATTCCTTTATTTGTGCTATAAGACGTTGCTTCGTACCGAATTACAAAATTGTAGATCGACTGGAAGTATCCTTTAGGTTTTGATTCCCTTGCGAGTTTCGAAAATTTGCGGAAATTTGCGGCTTATACGGTTATTATCTTTTGATTGCGTGAGCTTAGAAATTTGATTTTTTCACAGCTCCAAGGGACAGTAGACTTGAGTATTTGATATAAATTTCAGCTTGTTACCTCCACGCGTTCCTGAGAAAAAGGGTCTTGACAGTCGGACGGACGGACGGACGAACGGACAACAAAGTGATCCTATTAGGGTTTCGCTTTTTCCTTTTGAGGTGCGGACCTAAAAATAAACAAATCTTCTTCCAACATTTATGACGTTTCTGTTGCTGTGTAATTTATATCTTTTGTCCCACAAAGGTGGTTTAGCAAATACCAAAGCTATAAAAACATCGCAATCCACATCCATTTTTATAACGACAGAAGAGGACACGATTAAAATGACTAAACCTAAGGAATGTGATTTTTTTACACGAAATATCCCCCCC
The DNA here is from genome assembly GCA_947507805.1 of Aporophyla nigra. Classification (NCBI taxonomy): domain Eukaryota; kingdom Metazoa; phylum Arthropoda; class Insecta; order Lepidoptera; family Noctuidae; genus Aporophyla; species Aporophyla nigra. Next base: position 1,637,427 of record OX382291.1, on the reverse strand, counting down.
TCGCTTTTACTCCTTTTCTTCGCGCTCTCTTTCGATAAACCGACATGACAATTATGATGAGATACGACCAGTCTCAGGAAATCAGTGTCATGGTATTCGATATTCCAATGTCTGTAGGTAACTAATATGTTTAGCGACAAGTATTTTGTTGGGAAGATTTTTTTGATCATTGAAATCCCTCCATTATTGTAACTCCATTTTCAGCTTTACGTAACGAGCTCGAGAAAATGATCGAGCACCGATAACCTTATATAGGCGAAGTGAACCCCGGATTATCGTTTGTCCATTCATATAATGAGTACCTTTATCGGTGTATACAGAAAGCCTTAACCATTAAGACCGAGCAAAGTATCCTCAATGAGTTTCCATTTCGCCTCGAAAGGGGTGGGTTTTATTTTGTATAAGAATACAGAGAGAGGGTAGGAGGGGGAAGTCGATTTTTATAAAGAAACTCAGGACTTAAGATATAGTAGGATGTAAGAGCGAGAAAATCAAGCTCGATAATGTTAGCACCCCGTTTAGGTTCGATTCGATTTTCGGAAATAAGAGTTTTATTTTATTTTAAGAGTTCGAAACTTTGTTGATGATAGCATTTTTTGGGTCTAGTCTCGAATAGGTAAACTTGTCTTTGATTGTATTAGGCGTGTTCGGACAGTTTTTTAGTTCTGAATGTTCTAACATACATATAAATTTATTTTAAAGGTGCTAGTGGGGTGCACTTGCAGCCCGTGTTTAGCCAATATTTTGTTAATATTTCAACGCAAACGTACTGTTTATCATCAGCCCATGCCAATGTTGTATTTATTGCATGCTCCGGCGGGGCGAGCACGGCCTGCCGTGATACGCTTGAGTCACACATTTTTATCACAGTTTGGGAGCAAACACCGTGAACAAATGTGACTCAAGCGTATCACAGATACCGTGCTCGTCCCGCAGCTTGGCGCAGAATTCCGAAAGTTCTATTTGATAGAAAATGATGAAGTACATTTTCTGCAGTGTATTGCTTCTCACTTAGAACTTATGATTGCTCACTTTTGAACAAAATATTTTATTTCGTTGGTGACAGTCCTAACATAACCAAACCCAAATGATCCACTAACAACGCTCGGCTGTCGCTGCCGCAGCATGTTCGCTACGCGCGCTGGGCGTAGCGGTTTCATGGTCACGGTTCTAACCTAACCAAACCCAAATGATCCCCTAACAATAAAGTGTATCCGGCGCTCGGCGGCCGCTGCCGCGTAATTGGGTGTGCCCCTAATCAACACCGAGCTACTGTGCCTTGTGCTATGGTTATACATGTAATTCTCTCCACATAGGTTATAAAGAAGAGACGATCATAAAGCGCTTTCCTGCGTACCTTTGACAACGAGAGACGGCAGAGATGATGCCTTACTCTCAAGCGGATGCTCAGCTAGCCACAGCACATACACTGCTGGTCAAAAGTTTGAGAACACTAATACAAACTTATGTAATTAGTAAATATTAAAAAAAAAAAATGTTGATAAAATGTAATTCTATGTATATTGTATACCTATAGAGATTATGTGGGAAGAGTTTGACCAAACCTTGGGGAAAAATTTTCTTTAGAACATTATATTCGTTAAGATTTCATGATTTTTTATTTTAAATCTTGTGTGTAACATGAAAATAAAACCTGTTATTCATAAAGTTTTAAATATGTTTTATAGTGGTCTAAAACTATTGACTGGTAGAGTTCATAAATATTATAGTAGGTATAATCCGGCCACTGAGATAATGCGTGCCCGACAACTGTCTGTTGGAAACGATTAAGTGCTAATAAAGTTAAAATTATTAAAGTTTAAAAACGTGCTGCTTCGCTAGGTAGAATGTCAGACTATTTGGGGGTTTTAGACGATCTTCTAAACCCACAACAACTATTTTTTATCCGAATATGCCTAAAAATACTACTTTGAATTCAGTATTAAAGCAAAAGAACGCGTAATTAGCGGGGCTTCGTCATTAGGGGACCTCCTACATGCACAGAACATAGGGCCGGAATAGATCATGCACACTTTTTCTTTTGTCCTGAAAGAGAAACTTGTCGTAGCTATACTGTTGCAAAGGCCTATATTAACAGACAGAAGTCAGAAACGCATTCCTATATTATGATGGTGTATGAAGCAAAGTTACTTGTCGTGTCTGCGTGTGCACTAAGTTTTGCTAGCAAAATTATTACAATAGACTCCGACATAAAGTGTTGAAGATTCTTATTGACCTTTTCAAGATACGTTTTATACTTTAGGCATGTGTATTCTGAAGGGGTCTGTTAGGACCGATGCCTGTCAGGGTCACGAGATTGTTCGAAAGAGATACCGTGACCCTGGCACATGGGCAACTGAAGGAACACGGGTGGGTTTTAGTCAGTAAAAGTCTGAGTAAAAGCCTCCCGCTCTGCCCAGAGCGGGAGAAGTCATATGATGACTACCCATCCAAAAAAAAAAAGGCATGTGTATTGCGAGAGTGGACGGGATAAGCTTGGAAATTTAGGGCACTTAGGGTAAAAATCCGGGAAAGCAGCCTTTTCAAGCTTTATTTCGCCTTACAGATATTGCCGTAAATTTCTGTAGGTACAATTAGTACACTCGATTCCTTAATATCTTGTTGTTAATGACGCAAATTATTTAAATAATAGCTTCACGGGAAGCCAAACTAGACACAACCGTTTCTACCACCGCCACAGACGTGTATATTCTATGTATTAAAAAAATGAAAGCCACTTTTGGCCGTCAAAGTTTACATTAAAAGAGTTTCGTATGGAAAATACTGGACAAGAAACTCCACCGTTACTCTTTTAAATATGTTTCACAATATTTTAGATACAAACATTAAATAATTATATGTGAAAACAATGCCCCTACTTTTAAATATAATAAACCGCACCTAAATCGGTTCACCCGCTTAAGAGGTACGGTGCCACACACAAACACACACTCAGCGAGCAAACTTATAACACCCTTCATTTTGCATCGGGGTACTAGTTGAAGAAACTATGAAAAACTCTGGATTTTCATAAAGCAAACGATAGTTAGATGTTTATTAAAGTTATCGTTCGTTTCTGGATCACTGTATCAAAATTTAATTGGCAAGTTTTATTGTAAATGTGTTATTTATTGGGGGGGGGGGGGGGGGGTTGACTGGTTTTTCAATAGTCAACTATTCACTGGTCTGCATATCCAAAACACATCATGAACATCAACCACTGACAGCTCTCAAAATTAAAATCTTCGCTTAAGGGCAGACTACGGGATGTTTAGATTCAGTTGTTCTTACATTTCTTATGATCATCTCAGAGCAACCATTGATAAGACATAATAAGAATGAGGTTTTTTTCGTGTCGGACAAACGAATTACAATTTAAATTCGCGCTATTTCAGAAATACTTAAATTGTCGAATTGTTGAACCACGTGTAATAACTAATCTAACCAATACAGGATAGTATACACACATAGATACGGGCTCCTTTTGCAGTTGTACTGAATACGATTATGGATAGTAACAGTTTGGAAACTTGCCAATAGATAAGCCCGGTCGCAAAGGGTGCTCCACCTGTTGCTACCAACCGCCGTCTTTTCTACGTCTTATAAGGGTACCCACCCTTATAAGACGTAGAAAAGACGGAGAGGGTGGTAGGTGGGTACTTGCCCCGGTCCGCACTTTCGTCGGGTACGAAAGTGCGGACCGGGGCAAGCACCATCCACATAACAGTAGAAACTATGTTTTTTCCGACGCAAACATCACTTGAGTTGCGAAACTCATACATTACCTTCTCTAAACAACTAAAGTATACATATTTGATTCGGCCTTAAATCAGTATAAAAAGTTTCCACTTTTAGCGTATTCTTAGGGTTTCTGACTAAAATGGCAACATGAAACGCTTATGATTCGACTTGTGTATGCTCATCCGTATGTTACTTGTGTATGCTCATCCGTATGTTACTTGTGTATGCTCATCCGTATGTTACTTGTGTATGCTCATCCGTATGTTACTTGTGTATGCTCATCCGTATGTTACTTGTGTATGCTCATCCGTATGTTACTTGTGTATGCTCATCCGTATGTTACTTGTGTATGCTCATCCGTATGTTACTTGTGTATGCTCATCCGTATGTTACTTGTGTATGCTCATTCGTATGTTACTTGTGTATGCTCATCTGTATGTTACTTGTGTATGCTCATCCGTATGTTACTTGTGTATGCTCATCCGTATGTTACTTGTGTATGCTCATCCGTATGTTACTTGTGTATGCTCATCCGTATGTTACTTGTGTATGCTCATCCGTATGTTACTTGTCTATGCTCATCCGTATGTTACTTGTGTATGCTCATTCGTATGTTACTTGTGTATGCTCGTCCGTATGTTACTTGTGTATGCTCATCCGTATGTTACTTGTGTATGCTCATCCGTATGTTACTTGTGTATGCTCATCCGTATGTTACTTGTGTATGCTCATCCGTATGTTACTTGTGTATGCTCATCCGTATGTTACTTGTGTATGCTCATCTGTACGTTACTCCTGCTATTTCAGGAACTGCTAATAAATTATATTAACTTGAGTAGGTAGTCAATACTAGGTACTTCACTACATTATTATAAATAAAGTCGCTTCCCGCTGTCTGTGCCTGTAGATCTTTAAAACTACGCAACGGATTTTGATACGTTTTTTTTTAAAATAGATAGAGTGATTCAAGAGTAAGGTTTATATGTATAATATGCGGGCGAAGCCGCTGGCAAAAGCTAGTACCCAATAAAATCGTAGCGAAGTAAAAACTGTATTTGCATTGAACATGTTTGAGAAAAAGGACAGCTGACCAAAAACTTACAAGTATGAAAATAGAGTGTAATAACAGTGGTCAGCGTCACAGTTTCACATACACTGTTAACATTAGCAACTTGGTGTGCGAACCCATAAAATTTCCCCTACATACTCGTACATCTCTGAACGTGCTTCAGGAAGTTTTCACTTCAAAAAGTAGTGTTTGCGAAGGTCTGGAAACGTTTAGAATATATAGTTCTGAGTGTATAGTCTGAATATATAGTTTTTCGATACATTTATTTAATCTGCGACCCATTCAGCAGAGCATACATAAAATTCTTATTAAAAAAAACTGGCCAAATACGTGAAGCACAATGAACGTAAAACATATTCTCGCATACATTCCAACTGCAAATCAAAGTTCGTGCTTACGAACTTACATTGGCAGTTGGATTGTTAAAATTATCAATAATGTGCGTACACATGACTACAGGTCAAGCTATACATTTCCAGTTTAAGCTGACCTCGCATTGTATAGAGTTTTCGTACAGTGAGATGCCAGCTTATACTGGAAATGTATAGTTTGATGTGTGGTTGTGCGTACATTAATAAGTGTTGGAAATAAATGTTGCATAGTTAGTGGTAGGTATACGTGTCACCAACCCGCCACCCAAGAGTGGCGCTCATGGCAACCCCCCCCCCCCTGCCCCCCCCCCCCAAATTGGGGGACGCCTATATCCAGCAGTGGACGTCTTTCAGCTGAAATGATGAACACTTGCGTGAAGTCGATTTAGGAAGTGGCAGCAGTGAACGGCTATCACTTGTCAGTTGTTATTTATGAGGTTTGTGAACATCAATGTTACAATCTGTTCACACTCATCTTACCTCTGACAGCAGTACCTCAATAGCAACCTTATTGTACCTGAGGCCATTTTCAACTATTCGAAATTGCGGATTAATTAATACCGAACCCAGAAATATAGACCTGTATTACAAAATACGTCGAAATAATACAACAGCACGGCTTCCGAATGAGTTATCATATTGCACGAAAATACCTATAACATATTAATATGATATGTATGATAGTATTACATTTTATTTAACGCACCGATTCCACGGAAAAAATACCGATACGTAATATGCTTGTAGCGGGAATGCATACGTGTAACTCGTTGAATGTGTAGCTTTTCGATGTTAAGAGTAGTTAACATCGAATTTTCTTTATTAAGTACATGTGAGTTTAATATGAATGTATTATAGTATAGGTACACATAAACCTTTATGATTCAGAACTCAAACTATTTAACTGATTATGATTGATTAAACTCTCTAAATGATGGTAGAAACCAAAATTGCATCAAAGCCCATTCCGTAGTTTATAAGAATAAGTCGTTCACACAGATGGACACAAAGAGATACTTTCATTTACTAATATTATAAAGCTGACGAGTTTCTTTGTTTGACTGAACGCGCTAATCTCAGGAACTACTGGTCCGAATTGTTTTTTTTTTGTGTTGGGTAGCCTATTTATCGAGGAAGGCTACAGGCTATATAACATCATGCTACAACTAAGAGAAGCACAGCAGTAATGAAAAATGTTGCGAAAACGGGGAAAATCGCACGGGTAGGCGATTCGGCGCGACGGGAAGGGTCGGCGGAACAAGAAATTAAACGCGGACGAAGTCGCGGGCAGAAGCTAGTTTATAATAACATTAGTAACAAATTATTATTATGAATGGATAGAGATAGATAGCTAGAATACTCTTGATGATGTAAACAATCAAAATAAATGAAGAAATTTTATAAGGGGGACACAAAAAGCGATCGTTTAAGATCAAATTCCAAATATTTCTTTTCATATACACCTACATTATGAAACTTCAGAAGCTGGGCAACAAGACAACCTTAATCTATACATCTATACAAATAAATAAAATTGGAGTGTCTGTTTTTAATATTAAAATAACCGCTTTTTACTAAGTGTATATGGATGTATACACGGTACATACACCAAAACAACATTATTAAAAAAAATTGTGTCTGTCTGTCTAACTGTTTGTTCCGGCTAATCTCTGAAATGGCTGGACCGCTTTTGACGGGACTTTCACTGGCAGTAGCTGATGTTACAAGGAGTAACTTAGGCTACTTTTACTTTAGAAAAAAAAATATCACGAAAAGAAAAACGAACAAAAAACTTTTTTGTTAGTCGCGAACCTATATTACTTGGATTAATGCATTCTTAATACATTAACGACGGTAATACGTCCTCTTGCGATAATTTCCGAAATCCACGCGGGCGAAGCCGCGGGCAAAAGCTAGTACATATATAAATGTGGCATTTCAGTTACTGATTGAACATCCTACACTAAATGCTACACAAGCGATCCGTTACGTACATATTATGCAATGTAGATCGCACGCTTATTGCATAGTTTGTTAATTGGCGTGCTACAATTTCATAAACAAATCTTAACATAAGCCATTATAATTTACAAAATTCAGTTCATTTTTAGAACCTAGGTTTAAACTTTACAACATTAAAGTAAAAATAAAAACAAAATTATTCCATCCTCCTAGTCCCAATTACAAAAACTGACGTCAAACCCGAGGCTAAGTTATCAATTTAAGCTCTAAAAGTGTACTTTAAACTGTGTGTGCAATTTTGCGCTCGGCTTTTCCACGAAAGTGATTGAGCGTGAAGTACGTCTGTACGTGGAAATATTTCATGCGAGAGCCCGAGAAGGTTTTCCTTTAGTGAAGGCTTATTGGATTTTTTTATGAAAGGTTCGAATCTATATACATAAAATGAGGCACTGACCAACTGTAGAATTAGATATATCAAAGCACAGCCCGAACCGCTGGACCTAGAAACCTAAAATTTTGCACATAGATGCCGCCGCCGGTAGAGAACACGGTATTAGTCGTTCTTTCGCTTGAATCTTCCGATTTCGTAATACACCGTGGCCCGTAAGATCACGTATTCTTTTTAATCAGATTTTTTTCTATTACATTTTCTCTAGATACATTTTGAAGAGCCTGTAGTATCTGTTGCGGTTGCGTGGCCCAAAAAGAGATCATCAAAGAAGAAGGAATTTATCGCAAGAAGATCACGACGTAATCTCGCGACTGCAACTTGTCGAAATGAATAAAAAGGAGGGAAGAACCTTCCGGACACAATACAACCGCGGCCAGCTTTAAAGACGTACGAACTGTTAGTACAGGTACGTCTATCACGTGTCTCCCTGAAGACGGAGTTGTACTTACTGTCCGTGTGTCTTGCTGCACGTCACTGGAGGACATGGTGCATCAAAACATATGGACTTTCGAAGGTCGACAAGCGGAGAAGTGGATCTGCGACACAACACAGAAATAAAAACTTTTTTACAAAAAAAAAAAACAACCGACTTCCTTAAAAACACTACAAAGTGAAAAATAACTTTAATTTCGGTAGTCGGTGTCTTAGGATCTGTATTTATGGTTTTTGCCACCGACTTCCGAAATTAAAGTTATTTTTCACTTTGTAGTGTTTTTAAGGAAGTCGGTTGTTTTTTTTTTGTAAAAAAGTTTTTATTTTTAAATTTTTAGTTGTGGTATTCACCCTGCACTAATTCCAAACAAACAATGCATATTTATGCGATAGCAGAAATCGCGGTTGATTTCCTGTCATTTTAAAGAGTTCCGGTGTCTGTCTCCCGAACTCATCATCAGATCCATATGAAAATTATATGGGACCATTTCGGAATGAACCCCTTTCGAACAAAAAAAGAATTTTATAAATCCGTCTATATATGACGGAGTTATGGCCGAACATACATAAAAAAAAAACATATAAACATCCGAATTGAGAACCTCCTCCTTTTTGAAGTCGGTTAAAAATATAATAAATGGCCAGGCCAAAATGATTAAGGCTGCTTTTTTTTTTATTAAGCAGACAGTAGAGTGGGTAAGAGCCCACTCTAGTGTCTGCTGAGGAATCAATTCTCGATGTCAACGAGTATGTCTATCTAGGACAAGATATCTTCTAACTCCTGATCGATAAGGAGTTGTACCTTCCATCATCAGCTCAACGGAATATAAGAATACAAGTAACGGTCTAAACGTGCCTATAATTTTCAAAGAATTATCCCCTAACCTTCTAACCTTTCACTGTAAGTTCCTATATGTACTGTTCACCGATGAGGAGTTCCATGCGGTATCTTCGAAGACTATAATTAGTTCACCACGGATGGATAGATAGAACCAGCAATTATTTTTAACCGACTTCAAAAAGGAGGAGGTTATCAATTCGGATGTTTATATGTTTTTTTTTTTTTATTTTTTTTTTTATGTATGTTCGGCCATAACTCCGTCATATATAGACGGATTTGCAAAATTCTTTTTTTGTTCGAAAGGGGTTTATTCCGAAATGGTCCCATATAATTTTCATATAGATCTGATGATGAGTTCGGGAGACAGACACCGGAACTCTTTAAAAAATGACAGGAAATCAACCGCGATTTCTGCTATCGCATAAATATGCATTGTTTGTTTGGAATTAGTGCAGGGTGAATACCACAACTAAAAATTTAAAAATTTATTGATTTTTAGTACAATATCCAAATCACATTACGTGTACTGTTTGTTTTTGAGGAGTTCCTTCGTTTATCTCCCAAAGTATACATCAAATCTTCACAAAATTAATATGGGACCACCTCAGGAGTATACCCTTACGAATAAAAAAAGAATTTTCAAAATCGGTTGACAATTGGCGGAGAAATCGGTGAACATACATAAAAAAAAAAATACATACAGTCGAACATATAACCTCCTCCTTTTTTTGAAGTCGGTTAATGAAGTTGCATGTGGTGTGAGGTTGTTGGTGGGTCAATCCCTGTTATGTAATTGTTCCATAAACTACTATTATAACATCATTCTAAATGTGTCATATTTGTTAACCGACTTCAAAAAGGAGGAGGTTATCAATTCGGATGTTTATATGTTTTTTTTTTTTTTTATGTATGTTCGGCCATAACTCCGTCATATATAGACGGATTTGTAAAATTCTTTTTTTGTTAGAAAGGGGTTTATTCCGAAATGGTCCCATATAATTTTCATATAGATCTGATGATGAGTTCGGGAGACAGACACCGGGACTCTTTAAAAAATGACAGGAAATCAACCGCGATTTCTGCTATCGCATAAATATGCATTGTTTGTTTGGAATTAGTGCAGGGTGAATACCACAACTAAAAATTTAAAAATAAAAACTTTTTTGCAAAAAAAAAACAACCGACTTCCTTAAAAACACTACAACGTGAAAAATAACTTTAATTTCGGAAGTCGGTGGCAAAAAAACCATAAATACAGATCCTAAGACACCGACTACCGAAATTGAAGTTATTTTTCACTTTGTAGTGTTTTTAAGGAAGTCGGTTGTTTTTTTTTTGCAAAAAAGTTTTTATTTAAAATATTATTAATTATGAAATGCTATTTATTATTCTGTGAATTACTTTCTTAATGATACTGACATAGGTAATAATTTAACGTAACGTTTTGACATACTTATTATGACAATGTTTCTATTTATTCATCTCTATGTAACATCTTATTTACTGTACCTGCAATTTATGAAAATAATCTTTCAGTCTTCTTCTTCTTTTAACCATACTTTACAGATTTGAGTTCCTTACTTTTTAATGTTAAGTATTATTTAGAACTATTTCTTTCTGCCCGCGACATCATCCGCGTCTTTCTTGCGCCCCCAACCCACCCCGACCCATCGAATCGCCTGCCCGTGCGAGTTCTTCGTATTCGTTCTTTTTCTTTTTCTGAGCTCCTAAGGGTCCCTGCACGATGTTACATAGTCTTTCACGATAAATGGGCTATCCAATACTAAAAGCATTTTTTTTTCGATTCGAACCGGTAATTCCTGAGATTAGTGCGTTCAGCTTTATAATATTGTAGTATAGATTATAATGTTATAATTATATTAAGTATAATATATATTATTACATATAGTATATTACAGTATATATAGTATAGGAGACTGTATATTATATTAATAGTACAGATATTTATGTTTAGCGTTATATTTATTCAGTGATTTGGGTTGGTGTGCGCGCGTTTTCAAATTCACTCGTAATCGTTATTCTTATTGGTGACCACGAAAACCATGACAATAAACCGCCATGACCATACAAAATAATTTATAATTTTGGTATTGCTGATACCGAATAAGATAACATACTCGATTTTAAGATGGCGCTTATTTAGTAAATAAGATTGTAAATCAATTGTCATAAACATCAACCACATGTCGACTGTGAACTCTACTAATTAAAACTAAGAAAAAAAAAATGGGAACCCTTAATGTTGTATTGTCCGTCTGTTCGTGTTCCATACAGCTATATTACTCGGAAAGGTACCTATCTATACTAATATAATCAAGCTGAAGAGTTTGTTTGGTTGAACGCGCTAGGTAATAGGTAGAACGGGCTGGTGTCCGCAACTCCACGTCTGAGCGCGTATTTTGCGGGTTGAACGCGCTAATATACAATTTGTTTAATTTAATATGCGATTTTTCTTGCATCTTCCTTGACATTAAAATGTCAATCAAAATTTAACAACTAAACTCTTATTCAATCGTCAATCGTTAGTTGAAAGTAATATCGTTAGTTTCAGTTTTTAATCGTCAATCAAACTAAATTATTAACAAAACTAGCTCTCCATTTTAATGACAGGTTAAATTTTACAACGCAGGTTGGTTATATCTTTCATCGGAAAATGAACCATTGAGCAATACAATTTATGAGAACACGGTATTAATCTCTCTGTCGCGTAAATCTTCCGATTTCGCAATATTTTTTTTAATCCGATTGTTTTTTCCTTTACTCTAGAAAATTTTTGAAGAGCTTGTGGTATCTGTTGCGGTTGCGTTGCCCTAAAAAGAGGCCATCAAAAAAGAAATGAGGAATTTATTGCCAGAAGATCATGACGTGATCGGTCGACTGCAACCAGCTGCATTTTCAACCGTTGATGCTATCCAGTCAAAATTAATTAAAAGGAGGGAGAAACCTTGCGGACACAATAAAACTGTGGCCAGCTTTAAAGACGTACGAACTGGGAGGAGCGTGTACGTGAAGGCAGAGCTGTGCTTACAATTCGTGCGTCTTGTTTGTGCAGTGCACCTCGGTGTAGTACTTACATCCATATCAAAACAAATCGACTTTCGAGGGTCAACACGCGGAGGAGTGGATCTATGACACTACAAAGAGAGAGAAAAGGAGAAAGAGATGAAGTATGCATGTGGTGTGAGGTTGTTGTTGGGTCAACCCCTGAATCCAGATATACATTGTTTCATAAAACAATCTTTGTAAACGCGTCATATTCGTAGTAGCTTTTGCCCGTTTTTGCCTATTAGTATTTTATGGGATTATTACTCAAATATCGTTTTAAATACGTGAAATGGTCCTTGAGATAGGCAAAAAAAAAAACCTAATTACGGTGCTTAGGAGATTTGACGGATTGCGTTAGGTATAATATTCACAAAATCAAATTAGGGTGTCGTGAGTCGTCATTATTGGGTCCAAAAGGGCCCAATACCAAAACAGCGGTGGTTCGTGTCTTCGGGTCCAATCGGGCCGGTTCCGAACTATACGGTTAAGGTAACTAAGAAAACGAAAAGTAAAAAGAGTTTAAAGGATTCGGTCAGATTGTTAGAATAAAAGTTGAAAATCAATTGCCAACTTGTAGTTCAACGTTGTAAAGGCACTAAAGTTCCCAACTGAACTTCAGACACAAAGTATAACCTGTTTACGTGCTTGTTTTTACACTATTGAGGATTCTTATGAAAATATACAATGTTTAATATAATATGTGGTTTTTCTTGCATCTTCCTTAACATTAAAATTTCAATCAAATTAAAACAAAACTTATTCAATTGTGAATTGTTATTTAAAAATAACATCGTTAGTTTCAGTTTTCTATCGTTAATCAAACAAATTTTCTGCCAAAACTAGCTCTCCATTTTAATTAAAGGTTAAATTTTATAACGCAGGTTAGTTTAATATGGTGCTCTGGATTATGTCTTTCATCGGAAAACGAACCAAAGAGCAATACAATATACGAGAACACGGTATTAGTCTCTCTGTTGCGTAAATCTTCCGATTTCGCAATATGGCGTGCCCATAATATCGCGTTTTATTTTTCTCTGGAGATATTTTGAAGAGCCTGCAGTATCTGTTGCGGTTATGTGACCCTAAAAGAGACCATGAAAGAAGAAATGGAGAATTTATCGCCAGCAGTTCACGACGTGATCGGTCGACTGCAACCTAGCTGCACCTACAACCGTTTATGCATTCCGGTCGAAACTGCGGCCAAAGACATACGAACCGAGAGGACAGACCCGCCTATCATGTGTGTACCTGAAGGCGGACCTGTTCTTACGATTCGGGCGTCTTGCTTGCATCACTGCACGTCGTTGGAGGACATCGTGCATTGAGATCGAAACAAATGGACTTTCGAAGATCGACACGCGGAAGAGTGGCTTTGCAAAACTACAGAGAGAGAGAGAGAGAGAGAGAGAGAGAGAGAGAGAGAAGAGAGAGATGAAGTTGTATGTGGTGTAAGGTTGTTGGTTGGTCAACCTTGGATATGGAACTGTTCCATAAACTATTATTAAAACATCGTTCTAAACATCGTCATCGTTCTTTCAATCCTAAAATCTACTTAACCGGTTATCTATCTTTGCTGCGCAACTAAACTTATGAAATGCCAAAATAAAATAAAAATCTTTATTAGTCTGATCACGTTTTCTATTGTTGCAGAGTTCCGGTGAGTACAGCGGCCGATGGGCAGCGCTGCAGCAGCTGGCGCTGATGTTCTTCAACACCAACTTCGGCATCAATTTCATCCTGTACTGCCTGACGGGACAGAACTTCCGACGCGAGCTGTGCCACTCCGTGCCGTGCCTGCGCCGGCGCCCGTGTCCCGCTGATGACATGCATCTGGTCTGCCGGAACGCTGGCAGAACTGGCAGTGGCACCAGTAAGTGTCTAACTTCCTCAGTATAACTCTGTACAAGGATGTGTTGGCATGTGGCCAAAAACGAATCCAACGCCTCCATCTTGTTTTTTCATTACATTTTTTGCGACAATTTCACAAAATGATCAACCACTCCCCCTGTCAACGTCATTAAGGCGCCAAAACATCCTTTTAGCAGTTTGTTAGCGAGTACTAAGTGGTTTTAATACAGAATACCAAAGCGGGTCGCCAAGGTAGAAGTACTGAAAGAGAAAAGAACATAATGTGTACTTACATCCGATTTTATTTTTTTGACATAAGTACGCAAATAGCTAATTTCTATTAGTTGTTCGAAATCCGAACAGTATGCGCTCGCTGCCACTGCAAAAAGGCTCATATATATATATAAATATATATATATATATGTACTATGTAGTGGTCCAATATCTATAGCAGTAAAATCCTCTTCAAAAATTCGCTGTATACACAATTTGTACTAAAGAAATCGGCTTACAGCTGGGGAAATATTGTTTTTCTACGAAAATTAATGTTAAAATTTCTCAAACCAGCTGCAATGCGGAACTATTTCCTGGTATCAAGTATAAGGGCTAGCGCGCACTGCGGTGGAAAAAACGCACGTTTTGAAAAATAAATAGAGTTTACCAAGCAGTTTAGGCGCCGCTCAAGACGGCCTTAGTGCCTATTAATATCGGACGTATCTAAAAACAAATTCGGATAGTACTGATTGGTCGTTTTCTCGGTGCGTTTCTTTCTCTGCAGTGCGAGATACTTCATATATCTTTATACGATACAAAATATAGCGAGATCGTCACAAGTTTGCAGCGGTAGCACCAATGTGAATCAACTGCATGCGTGTTATTATTTTTGTTCATTGCCGTGCGCGCACTTCTATGACATGTTATGCGGTTTATGCGGATTATTATTATTACACAGATTATGCGGTAAAAAAACGCGCGGCCGTGCGCGCTAGGCTTTAGTTAATTCAACAAAATGCCGGGTTCGTTTTCGATCGTATTCATGTTTTCAGTGCGATACGATTGGCATTTGTTAATTAGTGTTTTATTCGTTTCAGCTAATAATTAAAATGTCAGATTCCGACAAACTTTTATCACATATACGAGCATATGCTATGCCCGAGCTGGAGTAGTAAGGATTACTATCATCATTATTTCATTAAAAAAGGGATAGGACTATTAATTATTTGTAGCTGTATCTCTTTTCCCTAAAAGTAATATCAATTTCGTTTACCGCGTAATTAATGAACTTGTTTGCACGTTTGAACTAGTTCCGTTTTTGGATAAATCGACAAACGAGTCAGTTACGATGTTGGTATATGATACACTTTACGGGCCTATTATGAAGTAAAGTGACTATGTTAGGTTATCTGGAGGCGGGTAATATTCAAAGATCGGTCGGTCCAAAAATATTACATGTTCTGTAGCTTAAAAGTAATTCATAGTAGAGGTCTATTTCTGTACGGTACTACTACAATAACTAAGTAAGACGCGACAGACTGACCTAGACGAGTTTTCCAAGATATTTTCATCAATACGCCGCCGATTGTAATCCCGAAGGCGGAAATGTATCAGTAAAGCCGAGCAAGTAATTGTAAGCCTGCAACTTTTATAACACGGAGCAAGGTTTGAGAAGATGTAGTGACAAAAATTGAAAAAAGTATGCTTAGATGGTTTGGTCATGTTGAGAGGATGAATGAAGGTCGGCTCACAAAAGGTATTTACAAGGCAGATGTGAGTGGAAACACCGGGAGGGGACGCCCTAGGAGGACATATAGGGACCTTATTGGTGATGTTCTTCAGAATGGTCAGGTGCGTAGTACTCGCAACCGGCGTGTGTGTATGACCAATTGTATGAACCTAAACGAGGCAAAAGAAGTGTGTAGAGATCGTAGCAGGTGGCGTTCCGTGGTTTCTGCCTACCCCCATTGGGAAAAAGGCGTGATTCTATGTATGTATGTATGTATGTTTGAGAATTTGCTACTACATTTATGGAGAAGACTTGATCTAACAAGCCATACAAACGATCTTAACAAAATCTATTACGTACAAAGTCCCCACAGCATATTAACAGATCATTCACACTGTCTGAAATCGTTATTTCCGATTCTCCATTCATGACAGGGCGCAACGCCAAACTAGCAAACGTAATTCGTGGAGAAACAAGAATTGGATTGTACCATTTTTGGTTGAAACATTAAGATATCCTTCTTTATGCACTTATATTTACATTTTAAATTTTTACAAAAACAGCAAAGCAAAGAGTGGCTTTTGGTGAAAAACACTCCGAGGATTTTATCCTCTCACCCCCATCCCCCTCCCACTTTTGCTGTTAATACGTATTACACACCACCCTTTCTCAATATTATGTGATACGCGTTCGATAAGGGCTTTAAATACGAATTTCATTTTGCAGCGAACTCTTGACCTGAATAAAAAGCCCTTGAGTGGCTTATTTCAATTAATCAGTTTTATTATAGCCGTGCAAAACAACGCTCGAAGTGGATTTCTCGTCTAGCAGTAAGGGTAGCTTCCTTTGTGCCTGTGGTCAGCCAATGTAAAGGTCGCCCGCTTTACAAATTAAGCTATTTAGTGCCGTTGATTGCCGTTGCAATAATTCTTCAGAAGACTTACGATCGGTTCGTTGCTGCAAATTTCTATTTTCTGTGCAAGACCACGTTTCAGGTAGTCCGCTATTGTGTATTCAGTCTAAGTAGAAGCACACAATTTTCAGTGTAGATCAAACGTCGCCGCACCAGCCATAGTTCGTCAAATTCCTGTTAGCCTGCCTTATTTAAGTAATATTGGAAACATAGGCAATTTTGTCAGTAAACTGAATTTGAAAAACTTCGTGGATAAAGTTCGCGAATTCAAGGATGAGTGGTGGAAGGTACAAGCTGTTGAATTACACTACACTGCGTTGATAATCACCAACTTGGCCGTTCTTCGTGGGTATCTAAGCTATTTTTGGCCTAAAAGCAAGGAAAATAGCACTGATGTTAAAAAAGACAAACAACACCAAGTTATGAGTACAACCGACGTTATGATGCGGTGGGTAGCGCATTTTACTGATGTCTTGAAACCCGATGCACTCAGCGCTGATCTGTCGTACATAAATACACTAAGTGAACTGCCAGTTTTGAAGACGCACCTAGTTTCGAAGAGTTTGCAGAAGCATTCATGCATCTCAAATATTCCAATACACCAGGCATTAATGCCGAACCAGATGCAGCTGTATTTTACATGGAGCAACTGCCATTTGACCTCCATTAACCCTGGGTAACTAATGTGTCACTGGGTAAACCCTGCTAAACCTTTTAAGACTAGCTGTTACACTTTCGGGCTTCTGACCTCTAAGATCTACTAATGACAGCCGTGACCCATGGCTTAGCGTCCTATCTGAGGTACGGAGGGGTCTTGATATGTAAATAGCCACCCATCCAAGGACAAACCGCAGCAAGCGTAGCTTAACTTAATTGGTCGACCCGCGTGGCTCTTACCACTTAGTCGCAAGCTCTCTTATAGACTGAGTGGGCCAAAATAATTCACAAAGCTGGACAATAATAGCAAATGAGAAATTAATTGACGGGCCATTTTAAATAATTAATTCCTCGTAACATCAACACAATAAACTGTGACCGCGGATGAGAGCAGCACGGCTGTTCAGTTTCAAAACATAGTATCTGACATTTTTTTTAAAGCGGGCGTTTGGCTGTTTATCGACCTTATAGAGCCACATACTAGGCAAGCAAAAACTCCCAGAAATTAGTCAAATACGAAGTTACACAAAGTTGGAAACCGACCACACCGAACCGATAGAGACATCAGAAATCGTTTTTCGGCTCTCCTGTAAAATCTAGTGTTATGCAGATACTGGGTTTTGATATTGCACAACCGAGCACTCGACGCCACTCAGGGCTGCTGCATACTTGTAATAGCAGTTGTGTAATAAATAAAAGAGATTTAAATAAATAAATGTTTGGAACGGTAAAATGTTGCACAGTCGCGGAGACGAGATCAAATATATTATTATACTAGCTTTTGCCCGCGGCTTCGCCCGCGTGGATGTCGGAAATTAACGCAGGAGAACGTACTACCGCGGTAAGATGTGTTAATTCAGGTTATATTATAGGTAATAGCTGTTACCCGCGACTTCGTCCGCGTGGTATTTAACAAAAAGTTTTTCACAAAAACTGTCTTTGAAAACTACGCTGACATACGTCTCAAAATTCAGTGTGTTTTTCGTTTTTTAAAACTATTATTTATTTTTTCTAAAATAAAAGTAGCCTAAGTTACTCCTTGTTACATCAGCTATCTGCCAGTGAAAGTTTTGTCAAAATCGGTCCAGCCATTTCAGAGATTAGCCGGAACGAACGAACAGACAGACAGACAGACAGACAGACAAAAATTGTAAAAAATGTTGTTTTGGTATATGTACCGAGTATACATCCATATACACTTAGTAAAAATTAGTTATTTTAATATTAAAAACAGACACTCCAATTTTATTTATTTGTGTATAGATTAGATTTCGTCTCCGCGACTGTGCAACATGTAGATATACCGAGAAAAAGTCAGTCGACTTAGATCAAATTGTGCCGAGCAGAGTTTGCCAATCAGCACGAGGCTAATTAAGCCAAATATGTGTACTTATTGCTTCGGGCAAACAAATATGTACTGCCGAAGCGACTATGCTCAACCGGCAAGCGTGTAGAAGTCGGTCCTGTCAGCCCTTGGAGCTAAGCCGCGCGGAGCACGCTTGATGCTCGTTCATTACGGATTACGTCCATTAGTTAAACCGCTATTGAATGGTATAATATTCAGACTGAAAGTTGTTATTACGAATGTGATAAGCGTATTATTGATAAGTATGGTAAGATAATTGAAACGCTGGACTTTGTTTATCCCAACAAGCTATGCAGTTCATACTATAGTCGAGTAGATATAGGTTTTAGGGTGGAACTAATTCCCACAAAGAATAAAGTATTATTTTGGCGAACTAGTCTATATAAAATATAATACGTAAGTCGGTCTATATTAAAACGATGTTCCTTTATTTTTGAGTACGTTCACATTCTAATTAGGCCAATAACCATACAGACAAGCAGCGCGTAATGTCGTAAAAAATGTATTTAGTACCGGTTTTTATGGAGAACGAACGTTTTTATGAATTTTTATTAGTATACCAATAGAGTAAAACCAAGTTTGCAGAAACGTGCTAACTGCGTCGTAATATAAAAAGCTCTAAATTTTAGGACTTCCTTCAGTTCTCCACTTATAATTTCTAAAAGATGTAAGCAATTTTTTTTATTTTTTTTTATTAGGGACAACAAACAGCAGTAAAATGATCAAAACACTTAGTCTATAGGAGTAGCATATACACTACTAACAACGTTATCCACAAATTATTTTACAAAATAGCTAGCTGTTCAAAGACAAAATCGATACAACTTAAGCTAGTTGATTTATAGTTACATAATCAAATGTTAACAATAAAAAACAAAGATACAAATTCAAAAAAGCTCTGTAGTACCGTAAAATTAATATGTTGTATTAAAAAGTTAAATTTAAAAGAAGAAATGAAACATTGACAATGACAATGAACATGATATACGGGTTGTTAGGCGACTCATAGAGTCAACATGCGTATGCTCATTGACTACTGTTGGTCTATTAAGATATTGTAGATTTCATTTTTAAATAACGTCTTGCTGAGGAAAATTATATCTACTCAACTAAATTGTTTATTATAAGTATCAACTAAGCGGGGCAGCGGTGAGCGAGCTCCCGAATTAGATCGACAAAAAGGGGCAGCGAATAGGACCTTTAAGCGAGAGTCACGGCCATGTGCTGTACGAGGGACCAGGCAGCAAAAACTGTTTACTAG
This sequence comes from Aporophyla nigra, assembly GCA_947507805.1. NCBI lineage: Eukaryota > Metazoa > Arthropoda > Insecta > Lepidoptera > Noctuidae > Aporophyla > Aporophyla nigra. The sequence goes on along the minus strand of OX382291.1, from coordinate 1,617,726 downwards.
ATTAGTGCAGTCAAACTTATTACGACATATGTTAAAAAGCGTTATCATCTCTAGGAGAGTGCGTCTAGAGAGTAAAGACAAACGAGAGATTGGTATATTTTTTTACGGAAGCACCTATAGTGCATCATCATTTCAGCCGAAAGACGTCTACTGCTGGACATAGGCCTCCCCCAAGCTCCGCCACTTCGACCGGTTTTGTGCTTCTCGTATCCAGCGGATTCCTGCGGCCTTCACAAGGTCATCGGTCCACCTTGTTGGAGGCCTTCCAACTCTACGTCTTCCGGTACGCGGTCGCCATTCTAGAACCTTTCGGCCCCATCGGCCATCTGTTCTGCGAGCAATGTGCCCTGCCCACTGCCACTTCAGTTTAGCAATTCTTCGGGCTATGTCGGTATCTTGGTTCTCCTACGGATCTCTTCATTGCTGATTCGATCGCGTAGGGAAACTCCAAGCATAGCCCTCTCCATCGCCCTTTGGGTGACTTTCAGCCTTCTAATAAGGCCCATTGTGAGCGACCACGTTTCGGTTCCATATGTCATCACTGGCAACACACACTGGTCAAAGACTTTCGTCTTGAGACACTGCGGTATGTGGGACGAGAAGATATGGCGTAGCTTCCCAAACGCTGCCCAGCCGAGTCGGATTCGACGATTGACCTCTTTCTCGAAGTTGGACCTACCTAACTGGACAGTCTGTCCTAGGTACACATATTCGTCCACAACTTCGAGTGTAGCGCCACCGATCTTCGGGTATCACACGAGCATTGGACATGACCTTTGTCTTGTCCATGTTCATCCTGAGACCCACTCTTTCGGAAGCTCTACTAAGGTCATCGAACATTGTACTGAGGCCCTCCATAATCTCAGCCATGACAACTATATCATCGGCAAACCGAAGGTGAGTGATGTACTCGCCATTGATGTTGATGCCAGCCCCTTTCCAGTCCAGAACCTTGAAGACATCCTCCAGTGCAGCGGTGAACAGTTTCGGAGAAATAACGTCTCCCTGTCTCACCCCTCGCTGCAGAAGGATAGGTTTCGAGGTCTGGTTCTGAAGTCGGACTGACATAGTGGCGTTTTCGTACAGACACTTCAGCACCTCGATGTACCGATAGTCGATCTGGCACCGTTGAAGAGACTGCAGTACAGCCCAGGTTTCGACCGAATCGAAGGCTTTTTCGTAGTCCACAAACGCTAAACAAAGAGGCAGGTTATACTCTTCGGTCTTCTGTATAACCTGCCGCAGCGTATGTATGTGGTCCACGGTGCTAAAGCCTTTACGGAATCCGGCTTGTTCGGGAGGCTGGAAGTCGTCAAACCTGCGCGCTAGACGGTTCGTGATGACTCTTGAAAACAGCTTGTAGACATGGCTCAGAAGTGAGATGTGCCTATAATTCTTAAGTAGGGCATTGTCACCCTTCTTAAAGAAAAGTACCACCACACCTCTGTTCCATGCCTGTGGCGTTTTGCCCTCGAATATGACGGAATCAAACAGCTTCTGAAGGGCCTTGAGAACGGGTTTCCCGCCAGCCTTCTGGAGTTCAGCCGTAATTCCGTCATCACCCGGCGCCTTGTTGTTTTTGAGCTGCTTCAGAGCCATCCGAATCTCGTACAAGCTGACGTCCGGGATGTCTTGTCTGTCTCTATAGTGCATAGCGCGAAGAAATTTTCTTTGAACCAACTCTATGATTTCAGAGAACTTCTTGTAGGAGGGGTTCCAAATAGGTACTGCGTACTCTAGCTATGGGCGGATTATGGATTTGTATAAATGTAGGATAGTGGAAGGTCGTCGAAATTCTCTGGATGATCTCATTACAAACCCAAACATTTAGTAAGCCTTATTAACTATACTATCTATATGAGCATCTAGATGGAGTTTAGAGTCCAATAGAACACCCAAATCACGTAGGCAGAAAACATTGCTTAACACAGTATTGCCAAGGCGGTAGTTTTGTTTGACGATGTTCTGTTGTTTTTTGTAAACCTGATACTATGACACTTGTTCAAGCTGAGGTAGAGTTTATTAGCCAAGCAATAGTCTAACAAAGCGGTCCAGGTCTTTATGGAAATTGGCAGTCTGAATGATTCGTTATTTTTTTGTATATCAATCAAAATCATCCGCGTACAGCAAAAAATTGCAATGGTAAAATCAGTTGTTAATATCGTTGATAAATAGAATAAATAAAAGCGGCCCTAAAATCGACCCTTGTGGAACCCCTGACGTGACTTGGATATAGTGCGATTCATAACCATTGATCACAACTTTTTGAGTCCTGTAAGTAACATACGATACAAACCAACGAACCAAGTCTCCTCTGATGCCGTTAAATGCAATTTTATTGAGTAACAACTCGTGGTCCACTTTGTCAAATGCTTTTTGGAAATCAATATATACTACGTCAATTTGCTGTCTATGGTCTCAAAAAGTTGTAATGTGAAGGTGAGTAGGTTGCTAATGCAGGATCTATCTTTTACAAATCCGTGTTGTTCAATTAATATAACACGACGGATGAGGGGGTAAATCTCGTTATGTACAAGTTTTTCAAATATTTTGGAAAACTGCTACAATTTTAAGCGCAGCTTTTGCTCTGAAGGTTCAAAAGTCATTTCAAACACGAGCCACTTTTACAAAAAACGTCCAAATTGTAGTTTTAGCAGTCTTCCGAAAAAAAAGAAGTTAGGCGTCCTTTCAAAACAGCCCTAGACCTTGTCGCGGCTACCACGTTTCTCAAACATGACGCCGCTCTTGAAGAAAAAGCCTCTTCTGGCAACAAATGGCTTGTTTATTGTAATTTGAAGTCTACCTTACAACGTGTCGAGCACGGGCGTACCGAAGACGGTTGCGACAAGACATGATAAATTATGTTATGTCTTACAATTTGGCTTAAATGCTAGCACGGGTGACATAATCTAGATGCGCGAATGAAAAAAAACTGGCCGGGCAGTAATGGTTCTGTACCACCGTACAATATTTATCACTTGATATTATGATTACTTGGATTTAATTTTTTACTTTTTATTTTATCAAAGTAAAAACTTTGACTGCGTTGATCGACTTTTGGTAAGAGCAAAACTTATGGGTTCGCATCGTCGACATGCTAACGTGACCAGGTCACTGACATGTTTTTGTGACATGTTGTTTTTTTCTTTTTTCAAGTTATAACTACAGCCCCCATTACTGTAAATTTTTTATTTGATTTTGCCTCTATGGCAATAGAAATTCAAACCCAGTGAAATTTACAACTGTCTACCTATTACGGTTCATGAGATACAGGTCGCTGACACATCAATGTATGAAGTGCTGTTTCTCGGGTTTAATTGGACCTAAATAGATATGGCTGCGCTCAAATGTAGCAGAATGTTGCAAAGGATGGTGTCACGAAATATACGGGAGCTGGTACCCGCTCCAATAGTATTAAATGGTATACAGGGTGCCCCAAAAGGTAGCTGGGAAGGGGGGTGATAGGGGTGGTCACAAGGGTCACCAGAAAAATAAAAAATCATTTTTTTTTTCAGTTCACTTGGAGGAAATTGAGTGAAATCGTAATTACTAAGTCCTTGACTGGACAAGAACTTAATTTTCTTTAAAATCTTGGTTGCATATGTATTGTTTTTTTGGAACGAAGTTCCTTATCGCGCGTTGTGAAAGGGGGCTAGACGGAATAAAATCCCACGAAAAGTTGTAACGACACTTTTTAACCGACTTCAAAATAAGGACGAGGTTTCTCAATTCGACCGTATATATTTTGTTGTTGGTTTTTTTTTGTATGTTGTTGTTCTTTTTTGTTGTGAGTAGAGAGAGAGAGAGAGAGAGAGAGAGAGAGAGGGAGAGAGGGCGAGAGAGAGAGGGAGAGAGAGAGAGGGAGAGAGAGAGAGGGAGAGAGAGAGAGGGAGAGATAATATTTTTGTTGAGTGTATACAGGTTTTTTTTATTTCAATTTGATAAAGGGTTATTGACGATTACATAACAGCATTTTTTTGTAGGTAGAGTTAGCAAAATAGCCCAACAAGGTTTAAAAAAATGCAATTTATTTTTTTAAATACAGAGGGGATTTTTTTTTCTGGTGACCCTTGCGACCACCCCTCTCACCCCTCTTCCCAGTTACATAACCTTTTGGGACACCCTGTATAATTTGAAAGGTGTTAAGATTTAGTACAAGAATCTCAATTACCCTTGTCTTAATTCCTTGTCCGATCTGAGTCCTATAGGGTGGAAGTTTAGATGAGGCGGTAAGGGCAGCCACCTTATCCGTTTTTAGGTGACTGTTCTTAACTTCTTGAGTAATTGCTAAGTGCGTTCATAGATTTTGGAATAATTGTACAGTCAGCTAGAAAAACGCGATCTTACATTTATTTTTATGCGTATAGTATAAAGGTTCTAAAATACATTAACCGACACCGACATAGCCCGAAGAATTGCTAAACTGAAGTGGCAGTGAGCAGGTCACATTGCTCACAGAACAAATGGCCGATGGGGCCGAAAGGTTCTGGAGTGACGACCGCGTACCGGAAGACGTAGAGTTGGAAGGCCCAACAAGGTGAACCGATGACCTTGTGAAGACCTCTGGAATCCGCTGGATGCGGGAAGCACAAAACCGGTCGAAGTGGCGGAGCTTGGGGGAGGCCTATGTCCAGCAGTGGACGTTTTTTGGTTGAAATGATGATGATGATGATGAAAACACATTAGAATCAACTGAGGTTAGAAAAAGATATTGCATAAGACTTTTCCCATACCTACATTTCGTAGTGATTAATCATCATATTCAAGATTTTAACGACGTTTTTTCTTAATCATTCAAAGAAAAGAGTAATTGTGATTGTAATGTATTCATTCAACACTGGCCTAGCATTTCCCATCTTCCACTCTAACTGGTACAGTTAAATATCAGTATTATACATGGAACGCTGGGATTGCCTATCTTACCTCTACAAACCAGGCAGTGGGTAACCATGAGTCGAACCCATGGGTAAGACTGGTTATCAAACTTTTGGATTTCTAACTACCCGTAACGATTGTCAAAGAACTAATAATGACAGCCAGGCCCGCCGGCTTAACGTGCTTTCCGACCCATCTACGAACCGGTCGCGGTAAGTGTAGCTTAACCTTCAGTCGATGACCGAACAATTGAATGCCAACCCTAAGGTAACCCAAAATGTACCGTTACAAGGAAGGGGGAGGAGTGTACCCATGATCCGTTACTGGGTAGTGAGTGATATCTACGCATTATTAATGATACTCAAAAGAGACGTGAATTATCAAATATCTATACACTAGCTTCTGCCCGCGACTTCGTCCGCGTAAAATTTTTTGTTCCCCCGAACCTTCCCGTCGCGTCGAATCGCCTACCCGTGCAATTTTCCCCGTTTTTGCAAAATTTTTCATTACTGCTCCACTCCTCTTGGTTGTAGCGTAATGTTATATAGCCTATAGCCTTCCTCCATAAATAGGCTACCCAACACAAAAATATGTTTTCAATTCGGACCAGTAGTTCCTGAGATTAGCGCGTTCAATCAAACAAACAAACAAACTCTTCAGCTTTATAATATTAGTATAGATATAACATTACTTTTGTTACTTATGCTTAAACTGACATGTTTGATACAGTATAACTCTGAACGGACAACGATTTGGAATTAGACGCTATAGATATCGCTATATATATCGACCTGAAGTGTAAAACAGTGTGTTTATAGCAGAAGGATATACTTTTGATGATTCTGTTAATCGTCAATGTTTTGACCATGTACTAAGATCGGAAAAGTCTTTCCTGGGCCACCCGCTTACGGCGCGGTACGGTACAGGTTCCTCCTGCTGTAAATGGCACTGTTAGACATTGCGTGTCAGTGCTACACGTTCATTTTCGAGTAACCAGCGTTAAAACTTCAACTTTAGTACGTGCTGACTAATCTCAGAATTTACCCAGACTTCTACATACATTAACAATTCGATGTGATAAAACTGCAATATCTACTTTTTCGGCATTCTTAAGAAACGTTAAAAAAAACTTCTAAAACATATTTTTTTATGATCTAAAGGTTTCTGCGAATACCACAACTCACATAAATGCCTCGTTGAAAAGGGACAAATGATTTAAGTACCTAAAATAAAAATATCAAATGAATTTCAAGTTTCGTAGCAATTGCTACGACGCGTCTACGGCGCTACGACGCGTCGTGGCAGACATACTGTGGTCGCGCGGGCAAATTGGGGCAGATGGAATGATGTTCCTCATAAAATAGATAGATTTCCACCATCTTAGACCTAATCAGGAGAGAGGGCTAATTGGGGCAACATTTTGCAGCGCTTGATAAAATTTATGTAACAGATAAAATACTGAGAAAAATAGGTTGGCGTAGCAACAATTTCAATCGAAAAGTACCCATATGGTATATAAATGCGTATAACATAATATTCACAAAGCACTCCTGTTCTTGAATTCCCACCACACAAATAACAAAATAATTAACAATTCTTAGAAATAAGTCACCGTTAAATAGCGAGCAACAACAATGAGATGCGTTCACTTTCAAGGTCGGTAAAAAAGTGATAATTGAAGTAAGAGCCGTTATATTTTACTCCTAGGTAGATACGTTCGTTGTGATGACATAGTGCTATATGAATTGTCAATATTCACCAATGACTTACTTCACTAATGACTTTGCGCTGGTAGCACCGATCTTATGAAGCTGAAAACTTGGTTGTACTCTATTGGTATCGTATACTAACAACCGCAAAACTCATTACAGTATTACTATTTTTTGCCACCTACAAAGTTAGAACTGAGTGGTGTACAAAATGTATGAAAATTATAACAAAAAGCAATGTTTATAAATAATCCCAATGAAACAAAAACCGCAATCTGTCAAAATACATTACTCTATTAACTCTACACTCTAACTTTATTTCCTGTGTTAACTCTACATTAACGAAGAATTTAACTACATTATTAACAAGTTTGTGATATCCATAATCGCTGAGATGAGATTGCGGATAGATTCAGTACGTTATTAATTACGAGAACTGCCTTTATGCTGTTCAGTTTTTATTTCAGCTGTTGCTTTTTAAGTTAACTTAGTATGAATTCCAAATACGTCTTACTAACAGGGTAGCGTTCCCTATACTTAACGAAACGAGAAACAATAAAAAAAAAACCGGCCAAGTGCGAATCGTACTCGCGCACGATAGGTTCCGTAACATTATCTACTGGATGACATTTTTACCGTCTCGACCTTCATATGGTGTGTTGTGTAACTAGAATAGAAGGCAGGAAGGCCTTCAGATTCATCGTAGGTGACTAAAGGAGCGCGGGACGCGGGTGGACAGGGATGCGTGTGCGGCTCGTGCACCTGCGAAAGATCAATGAGGCCGCCTATCGGCCGGCTTCAAAGGGTAGGACCGCGCTCCGAAATCAATGATACATGCCGCCCATTGAGTAGGGTGCGTATGATTTGAGTTTCGATAGATTTTAATTATTTTTTTTTTTGTTTTTTTTTCCAAATTTCTGTTTTTGTTGTTCTAGTACGAAAATGTTACTTTAAATGTGTAGTATTTATTACTAGATCAATTTAATTACATGTTATTCAAAAATAAAAATAATAAAAATTTCTATGCCAAAAGCTTCTATTCCGTTCACCTATTACCCCCATTTTTTTTCAAGACGCAAAAAAAAGTCACCCAGTATAAAAACGGAAAAAAATCATGTCTGATGTATGGGAGCCCCCTTAAATATTATTGTAATTTATTTTTAATTTAATTATTTATTTTTATAGTGAATAATGTAAACTCAATATTCTGTGAATATTTCAAGCTGTTGCCTTTATTAATATCGAGCAAAAACAAGCAAAAAAAAATTTCGTTCGTTGTATGGGAATCATCAAATGACGTCTCCCGCTCTGGGTGGAGCGGGAGGGTGTGTCAGACTTTTACTGACTAAAAACCGGGTGGGTTTTTAGTCAGTAAAAGTTCCTTCAGTTGCCCATGTGCCGGGGTCACGGTGTATCTTTCGAACAATCTCGCGACCCTGGCAACCCCATTACTAATTTATTTTATTCTATTTTTTTATATATATATTTGTTGTTATAGCGGCAACAGAAATACATCATCTGTGAAAATTTCAACTGTCTAACTATCACTGTTCATGAGATACAGCCTGATGACTGAGGGACAGACAGACAGACGGACGGACAGCGGAGTCTTAGTAATAGGGTCCCGTTTTACCCTTTGGGAACCCTAGAAACGTATGCCTAAGATGTTTTTAATGCTATATTAGTGATTACATAGTACCTACGTACTAAAATAAACGAACACTAACTAATAAACAAACGAATTGTTCAGCGGAGTAGCGTCTTAGTAAAGTAATCCGCAGTAATTTGAATGTAAAAATAGCTCTTACAAAGTTCTGGCTACACATAGCCAAATTTAACAAGCCTGTTATAATAGTGGTTCCTAGTACTGTGCGGGATATCCGGGACATCATAGACAGATTTGTATCAGTATCCGTTATTTTAGTCGCGGATCTGTCACCTTATAAATTGTTCAATACATAGATGAAATTCTCTGTATAGGTGGTTAGGCAGCAATGAAAAACTATTAAAATCCATTCAGATTATTTAATTTTTCTTAAAATCAAATATTTAGTGACTAACCTATATATATATATTTAAAAAAAAAAACAAAAGAAAGACCCGCGCAATGCAAGTTGAAAGCTGTCTAGCAAAGCGTCAAGTGGCGTCAACTACTGTTTCAAGGTCACGCGCGTCGACACCGACTGAGTAAGAAGTTAAGACCCGTATTCATATCCGCGGATGTTGCTATCAAATATCCGTATCCGTATCCGCGGATACACATTTTTAACGTTCCGGCACATCATAAGTGGTTACTTAAATATATGACGGGTTGGGTATCACGTTTGCAAATTCTTTAGAAATGGTAAAAGAAATTAATGCAGACCTCCATATTAAATGCTCCAGCAGACAGGTGCGCCGCGACTCTAGTAGCACTATTTCCATGAAGTTTTTATGGATTTGTATCGACGAGAATCGCGTCGCACCTGTCTTCTGGAGCCTTTACAAACCATACATTTCCAAAAAACAGCATGGCTACAATGCAAATACATTCATTTCGGTCATAAAATACTAGTGGAAATAAAATGCTAAACACAAATAGTGATATGATTGTACATTAGTTTGTAACTAACAAAATGTAACCCGATCACTGCGTATTTTACGGCACAACGGGAATCACGTGATTTCGACGGATATTCTTTTATTCTTTTAACTTTTGTTATGATGACTGCATCCGTAATTGTGGGCGAGTGATTTTTTTAGTCCGTTTGATATGAGATACCTGTTGTCTAGTATACATGATAACGAGCCAGGGCCAATTAGTGCTCGTGCCAGCTAGGGAATATGCAGATATTCGCCCTCCACCATATAAAACACAGTGAATACGGAGCAGAGCACTTCAGGATTACTCATTTGATTTCCAATACCTAACAGAAATACCGAAGAGAAAAGTCAGTAGCTCACATTTCAAATGTCAGTATTTCGAATTTATAAGTAATCCTATTGTACAAGAAGATAGTGCTTTGAGCATTTTGATTGTATCTTGGAGGTCGGAATAGCAAAATTTTGAGAATGAGGGACACTGATTATTGTTTAACAAGAATTTTTTTTTTACAATAACAGTTAAAATATACATATATTGCAATAAACGTGAGATCAAACAAGGCAAAATAAAATCATCAGTATAAGATCAATCAAAAACAATAATAATATCGATACCAAAAGTAAATAAATTAGTATCATCACTATCTTAAAATCGATTTTAACAGATTTAATTGTAGACTGCAACTGTGAGTATTTGTTAAATAGTGTGTTTGGGTTTATGTTAGTTGTAAACGTGAGCTTAGACTCTTTAATCTGTATAATGTTGTTTAAAATATTAAGTAGATTTTTGGCGCGGCTTTGCCCGCATTAAATGTCGGAAATTATCTCAAGGGAACTTACTACCGAAATAAATATCCAGGTCATGGTCTCTTTCATTCTAATCCGTTCAGCCATTAAGGTGAATGCTTCAACTAGCTCGCGAAATTCAAAATTTCTTACGTTTTTTGCAATTTGCAGGCCAGTGCTAGGCTGTATGTTGATTAAAATATTATTCGCGGCTATAAGACATGTAGTTATTATTATTATTAGCCGTTTCTGTCCCACTGCTGGGCGAAGGCCTCCCTACTCCCTAAAGACAAAAATTTGAATTTCGCGGGCTGGTTGGAGTATTCCCCTTAAGGCGTAGTAAAAAACTTTTTTGAAAACGAGCTAAATAGAAACTATTAAAACTACGAACTATTTAAAAAGAATTAGATAAACATTACCTTTAAAACTTTTACAATTAACTTATAACGTCATTAATTACACAGTTTAATGATATAAATGCTTTTCGCGACACTGTACTCCTATTTGCTAAGTGTGACAATAAAAAAAAATCAAGCAAATCAAGTTATTTAATTTACTTGTTTATCTTTTTTCGAAATCGTTAAGTGGCATAGGCGTAAAAGGTAACAGACAGTAGTCTTGGGCCTATGCCCAAGACTACTGTCTGTTACCTTTTACGCCACGACTGAGATCGCTCAGTTTAGTTCGCCGCTCCTTAACGAACTAGTTCGCTCTTCTAGTTCGTCAGCTCCCAGCTCGAAGTCAGACAGACAGAGTTACTTTTGAATTTACATTATTAATCTGAATTATATGCTCAGATACTTGTAATCAATGGATATCTACTTGCACATGCCTAAATTATAACAGTCACACGGTGCGATCTAAGGTGAAGCTACGCTTGCCGCGGTTGGTTCGTAGATGGGTGATCATCCGTTACATATTCTCGGAATTCTCTGTGCCTCGGAAAGAACGTTTAACGGTTGGTCCTGGCAGTAATTTGTAGATCTTAGGCATTTGTTACAGGTTATTAGAAGCCCAAGAGTCTGACAACCCCTCTTCCCAAAGTGTATTGTTTGACCAAGTTACTGGGTTGTGGAGCTCAGATAGGCAATCACTCTCTGATAATTAATGGGATTAGGCTGTATCTGGTGAGACTGGAGACCAATCGCAACATGGTTGGGAAAAATCTACGCACGGCGTACATTACTTGTAACGCCAGAGAAATTCTTTATTTATCAAATTGAATTCGAACTTGAATCGTCCGCTTATTCAAATTATAATTTTAATTCTTTGCCAATTGTATGAAATAGCTTTAACACGAAATATTGGCGTAGTGACGGTTTATAAGGTTCCGTACCAAACAAAGTTTTACAAAGCTATTCACTTCGCGTATCATTGTATAGTTTAGCCTATAGTACCAATGCAAGCATGTGTAGAACTGAGTAGCCTTTATACTATATTATCACAGCTAAATACTAACAAAGCACATCATTCATTTTGTACCGCACAATAAAAAATTCGTTTAGAAAGAAAAAAACAATCAATTGGGTTAGAATTTATGAAACTACAGAACAGAATCATGTTATCGGCACCGTGGATGGAGTTAAACACCATCAGAGCGTGCTCGTGCTAGCATTCACTGTGAGAGGATCAATAGGGACGTAGTTCACTTGATAAACGATATCATTCAGATTCAGTATTTTTGTTAGGATTTCATTCATTATTCATATTTTTTTACCCAAAAATTACAAAAAATCTTATGTTGAAATGTATGAACTCAAAATACTACCATATCTATTTATACCAACGCAACGGCATTAACTACTGCGTCTTTAGACAAATTTCCAAAATATTGTTGGCTAAAATATGATGTCCAGAATACTTTCAATAGCAAATAGCAGCCAGGAGGTTAATTGTAGATGTTTGTTATAAATTTATAATATAAAAAAAAACACATGAGAAAACGGTTTTTATTTTAGCTGTGATAAAATAGTATACAGGCTACTCAGTTACACACATGCTTGCATTCGTACTATATATACTAATCTATACAAAGATACTTGAAGCGAAAAACTTTGTATCCTTCTTACAAAAATTACGGGGACAGAGTAGTATGAAATTTGGTATAGTTAAAATTTATCTGGAGAAGTAGTAGGGCGACCACTACTATATCGTCGGTTCAAAGGTAAAACTCATTTAGTGTCATAATTGACTAATGGAGATAATTAAGATATTGCGTTTTTTTAGTCTGAAAAATCAATAAAATGATAAAAGGTACTGAAACTTTCTGTGAACATGTGAAAGTATGTATTTTATTGTAATATTTTTATAATTTTGTCTAAAATCTATTATTTTGTAAGTAAATAAGTAAAATGTACTTAATGATTTTTTCCTCTTTCTTTTTAGGTAAAATTGTGTATTTAATGAAAAACTTTGTTTTAAATCTTATAGAAATATAATTGAATACAAGTTAATAATCTTTAATTTTTTTATGAATCTTGCTTTAAGTTTAATTTTCATCTTCACTTTCATTTTCATCTGGTTCAGGCAAGCGCTCCGGACCATTAATTTCTATTGCAGGTAAGTTTTAATACCATGGATGAAGTTCCTCTGGTATGTGGCCAGCATTCACAAGCTTAAGCAAGTCTGCTTTCTTTGCATTAGATATTGGCAGTAGGTCAGAATATGCAGGGTTCAAAACTAGAGTTGCAGCTGTTCCAACCTAACCTTCCCAAATCATATCGTTTCTGGCCACAGTTTTAACCTTTTTTTTTTTTTTTTGATCACGACGTGGATATCCTCATGGATATCCTCCGGGCGGAGGGGTCTGTCAGACTCTTACTGACTAAAACCATCCCGGTGTTCCATCCCATACCTACGTCGGGGACCATGGGAACCGATATGTCTTCCGCGATCCCCGACTGGTGCCGGCCCGCCTTTGCGGGCCTCCTCACGTTGGGGGGGAGTGAGGTGTTAAACTCCCCCCCATACATCACAGAGAGGCGCGCGTGGAACACTACGCGCCACCATCTCGGGTCCGTAGGAATAGGGGGTGACGAATGTTCCCAGATCCGTCACCCCTGGACCCATTTAGGGGGGCTGGAAGAGGGCTTATCCGCCCTCCGCCGACGCCCGGTGCGCCTGCTGCGGGCTGGGTGTGCGGAAGATATCTCCCGCTCCCTTTCCGCAGCCTCCTTCTGCGACATGACTGGTTCGCAGAAGGATACCACCGCGTCCCAGGACTCCTCGCTGCCGACCATCGACTCGACCACGGCCGGCAGCGATAAGTCACTGCCTACTTCAGAGACGAGGACACGACGCCGCTCCTCCCAAGCGGCACATTCTGCCAGCGTATGCCGCGCCGTGTCCTCCCGGCAGTCGACGCAGTAGTGACACCGGGCGTCATGCTCCCTGTTTATGCGACATAGGTACTTCCCGAAGCAACCATGCCCCGAGAGCACCTGCGTCGCCCGAAACGACGGGAGCCGTGCCTCCTCCCGAGCCAGTGCCCGAGTACCGCCGACAGGACCGCCTCGACGGTGGCGAGGCCGGCGGTTGGGCGTGAAAGCCTGTCTTGCCAGCTCGCCACCAGGGCTGCGCGGAGCTGCGACTGACGAAGCTCCATGTGTCGCTCCGTCAGTCGCTCGCCTCGCTCCCGCGCTTCCTCGCGCCACCGATACAGTGACGCGAGTACTTTCGCCTCGAGGTCCCACGGTGGGGATCCAGCCAGTACACAGGCCGCCTCGTAGGAGATCGTGCGATATTCCCTGATGACTCTGACGGCCATCGCTCGCTGCGGTCTTCGCAGGACAGCGATGCTGCCGGCCGTCAGGTCAGCCGCCCAGATCGGGGCCCCATACAGGGCCATGGATCGCACGATCCCCACGCAGAGCCGCCTACAGGCGGCGCTCGGGCCCCCCAGATTGGGAAGCAGCGTTGACAGCGCCCCAGCCGCGCCCATCAACTTGGGCGCCAGCCGCCGGAAGTGGGGGCCAAAGTCCCACCGGCTGTCGAGCACCAATCCCAGTTATTTCATGGTGGACTCGACAGCGATCCGACACCCCCCGACCACGATATGTGATCCGGCCGGCGGCGCCCGCCGGGGGCCATGAAAGGCCATGGCCTCCGACTTGTTGAGGGCTACCTCCAGGCTTAGGCGCCGTATGCGGCTCACCTCCTGTGACACCGCAGCCGTCGCCAGCAACGCTGCCTCCTTGTACGAGCTCCCCCGGGCCGTGACCAGCGTGTCATCCGCATAACACGTCAGCTCCACGCCCGGCGGGAGCTCGCCCCTCAGCACCCAGTCGTACCCGATGTTCCACAAGAGCGGACCAAAGACCGAGCCCTGTGGAACACCGCACGACATGCGGTGCTGGTTTCCGCCATCACGTCCCATGTAGGTGACACCCCTATCCTCGAGATAAGCTCCAACGATGTGGCAGAGGTAGGGAGGCACCCGATGGTAAAGCAGTGCCTCCCGAATGCAGCTCCAAGGCAGGGTGTTGTAGGCGTTGGATATGTCCAAGGACACCGCCAACATCACCCTACCCCGGGACACTGCTTCCTCTGCCAGGACTCTCACACGCGATATCGCGTGGATGGTGGAGCGCCCTTGCCGAAAGCCAAACTGGCTCTCGGCCAGGTCAGGCCCCTCCCTGCACAAGTGGTGGACGAGGCGGGCAGCGATAATTCGCTCGAATAATTTCCCGACCTCGTCCAGCAACACTATGGGCCTGTACGCGGACGGTGAGTCCGCTGGGCGCCCCGCCTTCTTGAGCAGGACCAGACGACCTGATTTCCACAAACTGGGAAACCGGCCCTGCTCAAGGCACGCTGTGAAGAGTCCTCTCAGTTGGGGCTCTAGCTCCTTCAGAGCGAGAGCCAACGCGCAGCCGTGTATACCGTCGGGCCCCGGAGCCACGTTCTTGGCCCGGAGCCGCAACACGGCCGCCCCCATCTCTCCTTGTGTCACCTCTGGGACGCTGATGGCGTTCCCTTCTGTAGGCTCTGCAGCTGTGGGCAAAGCCATCGGCGGCAGAGTGTGCTCCGCTCTTGCTGGGAAGAGGGCTGCGACGACCTCCTCCAGCAGCTCTGGTTGGAGACTCTCCGTGAGTGGAGGCGCCGCGGCTCGAAGTTTCCCTCGAACCGCCCGATAGGGCCACAGTTTTAACCTAACCTAACCTCCGAAACCCTGTCGGATCTGCCACGAAGGGTATTTCAAAGCTTAAAAATAAACCACAACCTAATTACCTTAATCATCATAATGACTAACAGACTAACAACAAACAATAGCATCGTGTTACGTTTGGTTTCACTTATCGGCAATAGTCGGTAAATTCTTTTAAGTTTTAATGTATTCATTAAATTAGTGAAATAAATGTAATATACTAAAACATACTTAAAAAGTGTTGAAATAACTAATTTTATGTATTTATTGCATAATAATTATGAAGTAAAGCATTATAGTGCGTTTACCTTACATGAAATGAAACGTTCAATGGCGAGTCGAAATGTCAAAGTGACAAAATATTGCAAGTTTACGATTTTAATTATTTTTTTCTATACTATTTAATTGCGACACTTAAAATTTTACGAGGAGATTTCTAATAATAAATGATCTTTACGTAAAAAAAATATGGACTCCCAACTCGACGTCAGATCATACGAAACTTAGCCCGAGAGCAACTAATTCTTTACCCCTCTTGTTTCGGTAATCACTCATTATAACAGTTAAAACCGATTTTTATATGCAAAACAATGTAAAATCGAAACAAACTGTGCAATATTGTATCTGCCATCAACATTAAATTTACCCTCCAAACCAAATGTCAATAATTCACAAGTGACAAATGTCACGATAGAGTTGCCAGGTAAATTTCATTAGCGACATAGTGAGTTTTACATGCCAAACATTACTTTACACTGACCTACAATGAAGATTTCAGGCAAAATTAATTAAGTGCCAAATGAGTTTTACCTGCAAAGGGATTACAGAGGATTTGGAGCTAAAGACTTTTTTCACTTCACAGTTTTGTTATGGAGCACAATATGCACTTAGTGATTTTTTCTTATTGTAGATTTTATCTTTAAAGAAGCAAAAGTAGCGAAATCTCATTTTGGGCCAAAATGTCAGTTAGTGAGTTTTACCTTTGAACCGACGATATATATAAATCTTTTTAAATAATTGTTTTTGCTGTCAATTAAAAAAAAATGGCCTACCTACTTGATAGTATTTATATGGGTGATATTTTACTAATGCACTAGCACACTATTGTTAAAAGTCAATCGAGCCTTTTTGGACATCAACTTGATGGTCAGAACCGCTTGAGTAAGCACCTTTCAGTTTATTACCCGTATTTACTCGCCTTTTGTGGAATCTTTATTATCTTTCCATTATTTGTCAACAACGACTCAAACACTCCTCAAATATATGAGCTCACTTACTTTCATTTAATATCACACATCATACATCTTCATCTATTTCATCGTTTATGCAACATCCATCGCGCTCACCATGACCGTGTCGTCTTACTGCCCAATCAAATCAAAAGTCATTTATTCAAACTAGGCTGAGAGTCAGCACTTTTTGAACGTCAAAGTTACATACAATACAATTATTCAAAAACACATAATAAATAAATGTAAATAAAAGCCTTTTATTTCTAACCTTCACGGTCTACTTAATCATTATAATTAGTTACACACACATAATTTTTACGAACATATAATTACTAATCACGTTATTTCGTTAAACTCAATTTAATCAATAATTATTTTTTAGCTATCATCTTTATTGAAGTTCGTTTAATTTTATAACATAGAATACCTTTGTATATTTTTAATCCGAGACACAAAAAGAGGGGTGTTACAAGTTTGACCGCTATGTGTGTCTGTCTGTGGCACCGTATCAATTAAACTGGTGAACCGACTTGGGTGCGGTTTATTTATTCAAAAGTTGGCTATCTATCGGTTCAGCCATTTCGACACGAAAATCCTTTGATCAAAAAATTACCTACAACGTTTTATTAAACTTAAGGGCCAATAGGTATATATTTTTTGTAGTTTTTAAAGGTATAGGTTAGAGGTTTTTAAATTTAAAATTTAACTTTTGCTTTTTGACAGTATATGCAGTGAAGTGAATGAATGTCACATTGCATGATGAGCGAATGTGTGTTCTGATTTGCCGAAGGTCAACACAGGAATACAGTGTTGAATCGTATGTGGGTCGTTCTACTTTTTTACCGACAACGGTCTATCCTTCGTCTTGTTATGGCATATCGTTGGAGTATTGATATTTACGGTTTTTTTTTAAATTTGGTTCAAATAAACGTCCGTATTTTTCTTATCCATTAATATTATCGATGGCCCCACCGAATAAACGTGCAAGAGTTCTTACACGATTTTTTTTTTCATATTTCCTTTCTTTTGCTTATCCTGCACCTACTTAATTTTTTTTATGAATTTTGGACTCGAGCACTCCTATTATAATAGTGAATTTCTTTATTCTGGGGAAATAATTAATTTAAAAATTATAGGAATAATAGTTTATGCTATTATTATATTCTTTTTGAGTCGCCAAGTATACAATAATAAACACGTTAAAACGTATTACATAAATGAAAACTGATCTTATTAACCCTAATATAAATGTATACGATCTTTTCAATCATATATATAATAGCAGAACAATGTACTGTAAACAAGCGTATAAATAGTTATAGCAGGGTTAAAAAATAAACTTGATTTATGGAGAATAATAGTGTAATATTACAGTACGTTTTATTCGTTATGTATTATTGCACGAAAAAACGTGTAATGATATATTAATGTGTCCTAGTCAAGCAAATTTCACAAGAGCAAAAACATTAAATAGCTTTTCATAAATTTCCTGAAACTTGTTGATGTTTTAAAAAAAGTAAATATACAAGTCTATAGTTTATTTTTTTACCTATAATTCGATTACACATTGTTTATACCTACTTACAATGAAATGAGCGTTATTGAAGTTTGAACGTTTTTATTTTTTGCTGCAAAGTTGTTAATTTTCTCTTACACGATTATTCGGTGGGGCCATCGTTGTCATTTTTATTTACGTAACCTGCATGTTTAATACGTCTTTTTCCCGTAGAATGCCGTGACAAAGTGGTAAGCCGAAATGTGGTCTCCACAGAAAAAGGCCACTATGTCACATATTTTTTTTTTTATAAACATGAAAAAAATTACTAGCCAGAAAAAAAAATTAATTAGTCCTAATGAAAATACAGATGCAATTTTTTTTTTATCCCACACAGAAACCACAATTATGCATAGTTCAAAAACAAAAAAAAAAAAACAGAAAAATTTCGTTTCACTGTCGGTAATAAAGAAGAACGACCCATGTTAGTATGATGGGTATGTTAATAATTATTTTTGTCGATAGTGTCTTACGTGAGCGCCGGAGAGGCGAGTACGTGCGCGTACACAGACACCGCGACGACCCGCGTGCGCCGCCAGGACTCCGAGCCCTACATCGAGCGCTGGACCTTCGACAACCGACGCGCGATGCGGGCCCTGGCACAACCGACGTCCGCGCAGAAACACGCACCACCACACGCGCAAGAAATCGAAATGCAGGAACTTGCGCCTGCAATGCCTGCCTTCAAACCCGCCATCTTACGCTTGCGCGGCGCGCAGTCTGAAGAGGAAGACATTGAGGGGCCGTCCACACACGTCCTTTTCCCGATGGTACGCCTACACGGCCCGCGGGGCAAGAAGCCGACCTCTGTGACCGATTTGACGGATCAACCGAGAAAGGGCAGTGGTTCGTCTGGCAGCGCTCTGGAGCGGAGGGAAATTGTTGACTAACTTGTGCTAACGAACTATGAAGAAGCTAAATGTCGTATGTTTCATTTGATTTGCCGTCATATTATACCTACAACATGTTTAGTTAACAGTTTTGCTCTTCCGAACAGTGCACATAAAACTTTACCAGTACTTTAACTGCTGAATAGGCTAAGAGCATTACTGTTGTGCATTATTATTGTACGTCATAATTTAAAACCATAATAATATATGTACTTCTTACATAAATAATTACAATACTAAGTATATGGTTAAGATTTCAAATAAAACTGTAAATTCGGTTTCCAACAACGAAAATTACGTAAGTCAACAGTAAAGTTGAACACAGTAATTATAAAAGACTAGGTTATTTTATAGAATATTATAAGTACTAGGATAGGTGTGTGAATCATGTTTAAAATAATAAGTACATCCTTAGTCTTACACGATTATCGATGATTAAAGCTCATGTAAATAACATACACACATCACTAGTTCACTATGCTAGGGTAGTAGTGTTGATTTTGTACAAAAGTTATGAGAAAAAGAACAAATACGCTTTATTAAAAAATTGAACCGGTAAATTCAATAGTTGAATTACGAACTTAGGTTATACGGAAAATATGATGTTTATAATATAAAAACCAAAACACAAAAATAAATAGTTTACTAGATACGTACATAAAACAAATAGATCAGGACAATAGAAGCAAACGCAGAATTTGCAAAAAAAACACATCTAAAACAATGCCTAGAAAATGAAATAAAAATCAATTCCGTCGATGTATATTTTGCGTTTGACTAAAATGAATAAAATAGATAACTTCAATAAATTTGATATTTTTAATATATACTAGGTAAAAAAAGAAATAGTTTACTAGGTATTTTTGAATAAGTACATACAATTTGTCGATTAGGAAAATAGGAGCAAATAAAGCTTTTGCAAAAACGAATACAGAAAACAAAAAAAAAAAAAAACAAAAACAATAGGCTAGAAAATCAAATGAAAATATATTTGGTCGATGTATATTCTGATAACATCTTAACGGAATAGATTTTGATTTATAGGTAAGAGCGTTTCACTAAAAATGTATAGATTAGATAACTTCATCTGATGTATTCACTATATGATATGATGTGATTTAAATATAAAAATCAAAACAAAAAATATATAGTTTACTAGGTATTAGTAGTGCATAAAATAAGTTGATTAGGAAAATAGGAGCAAATATAGCTTTTGCAAAAACAAATGCGGAAAACAAAAAAACAATAGGCTAGAGATTAAAAATTATTTGGTCTGAAAATATCTTAACCGTATAGATTTTGATTAATAGGAAAGAGCGTTTGACTAAAAATTTATAGATTAGATAATTTAAATAAATCTGAAGTTTTAAAATAAAAATCAAACAAAAAAAAGATAGTTTACTAGGTATTAGTAGTACATAAAATAAGTTGATTAGGAAATTAGGAGTAAATATAGCATTTGTAAAAACGCATACAGAAAACATAAAAAAACAATAGAGAATCAAATATTTGGTTGATGTGTATTCTGAAAATATCTTAACTTACAAATAATACCACACAAAACAGAACCTCCAGTTAGCTACTGAAATAATATGACCGTAACAATTAAAACGATTAATGCGAGTGAGGTCGAACGCTATACCAACAGCATGCGTAGCATGACCACCGTAGAAATGGGTTTTGTCGACGGAAGAATAGACAAAATTACAGATTGTAGAAAGATTAAAGACAGATTAAAGATTGTAGAAAGATTTGTATCATTTTGTGCTGGCGTAACATGACAATTCTATCTCTATTCTACCAAGAATAGACAAAGTTCTTTCTATGGTGGTCATGCTACGCGTGCAGGTATGGTTCGCACGCATATTATGATCAATTAAAAGTAATATTTTTCCGAAATGAAACCCGCTTCGTCGGGAACTCAGGCGGCCCGTGAGTGACGATATCCCATCCCCTCTCTGGGTGCAGTCGTGAGACCTGTACGGCCCACACCCAAGTAGGGCTGGGCTGTGTTTTTCTTCAACATCCCTACTTGAGCAAGAACAAAATTTAATTAGCTACCTTTCAAAATATAAAAAACTTTAGAGGTGTCAAGGGACACCCGGATGGTCCCTTTCCAGGATTCATAATAGTTATAATTTTTTAATTATTTATTATGTACAAAAAACCTATATACACTCAACAAAAATATTCTCTCTCTCTCCCTTTCTCCTTCTCTCTCCCTCGCTCTCTCTACCTCGCTCTCTATCTCTCTCTCGCTCTCTCCCCCTCTCCCCCTCTCTCTGTCTCTCTCTCCCCCTCCCCCCTTCTCCCCCTTTCCCGATCTCCCCTTCTCCCCTCTTCCCTCTCCCCTCTCCCCCTCTCTACTCACAACAAAAAAAACAACAACATACATAATATATACGGTCGAATTGAGAAACCTCGTCCTTTTTTTGAAGTCGGTTAAAGCATGTCGTGACAACTTTTCGTAAGAATTTTTTCCGTCTAGCCCCCTTTCACAACGCGCGATAAGTAACTTCGTTCCAATATTGGTTATACTTAAGCGTTACTTTTACTTCAAATATGCTCCCATTAAAATAAAAAATATTGTATATCATGATATGTAAAACTGACATCGATTTTCGTTGCTGACGGTACAACGTCCTCGACATGACGCTAAACTGTCGTACACTTGTACTAGTGCTGAAAGCGGGGACTAAGTGACTGTTACATTGAACTCGGAAACTAGCTTAATGCTCAACACACATTGCACGGGATTATCATGATCTCAGCTCATAGGCTGTTCGTCGAACTGGCGTCAATCTCGCACAAGTACATACCGAGATCGGCTCAGCACCTCTAAGGCAACCAAGAAACAAAACTTGCCGACCCTGTCCATTTCCCCAACTCAGCAAAAGTCACTTTAGTCTCAGCTCCGCATTAGTAGGTGTGTGGCGCCAGCTTGGGGCTCCCTAGTGCTAGCTCAGTGGGCATCTGTGCAGGGTGCCAGCTCAAGACGGCGGCGGAAGAATAGGGAAGATGCAAATATAATATTTATGAAAATTTTATGATTAAAATGTTAAAAAAGTATAAAAGAAGGGCCACTGCAATGTTTTTATGTTACATAATGTTCATTTTTAACAATAATTACGAGTTAAAAATGACTTGAAACAAAACGTATTTCAAAACACCAATCAGCGTTTATAACAAGAGTGACGTCACCTCACTCCTGTTATGA
Source organism: Aporophyla nigra (assembly GCA_947507805.1). Classification (NCBI taxonomy): domain Eukaryota; kingdom Metazoa; phylum Arthropoda; class Insecta; order Lepidoptera; family Noctuidae; genus Aporophyla; species Aporophyla nigra. The sequence goes on along the minus strand of OX382291.1, from coordinate 1,595,733 downwards.
CAACTTATTGAGGCTATGGATGTAAAAGTTAATATTATTTTATGGGAATATTAATTGCATTTTTATTGTAAAAAAAGGAAGGTAGGTTTATAAAAGCAGATTCTAGGAATTTACTAAGAGTTATTTTTCAGAAAAAGTTTTCCTCCACCCATTTTAAACTTTAATCCAATTTTTGACGTCATTCTCCAACTATAAATGTAATACATGTTATAGACAAGTTTGTAAGTATTAGGTAGGTTACTAACGTCCACGTACAAGCAGATTTACTAAACATATAACAAGTATATTCGCTGACTTATTACGTCAAAGTGATCTTCACAGTTCACAGCATCGAATAATGCAAAAAGGAAAGAAAGCTATGCAATGAAGAATGAATGATGCATGATAATGATGTGATGTATTGTGGATTGCAATAAAGTTTTGAGTATTGAAATGATGTTTGGAGAAAACTGAAATTTCTTTTCGCAGCTTGAAACCAACTTTTTCTCAGTTTTGGGTCTCAAGGTCCAGTCAAAATCAATTTATTTGGAAACTTTGTTTAAGTATACACGGACTCACTGGCTGGATTATTAGTGGTATTGTTATGATCACCTGATGTTGACGGATAGTCCATTTTAAATTTTTCAAAAAAAACTATCTCTAAAGTCGAAAAAATATGCAAAAGTATGAAAGACCGACCAACAAATACAACCAGTGACAGACAAGAATGACGTCATCGGAACTATAGGTCCGTTTTCGCGGGAAATTTTAAACTGTCAATTTAAAACCTCATTTTTTCCGATAAATTACAATATTTTAATTTTTTTATATATTTGTGGTCTATTCTACATGGAATTCTTTAAAGTGAAAACAAAAATAAAAATATTGCATGTTGCCTATTGTCTCACATCAACGGCGGCGTCCACAGGTCGAATTAGTGTACCTACTGCACACTCACTACACACGCAACCTAGCAGCGTGGGTCGTGGCTCATTTTATTTATCATTTTATAAATGTTATATTGATGAACAACAACGTGCCGCCATGTTACTTAACGGTTCCCAGTATCTACTGCGAAGTATTCATTGAGTTATTTACTTCACTCTTCGTATTGCATTTCATCCCGCCGCCAGCAATGAGCCACAATGTTGTTTCGATAAAGTGGCGCGTCAAATAATAATATACATATATTAATTATACCTAGTATAAGTAAACACATAAAATAATAATATACATAAAAATATAAAACTTTAAGTAAGTAATATTTAGTATAATCTTGTATAGATAGGCTATACAAAATTCATAATTCTCCTGCCCTTATCCCAATTTATTTGGGATCGGTGCAACATCTCTTTTTCTTCCACAGTTGTCCATTAGTCGTCACCTCAGTAGTCACCCCCTTTCTATCCATATCATAATTCAGACAGTTCATCCATCGTTTCTTTGGTCTCCCTCTAGTCTTATTGCCATCGACATTCATACTCAATACTTTCCTCACGACATTTTCTTCATTTCTCCGTATCACGTAACCATACCATGACAACCGATTTCCACACAACTTCAGACTTCCTCTTGCATACCCATTTCTTATTCTATCCTTTCGTGTAACACCACATATCCATCTTAACATTCTCATCTCAGCTGCATACCATTGTCTTTCATTCATCCCTTTTGTGGCACAACATTCTGACCCATACAAGACAGCTATTCCTATAATTATAAACTAGATTTTTTTTATCGCTCGTCAAGATAGTCAAGGTTGTGATAGTTAAGAAAAGACTCAGGCGCTCGTCGCTTGATAGTTGTACAAACTAGTATTACATTTATCAGTAAGATATCCGAAGCAGCTGGAGTAGCTCAAGTAGGGCTCACCGCGCTGCAGCGGGGACATATTCAGGGGTTGCGCAATTCGGCCCGGGTGATAACATGCCAGGCCCTCGGCTTGTCAATGCCAAGCCGATGCCGACGCAGTGACCGACTCTTTGTCCCAGTTCAGTGACATCAGATAGCTCAGATAGACGTTAATTGAAATAAGAAGTTAAAGTAGTGCAGTCCGATTGAACGCATATAACATCAACAATGCTCGTACTCGTTATAGTTTAGGTGATCTACACGATTACAATACATAGTTATTTTTAGGTCTTACTAGAAGTTTAGATATTATTGCATGATATGACGGCAAATGCTATACCGTAATGGTTTTAATTTAATCAAATTTAAATTAAACTAGGTCATATATTTTAAATGTTTAGAAAATAATATTAAAAACCTCCACGGTTAAGCGAAAAACATCTAAATTAACATCACAGGTAGATGTGCAGATTAATTTACCATATAGGTGTTATTGTATTGTAGATCAAATAAGATCCACAATGTTTAAGGTAGTATTAGATGTAGTTAGAATATAACATTATGTTTAGGTTGTAGATGTAGCTCATTCCATATCAACTGCTCACCACACAATTTCTCGGTCACTTATGCCACTTTTGCAATGTACCTATTATACTCATTTGTAATTCTACCTATTCTCTTAACATTCTCATCACTATCATCTCATCATCATAATTTTCATATTTGTAAATAAGTATATTTAATTATGTAGGTAAATTAGGATGTAGTATCAATCATACAATTTCAAAAAAATAAAACCACAACATCTGGTTTGCCGATTGAACACGCAACCACGCAGATCTCATTCCGTATGTTTAATTTAATCATACTTTTCAAAAACATTCATAATAAAATATCCTTTGAAAGTAACAGCCCTGATAAAATCAGACAGGTACTCTTGTTCAAGCACCACAAACAAATAAATATATAAGTATTTCGAGCTCACTGCGCTACATCAGGCTACGAGTGTAAGCTCGCTACGAGTGTAAGCTCGCTACGCCGCGCGCCGTAGCAAGTTCGTGGAACTTTTATTTGAAAATCGGCGTAAACAAATAGAGGAGAAATTGGATGATTTCAGGTTTCATTTCCACGAAATTTCAATATTCGGACATCCGTAGTGTACACGAATAATACGGGCCGGTATGTCGTATATATTTTGAAAAACATGTTATTTTGTTTCTATAAAGAGCGTAACGGAATAAAATTAAATGAAGTTTAAATAAGCCAGGGCAATTTACTAATTAAGTAATTTAAATCATTTGTGTTTTAAAATCAGTACAGAGCGTGTTGATTTCGCACGCTCCACAAGCACCGCAAAGCACAAATTACGATTAGTTCAAACATGTAAAACGTTATTTATAATCATTTAATTATCACAAGTTCTTACCAAATATTAGTAATATTCTACTCTCTAAAATTTCTCCCGTGGTTTACATTTACTCTAACGCCGAATTGTATTTACTCCTATAATACTGTATGTGATTGTATAACTTGTTTTACCTTTTAATGTATTCCTAGCTTATCTGAATGGTTCGTGTGCTACGTCGAGAGTCCTCTCGTCGAACGAGTGCGGTGTTCACAATACTTGTGTGTGCTACACTTGGGCACAAACCAACCCCTAACTACAAACTCTCTTTCATACTACAGACTTATCATTAATTTCATTCAACATTGAACTTTTGAATTGCAATTGAATCTTGCCTTTCCATATTTCACAATACTGAGTTGAGGTATTGCATTTCTGGCTTCTGCCTAATATAGGTCATCTACGAAGTCGATATTGGTACATATTACAACCTACACACAAAAACTATGTAATCAGTACTTTAATCAAATTCCTAGTCATCATTTTTATCAAAATGGATAATCATAATAACTGTAGTAAAATATACTCATAAATATAAAAATGCATATTCATCATTTTAATAAAAAGTACATATTTTAAAACGACACACAAACTATGTACTCAGTATTTTAATCATTCTTAGTCATAATTTTAATCAAAATGGATAATCATAATAACTGTAGTAAAATATACTCATATTTATAAAAATACATATGAATAATTTTAATATAAAGTACATATTTTATAACAATGACGAATATACACTACGTCCATGTTATAAAATATGAACCTACTCATATTTTTAATAATTATTATTATAAACATTTATCTCAAACTCTATAGGACATACATTCTTATAAAATTTATGAATATACATAATATTCATAAATTTAATAAAAATGCATAATCGTATTAAAAATGTATATATACAATTTAAATAAAAAGTACATATTTTATAACAATTACGAATATGCAATTCGTAATTGTTATAGTACTCATAATTTAAATAATATGTACATATATCCAAAAATTTAATAAAAATGTATATTCATCATTGTAATAAAAATTTAAGTCCATTATTTTAATATAATATCCATAATTTTAATCCATTTAGGGCCGCTGTACTAAGATTAAGTTCAGTTAAACTTTTCAACATTGTAATTATGTATATCAAAAATTAATAAGACAAACATATTTCTTTGATTTTTAATCAACAGCGGGTAAAGTTACTTAATTCATTATATTAGCGTAATTGGGTAGTTTATTAATTGTAGCTGTTTACCATATTTTATTTTGGCTGAAATTTACGGTGCTATCTACAAGGGTATAACCCCCTAAAATCGATTTCTTTTCCTTTCTGTATTTCTTACTACTTTTTTGAACATTTTTTTTTTCTAATATGATTTAATCTTTTAATGCAATGAATATTTGAAACAGTAACCTTCTTAAATTAGACTTGGCCATTAATGGGTTAATATAATGCATATTCGTTATTTTAATAAAACGTGGACTCATAATTTTAATGAAATTGTATTTCTATTTTTAATCAATCTTTTTAAAATCTTAATGTTGTGAAATAAAACCATAAAATGCAAAAAACAGTATTTTATTTGTAGTCGGTTTACCCGACGTTTGTATTTTTCCTAAATAAGTACCTGTATTTTTATTTGTATTTATAATATTGTATTACTTGTACTGTGCTTCTCGCATCCAGCGGATTCCTGCGGCCTTTACCAGCTCATCGATCCAACTCTATTTACAACACGTGGTCGCTACTTTAGAACTTTTCGGCACCATCGGCCATCTGTTCTGTACAATGTACCCTTCCCACCGCAACTTAAATATCGGTCGAGGTGGTGGTGCTAGGCCTGTGCCCACGAGTGGATGTCTTTCGGCCGATATGATGATGATATCTTATATAACTTTGAGAACCTCAGAGTCAGAAGAAATTTCTAAAACTACTTTGGGGTAACCCTCTTTTTTCTTCTCTTTTTAAAGACTGAAAGTATAAAACCTATCGTGTCAAGAAAAAAAATCCTTTAAGCTAAATTTTATTCCTTTTGGGTGACATTTAGACGCAGTATTTTCTTTGATCGACCGTAGACCAAAATTTAAGAATATACACTAGTCACAAAAATAAAGGGATATTAAAAAAAATCCAAATTTTTGGGTGATTTTCAACAAGCTGTAACTCCGAGGAAAATGCATCATACAGCAAAAAATAAAAAAGCGAATTGTAGCTCCAAGTTTTTAGTTTTCAGATTCGGGCATGTTTTTTTTTAATCATGTTTGGGTCTGGAGAAATCCCACGGAAAAGACCAAAAAAAAAATTCTTACCTTTTTTTACCTTTTTTAAGACGAGAAAAAATTTGGATTTTTTTTTTGGTACTTAGCTTGGGATTTGTCCAGACTCAATCATGATATAAAAAAAATAAATTAAAAAAATTGATGCTCCGCTCCTATCGGTCGTACCTTGATGTTATATAACCTATAGCTTTCCTCGGTAAATGGGCTACCTAACACTGAAGATTTTTTCTAGTCGAACCAGAAGTTTCTGAGATTAGCGCGTTCAACCAAAGAAACAAACTCTTAGCTTTATAATGTTACTATAGATTATAATGTATTTTTAGGTCCATCGATGGTCTGTACTTTAAATAAAAGAAATTGGATCGGTTTAATTCTAAACATATTATAATATTATATTATAAGTCTCGGTAAAGCTTTTTGCTTTTTGCGGTTAAGCTAATTATAAAATCAATTTCTCCGTAACAAGTTCTAGGCTTTCACAGTGGATAGGGAGTGTCGTGAGTTGTAGTGGGGTATGGATCATCGTTGTATAGGTAAGTACCGAAGGAGGAGGACTTTACGAACATACTTACAGATATTTCTTTATAGAGAAGCGCACATTTTCAAGTACAGGTACCAATTTCACGTTTATTTCGTGGTCACCACGGTTGTATACAGGTAGTATGGGGTAGAATGCACACGACAATGTCATAAATTCGATTTCGTGCCCGTAGGCGTAAGCTACGCTACGTCTAGGTAACAACCAGCCTGCAGTACCCGGTGATGGATTAAAGCAATGCCACAGCTACGGCGCAGTCTACGTTGTGACATATTTAATACGAATACTTACTAATTCTTGTTTTGTATGTGTGATGACGAGGTCTTCCACTTGCTCGTTTCCTTTATCTTCATCTTTGTTGTCCATTAAAATGAGGTATGTAGATGTATGTGTCATAGTGTTTTGTTTTTTTATTTTTATTAATAAAATCAGCCAAGTGCAATACAATAGTTGGAATGATATTTTCTCAAAAACTAACTTTATTTGTAGTTGAAAAATGATCTCCCATACATAGATACATATACGTCACAGTCAATTCTAAAACTGCAAATGTAAATTTATAAACGCATCGTTCTTTTTTTAAGTGACAAAACTACAGACAAAATGTTTTCGGTTATTTGCCTTTATTTATGCTGCAAAACCGTGCTTCTTGCCATATTTAATTATTCTAGAGCAGCCTTTACTAAAGTGGGCGATAACGCCCCCCTTGTGGGTGCTGCAGGCCTATATAGGGGTGGTAAGAGACCCAGAAAAGCTATTGGCCTGTTAGTTTAGTGGTTAGTGACCCTGACTGCTAAGACTGAGGTCGTGGGTTCGATTCCCACCCAGGACAAATGTTTGTGTGATGAGCACAATCATTTGTTCTGTGTCTGGGTGTAATTTATCTATAATATGTATGTTTTTAGAAATATATAAGTACCTATATTTATCAGTTGTCTGGTTACCATAGTACAGGCTCTGCCTAGTTTGGGATCAGATAACAGTGTGTTGGTTGACCAAAGATATTATTATTATTTAAAAAAAACTTAATTTTGTTACAACTCAAAGGGACCTACGTATCTGATATTAATTCCCTCTTAACCTAACCTCCAGGCGATCCTGTGTAGAAGGATCTTGGCAAACGGGCAGACGGGCGGACAACCAAGTACCGTCGGGATTTTTGTATCCTTTTTAACTGCCGACGCAAAAAGAGAGGTCTGTCTGTCTGTCTGTGGCATCATAGCTCCCGAACGGATGAAGCGATTTTTTTTTTGTATTAAAGTTGACTTATGTGCGAGTGTTTTTAGACATGTTTGATGAAAATCGGTTGAGCCGTTTCAAAGTTGTGGGGGGTGAAAGTGGGGAAGAATAACCGGATGTCTGCAAATATACCCGAGTGGGGTCTCAAATGAAAGCGCACTGAAAAAGAATATCGATGACTTATTCAAGAGAGTTCTTAGCTTCGTTTGATGAGAAAATTTGTGGTGGGAAAATTGGGACATGGAAATCCGATTGTCAAGTGAGAGTATCAATTACTATATCTCAGTTTTAGCAATTCTGCTAAAGATGATTTGTCATGTGGGTTATTAAATAGTTTTCTTTGGTCGAGAGCTCAAAAATTGCTACACCACCTAAGGAAAACGCCAAGCCTATGTAGCCTTAAGTAGAGTAAAATTACTCTACTTAAGGCTACATAGGATTGGCCTTTTGCGAAAGTACTTTTACCTAAGTAAACCACAGCTTTTTTCAACTGTCGTCCCGTGCAACTTTTGTGCTGTAACCGCCCAACATAAAATGATAGGAAACATTGTTCTTTCAATATTTCCATATCCTCTAAGACTTGAAAAATTACATTATGTGGCATTATCAGAATCCACCCATTCTCGTCAACACAACTCCGGCCGATACGTTCCCCAAAGCGACGTATTTTTTTTTTTGAAATTATTAATACATACTTAGGTACTTTAAGATTGAGTTTGTTATTTTTAATTTTTTTTTTACTTTTTAAAGGAAAGTTAAGTTTTTGGTGTCGGGGGTTTTGAGGTACGCAACCTGAGTAAAACATTTAAAAAAAAAAACTTTTAACTGAACGAAAAACCAGGTGGGCTAAGACAACATGAAAAATTAAAAATACGCATATTTTTATATTTTATTAATTACAAAAGACAAAGTGTGATAAACTTACATCTCTTAATAACTAATTATTAAATACATTAGAAATAGTGTTCATACATGCTATCTTACGAATACATATCAGGTGTAAGCTTAGCCCTAACGTGACACTAATATGTCAATACAGCGGCGACGAGCAGGCGTCTGACGCACTGTACACACACCGTAACATGCACACATCTCATCTATGAGCTTTAATGTCAAGACAGGTTCACTAGGGCTAAGATGATGCTTCGAACAAAGATAGGTACCGACCCAATCCATTACTACTTATTGTTAGGGTTAATAAAGTAAATGGCAATGGCATTATTAACAGAATTGTTATAAGAACTCTCGAGACTTGGTCCCATTTCCTGTGTACAAACAAAGGCTTTTAATGCCTGACTTTTAGAAAAATAATCTGTTTTACCTTTAATTAAGACCGTGCAAAAAATATCGTAGAAAAATAAACAAATGCTACCATTTGTTGTTTTTTTCTGTAAGTAGGTACGATGGCAAGTCAAAAAGTTCGCGGAATGGAGGGGTTGGAGTGGGGAGAGGGTAGTTTTTTTTTTACCTGGCACTACTTGCGGACTCAATACAACTATAAGAACTAAGTTTCAATCCAATCGGTTCATTAACCTTTAAGATATCGCTGGATACACACACCAATCGGGAAGAAAACATCAATTATCGAGAAATTTGAGTATCGGGCCGTGATTAAGTTCCTTACTAAGCAAGGAAAACCACCACAAGTGATAAAGGAAGAGATGTCATCTATTTACGGGGACTCTTGCCCTGGAAAAACAATGATTTAAAAGTGGCATACCGTTTTCAAGCAAGGTAGAGAGTCGATTGAAGATGATTCGCGCTCAGGCCGTCCGATTGAGACGACGTTCTCAGACATTGTCGAAAAAGTTGAAAAACTTGTCCTGGAAGATGCCCCTTTAAAGAAGAAACAAGTCGAAGAAATTGTTGGAGTATCATCTACAACCATTTTGAATATACTTCATCATCATCTTGGCATGTCTAAAGTCAGCGCAAGATGGGTTCCGAGAATGCTCACGCCGCTTCAGAAACAGCAACGCGTCAAGTGTTCACGCGAGTTTTTCAGTCTGTGTAGTGAAAACAGGGATGAATTTATGAATCAAATTGTTACTGGATACGAAACTTGGGTTCATCACTATGAACCTGAGTCAAAGCAGGACTCTATGCAGTGGCACAAAAAAGGTGCAGCACCTCCGAAGAAATGTTGTGTCACAATCAGCCGGAAAGATTATGGCTACAGTTTTTTGGGATGCAGAGGGCATTTTATTGACCGATGATAAAGAAAAAGGTGTCAAAGGTATTACCGAAGAATACTATGACACATTATTTAAAAAATTAAAAGACGCCATTAAGGAAAAAAGAAGGGGGAAATGGAGGAGCATGCAAGAGTCATGTGTGTCATGCGATGGCTGCCCTACACAGATGCGGCTTCGGAACGCCCCCCTCTTGTCCAGATTTAGCCCCTTCAGATTATTATATATTTTCAAAACTGAAAAAAGAACTTTTCGAAGGTATAAATAAACTTTATGAAAGATCTGAGAAGTGGCTTAAGGGAGAATACATAGAAAAGGAAAAATAAATTAGTTTTTAATTTCTCGCCCCTTCCTCTCCATTCCGGTAACATTTTGACCTCCCCTCGTACGTATATAAGGTCGACTTAAATTTTTGTCTATAGTAAGTTACGGACATAGAACCTTACCCTTACCTTTACCTTATCTTAAATGTATTTTTATTCCTTTTATTTATTTGAGTTGACGTTTACCTACTTAATTTTTAATCTGCTAAGGGTATAATAAGTGTTTTTTTTTTTATGTTGTAGAAATATTTCAAACACAATTAAAATTGTTTATGAATTAAGTAAACTATGCCAAATTATTGGATAGTCTTGCTTAATAAATAAAGAGGTTTTAACTCTGCATGGGACTAACTCCTTTAATACGGATTACTGGTCGCGGCAGACGGGTGTTGGGTCGCAGCCTGGGAGAGGGCTAAGTCCAGCAGTGGACTGCGACAGGCTGAGTTGATCGTTCTAAAATCTAGGAGGTTTAGTTTAAATTATCGCGAATTAAATTGATACTATATATAGTGTTTTTCATCCGCAAAGGTCAGAGACATACATCGTGGCGTAGGTGGGTAATTTGACCTCTCTGAAACCCTTACGGATAACATTTATCAGTAAGAGTTTCATTAGTACGCAACAAAATATAAGAGATGATAATTTACGTGACGATATGTGCAGAGGCGTGATCTCCGCCTTGATTTACATTATGTAGGTTTTTCAATGTCACTTATTATCTAATAGGTTTTTGTAACTAACTAACTGTACATGAGTTGCGCATGTTAGGTAAATTATCCCACTATCACGTGCTACCTGAACCAAAAGTAGTGTCTTTGTTCTCCCCTTTTTTCTTTTATTTTTTTTAATTTTTATTTTTTTGATGGGAATTCACTTCTCTCGCTGTGGGCCGAGCGGGAGGGCGTGTCAGACTTTTACTGACTAAAACCCACCCGTGTTCCTTCAGTTGCCCATGTGCCAGGGTCACGGTATCTCTTTCGAACAATCTCGCGACCCTGGCAGGTTTGTTCTCCCCTAAATTGCCATTTGTCTACTTGCCTTTTTTTCGAAATCGTCAGTGGTTTAAACTTGAATGAGTATATTTTATTTTTATTGGATACAGTGGTTTTGTTTTTGCCAAAACATTTTAATGTTTTTTTTTATAATAAAAGTATCCCTAAGTTAACCTTAACTAGAATATTTAACATAGTTTTATAAACAGTGGTTCACAAACTAGGCAGCGTCTATTACTGACTTGCGATATCTTACATTTTAATTTGAGACGTAGATACGTAAAGACAAAAACTCTTATATTATTAACACTAGGCTTCAAAAATAAAATAATGCCTCAGCTGCCCATCAGGCGAACCATTTAGCTTTAATTTATTCATGATACATACATGACTTAACATAGCTAAATACATTCTGATATGAAAAATAAATATTCCTACTTCCTTATAATTATCATAAGTTCTCAGTTGTTCGCTACAATAGTGGATCACACATACATATATCCTTTTTTATAGAAATACACTCTAGCAGGTTCGGGTTCAAATTAGAGGCTGCACAGAGCCATTTAGTTCGGTGGTTTCCCACAATATCTGAATGTGTTGTGTCCTGTGAACGCAACCACCCTACCTAGCTGAATGACGTAGATATACTTCACTGTGTGGTCACACACTGACACACACATTATGTGTTTGACACGAATCGATCTGACATCACCACGCTCGTCGTATAACTCACCTCACTTACCTTGATATAAATTATCTCCGACAGCTTGAAGGACTCTGCTAACTGCCGCGATCGTTGTGTCGTGTTTATATAGTCCTCTAGACTGTATTTCGCCCATGGCGGCCCAATCCTAACGGAGACTAGCCATCGGCGCGGGAGATATTATATTGCACAAGTGTGCGCGCAGACACAGCACTCGCTCTTCCCTCACTCTCATTGTCCGATGGGACGGCAATCCGACACGAACGGAGAGAGATCGGGCGCAGGACGAACGGGTTAACGTGCTTTTCGAGGCACGTGGTTATCATACCGCCAACGTCTAAATTCCGGGCTGTTACTAAGAAATTCTTAATGCAAAACCCAATAACACGTGCCACGTAACCCGTGTTTATAAGATCAAATCGTCATACAATGACAGAGTGAAACCTACCTACATACATTGAAGTAATATTAAAGTACTACAAGATTAACTAAGCAGGTCTTGTCGGAATCGTAGAACTTCCTGACTTTTAAGAAACTTCCTGCTATTGTGTTATAGTAAGATGGGAATGGACTTACCGTCGTCGTCAGCGGACAGCGGCCCCACGGTGCCAAAGAACCTCTTGTCCAGGAGTTGTAGCAGCTGCAGCGCACTCTCGTGCACGGGCGCACGAGGGCAGCCCGTGCACATCAGGGTCACGTTAATGATGGCAGTATAATGGTCGCACGGGTACTCCCTGTCATGAGAAAAGAACTTGCATTAGAAACAATTTATCTTTTTTACGTTTCGATTCTATTTCAGGACCGCTCAACTGGTAGGTTGTGAATAATCGAAAGAGCTGTGTCACAAGTTCAGATGACATTATGAACGATCGATCAACTTTACTAGCCGTAAACCAAAGTTGGCAATGATATCTCTAACCAATTAGGTACACAATGAACATAGCATAAATAATCGTTTCATAAAATTCAAAGGCGTGGGCCGTAATCCACTACTCGTGCTCAGCGAAGGTTGGTCGCTAAATACACGTCAATCATATTTAGCCTTTATTAAGTGAAAAAATTCCATCGAATCTCATATTTAATTATAACTGGTCTGTGTTGTTTCCTCACTTATTGACTAATTTAATACACTAACTCGTTTGAATTATATTGAACTCCTCTTAGGTAGGGTATACCGTCATAGTGAGTTATCCAGCTACTACTTCAACAAGGCGTTGTAGTAAAATATGATACACGAAAATCTGAGAGCTAATCTGTTTCCCATCACACATATCAATAAAGCGATCCTGAAATACGTCTTATCACATCGTATTTTATAACCAAGAAATATTTTGGATGACCTACTTAATTTTTAGAAGGGGCAACAAAATACGGAAAACGAATGATAAACGTAATAAAATCGGACGTAAAATAAAACATTGAGTGAGATACACAAATAAAAATAAATATCAACAACTGTTCGAATATCCGGACCAACATGGCAGACCAGGAGCGGAAAGGGAACACAATATACGTACAGCCAAAGACACATGCAACATATCGATCAGAACACAGTACCTTTGTCCTTTGTGCTGCTCCACGTCGCAGCTTCAAACCAATGTTTGAACGTCAAAGGTTTTGTGGGTAATATGTCGCATGCACATGGCGTTTCCATTTCTCGCTAAAGACTGGTTCAGACTATGTTAGGAGTTTATTCATGATGCGGATAATTTAGTTATGCCTCAACAAATAATTTAGCCCAGAAGTTTAGTAAGTGATTTTAGTCGAGTAGTTTATTAAGTGATATAATCAAGTAGTTTAGTAAGTGAGCTAAGCAGGTTAAATCTATTTTGTTCAATTTTTTCGGGCGATTTGCGCTCCTACCATACATGATAACATGTCTGAATCTGTCTTTATCTTAATAACAAAGGGTGTAGCCGTACTTCCATAGGGAAACTGCCCCAGTGGGAACCTATATCGTAACCTATATTACATTTTAGAGTGTACTAATAGTAGTTCATCTAGAAGATATTAGCTCGATATCTTAGTTAATTGAGGAGCTATTTGAAAAAAAAGTGTCCAGTCACGACTTTTTTTCAAAGTGACATATCTCAGTTAATTTTAAAGCTAGCAAAATAAAACAAATTTCAGTGTTTATGGGACACTTTATGGTTTATTTAATCGCAATTTACTATGAGCCAAGCCTAAATAAAAGAATAATGATTTCTATTAGATCGAATTGAGTTACCACTTTGGAAAAAATATATAACGATTGCCTATACTCGGCCTAACAGCATGCCAAGTTTCATCAAAATCCAAATGGTGCAACATATGGAAAAAAAACCGGCCAAGTGCGAGTCGGACTCGCGCACCGAGGGTTCCGTACAAACCTGTAGGTACAAAGTTTAAAATTTAAAAAAATATTTTTATTATATGATGTAGCTAAAAATTTATGGTTTTCGCAATTTTTCCTTTATTTGTGCTATAAGACGTTGCTTCGTACCAAATTTCAAAATTCTAGATCGACTGGAAGTACCCTTTAGGTTTTGATTCCCTTGCAAGTTTCGAAAATTTGCTGAAATTCGCGGCATAAACGGCTATATCTTTTGATTGCGTTAGCTTTGAAGTTTGATTTTTTCACAGCTCCAAGGGACAGTAGACTTGAGTATTTGATATAAATTTCAGCTTGATACCTCCATGCGTTCCTGAGAAAAAGGGTCTTGACAGACGGGCGGACGGACGGACGGACGGACGGACGGACAACAAAGTGATCCTATAAGGGTTCCGCTTTTTCCTTTTTAGGTGCGGAACCCTAAAAATATTAAAGTTAGTGGGGCACCATGTGACCACTTTGTTGACGCTTATAAATTGTATTAGATTTTAATAATCTTAGGCAAAGTAGCGTTTTGATACCTTATAAAAAGTATATTAACCGTTGGTGGTGTCTCTAGCCTATTACAGTGGTTTGTTGATCTACTTTTAAAGTGACTAGATTTATCAAAAGTACCCGCATATGCATGTTCCTACATGATCACAGTGTATAAGTTGTGGTATGCTCTCGCTTTTATTATTTGCGCCGTTTTGCAAAATCTTAATTCAGGGACGTATTGCAAAACAAATAATACGTCCTAGGATTAAGAATTTGTAAAACGGCGCAAATAATAAAAGCGAGAGCGTACCGCGACTATCCACTGTGATCATATAGGAACATGCATTGCGGGTACTTTTGATAAATCTAGTCACTTTAAAAGTAGATCAACAAACCATTGTAATAGGCTAGAGACACCACCAACCGTTAATATACTTTTTATAAGGTATCAAAACGCTACTTTGCCTAAGATTATTAAAATATAATACAATTTATAAGCGTCAACAAAGTGGTCACATGGTGCCCCACTAACTTTAATAATTTTTTTTCCATATGTTGCACCATTTGGATTTTGATGAAACTTGGCATGCTGTTAGGCCGAGTATAGGCAAGCGTTATATATTTTTTCCAAAGTGGTAACTCAATTCGATCTAATAGAAATCATTTCTTTTTTATATATTTTTATTTAAGCTTGGCTCATAGTAAATTGCTATTAAATAAACCATTAAGTGTCCTATAAACACTGAAATTTGTATTATTTTTCTAGCTTTAAAATTAACAGAGATATGTCACTTTGAAAAAAGTCGTCTCCGGGCACTTTTTTCAAATAGCTCCCCAATTAAATAAGATATAGAGCTAATACCTACTCGGTGAACTACTATTAGTTCCCTCTACAATATAACATAGGTTACGATACAGGTTCCCACCGGGGGCAGTTTGCCTATGGAAGTACGGCTACACCCTTTTCATAGTTCATTGTCGGTTCGAGTCACTTTAATACCTTTACGCTGTCTAATCTGCAAGTTTATTCTAACAGTGTTGCTCGTAAACAAAATGTAGGTATTTGTTACTCCATTATGTTTTTTAAATAAAATTGTGTTATTTACTTAGGCAGTCGTAGCTTGAAGAGGCTTGTCAATTAGTAGGGCGAAAGCCGAAGAAAAAATCGTTGAGTTCTATAAATAGTAATTTAATTAGTTCAAAATTTATTAATCCAAAGTAAGGAAAAATCTTGCAATGTTTTACAGAAATATACTCGACTTCTAACCACTGCCAGTGCGGTAAAAGGTATCAAATGGCTCGAACACCATGGCCTATCCTGCAGAAAGAACGCAGGCCGGTTAGCACGTCACTCTAGCCGCTAATGACATCATCCGTCGTGCTCTTGTCACCGCCGGGATGCTAGTTATTAGCTAGAACGCAATGGCTTCGCACGGTGGACGGTGGGAAGAAACTAGAAGGGGCATAGTGCCTTAAAAGTTACGTCGGCATTTGGTGTGGGATACATGGGTCGACAGTGTCAACACTCTACTTCATTTCCCTCGCACGACGGGTTGTGCTGGGGGTGCGAAAAACGTCGAACGGCGCAAGTATTCCAACTCTAGTGGAAATTATTTGTTCGAGCTGTTTGGGATTGAAACTAAGGCCACGGGGTCCGAGTGTCCACTTAATATTTCGAGACATTGTCAATCGGCTGGTCGACTCTTCACGTGGCTGATTCTTTTTGGCCAAAGAATCAGCATTGTCATATAGCATGGCATTACTATCAGAGCACCTTTCCTATTGGCAACGATGCAGACTAATGTTTTAGTATTCGTATGCATCGTTGTCAACAGAAAAGGTACAATTTTTAGAAATGTTCTGAGTTTGTCTAAATGTATGCAGGAGCAAGTAAAAGATAGATTTCGTTCAAATTTTGCATAGATATTTCCTATAAATGTGGTCAGTCCATAGGTTGTAAATTATCACGCTATTTGTCAAGGTGATAACGAACATTGCAATTTATTCGTATTTTCTATAGTTTACCGTTATAAGTTTAACCTTTTCAATGATTATCCTCATTTTTCCTTTCCACCTTTATGGACCTAAGCAGTAATTCAGTACGTATACGGGGTGGATTTTAACGATGGGGTAATAGAAGCAAGTACCTTAATCGGAGTCGCTACAAAAAAATGGTCTTATAAGACTGTTCACAACTCTTTGAAACAATCTGATTTGCACGCACAGGTTTAAAAAACTACAATCAACAGAAAAATGGGTTATTTTCACCAAAAAAAGATGCCAATCCATCGCTTACATTTTTAGGTACGAGATGATTGATGTCCTAAATGCACACAATTCTAATTGACACTACAAATTGCAATACACGGGTAATGTAGGTTTTCCGATCCGTTTGTTAACGTTTTTACACGAAGTTGGCTTTATAGATACAGGATGACTTGTAATTTTACGTACTCTTTCAAGGATCCGTGTGACCCATTTGCAAAAATTAAGCATCCCACTAAGGCCTAGGCGAATGTTCTTGGATAACACAATTTTCATGTACTTATTTCTAACAACTTCCCAAAATTCGTCACTATATATACCTATCACTGTTCTCTAAATTCTAAAATTGAATGGGCTTCATTGCTACTCCAATGAATACTTTAACACAATTTTAGATGTTACCAAGTTTGTCTAAAACATGAGAAATTATAGGCAAAGGTTTAACAACAACCATTTACAAAACTCGTCAACGTACAAGAACTGTGACACCAGTTATCTCAAAATTTTAGTGGACATTTAGCATACAAATTACGGGAAAGACATCTTCATTTCATCAGCTATCTTAGATGCACAAATATTTAGGGTTTCCCATGAAATAGTCGACAATACTGATAAAGTTCGAATTTGCTAATTGGTTAAAAATATAAAAGAATGTGTGATAGTCAAATTAAATAACTTATGTTATACTTTTATCTTCTCACCACCCTCCCTTCCTCCCTTCTTGTTTCTTTCTTTTTTCTCATCCAAAAATCCTTTGTACGTTACGTAGCTAGGTGGCACGTTCAGACGCCACGTTAATATTCGATAATTAAAAAAAAAGAAAATACTGCTTTTTTGCATTCTAGGAATAACCGGCCACATAAAAAAAAACCTACAAACCACATCATTAACATAAAATTACTCTGATAGATATCGTAAAAATAATCTCATTCAAATCATTTCTTCCCAGAAATTAAACTTCCAAGGATTACAACAATTGAGCATTACTGTAATCTTATAGCTGCCACCTTATCAGTACTGTTCATACCGCATATCTCTGCGAACACCATAAACACCTGCTATATTCATGAAAACCGCATAAGGCTTAGATGAAATGATTTTCATTCAGAGTATTAACTCTGAAATAAAATCATTTCATCTGTGCGTCGCTTTTGGCCCTGTCATAGTGCAACGTAGCCGAGTAGGCACCTTGTAGCCCTGCATATGTTTTAGGGTTTAGCTGTCTTAGATAAGAATGACACGCACAAAGAAAACGCAGGATGAAATATCCATTTTGCACGTCTCCTCAACGCCTGCTGGTTTAATACGAAGCGACAATATAAGAGTTTCAAAGAGTTTAAAAAAATCTATAATCGTTCATAGTAAAGACCTAGGCACCATACAAATACCTATCTATATATACATAGATACTTGAGCTCAAGCCGGAAATCTCTCCGTGCTCAATTTATCTAGCCAGCCTTTTTCCCGTGCTATTCACATTTAATATTCTGCTTCCTTCAATGATATTTTGCGGCTAATAATGTAGTTTCACGAACGCAATATGAAAATACTGTAGGAAATTCAACATAATATCGTCTTTGTGCAACAAGTTTTAAACCCCTCAGGACGAGGGCGATGAGAGACGGTCGCTCGTGATTCTAAGAAGCTCTTAAACAAATTGATTTTGTAAAATATTTTTCCTAAGTAATTTTATTAGTCAGGATTAAAATTAAAAAATACAGTATTTCAAAATGTTATTTTAAAAGATCGGAGAACATGTTTTTCGTGTTTTATACGTAAATTGTTGTAGTAAAAATTTCTTTGGCTATAGTGTTTGTATCTGTTTGCTGGGTTTGTAGTCTGTTGGCTGGGTTTGATACTATTAAATAGATAACATATAGTTCGTAGTTCGTTTAGTAAGAAAAGCAGCCGATGAAAAAATTATTTATATTTTGAATTAGGAACTCTTTGGGAATCCTGTACGTAGAATGTGTAATACATGTCATTTGCTTTTACAAATTGGCGGCAATTTAAAAAGTGTCGTGCGTCGAAATGAATTTGACAAGACACAATTGGTCTTACTCAACAACAATGTTACGATAGACTTCGGATCAGCATTTCATGACGAAGCCCCATTTCGTGCCACTGTTTAATGAGTTTAAACGTGGTCGAAGCATACTCACTGATGATTCGCGAGAAAAACATCCTTCTACTGCGACTACTGAAGATAAAGTGACTGCTGTTCGGCTAGTGATAGAAGCTGATTGAAGGGTGACATATCAACAGATTCAGGCAGCTTTAGGCATTTGTAGGAGAAAAAAAAGTCTAAAGACAAGCTATGTTTATCTCACGATTTGACGGAAGATCAAAAACGCCGTCGTTATGTTTGGTGCCGCTCAATGCTTGAAAATTTTGACGTAGCTCGAATCTTATACCTTTAAAGGAGCAATTCTTGTATATATATATATAATCTGAATCTCGGAAACGGCTCCAACGATTTTCTTGAAATTTAGTATACAGGGGGTTTCGGGGGCGATAAATCGATCTAGCTAGGATTCATTTTTAGAAAAAGCTTTTGAACAAAATAAAAAACCAGGTACTGCTATTTATATAACATCGTCACAGATGATGAAAGCTGGATGTATTGTTACGAACCCGAAACCAACAAACAATCTGCGCAATGTATGCTTCTCGAAGATTTTTCGACAGAAGTCAAGGGAAAAGATGATTGCCTCATTCTTTGGACGGACGGGTTTTTTTTGTGGGTTGGAAATCATCAAAATAATGACGTCTGTCGCTCTAGGGTGGAGCGGAAGGGCATGCCACACTTTTACTGACTAAAACCCACCCGTGTTCCTTCAGTTGTCCAAATGCCAGGGCTCTCTATCTCTTTCGAAATAATCTCGCGACCCTGGCAGGACGGACGGGTCATTTCGCAACATTTATCCCAGAAGATAAAGAACTGTTACTGCATTTTGGTATGTCAGTAGTTTTTTAATAGTATTTTCTTGGAATCTTAGACAGCAGCACCCAACACGCAGATTCCTCCTCAACCACGACAACCTATCAGCTCACTCCGCCAGACGGTGAGTCATCCTACTTACAGTCCCGACCTGGCACCTTGTCAGTTTTATTTATTTCCAAAAATAAAAATTATCTTGAAGAATTCGTTTTCTGAACCGTAAGTTGCTATAACTGCGTTTAACAAGGCGTGATAGATCCCTAATGAACAGTGGGCCCACTGCTCCGGTCAAAGGTTCCATCGCATGCGACGGTGCTTAGAAAGAATCGGGCACTACCTCGAAAACAAATAAAAATATTACCAGGCTTCTACCTCCTTCCGTTTTTATTTTCTAAACATTTTCAGCGTGAGCCACGTAAAAATGATTTCCTGCCTACTGTCTTTCTGTCCGTCGTTCTTAGTCTTTCTGACTGTCAACTGTCTTTTTCTCCGCCAAAACAAGTGACTCTAACGAAGAAGTTCCAAAAATTTAGAAGTGTCATTACAATAAAGGGAAAATGTGAAACAAGCCGCAATGGGATTATATCACTACCAACAAAATGTTAACAAGTTATCGTACAAAATGGCATTAAACACACATTATAATCAAACAATCAATTAACAAAACTTAAAATTATTGCAAACAACAACGTTGCGGTTGTCATATAAAAGCCAATTAGCAATTTGTATAGACGCTTGGCGCCTTTTTCTCGTCGATACGTATATTCATGAAACTTACAAAAGTAAGTACGTTAGGTCGAGGAAAAACTTACCTATTTGTATTTTATATACAAAGACATTTTGTTCATAGTTCTTTTACATCTGTTAATACCATCATCTGCCTAGCCTTTCCCCAACTGTCTTGAGGTCGGCTTCCAGTCTAACCTACTAACTATTTTACATGAAGCGACTGCCTATCTGACCTCCACAACCCAGTTACTGGGTATTACAGTACTCCTCGGTAAGACTGGTCAAAGACTTTTGGGTTACTGACGACCCGTAACGACTGTTAAAGATCTACAAACAGCCGGCAGCAGGGACCAACGGGTTATCTTGGTATGTAAAGATGGTCACCCATCCACGGACCAGCCGCAGCAAGCGTAGCTTAAGTTGATCCGTGCGGCTGTTACTACTTAGCTACAAGCTCCTCAACATTTGTAAATACCGTCAAGAAAAAATTTACCGCCGAAAAAACTGATAAGTAAAAAATAATAAACCTTATAATATTATGAGTCGGCGCTTTGAGTGATCTTTGTTCATTGATTTTTCAGCACCGACTCAAAATTTTAAGGTTTATTATTTTTTGCTTTTCATTTTGTCGGCGGTTTAATTTTTTGTTAAAAAGTTTTTATTTTATAATTTTTTGTGGCTTTAATGTACTAATAATACTTGGCAAGCCAATGAAAAACGAATAATCAAAATCGGACTACTCTGTATAAAGTTACGCGAGGTTATACATTAAAATCAGTGAGTGAACAATCAATCATCCCCTGTTTTCTGACCCTTAGGGTTTGATTTTGTTTTCCAAATTTATATGGGACCACCCTCGGAGTATACCCTTTCCAATAAAGAATTATCACAATCGGACTACTATGTAAAAGTTATGCGTGATCATACATAAAAAAAAAACAAAAAAATATATATACGCGTCGAACTGATAACCTCCTCCACTTTTTTTCGTCGGTTAAAAAGGCACCAAGGCTTAATACATATTGGTCATTACTTTTATACGACAGCCGCAACGTAGTTGTGTGCAGGCCGCCTACGTTGGTATATAGGTATCGATACACCGCACATTACATTAAGCCGCAGCCTAATAACAATGGACCTCATCAAAGGCAAAGCGAAGTCAATTTCTGATTGAGACAGACGTTGAACGTACACTGCAACCATTGTGTATAGATTGACTGACGATTACCTATGTTCTATGTTATGGGGATTTGGTTTCCGCACTTAGTCCTTTGAGTGGACCATTGTACGTGGGCCTGACGATTACCATTGAGAGATTGATTGACGAGTATAATTGTGCGTATATGTTTGTTAAAATGACGCTTTATCCTAAATTAACTACAGCCGGTATCTAAGTGTTACGGTTTTTTTTACAGTCCATAAGTTAAGGAAATGCACAATCAAAGAAATTGATTGCTAGGCAAATTGACACCTTTGGTCAATTTTCGGGTTAGTGATTATGACCGTTCTTGTTTACACCCGAAAAATTATATCTATACTAATATATAAAGCAGAAGCGTTTTTTCGTTTGTTTGGTTGAACGCGCTAATTTCAGGAACTATTGGTTCGATTTGATAAATTCTATTAGAGTTGGATAGCCTATTTATGAAGGATATAGGCTTTTTAACATCACGCTACGACCAATAGGAGCGGAGCATCAATGAAAAATGTTTAATGAAAAATGTTTAAAAACGAGGAAAAATTATTCCTTTTGAGAACTTTCGTTGCGTGCGCTGGGTAAACGATGATATTATTATTCATGATATGTACATGTACGACGGAATTGTTCTTAAAAACTAGTAAAGTCCGTGATAGCATATCTATCTTTTAAAGTTGGCTAGTTTTAACTATTTTAATTGTAATCAAATCTAAACACTATTATATTATAAAGTTGAAGAGTTTGTTTGGTAGAGCGTACTAATCTCAGAAACTGCGTTTAGCGTTGTTCAACCCATTTATCGAAGAAAGCTATAGACTATATAACATCACGCTAGGATCCTTAGGAGCCGAGCAAATAGAAAAAAGGTCACGAATACGAAGCCCTCGCACGGGCAGGCGATACGATGCCACAGGGTGGGACGGGGATTGAGGAGGGTATCATGTGTTACGGTGCATGGTTTCCGTTGTGGTTAGTTTGAACAATTTGACTAACGTTGCATCGAGATCATGCTATTAATTTTCAGAAAAATTATATTAGTTAACGATAATATTATGTTACAGAAGCCTGAATAGTGGTAAATCTAAGAATTTTTAAGGCTTTTATCATCTTTGTTTGGAAACCTAATACTTAGAAATGTCAATGTACAATGGTAATTATTTTGTTCATTTTGAGATTTAATGGAGATATAAATAACAAAATTAAAAAACAGTCAATTATATTTTTAGTTACATAACTGACTTATGTATGATACTAGATGTCCAAACTGTTCCTATTTTCAAACATTTAGCTTGTGTCTAATATAAAACCGATTTTGCGAATCCTATCATGAAGATCCGGAATGAACAACTAGTAGTGAAGTTGCGGAAGTACAGTCGTTTACAGTTATTTTATCTATAACAGCAATTTTATTGTTAAAAGAAAAAAGTTATAAAGACAACTACAATCATCTTCATCAAAGTAAAATACTTTAGTATAAATAAATATACTATAATATATACCTACCTAATGTATCGTATTTTGGAACAATAAATATTATAGTAATATTGGCCTTAACCTTTATCATGGCAATATCCTATTAACTAAATGATGTAAAGTAGGACAAGATAGCTTTGTTCTTCTATTAGTTACCACAGTTTTGCGTTCAAAACACGCGCCTGTAAAATCATGACTTTGTTGCTAACCAATAACAAATACTCGTACAAAGTATAAACACTTTGTGGCCGTCGAGTAGAAAGACTGTCTTTAGCAGGGCGATTACAAAATGAAATTGTCCTCACTCCCTTTGACAATGGTCGATTGTCAGTGTGATTTTGACAGTTTGGTATAGAAAACTTTCTTCTGAAATAGTTTACATAAAAAAGGACCTAAACAAAGATCGTTGAAAGCGAAAGACAAAATTATAGATTTTAGAAGGATTTCTACAGTGCGATGTCAAAAATAGAGAAACGAAAGAATGTCGCTTTGTATAGAAAAAGCTGTGTTTATTTTTCGTCGAAATAGCGTCACGCTAAACCTGTAGAAAGTACTTAATTAATAGGACTTTACAAAATCAGAGAAGAAGACACTGCAAATCAATCCTAGGTACTAAGCTTCGGCGGAAAGAAATTACTGAATCTTTGAGAATTACAAATAATTATTCAGCTAGAGCGTGGAAACAGTTATCGCCGACGACGTGATAGCTGTTCAAAAAAAATAAAAATGTAAAGGATTTGCGGGAATATTCCTATAACCTTCATAAGACAAGGCCACATCAAAATCGAAGGTAGTAAAATACATTAAGCTGTGATTTTCCTTAAATATTTGACCTTCGAGAAGAAAAAAACCAGCTTAGTGAGTTGGATTACGCAAAATGAAAGGTTCCTTACAGTCGAGAAAATCTACGAAGACCGATTTAACAAAAATACTTTGTGTAGTGAGGGAAAAAATGGGTTGTTTTTAAATCTGATTCTTGAGACTTATCGATTCGAAATAGTTATAATTTGTAATCGACAATTGTATTTAGATTGCTCAAAAGTGAAGGAAATTGTTTTATTACCCGTACGAGTTTATAATATTTAACAATTATTACATGAATTCCAATGAAGTTTAAATTTCGGCGAGATTCAAAGTCAAACTAAAACCCGACATACTGATTTCTTTCGGAAGGTTTATGTATAATAATAGTATAATACTACTTTGTTTATTATGCACCAGTGGCGTACCTGGAGGCTAGGGTAAGCCACTGATATGTACCCGAAGCCTGGGCGGGTCGCTAGGGAAGAATAACATTAATAATAAACAAGCGTGGGGGAAATCAATTCCCTTAATGTTTGTTGAAGTAACGATTTGTCATTAAATTAATTTTATTCGGTTAAAAACGGCTTTTAACGGTCACAACACTACGGCAACCAACCCAAAGACATAACATGGTCAAAACGTCCTGTCGGAATATTAATCAACGATTAATGCGTGTTTTATAATGCATTTTTTCAATATAAAGTTAAACTTGAGGTTTACGAATGATACTCGTGTTACAGTGTATGAGAAACATAGTAATAATTTAGGATCATGAATTTTGAATGTTCAATTTCTTACGTAGTCGTACATACAAAGTTATCGCGGCATGTAAAATGAGAAACGTCAATTCGGACTTCTTATATTGCCGCGAGTTTAACTGGAATGAACAACTAAGGAACCATACATCGATATACGTTACGGTCAATTGTCCAACTTGATATGTATATTTGCAGTCGCAAAAATATGTGTCAAGACTGCAAATTAATCATTTTATGATTTTTTCCTTTACTCGTGTTGAAAGAAAGATCTTCCTTGTAGCCTTTCATTATGTTAGGTCAACGGGAAGTACCCGTTTTGATTTTATCCCCCGATTTTGATTAATTTGCGAGAAGGTACGTAACAAAATGGACATTTTTAGGGTTCCGTTGCCAAATGGCAAAAAACGGAACCCTTATAGATTCGTCATGTCTGTCTGTCTGTCTGTCCGAGTATGTCACAGCCACTTTTTTCCGAAACTATAAGAGCTATGCTATTGAAACTTGGTAAGTAGATGTATTCTGTGAACCGCATTAAGATTTTCACACAAAAATAGAAAAAAAAAAACAATAATATTTGGGGTTTTCCATACATAGAAATGAAACTCAAAAAAAAAAAATTCATCAAACCCATACGTGTGGGGTATTTATGGATAGGTCTTCAAAAATGATATTGAGGTTTCTAATATCATTTTTTTCTAAACTGAATAGTTTGCGCGAGAGACACTTCCAAAGTGGTAAAATGTGTCACCCTCCCCCCCCCCCCGTAACTTCTAAAATAAGGGAATGATAAAACTAAAAAAAATATATGATGTACATTACCATGTAAACTTCCACCGAAAATTGGTTTGAACGAGATAGTCTTTTCGCCATAAGATGAGTTCTCTGACAGTTCTTGTCTGACAATTGTAGTGACGTGACCTAACGAAATATAATCGATTTTTTTATAATATCGATTCAGTTGGCAAAGAAAATGGAATCGGATTATCGATTTTAGATTTTCAAAATATTTTTTTTATAAACTGGTTATCCTACTTCCAACTAATATTATAAATGTGAAAGTTAGTATGTGTGTGTGTGTGGATGTTTCTTACTCTTTCACGCATAAAGTACTGTACGGATTTTGATGAAACTTTACAGTAATATAGCTTATACATCAGAATAAGACATAGGCTACATAACATCACGGGAGCAGAGCAAAAACCTGACATATCGCACTCGTACTGACGCGACGCGATCGCGATTACAAAATGGCCGCTCCGATTCGACAATTTTTTTGTCGATTAGTGAATTGAGTAGTGGCAATCTCTATTGGCCGACGTTCCATTCAACGCATTAGACATTTTTAAGATAATTTATACTTTTTTATTTTATTTACTTAATTTATTAACAGTTAATTATAACTACCTACAATAATTTACTTAGTAATTTACGAAAGGCAATATTTTTTTTATCATTTCTTTTTTAATTTTTTTGCCAGTTTACTTTTTATTCGTCTAAAGTAGTATGCGTGCCACGGAAAAAAATGAACTGTCAGGGAACTCATCTTATGGCGAAAAGACTATAGTAAGTTGTTTGTTTTAATACGTCATAAATCGTAAACCACAATTTACCTTTCATTCAGTCAAATCCAATATAAAAAAAAACAATAAAACATTTAATTTCATAAACATAAACCTTATGGATAAACCGTGAATACCTAAAGGTTTGTACGGAACCCTCGATGCGCGAGTCCGACTCGCACTTGGCCGGTTTTTTGTATTTTGACTTAATTATTTTTTTCCGTTCCTGAGAAAGAGAGTTTTGACACACTGACACACTGACAGACAGACGGACAACGAAGTGACCC
Organism: Aporophyla nigra; assembly: GCA_947507805.1. Lineage (NCBI taxonomy): Eukaryota > Metazoa > Arthropoda > Insecta > Lepidoptera > Noctuidae > Aporophyla > Aporophyla nigra. Next base: position 1,569,363 of record OX382291.1, on the reverse strand, counting down.
TTTAACCCATTGAATGCCGTAATTACAGATACAATTAAAAACTATTGTGTCTCGCATGGATCCACGTTCGCGGCATACGAAGAGTCCCGTTTTTTTCCTTTTGTAGAACCCTGAAAACGATCGTTTTCTTACGATGCCGACGTGAATACATCATAGCATCGCTATTTTTCCTTAATCGCTCGCAAGAAAGAGCAACATTATTATCTCGATATGTACCTAGAGTACGCGGTGGTTATAGCTCATGCAGTTTCAGAAATGTTACACTGCATACTGATTAACATGTTTCTATCGAAAATTGGAAGTTCGATTGTGTCTCCGAGAAACTGTAGCTTCCAGAAACTTTTCGCTCCAAAGGCAAAACTTCACATGAGACTCCCAGCGCCATCTATGATGGCCGAAAATACAAAACTACCTAGCCTTTTCCCAACTATGTCGTCCGCTCTAGTCAAACCGGTTGCAGCTGAACAGCAGTATTTTACTAGTTTAATATCAGTATTTTGTTTTATTTATAAAGAGATTAATTTGGCAGATGTACTGAAAAGCTCCTTCCATATTTGGATTCCAGTCCACCTTAAACAGCGCCAAGTATCGCCATCTATGTTTTATATTGTGCGGTTCAAAACTCGGGAGCATCTTTGAATGCTCCGCTTTCAGTGTAAACAACAGGTTTATCAGGCAACTGATAGATGGCGTAAACTGCCACGTTACGCCACAATCCGAACTGCACTGAATTAGACGTTTGCTTGTGTAAAAAAGCGACCTACTAACCTGCATGTCCAGAAATATATTCCCGGCTCCAAGATTAAAGCTAGAGTTTTCGAAGGTCAGAGAAGAGCAATTTACAGTCGAATGACACATTATTGATGAAAGTAAACCCTGGCGTTTCTAAAGGAGAATGCTCTTGGATGTATGGAATCCCGTACCATGCGGCATCAAAATCAAACTTTGTTTTTTATAGGCTATAATGGTGGCTACATAGTAACTCCTGCAAAAGTTCTAATTAAAAAAAAAACCCGGGTTACGGAATTATTTTATAAAATCGAAAATAACCTAAAAGCTCAGACAGTCGTATTTGTTTTATTTATTTTACTTGAAGCGACTACCCATCTAACGTCAGGTGTTTTTAGCACATATTGTCGATAATTATTATGTCGCATCACATAACTCAATAACTAGTAGTTTGACGTTTTTTATGAATTCAAAAATCATCCCAGATTTGCGCTATAAAGATATAATGTATATTCAGTAGTGATCTGGTGATTCACGGGATAAAAAAATGATTGTGCTATTGTTTGTGTTATAAGGTGCTTTATTAATCAGCGCTACACAGATACGGCGGTTTATCTCTTGTGTACCTTGGTGTGTTTTCCAACAGTATAAACTCAAATCGTGCTGGCACCGCTCGTGTCCGCTGCAGGTAACCGTAGCCCAACATGCTAAACTTACCGTGCGCTGAATATAGTGGCGAGTGCCATGTAGCAGCCGTCGGCGACGCGCGACGAGCCCGTGAAGCACGTGTCCACTGTCCAGTCCAGCAACGGGCCGATGTCGGGGTTGCAGTCCAGCAGCAGGACTATCGTCTCTCGGGCCAGCTCGAACATCTATCGGACATGGTGCCGGTAAGTACACCAATCAATGAAAACAAAATGGTATGAATTTTTAACTAACAGTAAGACACCCAACAGCGCGTGCCAAGCTAGGCACAGTCTGTATCTTGGTGTCACCACAAAAAGTTATAATAATAGTAATTCATAACTCGGTATGTCGGATATGTACAGTCACGGGCACCAATAAGTATGCACTAAGCAACTTTTAAAAGTGATTGTCTCGTATTGTACTAATTTTCCGTCTGAAATTATTGTTTAAATACAGTTTTTTTAGTTTTTTTTTTTATTCTTTTTCAAAATATGTGACAGTTGCACAACATTTGTCAGTATTCAAACTTCAGATTTATTAATACCAAGTGACAAACAGTGTGAGAATGTGGCACGAGAAGATTTTTACATAGAGCTAAATTAATTTCGGTTTAGAACAACTTTATTTCTCATAAAGAATTGCAGTACAAATCCACTTACAGAGAAACAATATTTAAAACTAAGATTAAAATTAGAGTGCACAGATGTTTATTACAGTAAATTGAGATTTGAAACGGACCAATCAGAGACGGCCTCATAATTTTGCTATGTATATATCGCAGGTATATAACTCAAAATTAAAAAGTCATTTTTTCTTTAAATAAGGTTTGCGACTTTGAGATAAGGCCTATTTCATAATAGTTCCAAAGTACTGTGTTCGTAATAACATAATTATAATTAGTACAACAGGAGAAAATCACTTTTAAGTCGCTAACTGCATTCATATTAGTGCGCGTGACTGTACAGCAATTTCGACATACCCAAAAGTTGATTAAGCCATGCTGTTGAATGATGAAGACGTAAGTTCGATGTAAACATGGTCGAAAAATCCATCCATCAAATAACCTTTAGCCATAAAATGGCCGATGCACTTATATCCCGTGAAATCAAAATCTGCTTACGCGTTTTCATGCCACAGTCGCGAATCTTACATAGATCGACATACAACAGAATTCTGACCAATAAATTGCAAAACAAACGTAAGAATACTTTGACAATCAAATGAGTAATTCACAAAACAGTGGAACGTGACATTATGACTAACCTTATCATTGGTGGAGGAGAGCATCTCGCTCAGCCACGGGTAGAGCGAGCCGTCCTCAGCCAGCGCCGAGGGGGCGAAGCACGGGCCACAGCACACCACGGCACTCATGGCCTATTGACGACATAAACACACTTATGAAAAGCTCGCACATTGTTACACAACACCGAACGCCGGATAGTGTTGGAGCCAGTGCCGTATTAAACTGCGGGCTCGTACGGCTGTAGTGCAACTGTAATGCAAGTTAGCTAGCCCGCCAATGTCACCCTACTCCCCCTACCGTATTGGCCGGATCACCCACAACCCCCCAGACCGAACTCGCACGACCGCCTGCCGCAGTGAAGCTGCAGGATCAACAAGTCGGGTGTGTCGCGTGATGGCGTACTACTTAACAAAAACACTGGTGAAACGTGAAAATTTTGATTCCCCGTTCGTAAGTACAGAATGCGGCACATCTGAACTAGCATAGTACGGAGTTTCAATACAGTAAAAGGCCGACTTATACTGAGCGCGTCACCGGAGACGCGCGGCCGACGCCCTTGTCAAAACAAAGTTATTTAATTTATTTTGTCGCGCGGCGCTGTCATTTGAATTGCGGAGCGATAACGCTATGAGCATTTCTTTCCACAACGGACGGGCGCCCAACGAACTGCGTCCGCCGCAAATAGAAAGCTCTCGTAAATGTTCCACTACTGTAGATTTACATATCCACATCGTGACGGTCGCGGTCCCACACACGCGCTTGTTTGCATTAAAAACAATACTTATCTACGTATGGGATTTATAGCAAGTATAGGAACGTTCTGATAAGTAAGATGTTTCTTAGTACGTTTGTCATGACCAGGCATTCATTATTAACAATACTCGCGGCGAGTGTGTTGGATCTGATCCATACGTCATTTATTATCCATACTAAAATATTATAAATGGAAAAGCGTGTGTCTGTTTGTCCGTCTTTCACGGCAAACCGAGCGACGAATTGACGTGATTTTTTAAAATGGAGATAAGTAGTTGAAGGGATGGAGAGTGACATAGGCTACTTTTTTTCCTTTTTTTTTCTTTTTTAGGTGGCTGGGGTGAACTTAGAAAAGCCGTGCTTTTCCCATGGACAATTGTATGTAGCATGTTCGCGTGTGTCCAATGCCCAGAATCTTTACATTCTATCCCCAAATGGAAAGACGATTATCGTCTACAGTAGCGTATTATAAAAACATTCTGCACGCGTAGCATGACCACCGTAGAAATGGGTTTTATCGACGGAAGAATAGATAAAATTACAGATTGTAGAAAGATTAAAGACAAAATTAAAGATTGTAGAAATATTTGTACAGTTTTATGCGGGCGTAGCACGACAATTCTATCTCTATTCTACCAAAAATAGACAAACCCCATTTCTACGGTGGTCATGCTACGCGTGCTGTTCAGAGTTCTCTTCTGTGTTCTAAATCAGGAAAGGGGAACCGTGTTACCCTGAATTTAACGCAAGCGAAGCCGCGGGCAAAAGCTAGTTTCTTTATATATACTTTATTGTTTTTGTTTCATTTTTATTACGTATGCTTTTACTGACCAAGTGTTTGTTCGTTCTCACATAATATAATTAAAAGATTTTATTTTATTTTATTTTATTTGGGAAAAAAAAACGATATTACATTACATATTAGATATGAAAAAAGTTATATAAAACAAAATCAATGCAATAACAACAACATTTTCCACGAATTTACAAAAACGTATGCTATGGTGAGCTGAGGACTCATTGGTAACGTAGTTCTTATTCCTTACAAACCTACCAGTTAGTTACCAGATTATTTATCTAATTTTTTCAATATATTAATAACTTTAGTGCAAAATGAATTTCTATGTAGCATAAATAAATCTATATCTAGGAAATGTTCATTGTACATTTGCAGGAGACGCCGAAGAGGTGCACGCTTACCAGCGTTTGATGATGATTAATGTAATCAATTTTTCGTTTCAATATTTTGATTTAGAAGACTGTCCGTATAGTTTCTTGCCCATTCTTCTCCATAGGTACCTATTACGCTGTTGAATAGGTCACTATCTTCATCTTTCTAACTAACAGACCCCTAAACAAACAAAACCACAGCCACTGTAATTAGTTTATTTGGAACAAATGTTTTAATTTTTGAGTTTGACGAGTTTTTTCTGTGCGTATTCATAGTACTGACTACGAGTAGCACGTACTGATCAGTCTTAAGCTACTATATGAAATGTAAAGCAGCATGCACAGTGTCGTTGGTCTCTTAAGTTTGTTTTATGAGTTTTTTCTACCCCGTGCATTCAAGAGATTTCTTTGAGACTTCAGAGAACTGCATTCGTGAATACGGCTGTTAGCCTAACGCCCCATATACGATGCGTGTTTTGCCTGATGGCATGCAATAAAAATGAAGCAACCAATGACTTTTATAGATTAAACATCGTTTAGACGGTGTAACTTATATTGTTGCTTTATGATACAGTCAGCGTTAAAATCATCAGGATGAACCGATTGTTCAAAATTATCTCTACAACTAAGAAAACTATACTTTATCTCAATTAGATAAAGTTCTTCAGAATTACAGTTGTCTTGTACTGTCTTCATTCTGAAACATTGCCTTGTGTCATTGCGTTAATATTTAATTTTCATGGTTGTTTAGATCATGTTGAACAGTCTGTTCGTCCCGATATTATTGACGGTGTACTATACTCTTAAATGGCACCGTGTATAACAGGCCTAATTGTCGTTAGCCGTCATGGGTGACCAAGTGGGACGTAGCTGTAGTCACACATACCCTGAGGGCGGAGATGTTAAGTCGCTCGTCGTTTTCGTGCTGCGGCGGCTGCGGCACCAGCGAGCCCAGGTGTCGCACCAGCGGGCCGCACCAGCCCGAGAACAGCGAGAACAGGCTGCGCAGGAGCTCCTTTTTCATCAGCGAACCGTACTTCTCCACTGTAAGCGGAACGTTGCTATGAGCATTATTTGAAAAGTAAGCTTCGCCGGCATGAAACTCAACGGTCTATGGACGAATGAAATGACTAAGACAGACTAAGAAAAACAGGATACGGACTCAAACTATATATTGATATCGTTCAACTACGAATAGCTTGGCTAAACTTAGTAAATGGCGAAGTCGATGACGAGTGAGGTTTGTGGTTTCTACGAAAGCTGTGCCGTTATGTTATGAAGGCCGCAACATGACACCCGTCATGGAAATCTAACGTTTATCCTATTTTACTTGACAGTGTCAAAAATCGCTTGCAAGAGGCTCTAGACAGCATTTTGGGGATGTTATATGACGCCACTGTTTTGTAAGGAACTCAAGTTTTAATGGTTTAATTTACAATGTCATAATTGTAGCATAATGTGGGATATACACAAGTATGTGTTTAAAAAGTATCATATAGTATCAGCAGTGATCGAATATTCGGATGCATATTTACCTAATGTTACTATTTAGCTGTGAAAGCACGGAAGCGGCTTCGTATTTTTTATTAAAGCCGGGTTTCTTGGATCATATTTATTTAAAATTAATGTTTAACCCCAGATGCAAATACATATGTGTGTAGGGTGGTATGTGTCAGTTAAAAAACACACAAAACACGGTGAAAACATCATCATCAGCCTATAATGTTCCCACTGCTGGGACACAGGCCTCCTCTTGGTGAGAGTGAGTGGGCCATAATCCACCACGCGGGCCCAGTGCGGGTTGGTAGATGTCACATGTCTTCGAATTTTTGGTTCTAAGACATGCCGGTTTCCTCACGATGTATTCCTTCACCGTTATGAGAGCATTGGTTATGAAATAATTTACACAAAGTAATGAGCCTACTTGGGTTTGAACTCACGACCTACTACTCGTAAGTCGCGGCCGTTACCACTAGGCCACCACTGCTCCTCGGACGGTAAAAACGCGCATTCCATATTAGCCAACATTTCAACTTTAGGTGAATATGCATCTGAACATCCGATCTCTATTTATCAGTATAAGACGAGTGATTTAATACCTAGGTATGTGTAGTTGCAGACACTACTTTATCTACCCTCATACATTGGGACTGAACGAAATAGTTTTGTAATGCTATAAAAACCGGCCAACTTTTTGGATTTGCTCTGTATCTTATTAGTAAATAGAGTAACAATAATATATAACTTGTTTTGAAGTTTATAATTGGAATTTTACGTTATGAGAGTACTTATGTTATTTATAAAACTAAAAACGATTGGTGGACTGTATGAAAGATGATATGGCTATTAAGGTGGATGGATGATTATCTCAGATGCCATTTTGTCGCTAGATGGCGCTAGATCCACAATTTGGAACATTTTCAATTTTTACGCCTAACTTAGAAATCTTTAATAGATAACTTTATTATATGCGAAACCTAGGGCATTAACTTGATTTTTTTAGATAGTCACTGTGCTTGTTAACTGGTCTCATACAAAGATTTGTACATTCTAAAGATTTAGCCGCTTGACTTTACTCTTTACACACACATACAAAGTAAATAGTAGTAACTTTCGACACCACTAGATGTCGTTTTATTCAAACAGTTTAAAATGAAATTAATATAGGTACACTGTCCCTATAAGTTGTAGTAATGTGACTGAACCTAAATTGTAATGTGTAAATAGTCATCATCTCAGCCGCAAGACGTCCACTGCTGGATATAGGCCTCCCCCTATTTGGGGGGCTTTGCCATAATCACCACGCTTGGCAAGCGGGTTGGCGATCGCAGTGTGATGGTAAAATGCATAGAGAACGCTGCTGCCCATTCTCTAGTAAATCCCTTAGTCGCCTTTTACGACACCCACGGGAAGAAATGTAAGGAAGAAGAAGGAATGGAAGTGTAAATAGTGACGTGTACTAAATAAATAAATAAAAGACTATTTATTACATTGTAAAGCTTTTTATTGTACCTTACTATAAATTAATAATATTTATTTAGTAAAAAGGGGTTAATATTTTCATAAAAATAATCGTTTTATTTACACTCACTACATTTACTTAGATAGTTTCCGTTTGGATTCAAACCATCGAGTCATACCACCATACAAAGATAACATACTTTTTTAAATATTTTGAAATTTACAATTATGATTTTGAATTTAGTATTAGAAAGAATTATGTATGTAGATTACAATATAAATAACATCATACGTAAGTATATATAACGGCACATGTATCTTACACAACAACACAAAGGGGTTGCTAGCTAACCATAACATTTATTTATGTTTCAAGAATACCTACTTATGATACAATTTTGAACTGCAATAAATATTCTTTTACAATTGAATTGTTAGGCTGGTACCTAAATACATGAGTGAAACTTATCTACACAGAAAAATCTTATGAACTAACAAAATAACACAAACTATACATCGCTACGTGCAAAAATAGCTTATTAATTATTCTATAATGTTCCCACTGCTGAGACTCAGGCCTCCTCTGAACTGTGGTGATGAAATAATTTACACTCAGCAAAGTGCCGGCTTGGATTCGACCCATCGACTCGTACCACCATACAAAGATACTTATAAATATTATAATAAAATATCTTCTTTTCTACGCGCTACTTTTTGCAGTCGCCGCCGCCGCCGCGCCGTATCAGTCTTCTGCTTGTCACTTTTTACTTCCATTTATATAATTTCCGTGTGATCTGAATCAAATGCTGGAAGACGCAGTTTTCGCTGCAACAAATGAATTTACACAGTTTTGTTAGACTATTCTTACTGAACCGACACCTCAGAGACCTGCGGAATAAGTTAGGAAATGAGTAAGACTTATATTTTTATACCTTTTAATTCCTTGATGTCTAGACATTTAGCATTTTTCTCAACTCTTCTCAAAATAATTTCCGGCAGTACACATGTTTTAAAAAATGTTACCAACTTCGGCATCATAGCGTTGATAACTTCCTCATCCCGGTTAACTTTTATGACAGTCAATGGTTGGGTGACAGATATCAAGCAAATGAAGTAACATTTATTCATTTTGGTAATTCGCAATTGACCCTGGACCTAGAATCAAAATAATAATAGGTGTTAAAAAGAAACAATCCAAGAAATACATAATTTTTATACATACATACCAAGAAATAATGATATTTGTTACACTGAACATTGTGTAAAATATGTTGTACTTTGGTATTGTCAAACAAAAACTTCATCACTACAAACAAGCAAAAGCGTACTAATGTAATGAACACAAAAATATGGTATCAAGTTGGGACTTACCATTCCAGATGAAGAATCAAAGTTGTGACCATATGACCTTCTTCAAGTCAACAATACGGTACCCTACCAAACCTGAGAAGTTGTCACTTGATGTTCTTTCCACAGTTCGTTGATAAGCTTCAGTCTCTGAATCGGGTTGTGGCCAATCAAAATCAACAGTCTCTACTTGCTCTGTAACAGATTCAACTGTATTGAAGCTAGAGCTGCAGGCTATGGCTTCGTATCGAATTTCTGGTATACCACGCGAATAGGTTTAGGGCGTATCTTCAGCTGTCGAATGGTTGGACAGCTGATGATGATCTTGAGTTGAATGTGGACTGAAATAAAAGATAAATAAATGAAATAGGTACAGTTAAAAGTACACAGTTAAGACACAACACGAACCAACGAGTATCAAATAACCTCCACTCACGTAAATCTGATTCGAAATCTTATGGGAATCTAATTTACTCACTATAGATCACTAAAAGAACTTCCATGATGTCTTTTGAATACTGCTTGCACTTTTTTCCGTGATTTTCGCGGTCCTGAATACACATGTCGTATACATTTATGCAAGTTTATTAGTCGGGTTTATCTTAGGCAGTTCAGTTGCAATTCAATCTGTAATCAAAAAGAATAATTACAAACAACAGCAAATGTATCTTATTTATGAAATGTTTCAAGAAACAGAAATAACACCACCACCAAGCTGTTGTTTTCAGAGAGAATATTTGAAAATTTGTAGTATGTCATGTGACGACAATCAACGAGTGTTGCTAACGTTTGATTTTGTATTTCATCTTCTAAATCTTACACTTTTGTACCATTATAATAATACTCTATATCACCTTGAAAATCATTCATTGCACATAAAAATAACACTTACCGTCAATAAAACACAAAAACACTTCACTTTTCAATAAAAACCAGGGCTTTGAATAACGTTAAAAATTTGGTATCGTTACTTTCATCGGACGAAGATAACGTTATTAGTAGAGGTCACGTAATGCTTGGTAACGATACTTGGCATACGTTTTACCGGTAACTGAGTACCGTTAATTTTTTGAAGTGAAAACTTCTTTAGCGGCGTTGAGCACTTTTTCTGTAATGGGTATAAAATCTTAAACTCGCGTCAGGACACGTGACCTGATCGAAAAAGCGTAGGACGGATGGAGAGTAGACAGCTATCCCCTCTCTACGGCGCGGCGAAAATGTATGCCTGGGCCTACTGTTTCGTTTAGGCGGCGCAGAGCGCTTGCGCGAATGTTCGTCTATGTTACAGCGTGCCACGCGCATCCATGGATGGTGACAGCTGATGGCTCGACCGTCTGTGTAGTGATCACATTGTTGTGTATTCGTAAAATTCGTGAATATAAAGTGCTTAAAATATGGAAATTGAACAACAAATTATTCCCTAACCATTCCAAAATATCAAACATGCTCAACGTTAATAATCAAGTTTTCACTTCTGCCGGCACTCCCGGAGTGCAATTTTATTTATTTTCTTTCATCTCTTTCTTTCGTCTACATTATTGAAGTTGCATTTGCACCGTTTGATTGGCGATGTTGCCGTAGAGCGCCGCCGCCCATGGCGTTCCGCTTAGGTTGCGCAGGTTGACAACAACGCATTAAGTAACGATGTGATAAGAGAACGGTGTGGTGTAAAAGAAGATGTAGTGACAAAAATTGAAAAAAGTATGCTTAGATGGTTTGGTCATGTTGAGAGGATGAATGAAGGTCGGCTCACAAAAGGTATTTACAAGGCAGATGTGAGTGGAAACACCGGGAGGGGACGCCCTAGGAGGACATATAGTGACCTTATTGGTGATGTTCTTCAGAAAGGTCAGGTGCGTAGTACTCGCAACCGGCGTGTGTGTATGACCAATTTTATGAACCTAAGCGAGGCAAAAGAAGTGTGTAGAGATCGTAGCAGGTGGCGTTCCGTGGTTTCTGCCTACCCCCATGGGAAAAAGGCGTGATTCTATGTATGTATGTATGTAAAAGTATCGATACTAGTAACGTTAATTGGTAACGTTATTTTATAGATTCGATACCAAAGTATCGTTACCCGTTTTACCGTTAAAATATTAACTTTATGAAAATAACGTTACTTAACGATACTTATAGTGTGAATTTGGTAACGTTAACAAGCCCTGATAAAAACTGTTTCACGGATGGCACTCATTTGAATGGTTCTCCGTAGTAGGTAGCACAGTTTTTTTAAGTAATAATAAACATGGTAAATATCCCGTTTTAAGTTCTAATGATACTGGTGTTTATTGTTTCGTGTGGATTTCATGACAAAGTCTCTTCCGAGCCCCTTTTCTTTAATAAAAAAAACCTCGTCGTAAAGTTTAGTTGCTAAATTGGTGTCCAGATTCTTAAATATTATACCAAAATGTTAAATTTTGCGTTGAAGTTTTAGTAACACCCACCACATTTGTTTACCATTTATTTTATTGAAATTTCAATGCGTACTATTTTTATTTTTGAATTCTTAGCAAAGTACGATCTTTTAAAATGTATGGTACGATCTTCTAAAAAATAAAGTTGGCAACCCTGCTTGACGCATTTTGTGTGTGCTAATAATACTAGTAAAATAAGCAATTATAAAAATCAAAGTGGTTTGTCTGTGTATTCACTAATCTTGCTGGTTTCACATGAATGAAATATGATTCAATCAATAGATGTACGTAGTACCTACGTTTCACCATTGTGTAGGTAGCTTCGCTGATCGCCTGATTTAGTCATAACTTACTTATACATCAAATTCTATTCTCTGATTTTATTCAACCCAAACCAATGGATTAGTACCTAAGCGTATCAGAATGTTATCAGTACCTACTTACATACATTAAAAAGATTTTTAAATCTGGAAAGTCGTGTACTAGTAACTACTTACTACATATTTAAACTAGATAATACAATAATTACATTAGTATTGTATCTGTGTGAACCAAGGGCAGATCGCAGAGATATTTTTTTCACTTTATGTAAAGCATTCTTTCTCATTCCATAATAAAAAACATTTTATCAATCAAAAAATGTTAACTGCGCGGGCAAACCCGCGCGCCCGGCGCTAACTTGCTAAAAACACAATATTCTGGAAACGATTCGCAAGTTTTCAAGACTCAAGCAATCACGCTTTGACGGTATGGCAACAACGCGGGGTGCGAGCGCTGTTACTTGAATGGCAACGTCGCATTATCGAATTTAAAAGATAAAATGTTCGAATATCGAACAGCGCCATCTATTATGAATGTTTACTAATCGTAAACTCGTAACACAACAGCAACCAACTTTCTCGGTGGTTCTATAAATTTCCGTCAGATGGCGCGATTCAGGTCACTCACACATGTAAAGATTTTTCGTTTTTTATTCGGTCTAATTCTCCTAGAAATACTGTTTTTTTTATAAAATTTGGGCCATATGCGAACATAATACATTATTAAGTCTCATTAAAGTTGCTTTTATTCTGCAGAAACTGTTTATTTACCGAGATTTCCACACTTGAAAAATGTATGGCGAGGGCTATCTAGGCATTCACCTTAAGGGGGTGACTACCGATATGATGATGAATAGAGAAGTATTAAAGAAAACACAATGTTGCTATGACCGTAAATAACGTGGGATGAGGATAGAAAAGGAAATTGACTATTCGTACTGATACGTCTATGCTTCGTCACTTTGTCAATAACCTTTACGAAGACATAGCTGTACTATTGCATTTACGTGTTCATAAAAGGACTTTCTTCACCACTCGTCAATCACACCGTTAAAGCTTCAGATTTCACTAAAAATTTACTCTTTTATTTAAAAATGTTGCATTTATTCAAATACGTTTAAACATGGAAAATGTTTGGTTAACTTTAAGAAAACTTTAAAACCAAACCTTTCACAGTTTGTAGTAACAAAAGTAAAGAGTGTTTTTGTAAGGTAAGTATACTAACCTGGGAAGCTCTTGATGAGCTCGGTGACGAAGTCGGCGAAGGTGATGCGCTGCTCGCGCGCGGCGGGCGCGTCCTTCTCCGCCTCCACCTCCAGGCACTGGCGCACTCCGTCCAGGTACTCCGTCAGCGTCGAGTGCAGGCTGCCACCCTCCAAGGCAAACGCACTGTGCGAACAAGGACTAGTTTATTTCTTCAATGATTGGAGATCTACAAGGAATCGGGTGTACAAAAGGGAGGGGATCCTCCGAACAGACGGGCTACACGATGCAGGATGAACGTGATGTCAGGCTGTTGTTGCGTAGTTCGCACGTTACGTTTTAGCTGTCACCAAAAAATAAACTATACGCTTCAAGACACGCTTACATGAGGAGAATTCATCGACCGCCAAGAGGCAGAGAACGCAGGAATCACCCGAGTTATTATTAGAAAAACTCTCTTCGTATTTCCTACCCAAATTCAAAACGTGCTGACTTTACTGTGAAACCCGTACCGACCTGTTAGCGAAAGTTTTTTTCTGCGCGATGAGTAGCAGCATCTTGTTGAGATGCAGGCGCAGCGCGTCGCGGCGCCGCCGTCGACGCATGTTCTCTTGCTTACGGTCCACCGCTTCACGTAGCAGCGGAAGTAACTCTTCCATTAAATCTCTAAAAATGGAAAATATGTGATTTTGTAAGGTTTTATTTAGCGGCTCTGTCCAGTTAACGTATACTTGCAAAATGAAAAAGGTTAATCATCTAAAACTACTATTGACTACTATTGATGAATATTTTATATTTGAAATAAATATGCCCGAAAACGCACGGGCGATTTTTGACACAGTTATTTTATATCGCGTACCAACTTTTCAACTCAAAGTGTTGTTGAGTCGAACATCGAGAATCGCATACCAGCGCATCAAACAATCAAAGTGTTGGTTATCAACTGTCGGCGCCAAGCAGTGGGTTTAAAATCAAGTGTGGATGGTATTTGCGAATAGCTTTACTCCTTCGTTCCGCAAGTATACATGTGTACAGACGCCGCCATTCGTTGTTAATAGGTAGAACACGAGAACGTGAGCTGTACGACGATAGTAATGTGCGTTACTTGAGTGCGTCCGGGTTGATGTTCCCGCAGGCGGCCACGGCGGCGTCGCGCACCTCGGGCACCTCGCAGCGCGCCAGCGGCACGGCCAGCTTGTGCAGCGAGCCGGGCGCCGCCGCCGCGCCGCGCGCCTCGCCGCCGCTGCGCTCGCTCAGCGAGTCCGGCGAGGAGCTACGTGCACACACACGCGTTACCGACACATTCACACACACATATAGCTTGAATTTAACTAGGCTCAATAAATACTTGAGCATTCAATAAGGGAACCAATGTTAGACAATTACTTCACTTTTTACGCTCTGGTCAAAATGTAATAGTTAGAAATAGACAAGTAAGTTAGTCAACAGTTGGCAGTAAAAAGTGCACAATGGAATATTGTATCGTACGACAATACAATCAGAGAACATAAATTATCTTACAACAAAACAGTTAAGCTTACCTAACTACTTCTATAACTAATAAAAGCAAGTATAAATAATATTGGGGCGACATTAAAAGGAAGCGTTATTAACATAAAATTAATAGGATATCACCAACAAAGCGCTGCAAATGCTAAAACAAAAATAATGAGACACGCGTTTGTACAATATTCTAACGTATTCTGTTAACACGTAGGAGCTCTCTGTCACATTTGCTTGCAAGTGCGCGCTCGTGAACGTGGCCAGGCCTTACTTCTACCATTCAACAATGAGTCCATGTCAATCACAACATAATGCTAGAATGACAGTAATTAAAACAGATGATGCATTCAAGAGGTTCATACAAAAAGACAGAGTTCACAGATAGAGAAATAAATCAAAATATTACGCGCACGTTACAAGCAAATGTTACACTCGATGATTTCATGAATTATTTACTTTACCCAACGATTGATTTTGTTAAATTCGCATAATCGTGACGTCATCTATTCGTGCATACCCTGGATTTCTCAGATGAAATCATTATTCTAAATATAACTTTAAAGGACAAAGCGGCAAAGATACGAGGTGGCAAAGTGAAAATTCGAAAAGAGCAGGTCGAAATCTATTCAACCACTAATTTTCAAATCTCCCGGAAAACTTTCCAAGTAGAATTACCAAATGACTGGACTAATTTAATATCTGCTAATTCTACACTTGCATTGAGCTGACAGGTTAATTCTATTCTAACACTATCTTACACAATTGGGAACCGTGGTTTTACATTCCAATGTATACTAACTATGGGTAATCATGCCAACGATGGTACTAGATCACCTAACTCTACATCAAACTTGTTGAGTAGCCGCAGCACTAAGTGATGTGTCGCACTTGTGTCCACGTGTACTTGTACTATCTTACAATGAGTACACAGCTGACAGATGTAGTTTGTAATGATCATGTCCGAGTAACTGGAGCCCATTCGTGATGAAGAGTATTTGTGCTGGGTGGGAACGAACAAAATACTTACGTAGAAACGAAAGGGTACAAGATAATTAGATAATTAAAATTGGAAATGGCTTAAAATATATTTTGACTAGAACATAATTATTGTGAAATGTTCGCGATGCAGCTCTTCATCATAAATAGCAACTGACGCCGCGTCTCGTGTTTAGCAATAAATAAGAGAACAATACGTCAGAACATGTACAGTTATAGGCTAAGTAATATTACCCCCACAGTGTCTCCGGACACGCCGAGAGGAAGAGCGCACTGTCGAGGCAGAAATAATACTTTATACAAATCAACATAAAGAAAACCACGCGATGGCCGCGCGGTCCTAGCTCAGTCAGTCGATCAGACGCGGGGACTACTGCGACATTGACACACACTAACGGGAAGGAGCAGAACAACGTTCCAAATGTTTATCAAACTCGATGCTGATGCGGATCATACAATAAAGAACCGAAAACAAGTAAAAAATAATTTAGTGTCTGTACGAAGAAGAGATAGAGCAAAACAGTTGTGATGAACATACATGTTGACAGCATAAAAAGTGTATACAACGAGAAGTAATAACATTTATAAATTGATTTAAAATATCCCTCCGTTATCTTTCGTTCGTTTTGTAGAATCAGCAAATTGTACATTATCCATGTCATTAACGAACGCCCGGCTAAATACACAATAGGGAATATGCATGCAATTCATAACTCTTTCATTAATTAAAGATAGAATGTATTGAAGTCAAGAAACAAATTGTTATATGTTTTAATGCATTACTTAGTTTATGTTACGTTTTTCTGGTGCAACAGAAAATGCCCGGAAGTGACCCCAAGAGGCATGTGAATAAATATCTTTTCTTTACAAACTGCTTAAATTCTCACCACGGTAAGTTAGTAAGTGTGATTTCTGCTTGAATAAAACACAAAAAATACTTTAATTTACATGATTTGGGGCTAGAACAGAGATTTAAGTGAAGCAATATCGTGGTAAGTGATGTCAAAACATGGCCGCGGCATTAATGCACGTTTGAACTGTAGTAGTAAGTTGTTTAATTCTAATATTGTTTTTGAGCAACAAATCGACTTTAAAAATTTGACTTTCAATACTTTTGTTATGTTTATATATTTACGTGCTTTATGGATTACGAGAAAAAAAAAATACATGCATGTTCCCTATTCCTAAGAAAGTCTTATTATAGCTGCCAAAGAGAAGAACATATTACTTCAGGCAATCAAGTCTCGGCAAAAATATTTGTGGGCTTCGGGTTACCGTCCCGTTTGAGTGCTCGAAGAAGTGACAGCTCCACATATATAATATCTCCGACCAGATGCAAAGTTGTAATTTTTTTTATAGGGTCTTTAAAGAATCATTATGAATAAGATCATTCCGAGAACAAAAATAAATTGTAAAACACGCTCCAGGTATTATAGATATGTGCAAAACTAACTGAGAGACCCTGTGAACTGTTACTAACAATAAGTGCACAATACACACTGTGAAATGTTTTAGGAGATTTATTCTTGTTTTATTGGTATGTTTACTTAATGTCACTCTTGTAAGGCGTTATAAGGGAATCGCGCTTTAAAGGGCAATCTATCCTGAACTAAGTATCTCTGTCCTGTATTACAGACATCTATCTTTTTTATGCTAGAGTTGGTTTCCAGTTGACTTCTCTATTGGAGCTGCGCTGACTGTTACAAATAAGAAGAACGGTTCATATACGGTTAATTTATCATTTATTTCTCAAAGATTTACATTATCACAGGATATACAGGATGTATCCTCGAGTTTTAAAAGAATCCAGATCTATGGCAAGTATTGAATAGAAAGTTGTATGGACATTGCCAATACAACCTTTGTTTGTAAAAAGTAATAATAAGTTGTATTTTAGTCCAAAAATTATTAAATACCATTTCAAAACCGTTGAAACACTCTTTTGGAACGTGAGTGGATTTTTAAAACACATCGTCCTATGTTTTACGATGACCAGCAATCAACACATTATCTATTTGGTAGCATTCGTCGCAGAAAGTCCTAGCGCTATTTCTAGCTGCGCCCTGTGTAACTATTGCCTTTTGCAAATAACTTATTCGTATTGTAAGTATCTCTACATCTAAGCGCTATATTAACCTGATTTGCTTCGACCCTATTACAAGCAATCCTTAATTTGCATCTAAACTAATCTTATCATTCAATCATTATAGACAGTATTAACATGTTGTCAAACACAAACATAAAACAGAAGGCTACAAGTTATATACGCATGTATGGTGGTGAGTGTGAGGTGTACTGCGCGTGACAACCGAGTTACTGCACGAACACACCGCAGCGCGTCGCCACCGCCACGCGGCGCGGCGACGAGGGACACAACCGTATGGAATGCGCTAGCTGTGCTTGACCTAGGCGTGATTGATGAGCGATGACAACTGCAGTGACCTTCCAATTATGTTACACATCCGGCAAGGCCACTGCACTGAGTTATCCACCATGAGGAAATGGCGTGTGTCGATTCCACCCTAAATATTGTAAAGCGGTCGAGTGAGATAAGTATGCAACTTAAGAATAATACCCGCGGTGTCGTCCAATTATGTACTTTAAAACTAAAAGAAAAGTCTGCGGAAGCAGCACATAGGTGTTTGCTAGAACAATGTGTGAGAGGACATTGGCCCGCAGGCTGGGATATACAGTGAACTGAGAGATGGAACCGACACAACTAAGTAATGATCAAAATCGAATGCGACGTGCACATAGCGAGCGTCAATGGCCACCTCGTTCGTTTGTGTTGTCTGTGCGCGCGCGCATAGCTCAAGGGCAGCGTGAAGAAGCCGCCGGGCGCGTTGAGGCTCTCGCTGGACGAGCTCAGCGCGGCCAGGCCGGGCCAGCCCTCCGCCTCGGTGCTACGACAGACACACGCCTATACTCCTCTGCTCTAGTGCACGAGTGCATGGGTGCACGAGTGGCCGCGCGCTGCCACTGGCGCACGGTACGTCCATAACGCTCACGCGCTCGCTCACCTCTCTCCCTAAGCTCGCCCCACTAGCTTACATGTAAACGAACACATTTCTTGTTCCGTTTTCCTTCAACCAATCGAGTGAAGCTTATCATATGGTTGACCAACAGTTAAAAACAACTGACATTTTTTTTTTTGGATGGTAAATCATCAAATGACTTCTCCCGCTCTGGGCGGAGTGGGAGGGCGTGTCAGACTTTTACTGACCCACCCGTGTTCCTTCAGTTGCCCATGTGCCAGGGTCACGGTATCTATCTCTTTCGATCAATCTCGCGACCCTGGCAGAAACAACTGACATTACAAACCATGTCATGAAGTATTTGAGATTTTATTCCGATTTCAAACATTCAACTTTATGTAACCAGTTAAACTTGTGACTGTGAATCAACATACATTAAAATAAACATTCCGACGTAAAGAGAACCACCTCATTTTTTTTAAAGTTTGTTAAAAATAAGTTAACACAAGGTGCATTTTGGAATGCTATTAAAGAAAACTAAAAAGAAATCGGGTGGTATAGAGAGTAAATCGTGTATAAAATGGATAGTGTAGGTACTTAATTCGTACTGTCTGTTTTTTTTTTTTAACAAATACTGGGTACAATACGTGTCGCCCTTCGACCCTCATTAATGAACCATTAGAGGTCACTCTTCAGTGTTTACGACTTGATGGAGAAGTCATGACATATGACAACAGCACTGGTTTATTAATACAGGCCGTAAGAACATCAACTTTAAAGTTGGCAGGCATAAGGTAAATAAAGTATTGTACACAATTGAAAACTACAAACTGTTGTTCGCTAATATAGTAGGTGTCAGGTCTGGTAGCTGTCACATGCGGATACAGTGGTGGTCGCTGTTCGAGCGTCGCACGCGACGTACGACATGTGACGTACTAACGTCGTTTAGTGAGCTGCTGACATCGCCGAGTGACAGCGTAGTTAACATTTACTGTCCATAACATTTCACAGAACAAACCAATACTTGACGACTTTACTTCTAACGCGGATTTACATTACTTGATCGCTATAATTTATTAAACACGAATAACTTAAAGTAACAATGTTTTAGTGTCGGACCATCAAATGATGATACGAGCGAAGTTAACAATTTGCTCCACATGCACCAGCAGGCCGATTGACAAGCTCACGATAACTCACTTGTCGACTGAGTTATTTATTGCAATAGAAAGAGGAGTGTTGTGCTTGATACTACTATTTAATAATAATAATTATTATTCCAAGTGACAAAGTTGTCATAACTGACGGAGTAACCATCCTGGTATACAAAACTTGTATCTCCAGTTTATGTTATTTGTTTTGTGTTTTTTTATCACCAATTGGATAGCTGTTTACAAACCTCTTGGTTTAGGATGCTTCTAGTTTTTAAATTATAATTTTGTCGGTATTCTTGGGATGATGTAATTTCATGAGCAGTAGAAAAAGAGGTTTTTGTTTTTTTTATATATACAATCTTGACTCTACATTCATGAATCTATAAATATAATCAACCGTATCAAGAGTCAATTAAATACTATAAGAGAAAACGATCAATATTTTAACGATATCCGACCACATCAACACAGTTCGTTATAGAAGACTTGTGAATCGGCCCGCAGAACCGGAAACAGATCAGTCGGCAACACATCGGCGATGCCAGCTACGAAACTAAACAACATAAACGCGAAAACGTCAGAGTAGCTCGCCAAATTGAAGTTTTTCTTACGATTTTGCAATTTACAAGTCAGCAGGTTGTATGTCGATCTAAATATGATTCACGACTGTATGAAATATGTTATATTGTATTATTATAATCATCATTACCTCATGCCTTTTGAGGCAAATTCTAAGTTGGAGTTGTATTGTTGATTCCATTGATTAATTCGGTAAAGCCATATTTACTACGTTTGCCTTTGCATATTTTAATCAATATACAACTTGACACTGACCACCAAATTGCAAAAGACGTAAATAAATTTGAGTTTCGCGAGCTACTCTAGCGCACCCCCATAATATATAAAAAATTTGAACAGACAAAATCTAATATATTTGCACATATATATATAAATAAACTGTACGTTACATATTACTTATATAGAATTTAATGCCAATCAATAATTATATTTGAAAAATAAATTTGAACATATCAAGCCAATTTGCTAATTAATGATAACGGCAATGTGGTTTTTACGACATTGTCTATAGTCGTGCCGAGACTCACTGGTGTACGATATTTACTTCATAAAGGAATTGTAGAGCATATTTATGGTACGAAGATGGGAATAAACCGAAGTAGTAAATGTTTCGTATGCGCAGTGGCCTCGGCACCAAAGAAGGTATACGTTTAGAGCTAGGTGGCGGCAGAGTGACATACGTACCTCAGACTGAGGTCGGGGCTGGCGCACCGGATCACCGGGCTGGGCACAGCCGGCACTACTAGGTAGGCCATAGTCATGTAGTACTTCCAAACCTGCCACAAACAACACCAACATTGTTATCAAGTACACGAATGAATTATGGTACAGTGTTTTAAATCTACACTAACTTGCATATAGCCGTCTCGCTCTTTCTCTGGCTTCCTGGGCAGGGCTGGCCCACGTGATAGCAATGAAGCGCGATTGTCGTTCACGGGCCTGAAATGTTAAATAGTTCATTAAATGCTAGTAATAAACTACTAAACACAATTATTAATTCATTCATGCAGTGACCGATAATGCACGGCCTAAGCCGCTAGGTCTAGAAGCGGGAAACTTCATATGTCATTTGAGAGAGGAGTTTGAAAATTCGTCCCCTACAGGAGTTAAATAGGGAGTGAAAATTTGTATTGAAGTTTGTAATTTTGGCCGATTGGAACAACTATCGAACTTGCATAAAATAACTGCAAAAGTGGTTTTTTTTTTTGTCCTCATTTCATCACGCAGCTACGGCAAAAAATCGACGTCAGTGTTTTCAAAGAGATTTATATTAATGTACTGGAGAGTGGCATAGGGTACTTCTGCGACAAAAGATACGGTTGCTATGGGATATAGCACTATTAGTCAAGAATGTGTTGTATACGCACGCTGGTTCAATGATGGTGAAGAGGGCGTGTATCCTGGCGTGCAGCACGGGCCACGCCTGCAGCACGGTGGACGGGCACCGCGCGGGCACGCGGCTGCGCTCCAGCAGCCCGAACAGCACTACCTGGAACCAATCAACACACAGTCATGAAATACCCTCAAACATATACAACGTATATTCATTTCACAAATTGATGATTGATTGATTATCCGACATAATATACCTCTAGACGTCATTAAAAAAATGTTATTAATTAAGAAAATACGTACTAAGAAAAATAAATAACGCATTTGAATTATTAAACATCCTGTTAATAATGTTTACGTATCATATGGTAGAGAACATACATACCTACCCAGCGCACGAGTTGACTAGATCATTCCATCTCTATTTTCCGTGAGACAAAATATCAAACAAACTACGTCATGCGTCTTCATAATGAATAATATTGTTATATTTTAGTTATTCAAATGTTATTTGTTTCTTATGGATGTGTAGTAGTCATTGGATACATGAAGTGGGCTACCGTTGCAAGACGATTAAAATGTCACGGTGTAAATACAACGCGCAAATTATAACCATGAATTCAGCACATGGTTCTAGATTCCCTAAAGAAAAAACTTTTCGGCGGTTGTCAAAAAAATATCTGCTTTTTTAATAACTTTCGAAACATTTGAACCCGATTCACAAATTGAATCCGTGGTAACAAGTTGCACGTCGATGTCCCTGCCACCCTGTAGATAAACAGTAGTCCAGAAGATAGTGAAAATAGGAGAATAAGTATTAGAGTTGACTAAATTACCTCCCAAGGATCAGCGCCATTGGAAGAGCTTCCACTCCAACTGTTCCTGCTCGAAGTTTCATCGTGTTGAATACCTGGAAACATGGCATAAATCATTTCACCAAATGTTATCACAACTCGATGCTGATCGGCACAGTGTTACCGATTATTCATAAACAATGCACAGGTCTCAAGAACATGAAATATTTGCTTAATCTTATAAATAATTGAGACTATCCCCTAATATACAGAACGAGACCAACACAGATGATTTTTTTTTAAACGCATAGGTGTTTAACTACCTGCTGAATGTCACAAGTGTCTGCTGAATGCTGGAAGCACAAACCCGGGAGTAGTGGTGAAACTAGGTGGTCCTGAAGACATCTTACTTGCTGAATAACATTGTATTTTTTCATACTTTAACGTTAATCAGTAATATACCAGTTAAATTAACTTACGATAAAATTAGACAAAATGAAAAACCAAACACTCCACTCACAGAATTCCAGACGTACTGACATGATCGTCAGCAAAACTTAACTGTTACATAATTTCATGAAATATCACGCAAGCCGTTTTTAAAAAAAAAAAAAAAAACTTTTATTGTCTTCCATTCATCCGCGACCACTTCACAGTCAGGTTTAGGGTCCCAGAGAGGGTTTAGCGCGGAGAGACTGTGAGGGAATCGATGTTGATACTGACCGGCAGTCCAAACCGCGTGGCTTCTCTCAGCGAGCCACACGAGGTCGATCTGGCCCGCCGTCAGGATGGCGGCTTTCTCCGCGGGCGGCAGCAGCGGCAGACAGCGCTCCGCGAACTGCGCCGTGTGCGCGTCCGCCGCGTCGATGAGCGCCGGCTCGTCGCGGGTAAGCTGCAGCTTCTCCAGCAGGTATTTAGCCTCCCTGCACAATTACACATATGTATTGCATTTCAGAGACAAAGGATGCACAGTCTATACTGTTCCCACTGCTAGTACACAGACCGCCTCGATGTGAGAGCTAGTAGGCAATAAACCACCACGCGGGCCCAGTGCACGTTAATAGATGTCGCTTATCTTCGAATTTTTGAGGACCATATAATCTATTTTAATATTATAAAGCTGAATTTTTTTTTTATTTGTTTCGTTGAAGGCGCTAATCTCAAGAGCAACTGGTTCGAACTGAAAAAATATTTTAGTGTTATATGACATCACACTATGAACAATAGGAGCGGAACATCAATGAAGAAATTTGAAAAATGGGGAAAAGATATTCCTTTTGAGAGCTTCCGTTGCGTGCGCTACGTAAACGGTTAAAGTAATGCAACAAGCATGTATTACGGAATTTTTCCTCTTAAAAAGTTCTAAGAAAAGTCCGCGATAGCATAAACCATAAACGTCTATCTTTTAAAGTTGGCTCACTATGACGTTTTTAATTGTAAACAAATCTAATTATTATAAAGCTGACGAGTTTGTTTTGTAGAACGTAATCCTTAGGAAAATAGACATATACCACGTGGACTTTAGAAAAGTTCTTAAGGTTTAGCCAGCGTTAGATAAGTAAGCGCCCAAAAATGTTTTTACGACATCATTAGAAATCTTTGAAATTCACGGATTTCCTCTACTATTTATACATAATTATATTCCGTAATATATTCTAAATGATTGTGAAAACCGTATCAAAATCCGTTACGTGATTTGGAGAAGTAAGCGGAGAAAAATCGACAACAATAGTGACTTTTTACTATTTAGAGAAGAAATAAATAAAAATAAAGAAGTATTTAGAAGATTACAATGACATAAGAGTCATACTGCGCGCTCGTGGACTGCATCAGCTACACGAATGTAAGTGATCTTGTAAAACTAGAAGAGCTAGTTCTGTTCTGTCTGTTCTGAACATGTTTCATTGGTGTTTGGTAGAATTGTGACGGTGCATGTTACTCATGTGGGCACTATCACTCATTTATGACCATACATAGCTGTCATATCGCTTTAAAATTTCTATCGATTGGTACGGAATAGCTAGTGGTAGGTGCGTGTCGAGAAATTATCTTTATAGTGCAAAACAAATCTGGCAACAATTTTATTCCGCGGATACAAGATTTCCGACATTGCTGGACGTAGTCCTAACGTGTTATAACATACCTAAGCACGTGCACGGCGAGGCGGCGCGGGTAGGCCTTGCACTGGCACAGCATGACCAGGCCGAGCGCCTCCGCCCCGCGGATCACGGACGCCAGCGGCTCCTGCTTGGTCGGCACGCTGACGGCTGTCGGTTCACCGTTCTTCCAGCTTGTTAGAAGCTGCAATAGCATCCGGAGGCCGTTCTCTACTAGTTGCGGGGATGTGTCCTGTTAGAAAAGAAAAAACAATAATAATATAATCATTTATTACCAACCAAAAATTGTTCTTATGTTTCCTTATAACTAGGTCCATATAAACCTCTCCAATATGTTTCGTTACAAAGGAATAATTTTAATATTTTAGCTTGTGGACTCCAGACTAAGTTGAGCCTGTCTCGTGGACTCCTTAAAATGTATAATACATGACAATATTATTATCTAACATCGCAACAGGTACCAATTAATAATTGGAATTCCCATCCAATCCTTCACAAATACTCCAATCACTATTGTTTATATTAATAAGTAACGCTGCATTATTAACCTGCACTTCCTTAGCTAGGAACTGCGTGAACCCTGCAAGCACATCCTGGCGCCACTCGGGGAAATCCACGATGAGGGTCTGGAGGCTCTGGAAGGACAGGCCGCGCAACTCCTCGTCCATGTGGACTGTCAGTCGGCTCAGCAAGTCCACCAACTCGCTGGAGCTCATGCCTTCGGGGATCAGTCTACAATAATAAAAACAAATATAATTTTAAGAATTTCCTTAAAACACCTGTTCTATTTTGCCCAAAGAACAACGTTACCTTGGTATAGCAGCAACGCAAGTCCTGAACAGATCAATCCGGGGCTTCCTCTCTCCAGTGTTGATCTCCTGCTCCTTGGTGACGTTCTGTGTGTTGGTGAGCATCAGCGGCCGGCCGTAGTGCGCGTCGAGCGCGCGCAGGATCTCGACGAGCACGCGCCGCACGTACGGGAAGTACGGGCTCATGCCGATGGAGCGCGCCGTCTCGTCCGTCAGCATCTTGTTCAGGAACGTCTTCTTGACCCGCAGCGTGTTCCCCGAGGGCAGAGTGCCCGACGTGCGCGGCATCGGAGGCTCTCCTTCCTTCTGCTGCAAGCTGTCAGCAACAACCAAGAAAGCCCGGAGACCGATAGACATCCTCTCCGGCGTCAGGATTATCTTGATCGGCCTGCCCACCATTAGCAGGTCGAACACAATTTCTCTCATGGCGAAGTCAAGTCGCTCCTGTGCAATGAACTGTATAATTTTGACGAAGATGTTGAGCGGCATGTCACGCGGCACCACTCCCTTGGAGCCCTTGGGGAACAGAGAGTTAACGATGCTCTGAAGTCGCGACTGTGTTGCCGAGTTACTCTCGCATTTAATTCTGATCATGTAGACCCACAGGAGCCGATACAAGGATTCTGTGAACAGTAATGCAATGTCATGTTATAACCTCGGAAAACAAGGAAATGAATGGTTCAGGTACAATTCATTAAAATATTCTATGTCTTACCCAAAGCCACTCTGCACATCTTGGGGTCCCTGTTCTTGAGGTGCGACAGGCACATGGCGAGGAAGCAGTGCCAGTTGGCGAGAAAGAACTGCTTCTGCGAGACGCACAGCAGGCACGTGACGAGCGGGAACAGAGCCAGGCGGTGTTTAGACTTGGTGCTGGCGTCCAACGTGTGGCTGTACAGCATCTCTACAAAATTCTTCAGGCAGGGGACGTTTACCTCGTTCTTGACGGTCTATAGGTCAAAAATGGGACAATTGTTTGATTTGTATTATAAGATTTTGTAAAAGACCAATCACTAAAAATAACTAGAAAGCAATGCTATCGCACTAACTTAATTATAAATGTGACACTGTTGGTTTGTCCTTCTTTCACGCCACAACGTAGCTACATGCATGTGGAAAACTTCATGGTTCTTGTGGGATGAGAAGCATGGAAACCACGGGAGCAGAGCAAAGTTTTTGACGAATAAATATATAATAAGTTACCGCTGCAACTGGCACGAGAATCTCAACGAAGAGTCCAGCAAGAGCATGTCTGATGTCTTTGTCCTTGACCTCCAGGAAGTACTGCGCACACTCCTGCAGGAACTGGAACGACGCCTCGAACTCCTCGATGGGTACCATCTTCACGCGGAAGAACTTCATGCCCATAAGCAAGGAGATGATGCTTTGCGTCGTGTGGGGAGACGGCTCGCGGCTCTTCAGGTCCTGTTGGTAAGGTAACACGTATAGGTGTTATAATGCTTACATTTTTATGTTTCTTAAAGGTTATGATGACCTATTATGATATGTGACCAGAATTTACGTATATAATAATAATAATAAAAACTTTATTGTTCAAGAAATGCTATGTACAAATTGAAATAACACTAGCCTCCACACTAGGATTCCCTGTGTCGTGGAGGCCAGTCTCTTTCGTCTTACACTATTACATCACAGTAGGGAGGCACATATGTATCTAATGTTGGTTGGAATGATAACAATAACCAAATGATATTCCTAAACAATAAATTAGCATAGTTTAATAAGTGTTAAACTAAAATGATTTTAAAAGGCGTGTTTAGTGTATTATGTACGTGTATGGTGTGAGTGTGTGATGAATGAGTGAGTTAAGATGGATTTGGACCAGACGAGGCCAATCAGACCACGTATGAGAGCACTCCCTGTCAACCCTAGGCTTCCCCTAGGCTTGAATAAACCCACGAGAGAATACTCCCACCCTATAGGCATTCACTCGTCTTGTCCAAATCGACCTTTGTGTATTTGTGTGAATGAATGTGTATGTTGTGCTCATGTGTTAATAAATTTCTCCGTGCTTTCATAGTCCATTCTTGTCAGAAATTTTAAAAGTTGATTTTTGCATCTGTTCTTGGTCAGTGGCAATAAATCTATCTCGTTATTGAGCTTACCGTAAATAAATGGTCCCATATACCGAAAGCATCTGTTGCCAAAAATGAGTCTACATTTAGGTTTATGCCATTTGGGCTTATTTGCATTTCTAAGAAAGCGCACTTTGGAGTAGCTTATCAAATTATGAGCATTTTTATGGTATCTCAATGCTACTGCCATTATGTACAGTATGTATGTATGTATAGGGAATTGTTAAACATACATATGTTCAACAGTTATGTACAATTCTTAGGGAGATTATTGGTGCTCCTGATCTGCACAATGATATCTGTAATCTATTTGTCCCAGGCAATTACTTTCGTGGCAGAAAACACCGTTTGCGGGCTGTTCCAATTTGCCGTACTATTGCGCACTCAAAGTCACCTATTCCTCGGACATTACTAACGCTCTCCTGAACTCAAACACAGATATTGATATTTTGCAAATGAATGGAAGATGATACTGTCAGAATGTTTAAATTATTGTGAGAAGAATGCATGACTGTGATGATGAATTGTAAATGTCAAAATAGTTTTAAAGTGAAACTTTTATTACATCTTCTCACACTTTTTCGTCTGTGTGTTGCATGTCGCGTGACGGTCGGCCGCGGAGTAAATTTATTATTTAACTTATTTCGTATGAATATTAAATTAAGTCTTTTTATTAAGCTATTGCATATATTCCGAAAAATATTAGTTAAATGTCTATAATGTGAAAAAAAGTTTCACTTTTACCGTGGTTTCATAAAAACCACACAATCCTTTTTTATTATATGTTTAAATAGTGTAATTGGCTTCGACCGTTCTATTTACAAAATAAATAAATAAATGTACATATCCATCTATTCCCTGATAACTTCTAAGTTACTTATCATAATTTGACAAACGGTAATGGTAGCGTCTTGGTCGTTTGCTGGTTATAAGCTATAGGACGTCTGATTAAATGTAACGGACCTCAACTTTCAGATGAGAATATTTTCTTTTTCATATTTTTATTAGAGGTTGATTTTGCAGCAGTTGAGTTTTAGTTTTAAGGGGTTACATCTAGTTAACGGCCGAAAAAAAAGCGTTCTTTTGTGATTTTTTTTGGTAAAATGATTGCAGGTTTCAAACAAATTTTTTTTTCATAGTAAAGGATATATTACACGCTTTATATTAGCTTCACTTGTATGTTTGTATGTTTGTTTGTAACCGACTCCTTATAGCGCGATTTTGACCCACTTTAAACGACCAGATTTCATTCAAACTTTGCACACCTAACAAGGACCGATGACAATGCAATAATTTCATAAATTTGTGCCATTATCCTTGCCAGGGTTACCAGGATAGCAAAAAAACTGTCTTCGAAAACTACGCTGACATACGTAACAAACTAATTTGTGCCATTATCCTTGCCAGGGTTACCAGGACAGCAAAAAAACTGTCTTCGAAAACTACGCTGACATACGTCTCAAAATTCGAAACACCCTAAAAAATAGAAAATAAATAATAGTTTAAAAAAACTAAAAAACACGCTTCCATTGAAAACCAAACTAAAAAGTACAAAATAATGGAAAAAAAGCTTGGGGTGCCTGATATCAATAAAACAATACCTTAAAAAGCACCCCACGCTTTTTTTCCATTATTTTGTACTTTTTAGTTTGGTTTTCAATGGAAGCATGTTTTTTAGTTTTTTTTAACTATTTTTTTCTTTAATTATTTTTCGTAATTTTTTTATTGCAATTAATTTACAAATCTGTCAGACATAATATACACATATTTCCCGGTCCGCTGTTAAAAGAAAGGCCTTCCGCGGTGACCACTGTAACTTTTCTGCCGAACATCTGAATTCAAAAAACCAAATGTTTGAATTACGTTTTTGTATTGTATTATCTAGTCTTTAATCGAAGGATTTGAACAATTATCAATTTTTGAAAAAATGGTTGGCGATCGAAAGTGAAAGTCTAGATTTTGGTGAAAAAATCCCTTCATTTTCTTTGATATAAAAAAGTGTGCATCGAAAAAAAAAATCCTTTGATTAAAGACTAGATAATACAATACAAAAACGTAATTCAATTGGTTTTTTGATTTCTGATGATGGGTAGAAAAGTTACAGCAGTCAGCGCGGCAGGCCCAGCGGTCCGGGAAATATATTATATCTGACACCTTTGTAAATTTTTTGCAATACAAAAATTACGAAACATAATCAAAAATATACCCTTTAATTAGAAAAAAAAAGTTTGAAACCTGCAATAATTTTACCAAAACAAAAAAAAAAACACAAAAACACGCTTTTTTTTCGGCCGTTAACTAGATGTAACCCCTTAAACTTGCTTTCTTTTACTATAGTCATGTAGTTTGTTACCAAATAATTTTCATTTACTGTGTTGTGTGTTTTGTGTGCACTGAATAAATATTTTATATTTCCATATTATTAACATTTTAATCAAGAAAGTGAAGGTGGAAAGTATAAAATATAATATCGCCGGGTTAAAGGCAAAACAGACTATCTGCGATTTTTTTAGTTTTTCACTTTAATATACCATTCGATTCGCCATTTGATTCGTTACCTAATAAAAACAAACTAAACCGTAGGACTTACCGTTTCCGAGTTACCGAATGTAAAAACCAATTATATAATTATTAGACTGAATTAAAAAACAAATAGCAATTTTTCTAAAGAAAAGTTAATATTGACTTTTTTGGACTAAATAATTGGTTTTGCCTTTAACCCGGCGATATGGTCTACAAAATTGAAGAGAATCACAACCGCAGTTTCTCATGAATGGGTGTGTAGCCTAAACAAAACAATATTGTTTACTTAAAATTGGAATTAGGACAGCAAGTGGGGAGTATACAAATAAACAAAGAACTGTAGTTATGTTTATTTATTTTGAAAATTAATGGTGAATCACCAAACATTACCTTCAGTTCAGCTGTAAAGCGTTTCCGCACGGAGGCGAACCGGGATTGCGCGAGCACGGCCACCACCTCAGCGTACAGGTCCGCGATGAGGTGTACGTTGGCGGCGTTCGGGTTCGACTGCAGCCTGGCGGTGACACACACCAACATGTCATGGCACTTCGGTAATGAACAAGTAAACTGTATGATATTGTCATCATTAGGTCTCTTGGTGCCCTGAACCAAGAGTAATCGAAATGAAATCTCATTAGTTTGACGTTTTGTATGAATGCAAAATCATCCCAGATTTTCACTATTATTATTAGTTCTCTTGTGATCTTCGGGATGGAAAAGTAAATATGATGTGTAAAATATGCTAGCGTGTTCTTAATTAGCGACGCACAATTATCGCGATCTGTTCCCAGCCAAGTTGAATAGCATTGCTTCTGATTCTTCTGGTTTACAACTCACCCCTCCTTATAATTGAACCTCTTGAAGGCGACGTTCTCGATGTACTGCACGAGATCCTCGTGGCCAGGGTGGAAAGGCAGCTGCTTCAGAACTTCAATGAGTGCCAAGCAGAACAAGAACTCCACCGCCAGGTCGCGCCGCTCCAGCTGTAGCTCTTCGCAGCTGCGCTCCACGGTCTCCGCGCCCGCGCCGCTGCCTGACACGATGTAGATTATACTGCTGGACAAACAAATACTATTAGGATACCTACAAACAATATGCTGTTTTGAACACCATCGTTGTATAGCAGACAATAATCACTTGAACATCATTAAATGGAGGCGTAATCTGCGGTGTACTGTTCTATTTCTAACAGTTCTATTTTGAGATCATTATGATTGTTCACATCATGATTTCCGTGTTATTGGGCAGTAGCTTCGATTATGCCAATAAGCATGCTGCTGTGCTAACCTCGTTCGGGTTCGACTAGCGATGACAAGCTATTGGAAGGCTTGTGAACAGGCACATAACAAAGACATGTGTTGGGCATTGTATATGTGTAGCACATTTTCTCCTAAGAATAATATAAAAACACTCTTGTTTTTCATAAATCACTCACCTCTTGTTTCTTAGGTCCTGGTGTGGTTTCTTAGCCTGTTCGCTAAGTTGTGGCGAGTCTGCCATCTGCCTCTCCAGCCATCCGAAGAGTGCACGCAGTAAGGAAGGCAGACAGTGCTCGGCGACAGTACCAAATGCCTGGAGTATCTGATCTAGTTGAGGGTCTTCACCGCGCTGCAAGGTTTTGGCTAGTGGCTTTTCCTGCAGGTTATAAATAATAAAGTTTTTTTTTTTTGAAGCTATTATTGTTAAATAGAAAATCCGGCCTATAACTGTCCCACAACTGGGCAAAGGCCTCGTCTCATACAGGGCAGGCACGAGCATTGATCATCACGCTCACTCTTTAGGGGTTGGCGACGTTACGCAATAATAACATTTGGTTTAAATAGGTTATTATGTTTTATTTATGAAATACTAGCTTTTGCCAGCGGCTTCGCCCGCGTCGAGGTCGAAATTATCCCGCGGGAACGTACTACCGGGATAAAAAGTATTCTATGTGTTAATCCAGGTTACAAACTATCTGTATTCTAAATTTCATCCAAATCCGTTCAGTCGTTTTTGCGTGAAAGAGGAACAAACATCCACACATCCATACATCTATACATCCATACATACAAACTTTCGCGTTTATAATATTAGTAGGACTATCAAATAAGTAGATTATTTGATATTTTTTAAACGTGACAATGTTATAGGCCTCGTAGACTGTAGAAAATTTTGTTTTTCATTAAGTACCTGGTACTTGTTGATAGGCCTACACTGTTCTCCCATACCTATTAACATTTTAATTTGAAATCATTGTAAAAGCCAATTATTTTTAAAAGAGTAACCATGGAGTTTCTTTCTGTCTCTTCTCCATAGGAATCAATAATTTGGAACCGTGCACCTAACTTCTGACGTTACATAAGTGGCCATGTAGGTTTATGTGAAATAAAAATATTTTGATTTGATTAGACTTATAATAACTTTATGTCCAGGTTTCCACATGTTTATACTGCACCAATAACAGTTATGACAAAAACTCAGAATTTACATATGAACTGAATATTTACTTCGCTACTTCGGTCGGTTTTAACCCCACAAACTCTGTTCGATCAACCAACCTTCTGACAACTTACTGAAAAATGTTCTTTTTTAATTTGGTCTGCTAATTTATTCATTCATTTATATGGCACTTCAACAACTTACTCACTAGAACATACACAAACAAAAATCACAGTTTTATGTATTGTGAGTATGTCACTCACAGAAATACACAGCACTAGCAGAGAGCTGGTTACAAAAAATAAGAAAAAATTAAACAAGCATTAGCT
Organism: Aporophyla nigra; assembly: GCA_947507805.1. Classification (NCBI taxonomy): domain Eukaryota; kingdom Metazoa; phylum Arthropoda; class Insecta; order Lepidoptera; family Noctuidae; genus Aporophyla; species Aporophyla nigra. Next base: position 1,536,914 of record OX382291.1, on the reverse strand, counting down.
ATCTTCACAAGTACGATGGGAAATACATGTATTTAACAAATAAAAATTATGATTAAAAGCTAAGCGGTTCATTGGTGCAGTGTTACCAAGGTTAGTACGACTTACAGTTGTGGTGAAGGTAATGCTTTGGAGAACAGATCTATTAACTTTCTGTCATGGTACAGCTATTAAATCTCTTGTGCTCTCCAGTTTCAAATTTAGATTTTAATAGTTCTGTTGATTCAATGTTGACATACCAGTGGCTCAGCCATGACGGCCTCCATCTTCCTTTCAGCCTGCACGGTGAACTCGGTGAAGAGCAGCCTCATCACGAACTCGCCTGGACGCAGGTCGGAATCGGCCGGGGCGACCGGACCTTTGTGTCCGCCCCAGGGCAGCATTGAACCTTCATCAACAAAATAAGCAATGTGTCATTATGCATTATACTAGTTCGAGATGGCACCTCAATCCTAAAGAATATACAGGATTTGTTTTTAACCAGTGCGCAATTTTTTTTTTTTTATGGTTCAGTGTCAGTAATAGAACACATTTCAATTATTTTTTCAATGCTTTTTTTTAAATTTATTCGACCTTAGCAGTACACCCTACATATTTCATAATAATGATATCGAAATAGTACTTCGTACGGTACTTCGAACTTCTTAGAATTTAGACCAATCGAACAGCTAGTACGCACTAATAGCTACACCGAGCGTAGCTTCACCTTCGCCGCTGCGCCGGCGCGGCAGCGCTGCGCGCATGTTACCATAAAGCCCAGTTTCAAAATAAACATCGATAACTTATTTTTTTTGTACTAAGATATATCAAAATAAAAATTGCATGGTTATTATAACTCGTTTAAGTTTAATTTGTTAAAATTTGCGCACTGGTTAAAAATGTAGGTCTTATGAAAACAATCAGAAGCCCAATTCTTGTACTTAATATACCCTGTGAAAAATTTAGGTAAATTCAATGTTTTTTTTTTTTACGGAAATTGAGATTAGAGTGCAAACCTTCTTAAAAATATGTGAAAGGCCCAAACAACTTGTACAAACATAAGTACCTTTTAGCAGTTAACCACCATGCTACCCAGGAGCATAGCTTAACTCATGTAATAAACAGTCACAACACACGATCTATGGCTGCTGGCAAATTCAATGTACCCAGAATCACTAATTACTTTGGTGACAGAACCCTAAAAAAACGAATACCATATTTATTGAATGGTTTGCCAGCTGACATAAGGAGTGATGTAAACAAACGCAGTTTTAAAAGTAAATTAAAAAAATATTATTTGGAAATGTGTGAAAGTGCTACCTCGTAATAGTAATTAACTATAATTACCTTATAAGTTTATTTAGTGTATAGAGACTCACCGACCCCACAGTCAAACCACTACTACGGTTTTGTGGGGCTTAGTTTATAAGTTATACTTACCTCTTAATAAATATAAATTAATAAAAAAAATATAAACTTGCAACATTACACTTTATTCAATTAGAAAACTTGCTTTTCAGAATGGTGTCGCTCATTGTGTGGGTGTTTCATTTTCCTTATAAATATTATGTTATTTCCAATCTTTTTTACGTTTCATTTATAACTGTCTCTTTCGACAGTAATAATATCTCCTTTATTTATGGTCCCCATCTAGATATTAAATGAGATAGAAGTCTGACTTAAACAAAAAATGAATAAGAAAAGGTAATAAACCGACCTCTAGAGGCGACGTAGGCAGCGACGCCGACGCCGACGGTGGTGCCAACGGACCGCCAGTGATCGGTGATAACCGGCACCGGCCTCTCGTACAGCGCTCCGGCCAGCTCTGTGGTGGGGTCGCTGACCACCGCTCCGGCCTCGGTGTCGTGGCGCGCGTCCGACAGCACACTGCCTTCCGACTCCGCCTCGCTGGACACCATCGACGATGGAGCCTCCTCCGTGCCCGAAGCTGCCATTACGTAACCACATTTTATGACTACTAGTTTCATGATAGTTTTAGCTATTCAAATTGGGTCAGTTTTAAAATCTGTATTTTTGCTGGAAGTCTGAGTCACGGACGTAAATAACACAATTGTTTCCTTATATTAATGCATTTGTGTCAAAATTGATCATGACATGATCAATTTAAATAAATGTAAATGCATTTTTATTTAATGGCATAATACATATTTAACCATCATATAGTGGAAGTTTACAAATATTCAACAAAAAAACAGAAGCCTGCTATTTATTGATTGGTAACCTGAATGTGACCTAGTGAAGGAAAGTGGAGGCTACACCCAGCTTGCTCAGCATTCTGGTCAATGGCAATTCTTAATAATGAATAAACTAAGCACGCTTGTAAAATTTATTCGCAATATTCTAAAAGGGAGACGAAGGGCTACATATGACGCCTGCGATTAATTGCCCCATGTGAAGAAGGTAGTAGAGAATGCTCTACAGAGCGTCACCTCTATGTCTGCAGTACAACGTGCAAACCCTCGGGCATCATATTCCCACGTAAGAATAGACCTCACCGTCCCTCTTTCATGTCAGCATTGTCTTTAAAGTCATACCAACATGATGACTGCTAAGCACAAAAGTTTAAGCAAGATCTTTTTGGTCTGGCCGTAGTGGGTTTACTGGAGAGCTGTTTCATTGTATTATTGAATATAAATAAATGGTAAGTCAATAAACCCACCTGACACATCTTCGGCATGTCCTTCTGATGGGACGGTGCTCAGGGAGTCTGATTCCTCTGATGTCATCATTTCAATTGTTTTATTGTACCTCTGTCCTATATCACTACAAACAAAGGATGTTGTGTTATCAAACATGCACATCTACATGTTAAGTATGTCATATACACAATGTTATGAATAAAACAGAATTTATTAATTACCTTTTTGTTTTTCTATGTTGAATCAATCATCTTCTCTCATCATTCCTAAAACAAAACACTAAAATGTCTTCAAATAAATAATAATAAATAAATCTTTAAACACATTTTGCAAAACAAAAAAGGGGAAGGAACAAAAATTTAAGATAAATTCTAATGGAAAAGTTTTTTGAATCTTAATTGATGATGTCCTATAGAAGTTATTATTTTATAGTGACTGTTGTACTACATAGCAATCTGATATTAAAATTTGCCTTAACTAATAAAGCAATGCATGAAATTTTTCAATTGCACAAGCAGGCAAAAGCACATATACAGCTACATCTACTAATTGGTGATTCATTTAGACGTACATTTTCAAAAGTAAAAAAATATAAAATATCAATTTTATTGGGTTACCTTTATAATCATACAAATGAACTTTTCTTTACAATTATTTTTTAAGACTATCTCTTTTTTAAATATAAAATAACTGAGGTTTGCATGGTCCATTCTGAAGTTCCTTTACATTATCGCACCATGATAATGGACTTTTTGTGGCATGAAATTTTAGCCCGCAGTTACGGCCACAGTTTTAATCGCAGTTAAAGCGAGCATTTGGAAGACATAATCCTTAAATAATAAAGGTAACGAATGACAATTTTTTATCTTACTAAAGATAACCAGAAAAAAAACTTTATTTATTTTTACTTTTTAAAAAGTATGTTAAAATTAAATAGCTAGTTATATGAATAAACTTTAGTTGTGTGACTGATGAATGTATACAAATGAAGGAAAAATAATAATTTTCCAGGTTTTACATTGAGCTACACAATGAGCTGTCTGATTTGTAAAATATGGTGTAAACAAACTCTTTGACTTGTACTTACAACAGTTATAACTCCAAGTCGTCTTGATCATCAAACTAAATTACAGTTATCATACCTTAAGCAATTGTATGGTTGGTAGATGATAATCACCAAATAGAATAACATAAGTAACAAATGAATGAATCTCTTTTCCAAAATAAAAAGTCCCAATGTATACCTATTATCAGCCCCAAATAGGCAAAAACAATCAGTGAATGTATAGAAGCAATAATAATGCTCATATAACATTTTATTGATCTGTTTACATTTATATACTTCCAACATACAACATTTTCAGATGAATACAATTACTTTAAATGAGACAATCGCTTTGCTATCAAATACTTTAAAGCTTGAGCAGTGTACTTGGTTGCAGTACTATACTATGTGGTCTAGTTATAATGAATTCTGGAACCTACTGAGATAAACTACATGCAATGACACACACTTACATAGCTGTACACAGTTCACACATGCAGATAAGGATGCCCATAACGGTACTAATGATTGTGCACACAAAGCATTGCTGCATTTTACTGTTACATATAACTTCATACATTTACTGATGCAAAATGGGATGCAGAAAGGAGAGGATTATGTCCAGCAGTGGACTGTGATAGGCCGAGTTGATTGATGCATTTACTGATATAAATAAATGCTTTCTAAATAGTATGTTTAGTGAACCTGACCTTATTTAACAGTGGCTTTTCAGTATGAAAATAGCTAACTTCAGCAGTGATATATCCAAGTTAGAGTACTATAACTAGTAGAAATATTGCTGAAAGTGCATTGTATCCTCTGTATTAATTATTACTATTTTCGGAAGTCTGTTTTAATAGCTGTGTGTGAATATTGGTATTCCATACCAGTAAGTAAAGCTTTCATATTTATTTGTTACTGCATGAAAACATGACTCATTTCTGAAATAAACCATTATTCATAAATTATATGGCAAATAGGCAGCAAGCTAACTGAATGTAAATATTCAGAATCACAGTTATTGATAGCTTGTTTTGCCCATGATATATTTATAGGATTTCAATCAATGCAGAAAATGTGTGAAGAAAACACGAATCACTTTTATAAAGCCTACCTCTAATGAAATATAACAATTTTCTGCCCAACAGAAGCCACACAAATGAAGGTATAAAAATCTGTCCTTATAACCTCTAGCATTTCGAACTAATCGATATAAAACAGAAAATGAGCTGCTAAACAATGAGTAACACTGTTTGTGATGATGACACAACATGCAGATACAACAGTATTCACTACATCATGAAAAGATTAAGTAAGATCCATTCAAAAGGTATACAAACCAGTGCAGATTTGTGCATAGGTCGTCTGCTTCATATTAAATTGAGTCTACTAACCCAAACAAGGCAAATTACAGTCAAAATTACCTTTTAGCCGCAGATTCTAAAAAATATAGTTGTAACGCTTGTCCGAAAACTAACGACGTTATCTGCTGTCTCTAAAATAGATTACCTTTATAACCAACTGAATTGAAAACAGTAATTCGATAAAAAATCTATCTTCATTCCTCAATCACGCAAAAATCGTCAGAAATACATACAGTAATACAGCACCCAAATTATCCTAACGTCAATCGGTATTGCCATTCCTCAAATTAAATAAGTCACCGTCCATCCATCAAACAAATTCGTACAATCACAGAGTACGTTCTAATATACTGTAACGTACAGTGTGCTGCCACCATACCAACTGACTTTTTTTAAATTATCTTAGCTACTGAGGCGTTTGTCTCGTTTTATTGTTTATAATGATAAACTGTTTTTTTTTTTCATTCAACTTTTAAAGTATTATTACATTTAAATTGTGTTACCTATGTTTTATATGAATTTCTGTGATAATTTTAGCACTGGGTTTATGTGAACATAGGTACAGCTTGGCAAAAAAGAGTCTGTCGTGGTGACAATTGGAACTAAAATATATTTTTTATGGCAACACTGCTTTGTAAATTGTTTATCAACCACTAGTAGCTTCTCTGTCATTGTGTTATGTTCCCAGTTGTATTTCACTTATTTCTAATTATTAACTATCAATTATGATTGCTTTTGTACTGTAAATGAATAAAACAATAAGGAGTAGTGCTATGAGCTGTGATATGCCAAGTTTTCGTAAGATAATTGGCGGAATTGGAAGCGGAACAAATTTTGTCTCCGATTGCCAATGTTTTCGAAAGAACTCCCGATATGACAGATATTTATCCAAGAAATTTATCTTTTAGTCAATGCCAGTCATTGTTTACATACATACATACAGTCACGCCTTTTTCCCATGGGGGTAGGCAGAAACCACGGAATGCCACCTGCTACGATCTCTATACACTCCTTTTGCCTCGTTTGCGTTACGCCGGTTGCGAGTACTACGCACCTGACCTTTCTGAGAACATCACCAATAAGGTCACTATATGTCCTCTTAGGGTGTCCCCTCCCGGTGTTTCCACTCACATCTGCCTTGTAAATACCTTTTGTCATTGTTTATCCTTTCTAATACTTCGTTTTATCGGTACTATGGAGTTTCAACCCATTTTATTGTTTTATTTAAGTACTAATAGATTATTGAGGTTATGTTTTGTAGTTTAATAAATCGCGTGTACGTTTACTCTTCATAGTTGATACTTGAATTTGAAAAATGTACATGGAATTAATATGATTGTCTTTATAATCTCTTTAAGGTAACTTTGTCAATTAAATTAGAAAAATTGTTGAAGAATGTAAAAAAATAATGGATTTCTTTTCTACTCTTGGAAAACACCTAAAATGTCACCTGAAGGAAGACTTGGATGATTTGTGTGCAATGAGACATTTAACTTTTGCTACACTGTAAAGAAACAGGCAAGTATTTTTTTTTTTTTTTGTAAATGCTATTATCGCGTACCACAGTGAAAAAAGGATAATTAACACATTTTATTTTTCAGTTGTCTACTTTACGTCATTTACTACCTATAGTTTGAGGCGACGGACGCGCGACGGGACATTCCTACGTAGTACGAACGGAAAAAAGCGCGGGAAATTCGTATCGATAGGGCGCCTTTTTTAAAACAAATTTTTAAATAATTAGTTTATTCCTTCACAAGTTTATTTGCTTGCTTTTCTCATGATGGGGAAGAAAGGGCATCCAAAGAAAAGAAAAAAAGAAGGCTCGTCTTCTGCTCCACCATTGAAGTCCTCTGAAGACGACGGTGGAGCCTCAAGCTCTTCAGAGGAATCAGTATCAATTGAAAAGGATAAGTATCGGGAATTCAGGATTCCTGACTACATTAGGTCATACCCCGAAAACGGAGGCAATTTTGAATATGTCGTATTTTTTGAAAGTATTGATTTAGTCCCGATCGGTGATAGAGACATGATGTCCCTTTCAACCAGCATAAAAAAATACAACAAGGGAGTAAAACAATTATTGCGCATGAATCGTTATAAAATTGGTGTTATTTTTGAACGTCCTGGTTTAGCCAATGCAGCGTTAATGAATCGTAAGTTTTTGGATAGTTATAAATTGAAAGCCAGTATTCCTGCAACTGCTACGGAAAATACAGGTGTTATTATGCATGTTCCAATTGATCTGAGCAACGAACACATTTATAACGCTATAACTAGCACAAAGAATATTATTTCTATCAGAAGATTTATGCGTCGTACTATTTCAGAAGAAGGGGGGGTGTCCTTTCAGCCTACGAAGACGGTGGCCATCACATTCTCGTGTGCAACAATACCCGATAGTGTAGACCTGAACAGCTGGCGATTCGAAGTACGTCCGTACATTCCGCCGGTGAAACAATGCCTAAAGTGTCTAAGGTATGGTCATATAGCCAAATTTTGTAAGAACTCCCAAAGATGTTCCATATGTACAAAGGACCATAATTATAAAGAATGTCTAATACCATCAACTGAGGCTACATGTTGTCACTGTCAAGGTAATCATGTAGCTATTTCGGCACAGTGCCCAGTCAAACAGCAAAAAGTGGAAGAAAACAAACACAAAATTAATAAGAAATCTTATGCAGATTTATTCAATGAAAAGTCATTTCCATCCCTTTCAAAGCCCAGTCCTGCTAAACAATTACAATCACTAATTGAAACAGAACCAATTTTAAATATTCTAATACAGACAATAGTAACATTAATTTCTCAAAATAAAAATAATGAAAAGAGTATTTGTACTCAAAGCATAAAAGATGTTCTATTATCAAAAATTCAGAATAATATAAATAAACCTTAATTTTATGGATCAGCTAAATATTGTACAGTGGAATGCTCAGAGCATCAATAGTAATAAACATGCTTTTTCGTATTTTTTACATGAGTATAACATACATGTAGCTTTATTGTGTGAGACTTGGCTCAAGCCTCACATGAGATTTAGTATTAAAGGTTATAATATAGTAAGATTAGACTCAGGTAATATACACAATGGTGTAGCTATTTTAATACATAACAGTTTACAATTTAGTAAAATAAATACTTTATATGATGATTCCATACAAAATATAGCGATTCGTTTAAAATATGGCAATAAAAAAGAAATTTCACTAGTTAGTTTTTATAGTCCTGGAAACGCTTCATTTACTAAGTATAAGTTTGATAATTTAATTCGCAATATTCCTGGTCCTCTTCTGGTGGGTGGAGATTTCAATGCACATCATTCGGCTTGGGGATGTAACAGTGTGAACATCCGCGGCCGAGAGGTGCTTGAAATCATTAATGACTGTAATTTGGTTTTATTGAACGATGGAGAAATGACAACTGTAGGCTCTGATAGGTGGCAAAGAAATGCAGTTGATTTAACTGTAGTATCAACTTCAATTTCATTATCTTGTAACTGGTCTGTTCATGATGATCCTTTAGGTAGTTACCATTTACCTGTAATTACAAAGTTACTTAATAATAACAATTATAATAACCCACATGATATGGAAGCTTCAAATTTGCCAAAACATTTTAATTTTAATTTGGTTGATTGGGAAATATACAAGAAGACTGTTGATAGTTTGTTAAAGGACTTTAAAATTAATAAAGATAACCCATTAAAATCATATAATGACATGATAAAGTTATTAAATTTAGCTGTTATTAAGTCATTACCATCAAATATAAGATCTGCTACTTCTTTTGATACAGCATCAGTAAATAATAATCGTAAAAAACGCATTCCATTACCATGGTGGAATTTGAATTGCACTAAAGCAGTAGAAGACTCTAGGAATGCCTATAAAGTATTCAAGCACCATCCCACATTGGAAAAATATATTGAGTTTAAAAAATTACAAGCTCTTAAAAAATTAGTGTTAAAAAGAGAAAGATATTTAAGTTGGATTTCTCTATGTGAGTCATTTAATAGAACTACTCCATTATCTAGAGTTTGGCAAATGTCAAAAAGATTTAATAAAACATTTACACCTCCAAGTAATAATATTGCTCCTTGGGTATTCGATTTTCTTAAAAAATATACTCCAGATACAGTTGAGGGGCCATTTCAATCAATTCCTCATGAAGTAAAAGCTTCAGGACATTATGAATATCTAATTTATCCATTTTCTCTTCAGGAATTAAAATCTGCAATATCATCTAGACGGGATTCAGCTTTTGGCCTTGACGGAATACCTTACAAAATGTTGAAAAAAGTATCAATTATGGCACTTTCTGACATATTAAGTGTTTTAAATTTACTCTGGCAGGAAATGGCCATCCCTAATGAATGGAAAATAGATTGTCTTATCCCAGTACTTAAACCTAACAAAGTAAGACACAAAGCAGAATCGTATAGGCCGGTAGCATTAACATCATGCATGGGAAAAACCTTTGAACAACTAATTAAACAAAGAGTAGAATTTTATATAGAAAGTAATAGTCTATTACCATCCAACCAATTTGGCTTTCGACGTGGGTTCTCTACTCGAGATAGCATTTCTCATTTGCAATTAGATATATACAATTCTAATAAAATGGACAATCATTTTGTTGGTGTCTTCTTTGATGTAGTGGGTGCATTCAACAACATTAATCTGCACATTTTGTGTGGTGAACTTCGTGCCCTTGGTATTCCTGAAAAAATTATAATATGGATCTTTAACTTTTTACATGGTAGAGAGGTATATGTCAAGGTGAATAAACGTTTGATAGGGCCACGTTTTTCATACAAAGGTGTATGTCAAGGTGGCATCCTCAGTCCATTGATTTATCTTCTTTATTTACATAGACTAAACATTGTACTTGGTCTTGAAGTGGTAAATTTGCAGTTTGCAGATGATTTGGTTATCTATGCTTCAGGTTCAGATATAAGCTCTGTTGAGAGTATTTTAAATACAGCTTTAACTCGGCTAAAGAACTATTTTCATTATCTTAACTTGGATATTAGTCCAGAAAAATCTAAAGTTATAGTGTTTGGAGAGTGTGATACAGACCTACATATCTATTACAATAATAGTGTTCTTCCAATAGTGAATGAAGTGAAGTTTCTGGGTATAATTTTTACAAATAACCTTTCATGGACTAAGTATATCGATTTTCTGTTAGGTAGAGCTAATAAAGCATTTAATTTTATAAAGTCACTGTCGATTGCAGCTGATCCTAAAATTTTGCTTATGTTATATAAATCTTTAGTCCGCAGTCATTTTGAATATGGATTTTTGTGCTTTGGGTCTGATCAGAGATTGGTTCACAAATTGGAGATTCTTCAAAACCACAATCTTAGATGTATAACTGGTGCAATGAAGACAACTCCAATTAATTCACTTCAAATTGAGTGTAACACTCCTCCTATGAATATAAGATTTCAGTTTTTAAAGTCCAAATACATTCTCAAGCTTTTATCTTTTGAAAATCATCCTTTATTAAAGAAAATATTATTTTATCATAGAGTATACAGTCCCTCTAATTTTGTAAATGTCCCTTATATATTTCATGACTTGGCTAAGTTTCGTATTATCTGACGTCGAGTTGGGAGTCTATATTTTTTTTACGTAAAGGTCATATTATTAGAAAGCTCCACGTAAAATTTTAAGCGTCGCAATTAAGTAGTTATCGAAAAAAAAAATAATTAAAATCGTAAACTTTTGCAATATTTTGTCACTTTGACATTTCGTCTCGCCATTGAACGTTTCGTTTCAGGTAAGGTAAACGCACTATAATGCTTTACTGCATAATTATTATGCAATAAATACATAAAATTAGTTATTTTGACACTGTTTAAGTATGTTTTAGTATATGGCATTTATTTCACTAATTTAATTTAATACTATTACATTAGAACTTAAAAGAATTTACCGACTATTGCCGATAAGTGAAACCAAACGTAGCACGATGCTATTGTTTGTTGTTAGTCTTATGATGATTATGGTTTATTAGGTTGTGGTTTATTTTTAAGCTTTGAAATACCCTTCGTGGCAGATCCGACAGGGTTTCGGAGGTTAGGTTAGGTTAAAACTGTGACCTCCTACGCACGAGCCGAGCGAGCGAAGCGAGCGGTGCCGCGGCAGCGGCCGGCGAGTGCCAGAAACGACATGGTTTGGGGAGGTTAGGTTAGGTTAAAACTGTGACCTCCTACGCACGAGCCGAGCGAGCGAAGCGAGCGGTGCCGCGGCAGCGGCCGGCGAGTGCCAGAAACGACATGGTTTGGGGAGGTTAGGTTAGGTTAGGTTAAAACTGTGACCTCCTATGCACGAGCCGAGCGAGCGAAGCGAGCGGTGCCGCGGCAGCGGCCGGCGAGTGCCAGAAACGACTTGATTTTGTTGACGAGCCCTGTCAGCGAAGTTTCCTGTCGAGCGATGCTACTTCCCCTTCCAACTTCCCCTTTTTATTCGTCAACCCCACACCTCTTCCGGCCTTTAAATCGATGTCGATACACGAAAATTCGAAAGTTAGGTTAGAATATTAAAAAAATAAAAACTCAAAAAGGGGGGGGTATCGACACGTTTCCTTCACAGGGGGGCCTCTACACCTCCCCCCCCCTCCCACCCACCCCCCTACCACCCCTTAAATAGACGCCAGACTATCAGAAGTCCTACCCATGACTTTTCTAATCTAATCAGTATAGATGATCAATATCAAATTGAGAAATGTAAAGGCAGATGGCCATGTTACTCCGGTAATTACATCAGCAAATTCTGGCCCATGGACATTTACATTAATCGCGATCTTCGGAGTAAAGAAGATGTCTATCAGTTAATTGCAGAGTTCCCTGGGTACAGGCATATATTTACTGATGGATCCAAAAACAATAGAAATGTTTCGTTAGCCATATATTTACCTCATCTTACTGTTGGACATGGAGTTCGATTACCTGGAGCCATGACTATATTTACAGCAGAATCTCTAGCCATTTTATCAGCTCTGCAGTACATACAGATAAAGAATCTTGGGCACACAACTTGGCTTATAGCGACCGACTGCATGAGTGTTCTCATGGCTTTACAAAACCCGAAACTGGACGCCAATACTGGTAATATTTTATATGAGATTCGGACTTTATACGCTGATCTTTGTTCTAGAGGATTTACAATAAGCTTAATATGGACACTCTCCCACATAGGAGTAGCAGGAAACGAAAGCGCAGATTATCTTGCAAGAGTTATTGTTGACGTTGACATTCCAGAGGCAAGAAATGTTGCCATACCAAGTTCGGACCTGCTTACCAAATTACGTGAACAAAACACTCGTAACTGGCATGAGAACTGGCAAAAAACACTAAGAACTAAAGGAAAATGGTATGCGAATATAAATAAAATCACTGGTTCTGCGCCCTGGTTCACCCGATCTGTTCTTCCTAAGAGCAGAAAATTTTACACTACTATAAACCGTCTTAGATTTGGACATGGAAGATTCAATGCACATTTAGCCAGAATGAAAATTATAACATCGCCTGTTTGTATCAATTGTGACTTAGGAAGTGATCAGACCCTAGATCATATAATTTTTGAATGCCCTGCATATGATCTGCAAAGAATTCCTCTATTTGATAAATTACTGGAAATATATAAAACGCCAGCAAGCATCCCGCGCGACACTCAAGGTTTGCTGGAAAATTGCAGTACATACACAGCACTGTATACATTTATTGATAGCACTGGATGGACAATCTGATCGATCGGGGCGACATAATAATATTAGAAGGATTTGACCCGGATATGACCTTATTTAACACATGATTATGACGAATACACGGATATGACACATTATATATTAAGATTTTGACTAATGAATACTGAAGACGTGGCTCTGGCCTAAAATAAATAAACATAATCAAGATATAAACTACTAAGGACGAGGCTGTGGCCTTACTTACTTTTGGACAAGAAGGATAAAACTGAAGACGAGGCTTTGGCCTTACTTTTAATCAAGAAGGACAATAATTACTGAAGACGAGGCGGTATGGTCTAAGACCTTAGCCTGCCCTAGTAGGGCAAAGAGAAGAAAAAAAAAAAAAAAAAAGTTTGAGGCGACGGGTTATAATGGGAGCCGTGAACCTTTAAGAAAGATTTTACACTCTTTAAGTTTCATAAATAAGAAATGAAAAACTGACCAGATCAGTGTTAATGGAAAAATCTATTATAACAGCGAAAAGGAATACACGAATGAAGTTATTTCACGCTTTTCTTTTTAAATAAAACCTAAATTTTAGCGTGTTCTTTAATTTTCATTGTCATGTAGATAGTGATAGTGGTATATACCCCACATAGACATACCTGGCGACTTCATTATTCATTAGCCTTCTTGTCGACTATAAACTGTCAGCATTAACAGGATTCATTCATCATCATTCTTTCTAGATGGTGGCCGCAAATGCGATTTTTGGACATTATTTCTTGGGTGTCGGGTTCAGTGGACAATCCCTTAGTATGAATTAATTATTTTTATATTCTGAATAAGTTTTCATTATGTTATCATGATGGCACTCGCATCTCTTAGATAAAAGGTTATTATAGCGAAATAATACGCAATCTACTAAATACAATAAAAGTAAAAGCCTGTGTGTCTATCAAGTCTTGAAATTTTTACTGTTGAGAATTCCCGGGATCTCGTGTTTGTTGATTAAAACACCAAGTATCTTATCGCTTTTAGTCCTAGTATATAGGGTTGCCATACAGCAGGTATGGCCACCCGGCACCCTCATTTTTTCCAGACTCTTTTTTGCCAAGCTGTACCTACGTAGGAATTACATTATCGCTTTGTGCCAAAAAAGCCCAAGCAACTTTGAGAATTATGTATGCTAAAACGAGCGAAGCGAGCCTGTCACTACTCCATACAAGTTTAGACGTGATTAAAAACTTGCCTACTAAAATTACGTAAATTTACGTCCAGCGCTGATTAATTTGACAGGACTAAACTAAAATTTATCTTCTGTCCTTTCCTTAATGAAATAGAAAGAAAAAGATGCGCTGAACTTAAATTTAGTTTAGTTTGTGAATAAGGGAATCGGCACCCCTATCTCCTTTAAGTTAAGTTTCGTTATATATTTTCAAACGAATATTGGAGTTACTCACATTGTTGACTTATGCTAGGAAAATATGTATGAGAATGATGAATAAAGCCAGAGCGAGTAAAGCGAGCTTAAAAATTTTGCTTTTTTTCTTTTGATAATTCCAAAAGAATCAGAAATTAGTTAATTTTCCGGCTTATTAAGACAAGCTCAAGTAACAAGTGAATGTAGAATGCAAGAACGAACAAAGCGAGCACGGATAATTTTAGAACTCTATCTTGAATAAGTTCTGTTTTCTTTTCACCATTAGGGGCCATCCATAAATTACGTCACCCGAATTTCACGATTTTTGACCCCCCTCCCCCGTCCTTGTCACAGCTGGTCACATTTGTGAGACCCCCCCCCCCCCCCCCCCCCACTCGCTAGTGTGAAGTCACATATTTTATAATTTTACATCTAGAAATAACGATTGAATTAAAACAGCAATTCCAAAATGTAAATGTTTTTTTAATAAAATTAACATCAAATCGAACACTGCAAGAAATGAACAAAACAAAAAACGATTAATAATTATATCAATTAAAGATCAAACTTAATCATCTTGAGTCCATATGACTGGCCTGAATGTTTGTGTGATGAGCACAATTATTTGTTGTGTCTGGGTGTAATTTTTATTTCTTTAATTTTTTTTTTGTTTTTTTTTAGGTGTTTTTTTTTTCTGTGTTGGTTGTCCTAAGATATTTATATAGGCATATGCATGGCATAGCAGCGACTTCGTACGCGTTTGGTTGTAAATTTATCTTTCTCATCGAACTATACAGCATCATTGGCATCATCAAACACAGAATTTCTCTGGCACGTCTAGCAGAAATTCTTTGAAGACAAATCTTCACGATGGGCAAAACTTCTTGTTGTTTCTTGTGTATTTGCTTGTGTTGATTAGTGGCCTTGTATGATGCAAAATATAGACCACAAATGCTACATGATCGCTTAAACAAGTATGCCTCGACACTGGGGCAATAGGTATCATACGAAAATGTGTTTTACTTAACACTTAGATTAAAATTGATTTTGAAATGTGACGTCATTAAATTTTGAACCCCTCCCACCCCCTTGTCATACAATGTCACACTTTGTCGACCCCCACCCTCCCCCTTAACGTATACAGAAACAGAACTTCCTTTGTTAAGACAGTTTTAACCCTGGTTCACAGGATTTTAGGTTTTGGAATCTGGCCAATTTTCCTCAAACAGGTGAGTGATTGAATATTTGTATTAATCAGCTCAGCGCACGGCGGACAGTTCGACCCACGCTTGCCCAGGGCCCGCCATCGCGCTTCCACATAATTTGTTTAAATCCTATGGTCATGGCCTTTGGACTGGCGTCAAACATTCTGGCCTTAACCTTAGCCTTTCGAGTGTGATTCATCTTGGCACGGCCACCATCAGGGATATCAATTTTAATAACATAAAAAAATTGTCACTAATTCGTCTAAATTAGTTGAAATATTAGTCGGTCACTGGATCAAATGTTATGAGGGTTTATATTGTACTAGCTTCTACCCGCGACTTCGTCCGCGTTAAATTTCTTGTTCCCTAGACCCTTCCCGTCGCACAGTGGGCCCATACTGAAAATTAGTGGACTTTGGCAACAAAGTTCCAATATCGATGCGATATTTATTTATATGACGTGTTATAATATTCCTGACAACTTTTATTCTCATAAAATTTCTTCTAAAGTTGATAGTTTGTCTTGAAAAAAAAATTAGAATTTTTTGTATGGAGCGAATCACGTTTAATTTTTTTTCTTCAATTGTACTAATATGTTGGGTGTGTGTTGTGAGTATATGATAGCCAGAGTCATTCTCTATCCATAAAAAAAAACAGTGCTGGCCATACGCGGCAGCGCGAGTAATCACTCAGTAAAAAAAATATTTTGTATGATTTTTTTTGCCATTTAAAATAAATTCAAAGTATATTTTTTGTCTCATTTGGCTGGTTTGAGCTTCTTTTTAGTTAAATATATAGTTTTAATAGCGCACAGGTACTTATAACTGGTAATTCTGATAGAGATTTAGTTATTATTGCATGTTATCGGTAGCACCTGCATTGTGATTGATGACTCATTTGTTTGTGCGCTCGGCTAAGCGCATAGCTAATTAATGAGTCATCGATAAATACTCGTCTCTGCTTGGCTGAATAATTGTCACTCACTGTTATGTCCACTACTTGAATAATTAACACTGACTATAAATTTAAATACATTCATTAAGTCCATCTAGTTTCGCTCTTGTCGCTTATTTGTGGACACAGAATAATATATTAACTTAACTAAAACTATATTTATATACACAAACTAAAATAAGGCGTCGAAAAATTCATCCTCATTGCTGTCGACCGGCAATGTACCCAAGAGACTGGCGGCATTACCACGCTGTATAGCAATGCTTAGCCGCTGACCAAAATAAAAACCAGCCCTTGGGTCACGACAAGTGTCAACCAGCCGTTTCCATATTTCTTTAAAGAGGCCATGAGCACTCTGACCCCACGGCCCGAGGGTTTCAACCCCAAACGGCTCGAAAATATAATTACCAATAAGGTTGCTATACTTTCGCCGCTTGAAGTTTTCCGCAGCCGCAGCGGCACCGCCAGCGCAGCAAGCCGAGCTAGGAAGATGGGATGGCGCAAAAGTATCGACACACGTTGCATCCCACACTAAAGGCCTACCCACCTTCCAAGGAAACAAAGACATACCGTCCGGTCTCTTGCCATCGTTGCGTGCCTAGCCATTGGGTTCTAATACAGCTGGAACGCCGACGGTGACAAGAGCTCGTCGGATGATGTCGTTAATGTTCGCGTGCCGCGCTAAGCGACCCGCACTTCGGCTACAAGACAGGCCGTGGTGTCCTAGACTGTTGACAACTTCGCCACAGTGGCAGCGATGAGGAGAACAACAAGGAGCTCCTAGTCTTAGAGAAGCAGCGAGGTGGAAAGTAGTGTCGTCGAGCAAAGTGCCTATGTTCGACGACGGTAGCGCATGAAGCCACAGACCCGACTTCCATTTAACCACAGCCAGCAGGCGCGCACGCTCTGCAGTAGTAGCAGAAACACAGAACATACTTTTGGACACAGTGAAATACTTTTATTTTTATATTTACATTAGAACTATGGCTGGATTTAGTACCAACCTAGATCTTTTTGTGAAATTAAGAAGTGGCGGTGATCTGAAAAATCATATATTTCAATATGAAAGTATCATTTCTGTCTTGACTACCGAAGTTTCTGAAGAAGACAAGAACCGAATCAAGGAGTTCTGTCGACTTTTTTGTGTAAATCTAAATAAAAAGTGGATAGAGTCAAGTAGAAATCAAAAAACTTTTATGAATCGTGTAAGTAATCGCAAGTGGTTGGAAAAAAACATCAACTGGCCTGTTTGTGACAGTGTTGATCTGAGAAGTGTGATGGGCTTTTTGGACGCAGCCTTATCTGAGCTTGTGGACATAGATTGCCATGTTCCTACTCTTGCAGTATGTACTGCGGAAGCGGGAACATCTACAGAAAAGGAGCACAGAAAACCGTTCGAAGAGTTAAGTAATAAGCAAAAGAAAAGACGTTCTACTTCCATAGTAGAAGAAAATTCCGAGGAAGAGTTGCAGCACTGGTACATAACAAAATTGAAAGACAACGGCAAAACGCATCTAGCAGAAGTGGTAGAATACCTTTCCAGATGCGGTATCCGAAGTAGACGAGCGACTATTCAAAAAGCAGAGCTTAAGTACGGTCTCTAAAGATAAGTGTTTAGCTCTTAATACATCAGTTGCGCTCTCGAAATGGAAGTACTTAGCTCTTCGACAATTTCTGAAAGAAGAAAACTGTGCTGCCTTTCCATCTTATCCAAATCTTGTAAATACCAAGAAAAGATGTTACCCACCACAAGAGAGTATGGAGATTACCGAAAAAGGAGCTCACATTAAACTGCAAGCGCTATTGGACCACACTGTGGGGAGGATTTTACTAGATATGAATTCTTTTGATAGGTCTCAAAATGAAGAACTCAAGTTGACCTGGAAATGGAGACTTGATGGTTCTTCGTCGCAGAGTAATTATAAACAGAAAACGTCAAACACAGCTACAGAGTTCGATGATTCATCAGTAGTCATGATAAGCATCGTCCCTCTTCGGCTAGTGTCTTCTAGCCCATTATCTGGGAATGAAAATATAGTTTGGGAGAACCCCACACCTTGCTCAACTCTGTACTGTCAACCAGTGAAGTTCACTTTCACTTCAGAGACAGCTGATTTTATTAAGTCTGAAGAGTCTGAGATGAAAAAACAAATTGATGAACGAATATCTACACAATGTAGAAATATTATTGTATCACATGAATTGCACATGACCATGACTGATGAAAAAGTGGCCAATATTATTGCTGAAGTACCATCATATGCAATGTGTCCCATTTGCTTGGCAAAACCGAGCGAGATGAATAATTTAGACGCTTTGACTTCCAAACCACTTCGTGGAGACATTTACAAACAAGGAATTCCTTCACTGCATTTGAAGATTTGGTGTATGGAATGTCTTCTCCATATATATCTTATAATCTGGATTTTCAACGATGGACTGCTTGAAGTAGGGTGCCCATAATGAACGAAATTAAGAGCGAAACTAGATGGACTTAATGAATGTCTTTAAATTTATAGTTAGTGTTAATTACTCAAGTAGTGGACATAACAGTGAGTAAAAATTATTCAGCCAATCAGAGACGAGCATTTTTCGATGACTCATTAGCTATGCGCTTAGCCGAGCGCACAAACAAATGAGTCACCAATCACAATGCAGGTGCTACCGATAACATGCAATAATAAGTAAATCTCTACCAGAATTACTAGTTATAAGTACCTATGCGCTATTAAAACTATATATTTAACTAAAAAGAAGCTCAAAACAGCCAAATGAGACAAAAAATATACTTTAAATTTATTTTAAACTAGCTTCTGCCCGCGACTTCGTCCGCGTCAAGTTTTTGCTCCGGTGACCCTTTCCCGTCGCATCGAATTGCTTTCCAATTTTCGTCCATTTTTCGTTGCTCTTCCGCTCCTTCCCCAATAAATAGGCTACCCAACACAAAAATAATTTTTCAATTCCGACCAGTAGTTCCTGAGATTAGCGCGTTCAACCAAACAAACAAACAAACATACAAACAAACAAACAAACAAACTCCAAACTATAATATTAGTATAGATGGCAAAAAAATCATACATAACATTTTTTTTTTTAATGGATAGAGTATGACCCTAGCTATCATATACTCACGCTACACACCCAACATATTAGTACAGTTGAAGAAAAAAAATTAAACGTGATTCGCTTCATACAAAAAATTCTATTTTTTTTTTTTTCAAGACAAACTATCAACTTTAGAAGAAAATTTATAAGAATAAAAGTTGTCAGTAATATCATAACACGTCATATAAAAAAAATCGCGTCGATATTGGAACTTTGTTGCCAAAGTCCACTAATTTTCAATATGGGCCCACTGTGCGTCGCGTCGAATCGCCTACCCGTGCGATTTTCCCCGTTTTTGCAACATTTTTCATTACTGCTCCGCTCCTCTTGGTTGTAACGTGATGTTATATAGCCTATAGCCTTCCTCGATAAATAGGCTACCCAACACAAAAAGAAACGAACAGGTTGAGACACTAAACAGTATTGGGTTTATTTTATAAAAGGTTCGGCTATTTATACACATTCGTAAAATCTAAATAAAATGTGGACGACAAGTAAACGTTATAATTTAATTAAGCCAGTCACACACAGCACAGCACGTATTGGCCCGTAGTTTAAAGCTCAAAACTAACGACAGGGGCGCCACCACCGCGGGCCTGCCATGCAACAAACGTGATTTTTTTGCTCGTTTTTGCTCGATATTGATAACAGCAACAGGTAAACTAAAATATTAAAATATTCACAGAATATTCAATTAATTTTAAATAAAACAAATATTTAAGGGGGGCTCCGATACAGCAAACGTGATTTTTTTGCCATGATAATGGGACGGTACCCTTCATGCGCGAGTCCGACGCGCACTTGACCGGTTTTTTTTGTTGTTGTTAGATTGGCACAACTGTTTTCCATTTTGGTGCGAAGTTTGAGTTACATCTGTTATTTAGATTAAATACGGTGCTGGTATAAGTTCTATCATATCTAGTGCGTATTGCGAATTTCATAATGGACAAAAAAATCAAATCAAAAGTCATTTATTCAAATTAGGCTGAGGATCAGCACTTTTCGAACGTCAAAATTACATGAGACAGTCCCCCAAAACGCCCACCCGTCACGCACTTCTTAGTGCTTTAGCTGGGAAGAAGAAGTGGCGCAACAAACTGTCCAGCTTGGGCACAGTTGTCTGTCCAGTTAGACACAAACAAAGAGTTTGTCTTAAACTTTGCATCGCCAATGGAATGAGGTGTTCGGAGTCTCTGAAAATGTTACAGAAAGCTTACAGTGAATCGACTTAATCAAAAACACGTGCTTATGAGTGGTACAAAATGTTCAAAAGCGGTTGAGATATGATGGAAGATTTGCTTCGCTCTGGTAGGCCATCAACGTCTGCAACTGAAGTTAACATCGCCAAAGTGAAGAAAATAGTGACTGAAAATCCTCATTCAAGTTTGAGAGAGCTAGCCGCCGAACTTTCTGAATCTCATAAGTGGTTCCGTGCCATTTTAAATAATCATTTGGGTATGAAACATGTTTGGGCACGCCACTATTGCGGCGGTAAGTCTGCTCTTTGAGAAGTGGTTAGAGAGCCGCCACCGCGTCCTCACCTTCCGCCTTACGCAGGTCCTCACTGGACACAGCTGTTTCTGGAGGTTCCTGTTCTGAATAAGGTGGGATGAAACGCCCGGGTGTTACCACTGCGTGGATCGCTTGGAGGACACGGTGGAGATGTGCCCTGCCTGGGCGGAGTACCGCCGTATCGTCGTGGAGGCGATCAGTGGCGGCGACTTCTCGCGTCGTCCGGCCCTGGTGCAGGCCATGTTATGGAGCGCGAGGGCATGGGAAGCCGTCACCTCCTTCTGCGAAGCACTAATGCTTGCGAAGGAGGAGCCGGAGCGCGTGAGGGAGAGGCAGTCCTTGCGTCCTCACGCCCCTAACCGCCGCAGGAGGATACGCTCTGGGAATCGGCTTGCGGGCGGCGAGCAATGGGTAGCTCGCCGCCCGGTAGGGGGTGCGAGTCGAGCGTACATTGTGTTCCACGCGCGCCTCAAAGAGATGTCAGCAACTATTGAAGGGGTCCGTTGGGACCGATGCCTGCCAGTGTCGTGGAATTGTTCGAAAGAGTTTTCGTGGGCCTGGCATAAACAACTGAAGGCCACGGGTGGGTACGGGTGGGTATTAGTTAGTAAAAGTCTGACACGCTGCAACGTTGTACGTTATATCATTCTAGTGATTACTATAGTCTTATCTCCAAACATCTGAATCAAGGTTGGAAGCAGATAAAAACTAGTATTTAATAACATATTCTTAATACATTCAACTTAACAACAGTTTACGCTTTGCAACTGATATAGGTACGACTATTTACAAATATTAATATTGTCGCGAGCTTCGCGCACGAACCGGTTGTTGGTGAGTGTCTCCCCTCTCCACAACATATGGCTAACGTCGGCGAGCTACCCGCGGCGCTCAAGGAACTATCTCGACCGGATTCACTTCACACCTAATAATGTACTCTGTGCTTCACACTACGGAGCTGCTGAGTGGTTGTATCCATAAAACTATCCGTGCACTAGTTACTGTTCGCAACGGCCAACATTTTAAATCCATATTTTTACCATATAAAATCAATATTTTATAAATCTTAACGTGTCTACATTTAAAAAAATTAAAATCAGTGTAACCCCAATCGTACCGTGTGGTGGCGAACGTAAAGAATAACACCACCCCATTTCTTCCTGAGGGTGTCGTAAAATGCGACTAAGGGACTTACTAGAGAATGGGCAGCAGCGTTCTCTATGCATTTTACCACCATTCTGTGATCGTCAACCCGCCTGCCAAGCGTGGCGATTATGGCAAAGCCCCCCAAATTAGGGGAGGCCTAAGTCCAGCAGTGGACGTCTTACGGCTGAAATGATGATGATGAACCCCAGTCGGGGTTCTTCCGTACCGGAAGGAATATTCTTGTCGCCATTGCAAGGGTTGTGGCTGGACAACCTGCGAGCTGCCCTTTTCGTCGCTGGAAGACCTACCCATCTACCTGGCTGACGGTCATCTCATCATCAGCCTATAGCAGTCCACTGCTGGACAATTGCACGCCATTCAGCCCGATTCTCGGCAACTCTCATCCAGCTGCTACCAGCCACCCTGCGAAGATCGTCGCTCCACCTAGCCTGAGGGCGTCCTACCTTACGTTTGCCGATTCGCGGTCTCCACTCAAGAACACGTCTACCCCAACGGTCATCGGTTCTACGGCTAATGTGGCCGGCCCATTGCCACTTCAGTTTGCTAATTCTTTGAGCTATGTCGATAACTTTGGTTCTCTGCCGGATCACCTCATTACGGATTCTGTCCCTCAGAGATACTCCAAGCATAGCTCGTTCCATAGCTCGCTGAGCAACTTTGAATTTATGGACCAGCCGTACCGTGAGTGTCCACGTTTCGGCTCCGTAGATCATAACAGGCAGGACGCACTGATTGAAGACTTTCATCTTTAGGCTCTGTGGAATACGCGACGAGAAGACTCGACGAAGCTTCCCAAACGCTGCCCAACCCAGCCGAATTCTTCTGTTAGCCTCCTTCTCAAGGTTGTTCTTACTAAACTGCAGAGTTTGCCCAAGGTAAACGTATTCTCGAACAACCTTGAGGGTACCGCCATTAACAGCAATCGGTCCCGGAGTTACGTGTTCGTTGAACATAACTTGGGTTTTGTCCAAGTTCATCCGGAGACCAATGCTTTTAGAAGAATCAACTAGGTCGCCCAGCATCTGCTGCAAGTCCTGCAGCGATTCAGCCAATATGACGATGTGGTATGCAAATATCAAGTGTGAGATGTACTCGCCGTTGACGTTAATACCGCGTCCACTCCAGTTCAATGTCTTGATCACATCCTCCAATGTGTTAGAGAACAATTTTGGGGAAATTACGTCCCCTTGTCTCACTCCTCGAGGCAGGGTGTTCATTTCGCTGGTCCTGAGTTTGGACGGTCATTGTCACGTTTTCGTAAACACATCTCAGCACTTGGACGTATCGCCAGTCGACCTGTCATCGCTGCAAAGACTCCAAAACAGACCAGGTCTCGATAGAGTCAAAAGCCTTCTCATAGTCCACAAACGCAAGACACAGCGGCCGATTATAGGTACTCTTCGGACTTCTGTATAATCTGCCGCACTGTGTGGATGTGGTCTATGATACTGTATCCTCCTCGAAGAAGCTTTTTGTTAGATATTTGCCATATTCACTAAATATTCGAAAACAAAAGTTAATAATAATAATAAATAACTTTGTCTCTGGCAGCTGTCAAAGTCACAACGCAAAATTTACGCTCTACATTTTTTACATTGATTATATATTAAATTACAGTATAGATTTAATAGTGTCAGTAAAAAAAAAACCCTACAACAATAGCAATCAATAAGTTAAAATGAAAAACTCCAATACTCCAATAAAAAAAAATGAAACCCATACAATGCAATAAAAAACTAATATACCTACACATATATAATGTGAGCAAGTAAATCATGCAGACCAGAGCCAGGACAAGACGACAGGCACACCCACCATCTCCGGACTCGTCGCTCAGCTCCGCCTCGCAGCCGCCGGGACGCGCCTCAACCGTGAGCGTCGTGTCACCGGTCGCTGCAGTTGCGTCGAGCTCGAGCGACGAGTTTTTCTCCCCACCGTCGTCACCAACATCACAACGGCGGCGAGGAAGAGGACGGCCACCAGCGGGCTTGGGACCTCGAAGCCATCAGGCCTCGAGCAGGGTCCCCGCTGCTGGTGGAAATGTGTCGCGCATGCGATGGACCCAGTCCATAAATGAAAATGTGATGCGCGCATATTATGGGGCTACAGAGGGAGGAATTAACCTGACAGCGTACCGAGTTCGGATGCTCTCTCTGTTTCAGGTGCTTGAACCAGCCGTCAACGTCTCGGCCCAACGATTGTCGGATCAGGTGCGCGTCATTCAACACAATCATAGATTGGATGACGCTACACTTGATCGGCTGCGCTCGGAAATGCAGAATAGTTCTGCTAGTAATCCTCCCCCATCCCAGAATGTCATGCATACGCCTGCCGATGTTCTGCTGCAGGCAAACCAGTATGATGAGGAGGAGGAAGTCAGGGCTATATCTGCAGATAACTTGTGCAATGTGGACATAAGGAGCAATCTGGAGGATGCGATTCGTGAGTACCGGTTCATATCACCTGACCTTAGACCACGGCTACCACGTTTGCCCATGAATAAAAAAAACAGAGCACTGGTGTGCGCCCTGGATGCACTGCTGCCAAATTTTATTGACAGCAGTGCAGACCTTTGCGATACACACTCAATCTTGTATTGCACAGCTGTTGCGGCTTGTCGTATAGCTCGAGTCAAATTCCCAAACACTGATCGAGCTGTACGACCAAAACCTGTCGCACCGGCCAGGATTGAGCGTCGTATTAATGAGGCCAGGGTGCTCATCGCGAAGCTCATCTGCTTCAGGGAGGGCAATACACGCCCAAGGGTGATGCGCTTTGTGAAGCGGGCGTTCTCGGGAACTAATATTAGTCCCCGAGAATATGTATCCCGTGTCACAGAGCGCATCGACTTCCTGAAGCAGAAAGTTTATGCATGGGCAAACCGTATCCGTCGGTATAGGCGAAGAGTGGACCGGTTCACTCAGAACCGCATGTTCCAGACCGATAAAAGGTGGGTGTACAGAGCCTGGGAGCGACCCAACCCAACTCAAGGTGTGACTGACGCGTGTCTACCAAATAATAACGACATGAGTGAATTTTGGCGAAGCATTTGGTCGGTGCCCGTCAGTCACACTGAAGGACACTGGATGCGTGCTGTTGAGCAGGCATGTGAGTCAATACCAAACATGGAGGCTATTATCATCAGTCCTCTGGATGTGGCCCGTGCAGTCCGTCCGTTGCCTAACTGGAAATCCCCAGGACCGGACGGACTGCACAATTTTTGGATCAAATGGCTACAAAGGTCACATGCCTGCTTAGCCTCACAATTCCAGTCATCTTTAGAGACTGGGTCGCTACCACTGTTCTTTACGACAGGAGTTACCCACCTTCTTCATAAATCGGGTAGTACTGCGGAACCTAAAAATTATAGACCCATAACTTGTTTACCGACGGTCTATAAAGTTCTTACATCCATTCTTAGAGAAAAAAATTCACACCATATTCAAAATAACGGAATTATGTCGGTGTCTCAGAATGGATGTAAGAATGGGTCCCGTGGTACTAAGGAGCTGCTCCTTATAGACATGACCATTAGCCAACAGGTTCGTAGATCTCGGAAGGATTTGTCGACATGTTGGATAGATTATAAGAAGGCCTATGACTCGGTGCCACATACATGGCTCATGAGGGTGCTAGAATTGTACAAAATAGATGCAACTCTACGCACCTTCTTGATGTCGTGTATGAGGCAGTGGAGGACGGTCCTTCTGTATCCAGGATGTCCACAAATCCAGCAGATCAATGAACCGATCAGGATTGAGCGAGGAATATTTCAGGGCGACAGTTTGAGTCCGCTTTGGTTTTGCTTAGCCTTGAATCCTCTAAGCACACTGCTGGAGGATTCAGGTCTAGGCTATCGATTGAGAAGAGGTGGTCAGGTGATATCACACCTCCTTTACATGGATGTTCTGAAACTCTTTGCCCCCAACAATTTGCGACTGATGGAGCTACTGAAGGTAACAGAAACGTTCAGTAGCGCCATCAGGATGGAATTTGGTGTGGACAAATGTGCAGTCATGCATGTAAAGCGAGGGGAGATTGTAGAATCCGTGGGAACCGAACTTACGGATTCTATACACCTTAGATCCCTCTCCTCAACCGAAACCTACAAATATTTGGGTATGTCGGAAGCATTAGGCATCAATGCTACCGACATGAAACAATCGGTGAAGGAACGTTTCTTTGGCCGCCTGAAAAAGGTATTTAATAGTCTTTTATCAGGCGGCAACAAGGTGCGTGCCTTCAACGGTTGGGTCATGCCGGTTTTGATGTATTCTTTCGGCATACTCAAATGGACTCAGACGGAACTTGACGCTCTGGATAGGAAGGTCCGTACATTGCTGACGGCAGATCGGATGCATCACCCACGGGCATCAGTGATGAGACTGTACATCCCGCGGAAGTGTGGGGGTCGAGGTTTCTTGAACGCTAAAACCCTCCACAACCGCGAGATCTGCAGTCTCAGGGAATATTTTCTTCAAACTGACGTGGGGATGCACCGAGATGTGGTCGCAGTGGACAAGGGCCTCACCCCGCTCTCCTTGGCGAACGAGAACTGGCGCAAACCTGCAGTACTGGATACTAAGGATCGTAAGGAAGTATGGCAAAGCAAAGAGCTTCACGGTCGCTTTTTCCGGGCTCTCCATGGGCCTGATGTAGACTTTTTGGCGTCCGTATCCTGGCTGCGTTTCGGTGACCTCTTTGGGGAAACCGAAGGTTTTGTCTGTGCGATTATGGATGAAGTTATGACGAATAACTATCGGAAATACATTGTCAAGGATGGTACGGTTGACATCTGTCGGGCATGCCACCGTCCCGGTGAATCAATCCGACATATTGTTTCCGGTTGTTCTCGTCTCGCTAACGGCGAGTACTTGCACAGACACAATCTAGTAGCTAGGATCATCCACCAGCAACTTGCTTTGCAATACAACCTTGTGGAATCTGAAGTACCATACTACAGGTATGTGCCCGACCCAGTTCTCGAGAATGGTCACGCCACATTGTACTGGGATCGATCTATCGTCACAGACAGGACTATTGTAGCCAATAAGCCTGATATTGTGGTGGTAGATCGACGAGAGCGTCGTGCAATGATTGTTGATATCGCTGTCCCTCATGACGAGAATCTCGTGAAAGTTGAACAAGATAAAAAAATCAAGTATCTTGACTTAGCACACGAGGTTGTCGACATGTGGGACGTGGATTCTGCAATCATTGTACCGATAATTGTTACAGTAAATGGGCTAATAGCGAAGAGCCTCGACCAACACCTCAGGAGGCTCTCACTGACCGGCTGGGTCAAGGGCTTGATTCAGAAGGCAGTACTCCTGGACACGGCACGCATTGTCAGGAGGTTCCTCTCTCTAGAGCCCTGACCACCGGCAGCTTGGACCCTGCTCCCGATGCCGATGGGTCACTATTTTTTATATTTTTAAATGTTTTTGTAAGATTTTTGTAAAAATATTTAAAAATATACTCAATATGTTAGAAAATGAATAAAAGAATAATAAATAATAATAATAAATTGTTTATTAATAAAAAGGGTCACATTTACAATAAATACGTTAAACAATTAAAATAGAGCAGATTTGCTAATTTGCCTGAACTAGGTAGAACCTGTGTTTCAGGCTACAAATGCAAAAATTCTTATAATGTAATAAATTAACAAGGTGTAGTAATAACTAAAATTAAAACTTAGGTAACAAAAGTAAAATAGCGAGTTAGCGGGTTTATTTGCAGACAACTAGTAAATCTTCTGTCTGTGCATAATCTATGGTTAGTAAATATTGAAGTATATTTTTTTTACAGCTATAGTAGTTTAATTTATAGATACTTAGTTTTCTATTTAATCTATTGTACAGAAATGGGCCTAAAAATGGTATATGGTATATATAAAAATTAGTAGTCTCTGCCCCAATTTTGCGGCAGAGACTACTAATTTTTAACTTCTGCTCAGAGTTTAGTTTTCATTCAGAAGTAATAGCACATACCTCATTGAGGCACTGCTCAATAGAACCCATCCAGGACTGGATCTCCGGAGTGGATACTACTTCAATACCCTCATCTTGGTCTTTTCTTGTTTGTCGCGGCGGTGTCGGTGCTGGGGCTGGTACTGGGATCGGAGTTGGTGTCGGCGCAGGGCTGCGACGCGCGACGTATCATCGCGCTCCGATTAAAGGGGCTGCCTTCCATAAACCAGGAAAGATTCAAAAATAATCCAATCAGTTCATTGTATTAACTTGTCACTTAAAATGTTTTCTGTATAACACTATAATACACCAAAACTAGGTCACTATTTATGCGAACGTTAATTTATTTAATTATTAAAATGCATTGATGTGCACGTCTGTATGCTTTGAATGCTTACGTTCAATTCAAGTTAATCACATACACCACTATTTTTTAATTAGTACATTATTGTAGAAGGGCATGTTGTTATATAAGTAAAGTCTCAATAAATAATATTCATAAACAGCAAAGTTATTATCGTTTGATTATATCCCAAAATATCACTCAATTTATAGAAATACTAGCTTTTGCCCGCGGCTTCGCCCGCGTGGATGTCGGAAATTAATGCAAGAGGACGTATAACCGCGATAAGAATGTGTTATTCCAGGTTATATAGGTAATATAGACTCTGTGTGCTATTTTCGATCCAGATCCATTCAGCCATTTTTGTGTGATTGAGAAACAAACACCCAATCATACATATTTTCACATTTATAATATTATTAGTAGTAGGATTATAACTCATATTAGGTACTTAGGATTCATAGTTTATGAGAACATCGCGTGTTGGTTTTTAAAAAATAAGAGTAATAGTATTCAGAGTAAGAAGACTGCGACATAGGGCTTGGTTTAGTTGAATATCCTTCCTGGTTTTTCTTAACGATCCTATTTTACCTATACAGACACTCAATCATTTACCAGACACCGAACATAATTATAGGAATAGTATTTTTGCCAGTGGCTTGGCCCGTATAGCTGTCGGAAAATATCACCCGGGAACCTACTACCGGGATAAAGTAGGTATCCTATCTGTTACGTATCCATGATATAATATATCTTTGTGCCAAATTCGGTCTAAATCCGTTTGGCCGTCTTTGCATCATTGAGAAACAAACATCCAAAAATCTAAACATCTAAGACATTTCGCGGTCTCTTACTTGGAATAATACTATTAGGTTTATTTTGAGTATAATGAACACACATGATATTCGCAATTACTATGAAGCCAAAGTAATATGAATTACAATCCTACTTATCCTGTACTACCCGGCCGCTGCCAACGGATGGACGGGATGGACGTACGACCTGCTGCTCTGCGCCCGCTTTTTAAATCTCTAATATCTTCTAAGATATTCATTTAAATTACATGCTGAAAAGGGCCATATTGATCTATATTAAATGCACAATGTATTTAAGGTACTTAATTGGATAAGGATTAATGCTGTATTGCTTAAAATCGCTTCGTAAATAAGCCCTTATTTCTCGTAAAAAGTAAAAGATAAAAAATGATTATTGTGGGTTATCCCTAAGAGATAGACATATACATTGCGGACATTTCTGTAGGCCTTTTTAAGGTGTACAATACTGTAGTACATTATTTTGATCTATTTCGTAGGATTCAGCCAGGGTTTTTCGAATTTTGAGACGTCTGTCACCGTAGTTTTCGAAGACAGTTATTTTTTTCTAAAATAAAATATTTTTTCTAAAATAAAAGCAGCCTAAGTTACTCCTTGTTACATCAGCTATCTGCCAGTGAAAGTCCCGTCAAAATCGGTACAGCCATTTCAGAGATTAGCGGGAACAAACAGACAGACAGACAAAAATTGTAAAAAATGTTGTTTTGGTATATGTATCGTGTATACATCCATATACACTTAGTAAAAAGTGGTTATCTTAAAATTAAAAACAGACACTCCAATTTTATTTATTTGTGTGTATGTATGTATAGATTGTTCAGGCTATTCATACTCATAGTAGTATTCATTAATCATATTCTCTCGCTCTCGTGATCGCGTGTTCTCGCTCGAACTTGCCCCGCCCCCAACAGCTGTTATCGTAATTGAACTAAGGCTGGAAACAGTGCTTGACCGACGGTCAGCGCTGACCGTCGATCGGCGTAGCTATATCTATGCAAGTCTATGAACGCGCACACAGCTACGCTGACGGTACGCGCGTGATTTGGTACGCGCGTACGGTCGGTCGAGCCGTCGCGTCGGTCCGGCTCGTCGGTCGCGCGTACGTCTGTTGACCGACGAGTTATGAGATTGTATGGATGCGCTCAGTGCTTCGCTGACGGAGCGACCGACCGTACGCACATATTAGAGCATTCAGTAAAAGGATTCATTTTTCTTGTGAACTGTACACACAGGAGATCGTGGAGGCCATGCCACGGGGCCGCCTCGACCGATCCACTGACTCCCGAACTCCTCCGTCAAGTATTCACGCACTGCACTATGGTTATGAGGCGGCGCGCCGTCTTGTTGAAACCAGAGGCCTCTTAAATTGGCCAATGGAATGTCATCTAGCATTGAAGACACCATAGTCCGAAGCAAAGTCAAATAACTTTCTCCAGTAAGACGCCCTCTACTTTTTATTGCGGAAAAGGGGTTTTAAGGGGTTGAAAGGGGGATGAAAGATTGTAGGGAAGTTTTGTCATTTTTAAAGCTAGAATGATGAAACTTTTTTATTTGGCTTTTATTACTTATATAAATATTATATTTATGAATTATATTTAAAGTTTTTTAAATTTTCACCCTTAAGGGGGTAAAATAACTATAGGGAATAGGGGATGAAAGTTTGTTACATATAAAATAATAAAGTCACTTTGCTGTCTGTCTGTCCCTATGTATGCTTATATCTTTAAAACTACGCAACGGATTTTGACGCAGGTTTTTTTAAAAGATAGAGTGATTCAAGAGGAAGGTTTATATGTATAAATAACATGCATAATATAGTAAATAAACGGTGGTTATTTTAGAAATTTCTAATGTGATGTCACAAACAAACTCATTTTTTTGCG
The DNA here is from genome assembly GCA_947507805.1 of Aporophyla nigra. Lineage (NCBI taxonomy): Eukaryota > Metazoa > Arthropoda > Insecta > Lepidoptera > Noctuidae > Aporophyla > Aporophyla nigra. Next base: position 1,505,774 of record OX382291.1, on the reverse strand, counting down.
CTTACGTTGCGAACGCTGGCTGAACCCTACAAAATTGATCAAAATAATGTACTACAGTATTGTACACCTTAAAAAGGTCTACAAAAAAGTTCGCGACGGTATATGTCTATCTCTTAGGGATAACCCACACTAAGCATTTTTTATCCTTTACTTTTTACGAGAAATAATGGCTTATTTACGAAGCGATTTTAAGCAAAATAGCATTAATCCTTATCCAATTACGTACCTTAAATATATTGTGCATTTAATATAGATTAATATGGCCCTTGACAGCATATAATTTAAATGTATATCTTAGAAGATATCAGAGATTTAAAAAGCAGGGGCGGAGCGGCTGGCAGGCCGTAGGCACGTCCGTCCCAGTTGGTAGCGGTCGGGTAGTGCAGGATTAGTAGGATTGTAATTCATATTACTTAGGCTTCATAGTAAATAATATCATGTGTGTTTGTTATACTCAAAATAAACCTAATAGTATTATTCCAAGTAAGATACCGCGAAGTATGGCTTAGATGTTTAGATTTTTGGATGGATTTGGATTTTTGGTTATCCTGGATACTTACCATATAGGATACTTTATCCCGGTAGTAGGTTCCCAGGTGATATTTCCCGACAGCTATACGGGTACCGTGTGGTGCCGGACGTAAAGAATAACACCACCCCATTTCTTCCCGTGGGTGTCGTAAAAAGCGACTAAGGGACTTACTAGAGAATGGGCAGCAGCGTTCTCTATGCATTTTATTACAATACTGCGATCGCCAACCCGCCTGCCAAGCGTGGCGATTATGACAAAGCCCCCCAAATTGGGGGAGTCCAGCAGTGGACGTCTTACGGCTGAAATGATGATACGGGCGAAGCCACTGGCAAAAGTACTGTTCCTATAATTTCTATGATGAATGATTTGGTGTCCGGTAAATGATTGAGTGTCTGTATAGGTAGAATACGAGCGTTAAGAAAAACCAGGAAGACTTATATTCAACTATAAACCAATCCTTATGCCGCAGTCTTCTTACTCTTACTCTGAATACCTACTATTAGTTTTATCTACACACATGATATTCTCATAAACTATGAATCCGAAGTAATACGAATTATAATCCTACTTACTACTAATACTATAAATTGTGTGAAAATATTTATGATTGGGTGATTGTTTCTCAACCACGCAAAAATGGCTGAATGGATCTGGATCGAAAATGGCATACAGAGTATATATTACCTATATCATCATTTCAGCCGAAAGACGTCCACTGCTGGACATAGGCCTCCCCCAAGCATCGCCACTTCGACCTATTCTGTGCTTCTCGCATCCAACGTAATCCTGCGGCCTTCACCAGGTCATCGGTCCATCTTGTGGGAGGCCTATATTACTTATATAACCTGGATTAATACATTCTTACAGCAGTAGTACGTCCTCCTGCGTTAATTTCCGACATCCACGCGGGCGAAGCCGCGGGCAAAAGCTAGTTATGTGAATAAATCTCATTAATATTGTGCTAGGGCTTACTACAAATGGCATTTATTTCATTTAAATAGATTTATCTGTCATAAAACCAAGCAAACCCGTGATTTTGACAAGATCTTTATCATAAACCAAAACTAGTTCAGGTCTTTGATCAAAAATCTGGATTGTTACAGATTTATGATGAAATTGAGTTTAAAATGTGTCATCTTTCGGTTTTTCATCAAACACCTAGATTTTTGATCAAAAACCTAATTTTATGAAAAACCTGCGACATATTTTATACATTGTAGCGCCGTTAGCGTACCTATCTCAAGGCAGATCCTCTCGATAAATGGAGCAGCTATGAAGAAACTTTTCCTAAGCTAACCGAATTGGCCCTAAAACATGCTATCTATAATGGCTACTTCTGCACCAGCCGAAAGATTATTTTCCAAAGCGGGAAATATAGTCAGGAAAAACACGAACCGTATTTTTTAGGAAAGAGATTACCAAAATTATTGTTTTTAAGCTCTTTACCAGAAAATTTATTTTAATGATTATTTTTAGTTTTTTTATTGTTTAAATTTAAACCTTTAAGGGGGATGCTTCAACCAGCCCGCGAAATTCAAAATTTCTTACGTTTTGCAATTTGCAGGCCAGTGCTAGGTTGTATGTTGATTAAAATATTATTCGCGCCTGTAAGACGTATGTCGTTACAGAATTATAATCATCAAAATCGCCAATACAACCCTCCAAGTTCATAAAGCTGTAGGAATGATTTTTTGACGTGACAACGTCTTATAAATTGGTTTGCCGGGTGACACTTCAAGAAACTGCGTTACGCTCCGCTCACGTTATGCGCTCACAATGAGAGCGAGTGAGAGGCACGCGTCCCTTCCACTCGGGCATGGTTAGCCCGCCTAAGAGCGAGAGAGACAGACATAAAAAGTGAAAGGCACGCGTCCCTTCCACTCGAGCACAGTTAGCCCGCCTAAGAGCGCCTTAGATGAATAAATTGTTACTATTATTTCATCCTTCTTCCTACTATACGAATGAATATTCACATTAAAATTATTTTACCACTCAAAGTCGTTGTCACGTAAAACTTTCGCCCGTATACCGACTTTACAGGCAACCAATTTTTTTTTCTCTTTTTTTTTTGTTCTTAGGCCTTTATGAACTTGGAGGATCAAAAAACTGTCTTCGAAAACTACGCTGACATACGTCACAAACTACGCTGACAAACGACACAAACTACGCTGACATACGTCACAAACTACGCTGACATACGTCTCAAAATTCGAAACACCCTAAAAATAGTAAATAAATAATAGGTAGTTTAAAAAAACTAAAAAACACGCTTTGGTTTTCAATGGAAGCGAAACTATTATTTTTTATAATATGTAATGATGAGCTGCGCGCGGTACTGGACAGTACTTGGACATTGCAACATTACTTTATTTTCCTAAAATAAAAGTAGCCTAAGTTACTCTTGTTACATCAGCTATCTGCCAGTGAAAGTCCGTCAAAATCGGTCCAGCCATTTCAGAGATTAGCCGGAACAAACAGACAGACAGACAGACAAAAATTGAAAAAAATGTTGTTTTGGTATATGTACCGTGTATACATCCATATACACTTAGTTAAAAGTGGTTATCTTAATATTACAAACAGACACTCCAATTTTATTGATTTGTCCAGATAAATTGTGTAACCTTACTAAATTCTAAATTGTTTACATCACAATATTTTAAAAACTATTTCGATTCATCAAGGAGTTACCTAAACCTAACGGAAGTCTTATTTATACTTATACCAACTGAATAATGTGCAACTACAAGAAGTAGTTGAAATATGTACTTGCCTGTCCATCACGTCCATTTCCTTCGACAGATTAGGTTAATTCCATTTCGTCGTCACCTTCATATTCTTATAAATTCGTCAGTAGTCGTTATTATTTGAAATGTGACTATTTTATCGACAATGCACAAATAACAACGAACAACATTAATGCAAACAGTGGTCGAGTGGTCGCATTAATGCGACTGCCGCGCTAGACTAACTAGAGAAATGTGTTGCAATTTGCAAACATAGGTGTCTGGGGATGGGAACTAACGTCAAATGTTATCATTATACAAAAAGCCTTAGGAATATTTTTCTTATGAATAATAAGGAAAAGAAATAATAAAGTTTTATTCGCTTTTCGGCCTCTCCGTGACTACGGGCGCCCTGGGCACTGGCCACGTGTGCCCGATGGTAAAGACGGTACTGACGCTGTGCACTGGTACCTATGATTGTAGGAGCCGGTTTTTTGGGTTGAATTGAAGTTCATATTCACACTAAAAAATACCTACAAAAGTTTAAAAAATCAGTCTTGTCTGCTTAGTGGAATAGTAGGTAATTTAGGAGCAGGAGAGATTATGGAATAAAAACAACATTATGTAGCTACTTTTTATTAGAACTTTTAAATAGCTTCCATACAAATCAGTTATTTGGCATAAATATACGGAGATCAAATTATTACAATGCGAGAATCAACATCGATTTTAACGAAAACCGAAAATAAATTATAAACTTTTGTCACATAATATGTACATACCTACACTGAACAACCAAAATGAAAACAATATTCATAAGTAATCCAACTTTTAATATGTACTAAAGTAGTTGTACACAGTAATACACTTAATAATATTCAATACCTAAGTAGGTAGATTTTTATAGTACACTGTCATAATTAAGTACCATACAAGTTGTAGACATCGCATCGTTTATACATTATAGTAATGATAAATAGGTACGGCCGAAACGTAACCATTTTATTGGAATGCTAGATTAACCATTAATTAAGTGCACCCAAAAGACAGCACAGCATACAAAAGTACACTCAATTGATTACAAATTACAGTGGAGCGTCGATTATCCGAACGTCGATCAACCGAACGACCGCTTATCCGAACTACTACGCGCGCCCGACTCACGCGTGCCATCCTCCTCCCCCGCTACAATATTCGCGAAATTGTCTCGAACTGTTAGTTGTATGTCACTCCCAAGTAGCCGTTAGTTGATAAACTAAATTATACCGCGTGAAAGAACTATGTGCCATTAAAGAGTCTAAACATAAAGTTTTCATTCACCTGTACATAAATATGTATGGCTCAATCAATACAGTTCGATTATCCGAAAAAAGCGGTTTTCCGGACACTCCTGTCCCCCAATTAGTTCGGATAATCGACGCTCCACTGTACATGAATAAATAAGAACAAGGTGCCAATATACAAAAGAAAACTGGGTTGTGGAGGTCAGATAGGGCAGTCGAACTATGTAAAATACTGATACTCAGCCGCATCTGGTTACACTGCAAGACACATTCTAGGCACATTCATTGATTCCGATGATTTTCGAAATTAAAGTTATTGTTGTTTTAACCACTGTACTTCTTAATAGGAGCGAATAATAATATTTAAATCGCGTAACTTGGGTAATAGTAATAATAATTATCGATTAACATAATAAAGTACAAAAAGTAATATATCATGATTGTAAAGGGAAACAAAGGTGACAAACTTATATAAAAAATATTGGTAGCTCGCTTAAACAAATACTGTCATTACGCAAAAATGACTTTTCGGGAGAGCCAAAAATGTTTTTTTTTTTTTGTGGTATGAATCTGAGTGATACGTGAATCCATGCACAATTTAGTTATTCTTTGGTGTACATTTCATGGGTAAAGGTTGAATTAAAAAAAAAACTCGTATACAACGTGTTCCTATTGATATCCCCTATCTCTAGGATATTAATGAGACCATGTCAAAGTATCAATTGGCATGTTTTTTTTAGGATTCCGTAGCCAAATGGCAAAAAACGGAACCCGTTTATGGATTCGTCATGTCTGTCTGTCCGTCCGTATGTCACAGCCACTTTTTTCCGAAACTATAAGAACTATGCTGTTGAAACTTGGTAAGTAGATGAATTCTGTAAACAGCATTAAGATTTTCACACAAAAATAGAAGAAAAACAATAAATTTTGGGGGTTCCCATACTTAGAACTAAAACTCAAATTTTTTTTCTTCTCAAACCTATACGTGTATGTGGGGTATCTATGGATAGTCTTCAAAAATGATATTGAGGTTTCTAATATCATTTTTTTCTAAACTGAATAGTTTGCGCGAGAGACTTCCAATGTGGTTAATGTGTGTCCCCTCCTGTAACTTCTAAAATAAGAGAATGATAAAACTAAAAAAAATATATGATGTACATTACCATGTAAACTTCCACCGAAAATTGGTTTGAACGAGATCTAGTAAGTAGTTTTTTTTTTAATACGTCATAAATCGTAAACCACAGATAATGGTACGGAACCTTTCCTGCCCGAGTCCGACTCGCACTTGGCCGGTTTTTTTCTATATATGATTGTAAGTTTCTCTGCTAAGTACGAGTAAATCATTTTCATTGAAACCTATCATTAAAAATAAAGCTAAAAAAAATGCGAAGTTATCATATTCCATGTATGGGTGTTATACATAAATAATAGAGGCAACGAATTTTTTGTGTGAAAAATTTAAACAAAAAGCGGCATTACGGGATATCAAAAGGATCACCTCGTTATTTTATTTTTATTATAATTAAAATTTTAGTGTGCGATTTAGCAGTTTTATACAGATGGGACACTCCGCAGTTTAGGTGTGTGTGACGCTACAAGTACGCGGTGGGCTCGACTGGCTGTGCCAATTCAGTAGGGCTGCCGCGCGCCAAATCAATAAGCACGCGCCGCGTCGCGTCTTTTGTTCGTCGCAGGATATTTAAATTCATAAAACTAAAATGAAGGCAACTATTACCTTAATTTTAGTTCGTAGTATTAGTATTGCATCACATTTGGTTGCTTAAATAATGATAAGGATCCGACCGCCATGTTTATCTCACTTCAAAAGAACACCGAAAGATAAAGAAACGCACGTCTACCTATAATAATTAGGAAGGTACCTACCAAATGTTTACATTTGTTTTTCTTACTTATATAAGTCACCCGCGTATGCTTGTAGTTAGATTATTAACGATTATTATTACAGCTAGGTACTTACAAGTTCAGCTTACAAGGTCAGGTTCAGGCTTTGATAAGTATAAGTAAGAAAGTACCTATTTAACTAGTGATTTGTTTTGGTGAGTACCTGCCACGGACTAACTATAACCATAAACATATATTATATTACCTAAAACAGATATTAAATTACATAGACAAGGTAAACACTAACGTATGATGCCATATGCCTATTTTCTTGGGTTAAAGTACAGTCACGAACACTAATATGTATACACATAGTCAAATTCAAAACCTAAGTTTTCATTCAATAACGATTGCAACTTTGAGATAAGGCCTATTTCATAATAGTGTGGGTTCGAAAATACTATATTCGTAATAACATAAAATAATAATGAATACAACAAGAGAAAGTCACTTTTTAATGTTGCTAGATGCATACATATCAGTGCTCGTGGCTGTACATTTTATGCGGACATTGGTAAAATAAAAATAAAAATTTGTGTGTGTCTTGTATTAGTTTGTGCTTTTACTTTCAATATTAAATTTTATTTCGTATTTAATGGCATTGTGAACTTTTCGATAAAAAATTATATAAATGCTTAAAAACTACAATTTAATTGCCTAAAACTTTTTTGTTAAACATAACAGTGATAAAAAAGATATATTTAGTAATAATAAATAAATAGTTCATAATTACTTAAGAAGTATTCTTACAAGGAAAACTTATGAAACATTAGGTACAGATTGAAATTTATTAAAATATTTCTAGCAAATCCAGTCATAAAACATACAAACTGTATTCGGTTAGTTTGCATTAAGTAATGCAAACGAGTATTTAAAAATCAATTTCTTATCCATGATGGATGTACTTACTGTAAAATAATCAGACTGGAATCTCCAGAACAACCAGCGGCGTGCAGTCCATATAGGCAAAAAGACACTGCAGACCCTAGGGTCTCTAGACCCTACATCAGGACTAGTTACTAATATTTCAAAAATAAAAGAATGATATTAACAGTAAGTAATAAAACCATTTAAAAACTTTAAACGCCTAATGTAAATATAATAGCAACGTTCATACCGTTCTATTTACTACGGCAACGCATTCATAACAGATCGCAACGCAAGCAGGCAGCGAACGATCGTGTCTTTATTTCATTCATAAATGTACGCATGTAGTGGTAATTTCTTCTACATTTTCGTGTCTATACATTGCACACATAAAGCGAAGTCCTGCCGCAGGCTAACCAATCACAGGCGTCCCTGCGCCATTCAATAATGGCGCAGGGACGCCTGTGATTGGTGAGTATTATCACAGCGCGGTGTGAGTATTATGCGATCAAGTTGAATATGTACGTAGCCTCAGGAACATTACGATTCGCTATGATGCAATTTTATTTGTCAACGTTTTAGTTATCAAAATTTAGAAATTGTTTGTTTACGAAAGGATCCATATTGATTTCGTACATGTGAAGCGCGCTGTTTTATGTTTTTATTTTGTTTGAGTTTTCTTGTGATTAATTCATTTACAAACGTTAATATTTAGGTAGATTTGTTGCTTATTTCAATTAGTTTTTTGAATTGTTTTAATTTTTACTTACTACGCTGTTTGTTTGTTTTTTTGAAAATGTTGTTCGATTGTGAGGTTTGTGTTGAAAATGTGTGTTTGTTAAAAAGTGTATCTAAATGGAAATGTGTACCTGAGTAACGAGAATTATAACCCAGCAAAGAAGCAATGCAACTCGTAAGTTTCATAGTAATAATTAAGAAACTAAAACCGGCTATGTTGTTGTTTACACACATTAAAAATTTTTTTTTCCTTTCTAGTTTAGTAGTTCGAGTACAGTGTGGAATTGTTCGGGATTTGCAGGTTTACATGATTACTATCCCGCGGCTTGCTCAAAGATTTTGGTAATTATCGTATTGAGAGAAGTATTACGAAGAAGTTTTTCATTAAAACGTATTCTTACGTACCTATTTAAGAAACACACAAAGTCAACAACAAGTACCTACACATCTTTCTGTGCTTTCGACGGAAAAATAATTATTGGTCGAATGAAGACGCATACCAACTTTTTATGACGATGGTTTAAAATCATATTTAAAAAAAGACAGGCGCGTAGATGTCATTTAAAAATGAGTTTGTTTACTTTATTATTTTTGCTGTTACCCGTACTTAATTTACCTATTAAATATATTTAGATATACGAATCACATGAAGGGCCTTTTTCAACTATCACTCACCTGGATCAGATATTTGAGGTGGCCGAAATCATTTATTAGCATTATCAGGAAATCGCCATTTCAACCTTTTAAACCACCTAGTGAGTTTTTCTTCACTAACTTGAGCAATTACGAAAGACGTTTTTTTTTTTTTGAACTGCCTACCCGATCGTAAAACCCTGTGCACACCACTGAGAACAACCGTCTTTTAATAAGTAGCCTAGTATGCTAACAAGGTATTTTTAGTACTTAAAATAATTAAAATCTTATGTCAGACTTGAATTTCTCGACTAGAACTAGAAATATCAACCACAGTTTAATTTAATCCATTTATCACGTGAATCTTTGATTCGTAATTCGTCGATTTGAAAGTAATAAAAAAGAAAATACAACATCCAACAAATAACATTGTCGGAATCGAATATTTCAATAAGAAAAATACATAATACCTACAATATAAAACAATTCGTAGCATAATCAAATTGCTTTTGATATATTGATTTTAGGTTTTTTTTTTCCGGTGGATACAACTCTAATTTTGTATTACCTACTAAACTTAATTTAACGGAAAACCCATACATACGGTTCGCGTCCATGTCCATGTCCATGTTATTAAAATGTTCGTTCCTAACAATGTGATTTATTGGATTTTGTTTTTATCACGCCACTGCATTGTCTTGTACTTATACCTTTGAATATGAAAGCCATAAATCAATGTTTGTGGAGTGCACACTTGAAAAACAAAGTGAATAAATACCTAAAGTATAAAAATTGTAATCGACCAAAAGAATATTTGAAATCTTACTCCAGTAATCTCTAAAGTAAATTTACAATTTTCGTTCAATTTCAATTTTCAAACTGTCATAGTATGACTTTGTTAGAGACGATTAGAAGACACTGCTTTAATTATTGCTGCAACACAGGTAACTTAACGACACTTAATTAAATAAAACATTTAGCGAATGAGATGATACGATTTTTTTTTTTAAAGAATTTAATGACTGCATATACAAAATTATTAGCAAGGTGACCATTATACTTTGAACTAATAACGAGGCAACTTTAATGCAAACATGACACTAAGGAAAACGTCATTATGGCATCAAACGAAAGATCCAAATATGAGAAAAACTTAGTGCACATGTGAACTTAAGGTGAATGCTACAACCAGCCCGCGAAATTCAAAATTTCGACGTATGTAGTTACAGAATTATAATCATCAAAATCACCAATATAACCCTCCAAGATCATAAAGGCGTAGGAACAAAAAAAAAACAACAGAAAAAGTCATTCCTACAGCTTTATGAACTTAGAGCGTTGTATTGATGATTTTGATGATTATAATTCTGTAACTACATATGTCTTACAGTCGCGAATAATATTTTAATCAACATACAACCTAGCACTGGCCTGCAAATTGCAAAAACCGTAAGAAAATTTGAATTTCGCGGGCTGGTTGGAGCATTCACCTTAAACGCATAATGTCTCTATTTCAATTAAAATGTATAATTTCATTTCTAAAGTAATGATGTCTAAATGACTAATAAACCAATTCAATCAATAAAATTACACTGGCATTATAAAGTTAATTTGGCAAAATTTGGACAGCGACATTATTTGATTAAGCGTTCGATATCATCACTAAAACGAATACATTGTACTCATATAAAATAATTGTCTTAAAATAATCAGCTTATGTTTCTAATGTGGCTACTAAAGCCGTCATTATTTCTCTGCCTATTGCGGCGCTCAGAGGTGGGGGCACGGCATGGGCAACCTGTGAACAAATGTAAGCATGGAACCTGTAGCCGCGAGTGCGATTCAATATGCTCTGTTCCCATAGTATCTGATGAAAATATAAACCCAGTTCAGGTGACATTCTTGCGAAATCTGTGCAGTCACCCACTTAAAGGAATTAGTGTTAAATATGAATATAATGAAAATATAGGTTAATAATCTATATTTCAAAGGTTTCAACTTTACACCTCACCCCTTTTTTGTCTGAATAACATGATTAAAAATATTTTAACAAATGAAAATAAAGGTACATCCGAATGTATCATCTCATAATGTCAACTTCTCAAACTGACAACCAGACGCTAAATTTCCACTTCTCAGAATGTCAACTTTTAGAATGTCAAAATACATGCATACTATCTTTTTCTTAAAATGTCGAATTCTCACAATGACAAATTCGCATAACGTCAACTTCTCACAACGTCAACTTCTTAAAATCACCTTTTTATCTAAGACGATGTTGGGACCTAGATTTCTAACATTCGGTAAGGCGAACTTTACAAATTTCGTTTTCTTGGCATTGAGAATTAGGTTATTTGCTGTAAATCAATCGGTAACCATTGAGAGTGCACTGTTCACGTCATCAAAATCTTGTCTGTTTCTGTCCACCTTAAAAATAAGAGAAGTATCATCTGCAAACAGTACAACCTCACAAATACCCTTTAAGTAAAATGGTAAATCATTGATATAAACTAAGAACAAGAATGGGCCAAGTATAGCGCCTTGAGGCACACCTAACTAAATCGGTAGCCCGGCAGATTTTACACCATTGACATCTACACATTGGAGCCTATTTTGCAAATAAGAACTTATGACATTGAGAGCTTCGTTTTGAACACCGTAATGACGTAGTTTACGCAAAAGAGTGTCATGCTACACGCAATCAAAGGCTTTGGAGAGATCACAGAACACTCCGATAGCATTTTGCGAGTTCTCCCAAGCGTTAAAAATGTGTTTCAAGATAGCAACACCCGCATCTGTAGTCGAACGACCTTTTTTAAAGCCATATTGCTCATTATGAAGGAGACTCTTTAAATTAAAATGTCTTAGCAACTGCTTGAGTATTAATTTTTCAAATATTTTGCTAAATGCAGGTAAGATAGAAATAGGCCTAAAATTAGAAATGTCATTTTTATTACCTGATTTAAATAATGGTGTGACTTTACTACTCTTCATGAGGTCAGGAAAAGTTTCGATATCAACAAATTTATTAAAAGTAACAGCTAGATAGGGGGCTACGATGTCTATTATAATATATGACTTAATATTTTGATGGAAATGCCACAGAAATGACCAGTGTTTTTAGACTTAAGTGTGTTAAAAACTTTAACTTCATCACGAGGCATTACAAGTTTGAAATTGAATAGGAGACTACTTTGAGGCACACTACTGTGCAAAAGGTTTTCAGCTTTAGACGGGGACGAATTTAAAGAGCGAGTCGTAGTTGTGAATCAAAACTTTCTGTTGAGAGATTCCTAAGAACATTATTATTAAACATTTTCAATTTATTTTTAGTCAGGGGTCTCAATTCAATGTTTTTATCTAAATGTAACTTTGTGTCGAAGTCAAACGATATAATCTGACCAGTACGTTTTGACCTGACACCACAATTAAGGACGACTCTTTCATTTTGCAACTGGTAAATTTTTCTATGCATGAGGCCGAGGTTGGTGTTATTCTAGTTGGTTCATTAAATATACATTTTAAGTTGAATGATTTAAACAATGAGATAAGCTTACATTTTTCATATGAATTAAGTAATAGATCAATATTTAGATCACCACAAGCGAAAACTAATTTATTGTCTACAAAAAGTTTACTTTAGTTTAATTGTATGAACCTAAACGAGGCAAAAGTGTGTAGAGATCGTAGCAGGTGGCGTTCCGTGGTTTCTGCCTACCCCCATGGGAAAAAGGCGTGATTGTATGTATGTATGTATGTAAAAAGTTTACCTAATATTTCTTCCATGATGATAAAAAATGATGACAAGTTTTAGGCTGGTCGCCTACAAATACATAAGAAAGTATATTGCCTTCAACCTCTGCACATACTACCTCACATAAGCGATCAATAGAGCAAGCAGTGATATCCTTTCTTTCTTTCTATCTAAGATAACTGTTGCATAATATCAAGGTACCGTCCCCTATTGAAGACCTTTTGTACGCAGTGGCCACTGAAATTTTTTATTTATATTAAATAACAGAAACATAAGATATCCATAGGATATTTATCTATTAACATTTCCACGTCTAGGATTTAGCTAGAGAAAAATATTAGTGCACATATACTAAGGGGTATATTAAGGTGTCTTTGGACTTTAACCTCAAATCAAGTAAAAAAGGTAGATAACGCACTTAGAATAAGAAAATGTCACATTTTTTTTAAATATGTGTGAGTCAATGAAGTGTTGCCACTTTTTTTTTTAAATGTCCCTCAAAATTGCGTAAAAATAGGTAATGTGTAAGTAAATACGAAAATATATATTTTTTATAAATTACAATAAGATTATAAATATGTAGGAGGCGTGTAGGATCACTTTATAAATCGTCTCAATAGATGGTCCCGTGGTGGGTGTGTGAGTAGCGATAAAAAATACAATAAAGTTTATGTGAATACTGTTTATTTAAAAAAAAAACATAAAACAAAAAAAAAACGGAATTAATGAGTACAGAAAAAAAAACCTTTCCATGGAATTAAAAATATACTTTCCCAGATAAAATAAAAAAGTACAACATAGAGCATTGACTTGTAACATAATAGTATAGGTACATACAACATAAATTAGTCTCTGATCCCACAATCTCATGCAGTCGTGGTAGTTAAATCTGAAAAAACATTATACGGCTAATTACAATATGCTCACAGGAACAAGTGAAGGCGATACATGAGGGCGCAGAGACTGCCACTCCCTCACGCGCCCCGCCTCTACCTTCGCGAGCATTACTGTTTCGCAGAAGGAGGTGACGGCTTCCCATGCCCTCTCGCTCCGTACCATGGCTCGCACCAGGGCTGGACGCGAGAGGTCGAGCCGCCGATCGCCTCCACGAGGACACGGCGGTGCTCCGCCCAGGCAGGGCACACCTCCACCGTATGCTCCACCGTGTCCTCCAGACGACCCACGCAATGGAAACACCCGGGCGTTTCCTCCCGCTTTATTCTGAACAAGAACCTCCCGAAACAGCCATGTCCGGTGAGGACCTGCGTTAGGCGGAAGGTGAGGACGCCGTGGCGCCTCTCTATCCTCTCCTCAAAGAGGGGACTTACCGCCCCAATTGTGGCGTGCCCAGCACTGGGTTGCGACAATCGTACCCGCCATGTCGCCATGAGATAACACCGGAGCTCTGTCCGCCGTGCCGCGATTTGTCGCCTCAAACGGCGCAAATATAATAACCTTATTGGGAGCTATATGTTTGTGCCATTTGGGGTTGAAACATTAGGGCCGTGGAGTCCGAGTGCTCATCGAGTATTACGGGACATCGCCAAGCGGTTGATCGAGTCTTCATGTGACCAGAGGGTTGGCCTATTTTTAGGTCAAAGAATCAGCATTGCCATCCAACGTGGCAACGCTGCCAGCCTTCTGGGCACCCTTCCCACCGACAGCGATGCGGACGAATTCTTTGATGCCCAGTGAGCACTTCCCTTCGTTTTTTGACTTTATTTAATTGTACGTAATATATTTATTTTAGTGTTAGTTTGTATATTGTATTTATGTTAAAATGAAAATTGTGATAAGTTGACTTTATGCGAATTTCTCATTTTAAGAATTCGACTTTTTGAGAAATTGACATTATGCGAATGTGACATTCTATGAAGTTGACATTCTGAGAAGAGGACATTTTGCGTCTGGTTGTCATTTTGAGAACGTGACATTATGAGATGAAACGCATTCGAAGACGTCCGCAACAGCAAACCGCAGCGCAATCGACCCGACTGGATTCTATGAAATTTTATGAAAACGGTGGCAAGGAGTAATGTCGCCGCTGCGGTTTAAAGAACACTTAAAAGTTATTTTTTTTTTTTTTTAAATATAAGGGCTGGTTTAAGAATTCGATTAATAATTAATCAAATTCCGTGTGACTACAAATTGGGTATCCACAAATACCCTAGGAACAGAGTAGACTACTGTCGAATTAGAAATTATTGAGGAAATCCACCCTCACAATTAAATAATACTTATTTAGTACTAGAGAATAAATATTACGTTACCTGTCGGTGTTTATCTTGTATTGAGCCGGCGAAAATGTACGTGTCGGGGAAGCCTTGTGACCTCGCGCACTCACGGACCGAAACAACGCGGTTCGCATCGGGATGCAGCACTCTGCGTTCATTGCTCATCGGCTCAGGGTTTGTAGGCGTTGTACGGAAGTAGTCATCCCAACAGACACGACCTGAATAGTAGTTGCATAAGGTTCATTTTCCATTGATGACAAGATGCTCTTTATTCGTCAAATAAGGTTAATTAATTAATTTAGTACTTTAAGCACAGAAATGTACAGAGGTGGAGTTAATGCCATCGGCATTTTCTACCAGTCAACCATTCGGTGATGCAGAAACAGTGGTAGGTGCAATAATGAAATATGAGGTATTAATATTTTATATATAAAGAATGAAACAAGTCTGTGTGGTGTGAGACATGGAAAAAGAATATTATACGACGTGTTGTGATAGCAAAAAGATTGTACACCACCTGCACATCATCTGCACTATGCAGATGATATGCAGGTGGTGTTTATATGTGTATATGTCACACAAATGTGCCCAGAATGTGATTACTTGTTATATTACTATTGTAGACTACTAAACTTTATGAGTATTATGAATGAATTATATCTTTAAAAATAAACTCATTTTGAAAAACGTCTTCACTCTTTCAAAACCTAAAATTTTTTCGCCAGTTCTTATAGATTGAAAGCGAAAGATGTTGCCAGCAACACAAATGATGATAATGCGCAACTTGTGGCGCGGAACACGGCAGTGCAGCATTACCATAGAGTCCTTGCCAGTTGTCGTTCCGGTTGGCGGTGTGCGGCAGGCACCACGGGATCAGTGTGTAGTGCTGCTTGTCGGCCGGCGAGCACGCGTGACCCGACGCGCACGCACACACGCCGCGCAGCACGCGGCGCCGCTCTCGCCCAGGCGTCGTGTCGCGGTGTCGGTACTGCAGCACCTGTCGGCACGACCACGCTTGTATGAAGCACTAAATATCGTGGTCGCTGCATATAATTGTGTAAGCTTAAAATAATATTAATCTTTATACACATAACCCTTACGCAATAGATTGTCTTGATGGTGGAGCCAACCGCTTCGAAATTCGCTGCGCACGAAAAGCGACTTTATGTTATACATGTTTTGAGGTTAACGTACCTTGCATTCAGTTCCATCGGACAGTGTCACCGATTCGTTAGGCAGGTCCCTCCAATCGGAACCCGGCGTCGTAGGGACTCTACATATCCTGGCTTGGATCAATGGCTCCATATCTTTGCAAATGTGGTCCCGTAGTTTGGTACTCTCGTCCTTGCTTCTCATTAGTCGTTGGAAATGACAGTGTGGCATGGATCCATATTCGATTTCTAAGTTGTTGGTACCACTGCCAATTCTTGGGAGATCGCTCATGGCATCTCTGATGGAGAGTGTTCTTCTAGGAGCGGAGGTGTTCCAGCGAATGTTGCTCCAATAGCGTTGACCATCTATGATGGCCGAGCATGCATTTCTAGTGAACGCGTGGGTGGGTTCCGGATACAACGGTAGCTTGTACCCCGGCGCTGCTGCCAAAATAATAAGCCTTCTTCTTAACTGTGGTACCCCATAGTTGCCGGCCTGAAGAATCCCGAATGTGCACTGATAGCCCATGTCGAGTAGTGCCCTCAAAGTCACTTTTAAAACCATACCTTTTTTGAACGACACAAAGTTTCTTACATTTTCGAGTATAAAATATTTGGGCCGGTAGTAGTCACAGTAAGATAAGTATGTCGCTACAAGAGAGTTTTGAAAGTTGGTGTACGTTATTGAGTTGAATTTTTTCATTCCGGAGAAGCCGTGGCATGGTGGCGTCCCAACTAACAGTTCTACTTCGCCCTGCTGTGGGAGGCATAGTCCACCAACACTGGAAGTGGCTCCGGACAGTGCTTGATTTAGTAATGCATTACAGTCTTCATTGAAAACGATGCAGTTCTCATTGTTGAGCGCATACGCACGTGCTGCAGCTTTAACACTCTCTATAGCCCACCTGCATTCCGCCACACCAGCCTGACGCAGGCCTTCCGACAGTCCCCCACAACCAGCAAATACATCTAGAGTTTTTAGAGGGCGTACCGGATCATGTTCCAGTTTAATTTCCATATGACTGCTAGACTTTCCTTTGCCTTTTCCCTTGCCTTTGTATTTACGCTTGGCGTTGCCTGTGTCAATGCGCCCAACACTAGTAGCATGGTGTGGGACATCTATAAACTGACCTGAACATTCGTCAAAAGCCATGCTAAAGTAAAACCTATTTGGGTCCCTCGCTAGCCACTCAGCCAGAGAAAATTGTGGGGGAATATTTTCTTTATAAATTAAGTGACATGCGCCTACAACCTTACAAAAAGGTACATCTAGAATTTCTTCGCTCCAGTAAACTACGTTCAAGTCTTCATTCTGGGGCATGTGGATAGTTGTATTTTCAGGCCTATAAAGAATATTGACTTTTAAATAAATACCCTGAGAAGCAATCAAAGGGCCTTCTCCTTCGGTAGTTATAGCTGCAATGTAACCAACACAGAATGGTGGCGTATATGCTCTACGAAAATCTTTGGCACTCTTCCTGTAATACTCGGGATAGATGTCCAAGTTAACTTTCTTTCGTGTAGGTTTGACCTTGGTGTCTGCATAAGTATCCTTCAGCTGGAATGTTCCTGGTTGGAGGAATACGCCACAACCTTTCTTGTAGTCGCAATCTTGCCACTTCACTAACGACCATTCTGTTCTGTTAGATTCAGTTACAAAACTGGATTTTTCCATCAGTTTTTCAAAAACTCTAGGTATATTTTTAGTTACCCTATTAGATTTTCTCTCACAAGATGGGCAAAATCTGTGTTGCATCAATGGATTAGTACAAACTAGATCAAGAGGTAAATCTTCGAAACGTGCATTGGACTTGTCATAGCACTTATTGTAGAAATATGTGGTACTATCTTCAAAATGATTGGCAGCTACTGTCTCGCCACCCGGTTTGTACCAATAGGCTGAGTTTTCTCTCTGTTCAACACAAGCTTTCCTCAATATTGATGACAGAGAGGCAGCAGCGCAAGAATCGTCTCCTAAAAATACTTCCTTTGGGTCACTGACCTCTCCCAGAACAGTGTCAGAGGCCCTATAGAATACTTGTGCGTGAAAGAAACCAGGTTGAGTGTTAATAGCATCTCTCCACATGTATACCACTCTTGCTAGAATAGTGGATTGAGATTTTTTAACCATTACAAAGTCACCATTGCTATAATCAGAACCATCAATTTCAACTTTTTCGTAATACACATTGGTGCCGTCGATTTTAGTGGGTTCGCCGATCCATTGAACATTTCTGTCAGAAACAGCAGCAGAGGCAGTTAAATCAATTGGCTCTGTGTCCTCTAAGTTCTCGACCAGTATCTCTGCCATTCGTCTGTACTTGTTTTCATTATCTGGGTCTGAATCTTCAGCCTGCTCTATGGCTATGTTGGCGCAAAATTTTTGTATACAATCCTTTTTAGTGGATCCGTGTCCGCCAAACCTTGGCATTGCACGACAAGCATTACATTGCCCACAATTAGGCGTCAGTTGGCAAGCTTTACACATGCATGTTTTCTTTCTCTCCACAAAGTCATTATCAATTGGATCCATAGAAATGTATTGATCTGTGAAATATCTTTTAAATGTATTGCTCACACGAGGAGTGGTATTAGCTATAGTCCTTGATTTTTGGACAACCCCTCTGTAATCAATTTTAGTGCAGAATTTACGTCCGTCGAACTTTGTACCCATTAATTTAGTGAAGTGCCTCATACATGGTAGTGTAATAAGTGGTTCACTATCTTCATCGACTTCTAAACTCGCTACTTGATCACACACAAACTGAGAATGTTTGTGAAGCATTTCTTCGGTCAGTCTGGTGTCCTTCATTACAGGAATAGATGACGCTCTGATCAGTTCTAGCAAGTCTGCATATGTTGGCTCAAGATAACGATACTCTTGTAAATACTCCACAACTACTTTGCTGAGCCATATTTTTTCATACAGATTGCTCATAAGTGCCGTATACTGTTCACTTGGTTTAAGTAACTGATAGCGTTCATTTTCTGTGGATACGGTGATAACATGCCTTGGTTTGGTGCTGCCAAAGTCAGGGCCGTGGACCCTGAAATAGAAGAATTCTGATGTAAGTATGAAAATATGTTTTGCAACAGACAAAAATCATTTAACGTTTCCAGTATTCTCAAGTTATTATAAGAATATGAAGTTCAAAGCCAATTCACAAAAAAAAAACATGTATATCCATTCTCTCTCTTTCTAGTATTGTTTAGTGACATAGATGCCTCCTGTAGCGCTTTCTACCTATCTCTTCTTTTTCTTATTTTTTTTCCATAGCTGTGCGATGTAAAGCAGGCTAATAATAATAAACATTTTATTTCAGACCAAATTACACGATCCATAAATGTTGTTAGTAAAAGTCTTAATCTAAACTTAGTAAAAAGAAAAATAAAAAACACATTATTAACAAAATTGAGACAGCTGACCTGACACGTACGTGTGCAGCCGTACAGCCAGTGAGCCAGCATGGGGCTATCCCGCCTATCACACAGTACACTCAGGATGCTGTAGGCGCTAGCACGTATTCTACCGAGAACAGATGCGGTGTGCGTCTGTTCTCGGTACAATACTTGCTAGCTCGGCTTCCGTATAATGGCATGCAATCCATCAATCCTGGTCTCGGTGAACATCCCAGAAGCGCAACAATACTGCGGTAGACCGAACAGCATCCTGAATATATTGTTATACTGGACACGTCAGGCGCTGCATGCCCTCAGCGTATACCTGACCCACAGACTGCACGTGTAAAAAGAGTGGCAGTATGCTCTGAAAAGGGTTATTTTGACTTGCGTTATACATCGTGCAAATCTGCAGATCAGCATATTACCTCGGACAGCCATCGCCCTGCGTTTCCTTTGTATGTACAGGTCATCATTCGTAATGTGTGAATTAGACTCGGAATTTATGTATTTGTAAGAAAGTGGATTTACATAGTATGGTAATATAATATTTTTATAAGTTCTGTGCATTTTTACCATAACATGTGTTGTGGAGCACCCCAAGATATCCAATATGAACTGATATTATTACAATTAGGTAACTGTTACTTTGGCTGCATTCAGAGTAAAATTGTAGTAATCAAATTCAATATCCCAACAACCAGACGCCGTATTGTGAACAGAGAAACCCTGAAAGTCGACTATGTCAGTGGGATATCATTGAACTAGTCTTTGAAATTCATCTTTAGGTTTATCTTGTTGTTTTTCAGTTTTAATGACAATTTAGGATTCGTAACGGTTTATTGTTCGCTAGCTAGCATTCCCACTTAGATTTTCAAGTGGGGATAAAGGTTCTATATAATTGTATCATCACTAGACATCGGATATTCAGATGCATATTCACCTAAATTGAAATGTTGGCTAATATGGAATGCGCGTTTTTACCGTGTTTTGTGTGTTGTTTTAACACATACCACCCTACACACATATGTATTTGCATCTGGGGTTAAACATTAATTTTAAATAAATATTATCCAAGACGAAGAAGCTTCCGTGCTTTCACAGCTAAATACACCTCACACAAAAATTAAGGGAGCAAGAACAAAATCCAAATTTTTGGGGGATTTTCAGCTGTAACTTGTAGAGAAATGCAAAAACGTACAGCAAATAAAAAAGCAATGCAAATCCATGTAGAAAAGTTATTTAAGTTTTCGAAACCAACCTTGAATTTTCTGTGCGATCATTGGTTGCTGATATATTGATAATCAAAGACAACATGATCATTTTCCATTCAAACACCGATATCTCGGCGAGAAATGCTCCTATCGAGATTTTAAAAAACCAAATTAAAGCTGAATAAACAAATTATCCGGTCCATTACATATAAAGGTTAAGTCAAAATCAATTTCAAATTTATTTTTTTCGGTGGTTTTCTTAAGATTACTCGCAAAGAAATAAAAAAAAAAAAACAAACTCAGATTCAAAAACTAGACACTTAGAGCTACAATTTGCCTTTTATTTGCTGTACGACCATTTCTCTACAACTTACAACCTGTTGAAAATCCCCCAAAAAATTGGATTTTTTTCTTGCTCCCTTAATTTTTGTGTGAAGTGTAGTAACATTAGAGAAATATGCATCAGAATATCCGATCACTGATCATTACTCTTAACCTCTCGAATGTCTTATGTTACACAGTGCGACATAAGCAATTGTCTTTCTATTGTGTCTCTAATTAAGACATTCGACGAGTTAATAACGTGAAAAATAACTATTAACAAAATAGTGTCAAACAAAAATCGTAAATTTAAAAATAAAATAAAAATACTGAATAACATGTAGGTACTTTAAAAAAGATGGAAACAGAAGATTTTGGTTACCAACATTTTATTAGCAATTTAAAAAAAAAAACCGGCCAAGTGCGAGTCGGACTCGTGCACCGAGGGTCCCGTACAAACCTGTAGGTATTCACGGTTTATGCATAAGGTTTATGTTTATGAAATTAAATGGTTTTTTTTAATTTTTATATTTGAGTTGACTGAATGACAGATAAACTACTCACTAGATCTCGTTCAAACCAATTTTCGGTGGAAGTTTACATGGTAATGTACATCATATTTTTTTTAGTTTTGTCATTCTCTTATTTTAGAAGTTACGGGGAGTGGGGACACACATTTTACCACTTTGGAAGTGTCTCCCGCGCTAACTATTCAGTTTAGAAAAAAATGATATTAGAAACCTCATTATCATTTTTGAAGACCTATCCATAGATACCACACCCACACGTATGGGTTTGATGAAATAATTTTTTTTGAGTTTCAGTTGCATGTAACCCCAAATATTATTGTTTTTTTTTTTCTATTTTTGTGTGAAAATCTTAATGCGGTTCACAGAATACATCTACTCACTAAGTTTCAACAGCATAGCTCTTATAGTTTCGGAAAAAAATGGCTGTGACATACTCGGACAGACAGACAGACAGACAGACAGACATGACGAATCTATAAGGATTCCGTTTTTTGCCATTTGGCAACGGAACCCTAAAAAACATCTTTTTAAAGTTCACTTTATATGCAGTCAGGTTTATTTTTGGCAAAGTTTAAAGTAGATGAAATATAACAGGTTTAATAACACTCACCATCCAATGATTGGACCTATATCTTTCACAGGCACAGATTCGTCATCAATTTCAGCGGATTCAGAAAATATGGACTTCAAATACCCTGACATGTATATATTCACTTGATTTTCAATCAGATCTCCATCAAGAGGACAAAGTTGTCCCCGTTCATCAAATATAGAAAAATTGGTTATATTGGCAAAGTATAATTCGCGTTCCATATTCGGTTCATCACCTGAAAAATATACATTGTATAACAGTTATACTTCTACTAGTTCAGTTTTCACTAGCATTCCTTCAGACAGATTTAGTAATGTATCGGAAACTTAACATAATACATACATGATGTTAGAAGAATATTCTCATCCTCGTTCTTTGCTATAATCTCTAGGATAGATAGGGCATTCTGTGGGTGTACTTGATAGAATGTCGTATCAGAACTGTTCAAAAATTGGCCACTGTTGTTACAATTTTCACTGTCAGTTTTACCATTTTGTTTCTGTGATTCAGTGGAAACATTTTGTTCTAGGTTTTGGATGCTATCAGCGTTATCAGTTACATCCTGTTTCGAAGTGCCAACTTTATGTTCATTTATACTGTCTTCTACTTTTATCGTATCTATGGCTTTTGGGATAAGTTCAAGTGCTTTAAGCAATTGTTCACTCTTGGTGACAATTTTTGTTTCTAGTTCTTTCACTTCCATTGCTTTTTTTCCATTATCCATTTCAACCTCCAAGTTTTCACTGGTATTATTATTATCTTTAAGTTTTTTCTAAAATAAAACGTAAATGTAGTAAGCATGTTATCTTTTTAACTTTTAAGTTCAATTCAAATTAAAAGTCATTTATTCAAATTAGGCTGAGGATCAGCACTTCGATTGTCAAAATTACATAGACAGTCCCGCAAAACGCCCGCCCTTCACCACTTCCTACCCAAGTAACACAGGAAGCATTTTAACAAAGGAACCGTAAACTTATGTAGAACTTAAAGTCCGTATAAACTCATAAATAAGATCACCGAACATCTTGACGCTTTATATTGGCATTTCAAAACCATGATGTTGCTACACACTGTATAGCGGTTGGATAATGGTATATCAACATGCTTTTGTAAAGCCTTTCGTTTTAGTGCAACAAACCACAAGGCTGCAGCACAGATTTCAGCTGAGTTTAGTGTATTTAGATATACAATAGCATTTATAAGTAGTAAATAAACGCTTAATGCTGTTTAATAGCATGAACATAAACTAGTGTAATCATAACATATCATAACTATTGTATTACTGCTATATTGCTTTTAGTTACTTTTAGTGCCTTAGGGTCTACAACAGAAATTTTAAGTAGTAAAATAATGCCTAACATTGCTTAATAGCATAAACTTGTACCATTATAATGCACCGTAAATCCTTTACATAACTTTGAGCTGCTTTTACTCCTTGCACTTTGTCATATAATAGCACTTTTAAGTGCTAAGTAAAAGCCTAGTACTGCTGAATAAGAAAAGGTTCAAAAAAATCTACAATTTTTTTTTTTTTTGTAGATTTTTCACCCATACATTTATGACCGCGCATACCGTTGCTATTAAGCAACGGTATGCGCGGTCATAAATGTATGGGTGTCCATGATTGATTACGTACTTTAAATTAAGAGTATTTTTATGATTTAATAACAAATGTATAGTTCTCTATGTTTTCCCTGTACTTTTAGTATATAAAACGATATTACTTCCCAAAGGGTATAACAGGTGAAGTATTGAGAATGTGCCCCCAAAGCCAGATTTAATGAATATGACATTGTTAAGTACCCTGCTCATTTGCATTACTATTTATGTAATTTTTGACTGCCTAGCTCCTACTGTCAATGAGTCACCTTGAAAAATGTCCTGATAACAGACAATTTTTTCAACTTTTCGTTGAACGAAACTTTTCGTTCTCTAAAACTAATAGAGCTAGGAATGTGATGATTTTTAAAAGAACAACAATCCATATAAATGAATAAACAGAATTATTATAATACATAGATACTTATATAAAAATCATATAAATTATGTTAATACATTTTATAGATAAATAAGCGATATATTGGTTTATTCTACGACATCTCCTGACCAAATGATTTTCAAAAACAGAGCTTCCTCTCTCCTATCCTTTTGCTGTGCCATACAGGGTCCATAATAATCTAAATTATATAATTACCACCTAAGTTCACATTATGGTAAAGCAATAAAGATATTGAGTATTGATTCCAAAGCCAAACTGTAAACAACATTATGACTAATATTACGTATATCGATCTTACTTATTTTGCTAAAAATATATATTTTTTTTTAATTGAAATAACTCTTTAGTGGGTATTATTAGTAAGTTTTAAAAGAGTAACCACTTTCAAAAAAATCTCAGAAATAGCACTTAGTGTGTTGATTTTACTGTTACAAGTTTCATCGATATCGGATACATGCAAAATATTAAAAAAAAAAAAATTGCTCAGGCCCCTATTTGTGACACTACACATACAATTTTTAAATGATATGTTTAATAATACATGACCCAAGAGCCTTGTTCAACACCTAAGGAGGCTCAGGCAGCTGGATGAAGGGCTTGATTCAGAAAGCGGTACTTCTGGACACGGCGCGCATAGTCAGGAGGTTCCTTTCTCTGGAGCCCTGACCGCCGGTAACTTGGACCCTGTTCCCGATACCGGTGGGCTACTATCTTTTATATTTTTAAATATTTTGTATAATTTTTGGTATTTTAACATTTAGAAATATAATTTATATGTCTGTTTAGTGGAATGAAGGAAATAATATATAATAAGAAAAAGTTATTCTCCATCCACCCTGCAAACCCCGTAAGAGTTTGGCGTGCAGTTAAGTACGCAAATCGAATTCAAAGTATGCAGATCCAAGTGTATTTTTATTCCAGACAAAAGTGTCTTTTAATTCCAGACAAAAGTGTCTGGAATAAAAATACACTTGGATCTGCATACTTTGAATTCGATTTGCGTACTTAACTGCACGCCAAACTCTTACGGGGTTTGCAAAGATACAGACTGTACCTATATACCTCGCGGCACACCTGAACACCGATTGATATACTTTTCTTGCTCTCTCGCATTGGCGGGAGAACACACAAGAGCGAGAAGGGTATATCAATCGGTGTTCAAAATGTTTGCCGGGACCTATACAGTGTTACGTAAACGTAAAAAACGTAAGTATAAGTACGAGGAAGCCTTCAAAACTTTGGCACAAAGCTGGACAGACAAGGGATTAGTTATCGGTGAAAAGAGACTATCAAACCTCCGTTTCGCCGATGACATTATACTTTTCTCCTCATCAGCAGCTGAGTTGGGTAACATGCTCGAAGATCTAAACAAGGCAAGCCTCGAGATTGGGCTTAAGAAGAACATGTCAACAGCATAAAAAGGAGAATATACATCGGGGGTGAGGAGATTACATATGTCCAAGACTACATCTATCTAGGCCAAATAGTCTCCTTTCAGGCTCGGCAAGACAAAGAAGTTGCCCGACGCACCAAGAGCGCCTGGAAGAGCTATTGGTCAATGAAAGATCTTCTGAAAGGAGATCTACCACTATGTCTCAAACGGAGACTTATGGACATGTGTATTCTCCCCATTCTCACATATGGTGCTCAAACCTGGTCTTTGACACTTCAGCAGAGATCCAAACTTGAAGTTTGCCAGCGAGCTATGGAGCGCAGTATCCTGGGTGTTCGACTTTCAGACCGTATAAGGGACACTATACTGCGCGCCAAAACCGAGCTCACAGATGTTACTCAGAAAGCTGCCCAGCTCAAGTGGGACTGGGCCGGACATGTCTGCCGGATGTCTGATGACAAATGGGCTAATAGAGCTAACAACTGGGTCCCACTAAACGCACGACGACATCGCGGCAGGCCGAGACGAAGATGGCGGGACGAGCTTGACTCTATATGGTTTTCGCATGGATGTAATTGTCAGAACTGAACCTAATTAAAATGAGACCACACGGGAAGCACCAGCTTTCAAATAAAAAAAGAAACATCAAAATCTGTTCACCCAGTCGAAAGATATGAGGTAACCACGGATATCGAGGGATATGCCTTGGGGGCGTGGCACGTGCCGCCTCAATACTATCAATTTGATAGTATTGTCGAACGGCGGCTGTACGCTTCATTCAGTCGCTTTGCAACTGCGTACAGTGCACTATTGATGCGTAAAAAGCCAAAATGCCGAGTTGTGCAGTAATTATTTGTAAAAATAGACCAAATACCATCAACCTGAAGACAAATGGCATGTCCTACCACCGGTAAATAAACAATTAAGTCACTGTTTTATATTTTAAATCAATTTTTAAATGATTTACTAACTTACGTGCGGAGCGACACGAACTAACCTGAACTAGCCCGAATCTTCCCGAACGAAACGAACGTTTTCGACTTAGAGAGGTGCAATCGTTTGCGTGCGGCTGATTTTATCGATATGCGTATTATTGCAGTTGAATATTTTTTACAGAACTCAATGGATATCCTCGTATTACTTGTATAGTAAAAAAGTTAAATTACTTATTAATTTAATGTTGTTTGAACCAAATTAAAACATTATAATTCCAATACAGTTAAGTGTGTGTGTTACTTAAAGTAATATTATGCCTAAAGATTTTCACAAATTAACAGTTTTTAATTTATTGTACAATATGATAAGTAATATGATAAATAAATATTACATTTCATCCAATTATTTATATTTGGTAAAAAAATTACAATAATTTGTTTTCGAAATACAAAAATATTCAATTTTTTTTAAATTTGCTATTTGGTGGTTTCGTAAGGTGGGCTGCAAATTAAAAACTATAATAATATTGCGCAATATTATTGACCGAGTAAGATTAATATTGAAGATCATCATCATCAGCCTATATTGTTCCCACTGCTGGGACACAGGCCTCCTCTCGGTGAGAGGAAGTGGGCCATGATCCACCACGAGGGTCCAGTGCGGGTTGGCAGATGTCACATGTCTTCGAATTTTTGGTTCTAAGACATGCCGGTTTCCTCACGATGTTTTCCTTCACCGTTATTGAGAGCAGTGGTAATGAAATTATTTACACAAAGTAAAGCGCCTGCCTGAGTTCGAACCCACGATCTACAACTTGTAAGTCGAGGTTGATACCACTGGGCCACCACTGCTCTGAAAAATAATAATAAATATTGAAGATTGCGATGGTAAAATATTGTTGAAAATAAAAAAATATTTTCCGCAACATTATTGTATTGATCACTAAATCGCAAGCCCATCTTAGTCAATCATGAGGCCGACGATCTAAGGTTCGAAGTTTAAATTAGAAAATTCGCGGTCCGTCGCTATTTTGTCAAATCTTTGTCTATAATACTGAGGGTTACACATTTTATTTTATTTCTATACAAATGTGTTAAAGATGTTGTATAACTTGCGTGAAAATTGTATTATTACGCTCTCGGCTCCAATCCGGTCTCAGACGTAGTAACAAACTTAGCCCACATAGATATAACATAACGTATTCAGAACGTATTATATTAAAATATTCTTAGTAATAATAAAAAAATTTAAGATTAAGTAATATATTATTTATTTATACGGCATGATATGTAACAGAGAGCGTTCCCTTTAACCGATAATACAAAATTTTAAAAACAAATTCCCATTTTATTTTAGTAAAAGTAAACTATATTTTGATAGATATATAAAAAATAATATTTAAATAAAATTAAACGAAGTTATTATAATACAATAATGTGCTAAAATTAAATATCGATAAAAATAATCGACCATCGCTTTCGACTCCCTAATTGCATGCGTGTGCATTGGATGTTCGCAAATAGCAAGTGTTTACAAGTGAATGCCCCGCCCATTCTATGTATGTGTGCTATTAGAAATTGATTTAGTGTGGCTGCTTTCTTTTTGGTGTGCGTGTTTAAATTTTAAGTGTGTGTCGTCAATACACTATTTGTTAATGTTGTAATTTTTTGGGTGGGAGATAAGCGGCGACACTAGGATTCCTTACTATTCCGCAATGAAGGCATATCTCTGGATATCTATGGAGGTAACAAACATTTAAAAAAATACAGTCGAATTGAGAACCTCCTCCTTTTTTTGAAGGCGGTTAAAAATAATTCTGAGTCGAATCATGTCGAAGAGCAAATTTTATAAAAAGTGCAGTTGACTCTTTCTACTTTGCTGCCGTCGTACTGTGTACCCGAAACGTTACTTTGTCTATTCTTCCGTCGACAAAACCCCTTTCTACGTTGGTCATGCTACGCATGCTGATATAGACCGACACCATTTTGTAAATATTTTATAACCAAAAAATATTATCATTCGGACCTATTTATAAAAACAATAGACCGATGTAATAATGATATAACAAAATTTAATACTGCCCAACCTATGTAAAATTCGTTTTATACTAGAAATACATACTTATTTTGGTTATTTCTCACATTATCTTATAACATTTTCGATAACACCAGGAGGGGACGCCCTAGGAGGACACATAGTGACCTTATTGGTGATGTCCTTCAGAAAGGTCAGGTGCGTAGTACTCGCAACTGGCGTGTGTGTATGACCAATTGTATGAACCAAAACGAGGCAAAAGGAGTATGTAGAGATCGTAGCAGGTGGCGTTCCGTGGTTTCTGCCTACCCCCATGGGAAAAAGGCGTGATTGTATGTATGTATGTATATGTCTCACTCAGTTTTGACCGCCTTCGTCCATATTATATTGCGAGACAAAGTAGTTAAATTACAACATAAATTGTATTATTAACATCTGTACCGTGGTATTAGAGATAATTTTGCAATTATGTAGGGTTTATTTAAGTTCTTACTGTGAACGCTGATGATAAAGAAGAGAAAGAAAGAAAGAAAATACGTTTATTTGCGGCAAACTGCTTTGATGTGTTACTTGGGTAGTGCTTTACTTGGGAAGTAGTGGCGCAAAAAACTCCCCAGCAGCACAGCTGTCTGTTCAGTTAGATAAACTTGATTCTATACAATAGTAGGTAGACGAAGTAAATTACCATTACCAACTAAAATCATTTGCCATTTATGTCAGCTAGCCAACTCAATATACGAACAAATAAAATCAAAAAAATATCGAATAAAAAAATAAAAAACAATTGTAAACAGCATAATCTATACAAATAAATAAAATTGGAGCGTCTGTTTTTAATATTAAGATAACCACTTTTTATTACTTACTACTTTTTACTTTTTCGGTACATATACGAAAACAATTTTTTTTACAATTTGTCTGTCTGTTTGTTTGTTCCAGCTAATCTCTGAAATGGCTGGAACGATTTTGACGGAAGTTTCACTGGCAGATAGCTGATGTAACAAGGAGTAACTTAGGCTACTTTTATTTTAGAAAAAATAAATAATAGTTTAAAAAAAATAAAAACACGCTGAATTTTGAGACGTATGTCAGCGTAGTTTTCAAAGACAGTTTTTATGAAAAACTTTTTGTTAAATACCACGCGGACGAAGTCGTGGGTAATAACGGCGCCGGCGGCGGCTATAATATAACCTGCATTAACACATCTTACCGCGGTAGTACGTCCTCCTGTGTTAATTTCTGACATGCACGCGGGCGAAGCCGCGGGCTAAAGCTAGTACCAAAATAAAAGCCTGCTGGCATGAAGGGTGTGACAGTTTACTTATGCAATGCTGAATTATGTTCACATATCTAGACACGCGGTAGCGCTTCAAGCCAAATTCAAGTAACAGAACTGGTATTGTAGCCTAAGGTCTGACTTGGCTAGTTTTCATATACGAATTATATTATAGCCTTCGCAAGTTCGCTTATTTTTAACCCCCGACGGAAAAAGAGGGGTGTTATAAGTTTGACGTGTCTGTCTGTGTGTCTGTCTGTCTGTGGCATCATAGCTCCCGAACGGATGAAGCGATTTAAATTTTTTGTATTAAAGGTGACTTATGTGCGAGTGTTCTTAGACATGTTTGATGAAAATCGGTAGAGCCGTTTAAAAGTTGTGGGGGGTGAAAGTGGGGAAGAATAACCGAATATCTACAAATATACTCGAGTGGGGTCTCAAATGAAAGTGCACTGAAAGAGAATATTGATGACTTAATCGAGGATGTTCTTAGCGTCGCATGATGAGAAAATTGGTGGTGGGAAAATTGGGACATGGAAATCCGACTGTCACGTGAGAGTATCAATGACTACATCTCAGTCTTTGCAATTCTGCTAAAGATGATTTGTCATGTGGGTTATTAAATAGTTTTCTTTGGTCGAGCTCACAAATTGCTACACCATCCAAGGAAAAGGCCAAGCCTATGTAGCCTTAAGCAGAGTAAAAATACTCTATTTAAGGCTACATAGGCTTGGCCTTTTGCGAAAGACAAAACTTTTACCTAAGTAAACCACAGCTTTTTCAACTGTCGTCCCTTGCAACTTATATGCCGTAATCGCCCAACATAAAATGATAGGAAACATTGTTCTTTCAATATTTCCATATCCTCTAAGACCTTGAAAGTTACATTATATGACCTTATCAGAATCCATCCATTCTCGTCAACACAACTCCGGCCGATAGTGGCATCATCAAATTGAATTGATATTGTTTTTGGAAGCTTCCCATCTTCCTGTTGGCCACGGCGAAGTTCTATGTATTTACAACTTAACAAAATCTACATTATAATAAGTATACCTATAAAAAGTATAAAATAAAAAATTAAATTTAAAATTTAAAATACCCCCGGTACAAAAACCTAAGGATCCCTTTAAAAAGTAAAAAATTAAAAAAAACACTCAATCTTAAAGTACCTAAGTATGTATTAATAATTTAAAAAAAAATACGTCGCGTTGGGAGACCGCTCTTCGAGGGCAGACGTCGTTGACGGTCGTATCCTAAATGCAATATTTAGAAGTAATTTTATAAAAGTTTTCTTCAGTTAGTTAATAGACTATTTGTAATTAAATTGTTAGGTTTGAAGCGGTCCCCCAAAGCGACGTATTTAAAAAAAAAATATTTATACATACTTAGGTACTTTAAGATTGAGTTTTTTTATAATTTTTTACTTTTTAAAGGGATCCTTAGGTTTTTGTATCGGGGTTTTTTTTAATTTTAAATTTAATTTTTATTATTCCGATTTGGCTTGCTGGTAGAAACTAGCCATCGAACATAATAATTCGTATATGAGAACTAGCCAAGTCAGACTTTAGGCTACAATATATTATACTAAGTTATAAGAAGAAATGATATTTTATGTAGTTATAAATAAATTTCAGGACTGACCATTGAACTTGGCACCCATTTAGATCTCACTTCTTTTGTCGTTGAAGTCAACAACCAAGGCACATTATAATAATAATATCTTTGGACAAGCAACACACTGTTATCTGATCCCAAACTAGGCAGAGCCTGTACTACGGCAACCAGACAACTGATAAATATACTTATATATTTCTAAATACATACATTTATTATAGATAAATTACACCCAGACACAGAACAAATGATTGTGCTCATCACACAAAGTTTTGTCCTGGGTGGGAATCGAACCCACGTCTTAGCAGTCAGGGTCACTAACCACTAGACTAACAGGCCAGTCGATATATCATAATATTGAACTTGGCTCTCATTTCACATGTATGTTTTTGATGGAATATAGCTGTTACGACCCGAGTTACAACTTGAGGCCGCAAATTAAAAACCAAGACCATCATTCATCATCATCATTTCAGCCGAAAGACGTCCACTGCTGGACATAGGTCTCCCCCAAGACCAACAGCACAGACGAGACGACTGCACCAGCATCGACACAGACGACTGACACAGATATTGCCCAACTCGAGCAGGTCTTGGCCCGAGTAGAAATGGACGATGACAGCAACACTATACGACCCTCATCACCCGGCTGGAATGAACGGCTACTCGCCTCGTCGCCGGGCGATTTACACGAAGACCAGCTCAGGGTGGACGTAGAGGAGAGACTATCCGATGGATGCATCTCCGACTAACATACACCCCACCACCGTCATCGCCCATACACGTAATCCAAACCAACCTCCAACACAGCGAGACTGCTACGGCTAACTTACGCAGGACAATGGAGGTTAGGCCCCGAACCATCGCACTGATCCAAAGGCCGTGGATCAAGAACAACAGAATCTGTGGGCTCAGTAACATCGGAGGTAAGCTTATTCTCAATACATACGGCGCAGACAAACCACGAACCTGCGCCTATAATCCAAAGGAATCCCTATCACATCACTCACATAATTCTGTTCCTGAGACCTGACAGCGGTCAGGCTCCAGACCGATGGTAACGTTCTAGACGTCGCACTAGCCTTGGTATAAATGCCAGGCAAGGACGCAAATTGCTCGCCAAAAGAGATGGCCGACCTAGTACAGCACTGCAAACGTACCAAACTGACCTGATATTCTGCACCGACTCCAACGCCCACTAACCGTTCTGTGGTAGCGACTCACCAAACTCCAGGGGAGAGGTACTATCCACCTATTTGTTCTCTACTAACCTTAACATTGTTAACCGAGGCTTTAAACCCACTTGGGTCACAGACCAAGGATGAACAATCATAGACCTAACGCTTGCTACTGAAAGCACAACAAACCTTATCACAAACTAGCACATATCAGACGAACCTTCCTGCTCCGACCATAGAAGAATCCGATTCACACAAACTACCCACACTAGGGAACCCATTACCGAGGCGTAACCCGCGTCGTACTATAATGAGCCTGAGTACAAACGCCTCCTGGCCTCCCTACGAGCTAAGCACCTATCACAAGTAACCATAAAAAACTCCATACAACTGGAATACAAAATTATCAGAATATCTAATAGAAGCATACCATGCATGCTGCAACCTAAGGGCGTTACAAAACAACAGTGAGAGAAATTCCTGGTGGAACGCCAACCTTAGTAAACTCAGAGATACACTACGCAAACAATTTAACAGGGCAGGGCATAATTGTATTTAAAATTGTAATAATTGTATTTGCAATGGTAATTTTTTTTGTATTGTTAATGATAATTTATAACTGATCTATTGAATGATAATTATATTTTTCAATTGATCTGTTTCTCAAAATGTAAGGACAAATTATATAAATAATGTAAATGTTTGCATGCTGCTTGGTAAAATATGGCTGAGCTTTGATGTATCATAACATAACAACTATTGTGTATTACCCATATTTACAAAATAAAATTCTATTCTATTCAAAAACACTAGGCTCCCGGACGACTGGGAGCAATACAAAGAAACCCAATACACAAAAAGCAGATCAGAACTGTCAGAATGGCAGCATGGCGGAAATTCTGCGAATCCATCGAAACCAATAATGAAGCCGCAAGGGTAAGGAAAATCTTATGGACTGATCAGGATCGAACTCTTGGTGCGCTGAAAAGCATGATAATGCATACACATTAAATGACCATGAAACCAGTAAGGTCCTCCTCGCAATCCACTTCCCGGGCTGTAACCTACAAGAGGTCAGGATGTGGGAGGGTGAAAAAGAATGGGCCTCAACAGATCTAGATTGGTCCAGAGCCCAAAGCATGGGAATAGAAGATAAGATAAAGTGGGCCATCGACACCTTTCAGCCCTAGACATCCGCAGGGCTAGATGATATCTTTCCAGCCCCTCATGAATTGAAATGTTACTGCATTACTTTAGTTTTTGCTTATTAAGGTTTAGTTCTAATTTACTTACATTATTTTAAACATACAGTCACCAAAATGGATAACTAACCAGGGACGACGGATATAGTTGAAGTATAGTTAGAAAACGATGGAATAAATTAACTGTTTGTTTTCTATTATTTAAATTAAATTTTATTCAAGAATATATAGCTATCGGTATCTTACTACCTAAACGTGAATTATATGACTGTAAATAAGGAACTATATCCTACGGCCCTTATCTCTTTTAGTGACCGTACCTGAAAAACTTTTAATTTTCGTTAAACTACTACTAATACTCACCGGTTGTGTAGTTTTGGTTATTTCAGGACTTATATGCCTTTTAGAGGTACGCATAATTGATATATTTAACTGTTTTCCAGTGCGTGGTTACTGATTTCCATTGCGTAGTGACTTACTCTACCATCTGAAGTTTAAATTATACATACTGAGAAAAGATCCATCTTCAATATTTTGAAATAATTGTTTATCATTTTCTCAATTTATTCTTACGCATCCGAAATCGTTCAGACTTCAATCAGTGTTGCTAACAGATAAACTAGCTCTCCACCAGATTCAACTTCTAAAACCACCAGAAAACCAATACTAACAAAAATCGACCTAGGCTTGTTGAAAAAATATCGATACATCGATATATCGATATTATTTTTTCCATGTATCGATATTTTTGAGCGATATTTAATATTTCGATTAATCGATATAAATATCTAAGTATCGAAAAGGTATAAAAATCGATATTTTTTCAGGCCAATAAACGTTTACAAGTTTTAAGATTAAAAAATCCTAAAAAGGAATCATTGCTTTTATACTATCATCTTTTTAATAAATTACATTTTATGTATTTTTTGTTTATGGTCGACTCGATTCGCTGCTTTTTAATTTGTTTTTTAAGTTGGCAACTGTCTGTCAATTTCAACTTTAACTGCCCGTCCGTTTTATTACCATGACTGATGTATATATAATTATAATCTGTGTGGAAAAACATATGTGTATAAAAACAGTGGCAATACGACGAATTTAGCTGCACATCTAAAAAATAAGCATTACCATGCGTTTTTGCAACCTGAAAAATACAAACGCAAGTTCAAGTGACGTGAATGTTACACCAACGGCTTCAGCTTTAGCTACTAAAATATTTGATATCGCCTGCGTCCTCGGTATCCTCAATATCGATATTTTTTGATAAAAATATCGATATTCATATTTTCAAAAAATATCGATACTATATATATCGATACTTTATTGCATTTCTGACATCCCTAAATCGACCCTACTCCAAAAATCGCTAAAATTTCCAATAACCCTTTTTTGGTCTATAAAAAAGAAAACAGTAAGTAGTTATATTTGTAATTTTTTTTCTTTATTATTAAGTACGTAATAAAATATTTAAAATCAGCAAATCAACATTCTTAGAATATTAGTAGTAATCAACGAGTCAAGCAAGATCAGGACCATAAATATTATTCAATAATAACAACTACTACCTATGTAAAGTGATATTCTAAAATTCGTCTTCTTCAGATGAATTTTTGTCTGCACCATCGTCGGTTTCACATTTATATAGAAAAAAAAAAAAATAGAAAAATATTTATTGTCCAGGTAATACAATAAGCAAACATAGGTTAATATCAAGTTGAGACGACATGAGTAGCTTAAATATTACCTACAGCTAGTTACAGTTTATATTTACCAGTGAGCCCCAAACTAGACAGTTAGTCTGTATCTTGGGGCTCAGGATACGAATTCCAGAGTGGAAACTAGAGAGGTGATTTTCGGTAGGGCTATGCGTATGTGTAAAGTTTGTGTGGTGTGTGTGCATGTGGTATATATGTGTATGTGTGTGTATATGGTGTATATGTGTGTGTGTGTGTGTGTATTATATGATTCTTTGGTTCCGATTTGTTTTATAACTTTCAATCATTGCAGCATTTTCCTTCCAGTCTTAAATCACAGCGTATTCTTAATATGGCAGTTAAAAGAATCAACTTAGCAGAGTTAACAACATCAAAACGCTATTTCCGAGACGCTATCGCTCTCCATCTTTTAAAAAACTCAGATCACACACAACACAAGAAACTTGTACGTAATGTTAAGTATGAATGAAATGTTAGTCGATTACGATACAAATAAACTAGTTAAAATAGAAAGTTCTAAGTATTCACTGAAATTCAAATACATACAGCACCATCGAATTCGTTCGCGTAATATCTCTAAGCTGGTACCGCGCTATTGGGGGATTTCCTGACGAATAAAAGGAAAATACCCTAACGTAAAGAAAATAAATATTAAAACTCGCTAAAATTATTTTAGTTCATAGATAATCTATTTATCTACAAGATTTATAAAAAATACGATCTTAAATGGGTATTACGGTCAAAGTCAAAAGTCAAAGTCAAAGTAAATTTATTTGCCCAAAGATGTGTACACATACAGACATTACAACGTGCATGCAGGATAACATAAAAGAAAATATAAGTTCAGACATGTTTGCCACGTATTATGGCGTGCAAATATTAGTTGTAATCAGATTGTTAATAATTTAGGTAGTCCAGTCAATATCATTAATTTACCTTGAATTAAGCTAACTGTAACAAAATTATGAATGTCAATAATAAACAAAAATACCGTAATTATAATCCTACGGTAGGTTTGTAATCAGCATAGATCTATCATGCTGATTACGGTGTTTTTACCGTAATTACGGTACAGTTGGCAACACTGCTATGGGGAATCCTTGCGTATTGTGTATTGTGCGGGATGGATCGTTTGACATCTTCATGTTCATGTCACGTCATTCTGACGGATCAGTGTTAGAATAGAATAGATTAATATTTATTATTATTATTGTTAAAAAAAACATGGTATTAAATATGGTAAAAAAATAAATAGTTGCTTACACAATAAAGGAAAATTAAATGAAGTAAAAATAACATATTTCGTAACGTTTTAGTGGCTTAGTGGTTGAGTGATAACATTTTCAGTCATTGAAACTGAATTCTACTAAACCACTAGAAAAACCACCAGTCACTAAAAGCAATATTTCGCCACTGAAAGGGTCGAAACCACCAGTTTTATTGGAAAATCCACTAAGTTGGTAACACTGCCTTCAATATGTCAAGCATAAGGAACCAGTGTGACCATATATGGCCGAATCCTACCCTTTTGGCAGATTTCAAAGGAGTAGGTTGATGAACAACAATTAAAAACCAAAAAAATCCAAGAATCCAAATTCAAATAGAAACTGAAAAACGTGAATGTTTCTAATTAAGCAAAAAGTTTGTTGTCTTTGCTAATGTCAAACGCTACTTGTGAAAGAATATTCTCGAAAATCAACCTCATAGAAACAAAAACGTGGAATATGAATATGTACATTTACTAACAAACATTTCGTCTCTATTTATCGTGAAACGAGGCATTAGTGAATATGGTGCGTTTTATTTCAGACAAATTAGGAAATTATTAAACAAATGACAAAAGCGATGTATGCAAAGAAGCTGATCAAAAAGAATACGATGCTAATACAAATCTATAATAAAATAAATTATATTTTCACATAGAAACTTTTATGATTTTAGAATATTTGGGCCTTATTTCGTCATATTGAGCTTATGAGTTGGCAGGATTTGTAAATTTTCTTGGCTAAGTAGGGCAGGATCTCTAATTTGTGAAGTTGGCCACCCTGCGAGGTGATAACACACAGTCACACACTTCTCGTTCAAGAAATAAATTCAATCGTGTGTGTTTACATTTTCAGTTTTCACAAATATTAAACAGACACTTATGTAGATACGATTTTTATTGGATCATAGTACCTATAAAACAAGTTAATTAAAGATTATAATAAAAATGGTTGCGAAAACACGTTATTTGATGATTAATGACAAGAGAAAACTTAATGAACACCGGATGGTAAATCTTTGTTGAACGTATTTGTTTTCAGAATCTGAGACACGTTTGTAATCTGTTTAAGTTTACTTCATGATCACTAAGTATACTAAATGAACATAGACTTTCGAATAAATATTATATTTTATTGATGTACCTTGATTATTTCGATAGAACCAGTAGTCAGTTAAAAAAAATGGCATGTGTGCAATTCACACGTGGTAGAAGTGAAACCTTCAAAATTTTTGGCTTCAAGATAATGATACGAATGTAAAATTACGGCAAGAGGATAATTGTAGGTTTTAGTAATGATTATAGTGATACACAGTTTGATAATTATTTATCACTAGCTTTTTGCCCGCGGCTTCGCCCGCGTGGATGTCGGAAATTAATGCAAGAGGACGTACTACCGCGATAAGAATGTGTTATTCCAGGTTATATAGGTAATATAGACTCTGTGTGCTATTTTCGATCCAGATCCATTCAGCCATTTTTGCGTGATTGAGAAACAAACACCCAATCATACATATTTTCACATATTATATAATATTATTAGTAGTAGGATTATAACTCATATTACTTAGGATTCATAGTTTATGAGAACATCATGTGTGTTGGTGTTTTTAAAATAAAAGTTATAGTATTCAGAGTAAGAAGACTGTGACATAGGGCTTGGTTTAGTTGAATATAAGTCTTCCTGGTTTTTCTTAACGCTCCTATTTTACATATACAGACACTCAATCATTTACCAGACACCGAACATAATTATAGGAATAGTACTTTTGCCAGTGGCTTGGCCCGTATAGCTGTCGGAAAATATCACCCGGGAACCTACTACCGGGATAAAGTAGGTATCCTATCTGTTACGTATCCATGATATAATTAACATATCTTTGTGCCAAATTCGATCTAAATCCGTTTGGCCGTCTTTGCATCATTGAGAAACAAACATTCAAAAATCTAAACATCTAAGCCATTTCGCGGTCTCTTACTTGGAATTATACTATTAGGTTTATTTTGAGTATAATGAACACACATAATATTCGCAATTACTATGAAGCCAAAGTAATATGAATTACAATCCTACTTATCCTGTACTACCCGGCCCCTGCCAACGCGCTCTGCGCCCACTTTTTAAATCTCTAATATCTTCTAAGATATTCATTTAAATTACATGCTGTAAAGGGCCATATTGATCTATATTAAATGCACAATGTATTTAAGGTACTTAATTGGATAAGGATTAATGCTGTATTGCTTAAAATCGCTTCGAAAATAAGCCCTTATTTCTCGTAAAAAGTAAAAGATAAAAAATGGTTATTGTGGGTTATCCCTAAGAGAT
This sequence comes from Aporophyla nigra, assembly GCA_947507805.1. Classification (NCBI taxonomy): domain Eukaryota; kingdom Metazoa; phylum Arthropoda; class Insecta; order Lepidoptera; family Noctuidae; genus Aporophyla; species Aporophyla nigra. The sequence goes on along the minus strand of OX382291.1, from coordinate 1,466,952 downwards.
AGACATATACCATTGAGGACATTTTTGTAGGCCTTTTTAAGGTGTACAATACTGCAGTACATTATTTTGATCTATTTCGTAGGATTCAGCCAGGGTTTGTCGAATTTTGAGACGTATGTCAGCGTAGTTTTCGAAGACAGTTAATTTTTTCTAAAATAAAAGAATCTTTCTAAAATAAAAGATTGGTCCAGCCATTTCAGAGATTAGCGGGAGCAAACAGACAGACAGACAGACAAAAATTGTAAAAAATGTTGTTTTGGTATATGTATCGTGTATACATCCATATAAACTTAGTAAAAAGTGGTTATCTTAATATTAAAAACAGACACTCCAATTTTATTTATTTGTATAGATTTTATTATTCGTATATATTACATCGATTTATCGCGACAATATTCTGCATTCGTTTTTTTTCCGTATTTACATAAATAATATATAGGTACGATAATAGACTTGAAATAATAATAATATGTACAAGTACATAAAACATTTTTGATTAAATTCTAATATGTACAGGTACATAAACACGTTGACCACAATACACTGATCTGTAAATTACACCACTACGGAATTCGTGGACAAGCTGCCGATCTTGTTCTTTCCTATTTATCAAACAGACAGCAAAAAGTAAACGTTGGCGGGGCTACGTCCTTGGGGTCTCTTGTTAAGATGGGCGTGCCGCAAGGTTCAATTCTTGGCCCTTTCTTATTTTTAGTCTACATTAATGACCTTCCTTACATGATAGCTAAGTTCTCGGATATAATTTTGTTCGCTGATGACACTTCACTTATTTTTAAAATAGATAGAAAAGACAGGGATTTCTTACATGTTAACGATAGTTTAGCTATTCTTTCGAAATGGTTTGCAGCTAATAATCTCTTACTTAATGCGAACAAAACGAAATGTATTAGGTTCTCATTGCCAAATGTTCCCCAAGTAGATTTAAATTTAAAACTTGATGGCAAGAAACTAGATGCTATTTCGGAAACTGTATTTTTAGGAATTACTCTAGATTCGAAACTGCAGTGGGGTCCCCACATTAGAGCTATTTCAGGTAGCTTAAGTTCAGCTGCTGCAGTAAGAAAAATTAGGCAGTTGACCGATATAGGTACAGCTCGATTAGTATACTTTGCTTATTTCCACAGAATTATGTCTTATGGCGTTCTACTGTGGGGTTCTGCAGCTGACGTAGATTCAGTTTTCATTTTGCAAAAGAGGGCAATCCGCGCAATCTATAAAATGGGGCCTCGCGAGTCTCTTAGAAACAAATTTACAGAAATTGATATACTGACTCTTCCCTCTCTTTATATCTTTGAATGTATTTTGTATGTTCGCAAAAATTTAGGCCTTTTCAAAATAAGAAGCGATTTCCATAACATAAATACGCGTAGTAAAAATGAAATTGTGATACCAAAATTTAGATTAACTAAAACTAGTAAATCATTTCTTATAAACAGTATCCGCTTCTATAACAAGTTGCCAAAGTCTGTTACTGAACTTAGCTATGGAAAGTTCAAATCACACATCAAACGTGTCCTTATCCAAAAAGCATATTATAAGATAAAAGACTACGTTGAAGACAAGGAAGTTTGGCAATAATTCCTTTTGCACATGTGGCTTCCCTGGTAGCTCATTACAGGATGACCTGTGTCTATTAACTGCTCCCGAATGACGATGTACATATTGTATTCAAGTTTTTCAGTTTTTACATTCTTTCACATTTACTCATTTTTGAAATTATTTACCTACAATTGTACTTTGTACTCTTTAATATTAATTGTCATGGCAATAATGCCATTTGGTTTAAATAGTGTATTAAGTCTTATTTATGAAATAATATTATTTATGTAGATTATTTTATACTTTGTGAATGTGAGAACGTTGTAGGCCTTGTAGACTGTAGACAATTTTCTATCTTATTCAGTACCTGGTATTTGTTGACAGGCCTACACCGTCCTCCCATACCCATTAACACTGTAATTTGAAACAATTGTAAAAACGAATTATTTTTAAAAGAGTAACCGTGGAGTTTCTTGCCGGCTCTTCTCCATAGGAACCAACTAGGGTAAGGTCGCCTTAGTCGTACCACTTCAGGGGAAATCGCTATAATTTCTATTCTAATTTAAATAACAGAAAAATCTTTGCACATATAAAATCTTCATTTATTAACGAATCAGATAGCGTTAATAAACATTAAAAAATCTTTTAATAAAATTGTCTTTTAAAAGTTTTACAAAAACCTTCCTTCGGTACGACTTAGGCAACCGGTTGCCTTAATCGTACCACCCATGGCCTAAGTCGTACTTAGAGTAATCGTATCTTTTTTCAAGAAGAAGTCATCTGACAATTCAAAAACTGCGTATATTTATATGGTATGAGATCAATTTCAGTCTTCCTTATTATAATAATAATTAAAAGTACTCATTTTTACGAAACAAAACTGACATTCTTAGGCTACAAGCATTTGGTACAGAAATCAATCAATTTAAATGCATATATCACAAATATATTTAACAGCTGCAGCATTCATCGCACACACACATGTAGTGGTCAGACCTCTTTCTCCGCTTGTGAGTGCACCAACTTGGTGTTTACCTTTTTGAGCAATGAGTTTTGAAGGTTTGTACACAGTTGATAAGGCAGTTTCATCCACGTTATACACTTTATCCGCAGTAAACTTGTGTTTCTGCCTGGGCGGAGCACCGCCGTGTCTTCCTCCGTGTCCGGAGGCGATCGGCGGCGGCGACCTCTCGCGTCCGATCCTGGTGCGAGCCATGGTACGGAGCGAGAGGGCATGGGAAGCCGTCACCTCCTCCTGCGGCGGCTAGGGACGTGACGTCCCTAGCCGCCGCAGGAGGAGACGCCCCGGGCGTCGGGAGTCTATAGCAGACTCCCGGCCACCGTAGGCGCGAGCTTGCGGGCGGCGAGCAATGGGTAACTCGCCGCCCGGTAAGGACCAGGCTTGGGTCGATGGCGCGTAGTGTTCCACGCGCGCCTCAAAGAGATGTCAGCAGCACTGAAGGGGTCTGCCAGGACCGATGCCAGCCAGGGTCGCGAGATTATTTGAAAGAGATACCGTGGCCCTGGCACATGGGCAACTGTAGGAACACAGGTGGGTTTTAGTCAGTAAAAGTCTGACTCGCCCTCCCGCTCCGCCCAGAGCGGGAGAAGTCATTTGATGATTACCCATCCAGAAAAAAAAACATGTGTTTTTCCTGTATTTCTTTGTATTTATCAAACAACTCATTCACACGGTCTTTATTAAATCCCTTGCTTCTCGCCAATGATGTTGGCTCTGGCAGACGCAGCAATAAGAATGGACGTTCTTTCATGAACCTAACAAACCATTTCTTGCCGGCCATTAAACGCGAAAACACGCAGACTCCATGTCAAATATATGCTGCGCCAATTTGTTTTCCATTTCTGGTGTCATATCATTTGGTCTTCCGAATTTACTCCTTTTATTCAAACCCTTTAAATGACGCCGTAAAGTAGGTTTTGGTATAGCATATAATCTACATGCTTCGTTGAAACCAATTTCACCATCCCGATGCTTCTGCAGAGCTTCATCCATGTCATCTTGCTTTCAAGTTTTATAAATTCTCTTTGCTATATTGATCACCTGAATAAAAAAAATGAAATAAGGAAAAATATTCCCGTAACACCTAAGTCGTACCAGTACGATTTAGGAATTTTCTGCAGGTACGTCTTAGGCAGCGGGGTGTACACAGTTATAAGTCAAAATTAATAACATAACCTAAAAAACGTTTTCCGTTTGACCTTGCTCATAATAATCAGAAAACATTACAAAAACAGAGTTTAATAAAAAAAACAACCATTTCATCATAATCTTATGTGAAATGGCTTACGACTGATCTAAAAGTATTAGTGAAAACTGTGCAAAAAACTTACTTTTTCATTATTTTTCGATCGCGAAATCCAGTAAGCCGCCGCGTGTAGTTGTTTATCTGTGCGAGTGGGTAGAACCATGTGGCACCGCTAGATGTAACCTTTTCAAGACGGGTGCGCAGATATCGACGTGGTACGACTTAAGCGCTGGTACGACTAAAGGTACCTTACCCTATTTGGAACCGTGCACCTAGCTTCTGACGTTTCATAAGTGGCCATGTAGGTTTATGTAAAATAAAAAATATTTTGAGTTGATTTGATTTGATAAAACGTGTTTAAATTTTTTGAACTTCAGATTTGACAATATTTGCCGTATCCATATTTCTTTCGTCCATGGTTATGACGTCATGTATTTCCTATCTCATTTTCTCCCACGTTAAATCTTATGAAGTTATGTCTGTCTCTTTTTACTGTCGCTTTTTCGTTTCATTGAGTTTCAAATCACAACCAACGGCGCTAAAGAAGTTTTCACTTAAAAAAAAAAATAGTTTTAAAATACTAAAAAACACGATTCCACTCTGTAGACTTATTGAGGACCGATGACAATACTATAATTTCATAGTGCCATTATCCTTGCCAGGGTTACCAGGATGCAAAAAAACTGTCTTCGAAAACTACACTGACATACGTCACAAACTACGCAGACATATGTCTCAAAATTCTAAACACCCTAAAAAATTGAAAATAAATAATAGTTTTAAAAAAACTAAAAAACCCGCTTCCATAGAAAACAAAACTAAAAAGTAGAAAATAATGGAAAAAAGCGTGGGGTACTTTTAAGGTATTTTTTATTGATATCAGGCACTCCACGCTTTTTTCAATAAGTCTACAGAGTTTAAGTGAAATCTGGTCGTTTAAAGTGGGTCAAATCGCGCTATAAGGAGTCGGTTACAAACATACAAGTGAAGCTAATATAAAGCGTGTAAAAAACAACTAGTATATCATCCGTTGTGCTTTTGTCACCGCCGGGGTGCCAGCTGTTTTAGAACCCAACGGCTTGGCGCACGACGATGGGAAGAGACCAGACGGAATGACCATAATGCCCTGGAAGGCAGGCAGGCCTCTGGTCACCAGAGGTGCTCGATATATATCGATATTTCGATTATTTTTGCTATTTGATATTTTTTGCCCGCGATATATCGATTCAAATCGATGTTATCGAATCACCTGTATCGGTTTATACTATCGATATAATTCATTCGATATATCGTGAGAAAGTAAAAGCATTGCAAGTCTAGTAATTTTTATTTAATTTTTATATCTGTTAACATAACTCGGGACTCTGGGATCCCAGTCTTTTGGAAAGCGTGCGAGGGGCCGAAGCCAACTTGCAGAGGCCCCTTAGATAATTTTAAATGATGAGGGGGCACCAACCGACGATTAAGTATATATATAAGTTTACTTTAAAGAAGTTTTCAGAATCTTGGACATGTTCATCGTCGCAAATTTCATCTTAATGACACTTGGCGCCTTCTTCTGGCAAGTATTTAGGAAATTCAGGGTTTTTGGACGATTTCCTGCTAAACGCTTACGTTGTTAACTCTCCAAATTCATTTCGATACTGATACTGGTCAAGGTCTTCTCTAGATAGAATTGCAAACCTCTTCGAGAACATTGACAGTCGTAGTCGTAGTAGTCGAGTCCCATTTCCTTATTTTAATGTTTTTACACAAAACATGACAAAATAGTACTAATTCATATACATACATAAACTCACCCCGTCTTGCCATGGAGGTAGACACTACAGAACGCCACCTGCTAGAATCCTTACATACTCCTTCAGTCCTCTTTAACCCTTTATCGGGCACAGGGAACTATTTTCCTACCCCGTCAATCTAGCTAAATACACGAATATTTTAAAATGACAACTCTCCAGACTCTGTCTTTTACCCAAATCGGTAAAAAATAAAGTCGGTGAGTACCTAGTCATTTAAAAAATATTCGTGTATTTAGTTAGATTGACGGGGTAGGAAAAAAGATCCTTGTGCCCGATAAAGGGTTAAATCAGTAGTTGAGTAATACACACCACCACATTGTGCGAGAAGGACACACTACAAATCAGTGTTGTTCCTTGCAAGATCATGCCTTTTGTATCTATTGGTGTTAGTGCAAGAACATTTAAACCAAATCTGTAGGTATGTCGATGAAACACAGTCGTCTGCAAGAATTTTAAATAGATACCGAAGACTGCTTGTGATAAGTCGTCAGTGAGGAAAAATGTTCTAGGTTTTTTAATAATTTGTATGTAGTTTTATTTTAAATGAGTTCATTAATAAAGTACCGAATGTTCACTTATTGTAATATCGAACAAAAAATAAGTTATGAGCACTTCATAACGTCAATTTATTTTGACATAGGGGCTTATACACAGCGAGCGCGAGAGAAAATTAGGTATTGAAGCGCTACTCACACAGCGGTAGACGCGCGCGCCCCGCTCACGCACACATAGATGTTTACATAGTGGTTTGCGCGGCAGGAACCTTGGAGATAATAAAAAATAGAAGTGGATACTATATTGTTCTTTTTATTACATTATACTTAGTGAGGAAGGATGGGAGAGGTGGTGGTTTATTGCAGTTTTGTATGTAGGCATCAATCAGCTGTTATATTATGATTTTAAAAACAAAGTCAATTAATACGTCTAAATCATGATTTTTTTTCAGAGTGCAAGTGCCCATTTTTGGTGCTTGAGACTGCGCATGCAATCTAACGAGTCCAAACTAGAGTTGCAAAGGACTCGAGTCTTCGAGTCCTAATTTTAAAGACTATTTGTTTGAATGTGTTTGTTTTTTTGTTGTGACTAGAGAGAGAGAGAGGGAGAGAGGGAGAGAGAGAGGGAGAGAGGGAGAGAGAGTGGGAGAGTGGGACAGAGAGGGAGAGAGATGTAGAGAGAGAGGCAGAGTAGGAGAGAGACGGAGAGAGAGAGAGGGAAAGAGAGAGGGAGAGCGGGAGAGAGAGGGAGACAGAGAGACAGAGGGAGACAGCGAGGGAGAGGGGGTAGAGAGAGGGAGAGAGAGAGGGAGAGCGAGAGAGGGAGACAGGTAGCGAGAGAGAGGGGGAGAGAGAGAGAATATTTTTGTTAAGTGTATACAGGTTCTTTGTACATAAAAAATAATAACAATCATGAATCCTGGAAAGGAACTTCGTTCCATCCGGTTGTCCCTTGACACCTCTCAAGTTTTTTTTTGTTTCGCAAATCGTTGGTTTCGCAATTCTATCGTATAAAACATACAATAAAAACTTTTTACAAAAATAGTTTAAAAAACTAAAAAACACGCTTCCATTGAAAAGGTTTCGGCTGGAAAGGCTTCCTGTTAAGGTATTTTTTTATTGATATCAGGCACCCCACGCTTTTTTCCATTATTTTGTACTTTTTAGTTTGGTTTTCAATGGAAGCGTGTTTTTTAGTTTTTTAAACTATTATTTATTTAATAATTTTTAGGGTGTTTCGAATTTTGAGATGTATGTAAGCGTAGTTTGTGACGTATGTCAGCGTAGTTTGTGACGTATATCAGCGTAGTTTGTGTCGTATATCAGCGTTTTTAAAAGCTTATATTTAACTTGTAATGTATGTATGTATGTTTGTTCGGGTGGATTCTTGCTACTCAATTTTGAAGCAGCCGATTCTTCAACCGATTGAGCTGAAATTTTGTGTACACGTTTAGTTTGGATGACAATACTCGATAAACTGTGTGACATCATTCTAAATCCAATATGGCGGACCATCCAAGATGGCGGAATAGTTATTTTTAATGCATTTCTACAATATGGGTATTAAATGAAAGGGCTTGTTGAGAGTAACTCGAAAAATAACGTGACGTCATTCTAAATCAAATATGGCGGAACATCCAAGATTATTTAATGCACTTCTGCAATATGGGTATCAATCGAAAGGGCTTGTTGAGAGTAATTAGAAAAATATTCTGACATCACTCTTAATCCAATATGGCGGACTTATGAAGTTTTTTATGCTTTCCTATAGTATGGGTATTACATGAAAGGGCTCGCTGAGAATAAAAATGCAGGTTAAATAAATATGGTGATTATAAGCTCCGTTGCTCTAATCCACCTAACATGCCGTTGTTTACTTAGGCTCGAAGCTCTTTGCTGCTGGTCAAGCATACGTGGCCTTAAGTAGGGTAAAATCATTAGAAGGTCTCCTTATTGAAGAGCTAGACTGTTCGAAATTAACCGGCAAACGACCTTGCAACAATGATGCGTTGAATGAGATGAACAGACTCAGAAACCTAGCCAGCGATGACTAAAAAGAAAAAAATAAATTAAAGCAAAAAAACCTTTTATTTAAATGCTCTGAAAAGAAGAAAATAAAATTTTGCTTTATTTTAACAGTCAACTTATAGCCTCATTATACACAATTTATATGATCATAAAAGCTTGTCGCGCGATTTACCTACTTGTGTAAATAAACTACTACCTATTTAATTGAGTAACATAATCTGCTAAGTTATTTTTTTTTAAATTTCAGTTTAATTAAATACTTATAGGTACTTACGTAAATCTCGCGACAAGCTTTTATGATCATATAAATTGTGTATAATGAGGCTATAAGTTGACTGTTAAAATTTTAAAGCAAAACTTTATTTTCTTCTTTTCAGAGCATTTAAATAAAAGCTTTTTTTTAAAAAGGTTTTTTTGCTTTAATTTATTTTTTTCTTTTTAGTCATCGCTGGCTAGGTTTCTGAGTCTGTTCATCTCATTCAACACATCATTGTTGCAAGGTCGTTTGCTGGTTAATTTCGAACAGTCTAGCTCTTCAATAAGGAGACCTTCTAATGATTTTACCCTACTTATGGCCACGTATGCTTGACCAGCAGCAAAGAGCTTCGAGCCTAAGTAAACAACGGCATGTTAGGTGGATTAGAGCAACGGAGCTTATAATCACCATATTTATTTAACCTGCATTTTTATTCTCAGCGAGCCCTTTCATGTAATACCCATACTATAGGAAAGCATAAAAAACTTCATAAGTCCGCCATATTGGATTAAGAGTGATGTCAGAATATTTTTCTAATTATTCTCAGCAAGTCCTTTCATTTGATACCCATATTGCAGAAGTGCATAAAAAATAACTATTCCGTCACCTTGGATGTTTCGCCATATTGGATTTAGAATGACGGCACATTATTTTCGAGTTACTCTCAACAAGCCCTTTCATTTGATATCCATATTGTAGAAATGCATTAAAAATAACTGTTCCGCCATCTTGGATGGTCCTCCATATTTTGGGATTTAGAATGATGTCACATTATTTTTCGAGTTATTCTCAGCAAGCCCTTTCATTTGATACCCATATTGCAGAAGTGCATAAAAATAACTATTCCGCCATATTGGAAATTGGAAATTTGGATTTAGAATGACGTCACACAGGTTATCGTGTATTGTCATCCAAACTAAACGGTACACAAAATTTCAGCTCAATCGGTTGAAGATGTCTGCTTCAAAATTGAGTAGCAAGAATCCATACGAACAAACATACATACATACATTGCAAGCTAAATAAAAGCTCAAATAAGAAATGACAATAATATACAAAATACGTGCAGAAAGAATCGAGCGTAAAAATCTTAAATTTTAGTACTTGTATAAATTATTATTGTTCTGACTGCGGGAGTTCCGACTACTGTGCGGGGGATCTCATGTACGCACAGGCCACTATTTGCCGCGTATTTTTTTTACTAAGAGCGACGTGGAGCGACGTGCTGTCACCTTGTAGACGCTTGGTCAACTGAGCTTTGCGGTTCGAACACTGAAAGTAATACTCGTCGCCATAGTAAATTGTATGGAGATTTCGGGCGTGAAAATTGAGAAAGTTTACGAATTTTTTACGCAAAACAGAAGTAACATTATGGAAAACTAAAACATGCACTGGGTTCACTGTTCCTTATGGTTTTTATTTATATATAAATTAAATAGGTGTCTTCTTGTTTTAAGCCTTAAGTTATCAAATTACGGCAGTGCTTTTTACACGTTTTTAGTGATTTTCAATATTTTTTTAACAATCATTTGCAAGGTTTATCCTCAACCTGATTATTGCATGGTCTAGTAAAACTCTTGAGCTAGCCAGATGTATTTTTTCGTGGCAATTACTTTAAGTTTACTATATAAATTTATCGAAATCCCATAACACGATTGCCTACTGCTGAGCCTTAACTAACGCAGAGTTTAAGGACTTAATTCTTCCACATCGGTGGGTTTAACATTGAAACGTATCAACTCTAGGATTACCCTTACCTCTTGGTGGCGAAAGATGAATTATTTCAGTTACCTTGAGTTAGCTGTTAACTCCAAGTCATCTATACTAATATTATAAAGCTGAAGAGTTTGTTTGTATTTTTGTTTGAACGCGCTAATCTCAGGAACTACTGGTCCGAATTGAAAAATTCTTTTTGTGTTGGGTAGCCTATTTATCGAGGAAGGCTATAGGCTATATAGCATCACGCTACAACTAAGAGGAGCGGAGCAGTAATGAAAAATGTTGCAAAAACGGAAAAAATCGCACGGGTAGGCGATTCGACGCGACGGGAAAGGTCGGGGTAGCAAGAAATTTAACGCGGATGAAGTCGCGGGCAGAAGCTAGTTTAGAATAACTGGATAACCCGCCATGAACGCGCAAAGGGGCCTGAGAGTGCAGTTAATACAACTTTCTAATTTTGTTGGGGACTAATTCACTTTTGACACACTTTCGGCTTTCGTTTTGTTTAAATGTTTTGTTAATTTTGTGTAAATGTTATATTTTTGAGGTGATTAATGGAAGGAAAAGTATTCGACCAAGTGCGGTTCCGTACCACCATACAATATTGTAACGCTTGATTTTATGGTTTCTTGTGGGGGATTTATTTTTTTATTTTATGTTATTACAGTGACAACTTATTTAATCGCGATGACTGAATTTAGTTAGGAGCGAAAACTTATGGGTTTGCGTTATCGACATGCTAATATGACCACATCACCGACAGGCTAATCTACGGTGTAGTTTTTTTTTAAAGTACCTACCTAGGTTTTCGCTTCTGTCGGTAGTCCCCCTGAAAGCCAATTTTGTCATGAAATAGATAGTAAGATGTTGAGATGTATGTGTAGCGACAAGACTGGACAAACAGACATGAATATAAATAAAACAATAATTATAGAAGTGGCACCAGTTACAGAACAGTTTGATAAGGAATGTTTGGTCTTGGGATGGGCATGTGACATGTGCGCAAGTTACTAAAAGAGTGATGAACATAAATGTTTTTGGATGTAGAGGGAGAGGAAGACCAAACAAAAGATGCAAGCATTGTGTGAGGGATGATTTGAAATTAAATGGAGTAAATGATAGCGTGTCAGACAGCACCAAGACGACCGTACCGTGTTGCTGAATGATGCTGATGTTGTAATGTTTACTCGAAATATTTATGACGAAAAATTAGAAAAAAAAAACGATTTAAGGTTACATAACTTACTAGGAGCTTTCCAAGTCTCAGCAAGAATATATTGGTATGGACGTGGAGTATCGGCTCTGAGTTCCAATAGATCGGTAGGAGCGCGGGGTAAAGTTCCGATAAATCAGTCACTTAAAATGGTACTAAAATTAACAACTACTTAAGAGACAATTACTAAATTAATAACATGATTAAATATGTCAAATTATTGTTGAGCAACACTTAATGGTTCTCCAAGTCCAGGAACAACTTCTATTCGAGCGTCTACTAATTAGTCCCCACCAGCATAATCACCTTAACATTCAAACGACAGGAACTAGACACAAGAAACCGACGCACGTAATGACCTTTAACGTAACAACAATAAAGTTCATGTTTAGCTAGAGTACGTTTTGATACAGAAATATTCAAAGTTACCTGACTAGTTCGTAGTTAGTTCAGTAACAGTTGAGTGCACATCGTAGCGCCGGCCGGTCGTGTGAGCGCTCTCTGTGAGTAGAAGCCGTACGATCTGGCCAGCCTATTGACACACCGGAAATACTGACCCACGCCTAATTGAACAAATCGACCCTTTTAGACTATTGAATACAAAACTTGTAATGTCGTCCAGAACTATTTGGTGTAACCGGTTCCTGCCTGTACCCGCTACAGACCAATAAGTAGATTCGTGTGGGTGGAGCAGTTGACACAGTGATTTTATATTTATGTAATTTTGTTTTAGAAAATGTCGAAGAAAGTACTGGAGTCGAAGCCGAAGGCGAGCGCGAGCGCCAGCTCCGACAATGTGTCGGAGACCACGCCGCTCGTGGGCAAGAAGGTAAGCAGCTGTTCCGCATCATCATGTACAACTTAAAGTTTTTCTGGAGGCACCTGTATGGTGGAAGTTATATATATTTGTTTTTCATTTCACAACATGTACTTTGTAGGTGTCAATTCCAAACGCTCTTTTCTCAATGGTTCTCTATACGCTATCTTATCATAGGATAGAGCGAGAGTGTAGCTTACTGGATCGGTTCCTCAATCCCAGTGGAAAATTCATTCGTAATAAATGCTCCCAAGTTCAAATAGTCAGTAGCTCCTGAGAGACAGGTGAAACTGGTGAAGCTGGCACTAAGCTAACAAGCACTATCTTATGTATATAGACTATTAGTCTAGTCAACAGATGCGTTCCTATTCTTGTAAAGTGTGTTTATTTATTTAGAAAATGTGTTTTTGTATGAATACTTAGGGAGTTTTGTTTTATATGTTCAAGACAAAGGGGCACTGAATTTCAAACCCTTTTGATTGATCTTCCTGAACGATCATATGCAATCATTTTATTGATACTACATACATAAGTCGCAATTTGTTCGTCCACTTAAGCTGAGATGTTCTCGGATGATGGTTGGTGCGTTATCTATTAAGCCGACCTGTGCGCCTGTGCGTCGCCGTCGAAGGTACCTGATGTACCCGACTCATTTGATTGCTCAATGCAGCCGTGAGATGTTTCGAAACATGGCAATCAGACAAACTCGTCAGTTTACTGAACCAACTGCATTATACAATATAATCTTCGAGACATTAATTTAGAACATTCACAATAGGAAAACAGATAAAGCGAGTGGACAGACAAGCGAGATCTAGGTTTTTTTAGCTTTCTACATTATCATTTGACATTTAAACCTGTCCAAGGATGATCCCATGTATATTAAATCACAGCTTACTATTAAATAATATCTTTTATTGCTTTATTATACAGGCCAGAAATGTCCCCTCGACGTTCTTTTATTTGATTGGGTGACCGGTCTTCATCGGTCGGTAGAGTTACAAACCGTTATGATGAAAATTCGACACTCTCGTTCGAAAACAGCGCTATAATATGGAATGTATTTGAAACATAAACAAGCCGGTCTTTCTGCCCACCATACAACAGTCGTTAGTGTAAGATAAAGTAGTTATTGCGCAATATTAGACAATTTTTTTGGTCAGAGTTATTAAAGTACAAAGACTGGTTGTTCGTGTTGTTTGATAGGTAGGTATTTTATTACTTTAGATGTTGTCTTGGGGCAGACGAAATTTATAATGTACGTGGTAAGAACCAGCAATGACCTCGTCGAGCTGACGTGACGGTGATTCATGGCATCATGGTATCATAAAGTACCTAATGGTAAATGTTGCTATTGTAGCGCTCCAGGCGTTGTAGCGGTGTAAGTTGTTAATAAAGCTTTGTATGAACAAAGTTAATAAAACCTGTATGACTTTCTACGTGTCCCTTTTTAAGGAAATATACTCTTTTAGATTAAACTGGCAGGACGGTTTTCCAAATTTTGTTGGCCAAAAACTTCACCACTTCCACAGCGTCATAAGTGGCAGCGGAGAGGTCACACTGACTGCATAATTTGGAACACATAGGGAAGGATAGCAGGAGTTCTCTGTTAGTTAACAAAGAACATGGTCAAAAAGAAAGAAAAATACCTACTTTATTGTGAACCAATTTAGCTTCTGCAGTATATACGGAATATTAGAAATTTTATGAATGTTAACTACATAAGACTCTGTGAACGCCAGGGAGATGGTGATGAGGACCGTCAGGGGCTGTCCATGGAACAGACGGCCATCCTGATCGCCGGCGAGATGGCTGGCAGCGGCGTGTTGGCACTGCCGCGAGCGCTGGCCAAGACCGGTAAGTGCCAGATGCTATATCTTTAGTTGAACATATAAGATCTCTCGTTTGCTAAGCGTTAACCATTTGCTAGCGTTCTAACCTATGTCCTTCTGAAATTTCGGTACCCTTTCAATTTGCTATGATTGATGTTTTTGTTTTGGGCGACTGATCGCTGGTATAGCTTACTGAACTGAATCTTTCGGGCTTTTAGTGCGACTACTTATTGTGGTACGTAGTCAAACTATCGATCAAAAGCCAGCACTGATGCTAATAAAGCGCCCATATAGTACAGCTGTTTTAGTTACATTATATTTTTGTACCTAATGTTATTTAAGTTTGTATATTCTATTTTATCTTTAAGTCGTTTCGCTGTGCGTATAGTTGGGAAGCCTACCTTAGGTAGTACCCAGTGACGACAACTAGAAATTTTATTGCTACACAATGTACTATTGAGTAATGATGCTAATTATGCGAATATAAGTACCTAGTTTAAAAAACATTTTCACAATTCAGTGGTTTTCCTAAACTCGCAAGGGTTTTCGAGTTATTATTTTGATGAAATACTAGTGTCGGTAGCTACAATTTATTATTTCTAGAATAAATAGATCTTCTTATAAATATGTCTTTCAAAGTTTGGCCCAAAATTCTGCAACTCGAATATCGTTCGCTGACGCAGCCATTAGCTCCTCACGTATTAGATAAATGAATATAAATAGTTAAAACAAAATAATTGAATTTCGTCATAACCTCAGGGAAATGCTTCTTATAAGTAGGTAGGTACTTCCTATGAAAAAAGTACCATTTGTGTCAACTAAAGACAGGTATATCTGTGTGTCGGGTTTCATCGTAATAGCATCTACATGATATGAAGAACATTAGCAGGAACATCGCTACGTTTTTCAGCTGTGTTTGTACCTACTAAATAACTGCACCCTAATTGCGAAACGCACAATTTATCAGAATCTGAATGGGATTGAAGATTATTTCTAAACCATTGCGTCATTTGTTCGAATAAATTGTCGGCTCAGCAACGTAAATAACACAATGAATGTTGTTTAACTATGAATATTAAACCAATTTCTACCGATAAAAAGTTCCGCAATTACCCCTCTGGTTGAGTTGTAACGAAAAGGCCCAGTTTTCAAACGAAAACAAAAGAGATGATCATTTAGTCTCCATCCATGGGCCTGCCTCCTCGCTTTCACGCCAGTCTTCCTCATTTAGTTCCACGCTTTGTCAAGTATTTCTTCTAAGTTTATGAGTGCAAGATAAGTCAAATGCATAGACCTAAACGAGAGTTCCCGAGGATCAAGTTGAATGGCGTACGATTGAGGAGGCACTCAACCGCTGGGCGATCCCGGTCCAGCTGTAGATTACTGTAGGTTAGCCGAAACAAATCGTTTAGTTCTGAATTGATGACGAACTATTTCATGGAAACTTTCATAGTAACTCAAATGCTTGCAAATAAACGGTCTTATTCTACTTCTATTCGTGATAGAGTCAACGTGATTTTGTCATTCTCAGAATTACCTTGCATTCCATTCAAGTCGATATCACCAAGAGGTATGAGAGGCGAACTCTTATACATAAGGCAGTAAATATTTTTTTAATGATTTGTCTAACGAAACGAGTTTACAAAATGAGACTGTGTTGTCAGATTGTCCACGGATTAGTGGAGTATTACAAGAATGTGGTGGGTAACTATATTATTTATGGCCATACATCTTTACTAATATTATTTGTGAGTTTGTACCACGGATCTTCGGAACTAATGATGCGATCCCGAAATTTTTTCAATCCTGAAGCTACATAAAAACTAAGTCAGTGGTAGTTAGTTTCCACGCAGAAGGAGTCGTTCGTAGAATGACAATCTAATCACTTCATATCACTATGGACAAAGGATGTACTTACTACATTACTTAAGAATATATAACGCAAATTTAATAGGACTTCTTTAAATAAATGCCCTCCTCACAATACTGGATTATTGTGACGAGGACATTTGTTTAAAGCAACATATCGCTCACAGTCCAACACTTACAGACACGCAGACCCGGAACATATCAGGCATACACATATCTATCGCAGCTGTACCTATTTAACATAATATATTAAAAATAGCATCCAACCAATGACGTTGTAGCCAGGTGGTATTGGGGCATTATGTACGAGTATTATGTGACATCAGAAATAGAAAATAATAGGTAATATACATGTATACATAGATAATGCTGAATATTTAGCTCAACACGGACCTTGCCACAGTCAAAACTACGCTCGTGAGGTAATCTTTCCATATTTTGGTCTTTGACAAACAATCAGCTCAAAATGTTGTTGTACCATATTAAAAATACCCCCATCGGGATGCGTCACGCCGTTATCCTTTAAGTTAACCTTGATTTTACGCTATCATTTTTAAAAAAATACTTTATTAGTAAGAACAAATTTCTTAGTAATTAATTACGATCTAGCCAAAGACGCTAAATCGTAATTAATTAACTAACTTAATATGTTACGTAATAGATTATGTTAAAACTAAGAATAGTGTCCATTTGCACTTTTATATAAGTCCGTAGCACTTTCTTAGAGTCTAATACAATTTTTAAACACTATGTTTATGTATTATATGTATAGCACAATATTGTTACTATTATTAACTCACTTTTTACACTACACTGATTCAAAAGGTTTAGTTCTTTTTAGCGTTAGCACTAAGTCTGTGTTGTCTAGCAGCTGGATTGATTGATCAACATTCACGTGTCGGTGAAATCTGTGTTCGTGGGCTCCAGCAAATTTTTGGATAATGGTGGTGACGAATTCCATTTTTAGGTCACGGTGAAGGTCGTAATTTCTTATGTACCAGGGTGCATTGAATTTGACAGCATCCCTGAGTACTTTATTTTGGAATTGTTGGATTATTATGACGTTGCTTTGTTTAATACAGCCCCAAAGTTGGATACCATACGTCCATATTGGCATCAGAATATGCTTGTATAGGGTTATTTTATTATGTAATGATAGACAGGATTTCCTTCCGAGTAACCAATACATACTTTTATAACGTATATCGAGCTCCTCTCTTTTCTTTTTGATATGAGCTTTCCAACGCAGCTTGGCGTCGAGAGTTATGTCAAGGTATTAGCACAAGGCACTTGCTTGCCATTTATGTAGATTGGATGATAGTCCAAGTGTTTGTTTGTGAAGACAATGTGAATTGATTTTGACTCATTCAGTTTGATCTTCCATTTTTGTGTCCAGTCATAAACTTTGTTCACAGCTAGTTGAACTTTTTCTACTGCTTCTCTGTGGCTTGATCCAGTAGCCATAATTGCAGTATCATCTGCAAAGGTCGCAATTGTGTTGTTTTCCAGTTCTGGGATGTCACATGTGTATAACAAGTACAAAATTGGGCCTAGGACACTTCCTTGAGGAACACCAGCTTTTAAAATATAAGAATAAGCATCATCCTGCCGTATTCTAAACATTCTATTAGTTATATATGACTCTAGGATATCTGCAAATTCTGGCAGCATGCGTCTGAGCTTCAATATTAGACCCATTGTCAAAAGCTTGCGCGACATCTAAAAATACGGTGGCGCAAACTTCCTTATTTTCAAGCGTTTTTTCAATGATGTTAATTATTCTATGTACCTGCACCCTAATTGCGAAACGAACTATTTATCAGAATCTGAATGGGATTGAAGATTATTTCTAAACCATTGCGTCATTTATTCGAATAAATTGTCGGCTCAGCAACGTAAATAACGCAATGAATGTTGTTTAACTATGAATATGAAACCAATTCCTACTGATAGCAAGTTACGCAATTACCTCTCTGGTCAATAGTTGAGTCTTTTTCCCTGAAGCCAAATTGATGGTTTGGTATAAGGTCTTTATCTTCTATTAATGGTTTTAACCGTTTCAATAACAGTTTTTCGAATAGTTTTGATAACACCGGCAACAGAGAAATAGGTCTATATGATGATGCTTCATGGGGTGGTTTCCCAGGCTTCGCAAGCATGATGACTTCAGCAACCTTCCATGACTCAGGTACATGTTTTAAAATAAATGCAGCATTGATAAGCTTGGTCAGCTTTACTATGGTTTTGCGCGGGAGGTGTTTTAGAATTTCACCTGTAATGAGGTCGTAACCCGGAGACTTTTTCGAGCTAATGGTATTTTGAATTTCTCTCGTTAGGAGTCACAAGCTTCATCATCATCATCATCATCATTTCAGCCGAAAGACGTCCACTGCTGGACATAGGCCTCTCCCAAGCTCCGCCACTTTGACCAGATTTGTGCTTCCCGCATCCAACGGATTCCTGCGGCCTTCACAAGGTCATCGGTCCACCTTGTTGGAGGCCTTCCAACTCTACGTCTTCCAGTACGCGGTCGCCATTCCAGAACCTTTCGGCCCCATCGGCCATCTGTTCTGCGAGCAATGTCACAAGCTTAATTCTTTTATTTTGTGCTAAATTTTCACTCTCAATTATTTCTTTCGAGCTTTCATTGATTTGAAAAGTCTCTTCCAAGTATTGAGCAAACCCTAATGCTTTTTGGTCATTGCTTATGGCCCATTTTCCGTCGCTATCTCTGATGGGTGGTATTTGTATAATCGGCCTTTTTAGATTTCTTGTCGCTTTCCATAGGGAGTAATCCGTTGATTTGTCACTGGTTTCACGCTATCATTTGAACAGAAAACTACTCGCACTACTCAGTGTTGTACTGGAGAAGGGTTGCCGAAATGCGCGCCGGCGCCGCGGCTGCGCGGCGACGCTCTGTCATATCATAAACTTACTTTTTTCTCTGAATATACAAGTAGGTCAAAAGCTCATTTGCTGCCCGCCCAAGAAAGTAAGAAATTTATATTGAAAAATAAAACACTAGTCCAGAATTTTCACCGGGTTTAATTTTTATTTAGGCATTACATTACTGGGGGAAACGTCCATTACTATGAAAAGTGCGGAAAAAAGAATTGCTGTCAGTGGTCCTCAAAATCAGGGTTTTGTGGATGTATTATCTTTCCCTTCAAACGGTATATCTCCACAGTAATATCACTAGAAATCGCTGATATATACTGTCTTGTATATTTCAATATCTATCGTTTTTTTTTCGGCTCCCCTTTATTGTGATACTGGCCGTGTTGTACAGTATTTAATTTAACAATAGGCCTGACTTTTCAGAAAATAGTAGGTAAACTAATAACTGATTATTTTATCGCCATAATACATTTAGAACAGTAGATTGTGCTGTACTTGACATTTTCAAAGCCAGAATGTAGTTAAAGACTTTTTCATGTAAGATGAAGTAATGAAGAAACTTGTGATAAGATAAATTGACGTACAACCATTATTATTTAACAAAGTTAATTTCAGGATCATTGTCAGTCGTTATTCTTGTTTACTTGGTATTTTAATATGATTCTTTATAGTACTTCTTAACTGGTCTTATATTCCCGGGTAACCCATCTTCATCATCATCATTCTCCTGCCCTTATCCCAATTCATTTGGGGTCGAGGCAACAAGTCATTTTCTTCCACACTTCTCTATTAGTCGTCATCTCGGTAGTCAGCATTCTATCCATATCATCTAGTCTAGTCGACAAGTTGAAAATGGTACAAAATAGAGATACTGCTCTTAAAATTATGTGCAATAGCTCATTGGATCCGGAATGACGCCTAGAAAAATGTGCCAAAAGCGTGTACTAGCACATAAAAAATTGCAAAAGTTATAAACAAAGATGAAAAAAAAATGGTATTTCGTTTTTTGCCAATATTTCATAAACTATTAATATATAAGAAATTTCAAAAAAAGATTCTAAAAGAGGAGAAAATTTTCAATAAAAAACTCTTAACTCCCGGCACTCTATCTCCATTATTTATAATTTTAATTTAACGCTGAAAATAGGTCTGCGCGCGACATTTTTAGGTTGAGCGCGCGGCGTCAAAAGCGAGTACGGCACATTAATTAATTAATTTAAGGTACTGAATATATTTTTTTTAATTTGAAAAAACTGTGATGTGTTCTGAACACTATAAATAATTTATTCCCATTTGAAATTTTACTTAAAGTTAATTTTTCAACAAGTTAATCAATTGTTAACTAACAAAATTTTTACGAATATCCGTCTTAATTGTAAGTGAAAAAAAAAAAAATGTTTAAATAATTGTCGTAAAAAATTTTCGCTTCCTAGAGCCTTTCTTACATACATACTTAACAAGATCGTGCCATAAAAGTTAAAATAATATTTATACTTTATTAAGAAAAAAAAAATTTTTTTTATCCACATTACTTGGATTTTTCTGTTTTTGTTCAAGTAAAATAATGATTATAAACAAAGTATAAATATTTTTTTGACTTTTATGGTACGATCTTGTTAAGTATTAAATATATATTTTTTGCCCCCATGAGAAAAAGGCGTGAATTTATGTATGTATGTATGTAGTTTGTATATAGGTGCTTGTCACAATTTCACAACATTAATCAATATTGGTACTATTCAAGCAATAATTAAGCGATTCTAATCGGCCGGTATCTTACAGATAGATATTGAATAAAGTCGGAGTGTGGGAAGATACTGCGTCTGCGCAGTTCCAACCAAACCACATCGATATGGTAATGCGCAAGAGTCGCGCCTCGCTAACGATCGACGGCGTTCTATTATTAACACCACTCAGATCATCTGAGAAGATTGACATAAATTCAGCATATTTAATACACGACTAGATAATAATTTGCAAAGGAAATCTGATACAGATCTCTATTCTTGAAAATATTTTAAAGGCCTGATCGCTAATACTAATCAGACTTCCTTTAGCAATTATTTTGATATGACAGATAATAATAATGTAATCAACTAATCCATATATTTATACACATAATACCACCTTGTTGCCCCGAAGGGTTGGGCAGAGGTGGTCCTATAGTACACCCACATTTTGCCAGTTATGTTTAAATCCCGTGTAATAGGGGGCGAGCTTATTACCATCAACCGGGTACAAATCCAGACCCCGGGCTGATACTGTGAAATTACAGATTTAAAAAAACCATTAACATTTTGTCCGAGCTGGTAGTCGAGCCCAGGAGCTCACGCTCAGCTGTAGGCCTGTAGCACTTGTTGTATGTAGGCCTGTAGCACTTGTTGTATGTAGGCCTGTAGCACTTGTTGTATGTAGGCCTGTAGCACTTGTTGTATGTATGCCTGTAGCACTTGTTGTATGAAGTAAACACTTTGTCGGTAAGAAAATTACACCGACGCGGTATGAAATTTGGCACCGTTAAAGTTTATATGGAAATGTGCAGAGAGATCATAATTTTGATTTAAATGAATTACGGTCGAATCTGGGCGACCTCTAGTTAACATAATTGCCTAACACAAGTTTAGTTACATAATTAATTTAACGAAAGTAGGAAGTCTCAGATGGAACACATATTAGGTCCTTTATGCTGTTTCAGCTTTTACATTGGAGACCTTACAATAGCCAGACATATTGTATGTATGTACATACAATCACGCCTTTTTCCCATGGGGGTAGGCAGAAACCACGGAACGCCACCTGCTACGATCTCTACACACTCCTTTTGCCTCGTTTAGGTTCATACAATGTTCTTCAGAAAGGTCAGGTGCGTAGTACTCGCAACCGGCGTATGAACCTAAACAATAGCCAGACTGTTTTTTAAAATCGTTATCATATTTAATTAAATAAATAGCGTATTATACACACGTAAATTATTCGTTGTGAGTCGTAGTTCGATGTTAGCACACACGGACTGGGGCCGTTTCGGATGCTCAACACGAAAAAACAATCTCGATTGGATAAATTATTTTGGCCTTGGCAACTTACCTTATGAATTTATATTACATTTAAATAAATTTGAGACAGATAATATTAGAACATGATACTTTATGATTGGATAATATGTAATATTATTATCAATGAAAATGTAAGATCATCAAAATACAAGATAAATGATCAGTTGAAGGCCCTGTTCATATTATCGTGATATTTGTTTTATGTGATCGAATCAGATCATACAATCTTACACTTATAGCGCTTTATTTGTCGGATAAAAAATTCTTAAAATAAAATTCCTCTGTATTAGACAGAAAACCAGTGACTTGAAAATGGCCTCAAACTACGAAATGCTACGTGATACTATAAACTTTTATATTTCTATAAATAAATAATTTCATAACAACTTAGTTATTTCCTCATTTGCTATAGAATTTTCTCACATACCTACTGTTTACTCAAGCACAACTATTATGCTAACAAGAGTAATAAAATTATTAACTGATTAATATTTGAAGGCATTCACTGGACTGTGAGGAATTAAGATATAAGATATAATACACATCAATTTGGTTCAAGTAACCTTCAACCGTCGCGCGTCGCGTATAGTGTTTCAATTTGGAAGCGCTGTTAGTGGTGGCGGTAGGTACCTTCACCTTGTGGTCGCGTTGCCCACGGAACCCACTGGCCGGTGATAAACTAGCCCAATTAACAAACCAGTTTTGCTACTTTTTGTGCATTTTTCCGTCGTTCAGCTAATACGTTGATATTATTAGACATTTTGTTTTTATGTTACCATCTGACCTTGTCTTACTAACAATACTACCTATGACGGTAGGTCAATGTGCTATGAATTATGAAACTGAGTAGAACTGGAATGTTCCTACGTGGGTACCTAAGTGTTACTGTTTCGTACACTGCCTTGCAAGGTTGCTATTTTTCATTTTCTTGTGTAGTTATTACGATACGCTCTATTTGCCCTATTGATAAGACTCGTACCACTATCCACATGATATGCAGCTACTGTTGAAAATGAAAAATTATGTAAAATACAATGAAAAACCAAAATATTTAGAAAAAAACCGAATGTTTGGTTCGTTTTAATTTAAAAAAAAATGCAAATGATGTGTGACAACATAATCTAGAATTATGACCATAGCCACCCACCTACCTGACTACGAACCTACCCAGTCTCCGCCACCCTAACTTGGCTAGCCAAATACCCAGCGTCGGCGTCGTATTGTCAGAAGTTCACTTGTGCGCGAAACATTGTTTGCCTGAATTATTGTTTGACCGATAAAACTATTGTTATAAATAAAAACTTTTTACAAAAAATAACAACCGACTTCTTAAAAAAAAAACACTACAATGTGAGAAATAACTTTAATTTCGGAAGTCGTTGGCAAAAAACCTTATGGTGGTTTATGTCACCGACTTCCGAAATTAAAGTTATTTTTAACTTTTTAGTTATGGTAGATACCCCGCACTAATCTAATCGCGTTATTCGTTCATTTGTCGCGCAAATACTTAATGCAAATTTAAGACTTATATGGTTTTCACATGGATCCCATTCTCCGAATGGAACCAAATTAAAATGGGACCATTCGGAAAGCACCAGCTATCAAATAAAAAAATAATCATCAAAATCAGTTCACCCAGTCAAAAGTTATGAGCTGAGAGATGATAACCTCCTCTTTTGGAAGTCGGTTAAAAATAACGCGCCCGAAGTTTTATACCGAAACATTCACCAGAGCTTACGAATGGTCCAAGATATTTTTCTAACGATACAGTTCTGTTTGCGTTTGCAGGATGGTTTGGCATCCCACTGATTATCCTGATATGTTTGGTGGCTGCGTTCAGCGGCAAGCGGCTGGGCGACTGCTGGTCCGCCCTGGAGGCACGGGACCCCGAGATGAGGACCCGCAAAAGGAACCCATACGCCATCATCGTGGAGCAGGCGCTAGGCAAGGGGTGGAGGTATGGGGATCTAATATATTTGATTTATTGTTAGCTAGATGTCCGTGGCGCTGGTAATGGGATCTACGTTAAACTTTTTTTTTTAATAATAATAAATAATTTATTTAAGAAAGCCTACATAATAAAACAGTGGTATTATAACTAAATGGCTTATGCTATGCGCAATACATTAAATCCCTGATATCCAAACTAGGGGGGTCCCTGTATCTTAGAGATCAGTATCCCTCCGCAGCAATGTCACAAGCCAATATTAGTAACATACTAAATATTAAAAACTTGCGTGAGGCTGTGTATAAACACCACGTATTCGCCAGTCGACACTGTCAAACTCATTCTGTGTATTCTAACGACACGGATAATGTGGAAGTGCCTGACTATATCGACAGGCTTTAATTTGTTGACTAACTGGTCGACTCCTTGACACTTCAATCAAGAGTGTTTCAATTGAATAGAAATAATTGAATTTGAGTTCTTGCTGTTAAACCCTTTTCATACCATTCTCAGCGTGTTGGTGTCGATGGCCATGATTGTGACGCTTTTCGGCGCGGCTGTTGTGTACCTCCTGCTGGCGGCGCAGATCATCGAGGCAGTGCTCATGACCCTGGTTCCCGCGCTCACCATCTGTACCTGGTACCTCATCGTCGTCGGCGCCATGACACCGCTGATGTTCTTCGGAACGCCTAGGGATTTCCAGTAAGTACTGTTGTGAAACAGCCTAAGTTGAGAGTAAAGGGAGAAAGACACGTGAGGCACGATGTATGGAACGAGTTTGGACACAACTTCCAAGTTTGTAAGTTGACTTACTTAGTGGCCTATGTATGAACCAGCAGCACTAGAATAATACCTTCATAATTTGCAGAGAATACAATAACTTGAAATATTACCATAATTCATTCTGTTATTCCACGAACCTTGTACTCACACTCGTTACACATTCATCGTATTGGTGCCTGTCTTGATCTTACATCTATTTTTTTAGCCTGTTGGGACTCCTTGCGTTTGGTTCGGCGCTTGTCGCCTGCATCCTGTACTTCATCGAGATGATGAACGAGGTGTCGCCGTTTACCTACCGCTACGGCATCCACGGCTTCATGGACTTCTTTTTGGCCACCGGCACCATCATGTTTGCCTTCGGAGGAGCTTCCACCTTCCCTACCATCCAGAACGATATGGTGGACAAGACCAAGTTTGGAAAGAGTCTGCAATATGGATTTATCGGTAAATTTTCATTGACAACTTCTTGACAAGTTCCTAGTTTGACATCGTTAGTCATAACTCTATGTCGTTAGTCCAGTTTACCTACTGTACTTATGTGTTGCCATATAAGACATTACGTTTTAGCTAGTCCATAGTTTTGCAGAACTTGATATGTTTGAATAAGAATAATTTGGTTTAATGTACATTTTTGCCACCTCTAGCTGTCCTGATCCTGTACCTATTGGTGGGTATCGGCGGCTATGCGGTGTTCGGCGAGCGCGTGCTGCCCAACGTGGCGCTATCCATGGCGGCCACCCCCCTGACCCTGGCAGCCAACATACTCATGGCCATCCACCTCCTCTCCGCCTTCATCATCATCATTAACCCCGTTTGCCAGGAGGTAGAGGAGCTCTACAAAGTGCCTAGAGGTAAGTTGAAACAAAAAACGTGAGTTGTGGTACATTCTAGAATAGAATAAGACACATTTTTTAAATATGGCGTAAATTAAGGTTGGTAAAGTGAGTTAACTTAGCTAATAATATTTTCTGCAACTTATTCTCCGGAGATAAATTGGGAGAGAATTAGAATAATTTTAGTAGGTACTTCCCCGGCACTCATATCTGGTTATTCACAGATTCCACGGGCTGGCGCATGGCGGTGCGTGTGTCCATCATGCTGGGGATCCTGTTCATCGGTGAGAGCATCCCGCGATTCTACACCCTGCTGGCGCTCATCGGCGCCACCACCATCGCGCTGCTCACCTACATCCTGCCTTCCGTCTGCTACTTGAAGCTCATCGACCAGCCCGTGCCGGAGGGACAGGCACCCATGTGAGTACTCGCGTTTTTAAGTTTTGTGAAATAACACTATTGACGCCAAATGAGAAATCTTTCAAGATACATAGACATAGAAGCGATGTTTAGACACACACACAAACTGGAAAATATACTGTATACAATTTTTTTAAATAAAAAAATTCAATACGCTTCCGTCGGATATAAAAAATCACCAACTGTGCATATATGGATATAAACAATCACGTCACGTTACACACTTCACTACACATCTAGATTAAACATCCCAACGTCTCTGTTAAAAATACACTCTACAACCCGAATTAATAAAAATGAAGACAAATATAATATATCTATAAAGCTAAAACAATTTTTAATAAGAAAATGCTATTTATTACAGTACAAACGAATACTTAAACGACTAATTCTAAATGTTAATATATCCTAATAAGTATTAGATAACACTAGCTTCTGCCCACGACTTCGTCCGCGTCAAATTTTTGCTCCCCTGACCCTTCCCGTCGCATCGAATTGCCTGCCAGTATTTGTCCATTTTGCGTTGCCTTTTGATCGTAGCATGATGTTATATAGCCTAAAAAATATTCTTGTGTTGGGTTCCCTATTTATTAATTGAGGCTGGCTGGAATTGGCTAATCCTCCATTAATAAAATAAATCCTCAATTAATAAAAAGGGTACCCAACACAAAAATAATTTTTCAATTCGGACCAGTAGTTCCTGAGATTAGCGCGTTCAATCAAACAAACAAACTCTTCAGCTTTATAATATTAGTATAGATTTTAAGATTTAGTCCAGATGACTGATTAGGTAAGTTTTCAAAGCTTCCTCTTTCCGATCATGTTGCTGTATCCTACAGTGTGCATAATGACCTCGTAAAATTTTATGTTACCACATGTAAATGTAAACATTGAGGAATGCAAATAAAATATTGAGTATTGTCTCGAATAACCTACAACAAAATGAAGGTCGGAAAACTTTAGAAGTGTTTAAGCATAATGGTAGTCTAAAAAACAACAAATGATTGTAAAATTCCGAGGAGTGACGCTGTTAACTATTACTTAATAGACCCTATTTATTCATCATCGTTTAGTCTTTTATCACATTTCTAATTGACGAACAAAGCTATTTGATTTGTAACAATCATTAAATGCAAGTTAATGTTAGTATTATCCTAATGAGAAAGAAGATGACGATCTTTTATCATTAGGTATACCTAATGCAGGACAAGTACTGGCCCCGTGGTAACGGCCGCAACTTACGTAGGTCGTGGTTTCGAACCCAAGCGGGCATTTTACTTTGTGTAAATAATTTCATCACCACTGCTCTCAAAACGGTGATGGTAAACATCGTGAGGAAACTGTACACTCGGCGGTTTTTCTGGGCATAACAGTAGACGCTAAACTTCAGTGGGGATCACATATATCAAGCCTAGCGGGAAGGCTCAGTTCGGCCGCCTACGCCGTAAGGAAAGTTAGACAGTACACGGACGTTGATACAGCTCGATTAGTCTATTTTAGTTATTTTCATAGCATAATGTCCTACGGCATTCTGCTGTGGGGCAAAGCCGCGGACATTCAGAATATTTTTGTTCTTCAAAAACGAGCTGTTCGAGCGATTTACCAACTAGGTGCTAGAGTTTCTCTGAGAGATTTGTTTAAAGATATTGTTATTCTTACGGTGGCATCACAATTCATCTTCGCCAACATCTTATATATTAGGCAAAATATACACTTGTACACTAAAAATAGTGATATTCATAATATTAACACTAGAAGTAGGGATAAACTACGTGCTTCGTTTCACCGGCTTCATAAGGTTCATAATTCTTTTGTTGGTCTTGGTATTACCTTTTATAACAAGCTTCCCTCTGCTTTGCTAGATTTGCAGTTTAATGAGTTTAAAGCTAAAGTAAAATCCAACCTTTGTTCAAAGGCATACTATTCTATCAACGACTACAATAGTTGGTCGCTGTGATCAACTCAAGACAATGTTTATGTTCTTTCAATCCAGAATTGGTCTTCCTACCGACGGTTTATATGGGTAGTTCATATAATTTTTTTTTTTTTTTTGTTTCTATTTAACTGCTTTTGTCAGTTTATTTTTATTTTCTTTTCATTTCATTTATTGTGTATAAGTATCATTTGCATCGTATATGTAAGCGGGCACGCCCTTTATGCCTAGAGGCTTTATTAAGGTTTTAAGTTCTGTTTACGATTTTGTTTTATTATTATTTCAGCTTGAGTTTAGTTTTCAATGTTTTGTTGGTATATTGGCGTGTGCTAGCTGACATATGGCGAATAATGTATGTTTTGTTTTATAATATTGGTAACTTACACAATACTGTATAGAATCAAGTTCTTCTAACTTAACAGACAGCTGTGCTGCTGGGGAGTTTGTTCCGCCACTTCTTCTTCCCAGCTAAAGCACTAGGAAGTGTCGAAGGGCGGGCGTTTTGGGGGGACTGTCTCATGTAACTTTGACGTTCAAAAAGTGCTGACTCTCAGCCTAGTTTGAATAAATGACTTTTGATTTTTTGAATTTTGCATGTCTTAGAACCAAAAATTCGAAGACATGTGTCATCTACCAACCCGGCCTGGGCCCGCGTGGTGGGCTACGGCCCCCTCCCTCTCACCGAGAGGAGGCCTGTGTCCCAGCAGTGGGAACATTATAGGCTGCTGATGATGATGATACCTAATGCAACTACGTTCTTGTTAATGTATTTATTTAGGATCTCCAACAAAATATGTACACAATACATCATACTAATATTTATAAATGTGAATTTATGTTTGTTTGTTACGCTTTCACGCGAAAACTACTTAACCGATCATCATGAAACTTTGTACATGTATTCTTGGAGGTATTAGAAGTATATTTATTGCTAATTTTAACATGAGCGAAGCTGCGGGCCAATGTTAGTTGACACATAAATAAAGGGTAACATCAGGTATTAAGTAGGTGTACTCCTTCACTTATAGGAGACCACAGTATACACAATAAGTTAACAACTAAGCTAACAAAGTTAAATATATAATTAAAGCTATACGTAATCCACTGGTCTTTCTGAAAGCACAAATTAGGTAAATTAAATTTTAATCCCATCATAAACGATATCGCTGATTTACAATATACAGACGCCCGTTGAATCCTTGGCTTAAATTCTGTTTTTTTTTAAATATATTATGAGTTACTTACTGGCTTCAGCTCGCGACTTCGTCCGCGTCAGAATTCTTGCTCCCCCGGCCCATCCCGTCACATCGAATGGCCTGACCGTGCGAGCTCTTCGTATTCGTGACTTTTGTCTTTTAGCTCGGCTCCTTAGCGTCCTAGCGTGATGTTATGTAGTCAATAGCCTTCCTCGATAAATGGAATATCTAACACTGAACGATTTTTCCAATTCGATCCAACAAAAGCACGTTCAACCAAACCTTTATATTATTAAGTTTGGATGTCAATTAAAAAAGTTATAGTGAGCCAACCTTAAAAGATTGGCATATGCTATCGCAGACTTTTTTTAAAAGTTTTTAAGAGGTACAATTCCGTCATACATACCTAATAGGGAAGATGCAAATATAATATTTATGAAAATTTTATGATTAAAATGTTAAAAAAGTATAAAAGAAGGGCCACTGCAATGTTTTTATGTTACATAATGTTCATTTTTAACAATAATTACGAGTTAAAAATGACTTGAAACAAAACGTATTTCAAAACACCAATCAGCGTTTATAACAAGAGTGACGTCACCTCACTCCTGTTATGACAACTTATTGAGGCTATGGATGTACTTAAAAGTTAATATTATTTTATGGGAATATTAATTGCATTTTTATTGTAAAAAAAGGAAGGTAGGTTTATAAAAGCAGATTCCAGGAATTTACTAAGAGTTATTTTTCAGAAAAAGTTTTCCTCCACCCATTTTAAACTTTAATCCAATTTTTGACGTCATTCTCCAACTATAAATGTAATACATGTTATAGACAAGTTTGTAAGTATTAGGTAGGTTACTAACGTGTTTTCACGTACAAGCAGATTTACTAAACATATAACAAGTATATTCGCGGACTTACGTCAAAGTGATCTTCACAGTTCACAGCATCGAATAATGCAAAAAGGAAAGAAAGCTATGCAATGAAGAATGAATGATGCATGATGATGATGTGATGTATTGTGGATTGCAATAAAGTTTTGAGAATTGAAATGGTGTTTGGAGAAAACTGAAATTTCTTTTCGCAGCTTGAAACCAACTTTTTCTCAGTTTTGGGTCTCAAGGTCCAGTCAAAAACAATTTATTTGGAAACTTTGTTTAAGTATACACGGACCCACTGGCTGGATTATTAGTGGTATTGTTATGATCACCTGATGTTGACGGATAGTCCATTTTAAACTTTTCAAAAAAAACTATCTCAAAAGTCGAAAAAATATGCAAAAGTATGAAAGCCGACCAACAAATACAACCAGTGACAGACAAGAATGACGTCATCGGAACTATAGGTCCGTTTTCGCGGGAAAATTTAAACTGTCAATTTAAAACCTCATTTTTTCCGATAAATTACAATATTTTAATTTTTTTATATATTTGTGGTCTATTCTACATGGAATTCTTTAAAGTGAAAACAAAAATAAAAATATTGCATGTTGCCTATTGTTACGTTACTGTAACTGTTTACACAGCGCACGCAACGAAATCTCTCAAAAGGAAAAAAAATCCCCCTTTTTGCGAATTGCTGCTCCGCTCCTATTGGTTGCAGCGTAAAGATATCCTATAGCCTTTTTTTTCCGGATGGGAAATCTTCTCCCGCTCTGGGCGGAGCGGGCATGTTAGACTTTTACTGACTAAAACCCACCCGTGTTCCTTCAGCTACCCATATGCCAGGGCCACGGTATCTCGTTTGAACAATCTCGCGACCCTGGCAGGATCCTATAGCCTTCCTCGATAAATGAGCGACCCAACACTACAAGATTTTTTCCTGAGATTATCACGTTCAACCTGACAAACAAACAAAAAAATAAACTCTTTAGCTTTATAGGTCGCTAATCAACTATTTGGCCGTGTCTTGCCTTCTGTTTTGCCTTCACCAGCAGCTGGCTTCGCTCTGGCTTACGTTTGGCCGGGTTCGTCACCGATCAACTAATACTATACCGAGCATCTGTAACCAATTTGTTTGTTGCTTCCAGTGAGGCGCCCGGCTGGACGAAGATAGTTTGCTACCAGGTGGTGGCGCTGGGTATCGTTGGCTGCATCGCGGGTTCCATCAGCGCTATCGGAGCCATCTTCAGCACCTCCATGGCTGTGCCCTGCTACTTGTGATTGGACACAAAATTTACTAGCTCTGAGACCTGCGTTAACAAACTATTATCTACGTCAATCTCAGGATTTCTCTCATTTGTGACTTTATTAAAACGTCTTCTGTTTTCTAACAACATCTTTAAGTACTTCTTGAAGTCATTCGTTTCTTATATCTGGCTAATGAGTCGTATATTTAGCAGGTGCGATTGTGTCCACTCACAACACCGTTTAGCGATATTTTAGAACATGTGAAGGTCATTTTCGAACTTATGCGATCCGACCATAAGTGTAACACATAGATTTTATATTTTAGTAACAATAACATTGAAATGTGACATAGATAATAAATAACCACATTGATAGATAATATGTTTTCTTATATCAGATTGTCAGTTAGTTTAAACGTGTGTAGGTAATATTTAAGCCATACTTATGCCATAGATTTTAAGGAATTTGTTTAAATGCATTTGCTCAATAATGCAATTCTTCCACGTTCTTTTTTATACGTGAATTATTATTCTCACTTAAGTCAAGATTTTATTAAATGTAGTCTAATTCATTTTCTGTTATGCTTATAATTATATTTCTGATAAATACGCAAATTACTCAGTCCTTTCATCGAATCACATTCCCGTGCGTATAAAGAGCCGCACGCATTCGTACCGATACGCATTTATTGACTCTGCGCACCAATTGTTGAGCAAGAGCGTTTCTACATAGGTTACAGCTACGCTCGTAAGTGTTGTATGGAAACCACAGCTTACAATAACATGTATTGATTTAGTTACCTGTACCTCTCAGAACTCTTCCTCGCCTTGTTACGCTTCAGGATGCATCAAATTGCCATAGTCCAAATAAACAGTTTAAGTTAATTTTAACAAGTGGTTTTATTTGTTAATTACCGTCCCAAGGTTAGAGAGCGCTGTTGGTGATCGTACTGTATCAGTTGCTATCTCAGTTAGTTTGATAACTACAATACGTAATTGTTTACGTCCGAGCGAGATGTATCACGCATTACTATGAAGTAAAATGATGATTTTCTTTCAGCATGTAATAAAAACAAAAGTTTTCATGGCTGTACTTCCAAGAAAATTGTGTATTAAGGTTCCTGCGTTATTAATACGGTTTCGAGTTTATCTCAGAAAAGCTGTATAGTGTTGGAATAAAGGACGACTTACGAACACTTACGTCTTTAGAATAATTAACCTACAGGTTAATTCTGTAATCAGTAGGGATGACTTTCATTTGGACAGTTCAATAACATTCATAGAGTTATTACAGTTGTTGAACAGACAAACTTTTTGAACATATGAATGATTAGCTTAGCTTTCATACTGGATGTATGTTTGTTACTTTTTCACGCAAAAGCTACCGATATAACCTGGATTAACACATAGGGTACTTTTTATCCCGGCAGTACATTCCCGCAGGATGTTTTTCGAACTCCACGCGGGCGAAGCTGCTGGCAAAAGCTAGTAGGTATTTAAATAAATTAGTAATATCCTTCTAAATAATACAGATTCTGATTAACAGTGTGTATCGCTATTGAGTGCCGACTGGAACTGGCTCTTGCTCGCAGCTTCGCCTGCGTGGATGTCGGAAATTTTGTATTTTTAGTTTCCAGCCATATGCCTAAATAAGACAATTAACGATGTTTGCTTTGATAATAAAGGACTTTCCACACAACCTCACCCCCTTTTCTAGCTCTTCGGGAGTAGAATGATCAAAAACGCTGAAATACGTATAAATTAATATGTGGGTAATCCCTTAATATGTAAAGCCTTATAATAAAATTTGAAGAACACGGTTTGAAACTGACGGACTTTCATACAAATCTCCACCCCCTATTTCAACCCTTTACAGGCATGGTTTCCATAAATCCTTCTTATCAGACGACTCCTACTCACAACCTACGCCTGTGCCAAAATGCATCTTCGTAGGTTCAGTAGTTTTTGAGATATCATGATAATTTCTTCACTCGGCTTGTCTTGGCTACATTTTCCAAGATGTTTGCCAACCAATACACCGACCAGTACATACCTACTATGTGATATCAAATATACAGAGATGTGTTTACACCGCGACCCCCAGCAGGGTGTCGTCATACTGAGAGATAACACTTATCTCCCGTGGACGACACATTGTCAAAGACATCTGTGTCACTCGTCACCGGGATGTGCATACTGTATGCGACGCTACTTAATTAAGGTACTTGGCTCAAGTAATTGCATCTTGTAAACCGGTGGATTTAACTATTAAACTTCATTTAAATTTAACAATTAACGCTTCATTAAAAATAAACCTGGTCTGGATTTCGAAATGCAAGTGACATTGGAACAACCTAATCTCCCATATTATTAATTTACTCTTTGCTAATATGACTTAATTCTTTCGTTAGAAAAATGTGTTCAAAAGTTCCGTCCAAAACCTAATCAACCTCATATTTTAGTTACACATTCTTGAACTGTGTAAAATTACAGTTGGTAATTAAACATTATTAAGTGCGAGGTCCAGAAGTGTCAACATCCCCAAATGATCAGAAAAATGGAGATATTTATCTAAGACAGTTTGTGCTGCCTAATGGTACTACTTTTGAGTGCAGTCGCATTGACAACAAAGTTGAAGCGTGCAGTAGGTTCACTATGACCACTTCATAAATAAAGAGCCACCATATTGTCCTGTGGCCTAGGGCCACACACCCAAGCGACGCGCGTCTTGCGACAGTGACTATTGACGAAGCAAATGAAAGAAATGGTTTAGAGCATGCCACGAGGCACCGCGACGCAACTGGCACAGCGACGAAGAGACGGAAACAAACGGCACGCGCGCGGGCATTTGATGCAGGTAGCGTCGCAAGTCGCATCGCTTGAGATTTGTTTTTACGAGTATTTTTCTGATCATTCTTGGAACTTGACGCCTGACTGGGCTATCCTGTGCATCTTTAATAAATTATCGCGTCTAGTTAGGGTATTCAACTCACGCTAGGGGTACCCCCTGTGAGGTACTTCGGCTTAGAGGGTCGCTGGGGAAAAGCAGTAAGCGACAACCTGGATCGGATCGTACCAAAGCACGTTGCCCTGAAAGAGGCCTTGAATACAATCTTGACCTGCTGCGACAGTGACAGAATGTAGGCGCTTAAAACTCAAATATTATGTAATTTCCTTGACGCAAATGTTCAGAGTTGTTAGTAAGACTTCTGTCGTGCCTGTGGTGTGGCGAAGTCGACGATATGTGAACTGCGCGCGCATCGCCCCGCACTCCCGCACCATTAGCCGAACTGCGCGTACGCACAACGTCTTCCCTCCAAATCGACTTAGGTAAGCTTATTATTACAACATTTTAAAGGAAATATTTATTTTTCAATCATGTAAGGATAAGAGAAGAATATCTCTGTTTCTGTTTCTTTTTTTATCAAAGTGTTATTGCTCTCATTTCATCAGACACAGATTTGCTACCGCCGGGGTGGGATGGTTGAGGATTTACTAGATCCTGTTTATTAAAACATACTTTTTTAATTTTTTATTCACTAATCTCCTTCATTTTGTCCCGTTCTATGACATCCTTCGTATCATGCATTCGTACTTAATAATCACCCTTTACCGATGCGATTCTACCTAGAGCGACGGCGGAAACCTATCTGTGTCACATTCGCAGACTACGGGATTCAGTTGTACCCCCCGGGCTAGTGATGATAATAATAAAAATGTGTTTGTGATTCCAGGAAACTACTAAGAGGATGGTGGTGTGCAGCGTATCCCGAGTGACGTCACGACTGACCCGCAGCGGTCTCGCCGCGCAGTGCTGCGGCCGCGCACTCTACAGCACACAACAAAAAGGTAACTTACCTCCCAATAACCACTTATGTGTCATGTATTCTGCCTGTAATGACGGCAACAGCTGTGGTTCAACAACCTAACAGAAAGTTTTCAAAGAACGATGATCCATTTTAGTCTGCTGAGCTGTTGAACGTTTTGCGAAGCGTTTATTTTGTTTAAAACTAAGCACTTCTGTACCTACATATTCTGGATTCTCTATCAAGAGTTCATTAAGTTTAGAGCCGTAGGTATCTGCTGATAACGATGCTGTTAATTTATCAACAAATTGTTTGGAGTGTTGCTTAATGATATTGACCTTCACGTTGTGTCAATGGGCCAAGGGCCTCATGAGACAATGCTCTTTTCAGGATAAATTACCTACCTAGATATCTTAAAAAAACATGTCCAGGGTTCTGAAAGACCCTGCTGAAACTCTGTCTGATAGACGAAGCTGTCTGGTAAAGAAGGATTTTTGACTTATACACACGTTTTATTTCTGAGATGATGGAGCATGTAAGATGAGGATTTAAGAGCACGACCTCACTTTACAACTGATTGTCCGCTCATTCAAAAAGTTCCAATAAATAGTTAATAAGCATATGTTATCAGCTGAGTGGAGGAGATTACGCAACGTCGCCTTGGCACTGTCTCACCCTATTCTGTCTCTTGTAAATATGCGGCACGTTGCGAAACTATTACTGAACAGAGCCCTGTCGTTACAGTACCACTGCTCACAATATTACGTAATACTTACTCTAAAAGTATTCACACAATAGTCAAAAGTACTGACGACGATATTTATTTGATAATTAGTTATAGGTAATATAGATAAAAGCTTCAAGCGCCCTGGCGAATGTACATTGTTTGTTTTAATTAATGGTTTCATATGATAAGCGAATGTCCGATTGACGTTTTACAAGTAAGTGATTAGAGAAAGCTGGCTAATGGCAACGTAGTCATACAAGATGCCAAGTTAATTAATCAGATGTTTATTGATGATCACACTAAAATATTCAATGTTAGTATTGAACTCTTACTCATCGCCTGTACTGAAAGTTATCTGAACTGCGTGACGTGTGACGCGTGACGCGTGACACAGTTCCGATCACAATCCGACAGTTTTGAAGGATATTGCTGATACATTGTTTCATAGATTTGAAAAACTCCACTGCTCGGCAACATTAATAACGTTAAAATTTATTAATCTACAATTTAAATTTTAACCCTTTATAGAACGTAGGTTGGTAGGTTGTCGTGGAAATTATGTCATTTAATTTAAATAGGTTTTTCATTTGTAGATTCTTTTATATCCTATTTTGTGAATGAGAGAACATTGTAGGGCTTGAACCTGTAGACTATTTTCTATTTTATTAAGTACCTGTTGACTTACTTGTTGACAGGCCTACACTGTCCTCCCATACCTTTTTACACCGCAATTTGAAACCATTTCAAAAGCCAATTACTTTTAAAAGAGTAACCGTGGTGTTTAATGCCGAATCTTCTCCATAGAAATCAACCCATTGGAACGGTGCACCTAGCTTCTGACGTTTCATAAGTGTGCTGTACGTTTATGTGAAATAAAATATTTTGATTTGATTTGAACGTCGGTGCACTGTCGAAATGAAACCTATTGCGATCAATTAATTGTCATTGTGCGAGTATGTAATATAGTATTTTGTTGTAAGGTATCGAAAAAGGTTGAATGTTATTATTAATTTTGTTATAAGTATGTAACCTAACATAACGAATAAATCAATCGGATTTATTTTGGTTCTTTTGGCGTTCCAGGTCGGTTTTACACAAAGAAGCACGAGTGGGTGTCGGTGAGCGACAACGTGGGCACCGTGGGTATCTCCAGCTATGCACAGGTTCGTACCCCAACACCACCATCACCTGATCAAGATTCCAACGAAAAAAATGCAAGGAACAATAGTGCTATGAATGTGCTTGGCTCATTTCACTAATAAATCTCGTTGCTGCTGAGAAAACTAAAAGAGAACAAGACAAGAAAAATATTGTTCTGGGTGTTTTTCTCGATTTAAAAAAAGCCTTTGATGCCATAACTCGCAAACTACTATTAGAAATACTAGTAAACGTTGGTATCAGAGGCAATGCACTTAAATGTTCAAATCGTACCAAACACCATGCTCTCTAATGTATTGTAAAACAACTCCGTATAACATGTTTTATGCAAATCAATATTATTTTCTCATCATGTGCCTAGCCTTTTCCTAACCGTTGGGGTCGGCTTCCCATCAATGTTATTTTCTATTTCTATAAATCGAATTAAATATTCAAATCATTACAACCTAATGGAAGTTTAGGCGCATTGTTACATACGGATATCACAATTACGAGGGTCACACTGAATGTTTCTAGATTAGGCCAGTAAGAAAAGCAACCGATGCAAAATTTATTTATATTTCG
The DNA here is from genome assembly GCA_947507805.1 of Aporophyla nigra. Taxonomy (NCBI): domain Eukaryota; kingdom Metazoa; phylum Arthropoda; class Insecta; order Lepidoptera; family Noctuidae; genus Aporophyla; species Aporophyla nigra. Next base: position 1,429,648 of record OX382291.1, on the reverse strand, counting down.
AGTTAGGAACGAGAATCTGTAGATATGTAAAGAATTCATCATAAAATGTATCAGTCGCACGTCTAAATAGATTTGACTAGAATAAATTTTCGCTCAATGATTTTACGACTTTCGTTGCGGTCTCATACAGTAACAATGTTACGATAGACTTCGATTAATATTTTATGGCTAAGCCCTATCCTGTGCCACTGTTTTTTAATGGTTAAATGAGTTTAAACGTTGTCGAAACATACTCACTGATGATGGAAATAATAATTTCCTCATAATTTGACGGAAGATCAAAAATGCCGACCTTTACACTGGTGCAGCTCAATGCTTGAAACGTATGACGGAGGTGACTCGAATACTGTATATGACACGTCACAGGTGATGATATCTGGATATTTTGTTACAAACCTGAAACCAAAAGACAATCTGCGCAATGGTTGTTTCTATTTGAAGATTTGCCGCCAAAAGTAATGAAAGGCAAAAGTCACGCGAAAAATATGATTGCCTAATTCTTTGGGCGGATGGGTCATTTCGCAACATTTGCCCTAGAATATAAAAGGACTGTTACAGCAGAATGGTAGGTCAGTCATTGTTTACCAGTTGTCTTGGAAAATATAAGACAGAAGCAGGAACCCCTTCCAACACGACAACGCTTCAACTCACTCCGCCAGACGGATTATCGAATATTTATCTATCAAAGGTGTGGAGTAAGTCATTCTTCTTATAGTCCCGACCTTTTATTTATTTCCAAATATAAAAGATAAACTCAGAGGTATTCGTTTTATGGACCCTGAAGATACCGTGGCTGCGTTTGAAAAAGGCATGGAAGAGATCCCCAAAAGACTAGTTGGCATACTGCTTCAGTCAATGGTTCTATCACATGCGACGGTGCTTAGAAAGGAACGGATACTACTTGAGAAAGTAATAAAAATAATAACAAGCGTATACATAATTCCGTTTTATATTTTCTAAAAACTTTTAGTGTGACTCACGATATATTCCTCTCAGGTGATGTAAAGAAGATCTCTAGCCAAGGTACTCCCTTAAAAGTTGTACTTAGAGGGAATAAAAATTGATGTACGAGGACTATCGCTTTTAACTAGGATTGCGAGTCCCATTCGAACTCTCATAACATCGGTAAGAAGTGAGTGCAGGTTCCTGGCGTACCTATCTAACGTATAACATTCACATAAATAAGATAACGTCGCCACAGTTTGTAGTCGACCCATTCTATAGCGAATACAATTCAAGTAGATAGTTGTTTAATCCTAAGTTCCTAACTAATATTATAAATGCGAAAATCAGTTTGTTGGTTTCACGTGGGTTTATTTCATGCTAAAACGGTTAAACGGGTTTGGATGAATTTTGGCACACGTATAGACCTGGGTGAGGACAAAACCTTAAGTAATTTTTGTTCTGAACGGTAGACGAAGTTGCAGGCAACCATTTCATTCATTTCATTTCATTTATTCCTGAACAATTTGAACAACCGCTTGTTCTAAATATTCATGCATGTGAGAATCAGTCGCCGCACCTTAGCGATCCAAAGTTACAGCATTTCAAAGATATATAAATAATTTAAAACAAAAAGAACGCCGCGCCAAAATTGTGAGATAATTTTTGACCTTCAACCTCCGAAAACTTGTCTGCTGCAGAGAATTGAGGGGAATGTATCTATATATATAAAATTCAAAGTCCTGAGTGACTGACTGACTGACTGAATGATATACCAACGCGCAGCCTAAACCGCTGGTCCTAGAGACATGAAATTGGGAGGGTGTGTTCTTTGTGAAGAGTAGGTATCCTCTAAGAAAGGGTTTTTTTTAATCTTAGGTGAAATGTGGTTTGAATTTTCTGTGAAACTTTTTATTCTCTGGGTCGATTGACACGCGGACGAAGTCGCAGGCAGAAGCTAGTTTATGATAATCGAGTAAATGAACATCACACCACCATTTCATGTAAAGTAAAGGTAAAAGTTATCAGATCCAATGCAGAGCCAAGCCCCTAACTTTACAAAGCCTAACTCTGCAAACGTTACTTCTTGGCCAAAACTTCTTTGGGCTTGATAAGAAGAACTTATTACACTGTTCACTGGTCTGTATTGTTGTGTGTACGTAGTATCATGCAGTTCATTGGAACAGCCAACTCATACATCTTGACAAATGTGAAAGGTCCATAGAGCTAGTCGTTGTACTGTCAGGTCTTGGCTGTACCTTGGATTTGATAACTTTTTAATCATTACCCAATGCGGCCATTGGGTAATGATAAAACCAGCAGTTTTTACCTTGATTGTATAAGTGTGACCTGTGAAGATTTTTTACAACCCTGATATGCTTTATTTATTTTTGAGATAGGTATTTTGTTTATCCACTCCAAAAAACCCCCTTTCGCGAGTACGCGATCATCGCGTTCATAAGGCGCTCATTAGTTCGGAAAACCGGAAGAGGCCCTCTGCTTGTGCGACCACGCTTATGAACGCACCGGTCACATGCTCGCGCGGCATTCGCTTTGATGAGGATACGGCCTTGAGCCTAGCTGCCAATCGGAAAATTAAAGGAGTTGGCATTTGGAGGTGAACATTTTCCTGCATTTTGGATTCGATGACATATTTCATTGACTTATATTTTTTGTAATTAAGTATGTAACGAATATATTATCTAAAATATTGTAAAACATTTTTAAAAGAATAATGGTGGAGTTTTATGCCCATTCTTCTCCATACAAAGTCAACCATTTATTTCAAATAGGCTCTTAAAAGACACTTCTGAACGTCATTAACATTAAAATAGAATTGATTCTAGTCGCCCCTTCCAAAAGTTTCGTACCGATAAAGATTTTTTAAATCCTTTACCGGTAATATCTGTGCTACAAAGGGCGGTACTCTCATGAGCTGTGCAAGATTCGCGGTGCCTTGTCGCCGTGGTCTGAGACTACCATAGATATAGTTATCCATATCTGTGGTTAGTATCACATTTCAGCAAAGAACTTATATCCACAGTTCAGCCATTTAGGTACAGTCCTACTAACTTATCTGTGAAATGGTGAAAATTGGAACTACGGCCCTCATGTTGAAATGTCATTCGATTGTCAGTGTCTACTACATTCGGGTTCTTTGGTTGTTTTGTCGTGATATTGCTGAATTTATAATGTTAATAATGCCGAAAGCTATTAAAAGTGATGCTCGAAACATTATTCTAAAGGTTAAAACCTTTTTTGAAGAAGAAGCTCGGGCGAGGTCTCCGATTATTCCATTTAATCAAATATACAAACGAATTTCAGCAGCGACAGGTTAGTGTTGTCAACTTTCTTGTTATAAATTACCCGATACTTAACTAATTATTTAAGTCCACGAAATATTTGTTTCTATTCTTGCTGCAAGTTAGTGTAACGGTAACGTACATCTATTAGGTAACCTCCTAAGTGAGTGAGCCAACTAACCTGCCAGATTTCAAATTTCTACTAACATTTATTTTACTATCTTATATTTCAGGTGTGAGTCAAGGACTAATTTCAAAAATAGTTAAGGAAGGGCACGCACCAGAAGAAACTGGTACAAAAATTCGGACACCAGGCAAGGAGAGAAAACGTAAAAGTGGATTTGTGCATGTTGATGATTTTGACATGGGAGTTATACGGAGGAAAGTACATGAATTTTATTCTGCTAAATAAGAGGTCCCTACTGTTAAAAAGCTTCTAGAGGTCTTAGAGACAGATATAAATTACACAGGACAGCGAGAGAGTCTGCGAAAGCTGCTTTAAAAGGTGGGATTTCGTTTTAAAAAATCTCAATCCTATCGGAAGGTTCTTGTGGAGCGTAATGAAATATCAGCTTGGAGAGCTAAGTACTTGCATGCAGTGGATAAAAATAATAAATCTCCCCAGCCCCGGCCAATAATTTATTTAGATTAGACCTATATTCACTCTTCGCATACATCGGGTAAATGTTGGCAAGGTGAGAGTCGACGAGGGACTCCGTATTGGAGCCTGTATCGAAAGGGCAAAGATATATTATTGTAAATATAGGAGGAGATACTGGATTTGTTACAAATGCACTACTTGTGTTTAAATCAAACACAAAAAGTGGTGATTATCATGACGAGATGAATAGTACCAACTTTAAAAAGTGGTTTATTGAAAAACTGGTACCTAACTTACGAGAGCCATCCATAATAGTGATGGATATGCTCCTTATCACCGTATTTGTGTGAATGAAGTCCCAAATACGAATTCCTTAAAAAAAGATATGCAATTATGATTGACCCAAAATAAAATTGACAACGGAGAGAATTTGACTAAACCTCAGCTTTTAGAAATAATTAAGAGAAACAACCCAGAACCTGTATATGAGATTGAAAAAAAATTAGAAGTCTACAGACACAAATGCTTATATTTACCACCTTATCACTGTGATCTCAATCCCATTGAACTCATATGGAGCACAATGAAAAGAAAAGTTGCAGATGTAAATATTGAGCACAAAAATGCTGAAATTCCCCGCCTAGTTCGAGAAGCTTTTGACGCTATTACCGTTCATGAGTGGGCACAGCATTGTAAACACGTTCGCGGGTTAGAAGGAGAGTACTTAAACATGATTTGTATTTAGATAAACCTTTTATTATAGAAGTGGTAAGTGACACTGAAACCGAAAGCGATAGTGATAATGATGATAGTGGTACGTACCAAATTAATTGAAATCATCAGGACGTCCCTTCACTCTAATTCCTATATTAAGTCTGTTTCTTGTAGTAAAAAAACCCTAAAGCCCTGGATTACTACCGGTGCATTAAAATGTATTAAACTTAGAAACAAAATGCAGCGACAGACCAGAATTGATACATATAACTTAATTTTAATAATAACATATAAACGCTTTCGCAATTTCTGCTCCAATTTAATCAGAAAACTAAAACGCCAGTACTACAAAAAACAAATAGTAGATTCAAGTAAGAATCCAAGACATCTATGGTCAACGATAAATGAAATTACCCACTTTAAAACACCTAAAACTTCAAACACACATCTTCTTAAAATTACACCACAGCCACTAGACTCCTTAAACCGCATCAATTCGTTTTTCATAACCATAGGCCAATCTCTAGCTGAATGTATAACAGCCCAAACTGGTCTACCAGCCATTCCTTGCTGTAACCCAAACTCCTGGACATCCTCTTTCTTCTTAACCGAGACCGAGCCACAAGAAGTAGATAGGGTCCTCATGGGCCTGGACTCTGATAGCGCGCCTGGTTGGGATGGTATACCTATCAAATTCCTTAAACTAGGGAGAGATTATGTGGTTCCTCTCATTGCGCAGTTAGCCAACCTCTGTTTTAAAACAGGAATTTTCCCTGGTGTCCTCAAACGTTCCGTAGTAACTCCTGTGCATAAGGGAGGGGACTTGAGTGACGTCAACAACTATCGACCCATATCTGTGCTACCATCAATCTCAAAAATTTTGGAAAAAATAATTAACAGAAAATTAATAAGTTACCTAGAAAAGTATAACATCATTTCGGCCTCACAATTTGGTTTCAGGCGAGGTCTTTCAACACAAGATGCTGTTACGGCACTGACATCCGAAATCGTAGATAAGGTAGATAAGGGTAAAAAATGCCTAACAGTATTCTTAGACCTTAAAAAAGCATTCGACACCGTTTCGATTCCAATCCTTTTGCGCAGGCTTGAAAATATAGGTATAAGAGGTACAGCACTTTCTCTGTTTGAAAGCTACCTAAAGGATAGGAAACAAAAAGTCAAAATTGATAATTTATATAGCGCTGAAGACGACGTCTTTTATGGAGTCCCGCAGGGAAGTGTGTTAGGCCCGCCCCTGTTTTTAATCTACATAAACAGTTTATGCAACCTGCAAAGTAATGGTGGTAGGATTTTCTGTTATGCAGATGACACTGCGGTTGTTTTTTCAGGGGACTCTTGGTCTGAGGTACAAACTGCTGCTGAATTGGGCCTTACAGAAATTGCCAGTTGGCTCAAAAATAACCTCTTAACTCTAAATACTGCAAAAAGCAATTTCATCTGCTTTTCTCCAAGCCAAAGGTCTCAACCTGGACCTGATTTTAGAGTAAGGATACACATGAGTGGAAATAACTGTGGCTTAAATTGTGATTGCCAGTACATCCAACAAGTCAGCTCCACAAAATATCTGGGAATAATCATTGACCAAAGATTGTCGTGGTACTCGCATATTGAGATACTTATGGCAAGAGTTAGGAAGTTTATCTGGATTTTCAAAACCTTACGTCACCTGATGTCTGCAAAGCTTCTAAATAAGATCTACATTGCCCTGACACAATCAGTACTAACGTATTGCATTGCGGTATGGGGTGGAACTTCAAAAATGAAATTCCTCGATCTTGAAAGAGCTCAGCGAGCGGTCATTAAGGTTATGTATTTTAAACCTTTTAGGTTTCCCACCACCACTCTCTATAGCGAAAGTAGCCTACTATCAGTCAGAAAACTATACATTCTAAATGTGACCTTGACTTTACATAAGGCCATCCCTTTTGACCCAACTACTCAAAACAGAAGACGTAAAGACATTGTAGCTCACTCCCCAGGAATCCGAACAGTTTTTGCCAAACGTCAATATGTAACACAGTCGGCCTACATATACAATAAAATTAACCTAAAATTACGCATATACCCCCTACCGTTGTACGATTGCAAGCAAGCTATAACTAAATGGCTTCACACCTTAACTTATGACGAAACGGAGGAAATTCTTGTCAGATCTGGCTAAACATACACAAACACTACACGCAAGCACACATGCACCCCAGACATACACGCACCCCCACATACTCCCACACCCATACATACACAATTACACCCACACACCACCTCACACACTCACTCCCACACCTACGCACCCTTATGCATGCACCTATATCATTTTTATTTTTATTTTCTTAAATTTTATTTTACTTTAGTTTCTTTTATTTTAATTTTGAGATTTTGCACTGTATGTGGTCTCAACATTGTTGTGTTAGATTTGTAAGGGAAGTAGCGAGACAGCCCCAACACAAGTACTTCGGTAACTTACTGGGGCTGCCTCAATTTATGTTATAAATGCAATGTTTGTAGATGCAATAAAAACATTTTATTTTTATTATTATTTATTATTATATTTACCACCTTATCACTGTGATCTCAATCCCATTGAACTCATATGGAGCACAATGAAAAGAAAAGTTGCAGATGTAAATATTGAGCACAAAAATGCTGAAATTCCCCGCCTAGTTCGAGAAGCTTTTGACGCTATTACCGTTCATGAGTGGGCACAGCATTGTAAACACGTTCGCGGGTTAGAAGGAGAGTACTTAAACATGATTTGTATTTAGATAAACCTTTTATTATAGAAGTGGTAAGTGACACTGAAACCGAAAGCGATAGTGATAATGATGATAGTGGTACGGAAATAAGCGGAGTACGGCCTCACAACCAGGATGAAGTTGTGTAAGCAGGTTCATCTAAAGATCACAATTACTATAAACCTGGTTATCAATCAATTATTGTAAAGCAATTTGTTATTACACTACACTACCACTAGGTACCTATCACTGCTAATTATAATTAGTCAAATCTGGTGTTAGGGGTGAGGTACGGTCATAACTAAATGCTAGACATCCAGGTACCTCTTGCAGGGTAGGTACTACTTAACTTCACATTAAATGAAAGTTGTGTCCCCGCCGTGGAACATTTTATCTGCTGAATTTCCACTTCATTGGATTACTTTTTAGATACAGCCATTGTTTATTGCTGAGATACTAAACTGTTAGCGTACCTACGTAACTGTAAATTATCAAATTCTTTTTATTTATTTTATCATTTTCATATAAGTATCATTGTTTTTAATTTGTAAAAACTGTAATTCTTATTAAACGATTATGTCTAATGTGAAATTTCCTTCTTGAAAACTTCCTCAATTTTGGGCACCTTATATTAATTAGCAACACTGAATCGACGGTGCCGTCCTCTTTCAGTTCACAGATAAGTTGGTAGGACTGTACTCATTAACTGTTATCATCTGTTCAATAATACTCGTGTGGCTCTTATATTAACCGATAGATCGTAATAATGAAGAATTAATAAATAAACAGTCGATGCCCAGAGTCTTTACAATTTTAAAACGTGCTAGCACAACGGATTATTAGAACAATTGTGTCGAACCTGTGTGTTTTCTACGACACAGTAAATAGCAGACCAAATGTAGTATGCGGAAATAACGGCTGTCGGATGTTCTAGATATGGCAATGGTATCGGGGTTGCAATGGACACATATTATGGGATAGAAGAAAGAAATTCTACCTTTGACACTACGATTTTGTACATTTGACATAACAGATGATCATGCTTATTAAAATTACTAAAATAGTTTGCTAACTAGTAAGTTATTACATTGGTTAACTAAACGATAATTTAAAAATAATATTGTACTGAATTTAACTACGTGAATTTAACACGTCAGGTTTTTACTATATGAATACGTAAAAAAAGACATCGATTATTTTAGTACTTCGAAGAACGTGTGTAAAATATATTCTCTTCGGAGGCAAAGGTTGTTCGTCTTGGGTGAGCTTGAATCCCTCACTTCACCCAGTCTTCCAGTCTTAACTAACCCCCTTGGTTCACTTTGGAGTTAACTCTGAACGTAGCATGAACGAATTGAAAAGAATTCAATGATAGCGCCCGTCACATAAACAAGGTTCAGCCTAGTATTGTTCCCACAGATGGGACACAGGCTTCCTCTCGGTGAGAGACATTGAGCCGTAATTCACTAAACGGGCCCAGGGCGGTTTTGTAGATGTCACATGTTTTCGAATTTTTAGTTCTTCTTGTTCTTTGCCGGTTTAATCACGATGTTTTTCTTTCACCGTTTTGAGAACAGTAATGACGAAATAATTTAATGTAAGTAATACGCCTGTCTGTGTCCGAACCTACAACCTACAGTTCGTTAGTCGCGGTCGTTATCACTTGATCACTACTACTCCTCCGTAACATAAGCCACTGCTTTATCCCTGTGATGAATATGCCAGTAATAGTCCCTAACCATGATTTGATCGCCAGGACGCGCTGGGTGAGGTGGTGTACGTGCAGCTGCCGGAGGTGAGCAAGCACATCGCGGCCGGGGACGAGTGCGGGGCACTCGAGAGCGTGAAGGCAGCGAGCGAAGTCTACAGCCCGGTCTCCGGCACGGTGAGCACCTTGCAATCATTATTTTGGCATCATCACCATTTAGCATTTTAAAGTATTATCAGCAGCACCCTTTTTCCGTAACGCACTATTAATTAGAATGTGAATGATTATAAAGGTATTTTATTGCTAATCCATCCATTCATTTGTTAGAAAAAAAATGACAACCGACTTCCTTAAAAAAACACTACAAAGTGAAAAATAACTTTAATTTCGGAAGTCGGTGTCTTAGGATCTGCTTAAATGCAGATCCTAAGACACCGACTTCCGAAATTAAAGTTATTTTTTACTTTGTAGTGTTTTTTAAGGAAGTCGGTTGTTATTTTTTTGTATATGTTTTTATTTTTATTTTTTTAGTTATGGTATGTACCCTGCACTAATCTAATCGCGTTATTCGTTAATTTTTCGCGCAAATACTTCTTACGACTTATATGGTTTTCACATGGATCCCATTGTCAGAATGGAACCAAACTTTCGAATTAAAAAAAAATCATCCAAATCGGCTCCTCCAGTCAAAAGTTATGAGGTAACAAACATAAAAAACAAAAAATACAGTCGAATTGATAAACTCCTCCTTTTTTAACCGACTTCAAAAAAAGGAGGAGGTTATCAATTCGACTGTATCTTTTTTAAGTCAGTTAAAAATTACAGAACGCTGCGGTAAATACGCTTGTCATGGAGAAATGTAGGCAGCATATGAAACGATTTGTGAGAACCGTTCTTGCCCAACACATCGCAACACATACCATGAAACTCGATAACAGATTGGTTTGAATAGGCTTTAGGACACTCGGCGGGTCCGTGGCTTAGGCCCCCAGAGGTCGAGGCACCTGTGGCCGACGCCCCCGATTCGATTAATTAAATAAAAAAATAAAATTGTGCTTTTCACTTAGTACAGTAAATGAGAAAAGTGTTTCACCACAGTAATGAGTATTTTTTCATAGGATTAAGATTTTTAAGTCTTAATAACTTTTCTCCCATCTTTTATAGGTTTGAGCATGATGATTATCTTTCAACTTCAACCAACTCGTCACCTAACTAAACCAAACTGGTTATTAGTAACAATAAAAAGTCCGTCTTTTTGTCCACAATAAAACAATTAATTTGGAAACAATAAGCTCAAAAGGCTGCCGAACTTAAATGGGACTAGGCAGGACATGTTTGCCGGCCAAGCTGTGGGCGCAAGTATCACAGAACTGGTTTCCTGAGACAGTGAGGTGTGGTCGCGGCAGACCACGTAGGACATGGCGGGACGAGCTGGATAGGTTCTGTCAAAACTGGCACACAGTGTAAGATTTTGCAAATCTGGCCGGACAAAATTATATGTTGAAAATAAAACAGTTCTTTTGTCTTGAAATAACTAATAATTATATTTTTTGATAATTTGTGACGCTAAATCGTTATTTAATCATCAGAATCACTGCTTTTTGTACTGCCCGTTTCGTCGGTATCGTCATCGCCGTCATTATCACTATATTGTTCAGGCTCGGTGGAGTTTATAGGTGCTGTTATTAATTTAAGAACTTCTGGATGAAGAGCTGCATTCATTTTCTTTGTCTCCACTAGTTTCAGACTAGTTATTAGTGGGTCGGAAGATATAAGAAGGTTATTTAAAATATCCATGTTTGTTTGGATTCTTGAAGTTTTGCGAGAGTGTTCCAGTCGAAATTTCCGGAATTCTTTGTGCCTGGATTCTTGTGCTTCTTCCGACATTTGCCCAATAGGAAGCAAAAAATGTTATATAACCTGAGGCCCGTGTAACAATATTTTATGAACAGTTACGGGCATTGGATACCAATCATATAATGCAACATATAAGTCTGCCGTTTCATCACAATATATTTTAAATGCATCGTTGTTAATTTCATAACCACTTGTTAAGGTACGTAGAATAACATAAAACCTTTCAATTAGTCTTTGGTCTACACCCGTTATATTTGATGTAACAACCGCATTCTTAAAAAATCGTCTTGCACTGTTACCGTCATTCGTGTTACCTCCTCCCTGCTTGGGGGTGTCGAGGAGTAGACCAGTCTCTTTTCGGAAGCGATCTATTATATGTTTTTTCCTGTCTATAATACTTGTTTTTTCTTCTGGTGTTCGACATTGCCATTTCTTTAATTTTTCATCTAATCGATAACTGATATGTAAGATGCATTCCATCATTCTTATTTGAGCATGTAACGTAGATAGACCCCAGGAAAATGCCTGTTGGTCGCAATGACGTTGCCTTATCTCATCCAGTTTATTCATGTGTTTCGATGTAGCCAGACAAATGTAACATTTCTGTGTTGCTCTGTTTTTTGCCAAAATATTGCAGACTTTTCCATCCACCATAGTCTCCTCAAATTTTTGAAAAACTTGTAGCCTTTGTTCATTAATTTCAATGATAGTTGGTGTCAGTTCATTAATTTGGTTCCGCACATTTTGAAACTCTTCTAAAACTGTACTGTCGCTTTCTTTAGTGAATCTAAATCGAATGGGTCTGCAATATGACGTGGAAGACGGCTGCAGATTTTGCCAAATTACAACTTTTTTTTCGTGTTTGTTAAGTCCAAATAGCTGTAGAGGTACCATAGACGTCACTAAAACATTTGAGTCCTCATATGTGTCCTCATTAGCTTTTTGTTTGTATCGACTTTGTCCACCACTTCCAACACATCCCCACTTGAAGATCATTGTAATACCATGAACATTGATTTGCCCTTCATCGAAAAAAGACTGCAGAACTTCATTCTGTACAATGCATAACCGCTTTACAGTTAAATCCACGATGGCTTTTAACTTGATTTCAGCTAATGCTTCGTCAATTTTGCATTCGTCCTTGGGTGGATAACAAAGTTGTTTAGCTTTCTTTATTTCTTCGTATGAAGGATAAATCTTTAAACCCTTTCTAAGTGCCGATTTACGGATAGCTTGATATTTCCGAAAGCTCAATTTCGTCGCATTAATTAAAGCTAATGCTTCATCAGCAGAATATTTGGGCATCTCTGTCTTACAGTAAAAAGCTTTTTTTACTTTTGTAGCTCTCGTAGGAGATGTGACCAACTCACTCACCATAAAAACAGCATCTCTTTTACCCGATTTTCTCAATTTCGCGCTGGTGGCGTGAGTCAACTCGCTAAGTGAGGTTTTCTCAATCAATGAATTTAATTTACGTTGTTTTGTCTTAGAACTGCTTGAATTAAAATCTTTTTTTGGTCTTCCAGGTTTCTTTGTGTTCTGTTCTCCACTGGTACCGGGTACATCTTGGTTGCTAATAACTATAGTGCTCTTCAGCCACTGACTGTGTTTATTTAAGAAGTTTTTCTTGTTGCGGTGACACTGTTTCCACCGTTTATTAAAACCGATTACGAATAATACTGTAGATTGAATTTAGTCTTGAGAAACTCCAGAAGCACACATTCAGGCTTAGATCTAATCCATCCGGAAGTATTGTATGAATCTTGCAACTTTTCAACTAGTTCTTTTCGTGACATAGTCAGTTGTCTCCCTGTAAAAACGAACATAATTTTTAAAACCGCAAATGAACGCAGCTAATACTACTTTGGTTTAATCCACTAAGGATTTATTGACATACTAAAAATGTTATCATGACGTACAAATGCGTACAAAAGTTTTCGCACTCTAAGGAATAAAACTACTTAAAAAGAATTTGTAAAATGATCATCCTAACTGCACAGTTACCTACTGACGTTTAATTTTGATTATGGTAACGTAAAATATATATAAATGTATTCTACAAACCTGAAGGCATTTGCTCCATTACAAAAACAAGTAATATAAGCACGTATTTTCACAACACAAGCTTCACAATGAAGCGGTAGGCGACAACTGCAGATCCGCTCTGAGAGAAACACGTCGAAACCTGTGTTCCAGGTAAAGATAATAAAACACGTGCACGCCCTATTGTTCCTGTACTTGCATAGTCGCATCGATAAGCTAATTAGCTTTCATTACGAAGGGGTTTTACGTCCAACTTCCATTCTTGTTATATAGGTATTTTGTACGGCTAGATTTTAAAAATCTTACACTGCAGGAGGACGAGCGACATCGCGATATTTGGAAGAAGTGGAGGGAGGCCTTTGCCCAGGAGTGGGATAGTGCAGGCTAGCAAAAAAAAAGGAAGTATAAATAGATATTATGTCTGTCTCTTTCACATCACAGTCAAGTTATTGAATATTGCAATATGCAACTGATAAGAAAGTTTAGTGTGTCATCTCACAATGACGAGCGAAGGTCGAAGGAAATAATTACAATACGATTAAAATAGACTTGGCGGAAAAACATTGTTGCACGTTGAATTTCCGAATAATATTCTTAACCAAAAATCTAAACTCTAGTGCATGACTATGTGTGAATAAAAGACATGACCAGTATGGTGGTGCAGCTAAATTGAATAATGAAAGTGACAACGTTCAAATGATAAAAGGACATAAACTTGAGTGTCCAGTTGATTATGTTTAATTATTACTGTTACAAAGATAAAAAGAACATTTCACTATTTAAAAAGTTAGTTACTCTGCAGTAATTTTTAAGACTAATTATTTTAAATCAGTGTCATATTTTATTAAATTTGAGACTGATTATTAAAATGAGGTTGAATAATTCTCTTGATTCATCATCATCATCATTTCAGCCGTAAGACGTCCACTGCTGGACTTAGGCCTCCCCCAATTTGGGGGGCTTTGCCATAATCGCCACGCTTGGCAGGCGGGTTGGCGATCGCAGTATGGTGGTAAAATGCATAGAGAACGCTGCTGCCCATTCTCTAGTAAGTTCCTTAGTCGCCTTTTACGACACCCACGGGAAGAAATGGGGTGGTGTTATTCTTTACGTCCGGCACCACACGGTACATTCATTCTCTTGATTAAAGGTCATGAAAACTGGTATTCATGTACAATTTTTCTACTAGATTTTTTATTGAGATACCTACATAAATAAATAATGAAAAATAACGGAGACTCTCACTTTTCAAAACATACATCCAATATATAAGCATTTCAATGTTTTAAATATAACTATGATTTAATATTATACATATACTCACAATCTATATATATAATAACATTGTAGAAAAGTGGTGTCTGTACAATGGAAATATATATATAAAAAAAGTAGCAGGGGTTGTTATTATAACGATGCCAAACCCGAAATTGTAATAATTTTTTTTTGTCTGTTTGTCTGTGTGTTTGTGCACGCTAATATCAGAAACGGCTTATTCAATTTAGATGCGGTTTTCACATATATATTGTAGTAAGCTTCACTTAACATTTAGTGTTTATTTCATGTCAATCGGTTCATAAATAAAAAAGTTATGTCAATTTAAAGAATCACGGCGAACATTTGTTAAGGTATTCTATCAGAGTACACGCCTCGCGCCTGCGCGTCCGTGGCTATATAAAGCGCGCTGAGAGCCGCGCCGCTGCCACCCAGATCCAGCCTGTCCCTTGCTGCCCTCCCCATCAGTGATTGCCTAAGCCGAGGTTCGAACCCCTCTCGGGGTTGCCCTTAGGACTTTCGCTTTAGTTTTTAAGTATACTAAGCCCCGGCTGGAGGCCTAAAAGTTAACTTTTTAGGAATCGCCGGGCCACCATCCGTTTAAGTAGTAAGAATCTTTTCAGGATTAACTACGAGATGTCCAACAAAAAAAAAAAACGCGCCGCTGTCATACGAATTCAGTTATTCGTAGCGAACGCACGTATCCCGGAGAGTATAGGCGAATAATTGCATTCGATTATTGCGATTCACTTGAATACTGACTGTTTGCATATTTCACTTATTTATATGTTAGGGTTTGTAGGTTAGGTTCTTTTTCTTAATTTTCTTTAAAAATATTGTAAGTATTTGGTATAGGTTAGGCGGTCTTTTCCTTGATTTTTGGGTATTTACTTATCTTAATTTTTATTTAGGGTTTGCAAATAAAATTGTAAGCATTTGTTATATGTTAGGCATTTCTTTCCTTGATTTTCGGTATACTTATCTTAATTTGTATTTAGGGTTTGTATATAAATATTATAAGTATTTGGTATAGGTTAGGCATTTCTTTTCTTGATTTTCTTTATTAAGTATAAGTTCATTAGCTCAGGTTAGTAATTAATTTTTCTAGCAATTCTTTTGTTTTATAAAGTTAGTACGTTTGGTTTACACGTCTTAACACTTATTACTTAAACTGTGATAATTTTAGACTGTAATCTCTAAGTATTTATAATTTAATTGTTTACGATAGTACGTGTTTACTAAATAACTGTGTGTTAAGTAGTAAGTACTATTTTATTGTAAGAATGCCTCGAAGAAGATCCAACCTCTCCCAATGTAGCAGAAATGCTAAAAGGATGAGATTAGTTCGATCACAGGAATCTGAGGAAGGTCGTGAGGCAAGGCTCTCTGCAACTCGGGAACATCAGGCTAGGTTTCGTGCTGCAGAAACTTAACAAGCTACCCAGTAGAATTTTTAGAATCCCTCAATGCTCTTGGACTACCAGCATATAAAATAAAATTAAAAGTAGGCGTACCCATAATGCTTCTTAGAAATTTAAGCCCCCCAAAACTTTGCAATGGCACCAGGTTAAAAGTGACCAATGTACAACGAAGTCTGATAGAAGCAGAGATTTTAACAGGGTGTGGAAAAGGTGAAAGTGTTTTCGTTCCTCGGATTCCTCTCATTCCAAACAGTTTTCCATTTAGTTTTAAACGAGTCCATTTTCCAGTCAGCCTATGTTTTGCGATGACAATTAATAAAGCCCAAGGTCAGACGCTGAAAGTTGTGGGTGTAGATCTAAGTATCAGCTGTTTCTCGCACGGTCAGTTGTATGTGGCTCTGTCACGGGTTAGCAATCCTAGGAGCCTGTATGCTTTCATCCCCGATGGCCATACGTCAAATATCGTATACAGAGAAGCATTACTGTAAAGTAAATTTTTAGCTACCCAAACGACGGTATAAGTAATTCAAAATATGCTGCCCGAAATATATATATTTATTATGTTAGTACAACATTTTTCGCCTGACGGTACATTTGGTCAAAAATTGCTTTAAATTAAAATAATCGAATCGGGGGCTTCGGCCACGGGTGCCTCGACCACTGGGGGCGTAAGCCACGGACCCCACTCGGCTACTTGAGTAGCTATGCGTTGTTGAGTCAGTTAACCATTACTGATGAATGTGCACAGCTCCGCGATTGTGATTTCTGTAATTTGGGTCACGTAACCAAATTGATTAATATGTCCACTGTCCAAAACATTAATTTCATACAGAATGTATCATACATAATATTAATTATGTTGTAATACAAATTCCAGGTGACTGAGACGAACAAAGAATTAGAATCAAAGCCAGCATTGATCAACAAGTCGTGTTACGAGCAGGGATGGCTGTTCCGGGTGAAGCTGGCGAAGCCTGAGGAGCTGCAGCAGCTGATGGACCAGGCCGCCTACGACAAGTTCCTGGAGGAGCATTGACCCTCGTGCTTAGATATAAGACCGTATTTATATTGTTGATGTATTCCGTTGTTACTGATGAGCTTCGTATTCATGAGAAACAAAAGTTGACAAACAATTGCTACACAGTGTTTCACGCAACGGCAAATGTTGCTGACAACATTTGTTTCCCATGACTACAGGGCTATAGCAGATCTGATCCGTTACCCTACTAGATGTAAGATAATTATGCTATTATACGAAGACGTTTTGTCCTGAAGCCGATCAAATCCAAATGAACCTAAATTGGACTTGGTTGTTAGTAGTTCCTGGACATGAAGTGCTCTCTACTCCTGCCCTGGTGATTATTATTCTCAATTGTTTTAACAAACGCTGTGGAAATCCTACTGAAGCGCTATATATTGATGTTCTAAGTAATGTGCATGTGGGTAATGTTATCTTGTAATGTTTTGTGATAATTAAAGATTTCCTTTTGCTCGATTTTAGTTTTGTTTTCTGAGAACATCTCTAATAAATATTATTATGTAGCAGAATATTTTAGAGTCCTTTATTTTGATGTGTAACTTTTAGCAGGCTCAGCTATTATCTCACTTAAGGGTTAACGTTGGAAAACTGAGCTAACCTAAATTTCTGATACAAGGGAGTAATCATGTAAGTGCCATTAGCTTCTGCCCGCGACTTCGTCCGTGTCAAATTTTTGCTCTTCTGACCCTTCCCGTCGCGTCGAATTCCCTGCCAGTTTAAACCCGGTAGGTGGTGCTGTTATCGAGTTCTAGGAAACAGGACAACGTCTGTACGGTCAGCTAGTATTAGTATAGATTATTAAGCTAACATCTAGATACAGACTTTCACACGAGTCCCATTAACCGCAGAAGTTTAAAGCCAAGGCCTCAGGAATCATATCAAAGAGGAAACGGAAATTGGTAAAGGATATGGCACCGGTGACTGAAAAGTTCTGTGGAAATAACGATTTACCGTCATAGTAAATAACGATTTACCGTCATAGTAAATAACGATTTACCGTCATAGTATACTCGATTTAAATAAATAATAATAGTATATATACAATATACACCGTGACATTTTAGTCGTCTTACAAAAGTTGTCTAGATCTAGTACAAACCGATTTTCGGTGGAAGTTTACATGGTAATGTACATCATATTTTTTTTTTGTTTTATCATTCCCTTATTTTAGAAGTCTCTCGCGTAAACTATTCAGTTTAGAAAAAAATGATATTAGAAACCTCAATATCATTTTTGAAGACCATAAATACCCCATACGTATGGGTTTGTAGAAAAATGTTTTGTTGAGTTTCAATTCTATGTATGGGGAACCCCAAATATTATTGTTATTTTTTCTATTTTTGTGTGAAAATCTTAATGCGGTTTACAGAATACATCTACTTACCAAGTTTCAACAGCATAGTTATTATAGTTTCGGAAAAAAGTGGCTGTGACATACGGACGGACAGATAGGCAGACAGACATGACGAATCCATTAGGATTCCGTTTTTTGCCATTTGGCAACGGAACCTTAAAAAGGAACGAAACTTGGCAGGCGATTCGATGCGATGGGAAGGGTCAGGGGAGCTAGTACCTAATGAATAATATTTTTATTTTTTAGATATTCAAATGATTTTTTTTTCTTATGGATGTGTAGTAGTCATCGGATACATGAAGTGGGCTGCCGTTGTAAGACGATTTAAATGTCACGGTGTATAGTTATGTGATGCGGAGAAATGAGAAAATGTCGAAAAGATTTGAGTATGTGGACAGCAGTAACTGTTGGGAAGACCAAGGGAACGATGGATGGACTGTCTCGAAGTTGATATCATTTAGCACACAGTCCATTTATCTTTTTTTTAGATCAAATGGCCAGACAGGACAGGGCTAAAGAAACCACACGGTTGGCGACTGGGATGACGACTATTAGAGAACTGTGGAAGAAAAACACATGTTGCGCAAATAAATTGGGATAAAAGGGCATGAGAAAGATGGTTTGAACGAATTTCATAACCGTTTGCATGATCTAATGTAACGTTGACAGTTCTTCATCAGCCTATATTGTCCCCACTGCTGGGACACAGGCCTTCTCTCGGTGAGAGGCAGTGGGCCGTAATCTACCACGCGGGCCCAGTGCGGGGTGGTAGATGTCACATGTCTTCGAATTTTTGGTTCCAGGATATGCCGGTTTCCTCACGATGTTTTCCTTCACCGTTATGAGAGCAGTGGTGATGAAAATGTTTACACAAAGTAAAGCGCCTGCCTGGGCTCGAACCCACGAGCTACGACTCGTAAGTCAGGGCCGATACCACTGGGCCACGACTGCTCCCAACGTTGACAGTTGCCAAGACTGAAATAAAAAACCGTGAGTGTGTTAAAAGTAATTATTAAAACGTTCATATAAGTGCATACAATCAAAAGGTACTCTCCTATCTGGGTCTAGGCTGCCTTGAGCGCCGCGGCCCCTGATATGATTTCAATGAGTTCCCTGGTGATGACGGCCTGCCGCGTCCGGTTGAACAGCAGCGTCAGCTTCCGGATCATCTCGGCGGCGTTTTTGGTGGCGTTGTCCATGGCTGCCATGCGCGCCGACTGCTCCGACGCCGCACACTCCTTCAGCGCGTAGTACAGCAGCGCCGCCAGCGTCCATTCTGTGTAGCTCTCCAGCATGTCCTCGTCCACCTCATCAAATGCTGTCATGTTTGGCGCGTTCTGTGGATTATATTTTTTACAACATTACACTTGTAAACATTTTTAAAATTGAACACTCTGCACAATGGAGGGTTCCATAGTTGGAACGATTTATCCCAAAAACAAACATAACATTGTAGTTGAAAAACATTAGCATTGCATTTGTATTTGCTATTACAAACAAACTAAGCGCCAAAAACATATTTAGATACGTGATAAAACTACAAATTAACGGTTCCCAAACTTTTTCCTAGCTTCTTGCCAAATTTCATGATTTTAAGACCTAAGAATATGAAATTTGCCAATAACCAAGGACCCAAAATTAAAATCTGCAAGGTTGACCTAGATTGTCCTAGATTCTACATCAAGGGACCAAGTACCCTATATAGGTTTTGATTAATTTTTGTGTGTCAAAATATGTCATATAAACTTATTGCGTTGACTTAGACACTTAATTTACTTAGAGCTACGGGACGTGGGCTTACGTATTTAATATTAATTTCAACTTGAAACCTCCACTCGTTCCTGGGAAAAAGTTTCGTTGGCAATGCTTTACTGAAATGTGCTGTACTATTTAAGATTTGGTATTAATGTGAGTTACACGCGGTTCCGGCGTGATTTTCATTCGTATACACAATCATGCGGTCCGGCGCCGGCGCCGCCGGTGCGGCTTCAGCGTCATGAATATGAAGCTTAATTATATCCCCATGCGATAGT
This sequence comes from Aporophyla nigra, assembly GCA_947507805.1. Taxonomy (NCBI): domain Eukaryota; kingdom Metazoa; phylum Arthropoda; class Insecta; order Lepidoptera; family Noctuidae; genus Aporophyla; species Aporophyla nigra. The sequence continues at coordinate 1,409,605 of OX382291.1, read as the reverse complement.
TACTTTGCGTCAGTGGGGGTGCAAAGTCATTATTGCAGCTTTGAGATATAACTTGTATGCCTCTGGGATCCAGCGGAAGACATTCGTTCTTGTGGAGAGCACTTTTCTTTCTTGGAATCTCAGTTTTATCTTGTATAGCGCTCTATAATTTCTCAGCTTGTGCTGATTTTCTTGAAGTTGTCTGCTGTTGTAATCGTTTCTTACTTTTCTAAGAATGTTGATCAGTAAGTTCTGTGTGAAATGTTTCATAAATTTCATTTTGCGGGTTTTGTTTGACTTGTAAGTACAGTGTTTGTTTTTAAAGCGCATGCATCGCACCAAATTGGGTGTAATCCAGGGCATCATTATATGTTTTATTCAACTTCTGTTTAGATTATGGGTTTCTCTTGAAGTAGCCGCACCGAAGATACCTTTAAAGGCTTCATTGATATCTGGACTACAAAAGACAGGAATCTTGTGAATCTTCGTGGTCAAGATCTGATTTCAGCTTTTTTGTTGTCTGTTAAATAAATAAATAATATTAATAATAAATTTTTTGAATAACTTTTCTGATGATTTTGTTATCATTTTCCATTTCAGTTTTGATTCCAACTATTTTCAACCGACAATGTCGTAATCTGTCAACGAAGATTTGGCAACGATATCAATCACAGAGCCACAGCCTTTTACGTAAGTTTGTCGGTAAATACCAAATATAATAATAGAGCCACCAAAACCAACCACCAGGCAGTTTGCATCGTATATCTCAGGTATATGAGACCTCTTTTATTTATTTGTATGTATATTTTGTTGATATGAATTGAATCATATCCTTTGAGATTCCCTATAATAGAATCATGCCAGCATTCTGTGAGAACCATTGCATCAAATTCGATCACACCTACAGCGAAATGGTCAATTTTATTTTGCGTCCTTCTGTTTTTTATCGTCCTGACAGTGTTCCAGGTCAGTTAGTGTGTGACAGTATAATACATAGAGATTTTTTAATATTTTCATGTACTTCTATGTTATTCATGGATATAATCTAAATGTAATTTAAGATAATGAGGTATGGTAAGATTCTGTTACTCATTCTATATACCGTTGGGTCCTGCAGGGTTCAGAACTAGGTCGTATTGTTATGTGTGAAATGGATATCTAGTGGAATGGATGTGAACAAGAGTCTTATTATATAAAATAATGTGAAGGTACAATTAATAACAGAATACCTGCATGTTTGTAAAGCTTTGGAACTGGCTTCACGAAAAAGAAGGCGGTTTCTCGCTGTTTGTTAAAGTACACTTTACTTGTGTTTCCTTCTATCTCTGAATCAGTGCTGTTTAATTAACGTCTGAATTTTGATGCTTTGATAAGTTCGCTTTGCTTCAGGTACAATGCGGGACAGACACACAATTAGTGACCGTGGAAGTTTACGAGTATGGTGCTGTATATGTGCTAATTCGACGACATATATCACCCAGTGGTGTCTATGAGCTCTACTCCGATCTTAGTGGTTGTCATTAATGAGGCCATGTGGTGTATGTTTTAATCTCGCACTTGGCTATTCCCATTGTTTGATTATTGAATAGGATAATGCTTTATTCTGTCTTATGCTTCTGCTTGCATTTTTTTTTTGCTTTTTTGAGGGAAACGGAACTTTAAAGTTCAAGGATTGTTTTCCTTTTTTTCTTCTCAATCACAACGTTGACATGGCATGGCTGTGATTGTAAATTCTGTAACTGTTTTTGCAAGTGGCAAATAATAGCAGCGTTCTCAGTTTTACCTTTTTCCATGTTTGAAACCTTACATTCTCCACCTCAAGTTCAGAATTTGCTATCTCAATAGAAAAGCATTGCTTTTTTTAGAAAAGCAAGTGAAAACGTGAAAGAACACTAAGTTAACATTAATATTTTCCTGCAGTGAAATTTAGGAGACAGATCGATGTGCCCGCTCGCACCTATTTACTCTCTGTAGCTGCGACGACGCACTCTTACGCTTAATATACACATAAAATTACAAAATGTATCCAGAGCAGAGCAGCAGAGCAGATTTTTATATTGAAGAAAATGTAGAGTTCCTAGCAATCCCATAGATTATTCCACAGGTGCGTAATGCTACTAACAGAGTGCGCAAACCTCGCCGACTGCACTCACCTCGACCTTGTTCTTGTTGAAGATGGGGATGACCATCAGCTCGTACTTGACGGGCGAGTGGTACTTGTTGTAGTAGATCTCGCCGATGTCATACTGGTATCCCGCTTCTGTGATGACGGCAGCCATCAGCGACGCGTCCGCGAACCCCGGCGCCAACCGCCCCACCTGCATCATTACATTCAAACTTGTAGGACATAACGCATGAGTTATTTTGTATATTCAATTATGCTTGCTATTAGATATAGTACGGTATACCAAATAAACAAAGCCCACTACACTGTAGACATGCATTTTTATTGTTCGCTTAATAACTCTGTTTGCTTTGATTAGTGTAAATAAAAGTATTGACAACTAGACACACTCGCAATGTTATAGTTTATAAATTGTTGCAAGGTAGTGGCTTGTTTACTAAATAGCCTTTTCGTCTGTACATACAATCAAAAGTACTACTTACTAGGCTCTCCTACTCAAAAGGCTACCTTACATCATACCCGGGTGTACGATGTAAGGTAGCCGTCACTGTTACATTCTTACCACGGACATGCAGTAGACGATCGAACAACGAACGATCCTTAGGTGTATTGTGATCTTTTAGTGTCGAACTTGAGTCTAGTAAGCAAGGAGATCTGGTCTGCTCGGAGTAGCTCGGCGCAGAGTCTGATCCGCAGACGATTCAAGGTTGAAAATAGACGTCACAAAGCTCATAGTAACACTCGTAATATGATTGTGTATGAACTACAAAGACAGTACTTACAAGTGAATATGTTATTAGAAGTGGGTGTGTGTTGGCGGAATGTGGGTGTCCTATAAGTAGTACACCTTGGTGTTATCTATCCCGATATGACGTATTATCATTTACTAGTTCAATCATCTTTAGCAAGAAAAACGGGCAATTAACTAACAACTAGAAACACGGAGCTAGAACGAGAACTCATAGTACCCTCTGTTGAGTTAGGTTGTTCTGTTTTCAATTAGTTTTAACAAAATCATAATAAGCCATGTCCAACCGGACCACTAAATACGAACAACTAGAACAATCCATTTTATCTTTTCCAATTTGTGTTTCTCTAAACTATTTATGTATACTATTAAAACTTTATGATTTTTTTCTCAATGTTTATTGACTTCGAATTCTAGCTAACCCTAAAAAAAAACCTGACAAGCCGTTCTCAAGTGAAGCGCTTGCTAACGCAATATAAATAAAAACTGCTGTTTATTTTATTTTTGCAGACAAAGAAGACATACTTAGGTATTTTATTGCCATTGTGCCTTATTTTAACTGTCATTATAATTTGTATGATCGGTACACTAAACATGAGCACTTTCTCACAGCATCATAAAACTGGAGAGAGTATGATCCAAATACCTTACTGGTGCGTCTCCCTACAGGTAGGTATATTTTTTGTAACTTGAACAGGAAGAACTAAACAGTCCTCTTTATAGGACGCCTGGGCCTTGTTCAAAATAACATAATATTAGCGCAGCGTGTACGCCGCGTAAGAGCGGCCGGCGACGCCGACGGCGCCGGCGTAGTGGTCGCGTAGACACATGTACGTATAGTTGGAGAGCCGGTAACACGCAAATATCATAAATACGTTGTATACCTACTAATCGTTTCTAAACAAAATGGAACCCGACATAAATGGGGTTGAAAACTAAATTATACCATTTCCGTAATAATCGTAGTGTACTTTTGGTATATGGCACCACTGGATGCCAGCACCGCTTACGTCATCTAACGTGCAGTGGGAAAAGAGTACACATTATGTGAATATACTTAATTTGCCGCAGTGCTTTGAAGAATCACAGAGATATCATTGAGTGTGAGGCGGACTCATTACTTGCGAAGTGTATGGGGTGCAGTATAGTGTATTGTATGTGAACACATGTTCGGGCATGCTTTGATACAACCTGGCGATAAAATGTAATATACATATGTTCGGGAAAAAGCCATTCGGCTTAGCTCAATTAGCGCCTAGGCAACCGGAACATTATTTGGGTAGGGTAAATATCGATCGGCACTAAGTGGCAACTTCAGTAGGTGCAGCACGATACGCACATCTTTGACGCTCACGAGCATGTTGGACGCGTAGATGCGGCGAAGGATCAGCCGCGCCTTGTCCCCGATGCACACCAGCTTGTGGTTGGAGCCGTCGGCGCCGCGCGTGGTGAATTCCCTCCTGATGCGCCGCGCCACGCCACTGTGCACGCCGCCGCATAGACCTGGGGTGCTACACTAGTTATGCAAGCTCCTCTGTTTCAGAATAGAAAATGTAATGTAAGTAGATCTTATAAGACATTTTTTCACGTCAATACTTTGTTGGTTAATGTTTTTAAAACTAAATGGCGCCGGTATTTCCGAGCTGACTGTTCCCTGAGAAGAAATGCCGAAACAAACTCAGAGGTCAGGGTATCTTTTAAAGTCCAAACATTATATAATATTATTTATTCGAATTTTATGTCTTAGTCTAACAATGCAGAGCCATGTCTGGAAGGACCTTTTGAACAAAGAGCCATTGCAGGTTTGAGCTGACTTTTCCCAACTAAAAGCATAAATGTATCAGTTATGTACCGTGTAGCTCAACTCTATTTTAGGGAGCTCAACGACCTGTAACAACACTCTACCAGATCTGCAGGACATTTGCGTAGGCCACGTAAGAAAGGGATAAACACGTTTCTTAATGATAGTGGAATGTAGTTGTTTATTCTCCAAAGCGATGATTAATTATACTACAAATAACCGAATTCTCTTGAAGCAGACTGCATGATTTCCCAAATATATTTCAGACCACTTATTTCAGAGTCACCGTGAAGTTTTCTTCACCTTTGACCTCCCTTGTGGCCCTCATTAAACGTTTCAGGAGCGGATATAAGTATAACGTGTATCCACGAATATATATGCAGGTATTGCTGGAGAAGTTTGCTGCACGTGTAGTGCGCATGAGTGGCGGCCGTGCACCGACGAGCGTGCGGCTGCACGTGCTCGCGACGCTTAGCTGCTATCGCTCGCAGAGGCCAAAGATGAAGCGAACAGGAGTTTACAGATAGAGTTAGTGCTCAGTCACTCCCCCATTACGACTAGTCATTATTTGAATGTTTATACATTCAAAGCATTCTTGTGTGCTTCATATTTGTTAGACGAACACACGAGACAGTGCAGTGTGCGAAGAACAGTAACGGCGACTACGCTTGCGATAACTCTTTAAATTTGAACGCAAACCAAATAAAATCAGACCAAAATAAAACCAGATATAGCAACTGCGCAAGAATTCAGTAAAAAGTGTAATGAACAAGGTTTAGAAATAGGCGCCATGGCAACTTGAGTTTCAAAAGAGCTATTCAACGGTGTATTACACATGGCTATTGGTGGAGGTTCCAAAATAAATATCATCCTTTATAAGGGACCACTCTATAAGTAAACCTTTACAAAAACAATTTTTTTCAGTCGGTTTATAAATGACGGAATTCTTTGATAACAAATATAAGAAAAAAATTCATTTGAGAACCATCTCTGTTTTTTGAAGTCGATTAAAACTACATTATACATAGATATAATATGTACTTAATTATTTGTTTTAGTCACGTGTCGTAACCCGCGTGTGACACAACTAGACGGCTATTGCGTTCTAACACTCCTTACTTCGAAGGCATGATGACAGACCATTGATGAAAACTTGAACTTTATTGCAACATACCGCTCCATTGCCCAATCACAATCACACGCATAAACAAGTAATCAATGCGCCATTTTAATGACTAGCTTTTAAAATACGGTCCGGTTTCCGGTTAACTAGAGTGGCAGACATGCCATTTGTAATAACAACACTGAGAGCGAAAAATTTGATAATTCGGTGGCAACTGCAAAGGATTTCAACTACCGGATAAGGATTCGCTTATTATTTTCCAGTAGTCTCTCAGGAGCATGTTGTCTCTATCAGCACCAGCAGTGCTGGCCCAGTGGCATCGGCACTGACTTACGACTTGTAGGTCGTGGGTCGAACCCAGGCAGGCGCTTTACTTTCTGTAAATAGTTTCATCATTACTGGTCCCAAAACAGTGAAGGAAAACATCGTGAGGAAACCGACATATTTGAAGACGTGTAACATCTACCAATCCGGAATCGCACCAGGAGCCCACGTGGTTGATTACAGCCCACACCCTCTTCTACCAATCCGGAATCGCACCAGGAGCCACGTGGTAGCCCACACCTTCTCGGAGAGAGGAGGTCGGTGTCCCTGCAGTGGTAACGTTATAGGCTCATGATGATGTGTTTCTCAGGGAGTCGTGCAGGGGCTTTGTTTGACGAGGGTGACGATAGTTGCGTATTTTGAAATAAAACGTAAGTTTGACGTTTGAGAATTGCGTAGCTATACAACTACAGCTGTACAAGCATCTTCTGGAATGTGACCAAAATCAGAACTGACGTTACTTCTCTCTCAGTAGCCATCTTGTGTTCCAATACAACACACAAAACAATTTGCCCAATGTTTACCAACAGCGCTCCCTATCAGTGACGTTCAAGCGTCACGGGATCCTTGTAGCACTGCAATAAGTACGCTAATAATGTTGCGAAGGTATTCGGGCACGATCGTCGGTCGATGCGCCGTGATCTGGCGATAACCCCGTCAGAGCCGAACCGCGGGTATCTCGGAGTTGCGCGGGCGCACGTCGCAAGCCTCGCGTCTCGCCTTATCACTCCACTTGTTTATTCTTATGCTCCAATTTGGGTGGTATTGACATTTATATTATAAGTGAATGACGCTGTTAGATTGTGTTATCAATGAGCAATCTGGGAGGGGATGGTCAATAGCCATTTGCACATCACATTGAAATTCTGTTACCTAGGTACTAGTTTTGCGATAAACTATCTTATACGTACAATGAACAGCTAAGTCGATTACGTTTCTTACAAGTACACTGAACAGCTATTTCGAGATGCAATTAAAGTTGCATGTTTAAAACAAATAAAACGCAGCGGAGTGTTTATAAAAAATTAAAAAAAGGTTATCTTGATCAAGACTCTTGACCGACTTTTTAGGCTAATAATGTAGGTCGGCCCAGATGCAGCTTTATCGGAAGCAACACAGCAACGTAATGCGACGCGACCTTCGAGCACAACAGATAGCGTCACCGCTGACGCAATAACTTCGGAGCTTCCGAAAAAGAAAAACAAATCTTTTTCCAATGCTAAACTTGAAACTGTACATACGAGTCTCCTAACAACGTGGCGATGACCTTTTGCAATCCAGATAATCTTTCTATCATATTGGACAATTTATCTTGAAAATAGAAATAATACTAACTTTTCACTCGCGTGGATGTCGAAAATTATCGCAAGAGACGTACTACCGCAGTAAGAATGTATTAATCCAAATTATATAGGTAATAAATACTGTCTGTGTGCCATTTTCGATCCAGCTCCATTGAGCCGGTTTTGCGTGATTGAGAAACAAACATCCAATTACTTATACAAATTTTCACATTTATAATATTAGTATGTATGTATGTATGTATAATATTAGTAGTAAGTAGGTTTATAATTCATATTACTTCGGATTCATAGTTAATGAGAATATCATGTGTGTTTGATGTAATTAAAATAAAACTAATAGGTAGTATTCAGAGTAAGAAGACTGCGACAGACTTATTCTACCTCTACATTAGCATTTTGTTGACAACGGGCATTAGGTACCTAACAGTAAGTTTCAAATAAATTCGACGTTTTCAAGGGAAGGAAACGCACATTCAAATGTTCCGTTACATACATACTTACATACGTACATAAATACACCCATACCAAGCTAATAAAAGCGTGTTTAATAAAAATAAAAAAATCAAAAAACAGCAAGCAAGAAAAGAAATACTTACAGGTTTTTGAGGTGATATGAAGATTAATAAACAAAAAAGTTATCTATAAGTTTCCAAATGAGACACTGCGCAATTATAACACAATATAGAGTATAATTATAAAAATCATTCAAGAATAATTAAAATAGTTCAGTTATGTCGTGAACGTAATCAAAAATGACGTCGAATAGAATGTATTTTCTAGAAAACAAAATACAACGCCATCTATCAAATCTGTAAGCCACTTAGATGTCAAATGAGAGATTTATTTATTTTTTTATTTTAGAGAGATGATATATGAGAGAGAGGTGTATCGATCTTACACCGCCATCTATTACTAAATAATGAGTACACGCGGCTACAGGTCAAGGTATATTATTACCAGTTTTAGCTGACCTCGCATTGTATAGGCTTTTCGTACAATGAGATGTCAGCTTATACTGGAAATGAATAGCTGGACCAGAAGCAGTACGTACTATAAAAAAATATCAAATATTGAGGTCAATAATTGAGATAAAAACTATCCTATCTATTAAGGTGGACCAAATTACAAATAATTACGAAGTTTGATAACAATTAGTTCGGTAGTTTCGGAGTTTAGCCGTAACAAAAATTGTGTCTCAAGATTTTTATATATACAGAGTGTTTAGCAGAACGTTGAACATATAAAAATGGTGGATAGGTGAGGTCATCTGCTACTTACTCAGCCCTAATTTATTTAGCCCTGGCCCCTGGATATTTTTTTTTTTAAATTTCTTTTGCTTTAAAGTGTAATTTTTATTAAAAATGGGTAAAACAGGCAATATTTTTGTTTTTTTTTTATCTTTAATGTTGGCAGATTCTTATAAAATTTTTGCTTTATTCAGATGTTAGCTGCAAAAAAAGTTATGAGTCCTCAAACTTCTAAGAATTATAAGAATCTGCCAACATTAAAGATTAAAAAAAAAAAACAAAAATATTGCCTGTTTTACCCATTTTTAATAAAAATTACACTTCAAAGTTAAGAAAGTGGTGAAACTAGAAGAAAGCAACAAATTTTTTTTTTAAATATCCAGGGGGCCAGGGCCAAATAAATTAGGGCTAAGTAAGTAGCAGATGACCCCACTTATCCACCATTTTCGTACGTTCAACGTTCTGCTAAACACCCTGTATAAGATGGTTATTGTATGAAGTCATAGGTATCACCATTGTAACAACTGTTCATACCTCTATCAGAAGTCATAGCGATGTAGATTCTCTTGAGTTTCTTCTCCTTCTCTTTGTCCTCGGGTTTGATCTCAGCCCCGGGGTCTGGTGGTGGTGCCTTCTTATCGCCCTTTTTAACGTCCACCGCTCCTTTCACAAGTTGGGACATCTCGTAGAACTTGCGCGGGCCGTACCCGAACGGCCGCGCCGCTTGCAAGTCGCGCTCCGCTTTCGTGAACCTGAGTTATTGAGCACTCTTAGTATTTATGGTCATTAGGGGGCTATGTTTACTGCTAGGACGGCCTCACTGACTCTTTACAACAACAACAACAATGAACCGCACAAAAATGACACGCTATCGTATTAAGTACCAATGAATGCAGTCATTACCGTTGTTGATTGTTGTATGTTGTTGCTGTAGTTTGTTTTCATAAGCAATAGCAATAACGGATGTGCTCCTCCACAACTTAGCATTAGATCCTACTACATAATCACAAGTCAATTCAAGGTATTCTCGTTTATTCCAGAGGGGACCTACTTGCTGGCTGAAACCATCTTCATGGTTTTTGTGATCTTCTGAATGTTCTTGATCGACTTAAGCCGTATCTGTACTTGCTTCAAAATCACCATTGTGAGTATTAAATGGAGACAAATAGGGTTAGTGTTACTTATTTACAATAATTATTCAATAATAAATCAGAGTCAGGCTCTTACAATAATGTCAATCATATGTCAATGTCGCCATAAACACAGAGCATGTAAATAGCCATAAATTCATAGATAAATATAGTTATCTGTGCCAACACCGTTGAAAACGTTTGAGTCAGCCATACTCCTTGGACGATCTGCAGGTTTGTTGTATCGATTTATCAGTCTTAATTTTTAAAGTTAGTAAGTGGTTGTATGAATCAGGTTTATTGAGAGTACATTATCGCTCCACAAAAATATCTTCAGCACTATAAACAGTTTTAAGGTAATATGAAGTAATATTTTATTTTATTTGGTTACAATGTCGTAGTATTTCTGTAGCCTTGCGGAAACGGAAATACAGCGCACTTCCTTTCGCAATATTCTGAATGCCTCGGAGTGCGCAAAAACGAAGGCATTTTATATATAACTCGTTTGTTGAATTGAATTAAGTTAATAACAATCGAACCTGCGCCGAGAGAGCTAAGGTCCTGTGTTCAGACTGAAAAGTTATATAGCAGGTAAGAACTTTTTCTGACTGAGTTTAATTATTTAAATATCGCTTGATAGAGACGTAAGTCAAGTTTGTGTCAGCAAAGAGCACTGAGTGCTGGCTGCTGGTCGGTAAGTAAGGGTGATTTAGTGGTTCATTGCAGCAGCAGGGAGAACATACTCAACAAGTGCGAGTCGGACAATGGTGAAATATTAAATACTAAACGCTTAGTATGTAAATTATTGTCATTAATACGAACGAGAAAAGGTCGAAAAAAGGACGTCATGTATGGGAACCTTTTTGTTGTGGGTGGGAAATCATCAAATGATGCCTCCCACTCTTGGGCGGAGCGAGAGTTCGTGTCAGACTTTTACTGACTAAAACGAACCCGTGTTCCTTCAGTTGCCCATGTGCCAGGGCCACGGCGTCTCTTTCGAACAAATCTCGCGACCTTGGCAGGCATCGGTCCTAGCAGACCCCTTGAAGACTGCTGACATCGAACACTACGCGCCGTCGACACGCGCCTGAGCCTTACCGGGCGGCGAGCTACCCATTGCTCGCCGTGTATAGGTACCTTATTTTTAGTAGTTGTTATAACGGTCATAGCATAGTGTCTACTAATTACGGTGCAAGCTATTTGACTTTTGACTGACAGATCGATGGACAGCAGAGCCTTAGAAATACGATACCTACGCTCGGCACACTTTTTTACGGAACTCTAAAAATGAGTTTTCATGAAACGCCATAATTTTACTATTATAAAAGAATTCCTTTTTCCTCGGAAATAATTGACTTACTTAATTGACTCAGTCCACTCACTTTATGAAAAGCTATACAAAACATCACTAAGCGTCTGGGTAGGTATCCGCGAAGTTAAACTCTTCTTACGTTTTATTCCAGCGCCAGGGTAGATATGAAAATGTTCTTATGTTTTATTCAAGCGCCAGGGTAGAGAGCCCATGAAATTAAAATGTTCTTTCGTTAACGTGCCTATACGAGCTGCACAATCTAGTTATTGGACAATACGATACACTTGGTAAGACTGGTTATCAGACTTTCGAGGTTCTGACGACCCGTAACGACTGTCAAATATTCACGAATCGCAGCTTTTGGTGCAACGACATCACTGACTCTCCGAGCCACAGAGAGTACAGGAATAGGTTGTATGTTGATCAAAATATGATTAGCTACCGACACAGACATGTATAGGAGTTCGTTAAGTTAACACTTTTGTGTTTATGAGATACAATTTTAATATATACTAAATGCGTGGTTTTCATAAGCCGGGGTTAACCTTCATCCAGGGTGGGGTTTCGGTGAACGTGTCAATCATAAATCATCGTTGTATCAGCCACGCTGTTATCTTGCTACTTGCTAGCTCCTTATCACTAGGATTTACTCAAGTTAAAGTTCTAGATGAGGGTCATAACCTTTCGAAAATATAAATCTTTATCATCCTTATCTACGTAGGGAATTTACAGAAATAAAGTAGCAAGTCATTGCTTCCTTTCCTCGTAGTCTATTTTAGTTCTTCGATTGTGGATCCTTAACCAGTTAACACTACTTATAAATCACGATGTATTTGTTTTTGTAAATTCAAATAAATTAAACGTTTCATTCACTTATACTTATGCATGTTTAATAGATATAAAGATAACTTATCGGGAGTGAGCGACTCTGACCTCAGTAATAATAATTTCGATAGCATTGCGCTTTATCTATCAATGAACATCTCATGTTTACACTGACTATTGTTTCAACAAGTTCAATCGTTCAGTGCACACCTTTTCCACGAGATACTGCAAGTTTCTCCTGACATGATTATACGTATTTCCACAGTATAACATAACATTAAAAAAATACGTACTCAGTTCCCACTAATACACTTAATTTAAAATACGTATCTCAGGATTGTTGTCGTGCGTGTCGCCGTTTTTTCCAGTACAAAAATGTTTTTGCTCGCTCGATAACTGGTACGGCAACACATTTAAAACTGTCGACAAAAACAAAAACAACGTGTTTGACATTAAACTAACCGGGTTGTCGCTCCAACAAATGATACTATTGCGAGCAATAGCGACGTAGTGCGAACTTGTGTGAGACAAGGCCGACCTTCATGTGACGGGTGTAGAGCAATCAATTGTAAAGGTTGTAAATAATAAAAGAGCCCCAAACGCAACACCGCGACCATATTGCATGCTTATACGAACTTTTTATAAAACACGCTGAGCTGAAGCGGACTGTGCTCTGGGAGGATGGATGCGGTATACTACTCTCTGCACACCACTCAAGCCTTTACTTTCGTAACAGTCATGATTAATTCCTTGTCCATAAAGCAACTCATTGGTTCCATCGACCATCGGCTAAAATATTCATGCAAACTTTCAACCCTTCAGGAGAGGACTTTTCAAAAATCCTTCTTCACTGCTCACATGTACTATTGATGGACCTCCGACCCAGCGGCTTAGCTTGATCTACACAATTCGAATTGTCCATGTGGAAAGTTTGTTATTGGACTGCGGATCTTGCTCTGCGAGCTATTCTTTCATCAAATTCTGAAAACGGAAAGCAACATACGTGAGTTTGCTTTATTCCCCGTAGGCACATATACATACTTTTTTCTTTACAGTTCACATCCCTCAGTAACATGTGTTGTGAAACCAAGCAGTAGCATACGAATTTCGCGAAATATCTGTGACGTCATCAAGTATAATTGCGTTATTTTTAATAGTTATCATTAAAATACCACATCCACTGCGCCGGCGCAAGTCGGTGGTGCGTGTCGTGACGTCACGCGTGCCTCATAAAAGCTGCGCGCGCGCCGCTCGCGTTTGTTTACACACACAGCATTAGCGCCGCCTCCAGTGCCGCCCCGGACTCTCGAAGCAACATGATGAGCATACGGTCAGACAACACCGAAGAGGTGAAGCTCTCCTCGTCACCGCCAGACAAGGTTAGTGAGGAAATGTCACATGATTTTGAAAAACTAAACATCTTTCGTCGGTTTTCAATAGAATATAATTAAATATACTGGAAAATTATCGTTTTATGTGTTTGTTTCCGAGAAGCACATACTATAATTCATTAACGCTTACTCAATTGAGTGCGAGCTTGCGAAATGGAATTGTAATTCATGAATGTATTAACTTCCAGCTGTTTGCTCATTTATGTTGTAATCAGTCAACTGTTAACGGAACAGAAGCTCTGGCTCCGCGAAATAATTTGTGTAATTGCTTGTCCGTTTGGCAATGTTGAAGTAAAAGCATTAGGTCTCAACATAGGTCCCGAAATGGCGTTTTGTGTTCGTTTAAATATTAACAGTACTTATGTTATTGCAACTTGTTCAGTTCAATTATACATGAAAATATAATAATTAGGAAGTAGATTGATTAATGTAAATCTTATTACAATTATAATGAATCAGTAACAGAAATAAAGTTGTTCTTAAACATATACAAATGACTCGGAATGGGTCGGATTTCTACCTGCAGAGTTAGGTCCTACCAAATCATTTAATCACTGAGACTGACCCAAAAATATCTAATGAAAGGAGTAAAAAAGTTAAGTTTGAGTTTGAAGGTAATTGTTACTGTTAAAGTTTGAAATTAAAAAAAAATGGGTTTTGTGATTGTCTTCATATTACTCAATAATTAATTTCCACTTACTTAGTAATAAGCGCTATTATTACGAAGTAAGATAGCTTATTTCTCTGATTCATTATTTCATGCATGTGGTGTTTACCTATTAGTAACTGATGCACTTTTACTTTACTTTAAAAATATATTGTTATTATGTTTAAATGTAATCAATTGATGTTGCACTTTATAAATTAAATAAATAAATAAGAATTGTTTTCATTAAAAATATACGAATTTGAAGTTGATTTACCACGTATCAAGTATCACACGTGCATCGCTTTTGGCAAACTCAATTTGAGAATAATGTTACAATTAACGTTAGAAATTAAAAAAATCGAGTTTTGTGATTTGTCTTCATCTACGGCCTCCGCTAGAATTTTCCATTTAGTTCGATCGTTTCCTTTTCTTATCCATCCTTTTTTGTTTTTCTAGAAAACTTATCAACAGTAATTTATGGTAGGTTATAAATATTGTATCTCAACAGTCAAGTGAAAAACATCTTTAAGATGAAATGATTATTTCTGGTGACTATATTCAAATTATCAAATCAAAGTCTAAATCACTACTAGTTGGCATCCACGTGTATATTATCAGATCCATATTTTTTACAACCCCCTTTAGTTATTTTTTGGGCTTAGTTTCTTCCAAGGTTTCTCCTCCGTTATAAAGCTAATTTACCAACCCTCGATTCTATAACTTTAGATTCCACAATCTAGCGTATATTCCAAAAGCGATGCACGCGTGATCAATAAAATTCAAACAAAAAGTGAAAACAACCCTTATTTATTTATTTTATTAATAATGTGCAACATCAACTGATTACACTTAAACATAATAATAATTTGGGGAGTTGGTTAACAAGGGATGGAAATATTGATAAAGATGTGGAAACAAGAGCAAATGCGGGAAATGAAGTAAATGGTGCTCTACATTTTGATTGTGACCAACCAGTTGATGTCCGATAAGGATCGACTGGTTGTTCGCAATGGTGTACTGGTGCCTACGCTGGGTGTGGCAAAAGAAGCATGAATGTAGAATAAGTGCTGTGGAAATGCGTTCCTTGCGAAGAACGTGTGGTGTGACTGTGAATGAGAGGCTGAGGAATGATGTGATAAGAGAACGGTGTGGTTTAAAAGAAGATGTAGTGACAACAATTGAAAAGAGTATGCTTAGATGGTTTGGTCATGTTGAGAGGATGAATGAAGGGCGGCTAACAAAAGGTATTTACAAGGCAGATGTGACTGGTCACGCCGGAAGGGGACGCCCTAGGAGAACATAAAGTTACCTTATTGGTGATGTTCTTCAGAAGGGTCCGGTGCGTAGCACTAGTACCCGGCGTGCGTGTATGACCAGATGTATGAACTTAAACGAGGCAAAAGGAGTATGTAAGGATCGTAGCAGGTGACGTTCTGTAGTTTCTGCCTACCCCCATGGGAAAAGGCGTGATTTTATGAATGTTTTGTATGCATAATAATTATACCTTTTTAAAGTAAAAGTGCATCATTTACTAATAGGTAAACACCACATGCATGACATAATGAATTAGAGAAATAAGCTATTTTACTTAGTAATAATAGCGCTTATTAGCGCTTAAATTAATTATTGAGTAAACATTCAAAGTCAAAGCATTTATTTCAATTAGGCCCAAAAAACGCACTTTTGAACGTCAACTGTTACATGAAAAAAAGAATTGATTCTAGTTGCCCCTTCCAAAAAGTAGATTCGCATGGAGAAGAATGGGCAAGAAACTCCATCGTTACTCTTCATAGTTCGTTCAATAGTTTTCAGTATTTATATACAATATTTATACAATTATATGTGAAGACGATGCACCTACAATAAAAATTACCATACCACAGCAGGTAAAAGAACTGAAAATGAAGCAATGAGAGATAAATTGATTATATGATAGATACATGGTGCTTACATATTTACAAAAACATTGTAAAGGCAATAATACGAATTTCCTAATACATATATTTACAAGTTACAAGTGTATGAGAAAGTGCATTGAAAAATTAATAACATCAGAGAAGTTGGATTTTAATTAAATTTAATTACTTAAATGAAATTCTGATTATTTGACACTGACAGCATTGCATTGGTCAAATTCATAAGAATTCAGTAAACAGTTTTTTTTTTCAATTCGGTCTTACTATTATTGGTATCCGTTAATGGTACCCGCGGTAACTAGCGGTAACTATTGCTTGCCACTCAACATACGCCGTATGATTTTCTATAAATATCCATAATCAGCGATGACGAACTAACAAAAAAAAAAAAAACCAATAAACGTACCTATCGCACCATACTAGATTTCATAAAATAATTACGTTTTATAACTGGATTTAAATAAGTAATCATAGACATAAACGTAGATACTTGATTTACACGATTTACGGGTTAGTCGCTATGTGAAATTAGTATAAGCTAAGAGTTTAAGGCTGTACCTATTTTTTATTACAACGATCAGAACAGCGTCGTGTCCTACGAGGAAGTGAACATTTTTATATCAAATTAAACACGTCGTATAAAAATTCTAACTGTTGGATATAAGAATAAAGTATAGTTAAGTATTTAGCATATTCTATTAGCGTCTCTGAGTAGTAGGTAATTACGCTGTGAACATGTTTGCTAATCGAACACGTGTAAGCTACGCCCCTAAAAAGGGGGAAAATACATTTCAATATATTTTTTAAAGTAAAGTGGTGACTTTTGAGGCACCCTTATGACATGTACGAAAAACAATGACAAAAAGAAAACCTAACGATCTTATTGCCATAGATATGAGGACCTAAGTTACGACCATCTCACTTAGCCTAGCCACTTTCTACATAACGTTGATTTAACATGATCTAATGAAGCCAAGGCAAGGTCAGAAACAAGTTCCGACGACTGGTTTTCAATCAATTTGAAGTAATTAGACCACCAGATAATTATCTAATGCAGGCTAACAATTACCCGCTGTAAATCGGTCAGTAATTTCTAACACTATCGATTAACCTGATCCTTATAATGCAGCTTAACCACACGATATCGTACCACCGGTTATGTTTAGTATTTATGCAATAGCTCTATTGTAGATACATTATTCTAATTGAAAACATAACACATTGTTGACAACAGGAGATTGATGTACTTGCGTCGATTTATATTGATCGCATCTATGACATCAACGACGGTAACAACAACAACTCGATAATATTGTTTGTCTTTAGCTGGACAGCATCTCGGTGTTATTGGTCTGATACTGTCATCGTATATCACACAGTAACAGTGATGCTGTTTTGCTATACATTTACTGCACTTGCTCTACAATTCTACATCGTCGGTGCCTTTGATTGCTTCCTATAATATCAGCAATCTAATTGCCTAAAACAGTATCAATCAGAATCTGAATGATTGTGAAGAATATTGCCAATCCATTGCTCTATATGTTCGATAAATTTGTCCTCTCAACACCGTTAATATTGCTATGACTGTTGTTGAAATATCAAAATGAAAGCCATTTGTACAGTTTGTGTAGTGCAGTACTCACGTAACAACTTCTCCGGTTAGCTCAGAGTTCCAATTCATTATTATTGACTTTCGTCCATGTATTAATCAATCAGCTTTGTTGTTAGTACCTGGATTTGTTCCTGTTATATCGGGTGGCCAATTAGAAAGTATATACTTCAAACTTCAATAGGTATTCCACCATCAGAGTCACAAATATTTTGCTTTTAGTATTCCAAATTGATCACGATACGTTACTTTAGAAAACCCCACGGAAAAAGTTAGGACTGTCGTACTGTGTAGTCTGATGAATTTGGGGTGCAAATTAATGTCAAAATACATAGAGTTTGGAAACATTCCTCTCAAACCTTCGATCGAATACAGTCTTATTGGATAAACATAATATTCGTGGTCTTTTTTTTGTGGGTTGGAAATCATCAAATGACATGAGGGCGTGTCAGACTTTTATTGACTAAAACCCACCCGTGTTCCTTCAGTTGCCCACATGCCAGGGCCACGGTAACTCTTTGTAACAAATCCCGCGACCCTGGCAGGTATCGGTCCTAGCAGACCCCTTCAGAATATTCTTGGTCTAACTGATAAACATGATACAAAAATTACTGCGATTGTCTGTTCATGGAAGACTGGTTCAATAACTCCACCTAATCAGTCAGACAAAAAGAATTTAGGGGTCGATTTTCAATCTGGTTTGTAACTGTATGTGTAGGTGTTATAAATGGTGCATATCGAATTTAGCACATTTTTACGTATCTGCGTCATCTGCCTGCCCTTGTCCCACGTTACTTGGGGTTTTGCCACATTTTAACTAAACAGTGAATATCAAACAATCGTAATATTTGGAGTCAAGTCAAAATAGTGGCCTAAAATTGTGATACGTAATACATGCGAATTGAACACCTTGTACTACGTACTATTTCCAACACATATTTACATAATAGTAAGCAGGAGTAGTCAAGCAGTCTACAGTCTCCCTTCTATTACCATCAGACAAGTATCTGACGTTTCAACTAGACACAAAAGCAATCAACTAGGCTTCGTGCAAATTACTTGTGTGCATGGATCCATATAATTATTATCCCTACAGCTTAATAAAATTACGCATATTATTGAACGTAAAGAATAGCACCTTCCCAATTCTGTCGGTGTCGTAAATGGTGCAGGAGTGTTTTCTACGCAATTCGCCACCATACTGCGACCGCCAACGCGCGTGCCAAGTGTAGGCAGTATGGTACGCGTGGCAATTATGCCAAATCCCAAAAATTAACCAGTCAAAGCGGTTTTTGGGGGAGGCTTATGTCCAGCAGTGAGCGACTTTCAGCTGAAAAGATGATAGTTTTCTTTAGATTTATTTTGAGGTACAGTGATCTTTAAGTGTTCTGTCAAAAAGCCTGGAAGAATCGCGACAAACCGAGTACTATAATAGCTGAAGATACACCTATAGTTAACATGTGGTGGCACTGCGTTCAGTTTATCGCACTAATTGCAGCCCTGTTCATCAAATTTAACTTGGTCCATAATTAATTATCTCCTGAATGATATCTGTGTTTTGTAATGATTTCATAAAACGTGACCTACCACGCTTAACTGATTGAACTACTATATATTGTCACTAAATATTACATAAGCATTTCAATTACAAAGTGATCTCATGATTCGCAATAATTTAATCAATTTTCAACATTTAATCAAAACACTGTCGTCACAAGCCGTCCATAAAACGTCGGGTTATCTCTTATAGCTATTAATTTTTTACGCTTATTATTTCAACCAATGTCAATAATAATCTGAAACTTGATAAGACACCTTGTTATTAATTTTTTATATTCGCAATTAAATTATAATTAAAACAAAGATAATTTCGTTTTCATTTAACAATTTTACGGCGACTTTTATTATTTGCTTTATTGGGTAATTCAAACCCAAGCAATTAAAAATAAGAATATTAATAAGGTGGTACAAAAACGTCGCTTAAGTTTCTGTACTAAGATGGAATGAGTTGAGGCTTAAGGCCCTCTCGTGCGAACAGTCGGGTTAGTGAGTAAAAGCAGAGTTTGTAAATTCTAAGTTAACTATTAAACATTGTAACTCTCATTTCGCGTTGCGCCACTAAAAAGTGAAACCGGGTTAGTTAACTTGACATTCGTGTTTTTTGAGGTGGCAACATTGCAGTTCAATCTGCGAAACATTAAATAGAATAACTTTCTCTGTGCCCTGGCACCACCCTGGCACAGAGAAACAACAATGATCGGAAAAATACACACCTCTTTTACACTACATTACGATACGTAATACTCTTTTGTCTTTGAATTTTATAGCATGACATTTCTTTGAAATCTATTAAATCTGGTTTCCATTGAAACTTACTATATTGGTTGACGAAAACGTTGGATGAGTAAACATATTATATGACTTTTTAACCGACTTCGAAAAAAGGAGGACGTTATCAATTCGACTGAACTGAAAAAATGTTTGTAGCTCATAACTTTTGACTGGGTGAACCGATTTTGATGATTCTTTTTTATTAGAAAGCTGGTGCTTTCCGTGTGGTTCCATTATAATTTGGTTCCATTCTGACAATGGAAACCATGAGAAAACCATATAAATCTTAAATTTGCATTAAGTATGTACGCGACAAATGGACGAATATCACGATTAGATTAGTTCGGGGTACATACCATAACTAAAAAGTTAAAAATAAAAATATTTAAAAAATAAAAAACAACTGACTTCTATAAAAAAACACTACAAAGTGAAAAATAACTTTAATTACGAAAGTTGGTGGCAAAAAAAACTTAAATACAGATCCTAAGACACCGACTTCCGAAATTAAAGTTATTTTTCACTTTGTAGTGTTTTTTTTTATGGAAGAAGGTTGTTTTTTTTTTGTAAAAAGTTTTTATTATTTGTATCGTATTTTTATATGACTTCATGAATATATTTCCCCGTGATATTTCCCACTGATTTAGTACCTAATTTTCACGTATTATAACTCCGAACAAAATAAAATACAAAACGAGTTATCAGAGGCCTCCTCTTCCTACCTCATCACGTCAATTTATATAGACAGACTTAACCCTTAAATGCATTGTGATGAAAATTTCCATCAACCAATTCAATATCATTTTTCGTTTAGGTTTTTTTTTAATTAAGGTACTTTTAGAAATGAACTGTCCTTCGTCCTTTGTAACATGGGAGTAGCAAAAGAAAATAAAAGAGGTCGTCCAAGTTCTAGTCTTCTAGAAAATGAGATACAGACAAAAAAAAAGAAGTGCTGTAGCAGTTGCCTCACCAAAAGAAGTTCGGATGGGCCAGATCATTGGCCTTGGGTAGGAGGATCCTTGCGATGCAAATACCCCAATTGTAAGGGATATTCAACTATACATTGTTCCAAGTTGAATATTAACCTTTGCCTCAACAAAAACAATCATTCAAATGTTTCAGCAAATACCATAATGAGTAAGTTTATTATCTCACTACACATTTTGCTCTCAGAAGGTTAGTTATACATAAAGATGTAAATTTCCACCATCCCATGTAGAAAAAAAGTATTTTTATGATTTTTTTTGTTTTTAAATATTTTTTCCTTACTATATAGCTGATCCAAATAAATTTTATTTGGTTATAAAGTAAAAAACATGCATTTAAGGGTTAACTTCTCTACATCGGTGGGTTAAATATTTAAAAATGTAACCCTAGTCTTACCTCTAACTCTTGGTAAGAGAGAGAGAGAGAGACAGAAAGATCAATGATTTAAATAACCCTGAGTTAACTATTAACCAGAATTAGCCTATGAACGTGCGAGATTGTGGTTCAAAACACACTGTTAACCTTTACCTTTGACGTGTTTATCATAATCAGTGTGTTTGCACATATCTCGGACTATCCACATTATAACCATGCGCGGTGCACCAAGCAGCCTGTGATGTGTCCCCGGAGCATGTGGCACGGTGCACGACGCACGGTGCACGGCGCACGGTGGCACCGCGTACAGCGCGGACGTGACGCGCGTCACCCCGCGCCGGGGTTATCGCGCTAATGCCAAGCAACCTGGATGTGGCTAAATGGGCCGCCGGTTATCGAGGCCTGTGGACCGCTCTGTGATGCAAGACACTTCAATTTCTAATGCTCTAGTGTTCTCTCCTAGTGCTTTAGTGTTCTCCCGACCGGTATCTCTACGGAAATTTACAGATAGATAAACACTGAACTTCTTATTGGGATTTATCTGCCTGTTAACTGGATTTAGAACATGACATAGGTACCTACTACATAGGTACTCATTTGAATTATGAAGCATTGTTTCATGAAGGAACACGGGTGGGTTTTAGTCAGTAAAAGTCTGACACGCCCTCCCGCCCAGAGCGGGAGAAGTCATTTGATGATTTCCCATCCACAAAAAAAAAAAACATTGTTTCGTGGAGACTATAGTGTCTACCTAATATGTAAAAGCTAGTATGTAGCAGGGAATTTCGAATAATATTCTGATTATTTTTTGTCATTCCAGAAATACAAACCTATACGAATGTACAATATTTCCATCTATAACATATGGATATTTAACTGCTCGAGTATTCCATTACCCTAACATTATCTTGTTATTTTCCAGCCAAAACTGATGGAGGGTGGCAACTACATCCGCGAGGGCCGTGACTCCAGCAAGTCCACTTGGCTACTATTCTCTCCGGCCACTCCTGATGGGGCTGGTGCCCTCGCCAAGTTCTTGAGCGTCTTCTCCTCATACGGAGTCAACCTCATGCACATCGAATCCCGCTCTTCCGCCAGAAGACCTGGCTATGAGTTCATGGTGGAATGTGAACATGGAGCTGGTGACTTCGGAGGGGCCCTCGACGAGTTGAAACATAATGTCGGCTACTTGAATATCATTTCTAGAAATTATAAGGATAACAGATGTAAGTTTAAAATGAGTGGGTGTTTGAAATATGTTTCTAAATTTGTCTGTGAATAAAGAAGAAAGGTCATTTGTAGCTCAGACCCGACCCGAATGGGACATACCCTGGTATTTACATTAGTCTTAGATATAGATGCAGAATAACAATAGCACTTGTAGGTACGTAAGGGCCATTTGGATTTAGGCTAAAACGTTCTGTTGTGGTACTCATTTCACTTCCTATCGACAGTCAGGTTGAAGTCTAGCCCACTCGGGTAATAAAATAACACAACATTCTAATGTTCCGTTCTCGTGATAACATATTATTAGCTTCGTATATAGGATCATAGAAATTAGCTATTGCTCTTGAAATAAAACATTCATTCATTTTCAAATTCCTCTTCACCAGACGCGGTGCCGTGGTTCCCTCGTCGTATCCGCGACTTGGATAGGTTCGCGAACCAGATCCTGTCATACGGAGCAGAGTTGGACTCGGACCACCCCGGGTTCACTGACCCCGAGTACCGATCCCGGCGCAAGTACTTCGCAGACATCGCCTACAACTACAAGTACGGCCAGCCTCTGCCTCACGTGGACTACACCAAGGAGGAAGTCGCCACCTGGGGAGCCGTATTCAAGAAGCTGACCGATCTGTACCCCACCCACGCCTGCAAGGAACACAACCACGTCTTCCCTCTGCTCATTGAAAATTGTGCCTACAGGGAAGATAATATACCGCAGCTGGAGGATGTGTCTAACTTTCTTAAAGGTGAGCTGACTGATCGTATACTGCTTATGACCATTTTGCTTTTGATCGTAGAAATGCAAACCATCTGAAGAATTACTAAGAAATGGCTAAAACCATAAATTCCTCCTACTAAAGCAAAACTGTTCCATTCCAGACTGCACGGGCTTCACCCTCCGACCAGTAGCCGGGCTCCTATCGTCGCGCGACTTCCTGGCCGGGCTGGCGTTCCGCGTGTTCCACAGCACGCAGTACATCCGGCACCACTCGCGGCCGCTGTACACGCCGGAGCCCGACGTGTGCCACGAGCTGCTGGGCCACGCTCCGCTGTTCGCGGACCCCGCCTTCGCGCAGTTCTCGCAGGAGATCGGTCTCGCCTCCCTCGGCGCGCCTGATGATTACATAGAGAAACTAGCTACTGTGAGTACGATTAAATAAACATGTTTTGAAATTGGTGCTCGTAGTCTGGCTCTCTCCAAGGCCTGATACTATTCTTCGCTGGCAATTAAAAATAGTACTTACATAAACTAGGATACTATTAATTGTATTTTTAGTCATTGTTATCACAATGGCCAGAGCAATTCTTAGCAAGATCTAAGTATCCTATTCTCTGTTCCAGTGCTTCTGGTTTACGGTAGAGTTCGGTCTGTGCCGGCAAGAAGGCAAGCTGAAGGCGTTCGGTGCTGGACTCCTGTCCTCATTCGGAGAGCTGCAGTACTGCCTCTCAGACAAGCCCGAGCTGCGAGAGTTCGATCCCGACACTACCGGCGACACCAAGTACCCTATCACGGAGTATCAGCCCGTCTACTTCGTTGCCACCAGCTTTGAGGATGCCAAGGACAGGATGATGTGAGTCTTTATTTTATGCTTTTGGATATACATTTTTTATCAAAAGGCCAATTCTCGCCATTACAAACGTTCAAAAACTAGTCACAGTGTCATCTCGGTTACAATTCAATGTCAAAATGTAGTAAAAAAATTGTGGAAACTAGAGGTGTTCTTGACAGATCGAGACCAGAATGTAAGCGATCTTAAAATTACTGGAATTGCTCCACTGAAACGTCACAAAATAATTTATCAGTTTGGAACATCGGTTAGAGCGGTATTAGCCATTGCGTTAGCCAGCCCAGCCTGCAAAACTATTCTACTGGCGGGCAAGCAATAGCACCTTCTGACTAATATCAGGCCAGTTAACGTCAACCAACTAGACTGTAAATGCAAATCAATGAAGTTCAAAGCTTAGTTCATATATATGAGCTTTTTCATTCAATTTTATTAATATTCTCTATTTGTAAATTACAGAAAATTCGCGCAAAAGATCCCCCGTGACTTCGGAGTTCGGTACAACCCTTACACGCAAAGCGTCGACATCCTGGACTCGCCGCGCCAGATGAAGGACCTGCTGCGCGAAGTGCACCAGGAGATGAACCTACTCCTGAATGCCATGGACAAGTTATAGACAGGAATAAGGTTGGGGAGATCCACTTCACATAGAACAAGTATAGCGAGCGTAGGATACTGCAGCCTAAGGCCCAGTACACGGTCTCACGCGACGTGCGTCATGCAACGCGCTCGTCGGTGGCGCCGCATTCGTAATCGCAAGACGCGCTTCGCTCGAACCTGTTGCTCGTGGCTATTACTTTACTTGTCTTGCTGTCAGCAAAATGTGTTCTAATCATATCAGAAGTGGAGCTCCGTGCCTTCTACTTGTGCTACACCTCACTTACCTCCAAGTATAGTGGGTCCTGATGGTCACCCGAGGTTTACAAGGTTATACGGTATTGTGGCTTGGCTGGACCAACACCCACATTCTAAAGGATTCTGATATTCCATTAAGTAGTTATATAAATAGTGGATGATAATGATTCCAGTCAGGAGTTTGTACTCATTTTCACTTGAGCAATAAAGTATTTTTTGTAATTCAATTCAAACTGAGTATAAAATTTTTTGTGAAAGTTACTTGACATTTATTTTTTTGTTTATAGAATGCAAAGTTTAAATAAATATATAATTTCTTTGTTAAGTTATAAGTCTGGTTTATTGTTTATTTTCATCTGAAATGTATGAAGTTTAATACTCAATGTAAATTTATTATAGATGACAATAATTTATTAAGATTGCGCCTACAGATATATTTATTAAAAGACAATTCAAGACGTATCTAGATAATCAATAAAAGTTGTATTTAAAATATACATAATTATTTGTAAATAAATACAATTGAACCCTGCTTGTGTTGTCTCTGATAAGCTTAGCGTAAGTTAGGTTAATTTAATATTAGATGTAATAAATAAATTGTTAATGGATTATGTTATGACTCTTTTGAACTCCCTATTTCTTTTCGAAACGCTGGTTGTTTCATTCCAGTTCATGATTTCGTGGTTATAGCATAGTGAAAAGCTACCACTTAGTTGGCTAGTTTTGCACATTCGTAGACTGTAGCCGAACATTTATTAGATACATAGGTACATTATTGCTTGATAAAAGTTAAACTAATCGGATACTTCCTATGGTTTAAAGAGAATTTTTAAATATTAAAACAGCAATTAACCAACATAATATATTTAAAAATTTGTACAGAATAAACTGAAGTACCTAGTACTTGTAGCAACTACTTGATTACACTAAAATGACAAGATGACGCACTACATGTCACTTAACATCTACCTCATAAGTTAATATATTCTACACTGTGCGGAAACACACGGGCGAGCGGTCTGTGGAGGCCAGCTGCTGGTCGACACTATCGCAAACCGCAACTCCCATGTGTTTGCACGCCTTATTTACAATAATTAATTATACAAGTTTTTTTTATTTACAATACTGAAAAAAGCTAATAATATCCTCGGTAGACGCTACAACAAAGTAATTGACAGACAATACAAGAACTAGGGCTGCTGAGATACCTTATATGTCTACTTTATACAACACACGTAGAAATTAAATTAAAATCTTGATAATCAAAATGGATGACATTACATTGTAGTACAATACTGGTTGTCAGCTGTGGGCGACTATTTAAATTTGGAACATGTTCATAAGACTCAGTACTCAGAATCTCTGTAAATAAACACTTTTCATTTCAATATTTTGTGTCTGAGTTAAGAATATATAAGACAGTCTTCTTATAGTTGTTGATGTAGTGCCTCGTACAAATACTTGTACGGTAAAAACAGAGTAATCATTCATGTTTAACATGTTGAGTCTGAATTGTAAGTCTACTGAGGTGTCCCGAATAAAGTTAGTATGCGGTACAATCTTTTACTTGAGAATGAAGCTAGTTTTGACTTACAAACAGCGGTACTGGAGAGGTACTGGACTAGGCTACACTGTACACTTGGACGCTCAATAGCTCAGGTGTCGTCTTGCCTACCTTTAGGCCTATAAACGAAATGCTGACGCAAATTGGAATAAAATATACTAATTAATTAATAAACGAACTACAAGTTCACTCGTTCCAGTTCTATTGCTTTCCCCACATTCAGGTATCTACCGCTTATAATTACGATTTGGCACTAAACTAGAGTATTCTAAAGATGTATATAATTGCATAGGTTATGTAAAGTGTATATTTTTAGTACAGTAATAAGAAATTTAAACGAACCAAGAACAGTTACGAAAGAGAACGTATCACAGTTACTAGAAATAAATAAATAAATATAACTCTTCACAATAAATATCAAATGTCCGCATGGAGATTCATAAGTTATGGTGTTGTTAAGTTTAAATATTAAACACTAGTTATATGCGCCTTCATCAGCAGCCTGTAATGTTCCCACTGCTGGGACACAGGACTCCTCTCGGTGAGAAGTATGCGTCTTACTATCAGCTATTACAAATAAATGATGTCTAACACGAGAGATTTAAAGTTTTACGAGAATTTACAAGCCTCGCACGATCTAAATATGAACTATTGATATTTTTTTTACAATTCATAATATAAACCTTAAACGCATTTACAAAAACGAGAGTTCAGCTGGAAGATCCAAACAAGCTGCTACTGAGCGTTACAGCAGTTTACAAACATTTTTTAAGATAAGAAAAACATGTCGTATGGCAAACGGGCCCAATAACGTACATTCACGAATGTTGTAGTACATGGCAAACACTAGCAATATATTAGATTCCTAAGATCGCTACCGATGTAATAAGATATGGCGAGTCTATACAGGATGCGCGACACCGCGCGGCTGCTCTCAAACCGTGGCGGGGCCGCGGGGTGCTCCAGCGCTCAGACTTCACTTTGCATGCAATGGATGGACGAGTCTTCAGACAGCTCATCCATTGAGGAATCCGTGAAAGAGGTTCCATCTGGAAAATACCAAAAAAATATCATTACCATTTGACTCATAGATCTATATAAAGTAGATTACATACGGAAAACGGAGTATTCATTCAGCAACAGCTAGCACGAAATAACTTTCAGAAAATCATCATCCATAGAGTTTACTTTTCTTAAAGTATTTTGCCATACCTAATTTTGGGCTAGCCGAGGTTCAAATGTACATATGTGTAATTTTATGCTGTTGCTCAGTGAAGCTTGAAGCTAACGAAGGATCAGACTGAGTTGGCTCGATATTACGCCACAATATGTTTCTGTTATCAACTGACATATTTATTATTGTTTTTATTTATATGAACGAGACGGTGTGGCCGTGTAGGCGTAGCGATATAAAACTTTACAATAATGGGCAGCATAAAGGAGTGTTGGATGGTTTAACTATTATAAGAACTACGAAAATAATTGGATTGAATTCTAGACGATAAACAGATAATGCTATTACTATTGTCACATTACATTTTGCAGAAGAATTTTCACACCCGGCACGATGTGTTCCATGTGCTTATATTTTAATTATTGACATGCTTTTAAAATATCATGAACATAATAATGGTTCTGTATCTAGGGACCATATCGAGTGCACAGCGAGCCTCTACGCAGGTGTAGCGTATGTTCCAAAAATATCTGATGTGAAACCTTGTTCAGGCATTCAATTATTAGCATCCACTTTATTCACGTTTTCATCAGATATTTTTAGAACAGACCATAGTATTTTCCTTACCTATCGGCACAAAAGGTGGTTTGTTCTGGAAGGAGTAAGTGAGGTGCAGGTTGATGGGGCGGCCAAACCCCGCCGGGTCCGCGTCACGGGACACCACTGCGTAACACAAGACATGGTAAGCACGTGGACACAAAGCAGTTCAATGTTCGCAGAGCACACTTCGCTAGCCAATACGAGTACAACTTTAATTCTTCGCTAATGGTGTGTGTTTAAGCAGTGCTGGTAATTTCGTATTCCAGTAGGAAATATGTGCTTCTATTAGGATAACAATATTAATCAAGACATATATTTAGGTATGGAACTAAGGCAAAGTAGAAACACATCTTCCCTACCACATAAACTCGCCCTGGTATACTAACATTGGCTCTGCTTGCCCTTGCCGGTGTGCTGGTGCTTCTTCTGCCTTGCGCGGCTGTTCTGGAACCACACTTGCGTCACCCGCTTGCTGAGCCCGGTGACCTGCGCGATGCGCTCCAGGTCCTGGCCGTCGGGGTTGGAATCCAGCTGGAAGTTCGCCTGCAGCACCTGCAGCTGCTCCTCCGTGAAGGTGGTGCGCACGCGCTTCGCCTTGCTCTTGTGGTAACCTTCTGAGTCGCACCCGTCTGTGGTTCATATCGTTTTTGCAAATATTGGATTTGTTAGTCTATTTACTAAAAGAGGACTGTATCGTGAATTTGGTTTTAGTGAGAACGTTAACACTGAATCGTTGTTGTCAAATATATCGAATGAATGTTCGGGATTCAATAAGGATAACTGAATGAACTCGAAGCCAACTCACCATCTGACGAGATGGATCCTCCATCGAGCGTCTCGAGATAATGAGGCTTGCAGAGCACCCGGTCCTCATGCAGGGCGAACTGCTCGCCGGTGGACAGCTGGCGGCCACAGGCGTCGCAGGCAAAGCAAGCCAGGTGGTAGACCTGCTCGCGCGCCTTGCGCACCCAGTCTGACGACGAGATGCCGCGGCAGCACTTGGAGCACTTGGCGCCGAAACTCCTGCGCAAACACACATGTCACGCTGGCGGACAACACACGGAATGCTGGCGGACCAAGATGTTCGCTGGCCACACGACACAAGTGAGAAAGTGACACCGACATTGGACACCTCTTTCGTGCTCCTATGATATATGAAGACAGCGATTACTATACAAAATAAGATAAAAGATTACAAGCTGTTACTTGCCAATGGGGACCGAGCATGCGTGAGCATCAAAGGACCGTAATTTATCGCTCGACAGCTATTATTCTCGCGAATATTAAAATTGGAAATTACTGAATATTTATTATTCGTTAAAAAGAACACAACAATAATTGCTAAAATATTTTAGTGACTTTTTAGATAAGGAATAACTAACATCTCCAATTAAAACTGTAGAGGATCAAAGATGTTACCGGTGCTGAGATAAAAGTGAATTTAAAAAGCTTTGTTGAATTTATAACGATTGGCAAAAATATGGAAGTTTCAAAACCATAAAGACATTAAAAGAATGTTAAATGCTTAGAGATAGAAAGCTTTCCACTCTGTGAGTTTTGTGTAAGTGTATTAGAGCGTGCAACACTAACACAACTATGCGTGTTACATACAGTTTAGTTTTTTGCCATGTTCATCAAACGATGGTGTCTATTCAAAGCCTAAAAAAGCACCGATTTTCTCGGCAATTCTTTTTTAATTGTTGCTCATGCATCAAAGGTGATCCTAAACGGTATATTTTGATTTTAAGTCAATTGGTACACGTTAGCGGGACCTTGTCGGTGTCATTGAAGAATCAACAATTATAATAATTTCGCAATGCACACACAACTCTTAACACAAAAAGCGTTCGCGTGGCAAATGTAATGTTCGCGCTCCACGGCAAGCGCCACAACCAGCGCGTGTGCGTGCTATTCAAAAATAACTGAATGAGAGATTACGTGAGTACGGCTAAAGGCCACGCGCATGCGCACTACTCCACTATCACTACCATTATAATATTGACGTTGCTGAATTTTTTATGACTAACGATCATGTGGACGATGTATTGGCGAGCCTACACCTAGGCAACAGTACAGCTTGAAGCAGCCGGCCCTATGTGTGGTCGCAGCACGGCACTGGTGAAGTTCCACTGAGGTCTTATTTATGCCCAATATAGTTTATGGGTCATTATAGTTGTACTGTAATAATTGTTTGAATAGTAATCTCGTTGGTTTGTTTTACGACCGGCCTGACATTAAAGCGCTGCGCCGAGGACCGGCGCGGGAGGCGCTCGGCGTGTTGGTTTAGCGTGCAAGGTGCGCACCACCTTGCTTTATTTCCAAGTGACATTTATTATCAATTTCATTTAAAGTTTAAATACCTATTAACTTAGCTACTGGCTACCGCTCTTTACTAGAGAAACTTGTGAAAATGTAATTTCATTTATTGTCAACTTAAATAACCTTTTTTGAAAAAAGTCTATTCTTGTTGAAGCAATTTCAGATACGTAAATATACGTTATTCGACCTACGACAATATTCTATGCTTCAAAGAAACATTCGTATGTTTTGTGTTTGCCGATACCTGATTGGGCAACAGCCAACATTACAAATCAGATCCGCCTTCACCGAGTTAGTTACACACAACTTACTCCAAAACTATCAGAGAGGCATAAAGTTAGATGTTAGTAACAAGTCTAGTGAGACTAGTAAATCAAATCAAATCAAATCAAATCAAATGTTTATTTGCAAGAAATACATACATTTTTAGGGAAGGTGAGATACCACTACTAGTTGTGAAAGCTAACGTAAAACGTGGCTTAATACCATACAAAATTTTCATGTGGGACATGTTTAGGTTGTACGATTGGTCTCAGCCCAACAGTGGACTGCCGTAGCTTACATTAGTGAAGTAGAACATCCTTTTAATAGGCCGGTATCTAAGGCTTCATCATGACTAAAATCTAAATAATTTATTTCACATAAACCTACATGAGCATCAGAAGCTAGCTATGTAACGTCAGAAGCTAGATTCCAAATGGCCGTTTCCTATGTTTATAGCTTTAGGAGGACAGTATAGGCCTGCCAACAAGTAGCAGGTACTTAATAAAATATAAAAAGGTCTATAAATATACTGTCTACAAGGCCTAAGACGCTCTCACTTTCACAAAATATAATAGAATCTACATAATATAAAAGTTAAATAAATATAAAAGCCAATCAATAGGTATAAATATACTCCAAATGGCATAAATGGCGCTACAACCACTAATAAAGAGTCGAAATTTAATTTTTAGGTATTTTACGCCAAGTAATGAGCAGATTATCTGCCAGGGTCGCGAGATTGTTCGAAAGAGATACCGACACCCTGACCCATGGGCTACCGAAGGAACGCGGGTGGGTTTTAGTCAGTAAAAGTCTGATTATGTAAAAAAATAATTAATAAAAAGTAAACTAACGTCGAAATTCAGTAGCAGGGACACCACATATGCAACAGAAATTATTGCCTTTCCTTGTTTTCAACGTAGTCTTTTAATGCTTTTTTTATAAGAACCACTAAGTTCTGCAACGAACTTCGGCAAACTTATTATATAAGCAGATACTTATTATAACAAATGATTTGTAAGTTTAAGTTAACCTAAATTTGGGTGAACTAACTTAAAAAGGTGGCTAGGATAGGCTAGATGCGGAAGGCGGAGGATGGTGCTATGATGCAGCCTGTGAGAGGCCTATGCCAGAAGTGGACTGCCGCACAATAAATTGGTTTTATTGAAATTTGGCTATCACAATTTCATTTTTACACGCTTTATATTAGCTTCACTTGTATGTTTGTTTGTAACCGACTCCTTATAGCGCGATTATGACCCACTTTAAACGACCAGATTTCATTCAAACTTTGCACACCTGTCAAGGACCGATGACAATGCAATAATTTCATAAATTTGTGCCATTATCTTTGCCAGGGTTACCAGGACAGCAAAAAAACTGTCTTCGAAAACTACGCTGACATACGCCACAAACTAATTTGTGCCATTATCCTTGCCAGGGTTACCAGGACAGCAAAAGAAATCTGTCTTCGAAAACTACGCTGACATACGTCACAAACTACGCTGACATACGTCTCAAAATTAGAAACACCCTAAAAAATAGAAAATAAATAATAGTTAAAAAAAACTAAAAAAACACGCTTCCATTGAAAACCAAACTAAAAAGTACAAAATAATGGAAAAACCGGCCAAGTGCGAGTCGGACTCGCGCACCGAGGGTTCCGTACAAACCTGCAGGTCATCATCATCATCATTCGTCATCATCGTTTATGAAATGAAATGTTTTTTTTTTTTTAATTTTTATATTTGTGTTGACTGAATGAAAGGTAAATTGTGGTTTACGATTTATGACGTATTAAAAAAAAAACTACTAACTAGATCTCGTTCAAACCAATTTTCGTTGGTAGTTTTCATGGTAATGTACATCATATATTTTTTTTAGTTTTATCATTCCCTTATTTTAGAAGTTACGGGGGGGGGGGACACACATTTTACCACTTTGGAAGTGTCTCTCGCGCAAACTATTCAGTTTAGAAAAAAATGATATTAGAAACCTCAATTTCATTTTTGAAGACCTATCCATAGATACCCCACACGTAAGGGTTTGATGAAATTTTTTTTTTGTGTTTCAGTTCTATGTATGGGGAACCCCAAATATTATTGTTTAAAAAAAAAATGATATTAGAAACCTCAATATCATTTTTGAAGACCTATCCATAGATACCCCACACGTAAGGGTTTGATGAAAAAAAAAAATTTGAGTTTCAGTTCTATGTATGGGGAACCCCAAATATTATTGTTTTTTTTCTATTTTTGTGTGAAAATCTTAATGCGGTTCACTGAATACATCTACTTACCAAGTTTCAATAGCACAGCTCTTATAGTTTCGGAGAAAAGTGGCTGCGACATACTCGGACAGACAGACAGACAGACAGACAGACATGGCGAATCTATAAGGGTTCCGTTTTTTGCCATTTGGCAACGGAACCCTAAAAAGGCGTGGGGTGCCTGATATCAATAAAAAAACACCTTAAAAAGCACCCCACGCTTTTTTCCCATCATTTTGTACTTTTTAGTTTGGTTTTCAATGGAAGCGTGTTTTTTAGTTTTTTTAAACTATTATTTTACTAAGAGTATTTGAATAGTCCAAAGTTTTTGCGAACATAAAAAATACTTTCTAATATTTAAAGAGAAGATAGAGATAAAATCAATTTCTTTCAATTTTGTTTCGATGAGACTCGCGAGGACCCATTTTAAATATCGCGCGTATTTTATCCTATTTACACGCTTTTATTAGTTTGGTATGTATGTATCTACATATGTAACGGAATCGTTGAACGTGATTTTCACCCCCTTCAAACGTCGGATTAATAAACTTGCACATTTATCAAGGACCGATGACAATACAATAATTTTGTGACATTTGTGCCATTATCCTGACCAGGGTCAATAAGATATCAAAAAACTAAAAAACCCACTTTTGAAGCTAGCCGAACTAAACAATAGAAAATAAATAATATTTTAAAAACTAAAAATACATTTTCATAGAAAACGAAACTAAAAAGTCGAACGTAATGAAAAAAAAAGTGAGGGGTACTTGATATCAATTAATAAATATCTACACAGCACCCCACGGTTTTTTCCCAATATTTTCTAGTTTTTAGTTGGGTTCTCTACGTATGAAAGCGTGTTTTTTAGTTTTCAAAACTACTATTTGTGTAAACTGACAATTTAATCTACATCAGCTGTCGATCCCCACAGCAGTACACTATAAGCCATGACATTTAGTTTTGTTCGCATTAAGTAAATACTTATTAGCTGCAAACCATTTCATAATAACAGCCAGACTATTGTTGACGTGTAAGATATCCGTCAGTGAAATCAGCGAACAAAATTATACCTGATAAGTTAGTCACCATATAATGAAAGTCATTAATATAAACTAGAAATAAGAAAGGGCCAAGAGTTGACCATTGACGCACGCTTATCGGAACTAGAGATCCCGAGGACGTCGCCCCGTTGACGTTATCTTTTGGCTGCCTGTTTGATACGTAGGAAAGAACAAGATTAGCAGCTTGTCCACTAATTCCGTAGTGGTATAAATTACAGGTCAGTGTATGGTGGTCCACGCAGTAAAACGCTTTTGAGAGGTCACAGAAAATGGCGACTGCATCTCTTCTCCCACGATTTCTAAATATGACTGATGAGTTTTGCTCCCGCGTCTGCCGTCGACTTTCCTTTCGTGCAACCAAACTTTCGACTAAGTAAAATCCCATTGTCACAAAATCCAATCTAGTATGATTTTACATGGATTTTTCTCAATGATCACTCCTACTACTTGATTTGAAAATTGATGCTACACTAAATTAAAATAAACTAAATTAGGTATGTACTATGTTCCTATATTTCATTAAATCAGGAAATGTACTGCTGTCTAAACATTGATAAAATATGCTTGTTAAGACAGGGCCAATTGTGTCAATGATATCTTCAAGAACCTTAACATAAATCCGCCATCAGTCTTTAGTGTTGTTTATGTTAAGAGTTTTAAATGATTTTTTAATAGTGAACATAGCAATGGACTTGAATTCAAAATTCAGACAGTGCCTACCAAAGTTTTCTTTGAGAAGAGATGCAGCTAATATATGTGATGATGGGAGAGATTTCGTAATCTCTATTGGGATGTTGCTAGAGAACTTTTCTAGTATCACAGAAATTTTTACCGTATCTGAAATGGTTTCCTTTTCAGTTTTTAGAGACACCTCATTCTGATCTCTACTGTTTTATGTTTCCAGTATCACTGATAATTTTCTGCGACACAACTCTAATTTTATTATTAGAAATAGTAATTATGTAACTCATTACTTCATCATCAGTCTCATACCCTTATCCCAATATATTCTTCGCAACTAAGTCTAAGGCTTCATATTACAGGGAATAAAATAAATGATGCAAAGCCTCGGTTGATATCGTGCGCAGAATCAAAAGCCGTTTAAGAAGAAAGATTTTGAGATGATGACTATAAAATTATTGTATAGCCAAGAGTTATAGATGTGGCGTTTCACTAGATTTAAAAATCTTAGTATAGAAGAGTGCGCTGCGAATACATAGTGTCCTTTGACTAGCAATAACTCCCAGCCACAGCAGATGATAAAGGCTTTCTAGTATCATGTGCAACGACTCTGTATCATATGAATCCCAGAACAGAAAACAAACAAACAAAATGTCGTCTTTATGGAAGTCGCAACTGTTATCAGAGCGAGTGGCGAGCGTCCGCCGCGGCTCCCGGCTCTCGACCCCTCATTACGATTCGCGAACCCTTCATATTTAATTAATTAAATAAACGCATGCAACACACCATTAACACGCTATCATATCACTTAACGCAAACATTAAAACGGTCCTGTTTGTTTTTTATACATTTGGTGCTTGGAGCCCGCGCCGCCGCGCCGCCTCAGCCGCCTCAGCCGGCTCCCGCCGCTGCTCCCGACGAATTCATTTTAACGTAATTGTTTAAACTTTATTTAATATCAATTCAACCTTGTTTGCAAGGATACAGTGCATTTTATGTAACCGTTTAAGTGATTTAAATTAGAAATCGATATAAGATCGACATGTGATATATGTAGACAATCATAATATTAAAATGTATTGATTAGAATTTTTAATAGTCTACTTTTATTGTAATGTACAGCTATAAGAAAATAATTTAAAACCATTTACGACTGGCTTTGAGACAGAACACCTCTCTTGCTAATATAATATTTTAAGTGTCAGAATCTCTAATAGCAGATTCAATGCAAGCATATTAATTAAATCGTTTTAATTATTTTTATTTACAACTATTACAAATGAGTATTTTAATTATTCTCTTAACAAGGTTTTTCAATTATTTTTTATTGTCTAAGTATTAAAATACGTAAAGGTTTCATCATCGCGCGGTCCTTAGAGCCGTGTTAGTCAAAGAAGTCATTTCGATTAAAAGGGTGCGTTTTGGTGTTCTTTTTTACGGATTTTTGTTCGTACATTTTGATTTGTTTAAATACTGAATATTATAAATTCAAATTCAAAATATTTGTTTGCAAGAAATACATAATTTACAAGGGAAGATGTTACAGCCTAATAGTTATTGTATTCTGCCTGCAAGCAAGCGTGCAAATTATTTATGTTTAAATGTCAGACCTGATTACCATGTAGATTATATTATTAGTACATTATTATTACATTGTTATAATATAATTATTACATTGTTATTACATAATTATTACATTATTTTCACACATTATTATTACATACAAATGTCATTAAATAATTCACAAAAAAAATATTAATTAATACTCTAATCAAATATTTTTAAGTTCTAAAAATTCCTAAATACTATAGAAACACTTTTTCTGTAACCACTCTGTCAATTTGGTTTTAAAAACATTACCCTGCAACAATTTAAAATCATTTGGTATGGTATTATAAATTAATATACACATATTGAACACATTTTTCTTATAAATATCTTTATGTCCAGCTGGATGATATAAGAGGTTGCGAAATATACTCCTCTTCTGTCGTGGTATAACCTCGGTATGTTGCTTTAAGTAATGCATGTGTATCTTTGTAAAAATACAGATATCTCTAATACATATACAGGCAGGGGAAGAATTTTTAGTTACTAACTTATATTCATTTTTAAGTTTATCGCTATGTATGTGTGTAACACTAGTTAAGAGTTTATAAGCTACTTTATCATTTGAGAATGTATTGCAGTTTCTCAGAGACTTCAATCTAATTACGTTTTAATAGACGTTTACAGGTGAGCAATCAGGTTAATAAGAAACTTGAATGGCACACTTCGCAGCCGTATTATTAGGTAATAACTGAAGGCATAAAACGAACTCCATTACCATATAAAAATATATTGGTTGCATTAAGGATGGGTGCACACAGGCGCGGCGTGGTGCCTGGACGGCGAACACACGGCCGCGCGGCCGCTATCGATAACACAGCTGTACACAAAGTGCAAAATCGCGTGTTACACGTATATTAATTCAGTCAGCTCCGTCTCTTATCGGCGCTATCCACACCAATATTCCAAAAGCACGATTTGCATTTCAAAACGTAGCGTCTCCGGACAGAAGCACCGTTTCACGAGCGCTATCACCGCTTATTAACATTTTGTCGTCGGCTGAATCAATTAACAGCGGCCCTCGCATAATAATTAACTAAGTGACAGATTAACAAGTTTTAACACTCGGCGATAATGAAGATGTCGCGTACTGGGGCCAGATAAGCGCGTTCACTGTTCATGAGGATGGGGGGGTCTAAACCATGCGCCGCTATCTGATTTACAGTGTAAACCGTTCGGGATTTCTGTTTATTAAACGGATGACCAAATGCGTGTCTCCCGAGGGCATTTGACAAAATCGGGTGCGTGAGGCGCGCGGGCGCCGCGCGGTCAGCCTGCGGTCCGCCCGCGGCTTGCTCGTAAATCCTCGCTCGTTGATTGCTTTCCGCGCGCGCGCCGCTCCCCTGCCACCCTCACATTTTAATATCCATTCAGCTTCGCGTCCCTCTGTCCTCCTCCGTGCGTCCGATGCATGATTTAACTTATTTGTTTTAGAAACAACACCACGCAAGATATATCGCGGCGTTATTCCACAGTTTGTTTTAACAATTTGGAGTCACTGTTACCGCCGCGGGCGACACACTGAGCGATGGCCGCGCCGCTATACAATGCGCCACTAATCTTTATGAATATCGACGATTGATTTGTTACTATAACATTTTTAATTACTTTGCTTTTATAAGAGTTAATGGCACATAAATTTTTCTGTGATCACAAACGCGATCGGTGAGTACCTACCATGGTACCTACCTATCTACGTACGTAGGCGGTGGAGTGATTCTATGAGTCGGCGTCGGGTAGGATCGCGACTATCTCTTAAGAAATATTATGTCGCATGATTTTAATTTGTGAAGAAGTTCGAGAACATTATTTTCGTAAGTTAACTTAATGTAAATAGGAAACATGTGAGAGAGAATAATAATTGTAAATCGAGTAACAACAGCGATTGCCTCCGATGTAAAGGTCTGTTCGCATTAGCGGGCCTGGCCTGCGCCCGCGCTGCTTTAGTGTTGCCGCGATTGGTGATAATTACGGCCATATTTTACGGCTGGTGTGCTAAACCCGTCATTTTGAATGAGTCGTGGTAATAGAGATGAAGGTAACAGAGGATGATTTAGCGTTGAACCCCGTTATTATCGAATTAATTGTACGGTCGAACGGTATCAGAACTTTGTGCATTTCATAACTATTTATGTTTACATTATTCTCAGACCAATACCTTTATAGTACAGTAACAATATAAATATAAATAAGGACAATGTCTATAGAGTAGAATTAATTTGTATGCCTCTTCATCATCGTCATCATTTCAGCCGTAAGACGTCCACTGCTGGACTTAGGCCTCCCCCAATTTGGGGGGCTTTGCCATAATCGCCACGCTTGGTAGGCGGGTTCGCGGGTTGGGTATGCCTCTTACAGTGTCCGATTAAGAAAACTGGAAGTCTGTAAATTATAGAGCTAATATACCTGATAAGCTACTAATAAGGACAGTCGTTTAAAATTCAACTAAAGGAAAGTAAACATATTTTAATAACGTATGCAAAACATTCAATCAGCCAGGCAATCGTGTTCCGAGCGTCGATATATTGGAATTATGATAACAACAAGCCGAATGGAGCTGGCTTTGTTTATTCTCAATGGATCGATCTAAGGCAGGGCTTATTTATGCGGCTAGAGATTAATTAAAGCCAGGAGTGGACATGCTGCATTTACATAAGACACGGCGCGCGCATTTGCGGCAGCGAGGCGTGGGCGGGACATCGCGTGCGCAAGCGGCGCGCCGCTGGTGTGCGACTCGCGGATATAAAGTTGAGATCAGTATGTGTGCCCAATGCTATGTCACATTCGTCAGTTGAGATCAGTATGTGTGCCCAATGCTATGTCACATTCGTCAGTTGAGATTGCTATGTGTGCCCAATGCTATGTCACATTCGTCAGTTGAGATCAGTATGTGTGCCCAATGCTATGTCACATTCGTCAGTTGAGATCACTATGTGTGCCCGATGCTATGTCACATTCGTCAGTTGAGATTACTATGTGTGCCCAATGCTATGTCACATTCGTCAGTTGAGATCAGTATGTGTGCCCAATGCTATGTCACATTCGTCAGTTGAGATCACTATGTTTGCCCGATGCTATGTCACATTCGTCAGTTGAGATTACTATATGTGCCCAATACTATGTCACATTCGTCAGTTGAGATCAGTATGTGTGCCCAATGCTATGTCACATTCGTCAGTTGAGATCACTATGTGTGCCCGATGCTATGTCACATTCGTTAGTTGAGATTACTATGTGTGCCCGATGCTATGTCACATTCGTCATTTGAGATCAGTATGCGTGCCCAATGCTATGTCACATTTGTCAGTTGAGATCACTATGTGTGCCCGATGCTATGTCACATTCGTCAGTTGAGATTACTATGTGTGCCCGATGCTATGTCACATTCGTCAGTTGCCGCTAATACGCTTACGACGATGCTGAGCCCAAACATTGGGCTGATTCGTCCTTCCGAAATATTAAAAATGATGTTATCAATTCTAACCAGATTAATGTAGTTTTCTGGTTGGAGAGATCGGATTATTTCTAGATTTGTTTCAACATCAAACAAAAATATGGTGGTAAAAAATATCAAATTTCAACTCTAAATATCGTTCAGAAAGCAAATGAAGCTCGAAAGAATTCAAAGGCACAAGAAGTTCCAAAAGTACAAAGAGAATCAAATAATCGTTGTTTGTTTCTAAATGTTATCAGCTGTGCGGGTGCAGTTCTACGGTACTCAAACATCCGGGTCAAAACAAAAGCTTCTGAAAAGCGCGGATGTGTGAGTAGGCCGCGTCGCCTGCGCCCGCGCCGCTACCAGACATTAAGACGCGCTAAATAAACAATAAACAGATGATACATCAAGGAAGGCAATCACCGCGGTTGCCGCCGGCGAGTGCCGATTTACGCTGGCAACACCGCTCGTTATGCGGGCCACAACACACAAATATTATTTAAACTGTGACACGGCTCACATTTTAACGAGCACCCGAATGTATCGTCTTTTTTACTTTTGCAACATTATTCGTTCGGCTCCGGGCTAATGGGAAACTTAAATTGGTTATCTGCTCTACTACTACACTGACATTAAATAACAAGAACTGCGACTATACAAGGTATCGCAACTTTAATAAGTATTTCTCTATTCTCTGTTTATTTAGCGCACGTCACGAGCTTAGTTCCAGTCTGGTTTGGCACGCAGATAGCTATCAATCAAGCACACAAAGCATCTAATCATACCAGTACGAGTGCTGATGATTACACAATATCATTCACTGGCGGCGTCTCTGCTCGGTGCCTAATGTCAAGGCTCTGTGATACTGCGCGTTCTCCGGCGCAGGCGCACGCCACTCCATAGGAACCAACAGAATATCCACATTACAGACTAAATTCAGACCCAGTTATTACTACCAATGTGTTTTATAGCCATTATTATAGTCTATCCCAACAATTGCGGCGACGTCTTCCAGTATAACAATGCAGCTGAAAACTAGAATTTGACACGAAGTGGCTCCTACTTATCCTGTACTACCCGGCCGCTGCCAACGGATGGACGGGACGGACGTACGACCTGCTGCTCTTCGCCCGCTTTTTAAATCTCTAATATCTTCTAAGATATTCATTTAAATTACATGCTGTAAAGGGCCATATTGATCTATATTAAATGCACAATGTATTTAAGGTATTTAATTGGATAAGGATTAATGCTGTATTGCTTAAAATCGCTTCGTAAATAAGCCCTTATTTCTCGTAAAAAGTAAAAGATAAAAAATGGTTATTGTGGGTTATCCCTAAGAGATAGACATATAACATTGAGGACATTTTTGTAGGCCTTTTTAAGGTGTACAATACTGTAGTACATTATTTTGATCTATTTCGTAGGATTCAGCCAGGGTTTTTCGAATTTTGAGACGTATGTCAGCGTAGTTTTCTAAGACTGTTATTTTTTTCTAAAATAAAAGAATTTTTTGTCAAAATCGGTCCAGCCATTTCAGAGATTAGCGGGAACAAACAGACAGACAAAAATTGTAAAAAATGTTGTTTTGGTATATGTATCGTGTATACATCCATATACACTTAGTAAAAAGTGGTTATCTTAATATTAAAAACAGACACTCCAATTTTATTTATTTGTATAGATGTATAGATTCAGTGCTGTAGGGTAGAGCTGCGTGTTGTTTTAATACAATGCCCATTATAAATAGCTGTCGACATGTTAATACACATGTTTTGATACTAGCGAAATGTGGGAGGAGGAGTATAGATACACCTCTGCTCAACCTGTCGGCGATGTTATTTTTATTTTATTTTATTTTATTTATTTGGCTTACCAACAATTGAATACACTGATACAATGTTACGAAATACATTCATTACACTTATGGTCTAGTGTACCAATTTCTAACAGGTAAGCACAACATGCATCACTTTTCTGTTGATTGGGTGCCTACTGTTGCCTACTGGTGCCTACGGTGTACGGGTTATGATGCTAAGTTATGTTACTCGGCCACTTAATCATTTATAAAAAAGCTGTTTATGAAGTAGAATTATAAGAATAAATAATAGTTTAAAAAAAAACTAAAAAACACGCTTCCATTGAAAACCAAACTAAAAAGTACAAAATAATGGAAAAATAGCGTGGGGTGCTTTTAAGGTATTTTTTTATTGATATCAGGCACCCCACGCTTTTTTTCCGACGGCGCGCAACGTCCGTGGTGCACTTTGTAATAGTAGATCTATTAAGTAGATTACGCTAAAATAAATAATTTTGCATGCATACTGTACTCTTCATTATTATTATGAAATTACGATACGATCTTCAGAGATCGAGTAAGATCGATTCAACACAATACAATTAAGATCGTGAATCGATGCACGAAGTTACGATCCATTACGATCCAGAAGATCGATTCAAAGCAAAGAATTGGAAATCCCTAGTCTAACCTGGGTGCTACATACCCTCTACGACGGCGTAGGCGCGAGCGTAGCACGCGCTACGAAATGTGCATTGAACTTTATTTTCAGTTGCAATTTTCATTTACATCTTTCATTCGAACTTTTTAAAATATACACTATGATTTTAGGTTTGGTCTTCGTTTTTCTCCGATATATAAACACGTTTTAAAAGACAACTTCCCAACCACAACGCATTGGTATGGTTTTCAAAAACCATTTCTCACGAAAAGACTCTTTTGCTCTAGTGGTAGCGAGCGCTACTGCTGAGCACGAGCTCCTGGGTTCGATTCCCAGGTCGGGCAAAGTGTTGTTGGGTTTTACTGGAACTTCTCAGTAGCAGCCCGCAGTGTGGATGTGTGCCCGGTTGCTGGCAATAGACTCGCCCTCTATTACATGGGACTTAAACATAACAGGCGAAATGTGTGTGTACTATAGGTACATCTCTGCCCAACCCTTCGAGGAAACGTACGTACGTGCGTTGCGCGCGTGCATCAAGTCACGGATTTATGACCGCTCTTGTTAGAAGACGGTATTCTTAGACGATTCTTAAATTCAAATTATATGAATCTTGTTGGAATGGTACTTCTGTTTGACGCCTTCTAGTGTGCCAGTGTGACGTGTGACGTGTGACCTCATGTCACTGTAGTATCGCTTCGACCAGCTACACAACGCTGCATTAGACCATATTGCAAATTGTGTTGTGTTGTGTGTTGTGTTTGTGTATATCTAAATATACACATCAGCAGCCTATAACGTTCCCACTGCTGGGACACAGGCCTCCCCTCGGTGAGAAGGAGTGGGCCATAATCCACCACGCGGACCCAGTGCAGGTTGGTAGATGTCACTTGACTTAGAATTTTTTGGTTCTAAGACATGCCGGTTTCCTTACGATGTTTTCCTTCACCGTTTTGAGAGCAGTGTTAGTGTGTTTTGTTGTTCGAACTCACGACCAACTACTCGTAAGTGACGGTCGTTACCACTGGGCCAGCACTACTCACTCAGATATACAGTGTTCACAAAATAGTGCACGTATGTTTCACTAAAAGTAACGGTTTTCAAGTTTCTTTATCTTACAAATTCTGTTACTGTCATCTTTTTTCATCAGATTATTCTTGAATGCTCAGATGGTTAGGTCATGTTGAGAGGATGAATGACGGGCGGCTAACAAAAGGTATTTACAAGGCAGATGTGACTGGACATGCTGAAAGCGTACGCCCTAAGAGAACACATAGTGACCTTATGGGTGATGTTCTTCAGAAGGGTCAGGCGGGTAGAACTGTAGTAACTGGTATGAACTTGCACAAGGTAAAACGAGTATATAAGGAACGTAGCAGGTAGCGTTCTGTAGTTTCTGCCTACCTCCTTAGGAAAAAGGCGTGAATTTATGCATGTGTGTTAATAACTGTGTACTCAGCGGGTAAAAAGAATAATTCATTTTATACCAGTCACCGAAATGGAAACTTTCTTTTGGTTATTGATAACGCAAACTTGAGGACGCCTCAAGAAAATTGGTCTTGGTCCTTCGTCCGAGTGAAACTAACCGTGACAGATACGTATAATGTATGAGAAGACCGACACCGACGCGACGCCCGAGATCGTCTTCTATATCTCGTTTTTTTTGAATTGCAATCTGTTGGTACTTGACAACTGAATGACTGACAACTGACTGTTATCGTTTAAAGTGAAGACACGTGAGCATATTCAAAAGAAGTTGGCAGAATCATCCCAGCGCTGATTTGCTGGATTCGTTTTCTCCTCTACCTATCGTTATTTCTCCAAACAATGTTTTTTTTGTTATTCATATATGTATGTATCTATCTATCTATGAATTTGTATGTATTATTTTCCGATTTATCTATCCCTATGTTTCACCTGCTATGTTTTGTCTCTGCATCACCCTAAGGTTGACTGGTAGAAAATGCCTCAGGCATTAAGTCCGCCTTTGTACAGTATTTTTTACTTGTGCATGAAATTTAATAAATAAATACAAATGTACAATCGAGAGAGTAGAATAGAGGTGACTACTCCGACCACTACCAGCACAGATGTTGTATAGCACAGTGAAATCAAACAGAGCCATGATCAACGTTCTCCTGTCCTGATACCAATTTATTTGGGGTCGGCACAACATGACAACCGATTCCCACACAACTTTTCACTTATCGGTGCCCCTTTCAGACTTCCTCTTATGTGCTCATTTCTTATTCTATCCATTCGTGTAACACCACACATCCCACTTAACATTCGCATCTTAGCTTCATTCAACTCTTTTGTGGCCCAACATTCTGACCC
This sequence comes from Aporophyla nigra, assembly GCA_947507805.1. Classification (NCBI taxonomy): domain Eukaryota; kingdom Metazoa; phylum Arthropoda; class Insecta; order Lepidoptera; family Noctuidae; genus Aporophyla; species Aporophyla nigra. The sequence goes on along the minus strand of OX382291.1, from coordinate 1,365,007 downwards.
ATACAAGACGGCAGGTCTGACCATGGAAATCAAACAGACTAGTAGCACCAATAGCAACAACTACTACCTATACAGCGTCTAGCATAATTAACGCACAACCTCATACACCGCAATTAGATTATTGAGTTAAAAGCGTAATACAATTACCAAAACGTATTCATTTTAAGGTTGACTGTTATTATTAAGAAAATCGTGTTCACCCTAGCATTACTTTATGCACTTAAAATTGAGTTGCCTTGAAATAAGATTGAATTTTCTTTGGCTTAATCGGCGGTAAGTATGGCAAAAACCCAATGTTTTGATAAAAATACCGACATCGACGTTATAAATGAGTGAAATCGATTCAGTAATCAATGCTGATATACCTTATGTCCATTCTGTTATACCTTATATAGGGTATACGGCAATGGTCGTTCGTAGGCATTACATATAGAACTTGCGCTTATTAGTAAATATAATAATAATTCGAGGTCTTTTCATAATTCTTCAGTTACAAAGACGTGGATAGGTTCAGACCATTTTATTCAGCTCACGGTAACCGGTAAGGAGGCGTGGTAAGGTAATACCTAAGCGCCAGGGCTTCAATACAAGTTTGACTTATATTTTTTGTAATAATTAGTTACGAAAATTAGAAGTTCGAAATGTTTTCTCAAGTCATTCAAGAACGACTTGAGAAACTATTATATAGACTCTTCTAATTAGTAGAGGCAAACGTTCATAAAACGTATACGTATATTGTATTAGGCCCCATATTTAGTGACGCGACATAAAAACTTCCTTCGGTTTATATTGAATTACCTAGAATCCCTAATCCCTTGCTTAATTTTTGCATGCTTGCATTGCAAGAAGTCGTCATAATACTATGGAGTCTTACCCTATGGTAAAAAAACGTACACATTTGAGCCAAGAGGAGAAATGGTTAAAGTCCCTAGTGCTTTTCTAAATTGTATGTTTCATGGGTTGTACACAATCAATGTGAATCTTTGGAAGGCGTGCGAGGGGCTTATTTTTTTTTGTGGGTGAGAAATCATGAAATGACGTCTCCCGCTCTCGGGTGGAGCGGGAGGCGTGTCAGGCTTTTACTGACTATAAACCACCCGTGTTTCTACAGTTGTCCATGTGCCAGGGCCACGGTATCTCTTTCAAACAAATCTCGTGACCCTGGCAGGCATCGGTCCTAGTAGACCCCTTCAGTCCTGCTGACACCTCTTTGAGGCGCGCGTGGAACAACAACGCGCCGTCGACTCGAGCCTGGTCCTTATCGGATGGCGAGATACCCATTGCTCGCCGCCCGCAAGCTCGCGCCTACGGTGGCCGGAAGTCCGCTATCGAGTCCCGACGCCCGGGGCGTCTCCTCCTGCGGCGCCTAGGGACGTGAGGACGCAGAGACTGCCACTCCCTCACGCGCCCCACCTCCTCCTTCGCGAGCATTACTACTTCGCAGAAAGAGGTGACGGCTTCACATGCCTTCTCGCTCCGGACCTTTGCCTCCAGATGCCATGGCGGCACTCCGGCAAGGAGACTCGCCGCCTTGCAGGAGACCGTGTGGTATCCCCGGACTAGCCGGATGGCTATGACCCTCTGGGGCGCACTCAACCAGCACGCTGGGCGCAGCCTCAATGAGGGCACCCACACTGGTGCCCCGTAAAGGGCCATGGACTGCACGACCCTTGTGTAGAGCCTCCAGTAGGAGGCGTTTAGACCCCCTAGATTGGGTAGGAACCGCTTATAGATTGGGGCACCAACTGACGATTATCCCTGTTTTTCCCATGGGGGTAGGCAGAAACCCCGGAACGCTACCTGATACGATCTCTACACACTCCTTTTGCCTCGTTTAGGTTCATACAATTGGTCATACACACACGCCGGTTGCGAGTACTACGCACCTGACCTTTCTGAAGAACATCACCAATAAGGTCACTATATGTCCTCCTAGGGCGTCCCCTCCCGGTGTTTCCACTCACATCTGCCTTGTAAATACCTTTTATGAGCCGTCCTTCAGTCATCCTCTCAAGTTGACCAAACCATCTAAGCATACATTTTGCAATTTTTGTCACTACATCTTCTTTTAAACCACACCGTTCTCTTATCACATCATTCCTCAGCCTATCATTCATAGTCACACCACACATGCTTCGCAAGGAACGCATTTCCACAGCATTTATTCTACTTTCATGCTTCTTTTGCCATACCCAACATTCACTTCCATACATAAGCGTAGGCACCAGTACACCATTGTGAACAGCCAGTCGAGCCTTATCGGATATCAACTGGTTGGTCACAATCGCATATAAAGCACCATTTACTTTATTTCCCGCATTCACTCTTCTTTCCACATCTTTATCAATCATTCCATCCCTTGTAAACAAACTCCTCTATCTCACTATTACACGATATGCAAAAAAAAATGAACATGGATTTGGGTGGCTAAAGTGGAGTGGTTACTAAGTAGCTGTCGCTAGCACTTAGTAACAACAACTAGAAGGCTGAGGGTGAATCCTGAGGTACTCGAGGAGTGGAGTGGTATTCCACGGCTATCGGACCAATCCCAGAGCCTGGAAGACGGTCAAGATCCCTACCAGCTCTTACTAGAATACGTCCTTCCTACTAGCAGGTTTGCTCTTACGATTGTCCAATAAACACGACCAATAAAGAAGCTTTTTCCCGCCGAAATTAACTATCTGTGTGCCAAACTTCATCCAAATCCTTTTGGACGTTTTGTGTGATTGAGTTATAAATATCCAAACATACAAACTGTCCCATCTAAACTTACTAATATTATAAAGCTAAAGAGTTGGTTTGTGTGTTTGGTTGAACGCGATAATCTTCAGAACTACTAGTTCGAATTAAAAAAATCTTTCCATGTTAGGTAGACCATTTATTAAGAAAGTCTATTTAAGAAAGGCTATATAACATCACGCTACAATTTTACAAAAACGGGGAAAATTTATTACTTTTTAGAGCTTCCGTTGCATGCGTTATGTAAGTTAAAGTAACGCCACAATCATGTATGACGGAATTGTTCTTCTTAAGAAGTTCTAAAAAGTAGTCCGCGAGAGCCTATGTCTATCTTTTAAGGTTGGCTCACTATATCGTTTTAAATTGTAATCAAATGTAAATATTACAAAGGTAAAGAGTTTTTTGGTTGAACGAATTAATATCAGAAACTACGTTAACTGTTGGATAGCCCATTTAGTGAGGAAGACAATAGACTATATGCAATCACGCCACGCTTAGGAGTAGAGCTGAAAGAAAAAATACCGGCCAAGTGCGAGTCGGACTCGCGCACCGAGGGTTCCGTACAAACCTGTAGGTATATAAGTAAAAGTTCACCCATCACGACAATCGAGTCGTAGTTCTGTTCTGTTTCTTGGCTTGGTTTTATTTCTGTCTGTGTTTTGTTCTGTTTATTATATGATGTAACTAAAAATTTACGGTTTTCGCAATTTTTCCTTTATTTGTGCTATAAGACGTTGCTACGTACCAAATTTCAAAATTCTAGATCGACTGGAAGTACCCTTTAGGTTTTGATTCCCTTGCGAGTTTCGAAAATTTGTGGAAATTTGCGGTATAAACGGCTATATCTTTTGATTGCGTTAGCTTAGATGTTTGATTTTTTCACAGCTCCAAGGGACAGTAGACTTGAGTATTTGATATAAAATTCAGCTTGATACCTTCACGCGTTCCTGAGAAAAAGGGTCTTGACAGACGGACGGATGGACGGACGGACGGACGGACGGATGGACGGACGGACAACAAACTGATCCTATAAGGGTTCCGCTTTTTCCTTTTGAGGTGCGGAACCCTAAAAAGGTGACGAATACGAAGACCTCGCGCGGGCAGGCGATTTGATGCGACGGGGAGGGTCCGGGGAGCAAGAAATTTAACGCGGACGAAATCGCGGGCAGTTTATCATATTATAGTAGGAAGTAGGATTCATATAACAAACTAAGTGCCCAATGGGGTTTAACCCTTGTTCTTCTTAGCATGTCGATAGCAACATAAGACAGCCAGCCCAGAATGTAACCCCACCAGGGGGTAAAAAAAAAACTTTCATTCACAGGCATAAATTCGAATTTATGAAACTAAATACTTATTGACCCAGCGGTTCAGGCTGTACTTTGTCTGCCTGTGAATGAAAGTTTTTTTTTTTTTTTTTGTTAAGTAGATAGTAGGTACTCAGATACACAGATAATACTCTGTTTTTTTATTTTAAATTTTTTAAATAAAAAAAATCATAATTATACTGTTCTAAACTCATCTTCTTTTTCGTTTTTGTATTATTTGACAATTTTTTATTTGAAGGAGGAATCCTTTTCGCAATTGGAGTACACGTCAGTTGCTGAAAATAAGAATCCATAACATGATATTTTTTTCCGTAATTTAATTCATACATTTGTCTTAATAGTATGTTAATGCCAAGACTGTTTCACTAGGCATCATGTCTGTTATTTAAAGCCATAATATTTTACGATATTCTACTAATCTGGTATGTATTTTACTTTATTCGCTGTTGCAGCGGAAGTCTTAGCCTTCCTTTCTGGTGTACAAACAAAATAGGCAAACAAAATAGACAAATAAAATAGGGTATATGTTTTATTCGTCTTAGGTGTAAAACCAGTTAAGAAGTGGTACTTCAAGTCGTTTTTCCGGACACCAGACTATTCACCAAGGTCGCAAGCTCTCGGTTTGTTTCTATCAGCCGCATGGAGTCCATGGAGTTCCACACCGGTTAGTTCTTTCTGACAGCGGCACATGTTTGTCGCATCACCTGCGATTCTGTCGAGGAGAGCTACGCTCTGCGGCCTGCCATTCATCAGGATTGACGCATTAGTACCCCCGGGTTAGTAATTAAATACTAGTACAAGTTTTGTGTTAGAGCTTAGAGGAGGATAATGAATCCATTTTAATCAGGACTGTTTCTATCGGTATAACGCAGGTTAATTTTTACAAGATGATGTACATTTTATAGTTTACGAAATTAAGTGATCACGGACCAAAAACCGATTGCAATCAATTTCCTAGTGTGAAAAACGAAACGTAACAAAGATTTACCACGCTGTTCCATAAATTTTCTTGTATTTTTCTTATTTTGAAAACCGAAAATTGCGCTGAGTACTTACACGCATCTTTTCTAATAATACTAATATGGTCTTTTTGTATTCTTATACGTTTTGAGTTTTTCTTTTATCTAGATACGTAACACGTGACAAAATGTCGAATTTCCTTTTTTTATATCTCTACATTATATAATTAAGTATTAAGGTTGTTTATAGACAAAGCACACTCTTCGTATAGCGTCTGAAAAACCTGGTGGTTCGTTATATTGAATGTGAAAGATCGATAGGCGGTATTTGAATTGGTTGCAGTTTCTAAGAAGGCACCCCGACCGAATAGTTAAGGTTAGGTTCGAACTGTGATTAACCGCGCGCGAGCCCAGCGAGCGCTACTTCCAAACTCATCAGCTTGGCAGTTACCTGGCTATTTAGTATTAGCGCATGATGCGATCCGTCACATGCAAATTTGATCCAGTTCACAATTTGTAGGTTTGCCATGGGCAGATTAGTGAAATTTCGAGTAATAGCAGTGTACCTAATAGCTAATAAATGAGTGATTTTCTCAAGCATAATGTTTAGGCGGCTCGGCTGAAAATCATATCTTAAAGTAAACGTACAACAAAGTTATTTTTTTTAAAGAAAGAAGGCGTACTTATCTTGATCAGGCCGTCAATATTTTAGTAGATAACATTTTTGTAGTGAAAACAAAATTTGTTATTTAGCATAATTCTAAGTTTGGTGGCGCGTCCACAATCTGTTTTTCTGGGGATGAACACCGCTTAAACGAAACTACACTAGTTTACTAGAAATTACTAATTTTATTTGTATTCAGTATTATTTTTTCTATCTAATGACAGTTTCATTTTTGTATTTAGGGCAATACTTTATCCTAGTGAAAATCGAAAAGGACTGTCCGCGCGAAATTTTAAATTTTGGTGGGAGTAATCTAATCATCAAGTGACTCGTTTAGAATAAACCTAGATGGACAACGCTACCAACGTTCACTTCGTTTAGTCAGGCGCTCACGCGCAGCAGTGACAGACGTGTGCCATCCTGTTGTGATTTCCCGCCAAAAATGTAAGTAAGTCTTTTCGTAGTAATTGGACAAAAAACCTGCAATTTTGGTGTAATGTTTTAAAAACGTTTTATGACTAAGTCGGCGTTGTAATTTAAATTATAATAAAAAGGTTAAGGTATGCTTTCAAAATTATGCCAATATAAATTGTACATTCTTAGTAGTTTTTTTTTAAATAAACATATTGAACAAGATTCTAATTTTGGTGGAGCAATTTTGGTGGTTTTGGTGGTATTTTACCAATTACCAAAATTGCTTAGTTACACCAAAATTAGTTTTTAGAGTTACGTACCTCAAAGACAAACGAAAACGAATCATAATAAGATACCTCGGTTTGAAAGTACAGTATATTATACCTACGGAAGTACAGTACAGGAACGTTATACATTTTTTTGTTTCTTCATCACTCTCAAGCTGATTCTTGTTTCTTCATCAAGAAACAAAAAAACAAAAAAATGTATAACGTTCCTGTACTGTACGCTTAGAACGAAAAATGCTTTCAATAGCAATGAAAATATAATTTAGGTATTATTTGCTTTCCAGCATGGCAAAGAAAAAAAAATCAAAGTTGTCACACGCTGAGTGCTTGGAGAGGAAAAGGATGGCAGAAAGGAAGAGAAAAGAAAAAATTAGGAATGATGAAATTGTTCAAGAACATGAAGTCATTGAGAAAGATGAGCTTATGCCAAAAAATCTGAAACCTTTCCCTGGATCAATGAAAGTTCACCAAATTGTTTGGACGAAGACTTCTATCAATGGCTTGGCAATGCGTTCGTTATCTTGTGTTGAGCCAGACTGTCTTTATGATACAATTCGATGCTGCCATGGGAAGCATATGGGCTTTTATGAATTGCCAACTGAGACAAATGTTCAGGAAGAAGTCGAAACAATAAGGGATGTTGTGTCACTTACAAGTTCGAGGCAGTCATCGTCAATAACAAATGCCCGTTCCGATGTTCAGACACCACAAATATATAGATTTCCAGCATCTAAACCTTTTATTTTGTTAAAACCCAACCAAATCAAACTAACCGGCCCTTCGCATGATTTGGTTAGTATGGCAGACTATGACCAAATACCAACTCCAAATGTTTCTTTTTTTGATAATATCAATAGTGAAATACTATTACAATATGAATGCACATTGGAGAATATTAAGGAAGAAAATGAAACAGCTAATAAAAAATATAAAAATGATCATGATGGCGATGATAGCGAAGATGATTTGAATATTTTTTAATTTACAGACTGAAGAATTGACAAGACTTAGAATAGTAAGAAAGTTAGTTGATTTATAATTTTTAAAATTGATCTCATTACATAATTATGTTAACAAAAAAATTTAAAATGATCATGATGATGATGATGATGATGATGATAGAGGTTAGAGGAGATGATTGCAATTCGTTTAAATTAAAAACTGTAGAATTAACAAGACAGAAAAATAAGAAAGTTTTATTTGTTGATTGTTATTTTTTTATTGATCTCATTATGTTATTTTTTATTAAAACATTTATTCATTATAAATAAGATTTTTATTGTTATTTTATTTATAATTTGGTTCAGTACAAAAATTTGGTGTCAAGACTTTCTAATGTTGGTGACAGAAATAAATTCTGGTGTCAATATTTCTAATTTTGGTGTTAGATATAAATTTTGGTGTCGTACCAATTCTGGTGTCGACAATATATTAGAAGCTTTCAGGAATAAATAAATTTCTCTCACATTTTATGTACCTGAATACGTATCTCTTGCTTATCAACATCTTAGATTATTAAAAAAACCAGAAACAAACTTTTCCACCAAAATTAGGTAAAAAATGATAGTTGTTGAAATTCACTCAAATTTATGTTTTTATGCTCAAGAAAGCGATAAGTAAAAACAGTCAGTTCTTGGCACGCTAGTCATGTTTTAAATGCAGTACGACTTTTCTTAAAAACTAATCATACAAAGAACCGGAAATAAACGATACTGAAATATTCCCCATAACAGTGATTTCTATTGACTTCGTACCGCTTTATATTCAATAAATGTTATAGTAAACCTACCAAGTTTGCAAAGCGTTTCTAGCTAACGCTCCTACACACATCAAAAAAAGTTTGCGATCACTTTAAAAAATCTATATAAATCTTTGTTGTTACGGTAAATTATATTATGATTTTTTTTTTCTTTTTGAATCTTTATTTAAAAATATAGATTTAGAATATAAAACAATGAAACCATCCAAATGTTTTTCCAAGTAAAAAGGCTTTCAGTCCTAGCTTACGCTCAATCAGAAATCGGATTTAGTAAATTTTAACGGATTTTAAATACTTTTCGCGGAAAGTTGTGCTTTAAATAATACCAAGAGGATTATCAGAAGTTTTCCGAGCAAGAATCGTAACGTTGAGGGAAGAAGGAGACATCACAAGAGAAATAGCACGCAAAGTTGCTATATTCCAATCCTGTGTCGTGACCACGTTGCCTAGGTACCACGGCATGGGTAATTTTGCTGACCCACCCCGCAGTGATCGCCCAACTGTTTTGACTGCTGCCCAAAAGCACTATATTAGATTTCTGGCAGCCCGTGACTTAAGGCGCGGTGTTACCTCAATATTCACAAAACACTGGTGTCTTTGACAATCGAGTATGACGTAATGCAATGAAAATATACGACACAAAAAATACAGTGGACAGAGAAGGGTTTAAAGAAAAATTCTAACCGAATAGAATAGTGAAAAATTGTTTGATATTCCCAATAAAAATTGTTTCACAAAAAAAACTTTGACGTCGAACATCTCTGTATTTTCAGCGATAACAACATTTTTTTTTAAAGAGTTCAATAGAATAAACATTACTTTAAAACTTTAACCAGACAATTATTTAATTTAATGTGTGTAGTCCGAATAATCTAAATAAAACCCGTAAAATAAATGCCAATTCGCAGCTTAGTCACATCGTCATCCAAATATTTATTCAATTTTCAACCTTATTTGTTGGAGCTGTAGCATGTAGTTGTAGCATTTAAAATCGTAGTCAGTCCGCGCCTTAACAATCAACGCTACTAAAATAAAAGCAGAAATTTGGGCCCCCTCTGGGCTTGAAGTTAGCTCTCATACCATTCGGAATTGCTTGCACCAGGCTGGATTACGAGCACGGAGGTCTTGGCGAGCTCCTCTGAATTCCCGGCAACGACAACGACGGAGATTGCAGTGGGCTAGGCTACGGCAAAATGAAGAAGAAAATATTTGGCAAAACTGTCTGTTCGTTGACGAATCGCGAATCAGTACTCATCTAGATAACCAACGCGTCCGTGTCTGGAGAAGACCAGGAGACCGTGAAAGGCAAAGAACTGCCACCAGAACAGTTCAGCAAGGCGGAAAATCGGTGTCTTTTTGGGGTGGTGTTATGATTGGAGCTAGAACGCCTTTGATCCCGTATCGAGGCTTCATGACAGCAGACATGTATAGAGCAGTTGCTATTGATGTAATTGTCAGACCATTCCCACTAAACCATGGGCACCAATTTGTACTGGTTGATGATAATGCGCCCGCCCATCGAGCTCAAGGAAGCCGCTATTCAAGAATGGGATAGGTTACCCCAAGAAATGCTGGATAACTCGATTCTCAGCATGCCCAGGAGTATCACCGCATGTGTTCGAGCCAGGGGAGGAGTTCTATTATATTGAATATAAACCTTTTATTAATAAACTAGCTTCTGCTCGCGACTTCGTCCGCGTTAAATTTCTTGTCCGCCCGACCCTTCCCGTCGCGTCGAATCGCCTACCCGTGCGATTTTCCCCGTTTTTGCAACATTTTTCATTACTGCCCCGCTCCTCTTAGTTGTAGCGTGATCTATAGCCTTCCTCGATAAATAGGCTACCCAACACAAAAATATTTTTTCATTTCGGACCAGTAGTTCCTGAGATTAGCGCGTTCAATCAAACAAACAAACAAACTCTTCAGCTTTATAATATTAGTATAGATAGTTGTTTAAGTTTGGTTAAACAGTCTTTTTCTTTCTATCAAATTTCTGTTACAATTACATTATGATCAATTACTAACTTTTTTCTATAAAAAAAATTGTTTTTTTTTTTTTGTTTTAATTTCAAGCAGTGTATTTCTATTTAAAGAAAACACATAACAAATATTTTTTCTTGATAAAGAATTTAAAAAATTATATCATCTTATTCTATTGATCACAAACTTTTTTCGATGTGTGTATGTTTGGTAAGCTCCTACTAAGTTATGACCACCTGGTACTTCGAAGGCATAAAACGTTTTTTATCCAAAACTCCTATGGTGGAGGTTTTTGTGGGTGGGAAATCATCAAATGACCTTTCCCGCTCTAGGTAGAGCGGACGGGCGTTTCGCGAGATTTGTTCGAAAACTATGACAACCTGACACTTCGAAGGCATAAAGCATTTTCTAGCTGACACTCCTGTTTGGTGTGAAATGTATGAGAAAATGTAAAATCCTCTCTTTTTTTCTCGTGATATATTCCTATGTTTTAACACCTTCGGCGCCAAGCATAATTTCCAGAAGCACACTTTTTTTGTTACACATATTTACTTTTTTATTTATTTGGTTTTATTTTATTATATTAATGTGGTTTAAGCTTCTATCTCCCTTTTCTCTTCTCTTTCTCATGTTCTTCAGAGTTTGTATCAAAAATGATACACTGGACTACCAAATACTTTTGTGTGTGTTTTGGCCATGTGTATCATTTTTGATACACATTGTATAAACAAGTATGTGCAAAAATGATACACCGCCGCCGAAGGCGTTAATATTTATTCTGCTATTCGAGGCGAAGACAAATCGTCTAAATCAAAAACCATGAAAATCGGTCCAGCAGTTCTTGATTTATAAGTGTTGTAACAAACCCAACTTTGTTTTATATACCTATATAATAGATAAGCAGAAGACCAGAACTTGGAAGGTGATTAAGAAAACGACCTTATTAGTCCTAAAACGCGTTCACAATTCAAAATCGATGCGTTCGGCCTACAATATCAAGCAAAGAAAATTTGAAAACCTAACGTAACCACAACTTAAAGGCGGTGCGGACATAAAAGCATCGTTGTTACCAACTATCCGACTGAGCAGTGTCATCATCATCTGCCTAGCCTTTTCCCAACTATGTTGAGGTCGGTTTCCAGTCCAACCGAATGCAGCTGAATACCAGTATATTACATGGAGCGACTGCCTATCTTACCTCCACGACCCTGTCACTGGCTAATACGTATTAGCTAACGTCAGATTTTCGGGCATCTGACGACCCGTAACGACTGTCAAAGATCGACAAATGACAGGCGGGACCAGTGGTTTAGCGTGCTATCCGAGGCACGGAGGGTATGTAAAGATGGTCACCCATCCACGAACCAACCGCGGCAAGCGTAGACTAACCTGATCGACCGATCCTTGCGGCTGTTATTACTAAGTCACAAGCCCCTGTTTTTTCTTTTCTGTTTTAACTTTCCCAGCAGTATTTCTCAAGAAATATTGATCCTGCATAAATCTTTAAGGAACACATTTTGTGCGAAATTAAGTAAGGAATAAATTTATAGTTAATTAATTCACGTGACACGAATAATTTACGAAATACCTTTTAGCAAAAGACTGATTTCTGGGAGCGGATGGGCTTCTATTTCAGTGAATTCAGTGTTGATAAAGGTGAAACGTATAAAAATTATATTCGTAAGTTCTTTTGGGTATTCTTGGGTGGTTGATGGCTAACCGCAGACCACCCCAACTCCTGAGCGTGATGAGACCTATAGTTGACAACAAACGCGGCACCGCCTGCGCCTGCGTCACCATGCGCGGCCCAGACGTCCCGATTAAAATATATGGTTCCACGTCGCACCCAGTTATCACAATCAAAATAAATGACAAATGAAAACCACAGTGTTGCAAGTCACGACCCGCTCGCTGTATTTTTTCATCGCTGGCAACATTCCCCGTCGCCGCTTTGTTGTTCCACACTCGTCCGACGGATTTTCAATAAAACCTCTCTTAGGGACATTGGCCTCTTTTTTCTATTTTGACTTTTGAGAAGATGTTCTCACGCACCTGTTACCCTTTCCATTTCTAACTCACGAGTATATTAAGTACTTGATATTGTTCTGTGACTGACGCGGCTGTCTTGTAAAATTGAATAAAACTATCCTATTCTGGCGATCGATGGCTTTATTCTAATAATTTTATACATATTTACAGATGCGTTTCGGTCCGCGAGTCTTTCCATTAGACACAAGTTGTTTTTGCGTCAACAAAAATTATGTATTTGAGTCTTCTCTTTTGTGTTTATATTTGCCACAAACAATTATAATTAAAAATAAACGAGAGAGAGAGGTATCGATTCCGTTGTCGATAGCTGATGTGTGCCGGATGATGGCGGTGAGGGCGCATGCGTGGTGATGCGAGGTGGTGCGTCATTGTGCGCCCGCGCCGCACAGCGCGGGTCACAGGTCGCCTGCACACCGGACCGCCTACCCTGCGCGCATTCCTCCTTGCATGCCGGCGGCAACCCGGCCGGCGGCGGGATACCTCGCCGCACCACCACGCCGCCCAGCCGCTCGTATCCACCGCACTCGGCCGCGCAGGCCTCTCCACGAGTGACTCGGATAATGATGACTTCGTATATTTCTAATACGTCGAAGGTTAATTGGACGTAGGCAGTGTATTGTAAAAGAATTAACTCGCGGCCCGACTAAACGATCCTTGGTGTGTAACCACGAGGTTTTTTCCTCTCTTTCATAAACAATTTTGTTGAAATAATTTTATCAATTTTATTTTCACGACATAACCAAAAATGTTAAATGGCTCAATTATAATTAAGATGAAAGAGTGGCCGCAGCTAGTGGCGTTGAGTCTGCGCTGACTTGATGACTGCTGACCTGATGATTGTCTTGAGCGTCCTATTGGCGGATAATATGCTAACAAATAGGCTTTTCCTAACTACGTTGAGGTCAGCTGCGAGTTCAACCGGATGCAGATGCATATCAGTATATTACATGAAGCGACGAAAGATTTTTTTGTCAGTCTTTCAGGCTTCTAATTGCCCGTAACGACTGTCAAAAGTCTATAAATTCCAGCCGGGATCAGCGGTTTAACGTATTTTCCAAGGCACGCAGGGGTCTCGATATGTAACGATTGGTGACCCATCCACGGACCGACCTTGGCAAATGTAGCTTAACCTTCGATCGACCCGTATGGTTGTTATTATTTAGCCACGATTCCCTCTTAATCTCTTGCACATTATACAATGGGAAAGTTAAAACGAATGGGAAGGACCGAGCAGAACATTGGCAGTACCTATCAAGAAAAGTGTAACTTTAATCGTCTGTGCATAACGTGGATAATCAAACACAATACCCGGATTGTTTTTTAACGTTGCTGCCTAAACAAGTGATAACTTCAAGTCCAAAGTACTGTGTACGTACTTAATATGTCCTAAAGTAACACGCAATATTCAAATTTGTTTACGTTTTCATCAATACGGGGGTCTCACTGAAAGTTTTTAGAGTAGGCCAGTAAGAAAACCAGCCGATGAAAAATTTATTTAAATTTCGAATTAACTACATATTCTTCGGGAATCTGTAGCTATCTAATTAATTCATAATATTAATTGTTTTTACAAATTGGCGACAATTGTGTCTGCCGTGCGTTGAAAATTTTTAATAAAGAAAATTTTCGCTCGATTTATTACGACTTTCTTTGCGGTCTTTATACTCAACAACAATGTTACGATAGACTTCAATTAACATTTCATGACGAACCCCTATCCCGTGCCACTGTTATAAACTGGTAGAATGAGTTTAAACGTGGTCGATGCATATTCACTGATGATTCGCCAGAAGGACGTCCTTCTACGGCGACTAAGATAACGTGACTGCTGTGTGGCTAATGATGGAAGCTGATACAAGGGTGATATATCATCAGATTCGGGCAGCTTTAGGCATTGGCATGAGTCAAGTACAGACGCCAGCACACAAAGCTACTACAATCTGTCAAATTTCTTTAATAGGTTTTTAACTTTATCGCTAAAGTATTAGGTTCACGATTGATTGGGAAAATTTAACAGTTTCGGGTATTTTGATGTGCTGGCGTCAGTTCAAAAAGTCTTACATGAATATTCAGGAGTCCGAAAACTTTATGCTAGATGGAAACCTCATAATTTGACGGAAGATTAAAACGCCGTCGTTTAGATTGGTTCTGTTCAATGAAAAGTATGACGGAGGTGACTCGAATGCTGTAGGTATATGACATCGTCACAGGTGATGATATCTGGATATATTGTTACAAACTTGAAACCAAAAGACAATCTGCGCAATGGTTGTTTTTATTCGAAGATTTGCCGCCAAAAGTAAAAAAAGGCAAAAGTCACGCGAAAAATATGATTTCCTATTTCTTTGAGCGGATGGGTCCTTTCGCAATTCAATTGTCCTAGAAATAAAAAGACTGTTACTGCAGATTGGTAGGTCAGTCATTGTTTACCAGTTCTCTTGGAAAATATTAGACAGAAGCGGGAACCCTTTCCACCACGACAACGCTTCAGCTCACTCCCGATCTGGGAAATTGTGACTTTTATTTATTTCCAAATATAAAAGATAAACTCAGACGAAATTCGTTTTATGAACCCGGAAGATACCGTGGCTGCGTTTGATAAACGCAGTGAAGAGTTCCCTAAAGAAGAGTGAGTCCACTGCTTCAGTGAATGGTTCCATCGCAATCGACGGTGCTTAGAAAGGAACGGAGACTACTTCGAAAAGCTATAAAAATATTAACAGGATTCTACATAATTCTATTTATTATTATTTTCTAAAAACTTTCAGTGGGACCCACTACAATGAGTTGTAATGTATTGATGAAACATATGACCTATACTGGCTTGCAAATACACGTAAGACAATTTGCATTTCGCAGGGCACGCTGGCGCTTCCCCTTTATATAAAAAAACCTTTCGTTTATTTATCCACAATTTACGGAGATATCGCGGAATATACAGTGCGAGATTTACTAGCAATTGTGGATTCATTTCGAAAATATTCTTTTATCTCCTCCTTTTTGTAAAAGGTTAAAAAGGACAGCGTCTATTCTGTTAAAAAGATACTGTGTAAACTTAGGTGAAGTGAACACTAAAATAAAGTCAATGTCGGCGGAATCGGCTGGACACAAATAATGCTTAAGGAGATTTTTATTAGGAATGTCTTTTTTCACTACGTATCTCATATAGTTTTCATAAATTTTGCAGTTATATTTTAAAAAGTACAAACATATTATTATATCTCAAATAAACAAGGCGTAAATTAATACTACGAATTCAAAGTGAACAGTACAAGTACGGCTCGATGTAGCCAGCCAGTTTCTCTTCACATACATTAACACAGACAGCTTTATACTCTGTTTAATTTAAACCAAATGAAATTGTATAAAAAGCAGCAAACGGGTTAATTAAAACCAATATCATTAACATGTAGGCCGGCCCGGGCGGCACTATAAACGTCGGCCGAACCTGGGACCTTTATTGAAATGAGGAGAGGAGACATGTGTCCCTAGACCACACACTAGGCGGGTTATGGTCTCCTCTCCATCGTGAAGGACGGACTCCCGCTGGGAGGATACTAATTGAGACAAGGTGTGTCATGCAACAGGCGGTCTACTCTGTAAAAAATATATCGTGAAAATTAGTTTAAGTGAGCTTGACGTGAGCTGTCATTTCACGTGAATTTGATCATTGACATTATTGGCACATTATCTAGGTTTTCATGGTGAGATATATGTTTATAGAATAAGTCGGCAAGATTGCCCTTGATCTCTGTTGCAGTGTCACTAAGCTGAAACCTACACAGGTTTAACAATTTGTGTTTTGTTTATGCAGCGACAACAATAAGTTTTGATTATCTTTTGATCTTAGTCGACCTTTTTATATTTTTTTTGTATAAAACTTTACACTCCTTACCTAACTCATGGCTACAAAATTGCGATAGCTACTTACAGTATGGTCTCACATGATAAATTTATAACGCACAGGTGACTCATACACTGACTTGTAACTTGTAAAAACATTAGGAAATTCGTATTCTTGCCTTTGCAATGTTTTTGTCTTAGAGTTATCAAACTGGTTGATAACTTAACTGTATAGATATTTTTTTTCTTCTATGACACCGTTTTACATTCTGTAATTACTGTAACTCATACACTTGTAACTTGTAAATATATTAGGAAATTCGTATTATTGCCTTTACAATGTTTTTGTAAATATGTGAGCACCATGTATCTATCATATAATCAATTTATCTCTCATTGCTTCATTTTCAGTTCTTTTACCTGCTGTGGTATGGTAATTTTTATTGTAGGTGCATCGTCTTCACATATAATTGTATAAATATTGTATATAAATACTGAAAACTATTTTAAAAGAGTAACGGTGGAGTTTCTTGCCCATTCTTCTCCATGCGAATCTACTTTTTGGAAGGGGCAACTAGAATCAATTCTTTTTTTCATGTAACAGTTGACGTTCAAAAGTGCGTTTTTTGGGCCTAATTGAAATAAACGCTTTGACTTTGACTTTGACACTATTGCTCCACCAAGATAACTAACTGAATATAATATATATAAATAGTAATTCATTGATCTTTAGGTATGTAGGTACACTGAATGATGGCGTTGGAGAGTAGCAGAGTTATGTCGGTTTTGTACGTGGAAAAATCAATCCAAGTACTTGGTTTAACGATAAAAAATCGTTGGATTTACACTATTGCTTTATCTGTTTTCATCTTATCATTATTAAACAAGACTAAAATCTGGTGCTCATCAATCTTTTTTAACCGACTTCAAAAAAAGGAGGAGGTTATCAATTCATCTGTATTTTTTTTTAATGATTGTTACCTCATAACTTTTGAGTGGGTGAAACAATGTCGATGATTTTTTTTTATTTGAAAGCTGGTGCTTTCCGAATGGTCCCATTTTAATTTGGTTCCATTCGGACAATGGGGTCCATGTGAAAACCATATAAGTCTTAAATTTGCATTAAGTATTTGCGCGACAAATGAACGAATAACGTGATTAGAATAGTGCGGGGTATCTATCTACCATAACTAAAAAGTTAGAAATAAAAACTTTTTACAAAAAAATAAAAACCGACTTCCATAAAAAAACACTACAAAGTCAAAAATAACTTTAATTTCGGAAGTAGGTGGCAAAAAACCTTAAAAACAGATCCTAAGACACCAAATTCCGAAATTAAAGTTATTTTTGACTTTGTAGTGTTTTTTTTAAGAAAGTCGGTTTTTTATAGGTAAGCACAAGTTGATTTATATATTTCATTTGGAACCTTTTTCGGCTAGTCTCGGTCCATGTTTGCTAAAATACTGGTAGATATGGTGGAAGCCGATTCCGACATGATTGGAAAAAGGCTAGGCAGACGATGATGAACAGATTAGATACTGCTTTACACAGCGCATCACAAGTTTTACACACCGCATCGTGTGTATTTCTCGTCCTTGGCGAACGGTGCTTTTGGATGCGATATCTTACAAATTCTCTAACGTTATGTGCGTACCAAAATATAGAGACTTTATTTCACATGCTGAAACTGTAACAGTGTAGGGTGCGGCCGGGAGCGGCGCGCGCCACAACATCAAATATCGAATCTACTTCCCATTTGTCGTGTGTGATACAATGTCCAATCGTTTCTCGTTTATTAAGACTTGTATTACCATATTTATTGGCTGATAATAAAAACGTTGATTTATAGTATCGTATCTTTATAAAGATTTCGTTGAACTGGCGGAAAGCATATTCAATTCAAATACAAAGTATTTATGGGCGGATTGATTTTTAAATCATTTAATAATACATAAATTTTTGATTTATATTTAATATGAAACTGTAAATGTCTGATTTTATGAGGAGGAGAACATTGACTTGGACCAAGCAAATCTTAGGCTTTGAGCTAGGTTCTGATGACCGTGTAAACTTATGTCGGGGTAAAGATTGCACGATTGGCACGAGGTTTTACCACTTGAAGGAAGTTAGGTATCTGGAATACTTAAATGTCCACCCTCGTAGTCAACATTGACTACACTCACTGACATGTCACACATACACAACGAACCTTGACTTCTAACCACAAAACAGATACAAGAGGTATTATCTGTTCTGTGCTTCTAACCAATTATAGCGTAATAAGATTCGCCTAGCCACCAGCTCCTTGCGACACTCACTTGGCGTAGTCCTGCTTGCAGTAGACCTGGCGGTCGCGCAGGAAGCAGGAGGGGTGGCGGTCCAGCTGCACGGCGCACACGCAGCAGCGCAGGCAGGCCGTGTGCCACGCGCCGCCGCCCACTTCCAGCAGGAAGCGGTCCGCGATGGCCTCGCCGCACGCGCAGCAGGTGCGGTGCTCCGTCTGGAACACACATGAGAGTCATGAGCTAAACAAGAGGATCAGGTGCTCGGTAAGCATAGCTTTGGATAACTTCAACAAAAACGGATTAAGGCATTATTATTTGAATGAATAATTTCAAAGTGTCGTGATGGTCGTGGTGACCTCGGTTGTGGGTTCAAATCCGGGAAAATACTAGTGCGACGTTTTAAATTCATCATCATCATCGTAATTGTTCATTCACGCTTTACTTGCATTACTGATATAGGTAAAGGAAAACATCTTGAGAAAACATGGATGGTTACTGTAAGTCTGAATTCGTCAACCCCCAACCTGCCTTAAATATCGGTTGGTATTATTTGTTTCGATTATGACAGAATAATCATCATTCAACTTAAAGACATACGGTAGTACCTCAAGCATCGCCACTATTACTACTGCCGCCTGCACCAGCTCATGGCACTAGTAGGGTGGATTTTTACATTGACTAAGAATCCTGGTAAATAGTCATAAGTTGAAGTTCAAGAAACTCCACAGTGACCCCTTTATCTCTTCATCCTTCAGAAGGAAAGGTTTTGTGCCTTCGACAGTCCGTAACGGCTATTGCTCACGCTTGTATGAGACTGAGAACATGGACACATGGAACTAAGATCTATTCTTTGGGATGCAAACTATACGGTCAGGTCATCGACCCTATCCATCTGCGTAATAACCCTAATAAGCACTTGTTTTGACAACACTGTACTATGTTTACATTTTGCTTGTAAACAAGAACACACAATCAATATAATTACATTGCCCAACTCGGCTAAACGTCCCTCCGCGGATTTAACAAGTAGACAATAGTCGTGACAGTCATAACAACGCTGCACTTACTGCCACCCCGCACCGCCACACAAATAATTGAATGTTCTAAAATCGAGTTAGGTGGCGACATGTGCGCTGGTGGGGGCGTGGCGCCGCATAATCTAATCCTGCTCAAACACTGCGCCCCTGTAGCTCCACGCTCCACGCTGCACACTGCACCAGCCCGGCGAGCTCTAATCAGATCACTTAGTTGGCGTATTGCAGCAACGTTGCGTCGAGTTTACACGAAAGTTTTGTGATACATATATACTCACAGTTTCTTCCCAAAGGGGAGGCATAAACTCCAGAAGTTTGATATGCTCTAACCTCAAACCTATATATACGTCTTAATAAGAGGGGCGGACTTCCAGGGTAAAGTTAAGGCTGTGGTAGACGCGTCTAAGTCGTACATCAACATAAATATATCACCGTCTTTATGAACAGTAAATTGTTAATTATCGTATCATTTGATGTATTTGACACAATTGCACAGGCCGACAAATTTTTTAACCAGAAACCAGACTATATATTTCCGAAGGTTTTCAATGCGCTGAATTCAAATCTGGCCTCAGAATTTCTCTATCACGTCAGCTTTCTGAGATATCCTAACCTAAAAGTGCAAAAAGTACCATAGATGAGAACTTCAAAACACGATTTCTCAGCGAAAAAAAAAATCTTGTGTCTTGATCTTTAATATGGTAACCTTTTTTTTAGAAATTATAATTCGTGAGTCTACATAACCTCAAAATCGGTACGTTTAGATTAGGATATCTCAGAAACCTGACGTGATAGAGCGATTCTGAGGCCATATTCGGATTCAGCGCATCGAAAACCTTCGGAAATGTATAGTCTAGTTTCTGGTTAAGAAGTTTGGTAAAATTTTGTTGGCCTTCGTTATTAACAACTAGCTTTTGCCAGCGGCTTCGCCCGCGTGTAGGTCGGAAAATATCCCGCGGGAACGTACTACCGGGATAAAAAGTACCCTATATGTTAATCCAGGTTATAAACTATCTGTGTGCTAAGTTTCATCCAAATCCATTCATTAGTTTTTTCGTGAAAGGGTAACAAACATACACACACACATACATCCATCCTCACAAACTTTCGCGTTTATAATATTAGTAGGATTTAGTCCCGTTAGTAGACAAGTTACCCTTTTTTCTGGGTTGGCAATTCATCGAATGACGTCTCCCGCTATGGGTAACACGGTCGTCCGTGTCAGACTTTTACTGACTAAAACCCACCCGTGTTCTTTCATTTGCCTGTGCCAGGGCCACGACAACTCTTTCGGACAAATCCACAACCCTGGCAAACAGGCAGACTGCAACCAGAGAAGTATTTAATTTGAGGAATTACTTGTAAGAAGTTTTTAATGTGTTTTAACGACTTCGTGTTTAATTACTCTTTAGATTAAGGAAAAACAACAAAAAAAAACATAGTGTAACAATACTTAACTGTTTTTATGTCCTTTTAAACACACCAGCGTATGTTTAAAAGTAAAAATTCAGAGGATACAAAAGATTTTCATTCATGAAAATAACCCTAAATACTAAAGTATTTTTCCCTTACAAGGCATACGTTTTGATCTAGATATAAGGTTTGTAGAGTTAGTTAGAACTTGTAGAATTAAGTGCTTAGCTCTACATAAGATAAATATTTAACATTGAAAACATTGTGTGTTGGCCACTCATCTTAAATGACATGGTTTTAGTGGGATATCATTTCTTTTTGTAGCTATTAACCGTATGAAATACAGACTTGAAGGGACACCCCCTTTCTTTAAAGGGGGATGGAGAGTGAAAGTTAAAGATTTATGTGTGTGCAAATGTTAGCCTCCACACCAAAAAGGACTTTGGGAAGTGCGTTCGACGTTTTGATGAGTCAGTGAGTGATGATATCGACCTACTTCAGGCATTTATAACATCGGAATATCTAAAGAATAAAAACTAGACAAAACAAACTTAGTGTATTCTATTAGTCTGTTAACTACATATTATCATGAGAATTTGAGCTCTCTACCATTATCCAGGCCTAAGCTATGTTATGAGGGTTATATATAAATACCACGACACGCTTCAAGAAGAGGTAGGTAGAGACCCAAATGCACGTTTAGGTGCTGGATTTAGGTGGGGCTTTTCAAAAACCTAGTTAGTTTTTGTGTAACTTATCGCTATCGAGGGAATAGACCACGATTACCATATGTTTCTCAGATGTACTTAATCGAGATTTGGTCTCAGTTTGCTTTTGGAGACAGACTTGTTCGTAGTTGTAGGTAACTCACTACAACACCCAAATATTCGCCTTATGCATCTTCGTCGATTGCTGAAAACAGCGACATAATTGCGAGACACTCTTACAATTAGTTCATTTTGACTAATCGACAACATTCATTGCGGGTTTTTACGTTGTAGACCTGGCAAATTTTTAAAACCGATGGATGGCCTTTAGATTTAGAAAACATTACAATGGCAGCTGCTGCACACAGACAATGCAGAATTTCAAGTTACAGATTTGTTCAGCAGATATGAATAAATTGAACAGCATAGATTCAGTTGCAACTGGTTATAATAAAGAAAGTACTGATTTAGATAAATTTGTTTGCAGGGAAAGAGCTCTGCTAATTATATTTAGTACTAAAAATAACTAAGTCAAAACTGTTCTGTCTACCTGTATACTTACAACTGTTTTACCGAAAAGATACTTGCCTTTGTAAGCGCGATAGTAGCTTGTTCGTGCCTACCTAGGCCTTATAATTAAACCCGAGGCGATATGTTCAATAAACTATAAACAACTCAATGTGCCTACATACTAAAGTTTTTATTTTTGTTCGTAGCACTTTGGTATGAAAGCTACGAAACCTATTATGTAGCAAAATAAACATTTTGCTCACGACTGCTGTATATGTTCTAAAGTCATTATTGAGTAATAATGAATAGAGCTCAAGTGACTATAGAAGCGCATTCTATGCCATTTATAGCCGATGCGGCTTGTTTACTCTGTAGAACATTATTAAGTAAATATTATAATGTTAATTCGATTCATTTAATGTGATAAGTAAGCACTTAATACTTTACCATCCTAACAACAGGCCACGCTATGGAATCCAGGTGTAAAGATTGAATGAGGATGGCACCTTGATGGCATATCGCGACACGTTCGCGTTTCTGACCTTTCATTATCTGGATCGTTTGTTCCTGTATATGTTGTGAACTTGCTTTTATTAGTTTCAGCCAGCGCGCTATTGTCTATTGATGAAACTCGCTTTAAAATCCGTTGCGTAGTTTAAAAGAGCTAGTCAGCTAGGGGTACAGACACGAAATGAGACTTTATTTTATAGTACGTATGTAAAGAAGATAAAGATTTTGTGGGCAAATACTATTGTTGTTAACATTTCCGATGGTGAGAGACCTGATATCATGTAATTGATTTTGCTCATTAATATTTACAACAGACTGAATGCGTTGCCACGGCCAAGGGAGAGGGTTCAATCGTTTCTAAAACATCAGCAGCCTATAATGTTCCCACTGCTGGGACACAGATCTCGTCTCGGTGAGAGGGAGCGGGCCATAGTCCACCGCGCGGGTCCAGTGCGGGTTCGTTTCTATAAAAAAATGTGAATAACTGTTACAAATACTGGTCAACCATGACTTATGAATAAGAATAATTGTCTTATTTGTTGATTTTAGCTGGCAACGGACATGGACTGTAGTTTCTTCTTCAGTGTGTAACTTCAAGAATAGGTTGTTAGTGCAGTTATTATATCAGCTCGTCTAGAAGTTGCGTCTAGAAGGCAAAAGATCTAGACAGGTGCCTGTCAGGAAATTAACATGACTATTTATAAACTTCATAAAAACAGACATGACATAATGCTTTGTAAACGTATGTTAGCTATCTGTTTAACCTGTAACAAACCTAAACCTACTTCTATGTAACATCTTCCATATAACGCTTAATCTTAAATAAACGGAAAACGTTCAAACACTTATGCAATAACTTTCATATCAAAATAAACAGCCCATTAAAATGTGTAACGTAAATCTGTCCCCGCGTTAATGGCACTCGACTTTACAACAGTGTGGTATATTAACACCCCTGCGGTTATGATTGACTTGAAACTGTCGCTATTGAGCGAGCGCGCAGCCGGCTCGGCGACTCCCGGCGCGGTCGTGCAACAACAAACAATGCGCCAACTACATCGGTGTTTAGCGACGCTCCGGCTCCCCGACACCAGCATACGTCCCGCGACAACCACACATATGTATGCGCCCCGGACTCCCTCGGGCCTTCGCCGTTCCCGCCGCTAACAATAGCTGCCACCTATCAAAATCTTCGTAACAAATTTCTTGAGGGTCCCATTGACACCGCGTATAATAGATCCCCGGTGGCCGCATTGTCGCCGCACTGACTTCAGCTGACTGATATCCACTTTTTATGCCAGTTTTTGTGTAGAACCCAATGCGACCGAGCTACTCGAGTATAATGACGTTGTTTGATTACATTTAACGCGTCATTTACGAGGGTTTGTTTGTTCTGCCTTTGCTGGAAATTATGTAAATGAGATGTTCCGTTTTGTCGCCCGGTGTCAGAGATGTGGACGTGGCTGGGTGGAGGATTACAATCTCGTAAAAATTGTTTCTGATGTTATAAAATGACAACATGAAAACATTCATAACCGTCATTGATACTCGAGAGAGGTTGATAAAGGGTCAACAACAGTTGCGGCAAACAAAGCGACTCATACGAACTTCATGAACTGAATAGCGTTTGACAGCATGAGAAGCGTCCCAAACGCGCTTTGTGCGATGATTTGGCGGGCGCGGAGCGGGCGTGACGCGTGACGGAAGTAAGTACGCACTCAACTTGTGGTTTACAGAAACATCATAACGTAACTGAGATATGATTGGCCTATACGTAGAAATTATTCCACGTTACGGAACAATCGTAATGAAGGATTCCTTCATTTTTGTTATAATAAAGCTAACGTAAACGACACTCAATAATAACATTAGGCGAATGAAAATATCGTTTCTCAGGTGCAATTGTAGCACGTCTGAACCGATTTTTTTTTTGTTGAACCTAAATTTATATAAGAATCCTATCCTGTCTATTATCAATTCCAAAAGGGTTTATAATGCCGATGCAAAAACTAATTGGTTCAAGTATCAGTTCCAATAAAAGAACATCAATATGAGACGATCATCTCTTTGTGCGCGTTCATTCGAATGTAACAATAACGCGAAACGTATGAACAGCAGAATATAATAGTTTACCACAATAGTGACTTTATAATCCACAAATAAAACATAATGCGGTGTTCCCGGGTGACGGGCGTGACAGCGATCAGCGTGACAGCGCCGCGGACACCCGCCTTGTCCCAAACTGTCCCGCCATTGTCCCGCTTCCGACCATTATCCAGGAATGAGAGGCCTAAAGGTGGCATCACGGCGCCTGCCTACGCCATTGTTATAGGCTTACGTTTGCAAATCCGATTTATATTTGAATATAATTGACTTTCGGCCTCGTATCAGGTACCGAGAGCGTGTATCTTATTGTGTTCGGCTGATCTCAATGGCATTTTTATCAGCTGAACATGATAAATGTATTTGGGAGATTAAGTGTTGCGGGTGGGTGCGCTCGCCACTCGGCGCATGGGCGCGCTGAGCTATTCAAACATTTTGAGATGTGTTCCGTGAAGTGTCCGCTTGCCTATGATTTGGATCCGAGCCGCCTTAGGCTAAGCTTTTGATGCTGATTTCAAAACTAGTCGATTAATGTCATTTTAGTTGCTGGAGCAGATAAAAGGAAACAGACTCGAGATGTAAGAATTCGAAATTGTATTTGCAAATCCCTTCACAATACGCGACAAACGAGATACAAACCCGTCGTAATATTTTACATAACAGAGCTCAATCCTGACGGTTGCTACATTGAAATTCTTCCTCGTTTTATATTCAAAGAGGAAACCATTTCCGCCGCGAGGGACAAATCACGCGGAAATTGAAGGCGATTTATTCAAAATATTTGTAGCAACAACTCGTTGAGCCCGAACGTTCCACGTCTTCGAGAGCTACTTTTGTTATTTGTTTTCGGTTCTCGCATCACGAGGGATCCCGATTTCCTAAACTTTTTTCATCGATCATCAAGAGTCAAAGCTCAAAAGTGCGTTCAAAAACCAACTGGCTTACAAAAAATCATTGAAAATAAATTATGTGTGCACGTCAGCGATGCGAGAGGTATCGCCGAGATATCTGGTGGGCGCACAAAGCGGCGGCAAGAATGGCGCAGCGGGGGCCGCCGGCCCATAATGGAGAGAGTTTCACACCATTCACATATCGCCCTCGAGTTTTTTCTCTGTGACGGGGGTCACATGGACCATCCGTCTTGCCAGACAGCCACCAGGGATATACGCATGCAAATGTAAATGTGTCGTTATCCGTGCGACTATCTCGACGATAGCGCTGCTTCCGCGAAACGAGCCTTCCACCCCGTATAAACATTGATCCGTGTTGCGAGTTTGTGAGCCGTGTACGTAGCTGAACATAGTGTTGCTGGGTGGTTGCTCTGTAGCGACGATGGTGGTTGATCGTAGACCGTACTGCTTTATTTTAAGGCCTGTAGTCGCTCCGTGCGGCGGTGGAGGCGCCGACAGCGGGGCGGGGCTGGGCGGGGCGACGCGCGCCGTTACACGCCGCCTGACGTCATGATACTCCGCCGCGCGCGTGCTCCCGCGTGCAGCGTGCAGCGTGCCATGAGTGGGCGTGCTACGGTGTGTGCACTATAACGTCAGCAGTGCAAGCACCAGAAACTAAAGTCAAGCAGCAGTCACAAAGTGTGACAAAAGCTGCTAATGAATCGAATGTCTCATTGCTTTGGTGAATGAATTTTGTGCTCGAGGCATTTCCAAATATTAACGATCAATTACAAACAAAATGCATCTTGTAAGCTAGGACGACACATAAGAAGTAGGTATACGCAGAACAGTTATGCAAGTATGTCTGTACGAATCAATCAATCTCAACGAATACTAAAATACTAACCTAAGTACTCACTTTAAGGCTCTTTTTTACAAAAAAAAAAACTTGACATCGTCCGACTTAGCTTCTGCGAATTGGCTTACGTACTAAGGCTTTAACCACGTAAAGGGTACTTTTTTGTTAAGTCAACCTAAGTTCAGCGCTGCTGTCTGTACAAACTTAGCAATTGAAAATATTGTAGATAAGTTTTTCACATTTTTAATATTTTGCAACTGTGGTGATAATTGGGTAAATTCAATAATAAATAGTCGATTCGAACACTGAAATTGTTGTTAGTCATGAGTGAAGTGCTGGCGCGGCTGGCGCGATGGATGGCGTGTTGTGCTCATCGCGCTAACAGCCGTCGCGGAGTCGTCATAACGCGTTAATAACTCGTGGAAGGCGCATAAAATCAACAGGCGCCAACCAGCCCGCCTGCGCCCGCGCCGGCTCACCGCCACCACCGACATATCTATTACAGCGGCCGACGTTCCCACATACCTCAATCAGTGTTACAAAACGTCGCGGCCACGAGCCTCGCCAATGGCGGCCTATCACAACATATTAAGTAATAAACAGTTCATAAAGGCAGCGCACACGGCACACGGCGCGGGCGCTCCGCGTACGGCGCTAATTACAAACAATTAGACGCCATGTTGCCGCCCCGCCGCGGCCCGCACCCCACCCCGCCTGCCGCACCGCGCGCGCTCCTCGTTATTACCCTATTTATTGCATATTGGAAACAAAAAACAGATCTTCCAAACGGCGCTCATAGTTTTTGGATGTCCGAGTTAATTTCCTGCTCATTTGTGCGGCGCTCGGCTGATAGGCCCCAGTGAGGCCCGCTCAGGCCCCACTCAGGCCCCACTAGGCTGATCCCTACAGTCACCGAGAGCTGCACGTCAAACGTTCCACTTTATTATGATCTCATCAAATTTTATTTATGCGCCGGAGTGATCGAATCGATTCGTCTTTTCTCTCAGGCGTATTAATTAGTTTTGTGTTATTATGAAAACGTCCAGCTGCCCGGTTAGTGTGCCGGACTGCCGCATTGCCGGACTGCCGGACTGCCGGACGGCGCGGCGGGCTGTCGGATGGCACGGGACAGGTTTTATGTCCTTACGGTCGGATCGAACTAAATAAATTTTTCATCGATCAGTAATTTATGATGCATATTATAATATTAATACCTACAAGCTAGAATTAGGCATAAACATTGTAATGAAACAGATGTCCGAACAAACCTGTTCTATATGTTATTACTTATTATGTTAATAATTTAGTGGAGTAGTTTATTCGAGTAAGCAGTGAGGTGAACTCACTGGTAAGTGTTTTGTTTGCACAGTGCGAAGCTAAAGGTTAAATAAATTCTCCTGCACAATAAAATGCAAATAAAATGGAATCTTAAAAAAAAATTACATTTAAAAAAAAAACATAAATTTTAGGTAGCTTTTTATGAATATGTGACGTACTGATTATCCATATTCGAATACTACTTAGCCAGCGATGTACAGGAATTCAACGAAAGCTATTCAATATAGAAACGTGCATGTGAGAAACTCTCCCACTAACAATTCCTCATAGGAGCTCAATAAATATTATTTGACAATGTTGGGCCGTCCATGAACGCAATGGCTAGTTCGCATGTCATGACGTCATGAGTGAATCAACACCGTGTCCTTACGAGTGGATGTAATCCTCTCGGCACCACCACGCACATGGGCTCAAGAATATCCTCCCACGTCACCTTCAACGACCAGTTAGCAGCCTGCCGTACCTACCTACCTCATACTAATGCAGTAACATCATCCACTGTCTCTCACAAAACCATGAAATTCGTTCATCGTTTTCCTTATATGACGTCACTTCACCACTTAATGGGATAACTCGATTAGGAGTTAGTGCAATACAACTTGATGGGTGTATGCCACGGTAATAAGATGCAGTGTTTAGAAATAGCCGGCGCAACGTTGTGGCTACGTCACGCGTAGAGCCGCTACGAATCTACGAGTGCTACGACACGGCCGTCAGGCGGCTTGTGAGTATTTGTTGGACTGATTGGAATCATTTGCAAATATCAGCAAGCGTTGTGAGAATAATCACAATATCTCCTCGTACAGCTGCAAGAGAGGTGATGGTGGGCTGAAGCAGCGAAGCGTGGCAGCGGCGGCGGCGCGGCTGACGGGCGCGCCGGCGCAGCGCTCCGCTCGGTGCCGGCACATTATAACTGTCATATAACTCACGAGGTAATAGGAGCGGCGAGCCTTGTGCCAACTATTAAATACTATTCACATTTTACGATAATGCCCAACAAACTCTTATTGACGTATAAATTCCAATCTTTTTTTTCCTCTCCTCGGAACGACCGAAGGCGCCAGTTGTTTCTCGATATTAATAATGTTATGCTAGTTCTGTTTTTCGGGTTTAATTACGCCCAGGCCGGTGATATAGTCGGCGATTCGACGCCGGCTCGAATGGGTGGAAAGTACTAAATTAAACG
This sequence comes from Aporophyla nigra, assembly GCA_947507805.1. Taxonomy (NCBI): domain Eukaryota; kingdom Metazoa; phylum Arthropoda; class Insecta; order Lepidoptera; family Noctuidae; genus Aporophyla; species Aporophyla nigra. The sequence continues at coordinate 1,336,150 of OX382291.1, read as the reverse complement.
GTCGGCGAGCCCCTTTTAATATTCATAGCGTTATCAAACAAAATTTTAAACTAATTAAAAGTTGTTTTAATAATTCCGTGGTTATGAATAAGAGTGCCCGAGGCGATGGGTTCGATTTGTTTGCATTCTGGTACGCGACAGGAAATTGCTTACGTGATACAGGCGCCCGCGCAGCTGCCGCACCATATTACTCGTTTGTGTTTTTACTTGTTAAGGTTTGGTGCAAGGTCGACGAACTTCATTTGTTTTTCGAATACACTCAAAATGTGTCCGTGATCCAAAGCGGTGCAATCGAAATTGTTCGCCAACCATTGAAACGAATGGCGGACTTTTTTGCGCGAAGATAATAATAATATACTCAAGATACCGTTCACTATGTACACTTTACAGATTTGTAGCGTGAACTGCAGGGATTCGATGGATGTTGAGTAAGTGATTGACTTTTGAAGTTTATTACAAGAATTACATAGTCTTCTGCGACGGACAGCAGGCGTTATAACCCGAGTCATGATAGCACCGGCCGCGTGCGCCTCGCAGCGCGTTGGCCACCCCGACACACACCCACGATCCAAACACTGATAGTTGCAGCATGAGCCGCGACACTGCGCACCTCACTAGCACTGACCAACACTGCGCACCTCCGTGAATTATGTTGATCATAGTGTTGTGCCGCTAATTTGCACTACTCTGATCGTGTTTGTTTTATAAACGTATCATTCGCGTGAAACACATTTCTTGTACGATACCGCCACTGACAGTTATGATACTATAAAGTGCTCGCGTTATCTTAATGGATATGCAGTTTAAGTATGAAAAACAATTTTAATGGTAAAATGCCGCTGGTAATGTGGTTTGTGGAATCTGATAATTTATTGGTGAGTTGGGGTAATGGCACGATGGTTAGGTCCGGTATGGTCAGGAGTCAGTCGGTCTGTTGCGTCGCGTGGACGCGGGCGCGACGGGGGAGCCTGTCCCGGCTAGGTCTTCACCTGCCGTCGCTTGAGTTTTGCACTGACATCACTGTTTGTAACAATAACTGTAGCCACATTTATAACTATCATTAACACTATTGAAGGCTCAGGTATATTTTATAACACCAGCTGCGCAATCTTGTGTTCCTTTCGACTCAACACAACTTTAGTTAGTTTTTGCTTTAAAATGGATCTAATCCTGGTCAATGTTGATGAAATCCCGATCCAATAAAATTGGCTAAATGGCATTCCAGTTCGCTACTTATGTCAGTATACCTAATTACCTGTAATATCTTATTTCAGTTTCTGAGTCTTTCTGTCATAGAATTCAATCTTTATCATACTTATAATTTTTTTATCAGAATTTAATCTAGTTAAATTTCATTTGAATAAGGTACATTGAAATGAAATTTACTTAGATTAAATTACTAACTTACCCAATGTTAACAATTTGTCAATATTAGTGCTTATACTAAGTTGGCTAAATCCTCTAATTCATTGTCTTTTGCTCGTCGTATTTACTTACAATGTTGTTTATTAAAAAAAAAAAATGTGTTTGTATCCATGTAATCAATATAGTAAGAAATTAATAAAATAAAAATACAACTATTCATACTACTTTAAATCCAAATATTTCTATAACGCAGCAACGAAAAATACATTTTCGAGTCGTAATTAACACTTTGAATCTGCTCTCTGAGATCCAGATAAGCCCAAAAGACATAACTATTTATTAACTTGACACAAGATTAGCTGCTGCTATAGAAAACAGATGACCAGATGTAGGCTATGGTGCAAAAAAAAACCTCTACGGTCGATTACAAGTGTCCTTGTAGTCGATACTTACATTTTTGACGCTTGTTACGACGGTTTCACACGGCTCATACGTCTATAACATATTTTATGAACACTCTGTAACCGTTCCGAATTTTTTCTTAAGCAGAACGTTGTACAATGTTCCTAACGCCTATTGAGCTGATGTTACTACGACACGCGAGGTCACTCCTCTACACACTGTTGTGTGAACGAATTCTGATGGCCGGCGCCATTTTTTTCGTGAAGTATAAAGGATCTATTTATTACCATACCTAATAGTAACTTAAGGGTTTGAGAAATAAGATGCACACACACATTGTTTCATTAACTTCATAAAATCATTGTTTTGTCGAACGGGACTACAATCGAATGACGGATTATAAGATTGTGTAAAGGACCTTTATACGCTTCTAACTTAACAAAAGATCTTCATTCTTCAGTATTCGTCACATCTTCAGCATGTCATTTATTCTCACCAAAGGTGTGACCAGTCATCCGCTTCGCAACATTCACATTACCAAGCGCGGCGCGACGAGTTTCTTATCGTGGCAACAAGCGAACCTCTTTAAAAACGTATAAAGCCTTCCATAAAACTGTAGTTATTCCGAAGATTAACATAATTATTACAAAGCGTGAAGATGCCCACTTGCCCAGGTACCAATGCGCGATGGTATCGCGCGCGGGCGCAAGGAGCGCGCGTCGCCGACGACACTGCGCGTAACTTATTAATTGTGTTAGTTCCCATAATTAAGTCATCATCGGGACCGAACTCCGAAGTTTTTTCTTTATTATCAGCTTTATAAACTCTCTCGTTCTCTACAAATTCGAATCGAATAAATTGGTGAAGATATTCCTTTTTTAATTGCTCATACGGGCTTTTATTTAGTGTGTGTACAATAAAATCCAGTGTTTATTGTAGCCGATCGGTTTGTTTAGCGGCATCGGTCCCGCCGGCCGCAGTCGCCGACACGCAATACTGCTATTGTACTAATGTTTGATCAGCACCGAATATGGAGACCTGGTCCTCAAGATTTCCAGGAATAGGTAAAGAATGATGCAGGTGCTTCAAGTACAATGCACTCGACTTGGACTATAGGTGCTGCGAGTTGTGTAGCACTGTAACGCACTGAAAATCACACAAGCCTCGCTTTTTAATCCTGTTTGTCTTTTACCATTAATTAATCCTATTTAAACGGAACTTATATATATAGGTATGTATTTGTCCTAGCGAAAGGTCGACCTCGGGCGGTCGATACTCAAAGACGAAACAATGTCATACATATTTATATAGTGTGTTAGCGATACACCACAGTCATAGTTACATAACTGCGACGTCGCCTTTGTGAGGGTGAGCTGGAAGAACAATGTGTGACGTCTCAAATAGAGAAATAACGCGAATTAATACGAGTGACATGTTTGCGCAGCGCTGTTTGAGCGCCGTCATTATGCGCGCTTCACTACGCTGAAAGTAATTTACACAAGTGACTCGCGCGCACTACAAACAGTCGCGCGCGCACACACTGCTACTTCTAATTTAAATCTTATCCGCGAACACATAGGGTCTTCAATTGATTGATGGCGGCATGACGTGTCTCCTCGTAATATAGATGTCAGGGGACATTCAGGCGTTAGTTTGCGTTTCACACGTGTTCTCTTACAATAACCTACATTCCTTCACCTTCTCCAATTTACTTTATGAGTAATTTAGAAACAATGACATTCTATACCTACTGCATTCATTTGAAGAAATATAATTAATCAATTCGTTCACCTAATCGATCTCGATTGACAATCTGTTTTTATTTATTCAAACTTCATCGACATGTTGTAGATACGAATACAAGCGATCGTAGAGCTATAAAGCATTCTCTACTTTTGTGTTAATACCTAGGACAGTACTGTGATAGGTGTACAATATATTAATACGTAAGTATTATAGGACCTATGTAGAAGTCCTATCGTAGGTTGTCTAAGATCGTAAGGCTTAACCCAGGAATCTAAAAGGCGGGTTCATATTCCTATTTAGGTAAAGGGACTCTTACCATCTTCGGTGAGAACAAATTCCATAAGTTATGTATAATAATGATGGCGAATTACACATCCAAAGTAAAAAAAAAAAAAAAAAAACAAAATAAATGTGACACATCATGTGTTGAGATGTCACCGGAGTCTATTAATGTTAATAGCCTCAATTTGTATAATACAGAAAAAAGTCTCGAAACTGGAATAGAGACGTCCGACGCGACGCTCATTTGGAAAACTAATCTGATCTTAGTTCCAATAAATTTTGTATTTATTTATTATGAAATGTTCGCTGAATATATTAATAAATCAAACTTTACGACAAACCGATACGTTATAACAGGATCATTATAAGTTGTTACAAGTCATTAAGTTCGCAAGAAGCATAAAGTTACGTTAGTAACACAAATAGTCACAATGAGCACCGGGATGTCGGGCAACTGCGATGGTGATCTACTTAGATTAGTCTAGAGGATGTGAGTATCTGTAGTAACATTTGTGACATCATTCAAATTAGCAATAAACATTAAATTCCACCCATAAAGTTCCTATCTACAATAATTTACGTAGCTACAGTAATTCACGTTGAAATCTATTAACTGTGCCCCGAAATCAGTTTTCCTAATTTGTAGTATACTAAGTTAGTAATGATAATAATATATAAAAAGCAAACATAAGAATAAGTGGCAATATAAAACATACATGTAGACGTTAATATAAGATGTGCGAGCCGGTTTCGGACGGACACAAATTGATAAATTACACTAAGTTGAACATGGTTAATCCCAACGAAATGAGCACTTACGGCGGGATTACACCTCGGAGCACCCCAGCGATGACATTAGCCGGCGCGAGAGGAGCGGGGCGAGCAGAGCGGAGCGGGCGCGGCGCGGCGCGGATGCAACGTGATGCATGGCGCGCATTGTGCGCCGCGCCGAACGCATTTGTAACCACCGCAGTGATATACAACGCCTTTATGTAACTCCCATAATAAGTTTATAATGAAAAATGTTATTCTGTAACTGTTAATGCCGGGCGTTATAACTCCTCTATTGGTAATGCTCTTTATAAAGTAACGCGTCCTTTTCATTTCTCGTATACGACTAATCTTTTTAAAATTCATTTCAGTGAAATAAAATATGAATATAACCTCTGTTAGGAATAATTGGAGCTTTGATCCGCGCCGTGGCTCCATACGTGCTTACCGAATCGTTTTGATAAATCAAACCTTTTATAAGAGTAGCACTTAGGAATTAATAAACGGATATCTATTATGAGTTGTTTTTAAATTATAAGCCGCACAGTGATCTTTCACTATACACCATCGTAGGTAAACTGTCCGCGGATATCATAGATACATCCATCATTTCAATACCTGATGGCATATATCAAGAACGAAAACCTGCAATTTCCGCACAAAAGTAGAAATGCCATTATCAGTTCGAATGGAAATTAATTCATTTAAAGATATAAATAGTTTTTAGTCTTTCTGTTTAGAATTCTGTAATAGTGCTTCTCCCTAATTACTCCAAACCTGTGTCATTTAACAAACTGTGAAGTTTTATCTTCTAAGTATAGGTGTTCGATCTCTGTAACTCTTATAATGTTTTATCGCTTGTTTTGTTAATCCCGCAGTAATCTAAATTTGAAAGCTTTTTCTGTGGATCGCGTGCGTAGCGTGTCCTCATAAGCGTAGTCATAAGTATGAGAGTATTGTAGCAATATTTCCAACGTGTGAGCCATCGCGTACTGCTTATACAAGTGCGCGGTGTCGCGTCGTGTCGCGTCGGCAACCGGGGCGCGACAACCTATCCAAACGCTATACTCCATTTGTTTAGGTAGTTAACTAAAGGTAAACAATCTTGATATGTCTTTTTATATAAAACAAATCGTATAAAAGACCAACAAATATTATTTAAATTAAGTTACTTACCTAACATCGGTTTAAGTAAATACCTAATTGTAAACATTTTTAGATTCAATTTTTAGACAGTTTTTTAGATAAAAGACATGTTAAGATTGTTTACATTTAGTTAACTACCTAAACAAATGGAGTATAGTAGCGGTACTATTGCGACTACCCTCTGCGCTATTAAGATATTTCAACGATTATTTTATTTTCTCACATCCTGCCACACGGTACACCTTTTGTAATAAAACATTACAACATATTACATTTACAAGAAGGATCAAGTTATTATATAGAAGTCGATACGTTGTGGTATGGTAGAGTTAAAAATATTATTATAGGTACACATAACTATACGGTTGGAAAAGTATTCCATCACGCAGGGCTGTATACAGAAAACAAAGCGACTAGAAAATCATGTTTCTTTCATTTAATGTTTCATCGAAATCGGCTATAAGTATGGTTATTTGAGCCCATGAAACATGTTATACTTCGTTATGGGGCATATTCTGAATGTCTTTGTTAAAACATTCACTCAATTCAAACTCAAAGCATTTATTTCAGTTAAACGGTTTACAGGCACTTTTGAAGTGTCAAAACTAGGCCAGTCAGTCAAAAAGTTAAATTTAGTTTCCCATTCCAAAACGTAGACCTCTATCGGGAAGAACAGATATGAAACTGCAAGGACGCGAAAACGTAACAATCAAAACGAAGGAGTGATTAAAGAGTTTAAGGGAAGAAAAAACCGGCGAAGTACGTGTGAGAGCACGCAGAATGAATATAGTATAGTATAATAGTTGCGATGAATTTATCCTAAAACTATGTGCGTCGCGGTTAATTCTCCAGCTGCAATTAGTGTGAGTTTGTAATCGCAAAAATATATATTTATACTTAACAAAAGTAACGATTTTCGGACCTTCCTGCTTCCCAAAATGTCATGTTTCTCCCTGAAACAATGACAGATGTACATAAAGTTGGATGGATAACGAAGTGATTCTATAAGTGTACCGATTTTTCGTTTGAGATTCGTAACCCTAAAAATGAGCAAATTACTGCGCGCGCGCGCAGGCTGACCGGTCACCAGCAGCGGTCGCTCAGCGCATGATCATGCGAACAAAACGACTAACGATTTTTTTTGTTGTGTACATTCTGAGAATATGAGACCTTGCAACCGCAGACCTGAGCACCCGAAGATCCGAGGTCCCAAGGACCCGAGGACCCGAGGACCCGAGGACCCGAGGAGCCGAGCCCGCACTTTTATTGCCACGTTTTTATCACTTTTAGGCAGCTTAGTTATGTTCCAAATACGTTATATTTAAGGCAAAAAAACAAAATAATTCCCCCATATATCCCGCTAACAATTAATGATGTTCCTCTTCAGCAAACAACCTGTGAAAAATATCTCGGACTGAGAATCGATAGCTCACTTACGTGGAATGCTCACGTTGATCATATAAAAAGCAAGCTGTCAGCACTTACCGGGTCACTGCGTAACTTAGTTCGTTGCATTTAATCAAAATTGCGGTACACCATCTATAATTCCCTAGTCAAGCCGCATCTGTGAACCGCATTAAGATTTTCACACAAAAATAGAAAAAAAAACAATAATATTTGGGATTCCCCATACATAGAACTGAAACTCAAAAAAAAAAAAACATCAATCCCATACGTGTGGGGTATCTATGGATAGGTCTTCAAAAATGATATTGTGGTTTTTAATATCATTTTTTTCTAAACCGAATAGTTTGCGCGAGAGACACTTCCAAAGTGGTAAAATGTGTGTCCCCGTAACTTCTAAAATAAGGGAATGATAAAACTAAAAAAAATATATGATGTACATTACCATGTAAACTTCCACCGAAAATTGGTTTGAACGAGATCTAGTAAGTAGTTTTTTTTTTAATACGTCATAAATCGTAAACCACAATTTACCTTTCATTCAGTCAACTCAAATATAAAAATTAAAAAAAAAACATTTAATATCATAAACATAAACCTTATGCATAAACCGTGAATACCTGCACGTTTGTACGGAACCCTCGCCCTCGGGGCGCGAGTCCGACTCGCACTTGGCCGGTTTTTTAGTATTGTGTAACTGATCACGACGAACCTTGTGTAAATTATGTACCTATATGTTTTAATATTGTTCTCAAGTGAGTGACGTATGTCTTTATTGAGAATAAAGTTTCTTTAAACCTATATTTGAAAGTTGCTTAACAAGCAAGTCGGTCAATAAATCTATATCCAGTTTTTAAAGTACGTTTTTGTAACGATTATATTTGTTCTTTTTTTATTTAGGACGGTATAAGTATTGGTCCTTGTGCCCAAGTGTCAGTCAAAGATCCATTCAAAGTGATGAACCCGCAGGTGAGATATTTGATGTTTTCACTCAATAACGCGGACCATCAAAACATTTTTTGTATCGGAATCGTTGTGAGTCGAATGCAGAGCGACTATTAACACAACAAGAGACATCATCTCGCGTCTGTTTGATGAAATATTAATAGGGTTGAATTCCTGGCGGTCGCACCATACCGCACCGAGCCGTCGATATTAATCATCGCAGCTCATATTGTTGTATTGATAGATCAGCCACGTGCAGGCACTAACTAATGCGTCCGCGCCGCGCCCGCGGAGCGGCCGAGGTGTTAAATGTTTACAAGGTGAGAGGTGCCGCCATCTGTCACTGTCCAAACAAACCACTTCGCGGACAAACAATAACATCACTCCATTCTTTTGTTTGTGCCCCCGCAGCCCGAACAGCAAGCAACCTTCTCTATGGCCGACATGGCTCTAAACATTGCACATTAAACATTAAGGCTATTTACATAAAGCTACCTAGATGTCTTACAGATTTCGAGATGAAGCTCGATGACACTATCGCCAGGAAAGGCGATAACGTATTAACTCTAAAGATGCAGCTCTCGTGCATAAGTGGCGATAGGCCGCTAACTTATGATAAGATTCTAGTATTAAAATATGGCACATCTGTTACAGGCGCACACTGCAGGCTCTAAGCCATGTGCGCTTATCTTACATCTCAGCCTGCCATGCAGCTCGATATGAATACATTAGCCGATGTAATGCTACCAAAGCTAAGAGTTGTCAAGAGGCGCACCTCGAGGGCGGTCCTTCTGTCCTTTCTTCAGGTGTAAACGAAGGCTTGATCTATTTAACTGTTCGTTTTTGTTTAGACAAATAATTTAAGCAAATATACTGCGCGGGCGCAGGCGTCGCTCGTGCCGGTGTGGGCGTGCTCTAACTATTGCTTGTTCTCTGTCCACTTCTCAGACTATTATTAGTGCAATTAATTATAAAATAAAAACTGTCGACGAAGATTAGTAACTCTAATAGGGTTTGGCCAGCGGCTGTTTAGATCGTGGAAACGAATGACAAAGAGAAACGGAACGATTAATCGTTCAAGTGTATACTTACATACTATAGGTAGGTACTGGTCCCAAATTAATGAGATTTATAATTTCGATATTAGATTTTGTAAGCTTGGAAATATCTCGTGAGTATCGGTGAACACGGAGCTAACTGTATGGTATAAACCTATTACTAGAGTCCCTATAGTAATACTTTCTATAGTAAACATAATTGGCATTAATTAATATCTAAGTATGTAAAGTTATTTTAGGCACTACCTTGCCGTCAGTACTTTGTTATTCATAGGTAAACGTATGACTTTGCACGAACTTCGGAAAACACAAAATAAAAAGGTCATCCAAATGTGAGCCTGATCGATTTAAAGTAAATAAAAATAATCCACTTCGCTTCGAACAAAAAATCTAAGAGAGTAAAATGTGTGGAGTCATCATGTCTACATACTCTACATACCACGGAGCAGCTGTTTTATTGATTAGTCAGGATTTAACTGTTTTATTACTTAGAGAGATCATTGGAGGCGATGTCACGAGGTTCCTTGTTTCCACAATTGTTTTAAATCTATATAAAGCTGAAGAGTTTGTTTGTTTGGTTGAACGCGGTAATCTCAGGAACTACTGATCCGAATTGAAAAATTATTTTTGTGTTGGGTAGCTTATTTATTGAGGAAGGCTATATAATATCACACTACAGTCAAAAGGAGCTGAGCAGCATCGAAAAATGGACGAAAACTGGCAGGCAATTCGATGCGACGCGACGGGAAGGTTCAGGGCAGCAAAAATTTGAAGTCACGGGCAGAAGCTAGTAAAGACATTAAGTATTACATTATTATCTGACAGTTGTTTTCTGGAGTTGAAAAGTAAACAACAAAATTAAGATCTTGTGATTGTTTGATAGTTTAAATTCTTATTGAGACACGTAAGCTGTCGTTACTGAAGAAAGCAATGAACCGTCACAGAATAAGTAACGGCTGTCCAAATACATCATGTTTATAAAATCATTAATGACAAATATTTGCGAATATTACAGATGTCCATGACCGTCGCTGCTGTCTTAGGAATCCGTAGCTTTATAGGCACCTGAAACGATCAACACAAAATAATACCAACTATATATTTCGTAGTGATTCGAACTTGCCACAAACCAGTCACTGAATCCTCCAAGCGATCCACCCAACAATAACCCGTGAATGTTATCTTTGTATCTGCAAACATCATTCACGCGAAAACAATTACGTAACCGCTATCTATTGCAGATAAACGATCGCTCATCTTGATAGACGAAAGCTTTTGTAATGGATGCTGTGCGCCGGCGCAGGGCGTGACGCGACCCACGCCGCGATCTGCAGATAACGAAATTAGTTTAATTACTGCGAGCATGCACTCTGCACTCTGTACACATAGCATTGTGCAATTCACCTCAAGTCTTACAACTGAGCCAACTGCTCTTAAGTTAAACTGTGTAGCTAATGTGGCTGGTCCAATACCCACTATTATCGGTAGGTATAGAGTAGAATGCATTAACTTACTAATTATAAGAAAATTTACATCTTAGAAAGAAAGAAAGAAAAGAAAGAATACCGTTTATTTGGACACAGTTCGTAAAACACAAAATAAAATAACATGAAAAGATTAATTTAAAAAAAAAACAACGTGTGTGCCTCACGGCTGCACCAAAAAGCGCCTAATTACAGTTTAGAAGCTAATTCCTCGATTTTCTCGTTATCATTAGGTATAAACAGACTACTCCAATGTCATACCAGCGGCAGGTGGCAGTAAACGACCGTATAAGCAGTGTGCGTTATTAAATTATAAAATTTAAGAGATCAGCCCACAACATTTTGTAAACCGCAAAATCCAATCGGCGCATCATAATAATACAAACGTTTAAAAGTATTCCAATAAAAGATGGACGACAAAAAATAATATTAATATTTCACGAATCAAAGTGAAGAGTTTTTGCTTTTCTTTCGAGACGGTATATTTTTTACGGCGAGGTGTTTGTGACCTCTGAGAGGACAATTGATTAGTGAAGTCTGACGCGCTCCAAGTATCAACGCTTCGAGAGCCTCCTTATTAAAATATACGCGCGCTTTGAAATATGCGCTCCAGTTAGCTAGGGTTCCGTATTGTGAATGAGACATTCCTCCTCTAAGCTGAGACAACTGACTGTTTTACACTTATTAGTGTTTGTTTATTTGCACCTTGTGTCTTCTGATTGGCAAGCTCAGTTTTAGCATTTAATTATCACTGTTTCCTATCGCGGTTTCTTACACTACAGGTATAAACATTCCAATCTTAGATTAGATATTTAATTTAGATGTTTGTTTTGTACTACAGAATGGCTGCTGTCCGTCGCCGGATGCTGCACAATCTGCATTTATATTAGAAGAGAAACTTCTAGAAGCTATATAACTCTACTTTCTACAATCGACGCAGTTTCTGGTTAATGGCGAGTGCGGCGGCGCATAAAATATGTCGTTTATTTGCCAGCGCGGGCGCAGGAGGACTACTCTAGACAGAGGTAACGTTCCCAACGCCCGAGTATTTCTCACTGCCAATGAATTATGCGATTTTTCAAGTTAAGAACGACGGAGATATTTATATGTAGTAGACAGGCTTTATTACCTTTAACTGCCTCGGTTGATTAGATACTATTTAAATTAAGCTGCAACAGGAGCAAATCACTTTTGTGGGCATTTGATATGTGTAAGCTGAGAAACGAGTCACGACATTACGAAACGAGACGTTTTATTGGATGGAAGCAAATCGTTTCAGACTGCATGGTTTCTCTGCACATCCACGGACCCCACGTGTCAGTGGAGCAAGAATCCTTCACGTCATGGCGACACAAAGCAGCGGGCCCTTGCTCAAGCTCCTTGTTTGTTGAACAAACAGCCCCGCCTCGCCCCGCCCCGCCTCGCCTCGCCTTGTCTCGCCTCGTCTCGCCTGTCACTTACGTCTAGCGTCTCCACACATAACGCGCCTCACGGTAGCACATCCCGCGATACCATCAGCGCCCGCGTCGCTCTGTTCATTGTCAGTATCACGAACGATCTCCGAAAACCTTTTTTTGTTTACACCAATCTGAATGTCACTTTCTTTTTCAGTAATTTGTGTGAACGTTAGTTTGCAACACTTTTGTACTGATGAAGGCGGCGCGTTTGTGTCGGTTTTTTGAAAATGTTGATCGATTGCCTTTATTGCTCACTAAAAACTTAATTGGATGTGAATTTTGAAATTAAATAAGTTTGTTGATGGCGCTACAATGTTAGAGTGGCGATGCTAAGCGTGTCACATTCCTCGTGGATGGATGGGCCTATGTTTGTGACGGGTGGACGGTGGCTCAGTGAACTCAAATAGCCCAGTGAGCCCACGGAGTGCGACTCGCGAACAAGACATTGGCGGTTGTGTTGAGCGCTGATACATTCGGATCATTAATATCCGCATTGAGCCGGTGGCAGCGCCGCGGGGCTCCACGCCCGCCTTAAATAACATATTAGTCTCCAAAGCGGCCGCCACCATATTTCTCTATACAACGTATAAGTTTTCGGTAAATCGGATCGTAACGAATCGCCGACGACAGTGGAGGCCGCACGATTTATCGCGTGCACCCGATTCTACAGTAATCGGATTTGATGGTCGCGGCGGGATTACGGGCCCTTGTCTCTGCATGATGCATGGCTCCCGGACACCTATCGCTTCTCAACTGTACGTAGCACACGAATAACATATATTATAACGAGTTCCATTTATTTTCTATAGCTTTTAACCTTTTGTTGGCGCTCGTTTACACGGTAAGTCCGATACTTATGAGATCAGCGTTTGTACGATATCAATCAGTATTGGGATCCACAGAGATAGACTCGCTCCGGCAACACGGAACATGCTGTATGTAGTCAAGGTATTAGAATTTGATTGCATGATGAAAAACGCAACTATACGGACTATAGTAGTCGTCGAATAGTAGCCTCTTAGGATGTCTCGCTACATTATTAAAATTTAAATCTCTACAAATCAGCTATTTCAACTATTAAACTGATGATTTTGTAAAAAATAATATAACCCAGCTGATAATGATAGTGTTTGATCCATCACTGATAATGTCACTAGATATGCAAAGCTAACAAATATTTTATTAGTGTTCTTTATATGTAGGTCTATGTTCCAAACACAGATCATGCCGTTTTGGTATATAGTTAATATATATATCATGAATAATAATAAAGAATGTATTTTAAAGATTAACATTAAAATACATTTTGAAATCAAAGAATGTTTAGTAAGATCCTTGCTAGAAAACATTTGAGCATCGTCAAATGTTGCATTAAGGATTAAAGATAAAGGTAAGATAGCATTTTTGACAAAACCATTAAGAACTAAACAAATATTTGTTTCCTTAAAATTATGCTCTTTTTCTATTTGTTCTGTACCGAGCGCACGAGTCCTCCATTAAGTTTCCTCACACATCACATAACATCACGAGTCCTCCATTAAGTTTCCTCACACATCACATAACATCACGCCAGTATTTTCCGAAAACGGTTAGGTAGAGGTGTACGGTAAACCTACACTTCGCCAGTTATGCTTCAGACCCAAATTGGTTATAGGTGACGAGCCTATTTCGTCATCAACCAGTCACAAATCTGGACTGGGCGACTACAGAAAAAATCCAAAAGGACAAACCCCTTGACCGACCTACGAATTATCAAGTCTCGAAGTTATTTTAATGATAAATTAACGTACTTATAATCAATAACTGTTTGCCAGACCCTGGATATAATTTATTTTATTAGAAAAGTAAGTTAATATCTATTTCAACATTTTGCAATAAACCTGTTGGGAATACTACTTATTTATAAATGCCAAAATGGACCAAAAACGCCGCCGTGTCCTTTAAACATGATCAATAAAACTATAATTATATAAGTATACAATACTGACTTATAAATTGCGGAACCAAGAAAATACTTTGTCGTGTAATGAAACTAAAACAAATTGAATTACATTATCATATAAAATAATTATCAAATTATAAGAAAATTATGCACACATAATTAGTAAAACGGTCATAAATTACTAACCCTGTTTTTCCATATTATAAGCATCAAATAAAATTATTTTGCAAATGTATGTAAAAGTCGTCCTTTATGTATTAGTGCGAATCCAGGGCGGCAGTAGATAATGTAGAGTTATGAGTGCGAATCCAGGGCGGCAGTCAACTATCCCAGGATACCTCTATGAGGTTATTTATTAAGTGTAATTAGAGCTGCACCTCGCAGATGTGAAGTGACTCGTTGATGTCTTTTGTATGCGCGATGCGGCGAGCGTTAGGAATTGAAAAAAAAAAACCTATTTTTATTAACCTAACAATGTTTTTTAAAAATATCAAGACTTGTATTATATTATTTACAGTTTCGTACATATAACAAATATGTTTTTTTTTTGTTGTTGTAATTCCCTTGGCCTAAAAATACTTAAATTGAAGAAGTGCAATTTAACACAAAATCTTGCGGCTCAATCTGCCAAAATCAAGGAAAACCAATCACTTGTATTGTTCGTGGGTATGGGAACCTTGTGATGAACAAATAAAACGTATTTGACCAATTACTTTACGAAATAACTTTATTTTAAAATAAAATTATATTATTTCAACTATGTTTTTTTTTTAATTAGGTACTCAAAGTATTTAAGGTAAGTATAACAATTTATGCGTTAGTTAAAGTGATAAACTTTAGATTACTTTACCCCAAAAATTATTACAACTTAATAAATGTCTACGACTGTAGTTCGAACTATTAGGAGAAGCATTTATTCTTATTTATTTTTTTGCCATTCGTAGGAAAACTAATCATCCGCCGTCCGCCGCGCGTCTCAAGTTCCACACCAATAAAATAATTATATTGTAAATACTTTTCAATTAGTTGTAGCCAATGACTATAAAATTGGTTCTAATGAAATTCAAATTGTAGATAACCTGGTATACGTATTGAAATATAGGTGGTTAGATGTTCCAGTAACAATTAGTAGCATTCCCTTTTAAAGGTTGTCGCTGGGTGGAGACGAAAAGGTTTAGAGAAAACAATAGCTTTTCGATTGTTTAACACTGCAAGTTTCATTTGTTACATTCAATCATTAATAATGTATTATTATCTGTATCTAAGCTACATGAACCTACATATTTTTCAAATACTAGACTATTTTCAAATTATGCCTAGGTATACAAAATTGATGAATTTGCTTCTGATATTTTTACTATTGAAATTAAAATATCACAACCGACACCGGTAGGTTATACCTAATTCTTATAGCATAGGTAGGTATTATAATTGCAAATATTCAATTAAGGTTATACCATATAGGTAATTATTAAGTATTAAAAAATAATTGGTGTTGAATAGTGTTTCCGTAAGTTATTTCTTCCGTAATTATATAGTGAGTAAGTAAACTGTTAAGTTTGCCTTCGACGGCGGGTTCTGCGGCGATTTACTACAGCCTTTGGGCCTACGGCAACAAACTGAAGCGGAATGTCTAAAGATATTGCTGCGAAATTAACTGCGAGTGTAATAGACTGAACATTTTAATACAATAATTAAGTTATTTAGTATTTAGTAGGGGAATAACATTTAAACGATGTAGGGCACTTACCTATATGAGTGAAGCATAATTTATTCACTAATTGAATAGGTATCTATAAATATTTCGTTGGTTTACTAAGTAGGGTACGGAAAATGTGAATATTTAACAAATTGTATGAATTGAATTCAGTCAGTCAGTTTTATAAGATCTCATTTTCATTTGAGTAGGTAAGTGTATCTATTTTATTTTGGAAATGTTATTACCGATAAGGATCATTCATTGCTTTATCTTTCCGTGGGCGTATTAATTTCTTAACATATAGTGTTAGAAACTACAGAATATACACAGAACATATTAGCATAGGTATCGAATAATTGATATGAAATTTGTTTTGTTAATCATTTCACAATAGGACGTTTATGTCAGTAATTGTTTTGGCTTATTTATTGTAGGTATTGTTAATGATTAGATCTGTAGATGGTCATAATGTATAGATGGTTATAGGTATCACAGGACCGTATCTAGAATGAGGTCAGCGCTATTATCATTGTAAGAAGTCCTTTGCACAGGAAACAGCGGAGATTCAAGTGGATCCAATAGAGTCCACTTAAAAAGACATACATACATACGTAGCTGCAGATTTTAGAGCAGTGCTGTGCTCGAGGCGGCTTACCTTCATCTCCAGCTTGACAGCCAACACTTTGATCGTTATTATCTGCTGCAGCTCACAAAACAACACATCAGCATGTGCACACCGTCATTGAACTGTCAGCACATGTCGCACAGCGCACGACAGCGGGTGCGCGCGCGCCCGGCCTCCGCGAGACTGGCGCACGGCGCGCGCGGTGCCGGGAGGCGGGCCGGCAGGCCGCGCGCGTCTTCCCATTGGCCGCGCCGCGCCCAGCGCGCCGCAGCACCCACGCCCTGCAAGACCATGCCTCCCCCTTGCCCCCCATCACCTCACTATGTAAAGGTGTTCGATGGCTTCGTGAAAAAATGCTCCCCACAGAATTAATAGTAGGTACGCGTACGCTCAGTAAAATATCGCAAACCGGCTCTTTGCGTGACGTATCGGATTTCAATTACGAGTTCCTGATTGAAAACTACGGCCATCAATATTTCCTACTTTTTATTACTTTTTAAGTGAACTTAATACTTTCGGGGAATGTTGCAAATTGAACTTAATCGCTGATATACATAGGTGAGGACCTACGAGCCATGTGTGAGCCTGTGAGCGGCGCCGTCCGACTTGAGACAACTTTGTTAACGTTTATGGCCATGTTATGGCGGCTCCACACAAAGCACCTATCGAGGAAATTTTATATGATTTATATTTTATTGAAAGAATGTTTAAACTAGTCAATCAAAACTGAACGGGTAATATTTTGATACATTCAGGAATAATAAAAGCAGCTCTATCATGTATTTGTGAGGATCATAGTAAATTAAGAAGTTTACCTACTGAACGTTGTTTCGTGAACGAGGCTAGGTACTACATTATGCAAATTTGTACTAAAGCCATCTTATAATATTTTGTAACACGAAGAAAATACACTATTTAAAAGGAATGACAGAGACTGTGTGCAACGAGAGCTGAGAAACCAACCAATGGTCTAACAACACAATTAAAATATTTCTCTGAAAAATATATTTTGTTTCAAAAATACTTGTAAAGTGGTATAATATTTGTCAGAGTATTGAAAAATCACGACATATCTACTATAATCTTCGCATTTGGGTAGGTACTTAAACGCTACAATTTGCCAACACGTTGAGTAGTCGTTGATTGACACTTAACTGTCGAGAGGCCCTTGTGGTGGAGCTCTCTGTTTCAAATGCGAGCACGCAACTGCAGACACGCAAGGGCTGTATGTAGTACCTACTACAACAAGGTATGTTTTATACAACTATTTGACCTTAAATCATTGTACCAGAGTAAAACTTCACTATAGTTCCTGGACTGATTGCCGTTAATAGATTTAAATGATGGAAACCGCTTCAGTAATGGTCATCGTTGAAAAACTGGATGGTCCCTCAGAAGGTAGTGGAGACCATTTCTAAATATGCCTAAAACTATCTTGTGAATCAAGAAACAATTCAAGATATTTTAATATCTGCCGAAACTGCAACAAAAGTGTTGAACACCATGATCATTTTAGAGCTAATAAGTAGCATTAATTATTTATAACTTTCAAGAGACTAACCCAGTGTACCTATATAGTATGGAGGACACAATAAATGATTTTTCAAGTTAAAGTCGACGTTCACTGCTACGGAGAGGTTTGCCGCGTTAGCTGCGCGGCTCATTTGTTTCAAGTAATCAATCAGCTCAGCTCCTGCAGTCTGCTGGACCCAGGCTGCGCCACAACACCCTGTCATCATCCAGCCTATCCCAGTCATTTTTAGGGTTCCGCACCTCAAAAGGAAAAAGCGGAACCCTTATAGGATCACTTTGTTGTCCGTCCGTCCGTCCGTCCGTCCGTCTGTCAAGACCCTTTTTCTCAGGAACGCGTGGAGATATCAAGCTGAAATTTATAACAAATACTCAAGTCTACTGTCCCTTGGACCTGTGAAAAAATCAAACTTCTAAGCTAACGCAATCATAGATATAGCCGTTTATACCGCAAATTTTCGAAACTCGCAAGGGAATCAAAACCTAAAGGGTACTTCCAGTCGATCTAGAATTTTGAAATTTGGTACGAAGCAACGTCTTATAGCACAGATAAAGGAAAAATTGCGAAAACCGTAAATTTTTAGTTACATCATATAATAAACAGAACAAAACACAGACAGAAATAAAACCAAGCTAAGAAACAGAACAGAACTACGACTCGATTGTCGTGATGGGTGAACTTTTACTTATATACCTACAGGTTTGTACGGAACCCTCAGTGCGCGAGTCCGACTTGCACTTGGCCGGTTTTTATTAAGGTCGTCGATCCATCTAGCTGGAGGGCAAGTCCAGTACTGCTCTACTCCACTGGTTATCTGTCCTTTGACAAACATGGCCAGCCCCCTATCACTTCAGTTTGCTTACTCTGCAAACTATATTGATATCTCCGGTTCATTTGTTTCCCAGCTATGTACTCATATATAGCGTGGCTCTAAGTTACAGAGTCACAGTAGACCAACCCGCCGAAGTTTTCATACAAAGCCAAGCTAAGCAGGCGTGCGTATTAGCCGTGGGCAACTGTGGACTGGTGCTTTAACCAGCCTTTAAATTACTTTATTTTATGATCAATATTAAAACGGCTCAAAATTTGCGTTGAAGGATAAAACCGACGATGTAAGCACCCCTCCTATACCTGTACCATGGTCTGATCTATTAACTGAGTCACATCTAATGACAGTTGATAGAGAAATCAGACTGAACCTATCTAGATTTACTCCGATTTCTCTCCTTCAATTAAGCAAGCTCAAATTAACGCCTGTTATTAAAATTCAAATCCAATTAAAACCTGGCGCGATTGGTATAATTAGAAAATTATTTACCACTACGTAGCAAACAAATTATTGCAATTTTTGTTGCGCAAACCTCTCAAAGCAATACCAGAATTAAAATCATTCCGCCTAGCCAACAATGTTGGGGTCAGTTTCCAGTCTTATCAGATGCAGCTGAATTTCAATATTTTACATGGCAATTGATAGGAATAGTCTTAATACTGGTTGTCTGACTTCCAGTCTTCTAATTACTCGCATCGACATCTAAGATCTACCATCGACATCTAAGATCTACCATCGACATCTAAGATCTACCATTGACATCCAGGACCAACATTCTTTCCGAGTCGATAGATGTCTATATAAAACAGATGGTCACCCATCCACGTACTGACCTTGGCAACCATCTATCGACTCATGCGGCTGTTATTATTTAGTCCCGAACAAAGCAGTTCCAGAATATTATTGAATCATAATACTGGAGCATGGCACTAGGTCCTCGACATACATGGCAAAGACTGGGAGAGTGACGAATCATATTAATTGCTCCAAATTCATATAGTTCAATAGTGTCTCCCGCTGGCGTCCCATGGAGTGTGTGCTAAGTAGATAATGTGGGGGATTAGTGCTTGTCGCGCTGCCGCCGCGCAATCAGCGCTCTTGTGCAGCCAGCGACGCGCCGCGCAGTTTGTCTGTCGCCCGAATGGGCAGAAGGACCAGAACAAAAGAAACCTACAAAAAAGGTCTGACGAAGCAATAGTAACCAATAAACGTACCAGTAGTGAAGAACATACACTTATACCTAACCCTCCCGCTGTGAGCTGTGACGTCAGACTGGCGGGAAACAGCTGGATAAGTGACTAGGAATCAAGTCAAAAGGAGCTTGGACAGCCGCTTGGAGAGTCATGTGTCCAGAGTAACTTGAAGATTATGATCGATGTCGGGCAGTGAATCATCGCGATACATGAACTTAGATTTCTATAATAATAGTTGGGTTTTTCTTGAGTTTGTTTAATAAACGTGACGATTTTGTACGGAACATATTACAGAAGCATCTTCTTTTTAAAAAAAAACTAGTAGGCCTTCTGCAGCCGCCTCCCTTGCGTCTTAACGTCGCCGGGTCTGAGTCCGTCATTAAACGATTATCGAGTCGGTGCCGAGTGTCCTCCGGATGCGAGTCATGTCCCCCAGCGACAAATTTAATGCGAAAATTACTAAACTGAGCTCTCGTTGTATCTATAACTCACAAACGATGCTCAGTACAGAGAGCTTGTTAACTCATAAACAGACATCTTATTGGAGATAATTACGTTTCAAGTGCCATGTAGATACCACTTATTATGAAATTCTTTTCCTATAAGTAGGTATTGTGTAATTGGAAATGATTATCTTCCAATCATCATTAAACCAAATAACACATATGTAGGTATTATCAACTACCTGGAGCGACAGATGTTGTCCTGTCAATATTTCAATATGATATGATGTTAATACTGATGATAAACTGGGGTTTAATACTAAAATTCCATAGTTCATTTTTCGTTCAGTATTTCGAAGTTTAAAAAATTCAGGAATCTTTTCCAATTGTTTTTCCGTAAAATTAATGTGCACTATGACAAACACGAATATATAAAATGGCCAAATCGGTGCAGCCGTTCTCAAGTGATGCGCTTACTAACGAACAGCATTTTATTTATTTATAAATATTCTCTTTCGTTTCTTTCAGAACCAGCCTAGGTGTCACTTAATTATTTGTACAGATGCATATTGTTAACAATTTCACATAAAAAGTAGGTAACGATGACATTGTTCAACAGAGACACTTATATAATTTTGTTGTAATTTCTCTATATAATGAATAATAATGTAATAAAGGAAGACTCTTGCACCTTACGAAGCATTTCGTTTTAGCCAACCGCATAAATTAAAGTTATTTTCAACCAATTACACTCATTAACCCAAATGTGTAACACACGCGTATAGATTTGTACAAATATATAATTTTCGACAAGCGCATCACGCATATTACGTGCGTGCGTAGATGCGTCATCTGCGTACATTACGCATGTCACTACGCGATTACGCTACTATTACTACGCTACGAGCACTACTACGCTACTACAACATGATTAGTAATCGATATCAAACCGATTACGTAATTGAGGTCTGCAGGGGCTCATAGTAAGTAGTTGTAACCTTGAGGAATCTAACCCTAGACTGAAATTATCTTGAGTCGTCTGCGAGCTCCTACGTAAGAGTGCACTGCTGTAGAATTTACTGTCTGAAGTTTTTCCTCTAATAAAATCTATTTTGTAAACATACGGTCTTATTCATGAAAAATAAACTTATCGTACGTTTAACGTTTATTAGTTAAAGTGCTCGATAACGCCAAATGTCATATTTACTTATAATCAATCAGCTGCTGTAGAGACTTGGCCATTTTTTCCTTAACGCACTGTTATAAGTAGTAGGATTCTGGTTTTTTTGACTTTATAGTAGGTCTATAGAACTTTTAAGTGTTAAAATGCTAATGTATTAGAAACTGAATAAAACAAAAATTGGCTACTTTGTCTGATAACTGTGCTGTCCATCAAACTTCCTGGTGGGTGCATACACCCCAACATATAAATATTCAATAAACAAGCAACGACGACCAAGTTTGTAGTTTACTTTTAATAATAAATTCGTTTTTGTTTGTTTACTATCTCTCTTTTCATCTTAACTAACCAGCTAGAAACACACACACAATGGATGCTCAGAGGCCAATATTGTAACATTGATACACACATTTGACGCCCATTTTTTTTTTCTGGTTGGGAAATCATCACGCCCATAATTTGGCAATAATTGTATCTAGGATATCTTTAAACGTCATTAAGGCTCCAACACACAGCTCCTAATAAGATATTTTTAATATCAAAACTCATAGATTTGATATTGCATGATCTTGTTGTTAACTACCTACTCTTGCAAGCTATTTTATTTAGCCAATCATGTGAACATTGTTGTTCAGTGAACAGAATCGTAGCGAAGCGCAGTGAATACTAAGCAGAAATCATCTAAATAAAGTATTCTGTGAACTTGTTACGATTCTGTATTCCGCCCGGCACTGGACCGGCAATTATCCGGCTTTCAGCGCGATATCCGGGGGCTGCTTCCGGCGACCGGCGCCCTTTTAATTCGACACTTGCGTTTTTTCGAGCCAACGGAAGGATCCGTTCCGTTTTTCCTCGAATAAGGATCACTGAATATAAATATGATTGGAGCTATTATGAACCTGAAATCTGATGTCTTTTTTGTAAGAGGAAAAACTTTTGAAACGTTTGGAAAACGTTAAGATATAATATATCTAATGATCTCTATCTAAGAAGACACAATTGTTTGAGGGGTAGGCCGCCCATTACGTTGCCAAATATTTAGCTGAAAAGAATACAACACAAACCTTTCTACACATTAGCACGGCAAAATATTACACGGATCTTTATCAAACCAATTAGCAATTGTCAAACCTTTCTAGTTGGAATGACAACTGGCCACCACAAACAAAGTATCAAACAATCTAATCAGTTTCTATTATAAAAAACATCCACTATTGTTGTGACGTCACAACGCCGATCGGTGGGCACCACCTGCGCATAAATGTTTAATACGATCAACCGACAACAGTGGTAGCACTCGAGCTACGATAAGCGGCCTTAATGCAACGATATAGGAGCGTATGCAAATGATACATTGTTACCACTGTCGCGCGGTTGAGTGTACGAGATCCTAATCTAAGATCTACCCTCGGAGACGATGACTACACAGTGGTAATCACGCCAATTACTTTTGATATTGTCACTGAACCAGCAGGTGGAAGCGTTGTGATAATAATCTGCATGTTGTTGTTACGGAGGAGTAGAAAATTGTTGTGGGTTAGTTATAGTGTCGACTGTTGGTAAATTGAAAGCTTATCAAAGAAATCTTTCCTTCTTAAAAGTTGTTCACGTGGATATTAAAATAAGTAGAATCAGCATCTGCCTAGGCTTTTCCCAACTACGAGTAAATAGGGAAGATGCAAATATAATATTTATGAAAATTTTATGATTTAAATGTTAAAAAAGTATAAAAGAAGGACCACTGCAATGTTTTTATTTTACATAATGTAGATTTTTAACAATAATTACGTATTAAAAATTACTTGAAACGAAACGTATTTCAAAACACCAATCAGCGTTCAGTGACGTCACTCCGGTTACGATACGAAGACTTGTTGAGGTTGTGGTTGTTACAGTGAATATTATTTTATGGTAATATTAATTGCGTTTTTTAAATAAAAATGGTAGTTGGGATTATCAAAGCAGACTCCAGGAATTTACAAAGAGTTAGTGTTGACATGAGATCTTTTTTCAGAAAAAGGTTTCCTCCACACATTTTAAACTTTTACCAATTATCGACGTCGATCTCAAACTGTAAAATTAAAAATCTACTATAGACAAGTTTTGTAAGTATTAGGTAGGTAACTAACGTGTTTTTACGTACAAGCAGATTAACTAAGCATACTCGTAAACAAGTATATTCGCCTTATGACGTATAACACACACGACATATAACAAGTATATTCGCCTTATGACTTACGTCAAAGTGTTCTTCACAGCATCGAATAGTGGTCTTTGGAGAATAATTGTCATTTCTTTTTGCAGCTTGATATCACTTTTTTCTCAATTTTGAGTCAGAACGTCTAGTCAAAAACAATTTATTTGGAAACTTTGTTGAAGTAGTCACGGACTCATTGGCACAAAACATGAATAAACGCGGCTTTTTTCGGATTATTAGTGGTATTGTTATGATCACCTGATGTTGATGGATAGTCCATTTTAAATTTTTACAAAATATATCTCGAAAGTCCAAAAAATATGCAAAAGTATGAAAGCCGACGAACAAATACGGCCAGTGACAGACAAGAATGACGTCATCGGAACTATAGGTCCGTTTTCGCGGGAAAATTTAAACTGTCAATTTGAAACCGATTTTTTTCCGATAAATTACAATGTTTTAATTTTTTAATATATTTGTGGTCTATTCTACATGGAATTCTTTAAAGTGAAAACAAAAATAAAAATATTGCATGTTCCCTATTGGTTGGGGTCGGCTTTCAATCTTACCGGATGCAGCAGAATACCAGCATTGTACTTGGAGCGACTGCGTATCTAACCTCCGTCCGTGACACTGGCACGGAGGAGTCCATATGTACATATAGTCCACCTGTCCACGCTTCATCACCTATCTACGGCAAGCGTAGCTTAGCTTGATTGATCGATCCGTGCGGCTGTTATTACTTAATCACAATTAGTAAAATTATAGCTATAATAACCAGTGCAGAATTAGTTTATGCCCTATCTTTAATGTACTCTTGTACCCCAAACGTTCACTGGAATATATCCATAAGTTCACTTGTTTCAATGCAAATAAACAAATCCTTTACTTTTTAATTCGATGTTTAATTCAAAAGAAAGGGTCGGTTGCTCTGTTTGTTGACAAGTGTTACATGCCGCGCAAACAGAGCGATAGTTTGCGTCCGAGATTACTCCCCCGTTGGAGCAGTCTCGTGACGTACACCAAAACAAAGACGGATTCAATTATAACTGTGGGCGTCAATATTTGCGCTTTAGTAAATGTTTCGGGAGTCTCCTCTCCCCAGGGATATACGTGACAATCAGAATGGCTACTGTGTTTTCCTGCATTGCTCAGTTTGCAATGGACAAGAAAGTGTATCAACTACGCAATAGAATTCGTGTCTAGATTATTTCCAAACTATTTTTGCTTAGTTAAAAGTAAGCTCTTGTGTCAAAGAACAAAAGGTCATCGCGTAACATGTACACTTCTATATATCTTGTCATGTACACCCACTCTACGAAGAAGAGACATAATTATGTCTCTTCAGTGTCATTTTTGACATCGCGCCGTATAAATCTTTCAATAATCTGTCATTATTGTCTCTCGTTTCTTCTGGACTACTTAGTACCTTTTTCATAGTCGCTAAGCAATTAGACATTATGTAGTTCTACACAGATAAAAACAAACGATTATAGTCCTATAGGATATTAAGGTCAAAAGGACTGACAGAGTTGATTGCCAGTTAAAAGTGGCACTTGGGAGACAAAGGCGAGCTAACTCACTTGAAGCGATGCAGAATGTCGGTGCTCCGAGCCGACATTAACGACGTTTAGCAGCACAGCGGGGGTCAGCAGTCAGCTGCACATCGCCCCATTCTATTTTATTACACTTTGATTATTGGCTTTTTTCTTGCTGAGGCTTCCGAAAAGGAGATCGGTTGTTTTAGGCAGTTCAAAACTGACAAGACCTAATCATACTGTCGCTACAATGTTTAGGTAAAATTAAAGTAAGATGAATATGAGATTTAAATTGTTAAACTTTTAGGAGACAATACAGTAATGAAAGGGAATGAGAGCACAGTCTTAATTATAATTTGCGATATCCAGAATACATATAGAGTATGCCCTAAGTTCTGCATCGGTTTCCTTTGACGCGACATTTGGCGCATCAAATTGCACCGTTTGATCAGCCCTTTGTGCGCCTTAAGACTATTAGGAAAACGAGATTACACGGGAGGCGCGCGCGCAGCCGACCGGAGCAATGCGATTACAACGACACCCCCTCCCGTCCCTTGAGCATCACCCTCGTGGTCTCCGCCAGCCCCGAGACACGGCAACCCCTATTTTTTGATATGTAACTGGATTTGGCGCACAGAACGATTGAAGAGCGCTAAAATGTGTGTTGGAACCCCTATGATGTTAATTGAAAGGATTTGAATTTGTTCAAATGTTATGACGACTAAATGTTTCGACCATCATTAGTCAAAATAATCACCAATCTGCAGTAAACTGGAGAAAATATTAAGAAATATATCGTAGCCCAACAACTAAATTATAACATTTTAGCGCCCAGCAGCCGTCTGTTAATTGTTCTTAGAAGGCAAGCTGTATTCTTTATCGTGTCAACAATAGGGCCTGCTTTGGCGTACCGCCCCTTGTGCCTGGGGTGTGAATGTGATAGTCCCTCAGGACTTGTTACTGTGTTACTAGCAATTTGCGACAATCGCCGTGTTATTGTTTCTAATATGATATCCCACAGGACTGCTGGCTGCTCCTCTAGGGAGTTCTATCAATCACTTGTCTGCAATTTACCCTGAAAGGTCGTAGGAAATAGTACAAACAGAAAAACAAAGAATTTCTTGCGTTTTAAATCCGATTTTTTCTGCTTTAGCGTTGTAATTCTTAGAGAATCTGAAACAAAATTTCTGGTTCAAAACCATATTTATAACTTCATTTTTATATCGCTCTTTCAATTTTAGCAAGGTTTACAATATAGTTTGTGATTTTAAGTCAACTGTGTTTAGTAGTCAGTGAACATGTTTTCCTTAATTCACTGAGGGAAGTTTAACAAATATGTTGCCCTTTTTCTCATAACCGTCTCCAATGAGTCAATCAGATACGATTATTTTCTCTAATCCTACCGCAATTAAGACATCAGAAGAATCAATATCCCCCTCAGTCGACATCATCAAAAAGTGACAAAATAGTTACGTTTCCGAGCCAACAAACCGACACACATTAGCGGCACACGCCGCACAATTTGCGCATTACGTCACAAGGCTGCGCGTGCGCCTGCGTCACTGACTCGCGTGAGACCGCGCGACAACCCTACACACTTCATTGACCACCAATAGATACCACACAATACTCTAATACTGGACAAAATTGAACCTCATTAGTGCCTCTGGAAGTGAAGTACTGCCACGAGTCAACCTAAGTGTTAAATAGAAATGAAGTTCACTGATTAATAATAATAATAATAATAATAATCTTTATTGGAACAAAACAGATTTTACAAATTGATTGCGTACGTAAATAGCTACATTAGTTATAAAACTGTGTCGCAGCTATTAACGCCCACCCCCAAAAGGGAGACGATAGCGTTCCAGATACAAAAAAAAAACAGTAAGTTTAAAAAGAGCTATTACAAATATTTACAGATTAAAAAGTGGAAAATTAAAAGTAAAAAAATATAAAAATCAGTTAAAATAGGTAAGTGCTTAATGTTGTGCATGTGGGTGTATTGTATGTGAGTGTAGTGCGTGTCTGTGGGATGTAAGTGTAGAGTGTGCTTATGGAACCTCCCCACGAGTACACTCTACGCTACGTGTATATGGTGTGCATGTCTACGGAAGAAAACACTTTATGGCTTGACTAAAATCTCCAATTCTTCGTATGTGAGAGTATGAAGCCACTGTTCGACAATTCTTTTGCAATCACGGAGAGTACAAGGATAGATAGTATGCACTTTATTTATTTTATTATAGAGCACGGAACTGCAAAAAATGAACTGCCGGCGGACAATTTCTAATTTAATGCATGATGTCGGGCAGACTCTGTCAGTTCTACGTTTTTGTCTTCCAAACTCACGGTCAAAAGACAAATTTGCATGTTTCCGCAACACTGTACTTAGCACAAAAGAGTGCCTAACTGTAGGTAGCTTCCATAGCGTATACAGTTCGCTGGTGGGAAAGCGATAGGGTTTGAAAGCCATTACCTTTAGGATAGCCCTCTGCGCCCTCTCCAAACGCAACAGAAGACATTTACCAGCACCACCCCAAGCCGAAATACAGTACGTTAAAATGGAATGGGCAAGAGCAAAGTACACAGTTCTCAGGGTAGAGAAATTGGCGGAGGTCCTTAGATTTTTAAAAACAAAAATTAATTTTCTTACCCTAGAGACTAGTGAATCGATCTGCCCACCCCACGACAACGTGCTGTCGACCAAGACTCCAAGATATTTTATTGAGTCCGTGCGCATTATATCAGGACAGCCACAGGTAGCAGACTTCATTGAAAAGCACGCATGAGCTGTCACATGGAAGGGTGGGGCTGGCTGTGACGCTTTCCTTGGACTAAAGGTGATAAATTTGGTTTTATCCAAGTTGAGGGTGAGCAAATTCTGAGTGAGCCATCTCATAGTAAGCCGCAAGGCTGACTCTGCCTGAAGCCGAGCTTCGTTCCAGTCACCGCCACGAACCAGGATAACAGTGTCATCAGCGTAAGCAATTACTTTGGAATTACTTAGATCAAGTTTACAGAGCTCGTTAATGTAAACCAGAAAAAGGGTGGGTCCTAAGACACTACCTTGTGGAACTCCATAGGTTAGAAATGTTTCCTTACTGGTGTGATTGCCTATCCTGATGATTTGCGAGCGACCACTAAGGTAACTCTTAAACATACTAAGCGGTAGGCCCCTTATACCAATCCTTTCTAGTTTACTGAGGAGAAGGGGGACAGAGACAGTGTCAAAAGCTTTAGAGAGGTCAAGGAAGATAGCTATAGATTTATCCTTGTTGTTAAGATTTTGCGCTACGGAACCTATTAATTCTAATATAGCATCCTCTGTGTTTTTCCCTGATCTGAATCCATATTGGTTATTTGCAAGTATATTTTGTGAGCTAAGGTAATTCAACAATCGTTTGTTTAGTATTTTTTCGAGGAGCTTAGATAGAATCGATAATACAGATATTGGTCTGTAGTTGTTGACACTGTCTCTGTCACCACTCTTGTGAATCGGGTGCACGACGGCCTTTTTGAACACTGTTGGGAATATACCAGATGTAAGGGCTAGGTTGAAGACGTGGCAGATAACTGGGACAAGCGTGCCTCTAGAACTGTAGATTACAGTTGCGGGGATACCATCCCAACCTGTAGCACTATTTAAATTCTGCAGATTCTGCGTGAGAACTTCCTTCAAGACAATAGTTAGGTGGATAGGTTTATATCGGTGAAGTATCTTTTTCTAGATATTAAAGGCTTGGTGGTATATTTCCGATACTGTTAGGAGACATCTGACTATCCGTCTGATTTAAAGCAATTTGCAGCTCGCCTTGAGCTGCAAATAGCTAGGACTTATAGACGGTTTTGATTGATGAAAGAATATACTTATGTGATACTGATAAAAATAGTAATTAGCCTCTAGATTTGATTAACACACTCCATATTCGTTATGACTCGACTGACCTGTTAGTCTAGTGGTTAGTGACCCTGACTCTAAGACTGAGTTCGAGGTTCGATTCCCACCCAGGACAAATGTTGTGTGATGAGCACAATCATTTGTTCTGTGTCTGGGTGTAATTTATCTATAATATGTATGTATTTAAAAATATATAAGTATATTTATCAGTTGTCTGGTTAACATAGTACAGGCTTTGCCTAGTTTGGGATCAGGTAACGGTGTGTTGGTTGTCCTAACATATTATTATTATGTTATTTAACCATTATATGCTGTATCATCTCATAACAAACTCTAAATTGAATTGGCAACATCCAAACCAAAGTCTTCGCGGTAATTCCATCTCGTGTATCGATCATAGCAAGTTATTCGCGTCACGTCTCCGCCGTCTGTGATACTGGCATAAACATTGGGAAAAACGCTACAGTTTCAGCGACCAGTGCGGGGTGGATGCGGGGGAGGGTGGGGGAGGGAGGCTCCAGATTAGATTACCTGCCCCCGTGGGCTGCAAACACTTCGTTACCGGCGCGCGGCGTAACGAACTCGCTAGCGAGCAACTTGCACACCCGGCCGGAATTTATTATAGACTAGTTTTGATTCTGGTTTGGTATTCAGTTTACTCGCGACGGTCCACTGCCAGAAGTTTGTAGCCACGTCGGGAATTGTAGCATCCTGCCACTTAGTGTGCGTCTGCCAAGACAGCTTTGTAACTGATGACGGCACTTCTCCAACTCGGTGAACACAGCTCAGCGTAACGTGCTAACGGTCTGGGAGTAGCGACTGCCTGTTACAAATGACCGCATTTAACTCGTATGGCCTTACCAACTATCTACCTAATCATATGAGATTATCGTTTACATGGTGTCGTAAATGTATAAATATTAAAGCTCAAACGTTCAATCATCCGTCTGCCGAAAAAGTTATATCCTCCCCGTCTACGAAGTCGGATCGTAAAACGGAAGTTACTAAAGGAAAGATTGTAAAATACGTTTAATTCATGACTGTGCTGCTGAATCTAGGCTGTTGGAATCTACATTTCCAGCACAGGTGTGGCTGGTTCTTATGAATTATCGCCTGAGCTCTCGTTTCTCAACGATATTTCGGAGTATAACTCTAAAGAGAAACTGCAACGAACGCTGGCAAGAAATTTAATTAAAAAAATATTTTAAGCTCTCTAATTTTCAGGTTCAGGCTCCCTTAAAAACAGAGAAGTCTTATCTTAAAGAGCCTGAGTTGCTTAAGCCCACAAACTCAGAGTTAATATACTCCATAGAATGTTTATGTAATTGACCAAATAATAAGAACAAAATAAGGTTTATTGAGATGAATAGTCGATATTATCTGTTGACTTGAGCTCTAATTCATATCGTAGATTGCTCCTCGATTGAGCCTATAAATTTACTACTGAGAGATTTAATAAAGCGTGAGGCTACATGGTAATGATGACAAATAAACGGACGTCGCCAGGAGCCAGAGTATGTACGTCTATGAACGGCTCCAATAAATATATTATAACGGTGCGGAGCGAGCGGAGCATCCCCCCTCCCTCGCAATCCCGCGCCCGATGCCCCCGGCCGCTGCTAAACTGAATACATTTGAATAACACAGCGCGTAATGAGGCGCCACCACGCCACCGAGCGCTGATGAGCGGGAATCGAACCCCGGACCTAACTAAACAATTGTCATTCATTCAGCCGAGAGCGAATTCTGTAATCCTTTTGAATAATAATTCCTTTTGGTATTCCGTGCGCGCCAATCATGGCCCGGCGAGCCTGTGCGGTGCGCACCAGTAGCTACTAAATATTAACATAAATCCTTTAGCTTTCATCAGCCGAATCATTATTTTTCGCTGATTGCGACTTGTGTTCGACTATCAGTGGAATGAAGTGGCATACTGGCCTATGTTTTGTTGACACATAGCCCTTTGATTGACATATGAAATACTTCTTTAAATAAATTTAATGCTTCGTTTAGTTCTTTATTACCACGAATTAAACCAGGCATCAATCGAGTTGATTCTTCTGACTGGTAAGCCATTACACAGATTTTGTACTTTCTTCGAGCTAAGGTGCTAAGGTGAGTCGTCCAGCCTCCTATTGGCCGTGATCAGCCGTCACCAGAGCGAAGGGGGCAAGGGGGGGTAGTGTTTACACACGGCGCGATTTATTCGGGCGGCGTCGTAAATAACGCGGCCAGCGCCGACAGATATATGGAGCCTCGTATTTATTGCTATTTGTTCGCAGGTACGGTCAGCATCACCAGGATGTGTGAATGAACACGAATTAATGTGATCAATGAAGCCTTTGGTGGGTAAATGTCACGTGCATATCCTCAGCAAAGGCTTATTCACAACTACACAGGTAACTAATGATCGGTAGAGTGAGAATTCGAAACTCTACGGATGCACTACCGAACAGCAGAGTTTCGGGACAGTACAATACGAAAGACACTGTTACTGGGATACACTTTTGTAGAATATCCTGTGACAGCTCAACAAAACCAAAGAATTTATCTGAAAAAGTTTATCCTAAAGAACGATCCCGCTTTGCTCTACTTTACTCTACCACGGTCAATGTGTAAATTCAGTTGTACTCTAAAAGTTCTGTTCTCCCGACGGTACTCCGCAGCCTACACGCATCGTTTCTGAATGAGAAGGTTTTTCCGCGCAGCAGCCCCAGTCGGCCGCATTAAACCACTTCATTGTAATACTTAGATATTTAGTAGTTGTACAGCGAATAAATTACCCTCATAATGAAACCCAGTTTTTTCAACAACATCCGACAACATTTTAAGCTGTTATCAACGCCCGGCCGGCTGAGTTATGGCCGCGAAACGGAACGCAGCCCGCCGTCGCGCTTTTTGCAGTATTCTCATAATCAAATTTTGATTTACTGCGGCCTGAGTTATTAAAATCCTTTTCGTTCTGCCTGGGGTCGGGCAGGCGAGGACTCGCCATTCGGAACTCTATATGTGGTGTCACAATGTAACGTAATTGAAAAACAGTCCGGGATACGCAGCGCTATCGGGGATGTAAATCAAGGTGGGCTTACGTTCCTAAAATCGGTATGCGGTTGTAAATCGTGCGCGGGAGTGGCGCGGCGGAGTAGCGGGCGGCTTGGGGGGAGGGCGCGGGCGGCGTGTCAGATCGCGATCAGCTAAATCATGCTTATTGGTAACGAAGCATAGCGGGCGCGTGCGCTCGACCACGTCACACCACGCTGGACCACGCCGACACCATACCGCACTCACTAAATTGTCACATGCCACCCATAAGCGGACAACATACCGCATGCCTCACATACATATCACGCATTCAGCTTTCAATAATCTTAATACAAAATTCGCATTGCTCATGACTAATCTTTTACTTTATCAACTCTTTGACACTACTAAAGAATTCTATATCATTCCACTGAAAGCCATAATCAGCGGCAAACGGCTATCAGTTGGAGTGTCATTGTGCGCAGATCGTCAGCGGCTATCGCGGAGACGTAGAGTGGGGATAGCGATAGCCTGACAATGAGCTGCACTCTGCGACGCCGCGGTAACGTTCCGGTAAGACTCCCGGTAATATCGCCAGTAATGCGGTAATAACAATAAATACTTTACCGTGGAGTAGGTTTGAGATCGGTGTAAGTATACGTATAATCAGAAACATTTTATAGGCCATTTCAACTCTGATGTTTTCAAGTTGAATATCAAATCGAGCGAAGTAAAATATTATAATATTCAAGTAACAAAATGTGTATAGTAGTCAAACACAGAGTAGTCTTTAAAAAGTTTAACATTGAATTTACTGGCGTGGTTCAGCGTAGGCGTTGGTCCACTGCACAGATGTAGTATAGTCGCCGCGTAGCCGCCCTGCAGAAATCCCTTCGATACTACTGCGACATTGCATTAATTTCGTGGAGACGTGCAGTATTGTATCAAAATTAAAAATCATTTATTCAAATTTTTAATTTAGGCTATAACTCGCACACCTCTTCGTATAAAACACAGAATGAGGGCGTCGTAGTCTATGTAAGAGATTGCTTTGATGCCACTGTCGAAACACCTATGTTTAGTGAAGCAAACGTTCTCCTTCTCAAATTCTCAAATAAAGCTGCTTTTATCGCAATCTATCATTCTCCTTCATACCGAGATTTGACTAATTTTCGTGGCAGCTTAGACGATTTGCTTGGTGCTTTAACTCAATTCAAAACTCACTGTCACTCACCTACACACCCATTCACCCTACACTCACCACATAAACTCAACGTCAAAATACATCCCAAATCACATCTTTTATATTGTGTATTTTAGGCATTTTTTTTTTGTTTCTATCTAATTATATAAATCTAAATTATTAAGAATTTTTCGCATGGAATATCATTCCATTCTGTATCTGGAGAAGGGCGTTGTTAGCTGTGCTACAGTAGTGCTATTCTGTAAAAATCTCACCGTGATAACTTGGGTGAAGTGAGCTTAAAGTGAGCTGTTATTAGTCTCAATCCCTAACATCTGATGGAATGACAGCTCACTTTCAAGTCACTTCACCTAATTTCTCACGGTGAGATTTTTACAGAATAGATCGGCAGTTTATACTTTTGCAGCTACCATCGTTTTACTGGTCAAACTTGGCCTGTGTTATTGTTCCGAAATAAAACTTTATTTTTTATAAATTAAGCTGAGAATCAGCACATTTTGTCAGTTAAAAATTACATTCACAAATCCTTAAAACGCTTTAGCTAGGAAGAAGTCTCGCAACAAACTCCTTAGCAACATATCGTACAAAACAAGTCTCGTAGACCACTCGGAGCAGTCTCGCAGACGTGTCGTAGTAGTCGCGTAAGCGTGTCATTAAGAGTCCTGCAGACGTGTCTCAGCATTATATTAGCAGACTCGTAAGCCCGTTATAGCAGTCTTATTGACGTGTCTCAGCAGTCCCATAGACGTGTCTCAGCAGTCTCGTAAACGTGTCGTAGCAGTCTCATAGACGTGTCTTAGCAGTAACGTAGAAGTGTCCTAGCAGTGTCGTAGCAGTCTCGTAGACTTGCCTTAGCAGTAGTAAAGTTCCTAGGTGTTCACATTGATGCATTATTAAACTGGAAGGTTGAGACATCGTCTGTAACGAAGTCTGTTAGCTCAGCATGCTATGCAATTAGAAGCCTGAGGGAAGAACTGACCTTAACCCAGCTTAGGATGGTTTACTTTGCCTTGGTTGAGTCCAGGCTTAGATACAGTATTGAGTTTTGGGGCAATAGCTATAAGTACAATATCCACTCGGCATTTGTAATTCAAAAAAGAGCCATAAGGACAATGCTCCGCTTAAAACAGACGGATTCGTGCAGAGACCTTTTCATTACACTTAATATTTTGACAGTGCCATGCCTTTATATACTGGTGCTGCTAACCAATTTTGTTAAGAATTTGCACAAATATGAAACTGATGACCAACGGCAAGTTAGAGTAAATACACGCAGGAAAGACTTACCTAACACAATACAACCGAAAATAAACGTGGCTCATCACAGTCCTAGGTACCAATCAGTATTTCTATACAACAAGCTTCCCTTAGAATTTAAAAGCATAAATAGCGCTAACTTATTTAAAAACAAATTGAAGACATATTTATTGAGGAAGGGCTATTACAGCGTCGATGAGTACCTAGATGATAAACGACAACCATAATATTATTATTTAGAATGGAATTAAATTTTGATGATTATGAAAACTTTGACATCATTTAAAATCTGAAATTTCTTGACATCATATTTAAAACTGTTTGACATTATATTTAAAGCTTTTTAGAAATCGTATTTTTAAAGCTGTTTGGAATTTAATTATATTGTTTATTTTTTTTATTTTTTTTGACATTGCACTAGACATTATAATTATATTATTTTCGAACTTTATTCTTGAAACTGTTAGTATTATATGTTGTTTTTTTTTTGGCATGTAAATGAATAATTCTTAGTTCTTATAATTTTATGTAAATTGCATGTACATTCAACACAATGTAAATTGTTCAAGAATAAATGAAATGAAATGAAATGAAAGTGTCCTAGCAGTGTAGTAGCAGTGTCGTAGACATGTCGTAGCAGTCTCGTAGACGTGTCGTAGCAGTCTCGTAGACGTGTTGTAGCAGTATGGTAGAAGTGTACTAGCAGTGTCGTAGACGTGTCGTAGCTGTCTCGTAGACGTGTCTTAGCAGTATCGTAGAAGTGTCGTAGCAGTGTCGTAGGCGTGTCGTAGCAGTCTTGTAGACGTGTCATAGCAGTAACGTAGAAGTGTCCTAGCAGTGTCGTAGCAGTCTCGTAAACTTGCCTTATCAGTATCGTAGAAGTGTCCTAGCAGTGTAGTAGCAGTGTCGTAGACATGTCGTTGCAGTCTCGTAGACGTGTCGTAGCAGTCTCGTAGACGTCTCGTAGCAGTCTCGTAGACATGTCGTAGCAGTATGGTAAAAGTGTACTAGTAGTGTCGTAGACGTGTCGTAGCTGTCTCGTAGACGTGTCGTAGCAGTATGGTAGAAGTGTACTAGCAGTGTCGTAGACGTGTCTTAGCAGAATCGTAGAAGTGTCGTAGCAGTGTCGTAGACGTGTCGTAGCAGTCTTGTAGACGTGTCTTAGCAGAATCGTAGAAGTGTCGTAGCAGTGTCGTAGACGTGTCGTAGCAGTGTTGTAGACGTGTCTTAGCAGAACCGTAGAAGTGTCGTAGCAGTGTCGTAGACGTGTCGTAGCAGTCTTGTAGACGTGTCTTAGCAGAATCGTAGAAGTGTTGTAGCAGTGTCGTAGACGTGTCGTAGCAGTCTTGTAGACGTGTCTTAGCAGAATCGTAGAAGTGTCGTAGCAGTGTCGTAGACGTGTCGTAGCAGTCTTGTAGACGTGTCTTAGCAGTATCGTAGAAGTGTCCTAGTAGTGTCGTAGCAGTGTCGTAGATGTGTTGTAGTAGTTCCGTAGACGTGTTATAGCAGTTTAGTAGATGTTTTTTTATACGTGACGTATCAGTCCCGAACACTTTTGCAGCAGTTTTGTATTCATGTCCAGCAATGGACGTCTTTCAGCTGAAATGCTGATGATGATGACATAGCGTTGATTTTTTGTTATTATACAGGATAAGTTCTTATCCAGAGCGCAAATTTTAACAAATTAAACTTAAACCAGTTATAATAACCATACAATTTTTATTTTGATATATCTTAGTACATAAAAATTTACTTATCGTGAACGAAATATGTTTATTTTGAAACTGGTTTTTATGGTAACTTCGAAGGTGAACGATCAACCAGCTGTTCGATCGGTCAACATTCTAAGAAGTTCGAAGTACCTACGCCGACGCGCGGTTACTGACCTATTAGTACCTACCAAATGTTCGATCGGTCAAAATTCTAAGAAGTTCGAAGTACCTACGCTGGCGAGCGGTTACTGAACTATATCATATTACGAAATATGTAGGGTGTCCACAGTTTACTGATTTAAGGTCGGATAAAAATTCACTGAACTGACATTAAATGACCAAAAAAAATAAAAATTGCGCCCTGGTCAAAAAAAAATCCTGTATGTATGAGTTTAATATTAGGTCTTTACCTATGAAATTGCCGTTCTGCAGTACTGGCCATTTCAAATCAAAATAATTTTTGTTTGTCTAAGAATTCTAATTTCAAATTAATTTTATTTTAAAAACATGGAATTCTTATTCCAAAAGTAGTCATTTGTTTATTGATTAGTGTTAATCTTTTTCGTCATCATGGATACGTTAAAAATTCGAATAATTATGGAATATGAGTACCGTCGTGGCAGCAACGCGGCACAAGCGGCACGCAACATCAACGACGTTTACGGAGCTAACACTACAAACCAACGCACCACCTGTTATTGGTTTGCTCGCTTCCGTTCTGGAAATTTCGACCTGAAAAATGAACCTCGCGGTCGTCCGAAGACTTTGGTCGACAATGACGAATTAAAGGCGATTGTGGAAGCTGATGATACACAATCTACGGCTGAATTAGCAGCAGCTTTCGACGTTAGCGTCAAAACAATATTGGTCCATTTGCGTCAAATTGGCAAGGTAAAAAAGCTGGACAAATGGGTGCCCCACGAACTCAATGATCGCCAGCGCGAAGTACGCGTCGAGACGTGCCTTGCACTGCTCAACAGACACACAAATGAAGGAATTTTGAACCACATTGTTACCTGCAATGAAAAATGGATTCTGTTTGATAACCGCAAGCGCTCAGCAAGTTGGTTGGATCCTGGTTCAGCACCTAAACAATGCCCTAAACGAAAACTTACCCCTAGAAAAGTGATGGTCACTGTTTGGTGGTCTAGCGCCGGTGTGATTCATCACAGCTTCTTACCATATGGGGTGAGCAATACTGCAGATGTGTACTGTGAAGAACTGAACTCAATGATGGAGAAGCTGGCACATCTCCAACCAGCACTGGTCAATCGCTCGTCTCCGCTGCTCCTGCACGACAACGCGCTACCTCATACTGCACAGCAGACGGTCTCCAAGTTGCAAGAACTGGGGTTGGAAGCTCTCCGTCATCCGCCCTACTCACCAGACCTTGCGCCTACAGACTACTACTTTTTCTAGAATTTGGATAACTTCTTGGCGGGAAAAAATTTCAATACCCGAGAGGCAGTACAAAATGCCTTTGAAGAATTTGTTGCCTCCCGTCCAGCTGATTTTTTAAGAAGGGCATCAATAAACTGCCACTGCGTTGGCAAAGATGCATTGATTGCATGGGTGATTATTTCGATTAATACAAATAAAAAATACATGAAAAAAATTCGTTTCATTTTTTTCATACAAAACGGCATTTTCATAGGTAAAGACTTATTATTAATTAATTTAGTATGGGTTGTCATGGTATGGGCATTTGATACAGACGAATGAGTAAAATGTCGTAAGGAAAGTTTTGAGTATGAATGTAGATGGACGTAGCAGGAGACCAAAGAAACGATGAATAAACTGTGTGAATGATGACATGGATAGAAATGGTGTGAGGACTGAGACCGAGATGAGGACTAATAGAGAAGTTTGGAAGAAAAGGACATATTACGTTATCCCTAAATAAATTGGGATTAGGGCAGAAGATATAAATTTAATATTAATATTCGAGTATTATGCAAATAAATGTTTAGCAAGACTGCAGCATTCCGTTGTGGTTGTGAAGTTTAAAAGAACAACGCGGTCACATAGCCAGATACGAAAAGTGAATTTAATTTATAACATGTAAGTACAGTCGCGGGCTTAAAATACCTTACCACATTGAGCTTCTTATTTTCATATATTCATTTATGTAATAAATTCGACGATATAGTGCATTGATTAGGTACAGAGCATAGCTTTTTTCCACAAGTCATTTATGATAGACCAACTCGTGCCCGCGACTTCGGCCGCTTTAAATTTCTTACTTCCCCGACCCTCTCCGTCGCATCAAATCGCATGCCCGTGCGTGGTCTTGTTATTCGAGACTTTTTTTCTTTGTGCTCGGCTCCTAAGGGTCCTAGCGTGATGTTATATAATCCGTAGCCTACTTCGATTAATGGGCTATTCAACACTAAACGTAGTTCCAGAAATACGAACGTTCAACCAAACAAACTCTTCACCTTTATAGACTTTAGATTTGATTACAATTAAAAACGTTTTAGTGAGCCAACCTTACCAACTCTTACCAAGGGGTATCGTATTACCCAGTAACCGAGTATTGGAGGTCAGATAGACATTCGCTCCATGTAAAATACTGGTACTCTGCTGCATCCAGTTAGACTCCTCTCCGGAGTCCTGGATTTATCAATACGATGCAGAAACGAAGCGCCAGTCGACGGTTTGAGTATTTCAATACGAATCAACGGCTACCAAAGTGAAACAATCTAGAAGCGGGGGGAAGATTTTTATCGCGAGCTTTTTCAATTTGACTACTTGGTGTCAATCCCTTTACGGAACCAAAGAAGCATCAACGCCGAATGGTATACTACCAAATGCTTGGCAGAAGTTTTCACTGTTGTGAGCAACAAGCGACCAAACACAGGGCTCCGCGGGCTACTGCTCCACCACGACAACGCGCCCACGCACACCGCGCTCAAAACGAGGTCAAACTTCTGGGTCACCCTCCCCCAGCACTGACCTAGCACCGTGTGACTCTTTTTTATTCCTAAAAATTAAAAATCAGATCAAAGGGATACAATTTTCGTCGCCGGAAGATGTGCTGTCAGCGTTCGAGCAAGCAGGGCCGGATTTAGAGGTCTGGAGGCCCTGGGGCAAGAAAGGAGTGGAGGCCCCTAATAATTTTCCAAATTTATGAATACATTTTTTGAATTGTAGTGTTTCAATAATTTATTACAAGACAAATAATTAAATAATAAGAATATATTACTCTTAGTAGTTAGTGGCAACATGTTTTTTTTTAATTCTCATTGTGGGGGCCCCTCACTTGTGGAGGCCCCAGGGCTGTAGCCCCGGTTGCCCTCCCCCAAATCCGGCCCTGCGAGCATGCTGTAAACGATGTGTCAAATATTTTTTTATTAAATCTTTTCAAAATACTCTCCGTATTTTGAAAAGATTTAATAAAAAATATTTACCTATATAACACTTCTTTTTATTTTCGCAAAACTTTCTGAGTGTCCCACGTAAATAGCACATTGTAAGTCATTTCTTTTCGGCAAAAGTTGCCTAACCTCATATAATTTAGATGTTCGCACAATAACAAGCTGCATTTGAAAACAAACGTCGCAATCAAGTAATAAATTGCGTTAGTAGTTACCGGTCGAAGCGCGGGGCCGAGAGCCGAGGCCGAAGCCGAGCGCGAGGGGACGAAGAAGGCCTATTTATCGAATTAGGACTGTGTAATCACCGCTCATAGTACTACGCAGCAATTGTGATGAACTGCGCCAAAACTACTTGATACTGTGTTTTTTTTTTGTTAGAATTTTTCTGCAATGTAATTAAATTGTTTATTCTGCGAAAAGGATATCGGAATCACTTTTACACGTCATATTATAAAAGATAAGCTAGATGCAGTCGATCTAGCTTATATATTTCAGAAAAACTCCTGAGAAGAAATAGCGAGACAAACTCAAGGGAGTAAGTCTCCTTTAAAATCTAGACATATTCTCAGATCAGAGGGGTAATTGCGGAACTTTTTATCAGTAGGAATTGGTTTAATATTTGTAGTTAAACAACATTCATTGCGTTATTTACGTTGCTGAGCCGACAATTTATTCGAACAAATGACGCAATGGTTTAGAAATAATCTTCAATCCCATTCAAATTCTGATAAATTGTGCGTTTCGCAATTAGGGTGCAGATCATGAGACGACAATGTAGATTAGCGTCTGAAATGGTAGATATAATATAGATTTGAATGAACCACTCCAGCCAGTGCAAGCATTTGTCAGTAATTGTGTAGCTGAACTCTGAACTCGAAGAGCTGGAACGATGATCACGATAAATTAATGTTAAAAAGGTGTGCTCAGGTTAAACGATAAGACACTAGCATAACAGCAGAAGTTCATGAAGAGTTATATGATAACATGGACTATAGACGTTTTCGCTAAAACTATGAATTGAATTCCTATTGCAGTTAGATAATTAGGTAGGTAGGTACTATAAATACTGCTGCTATAAATCTGCGATTTTTAAAAGTGACTTTACCGACGTATAACCTGTTCAAGTACCTACTCAGCATAAGCAAAAACTGTCAAAACTGCCTCCCCCGCGTATGTAATCGCAAGGGGTGAACATAATAGAGTGAAGTGACGCGTGCCACATGTAATAACAAGTGAACGGAGACGGGAACAAGCCTTGACGCAGCCCTGAGTCGTCGGAATTGGCGGTAATGATCCCCCGCCGATATAGACCGACCGCTGAGTCCACCACACACCACCACATACTACAACTAAGAAAATATTGCCATCTAACTAAATAGACGAAAACAATAGCAGTTTGATTTACCAGCCGCCGTAATAAAACTCAATAAAAATTACGTTTATTGACATGCTACAAAGGTTAGGATGTATTCCTTCTAGGTGCAATGAATCGTTCAGTGAATAACAAACCACAGCAACAGTACGAAGGTACCTACCCTATCTAAATATTGCGCATAGCATCGATAATTATCACATGAGCTTATTAAGCCCAGCTAGAAGAGTTCATAGGAATATTACTACTCTCTAATATACACTTTCACAATAAAAATATAATCTAACCATAAACCTCGGTTACAGGTCAATCAACGCGCATCCAACGCGCCGAACCTCATAAAACCTATAAACCACTGATTAACATATTGATTGTTACAAAACGGACCATCAAAATAGAAAATAAAACATTAGAAAACTTTAAATGAATCGAGAACAGGTAAACATACCTCCTTGAGAGAACATTTTAAACAAGGAAATGTTAATATAGTGTGTTACAAATAGATGTTTTGTGATGTCTGTTTCCGTGAGGACAATAGCGGATAATCCACGGGGGAGCCCCCGCAGCCCCACAACATGTGTAACTGCAAACATTGGCATGCGGGCTCGGCACGGCAGACGCGAATAAAAACACTCACTCCCGTCGCCCTCCGGACTGAACCACGCTTTGAACTCGGCGCATATTTTATGCTAATCTCATATTTTGTGAACGGGAGAAGATGTTTACTTACTTACTTAAATAAAGTTTTGATTTTAGTTTACACTTCTGTAAAAAACATACACATCTTCTTTTTCTTTGTGGATGGACGGCCCGATCTAAACATGTTACTTCTACTATGTGGACATGGGGTCCACAAGGTGAGCACAACTGATTTAACTTTAGAGGCGTTTTTCAGATCGGCAAGGGTACAAGTGAACGGACATTTGGGAAAAACTAGCAAATGGGACATAGTCGAGAATCGAAAATGCCTCGTTTAAAAAAAAAAGACTTGGGTACATACTTAATCCATTCAGTGTTTTCCAAATAAGCTATTGCCGTCGGCAACCAGGAGGCCACACGCACCAGGTGTTTTCTTCGTTATTTGGGTGGGTTGTCTTGGACCGCCTGTGTGTGTCTGGACCGTAAGAAGGTCTTGCGACTTCTAAGTCTACCCGGAGTAGACGTATAGGGAATGTCGGAAATCAGATTCTTGGTTCTTTTTCCAGCGATCTTGCGACATCCCTTCATATAGCAGGAGGTGGAGGTGTTATATCTGCTAATGTGAATAGCTTACGGAGAGGAGTCGGTTCTAAGCAGCCCGATGTTATCCGACACGTTTCATTTAGGGCAATGTTTACCTGCTTGCCGTGCAACACTGGCAGGCGAACTCGCCTATGGAATAACGTAGGGATATGCCAGTTTGACCTTGTTACGAGTTTATTACAATGTATAGATAACATTTATGTCATAATATTTACCCAGTAAGTCGAGAACCCATGACAATTTGTGCCCTGTGTATGTAGTTTGCTGAAATCCGTATACAAAATGCACTCAGTGTATTGGGTGATAGACTGGTCGTTATTTAATACATTTTAAAGTGTTGGTGCTAACACACTGCCTTGACGGGGATACCATTATTTTGACTTCGCCATCTACTGTTACCAGACTGCAGGCATATCTGAAAGTGGTGGTTTTGGGGGAGTAAGCTTAATATGCGCCCAAAACCCTGTTCGTTTTTTAGCGTCTTTATTTTGCCAAGTAATCACTTGATATTTATAGTGCCGTAAACTGTGAAAACGTAAGTATATTCGACACCCTGACTGTGCTAGCCTCGTTCCCATTCTTGATATATTCTGTTAATCCGCATCGTCACCAGCCACCTTACCATTTTTAGTGTCTTAATGGTCAGAATTATGTCTGTGAGAATAGAAGTCTTGCTAAACATGGTGATAGCAGATGTAGTCAAGAGACCTGTCTCTTGGTTCTTGGTAGTTTATGTGGAGGACAAATAATTCGAAGGCAGCCCAATCCTTGACTAAGTTTCCAACAGTGTCAGTTTCTTGTCATCCTCAGGATATGCTGTGGCTATTAAAGTCTCAACAACAGACTATTTCAGCGCGTCGACGTTCAACGTTGGGTATGATTTGGAACTTAAAAGGCAACTAACGGATTTACTAGAGATTAGGTAGCAATGTAATTTGTGCATTTTTAACATAATAGGTACTATGATCGGTCGCCAACCCACCTGCTTAGCGAGACGAATATGGCAACCCCAAAATGACAAGGGTGCTAATAATCCCCGGAAGACTTCCGGCTAAACAATCACCGAACAACTGGATCTACCAACATACGAAACGTTAACGATATTCGCTGGAGATCATACAAGTTTACGCCCCGTCCCCGTCTTACCCTTACGAAACGATCATGAGCTGCATCTGGTGCAAATTGGAGTTAGACTTTCGAACCACCAGAATCACCTATTGCCCAGTTTCTTAGAGAAGCAAGACCTCTTTATGACGTACCGTATAGGTGCAACTAAAATTAGATTGTCTTCATTATGTTGAGGAAAAACAAATATTAAATGGTGGCTCTGAGTTTGACGCGGTGAAAACTGGAAGTGATCAATGTAATGTAAATATCAAGCTCGAAGATCTCAACTGATGATATCTACGGTCCACTCAGCACCGATGCAAGTCTAAAACCCCGAGACCTTACAGGTTGAACTTTGGAATCATGTCGAGTGGTTAGGGAAATTCGTAAACAATTATAACGAAGGGTTCATGAAATATGCTAGAGGAACGGGTCTGAGATCTTCAAGAACCGCCCTAGAAATAAAGACAAAAGGCTCTCTGATCCTACTTTAAAGCACATGGAGGAGAGCAAGAGATGAGTCCGCTGATGAGTCTCATGTACTGGCAGCTCAATAGACGGATGTCTAAGACCTTGAAAATGATCTTCGCCGCTTTTGCCGTATTCAGGACGCGATAGAGCGGAATTTATCTGTTAGGCAGAGCCTGCTAGGGAAACTGAAGACCAGAGTGCGGCAGTACCGTATCCGCCAAACCTGAATTTTTGAGAGAGATCAAGAGGTTCTATGGACACTTAAATACATTTGGACAAGTAACTCCGCTCCGATTCATTTTCGTTCACTTTAATATCCCGGACATCAACTAAATCGATATACTAACTCTGCCTTCTGAAGCGATTTCCATAATATAAATAAATACACCTAGGTACATAAGAA
Organism: Aporophyla nigra; assembly: GCA_947507805.1. NCBI lineage: Eukaryota > Metazoa > Arthropoda > Insecta > Lepidoptera > Noctuidae > Aporophyla > Aporophyla nigra. The sequence goes on along the minus strand of OX382291.1, from coordinate 1,291,846 downwards.
ACATGAAATAGTCAAACCCAAATTTAGATTAACTAAAACAAGCAAGTCATGTCATACATATAAACAGTGGTGCCGATTCTGTTGTACAAAATTCTCTAAACTAAACTTCTCTCTTTAACTCACTTTATCGTGACACGCCTAAATTTTCTAGGGAATTATTCTCTATTCAAAAAAAAAAAGCTGAAACAAAGTCCGTGTTAGTCCTGATTTCCTGAGTCAATGGTGCCGATTCTGTTGTACAAAATTCTCTAAACTAAACTAAAAATCACTAAAATTTGGTTTATTCTTGACAAACGACGATTTCCTATTCTGAAATAGACTAAAGTGACACAACTTAACTATATTTTAGTTTGACAGCACTAAGATTGCACTGAGTTATTAGTTTTGGAAAATGTCAGTTTTGCTATTCTGAGTTTACCGGTTTTCACCAAAAATTTTGACTATAATAATTTATTTTAACTAAATCTGATTCTTTTTCATTGCGATTAAAAAGGTGTGGAATAAAACTAGTGGTCATGAACAAAAATTCACACCAACGCCTCGCCTTCACGAGCAAAAACAGTACCGTATTTTTTGTTTTCCTTTTCTTTTGCTTATATCTCGAAAATGGCGTGTCCTATCGCAAAAATAATGAAATTTTCGACCCCCATTTTAGACCTCTGCACATATAAATCTCAACACGTGGGTAATATATTTTTTATATTTTTCAAACAAAAAATTAAAAATTCCATATAAAACACATCCAGGCTGCCCCCTTGCGCGGGCCTTCGTCTCTTAACAAGTTCATTGCGTAGCGCACACAAGTACCACGTTGCGAAGCCAAAAAAAAAAACCAAATTGAGTTGCGATTGTCGAATTTGATTTTAGTCGTGTCATAATTATTTTTAAATTTAGGGATTATTTCTTACAGAATAGCGTAACAATTCTCATAGCTAAAAGTAAGGAATTTTAGAAATAGTTTAGTTAGTTTAGTTCGGTGTACAACAGAATCGGCACCAATATCCGCTTTTATACCATGTTCAAAACCCACATCATACATGTCCTTATCTAAACAGCTTATTATAAAATTAAAGATACGAAGACAATGAAGTTGGGCAATTATTGCTTTTGTACTTGTAGTTTCCCATAATATACATCATTAACGGCTAGTCCGTACATAAAAGTTTTTTTTTATATCTTTGTAAATGTCTAATAACTACTCCCAGAAACCTTGTAAACGCCAATTATTTTAAACGAGTAGCCCTTGCAGTTTCTTGCCGCCATAGGAAATTATCATTTGATACCATGCACTGATCCCAGCTTCTGACGCTTCATATCATAAGTGCACATGTAGGTAGATATATATATGAAATAAAATGTTTTGATTGATTGATTATGTCATCATTTTCACCTCTTTTTATTACAGAACTTTATGAGTACCTAATCTGTGTTCACATTAAGGTCATGCGTTAAAATTATACAGGTCGTCAGTAATATCGATCTTACCAACGATTTAAATAATTGTACAGTTTAAGCACATCATTGTGAGTTCAAACAGAGACAGGATGAGCGTGCAGCTTATAAATAAAACCGTGCTACAAGTGATGCAACGCTATGACTGTTCGTTATTCTATGGCTCTCCGAAATCGAAAGCAGCATTAATGTAAATTCATTTATTGATTTACAAAACACATGGGAGCAGAGTTACATCTGTCCGAGAATAATAAAAAAGCACACATAAAAATGAGATAAAGAACCCCACAGAAGTCATAAGCTCATTATCACTCGCTGATCAAGTGCACAATACAACTGTAACAACTCCCTTTGAATATAGCCCCAATGATTGTCATAACATTGATCTTCAAAGTACTGTTGGGCGTAGCAATAATTGTGTTAAAAAGGTAGGCGTATGTTGAGGAAGGAAGCGATCGGCGCTCGTGCGCGTGCCGCCCATTGTCTCGTCGAGCGACACGCGTCACGCGTCGCACGTGCCTGCCAGCCCTAATCGCGCTCGCTCAATGCGGCCCCCGCGCCCTAATTGATAACTAATCAGCTTATGCTCGATGTGGCCGCTGTGGCCGCTACTTCTTGTAAAGGAAGTCAAGTCGTCTTTGTTTGTCAATATCAGAGCTCCATTTCCATCAACGAATTTGTAAATTATAGCAAGTTACTAATGTCCTCTATAATCTCCATTACAATATCATTACATTGCGCTATTTTATTAACTGCATAACTTTCTACGTTATAAGATTGTATGCTTGTATCTGAATAATTCAGATCGTAGCGACTGAGTACTTGCCTACTTAGCTTTATACGGAACTGCAATCGATGGAGTTTAGCAACTTCAATTTTACTTTTCAAACGTTGAATCATTTTCACAATACTGAACTTTGTAAAAATATATAGATATACGAAATATATTAAATACGTGTCACTTTTGGGGAATATTCGTTATTTACATGGAAATCCATGACCATAAACAAAATCTTGATTTGAACATATGAGCCTTGACAATTGCTGCATTGTGTCCTTAGTAATTGGTGAAGAGGCAGATTTCCGAAGTGAAGCCTCCCAGCAGAGGAATGCCGACCTCTGGCCCGACCAGCGACCAGCGGTGCCGGCGACCACCACCACTACGCCACCAATGAACCAGCCACGGCTTTGGATGAGGCATCTCAACTTGTTAACATAGGTACGGATTGTATGTATTAGTACCCACTTATTTCAACACACAGGTACCTACAGTGAGACATATGGCGTTTATTTCTGAAAGATAATTAAAATAAAATTTACATATTTATCAAGAAGTTTAACAGATTACGATCAGTACACCTTAGCAGATGACCTGCTTAAGCCAAATAATGAGATGTCTCGTCACTACGGCACATTAATTTAAACCGTGTAGTTTCTCCTCCTGCAAAATGTACCTACGATATCTTTTTGATCAAACATTACAGTCTCGTCAGATTACGAGGCAGTTTGCCTTATCCAAACAGTACGTCGGTGTGGGGCGTGCGGCTCGGCGCGGCGGCGGCGAGTGCTGAGCCGGTGTCCACTCGACCCACTAACAGATATTGACGGGCATCAAAGCAGCGCGTCACAGCCTCTCCATATATCATTCTCGGTTGCGGCGATACCAGCCTTTTCATGTCGCCAGACACAACGATACGGCACAGAGTAGGCAGCCACAGAGGCAGCGCTCGCGCTCTGACGTCATTTCTTTTTTATGCGTTTTGGATGTGCTGATGAGTTTGAACAAGTGACAAACTGTAATGTTGGTGAAAACAATAGTAAAATATCTAAAGAAGATAGTAGCTGGGTAAACTACTTGGAAAAAATATGTACCTACCTATAATTTAATACTAAATTACCGGATCGAACGATTTAGGTGCTTGTAATTCTGCTAGAAAAAATAAATGTATCTCTATGGACAGGTACATTAATCAAACTAAACGTATATAAGGTACCTAAAGCAATATTTGTCTAAAAGGTAAAGTTTACTGTTGCCTCTAGATCAATCACTAATCTACACATCTGATCGAAGCTAGTGGTCGCCGATTGTTATGAGGACCACCGCGCCTCTGCAAGTCACTCCGCCTTGAGCCATCAATCTCACACTATTGCCGCACTTATACCTTACGTGTTAAAGACTAGATTGCAGTGCATTAGAGCTGTGATTGTGTACAACACAGGTTTCAACAAAACAACAAGTCAGTATCGATATCTGTCGATTTTGATTTCGGTAATCGAGCAGCGCAGAGGTGAGCAATGTGGGCATGCCTCACTCGTATTGTGTGGACTTATAAACGTTATAATACTATCTACGTATCTACTGATAAATTGATTTTGTGAATAATACTGATTCATTCGTATTTCTTCTTCTTACACGTATTCAATAGATACTTCCGCAAAACTGAAATATAACAGGCTACTTGGTCAAAAGTTTTAAACCTAAATATTAGTACATATTTAAGCTTTTAATATTTGGTTGTTCTAACACAATGGGTTGCAACTTGTATAGTAAGTATACTGGAAGTATATATACTAGGTATATCCGCAAAACGACTGAACTTCTGAACTTAAATGATTAAAGTAATAAAATTGTGAAACGAAGTAACTTCTGCCACCTAGGTCCCTAATAATCATTTTCGGAAATCTGATTTTCGGCTACGTCTAGTACTACGTCTCATCCAGCTACTACCGGCCACCCTGTGAAGATAGTCGCTCCACCTAGCTTGAAGGCGTCCTACAGAACGTTTGTCGATTCGTGGACTCCACTCAAGAACACGTCTACTGCACGGTCATCGGCTCTATGGCCGACCAGCAGCAGCAGTAGCCGTAGCTAGCCGCACTGATGGAAGACCTTAGTCTTTAGGCTCTGTGGAATATCCGACGACCAGACTCGACGAAGCTTCCAAAACGCTGCGGAGCCCAGCTGAACACTTATGCAAATAGGTATGTAATAATAATCGCCAAATCAAAACGCATAACTAGATGATAGATTTGTGGGAAATATCGTTTATTAGGAACCGAAGTCAAAGCAAACAAAATAATACAGACATTTGTAAATTAATTAATTTCCTGATTTATCCAGCGGCTCTGATGTGATTCGATACGATGTGACTAAATTTATGATGAATGTCATCATCTTGAGCGTAATTTTTCACTTTAGAAGAGATCACTAATAAGATTGACATCATCACATTAGGAACTTCTTCTTCGTCGTCGTATTGATGATCCTATAATTTATACATATACAAGTTTTAGCCAGCGGCTTTGCTCGACTAGCAGTTTGCATTAGCTACTCCGGAATAATGTAGATTTCCATAAGTGAAAGAATTTTTAAAATCGGTAAAATGGTTTTTGAGTTTATCCATTACAAATAACAAATATTTCCTTTTTATAAGATGAGTGGAGTTATGCTTTAACTTGCTTGATTACTTGATTAAGAATATAAGTTATTGTAGCAGCTTACAACTTAGTTTAACAATGAAAGATAAACTTCAAATTAACGTCGCCATAAGTATAATATTGTAGGTAGGTACGACAAAACGAAGATAAATAGATAAGATTTTAGCACCTGTACCACTGCCTGTTATAATCCGGCAGTGGCCCAGTTGCTGACATGTTCCTGGAGGGCTTCAATATACTCACACATAGCCACACTTTGAGGGTTTGTAACACAGTTTTTCAGGCTGAATTCATTGGTATGTGCCGCTTCGATCATCACAGCCAAGTTAAAGACCACACTTTCCGCATACTCTCAGACAGCCTGACTGTCCTAAAAGCGCTAAACAACTACACAGTCAAATCAAGTCTATGAAATACGAATGCCACCAGCCCCTCAACCAGGTGGGTAATAATGAAATTCAATATGTAGCCTCGATAACATAACCAATCAAAGGACACAGCGGTTCGCTAGTCAACGATGCAGCAGAAGAACTTACCAAAAGGGTCAGCATGGCACCAGTGGGACCTGGACCCATCGCTCCATTCCTGTTCGGGAACTTACGCACACAGTAAACACACCAGGGATTGACATCGCAAGCTATGGTTGGATGGAGATACTGTAGGTAGGCTAAGGAAACACCTCCCATGATTGACGTGGCTCTCCGATACCACGTAGGTTTAACATAAGAAAGTCATCAAATGTTTTTGCAGCTGTAACTAGATTAGGTAGGTACGAATTGAAGTGAATTGCCAATGACGCAAAGGATGAAGCTTGTCAAAAAGGATGCCGCTTTGCAATACAGCACGCGTAACATGACCACCATAGAAAGAACTTTGTCTATTCTTGGTAGAATAGAGATAGAATTGTCATGCTACGCCAGCATAAAATGGTACAAATCTTTCTACAATATTTAATTCTGTCTTTAATCTTTCTACAATCTGTAATTTTGTCTATTCTTCCGTCGACAAAACCCATTTCCACGGTGGTCATGCTACACGTGCAGCATGCTATATAATCTTCAAGCCTGGGTTGCCTAATGAGATAGTTAATGTGGGACACAGGCATTTCCCTAATTTAAACATAACAAATTAATCGTGTTCAATAAAGTAACGCCTCGTCATTGTCCTGTGCCAGGATATAATTTGCGCAAATTTACAACATGTGATTCTCTAAAATGTGCGATTAATTTACATGCCATTGCATACATTTGGCGGTGAACAGATAGACGCGGCTATTTGCATCAGATACCCCTCCGCCCCGCCCCCCACACCGTGAGGAAAACTCAAAGACTATGAAATTAAAATAGACAGACAATAAGAGCAGCACCCTAATTGCGTACCGCACTATTAATCAGAATATGTATTTGTTTTTAAGTAGGTATGTGTATATATTGCATTCAATTCACGTTTGAAAAATAGGGCTATATTTGCGGTACAGCAGCCATGCTGTACGGCAATGAATGTTGATAAACTGTCAAATGAAAGGCATTCCTACTGTTATTGTGTTACGCTATTACTCCTCTATCTAACGAATCCAGAATGCGAGTAAACCGATAGTCTTTTATTCCAACAAAAGTGGCTCACTTACATCCGGTATCATGGTGGTTGCCAAAGAGCTATACCCTACTTGCCTATTGCAAAACAGTGCAAAACATTGAATTTCAGAAGGATGGTGGATTAATGATATTTTCTGTAAGTAGGTAGGTATGTACAAATACTTTTACACGTAATTATAATCGACTTTAAATTGGAGTGAAGTTCTCAATCCGTCTGTTTTTTTCATGTGTGTTCCGCGATGTCTGCACTAATTGTGGATCGATTACGAAAATTTATTTTTTAAAGGATAGGGTAATCCTCAGGGGTGGTCCCATATGAATTGTATTAACTTGCTTGGGTAGTTTTTTTTTGGTGGGAAATTATCAAATGACATCTCCCGCACTAGGGTGGAGCGGAAGGGCGTGTCAGACTTTTACTGAGTAAAACCGCCCCGTGTTCCTTCAGTTGCCCATATGCCAGGGTAACTCTTTCGAACTGATCTCGCGACCCTGGCAAGTTTTTGCGTTCGCTTAGACAACACGTATTTAATCCACTTCGTTAATCTTGTTAATACTTCCTGTCACTGTTGTCTACATAGCTGACTATCTAGACAACAGTGACAGGAAGTGCTGACATTAGTATCTATATAAATTGGTTTAGGGTAGGTAACCAATAAAACTGATAGATAATAAACTAAAATACACATTCAAAGGCGGTACTTCTGAAATTAAAGTTAATTTTGACTTTTATAGTATGTTTAATGGGATCCTGCCGTTTTGCCGAAAAGATTTTGACAAAATTTGATTACCCAAACAAATTCTAGCACCCTTTTTACACGCTTTATATTAGCTATAATTTCATAAATTTGTGCCATTATCCTTGCCAGGGTTACCAGGACAGCAAAAAAAAACTGTCTTCGAAAACTACGCTGACATACGTCACAAACTACGCTGACATACGACACAAACTACGCTGACCTACGTCACAAACTGCGCTGACATATGTCACAAACTACGCTGACATACGATGTCACAAACTACGCTGACATATGTCTCAAAATTCGAAACACCCTAAAAAATAGAAAATAAATAATAGTTAAAAAAAACTAAAAAACCGTTTCCATTGAAAACCAAACTAAAAAGTACAAACATATGGAAAAAAAGCGTGGGGTGCCTGATATCAATAAAAAAATACCTTAAAAAGCACCCCACGCTTTTTTTTCATTTATTTGTACTTTATAGTTTGGTTTTCAATGGAAGCGTGTTTTTTAGTGTTTTAAATTATTATTTTTTATACCAATGCAATACTTAGAATGATTTTATTACGCACATTTCCATTTGGTCTTTTTACTTGGCAGAATATTACCAAGGAAAATGGCATTTGGTATTTAAGCAAATGATTTATGACAGCAAACAATCTTTAGACAATAAATGTTTTTTCCAATGGTGTAATGATGTAGATTATTTTTTTTTTTTAATTGTCTCGGGTAAGTTCGGTTAAAACTGTGACCTCCTACGCCAGAAACGACTAGATCATATAGAAATAAAAACATAGAAAAAAAGAGATTTTTTTAGCTGGCTATCGAAAACTGAACTAGTTAGACGAGGTTAATGGTTAGGTTAGGTTAAAACTGTGACCTCCTACGCACGAGCCGAGCGAGCGATGACGCGGTAGCAGCCGGCGCGCGGCGATCCAGAAAAAATAATAGATATAGAAAAAAAAATGTGTTATTCCAACTGAAATATTTGACTACATAAAAAATGTTAAAAGTACTAGTTGGTAAACAAGTTATTGTTTAAACGTTCACTTGCCAAAGTTATGTTTCGAAGAGATTTTTTGTATTGTAATAATTTGGCAAATGACATTATGTGGAAAATTGTTTGGGAACTGATATTTGTAAATTTCTTTTCGATGAAACAAGGGTAACTCGTTTTTATGGACATTTGTTGTTTCTTTTTTTTTTAAGGTCAGGGCGTTTCCTAAGAAGAAAGGCCGAAATAAACTCATGGTTGTAACAATGTCTTATAAAGTCCAGTCATATGGAATCTTGGTAAGGTCATGTGACGAACATGTAGATTATTGTTTGAAACGGTATTACCATTGTATCTATTGTAAGATGTTCAAATGAACTTTGCTGGATGTTTTGCGGTCTTGCAGGGGCTGCAATGATTGAGTTCAAATGAACACCCTTTCAGTAAGCCTCAGAGAGGCTTCAGTATTCAGGAGCTCCTGTTTCATCAAGTGTAACGGTAATCATTGGCAGGGGGCGTGGTTGCCGATCAGATAGCGAGCCCCCGCCCGCGCCCGCGCCTCCTATTTGCATAGTTAACGAACACCCCCTCCCGCCTCGCCCGCGACCCCTCGCCGGCCTGTGCTGCTAGCCTCGGGTGCTCGGGACGCCTAGCTATCTACCTCCATGTACCGAAACACTCGGGTGGTTCAGGAAGTAAATAAAACGGAAATAAACCAAGCGATTCGTGGATAAAATGAAAACCTATTATCTATTTACCTATGTATAGGAACAATCAATATATTTCAAAATTTTAAAATTCATTGTCCTTAGTAGAAATCATTCTGTTCGCACTTGTCCAGGCAGGACTTCCCCGTACGCTTGACCTACCTATTCCACAAGGATTCTATAGACGTTTTTAACATTCTTACTCTTAATTATTTACTTTAAAATCTGCCTAGCCTATCCCAACTGTGTAGGGGTCGACCTCTAGTCTTACCGGATGCAGTTAAATACCAGTACCCATCTTGCTTGGAGCGACTGCCTATCTGACCTTCAAAACACAGTTACTGGGTAATACGATACCCGTGGATAAGACTGCTTTGACGGGCTTTCGGGCTTCTGAAGACCCGCAACGATTGTCAATGATCCACGGATGACAGCCAGCACCAACGGCTTAACGTGCGAGGTATGAATGGGTCTTGCTATGTAACGATGGTGACCGACCCGCGGGCCTGCCGCTGCTAGCGTGGCTTATCCTGATCAACCTGCACGACTGTTATTATAGTTTATTACTTAGCCAGAAACCGTGACCATGACATGCCAGACATGCACGATCCACCACATTGGCAACATAATAGGCTGCTTATACTGGCCATCACAATGTCATTTGTCATTAAATTCTTGGAAGGTCATTTCCTCAGAGAGACGAACTCTTCATTTATCAGGGGCCTACTCTTAATCCGTCAACGAAGATACAATCCCGTTCAAAAGTTATTCGAAACTTTGGAGTGTACCCTACACCCGAAAAAATGACTTTTTCGGCCGGGCAAAACACATGGGAAGTCGGAACAATTGTCAAATCGCCCCAATGATAAGTAGTAGGAATCACCTGTAACTTGGGCTGAAACTAGAAACTAGATTTCGTGCTTAGGGAGGACTAAACCTCCCGCGACGAGGACACCATTAACTAATAATTTTTTTTCCAAAATTATGACCGCCTGCAAACAATACCTATTACCACAGGTATTGTTTGCAGGCTTCTTCTTCTTTCGTTTGCATCTTGGGTAAGTACTATTTCGGTATTTCAACTTGGTACCTACTACTACCTACATACTGGAGTGTAATCGAGTTTTTTAACTTGCAATTTCTTGGTATACACGAGTCGCTTTAGCATGACAATAGCGGTAATTGCCCTTTTCCTAATATCTAAAGAAAGAAACTATATCGTTTGTCTCTCCGTAGGAACCCAAACAATAAACTACAAACATAAAAGAATGTATTTAAAAAAAAGCATGTGTGCAATTCACACGTGGTAGAAGTGAAACCTTCAAAATTTTTGGCTTCAAGATAATGATACGAATGTAAAATTACGGGATGAGGATAATTGTAGGTTTTAGTAATGACTAGCTTTTGCCCGCGGCTTCGCCCGCGTGGATGTCGGTAATTAATGCAAGAGGACGTATAACCGCGATAAGAATGTGTTATTCCAGGTTATATAGGTAATATAGACTCTATGTGCTATTTTCGATCCAGATCCATTCAGTCATTTTTGTGTGATTGAGAAACAAACACCCAATCATACATATTTTCACATTTATAATATTATTAGTAGTAATAGGATTATAACTCATATTACTTAGGATTCATAGTTTATGAGAACATCATGTGTGTTGGTGTTTTTAAAATAAGAGTAATAGTATTCAGAGTAAGAAGACTGTGACATAGGGCTTGGTTTAGTTGAATATAAGTCTTCCTGGTTTTTCTTAACGATCCTATTTTACCTATACAGACACTCAATCATTTACCAGACACCGAACATAATTATAGGAATAGTACTTTTGCCAGTGGCTTGGCCCGTATAGCTGTCGGAAAATATCACCCGGGAACCTACTACCGGGACAAAGTAGGTATCCTATCTGTTACCTATCCATGATATAATATATCTTTGTGCCAAATTCTATCTAAATCCGTTTGGCCGTCTTTGCATCATTGAGAAACAAACATCCAAAAATCTAAACATCTAAGCCATTTCGCGGTCTCTTACTTGGAATAATACTATTAGGTTTATTTTGAGTATAATGAACGCACACATGATATTCGCAATTACTATGAAGCCAAAGTAATATGAATTACAATCCTACTTATCCTGTACTACCCGGCCGCTGCCAACGGATGGACGGGACGGACGTACAACCTGCTGCTCTGCGCCCGCTTTTTAAATCTCTAATATCTTCTAAGATATTCATTTAAATTACATGCTGTAAAGGGCCATATTGATCTATATTAAACGCACAATGTATTTAAGGTACTTAATTGGATAAGGATTAATGCTGTATTGCTTAAAATCGCTTCGTAAATAAGCCCTTATTTCTCGTAAAAAGTAAAAGATAAAAAATGGTTATTGTGGGTTATCCCTAAGAGATAGACATATACCATTGCGGACATTTTTGTAGGCCTTTTTAAGGTGTACAATACTGTAGTACATTATTTTGATCTATTTCGTAGGATTCAGCCAGAGTTTATCGAATTTTGAGACGTATGTCAGCGTAGTTTTCGAAGACAGTTATTTTTTTCTAAAATAAAAGATTGTTTCTAAAATAAAAGTAGCCTAAGTTACTCCTTGTTACATCAGCTATCTGCCAGTGAAAATCCCGTCAAAATCGGTCCAGCCATTTCAGAGATTAGCGGGAACAAACAGACAGACAGACAGACAGACAAAAATTGTAAAAACTGTCGTTTTGGTATATGTATCGTGTATACATCGATATACACTTAGTAAAAAGTGGTTATCTTAATATTAAAAACAGACACTCCAATTTTATTTATTTGTGTAGAGTATAGATATGTATAGATTAAAAACAGACACTCCAATTTTATTTATTTGTATAGATTATAGTGATACAAAGTTTGATAATTATTTAAAATTTTATTATTCATATCTATTACATCGATTTATCGCGACAATATTCTGCATTCGTTTTTTTTCCGTATTTACATAAATAATATATAGGTACGATAATAGACTTGAAATAATAATAATATGTACAAGTACATAAAACATTTTTGATTAAATTCTAATATGTACAGGTACATAAAACGTTTTTAATGTGTTTTAATTTTTTGAAGTTCAGATGTGACAATATTTGCCGTATCCATATTTCTTTCGTCAATGGTCATGACGTCATGTATTTCCTATCTCATTTTCTCCCACGTTAAATCTTATGAAGTTATATCTGTCTCTTTTTACTGTCGCTTTTTCGTTTCATTGAGTTTCAAATCACAACCAACGGAGCTAAAGAAGTTTTCACTTCAAAAAAATGCCCTAATGATAAAATATCTGTTTATACTAATTACATAAACATAAGTAAAATGTTTCGTAGACCGTACGAGTATGTGTGGAGCGACGTGACGTGTGGTGCCGGACATAAACAATAGCTCCATCCCATTTCTTCCCGTGGATGTCGTACAACCCGATTTTTTCTTTAAATCGAGCCACCAATGGCAGTAATATTACAGAACATACGTGGGACACTCAGAAAGTTTTGCGAAAATAAAAAGTGTTCTATAGGTAAATATTTTTTTATTAAATCTTTTCAAAATACTCTCCACTAGCCTCTATGTAAAGTTTCATGCGTCTGAACCAGTTTTCGAAACACTTTTTCCAGTCCGCCGCAGACACATCGTTTACTGCCTGCTCGAACGTTGACAGCGCATCTTCCAGCGACGAAAATTGTATCCCTTTGAGCAGATTTTTAATTTTTGGGAATAAAAAGAAGTCACACGGTGCTAGGTCAGGGCTGTAAGGAGGGCGACCCAGAAGTTTGACCTGCATGCTGTCCAAGAAGTCCCTTTTTTGAGCGCGGTGTGCGTGGGTGCATTGTCGTGGTGGAGCAGTAGCCCGCGGAGCCCTGTGTTTGGTCGCTTGTTGCTCAAAACAGAGAAAACTTCTGCCAAGCATTTGGTAGTATACCATTCGGCGTTGATGCTTCTCTGGTTCCGTAAAGGGATTGACACCAAGTAGCCAGTCAAATTGAAAAAGCTCGCGATCAAAATCTTCCCCCGCTTCTAGATCGCTTCACTTTGGTATGCGTTGATTCGTTTTGAAACACCCAAACCGTCGACTGGTGCTTCGTTTCTGGATCGTATTGAGAAATCCAGGACTCATCACCTGTAATAATATCGTAAACACGCCAAGACGAGCCTGCTTCAAATTTGTTTATCATATCACGGCACCATTCCACCCGGGCCTGCTTCTGAGCATCGGTTAGGTTGTGCGTATGCGTAGCGTGAAACTATCTTCCTCACGCGAAGATGCACGTGTAGAATCTCGTGAAGGCTTCTCGATCCAATCTGCAGTATGTGTTGAATCTTCTGATATGGAATTCGCCTATTGTCTTGGATTAAATTTTTCATCAATGAATGCAATTTGAAGTCCATCGTATGATTCTCCGGTTTCAGGCGACACTTGAAATCGTAAAAAATCATAGCGCGAAAATGTTCCCAGCGCAAATCCATTTTCCATTCATTTTCCAATGAGACACGATAATTTAATTAGCTCGCAAAAAAATGTGGAGGATTTTGAAATTGGAACGTACCTACCTATTTTTACTTATAAATAATTAGGTTTGCAACGAATATTCGGTTACTATTCGGTATTCGGCCTATTCGGCTGCTTTTATTATATTCGGCCGAATACCGAATATCTACACATTATTCGGCCGAATACCGAATACTTAAGTAATATATTTTGAGATTCATTACGTATATATTCATCGTTTCATTTCTCTTATAATCATTAAAGTAGTCATTGATACATAACACAGGTACATAATCATGTTCTTTATTAGAACAGTTAAGGATACTATGTATTTGAATTATTGTCGTAATCAAAATTTAGAAGGGTAAGGTTAAAATATGTCTTTTACTAAAATTTCTGGGACCTTTTATGATAAAAATGGGACGAAAATAACAAAACTCGTTTTTAATTTGAATGATACTCGTTTTATTCTAAATCAAATTACATAAATGTTATACACCGAATAAGAAAACATGTACACATTACGAAACAGTCACAAAATATCGAGAAATTGGGGTTTAACCACAAATGGCCCGAAAAGAGGCGGGATCTCGTCAAGGCTGTTGGCAAACTATATTTTTGACGTTTGACAGTGACAGTGGTAGACTAGTTATAATAAACGAGCGCGAAACAATCACGTCTGTATAAGTTTTGGCGCTAAAATCCGGCCGAATACTTTTGCCTAATATTCCGCTGTTCGGTCAGGCCCGGAATATTCGGTGAACCCCCGCTTGCCGAATATTCGGTATCCGGTATACTGCCGAATATACTATTCGTTGCAAGCCTATAAATAATCATTATTTTTATAATTAGTTTATAACTGGCCAGTCTCTCATACAAAAAAACTTTTTTTCGCAATACTTTCTGAGTGGCCTGGTACATGATACAATTTTTTTAAATTAAAATATTCTTTTTGATCGGTTAAAAATATAATTAAAGAACACGATTATTACTCTCTATATACTGGGTGACTTTTTTTAGCGTCTTGAAAAAAAATGGGGGTAATAGGTGAACGGAATAGAAGTTTTTGGCATAGAATTTTTTTTTATTTTTATTTTTGAATAACATGTTAATAAATTGATCTAGTAATAAATACTACACATTTAAAGTAACATTTTCATACTAGAACAACAAAAACAGGAATTTGGAAAAAAAAAAACAAAAAAATAATAATTAAAATCTATCGAAACTCAAATCATACGCACCCTACTCAATGCGCGGCATATATCATTGATTTCGGAGTGCGGTCCTACCCTTTGAAGCCGGCCGATAGGCGGCCTCATTGATCTTTCATAGGTGCACGAGCCGCACACGCATCCCTGTCCACCCGCGTCCCGCGCTCCTTTAGTCACCTACGATGAATCTGAAGGCCTTCCTGCCTTTTATTCTAGTTACACAACACACCATATGAAGGTCGAGACGGTAAAAAAAAACCGGCCAAGTGCGAGTCGGACTCGCGCACCGAGGGTTCCGTACAAACCTGCAGGTCATCATCATCATCATTCGTCATCATCGTTTATGAAATGAAATGTTTTTTTTTTTAATTTTTATATTTGTGTTGACTGAATGAAAGGTAAATTGTGGTTTACGATTTATGACGTATTAAAAAAAAACTACTAACTAGATCTCGTTCAAACCAATTTTCGTTGGTAGTTTTCATGGTAATGTACATCATATATTTTTTTTAGTTTTATCATTCCCTTATTTTAGAAGTTACGGGGGGGGGGACACACATTTTACCACTTTGGAAGTGTCTCTCGCGCAAACTATTCAGTTTAGAAAAAAATGATATTAGAAACCTCAATTTCATTTTTGAAGACCTATCCACAGATACCCCACACGTAAGGGTTTGATGATTTTTTTTTTTTGTGTTTCAGTTCTATGTATGGGGAACCCCAAATATTATTGTTTTAAAAAAAAATGATATTAGAAACCTCAATATCATTTTTGAAGACCTATCCATAGATACCCCACACGTAAGGGTTTGATGAAAAAAAAAATTTTGAGTTTCAGTTCTATGTATGGGGAACCCCAAATATTATTGTTTTTTTTCTATTTTTGTGTGAAAATCTTAATGCGGTTCACTGAATACATCTACTTACTAAGTTTCAATAGCACAGCTCTTATAGTTTCGGAGAAAAGTGGCTGCGACATACTCGGACAGACAGACAGACAGACAGACAGACATGGCGAATCTAGAAATCATTAAATGTAATTTTCACCAGGACACCACATTAATAATATTTATGGGTAATAGGGGAAATTTGAAGAAAGGAGAATTGCTCCATTACTATAGAACATTATGTAATCTTAGGTTAAGAAAAATTGTATTGTTTACATTCCCTTATAGTAACAGTTTGCCACAGGAAGAAAATAGGTTAAGATTTGAAATTAATATGACATTGCATAATTTGACATTTCATAATGATTTATTTCACCTAGTGGATACCAACAATTATGTTGGTAATGATTTGTATTTGACAAAAGATAGACATAATAATATTATGTACTATCTCTCAAACTATCACAGAAGACAGATAGCAGCATCGCTAACATATTTTATTTCTATTACAGCCAAGAATTTGGCTAAACAACTTGCTTCTTTTGAGCAACGCAATGACATTTTAAACTATTCTGCCAATAATTTGGCAGCATTGGTGGATTTTGATTTTCATTTAAATTAGAAATTAAGACAATAGAGGCAATCTCTAGCATAAATGTTAGAATGGCAAATAATAAATCAAATGAAAGTGTAAAAGAATTAAATCATATCAACCTGGTGCATCAAAATATTCAAGGGTTTTTGAACAAAGATTTAGAAGTAGAATTTTTCCTGAACTGTAATAATATAGATATTCTTTGTGTAACAGAACATTGGCTTAAAAGCCACCAGTTCATGTTCAACTTTAGTAACCACCAGGTTGGTAGTTCGTTCAGCAGAGAAAAAGCCATACATGGTGGCTCACTAATTTTAGTAAATAACCAGCTGAAATTTAAAGACCGTAAGGATATTGTGAGCCTCTCTGTTGAACGGATAATTGAAATAGCCTGTATTGAATTGGAGCAGTTCATTATATTAAGTGTGTACAGGCCTCCTTCAGGGTTGTATGATTGTTTTGAAAAGGTAATGGATGAAGTGTTGCACAAAATTTCAAATTCAAATAAGTTTATCATCTCTTGCGGTGATTTTAATGTTAACTTGTTAGAAAATTCTGGGTTTAGTACTAAAATTATAAGTTTGTTTCAGTCATACAATCTTGCTAACCAATTTTTGGAGCCCACTAGAATAACTCCCACTTGTGCCACTTGCTTAGATAACATTTATACAGATGTTAAAGCAATCCACAAGGAAATTATTAATTTATTAGACTCAGATCATTGTGGACAATTGATCACTATTCCAAATGTAAACAATAAAAAATCTACAAAAGATATCACTGTTAACCCAAAAACTGTTAATCGCTTAGAATTGTTTAAAACTAAACTTTCAAGTAATCTACCACTTGTGTTACCAAATGATGACCCTAATGAACAATATAATGATTTTTTTAAAATGTATTGCAGACAATTTGATAACATATTCATTCCAAAGACTTTTTCGGTTAGTAATAACGCTTCTTTTAGTGATTGGGCCACCATTGGTATACATAAAAGTAGAAAACGACTTTATGAATTATATGATGAACGGACTTGTATAAACACTGCTGAATTTAATTTGTATGTTAAAAATTATTCTAAATTATTTAAAAAAGTTTGTAGCATAGCCAAGTCACGTTATTTAAGTTCGAAAATTAAAAATAGCAGTAATGTAATTAAAACGACTTGGACTATCATTAATAGCGAAACAGGAAGGTCATGCAACCGAAGTAGTGACTACAGTCTTGCTATTGATGACAAAATAATTAAATCAGATTCTCAAGTCGCCGCAGCCTTTGAAAATTTCTTTGCAGAGATTCCCGTATCTACTACCAAGTCTTTGAACTCTTCACCCACTGCTGCAGAGTCTTTACTTAAAGAAAACGTACCTTTTTGTGATAGTGAATTTCATTTCCAATATGTAACCTGTAACGATATCATTAAAACTTTTCACTCTTTGAATGTTAAAAAGACCGCCGATTTATGGGGTAATTCTGTGGATACGGCTAAGTCGATCATAAACATTGTAGCACCAACTTTAGCTGTTATTTTTAATAATTGTATAGACCGTGGCGAGTTTCCTGATCTAATGAAAAACAGTAAAATAATACCGTTGTTTAAATCGGGTAGTACATCAGACCCTACTAACTATAGACCAATTTCAGTGCTACCTACCTTTAGTAAAATTTTTGAAAAACTTATTCTAAATCAATTGCAACGATTTTTTAATAAACATAATTTATTACACAACAAACAGTTTGGTTTTACAAAGGGTCGTTCGACTACCGATGCCGGAGTTGAACTTTTAGGTCATGTATATAATGCATGGGAGGACAAATGCGATGCTTTGGGTATTTTTTGCGATTTGTCCAAGGCATTCGATTGTGTTCTTCATGAAACATTGATCAGAAAACTACACCACTACGGAATCCGGAACGCCTCCCTGGATCTTCTTACTTCATACCTAAGTGATAGGATTCAGAGAGTTGACGTCAACGGAAAAAGATCACCTGGATCTATAGTTAGAATGGGGGTCCCCCAGGGGTCAATTTTAGGCCCATTTTTATTTCTTATTTATATAAATGACTTGCCTTACCTCATAAAGGATAAACATGATATAGTGTTGTTTGCAGACGACACTTCACTTTTATTCAAACTCAGACGTCAGCAGCTGGTTACTGACAATGTAAATAGAGCCCTTTCTAATGTAGTTAACTGGTTTAATGTTAATAACCTACTCCTTAACGAGAAAAAAACTAAATGTATTAAGTTTACGATACCTCATGTTAGACAAGTCGAAACTAGTGTCCTCATAAAGGGTGAAGAGTTGAAACCCGAAGATTCAACAGTATTCTTAGGCATAACTCTAGATGCCAAGCTTCAATGGGGCCCCCATATAGATAAATTGTCAAAAAAGCTTAGCTCTGCAGCATACGCTGTTAGAAAAATTCGTGATTTAACTGATTTAGAGACAGCCCGTTTAGTTTACTTTAGTTATTTTCATAGCGTGATGTCATACGGTATTCTGCTGTGGGGAAATGCCGCGGATATTCAGACAATATTTGTTTTACAAAAAAGGGCAATTCGTTCGATTTATAAATTAAGTCCTAGATACTCCCTCAGAGACAAATATAAAGAGATTAATATAATGACTGTGCCTTCTCAGTATATTTATGAAAATCTGCTGTATGCACATAAAAATATTAATCTCTTTAAAAGATACAGTGATATCCATAATGTAAATACTAGAAACAAACAAAAATTTGTTATTCCTACAACCAGGCTCAAGAAAATAGGTGGCTCGTTTAGATGCCAATGTATTCGATTTTATAATAAACTTCCTAGCCTCATTCAAGAACTAAGCCTAAATAAATTCAAATCTTTTATAAAGCGTAAATTATGTCAGAAAGCCTACTATACTGTAAAAGACTATATTGAGGATAAAACGGCCTGGGATTGAGCTGCTCCAATAAATCTACACTGAATGTTGTTTTTTTTATTATTATTTTGCTATTGTACTCTTTTTTATTTTTTTATATTTTTTATTTTACATGACATGAATATTAATTATATGAATATTACTTTGATTATTGAGAATTTGAGGACTATGAGGGTCATTGTATCACTTTTAATTATGGTCTGGCAGTTTGAGTAGTTTGTGCGGCCTTCCCAAATGTCCTTTGGTATTGTTCGTCGAATCGTTGAGCTCCTTAAGTTCTGAGTTGAGTTTTACGATAATTGACAAATGCGTGCACTGACTGGACAGGTCCACTCAAATCTGTGTGATTCTTTCCACAAAAGACCATTTCAGACACCGATCTACATGGTCATCAATTGATCTGACCAACAAAATTGTATCCGTTTCTCTTTTTTTCTTTTTTTTATGTACATATTGACAGTGATAATTTTTCATATATACAATGACATGAATATTTACTTTGTAAAGTATCATATTGCTTTAATTATTGTGAATGTGAAGACTATGTGGGTCTTTTTCTTATTTTGTTTTCTTTCTTTCTCAGTAATCATGATCTTGCAGTTTGAGTAATTTATGTTCCGTGTTGATCTAAACGATTAGTGACAAATGCCTGCACTGACTGGACAGGTCCACTCAATCTGTGTGGTTCTTTCCTGAAAAGACCATTTCAGTCACCAATCTACATGGTCTTCACATGTTGTGACCAACAAAATTATATCCTTTTCTTTTTTTTTTATATACACATTGACATTGATAATTTTTATATATACAATGACATGAATATTTACTTTGTTAAGTATCATATTGTTTTAATTATTGTGAATGTGAAGTCTATGTGGGTCTTTTTTTTATTTTGTTTTCTTTCTTTCTCAGTAATCATGATCTGGCAGTTTGAGTAATTTATGTGGCCTACCCGAATGTCCTTTCTTTGGTATTGTTCGTCACAGCGTTGGGCTCCTTATGTTCCGAGTTGAGCTAAACGATTAGTGACAAATGCTTGCACTGACTGGACAGGTCCACTCAATCTGTGTGGTTCTTTCCTCAAAAGACCATTTCAGTCACCAATCTACATGGTCTTCACATGTTGTGACCAACAAAATTATATCCGTTTCTTTTTTTTTTTATATACACATTGACATTGATCATTTTTATATATACAATGACATGAATATTTACTTTGTAAAGTATCATATTGTTTTAATTATTGTGAATGAGAAGACTATGTGGGTCTTTTTTTTATTTTGCTTTCTTTCTTTCTCAGCAATCATGATCTGGCAGTTTGAGTATTTTATGTGGCCTACCCGAATGTCCTTTCTTTGGTATTGTTCGTCACAGCGTTGGGCTCCTTATGTTCCGAGTTGAGCTAAACGATTAGTGACAAATGCTTGCACTGACTGAACAGGTCCACTCAATCTGTGTGGTTCTTTCCTCAAAAGACCATTTCAGTCACCAATCTACATGGTCTTCACATGTTGTGACCAATATTATGTCTGGACTTCTAAAAGAGACTGTGACCTCTGAGTTTGTTTCGGCCTTTCTTCTCAGAGTAGTCAGTTAGGAAACGCCGAACTCATCTAGTTTAAAAAAAAAATATCATTGACATGTAAAAGTGTTTGTACAAACCTACTTACAGAAATAAAATCATTTATCATTTATCATTTATCATTTATAAGGGTTCCGTTTTTTGCCATTTGGCAACGGAACCCTAAAAATGTCATCCGGTATACAGGAAAAAAAATTAACCAGTGCGCAATTTTGTTGGTGCAGTATCAGTAATAGAACACATTTCAACTATTTTTTCAATTTTTTTTTCGACCTTAAATCAGTAAACTGTGGACACCCTACATATATCGTAATATGATATCGACAATAGGAATAGGTCAGTAACCGCGCGCTGGCGTAGGTACTTCGAAATTCTTAGAATTTTGACCGATCGAACGGCTCGTAGGTACTTGTAGCTACGCGCGGTGTTCACCTTCGCGGCGCCGCGCGCGATTTAACATAAAAACCAGTTTCAAAATAAACATCTTTCGTTATCGATAACTTAATTTTTTTGTAGTAAGACTAAAATAAAAATTGCATGGTTATTATAACTCTTTTAAGTTTAATTTGTTAAAATTTGCGCACTGGTTAAAAACTTATCCTGTATACTTTTGAAGTATGTACAATAGTTTTCGTGACTGGTACCTACATGTTGTTTAAAATATAGATATTGACTCAGGAAATCAGGACTAACACGGACTTTGTTTCAGCTTTTTTTTTTGAATAGAGAATAATTCCCTAGAAAATTTAGGCTTGTCACGATAAAGTGACTCGGGTTGTTTTGGTATATGTATCGTGTATACATCCATATACACTTAGTAAAAAGTGGTTTTCTTAATATTAAAAACAGACACTCCAATTTTATTTATTTGTATAGAGTATAGATTTGATAGACTAAACTAGTATATTGGTGCATAGACTAAATAGTATATTGGTGCATAAAGTACTTAACAGTTTATTTTTTTATTAAAGTTAGAAAAAATGCTTAAAATAACAAAACTTCAACGAATTTGCCAAGTTTGATTTTTTTTTAATGTGACTTGCTATTTATTTTTTCTTACTATTTTAGAATAGATGTAAAGGTTGATACCTATACTTAACATAAACACAATAACATGACGTCAATATATACTTTGAATTTTCATGACTAAGATTGGCGAAAAATGTTCTAATCTCTACCCTCCTCCTTTATTTTTTACACTCCTACCAAACTTCAAAATAACTGTTAAAAAATCCAAACCATTCAGGTACCTTCTTCTTTTATGCGAGTCAATAGCAAAAATTGTCTAAATATGATCAGTTACTGACACCTGCTTACACCCTTCGGTGTACCGCATACATCGTACTTTATTGTAGCTATGGTGTATCTTCCAACGCCACGAGGTTCTTTTGCGGCGTGGCCAAAATCGGAACTAATTTCGCCATCTTGTTTTCACAATAACCGTACAATAACTGTGACACCAAAAACCAGCGTTGCCAATCTGTGGGGAATTCCCCAAACTGCGGGGATTTTCAGTCCGATTGGGTAATTTGTGGGGAGAGCGTTTATGTGGGGAAAATGCGGGGAATTTAGACATTTACACTAGAGCTGAACTTAGAAGTAATAGAAGTAGTATAAGAAGTAAGTATAATTTATAAATTATTTATATTTGATTTAAGTTTAACTCAACTTATCCGGCAGGAAGGTTGAGTTTTTTTATGGCAACATCTCCATCAAACTTTATTGTTTATCGGGGAAGTCCCCGTTGTTTACTACAGCTTTGTAACGAACTACACAGAGTATTGTAGAACTCTTGTTGAGTGTTATTGTGTTCATTCATATTTCGAGCTCACACATACTGCTCGTTATATACTGCTTGACGCTTGTTGTTTATTTAGTATAAGTAATATAAAGCTACAATGGACAAGTGGTTAAAATGTAAAGAAACAGAGAAAGTTACTAAGAATTATAATTCCAAGGTATGTTATAAAACCAATATTCAGTAGTGGTGACTCTGACATGGTTTCGGAAGTCAGGTTAGGTTAAAACTGTGACTGTGTTATGTACTTCCCAACTAGCAAAATACCCTTACAAACAAAAGCTTGTAAGAGCTATGATTTCATACAAGGTTTATACGTGTTGTGATTAAGCCAGAAACCCTTAATACCCAAACAAAACCTTGTAAGAGCTTTGGTTTCATATAAGTTTAATATGTGTTCTGATTAAGCCAGAAACTCTTATAGTGTTATTTTATAAGTCTATTTAAGTCCTCCTTCCCTACCCCCTCCCCTACCACCCTTAAATCGAAGCCCGGCAATCTGAAGTCCTACCTTGATTCAAATCACTAAGAACTTAAATATCAGGTTGGTGCATAAGTTCTTGGACACTTGGATTTCATTAAAAAAATTCTATGTTTTAATTCGGTTACACGCTAGAACAATCTATCATTCTACAGAATGTTCTAGGAGCTTTACGCCAAGGGGTATAAAAGGGCGCGCGCGTTCCGAGTTGTTCAGTTTAGTTCAAAATGGAACCGCGTCAACTACGAGCGATCATGCTTTACGAGCATAATCTAGGAACGAGTGCAAGGCAAACGGCCGAAAAAATTAACACTGCGTTCGGACAAGGCACTACTGCTCATTCCACAGTGAGTTATTGGTTTAGGTCTTTCAGTAAGGGGGATACGAGTTGTGAAGACAAACCTCGCTCCGGTCGGCCAGTTGTCTTCGACGAAGACCTTCTACGCTCACATTTGGAAAGACATCCGGATGCAACTACCAGGGACTTGGAGAAGGAACTTGGGTACGACCATTCCACTATAATTCGGCACCTGCATGCAATGGACTACCACAAAATAATGAGTCGGTGGACACCCCACGCTCTGACAGACAGCGAGCGCGCAGCACGCGTGACCATCTGCGAAAGTCTCCTCCTGCAACCACACAGACAAGACTTTCTTAGGTCCATTGTCACTGTCGACGAATCCTGGGTTCACTACAACAACAAAACGCGGCAGGCCTTTTGGGTTCCACGTGGAGAAAAGGTGCCAACAGAACCAAAGCCAGATCGTCATGGACAAAAGATAATGCTATCAGTTTTCTGGGATTGGCAGGGCATTCTCTATTGGGAACTGTTGGACGAGAGCAGACTATTAACGCTACTATTTATGGAGAGCAACTGCAAAAGTTAGCCTCAGAAATAGCGACTAAGCGTCCAATAAGGCAGTCTGTATCACTTCTTCAGGACAACGCTCGACCACATGTTGCGAAGTCTGTTCGCCACATTCTGGAAAAGCTGAACTGGACAGTGGTACCTCACCCACCATACAGTCCTGATATTGCGCCGTCGGACTATTGCCTGTTTCGGGCTCTAAAGTTACATCTAAGAAAGAAGAAGTTTGAAATCTATGAACAACTCCAAGACGACATCGCCGACTTTTTTGACCACCGGCCTCCTGCTTTTTGGGAACACGGCATAATGTCTTTGCCAGAGAGATGGTTACATGTCGTTGAACATGACGGTCATTATATTGTGGATTAATATTTCTTTAATAACAAATAAATGTATTTTTAGTAAATGTGTTTGAGTGTCCAAGAACTTATGCACCAGCCTGATATAATTAATAAATATATCCGTTACGTTTTTGGGTACTCCAGACTGTGGAAGTCGGCAACACTGCCAAAAACTCAAGGCCCTGTCAATCAGGAGCCAAAAGCTAATAAACGATCTAACTAGTTAGCGAGCTAGCTAACTATTCTAAAATATCTTTTTCCTGTTCCTAATTAAATTCATAAATTCAAAAATTAAATGAATAAATACGTTTTCATTTTCATAAAAGAAATGGGGCATCTTGTATGACCATGAAAATGTAAAAGTCACACATCCACATCCTAGTACGATTCTACCCTTTGGTAGTTTATTTCAACAATGGCAATTTTACTCGTATTTTTAATTTACCACACTGTATTTTATCCTTGCCACTTAGAAAACTAAATGTGTGAATATCTTCAATAAAATACTATCTATTAAAATGATTAATTTGAAATATCACATAAACTAAAATATATTACAGCCAACATCAACACTCTATGGTGCAAATCCCGATTATTTCAGTCATTTGTTCGTTCTTTACAATATTCCATTCACCCAATGCGTTGAGTCCTAGTTCATTCTTTAAAAAATAACAATGTTGGACCATAGAGTTAACCAATCTAAATAACTAGCTGTAGGCCTGTAGCTATAGGTGTATGATCCATGCCGTTCTACGGATCTACTTGTACAACGACTGTTCACGTCCAGCGAATTAAAAATAACAAAGAAGATAAAAACAATAATTATGAGAATTTTCTGATGGTGTATTGACATTTTTATTTAGCTTTATCTTTCGTTGTTAATTAAACGCGGAGAATGTCTGTGAGTGCTAGCGCCGAGAACCTTTCAACTGACGCACAGGTATGTTTTGCGTATTATGCTATGGTATTGTGTTACTAACACTTGCATCTTATAATTATTATTTTACTATGTATATTGAAGAAGAGTCAATGAAAAACATTGTGATTGGGTGCCGCGTTAAAACGGCTAGTTTTCCCGTTAATATAATTTAGCAGTGAGTCATTCTAAAGGGGAACCTAATACGGAAACTATGACCTATAAGTGTGGACATCCGTATGCGACACACTATTCGCGCCCGGGGCCCGTGCTCGAACATGCACGGCACCACTCGCTACTGTGCTAGAGGCTCACTGACACTGCACACAAACATGAGTTTGACACAAAGGAAACTTCTGAGAAAGTTTTAAAACTTTGTAAATTCGTAAACACTCTACTAAAACTTATTCTACACTTTTAATGTTACTTTAAATAGTTATTTATGCCGTGTTACCGTGTCTGGACGTAAATAAAAACATAATGGTAGTAAGTCTTAATCATGGACATGTTTACGGATATTCTGCTAGGCCAAAAGTTATCAATCAGTCTCAAACATTCTTTTATTTTCAAATTAACAGCTAATGTACTAAAATGTGTTGCTATGTTGATTACTACATTATTTAAAGCAAACTAAATCACTTGGGCTTGCCAGCATAGGCTACTAAATCATTTCAGTTATCATGAATGTGGTAAATTATTTAAAAAGACAGAACATAGTTATTTCAAACTGTTCCTTTCTTCTACTATAACAAAACACGGGCATAAATCGCCATTTGCTCCTCATTACAATTAAATCACATGATCATTTTGTACGTTCCCTTTGTCACACATATTGAGGTTGCATAATGACTGATGCTCTGTTCTTATGCATTATTAACAAACTGATGGTTTTTATTTTTTAAATATGCCACATTTGTAACAGAAGTCTATGTTGTAAACATTTACTGAAATACTTCCTTACTTTCTGCAGGAAATAGACTAACAATGTTTACAACTCACATCTATACAATAATAACAAAGCTTTGTACATTGTATGCAATAACAAAGTAAAATGTTCTTTGAGTAAACTTACTGATACATTAAAAATGCAAATGATAAAAGAATGTATAATTAGCATATTGCAGTAAAAACTATCTCACTCCAATAGCCAATGAGCCGATCATACGCACATCATAGAGCACACTTGTTAAGTGGCCGTAGTGAACGAGTCATACTGGATTCAACTATATTTCCATGTCAAATCAAGCATTCATCATAATGTTTAATGAGTCACAGAACTAAGTAAATTGCAATAATTGTTTACATGGTGTTATGTACTTGTCTTTATAGTTTGTTGAAACTGGTTTCAATGAGAGTGACACATATTTACTTTATTTATTACATATTTTTCTTCTTAGATAAACTCCATTGTGTGCGTAGTTTTTTAGGGTCACAATCAGGAACCATAAATGCTACAAACTAATATTTTAAGTTAGAGAATAACCCATGATAATCATTCCAATAACTAAGGTAAGGATGTAATTAAAAGATCAAAAGTCACACCACCTACACACTCGCTGACTTGTAATTTAATTGTTATGACATACTTGTTCCCAGAGTTGCGATGGGGGCTCCATGTGTCTGGAGCTGGCGCTGGAGGGTGAGCGCCTATGCAAGGCTGGGGACTGCCGCGCCGGCGTGGCCTTCTTCCAGGCCGCCATCCAAGCTGGGACTGACGACCTCCGCACACTAAGCGCCATATACAGCCAGCTAGGCAACGCTTACTTTTATCTTGGAGACTACAATATGGCTATGCAGTATCATAAGCATGACCTTACATTAGCTAGGTATGTGGAATTTAGTATTATATAACATAACATATACAGCCAGCTAGGTTAGCTTACTTTTATCTTGGAGACTACAATATGGCTATGCAGTATCATAAGCATGACCTTACATTAGCTAGGTATGTGGAATTTAGTATTATATAACATAACATCACGCCTTTGTTCCCCGAAGGGTGGGACAGAGGTGTATCTATAGTTGACCGACATTTCTGTAGTTAAGTTTAAGTTCCTTGTAATATGGGGCGAGTCTATTGTATGCCTTAGTATTTTAATTATGTCTTTTAGCAGTGGTGGCCCAGTGGTAACAAGCAGGCACTTTACTTTGTGTAAATTATTTCATCACCACTGCTCTCAAAACGGTGAACAGAAACTGACATGGCATAGAATAGAAAATCCGAACACATGTGACTTTCACCAACTCATTCGTCCACTCCCTCTAACAGAGAAAAAGCCTGTATCCCTGTGCAATGGAAACATAGGTTGATTATGCTAGTAAATATTAATCCAATAAATGCTAATATAATGACTTCATTAGTTAACTATAAATATCCAAAATAAACTATAACTGTAAAATGTTATTAGCAAATCAGTAACAAAGATCTAAAATCTTTGTTACTGATTTGCTAATAACATTTTATCCTAGTTAAATCACAGATTTGGAATGCTATAAATTAACCATAATGTAACTTAGATTATGTAGTTGAGCTAAATTCTTTTATATTTTCCATTGATTTCCAGGACAATGAATGACAAATTAGGTGAAGCAAAGGCTTCAGGTAACTTAGGGAACACTTTAAAAGTGATGGGCAAGTTTGCGGAGGCGATACAATGCTGCAAGCGTCACCTGGAGATCTCCCGTGCGCTAGGGGACAAGCTCAGCGAGGGGCGCGCGCTCTACAACCTGGGGAACGTGTACCACGCGCAAGGCAAACAGCTGGGCCGCGTGGGGCAGAACGACCCGGGGCACTTCCCGCAGGAAGTACGGGAGTGTCTTATGCAAGCCGTCGCCTATTATGAGTAAGTACATATCTTATGCCTTTTGCTTCTCTTTTATATTGATACTTTTTGTATGGGAGCTTAGAAACCGGTGCACTATACTAACATGTATATAACACTACTGATATAAGTACTCAACATTATTCTGCCATGCTCCTACTGATGAGAACAATCGCTGATATTGTGACCTTCTGTGACACTTGAAACAAGCAGGTACATATAGCAGGCATGAACCACATAAATTGCTTTTAAATAATCGGTCATAATCATAATGTATCAATTATTTAAGGATATTACATTGCCCGATGACTATGACGATTTGACCTCTGTACTAATATTTTTTCATTTGGTGCCATCTACCAAAACAAAACACAAACAAACTGAAGTTTAAGCAAGAACACAGATGTGTAGGTTTTTTTTTGCCTATTTTTATTCACTCTCTGAGAGTTCTTATTGTAATCCTTTGAGTCAAAAATTCACCAAATATCATCGAATGCCATGGACGATGACATGACGTTTACTTGCCTTCAGAACTATTTCAGAACTCTGCAGGTAGGCATTTCATAAACATTTGGCTAGGAAACGGACTATTAATACTAATTGTATTAGTTTCATTTAATGCTTGTACAGGCGGGTTGTATTATGTACTTCCCAACTAGCAAAATACCCTTACAAACAAAAGCTTGTAAGAGCTATGATTTCATACAAGGTTTATACGTGTTGTGATTAAGCCAGAAACCCTTAATACCCAAACAAAACCTTGTAAGAGCTTTGGTTTCATATAAGTTTAATATGTGTTCTGATTAAGCCAGAAACTCTTATAGTGTTATTTTATAAGTCTATTTAAGTTTTAAGAGCATTCATACTTGTAACATTATTCTTATAGACGTTTATATGAAAACGTTATATAATATGAATAAGAGCAGTGGCATTATAAGCGCCTTTTACAAGTCTAATTGCCTTTGATTCTTAGTTAAAACTTATAAATACATTTCATAAGTCATTCAATCTTAGAAGTGACTATACTAAGTGTTTTATTAGACTTCTGTAAAACTAGTGTTTTAAAAGTGTGATTTATCTCACCTAAGACATATTAAAGAGTAGTAGCACTTTTAAAAGTCCTAAAAGTGTCTTAAACAATTCTCTATTAAGGGTTATTTATTTTCCTTGCTGTTTCTGACACGAGAAATTGTAATAAAAACAGGTCGTTCCCGGCCAATAAAATTGGCCAAATTGCTGAGATATTACCCTGCTAAAATATCTGTTTATTTAAGGATTTTCACCAATGGATTTTCAAAAATCAGTGTCTCTCCGAGCATCTCGTGCAACTGACACAAACAATATTTTTGATGATTCCGTACAAAATAACGACGACTTTTTTAGTGGCATTGAACGAAATAGTAATAGTGATTGCAGTGACAGAAATAGTGAAAATGAATCTGAGGATCATGAAAAAAAAATTTGAAGTAGTATATCCACAAGTGATACATTTTTCACACAATACAAAGTGCGTTATGTTCCATGGCCAAGTTTAATTCTTAAGCATTCGGATCTTTTTTTTACTTATGAAACAGTCGACATCCATAATAGCAACCATGCTATATGTATATTTGTGCTAAAACATTATATAAGCGTGTTTACATTGAATTGACGTTGTGGATTAATTATTTACTTGTACCTATAATGACTTTGTTGTTTGGCTTGCTTTTACTTATTCAGGAACCCTAAAATTATGAGGAGTAGGTACATGGCGGTGTAGACAATGGTTTTAGGTTTAATTTGACTTTTACTAGTGCGATATAAGCCTTACACAAGAATACTGTGCTTATATTATTCTGATAAAGCAATTATGAGTTGTGGTTGGTCGTAATGGCGACATTTTGAAAAGGCCCGTGAAATAATTGTTATTAAAATTTCAAAATAATCGAGAAAAACTACTTCGCAACCTAATAATCGCATAAAGTGCGTGATAAACACACTAGCGTTTTGTAGGAAAATTATATAAAATATAGTATTTATGTCTTTACGCGACTTTTTATTATTTTCGCAAAGTTTCTCTTTAGCTTACGGCGGTTTGTGATTACACTCATAATAGGAGATCACAAAGAGGACTACTAGCGATATTACACTTAAAATAGCATTAGTAAGAGAACTTTAAGGTTTTTTAAGGTAGTTTTGTAAGTTTGAAAATACACTTCGCAAGACCATTACAAGGCAATTGTAAGTGTAAATATACTTATAAAGTGCGCCCAAATCCACACTTATATGTGTCTATAAGTGAAAAAAAAAACACTGAAAAACACCGATGACTGAAAAAATATGGTCTTGGGATATTTGTAAGATTATTTTTTGCTAGTTGGGTGGTGCATATCATTAAGGAAAATATAGGAAATTTCTCGAACTTCGTTAAAATTACTTAAGCTATCTAGCATGTAGGTTGCAACAAACAATTAATATGCATGCTGCCAATCAGTTTGATTTGTAGACAATATAGTTCAATTAACACGAGAAAATCGACGCCCACGCACTTCCCACGCCTACGCAACCACTGTACATTCTCAACTACTTGCTTATTCATGTAATCAACATTCTTTAAATATGCATTTCTAAACATAGGACTCTCAATGAAACCTGTATAAGTTAAAGCTAATTTCTTTATCACCTTGGCTCTCCAGAGAGAATCTGGAGCTGATGCGCAGCCTGGGCGACCGGCAGGCGATGGGTCGCGCTTGCGGCAACCTGGGCAACACGTGCTACTTGCTGGGTGATTTCGCGCGCGCCATCCGCTACCATACGGAGCGGCTGCAGATCGCCAAGGAGTTCGGCGACAAGGCGGCCGAGCGGCGCGCTAACAGCAATCTCGGCAACTCACACATATTCCTCGGGCAGTTCGAAAATGCTGCTGAACATTACAAGTACGTAACTACAGTGATTGTATCGGAATACGTCTATGAGCATAAGTTTAAGAGTGACCAAAAAACTTCTTAACTTTTCTATTATATTAGATAGCTTCAGAAGTATTGTAGTCGTAAAATATGTCAGTAAAACAGCGAATTTACGAAGTTTATTAGATCAAAAGTAGTGTTAGTAGTTCTCGTAATTCCTGCATGTATGTATCGTATAAACAAACGGTTCAAATACTGTGCGTTCCTTGCCAAATGCGATTACAATTAGAGAGCTGTAAGCATGCTCGGAATGCAATTAGCATGCTGCTTTTCACAGTTCATGCAGACTAGTGAAACTGTATTTAGAATAGAACATGTTTCAAATCAAATCATATATTTGCTTATTCCATTACTACGTAAGAGTGCTGTGCGCTAAATTTAAATACGTCGATGTTTCCGTAGTAGTGAGTTAATATGTAACTCGTTAGTTTTTATGCTCATTATGCATGAGAATGTGGCCAGGCGAGGTCGCTAGCTTTGCACGGCAGTCATACCCACACTGAACTGAATCTATAAATAGCCATAGTGTATATCTCTCCTTCTGTTGATATACTTGTTCGGTTATCGTGACTAAATCGCTGAACCGATTTTCTTCGAAACACTTACTTTGAGCCCTGGGAAAGGCCTTTGGTAAAAGGGCGTAAGTTTGTATAGGAGGATTCGAAATCCGAGATGTTGTGATAACAAGAAGAGATATGACCGAATCGAGATGCTTAAAAGTAACCCACATTAGGACCGGCTACTAGACCCTAAGTAAACCCGTAACGTAATATTTAAAATGAATGATATGTTCGTAACGTGTAAGCCAGTCGCTGCGCCGGAAATTGTTTTGTGGAACATAATTTGTCGTGGGAATATATTATAATTGGTTTAAATCATTTCTCCGGCAGCCGTTGAACTTAGGATCGGCACTTGCCTGGTCCACGTCCACAGGTCGCCACTGTTGATCCTGGCTTTCTGGAGTTGTGTTGTTTGAGAATAGCTTAGCTTAGAGACTTCTGTATAATAATTATCCCAAGATGTGTAGGAGCTCATCAGCATGCGATCTTGCGTCCATGATGTTCCTTACGATGCCACGCCGCACCCGCCGCTATGCTTTGTAGAATGTCTTTATTTTCTCTATACTTAACTGCAGAAACAGCTTGCAAGAGCAGCCAGCAAGATTTGAAATGGGTAGGTACTGTTTGATACAATAATGTAGTTAGTCACTGTAAATACGTCTTATATATGTAAGCATGCTGCTTTTGCAACTGTATTGAACTGCACTGCCTTTGTGTGATTGTTTCATTCACTTAAACAAGCTAAAGCGTAATCTGGATGCGTAATTTTGCTAGATTTTTGTTCGTTAACTTTGTGATGCATGAAAATGATCTGTTTATAGATTAAATAAGCTTCGCGTGTATTGTATGGAAAAAACCCCATGTTAATTCACAGAAAACACTAGTTAGGGTGCCGTACCCAAAGGGTAAAACGGGACCCTATTACTAAGACACCGCTGTCCGTCCGTCCGTCCATCTGTCACCAGGCTGTATCTCGTGAACCGTGATAGTTAGACAGTTGAAATTTTCACAGATGATGTATTTCTGTGGCCGCTATAAAAACAAATACTAAAACCAGGATAAAATAAATATTTTAGGGGTGGTCCCATACAACAGACACGATTTTTTGCCGTTTTTATTGATAATGGGTGAGGGACCCTTCGTGCGCTAGTCTGACTCGCACTTGGCCGGTTTTTTTAATAATGCATTTTTACTCACAATGCACTTTACCATTTAAAACGGAGTTACGTTTAAGAATTATGTCTAAATGATTGTCAGTATACATAAAATGTGGCCAATTCGGAAGTTTACAAACTTTAATCTTTTATTTCATACAAACATTATCAGATATTTTCTCAAAATTATGGAATACAGGCTTGGTTGGCCTGGCTCGGCAGAGTCAGAAATATTCTGCGTTCATAATTACAACTAGCTGTGGCCGCGGCTTCACCCGCGTGGTGTTCAAAAATTATCACACAGTGACGTGCTACTCAGACAAAAAGTGCCTATGTTACTCCTTATAACATCAGCTATCTGCCAGTGAAAGTCCCGTCAAAACCGGTCCAGCTGTTTCAGAGATTAGCCGGAACAAACAGACAGACAGACAAAAATTTTAAAACAATGATTTTTCGATGGAAGTACCATAAATGTACTTTCATATGCATTTAGTGAAAAACGGTTAATGCGAAATTACAAACAGACACTTCAATTTTATTTATTTGTATAGATTGACCACGAAGCGTCCCTTTAGATAAGGTAACAATAAAATGTCTAGACCTGACCCAAAATCTGGTGAATTGGGGGGGGGGGGGGGGGGGGTAAATTCATGTCTAAATTTCTTGGAATTTACTGTTTCGTTTTGAGATCGTAGCTCCGTCTTATAGGAACCACGTCTTTTGTAGGTATTAACTCATTGCTTTTTAATTTCTGCAATAATGAGATTTTTATTGCAACAATGTTAAGATTTTTAACCCAACTTCAAGGAAATATGGTGTAATTACTTCACCTAACTAGTCAGACAAAGAGATTTGAGGGGTTCTACATGGTCAAAAGAGGTTGCTCTTTACCACAATAATTAAAATGAGGATTATGTACAAATTTTCTGTGATCAAATTGTCATTTAGTACTTTTCATATTGATTTTATGAAAATAATTGAGTCGTTTTTACATTCGTTTAGTCACTTTAGGATAAAATTACTGGGTTAGTGCCAGTAGTCATGGTCTAATTAATAGTGGTAATGTTGCCAGCGTTGTTGACAGCAAGCAATGTGGACGAGTTTTCTGATGCCTTATTATTTTTTATACACATTAATAATGTTAATAATGTGACATTATTAATATAATTTTAAGGTCAGCATAATATTAAAATAATACTGCTTAACAAACATCCGCATAATTTAGCCGCACATAAAAAATGAGGCCTAAAATTGTATACTTTTAAATTCACCACTGTGTAGCTCTTACAGTTCGCTGCCCTACTATGACACATTGAGATGTAGGAAGTTTGACAGTGAGTGTCATCACTGCCACTGAAACTAACCGACTTTTTGTAACGCTGTGTCATGTCAGCGGCCGAGCACTATAGTTGCGCGATGTGGCTATTTCCAGGCGGACGTTATCGTTGGCGGAGGAGCTGGGCGACGCGGCGGTGGAGGCGCAGGCGTGCTACTCGCTCGGCAACACGTACACGCTGCTGCGCGAGTACCGCGCCGCCGAGCAGTACCACGCGCGCCACCTGGCGGCCGCGCGCCGCCTGCACGACCGCGTGGGCGAGGGCCGCGCCGCCTGGTCGCTAGGCAACGCGCACGCCGCGCTCGGCAACCATGAGAAAGCACTGTACTTCGCCAACGAACACTATAACATATCCAAAGAAGTGAGTTCTGATCAAAGTAACAAGGTTGTGGTGTTAACGGAACCCTGCGTCCTAACCAAACGCGACCGTTGTCCTAATCATTTTGTTCGGCGAACACCAATCCGTGATCGCACCGCCAGAGGGCGCCTTCCGATTTTCCGAACAAAAAGTTATATAAACGCGACGATTGCTTATTCACGCGAACTATCGCTTTGGTTAGGACGCAGAGTTAGTTTGGGTGACATTATAATTTGTTAGTGTTAGTAATGCAGTTACAACAACGTTAGACAAAAAAGAATATCGAAAGCCTCGTATACCCCGCAGCATTGATATTAATTGATAAAATAAATATAGATCTTATCGTGTCAAGAATAACACTACGCTAATAACAAGTTTTCTTCACACACTCGCGCTCTATTAACTCACTTACAAACGCTCGTCGGCGTATTAACTCATTGTATTAACAGCAATCATTTGCTCGCTTCCCGTCTGAACTACAAAAAAAGCATACACAAATCACCGTTCATCATGCTCTTATCTTTATCCTAGTTTACTTGTCCCCTACTCTTGTAGTCATTCCTCCATATCAAATGATGCCATACCATGATAGCTAATTCTACATAACTGTTAAGTAATCTTTGCCACTTTCAGATTTCCTCTTATAAACTCAATTCATTCTATCCATTCGCGTGAACACCACACATCCGATATTAGTATCGGGCCTATACCCAGGTATCACACAGCTCCGGTGAGTGCGATCTCATGCCGTCATCAGTATGCATGAGTTCAGGCGCCACTTGTCAAGCTCTTCCCGCCTACACTGTGGTTTTTCCATTAGTTACCTTATAGCTCTAGCCACACTGTGCGAAACCTACGTACGTCATAATCGTTATAATAATAAGAAAGTCACACGACTAGCCCGTTGGACGCCCACAGTCGTTGTTCGTAGTTGACACTGTCGACACGATCGCATTTCCTGCCACATCCTGCACGGGACTCGCTTCAGTTTGTCCAAAGCCCAGTTCGTTTTCTCCTGCCGTACCGGATACGAACTCTCCTTTACAATTTCCTCAACCTTCACGCAATTTATGAGAAGAGAATATTATATTCTAAGTAAATATATCATTTTCTTTCTTTGGACTTTCACAAAATGATTGATCTCCGTTTGTCAGATTACATGTCGCTCAATAACGTCGTGGAAAATTTACTTCGCGCACTTTTAAAGTGGGACGTTAAAGTCATACCATCCTAGACAGATATATTATATCTTTAAAACGTAAAACAATATATTATGTCAACTGCATTACTAACTATCGCTAAACTGTAAACAAGTAGGTGTTTTGTCCATTTGTATTATTTACTGGATTAGTAACTTCGTCTCATTCTCCTCCCGTTGGTCATGGACGCTCTGACGTCGGACAACAGGAAGTGGCACCCCGGTGCATGCTGTTTGCCGATAGCATTGTTCTTGTCGGTGAAGATGTGTCTGAGATCCAGAGCCGATTGGTGAAGTGGCAACAGAAGCTGGCTTGAAAATCAGCAGAACCAAAACCGAATACATATTCTGTGATTTCGGTGGTCTCTGAAATGAGTACATAAGAGGAAGTCTGAAAGTGGCACAAATAACTGAAAAGTTGTGTGGGAATCGGTTAATGGTATGGTCACGTGATACGGAGGAATGAGGAAAATATTGAGTATAAATGTCGATGGCTTTAAGAGTAGAGGGAGACCAAAGAAACAATGGATGGACTGTGTGAATTATGATATGGATAGAAAGGGGGTGATCACTGAGATGACGACTAATAGAGAAGTGTGGAAGAAAACATTAACTTTTCATTTGAAGATGTAACGTGCCTGCTAGGGCAGGACGATTAAAAAAAAAAAACAAAATGATGGTAGATACAAATGTGTAATTTAGAATATTAAAATTATACAACATTAAAATTTAGCTAGCTCCAGCAGAAGGCTGGCGTGAGTTCTGAATATCGAGCGCGTATGTAATTCTAGCCCGCCTAAAGAAAACCACTATCCTGGTGGCTCCGAAGTCGTAGGTGACCGGTGTCAGCCAGGTAGGAGGGTAGGTCTTCCAGCGGTGGATAGGGTAGCTGGCAGGTTGTCCAGCCACAACCCTTGCAGCGGCGACAAGAATATTCCTTCAGGTACGGAAGAACCCTGGAATCCACGAATTAGGCATTTTACAAAATGTCCGAATTCCTGTTACTGACTGCAACATCCCCACAACCGTCAGACCCTGAATCTACGTGGGAAAGCGGTGTTCTAGCATCTATTAGCCATCGAGATGAAACAGTCTGGCCCCCTGGATATTTAAAAAAAAATGTTTTTTTTTGCTTTCTTCTAATTTCACCACTTTTTTAACTTTAAGTGTATGAGTGTGTGTGTGTTGTTGATGTTGTATCTGCCAACATTAAAGACCTGTTTTACCCATTTTTAATAAAAATTAGACTAAATTTAAGAAAGTGGTGAAACTAGAAGAAAGCAAATAAAAATTTAAAAAAAATATCGAGGGGGCCAGAACCAAATAAATTAGGTCTAAGTAAGTAGCAGATGACCCCACCTGTCCACCATTTTCGTATGTTCAACGTTCTGCCAAACACCCTGTATATTGTAAGGTTTGACTGTACACCGCGCAGATAATTGAAAAATAAATATCGTTGTAACGCTGATTGCAACAGACGCCGACCTGTTCTTGTTTGAAAAATAACATTGATGTGTAAATAGTTTGTACGAACTTAATTTAGCACAGAAATGAAATAATTTAACCATTGTGCGACAATTACGTAGCTATTTACCAGGCCTAATGTAATCCTTCTACTGTTTTACCTGAACGGCTGCACGGAGTCTTGTAGAATAGAATATCATAGCATTAACGTAGGCTCACAAATAGTATTTGATGACGCCGACGACGAAAGATATGGACTACTGTAACATAATAGTAATGTCACGTTTTGTACATTCGTCAATAACGAACAGTAGGCCGCAGTGGGTGTCCCTGTCAAGTGTGTGAACTTAATTTATTAATTCGAACTCAGAGTAATACATGTATATCGAACGATGGTCCTCATCGCACGTTATGTTCTGCACACTTGGTGAATGTCGGTCTAGCACCGAAACAAACTGTAACATTTTGACCATAACGACTTTTTGTTATACTGTTGTCTAGCTGTCTTTGATGAAATGTGCAATAACGAATTGAACTTCATTCCAACCAGGTGACCCACGTGACCTCTCGTCTGTTCTTAGTAACACTGAATCTCATTTTTGATATTTTGTGATGTGTAATCACTTGACAGGACACCCACGAAGAATAATGTGAATCTGCTTAAACCATTAGTACATAAACATTAATTGTATACGCATCACATGACGTCATAGCATGTTACAGCACCCACTACAACCACATAGTGAGTTATATCTCAGAACAAACATACTACGCATTCAAACATGCCGCATGTTCATCGTCATCATCTATCTAATATCTCAGATGTGGTAGAGAGTTGGCATTCCTCTGTAAAAACAAGTTATAACACCAATTTATGGCATCAATGAAAACAATTGTCACATAGTGTTAGGGTGAAGAGGATTACACAAGATGTAACAGAATAAACGTAAGTCCTGATAATAGTTTGTTCATAATTGACTACTGAATAGGTTTCAGTAACTTAAAATGTGGGAAATTTTTCAAAAACGATCTATTTTGCCATTCATACCGCCAGTTGAGCCAACGAAAATTCAATCTAAAATCAAGGCAATAAGACTCAATTTTAAACGCATAAAGTAATGCTAAGTCAACACGATTTACTTAATAATAACAGTAAGCTTTAAAAAACTAAGTTGTAATCATTCTATTATGTTTTTAACTGAGTACTGTAGTTGGGGAGTATGAGGTCTTGTGTTAATTGCGTTATATCGTCGCCTCACTAATCTTACCGACCGATGTTAAGTATGTGCCTACCTACTATGTTATAAATTGTGAAACGAAAGACAACTCCCCACGACACAGGCAAGTAATCCTGGTGTGGAGACGAGTCTTATTTAAATTTGTACTGCTCTCTCGAACACTATAATGTACTCTTTATTTGTAGAAAGATGAATACATTCTTGTATAAGTATAATTTGTCAAGCAATGTCATGGCTATGGTTGATGGACTTTTCCCAGTCCAAAGAAAGCGACAGAAATTGAATTAATGCCTGCGCTGTAAATATCAGGTAGCGGTAATTCATAAATCAAATATTATTAACTAGAATCATTCCGTATTCCGCTATTATTTCAGTTTATGTTTCAGATCATAAAACACCTTTCTTTTCCATTAATATAGCCCTATCGTGATAAACCCGTCACATTGCTAACATGTCGAATTAACAATGTACAAGTACAGTTTGTTGCATTTCTTGTTTAAATATATATATCCTTCGATCAACAATAGTACTAAATTAAGGATTAGAAACAAAAACACATGGTTCTAGTGGCCGAGACTACAGATAGCTTGATTAAGAAATTTAACATTCAAACATACAGTTAATAATCGCTTGCAATATATTTACTACTTAGATTGAAAAGTAAACTTTGAAATAAGAACAAAAATGTGTATGGTAAATAGGGTTCATTCCCGGGAATTCTCGAGTCGAGAATACCCGGGAAATCGATGGGCTTTGTTCCCGGGAAATCAAGCTCGAGAAAAGTCGAGAACTCGAGAAATCATGCGCCTATATAGAAATTAAATCGCCGTTTGTTGGGTTGCGTGGAGGCGCGGGCCAAAGCGCAGCGGTACCCTTTGATCTCGCTGCAAGCGTTCTGCGGCGTCGTTTTTACACGTTCATTCGTGTTTCGACTCAAGTATAGTTTACGTAGTGAGTGTTTCACAGATTACGTGATAAATTGAAATCAAACAGGTAAGTCTTTTCACTTTTATTGACACATCATGGCTTTATTATTCATATTATTTTTATCAATAATATAATCTAAATATGATCTTAAATTTTACTAGGTACGAGTACCGATATGTTCTTTTCTATATTTTTTTAGTCAAACTTTAATACATAAAATAACCAACGATACATTAATTATACTACTTAGTCTAATTATATTTCCTATTTTTGTAAAACAACAACACACAAGCTTAATTTTTAATTATTCTAATATGTTTTACAGTAAGTAATTTGAAATTAATGAATGTGTCATTTTAAATTTGTGAGACGAATATTGCCAATAGTGTTTTGTGTGTATCTCATATTAATCCAAGGGCTTATTATTAATTTGAATTGCGTTTGTTATAGATTTTACCGAAACGTCACTATAAAAGTAAAGATGGAAGCATCAAAAGTATGGAAATATTAAAAAAAGGAATCTGCAAATGACATTATAATAAAAAAAAAAAACATTATAATTATGAGTCTGAATAATGTTATTTCTGCATTTTTTTTTAAGTTAATTAGCTTATTCACAAGATTAATGTTTTTGAATATAATCAATAAAAGTTTTATAATTAATTTGATACTTTTATTTGAGAGGAAAACCACTGAATTTGTTGACGTTATTGGAACCAAATAATGAGAAAACGTACGTAGATGTAAATTTCTCGACAACCCGAGAACCCTCGAGAAATTAGCCTCGAGAATTCTCGAGACCCGAGAAATTAAAAAGCTCGAGAAATCATGAACTCTAATGGTAAAATAAAACATAATTTCATAAAAAATATTTGACTAAATAAGAGGTAATCCAATAAGAGCACAGATATTTCAACAGAACTTGACCGCACCGCACCTGAACACTTCCACTAACCGCACTGAATCAGAATTTTGTAATGTGCCGTTCGGTGGAACACTTTATCAATATTGTTTTCAGCATCTTAATATAATAATAATAACCTGCGTTAAATATTTTTGTAGAGTCTTAAAGAAAAACTCGGAGCATGAAGATGAAACTTGTACCTCATCATTTGAAAAGACTCGAAAGAAGGCAATACATTCAAATTTGTGGTTATGATATAACTTTGCGTACAAAAAAATCTGACGAGTTATTCGTGTTTTTTCGAATGATGAGCTACAAGACTCGAGTTCATTTTAAGACTCGAGTCGTTTTAAAACTCGAGTACTTTTGAAAACTCGAGTCCCTTTTTTAGACTGGAGAATGACTCGGGCTCGGCTTGACTGTAGACTCCGAGCCTTTTGAGCATCTGCACCTGCAAATACAGTCTAAGATTCTGACATAAGTATACGAGCAGGTTTCTTGTTTGTCTGCAGCTCGGTGACGTTCTGGGCATGGCAACTGCACAGATGAACATCAGCGACCTGCGCAAGGTTCTGGGACTCCCGGTGGAGGCCGAGTCACCCCCCGCGCCACCCTCCGACGATGACTCCACTCCCCGGACGCCCTTCAATGCTCTGAGGGTTCGCAGGCAGAGCATGGAGCAGCTCTCGTTGATACAGGTGAGATATACAAACATATTAGCAATCTGCTTTCTAGGCTTAACAGATTTCGTATTTGTGGAGAGTATAAAAGAATGTAGATGTGTTTCCGTCATATAAACTATCTACAAGGTGGCATGTAGCTATTGAATTTACCAATAGGTACATGAATCTGAAATTGCTGCATTGAAATTTTTCGTAAGTTATTTTAAAAACATACATCATACATTTTGACCGCGTGCGTATTACACGTTCCTATGAAACAGCATTTCTTTTTTACAAAACTTACGTACATTTTTATGCTAGGAGGTCTTGTGCTGAATTCATCGTTGCATTTTGCGCATCGTTGTCCCTACCATCCTGTATAGATAAACATAAATATGACACAATGGTGTGTTGTAAACACAACATATACCTACCAATCTCCTTACAAACACATTCTACCTACACATTAACAGGCTTGATTATATTTGAGATGATACAACAGTTAAATTGTTCGCATTTACAATACTTCTAAGCGCCGAACCGCGCATCACGTGGCAAACCTATCGTTGCCAACATCAGCATGTTGCCTAGCGTTTATCCTTGGCGTAAGGCCGTGCTTTGAGAAGCTACCCTGCCTCGCACGTATTCGGATCATAGATTTTTAGTATCGTAGCCATTCATGTTCATTCGTTGTGTCCATGTACAACGAATGAATATAACATAAAGGTGGTTTCGACACCGTTGTCCAAACCAGTTTTATGTCGATCTTCATTCAGTATTCTTAGTTGACATCTTCATCGTGCCTTCCAAGATAAACTTTTATTTTTATTATGTCTTAACTTGTTGTTAAGCTTAGTAGTTGTAATTAGACGTATATTGTAACTGCACAGGTAGGTTTAATCGTTATTGATTTAAACTTCAAGTACTTGTAACGCTGCTGCCTATCTTCTTGACAAAATTTCAGTGACGACACACACTAATCAAAGGAATCAAGTTCTATTCCGGACCCACTCAATCTGTTCTCTGCCAAACATGAATGTCAACCAAACCTTCGCCAACATTTCTGAATCACTCGTCTCTGAGTTCCCAAGTTATCGCTGGTATCCATCTCTTTGGTCTAAAATAAATCAAAGACTCTGCAGGTAACTCGAAAACAAGTTGGCGTTAGTGGTGTCGAACGCCTGATTTCAACTTAAAAGAAAACTGAACGTAGGCAGCCTTTATTCATCCTATACTGTCATGTGTCTTAGCAAAGTTGACGATCGGTCAACAAGATACAGATTAACTTATTGTGGCCCAACGTACACTGGGTGAAGTACCGAACACTTCACGTGCCATACATACAAATAACAACTTTCCCGACATGTTTTATTGATCCCTTTTATGCATTTAAATACAACATGAGCTGAGATTCTCGAATAGTGCCGACCCGTGAGGATACTATCCCTTTCCACTGCCATTCATAGACAGAACATTGAGGAAGGTACTGAAGAAATAAGTGAAGTTCTAAAATGTTACCCCAGGCAGCAACCATACTGCAATAACTATACATGCCACTGTCAAAATCAAAGTTTGGTTAAACAAGTATGATTAATGTTTTCATATTCTTTACGACGAATACTGAACTTTCACGGCTTTATCTATCAACAACCATTATTTCTACTTAACTCAAAATTCCGAAGCTCTTACAGTGACATTGTTCATTTCTACAATTGAACTCCTACCGCAAACTACGTTCGTTAAAACTTCCTTTCATTATTAAACATTATTCATTATTTACTGCTATTATTCATTATTAACTGCTGGTTGATAAAACTCTATCAAATGTTGGTCACACGACACACCGGACACAGTAGTGCTCTAATTGCTTACAACACAAGCCTTTAGCAGCCTCACAATATACAATACTAATAGACCAAAGTGACAGCTACATTTGTGTATTGGTTATGTGATATGTATTGAAAAAATAAGATGGGGCTTTATTTCTGCGCGAAAAGAACCCTTTAACTTTACACAACTAAAAACGCATGATTATCCATATTCCGTCACGAGACAGCGTTTCGTCACAAAAGTTAGCTCGTACGGGCCAACCGAAAACTAAAATGAGTATTAAATTGAGCCAACTGACCTTGCCCTGTCCAAATGTTTCTTTAGCACCTCTTCCATTACAGAATCAAACACAGATAGATTCTGGTAACTTGGAGGTCTGTATACACATACTATAACATGCTTATCAAGCTCAACACAGGACAGCTCAACAGTGTGTTCAACAGACAGCCCAATGATGTCTTTTTGTTCTTTCGATTTAATAGAATTTTTAACTAATATTAATGATCCGCCATGTATCATACGTTTTCGGCTGAAAAAGCTAACTACACAGTAATTTTCATAATTTATTGACTTTACTTGATGATTTTTTAACCAATGTTCAGTTAAGCAAATGACATCAAACTTGGTGTTTTCTAAAAACAATTCTATTTCAATTAATTTGGAAGAGCAACCTTGGATATTTAGATTATACAATTTTAAAGCGTGTTGCACTCCCTTTGGTTTTTTATTTTCATGACTAATAATGCCAGAAGATATCTTTTTATTATTCCCTAACAATAATTGGTTATTTGAAAGGGTACCTTCTGTTGTCTTATTACCTAGTTTAACGAGTTATCTGGAGTGACCTCCACTACTATAACTGAAAAGTCAAGAATGCCCGTCCTAGTTCCAGCAGGAAGAGAAAACTCTATCTGACTGGTAGTGGCCTCCGAGGATGTTGGTATTATAGATTTTGTAGTAAAACTAGGCAACATAGACTCATCACTAATACTATTCATGGTTATATTAGCTAAAACCTCATTAACATTATATGCTATCAACATAGCAATCATATGTCGACATTTCCAAGACAGAGATAAAGCTCTCTGAGTTAACTTAAAACCACTAATAAATTTATTAGTGTCAAAATACAATAATTTGTCACTATGACAACATGTCAA
Source organism: Aporophyla nigra (assembly GCA_947507805.1). NCBI lineage: Eukaryota > Metazoa > Arthropoda > Insecta > Lepidoptera > Noctuidae > Aporophyla > Aporophyla nigra. The sequence goes on along the minus strand of OX382291.1, from coordinate 1,248,231 downwards.
CTGGTGAATAGTACTATTCAACCTGTAAATATAATCATTATCAATATCTGATAAAGTATCAGAGTAGGGGAAAGCACACAACACTAGCTTCCCTATGTTTAACTTGAGTCTACTCCATCCACTATGTCCTTTCTGGTAATACCAGTACTATTACCTAATAGCAAAACCATTGTGGAATAAGTATCTTCGTAAGTTTAACTTCTGTTATCAGAAATAGTTCATCGTTAGTGTTTATTTCATTCGTACCGGGGTCTGATGTTTCCATTAGATTATTGACGGCTGACTCATCCAACTGAGATAGTGTTGCAAGTCTTCTTCGTTGTGACCCCTTACTGTAAGGTGCAAAATCTTTTTTGGTCGTCCACCAGCAGCCGAGGTCACCGATGATGATGATTGATCTAGAATATCGTGCGAAGTATTTTCTCTGAAAGTTGATATTCTCGCTAGATTGACACTTTCTTTCTCACTAAGCCACGTAGAATATTTATAGAGGACTGTGTTTTTCTTCCGACAACTTGATTTCCAGAAAAAAACAAGTCGTTCGCAGATATACTTCAGAATGTTCTCCAAACAGTCTTTCTATATCGGAACCACTCGTGGATAACCACAGTTCAAATATAAAACCTCTTGAAAAGGTTCCAATGCACTTAACATCTGAAAAAAATTAAAATGAAATAAAATTAACTTTTGCAATACTTTCGTACATTTCGCCTACGCAGGCGTAACACGCTTATAACTATCTAATCCGCAAATTTCCGCAGACAATAACTTAAGGCCGTTATTTTAGACACATGTGGCTTCTTAATCAAGAAAAAAATTAGCGTTAAGTATGATTCAGAACATAGTTAAAAGTCTAAGTAAAGAATTTACAGATTTTTAAAACAAAATTTGTTCATCACGTAGACACTTCGTTATTTCAATATTATTCAGAAAAATGACAAAACGAGTATACAAAGCAAAACAAAATACCTGATTCTTGAAGTTTCATTGAACGAAATATCACTTAATTAACAGAATTTGCAACGGGAGTTGTGTTCACTTTCGGGTTTCACTAAAGAATGAAACTGATTAGTTATCGGGGATCTATTTATATATAACTAGCTGACCCGACAGACGTTGTCCTGTCTCTTTGATGATATTTGAGCACGCACTCTGTCAATTCTATGTCAAATGTCATAATGTTACATTAAAAAAGTTCACATTGTCCTATTTGTTAAGTATTCTTAAATAAGTGTTCTTAAATTTTCTAATTTTCCGCGCAATTTTTTTATTTTTTTCTTTCATAAGAACCTTCTCTTGACAATTACAAACACAACAACAACAAAAAAAGTGAAATCGGTCCAGCCGTTCACGCGTGATGGCGTGACCAAGGGAAATAGGGATTCATTTTTATATATAAATAGATTATAGTATACTAGCTGACCCGACAGACGTTGTCCTGTCTCTTTGATGATATTTGAGCACGCATTCTGTCAATTCTATGTCAAATGTCATAATGCTACATTAAAAAAGTTTACATTGTCCTATTATATGGTTGTTAAGTATTTTAAAATAAGTGTTCTTAAATTTTCTAATTTCCCGCGCACTTTTTTAATTTTTTTTTCATAAGAACCTTCTCCTGACAATTACAAACACAACAACAACAAAAAAAGTGAAATCGGTCCAGCCGTTCACGCGTGATGTCGTGACCAAGGGAAATAGGGATTCATTTTTATATATATAGATGTAATGGCCAACGAGATGACAGTGTTCAAAATGTGAAAACACTATATGCTTTTTTTTTTAAATTTTGACCTCTAGCGGAACCACCGTGCAACGCACAGTTCGACTAAGGCCCACTACAACGTTGTTATGGGAGACTTCAATGCCAAAGTGGGATTACAGGAACGCGGTGAATCGAGAGTCGGACCCTTCGGTGTGGGGCGCAGAAATCACAGGGGGCAAATGCGGGTCAACTTTTTAGAGTCGCAGGGGCTCTTTTTGATGAATTTGTTCTTCGAAAAGAAACCCTAAAGGAAGTGGACCTGGGAGAGCCCCGAAAACGTGACAAGGAACGAGATAGACTTCATCATGACGGATAAGAAGCACATATTTAGAAATATCTTCGTGATCAGTAGGTTTGATACCGGAAGCGATCATAGACTTGTCCGAGGCACTCTAAATATCAATTTTCGAGCTGTGAGAATCCGCATGATGAGGCCTACCCTCCGACCTACGCCGCTCCGAGCCGCTCTAGAATCCGAAAAAATCCAATTGGAACTTCACCACTGGCACCATTGACGAGAAGGCCGATGAGTTTGTCAAAACACTACGCGACGTTTCCCGCAGACTTTTCCCATCGCAGCGGAAAAGACAGGTGTCCAAACTTTCCTCGGAGACTCTGGGACTTATGAGAGAAAGACGAGATTTGCAATCCACGCAGCCGTCATCGTCAGATAAGAAGGCCTTAAACTTAAAGATTAGAAAGCTGATGCGATGCGACCTTCGGTACTCCAAACACCCGCGACATTGAGGTCCCGATTGAGCAGAACCGAGGGTCGAAAGTGTTCCCTCAGCAACTAGGAAGCTTCCAACCGACGAAACTTAAAACAGGGGATGGCAAAATCGTGACTTCGAAATCCGAGATACTCGAAGAAGTCGAGGATTTTTACGGCCACCTATACTCAATGCGGACGGCAAAACAAGCGGAACATAGTGTGGATGACCATCGAACCGAACTAACGCGCCATTACACGGAGGACATCCCAGATGTCGACCAGTGCGAGATTAAGGAGTCTTTTTAACTCCATCATCTACGAAGGTACAATGTCCGAAGCGTGGAACAGAGATGCGGTGGTGCTGTTCTTCAAAAAAGGTGACAAAACCTTGCTGAAGAACTACAGACCCATCTCACTTCTGAGCCACGTGTGCAACAAGCTGTTCTCGAGAGTCGTCACGAACCGTCTCGCCAGGAGACTTGACTAGTTCTAGCCGCCACAACAAGCCGGTTTTCAAAAAGGCTTTAGTATCGTAGACCACATCCATATTGTAAGGCAAATTGTACAGAAGACCGAGGAGTACAACCAGCCGCTGTATGGCATTTGTGGACTACGAGAAAGCCTTCGACTCCATCGAAATACGGGCAGTTCTGGCCTCTCTGCAACGATGTTGAATTGACTGGCGCTACATCGTAGTGTTGAGATGCTTGTATGACGCTGCCACGATGACTGTTCAGATCCGGGACCAAAAAAACTAACCTCATCCAACTGCTGAGAGGGGTGTGACAGGGGGATGTGATATCCCCGAAACTGTTTACCAACGCATTGGAGGACGTTTTCAAGACGCTGGACTGGACTGGACAGGGTATCAACGTGAACGGCGAGTACATCTCACACCTTCGCTTTGCCGATGACATCGTCATAATGGCAGAGACGCTGGAACAGTTGGACCAGATGCTGCACAGCCTGAATGGAGCCTCCCGGCGGGTTGGCCTCGGCTTGAATTTGGACAAGACAAAAGTCATGTTCAACTCGCTCGTCTTGCTGAGTCCAATCCGCATCGAAGGTTTGCTTCTCGAAGTTGTGAAGGATTATGTCTACTTAGGCCAAGTCATCCAGCTCGGTAGACACAACTTCGAGAGGGAAGCTGACAGAAGGATCCAGTTAGGTTGTGCAGCATTTGGTAAACTTCGTCAATTCTTCTCGTGACCTATCCCGTAATGTCTGAAGACCAAGGTCTTCAACCAGTGCGTCCTGCCCGTAATGACATACGGTGCCGAAACGTGGACACCGACAGTTGGGCTGGTCCACAAATTCAAGGTCGCTCAGTGCGCTATGGAGCGGGCTATGCTCAGAGTTTTTTTGAAGGATAAAATCAGATACGAAATTATTCGGAAAAGAACTGGAATAACTGACATAGCTCGCAGAGTAAGCAAGCTGAAGTGGCAGTGGGCTGGCCATGTTAATCGAAGGACCGAAGGCTGGTGGAGCAGATGAGTCCTGGAGTGGAGACCGCGTATCGGCAAGCGTTGTGTGGGGCCCAGCAGATGGACCGACGACCTTAGGAAAGTGGCTGGGGCAGACTGGATGCGGAACACAGAACAGATAAAGAGGTTAGAAAGGAAATAGTTCCTGATTTGTATTAGAACGCGTGTCGCCGCTTGTCTCCCACTCTTTAACTCCACTACAAGCAAAGGTCCCGAACGTACGCGAATTACGCACACTAATAAATTACACACACTTAGATCGCGAGCTTGCTATTGATTGTCACACTAACGCAAACACTGTACTTGACGTGCACTCACACACACGAAAAGCAATTTATTTCTCATACATGTTACGGTGAACAAAAAGTCGATAATCGATATCGATAAAATTACTGTAATTCTTAAAATTTTTGTTATTTAAGTTTTGCAATTTTTTGCTATAATATCGGGAGAGGGACGGGGTTGGAATAGTGTGGACATTCTAAATACATAATAATAGGTCTTTACCTAGGAAATTGCCGTTTTGTATTTTTTGTATTTTTATTTGTATTAATCGAAATAATCACCCATGCAATCAATGCATCTTTGCCAACGCAGTGGCAGTTTATTGATGCCCTTCTTAAAAAAATCAGCTGGACAGGAGGCAACAAATTCTTCAAAGGCATTTTGTACTGCTTTTTAAGGTATTTTTTAAATGATATCAGGCACCCCACGCTTTTTTTCCATTATTTTGTACTTTTTAGTTTGGTTTTCAATGGAAGCGTGTTTTTTAGTTTTTTTAAACTATTCTTTATTTTCTATTTTTTAGGGTATTTCGAATTTTGAGACGTATGTCAGCGTAGTTTGTGACAGTTTTTTTGCTGTCCTGGCAACCCTGGCAAGGATAATGGCACAAATTTATGAAATTATTGTATTGTCATCGGTCCTTGACAGGTGTGCAAAGTTTGAATGAAATCTGGTCGTTTAAAGTGGGTCAAAATCGCGCTATAAGGAGTCAGTTACAAACAAACATACAAATATACAAACATACAAATATACAAACATACAAACATACAAGTGAAGCTAATATAAAGCGTGTAAAATATATGTTTTCATTATAAACAGCTAACCTCAAACCAAATTTTAGACGAAAACCCCACTCAGAAACTATATTGATAACCACAATTAACAATAATTGGTGTAAATTAACAAAGGTATTTTAATTCCAATATTACTGATAATAATCAATTGAATACATTCGTAATATCGACAGTGTTTACAACTTGGTGCAACACTATCGATACGCATGGAATTTCGCGGAATTCAAGCATTGGCTCGGCACACGCGACTCTCGCAATGATCGCAATACATCGCGCGATCACTCGCGTGGTACAAGATGGTACCCATCCGTTGCAAGCAATGTATAATTTTGCATCTTTTTTTCGATTGTGTCGTTTTGTCTACAAACTACATAATACAATTGTAATAATTACAAATAACACTCGTATTATAAGGTTTTAGGACTTACCGGTGAAAAGAAATCCCTTCTCGGGCTACACTACACATCTGGCTTCTTTTCCGACACGTTATGATAGCGCAAGACGGCATAATTATTATTTTTTCGCGGAGCTTCGTACGTTGTCACAATATGAGCGCGACTGTTGGTCGGTGACGCTAATTTCGGTCGACATATGAGCGTTCACAATATGAGCGGCGCGCGCGCCCCGCCCACAAGGCCCTTCTAACCTCTTTATCTGTTCTGTGATGCGGAAAGTGTAGGACAGGGTGTTGTGGCGCAACATGGGAGAGACCTATATCCAGCACTGGACTGCGATAGGCTGAGTTGATTGATTAACAATTTTGTTCAAAACTGTGGTCATAGGTATACGGATACGTCATGACCTGGGTTAGGACAGGATACTTTTATCCCGAGAGCACAAAGTTTTGATTTCCGAAATTCACACAGGCAAACTCGCGGGCAGAAGCTAGTGTAATTTATAAAGCTATGTAAACATAATATTTCAATATTTGACTTGTAAAGCCAAATTGAAACGCGCTTCACAAAGCGACGGAATTGAAACTCGCCGGGAGACAATTCTGAGAACTGGTCGCACACTGCAAAGGTGCTTGTATCATAATGTTGAGCCCCATATTCTAGTTTTAAACTAAATCGATATCGAGGAAATCCACGCACGTATGGATAAGCAAGATGGGTGCATATTGTATCCCGCTTCTGCAAATTGCATTTCAGATATATCCTGAAATCGCTGGAATTGGAACCTTTTGTCCGTGGAATAACATCATAGAACCGGCGTAGAGATATATTCCATATAATACAGGTCAGTGGGGCAAGGGTAAACAGGCTGCCACGCCAGCGTCCAGCATTACCTCCAGGAGCGCGACTCGGTAAGCTCGTGCGGACTAGTGCTGAATATAAACTATCTAACACAATTTGTTACATAACCGAAACACTCTTCAATGTTGGGCTACATCTGCACGAAGGTGACGCAAATGGTAATTAGACGCGAAATGTGTCATAACTTACCGCGCTGAGCCTGTCATGATATATTTTAATAAAAAAATTGTCCACAGATTACCCCCGATCCTAAGAGAGCCGAGGAGGAGGTGGAAACTGAAAATAAGAAAAAGATCGACCGTGCGGAGTCGGAGGACAACCCCGAGTCGTTCTTCGACCTGGTGCTGCGATGCCAGTCGGAGCGGATGAATGAACAACGCGCCACACTTAGCAACAAAGAGAATCGGCCCAAGGCTAGGCCAGCAATGATCAACAAGGCGTACGTCGCCGTCAACGTGCCCACCAAAGGGTAAGTGCACTCGCCCGACCTAGCCACAGTACAGTGTCCTGATGCACGGTGTACTTATAAACACAAGTGTATTTGTTGTGCGTGAAATGGTGTCCTGTCAGTTCACCAAAAATTAATTTACAAATTTTTACTTGACAAGCAACGATTGGCAAAAACATGATTTGTAATTTCATCATTTTACAACAACAAGTTTGTCAAATAATTCACTTAAAAAAATAATTATCCGATAAACTATTTTTAAATAACGAACAAACAATTTTATTTTATTTTTTTCATATTATCTCATAAAACAACGTTTGGAATTTTTATTCCAAACGTTGTTTTATTTTCTGTTGGCTGTCAGTCATTTCATTAAGCTATTTAGGTTGTGGTTTAGTTTAAAGCCTTAAAATACCCTTCGGGGCAGATCCGACATGGGATGGGGAGGTTAGGTTAGGTTAAAACTGTGACTTCCTACGCACGAGCCTAGCTGGGGTTGCCACCTTTTTTCTTGCAATTAAAGTACATTGATTATTATAGATAAGAAAAATAAAGTATATAATATAAAAATAAAGTATGATTTATTTGTCTTAAATATATAGGTCTTAAATGTATAGGTATTAAAAAAATATGTTTTATTGCTTTTTGCAGTTTGTATCACATAAATTTCGTTTAGAGAAAAAAGAACTTACTACTTACTACTAAGCCTAGCGAGTGAAGCGAGCGATGCCGTGTTAGCGGCCGGCGAGTGCCTGAAACGATTTTTTCTCATAAAAAAACGTTTGGAATAAAAGTCTGTCAGTCATTAGGCTACTTAGGTTGTGGTTTTTTTAAGCCTTGAAATACTCTTCGGGGCAGATCCGACATGGTTTGAGGAGGTTAGGTTAAAACTGTGACCACCCACGCCAGAAACGATTAGATTTTAGAGATAGATGGTAGTTCTATAAAATTATGCAAACATTACCGTCATGATCACTTTGTGACTGGTTTAGAAAATGGAATATATTTAGTATAAACGTAATTTTTCCAAAAGAATATAAATATTACATGAAAAATGCATAAATGATTAAAATATCATCCGACAGATTGTTAAGAGAAGCATTTGCCAAATAAATGTTTGTAAATCGAGTGTTTATAAAATAAAACATTTACGGAATAAGTTGTTTGTGAAATAAATACTACACAAAACGTTGGTTGTAAACTAAAAATTTGTGGATGGTGTCTTGGTGAAACATTAGTGAACCGCGTGAAATTACTAGCGAATTGATTTTTATGATCTGGGAAATGAGTATCATTACTGTTTTGTGTGTAAACAGCACCAGTACACGTCATCTTGTAAAGTCCTCAAAATAATTACAAGTTCAAGTGTACTGAGAATCTGTCATCGAGCAATATAGGTCAGAGCAGGCACTGCGAGGTCGACGGGGTCGAGCTATTCGTGGAATCACCAGTTGAACTTTGCATTTTTGTGTACATGTGCGGGCTATGCTCGGAGTTTCTTTGATGGATAAGATCAGAAACGATGTTATCCGGAAAAGAACTGGAGTTACCGACATAGCTTGCAGGGTAAGCAGGCTGAAGTGGCAGTGGGCTGGCCATGTTTGTCGAAGGACCGATGGCCGATGGAGCAGACGAGTCCTGGAGTGGAGACCGCGTATTGGCAAGCGTAGTGTGGGACGCCCCCCAGCTTGATGGACCGACGACCTCAAAAAGGTGGCTGGGACAGACTGGATGCCGAAGGCGGAGGATAGGGTGTTGTGGCGCAGCATGGGAGAGGCCTATGTCCAGCAGTGGACTGCGATAGGCTGATTTGATTTATTGCGAAATATGGGGTTGCTATAAATAATAATATATAATAATAATGCAATAAATAAAATCTATACTAATATTAAACGATGAATAGTTTGTTTGCGCTCTCAGGAACTAGTGGTTCGAATTGAAATGACGCGGACGAAGACGCGACCAGAAGCTAGTAAGTTATAAATTGCAAAACGGCCTTCGGCGCACTCATATTTTTCACCGACGAAAAAAAACAGAGGAGGTTATCAATTCGACGCGTATATTTTTTTTTTGTTTTTTTTTTTATGTATGTCCACGCATAACTTTTTACATAGTAGTCCGATTGTGATAATTCTTTTTTTATTGGAAAGAATATAGTCCGAGGGTGGTCCCATAGGAAAACAAAATCAAACTCTAGGGGTCAGAAAACAGGGGATGATTGATTGTTCACTCACTGATTGTAATGTATAACCACGCATATCTTTAAACAGAGTAGTCTGATTTTGATATTCTTTTTTCATTGGATAGGGTATATCTTGCCAAGTATTATTAGTACATTAAAGCCACAAAAAATAATAAAATAAAAACTTTTTATCAAAAAAATTAAACCATCGAAAAAACTAAAAATCAAAAAATTATAAACCTTAAAATTATCAGTTTTTTCGGTGGTTTAATTTTTTACAAGGACCGACTGCCTTCTGACACTTAATAAAAGTAAATGGAACACAACTGTTCTGTTTCGCTTTCATTTGCTTTCCGACGACATTCGGCATTCGGGCATTCTGTTATATCCGCACCTATCAACAATCCAGTGTCAAAGGAGCCATATTTCAATAGATTTCTAAGTATCTTGACCAGCCGTCGTCTGGTGCGCCGCCGCCGTCGAGAATACGATCCGTTATTCGAAGGCTCAGGGTTGGATGGGCTCAAGTAATTGGTGCCTCAAAGGAGTATCTCTATCTCGTTCGCTCCCTAATACCATGCCATAGTTTAGTTAAAGACACGACTGTGAGACGAGAAATATAGACTAATTTGCTAAACCAGGTTTCAGACTGACTAAAAAGTAGACTCAACCTTCATGGGATACTGCTTAAAATGTTACAATAAATACTTTCTCACACACTCCAACTGACCTTGTATAAATCGCACACTATGCAGCATAGCATATCATAGGTCAGAGATTACATCGCTGACAAAGATGCTCAGCTCAACGCTGGTCCTGCTTTACAAAGTCAACAAGGCGTTTGAAAATATTGTTGGAGTTGCTGAAGATTGTAAAAACCAGATTTCCTTGCATTGTATAAAGTCAATGTCTATGTATTGTATTATTATTTGCATAGCACATGTGAGCACTATGTACTAACTATAAAGCTAATATGTATTGTTACTGGATACGTCTTTCATTGATTTCAATGTGCCTTCGCGGCTAAGAGTACATATGTCGCGCTCACTTAATTGTCTCGCTGGGGGTTACGTATGTAGTAGGTAACCAAATGCCATTGAGATTTTCCGTTTATTGACCAACTACACAACCATATCCCGTTTCACAATTGCAGGTCTCAGAAGTGGTGCCTGCATCGTGCCGGCTCCTAGCGCCGTCGTTCTCTTGACCGATTTCATTATCTAGCTAACGCGAACGGACTCTCGTCTCTTATCTCAATATGATCTCCATATCTACTCGAAACACCGCTCAGTTATCTATTTCCAACAACGCGTGCCTCGCGCTGCCTCCGCCGGGCATGACGACACAGTGTTTATGCGTGTTACTCATTTAGATACAATATCTTTCGACATAAAGCCCATTTTCAAACTCTTTGTCTCATCTCTGTATCGCGCCGGCTGAAGTGTCCACGACAAGTATTTAAGGTTTTGCTCATTTCTTATACTTATAATGAAGGCTTACGATGGTGATTTCAAAGGGTGCGTACTTACGACGAAATTCGGATAATTATAATATACAGCCTTTCCGGATCTTAATGTAATTTCACAGTTCACAAGAAATTGCTCTGATAAAACTTTCGATAAAATATTGCAACTGAAGTGTATACGGCTGAATCGGATAGTTGTAATTTATATATTTATCGGAATTCAATTTCCCTGTTCACAAGAAATTTCTCGAAAACATTTTCGATAAAATATCTTTGTGTTTTCGGCTGAAATGTGAACATCTAGTACTTAAGTAATAATAAATAAAATTGAGATGTGAAACGATTGCTTAGCGAGGTGTATGTGTGTCGGCGCGAGGTTTGAACTCTTTGACGAGGACGGCGCTAATTATACTGACACGTATCTGTATAATACAGCGTACGATATGTAATGTGACAATGGACCGGTTTGGAGCGGTGTGTCGTGTGGTTCTTATTTTATAAAAGAAAAATATTCAATTTTCAGTGAATCTATAATATAATAATACAAGGTTATTGTCCAATTTTTTCTTGTTCTTTTTTTAAACAAAGGTCTCGTGGGATCGCGTACTACACATATAAGTGCGACATGGCAGTGAGCTAGGGTATCGGTGTCAATGTGACGGATGTGTACGGGTCCTCTATTAGTGCAGCTGTCATCCGCGAGTCGCAACGCCTCGCATAGCACATTAAACCCTTCAGAAGTGCCACCTATCAGGCTAATATTTCGTTGTAATTTGCCAAATGTATTTAAACAGCACGGTCCGTCTGTATCGGTCGACGTCTCTGTTATCTCTCATCGTCGCCGAAGACTGTTCGTTATCCTACGAAGAATTATGACGGTCGCGGGTTGTGGTAATTTAAATTGAAGCCTGTCATTATAACACCTTTGTTTTCCAATGAATATTAGTGAATTTTGAATATACAAATCGCTGCCAGCAAGGGCTACGCCATTTTCATTCGATATAATCGGTTACTGATAACAACACTTGCCTCTTCCTGTTTTCTATTCCGTCTGTGTGAACGGATTTTGTGTTTCATAGTATATTGTCAAACGTTGGATGAAGTGAGTGACGAGCAACTTTATATTGTGCAGGTCCAGCGACTCCATGCTCGACATGATTAACAGCTTGCAATCGGAAAGAATCGATTCGCAGCGGGCGGAGCTCCGCCCCGTGCAGAAGGCGCCGGGCAAGGAGCCCGCCCCGGGGACCTCGCTGCCCGGGCTGCGCCCCCAGCACACCACGCGCACCAAGCCTGAAGACGACTTTCTCGAAATGATTGCCCGAGTCCAGGTACTTGCCGTAGTGCGCCATACAGACATTTCCATTTTGACTTTGATTTATAGCATTTCGTATCTGAAATTTCCACGTTTTGCAGGGTTCAAGGCTGGAAGACCAACGGAGCGAGTTGCCCCGCGTGTACGTGGAGCAGGCCAAGCCGCGGCCGCAGGTGGCGCCGCCGCGCGCCGAGCCGCCGCCGGCCGCGCGGCCGCGCGCCGAGCAGGCGCCGGCGCAGCAGGCGCGCGCGCGCGACGACACGCAGCCGCGCAGCCGCGGAACTGACCCGGACGAAGAATTCTTTGTATTTCTGATGCGCGCCCAAGGTGGCAGAATGGAAGACCAAAGAGCTGCGGTATATGCAACAACCTGTTTCAACTACATTTCAAATAAAATCCGGCCATCGTGAAGCTAACGGATTGTTTCTGTTGTTTCAGATCCCGACTAAGGATAGCCGCCCTTCCAAGACTGACACCAACGCCAGGAAGTAATCCTCCGATGCCGCTGGTAGCTGACGTGTCGTCTCGCTCACCTCCTGTAACGATACGATGTACTTTTGTTATATTACCAACTCATCGCTAATTGTACATAATATATTTTTATTAAGTGATAGTTATATTATGATCATTTTGTTTGCGGCCTAATGCTAGCCGGACATCAAGTTTAAAACTGACATTGCTTATAAATTGTATATTTATCAAAATAACTTAGTTATTTAACTATTTTATGTCTAATGATGTTTGACATGACGGCCTATTTTATTGAATACTTAACTACTTGTGAAATTGTTTGCAATCCAAATGATGTTCAATGACTACTATTGTACCGCTGTGTGTTGCTTCGAGTCAATGGTGCACATAGTGAGGCTACGTTTAAGTTATTCGTCCGTTGCTACAAGTGCCTGACATATATTTGTCTTTTTATATTTAATCTAGGTATACTGTCTATTATATAATTTACTCATGAATTTAATTAATTATTTTAATATATGTGGATGTATGTTCGCTTCGATTTCTAATTTATTTTACTCTGGAAATCTTTAAGCTTTAAGTATTTACCGCTTTGCTCTACTTTTGGAAATAATTTGATTTTGAAATTAACTAAAAGTGTAGTTTTTAATAGTAATTTTAGGTGACGAATTATATTAGTGTATATTAAAGTGTCCGTTCTTTTGTGTAACGTCAGTATATATCGCTATACATCGTATCGCGCCCCCCCCCCCCCCCCCCTCCTCTGCTTTGTACGTCACAGTGGAAAAACCACACTCCATACTTCGTTACCTGATCATTTTGATTGTAATTTTATAATTTCATCTTTGACTAAGTATAAATTATTTCAAATAAATGAGCTTATCGTTAAATGTTGTAGTTGATTCAGTAATTTATTTAAATTACAGTAATTTAAAAAATTAACCAAAAATCATGATTTTTTTGTTAGTTTTATGATATTTTATACTCATTCCAAATGCATTTAGTGTGGTCAATTTATGTAAAGTATTCCTTTTGGAAGAATGTACGTGGACTTAAGATTATGATCATTTTACTATATTAATTGACAGTGATACTCACGGTTTATCTATACTGAACAACACATAGTACTGACTCGCCGTTACCTTTTAGTTATCACATGCTCTATAGCACTGCTTACAAAGCTAAGTGTGTCCCTAACCCAGCAATCCTTGTATTGTATTCCGACAAACTCTCGATGTTCAATAAAGGGTTCATTGTGTACACTAATAACAAATGTTTCGAAATATTATGAATTTTTAACCCAAATTAGATAATTTTGTAAGACGACATTTAGCTAGAATTTCAAATTTCAGGATCTCCATATATTTTTTATTATAATAACGGTTCGGAATAAAATTAAATTTAAGATAAGTGAAAAGATTGTGATTGAAATGGCCAATAAATGCCAAACTACACATTGAACTGATATTGTTGTTTTATTTTTCCCCCATGTGATGATTTATAATTAAGAACAAGAGATAAAAATAATTAAAGATTATACAATCGTAATGAATGAAGCCGTTATGACGCCTACTCACGTGACGATCAAATAATTGGAGTACTTCAGTCAGTAACTCGCGTGATAACGGATAGTGTAAATGGGCAATTTCAAAAAAGAGTGTACCCTGCTGTAAAATTCGATTTTATTTTTTATAATTTTTCTTTTCACAAATTTTACGAAAATATGAAAGGAAATACAGTTTATTATAGAGGAAAATAAAAAGGAACGCGGAATTATAGGCAGTTTTTCCATAGTATCGAAACAAAACGGACTTTGTGGCGAAACTGGTTCCGTTGTGTGACTAGATTTAAAAGCGAAATTTAAGGAAAGTATGACATTAATAAGCGATTTTCAAATTTATTTAAACTAATTAATACACGTAATTAATAGATAAATGTAAGAAAATAGCCTTATTTTAAAGGATTAATTCAAAATAATCGTTTTTTATTCGGTTTTGTGACTCTGTCGCATTTCAATGGGTTATTTTTTTATTTTACTCTAAAATCATAATAATTTACTTAATATTTGTATATTTTTCGAATATAATACGTTTACTGTAAAGTTTTTGTGGCCGCACAGGTTTAAAAGGTAAAACCTCTATCTAATTTCATAGATTTCATTCCACCCATTTGAAGGGACAGTGACAAAATGGAAGTCTTAAAATCATAAAGATGTGTGCACACAACTTAAAAAATTCCTAAATACCATTATTAGTAGGTAAGAAATAAAACAATAACTGTAACTATTCTTATATTACTATTATGATTGTTATAAATTGCACTGATTGACATCAATCTTATTAAAACTTTGCAGGATAATAGGAACTCCGTAGTTTCTAATCACATAATCTATACTAATAATATTATAAAGCTGAAGAGTTTGTTTGTTTGATTAAACGCGCTAATTTCAGGAACTACTGGTCCGAATTGAAAAAATATTTTTGTGTATTTATCGAGGAAGGCTATAGGCTATATAACGTCACGCTACAACCAAGAGGAGCGGAGCAGTAATGAAAAAAGTTGCAAAAACGGGGAAAATCGCACGGGTAGGCAATTCGACGCGACGACGGGAAGGGTCGGGAGACCACGAAAATTAACGCGGACGAAGTTGCGGGCAGAAGCTAGTGATAAATGATTTTATTTCTGTAAGAAGGTTTGTTCAAACACTTTTACAATATGTCAATAATATTTAAAAAGAAAAAACATTGAGATGTAAAAGTGCTATGTTGAAGTTTTGTCAGTAAAGTTCAATCTGTAAATTAGAATAAAAAATATAAAAAGATAGATTATTTATAATTGTATTCATAAATTTGGTCAGTAAGGTTTTGCAATGTGAACTAAGTTTTATGCATTCCGACCTGTTGTGACTTGCCGTTCCGCTATATGTGACCGTAGAATAAATCACAAAACGGAGGTCACATAATGGCACCTTATTGTAGTTTTAAATTGTTTAAAAATTACCCATCGTACTTAGCACTATTCACTTTGTAGTATCAAATACTATACCAATTTTGCAAAGTTTCAAAAATAACAATAATTTAAAAAAAGTTATTTATAATAGTAAAACTTGGTCACATAGCTGAGCAAAGAAATTGAAACACAGAACACTTCAACAGTATGCGTCAGCGCTGGCTACTAATTAGTTAGACAATGAAAGCAAAATGGTGTCTCCGATGAAGAACAATATATTATTTTGCCATTTCGTGCCAAATTATTCCACAATTGGAAGAATATTTGCAAAAAAGACCGGTCACAAAACGGAATGTTCCGGTTAGCTTAAATTTTCGATTTTAATATAGATTTATTTTTAATAGAAAATATGAAAAAATAAAATAAAATTGATTCTTTTAACTAATAAATTGGACTTTTAAGAATTCAAATTATATTTACTAAACCACTCGCATAAACGATTTTTTTTAGAAATCAAAGATTTTCTGAGGCCTGCTGGGAAGGGGACAGCTAAATTCGATGGTGTTCAATATTTTAAAATCTTCGTAAGTTTTATATTTAGTAAAGTAACAACTAAACAACAAATTATATATATATTTTAAAATATGTTCTTTTCACTTCAATTAAAATATTCTCCTAGAAGTCATACATCACAAAAAAATTAATTAACAAAGTCGAGGGACACGGCAAAATAAGGGGGTACAACAAATTTTGAAATTGCCCAAATAAGAATATTAACACTAACATGACAACATTGACAGTGGGCTAAAAAAAATGGTGGTTAAATATTGCTGAAACTGAATAAAAATGGGAAGCATCAAGTAAAGCGTCCCTCCAATGTACAGGTATACAAGATAAGTTTTTAACCAGTGCGCAAATTAAACTTAAACGAGTAAGGGCCGGCGCTTACTGCCGGCACGGCACGGCATAGCATTTTTTTTTTTTTTTTTGGATGGGAAATCATCAAATGACTTCTCCCGCTCTGGGCGGAGTGGGAGGGCGTGTCAGACTTTTACTGACTAAAACCCACCCGTGTTCCTTCAGTTGCCCATGTGCCAGAGTCACGGTATCTCTTTCGAACAATCTCGTGACCCTGGCAGGACGGCATAGCATGGCAAAGGATTTTATTACTAATCAAGTTATTTTGAATCTTATTTCAATGAGTTTAGAGTTCATGTTAATTTATTTCGATACCACGATGCCGCGGGATGCTGTGGCATGACGCGACGCGCCCCGGCATGGTGCGGCACGCCGAGTCATGCCGTTTCATTCCACGGGTTGCCGCGGCACGCCATTGCATCTCGCGAAACGTATTGGTCACTTTGTGTCGAGGAATTATGATTGTTAAGCTATTTGAAATAAGGTTTTAACTTGTGCAGGTTAATACTAAATCCCAGTCAACCGGCGATGCTTCGCAACGCTATATCGATACCTTTTGGTAGAAAGGTCGTATAAAAAAAACCAGTTTGGCCAAATTGAGTTATATATACTATTTTTCTCAGAATTTTTTCTCTATCGATCTGTATATACGAAATGCAGAAATTCGCACAAAAATGGTTAAGGGGGATGCTCCGACCAGCCCGCGAAATTCAAAATTTCTTACGTTTTTTGCAATTTGCAGGCCAGTGCTAGGTTTTATGTTGAGTAAAATATTATTCGCGCCTGTAAGACATACACAAATCACTAGTACAACCCTCCAAGTTCATAAAAGCCTAAGAACAAAAAAAAAGAGAAAAAGTCATTCCTATAGCTGCATATACTTAGAGCGTTGTATTGATGATTTTGGTGATTATAATTCTGTAACTACATACGTCTTACAGGCGCGAATAATATTTTATTCGACATACAACCTAGCACTAACCTGCAAATTGCAAAAAACGCAAGAAATTTTGAATTTCGCGGGCTGGTTTGGAGCATTCACCTTAATACGACCCAGAAATTTTCGGTCATAGCCCCTTAAAAAAAGTAAATTTTCAATATAACAGCCGAATGTTTTTTTTTTTGTAGTTTTATTGTGATGTAATGACCATAATTTTTATTAACTCAGGGCGTAAAATAGTCGTTAATTGTAAATGGTTTATACGCCCTTCAAGCTATGATACTTTATAATAGACTAGCAAGTACGATTTAACAAATATTATAAACTATCTTCGTCATGTTGCAGGAAATGGATTTTACGACCTTCTTCGCTTAAAATATTTTCTTTTATTCCCTCTAACGACATGCTTCTAATATTGGACTGCATTTACAACTAACGTTTTTTTTGGGGTGGCTACAAAACCGTTTAGTCGCAAAATAAAATTGTGGCCCGAGCACATAGTAAAACAACGTGTATTGTCATAAAAATAAGATTCAATATTGTATTGCATAAAATTTTGGTTCTATGGTGATGATAACGATAAGAATTCTAAAATGTAGCCAGATAGATAGCACAGGCCAACAAATAATGGGGTCATGTCAGTTGTTGAAAAGTGGAGCGTCATTTCCGAAGTAATTTTTTGCGTAGAATCCGAATCCGGAGTCAGAATTGGCCCATCACGTCAGGATTTTGAGATATTTGAGGTTATATACCCAAAAAATAGCGTTTTTGGCTACTTTTGAGGTTATGTACAGAAGACACAGAATTTTTTGGGGTTTTTTCTTTAGTTGTATCATATAGTACTACTCTTCTTCTTCAATTAAAGAGTCGCAGAGTTCAATTACGATTTTTCTTCACCAAGTTACGCCAATTTCAAATTTAAAAAATATTTTCTCTTGAAAATTTGTATTCGGGGGTGTTCGAGGTTACCAATTACGAATTTGAAGTCGAGATATTAAAGATTTAGGAAATAACCAGTAGAAAACGTCTGTCTCAAAGTTTTTAATGCAAATAAATACTCATATATCTCGTAATTTTAAATTTGGCGTAACTTGGTGAAGAAAAATCGTAATTGAACCCTGCAACTCTCTAATTGAAGAGAAAGAGTAGTACTATATGATACAACTAAAAAAAACCCCAAAAAATTCTGTGTGTTCTGTACATAACCTCAAAAGTAGCCACAAACGCTTTTTTTGGGTTTATAACCTCAAATATCTCAAAATCCTGACCTGATGGGCCAATTCGGACTCCGGATTCGGATTCTACGCAAAAAATTACTTCGGAAATGACCCTCCACTTTCCAACAACAAAACCATGTTGGCCTGTGTAGTGTTTTAATTTTACTTAAGCTTCATTTAAAATAATACAATAAACATTTTTAAGGTTTCGACACGAAAATTTTTATTGCAAAATGATTTAAACCTTTATAGTAACCGTAACTGTTATCTAAGCTATTATCCTAAACCTATTGTCTGTGACTTTGTTTCTCATTTTCAGTTTAACCCAACAAGTAGAGCCCGCAGTTAATATGCCACACAATATTATCACAAACAACATTCACAACAGAGTATTTTACCGGATAGTTACGTTATAGAAGACAGTGACTCTGAACGACCTGCAAAACGTGCGAAGAAACCACAAACAATAATAATGGATTCAACCACCAGTAATAGTGACAGTACTTTTAGCACGTCTATGAATACCTACGTCTTCACTATCCCATCCTTATCATGACAACGATGCTATACCGATAAATAGTCTATAAAAGCTGACACAAATAAAAAAAATAACATAATTTCAAACATATAATTATTAAAAAGTCAAGTACAAAACGTAACAAAGAAAATGTATTATCTTCATCTTCTATAACTATTGTAAATAATTCCCCGAATAAGAATGTCACCTTATCCACGAGCAATGTGGATGAAAACAATGCCCCAGTGGATGTCGATACTGACCTTAATGCCGTTATACCTTCGATGTACGTTGTCAGCGACACAGAACCAAATAGGTACACTAGCTCCAGTAATTGTATCTGACCATAATGTTGCGACATCTTTGACATACTATGTTGTTGCTGTAGACCCAGATTTGTCTACTCCAGCTTATATAGATACTCACCTGGATACTTCTTTGTACATTGTTGATGCTGCAAGTTCAGGCTTATCTCCTACAGTTGACATTAATACTGATGTAGGCGAAGCCCAATAAAACGAGCTATATTTAATGTTAATCTGTCATTGTTATTGTGGGCAAAGCCCAATGAAACTAGCTATCCATTGACACCAATATTTCCATTCTAATGTAAAAGGTAACTAAGTTATAGCCCATGTAAAATACCTAAATAAATACCTAAATGTTCTTTCGTAACCAGTAGTAGATATCTAAGACAATACTGACTTGAATACCGTAGAATGTTAGTAATAACAATGTATTGACTTATGTTTTAACCTGTTGGAATCTAACTAGACTGTAATGCCGGTGTCATTGTTTATTTAAGACTAATTACCGTTTGGATACTTTAAATGTAAATGCCTAACTATTAAACTTGTAGTTCAGTAATCATGGTGCAAGAATGTATGCTCCAATAGGACGACGTCTATTTGTTAATCCAATAAGAAACTAGGAGCCTTGAACTTCCTTACACGTGTTTTCGAATTCTCGACAGGTCGAGACCTGCTCCTTTGGGAAAGTCCATTTTTATCATTTGTAATTGGCGGAGCGCCCGGGAAGTAAGGAAGTGCGTAGGACATTTTGCACTATGCGGTAAATACTATATAAGGGCCGAGTTTCTATTTTTAGTTTAGTCTTCTTACATTTTCGCATGCGTCAACAAGTTACCGCGTAGTGTTTGTGAAGTAAGGGGCTCCGTTGTCCACTGCTTAGTCGCGATGTACCCTATAACTAGTTAGCCAGTCTTCAGTAATGTGTAGCTAGGATTTAATTGTGTGTTCTGATTGTATTTTATATTGTGTGCTGTGTATCTACTGACTATTTCTCATAACCATTTTATGTGTGATTTCTCTGTAATTCTCTATATCATTTCTGTGTACAAATATAAGCAAAGATTGCGACATTCTGACTGGTTTAATTTCACTCTTTCGTCAAGGGAACACCGTCACCCCCGCCTACAACGCCTGACTCCCGTTTTAATAACATTTTGGTCCTTCCGAGCCGGATCAGGTTCAATTAGAATAGAGTGAACCAGTCAGAATCATGAGTCACAGAAGTGAAATCACTACACGCAGCAAGCTACGAAGACTGGCAGAAGAAATGTGTACGCGACAAGCAGAGGACATCGTCTCTGACTCAGGCTTACCATCCGAGAGGGCTCCAGGTTCTCCGTTCGTAGTACCGACATTGGCATCGACGTCCGCTCGTAATATCCCGCTGACGGGTGGCCGATTACTTGACCACAGTGAAATGACGTCAGAGGGAGTGCACGGGGGGCAGGCAGCGACCATGGGCCGCCACACCTCGCCACGCAGCAAAGTATCATCAAGAAATTGCCACAGGCGCGTCGATTACCTTAGAAAACTAATCGAGTACGAAGCGGAGCGCGAATTAGTGCAGTTGAAAGAGAACCTGGTCAAAGACAAGGAAAACCTTGTTAAGAAAAGGATGGAGGCAGAAATAGCTGAGATAGAGGCGGCCGCTGAAAGCGATGATTCTCACTCAGATGGGAGTACGACACAGCGCGTCGAAGAGTGGGTGAAAACTACGCCCCAAGTCCCCCAATTGATTGAAGTATTGGGGACGCCGGCTGTGTCAGGCGCACCCGTTGAAAGGGCCGCGCCCCGTGAAACATCTGAGTCCCGTGATGAAACCGTAAGTAGAGTGAATCTTGGGAATAACCACCGTGGATCGTCAGTGTTGTGTGATCTAGACCAGTCCCAAGTACCTAGGGCATCCGCGTCTGTACCGTTACCTAACATAACGGCACCAATTACGCCCAGGTACATGCCAGAAACGTCAGATGGTGTAAGGTTCCGGTTACCCAGCCGTTATCCCGTCTTTACCACTCCGGCCGCAAGTGTACCTCGAGTAGGCAAACTCGAGTCGGATACACGGCGGCAGATGCAGTACGGAGCGGATGATAAAGAAAGGCGGAGAGAATCGTCAGGGGACAGAGACCGGACGATAGACAGACTGTCAGAGGCTATCACGAACATGGCACGACCACCACGACCGGTACCAAGACAGGCATATGAATTGCCATACTTTAACGGTGACCCAGCCGACTGGATATCATATCGGAACATGTACTGGGAAACATCACAAATGTATAATTTCAAGGCGCACGAAAACTTAGCACGATTAAAAACCTCGTTACAAGGCGACGCAAAGGTATCAGTAGAGGACTTACTACGAACGTCAACTGATCCGACCGAGATAATGCGCGCGCTAGAGGATGAGTACGGTCACCCGATCGTAGTGCTACAGTACGCCATACAAAAGGTCAAAGAATTACCTAGAGTAACGGAAAGTGGACGCGAACTAAGGAAATTCTCGTCAACTGTTCGTAATTGTGTTTCGTTACTCAGAAATATTCGGGCGGATGGATATATAAATAATCCACAGCTGGTGAATGAACTGCTGAGCAAGCTGACCCCATTACAACGTGCGAAATACGGTGACTTCGCAATGGGCCTGGACAACACACAGGGGGTGGATTTAAGAGTGTCTCCGAACCTAGAAATATTATCTCATTTTCTAATACACTTAACACGCTCAACGTCGTACTACACTCAGGCGAGCATGTTTGAGCCCAGTCCATCGAAGCCCCCTGCCAAGCAACAGCAGAAGTACGGCGGGACCGGTCAGTCCCGACCAGCCAACGCCGCACGCTCGGCCGCCAGCAGGCCTCCGTTGACACAACGAGTGAACACGCAGAGCGACGAGTCTACCGCTCCTGAAGAATGCGTTATATGTCAACGAAAGCACAGCATAGAAGAATGTGACCAGTTCAAGAAGCTTACCGTTCAACAGCGTTGGGACACGATAAAACAAAAGAACACATGTTTCAAATGTCTCGTGAGTAAACATCCCAAGAGGTTCTGCCGTGCGAACAGATGTAAGAAGTGCGGGTTCGGACATCACCTGCTGTTACACGCGGATAAGCAGCCGAAAGAAAAAGAAAAAACGGCTATTCCATCAGAAAATAAGACGGAAAGCGTCACTAATATAGGCGAGTGGCAAGCTACGGCCCTACTAAAAATCATGCCAGTAACGGTCAATATCGATAATCAGTGTTACGCGCTACTGGACGATGGTGCGACCGTGTCACTCATCGACAGCTCACTCGCCACCGACTTAGTGGGTCCGTGTGTTCCCCTCTCGCTAAAAACCGCGGGTGGCTACAGAGTAACAGACTCAACGTCGCGAGTGGTACAAGTGCGTGTTAAAGGACCTAACGGTCAGTGTCATAACATTACGTGTCGGACAATAGTAGACATAAAACTGCCCACGCAGACAGTGTCCACCGCAGTGATCGACGACAACGCGCACCTACGCGACTTGGGCTGCGTAGAGATGAGGGAAGCCGAACCGCTGCTGCTGCTCGGACAGGACAACTGGGAGCTGCTCGTCAGTGAGGACATCCGCCAAGGAAGATCCGGTAAGCCAGTTGCCTCACTCACTAAGTTAGGTTGGGTCATACATGGACCATTTAATAATAATAATGATAGTAAAGAATGTGTTGATTGCATGACCGTTTCCCTTCCTATTTTGCACAATCTAGTAAAATCACAGTTTGAGCTAGAAACGATAGGCATTTCAGATAATTTAAGAAAACATAAAAATGCCGATGAGTTCATTGATGTTTATCCCGAAGCTGTGGAAGCCATTAAATCTAGGCACTATATGGACGACTATCTAGATAGTGCTTGGACCGAGGAGAAGGCTAACACGTTAATAGAGGAAGTGACCAGAATACATGCATCCGGTGGATTCATAATCCGGGGGTGGGTCACTAACTCATCGGAGCTAAGGGAAAGGCTGAAAATAGAAATGCCTGATAAGGTAGCCCTTGAGAAGGGAACAGGCTCAGTAGAGAGGACCCTAGATTTGATATGGTCACCTAAAGATGACGAGTTAGGTTTTGATCTGTCATTTAAAAGACTACCGCCTGAAATTATAAATGGTAGTCTAGTGCCCACTAAGAGACAATTTCTCAGTATGATAATGTCGATTTACGATCCACTAGGTTTCCTATATCCACGTGTAATTCAATCACGCATATTAATGCAACGAATATGGAAGTCGGGAATCCAATGGAACGAGCCCTTAAAAGATAAAGACGCCAAAGTATGGTTTAATTGGCTTCATAATTTATACCGCTTATATAATTTAAAAATACCGCGGTGGTACGGGTTAAAACTCGATAATTTAGAATTACACGCGTTCGGGGATGCCAGCGAGCTGGCTTACGCCGCAGTAGTATACCTAGTGGGCTCTGAAGGTAGGAGGGAATCGGTTATGTTACTAGGGAAAGCGCGAGTAGCTCCACAAAAAGTAGTATCCATTCCCAGACTAGAGTTACAAGCAGCAGTGTTAGCCTGTCGTTTAGCAGACACTGCCCACAAAGAGCTAGGTATACGAATCGATCGGAAGTTCCTGTGGACCGACAGCAAGACTGAGTTAAAATGGATAAACTCCGATGCACAGGAATTTCGACGATTCGTCTCGCACAGATTAGCCAAAATAGATAGGCTGTCAGACAGAGGCAACTGGCGCTGGGTACCCTCACAGGATAACCCAGCTGATAGGGCCACCAGGTTGTGCTGGCCCGATGACTACGCAGAGTGGCTCTCGGGCCCCTCGTTTCTATGCAATCCACAGGAGCTGTGGCCTGCGTGTCCCGAGGCTGAGGCGTCGGAGGCGGACCTTGAGAGCATCCAGCGGGTCCACGCCGCAGCAGCACCGGTGGCGCCACTCCTCGAGTACGAGCGCTACTCATCGTGGAGACGCCTTCAGCGCGTCATGACGTGCGAGCGCGTCTTTACTGCCAACTCTCATCGTGGCATCGAGTGGTATTTGAATCCCCCGGCGGCCCCACACATGGGTGGCTGCTGGGAGCGCCTGGTGAGATGCGTGAAGAACGCTCTTCGCAGTACGCTCAAGTAGCGTGCCCCTCGTGAGGAGGTCCTTTACACCCTCCTCACCGAAGCCGAGCTGATCGTAAACAGCCGGCCACTAAGCTACGCGAACGACGACCAGCCCGTGGTCCTGACGCCGAACCATCTACTCCTGGGCACTGCGTCCGGGAGTACTCCGTCTGCACCGCGCGACGCCAAAAACATCGACTCTCGCCGGCAGCGGCGGCGCGTGAACGCGCTCGCTGACATGTTCTGGCGACGCCGGCTGCGAGAGTACCTGCCTACGCTCCAACGTCGGGAAAAGTGGTCGAACAATGTGCCGAACGTACGTGTCAGTGATGTTCTAGTGATTGTAGATAACAATAGACCGCGAAGTGCGTGGACCAAAGGCCTCATCAAGGCTGTGTATCACGGCAACGATGGTATCGTCCGTGTAGTAGATGTTTAGACTGTAAATGGGGTCCTACGTCGACCCGTAGCGAAGATTATTGTGCTTCCCACAGACCAAGAGTTGTAAGTCGGTTGAACCCTGTTACAGGGGGTGGAATGTAGGCGAAGCCCAATAAAACGAGCTATATTTAATGTTAATCTGTCATTGTTATTGTGGGCAAAGCCCAATGAAACTAGCTATCCATTGACACCAATATTTCCATTCTAATGTAAAAGGTAACTAAGTTATAGCCCATGTAAAATACCTAAATAAATACCTAAATGTTCTTTCGTAACCAGTAGTAGATATCTAAGACAATACTGACTTGAATACCGTAGAATGTTAGTAATAACAATGTATTGACTTATGTTTTAACCTGTTGGAATCTAACTAGACTGTAATGCCGGTGTCATTGTTTATTTAAGACTAATTACCGTTTGGATACTTTAAATGTAAATGCCTAACTATTAAACTTGTAGTTCAGTAATCATGGTGCAAGAATGTATGCTCCAATAGGACGACGTCTATTTGTTAATCCAATAAGAAACTAGGAGCCTTGAACTTCCTTACACGTGTTTTCGAATTCTCGACAGGTCGAGACCTGCTCCTTTGGGAAAGTCCATTTTTATCATTTGTAATTGGCGGAGCGCCCGGGAAGTAAGGAAGTGCGTAGGACATTTTGCACTATGCGGTAAATACTATATAAGGGCCGAGTTTCTATTTTTAGTTTAGTCTTCTTACATTTTCGCATGCGTCAACAAGTTACCGCGTAGTGTTTGTGAAGTAAGGGGCTCCGTTGTCCACTGCTTAGTCGCGATGTACCCTATAACTAGTTAGCCAGTCTTCAGTAATGTGTAGCTAGGATTTAATTGTGTGTTCTGATTGTATTTTATATTGTGTGCTGTGTATCTACTGACTATTTCTCATAACCATTTTATGTGTGATTTCTCTGTAATTCTCTATATCATTTCTGTGTACAAATATAAGCAAAGATTGCGATATTCTGACTGGTTTAATTTCACTCTTTCGTCAAGGGAACACCGTCACCCCCGCCTACAACACCTGACTCCCGTTTTAATAACAACTGACCTAAGTTCGATGAACAAAACTGATCCCGTTTTACCCGCTCTTGATGCACATAATGTCCTTAACGTTGCAAGTACTTCAGGTTACAATGCCGCTGCAGACCTTGTTTCACCTTCTGCAGATAATAATATACAAACTAACCTATAAACTCATACTTCTTCGATAAAGAACACTAACGCTGCAAGTCCATGTTTGTCAGCTAAAAAAGCTAAAAAGCGTCCAGTACGTGCAATGCATAAAAATATTATATCTAGATTTCTTGTCTGATGACGATACTGGTGACTATTCTGCAGGGAGTTCAGACGACTGGGCTAAGAAAATACAAGTGAATTAAAAGACGACGACACTTCTAAGACTAAAAAAAAGTTGAAGAAAAAAAAACAAGAAACAGATTTAATTAAAAGAAAAAATATTAAAAGTCAACAAAAGAAAGTTAGGAAAAATTAAAAAGGAAAAAGTATTTATTGGATTAAGGCTTACTTAAAGCCTTAGTTTTTGTAGGCTTAATCCAATAATTTATTGAATTAAGTACATTTGTTCTCCTACTGTGGCCACTACAACCTGTCCGGCGGGCAACTAGTAGAATCGCGCGGGCCGCGGTTACCCGCAGCCTCGGCGGGTGGCGCCCGCGCGCTTTGCGATCGGTTGGCGGGCGACCACGGGGACCTCAACTGATCGTTAACCGCCCGTCTTGCAATCTTGCGATCATCGCCCGCCACGTTTGCGGGCGATGATCGCAACCGCGGCGGTCGCGTTACCGCGCGAATAACCGGTCTCGTGAGTTTTGAAATAAAACCGCAGATCCACGACCGCGGCGGTTGCGGGCGAAAATCGCTCCGTGAGTTCTTAGCCTAACTGTGCCCAGATAGAACGTACCGATAACATCAAATATCTTGGAGTCATAGTGGACAATTGTCTAACGTGGAAAAAACAGGTTGACTCAATGGTGATCCGTGTAAGAAGACTTATATACGTGTTTAAAAAACTCAGGGCCGTTGTCGACTTCCGATGCCTAATGTTGATTTACCTTGCACTCGTTCAGTCAGTCCTTAGCTACTGCATTACAGTATGGGGAGGCACCCACAAGACTACTTTTATGCGGTTGGAGAGAGCACAAAGATCAGTGCTAAAAGTACTGGCAAACAAACCTCTGAGATTCCCAACATCTGAACTTTATTCGCTTTGTAACGTCCTTACTGTAAGACAATCATTTATACTTCAAACTATTCTTAAGAAGCACGATCTCACGAAGTTCGACCCTCAGTACCTTTCAAAGAAACGACGCTCTGAATTTGTCTGCAAGACATTATTCTCCAGATTGGCACTAGTAAGGCGCCACTTCAACTACATTAGCCCTAAACTGTACAATAATATAAATAGAAACATAAAAATTTATCCACTAACAAGAAATTTACTGAAAAGAAAACTATCAGAAATGCTAAAATCTTTGTCCTACGAAGCTACAGAAAAACTTGTGGTAACATAACACATACATTCCTCTCACAAAAACACATAACCCCCCCTCTCACTCACCCTGACACTCACTACTCACACACTCCTCAACAACCACTACACACTGACACATAGTTAGTAAAATTTAAATAACCTCTTTCTTTTAATTATCTGTCTGGAGCAAATGCACCATGTTTTTGACGTGGGCGTTGATAGCTGCGCCACAGTTTTTAACTTTTGTAGCTATCTTCGTTTCTTTTTGTAAATTTGTGTCCTCAAACTTGTTCCAAATAAACACATTTTTATTTTTTATTTTATTTATTTAATTTAAATATGTACAAAAATTTAAAAAAAAAACGATCAAGTCATAATTTTATAAATGATTAAATGCTTGATTACTTTAATTTAGAAGAAGTTTGAATAATTTTTGTTTTTTTATGACTAAGTAGATTTTTTTATTTCACTTTTCAGTTTAAGTTGTTATAATTATTTTTTCAATTTAAAAATATTAAACCTGTTAGGTATGTTGTACCATTATTGAAATAATAGTAAATGTTGATAGAAGGTATTATAATACTTAATAAATGTTGATTTCGTATTTCAAGTAGTTTAATTTTATTTGAATCGACCAATTATTGGGTATTAGAATAATAATAATTGAGTTCCTACTAATTCTGAGAGTAACAGGATTGTTTATTAGTCAGAATTCAATTGATCTATGATTATAAATGGTTTTTAATACAAAAAAAGCTTCATATGTGGGTTTTCACGACAGTAAATGTGACCATAAGCTTACCGAAAATGGATATACGATCTATACAGTTTTTTTAAAGTACATTTTCATGGGGTGTATTAACCAAGAATTGGTTTTTACTCAGACGTAAATCCAAGCTAACTTTAAAACTAAAGAATATAGATGGGTTTTGATGATTTAACCTGTTTCATTTGCAAATTGTAAGAACCTTTCTCATAGATCTTTTTTTTATAACTTCAAAAACAAAAATGTTATGAATTTTTATGTAAAAAAAAAAATAGTTTTTCTGCTCTCCTGAAAAGTCGGGTTTTGTTTTGCCTTCTGTCGCTCATAGAGTTGGTTCGCTAGGTTAACCTACTTCTCAAGGTCAGCCTTTGGATGGGTGACCATTTAGTTCTTTTTCCTTGTGTCGCTCGAAGGGTTGGTTCGCTAGGTTAACCTACTTCTCAAGATCAGCCTTTGGATGGCACCTGCTTTTTTTTTGTGTGGGAAATTATCAAATGACGTCTCTCGCACTGGGCGGAGCGGGAGAGCGTTTCAGTCTTTTACTGATCAAAATTCACCCAGTTCCTTCAGTTCCCTATGCCAGGGCTACGGTAACTCTTTAGAACAAATCTTGCGACCCTGGGAAGAAGTTATGACCTCCTGGTACTTCGAAAGCAGAATTTTTTTTCTGGCTGACACTGCTGTTTGATAAGCTCATACCAAGTTATGACCACCTAGTACTGCGTAGGCAAAAAGCGTTTTCTCTGACACTCCCATGTTTGTTCGCTCCTACCCAGTTATGACAACCTGGGCATTTTGAAGACATAAAGCTATGACCAACTGGTACTTCGAAGGCATAAAACGTTTTCTAGCTGACACTCCTATGTTTGGTAAGCTCCTACCAAGTTATGACCACCTGGTACGAGGCGCGGTCCGAGGGGGGGGGGTCCTAGGGGTCATGACCCCCCCCCAAAGACAGTCATGCTGTCGAAACCTTGATCGATTTGCCTGTCTTACTATCTTAAAACTGTTGTCACTTGAGCCACGGAGACTCCGATGGACATTTGCAAGAAGATTATATATAACCCAGAACTTCATGCTGATCAGTAGCGCTTGCGACTACTAGACCAAAGAGGATATAGTTACCTTCCCAAAAACATTCTTCAGTACTCATGGTGACCCCCCCCCCAAAATGTTAGGCTGTGACCGCGCCTGCCTGGTACTTCAAATGCTTTAAGCGATTTCTAGCTGCCATACAAAATATATGAGAAAATGGAAAATCCTCTGTTTTTCTCATGAGATATTCTCAATTTTAATATTTATTTTGCTATTCGAGGCGGAGACAAATCCAACAAACCATGAAAATCGGTCCTTCTCGAGTTATAAGTGTTGTAAGAAACCCGACTTGGGTTTATATATATATATTGCTATTAAAAAATAGGGGTTGGTGGTAAAGGAGGGAAAATTTAGAGTTGTATGTATTTTTTAATGCCAAATCATAATAAAACAAAAATAAAATATTTGAGGATGGGTCACCCTTATCATTTAGGGGCATGAAAAATATATGTTGGCCGATTCTCAGACCTACCCGATATGTAAGTACACGAAATTTCATAAAAATCGGTCCAGCCATTTCGGAGGAGTTTGGTAACAAACACTGCGATACAAGAATTTTATATATTAGAAGAAGATCAATCAAATCGCTCATTTGGAGCGACAGTGAAACAACTGCAAAAAAATGCGAAACTGACCTAATTACACCAAAATTATCTTTTGTAAGTTCAAAAAACGTCCGCTAGAGAGCGAAAAGACGTTGTTGAAATATTCCATTTTGCTATTCAGAATCGGAGCTACAAAGACGCAATTGTAATTAAAATTAAAAACTTGAAATTAAAATATTTTTGTGGATACATTGACGTATCACTATGTATATATAATTACGCCAATATCGTTCTCAAATGCTCTACTAACAATAACAATTATAACTAATTGCACTAATTTGATATCAAATATAACCCGCTACTATTATTAAACGATAAGAATAGTTGGTCGCTGTGATCAACTCAAGACAATGTTTATGTTCTTTCAATCCAGAATTAGTCTTCCTACTGACAGTTCATAGTACATATAATTGTTTTTTTTTTGTTTTTATATAGCTGCTTTTGTTAGTTCATTTTTATTTTCTTTTCATTTCATTTATTGTGTATATGTATCATTTGCATCGTATATGTAAGCGGGCACGCCCTTCATGCCTGGAGGCTTTATTAAGGTTTTAAGTTCTGTTTACGATTTTGTTTTATTATTTATTTCAGCTTGAGTTTAGTTTTCAATGTTTTGTTGGTATATTGGCGTGTGCTAGCTGACAATGGCGAATAATGTATGTTTTGTTTTATAAAATTAATAACTTACACAATACTGTATAGAATCAAGTTCTTCTAACTTAACAGACAGCTGTGCTGCTGGGGAGTTTGTTCCGCCACTTCTTCTTCCCAGCTAAAGCACTAGGAAGTGTCGAAGGGCGGGCGTTTTGGGGGGACTGTCTCATGTAACTTTGACGTTCAAAAAGTGCTGACTCTCAGCCTAGTTTGAATAAATGACTTTTGATTTATTATTATTTGCTATAAATTTTTAGCCATTAAAAACTTTAGTTTAAGTACTGAGTGAGCACCAATCTCTTGCTTCAAAAACCGTTATTTGTACTAGTGCAAATCTATACAAATAAATAAAATTGGAGTGTCTGTTTTTAATATTAAAAAAACTACTTTTTACTAAGTGTAAGTATATGGATGTACACACGGTACATATACCAAAACAACATTTTTTACAATTTTTGGCTGTCTGTCTGTCTGTTCGTTCCGGCTAATCTCTGAAATGGCTGGACCGATTTTGACGGAACTTTCACTGGCAGATAGCTGATGTAACAAGGAGTAACTTAGGCTACTTTTATTATAGAAAAAATAAATAATAGTTTAAAAAACTAAAAACACGCTGAATTTTTAGACGTATGTCAGCGTAGTTTTCAAAGACAGTTTTTATGAAAAACTTTTTGTTAAAAACCACGCCAACAAAGTCGCGGGTAACAGCTATTACCTATAATATAACCTGAATTAACACATCTTACCGCGGTAGTACGTCCTCCTGCGTTAATTTCCGACATCCACACGGGCGAAGCCGCGGGCAAAAGCTAGTGGTAAATAAAACACTACATGCATTATAGTTTTTGTTTAATGCTGTTTTCCGAGTTTTAACGTTTCTTTTATTTGACCTCTCTAATATTGGTTGTCATATCAACAATGACATTTGGTTTAAATAGATTATTATGTTTTATTTATGAAATACTATCATTTATGTAGATTCTTTTATATTTTGTGAATGTGATAATGTTGTAGGCCTTGTAGACTGTAGACAATTTTCTATTTTATTAAGTACCTGGTTGGTTGGTGTTTTTAGTAGTACTTGTTGACAGTCCTACACTGTTCTCGCATACCTATTAACACTATAATTTGAAACAATTGTAAAAGCCAATTATTTTTAAAAGAGTATCCGTGGAGTTTCTTGCCGGCTCTTCTCCACAGGAATCAACAATTTGGGACCGTGCACCTAGCTTCTGACGTTTCATAAGTGCCCTTGTAGGTTTATGTGAAATAAAAATATTTTGATTTCATTAAAAATATTTTAGTTTGATTTGATTTGACTTTGCTAAATTTCAAAGATATTTTCTGCAGAAAAAAAAATTGTTCCCAGATCCTATTCTGGATTTTACGAAAGCTTGTTTTATGGACCTTGAGTGCCAATTTTTATTGGTGTCATTTAATTTTTTATTTTATATTATATTGTAAGTCACTTGAGTACTTAAAAACGATAAAGAGACTGAAATGTTAAAAATTGCTTTAACGTTACGTATACACGTATGACGTAAGTCTAACTTTTAAGAATAACTTTATAGATTTTAAGAATATTGTAGTAAACATCTGTGATTGTCCTGTGCCATGAAGATAGTAGTTATTAAGACAGATAAAAAAAAAACTAATTTTGTATCCTATTTTTATTCAAATTTTTTGGTGAATTGTTCCTGTTAAAGTGTAATTAAGATAACGCTTTACACCATTATTTAATTCATAATATGGGCCATATCTATGTCACCACTGACTTTCATTGTTACTTTTTTATTCAAATAAAACAAATTGTGTTGATTAAGTGAAATTGTTTTCATTTTATAAGAGACAACAAAGTTCATAACTAGGTACTCGAAACTTCTTTTCCTAGGGTTGTTACCCTAGGAAAAGAAGTTTGACGTTTGTTGACGACGCAATTGTGAGTCTTAAAATAAATTATTTATTTTTCTTCATAGATATGGACTGATTAATAAAAAAGACATGAGTCTATTTTCAAGCCCAGGGTACAAACTACAAAAAATAAAATATAGAGATAGTCATTAGCTGTAAGAAAAGTTCAGAATCTTTAAGTGTGTTACGAAAAAATCTTAAAACTGGCGTCGTGTAAAATTTACAAAATTGCACTTGTGTCACTGTCGCTCCAAATGAGCGAAATATTTTATTGTCTCATTTTTTTCTTTACTTTGAGTAATTAGGTGGGCCCCTAAGTAGTATTAGCCCAGGGCCCCCTAATCTCACGGTCCGGCCCTGGCAATGCTATTACACTAGGTGGTTTTCAGAGTATGATGGTGGACCCAGAAGGTAGCTATAGGAACTTCTCAACAGATCAATATAGCACCATCGTGTTTGGTCTA
The DNA here is from genome assembly GCA_947507805.1 of Aporophyla nigra. NCBI lineage: Eukaryota > Metazoa > Arthropoda > Insecta > Lepidoptera > Noctuidae > Aporophyla > Aporophyla nigra. The sequence goes on along the minus strand of OX382291.1, from coordinate 1,215,651 downwards.
GTTAGCTCTGTCCTGACAATTACGATAGCTAAAGGTAGTCTCCAGGGTCTGAACATGGAGCCAAAGCCCGTCGTTATGGCTTCCTAGCCATAACAACTCCTCAAACAAAGAAATTTCTAGAACTTCCAGAAGTCTTAGAAAGGAAGCCCTAAAGGTTTTGTTGAGTGTCAGTCAGCCAAGAGACGAAATCGACGTTTTTAGGTTTCAGATTTTTTCGTAACACACTTGAATCTTCAAGTGTGTTACGAAAAAGTGTAAAATCTTAAAACTGGCGTCGTGTAAAGTTTACAAAATTGAACTTGTGTCACTGTCACTCCAAATGAGCGAAATATTTTACTGTCTCATTTTTTTCTATACTTTGAGTAATTAGGTGGGCCCCTAAGTAGTATTAGCTCAAGGCCCCCTAAACTCACGGTTCGGCCCTGGCAATGCTATTACACTAGGTGGTTTTCAGAGTATGAATGTGGACCCAGAAGGTAGCTACAGGAACTTCTCAACAGATCAATATAGCACCATCGTGTTTGGTCTAGTTAGCTCTGTCCTGACAATTACGATAGCTAAAGGTAGTCTCCAGGGTCTGATCATGGAGCCAAAGCCCGTCGTTATGGCTTCCTAGCCATAACAACTCCTCAAACAAAGAAATTTCTAGAACTTCCAGAAGTCTTAGAAAGGAAGCCTTAAAGGTTTTGTTGAGTGTCAGTCAGTCAAGAGACGAAATCGACGTTTTTAAGTATTCATGACACATTTCAGGAATGCAGAGAGAGTGATATATCTTTATTTCACCCTTAAACATATTTTCAGCAAGAGAGAAGGATGCATATTTACATCTTTTCAGCGAATCTAAGTGTTCTACCTTTTGGTACACACGGCTACTCATCAAGCATTTCCAGTTCAAATTGCAAAGGCCTTCCGAACTATGAGAAGTCAGCTGGAAATGTACAGCTTGATTTTTCGCCGTGCGTACTTGCATATTTTATACGAGTTTCGCAGTAGACAGGTTTAAACCAGTATATACCTGCCGGGGTCGCGTGATTGTTCGAAAAATTTACCTTGGCCCTGGCATAAGCAACTGAAGGAACACGGGTGGGTTTTAGTCAGTAAAAGTCTTACACGCCCTCCCGCTCCGCCCAGAGCAGGAGAAGTCATTTCGACGATGAAGTGACAAGAACTTCTAACTGTCATTTTGGCGATTTTCGTTTTTTTCATCAGCTATTACGCCTAAATCAAAAAATTGGTTGTATAGGTATATACTAGGCTCTCACATCCTCCGATAACAGCTTCTTATTATAATATAAAACCAATAAAAGTTTTATTCATACGTTGTGCTTAAAAAAAATAAAACTGTTTTTTCGTTTCCTGTAAAATTATGTTTTGGTAGATAAAGGTTCTTGTCACTTCATCGTCGATTTGATGATTTCCCATCCAAAAAAAAAACCAGTATGTACAATAGTTCCGTGTGGTGCTGGACGTCAAAAATATGTATCTGCATATGGAGGGCAGACAAGCTCAAGCGAGGCCACTCCCAACGGTATCCATGCGCTGCAGCTGCAGCCATCATCCGAATGGAGCTCTAGGCACGCAAGGCATGTGAAGAGAGTCCCAGAGAACTCAAGTACTAATAGATTAAAGTGAAAAGGTGTAGTGCAAGTGATTTATATTTTTTTTCTTATTATCCATGTTTTTTTTTAATATATAGTTTTTCATTGTTTACCTATTATATTTTTTCTTTTATTGTTTTCAATCTTTTATGTAAGCGTACTATTAAAGTGCAATAGCATTTATTAAAAAAAAGGGCGGAATAATGTACGTAAGCAAATAATTATTCTATCGAAATAAATGATTATCCATTGCTCAGTCGTGTACTAATAGCGCTCGCCAGAACAGTCGTTTTATTTACATGACTCATCACCCCACACTTACACATTTTACCACCATACCTACTGCGATCGCCAACCCGTCAGCCAAGCGTGGCCATTATGGCAAACTCCCCCCAAATCGGGGGAGGCGATTGTTCTACAGTTGACATCTTTCGGCTGAAATGATGATACCATAGGTGCGCTGATAAATTTTTCTTAATCCATAATTGCTGAAAGTTCAGGTAAAATTCATAATTTTGTGTCAAATATCGCAACATCCTTTCGATTCAGCTGATGTGTCATTTAGGTCAAAATATAGGCAATAACGGTTTCTTCAGACGTGCGCAACACGACAGCGCGACGCGACTCTTGTCGCCCCTGTTTGTGGCGGCCTTTATGTGATTTACGAGGCACGGGGGTTTTACACTGGCAATTTTCAGACTACTTTCGAAAAATTTGTTAATTCTTACAGGGGAAACGGGGAATTAAACTCAGGACCCCGCGCTCAGAAGTCGCGATTGCAACCACGAGATCAACGAGGCAATGTGCCAAGTATAAACTTGGGCAAAATACAAGGAACCTTAGTAGGAATAAAAGGCTGAGCAAAGTTTTGTCTCGCAGAACATTATGGCAAATACTGTTTATGAATGGTCCTTCATCAGTTTTTTATTTAGACTGAACGACATGAAGAATAATTGTCCGTATTTATGCTCAAAATTCTTATACAAAAAATAGTATACTTTGTTTCCAAGGCAACAATCATGTGGTTCTTCTTTGTATAAGAATTTAGACCACTTTTAAATTAGTATTCTTCAAAAAAAGTAAGAAACAAAATTTGTCGTGTGGTTCCATTTTGCATAAATACGGACAATTCTGGTCGGAGACTCATTACATTTTATGGAATATCATATCCATACAATAACAAAGTAAAAACGAAAAAAGAAAACGGATGGTCTGGTCCGGTGGACCTTCTTTTTTGTTGTAACAGTGGACGTACATACTGTTCATGTGTCCATGAGAAAACATCAGGTTTTTAGGGTTCCGTTGCCAAATGGCAAAAAACGGAACCCTTATAGATTCGTCATGTCTGTCCGTCCGAGTATGTCACAGCCATTTTTTTTCGAAACTATAAGAGCTATGTTGTTGAAACTTGGTAAGTAGATGTATTCTGTGAACCGCATTAAGATTTTCACACAAAAATAGAAAAAAAAAACAATAAATTTTGGGGTACTTAGAACTGAAACTCAAAAATTTTTTTTTCATCAAACCCATACGTGTTGGGTATCTATGGATAGGTCTTCAAAAATGATATCGAGGTTTCGAATATCATTTTATTCTAAACTGAATGGTTTGCGCGAGAGACACTTACAAAGTGGTAAAATGTCCCCCCCCCCCCCCCCCCCTGTAACTTCTAAAATAAGAGAATGATAAAACAAAAAAAAATTATGATGTACACCATGTAACCTTCCACCGAAAATTGGTTTGAACGAGATCTAGTAAGATTTTTTTTTAATGCGTCATAAATCGTGAACCGCGATTTACCTTTCATTCAATCAACTGAAATATAAAAATTAAAAATAAAACATTTAATTTCATAAATATAAAACTTATGCATAAACCGTGAATACCTACAGGTTTGTACGGAACCCTCGGTGCGCGAGTCCGACTCGCACTTTGCCAGTTTTTGTTTTTACTATTGTTGATCAAAACTTTTGTAGACACACAAAATTAAATAATTTCGAGGAATTCATTGCATACATATTTATGTACATTTCAAACAATATCCTAGTTAATCCTAAGAAAGGAACAAAGAATAAGTTTAACGAACAAAGTTTCACTTACAATATTTATGCTTACGTTGTATAGTGTTGTGAACTAGTAATTACGAAACGTGCTCCGTTTGACGTTTGAAGTAAACTTCATTTGTTGCATATGTGTGTGTGACAGGGCGAGTGTGTGCAAGGCGTACGACAGCAACAAGTTTTTTTCGATCATTTCGTGTGTCAGTTTTAATTATATAAAATTTTGATTCGTGCTTTTGTATTAGTGGTTTAAAGTCCAGCATATTAAAACTCTATTTAAAACTTTTCTGGAGTTATTTGAGTTACTTTCTCGAAGTTTTAGCCAGTTTTGTGATAATAATCTGACGAATTATTAAGTTCTTGAAGTTTCCATGCTTTGCAACAAGGAATGGCAGATTTTCCCAACGAGCCTAAAACTTCACAGTGTGACCAGTGAGTACCTAATTATAATTATTGTGATATTTATGTTGCCCAGCACTAGGCGCCACACACAGACCTGAACATCATGCCTATATAACTTATGTACATATGTTTATAAGTTTGTGATGAACTCTTTGGAACAAACTTCACGTTAAATAAACCAACTAATTAGTCTGCCCATTTATATAACGGATCCAACATTAACTTTTTATTGATAGTTGCCAACAGTTTGTTTAATATAAATGATAAGTATGAAGTAAGGTTTTTCTCAGTAGCCAATACTTGTTTCTATTCATTAAAATCATAGTCTCAGTGTTGATAGAAATGTATGCAGCTGTAGACCTGTGGCACTGCTAGGCTTCCGCTATGTGTACGATATGATCAGCCGAGTTGAATAATACATTGAACCATTATCTTCGTAAGTACTTTCAACTGATATTTGCTGTAAAAGCATAATTTTTTATTTTGTCAAAGCAATTGAAACAGAAACAAACATAAAAAAAGGTTACACATTTGGTAAAATGTTTTATTTTTTTCAATAAAGTTTATGATTTGAAAAGTTTGTTTCATATAAGAAATGGGTTTGTGGTGGCCATATCATAGCACATATTTTGCATATGCATATGGAGAAAAATAAAAAAAAAGGTGAGCTAGCCTTGGTGTGACTAGACTTTACTGACAATCTCACGGAGGGTACTTGGGCAACCAAAGTACCTTGACTTGTGTTTCCATACAAACTTTTTCTCTCTTGGTACTCTTATGGCTAAAGATTATAAAAAATGCTACAAAGAAACTCACGTTGGTGGCAAACATTGGTGATGCAAAACTGACCAACCTGTAACATAATGATCTATATAAGGTTATTTGTTTGTTTAGTGTATTTATTTCGTATATTTACATTTATATTTTTTATTTATTACAGTAATAAAATAACTTCATTATCCTGTTCCATGATTTTTGTTATAATTATTTTCTATAATGTGCACCAATTCTGTGTGCCAGCATTCTCTAAGCTGCTTGCTGTTGCTTTGCTGTCTCTAAAAACATTTAAAAGAAGAGTCCACGTCAAGTAACGACTATCTGCAACCTAGAGGTTGTTGTATTTATTTTAAAAAAAAAGTGTTGGTTAGTGGCAAAATAAATAGTCATTGTATTAATAATTCAATTATTTTAAAGTTGCATCTAAAGTTGAAAATTTGCTTTAAAAAATCCCACTATTTGTGCATACAATAGAATAGAGTATTTTGATCTACATTTTAACATGTTAAAATAGTGATTTTATTATCTACATTTCTTGCCATAGACTAGCAAACAAATTTTTGAACGAAAAAAGTAATAATTATGTAGAGTCAATAATAACAGCATAGTCAAACAGTCGGTCAATAATACCTACCATGATAATTGGTAGCAAACTGTAGGATCATTATTTATAAATGCAAATTATTGTCTTTCATGTTTTCATGTTCTTATCAAATGTCTCAATCGTGGAGATATATATAAATGGCGATAAGGCGATTGTGTATCACTTTGTGGATGCAAAGTGAGTACAACAGTGATGAGCCATCAGTCACTCGTTATTAGCTTACTCCCAACAAGCAATTATTTGATCAGCTCAATTGCCTCAGGACGCGAGGAGTGATTCTGTTTTGAACATTCATCCATTACTTATCGATAAATGGGCCATACACTAAGTGGCCGCGATCAGGCTCGACCACAGGTGATCGGCGCTTTTATGGTCAGGTAATTGTCGGCAGCCTTGTTCCGCTCACTGCGGAGAATACACCTCTTGCTTTTTGTGTCAAGGTTCCCTGATATTGGCTAACATTAACCAGGGGGCTTACTCTTCAACCTAATTTTAATTCCAAACTAAAGCCGATTCGAATGTTAATTTTGTATACACGTGATTCGGTACTCTTGAAAACAATAGTGTCAACATTGGAACAACAACAACGCCCGATCCCGATTCCACTTAGTTCTCCAAAATGGACACCCAATTTAAACACATTTTGGCTCTAGCGTCGAACTCAAGAATACGAAACGTCTAAATTCCAATGTAAATCGATCGGAATTAAAATTAAGAGTAAGCACCCTGGTCTGCTGGTACTACACATACAAAGGCAGCCCAAAGGTAATGTTCCTGCAATGCTAGGACAGGCTTCCCCTCTCTGAGAGGGAGCGGACCGTAAAAAACCACGCGGACGCGTCTTTGAAGTTTTGCTTATAGTCTACGACATTCTAGTTTCCTCACGATTATCCACCGTTTTGAGACCAGTGGTGATCAAATGATGTATATAAAGTGCCTGGCTGGGTTCGAACCAACTACTCGTAAGTCACTGTCGTTTCCATAGGGCCACCACTGCACCCTAGGTCTTATTTGAGCCCAAATGAAATTGGCGGGCAAATGTTGTCGAATCGCCAGCAACTAGACGCGGCTACTAGGTCACCGGCAGCTTACAAATGCCTGGGGGTGTTGGCCATCAAAACACTATTTAGCGATAGGTTGAAATGTTTGAATGAAATTTCGTGCAGGTACAAACGCTAGGTTATTTAGTTGTTGATTTCCAAGGTGACCCAAACTGTTGCAAACGTTTCTAAAGGTCAGTAGTAAGTCTTGTTTGGAAACTATGTTTATAAATAGTTGTTGCTGATATTACTTATAATAACACCGACGACCATTAAAATTTGGATACAAGCATAATAATAATAAATATTAATTAGGCCTTACTTAACTTTAATCAAGCAAGCTTTTCGATTCACAATCTTTTTGATTTTAAGAATCAATAAAAAGTTAATTTCATTTCTTAATCATTTAGCAAGGACACTCGCGGTCACTATTGATTCAGTCGCGCGTCGTCAAAAAAAAATACATTTTTTAACTTAGATTTATCATAAAACCGACAGTAAACTATCTGGTTATATGGCCGGAAATTATTAATTGATTAGGCCAGCCTTGTGCGCTTGTCGCTCGCTACTTCTACGTAAACTATTCCATCAGATTAGTTTTCATTACTGACCAATACCAATGCCTCGGTGCACTTCCCGGTTTATATATAAAAATTTGCTTGTGCAAATAGACTCATGGCTAGACGTTCACGGTAGATAACATAAATTGGACAGCATGTTTTCTATGCTATGGTTGTGTGGATTATAACTTTTAGAACCGGGTCTCAAACTGACTGAGTAAAAGCGTTCTGCTAAATGTACATCGACCGAACTCGTATTCCGCGCACACCCGGCGGGCGGCGGCTTCAGGTTACAACACTGATGTCATCATTCTCTTGCTCTTATCCCAATCTATTTGGGGTCGGAGCAACTTGCCTTGAGGGACTTGTGGCTAAGTTATAATATACAATAATTGGGAACAGGCTAAGCGGATGGATGATGGAGCAACATGACTTCTTCTTCCACACTCTTTTCTAGCCATATCATCTTTCACAAGTCCATCCATGTTATTTTGTTTGGTCCCCCCTACTGTATGAAAAGATTGATGTCGTATAGTCATATCGATGGCCCTGATCCCCTGATGACCTGTTCCTACAGATAACTACGGGGCGAGGCTCCCTGTGACGCTGCTGCGTCAAGACCGCTCCGGACTCCTGTTACGTTGTGTAGTGCGGGTGTACAGATTACATTGTGAGGACCGACACCGACTTGCGGTTTCAATGCGACAATTTGCGCTTGCTGGCTGTTCCAACTTGCCGTACTATTGCGCACTCCAAGTCACCTAGTCCTCGGACTTTAGGAGCTATTAACGCTCTCCTGAACTCAAACACAGATATTGATGTTTGCAAATGAATGGAAGATGATACTGTCAGAATGTTTGAATTTTTGTGAGAAGAATACATGACTGTGCTAAATGAATTGTAAATGTCAAAATAGTTTTATTATATGTTTAAATAGTGTACCGTGTGGTGCCGGACGTAAAGAATACCACCACCCCATTTCTTCCCGTGGGTGTCGTAAAAGGCGACTAAGGGACTTACTAGAGAATGGGCAGCAGCGTTCTCTATGCATTTTACCACCATACTGCGATCGCCAACCCGCCTGCCAAGCGTGGCGATTATGGCAAAACCCCCAAATTGAGGGAGGCCTAAGTCCAGCAGTAGACGTCTTACGGCTGAAATGATGATGATGATGATGATGTTTAAATAGTGTAATTGGCTTCGGCCGTTCTGTATAAAATAAATAAATAAAAAACTGAAACACACAGGATTCGGGTTAGTTTAGTACCTACTTTTCATGTTTATCTGAATGTGTGGTTTAGTTCGGCTGCTCTTTTGGTCAGTATTGTTTGGTGCACTGCTCCCTCCCCACGCGGCTAGTTGTACTCTAGGCCGTCTGTCATTTTAGTATTTTGTTTATGCTTTCTTTACCAATTCAAATAGTCTACGTTTTTCCTTTTTACGCTTTTGTCAACAAAACATCTATGAATTGAATCGTCGTGGCCTTTGAATGCACAATCTAACCCCACTCGTGCTGTTGTTTCCAGATAAACTGTGTTTTTATTATGTCGTCAACCGCTTCTGCCTGCCAACGTCCCGCGACGTCAATGATTAGATAATGAACGGATCTTAATTTCTCCAGTCACTGTTGCTACCTGTGCGCGTCGGGCCGTCTGCTCCCCTCCCTGTTATCACCTAGCCAGCTATCTGGCTGCCTACGACACTTACTAGTGACGTCACTCGCAAGTCCTCAGTACATAGCAAGCGTTTGTCAGTGCTACGTAACTATCAGTATCATCATGCGAATAGAGAATTTAATGACGATGCCAAGGTATACTTTTTGCCGTATCATATGTTTCTGGCCTAGTGTTCATTACAAAACCATTTAATGTTTGCCTGCTGCTAATACTGAATACCTCCCTACTTGAGTGTGTAATAACATCACGCCTTGTTTCCCCGAAGGGTTGGGCAGAGATGTACCTATAGTACACACACATTTCGCGTGTTATGTTTAAGTCCCATGTAATAGAGGGCGAGTCTATTGACACCAACCGGGCACACATCCACACTCCGGGCTGCTACTGAGAAGTTCCAGATGTTAAAACCCAACAACACTTTGCCCGACCTGGGCATCGAACCCAGGAGCTCGTGCTCAGCAGTAGCGCACGCTACCACTAGAGCAACGAGACAGTTCCCATAGTAAAAGTTGTTCATAATGATGAGTACAAGTGTGCGTTAATTACGGGACATGTTGTAATGTATATGTCATGTGCATTTGATCCTATTGAATGATTTTTTCATGAAAAATAGTAATTCAGTGCGATTAAATGAACTACAACCTGCTTGTCACGTCAGCACCTGCAAATTGCAAAAAACCTAAGAATATTTGAATTTCGCAGGCTACCTTGGCGCATCTACCATGCTACCGCTATCCTTCCGACCGGAAAAGGCAAATCAGGTTATTGATATATATTATTGTGTCACTTTCGATGTGATAGCCTGTTGAATGGTTGTGAATGTATATAGCTCTGCAGGTCAATTGTTTATTCGTTTTTGGTTGAAACACAAAATCTTTTTATGTCACACTGTCTATATTCGAGGTGGCGGCCAGGGACCTAATTAATAACATCGAATGGTACCTGGGAATAGAACACGATACGGATACGGTCTACATGCGTCGCTGGTTATAAACGCGGCAAATAAATAGCATACACATTAAACATATACAGGGTGTCCAAGAACCTGGCGTCCAACTGGATTCCCACGATGCCCCAAGTTCTAACAGTACTCAGAAAAATATTTTAAAAAATCCACCCCATGTACTTACAGAATTATACTGATTTCAAAAAAAAAAGGGGAAATGAGCACCCTGTGACATACTTTTGAATGCTGTGACTGCTAATGCTGATAATTTCGATATTTCTTGGAGGTTTTGTAATCTAGGGTATTGCTGTGTCTAAATAGAATGTAAAAATAAAGTACTTATTGTACCATTTTAAAATAAAATATTATTTTAACTAAAGGTGATATGGAAAACTATTGAATTTCGCAACTTTGACCGACTGTAGTGTAAAAAAAATGTACCAAAATAGTATGGCAAGTGACGTCAAATTTTGACGCGTTTATTCCTCTTTTTAAAAAGGTATAATACTTACACATTAATTTGAAAAAAAAAAATTTTTGATAATATTTTTACTCAACAACCCAATTTTTACGACGTCTTACAGAATTCTTAGAAAGAAAAATTTACGACGAATTGAATCTAACCTCTAAAGAATTACTATTGTATGCTCATAAAAATAACAACAGGCCTCTCAAAAAACAGGTTAGACCGTAAGGGACGGTATGTGCATGCATCTCACCATAGTGATTCGTTATTACAACAGGAGGGAGCAAGACAGAAACTATCTTTGCGATTTGCTGGTTCTTCTTTATGGTACCCCATTATTCAGGTAAGAGTGAGGGAGAAAAAGGTTAGAGGTGCGAGTGAGATAGATAGTGACGCTATCTGGGATCGTGCTATTTAGGATAACAGTACGGTCAGTACGCGTCACTGCCTCCTGCCGTTACTACGCACCTCTCTCTTATTGTTACCATTGATCACGTACTACGATTTAAAGCTTTGTTTATTGGACTCGATTACTCTTTGTGCTCTGGACTTTGAAACGAACTCTCGACGACCTTTGCCTGTGTTTGGACAGTTTGTGTTTTGTGTGTGCTACCATGGCGACCTACACTCCGCAAGAATACGCAAATATGCACTACATTTATGGAGAATGTAGAGGTAATGGACGAGCTGCAGCGAGACTTTACAGAGAAAGGTATCCGAGGGCAACGCGATATCCCGACCATCGAGTTTTCATTAATGTGCACAGATCACTATGTGACGGGCGGTTCCCCAATCAAGTAGCTGGTGAAGGACGACCCGTAAATGACTTCATACGCGATGAAGTTTTAGAGGCGGTGTCGGCAAATCCAAGCATCTCTGTGCGAGGAATAGAAGCTGATACGGGGATACCGAAGAGCACAGCACACAGTATTCTCCAAAAAGAAGAATATCATCCGTACCACGTACAGCGAGTGCAAAGTCTTTTACCTCGAGACTATCCGAGCCGAGTCGCGTTTTGTGAAACAATCCTGCAAAAACATCGAGAAGACGAAAACTTTATCGACAAAATTTTGTGGTCAGATGAATCAACATTTAAGAAGGATGGCTACATGAACCTACACAACTTGCACGAGTGGCATGTGGAAAATCCGCACTTGATGCGAGAAGATAGATCCCAGTACCGGTTCAAAGTGAACATGTGGACCGGTATTCTCTGTGGGAATATTATTGGTCCATTTGAGATGCCCGAGAATTTGACTGGCGAATCATATTTAAATTTTCTTCAAAATGATTTGCCAAACTTACTAGAAGAGACCCCACCAGATATGTGGTTCCAACACGACGGCTGTCCAGCACATTTTCGCGTATCCGTTAGAGAGTTTTTGGACGAGCAATACCCGAACAGGTGGATTGGGCGATCAGGAACAATCCCGTGGCCAGCCCGCTCACCTGACTTAAATCCGCTGGATTTTTTTTTCTGGGGAACTATGAAGGAGCTCGTTTATGCGAAGCCCATTAATGACATCGCTGACCTTCGTGAGAAGATAACACAAGCAGTGCAGGTGATACGTCAAAAAAGTTACTCGCGAAACATAAAGCGGTCCTTTTTAAGGAGAGTGAGAGCTTGTATTGCCGCGGGTGGTCAACATTTTGAACATTTATTGTAATAAAATATCTTTAAACTAACATTCTTTGCTTTTATTCTACTGGGAACCCATCTACCTGTGTGTATTTCCTTCTTGCTCACTCTTGGAACCGAAGTAAATAATAGTAGTAACATAACAGTTTCTAAGATAAGAAAGGGTCCGACAGTTACCGTTAGTAGGTAGGCACTTCGTAAAACTTGGGTTGTTGAGTAAAAATATTATCAAAATTTTTTTTTTCAAATTAATGTGTAAGTATTATACCTTTTTAAAAAGAGGAATAAACGCGTCAAAATTTGACGTCACTTGCCATACTATTTTGGTACATTTTTTTTACACTACAGTCGGTCAAAGTTGCGAAATTCAATAGTTTTCCATATCACCTTTAGTTAAAATAATATTTTATTTTAAAATGGTACAATAAGTACATTATTTTTACATTCTATTTAGACACAGCAATACCCTAGATTACAAAACCTCCAAGAAATATCGAAATTATCAGCATTAGCAGTCACAGCATTCAAAAGTATGTCACAGGGTGCTCATTTCCCCTTTTTTTTTTGAAATCAGTATAATTCTGTAAGTACATGGGGTGGATTTTTTAAAATATTTTTCTGAGTACTGTTAGAACTTGGGGCATCGTGGGAATCCAGTTGGACGCCAGGTTCTTGGACACCCTGTATATTATATCTCAATCACTTTTTTCTTTTCTTTTCTGTGATATGGGAAGAAATAACGGTGTGGGTTAAAATACGAAGTAGAGTCAAAAAAAAAAGGGTAGATATAGTTCGACGTTTTGGTCATGTTGAGAGGATGAATGAAGAGCTGCGAACAAAAAGTATTCCCAACAGTATTCTTAGAGCGTTGGCTGATAGGTGGGACTCCGATCTTGGGGCGGTTGATACGACTGCACGCAGTCAAGGTGACATTCCCTAGGATCGGTGAGCCTCACACAACTTAGAATGAATGTTACTAACATTAGCTCATAAGTTTACACTGTTACTAACACTTATGGAAGAAATTCTGAAATAAATGTTGTTTATTTATTTATTTACAAAGCAGATGTGAGTGGAAATGCCGAGAGGCGACGCCCTAGTAGGACATAGTGACCTTATTGGTGATATTCTTCAGAAAGTTCGGGTGCGTAGTACAGGCACGCGACGGGTTGTGCGTGTCTGACCATAGGGACAATAAAATTCTCGTAATTCAGTCTGATCTGTCTGAATCTCTCAAAAATACCTCGGGTGTCCACACATTTTTATCAAGTTTTTGACATTAGATTGTTGCCTAGATGTACTGCGACTACATTTTGAACGTTTTTATTTACGACAATTGGCCTTCAGATGTATGAACAAAACTTAAGCAAGACAAAAGGAGTGTAAGGATCGTAGTAGGTGGCGTTCTGTAGTTTCTGCCTCACGCCTGTTTCGCATAGGAAAAAGGCGTTCACAATGTGCGTACATTTTATAATTATAAATAACATCGATAATACTACCGTAATGTATACTACCATTACTACCGCATCACTAAACCATTAGACTTATTACATTATTGTTTATTTAGTAGGTGGTTTTTTTTTGTAAAAACATGACAATAAGCAAGTACTCGTGATAGAGAGCATTCAATATGTTTCAGTAACACACAAACTTATTTTGTTGAAGCCTTCCGTTATTTTCCGTCTGCATATTGAACCACTCGACCGGCCAACCGACTAGAATATTGGAAAACTTGTTGCTTTATTAATATAGGAAAGGCTACATCGATCCCCTCGTAGCCAGTTGATCTGTTGATAAAGCGGGGGCCCACCCCTATGCATCATCCAAGTACCGCCAACGATTGCAATGGTGGAGGTTCAAATACAGCGTTATCATTACCTTACCACAGAACCTTATCTAAAGTAAACCTATTATTTGACTAAATACTAGCTTTTGTACGCGTCTTCGTCCGCGTATATTTCGAAAACTATACCTCAGGAACTTATTACCGCGAAAAAAGTATCATAATGGCCCGAGGTATAAAATGTGTCACATAAAATTACAGCCCCTTCTTTCACCCCTTTACTCCCCTCGAGTTTCCTAATATCTCTCTGTATCTAATTTCATCTTCGTGGGTCCAGTAGTTTTTGAGGTTTCGTGATAAATCAGTGAGTAAATGAATGTATGAATGAGTGACCTTTCGTTTTAATATAAATATAGATTGATTAATGTAAAAATAATTAATACGTCTCAAAGTTTTAAGATAATCATTTATTTGCCCAAACATGAGTACAAAAGAGCGGCGATGCTAAAGATTACTATTTTGTTTTCTAACAAAATAGCAATCTTTAGCATCACCGCTCGTCGCATCGCAAAAGTACGTACAGCAGCCGGTCGTGAACTTGTGCTGTAACCGTAGGCCATACAATTATCTTACGAACATGGTTGCCATAAAGTGTACAATCTCACCATTGCATAGAATTCCCAGTTACTGCACATTTCGGAAAAAGCGTGCGTGTGATACGCACCCGCGTCCCAACCACTTGTTGACTTGTTGTTTATTTACTTTGTTCCGTAATTATTGCGTTTGGCCATGAGACCGCTTGGCGCCACCGCTGCTCCCCTCAGTCCTTACGCCTAAAGGCTCCCCCAAACAGGCGCGACGCCACTCTATTAGAACCAATTTCTCTGAAAACTTCATGAATGTTGATGTCGCAGGGTCGCGTCGCGCCGATGTGCAGTAGCCTTAACCTGTCCTTTTTGCTTGTGTGTGTGTGGGCGAGTGCGCATTGGAAACCTACAGTGCGATTATTCGGGCATGGACGTACGTACGCTCACTCGATTACTTGCTTGTAGCCTGTAGGTAAGAATTAAGGAACTGGTTTTACGGGAATTAAATGGTGTAAACATCTGTTGTTATTATTATTAGTGTAGAAAAAGTAATTTGGTTCCATTCTGACAATGGGATCCATGTGAAAACCATATAAGTCTTAAATTTGAGTATTTGCGCGACAAATGAACGAATAACGCGATTAGATTAGTGCGGGGTATCTACCAAAACTAAAAAGTTAAACATAAAAACTTTAAAAAAATTACAACCAACTTCCTTAATCGTACCCATCTTACACGATATCCTTTATCGTACCCCAGTAAAAAAAATCCTTAATATTAATTATAGAAAAAAATGATATTAGAAACCTCAATATCATTTTTGAAGACCTATCCATAGATACCGCATGGCTACACGTATGGGTTTGATGAAAAAAGCATTTTTGAGTTTCAGTTCTAAGTATGGGGAACCCCTAAATTTATTGTTTTTTTTTTTTTCAATTTATGTGTAAAATCTTAATGCGATTCACAGAATACATCTACTTACCAAGTTTCAACAGTATAGCTCTTATAGTTTCGGAAAAAAGTGGCTGTGACATACACGGACAGACAGACAGACATGACGAATCTATAAGGGTTCCGTTTTTTGCCATTCGGCAACGGAACCCTAAAAACCAGTGGAAAGTTGTAACGTATCATTACAAATGAAGATTTAAATAGATTTCAACCTTATCGTAGAAATACTTTACATATTGGATCCGTGTTTTGTTATAAATGTAGAAAATCAAAATCAAAAATCAAAAGTCATTTATTCAAACTAGGCTGAGAGTCAGCACTTTTTGAACGTCAAAGTCACATAAGACAGTCCCCCCAAAACGCCCGCCCTTCGACACTTCCTAGTGCTTTGGCTGGGAAGAAGAAGTGGCGGAACAAACTCCCCAGCAGCACTGCTGTCTGTTAAGTTAGAAGAACTTGATTCTATACAATATTGTATAAGTTATTAATATAATAAAACAAAACATACATTATTCGCCATATGTCAGCTAGCACACGCCATTATACCAACAAAACATTGAAAACTAAACTCAAGCTGAAATGAATAATTAAACAAAATCGTAAACAGAACTTAAAACCTTACTAAAGCCTCCAGGCATAAAGGGCGTGCCCGCTTACATATACAACGATGCAAATGATACATATACACAACAAATGAAATTAAAAGAACATAAAAATAAATTAACAAAAGCAGTTAAATAAAAAAATAAATAAAAAAACAATTATATGAACTACCCATATAAACTGTCAGTGTGTGAGTTACAGTAATTACAGAATGTAAAACAGTGTCATAGAAGAAAAAATAAATATTATCTACACAATTAAGTTAGCAACTAGTTTGATAAACTCTAAGACTGTCCTATGGAGCGAGACCAGCATGTTTCCAAGCGTTCTTATCTTGGATGTAGTCCTCTAATTTGTAATAAGCTCGTTTACAAAGTGTACTTTTAATATGACTTTTAAACCTCCTTTCATTTAATTGCAATATATCAGAAGGTATTTTGTTGTAACATTTAACACAGTACCCCATAAAAGATGTATGTACTTTTGCTAATCTGAAAAATGGTTGATCTATCTTGTCTTTATTTCTAGTATTAAAATTATGTCTATTGCTTATTTTAGACTGATAGTATATAGAGTTGCGCAACCGACTACGTGTACTCGCTGTGGTGATGGCGTTGAAAATGACAGTTACAGTAGTGATTTTGATGATCCGGACTTGCAAGTGTTTTGTCGCAATAGATCACGTCAAGAGTAGAGTTTCAAATCAAGAGTTAAACCAAAACATATTTACCGTTCTGTATGTGAATCTTAACAAAAACTTACTATTGTGCCTTTAGATGCTCGCCTTCAAGCATTTATTATTAATGAATAGAAAGTTCTTCAAGCATTTATTAAACGAAGAATTGTTATTATACACAACACTATACGGGATAAGTTTTTAACCAGTGCGCAAATTTTAACAAATTCAACTTAAACGAGTTATAATAACAATGCAATTTTTATTTTGATATATCTTAGTTCAAAAAAATTAAGTTATCGTTAACGAAAGGTGTATATTTTGAAACTGGTTTTTATGATAACTTGCGCCTGGCGCCGGCGCGGCGGTGAAGGTGAACGACCGAGTGTAGCTACTAGTACCTACCAGCTTTAAGATCGTTCAAAATTCTAAGAAGTTCGAAGTACCTACGCCGGCGCTCAGTTACTGATCTATTACTATTTCGATATCATATTACGAAATATTATATGTATGTAGGGGTATCCACAGTTTACTGATTTAAGGTCGAATAAAAATAAAAATAAAAGTATCGAAAAAATAATTGAAATGTGTTTTACTACTGATACTGAAACACCAAAAAAAAAAAATTTGCGAGCTGGTTAAAAATAAAACCTGTATAAACGCCTGTTTATATAGTTTTTGGTAAAAATTAGAGATGCGCCGAATGTTCGACCGAATATTCGTATTCGGTACATTCGTCATATTTTTTCATGTTCGTATTCGGCCGAATATTCGGTTGATTTGCCGAATAATTACCGAATATTAAAATTATTGTTAATTTAATAAAGAACATTTTATTAAACAGTAAGGTTAACTAATTACTAAATAAGTGTGGTTTATTCCGATAGCTGTACATAGTTTTTTGTAAATGAAAGAGACACTACTTTTTGTACCAATTCTTTATTGAAAAAATTAAAAAGATTAACTTTAACAACCAATTTAAATAAAATTGTAAAAAAAACTTCTGCTTTTTTACAAATGCTAAATTAAACTAAATTAAATTTCTATGAAATCAACAATGAACAAATATATCTTCCGTAACAAATACTAGTTCACAAATGAAAAAAAAAAAAATACAAAGAGGAAACTTTAAATCAACATTAGTAGGTAATTGAAGTTTTAATCAAATTAAGTTTTTTTGACGAATGACAATGTTAGCAAAATAAAATCTGATTCTCAGGATTACTATTATGTCTTTTAATAATCATATCGTAAAATTATCGCAGACGTGAACCGTATGATTCGGCCGAATATTCGGTTCGGTACATATTGGACCTAATATTCGGTCGAACATTCGTATTCGGTTGAATCTACATTCGGCGCATCTCTAGTAAAAATTGATATATTATGTAAATGCATGCACGTATCCGTAATAGATTTAATTTTTTTTAAGCTATATTCCACCAATTCGACCCTTTTGTAACTTTAACATGTAATAGCTAATTAATTAACAAATAAGATATTTTTTTTTGTTAGGTGGCACTTTAGGGATTGGTATAAAAAACCACCCCCATAAAATCTACAACAAAAAAAAATCTAAAACTTCTCGTTTTTTACAGTTTCTAATACTGAAAAATTCAAAAAAAAATATATTATATTAAGTTTATCAATAGGCATTTTGAATTTCATGAAGATGTCTTGAATAGGTACTGAGAAAAGAAAAAATTTCGTTAAGGGTTGTCACCCCCATTATTCCCTTAAGTACTATAGGGGTTAGGGGTGTGAGATTAAGTGTATGGCTATTTTATTAAATGAACAACAATAAAAACAAGGTAAGAACCTTTCATCAGACGCGAGTGCAGTTTTCATATGCTTAACCGGCTAGATCCTTTGAAAAGTACATGACCAAGATTTTTTTTATATTTTTGTAATAACTGTCACGACTTGGCCTATTGCCTGTTTTCGGCGTGACATCGATTTCTAGGAAACGTTGTATATTTACTGTTAGTATATATTCACTATTAGTATACATATATTTACGTAAATACATAGATGTCCCAAGCAGCATAATAAGTTAACAAGACGTAAAAAACTGAAGAAAAGGTAACGATAGGGCAAGCAGAAATGATGAATATTGTTCATTTGTTCGGTCCGCTCAAGGACTTCACTAAACATTTTCCACTTAAAATTATTTGAACACAAGTTCAGGCACTATGTAGGTATAAATGGAACAATCTGAATTATTGTAAGCGCGTCCCATGAATCTAGAAGGTTTACTAATTCCGTATATATTTCCACGACGCTCGAGTTGTTGACGGCTGCGTATGTATGAATAACTTAATCATTCACGGGGAACAACGTATTCGACAGGCGTGACGTGGCCGCGCCGCCGCCGCCGCCGACCAGTGTCCTATGAAATGCAGGTCAATTAATTCTTTTTTTTTAAGCGTTTGCATATTTTAGGTACCGATTTATGGGTTCACTGTTTTCGCTCATCGCTCTGTCTATATCAACAATCATAGTAGTAGCTAGTATAAAAGTATTTCCGTTTATAGGTGTGGAAGGAAATAATTGAGTGATAAACTACCTAATCGAAACAGCTACAGAAAAGTGCACCGACCATTGACATATTATATTACTGCGTACTACTATTTAAATCAATGGCACCGACTAATCGACTCTAAGAAGACTGTTAGAAGTGTCCAGTTATCAATGCCTGTATCTTGAATACTGAAAACGCGAGAAATACGCCCGCGTATTTTCACCGGTCAAACAAGCAACGTCTAAAGTTCTAGTTAAATGCATAACGAACTAGCTTCTACAACTGTTTTGTTTGTACTTGCACTGGGGTCGGCATAAACCTGTGGCTCGTATTCACTACAAAAGCTCTCATTAAACTTGGCGCGACAAGTTAACGAGTTTAATCGCCCGTTAACGAGCGCGCGGATCGCATGCCGGCTGCAGGATTAGCCCCATTCATAACAAGTCAATCCAGTCTGTTAACAAAGAACAAAACCGAGTTTGATTTCATTAGTCCTTATTGTTTCTGGGATTCGTTACTATCAATCGGTGCTTACATACCTAGGTCCTGTCACATTAGTTTCAGAAAAATGCTAGGTAACTTGTTATACCGTGTTTCATGTTTTTTCGTTGGTATTTTTTTTCCTATTACTCTTGCTATGATGCATGGGTTTTTTTTAAATTTATTTTTTTGGATGGAAAATCATCAAATGACTTCTCCCGCTCTGGGCGGAGCAGGAGAGCGTGTCAGACTTTTACTGACTAAAACCCACCCGTGTTCCTTCAGTTGCCCATGTGCCAGAGTCACGGTATCTCTTTCGAACAATCTCGCGACCCTGGCAGGCATCGGTCCTAGCAGACCCCTGCATTGCTGCTGACATCTCTTTAAGGCGCGCGTGGAACACTACGCGCCGTCGACCCGAGCCTGGTCCTTACCGGGCGGCGAGCTACCCATTGTTCGCCACCCGCAAGCTCGCGCCTACGGTGGCCGGGAGTCCGCTATCGACTCCCGACGCCCGGGGCGTCTCCTCCTGCGGCGGCTAGGGACGTGAGGGCGCAGAGACTGCCACTCCCTCACGCGCCCCGCCTCCTCCTTCGCGAGCATTACTGCTTCGCAGAAGGAGGTGACGGCTTCCCATGCCCTCTCGCTCCGTACCATGGCTCGCACCAGGGCCGGACGCGAGAGGTCGCCGCCGCCGATCGCCTCCACGAGGACACGGCGGTGCTCCGCCCAGGCAGGGCACACCTCCACCGTATGCTCCACCGTGTCCTCCAGACGATCCTCACAATGGAAACACCCGGATGATGGAAACACCCGGATGATGCATGGGTTGAGTGATCATTATGTCTAGAACGCGGCTCACTACCGAGATGACGACTGATAGGGTAGTATGGAAGAAGATATGTTGCCCTGACCTCAAATAACGGCCGGGAAATGAATAAATAACTCCTCGCTGCAACTGGACGTCTCGCTCGGCATTACAATTATAATCCGTATTTTCGTTCGTCCTGTCCTCGATGTCGCACGATCCCTAGTAGGTGCCTTGAACCCTGTATGGTACAAAAAGTTGTGTTTACTGCCTTCTGAATGTATTTTTTGCCAAAGTCTAACAGAGGACGTATGTCGGATTATCAATGCAGATCACATGCAGGTACTGAATATGAGCCCTCCCACACAAACATTGTGGTGAGTCACATAATACAAGTGTTACCATACATTGTAAGCTATTGTAATGAAACCACACATTATGGATATTCTGGAACATAGCGTGCCTACTCGGCGTGGCGCTGCGCATCCATAAAAGATTCCTGTATGAATACATTAGTAGGTCTTGTTGTGAGCGATAGCCTGTGGGACGCAGACGGCTCTCGGTGGACCTACTGGACCAAGTAGACGACACCCAGTTTCGGTTATTTATGAGAAAGACGAATAAGAACGCTTGTAAGTGCACTGATTGTAATATTATATTAAATTACGCAGAACTATTACTTTACTCATTTATGAACTATGTTTATTACTTTTAATAAGAAATCAATAAATTATATGTATTTGCGACGGTTATTTTCAATGAATTTCACATAAAAAATGGGGATTTATAAAAAGAAAACCTTTTAATTTACAAATCATTAAAGTAGGTTATATTCTGTTGATGTATTTAACTTGCAGAACTAAGTAAGGCTAGCGAAAGACACATAGTTCACTGGTTTTATACAAGGTGTAATGAAAATACTCAAAACCTCAGCCACCCCATAATATTCCAATAAATTGATATGTCAAATAATTATTTATTTATTAGATTATGAAGCGATACTTGGGATTTTTGGTATCCTCTTTGTCGTAGACAATATTATTGTATGTGAAGTCTGTATTGTAAAAAAACTGGCCAAGTGCGAGTCGGACTCGCGCACCGAGGGTTCCGCACAAACCTGCAGGAATTCACGGTTTATGCATAAGGTTTATGTTTATGAAATTAAATAAAAAAAAAAAAATTTTATATTTGAGTTGACTGAATGAAAGGTAAACTGTGGTTTACGATTTATGATGTATTAAAAAAAACTACTTACTAGATCTCGTTCAAACCAATTTTCGGTGGAAGTTTACATGGTAATGTACATCAATTTTTTTTAGTTTTATCATTTCCTTATTTTAGAAGTTACGGGGGGGGGGGGGGGGGGGACACATTTTACCACTTTGGAAGTGTCTCTCGCGCAAACTATTCAGTTTAGAAAAAAATGATATTAGAAACCTCAATATCATTTTTGAAGACCTATCCATAGATCCCCACACGTATGGTTTTGATGAAAAAAAATTTTTTTGAGTTTCAGTTCTATGTATGGGGAACCCCAAATATTATTGTTTTTTTTTTCTATTTTTGTGTGAAATTCTTAATGCGGTTTACAGAATACATCTTACCAAGTTTCAACAGCATAGCTCTTATAGTTTCGGAAAAAATGGCTGTGACATACTCGGACAGACAGACAGACATGACGAATCTATAAGGGTTCCGTTTTTAGGGTTCCGTTGCCAAATGGCAAAAAACGGAACCCTTATAGATTCGCCATGTCTGTCTGTCTGTCTGTCCGAGTATGTCGCAGCCACTTTTCTCCGAAACTATAAGAGCTGTGCTATTGAAACTTGGTAAGTAGATGTATTCAGTGAACCGCATTAAGATTTTCACATAAAAATAGAAAAAAAACAATAATATTTGGGGTTCCCCATACATAGAACTGAAACTCAAAATTTTTTTTTTCATCAAACCCTTACGTGTGGGGTATCTATGGATAGGTCTTCAAAAATGATATTGAGGTTTCTAATATCATTTTTTTTTAAAACAATAATATTTGGGGTTCCCCATGCATAGAACTGAAACACAAAAAGAAAATTTCATCAAACCCTTACGTGTGGGGTATCTATGGATAGGTCTTCAAAAATGAAATTGAGGTTTCTAATATCATTTTTTTCTAAACTGAATAGTTTGCGCGAGAGACACTTCCAAAGTGGTAAAATGTGTGTGTCCCCCCCCGTAACTTCTAAAATAAGGGAATGATAAAACTAAAAAAAATATATGATGTACATTACCATGAAAACTACCAACGAAAATTGGTTTGAACGAGATCTAGTTAGCAGTTTTTTTTTAATACGTCATAAATCGTAAACAATACACAACAATACGTACAATTTACCTTTCATTCAGTCAACACAAATATAAAAATTAAAAAAAAAACATTTAATTTCATAAACGATGATGACGAATGATGATGATGATGACCTGCAGGTTTGTACGGAACCCTCGGTGCGCGAGTCCGACTCGCACTTGGCCGGTTTTTTGCCATTTGGCAACGGAACTCTAAAAAGTGTGGTTGTTTTTACAGACACGAACACATTTCTAGATTAGATATCTCCTTATTTTTGCATCATCATCATCATCAGCCTATGTCCACAGTCCGCTGCTGGACATAAGCCTCTCCAATTGCACGCCATTTTTGCATTAAAAGACCTTATTTAAGTGTTTTTTTTTTTGCTTTATATATTATCACATTAGATGATACTTTATTCACATTACAATGTAGCCTATTAGCTAATAAGTCATTTAAATATAACCTAAACTGCTAAGTAACTATAAAACCAAGAAAAAGTTCAATAACGTCTTTCTTATTCACTGACAGTTAAGGGGATGACACTTCATTAACGTGTTCTTTATAAAAGTTTTACTGTCACTGCAGTTAGTGTTGACTTCCACTGCACTACACTAACTCAAAGGGTTTAATTCTTTTTAGTCTTCGCAGTAATTCAGTGTTGTCAAGTTGTTGAATCGCCTCGACATTCATTTAAATCAACAGAAGATCTTTGGGGAATGTCTGTCAAATTTTGTAGTTCTATTATTGAAACCATTGCACCCTATTTAGCTTTCATATTTAACACCAGTGTAGACCAAGGAGTCTTTCCGGATCTGATGAAACACAGCAAAGTAGTTCCTTTGTTTAAATCCGGTGATAGTAAAGAACCAAACAATTATAGGCCCGTGTCAGTTCTGCCAGTTCTCAGTAAGGTGTTTGAAAAATTAATGCTCAATCAAATGTTACGTCACTTTAATAAAAACTCCATCTTTCATGAACACCAGTTCGGTTTCACCAAAGGGCGTTGTACCACCGACGCTGGTGTTACCCTAATAAAGAACATTTTTAACGCCTGGGAAGAAGCGCAAGATGCCATTGGAATCTTTTGTGACCTTTCCAACGCGTTCGATTGCGTAAACCATGAGACACTTTTGCTGAAACTAGAGCACTATGGAATTAGAAATACAGCTCTTGACTTAATAAGATCATACCTGAAGGATAGAACGGTCAAAGTCCAAGTAAACGGCGTAAACTCATTGGGGTCTGACATGGCAATGGGCGTTCCTCAAGGCTCGATATTGGGTCCATTCTTCTTTTTAGTATACATTAATGATCTACCCCATCTACTTCCAAACCAACCGAAGATGGTGTTATTTGCAGATGACACATCATTGATATTTAAAATCGACAGACGGTCTCAAAATCTTGACGACGTCAATAACTGCATTCTTCAGGTCCAAGACTGGTTTACGGTAAATAATTTGGTACTTAATAAAAAAAAACCAAGTGCATTAGATTTCAATTGCCTAATGTCAGAGGTAGAGAATGTGACATCTTATTGAATGGGGAAAAACTGGAATTTATTGATCAAACGGTTTTCCTAGGAATCACGCTAGACAAGAAATTACAATGGGGACCTCATATAACATCTCTTGCGGGGCGGTTAAGCTCGGCCGCTTATGCTGTTAGAAAGATAAGACAGTTAACAGATGTAGAAACCGCGCGTTTGGTCTATTTTAGCTACTTCCACAGCATTATGTCGTATGGCATTTTACTGTGGGGTAGGGCTACTGACATTGAATCCATTTTTATTTTGCAAAAGCGAGCTGTCAGAGCCATTTATAATCTATGTCGCGGCGAATCCCTCAGGGAACTATTTAAAAGGATTAATATTATGACGGTACCTTGCCAATTCATTTACGAAAATATTATGTATGTAAGAAAAAATCTACATCTTTTTAATAAAATAAGCGATAGACATAATTTTAATACTAGAAATAAAGACAAGATAGATCAACCATTTTTCAGATTAGCAAAAGTACATACATCTTTTATGGGGTACTGTGTTAAATGTTACAACAAAATACCTTCTGATATATTGCAATTAAATGAAAGGAGGTTTAAAAGTCATATTAAAAGTACACTTTGTAAACGAGCTTATTACAAATTAGAGGACTACATTCAAGATAAGAACGCTTGGAAACATGCTGGTCTCGCTCCATAGGACAGTCTTAGAGTTTATCAAACTAGTTGCTAACTTAATTGTGTAGATAATATTTATTTTTTCTTCTATGACACTGTTTTACATTCTGTAATTACTGTAACTCACACACTGACAGTTTATATGGGTAGTTCATATAATTGTTTTTTTATTTTATTTTTATTTAACTGCTTTTGTTAATTTATTTTTATTTTCTTTTAATTTCATTTGTTGTGTCTATGTATCATTTGCATCGTTGTATATGTAAGCGGGCATGCCCTTTATGCCTGGAGGCTTTAGTAAGGTTTTAAGTTCTGTTTACGATTTTGTTTCATTATTCATTTCAGCTTGAGTTTAGTTTTCAATGTTTTGTTGGTATAATGGCGTGTGCTAGCTGACATATGGCGAATAATGTATGTTTTGTTTTATTATATTAATAACTTATACAATATTGTATAGAATCAAGTTCTTCTAACTTAACAGACAGCAGTGCTGCTGGGGAGTTTGTTCCGCCACTTCTTCTTCCCAGCCAAAGCACTAGGAAGTGTCAAAGGGCGGGCGTTTTGGAGGGACTGTCTTATGTGACTTTGACGTTCAAAAAGTGCTGACTCTCAGCCTAGTTTGAATAAATGACTTTTGATTTGATTTGATTTACGTGATTGATTTTCTTTTAAATTCGTTACGAAAAATAATAATAATAAAGTATTTATTTCACAAAGAACATAGCACTTTACACTGCATACATTGTTTGAAAAATAATTTTACATTATGCAAAAGATAGAGTCTACCGTTATATCTTTTATACTAGGACTAGCCTGTATCTCTAAAGGTAGGGTTCAGCCAGGTGGATTCCAAAAACAACTACCTAGTGAAGACAGTGACAATGATTGTATTGTAGTAACAGCTGTACAGAAAAGAAAAATAAAAATAAAATAATTTAACAAAACGAATCCTAAGTAACACAAATAGTGTGAAGACAGCAGACATGCAAGTGTATGTATGTGTAGGGGTGTGTAGGTGTGTGTGTGGCAGCAAGTGATTCCGTGAATATTATAATATATAATAAATGGATTTAAAATGCAATTATTATAAAAAATACTACTGCGGCACATCTCAGATGTTCAATAATAACAACAGAGGGTTGGAACACGGAACTGTATACAAATTAATAGCTTCTGCCCGCGACGTAGTCCGCTTCAAATTTTTGCTCCACTCATCCTTCCCGTCGCATCGAATTGCCTTCCAATTTTTGTCAATTTTTCGTTGCTGCTACACTCCTTTTTTCGTAGCGTAAAATTATATAGCCTATAGCTTTCCTCAATAAATAGGTTACCCATTACAAAAATAATTTTTCAATTCGGACCAGGAGTTCCTGAGATTACCGCGTTCAACCAAATAAACAAATAAACTCATCAGTCAGCTTTATAATAAAGGGTTTTTCAACAAGAACTTTGTTTTTCAATTGAGGCAATACCAACAGCATAACAGTTTTGAAATTTAGTGTTTTGACGTATTCGTAGTACATGCTTTGGCAATTGTTACAATGAATTCAATGTTGCTCGAAAGTCGCATCAAAATAATTAAAATCCACGATGAAAATGGCGGTTCTGTTAAAGTTACATTTCGTAAAATTCGTGATATTTACGGACAACATAATCGTCCTTCTGAGACCGCTATTAAGAATTTGGTCGCTAAATTTGAGTCGACAGGCTTGATACAAAATGTGCCACATATCACACAGCCAATTAAACGATCAATTAATTGCAAAGCAAATTTCCCGATCGCATTATTTAACGAAATTCAGCAGTTAAGTGGCCAGCCAGATCGTGTGATTTAACACCACTGGATTCTTTTTTGTGGGGCTATGTTAAGGGCAGAGTCTATACGGAGCCAATCGAATCGATTGCAGCCTTAAAACTCAAAATCCGTGATGTGATTAACGAAATAGACCCGCCATTTTGCCAAAAAGTGATTAAAAACTTTGATGAAAGAATCGACCTCTGTCAGCGTGCTCGTGGTGGATATTTGTCAGATATCATTTTGCATTCATAATTGCCAATCTTTTCCCTTCGTAATGCAATAAAAATTTGAATCATCTTCATCTAAATTCTTTGTTTTATTTTGTTTTAAAAAACAAAGTTCTTGTTGAAAAACCCTATATTAATATAGATACGTAATCGGCTTAATAAATCGCGAAAGTGCCCATACACATAAATAAAACCCCAATATTTTTTGCTCTCAAGACTATTTACACTTCATATTTTGACTTTGTATGCACAATAAATATCCTAAATTCCAAACACTGCCACATTTCACATGGAACTAAACGCAGCGGATAATAATCCTGTAGCGTGCAGAAGGACGCACATACGGAAAGTGAAACTATAAATAAGGTTTCTTTGTTTAACTACAGAGACAAAAAACTGCTCAAGTCTATGTATACGAGATTAAAAAAATATTTGCTAGGAAGAGACGTAGTAGTAGAAGTAGGGCAAAGCAGCAACTGATCTATCGTAACACTGATATTACGTCACAGGTCACAGGAACAAGCCGACTAGTGCAATATGACAGAGATTTTTCCCCTCATTAAGTTTGAAAGCTTCTCCAAGTTTTGGCCAATTTTATAAATGTTCACTAATCGGTTTATTGTTATATTATCTACTAATAGGAAACCGGCTTTTAGTATTTTGAATAGCTTTATGTAATTACATAAGTATATTTTGTTATTGTCCGCGGTGTATCTGTCGCAGGTAAATTGTCAAAGCCGTGATATTACAATTTCACTAGTAATATTATAATTTATCGGTAGATTGTCAATCGACTTCATTTGAACTTACAATTTAACGGCCTGGTTTTTGTGACATTGTAATGTCACGGGGACACTACAGTGATATTATAAAAAAAATAGGTATACCATGAATGAAGTTGGCAGTGGGAGACGTCGAGCGTCCTGATTGGTCAATTCTTTTTCATTTGCCATTTGAATTGGTAAACATTGGATCGTGTGTGCAATTTTCCGTCTAAAATTATTGTTTAAATCGTTTTTTTTTTTTAAAGATTTTTAAATTACATTTTTTCAGTATGTGTGACAGTGAACATTTGGAAGTGATTCAACCTTCAGATTCATTAATACCAAGTGATAAACAGTGTGAGATTGTGGCGCGAGAAGATTTTTACACAGAGCTACGAAAATATTACAGTGAGCAATCAGATACTACAAAATAAAAACCAGAATGGTGCATGAGCAGAATTTTGCAGGTAATAAATTCAATAGAAGAATACAAATCAGGAAAAACACAAAAGCTTGGGGCCGTTAGAGAGCAGAAATCTTTTAACAAAAGTCATAGACAAACGAAATGGACTTTATTGTGTGGGTACTTCAGCTGGCGTTATTAAAGATTGGCTGCCAAGAAAATGATATACAGTCCTCCCCAGGAGCGAAGTTAAATGATGATATCCCTGATAAAATCTTACCTTACTTAAGAAGTATATTATCTGATTCTTCACAATTCGGTGGACAGGGATTTAAAATGTGCTACTGCCGTAGATCTAACGTACAATGTAGAACCAACAGATGCGCATGTAAAAAAAAATGTCTTATGCAACTCCAAATGCCACAAAGCTGTATATTGCAAACATAAGTAGAATATTCTGGATTATAATTTTTATTTTATATTAGATTTAAAAAAAAATAGATTTTGTCATAATATTTCATACTACGTGACTTATTTATTACTTTATATGATACTAGTACAATAAAGTTTATAATTTTTTAAACGTGTCTATTTACTTATAACTCTATGATTGCAAAATTGATATTGGAATCGGACCAATCACAGACGGCCTCATAATCTAACGACCAGTGAAATGGAAGTAGATTTACAGTCTACCGTCAAATTATAATATCACTA
The DNA here is from genome assembly GCA_947507805.1 of Aporophyla nigra. Classification (NCBI taxonomy): domain Eukaryota; kingdom Metazoa; phylum Arthropoda; class Insecta; order Lepidoptera; family Noctuidae; genus Aporophyla; species Aporophyla nigra. The sequence goes on along the minus strand of OX382291.1, from coordinate 1,187,052 downwards.
GTGAAATTGTAATATCCCGGCTTTGACAATATACCTGCGACTTAGCCATCGCTGGACGGCGAGCTCGCCAGCTACTGAGCGGGGGGTCTGTTGCAGGTGACGGCGGCGCCAGCAGCCGCGGAGGCGGCGCGAGCTCATGACACGCTACCGACACATCAGGTACATGCTCTCCGCAGTGCCGTCCTTCCTCTAGGTTGCGTCATAGGCTGTCGCTTAGAGAATCGACGACCTGCCATTCATGTTGTCCCTACTTTGTGTACATTTCAGGATGTAGACGTTTCAACGTTAAGTTACTTGTTTCCATTATTTAGTCGTTGGGAGTTTTTAATTCGAATTAGGAAGTTAATATTTATATTAAGCGTGTGTCGAGTATTTGTTTAATTATTTTAATACGAAGGTCACGCGGGTGGTTCTTCTATTTACATACTCGCTACTAGTTTCTACTTATACATAATACCTCATTCTCATTAAAATACCTCTCATTAAGCTGTTTTTCACTAACTGATTTTATTCTGTCACCGTATATACTTGATTTGAACGTAAAAACTGGCTAAATATGTCTAGCTATGCGGTGGATGGCGACCTCTGATGACGGCTAATCTGTAATGCGCTTAAAAACGAACGTGTGTGTGTCTGTGAGGCTCGTGTGCGTGTTCTTTGTTTTGTTCGAACTCTCACCAATGTTTGCGTTGAGTTACTTAGTTATCATCGATTTCTGCATAGTTTATGGTTTCTATATGGGTGAATGCTCCCACATAGCGTCTTTACCCACGTGTGTACTAATAGCTGAACTGAATACATCCTATGTAAAAGAGAGTTATGAATCCTGAGTCTGGCGAGCGACCTGTTACCACTAGTAACCAGTCTAGTCGTGGCCACTAGTTAACAAGGTGACCAAGACACTCCAAGGCAAGAATACGGATTTAAACGAATCAATCTCATAACGGGCGAACTCGCTACATGGTACTCTAATAAGTATACCCACCAAGAGTCCGTTAGTGATGGTAACGTCTAGCGAAATATTAAAGTGATTTCGAATATGGGTCGTGGCCGCGGGGCCGCGGGGCCGCGGGGCTAGAAAAGGAAGCGTAAAATCCGCGACTCGTGCTCAAATAGTTCCGTAACTATATGGTACAGCACGCGTAGCATGACCACGGTAGAAATGGGTTTTATCGACGGAAGAATAGACAAAATTACAGATTGTAGAAAGATTAAAGACAGAATTAAAGATTGTAGAAAGATTTGTACCGTTTTATGCGGGCGTAGCATGACAATTCTATCTCTATTCTCCCAAGAATAGACAAAACCCATTTCTACGGTGGTCATGCTACGCGTGCAGGAGTAGTATGCCTGAGCATATGAGAGGGATACTGGGTACCGGTCGTGTTAGTATTGTGATATAATAATAATAATAATAATAACCCCGCAGGGCAGCATGTGGCGTGCTGTTGGGCAGTAGCGACCCCACGGACCCTATCTCCCGGGAGAATTCTTGTTCCTCATCTCTGGCTTGCCTTTATTGGCCGGCTGGAGTGAACGCTGAAGAGGTTCAGAGCTCCCACCTCATTCTTGCCTTTATTGGCCGGCTTGAGTGGAGATTCGCAAGAGCAAACGTGCTCGGGGAAAGGAAGTATTCCAGTAAGTGCTCGTAGGGATCTTGACCATCTTCCGGGCTCTGGGATTGTTCTGAAAGCCGTGGAATACCTCTCCACTTCTCAAGCACCTCAGGAAGTGTTGCCCCCTTGTCGCTGCGTCACTATGTGCCAGCGACGGTTTCCGGGGGCCCATTATTGAGTGTGCAAGTCACCCCCTGCCATTTAATCCGTGTACATTCAAAACATTGATGCGGCAGGGGCCATAGGCCTTCCATAGTTCTTGGTAACCAGTCTATTTTAGCCAGCCAAATACATAGTCCAGCATCTTGGTTTCCATATCCTGCAATAGTCCAACACCAACCGGAGGTTGTCCTTGGGTGCACTTGCACAGTGCATACGGGGATAATCGTCGGTTAGTGCCTCACTTCATCTAAATTTTCTAAGGGGCCTCTGCGAGTTGGCTTCGGCCCCTCGTAAGCCTTCCAAAAGACCGGGATCCTAGGATCCCGAGATATATTAAAATAATAATAATAATAATAAATAGAGCACTGGTGGCGGCTTTGGATTCGCAGTTGTCAAATTATTTTGATGACTGCGAAGATCTCACCGATACTCATTCGATTCTGTACTGCGCGGCTGTAGCGGCATGTCGTGTAGCTCGCGTCAAATTCCCTAATGACTCTAGAGTTACACGACCGAAACCAGCCGTACCAGCTTGACAGTGCAGAATTGAACGTCGTATTGGTGAGGCCAGAGCCCTCATCGGGAAACTAATTTGCTTCAGGGAGGGCAACACTCGCCCTAGAGTGATGCGCTTTGTGAGGCGGGCGTTCTCGGGGACTGATATCAGCCCTCAGGACTATATGTCCCGTGTCACAGAGCGCATAGACTTCCTGAAGCAGAAAGTATATGCATGGGCAAACCGTATTCGTAGGTATAAGCGGCGAGTGGACCGATATACCCAGAACCGCACCTTCCAGAGTGATGAAAGGTGGGTTTATAGGGCTTGGGAGCGACCGGTCCAAGGTGTGGCGGACACGCACCTGCCGGATAATGATGCCATGTGTTCGTTTTGGTGCAGTATCTGGTCGGTGCCTGTCAGTCACACCGAAGGGGATTGGGCTCGAGAAGTCGAGCGAGCTTGCGATCCAATACCAGAAATGGGGGCTATTACCATCTGCCCCCAAGATGTAGCTCGTGCAGTCCGTCCATTATCCAACTGGAAGTCTCCAGGGCCGGACGGGCTGCACAACTTCTGGATCAAATGGTTTATTGGATCGCATGCTCGCTTGGCGACTCAGTACCAGACTGCTTTGGAGTCTGGTTCGCTACCCCAGTTTCTAACAACAGGAATTACCCACCTGCTCCACAAATCAGGTAGTACCGCGGAACCCAAAAATTATAGGCCGATCACATGTTTACCGACGGTCTATAAAGTTCTTACATCCATTTTGAGAGCTAAAATTTACGATCATATTGACACCAACTCCATCATGTCTGTCTCTCAAAATGGATGTAGAAACGGGTCTCGCGGTACTAAGGAGCTGCTCCTCATTGATATGGCCATCAGCCAACAGGTTCGTCGTTCCCAAAAGGATCTGTCGACATGTTGGATAGATTATAAGAAGGCCTATGACTCGGTGCCACATACATGGCTCATGAGGGTGCTGGAGTTGTATAAAGTCGATGCAACTCTGCGCACCTTCCTGATTTCATGTATGGGGCAGTGGAGAACGGTCCTTCGCTATCCAGGATGTCGAAATATCCAAAGGAACAGCGAACCGATAAGGATCGAGCGAGGCATATTTCAGGGTGATAGTTTGAGTCCGCTTTGGTTCTGCTTAGCCATGAATCCTCTAAGCACACTGCTGGAGGACTCAGGCATAGGCTATCGGATGAGGAGAGGTGGTCAGGTTATATCCCACCTCTTTTACATGGATGACCTAAAACTCTTTGCTCCCAACAATTTTCAACTGATGGAACTACTGAAAGTAACTGAAACCTTCAGTAGCGCCATCAGGATGGAATTTGGTGTAGACAAATGTGCGGTCATGCATGTAAAACGAGGGAAGATTGTGGAATCCGTGGGAACCCAACTCTCGGATTCCATAAACTTCCGAACCCTCTCCGCATCCGAAACCTATAAGTATTTGGGTATGTCGGAAGCGTTGGGCGTCAATGTTACTGACATGAAGCAATCGTTGAAGGAGCGCTTCTTCGGCCGCCTGAAGAAAGTATTTAATAGTCTTCTATCAGGCGGAAACAAGGTGCGCGCCTTCAACGGTTGGGTCATGCCGGTTTTGATGTACTCTTTCGGCATACTCAAATGGACTCAAACCGAGCTGGACGCCTTGGATAGGAGGGTCCGTTCGCTGCTGACTGCATATCGAATGCATCACCCACGGTCATCGGTCATGAGGCTGTATATCCCGCGAAAGTGTGGAGGTCGAGGCTTCTTAAACGCTAAGACTCTCCACAATCGCGAGATATGCAGTCTTAGGGAATATTTCCTAGAAACCAACGTGGGGATGCATCGAGATGTGGTCGCGGTTGACAAGGGCCTCACCCCGCTCTCCTTGGCAAACGAGAACTGGCGCAAACCTGTAATACTTGACACTAATGAACGCATGGAAGTATGGCAGAGTAAGGAGCTCCACGGACGCTTTTTCCGGGCCCTACATGGACCCGATGTAGATATAATGGCGTCCGTAGCCTGGCTGCGTTTCGGTGACCTCTTTGGGGAAACCGAAGGTTTTATCTGTGCAATTATGGACGAAGTTATGATGACGAACAATTACCGGAGATTTATTGTGAAAGATGGCACGGTTGACATCTGTCGGGCATGCCACCGTCCAGGGGAATCCATTAGGCACATAATCTCTGGGTGTTCTCGTCTAGCTAACGAAGAATACTTGCATAGGCATAACCTAGTAGCCAGGATTATCCATCAGCAAATTGCTCTTAAATACAACCTTGTGAAATCGGAAGTGCCGTACTACAGGTATGTGCCCGACCCAGTTCTCGAAAATGGAAATATCACATTGTACTGGGATCGATCCATCATCACTGACAGGACTATTGTCGCTAATAAGCCTGATATAGTGGTGGTGGATCGAGTAGAGCGGCGCACAATGATTGTTGACATAACGGTCCCACATGACGAGAACCTCGTGAAAGCTGAGAAAGATAAACAGATCAAGTATCTTGACTTGGCTCGCGAGGTTGTCGACATGTGGGATGTGGATTCAGCGATCATTGTGCCGATAGTCGTCACTGCCAATGGCTTGATAGCCAAGAGCCTCGACCAACACCTAAGGAGGCTCTCGTTAGGCAGCTGGATCAAGGGCTTGATTCAGAAATCGGTACTTCTGGACACGGCTCGCATCGTCAGGAGGTTCCTTTCTCTGGAGCCCTGACCGCCGGTAGCTTGGACCCTGTTCCCGATACCGGTGGGCTACTATTTTTTTATATTTTTAAATGTTTCTATAATTTTTGTATCCTAATATTTAAAAATGTAAATAATATGTTAAAATAAGTGAAATAAAAGAATAATAATAATCACCTGGTTGTATCCATTTATCTCACGTAACTCAATAGAGTACTTGAAGACCAAACGACTTGCATCGTAAGTTTTTTTTTTTAATTTAAAGGTTTTCTGCATAAGTCATCAAAGTAACTCCTATTGCTCTAGGAATGGACCAAAAAAAACTTAACCTTTCCGAAATGCTCACATTCTCGAACTGGCAGTTAAGTTTTCAGATTCGCTAGCACAAACTAATTTCCATCGGAACTAATAAGATGTATGTTGGTCGATGCTGCATTGAAAAACAATGCATCAATGAAAAGAATATTTAAAAAAAACTGGTTTAGGGAAATGTTGGTAGTTTCACTAGATTGTTTTAATAATACATATCGTCGGTTCCTACGTCCATAAAGACATGTCAAAAATGCCATTTTTTTGGGCACAATTGCATTTAGATTTTCCATATGCACATACCTGTATATATTTTTTTTTAAATATTACTTATTTAATGCCATTTACGAATCGTATATGAGAACAATGATAACATGTCTGACATGCTTTTATTTTAACATCAGCTCAGAAAGAGTCACCTAACAGTTTTTCCAAGAAAATATAAAAACAGAAAATGTGTGTTAAATACCATTATAAAGTTCCGAAAGCTAATAAAACATTATAGATTTTTTTTTAAATTGTACATAGAATTATTTCTAGAGCGGTTTGAACATAAATAACGCTCTTCTGTAAACCTCTGCTTTTGACACGCCTTTATGTAAGTAGGGACCGTCGATATATATGTTTTGTTAAACGTAATGCTTTATGCGCGTCAGTACGAGCATCCACTCGGTTTTCTAAAGGCGTAGGCGCCCCAGATCAAGGTTTAGCAAAACCATGAACTTTGTTCTTCCAGGCCCGCACACATATGTATATATTACGTAGTAGGATCGGGAGTGCCGAGCGGTATGTCGTCAGGGTTTGGAATTCCCATTTTATTGGGATAAACAAGACGTATAAACAATTACAGGGGTTTTATAACACTATTAATCACACTATATAAAAAGAAACATAATGAAATGGTAACAGATGATAAAGTAGGTTAAAAGGTATAGTAACAATACAGTTCAACGAACAAACCCTGAAGGTAACAGTTCGTATAGAGGCCTATGCCACCCAAATACAAAGTGTATCTGTCGCTATCGCGTATTTTCATTCTGTACAAGGCCAAAACGCAACCATAGTAATCTGGTCGCGTATATTTTGTAATGCATTTTTTAAACTTGTGATTACAATGTATACACGAATTATGCGTACTATTTGTATATAGTTTGTAACGTAGACGCGCACGTGCATCTTTCCAATTTATACAATACCAGAATGCACCATAGGAATTTGGTAGGACTTCTGATTACCGGGCTTCGATTTAAGGGGTGTTACGGGAGGAGGGGGGAGGTGTAGAGCCTCTCCTGTGAAGGTAAAGTTTCGAACCCCCCCCCCCATTTTTGAGAAATATGTTTGTTAATATTCTAACCTAATTTTCGAATTTTCGTGTACCGATATCGATTTAAAGGCCGGAAGAGGTGTGGGGTTGACGACTAAAATGAAGGGGAAGTAGCAACGCTCGACAGGACACTTCGCTGACAGGGCTCGTCAGCCGAATAGCGTAGGAGGTCGCAGTTTTAACCTAACCTAACCTAAACTAATAATAATAATAACTTTATTCACAAAAAATACAGAAACACATAATGGACAATACAATTCATTGCAAGTTGCAAAATCTGTACAAAATAATATTTTATTATATTTATATTATATATAACCCTGTCACCTAAACTAGGATAGCCTGTATTTTAGGAGACAGTGTTCGGCCAATTGATTGTTTAAAAATGATTTATTACAACAAATGAACGGTGTTGATGTTATTAAGTGTCTGTAATTTTGTTATGTGTAGTGAAGTGCAAATTAAATGAGATTAAATGTAATGTCGTGTTACATACACGTTTGTGTTTATGATTGGAGAGTGTAAGTGCCTAATATAAAACTCCCCAAACCATGTCGTTTCTGTCACTCGCCGGCCGCTCGTCTATACCTACAGGTTTAGTTTGTGCGAGTGCAAGCTCTTTTGTAGGACAATTTCCCGCCTTAAAATCCACGACAACTCTATCCGATGGCGCGCGGAAGTACGCCACGTTTTTAGGGTACCTTTGCCAAAGGGCAAAAAATGGAACCCTTACAGATTCGTCATGTCTGTCTGTCTGTCTGTCCGTCCATGTATGTCACAACCACTTTTTTCTGAAACTATAAGAGCTATGCTGTTGAAACTTGGTAATTAGATGTATTCTGTGAACCGCATTAAGATTTTCACAAAAAAAATAGAAAAAAAAACAATAAATTTTGGGGTTCCCCATACTTAGAACTGAAACTCAAAAATGTTTTTTTCATCAAACCTATACGTGTGGGGTATCTATGGATAGGTCTTCAAAAATAATATTGAGGTTTCTAATAACATTTTTTTCTAAACTGAATGGTTTGCGCGAGAGGCACTTCCAAAGTGGTAAAGTGTGTGCCCCCCCCGTAACTTCTAAAATAAGAGAATGATAAAACTAAAAAAAATATATGATGTACGTTACAATGTAACCTTCCACCGAAAATTGGTTTGAACGAGATCTAGTAAGTAGTTTTTTTTTAATACGTCACAAATCGTAAACCGCAATTTACCTTTCATTCAGTCAACTCAAATATAAAAATTAAAAAAAAAACATTTAATTTCATAAATATAAAACTTATGCATAAACCGTGAATACCTACAGGTTTGTACGGAACCCTCGGTGCGCGAGTCCGACTCGCACTTGGCCGGTTATACTTGATACAAAACACTAAAGTATGCTAAATCTAATAAGACTTACATTATAAAGTAATCAAATAATACAAGAATAATTGTCGTAAATAAACAATGGTGAATTCACAACGTAAATCGTTTTAAAATTAAAGTAACATGTCATTTGTTGTTTTGAACAAAACTATTGGTTACAGGTATCGCAATAAGTAGCCAAAAATCAATTAGTGCGTACACCCAGTACTCAATAAATTGTGTTCTGATTTATACGACAATATCTGATTGAAACGTCACCAAAATTAATGATAATAAGAACAATTCATAACAAATTATGCGGACTACCCACAATTTGTAATTGATAACCAACTCCGACATATATTAGGTCTTTACCTATGAAATTGCCGTTCTGCAGTATTGGCCATTTCAAATCAAAATAATTTTTGTTTGTCTAAGAATTCTAATTTCAAATTAATTTTATTTTAAAAACATGGAATTTTTTTTCCAAAAGTAGTCATTTGTTTATTGATTAGTGTTACATTTTCATCGCATTTCAATCTTTTTCGTCATCATGGATACGTTAAAAATTCGAGTAATTATGGAATATGAGTACCGTCGTGGCAGCAACGCGGCACAAGCGGCACGCAACATCAACGACGTTTACGGAGCTAACACTACAAACCAACGCACCACCTGTTATTGGTTTGCTCGCTTCCGTTCTGGAAATTTCGACCTGAAAAATGAACCTCGCGGTCGTCCGAAGACTGGTCGACAATGACGAATTAAAGGTGATTGTGGAAGCTGATGATACACAATCTACGGCTGAATTAGCAGCAGCTTTCGACGTTAGCGTCAAAACAATATTGGTCCATTTGCGTCAAATTGGCAAGGTAAAAAAGCTTGACAAATGGGTGCCCCACGAACTCAATGATCGCCAGCGCGAAGTACGCGTCGAGACGTGCCTTGCACTGCTCAACAGACACACAAATGAAGGAATTTTGAACCGCATTGTTACCTGCGATGAAAAATGGATTCTGTTTGATAACCGCAAGAGCTCAGCAAGTTGGTTGGATCCTGGTTCAGCACCTAAACAATGCCCTAAACGAAAACTTACCCCTAGAAAAGTGATGGTCACTGTTTGGTGGTCTAGCGCCGGTGTGATTCATCACAGCTTCTTACCAAACGGGGTGAGCATTACTGCAGATGTGTACTGTGAAGAACTGAACTCAATGATGGAGAAGCTAGCACATCTCCAACCAGCATTGGTCAATCGCTCGTCTCCGCTGCTCCTGCACGACAACGCGCGACCTCATACTGCACAGCAGACGGTCTCCAAGTTGCAAGAACTGGGGTTGGAAGTTCTCCGTCATCCGCCCTACTCACCAGACCTTGCGCCTACAGACTACTACTTTTTCCAGAATTTGGATAACTTCTTGGCGGGAAAAAAATTCAATACCCGAGAGGCAGTACAAAATGCCTTTGAAAAATTTGTTGCCTCCCGCCCAGCTGATTTTTTTAAGAAGGGTAACAATAAACTGCCACTGCGTTGGCAAAGATGCATTGATTGCATGGGTGATTATTTCGATTAATACAAATAAAAAATACATGAAAAAAATTCGTTTAATTTTTTTCATACAAAACGGCATTTTCATAGGTAAAGACCTATTATACAGGATGTAAGGGTAAACACCGTTGTCACTTAACCCATGGGTAGTTTGACTTAAATATAAAATAATAGAATAAGTCACAAAAAATAAAAAATAAAAATTCCTAAAAAGGTTTAGGACGGACATTATCCGACACCGCCCGCAAATTCATGGATATGCGCATGAGTGACGTAATCACTACAACGATCGCCGGCCGTCCTGCCACCCACACAACACATAAATACACATTACCTGTGGTGTAACTTTCCCTTCATAGTTTTCCTGGCTTAGGACAGGCACAAATACCTACCTTAGGTTTTGCGTGACGAGTCTAAATGTAAATTTGATTCGAAATGGCTTTGGATTTTAAATGATTTGAATACATTTTTTTATTATCTTCGTCCGTAGACAAAATGGAAATGTTATCGAGGTTTAAGTCACTGCGAAAATACCATCCGTGGTATCATGGTATGCGATCGTTATCATTTAGTTCTCTTGTGGGCCAGCACAGTGAACTGACCGTAGGTACGTAGCCTTTGTGTCGCCGCCAACTTCGTTTCACGGTTTGGCACAGGTTGTCCAGGGAACAATTCTGCGTACATCCTACGCGCCCCGTTCAGATTATCGCAATGGCGTAAAGCCGAACCATTTCGGTCCACTGTTCATTTGTGTAAGACATTGTAACACAATTTACGCGCGAGAAATGAGCGACGACGCTACGACGCACAGTGGGTCGAAACTATGATTTTAGTGACTTAGGGCTCAACTTTGCTTTTTCACTTTTTTTTTTTATGCGGATGGGTAGAGCTCATTAACCTCAATAATAATTGTTCTGATGTATTTTTTCCTAAACTTTATACTTTGGGTAGAAAAATGTGTTTTGTTATTTTTTTGTATGGAGCGGCTCAAATAAACTTAAATTCCTGCTAAGTAGCGTGTGATCCCGCGTTGAAACTTTATTTTTCATATACCTTGTCTGGTCTATTATCATTTGATGCTATAAACAAATGCATAAAGTTGCAACTCTGCCAAATAAATGGATCGAAAAAAATGAAAAAATACATAGAATAAAAAGCTTCATTTTTTACTTTCGTAAGTTATTTTAAGTTAAATTTGATATGGAATAGTAAGTAAAAGCACGTAATAATACACATAATTACTTAGCAACTAACAACAATACATTTAAAAGGTCCCTAATTAGCTTAAATTTACTAATACTACATATATTAGTAAATTTAAGCTAATTAGGGACCTTTATTTAAAAATGTGGATATGAAATCAATTAATTTCTATTTGTGTGTTTAATTACTGTAATTAGCTTAACCTTTTACCTTATAAAAAAACAATGTTTTTCACTTTTAGTCATTACTGTAATATTAATTAGGATAATTAGTTAATGAGGGTAGTAGAAAAATTAGTAAACATTGTTTGTCACTGGATTCTGGAAGTAAAAAATGACCATAATTTATTATATACTAACTAGTGTTCGTTTATTCGTACTACTACTAACATCTCGTGATTCTGATCGTCCCTTTTTCGTTATAATGGATAATTTAGTTAACAATTTAGATTTATTTATGATTTTAAGAGAGCAGGTCAAGTCACTGTCGGATAGTCAAAAATTCTTTCAATTCCTACAACATAAAATAAACGTGACCGAAGAGAACAGTGTTGAGCTCCAAAAATTCTGTACGCGCTTTTGTTCAAATATAAGTGCAAGATGGGAACGAAGTAGTCGCACGTTAGCACAGTTTGTAAGAAAAAATGGTGATTGGTTGGAACGTGCAATAAACTGGCCCGAAGGAATGATACCTGAAGCTGTGAACACTGAACAGGAAAGGCTCGAGATTTGTAATACTGAAGATGTCGAAAATCTACCACCATCTACTACAGAAGCTTCGACATCTACATTTACACCTCGAAAACCTTTCGAGGAATTGTGCTCCAGGCAAAAACGAAGACGCGTTGATCAAATTAACCAATCGCTTTCGTTATCCCCGGATGAACTTAAAGCTACTACAATTGCTAGTTTAAGAAACACCGGAAATGAGGATGTAGGAAAAATTATGAACCATTTACTAAATCACCCCGAAGATCTAGAAAAAGTTAAAGAGTGTTTAAGTACAAGTAAACCGAAAAGTAGTACATATTCACCCGATAAGGCACTGTCTTTATTAGTTTCACTTAAACTAAGTAAGTGGCAGTATATAAGCCTAAGAGAAGCAGCAAGTGAAAATAGGTCTGATTTATACCCTTCTTATTATAAAATAAAACAAGCGAAGGCAAAATGTTATCCAGGGAAAGAAGACATAATTATAACTGAAGAAGGAGCTGCTATTAAACTGCAAGCTTTACTCAACTTGACGGTATCTAGGCTTTTAGAAGTGATTACTTTAGATTTGGATTCGCCAACTGAGTTACTGCTAATAAGCAAATGGGGTTTTGATGGAGCCTCAGGTCAAAGTAATTATAAACAAAAGACTGAAGCAGAGTTTGATGACTCAACTATCTTCATGGCCAGTCTAGTTCCTATAAGGCTTCAACAATGTGATGGAACAATTGTTTGGGAAAACGATCGACCCTCATCAACTTTCTATTGCCGTCCGATAATGTTCAAATTTACCAAAGAAACGCAGTCAACAGTGGTAACTATAAAAGCTAGCATAACCGAAGAAATAGAAAGACTTCAGCCAATCAAGTTCAATCAAGTTGAAGTTAAGCATCAATTGCACTTGACGATGATAGACGGCAAAATATCGTCATATTTGTCAGACACATCTTCAGCTGTCTGTGATATCTGCAAAGCAAAACCGTCAGAGATGAACAATTTAGAGTCACTTGCTCAAAAAGAGAACAACGAAGAAGTGTTCCAGTATGGAATGTCATCTTTACACATGCCTGGATAAGAAGCATGGAGTGCTTACTTCATATCGGTAAATATAATTTTATTAGTTCATAATTTTTTTCACGTTATATAGTTACTTGTGAGATTTTTATTTAAGTGATATTTCTTTTTGTTTGCAGCTTATCGTTTGGACTTCAAAAAATGGAGTTGCAGGGGCGATGACAAAGAAAAAATGTCACTCAGAAAGAGCGCTATACAGCAAGCGTTTAAGAAAGAATGCGGTTTACTTATTGACGTAGTCAAGCAAGGAGTAGGCACAACCAATGATGGCAATACTGCCAGAAGATTTTTTAGGGATGCAGAAACAACAGCTCGCATAACAGGAATAGATAAAGATTTAATAGAAAGGTTTCATGTGATTCTTCAGACGGTTGCATCTGGAGAGAGCGTGGATCTTTCTAAGTTTTCCGAATTTTGTAGAGATACTGCACAATTGTACGTTCACTTATATCCCTGGTATTATATGCCTTCCAGTATACATAAATTGTTAGTACATGGGAGTGATATAATTAAGCACTTTGGTGCCATACCTATAGGTAAACTGTCGGAAGAGGCAGCGGAAGCTCGTAATAAAGATTTCCGGAAATATAGAGAGAGTCATTCTAGAAAGGTAAGTAGAACGGCGACAAATGAGGATATTATACACAATCTTCTTTTGTCTTCTGATCCAAAGATCACAAGTCTAAGACCTCGAATGGTGAAACAAAATATAATGGTTCTCTCTCCAAAAGTCAAAGAGCTTCTGCTAATTTTTCCCACAGAATCCGATATAGATTTTATTGATGTAGATAATTTACAAGATAGTCATAGCGATAGTGAATAAGATTTTTTGGTAGTTTGTAAGTTTCTTGTTTTTTTTATTAGTTTATAAATGTCAAACTCATAATTGAAAGGAAATAGTAATGTTTGATGTTGTTTATAGTTAGTTTTTAGTTTGCTTGTGTTAGTTGTAGTAATGTTAGTTTACCTTTACTAATTTGTATTATTATGTACCTATCTTTACTTACTATTCAGTATTAAATCTAACTTAAAATAACATTTCATAAACATGTTAAAGTCATTAAAACAAAGAAATTGAAATTCATAGATCCCTAATTAGCTTAAATTTACTACTACTACATATATTAGTAAATTTAAGCTAATTAGGGACCTTTTAAATGTATTATGATTAGTGTGATTAGCTTTAAATTTACTAATACTACATATATTAGTAAATTTAAGCTAATTAGGGACCTTTTAAATGTATTATGATTAGTGTGATTAGCTTTAAATTTACTAATACTACATATATTAGTAAATTTGAGCTAATTAGGGACCTTTTAAATGTATTATGATTAGTGTGATTAGCTTAAATTTACAAATTTACTAATACTACATATATTAGTAAATTTAAGCTAATTAGGGACCTTTTAAATGTATTGTTGTTAGTTGTTAAGTAACTATGTGTATTATTACGTGCTTTTACTTACTATTCCATATCAAATTTAACTTAAAAGAACTTACGAAAGTAAAAAATGTAGCTTTTTATTCGATATATTTTTTCATTTTTTTCGATCCATTTATTTGGCAGAGTTGCAACTTTATGCACACGTTAATAGCATCAAATGATAATAGACTAGACAAGGTATATGAAAAATAAAGTTTCAACGCGGGATCACACGCTACTTAGCAGGAATTTAAGGTTATTTGATCCGCTCCATACAAAAAAATAACAAAACACATTTTTCTACCCAAAGTATAAAGTTTAGGAAAAAATACATCAGAACAATTATTGTTGAGGTTAATGAGTTCTATCCATCCACATGAAGAAAAAAGTAAAAAAGCAAAGTTGAGCCCTAAGTCACTAAAATCATAGTTTCGACCCACTGTGCGACGCGGCGCGGGCGTTACGTGCGCTCGCTACCGAGACTGACAGCTGCCTGGGGTCGTGAACCGCGACCCGTGCGTCGGCGTCGGGCAACGCGGGCGGCGTGGTTCCCGAAGTTTGTTGCCCTCGCGCCTAGGGTGAAATATTCTTGTGGAAAAATACAGATTTTCTTTAAAAAAAAAAGGTTGTTTTTTTTCATTGGTTTTACGTTCTATTAACGAAACCAAATCACTGGTTTCAAGGATAACGGTTGTGTATCAATGTATCATAGCTATATGTTTATGTATTATAGCTATATGTATATGTATCATAGCTATATATACATATAATTTATATATACAGGATAATTTTTTATCCAGTGCGCAAACTGTAACCATGAATTCAGCATATCATTCTAGACCCCCCAGCACAAAAAATTTTCGTCGGTTATACAAAAAAAACTCTGCTGTTTCATAGAAAAATCCAATAACTACGGGGTCAAAATGTATGGAAAAGCAGATTTTTTTCTTGTATAACCGACGAAAATTTTCTACGCTGGGGGTCTAGAATGATATGCTGAATTCATGGTTACAATTTATGCACTGGATAAAAACTTATCCTGTATATGTAACATTTTGCATCGTTGTGTATGTAAGCGGGCACGCCCTTTATGCCTGGAGGCTCTTATTTAGGTTTTAAGTTCTATTTACAATTTTATTATTTCAGCTTGAGTTTAGTTTTCAATGATTTGTTGGTATATTGGCGTGTGCTAGCTGACATATGGCGAATAATTTATACTTACATAATACTGTATAAAATCTAGTTATTCTAACTTAACAGACAGCAGTGCTGCTGGTGAGTTTGTTGCGCCACTTTTTCTTCCCAGCTAAAGCACTAGGAAGTGGTCAAGGGCGGGCGTTTTCGGGGACTGTCTTTAAATGTAACTTTGACGTTCAAAAACAGCTGACTCTCAGCCTAGTTTGAATAAATGACTTTTGATTTTTGATTATGAGCTACATGAATCTGCGAATTCCCTGAAAATATGGATTCGATGACACAGAATCTAGGAAACTAGGCCATCCTGATATAGGTCATGTGCCGTGGCAGCCCAATTTCGTTACGTCATTTCACTACCAGGATAAAATTTCTACCTCATCATAAATAATACGTCAAAATTACGTTGTGGTTGTCATTGTTAAATTATTTTTGTTTAACCTTTGATTATGTTGGTCTATCCAAATAAAACGGACAAAACGGAAACAATAAACTTGAAGGACTCAAGTTTCTTTCAAGTTCAACTAAGTCTTTCAGTGAAGTTAATGAATTTTACTTTCGGATATTTATGCATAGGCATGGATCTCGACATTTGAGTAAAAAAGACTAAGTTTTCTTTACCGAGAGAACGTATGCTTTGCGTTCTAGGTTATTTAATCGATTGCAATCGCTTGAGATAGATCGTATACCAAAAATGTTCTTAGTGAAATCTGATTAACCACTAAGTTTGACTAGTTCTTTAAATTCATATCTGCGGTTGTTAATCACCCCTTTTTACTTTGTTATATCGGTGGGGATTTTTTTAAAATCAATATTGATTGTTCATTTTCAAGTGGCGGTAAAATTTCCTTCTTTATGCTACAGTATTTACAGAACTGATCAGAAGTGAACATGCCCCTTCTATGACGTAAATACAATATACCTCGATTTCAAGGTGTTAACTGAAACAAAATCCATCTAGAAAAAACAGTTAGCTTGCTGAATACGTTAAAAATGTTGGTGTTGAAAACCAAATTTTTTATTGGTAAAACAATTTACCTAACCTTTTGAGTTTATTTTCTTCGAAATGTAAGCCCATCCTTGTGCGTATTTCCATTCTGTACAAGGCTAGAACGCAAGGGTGTGAAACTAGTCACGAATAGATTGGAAATCACTTTTTACCCGACTTCAAAAAAAGGAGGAGGTTATCAATTCGACTGTATTTTTTTATGTTTGTTACCGTATAACTTTTGACTGGGTGAAGCGATTTTGATGATTCTTTTTTTATTTGAAAGCTGTTGCTTCCCGAATGGTTCAATTTGGTTCCATTCGGACAATGGGATCCATGTGAAAACCATATATAAGTCTTTTATTTGCATTATTTGCGCGACAAATGAACGAATAACGCGATTAGAAGTGCGGGGTATGTATCTACCATAACTAAAAAGTAAAAAATAAAAACTTTTTTTGTAAAAAGTTTTTATTAATCGAGGTCTTCCAATTTATACAAGAGTAGTACTCAAATACTCGTGTATACTTTGTAGTGGCCAAAGTAACTAAATTGTTCCATAATATACAGTGCTAGTCCGCATGCAAACTAATCCTGTATAGACGAGCGGCCGGCGAGTGCCAGAAACGACATGGTTTGGGGAGGTTAGGTTAGGTTAAAACTGTGACCTCCTATGGAAACGCCTTGATTCTGTTGACGAGCCCTGTTAGCGAAGTGTCCTGTCGAGCGTTGCTACTTCCTCTTCATTTTATTCGTCAACCCCGCCCCACCTCTTCCGGGTTTTAAATCGATGTAGATACACGAAAATTCAAAAGTTAGGTTAGAATATTTAAAAAAAACTCAAAAAGGGGGGTTTCGAAACTTTTCCTTCACAGGAAGGGCTCTACACCTCACCGTAGAGCCTCACCTCACCACTCCTTCCCCTCTACCACCCCTTAAATCGAAGCCCGGCAATCAGAAGTCCTACCAAATACCTATGGTGGCATTATGGCCTTGTGTAAATTGGAAAGATGCACGTGCGCGTCTACGTTACAAACTATATACAAGTAGTACGCAAAATTTGTGTATACATTGTAATCACAAATTTAAATTTTGCATTACAAAGTATACGCGAGCAGATTCCTATGGTTGCGTTTTGGCCATGTACAGAATGGAAATACGCCACCCTTGTACTGAAGAAGTACGTAAAGCAAACGATTGTAATAGCATTAATATTACTACGTAAGTGTGGGTCTTCGTGAGTTGCGGAGTTAACGACAAGGATAACCTGCTCCATATTTCCCTGTACACTCGTAGGTGTTGAATTATTTATTTGATTGTTTATGTACACAGTAAAATACATAGACATAAGACATATAATTTCTGAGTACAAAGGTACTGCTTATTTCCTTAGAAATTTCTTCCAGCAGAAAAGAGTAAAGAACAAGAAATAAATGCAGACAAGTGTGTGAGAACAAAAGGGGACGAATTTGATTTCGTCGATTTTCTTGAAATAAAATATTAAATAGCACTTCGGCCGCGACTTCATCCGCGTGACTCTAGAATAATGTAGCTACCCATAGCTGAAAGAATATAACACCGTTTAAGTAGTTTTTGACTTCATCCTTTACAAACAATTTTACAAACAGTCCAATCTTTTCTGTTTATGGTATTGTATTTAATATAACTAGATATAATAAACAAAAAAACCCATTTAAGTAAATATATAATACTAAGGGTTGTTTTTCAAATAGGTAACTTTTATCTGATGAATAAATATTGCGGTTTGACAGCTCTTGTATAGAAAATATGACTGTCAGATTTATTCTTCCGATAAAAGTTATCTGTCTATTGAAAAATCAGCCTTAAAATAAATAAAAGGCAATGCTCTTTTACTCGATATTTGAATTAAAAATTGTTTTTAAATCTCGAATACTAGGCAATTTCTGCCTAGTATTCGAGATTTAAGAACAATTTTCGAGTTTTTGAGTTCCACAATCTTATAGCATGAACAGAATCGGAATGAGAATAACTTAGTTTGTTTTATGAAGATGAGATTTAAGGAAGAACCCTAACATTTTAGAATGTATCTTGTATGTTCGCAAAAACTTAGGCCTTTTCAAACTAAAAAGCGATTTCTATATTCACACACGATTTCAGTAGTCACAAAAATAAAGGGATATTAAAAAAAAAAGTTTTGGGTGATTTTCAACAAGCTGAACTCCGAGGAAAATGATCGCACAGCAAAAAATAAAAAAGCAAATTGTAGCTCCAACTATCTAGTTTTCAGATACGGCCATGAATTTTTTCATGTTTAGGTCTGAAGAAATACCAAGGAAATTAAAAAAAAAAACTTTTTTTTTTCTCGTCTTAAAAAAGGTCTACGGGCTTCAAAATTTTTTTTTCTGTTGTTCCACTCAAAAGCTCTTTTAGAAAATTTAATGCCTTTTAATTTGACGTATCCAGAATGTCTGGAACTCTGGACGATGATTTGCCGCGGAGTTATCGTCAGTCAAGGCAAAAAAGGACTTTTTAACTTTGACAATCGATAACTCTGAAAATAATGGTCGTATAGGAAATCGAAGCAGGGTTTTGGAAACTACACAACATTCTCTATAAGATACCGTAAATGGCTTTCGCCGATTTTTTTTTTTTTTTGAGTTGAAAGCTTTGATTGAAAAAAAGCCTAAAATTCGCATAAAATTGGTGACCAAATGACGATGTACATGTTTTATTTAAGATTTTTGATGTGAAACATCTATAGGCGAGGGGTATACCGAAATTTTGGACTGGCGAGCGTGGCGACGCACAGTGGGCCATACTGAAAATTAGTTGACTTGGGCAACAAAGTTCCCATATCGATTCTATTTTTTTCTGATGTGAAAATTAACATATAATTAATACGTTATTTTTGATTATACCATATTTATTTCCTTTCGTAAATTATGATTTATAAATATTATCTTTACAAAATATTTTTTTTTGCCTTGCGTCGCATGTTCGCTTGGTTAAGTTACACTTCTCAAGGTCAGTCTTTGGGTGGGTGACCATTTAGCTTTTGTTTTAATAATAATAAGAAAATAATAAAACATTTATTTTCAGGTAACAAAGACCCATAGACAAATACCTTACAAACTAACATACAAAGTATTAGTTGATTTGTCTTGTGTCGCAGGTTCGCTAGGTTAAGCTACACTTCTCAAGGTCAGCCTTTGGATGGTTGACCATTTGGCTTTTGTTTTGCTTTGTGTCGCAGGTTTGCTAGGTTAAGCTACACTTCTCAAGGTCAGCCTATGGATGGGTAACCATTTATTTTTTGTTTTGCCTTGTGTCGCAGGTTCTTCAGGTTAAGCTGTACTTCGCGAGGTCAGCCTTTGGATGGGTGACCATTTAGTTTTTATTTTGCCATGTGTCGCAGATTCGCTAGGTTAAGCTACACTCCCCAAAGTCAGCCTTTAGATGGGTGATTTTTTTTTCTTTGAACCTCGTAGTTGGTTTGCTAGATTCAGCTACACTTCTCTAGGTCAGCCCTTGGATGGGTGACCATTTAGTTTTTGTTTTGCCTTGTGTCGCAGGTTTGCTAGGTTAAGCTACACTTCTCAAGGTCAGCCTTTGGATGGGTGACCATGTAGTTTTTGTTTTGCTTTGTGTCGCAGGTTCGCTAGGTAATATTCACACAGCATTTACAGGACCGATTTTAACAGATCCGATGCTACTGGACTTTCGTTCTTCAGTGTATCGCCTACTTTCTACGAGGATGGACGTTCTCGTGTTATATTGGTACTATCGTCGTCTGCGTCGGAGGAAGCCCCGGCGTTATTGGATACATCAATTTTAAAGCAAAGATTTTATTTCTGTTGTGTGTGGGATTTTTTACTGGATCCGGAATACATACTATCATGTGTGTGAACTGGCTAATACAACTACATACGCTTATAATATATAAGTTTAAACGGACCTGTAAAACGGATTCCTGCGTATTTTGTCGAATCGGTATTTTTTACTGGATCCGGAATACTGTATTCTGTGTGAACTCGCTCATACAACTACAGACGCAAATAACATATACGTTTAAACGGACCTGTAAAACGGACGTTCTATGTGTACGCACTTGTCTCCCATACCTAAATTTGAAACCATTGTAAAAGCCAATTATTCTTAAAAGAGTAACCGTGGAGTTTCTTGCCAGCGCTTCTCCATAGGAATCAAGAATTTCGCCCTGCCTCTGCGCCTGCCTAGGTAAGAAGACGGGTTTTGTAAGATGTTTAACACGAGACAAAGAATCCGAGTGTTCTTGCGAAGGGGGATCAGGAGCCACTTGTGTGCCTTGTGAAAATGGGAAACATGGTCATACTTTCGCAGACCAAAAACAAAGCGAATGCACACAGTTTTGTAAACGTTCAAGCTTGTTTAATACCTCCTTAGTAGCATCTAAGAAGCGGACGTCGGTATAATCGATCAAAGTGTCTGTGCCAAAGAAATTTTTGTCTTAAAGGGCAGGTGACTTTCAAGACCTTGCAGCGAATGCAACGACAAATGAAATGAAATGACAAATGTACTTTTCGACTGACCTCATTGACCTGAGCACGCCACGAAAGATTGGAGGCGAGAAGGAATAGAACACCATTGATATGAAAAAGCATCAGAGATGCAATATCAGCCGCATTACGAACGTATCTGCTGCCAATCATGGCCTGGGATTTGTTTCCGTTAACTTGCAAACCAAAAAAACTGCGACCAAGCGCTGATTATGGCACACGAATAACTTATCCTGACAATAAGAAAAACAACAAGCACTATCACTTAACTTTAGTTTATAGAACTTTACAAATGTGGGCCGCACTCTAGTTTTTCGTCTTAGTCTTGTCTAATATGGCTGTCTGTTATTTTGTTAAATTTTATTTCTTTTATTAAATATCATAAGCACACATGTTCAGAGGTAGACTTAATGCCATGTGACTTAATGACCGAATGAGAAATGGAACCTTTATAAGATCACTAGTGCCGTCGCAGCTAATTCGCTCCGACTCTAATTAACCATTTGTGTTGAAATTTGGTTAATATATGAGTTTCTGTAACCTTTGGACGTGTAATTTTTAATATGAGGGCACTTTTTGACTCATCAGTGTACAATTTCAAAAAATAAAATATAACAAAAATTGCATTGTCAAGTCTATAACCATTTATAACTATCGAGCTTGTGTGTATGCGGTACTAGAGTGGGGTAGAAAGACTCAACATGCTCTTGAGAATTTGTGCGTCAATGGCAGGCAGTATGTTGCAATGTAACCTCTATAGTGTGTAGTTACTAATGTTCCCACCGCTCTAAATCCAACTTCTTCGAGATTTCCAGTTTGGGAGTTAATTATAAACCATCCTTTGTATGCGAGCGATGGGAGCGTTCACTTTTCTTTGCCACGTATGATAAAAGCTGGCCGATAAAGTTGAGACTTTTAATAATTGTAACCTGCGATATGTTTTGCGTTGTGGGAGACAATGATAGCGTAGTCGGCGGGGGGCGGCCTGCGCGTGACAGGGCGGTACTGTGCACAGTCTGTATCAAGTGCGTGCGCTACTTGTTTACCGATGCCTACCACGAGTCTCGTGGCTATAACGTGAGAATACAACTAGATTTGAGACTCAAAAGGCTAACTTTCAGACATTCCTCCTGGGACTACCACATTCCACAAAATAATCTAGCTAGTAGAAGAGCTTTGCTGCTCTCCAGCCGAGCGAGCTATTACTTACTCGAAATCATCCTTCCAAATTCGTTTGTCTTTGAAATTCGATTCGTTGTCATAGGTATATGTATAATATTTATTTTGTAAAACTGTTATAACAAACTTTTCGAGTTTTGATTCACGTGTTCTATTTAAAAGTCTAATCTCCTATTCGACTACCAAAAAAAAACTGGCCAAGTGCGAGTCGGACTCGCGCACCGAGGGTTCCGTACAAACCTTGTTGGTATTCACGGTTTATGCATAAGGTTTATGTTTTTGAAAATAAATGTTTTTTTTTTTAATTTTTATATTTGGGTTGATTGAATGAAAGGTAAATTGCGGTTTACGATTTATGACGTATAAAAAAAACTACTTACTAGATCTCATTCAAACAAATTTTCGGTGGAAGTTTACATGGTAATGTACATCATATATTTTTTTTAGTTTTATCATTCTCTTATTTTAGAAGTTACAGGGGGGGGGGGACACTTTACCACTTTGGAAGTGTCTCTCGCGCAAACCATTCAGTTTAGAAAAAAGTGATATTATAAACCTCAATATCATTTTTAAAGACCTATCCATAGATACCCCACACGTATAGGTTTGATGAAAAAAACATTTTTGAGTTTCAGTTCTAAGTATGGCGAACCCCAAAATTTATTGTATTTTTTCTATTTTTGTGTGAGAATCTTAATGCGGTTCACAGAATACATCTACTTACCAAGTTTCAACAGCATAGCTCTTATAGTTTCGGAAAAAAGTGGCTGTGACATACGGACGGACAGACAGACAGACAGACATGACGAATCTATAAGGGTTCCGCTTTTTGCCAACGGAACCCTAAAAAGCAACACGGAAACAAACTCAAAGAATACATAAGCCTTTTTGTAAATTGCAATAATTTTGAATAAATATAAATATGAACATGGACGGACTATGAAAGTCCTCGTCCTCAATAATGCAAATAACACGGCGCGTCGTTGCCTATTTCGGTACAAAATGCCAATTCTAATTGCAGCAGAGAGGACACCTGCGTAGTAACTACTCGAACGTTACTCTCACTCAATACAGAATACATTTCTAATTCCCCGTGGTGAGAATTTAAGAAACTATCCACATTGGGGGTCCTAGCTGCGTGAGGCCGAGCCGACGCGACGGTCCTCTCTGAGTCACGGGGAGGGGGAGGGAGTGAGGTGGTGTCACCCACAGTCGCAACAGGTATTTTGTTTATGTTAGCTGCTGGCGAGAGTTACACAAAATTTTGAACAATCTGTGTCATTATGTGCTTAATAGCGCGTGATCCATGCTTACTTGTATCTGTCGCAAACTTGTCATCAAATGGATGGTAAAACCTTTTGTGCTAAGTTAGTAGCTTAGCTTGTGGTTGTATACCTAGTTGCCTGGCAATCAAGCATTCACATTTATCTAAACATGAAGAAAGCCATCGTCTGGCTTGATTCTCATGTGCTACTATTTCAGGCAAGACCAGTTCATGATCGTTGAGAAAAAATATCAAAGTTTAATCATGAAAGTTGGTAAAATTATGAGATGTTTGCATAGGGTGTACTAAGTTATTTGTTATTTGCCAGACTAGACGGTTGCTCAAACATCGACTAACACCGGATGTTGAACTATTTAAGGCTCGTTCAGACTAGCGCGACGCGACGGTCGCCCGCGAATCGGCGATTTATATCCGTAGAACAATTTCTATGAAAATGCGCGCGACACTTCACACAGGGGCGACCTGTCGCGCCGCGACACGGTCGCGCCGCGTCGTGTAGCGCGACAGCTTATTAGTACATTTTGTACGGCGTCGCGGCGGCGAAATCGCCGCGAATTCGCTGCGACGCGGCGACGCCATACAAAATGTACTAAAAGCTGTCGCGCCGCTACAAGGACGTCGCGCGCAAATCGCGGGCGATTCGCGCACGAGTGGTCGTGCCAGTGTGAAAGGTGTTGCGTCGCGATATATCGCAGAATCGCCTCCGCGACAGGTCGCGCGACATGTCGCGCCTGTCTGTACGAGCCTTTAGGATCACTCACGCGGCGGCGGGCGGCTCGCGGCGCTGCGGTGTGCCCCTCGCCGAGTTGTTTCAACTTCTACAAGTAATGTTAGGCCGGTATTGTACGTAAACATCGAAGATATTGCGCTCATCGTTGTTGTGCTTTTGTTTTGGAACCACGACTTTACGAGATCTATATATTAATACCATTCATTTTAATCCATTTAAACGCAACAAAAAAAACAACCCTGGCTTGTTTTACGTTGTATATCATAACTCTGTACATACGAGTATGTATATTCTTCAAATAATACCTACGGTTTGCTAACTTACATAATACGAATAACAGTCAACGATGGTCGCGGTTCGTAGCAGCTACGTAGGCTAGCGTTGAAACTACGTAGACGCTTCATAGTTGCTACGTAGGCCAGCGTAGAAGCGGCGTACACCTGTGTGTCATGTCGCGCGAACGATAAAGTTGAATCTGACCTTTATGCTGAACGTCACTATTGTGTTCTCCTGGGGCGACCCTACCAACATTTACGGCCACATCTAAATTTTCATTTTTTGTTAGTACAACTTCTTTTACACCGCAACGTTGTCTTATCGCATAATTACTCAGCCTATCATTCACAGTCACACCATCACATATGATTCGCAAGGAACGCATCTCCACAGCAATTATTCTACTTTCATGCTTCTTTTGCCACAAAATTCACTTACAAAATCGTAGGTAGCACGCAGCACACTATTGTGAATAGCCATTCGAGCCTTTTCAGACATCAACTGGTTGGTGACAGTCATATTGTAGAGCACCATTTACTATATCTCCCGTATTTACTCTCCTTTCCACATCTGTATCAGTCTCACATTTATTTTCACATCAAACACTGATACTGTCTCTTCTCTTTTAAGCACCTTCGTTGTAATCATTTTTATATTCATCCCCTTCATCTTATATGTTTTATCCATTACAGTCACCGTGACTTGCAACTGTTGTGCTGACGTTGCAAGTAGAACTTGATCATCTGCGTAGAGAAAGCTTTAGACTTCTTTCAAAATCTATCAGACAACTCAACTAACAAGTTGAACAGCCACGGTGACGCTATACAACCCTGTTTAACACCTCTCGAGATGCAGTACCAGTTCGTGTATGCCCCATTTATCTTAACAGAAGCACTGGAATCCTTGTATAAAGATTTCAGTTACCGTAACCAAGCGCCAGTGCTTGTACGAAGCGCCAGTCCATACCATATATGGATAGTGTTGACTAGTTCTTTCCTCCACACAGACTCATAGGCCTTACGGTGACCGAAAGTACAGTAGACTTTCTATTGTTTTACCATATGTTCTTAAGTTATGCACCTTAGGCAGAAGATCTGATCCATACAGCCCATTCCCTCTCGGAACCCTGCCTGCATATCCCATATTTTCTCAACTGTCACTCCTATCACTCTATTTATTAAAACCTACGCATATAGTTTGCCAACAACACTCAAAAGACATCTGCTGCGGTAGTTTTTACACTCCTGCTGGTGCTATATAATTGTAAAAATAAAAATTGTTGGCCTTTGTGGCCATCCATCCCATGTCCATTTTGCTTAAAATATGTTAAAAAACAATATCAATTACGCTTGTACTCGTATTCGTACAAAACAATCACAAACGATGAGTGGTTTCAATACGCAGCTCAATACAATACAATTTATATTGAAATATCAAACCGTGTAGGTAAATATCGGGTCCTCACAGCATGCAGTGATGGGAAATGTTTCGAGAGGAAATCTGTCGATGAAAACTAAAATAATACAATTCTGTCGGACACAGGCGTCGCAATGCCGGGGGAGCCGGTGTCCAGTGTCGGTGTCGTGTGTCCGCCTAGATTGCGTCGGTGTCGGACATTTGGTGTCGCGATGATTAGTACCGGTTTCCAGTTACACTTCTGACCGCTCGCGCCGATAATGTGAAATTTTCCGCGATTTAGGTTGCTAATCTAATTCTCTATTTTCCTCTTGTAACCCGTTTCTTATGATACGTCAGTATTTCGTTGACTGGTACTGTAAATGTTGCAGCTTTCCACAAATTTCTCTTCAATGTTGTGGGCACTTTGTACAAAAAGGCATTGAAAATAAAATGTATTGTCGTCTTACCAAGAGGTGTCGTATCACTCTAGCTTGGAAGTCAGATTAGTAATAGTAGCTCCATGTAAAATACTTTTATTCAGCTGCACCCTGTTAGACTTGGAACGACCGCGACAAAGTTGAAGGCGAGACATGATGAGTACTTCAGGTACTTAAAGTTTTAAGCAATAAAAACTTTTTTGCAAAAAAAAACAACCGACTTCCTTAAAAACACTACAAAGTGAAAAATAACTTTAATTTCGGTAGTCGGTGTCTTACGATCTGTATTTATGGTTTTTTTTGCCACCGACTTCCGAAATTAAAGTTATTTTTCACTTTGTAGTGTTTTTAAGGAAGTCGGTTGTTTTTTTTTGCAAAAAAGTTTTTATTTTTAAATTTTTAGTTGTGGTATTCACCCTGCACTAATTCCAAACAAACAATGCATATTTATGCGATAGCAGAAATTGCGGTTGATTTCCTGTCATTTTTTAAAGAGTTCCGGTGTCTGTCTCCCGAACTCATCATCAGATCTATATGAAAATTATATGGGACCATTTCGGAGTAAACCCCTTTCGAACAAAAAAAGAATTTTGCAAATCCGTCTATATATGACGGAGTTATGGCCGAACATACATAAAAAAAAAAAAAAAAAAAAAAAAAAAACATATAAACATCCGAATTGATAACCTCCTCCTTTTTGAAGTCGGTTAAAAATAGCACAAATGTTAATACGTGTGGTGTGTGTATCGACTTATAGTATTACAGTGGGAATAAGTTCAAGTGTAGGATCATCGGTGTGACTTCATCGACATGATTTGTGATTGGGGTCAGGGATTGATTACTGCTTAGGTTTGCACATTTTTTTTGATGTTAGCTTTTGAGATTCTATGTAGTTTGTAGCCAGCTACGCATGCCGCGGTCCGTGGATGGATGGCCATCTTTACATACCAAGACCCCTTCATGCCTCGGACAGCACGTCAAGCCGTTGGCTCCGGCTGTCAGTCGTGGATCTTTGACAGTTGTTACGGTTCGTCAGAACCCCGAAAGTCTGACTACCGATCTTACCAAAGGGTATCGGAATACACAACTGAGTTCTGGAGGTCAGATAGGCTGTTGCTCCATGTAAAATTTAATTGCATCCGGTTTGACTGGAAGCCGAACCCAAAATAGTTGGGAAAGGCTAGACAGTTGATAAGCTTTTGTGATTCTATTGTATCATAAAATGCGGATACCTTACCGTTAGTCAGTCTTCAAGTTTATTCAATTCAAATGCTGCGGCGATTTTGTAGGGAACTAAATGATCCAACTTACGCGCCACAATTAGTGAGACATTTAACTGGGCATGACATACTTTCAACTGCTATGCTCTTGCAAGTCAACATATATCATAATGACATAATACACGGATGTATGATACTCACATTTACAAAGTGAAAAAAATGTTCCTAAATTATACAAAACTATAGTTTTGTTGAATAGCTGGTCTTAGCCGCCCTGCAAGTGATGTCAAGTGAGGATCCTACTGTAGCTTTTAGTAAAGCATGATACCAGAAAAAAAAATGACGAATTCTAGTATCTCCTTATTCAATGCAATTCTACACTTACAACTACTACCATCCGGTAACAGGAATTTTGTCCAATATATTGTATTTACAGTAAACCAATTATGTACCTTAAGCATAACGCTATTTACATCGTCAAGCTCGTAAGTTTACTTTTAAAAATCAGTGATGTATCTTGAGTAGAGATGGGCAATGTGTTTCTACCCGGCAGGAAAATAAGGAAAAAACCACCAACCAAACATTTTAGGCATAAATTTATAACTGCCCAATAAATGCCCAATAGCAGGGCAAAAAAATATGGGGTCGTTAAAAGTGATTTAATTTAGTTTTTCATGTAAAATAGTACTTAATAAAGAAATAAAAGAAGAAATTTTAATGATTGATCTCATTTTTATTATAAAATAATAACATTAATTTACTTTTCCATGTGAAAATTAATGGATCTCTGGATGACTGATGATACTCTTGCTTTGGTTGAGAAAGGACGGTATATGAAGGCGAAAGGAGTAGACATCCGGGCTATAAATGGTATGTCTGCCCAAATTCAGACTGTATGCCGTAAAGACCAAAACGCCTACTATCAGAGAATATGTCAGGAAATAGAAGTACACTCGGGCCGCTGTGAATCGCGAGACCTCTACCAGAAGATCCGTTCCCTAACCAAATTACTGACATCTAAAGCTTAGGCAATTGAAGACAACAATGGTGTCATCGTGACAGAACTTGACCAAATTTCTGAGACTTGAGAATTACTGTCAAGCTTTATTCCACGATCCCCAATCACAAAATTACCCTACAATCGTGCCCAATAAACTGGAACCAAACATACTGAAGTCGGAAGTTAGAGCAGCAATTAAGCACCAGAAGAACGGCAAAGTTACAGATAGAGATGCAGTTCCCATTGAGACTATAAAAGCCTTAGGAGAACAGGGAGTTGATATCTTCTTCGAAATATGTAACGAGGTATGGAGGACTGGAATTTGGCCTACTGATTGGACCCATACAGTCTTTACACCGTTGCATAAAAAGGGCTCCACTAAGATATGTAGCAATTACCGCCTTATTGCACTCATCTCACACGCTAGCAAAATACTGCTTCATTTCTTAACGAACGTCTAAAGGCTTACTTGTCCAAAGAGATTGCGCTGGAACAAGCTGGATTCGCATTACTTTGGAGGACTGGACAGACGGTGTCTCAATCGGTGGCTACAGAATTGCAAATCTGCGTTACGCTGATGACACCACGCTGCCGCAAGTCATCTAGAAAACCTACTTCGTAGAATAGAGAGCGTGAGCATCGCATTCGGACGAAGTGATGATCGTAGACCGCGGAAACAAAAACTCGCCTGAAGTCTCTAAAATTGCAAACTTCGACGTGGTCCAGTCCTATATTTATCTTGGAGCGTTAATCTCGAACGGAGGTGGGTGCACTGACGAAATTATGCGACGTATGGCAATAACTAAATCATCAATGAACACTCTGAAAAAGGTCTGGAGGAACAGAGATCTAACAAAACCCATCAAGGTCCGGCTTGTTCAAACACTGGTTTTCCCTATTTTCCTATACGCGGCTGAGACGTGGACGGTTCGCGACATTGCGAAACAAAAGATAGACGCTCTGGAAATGTGGTGCTGGAGAAAAATGCTTGGGGTGTCGTGGAACGAGTTTCGTACCAACACCTCGATACGCCAAGAGCTCAATATCAAAAAGCGTCTATCTGATCTGGTCCAAACGCGCATACTAAAATACTTCGGACACGTCTCGAGGCGTGACGGTGACTCTTTAGAACGCCTTGTCATGCAGGGTAGAGTGGAGGGCACTAGACCACGTGGACAGTCACCCATGAGATAGACTCACCAAATAAAATCCGCAGTGGGCGATCCATTATATAAGTGCACCCACAATTCCAAAAATCGCATTAGATGGCGAGAAATCGTGAGGTGAATCACATCAGCCTCTAGTCAACAAATTTCATGAGGACCACGACCGCTCTGACAAGAGTGTTACGAAGAAGAAGAAACTCAACAAATTAAGTCACCTTTCAAAGCTAATATCAATTTCGTAAATTAATTTTGAAACAAAAATTATATGCCCCGACAAATGCCCAAGGACAGAAATTTATGGGCACTTATTAGGAATTTTCCCAATTTGCCAAAAATGCCCGGGCATTTGCCCATCTCTAATCTTGAGCGAAAAATATCATTTTTGTGATCGGTTTTCAGTTAGTGAGATAAATAATTTACATATTCTAAAAAAGGAACGGACCCAACATTGAGCCCAGCGGTACACCCAATGAATTAACATCGTTTATTTGAACCTCGCTGCAACCTCGGGATTACCCAGTCCGTATTGTTTAAGTTTCAACGTCAGTGTTTTGTGATTCAAGCAATCAAATGCTTCGCAAAAGATGCCTAATGCATTTTGTGCCTCTTCCCATGCGTTTAAGATGTGTTTAAACAAACCATACTATCAATCATGTAGAATTTTATTACGATTGAAATTATAGAACATTTGATTTATCATTAACTTTTCAAACACCTTGCTGAAAACTAGCCAAACCTATACGGGTATATAATATTAGTGTATTTGCTATACCTTCTTCATTAAATCCGAATATATGCCTTGATATAAACATAAATTAGATATTACAGCTAAATAGGGTGAATTGTCGTTGTAGACATGCCCTAAATATCTTCAGTGATTTTGTGCTTAAATGCCATTACAACGACCACATGGTGTTTATGTTCAAATTTAAATTCTACAGGACAGGCTGAAACATTCGCTCCAAACAAATCAAAAGTGATGGCGGGGAATTGAAAGTTTCTGTAGTTTTAATTGATTTTTGATTGATTGAACTGATATTTTTATAAGTTATGGAGTAACTAGCAACATACCATAAATGTTTTCGTTTTAATATACAATACTTATTTACTGGTAAACTTATTTAAAGTACGCGCTTTTATTGGTCTAGTTTGTATCTGCATTTTTTGTATTGGTGTGTTGGACTCAAAAGTAACAGTTTGAGCGCTGTGATCAGAACGGTCTATGTTTAGCAGAGGACTTCTTTCTGCTGAAGTGATGATGATCAAACCGGAGATAATCTACAAAAGTGTCATATAGATAATCGCAGCAATAAACAAAACATTATCAATCTATGTAGTAGGAGCCGTAGTTATTCGCACTGGTTCCGAAAAAACACATTTGACAGTATTAACGATGGCAAGAGGCATGGTTAATAATCGAATTCTATCACAAATGTGCCAAAATATTAATATTAAAGTCACCACAAGTTATTACTATCACCACAAATAGCTGATCTGTGAGGGTTCGATGAATACACCCGAGTAATCTCCGTAATTGGTTCGCTAGAATGGAGCCTAGCAGCTTCGTGAGGTAGGCAACCATAATATTCAGCTGTGTCTATCTAGATAGACAGTGAGACAGCCCACCAACACATTTGACAAGGGGCTCGGAAGATGTGGTATATAATATATGAATCTATTTGGAGGTCGATGACTAACATGAAGCGTATTAAGGAATCTGTGGTTTTACATACGACTTTACATTTTGTCTGTTTCACCGTTGCGCGTTGTTTCACGAATATGATGCAGATAAAGTAGTGCGCGTCACTAGTCATGAGATCGCGGCTATAGGATGATATGGATTGTAGGCAGGAGGTCAATGCTGCGTACGAGTGGTTCACTCTATAAGTAGTGTGCGTGAGCTCCAGTGAAGACCGCCAAAATAGAAGCTTAGCTTATTTACTGCATAAGTAACTGTAATATATTCAGTTCAGTGCGGTAAATAAGACGGAAGCCATGTTATTCATGCAGTGATCAGGGTAAGCGACCACGCCACGTGGGCAAGGCCACGTGAGGGTTCACGAGCACGCGACCGTACTCCTGTGCCATATTAAACACATACTTCGTACATAAACTCACGCCTTCTTCACATAAGCTTCAGTAACTACAGAACGCCACCTGCTACGATCCTTACATACTCGTCTTGCTTCGGATACGTTCTTACATCCTCGGTCATACACGCGCGCGGTTCTTCTACGACGCACCTGACATTTCTGAAGAACATTACTATTATAGAAATACTTTATATTCTTTTTTGTGCTAGATAACAACACCAAATGTTTCAGCGTCAGTTATCGCATGCCCGCTTCTGTTTTCCAGTTGAAATCTATTTTTAAGTTTCAAACAGTCGCCAACATACTTAATTTTCAATCGTGGGATACTTAAACAATTTGATCGTTTCCTGGGACATATTTATCACAGGAATATAAAATAAATGTTCGAAGTAAACTTAACTTTGCACAAGTCAGTAACCTATACCTACAAACTTACAACCAAAAATATTATTTAGTAAACGTAATAAATTAACTGACCACATTGTGTTAACATTACTTTGAGGGTTGTCTCTCGCTACACGTGTCAAATAATTATCATTATCTTCTAGCTTCGTATCACTTCCACCTTTGATTGGAATTGATTAATGACCACTTACGTGCGCTGATAAGGAACCTGTTATTACCTATTGATAGAGTAATCAGGCGCATTCTGCATGCCTAGGTGCGTCCGCTGCATGAGTGTGGGTGGCCGGTCGCGGCATGGCGGACCACTTACTTAGCACGAATATTTAAAATAAATAACGATATTTCGATTGCTTGTTTATTGAACTTCCGACGGATCGGTGCGCTGTAGCTGTATTTTTAATAAACTTCAATTAATGTAATATTATTGAGTGGACTCCCCCGCGGTGTTTCACGCCTGGTTTGAGCCAGATTCCAATTAGCGCGAACACAGATATTGTAGCCGAGGCAAAGGGTGAAACTATTGCGAAGGGAAGCCGCTGCGACTTGTTACCCACGGTAAATATATCCGATGAAATAATAGACTAGTAATTGCCTTGTATGGATCTGGTACACTTGCGCGAAAAAAAAATAGATGTAAAAATAATAGATCGTTGTTTTTTATTGTACCTTTTGTTTTGTTTTTAATACTTATTTATTTTTCTACACAATAACTACATTAATGAGATCAAAATCAAGATTCAAAGTGGTGCCAACCTTGAATTTTGATTTTGACCCCATTATCGTTGTCAGCTGCGCTCTTGAAAAACATGAAAAAAAAGACGAAAACGGTACAAAAATTGTTTGTGGCGCCATCTTAAATTTCGATTTTGATCTCATAATCGTTGTCGCTATGTAGAAAATAACCCAACCGTTTGAAAGAATACAGGCGTGTGAAGTTATGAAGCAATCTTGTCCGCAACTTCCGCAACTTTTTCGCGCAAGTGTCGTCCTGCTACCGCCTTGTTTAGGGAGAAGGAAGCCAACTCTTTGCCACTTCATAGAACTTAGACCGAGACCTATAAACGCTACTTAGCTAGCACTTGTAATTAGACAGTTTTACCACAGTGATTGGAGTAACGCTTAGCTTTAAGTACATGCTAAGTAAACTTTATGGATCTCGGCTTAAGTGTGCTTTTACACTATCCCGCATTACTTATATTCATATCACCACATATTGTTTATTACTAGCCGACATGGTATTCGTTCACATGTCCTATTATAATTATTTATTCGGATTTTGTATCAATGAGAAAAATAGATATAAACAGAAAAAAATGCTCTACAGTTTTTCTCGAAATTTCCTTTCCCAAAAAATGCATAATGCATATTCGGACTATAGAATATAAAAAAAAAATGTCAACAGCAGTTAGTCTTATATATACTATAGTAGACGAACAAAATACTAGTTGGGAATGACATAAAAATATTTGCTTTCTTTTTCGGATTAACGGATCAGCCTGTCCAACGCTGAACAGCCTTATCTCCAAACATTAGGGTTCTTTTTACTAGTTTTAGGGGATAAACGGTTGGCAACCGGATGCAGCTGACTTCCCGTATTTTGTATGGGGCGACTGCCTATCTGACACGGTCTCCAGAACACGGTAACTGGGTAATACTATACCCCTTGGTAAAAATGGTTGCCACACTTTCGGGCTTCAGACCACCCGTAACGACTGTCAAAGAAACAAACCAGATTGATTGTACAAAATAAGTTCTATTACATAAATCATTTATTATTCTAAATAATACAATAATGAGATAGGAACTGCAAATCTTCAATAGCAGACAACCATATCTGCAATATCTTTTTGATACTTATTTTATTTTTTTAAAGTTCTACTGTGGACCACGCTTCTCAGACTATAGGCAAGCTGTTATATATGTCGGCAGCAATATTATTTAACAACTGCGAGAGACGGCGACTAGATGGCGCTAGTGGAACGTGCACCGGAAGCATCATAGACAAACCTTCACTCTTTCGATCATTTGACGTAATGTACAGTTCAGTAAAATATCGTAACTACCCTCGGCCACTAGCGACCGCCTTTATAAGGAGCTGCGCTGTTGAGACGGCACGCATTTCAAACGGATGCGTCTTGGTGCACGGACCACTGTCTCTCGACAGTCAGTACTGCCCGGTTATTGGATGTGGAACACTGTGTACACAGTTAGTACTATCCTTATTGCGGTGGGTGCATGGACCACTGTCCCTGACAGTCAGTACTGCCCTATGTGACCGCCCTCACTGCCTTTATTCGTTATTTAATTCAGTTTTATTTCATTTCTACATTTCCTAGATTTAAGATAACTGATTGTTCAATTAAATTAAAATTAGTGTATTGTATTGCCATAACTGAGTTTTACTTCTGATGTCTGGACCAAACCGACATCAGAAGTGGGATCGGATTTTCCGCCCACCTCTGGCACTTCATCATCACAAAATATGCAGGAAGATATTCCGCTACCCTCAAATAGTTTAGAAGCATTTCTTTCAAAATTAACTGATGCTCTACTACCCCGGTCCAATTCAGCACCACAACCTTTCATAGCGTTAGTACCTTTTGATCCTGACGACCCCAATTCAGACATAGGGGGCTGGTGTCGGCTGTCAGACACTATAATTAAAAGCAAAAATTTGAAAGGTGTCGATTTAATCATGACATTGACCCATTGTCTTCGAGGCCGCGCAGCTACATTACTGACCAAGATACCTCCCAGTCAATATCAATGGGACGATATACAGGAGACTTTAAAAGCTCAGTTCTCTCGCCCTATGCTTATTCAGGATCACTTTGACAGTATCCTCAAATTTCAACTTAATTCTAATGAGACCCCTGCTCAGGCATGTTTACGTCTTTGGCAATTGATTGAAAATCGATTTAATTGATCCTCATAAAGTGGTACATAGGAGACCGTATAGGTTATCCCCTCAGGAATCTAAGATAGTTGACGAAAAAATCGAGCAATTGTTGGCGGCAAATATTATTAGGGAAAGTTCATCCCCGTTTGCAAGCCCCATCATTCTTGTAGAGAAAAAGGACGGTAGTACACGCATGTGTGTTGACTATAGGGAATTAAATAGTAATACTCAACCTAATCATTATCCTTTACCTCTGATCAGTGAACAAATTGATAAACTTAATGGTGCTCATTATTTTAGTAGTATTGATATGGCCTCTGGGTTTCACCAGCTGCCTGTACATGAAAGTTCCATAGAAAAAACTGCATTTGTTACCCCAAAAGGGCAGTTCGAATATTTGGCTATGCCCTTCGGTTTGCGCAATGCACCTTCCATTTTTCAAAAGGCTATTAATACTGCTCTACAGCCTATGAATGATGAAAGAATTCTAGTTTTCATGGATGATGTCCTTTCAATTTCCACAGATATTAATGAGGGGCTTGACCGTTTAGACAAATTACTTAAAACT
This sequence comes from Aporophyla nigra, assembly GCA_947507805.1. Classification (NCBI taxonomy): domain Eukaryota; kingdom Metazoa; phylum Arthropoda; class Insecta; order Lepidoptera; family Noctuidae; genus Aporophyla; species Aporophyla nigra. The sequence goes on along the minus strand of OX382291.1, from coordinate 1,151,775 downwards.
CTGTCCAATGCTGGTTTCTCGTTTAATTTAAAGAAATGTTCGTTTCTGAAAGTTCAAACTGAGTACCTTGGGTATATAGTTTCAGCTGGGGAGATTAGACCAAATCCAAAAAAAATACAAGCCTTAATTAATGTTCCAACTCCAAAAACTGTCACTCATGTTAGGCAGCTCATAGGGCTGGCAACGTATTTTAGACAGTTTATTCCTAACTTTTCCCAAATAATTCGCCCTTTATATCCCTTGACAAAAGGAAAAGGCAATGTTAAGTGGACCCCTGAGCATGACCAAATACACAAAAAACTTATCCACATTTTGACGTCTGAACCAGTTTTAAAAGTTTTTGACCCTTCCTTGCCCATTGAACTCTATACCGATGCAAGTAGTGCGGGATATGGTGCAATTCTTATCCAAAAACATAATGATACCCCTCATGTAGTAGCATATTATAGTAGGAAGACCATAGATGCAGAAACGCGATATCACTCTTACGAGTTAGAGACTCTTGCGGTAGTAAAAGCAATCGAACATTTTCGTCATTATTTGCATGGACGAAAATTCACCGTATTTACCGATTGTAACTCCCTTAAAGCTTCTCACTCTAAACGTGATTTGACTCCAAGGGTTCACCGTTGGTGGGCTATATTGCAAGCTTATGATTTTGATATCGTGTACAAAGAAGGTCGAAAGATGGCTCATGCAGATTTCTTGTCTCGCAATTTGTCAAACACAAATTATTCTGAGCCCCGCAAAGTAAATTTCCTTGAATTAGATAAAGGTTGGTTAATTGTAGAACAAGAACGCGATTTGGAACTTTCTGAAATAATAGCAAAAATCCGTAATAATCAATTACCTGAAGAGATATCGCATACGTATGATTTAAGACAAGGAATATTGTATAGGAAGATAGAACGTAGAGGAGTTTCTAGTTGGCTACCTATTGTACCACGTTCTTTGGTTTGGTCCCTTATTAACCACGTTCATAATGAAATAAAACATTTAGGTTTTGACAAGACTTTAGACAAACTTTACGAATTTTATTGGTTTTCTGATATGGCTAAATTAGTCAAAAAGTTTATTAATTGCTGCGTAGTATGTAAAACCGCTAAAGGCCCTTCAGGTGCACAGCAAATGCAGTTGCATTCAATTCCTAAACATCCAGTCCCTTGGCACACAATTCACTTGGATTTAACCGGAAAACTTTCGGGCAAAAGTGATAAAAAAGAATATTGCTCAGTTTTAATAGACGCCTTTACAAAGTTTGTACTGCTGGAATATACACCGGCCTTAAGCTCTTCATACGCTGTGAGAGCAATTAAGAATGCTGTAAACTTATTTGGTGCTCCGAAGCGCATTATCGCAGATAGAGGACGTTGTTATGACTGCAATGAGTTTAAAAACTTTTGTAATAATAATGGAATAGAGCTCCATTTAATAGCAACTGGTTCTAGTAGAGCTAACGGGCAGGTTGAGAGAGTCATGCGAACTTTGAAGAGTATTCTTACTGTTATAGAATGTAATTCTAATAATGCTTGGAAGGATGAACTAGGAGAGATCCAACTTGCTCTTAATAGTACTCGTTCCAGGACCACAGGTTTTACGCCTATGGAACTGATGTTTGGCATTCAAGGTTCCTCACTTAGTCTAGCTAAAATAACTCCTAGTTCTTCTGAACCACCTATAATTAATGTTGAAACGGCTCGTTCATCCGCATCAGAAAATATTCAAAGAGTAGCTAACGCTGACACTATACGGTTTAATAAGGGAAAAGCTCGGATTAAACCTTTTGCAGTAGGTGAATTTGTTTTCGCAAAATGCGAAGCAAGACATCAAACAAAGTTAGATAATAAATTTAAGGGGCCTTATAAAATAGTCACCGTATTAGATAATGACCGTTATGAACTTAAACATATTAACGGTTCTAACAGAATTTATAAATATGCGCATGAAAATTTAAGGGAAGTACCTAAAGGGCAAGAAAGTTATTTAGAAATTTGCGAAAATTATAGTGATGAAAATGATGAACGGACCGTGACGGCAGAAGATGAGCTCAGTACGTCTTTTGTGCCAGTAAATAATGATATGACCTCAGACTCGGAGGAAACTCTTACTGTAAGCTCTCGTACATTGACTGCACATAATTCAGAGGAAACACTTTCTGTAAGCTCTGGTACATTGACTGCAGATGATGCAGAGGAAACACTTTCTGTAAGTTCTCGCACCTTAAGTGTAGATAATTCCGATGCTATAATGGAATCTTTGGAATGATCAATTACTATGTGGTCTCTTCTACTTTTGTGGAAGATGGTTGTTTTAGCAAATAGAATATAAAGATCTTTCCTGTTGTTGTGGGAGATGATCTGTGATGCTCTGCAGGAATCTCACCTGCTTTAGTGGGTGACGATTCAGACCAGAATGTTTGAACTGTATTGGTGTTCTAATAAGATCTCTTGCTGTTATGAGCAATGATGTGTGAGATGCTGCAGGAATCTCGCCTGCTTTAGTGGGTGACGATTTAGACCAGCTTGTTTGAACTGTAGGGGTTTTCTGTTGTAAAGAAATACCTAGACCAGTGATATTTGCTATTAAGCTATGTAACGATGATGATGATGTGAATTAATTAGTATTATTATTATTTTTAGATGAATAAATGCACTCGAGGACGAGTGATTTGTCAGAATGGCCGTGTCGGCAGCAATATTATTTAACAACTGCGAGAGACGGCGACTAGATGGCGCTAGTGGAACGTGCACCGGAAGCATCATAGACAAACCTTCACTCTTTCGATCATTTGACGTAATGTACAGTTCAGTAAAATATCGTAACTACCCTCGGCCACTAGCGACCGCCTTTATAAGGAGCTGCGCTGTTGAGACGGCACGCATTTCAAACGGATGCGTCTTGGTGCACGGACCACTGTCTCTCGACAGTCAGTACTGCCCGGTTATTGGATGTGGAACACTGTGTACACAGTTAGTACTATCCTTATTGCGGTGGGTGCATGGACCACTGTCCCTGACAGTCAGTACTGCCCTATGTGACCGCCCTCACTGCCTTTATTCGTTATTTAATTCAGTTTTATTTCATTTCTACATTTCCTAGATTTAAGATAACTGATTGTTCAATTAAATTAAAATTAGTGTATTGTATTGCCATAACTGAGTTTTACTTCTGATGTCTGGACCAAACCCGACATATACTTAAAGTGTTATTTACTAATTGGTATCGTGGGCTGTGCTACTCAATATTGAACTCGGCTTGATTCATACACACCTTCAAGGTATTTTTTACGGGTGCCTCTCGATCTTCTATATTATTCTTTCAAATTCTTAAAAGTATTTAGCCATATTAATCAATATTATTCGTATCGTTTGTTTCTGTGTAGGCTCTTTTAATATTATAATAATTTGCCAAACTTGAACGTTTATTAAATACTACATACATTAAAAAAGTAATTCATCACTTATTTAAAAATCTCATTTCATATAGGCATGTTCAAAATCCAATTATCTAGATTTGCCTTCAAAGACGCATTCTCTAGTCAAGTTTTTAAAGTGTATTTCCGCACTATTCGAATTCGAAAGATGCAAGCGTCACTGTAAGTAATGTGTAGTAACGATTTCTCGCAGCTAAGTATTTATTAAAACAAAGGTATGGTTCAAATGCGAGCCGGACACGGAGAACGTACCCCCAGCCAGCTGGCACTAGGGTGCAGGCTGCAACACGCTGACGGCTTCGTGAAGATAAACGGTGGATGTGGCATCCTGTGGCGCTTCGATAACTTGTTGTCGGACCACATATGCACCACAAGTGTCGGCGCGATGGACTGTATAATGTGATCGCGCGATCTGAGTAATTGCTCCGTACCTACGTACATGCAAGACTTCAGCGCATTTTGTTAAGTTGCATAATATTACGTTATGTTTACTAGCTGCAGCGGCGGCACGTGTAAGCGAGCTATTTCATGTCTCGAGATCGCAAAGTTTCCGCATTTCTTATCCATTACTTGTTCGATGCTTGTCTAGCGGTGACGGTCCTGTTGCCGCCGAGCCGTGGATTAGCTGCACTTGTAGAGTGTCGACGGCAGCGGGTATCAGCGGCCGCGGTGGTGACGGGCAGGTTCAGGGGCACGCTGCGTCATCGCGATGCACTTTTAGCCGTTCGTGATTGCGCTCGAGTGCAGCATATTGCCAGCTAGTTTGTAGGAAGTGGAATCGCGCGCGCCTCTCATTCTAACGACCACTCAATTGTATGTAATTTCCAGAAACAATTGAGTTGATCAATGTGTTTTGTGCGTGTAAGTTAGTGCCAGAGGATATACACAGCATTAATTGCGTGTTCTCACTATCTTTGTTGAATTCTTACGTTCCTATGCATATTATGCATACTTGTTTCACTTGGAAACACCGTAACACTTATCAGGTACCAATTAGAGGAAGTCAATTTCTATTCGGAATATTGTGAAAATTTCATGAGTTGTGGTGAAGCAAGTAGTGAAAATAAATGAAAGTGGACTTTATAGCGAGTGTCGTAGCTGTGAGTAAGAAGCGCGGCTGGACTGGTGTAATCGGATCGGCGCAACCCTGCCGCGGCAGGCCGGGCGCGAGCCGCGCACACCACACACCACATCGCGCTTGGGTACCGCGCGCCGCGCTCTATTGTTTTCCATCGACGTCATCGGTGTACAGACGCGAGACGGTCGCTCCCGCCTATTTGTCGCGAAGGTATCTGGCGACCGATTGAGAGTCTGATCCAAAGCATCATCAATTAATTTTTGTAAAGTAGTAGTCGACACGGTATCGATGATTTCCAACAACAATTTTAGAGATATGTTTTGATTATTTTTGTACAAATTCGGAAGTATTAGGGCGGGGAGGGGCGTAACGTGAGGCTCAGAAGTGGGCGGCGCAAGTTTGTTTCTGCAGAATTTTCAAAAAAGTCCAAGTGCCATTTATTTTTGTGCTGGTGTTTATTTGTTTATTACTTTACTTTTAATGATAATCATTTATCGGCAAGTTATTTCCTTCGTCAAATCTGGGATCAGATTGATTTCATTCGTTTAAAATTGGGTTCCTATGTGTAGTGACCGTTGTGTGGGTGGAACCCAAAATGTGTTGGCTAAGGGTAGTGGTTCGCCGCGTCGCGGAGTGCTCGCGTTCGCACAGCCTCCGGCTCCGCTGGTGTTGACAGACGCGTGCTGTGCGCGTGTGGTCTGGAGTTAGTGTCGCCAGTCGAGTGACACGTCGTCGCGGAGCGGTCGCGCTGTAGCGGCACCGGCATGGCGCGCGAGTTCACGCGAGTGCAGGAGTTCTACCTGCCGCTGCACGAGCTGCAGCCGCCTGCGCAGCACTTCCTCCACTATGACCTGCACCAGTGAGTACTCACTCTTACACGTCTCCTTTCCTACGGCGAGAAACTGTCAGTTAAGTAGAATATAGTTTTATTTTTATAGTGTGGGAACTAATCGTTAGTTACATCGTGATTTTGCGGTTATGGGACGTTGGAAATATAAGCAACTACTCTTCGAATGATTACAAGTTTCCAACAAAGTTTTCAAACTTTTTAAAGAATGTAAATTAGGTGTCATTTAGTTTGTTTTGATGCAAACATTCTAACAAAACAATAACCTGCGCTAATGTTTAATACCTTAATTGATATTACATCACAGTAGGTGATTACAGATATGAGCATTAACAAATTAATCATACCTAGTTGTATAATATAATAGTGTAGGAGTGAGTGCGATGTACATAACCCAGGAGGCTGTTTAAAAAAAAAAAAACTCATACCTAAAGCATTTATTTTAAATAAACCAATTTACAGGCACTTTTGAATTGCCAAGGGGTCGATCAGTTAGAAAGATAAACCTAGTTGCCTATTGCAAAGCGTACTAGGTAGATATATACCTATGGCGAAGAATGGTCAAGCAACATCATGGACACTCTTTTAAATCAAAATATTGTTACAAAAAAATGGTAACATCAATTATGTCGGAATTATTAATGTGAGAACGATGTAAAAAATCTGAGCATTAAAATATCCGTAATCATAACAAAAATAAAATAACAATTCAGAAATTAAAATAAGCCGCGGCAGTTAAGGATGACCAGTCCCTATTGACGGCGCCTGTTCAAAAACATGACTTATGGACCAGCGCCATTCAGCTCAAACATATTGAAGGGAACTTAATGTACCAACAGACGCCAACAGCAGCGAGACATTTGAGTGAGCACGACATACTCTTCTTAGCTGCCATCGCGCCATCGCGCCAGGGCGCATTCAACTCAATGAAACACGTTGGGTACGTCTTTCGTAAATAGTAGTTTTACTACGAACATAGTGCTCACGCATGTGCTAATTGTACAATACTAAGTACAATCTTCATGAGCTCCAACAATATTTTTAAATGCTAATCAAATTAGTTTATGTGACCTTGTGAAGCAAGACCAGCGTGTTTAGCTAAGCTTTTTTGTCAGCGATGTAATACCCTAACTTATAATATGCTTGGCTGCAACACGTTGAAAAAAGACGTGGTCTTTTTGGAGTTTACTCATTAAGAATCGATTTTCATATAAGGCCCACGGATGGTACACGGTACTGAAAAGCGTTAGCTGCTTGGGGGTTATGATGGGGGCTACTAACTACATTTATAGTGCATTTCAAATTGCTTTACCACTTTTGACATAAACTCCGAGTAAAATGAAACTATAATAAGTTTGAAACTACATACGTAACTGTCACTTTGGTCTTATAGGATAAATAACGTATTTTTCGACACCCTGAATAACATATTAATCTATCAATCTATGTAAAAAGTTGTGGTGTGTTGTTGTGTTTTTATTTTATCTAGCGTCTATTAGGACGGCATATTTACATGAGAATTGACAGTTGATAAGAATCTGTCATAATTTACACATCATTGTCATTTTAGTAAGATTTTCTTTTGTGATTTTCTTGCTGTAGTAGCTTAAAGCTAGATTGCGGGGCGTCAAACGGAATATTTTAACTGTTATGTAGTTGATCTGGAAAAGTGTTTAAAGGGGCTCGAACCTATTTGTATGGAAGCTGGCATATCGACCTGCCGCCATTTAGTTTTTTTTTTTTAATCTGCGCACGTTGAAAGTGGTACGTATGTATGGCTAGAGGACACATAAACGAACAAAAAAGCTCTGAACCTCTTCATTGTTCACTCCAGCCGGCCAATAAAGGCAAGCTAGAGATGAGGAACAAGAATTCTTCCGGGAGATAGGGTCCGTGGGGTCGCTACTGCCCAACAGCACGCCACATGCTGCCCTGCGGGTTTATTATTGTTATTATTACTGTTTATTAGAAGAGAGCAGGTACGTTACATACTACTAATAGCACGAGAAAACTGCTACTACAATTCATTATTTGTCTACTAAATCGCATCGCATCGCAATGAAACGCTATATTATGTCAAAGAATATCGCGTGCTCGTGTCGGTTTGTCTTTCATCCTACCGCATTATGAAGTGAACAATAAATGTTAAGCAGGTACTATACTTATATCTAACTAGCTGCAATACTTATCTACTTAAAATGTTTCAAGCTCAGTAATTATTGCAACCGTCGCGACGTGACAGCGACATGTCGACTGCGTTTCATTGCTATGCGATTACTGGTCCGAATTGAAACATTCTTTTTGTGTTGGGTAGCCTATTTATCGAGGAAGGCTATAGGCTATATAACATCACGCTATAACTAAGAGGAGCGGTAATGAAAAATGTTGCAAAAACGGGGAAAATCGCACGGGTAGGCGATTCGACGCGACGGGAAGGCTCGGGGAACAAGAAAAACGCGGACGAAGTCGCGGGCAGAAGCTAGTCAAGTATATACAGGCTGTAAGGTACATCGACGTGCGTACTTAATGGATAGTCATCTAAAACCCCCACCTTCCTTCAAATCTCTCAGTCAATCTTTCTGCCTGGTCTTTCCCTTGTTACATTGGGGTCTGCGTCCGTACTAATTGTGCCAATTAGTAATTTGCATTTTATTTATTCCCTCGTTACTATTTATTAAGTTACTGTAATAGACAGTTTTAAATAAGATAAAAATAAAAAATACACATACACATCGAAACGAACTAACAACCTGTTTAAATAATTTAATGAAAATACATTATAAAACTTACCTTTCCTAAATGTAAAAAAATAAATAATAGTTTAAAAAAACTAAAAAACACGCTTCCATTGAAAACCAAACTAAAAAGTACAAAATAATGGGAAAAAAGCGTGGGGTGCTTTTTAAGGTAAGTATTTTTATTGATATCAGGCACCCACGTTTTTTCCCATTATTTTGTACTTTTAAGTTTGGTTTTCAATGGAAGCGTGTTTTTTAGTTTTTTTTTTTAAACTATTATTTATTTTCTATTTTTTAGGGTGTTTCGAATTTTGAGACGTATGTCAGCGTAGTTTTTGAAGACAGTTTTTTTGCTGTCCTGGTAACCCTGGCAAGGATAATGGCACAAATTAGTTTGTGACGTATGTCAGCGTAGTTTTCGAAGACAGTTTTTTTTGCTGTAAAAAATTTGTGCCATTATAAGGATAATGGCACAAAATTATGAAATTGCATTATCATCGGTCCTTGACAGGTGCAAAGTTTGAATGAAATCTGTTCGTTTAAAGTGGGTCAAAATCGCGCTATAAGGAGTCGGTTACAAACAAACATACAAACATACATACAAACATACAAGTGAAGCTAATATAAAGCGTGTACAAATGGCTATCTCATACACTGCGGAACAGAGGAGCAAGCGCCTGATTCTTAGAGATATCATTTGTTATGGGTTATGTCAGGCCTCACAGCCTTATTTATGCCGTATTCTAGGCTAGAACGAAGCTCATTCTGAGAATAAAATTTGTTGTTTGCATCTCCATTCAAAATTTATTTTAGTCCTAGTCTTAGTGAATGGCCTTTTGGTATTTATTTTTTGGTGTAAATAACTGTTACCCGCGATTTGTTCTGTATTTATTTTCTAATTAGGTAATTATTTTTTATACAACAGGATAAAAAGTAGCCCATGTCCGTCTCCAGGTTGTCTATCTGCCATATTCCATCATCGATCGGTTTACTGATTTTGGCGTAAAAGGACACAGCCAGACAAAGTGACTTTCGAATTTATAATATTAATTAGTATATATTTTTGTATGCTGCAAATAACCTCCTACCTCTTAGTTACTATATTCGGTAATCTTTACTACTCTCGCGTACCTAACAATTTCCAATGCGCTTCACACAAATTAACATTCGTCATGAGATGACGAACCGTGGTCGGATACACGAAGTAAATGGTATGTTATTTACTCCGTAGTCGCATATAATAAGATTAGACTTAGCAACGTCATCCTCGCCGGCCCATTCTTGTTTTAGTGTATATCAATGACTTACCATTCTTTTAAAGTGTATCTGTGACGTTGTACTTGTTCCACTTGATATTTCTTTTATTTTTAAAGTGGACAGGAATAGAGAAGATTTTGGTGACGTAAACAGTGCATGGTTCAATGGTTACGGATTAGTTTACGGCAAATAACCTAGTTCTCAATGCAAAGAAAATTAAAAATGTAAAGTTTACCTTACCAAATGTTAGAAATCTAGGTTCCAACATTGTCTTAGATAATGAGGTGCTTGAAACTATAGACTCGGCAGTTTTTCTGGGCATAACATTGGATGGCAAACTTCAGTGGGGATCACATAATATATCAAGCCTAGCGGGAAGGCTCAGTTCGGCTGCCTACGTCGTCAGGAAAGTAAGACAATACACTGACGTTGATACAACTCGGTTAGTGTAGTCTTTAGTTATTTTCATAGCGTTATGATGTACTGCATTCTGGTTGGCAGTCGTATGTGAACCTGTATGCATATGTCATGTCCTTTATGCATGGATATATTTTTTTTAATTTGGTATTATGCTATGTTGACATTCCATTTTTGCTTGAGTTTATTTTCAATATCCCAATAAGTATAGTAGGTACTTATTGGGATATTGACATGGCTAGCTCACATATGGCAAAAGATTTAATTTAATGTTCTGTGTTTCGTAACGTTCATTAGTTTGCCTACCTACTATTGCATACAATCAAGTTTAACTAAACAGACAGCTGTGCTGCTGGGGAGTTTGTTGCGCCACTTCTTCTTCCCAGCTAAAACGCTAGGAAGTGGTGAAGGGCGGGCGTTCCTCCATGATCTGTCTTATGTAATTTTGACGTTTAACAAGTGCTGATTTTCAGCCTAGTTTGAACAAAAGACTTGTATTTTTAAAATGAAGATTTGGGAGTATTTCAAGTTCCTTGAGGACATAATGCCCGTACGGTTTATAATACAACAGTGCGCTACAGATAAGGCATTCACTTAGTTATATTTTCACTAACAATAAGCGATACCGAAGTAACTACAGCAACTAATGTAATAAATAAAAGGGAAATAAAAAACAGCGTGTAGACCACTACACACACCCAATTGTTTTTCTTCGCCGATGTCAGCGATCTCTACGAAAAAGTCAAGTTTGTTTCGGGAAAATCATTATACGGAAAATGAGAAAATGACTTATCGTATGTAGATATTAGTGAATGCGCTGTAATTGTGCTGGTATGTTGGCGTGGGAAATCCCTGGCATTGTAATACTTCTCAAGGACGTGATAATCTATGACGTATGACACCTGAAGTGCTGGACACGCGACGATACCCTTGAGCTGTTCGTAATCGTTGAAAGGTCAGTTATTATCTGCCTGGAGTTTTATTTGTTAGCTCTGATTATAATTGTTACGTACCACACCCCTCGCGCCGGACTACATCATCGACAGCTAGCCAGTTAGTACCGATACTACCTACCTATGTAACGGGCTCAGGTTGTGTTCATAAAAATAATAATAAGTGCAATAACAATAATCTCATTTTTAGAATACCTACTTACAGTGCAATAATCTCACTTCTTCTGCAGTTTAGACATAGAGTCACTTTTGCAAAAATAAAACTTCCATAACAATACTAATATGGTACCTAAGGGTTCGAGGTTCACACCTAATCACCGCCAAGCTAGCATTATGCAAAAGGTTTCATGTGTCCTAAACGTGAGACAACTAACACTGTTACTTTTATCAGGTTGTCTGGACCGGATTCTTTTCAATTATCAATTAAAACATCATGCTACGTAAATCTCGTATGTTACGATAAACAATACCAAGTAGGTTACTGAAGTTATTATATTAATCTTAATATAAAATCATTAAATTATAGTCAACTTTTCAGAATATTCTGGATGATTTTAAGAAATATTTGATAAATACGGACGTAACTAATAACGTATTTCTATAATTAGGTCGTCATTACTGTCGCGTTGATCGTTTGATCGAGTCGTCCCGTCCGGCGCGGTGACGCACGGGGCTCCTCGGTAGGTACTCCAGGTACCTACGCGCCTGCTCTACAGCACTGGATACCTAGCGCCGGACGTCACTCGCTAATGATATAAACTGCTTACCTATACTTACTTTGGCTTTACAGTTTCTGGACGCGACGGTGCGACGTGATTCTGGTTGAACAATTTCCATGAAATTTTCATAGAAATTGTTTTACTAGAGACCCGTCGCGCTGTCGCGTCGTAGCTTTATGCAAGAGCTTTAATACTGGGTATATAATGTAAATTTACGGGTTACCTATGTTTCATCGAAAAGAAATTGACAAATTATCACTTCCCAATTTTCCACATAATTTCATTTGCCAAATTATTATTTAGCAAAAAATCTCTTCCCAAATAATTGTAACGCAAACCTAATGTTTGGCAAGTGAACGCTTAAACAATAACTTGTTTACCAACTAGTACTTTTACCAATTTTTATGTAGTCAAATATTTCAGTTGGAATAACTCATTTTACGCAAAATATAATACTCCAAATATTTTCTTCCTTATTTTCTAAAAATAACCTCTTTTTCCTTTTTTTTTTCTATATTATCAAGTTGTTTATGGCACTCGCCGCACGCTGCCGCGGCTCCGCTCGCTACGCTCGCTCGGCTCGTGCGTAGGAGGTCACAGTTTTAACCTAACCTAACCATTTTTTTTCCAATCATTAACCTCGTCTAACTAGTTCTGTTTTCGATAGCCAGCTACAAATAACCTCTTTTTTCTATATTATAATTTAGTCGATTCTGGCTGAGATTATACTATCAGATGAACCGCAACAAAAAAAAGAAACAAAAAATATGGATAAAGACGACCGAATTAATAGAATTCTGCAACACAAGTCTGAATATTACGAAATAAAATTGCTAATGTCCATTGCAAAAAATTTAAAATTGTAAGTTACAAATCTTTTGTATTAAATAAATGATTATATTCAAATAAAATTGCATTTTTAATTATATAATTCCCAAAAAAAAACTTATTTTTGCCTTTATATTTTTTGTCATAGCAAATCATTTGACCTAACGTTTATTATCTAAAGATTGTTGGCTGTAATAAATCATTTGATTAAAGACTAAATGCCATAATAAATATAAAATAATAATATAATAAATATCTAATATATATCTGATATATAATATACTGGGTGACTTTTTTTTGCGTCTTGAAAAAAAATGGGGGTAATAGGTGAACGGAGTAGAAGCTTTTGGCATAGAAATTTTTATTATTTTTATTTTTGAATAACATGTAATTAAATTGATCTCGCAATAAATACTACACATTTAAAGTAACATTTTCATACTAGAACAACAAAAACAGAAATTTGAAAAAAAAAACAAAAAAAAAATTAAATCTATCGAAACTCAAATCATACGCTCCCTACTCAATGAGCGGTATGTATCATTGATTTCGGAGCGCGGTCCTACCCTTTGAAGCCGGCTGACAGGCGGCCTCATTGATCTTTCGCAGGCGCACGAGCCGCACTCGCATCCCTGTCCACCCGCGTCCCGCGCTCCTTTAGTCACCTACGATGAATCTGAAGGCCTTCCTGCCTTCTATTCTAGTTACACAACACACCATATGAAGATCGAGACGGTAAAAAATGTCATCCGGTATATCTTTGGTAATATTTTGCCGAGTAAAAATTTGACCAAATGAGAATTGATTGGTATAAAAAAGGTTACTAAAATTTGTTTGGGTAGTGAAATTTTGTCAAATTCTTTTCGGCAAAACGGCAGGCTACCGTAAATTTATATATAAGGGCGCGTACACATAGAACATCCGATTTTACAGGATCCTTTTTAACTGATCCGTCGCTACTGGAGGTATTAATTCACACAGCATTTACAGGACCGATTTTAACGGATCCGTCGCTACTGGAGGTATTATTCACACAGCAATTACAGGACCGATTTTAACAGATCCGACTTTCGTTCTTCAGTGTATCGCCTACTTTCTACTAGGATGGACGTTGTCGTGTTGTATTGGTACTATCATCGTCTGCGTCGGATGAAGCCCCGGCGTTATTGGATACATTAATTTTTAAGGCAGATTTTATTTCCGTTGTGTGTGGGATTTTTTTTTACTGGATCCGGAATACTGTCATGTGTGTGAACTGGCTCATACAACTACATACGCTAATAATATATACGTTTAATCGGACCTGTAAAACGGACGTTCTATGTGTACGCGCCCTAAGTACCCAGCATTAGGGCTCCCATAGACAGGTACGACGCGACAGCGCGTTGATTCTAACGATGGTTCTCATTACCTAACGAAAAGCATTTTGTGAATTGGCTTATTGGTTGATCCGCACTACTTAATTATTTTTAATGTTTCAGACTTACAAATCTATACTGTTATAAAAGGACGATATGCATTTTCCTTCCTATAGACTAAAGAATTAATACTTATAAGTATTTCATAATATTTTACTCTTATCACTTCTGTGCGCTAGTGAACCTTATTGCACTAAATTAAAAATGTGCCAATGAGGATCAGCGACGATTTTAGTTAAATATGTAGAATTACAGTCACACCTAAACCAATTACTTCAGTGAAAGAATTATTAAAATTGGACCAAAAATGACGAAGTTAGAGCGGTTTTAGTTTTGCATTTTCAAAAACGCTCCCCAATATGCACAATTCGTTGATGACGTCTTCAGACACGTTCGTGTCCGCGGCACCGCTGCGCGCGTTCTTTCTGCCTCTTAGGTGAATCGCAGTACTTATAGTCCGGTCAATATACATTTCAAATAACAAAAATTCTCACAGAGCCAAATATTGGTAGAGAGCTGGGGTTTACTATTACAAATAAAGTTTTAAAAATCCTCATCGATTCAATGTGTGCTAAAAAAGTTATTCGGGGTCTAAGGTCAAAATTTTAGGATTTTGCATTTTTCTCGGACCGGTAAGATTTATCAAAAAAAAAAATTCTAACCAAAGTTGTAGATCATAATATTTTCTACAAAAATGGTCCTTATCATTTTTTCCTAAGAGTTACCATTCCTGAGATATCGCGATTCTAAGAGTCACATTATACATGATATGCACACATTTCCACGCCACCTGTGAGGTAGTGTACTCGGCGCGTTTTTTTTACCGTGGTTTCCTCTGTAGGCCTCCACTAACTGTCATGACAGTTTTAGCATAATTTAAGGGAACAATACCCGTCAAGTTCTAGATATTACCTTATTATTGATATTGATTATTGATATTGCTGTTGATTATCGGGTTAACTATTGTTTTGATATCTTTAGATATTTTACCTACGACTTAGAATCGCGATATCTCAGGAATGGTAACTCTTAGGAAAAAAATGATAAGGGCCATTTTTGTAGAGAATATTAAGGTCTACAACTTTGGTTAGTAGTTTTTTTTTTAAAGTTACCGTTTTCGAGAAAAATTTAAAAAACCTCAAATTTTGATCTTTGACCCCGAATAACTTTGTAGCACACATTGGATCGATGTGGATTTTTTAAACTTTATTTGTAATAGTAAACCCCAGCTTTTAACCAATATTTGGCTCTGTGAGAATTTTTGTTATTTGCCTACTATTTTTGTCTAAATTGACCGGACTATTACCATGTGCCACGATGCGAAAATACAAGTGTTGCTACACCTGACAAATTGTTATTTTGTGTCCCAAAAAACCCGAAAAATAGAAAGAAATGGTGTACTGTAACGAGGAGCGACGCCCCATGTCCCCTCAACTAAAAGTACTTTATACTGCTGTAAAGATCATTTCAATTTAAAATTTGAAAACATATTACCTATTAAGGAAAAAGGAAGAGAAAGGAAAAAGTATGACTAGATTAATAAATAATTAATCTATACTAATATTATAAAGCTGAAGAGTTTGTTTATTTCATCGAACGCGCTTATCTCAGGAACTACTAATTCGAATTGTAAAATTCTTTTTGTGTCGGGTAGTCCATTTATTGAGAAAGGCTTTTTTTTTGGACGGGAAATCATCAAATGACTTCTCCCGCTCTGGGTGGAGCGGGAGGGCGTGTCAAACTTTTACTGACTAAAACCCACCCGTGTTCCGTCAGTTGCCCATGTGCCAGGGTCACGGTATCTCTTTCGAACAATCTCGCGACCCTGACAGGCATCGGTCCTAGCAGACCCCTGCAGTGCTGCTGACATCTCTTTGAGGCGCGCGTGAAACACTACGCGCCGTCCGTCGACCCGAGCCTGGTCTTTACCGGGCGGCGAGCTACCCATTGCTCGCCACCCGCAAGCTCGCGCCTACGGTGGCCGGGAGTCCGCTATCGACTCACGACGCCCGGGGCGTCTCCTCCTGCGGCGGCTAGGGACGTGAGGGCGCAGAGACTGCCACTCCCGCACGCGCCCCGCCTCCTCCTTCGTTGAGAAAGGCTTTAGGATATATAACATCACGCTGCGATTAATAGGAGTGGAGCAACAATGAAAAATGTTGCTAAAATGGGGAAAATTTATTCTCTTAGAGAGCTTCTATTGCGTGCGCTGTCTAAACGGTTAAAGTAACGCAACATTCATGTAGGATGGAATTGTTCCTATTAAAAAGTTCTAAAAAAATGTCCCAGTACCATATGTCCATATTTTAAGGTTAACTCGCTATAACGTTTTTAATTGTAATCAAATCTAAATATTATAAAGCTGAAGAGTTTGTTTAGTTGAACGTACTAATCTCAGGAGTTACGTTTAGTGTTGGATAGCCCATTTATCGAGGAAGGCTATAGACTATACAGGATCATTTTTTATCCAGTACGCAAACTGTAACCATGAATTCAGTATATCATTCTAGACTCCCCAGCGTATAAAATTTTCGTCGGTTATGCAAAAAAAAATCAGCTGTTTCATAGAAAAATGCAATACCTACGGGGTCAAAATGAATGGAACAGCTGATTTTTTTTTTGTATATCTCGCAGTGTATCTACCTACAATACACCCACATTTCATTAGTTAAATCCCATGCAATAGGCTTATTGTCATCAACCGGGCACAAGTCCAACCTCCGAGTTGAAAAACAGTACGTAAAATTCATTGATAACAAAATAATTCCAGAGCTCAAATTGATTTGACATAAAAACAAAAGGGTAACGGTGGGTGATAGGGTGGGTGGGGAGCCTGGGGTGGCGGCATCATACACCGGCGCGGTTGGCATCAACAACGTGATTGCGAATGCGCTGCATTTACTAATTCACCTTATACAGGTCCTCGCAAGGACTAAAGCAAAGGTTTCCTTGAACCAGTTCCGTTATTATAACGGTCATCGTAAAAATCTGTCAATTTCACCAGTATTTGACATTAAGGTGTTGAATGCTCTGTATTCGGCAATCCGATTGTGTGACCGTTCATCGTTTTACACTGCGTTACAGATACACCTTGTACCTAACACCGACTTCTTCTAAAAGTCGGAGCAATGAGGTGCATCGCATTGCATTCAGTAGTGTTAGTCAAAGAACCCCCGGCATTCCTACTGTGTCATAATGAAATACACAAAATCGCCATAATATTGCAATCACCTTCGTCTTGACAGCCATGAAATCTGCACAGTTGGTGGTAGGGTGGTTGAACGTTCATTCAAAGATTCACCCTTCAAACTGTAATTCAGTGCGACCTGTGTGTTTCTGTAGCGGCGCTATTTTCCAGCGCACTCCCGCGGAGATAACTCAACATTAGTTAGATAGCAAATATGCTGCACAGACTTCGTTACAGTGAGTGTAAGAAATCTGACCTACTACGCACTATGTTCAGTAACTTTTTGTATAAGGTCATCAAAATAAATTTATATAAATTGAATGTCGATCAGAATGTCGGTTTTGTGTGATCTGATTTATTGCTGTAGTGCACTGTCTGTACGTTAACTTGCTTGCGGGTGTGTAACTTATGCCGTTAACAACGCAACCGAGCTCGATGAAAATTGAAACACATCTCATTTAAAAAATCGTCTTCAGTTATGGAATTATTATCTCCGCGGTATGTTTACGCCCTCTAAGTAACTGTGTTTCGAGAAAGCAGTACAACACACAATCGTTTGGCAACTAGGATATAGCAGTTGGAACTCTATTCATAGCCTAGTCTAAGCCAGGATGAATAGGGATCTCACGCCTTGCCTAGATTGTTCACGGTTCACGGACATTTCGCAATACGGATACCGTTACTACCTACGATGTTGGCACAGAACCAGATTTTCGTTTGTTGGGACCATGTTCCTACTGTACGTCATTAATACCACTTTTGTCTTTGTGAGCTGAAGTCACCAATAACTGAATTGCTGTAAAGAAACAACTGTTTCCGTAAAAGCTTGCATGCAGATGTCACGTAGACGCGCGCAAGTGTACTTACAGACGAACAGGAAATATTCGAGCAGATGGAAAAGAATAACTGATACATAGGAAAAAGAAAGGCGAAATAAAAAGCCTGAGATATTGTTTAGTTTTCGGTCAACTGATTGAAATCCAACTAATTAACAGATGACCTAGACAAGTATCCCGCTACGCCTTTCCGTCGTCTACTGGATATTACAAAATTCCAGTGCCTTCAGCAGCATATGAAATTCAGTCAGGCGTCTAAACCGCGCTGTCCCTCGCTGCAAGCGTTTTCCATTGTTGCAACTCGCAACGGCAACCCGCGCCGGGTGCCGCCACCCTCCCCTCCCCATAGTCACTTTGTCGTTTTAAATCGCGAATCAATTAAGGCGACGAATACAGGAAAGTTTAAACAAATAAAGAATCTACCGAAATCTTACTAACAGTTAATCAAGAAAGAATTCAAACTTTTAATTGGACTTTTCTTGAACGAGGCTAATTAATTACAGTTTCATAGGGTGTTTCGTCACTTTGAAAATAAAAACCAAGGCTCTAACTTATTAGTTAAAGCAATCAACCCTGTCTAATAAATGGCTGATATTTTTCATTATATTATACTTTTTGTTTATATTAGCTGTATAATAATTTACTACAGCATGAACTTATTCTTGTATGATCTTTCATTCTATGCAGCCTTAGCGTTTCTAGCCGACCCCAAAAAGGAGGACGTTATATGTTCCAAGTAATTTTTTTTTAATTTACTGTCACCGACATTTAAAAAAAACCAAAAAATCTTTTTTAATGGATATGTTGTAGGTATGCTTCAGGGGTAGTACATAAATTTAATTTAAAAAAAAAAACTTTTATTTCAGACAACAAAGTCCATAGGCAAGGCAAGGTTGTTAGTAACACAGATTTTGCTTATAACTAATGTTAGTAATTAAAAGTAAAAATAAAAAATACACACCGTCTACCCCCCTGCACAGTAGGTTCATCGGTCTCGCAAAACATGGAGTTCGGTGAACCTACTGAGCAGAACAGTATCGGTTCTCTCACCAATCATCCTGAGGACTTTATTGATTGCTTTGATAGTTTTTGCGTTAGCTTCGATAATCTATATATTAATACGTGAAGCGAAAACTTTGGATCCCTTTTTACGATAATTTGGTGGACGGACGAGTATGTTTCGCACACTTATAGTTTATACAGAGAAGAAGTGACGAATGCTAATTTTTTTTTTAATTATGCGTAAAAAAAAAATATTTTCAATAAATAACACGTTGCACACACTACTATACATTACCGTGTATTTAATACACACATGAATTCCAAATAAACAAAAGAATATATATTCTTTTGTTTATTTGGAATTCTATGGTCAAATCGAGTCTGTATTTGTTTTTGATATTATTTGTCTATAGCCTTACTGAATGTCAAATATAATTATGGATAATAAATTAATTTACGACAATTATACATAATATATTAAAATAATATACTATATATTAATACGTGAAGGGAAAACTATGCACCCCTTTTTTACGAAAGTTTATTGTTGAAATCTGTGGTCCAATCGAGAATATCTGTCTTTAATATTTTGTGTCTATAGTCTTACTGAATGTCAAGTATAACCATAGGTAATAAATTAATTTTATAGATATATAAATGATATATAACCTATTTCATTTTTTATATCGATGATTATATCGAGAATATTTGTCTTTAATATTATTTGTCTATAGTGTTACTGAATGTCAAATATAACCATTTTTTTATTTATTTAGTTTTTATATACATAAAAATAGGCAAATTAACATTAATCTTGATATTGAATCTGTAATTATAGAAGTATAGTCTTTGACAATAGAACCTTAATAATGTTCAAACTTATAACTTAAATTAATTATGGTCGAATGTCGACCACTGGGCGACCAATAGTACGTATTTAATATACTCGAATGTCGACTACTGGGCGACCACTAGTACGTATTTAATATACCCGAATGTCGACCACTGGGCGACCACTAGTACGTATTTAATATACCCGAATGTCGACTACTGGGCGACCACTAGTACGTATTTAATATACTCGAATGTCGACTACTGGGCGACCACTAGTACGTATTTAATATACCCGAATGTCGACTACTGGGCGACCACTAGTACGTATTTAATATACTCGAATGTCGACTACTGGGCGACCACTAGTACGTATTTAATATACCCGAATGTCGACCACTGGGCGACCACTAGTACGTATTTAATATACCCGAATGTCGACTACTGGGCGACCACTAGTACGTATTTAATATACTCGAATGTCGACTACTGGGCGACCACTAGTACGTATTTAATATACCCGAATGTCGACCACTGGGCGACCACTAGTACGTATTTAATATACCCGAATGTCGACTACTGGGCGACCACTAGTACGTATTTAATATACCCGAATGTCGACCACTGGGCAACCACTAGTACGTATTTAATATAGTTTGTACGTGATGATGATATTCTAATACTTCTTGTCACCTGGCCAGTTTACAAAACAAATATACACTAATTAGTGCGGGGTAAATACCATAGCTAAAATGTGAAAAAAAAAACTTTATGTGGCAAGAAAACTAAATTACACATTCAAAGACACCGAAATTAAAGTTATTTTACCACTTTGTGGTGTTATTTATTTGGAAATCGGTTGTTTTTTTTTGCAAATCGTTTTTAAGCTGCAACGGTGTGTACCACATACAAACGTAATAACTAGTTTCTTACCTCTGACGTTATAATAATAATAATTATCAAAATGAGTCTGCGGCCACCTCTACGTACGTACGTATTGTACGTATCATATTATTTACACGATCTCACATAGTATTTCCGCGTGCGTCATTAGCTATGTGTTTATTTACCATATAGGTACAATATTATTTTACTATTTCTAGTCGACGTGATATCTGTTTATCGACTACTTCTAATAACGGGTACTTGCAAGTATTTGGTGAAGTATGCAGACAAGGGAACTCGTCAGCTACAACAGTAGGTATAGTGAAGAATTTGTTGTGACATGTGAACTATTTTAGGTTTAGTTTTGTTTACCTATTACTAACCCTAAGTCTCATCATAGCTCCTAACCGTCTATTTAGGAGCTATGGTGAGCTTTGAACCAAAAATTACGCAAAACGGATCACGCATTTTGCATAAATTAGACTGCGTTTCACATACTAATTGGAATATGTAATGATGTTCGTTAAAAGGACACAGAAAAAGTTCATTTGTGCACAATTTATTACCTTAGGTAGGTATAGGTTATACGTTGGGTGACATTACAATATATAAGTCGGCCAGTAACAGTCATAATCCCGCCGTACTAGTTGTTACTGCGATCAATTATTACCTATAATGAGCAGTTAACTCGGTGTTATTGACATACGCAAAATTCGCTAGGAATGGGAAATATGTACAAGCCAATTAAATAAATAAATAAATAAATATCTTAGGACAACCAACACACCGTTATCTGATCCCAAACTAGGCAGAGCCTGCACTATGGTAACCAGACAACTGATAAATATACTTATATATTTCTAAATACATACATATTATAGATAAATTACACCCAGACACAGAACAAATGATTGTGCTCATCACACAACATTTGTCCTGGGTGGGAATCGAACCCACGACCTCAGTCTTAGCAGTCAGGGTCACTAACCACTAGAATAACAGTTCAATTGACGCCAACTGTGCGATCTGGATGTGTCGTTATTTTGAGGCGCTATCAATCAAATAAAACGGCTGTGTTTTTGAAACAGATGAATTAACAGTGGTTACATACGTGGGACACTCAGAAAGTTTTGCGGAAAAAAATAACAAAAATCTCAAATCAAATAAAAAAATAAAATAAAAAACAAACCAAACAAAAAATAAATCAAACAAATCAACACAACAAACAAATCTTTTCAAAATACTCTCCACTAGCCTCTATGCCAAGTTTCATGCTTCTGAACCAGTTTTCGAAACACTTTTTCCAGTCCGCCGCAGATACATCGTTTACAGCCTGCTCGAACGTTGACAGCGCATCTTCCGGCTACAAAAATTGTATCCCTTTGAGCTAATTTTTAATTTTTGGGAATAAAAAGAACTCACACGGTGCTAGGTCAGGGCTGCGCTGTAAGGAGGGTGACCAAGAAGTCCCTCGTTTTGAGCGCGGCGTGGTGGAGCAGTAGCCCGCGGAGCCCTGTGTTTGGTCGCTTGTTGCTCACAACAGAGAAAACTTCTGCCAAGCATTTGGTAGTATACCATTCGGCGTTGATGCTTCTTTGGTTCCGTAAAGGGATTGACACCAAGTAGCCAGACAAATTGAAAAAGTTCGCGATCAAAATCTTCCCCCCGCTTCTAGATCGCTTCACTTTGGTAGTCGTTGATTCGTTTTTAAACACCCAAACCGTCGACTGGCGCTTCGTTTCTGGATCGTATTGATAAATTCAGGACTCATCACCTGTAATAATGTCGTAAACACGCCGAGACGAGCCTGCTTCAAATTTGTTTATCATATCACGGCACTATTCCACCCGGGCCTGCTTCTGAGCATCGCGGCATCGGTGAGGTTGTGCGGCACCCAGCGTGAAACTATCCTCCTCACGCGAAGATGCACGTGTAGAATCTTGTGAAGGCTTCCCGATCCAATCTGCAGTATGTGTTGAATCTCCTGATACGTAATTCGCCTATTGTATTCTCAGCCGTCAAAGGGCGACCACTTCTTTCTTCATCCCCCAAAGTTAATCGACCACGTTTGAATTCGTTATACAAACGATAAACAGTTGCCTTGGAAGGGTCTTCATCCATGAATGCAATTTGAAGTCTATCATAATGATTCGTCCGGTTTCAGGCGACACTTGAAATCGTATCAATCATAGCGCGAAAATGTTCCCGGCGCAAATCCATTTTCCAATGAGACACGATAATTTAATTAGCTCGCAAAAAATGTGGAGGGGAATTTTGAAATTGGAACGTACCTATTTTTACTTATAAATAATCATTATTTTTATAATAGTTTATAACTGGCCAGTCTCTCATACAAAAAAAACTTTTTTTCGCAATACTTTCTGAGTGGCCTGGTATTATGCTGCCAACATCGAGCTAACTATCTCCGAAGATGAGGTGATAATTTGGTTCATTGTTACAACATGCCTGAATCATCATCCCTTAAATACGGAGACCTCGGAGGACGTAGAGACGTAGTGTACGCGAGTGCGGGCCGCCGCGCGCCGCTCACGCTTCCTGCGTCTTGCATCGTGGCCAGCAAAACACTTTGCGACAACTGCACTATAATAGGCTGCCATTCTATACTGATTTGTAAATAGGTCAGTCAGCCCGACACAAGCAAATTGCATTGTTAGAAATCTAGGTCGACGACCGTCTTTCAGGCCTACGTGATAGATTGGACACTGAGAATAGCCAATTGGTTGTGATTGCGCTTCAAGGTGCTTACACTTTCGTAATGTATAAAACTGTTTTCGATTTCATACCTCTTTTATTAAAAGCTTTTATTTAACTTCACTTGTATGTCCTGGAATGTTGCAATCAATATTTCACCCACTTCAACTGAAGCTATCGGGCTGATATTTGGCACACACGTTTGGTTGTTGTGACAATGCACGGTAAAAGCTTCTAAAAAAATATTAAAATTTATGACAAAGTTCTCTGACATCCCGTTTAACTAAACTAGTAGCCAACTGGACTGTTTTCAAAACTGTCACGTGTATTTCTACATACGCGTGGCACACTAACACACGTATGAAGGAGAAAGAAGCCTGATAAACTGCTGTGAACTTGAACACGAGTCAATATGAGGCTACACGAGGTGCGAACTCGATCACGGTCACGATTTTCCCCATTTAATTACTACTATTATACTAAAATTACCAACCCACTAATTGGTTTGAAAGTAATTTTCCAAAGGTTGCATTTTCTTTTAAAGTTTCTGCACGAGTCCTATATTAGGTATATAATGTAGGAATAACTACCTAACTAGAGAATGGGCAGCAGCGTTCTCTATGTATCTTACCACCATACAGCGTTTTGTATTATTGTGAATGTGAAGATTAAGTGGGTCTTTTTTTTGTTTGTTTTCTTTCTTTCTTAGTAATCATGACCTGGCAGTTTGAGTAATTTATGTGGCCTACCCGAATGTCCTTTCTTTGGTATTGTTCGTCACAGCGTTGGGCTCCTTATGTTCCGAGTTGAGCTAAACGATTCGTGACAAATGATTGCACTGACTGTACAGGTCCACTCAATCTGTGTGGTTCTTTCCTCAAAAGACCATTTCAGTCACCTATCTACATGGTCTTCTCATGTTGTGACCAATATTATGTCTGGACTTTTAAAAGAGACTGTGACCTCTGAGTTTGTTTCGGCCTTTCTTCTCAGAGTAGTCAGTTAGGAAACGCCGAACTCATTTAGTTTAAAAAAAATATCATTGACATGTAAAAGTGTTTGTACAAACCTACTTACAGAAATAAAATCATTTATCATTTATAGCGTTCGCCAACCCTCGTTTGGGGAAGGCTTATGTCCAGCAGTGACCGTCTCTCTGAAATGATTGATGATGATGAACTATGCTTTAAAAATCTGTGCTCGCCTTGTAAGTTGCGTTTCGCCCTGTCGCCTCCGCATTCGCTCAGATACTTCGATTGCGTGCAGTTCGATGTGTAATTGTCATAGATAGATACGGCCACAGCATTGAATATTTATTACACTAGTTGAAAAATAATCGCACTTAATGGAATCAGTAATTATATTCCAGAAAGTTTGAAAATGGGGAAAGTTACTGAAAAGTGATAACACATGGCCATACTAAGACAAACGATTCGGAGAGTTCGATGAACGGTTCGGTTAGGAGTGATGTTGACCTAAAAGAGTAATGTATATCGTGAATATAAATGTTGATGGAAGAAGAGATTAAAGAAAACATCATCATAATCAGCATATCGTCGGTGCAAATTTAAAATCTCCTATGTGTAAAAAGTAACTTTTCGACAAAAAAGAAAAAAAAACAGTTTCCTGAAAAAGAAACTGAGGAAACATTCTTATTTTTTTTTGATGTAAAGTGTAAAGCAATTATAATATGTCTTATATCAATGTGTCGTTCAGCGTATATTTATATAAATTTAATTATTTTTCTGCACATAGGAGATTTAAGTTGCAAATTTTTGTCACATAAGTGGATTTACAGTTTATTACATCAGGCACATAGGAGTTTTCGATGGGCAATAGACATGAGATTTTTTTTAAATTAGCGAATACTTTAACGATACATTAAGATATTCACATATGAGTTTTTGCAATAAGTAGATATACCAAATCGCTTTTAAAATATATGCATAGCTCGTATTTGTGAAAATTGTTACATAGGAGATTTTAAATGTGCAACGACGATATATTGTTCCCACTGCTGGGACTCAGGCCTCCTCTCGGTGAGAGGGAATGGTCCATAATAGATTAGACCGCGGGTGCGGGTTGGTAAACGTCACGTGTTCGAATTTTCGGTTCTAGGACATGCCGGTTTTCTCACGATGTTTTCCTTCACCGTTATGAGAGCAGCGGTGATTATCATTATTAACACAAAGTAAAGCGCCTGCCTGGGTTCGAACCCACGACCGACAACTCGTAAGTCGGGGCCGATACCACTGGGACATCACTGCTCTCCAAAGCAAAAATGGATGGATGAATTGTGTCAGAGATGATCCACTAACCACTAACCTTTTCCCACCTTTGTTGGGTTCGGCTTCCAGTCTACTCGGATGCTGAATACCAGTATTTTACAAGGAGCGACTGCCTGTCTGACAACCCAGGGAATACAATGCTTCTTGGTACCACTGATTGTCAGACTTTCGGAATACTGACTCAGAGGAGATATTATGTAATAATAAGGATTGGGGGACGGCTGGCAGGGGAGAATACAAGGATAAACGTGTTGTGCTGACCCAAGTAACATAGGGCAGGAAGATGATGACTTGCCAACGAGCTCGTCTGCCTTATATTCCCTCGATCGTACGGAATGTCAGTCGTATAGTTCCAGCGTACCACGCGAGGGCTACACACGCGGGGTTGACTTTGAGCTGTGCGTTTGTGTGGCAGTTAGTGCACAAGGCAGGACTTTGTAATTTAAATGTTTTGATTAAAATAGTCGCATAGATTAACGTTCCTTACTTTCTAATATTTTTAGTTTTTGATTGTCGCACGAAGTGTCGTTGCATAGTAAGCCCTGACATGAAAAAAATAAAAACAAAACATTATTACGCAACGTATAACGCTAGTGTAAAAATGATGTATAATTTTAAGCAGTTCACCCTTTTGAATCTTCGTCTTCTTTTGAATAAAGTGTGAATGATGTTGATGCAACAACGATTAGATTCTTTGTTCATGGACAGCATACTGCCTAGCTCTTGTTCTAAAGTGTCTGTAAGTGTAGATCAAATGTGTTTTAAATCGGGACACGCGAGCTGCCAATCTCAGTTACTTCGTTAGGTCGTCGCCTTGTGCAACAATACTGGGCATCACTCGTTGGTGACCCAAATCCCAGGACCAAATGCACCGTTTAACTCATATATGTTACATGTATATGTATGTATACTAAACTGTTCCGTTGTGTCCTTCAGCAGGAGTGAGGACCGTCAACGTCAACGTCAACGGAGCCCCTAAGACATCTTTGCTTAAATTGGAGAGAGCTCAGAGAGCTGTACATAAAGTTAGTCGCAAGCTTCCCTTTCTCTTTTCAACGAAAGAACTTTACCAGAATTGCATCGTCCTGACAGTTCGCCAATTATTCATCATGAACATTATCATTCGCAGGCATACTCAACTACCTTACCATCCTGTCGAAATTCTTAACAATAGACGCAAACACACAGTGTGTAAATCAAGCTCCTTCAAAACCAGATTCAGCCGTAGATTATTTTGCTTCCTGGGAGATTACCTCTACAATATAATCAATAAAGCCCTTTCCATCTACTCGCTAACCAATTTCAATTGTAAGGCTAAAATTAAAAATTGGCTTCAATCTCTCGATTAAGAAGCCACAGAAAGATTACTGGAAGTCATTTCATAAAAAAGCAGATCGATATGCCCATCAAAAATGTAAAATCATCATATTAAATCACTTTTGATTATCACACACTCCCTACACACACACCTACACTCACACACCTACACTCACACGCCTACACTCACACACCCTTCTTTGCTGTCTAATTAATTATTTGTTTTTTTTATTTTTTTATTCTTGTTTTCTTAATTATATAGTCATTTTTTGTCTTCCATCCCATCATAATCATCTATTAGTAGATGCTTGTTTTACTGTAGCTTGTCCGGATAGTTTGGGGGCCTGGAAACCTGTAACACAGGTATTCCTAGTACAGGCTCCAGTCTCCACGACATTAATGTATTTTTGGTACGACTATTACGTATTGTGTGATTTATTATTATGTAGTGGAGAAAAATAAACGTTTTTTTTATTATTATTATATTATTTTTGAAGAATCTCAGAGTTGTATCCCGCTAAAGCTTTGATCGAAAATGATATGGGAATCGAAAAATTAAAAAAGCGAGGATTACCTAAGTACATCTAAAACTCGATATACAAGCGTTTATAGTTAGTGATTCTTTCCTATATGAAGAATTAGCTGTTGCCCGCCACCTCGTCTGATGAAAAGTAGTGTCCTTGTAATGCCCTTATCTTGGTCCCGGGCCCTGTGCTATACCTATGCCCTTATCCTGGTTCCAGAACATGTCCTGTAAAATATCAGTTAAATTTCAGAAAAATCAATTAGTTTTGAAATGGTTACAGACAGAAGTTTTCTTGTATACAGTACTATCTGGCCGAGCAATCAGTCTCGAGAGCCTGTGTTTGTTTGGACGACCTGTAGACTCGGACTATAACGTTCGCTGAACCAAACCGTTCAACATAACAAAATAATGACTACAACAACTCAAGTTATTTTCAAGTTCACACTAATGTTCTGTTGTTGTCATTCATCACTTAAGCAGTACTGGGCACCTGATGACGAGCGACCATCTGATTGTTACGCGTGTCGTAGGTAGCACTTACCTACTTAGCTCTTAGATAATGGACGTGTGGCAAAAACAATCAAATTCATATTGTTTTTTTAGTAATGGGTTTCATAAAATCTTAATTGACGGACGCAGCGAATACGAACGAAGAAGTTTTTGTGTTTGAAAACTGGTTGTGTAGGTAAGGATATATTATGTTATTTTGGTATCAGTATTATCTTCTGTTTTTTGTTTTAATCTGAGATCGATTATTACTACCACAATCAGATAGTGGGACTTTCACACATCATTAGGAATCGTCCCACTTGTATCCCCGGTTCAGAATCTTTGAACCTAATTCAAGTATATGCTATCTCTTGAGGTGTGTGATGTCTGTATTTACCCGTAACAAACTATGCAAAAAAAACCGGCCAAGTGCGAGTAGGACTCGCGCACCGAGGGTTCCGTACAAACCTGCAGGTATTCACGGTTTATGCATAAAGTTTATGTTTATGAAATTATTTTTTATTTTTTTATATTTCAGTTGACTGAATGAAAGGTAAATTGTGGTTTACGATATATGACGTATTTTAAAAAAAACTACTTAGTAGATCTCGTTCAAACCAATTTTCGGTGGAAGTTTACATAGTAATGTACATCATATGTTTTTTTTAGTTTTATCATTCCCTTATTTTAGAAGTTACGGGGGGGGGGACACATTTTACCACTTTGGAAGTGTCTCTCGCGCAAACTATTCGGTTTAGAAAAAAATGATATTAGAAACCTCAATATCATTTTTGAAGACCTATCCATAGATACCCTACACGTATGGGTTTGATAAAAAAAAAAAAAAATTGAGTTTCAGTTCTATGTATGGGGAACCCCAAATATTGTTGTTTTTTTTCTATTTTTGTGTGAAAATCTTAATGCGGTTCACAGAATACATCTACTTACCAAGTTTCAATAGCATAGCTCTTATAGTTTCGGAAAAAAGTGGCTGTGACATACTCGGACAGACAGACAGACAGACATGACGAATCTATAAGGGTTCCGTTTTTTACCATTTGGCAACGGAACCCTAAAAACGGTTTTGTCGCGTCTCATTAAACATTTTTGAATAACACGCATAAGTAAAACAACAATAGAGCGCTTATATTATATGAAAAAAATTGGAAACTCGCCGGGAAACGAACTTCAACAAAGCAGTTAGCGTGTCGTAGCGTTGCCTACGCGCGTAGCGACGCGCCCCGGAGCTACGAAACTGGCCAAAAACAGCAGATGTCTCGTAGCGGACGGGATTCTCGCTACGGTGATAAATGCCTGCTACTTACAATATACAGCTGCTCACACATTGAGCATATTTTTTCAGTCTATTATGTTAAGCGATACTAGGTGCAAACGTCAAATTAAAGCCCCTCCGTAGGGGAGGGGCTTTTCTACTCATATGTGCTTGCCAATTGGAAAAATTGCCATTTATAGAGTACGACCAAATTTTGTTTTCGCATTCGGTTTTCGCCGAAAAAAATGGAGAGGTGAATCATTACTTTCAATTCAATTATTCAGCAAAAATGCATAGTTACTAGAAATTACAATAACAGAAAAACATGATTTTTCTTTTGAAGAGAGATAAGAGAGAAAATCCGTTTCTGGTCGAACTCTTGCAACTTCGCTCGTTAACATATTACAAGGAATTTTTGATACACAGGGCTGCAGGCCGGGAACGTAATGTAATTTAATTATTTTTAATAGAATTAGCAGTTGATTTCATTACTTGCATGGTTTCTTTATTGAATTATTTAAATGTCATAATTAGAAAGTAGTACGATGTTAGTTCTGTTTAAAACTCTGTTAGGCTCCGGATCATACCGCCGTCTTCCTACACACTACGGAGGAACTAAGGAAAACAAACCTTGGATCATAATTTTTGTTGATTGGATCATTATGTACTACAATCTTGATCGTAGTCCAGTCTATCCACGATATTAGGAAATGCTCGCAATTGTAAAACAGTTACTAATGTCAAGTGAACCGTCATCTGATCTACAGTTGAAGTCATATCACAATCATTTCTGTGTAGTAAGTATAAGTTAGCTTCTCATTATATTGAAACAGCGTACTACTCTGGGCCAGTTCAAGGTCAACGTGTTACAGCTGACATGCGGCCTATTGTACAATAAGTTGCCAGGCGTCGGGATAAAGCCGGACATAAGTTGTCAATCTTTTTTCTGCGAGTCCCGTCAAATTAGATTACAGTGCCTGACGAGTCCGGCTTCTGTTAGGCTTCTGTTAGGCTTTAAACATAGTAATTAACATTGTATTTTGTTGTTATAATGCCTTGCAGACTTACTTAAATTAGTCTTATTAGATCAAAGTATGAAAACTTAACTAGAAAACTAATTAGAATAAGAGAAACATTATAATATTGTATTATAATGTTCATCTCTCTAAATTTTAATGAGTAACTTATAAAACTTTTCTGACTCACAGCACAATAAATTGAACAGAGAGCTCGCGCGGCAGTCTCCCCCTGCATGCGCCCTACGGCATAGCTCATAGCTAGGGTCACGTCGCCGAAAATGTTTGTCAATTTATAAATAAGACACAGAATTTTTGTTTAGTATGATGTCCGGCTTTTTAACCTAAAAGTCCGGCGAAGTTGGCTGTTCTTTTCAGCTTTTAGGACCAGAGTGTTGCTACCTTTCTATTTATTGGAAGCGAGAGACGTCGAAAGTTTGTGTTGTTCACAGTCAAGTGAATCTAGGATGACCGATGCGTTACTATGTCTTATTATATAGTAGGTATTTTGATAATAGGGAAACTAGAAATTAAATAAAAAAACTGAAGGTCGTCATGGCGAAGTCGTGTTACATCGTAAACTACGGTAGAACTACATTTGTGAGGTTTTACTTATTTGTTGTTTTGAGACAACAATGTGTCCAATCTTTTTCATACATATTTTGGTATAAGCAAGCCAAATGCGTGTTAGGGGTACATAATTGTGCGGATCCTCTTATCACCCGGCCGTGTCGATGTCTGTGTGCTTAGCACGCCGCAGACTACACAGTGCAAGTTTCGTACTTAGCACAGCACGGCGATCTAGATAATGTAGTTTTTTTTTTTTTTTTGTTATTAGCGGCGTTTAATTTCTATTTTAGTAATTCATGGTTTCCGTTTGCGCGCCGATGTTCATTCACTCAGTTTGTTCTTTTAGTTGTGCCGTAAAAAAAGAAGAACGAAAGAGAATACTTTTACTTGTTTGAATAGAAAAGAGAACAAGTTGGGCGAAAATATGCCTCACATCTACGTAAAGCGAGTCGAGTAAACGAGTCTGTGCAGCGACAGCGAGCCGATGTTGACGTGATGACGTCAACTGGTGCAGCGTAGAATTAGATACCATCATCTGCCTATATTATACTATATTGGGATCAGCTTCCAGTCTAACCGAATGCAGCTGAATATCAGTATTTTACATGGAACGACTGCCTATCTGACCTCCACAATCCAGTTACTGGGTTATACAATACCCCTTGATGAGACTGGTTATCGGACTTTCGGGCTTCTGCCGACCTGTAACGAGTGTCAAAGATACACAAATGACAGCTGAGCCCAGCGTAACGTGCTCTCCGAGCCGCGGAGGGGTCTTGCTATGTAAAGACGGTCACCCATCCACGAACAAACCGCGGCAAGCGTAACTTAACCTAATCGATCCGTGTGGCTGTTATAAACCGCAGCTCAAGCCCAACGGCATAAAATCAAATTCTAATACCAAAAATAATAAATACACAATACAAGTTCAAACTCAATGAATTTCAAATATAATAAAAAAAAGTATACCTAAATTAGAAGCGTTTTAAAATAAATTGCATAACTTCATTACATAAGAAAAGTTGTTGCATTTTTATTTGTTTCATGACGTCAGTAGTTGACTTTAAGTCCTAAGCGCTCAGCAACACGTTATAATATAATATTATTAAATTGTGATGAAGGATGTCAATGGTCTTTCCTTCTTCCATTTTAGCTACCTATTCCGTGTTATTTGATAAGAAACAGTCCTTGTTACATCAGACATCCAAGTTATCGACATCGCTTGTAGAGTAGGCAAGCTGAAGTGGCAGTGACAAACATGGCCAGACGATATCGGCAAGCGTAGTGTGGGACGTCCCCCAGCTAGGTAGACCGACGACTTTAATGTGGCTGCGACAGACTGAACGCAGAGAGCGGAGGACAGGGTATTGTGGCGTAGCCTGGGAGAAGCTCAAGTGCAGCAGTGGACTGCGATATGCGATATGCTGAGTTGTATTAACTGATCGATCTGATCTTATTATGCAACTCATCATCACCAATGAGCCATTTATTGATACGAAAGAAATGGGGACAATCATTACGTGACCTTTTCAATACACATTTTAAGTAGGTAACCTTCATCCGAAAATCCCACTCATATTAAATTATTTCATTTGCGTCACCTTAAACTTTTATTAAGAAATGTATATTACGTCAGCTTAATTATTATTAAGAAGAACTTCTTAATAATAGTTAAAGCTGGCGATAAAGCTGCCGCGGCTGAGGAGTGGGGCGAGTGGGCGTGCCGGGTCGCCGCCTACTGAGCGCCCGCCCCCTGCTGCACCTCGGACAAAGAAACCGAGCTAAAAGCAATAGTCTTCAAGTTGGATGAGCAAGCTTTCCCGACCTTTCACTCAACCGCTCAACTCTACAAGCCCGCTTCACAAAGCATTTTCATGGTCACTGCAATCTGAACTTCATTTGAAACTTGAACAATCATTTAAACTTTATTAAATACTTTATTATTGTGATATAAATAGCGTTGACATTTATTATATTACTGCATGGCTGCTAAAACAAAACTACAGCATTAGTGGTACAACATTACAGCATGGATACTACAAGAACAGTACTGCATGGGAGCTACGACAACATTACAACATGCGTGCTAGAACATTATTGCCGTCCTTTTACTAAAACACATTACATTTGACAAAATGTCACTTAACGGCCTTTTAGTAAACGGACGGCAGATGACAGCATGGGTGCTACAACATTACAGCATGGGTGCTACAACATTACAGCATGGGTGCTAAAACATTACAGCTTGGGTGCTATAACTACATTACAGAATGGGTGTTACAACATTACAGCGTGGGTGCTACAACGTTACAACATGGGTGCTACAACATTACAGCATCAGTGCTAC
This sequence comes from Aporophyla nigra, assembly GCA_947507805.1. NCBI lineage: Eukaryota > Metazoa > Arthropoda > Insecta > Lepidoptera > Noctuidae > Aporophyla > Aporophyla nigra. The sequence goes on along the minus strand of OX382291.1, from coordinate 1,118,808 downwards.
AACATTACAGCATGGGTGCTACAACATTGCAGCTTGGGTGCTATAACAACATTACAGCATGGGTGCTAAAACATTACAGAATGGGTGCTACAACATTACAGCATGGGTGCTACAACATTACAACATGGGTGCTACAACATTACAGCATGGGTGCTACAACATTACAGCATGGGTGCTACAGCATTACAGCATGGGTGCTACAACATGGCTGCTACTACAACATTACAACATGGGTGCTACAACATTACTGCCGTCCTTTTACTAAAACACATTACATTTGACAAAATGTCACTTAACGGCCTTTTAGTAAACGGACGGCAGATTACAGCATGGGTGCTACAACATTACAGCATGGGTGCTACAACATTACAGCATGGGTGCTACAATATTACAGCTTGGGTGCTATAACAACATACAGGATGGGTGTTACAACATTACAGCGTGGGTGCTACAACGTTACAACATGGGTCCTACAACATTACAGCATGAGTGCTATAACATTACAGCATGGGTGCTACAACATTGCAGATTGGGTGCTATAACAACATTACAGCTTGGGTGCTACAAAATTACAGCATGGGTGCTACAACATTACAGCATGGGTGCTACAACATTACAACATGGGTGCTACAACATTATAGCATGGGTGCTACAACAACATTACAACATGGGTGCTACAACATTACAGCATGGGTGCTACAACGTTACAACATGGGTGCTACGACAATATAGCATGGGTGCTACAACATTACAACATGGGTGCTACGACAATACAGCATTGGTGCTATAACATTACAGCTTGGGTGCTATAACAACATTACAACATGGGTGCTACAACATTACAGCATGGGTGCTATAACATTACAGCACGTGTGCTACAACACTGGTATTATATGCCTCTGTTTACATCTAAAGAGTGAATGTGCATATTTACTCTTAAATATAAAGTCAGATGTACCAAAAGCCGGGCACAAATTAATTTAAAAAACAGTGAATGTGTGTCTGACACGTAGATCCGAACCCAGTACTCCACGTGTGCTGTAAAATAAACTCTTCCCGCCTTTGTCTATAAATAGATACAATATTTTCGTCAACAACTAGTCTTATTATGTAGAACTAGCTTCTGCCCGCGGCTTCACCCGCGGAATGTCGAAAAATATCCCACAGGAACGTAGGTACTACCGGGATCAAGATGGCTTATCGCAATGCCTGCTTTCTCTTATCCGACCCAGAGAATAATAAGTTTCACAGAAAATTCCACCCCCACCAGAGGGTGACCTCTTACGTATGGAATTTCAAAAAACCCTGTCTTAATGGATTTCACACTCTTCACAAAGAGCACACTCTCCAAATTTCATGTCTCTAGAACCAGCGGTTTAGGCTGTGCGTTGATATATCAGTTAGTCAGTCAGTCACTCAGGACTTTGAATTTTATATATACTGGGTGACTTTTTTTAGCGTCTTGAAAAAAAATGGGGGTAATAGGTGAACGGAATAGAAGCTTTTGGCATAGAAATTTTTATTTTTTTTATTTTTGAATAACATGTAATTAAATTGATCTAGTAATAAATACTACACATTTAAAGTAACATTTTCATACTAGAACAACAAAAACAGAAATTTGGAAAAAAAAAACAAAAAAAAAAAATTAAAATCCATCGAAACTCAAATCATACGCACCCTACTCAATGCGCGGCATGTATCATTGATTTCGGAGCGCGGTCCTACCCTTTGAAGCCGGCCGATAGGCGGCCTCATTGATCTTTCGTAGGCGCACGAGCCGCACACGCATCCCTGTCCACCCGCGTCCCGCGCTCCTTTAGTCACCTACGATGAATCTGAAGGCCTTCCTGCCTTCTATTCTAGTTACACAACACACCACATGAAGGTCGAGACGGTAAAAAATGTCAACCGGTATATAGATAAATAATATGTAACAATATTTCCACACATAAATCGTCGCCTGGTAATCGAGTAAGTGTCGAAATAAGGACGCTACGAATACATTTCTCACCTTAGACGCATAACCGGCCACGTTAAGTTGTCATCATCCTCTGTTATTCATCAGGGCTGGTGACTCGGGGCAGCTCACAAGTGTCATCTACATTTGTTATCAGCAGTCATCTAAAATTCACTTCTTGCTTTTAACCATATCTAAATAAAAATAAGTATATTAAAATACGTTTTTTGGTAAAATTAGGTGTAGGTTTAAACATTTTTTTTGTGATTGGATTCTTTTTAGGTAGATAGTGCCTGTATTAGGAAATTCCGCTCTTCTATAGCCTATACCTGTTATATATATAAAAAAAACTAAATTAATTGACGTAAATTAATTCAAATGTGTGGATGTGAGTATACGTGAATGAAAACGTAGGCGTGACTAAGGACTACACGTATATGAGTATGAGGGTGTGTATGTATCCTTTCCATTATTTTATTTTAACTATCATAGTCGTTTCTGAGATAAATGTAGATGTATTTATTGATTTTATTAGATACTAGCTTTTTCCAGCGGCTTCGCCCGCGTATTATTCTTACAAAACTCCCTCTTGATTCACCCTGTCTATTGGTGAAAACCGTCTTAAATCCTTTGCGTAGTTTAAAAGATCTAAGCATGTAAAGAAGATTATCTAGAAATTGAAACCCACGCCATCTTTTAGGAATTCATAGAACTAACCAATGAACACACACATTGTCCTATAAAAAACATTGAATTTGCAAATATTGAGATCAGTAATTGAGATAAAAACTATCCTATCTTTTAAGTTGGATCAAACTGCACAAGGTGTGCAAAATTAAAATCGGTTAAGTAGTTTAGGGAGTCCATCCCGGACAAACAACGTGACGCGTAATTTATATAAATTAAGATATAGCACAGCAGGTCGTTTACTAAATTGCATGCCAGTATGTCGATGTCGTAGGTATATTTAATATCATAGTTTTCTTTTTTTTTCTCAGTATGCGAGCATCATAGGAAAGAGACTTATATTTTTTTTAATATAATTTGTGAAATGTATAGTTTCCTGACTGAGAGCAAGTTACTATGTCGAAATAGGTGTTCAGTAGGAAATCTCTTTTTTTAGTTCGTGTACTGGATAAGAGCCATTTGTTTTCACAGCTAAGAATTTTGTTATGGTTGCATCACCCCACGCATGTGTACAATAGGAAATACTGACTGGCCTAGCGCAAAATCTTTTTGATGGCCTGAATGATTACCAGCTGTCTTGGGACCGACGGATCTAAGAGTCCTGAATATCCAACTTAATTTCCTGACTCTATTGGCAACCTGCTCAATGTGTGTAGGGTTGCCAGGTCATAAAACCGAAAAGCCGGACAGACCAGTCAGTTTAGCCGGACATTTTTGTATGTATGGACTATGGATGTATGGATGTGTGGATGTTTGTTCCTCTTTCACGCAAAAACTACTGAACGGATTTGGATGAAATTTAGAATACAGATAGTTTATAACCTGGATTAACACATAGAGTGCTGCATACTTTATATCCCGGTAGTAATTTCCCGCGGGATGATTTCCGACCTCCACGCGGGCGAAGCCGCTGGCAAAAGCTAGTTTACAATAGAGTCTTCTTAAATTCGAAGGAAACAACAATAAAATTAAATGAATTGTTCATCATTATGATTAATTATTCAATATCCCAAATAAATACTGAAAGCCTTACAAAAGCCGGACAGGCCGGACACTTCCTAATTCGGCCGGACACGCAACCAAAAAGCCTGACTGTGTCCGGCTTTATCCGGACGCCTGGCAACGCTAAATGTGTGGGTACCATGATAGTATCTGGTCTACGAAAAAATGTTTTGAGAGCAGTGGTGGTGAAATTATTTACAGAAAGTAAAGTGCCTGCCTGGGTTCGAACCCACGACCTATAACTCGTAAGTCAGAAATACCACTGAGCCACCACTGCTCTAATACATGATTTAAATTTATTAAGACTCAGTTCTTTAACATGGCATGGGAAATTGAACACCAAACTTTAGCAAGATTTCGCTAACTTTTGCGAATAAAACCGTTATTCTGATTTAAAAGTAAATTATTAACACTAAACCAACGTAATATTTTAGCGACAGCATTTTTTAAATCGTCAGTAACTATCCTATAGCATTTAAGCTTAAATAAAAGTGAATATGCTTTATGCAAAAAACACAGGTTCATCACTGTTCCGGATAAAGCAAGGCAAGGTATACGATAATTAAAAAAGCCTTGCGGAACTCCCATAGTGACAATAACCCGGGGATCACTTGCCGTCAACGTCCATTCTTTGGATACTATTATCCAAAAAATAATCCATTGTTTTTTTACCAATGTATCAAGGGTAATATCCTATCTTTTTTTTCGATATAAACGATGGAATTACAGCTCATTATCAGCAGATTAAGACTACCTTACATTTAAATGATACATGCACAAAGGTATTGCAATGTAAATACCTACAGTAAATGATTCAACGCCGTATAATGAATTGCTGAATTAAATCAAACTCGTAAAATGTTACGTTTTACTTGTATCGTAAATACAAGTAAAAACATTTTTCCTTGTCAACAGCCAAAAAGAAAACAATATTAAGAAACAATTATTACATCTGTTACGCAATGTTCTACCCGCCACTAGGGCTTACAGCATTCATTCGAATAAACCACTCATTCGACTTATTCGATTGTACCTCTTTTTTATAATATTGAAATACGACCATTCATACTTTAAACACCTGTGGACTAGACTGAAGGAATGTATAAACTAACTACATGTGTGTACAAACAAAAGGAATGCTCTGCGTGGGGTTGCGCGCGGATATCGTAATTTTCCAGATCGGGTAGGGTCGTTTATGGCTAGGGTTGCCTACTTTTTCTAGAAAAAGTTGGCCACTCTAAGATGCATTAGGGCTTGGAACGCTGGAATTACTTTGAAAGTTTATTCAGTTGGCAGGACAGTGTGCAAGGAGTGGGCGACTGGGCAGATACCAGTATAGAAGACCTTAACTCAGAGGTAGATGAAGATAATGAAATAGAAATAGAGGAGATAGTACGAGCGCTGAAAGGTATGAAAGTTGGGAAAGCTGCAGGATATGACAGTGTCTGCTGAAATGCTGGAGAGCGGTGACGGGGTGGTAGCAAGCCTGTTGAGCCGGATCTTTAATATGTGTTGGAGATATGGCCGTGTACCGGATGATTGGTGTTAGGCTGTAATCGTACCACTATATAAGGGAAAAGGCTCACATCATGAGTGTAAAAACTATCGCGGCATTGGTCTTTTGAGTGTTATCGGCAAACTGTTTGCGAAGGTTTTGATAAATAGAGTGATAGGAGTGACCGGTGAGAAAATATGGGATGTGTAGGCAGGATTTCGAGAGGGTATGGGCTGTATGGATCAGATCTTCTCCCTAAGGTGCATAGCCGAAAAACATCTGGCAAAGCACAAGAAAGTCTACTGCGCTTTCGTTGTCTTGGAAAAGGCCTATAACAGTGTGTGCAGAGAAAAACTGTGGTCAACACTATCCATGTACGGTGTGGACTGGCGCTTGGTTACGGTAACTGAAATCTTTATACAAGGATTCCAGTGCTTGTGTTAGGATGAATGGGGCATACACGAACTGGTTTTGCATCTCGAGGGATGTAATAGGCAGGGCTGTGTAGCGTCACCGTGGCTGTTCAACTTGTACATAGATAGTTTTCTGAGAGATTTGAAAGAGGGTGAGTGTGGATTGACAATGAGTGAGTTGCCTGTCAAATGCCTTCTCTACGCAGATGATCAAGTTCTACTTGCATCGTCAGCAGAACAGTTGCAAGACATGGTGACTGTAATGGATGAAGCATTTAAGATGAAGGGGATGAACATAAATGTGTCTAAGACGAAGGTCATGGTGTTTGAAAGAGAAGAGAACGTATCGGTGTGTGATGTGAAAATAAATGATAAGAGTGTGGAGCAAGTAAGTGAGTTCGTATATTTGGGGAGTTTGTTTACAAGGGATGGAAAGATTGATAAAGATGTGGAAAGAAGAGTGAATGCGGGAAATAAAGTAAATGGTGCTTTACATGCGATTGAGACTAACCAGTTGATGTCTGATAAGGGTCGACTGGCTGTTCACAATGGTGTACTGGTGCCTACGCTTATGTATGGAAGTGAATGTTGGGTGTGGCAAATGAAGCATGAAAGTAGAATAAATGCTGTGGAAATGCGTTCCTTGCGAAGCATGTGTGGTGTGACTATGAATGATAGGCTGAGGAATGATGTGATAAGAGAACGGTGCGGTTTAAAAGAAAATAATAATGAAAAAGTATGCTTAGATGGTTTGGTCATGTTAAGAGGATGAATGTAGGACAGCTGACAAAAGGTATCTACAAGACAGAAGTGCCGGGAGGGGACGCCCTAGGAGGACATATAGTGACCTTATTGGTGATGTTCTTCAGAAAGGTCAGGTGCGTAGTACTCGCAACCGGCGTGTGTGTATGACCAATTGCATGAACCTAAACAACGCAAAAGGAGTGTGTAGAGATCGTAGCAGGTGGCGTTCCTGCCTACCCCCATGGGAAAATGGCGTGATTATATGTATGTCTTGAATTAATCTTACTCGATCTCGGAAGATCGTATCGTAATTTTATAACAATTATGAAGCAATCAAAATCAGAATATATTATTTCGCCTAAACCTACACGGGCACTTATGAAACGTCAGAAGTTAGGTGCACGGCTCCAATTTGTTGATTCCTATGGAGAAGAGCCGAAGAAATTCCATAAAAAGCACAGTTTGCATGCAAAATGATTTATTTTAACTTAATCTTCTTAATAGATCAACTACAAAGTGTTCCACGGTCGCCGTCGCCGCGTCGTCGTGACAGGTAGCCGTAATAGGCGATTCAGCCAGTAAGTCGTATCAACTAAAACCTAAAAAACGTACCGTACGAACTACAACTTGTCGGGTATGTTAACATTTCCTTCCAAACGTCTGTTTTCTCTAACTGGAAATACTTTGACCGATAGCAATACAATAGATCCAGTGCGTCTGCCCAAATGGTTAATTATGAAAAGTTTAAATGTAGACAGTTGGAATCTGTAATGTAAAACATGTTTTATACTTTTCTAAATTAACAATTTAATATAGAAAACAGACGTTCGAAAGGGGAATGCTAACATACACGACAAGTTGTAGTTCGTACTGTACATTGTTTATGTTTTAGTTGAAACGATTTTTTCGTACGATCTTATAGGCGCATACGATTCAATCTGGCTAAGATCGTATCCTGTTGAATCGATTTAAAATATTGGAAGATCGTATGGTCATGAATCGATCTTCTGAAAGATCGATTCAGATTGGGCTTCCCTATTTTGCAATCCTTAGCGGCGAAGTGTCGTAACGATGGGGTTGTGCTCTAGGTAAGAGGAAATGTCAAAACTTTTCTGAAGTTCAAACAAAAAACGAGCTTGGGAAAAGTTTCTAAGTTTCGTTCATGTTTGTCCTAAGTTCAAATTGTGATGACGCATTCAGAATTCGGAGTATCATTAATTCTGGCTATAATAAACACAACACGCACAGGGATTTTTCACATAAACTCATTTATCTTCTATACATACTACAAATAAATAAAATTGGAGTGTGTTTTTAATATTAAGATAACCACTTTTTACTAAGTGTATATGGATGTATAATTGTATACACGGTACATATACCAAAACAACATTTTTTACAATTTTCGTCTGTCTGTCGGTTTGTTCCGGCTAATCTCTGAAATGGCTGGACCGATTTTGCCGGAACTTTCACTGGCAGGTAGCTGATGTAACAAGGAGTAACTTAGGCTACTTTTATTTTAGAAAACATAAATAATAGTTTAAAAGAACTAAAAACACGCTGAATTTTGAGACGTATGTCAGCGTAGTTTGTGACGTATGTCAGCGTAGTTTTTAAAGATAGTTTTTATGAAAAACTTTTTGTTAAATACCACGCGGACGAAGCCGCGGGTAACAGCTATTACCTATAATATAACCTGAATTAACACATCTTACCGCGGTAGTACGTCCTCCTGCGTTAATTTCTGACATCCACGCGGGCGAAGCCGCGGGCAAAAGCTAGTTTAAAATAAACCAATTACAGGCATATTTAAATTTTCAAGTGGCTGTGAGTCAGAAAATGAAGATGAGCCCATTCCAAAGCCTAGATACTTAAGGGGAAGAACGGCCAGACACTCTTTTCAATCAGATATTTTTTACAAAAAGTTGTATACATCATTTATGTTATCAATGTGAGAACTATGTAAAAACACATGCACATAAAAAGTGTTCGCATATTTACACAAATATAAAATAACAATTCGGAAATTAAAATAAGCCGCGGCAGCTAAAAGATGGCCAGTCCTTACTGATGGCGCCCGTTTAATATGACGTGTGGATCAGCACCATTCAGCTCAACCATTTTGAAGGGAACGTAATGTTGGATAACACACGCCACTACCACTTTGAGAGAGTATCACAAACTCTCCGCTGCTGGGGCACATTCAAGTCAGTAAAAGACGTTCCCATTAAATTGTAGCTTTCTTTTCCGCCAAATTTCTATAATTTGATATAATGAAGTCAAAATTTCCACCTGTTCACACAAAAAGGGTTTACCGTCGCCCCGACTATAACCCTCTCGCATGGACTGAGCTGGCCTGGAGCCATGGGGAACGCGTCGTCAGACGGCTCACAGACAAATTGATTTCTCGTCATAATTACTTCAGCATAACATTTACGAACCAGTCCCATTAATGCTAAGATGTTTCACTTGTTTTATGATTAAACAACCAACCAATAATACAACGACACAATGTAAGTAGGAACATGAATATAGTATATTTCCTGTGCTCTTTCACAATTCAAATCTATTTCATACGAAATAGGTTTACATTAATCTTAAATGTGTTGACCAGTCTTGTCAGCGTAATATTACTTGGATTATACATTCGAATGTGACGGCATTAACCCTTAATTACTCGCGTGAAGAAAATAACATAACTGTTCGCATGAGACCCCAATGTGTAAAGACAACTAGTAATAGTTTATAAGTGTAACTTAAATAATTATAGTTACTAAAAATACTATACATAAACAAAAAAATAAAAACACGTTTGACATTATGTGATCAAGGGTTAAAGTATTATAATTCAAATATGAGAATCAACGTCATCACAGATTAAATAATTAAGTGTGTAATAAGATAAACCTATACAATTGTGCATTTACTGCTTTTTGTCGAAACTTTTCCGTCGTTATATCTCGGACAATCATCACAACACATATTTACGCTTGCCAGCAAATTACACTATATCCTATCCAGGTTTAGTCTAGTGGTCCTTTTAGATGACTTCCCCCCTGCACTTCAAACTTCAAATCTGAACCTGCAACATAATATTCTTCAGCGAAAACTTCCAAAAACCATTTTACAACACGTTAAATAGTCTCTTGTACTTTTGAAGAAAATCCTCCTTAAATGTCTGAACTTTAAAAGTAGATTAGGATTTGTAAAATGTCAACAAGATAATTAATGTGTAAAAATAATAAAAATTGAGAGTAAATTCGTTGAAAAAATTCAAAATATGAGTAACTTACCTACGTTGTTCAAGAAAGTTACATAATTACTCGCATGGGGGTGACCCCATTGAACCGTGAGGTTCGAGAGAGTAGCGAAGAATCCTGCAGCTGCAGCAGGCTGATCGGTGCTAAAGTATAATCTTTGAGGCCCTTTGTGAAGCTACTGAGAGCGCCAGAACGTTACGACTACTTATTTTTGTGACAAGAATGTGCGGTGACCCCACGCGAGTGTTTCAAGGGTTAAGTTACACATTGAACAGTATGTTGTGCATCGCCGAAATGAATTATGAAACGAGGCTTACGGGCCTTGTTTCATAATTAATTGTAATCGTGGACCTTTGTATTACCGCGCTTGTAGCGATAGCTAGGTTCATGAATACTACGTATGATGCCTGTACAGTGGTAATCTGCCAAATAACTGGACAGTTACGTCTGAACTGAATAGGTTCAATTAACCGTTAAAATCTATAAATTATGATGTACGTCGAGGCGTCGACGCCTTATAACCAACCCGAGGTGGTGGCCAGGGACCCAGGGCAATAACATTGAACTTATCAACTTACCTTTGAATAGAAAACGATATCTGCGCGCCGCTGATTAAACACACGCCTTCTGTCACACATAGCATCACAATCTCTTTTTCATCGTGTGGATCACCACACAGTTATTAAATACAGTATTTAAAGATTTTCGCTATTATTGATGAATATTAGCGAGCGCTCCTCTTAGTTGTAGCGTGATGTTATATAGCCTTCTTCGATAAATAGGCTACCCAACTCAAAAATTATTTTTCAATTCGGACCATTAGTTCCTGAGATTAGCGCGTTCAAACATAGTTTTTTTTTTTTAATGTCGTGGTCAGCATTGTTTTCTCTCGACTTGCTTACAATATGTTACTATGTAACAGATGTCGTCCTCGGTTTGCGTCTTATGATAAATAATTAAAAACTATAATGATGAGCTTGTGCGACGAAAACTTGTGAAATTTTAGGATTTCATTTTCCATCCACGGTTTGCCCGGATGTTTGGGTGGTGATTTATTCTTTCTATAAATCAATTGATGGTATTACATGGTTGTAAATAAATAACATAAACACTGACCACGTGGCAAAGTCCACTGTGCGGCGCGGCGTGCTGGTGGAGGAGCGAGCGGTGACGAGATCGCGCGTCGTGCTCGGTCGCTCCGGCACAGGTTCGCGCCAATCTAAACCCTCGCCGTCGATCGAGTCTAACACCAGCAACATTATAAAATAACTCTTACTCAACTTTTTGAAGTTTTTCCTTTCCTGCCGACCAGTTATTTATCTAAACTCGAGAATAGGCTTCTGGACGGTTTGGCGCAATTCGTTAGGTACTCGATATGACTTTCAATACACTTTGAAGAAAGCCACTAAGCCACCAATTAATTTTTTTTAGGGTTCCGTTCCTCAAAACGAAAAACCATTATAGGATCTCTTTGTTGTCTGTGCGTCTGTCGAGACCCGTTATCTCAGGAACGCGTGGAGCTGGAGTCAGTGGCGGGGCAAGACCTAAATTTGATGTGGGCAAGATACATTTTGCGAGGCCCCCTGATGGACGGCGCAAGAGGACGGATTATGTTAAACTTTTTTTTTTATAAAATTTATATTCATAAAAATGCAAGCTTCTTTATTGTAATTATTTAAAATTATTCATTCTACCTCAACTATCACTAAATAATTAAAGATACAGACATTTTCTGCTTTTAGCCTTCCTGAACTCCTTAATAAATGTGTCGTAACGGGGCGTCCATTAATTACGTGAGGCATTAAGGAGAGAAAACCGGGATAACTTAAGTAAAACATGTTGCGAAAATATGGCCAAATCCTACAAAATATTACTTTTTAGTGGTCATGCGAACGCCACAAAGTAGCACAGAACCGGCACCGGAAAGCCAAGCCAGCCAAACGCAGCGCATAAATCCAACGCAAATAAGCACAGATTAATATATTGACATTAAAAATAAGCATGTCATTGGCCTAATTTGTTAACCTGATAAGTCCATTATTGAGTAAAATGTACTTTTTATACCAGACAAAAGGTTCAGAATATTATTATACTGTATTAAATACCCTATACATTTTGATTCCTTTGATAGTGTCGAAATATACTTTTTTGACGGCCCTTTTTTCACGTTTCACAGCTTCAGGAACCTATAGATTTAAGTATATATTTTTTAATTCCAACTCGATACCTCGACGCGTTCGTGAGATAAAGGGTCTTGACTGACGGACGGACAACAAAGTGATCCAATAAGGGTTCCGTTTTTCCTTTTGAGGTATGGAACCTTAAAAACGCAAGAACCGCACGCACGAAAAACTCCTTTCTGACCACCAGCCAATCTCCGTAACGAAATACTGCTAAATCTGAGTGGGGCCTCAGGTTTGCACTGCAATGTGACCAAAAACACGTTGACACGTACCGGCTGCGATGCGTCAAATTTTGTTCTATTGGAAGATATAAATGTCGTGCCTGCAGATACTCACTTTTTTTAAATTTGATCCTTGGCTTTCATCATAAACGAGAATTTAATGATAGTACCAACACAAACTGAAATAGAATCACATGACATATTCATTGCTGTGTTGATCATTTCTTTTTTTTTTCTAAAACTGTTACAATCGCCTGTTGCCTCACGTAATTAATGGACGCCCCCTAATCCAGAGTAGAAACGTTGTATTTGCCTCTATAGATAAAACTACCAAAGCTGAAAGTCTGTCCTGACTCTCTCCTGACCCATTGTACTTCTTAAATATTTTTTTATTAGTTTTAATTTTGTAAAACTCCTTAGGTGAAGCTGTGCTTACTAGTACTGCAGAATTCGAATGACAATATAAATATTCGGTTAAATTTCTTTTAAATTATGTTCAGTTATGTATTGAATCAGCAGTGTTGTCTGGTCTTTTTTTCTAAACCATTGCGTCATTTATTTGGATTACAGATTTAAATTAATAAAGAAAAAAAAATTATAACCTAAATTAACTAAAACTATTTACAAATTAAAAACATAGCGTCTAAAAATCATCCGCATCGCTGTCGACTGGTAGTGTGCCCAAGAGACTGGCGGCATTACCACGTTGTATGGCAATGCTTAGCCTCTGGCCAAGATAAAAACCAGCTCTTGGGTCACGGGAAGTGTCCACCAGCCGTTTAGAAATTTCCTTAAATAGGATAAGAGCGCTCGGACCCCACGGTCCGAGCGTTTCAACCCCAAACGGCTCAAAAATATAATGACCAATAAGGTTACTATACTTACGCCGCTTGAGGTTTTCTGCAGCCGCAGCAGCGGCACCAGCACAGCACGCCGTGCCAGGAAGATGGGATGGCGCAAGAGTATCGACGCACGTCGCATCCCACACTAAAGGCCTACCCACCTTCCATGGAAATAAAGACATACCGTCCGGTCTCTTGCCATCGTCGCGTGCCAAGCCATTGGGTTCTAATACAGCTGGGACGCCGACGGTGACAAGAGCTCGTCGGATTATGTCATTAATGTTTGCGTGCCGTGCTAATCGACCCGCACTTCGGCTGCAAGACAGGCCGTGGTGTCCTAGACTGGTGACAACTTCGCCACAGTGACAGCGATGAGGAGAACAACACGGAGCTCCCAAACGTAGGGAAACAGCGAGGCGGAAAGTAGTGTCGTCGAACAAGGTGCCTATATTCGACGACGGTAGTGCATGAAGCCATAAACCCGATTCCCACTTACCCACAGCCAGCAGGCGTGCACGCTCCGCAGTAGTAGCAGACGTGTTGAGCAAATTGTCTTGTACTACTCTGCAAAGCGGCTCATCCCACCGTCTCTGGGAAAATGGATTATCGGGTAGCTCAGTGTTCGGGCAAGCGAGTTTCCAGGCGTCTATAGCCTCGGTGAAGCACGGCACATCAAAATTAATCAGTGTTGAGGCTAGAATTTTCCTGATTAATTTCTCAGTACCGTGGATCGAGGATATAAAAGCTGGTAAACTAATACTAGCAATTTTGCGGACGCCGAGGCCTCCCATACGAATGGGAAGAGTAGCTTGTGCCCAAGCTCGGTCGTCCATGGCCACATTTAAAATCGAGGTTAATGTTTGCCGGATAATTTGGTCCATTCTGTCTAATAGGTGAGTGTGCTTCCATAAATGGGAAGCGCGAAGGAAGTATGTTAATTTGGGGCCGAAACAGCAATACCGAATTAAGGTGATAGCCGAATGCATGTTAATTTGGAACAATCTTTCCGAAACGTCATTGAAATTTTGGATTTTTTCGTCAATAAAAATGGAAAAGGAATTCTCGAAGATTGGAGACCCAAGGAGACGAAGCGAGCTTTTTTCAATAATTTGAATATCAGGAGCTATTTCATTAAATTTGAGAAGTGTCAGATGTCTGTCAGTACTGTCCGCTAAGTAGAGTTCACATTTCGAAAAGTTGAGATCAAGCCCAATGGAATGAAGTTCATTTTTTAAGAATTTAAGATCATTTTAAGACAGTCTCTACATCGCCTCCCAAGGTTCCGTCATCAAGATACCAAACATTAAATTTGGAATTTAGCTTTTGAATAATTGGGTGAATTGCTAAACTAAAAATCACTGGCCCGAGGGGGTCACCTTGTTGGCAGCCAACTGCAGATTCCAAAACGTTGTCCCGATACAGTAATTTAGATGGGTGTCTGTAACATTGCCAAAGGAAACTAAAGATTTGGGGTATTTCTTTTTTAGTTTCTGCCAGCAAGGTGTCCCTGTTTACTGAATTGAAGGCATTCTTTATGTCAACCTTCAGGATAACCTCTCCTTGGCCAGAATTTAGATAGGTCGATAAGGCATGTACGGCAGCCTCGCAGCCCCCTTTGGAGCCGTAACCTAGCTGCAGGGGCTGAAATTTTTCCGAAACCACCTCACCATAAAATTTACAACAAATTTTGGCTGCCATACGCCGGTACGTAGTTCCCACGGCAATGGGACGAATGCCGCCATCCTTCTTACGCCGGGCGCATAGATTGGCCCCGTACAGAACGTCGATGACGGCCTCGTTCACGTTGCCGGAGAGCATAAGGTTAATCAGAGCCGTGAGCTCCTTCACGAGTAACTCACCAGCTTCCCCGGCGCCTGAACAGATAAGGTCCTTTAGGTGCTGAGGACTCAGACCGTCGAGGCCGCCAGCGGAGCCACTCCGGAAGGAACAGACGGCTTTGACAGCAGTTTAATGAAGTCGGGTAAAGGGTACATTGTTTGTAACCTATACAGGGTTATTTGTAAAACACCGGCAACCTCTCAAGTCTATGTTATTAACATCATAATAAACAACTTTTGTTCTATGACTTTTAAAAATTCATCATATTTTAGTGCATCAGATTTTCATACAAAAATCGGCTGCCTGTAAATAAGTCAAGTTCAAGCGCCCCCGCCGCCCTAACCCCGCTCCCCTTGCTAATATACTATCGCTTTCTTTTGCTTCGCATAGACTCCGTAACATTTAGAGCGTTCAATTTAAATATTTTTATTTTTGTTTGAAAATCTGATGCACTAAAATATGATGAATTTTTAAAAGTCATAGAACAAAAGTTGTTGCTTATGATGTTAGTAACATAGTCCTGAGAGGTTGCCGGTGTTTTACAAATAACCCTGTATATATAAAAATGAATCCATATTTCCCTTGGTCACGCCATCACGCGTGAACGGCTGGACCGATTTCACTTTTTTTGTTGTTGTTGTGTTTGTAATTGTCAGGAGAAGGTTCTTATGAAAGAAAAAAATAAAAAAAATGCGCGGAAAATTAGAAAATTTAAGAACACTTATTTAAGAATACTTAACAACCATATGTAAACATTATGACATTTGACACAGAATTGACAGAATGCGTGCTCAAATATCACCAAAGAGACAGGACAATGTCTGTCGGGTCAGCTAGTTCTTCATATAATTCGTAAAGTTGGAAGTCACGGTTATCACCCACTCGCAGAACTGTCTGTAAATCATGAAATCTCTTTTTAAACATTTTTATTTTTTAATCCAGTCACAAAAAGTGCGCAAGTGGTCAAGAGCAATGATTAAATGGACTTGTACACATTGCCATAATTTGCGAATAATATGAACAAACGATAATATTTCATTCATACCATAGACGTATATATGTGGTAACGATATTATATATTCTAAACGAAACATTTCGTTCAAAACAATATTGCCAGAATAGATGTTTTAAAACGAATTTGGTAGGTTAGTATTGTCAGATACTTGTTAACTGGTGTGTTTATTATTTATTGCTAAATGAGTATTTAATTATATCTATATTTGCGTTCACGGGCTTTCGAGGCGCGAGGCCCCTAGGACCGCGAGGCCGTAGGCGGTCGCCCACGTCGCCCACGCCTTACGCCGCCTCTGGCTGGAGTTATCGCGTGGACATTTAATCCACTCATATACTCACGTCTACAGGCCTTAGAAATCAAACTTCTAAGTTAACGTAAAAAAAGATACAGCCGTGTATGCCGCAAAAAATGTATATTTCGTCACTATCAAAAGAATCTAAATGTAAAGGGTACTTTCCGTAGTTACCGTGGTCCTGGCATATAGGCTATACTGAAGGAACACGGGTGGGTTTTAGTCAGTAAAAGTCTGACACGCCCTTCCGCTCCACCCAGAGCGGAAGAAGTCATTTGATGATTGCCCACCCACAAAAAAAAGAGGTAGGTACGTACTTTCCGTTGACGTAGAACTATAAAATTTGGCAAGTAATATCATCCTATACTACAACTACACATTTATAATCAAATCATAAAACATACCTGGGCACCTTTTAGCTACGGTATCTCCGTAACATTTCGCAATTTTGACGGTAAAAATTAGTTTCCCAGTAGGTAAATATTTTTGCACAAAGTTACTAAGTTTGATGTACAGAATGCGTACATGTCGGCTTCTTGATGGGTATTGTTACACACTGTATTATTATGAGACCTAATCATTATTACCCCACAATCCCACATAGTTGCCCCACGTGCCGTGACTGTTCGTTACGGATCAAAGCGACTATCCGTGCAATTATCCACCATACCTGTAATAAGACGCCTTTGTTAGATCGACACACGACCAACACATGCGTGCTATTAGCTGTTTTCTGCACAAAGCCACAAGGATATTATGTAACTGAGTAGCAAGTTAAGGCGAGGTTATCCGGGCCTTTGAAACGCGCCGCGCGCCTTCCCTAAATGCAGCGCGAAGTATTTATTTACGATGCATCGCATTGTATATTATGTGCAATTAATGTAGGATATGATAGTAGCGAAGATAGTTCGATGGACAGTGAATAAAAATATGGATTAATTTGATTGAAAAAGATTAGAAAAATGTGTCTATAAACTCATAAACGAGGACAAAAAATACTACTTGCATTTAACTTTAATTTCATCTATAATAATTTGTAATATTTAACACACTATTGTAAGATGACAATTAGACGTCATCATACCGCATAAAGATAATCACATTAGCGATAACAATATTATTAATTATGAATGAACTGTAATAATACTAATAATTTGGAAATGAGTTTTCTGATCTGCTACAATTTCATATGGAATGAGGTGTCCTTTTGTTTGATTATTTCTGTACAAGGACAGAGAGAGCATATCAACTCAAAAATTCCACCATTAAATTCCCTGTAAAATACGATTACCTCATGATACATGCAATTTTCATTTTATTTAGCACTGTAAGTAACTAGGAAGAGAAATGAAAAGTCGTTCTGAAATCTTCGTTCCCTGTCTCCGTCTTTTTTCATGGAACTCAATACAATTTATAGTGTTTTGAAAGGTCTATTGTCCCAAAACTAAGATCATCCGAATATTTTTTTTCATGACTTCGGAACACAAATTTGACTATTTAAAACTGATTCTTAAACAGGCAAACTCGGATAACCTCCCGTTAATGAACGCATAACGTAGTGCTGGTTGTTGTGTACTCATGTAGGTACGTACTTCTAATCTGCTTCAATCCAAACATTAAGTGACGAGGCAAAACCTTAGTCGTCCCTTGAGAATGAATGAATGAATCATCATCATCATAAGTATAAAATTGCAGTGCTGCAATTCCATTGTGTTGTCATCCGCTTTTTCATCCTGTTGTATCTTAATTAACAGCAGTAGTTGTACCTACATTAGTTTATTAAATCTATACATACATACATACAAATAAATAAAATTGGAGTGTCTGTTTTTAATATTAAAATTACCGCTTTTTACTAACTGTATATGGATGTATACACGGTACATATACCAAAACAACATTTTTTTGAAATGATGTCTGTCTGTCTGTCTGTTTGTTCCGGCTAATCTCTGAAATGGCTGGACCGATTTTGACGGGACTTTCGCTGGCAGATGGCTGATGTAACAAGGAGTAACTTAGGCTTCTTTTACTTTAGAAAAAAAATTAGGATCTCACGAAAAAAATAAAACGAATAAAAAACTTTTTTGTTAAATACCACGCGGACGAAATCGCGGGTAATCGTGTATAATATGACAAAGTTAACTTCTCAACATTTATATTCATTGTTTATTCTCTGTTTATTAGAAGCAAGTAACATTTTTTTACACTTTCTATTTTTACCAAGCAAAACTAAAGTTGTCGCAACATTAAAATAGGTGGCGCTGTTTTTATGTCATTTTGAACAAACGCCATAAGATGGGCTGTCACACATTTTTTAGTCGTGGTGATTCGTATAAAAAATCATAGATGGCGCTAACGTAGATTTCTATTAAACGTTTTTTTAATCTATTTATTTTATTTTAATAGTTTATTGCAATAGTTGAGATTTGTTGGGTAATTTAAAAGAACATAACGCGTTGTTTCTCAATAATAATCTAGACCAGGGCTGTCCAAACTACATACCTTCGCGGGCTAATTGAATTTACTACAAAAGCCGGAGGGCCGCAGAAACAAATATTTTCAGTTATCAAGTAAAAAAAATACAAGGTAACCATTTCTTTATACGATTATTGATTCTTCGTTAATTTATCTTTAACAATCATATCGATATCAACGTCAACATTCGTTGTTACCAGACGCAATGCATGAAGAAGTGACTTATCTGAACAATGAAGATCTATACTTAGATTTTATAAATTTCATTGTTGAATACGTACTTTCACATAAATAAGTGATACTAGACTATAACTGAAGAAGTAAAACTATGTTTTGATTAATTTACACTTTAAAACATCCGTCGCGGGCCGCATGAAAACAAGCCGCGGGCCGCATGCGGCCCGCGGGCCGTTGTCTGGACAGCCCTGATCTAGACAAATAAATAAAATTGGAGTGTTTGTTTGTAATATTAAAATAACCGCTTTTTACTAAGTGTATATGGATGTATACACGGTTAATATACCAAAACAACATTTTTTACAGTTTTTGTCTTTCTGTCTGTCTGTTTGTTCCGGCTAATTTCTGAAATGGCTGGACCGATTTTGACGGGATTTTCACTGGCAGATAGATGATGTTACAAGGAGTAACTTAGGGTACTTTTATTTTAGAAAAAAAAATAGAATATCATGAAAAAAAAAAAAGAACTAAAACCTTTTTTGTTAGTTGCGGGTAATTACCTATATAACTTGGATTAATGCATTCTTAATACATTAACCGTGGTAGTACGTCGTCTTGTGATAATGTCCGACATCCACGCGGGTGAAGCCGCCGGCAAAAGCTAGTGATAAATAAATGATAAATGATTTTATTTCTGTAAGTAGGTTTGTACAATGTAAACACTTTTACATGTCAATGATATTTTTTTTAAACTAGATGAGTTCGGCGTTTCCTAACTGACTACTCTGAGAAGAAAGGCCGAAACAAACTCAGAGGTCACAGTCTCTTTTAAAAGTCCAGACATAATATTGGTCACAACATGAGAAGACCATGTAGATTGGTGACTGAAATGGTATTTTGAGGAAAGAACCACACAGATTGAGTGGACCTGTCCAGTCAGTGCAAGCATTTGTCACTAATCGTTAAGCTCAACTCGGAACATAAGGAGCCCAACGCTGTGACGAACAATACCAAAGAAAGGACATATGGGTAGGCCACATAAATTACTCAAACTGCCAGATCATGATTATTGAGAAAGAAAGAAAACAAAATTAAAAAAAGACCCACATAGTCTTCACATTCACAATAATTAAAACAATATGATACTTTACAAAGTAAACTTTCATGTCATTGTATATATAAAAATTATCAATGTGTAAACAGGATAATTTTTTATCCAGTGCGCAAACTGACACCATGAATTCAGCATATCGTTCTAGACCCCCTCGTGGAGAAAATTTTTGTCGGTTATACAAAAAAATCAGCTGTTCCATACATTTTGACCCCGTAAGTATTGCATTTTTCTATGAAACAGCTGATTTTTTTTTTTTGCATAACCGGCGAAAATTTTCTGCGCTGGGGGGTCTAGAATGATATGCTGAATTCATGGTTACAGTTTGCGCACTGGATAAAAAATTATCCTGTATAAAAAAAGAAACGGATATAATTTTGTTGGTCAGATCATTTGATGACCATGTAGATTGGTGTCTGAAATGGTATGGACCTGTCCAGTCAGTACACGCATTTGTCAATTTTGTTGCACGAATTGTACGATACAACTCAACTCGGAACTTAAGGAGCTCAACGATTCGACGAACAATACCAAAGAAAGGACATTTGGTTAGCCCGCACAAACTACTCAAACTGCCAGACCATAATCAAAAGTGAAACAGTTACCCACATAGTGCTCAAAATATTCTCAATAATCAAAGGAATATTGATACAATTAATATTCATGTAAAATGAAAAATGAAAAGAGTAAAATAGCAAAATAATAATAAAAAAAACAACATTCATTGTAGATTTATTGGAGCAGCTCAATCCCAGGCCGTTTAATCCTCAATGTAGTCTTTAACAGTATAATAGGCTTTCTGACATAATTTACGCTTTATAAAAGATTTGAATTTATTTAGGCTTAGTTCTTGAATGAGGCTAGGAAGTTTATTATAAAAACGAATACATTGGCGTCTAAAGGAGCCACCTATTTTTAACCGACGAAAAAAACGGAGGAGGTTATCTTGAGCCTGGTTGTAGGAACAACAAATTTTTGTTTGTTTCTAGTATTTACATTATGGATATCACTGTATCTTTTAAAGAGATAATATTTTTATGATACAGCTGGTTTTCATAAATATACTGGGAAGGCACAGTTATTATATTAATCTCTTCATATTTGTCTCTGAGGGAGTATCTGGGACTTAATTTATATAAATCTAACGAATTGCTCTTTTTTGTAAAACAAAAATGGTCTGAATATCGGCGGCATTTCCCCACAGCAGAATATCGTACGACAACACGCTATAAAAATAACGAAACTAAACGGGCTGCCTCTAAATCAGTTAAATCACGAATTTTTCTAACAGCGTATGCTGCAGAGCTAAGCTTTTTTGACAATTTTTCTATATGGGGGCCCCATTGGAGCTTGGCATCCAGAGTTATGCCTAATAATACTGTTGTATCTTCGGTTTTCAACTCTTTACCCTTTATGAGGACACTTCTTTCTACTTGTCTAACATTAGGTATCGTAAACTTAATACATTTAGTTTTTTTCTCGTTAAGAAGTAGGTTATTAACATTGAACCAGTTAACTACATTAGCAAGGGCTCTATTTACATTGTCAGTAACCAGCTGCTGACGTTTGAGTTTGAAAGTGAAGTGTCGTTTGCAAACAACACTATATCATGTTTATCCTTTATGAGGTAAGGCAAGTCATTTATATAAGTAAGAAATAAAAATGGGGCTAAAATTGAGCCCAGGGGGACCCCCATTCTAACTATAGATCCAGGTCATCTTTTCCGTTGACGTCAACTCTCTGAATCCTATCACTTAGGTACGAAGTGAGAAGATCCAGAGAGGTGTTCCGGATTCCGTAGTGGTGAAGTTTCCGTTTTCAGTTGTTGATGAGCTCAAAGGTTTGGTAGTAGATACGGGAATCTCTGCAAAGAAATTTTCAAAGGCTGCGGCGACTTATAGTGTCATCAATAGCAAGACTGTAGTCACTACTTTGGTTGCATGACCTTCCTGTTTCGCTATTAATGATAGTCCAGGTCGTTTTAATTACATTACTGCTATTTTTAATTTTTAAACTCAAATAACGTGACTTGGCAATGCTACAAACTTTTTTAAATAATTTACAATAATTATTAACATACAAATTAAATTCAGCAGTGTTTATACAAGTCCGTTCATCATACAATTCATAAAGTCGTTATCTACTTTTATGTATACCAATGGTGGCCCAATCACTAAAAGAAGCGTTATTGCTAACCGAAAAAGTCTTTGGAATGAATATGTGATCAACTTGTGTGCAGACATTTAAAAAAAAAAACATTATATTGTTCATTAGAGTCTTCATTTGGCAACACAAATGGTAGATTACTCGAAAGTTTAGTTTAGTTAACTCATGTGGCTATTATCGTACACAATTTTATTGTAAATGTACTGTTTTTGGTTGCAATAAAGATTATTTATTATTAATACCATTAATACAGCAAAAATAAATTATATGATATTCACAGCAAAAAATAAAAAATCAAATAAACAACCAAGTCATAAACAAAGTAGATCAAGAAAAATATTTAGGGCTAATTTTAGATAGTAGACTGACGTGGCTTCCAACATATTCAAAAAATTAAATCAAAATTATAATCACTCACGGGTTCTTTACGAGGTATCGTTCGTTGCTTACCACGTCAAGTTCGCTATACAGTCTACTTTTCCCTTGTTAAGCCACATATTGACTACCTAGTGGAAATATGGGGTACCGCTGCCAAAACACACACTAACCTACTACAAACTGCTCAAAACAAACTTTTAAAAACAATATTTAATTATGACTACCTAACTCCAACAGAAACTATACAAAGAAATTAAAGTAATGAATATAACACAAACATACATATATTACATGCATACTAATTCGAAAAATACTTCATAAAAAATACACACAAACATAACCTTCACCAAAAATATAAAAAAAAAAAATGAAGCTGAGACGCGAACACGACTTTTTAAAACTACACCCAACCCGCACAAACTACGGAAGAAAAACTATTGTGTATGAAGGATCCAAAATATTTAATAAATTACCAAGAGACCTCGTAGAATCTAAATCCATAACCACTTATAAAAAACTACTAAAACACTTTATAGTAAAAAATTCGTCATCCTACACTAGTGACGAGCCACATCCAGCTACCGCTGATCTGTGTTTCACGGAAACTTGTTTTGTTTACTTATTTTGAGTTGACAGTTGTGCCCGTGTATCGAACTAACACTTGTTCATATTTTTTTTTTAAACTACCTTCAAAACATTTTCAGACGCCCTGTTATTTGTAATACGTCCAACATCTAGTTTATTTTAATGATATAGTTATAGTTTTAGTTATTCTCATGTTAAGTGAACGTAATTCTTATGAGAATAAATGATCTCAAACCTCAACTGCTCCAATTCAATATAGGCTATTTCAGTTGTCCGCTCAACAGAGAGGCTCACAATATCCTTACGGTCTTTAAATTTAAGCTGGTTATTTACTCAAATTAGTGAGCCATCATGAATGGCATTTTCTCTGCTGAACGAACTGCCAACCTGGTGGTTACTAAAGTTGAACATGAACTGGTAGCTTTTAAGCCAATGTTCTGTCATACAAAGAATATCTATATTGTTACAGTTCAGGAAAAGTTCTACTTCTAAATCTTTGTTCAAAAACCCTTGAATGTTTTGATGCACCTGGTTGATACTATTTAATTCTTTTACACTTTCGTTTGATTTATTATTTGCCATTCTAACAATTTTGCTAGAGCTTGTCTCTGTTGTCTTAATTTCTAATTCAAATGGAAATCAATATCCACCAGTGCTGCCAAATTATTGGCAGAATAGTATGTCATTGCGTTGCTCAAAAGAAACAAGTTGTTTAGCCTTCTTCTCTGTAATAGAAAGAAACTTCTTGGCTGTAATATAAAGAAAATATGATAGCGATGCTGCTATCTGTCTTCTGTGATAGTTTGAAAGATAATACATGACATTATTATGTCTATCTTTTGTCATGTACAAATTATTACCAACATAATTGTTGGTATCTACTAGATGAAATAAATTAATATGGAATGTCAAAAAATTATGTCATGTTAATTATTCATCGTATTATAATATGCTTGATCAATATGCTGTCAGAGCCAGGGCGGCTGTTTCTCAATGGGCGCGGCAGATTAGTGCCGATAGCCGGACCTATTCAAAGGGTATCGATAACCTAGCTACTTTTCCATAGCTGTACCTACATGGCAGTGCCACACACACGCTGCTAGTATTCCAAACATAGTCGATAGTGCAGTTAACGACGGCGAGTTATGATGACTGTTATGTTACTTACCTACATTTGTGAGTCACACGGAACTCAGCGTTCCGTGTTGTTTTTCGATTTCGCGATGGGTTCAAAGGTTCAATATCTAGTCATGGCCCGCTTGATCCAACTAGCCGCTAGTTCTTGTAGTTATATTACTTACTACGTTTTGCCAGTGACTTCGCGCTCATTGATATCGGAAATTATTTCACGGAAATCTACTAGTTGGATAAAAATCCTACGAGTTGCAGTAATTCAGATTATTCAACTATCTTTGCGCCAAATTTCATCCAAATCCGTTCAGCCGTTTTTGCACGATTGAGTAACAAACATCCAAACGGACAAACTATCACATTTATCATATTATTATAGTAGGTTGTAGGGAAGGGGTGGATATTCAAAATGACTCTGAACTTATAAAAATGTCATGCTCATTTGGGTCCATTGAATATCCGTTTTCCTAATTCCGGATCACTCTAATTCATATTGTTAGTCTGCGTGTATTTTGAGTATATCATCATTTTAAATAGAAATATCCCGGTTTTTCACGCGGGAACACCTGGAAATTACCATGGGCTACTTTTCAGTAGCCCATGTTAATTTCCAGGTCCCCGACTACCGACATGTCATATGTCAGTGTTTTAGGGGTCAAAAGGGTCGCATTTATAATATTAGCGTCTTTACCAATGAAGAGTTGAACCTATTTAGTCATAGGTATGAATCATGTTCATGATCGATGCTTGTACTCTTCGCGACATGGCCGGACTCTTGAGAACATGCGTCAAGTGGTAGCTAAACCTATGCATTCACTGATGGTGGTGAGAACATTCGCGCTAATCATACGTCCCCAACATCTGCATTTCTGGACCTTAAAAGAGACTAGGTCCTCTATTTGGTTCTGTCGTTCTTCTCAGAGTAGTTGGTAAGAATCATTGACTTCATCTTGTTTTGAAACAAAATTTATTTTTAACGTTAAAAAGTGTTTAAAGAAATAAATATAATTTATCATTTATACGTCTTCACAGTAAGTGGCTATACTGTGAATATTCAAAATTCTGGGCTACAGCAAAACTGTCCTTTGTTTTACCGCACACTTGGAAGCTCTAAAAACAAACCAATTGTTTGACAACAAAAATTACGTCTCCGTTTGTAAAGGCTACAGTTACTTGCAGAGTTACTTGAAATGTTACGTAACATCGTTATACAGCGTAACTGCCTTTGCACAGTACCTCCTTTATTTACATAAACTTAAAAGATTTGATTTTATGGCATCTTGTCAAACAGGTATGTATGATTAAGAGCTGGAAAAGCAAATGCTATCTCCATTTGATTTATATAATATCTGTACTGAGGAAATCTTGAGAAGTTTAAAAATTGGAGAATTTGTCTTCTTCTAAAATGTCCACAAATTGTGATCCAAACGTAGCTTATAATTTCTTTGATTTGCGTTATAAAAACTTTTTACAAAAAAATAAAAACCGACTTCCTTAAAAAAAAAACTACAAAGTCAAAAATAACTTTAATTTCGGAATTCGGTGTCTTAGGATCTGTATTTAAGGTTTTTTTGCCACCGACTTCCGAAATTAAAGTTATTTTTGACTTTGTAGTGTATTTTTAAGGAAGTCGGTTTTTTTTTTTTTTGTAAAAAGTTTTTATTTTTATCTTTTTAGTTATGGTAGATACCCCGCTCTAATCTAATCGCGTTATTCGTTCATCTGTCGCGCAATTACTTAATGCAAATTTAAGACTTATATGGTTTTCGCATGTATCCCATTGTCCGAATGGAACCAAATTAAAATGGGACCATTTGGAAAGCACCAGATTTCAAATAAAAAAAGAATCATCGAAATCGGTTGGCGTGATATTGAGTTATTCGCCCATTTGTCGCACACATACTTATTGCAAATTTAAGACTTGAATGGTTTTCACATGGACGCCATTGTCCGAATGGAACCAAATTATAATGGGACCATTCGGGAAGCACCAGCTTTCAAATAAAAAAAAAAAAACATCGAAATCGGTTCACCCAGTCAACAGTTGTGAGGTAACAACAAAAAAATACAGACAAATTGATAACCTCCTCCATTTTTTGAAGTCGGTTAAAAAATAAAACCAAGCAAGGTTAACAAAACTAAAGTGACGCAATATTCAAAAAGATATAAGAAAATAATAAGATTGACTGGCGCGCACAAATAAAATCATTCAATTAAGTAACGTGAATCAAAACTTATGAAACGCACCAAAAAGTTGTCTTTAAGGCGCAGGTACATGATTTTCGTGACTTAAATCTGTTAGTACGATTTCAAATACTGCACGTTAGTTACGCAATAAAATATATGTGAAACTAGACCGCATACACATCAATTCTATCAGTGAATATTTTAGTATTTTAGTTATATACTATCTGAAATAAAATTCAGGAAGTAACGGCACTGCCGCTCGTCGCCCGCGCTGTGTACCGCTGACCACTGTCACGGGTAGACGCTGATATTTTGCGCAAATGCGGTACTAACATATTTTTTCGACCATAATGGTCGAAGGGCACCGCATGCCGTTTCGTTCAGATTTATAGGGAATGTTTATTTTTATTGAAAAAAGTATGAAACTTCAAAAAATATCACATAGAATTATTGATAATTGTATAATTTGCTTGTATAAAAAAGTCATGAAAATATCTTAAGTAGTTTGAAAGAAATTTCGTTTTTATATTTTGAGTAGACCTTACTTCCTGTTTTTTTTTTTTTTTCAAATAGTATTTAACTAAAATACTAAAATATTCTCTGATAGAATTGATGTGTATGCGGTCTAGTTTCACATATATTTTATTGCGTAACTAACGTGCAGTATTTGAAAGCGCAGTAACAGATTTAAAAGTCACGAAAATCATGTATCTGCCTCTTAAGGTACAGAAACAGTGCGTTAGGGCTAAATTCAGTGTAACATCTACGGAGAGCTTTCTGTATGACGTACTGTATCTTACCATCGCCTTCTTTGTAACTCTTCGTGAAACAAAACCCTGAACTTTTTGTCTTAGCATCTGAGGCTTTCAATTGTGCTCAAAGATAAGAAAGCCGTCTGTGATCACCAGTGACGCGCATTGCTTTTCTATATAGGTAGGTCGTACTAGGCCGCCTGTTCTTGTCTAGGCAGACAAACGCGAGTTTCTTTTAGCTATGATAATTTAATAAGTTAGCGCCCCGTGTGGTGCCGGACGTAAAGAATAGAACCGTCCCATTTCCTCCCGTGGGTGTCATAAGAGGCGACTAAGGGACTTATTAGGGAATTGGCAGCAGCCTTCTCATTGCATTTTACCACCATACTGCAATTCCCAACCCGGCTGCCAAGCGTGCCAATTATGACAAACAGCCCCCTTTGGGGAGGCTTATGTCCAGTAGTGGACGTCTTTCGGCTGAGATGATGAATTTAGTAAGCTTGTTAATAGTTGTGGGACACACATTAAAATGTAATTATCAGACATGGTGATTTTTCGAAGTAGGCACTGTTTGTATGCCTATATACAATGCACGCCACTGGTGATCTATACATCTATAAATACAAATAAATAAAATTGAAGTGTCTGTTTGTAATTTCAAATTAACAGTTTTTCACTAAATGCATATGCAAGTATATATGGTACTTACATAAAAAAACATTGTTTTTAAATTTTGTCTATCTGTCTGTCTGTTTGTTCCGGCTAATCTCTGAAATGGTTGGACCGATTTACGATTTACACAAAGGCAGTCCCAAGTGCTTGTTATTTTTTGTTAAATTAATGTATATTTGGTTACTTCCGGTGCGTGCATATAACTATACGAATGATACGATGTTTACAACTAATGTAATGCATTTAAACGCGGTCAAAGGATACACTGAACTGAACTGATGATTCGCGAGAAAGACGTCTTTTTACGGTTTTACGGCGACTAATGAAGATAAAGTGATTGGTGTGCGGCTAATGATAGAAGCTGATAGAAGGGTGACATTTCAACAGATTCGGGTAGCTTTAGACATTGATATAAGTAAAGTACAAAAAGTCTTACATGAACATTTAGGCGTCAAAAAGCTTTATACTAGATGGCAATCTCATAATTTGATAAAAGTAAAGAAAGGCAGAAGCCAAGGGAAAAAGATGGTTGCCTCATTCTTTGAACGAACGGGTCATTTTTTAACTGACGAAAAAAAAACGGAGGAGTTTCTCAATTCGACGCGTATATATTTTTTTTAATGTATATATAACTCTTTATATAGTAGTCCGATTGTGATAATTCTTTTTTTATTGGAAAGGATATACCTTGCCAAGTATTATTAGTACATTAACACGTTGAGTCCCGAACACAGATTGATGGTTAAACCCATACGGCCAAAGATTTAGAGCGCGTACAAAAATGTTAGTAGCAAGCACGCGATATCGCGTGATCGGCCATAATGCAGAGCCGACGAATCACGCGAAATCGCGTGATCGGCATTCAACGTGTTAAAGCTACAAAAAATTATAAAATTTAACCGCATAAATTAACAAAAAAATTTAACCGCCGAAAAAACTGAAACAAAAGTTTTAGAAAATAAAGGGACTGTTAGTGCAAATTGGTATGTCCGTCATTGTTTACCAGTTAGTTGTCTTGGAAAATGATAGACAACCGTGCCCAAGAAGCAGGATCCTCCTCCACCACGACAACGCTCCAGCTTACTCCGCTAGTCGGACTATCGAAGGTGTGTTCGTGTATTCGTTTTATGAATACTGAAGATACCGTGGCTGCTTTTGAAAAAAGCGTGAAAAAGATCCCTAAAGAAGATTGGGCCCACTGTTTCGGTCAATTGTTCCATCACATGTGATGGTGCTTAGAAAGGAACGGAGACTACTTCGAAAAGCAATAAAAATATTAACAGGTGTCTACGTCATTCCGTTTTTATTTTCTAATAACTTTCAGTGTGAGCCACATATTTGGGGTCAGCGCAACATGTCTTTTTCTTCCTGAAAGAAAGTTTTATACTTCTCTTTTAGTCATCATCTCTTTAATGACTCTCTTTCTCACCATACAATCATTCTCACAGGCGACAGTAATGTAGTGACGTTCGTAAAATGTTTAGCGAGGACGACTTCTGCCTGGTGCGCGTAATCCAAGCGTGATCTCCGTGGCCTGCGGAAAATGACTCTGCAGTTCTTATCTCATAGTCTCGTAGCAACACACGTCGAGGTGCGTGCCTACGCGGAATAGCTAGGTGTCCGTAGCTAGCTGTCGCGTCACACATACTCATCGTTATATCACTTTGTTGTTTGTTTATGTCAAACAAATAGATGGGTTCAATGACTGTTACTGAACTTAGCTATGGAAAGTTATTCAAATCACACATCAAACGTGTCCTTATCAAAAAAGCATATTATAAGATAAAAGACTACGTTGAAGACAAGGAAGTTTGGCAATAATTCCTTCTGCATATGTGGCTTCCCTGGTAGCTAATTACAGGATGACCTGTGTCTATTATCTCCCGAGTGACGATGTACATTTTGTATTCAAGTTTTTCTTTTTTTACATTCTTTCACATTTACTCATTTTTGAAATTATATACCTACAATTGTACATTGTACTCTTTAATATTAGTTGTCATGGCAATAATGACATTTGGTTTAAATAGTGTAATATGTCATATTTATGAGATAATATTATTTATGTAGATTATTTTATACTTTGTGAATGTGAGAACGTTGTAGGCCTTGTACTTAGACTGTAGACAATTTTCTATCTTATTCAGTACCTGGTACTTGTTGACAGGCCTACACCGCCCTCCCATACCTATTAACACTGTAATTGAAACAATTGTTAAAACTAATTATTTTTAAAAGAGTAACCGTGGAGTTTCTTGCCGGCTCTTCTCCATAGGAACCAACTATTTGGAACCGTGCACCTAGCTTCTGACGTAAGTAAGTGCCCATGTAGGTTTATATGAAATAAAAATATTTTGATTTGATTTGAGTACCCAATGTTTTACCTAATAACCATTTATGTCTGGTCAAATACGTCTATATTACGGATAATGATGTACTCATGACAGCTCCGAAGCGAAGCTGTGGGTAATATTGCCGGGCAAGAAAGTCACGTGATGGTTTATTTCATCTGCTAGTTTACATAGAGAACCGCCGCATATCACTAAACGTAATATGTATGTATGTTCTACGTATAATTTTATTATAAGTGGGCACACAGTACACATGTGTTGTTCTATTATTTATCTATGATGGGTGTGTGTGCGCGCTTCAGCTCGGCAATGTCAAGGTCGCGCGGGCGCACTCGCGAGTCGCGCTGCGCCCGCATCGCCGCGCTGATAAACGGAGAGCACTTCCACTACACGCGTGTGCTGCAACTATGCGGAACCAACTGCCGGCGCTATTCTAAGTCTGCGACCATCATTTGTGCTCTTTCTAATGAGGTTAATCTGTTCATTTTTTTATGCTGCCTTTGCTCTTTGCTATCGCGCTGTCTCATTCGATTAGCAGCTATGCGTCCAATTTGAAAGCATTGTTTCTTTACGTTTTGTAGAACAGTATGGTAAAAATTTATGTCCGTTCTAACAACCAAATTAATTATTTAATATGTTATTTGTTTAGTCCATGGGTATGTTTTCTGACTAGGTTTAGTATAAGTCCATGTTAATGGAGTCGAGAGCATAGCTAGTTTATGATAAAATATACAAGGCCTACGACAAAACAATGCAATATTCGCATTTGATCAGTTGATTGATCTGACATGGAATTCTATCATACGTTCGGTTATGTTTGATAGAAAGCTATATGTATATAGATGGTATGGCAGATACACTAACTCAAACCATATTCATTAATAAGTAAGCGGATACGCCAGAAGGGTACGCCCTAGGAGCACATGATTATAATGACGTTATTGGTGATATTCTTCAGAAAGGTCAGGTGTATAGTACTCGCAACCAGAGTGCGTGTATAACCAAATATAGGAACATAAACGAAGTCAAAGCACTATGAATGGTCGTAGCAGGTGTTCTATAGTTTCTGCTTACACCTATGAATTCATTAATAAATGGTCCGAAAATATTAAGCCAGTGACGTTACTTAGGTGTTGCAGAAACTAACGAAACGTAAGCTTATTGTGCCGGAGCGATTAGCGCAGTCGTCATCATTATCGAATTCGGTGCGCTGCGACTCAACAGCCTCTCTACTCGTGTACAGATAGAGTCATATGATTGAGTTGTGTGCGCCGTATTCATCAGCTATGGTCAGCCAGTGACGGAGGATTGCAAACAAGCCAGTTCCTGTTCTATGTGCGAGTACTTGATGAATCAGCGTCATACGTCTACCTTGTGGGCAATTGGAGGAACTTAGTCATCTATATATGTTAATAAGTGAGGTAAAAACATTGTAACCTCTTTTTACGATAATTTCGCGGAGGAAGGAATATGAAATTTGGCACACAGAGTTTATATGGAGGAGTGCAGAGAAAATATATTTTTGATTATTGTAGATTAAAATTCAAAGAATTATAATCTATAATAATATATATCAATATATAATATAGATCATTAATATAAATAAATATGAATAGGTTGAATGCCCCGTTGGTCTAGTGGTCGCAAGCGCTTTTGCTGAGGATAACGTCTAGGGTTCGATACCCAGACCACCGAACGGAACCTGGTTGTAGGTATTACGCGAACCAGCGAGATGTCGTCTTCGCTAAATATTTTATAAACGTCACTAAATACGTGTCGAGTCTTGCTTCTGTGAATGATAGTATTAATAATGATAGTAAAGAGGATGACTACAGAGATGACGAAGTATAAAAAATAGTAGTAGTGTAAGAAGTATGTTGTGCCGACCCCAGCTAAATTGGAATAAAGGCAACAGAATGAATGAATACATATTTGTCGCCGCGAAAGTGTGTAGATACTCGTAGATACTTGTGAAAATTCTCATGAGGCAATTGTCAGTAAAAGTCTGAATTTGTGCCTGGTTCCCATGTCGTTCGGTCAGAACATGCGTGTTGTTTTGTTGTGTGTATGTTAACGTTAGACGTATTACCATATTTGGACTTGAACACCAAGTATACGTAAGTAGCGTCATTATTATCATCACTTGCTCCGAAACACGTCCACTACTGGGCATAGGCCTTCCCAAAGAGCAACCGCTCCAAGAGGCGTTCAGGTTCTGTGCTCCTCGCATACGGACTATTTTGGCACCTTAAACCTTCCCCTTGAATCGCTCTGTCTATTGATGAAAACTTCAATAAAATCCGTTGCGTAGTTTAAACCATCTAAGCGAAAAGACGCGGGAAGTGACTTTGTTTTAGACTATTGCAGAGAAATAAAAAATAAACTTAGAGGAATTCGTTTTATGAACCCTGAAGATGCCCAGTGGGCCCATTACTTCGGTCAATGGTTCCATCGCATGCAATGGAGCGTAGAAACGAATGGAGACTACTTCGAAAATCAGGCTTCTACATCATTCCGTATTTTATTTTCTAAAATGTTTTAGTATGACTTACGTAGTGTGTGATGTTACAATATTTAACTCACACAACAAACATGTTTGTTCTGCAGGGCGAGCGCGAGCGCGGCACCGGCGTACGAGCTGACAGCAGGCGGCGGCGGAGCCGGTGCGTGCGCCGAGTCCCCCGGCACGCTGGCGCACGCGCAGCACCCGCCGCCCATGCAGCAGTCCTCGCACCAGCACCACCATGACCCCCGCAAGAGAAAAACCTCACAATAGTGAGTCTTGTACCTTCTATCAGACAGACACCAAAATGGAGAAAGCCTTAGCCGTCTGCCAATATGTTTCGTATTTTCCCTTATAAAATTCTGCCCCCCTCCACTCTTATTTATTAAAAGGCAGTTTGTGAAAGTTTATGATTACGATCTTCAGTATCAGATCTAGTTTATTTAACTTACAAGGAGAGGGCAAGAGTGTGGGGTTCTTAAATCGAATGGAGGTTCCGCGTGTAGTAAGTACTCAGTGAGAGTGTATTCAAATACTCAAACCCTAGAGCGCACTACGTCGTCATTGCCGAGAAAAAAAATCCATCCAATGAGTACTAACTACACGCGGAACCTGCTTTCGATTTCAGGACCCCACACTCTTGCCGTCTCCTTGTTAGAATTTTCGTTGGTTTTCATATTATATTCGAATCTAATAAGACTGATTAAAGTAATTAACAGAGTTTTTTAAATAACGTAAGGATAAGGGCAGAATATATGATGAGTCGTATATACGTAACTCGAAAATGTGTTTTTTTTATTATGAACATACTTTGGTAATTTTAATTTCAAAGGATAGAATTATGTATAAAACGGATATTCCAGTTGAAATCTTATAAATCGGATCATTATTTTCGAAGTAATTAAGAGACTTAAGGAAAAATTTACAAAGCCACTTTTTACAATTTATATTCTACGATTTTTTTATTTTGTTTAACTAGGTTAAATGTTATTGCTTTATATGATTAAAGGTAAAATAAGGAAGGTTAAAAACTGGTTTAAAGCAAGCATCAGTTTTGCCCTTATCAAAAAAAAAAAAAAAAATGCAACGAACCTTTTGGGAAACTAAGACGTCTTGTCACTTGTCTCCCTTTTAACATTAACGTAACTTACAAGAGCTAACTTTATCACAAAAAGCTTTAACTTTTACATTTGACATGACGGTGACACTTCCTGCTGTTGAGCAGGAAGTTAGATTCTAGGGGCATTATTAATGTTGCTGTTAAAATTAAGTTTAACAAAAACTATAACATAGGTCTTGGGCGACTCACTGTAAAGCAGTAGTCGGCAACAAACGGCCCGCGGGTCGCGCCGGTGTTGCTTGCGGTCCGTGATTGTGTTGTTAATAAGTTTAAATAAATATCTTAATAAAAATGCGGTTTGCTGTGGTTATTTTTTACGTATAAAGCCCAAGCATACTTAACAATTTTAAATAGCAGTTTTATTTCTTCTTTAAGATATGTTTCGTCTAGGGTTAATATGACTAGTGCAGCCCGCCCTCACTTTACTAATACCACCTTGTGGCCCTTGATTGCCGAAGGTTGTCGACCGCTGCTCTAAAGTATCAAGTGATAGGTAGGTACAGTCAATATACAATGTTTGTAAACACGAGTTTTTAAACTATGAAGTGATCATATTGTGGCACAATATATTGTTTTATTATTAACAATTCAGTCATTCAACAGATCTAGTTGGTACTGAAATATTATATGAATGTTGTGCTATAAACTTAATTAATGTGGTTGGTTGATAAATCACAAATAGGTATTACATTAAAAATAAGTTCTCCAGACATACTTTGGCTTCACATTATAATAGCCGAAAAGTTAGTAAGTATTCGTGGCGGGGTGTAGGTTGGCGCGCACCTTCCGAGCTTCTCCAATGTCGCAATCATCACCGCTGGAGTGACTGTGTCGCTGGACCAAGAGCGGCGCGGGAAGACGTGCAGTCTGCGACCAGCCGCGGCGACAAACACTTGTGTTCTTTGCCCTTTGTGTAGCTTATATTATTATCATCAACCATGGTGGACTACACGATGGACGAGGAAACCTTTTTATTGCTTCTTGAGTCGTACGCAAAACATCTTTCAATGTTCGATAACTTCAACCAACAAGCTGCGGACACTCAAACAGTAAGACAACCGGAGGTGCCGACAAATATAGATTTGGATGGTATTGAAAGTTTGTTTTTCTATGGGAGAGCTCCATGGAGGTGAGCAGGTGACAGCTCCGGCGCGCCGAGCACAAGTGCACATGCCCTTGGTGACCTATTAACTTGTGTTTACTTGGCTGCAGCTCGGAGAGTTATGACATGTCGGGCTGCGAGGCGCCGCTGGGCGCGCCGCCGACACCCCTGCTCGGAGCATCCGGCGCCACGCGTAAGAGAAAGCCATCCTCTTAGTGAGTACCTTAGTTTTCTAATCTCTTTTGCTTTGTCCTTCAAAGATTGCAGGCTGGCGTCAAGACTGTGAGCAATGTGATCCGTATTAGGAATTTTCATAATCATAATATTCAACGTTTTCCAGCCCGATTTGGGTGATTTTTCACACCCTCGCAGGTGGAGCCTGGGCCACAGGTAGTCATATTTTAGAGCTGTCATAGAGCGGAACTGTGATGTGAGTGCCTAAGTATCGCCAAGTAGTTTAGCTCAAAAAGCGTGGCGTGGCGATAATCATTTAAAAGGTTAATACTGTAACTATCTGCAATATTCTATCCTTTTGGATCATTTGCAGTAAACGAATAATATAAGAAGTCGAACTAATGCAATATTCCCATTTAGCACAAAGATGATTTATTAGTCTACTGACCGCACTTAGAGGGAATGCTTGTGCAGGACAAAATCTGGAATATACATTCAGATAAAGAGATAAACATACTAAAATGTTAAAAACTATATTTTCAGCATCGGATTCGATCCAAAAATATTCTATGTATTGTTTTGACTTCGCTTCGATTTTATGATATGTATTTATAGCAAAAATAATATAGATAATATAGGTAAAACTACGCTACCCCACCCACCCATCTACAAGGTGTAACAGAATAAACGCAAGTCCTAAAAATAGTTTGTTCAGACTTGACTACTGAATCGATTTCAGTAACATTTAATATGGGTAATTTTTGAGCCAAAGAAAAATAAAAATTAAGGCGATAAGAATCCATTTTATATGCATAGTGTGCTAGGTTCGACACATTTTTCTTTATATTAAGGTGTAGTAGGTAACCTTGCTTTGAAAAAAAAAAAAAAAGTTTGGTCACTGTGTTGTGCGTTTAACTAAATACTGTAATTGGGGTGTATGACGTTTTGCGTCTTACCTTGATGTTACACGTTGCACCCCGTTGCTTATTATTTTGAAGCCAATTTGCGTCAGGGAAATGGAGTAATAAGCAACACGGCTAGCAAATTACTGTCATTTGTTGGGTAACCGATTTGTTACGAGTGATCAACGCTAAATCGGAGTCAGAATAATCTAATCACTATACTTCTTCGTGTTAGGTAGTTTTGTGTGTAGACTGTTCCTCGCGTACCGTGCCGTACGCGCAGGTCGATAATCGAGTACCTATATGTTTAAGTTTTACTTGTAAAATTCTTCAGTGTGACAGAAGTGCAAGCGTTGGTCGTTCGTTGTAGGAAAAAACCGGCCAAGTGCGAGTCGGACTCGCGCACCGAGGGTTCCGTACAAACCTGCAGGTATTCACGGTTTATGTATAAGGTTTATGTTTATGAAATTAAATGTTTTTATTTTTTATTTTTATATTTGAGTTGACTGAATGAAAGGTAAATTGTGGTTTACGATTTAAGACGTATTAAAAAAAAAACTACTTACTAGATCTCGTTCTAACCAATTTTCGGTGGAAGTTTACATGGTAATGTACATCATATTTTTTTTTTAGTTTTATCATTCCCTTATTTTAGAAGTTACGGGGGGGGGAGACACACAATTTTCCACTTTGGAAGTGTCTCTCGCGCAAACCATTCAATTTAGAAAAAAATGATATTAGAAACCTCGATATCATTTTTAAAGACCTATCCATAGATACCCCACAAGTATGGGTTTGATGAAATTTTTTGAGTTTCAGTTCTATGTATGGGGAACCCCAAATATTATTGTTTTTTTTTTCTATTTTTGTGTGAAAATCTTAATGCGGTTCACAGAATACATCTACTTACCAAGATTCAACAGAATAGCTCTTATAGTTTCGGAAAAAAATGACTGTGACATACTCGGACAGACAGACAGACGGACAGACAGACATGACGAATCTATAAGGGTTCCGTTTTTTGCCATTTGGCAACGGAACCCTAAAAAGGGGGTCCTCTTCCAATACCGGTTGTTGAGCACAAACTTGCAACATTTCAGCTTCGTTGCAAAAATGCAAACAGCCTATGAAATTACTATAACACGACAATGAAGTAGGGCGTCAATTTTCTTAACAATAATTTTGCCTGACTGTAACTTTCCGTATATTTATTTCATTCCACCATGTGAACTAAGGTGGTGGGTTCACAAAGACGTGATTATTGTGGACAAGGGCGTAGCCAGCTTTGGGCTCAGGGGTGGGGCAGCAGTCTAAAATCATATGTAACTAGCAAACTATACCCGCGGTCTTACCCCGGTTTTTTTTTTTTGCATACAAATAGGTTACACTCTATAACACCTAGCACCCTGTATCTGTATGTAGAATTCGAATGATCCAAAACACTTTCTTATTGTCCACCTACCTACACCACGCAATGTTCCATCCAAAAATGTGTCTCTAACTTCAACCGTTTGGGCTCTGGACGTATGCCAATTTGTTAATCAGTCAATTTAGAGGTTTATCTATCTATAGATAGTACTTTCAAGTACAGTAAGTAAACAATTACAAATTATTATCTTACAGTGTCCCACTGCTGAGCAAAGGCCTCCCCAAAATCCCTCCAGACATCCTTTTCCCTGGCCACCTCGATCCAACTCTTGGAGTACGCGTCGAGGTCGTCTCGCCACCTCTTCTTGGGCCGGCCTCGGCGGCGCCGTTCATCCTCAGGCACCCACTGTGTGGAGACTATTGCCCAGCGGTCGTGCATAATAAATAAAAATAATAATTGCTCTTTACCAACTTTACATTGCTCTTTGGCTAACCTCAAGGTGGAACTTTTGTAAATCGGTGAGCGACCAGGGTGCTTACTCTCGAATATAATTCCAATAGATCGACATTGAAATTGTCAGTCAAACGTCAGTGATTGGCTGGACTCACTGAGTCTAGCCAATCCCTGACGTTTAACTCAACCAACTGACGTTTGACCAATGTCGATCTATTGCAATTATATTCGAGAGTAAGCACCCAGGTCTGTGCACCGTAGGTTAGGACGGGCAGGATACACATGTCGATCAGTTTTCGCTTCAGGGAAATCGGTAGACCACCCTTCAGTAGCGTCTTCATGGACCAGTAGCTTTTCCAGGCATTTTGGATGCGGCGATCGATTTTCTTTTCTTGTCTGTTTCCGAAAGAAACTAACTGACCCAAGTAGATGTACTCATCAACATACTCTATTTCCTGCCCATCTACCTCGACCCTACACTTAGTGCTGTTGGTCATGGCTTTGGTTTTAGACCGATCGCAAAGATTTGCCGTGCTTAGGTCTTGAAGCATAATCTGTAGTTCCAGAGCAGTGGGGGCAAAAAGTACTATGTCCTCGGCAAAACGGAGATTTAGGTTTTCATTTATTTCGGTATTAATTAACTTCATAATATTACTTTAAGAGAAGGTGGCGGCGTGGGTTCTGGCAGAACCTCCTTAGCACTTCGGCTTCCAATTTATTTTTCGCTTCGGCGATCTTCATCCTGTGAACACTCAGCAAACAGCAACCGCTCAGAAGATTTTCACTCATGGTGGTGCGAAGCCACGTCTTGACACGCCGTGAAAGAACTCTTCGTGCGGGCGGTCAATCTTGCGCGCGCTTTTTATTTTGATCGCATTTTTTTGTGTCGACTGTGGAGTGTGAACTTTCTTACGGATATTAAGTATTGTACCTAGTCAGTACCTAGAAAATTTATTTTTTTAGGTTTGGTTAGGTACCTTACAGGTCAGAGCCAGGGTGGGGCAAGCGCCCCACCTTGCCCCACCGTGGCTACGCCCATCATTGTGGACCTTCTAACCGATGCCATATCATGCCAGACTTCATTTGTGAAGGTGTTTCACTTATTTGTGAATAGGAATGACTCTACAAGATCGAATCAAGCAGAAGATTCCAATTCTATCTTCCAAGTATCTACCTACGTATTCATTAGTAGTAAATTAAATTTCATTAAATGTGATCTGAACTTATTACCTCGACCATTTAAAGTATTACAGAGCTCTGTATCTACAAAATTACCTACTTTCTATGCTTTATATTATGTTGGATACCCGCGGACACGTGGTGGACAGTGACTCGTGTCTGCTCAAAACTGCAATGGCTTTAACACACATAGTGTCGAAGAAAAACGCATGTTGCGCAAATTGGGATAACCCAATTTATTTGGGGTCGGCGCAACATGTCTCATTGCCCTTATGGGCAGGAGAATGATGAGTGTTGTACTGTGATGAGTTCTGCGTTTGTTTCACCATTTCTTCAGAGAGATCGTCCTGTACTGTACTGTAGAAAAAATCCTGCATACAATTTTCTTTAAATAATAGAGTCCTTATTTGAATAAGAAATCCCATCAGAAATATAAATGCGAAAACATAGCCCTTCCTTGGCAGTTGGGTAAAAATCTGAACCAAGTTCATTATAAGAATTTGCGTGGTTGCCGATTGCCCCGACCAACGGATCAAAATTTAAATGGATGCCAAGTTCTGTAGATAATCCTGAAATTAATTTATGAGAACATACCTACAAAGTTCTAAAATGACTTTAAAACACATTATCTTGCCTTATTCTGATACAACAATGCTTGCTATTTATAAATATAACTTCTCAAATTTATATATTATATGGTATAGTGCTTTGTGTAATATATAAATTTATTTACACAATGCATTTATCTTATAAGTTGAAGCGCAACATTTGACTCGGCTTAAATAATAATTATTGAACTATTGGTTTGAGTGGGTAAGTTGTACTGGTTACCAAGAATTTATAGTTTCTGAGCTATGACTGACTGATATATATAGTTATATGTTAACATAGCTCGGAACCATTTGCTTGGTTGTGAGCAATTTGTAAGGAACCCTTGGTCGTAGTCCTTTGGAAGGGCAAGGGGTCGAAGCCAACTAACAGAGCCGTAGAGGTTTGATAATATTAAATGGAATGAGGCACCAACCTATAAATTATCCCTTTTTGCACTATGAAAGTGCACCCAAGGAAAACCCCCGGTTGATGCAAGAAATGGAAAAAAAAATGTGAACTATGGTAGTGAGTAAAAGTAGGTATTCTACAATTCATTGAATATTGTAACCAGTAGGTACATGGTTACAATATTCAATGTATTGTAGAATACCATATTGTTTACATTAAAAGCTTGTAATAGATGTGAGATATCTATTCAGTCCCGGTTCAAGCAGAAATATAGGGATCCTACATTATGTACATAACTGAGCCATAGATAATTAATTAAAACAGCACCATACCTACGTCGGGATAACAGTACTGACCCGCGAGGGCGCGCGATCTTTAACAGTCCAAAAATATTTCTAACTCTGTAAGCAATTGCTCCGCTGTGGTCTAGCCATGATTCCTAAAAGAAGATGCAACAAAGAAAAAGATAAGCAAATCCAATCGTACGTAATATTTATCGAACCACGGTCCCGGTCCCAAAAGCCCCATGAGCTACCTAATAACGCCGCGCTATGCCCGACATTACTTTAAGTTCCCAAATAAAGTATTTAATACAGTTTCAACTGTGAAACTCACAACATTGATTTTAATTAAACAATTTTTATTGAATGTCCAAAGCAGTCGGTCGTTTATACTTATGTGCAATTATATAGTGGAACATTAGGCGGACTAACTCGCGCGGCACCTTTGCAAAGCAACCTATAGATACATAGCTTCTATCTATCGTGTATCGGTAGTTTAGTAGGTATATGCGCAATTGAATATTTTTCATGAAAACTGGGAACGTTTACCACAAATAAAAAAAAAACTGTTAAATAATGTGGTTTTTTTCCGTCGGTTATACTTGATTACTAACCTAAGTATCTCCTACACTATATACCTAGATGAAGTGACTAAGTAATAGTGATAGTTGTTGTGTACTGGTGATTAGCGATACAATGTGATTACCTACATGCTGTAGAGTCTCATAAATAAAGAGAATCTTTGAATCGTCGGCGAATGGATCGTCTCTGTTTACGCGATTCATAAACAGCCTATATTGTTCCCACTGCTGACACAGTCCTGGCTCCTCTTGGTGGAAGGGTGGGTGCCGTAATCTTCCACGAGGGCCCAGAGCGCGTTGTAGATGTCACGTCTTCGAATTTTTGGTTCTAGGATATGCCATTTAGATATGATATTTTCCTTCACCGTTTTGAAAGTGGTGGTGATGAAATTATTTATACAAAGTTAAGCGCCTGCCTGGGTTCGAACCCACGAGCTACAACTCGTAAGTCATGGCCGATACCACTGGGCCACCACTGCTCACTGCTGTTTACCCTATTGCCAAGGCCAAACCCTTTTATTAATATTTCCAAGTTTTCTCGAACTCAACAATGTATACAACGGTTGCAGAAACCCCGTTAGGTACCTAAGAAAATTGAATAGAGGCTCGGCCTTTGATGTCGCCATAAACATTTTAAGTACGACTTTTTTAAATACAAAAGAATGATCCATAAATTATACCGTGTCACCTTATACCTGTTGATATAACAATTGATGTCTGCTCGGGAGCCCATACAAACTTAGCTAACTTACCCTTCGCCTCCAGGCTTGGCTACAATGCGGCCAATTAGGCGGGGGCGCGGGGTTG
Source organism: Aporophyla nigra (assembly GCA_947507805.1). Taxonomy (NCBI): domain Eukaryota; kingdom Metazoa; phylum Arthropoda; class Insecta; order Lepidoptera; family Noctuidae; genus Aporophyla; species Aporophyla nigra. The sequence continues at coordinate 1,077,400 of OX382291.1, read as the reverse complement.
CCTAGCGACGGGGCCAGACATTCCAAAAAAAACACATGTGACTTATGTGATCAAAGAGTTAAATTGACGTTTACCATTACAATATCTAAAAGGTGAGTGGTAGCGTCACGTGACGTCAGAGCCGTCACCTCCGTCACCAAAACTTACAGCAGCCCCACTCGACGATCATTTAAATTTTTGAGAAAATATAGATTTTGTTGACATGTCGATATCAGCGATCCATTATTGGACATCGTCGCATCGCAATAGATGAAAATGACATTGAATATCTCGTATTCTTCACAGTGTTCTATTATTTCATTGAACGGCTTTGGTAACGTTGAAAGTTTCCGATGCTCGTTTGTGTTACAGGGACATAGGGTAGCACTAGTAATTAAGATATAATCAAAGTTACGTCCCCGAGGGGTTCGGCATTCGGCAGTGGGCACACAAGTTCACGTGCGTTCCATTTGGGACACGTGTGCGAGTGATGACTCACCACTTCTCCATTGCCATTCCTGACTTAACTTGTGTTTACCTTGATCTCAGGTAGTTTGAGATAGGTTTAAACTTACACTCGGTGAAAGGGAGAGTTCTATTGGAACCTACATAGTAAAAAATAAGCATATACAGAAGATATATTTGAAATAGAATAAATGTGAATAATCACATGCACCTTATTGATGCACCTTAGTCGCGTTTCGAGGTTTCCGGCGTATCTATCGCATCATATTGTACACTTGGTGTGTATTATAACTTGTATTATTAGATTGTAAAGTGTAACAATTGTAGATAGACCAATAAATAAATAAATCACGCTACTAATCACAATCTGAATTATTTAAAGGATATTACTAATCCATAGCTTCTCATGTCAGAAAAAATTGTCTGCTCAACAATGTAAGTAAAGCAATGAATGTTGTTGAACTGTCAAAATGAAAGCCATCCCTACTATTAGTGTGTTACGCAATGCCGCCGGTCTTCTTGACCGCTCCTTACAAAGTAATTAAACGCAGAGACAGGCATCATCATCATTCCAGCCGAAAGACGTCCACTGCAGGACATAGTTGTTTCATTTCTCTGTAGCGGAGCTTGGGGTCCGCTACAGAAAAATAAAAAGATAAAGTTCGGGTTAAAACATAATAAAAACCAATCGTTAACAACACTTTCAAAAACCCCTCTCACAGTTCTTCTAACATGCCAAAAATATCTTCGTTCTTTCATCAGCAAACAGATCATTTGTTGGATTAGAATCCAGGACATCATTGAGTGTGGCCCTAGCGCGAGGTACTGGGGAATTAGCACGTGCAACAGTACAATATGGAGACACAGCAAACAGCCTGTGCTTTCTACCGCAACAGTCATTCTGTGACAAGCAACCGAGCCAGCTCGGCATGCAGATCAGGCGCGTCAATAATGCCACGGAGAGTCTTGCACGCTATGGTGACTGATCTCGTGCTCGCCTTATCTCTAGTGAGTTACATCCGAGGCAATTTAGTCGGATAGAGGTAAGATGAGCCTATGGTACCATGAGCATGGGTACTGAGAAATCTAAGTAACCTTTTATAACTTTTCCAATAAAAGCACGTAGGTACATACTCTCGGGTGGGTTCCTCACGCCGGAGCTGGATTCCAATTTGCTACGTACGAGTTTATCCAATATAATGTTTATAGCATCAGTTCTGTGGAGCGAAAATCGCGGCAATTACGCAGAACAAAACCTAGATTCCTAAGCTAGATTCTTTAGTAAAAACTCAAATTTTTGATGTCATCTATGTCGAATGTGCTGAACAGTCACGCTCGGAGCATATAGTATGTATATCATCATCATCAACTCAGCCGCAAGACGTCTACTGCTGGACATAGGCCTCCCCCTATTTGGGGGGCTTAGCCATAATCGCTACGCTTGGCAAGAGGATTGGCGATAGCAGTATGGTGGTAAAATGCATAGAGAACGCTGCTCCCCATTCTCTAGTAAATCCCTTTGTCGTCTTTTACGACACCCACGGGTAGAAATGGGGTGATGCTATTCTCTATGTCCGGTACTCTAGTTCCTCAAAAAGTTAAACCTCTGTATGAAATGTTATATTAGGCTAGGGTCGGTTCGGCGCGGTCCAGTCGGGGCTAGGCTGAAGAGTGCTAAGTGCCCCCGTAGACCCCAGTGCAAGTGTGCGAGGGAATACGGGTGGTTTAAGTCAGTACAAGTATAACAGATAGGGGGTAGGGGGGTCTGTCAGGCTTCTACTGACCTTACCAATCCTAATGGTTCGGTGTTTTGAACTTTAGGCTGGAAATATGTGACCAGAATTCACCGGGTTTAACTTTAATTTAATCTCCAAATGTCTCATGTACGAGGATTATGCATCTGCAATATTGATCTTTCAGGTTGCCTAGAGGTCTCAGAAAATTACTAATACTCACCATCATCTTGCTCTTGGGGTCGTAGTTCATAATCGCATTTGCCGAGTATGACCTAAACCGACTTCCAGTGGTGCAATTCCTTCTGTAGCGGTCCCGACTGTTTCTCGTGCACATATGTCCTCTTGGACTACAAGAACATCCTCCGTACGAATTCGATACAACGTTTATTCCATCCAGACAGCAACATGATACAAAGTAACAATAATGACATTGCAGCGGTACAGGCAGCGCCTACGACGACGACGGCGGCGACGACTCGAGCTCCACCCGCACGCTGCCCGACAAGAAGTAAGTCGCACCTATTATACGTACAATATATCTTCTTTATCTTATAGAAAGCTTATCCACTAGTTATATGTTTTTTCGTATATTACCTAGCTAATAGAATAACAAAACGTGGTAAATAGAATAGCAAACGGCGTGGTATTTTACGCCTGGCGGTGTATGTGATAAATCTGATAATTGATGAATATGTTGTAAGCAATTTGAAATGAAATACGTCATGAAGCTTGTGCATTATTGACTGACCTATAACTTTGACAACCCATAAAGAAGAATTTAAAAAGGTGTGTCGAGCTGGTGCTCATTACTGAAAATCATCATGTAGAGAATTTGTTTCGAAGGTGTATATAATGCTCGTTAATTAATGTTAGTTAAACTATTTTAAATCCCGATGTGTTAAACCGTGCGAAGCAGGGATGTGTCGCTCTATATTAATAAATAATATACTCTCCTTTTCTCCAGTTTTAATTTACTTGTACTCTTCTTGTATATGTTTCTGATGAAATTGAAATTCTTTTGTTTGAGCTCATACGCCTTTTGAGCTTTCCAGTTAGAGTTGTGGTAAACTACTTAGTATAGTAGACCCCAGTTTTAGACCTTCGTTAGCAATTCCATTCAAACAGACACAATTGACTGAGTACCGTGATAGACTCTAAAATTTTCTTCAATTATATTGTGTCGAGTTATTAATAAACTAATATTTTCGGTGTGCTGATTGCAGACAGAACCACAGCGAGATCGAGAAGCGTCGCCGCGACAAGATGAATACTTACATCTCGGAGCTAAGCGCCATGATCCCGATGTGTGGAGCCATGGCGCGCAAGCTGGACAAGCTGACGGTGCTGCGCATGGCCGTGCAGCACCTGCGCACCGTGCGAGGCGCGCTGTCCGCGTGCCCGCTGAGCGCGCGCCCGCGGCCCGCCTTCCTGTCGGAGCGCGAGCTCAACCAGCTCATCCTGCACGCGGCACACGACTCCTTCCTGCTGGTAGTCGGCTGCGACCGCGGCCGCCTGCTCTACGTCTCCGCGTCTGTCAAACAGATGCTGCACTACGATCAGGTTGGTTCATTGCTGCTGCGTCGTCATAGTCGAATTAAATTACTTTTATGTTGCTCTTGCTATATTTATTTGCCTTTTGCCAGTATTGTTTGCCCCATGCATCCGTGATTGTGTTTTTTGAACCATTGTATTACCAAATGACATTTTGTGTTTTATTCGAACTGTGCTTTCCATGTCTTCATCTGTTTACTTAGATTTAGTAGTATTATTACAATGCCAAGCTGTATCTACATAATAATAGTAATGCATGATGTTTCCTCAAACGTAGTTGCATGTGAGCACTCGTAGCTGCGCTTCCTCCGTCGTGTGACGTACTCATACAGCGAGCATCACTCTTTGTATTAGTTTAGTATATGTACTAATATTTTATTGCTTGCGCTCTGTCGTCGTAGACGCGGCTAATGTGATTTTTAGGCAGCGATCCGCACATCTGTAATCTGTCCCTAGTATAAGTTCATAAATATACGACTAAACATAGTTTAACATGAACGTCGTTATGAATATTCACTGTAAGGGGATGTGCCTTACTAATTAGAACTTTTGAAATAAACCCTGATTACCTTCTGCTATGTATTTATGGGGGACGGAAGCCCTGTCTTCGTCTCTTGTCATGTAGGTAACATAGATACTGTTGTCCACAGAGCGAGTTGCTAGGCCAGAGCCTGTTCGACATCCTGCACCCCAAAGACGTGGCTAAAGTGAAGGAGCAGCTGTCCTCGTCCGACCTCAGCCCGCGCGAGAGGCTAATCGATGCTAAGAGTGAATATTTCTATTTATTACATTGTAGTGTGCTGTTCTTCCAACAGGATACGCGTTTTGTCTACTGTTTTGCTGACTGCTAGATATTATTTTATTTTGTTTTATTCCTACGGCCAACATAAGTAGGTAACTGTAGGTAGGTAGGTAAGTAATGCGCTCTATGCGTGTGCGTAACGAGCACGCTTCGTGTGCGGAACATGTTCGCCGTGTTTGCGTAACGAGAGCGAGACGAGCGGCCACGTCGTGTAGTCGCAGCGACCTCAGTGCGCGCCGCGGAGAGCATGGTCATAAACACTTCGCTGGAAAGCTTTACTGGCAAATCGGTGATAACGCTGTTAGTTTGTCGCACGTGTCCATGGAGTTCCTTGCCCATTCTTCTCCATAGGAACCTACTACGCTTTGAAACAGGCAGCTTCATCTTTCTGACTGCCCGACTCTAAATGGTTTAATTGTAATATATGGCTTACGTTAGCACGCTAACAATAGCTGTTCTGTTACAGCAATGCTGCCAGTGAAGGCGGACGTGCAGACGGGCGCGTCGCGCCTGTGCCCGGGCGCACGGCGCTCGTTCTTCTGCCGCATCAAGTGCAAGGTGACGCCCGAGGGCTCGTCCGAGACGGCGCTCATCAAGGAGGAGGCCGAGCCCACCGTCAAGCTACGCAAGAAGACCAACGAGAAGAAGTACTGCGTCGTGCAGTGCACCGGTGAGATGAGCTTGATGCTAATGCTGTAACACACTCAATATTAAACGGGCGGTAGCTGCAGCGCCGTGCGGACTACTCATCACAAACCTGAAGGACAACTCTCGTAATTAAACAGTTCAAAATGTACTCGCAGCCTTACCTCCCCGACAATCAGTCAATCCTGTCAAAATCTTGTCAGAAATGTATGGAAACTCGAGTTATGTCAGACAGAGTGAGACTGACTTCTTAAAACTCCCAACCTTAGACAGTTGTTACTGTGATTTTGGCAGTTTGGAATAGAAAATAGTCTACATAAAAAACTGGCCAAGTGCGAGTCGGACTCGCGCACCGAGGGTTCCGTACAAATCTGCAGGTATTCACGGTTTATGTATAAGGTTTATGTTTATGAAATTAAATGTCTGTTTTTAATTTTTATGTTTGAGTTGACTGAATGAAAGGTAAATTGTGGTTTACGATTTATGACGTATTAAAAAAAAACTAATCACTAGATTTCGTTCAAACCAATTTTCGGTGGAAGTTTACGTGTACATCATATATTTTTTTTAGTTTTATCATTCCCTTATTTTAGAAGTTACGAGGGGGGGGGACACATTTTACCACTTTGGAAGTGTCTCTCGCGCAAACTATTCAGTGTAGAAAAAAATGATGTTAGAAACCTCAATATCATTTTTGAAGACCTATCCATAGATACCCCACATGTATGAGTTTGATGAATTTTTTTTTTTTTTCAGTTCTATGTTCTCGTTCTATGTATGGGGAACCCCAAATATTATTGTTTTTTTTTTCTATTTTTGTGTGAAAATCTTAATGCGGTTTACAGAATACATCTACTTACCAAATTTCAACATCATAGCTCTTATAGTTTCGGCAAAAAGTGGCTGTGATATACTCGGACAGACAGACAGACAGACAGACGGACAGACAGACAGACATGACGAATCTATAAGGGTTCCGTTTTTTGCCATTTGGCAACGGTACCCTAAAAAGGAGCTGCACCCTAATTGCCCCAGAATGGTTCAGTCCTGATTGACCAGAAAAAAATCGTCTAAATACACAATTATGTGGAAATCTCGTGCTCGTAGCATGTTCGCAATCCCATTTGTTGCTGAGGCAAACATCGTTGAGACCGATTACAGGCATTTGGCCTGTGACTAGGCTGTCAATTGAGAACTCCACACCAAGCGTCTTACTTGATTAAAGCAGGACGCATGCTGGTGACAGAGAGAGACTGGTATAAATGTACGAATAATTCGGTAAGTTTTAACCATAGATATCAATATAAAGACAAATTGACATCAGCTTTTCTATCACCTAGCAACACTGTGTATTTTCGAAAACACGTTGTAATAGGAATTACTAAACGAATATAACATATCATGACGCCTTTAATCGTCGAAGACAAAGACGTACCTTTAACATTTTACCAGTTAAGGTTAAGCCCCATGTAACAGGCAGCAAGCCTAAAAATTGGTAAAATACCATAATTTAATAAATAATGTAGACTCTTCTCTCTATTTCTTCTAATATTTAACAGTATAAAGTCGCCGTTGACATTTGTTTGTTTCTTCGTTTACTTCTTCTCAACCGACAGATTTTGATACGGTTTTCACTATCGTTCAAAGAGTTTTTCCGGAATGTTTTATGTATAACACACGCATATTTTAGTAGAGAAAAGCTGAAATTATGTCATCAAAAACATTGTATTTTAAGCATTGTATTTTTGGGTATATATTCCCTTAAATTCTTAAGGCTGGCTAAATCTTACGATATCAAAACGATAAAATAACAAATACAATACGATATCGATCAAAGTAATGTTGAATCGAATTGTATATCTCAAAACGGTCTACAGAGAAGTCTACGATGGGTCATGTTTATCTCTTGAGGATAACCCATAGTATTTATAAAAATCTTTTACAATTACAAAAAATATGAGTTATTTAAGAAGCTATTTAAAACAACACAGTATTAATCCTTATCCAATTACATATATAATTATACGTTCGATACGTTCTGCTTTTAATGTAGATCGGAATTGTCCAATACATACTGTATATTAATCACTAAAATTAATATCAAAGTAAGTGTAAGGATCTTATTTAAAATTATAAATCGCTCGCAGCGTGTGGTAGACCGGCATGTCCCGCTGCCGTCTACGCCGCGAGGAGACTGTCTTCTGTTATACGCTATTGTTATACGTTATTGTATGTTTACGCTATACACTATTACACCGGTGCGGAGCTGGGGCGGTTCCCTAGTTATTAATAAATGATTTCTATGAATATTTCAGGCTACCTGAAGTCGTGGGCGCCGGCGGAGATGTCGGAGGCCGGCTCGTCGGAGATGGCGGACGACGGCGACGCGGGCAGCATGTCGTGCCTGGTGGCGGTGGGGCGCGCGCTGCCCGACCTGGCGCCGCTGCTGCCGCCGCCCGCGCCCCCGGCTCCCCCCGCGCCCCCGGCGCCGCCCACGCGCCAGCTGCAGTACGTGTCACGACACGCGCCCGACGGGAAATTCCTCTTCGTCGACCAAAGGTTGGTTGGGTGATTCTTCATATTCGTCATCATCAACATCATCATCATCATTTCAGCCGTAAGACGTCCACTGTTGGACTTAGGTCTCCCCTAATTTGCGGGGCTTTCCATAATCGCCACGCTTGGCAGGCGGGTTGGCGATCGCAGTATGGTGGTAAAATGCATAGAGAACGCTGCTGCCCATTCTCTAGTCAGTCCCTTAGTCGCCTTTTACAACACCCACAGGAAGAAATGGGGTGGTGTTATTCTTTACGTCCGGTACCACACGGTACGATATTCGTCATAGGCATACAATAATAATTATAAGAGAAAGTGACAACGTTGTTACAGGCATATTACCTACATTACAACAAAATTCAACACACTCACACATACAGAAAACACACGCACATACACACAAACACACACCATACCACACAATAGCAAGCGTGCACTAAATTCTTCTTTTTGTTTTTTTTTCTATTTTTATTTTGATTGTACATATTATCAACTGTTCCACAAACGGGTGAAGACACTAACTCCTGTAACACAGGTGCCAGGTGCGGTGCTTTTCTTTTTTTTTCTGGATGGGAAATCATCAAATGACTTCTCCCGCTCTGGGCGGAGCGGGAGGGCGTGTCAGACTTTTACTGACTAAAACCCACCCGTGTTCCTTCAGTTGCCCATGTGCCAGGGTCACGGTATCTCTTTCGAACAATCTCGCGACCCTGGCAGAACAGGTGCGGTGCTTCAGTGGAAATAGTCACGCTTTCTTTATATCAATAAAACATTTATTATTTTAATTACAACATACTGAAGTCGTATCTACTAAAGCATATAAATTTCGTCGATTTCGCTGATTTACTTGATTTTACAGAGTGCTTATACAGTTAAAATACTGCATTTCCATAGGTTTTAATCAACATCAGCCTATATTATTCCCACTGCTGGGACACAGGCCTCCTCTCGGTGAGAGGGAGTGGGCCGTAATCCACCACGCGCGGCCAGTGCGGGTTGATAGATGTCACATGCCTTCGAATTTTTGGTTCTAAAACATGCCGGTTTCCTCACGATATTTTCCTTCATCGTTTTGAGAGCAGTTTCATTTTTATTTTAAGAACAATACAATCCGCATTCAAAGAATTTTAAACAACCGCCTGTATTTACCGGGAATCGAACCCGCTAAATGTAACAACATAAATAAGTGTATGATAAAATAATGACGTAATAGGAACATAATGTATAGTAGCCAGTAGTAAGCAACTAATAGTAACTTACAGTGTGGATGTGGCTGATGGCTAATGGCTAATAGAACCAGCCACATCCACGCTGGGTGCACAAAATAATGTGTTCCATTTTCTAAAGTCTATTATTTTGTTTGAATGAATCCAATTTTCAGTTTCTTGCAATTGTTGTGCGAATTTACGTACCATAGCGATGACCTATCAAAATAATTTTGTTCTGAATCACAAAAACGTAATTATTGGAACGAAGTTCCTTATCGCGCGTTGTGAAAGGGGGCTAGAAGGAAAAAAAACTCTCGAAAAGTTGTAACGACACTTTTTAACCGACTTCAAAAAAAAGGACGAGGTTTCTCAATTCGACCGTATATATTTTGTTGTTTGTATTTGTTTATATGTTGTTGTTTTTTTTTTGGGAGTAGAGAGAGAGAGATAGAGAGAGAGAGAGGGAGTAGAGAGAGAGAGAGAGAGAGAGGGAGTAGAGAGAGAGAGAGAGGGAGAGGGAGAGAGATAGGGAGAGAGAAAGAAAGAGAGAATATTTTTGTTGAGTGTATACAGGTTTTTTGTACATAATAAATAATAAAAAAATTATAACAATTATGAATCCTGGAAAGGAACTTCGTTCCATCCGGGTGTCCCTTGACATCTCTAAAGTTTTTTTTAACATCTTTGCAGTGGCGTGCATTACTTGTCAGAATAGGTAGGCACTAGGCCGGCTCGTCTTGTTAGTTAGGCACACAGATACGGTTACTTTTCAGAAACATAACAAAAGTATCTATTTTGAATATTCAGATTATTTTCTTAAACACGAATGTGCCATAAATGTGACAGCAATAAAATCTTCAGCGGTCGGACGAAAGGAACTATTTTTATACCACCACAGGTATCACCAAAAAATAATGATACGGTAATGAATGACACAATAAAGAGCTTAATGTATTAAACATGCAATTTGATGGATATCAGTAGCGTGTTCTTGTCTCACTCGCTTTATACTTTATCCGTACGTATGCACTTTAAGTTAACAAACAGTAATTTATTTACTCGGTATAAAAATAATTAATTTACTTTATCAACAACACGAAAACAGTCTGAAAGAAAAGAGGAATTATGAAGTTTTTGTTTCTGTTGGGTATCATAATTTAGTAAGTTTATTATTAATTTCGGGACACACTAAAATGTAATTGCTCTGTCAGTTATGGTGATTTTTCGAGGTAGGCACTGTTTATGCCTTTATACAATTCACGCTGTTGTTTGCGTGGTACTGCGACAAATATCCAGAAAGAATAGCAGCATTTCGATTTGTTTTGAAATGGTTGGTCGATAATTTGACAAATTTAGAACGTTTTGGTATTCGCTTATCGCAGTCATAGCATCTAATGATAATCGGTAATGATGATGAACTAGACATTTTGATTTATTTTGAGGCGAACCCTAAACGTTCGGTGAGGGAAGCTCAAGGAGGCATTCGATTTTCAAAAAATCAAAATACACCGCGTATTGTAAAATCATAAATTCAAAAGATATATCGAAGGGCGCTTTGTTAAAAAATAACGCCCGGGTGATGCCGAAAGAAGACTTATTTTTTGCCGAGAAAGGGAGAGCGGCTTGCAAATGGTCATGGGATGAGTCTAACTTCACTAACAACGATATGTACAACCGGCGTAATTATGGTTTTTAGTCCAGACAGAATCCTTTCGAATCCGCGAGACTAATGATTAAGTGCGTTTTTCATTCAACTGTTGGTGTGGGATTGTGCTAAACCCGGTTCTCTTAATACGTTTTGCCTAGGCCAACTGAACACGGAATGATACTTGAGATTTTTAGGGACCGACACTAAGAATATATCGAATACAGACGGACCAAATCTCATACTCGAACAAGACGGGGCTCACAACAATTGGAGGACAACGGATTTTCTTAATACACATTTTCCTTCCTGGATCGGTAGTCATGGACAAATCAGATAGCATCCCCGATCCCCAGATCTAACCCCGTTAAATTTATGGAGTTATGTAGTTTACAGGCACCAGTATGAGAGTGTGCAGGAGTTACAAACTGAACTTAGAAATATGATTTTAAACATTCGCCATGAAAAAATGAAGTTTTCAACGAAATTATTAAAATTGTTGCAATTTGTATTCAACATGAAGGGAACCATTTACAGCATTTAATAAATATTATTTTGATTATAATTTGCAGTTAAATGTACTTACCTTATTATTTTAAATAATTGTTAAATTGCAAGGTCTTCTTTTTATTTAAGATGCTATGTTATTAAGAAGAAATAAATGTATATCATTAGGTCCTTTCGAGCGGTGTCCAAACGCCTCATGCCCGAGGCTGTACACGGGGGTCGTGCGGTCCATGGCCCTTTACGGGGCGCCCTCATTGAGGCTGCGCCCAGCGCGCTGGTTGAGTGCGTCTCAGAAGCTCATGGCCATCCGGCTAGTCCGGGGATACCGCACGGTCTCCTGTGAGGTGGCGAGCATCATAGGAGACCGAACGTTTTCTCGAAAATGTTGTAGTTTAGGCGCCATTTTTAATGATACAATGAGATGAAATAAAAGAAATCAAAACTGCATTTTATTTAAGTACAGTTTAGTTTGGTTCTAGGGTCATTGCAGACCGGAAACCTTTTGAAAAATCGATATAAGAAAAAAAAAGGTTCCAAAAAAATCCAATTTTATTCTTTAAACGTAAGTTTTCCTTAATTTTTTTTTTTGGAAAAACCATTGATACTATCAGAAAGAGTAATGTTTGAACTATAAAAATATGTCTGTTTCGATTTTTTTTTGACACGAATTCGAATTCACGAATTCTCGTCCGAAGCGGGTTAAGGTGTAAAATCTTCGTGATAGTGCGAATTAGATGTTATACAAAGAAAATTTGTAAACATTTCAAATTCTAATAACACTGGGCGTGCTTTTTTCTAGGGGATTTATGTATTCATAGACGATTGTTTGGACAGGATAGTATCCGTCCGGTAGCTAGTTTATTTTACGTGTATTATTGCTACGCACATTTTGAGCTGGTCGACGCGTGTGCTCGCAGGGTGACGCTGGCGCTGGGCTTCCTGCCGCAGGAGCTGCTGGGCACGTCGCTGTACGAGTACGTGCGCGGGCCCGAGCTGGGCGGCGTGGCGCGCGCGCACAAGGCCGCGCTGCTGCGCCGCGAGCCGCTGCGCACGCCGCCCTACGCCTTCCGGCGCAAGGACGGCTCGCTCGCCAGGCTGCACACGCACTTCAAGCCCTTCAGGTCAGTAGCATCGCTTGTTTCATCCTAAACACATTTATTTCAAACAGTAGTGAGACAAACGCTAATAGGTGTGTCAGTAACAACAAACACAAAAAAAATCGTTACGAAACTCACATAAAATCTCGATCCCGTCCATGTTGTCAATGAACCATACTTACTCCATTATATAATCAGAACGAAAAATTCGTCTCCTCGACACCATACGTAACGTAATAATATATTCTTTTATCGTACCAATAAATTGTCAAAATGAAAAGAATTATTATTGTGCCCCGCCAAGCGAGACTTCGTCGACTTTGTGAATTTAACCAATCAAACTCACATAAGGTATGCTAAGACAATGAAACGGTTCGATTACAAAGAAGGCAACCTTTGGATCAGTTCCTACCATACTTACGTTTTCGGATTCGTTCCAACCTTGCAACCTCGCCCGCGTAAAATTTATTACTCCCCCCCTTTCATCGTCGTGCGAGGTCTGCGCATTCGTTTTATTCTTTGTGCTCGGCTCCTAAGCGTCCTAGTGTGATGTTATACAGTCTACAGCCTTCCTCGATCAATGGACTACCCATCACTAAAAGATTTTTTGAAATTGATCCAATAGTTATGGAGCCTATTCAATTCAAACAAACAAACAAATATTAGTGTAGACTATGCACCTTGAATAAATTATGTCTATCACTTATTTTATCAAAAAGATGTAGACTTTTTCTTATTTCATCTTCTTTGATTACCTCAAGCGAATCGTGTAAACTAAGCAACAAACAATAAAAAAACGTCGCGCGAGCTCAAATTCGAGTCGAGTACGTTTCACAAACCAGTGTCTCGTAATGCTAATTATTTTGCTACTACGGTATAAAATCAAGTTTCACGATAGCTCGTTCGGACAAAAGTGTATTGTGCTTTTATATTGCTCCGCAGTAATAAATAGTTTATATACAGTTTTAAATTGTTTTCGGTCCTGATTGGTGATAAGTTTGTTTTTGGACATACATACTAACTGTGAGTGAAATAAAATTACACAAAAACATCATAAATAAGACATATCTTATAAAATAAAAGTGAACTTTTTTGCTAAAGTACCCACCGCACACCGAATACAGAGCCGCTGACGCGAACGCGTAAGCGACGCCGTTTTCCGAGCACTTATGACCTTTTGGTCGCGAACTCCGAGTCACTCACTTAGCGTGGGCCTTTTTTAGTGTGCACTTTTCCGTGTGGGCACTTATTAGTGTGCCCTTTTAATTAAACTAGAAAAAAAGTTTTGTTTTTAAATTAATATGGCCGAATCGGAATCTTCACCTTCAAAAGAAAACTCTGAAAGTACCGTGTCCCCCACCAGATCGGGAGAAAATGTAACCTCGCGTGCCAAAAAAAGAATAGCCTTGTCGTCACCACCGGTTAGCAACTCTAGTACCTTGACTAAGGCTGATGTACAAGGCATAGTAGAGGCAGTAATAAAAACTGCAATGACTGACATGCTTGCGCAATTAAATGCTAATATGAAATCCGAGCTTAAATCAATCAGGGAAGAGTTGAAGGATGTAAACGAGGCTATGTCTTTCATGAACAGTCAATATGAAACTGCTATTTTGGAAGCCAAAAAATCTGCACAAACAATAAAGGATCTTGAAACCAAGAATGAACTAATGTCCAACACCATTGTAAAACTCACGAATCGCGTAAACCAGATGGAACAACATGCTAGATCCAGCAATATTGAGATTCAATGCGTTCCAGAGTACAAAACAGAGAATGTCATTAGCCTGACAAAACAGCTCGGGTCGGTCATAGGCTGCGCCATTACAGATAATGATATTTTAAGCTGCACACGAATTGCCAAAGTAAACCGAGACTCTCCGAGGCCTCGATCAATAGTCACTCAGTTCAGCTCCCCAAGACTCCGTGATCAATTTATGGCAGCTTCGATCGAATTCAACAAAAAAAACAGTCAGGACAAACTGAACTCTTCTCATATTGGATTGGCGGGACCTAATAAACCTATCTACGTAATGGAGCATCTGTCGGCGACCAACAAGGAAATCCACGCCGCAGCAAGAACCAAAGCTAGAGAATTAGGATTCCAATTTGTGTGGGTCAGAAGTGGTCGTATTTTAATGCGTAAAGACGTTACATCGGAATATATACTTATAAGAGATCTAGCAACTTTAGATAAGTTACAGTAAGTTTAACTTTTTAGAAACTTTTTACGCATGTCAGTAGTATTACACAAATAAAATTCAACTTGTTTAATATTGAGATTTACTATCAAAATGTAAGAGGCCTGCGGACAAAAACACACGATGTTTTGTGTAAAATAGCAACATGTAACTACGATATTTTAATTTTGACAGAAACTTGGCTTAATAAGAGTGTTTGCAATAAAGAACTGTTTGATGATAGATACTTGGTCTATAGAAGAGACAGGGAAAGCTCGGAATACCACTGGGATAGGGATGGCGGAGGAGTCTTAATTGCAGTATCTAAAAAACTAGTTTCAAAAAGATTGCTGCATAGACAGAGTAATTGTGAGGATCTATGGGTATCTGTAGAAATACCGTGCGAGCGCTCGAGGCGACTCCGCCGTCTCGATCTTTGTGCAGTCTACCTGCCACCACCGGTCTCTAAATCAATGTTGGAACATTTTATTAGTAACTGTAATTCGTACCAGGATAACCATAATGCGTATACATGCATCGTGGGAGATTTTAACTTGAGAACCATAAACTGGAATGACTTAAACAATCCTCTCAAAAATCAGCACATTAGTAGTCTCGATCAAATTCTTATTGATTTTACATCGGTTAATAATCTCCGACAATGCAATGATGTTATCAACAAAAACAGTAGACTACTGGATGTTGTATTGGTGGACGTTCCAGGTTGTTGCGTTAGTGAAGCGGATCCCTTAAGTGTTATAGACCCTCACCATCCTCCATTAGATATACAAGTAACAGTGACGGAGTCGCCAAAACTAAAATCTAATAGCATTGCAAAAAGAAACTTTCATAAGGCCGACTATGAAGCAATAAACAAGCATTTGAAGGATAAGGACTGGGAAGAGTGTCTGGGATGTTACAGTAATGTTGACGAAATGGTGCAAGTTTTTTACAACGTTATTGGATCAGCTATCAATACTTTTGTGCCTAACATTTGGAAGAAAAGTAGTAGTGTTCCAGTATGGTTTGATAAGAAACTTCTTAATTTATTAAAAGAAAAAAATAAACTTCGTATTAGGTATAAAAAGTACAAGAATCCCCTTGACATGCTATCACTCAGATTAATCTCTAAACGATGTGATAATTACGCTAAAAAGTGTTACAACAGTTATATTGAGAGTACAGAAGAATCTATTGCCAGATGTCCTAAACTTTTTTGGTCATATGTCAAGAATAAACGTGGTGGAGAAAGTTCATACCCAGCATCAATGACTAATGGTCGGATTGCATCTTCGAACGGAGAAGGAATATGTGAGCTATTTGCTTTAAATTATAGCAGCATTTATAATGAAGAAACAACAGCACCTTCAGGTCAAAACTATGTAGCCTCTGAATACCTGGAAGCAATAGCCACACAGTCAGACAGTATAGCATCTGTGGACATCAAATATGAAGATGTTGAGAAAAAACTAAAAATCCTTGATATTACTAAGGGGGCAGGCCCGGATGATATACCGCCACTGTTTATTGCCAGATGTGCAACTAGCTTGGCTGTTCTTTTGGCGAAGATTTATAGCGCCTCAATCCGATCTGGCCAATTCCCTAAAGAGTGGAAACAGGCGAAAGTAGTACCGATCTACAAGAGTGGAGACCCTTGTGCCGTACAAAACTATAGACCAATATCCATCCTTTCGATCTTTGGTAAAATATTGGAGTCGTTGATTTGTCCACATATTCAACGCTATTTTTCCAAGTTTTTAAGCGACCATCAGCACGGCTTTGTAAAAAACAGATCCACAAGTACAAATCTGGTGTCCTTTGTTGAGGCCTCATGCGAAGCCATGGATAAAGGTATACAGGTTGACGCTGTTTATACGGATTTTAGCAAGGCGTTTGATAAGGTCTCACATAAACTTCTTGTTAAAAAACTAGCTACGTATGGCGTCACCGGTAGTCTTCTAAAGTGGTTTGGTTCTTATCTGGCTGGTCGAGAGTTTTGTGTGGTTGTCAATGGGTTTCGGTCAGGCAGGTATGCAATTGCCTCGGGTGTCCCTCAAGGTTCTCATCTGGGCCCAATATTATTTATCATATATATAAATGACGTAACATCTTGCTTTCGCAATACTAGCATATTTCTTTTTGCAGACGACCTGAAAATTTCAAGGCCCATTAGGTCTCAACAGGACGTATACCTAATGCAAGAAGATATCGACCGATTATCTACATGGTGTTATCATAATAAAATCTCGTTGAATATTTCAAAATGTTGCCACATAAAATTCACCAGGAAAGTAAATATAGTGAATTCGGCGTACCAAATAAACGGAGTGAAATTATGCGAGGTAGATGTAGTACGAGATCTGGGAGTTATCTTGGACTCTAAACTCACATTTATACCACATATCGAGAACATAATCAGTCGATCCCAACGTATGCTTGGATTTGTCATTCGTAATGGAAAGGTATTTCAACGCCCACATACTAAATTAGTCCTCTACAATAGCCTTATAAGAAGCATCCTGGAATACTGCAGTGTGATATGGAGGCCTCACTACGCAACCCACTCGCTGCGGATAGAACGAGTCCAAAAAAGGTTTATCCGATACCTAGGGTACTCAAAGGGAAGGCAATTTAAATATCTCTCCTACCTTGATAAACTAGGCTGCTACAAAATGAGTACACTGGAAGCTCGAAGGGAGCTCTTGGATTTGAGATTCGCATATAAATTGCTCAATAACACCATTGACTGCCCACAATTGGTATGTAGGTTCAATCTCAGAGTACCCCGTAGACCACCTCGCAAACCTATAACACCCTTAGTTCCACCTCTTCGCCGTACAGTGTCTGGTGTTAATTCGCCTATATCACGCATGCGAACGCAGCGACCTGGTTGACGTCCACGCAGACTCATTATCGGCGTTTCTCAGACGTAACTAGTATTAGTTTTTAATATAAGTATTTAGAATTTAAGTACATTAGATGTAAGTTATAATCACAAAGAGCATTTTGCATGTGGTGTTTGCCTGTAATTGGTTGTGCAGTTAGATTTAAGACACCATTACTCATATGTTCCTACCTGTATAATATCTTTAACAACTGTTGGTGAACCTTAATTAAATTAAATAAATAAATAAAAATAAAATAAAGTTGATCTAACTAAACAGACAGCTGTGCTGCTGGGGAGTTTGTAACGACACTTCTTCCAAGTGAAAGTATTAAGCTTGACGTTCGCAAAGTGCTGATTTTCAGCCTAATTTGAATAAATGATTTATGATTTTGAGTCAATAAAAATGTATCAACCAGATATCTCCACATTTATTTGAAACAAAAGGACCAAACAACTAAGTCGGCACAAACAAGACATGTGAACGCCATTCCAAATCCCGCGCATTCGCGATTTACCTCAGTTTGGACGGAGCGTAACAAACTAAATACAGGCCAAGTAGTCCGCAGTCGTGATGAATATTTACGCATACAAAACACCGATTTTATCGACCAGAGGGGTAATTGCGGAACTTTTTATCGGTAGGAATTGGTTTAATATTCATAGTTAAACAACATTCATTGCGTTATTTCCGTTGCTGAGCCGACAATTTATTCGAACAAATAACGCAATGGTTTAGAAATAATCTTCAATCCCATTCAGATTCTGATAAATTGTGCGTTTCGCAATTAGGGTGCAGGTTGCTAATTGAATTACCCCTTCACCGTGTCAAACCGGCATGTCCTAGATTCAAAATTCGAAGACATGTGACATCCACCAACCAGCACTGGGCGCGCGTGGTAGATTATAGCCCACTCTCTCGCAGAGAGGAGATCTAAGTCCCATCAGTGGGTACATTATTGGCTGAATCTGAATGTCTGAAGTGTCCCTCAAAAAATTCATTGCGTAGCGCACACAAGTTTCATTGCGTAGCGCACACAAGTTTCATTGCGTAGCGCACACAAGTTTCATTGCGTAGCGCGCACAAGTTTCATTGCGTAGCGCACACAAGTTTCATTGCGTAGCGCACACAACTTTCATTGCGTAGCGCACACAAGTTTCATTGCGTAGCGCACACAAGTTTCATTGCGTAGCGCACACAAGTTTCATTGCGTAGCGCACACAACTTTCATTGCGTAGCGCACACAAGTTTCATTGCGTAGCGCACACAAGTTTCATTGCGTATCGCACACAAGTTTCATTGCGTAGCGCAGACAAATAGTTGCGAAGCCAAAAACAAAAAATACCACGTTGAGTCGCGATTGTCAAATTCGATTTTAGTCGTGTCAAAATAATTTTTAAATTTAGAGATTTTTTCTTGCAGAATAGCGTTACAATTCTCATAGCTAAAAGTAAGGAATTTTAGAGATAGTTTAGTTAGTTTGGTGTACAACAGAATCCGCACCAATGACAATCTTTATTTTGATAAGAATTTGTGCTAAGTTTTAAGTTTATTAGAGTAGAATAGAATAGAATAGCATTTATTTGCAAATATGGGTTATACATAAGTAGGTATTAGGCGGTTTTCATCAGAGTTCTGCCATATTTCACCATTCGGCATGCAAACATTTACATTATATAAAATTGTTAAAATTTCAATTCTTATTGGAACATTAAATTATTTATGTCATTCTCATTAAATAAAATTATTAAAATTCAAATTTACATTAAAAATATCAACTTAATTATTACATTATACCATGTTAAATTAAAATTAAAATACAAAAAAAAAAAAATACAAAATCGTGGTCCGAAGATAAATAGACAAACAAACATTAAAATTCGAGGTCAATACAACATAATTATTCCATTAGAAAAATAATAATTAATTAATTAAAAATTCAAGGTTGTTTGATAGAAAATTTGTCCGTTAAAAACTCAGTTACACTGTAGTATGTTTTATCGATTAAGAATTTACGAAGTGTGTTTTTGAATTGTACCGTTTTCAAGTCTTTCCAAGCACTTGGCAATTTATTATAAACAATTGGGGCCATGCAATAAATACTTCTGTGCATCATAGTGGTTTGACACGGTACATTATTTAATTTTGAATTGTCACGTCTGTTTCTTGGGTATACATCGGCCAAACGTTCAAAACGATTTGGATTGTTCTTCTACTTCAAGAATAATAGGTTGGGGAAAAAGTTTCTTCGCATTTTTTAAGAAAATCAAAACATTTTTTAATAAAGTTTATTTACATTTAACTAAAGTATGTAGGTACCATTTTGTTCGATAACTTTTTGCCATCTTGTAGGTAGGGAGATGATCCCATTGCTTTAGAAATTTTGGGACTTCTGGTCAAAATACCGCGACAAGTGGTTTTGGCAGTCCTCTAGTGATGTTAACCTGACACTGCCTAAAGAATTCTAAAGAGACCGAAACAGGTGGAAATCTGAAGGTGCAAGGTCAGGACTATAAGGCGGATGCATTAACACCTCCCAGCCAAATTCTCTTAATTTTTGTTGGGTGGCTAAAGATGTGTGAGGTCTAGCGTTATCATGATGAAAAACCACACCCCTTCTGTTGATTAATTCCGGCCGCTTTCTCTCAACTTCTTGCTTTAATCTCATCAGTTGTTCGCAGTAGAGTTCAGAATCGATGGTCCTGCCTGGTGGTAACAGCTCATAATGAATAATGCCCTTCCAATCCCACCACACACACAGCATCACCTTGTTGCGAGTTAACCCGGGTTTCGCCACAGTCTGTGAAGCCTGACCGGCCTTTGACCACGACCTTTTTCGCACGTTCTTGTCATACGTGATCCACTTTTCATCACCAGTTATCAGCTTCTTCAAAAATGGTTCGGTTTCATTACGTCGTAATAAAGAATCACAAATGAGTACACGGTTCATTAGGTTTCTTTCAGTGAGCTCGTGAGGTACCCAAATGTCGAGCTTTTTTATGTACCCAGTTTTTTTCAAATGCGCCAAAACTGTTTTGTGGTCAATTTCCAGTTCTTCAGCTACGTCGTAACTACTGGTATGCCGCTCTTGCTCCACTTTTTCAAAAATGGCATCCATTTTATCCGTAATAGGGCGACCAGAGCGACGTGCATCTTTGACATCAAAATTTCCGGATTGAAAACGCTTAAACCAAATTTGTGCTACTCTCACAGACACTACACTAGGTCCATAAACATCGCAAATTTTTTTTCGCGGCTTGCCTTGCATTTTTACCTTTTTTGTAGTAAAATTTTAAAATGTATCGAATTTCTTCATTAGATTCACTCATCTTGACGGTACGGAAAACAAATGAAAATCACACATTTTCCTAATTTGAATTTGGAATTATGTTCTTTAAAATTTAAACTTTCAATGATACCAAAACCAGCCAGATACAAATAGTATAGCCAAAGAGATTTTATTACAAGTTCATACATACTATAATGCGAAAATACTTTTTCCCCAACCTAATATAAATACAAGGAAGTGTCAATATGTTGTACTGCTTGAAATATGGCTTGCAACTGTCGGTGGTTTTTAGTTTAAACATTGCCCGGAGACATCTTTTTTGAGCTTTAAATGCTGTCTCTTTGTCGGTGGAGTTTGCCCAGAAAATGATACCGTAGCGTAAGTATGATTCAGCTATACCGTAGTAAGCTGCCAGAAGTGATTTTATATCTACAATGGAGGATAATCTATGTAAAGCAAATGCAGACGAACTCAATTTTTTACACAATATGTCAATATGTGCTTTCCAGTTTAAACTGCAGTCTATTTGTAATCCTAAAAATTATTAACCTAAGAAATAAGATTCCTCCATACGATCTTTAAAAACCCCTAAATTGTTCTATTGGAGGTAGTTCTGAAAATCAAAAACGACATTAAAATGTAAATGTGCCCTGCCCACTGCCCGTTCAGTTTGGCGATTATCCTGTGTGGATAACTTTGGTTTAAATATATAACTTCAGATCCAGATATGAACTAATATAATGTGATCGCGTGACAACCCTAACGACGTAGAATACGGATCAAACTTAAAAATGTTGTGGTTTCTAGATTCCACGCAATTAGGACGTGTTATTTTTGTGGTATGTAGGGAAGATGAAGGGCATAATTTTAGTATAAATAACTTTTCCAAATACGACGGAATTACCGAGAAAAAAACTAAAAACCTCGTATAAGTCTGAATCTAACGAAGTTCCGAGGTTTCTTTGTACTCTAAAATGTGCAGCATAAAAAACGCCGTCGATGTTTCTAAGATCACAATTGCGTATCATACGTGGGACACTCAAAAAGTTTTGCGAAAATAAAAAGACGTGTTCTATAGGTAAATATTTTTTTTATTATTAAATCTTATCAAAATACTCTCCACTAGCCTTTAAGCAAAGTTTCATGCTTTTGAACCAGTTTTCGAAACACTTTTACCAGTCCGCCGCAGACACATCGTTTACAGCTTGCTCGAACGCTGACAGCGCATCTTCCGGCGACGAAAATTGTATCCCTTTGAGCTGATTTTTTATTTATGGGAATAAAAAGAAGTCACACGGTGCTAGGTCAGGGCTGTAAGGAGGGTGACCCAGAAGTTTGACCGGTGTGCTGTCCAAGAAGTTCCTCGTTTTGAGCGCGGTGTGCATAGGCGCGTTGTCGTGGTGGAGCAGTGGTCCGCGGAGCTGTGTTTGGTCACTTGTTGCTCACAACAGAGAAAACTTCTGCCAAGCATTTGGTAGTATACCATTCGGCGTTGATGCTTCTTTGGTTCCGTAAAGGGATTGACACCAAGTAGCCAGTCAAATTGAAAAAGCTAGCGATCAAAATCTTCCCCCCGCTTCTAGATCGCTTCACTTTGGTAGACGTTGATTCGTTTTGAAACACCCAAACCGTCGACTGGCGCTTCGCTTCTGGATCGTATTGATAAATCCAGGACTCATCACCTGTAATAATGTCGTAAACACGCCGAGACGAGCCTGCTTCAAATTTGTTTATCATATCACGGCACCATTCCACCCGGGCCTGCTTCTGAGCAGTGCAGTGATGTTGTGTGGCACCCAGCGTGAAACTATCCTCCTCACGCGAAGATGCACGTGTAGAATCTCGTGAAGGCTTCCCGATTCAATCTGCAGTATGCCTTCACGAGATTCTACACGCGCATCTTCGCGTGAGGAGGATAGTTTCACGCAAGACAATAGGCGAATTACATATCAGGAGATTCAATTTGTTGAATCTCCTGATATGTAATTCGCCTATTTTCTTGGATGAAATTTTTCACTACTAGCACGTTTTCCTCAGTAACAGCCGTCAAAGGGCGACCACTTCATTCTTCATCCCCCAAAGTTAGTCGACCACGTTTGAATTCGTTATACTAACGATACATAGTTGCCTTAGAAGGGCCTTCATCCATGAATGCAATTTGAAGTCTATCGTATGCAGCGACCATATAACTCATAGACGCCTAATAACAGGCGACCGATGTCTGTCAACACATCAGACTTATAGATCTGATACAGGATACCACTCAACAATTTCGTTTCAGTATTGACCACTTCTGTGAGCCGTAAACACTTCCGCGTTAGTAAATTAAAATTGGTGAAAATAAATATTATAATGGCCCCTTGCACAATACGTTGGTGTGGTAACAATAGCCAAACTTCGAGTTTCCGTAAGGATGGCATAACATTTCATTGGTAAGTCAATAGTTACATAATCATAATTACAATATATTTTTTCCTATTATTTATCGGAGTTCATCTTATACTGGTCAAACTTGTAGGTGAAAAAAGGCGCAAGGACTCTCGTTGATGTCTTTTATGGTTGCGTCTCTTTCTTCTGAATGTAATTTTTTAGCTATCTCTTTTCCTCTATTATTTGGTAGACATAACTAGTGATGCACCAAATCTTATGACAGAAATAAAATTGTTCGATAAAGCAAAATCCTATACATACTATTTATACGAAGATCTTTTGAATCACTAATTACAATAGACATTAAATTAATTGTGAAACTATGATTGATTTTAGGTACCCAGAAGATCCTGATGT
This sequence comes from Aporophyla nigra, assembly GCA_947507805.1. Classification (NCBI taxonomy): domain Eukaryota; kingdom Metazoa; phylum Arthropoda; class Insecta; order Lepidoptera; family Noctuidae; genus Aporophyla; species Aporophyla nigra. Next base: position 1,054,068 of record OX382291.1, on the reverse strand, counting down.
AAAAAATAAATGGGTTACTGCAACCAAGCGAGAGAACTGGTTCCCATCAACACATAGTGTAATATGTTAAGAAATATAAAAAAAAAATATTAAGAAATAGGAAGTTAGAAAGCCAATTCAACATAGGTATTAATAAACGTTTTACTATTTACAATACAATTTTAACACAAATATCGATACCTTTGTGTTTTATTTAAACCTGTCCCATCTCTAGTGATACGTAATGACCTTGGTAGGGCCAATCAGAATGCAGTACCCCGCTTCCTCGTACCTCAGCTAGTTGACAGAATTGTTTTGGTGCATTAGATCAAGCATTAGGCGTCTATGGGTTATATGGTCGCTGATCGTATGATTCGTTAAATTACAGGCGTCACTTGAAATCGTAAAAAATCATAGCGCGAAAATGTTCCCGGCGCAAATCCATTTTCCAATGAGACACGATAATTTAATTAGCTCGTAAAAAAATGTGGAGGGAAATTTTGAAATTGGAACGTACCTATTTTTACTTATAAATAATCATTATTTTTATAACAGTTTATAACTAGCCAGTCTCTCGTACAAAAAAAATATTTTCGCAATACATTCTGAGTGGCCTGGTATTTAGTTTCAGAGATATGATTTTTTTTTTCTAAATACCCGGTTGAGAAAAAAGACGATGCCCAAAAAAAAAATATCTCAAAAACTAAACATACTAGTGAAATGGGAATACGAAATATAGCATTTAAATAACTTAAACTATCAGTTTTTTTATATAAAAAAGCAATGTCCGAAAAAGGGTCTTCATAAAACACTGTGCGCTCTGGGCGGAGCGGGAGGGCGTGTCAGACTTTTACTGACTAAAACCCATCCGTGTTTCTTCAGTTACCCATATGCCAGGGCCTATCTATCCTATCTCATTTGAACAATCTCGTGACCCTGGCAGGCATCGGTCTTAGCAGACCCATTCAGTACTGCTGACATCTCTTTGAAGTGCGCATGGAACACTACGCGCCGTCAAAATGTGCTGATATTGCTTGACCAGACCTGAGAAAGCTATAGTGAATAACACCATGAACAGACCACCAAACAGTTATATACCATTAGGTACCTTATTATTGGTAGGCTTTACTACACTGTTGCGGCGTTTGACCTGGGGTCAACCGTTACATTTTTCGCTTCTGGTTCTAGAAAAGAGAAAGATCCACTTATCGTCACATGTCACAATTCGATCCAAAATTCCTTCAATTTTTGTACCGATTCAACAAGGCAGCGAAAGTTTCAACACGTGTTTCTTTCTGCAGAACAGTCAAACCATGTGGCACCCATTTTTCAAATATTTTTATGTTATTGATTTGATTGATGCAAATGAGTCAATATTGTAGGTAAGGTAACGTTTAACCATGCTGCTAATTCCTGGGTAGTTTGACTCGCATCAATTTCCACCATCTTCTTCAATTCAGCGTTATTAACCTGTAGGGGCGGTCTTCCACGTGGTTCGTTCTTCATGTCGAAGTTTCCATTATGAAAGTGTTTAACCAATCAATAATAGTTTAAAATATCATTTGTTGATCCTTGATTAGTCTACAAAGTTTAAAAAGAATGTTTGAAGTGGGTCAAAATCAAGTCCAAAGGAGTCGGTTACAAACATAGTTACATACAAACAAACATACAGGTGAAACTAATAAAAGCGTGTTAATAACTCACGGTGCGTTCATTAGTCTCCTCTCCAAACGCAGCATTGATATTGCGAGCCGTTTCTGCGGCATTAATTCTTCGTCGGAACTCGTATTAAAATATTACTCGGATTTTCGAAGTATCCATCATTTCCGTCTAAACTGAATGAAAAAAAAACCGGCTAAGTGCGAGTCGGACTCGCGCACCGAGGGTTCCGTACAAACCTGCAGGTATCCACGGTTTATGCAGAAGGCTTATGTTTATGAAATTAAATGTTAAAAAAAAAAAAAATTGAGTTGACTGAATGAAAGGTAAACAAACTGTGGTTTACGATTTATGACGTATTAAAAAAAAACTACTTACTAGATCTCGTTCAAACCAATTTTCGGTGGAAGTTTACATGGTAATGTACATCATATATTTTTTTTAGTTTTATCATTCCGTTATTTTCGAAGTTACGGGGGGGGGGGGGGGGGACACATTTTACCACTTTGGAAGTGTCTCTCGCGCAAACTATTCAGTTTGAAAAAAATGATGTTAAAAACCTCCATATCATTTTTGCAGACCTATTCGTTGAAAAGTGCACACTTGTAGCGTTCAGACGTGCTCGCCAGCAATATTTGATAAATAATTTATTTAATAATATTGACCTACTTTGTGCATTACTGTCGTAATGCATGTGTAAAATTGTGCATATTGTGTAGTTTTGTTATGTTAATGATGGACACGAAATAGTGAACGGGTATAAACAAAATGGATAAAAGCCCCTCTACTCCAAGGGGCCCAGTGCAACCTTCCGCCTCACCGTCGAAGACGATGACGCAAAACGCAGCCCTCGAGTCAGTCACCGCTGATATTGTATCAACGCCAGATATTCAAAAATGGATGTCAACCATCGAACAGCACTTGAATGAAGTTTGCTCTATTGCCGCGGAGGGCAAACTAAACTCGGAGCAGAAAATGAAAATATCTACCCTGTGTCGTAAAGTAGGATCTGGCACCTCACAAATGGCAGTCCTTTATCAGTCGCTCAAGCAGAAGGCCATTAAGGCATACAACGCGGTTGATGCCCTTCAAGAAAAGCGCGACCTTATGGAACATATTTCGGAGCTTAAGCAGACAATAAAGGACTCTGGTTGTACAGGAAATGCTTCATTTGCCGATATGGTAAAAAAGGGATCAAATGACTTTGTTCGACCCAATAATCTGAGCTCTGTTGCCATTTATCCCAATGATAAATTTAAATCAAGTGACGAGACGAAACAACTTGTACAAAAAATCATACAACCCGAGCAAATGAAGCTGCACGTTCGTGGTGTCCGGAAAACTAAAAATGGAGGCGTAATTGTCAGTACCGAGACAAAACATGACGCTGATAAACTGAAGCACGCAGTCCAGCTCTCTACATCTGGACTTACCGCCGACGAACCCAGCAAACGCAAACCTCGGATCGTGGTTGTAGGAGTGCCGACTTCCTTGGCTGAAAATGAGGTGTTCAAGTGCATTTTCGAACAAAACGTGTCCGACAAGTTACCAGCGATGTCCTTGGAATCCTTTTTGACCTGCATAAAATTAAGCCACAAATCGGGGAAACGAGATGCTATGACCTGTAACTACGTTGTCGAAGTTTCAGCTGATATACGTAAAGCCATAATCCCTCAATCAAGACTTTTTATAAATTGGACGTCTTGTCCTGTCAGGGACTTCACATTAGTAACAAGGTGTTATAAATGCCAACAATATGGCCATGCAGCAAAAACTTGTCGAGAGATTGTCATTACGTGTGGTCACTGTGCTGACCCTGGCCATTCGATAACTGAATGCACGAAGAAAGCTGACATCCCGAAATGCGCGACTTGCTCTCGCTTTAAAAAGCCCAATAACCACAAAACGGGGGACGCAAACTGCCCTGCTAGAAAAATAGCAGAATATAGATATGTTAATTCCATCGATTATGAGGGCACCTAGTCAGTCAAACTCAAGGCTAACTTCCGTATCGCTTGTTGCTGACTCAAAGAAATACCTGACCACTACCTGTCCTACTTACATCGATTTGCCGCTGTCTAAGCACATTTTGCCGCGCGCTTCACATATCGATTGTAGCGATTTTGTTTTCAACCTAGATAATAATACAATCATATTCGTAAACTAAGTACTAACAACTACATTTTGCCCGCACCTAAATATTATAGAAATTATCTACATGTTTTCAACCTTAGTTATTAGTGTTTAAGTAAATTATAACATAGTAAATTAGCAAACTATATCACTTTTTATAAAACTTAAGTTAAATATTGTTAAGACATCAGTTGAACTTATATTAATTGTAAGCACACATGCCGCCTGTGATACAGGTTTATCCTAGTACAGGCATCATTCATTTGTATTACCTTTATTTTATTCTAAGATTTATACTGTTATTTACCAACTTTTACTTTGAATAAAATTTATTATATTATATAAATTTATTATATTATTATTCATATATTAGATACCCCACACGTATGGGTTTGATGAAAAATTTTTTTTTGAGTTTCAGTTCTATATATGAGGAACCCCAAATATTATTGTTTTTTTTCTATTTTTGTATGAAAATCTTAATGCGGTTCACAGAATACATCTACTTACCAAGTTTCAACAGCATAGCTCTTATAGTTTCGGAAAAAAGTGGCTGTGATATACTCGGACAGACAGACAGACAGACAGACAGACCGACAGACCGACAGACCGACAGACAGACAGACATGGTGAATCTATAAGGTTTCCGTTTTTTGCCATTTGGCAACGGAACCCTAAAAACGATTGAAATTCGAAAATCGAATGGTGCACATTTTTTAAAGAAAAATCGGTCAGTGGGTAGTCTTAGGGGCGGAAACCCCTATTATTTATTTTGTTCGACGCCGACGACCCACAGTGATAAAAATAATCTAAATATGATTGAGTGAAATGAAACGTAAGACGTCAGTGTCAAGTGCAAACAGTAATCAATAAAAATATAACCTTTCTTTCTAGGTGAGCCCTTAATCGAAGAGTGATTTGGTCGGAGTACGAGTTCGCAAATAATATCGTGTTCTGAGTGTTTTGTGAATAATCATTGAAATCAAGCCCTTTCTTTCACGGACAGACTTGGTATCAGTTTATGTTTTGTTTAAATAACAATCATAACAAAATATAATAATTTACGAGTACCCTGTTATTGATTTTTCAACATAGTAATACACCAGTGTTTGCCAGCCATCAAAATGGCAGAAGCTGTTGCGAACAAACCAAAGAAATCCAATCAAAACAAACTATCTTCCCGAGTAATATTAACTCGAAATATGAAAATGAAACGTAACAAGAAATCAAAACCAAATTGGTTCAACATTAAGAACAAGCCGCGAAAATACAAGAAGGGGTGCCCTAAACTCGGAAAACGTATTAAAAACATTCTTTCACCAGTGGATATGTTCCAAGCGAGGCAAACTCCAAGGATGGAAGACGCTGATGATCAAAATGACATGGATACGGACGATCAAGAAGTCCAAGACCTATCAAGTGATAGTTCAACCTTATCTGCAAGTAATGAAGAAAATGAATTCACACCTATTTGTACGGACAGTGCTACAGACGGGCAAAATGCATTTAAATGGCTGATCAAGCCTTGCAATTTTGATGAATTTTTCAGTAGTGTGTGGGAGACGAAGCCATTGATCATAGATAGAGGAATCTATGAATATTACGAAAAATTAATATCCGTACCCATTATGCATGCCATACTGCATGAACATGATATCCAGTTCGGCAAAAATGTAGAGGTTTTGCCATGTCATCATGAGATCGCGCAAGAAGGAAGAGCTCATCCACACACTATATGGCAGCACTACTCAGATGGATGTACTGTGAAATTGTTGGATCCACAAATATATATTCCTGCATTACATCAATTGATAGCCTGTATGCAGGAGTTCTTCAATTCTAGTATTGGTGCCAAAGCTTACCTTGTACCACCTCATGCGATGGCTGGTCGCCCACAGTATGATGGTGTGGAAATATTTATATTACAAGTTGAGGGCAAGAGACATTGGCGAATTTATAAACCACAGGATCAGAATTTTCTGCCTAGAAATCCTTCAACACTATATTATCAGGATAATGATGATTTAGGAGAACCTGTGGTGGAAGGAACTTTATCAGCAGGTGACATAATATATGTCCCACGTGGGTTTGTTTATGAAGAATGTGCTCCACTAGACCATGATGAGCACTCTCTCCATGTAACTATCAGTATGAATCACAGACATTCTTGGGCTGATTTGTTTGTACAATTTGTGCCTACTGCCCTACTGCAGGCTATCAGTGGAGATGTTGAAATGAGAAAAGGCTTTCCACTTGATATTTTTGATCATTTTGGTGCTGCTCACTCTCATATACACTCAAACCGCAAAAAACAAATAAAAAAAATGTTCAAGAGACTTTTTGACAAAATGAGAAATGCAGTAAATATGGATGATGCAGTAGATCAAATGCACAAGATTTATCAGCATGCAGCCTTACCTCCAGTTTTGCAAAATAATGAGAGGTTTGTTACAGTATATGCAAATCCTGATAAGTGTTTGGAAAAAGGCAGAGTTGAGCCTGCCATCTTCTGTAAACTTGTTATTGATAAGAGAACAGAAATAAGATCAGATACCAGAATAAGATTACTACGCAAGAATATACTTAGATTGGTACATGAAGATAAAATGAGGGTGTATTATTATGCAGGAAATTCTTTAGAACGCCATAAACATCAACCACTTTATTTTGAAATTAAGGAATCATGGGTTTCCGGTGTGCGTTCTTTGATATCTGCATATCCTAAGTATATCTCACTGACAGAGCTTAGAATCTACGATGAGGATGAACGGCTGAACTTTGCAGATGCATTGTTTAGCCGGGGATTAATAATGACTGAATATCCATTGACATTTATTGTGGATCAGGACAGTGACTAAATTATTATAATCAACTATGTTTGACTAAATTATAATTAACTATTTATTGGAACACCTATTGGAAATTATGGATGTAGGCAGTGATTAAGTTATTGTATGTGTTTTTACCCATTAGAAAGTGTGAATGAAGATGGTAATTAAATTACTGTATTTCTAATCACTGCTGCACTGTATTACTCGAAGATATTAATTACTTTATTGTATTTTTAATGTCTTTGCAACTTTTATTAGAAAGCATGATTGGAAGTTTTTGATTAAATTACTGTAGTTGCAATGTGTATACATTGGAGTTATTGGAAAGTATGTGTATACATTGGAGTTACTAGAAAGTGTGATGGATTGATTAAGTGATTTTAAATGTAATATCTATTTATTGGAACATGTAGAGGACCTTTTACCTAAAAATATTAATTTGGTTTACATACAGTGAAATAATATGTCACATTATACATATGAATACAAAAATCAGAAAATTAGTATGCCTTTCATTCCTAATGCCTAATATCACAGGATTGTTTCTCAGGATTGAATACTTAGTAAGAAAGTGTTGGCAAGATAGTTACTCTGGCTTCGTGTACACAGAAATTATCCTCATTTTTAAGCAATTTTCTAGTGAGAAATATAGTAAATCATACTAGATGATAGTGGAAGAATGTAGAATGTTAAAGAGCTTTAATTGTATGCCAACAATGTAAAATTATTGCCACCAATTATATATTATCAACGTTACGTTTTACGTAATTTATACGGGTCCGATTTCAATACAACTGCATACAATAATTTAACGCAAATGATTACTTATTAGTTATTATGGGGGAAGCACAAAACCGGTCCAAGTGGCGGAGCTTGTGGGAGGACTATGTCCAGCAGTGGACGTCTCTCGGTTGGAATGATGATGAAGAAGTTATTACTACTAAGTCTGATTTGCACGATATGATTTAATAGCCTGTGGCATACCATAAGTTGAAGCAAAAATAAAGAACGTCATATCTGTGTTTAGACGATGCAAGTCATCCAGGCACAAAACCTGCATCGGTTACGCTTGTTGTGACTTAGCTTGTTGTATGCAGCTTCTGTTAAACCCAAGGCAATTAATGCAAGTTGCACTTGGAAGTTTAGGCCGCGTCTCTTGTTTGTGCTTGCACCATGTTATGACGCGTTCATTCAAGTACATATTGCCCGTATTTATACTGCCTAATATTTATTTTTGTACAATTGGGCCACTTCTCGAGGTTTATTTTACCTTGCCCTCATTCATAAACCTGTGACATTGCTATGGAGCTGGTCAACCATGCAGCCAGAAGTTGACAGGGAATTCCTCTTTTACAATGGTTTCAAATTACAAAGTTAATAGGTATGTGAGACAGTGTAGGCATATATATGGACAATATAGAAATTACACATATCGTAGCATATTAGCGTTCTAGTATAGGACTCAGCCACGAGTGCTGGGTCCGCAGCACCACACGAAGTCCGGTGCAGGTATAAACTGATTAATACGAGAACTTACTATGGATTCTCTTCGGTCGTATTTTGTATGAGTTTTGCGCAGTAGTGGATGTATAAAAGTTGTTTGAATGAAATAGTAATAAAGGAATGTGTAGGAACCCGTGGACGAAGGACGTGGAGTGCCTGGTGGCCAACAACACCGTCGTGTCGGAGGCTCAAGAAGGTGCGCACGACGACACCGCGCATTCCTCCTACGAGATGTACGAGCAGAGTGAGTACCCACACCTTACTTACGCGTTTTATCATACCAGGTCACCGGAGCATACAGGCGTGGCACTAACAACAACCCTCCTTGTATGTATAATAATAAAAATTGACATAGTGAAGTTAATCCCACTTCTTTGCCAATAGAGGGCAAAACAGCAACAGCCTAGTTAAAGCAAATCAAGACTTTTTTAAAGGTCTTTTTCATAGTGCATGTGACACGCATGGAGCATGCGGGTGCCGTTGTTCATGTTTTCGTGCGGTTAATTTCAGAGGCCACCGATGTGGAGATGCAGCGACTCATCGAGTCGCAGGTGGAGTCACACAAGATCGGTAGCGCCATCGCCGAGGAGGCGTTACGTCGCTCCTCCGTGGAGTTCTCGCCCGAGCTGCCTGCCGACCTGCTGCAAGACGCCGTCTTCAACCAAAACGTATGTGATACACCAACAACGTCAACGTGCCTGACCTAGCTATTGTCCCCTCTTTCATCAGTAAACTTTTTACACGAACGCTGCTTTCAATCGTTTAGCTTGAGTAAGAAATATCATTTAGAAAAGGGATTAGAATTTGCTTGCCACTGCCAAATCAAGTTGATGACAAGTGATACTCTTCTTCAATAACGAACCTAATTTCAGAACTAGCTTTGCAAATCAGTCTGGTTCGTATAAAAATGACAACAATGTCAAAGCCAATAAATACGTAATCTTTAAGTTGAGATTGACCGCAAGCTCCGCACTACCCTGTTGCTGTTCGCTCACACAGTGGCCACTAAAAGCCAACGCCCTGTACGAGCAGGCGTCGCTGGCGGACATGCTGGGCGGCGAGGGCTACGCGCAGGTGCGCCACAACGTGCCGCTGTCGGCCGCCGCGCCCGCCAGCCCGCCCGCCAGCCCGCCGCTGCCGCCGCTCGCGCTCGACGGCAACGGCGAGGCCGCCATGGCCGTCATCATGAGCCTGCTGGAGGCCGACGCCGGCCTCGGCGGACCCGTCAACTTCTCCGGCCTGCCCTGGCCCCTACCCTAGGTGGCGTTGCGTTGCATAGAACGAATGCTGGATGACGTTTATGGAAATAATAGCCTCGTAAATCGCCGCTGTTTATGTTTTTAGTTTGTCTCGCGCAAGCGCTGATACGACGCCGTGTTTACTATGTTATAGCTCAGCTTATGGAAAACAGCGCAAACCAATGAAACCCGAGCTTATTACTTTTTTACATCTTTATTATTTATTTCCTCTTATTGTCTTTAGGCACTGTGATTTGATTTTTACTAGCTATAAGTGCAGATTTAAAGAATTTTTTATAATTATTTACATTAATAGGAATACTTTTAATTGTTGTTTCTTTAAAAAATATATCGTTACTCCAATCAATAATTTATTTTACGTGACAAGATTATATCTACCAATTCAATTTGGAAATGATTTATTGTTTCGTGACTAAACTGTAATAATCAACTTGTCCTGCCCTCTGTTACTCAAGGCAGGAAAATCTTGATGTATGAATATTGAAATGTGCAATAACATGTTTAAAGCAATAACATCCATATGCGCTGGTGTAGACCTTGCGATAGATACCGTCGGCAGGTTCATACGAGCTGCCATCGTCCAAGTAGATCCGGTGCGATCTTTTATGATATAGAAACGGTTAATTATGATTGTTACCTACCAAATATGCGTACCATTGTTAAATTATTATTTATCAACGTTATGGTTCATGTTAATAACATGGATGCCATCGCATTGACATGTACCTTTTTACATAACATTGCTAAGTGGACGCTGTTCCGCTTTTCTATAGAGCGACGTGTTGCTACGAACAAGCCCACCGTCACACAAGTGACCGTTTCCACCACTTCGGTGGTTTCAACTAAAGCTTTGTTTTCTTTGATAAGAGAGCAGTGACGTACTATGGCGCTACTGACTGCTGTTCTAAGTAAGTACAACGTTTTGCTTGAGTATATATTTCCGACTAGTGACCTTATTGTTAGGCCCGGAAGAGACCTAGGCCTCTAGACAGTAGACATTTTAGATCCCCATTCGAATCAAAATGAATTAAAGCCAGTTTAGCAATTAAAATACTCAAATACTGAAAATATCATTTCTAACCGACTTCAAATACAATAAATATCCATTTGAAATCATATTTCTTTCCCATCTGATATGAGCGTAGCATTTGCTATCCAGCCCTGTCCATCTGCAAACGTAGCATGACCACCGTAGAAAGGGGTTTTGTCGACGGAAGAATAGACAAAATTACAGATTGTAGAAAGATTTGTACCGTTTTATGCTGGTGTAGCATGACAGTTCTATCTCTATTCTACCAAGAATAGATAAAGTTCTTTCTATGGTGGTCATGCTACGCGTGCTGGTCGAGGTAGGCTGGCACTTTGTAGACCTAAGTGTTAATCCGGGGCTGCTTATTGTATAAACTACTAGTCTGTTTTCACAAGTGTTTAGACATTTATTTCAATGAAATACTTTTCTAATGACCAATACATGGGCCTGACACAAGTGATGATCGCTAATAGACAGATCTGAGTGAGCAGCTGATTCACCTGTTCATGTCTGATGTGTGCATCAAATTATTTGCTCATAACTTAATAACCTTCATGCTTTGGCGATAATATAGATTTTAATAACATTATGGATTAATTAGTCATTTAACAATTTCTAGTTGTGCATTTTTTATTAGGAGTAAGTAGTCAAAATTTAAACGTTAAGTTTGTTTAAAGAATATTGGTGTTTTAGTAGTGCGTGATATTGGTGCCGATTCCCTTATTCACAAACTAAACTAAATTTAAGTTCAGTGCATCTTTTTCTTTCTATTTCATTAAGAAAAGGACAGAAGATAAATTTTAGTTCAGTCCTGTCAAATTAATCAGCGCTCCATACAAGTTTAGACGTGATTAAAAACTTGCCTACTAAAATTACGTCAATTTACGTCAAGCGCTGATTAATTTGACAGGACTGAACTAAAATTTATCTTCTGTCCTTTTCTTAATGAAATAGAAAGAAAAAGATGCACTGAACTTAAATTTAGTTTAGTTTGTGAATAAGGGAATCGGCACCATTGTATAATGATTTAACTCACTCATCTTCCATTTTAACTAAAAGAACTACCTAGATGTAATGTAAATGTATTCAGGTAAACACGCTGGAATTACATTGGGCCTGTGTACTTTATTAATAATCATTAAATCATGTGTCATGTTTCTACAATACAGGAATATTAATAAGTACAATAGTTTGTATATATTTAGCGAATGTGTAGTCTGATGTAATTTCTTGGTGTAGTTTATGATAAATTAATCATCGATGGTCAGTAAATCAAGCCGAAGCGGGCGCGCGCGAGTGTGCGCACGAGTTCCGCGCTCGCACACCCTGTCGTACGTTAGCTGGTCTACGTGTGTTATTAAGATGTAATCTTCGTATGCACTCCATAAAACAATACAAACAGTCACTGGTGCCGATTCCCTTATTCACAAACTAAACTAAATTTAAGTTCAGTGCATCTTTTTCTTTCTATTTCATTAAGGAAAGGACAGAAGATAAATTTTAGTTTAGTCCTGTCAAATTAATCAGCGCTTGACGTAAATTGACGTAATTTTAGTAGGCAAGTTTTTAATCACGTCTAAACTTGAATGGAGCGCTGATTAATTTGACAGGACTAAACTAAAATTTTTCTTTTGTCCTCTTCTTAATGAAATACAAAGAAGAAGATGCACTGAACTTAAATTTAGTTTAGTTTGTGAACAAGGGAATCGGCACCACTGTGTACTGTGCCAGAGCTAATACTCGGACTTACTAATTCGCGAAGAGCACAGTATTGCAACTAACAATAGTGCGATATAACGTTAGCCATGTTGTCGAGTTGATTGTTGTTTAGTTATGTTTAGTTTATGAAAATAAAGTATTAGGATATTTTGTTTCATTCATATGTTGTTCGTTTCATTTCTTCCTTATCGTAGGTCTGATAAAATTACACGTAATTGATCGTGCCGCGAGCACGGCACGGTCCTACGTTGGAGCTGGGCTGTCTTACTGGACAGAGCTGTATAGAGACTACGAGCTAATAATAAAACACCGTTTTAGAAACTCAACTATTATTTTTTTCATTTTCGAACAGTTTCACAAATTGTAATGAAGCAACAAGTTTGTTTATCAGATATAATCGCACTACTGGCTAAAGCCTACTCTACGAGAGCACCTTGCGAGGCTTTGTGAGTGCGCAATACCACAGTGTACTTATGGACGTATGACGTGTGGACTCTACGCGAAGACGGGACTACGACTACTCCATGACGTCACCATACTTGTTGGTGGGGCCGGAGGGCGCGGGGGGGGAGGGCCGCATGCGCTGCACCGGCGGCGGCGGGCCCGGCTCCGTCCTGCAACAAGCACACCCGTCACTGCGGCACGCACTGCGCCCTCGGTTGGTCTTTGTGATGAACAGATATAGCAAAATGTTAAAAGCTCGTAAGAGTGCGGCCACACAGGGGCTGTCGGTGCGACGCACTCTGTCTCCTTCGATAGTACAAACAGTTACAGGTTCGTCTGTGTGGTCCCTGTCAGCTACGCGTGCAGTGCGAATCCATGCGGCTTGTCACTTTGATTTACATGTAATACGACGCAATGTTATTTACGTTGCGTCAAAAATTTGTTTTTTTTTATCCCTTAAGTTTTCCTTAAGGGATAAAAAAAACAAAGCTTTGGGCAATTTTCAATAGGCCGTAACTTCGAGAGAAATGGTCGTACAAGAAATCAAAACTAAAGGAAATTGTAGCTCCAAGTGTCTAATTTTTCAGCAGAAAAAAAATCTAAAGAAATATACGCGTCGAATTGAGAACCTCCTCCGTTTCTTTCATCTGTTAAAAAAATAACACTTCCTTAAAAAAAACACTACCAAGTCAAAAATAACTTTAATTTCGAAAGTCGGTGGCAAAAAAACTTTAAATACGATCTGTATTTAAGGTGTTTTTGCTACCGACTTCCGAAATTTAAGGAAGCCGGTTGTTATTTTTTCGTAAACATTTTTATTTTTAACTCTTTAGTAATAGTAAATACCCCGCACTAATCTAATCGCTTTATTCGCTCATTTGTCGCGCAAATAATTAATGCAAGAATTATGGTTTTCACATGGATCCCATTGTCAGAATGGACGAAAAAAAAAACGATGAAAAAAAAATCATCGAAATCGGTTCACCCAATCAAAAGTTATGAGGTAACAAACATAAAAAAAAACCAGTCGAATTGATCTCTCCTCCTTTTTTTTAAGTCGTTTAAAAAAACTGAGGAGGTTCTCAATTCGACGCGTATATAATTATATAAATTCTTTTTTATGTATGACCACGCATAACTTTTTACATAGTAGTCCGATTGTGATTATTCTTTTTTTATTGGAAAAGCTATACCATGAAGGTGGTCCCATATAAATTTTGGAAAACAAAATCGAACTCTAAAACGGTTGGAAAACAGGGGATGATTGATTTTTCACTCACTGATTGTAATGTATGAACACGCATAACTTTATACAGACTAGTCCGATTTTCATAATTCTTTTTTTATTGGATAGGGTATACCTCGCCAAATATTATTAGTAGATTAAAGCCACAAAAAAATATAAAATAAAAACTTTGTAACAAAAAAATTAAACCGCCGAAAAAATTGAAAAGCAAAAAATAATAAGCCTTTTTTATTTAACCTTAGTAACTAAGTTCTTAAACTAATGTCAGCATACCTAAGTAATTTTGGGTCGGCGCCGAAAATTCAATGAACATAGGTCGGTCAAAGCGCCATTTTATTATTATTTTTTGTTTATATTTTATTATTTTTTGCTTTTCTGTTTTTTCGACAGTTTAATTTTTATTGTTAAAAAATTTAAGTTTTAGTTAGTTAAAACTTTACAATTTTGTAGCGTCAGCAGTTTTTGACTAATCTGAGAAAAAACAGGAACAAAATTTTTTTTTGTACTATGCGCGTGAAATTTTTTTTTGTTTTTGCTTAACCAATATAAGAATCGGATACTTTGTTCATTCAGCTTTAATTTCTTTTTTATATACCTTGATACGTCCACTTCTCGCAGAGATATGTCTTCAAATGGAAAAGGATCCTTTTGTCTTTGTTTATCGATATCTCAGCAACCAATGATCGCACAGAAAGTTAAATGTGAGTTTCAAGAACTTGAATGAATTCCTTTTAACGACTATATTGTGGTTAAGCAAAAAACATTTTTTCCACGCTTGTAGACAAAAAGAAAAAATATTTTTATTTTTTTTTGTTGCTGGTTTTCCAAGATTACTCAAAGTAATCTTGGAAAAACCAAAAACAAAAATTTAAAGTTCTAATCCAAAAACTAGACACTTGGAGCTACAGTTTCCTTTTTTTAATTTCTTTTACGACCGTTCCTCTCGAAGTATACGGCCTGTTGAAAGTTGCCCACAAATTTGGTTTTTTTTTTGATCCCTTATTTTTTTCCAGTAGTGTACATAGAAATAGAAGTGGCAGCGCAGCGATGCTTGCACGCACTACATTGCCCGTGTGGCATGCACTGCCTTAAAATCATAGCGGTGCCACAATGCAACGCACCGGCACCGTTCGTGTGGCCTTACAGTACTACAGCCTTACACCTCGTACAGCACTCCACGAGCTGGTCGGTTACTTGCCTACAGACAAGCGTAGGCACACAACTACTAATAGTCTCGCGACGGATATTCGACGCAGAACAATCTAGTGTGCAGCCGGGCGCGGGTGTCGGACTCAGCCGTCATCACCCTACAACATACAGGCCAACATTACGTGGCACATTATTTATTGTAAATTAAACTCGCCAAATTTCCGTCGCTTAATTTTCGCAAATGTGTCGCTACGTGTCAATACATTATAGTTACATAATTTCATTTTTGAAGCAACCGTCTCTAAATGTTTTTACGATGAGTCTTGCCAACATTAAAATAAATGAGATAAAAAAAAATGGAGCAAGCAAAATCAGCAGTCCTTACAGATTTGTACAAGCAAAATTATATACAGAGTCTAGTTGCGTCTAATATATAAGATGCTATAAAAATATCTGCCACGGCTGCAAGGGGAGACAGTATTGTGTTTATAGATTACAATAGTAAAGATAAATTATTGTATATTTGTCATATTATTTTTCATACAAAAAAAAGTACGTATAAATTTGAATTGATTTAATAGCATAAAACCATCCCGTAGGCATAATAAGCTGTTGCCGCACCGCACCGAATTCAATTCAAAAACGCCGGCGACGTTCATGCACTGTTGCCATTCATATCAAACAATACCGCCGTACGCGGCGGCCAATTCGTCGTCAAAGCCCACCCCGCGCGCCCGCACCCTCACCCGCACTACCCCGTTCGTCGCACGCGCCAGCCGACCGCCCGTTCGCCAGTCGCCCCCCGCCCGCTCGGATGTTTGGATTAGCGGTTAGCAACGGGAATTTCGCGCGCTTTTATTAAAAATGCCTCCCAGACGACGATATTCCAATCAAGAATATCTTGAAATGGTGTTGTGCTACCGCGAGTGTAACTCCATAACTGCGCATGCAGTAAACTTATACCAGCAGAGGTTTGGTGTGCGAGTGAGTCATCATACCATTCTGGATGCCGTGTACAGATTCAGAGAACACGGCCGCTTTGACCCGCCTCCGGTTGACGCAGGCAGGCCTCCATACTCTGCCGAACTCGAACAGGAAGTGTTAGAGTTCTTCCGGCGTCATCCTCTTGCGAGCACCAGGGATGCTGCTCGAGTCTTCGACGTGAGCGACAACTACGTGTGGCGACTTTTAAATCGGGAAGGGCTCCATCCTTACCACTTCACGAGAGTACAAGAATTGCATCCACATGACTACGCGGCTCGCCTCGCGTTTTGTAATTGGATTCTAGAAGAACGCCGCAACATTCTGTGGACTGACGAGTCCACATTCACACGGGTTGGTATGTTCAACATACACAATGCGCATTATTGGACTGAGGCGAATCCTCGTGTTGTGCGGCCTGACCACTTTCAGACTCGGTTCAGTGTTAACGTGTGGGCCGGGATACTCGGCAACAGAATTCTAGGTCCAGTGTTCTTGGACAGACTGAACGGAGACACGTATCTGCGCTTACTACGAACCCGTGTGAGAAGAATGTTGGAACGTATTCCTCTTGAAGAGATAAGAGGGCTGCACTTTCAACATGATGGAGCGCCACCTCATTTCGCCGTCAGCGTACGGGAATTTTTAAACGGTGTGTGGTACGGCGGTGAAAGGTGGATAGGCCGAGGAGGGCCAGTGCCGTGGCCACCTCGCTCGCCGGATTTAACCCCTCTAGACTTTTTTTTGTGGGGTCGTGTAAAGGACCTTGTGTACGGCCAAACCGGACATGACATTGGAAGTGTGGAAGAACTAAAAAGGCGCATCAAATGCGCATTTAGGCATGTAAAAAGTGAAACGGACACATTAAATAAAGTGAAGAGACATGTACGTAAGCGTGCCTACATTTGTGTGCAACGCGAAGGTGGCCTTGTGCAACAGTTTTGTAGATAAGTAGGTAGGGAGTGTGTAAATAACTGTAAATACGGTGCAATTGTTGTAAATAAGATGATTAACTTTTAAACACGCCAAGTTACTGTAATTTATCGTTATTTGATATTAATCTAAGTACCTATTGTTTAAAAATAATAAGATAAAATAATAAATCGCGATTCTTACACTAACTTGACAGTCCAAAGCCTGTTTTAAGTGTGATGGGAAGTTTATCATCTTATTTACGTAAGTTTTTTGGAAGACTGCGGTAGCTGGTAAGTACTGCACTTTTAAAACACTTGGCGTATTATTGCGTACCTTGTAGAGTAGGTAGTGACGAACTAGTCAGCTGATCTCTGTTTTCATTCACAGAACAGATGGAAAGAGATAGCAGTTGTTTTGAATGAAAACAACTGCTATCGCTATCGCACGTAATTTGTGAACCACGTTATGCAGAGTAGAGTCAATGTTAATTTAACTACTTTATTTTCTCAAATTGAATTAACTGTTCCGGGGGTACCATAGTTCTTCACTATTGAAATCTATAAACACAATACTACCTCCCATTAAAGCCGTGGCAGATATTTTTATAGCACCTTATATTTGCACCTTTACCGTTACTAATAAAGAAGGACAATATTGAGCAAATCTGTAAGCACGGAGAAGCAAAAATTGGACACTTTACATTGTGTTAGCGTAGCGCATGCCATTCTCTCTGTGTCACTACATATTGCTGCGTGTTCCGACGCAAGCAAGTAGTCCGGAAACATTTACCTGCATGCAGAATAACTGCTTAAGACTATCATGTATAAAGTAATACAAAACAAAAAATACAATTCAAATCTAATAACGTGAAAAACATAAGTAATTAGTGCGAAAAAAAATGTGCTAGTTTAAAATAGTCACGTAACACAAAGGGTACAAGGAGGGCGCACGACACAGTACATACTACAGTCAAGGGCAAACATTGCATACGTAACGAATGCCAAATGGGATTTTTTCTTAAATTTTAGGAACAGTTTCGAAATACTTTTCTCGCCATAATAATATTAGTTGGTGGCAGATAATATTCGCTTACATAAGTAGGTACATATTTACGTTTGCCCCTGACATGTACAAACCTCAGTAACGCAATGTTCTGTACCTGTATGGGTCCTGTTTCGAACCTTTATAGTCATCTCTGTTTTTACGGCGCAAGTCGTCGTACGACAGGTCCGGGCTCGCGCCACGGGTCTGCGTGTCTGGTGATGCCCGTGGAGCTGTGGGGTGTAGCACATACCGTGTTCAGTGTATAATACAACGTAATCTTAATGATATCGCACTTTACGCTACTATTATGTTTACAGTTATCATCAATTTAGTATTGACTAGTGACCCAGCTCTTCGCATTTTTAACATCGACATTTCTTTAACAGATGTATGTTCAACATGAATATTTTAAGCAAAAAGGTTCCGAAATAAATTCTCTAAATGATGGTGAAATCCGAAATCCATCCAAAATCCGATGCGTAGTGTAGCACATAACGCGCCCACATGAAAGGCTCAATTTTATGACTTAGTTTAGGATAGGATCGCATGACATTACCGAGCCGGTGCACGGTGGAATGAAAACTTAATACAATGATCAGCAGAATGATGAGTAGTGCTCTGACAATAGGATGAGCCGGTGGTGAGCGGGTTACCTGGCGAGCCCGGGCGGTACGCCTCCTCGTTGAACAGCGGCCGGTCCGTGTCCAGGTCCAGCGAGCTGCCCGGGCCGGCGTCCGAGTAGATGTCGCTCGGGTTCGCGCCCAGCATTGTTGAGCCTGACTTTGCCATCGAACTGCGGCTGAAATCACCAGTATCTTCATCAATTCAAGTTCTAAATATTTAATTTCATAAACTTTATGTTATATTTAAACGGCATTTGTTAAAAGTCAGAAGCTAGTTGACGATTTCTGTGGTTATGACCCGACAAGAAACTCCACCTGCAGCATGTGGAGCAGCCGTTTCCATTTATTAAAAGAGTTAGACTTGAGACTTGAGTACAGCCAGATAATTAATTGTTAAACTGATACCCTACATCATTTAGCCGTGTTATATCCATGTCTTACAACTGTCAAATAATGACATTTGAATATGAACAACTTGGTAATCAATTTGCTTAGCCATTAA
This sequence comes from Aporophyla nigra, assembly GCA_947507805.1. Taxonomy (NCBI): domain Eukaryota; kingdom Metazoa; phylum Arthropoda; class Insecta; order Lepidoptera; family Noctuidae; genus Aporophyla; species Aporophyla nigra. Next base: position 1,035,051 of record OX382291.1, on the reverse strand, counting down.
TTGTCCGGACTTTAACTCTCAAGTAATCGGTGGCAAGGCAAGCTTATTATCATATACCTGACACAAACCCAAACTGCGGGCTGTTGCTGAGAATTCCTCAAGATTTACAGGTAATAAATAGAGGGTAAGTAAGGATTAATATCAATAGTAATGATGTCTTTGTTCAGTAAAGTAAAATACGAATGTAAATTACTACCGTAAATGATGTAAGTTAGGAAGTGAGTACACTTACCGACGAGTTCAGGTTGAGCTGAACACGTTCACCACACTTGTGGCATTCAGTTTGACGCGGTGTCAAGTAATCAAGTTTATTTGTTCATAAAAAGTAGCGTCGCCCGAACCAATACGGGGCGGAGAACGTCTTATTCGCTTTAATTTTGCACTTACCCCCCTCCTCCGACTTTCCCCTCCTTGCGCTCCCGCAGCAGCTGTCCGATGTAGCTTCCGGGGAGCGCCATGAGCTTCTCGGCGCAGGCCTGCTGGTACGACAGCTTGCCGAGGAAGTAGCCAACCATCACCGCCAGCGTCACTTTAGGGAACGGCCCGAACCGAGGGTTCGGTTTCAGGTTGCCTGTCGAATACACTTCACTTTAGCAATGTGTTAAAACACATTTATTGACAGTAAAGCACCAAGTTTTTAAATAGAGTGCTACAAAGACGTGTATGTAGCCTTGTGGTGTAGAAATTATTATAGCGATATAGTAAATTCTAATTAATAAGAGATGTAAAGTCGGTTGTCACGAGCTTATTTGCAGAAGGCTGAAGGTTAAGTACTTTTCCACCAGAGATGTGCTATGCAGCTATCTGCAAAGATGTGAAATCTACGCTACGAAAATATGTGACCGTTTCCACCAATACTACGCTAGGTAGCTGTGCGAGGAAGATGCGCTACGAAGATGCGCGGCCGCAAAGTAGCTGTGGAGTATAAAGCTGAACAACAATTCATCTTCCTCCATTAGTTCTTCTTCGCACATAGCGAGATATAAAATAACTTTTTGCTTCCACGATGGCATGTCTACTTTCAGCAAAAAACGCGGGCATACTGTAGGTACTCTGCTCTGCACATAGCTACACCACTCGCGATGGCCCATAGCAGGCATCTATAGCACGCATCCATAGCACGCATCCATAGCACGCATCCATAGCACGCATCCATAGCACGCATCCATAGCACGCATCCATAGCACGCATCCATAGCACGCATCCATAGCACGCATCCATAGCACGCATCCATAGCACACATCCATAGCACGCATCCATACCACACATCCATAGCAAGCATCCTTCCATATAAAAAACATATCTTAGTTGAATCCGTTTCCACCAGTGCTAAGCTATATGCACCAATGAATATGATTGGTGGATATCAAACGCATCCATAGCATCGTAGCATAGCACATCTCTGGTGGAAAAGCGCCCTAAACCTGGTGCGAGCGGGGACTCACAATGCACATAGATCACATGTCTGATGGCAAGGCAGTTAAGACAGTTTGAAGATATTTGTGTAAGTATACATTTTTGAATCAAAAGAAAAAGAATGCAGCAGTAATAAGGATTCGAGCCAAGTGTATCAGGGATTAGTTAGTGGCAACAATAAGGTGTACGAGGAACACCTCAATATGAAATAAGAAGGCTATAAACTCAGGCCTTTTCCAGTTGGGGGCTTCATAAACATAATAATAAACAATAGACAGTTGCTGACAAAATGGCAAACATGAGCGGATAGAAAGTCCATACGCTAGCTCGATATAGATGCAAACAGGGGCCTCATATTCTGTTTGATATATATTTAAGGGTGCGATATATCGCACCCTTAAATTGTCCAATAATGTATAAAGTGTATGAATAGATCTACTTACGAGAATAGTAATTTATGGAACTGTAGAATAATGGGGGTAAAGTGTGTGTTTAAAAACCAAGCCTCGGGTCAGGTTTCAACAATATGACACAAGTGTTTTAATACTTTTTTAACTGTGAATCTGCACATATCATAATTATCACATATCACTCTTCCCATTCACCATTTAACCTACTCTCATACTTTGGAATTGAACTTAGGTACTAAATAAAAGATCAAAGTGAAAAGAGTAAGAAATAGTTTTGTAATGGTATAAAAACAAAATGCCCCGTATATGCAATCTAATAGAAGATTAGAGATTTAGATTAGCATCTTGGATTTGCCCTACCATTATGGGTAAAAAAATAAATAAAAAAATATCGTAATTTGTAAGAGAAAAAGTATTAAAACAAAATGTTTTTTTTTTTAATTCTTAATTGTATATAAAAAGTACATAAATATAATTTCGTTTTGAAGCTAATACTTCGAATTTTTGATAAAGAGCTTATATATGATTTCAGTTTATTATAAGATTTATGGTGATATAGATAGAACGTATTTATTAACAACAGGAAAGCTGACGCTACCCTGTCGTTTATAGAGAATGGTCAAACACAAGATAAACAATAAAAAAAAAAACAACTCAAATATATGACTTAAACTGCCAACCTAATGATTAAATTACAGCATTTCTATACCAATCTATCGAGAGATATCTACCGAGATGCTGCATAACGATGCAGCATCTCGGTAGAGAAATAATTAAAAAAATGATGAACATTAAAGAACATATTCTTAAACACAATATCAGTACCACTATCATCATGCCTGGCCTTTCCCCAAATGTATGTGTCAGCTCCCAGTCTAAATGGATGCAGCTGAATACCAGTATTTTACATAGAGCGACTGCCTATCTGACCTTCACAACCCAGTTACTGGGTAGTATGTTACCCCTTGGTAAAGACTGGTTGTCAGACTTTCGGGCTTCTGACGATCCGTCAACAACAACTATCAAAAATCCATATATGAGAGCGGGGACCAATGATTTAACATGGTTTCCGAAGCAACCGCGGCAAGTGTAGCTTCACCTGATCGATCAATCTGTGTGACTGTTATTACTAAGCCACAACCCTCCATTATATAGTATTGGTACCACTATATACCACGTATTTGATACTTGCTACCAGACAGACATTTCCTGTCTAAGTTACAAAAGTCCATAGAAAAATATTATCATAGAAAAAAGGACATTATATTTTTCCCCATTATCTGTGCAAATTTTCAAATTTTTCTTTTTATAAAAACACGATTTCAACTATTATGAACATTTTATAATAAAAAGCTGATAATAATGATATAACATGTATTATCACTGATTTCTATGGCCGCTTTCCCATTGTCACACAATACATGTTGAACCAAAGTTTTGTTTCATTTGTTTGATCATTTGATATATTTTATCCAACAAACCTTGAAATCTGGCGTTCACACTAAGCAAACTCAAATTCAACCGAACAAGTGTGAGATTTTTTTTCATTACTGGTGAGTGGAGCCAATTTTACAAGAATTACAAATAAAACACATGACGAATTATGTAGTAGATAGGTACTAACCTTTCTGAATAGCGACGTAAGTCCCGACTCCAAACGTGGTGCCGAGCGGCAGCGAGCGCTGAAAGAAGCTCTCCCGGTTGCACTCGCCCAGCACGCGCAGCTCGTCCGGAGCGAACTTGTACTCTGACTGAACCAATAAGCCGACGGTTACGTACAGCCGCCTACCGACCACATCGCCTCCAAGCAAATAACCTTACCGGCAGCACCCCCGGTTGCCCTGGCTCCCGTTCTGCCGCCGGCAGCTGCGTCGCACTCTCCTGATACCCATACGAATTAGTGTCCGTCATGCTCTCAGAAGACTAATGACATAAGTCAAAAAATCAGATAAAAACCAATAAAAACAATACTCGTCGAGCTACACCATCACTAGTACTGCTTTCGGTCGTGTGACATGACTGATGACTTGTCGATTGACGTCTATTTTTATCTTTGACTTTCGTTATTTGACATTTGATAGATGTTGCCAATAAAATATATTACACATATGTGTGCAAAAAAAAAAGCTATTTAAAGGGAAGTTTTAATTAATTATTCCAAATGACAATAAATTGAAAGTTTTCTCATTTATATTTTTTTCTCAAGTTGTGATAAACATATAAATTAGAAAAATTTGACTTTCACTTGTGAGAGTTAATTTTATGGTGAAAACTGGACAGAAATAACTTGATTAGAGTTGAATAGCAATCCACTGATGATCTTCCCGATTGATAAACTTCAATCCACTGATGATCTTCCTGACTGATAAACTTCAGGGATTTTATTTCTAGCTCTGATTTTATTTAATAATATAGACACACACATCATTAATACAATGTACACACGTACACACCACAAAAGTGCTAAATAGTTAGGTTGGTCGATTATCAAATTCGTGGCCATCTATCAAATTCTTGGACGATTGATAGCAGCTACATCTGAAGTGAGCAAGTGGATAGTCAGTGCAACTTTTTATGAATGATCTTCCACGATGCTCTGTCGATTCGTCGACCTTCGTCCACTGTCGGTGAGACAGACAGGGGTGAAGCGACAGTGACAGTTTTAACCCAGTATTAAGTTCACGGGGACGAAGCCGCGGTCAAAAGCTAGAATTATTATATTACTTTTGAAATTACTATGGCGATTACGATTTTCGTTTAGTTTTTTCTTTTATGTCACCGTAAAGGTAGACGTAAGATGCAAGCTTGGAGTGGGAGGAAAGTTAGATTGAGGTGTGTGAGTTGGAATGTAAATTCAATGACTGGAAAAGGACGGTAACTACTAGAAATTTAAAAAAGGCGAAGTCTATCGCCGTTTCGTCTATTTTTATCGCATTTTTCGACGCGAAGGGTCCGAGATAGGAGAAGAATATAAGTTTTATTACTGTGGAAGCGATGGCATGCGAAATAGTGTGGGTAGGTACCTATAGTTTTGGATAGTGAGTTGAAATAATGTGTGGTGAATGTTAAAAGAGTGCGTGATAGCGATAGCTGTTAACCTAATTGTGTAGAGTTTTGTAGTTTATGTAGTTCGTATGTATGTACCTGAGTCAGAGGAGCGTGTGACGATACTGTAAAAGATAAGTTTATGAAGTACTTCGATTGTGTGCTGATGGAAATGCAAGATAGTGAAGAAATGTATGTGGGGGATGATTTTAACGGGCATGTAGGAAGATAGAAGGATGGGTATGAAAGAGTGCAGGAGGAAGAATGGGTATGAAGTTGGGGATATAGAAACCGTAACGCTGATGGCGAAATACTGTGGCAAGCTGTTCCGGCTTTCGATCTGGCAATAACAAAAGGCGTGGTCCGAAAAATATAATGAGCATCGTATAACATACAAAAGTGACTGCAACGCGACACAATTGACTAGTACTTGCTGGTAAGACGTAACAGGATCAGTGTGGGTCATCTTACAGCCATAGAAGTGTCAAAAACTCCCAGGTGAAGACTTAGTCTCATATCATAGACTCATAGTAATGGAGGTAAAGACCGTGTTACGTCCAGAAGTAACAAGGAACGACTCCCATCTAAAATCAGATGGCTTTTGATAGAAAACGAGGAATGTACCAGTAAGTTTAAGAGTCAAGTGGTAGATAATGATTGAAATGAAGGCTAGTAAAAATTCCATTAATTAATTTTGGAAAGTTATAGCGGATTGTATAAGGAAAGTAGTGAAAGATCTGTTTGGTTGATCGAAAGGTAATGTTTATGATACGAAACAAAAAATACATGGGGTTGGAATAAAGACGTACAAAATATGTTTATAGAGAAGAAAATTGCGTTTAAAGAACGGCAGGGTGTAGAAATGGGGAATGATGTTTTGAAAGAAGATAAGACGAAGATTTATAGAGAATGTCAGATTTCTCTGGCAAAAACGCGGTCGCTGTTTTGAGGGCCCAGGCGCAGGAGAAGTTGTTTGACTTACTGGATAGCCCAAAAGGCCAGTAGGAGCTCTACCAGATAACAAAAGCAAGAGAAAGGAGAGTGAGAGGTATAATTCACATTAGATGTATTGAAGATGACGCTGGTATCGTTCTGTCCAAATATGACGAAATAAAAGAACGATGGAAAGATTATTTGAAAAGTAATGAATGAAGAGAATAAATGGAATGGTGTGTTTAGAGAGGTACAAGTAAATATGGGTATAGTAAAATTAGTGTTGATGAACTAAGTGATGAGTTAAGGGGCCCAGATGATAAACCAATTGAAGTATAAAGTTTTTAAAAGAAGATGGATGTACTGACTTTATTCTTCAATAAGTTTTTACATGAACGAGAAAATTTTGCAATTTCGTAAATTGCCTCTTATGATTATCTATCCTTTTCAGAAATATATGAGACGGAAGATTCGGACAGTGCATTTATTTCATAACATTTTAACTTTATTTTATAACACGTGCTTCCCTATTATAAAAATAAAACCCTCAAACATAAATGATGACTGAAGGTATATAACATGTGCTTCCCTGTTACCAAAATAAAACCCTGAAACGTAAATGATGATTGATTACTGGAGGTATAAAAAATATTGTGTATACAAGCAGCGTCTATGCTTAAAAGATCGTGATTCAACCCCAAACAAACACCAACATAAAAACCAAACAGCAATTAATATATCTCAGCCTTAGAACGTTGTATGTTCTAAGCACAAAAGGTAAAAAACAGGCGGTATCTGTTCAGTCCCAATCCAGTAACAGATGCAAAGCTGCCTGGAATATAATCAAAATTTACAGTTGTGACAAAAAAAAAATACAAGCGAAATTAAATATGACCAACAAACTTACACACAGCTCGAAAAGATAGCGGTTTAATTAATTATCTACTTGCTTAAACATTATTGTTTATATAAATTAAAATTAGTCGCGAAATGTGGGTGTACTATAGGTACAACTCTGCCCACCCATTCGAGAAAATAAGGCGCGATGCTATGTTAAATAAGTTGTCCTAATAGTGATTGTAGGAGCTCATGCGCTCTGTGATACAAGTTTATCCTTTTTTTTCTGGGTGGGAAATCACAAAACGACGTCTCCCGCTCTGGGTGGAGCGGAAGGGCGGTTCCGACTATTACTGACTAAAACCCACCCGTGTTCCATCAGTTGCCTATACCAGGGCCACGGTAACTCTTTCGAACAAAATCCGCGAGTCTGGCAGGCATGGGGCCTAGCGGACCCTGTAGGCATGGGGCCTAGCGGACCCTGTAGGCATGGGGCCTAGCGGACCCTGTCAGTTTTGCAGAATCTCTTTAAGGTGCGCGTGGAACACAACGCGCCGTGCGTCGTGTCGTTCCGGGCCTGGTGCTTACCGGGCGGCGAGCTACCCATTGCCGGGACTCCGGAAGGCCGCAATAGAATCCCGACGCCCGGGTGTCTCCTGCGGATACAAGTTTATCCTAGACGTTAGTCAGACTAAGTAATACTTATTTTGTTACTAATATTTCAACTGTATTTTAGCATATTTTTGAATTAAAGTTTAACTCATCGTCTACCTAGCCCTTTTTCCAATGATATTGGGGTCGGTTTCCAGTCTTACTTGGGCTTGAGTACTAGTATTTTACATGGAGCGACTGCCTATCTGACCTCCACAACCAAGTTACTGGGTAATACAATATCCCTTGGTAAGACTGGTTGTTAGACTTTCGGGCTAATGACGACCCGTAACGACTATCTAATATCCACGAAAGACAGCCGGGACCAACGGCTTAACGTGCTTTCCGAGGCACGGAAGGGTCTTGGTATGTAAAGATGGTCACTCACCCACGGACCAACCGCGGCAAGCGGAGCTTAAACTGAACGATCAATCCGCGCGGCTGTTACTACTTAACCACAAGCCCTAGAATTAAATTTTTACTCTTATTTATTATTCAAGAGGCTACCTCCGGTTATGCTGAATGCAGACCCAAACCTAGTTGAGACAAGGTTATTAATGAAGAACGAGTGTAATTTGTCTCAAATCGGTGCAGGAAAATACCTTGGGGAAACCGGTATGTCCTAGAACCAAAGTCAGTGTCCCAACAGTGGGAACATTATAGGCTATGCTATACTTTTGGAAACATGCTGCTCCTGACTCATACGACAATCTAAAGTCTACACAAAATCAAACTGTCTATTAATGTCATTCTGGATTTTTTATTTTTATGACATTTTATTCTGTGAATATGAGTACTTTAACTCACACACTAAATTATTACTTGTTGAAATGTTAAGAAAATCCTCTACTTTTACAATATTTGTAAATATGCACGCAACATGTATCTATCACATAATTAATTTACCTATCACTACTTTATTTTTATTTTTTTGACTGTAGTGGTATAGTGGTTTAATTCTAGGTGAATCGTCTTCACATATATTGAAAACTACATAATTAATTAATACAATATATTGATAAATAAAAGAGTAACGGTAGAGATTCTGGCCCATTCTTCTCCATATGAAACTACCCTGGGAAAGGGTTACTATACAGTCAATTCTTTTTTTAATTTCGACGTTAAATAGTACTTATGTGCCATTTGAAATAAATACTTTGCATTTGGACAAATTGGTCGAACTCACATAATGATGGGTATGGTTTAGTCGGGATCAGTAAGGGCAGTATGTTTATATAGCACTGAAACGTACACATAAATATATTTTAGTTTAACTCTAATAATTGTTTTTATTGTGAATTAAGTACTGATTAGCTGATTCAGTTATATGTACTTTTGTACAAGGTATTGTGTCACCTTTAATCCATACAGTTTTTATAATTAAATAAGCCTAAGTACTTAAATATGTTTGAATGAATATTGCCCTTATTAATTTACTCAGTTTAGTCTGTTTATTTTGTAACTTGCAACGATTCAATAAGTTAAACCTAGGGCAAACTTATTAAGCATAACGTATGGAGGCCAAACTAGATTGTTCAGTGGGGTAATTGACTAGCTAACCACTCACAGTACGAAGAGCTTTCATTTTCACAGTTCAACAACATTCATTGCGTTATTTGGGTAAATGAGCAGACAAATTTTAGAACATATGAAGCAATGGTCAAAATTATTCTAATTGTGATTTATAGTTTGTACGCAATTAGGGTGCTAGGCTAAACTAGTATGTCCTGAGTAATTCTGACATGCGTAGGATAAACTGGTTAGGCCTAGGACAAACTTATTTGCCCTGACAACATTTATACTATAAAGCTGAAGAGTTTTTTTTTTTTTTGTTTGAACACGGTATTCGTGTCGATTCTGTTGTACAAAATTCTCTAAACTAAACTAAAAATCACAAAAATTTGACACTGAGTTATTAGTTTACAGAAAATGAAAATTTTGCTATTCTGAGTTTGCCGGTTTTAACCAAAAATGTTGACTATAATAATTTATTTTGACTAAATCTGACTATTTTTAATCGCGATTAAAAAGGTGTAGAATAAAACTAGTGGTCATGAACAAAAATTCACACCAACAACGCCTCGCCTTCACGTGCAAAAACAGTATCTACTGTATTATATATAATAATTTTTAAATTTAGAGATTTTTTCTTGCAGAATAGCGTTAAAATTCTCATAGCCAAAAGTAAGGAATTTTAGAGATAGTTTAGTTAGTTTAGTTCGGTGTACAACAGAATCGGCACCAATATCTGGAACTACTAGTCGAATTTGGAAAATTCTTTTTCCTAGCCCAATTCTTGAGGCTAAGTATATTGAACAATATGATCTCATAGAAGCCGAACAAAAAGAATTCTCAATGTATATATTGTTTATAGTAGCTCATTGATATTATGTTACGAAATACGTAATAATCATTATTTATTTATATATTTACACCATTACTCAACCAAAACATATCCTATTTTGTACCGGGAACACGACCTGCTACAAATGGTGTGCCTGCTTGTGCGCTGATGTACGGGGGCGTCCGATGTGGCGCCACAGTTGTTGTATCACAAATGTATCATCATCATCACCTGCCTTAGGAAACCAAAGCTTAATAATCGAATCCGACAGCAAATCGAACAAATTAAAATGAAATATATTTTATTTCACATAAAGCTACGGCACCTATGAAACGTCAGAAGCTAGGTGCACTGTCGTATTGGTCGTTTACTATGGAGGAGAGCCGGCAAGAAACTCCATGGTTTACTCGTAACAGAGTTTAAAAGAGTAACGGGATACTCTTTTCAAAATAATTGGCTTTTACAATGATAATATAATAGGTAAGAGAGGACAGAATATTCCTGCCATCAAGTACCAGGTATTTAACAAAATAGAAAATTATCTACAAATCGATGAATCTATGACACAAAGGTTCCCAGGCCTTATACCACTGTATAAGGCCTGGGAACGTTTATGAGCAGCTGTGCTGGTGTGCCCCCACAAACCTTGCGCGCTACGCTGCGACGTCTGGCTACCTAGTGTACACACGCACGCCCCGCCTCTACGTCTTGCGCGGCGCGGCGCGGCACGGTAGGCAATGCGAACTTCAACAGCGTTTTAAAAGTAAATCTTTACAAATGTAGGATATTGCCGTGGCAAATCTTTTACAACGTTAATTAATAAACATAATTCATATTTATTAACTATAAATATATGTTTTTTTTTACATTTATTTTACATATATGATATTATCGCCACTTCATTGAACATTCTTGCGCCGAAGCGAGTAGTTAAAAAAAATAAAATCGTTGAAACGCGTACGCGCACGCTTGTGTCATGGTTACGACCGTATTATTGTGCAGAACTTAATACTACTAGTCTTTGTAAAAATAAAAGATAAGTACATACTAGTAATGTTGGAGCACAGTATGAGGTCTTTATTTGGAGAATAGTATGATTTATTTAAAATTGCGTGCGAGTCATATACTAGGGAGAGTGAGTGCATTATTGCACGTGCACATGGTTCTACGCATACGCGCTGTTGCCAGCGAGCATGAGGCATGCGTTCAGGCATGCGTCTGGGCAATTAGCGTTACTGGATAGCGCACCAGCGTACCTAGTTACTGTTATTGAGCACTGTCATTGTACCTATATGACGTGAACATATATGTTATTTTAGTTAGATAAAAACCGTTAGTTTGTTAACAACATCATTTCTTTATCTCAGGAGGAGGAGGATTGCTGTCAGCGTGGTATTTCCTTAAGATGTTGCCGAGTTTGCTGTCGGGCGGCAGCGCGCGCAGGCGCCTGTCGTAGCGGCCCAGGAAGGACACGCGGCCCACCACGTAGCCCAGGCAGATTGCAGCCATTACTTTGGGCACTGCGCCGAAGTGCTGGTTCGGCCGCAGGACGTCTGAAAACATTCATAGAAGTAAGAAGTAATCGGAAGGAATCACCACCAAAATGTATTTAAGTACATAAGTTAACATATTAGTTTCACAGTAGTTATCGTGGCTAAAATTCTTACTTCTATGAACATTTTCGTGGCGTCCCCCCACCGACCTTCCTTGCTTTGTCTTCGGGTTTACTTACTAAATACAACAATTGGGAATGTATCTTACCGTTCTTTATGGCCGCATACGTGACACTAGCGAGTATCGCGCTGAACGGCACGCAGCGCCCGTAGAAGCTCTCCCTGTCGCATTCTTCCAGCGCTTTCATCTCCTCCTGGGTGAACTCATAGTACCGCTGCAACAGACCAGTGCACGGGTGAGTGTACGACGCACGAGGGGCGCGGGGGGCGCGAAGGGCGCAGGCCTAGTGTGTGTACATGAGTAGGTACCAGGGGGTGCGTCACGTTGCGCGCTGCGGGGCAGCTCTTCTTAGTGCGCGACTCCGCGTAGCAGCCACAGTCCAAATTGTCCTTGTCATCTTTTTTGGTCCCACCCATATCGTCAATAGTTGTGTATCATTTGTTACTTCATCGTCGTTTTGGAAAGAAAGAATTGGCTCACATTATTAATGTTTTTTTTTGGTGCAATTATTTTGGTTTCTTACAATTTTGATGGAAACAATCAGATTGAATTATTATCTGACAGGAGTGACCATTTACGAGTAAACAGTTCTGAGTGGCCCGTGCTATTCGATAAATAGGGAAACTTTTTACTTTATCTGTTAATTTTTACATAGTTTTTTTTCGAAACACTTAGGTGACACATATTTTATGCAATCTAATTTGATTTTGTAGAGATTGGTATATTTTGTGTCGCCAAATATAATTACAGGCCGGTAGAAATGTACTATTAAATGTCAACAAAGACAAACAGAAACATACGTTAATCCTTCAGTGTCAAATTTATAGTTACATTTGCAAAAATATGCCGCAATTTAGGTGCGCGAAAAATAGTCACCGTGCCGAGGCATCAAAATAGTGTCAGTAGCATCCAGTGCGCGGCGGGCGAGTGCCTCGAGGCCGATGGCGCGCGCGCTGCTGCTGGCGCTGACGTGGGCGGCGGCCGCGTCGGCGGCGCGCTACGTGGACTACTCGGGCGTGAAGATGCCAGCGTACGGCGCCGGCGACTACGAGGCACCGCGCGAGCCCGCCGCCGCGCCGCCCTCCGACGACTACCGCGGCCACTCGCCCGACGCGCCCGCCTCGCCCGACTACAAGTACGAGGAGGAACCTCGCAGTGAGTACCCGCCATCATCACCATCACCATAGCACTACTCTATGCTCATGTATAGTGTACTGGTATACAACCATTCTAACCAATGTATCGTGTTGCCCTACTAACTGGGTTGTGCAGGTTAGGAAGCCACTCGCTCCGTGTGAGATATTGACATTAGCTGCATCCGTTAAGACTGGATAGCTACGGGTGGTTTAGGCAGATGATGTAGTACCTATTGGAAAAAGTAACGCAGCATTAGCGAGGTAATAGAAAGCAAATGGTAGTGGGATCAGTGGTGACCCAGTGGTAACAACCAGTGGACTCAGACTACGACTTCGTGAAAGTAAATAAAGAACTGAATTGAAAAAAAAAAAAAACATCACAACTCCTCTGAAAACGGTGAAGGAAAACATCATGAGGAAATCGGCATGTCCTCGAGTCAAAAACTCGAAGCCATGTGACTTCTACCCAGTAACCCGCACTGGGCCCGCGTAGTGGATTACGGTTCACTCCCTCGACGACAGGTAATGAGGTAATCTGCTTGTGTCCCAGCAGTGGGAAAATTATAGGGTGATTACGCTTATGCTAAGCAACATAATTAGAAAACCACTGATATCTGTTTTATTTATGATTTTTGAAAGCTATAACATTATTTAATTGTTACAAATAGATATGAACGCTGATTTGAGTTAAAAATCATAAATTGTATTTGTCTTATATAGTACCTATGTCTTATATATTTTTAATTATATTTAGTGGAGTGTCTGGGGGTTTTGACCTCAGACTTTTGTTACAGTGAATGAATTTAAATGGTCGATGGGGGGTTTTCTTTTTTATACTATAAAGTGTAAAGTTTACCCAATTTTTTTTTGTGCTTTTGTTTTTTTTATTATTTAATCAAAAATTATAAAAAATTAATACTTGAGCATGTAATTTTATTTGAAATATATATTTTTTTTGTATCTATACGTTGAATAATACCTAAATAGACATAAGACAATATTTTTTTTTAAATGTTGGAGCGTATGAAGGGTCATAACGACCTTGGACAGGTAGTAAAACGTGGAGAGGGGAGAACGGCAACGGCAGCTGCTCCAAAACTAAACAGAATTTTTCTAGCTACTTTTTAGTTATAAATGACACGTGTTCTGCGCATGTTGTATATATTTAATAGTAAAAGTTGTGTATTTTTTTGTATATTTCTGACAACAGTTTTATTGAAGACGATTTTTTTCTATTGAATTTCTATGTAAGATATTTTATTTGTTCATTTGGAAAGTAATCTCATTAAAAATCTACAGTTTATTATATGATCATGATGGTTATAATATGACCATAATGATTATTAGAAAATAAATTAAATAATAAGTAGATAGATAATTAAAGATAAATTCAAGTATAAGATTTTTTTTAATAAATTAATCATTTAATATATTTAATTGTTTTATATCACAGTTTTCTAACAATGGATGAATCAAGGACCAGTAGTACAATTAATGAGTACAGCTGCATTATCAGCGAAAAATTGGGTTCATCTTCCTAAACCAATTCAGATTACGAAACGTTGTTGTTTATTCAGAAACGTTGTCTATTTTTATTTTTATTATAACACCTATGTTATAATAAAAATAAAAATAAACAACGTTACGAGCTGCTTCAAGCGAACGAAAGGATGGCCTGTTACCTCATCTTCAAACTGAGTTCATTTACGCTCATACAGGTTGTCGCCAAAAATATATTCATAAAAAATATATTGAAGCATATAAGAAGAGGCCCAATAAAACACCATTTTCGCCTCCGAAAAAGAAACTCCGAAGTAGCACTGATTTATCGAGCTTTTTTGGGTTTATATGGAGCTCCAGCAAAAATTAAAGATTTGAACTCATTGAGGTTCAATTTCTTTGTAAAAGAAACAGCCAAAAAAAACAAGTGTTCTTTTGTCATCATTACCTCCTGAAGCTGATGCAGCGTTTGAACACCTAAAAAGAGTATATTTACAAATCCAGTTATGGTTAGGAAATGTAGATATTGAAAATGTAGACATTGAAAATTGGGGCTGGAAGTATTTTAATAACATCCTTATCCCAATAACAATGAATCAATCACCAGCTCCAGATAATTTATTGCAAATGTTGTTTTGTAGCTGCAAAAAGGGTTGTGGATCTGCTCGTGGATGTCGAAAGAGTGGCTTAAACTGCAGTGTAGCATGTCTACAGTGCAGCGAAAATACTTGTTTTAACACTCCACCAATTGGGCACGCCACAATTGCGGCGGTAACTCCCCTCTTTGAGGAGTGGATAGAGAGGCGCCACAGCATCCTCACCTTCCGCCTGACGCAGGTCCTCACCGGGCATGGGTGCTTTGGTGGTTTCCTGTTCAAGATAAAGCGGGTGTTTCCATTGCGAGGATCGTCTGGAGGACACGGTGGAGCATATGGTGAAGGTGTGCCCTGCCTGGGCGGAGCACCACCGTGTCCTCGTGGAGGTGATCGGCGGCGGCGGCCTCTCGCGTCCGGCCCTGGTGTGAGCCATGGTCCGGAGCGAGAGGGCATGGGAAGCCGTCACCTCCTTCTGCGAAGCAGCAATTCTCGCGAAGGAGGAGGCGGGGCGCGTGAGGGAGTGGCAGTCCCTGCGCCCTTGCCTCCCTAGTCGCCGCAAGAGGAGACGCCCCGGGCGTCGGGGGTCGATAGCGGACTCCCGGCCACCGTAGGCGCGAGCTTGCGGGCGGCGAGCAATGGGTAGCTCGCCGCCCGGTAAGGACCAGGCTCAGGTCGTCGGCGCGTAGTGTTCCACGCGCGCTTCAAAGAGATGTCAGCAGCACTGAAGGGGTCTGTTACGACCGATGCCTGCCAGGGTCGCGAGATTGTTAGAAAGAGATAACGTGACCCTGGCACATGGGCAACTGAAGGAACACGAGGGGGTTTTAGTCAATAAAAGTCTGACACGCCCGCTGCACCCAGAGCGGGAGAAGTAATTTGATGATATCCCATCCACAAAAAAAAAATACTCCACCAATCATTAAAATAAGTGAAGTTGAAGAAAATACTTAAATAGACAAAAATGTAAATTGTTTGAATAAACAAATGATTTCTTCATATTTTTTTTTCTTTCATTTTCCTTCATGTATTTCTTTTTCCTAATTACTATCTCTATATGAATATATAAATGAACCTAATTTTAGTGTAGAAAAAAATGTTCTACAGCCTAATATTATGAGGCATTTTATCATTTAAACTATCAAAATTATAATTGTTGCATTTTTTTTTTTTTTTATATCGAGATCACAATTTATTTTATTTTATTAATAGGTAAACTTTTTTATATATATTATAAGCTAAACATTCCACTTCGAATTATAAAATGTCATTTACTGTAACGGAAATCCGAGGTTTTCATGTTTTTAACGCCCCAGGCGCTCCACTAACTATATTATTAAGTTTTACCATTTATTTCGTAATACCCAGTAACTGGGTTTTGGATGTCAGATAAGCAGTCGCTCCATGTAAAATACAGGTAGGTACTCAGCTGCATCCGGTTAGACTGGAAGCCGACCGCAACATAGTTGTGAAAGGCTAGGCAGATGATGATGATGATGATGATGGCTAGTTATTGAGTTGGCGCGTCTACAAAGTACTGGCGCGTTCAACGGTTTTGTTACGTCTCGCGTCTGTGGGGATGTGGGCTAACAGTAAACTGGCATCAGCACTACAATTTATACAGAAACATTTTTTTACCAGTACGCAAATTTTTTTTTTTTTTTTTTGGTGATTTAGTATCAGTAATAGAACACATTTCAATTATTTTTTCAATACGTTTTTTTTTTTATTTTTATCCGACCTTAAATCAGTAAACTATGGAGACCCTACATATTTTGTAATATGATATCGACAATAGTAATATGTCAATTATGTCAGTAATTGCGCGCCGGGCGGCGTAGTTACTTCGAACTTCTTAGAATTTGGCCGTACGAACAACTGGTAGGTACTCGTAGCTACGCTCGGTCGTTCACCTTCGCCGAAGCGCCGGCGCCACGTGCAAGTTACCATAAAAAGCAGTTTCATAACACAGCCCAACGTGACTCTTGCACCTTGAATGAGAGTAGTCATTCCCCATAGATGGGTCACTGAATTCAAATTCGGCCTCGGAATTGCTCCATCACATCACATTTTTTAGATACCCTAACCTAAAAGTGCTGAAAACACGATTTTAGCGTGTTTTGACGGTTATGTAGCATCGCGACAAATGTAGCTATCAAAAAAATACATACAATGCTTTAAAGTATAAGCATTGCTCTTCCATATGGCGTTGAGTGTGCGCGAATATCTTTTCGCTTTCTGCTTCTTCTTGAATTTGAAATTTTTTATATACATGTATTGTTCAACGGCTATGAACTAACGATACACAACTTACACAAGTAGAATGAACTCAACTTCTTAGGCTGCTAACTTCTACATCATTTAAAATCCTACTTAATGTAAAAATCTTTTAATATGTTACTCTAAAAAAACCATTGACGCTATTCTAACATAACCTCAAAATGTAATTTTTTCATAGTTACATTTCTATTCGGCTTCTAAACGAGATTATAAGCTAAATTGTAGTTGGCATTGTTAAATTGTAGCACAAAATTAAAAAAAATCAAATTTCTCGATGTTGAAAAAAGATATTCGTGGAAACTCAACGCCGTTTGGAAGAGCAATGCTTATACTTTAAAGCATTGTGTTTATTTTTCGATAGCTAAAGGGTTTAGCCGGATAAATATGACGAGTCTGCCCCCAAATAGAAACCTGTATCGAAACTTATGTTTTAATATCGACTTGATGAGTAAACACAATTTATGTAAGTTTTGCGATCGGCTTTCGCTTTGACCTTGAGATACGAGAAAAAATAATCGTACGCATGACTATTTTTCAAAATAGTATATCTCAAAAACTAATTAAGCTAGAGGAATGAAACTAATGCGAGGCTTTAGGTTACATTACAGAGTATATTACACATTTTTTTTTTAATTTTTAGAATAACTTTTTATATAAAAAAATTAATAAATAAGTAAATCATATTTATTTTTATTGTGTTCTCTAAAACTTACAATCACGAAAATAATATATGTTATGCTCCTTTATATGTAATATTACTCATAAAAATTGCGTAAGAAAAAAATTGGTGCAACACTTCGAAAAAGAAAAAAATGTGATTCGCGCCTTATAGAACCCTTGTACTATAAGGCCCACATCACAATTTTTTTTCGAAGTATTGTACTAACTTGTTTCAGAATATAGGTAATTATGTTCAAGAGGTAGAATAAAAGGTAAAAAAACAAAAGAAAAACATACAGTGCTCAATATTTATAATTATCGCCACTTTTATTACTTTTAGTGTTAATCAAAATACCAGAAATAAAAAATATTAATCATCATCACTGTTGTGATTAATTACTACTGGAACATCTAATATCGTATTTACATTCATTATATTTCCGACGGTAATGATTTAGACAGTGTTCTCCGTTATTGCTGTGATTGCCCCAATTGTTACCGTACAGTGGGATGCTGTTCACATACAGCAGCTATTATTTATTATCTGTCATATGGACGATATTTGTCCAAAATTGTGCGTCCTGCTGAGATTCTAACTAAATTATTTGCGACTCAAAATGTTCCAGTAGTAATTAATCACAACAGTGATGATGATTAATATTTTTTATTTCTGGTATTTTGATTAACACTAAAAGTAATAAAAGTGGCGATAATTATAAATATTGAGCACTGTATGTTTTTTCTTTTCTTTTTTTACCTTTTATTCTACCTCTTGAACATAATTACCTATATTCTGAAACAATTTAGTACAATACTTCGAAAAAAAATTGTGATGTGGGCCTTATAGTACAAGGGTTCTATAAGGCGCGAATCACATTTTATTTTTTTTCGAAGTGTTGCACCAATTTTTTTCTTACGCAATTTTTATGAGTAATAGTACATATAAAGGAGCATAACATATATTATTTTCGTGATTGTAAGTTTTAGAGAACACAATTAAAATAAATATGATTTACTTATTTATATTTTTTTTTATATAAAAAGTTATTCTAAAAATTAAAAAAAAAATGTGTAATATACTCTGTAATGTAACCTAAAGCCTCGCATTAGTTTCATTCCTCTAGCTTAATTAGTTTTTGAGATATACTATTTTGAAAAATAGTCATGCGTACGATTATTTTTTCTCGTATCTCAAGGTCAAAGCGAAAGCCGATCGCAAAACTTACATAAATTGTGTTTACTCATCAAGTCGATAGTAAAACATAAGTTTCGATACAGGTTTCTATTTGGGGGCAGACTCGTCATATTTATCCGGCTAAACCCTTTGTCGCGATGCTACATAACCGTGAAAACACGCTAAAATCGTGTTTTTTGCACTTTTAGGTTAGGATATCTAAAAAAATGTGATGTGATGGAGCAATTCTGAGGCCGAATTGCAGTGACCCAAAATCTACGGGGAATGGGAATGACTACTCTCATTCAAGGTGCAAAAGTCACGTTGGGCTGTGTAATAAACAAATTTCGTAAACGATTACTTAATTTTTTTGTACTTTAGATAAATCAAAATAAAAATCGCATGGTTATTATAACTCGTTTAAGTTTATTTTGTTAAAATTTGCGCACTGATTAAAAACTTATCTTGTATAGTATCAGGTATTCAAAGACATGTGATGTGACATGCCAACCCGCACTGGGCCCTCGTGGTAGATTATGGCCCATTATGCCTGTGTCCCAGCAGTGGGAACAATAAAGGCTGAATATGATAGAGATACAAGACAAACGTTTACATTACAATTATTGTTTGGCCACAGAAACACACCACCACGCCATCATAATTGACAAAACTTGCATTGCACTAAGATTTTCTATTAAAATACGGTTCCTAGCTATTTAATTGCAGATCTATACTAATATTATAAAGCTGAAGAGTTTGCTTGTTTGTTTGGTTGAACGCGCTAATCTGAAGAACTACTGGTCTGAATTGAAAAAATCTTTTTACGTTGGGTAGCCTATTTATTGAGGAAGGCTATAGGCTATATAAAAATCACGATCAAAAGGAGCGGAGCAGGAACGAAAAGTGGTCGAAAACTGGCAGGCAATTCGATGCGACGGGAAGTGTCAGGGGAGCAAAAATTTTACGCGGACGAAGTCGCGGGCAAAAGCTAGTATTTAATTTAAGCAGCCTTGAGTTTTCAATAATTCTGTAGTCAGTATTTTGAAATTTCATCCCTCCGCAGCTCCGGTATGGCTAGAATGCAGACATAACAGCACAAATGTATAAACAATAGTCCTACTGCATGCCCAAATCATTTCGGTTCTTGTGTTATTTTAACGATGCGATGCGACACGTGCGACACGTGCGACGTAATGTGTCGTACTGAGCTGATCTAGAGCTACCCATATGACAGTCTGCACAATTTGTCACGGTATCGATTTGTGAGTGCGATTTATTGTTTGTGTACGCACTTACGTCTAAAGGGATTTGCCGTTTTATATGTTTAATAATATTAAAAGAAAATACAAATATTATAAAACTATTTTAATATTGAGTTACGCACCTAAGTAGTAGTTATGTTACTGTAATGAGTTAAGAGAGCTATGATATTTCATATACTTACTTGGCAAACAAACGTGTTTACATCGACGCGCCTCTATATTTTTCTGGTTATTCCAAACATAGCTCTTTTCAAATTCGCTTGACTGTTCGAATGCAACCGGAGTTATTTTACTGCCAGCCTGCACTACATAGGTTCAACTTTCACAGACAGGTTTTACAGTACTATAGTCTTAACCCATAAGCAATTATAAATGAAAACTTATTTTTATTTACAGTTAAAACTGAGAAACCTGCGAAAGATTCCGACGAATCAGAAGTGTGGCGAAAGCCGGGAAGGAAGCAAAGAGGACTGATTAGACCACCCTTAGACAGCGGCGCAGACGCGGCGCGCAAGTACGAGCGGGAGGACGAGGACGTGCCTAAGTACCGCACGAGCCACCGCTACCCCAAGCACCGCTCGCGGCTCAAAGACGTGGCGGGCGACGACGAGCCACCCAGGCGGTCCGCCAAGGATGTGTCGGGCGACGACGAGCCACCCAGGCGGGCCGCTAAATATAGTCGAGATAGGAAAGATGATGTTAGTGATATAGATAGCAAAGACTATTTCCATGTAGATAAAGATGACTTTCCAGATGATAAGAGTAAAGAATTCGAGGAAGACGTTAAATTTGTAAACGAAGCTACCACTAGGCGAGCTTCTCGGAGGAAGCCTCGGGACAGGTTCGTAAAGAGGAAGAGCAGTGACCTCGACATCGCAAACGACGACGACGAGCTGGACCAGCGGATAAAGAGCGACGAGGCGGAGGGGCCGCGGCGCACGCGCCCGCCCGAGCCACGCCCGTTCGCGCCGCACGCGCCCCGCGGTCACGTGCCCGAGCGCTTCCGAGCGCCGCCGGACGACGACGAGGACGAGCCCGTTAAGCTGCAGTCGCTCGGCAAGCCAAAGCACAAGCCCTTCGAAGACTACGACGACTACTACGATGACATGAAGAGGGTCAACAGCATCAAGAACAAACTGCCCTCGCTCCTCCGACGAACCACAGGTACGTTCACCACACCGTGCTCAATGATTTTATTTCTTTATCGGAATCCTTCCACTAGCGGCTTAGCTAGTCGTGCGAACCGATCGCCATGCGCCTGCACAGAGCACGGAGACCCCTCAGCAGCCGCTACTAGATACGGTGCTGTCAGCACCTGCGAAACAAACCAAGCGTGCCAGTGAGCGACACCGTGTACTTATAGAATCTGATGGCGCCTGATAATTCGTGCTAGTACGAAAGTTAAATTTCCGCTCAGCCCTAACTGTGCGGGCGCGAACATGGCTCGCCCGGGCGCATGGCGTGTGTAGCCGCAGCCGTGCAGCGTGCAGCCCGTGCTGTGTAAGATACGTAAGTGCGTCGCAATGTGAACAATAAGCAGCTGGCATCTCCTCAGTATGTTCCTCTTGCGACTTTTATGAAGGAGCATGTAGAAACCAGTTAGTTATATGAGGTAATGTCTACATGCTTCTGTTTTGTGCAATAGAAAACAAAGTCGAGATGTTGTTGAGACTGAGTGGGTGTTATCGTTCGCTAACTACGTACTAGACTGTGAATAATATAGAATGTAAATCTTATAAAAATAATAGATTTAAAAAACGAAATAAAACCATTTACTTAATAGAAAACCAAACTAAAATAAGAAAATACTTAATTACTTTAAAGTTTCAAAACAACGAAAAGTTTATTAACAAATGAAATCATTTTAGTGTAAAAAAGCGTGGGGTGCTTTGTAAAGTGTTTTTATTTAAAATGTATTTTTATCAGTACAGATACTGATAAAAGTGGTCATTATCCTTAACGTTAAAATATTCACATCAATTGATATCAAGCACCTCACGCTGTTTTACATTAAAATTATTTCATTTATTAATTACTCTATCCTTATTTTGAATCTTTTAGAAATGATTTTCTAGTTTTTATTTTGCTTTTCTATTAAAGTGTGTTATTTCGTGTTTTTAATTATTATTTATTTTCTATTTTTTAGTTCGGCTAGCTACAAAAGCGTGTATTTGTTTTCCTTTTTTTGACTTCATCGTGATTCTGGCCGGAATAATGGGACTTTATGGAATTATTAACCGACTTCAAAAAAAGGAGGAGGTTATCAATTCGACTGTATTTTTTTTTGTTTCCTCATAACTTTTGACTGGGTGAACGAACCGGTTTTGATGATTCTTTTGATATTTGAATGCTGGTGCTTCCCGAATAGTCTCGTTTTAATTTGGTTTTATATTTCCATTAAGTATTTGCGCGACAAATGAACGAAAAACGCGATAAACGCGATTAGATTAGTGCGGGGTATCTACCATATCTAAAAAAAATATAATTAAAACTTTTTACAAAAAAATAACGACCGACTTCCTTAAAAAAAAAAAACACTACACAGTCAAAAATAACTTTAATTTCGGAAGTCGGTGGCAAAAAAACCTTAAATACAGATCCTAAGACACCGACTTTCGAAATTAAAGTTATTTTTGACGTTGTAGTGTTTTTTTTAAGGAAGTCGGTTGTTATTTGATTTGTAAAAGTGTTTGTATTGTCATCGGTCCTAGATAACTGTGCAACGTTTCAAATTAATCCGACGTTTTGAAGGGGGTGAAAATAACTCTCAAACATTTTGTTACATACGTACGAGTACATACCAAGCTAATAAATGCGTGTAAACAATACGTCCATCTGACCGCACAGTTGATATGTACACAGGTATTAATGAGATAAATTAAGTAGGTATTAGTTTTTTACACGCAACAAATTATAATGAATTTAATTTTGCTTATTATGAATTTTTCACTATATGCTAATACAGTTCGGGGTTCTTTTCCTTTTTAACATGTAATGTTAGTGATGCCAGTGTACCTACATGTACACCCATGTAGTTTATTTTTTTTCGTTGCGCCAGCCACAAGCCGTGCAATAACTTTCTATTCTTTCAATCGTCGAGGCTGTTTCAAATACAAAATAGACTTGCCGCTTTCGTTGTTTGTAAGTGATTCGGCTCGAAGATCGGAAAAGCTAACGAAACGCTCGTTGTGTGTGCTCAGAGCCGGCCCCCGCGCCGACCCCCACGAGCTACCTGGACATGCTGTGGACCAGCAACCGGCGCATGCTGCCACCCACCGGCGCCGAGGAGCCAAGCGGGGTCACCGCGCGCGTGCCCAGCCCCCGCCCCAGGACGTTCACCGCCAGCCTCACCAGCAGCACGAGCAGTACCACCCGTCGCACCCGGACCACTACACTTGCTGTCACTACCACTACCGTGAGCACCACGACTGCCAATGCCACGGCGCTGTCACTCGCCGAGAAATCTAGACTCTCTATCTTAAAGAAAGACCAACGGAAAAAAGGCCAGCACATGGACGCACCGACACAGAAGCCGCCGGTGCTGCTGCAGGTGTCGCAGTACATGCCCACTGTGGTGATGGTGGAGCCGCCCACCAGCGTGCACCCGTGGCTGCGCGTGCGCGAGCTTTCTGACGACTCGCCCGAGCGCCTCGAAAAGGTAAAGAAGATGATGCGGCACAAGCTGGTATCTGAAGCCAAGAGCATCCACGACCTCACCAACAACTGGGACGAGATGGTCTGCGACTACATCGATGTGGCGCTCGTGGACGGAGACGCGCACGCAGGCGGCGCGCCCTCCGCGCTCCAGAGCACCCGCGCGCCCGCCGCGCTCCCGTGCGGCTTCCTACATGTTTGGGGCTTGTTACATGTTTATCTTTTTGTTTAAAGTGTTGTTGTTTATGTTGTGGTGTACTTCTTGCAAAAAATTAATAAACAATGTATTATTTTAAACTTTCTTTACTTGTTGCAGACATGGGTGTTATGGCGATGCTTGAGTGAGGCCTGTGTCTGGCAGTGAATGTCATACGTCTGAATGTAGAAAATGATATTTCTTTTTACACTCGCGGATGATTTTTTTTCTACTATGTTGGCTATGTTGGTTTGTGTTGTGTTGGCGAGGTAGAGTCACCGCGCTGTCTGGCCGAAACCTGTGCTCCTTTCCTTTCAGTGTAGCTCATGACTCAGATGTGTTAGCGCAATGATTCAAACCGTAGTTGCATGTGTGTATTTGTGTACGTATAGAGTTTATGCAGACATATTGATTCAAGCATGAACACTTACAGCATTATAATTTGGATCATTTTTAAACAGAAACATAAACCTTTAAAATAGTATTGTATTTAAATATTGCCTAAGCCCGTGCAAGAGCCAGTTGCAAACATAAATTACGCCTATCTATGGACAGGGGAAGATAGGCCTCACACAGGTATCCTAAAGTGAGGTGCCGGTTAGGAGATCGTCGCAAAGCTGGCTCGGCATGTGTGAACGATGCCGCGACCGCTGCTGTACCTGTACTAGTGGACATATCGACTGAAAATACCAGCCATATATATGTAATACGCATACATCTGACGAATACTTCGACAAACAGAAGAATTAATCAAGAAATCTGTGGAAGTAATGCGGTGCGCAACCATAGGCATGGAGCGGTAGCGGATTAACGCTTCATAAACATTATTTTCACACCAACAAAATTAGTGGAGACATCATGCCTTAAGGCCCTCTTGTAGTTGAAGACGTTTCGGCGAACACTGGCCGGTCGTTGCGAACGCTTGAGCTGCTAGATTTTGGGTATAATTGTTTCGTGGAGACAAAATGATAAGGAAATTATAAAATATTTTCTCAGCATGCCCTAAAAAGCAATAAAACCTATCTTTTGGTATAAGTTTTACATGGTTTAATGATGGAATCCCTTCAAGGTACACGTTTTAAATGGCGATTTAGTGTCATCTTTATGATTATTTTTTATCGAGCCAATTGTTTTAATTCACGTTTCTATCTTCACACAGCGCTTAACAGTGTTCAATTTTCCTAAATATTTTTTTTTTACGGAAACTAGTCATTTTGCTAGATTTACAGAGGTTTAAAAAAGTTAAAAAGTACTGCAACCTCGCCTTAACTTTATTTCTCACTTATCTACCCAAGACTTTGTTCGTGTGGAAGTCGTAAGATGTACCAATGTACTAAAATAACAGTTAAATTTTTTGGTTTTTTTTTTTTTGTTACTGCCGCTTTGGTTTAGTGGTAGCAAAGTCGGGTAAAGTATATTGGGAATTTATTTCTGGAATTAAAACTTAAAAGTATAAATTGGTCGAATACCATAACTCATGTGGAGCTGGAGAAGTATATAACATCACGTGTCGAATACCATAAGTAATGAGGAGCTGGAGAAGTACATAACATCACGTGTCGAATACCATAAGTAATGTGAAGCTGGAGAAGTACATAACATCACGTGTCAAATACCATAAGTAATGTGAAGCTGGAGAAGTACATAACATCACGTGTCGAATACCATAAGTAATGTGAAGCTGGAGAAGTACATAACATCACGTGTCGAATACCATAAGTAATGTGAAGCTGGAGAAGTACATAACATCACGTGTCGAATACCATAAGTAATGTGGAGCTGGAGAAGTACATAACATCACGTGTCGAATACCATAAGTAATGTGAAGCTGGAGAAGTACATAACATCACATGTCGAATACCATAAGTAATGTGCAGCTGGACGTTTTTTTTTTTTGTGACTGCCGCTTTGGTATAGTGGTAGCAAAGTCGGGTAAAGTATAATAATATTGGGAATTTATTTCTGGAATTAAAACTTAAAAGTATAAATTATATTGACCCGGTCTACGATTCCGCTGATCCGCAGTTTTGTACAATGTACCTAATAAAAAATGTGCAACATGCAATTCAGAAAAACACTGTCAAAACTCGGCTAAATAGCAAAAACTACAATATAAAACCATGGGTCACGGCAGGACTCATACGTTGTATGAAACATAGAGATAAATTGCATATAAAAGCTAAAACTAACCTAGATAATTTAATTCTACAACAGTCTTATAAACGATATCGTAACTTTTGTAATGATCTCCTAAAAAAAGTAAAATGCATCTACGATAAAATTGCACTTGAAAAGGCTGGTACGAGTAGCAAAAAAATCTGGAATTTTATTAAAAGTGTAACATACAATTCAAAACAAAATCAGTCATCTTCAGGTTTGTTACAAGCACACTCATCACAGTTAACATCTGCCAACATTGCAAATAATTTCTTTGTAAATGTTGGAAAGTGTTTAGCTGAAAAAGTTCAGGGCCAATCACAATATTTAACCAGCACACCATTTCCATGTAGCACTATTTTATCATCCTTTGCGTTGTTAGACACTGACGAGGCTGAGGTAGAGACTATAATTATGAGTTTGAATGATGACTCTGCAGTAGGCTGGGATAACATACCAAATAAGATTATTAAACAGTTTAGACACATTTTGATACCACCACTTACATATATCTTCCAAAAATGTTTATCTACAGGTATTTTTCCTGAGTGCCTAAAAAAAGCTGTTGTTGTCCCTGTTTATAAATCAGGCAAAAAAGAACAAGTGACAAATTATAGACCTATTTTCTTACTGCCTTCTATGTCTAAAATATTAGAAAAAAATCTAAATAAAAGGCTTTACAAATACTTGGAAGATAAATTAATTTTATCGAAACGGCAGTTTGGATTTAGGCCAAAAATGTCAACAGACGATGCCGTACATCATCTGACTGACTATTTATCCAAAGAACTTGATAATGGTAACCATACAGTAGGAATCTTCCTGGACCTCGTGAAAGCATTTGACACGGTTTCTATTTCTATTCTGTTGCGCAAGCTTGAAGCCATAGGTATAAGAGGGACCCAGCTGAAATTATTTAAGAGCTATTTGGAAGACCCAGTGTGTAGGGATTGGTAATGTTCTCAGTGATGATCAAAAAAACACGTCCTTCGGAATTCCCCAAGGAAGTATTTTGGGACCTACACTATTTTTGATTTATATAAACGATCTTTGTAATCTAAACTTAGAGCACGGCCAAATTATTTCTTATGCTGACGATACTGCCCTACTATTTTCAGCTGACTCAGAAAACAATGTCTACAAATTTGCGCAACACGGTTTTAATGTTGTTAATAAATGGCTTCAATATAATTCACTCACACTAAATGCAGACAAAACAAATTACATTAAGTTTTCGATGCGCAAGCAAACATCAACTTGCCCTACCTCGACCATATAAGCTCATTATGGCGCTATGCCTACAGATAACCAATGTGTTTGCCCTGTTACCAAAATGACAAATACAACGAAATAACTTGGTGTTATAATGGATGAATCACTTTCGTTCAAAAAACACATAGAAGCCTTAAATAGCAGAATTCGCAAGTTGATATTTGTTTTTAAAAAGTTACGCCATATTGCTGACCCAAAAATAATTAGACAAGTTTACTTTGCTCTATGTCAATCGATATTAACTTACTGTATTACCACATGGGGTGGAGCGGGTAAAACATTGTTATTAACTATCGAGAGAGCTCAGAGAGCGATACTCAAAGTGTTTACTTCCCACCCTTTCCTTTTCCCTACTAACCTACTATACAAATCTTGTGAAGTATCAACAGTTCGACAGCTATTTATAATGGGCATTGTATTAAAACAACACGCAGCTCTACCCTACAGCACTGAATTAACTAATAAAAGACGTCAAGATATAGTCTGTCCACAAAATAGAACAAAACATGCTTTTATATCCAAATTTTATCTGTACCTCGGCCCTCTCCTCTATAATAGATTAAACTCTATAGCAAAAAATTTTTCACTTAACTATACAAATTGTAAGAGAACTCTCAATGACGCTCTCCAAAGTATGTCTTACGAAGAAACAGAGAATTTACTAACTGTGTTAAAGTAAGTATTCACCTACGTTATGTATTTAATTCTATAAAATTTTAGAAACTATTTTATAAGCTACTCAACATTTATACAATAATTTGTCTATTCACAACTTTTGGTTATTTATTTATTTTATAAGACTATTTAGGCTCTTCTTGCCTGAAACACAGTATTACCTAGTACACCACAGGCACGTAAATATTAGAATATAATTTACATATAAGCAAACTGTACATATTTTTAAGCCTTTTATTTTTTGAATAAATATTATGTTATGTTATTATTTTTTTAAGTAACAAAACACATTGATCAAAAAGGACAGCAACCAATTTTTTTGCATTTTTTAAAACAGGGGGTATTCCTATGTAAAACCGGTGTCCCTGAATACCATAAGTAATGTGGATAAGGAGAAGTACATAACATCACGTGTCGAATACCATAAGTAATGTGGAGCTGGAGAAGTACATAACATCACGTGTCGAATACCATAAGTAATGTGGAGCTGGAGAAGTACATAACATCACGTGTCCAATACCATAAGTAATGTGGAGCTGGAGAAGTACATAACATCACGTGTCGAATACCATAAGTAATGTGGAGCTGGAGAAGTACATAACATCACATGTCGAATACCATAAGTAATGTGGAGCTGGAGAAGTACATAACATCACGTGTCGAATACCATAAGTAATGTGGAGCTGGAGAAGTACATAACATCACATGTCGAATACCATAAGTAATGTGGAACTGGAGAAGTACAAAACATCACGTGTCGAATTCCCGAAAGGTTAGGCTGAGGTGTACCTATATATAGTAATCCATAATTTCACCAGATATCTGTAAGTCCCATGTCATACTGGGCGAGCCTACTGCTATCAACCGGCTACAAAAACAGAGTCCGGGTTGCTTCTGAAAAATTTCTGAAGGAAAAACCCATTAACACCAACCGACCTGGGATTCGAACCCGGGACCTAAAGCTCAGCTGTAGCGCTACCGACCACTAAACCAAGGTGTACCTTCCTAAAAATAATCCTCGGCATTCATGGTGACCTCCCAAAATGTTTGGCTGTGACCGCGCCTAAAAAGAGCACTGTATTTAATGTAAATAAATTACAGATGTAACTCAAACTCCGCGCGAATATGGAAAACAGTTGTGCCAATTTAACGATAACAGAAAAAAAAAGTTGAATATGGAATCTTAAACATGTAATCCATTTCCGAAACTTTTTTGACTGAATGTATATTTGTAGTTTTGCTCTCAGCCCACAAAAAACGGAAATCAAACTTGGTGATGCGGGACCAAGCGACGTACGTACCTACCTGACAGAAGCGGCTCGTCTTGAGGTCGACACCCGCAGACTTCAGTTGCAATTTCCCATTGTTTGCGATTTTTTTTTTCAAACACAATCTGCGCCGTGGATGTTTCTTTTCGAAGATTTGCCAACAAAAGTAAAAACCGGCCAAGTGCGAGTCGGACTTGCACACCGAGGGTTCCGTACAAACCTTCGGGTATTCACGGTTTATGCATAAAGGCTCGTTCAGACTAGCGCGACGCGACGGTCGCGCGCGAATCGCCGATTTATATTCGTAGAACAATTTCTATGAAAACGCGCGCGACACTTCACACAGGGTCGACCTGTCGCGCCGCGACACCGTCGCTCCGCGTCGAGCAGCGCGACAACCTAAGGTAGATTTTGTGTGGCGTCGGTTCGCAGCCGCGACGACCTCGTCGCGCCGCGACTGTGGCGTCGCGGCTGCGAATTCGCCGCGACGCCATACAAAATCTACTAAAAGCTGTCGCGCTGCTCGTCGCGCCGCTACAAGAACGTCGCGCGCGATTCGCGCACGAGTTGTCGCACCTATGTGAAAGGTGTTGCGTCGCGATATATCGCAGAATCACCTCCGCGACAGGTCGCGCGACATGTCGCGCCTGTCTGTACGAGCCTTTAGGTTTATGTTTATGAAATAAAATGTTTTTTTTTTTAAATTTTGTATTTGAGTTGACTGAATGAAAGGTAAATTGTGGTTTACGATTTATGACGTATTAAAAAAAAACTAATTACTAGATCTCGTTCAAACCAATTTTCGGTCAAATCAAATCAAAATATTTTTATTTCACATAAACCAACATGCAGGGCACTTAGGAAACGTAAGAAGCTAGGTGCACGGTTTCAAATAGTTGATTCCTATGGAGAAGAGCCGGCAAGAAACTCCACGGCTACTCTTTTAAAAATAATTGGCTTTTACAATGGTTTTAAATTACAATATTAATAGGTATGGGAAAACAGTGTAGGACTGTCAAAAAAGTACCAAGTACTTAATGCAAAACTGCCTACTGTCTACAAGGCCTGCAACGTTCTCACATTCACAAAGTATAAAATAATCTATAAAAAGAATAGTATTTCATAAATAAGACAATACACTATTTAAACTAAATGTCACTATTGCCCTGACGACCAATATTAAAGAGAATAAATTAGAATTGTAGGTATATAATGTCAAGAATGAGTAGAGGTCAAAGAAGATTGTAAAAACAAAAAACAAAACAAAACAGAAAAAAAATCTTAAATATTTACAAGATGTACATCGTCATTTGGGAGCAATTAATAGACACTGGTCATCCTGTATTGAGCTACCAGAGAAGCCACATGTGCAGAGGGAATTATTGCCAAACTTCCTTGTCTTCAACATATAAATTAGAATTGTAGGTATATAATGTCAAGAATGAGTAGAGGTCAAAGAAGATTGTAAAAACAAAAAACAAAACAAAACAGAAAAAAAATCTTAAATATTTACAAGATGTACATCGTCATTTGGGAGCAATTAATAGACACTGGTCATCCTGTATTGAGCTACCAGGGAAGCCACATGTGCAGAGGGAATTATTGCCAAACTTCCTTGTCTTCAACATAGTCTTTTATCTTATAATATGCTTTTTTAATAAAGACACGTTTGATATGTGATTTGAACTTTCCATAGCTAAGTTCAGTAACCGACTTTGGCAACTTGTTATAGAAGCGGATACTGTTTATAAGGAAAGATTTACTAGTTTTAGTTAATCTAAATTTTGGTATCACAATTTCATTTTTACTACGCGTATTTATGTTATGGAAATCGCTTCTTATTTTGAAAAGGCCTAAGTTTTTGCGGACATACAAAATACATTCAAAGATATAAAGAGAGGGAAGAGTCAGTATATTAATTTCTGTAAATTTATTTCTAAGAGACTCGCGAGGCCCCATTTTATAGATTGCGCGGATTGCTCTCTTTTGGTGGAAGTTTACATGGTAACATCATATATTTTTTTTAGTTTTATCATTCCCTTATTTTAGAAGTTACGGGGGACACACACACATTTTACCACTTTGGAAGTGTCTCTCGCGCAAACTATTCAGTTTAGAAAAAAATGATACTAAAAACCTCAATATCATTTTTGAAGACCTATCCATAGATATCCCACACGTATGGGCTTGATGAAAAAAAAAAATTTTTGAGTTTCAGTTCTATGTATGGGGAACCCCAAATATTATTGTTTTTTTTTCTATTTTTGTGTAAAAATCTTAATGCGGTTCACAGAATACATCTACTTACCAAGTTTCAATAGCATAGCTCTTATAGTTTCGGAAAAAAGTGGCTGTGACATACTCGGACAGACAGACAGACAGACAGACATGACGAATCTATAAGGGTTCCGTTTTTTGCCATTTGGCAACGGAACCCTAAAAAGGGCAAAATCAAGGGAAAAAGATGACTGCCTCATTCAATGAACGGGCGGGTTACGCAACAAATTGTTCTAGAAGATAAAATGACTGTTAGATGTAGAAGATTGCTATGTCAGTCATTGTTTACTAGTTGTCTTGTAAAATGTTAAACAGCTGCGCCCAAGAAGCAGGATCCTCCTCCACCACGACAACGCTTCAGCTCGCTCCGTCAGTTGGACATCAAATATTTGTTTATTGAAGGTGTGGAGTGACTGACTCGTCCTCCTTACAGTCCGGACCTGGCACATTGTGGCTTTTATTAATTAAAAAAAAAAATAATTAAGTACTTAAAATAAACTTAGCAGAATTTGTTTTATGAACCTGGAAGATGCCATGGCTGCGTTTGAATATGGCGTGGAAGATATCCGTAAAGAAGACTGGGGAAAAAAAAATGGTTCCATCGCAAATCATCGCGACGGTGCTTAGAAAGGAACGGAAAACTTTCAGTGAACCACGTAAATAAATGCACTCATATACTAACTGATGCAATCTTACAGATTATTCCTGACGAACAGTTATCGCTTAAATATTAATACAGTGTAAACAAAGGTATTTCTCATTATCGGTCACCTAAAATGGTTGACAGAAAGGGCCTGAACTTCATGTCTTTCTGTGTACGTCCTACTAACTATCTAAGAATACTATAAAGAAAAATAAAAAGATTTTAAATTACCTTCAGTTGTACAAAAACACTTATCTAAATACTATGCCGCGTTACAACTAAGGAAATAAGATTTAACTTGTGTTTAGGGTGCCATCGTCTTCGCCTGTTTTTTGACATATATATATCAGTTGTAAGATAAGCACAATATAAGTATTATAATTAAGTACTTTTTACTTATAGTAAATGTAACGATGGTGTATTAATAACAAAATGTAAAATAAACATATGAATAGTTGGACATCGAACTTAAAAGCATAGCTTTGCCAAATAGTTAGGTAGTTAAGCTATTTGCTATGTTGAAAATAGCACAAGTTGGCATGACGTGTCACCTGGGCTTTGATGATGTTATAACGGCGTCACTGGGTGGAATACGCGCAGTCGAATTTTGGACGAAAGTTATTTGAACTTTTTGCCATCGATACGCTAAGAAGAAGTTCAATTAACTTCAGTTTTTAGATATGTATGTCATCATGACAGACTGCTTTTAGATATGGATGTCATCATGACAGACTGCTTTTAGATATGTATGTCATCATGACAGACTGCTTGTCACCGTATATGTAGCGTGATGATAATTATTTAAAAGTTTAATTCTGTAATTTTATACAAATTTGTGACAGGCAAACAGACACACATTTTAAAAACGATATTTTTCTAACTAGATTTGTTCCCAGAGATTGTAACAATATTTTTTTTTAATGTCCTATTCAATGTTGACTTATGTCATGCATTAATTTATTAATCGAAATATGCTTGTATTATAATGTTTTGTTTCTGTTCACTAATAGCGAGCGACTTACGGACATGAACGGTCCACGTTGCACAACGACCGTGACGGTGCACGGTGCGCCCGAGCCCCCGACACAGCCCCACTCGATTATTTTCCATATATTCAAACATCACTATTACATAACTAAACGGCAAATTAACGTAGAGTGTCAATTTGCTTAAATAATAATTCTCTTGACTGCACAAGTTATTACATGAAAAATATACTCAATCGTGGGGACTGCCCACAGTAATGATACTTAAGTAAAAAATTAAAATAACAGAGTTTCTTTAAAATGTTCATTTTTTCGCGTCATTATCATCTATCAGCGTTATCCCAACAATGTTCAATTCGGCTTCCAGTCGCACTGGATGCAGCTGAATACCTGTATTTTAAATCGAACGACTGCCAGTTTTTCTTACGAACATCTTCTTCGTACATGATTGTTGCGCTACTTTAACCGTTTAAGATAAGAGATAAAGATGTATTTATCGCCACAATATAAAGTACATTTAACACAGTATACATAACAACTACATTTCAATAATTACATTGTGGGAGACTGGTGCCTAAGCTAGACGTAAGGCCTGTATTTCAGGACACCAGGACTCCCCCCATTCTGAGATACATTTTTTAGAAAATTATGTATTCGCACATTATTAAATGCGGTAGAATAACCCTTATTAGCACTAATTATTTTAACAATAATCTTTAATTGCAGTGTTAGTAATTGAGAGAATGTGTGTCATGTATGAGTGT
Organism: Aporophyla nigra; assembly: GCA_947507805.1. Lineage (NCBI taxonomy): Eukaryota > Metazoa > Arthropoda > Insecta > Lepidoptera > Noctuidae > Aporophyla > Aporophyla nigra. Next base: position 1,001,244 of record OX382291.1, on the reverse strand, counting down.
GTGGGTGTGTGTGTGTGTGTGTGGGAGGGAATAAGACTGAGTAATATGATTAAATTGTTTTTTAAGAAAGAAAAAGTAAAATAAAAATTTGGTATATTGCGTTAACAACATTTAGTTTACGTTTTAAGTTAATTCATGTGTTAACAACTTACATCGGGGCAGCAAGAAGTTTTTCCGTGTCGTCACAGCACTTATTACTGGTAAGACTATAAATAGAGAGCGATCTATTGATGATGTTGTAAAGAAAGCGACCTAGGTAGCAAAAGAAGCGTTTAGAGAAGATAGTAGTCAGCCGATAATGATGCCGATCGATAGGATCAAATCGTCTTTTACCATGTGGTAGTAAGGCGTTGAAAGTAAGGAGTCCATGCTGTTTTAGGACCGTTTGTAATATAAACAGCTGACGTACTGTTAAAACTTGAAACTCTTTGTATATGAGTGCTGTGGGATATGCTGTTTACACAACGGAAGCTGATAGATAACTTTTTACAAAAAAATAACAACCGACTTCCTTAAAAAAAATCACCGTCAAAAATAACTTTAATTTCTCGTCTTAGGATCTGTATTAGGTTTTTTTGTTTACCAAAAGTTTTTATTTTTAACTTTTTAGTTATGGTAGCTACCCCGCACCAACGAACGAATAACGCGATAAGATTAGTGCGGGGTGCACTAATCTAATCGCGTTATTCGTTCATTGGTTGCGCAAATACTTAATGCAAATTTAAGACTTATAAGGTTTTTACATGGATTCCATCGTCCGAATGGAACCAAATTAAAATGGGACCATTCGGGAAGCACCAACTTTCAAATAAAAAAAGAATCATCAAAATCGGTTCACCCAGTCAAAAGTTATGAGGTAACAAACATTTAAAAAAAATACAGTCGAATTGATAACCTCCTCCTTTTTTTGAAGTTGGTTAAAAAACAGACTAAAACCACTCCTTCTTTTAACTAAACCATTCTTATATTAAATAGTCCCCGGAAAATACTTATTTTGTAGAAAGAGTTCTCCAGCACAAATTCAAATTCAAAATTTTAATTCAGACCAGGGATCCATAGCGTTAGAAGAACTTAATCTATGTTAGTAAACTCAAACAAAATGTACAATATAAATCATAAATTTTGATTGGTTCATAGTCATTATGCATCGGGTACCGAAGATGTAGGCAGTCCTGGCAACGGCCCGTGGATGGCATACCCTCTTCACTCATAATTACACTGTAATCTTGCAGAGAGTAAAAAAATAAATCTATCAACATTGTTTTTGCTAACTGCAACTGTTTTAACATAAAATACATATTTTCAATATTTTAAAATACTGACGCCGGGTTATTGAGACAACAATCAATATTTGATTTCATGTACTTAAACAAACTTGTCAAAGCCATTTCATATAAAGTCTTTGGTTGTTTTGAGAACAATTTACGGATTACTTCAAGCCTGTTTATTTTAATTTAGTTTCTTTTAGTTTTGTTCAGAACAAGTATTGACATTTTCACTTATTTTTTGTGAACGGCTAGTGTGCTCTTTAATGAGTCGACAAATAAATAGTTTTGTTCAAAAACATTTCTACGCTAATTTCTCCAACAGTTAACTATACTTAGCTGGTTTTCTAATATGTACCGGTCCCTGTTAATGTCTTTTGTTTTCTCGTTTAGTTAACGATTTAGATTTGTTTAACACTTTTTTTTTTGCTTTAATTTTATTCAAAATTGCATCCTCAGCCATTTATGTCAAAAATATTATAAACGATAGCGGAGTTCTTTTAAAATAGCTCACAAAATCGTGATGCCAACTCTCCATACTGTTAGTGGTCCTATGTGTAACTCCAAAACAGCACCAAGACTTACGAAAATCATTATTTAACCAGAATGGTTCCGTGTATTTTACAAATTTTATTAAGTTATCGTTTGAAATAGAAGCCAATTCCGCTTTTATACAGGGTGTGGCGTAAGTAATTGTCCACCGTTCAGGATTCGATGAGCCAGATAATTAACTATAACAATTAAAAATTTTAACCATTTTTACCCAATTTTTTTTTTTACAAAAATTGCTCTTTAAGTTGATTGTGTTAAAAATTGGGGTTAAAATTAGTGAAGAACCAACTTTTTCTTCAAAGAGCTGAATTTACATAAAAATTCATAATTTATCATGATAGCTCTAGTATTCAGCAGTAATTAACAGAAATCAAAATGAAAAAATGATGGTTTTTGTTGAAACTACAAACAAATATGTAATAAAAGGTAGAAATTTCGTAAATAAAAGACAAAAATGAAATATTTTCGGAACCCTCGGGTAAAAATGTTTAAAATGTTTAATTGTTATAGTTAATTATCTGGTTCATTGAATCCTGAACGGTGGACCACTACTTACGCCACACCCTGTACTTGCGCCAACCATTGCCTAGCTCTGATAGGTAAAAGCGGTAATACTGTACAAAGTGACACAATTCTTTGCAAGAATATATCATTTGATAATTGCAGTTTTTTTGCCTTTCGTCGTAAAGCTCGCGTAAAATGAAAGTAATAGCCATGGTAATTCGCATTTGGGAAAACTTCTTGAACAGCAGCGATTGCAACCCTCTCAAAATCCGTTAAAACTTCTGTCGGTGAGTAACCATCTAATCTAACAAGTGGTAGCAAATCATTCTCGAGTGGCCAGTTTACATATCAACTTCAAGAAGTTCTTAGTTTGTTCTATGTAACAATTTGAAACAAAAAGTACAAACCGTTCTATAGTACAAATAGGGACAATATTTTCTCAATTTGTTCTATTACGTCATGTTCCATAGAACAAATGGGACCTACCTGCACAAACTTCTGAAATTATTGTATTGTAATCGGTACTTGATAAGTAAGCCAAATTTCGAGTTAATCCGACGTTTTAAAGGGGTTCAAAATCATGTTCAAAATGTCCGTTACTTAGGCACATACTAACATTCAAACATACTATCATACGTATGAAGCTAATAAAAGCGTGTTAGTAAAAAGTACAAATATACTACTTTATTCTTAAATGCTTGAGGCTCTTGTAACTGTAAGACGGATGCTCAGGCCTCAAAAGTTTTAAATTTACTTTAGTTTTATTTACTAGTACTTTTTAGATGTTTAAAAAGATATTTACGTATATTTTCCCTTATTATCATTTATTATATGTGATAGTCAAACTTGGAGATTCCAGCGCTTAGAGGTTTAATAATAAATAAATAAAAATAAAATACGACTAATTCAGTCTATTAAAATGTCCATAACGAAAGTTAGTATTACATTATCTTAAAAACTATGTTAGTCGTGAGGAGATAATTATACTCGTATAGAAAATAAATTTAAACTAAATTGAAATAAATTAAAAATTAAATTGAAATAAATGTAAAATTAAATTATAATAAGTTAAAAATTTAAGTTGGAAGGCCTCCCACAAGATGGACCGATGACCTGGTCAAGGCCGCAGGAATACGTTGGATGCGAAAAGCACAGAACAGAGGGGTAATTACGGAACTTTTTATCGATAGGAATTGGTTTAATATTCATAGTTAAACAACATTCATTGCGTTATTTACGTTGCTGAGCCGACAATTTATTCGAACAAATGACGCAATGGTTTAGAAATAATCTTCAATCCCATTCAGATTCTGATAAATTGTGCGTTTCGCAATTAGGGTGCAGGTCGAAGTGGCGGAGCTTGGGGGAGGCCTATCCAGCAGTGGACGTCTTTCGGCTGAAATGATGATGATGATGATGAAGTTAAAAATAAATTTAAACAAGTTAAAATTGAATTTAGATAGATTAAATTAAAAATAAGTGAAATTAAACTGAAATAAATTAAAGATAAATTGAAATAAAATAAACTGATTGTAAATTAGCTAAAACAAATGATTAAATTAAAATCAGGTCACATGCAGCCTGATGAGCCTTTTCGCCGCTGGCGATGCTGATCTGTCTGCAATCATCCTTAGGATACCGTTGCCACTCCCTCGAATTCGGCGCATTAGTGAGGCTGACTTTTTGTAGCGTAAAAGTCATCTACTCTCGCGTCGGCAAACATACCCGAGGCACTGCAAAATCGAGGTAGTCGCACCAGAATCCTAAAGACGTTGTTATACTGTACTCTGAGAGCATTGTAGGCCCGCTGCGTGTAGTTGGTCCATAGGGCACTTGTGTAGAAACTTTGGCAGTAAGCTCTGAACAAAGTTATCTTTACTTGTGTTGTACACCTCGCAAACCTATGAACTGACATGTTAGCACGCACCGACAATGCTCTCCGGTCTCTCTCAATATCTGCATCATCATGCAGGGTTTCGGTCACAACATGCCCTAGATACCTAAACTGGGAGACCCGACTCAAAGAAACCCCGTTGAGGTACACCGGTGGTATATGCTGTGACTGTTTATTATTACCTCTGATGAGTATATACTCACTTTTTCCAACATTGTACCTTAAGCCGTGCCCCGCAGCATAGGCCTCACAGATACTTAACAGCTTCCTTAGCCCACCGACAGATGGACTCAGCAAAACCATGTCGTCCGCGTAGCTGATGTTATTGACGCAAACGTTGTGTATATGACAGCCGACATGGCTGTTGCTGAGCTCACCTATCAGTTGATTGACATAGAAATTAAAGAGTCTAGGAGAGGTCAGTCCTCCTTGCCTCACTCCACACTTAAGTGAATATTCTTCAGAATATATGTTTCCCCACTTGACAACGTTTTTTTGGTGGTTATTCTAAAAATAAAATATCTAAGTGAGTTCGGCGGGGGCTCCGACCTCCCCAAGCTTAGTCCAGAGCTTATTATAATCGACCAGGTCGAACGCGTTCGATAAGTCTAGAAAGCAAGCGTATATAGGTGTTTTCTTATCAACATAGTAAGCGACTGTGTGCTTTAGTGTTAATATAGCACTTTGAGTTGACAAAGTTTCACGAAAACCAAATTGTGCATCGTGTAGGTTAACAAACTTGCTGAGCCCCGCATCTAAAAGCCCATCGAAAACCTTCGCTAAGACAGTGGCCAGGGAGTTAGGTCTATAATTATTCTTGTCCGATACAGCACCGGAGACATTCTTTGCTATAGGCACAACAATAGTTTCCGTCATCTTAGGTGGTAAGTATGAGTGACGCTTACAGAAAGTAGGTAAACAACATAGCCAGTACCCTAAATAAATGGTTACCCGCTTGCTGCAGGTGCTCAATGCTGAGCTCGTCACTACCTGGAGATTTGCCGCGTTTTATGTTACTAATAATATTTTTCAGGTCCTTAGTAGAAAACCCAATTGGTTTCTCACAGTCAGTGACGGCCGCAACATCCGCAACAACAAAACTGTCGGCAAGCGGTGACTCAACTATAAAATGATTTTTAAACAGATTAGCAATATCTTTAGGCTCACTACACTCGCCTACAGTCACTGGCAAACTTAGCCTACCGTTCATTCGTTTAGTACCTTTCCAAAAAGCTAAAAGTTTAGGTAGGCGAACCTCAGCTCTGACAAGAAGTCTTAGTCAAAGTCCAAACCAATAGCGGTTTCGGTCTTTGACTAACGGATTTACGCCTAATCCTGGGAGAGCCCAACTTGAATAGTTAGTCTTAGTCAACTCTAGTGAAACTAAATACGATCAAACCGGGGTTCGACCAGTCAGACCCAAATTAGGTACAGGAATGTTAGTTTGATGGACTTACGTGTAGGTAATGTTTATTGTTTTATTATTCAGAATAGTTAAAACATATTGATCTTGTTTAATGATACTTAGTAATAAATAAATAAATCAATCAATAAAGGAATAAAAAATGAATTAATTGGCCGGCTGCTATGTATGAACTTGTTGACAAATTATCCTATGAGTTTCATAAAAACTCTAAAAAGGCTCGACTGATTGTTATGAAACTTGGGTACCTAAGTTGTTGTGTTCGCGCTGGAAAAGGTTCCTAATAAAAAGAAATTTGTCACTATTTCATTGATCCAAATTCAAATCCGTGTGATCCAAACATTAAACTGTGAAATATTACACTTAGCTACCGTAGCCATGAGCCACAATGTGGTGACCCCGAGACCTTTACAGAGCGCGGGTCCCACGGCTCACATCACATAGAGTGAAGACCTGGCTTCAGCAGTGAGCATAATTTATTCTTACCGTGAATATCGGATTTAATGGAGATAAACTCTCTTGGCAGTATTAACCATTAAAATGACAATAAGACACACAACGGTTTCGGCGTAGTGATAATATTTTAGAGCGTCCAAACATGCACACTCCACATCAGTTCAGCAGTCCACATGAACCGTGTCTGCGTATCCTTCTCCTTGACAGCAAACATAACGTGGATGATGCACCTTATAGGTACTACACACGTTGCTATCTAAACAGCTAAAAGAAATTCTCAAATACAACTTTGTTCCCACAAATGTTAATGTTCCCCATTATTTCGTCATTGTTAACGTTAGAATAACTTGTAATTTCTAACCTGTAGGCAACTGTTAATCGCTCGCAGTACACTAGATAATTTAGCCCGATAAATTTAGGCTGTAAGCCTGAAGAAACGACCAGTTCGAGACACTAAACGGTACAGGCTTTATTTAAAAAAGTTTTTCTACTTAATATAAATTCTTGCTACAACAAAAATAAATAGCAGGCAACATAAAAACATTACAATTTAACTAAACTAATCACTGCGCAGCACGTATCAGTCTTAATACTCGAAAATCACGACGGGGGCGCCACTATCGCGGTGGCGTTAGCGGAGCGCTCTAGGGCTCCCCGATCGGTCGGTCAGTGGGTCGCCGCGCGCGGTGCTCTCCGGCCGTCTTCAATGTGTAACGACGACGCAGCTACAAGGCTGTGCTGGCACTCGCTTTTGATCTCTGCAGACGCACCAACGATATCTTATCCTAGCTTATTAATCGTCTCCCACGGATTTACTCGCCCGCTTCTTTAGGCGATCGAAGTTACTGTTTTGTGGGCGAATTAACAACTCCAAAAATACGTACCTATTAGGCAAATGCACGTTGTGAATTTTATGCATGCTTTTTACGCAACGTGCATCAAGAAAATATTGTGTTTTTCTTCATAGATAATAAGGGAAAAACGAATTAATAATAAAAATATTGAATGCCCATGTCTGTGTATTCTAACTTTCTCCGACGTATCCTTCTCCTTCACATCAAGCGATAGTACTGGACACGGCTCGCATTGTTAGGAGGTTCCACTTTCTGGAGCCCTGAACCCGCGGTAGCTTGGACTCTACCGATCCTTGTTTCCGATACCGGTGCGCGGTGGGCTACTGTTTTATTTTTGATTTGTTTCTGTGCCTGTTCTAATATTTCAAAATATAATTAATTCGTATGTTTTATTGAAATAAAGGAGATAAGATTAATATGCTGGGCAGTAAATTCGTGTGGATAGACTAATAAGTCGTTATCATGGCAATCACCCCTGTTGGACAGTTAATTATACCTACAACCCGATTATTTTTGAAGGACTCATTAGAAATTCTTTTCCATTCGAGTTATTCATTTCCAATTTTTGTTGTAGTCACCCCATCAAAGTTACCAGCGCACATATTGTCGTTTATTTTTTTCGTACAGTCACGAGCATCAATACCTAACATTTATGTAAGATTCAAATGCGATTTTCTCCTGAAATGTAGGTTAAATGTTACTGTTACGACTATACCTACTTCCAAAATCGGAGTTTGGAAGTTGGCGGTGTGATACCCCCGTGCCTCGGATTGTCATCCCATCAGACTATGAGAGTTAGGGATGAGTGAGTGCCCCTGTGTCTGCGCAATACTTTTGCATTGTAATATCTCCAGTGCCGATGGCTAGTCTCCGTTGAGATAGGCCGCCATGGCCAAAATACGGTCTGGAGGACTATACTTCCAAAACCATATTATTAATACTCCTTTTCTGACAGCTGTAATAGTTATTTCGCTAGAAAATCGCGTTTTAATTTTGCTTAAATGGAAGACATCAATGCTCATGCCTGTACTACAGTGTACTCAGTACGGTATAGACGGTACTTCACTTATGATCTGTTTCGGCTACGCCAGGAGCCGGATCCGGAGCCGGAGCCGGTATCGAGTGTTTCTCAATCATACTGTTTCCTTTATTATCATTATAATGCTGCGCTATAAACTTGCTTTGTTCTATTGGTTACAATCTTTCGCTGTCGACAAGTATGAGACAGTCAGTTTGTGAAATACTGTCTCGCTTCATGTAAAATACTGGTATTCAGCTGCATCCGGTTAGACTGGAAGCCGAACCTCACATAGTTGGGGAAGAAGCTAAGCAGGTGATGGTCCCTTACATCTTACAAATCTGGTCGGTACTTATCCACCAGGTCCTAGGGTACACTACACACCAGCGCGGTTTGTACTTTACTGTTTGATCCATACTGAATCGCAGTACGGATAGAAACAAACAGCATAACGTCCAGTCTGTTTTCTCTGAGAAGCAGAGTACCTATATTAGAACACCACATCTCGCCAAGTATGTTAAAGCCCTTAGAAGAGGGGGCGAGCCCCTTACTATAGAGCCATACATTGGGGACAATGCTGCACTTCAGATTGCTACTGACAATAGCACACACAACACGTATACAACCCGCCATTTGAGGTACCTAGCAGTACTGGCTCCTGGATTCTTACGAGTAGGTATTCTTCTTGTAAGCGTGTCGATGGCAAATACTCGTAACATACTTTATTAACTTTTTTGACGTACTTTTTAATACGGCCCATTATTTAACAACTTCAAAACTATTTGCACAGGTATCAATGCAAGATATAAAACTCAAAACCATAGCGTAACTATACATAATACACTTTGGCAGGGTCATCGACGAGCAAACCTCGTCGTATAGTGTAGACCAGTGTTTTTCAATCTGTGGGTCGCGACCCCGAGGGGGGTCGCGAAGCCTTACTCGGGGGGTCGCCGACTGAAAGAAAAAGGCAAGGTCTAACACTACAAAAACAAAGTGCCTACTTTTACTAAAAGTAAATAGCTGACTTCTTAAAACCATATACAATGCATAAATTTGCAGCAAGATTTTTTACGTGTACTAAAATTTGACCAAGGTTTTGAGATATTTTCTCTTTGACATTACACATGTAGCTCTTATCAATAAGCCAGGCCGTTACACTTACACATATGTATGTGTATGTGTCCATATCATAAAAATTACTGAACCGATTGTGATGAAATTTTTACTGTTCCCTAAGTTGAAGTAAATGTATCATTAACGTAGTCTTTTAATTAAATAATTTCTTTGTCTTTCTGTGACACAAAGGGGTCACCGGAATTTTTCAACTTGTAAAGGGGGTCACGAAATCAAAAAGATTGAAAAACACTGGTGTAGACCATGACTGGCAGGTAGCTGATGTTATAAGGAGTAACAAAGACGTTTTGTCCCGGCAGCACGCTCTCGTGCGATAATATTCTTTATCCATGCGGGCTGCTAGTGACATGGCTATTTTATAGTAATAACCTTAGCGGTGCCGGATGTAAAGAATAACACCACCCCATTACTTCCCGTGGTTGTCGACATAAGCCTCCCCCAATTTGGGGGATTTGCCATAATCGCCACGCTTGGCAGGCGGGTTGGAGATCGCAGTATGGTGGTTAAATGCATAGAGAACGCTGCTGCCCATTCTCTAGTAAGTCCCCTAGTCGCCTCTTACGACACCCACGGTAAGAAATGGGAATATGTTGTTGAATATACAAGGAATTTGTATTATAATTTGGCTGTTGCATAACTATATTGTGATGTGTGACGACATCAGCGCGAACAGTGATAACATAGTCATTGGTATATCTGGGGATAAGGTGACAGACATATAGACAAAGTTACTTTTGCATTTCCAATATGTATGTGTGTATGGATAGTATAGATGATTATTCCCTCATCTCAAGTGAATCAATCATTTATCGCTGGCTAAGTGTAGGCGTCGGTATCCTGATGTTGATCCTTAGCTGTGCACTGCGACGCTAGAGTGCCGCTCAAGGTGCGGTGCCGAAGGACGCGTGCGGCCGTCGCTGACAGTGTGACGTTAAACTGTTGTTGTGTTGTGCAGAGAGCACGCCGCGGACGTCGGGCGCCAGCGTGGCCGAACGCGAGTTGAAGGCGGCCTTGGGGGCGCTGGGCGGCCGGCGCACGCGCAAGGAGGCGGAGCTGGAGCCCGCCCCGCTGCTGGCCGCGCCCCCGCCGCTCGCCTCGCACGAGCCCCCGCCGACCTTCGCTCCCGCCGCCGTGCCGCCCAACACCAACCAACAGTGGAACGACTTCATCGCCGCCAACGACTCCCAGCGGCTGCAATTTTCTATTTATGTTACTTTATTAGCTTTAATAAACTGTTTCCAGAGATATGAGTATAGGAATATTTCAGTGAGCACCACCACAACCGTACTTCGTCTTGCTGTCGGCGGCAGTGAATCATTACATCACACCTTCGTTGTGTACTGTGCCATATTCTATTATTCGGGTACTTAATTGAACCTGTGACACTGCAGAGGCGTCGCACCATGGAGTAGAGAAAGAAGCGTAACACAAACAAGAATAGTCAGAATAGCTTTAATTTGTATATTATTATATATTCATGTGTGCTAATAATATACTTCAGTATAGGTAGACACATTGTCCGCACAATACTACGAGTACATCGATGATTCAGCACGATGACGTACGTATTTATTTGTAATCGTAGTTATCAAGCGATTACAACTCACATCGTGTTGGTAATCTGCTGTTGCGATATGTACAAAAGATTCTACGACGTAGAAAACAATTTCGTAGCCCTCCGTAGACCCTGCTACGAAAGTGCTCGCGTAGCTAGGATCGCGTAACTAAACTACGCCAAGTTTCCAGCAAGTTAACCAAAAGCTACTATTGTGGCCAAAGTATAATACTAAATACTATGAGGTCTCACAGGGCACACCAACGCATACGACCGACAAATCCGAGACAAACAATACTAGAGTTATTTGCAACGCAATGCGTTCACTTAGAAGGACCTGCAAGTAAAGAAGCTGGACAGCTATTTTAGCCCGTTTAGTATGTTTCGTGTCAGATGTTAATTTTCTGTTTGTGTTGTTTCTTTTTGTGTTTGGTATCTCGCACTCGCATGTTAACCTGGCAAAAGGGTGTCTGTTGCTTAACTGGACTTCCCTGTTTGTTTTGATAAATCATAAATGATTTTATTTCCGCAAGTAGATTTGTACTGACGCCAGCACATAAAGCTACTACAATCTATCAAATTTATTTAATAGGTTTCAACTTTATCGCTAAAGCATAAGGTTTAAGATTGATTGGGAAAACTTGACAGTTACGGGTAGCTTGATGTGCTGGCGTCTGTACAAACAGTTTTACATGTCAAACATCTTTTGAGTTCTAGATGTGGTCGTCGTTTCCTATCTGACTACACTGACAATAAAGGCCAAAACAAACTCAGGGGTCACAGTCTCTTTTAAAGTCCAGACGTAATCTTGGTCACATCAAGTGAACACTATGTGGAATGGTGTCTGAAATGGTCTTTTGAGGAAAGAACCACATAGACTGCGTGGACCTGTCCAGTCACACACACACGAATTTATAAATAATCATGCAACACAAGTTGTGTAAAAATTATTTGGGATCTTCCATTTTTTACCAATAAATTGATGAAAGTAAACTAGAATATTATTATTTGTTGCTCGTTGAAAACAGAGTACGTATTATTATTACTTAATAAAACCACCACGCTAACTTGTTAGTCCACATTCCACCGCTGACAACACGCTCATAGGTTATATCGTCGCGTGCGACTGTGGATTGCAGAATCTAGAATGAAAAGTAGCGCGTGACCTTACCCAGAAGGTCAATTCTCGTATAAATTAACAATGATCAAAATCTAGTCACACTCTCATCTTGGCGACAAACAAATGTCAAAATCTTGTCAAAAATTTATGGAAACTCGAAGTAACTTGTATTTTGTACGCTTCATAAACTTCATTTATGTCCTGTCGATAATTCTGTGGTTTTAGCGCGCTAAACTAAGTTTCGAATTTGTATTTTAATTTTCATTAAATTTTTAAATAGGTATTAACATACTTGGAGTAAAAACTTTGTTCCTCTATTTTGAGAAATTACGCAGACGCAGGTTTATAAAATTTGGCACAGTTAAAGTTAATATAGAGAAGTGCAAAAAACTAATATTTTATATACTGCAAACTCAAACTAAACTGCTACTATAATGCATTGGAAAAATATATTCAGTTTCAAATGAATTATGGTTGAAAGTCGGCCACTGGGCGACCATTAGTAATATTAGTTAGGTTGTTTATTTTATTCACAAATCCCTACGTTAAAGAGAACTAAGCAACTGAAACCGACCGACCACGACCGACGCAGTGCGTGCGCAACTGCGCATACTACAGTGTCTGGTGCAGGAAGTGGCCTGTGAGGACGAAAGCACTGAGAAACGCTTTACTTAGCATAGTGTTGCTACCATACTTATGTTTGTACCGTTCTTGAATACGAGCCTTAGACAATAAGGTAGTTATGTCAAAGCTTAATGTAGTGAATCGATCATAATTTATGCAGTAGGTATCAAGGCATATTAGCGATCGGAAATATTCCAAGAAATTAAATATCGAACGGCTACCACTGATACACATGTTATACCGTTGATTAGCATGTTCTCGTATCTTCATTCGTAATAACAATTTAGGGGTTAACAACGAATGCTGAAATATTCAAAATACGTACCTACGTATTCGTAGTAGTCAGTGTACCACAGTGTGGCCTACGGCGTAGCAAGCTGCGTAGCGGCGTAGAGTGGCGAAGTGTGGATGCCTACCATATCGTAGGCATCGTAGCGATCTTAATTACAATAAATAATGTATTCAGGTATCTCTTTGCTCTTTGTGGTTACTTTAATTCTTATGTTAACTTAAAAATGTAGTAAAACTTCACGCCTAAATTCACCTAACTGGTAGGCACGTTGTATTTATGTGTAGTTGTGTGGTCACTCAGATATTGTCAATTATGGAAAACATGGATCACTTAACCGACGTGTCATCTGCCAAACTGCTTCGGAAATGGACTGCCAAATAGCCGGCAGCAGGGAAACCCCTCTCAGCTTCCACACTAGATTCGAAGCTGTTAAATGCGAATTTTAAATACTTGCCCCACGAACCCTGCGATTCATACTAGTCATTTTTTTAGTGATATTCTTTTTGAATCGCTGAATTCCCGCGGATCCCGAATAAGTTATATTACTCTATGCGGGATCAGAAAATTATACGAAATCCCGGTATTTCGAGATCTCGGTATACCGAGATCATCTTGTCCTATCCACAAAGTTGATAGTGGTAATGAGGTATAGCTGCGGGCGCAGTGTTATACAGGATAAGTTGTTAACCGATGCGCAAAGTTTAACAAATTAAGTTATCGTTACCGAAAGATGTTTACTTTAAAACTTGTGTTATGGTAGCTCGGGCGCGGCGAACGAACACGCGTAAGTACCTACCTACAATACAGCTGCACGCCGGTCAGTGACCGCTAGTTTTATCAGGTTCGAACTAGGCTTTTTTTAAGTTTAGGCCGTGACCTGCAGTTATTTGAAGAGTAATCTAATTTTTTCTTCATAAAGTATGAAGAAAAAATGGGCTTAGGACCATTAAATACAGAAAATATATCATTTTGATCAATAAAATTAAGATTACAGCCTTTGAGTGGCTGATGAAATGGTCCTTCCATTAGGGACGGCGCGGCGGGGTTACGGACCTCATGAGCTCGCATACGAGCTCTACTCTCCCTCCCATACATCCAGCGCCCTGCTCGTAAATTTTCACCACTTAATAAGCGCATTCGCACCATCTCATAAAATGTACGGTTGGGGTAGTATGACATCGCAACTTACCGAGTTACGACACGTTCGCGGCGCTACGCAGGAAAACGATACACACGACGTCTCGACAGCGCATGCGTGCGCAGACTGTCGCTGCAACACCGCCGCCTGAGTTACGTTGTGCCACGCACTATTATTGATATCATATTACGAAATAAGTATGTAAGGTAAACACATTTTACTGTATTAACGTCGGATAAAAATTTAAAACAAAGTATTGAAAAATAATTAAAATGTGTTCAATTACTGCCCAACCACCAAAAAAAATTTGCTCACTGGTTTAAAAATTTTCCTGTACGTGCGTATACAGGAAAATTTGTGCGTATACAGGAGACTAGTGAGTTCGGTAACAGTAACACGCGCGGGAAGCATATAAATGTTTCGACAATGCACAGTTTGACAAGTTATCCTGTATACGACGTGTTATGAAAGTAGTTTGTTCAGGATAGTTTTTATTTTGAATCGATTTCTGTCATTTTTATTATAGGTTATTTTTGTCCCAATAATCATTAAAATTACGTAAATTACAGTCACACTTCCGCTATACAGTCAAAACAAACCAAAATATACGAGGTACCTAGTGCACTAGACTCCTAATGTAGTGCGACGGTGTGCGCGCGTAGCTTTGTAATGGAACCACAGTTTAGCTCTTACAATCAGTATAACTAATGTAGTGCGACGGTGTGCGCGCGTTGCTTTGTAATGGAACCACAGTTTAGCTCTTACAATCAGTATAACTAATGTAGTGCGACGGTGTGCGCGCGTAGCTTTGTAATGGAACCACAGTTTAGCTCTTACAATCAGTATAACTAATGTAGTGCGACGGTGTGCGCGCGTAGCTTTGTAATGTAGTGCGACGGTGTGCGCGCGTTGCTTTGTAATGGAACCACAGTTTAGCTCTTACAATCAGTTTAACTAATGTAGTGCGACGGTGTGCGCGCGTAGCTTTGTAATGGAACCACAGTTTAGCTCTTACAATCAGTATAACTAATGTAGTGCGACGGTGTGCGCGCGTAGCTTTGTAATGGAACCACAGTTTAGCTCTTACAATCAGTATAACTAATGTAGTGCGACGGTGTGCGCGCGTAGCTTTGTAATGGAACCACAGTTTAGCTCATACAATCAGTATAACTAATTTAATGGACAAACAAAGTTTTATACATAATAGTAAAAATTAGGAGTATGTATTATAAAATTATATGCTAATTGGGTGTTTTGGTGGTGTGCGTTCGTTCGGGGCATTTCCGGGACACGTTGTATATAAACAACTAACACTTTGCCAGTTCGGCTCCGTCTACGTAAAATTCAGTTATTGCCATCACATTTGAAGATGTTTAGTTCGGATCGTCGTTTCTCGGATACCAATCGAATCATCGGATTTATAAGACCGAGTGCAGCGCGCTGACAATAAATTGCTGCCTGCGTCACAAAAGGAGTCTCCAAACAAATTTTGAGCTCCAGTGGTTTTGGGATCTGCCTTGTTCAATCAACCAGTCAGGACATTTGTGTTTATACCTATATGTGGGTAAAACAGTAGCTTACTTTCGTAATTGAAAACACATAATTTAAATAACAAGTGGTAGCTACTCTGCTACAATTTGAGTATTCCACAACCTATGAGTGTACATCCGAGTCCATTACGAGTAATTGTTGTAATGGGTTTCGTTCGTTATCGCGCGGCTCTTATCTACGATCGCCACAATTGCTTCCGCGGTGAAGTTACTCGTGACTTTCACTTCGATATATTAGGTTGGGGAAAAAGTCTTTTCGCATTATAGTATGTATGAACTTGTAATAAAATCTCTTTGGCTATACTATTTGTATCTGGCTGGTTTTGGTATCATTGAAAGTTTAAATTTTAAAGAACATAATTCCAAATTCAAATTAGGAAAATGTGTGATTTTCATTTGTTTTTCGTACCGTCAAGATGAGTGAATCTAATGAAGAAATTCGATACATTTTAAAATTTTACTACAAAAAAGGTAAAAATGCAACGCAAGCCGCGAAAAAAATTTGCGATGTTTATGGACCTAGTGTAGTGTCTGTGAGAGTAGCACAAATTTGGTTTAAGCGTTTTCAATCCGGAAATTTTGATGTCAAAGATGCACGTCGCTCTGGTCGCCCTATTACGGATAAAATGGATGCCATTTTTTAAAAAGTGGAGCAAGATCGGCATACCAGTAGTTACGATGTAGCTGAAGAACTGGAAATTGACCACAAAACAGTTTTGGCGCATTTGAAAAAAACTGGGTACACAAAAAAGCTCGACATTTGGGTACCTCACGAGCTCACTGAAAGAAACCTAATGAACCGTGTACTCATTTGTGATTCTTTATTACGACGTAATGAAACCGAACCATTTTTGAAGAAGCTGATAACTGGTGATGAAAAGTGGATCACGTATGACAAGAACGTGCGAAAAAGGTCGTGGTCAAAGGCCGGTCAGGTTTCACAGACTGTGGCGAAACCCGGGTTAACTCGCAACAAGGTGATGCTGTGTGTGTGGTGGGATTGGAAGGGCATTATTCATTATGAGCTGTTACCACCAGGCAGGACCATCGATTTTGAACTCTACTGCGAACAACTGATGAGATTAAAGCAAGAAGTTGAGAGAAAGCGGCCAGAATTAATCAACAGAAGGGGTGTGGTTTTTCATCATGATAACGCTAGACCTCACACATCTTTAGCCACCCAAAAAAAATTAAGAGAGTTTGGCTGGGAGGTGTTAATGCATCCGCCGTATAGTCCTGACCTTGCACCTTCAGATTTCCACCTGTTTCGGTCTCTTCAGAAGTCTTTAGGCAGTGTCAGGTTAACATCACGAGAGGACTGCCAAAACCACTTGTCGCGGTATTTTGACCAGAAGTCCCAAAATTTCTATAGCAATGGGATCATGTCCCTACCTACAAGATGGCAAAAAGTTATCGAACAAAATGGTACCTACATACTTTAGTTAAATGTAAATAAACTTTATTAAAAAATGTTTTGAATTTTCTTAAAAAATGCGAAGAAACTTTTTCCCCAACCTATTATATCAAATAATATAATACTCCTTAACATAACATATACCTTCATATTATATGTTGGTCGTCCACTCGTTTTAAGACTTATCTACTTTAAAAATCTTCAATTCACTAAAGCAAGAACTTGGTGTATTTTTGCATAGATGTTCGTTATGTAGGTACTCAATGTGAGCTCTAGAGATCATTTTTGAAAATTCATCCCTGAAATGTTCACCCCCGTTCCACCACGGGGGAAAAAGGTTTCTATAGATAAATTTTCATGAAACGCAAGCTTGAAGAATATACATAGACTTCTCTGCTATTTGTAGTTTATTTTATTAATCACTTATTTTGCACTCGAAATCACTTATTTATTATTTTATTTATTATTATTTTTATTAAATAAAAATAATAATAAATAAAATAATAAATAAGTGATTTCGAAACACTCTTTTCTCAATTCTAAATAACAAAAATAATCATGATAATAAAGTTTTATTTTTACGGTTTTTCGCCGTGCCCTGTCATAACCTGGTATAACCAAATTTATTTGCCCCTTAACAGCGTGCAGCGGTAAGAATAGTAATAACTCACAAATTCTTCAAGTCCTCGATCCGTACATCCTTCACGTGCGCACTTCTTACTTTAAAACTTTGTATCGTACGGTTATACCCCAAACTGTACTTTAGTGAGACAAAGACAAAAATAAGCTTAGGACATGGCGCATGCGAAACTTAATTGGTTTTCATTGATACTTTGCATGCATGCTTAATCTTTGCTTAATTTAATTTTTACTCACCCTGATATAATTATGACTAGTGGTCACGCAGCAGTCGAAAGCCGAACATGTTTTTTTTTTAAATCAATTAAATGTATTTCTAATGCATATAACTTCATATGACTTCTTTAATCCTAGGATATGATATGCTTTGAATTCACCATAAAACCTTTTTCTTATTTCCGTCGCCCAAACACAACGACTGATGACAAACTAATCAGAATGTCCAGCTGTAGTGCACAGTGCACAGTGCACAGTGGGCGAACAAGCGAAACAACTCAGAGACTGAATTGCATTCTACCGATGTTACCCCCCTACCCGGTTGCGGAATAACTTCCCTACCCAAAGTAGGTACGAATTTTCACGTTTTTTTGTTTATAAGTAAAAGTTAGTTGTAGGTATCATCGATTTTTGGAAAGTAAAACCCTACCTCACCCCCTAACTAAGACAAGTTGCGGATGGACTACCCCGTCGGACGTACGGCCTGTATTATAGAAGTAGCTCGATGTCCATAATGTGGCATAAATAGTAACGAATGAATAATCAAAATTCATAATTGACAAATAAATAATATCGATTCCTAATTACAATGTGAGCAAAGCCGCCAACAAAAGTTAAAGTTCAACAAATAAAGGGAACCTCTTGTAGAAGTCTCCCTCGTAACTAAGTGAGGGTCGGGTGGCAGCCCGGCGTGAAATTATAATATGCATCATTATCTTGTAAGATGAGAAGACGGCCTAGTTTTATGTTTAGCTTTACGTAGGATAAAAGACTAGCGACAAGCGCGGCTTCGCTTCTCGAATGTTGGTTCATTCCTCGGACAATTATCAGAACAATCTTGAACCATAAAAATCCATTAAATAGTAAGTTTCAACTGCTTACCGCCGACTTTTGAAAATCCAACAGTGTTTTGTTCATCCCCTGGCATGCACACTGTTGGACTCTAAATGCTCGGCTCAACATCGACAGTTGAAAATCCAGTGCGCTATAATGCGGAAAAAATCGAACCGAATAAATATTCGATTCGATTTTGGCCGAATTCATTTGATCCGAATACACTATTCTAATTAAAATTGTTGTTAAAAGAATGTAGAGTAATGCATACGGCGAGCCAACTTAATTGAATGTAAGTCTTCATTTACAATTCAATGAATCATTCACTTCGAATAATTTATTTATGATTAATTACACAGCTTACAACTAGGCGCAGCTTAGCTCGCGGTGTGACCGCGAGCTGCAGCGCTGGCGCTCCGAGCACACATTGCACTGTGATAAAGTTTGTCCTGGATCAGATTTATGTTCATTCTATCAGCTACAATGCCGAAAATAATTCATAGATCCTACGAAATAAAATTCACATCAAGGTTAGTTCAGGTAGTTAGCCTTTCGGTAAAAAAATAATAATAACGTTTTAGTAAACGATACAAATAGCATCAGATTCATACTTATTATATATTATACACACATTCATAGTAGACTAACGTCTTAGATGCAGCCGTTAAACCCGATACATTATTTAGCATTTTCACTCTTAAATGAATATTTAAATAATAGTTATTTCAGTAATGGCAAACCAGATAAACACCGTGCACGTGTAGGCGATATACAAATAGACTGTCTTCCCTCTGTATATTTTTATCTAAGTCATTTAGTTAGTAAGCTTTTTGTTTGAGTCAAAAGTGTGCTCAATCGTCTTTGAACTTCGCTCTGAAAGCGGGAATTTCCCCTCAAGGTGATGGTTTCAGTGCACTAGATGGCGGCACGGCGCGAGAGTTATCTCGCTCAGTTAGTATTTATGTACCGTTCATGGTATCAGCTCTTTTATGAATGGCTAAATTGTGTGACTCTTGTGAGCAATTTCTTAGCTAAAGTTCTAGTCAGTGACTACTGCTTGTTTTGGTGCAATTTATTTATTTTATTGCATTGTCGTGTTGACTTGCGCGCCACCTGTGGTCGCGTGCGACGCGCGCTCGGCGGCTGGTAGAGGGCGCGCGCGACGCAGGCGACGCCACGGGGCATTGATTGTGCGGCCGACCCGCGAGCTCGCCCACGATTGCGACTGCCAGTATCTCTGTATTTATTCGCCGCGCGAGCCGCGGGCCGGAGGTCGGTCGTGACTGGACACGAGCGTGCGGGGCCGGTCTCCCCGTCGAGTGTTGTTGTATCGAGTCTGTAACCGGTGTTATAAGTGACTATTATGAGCGACAGGGATAGATCGTCGCCTTCCCTCACGGACACCCCGCTGAAGACTTACATCGGCCGGCACGACGACGACTACCCCCTCATAAACGGAAACGGTGAGTGCTTCCTGATTTGTACTCCCGAGGGTTCGAGGGCCACCGAGCGCGATGGAGCGTGGCCTCAGTGCAGCGTGCTGGGCGCGCGTCACGCGCTCGGAAGCGCGCACGGCCTGGGCGCGTCGCGTGCCCGCGCGCCGGGGCACTGGGTCAGCGGCGTCGCTCGTCGTGCCCGCTCGTCGCTGCTCGTTGCCCGCTGCCCGCTCCTCGGGTGGCTGCGGATCACCGCACACGATAAGCTTTGCCGCATTGAAGCTTCCGCCGTTCGATCGACCCGCACCCCTGTGGCCCCTTCCCGAAAAGCGTAAACTTACCTATAGCTCGCGGTAGCTACATTACGAACGATCACAACGGAATCGGAAGTGTCCCGACGTGTTGGGGCCGCCTGGTCGGGGTTCTAACGGGCGCGAAGGGGCCCGCTCGCGCCCGAGCGGCTCGTGCGGCGCTCATGTGCTGGAGGGTCGTGCTGAGTGCGGAGCGGTCGCCAGCTGGCGCGGGTCGATACCGTGACCTTAGCTCTGACAGCCGAATGTTGGGAAGGGTGGTGTCGCGAGATACCCGCGAGAAGCACACTGCGACACTTCCGCATATCAGATCAAGTAGTGAGCCGTATTCCGCACACCGCTGCGACTGGAACTGATCAAATATTAGTATCGCTGCGGAACGTTTGAGTGTCAGCTGATACGAACATGTAAAAAATTATAAGTACTATTTCGGCTCCGTGACTTATATATTAGTTGAATAGAATCACTTGCTCCAAGTTATTGTACACAGAACTAACATTTTCGAGTACGATTTTATTGAATTAGCCTTCAGTGGGTTGGAATTTGGTACCTACTTTTTGTTTTTATATTAGTAGGCATACGTTTAATATTTTATGTTTAAGGACAACGACATTGTTTTTGACTCAGACTTGCTTTTGTGCATTATTTTCCTGCTAGACAGGTAAACGTGTAGTATGTTGGGTAGGTACTTTTTTATTTAAAAGATGTGAACGACCCACTATGCACTAAATTGCCAGTAATTTCCACTAGACGAAATATCAAGTTATTACGCTGGTAGACTAAATGAACAGTAACGGGTGAAACATATTGAGAATAGTATGGAACTTCCGACCGTTCCGTGGGAAACGTGCAGGCTGCTGACCCCGCGGCGGCGCGGCGCGGCGTGGTGATACGTGTGTACATGTGCGAGCAGCGCCTAAGGCTCGCGATATGAATAGCTGCGTGCACGGCGCGAGGGCGAGCGCCGAACACTGACCTTGACCGATATACATTATGATTGTATACGACGACAAGATTGTTCATTTTCTCGATTTCTTAAACAAACATATGGAAATATGCACAAGTCAGAAACATAACACTTGTGACGATAATCACCCCGCTGATAAACTAAGAGGTCAGCGTCACACATTACTCAACATCGGCGCACCTGATGTGTGATACATGTCATATACTCGTATTATGTCCATGCCGTGGCTGCAGCAGCGCTCGCGCGGCGGCGGCGCCTGCTGCCCCTGCGAGCTGCTCACGTCGCGCTAGGTAACGGTAAATGCTCCATCATGCGCGTGACACACTAGAGTGTTACATTAATCACTTGAACGGCTCATCGTTAGCAGATGAACCAGGATTAAGATCAATTTGCCACGTAGACACCTACAGTTGTGAGCAGCGCAACAGTTGCGCGACAGTGGCGCAGCCGGACCACGTGGCCGGCCCTGTAGCCGGTGCGTGCGCAGTAATTATCGGCGCTTATCTCCGCGCCTTACTGATAACCGTGCGATGCGCCACTACGAATCTCTTCTGATGTGATCACAAACAGAAATGACGTCATACTACGCAAAAAAATTATTCAATCTAGGTACTTAGTTATTTCTTGTGAGACGGGTAATGTTTGCGTGGTCAACGTAAAGATGTAGCGATGTAGGGACCACCCTGTAACTGCAGCTCAGTGGCTTCTGTCACTTCTTAGCATTATACCTTGTACATCGCTGCCCACCAGGGCAGAGGTCACCACCGACACCACCAGCACCACCGGCGACACGCTGCACACCACACGAAGCGCTGGGTGTTCAAATCACCGAACAGTAGAATGCTCCAACACACACACCGCGATCTCTCTAGTTACTACTTTGTCTATTTTGACTAAAGTATGACATCCACTGACTATTGTATATCCCACACAAGTCGCAAACATAACCATTTGACGCTCCAAAGTTAATAAAAATATGACAAGCGAGTTACGGGAAACATACGAACGAGCAAGTTAGTATAAAGTTTGTTACAACACCTGTAAAGTGATATCGTAACACGCTAACATAACAGCATCGAGTGAACCTAAAGCGAGTTGCAGTAAGTACTCGCGGAACACACACTCGTAGTTGTAACTTGTTCAGTAAGTACTCGCGGAACACACACTCGTAGTTGTAACTTGTTCAGTAAGTACTCGCGGAACACACACTCGTAGTCGTAGTTGTAACTTGTTCAGTAAGTACTCGCGGAACACACACTCGTAGTTGTAACTTGTTCAGTAAGTACTCGCGGAACACACACTCGTAGTCGTAGTTGTAACTTGTTCAGTAAGTACTCGCGGAACACACACTCGTAGTTGTAACTTGTTCAGTAAGTACTCGAGGAACACACACTCGTAGTTGTAACTTGTTCAGTAAGTACTCGCGGAACACACACTCGTAGTTGTAACTTGTTCAGTAAGTACTCGAGGAACACA
Source organism: Aporophyla nigra (assembly GCA_947507805.1). Taxonomy (NCBI): domain Eukaryota; kingdom Metazoa; phylum Arthropoda; class Insecta; order Lepidoptera; family Noctuidae; genus Aporophyla; species Aporophyla nigra. Next base: position 978,569 of record OX382291.1, on the reverse strand, counting down.
CACTCGTAGTTGTAACTTGTTCAGTAAGTACTCGAGGAACACACACTCGTAGTTGTAACTTGTTCAGTAAGTACTCGCGGAACACACACTCGTAGTTGTAACTTGTTCAGTAAGTACTCGAGGAACACACACTCGTAGTTGTAACTTGTTCAGTAAGTACTCGCGGAACACACACTCGTAGTTGTAACTTGTTCAGTAAGTACTCGCGGAACACACACTCGTAGTTGTAACTTGTTCAGTAAGTACTCGAGGAACACACACTCGTAGTTGTAACTTGTTCAGTAAGTACTCGCGGAACACACACTCGTAGTTGTAACTTGTTCAGTAAGTACTCGCGGAACACACACTCGTAGTTGTAACTTGTTCAGTAAGTACTCGAGGAACACACACTCGTAGTTGTAACTTGTTCAGTAAGTACTCGCGGAACACACACTCGTAGTCGTAGTTGTAACTTGTTCAGTAAGTACTCGCGGAACACACACTCGTAGTTGTAACTTGTTCTGAAAGTTGCTGCATCTTAGACTCACGCGCTCCTTGAGCATTATTAGCTACCACCCTTTCTGACAGACGTTGTCTTGTGCAAATTCCAATAATTCATGCAAAAATCTTATATCAATCAAGTCAGCCTATCGCAGTCCAATGTTGGACATATGCCTCTCCCATGCGGCACCACTACACCACAGGGTGTCTTATTCGCCTTACGCATCTAGTCTGCCCCAGTCACTTTCTTTAGGTCGTCGGTCCATCTAGCTGCGGGGCGTCCCACGCTACGCTTGCCTATACGCGGTCTCCTCTCCGGTGCTCGTCTGCTCCAACGGCCATCGGTCCTTCGATAGACATGGCCAGCCCACTGCCACTTTAGTTTGCTTACTCTGCAAGCTATGACCTATTGCATTTCTAAATTAATCGAAATTGTATTTGTGGACCAACCCACAAATTCAAGGATCGACAAAAAACCCGGAACTCAGTTTCAACTTCAGTTTTTACAAATTTGAAGTTTCCCGGGAGATTTTTCCAATTTTTACCTTTCCAAAATAGTTTAATTATGACTAAAAATGTCCACACATACGATACCTAAGTCTGCCCAGCCGTTCTCGAGTGATGCGCTTATATTATCATTAAGTATAGCAGATGGAACATTTTCTGTTCCTCCACGCATTCTTCAATCAATCTCAGGTGTCGGTGGAAGATTATGTTACCTATTTAGATAAGATTAGATTAACCGAACGAAGCTCGTCAGTGTGTCATGTGTGTACACACACTACATTTGCCACTAGTTGCCAGTGTAGCTCAACCCTACATAATGTGCAATAGTTAAGGTGTGACATTCAAACATGTGGGCTTTATCGGCACGTCCTGCAGAGGACGGTGTCACAGTGAGGCGGGCTGTCCGGCAAGCGGCCGGCGCGGGGACACGCTAGAAGCCGCCCACGGCCCGCCCCCGGCAGTCCGGCACGCCGCCCGCGCCGGCTGCCACCGCCACAATGCACATAAACTAGATTAGCGTCCAGCTCTAACAGGATCAACGCCGGGATCGGCTGAATGTCGATGGGGTTTTTAACCCTCCGCGACTAACGAGTTATATGTCATACATAACTCGAGGGAATAAATTAATGTCGACGCCTCGTGATTGGCATAATGGCTTTACTTAACGTATTAATTTACCTGTAAATATCACGAATATCATGAATTCTGTTTTTACTAGTATTTTCCGGGTACGCATAGACTAAAGGTAGTTACCACCTAAGTCCTAGTCGTCTTAAAGTCCAGTCAAACCGGATGTAGCTGATTACCAGGATTTTGGTTTCTTGATATCATCTCAGACGTACACGACTCACGAGTAGGTCCTTAGCACACATAGTCGATATTTTCGGTTTTCGCGTGAAATATCCATTTTCCGGCAATTTTTGTTTCCGGTCGACAAAACAATATCATTGCGAAAAAAAAGAACTATCCGTCGGCGAAGCAATATCCACTATATCCAATATAGTACTTTCATTTTTAATTTATTCCGGAAAAAAAATAGTTACAACACATAAAAGCACAATAATTAAGAAAATGCAAAAAAAAAATACAATTCGTACCTTTTCCTAGCATACAGGAAAAAAAATTAACCAGTGCGCAATTATTTTTTGGTGGTTCAGTATCAGTAATAGTCACATTTCAACAATTTTTTCAATACTTTCTTTTTAATTTTTATCCGACCTTAGATCAGTAAACTGTGGACACCCTATATATTTCCTAATATGATATCGACAATAGGAATAGGTCAGTAACCGCGCGCAGGCGTAGGTACCTCGAACTTCTTAGAATTTTGACCGATCGAACAGCTGGTAGGTACTTGTAGCTACGCTCGGTCGTTTACCTTCGCCGCCGCGCCGGCGCCGCGCGCAAGTTACCATAAAAACCAGTTTCAAAATAAACGTCTTTCGTTAACGATAACTAACTTCGATAGAGTTGACAACGATGTCCTTTTGACAACGCTGGGGGCCATAGGTTTCTCGTCCGGGCTTCTTAACTTCTTTTCAGACTACCTGCGTGATCGCAAGCAGAATGTAAGATATGGCTGCTTCGAGTCAAAGCCATATAATACGCGTTCGGGCGTAAATCAGGGGTCCGTGTTGGGGCCGCCTCTATTCCTGATTATGATAAATGACTTGGTAACTAATGTTAAGTTTGTCAAATGCCTGTTATATGCCGACGACCTTAAGCTAGTCGCACAAATCCGAACGGATGAAGATTGCAAACTCCTATAAAAAGATATTGACGCTATATATGAGTGGAGCCTTGCAAACAAATTGTTTTTTAATACAAGGAAATGCCACGTCATGACATACGGTAGAGGATTGCGACCAATTCATTACGACTACAAGTGCAATTCATTATGACATACGGTAGAGGATTGCGACCAATTCATTACGACTACAAGTTGGGCGCTTAGGATTTGTTTTGCGAAATTTCCGTGACTTTCGCAATCCCAATGTTATTAGGCTGTTGTACACCGCTCTGGTTCGCAGCAAACTGGAGTCCAGTGCTTGTGTTTGGCACCCCTACACCGCGACCCAAATTTTGATGATAGAAAAAGTACAGAAAACCTTCCTCAGATGTCTCTTCCAAAGGTTATACTATTTCTTTCCATACATGTACCCCACCAACTATCTTTTAGGGACGTTTTAGGGAGGCTTTAACTCGTTGGAGGTGAGAAGAGGCCTTGATCAGCTCTCGGTAGCCTGTAAGATCTTACGGGGACGTATCGACTGCCCAGAGCTCCATAACCTTTTCTGTCGGTTATTTGTGCCCGATAAATTAAATACATTGGACAACGTCAGAGCCGCCGGCATAACCTTTTTGCGCAACTGCCATCTAAGACTGTAGCCAGAGCCGAATCCCCAGTCTGTCGCACCTTAAAAATGCTAAATGCCCTCCTGACTGCCAACCCTGAATGTGATGTGTTTGTTGATGAATGGAATAAAATGATGCGTATAATATGTCTGGTGTCTTGTGAGAGAAAGTATGCAAGGGAGTGCACTGTTCCATATTAGTTGTTAATATAGGTAATTGTTTAACTTTTTGTAATTATTGCCAACCTTTTATGTGTTTCTATGTTAATTAATTTAATTGGTGTTGTACCGTTTTAATTAACTGTAAATAAATAAAAATAAATAAACTAAATTTTTTGTACAAAGATATATCAAAATGAAAATTTCATGGTTATTATAACTCGCACTGGTTAAAAACTTATCCTGTATAACATGCAATGTTCGATTATTACCTACAGGAATTTGCAGACATTTTCGAGAAAATAAAATTATTGCCATTGTAAAAAGTATAAATTTACTTAATAAAAATAGTTAAATATAATACAGTGATAGTACGAAGCAGCACGAAGAATGCAGCCACTAGTTTTAGAGAACTTACTTTGACAGTGAAAATACTGTGTTTCCATAATTTTTAATACACAACATGAAAGATTGTTTCAGTTATTATCTAATGAATGAGCAAATTTTTAGGGCTCCGTACCCGAAGGACAACCAACGAGACCCTATTACTAAGTGTGCGCAGTCCGTCTGTCCGCCTGTCTATTAGCGAGCTGTATCTCATGATCAGTAATAGGTAGACAATTTAAATTTTCACAGAATGTGGTATTTCTGTTGCTGCTACAACAGCAAATAATAAAATATAATTACAAATTAAATGGGTTCTCCGTGGAATAACCGGTTTCAGCCTTGCGGTACGGAACTCTACGTGTGCGAGTCCGACTCGAACTTGGCTTGTTTTTTATTTTGAATAAGTATTACAATGTGAGATTTAAGTTATTTTGAAAGTTAATTTGCTACCAATATTTAAATTATATATATTTTTTTAGGAAATCGAGTGGTTAATTTTATGAACGAAAGTTCAAAATCTAAAAACAAAACCAATTCATTGCCCATTTACTCTCAAATTTGACCAAGTAAATTTTTAGTCTACTTTTTTTTAATATAAAAGTAATAAAAAGTGATTCATACATTGCATACATGAATTTCACAACAATATATAATTTTTCATGCTGTGTAGACGTTAAAATGATTCGTAAATATGTAATATTCAGCCAACTTCACAAAACAGGCGGCGGTTTGACCTCGATTAATCAAAATGAAATAATATAAATAATAGTTTAAAAAATCTAAAAAAACACGCTTCCATTGAAAACCAAACTAAAAAGTAGAAAATAATGGAAAAAAGCGTGGGGTGCTTTTTAAGGTATTTTTTATTGATATCAGGCACCCCACGCTTTTTTTCTATTTTTTTTTAAACTTTTTAGTTTGGTTTTCTATGGAAGCGTGTTTTTTAGTTTTTTTTAAACTATTATTTATTTTCTATTTTTTAGGGTGTTTGTTTTTTTTGCTGTCCTGGTAACCCTGGCAAGGATAACGGCACAAATTTATGAAATTATAGTATTGTCATCGGTCCTCGATAAGTATACAGAGTTCAAATGAAATCCGGTCGTTTAAAGTGGGTCAAAATCGCGCTATAAGGAGTCGGTTACAAACAAAATTACAAACAAACATACAAGTGAAGCTAATATAAAGCGTGTAAAAAAGAAGCTCATTCATCTGATCATGTTTGAAGAGTATTTTTTCATAAGATGCATTAAAACTGATAGAAATACATACTTACAGTATTTTAACTGTAAATTCACGTAAATCAGTGAAATCGGAAAAAGTCGTATACGGCCTCATAATAAATTTTAAAACGTTAACGTTATTTTTCCGTTTTGCGGTTTTTGGACCAAATGCAAACGAGACCGAATTTCGAGCTCCCTCAGACAACAACTATGTGGATAAATAACTCTAATCAGCTCGACCGTGTGTCCTTAACTATCCATAGAGATGCGTTCAATATCCGCATCTTTTTACGTACGCAGCATTGACGCCGATAGCAGCTGTAAAAGTAAAGAAAAAAAAAATTGCGTCTATTAGATATAAACGTACAAAATTGCTGCCGCCGAAATGAAGCGCTCGGTAATATTCCAACAAATATCTAAACACAACTAGTTGCTCGTAAGTTAGTTCCTTGTAAACTGCGCGGAGATAATACGAGTACGGATAACACGGCAAGATTTGACTTCAATGCCGAATAACAGAATAATAGATAGAAACACGACGCGCGGCGGTAATGAGCGACGTGTTATTTGTGGACTTGTATAATGCGAGTGATAACTGAAAACACGCGGCGCGGCGCGGCGCGACACTCGCGCGCACCGCACGCCGTGCCGCGCGCGCATCTCGCGTGCTCTCGCTCTGTGCGTGACCCGATAGTAACTGACGCGTACGTTGGCCACTTTTGGTTCTTTTGCTCATATACATAATAGCGTTGCATTTGTCATTTTGTTCTGTTGTCGGATTTGCATATTGTGTGGGGCGATTCGTTCGAGAACTATTACTTCACCAATAAGACGTCACGTGCATGCGATACACGAGTTGCGGTTAATTCTCCTGCGAATCTCTGTTTCATTTACCTAGTTGGTCAGGTTTACTAGATGATTAACACTTCTACTCAGACTTCATTACATTGGTGGACATTGGTAGGTAACGCACATTATACGCCGGTCCTGCCGGCGCGCGGCGGCGCGTGCGCGGCTGACACACATTTAGTTCAAACATGCAGACTGAGGAGCGATTAACATAATATACTGATACAATGTATATGAAGTGCAGGCGGCAACAATTCCAGTGCTCATAATTTGTCTGGTTCCGAGCTGCCCATTGGACGCTCGCGTAACCTGCTGCCCACTGCCCCTGCAGGTCATGATGCCGAGTCTCCGCGGGTATACAGCGCGGGGTCCAGAGCGTGACGCTGTTGACGCGCTGGTGAACTATAGCAAACACTTTAGTTCCGCAACGAGTAATATAGTGTGCCAGTCATGGTGCCAGTACTGCCAATGACGTCATGTTGTGCTACTAACATTGTGTGACGAACTAACGACGTTCTTCATTTTAATTATTAAATATGTTGCTTCACATTTTGTGTAGATCGTGGCCGGCGGACACTCACTAAGTCCACGAAATTGGGGCCCACAATGTGAAAGATTTAGTTATTATAACTTCATATTAAACACACCTTTGTGTCTTGGTATCCTTCAAGATACATAGGTGTGTATATTGTTCATGTATACTAGTAAACAAAACGTAACATTAAGTCAGATTACATTTTGTAAAACTTGGATAATAAATATTCCTTTTCTGTCTTAATAATAACCGCGAAATGTGAGTAGATTTATTCATACATATTATGTTCCTTTGATAAGCTGTAAGATTTGGCTAGATATAAACTACCGTAATTTGATTCTACTAGAACAGGAGCATAATTACCCGTAGAGGAGCAAATCCTGTACGGGTAATAATGCTACTATTCTGTAAAAATGTTTTCGCCTATTCTACGTTGAAAATTTTGCAAGAATTCATTGTGTATAGGGTGACTACGCTAGTTCGCCGACCACCGCTGGTTCTCGACCATTAAGCGTAAATCACGTAAAAATTGTCAAATCGAAGCGCGACAAATGTTCGAATTGTATGCAAACGTACGGTCATCCTGTCTCCTTCCCCTGTGCCATCGTTTGTCCACATAAGACAGTTTGATGCCGCTCAGTGAGGAAAGGAACTTGAGCTACAGTAATCGGGTCACCAAATTATAGCGAAAAGTAGTGAGCGGACAGTTTTTCAAACGTAAGAAGAACATGTTATTATCTAGTTTTGAACATAGATATTATGCTTTGTGTGTCAAAATATCTTTGTATTTACTTATTAACTAATAATATATTGGAAATTAAGAGTGTTTTATTAAAATAATGGGTGGTCGGTTAACTAACTTACTAAAATTACGCATCCGTTAGCTTACGACCACCTGGTCGGGAACTAGCTTTATTAGACTAGTTTATTTTTAAAGATTATGCACTTACTGCGTTATATGACGCGAAATACTTCGATTTTTTGTATTCATTTCGGCATGGCTAATTTGCTCGTCAGATTGCGACCGACTAATTTTACAATATAATCGAAATATTAAGCATTTAAAAATTATCAAATCATGATGGTCGGCAACTGATCCGTTGTCGACCATCGAGTTTAATCTGAACAAAATATACCGGTTTTGGGAAACAACTAATAGGTAAGAGGAGAGGAAAAAGAATGAAAAAATAAGGGGCGAGATGAAAAAAATATTAAGAAAGAAGAAAACAGTACGGAAAACCACAAAGAAGTCGTTTTTAAAACGCGGCTAATGTCCCGATAATTTGAACAGCGATGTCGAAGATGACTCAGAAAAGAACATTGGTTGTGATGAATGTATGCGCTGGTTTCATCTAAGATGTACTAATGTAAAAATATTCCTTGCATAGAAGCAGCTCAATTAGAGTATACCTGCCAGTTTTGAACCCTAATATTAAATAAACATGATTATCCGAAACATTTGTTTAATGATTTTATTTTCGACTTTAATCAGATAATCTTAGAGTTGTTTTTACAGTGGCTTTCTAATGGTCGAGAACTAACGAAAAAAAAACGGACGTAAACTGACTGTAGGTGTCCGGGAACTGAAAAAATCGCACTTTTCGATATATCTTTAAATTGTAAAATAATCTATATATATAAAAATGAATCCCTATTTCCCTTGGTCACGGCATCACGCGTGAACGGCTGGACCGATTTCACTTTTTTTTGTTTTGTTGTGTTTGTTATTGTCAGGAGAAGGTTCTTATGCAAGAAAAAAAATATAAAATTAGAAAATTTTGAACTCTTATTTAAGAATACTTAACAACCATGTAGTAGGACAATGTAAACTTTTTTAATCTAACATTATGACATTTGACATAGAATTGACAGAATGCGTGCTCAAATATCATCAAAGAGAATATTTAAAACAAATGCGTCGATCGAAGTTATTTTATTGATAGAAAATACATGTAAAATAATTAATTTATTAAAAAGGATGTAAGAAAACTGAATTTCTTAGTGTACATCATGGTTAGTTCTTAGCTATTACGCCTAATATTAAAAGTTTATAGAGTATAAAGTATATGGAGTTTTGGTAAGTTTGGATAGTTTAACATGAACGGTACTAACGTAACAAGTGATATACTCGGTTATAAAGAAGGATACAATAGTTTTCTTCAGCTAGCAATTGCTTTAAGCATTTGATGAACCAGGTGGTCATAACTCGGCAGGACCTCACTTACAAGGGTAAAGTCAGCTAGAAAACGCTGTAGGCCTTCAAAGTATCAGGTTATCATAACTTGGTAGGTGCTTGCTAAACAAAGAAGAGTCATCTAGAAAACGCTTTATGCTTTCGAAGTATCCGTTAGTATAATTCTGTAGGAAGTCGCCTAACCTCACCCTAATTGCGCAACACACTATTAATCAGAATCTGGATAATTTTGAAGGTTATTTATTGCTCATCATCATTCACATAGTTCTTTCTTTTCTTTGATATGGTTGAAAAAATTGCCTGTCCTTAGCAACATAAACAACGTCATGAATTTTGTGGAACTGTCAAAATGAAAGGGTTCCTACTTATAGTGTATTACGCAATTACCCGCTAGGTATGTGTCAGGTAGAAAACGCTTTATGCCATCGACGTACCAGGTTATCATAACTTGGTAGGAGCTAACCAAACATATGTGTCAGCTAGAAAACGCTTACCAGACCACCACCGCGTACCAGGTTGTCAAACTTGGTATGTTCATTTCAACATTTATTGAGTCTGAGGCGATACGAAGTTCGCTGGGTCAGCTAGTACATTAATATAATGCAAAAAAATATATCACATCGTGTAGTTTAAACATTCTTCTTTCGAATGTAGGCCCAATATCAAAATATTAACCCTTACTACCTATATGTGATTTTAAAGACTGCAAGTCGACTAAGTGGTCGTAAACCGGCCTAATCACCCTATCTCATACCATATCCATATATCTCATCAATTTATATCATCCATAATAGCAGAACAAATTATAACTGGAGCAGTTTGAATTAGGAAAGCATTAATGGAGATTACCTAGAAACTAAGTCTAGGAGCAAAGATACCCAACGACATGGGTAATTTTGCTTATTATTATTAGTCAAAAATAAATTCATACTTCATACTATTCATTTCACTATAAATACATGTCAAATAAGCTTTATCTCTTTATAATAACACATCAAGTAAAAATATTCATAATTTTCGACATTTGGAGCAAAGTAGGACCAAATTACGGTATGGTAATTTTTGGGGATTGTCTGTTTTTAAGGATAGATGAGTGGATGCGGTGCACTTAGTATTTTATGGTCACAATTCGCAAAACTAACAAATATCAAGTCATGCTGACTAAAACAAGTTACGAAAACCTTTAATCAAACAACAGCAAATTCACCTATAGGTAGGTACATAATATGTAATGTTGATAAAAAAACTACGAATATTATGATAACAAAATAGAATTTACCCGTACAAAATCCCTGCTTCGAACTCGGCTGATATCTTCAAGTAGTTCAGAACTAGTATAAGTTCCAATACGCCGCGCGTTGTTCCGGGAGCGCCACGGTCGATGATACCGTGCCTGGGTTGGAGCCGGCAAACTGTCGTAAAAACGTTTAAAGTATTCGCTCGGCGATTGGATTTTTTGCGAGGAAGTATTCCGGAACTGCGGAGCGTTCAGAGGGCGGTGTTGTGGGTCGGTGAATGCGAACATACAAACGTTCGCTGTTTGCTCGAATGGCTATGACATGATAACATACGGTGCTCTGATTCTTGCAGAACCCTGGTGTAAATGCCTATAGAGAGAAGATTTCAATTTAAATAAGAATTTGAGGAACTGAAAAATAAAATTTTCTGAAACAGACCGTTCCGTTCGGCCTGAACACATACTATTAATTAAAGAGATCCAGAGAGCCGGGGTAGCAATTAAGACCTCGGCAGCCGCTCAGGCCTTCCCCCGGTTATAAAAAAAACAGTGAACGCTTAGTACCTATCATAGATTGTTTAATGACGACTGAACAGTTCAGCCCGGCAATGGTGTCACATCGACTCGTGAACGAAGCAAATAATTGAACCGTTTGTACCTACACATAGCAGGGGCTGAATTAAAGTTAACGAATGCGTGGTGAACATGTAGCTGTCCGGGACTGAGCGTATGGGGAGGGGGTGTGGGCAGCATGGGGCCGCGCGGACCTGCCGGCTCATGATGGAGCACGTGCCCACGCGCCGCATTCCGCGCACCACCCGACACACTCGAGCCTGTCCCAGCGACGACGGGTGCCTGCCCCCACAGATTAGCTTTGATTCCGACGGCTTCAGAAAAGCCATTTGTTTCCAACTCGTTTCAATTCCGACTCAGTAAAGTACTGTAATTCATCCGATACATCAAAAGCACTTGAACGCTTTCAGCTCATTGCTCATAAACTTTGCTATCCTTTAGAAACACCCACTTTGAAATTTAGATTTCTGATGAAGCCTGAAAAACAAAGTCAGCTATGTACACACATAGTAGCGTCGCTCAGCCGCTCTCCGCTGTCCGCTGTCCGCTGTCCGCTCTCCGCTCGGTACTATGTGAGCATAGCGCTACTGCCGCCAGTGTCTGCGAAGGTCAACTCGTGAAGGCCATCCGAAAGCGAAGGTCGACGGTTTTTGTATCCTTCTTAGTACGGCTAAAGTAAGACTGGTAAATAATAGTATTATACATTTATAACACAAGTAAGTAAACTGCTGGTTATTTCAAAAGCAACAATAAATCATTTCAAGATTAAAAACTGGGAAAACGAAAATAGTCCTAAAACTTTCGCGGATTCAGGATTTAAAAATAAACATTGAGCGCTGTTCTAAATACACGCAGTGTTTTCACAAATTGTGAAAGTTTCGAATTCTATCTCAATTTTAGTTGGGTTGCCAATACAAATATTTGATGTGGACCAAACAAACTGTGTATATTCGTGGTGTTCGTATGTTGTGCGGTACAGTTGTTGCCGTTAGGGATCACAATATCAGCGGCCGGCTCGTGGCTCGTGGCTCGTGGCTCGTTTGTGGACGAATCGTAACGTTGCGTCTTATTACATCGCTCGGGAGGTTGGGATTACTGCAGACACTACCGATCAAGATACTCGCCTTTAACGCCATCCCTATTTTTTTATTAAACTCACAACAAACAAATATGACATTATTAACTGAATGATTTCATATAAAATACAAAGCGTGCATGATTCCTGCGGCTATGTCTAAGGATTGTAATTGGGCACAAGTTCCTATTAACTTAGTCCAAGTCACACTTGAAGGTACGTGTTTTAGCGTCAGCGTGTAATGCCCGCCACCGCCGCCGCGCCAGCGATCGTAACAAATGCTTTACACTGTAAAGGATAGCGGCTATATTATTTGTATCGACAAACTCGTACATGGAGCGGAAATGAAACAATTTTCTCATGCTACATTCAAAACGTTGTTTTCAATATCAAATTGTTTTTTTGGTCGGGCTCGGAATTCGCGGTGGCTGTGAGTTGGTCTGCACTTCGCTTCTTGAATAATATCTGTAAACAAATCTCTTCGAGTAGGTGTTCGTACTGAGTTGGCGCAGCTCCGCACCACAGTCCCTGAATATTATTTTATCATTGTTAGTGATCTCTTAAACCTGTAAACCACACCACACGCTGTCGGTGTTCGTCACTGAATGGGACACGGATATTGTTGAATTCGATTCATGATTATTTTAAGTTATTAATTATGGTGTGTGATTATCTTATCTCCCGATCAACTCGTTATTTTATCTAATTATTGTGTTCAACTAACTGACGAAACGTTTGCGACCGGTATACGGTACTAAAGTAACAACTGACGAAACGTTTGCGACCGGTATACGGTACTAAAGTAACAACTGACGGAACGTTTGCGACCGGTATACGGTACTAAAGTAACAACTGACGAAACGTTTGCGACCGGTATACGGTACTAAAGTAACAACTGACGAAACGTTTGCGACCGGTATACGGTACTAAAGTAACAACTGACGGAACGTTTGCGACCGGTATACGGTACTAAAGTAACAACTGACGGAACGTTTGCGACCGGTATACGGTACTAAAGTAACAACTGACGGAACGTTTGCGACCGGTATACGGTACTAAAGTAACAACTGACGAAACGTTTGCGACCGGTATACGGTACTAAAGTAACAACTGACGAAACGTTTGCGACCGGTATACGGTACTAAAGTAACAACTGCTCGGATGTTCGGGAAACAAGGCGTGCTGTGGTGTCATGTTGTTGGGTCCATTGATGTCAGTCTGTCCGTCTATACTGTAGCAGATAGAAGTGCTTCACGTGATTAGTCGATTTTTAGAACATATTCATAATACAAAATTGATTATGTTGTATTATAACTCTATCGTTGTGACTGTTAAATCTGCAGTTTTATTTTTTCACACAAATGTTTAGGTTTGCTTCTGAAAAATTGATTTTCTACAGAGCTTGTAAGCAAGTGTATGTATGCGTGTGAGTGTGAAGTAATGAGCGCTCGAGGTTCAAGGTGCGCACAGTGTGAGGAGCCGCGCGCCGCTCGGCAGAAGCAACCGCACGCAGAAGGCGAACTTGTAGTAAAGTGCGTCGGACAACAAAATGAAGCAGTCATTCAATTAATATGGTAATGTCCAAAAATTGCCTTTAGATCGACATTTATTGAGAGTCTGCGCTTTGCGTTTATCATTTACATCTATCAGAGAATGTAGCGAATCTTCTTAGTCCGCTCGTGTGGTGGCCCGGCCTCGGTATACAAATGTCGGTATGTTTTGATGTGGTGTGACGTCACACGCATCGGTAAACACTCGCAGCCGGCGTGCGTGTGCGCAACGTTACGTCCCGCGCTGATCATTATGTTAGGCGAGCGGGACTTACATATTCACGCGATGACGTGAACGTGTACCTGTGCGACTGTTTATGATGGACTGACACTCGGCGGCGGCGGCGGCGCGCGGCGGTGCGTAGTTCACACGTACTCATTAGCGGTACACTGGCAATCAGATTAAACTCAAATTCAAATATTTAACTATTGCATTCATGGGTTTACAAGTACAGTTGACCGCACGTCACTGTTAACACTTTATTGACCTTGAGCTGGCCTTGCGTAGTGCGGAGCTGCAATATACTACAAGGCTAGCATTTACTGGTTTTGTTACAACTAACGTGGCCCAACTGTATATCTAATAATTTCAATGAAACGGTTTCTACTTGTACCTACTTACATTATTTTGTCTCTGGTTTAACTCAAAATGTACCAGCTACATTGATTAGCATAAAAAACGAATAATTTTTAATCTTTTCTGATAAAAGCAACAAGTTCAACATTGACTTGCATGATAACATTGCAGACAGACGCCACAACCTGTCCTACCTAAGTAAATAAAACCGGCCAAGTGCGAGTCGGACTCGCGCACCGAGGGTTCCGTACAAACCTGTAGGTATTCACGGTTTATGCATAAGGTTTATGTTTATGAAATTAAATGTATTTTTTATTTTTTTATATTTGAGTTGATTGAATGAAAGGTAAATTGCGGCTTACGATTTATGACGTATTAAAAAAAACTACTTACTAGATCTCCTTCAAACCAATTTTCGGTGGAAGTTTACATGGTAATGTACATCACATATTTTTTTTAGTTTTATCATTCTCTTATTTTAGAAATTACAGGGGGACACACATTTTACCACTTTGAAAGTGTCTCTCGCGCAAACTATTCAGTTTAGAAAAAAATGATATTAGAAATCTCAATATCATTTTTGATGACCTATTCATAAATATCGCACACGTATAGGTATGATGAAAAAAAAATTTTGCGTTTCAGTTCTAAGTATGGGAAACCCCAAAATGTATTGTTTTTGTTCTATTTTTGTGTGAAAATCTTATTGCGGTTCACAGAATACATCTACTTACCAAGTTTCAACAGCATAGCTCTTATAGTTTCGGAAAAAAGTGGCTGTGACATACGGACGGACAGACAGACAGACATGACGAATCTATAAGGGTTCCGTTTTTTGCTATTTGGCAACGGAACCCTAAAAACGTTAAAGTTCCCTTACAGTACTTAACACCTTCGGCGCCGGTGTATCATTTTTGCACACACTTGTACAATGTGTATCAAAAATGATACACATAGCCAAAACACACACAAAAGTATTTGGTAGTCCAGTGTATCATTTTTGATACAAACTCTGAAGAACATGAAAAAGAGAAGAGAAAAGGGAGATAGAATTCCCATTGAAATAATTAAGTTATTATTTAACCGGCTTTTCTTGAAACCTTCTATTTACTTATTGTAATAACTTTACTAGGTCAAACAAAATAATGTTCAGTTCATTGCAAAGTTAAATCGGTCATTTACTCATTGTTATGTCATAAACGAATAATAATGTGGGTGGTGGGTACGGTGTTATAACAACGTGTTTTAAAGTTTAATTGATTAAATTCAATTAAATCTATGCATGAATAAGTACATAACAAAGTTCATGCAATTTCGCTCATTCTTCTGTTCACGTCGCCTCTATTTGTCAGAAACAGCACACTATTTTCGTAAAACACTATGAACCATATACTGTACAGAACAAGGTGGCGTTCTGTACTTTTCTGAACTAAAATGAAATTCATTCGTACGGCTAGTGTGTTACGCCGTTATCCCTTTGATACCACTCCAACTGTCACGTTACTGAATACAGTCCAAGTATTAGTTACTCTTTGTACTGTGGTTCGGGAGGATTCTTTGATGGTTGGCCCGTGAGCCGTAGCCTGCTAGAGATTATTTATTTGTGAAAAAATTCCGGGGAAATATTTGTAGGTAGCTAGATAATACAATAAATCGATGAAAACATTTATTTACCTACATACTCAGTATAATAATTTGTAAAGCTGTAAGTAGCATCGATGGGCGGGCAAATACTTCATTACTGCCTATTGTTAAACGAGCCAAAAGAACAAATTCTGTCGAACAATATGTATATATTTTTATTTGTATTTGGTTTTGTGGTCGAGTGGAGTGGATAGCGGCGCAAGCCAGTGCTCGATAACAAGGTTCAGTGATTCGGTTTCTGTGCAGACGATTGAATGTGTTTAGCGAAGCAAGCGTTATGTTATGAGCGACACAGCGAGCTGACCGCGCCACGTCCGGACTGTGCGCCCTGTCTGAAGACTGCTCCTATACTACGTAGTTTGTGTGTGGACAGTATTCTTGCATTTCATATGAAGAATTGCAGTCTGTACAATCAGTCCGTACATTTCCAAAAATTAAAACGTACCTAATTTAAGTAATTTACCCAGTTAACTACTCCCACTTATTAGTAGTGCACTTGTAGAGCGGTGTCACAGAACCGACACCGGTTGTCTCGTACTGCACTCACAGAACTAATGATACAACGTTCAATGCTAAAAATAGAAAACCTGATCTGTCAGTGACGGAGATTACGATTTGGTACGTAACTATAGTAAAACACTTACAGGAAAACACTGTGATTAGTTTTAAATTACTTAATGTCAATCAGAGGGGTAATTGTGGAACTTTTTATCGGTAGGAATTGGTTTAATAATCATAGTTAAACAACATTCATTGCGTTATTTACGTTGCTGAGCCGTCAATTTATTCGAACAAATGACGCAATGGTTTAGAAATAATCTTCAATCCTATTCAGATTCTGATAAATTGTGTTTCGCAATTAGGGTGCAGGCAACCAATATAGGAAACAAAAATACAATTTTTTTTAAGTTTGTTTTTCATCCCGACATATTTTATCAATGTTTTTTTTTGTTGAACGTTTTGTTGGTTGGTTGTGGTGTGTTGTGCACATACTTATATCTTACGACCATAGATATCCGATATCCGTGCTTACGACAGAGTCACTGAGCACGGGCAACAGACTGGCGCCTTCCAGGAAATCTCTGTTCTTAGACACAAAGACACATATCAAACTATATGCTTAACATTGCGAGGCCGAGACTGTTGGGTGCAAATAATTAAGGCTGGTTGCCAGCCGTCGCTCATCAAACTGGAAGTGGTCGAAGGATTTCTAGGAACGATGTCGAACGCAGAATGGAGGCTAATATAATAAGCTCAAGTCAACTGTCAATCAAGGAAGGGCTATTATTATTATTTAATCAGTGGCTGTAGTTTATCGCTAGGCGCCATGTATTGGCCACTACCTGATCTAAGAATGAGTGTAGTCCGGCTCGAAGCCGACCCGGTCGCGTTTGCCGATATTACAAATATTACAATAACACAAACATGTCTTCTTCTAACAACCACATATTCACACAATGAGAACATTCTGAACGCGGAATATCTGTTAGACATCAATTATAAGTTACTACAGGTACAACTATTGAACACTCTTAGAACATTTTGGCCTAACTTCTTGTAGAGTCAACAGAATGAAGTAGCGCCCATAAATGTGACATTATCTCGAGACAAAAAAAAAAAACCACGACCAAAATTTTTTCGGGGCAACTAAAGTCGATGTTGATAAATATCTGCTAAATATTCGTAGAGTTGAACGGCTGAAATCTTGCCCAACGTACCTGTTACGATGGCCGGTTTGGTCTGTAAATGTATCTATGTCATACGTGCCTAATTGTAATCGTCTGCCCGCAGTTTCAACTTTTCGCATAAAGTGGTGCTGAACCAGCGATGCCATTTTGTGTCGCGTGGCGGTACCTCAGGAATAATAAGCACACCCCAAGAGTGCCCCCTCTTAACCCCCCCCCCCCTCCGCCCCTACGGCCCGCGTGCTCGGCACCGCACACCAACACACGTCGCGTCTGTGTGCGTGTGCATGTCCATGATACGGATAACACTTTTTAGGCAGTTCTCCAAACAATCAGTTCAATGGTAAATTGTACCACATTTTAATTAAATCGAAGAAATACACACGCTGTGCTAGTCACCTACTTCGAACGGGATGGAAATCCGGCTTTATTAAGGTGAATGCCTAGATAGCCCTCGCCATACATTTTTCAGGTGTGGAAATCTCGGTAAATAAACAGTTTCTGCAGAATAAAAGCAACTTTAATGAGACTTAATAATGTATTATGTTCGCATATGGCCCAAATTTTATAAAAAAAACAGTATTTCTAGGAGAATTAGACCGAATAAAAAACGAAAAATCTTTACATGTGTGAGTGACCTGAATCGCGCCATCTGACGGAAATTTATAGAACCACCGAGAAAGTTGGTTGCTGTTGTGTTACGAGTTTACGATTAGTAAACATTCATAATAGATGGCGCTGTTCGATATTCGAACATTTAGACAAGAATTTATCTTTTAAATTCGATAATGCGACGTTGCCATTCTAGTAGCAGCGCTCGCACCCCGCGTTGTTGCCATACCGTCAAAGCGTGATTGCTTGAGTCTTGAAAACTTGCGAATCGTTTCCAGAATATTGTGTTTCTAGCAAGTTAGCGCCGGGCGCGCGGGTTTGCCCGCGCAGTTAACATTTTTTGATTGATAAAATGTTTTTTATTATGGAATGAGAAAGAATGCTTTACATAAAGTGAAAAAAATATCTCTGCGATCTGCCCTTGGTTCACACAGATACAATACTAATGTAATTATTGTATTATCTAGTTTAAATACGTAGTAAGTAGTTACTAGTACACGACTTTCCAGATTTAAAAATCTTTTTAATGTATGTAAGTAGGTACTGATAACATTCTGATACGCTTAGGTACTAATCCATTGGTTTGGGTTGAATAAAATCAGAGAATAGAATTTGATGTATAAGTAAGTTATGACTAAATCAGGCGATCAGCGAAGCTACCTACACAATGGTGAAACGTAGGTACTACGTACATCTATTGATTGAATCATATTTCATTCATGTGAAACCAGCAAGATTAGTGAATACACAGACAAACCACTTTGATTTTTCATAATTGCTTATTTTACTAGTATTATTAGCACACACAAAATGCGTCAAGCAGGGTTGCCAACTTTATTTTTTAGAAGATCGTACCATACATTTTAAAAGATCGTACTTTGCTAAGAATTCAAAAATAAAAATAGTACGCATTGAAATTTCAATAAAATAAATGGTAAACAAATGTGGTGGGTGTTACTAAAACTTCAACGCAAAATTTAACATTTTGGTATAATATTTAAGAATCTGGACACCAATTTAGCAACTAAACTTTACGACGAGGTTTTTTTTATTAAAGAAAAGGGGCTCGGAAGAGACTTTGTCATGAAATCCACACGAAACAATAAACACCAGTATCATTAGAACTTAAAACGGGATATTTACCATGTTTATTATTACTTAAAAAAACTGTGCTACCTACTACGGAGAACCATTCAAATGAGTGCCATCCGTGAAACAGTTTTTATCAGGGCTTGTTAACGTTACCAAATTCACACTATAAGTATCGTTAAGTAACGTTATTTTCATAAAGTTAATATTTTAACGGTAAAACGGGTAACGATACTTTGGTATCGAATCTATAAAATAACGTTACCAATTAACGTTACTAGTATCGATACTTTTACATACATACATACATAGAATCACGCCTTTTTCCCATGGGGGTAGGCAGAAACCACGGAACGCCACCTGCTACGATCTCTACACACTTCTTTTGCCTCGTTTAGGTTCATAAAATTGGTCATACACACACGCCGGTTGCGAGTACTACGCACCTGACCTTTCTGAAGAACATCACCTATATGTCCTCCTAGGGCGTCCCCTCCCGGTGTTTCCACTCACATCTGCCTTGTAAATACCTTTTGTGAGCCGACCTTCATTCATCCTCTCAACATGACCAAACCATCTAAGCATACTTTTTTCAATTTTTGTCACTACATCTTCTTTTACAGCACACCGTTCTCTTATCACATCGTTACTTAATGCGTTGTTGTCAACCTGCGCAACCTAAGCGGAACGCCATGGGCGGCGGCGCTCTACGGCAACATCGCCAATCAAACGGTGCAAATGCAACTTCAATAATGTAGACGAAAGAAAGAGATGAAAGAAAATAAATAAAAAATTAACGGTACTCAGTTACCGGTAAAACGTATGCCAAGTATCGTTACCAAGCATTACGTGACCTCTACTAATAACGTTATCTTCGTCCGATGAAAGTAACGATACCAAATTTTTAACGTTATTCAAAGCCCTGGTTTTTATTGAAAAGTGAAGTGTTTTTGTGTTTTATTGACGGTAAGTGTTATTTTTATGTGCAATGAATGATTTTCAAGGTGATATAGAGTATTATTATAATGGTACAAAAGTGTAAGATTTAGAAGATGAAATACAAAATCAAACGTTAGCAACACTCGTTGATTGTCGTCACATGACATACTACAAATTTCAAATATTCTCTCTGAAAACAACAGCTTGGTGGTGGTGTTATTTCTGTTTCTTGAAACATTTCATAAATAAGATACATTTGCTGTTGTTTGTAATTATTCTTTTTGATTACAGATTGAATTGCAACTGAACTGCCTAAGATAAACCCGACTAATAAACTTGCATAAATGTATACGACATGTGTATTCAGGACCGCGAAAATCACGGAAAAAAGTGCAAGCAGTATTCAAAAGACATCATGGAAGTTCTTTTAGTGATCTATAGTGAGTAAATTAGATTCCCATAAGATTTCGAATCAGATTTACGTGAGTGGAGGTTATTTGATACTCGTTGGTTCGTGTTGTGTCTTAACTGTGTACTTTTAACTGTACCTATTTCATTTATTTATCTTTTATTTCAGTCCACATTCAACTCAAGATCATCATCAGCTGTCCAACCATTCGACAGCTGAAGATACGCCCTAAACCTATTCGCGTGGTATACCAGAAATTCGATACGAAGCCATAGCCTGCAGCTCTAGCTTCAATACAGTTGAATCTGTTACAGAGCAAGTAGAGACTGTTGATTTTGATTGGCCACAACCCGATTCAGAGACTGAAGCTTATCAACTAACTGTGGAAAGAACATCAAGTGACAACTTATCAGGTTTGGTAGGGTACCGTATTGTTGACTTGAAGAAGGTCATATGGTCACAACTTTGATTCTTCATCTGGAATGGTAAGTCCCAACTTGATACCATATTTTTGTGTTCATTACATTAGTACGCTTTTGCTTGTTTGTAGTGATGAAGTTTTTGTTTGACAATACCAAAGTACAACATATTTTACACAATGTTCAGTGTAACAAATATCATTATTTCTTGGTATGTATGTATAAAAATAATGTATTTCTTGGATTGTTTCTTTTTAACAGCTATTATTATTTTGATTCTAGGTCCAGGGTCAATTGCGAATTACCAAAATGAATAAATGTTACTTCATTTGCTTGATATCTGTCACCCAACCATTGACTGTCATAAAAGTTAACCGGGATGAGGAAGTTATCAACGCTATGATGCCGAAGTTGGTAACATTTTTTAAAACATGTGTACTGCCGGAAATTATTTTGAGAAGAGTTGAGAAAAATGCTAAATGTCTAGACATCAAGGAATTAAAAGGTATAAAAATATAAGTCTTACTCATTTCCTAACTTATTCCGCAGGTCTCTGAGGTGTCGGTTCAGTAAGAATAGTCTAACAAAACTGTGTAAATTCATTTGTTGCAGCGAAAACTGCGTCTTCCAGCATTTGATTCAGATCACACGGAAATTATATAAATGGAAGTAAAAAGTGACAAGCAGAAGACTGATACGGCGCGGCGGCGGCGGCGACTGCAAAAAGTAGCGCGTAGAAAAGAAGATATTTTATTATAATATTTATAAGTATCTTTGTATGGTGGTACGAGTCGATGGTTCGAATCCAAGCCGGCACTTTGCTGAGTGTAAATTATTTCATCACCACAGTTCAGAGGAGGCCTGAGTCTCAGCAGTGGGAACATTATAGAATAATTAATAAGCTTTTTGCACGTAGCGATGTATAGTTTGTGTTATTTTGTTAGTTCATAAGATTTTTCTGTGTAGATAAGTTTCACTCATGTATTTAGGTACCAGCCTAACAATTCAATTGTAAAAGAATATTTATTGCAGTTCAAAATTGTATCATAAGTAGGTATTCTTGAAACATAAATAAATGTTATGGTTAGCTAGCAACCCCTTTGTGTTGTTGTGTAAGATACATGTGCCGTTATATATACTTACGTATGATGTTATTTATATTGTAATCTACATACATAATTCTTTCTAATACTAAATTCAAAATCATAATTGTAAATATCAAAATATTTAAAAAAGTATGTTATCTTTGTATGGTGGTATGACTCGATGGTTTGAATCCAAACGGAAACTATCTAAGTAAATGTAGTGAGAGTAAATAAAACGATTATTTTTATGAAAATATTAACCCCTTTTTACTAAATAAATATTATTAATTTATAGTAAGGTACAATAAAAAGCTTTACAATGTAATAAATAGTCTTTTATTTATTTATTTAGTACACGTCACTATTTACACTTCCATTCCTTCTTCTTCCTTACATTTCTTCCCGTGGGTGTCGTAAAAGGCGACTAAGGGATTTACTAGAGAATGGGCAGCAGCGTTCTCTATGCATTTTACCATCACACTGCGATCGCCAACACGCTTGCCAAGCGTGGTGATTATGGCAAAGCCCCCCAAATAGGGGGAGGCCTATATCCAGCAGTGATCGTCTTGCGGCTGAGATGATGACTATTTACACATTACAATTTAGGTTCAGTCACATTACTACAACTTATAGGGACAGTGTACCTATATTAATTTCATTTTAAACTGTTTGAATAAAACGACATCTAGTGGTGTCGAAAGTTACTACTATTTACTTTGTATGTGTGTGTAAAGAGTAAAGTCAAGCGGCTAAATCTTTAGAATGTACAAATCTTTGTATGAGACCAGTTAACAAGCACAGTGACTATCTAAAAAAATCAAGTTAATGCCCTAGGTTTCGCATATAATAAAGTTATCTATTAAAGATTTCTAAGTTAGGCGTAAAAATTGAAAATGTTCCAAATTGTGGATCTAGCGCCATCTAGCGACAAAATGGCATCTGAGATAATCATCCATCCACCTTAACATGAAGTTGAGACGAGCCGCACCGGGTCGAAAGCTATTCGAAATATCCAACGAATCGTAAATCATTGGAGTACTTTTATTGTATCATGTCGATTTGTTATTAGGTTCCATACAAAGTGATGTTAGCGAACGAATACGAATAGTTGCAGCTTTGGAATTGTAGCGCAACGACGTGACTATCAGAAGAAGCACCGCGTACTCAGTGGTACATGCTGATGTACTTGCAGTGGCTGGAGGCAGTTCCATCTTTCTTAGGAGTAAAAATTCGTATAGAATCTTAACTCTCCGTTTAGGGATAGAGTGCCGATAATTGTGAAATGGATTTGTTGAACTCAGAATGATGGAGATCTTGTTCATTGGTCCAGTCTGTGTGTTGTCACTCAGCCAGACACGGAATTATTTAGAATTCATAATAATGTCGTAGGAAAGAGTGGGGCTTCTGAGGCGGCAGCCGGTCCGGTGGCCCGGTGCCGGTCGCCGGTCGCCGCCTTGAGACGTGCCGTCACCGCCGTGCAGAAGATCGCCCGCGATGCCTTCGCTCCATGTTTATTGACTTAATCAGTTAACATCTATTTATACCTACCTGTATTATGCAAATAAATGATTTGATTTGATTTGATTTGAGTGGCTTTCCTTATTTAGTAAAGTTTATTGATGTTATCTTTAGTTTATTCTGGAGGTTACAACGAATACGCAAGACCGCTGTCGTGGTGTTTACTGAAAGCTAGTTACATACTGAAAGAACAACTGTTGTTATTGGAAACAGTTTAGTCGTAGGACTGAGTACAGGTATACTTACCTAGTTAGAGTATAGAGTAGCTGTGAACAGAGCAGACAGTCGGGCGCGGGTCTTTCGCTTTCGTCGCTAACGATGGGAAATTCCCAATCTTACGTGGCGCGCCCAGCCACTTGACGGAATACTTTATTTCCGCAGGCGGAGGAAGAGGCGCAGAAGGTCACTTAAATATTTCTAAGCTTTTATCGGAACTTACCCATAATATAAAGAAACAAAGTTGTCTTTAACTGGTACCCACTGTAAGCATGAATGTAACTCTTTAAGTGTGAAGTGGTGCGGTGCGCCATTGACTTGTGATTGGTGTTGTTGGTGGCCACTGTTCAAATGTGGCGCAGTCAGGGTCCTGGAGCCGCCTGCAGCCGCCTGCAGCCGCCTGCCTGCTGACTCAGGCGCGTCGCCTGCCGCCGCGGCGCCGGCCATTAGCGCCGTGTAGTCCGCCCGGCGCGAGGCGCGGCGGCTCAACAAACACAAGCACGCCAACCTTACGACTTTTTAACGACATTTTTTTCAGCACCCAATAGTGACTAGATTTGTTGAGGTCTTGTTCATTGTAATTCATGCAACTTTTTTAAAATCCAAAGGTCTTTTCGACATTGTAGAACGTGAGAGTGAACGATAGCAAAATAAAAACTGGCCAAGTGCGAGTCGGACTCGCGCACCGAGGGTTCCGTACAAACCTGCAGGAATTCACGGTTTATGCATAAGGTTTATGTTTATGAAACTAAATGTTTTATTTTTTTATTTTTATACTATTTGAGTTGACTGAATGAAAGGTAAATTGTGGTTTACGATTTATGACGTATTAAAAAAAAACTACTTACTAGATCTCGTTCAAACCAATTTTCGGTGGAAGTTTACATGGTAATGTACATCATATACTTTTTTTAGTTTTATCATTCCCTTATTTTAGAAGTTACGGGGGGGGGGGGGGACACATTTTACCACTTTGGAAGTGTCTCTCGCGCAAACTATTTAGTTTAGAAAAAAATGATATTAAAAACCTCAATATCATTTTTGAAGACCTATCCATAGATACCCCACACGTATGGGTTCGATGAATTTATTTTTTTTGAGTTTCAGTTCTATGTATGGGGAACCCCAAATATTATTGTTTAAAAAAAATGATATTAGAAACCTCAATATCATTTTTGAAGACCTATCCATAGATACCCCACACGTATGGGTATGATGAAAAAAAAATTTTTGAGTTTCAGTTCTATGTATGGGGAACCCCAAATATTATTGTTTTTTTTCTATTTTTGTGTGAAAATCTTAATGCAGTTTACAGAATACATCTACTTACCAAGTTTCAACAGCATAGCTCTTATAGTTTCGGAAAAAAATGGCTGTGACATACTCGGACAGACAGACAGACAGACATGACGAATCTATAAGGGTTCCGTTTTTTGCCATTTGGCAACGGAACCCTAATAAAAACTACTGGCCCAAACAAAAACCTCTAAAAAGTAAAAACAATTATATGTATTGGCTCTTAAGTTTAATAAGAAGTTGTAGGTAATATTTGGATGAAAGCATCGCCTCATAGGGGGACGTTATCCTTGCTACAATAGCGTACGTTCATTATTGCTGGGTCTCGTCTGTTTGGTGTTTTCATTGAACGTCCCTCGAGGCCTCGACATGACGATCCTTAGATCAAAATATTACCTACCACATCTTGTTATATTTTTACTTGTTGAGGCTTATGTTTGGGTCGGGGGATTTTAAATTTAACTTTTATTTCTTGCTTTATAAACTTAATAATGTATTATAGTACGTATGGACACGCCCTAGGAGAACATTATAGTGACCTTAGTGGTGATGTTCTTTGGAAAGGTCAGGTACGTAGTACTGGTAACCGGTGTGCGTGTATGAGCAGATGTATGAATTTGAAAGAGGCAAAAGGAGTATGTATGTATGTAGCGTTCTGTAGTTTCTGCTTACCCGGATGGGAAAAAAGCGTGAGTTTATGTTGTATGTATGTATAGTAGGTACGTATTAGTAAACACGATACGATACACGCATTTTTTACATGTCTAGCTTTAATATGTGTCGGTGTCTGCTCTGTAATGAAATTCTAATCTATATACTGGGTGACTTTTTTTAGCGTCTTGAAAAAAAATGGGAGTAATAGGTGAACGGAGTAGAAGCTTTTGGCATAGAAATTTTTATTATTTTTATTTTTGAATAACATGTAATTAAATTGATCTAGCAATAAATACTACACATTTAAAGTAACATTTTCATACTAGAACAACAAAAACAGAAATTTGGAAAAAAAAAAAACAAAAAAAAAAATTTAAATCTATCGAAACTCAAATCATACGCACCCTACTCAATGCGCGGCATGTATCATTGATTTCGGAGCGCGGTCCTACCCTTTGAAGCCGGCTGTTAGGCGGCCTCATTGATCTTTCGCAGGCGCACGAGCCGCACACGCATCCCTGTCCACCCGCGTCCCGCGCTCCTTTAGTCACCTACGATGAATCTGAAGGCCTTCCTGCCTTCTATTCTAGTTACACAACACACCATATGAAGGTCGAGACGGTAAAAAATGTCATCCGGTATATAAAAATGAATCCCTATTTCCCTTGGTCACGCCATCACGCGTGAACGGCTGGACCGATTTCACTTTTTCTTTTTTTGCTGTGTTTGTAATTGTCAGGAGAAGGTTCTTATGAAAGAAAAAAATTAAAAATTGCGCGTAAAATTAGAAAATTTAAGAACACTTATTTAAGAATACTTAACAACCATATAATAGGACAAAGTAAACTTTTTTAATGTAACATTATGACATTTGACATAGAATTGACAGAATGCGTGCTCATAATATCATCAAAGAGACAGGACAACGTCTGTCGGGTCAGCTAGTATTTTATAATTATAATATGTAATATTTTTTTAAGTCGATGTGGGTATACACCTTGATGTGATCGAAGTGGACAAGGGGCTCACCCCACTCTCCATGGCTAAAGAGAACTGGCACAAACCTGTAGTAGTTACTACCGATGACTGCAAGGAAGTATGGAGAAACAAGGAGCTATACGGGCGCTTCTACCGGGCTCTTCATGAGCCTAGTGTAGATTTCTTAGCGTCCGTATCCTGGCTACGGTTCCTTTCGGTTAGGTTTCGTCTGTGCAATTATGGACGAATTTAACTTGACGAATAACTACCGGAGACATACCTATTATGAAGGACGGGACGGTTGACGTGTGTCGGGCATGTCACCATCCGGGTGAGTCCATCGACATAATTATTATCTCTGGCTGTTCTCGTCTGGCTATCGGCGAATATTTGCACAAGTATAACCAAGTAGCGAGGAGTATTCACCAGCAACTTGGTTTATAATATAAACTAGTGGTTTGGAGGTACCGTATTGCAAGTATGTGGCCTACCCAGTTCTCGAAAATGACCAAGTCACGTTGTGCTGGGATCGGTCTTTCATTACTGACGGGACTATTGTCGCCAATAAGCCTGATATAGTGGTGATAGATCGGTTAGCGCGCCACACAATGATAATCGATGTTACCATTCCGCATGACGGCAACCTCGTGAAAGCTGAGAAAGAGAAACAGATTAAATATCTCGACTTAGCACATGATGTTGTTGACATGTGGATTGTTGACTCGGCTGTCATTGTGCCGATTGTCGTATCAGCCAATGGCCTGATGGCCGAGACCAACATCTATCGAGGCTATCGCTAGGCGGTTGGATCAAGAGCCTGATTCAGGAGGCAGTACTCCTCGGTACGGCTCGTGTCGTGAGGAGGTTCCTGTCTCAAGAGCCGTAACCACCGGTAGCTTGGACCTTGCTCCCGATACCAAGATAAAAAATATGTAAAAATAAAAAAATAAATGTGGTCCACAACCACTATTTTTTAATATTTTTTAATGTTTTTTTTTAATATTTAGAAAAGTATTGAATATGTATAAAAATAAATAAACATGATAATAATCCTCTTACGTTGCACCATTCGTTTGGTAGGTAGTCCACTACACGTAAACAACGGCAGACTTGTTTATTTCAGTCAGTTATTCTATCGACAATTAGCTCGGTAACAGAACACCGAGCCAAATACTCTTGACATTAAAATGCTCGCGGTTTCTTAAACTGCGTGCAATCGCATCTGCAACGCTTAATATAAATTGTACGCTATTGTATTTATAGCGGCGCACTCGGCGACCGGCAACACGACAGCGACACGGCAGCGACACCGCAATCCAACACGCACCGCATTGCTGGCTGGATTCGTCGTCAATCTATGATGGCAAACGTTGACGACGCGCGACGACGCTTATCAACTTCATACCATTTCCAATGTAGTTACAAAGCAAATTCGTTCTTTATAAACTTTAATTTTCTTATATTTCTTATAAAATTGAATAATAAGAGTGCTCACATTGAACACACTGTCGAACACAATTTCCGTATGTTGGACCAATTGATTTTCCCATATCCGAAGAAAGTCGCGATCAATCCTCGCATGAAACGTCAACATCTTGGAAACTCTCATCCCGTCTGGAATAACTTATTAATCGCTCCAGTTTGTAAACTTTTGAAACACAACAATCATTTCAAGTGGCTGCTCGTTACGTCGCTTATTAGGTGAGGGTCGGTGCGGTGCGGCGCGGTGCGGTGCGGCCCGGTGCGGTGCGGCGCAGTGCGGCGCGGTGCGGTGCGGCGCGGCGGGCAGCTCGCGGCAGCAGCTGCCACTTCTGCGAGCGATTTATTGCTAACATTCTGTGCGCCGTAATGACGCCGGCGCGGCGTCACCTAATTTGCTTGTTTATCTTCGTTAGTATTAGGTGTGTACTAACTCTTTCTCATGCACTCCTCTCCACCCTTTGGACATTTTATTTAATAACGTTAGCAGTTTTGTATTTCTTCAAAAATGGCTTTTCGCTCCGTTGAATTAAAAATATTGTTTGTATTAACGAGCGGCGGCGGCGCGCCGTACAACTAAACAAAGAGACGCCCACAGTTTCACCTCTAGCTAACTTAGCATCCCGCTTGTATCGTTTGTATTGCTGCACTAGCAGGAAACATACTGCCCCTGCATACAGAGAGGGGTACTGTAGTTCAGCCACACATTGTCGGAACACTAGCAGGAACTCCCTGCATACTGAGAGGGGTACTGTAGTTCAGCCACACAATGTCGGAACACTAGCAGGAACTCACTGCATACTGAGAGGGGTACTGTAGTTCAGCCACACATTGTCGGAACACTAGCAGGAACTCCCTGCATACTGAGAGGGGTACTGTAGTTCAGCCACACATTGTCGGAACACTAGCAGGAACTCCCTGCATACTGAGAGGGGTACTGTAGTTCAGCCACACATTGTCGGTTATCTTTACGTCCCATGTACATGCATCTCCACTCTTGTAAAACAATGCACATTGCAAAGCGCGCTAAAATTGAAATATTTTCAATGCACCAAATTCAATCTGTTACAGCGACTGCGGCGACATAATTGGATGTAATCTTCGTCTCCGGAGAGATGCCTGCGCGCAGGTATGATTCAGTCAGTTCATCCGTCAGATACAATGAGTCCGTACTGACATTATGAAACCGTATAGAAAATACTTTTTGCCGATCCGAGCTGCCGCGCGAGCGCTTGGCTCCCGGCCACTCCGCTTCATTCACAACTCACAACCGCGCACGTTTTATAAACGGTTAAATCACGTTAATTGTAGTTTGCATTAATTTAACATCCTCTGCCATTATCAATCTGTTTGATCTTCTATCAGAACATCAATATTTATTCACTGCCTGTTGAATCACGAGGCATTGGCGACAGGGCAGTGAATAAGTCACGAGCACCGGGTCGTGAGTAGATCGAGGACCCCACATCGATTCCTAGTTCGGGTGAAATGTAATCGGGTCTTTTATGGAGTTTCTCAGTAACAGTCTGGCTTTCGGAAATTGGTGCTATGCCGCCTCCGTGCCTCGGAAAAACTTGTTAGTCCTGAGCATGACCACCGTAGAAACAGGAAAGTATGAAGAAACGAAACACAAAATGACAGATTGTAGAATCGTTTCTACGGCGTGATGTTAAATAATAATAAAACCGGCCAAGTGCGAGTCGGACTCACGCACCGAGGAGGGTTCCGTACAAACCTGTAGGTATTCACGGTTTATGCATAAGGTTTATGTTTATGAAATTAAATGGTTTTTTTTTAAATTTTATATTTGAGTTGACTGAATTAAAGGTAAATTGCGGTTTACGATTTGTGACGTATTAAAAAAAACTGCTTACTAGATCTCGTTCAAACCAATTTTCGGTGAAATGTTACGTGGTAATGTATATCATATTTTTTTTAAATAAATAAAAAATACAAATATATTTATTTTAACTTGAACATTGTGTCATGCATAAATTGAGACAGCTCCAGTAAGTTACAAAAGTACTTGTGTCGGAACTGTCTCACTCTTCCCATAAGTGGTATCTTAACAATGGTGTGGTAAGAGGGTTATATGAAACTGAAAAAGTTATAAAAATACAAATAAAAAAAATAAAAAATAAAATAAAAAAAAAATTTTAGCAGCCATCGGTGTGTGTAGTGGGTGTGTGTGTAGGTGTGTGTGTGTGTAAGTGTGTGTGTGTGTAGGTTTGTGTGTGTGTGTAAGTATTTACGTTCGTGTGAATGTATTTTTTTTTAGCTTATTTCATGCACAAGCCTATGTAGGTTATGCTTAATGCAGGTTATGGTATCAAAAGTTAACTATTGTATGCTCTAAGCTTAAAGCGGTTATGATCCAATCCTGCTACTAATCTATCGAAATGTACCAAAACATTACTTTGAGTGGGATTGGTAGTTTTTAGTTTAGGTATGACTTAAGCGGCAGGAACAATATGCTGGGAGCACAACTACACGTGAGATTGTTTGCCCTCTGTGCGTTGTACTTCAGCAGGCCCACTCACAGGTCTCCAGCAAGCGCTCACTGGACATTTGTTGACTAGATTCATACTACCAAGATATTTCCATAAGTGTATATTCTTGTTCTGTACTTCCTTTTGACAGCTGTGTATGTATGATGTGGATACATTAGTCTGCTAGTTTCAACTCACGTGGGACACTCAGAAAGTTTTGCGAAAATAAAAAGAAGTGTTCTATAGGTAAATATTTTTTTATTAAATCTTTTCAAAATACTCGCCACTAGTCTCTATGCAAAGTTTCATGCGTCTGAACCAGTTTTCGAAACACTTTTTCCAGTCCGCCGCAGACACATCGTTTACAGCCTGCTCGAATGCTGACAGCGCATCAGCTTCCGGCGACTTGTCAGAATGTTTTCCGTCTCCTCATATGTAAGGGATCTTAACCCTCTTCTTTTTTAGTTTTATCATTCCCTTATTTTAGAAGTTACGGGGGGGGGGGGGACACACATTTTACCACTTTGGAAGTGTCTCTCGCGCAAACTATTCGGTTTAGAAAAAAATGATATTAGAAACCTTTATATCATTTTTAAAGATCTATCCATAGATACCCCACAAGTATGGGTTTGATGAAAAAAACATTTTTTGGTTTCAGTTCTAAGTATGGGGAACCCCAAAAAATGTTGTTTTCTATTTTTGTGTGAAAATCTTAATGCGGTTCACAGAATACATCTACTTACCAAGTTTCAACAGCATAGCTCTTATAGTTTCGGAAAAAAGGGGCTGTGACATACACGGACAGACAGACAGACATGACGTATCTATAAGGGTTCCGTTTTTTGCCATTTGGCAACGGAACCCTAAAAAATTAACAAAAGAACGCTCATTTTCTATAGTAAGATGTGTATTGTTCGTAGAGATGAGTTACAAGCACGCGGACCTAGAGCTGCGCTACATTGAAGTTTTGTAACTAACCTTACGCCATAGTTTTAGATGAGGGCTTAAAGTTTGTATGCGAAGATCAGGTAACATCAAACAACTATCACAAAGGGGCACATTGCTGTACATTTCGATTTTGCAAAGTAATTAATTATGGGGTGATATTTCTTGTGACTTTTTGTTAGTGAAACATTTGTGAGAGTCTTGTTTTCTCTCTGTGAGACAATACTTAGTGAGGGTCTAGCATTCTCTCCGGCAACGTGAGTGTACATGAAGTGACGAGGTGCTGTGAGGAGTGCGAGCTCGCGGCGGCGGCGCAGCTCGAGCAAGGTACCGCGCGGTTAGCACGCACTCGTTACTTTTAGCGCTGGCGACGTCATCAGCGACACTTCATGCCTTTCAGAACACCGAATACCGCAAAAATAATAATTACGTATAGTCGACACCATTGAAAAGTACTATCAGTGTACCTTATTAAAAGACCAAAATTTGTATTAATAGCTTGGCTAATTTACGATCCACTCATAAGTTTATCGTTCATGACTCAGTCAATCGCTGTTTGAATTCGTTTAAAATTTATTTCGAATGATATGTTTTGAACTAATCTTATTACTGGAGATCGAATGATATGTTTTGAACTAATCTTATTACTGGAGATCGAATGATATGTTTTGAACTAATCTTATTACTGGAGATCGAATCCTTTCATTTTTATAATCGCTTTCAGTAAGACGGATATATTGTCACATTTAGAAATATAAATAGCAAATATATATAAACTTGTATTAAAATTACATTATAGAGCAACTTGTTTTTCTTATATATGTCCGAAGCAAATATTAAAGGTTACATTAAAAAAAAATCCCATCAGTATATTCTTTGGTGCTGTTAAATTATTAGTGTTTCATATTATTAACTATATTATCAGTGGTGGCATTGTCATTAACTTTGTCCCTTTTAGTTGAACTCAGACTCTTTCCCATTAAAATAACTAAAGTATTCTGCTCATTTATTTGCGTATGTTTTATTTCATGCACAAGCCTATGTAGGTTATGCTTAATGCAGGTTATGGTATCAAAAGTTAACTATTGTATGCTCTAAGCTTAAAGCGGTTATGATCCAATCCTGCTACTAATCTATCGAAATGTACCAAAACATTACTTTGAGTGGGATTGGTAGTTTTTAGTTTAGGTATGACTTAAGCGGCAGGAACAATATGCTGGGAGCACAACTACACGTGAGATTGTTTGCCCTCTGTGCGTTGTACTTCAGCAGGCCCACTCACAGGTCTCCAGCAAGCACTGGACATTTGTTGACTAGATTCATACTACCAAGATATTTCCATAAGTGTATATTCTTGTTCTGTACTTCCTTTTGACAGCTGTGTATGTATGATGTGGATACATTAGTCTGCTAGTTTCAACTCACGTGGGACACTCAGAAAGTTTTGCGAAAATAAAAAGAAGTGTTCTATAGGTAAATATTTTTTTATTAAATCTTTTCAAAATACTCGCCACTAGTCTCTATGCAAAGTTTCATGCGTCTGAACCAGTTTTCGAAACACTTTTTCCAGTCCGCCGCAGACACATCGTTTACAGCCTGCTCGAATGCTGACAGCGCATCAGCTTCCGGCGACGAAAATTGTATCCCTTTGAGCTGATTTTTAATTTTTGGGAAGAAAAAGAAGTCACACGGTGCTAGGTCAGGGCTATAAGGAGTGTGACCCAGAAGTTTGACCGGCGTACTGTCCAAGAAGTCCCTCGTTTTGAGCGCGGTGTGCGTGGGCGCGTTGTCGTGGTGGAGCAGTAGCCCGCGGAGCCCTGTGTTTGGTCGCTTGTTGCTCACAACAGAGAAAACTTCTGCCAAGCATTTGGTAGTATACCATTCGGCGTTGATGTTTCTTTGGTTCCGTAAAGGGATTGACACCAAGTAGCCAGTCAAATCGAAAAAGCTCGCGATCAAAATCTTCCCCCGCTTCTAGATCGCTTCACTTTGGTAGGTGTTGATTCGTTTTGAAACACCCAAACCGTCGACTGGCGCTTCGTTTCTGGATCGTATTGATAAATCCAGGACTCATCACCTGTAATAATATCGTAAACACGCCGAGACGAGCCTGCTTCAAATTTGTTTATCATATCACGGCACCATTCCACCCGGGCCTGCTTCTGAGCATCGGTGAGGTTGTGCGGCACCCAGCGTGATACTATGGGGAGGCCCACGCGAAGATACACGTGTATAATCTCGTGAAGGCTTCCCGATCCAATCTGCAGTATGTGTTGAATCTCCTAATATGTAATTCGAAAAAAAATTGAAATTGGGTGTATGGCTACGGTGGGCTTCTCATACTCCAGTCAAGGATACACTACCAACCAGCTCGTCGAAAAGGTGTTGGCAACCTGCTCGCTGGCTCTCAGAGAGTTTCTCTTAGCGTTTTTTCCGACTTTCTTTTTTCGTTTTCTTCGGCTCCTTAGGGTTGTAGGCGCATAGCGTGATGTTAAATACCCTATAAATAATCTGCGTCAGGAGTTGTGCTCTCAATTCCGGTTTCCAGAGATCAGCCTCTACATACAATTTTACAAACAAACACCATTGATCTCTTCATAATATTAAATTAGATTGAATCGAAATGTAACGAGGCGTGGGTATGGCGGGGATGCGGCGTGGCCACCTCATTATCATTATGCAGTTGATCGGTACTGCCACGCTTTGTATCGTGCGTATTGCTCTGCCACTGGAGCTTTGTTGTTTATACGTATATCTGTTTGCGCTGTCATTGCGCGTAAGTACGTACACAAGCTGTACCTAACCCGTCAAGGAAGTTTTATCAGTTTCAATATTGACTACTACTTTTCCGGATAGCGATTTGAATAAAAATGATAAGAACGATATTATTATGTTGTTATCAATCACGGTCGCTGTGATACCTACTTAAAGCGTAAATTGTTAGATAGTTTAGCCGCAGCGACACGCGTGCTTAAATTATTGTGACAGTAGCACGGTGCGCAATAGTTGCGCCACGCGGTCTCGTGTCGCCACGACGCGCGGCGCTTGTCAGTTATGTGAAAACCTCGAATTCGTCTCCTGAACAAAACTCCGCTCTAGTAGTGTTGCTCGATCGGCTAGATCGTTATAGATGCAGCAATATGATCGCAAATCTCGCAGCAGTCTCTGTGTTATCCGGGTGGTGATAGGAACTGCTCGAGCGCCTGATAACACCTAATGGAACATCAGATAGGTTCTGTTAGAGCTGGACTGTATAAGAAAATGAGAAGCTATATGGAAATTATCCTATTTCTTTAAGAGGACGTGCGTATCACATAATTGTTGTTTTATTTGTTTTTAATTTGAAACTAATTCTAAATTCGCTTGAGTGATCGAATACAACCAGAGTCACTTATCAAGCAGCCTGCATGATGTAAGATTCCCTTTTGCAGAGACACCATCCAGAATCTTTCCAAAATATAATATGAGACACACGTGGTCTGAGACGCTCAGATATTAGTCGCGCGGGGCACGCGAGCAAATATTGAGTGCCGTGCCAGGTGATCCTCGACGCTTTCAAGATAACACGATGGAAGCTGCGCCGCAGCCGCTGCGCTTAAATACTTGTATAAATATCAGTCACATGAGTGGACACACTCGCTCGCCGCGACTAACACAATGATACGCCGTGCTCATATAAACGTTAATCCTCTGTTCGAACATGTAAATATTTCATTGTACAAAAAAGTGTTTCGCACAGTGGGCGCGAGCAATTGATAAATTAAATAAAGAAGACCTCAATGCGATTCTATTGGAGCCCAACTGCTGAACCTATGGTTTGAATTGAACTTGTAACCTATGTCACCTGCACAGTCGCAGCTATTTAGCTCTATATCAATAGCGATAAGCACATTGTTCGTATTATCAATACGGGCCTGACCTTAGCATTCAGTAAGTACATATTTAATACCGTGGTCTTAAATGTTTTGTTCTACTTTACCAAAATAACATTACCAACGGTTGGTTTATTTGGTAAAGATTACAATTTGTTTAAATAGAAACCTATGAATGTTTCAGTGTCGGCACGCCATAGTGCGACACAGTCCTTTGTACGCTTCATTTCATTCGAAAGATTTCTTTCTTTTATCTTTTCGGTCCAAATATGAAATCCGTTCGAGTATAATCATTTTATGCGCTGGCTGAGCGGCGCTTACAAACTTTTTGAATTCATTCGTTTAGCTGTAGAAATGTAGATTTTCAACAGTGCGGTGTTTCACTCACTGTTATCGCTGGTTGTTTCTGAATGTTATTTTACAACATTAACCTATCATTTCTCTCTGGTTATGCACATACAAATCAGAGTTTTTTGTTGTATGAACAACTGACTGCATTTGATTGCGAAAGTTTAAAGTTTATTT
Organism: Aporophyla nigra; assembly: GCA_947507805.1. NCBI lineage: Eukaryota > Metazoa > Arthropoda > Insecta > Lepidoptera > Noctuidae > Aporophyla > Aporophyla nigra. The sequence goes on along the minus strand of OX382291.1, from coordinate 943,018 downwards.
GTGTCCGTTTTGTAGGCATCGTACTGTACGTCGAATGTGGATCATGACCGATTTAGCACCACCTAGTCAAAAGGCGTCAAGACAAAATGTTGCGACGGAAACGCGGCGCGTGCGGCGCGGTGCGACGCGGCATGGCGCGTGCGGCGCGCGACACATGCCGCGACACAAATAGAAGTCTTGTCATAAGAGCAAGGGGCCTAGACAGCGGCACAGTCCACCAGCTGTGCAGATACGTTGAATATTGCGCGAGCACCAGGCCCACAGGGCACTCTCACGTGTCTCGAGGATCACATCATTTTGAAGACGTACACATGCTCTCATACGGTCAGAGGTCGGTTACTGCTACAAAACTACTCATAAAATAGTAACTGATTGAATTATAATGGAATTGCACAGAGTACTGGACCTTTGTGATAGAACCGTAGATGCTTGCAGCATCAGCAACAGCTCGTCCAGTTCAAAATTGCCCATGGGTATCTGCATCAGTGGAATCCAACACGTAGGTACCCTCCACGTACTCAGAGCAGGGCCTACGATGAGAGTGAAGGTTCAACACTCCGTGCTGGACGGGGGACAGTAGTGTCGTTGTCATTAGCACCGGCGCGGGCGCCGTTGACAGAACATCGTATATTTAGCGTCGTCTGTCATGCGCTGAGCCGCTATATTATGTTTCAATACATTTGTATTAATAGAAATACTTGCTTGATATATTGCTCCTTGACATCCGCGGCTCCTGGTTACACCGCGTCTGATATTATCAAATTAATTCATTTACTCCCGATATCCTTTCTCGTGTACGGTATCATAAAATTGTTTAACTGAACAATAATCCTTTTGGAAGTTTATTCGAAAACAAAACCGGACAAATGAGAGATAGACTCCATACAAAGTACCTAGGTACATATTTTCAAAAATAGTTTTTTAATGATGAAATATCAAAAATTTTATGATTTAATTACAAATGTATAGTTTTCAGATTTTTCCCTATACTTGTAGTATAAGACGGTAATACTTCCCAAATTTCATAGTTTTAGGTCAACGGGAAATACACTATACATTTTGATTCCTTTGAGAGTGTCTTTTTTTTTTGTGGCATAAACGGCCGGGCGGCCGTATCTTTTTTTTTCACGCTAACTTAGAAGTTTGGTTTTTTCGTAGCTTCAACAGACTTTAGATTTTAGTATATCGTTTTAATTTCAACTCGATACCTCCACGCGTTCCTGATATAAAGGGTCTTGACAGACAGACAGACGGACGGACAACAAAGTGATCCTATAAGGGTTCCGTTTTTCCTTTTGAGGTACGAAACCCTAAAAAATAATCACCATAATTATATATAATTGAGTCAAAACATTTAGGAGCAAACTCATTGCAGACCCCTATAAACCGTTTTACATAAATCCTTTACAACACAAAATATATTTTGAATATTTTTGGGGCTTGTGCCTAACATAGCCGCACATATTGATCACGTTAAGCTACTCTTCTCGCGATTGGGTCGTGGATGGGTTATCACCTTAATATACCAAGACCCCTGTGTGCCTCGGAAAGCATGTCCCGGCTGTCATTTGTAAAGTCAAAGTGTAAGACCTGTTCCGGCAAAGTGAACTCTACCGGCACAGACCATGAGTTCCGAGCGCGCAAGGCCCATTAAAACTGGGTCACATCGCTATGAAAAGAAAAACGCCCAAAAAGTCGAACCCCAATCAGCTCTGTTAGAACATACAAGTCCTAATAAAGTTTTCAAACTAAGTTCTGCGTCAGTTTAGTGTTTCTTATTGCATGAATGGGACAGGTGTTAGTTTCTTTCCATCGTTCTCATTGATGCGTTAATGAGGTGGGATTTAGTCAACACTACATATATGTTTTTATTCTTTACAATATACCATGTAGGCTTTTATTCAGGAGTATATTTATAATTGCAGCACACCAGCAGGAGCGGGCGATCAACTTCTCAGATTTAATTTCGTAGATGTCGCTGCGATCTCCCGCGTACTATATCGCATTTGTGTTGTCGCGACCCAGACTCGTCTGGCTCTGCGCGCCAGCCAGGAGGTACCACAGAAGTATTGGTCAGGAAATAGTATGATAAAGGACCGGAAAGTCGACACGGGACAGTAATATCACTCAAAATGTGAGTGTATTACTATAAAGATTGCCTGATAGACTTGTTTTTAAAAGTCTACTCAAGTAATTAAGCACCTCTTCATTGGAGATAGTTTTGTTGAGCTATTTCCGGAGTCAGACTTTTGTACTTTTATTCAATGCTGGAAGTAGCAAATAAAATAAAATTACGTTAAGTAGGTAAGCCGGGGCATTGGCGCCGGCCCGGCTGTGCTGTCCTGCGGGACATCTCATCCATAATGCAGGGCTCTGGCCCAGCACAGTGCACCAACGAGCGACAGGCATTAACAACCAGTGCACTGAGTACACCTCTCTGGCCTTAGTCCATCACTTAATGCACTACTTAAATACTAATCAAAAAACTAAAATTCGATCATTCACTACATTTATGAGAACTTATCATGGTTATAACTGTCCAAATAGCTTCGCCAATGTTTTGACAGCCTCTCACTACAAAGTGCAATCAAATTTTTTACAGTAAACATATCCATCACTTTGATACGTATTAGCTGTTTCTTGTTGTGGAGTATGTACATTCATTTCATGTACAATAATCTAATCTAGTTCCAGTACTTATCTGTTGCTGGTGAAAATATGTAAATTGTCAACTTGGAAGTAGGTCGTTCTTAGAACTGTATCGTTTTATAGAATTCGTTATGTTATACTTTTCAAGTTAGCACATAAAAGGAGCGAGTTGGGGAGCATGGCGCACGTGTGGCAATGGGCGCCGGGCGTGCTCTGCTGTCAACTCAATCTATTGGGGACGCGATCTCTATCTTATTTTTTTGTTGTTTTTTTTTCGCAGTGTCAGTACCCCGGGCTAGTAGAGGAACGTCTTTGGATTCTTGAAATATTTCTACGGCTATAAAACAGATTATGAGTTTTTGATAAGCATATTTCCGTAGATGCTGTAAAACAATACAAAATGTCGTAAGTACTTGTTGCTGTTTCTATCTTCGGCGAAAACATCCGGATAGATTTGAGATTCAAATTATTTTACGTTTTTTTACAATATACTGGTCAGTATGGGTTCTATATCGATCTAAATATTATAATAATAAAATTCATCAATACATCTCTCTAAGTTCATATTTCATGAAGTCATACATTTGAGGCCGTTATATTGCTGATTCTAATGATTATAATCCTGTAAAGTCATATTTGTGAGGCCGCAAACAACGATCACTAATGATCGATGGTCGCAAATCATATTTTAATCCTCATACAACCTGACTACTGTCACTCTCCAGCAAATTGCATAAAAAACGAGAACATTCAAATTGTGCTAGCTACCTTAGCACAAGAATAACTTGGCAAACTTCATTCTAGTTGGAACTAATAACTAGGCCAACTTCGTTTTAGTCGAATATAATATAAAAAAACAGTCTTCATTTTAATTCTTGATTTTCTCGTATTGAATTGAAAATATTATTATATTGGTAAGTCGTTGTTACTCACTTACGGGTGAACAATTATGTCTCTTTCAGTTCTATTTCAATAATCATTTGTTACACTTATCAGTTACTTACTACAGTTACTTAGCAGTTCAGGTCATTCAATAAAATTAAATAAAAAACCTATATGGATACATAGAACATATCACTTAGTGGGCAAGAGTACGTAGTATTTAGTGGTCTATCTGCAGGTCGCCGGACGATGGCAGCTCGTGATAGGCTTACGTCTGCCAGGCCGCACGCTCGCCCGGCTGCAGCTGACTGCTACAGACGTCTGCCGCGCGCTACCACAGATTGTCATCGGCACCGCGACCAGCTGTCTGAGCCTCTGCAAGTAAAGGAAGCGATCTGGATCACAAAAGCTTTTCAAAGCCGCATTGGACGGTGGCACTTTGCTCGATCACAATGTTGATTTGAGAATCGTAAACAATCTCCCTACTATTGTGAGACACTTCGGTTCACTTTTATTGCTAGACGCCATTTACCAATCAAACAATAACAAATAAATCTGTGTGGCGTTGAGTCTCTCCGTCATTGTTGTCAAGTGGGCGCACATAAAGTAGCTCGCCGAATCTGGCCGAATCTTACCGAAAGTGGCCGAAGGTGGGCAAACTGCGAGTGACAAACAAAGTTATCCCGGTGTGCGTGGCGGGGCTGTGGTGCGTGCGTGTGCGTACGTGTGCGAGCGTGTGCGTGCGGGTGTACGTGTGGCGCGGCCTTCGCCTCGACCGAGGGGGCACTCCCGACCCTCACGGATCCCCTACTAAGATTTCATAAGGCACAATGTGAGCCGACTTCTTTGTAGCCGCACTGGATACGTTATTAATTCAGGCTCTACATTAATTTCAAACGTGACTAGCACAATCAATATTTTCATTCAATCGGTCTGTAAGCTTCAACCATGAAATAGAACATCTGTTATTGTGATACATTACCGTTTCAATTGAAAAACCCACGTGAGTTTTACTGTCCACTTTTATTTCATCAATGCGTTCCAAAACTAGCTGTACCTCAGATAAAAAATTATAGGAACCTATCGCATGGTTGACGTGAAACTTTACCGACTTTATAAGCTTCAAACTCCGGAGAGCTGTCGGAGTAATATGATCTTCAGTTAACTTTACCACTCTTGCTGATAACTTACCTACTACTCTTCTTGAAGCGACATTTAGTGTTGGGGGAAACTTGATAAATTAGGTAAGGTACTGTCGTGCAACTTCTCCGACTTACACTGGGGTGGTAAGGTGCGGAGAGCATTCCACCTGACTTTTTTAAAAGGAGTCGGCTCAAATATATAATATGAATATGTAGAAATGTCCAGTAGTAGTACAGGCAGGCGTAACTGTCAGTAATAGGTCCGCGGGGACGAGGTCGGCGCCACTGACCCACTGCTCCTATTGCGACGAGCGTTTGCGACGCGCGGCTCCCGATAGCGCTGACCACTCGCACCGCACCGCTCCGCACCGCACCGCTCCGCTTTCTCAATAGAAACTATTTATTACGTTTCTCTTCCCACACGTATTTCACGAAGTGTTTCGCTGCAATATTTATGAAAGTTTTCTCGTTTTGGAACTCTTGTCGTTAAGAGAATTTTAGTTAGTGTGATCTTGAATTAAAAGGCCGTATACGAAATTTTACTTTTACAGTTAAAATACCGCATTTCCATAAGTTGTAATGCACAATATGAAATAACTTTTCAGTTATTATCAATGACTGACCTCCTTTTTTAATTTTGTCGAGAATTATATTGCGAGATTTAGGTTACTTTGAAAGATTCATCATCAGCCCATATTCATCCCACTGCTGGGACACAGGCCACCTCCCGAGAGAGGGAGTGGGCCGTAATCTACCACGCGGGCCCAGTGCGTGTTGGTAGATGTCACATGTCTTCAAATTTTCGGTTCTAGGACATGTCGGTTTCCTCACGATGTTTTCCTTCACCGTTTTGAGAGCAGTGGTAATGAAGTTATTTACACAAAGCAATGCGCCTGCTTGGGTTCGAACCCGCGACCTACGACTCGTAAGTCACGGCCGATACCACTGGGCCGCCACTGCTCTCTTTGAAAGATTATTTACTCCCAATTTTTTTTCACCTTTTGATCACCTGAACACACCTTGAACTGAACTTCAGTTATTTGTGTTGTTTTAGCTGTATGTACGATAGTTTTGAATAGCTTAAATCAAATAGCCGAATTCGTTGCCCTATTTTCTGTAATATTTGACTAAATATTGTTTACTATGTTTTTAACATGAAAGTGGTAAAGTGATTAATACATTCTATAAATGACTTTCACAACAATATATTGTAATGTTTTCATACCGTGTTGACGTTAAAACGTTTCGAAAATATATTATATTAGCTTTTGCCCGCGACTTTGTCCCCGTTAAATTTCTTGTTCCCCGACCCTTCCCGTCGCGTCGAATCGCCTACCCGTGCGATTTTCCCCGTTTTTGCAATATTTTTCATTACTGTTCCGCTCCTCTTGATTGTAGCGTGATGTTATACATATATCCTATAGCCTTCGTCGATAAATAGACTATCCAACACAAAAAGATTTTTTCAGTTCGGACCAGTAGTTCCTGAGATTAGCGCGTTCAATCAAACAAACAAACGAAAAATCTCTTCTGCTTTATAATACATATTAGTATAGATTTTAAACCTCTAAATTCACCAAACAGTCGAGCTTTAGGTGTGATATAATAAAAAAAGCTAATTTTTGCGATCATAACTGAAATGATCTTTCATATGATGAATTCAAACTTATAGAAATACAGTATTTTAACTAAAAATGCAGTAAATCAATCAGAATCAGGAAAAAATCGTGTACGGCCTCAAAGCAAAATCAAACGAATGGACTAAGATTAACTAGCGTATAATTAGTTTTCTCTTTTTGTTTCGAATAGTTATAGGACCTCCTACTAGAAACAATCACTTCTTTGTTAATTGCCGGCATCCAACAATGGAATTCCATGACGTATAAATATACGCGCATCATTTAAAAAATCAATGTGCCACTTGTCAATAGTATATCAATTTGCCTGCGTGAGGGGAACTCCTTTGTGACCCTACTGTTGAGGAAACAACAGAGTATTTGGGAAGAGGGTCGCACGGCCAGCATGGCGCCATCTGTCGGGGCCTCGCGCCTTTCTGCGCACTCCCAAAGTACTGACCCGGTTTCTCAAACGATCCTCTTTTATCAATGATAGATTGCTTACCTACTGATTAGCACTAAAACTTGCGTAGATACTTAATGGTATTCGTTTGTTATCACGCAGCTCGCAGGTACCTACTCTGTATCTGTGTTACTATAACTACTAAGTACTAAAGTCATAATAATTTACAATTAACTAATTGGAGACAAACAAACATTATGATGTTTGTATAATGCGCAAAACGAAAGCCGGCTATTGTTTGATAGCAATTAATGAAAACTAAAACGACCAGTGTGGTGCCGGACGTAAAGAATAACACCACCCCATTTCTTCCCGTGGGTGTCGTAAAAGGCGACTAATGGACTTACTAGAGAATGGGCAGCAGCGTTCTCTATGCATTTTACCACCATACTGCGATCTCCAACCCGCATGCCAAGCGTGGCGATTATGGCAAGCCCCCCAAATTGGGGGAGGCCTAAGTCCAGCAGTGGACGTGTTACGGCTGAAATGATGATGTTGAAAACAACCAGTACCTACCAACAGTTACAAACAACTATACAAATACAGTCGCATAGAGCAGAGCTCAGAGGGAAGGTTTACAGCCCGCATAAAAACTACATACGATTTTTAGGAAAAAAATTGGGTGGAAATGAAAAGCAAAAAACACTGAATAGCCAGTTTATCGTGTTCCGCATAACGCACAAACTGTTCCCCGCTGCTTCATCCCTGGTTTGCGTTTTATGAAACAGAGCGAGTTATCAGGGATCGGACAGGCTTTTCATTTAGTGTGGCGCGTCGGCTCAGCCATTCTTGCGATGTCAAATATCGCGGGAGTTACAGCGAGTTAGTGGTCGCCAGCGTCGCTAGCGAGCCGGCTGAAGCCGACGACGACGGGTATTTGACCTACATGGATAATGTGGATTAAGGGGCAGCGTACGATTTACTTTATTCGACCGCCCCGCGCCGCGCCGCCGGAATGCTCCTAAGGGATTTTATGGTCTCAGTGTATTCCCATGTTATTAATTAACATTGTCAGTATTGGTGATTCTTTACAGTACTGATGAACTTTTTTTATTATAAACCATAAAGGATTTTGTTAGAGGGTCCCCGCACCCTGGTCTGGAAACAGGCGGCGACATCGATAAAAAGAAAAGTTTTCTCAGTTCGGAATGCTTACGAATACCGAGTATCATGGCGGACCGGCGGGAATTATGTCACATAACTTTGAGATTTATCGCACGCATTTATGACAACTATTACCAATGTGTATTACGGCTGCAGTCAGTAACGTACTTGTATTAAATAGCATCCTCGTAAAAATTGCAGTCGTTCAAAATTTGCTCGTATGTTCGAGTATTTCGACGAAATTGCGTAGTTTGTCATTCTCCAGGTATTGTATTTATGTAGATCAAAATACCTAATAGTAAATTCTATTACCAGTAGACCGTAGCATCTGTCAAAGATCGCATAGACACCTACAATAGGCATGGAATGCTAAATGAGGATTATCCAAGATAATGACGAAATGCTGTATTCATTAGACAGTGATGTCACTGATAAGCCCTCTTTCCGTTGTTGTTAAAATTAGGACAACTAGAACCCCTCAACGCCAGCTCGGAACCAGAAAGTGTCGGTTGTCATTATGTTCGCAGATTACAGATGGTCCGGTGTGTCACTCGTAATCTTCGCTAGTTCCATCCGGCGGCGTCACGTGCCAGCTAAGCTACTGACTGCGAGTGCTATCGCGGTCATCTTACTCTAGTCAATTGCTACTTCAGTATCTTCACAAGACTGCAGCAAACGACTCATTATACTTTTTCAAAATTTTGAGTATAAACTACCTATGTATGTTTTCCTGTTTAAAAAGGAATTGAAGTTATTTAATCCTTCAGTACAATTTACCTAAATTTGTTCTGCCTGGTCGCTTGATTGGTTCACGTCGTCAACATGAGACCGTGGTCAGTCGAGCGACGGTCTGGCCGGCGACAGGTGACCCTCCGGTCGGTTAGTTTCACCGGCCCTCTCCGGCTCTCCGCGCGACGCGTCCCTCCTAGCTCGGCGATACCGCAGAGGGTTCCGCTGGCACACGTTCAAGTCACAGACAACTATTAATCTTAAGAGACAAACTCGTCGCATTGATGCGGCTCACCAATGCTGTCTTCTACAGTGTTTACAGGTTTTACTATTAATTACAGAACAAATGTGCAACGGGACCACGAACCAATGCAAATTACATCTGTTTCGTTAGCAACAATCGTGATTCTAGAAATAGCTGTAAGTGTGCAAATTGTTGTGGAATTCATTCGATTCCGACACAGTCAAAACAAAGTATTGTCTCAACCTCGACTGGTGCAATGTGGGGAGAGTAGATTTGTTGAAAAGACTTAATTAAAGACGAAAATATGTAAATCACGAAGTGGAAGCAGCACTCGGGAGCGACCGCGACGCGCTGATCATTAGCATTTAGGTGGTCCCTATGCGTGCGGCGTGCAGCGTGCGGCGCCACTGTGCTTTCATCCTCCCAATTTTATGTCGGGTTTATCGATCCAGTGCCAACTACGTGTTGGCTGCGGCCAGCGAGTCGTCTCCCCATCCAGAGAGCGTCCTAATCTTCAGCGTAATACCTATAAGTTCATTACATTATGGGAACAGATCGTGAGAGGCGCGCCGGACGTTGGCGCTGCTGGACGATACGGCACGGCGGACGGTGGACGGTATGATCGGCAACTAGATAAACCAACTTAACGTGTAGCTGTACCTTTCTTCTCAGAGGAGTCAGATAGCAAACGCCATCCTCGTCTAGGTTTAAAAATATGATCGACGTGTAAATCTGCTGGTACAAACCGACTTACAGATTTTTTTTTTTTAATCATTTACCGTTTATTTATTTTTTATTATTTGTCGAAATATTTTGTTACAAGACTCAAGCTGAACATTTTGCTAACTAAAGTAGTAATATACATTGTTATATGACGAGGATTGCGATGAAATTTCCTTTAAAAAGGCTCACTATCTACAAATAGGTCATCTGTTCTTTTAGATACAGCGTCACCGGATCCTCTCTATAAATCGTGGGCCAACGTCGCCTGGCTAATAAGCGTAGCAGTCCTTCATGAATAGTCCATGAAAAACAAGATTAATGTGGAACCGCTGAGCTGAAGCTGAAGCACGGGGCTGGGACCCGTCGGGAGGAGACACGATTTATAAGTTTAACTTTGATTATCTCTTCAAAAATAATCGTAGAAACAAATTAAAAACAGTATTATTTAAGCGTTCAAAAGAGCATCATTAAATCAAGCAGAGCATCCAGTAAAATTTAAATGCTATAAAGTACAACAACAGATCATGTAATATGAAACTACAAAGTTCTCGAACTCATCCGAACTCAAACACATTTTATTAGGTTTTTCCTTTCATGCACTATCAAACAAATGCAACTTTCAATTGAAAAGGAACGTTACACAACCAAGAAAGTAGAAGCTATTTCGTAGAGCGTGCTACGCACGGGTCTACGCACGGATCTACGCACGGCTCTACGCCGTAGAGGGCCGTAGCACCCAGGGCGCAGGCTTGCGAAACTTTATATTTTCAAACTAGACGGATCAAAGATTATTTTAAAGTTGGTATTGTGGCAAGGCACAATAAAGTATAGGATACTAGCTTCTGCCCGCGACTTCGTACGCGTCAAATTTTTTTTTTGGAAGTTCATTACTGGAATGCGTAGATGGCGTTGACGTAGCTAGATTTTGAAATTTTTTGACAGACAATTTTTTTCTTTCGTATTTTTTTAAAATATAATGTATCCTATGTTACTTCTAATACCTCCAAGAATATGTGTACAAAGTTTCATGATGATCAGTTAAATAGTTTTCGCGTGAAAGCGTAACAAATAAACTTACATTCACATTATAATATTAGTAGGAATACGATACGGATAGGTCAAATAAAAAGTTATAATTTAGTAAAATGAGCGATGTACATACAACATTCATGGTAGCTTGTTTGTTAGGCCTTACTTAAAACGAAACAATGTGTGAAGTAAGTAGAGCGAACGACACCGGCGCCGGCGCCCGGCACGGCGCACTGTGCGGCCCGGCTCGGGGACAGTCGGGGTCAAAATCATTTCAAGGAGCTTTATTCAGTGCAGTAATAACAATAATATTTATTCAATAGCGGTTCAAGCAGACGCTGACATAGTAAGAATGCTGCGGTGCTATTAAACACTAATATTTGTGTAGTGCTGCGAACCCGTGTAGGAGGCGGCTGCGCCCGCGCCGCACGCCGCAGCTAATACAAAGTGCATAATAATTTATGCACTTTGTATTAGAATCGTTTACTTCGGAGAGGATGTGCTGTCCTGCTGCCGCGCGGCACGCACGCTGCACGCACGCCGCACGCACGCCACACGCACGCTGCACGCACGCAGTGGCCGCGTCGCGCTGCATCCGCCCGCACGCCGCGTGCGTGCCCATACACGTCCGTCTCACACGGGGACTAGATCTAGACAGCCGACTGCATTCACTACTAAAACCAGATCAACAATATTTATAAAACCACAAGGTCATCTACAAAGAGTTCACTCCTGAAGTTCTGACACAATGTTGTGACGCAGCTACACCTGTTTTTGCAATTGTTAGCGTTAATGTAGTGCGTGTGGGGTATGTGCCGTGTGGCTAGTGTGTGGCTACGCTATAATATTGTTTTATGTTTACCTGGTGCTTGTATACAGAGTGGCCGCTGTTGGCGCGCGCTGATGGATCAATTACTGAACGAAACGAGTCAGTCTTTTTGTAAATACAAATTGGTAAATGGAAAAGACTTTAATGTAAAATATAGCCCACTGGAACCCAATAAGCATGTCTTTTTTTTTGGATTTGAAATCATCATATGGCTTCTCCCGCTCTGGGCGGAGCGCGAGGGCGTGTCAGACTTTTACTGACTAAAACCCACCCGTGTTCCTTCAGTTGCCCATGTGCCAGGGTCACGGTATTTCTTTCGAACAATCTCGCGACCCTGGCAGGAATAAGCACGTCTCAAACCGATATAATTAAAAGTGAACCGCACGATGGGGAACCTGTCATCACATGTAATACAATGGTTCCGTTCGAGGGTTCCGTTTCCTTTTACAAGAAGGTAACGTTTTGTTTTTGTGTTAAATTTTTCTTTTAAGTCATGTCGTGTTCTCGCGTCCTACCGCATGTGGTCACATCCCGCCGCAGTAACCTCCAGTGCGCCCTTCAATACCTAGAAAAAAGTTCCCTTTGTCACTCTGCCGTCGGTGTCTAAGCTTTGGAATCTATATATTGTTACCATTAAATACGAACGAATTTAATTTGGTAAATGTACAATATCATGCCCCGCCGCTGCCGCCGCGCCGCCGCGCCGTCCGCCGATGTACACAGCTTAGCGACCAACAGTTCGTTTGCCTTGTAATCTTATTCCAAAGAATGTTTCTCTTGTACGGACTTCAAAACTAAATCAACAACCGTTTTTTTCTTTTGAATGCACTCCTAACAATAGCAGGATGTTACTGTAAAAGCACGAATATTGGTTAATCTTAACTGGTTTTACCAGTAGGTAAATATTAGGATTTACCAACACGAGTCGGTAAATGTAAGAATACCTATATAAAAAAGGAACGATTTTATCAGGCTCTTACCATCAGAATTTAGTAAACTTTTTATTCTTCTGTGAAACTTATTATTCTTTGGTTCGATTGACACAAAAATTGGGGTGTTCACAGTTTTGTTTGTTGTGTACACGTGTTTCACAGTTTTTCCAAAATCATCCCCTTACTGAGTCAAATAGGGCTTCAAAAATCCTATGTGGCATGGTAGACGTGCGCAATTTAACAGGGGTAGACTTAAGGGAGAACTGGTTTTCACACGGTCAGTTATACGTGGCCTGCTCAAGAGTAAGCACACGGAGCCGCCTGGTGATAATAGCACATGAAGAAAAAATAAAAATAAATGTTTACAAAGAAATACTGCGGTAGGCATATTATTTCGTTGTAAACCATATTAAATGTTTATTATCTACTTCTGATTGTCTCCTAAATAAATCTTTTCACACACGCATTGAGTTCTATTAAAACTATACTACTCTCCATTGTATTTACTGGCTGTGCTCAAGGTGAATCGAAGTACTATATATCGCAGATACCACTAATACCGTCGGAGTACCCATTCGAGTTTAAAAGGTTGCAGTCCCCTTATGGTATGTTTCGCAATGAAGATTTTTAAGTGTTGGGGACAGTCATATAAAACAGCGGGATATGATCTTAGAGAGGATGCTTCTCGCACGGCTAGTTTTACGTGGCCTGCTCGAGAGTGAGCTCATCTAGCAGCCTGGTTGTATTAGCACCTGAGGGTAGAACCTCCCTGCCAGAGTCGCGAGATTTGTTCGAAAGAGATACCGTGGCCCTGGCATATAGGCAACCGAAGGAACACGAGTGGGTTTTAGTCAGTAAAAGTCTGACACGCCCTCCCTCTTCACCCAAAGCGGGAGACGTCATTTGATGATTTCCCACCCACAAAAAAAAGGGCAGAACCTCTAAAGTAGTATATAAAGAGAGTATATACTTTAAGTATAAGCTAAAAAATAAATCGTCTTAAACCTCTGTGAACAGCAATGTAAGTATAATCGTCATTTGAATAATTTAGGTACTTAATCATTTTTTTCGAAATTCCCAGGGAATAAAGAGAATTTATGTTTTCGCTTTAAAGTTGCCTTTAAATTTGGCATGCAAGTGGGTAATTAGCCGTTCCGTTATATATTCCGTCACTATTGTTAGGTTTAAGATTATTTATCAATCCAAGCGCTGCTCCTTGGATAACACAAAGCTAGCAGTGCATTAACACATTGTATACCTGGATTAACACAGGGTACCTTTAATCCCGGTAGTACGTTCCAGTGGGATATTTTTCGACATCCACGCGGGCGAAGCCGCGGGCAGAAGCTAGTCATTTTATATAAGTAATCAGTCAAATCTTTATCTATTTTTAGTTTTTTATTTATATTTTTTTTTTTTTAACTGGTAATTTAAAACAAGTTTTAAATACTTCTTGAATATCAGACTGCCACGGGTACGAGACCATACCGCCGAATGTGTTCTGACATGTTTATTTCAACAATAGCTGACCCAGCGAACTTCGTATCGCCTCAGATTCAATAAATGTTGTAATGAACATACCAAGTTTGACAACCTGGTACACGGTGGTGGTCTGGTAAGCGTTTTCTAGCTGACACTTATATGTTTGGATAGCTCCTACCAAGTTATGATAACCTGGTACGTCGACGGCATAAAGCGTTTTCTACCTGACACATACCTAGCGGGTAATTGCGTAATACACTATAAGTAGGAACCCTTTTATTTTGACAGTTCCACAAAATTCACGACATTGTTTATGTTGCTAAGGACAGGCAATTTTTTCAACCATATCAAAGAAAAGAAAGAACTACATGAATGATGATGAGCAATAAATAACCTTCAAAATTATCCAGATTCTGATTAATAGTGTGTTGCGCAATTAGGATGAGGTTAGGCGACTTCCTACAGAATTATACTAACGGATACTTCGAAAGCATAAAGCGTTTTCTAGATGACTCTTCTTTGTTTAGCAAGCACCTACCAAGTTATGATAACCTGATACTTTGAAGGCCTACAGCGTTTTCTAGCTGACTTTACCCTTGTAAGTGAGGTCCTGCCGAGTTATGACCACCTGGTTCATCAAATGCTTAAAGCGATTTCTAGCTGAAGAAAACTATTGTATCCTTCTTTATAACCGAGTATATCAATTCTTATGTTAGTAACGTTCATATTATTCTATCCAAACTTACCAAAACTCCATATACTTTATACTCTATAAACTTTTAATATTAGGCGTAATGGCTCTGAACTAACCGTGATGTACACTAAGAAATTCAGTTTTCTTACATCCTTTTTAATAAATTAATTATTTTACATGTATTTTCTATCAATAAAATAACTTCGATTGATTTTCTTTTCTTCGATTAAATATTCTCTTTGATGACATTTGAGCACGCATTCTGTCAATTCTATGTCAAATGTCATAATGATACATTAAAAAAGTTTACATTGTCCTATTATATGGTTGTTAAGTATTCTTAAATAAGTGTTCTTCAATTTTCTAATTTACCGCGCAATTTTTTTTAATTTTTCTTTCATAAGAACCATCTCCTGACAATTACAAACACAACAAACAAAAAAAAAAGTGAAATCGGTCCAGCCGTTCACGCGTGATGGCGTGACCAAGGGAAATAGGGATTCATTTTTATAAATATAGATTTACCGTGTCGTTGAGGCAAATCCTAAGATTTACCAAGTGAATGGTGGTAAACGTTCTAAATAAACGATGAACATAGAACGTTTGCAACTTTTGGCATTAAAAGCGTGGGGTGCTTTTTAAGGCATTTTTTTTGATATCAGGCACGCTTTTTTTCCATTATTTTGTACTTTTTAGTTTGGTTTTCAATGGAAGCGTGTTTTTTAGTTTTTTTTAAACTAATATTTATTTTCAATTTTTTAGGGTGTTTCGAATTTTGATACCTATGTCAGCCTAGTTTGAGACGTATGTCAGCGTAGTTTGGGAAGACAGCTTTTTTGCTGTCCTGGTAACCCTGGCAAGGATAATGGCACAAATTTATGAAATTATAGTATTGTCATCGGTCCTCGATAAGTCTACAGAGTTTGAATGAAATCTGGTCGTTTAAAGTGGGTCAAAATCGCGCTTTAAGAAGTCGGTTACAAACAAACATACAAACATACATACAAGTGAAGCTAATATAAAGCGTGTAAAAAATGGTTTTAGGTGCATATTCTGCGCTTCAAGATTCCGACTTGTTCGTAGATAATGCAGTAGGTATGGTATGTGTGATACAACTCTCTGTGCGTGGAGCACAGCGGCGCACGGCGGCGCAGTTGCAGCGTGTCGGGTCCGAGGTGTGAGACACGCGGCGTGCGGCCGACGCGCGCGTTTCAAAACCCCTAGCGGCGGCCAACAGGCGTATAGACGCTCAGGACTTATCGTGCTAATATGACAAATTAGTGACTCACGCGCTGTTCGGTCTACCGATAACAGGCGCAAAAGTTTTAATACATACAGTTCACGACGAAGCGAACGACTTGGTTTTGGCAACGAGCCTTGTCTAGACAAAACAGAATATTCGTTCCCGGGACAATACCATTACTTCACTTTAAGTGTTTTAATGATAACTAGGAGGGAAGACGAGGGCAGATGATATTAGTCTAGACGCCGTCTGTGCTGTGCGGCACAGGGCAAGTGGCGCTGTGGCGGTGTGCGGCGGTGGCAATGACACGGGAGCAGCACAATTTGGCTGTGACCTACATGCAGGCCGCGCCGCCGTGCCAACACAGCCCAGCGCCGCGCTAACTCAATTAGCAACTGTCAGAACACTGCGCACGCGCCGCGAACCCAAACACTCGAAGTACACGAACACGAAAGAATATAGAAGGTTTGTTCATAGTTAACTAACCGAGGGCCACAGAGAGCACGAGTTGTGTCCTCCGACAACTGTTCTGTTGGAGACACCATCCATGTCACGGTCATAGTAGTTCGCGCCCACAACTCACTCCTGTCATCCTGCGCTCGTACAACACGTCCGGGGGTGACGGCCGCGTCATTACGGTTGCAGGAATGTGCGCTTATCAATATTCCGCGGCGGCTGCTCATCACGGCCAGTTCTCGCTGGCTGTCTCCGCGGCTCGTGACAGCATGTGCAGCTGTTGGCATGCGGGCCACGTCCGCAACCCGACGTAATGCCGCTGTGCGGAACATTGGCGGCCATTGCTTATGAAATAGCTGACGTCACAACTCTCGAGATTCAATGCATATCAAACTAGAAAACATTAAACACCTTACTTAATATTTTTTATTGAGTTGCCCTATTGTTATAGTCCTACAGACCGAATTAGGGCTACGGTGGCCGATCCTAGTGGTGAGTAACCTTCAGTGTCAGATATATTATAGTGCACTAAGGTGTGCGCTGACACAGATGCACTTTCTCTTCCCCTCACTCTCATAGTCTAACGGATCGGCACTCCGACACGACCGGAAAGAGATCAGGCGCAGGACCAACGGCATAAAGCACAGGGGTATCATATCGTCAATTTCGAAACTTCGGCCTGAAACAAAAAAAAAACCTAACGAAAAAACACAATTACGGTCTGAGAATGAACCCAGGACCCCCATGCTCGGCAGCAGCGCTTGCGACCACAAGCTCAACGGGGCAGTCGACAGTTTTCCTGGGACCGTACCAGAAGTTTCAAAAGCACAAACTAAAAGTGACATTAAAAACGAGCATTTCGCGGTCGCGTGACCCCATTCCAGCAATTTTCTTAGTAAGGGACATGTGCATCGAACTTTGAAGAAAATGCGATTCAGCCCGCGGCGTGCGGCGATCATTTCGAGCATGTTGAGCGAGTTGAGCGAGTTGAGCGACACGGATTGTTGAGCGCTTGTGTGTTGCCGGGACATTCGTTTTTTATGTACTTTTTGTACGAGTAAATTTCACAATTTCATGGGATGAACACGTTCCGATGCATTTACTTGATTACTCAATGGACCTATACCTACTACAAACTGAAATCTTATTTTTTCAAGTTTTCCTATCGACCCCTGTCGACGGAACCCTTTGACGTATTAAAATATCGTGTACTGCACCTATGTAGATGAGTTGATTCATTTTGTTCGGAACTCGATTTATAACATGAAGTGCGAGGGGTTCGGACGCTGAAGCCTTAGCGCCGCGCGTACTCGGTTCACTTGTCGATCGCTGAGCGCTGACTCAGCAATGAACTTACTGTAATAATACATCGATAGTTTTGAGCATTAGTAGTAGCTTACTTGAACTTGGATGAGACTGGTCTACGGGTTCAAACACTGTACATCAGAATTCAGAAATAAATTAGCTAACTTTCATATATAAATAAACGCGTATATATACATAAATAAGCGTCGTTCACTAAATCGACACCTCCTACGTAGAGTATCGTAATCAACAAATTTCGATTTTTTACTTATCTTTATTTTCATAATTCTACATATGCATATTTAGAAGTATGAAAATAAAGAAAAGTAAAAAATCGAAATTTGTTGATTACGATACTCTACGTAGGAGGTGTCGAAATATGAACTAAGTAAATATCTAATGTCTATAAAAAATATAAAAAATGTTTATTACTAAAATAAGAGGTACAGTAAATCTCCTTAAAAATAGATTTTTTCTTCTGTAATTTGCACTTAAGTGTCAAAGGAGTGCTTTCGCATTCGTACTAGGATGACCCTGTATCACGAATGCCATCAAATGTCTACACTCTTTGGGTAGTATTTACCTCGCGAAATATGAAATATAGATATTTAAAAGGGCTTGTATTGTAGATGTCCGTTGGAAGAAGCAAGTAACGTCTCAGCGAAGTAAATTGTTTCGCATATAACGCACTTTGACACATTGCTGCGTTGCGTGAGGCAATTCCTTCACCCGATAAAGAATTACAGTTGTGATTTGAATTGACGGACAATTTGAGTTGATAGTCAATGTGCTAAGCAATAATGATCGCTGAACGTATTCGTAGGTGATGTGTGAAGCCTGTGCTTGCCCGGCGGCGGTGCGTCGTGCGTCGTGCGTCGTGTGGCCGCGCGCGCTGCGTTTAGCATCGTTGCTACGTGGAAGCTGCTCTTTGTCATCCGGCTATTTAAAACCGCCGACATATATTTTAAGGCTGTCAATGATGAAGTTTCCGCCGTCCAGTTGTCGGCGAGAGCGACTGTTCGCATGAAATATTGTGATAATTCACACATTGAGGGTCGAGCTATTTCGAATGTCATTTATCTTTTTTCAACATAAAATTCTTCGGTATGTATATAAAAACTAGACTTTGAAGTAATGTTGATGACAAAACCAATAACTATCTACCTATCTATACTGTGGCATCCGTATATTGAATTACGGATAACCGTTTATTCGTAGTTGAACAGTTCACGTCGTGTCTAATCGTGATTGTTCGTGAACATGAGTTCATCACTGTGACGTGTGAAGTTTAAACTGCGGAAGTGATTCAATAGAATACGTGTGCGCATGGCTGCGGTGATCCCTGCAACTACATGCACTTTTAATTTATTATTTGTACGGAGTCGCTCGTTAGCGGCATCCTGTTTATACTGCACGCGGCCGCGCCCGCGCCGTTCGTAAACTAACCGAGCTGACAGACCCGCGCGTGACGTCACTCGCGCACTGAGCGTTATGTGCGTGCTCCCGAGACCTCAACACAAGCGATGTTGTGCGATACATCAGCGACAAGTGCTCAGTACGTAATAAATTCGTCCATTAGCGGCTGCACAGAGACGTGACGCGTGCCGCGTGAGCGATGCGCCATGATGGACGAGCGCGCCACGCGGCCCACGCTGGGCGCAGTGCGGCCGTGGCGGTGGCGTGGCGCGTGGCCTCGAGCACTCCGCCTCAGCCGTTAATTACTCTCGTCGAAGTAATCTCTCACACGGAGCCTTATCCTTCGCTAAACCATTTGGACTGTATTTGGATTCAATACTACATACATAACACTCGCGGCGCCTCTTATGTTCGCAAGTTCCCTTCCTTAATCGAAATGTCAGATAGATTTATTCGGAAAATAAGAAGCGATCAGCGACGTGAGAGCACTGGGAGCCGTACGTTCCTATACAACAAACGAAGATTAGGGCGGGCGGCTAACGACGGTGACGTTAAACTCATACCACGTGGAATATCAGAGACAACAACTGTGACATTCTGGAACCCACGGTGTTCCACTCACAAGGGGTAAGGTTTTGTGAGTCAAATTGTCATGAATAATGTCAAAACGAATTGACTAAATTGTTGTGGACAGATGGCTGGATTGCGTGTTTAGAAAAGAAAGCCTACCAAGTTGTACATTACGCTAGTGTTCACATGAACAGACATTTTCTTACTAAAAGAAAGCAAGAAATCGTCGACGGAGCTCGTCCCAGTTGTTCTCAAAAATTAAAAGAAAGCACGTACGAATCCCGAGCTGAGCAAAATGTGTTACGATAACGCCAATTGACTACGGGACGGGTCGATAGCTAGAGTGAGACAGTGGAGCACTGAGCTGCTGCAGCATAAGCGCGGTGAGCACGGCGAGCACAGAGAGCACGGTGAGCGCAGTGGGCAGGCCGAGAGCTCGGCGGCAAAAAGCACCGAGTGGGAGTGTGGTCCGTCACGCGGCCCGTACAACATTATTAACGTAATGAGTCGCGACTGCCTGACTCTCTGCGCTTGTTATTTTTGCGTTTACTGCGAGTAGGTCGCCCAATAGTCTCCTGATCCCCAAACATCCCGCTCAGCAGGTGAACGACCTTCTGTGATGAGCATCGTCTTATTGTAACGAGTGTGTATATAGGTCGCGTGTGGCCCGCCACGGACCCGCGCCGCCCCAGGGCCCCGGGGCCCCAGGGGCGGCGGGGGGCGGCGGAGGCTCCTAAAACGTGCCAGATTCAAGCCATTACCAATCGAATTCTACATGGAAATTGCTAGTCACCCATTTGATGGCAAAATTTGTAAAAGTTGTACAACTAACTTCAGAAAGTAAGGGTTTTATTGCGATCTCCTATCCTATTTCACATCAAATGTGTATGAAAGCGCTCAGTTTCAATCTAAAAAAAAAACGGATTGTATTTATTTAATACGTGATTGTTAGTTCTGCAACTTGTGATAGTCGTAGTGGCCGGAGCAGGCTTTGTGGTGGAGGTTATTTCACACTCCGTTTACGACAAAGTCGCGGCCCAGCCTGGCGTGCGCTCGCCACTAAGAGCGCGCACACACGCCGCACATGGCGCGCGCCACACGATTCCGCACATCGGAACTGCAGAAGTATCATGTAAACATTCTTTTATATTTAGTTACACACAAACGAAAGCATTTCGTAAAAGTGAATACCTACTTTTAAGTGTTTACAAGTTGATTGCTCATCATCGTTAAGAAAATGATTGGTCAAAAGTGGTTCAATGCAGAACTGGAAATGCGTGGAGTCAGCGGAAATGTGTGTGGGAGCGCTCGACAGTGAGTGTCATAATGTTTCGGTTAACAGGACAGTAACTGCTGGGCCGGGCGGCCGGGGCCATTACAGCGGCCGGCGCTCAACGAATCGTCGACTTAATTGTATTAGGAGAAGGCTTAGCTCGGGCCGCCGCGCCGCTGTATCGCGAGGCTCTAGGCCCGCTCCCCACTGCCCCCCACTGCCTCATATTATGCTAATGCCTGATTTAAATATTCGTGTGTAGGTAAATGGCTGGTTTTATTGTCTTTTCTATTCTGTATTTGGCAATATGTCTGGGGGCTGTTGGCAAGGAGAGCCGGGCGTCGCGGCGTGTCGCTCAGATACGCCGCGTGTACCGGGTGCACCTACGGGGTTGTTTCACAAATATTACGCGTAAACTTGGTTGCGGTACGGAAGCATGGTCGTTCGGCTTGTTCATACGCCATGTTAGGAAAACTGCGTCTTAAATTTTCACATTTTCCGCGAGTCCCCGAGACGGTGCGCGGCGGCTCTGACGCCGGTAATTACGAGTGTATTCTATACCGGGCCGGGGTGAGAACCGATTGACGACGCGTTGCGGGTGTCGGTGGGACGCGGGCAGGCCACCGGGGGGAGGAAGCGGGACGTCGCCACAGACCGAGATACGCGAAATGAGAGAACTGATAATGAAACTTGAACGGAATTATTTAGCATAAGTTACTATAGAGACATACATACATACCTAGTTACACTACTTAAGTACCTGCTGCTCATGCCGCCAAAGATTAATGAGAAAGCTTCAGAGCTATATCTGGTGCGACTGTAAAATGTCGTAAGTAGTTGAATAATGAATGGGAAACATATCTGATAATGATGATCGAAAATGGACATTTATGAAGTCCTTGCTCTGTTGCAATTGCAACTTGCGAAGTTATGGAGTTGAATTTTCTAACAAATCACTGAAAGCAAACGTTTTATATAATTATATTGTCACTTGTAGGTAATCTATAAATAGGTACTAACCTACATAATATATCCATATCTATACTAATATTATAAAGCTGAAGAGTTTGTTTGGTTGAACGCGCTAATCTCAGGAACTGCTGGTCCGAATTGAAAAATTGTTGTGCTGGGCCTATTTATTGAGGAAGGCTATAGGCTATATAACATCACGCTACGGTCAAAAGGATCGGAGCAGAATGAAAAATTTACGAAAACTGGCACGCAAATGGATGCGACGGGAAGGGTCACGAGAGCAAAAGTTTGACGCGGCCGAAGTCGCGGGCAGAAGCTATGTAATAAAAACGTAGTGGAGTCAAATTGTACATTTAATATTTTTGAACAGTAACTGCGACGAGATCTGAGTTAGATGTTTTTTCTGTTTGTTTGAATGTATGTTCCAGCATCTGGCATTTTCTAAAGAATATACTCAGTTAAAATACAGCATAGATATTCCCTACAAGTCTGGTCACTCGGTAGGGGAAAGTTATCACGCTAAAAAACATGATCGTTTTTTAACCGACTTCAAAAAAGGAGGAGGTTCCTCAATTCGACCGGATATATATATATATATATATATTTATGTGTATTCGCGGATAACTTCGTCGTTTATGAAGCGATGTTGATGATTATTTTTTTGTTGGAAAGGAGATATCCCGAGAGTCATACCATGATAAGTAAACCAGGATCTGATCATGGCATCCCAGATAAATCGATGAGAGCCTTCGAAAATCGTAGTGGCGACTACAGCGTTTATTATTTTTTTCATTAATTATCTTATAGCACTACTATTTAATGAAGGTCTGAAGTTGCTCTGATGATGAAGCCGAAAGACAGTCGAGGGAACTCCTCAACGACTTACAGCAATTACTCGGTGTTTGGACTTAATAATGAATTTGTATTGATGAGAACTTTGCACCCATGTATATAGCGTGGGGATACCATAACTAAAAAGTAAAAAAAAGTCGTTTTTTTTTTGTAAAAAAGTTTTTTTTCCATATTTTACTGCAAACTGTACAAAAAGAGTCAACAAACGAGCCAACAAAAAAAAAATATATATATATATAAATCAGGTAGTGATATATTTAAGCTTTTAAATGATTACTATCACGCTATACCTATATGGAGATATTCAATCAGTCATGATATGGGGTGGAATTATGAGACAGGGCAGGCAGGGTAGGAACAGTAACCGTTATACCTACAGGAAAACGACCTAGGCGCCTAGAATTTAATTTATTCTCAAAAATTTGAGTACCACTTCGTCGCATTAGCATATAAGCTGTGGTAGGCGACCCCGGGTGGCGCTTCCCACCAGGCTACCTAGTTCGGAACATTCTTTCTTTTGTATGGAGGAGTGGTACCTGCACCATCTAAGCGACACATTATTGTTTTCCGACGTGCGCAGCATGACTGCATAATATGAAAGTCTAAACGGCACTTAAAGTATAAAACTTGTATATTATTTTGGTTGAATAGCTTATATGCAGGCAGGGCAGGGGGGTGACATACGTTACTTACTGTCCCAGTAGCACGCATCCCTGGGTTAAGGTCTACCACAAATGTTATTTTAGGTAATCTATATTATTACTAAGTATATGAAGCAAAAACTTTGTACGAAAATTACGCGGACGGTATGTGTATACGCGTACGGTATGTGTATACGCGTACGGTATATGTATACGCGGATGGTATGTATATACGCGTACGGTATGTGCATACGCGGACGGTATGTGTATACGCGGACGGTATGTGTATACGCGGACGGTATGTGTATACGCGGACGGTATGTGTATACGCGGACGGTATGTGTATACGCGGACGGTATGTGTATACGCGGACGTTATGTGTATACGCGGACGGTATAAGTATACGCGGACGGTATGTGTATACACTTACGGTATGTGTATACGCGGACGGTATGTGTATACGCTTACGGTATACAATTTGGCACAGTTAAAGTTTATATGGAGAAGGAGTGCAGAAACCTAATATTAGTATTATATACTAATATCGACCACCGCGCGATCAGTGTTTATGATGAATGATCAGGTGATCAATTAATTAATGAAATATTCGTTTTGTTTTCAGGTGAGCATCATCCATTAAGTGAATATAAATGGCCGCGTCAAGGTAAGCCGGTGCCGGTGCCGACGTCACGTCGCACTCGGAGCGGGTGAGCAGAACTGTCGCACACACGTGACCGCGAATAATCTCGTCACCCATTCACACTCACTTAGTCCACGTCCAAACGGACGAACAAAAGCCGAGCGATTCTCTCACGCTCTGGATGTTTAACTGTGCACCGCGATTGAGTCTCAGCGCGTCCAACAAACATTGTGTTCGATATTCAAGTGTCGACGCCGCGCTGCGCAGTACGTTGAACATACATTGCGCGATTTTCTTACGTCTTTGAGAACGTAGGCATACGTTAACATTTTGCAACATTGTTCCATAGAATCTTATACGTTATTTTGTCGTTCGATACATAAAACAGTTATAAAACGACTGTTCTGTTGGTTTGGTTTCCAAATGTCAATTTATAGGAGAAGAATTTCAGAAACGTCTACCTACCTAACCTACTTAGCTTATTGTCGTGATAATAGTGATAATAATGACGAATTTGTTAACAAACGATTGCCTGAAAACATTGACAATGGCCAATTAATCAATTGTTTCATAAATAAGAGGAGATAACGACTGAGCGTCGATTGTTCAGTTTGCGTGTGGCTATGTGAGACGCTCCGTGTGTCCGTGTTACCCCGTGTAAACCCGTGGTAAAACCTGATAAACTATATCAGGTTTTACCACGGGTTTTACGTGCATTACTTTGGTACACGACCTATCCCAAGGGATTGCAATCGATTCCTATGCACGCAAAAAATTAGTTTCCTTTACAGTAAAGAACATTAAGTTAAACTGTGATACAAATGTTATATTAAAACGGGTTATTAGACTAACAAATAGAAAAGAAGTAACAGTAGATTATTTATTAACTACCGCACAATAAGTACTGTGAAAAAGAATCGTCCTTTCGGCATGTTAGTCGGGCGTCGCTCTTCAGACGTACGAGCTACGAGCATACAGTAGGTAGGTGCCGACGATACGAGTCGTGTCAGCAGTTATGACGTCGCGCGTCGGTGGGTGCCGACGAGGAGAACGATACGAGTCGTGTCAGCAGTTAGTATGTCGCGCATCGGTGGGTGCCGACGAGAAGAACGATACGAGCCGTGTCAGCAGTTAGTACGTCGCGCGTCGGTGGGTGCCGACGAGAAGAACGATACGAGTCGTGTCAGCAGTTAGTACGTCGCGCGTCGGTGGGTGCCGACGAGGAGAACGATACGAGTCGTGTTAGCAGTTAGTACGTCGCGCGTCGGTGGGTGCCGACGAGGAGAACGGCAGTTTCTACGTCTGGTCTTCGAACACACGACAGCAGCACCACTTCGTCGTAGGTCTAGGGTTAACCGCGTCGTTCGTAACCCGTTGGAAGGCGAAATTTGGCTTGCATAAACGGTTGACGTCTAAAGACAAATGAACAGGACGTTCAGACCAAGGATTTAAGCAGAATCTTTGATATAGCTAGTGAGAATCAAAAGTAGATCAAATTAAAGCGATAAAGTGAAAAAACTGACGTAATACATACAAATTTTCTTGGAAGAAAATACACTTATTTTAGTCCTCTAAAAGGGAGAGAGCTTTCTAGGATATAGGTATTGTAAGATTTTACGGATAACAATAAACAAAAATGGGGTAGGTGTAGCAGATCCGAAATAAAATCCTACCACCATGCATGGCTTCAATCTGCAGTCTGGCAGTATGTCAAACAAATATTCGACATTTGTTTTTTTACAGAATCGACGTTTAAAATTGAACGAAAAAATTCAGACGAGGGTTACTGAAAAAGGTTGTTATAGAAATAGGTTCGGTTCAACCCGTAGCGGATTAACGCTACACTACGATCATTAAGAAAATTGTAGTTGCATCCACTATTAGCTCAATACGGCGTGGCAGGGACCTCGCCGTACAGATTGAAACCATTATTTCAGCACATGAGTAAGTTTTCGTCGGTTATTAAAAGAAAATCAGCTGTTTCATAGAAAAGTGCAATTCCTGCGCGGTCGAAATTCACCTGGGTCGTTCTACTCTTTTACCGACAACGGTCTGTCCTTCGTCTTGATATGGCATCTCGTTAGAGTTTTACGGTTTTTTAATTTGGTTCAAATAAACGTCCGTATTTTTCTAATCTATTAATATTATGTCAATTTTATTTTCTCTACCCAGCATATTTAATACGTCTTTTACCCGTAGAATGCCGTGACAGAATGGTTTTTTTTTTGTTTTTGGATGGGAAGTCATCAAATGACTTCTCCCGCTCTGGGCGGAGCGGGAGGGCGTGTCAGACTTTTACTGACTAAAACCCACCCGTGTTCCTTCACTCGCCCATGTGCCAGGGCCACGGTATCTCTTTCGAACAATCACGCGACCCCAGCCAGGGTGACAGAGTGGTAAGCCGAAATGTGGTCTCCACAGAAAAAGGCCTAAAATTAAAAAGAGAAAAAAAAACATTAAAAGAAAAATACTAGCCGGAAAGAAATTTTTAATAAGTCCTAATGAAAACACAGATGCATTTTTTTTTATCCCACACAGAAACCACAATATGGATAGTTAAAAACCAAAAAAACAGAAAAACTTCGTTTCACTGTCGGTAAAAAAGAACAACGATCCACCTACGACACTGCATTATTGTATTTAATAACCGAGGAGAAGTTTCAACCACTCGTTATTCAGAATGATGTACTGAAACAAAGGTAACATGTTGTGCGTCGATGTCATGCCACCCTGTGTAAGTAGCCAACGTATATTTTGTTGGGAATTCCGTAAATATAGATATCAAAATCATCGAAATAAAATGATAAATAATAAGCAGTTATTGGAAAGACGTTGAGGAAGTACAGTAGAGTCCGTTTAGTACGACTTCGCATGTAACGACCAACCGTTTTTAGCGACGTAAGTATAGGCGCGTGTTTGGTTTTAATATAAGCCACTATGAAAGTACATCCGTTTATTACGACTCCGCTTACAGCGACCGACCGCTTTTAACGACGGAATTTCACACAAAATTGTCCGGTTACAACGACGACGAGCGTTGACGTGTTTACAAATAAATCGTAGGTAAGAAACTATCTCCGCCCCGCGCTTCCCCCTTGCCTGCACGTCGCTGATTCAAATGCGACTGTTTAGTTTACGGCGTTAATTTGCGGGTGATGCGTGATTTCGCGTACAAGAATGGTTTCTACAAAACGAAAAAGATTCTCTGTTGAAGAAAAAAGTGTCATTATTATTATAGATTATATGTACATTATGGGAAATAAATTAATATTTTGATTCAATTTTATTTTTTCTCTTGGTCACGTAAATATGATTAAATACATAATGTATGTATGTGTATATATGAATGTGATTTGAATAAAAATCAAAAATTGTCTTTTCGTTTAGTACGACGTCCGGTTAGTACGACGTAATATCACCGGTCCCTTCACCGTCGTTATAACCGGATTCTACTGTAAATAAAATATACATTTAATTGTCTTCAATTTAATTATCTCTAAAAGTTGACATCGTCCGGCTGATGACATCTTGTTGAGCAGAATGACGCGAGCACGGAATGTATGCACTACTATCTAGATGATCGCTTCATATCGCGCTATTTAGCTATCTGCTGCCGGATCATCTGCCACCATCAAGGAAGTTCCATATTCAGCCTATAACGTTCCCACAGCTGGGACACAGGCCTCCTCTCTGTGGGAGATAGTGAGTCCTAATCCACCACGTGGGCCAGTGCTAGTTGGTCAAAGACGTTCAAGATTCAATGCTCATCGCAATAACTTATGTCTGAATGCTAGACATGTGGCTGTCTTACTGATTATAACACACTATTAATAAACCTAAAGCGTCCAATGTGAAATGTGTGATGCGCTAAAGACGTCAGCTCACTATCTCTGAAGAATAACATTTACTTACCTATGAGAGAAGACACGTCATTCTTGTGTGTCTTGTTTTGATTTGATGAGTTCATGCTTCAGTAGGAGCTGTGGCCGGCCCCGACGAGGCTGTGTTCATTATATCGACGAGTACGCGCTATTCACCATCCATCATCGTCATTCATCTCACTCGTCCAATGCGCTACTCACACACACACAGAGGGCGTAAACTACCCGGAGAGAAAACCGCGAACATATGTACAATAAATATATGTGTTTCTACTTTTATTATTAATTTGATCTGCTACGTTTTGTTCTAGATTATTTGTGTTGCCTTCTCACACAGTCTAACACGGCATCATTCCGCATACATGCACCGGGGCCGTTCCATTCAGGTCAACTTGTCAGTCTGCTACCTGCAGTAGTGAATTAAACTAATAATTAATAAATGAAAACATACTCGCGGATTGTTTTCTCTTTTTCATCGGTTTATTTTCGTTCGTTCTGTCTTTAAGTTTATCATAAATAATATGGACCAGTATTGGTTCACTTAGGTCGGTCGGCCACTCAATTATTGAGGAGTGCTTTTTACTGAAAATTTCAAGCGTGTGCCGACTTATGGTGCGGAAGAACAAAGTTTTATTTTAACTGGCAGACAACTACGAAATCTCGATAAAAGCCATCAAATATATTAAATAATTCAGTTCCCGCTTTAGCGTTCTATTCTGGTTTTCGTAACGAAGTAAATTTAGTAGGCTGTTAGAATTAACAGATACAAAAACCACCAACCTACCAACCACCAACCACGTGCACCAAAAACGTGCAACGATAAACCGGATCACTAATGTGTTTGAATAAATAACCAAATTTCGATTTCTGTTACTTGACGCACTCCTAACAGGACGTGATAGTGTGCTGTGTGTTAATTAAGTACCCTACAAAGCCTACGCGAAAAATAATGGACTCCCAGAAACCCCAATTTTCATGTCTTTTAGAAAAATTCTCAGAATTCGTTCTATTTTCTCTAAACTCTAACATTGAATGACCCTCATTGCTATTCCATTAGATACGTTATGCTTTATTACACCTTTCGATGGAATATGTTTTTTTAAACAAACCGTTAAACGTTAGAGGTAGAAGTTTACTAATCATTTTCAAAATCATCTACTTTCATGAAGTTTGACAAAAGTTAACATCAAAAGATGTATAAAAGTAGCAGGTACACTTTGAATAGCGACTGAGGCAATTCAGTTAGATAGTTTAGAGAAACAAGATATAATTTTGTGATGAAGTCTGGGCAATTTCTATATTAAACAAAAACATTTTCACCTAGCCTTTATGGGGTGTTTAATTGTTGCAAAACGGTCACACTATGACGCTCTAGAAATGCTGAATTTTAACCTATTTTACAAATGAGTTCAGAAAGATAATACCAAGCAGTATTTTATTCAAGAATTGAATTTGATTGATTAAGAAGATACTTCAAAAATTCTTACCTACATACAAATGCTCAGGGTGTTGCGTATTTTATAAAAACTTTTCACGATGTCTACATAATGTTGTTAAAAAGTATAAGTGGAGCAATGGAGTTTGTAACAGTGAAGTGAAACAGTGGGTTACAATTCGTCCGTGTTAAAATGTTCACTGTGATAATTGCATAGAAACCTCTGCGAAAAGTGTTCCGTGAAATAAAAAACCAAAGTCATCTGAAAAATCCTTCATATGTTACCCTACTGACTACTCCATAACCTCTGAGAGATTATTACACTTTTAAGACATACATATTGTTCACAAAGCCACAGGGTGCTAGCTCGCTATAGTAGGCTGAAGGTGTGCAATGAAATCTAAAAAGTCTGGACTGACCTGGCCATCGTTCAAAACATGATCTTGACTGGCAGACTAACTCTCAGGACTCGCTTCTATTAAAAACACAAGAATTATAGAATATTTAATGCTACAGAAGCGCACTAAGGAAGGATTGTTCAAGACTTGAGTGGGTTATATAATGGGGGAGGGGAGGGAGGGGTTGAAGTTTTGTATAAGAAGCAGCGCAGTGGCCAGTGTGATTACTTAATGGAACTTTTACTTGAGAAATTTATCTTCGAATACAGTTTTAATTAAAGGATTTCTCATTCCTGCAACTATGCAAAGACTGGTTGGCACTGCTACGACAGTGCGGACTCCTATATGGGCTGCCAGCGTCCCTCACACTCACCTGGACTCAACCTTCTTTACGGAGCCAGTCGCACGCAGCCGAGTACACAGTACTAGAACTATTCAAAAGATACGAGCATCTCCTTATACGCAGTCGTTCATTATACTGACGCGTCCTCAGCTGCCGTACTTATAGTAACAATACAGACAAGTTCACCATATACACACGTACTGTCAGCATCAAAATTGCATACATTTATCAATCGATAACAATTCATGCCTACAATTTGTGTTCCATTATATTGCATCTCAATGTACTAACAATTATGTTCCCAATGTGTGGTCTGTTTTGTGGCTAATCGTAATATAATACTTAAATATCATATGTAAAGCAATAATTGTAGACAATTAAATGAAATCAGGAATCCCTTTGATGCGGACTGTACGCGATTCAACGCGCAATCGCTAATACATTATGCTATCGGAATAAAAATATAATGTTTCGCAGTTTAGATTTGTGTGACACAGTCAAACTGCCGTTATCTATACGATATGAGAACAAAATTATATGTAGTTAGTTATCTTTAGTGAGTCATTTTACTTATGTTTGATCCAGAGTTAGTAACATCAGTTAGATTTTATCTGGTGATTGTGTTGCACGCCGCCGCGCCGGTCTGACTGGGTACATTTTTTTGTTTGTATTTTATGGTTCAGGGTCAATGTCAATTGCCTACATACGAGTACATTTTAATATCTTTTACATTAAAAAAATGTTTCGTAATTTAAATAAATTCTAATGTTTAATAACAAAATCTTAATGTAATGATGACCCATGATTTTAAATATTAATAACTAAATTTTAATGTACTGTTGACCCATAATTTTAAAACCATATTTGTACGCCGCAAACGGCAGAATATTTTGAACGTAATAATCCACATTACAACTTTGTACAATATTCTGACAAATAAATGCTTTCTTTCTTTCAAAAGAGTTATGTGTTTTTTTATTGTTTTTTTATATCATTTGTTTTCGATGTGGAGACCCAACACGTGGGTAAAGTATTGCCTGCTAATATAATTTCACCTGTATATGCCGCTATATTTTTCTTATATTCTCACTGATCGGTGTTGCTAGCTAGTAAGCCCTCGTGTTTTGGTTCATAGTATTCATTTGCATAATGATCCACTGCTGCGACACAGAGATAGACCTCGTCTCGGTGAGAAACATTAGCCTTCATTACATCATGCAAATGAACTAACCTGTCTGGTGAAGTTAGTAGTAC
Organism: Aporophyla nigra; assembly: GCA_947507805.1. Classification (NCBI taxonomy): domain Eukaryota; kingdom Metazoa; phylum Arthropoda; class Insecta; order Lepidoptera; family Noctuidae; genus Aporophyla; species Aporophyla nigra. Next base: position 911,821 of record OX382291.1, on the reverse strand, counting down.
TGTGCCAGGCGGTACATCGCACAAACTGTCAGTTGATCTGATCTCATATCGGCTCCGCATCGTTTAAAACTGCGCTGCTCGGGATCACGAACAGATAATGTAATCCTGTGTCGACACATTAATTAGCAATCGACACCTATATAGATATCCGAGATACCCAAACATGATGATAATTTAAAAAGCTATTGTAAAGAGCATATACATAATAGGTATAATTATATTTTTCAAATTGACTTCATTACAGTAAGGTAATGAAATTTTGATCGTACTCATATACATCTATATCGACTGAGTGTTTTATCACTGACTGACGGACAACGCAAAGCCATTGGAGCTTAATTTGCTCGTCTCGAAGTAAAACCAAGGTTACCGACATAGCCCGAAGAATTGCCAAACTTAAGCGGCAGTGGGCAGGGCACATTGCTTGCAGAACAGATGGCCGATGGGGTCGGAAGGTTCTGGAGAGGCGACCGCGTACTGGAAGACGTAGCGTTGGAAAGCCCCCCACAAGATGGATCGATGACCTGGTGAAGGCCGCAGGAATACGTTGGATGCGAGAAGCACAGAACAGGTCGAAGTGGCGGTGCTTGGGGGAGGCCTATGTCCAGCAGTGGACGTCTTTCGGCTGAATGATGATGATGATGAAGCAAAACGGAATCCCAGCGGCAAGCGGCTCAAATGAACAGTTGCTATGTGAAGTTATGAACGGCGTCGGTGGTCGCAAGTAATGATCATGTCTGTAAGTTGAGCGCGTGAGTCGAGACGTACATACTGAGCGCGGTGACTCACGTCAACGTCAGAATGTCTGTACACGCGGGCGCAGCGCGAGGCGAGGCGGTAATGTTCCGGCGGCGCGCGGCGCGGGCGCGTGGCGTGTACGTGAACTTGCAGGTAGCAGCTATCGTTACATTCAATCTGATCGCCGGTATCCAGGCAGCTGAGCCACACACTACACTAGGTATTGATTCGTTTCGCGAACAAAGCACGCCGACAGCCTTGCAACCGTTTGTATAAGCGTACCATAGGAAGCACTAATTACTATTTTTAGTTATTGTTCGTTATTATGACTCTGTTTGACCATGAGACCCGGTTTGATCTATGAGACCCGGTTTGTTCCATGAATGCGATGTAGATATAAAAACTTTTCCAATTTCCATGCAGGAAAAATAATCCTCGGTAGATTTTAGGTGACAAATATTGAAAAGCAGGAAGCCACTACATGCCAGCTATATGGATTTTTAAATGGGATTTCCACGAATGCTGGCACACGTACAGCGTGCTTCGATATCACAAAATGTTATTACCATTGTTACAAATATGCAATTGTAAAATACATTTTATCAGTTTTGCCAGATATCAGTGGAATTAAAATGCGAAATGAGCGAAACTCGCTACGTTTGTAGAGGTTCCATAGCTTCCATAGCATTATGAGAGGTGATGTGCAGCACGCCAGCACTGCTCACCTAAATGTACTTTATTACATACCTCTACTTACTTGTCCATGTGTACAGCAACATTATTTTGTAGTAACTAGCCAAGTTTACTAACTAATATTATCTTTACGAGGCAAATTCTAAAAATAAAATGTTGACTCGCGTATTATTAGAATTTGGTATTAAGGTGGAGGTTTAGTGAGCACGCACGTGGTGGGACTGCCCCCCCCCCCCCCCCCCCGTCTCCCCACTTGCCTCCCGGGCGCACCAGTGTGTATGTCCCGTGCACACTATACAGTTATGTGGGAGGTGTTTCCCCCGACGTGTGCGGTGCATGTGCGTGTAGCGCGTGCGCCGGTCACGGGATTCGCTCGCGTCTCTTCGGTATTTATAGTTGAGTTCGGCCAGCCATTGATCGGCGGCCGCTGAAGTCGCCGCTCTAAGACCAGCATTGGACAACCGCCATCACTTCCACCACCGCGGCGATGTAACGCGCAAGAATTTACGTCGTCTTCAGACACGCACGCCTGCTCAGCTTTCATTGACATTCAATACAATGCGCCACGTCCCGTCACTGGCTCGCGGTGCTGCGTGTCCGCTGCCGACAGTGGCTACAGCACACATGGGCGCGAGGGACGCGGAGGGACGCGGAGAGACGCGGACAGCTTAGTTTAAATCGTCTTTAGCCACATTGTCCTTATCGCGTCGTTAGTACGATCAATGTAATGACAGTTTTACAACCGCTAACGTCAGGAAGAATACATTTATGTGGGTTCGTCCGCCGCTCTATTTGTGAATGCCACTCTAGATACGATTCCGCTGAGCGCCGAATGCCGAAGGCCGAGCCCCGAAGAAAAATAGGCCGGTACACGACAATCATCCAGACGGGCCGTTCTCCACGTAGTTTTTATGTGGCATGTTGGCGGCGCGCCAGCCATGTCTCAACTGATTGATTTTACTAAGATGTATCACCAATCGCATTATTGCACGGTGGGTTTATAATCCACACGTACTACGCACCGCTCCAGGCTCGTCCGCACCGCGCAGCATCTCGCTCGCCGCATCTCATCACTTGTCCTGTGATAATTACAACTTTCAGAGATAACGTACATCTGGCTGATGATTACCGCTGATATTGAGTCTGGGAAAGTAATTCTGAACGTTTTATTTTCATCAGCACTGTGACAAAATTTAATAAATTATATTATTACTTACACTTAAAGAATTATAGTTCTGACTTTAAACTGAAATAATTCTCTAATCATCATACAGGATTGGAGAACCCAAACTTTTTGGATTTGATTCTTGGATAAATGAGTAGTACCTACTTATTGTCGAAAAGAAGAACACTTTTAGTTTTCCCAAAAATTGGCTCAAGGTTTCTTGGCTTCTGGGCACAATCATTTTAATCAACCTCTTGGTATTTATTTTCTATTACCTACTTTCTCAAGTTCAAGTCTCAAATAAAATATTCATCCTGTTCCTAATAACTCATCCCAGCCCTGTTCGGAGAGATCCGGCTCTAATCTAGACACACATCTACCACAGTACTACGAGTAGCAGAAGGAACTTGAGAATCTATTGCTACTTCTCTTTGAGAAATTCGTCTGGTCGACAAGGTAAGCGCCGCATTATGTTGTGGAACCGTCGGAATGAAAAGTACTGCCATTGTGATTTACGGACACAAAAAAACACAAACGCCCTCTGTTTTTAGGGTTCCGTTGCCAAATGGCAAAAAACGGAACCCTTATAGATTCGCCATGTCTGTCTGTCTGTCTGTCCGAGTATGTCGCAGCCACTTTTCTCCGAAACTATAAGAGCTGTGCTATTGAAACTTGGTAAGTAGATGTATTCAGTGAACCGCATTAAGATTTTCACACAAAAATAGAAAAAAAACAATAATATTTGGGGTTCCCCATACATAGAACTGAAACTCAAAATTTTTTTTTTCATCAAACCCTTACGTGTGGGGTATCTATAGATAGGTCTTCAAAAATGATATTGAGGTTTCTAATATCATTTTTTTTTAAAACAATAATATTTGGGGTTCCCCATACATAGAACTGAAACACAAAAAAAAAATTTCATCAAACCCTTACGTGTGGGGTATCTATGGATAGGTCTTCAAAAATGAAATTGAGGTTTATAATATCATTTTTTTCTAAACTGAATAGTTTGCGCGAGAGACACTTCCAAAGTGGTAAAATGTGTGTCCCCCCCCCCGTAACTTCTAAAATAAGGGAATGATAAAACTAAAAAAAATATATGATGTACATTACCATGAAAACTACCAACGAAAATTGGTTTGAACGAGATCTAGTTAGTAGTTTTTTTTTAATACGTCATAAATCGTAAACCACAATTTACCTTTCATTCAGTCAACACAAATATAAAAATTAAAAAAAAAAAAAACATTTCATTTCATAAACGATGATGACGAATGATGATGATGATGACCTGCAGGTTTGTACGGAACCCTCGGTGCGCGAGTCCGACTCGCACTTGGCCGGTTTTTTTTATGATTGCATCGCAAGGCGACGAGCGGTGCTGTGCAAGCCAGAGGTCAGCTGTAATGAAGATGGCTCCCGTGTTATCTCCAATTGACTCTGCATTGACGATGACCTGGAGGAAAGACACGCTATGTTCCACTTTTTTTTTTGCCATTGCTCACCGCCTGCAAGCTCGCGCCTACGGTGGCCGGGAGTCACCTATCGACTCCCGACGCCCGGGGCGTCTCCTCCTGCGGCGGCTAGGAACACGAGGGCGCAGAGACTGCCACTCCCTAACGCGCCCCGCCTCCTCCTTCGCGAGCATTACTGCTTCGCAGAAGGAGGTGACGGCTTCCCATGCCCTCTCGCTCCGTACCATGGCTCGCACCAGGGCCGGACGCGAGAGGTCGCCGCCGCCGATCGCCTCCACGAGGACACGGCGGTGCTCCGCCCAGGCAGGGCATACTTCCACCGTATGCTCCACCGTGTCCTCTAGCTATGTTCCACTTCACATGGTTCTTGTGAAACGTATTATGTAGGTACCTACTTTAAGATTTTACTTTTGTCTATCAGTCAGTGGTCACCACAATATGCCAGATAATGAGGCCACACATACTAGCGTTTTTGTGTCTTCATTTGTGATCTAAATGTGGGTAACAACCTTCACATATACATATTCTATTCTATTTTCATATTTTATTTTCTATTGAATGCATAAGTACGTTTTACTGGAAACAAGACACAACCAGCCTTCCGTGGTTTAATTCGAATGCTATCCCATCGCCTTCGAACCTCTAAATTTCGTCCTTGTTGATGAAACACTTTTGGCAAATACTTTCGCTGATGTCCGTCTTGCGGTAATCCAAGAATTTAACCCTATTAATCATTACCTCAGAGTTCTGAAAACCAATAATGTAGAACTTTAAATTCAATTTAAACCGAAATCACTCATTAAAAATAAGACCAATTACATCGGTCGGCATGCATAATTAAATACTTGGGAGCAATTCGATACATTAATTAATAGTTTTCGTAGATTAGTAAAGTGGGTCGCAGTAATCAACGCGCAAAAACGTAGCGAAATACAATGAAGTCGGTCAATAAATTATAGATTTATCTAACCTTTACTTATTTTGACTAATAAAACATGTAACATCAATCGCCTACACACGTTTAGAACGAAACACTCGCTCTGAAGCCTGAACCAAAACATCCGCATTGTTTCCTACCGTGAAAACTTAAAAAACGCTGCTTTGCGGACACATGTTCATGTGTTTCTGTTCCACTGACAATCTGCTAAGTATTGTATGTTATTAGTATATAGCTACTAGTTAGTATCATGTACGTAGATACAGGAAACTTCCATTTGTTATTATGATGTTTGTTCGCGCGTCTGCTATTTAGTGACATCGTCCTAATTCCGTGACAGTGAAGCAGGCAAGTGGGCAAACAGCTTGGCCCCTTAATGCGAACAGTGTTCGTGGTGTTTTGCCGAGCGGATGGCAAACTAAATTATAGAAATTATTAACTCAGAAGCTCTTAAACATTGAAGCTCTTTCTGAAAAAGCATTGAAAGATAGCAATAAAGTTTAACTGGAAGTGAAGTAAGTAAGAACGCAAGGACGATGGCTCAGGGCCGCGGCCGGAGTCCCGGTCTCTTGATAAAATGACCGATCTGTGTAAATAATAATTGCAATTTAAACGCGTTTAGAACTGAAATGGACATATGACCGTGAATCGTCATTATTCTATGAATTACATTATTATGTAATGATAATTAATTAGCGTTTGGTAATAAATCGTTTACTGGCGGCTCACGCGTGAATGAACTCATAAAATTTGGGTATAGCGCGTAAACACTGTGTGGACGATGTGTAGCCAGTAGAGGCGCGCGCGCAACCACGTGCGTGCTGCGTGTTAGACCGGCGCGCTGGCCTTATAATAAAAATAAAAAGTTGGCGAGGCTAACAGCTGGAGTTTTAAATACATAACCATTGAAAGTTTTCTTTTCCCCTTTTAATACAATAGTTTTATTTTCCCCGCGTCGTCGATATAAAGTGTGCAAGCTCCGTCTGACGCCACCATCGTTACTGTCTGCCGTGTCGCCAGCAAGCTGAGGCGAGAGCTTGTCTGTCGCCTGCGCAGCGCGACCCGAGCCGTGCATCGCGAAGCGTCCTCAACATCCATATTCCATAAATTCTACAGTAACTCTGTCTGTGTGAGACTGCTTCACGCCTCCACGTCTGAATGAACGGCACGCACACATTAACTATGACCTGGCTGTTACTTTTTATTCCCGTGATACGTTCCCGTGGAATATTTTCTGACTTTGACGTGGGCGAAGCCTCGCGTAAAATCTAGTACTTAAAAACGATGTTGAATTGAGTCTGGATCTCAAACTTTCCGCATTTTCTATTATATTTATTTTATTGCCTCACATTGCGTACGAGACGCACATACTTAATTGCGTCATTGAAATAGAGTGTTTACGTGAAGAGTCTCGCTGACACCGGCATCCATTACTTATTATAGCTTTCTGAGCTTCTATTTCTGATTCGTTGAGCTGCATGTACTCGCCGTACCCAGGTCCGCGAGATTGAGTGTAAGGATACGGTTGCGCTTTTATAATTGGCGGAAATTATACGGCTTCCCAAATATGCTTTACTAAAAGTGTAGATAACTCAGCTAAAACGACGCTAAACTAGTGGAGCGCGGGCACTTGGCACGGGCCGCAGTGCGCACCAGATGACTCATTACCTAAGTGCTACCTACTGCTCGTGCCTACATTCTGTTCGCTGTAGTAAACAAACTCCGGGCTCGTGACCCGAGTCCCTGACGCGAACATAAATACAAAATACTATAAAATCCTAAATAGCGACTGTAAGAAGTGACATGCTACTGAAGCTTTTGTGTAATACGACGCATAACCATGAAGCATATCCGGCATATAAAGTTCCCACTGCTGGGACAGACGCCTCCTCTCTGTGTGAAGTGCAGTCCACCACGCGCGCTCACTGGATTGGTAGATGTCACATGTTTTCGAAGTTTTGGTACGACATGCCGGTTTCCTCTCGACGATTATTTACACCTTTATAAGAGCGTGGCGGTGAAATAATTGACACAAAATTAAGTTTAAAGGGTTCGAACCTACAGTTCGTAAGTCGCGGCCCTTACAACTGGGCGACCAGTGCTCTATTTACGTGGCATGATGGTACAAACGCCTGTCCTGAGTTGTTTATTGTCCTAATTTCCCTAACATTGAACATACATTATATTGTGTTAATTCTAATAACCGCATAAATGAAATATTTCGGCACACGGTTCTCGTAGGAGGATTATCTATTACTTTGATTAAATAATAAACGGAGCCCTATTACTAGCGCTTTTTCTTGCCCATCCAGACACGGCCCTGCTTTGTTAGTCACATACAATCCTAATAATGTAATGTTGGACTTTAACAGAGACCATGACGGCTAAGTTAGTTTCGGCATTTCTTCTCAGAGATCCGTGAGCTAGGAATTGCCAGCGACATGAAGTTTTAAAACATTAACCATAAAAGATTCTTAAACGTCTACATACCTACAGAACTAAACATTTCATTTCATTATATACTAATTTAAACTTAATATTATAAAGAGAAAACATATATTTTTTAATGTTTGTGTGTTCTAAATCATAATCAGCTTATATTGTTTGTTCCCACTGCTGGGACTCAGGCCTCCTCTCGGTGAGAGGGAGTGGGCCGTAATCTACCACGCGGGCCCAGTGCGGGTTGGTAGATGTCACATGTCTTCGAATTTTCGGTTCTAGGACATGCCAGTTTCCACACGATGTTTTCCTTCACCGTTTCAAGAGCAGTGGTGATGGAATTATTGACACAAAGTAAAGCGCCTGCTTGCGTTCGAAGTTCGAAGCCGCGACCTACTACTCGTTAGGTCGGGGCCGATGCCACTGCACCACCACTCATCAGTTCTAAATAAAATCAGAAAAATACATCGTTATCAGCGAGCAATGTGGACTGTATAATGTTTAGGAAGAAAACAACAGTACCCTACGAACATTACGACGAAATAACCCAAGGTATCATAAATATGCCTATAAAAATCATTATTTGGCATGCGTTGCGAAAACTGTTGGTCATAAGTACATAAACAATGTAGTATATGTTTTATAGTACTGAACTACTCACCAGTCACCACTCATTAAAAAGTCCACGAGACTAGTTTTATTTCAAACTTACAGTTTAGTTATAAAAACTGGCCAAGTGCGAGTCGGACTCGCACACCGAGGGTTCCGTACAAACCTGCAGGTATTCACGGTTTATGCATAAGGTTTATGTTTATGAAATTAAATGTTTTTTTTTTTAATTTTTATATTTGAGTTGACTGAATAAAAGGTAAATTGTGGTTTACGATTTATGACGTATTAAAAAAAACTACTAACTAGATCTCGTTCAAACCAATTTTCGGTGGTAGTTTACATGGTAATGTACATCATATATTTTTTTTAGTTTTATCATTCCCTTATTTTAGAAGTTACGGGGGGGGGGACACATTTTACCACTTTGGAAGTGTCTCTCGCGCAAACTTGTCAGTTTAGGAAAAAATGATATTAGAAACCTCAATATCATTTTTGAAGACCTATCCAGAAATACCCCACACTTATGGGTTTGATGAATTATTTTTTTTGAGTTTCAGTTCTATGTATGGGGCACCCCAAATATTATTTCATCATACTTTTATTTCATCATTTTTTCTGGTTATATTTAAACCAAGATAATAGCTTAAATAGCCCAAATCTTTTATTGAAAAATATTTTCGCAAGTCATTTTTGTCGATGTCAAACGTCTTGTCATTACTGTAAAAGACAATTATGTCATCGACAAAGACTGCAACGATAACCAACTCTTTTCCAAAAAGTTTGGTATACACACATGGTTTAGATGAAGTTTTCACAAAACCAAAAGATGATAAAGTTTCATCTAACTTTATATTCCAGGCACGTGGAGCTTGTTTAAGCCCGTACAAGGATTTTTGTAAAAGACACACTTTGTTCTCCATACCTTTTACTTTAAAACCTTGAGGTTGCTCCACTTAGACCTTCTCTTACAGATCTCCATTTAAAAATGCAGTATCAACGTCCAAGTGACGCATTTTCAAATCCAACTCGGCTGCGAGAGCCAGTAGAGTTCGCAAGGAGGAGTGCCGCACGACAGGAGCAAATGTCTCAAAATAATCTACACCTGGCGTCTGGGTGAATCCCTTGGCAACAAATCTTGCTTTGTACTTCACAACATTTCCTGCTGGATCTTTCTTTAACTTATAAACCCATTTACATGGTATAACTTTTATGTTTTCTCTGTCAACCAATTTCCATGTCTTCAGCTTCATCAATGAATTATATTCATCCGTCATTGCCATCTGCCACTTGTCAACATCATCAGCCAATATAGCCTCATTATAAGTTCTAGGCTCTTCAGACGCTTGACTCGAAACTTGGTATGAGAAGTAATTAGGAGGTTTCCGGTCTCTTGAAGGATATCTACGTTGTCCATCAGTTTGACTAGTAGAAACTATTGGTTCCTCAATTGCTTCAAAAAACTGATCAGTTTCAGCAGTCTGATCTTCAGCGTCAACAGGCCATACGCCTAGAGCTGATTCAACAGTAGGGCCTGGTGCTGGTTCAACAGTGACGACTGGAAAATGTTCAAATGACTCTTGAACTGTACTTGTTTCTTCCTGTATAGGCAGACTATTAGAAAGTACTAAAGGTTCAGTAGAAGTCTTAGTATTGTTGACATTTCTATTATTTAAAGAAGAAAAACAATCTTCAAAAAATGTAACGTCTCTAGACTTTTGTAAGGTTCTAGGACAAGATGAAATTAGCAAATCTGCTCTATTTTAATTGTTTAACTTATTTATTGTAAATGTGACCCTTTTTATTAATAAACAATTTATTATTATATTATTATTAATTTCTAAAAAGATAACTATTAGGATCTTCTGTATAGCCTACAAATATAGCTTCATCAGCTTTAAGATCCAATTTCTTACGGTGACAAGAAGGTATATGTATAAGAGCTCTACACCCAAAAACTCTGAGATTATTTAGGTCTGGTTTGTAACCATTCCACAACTCATAGGGAGTTTTATTATTTAAGGGACGGTGTGGGCATCTATTCTTTAGGTACACAGCCGTTCGAACAGCATCTTCCCAAAAAGCCTTAGAAAGATCGCTTTGAGCCATAAGAGAGCGTGCCTTTTCTACAATTGAGCGATTAGTGCGCTCAGCAACACCATTCTGTTGAGGGCTATATGGTACCGTAGTTTGATGCTGAATACCACAAGATCTAAGATAACTTGAGAATTCATTATTGACGAATTCCTTCCCATTATCAGTCCTTATTATTTTAATTTGAGCCCCAGTTTGTCTTTCAACCATAGACTGGAAGTGACAAAATCTATCCTTTACCTCTGTCTTAGAAGAAATAAAATATACAAATATAGTTCTCGAAAAATCATCTATAAAAATTAAAAAATATTTATTACCCTGAAAGGAGCTAACTGACATTGGTCCACAAAGGTCAGAGTGGATCAGTTCTAATACTGAAGTTGCCCTTTTATAAGTAATCGCCTTAAATGGTTTTCGAGCTTGTTTCGCTTGAACACAAGCTACACATGGATTTTTATCCACATCCTTATAATCAATAACCTTATGACTATTTTTCAGCAGATTCATACCGACGCGACATAAATGACATAAACGCTTATGCCATACCTGATACTTAGAGATAGAATCAGAGTGCACATCATAGGCTCTAAATTGGGGAATATTCACCGCACAATCAAGTGTGTACAATCCACCACAGGGCGAGCCATGTAGAACTGAATCACCTGTAAAGGAGAAGGTTATTGAATTAAATAAATTACAACCAGACTTATCAAACATTACAGTAAATCCTTTTTCTACTGCTGTCTTCACAGATAGAAGATTTGTTTGCAAGTTAGGTACATACATCACATCATTAATAGTATTGACGTTGTTTTCGGTATTTATGGATATTTTACCGATGCCTTCAGCGTCAATCTTAGTCCCGTTTGCAACTGTTACCTTGTTATCAATAGGCTTTAAATCTACAAACCAATCTCGTCTTGAAGTCATATGTTTGGTAGCTCCTGAATCAATGTACCATTTGTCCATGTCATAATTATTTGTTGCTCCTAAAGCAGACACAGAGGTCGAGTCCTTATTAGTGGGATTCTTCCTTTTCATGACCTTCTTTTTCTTTAAAGGACAGTTTGGTCTCTTGTGACCAGGTTCTCCACAACCATAACACACAATTTGCTTTGCCTTTGACTCAACAGAAGAGGCATCAATCTTTGACTTCATACCTGTCTCCAGTTTTATCGAGCTTTTCTTGGACATTTCGTTTAGTAATTTGGAGTTTACCAGTTCGGTGGCAACATTAACATTACTATTTTCGAGAACCATAATCATTGGATCATATTTCGACGTTAAACCACCCAATAGAATAGCAGCAATGGACGCATCATCTATTACTTTGCCTATATCCGCCAAATCTTGGGCAATGGAAATAACAGCATTGATATACGACTCAATATTATTATCAAAGTCTTCAAGTCTCAATCTGTATAACTTCCGTTCTAAATATAAACGACGACCTATACCTTTGTCCTCATAAGCATTTTGTAGAGCATTCCATGCTTCAGCTGCCGTGGTTGCACGTCGCACATGCATAATTGCAGATGATTCAAGGGTAAGACAAATTTTTGTTAGTGCCTTCTGATCGCTCCTTATCTTTGTAACATTGGAAACGTTCATCCCTGTTGGGTAGCCACTGTCAACTCAAATATAAAAAAAAAAAAAAAACATTTAATTTCATAAACATAAACATTATGCATAAACCGTGAACACCTGCAGGTTTGTACGGAACCCTCGGTGCGCGAGTCCGACTCGCACTTGGCCAGTTTTTTTTTGAAGTTGGTTAAAGCATGTCGTGACAACTTTTCGTAAGAATTTTTTCCGTCTAGCCCCCTTTCACAACGCGCGATAAGGAACTTCGTTCCAAAAATTATGCGTTGTGAATATATGATAAATAAGTGTATGCCAAAGGATTTTCTGCGAAATGAAGTTTTTGCTATCCGCTGTTATGCATAATAATATTATGACGAAAAAAATTCTGCCATAAAAGGTGGACCCAGGCTAATTACGTACATGTTAATTCCTGTTTAAACTATTTGAATCGGACATTTCATTCAGAAGTTAAGACCACGGTTACGACCGACGGGAATAAAAAACCGGCCAAGTGCGAGTCGGACTCGCGCACCGAGGGTTCCGTACAAACCTTCAGGTATTCACGGTTTATGCATAAGGTTTATGTTTATGAAATTAAATGGTTTTTTGTTAATTTTTATATTTGAGTTGACTGAATGAACGGTAAATTGTGGTTTACGATTTACGACGTATTCAAAAAAAACTACTTACTAGATCTCGTTCAAACCAATTTTCGGTGGAAGTTTACATGGTAATGTACATCATATTTTTTTTTAGTTTTATCATTCCGTTATTTTAGAAGTTACGGGGGGGGGGGGGGTAGTGACACATTTTACGACTTTGGAAGTGTCTCTCGCGCAAACTATTCAGTTTAGAAAAAAATGATATTAGAAACCTCAATATCATTTTTGAAGACCTATCCATAGATATCCCACACGTATGAGTTTGATGAATTTTTTTTTTTTGAGTTTCAGTTCTATGTATGGGGAACCCCAAATAATATTGTTTTTTTTTTCTATTTTTGTGTGAAAATCTTAATGCGGTTCACAGAATACATCTACTTACCAAGTTTCAATAGCATAGCTCTTATAGTTTCGGAAAAAAGTGGCTGTGACATACTCGGACAGACAGACAGACAGACATGACGAATCTATAAGGGTTCCGTTTTTTGCCATTTGGCAACGGAACCCTAAACATGCTAAAACTAAGAATAAAGGCGCGTTGTGAGCGGGCGGCTGTGTGCTCACTCTGTTACTTACATTTTTTTTTTTTTTTTTTGTAAACTGGAAACAAATGAATACTTAGTGGTTTGCAATTTTAATGAAACTTTGTATTTTTAATACGCTCTAAACGTCTTTATTTAGACAAAAATATTATAAAGAGTGGTAAAGTTTATCAGTTTGTGAGTTTGCTTGTAGGAAGTGTGTGGAACTGTCAGTCGTGGGCATTTGATATTGTATGCACCAGAGATGTTGCGAATATCCGCATCCAAGTCTGCAAATGCGGAGCTTCCACTTTGATTTGGACATCTGCATCCGCATCCGTAATAAAATCATTGCGGATATTCTTGCGGATGCAGATGTTGCACAGGTCGCGACAAGAAACAAAATAGACGTAGACTGGCGCTTCCGTACACACGTGATCATTGGCCAATAGGAGCGAAGATTTCGCTCGGTGACAAGATCCGACGAGATTTATTGTGTAATGTGTATCATTTGTTTTTGGTAAGTAAATCAGTCGTATGGTGTGATTAGTTGCGCTTATCGTATACATTTAAGGTTTCGAGTGTATTACAAAATTGTGAATATACACAGCATTGTGCTCTTAAATGGTGGAGAGTACGTCGAGAAGAATTTAAACTATTATAACCAATAGCACGTAGATTTTTATCGACACCACCAGCCAGTGTTCCTAGCGAACAATTGTTTAGTAGTGCGGGTTTAATTTCTGAACCTCTGCGTAACAGACTAGACCCCGAAAACGTGGCAATTTTGATATTTATTAAATACTAGCTTTTGCCCGCGGCTTCGCCCGCGTGGATGTCGGAAATTAACGCAGGAGGATGTACTGCTGCGGTAAGAATGTATTAATCCAGGTTATATAGGTAATATATACTCTGTGTGTCATTTTCGATCCAGATCCATTCAGCCATTTTTGCGTAATTGAGAAACAAACACCTCATAAATATTTTCACATAATATAGTATTAGTAGTAAGTAGGATTATAATTCATATTACTTCGGATTCATAGTTTATGAGAATATCATGTGTGTAAATAAAACTAATAGTACCTATTCAGAGTACGATGACTGCGGCATAGGGCTTGGTTTTAGTTGAATATAAGTCTTCCTGGTTTTTCTTAACGCTCGTATTCTACATATACAGACACTCAATCATTTACCAGACACCAAATCGATCATAGGAATTTTAGGAACAGTAGTTTTGCCAGTGGCTTCGCCCGTATAGCTATCGGAAAATATCACCTGGGAACCTACTACCGGGATAAAGGATCCTATATGGTAAGTATCTAGGATAACCAAAAATACAAATTCATCCAAAAATCTAAACATCTAAGCCATACTTATTATGCGGTCTCTTACTTGGAATAATACTATTAGGTTTATTTTGAGTATAACGAACACACATGATATCCGCATTTACTTTGAAGCCTAAGTAATATGAATTACAATCCTACTTATCTTGCACTACCCGACCGCTACCAACCGGGACGGACGTACCTACGGCCCGCCAACCGATCCGCCCCCGCTTTTTAAATCTCTGATATCTTCTAAGATCTGCTGCTGTCAAGGGCTATATTGATCTATATTGAATGCAAAATATATTTAAGGTACTTAATTGGATAAGGATTAATGCTATATTGGTTAAAATCGCTTCGTAAATAAGCCATTATTTCTCGTAAAAAGTAAAGGATAAAAAATGGTTATTGTGGGTTATCCCTAAGAGATACACATATACCATTGCGGACTTTTTTGTAGACCTTTTTAAGGGGTCCACCCTTTTTGGCAGAATTTTTTTCGTCATAATATTATTTTGCATAACAGCGGATAGCATAAACTTCATTTCGCAGAAAATCGTTTGGCATACACTCATTTATCATACATTCACAACGCATAATTTTAGAAGTCAGAATCATCTTTAGGCATACATTTAATATCCATAATAATGAAAAAGGAGAACCATCATATCGCAGAAAGTTCGCAGTCAGAATCGTCTCTTGGCATTATTTCATATCGATAGTCATTAAAAGGCAGAACTATCATATCTCAGAAACTTTACAGTTAGAATCATCTTTTGGCATACATTTCATATCCATAATAATTGAAACGCTCATCTATTACATGACAGAAAAATCATAGTTAGCACACTGCATGCAGACATTCAAACAAGCATACACAATGCAAGAAAGTATGCAAGTAAGCATGCAGCATGCAAGCAAGCATGCAGCATGCAAGTAAGCATGCAGCATGCAAGCAAGCTCACAGCATGCAGGCGAGCATGCAGCAAGCAAGCATGCAGCATGCCAGCAAGCATGCATCATGCAAGCAAGCTCACAGCATACAGGTGAGCATGCAACATGCAGCATGCATGCTTTCTGTCACGCCTCCGGCGGTCCCACGCGAGCTCATCGTCGCAGATGGTTTTATGCCCACCTCCGCAGCTTCGGCTTGTTGGCCGGCTGCGCCAGCCAGCCTCAGCCGCAGCGGCGCGCGTCAAAATCACCTGCTCCTCAGCTCGCGGGCCGCCTCGCCCCTCCGCGCAACGCGGGCTTAAATTACACTCTAGGGGTAGGGCAGACAAGACTACGTGGAGTCGGTTCTGCGGCGATTCGTTTCTGTCAATTACTTTTGTAGCACAACATATATTGATTTTTTGAGACACTGTTTTAATTTGAATTTAAGGTTAAAATACAATTTTATAGAAATGACAATATGCCTAACAAAATTATTCTAATTGACATTCTGCCATCTTCATAGTATGCCAAGTGAAATTGTAACAAATAATCGTCTATGCTAAACGAAATTCTGCGGAATTTTAAGTCTGCCAAAGGTATATATAAATGCTTAGTAAAATTCTGCCATCTTAAAAGTATCCCAGCGTAAAGTCGGACATATAAACATTCGGCCAAACAATGATTATGCTAAACATTTTTTATGCCTTACAAATATCGTTTAAAGAAGATTATGCCACATGTTATGCCAAATAAAATTCGGAGCATCAAGTTTCTGCCAGATAGAGGGAACCCCTTTTTAAGGTGTACAATATTGTAGTACATTATTTTGATCTATTTTGTAGGGTTCAGCCAGCGTTCGCAATGTAAGCGCAAAAAAATGAGTTTATTTGTGACATCACATTAGAAACCTCTAAAATTATCAGCGTTTCTTTACAATATTATGCATGTTATATACATATAAACCTTCCTCTTGAATCACTCTATCTATTAAAAAAACCTGCGTCAAAATCCGTTGCGTAGTTTTAAAGATATAAGGATACATAGGGACAGACAGACAGCAAAGTGTCTTTATTATTTTATAAGTAAAACAAACTTTCATCCCCTATTCCCTATTGTTATTTTACCCCCTTAAGGGTAAAAAATTAACAAACTTTAAATATAATTCAGCCAATAATAGCCAATTAAAAAGTTTCATCATTCTAGCTTTAAAACTGATAATACTTCCCTACAACCTTTAATCCTCCCTTTCAACCCCTTAAAACCCCTTTTCCGCAACAACTACTACTAGGTACTAAATATTTGATTAAAATATTAATAATTACTCTCTTATTATTTTATTTCTCCACTAACATAGTTTCTTATAATAAATCTTGAGATCCGCATCCGCATCCGCGGTTGTGAGCCTGCAAATATCCGCATCCGCGGATGTGAAAAAATCGGCATCTGCAACATCCCTGGTATGCAGTTGTTAGGCCAATGCTTGAGAAAGTTTATAGGCTATTTAACATCACGCTATGACCCTCACGCTGTGAGCGCTAGAGTCTAGACGAAGAGCAAAATGAAAGCAGTCGCAAAGAACGCTAAGTCTAACTGACGTAGTAGCGCGGGCGGGCGCTGGGCGATGCGATATGATGCGACGCGGCGGGGCTCAAACTGAAGTAGTAGCGCGGGCAGGCGCCGGGCGATGGAATATGACGTGACGCGGCGTTGCTCAAATCGAAATAGTAGCGCGGGCGGGCACGGGGCGCCGGGCGATGGGATATGACGCGAAGCGGCGGAGCTCAAACTGAAGTAGTAGCGCGGACGGGCGCCGGGCGATGCGATATGACGCGACGCGGCGGTGCTCAACATTTCACGCGAACGGTTCGCGGGTAGAATGCAATATATTATGATAATATAATAAAGGTGATTGACTGATGTTTGTTATATTATATAAATCTACCAGCCGGTTAAGAACAAATATTTTTGCATTTGATAGCCCATAGGATATGTATCATCACGCTACGACCCTTAAGAGCGCATATTGGTGCATGTATCTAACTTTATCGCAGGATCTAACACAAAGGTTTCACTTTATTGTACAAAACGAAGAGTTTCAAATTCATTTATTGGTGTGGTTTTTGGTACATTTTACATGAGACTTTAATAATAAATAAGTATTGTGTTTCTATCTCAATATGGTAATGGTTGTGACTGAGGCTTTAGCTACTGTAGTACAAGTAGCTTCGGGAGCCAATCAAGGACACAATAGGCGTTTGGGATAACACGCCGGCTTTGTCTCGCTGGCACAGTCACAGCTTCCTGTGTCAATGAATTGACGTCTGATGGCTCCACACACGGTAAACCACAATGAGCTGCGCAGCTCGCACAGGGCATATCGATGGACAGATAAACTCTGGAACGGAGTAAATGTATTCAATCCGGCTAGTGTAGTCTTAGCACATAGCTACGTGCTTGGCGTTTCAGCTCTCTAGGCAAAGCGGATCAAGATTGGAACCATCACAGTTCTAATCACAGCTATGGCATCTTACCTATCTTAGCGTAAGTAATGTTGTTATTGTTTAGATTTCTAAATACCTGTTTTATTAATCGACTCACTGTATTGATGGTTCAAATACATAATCATGAAAGCGAATAAACTGTAACTTCTCAAAATATATCTGTCCATCTGCCAGTCTTTCCTCAACTATGTTGGGTTCGGCTTCCAATCTGAATACCAGTATTTTACATGAAGCGACTGTTTATCTGTCTTCCTTAACTCAGTTACTGGTTAATACGATACCCTTTTGTACGACTGGCTGTCAGACTTGCGAGCTTCTGACGACCCGTGACGGCTGTCGAAGATCCACGAATGGCAGCCAGAACCAATGAGATCTGGTGCTCTCCGAGGTGGGGAGGGGGATTGATATTTAAAGATGGTCCCATCCACGGATCAACCGCGACAAGCATAGTTTAACCTCAATCAGACAACCCGTGCAGCTGTTATTACATAGCCACAAGTCTCTCAGACTAAACCTTATCATAAAGGCAAATATATATATTTCTAGGACCTAATTGTAACAGACAGTCATTCATTTTCCAAACCTCAGTAACGTTGCATCAATGAGGTCTCGACCCCTGAACTGGGAAATCCTTGTTTGGCAGGAAGTGAAGTGAAAGACGGAAGCATGTATACTAAAAGTACTAGATGAGCACTCGCTGATGTGCAGGAAAATGAACCACAACCAGCAGAGCTTTCAACTTGATTTGTTAGCTTTAGATAGAAGGCACACCGACGCAGTTTGTTCTTTGTACAGTTTTAGTTATCCATCGATACACAGGCAAGTAATTAATATATTACGTCAAAGATTTTTCTTGTACTTTATTATTTGTGCGGCTTCGTCACGTCACGTGATGACGGGTCATTGCCAACATTTTGGATGAAAATGATAGTTCCAGAAGTAACATGCGCCGCCATGTGGGGAACGCATTTGTTTGTAACTCTCCTTCACCTACTGTTGATTCATAGTTGATTATATGAATATAATTACCGCCGAGTGGCCGAATTCCGGCCATAATGCATTTAAATATTCATCAACAATAATCCAAAATATTCGCTTTCTTTTAACTTTAAGTTTGCGAAACACAACCCTCTGTCCGCATAATTTTCGTAAAAAAGGGGTACAACATTTACAGCTTACGTATAATATTTATAAGCATAATTTATTTAATCATGATAATGATTAAGCATAACATTCTAAAGCAAGAAATATTTACGGATAATGATATTTAAACATATTCTTTAAAGGCATAATAAAGAAGCATAATATAATTAACTCCCAAAATGTTAGACACTAATAAACATGTAAACATGCATACAGAAAACATGTAACATGCAGCAGGCATGGTTTCTGTCACGGCTCCGGCGCGGCGCTGCGGGGCTCCGGCGGTCCCACGTGAACTTATCGTCGCAGATGTGTTTTACGCTCACCACCGCGGCTGAGGGTGGGCGGCGAAGCCGGCCAGCGAGGCGAAGCTGCAAAACCACCTGCTCCTCAGCTAGCGGGCCGCCTAGCCCCTCCGCGCCTACACGGTTTTAAATTAGACTTTAGGGGTAGGGCAGAGAAGACTACGTGCAGTCGGTTTTGCAGCGATTCGTTTCTGTCACTAAATTTTGTAACACAACATATTGAATTTTTAAGACAATACTTTAACTTTAATTTAAGGTTAAAAATTGAATTTCAATAAGTATGCCTAAATACTGGTATGCTATTAGTCATTATACCTAGGTAGTAACATTATGCGAATTAAAATTATGCCAAAACAAATTAGCCGTCAAGATCAATATGCCAACATAAACTGTATGCCAAAAAAAAAATATGGCAAAGTATTATTATGGCAAAACAAATTGTGCCAAAATAGGTATGCCAAAGTACATTAGGAAAAAGAACATTCTGCGATAAGAAGGGATCCCTTTTTTTCGTATTAATATATACATAGTTATAGATCTCCGTGATATATATAGATAACTAAAGAGAGTAAATAAATGGTAAACTACAAGTATTGTGAAATATATGTTCCATTGCATAATATCAGTTCTAATAAAGTACTGTTTATTTTGATGGTTGACTTACTGGTACCTAGTGCAAACCAAAACTATTTGAATGTAGCGCCATGAGCGCTGCCCGGGGCGGCTGTAGTTGAGTTAGCTTAGTAAGTGAGTTCGCTACAACTGTACGAGCAGGATCTGAAGTGGCCTCCACCACACACAGAGTTCAGGCGAAATTGACTTTCAGCAACATGTCCTTGACCGGTCATAAGACAAACAAAAGAGAAAATACAATAATCCATACGATTTACCTAAAGATAGAACGTAGTTGAAAAGTCAGAGCCCTTTTCATACTAGTATTTGTAACCTTCGGTTTATTTAGGGATACAGCTATTTCAAGGCTCTAGAGTTTATGATTCGAGGGCTTGTAAAAATAAACGCTCATGTTTAGGGTTCCGTTGGCAAATGGCAAAAAACGGAACCCTTATAGATTCGTCATGTCTGTCTGTCTGTCTGTCCGTGTATGTCACGGCCACTTTTTTCCGAAACTATAAGAGCTATACTGTTGAAACTTGGTAAGTAGATGTATTCTGTGAACCGCATTAAGATTTTTACACAGAAATAGAAAAAAAAACCAACAATGTTTGGGGTTCCCCATACATAGAAATGATACTCAAAAAAATTTTTTTCTTCAAACCCATACGTGTGGGGTATCTATGGATAGGTCTTCAAAAATGATATTGAGGTTTCTAATATCATTTTTTTCTAAACTGAATAGTTTGCGCGAGAGACACTTCCAAAGTGGTAAAATGTGTCCCCCCCCCCCCCTCCCCCGTAACTTCTAAAATAAGGAAATGATAAAACTAAAAAAAATTATATGATGTACATTACCATGTAAACTACCAACGAAAATTGGTTTGAACGAGATCTAGTAAGTAGTTTTTCTTTAATACGTCATGAATCGTAAACCACAATTTACCTTTCATTCAGTCAACTCAAATATAAAAATTAAAAAAAAAAAAAAAAAAAAAATTCATGCGAGTCCGACACGCACTTTGCCGGTTTTTGTAAAAAGTATTTATATGAATAAGTTGTCAAGATTAAGTTTATTAAAGAATATTATTTGGGTTGTGTTGTGGCTTTCGGGACCGGGACTGCGGTCCTAGATTCCACCTAAAATACAATAATTGTTTTGCAGTAGTATTTTGGGACCACAAGAAAAATGAAGTTAAAGTACAGTGAACATAAAAAAATACGAGAAATAAATAATAGTTTAAAAAAACTAAATATCACGCTTCCATTGAAAACCAAACTAAAAAGTACAAAATAATTGAAAAAAGCGTGGGGTGCTTTTTAAGGTATTTTTATTGATATCAGGCTCTATTACTATACAGGTTCTATTTTTTAGGGTGTTTAGAATTTTGAGACGTATGTCAGCGTAGTTTGTGACGTATGTCAGCGTAGTTTGTGACGTATGTCAGCGTAGTATGTGACATATGTCAGCGTAGTTTATGTCGTATGTCAGCGTTTTTTGTGACGTATGTCAGCGTAGTTTTCGAAGACAGTTTTTTGCTGTCCTGGTAACCCTGGCAAAGATAATGGCACAAATTTATGAAATCATTGCATTGTCATCGGTCCTTGACAGGTGTGCAAAGTTTAAATGAAATCTGGTCATTTAAAGTGGGTCAAAATCGCGCTAGAAGGAGTCGGTTACAAACAAACATACAAACATACAAGTGAAGCTAATATAAAGCGTGTAATAAATAAATAATAGTTTAAAAAAAACTAAAAAACACGCTTCCATTGAAAACCAAACTAAAAAGTACAAAATAATGGAAAACTTATTGTTTATTTTCTATTTTTTAGGGTGTTTCGAATTTTGAGACGTATGTCAGCGTAGTTTGTGACGTATGTCAGCGTAATTTTCGAAGACAGTTTTTTTTGCTGTCCTGGTAACCCTGGCAAGGATAATGGCACAAATTAGTTTGTGACGTATGTCAGCGTAGTTTTCGAAGACAGTTTTTTTGCTGGCCTGGTAACCCTGGCATGGATAAAGGCACAAATTTATGAAATTATTGCATTGTCATTGGTCCTTGACAGGTGTGCAAAGTTTGAATGAAATCTGGTCGTTTAAAGTGGGTCAAAATCGCGCTAGAAGGAGTCGGTTACAAACAAACATACAAACATACAAGTGAAGCTAATATAAAGCGTTTAAAAAAACATTTTCTCATACATTTTGTGTGTTAGCTACAAAACGCCTGATGCTTTTGAAGTACCAGGTTGTCATGACTTAGGAGGAGCTTACCAAACATAAAAGTGACAGCTAGAAATCGCTTTATGCCTTCTAAGTACCACATGGTCATAACTCGGTAGGAGCTCACCTAACATGCGTGGGTATGTAGTAGCTAGAAAACGCTTTATGCCTTCGAAGTACCAGAGGGGTAATTGCGGAACTTTTTATCGATAGGAATTGGTTTAATATTCATAGTTAAACAACATTCATTGCGTTATTTACGTTGCTGAGCCGACAATTTATTCGAACAAATCACGCAATGGTTTAGAAATATTCTCCAATCCCATTCAGATTTTGATAAATTGTGCGTTTCGCAATTAGGGTGCAGGTTGTCATAACTTGGTAGGAGCCTAATAAGTTAACACATAATTTATTGACTCTAAGGCTGCTACAAAATTCGCTGGGTCAGTTAGTATAATAAGATAGGATTTTTTTTAATGACAATTGATTATGTTTAATTTACAAAAATAGTAAAGATATTAAACAATTGTAATGATTATGACCACTGCTGACGTGTCTAATTTCGATAGTGAAGTTTTTAAAAGTTTATTATTACATTTCGGTGGGTGATTAGGGGGACGATAGGTGATATAAATACTCAAGATTACTTTTTTAAATAGTATTTTGTATTCTTTTTTAGGTTTAATTCTTATAGAAGGCTGCCATTTTTGAAATAAAATAAATATTATATCGTTTTATAAAAGTAATTTTATTTGTATAACTTTGAATTTTTAGGTTGACTGTACTTTTCCAAGACATAACTTTGTTTATTTTACTTGTGGTCCCAAAGTACTACTAAAAATATTTATTATAAGTATTAATAGGTGGAATCTGGGACTGCAGTCCCGAAAGCCCCTTGACCCTCCAACTTCGCAAACCTTTGCTGACACCCTTTTGGAATTCGGAACAGCTATTGGGAAGGGACTTGTCGGGACTGTTTAGAGTTGCACTTGTACATAGTTTAAGAAAAACCCTTCTTAATCACTGACCGAATGGACAAAAAAAATCAAGTTCCAAGGACAAACTCCACTAAAACGTGGTGTAACGCGAATCGATTACTGCAACACGAATACAATGTAAATAACTGGCATACAACAACAGTTAGCAAGTGGCTTGTAATGCTGCTTAAACATTTGGGCAAATAACGAATGTGAAGATTACAAACGAGCCGCGCATGCTCGTGCGCACGTCACGCTCCCTGAGGAGCTGAGCGCGCAACAATACGGAACATTACGCACGGCGGGGCGTATTTCCAATCTGTACAAGGCTAGAACGCAAGGGTGTGAAACTAGTCGCGTATAGATTGGAAATCACTTTTTAATCAAGGTCTTCCAATCTATACAAGAGTAGTACGCAAATACTCGTGTATACTTTGTGGTGGCCAAAGTAACTAAATTGTTCCATAATATACAGTGCTACTCCGCATGCAAACTAAACCTGTACGTATAGACGAGCGGCCGGTGAGAAACGACATGGTTTGGGGAGTTTAGGTTAGGTTAGGTTAAAACTGCGACATCCTACGCACAAGCCGAGCGAGCGAAGCGAGCGGTGCCGCGGTAGCTGCCGGCGAGTGCCAGAAACGATATGGTTTGGGGAGGTTAGGTTAAGTTAAAACTGTGACCTCCTATGGAAACGCCTTGATTCTGTTGCGTTGAGCTCTGAGCTCTGTCAGCGAAGTGTCCTGTCGAGCGTTGCTACTTTCCCTTCATTTTATTCGTCAACCCCACACCTCTTCCGGCCTTTAAATCGATATGGATACACGAAAATTCGAAAGTTAGGTTAGAATATTAACAAACAAAAAAAATTTTCAAAAATGGGGGGGGGGGGTTCGAAACTTTTACTTCACAGGAGAGGCTATACACCTCCCCCCTCCTCCCGTAACACCCCTTAAATCGAAGCCTGGCAACCAGAAGTCCTACCAAATTCCTATGGTGGCATTCTGGCCTTGTATAAATTGGAAAGATGCACGTGCGCGTCTACGTTACAAACTATATACAAGTAGTACGAAAAATTCGTGTATACATTGTAATCACAAGTTTAAAAAATGCATTACAAAATATACGCGAGCAGATTCCTATGGTTGCGTTTTGGCCTTGTACAGAATGGAAATACGCCACGGCGGGCGGCGCGGCGGGCGGCGCGGCGTGCGGGGGCGCGCGCGTTAAGAGCCATCTCACAAAATTTGAACTCTCGAGTTTAGGTAAAAGAAAGCAACCTTGTGTATGTGTGCGTAGCTATCCACACATGCACAATACAAACAGTGTAACGTGAGTGTCGAGACGGTCTAAACAATCTTGAGCCGTTAGAATTATAATGCGGTATTTAGAGATTTATGAAAATACTTACTTTTATTTATCCAGTCTAATAAAGATTTCTAGACTAATAAAAAAATACAAATATATGTTATGTAAAGTATACAATAAAAATAAAAAATTATAACAATTACATATTGGTGCCGATTCTGTTGTACACCGAACTAAACTAATTAAACTATCTCTAAAATTCCTTAGCTATGAGAATTGTTACGCTATTCTGCAAGAAATAATCTCTAAATTTAAAAATTATTTCGACACGACTAAAATCGAATTTCGACAATCGCGACTCAACGTGTTTTTTTTTTTCTTTTGGCTTCGCAACGTGGTACTTGTGTGCGATACGCAATGAACTTGTTGAGAGACGAAGGCGCACGCAAGGGGGCAGCTTGGACGTGTTTTATATGCAAAATATTTAAATTTTTATTTAAAAAAAAAAAAAAAAAAATATTACCTACGTGTTGAGATTTAAATGTGAAGGTGAGCGTTTACTAAAAGGGGTCGAAAATTTCATAACTTTTGCGATAGGACACGCCATTTTAATGATATAAGCAAAAGAAAAAAAAATACAGTACTGTTTTTGCACGTGAAGGCGAGGCGTTGGTGTGAATTTTTGTTCATGACCACTACTTTTATTCCATACCTTTTTAATCGCGATTAAAAATAGTCAGATTTAGTCAAAATAAATTATTATAGTCGAAATTTTTGGTGAAAACCGGAAAACTCAGAATAGCAAAATTTTCATTTTCACTAAACTAATAACTCAGTGCAATCTTAGTGCTGTCAAACTAAAATATAGTTAATTTGTGTCACTTTAGTCTATTTCAGAATAGGAAATCGTCGTTTGACAGGAATAAACCAAATTTTTGTGATTTTTAGTTTAGTTTACAGAATTTTGTACAACAGAATCGGCACCATTATTGTCAAGTAATAATAACTATCACTTCGTTAAATAAATATTTATCGTAAAGGCATTAATCTTGCCTTTCTAGGATCTATGTTTTTTTGGCAATACGCAATTATTGTACGGCTGCAGAATGTTTATTTTGTCTTTTTTTGATACAATGGTATAAACGACCCTTACTACTAAAACAATTAAAACGAAAATATAAAATTATTCTACAATCTATTAAAATAATACTTTACTTCATAATAAACGAAACTCTTATCTTATACAAAAAAATAAAATGCGAAGAGTAGCAAAATGTTGTAGTCGTAGTATATTGTTAACCAACTTCAAAAAAAGGAGGAGGTTATCAATTCGACTGTATTTTTTATTTATTATTATTTTTTTGTTTGTTACCTCAAAACTTTTGATTGGGTGAACCGATTTTATTGTTTTTTTTTCTATTTGAAAGCTGGTGCTTCTCGAATAGTCTCATATTAACTTGGTTCCATTCGGACAGTGGGATCCATGTGAAAACCATATAAGTCTTAAATTTGCATTAAGTATTTGCGCGACAAATGAACGAATAACCCGATTAGATTAGTGCGGGGTATCTACCATAACTAAAAAGTTAAAAATAAAAACTTTTTCAAAAAAATAATAACCGACTTCCTTAAAAAACACTACAAAGTCATAACTTTAATTTCGGAAGTCGGTGGCAAAAAAACCTTAAATATGGATCTTACCTAAGACACCAAATTCCGAAATTAAAGTTATTTTTGACTTTATAGTATTTTTTTTTTTTTAAGGAAGTCTGTTGTTATTTTTTTGTAAAAAGTTTTTTTGCGTTCACGATACGAGTATCCGAAAACTGAGACGCGGGAAAAAGTGGCACAAATCCTTCCTCGTTGGGCGCTTGCGCCGTACTAAACGGTGCCCGCTTGTGCATCGTAATTTATTCTAATATATAGTGATTTCAAAAACGATATTATGTCTAATTATATAAACGGATTTAAATAAAACTTGAGAATTCCGTTTGTTATAGAGCATACTTTATATTGACATGAATTTTTAAATGCTTTATTCAAACCAAAAAAAAAAGGCGATAAAATTGTGAATAAATCGTAAAAATTGCCATAACACTAAATTTTTTTACTAATTAATATTATTAAAAATCAATATTCTAGTACTAAATGTGTCAACTAGATTATGCAGACATAATCTGAAATTCGAGTTAAGGCCGGGTGGCACCGTTTTCACCTGTTTTAGAATTGGTTTTTAATAGGCAAATTATTACGTCCAGAATCTGAAAAAAATATATATTTAAGATACATTCTTTCTCCTTAGATTGTACCCGATCAAAACACGATACAATCAAATTTACTCGATAGAAAAAAAAGCCGAACTTACTTCAATTTGCAGTTTTTTAACAAGCCTAATTTCATTTTTAAGAAGTACTGATACTCCTATTTTTCTATAATTAGTATCAATGTATAGGTAATTTATTTTAGAATCGATTGTACCCGATCATTTTTTTTCATTTTATTTCTAAAAAAAAATATCGATCGTTCAAGTGATTTTTGATCGGCGCGTCGCTTGCCAGTGTCCCACCAGTGTCCTGCGAGACGTTATCGAGGTGAGACCTGTGACAATTTTTTGCGCGCGCGCTTCCTTTCTGCTGCTTAAGTAATAATAAGAGAAAACAAAATAAATTTTAAATAAATATTGTTTTCAAGAATTTATTTATACCATAGTTGGTTAAGCTTTTGTTTTGTGTGTGTGGTTCTCATTGTGTAAATATTTGTAAAACTTTAAAAACAATATTGCAATCCAATGCAATATTATTATGACATAGAATAGAGCTGATCTGATGATGGAGCTGGAAGGTGTCCATAGGAACTCTGTAATTAAACGACGCAGCCCCATCGAGATTGGTCTCGTTTGATTCGTCTTGACGAGTACTTTGATACTATATGGTAACCAGGGTCTGATGATGGAGTTGGAAGGGGCCATAGGAACTCCGTAATTAAACGACGCAGCCCCATCGAGATTGGGCTCATCTGATTCGTCTTGACGAGTACTTTGATACTATATGGTAACCAGGGTCTGATGATGGAGTTAGAAGGGGCCATAGGAACTCCGTAATTAAACGACGCAGCCCCATCGAGATTGGGCTCGTTTGATTCGTCTTGACGAGTACTTTGATACTATATGGTAACCAGGGTCTGATGATGGAGTTGGAAGGGGCCATAGGAACTCCGTAATTAAACGACGCAACCCCATCGAGTTTGGGTTCGTTTGATTCGTCTTGACGAGTACTTTGATACTATATGGTAACCAGGGTCTGATGATGGTGGTGGAAGGTGGCTATAGTAACTCCGTAACTAAACCACGTAACCCCATCAAGTTTGGGCTCGTTTGATTCGTCTTGATGAGTATCTTGGTAGGCGTGAATAGGAAGAGGTCGAAAATTATTCCGCGGCAACTTACTACCGGGGTAAAAGGGACCCAATATGATAATCCAGATTATAAACTATCTTGGTGCCAAATTTCATCCAAATCTGTTCAGTAGTTTTGCGTGAAAGAGTAACATACATCCATCCATACTTCCATACACCCATACTCATAAACTTTCATAATAATATTAGTCCAGGTTATAAACTATCTGCTTGCTAATTGGAACGAAGTTTTGGAACGAAGTTCCTTATCGCGCGTTGTGAAAGGGGGCTAGACGGAAAAAATTCTCACGAAAAGTTGTAACGACACTTTTTAACCGACTTCAAAAAAAGGACGAGGTTTCTCAATTCGACCGTATATATTTTTAACCGACTTCAAAAAGGAGGAGGTTATCAATTCGGATGTTTACATGTTTTTTTTTTTTTTTTTTTTTTTATGTATGTTCGGCCATAACTCCGTCATATATAGACGGATTTGCAAAATTCTTTTTTTGTTCGAAAGGGGTTTATTCCGAAATGGTCCCATAGAATTTTCATATAGATCTGATGATGAGTTCGGGAGACAGACACCGGAACTCTTTAAAAAATTACAGGAAATCAACCGCGATTTCTGCTATCGCATAAATATGCATTGTTTGTTTGGAATTAGTGCAGGGTAGGGTTCATTCCCGGGAATTCTCGAGCCAAGAATTCCCGGGAAATCGTTGGGCTTTGTTCCCGGGAAATCAAGCTCGAGAAAAGTCGAGAACTCGAGAAATCATGCACCTATATAGATATTAAATCGCCGTTTGTTGTGTTGCGTGGCGGCGCGGGCCAAAGCGCAGCGGCACCATTTGATCTCGCTGCAAGCGCTCTGCAGCGTCGTTTTTTACACGTTCATTCGTGTTTCGACTCTAGCCAAGTATAGTTTACGTAGTGAGTGTTTCACAGATTACGTGGTAAATTGAAATCAAACGGGTAAGTCTTTTCACTTTTATTGACACATCATGGCTTTATTATTCATATTATTTTTATCAATAATATAATCTAAATATGATCTTAAATTTTACTAGGTACGAGTATCTATCTGTTCTTTTCTATTATTTTTTAGTCTAACTTTAATACATAAAATAATTAACGATACATTAATTATACTACATAGTCTAATTATATTTCCTATTTTTTGTAAAACAACAACACACAAGTTTAGTTTTTAATTATTCTAATATGTTTTTCTTGTGTAAGTAATTTGAAATTATTTAATGTGTCATTTTAAATGAGACGAGTATTGCCAGTTGTGTTGTGTGTATCGCATATTAATCCAAGGGCTTGTTATTAATTTGAATTGCGTTTGTTATAAATTTTACCGAAACGTCACTATAACAGTACAGATGGAAGCATCAAAAGTATGGACGTATTAAAAAAAAAAATAAGGAATCAATAAAACTTTTATAATTAATTTGATACTTTTATTTGAGAGGAAAACCACTGAATTTGTTGACGTTATTGGAACCAAATAATATGAGAAAACATATGTAAATGTAAATTTCTCGACAACCCGAGAAGCCTCGAGAAATTAGCCTCGAGAATTCTCGAGACCCGAGAAATTAAAAAGCTCGAGAAATCATGAACCCTAGTGCAGGGTGAATACCACAACTAAAAATTTAAAAATAAAAACTTTTTTGCAAAAAAAAACAACCGACTTCCTTAAAAACACTACAAAGTGAAAAATAACTTTAATTTCGGAAGTCGGTGGCAAAAAAACCATAAATACAGATCCTAAGACACCGACTACCGAAATTAAAGTTATTTTTCACTTTGTAGTGTTTTTAAGGAAGTCGGTTGTTTTTTTTGCAAAAAAGTTTTTATGTTGTTTGTATTTGTTTGGATGTTGTTGTTTTTTTTGTTGTGAGTAGAGAGAGAGAGAGAGAGGGAGAGAGAGAGAATATTTTTGTTGAGTGTATACAGGTTTTTTGTACATAATAAATAATAAAAAAATTATAACAATTATGAATCCTGGAAAGGAACTTCGTTCCATCCGGGTGTCCCTTGACACCTCTAAAGTTTTTTTTTTTTCATTCAAATGCGTTCAGTAGTTTTTGCGTGACAGAGTAACAAACGTCCATCCATACATCCACACTCACAAACTTTCGCATTTATAATGTTAGTCCAGGTGCTAACTATCTGTGTGCTAAATTTCATCCAAATGCGTTCAGTAGTTTTTGCGTGACAGAGTAACAAACAAACATCCATCCATACATCCATACTCACAAACTTTCGCAATTATATTTTTTTTTTTGTTTTTTGTGTGACTAAGTCTTTTGTGTAAGTAAGTTATTTGTGTGTTTTGTATTATTCCAGGTTATAAACTATCTGCGTGCTAAATTTCATCCAATTCCGTTCATTAGTTTTTGCGTGAAAGAGTAACAAACATCCATTCATACTCACAAACTTTCGCATTTATAATATTAGTCCAGGTTATAAACTATCTGCAAGCTAAATTTCATCCAAATGCGTTTAGTAGTTTTTGCGTAAAAGAATAACAAACATCCATCCATACTTCCATACATCCATACTCACAAACTATCGCATTTATAATATTAGTCTTGTATTATCGTTTCTTCTGTGGTTTCTAATACTGTGGACATACTGATGTCGCTACACTATGACCTGTCTGTGCTACGCCCGCCGCCGCCGCGCCGCCCGAACTTTTGGCGCGCTAACGTGTTCGACAAGAAGGACGCGCGGGAGGCGCCCCGCGGATTTCACCGTACCTCACCCCCTCAAATCTGTATGAGTGTCGAATCACCTAGCCTTAAAAAAAATACACAAAACATCAGAATGTTTTGTGTATTTTTTTTTAACTCAAATTTCTACATAAATATTAATTATAGAAATAGGAGTCTGAAATTGACCCTGCGTGGGAGATTATTTACTACAAAGTAAACAAATAAGTTTTTGTAAATGTGCTACTAAAAGTGTCAAAACAATGATTGATCTATTTTTTACATGTATTCGTCAATGCCAGAGTATTTATAAAGATGAGATGAGAGGTAAATTAGGCGACTATAATCTTAGATATTCGCGCAAAAATGTAAAATGGCTCTTAATTCGAAAACATAACGCGATAACATTCCGCGAACTAAATCTTCAAGGTCACGCTTTGCCCCAATCCATCTCGATATTCTGTGCCACAGCGCGCTACTCTGCGCCACATCGTATTACATCGCGCCTAGTGTTGGGGTTTTATCCGGAAAAATACTCAAAATGGATAAATACTCGATAAATATCCGTTTTTACTGAGTATTTATCCAAAACAGCGGATAAATACTATTTCAAGTTTCTTTAACGAAAATTTTGTCATTTTACAAAGAAAAAGATTGAAATTATTAAAAATTAAAAAAAAGAAATTGTGTACCGGACTTAAACAGTTAAAAAGCCTATATTTCCAATAATTTCGCTCAATCATGAATAGAGTTCGTCAGAAAATAATCACTTCAGTCATTCAAAATAAACCAATTATATTGAATAAATGCAAGTTTTGCTGCTTTTTCTGTCGTCACATTTTTTTTTTCTGTGAATGTTTATGTGTGGTCTAAAAGCCTTTCTGTTGCGACAGAAGTATACGGTGTTGAAAGAATACTCACTGCTAGTTTAGATAACTTTCTCAAAAAACATAGCTCTTTCCACCAGGCTTTTTTTTTTGGGTGGGAATCATCAAATGACTTCTCCCGCTCTGGGTGGAAGACTTTTACTGACTAAAACACACCCGTGTTCCTTCAGTTGCCTATGCCAGGGCCACAGTAACTCTTTTGAACAAATCCGCGATCCTGGCAGGCATCGGTCCAAGCGGACCGCATCAAAAATGCTGATATCTCTTTGAGGCGCGCGCGAAACACAACGCGCCGTCGACCCAAGCCTGGACCTTACCGGGCGGCGAGCTACCCATTGTAGCCACCCGCAAGCCCGTGCCTACAGTGGACGAGAGTCCGCAATTAACTCCTGACGCCCGGGGAGTCTCCTGCGGTGGCTAGGGGCGTGGGAGCGCAGAGATTGCCTGTCCCTCACGCTGTGCTAAGGGGTTTATTTAGTGTTCTTCGAAATAAAAGGTTTTCACCAACAACCTTTCCTGGCCTTATACAGCGAATGTTGTTGTTGTATGTACTTCCACATTCAACAAACCATTTCGACATTCCATTTATAAAAATCTTTGCGGGCAGTTCTTTGTCTTCGTTTAACTCGATCGTCTTTGGGTGAAGCAGATCATTATCATTATCATCGTTCTTCTGCCCTTATCCCAATTTATTTGGGGTCGGCGCAACTTGTATTTTTCTTCTAGTCGCCATCTTCACACCCTTTCTATCCATATTATTCACACAGTTCAGCCATCGTTTCTTTCAGCGTTTCTTTGGTCCCTCCCTACTCTTTTAGTCATCAACATTCATACTCAAAACTTTCCTCATGACATTTACCTCATTCCTCCGAACCACGTGCCAAGCAGCAAGCTTTTGAGTCAAGCAGGCAGGCGGAAAAATTTAAAGGCAATCGTTACCTTTTTTGCCACTGCTGAGAGAACTTGGTTCTTGGTTTTATTATCAAGAAACTTAATTAGACAAAATAAACCTCAGTTTAGATTTCTTATCTTAAAAGATGATATATATATACACTGGCGCATATATACTGGGCGCTTGTTGGGCTCTATTTGAAAGAGAGAAGCATTGATCTATGCAATCCCACAAAAATAATATCAAGAAAAGCTGCTTGTGTCATTTGACATGACAGTATCTTCTATTGTTAACACTAAGAGAGTGGCTTATGTATTTATCAGGTGCCCCATCTTGTGCATCACGGTAGCTTTAACTTCGCTCCCGATTTCCTTTGTTTTACAATGCCTGCATTTTTTTTTTGGATGGGAAATCTTCAAATGACTTCTCCCGCTCTGGGCGGAGCGGGAGGGCGTGTCAGACTTTTACTGACTAAAACCAACCCGTGTTCTTTCAGTTGCCCATGTGCCAGGGTCACGGTATCTCTTTCGAACAATGTCGCGACCCCGGCAGACATCGGTCTTTAGTGCTGCTGACATCTCTTTGAGGCGCGGGTGGAACACTACGGGCCGTCGACCCGAGCCTGGTCCTTACCGGGTGGCGAGCTACCCATTGCTCGCCGCCTGCAAGCCCGCGCTTACGGTGGCCGGGAGTCAGCTATCGACTCCCGACTCTCGGGGCGTCTTCTCCTGCGGTGGCTAGGGACGTGAGGGCGCAGAGACTGCCACTCGCTCACGCGCCCCGACTGCTCCTTCGCGAGCATTACTGCTTCGCAGAAGGAGGTGACCGCTTCCCATGCCCTCTCGCTCAGTACCATGGCTCGCACCAGGGCCAGACGCGAGAGGTCGCCGCCGCCGATCGCCTCCACGAGGACACAGTGGTGCTCCGCCCAGGCAGGGCACACCTCCACCGTGTCCTCCAGACGATCCTCGCAAACACCCGGGCGTTTCCTCCCACTTTATCCTAAACAGGAACCCACCAATGCCTACATGAATACCAGTTCTTTTGATTTTTTTAAAGATTTTATTATATCTGCAAAGTTTATAAAATTGTTGAAATATTTATATTTCAGATCCATGAGTCAGCAAATTAATAGTGCGTGCTTCGCAGTTTAAAGGGTGAACATCTTTTACTGATTGCGTTTCTAAAGTGGTTACTAACAACACCAAACTTGTTCGCCGTGTTTATAATGTCTTTTAGAACTTCTTCACGGAGAAATTCACCTCTGTGGCGATTCTCTACACTCGCATTAAAGAAAAGTTTAAAAAAATTATTTCGATGCGCATGTTCTATTAGAGACAGAGGAACTCCTGACACAATTATAGCCCTGGCAATTGATGACAGAACTAAATAATGTCATAAGATAGTATTTCGGAAAGTTCAAATAACAGTACAAGTAATAAACAATATAAAAGAATCATCAAATGCAGAAAAAAATATATTTATACATCATTTTGGGTAAATACTCGAGAAAAATGAGTAAAAACTGAGTATTTATCCGAAACGGATAAATACTCAGTTTTTATCCTCCGAGTATTTATCCACTGCCCATCTCGCGCCACATCGCGTTACATCGTGCACTATTCGACGCGCTACCGCTTGCTGCACCCTTCGTCGGACTATTGTGATCGTCTATTTTTAGAAATCATAATGGCTAGCTTTTAAATTAATTCACATATAAATAGTGCACAGATTGAGTGCTTTGCTATTACTGAAGCCAATCACATTTACGACATAATGAATGTTTTATGGTCACGTTAACATAAAATGTACAGTATTATGATAGAGAATCTGTGCTTGTGCATTAAGGGTCACTCGTCTGCGATATGTTGATAGCATATCGAACGTGGCCGACATGTTATCGTTAATTTAATCAATTCAATAGCAAAAGGTCGTGCCACGGTTTTAACGAGTTTCCATTGACGCAATAGCGCGCCTATCGACACAACAGTCTAGTGGAGTGCAAGAGCGCGGCGATGTAGCGCCCCGGCTGGTCGCTGAGCAGCACTCGGGAGCAGAGCCCCGCGGCACTGCTGTACCGCACGGCTGCACGAGCCCGTACGTGTGTCGACGGGTGCAGTTGTCTCTGCCGTCGCGTCGACGCGAGTCACGCGTGTGTGCACACACATATTGATCATTCAGACTATTGACAGCTACGGCCTATTAATTAGTGGGTCATTATTAAGTCTTGGATAGTCTAACTCAGTCACAACCCTAAAGTTCACGACATCGAATTTTGCACAAGTTGAAGCATAATTGTCCTCTTAATTGTGATGTAATACAATTATTATTCTGTGTGAGTGCCACTAAAAGAACCACTGACATACACAATAGATGAATGATCTAATTTGTACAAAACATTACGTTCTGATAATAGCGCTAGAGCTAGCAGAGCGCGCGATCTTTGCCACTGTTACTCATTTAGAATATAAGTTCAATTGATTGCTACTGAAAGTAAAATTTTCACAGACTAGTAGTAGGTCGAAGAGTTTCCCATTCATATAACGAATTGAATGGTGTCACGAGTATTTAATTGTTTAATGACCGATATTCGTGAACGGGTCGGCGCGGCGGCGGCGGCGCGGGCGGCGTCGGCGACGCGTGTTATACTCGTAGCATCTGACATTCATTACTTCATTGAGCATTTGTTGTGTCGTAGAATTGATGTGATTCGGTTTATTTGTGATTAGTTTACACATTCGTGAGTCGTGTCGTTATCTTCGCGGAAGATTAATAGTCTCCTCCGCGTGACTTTAGCTATTAAACTTGTGTCACACTGATAGCGACAGCGCGCACCGTCCGCCCCGCGCGGCACCGAACAATCCCATGAGATAAAAAGAACCACCAACACAAACGAATAAAACACAAATAGCTCACAAAAATAGAGAATGCGAATAACTGACACACATCGAAGTGTTTTCGACCAGCATTAGTTTGATGATAGCGGCGTGAGGCGCGTCGCACGCGGCTCGCGCCTGCGCCGCCGCCGCTGGCAGCGCGCACTTCCGAGCGTGTCGCGGCCACATTAACTGCCTGTTAATGATGTATAGCGCTAATTAAACCGCGCGAAACCGCGGCGCGTGCCGTCCGATGCGCGTCCATGCTCCACAACATCACCACTTTCAATGGAAAAAGTGCTTTAAGTACTTTCCCACTCTTCCGGGCCTTCCCTTATCATCTTCGCTT
This sequence comes from Aporophyla nigra, assembly GCA_947507805.1. Lineage (NCBI taxonomy): Eukaryota > Metazoa > Arthropoda > Insecta > Lepidoptera > Noctuidae > Aporophyla > Aporophyla nigra. The sequence goes on along the minus strand of OX382291.1, from coordinate 876,450 downwards.
TATGATGCTACTGAAACTGGAGACTGTAGAACTCTTGGCTCGATGCTGACGTCTTTTCTATTTAATTTAATATGAATTCTGGTCAATAGTTGCGGTTCACACAAATGTAATACATATTCACACAAATGTATGTATAATGTGGGTGTCGCTCGTGACCTGCCTAAAATGTGAATCATGTGATTTGGCACCAACGTTGGCTCCAACTGTACGTCACCGTTGTCCGGTTATTTCTGACACGCATTGTAGCTTGGCAACAATAAACAGCGCTTGTTTTTTTGCGGTAGGCCTATGGTTGGCATCGCGACGGGCAGGTCGGGCTCGCTCCACTCAGTCCATACACCGCACTCGCTTGCAGCACTTGTGTGACTTGTGTTCCTTACCGTCTGGTGCTTCTAATGAACTGTGTCACAGTAAAGGGTCTGGAGCCACCGAGTACCAACTCGTGTGGGTAGCAGCCGCACATGTTGACGTGACACCATCTCGCGGAATCTTACCAAACTGTCCACTTCAACTTTTCGAGTTGTTTGTGTCCAGATTTCACAAGGTTTTGACTAGATAGTGAAACAGGCGCGGAGTTAATTGACCAGTGTTTGATTCTTCGCCATTTTCTGAACGTCGCACACATCGCACGTGTCGATCGCAATCGATGCTTCGTTACGACAGGTCATGTTTATGTGATGCACATACGCATAATATTTATGCTAATTGCACCGTTATTTATTTAATAAAATATAATTACTCAGACCTTACTCTGACATTGATATAATCTAGTTGGGCATATTGTATCGTGGTAATGTACATCGTGTACAGTTGACAGTCCTACAGTGTTCTCCCATACCTATTAACACTTTAATTTGAAACCATTGTAAAAGCCAATTATTTTTAAAAGAGTAACCATGAAGTTTCTTGCCGGCTCTTCTGCATAGAGAAATCAACCATTTGGAACCGTGCACCTAGCTTCTGACGTTTCATAAGTGCCCTTGTAGGTTTATGTGAAATAAAAATATTTTGATTTGATTTGACACCGCAGTTTACACACATTACGTTACAAGTTAGAATATACCTTTAAATATCTATTTTATTTTAAGTTCCTGCAAACTTTTTTTACTCCGGTATACCGTTTTTTGCTTCATCCATTTAAAGCTGTTCGATGAGATAAACTGAGATAATTCGTGTCGAAATACTCTTAAATAAAAAGACGATATTCTTAATTATTGTTGTTGATTTAAAAACAAGATTTTTTAAATAGGTACGTGATACATGGTGTAAATATTTTTAATGATTTCCTGGAATTCGCTACGGATTTCCTTCATCGCCGGTCGAGACGTTCCGAACAGTCTCTCATCGCAATTAAGTTTCATGTAACAAATTTTTAATCTCGTAAAATGAAATTGTGAAGCTAAAGATTGATTAACACTTGTTTTTTATACTCTTTTTATAGGAAATGTCGCAGCACTGCGCTAGAACGGTTTGTGGCTAAGTAATAACAGCCACACGGTTCGATTGATCAAGTTAAGCTAGGTTGGTCCGTGGATGGGTGATTACTGATCATCTAACATACAAAGACCCCTCCGTGCCTCGGTGAGCAGGCTTAATCTTAGGTCCCGGCTGTCATTCGTCATGTTAGACAGTCGTTACGGGTAGTCAGTCAGAAGCCCTATATAAAGACAAACATTCCTACCAAGGGGTATAGTGAGAACCAGTAACTGGGTTGTGAAGGCCAGATAGGCAGTCCATGTGAAATACTGGTATTCAGCTGCATCTAGTTAGACAAGAGGAGCGAACCCTGGAGGAGGCACGGCTCCCTGTCGCTTCGGGCGACGCAGGTGCTCTCGGGGCATGGTTGCTTCGGGAAGTACCTGTGTCGCATAAACAGTCAGCTGGAAGCCCGGTGTCACCACTGCGTCGACTGCCGGGAGGATAGGGCGCGGCATACGCTGGCAGAATGTGCCGCTTATGAGGAGCCGCGTCGTGTCCGAGTCCATGGTCAGCAGCGAGGAGTCCTGGGACGCGGTGGTATCCTTCTGCGAAACAGTCATGTCGCAGAAGGAGGCTACGGAAAGAGAGCGGGAGATATCTTCCGCTCACCCAGCCCGCAGCAGGCGCACCAGGCGTCGGCAGAGGGCGGACAACGCCCTCTTACACCTCCCCTAAATGGGTCCAGGGGTGACGGATCTGGGGACATCCTTCACCCCCTATTCCTTAGGTCTCAAGATGGTGGCGCGTAGTGTTCCACGCGTGTCTCTGTATGATGTATGGGGGGGTGTTTAACACCACACTCCCCCCCTCCATAACGTGAGGAGGCCCGCAAAGGCGGGCCGGTACCAGTCGGGGATTGCGGAAAACATATTGGTTCCCGTGGTCCCCAACGTAGGTGTGGGACGGAATACCGGGGTGGTTTTAGTCAGTACGAGTCTGACAGACCTCTCCGCCAACCCAAGGGCGGAGGACATCCAGGAGGATTTCCACCTCGAGATAAAAAAAAAAGGTACCGACCCTAACATAGTTGGGATTAGGCTAGGCAGATTAGTTTTATTCGCAGCACTCTCAGCCCTAGGCTGATAGGATTTGTCAGCCTCGTTAGGCTTTAAAGGCTGGAGGCGCTTGTTTTAATTCATTTTGTTCATGAATTTGCAATTTCCTGTAATTCTTTTTTACTTTTCTTTCATTCTTTGGACCTAATATGCCAGCTCTGTTATCGAACATGCGTGACGATCTGACCCGAACTTACCAACTTGTCTCAAATCGAATAGGTAATGGGTATAGTATCTACTGAATATCAACACGAATATAAATATTGTGTTAAATGTTTGGTGGTATTCTCAGTAGCAGCGTGGTGTCTAGCTCGCCCCCTATTATCTGTTATGTTTATTTTGTTACTAACTGGTATAATGAGGGTAAAAAGTACACCACTACGTAAGCTTTCAAAGAAATACAGGTGATATTATGCTTTGTCTATGAATATATGATAACATAACAAGTGATCCTGGAATCGGTTCTAGAAACAGTTCATGGAACTCTATGCTAGAACTCAAGCTACTTATTCGAGTATATAAGTTCCGAATACCGTTACTAGGTGAAAATTCTTTGGCTAGGAACGGTTCGCGGAACTTATACGTGGCAACAAAACGAAATAAGAGAATTACAAAAAATCGAGAGGTATCTGTGGAACACCTGGTTGGAATAAAGTTCCTTTCGCTGTATATTTTGAATTAAATAACATGAACAAAGAAATATATTCACAACGTTGGGGAGCAATTAAATTAAAAAAGAAATGTAGTAGAAGACTCGTGGGGCAAGAATGTCACGCTCACGCGTTGGTCTAGCCTTCTTTCGCCAAGTGTACAGAGAATAAATTAAATTGCTGAGAGTTCCAAGCGATACGAAACTGCTCCAAAAATAACGAAAAAAAAATATGTTTTTTGCTGGCGGCACCACCTATACTCGTTCTTGACTGATTGGCCAGAGAAGGCAGCAGACAAAGATGAACGGTAAACTATCGGAAAGACCTTTACCCGGCAGTGCGACTAAATATGTTACTCATAAAAGCAAATACAAAAGTTATTTTGACTTAATATAACAGAATAAACGCAAGACCTCAGACACTTCAACTAGACTTAAACTACATATTAGACTAAAAATAACATCTGCAATTTAATTTGTGTAGTTCAACCAAATCACGAAATTAAAAAAATAATATTGTATGGTCTAAAAATCCTTAAATTCGGTCATACATTTAAGTAGGTTTTATTGCTCTGAAATAAGGCTTAAAATTCCTCAAATTAAATATTAAATTAACAAGTCATGACCTTGCGAAGCATGTGTGGTGTGGCTTTGAATGACAGGCTGAAAAATGCTGTGGTTAGAAAACGTTGCGGTTTAAGAGAAGGTGCAGTAACAGAAGAATAACATGTAAATGAAAAGACTGTTCTTTGGTTTGGTCTTGCTGAGAGAATAAAAGAAAGGCGAGTAACAAAACGTATTTACAAGTTAGATGTGAATGGAAATGCGCCTAGGAGGACATATAGTGACCTTATGGGTGATCTTTAGAAAGGTCAGGTGTGTACTATTCGTATCCGGCGTGTCCATGTGACTAGAAAAATGCATGAAAGTAAAGGAGGCAATAGAAATAGAACCGTAAATAAATGACGTTCTGTTGTTACTGCGTACCCCCATGGGAAGAAGGCGTTAATATGTATATCTATGTATGTATGTAATGTCACGGTGGATCCAATTACAACTTAACATAAAATTAAAATTAGAACCACCGTAAATAAAAATAACATACTTACTATAAAATATATAATACGTACACATTAACATCGAAATCGATTAAAACTAGAATTACTTGTACTTTCAAGTGTTGCGTATATGCTGCTACATCCTTCCTTAGACTTACGTCACAGCTTCGATGCGACTAACCTTGTTTGCTTGGAACAAAATTTGATCAGAGATTACCTACTTAGGAAAATATGTTCATATTTTACAGCGGCCGAAGCGCACATTTGTTTGACGATGTGGTGGTGGGAATCATAATCGATCAATTAATGTTCGGGCAGCTTGCAGTGATGTTGGTCCTGAATGGATTTGATGGAAGTAAAGAGCAATCATATCGAGTATGTCATTTACAGTCCAACATGAATTGCTACAAATCCTTGTAGCAGTGCAGGTGCCCGACTCTAAGTTACCTTTTAGTGGTCGAATGACGTTGACAGGGGGGTGGGTTCCGTTTGGTCATATTTTTTTTTTTGTGAAATATATTTATAAAAACAACATGGCGTCACAAGTTCCAATTTTGGTCACGCGCCATAAGATCATACATAGTAGTACAGCTTGAAAGAGAAGGTGAGGCACACGGAACCATTTAAGCAAGAATTAATATAGGAAAAATAAACATCAACATTCTAAAATCTGAAATTAGCCCGTTTAACCTCCATAAGCAACGCAAAACGGACCACCGAAACGGTCCATACAGGAAGTGTAACTTCCTGTATGGACCGTTTTGGCTCGCTTTGATATATATACATTTAAGGTTTTTTATGGACTTTCATAAGATTTTGTACACCACAGAAACAATGCCTCATCATCATCTTCGTCAAAACACCACAAGGACTATGTCCCCATACACATTAATACCTCACTTGATACTGAAAGCTAGTTTTCACTGTCGGATTAACTGTAATTTTTCAATCTCTTTTCTTCTTCTGCGGCTGGTGCGGACCAGTGTTCGTTTACCTTTACCTTCCTTACCTCTACTTGCCACGTGAAGTCAACTAAGTGACCGCAGCTTCCATTGCTTGCCTTAGACAATGAAAGCTGCGATCACTTAATTGACTGCATACAAATGTGATTAACAATCACATACAAACGTGTACACACACGTGTTCAGTAGACATTGATTAATTAGCTACTAAAACAATATTGTTCTAAAATGATCGGCTTTGATTTGATATTGACGAGTATACCTAATATTGACATACTGCGGTATTCCGTAGCAGGCGTTGACTGGTTAACCGGTGCAAATTGAATGAGTGAATGCCTCTTACAGCCAATTTAGCTATACTAACGTTGGACTCATAGCACTTCTGATGTCGGTCCGAGTTACACTTAGAGTAGTGCACAGTAAAGCTTTCAGCGAACAACACATGTGCGTGAATTTGGAGTGGTGCCGAACAGAGCAGGGGAGCTTGAGGCTTATTGTCCGGTACTTTCGTTCAATACAGGGTGGTACATGATTTTGGACGCCGCTGCCTTGAAATCTTTCGTCGGTTATTATGAAAAATCAACTGTTCCCCATAAAAGTGCAGTATCTACGTGGTCAAATGTTTGCTACAGCTAATTTAAAAAAAAACCGATGAAAAATGTATCCGCCTCCCAAACGCACCAACAGTCCTGACACCCCTAAGGATGTTGAACAAGTCCATGTGTGCTCCACTTATCCTAACACAAGCTCTAAGACCCTTGTCCCTGTAGAAGTTTCAGTGGCCGAACAAAGCGCTATGTCGCTGCTTACGTGGACAGCGGACCACGGTTTATGCCTTATTATGTCGCATACAAGAATAAAACTGAACAAACGATGAATTCACGTCACATGTCGCTCAGAAATTCATAAAAGAATAGATCAGACCAGCACTTCGTATGTAGCATAATGGAGCTTATAATGATAAAGCACCGATAGTCTGTGTACTAAATAACAGACTGTCGGCTAAGTGGGTGAATAACAAAGAGCCAGAGTTAAATAGCTCACTTAAAAGCCTGACAAAGAAGGCTTCGTGAATTGATTTTTAAAGAAAACTAGTGTCTGCCCGAGGCTTCGCGAACAAGGTCGACAATATTCTCACGGAAACATACTACTACGTGAACTATTACCTACTCGCAAGTGGTCACCGCACTATCTGTGACGGGAAAAATCATTTACACAAAAATAAAGTTTTTATTTGAACGTTTTAGTTATGATGGTACCTACCCCACACCTTGTCATATACCACTACTTGCTACTTATACAACAGTGACACGAAGTATTAGAACATTATCAAGATACACAAAGTGGATTAAAACAATATTAACGAAGCTAACACAAAAACTACTCAAGCAAAGTTGATAAAATTTATATGGTATCGCCTTGGAGGCATTATTAACACCCCTAACCATTAAAAAAAGAAGGCAAAACTGACACCTTTACGGAGGATTTTCTACATGCCTCAGGTGTATGGGAATAACGTGTTGGCATTTTTTATTGAAGAATATCATGTTGGAGGTTCACATTCTGAGTTTGAAGTGGAAGGGGGAAATCAACTTGATCTCGAGGCTAAAAGTGGAAATGATATAGTTTCATATTCTGCATAGGTCTTGTGTGACAAAGCTTTGCCCCTACATATTACTTTGTTGTACACAACATAGAACATAATGCGTGGTAATAGGTACGTACTTACCAACGTTCACGCTCTTACAAAGCTAACAAGAAGCTTATACTGGACACTCTCCAGTATAGGGCACTATTGTAATAAATCCTGATATACGTTTTCTGTTGTGACGTATTGAAGTAGACTGGACAAAAGAAAAAAATGTATCATTTTAAAATATGGCGTGTCTTCTTTACCTACCTATATATTTTTGAATTCGATTAAATCAGGTATTCTCCATTTCTTCCGGTGGGTGTCGTAAAAGGCGACTAAGGGACTTACTAAAGAATGGGCAGCAGCAATCTCTATGCAATTTACCTCCATACTGCGTTCGCCAACCCGCCTGTCAAGTGTGGCGATTATGGCAAAGCCCCCCAAATTGGGGGAGGCCTAAGCCCAGCAGTGGACGTATTACGGCTGAAGTGATGGTGGTGGTGAAATCAGGTATTGTGTTCTGAAGTTTCTTCTTGCCCAATTCTTCCTTCCTTTGATTTCAAATAAACAAAAGATCCAAACTGGTTATTTATCATCAACTCAGCCTATCGCAGTCCACTGCTGGACATAGGCCTCTCCCATGCTGCGCCACAACACCCTATCCTCCGCCTTCCACATACAGTCTGTTCCAACCACCTTTTTGCGGTCGTCGGTTCATCTAGCTGGGGGGCGTCTCACACTACGCTTGCCGATACGCGGTCTCCACTCCAGGACTCGTCTGCTACATCGGTCCTTCGACAAAGAAGGCCAGCCCACTTACCCTGCAAGCTATGTCGGTAACTCTAGTTCTTTTCCGTATACCTTCGTTCCTGATTTTATCCCTCAAAGAAACTCTGAGCATAGCCCGCTCCATAGCGTGCTGAGCGACCTTACATTTGTGGACCAGCCCAACTGTCAGTGTCCACGTTTCGGCAGCGTATGTCATTACGGGCAGGACGCACTGGTTGAAGACCTTGGTCTTCAAACATTGCGGTATCGGCGACGAGAAGACTTGACGTAGATTTCCAAATGCTAAAAAAAAAAAAAAAAACTCCTGTCGGCTTCTTTCTCGAAGTTGTGTCTACCAAGATTATTTATAATTCCGTATAAAGACTTCCGTATCTCAAAAGAAAAAGATACGGAACCCTTATGTCTGTACATGTCTGTCCGTCTGTCTGTCAAAACCCTTTATCTCAAGAACGCGTTTAGGTATCGAGTTAAAATTAAAACCATATACTCAGCTCTATAGTCCCTTGAAGCTGTAAAAATATCAAACTTTTATGGTATCGTCAAAAAACATACGGCCGTTTAAGCCTCAAAAACCCTATATTTCGACACTCTCAAGGGAATGAAAATGGTTGACTAACTATGATATAATTTTATACCAATTCTCAAACCACGCAGTAAAATCTTCCCCTTAAAAATGCAATTACTGCTTTTGCCCCATCAGGAGCCGATTTTCAAACTTATCATCGTTTCTGTATGAAAACTACCTATTAATACTAGAATCGAACTTCCTAAAACTCTTTCTGATTACTACCGTACATTATAAAAGGTATTAAGTACAAAGTTTCACGTTTTTAGTTCCAGTTGTTGCTGCTACGGGGTGATTTGTTAGTCAGTCAGTTTCTCGTTCTTTATATAGGGTCAAATTAAATTAGAGAGCAATACTTTACCCACATGTTGGGTATCCTCATCGAACACTAATGGAAAACTTCATCATTTGATGGGCGAAAAAAAATGACCGTAATCAGAAGTTTTGTAATTTTCCGTGGAATACAAAGTTCGATGATGATACAAACATATTTTTTTTGTTGCTTTTCTTTTTCTGTTAGTGATAAATGATTTTAAGTATGTAAGAATCGTAGCAGGTGGCGTTCTTTAGTTTCTGCCTACCCGCATGGGAAAAAGGTGTTATTTTACACGTCTATACATTTCCATATCGATATCCAACACGTGCGTGAAGTATTGTCCGCTGAATTAATTTGACCCTGAATATTAAGTATAGGCCTCCAGACCGAATTTCAGCCACGGCGGCCAATCTCAACGGAGACTAGCTATCGGCGCGGGAGATATTATATTGCTCAAGTGTATGCGCAGACACAGGAGCACTCACTCTTCCTTTACTCTCATAGTCCGATGGGACGGCAATCCGACACGACCGGAGAGAGATCAGGCGTAGGACCAACGGCTTAACGTGCTTTCCGAGGCACGGGGGTATCACACCGCCAACTTCCAAACTCCGGGCTGCTACTAAGAAATTCCTAATGGAAAAACCCAGTAACACTTTGCCCGACCCGGGAATCGAACCCAGGACCCCACGCTCAGCGGCCGCGCTCGCGACCACGAGACCAACGGGGCAGTATATTAAGAATATTAAGTACGTATAACATATAGTATGCTTTTGATTTTGGCGTTACTTCTAACTATATCCCTACATTCAGCTATTCACAACCATCCGATATGCTTCCTTGCGAATGAAACATCAATCAAAGATGTCGACGGACTCCTCTAACCTCAATGATAACAAATCCAAAACCGAAAAGTTTTGTCAATTTAAATCACATAGACGAGCACTATTCTTCCGACGGTTGCAGCTGTTAGCTGCCGGGACTAGAGAAATCAGGTATAACGCGTAAACGGAAAACGGGTTCTCTTTTTTCAGTCGAAAGCATGTCGAATGGTTGTGAACAGCTGTGCTGAAGGTAGCTTTGTTTTACCTTAGCATTAGGCCGCTTCGAGAAGACGGTCCTTGGTCTCTGACCATGACCCTGTGTATGTACGAGCACAACGCTACATAACACCACAACTGAATGATGAAATATAAAGTAATGTCTAGGCCCGGCGCGCGCCGGCCACAGCGAATGAAAGCCCAAGTTTTTGTTACCCGAAGTGACTCGCTCCAAGTAGCTCGTTACGATATTACGCTCTCGTCCGCCATAACATTACGTAGGCTTACGTCATATTTATATAATCTCTGTTTCGCTTTTTAAGTTCACGGTCATTGCCCGCAACTTATCAAATCTATTTTTGTTTGTTCTTTTATTTATACATATGTCTCTTTTTTCTACGATGTCAAGTTTCTTTTGATCAAGATTCTTTTGTCAAGTTAAAATTAAGCACGCGCTGCCTTCACTTGATACAGCCTTATTCGCCCCCCCCCCCCCCCTCGATCGCATGCTCCTATAACTACAGCTTACTTCTTATGAAATTGTTCCTAATAGCCTCCAGACGCTAGTGAACAGTACCCTGATAGTACGGCGTTAGACGATCCATCAGTAACAAGCTTAGTTAGTTCTAAACCTAAGTAGGTACTAATTATTGAAACTTCCGAAGTTATGAAGTTTATGACAGGTCAAAAGATACTTGCATGGACTAGCATCCCACATCTAGGTACTATAGAATATCGTCGTGTTTCACAGAAACCTCAGAAAACATTCCAAGAGCAAGCAATCTAATTAATTTCCCGTCACGGATCAATTGCTAAACTACGTTAAACGTTATTTCTTGTTTGTCTTGTATTGGCTTGGAACGTGCAACAGTTCAGGAGCAGAAGCCGACCGCTGGGCGAGAGGCGAGCCAGCAAGGCGCCCGTCAGATTAGCGCTGCAAGACTGACGCTCGCGGCAAGCTGCATAATCTGCATCGTTAATAAGGAACTAGCGTCCTTGAAATAGCGAGCTTCACAATAATGTTATCGAAAACGGCATGTTCAACTTTACTCGAGTTAAATTCTGTGTAGGGGAACTAAATACCTGAGACGTACGACACGGAGGAGGAATGCCTCGCATCGTGCGCCCCTCTGTACGGCATTGTGCTGCACGAGCGCAGCCGCGCGTGGCGCATTGCTGTTATTGGTATAAGTACGCGAGAGACGCGCCTTCAGCTCGTCTTTTGTACTTCATATTAGAACTCAAACGCCGCTGCACGTTGCCGCCTTTGTATGTATGGGTTGGAAACCTTTCACGAATTCTTGGAATTCTTTGGAACTGAAAATCATGTTTTCTGTTGCAATACTTCAGTTTCAACAAACGTTTTGATTCCAGTCTTTTGGGCCGCAGTCCACTTCCCACAAATATATGATTGAGGTCGTTGTCGTCGACACTGGGGTCACTGTCGATATTTATTTCACTCAGTGAATGTTTCAGATCTCCCAACTGTACAAGATAGCGAACAATTATACACTTCAACACCAATAATGCTTTGTATACACATATAAGGTGTATCTATTCATACACGAAATATTTTAAGAGGCACACCTGTAGGTGGTAAAGAAGCTATAGAAGCAAAAAGAAAATTTTATCTAAGCGTTTTTGAATTTTCGTAATTCTTATAATTTTAAAACTGCTTGAGAAGTTTTGCATAAAACCTTTACTCCAAATTCTAATAGCCCGCCTGACGCTGCAAGGGCGGCGACCGAACAGCGCGAGCGCGGCCACTATAGAAACTAGAGTAATGGATGTTAAAAATAAGAAGGAGCCAGTATATCTTATGTGCGTCAAATAATTTATAAATATTAAATTTTGAATTAAAAAAATACATATCAGAAAAAAATTTTTTCGTTGCTATAGCTTCTTTACCACCTACAGGTGTACTTCTTTAAATATTTCGTGTATGAATAGATACACCTTATATAGAAAGAACTGTAATCTAAATTATTCTGGATTAACTTTTGCCAGTGGCTTCGCCCGGAAATGCCTCCAGTCAAAACCTACTATGCAAAAACTGTAAAATTATAAATATTCGCTTCAGTAGGTATACGAGCTTTGTTATGTAAATGGCATCTCGTAAGTGACCCTGAAAGGTCGTAATTTCTAAACCGAACTATCTTGACGGCAGGGGCGGATTTCTTAAATTACACAACTACTGCACGCTAAGGGCTCACTGCACCCCCTGTGAGGTACGAAGCTTTGGATTAGTGCGTCGCCGGGGGGAGGACAGCAAGATGAGACAGGCTAGATCAGATCTGGATAATATTATTAGCAGTGGAATTTAAAGCTGCAGGCTCAGCAACGGCGCGCGCTGGCATTTCGTCGAGCAAGGGTCGGGGGGGACGATTAAGTCGGGGTCGTTGCGAGGGATCTCGGCTGCGATATCGGAATGATAGACGTTTGTTTTCGTGTACTGTACTGATGGCCCTACTGTCTTCCTGGAGGACGGTAATGGGGTCATCAGGGTCGGTGAAAGGATACGCGCGCGTTATCGCTCGGCTTATTAGCAAACAGTGGGTGACTACGCCGGGCGCGGCGCTGGGGTGGTCGCATCAAGCGAGTCCCGTCATCAGTATGTCCACCCGGTCTAGAATTTATTTTCGCGCGCGTTATTTTTATTTGACAATGGTACCGATTCCCTTGTTCACAAACTAAACTAAATTTAAGTTCAGTGCATCTTTTTCTTTGTATTTCATTAAGAAGAGGACAAAAGAAAAATTTTAGTTTAGTCCTGTCAAATTAATCAGCGCCTGTCACTACTCCATACAAGTTTAGACGCGATTAAAAACTTGCCTACTAAAATTACGTCAATTTACGTCAAGCGCTGATTAATTTGAGAGGACTAGACTAAAATTTATCTTCTGTCCTTTCCTTAATGAAACAGAAAGAAAAAGATGCACTGAACTTAAATTTAGTTTAGTTTGTGAATAAGGGAATCGGCACCATTACCTCCCAAGATATTCATTTAAATTATCCCCTAAGATATTCGTTTAAGGTATCTGACGTACCTATTTATGTAGATAAGGATTAATACTGTGTGCGTCTAAATAGCTTTGTATTTACCGCATTGTGTGTCACGATTTTTTAGAACTTATAATGGGTATAGTAAGCTATACTTAAAATATAGATAAAAGCCATCCTACATACAAACGTGGTATCCCAGCATACATTTTTTTGTAAAATTTAAAGGGATTAAGCAGCGTTTCCGATGAAAGCTCCCAGGCGGCTTTACTTTTTCCGACATTTTCAACAATTATCGTCATATTTAACCAATTCACGCAAAATCTTTAAAAAATATTCACCTAAAACCTTCCTCGTGAATCACTTTGTCTATTGGTAACCGCATGTAAGCCTGTTCGAGTTTTTTTTAGTTTATCGCGATCAGACAGACAACTGGACGTGGCGGAGGACTTTGTTTTATAATATGTAGTCATTCATAATAATTAGTTACAAATGAGTGTTTACATAATTATTATTTAACATTGGTCAACTTTGACTGAGCTGAGGTAAACAGCAAGTACTTGAACACTAAATCTGGCAACAAACTGTTGTGATATTCAGTAACTAGACAACACTAATGTTGCAGCAGCATTCTTCAGCGCATGATGTTGCTGATAATAACAAAGGATGATCATCAGCGCTCAGCGCGCTTGCCAAGTGTGTTAATTGTTGCAATTATTCTATAACAAACGGTCAAACACTCGTCGTTTCACACTGCAGAATCATTTGCACACAATATGCCAACTATGTCCAGGTCTCCTCATGTGGATGTATGTGTTGCTATCACTTATTGATGCTTATGTATATCAGATACCGGACTTAATTGAAAGGTCCTGTCTGCAGTAGCGGAGTGCTGCAGCGCTGGCCCTGAGCTGAGGGCGTACAATAGTGGCGTGTCTCCGTGCTGTCCGGCTGCTGTTACTGGCTCCTCTGCTGCCTGGTCGGGCACAGTGTCAGTCTCAGTACTCCACACATCGGGTGTCATTTCCAGCGCAGCGCGTGTTCAGTCCGCCGACACTAATTGATATGTTACATACAAATAAGCTCTCAGTTAATGAACGTATAAATTGGACAGGCTGCGAGCTGCGCGGTAGCGCGGTGTGCCTCGATCACAACGGTTCAGTGCAATTTGAATATAATTTTGTCTTTCAGATCTCTCCTTGACAGAATTAGTATCGACTAACCAGAATCGCCAATCATGGGTATAAGTATAATAATTAATCGTTAGGGGTATGAAAGTGAGGATAGGATAGTGCGAGGCAAGGTTCTCATGAGTTATAACGTGACCTCATCCTTATGGATCAGGGCATCGATAATGGGCATGACACACAGGATTGCCTAGTTCAGACACGTAAATCTTAGAATACAATTTACATATAAGCAAAACTGTACATATTTGTAAGCCTTTTATTTTTGAATAAATATTATGTTATTATTATTATTAATGGTATTCGGGAGTGTGCAATGGTGGATAGCGACCACAAGCAGCTTTTAAGTTTCGGCGCTACTACAGTAACTCGATAATAACTAACAATAAAACAGTTAACAGGGCAGGTCGGCGCGCGACACAGCGTGACTCGACTCTACTCGATCAATTTCCATAAAGTTTTCATTAAACATTTTGTAGTAGGGTCGCGTCGCCCCGTTCTGCAGCCCTTATTCATTGACACACATTCAGGTTGGTTTCTTATAGGCCTACGCTGACTCCGACTTGTGCGTTGGAGTCAGCGGCCGCGGCGCGCGGCGGCCTGCAGAAGTGATAGCTTTAGTTAAATTTGCGTTCCACCTGATGGACAAACAAGTGCATCGAGGAAAAATGGTCGCGGGACTCATACATTACCTACTTCGCACAATATAAAAGTAAAACTTTTGTAAACTTTAATTTTTAACCTGAACTCAATTCTCCGAAATTGTACCAGTAACATCAGAAGAACTATTATATAACTATTACGACATTGTACCTTAGGGGACCGGACTGATTCTCCTTAACACAGGTTTTCATAACTTAGCTAGGAGAGCAGTGCTCACCCACACGTTTGTAGAAATAGTACTTATTTTGTAAAACTGTTTTTTTTTTAACGTGTACCATAATTCTATGTTTTGAGTGAATAAATAAATAAATATATTGTTGGTCTTCAATCTTCATACAGTTGGTTTGGTCAACCGAGCAAATAAACCAGTTCACACAATAACTCTTTGTTTTTGCCCAGTGTGTGGCCAGACCATATCAGTAGACTTGCCACTCACCCGGGGTTCTCAGAAGTGTTGCTACTAGGTGTCCGTGGCGACGCGGCGTCTGGTGCTTGCCGCCAGCGCTACCCCGCCGTCTGCCTCCCCCCCCCCCCCCACGCTGCCCCACACCGGGCGCGTGCCCCACACTTAATAACTCCTCCGCATTAATTATGGAACAATATTGAAGCCGACGCTGCGACGCCTCCGTCAACACCTTGTGCTAACAACACCTGGACATTAATTAAGTATAAAAGCAACTCACGCGACATTCGCCCACCCCAAGATCCAGCCTGTCCCTTGCTGCCCCCTCTACCAGCGACTGCCTAAGCCGAGGTCCGTACCCTACCTGGGGTTCCCTTAGGTCTTAGTCGCTTTAGTTTTAAGTATATAAGCCCCGGCTGGAGGCCTAAAATTAACTTTTTTGGAATCCGCGGGGAAGTCCCTTTAAGTAGTGAGAGCCTTAATACGATAACTACGAGATGACCTTCAAAAAAAAAACTCGCCCACATCACATTACTCAATTTCAGTCTGTATTGAACAATTGACCATTGTTTATTATATGCGTTCTATATTACAGCATCAATATTGAAGGCTCGGCTTATCAAGATGCATCAGTTACATCGTTGGTAGCTAAGAAGGTAACTAATACGAGCTGGGATTAACCATTTGAATTTATTACGTAGTCAGAAATTCTGAATTCACTTAGGAGTAGAATATTTGATAACAGTGTGATATTTTTTTATTAGCTATAATTTATAAATAACTGTATCACTACAGAGTATAAAACTAAGTCGCTTCCCGCCGTCTGTCCCTATGTATGCGTGAATCTTTAAAACTTCGTAACGGATAATAATGAGTTTAAAAAAAAAAACCGGCCAAGTGCGAGTCGGACTCGCGCACCAAGGGTTCCGTACAAACCTGTAGGTATATAAGTAAAACTTCACCCATCACGACAATCGAGTCGTAGTTCTGTTCTGTTTCTTGGCTTGGTTTTATTTCTGTCTGTGTTTTGTTCTGTTTATTATATGATGTAACTAAAAATTTTAGGTTTTCGCAATTTTTCCTTTATCTGTGCTATAAGATGTTGCTTCGTACCAAATTTCAAAATTCTAGATCGACTGGAAATACCCTTTAGGTTTTGATTCCCTTGCGAGTTTCGAAAATTTTCGGAAATTTGCGGCATAAACGGCTATATCTTTTGATTGCGTTAGCTTAGAAGTTTGATTTTTTCACAGCTCCAAGGGACAGTTATCTTGAGTATTTGATATAAATTTCAGCTTGATACCTTTACGCGTTCCTGAGAAAAAGGGTCTTGACAGACGGACGGACGGACGGACGGACGGACAACAACCCTTCCTTTTGAGGTGCGGAACCCTAAAAATAGTTTAAAAAACAAAAAAACACGCTTCCATAGAAAACCAAACTAAAAAGTAGAAAATAATGGAAAAAAAGCGTGGGGCTTTAAGTTTAAGGCTTTTTTTGCATTATTTTGTACTTTTTAGTTTGGTTTTCTATGGAAGCGTGTTTTTTAGTTTTTTAAACTATTATTTATTTTCTATTTTTTAGGGTGTTTCGAATTTTGAGACGTATGTCAGCGTAGTTTGAGACGTATGTAAGGGTAGTTTTCGAAGACAGTTTTTTTGCTGTCCTGGTAACCTTGGCAAGGATGATGGCACAAATTTATGAAATTATTGCATTGTCATCGGTCCTTGACAGGTGTGCAAAGTTTGAATGAAATCTGGTCGTTTAATGTGGGTCAAAATCGCGCTATAAGGAGTCGGTTACAAACAAACATACAAACATACAAGTGAAGCTAATATAAAGCGTGTAATAAATAGAGTGATTCAAGAGGAAGGTTTATATGTATAATATGTAGGCGAAGCCGCTGGCAAAAACTAGTTAGTTATAAACATACGTTGGAGCTTAAACAGGAAAGCAAAATTTAAGTTTTTTTTAAAAAACTGCCGTGCCTTACGTTCTGCGGCCCCAACGGACTCGCTGGCGATAGTGGCGATACTCCAACCCGTTGTGACGTCATTCCCACTGACAAGTTGTTATTGCATGCCCTTGTTACTGTGTTACAAAGGCTAGTCAAACATCTCGTTTATTGGCTTTATTGGAAGGCACAGCAACAAATATTGGTTCAAGTGTTGACCCAAGTTGTACTCTGTTTGATAAAGAAAAATAAAAGCACTTGGTGAGTCTAACTCGAACATCAAACACAGACGAGTGAGCGGGAACTGTTCACCGACAGTTTGTTGTAATTGGAATGTTTAGAGTAGCGGTGCGACGAGCAGCTCATGAGCATTTTTGTGTTTTGATGAAATGTTATAAACTGTTTTATGTGACAGTTTGATGAGTTGAAAGCCCTTTGTCCACATAACGCGGACGCTTGGCACCTCTTCTCTTCGCCATTACGAATTAGTAACACAATAAGTGTAATGTTGCTCACACACGCGCCACGCGCGGCGTGGACTCGCGTCACAACTCTCCCAAGCGACATGCTCGACTGCTGTATTTGGTGGAGGGTGAAGCGCGTGACGTTGTTGTCGTAGGTCAAGGCTCACAGCTGGCTCTAATTAATTTAAAAAAGAAATGTGTTAATCACCCTCTAACATGTTGACTTATTCTACCTACTCGTAATGCAATGGAATGATTCTATTATTTTCTTTTTGTGGATATTTAATATCTCGTCAAACCAAATCTGCAGATTATGCTCTTCTCCCAATTTTGCAACTGCGTTAACTAAATAGAAACATTTGTTAGTTTTTCTTCATTCGCTCCGTTAACTACTAGGTACTTCAGAAACTCGACTGCAGAGGTTTATCTACTTAACTGAATTTGTAAAATCTTCCCTTCTTCAACTAACCAAGCAATTTAGCTTATGATAGACGTCTCCTGGAATTGGGCCCCCAGTAGCGCTAAAATACCCGGAGGCTCCCGCGTGTAGCGATTGACATGGCGGAACCTTTTTGAAGTGAAAACTTCTTTAGCGCCGTTGGTTGTGATTTGAAACTCAATGAAACGAAAAAGCGACAGTAAGAAGAGACAGACATAACTTCATAAGATTTAACGTGGGAGAAAATTAGATAGAAAATACATGACGTCATGACCATGGACGAAAGAAATATGGATACGGCAAATATTGTCACATCTAAACTTCAAAAATGTTTTATGTACTTGTACATATTATTATTATTTCAAGTCTATTATCGTACCTATATATTATTTATATAAATACGGAAAAAAAATGAAAACTAAAAAAGAAAAGAAAATTATAATGAACGAACGAACAGTGATACTGGTGACGGAGGCACCGGTAATGCCGGACCAGGCAATGGCCAGCCATTTTCCGTAAACCTGGAACAAAAGCAGTGTTGTAGTACCTTTATATTTAGAGATAAATGCAAATTAGAAAAGTCCGTAAGTTACTAATATTGCCGGTGGCTGCAAAATCATGTCAAGTGGTGGTGGTGGTGCCCTTCCACCACCCCGCGTCCTCTGGCATGCGAGCTGGAAAAATACAAAATTTCAGTTGCATTAACAGTAACATTACATACCTACATACGTGTCCAATAACCTCTTTTTTAAGTCGGTTAAAAACAAATCACCCAAAAAATTTACCATTAAAATGTACGGAAGTCATATCCACACATTTCATCATCCGTACAAAACACAATGACGATTTTAGTGTCACGTGACCTAAAATTCCCGGTTCAACTATCGAGTTCCTTCATCTTTTTAGGTTGCGTATTTTTCATTACAATGTTATGCAAATATCTTATAAATGCACAATAACAATAATAAAATACATAGTAACCTAAATAACGTCAATAGTTTGCTATCAATAGTAGAATTATTACTCGTAATACTGCGAAATCCGACGCCGGCCGCGGAAAAGTGGCGGCAAAATGGATGACGATGTTTGTTGAATTAACAATTTACGTGCAAATATTTGTCAAAAACACAATCCTGGAAATAAAAACTGTATTTTACTTACCTGTCCATCTTACGTTTCAACAAAAACACTTCACACACACAACTTTGCACTTAAAACTTAATTATAATCACAGAACTTTATTCCGTGATTATAAACGTACGGATCAACACGCTCATCCAAATGTTTATGTCAAACTGACAACCTTCGTTGGCGCGTTCCAGGGCTGAGATAAGCGATTATATTGCATTGTCCGTCTATTGTGTACTCACTCGTCCATGCATAACCATCATAAATGCAGATTATTCTTGAAACCAAAAATTCGGTTTCGGTTTAGAACAACTTTATTTCTCATAAGAATTGCAAAACAAATCACTTACTGAGAAACAATATTTAAAACTAAGATTAAAATTAGAGCGCACAGTACTTATATAAAATAACAAAACAAAACAAACATAGCAAAAAAGAAAAAATGAAATTATGTGGGTAAACAGATAACATTTTGAAGGTTTCACTTCTACCACGTGTGAATTGCACACATGCCATTTTTTTGTTTCAGTTCACCTCTTCACATGGCGCGTCTTCAATGGTTCTAGTTGTCTACAACCATTGTTTGTGAAATTGAGGATACCAGCTAGCGCCAAAATCTGCTACCTAAAGAACTTCAATGACGTTCAACCGATTATAACGTGTAGCTACTGTTCAGAACAAATTTTTTGTGTTTCTCCAATAACAAAATCAAGAGTCAAATTATACAATGCAGGGCAAATAACCCGTGAAAGCCGAGCGAGTGAACTTTTCTTTTAGCTGAGTCTCGCAGCAGACACCCGCACCACTAGCACGCTGCAACGTGCGCTGAGTGACAAACGGTTACGAGTTTAATCAAATCAGATGCATTGTACACACTGTACAGTTTGTACACAATCCTGACGCTCATCGTGGCGCCAGTGTCTTAGAAATCGGTTGTCATGGTATGTGATACGGAGAAATGAGGAAAATATCGTGAGAAAACTCGTGTCGAATCTGGCTAGCTATAAGAGTAGGAGAAGGCCAAAGAAACGATGGATAGACTGTGAAAGATGACAATCATGGCTACATAAGGTGAGGCAACCGAGATGACGACTAATAGAGAAGTAAGGCATGATAAGACCCCGAATAAATTGTATAAATATAAATAATACAATGATGATGACTATGGATAAATAAAGTTGGTTTGTATGATAAGTTCAGGCCGAACACTTGAAAATAATAGCTGATATACACGCTACGCTGCTACGTATTATAACATTTTCCTTTTAAGGAACACTTAAACCGTGCCTCGACGCAGACAAACGGCGGCGACGTCGATTAGAATATGTAACGAGTTATTGCAGGAATAGCTAGTTTACTGTGAACTCTTCACGACCTGGGTAACGAGGCGCAGGGAGTCACGCGCCTTGCAACATTAATGAAGCCCCGGAACCGAACTCCGGACCCCGGACGCATGACAACCACCATTCTCGTCGCTGACCAATCGCGACTCATTCAGTATAGACTCTACTGAATGCTGCTCGGGACATTGAGGGAACATTCACAAAACGTGTAGTACGAGTATTCTTTGTATTCACATCTGTGCTATAAGTATTTAATTTAAAATATGGTTAGGGCATTTTGCGAACCGATGCGTATTAATGAACACCATATCATATTGGATTCTGTTTCACCAAAGTACAATGGTCTATCCAAGTGTGGTATTTTTTAAATTAATGTTAAAATATAGTCTACTCATTCTACTCACGTGAACGTTCGTATGTTAAGATGTTTGTCACTCAATAACGGCTGAATGAATATGACTGAACCGTAATGAACGCATAGCAAGCATACTTTGACCCCGATAGTACGTTCCTGCGGGATCATTTCCGACATCCACGCGGGCACAGCCGCGGGTAAAACCTAATAAGCCTAACATTTCAGTGATCATAATCGAATCGAATCCCTATTGGTTTTTAATGATAGGTAAATGATAGGCAAATTCGCTTAAAGCCTACCTACCATATTGCTATACTTACTTCACTAAGTTATAATAGGTGCAGCTGCCGTTATGAAATTGATAGAATACACGAGGGTGCCCGCTCCTGTCATGACGCAAGTGTCACCTGCCGGGAATTAAGCGCTAAACTGATTACTTACAATCGGTCACTGCGGTGTCGAAGCTTAAAGGACACCAATTATTGACTACACTAGTCAATTAAATGTTGACCACAATATTCTACGCCTGTGTACAAATACTGGGTCATATTAAATTAGCTGGCTATACCTTACCCAAGGGTATCATTACAAAAACCAATGATAATAATAAAAATCATGATTCCAATTTTAATTGGCTCTGTCATATTCATTGGCAACCAAACGACCGATAAGTTATTATTATTTATTTTATTGTTATTTATTTAATTCGTATACATTTAATTCGTATTCATGTTGATGTTAGTAATACTTATAAAACTATGTTAGTAAAGCAATTCTCATTAAACTAAAATGAATAAAAAACTTCAGAGGTGTCAAGGGACACCCGGATGGAACGAAGTTCCCTTCCAGGATTCATTATTGTTATAATTTTTTTATTAGGTAAAAAAACCTGTATACACTCAACAAAAATATTCTCTCTCTCTTTCTCTCTCTCTTATTTTCCGTCACAACTTTTTCTCTTAATTTCCGTCTAGCCCCCTTTCGCAACGCGCCATAAGGAACTCCGTTCCAATAAATAAATAAAACACCAATAAAACGAATTCAAAAACTTATAAAACTAATTCAAATACCTATGAATATTTCCCCTTCCCGCTGCACCAGACCTGCAGCTATGCATACGGGTCCAGTGCCCCAGGAACGGGCAATCAGGCTTATTCACTATTACCCTTAAAATGCTGTTGGTGCTCGCCCGAATCCTTCGCATCATCATAATAGCTTGAAAACTGTCTGTCTCTGCTTCAGCAAACATGCCCGATGCGCTACAGAACCGCGGGAGCCCCAACAGCACCCTAAAGGCGTTATTGTACTGTACTCGAAGAGCGTTGTAGGCCCTCTGCGTATGTCTAACCCACAGGCTGCACGTGTTAAACGACTGGCAAAACGCCTTGAACAGAGTGAGTTTCACTTCTCTAGTACATCGTGCAAACCTACGGGCCAGCATATTGCATCGGACCAACAACGCTCTTCGCTCCCTTTCTATGTCACTGTCATCATTCAAGTCCTCATTCACTATGTGTCCGAGGTACCTGAAATGCGACACTCTATTCAGTGGTACACCATAAAGGCACACCGGAGGAACTGTCTTAGGTTTCCTAGTACCTACCCTAAACACCACAAGCTCACTCTTCCGTACATTGTACACTAAACCATGAGACGCGGCGTATTTCTCACAAATAACAAGCAACCGCCTGAGTCCATCAATCGAGGGGCTCAGCAGCACTATATCATCAGCATAACTTATACTATTAATTATCTCACCATCAATAGAGCATCCAATACCAGTGCCGCTGAGCTCCTCGATCAACTTATTGACGTATAGACTGAAGAGCGCCGGGGAAGTCAAACCTCCCTGTCTCACCCCACACTCCAGCCCATACGCCCCAGATAAGGCACCCGACCATCTGACCTGGTTGATTTGGTGGTCATACCAATAGCCTAAGAGCTTTATAAGCTCATTAGGCAGACCTTGCGCATGCAATTTCGACCATAAGATATTATAATCAACCAGGTCAAATGCCTTGGAGAGGTCCAAGAAAGCAGTTATGGTTTTCGGAAATTCGTAAAAAAATAGCAACGAAAATGTACAAAACCAGCTAATCGATTACGACATCGAATGATGAAATATGTTTGTTTGTATTCCGACCGTTTTTGATATCTATACTCAACACGTGGTTAAAGTATTGACCGCTAATTTAATTTGATCCTGTATACTGTATCTACATAGGTATATCCAGAATTTGTAGCCTATGACAGTATTATTATCATATAGAATGCTATTGGTAAATGTTGGAAATTATCCTATAAGAATGGTAGAACTAAAGTGCCAAAACCGTGTAGACGCTGCGTAGCTACTGTGTAGCAGCGTAGAGCGTAACTACCGTGTGGCTTTCGTGATGCCTGATGGAATTGGTAGGCAATTGTTATAATTAGCCTAAGGGTTGTTACGTGTACCAGCAAGTGTACACAGTTGAGGCATGACTTAATGCACCAACTGGAATGAAGACAGTAGCCGCAGTCAGCCAGTGCTATTGTGTCGACTGCGGTTTAGAAGCTGTGCACCGGTAGCGCACTCCATGTGTGAGCTCTAGTGCCGAGTGGCGCGAACATTCGCCGGCGACAAGCGATCATCTGAACGTTACGTAGTTCCGTTCATTGGAGCTGAGCGCTGAAGGGTGCCTCGAAGGGGCTCCGCGAGTGACGTCACTAAGTACGTGCACATTCTCTGCTGACTCGCTAATCTGTTTACTGCGACATGAGCTGCTGTCGTTTGTTTCGTGCCGATACGAGCGAAGAGGCCGCCGTTCTGCTAATAATATACTAAACACGTTACCAGTTATCATTACTTTCAACAACACATCGTATGTTGCCTGCCAAGCGAGGGTTACTTATTCTTTAATATTTGCTTTTTGTTACATGTAGATATGTGTGTTGTGTAGTACTTACCTTGCATATAGTACATACTAATTCCAGGTTTGCACGTCATAACCCAGCGAGGTCTATTTGTCTATGTGACACTTAAATAGTTTCAACCTCTATGAAGTTACAATTGTTGTCAAAAGTGAGAAGTGCCAACAATTTAAACACTTACGAGGTCGACTGTATCTACAGCGTAACCAGTCGGCCAGGAATCAAGTTCCTTAGCCGATACTCGCACTTGGGTAGCGCCCGGATAGGCGCGAAATTTGCAGTTTCAGGTTAGTACACAATGTTCTGCATTATCCTCGATCATGACTCCTGCAAATCACAGTTATTGTATGAGCGGCCATTGTCTCTTATATAGGTACCTAATACGTCTGTAGTCGGTCTTAGCACTGACGACTAATAAATAACATGACAACATAATGGCGGCTCGATACACAGCATAATGGCGCCTCGGTACACAATGGGACGATGGTATTTTTAGAGCCATCGCTTAATGTGCGATGCATTAGCAGCAACTACCCACTTTTGTTAACAAGCTTTTAGAATATGTCGATTTCTCTTCACAATCTTTAAATTCGTTTCGAAATTATTGTTTTAAGGTGGATGGATGATTATCTCAGATGCCATTTTGTCGCTAGATGGCGCTAGATCCACAATTTGGAACATTTTCAATTTTTACGCCTAACTTAGAAATCTTTAATAGATAACTTTATTATATGCGAAACCTAGGGCATTAACTTGATTTTTTTAGATAGTCACTGTGCTTGTTAACTGGTCTCATACAAAGATTTGTACATTCTAAAGATTTAGCCGCTTGACTTTACTCTTTACACACACATGCAAAGTAAATAGTAGTAACTTTCGACACCACTAGATGTCGTTTTATTCAAACAGTTTAAAATGAAATTAATATAGGTACACTGTCCCTATAAGTTGTAGTAATGTGACTGAACCTAAATTGTAATGTGTAAATAGTCATCATCTCAGCCGCAAGACGTCCACTGCTGGATATAGGCCTCCCCCTATTTGGGGGGCTTTGCCATAATCACCACGCTTGGCAAGCGGGTTGGCGATCGCAGTGTGATGGTAAAATGCATAGAGAACGCTGCTGCCCATTCTCTAGTAAATCCCTTAGTCGCCTTTTACGACACCCACGGGAAGAAATGTAAGGCAGAAGAAGGAATGGAAGTGTAAATAGTGACGTGTACTAAATAAATAAAAGACTATTTATTACATTGTAAAGCTTTTTATTGTACCCTACTATAAATTAATAATATTTATTTAGTAAAAAGGGGTTAATATTTTCATAAAAATAATGTTTTATTTACTCTCACTACATTTACTTAGATAGTTTCCGTTTGGATTCAAACCATCGAGTCATACCACCATACAAAGATAACATACTTTTTTAAATATTTTGATATTTACAATTATGATTTTGAATTTAGTATTAGAAAGAATTATGTATGTAGATTACAATATAAATAACATCATACGTAACTATATATAACGGCACATGTATCTTACATAACAACACAAAGGGGTTGCTAGCTAACCATAACATTTATTAATGTTTCAAGAATACCTACTTATGATACAATTTTGAACTGCAATAAATATTCTTTTACAATTGAATTGTTAGGCTGGTACCTAAATACATGAGTGAAACTTATCTACACAGAAAAATCTTATGAACTAACAAAATAACACAAACTATACATCGCTACGTGCAAAAATAGCTTATTAATTATTCTATAATGTTCCCACTGCTGAGACTCAGGCCTCCTCTGAACTGTGGTGATGAAATAATTTACACTCAGCAAAGTGCCGGCTTGGATTCGAACCATCGACTCGTACCACCATACAAAGATACTTATAAATATTATAATAAAATATCTTCTTTTCTACGCGCTACTTTTTGCAGTCGCCGCCGCCGCCGCGCCGTATCAGTCTTCTGCTTGTCACTTTTTACTTCCATTTATATAATTTCCGTGCGATCTGAATCAAATGCTGGAAGACGCAGTTTTCGCTGCAACAAATGAATTTACACAGTTTTGTTAGACTATTCTTACTGAACCCACACCTCAGAGACCTGCGGAATAAGTTAGGAAATGAGTAAGACTTATATTTTTATACCTTTTAATTCCTTGATGTCTAGACATTTAGCATTTTTCTCAACTCTTCTCAATATAATTTCTGGCAGTACACGTTTTAAAAAATGTTACCAACTTCGGCATCATAGCGTTGATAACTTCCTCATCCCGGTTAACTTCTATGACAGTCAATGGTTGGGTGACAGATATAAAGCAAATGAAGTAACATTTATTCATTTTGGTAATTCGCAATTGACCCTGGACCTAGAATCAAAATAATAATAGCTGTTAAAAAGAAACAATCCAAGAAATACATTATTTTTATACATACATACCAAGAAATAATGATATTTGTTACACTGAACATTGTGTAAAATATGTTGTACTTTGGTATTGTCAAACATAAACTTCATCACAACAAACAAGCAAAAGCGTACTAATGTAATGAACACAAAAATATGGTATCAAGTTGGGACTTACCATTCCAGATGAAGAATCAAAGTTGTGACCATATGACCTTCTTCAAGTCAACAATACGGTACCCTACCAAACCTGATAAGTTGTCACTTGATGTTCTTTCCACAGTTAGTTGATAAGCTTCAATCTCTGAATCGGGTTGTGGCCAATCAAAATCAACAGTCTCTACTTGCTCTGTAACAGATTCAACTGTATTGAAGCTAGAGCTGCAGGCTATGGCTTCGTATCGAATTTCTGGTATACCACGCGAATAGGTTTAGGGCGTATCTTAAGCTGTCGAAAGGTTGGACAGCTGATGACGATCTTGAGTTGAATGTGGACTGAAATAAAAGATATGTTAAAAAAACAGTGTTGAGAGACAGAAAAATATTGATAGGTCTGTAGGTACCTAAATACAACAGGGCAAACCGCGGTTTCTTCCACTACCTTCTGTTTCTTGTTACGCCATGCTTGCATGCTTGTTGTTCCTTCGCTTGCTTTCGGCTGCAAGGAAAAATGGCTGTAAACGAAGACTACAACACGAACCAACGAGTATCAAATAACCTCCACTCACGTAAATCTGATTCGAAATCTTATGGGAATCTAATTTACTCACTATAGATCACTAAAAGAACTTCCATGATGTCTTTTCAATACAGCTTGCACTTTTTTCCGTGATTTTCGCGGTCCTGAATACACATGTCGTATACATTTATGCAAGTTTATTAGTCGGGTTCATCTTAGGCAGTTCAGTTGCAATTCAATCTGAAATCAAAAAGAATAATTACAAACAACAGCAAATGTATCTTATTTATGAAATGTTTCAAGAAACAGAAATAACACCACCATCAAACTGTTGTTTTCAGAGAGAATATCTGAAATTTGTAGTATGTCATGTGACGACAATCAACGAGTGTTGCTAACGTTTGATTTTGTATTTCATCTTCTAAATCTTACACTTTTGTAAAGTTTTAAGGGTAATTAATTACCATTATAATAATACTCTATATCACCTTGAAAATCATTCATTGCACATAAAAATAACACTTACCGTCAATAAAACACAAAAACGCTTCACTTTTGAATAAAAACCAGGGCTTTGAATAACGTTAAAAATTTGGTATCGTTACTTTCATCGGACGAAGATAACGTTATTAGTAGAGGTCACGTAATGCTTGGTAACGATACTTGGCATACGTTTTACCGGTAACTGAGTACCGTTAATTTTTTATTTATTTTCTTTCATCTCTTTCTTTCGTCTACATTATTGAAGTTGCATTTGCACCGTTTGATTGGCGATGTTGCCGTAGAGCGCCGCCGCCCATGGCGTGCCGCTTAGGTTGCGCAGGTTGACAACAACGCATTAGGTAACGATGTGATAAGAGAACGGTGTGGTGTAAAAGAAGATGTAGTGACAAAAATTGAAAAAAGTATGCTTAGATGGTTTGGTCATGTTGAGAGGATGAATGAAGGTCGGCTCACAAAAGGTATTTACAAAGCAGATGTGAGTGGAAACACCGGGAGGGGACGCCCTAGGAGGACATATAGGGACCTTATTAGTGATATTCTTCAGAAAGGTCAGGTGCGTAGTACTCGCAACCGGCGTGTGTGTATGACCAATTTTATGAACCTAAACGAGGCAAAAGAAGTGTGTAGAGATCGTAGCAGGTGGCGTTCCGTGGTTTCTGCCTACCCCCATGGGAAAAAGGCGTGATTCTATGTATGTATGTATGTAAAAGTATCGATACTAGTAACGTTAATTGGTAACGTTATTTTATAGATTCGATACCAAAGTATCGTTACCCGTTTTACCGTTAAAATATTAACTTTATGAAAATAACGTTACTTAACGATACTTATAGTGTGAATTTGGTAACGTTAACAAGCCCTGATGAAAACTGTTTCACGGATGGCACTCATTTGAATGGTTCTCAGTAGTAGGTAGCACAGTTTTTTTTAAGTAATAATAAACATGGTAAATATCTCGTTTTAAGTTCTAATGATACTGGTGTTTATTGTTTCGTGTGGATTTCATGACAAAGTCTCTTCCGAGCCCCTTTTCTTTAATAAAAAAACCTCGTCGTAAAGTTTAGTTGCTAAATTGGTGTCCAGATTCTTAAATATTATACCAAAATGTTAAATTTTGCGTTGAAGTTATAGTAACACCCACCACATTTGTTTACCATTTATTTTATTGAAATTTCAATGCGTACTATTTTTATTTTTGAATTCTTAGCAAAGTACGATCTTTTAAAATGTATGGTACGATCTTCTAAAAAATAAAGTTGGCAACCCTGCTTGACGCATTTTGTGTGTGCTAATAATACTAGTAAAATAAGCAATTATGAAAAATCAAAGTGGTTTGTCTGTGTATTCACTAATCTTGCTGGTTTCACATGAATTATAAAAGAATAGAAGAATAAATATGATTCAATCAATAGATGTACGTAGTACCTACGTTTCACCATTGTGTAGGTAGCTTCGCTGATCGCCTGATTTAGTTATAACTTACTTATACATCAAATTCTATTCTCTGATTTTATTCAACCCAAACCAATGGATTAGTACCTAAGCGTATCAGAATGTTATCAGTACCTACTTACATACATTAAAAAGATTTTTAAATCTGGAAAGTCGTGTACTAGTAACTACTTACTACATATTTAAACTAGATAATACAATAATTACATTAGTATTGTATCTGTGTGAACCAAGGGCAGATCGCAGAGATATTTTTTTCACTTTATGTAAAGCATTCTTTCTCATTCCATAATAAAAAACATTTTATCAATCATAAAATGTTAACTCCGCGGGCAAACCCGCGCGCCCGGCGCTAACTTGCTAGAAACACAATATTCTGGAAACGATTCGCAAGTTTTCAAGACTCAAGTAATCACGCATTGACGGTATGGCAACAACGCGGTGTGCGCGCGCTGCCTCTAGAATGGCAACGTCGCATTATCGAATTTAAAAGATAAATTCTTTTAAAATGTTCGAATATCAAACAGCGCCATCTATTATGAATGTTTACTAATCGTAAACTCGTAACACAACAGCAACCAACTTTCTCAGTGGTTCTATAAATTTCTGTCAGATGGCGCGATTCAGGTCACTCACACATGTAAAGATTTTTCGTTTTTTATTCGGTCTAATTCTCCTAGAAATACTGTTTTTTTTATAAAATTTGGGCTATACGCGAACATAATACATTATAAAGTCTCATTACAGTTGCTTTTATTCTGCAGAAACTGTTTATTTACCGAGATTTCCACACCTGAAAAATGTATGGCGAGGGCTATCTAGGCATTCACCTTAAATAGTTAATGTAACTCTATCTCAAATAAACTGTTGGATCCTTGGCAACAAAAAATTCGAACTGAAACATTCGTTATAGTCAAATACTCAATGCAAAAACAAAATTTTTTAGTACACAGACACGGGTAAGAATTTGTTTAGCGGTGGCTCTGGCTTAGGATGTATGGAGTCAGTAGCTGGAGGCTGATTGATAGTGACATACTCGCAGAGTTGTCAGTATAAATAGTAAAAGTAATTTACTGTAAGTCGTGGAGCGCGGGGTTCGAAGCCGCGGCGGCGCGCGGCGCGCGGCGCGCGGCGAAGTGGCGAGCGGTCGTGGACTCACGGCTCGACAGCGCGAGCGGCTCACTGGGGGGCGCGCGGTTAGTCCGCGGTCCACTACGATAATGCAAGCTATTTGCATACCTGGTTTTATTTTAAATACTTCTTCAAGTTTGACAACAGTCTCTTTTGGTATAGGGCAGGTATTTGTTTCAAATATGAAAATATTTCTCCGCCTGTCTTTAAGTATTGGTTCTGTAATCATTATGTACGCGTAATGGAAGCCTGTGTGCGAGTGGTAAACATATTTATCGACAATAATAATTTCCTGGTTAATATAAATACCTTTTTAGAAGGGCTTGTGGCTAAGTAATAACAACCGCACGGGTTGATCGTTCAGGTTAAGCTACGCTTGCCGCGGTTGGTCCGTGGATGGGTGACCATCATCATCATCGTTACATACCAAGACCCTTCCGTGCCTTGGAAAGCACGTTAAGCCGTTGATCCCGGCTGTCTTTCGTAGATCTTAGACAGTCGTTACGGGTCGTCAGAAGCCCGAAAGTCTGACAACCAGTCTTGTTACCCAAAAGGCTAGGCAGATGATGATGGTTAATATAAATACTTTTACCTATACAATGGTATTTCTGAAGACAAGAATACTTCATAATACATGTACAGAAGATTGGATTGTCATTAATTCAAGACCATATTCTTTCTTTCTCCAGAATTAGCGTACCTAGTGAAGTGACAGATTATAATATGTCTTCCTGTAATATATTTTTGGAACGAAGTTCCTTAAGGCTCGTACAGACAGGCGCGACATGTCGCGCGACCTGTCGCGGAGGCGATTCTGCGATATATCGCGACGCAACACCTTTCACACTGGCGCGACCACACGTGCGCGAATCGCGCGCGAATCGCCCGCTATTCGCGCGCGACGTCCTTGTAGCGGCGCGACAGCTTTTAGTACATTTTGTGTCGCGCTACTCGACGCGGCGCGATCGTGTCGCGGCGCGACAGGTCGCCCTTGTGTGAAGTGACGCGCGCGTTTTCATAGAAATTGTTCTACGGATATAAATCGCCGATTCGCGCGCGGCCGTCGCGTCGCGCTAGTCTGAACGAGCCTTTATCGCGCGTTGTGAAAGGGGGCTAGAGGGAAAAAATTCTTACGAAAAGTTGTCAAGACATGCTTTAACCGACTTCAAAAAAAGGACGAGGTTTCTAGTAGGTAGGTGGAAAGGGGGAGAGGGAGAGGGAGAGAGAGGGAGGGAGAGATAGAGAGAGGGAGAGAGGAAGAGATGGAGAGAGAGAGACCGAGGTAGAGAGAGAGGGAGAGAGAGGTAGAGAGAGAGGGAGAGAGAGAGGGAGAGAGAGAGGGAGTAAGAAGGAGATAAGGATAGAGAGAGAATATTTTTTAACCGACTTCAAAAAGGAGGAGGTTATCAATCGGATGTTTATATGTTTTTTTTTTTTTTTATGTATGTTCGGCCATAACTCCGTCATATATAGACGGATTTGCAAAATTCTTTTCTTGTTCGAAAGGGGTTTATTCCGAAATGGTCCCATATAATTTTCATATAGATCTGATGATGAGTTCGGGAGACAGACACCGAAACTCTTTAAAAAATGACAGAAAATCAACCGCGATTTCTGCTATCGCATAAATATGCATTGTTTGTTTGGAATTAGTGCAGGGTGAATACCACAACTAAAAATTTAAAAATAAAAACTTTTTGGCAAAAAAAAACAACCGACTTCCTTAAAAACACTACAAAGTGAAAAATAACTTTAATTTCGGAAGTCGGTGGCAAAAAAACCATAAATACAGATCCTAAGACACCGACTACCGAAATTAAAGTTATTTTTCACTTTGTAGTGTTTTTAAGGAAGTCGGTTGTTTTTTTTTGCAAAAAAGTTTTTATGTTGAGTGTATACAGGTTTTTTGTACATAATAAATAATTAAAAAATTATTACTATTATGAATCAACACTCAACAAAATTTGCAAGTTTTGATTTAAAAGTGCTGAAAGAGCTTACATTTTTTATATGGGATAAAGATATATTTATTGCGTAACTGTGTACATTAAGGTCTTATTAATAAACATTACATTTTTGGTTTCAACAGTCTACCGAAGTCGGATATGCAATAGTATGTTAAGAATTTAATTTACAATTATTATTTTTTTATCAAAAAACCCATGCAGATGGTAAAATACATTATCAAATAAACATTTTTTCAATTTTTTTTTTTTTTTGGGATTTGTGGTGGTAAGTTGTTATAAAATTGTGCTCCTTCATAGGTGATTTCTTTTTTGCATAATTTTTACGTGTCTTTGGTAGGACAAGTAAGCTAGGTCGACGAAGACTGCAAGTACATATTTGAGAATTTTTGGTGAATTTTACGCTTGTGTGAATCTTTCCTTCCATTATTTTTCTAATCAAAATACAAGTGTTATACATATATAATTGTTTAATATTCATCAGCTTTGTTTCTTTAAACATTTTGTAAGTCGGTGTCAAGTATGGATAGTGAAATAGTGTCTTTATAATCCTGTTCTGCATTCTTTGTAGTTCCTGAAGTTTCTTTTTACCAGCGCTAACCCAAATTTCTATGAGATATAATAGATGTGATTTGACTAGTGAATTATAAATATTTAGTCGCAGTTTTTTGGGTATACATTTATTTATATTACGGAGTGAGCCAATAAGTGAGGAAATTTTATTTTTAATATACTTAGTCAATTTGTTTGTTCCATGTTAATCAATTTTCTATTCTAAGGCCAAGGTGTTTTTCATAGGTTTTTTTTTATCTAGTGGAATATTGTCTATAGTTAACGGGTCATGCAAATGAACCTACAATATCCTTATCATCAGCACATAATGTTTTGGGACAAAGGCCTCCGCTTTTTAAGGGGTGATTATCAATGTTCTTATGGTTGGTCGAATTCAATAACCTACTCTAAATGTAAATCACGTACGTTATCGTTGATAACATAAACAAACAATAAGTAATGACCGATTTCATATTTTTGTAATGATTAAAGTTACGTTACTTTGTCGTATTATTAGATTAAACGACTGGCAACATGATTATTGCAATTTTACAGCTGAACGAGCCCCCAGCAGTATTGCATTATTTTCGCAAATTTGTTGATTATCCCAACACTATTATTGTTAGTATGGCAACAATATTATGGGGTGAACTGTCAAGTTACTGAATACAATTGGACGTAGGTAGTTAAGCAAAAATCCAATCCACAACTTGGTCAAAAATGAGTTAAGCGCACCAAACTGATCCAAACTATACGCACTACGAGTCAGTAAAAACGACCTAGCTAAAAATAGCTTTATTTTTCGTGTACAATCTTTAGAACCAATGGTATGGCGCTTCTTATTTTTTTTTTTCGTAGAAATTATTCAAACTTTCTGGTTCTAATCTAGTATTTGTAACAGAATATGTTAATATACCATTACTAATGAAAAAACCGGCCAAGTGCGAGTCGGACTCGCGCACCGAGGGTTCCGTACAAACCTGCAGGTCATCATCATCATCATTCGTCATCATCGTTTATGAAATTAAATGTTTTTTTTTTTAAATTTTTATATTTGAGTTGACTGAATGAAAGGTAAATTGTGGTTTACGATTTATGACGTATTAAAAAAAAACTACTTACTAGATCTCGTTCAAACCAATTTTCGTTGGTAGTTTTCATGGTAATGTACATCATATATTTTTTTTAGTTTTATCATTCCCTTATTTTAGAAGTTACGGGGGGGGGGGGGACACACATTTTACCACTTTGGAAGTGTCTCTCGCGCAAACTATTCAGTTTAGAAAAAAATGATATTAGAAACCTCAATTTCATTTTTAAAGACCTATCCATAGATACCACACACGTAAGGGTTTGATTAATTAATTATTTTTTTTGTGTTTCAGTTCTATGTATGGGGAACCCCAAATATTATTGTTTAAAAAAAAAATGGTATTAGAAACCTCAATATCATTTTTGAAGACCTATCCATAGATACCCCACACGTATGGGTTTGATGAAAAAAAAATTTTTGAGTATCAATTCTATGTATGGGGAACCCCAAATATTATTGCTTTTTTTCTATTTTTGTGTGAAAATCTTAATGCGGTTCACTGAATACATCCACTTACCAAGTTTCAATAGCACAGCTCTTATAGTTTCGGAGAAAAGTGGCTGTGACATACTCGGACAGACAGACAGACAGACAGACAGACATGGCGAATCTATAAGGGTTCCGTTTTTTGCCATTTGGCAACGGAACCCTAAAAACGTGTTAATTTTCCACAGACAATTTTTTATAAAGTAATGTAAACAATACCTCTTGAACTTCAAACGTCAATATTTCAAAATTAACTGAATGTGGATTGGATCCTTTCCCAATTTGTCAAACTGTAGGTGCAAGTGGTAGTGCTGCTACGCTCGTAGACGCGCGTAGCCCTGCGTAGCCGTGCGTAGCGAGTCTACGCGAGCCTTCTCCGTGCCGACCTTACGTTCATTAATCTAGGTGATTTACTAATATGATTGGTATCATATTTTATTTGTATCAGTATAATATGTATCAGATTCCATACAAATTAATGTTAAAATAACATAACAAAGTACTCTTGAAACCGGATTATAATAAAAAAGATATGTTTGTAATCCATAACTGATTGCAAACAAAATAATAATAATTATAATCTAATCGATTTGATTATGGAGGTAGGGCTCGCTGCGATAGTATCGCGGCGCCATTCGATCACATGCCACAGCCAGCCGCTGCTGAGCATCGAAGCAAACTTATGCCAAACTTAAACCTAGAAAAATATTCGGTTAAATTGATGTTAACAGTGGAGTAACTTTTTTTCGGGTTTATTAATGTAGGGATCGGTTCTCATTGTTTCGTTCCTCTATTTGGTACTTACCTATGAATGAATAGTCTTAATAATAATGATGACATTTCAGCCGTAGCCATAGCCAAGGTTAAGTCTAAGGAGAAACCCAAACTTCATAGAAACTTGGGCCTGGCGTCACAGAGCTGGAATTTAACTTTAAATTAGAATATTTAGGAAGGTTTCACTAGCCCAATTTTCAGATCCCCTGATAATGGCCAAATTGGTACAATGAGTCTTTGTTCACCTACATTTGAGGTTATTTCAAAAATCATTTTTTGAGGGTTTGTTTCATACGTAAATTGTGGAATGCACATGGATTGTGCTGCAGCTCCTGCAGCCAACAATGAGATTGTTGGTACATAAAATGCGCTTTTACATTTATCCGATTAATCTTACTTGAAACTATGTTTATTAGAAAAGGCCCACTTACATCACAAATGGCTTGCATTTGTTAATATTGTTTCTACGGGTTATTCCCAAAATACTCCAAAAAAAGTTCCCAAACGACTCCATGAGAAATATAATATTTTTAATTAGGTTTCTTTCTACTCCATGATAATATTAAAATGTTCTCAAAGTAATCCACTCCATTTTATTCAATAAGCTAATTGAAATATGTACCGAATTACTATAAAAGGGTACTTGACGTACAGTCAGGCTCAAAAGCTTTGCAAATATATTTTTAAATAAAAAGAAATGTATAAATAAAAGACTTTAATTCCTAGACTAGAATTTCAATTGGAAGATGAGCTAAAGCACTACAATTAGCCACGTGGTCTTTTTCTTCTTTGGTTTTAATCCCAACATCGCGACTTTTCCTCAATAAAGCTTGCTTAAAATGGAAGTTACATCCTTTTTTTTGGATGGGATATCATCAAATGTCGTCTCCCGCTCTTGGGCGGAGTGGGAGGGCGTGTCAGACTTTTACTGACTAAACCCACCCGTGTTCCTTAAGTGCCTATGTGCCAGGGTCACGGTATCTCTTTCGAACAATCTCGCGACCCTGGCAGGTATCGGTCCTAGCAGACCCCTTCAGTACTGCTGACATCTCTTTAAGGCGCGCGTGGAACACTACGCGCCATTGACCCGAGCCTGGTCCTTACCGGGCGGCGAGCTACCCATTGCTCGCCACCCGCAAGCTCGCGCCTACGGTGGCCGGGTCTGTTATTGACTCCCGACGCCCGGGGCGTCTCCTCCTGCGGCGGCTAGGGACGTGAGAGTGCAGAGACTGCCACTCCTTCACGCGCCCCGCCTCCTCCTTCGCGAACATTACTGCTTCACAGAAGGAGGTGACGGCTTCCCATGCCCTCTCGCTCCGTACCATGGCTCACACCAGGGCCGGACGCAAGAGGTCGCCGCCGCCGATCGCCTCCGCGAAGACACGGCAGTGCTCCGGCCAGGCAGGGCACACCTCCACCGTATGCTCCACCGTGTCCTCCAGACGATCCTCGCAATGGAAACACCCGGGCGTTTCCTCCCGCAAGTTACATCCTTTGATTATACATAACATTGGGACATGTATTGCCCAGAACACTAATGATTGCTATTTATAAGTCAACAATAACTGTATGAGGATTCCATCCAGGCACGTGTTGTTTTATTAAGTTCAGCATGACTAATCATGTATGACGGAATTATTCCTCTTAAAAAGTTCTAAAAAAACGTCTGCGAAAGCATAAATGTCTATCTTTTAAGGTTGATTCACTATAACTCTTTTAATAATTGTAATCAAATCTAAATACTATACTATCTCTAAACTAATATTATAAAACTGAAGAGGTGGTTTGCTTGAACGTACAAAGCTCAGGAACTATGTTAAATATTGGATAGCCCATTTATCGAGGAAGGCTATAGGCTGTATAACATCACGCTGCGACCAAGAGCAAAAATTTGACGCGGACGAAGTGGCGGGCAGAAGCTAGTTACAAATAATTACGAAGTTTGATAATAATCAGTTCAGTAGTTTACCCTTAATATACATCAATCGTGACACGAGATTTTTATGCTATCGGTATTTATATCGATGGAGCATTTTGAGAATTGATAACGAATAATCGGTGGAGTACTTTGGGAATAGTTCCAGATACCTATGGAGCAGAATGGGATCAAAATAATAAGTATTTTTAAATAATAAAAAATCCTTGGAGTAACTTGGGAATGAATGTATGAGATTCTTATCTTTTTAGAACAAAAGAATGGAGTACTTTGGGAATAAGCCGTTTCTACTAGGAGATTTCACGCATAGTCAGATTAGAGTAATCTCACATTGTAATAATTTATTAAAATAAAAATAAAACATATCATTGTGATAAATGGTTTTTATTCATCACCTTCTTCGTTAGGATTATCATAGTATAACAAAACGGTGTTCAGAAATGAATACACACTCGTCGATGTGCTATAGGGGTTTGTTCACTCTCTTCTGGTCTATTTTCATCAAGAGCTACAGCATTTGCATGATTCCAGCAAGCTTGGCAGATATAGTCATTTTCATTTACCTGAAGCAAACATTTATCATTTGACTATTACATCTAGCACTAGCATATCGCAATAAACATCTGAATGACACATTAGGGTAAACATTAGCAGCCTTATTACATTCCCACTGCAGGGATACAGGGGCCTCCTCACTGTGAGAGGGAATAGGCCGTAATTAACCATGCAGATTCAGTACATATTGTCTTTGAATATGAATTTGTTGCACATTCTGGTATGATTTTATAAAATAAAACTAGCAACAGAACATAAGCGATAACACTATTTAGTTTGATTACATTAAATAATTACATAGTATAAAAATGTTCCGATATAGAAATATCGGATACTAACCATTTGAGGCGCGACCCATTCCTGTACAGTTGAAAGAATCATTTCATCTTCCAATCTTCGCCTGCCTATTGTACAGCAACGGTCCATTGCTATTCCGCAATTAACGCACATACTCATGATATCGCTACTAACAATCATATATTACGTCGTTACTGATCCGGATTTCCAGAAAAGGTCAGCAGGGGTGGCAGAGTACAGTGTCTAATGTTCAAGCGAGGGTTATTCAGAAAGCAATCAATTTCGGAGTCCAGTATTCTAGCAAAGGTCTTAAAAACAATAAAATCCCGAGAAATACACAAAAACACATTCAATGCGCAAAAATACGAAAAGCCGTACGAAAAGCGAATAAACTAATGACATGACATTAGAACTATGACAATTAACAGACATTGACTTTTACTAGTGCAATCCGTGGTTCAATCGATTTTATCGAGTTTTTTTCCTGGTTACGATTTTGAATGGTACTTACGTTTAAAGTCAATAAGATTCCTTTTTTTAATTTAATATCGATTTTAATACGTAAAAACAATAATATCGATTTTAATACATAAAAATAATACAGAATTATTTAATTATTTGTAATTGTATCGATTTCCACTAAATCGACTAAATTCTTAGGGTACTCTATTGACATAACGCAAGCGTTTGTAAAGTCAGCGACGTAGAAGAAAATAAGTGTTGCATTCCCTTACAAAGGATGTTTAAAACTAAAAAATAGAAGCTACTTATTTTCTACACTTGGCCATTTTAAATCAGTCTAACATTTAACTGGGATAATTAAGAAAAATAGACGACTCTTTTGGTATATATTTGATCCGTGTAACGGTTTGACCCAGAAACGGGATTTTCCCGAGTCATCCTCCTTTAGTCTAGAGCAGTCTGGGCAGTAACCTACTGACTAATTGACCGTTTGTAGCTATTTGTGAAATATAAATACTTACTTAAGTTATAATTTCAAAAATATAATAAAAAATAATAATTTAGATTTCCACACAAGCCCCTCTGGCGGATAGGGGCAGGAAGACGGACATCTGAAGCAACAAACATTAAAAAAAATACAACCGAATTGACAACCTCCTTCTTTTTCTAAAGTGGGTTAACAATAGCAAATCTCGACAGGAAGTCGGCAACATATAATGAAAGCCGGCGCAGGCCGATCGTCGCCGAAGCTCCGCCACTTAAGCGAACTCGTTAATAATGCGCCAGTCTCCATATCGAAAGACAATAGTGCAACACAGTTGTGTACTCACGAGCATTTGTGGTCTATTTGTGACCATGCCACGTACAGGAAAACTGCAACGTTCACGGGGTTGGGACGGAATTAATAATTTTACATCAGGGTGAATATCCGTAAGTTCACTTATCGTGTTGGCCGGCTGCGATTCAACATAATTTAGGTCATGACAATATGGGAAGATTCAATCAGAGCACGGTTTAGACCGAAATTTAATAGAACGTGCGGTAGAAATACAAACACATTTATAACTTGACATCGGCTGCAATTAGTATTTTCATGGAGGCGACCGGTTTCAGTACATGTCCAAGGAGTCATGCATGAGTGATGAGCGTGGGTATTACGGCGCCGCGGGTCGCGGGTTCAAGCCACTCATTCATATTTACATTTAACTCCTGGAGTAGCCAGTTAGCCATCTAACCTCTGCAATAAGTGGCTCGCTATTCGTCGGTAGTCACCTATGTAATGCAGTCAAACTCCATTTCATTATTCGATTCACATTAAACGTATGACGATGTAATGTCAATTGAGAGTCCAGACAGACTGTGGACGACCAGTTGCTAGGCGATTCTAGGTGACCTGACAGAGTCGGTCTCCAGTGCTGATGTGTGGCGGTCTGGACTTTCTGCACTTTGTTAAGCGTCGCAGCTCTCATTACTAATTGAATGCTGTCGCGACACGCAAGCAATTAAGCGCGAGCTCGAGCCTTTTGTTCCGCCGAGCGTGGCCGCAGCATCGCTCGCTCATCGCACCTGTCACCTGACTGAAAGGGAAAATAAAGGTTTAGAAAAAACATGAAAATGTTCCTTGTCTGCGAGTAACGCGTACCAGTATCGAAACGGTAAATTGAAACGGTCTGACAAGTTATCAAATGACATTCTGAGGTAGTAGCAGTAGCACGAGTTCGCGACGCCATCGCGCCAGCACATTGTCGCGAGTCGCGGATGTTCAGCTCTG
Organism: Aporophyla nigra; assembly: GCA_947507805.1. Lineage (NCBI taxonomy): Eukaryota > Metazoa > Arthropoda > Insecta > Lepidoptera > Noctuidae > Aporophyla > Aporophyla nigra. The sequence goes on along the minus strand of OX382291.1, from coordinate 836,995 downwards.
AGCAAGTATATATGTGGCAGATCATACAAACTGCAGCTCTACTTTATTATTGAGCAACTAGCTTTTGCCAGCGGATTCGCCCGCGTGGAGGTCGGAAATTATCCCGCGGGAACATACTAAAAAACTATCTGTGTGCCAAATTTCATCTAAATCGGGTCAGTAGTTTTTGGTGAAAGAGGAACAAACATCCATACATCCATACATACAAACTTTCGCGTTTATAATATTATTAGTAGGATGGGATGAAAGTGAAGAAGTTTGCCACCGGTAGAGCATCACCTGGATTAGGATACCGTGTAATTTTTTATCCCGATATTCCCACAAGACTTATGGTGGTGAAACCGGGGGTGCTGCTAGTTATTAGGGTTCCGTACCCAAAGGGTAAAACGGTACCCTATTACTAAGACTCCGCTGTCTATCCGTCCGTCCGTCCGTCTGTCACCAGGCTGTATCTCATGAACCGTGATAGTTAGAGTTGAAATTTTCACAGTTGATGTATTTTGGTTGCCGCTATAACTACAAATATTAAAAATAAATATTCAAGGGGACTCCCATACAGCAAACGTGACTTTTTTTGCTCGATATTGATAACGGTAACAAGTAGACGCTTGAAATATTCACAGAATATTTTGTTAAATATTCACAGAATATTTAGGTTAAATATTCACTTTAAGAATAAATAATTAAATTAAAATAAAACAAATATTTAATTTAAAATAAAAGAAATATTTAAGAGAGCCCCCCTTAAATATTTCTTTTATTTTAAATTAATTATTAATTACATACAACAAACTTGATTTTTTTGTCGATATCGTACGAAACCCTTCGTGCGCGAGTCCGACTCGCACTTGGCCGGTTTTTTTTAACAATGTTTAAAACTAACATCTCAAGATAATAAACTCATCGTTTGTTATTGGATGTTAAACTGTTATCACGACGATGACGACAAGTGTTTGTGTTAGTATTTCATAATGGCAGCGCATGGTTGCGCTTGCGCTTGCGCTGCTTATACACACGGCTATCTGCTCCTGCCACACTCTCTGTTACTCAAGTAGACACTGCAGAGTACCTACCTCTTATCAAGGTGTGGTACGTCAGATTTGTGATACGTAGATAAAGTGATAGCGCGTCGCGAGGAGCGCCGCCGCGCCGCCGCCGCCGCGCGCCGCGCCTCTGCGGCGAGCTCGCGGCTCGGGTAACAACGCGCTGTTGTTATAGCACTGTTAACAATGTTCTCAACCACTTATCAAAACTAGATAGCATAATGTTATCAAATTACAAACTATGGAAATTACTTTATGAATGGATTTCAAGCATTGGTTTAAGTCAATTATCTGCTTGATGTGTTAACTCTATTTTTGTTACCCGACTGTCGAGGGTAATGTGTTTATCAACCTATGTACGTATCTTTATATGTACTAGTGGTCGCTTAGTAGTCGAAATTCGACTATATAAGTTTGAATGATATGAATGATTTTATAACATTATCTTAATTATTTGACACATTGTTTGATATTCAGTTAGACTATAGACAATAAAGACAAATAATATTAGTCTCTGTCTCTTCTCATTTTGACCACAGACTTCAACCATAAATAAAAGAGAATTTATGTGTGTGTGTGTTTGTGAAACGCATAGTAGTGTGTGTAACGTGTTATTTATTGAAAATTAATGTATTTTTACGCATAATTAAAAAAAAAATATAAGCATTCGTCACTTCTTCTCTGTATAAACAATAAGTGTGCGAAATTTCATACTCCTCCGTCCGCCCAATTTTCGTAAATAGGGATCCAAAGTTTTCGCTTCACGTATTAATACCTATATAGATAGATAATTCTACTGTACGTGTGTATGTCACTGAACTCCTCCTAAACGGCTGCACCGATTTGAATGAATTTTTTTGTATGCGTTTGGGTGGCACCCTGGATGGTTTAGATTCACAAATCACCCCGACAGACGGCGCTGCTATCGAGTTCTAAGAAACAGGACAACGTCTTCTGTACGGTCAGCTAGTATACATATATATATTTGTTCCTTTGCGGCAATGTAGAGACCGAACGTGTGGGCCGATTTTGATGATTCTTACCTCAAACGATTTTTTATAATCTTGTGTGTGTCACAGTAAAAGACATGGCAGTTATCAGAACTCAATGTCGTCATATTGTAACAAACAAAAAAATAAAGTCGACTAACTGAGTCAAATGAGAAACCATTGTAGTACCAAATAGCTACTCCAAGATACAGACTAACTAGTCTATCTTGGGGTTCACTGGCTAATTATATATACTGTAACTAGCTGTTTGTAATATTCAAGCTACTCATGTCGTCTCAACTTGATGTTAACCTATGGTTAATTACTGTATTACCTGGACAATAAATATTTTCTATTGATAAGGTCTTTATAAATCAGCTGCAGGTTTCTCAAATAATTTTTCTTTTTGAATGACCATTTAGGATCTACTTATAACGGTTTAAAGTTGGTCAGCAACCATTCTCACTTACGTTTACAAAACATGTTATAAAGCGGTGATAAAGTGTTTATAATATAGTAGTAACGTGAAAAATATTAATTATTAACTAAAAAGAATATCATCATCATCAAGCAGCCTACAATATTCCCACTGCTGGGACACAGGCCTCCTCAGTGAGAGGGAATGGGCCATAATCCATCACGCGGGCCCAGTGCGGGTTGGTTAACTAAAAAGAATAAAAGTTAAACAAAATCAGATAAGTATAAAAATTCAAACAACTCGACTGCATGAAAAGTCAACTTCCTAAAGTTATTAAAGTTAACTTTATAAGTAGGGGTTTTTAATGTTTTAATTAATTGTAGTCAATAACTAATTCACTAAGGTTCAGATTATCCACACAAAGATGCAACTGTCAGCAATACATCGCCGAGGTGCACCTTCAGTGCCAGTGGGGGCTACCATAAAATGGCGAGTTACCGACGGGCGCGCGGCGCGCTCGCGTGCTGACGGCTGAGGGCTGTGTTTACGATCAAGTATTCTCCCGCTCAAATTAAAATCGTAAACTACGAGCTGATGTTGGACAGCGCTCCCAGCGCCATCCATCGGTCGCCACCCGAACTACGAGTACTGGAGGTTTCGATGCCAACTTTCTAGTTTGTTAAGGGTGGCTTGCGTTAATGGCTTTCGTTTTTCAGTTTCAGATGTGGAACTCGTTTCTCCACCATTTCTGTCCTTTAGCTCAGTGCTGGCCATCAACTCAGCTACAAACTGTGCTGTAGGGGTGCCCAGGAATTATTATGTTGTAATTATTTTACTCATAATGTCTTCAGCCGGCCGCACGCGAACAAATTGAAAATACACAAACGTAGGTAGGACCTCCGAGTTACGTCACTACTACGTTATTATTTTTTACGATGCGTTCATTTTAATTTTAATAGGTAGTAGAAATAAAATGTGAGCTGTATCGGTAGGTAGCACACGTTTGTAGTTTCAGTTGAATAAACTATTTTGTTTGTATTGTTCCAGCAATAGATGGCGCCGCCTATTCACTTTCAAAGCCCCCCAAATTGGGGGAGGCCTAAGTCCAGCAGTGGACGTCTTACGGCTGAAATGATGATGATTCACTTTCACAATCACACATACATACATATACAAACACACACCTTTTTCTTCCCATGTGGGTAGGCAGAAACTACGGCTGTTACGATCCTTACATACTCCTTTTGCATCTTTTAGGTTCATACATCTGGTCATACACACACGCCGGTTGCGAGTACTACGCATCAGACCTTTCCGAAGAATATCATCAATAAGGTCACTATATGTCCTCCTAGGGCGTCCCCTCTCGGCGTTCCTATTCACATCTGCCTTATAAATACCTTTTATAAGCCGTCCTTCATTCATCCTTTCAACATGACCAAACTATCTAAACATACTCTTTTCAAAGTTTGTATTTTTGTTTGTGGTTGGTAAATCATCAAATGACGTCCCCCGCTCTGGGTGGAGCGGAAGGGAGTATCTGACTTTTACTAACTAAAACCCACCCGTGTTCCTTCAGTTGCCCATGTGCCAGGGTCACGGTATCTCTTTCGAACAAATCACGCAACTCTGGCATCGGTCCTAGCAGACCCCATCAGTACCTACTGCTGAAAAAATGTTTGTCATTACATCTTATTTTATATCGCACCGTTGTCGTATCAAATCATTCCTCAGCCTATCATTCATAGCTACACACATACATGCTATACAATGACGTTGTACTTTATACAATGAGCATAATTCAGTTACAACGATCGAATCAATAGTGTTTGGCAAAGTTTGTTTAGTTAACATCATAATAATTCCCGTATCTTTTTGTGAGCAGACGATGTATGTGGTCCAAGTGCCACTGTAGCGATGTAGAGCGTGTGCACTGTAGTATCGAGGGGCAGAAGTACGCGTGCGAGTGCGAGCGGGGCCGCGGCACAAACGACAGCGGCATATTTGGCAGCGGTTCAATGATTGATCGCCGCGTCGCGTCAACTAACTGAAAGTGTGCATTTTATTTACGAACCATGAACGCTGCCACTGTCGACCTGTCGGCCACTACCGGCCACTGGAGGCCACTGTCAGCCACTGTCGGCCTTTGTCGGCCAATTTCGGCCACACACTGACAACATCACTGGGTCACTACCAACGCATCATCTCGTAGGTACACGCATTATACTTGAACTACGTTCACTAAAAGGTACACTTACCTACGGCTATAAGTTTAGCGCACTAATCATCATCATCATCACTGCAGCCGAAAGACGTTCACTGCTGGACATAGGCCTCCTCCAATTTGGGATTTTCCATAATCGCCACGCTTGGCAGGCGGGTTGGCGATCGCAGAATGGTTGTAAAATGCGTAGAAAATGCTGCTGCCCGTTCTCCAGTAAATCCCTTAGTCGCCTGTTACACATCCACGGGAAGAAATGTGGTGATGGTATTCTTTACGTCCGGCACCACACAGATGACGGAACTAACTCTCCTCTACTAATGGTTACTATTTACATTTATAATTCATCACACAGATGACGGAACTAACTCTCCTCTACTAATGATTACTATTTACATTTATAATTTATCACACAGATGACGGAACTAACTCTCCTCTACTAATGATTACTATTTACATTTATAATTCATCACACAGATGACGGAACTAACTCTCCTGTACTAATGGTTACTATTTACATTTATAATTCACCACACAGATGACGGAACTAACTTTCCTCTACTAATGATTACTATTTAAATTTATAATTCATCACACAGATGACGGAACTAACTCTCCTCTACTAATGGTTACTATTTACATTTATAATTCACCACACAGATGACGGAACTAACTCTCCTCTACTAATGATTACTATTTACATTTATAATTCATCACACAGATGACGGAACTAACTCTCCTCTACTAATGATTACTATTTACTTTTATAATTTATCACACAGATGACGGAACTAACTCTCCTCTACTAATGATTACTATTTACATTTATGATTCATCACACAGATGACGGAACTAACTCTCCTCTACTAATGGTTACTATTTACATTTATAATTCACCACACAGATGACGGAACTAACTCTCCCCCACTAATGATAACTATTTACATTTATAATTCATCACACAGATGACGGAACTAACTCTCCTCTACTAATGATTACTATTTACATTTATAATTCATCACACAGATGACGGAACTAACTCTCCTCTACTAATGATTACTATTAACATTTATAATTCATCACACAGATGACGGAACTAACTCTCCTCTACTAATGGTTACTATTTACATTTATAATTCATCACACAGATGACGGAACTAACTCTCCTCTACTAATGATTACTATTTAAATTTATAATTCATCACACAGATGACGGAACTAACTCTCCTCTACTAATGATTACTATTTACATTTTTAATTCATCACACAGATGACGGAACTAACTCTCCTCTACTAATGGTTACTATTTACATTTATAATTCATCCTAGCTCAAGCCGGTGAAAATGCAATGCGCGAAGCTATTGATCTCGTGATCGCGTCGGGTACTGGGTTTGATTCCCAGGTCGGGCAATGAGTTATTGAAGGTTGAATAGGTTGCCGTCCCAACGGACTATGAAAGTGAAGGAAAAGTGCCACTTGTGTTTGTACAGACACTTAGGCACTATATATTTCCCATGAAATGGGCCGCGTACGGTGTGATAGAAATTCAATCCGAGGATATTGAGTGGCACAGTGTAAAATAGTCTGCAACATCGTAATAGAGATAGTTACAGTGTTTGTCTTTGGCGTACCCAAAGACAAACAGCGATCAACAAAATAAGTCACACTTGCGTTTTTTAAACAAGAAAGTAAACGAGCTTCGAGCGCCGCCTTGCCGTAGCTGCGACCGTCCTGTGGCGAAGTCAAAAAACCCCCGAGGCAAAAACTCTCATTACCTCTTGCAACATAAAAAATGTACAAGTAAACAGTATTCAGATCGGCCTCGACTGTTGAAGTAAGACCCCAGCCGAGCACGTCTCTTAGGATTCAATAAACGAGCTCTCTTACCCGGAGGCGAGGCTGTGAATACAATGAATACTAGAATATCTGCTGCGCTGAGTAACTGCAATGCATTAACGTTCCTTTTCTTCTGCATAATAATAAAACAGCTATAAAAAGCACTCCACTAAGAACAAGGTAGGTAGTCGGTATAAGCGTATAGTACTTACCTAGTGTACTTACCCCGCCCTCCGATATAATACGAACCCTATATCAACACAGTTGAACGGTGAGCGACATATTATATAATGTTACTGGCTCGGTAACGTGCTGGGTGTCTGTTGGCACAATGTGCCATCGGCTACGCGACACCACCGGGCACGCGGCAGCACGGGGCGCGGCTCCCGCCTGACCGGCGGCGGCGGTCTGTGTCCGGCGGCACATAGTTTCGCTTCGACCAGTTCGACCGACGACGAGTGGCTGCCCCGCGTTCTCCACGGAATTTCCATCAAACCACAAAATTGACCTTACTCAACACAATCGTTGTTCAATTACTATGCGACGACATCGTAGGATTGGTCTTCACATGTGACCGGAACTGTGCTATCAGCGTAAGGGGCCCCCGAAACGATCAACTGCCACTGTCAATGTATACGTGATTGATACACACATGTCATGATACATATTCATGCGCAAAATGATCGTCCATAACATGCTATTGAACCGCATGACAGCAAATGACAAAAAATGTATTGCTGACAATTGACGCGAATGACAATCATTATTTAAATATCGACCGCGCCACCAGCGCGGCAGCGTCGGTTCATTGAAACTGCAATTGTTATTGTAAAACCTTATCATAATTGCGTTTTAAATCATTTTGTTCAAGAGTGACCCGACGCGACGTTTCTCGGCGCAGCTCAGAAATCGACTGAAGCTGCACAAATGATACATACCACTCACAATTAGATCCTTATTCGTCTATCATTTGAAATATTTATTCATGTAAAAAATTACAATTGGTATTGATTGTTTTGAAGACCCTGAACTTCACTAGAATAAATAAATAAATATCTTAGGACAACCAACACACCGTTATCTGATCTCAAACTAGGCAGAGCCTGTACTATGGTAACCAGACAACTGATAAACATACTTATATATTTCTAAATACATACATATATACATATTATAGATAAATTACACCCAGACACAACAAATGATCGTGCTCATCCAGTTGATTGAGATATACCTACATTTAGTACATACATATACATAGTAAATACATTTTGTTGCATACGAAAGGTAGAAATATTAGTAAGTGGGTATCTATATATTTTGATTTTATAATGTATTTATTGACTTGTGAGTGTAACTACTTACACCCCCAATAAATAAATAGAATGATCAGTTTTCTTATTTCATGAATGATTTTTTTTAATTTTTTTATTTCATATAATTCTGTACGTATTTACTCCGTACGAATTTTACTTTTACTATATCAACACGTTGTCTTTGTCTTTTTGTGTATCTGTGAAGAACGTTCTTGGTTGCACATTTGTATAACTTCTTGTATTCTATTTATCTGTAAAATATAATGTGTAATTGTTTGTTTTTCCGAATAAAAAATAAAATAATATGAAATTGTGTTCATTTTTAGGGTTCAGTATCCAAAGGGGGCTAACGGAATCCTTTTGCATACTCAATTCGGGCGTCCGTCCATCCGTCCGTCTGTAAGACCGTCAGTCAGCGTGCCGTAACTTATAAATTGAAAAAGGTAGAAAGTCCATGTGAAAACCATACAAGTCTTAAATTTGCATTAAGTATTTGCGCGACAAATGAACGAATAACGCGATTAGATTAGTACGGGGTATCTACCATAACTAAAAAGTAAAAAAAAAAACATTACAAAGTCAAAAATAACTTTTATTTCGGAACTCGGTGTCTTAGGATCTGTATTTAAGGGTTTTTTGCCACCGACTTCCGAAATTAAAGTTATTTTTGACTTTGTAATTTCTTTTAATTAAGGAAGTCAGTTGTTTTTTTTTTTTGTAAATAGTTTTTATTTTAAACTTTTTAGTTATGGTAGATACCCCGCACTAATCTAATCGCGTTATTCGTTAATTTTTCGCGCCAATACTTAATTCAAATTTAAGACTTATATGGCTTTCACATGTATCCCAATAGCCTAATGGAACCAAATTAAAATGGGACCATTCGGAAAGTACCAGATTTCAAATAAAAAAAATCTTCAAAATCGGTCCACCCAGTCAAAAGTTACGAGGTAACAAACACAAAAAAAAAAAATACCGACGAATTGATAACCTCCTCCTTTTTTTAAGTCGGTTAATAAATCTTTTTACAAAAAAATAACAACTGACTTCCTTAAAAAAAACACTACAAAGTCAAAAATAACTTTAATTTCGGAAGTCGGTGGCAAAAACCTTATTGTATACAGATCCTAAGACACCGAATTCCGAAATTAAAGTTATTTTTGACTTTGTAGTGTTTTTTTTTTAAGGAAGTCGGTTGTTAATTTTTTTGTAGTTTTTTTCCTATATGTAGTGTTAAATATATTTTACGGTGACCCGGCCCCATTCGTCTTTAGCCAGGTGTTTATAAAAGTACCTATCTAGGTTTCAAGTACCTACTTTCAAACAGGTACCAGGTGCGGGTATTGGTAATTTCGGTGGTTCTCCTAATACCATGTGATTACTAAAATCACTTCTTTTTGCCTGTAGAAAAAAGTGTTAATGTAGATGAATTACCTACTTAATTAACAATTTGTATTCAAGGTGCTGTACACATTATTAATAATGCAGCAAATAAAACTGTGTATAGAAATAAATTCTCTGCGTGCTGTCGTTCATTTGCCGACCCATCTATCGCGGCACGCTCAAGGTCGATCCGGATTTTGCTATTTGCCACGAGCCTCTTCTTAGAGGTTCCGATGAAGTATTAATTCCATTATGCAATTAATCGGGAGGTTCCATTCTGTCTGGCGACCGGTTACTCACTTTGTTATTGTCGCACATCACCTCGTGCTCGTCTTGCCGCGTCCACCGACGATGTTACGTTACGTACGTGAACTTATGTCACACTACTTGTAACAGTGAGAGTTGTAAACAAGCCGCACGGTGGCGACATCTACAACACACCGCGCCACTCGCATGTGTGGCCTTCAGGCGCGCCATCACGTGCTGAGACGTGCTCTGCTTTGCCGACGCGTACGTCGCCCGCCAATGGCGAGAGACGTCGCCGTTACCGACAGCACGCCTTGAACCAATCGCGGCAAAGTACACTTTGGTCACAGTGCGCACATGTGACCGGTCGCAACTTTTATCCGAAAATTGCTTATTTTTTAAAAGTTGAGAAAGTTTAATTATTTTTTATACTGGTGATATAAATATAGGGCAAGAACTGTGAGTTATTTAAATTTTAAGCGATTATGAATCGAAACGGTGAGTACTTATGGTTGGTTGCATTTCCTTATTTAGCCAGTTTATCGCTAGCGCCATCGGTGGCAACATTGGACACTACTGATGGACGTAGTTAGAACACGGTTTCGTTGATTGAGCGCAAAAGGTATAGATGGCGCTGATTGTAGTTACGTTTGTTTATTGTGGTGTTTCGAGTTTTTGTAAATATTATTGTTATTCATCGATGAATAATGCTACTACGTTAAATCTTTTGAACTAATTAAAATAATTTAAAAAAAAATCTTTATAATTCAGGCACATTGAAGTAAAGCGATTCGCCGATCGTTTCATTCAGTTTCTTTCAGCATCGCTGCTTTCACACTTAATGATATGGATTATTACCGCAAGGTGGCGTTTATTGATCAGAACTTTTCTAAACGAAACTTTTTTTTTTGTGCATAAAATTGTTACTTCTCTACTTCTCAGACCAGGTGTTAGGAACATTTTTATTTATTAAACACTTGAAGTTAAAGGTCTCAGTTATTTGTGTGGTGTCATCATCATCATCATCATTTCAACCGAAAGACGTCCACTGCTGGACATAGGCTTCCCCCAAGCACCGCTACTTCGACCGGTTCTGTGTTTCTCGCATCCAGCGGATTCCTGTGGCCTTCACCAGGTCATCAGTCCATCTTGTGGTGTGGGTTTGTGTAAAATACAAAATAATTTATCTATCACAATTAGCGTATAAATTACATTTAGACGTGTTTGGAGCCTTATTTTAAGTAAACAATGCCAGTATCAGGAGACCCTGCCCTTCAATATCATTGTGTGATGTCGTCGTATTTTAATTTATTGTTCATTAAGTGGTCAAGGGTCCGTATATATCACTGATTAACTTTAAGTAGCAAGCTGCCCGACTGTGTACAAGTAGAAGTAAGTACTTCTACTTGTACACAGTTACCTACACCTACTAGATACTTGAATTTATGTATCAACTTGATAAACAATTGAAGATGATGTCAAGTGCAAAGAATTCCTCTATCATGCAATGTACAACCTGTTATTAGTTTCGTTAACTTTCAAGTCTTAAGTATACAACTATGTAATTAAACAAAATAATAATAATTCAATAAAAATCGTTACATGTAATATTAAACAAAGTCGCTTCCTACGTCTGTAAACGCGCGTTTCGCACGCTTAGATCTTTTAAACTACGCATCAGATTTTTATGCGATTTTCATCAGTAGTTAGTTGTTTAATAGTTGGGTTCCCAACTTTTTGTACGAGAAATGAAAAGTAGAAGTATATTAAGATCGGAGAAATAAAATGAACAGCGAGGAAGGCCAGCAACGCCTTGATGTTGCTGACTGTCTCACGTAGGGTACCTGGGTTACCGAAGTACTTGGCCCTGTATGTGGCGATCGCCGGGCAGTTTAGAACCACGTGCGCTGCTGTCTCGTCGTTCTCAATGCAGGCCTTGCACAACGAACTGTCTGTTACTCCTATGACAAAGAGATTTTATTAAACAACCCATGGTCAGTTACGGCTGCTGTAACAGTACGTAGCTGTTTGTTTAAGCGGAGAACCTGTTATGTGAGGCGGGCATCGAGAGTAGGTAGTGCTTCCTTGGTCTGCCTGCACTCACTTTGGTCCAACCACAGTTTATGATGTTGACCCCTGGTACGTTTTCTTACCAAAGAGCAAAGGTACCCGTTCTGTCAGTTAGATGTGTAGTGCGGCCTGAGAGCGATGCAACGAGGCAACAATCGGAAACCATACATTTTATTTCACTATTGTGGAGCAGGGTTGATGAACCATAACTTTAAAAAGTGGGAATAAGAAAAGTTACGAAGGTGAGGTTTACCTGAACCTCAGGTTATTTTGACGTAAAAACATTCGGAATATAAGGAAAGGTAAGATATTATTGTTATTATAATGCACTGACACTTGACAGACTGAAAATTCGTTTGAATAATAATAATGGAGTGAACACTGATGAGGTTCAGAGCTCCCACCTCATTCTTGCCTTTATTGGCCGGCTTGAGTGGAGATTCGCAAGATCAAACGTCCTCGGGGAAAGGAAGTATTCCAGTAAGTGCTCGTAGGGATCTTGACCATCTTCCGGGCTCTGGGATTGTTCTGAAAGCCGTGGAATACCTCTCCACTTCTCAAGCACCTCAGGAAGTGTTGTCCCCTTGTCACTATGTCGCTATGTGCTAGCGACGTTTCCCGGGGGCCCATTATTGAGTGTGCAAGTCACCCCCTTCCATTTTATCCGTGTATATAAAACATTGATCAGGCAGGGGCCATAGTCATTCCATAGTTGCGGTTACCAAGCCACTATAGCCTTCTAACCCATAGCCTTATTTGCTTTATTTCCACATTCTGTAATAGTTCTGCTCCAACCGGGGATTGTCCTTGGGTGCACTTGCATATTGCATACAGGGATAATCGTCGGTTGGTCCTCATCATTTTAAATTGTCTAAGGGGCCTCTGCGTGCTGGCTTCGGCTTTTCGTACGTCTTCCAATGGTCCAGAACCCTAGGGTACTGAGAAATGACAAACAAAAAAAATCTGCAGGGCAGCTTGTGGCGAGCTGTTGGGCAGTAGCGACCCCACGGACCCTATCCCCGGGAGAATTCTTGTTCCTCATCTCTGGCTTGCCTTTATTGGCCGGCTGGAGTGAACACTGACGAGATTCAGAGCTCCCACCTCATTCTTGCCTTTATTGGCCGGCTTGAGTGGAGATTCGCAAGATCAAACGTGCTTGGTTTCCACATCCTGCAATAGTCCAACACCAATCGGAGGTTGTCCTTGGGTGCACTTGCACAGTGGATACGGGGATAATCGTCGGTTGGTGCCTCACTGCACCTAAATTTTCTAAGGGGCCTCGGCGAGTTGGCTTCGGCCCCTCGTACGCCTTCCAAAAAACCGGGATCCTAGGGTCCCGAGATATGTTAACATAAATGAAAATAATAATAATATATCTTTGGACAACCAACACAACGTTATCTTATCCCAAACTAGGCAGAGCCTGTACTATGGTAACCAGACAGCTGATACAGATACTTAAATATTTCTAAATACATACATATTATAGATAAATTACACCCAGACACAGAACAAATGATTGTGCTCATCACACAAAGATTTGTCCTAGATGGGAATCGAACCCACGACCTCAGTCTTAGCAGTCAGGAACACTAACCACTAGACTAACAGGCCAGTCACTAAGTACGTACAATACCTACTGAACTCGTACTAACATGTTTTGTTTAACATACATGTAATAATTGAAAAGGGAAATTAAAGATTTTATGTAAATTCAGTTCCATTCTGTGTTTCATTTTTCAGTCGCTACAAATATCCGTAGACCGACTGTTCACGACGGGTATGACTCATTCCCCGACCTTCACGGTTATCCATACATACTCGTAGATAGCACAGTACAGTGCAGCACCTCGCAGATCGCGCCCCCCGCGCCCTATGCCGTCCCTATGCCTGAAGTCTGTGGGGAGCAGGGACAGGCTTCCGTTGTGCCTGCGACTGTACCTACAGAGGTCAGGAGGTTGAAGCCTGACGCAGTAACAGCCGACGAAACTTTGAGAACATGTGGGGTTTAAAAAAATAATCATCATACAAATATTGCTGGAATAGCCCAAGTTTATAATGTGTCTTATTTTGTACAATAACAGCTGTTCAATAATGGATGCAGTTTCGATTTAAAATATTATTTCACCTTTGGAAAGCCATGTTTTTTCGGAGCAACATGAACTATTTTTTTTATGTGAAACATCTGTAGGCGAGGGGTAAACCTACATTTTGGACTAACGAGCGTGGCGACGCACAGTGGGCTCAAACTGAAAATTAGTGGACTTAGGCAATAAAGTTCCAATATCGATGCGATTTTTTTTGATGTTACTATTCACATATAATTAATACGTTATTATTGATTATACCATATTTATTTCTTTTATATTATCTTTACAAAATATTTTTTTGTTTTGCCTTGCGTCGCAGGTTCGCTAGGTTCAGCTACATTTCTCAAGGTCAGCCCTTAGATGGGTGACCATTTAGTTTTTGTATTGCCTTGTGCCGCAGCTTTGCTAAGTTAAGCACTCTTCTCAAGGTCAGCCTTTGGATGGGTGACCGCTTAGCTTTTTTTTTGCCTTGTGTCGCAGGTTCGCTACGTTAAGCTACACTACTCAAGGTCAGCCTTTGGATGGGTTACCATTTTGTTTATGTGTGGCGTTTTGTCGCAGGTTCTTCAGGTTAAGCTGCACTTCGCAAGGTCAGCCTTTGGATGAGTGACCATTTAGTTTTTGTTTTGCCTTGTGTCGCAGGTTTGCTAGGTTAAGCTACACTCCCCAAAGTAAGCCTTTAGATGGGTGAATTTGTTTTCTTTGTACCTCGTAGTTGGTTTGCTAGATTCAGCTACACTTCTCAAGGTCAGCCCTTGGATGGGTGACCATTTAGTGTTTGTTTTGTCTTGTGTCGCAGGTTTGCTAGGTAAAGTTACACTTCTCAAGGTTAGCCTTTGGATGGGTGACCATGTACTTTTTGTTTTGCCTTGTGTCAAAATTAAAATTAATTTAATCAAACTAGCCTGAGAGTCAGCACTTTTTGAACGTCAAAGTTACATAAGACATTCCCCCAAAACGTCCGCCCTTCACCACTTCCTAGTGCTTTAGCTGGGAAGAAGAAGTGGCGCCAGCAGCACAGCTGCCGGTTAAGTTAGAAGAACTTGATTGTATACAATATTGTGTAAGTAATTAATATTATAAAACAAAACATACATTATTCGCCATATGTCAGCTAACATATGCCAATATACCAACAAAACATTGAAAACTAAATCCAGGCCGAAATAAATAATAAAACAAAATCGTAAACAGAACTTTTAAAACCTAAATAAAGCCTCCAGGCATAAAGGGCGTGCCCGCTTACATATACAACGCTGCAAAATGTAACAAATACATACATTGATGCATATAGCTAAGTTGAAGTTACAATTGTTAAACTAGGACCTCCGGAGTCAAATAAAATAACAGTTAATACAAATAACAATGCCATAAACCATGGTCAGCAAGACGACCAGTCACCACAAGCAGCACCCGTTCACGAGCATAACGCAAATGTCGGCCATTACCCCCCTCGCCATATTTGAGGGAAGGTGGTAAGTGGTAACCCTACCCTCGACGTTACCGCAAGCAGTGACATCTTAGGGAGCATGAGGAACTTGCTGCCGGTTGCTCAGGCAAGAATATTATGAACAGCAGACGAGGTCGCTAGCTAACTACGTGTAATAAATAACTAATAATGGTAATGAGTAGATTATGTCCACAATAAATGAAACTAAAAGAAAATAAAAATAAATAAACAAAAGCAGTTAAAAAAAAGAAACAATTATATGAACTACCCATGTAATCTGTCAGTTGGAAAGCTAGTTATATTTAGTTATGTTATATTATATATAACATAAACATTGTCTTGAGTTAATCACAGCGACCAACAATTCTTATCGTTTAAGTAGTCGTTGATAGAATAGTTTGCCTTTGAACAAAGGTTGGATTTTACTTTAGCTTTAAACTCATTAAATTGTAAATCTAGCAAAGCAGAGGGAAGCTTGTTATAAAAGGTAGTACCAAGACCAACAAAAGAATTATGAAGCCGGTGAAATGGGAGCACGTAGTTTGTTCTAATATTAATATTATGAATATCACTGTTTTTAGTGTACAAGTGTATATTTTGCCTAATATATAAGATGTTGGCGAAGATGAATTGTGATGCCATCGTAAGAATACCAATATCTTTAAACAAATCTCTCAGAGAAACTCTAGCACCTAGTTGGTAAATCGCTCGAACAGCTCGTTTTTGAAAAACAAAAATATTTTGAATGTCCGCGGCTTTGCCCCACAGCAGAATGCCGTAGGAGATTACGCTATGAAAATAACTAAAATAGACTAATCGAGCTGTATCAACGTCCGTGTACTGTCTAACTTTTCTTACGGCGTAGGCGGCCAACTGAGCCTTCCCGCTAGGCTTGATAGATGTGATCCCCACTGAAGTTTGGCGTCTACTGTTAAGCCCAGAACAACTGCCGAGTGTTCAGTTTCAAGCACCTCATTATCTAAAACGACATTGGGTCCCAAATTCATAACATTCGGTAAGGCAAACTTTATACATTTCGTTTTCTTAGCATTAAGAACTAGGTTATTTGTGGTAAACCAATCCGTAGCCATTGAGAGCGCACTATTCACGTCGTCAAAATCTTTTCTATTCCTGTTTACTTCAAAGATAAGTGAGGTATCATCAGCAAATAATACAATGTCACAGATATTCTTTAAATAGAACGGTAAGTCATTAATATACACTAAGAATTAGAATGGACCCAGTATTGAGCCTTGAGGTACACCTAACTGAACTAGTAGCCCGGAAGATTTTACACCATTGACATCTACACATTGGTGCCTATTTTGCAAATAAGAACTTATGACATTGAGAGCGCCGTTTTGAACACCGTAATGACGTAGTTAACGCAAAAGTGTGTCATGGTGAACGTAATCAAAAGCTTTGGAGAGATCACAGAAAACTCCGATAGCATTTTGCTAGTTCTCCCATGCGTTGAAAATGTGTCTCAGCAGAGCAACACCCGCATCTGTTGTCGAACGACCTTTTGTTAAGCCATATTGCTCATTATGAAGGAGGCTATTTAAATTAAAATGTCTTAGCAATTGCTTGAGTATTAACTTTTCAAATATTTTACTAAATGCAGGTAAGATAGAAATGGGTCTAAAATTGCCAACGTTATTTTTGTTACCTGTTTTAAATAATGGTATGACTTTACTACTCTTCATGAGGTCAGGAAAAGATCCAGAATCAACAAATTTATTAAAAGTTACAGCTAGATAGGGGGCTACGATGTCTATTATATAATCTCCAGTGTTTTTTGACTTAACTGTGTTAACAATATTAACCATGTCACAAGGCGTTACATGTTCGAAACTAAATAAGCGACTACATCTGTGTCGCAGGTTCGCTAGGTTAAGCTACACTTCTCAAGGTCAGCCTTTGGATGGGTGACCATTTAGTTTATGTGTGGCGTTTTGCGTGGTACAGAGTAGTCCGAATTTTGAAAATTAACATATTTACATATAATTAATATGTTATTTTTGATTATACCGTATTTATTTCCTTTCGTAAAGTATCTATGCTTTATAAATATTATCTTTACAAAATAATTTCGATGTTTCACATCTGCCAGGCGTCCCGCGACAGCTCACTTTTTTTTTTAATCGAATACAAAACAGTTCAACAGGTGAAAAGTAAATAAATTATGCAATATTTTTCCATCTCTCTACAGCGGCTTATTTATGCCTATCGCAAGCGGAGCCACGTGACCTAGACCGAGGTCATGGCGGGATCGGTATTTTAAAGTTCACGATTATGGCATTTTCGGGTTATTTTAGAAGACTATTTTTATGTTGTTGCATAATAACATTCAAAGCTAGAAATAGGCGTTTTTGTTGTTTTGATGAGGGGTTTTGTTGCGCCACTTCATTTTTCTTGTAAAGTATCAGGAAGTGGTGGACGGCGGGCGTTTTGGGGGACTGTACTGTGTAATTTTGACGTTTAAGAAAGTGTGGACTGTTAACATAATTTGAAAAAAAAAAAAGATGGTGTGTTAGTAACGCAGTGTATATAGTACACACCATTGACTGTGCTATGGTGGCTGATGCGAAGCCGGTAGGATGCATGTTTTTATGTTTCGGGAAACCAGTTGCTAGCAACTTGGCGTGCTGTAGAGTTGCTGCTGGCAACGTGCTGCTCAATGTTCCGTATTCACGATAAAGTCGCGTAACACTTGATGTTCTACTTAGCAAATTTGCGCTTTTGTTGCTTAGCACTGATTCATCTGTCTAGCCCTTTCCCAACTAAGTTGGGTTTCAGCTTACAGTGTAACCGGATGCAACTATTTACCGTGTTACATGGAGCGTTTGCCGTTTGCCTATCTGACCACAACAAACCAGTTACTGGGTAAAATGATACTCCTTGGTAAGACCGGTTGTACGAATTTCGGGCTTTTGACGCCCCGTAAGACTGTCAAGTATCCACGAATTATAGCCGGGAGCCACTGTATCCAATGAATACGGGGTTTTAAATCCAAGTGCCAAAAAAGTAGTATCATATAGTTCATAAGACGGCGCAGCCCTACGATGTGCGTGCTAGTACATAGATGTGGCACGTTTTCAGTTAGCTACAACTTCAATATGAGTCAACGAAACGACTGAGAGAACAATAGAGAAGTTATGCATGTAGCTCTGAAGCCTCGTGACTGAGTGAGTCGGGTGCGAGCACCAGCACATGTACTCGTACCTCACCCGAGCTGGGACCTAGGGGACCTGGGCCCTTGTTCGTCCGGGCCAAGCCCGCAAACGTAATTGTGTCGGAATGGCCAATCATTGACACCGTATTTCTAGATTTTGACAGTTTTAGTTACATTTCATTGAAAGTCGTGATTATGATTTTCCGATTTTCCTGTCTGTCCATTAAAAAATTGTTCGTACTTCGGTAATCTCGTAAATAATGACAGGTCTTTCTTTTGACCAATGAAACGCTATGAATTAAGGAGATAAGGAACTTTTAGCACAATGGTTTATTGGTGCTGATGATCTTGGTATGGTTGTCATAATGACCAATCATTGAAAGCGGCAGACGTGGCCGCCTGCTGAGAGTGGCACTGCTGGCTGCTGCGTGCTGATAGTGATGCTCCTCTCCGTCTGTCTGTCTCTCACGACATCAATTAGTCTCGGTTATTAGTAGCTATCGAACTGCTGTGTGTGGTGCCGGACGTAAAGAATAACACCACCCCATTTCTTCCCGTGGGTGTCGTAAAAGGCGACTAAGGGACTTACTAGAGAATGGGCAGCAGCGTTCTCTATGCATTTTACCACCATACTGCGATTGCCAACCCGCCTGCTAAGCGTGGCGATTATGGCAAAGCCCCCCAAATTGGGCTAGGCCTAATTCCAGCAGTGGACGTCTTACGGTTGAAATGATGATGATGATGATGGAACTGGTAACAACTCAACTTTTCTTGTTTTAACATAATATCATGTCAATGCGTTTGCTCTGCGTATGTATAAGAATGTATTATATTTATATACTTATTAAACGGAAATTCGTGGATTGAATAATATCATCCCATTTTTGTCATCCAAATAACGTTTAATATACTTGTATATTTTTTAATATCGTTTAGTTTAAATGAAGGGTACCGTACCTATTAGTTTAGGTACAGTTCTAGAACAGCGTACACCCATGACACAGAGCGGTCGGCGGCACGCTAACTATATACATACCATAATTACCTATATTAAGTTAAGACGCGTGGCTGGTCACGTGTTGAGCGGCTCGCGACCTCACATACACACACTACTAATAATTATGTATAAATCTCCATAAAACATTATAAAATAAGTTAGTCTAGTAGTCGCAAGCGCTACTGCTGAACATGAGGTCTTGGGTTCAATTCCCAGGTCGCACAAAGTGTTACTGTCCGTACAAAATGAATTTTAATGTAGCAGCCCGAAGTCTGAATTTGTGCCATGCTGGCAAAACGGTTTGTTTCTTTTTGTTTCTTATACTGGCTAATCCTTTGGGATACAACGCGCGTAATGCTACGTGTTAGTCACACTAAGACGAGCGGTAGGCGCGCGGCGCGCGGCGTGGCGGCCTCCTGTCTGCTAACCGCACGGATGTCTGTTAAGCGAGGACAGATTCTCCACTTTCATAGCCAACTAATGTTTTGGTATAGTTACACGACAGTGCAAATTAAAGTTTAATTTGAAACAAGCAGGCAAAGGCAGGTTTGAACGTTCTTGTACTATACTTATTGATATAAATAGTTTACTCGTGCTAACTGGTGCAAATAGGAGAGTATTTGCACAAGTTAGCACGAGTAAACTATTTTCGTATTTCTGGAATGTTCAGATGTTCCCGTTGCCATGTTCTGACGTCACTAAAATGTACAGGAAAGTCAAGCTTCACTGTAGAACACACGTCATTGATGACCTTTACTTTTTAAGGATTCGTTCCCTAAGCGTGCTAATGGAACTCTTTTACTTAGCTCCGTCCGTCTTATGTCAGCGGGCTGTATCAAATAGACAGTTGTGTTTTTATGTAATTGCCGCTATAGAAAAAAAATAAAATTAAAGTGGTCTCCATTCAAGAAACGTGTTTTTTCGGTTTGTTTTGCCTTGTGGAGTCCTTCGGTTTCAGTCGTAAAACCGCAATGAATGTTTCTGAACTGTCAGAATGTTAGTCCTTTCTACATGTATGCAAAGTTGTCTTCAAATGTTAGTCCTTCCTACATGTATGCAAAGTTGTCTTCAAATGTTAGTCCTTCCTACATTTATGCAAAGTTGTCTACAAATGTTTGTCCTTCCTACATGTATGCAAAGTTGTCTTCAAATGTTAGTCCTTCCTACATTTATGCAAAGTTGTCTTCAAATCGAATCAAAGCAGGCTGTTTTCAGAGTAATAGGAGAATATAATCGGTAGTGGGGATGACGATGTTGACTAGACTGGATGTAGTGAAAATAGTTTGATTAAAAAATAAACAACCGACTTCCAAAATTACACTACAACTGAAAAATAACTGACGTAATTTTTATTTCAATAGTTCGTATCTTAAAGATATTGGTATTCTTACGGTGGCATCACAATTCATCTTCGCCAACATCTTATATATTAGGCAAAATATACACTTGTACACTAAAAATAGTGATATTCATAATATTAACACTAGAAGTAGGGATAAACTACGTGCTCCGTTTCACCGGCTTCATAAGGTTCATAATTCTTTTGTTGGTCTTGGTATTTTATAACAAGCTTCCCTCTGCTTTGCTAGATTTGCAGTTTAATGAGTTTAAAGCTAAAGTAAAATCCAACCTTTGTTCAAAGGCATACTATTCTATCAACGACTACTTAAACGATAAGAATAGTTGGTCGCTGTGATCAACTCAAGACAATGTTTATGTTCTTTCAATCCAGAATTAGTCTTCCTACCGACGGTTTATATGGGTAGTTCACATACTTTTTTTTTTTTGTTTTATTTAACTGCTTTTGTTAGTTTATTTTTATTTTCTTTTCATTTCATTTATTGTGTATATGTATCATTTGCATCGTATATGTAAGCGGGCACGCCCTTCATGCCTGGAGGCTTTATTAAGGTTTTAAGTTCTGTTTACGATTTTGTTTTATTATTATTTCAGCTTGAGTTTAGTTTTCAATGTTTTGTTGGTATATTGGCGTGTGCTAGCTGACATATGGCGAATAATGTATGTTTTGTTTTATAATATTAATAACTTACACAATACTGTATAGAATCAAGTTCTTCTAACGCTGCTGGGGAGTTTTTTCCGCCACTTCTTCTTCCCAGCTAAAGCACTAGGAAGTGTCGAAGGGCGGGCGTTTTGGGGGGACTGTCTCATGTAACTTTGACGTTCAAAAAGTGCTGACTCTCAGCCTAGTTTGAATAAATGACTTTTGATTTTACCCGCCACTTCGTCCGCGTGGTATTTAACAAAAAGTTTTTCATAAAAACTGTCTTTGAAAACTACGCTGACATACGTCTCAAAATTCAGCGTGTTTTTAGTTTTTTTAAACTATTATTTATTTTTTCTAAAATAAAAGTAGCCTAAGTTACTCCTTGTTACATCAGCTATCTGCCAGTGAAAGTTCCGTCAAAATCGGTCCAGCCATTTCAGAGATTACCCGGAACAAACAGACAGACAGACAGACAAAAATTGTAAAAAGTGTTGTTTTGGTATATGTATCGTGTATACATCCATATACACTTAGTAAAAAGTGGTTATCTGAATATTAAAAACAGACACTCCAATTTTATTTATTTGTATAGATTTATAGTAAAAAAGCATCTACCAACACGCACTGGCCCGCGTGGTAGATTACGGCCCACTCTCTGTCCCCGAGAGGAGGCCTGTGTCCCAGCAGTGGAAACAATATAGGCTGATTATGATGATGACGAAAGTTAAAAGGCGCCTTGTGCTAGCCTCTATTAATAACAAGGTCAACGTATACACTATCTAGCGAACTGCCATCTGCCTAAATGTTTCTATTTCATAGACATAATACGGGGATAATCTTTTGCCTGTCCACCGCGTAATGACAAACACGAGTAGTAGATAAACCGATACGTACTTGTACTGTCGCTGTGGGTAGGTAGGTCCTGACCTATCTCAACGTAGGGCAATGTTATCAGCGTTGAGCTGCGCCCAGTCGATCACTCACACAGAGGGAAATTGCGATCACTAGATAGAAATATATTATACACGAATTTCAATTTTTTCCCAGGATATCTGGATTCCGATACAAATGCAAGTAATTGAAATTCTCTTGTTTTCTTCGGTTGTTGATTAATAATATAATTGTATTCGATCTAAATGTTTACCATCAGAAAAATTATTAAAGGTTTTTGGAATTTTAGATATATAACACACACGTTCGGTCTGCATGATTCGGCACAGCCGGGTAGCATAATAAGTAAAAAAAGTAGAAAAAGCCGCTAGGCTGGACTCGAAATTTGCTGAGGCGACCCGAATATTATTTAGAGACGATAGAGGCCGAACGAAGTGAAAGTTCCGATTACCAAGAGCAGAATAAAAGTCGGATACGTGTAGTAATTGCTTCGGGTCGGCTTACTTGCTCAACTGATACTGCCGATTCGAATGTGCCGCCGAACCGACCATGTTTGTAGTAACCCTCTAACCTAAAAAAGGATGTAAGAGCCTTTAGCCAGCGGTGGGACAGCGAGGACTGATATCACAATATTTCTAACTACCGGTATCTGATTGGATTATCTTTTTATTTTGTAGAGTTTATTTTTAGAATATTCGAAATATTAAAATTTGGCATAATTAAATATGTAGGTATGCAAAGTATCGGGATACAACGGAACAAATGATGTAATACAACTCAAGATTAAGCTCACCTTCCTGTTAGTCACGTGTACGTTGTAAGATTTACGATACATACTTTTACCAAATGTTTACTGTTGATTACATATTTTTATTTACTATAATGTATTGTTCATTTTGTACCACGAATACGAAGCTAATCTAGTTCATTTCTATTTTCAGATTTCCTGAGCCACGGGGCTAGTTTCAACAAAAAATACGGTGAGTACAAATAAACATAAGTACTTACTTCAATGATATAATGATGTTGCCGCTAAACATTTACTTATAATGATGAACTACTAACGGAAGGAAGCAACTGTATGTGTATTATTATAATGATGTGTGATATGCACTTTCTTGTAACTGACCGTTCCCGAGTGTGTGGTGGTTGACGGCGCGCACTACGACTGGTGTTTGTGCAGGCGTCGCGAGCCGGGTAATCTCTTGATTTGTCAACAACTTTCATTAAAATTTTGTAATCGCTAAATCTTAGTGAGCCAGAAACCTTTGAAAAACGTGCCTAAACTAAAGGCGTTCCGTCGTTCACATCCCACTGATCCCACGTGACTCCACAAATAAATTGAATCGTGAGAAACTATCGACACCGCACCCAAGCCTACCACAAAGAGTACTGAGTACCTGAGGTTGTTCAAGTTCTTTTACCTGCATGAAACATTACCGAAGCACCCTTAAGTTTTCAATAAACGACTCTTCTTTTCCTTATTCCGTCGACAGCGTCACGAAATCCTTAAAATCTGATTATATAAAATTAAAACTGACTTAAAATGATTATGTAGCGTAATAAGTATAAATAGCGTGAACTTTATCCCCCTTTACACGCAACTGCTTATGTACCTGTTGACAACTCGCAATGTTACGACTGCTGTTGGAATGAGGAAAAGTATTTTTGTTATATAGAGAAAAACTTTTACAATGGTTTTTCCGGAACCTTCTATGAGTGCCAGGCAAAATAATTTTGCCAGGACATTCTTGATTTGGGGGAAAACTTTCACAGTCTTTTATTTTTACACGCTTTATATTAGCTTCACTTGTATGTTTGTTTGTAACCGACTATAGCGCAATTTTGGCCCACTTTAAACGACCAGATTTCATTCAAACTCTGTAGACTTATCGAAGACCGATGACAATACTATAATTTCATAAATTTGTGCCATTATCCTTGCCAGGGTTACCAGGAGAGCAAAAAAACTGTCTTGGAATGCTACGCTGACATACGTCTCAAAGTTCGAAACACCCTAAAAAATAGAAAATAAATAATAGTTTAAATCAATCAAATAATTTTGCGGTAAGAGTTTGGAAAAGTAGTAGTGTTCAGATTGTTCTATCATTCCGTGCATATTCTCGTTTATGTCTTGGCTTTGGATTTTAATTTAAATTTGAAAAAAAACATGGAGTCATGAATATTTTAAAGGAAAGAAAGGTCATGACAATCCTAATAATGAAGAAATAAGGCGACTTCCCTATTTCACCTAAAATACTGGTAGGTAATAATAATGTTTTTTGGGTTGTTTTAAAGTCTTGTCGTTCAAAAACGGGAAATAGATTTTTATTTTATTTTTATTGGTTTCGAATATCTTAGTAGTGAATATAATTTGTAGTATAGTAAGCTTATTGCCACATCCTGAGCACTTATTCAACTTGTCGCTGTTAGAAGTTCCTAATAACCCTAGATTACTCTTTGCCGGAGTATTGAATCCAAGACAGGATATACTTTTTCCAGCCTTTAAAGGGTTTTCTTGACATCTTGCTATGTCATATCTTTAACCTAGCCACCCTAATCAATTAAAAACGAGTCACTTCTATCCCTAAAATCAATGACAAAATATTAGTAGAGGAACACAGACCCATCTTTATCTTACCAACCAATGCCAAAGTTTTCGAACATACACGCCACGCTTTCATTTATAAACGCGTAAATATGTCCTTATCTGAAATCTAACACGGATTTCGGTCACTCCAAAAATTCGAATTTATTTATTCACGTGGAGTACCTACATATCCCGTGGCTTGGACACCGGTGGGTAAGTCGACGCTCTGTAACTCGATTTCCGGACAGCATTTGACTGAGTTGACATTGATATCCTTTTGACAAAGCTGGGGGCCATAACTTTCTCATCCGGGCTTCTTAACTTTTTTCTGACTATCTGCGTGATCACAAGCAGCTTTAAGACATGGCTGCTTCGATTCAAAGGCATATAATACACGCTTGGGCGTAAGCCACGGATCTGTGTTGGGGTCGCCTCTGTTTCTGATCATGTGCAATAACCTAATAACTAATGTTAAGTTTGCCAAATGGCTGCTGTATGCCGACGATCTTAACGCTTAGTCGCACAAATCCGAACAAATGTAGATTGCAAACTCCTACAAAGAAATATTGACGCTATCTATGAGTGGAGCATTGTTAACAAATTGTTATTAATACAAGCAAATGCTACGACATGACATACGGTAGAGGGTTGCGGCCAATTCATTACGGATTTAGTTTCTGTGGTGAAGTAAGTACTCGGGTCATCACCATAAAAGATTTGGCAGTCGGGAGGTTCAACCACGGTCTGTTTTTTTGAGATCATGTTTCTACCCTTGCGAAGGAATCTTTCAGGCGCTTAGGATTTATGTTGCGTAATGCTCGTGACTTTCGTAATAAAATGTTATTAGGCTGTTGTATACTACTCTGAACAAGACCGCAAAACCGGTCGAAGTGGCGGAGCTTGGGGGAGGCCTATGTCCAGCAGTGGACGTCTTTCGGCTGAAATGATGATGATGACACCGCTCTGGTTCACAGCAAACTCGAGTCCTGTGCCTGTGTTAGGCACCCCTACACCGCCACTCAACCCTGAACCTGACGTTAGAAAGGTACAGAAAAACTTCCTCACACACCTCTTCCAAAGGATAAACCATTTCTTTCCCTACATGTACCCTACCAACTATCTTTGATAACGATATCTGGAGGTCCTCACGTCAATGTATCGACTGCCCAGAGCTCCATGGCCTTTCCTCGTTTACTTGTGTCTGATAAATACATTGAACACCCTCAGAAACGCCGCCACAATCTTTATGCGCAACTGCCATCTAAATCAGTAACCAGAGCCGAATCCCCAGTCTGTCGTACTTTAAAAATGCTAAATGCCCTTCTGACTGCCAACCCTGAATGTGATGTTTGTGGATGAATAGAAACTTTATATAATTATAAATAACTGTTTCCATTTTAAATAATGTCATTAGTGTTGTTCCGCTTTAATTAATTATAAATAAATTAATAAAATACATAGCCAAAGAAACCGTCAGTTTACATGTAATATATTTTATTCCTGCTAGGTACAGAGTTACACCTATAAATTACTCGTAACAGAAATAAGGTAAGAAAAATCAAGCTGAAAATTGATTGAACGCTATGTTGATCTGAATAAACTTGAGTTGCGCAACACACTGCGCCTCGAATGCCTTCACCGCGCGCGTCGCAAGGCGCTTAGCTAAAACGATGCACAGCTAAGAGTGAACAATTGAGAAATCATTTGGGGAGGATTCATCATGTCTCTCTTTTCTGTAATAATAATGGAGAGGAACACTGTTCCAACAATATTATAACCTGTGATATCTCCAATATTCTCCACAGGTTTAGGTAAAATATATTTTAAACGAAATAGATAGCGTGGTCCGAGTAGTATGTAAAAAGCCAATATTTATTACTCATTCTTTTTTTGATTATTGTTATTTTTTCAAGAAAGAAAAGAAATAATGTAAAAGCGTATTTAAATAAAACTATTTACTCACTAGCTAAATAGATACGTTTTACTATCAAAACAACTATTAATTATATATTAAACAGACAAAAACATGCCTTGAAATAATATAAATAAGCGGAATTACTCATATTACCATTAGATAGAACTTAAAAGTTCGAGTAATATAGAAGTAACAATACATACAATTTTAAATATATTCTAATATTTATTTATACAACAACAGTTACGAATTTCTGAACAACGTTCCATTTTACCCAAAAATAATAAACTTGCATTTTTGACGACACGAATGCCGCGGAACATTCAGTATTGATTGATGAATATTGAGTTCCTCTATCGCCCTGATTCCGTTGATAATCTTTCGCGCTACATGTTTAAATTTGTAAAAAATCAATATTCAGATAATAAATTAATAGAGATAATACATTTATGTCAGTAATGTTTAAGACATTATGAAAGAATAAGTTTATGCAGGAAGATACATATCATCATCATCATCATCATTTCAGCCGTAAGACGTCCACTGCTGGACTTAGGCCTCCCCCAATTTGGGGGGCTTTGCCATAATCGCCACGCTTGGCATGCGGGTTGGCGATCGCAGTATGGTGGTAAAATGCATAGAGAACGCTGCTGCCCATTCTCTAGTAGGTCCCTTAGTCGCCTTTTACGACACCCACGGGAAGAAATGGGGTGGTGTTATTCTTTACGTCCGGCACCACACGGTACGGTATAAGATACATATATATGTATATAATGTAACATCAGCTTTAACGCAAATTTCAGCGTCATTCGTTCCACCATGAGCGTGCCCCGCAGCGGTCACTCCGGGGATGCGCTACGCGTGTCGTAGCACCCGCGTAGCACCTTGCTACGCGCCGCTACGACGATACGTGTTTCATGGCCGTAGGCATATCCCGTGCGTGTGATGAAACACGCGAAGACTGAAAACGTGCGAGTTCATAAGTTACTGTTTCTGTGGAACATTGTTAATAGTTTAACTTGTGGTAACTACGCTCAAACAATATACCCAATACTTTGTAATGAAAGTCATTGTTTGCGAAGACGAATTAGCTAGTAAGCAATTTTTATTTTCCGAATTAATTTGGTTGTATGTACGACTATCTTGAAATTTTCTCATTACGCATTATATTATTGAATAATTTAATACATCTGTGAAAGTATAGGATGGTCGATGTTACGTACGTTCGTAACCAGAGACAATCAACATGGATGATAATTGTCAATGAATGGCTTTGTTCCGAAAATAAATGTGTATCGACGTACTGTGTAATGTGGGGCTGACGCTAGGTTCGGGTTCTGCACAAGACGGATTAGGGGCGGCGTGTGGGCGGCTCGGGCATTAGCAGCGCCACGTGACGCTCGCGGCGCGCGTCCACACTAATCTAATTACAGTTGTTTATAGATTCACACACACTTGATTACCAATATTGCACCTGTGCGCGTTCAGTGTTCAGCAGTTTGCTGTCAATATGCACAATACGTTTCTTAGCGTCTATGTGTTCGTAACAACTTTCTTTTATTCAATTCGCAGTCTGATACCCCAAAATGTTTGTTTGGGAGGTATAGGCATATAAGTTTCTCCTCTCCTCCTCTTCGCCGGCCGATATTGCCTCTTATCTGTCGCTACACTACGACTTCTTTAGCTTCGCCTGTCGGCTGGCGCTCCACCACCTGGAACTGGTCGCTCCACTTAGCTGCGACTTACTTAACGCAATCTTCATTCGACATAATTATCTTTCTCTCCCCTTTACACGCTGAAATCATAATGTTCAGCCTCCGATTAGTAAACTAGCTGTCAAATCTCATAGCCACAATGAAAACATAGATAATCCAAAAGATATATAGACAGATAAACAATTTATTCAGTGCACACAAAACACAGCACAACAACACATAAAAGCACAGTTTAATGAAAATAAATTATATAAATAAAGGTGTAGATATACCAAAAAAATATAAAATACACTTAATGAGAGACAGTGAAACTGCGGTACTTTAAATATAAAATACACTTAATGAGAGACAATGAAACTGCGGTACTTTAAATATAAAATACACTTAATGAGAGACAGTGAAACTGCGGTACTTTAAATATAAAATACACTTAATGAGAGACAGTGAAACTGCGGTACTTTAAATATAAAATACACTTAATGAGAGACAGTGAAACTGCGGTACTTTAAATATAAAATACACTTAATGAGAGACAGTGACACTGCGGTACTTTAAATCAAATAACGAACAAAGTGCGGAGTGCGTCTCACTATGCACAAAGAGAATCGAAAACTAACATGGCCACTGGCTGTGACTACACAAATGAAATACATTTCCGGTACATCTTGCTCGGTGTGGACGCACTAAAGGATACTCAATTACGTGTGAACTGCCGCAAGGGTCGTGTTGAAGTTCAGCGCACAAGTAGTCAGTACGAAAAAGATCGTGAAAAAAAGTAAACCAATAACACCCTAAATATTGCACAATCAAATTTGTAACAACTTCTAAAAATGAATCGTAACAGTATATTCGAACTGTGCACAAAAAAAGATTCAACTATGTAAGAGTGAGGGGATCGACGTAACTCGGCTCTAGATATCATTCCATTCATAACCATTTCATAACCATTAAGGATAAAAGTTAGTTAATCTTTAAATATAACCTGATTTGTCATATTACGACTGTTTAAACAGGAAACAGTAAAGCAGGCCGAAGAGGAAAATTATACAACCAATTTTCATTCTAGAAATATTTCGAAGTTTTTAAATCGTAGCGGTTTAGTCAATCTATTTATAAAAATGTGCCTGTACTCAAAACTTCAGCAGGTACCACTCGGCCGGCCGTGCGAGAGCGTCACTGTGACGACTCCTTTACAGCCACTGTACTCGAACGAGTGGTGGCACATCCACTTGCCACTATATGAGTACACCCATATCGACACTACCTGCAGCTGGGAGGGAAGCGGCTCAACGTTTACCCTCCCGACTATTGTCGCCAACAAATATGACGCACGCACACAGTTTCCTATTTGTTTTATTTGCATCTCGCTGGTTTTCCTCTTGTCACTTATCCTAGTCGATGATGCTATCGTGTCCAATCCTTTTCTCATTCCCTATTTTGATATGAAATATCTTTCTTTATGGCACATTATAATAATTCACTCATATAGGTTACATAGGATGTTGCCATTAAAGATGTAATCGCTGAGAGCGATGTTTTCCACGCGGTCGGAGCCCTCCTCGCTGCAAGTGCGACATAAATACGTTATGTATATATACAGACTTGTTACTACTCTGTTTACAAACAATTTACGTATAAACTACATAGTTAATTAAGACCTATTAACTGTTCATCATAGCACATCGCGCAGCCGCAGCCGGCCCGCGCAGGCCAGCTCATATCAACTATGTGTTATCATTTGTCTGGAGATCTATGTACTTATTCTGTGATGCTTAAAATTATATTTCAAAGCAATACATATATCGCACTTTATTTCCTCTTGTAATGAATTGATACCAATATCACCATTGATTGCGCTACACGTAGTTTCGTTTGTTTTGACTGTTTATAAAATCACATTTTAATGTACAACTTTATTTAGTAGCGGCAACAATAATAATAATAATTTTTTACTCTTTTTACACGGCTGGATCAAGGGCATGATTCAGAAGGCGGTACTCCTGGATACGGCACGCATAGTCAGGAGGTTCCTGTCTCTAGAGCCCTGACCACCGGCAGCTTGGACCCTGCTCCCGATGCCGATGGGTCACTATTTTTTATATTTTTAAATGTTTTTTTTAAATTTTTGTTAAAATATTTTAAAATATACTTAATAAGTTAAAAAATGAATAAATAATAATAATAATAATGTTTTTAAATTTTTTGTTATTTTAATATTTAAAAATATAATTTAAGTATATGTTTGTACAATGAAATAAAGGAAATAATAATAATTGGCATGTGAGAAGTTGTTCGATTGATATAGGCGTAATTCAAGCTGGAGTAACGTTTGATTCATCCAAGTACCCACGTGGCGTGTGTAGGTGTTTGAAATGATACTTCTTCTATGTACACAAACAAAAGAACAAACGTTTTCCGGATTTGTTTCTTTTTTCTTGATTTTTTTGGTAATACATTTTAAAACGCGGTTACTTTTATCGCAGTTTCACAGACAAATTGAATTTCTGACACGGATATCCATTGCTTTACATGTGGAAACCGGAATTCATATGCAAAAATGCATTCGTGCCGCAGTGTGTAGTAACGGAGCGATGTGCAGTCTCCACCTGTGGAGCACGTCACGTCCGGCAGCGTGGCTGACGCGGCCCGCCGGGCGAGGGTGGCCCACCCCGGGGCGCAGGGCGCGGGGTGCAGGCGCCGACTGCGTGGGCGGGGGCACGTGGCGCTGAGTGTGCGGCGCACGTGGCGCTTAGCGTGCGCGGCGCGCTCGAGCCGGCTCCTTCATCAATCCAGCCGCGAACAGCATCAGGAACGGTCGTATATAACCTTCCACCTAGTGTTGTGTTTGTGGTCCGCGACTGTAGCAACGATTGAGTGCGTACGGTCGGATAGGGGCAGCGCGCGATGCTGGCCCTCTCAACGTTTAGACAGGCACGGATATATCGACATGGCAACTGATTCGGCCAGCGCTGCAGCCGGCGGCTGGTGCTCCGCGCCGCCCGCTGACCTGTTCTTCCTGGCACCGCCGCCGCCCAGCCCATTGGAACCCATGGCCTCGTTCAGGCCCATGCGCTGCCAGCATATGTACGCGCATCACACAGGTAGGACAACCAACCAGGCATTCCGTTCCACTCTTCAATAAACTAGGCGGTCGGGAGCGCGATATTATGTCTATACTCGAGTTACGAGTACGTCGGGTCCCCGCGGTGTGAGCACGCGACTGGTGAAGCAGGTGTGCAACGATATTAGCCGGCCACACACTCATGCGCTCACGCACACACGCGCGCACCGCTCGTGTGGGACACTCGCTACTCTGATCGATAATAATTGAGCGCGTATTAAATAACGCGCGTAGCTGCAGTGTTGTCGTAAACATCAGCTGACAACCGCACGCACCTCCTCCGCGATGAGGGCTCACACCTCATTTATCAACTTACACTATAAATGATGCTAGTATGATTGCTATTTCGTTGTGATTTCTCGCACATGTCCGGGCTGCACCGCGATGCAACGCCACCCCATGTAATTCCCGAGTACCGCCGTAGCGCCGGCGCATGTATTCGCTACCTGCGCCGGTTCCCGCGCTCCGGCTGCAAGTCACGAGGTGCTTTTTTTTTTTTTTGGTGTGACATCTCGTTGTTAATCCTGAAAAGATTCTTACAACTTAAACGGATTTTCGCCCGGCGATTTCTAAAAAGTTAAACTTTTTAGACCTCCAGCCGGGCCGTCACGAGCTGCGTTCCAGATGCGGACTATATACGTCTCAATTGTCTCCCATTTCAAATAATTGTTACTGAACATACAAAAAAATTCAAAACTAATTTTGACACTTGAGGACGTCGCGTTTGGACATGACAAGACAAAAAGCTTGCGTTCATATTTCTTAAACCTCCCTTGAAAGCAAGCCCATCCCTTCCAAGAATTGGTGATGCTTCGCCTTCGGCACGGCTTGGTGAAACAGTCGACTATCATCGAGTCCATGTTTATGTACTCGACAGTGATGTCACCAGGGTGACACCAGGGTGACACCAGGGTGGCACCAGGGTGGCACCAGGGTGGCAGCACCCTACGGACATTCCCGTACAGAAGGGTGATGTATGCTATGTGCCATAATAAGCAGACATACCTTTTACATTTTGCAGTATTTTTGTTTTAACAAGATCTGTGCTAACTGCCACATCTGAGCTCTCCATTGCCATCCTCATAGGCTTGTAGGGTTCGCGCAGCTCAGCAAGAAGAGTGCTTAGCCACTGAGCGTCGATTATAAAACTTATCGAGCTTGTGTACACAGGCTACGAGCCTGTTTCCGTATGCTTCAACAGTACCACAACTTTCCCAGTCCGTTGTGATTAATTAGCGTAACAAGCCAATCATCAAATGTGTAAGCGTCCTGGATGTGGATGTAAGTAACGGCATCCACCAGTACGATAATCTTCCAGTTCTTCAGAAATCAACTACAAATAGTAAAATACGTCACTTGCCAGTTATTATATCAGATATATATAACAGGAGCAGGCACTCATCACTGAGTCTGAATTTCATGGCACTCGATGTATGTTGAGTCGTTTGCGGAGGTCGTTTGTTATCTACTCCCGCGCGTTGCTAAGCAACGGCGTCTTATCGAAGCGACGACGTTTGAAAAATTGAATGAAACTATTCTGTTAACGAAAGACTATTGATTTCTGAGTTTGACTTTTTCGTTTAGTCGTTTTGAATTGAATTCAGTTTTTTATGAAGCTGCGCGAAACTTTTCCATAGATATGGATTCTACCACCAATCTATACATCTATGCAAATAAATAAAATTGAAGGGACTGTTTGTAATTTCAAATCAACAGCTTTTCACTAAAGCATTTAAAAGTAGATTCTATACGGTACTTACAACAAAAAATCTTTTTTTTTTATCTGTCTGTTTGTGCTGACTAATCTCTGAGACGGCTGGACCGATTTTGACGGGACTTTCACTGGCACATAGTTGGTATTATAATAAGAAACATACGGGCTTTTTATCTCGGGAGCATATTCCCGTGGGATAAAATCCAATATCCACGCGGCCGAAGCCACGGGCTGCATCTAGTCTATAATAAAGAACATAGAGATACTATTATAAAAAGCCATGCATGATTTACTTACTCGGAACAAATAGACGAAGAACTAAAGTTAACGGATGAGACATTATGAGACACTAAGAAACCATTAACAAACAATTATTCTTTAATAAAATCAGTAGGGATAATGTGATAAGTGAGCTCGGAAGTCGGGTCGGTTACAACCGTAAAAATTTAGTAATATATACTGGGTAGTCTAGGTACCTACCATCGTGAAGTATGTGACGATGGCGATTCATGACACATGATGTCTTCAGCGACATCGTCGTGCCTCTCCTTACTTGCATACTTGTGCTTGCCTAACTTATTACAACTAATTTCCAGTTTGAGATAACTTTATTCCCATAAGAATACATTCATCCACTTACATGAGAACATTAATATTAGTAAACATAACATTATTTTGTTGTGCGTATTGCAAAAAGTAAACATAATTAAACATTTTCGGGTAGTCTTAGAAATCATGCAAAGTTGGTTCAAACACAAAGCTAAATATAAAATTTCCTCCTGGCCTTTATATAGTACGTAGTACCTAGTTGTAGACCATGAATCAAAATGATTGGCTGTTCTCTGCGTAACAATTAGTTTAACACAGAAAATCTAGCCAGAGAACTATTGCATTAATTAAAACAGCATGTTTGTTGTGTTCATTACTGCACACTTCAGAAATGTGACTCTCGGTATTAGTATAAAGTTACAGGTATGAAAGCGCTCTCACGGAAGAAATGTTTAGTTTCGTCATTGGCCAGAAAGGTATAACTGGTGTTTTATGTGCATTTCAAATAATAGTTGGAAATTAATTTAATAGTTCTGTTGCTATCGTTTTGGTGGGATCCTGTCGTGTTTTTGAGCAAAACATGAGTATACGCACACATGGCATGCCTGTGAGACTGGCCAAATCATTAAGGGTGGCAGAATCTATGCAGTCTCCTGTGTGATGGTCCGTAACAAGACTCGATACCAACAGAAATAGTTTTTCGATAGAATTAATCGCGAGTGATGGAGCATGCGCGAATACCCGCCTGATTGATACTTCCTTTTACTGCGTTCTGTGATCATGATCTTCCCCCAACTCCGGTGACAACTTCTTAGCGATGCCACATAGGGACCAGCTAATGCGTTCCTACACGTTCATGTCCTCGGTATTCATTCTTCTTACCAAATGTCTTAAACGGCAAGATGATCTTTATTATAATCTTATAATAATATCAGCAATCCAAGACCAAGTAATCGAGACTCGTAATTACCAAAAGCATATTATGCGAGTCCCCTTTATAACAGATATTTGCAGGCGATGTCATAGTTCTTCTGAACCTATACAACATATTACTGGAGCATGTAGAGCAATTGTTCAGACTGATTATAAACACAGGCACGATCAAATAGCTAACGTAATTCATCAAAAATTTGCTATTAAATATAAATTAATAACTACACCCCCAGTACCTTACTATAAATATAAACCTGAAATCGTTCTTGAAAACACAACACACAAACTATATTTTGATCGAGCCATCCTCACAGACAGAACAACACATTACAATAGACCAGACGTAACTTTATTAGATAAAATTAATAAAACCGCGCAAATTATTGACATAGCAGTACCAAACACACACAACTTACAAAACACTATAGCAGAAAAGCTGTCGAAATATACAGACTTAAAAATAGAAATAAGCCGAATGTGGCGATTAGGGACCGTTGCTATAATCCCAATAGTGCTCTCAACTACGGGTGTCATTCCCAAACAACTTCACCAGTCATTAAAAACGTTAGACTTGTCTCCTTCCACCTACCAAACTCTGCAGAAAGCAGCTATTCTGAATACTTGTAGAATAGTCCGAAAATTCCTACAGAACGACAATGATGCACAAACATCATCAATATCACAAAGTCTAAACATATCATCACACCGTAATATGTTATCACCTACTACTTAGGTTAGCACTTGGCTTCGGCCCGTGTTATCCTATAAAACCGGCACAACGGTGTCGAGATACAAAAATGTATACCAACAAATAATAATAATAATAAACCCGCAGGGCAGCATGTAGCGTGCTGTTTGGCAGTAGCGACCCCACGGACCCTATCTCCCGGGTGAATTCTTGTTCCTCATCTCTGGCTTGCCTTCATTGGCCGGCTGGAGTGAACACTGAAGAGGTTCAGAGCTCTCACCTCATTCTTGCCTTTATTGGCCGGCTTGAGTGGAGATTCGCAAGAGCAAACGTGCTCGGGGAAAGGAAGTATTCCAGTAAGTGCTCGTAGGGATCTTGACCATCTTCCGGGCTCTGGGATTGTTCTGAAAGCCGTGGAATACCTCTCCACTGCTCAAGCACCTCAGGAAGTGTTGCCCCCTTGTCACTGCGTCACTATGTGCCAGCGCCTGTTTCTGGGGGCCCATTATTGAGTGTGCAAGTCACCCCCTGCCATTTAATCCATGTAAATACAAAACATTGATGCGGCAGGGGCCATAGTCCTTCCATAGTTCTTGGTAACCAGTCCATTTTAGCCATCCATATACATAGTCCAACATCTTGGTTTACATATCCTGCAATAGTCCAACACCAGCCAGGGGTTGTCCTTGGGTGCACTTGCACAGTGTACATAGTACGGGGATAATCGTCGGTTAGTGCCTCACGTCATCTAAATTTCTAAGGGACCTCTGCGAGTTGGCTTCGGCCCCTCGTACGCCTTTCAAAAGACCGGGATCCTAGGGTCCCGAGATATATTAACATATAAAAATAATAATAATAATCGTTTATTTGCTTAGGTAGTAGGTACATAAAATAAGATGGTTACAATACTGTGATCCTGGTACTATTTACCTTAAATTAGGCATGCAAATATTGAAAAACAATTTTAAATAATATCATATTATGGAAACATGTCAGTAAAATTAAAATTGTCAAAAAAAAAATGAAATAAAAATAATTGTAATAATGGAAAAAAAGCGTGGGGTGCTTTTTAAGGTATTTTTTTAAATGATATCAGGCACCCCACGCTTTTTTTCCATTATTTTGTACTTTTTAGTTTGGTTTTCAATGGAAGCGTGTTTTTTAGTTTTTTTAAACTATTATTTATTTTCTATTTTTTAGGGTATTTCGAATTTTGAGACGTATGTCAGCGTAGTTTGTGACAGTTTTTTTGCTGTCCTGGTAACCCTGGCAAGGATAATGGCACAAATTTATGAAATTATTGTATTGTCATCGGTCCTTGACAGGTGTGCAAAGTTTGAATGAAATCTGGTCGTTTAAAGTGGGTCAAAATCGCGCTATAAGGAGTCGGTTACAAACAAACATACAAATATACAAACATACAAATATACAAACATACAAACATACAAGTGAAGCTAATATAAAGCGTGTAAAATAGAAAAGTTTAAACCAATGTCAAATAATAAATACAATGTCATCAATTAAATCTAAAAAGTATTGTCAATTAAAAAATAATTTACAGAATAATAACATTTATCAAGTAATAGGGCTGTCAGTTTCTTTTTAAACGTATGGATGGGAACATTTTTTGTGATATCGGGTATTTTGTTGTAGTGGGACCCATGCCGAACACACTTTTCTTAAGTAGAGCTGTATTGTAGCTAACGTTTTACAATAAGTGCCTATATTGGCTTCTGACTGGCCCTTTTCTAGTTTCTGACACTGTTAGAAAGTAATTTTTATTTTTTGTTACAAACATAGCCATTTCCAAATATAATGACGGAAATGTTAACACTTTTAGGGACTTAAACATAGGTACACAACTGTCAGTCATTTTCAGGCCACACATTGCCCTTATACAACGTTTCTGGGCCTTGAAAACCTGTTCTCTCATACTGCAACTACCCCAGAATATAATTCCGAAACGCAGAATTGATGCCACCAAACCGTGGTACGCTACCAATGTTGTAGTTGTACTGACTTTCTTAAAAAGATTGAACAGCAGATATGCAGAAGAACTTAGTTTATTACACTTCTCTTTGGCTTGAGGTTTCCATGTTATTTGACTGTCTATCAATATTCCCAAAAATTTCGCCACTTCTACTTTGTCAATTTTTTGTCCGTCGTATTCTATGGTCATATGTGGTACTTGTGAGCGTTGATAAAAATGCATAATATTTGTTTTCGATTTTATGATTAAATTGTTAATGTCGAGCCAATTTACTATGTCCTTAAGTGTATTATTTATATCACATTCATATTGATTTGCGTCAGTACATTTTATTAATGCGGTGCTATCATCAGCAAATAAAACCATTGGACGCTGGATGTAACGTGGTAAGTCATTTATATAGAGCAAGAATAGTGGGGGGCCTAGTACACTACCCTGTGGTACACTATATCTGGTAACTCTATATTCGGATAGATATTTATATTCACGTTTTGTCTTGACGCAAATATTTGTTATTTCCGTGTTTTATTTCCGGTCACTAAGGTATGATTTTATGAGGTTTAGGATGTTACCTCTGATACCATAGACATTGAGCTTATTAAGCAGGGTTTCGAAATGGACACAATCAAACGCTTTGGTCATGTCGATAAAAACTGCACATGTATGTACTTTATTGTCTACGTTTTTCATAATAGTATTTAGTAATTCGAATATCGCCGTATGTATATCTTTGTGTTTCCTAAAAACCTTCTGTTCATCACATAATATTATGTTTATTTAAAAACTTATCAACTGAATTATAAATGATCTTTTCTATGACTTTGGAGAAAACAGGAATTAAAGCTACTGGCCTGTAGTTGCCTAAATCCTGGTTATTGCTCTTTAGTTTTTTTTTAATGTGGCTTTACGATAACTGTTTTTAAGGCATTTGGGAATACACCTGAGCAGATACATAAATTAACAATGTGACTTAGGTGAACAGCAATACGATCAGAGACATATTTTACAACTTTAGTATCTATACCATCATACCCGACACTATTTTTATTTTTTAAAGAATGTATTGCTTTCATTACATCTTGGGGCAATACTGGAGGCATAAACATTGAGTGAGGATTGCTAATTAACCTTGTAGGTTCAGGTAAGACTTTTGCGTTATTTTTTATTTGGTCAACAAAGTAGTTATTGAAAGTATTAGCAATTTCTCTTGGGTCATTAATTACGTTGTCGTGCATTCTGATCTGTGATATTGGTTCAGTAGAACGAGTTTTATTATTAATAATCTGCCAAGATACTCTTGATTTGTTACTAAAGGTGTTAATATAGTAATTATTTTGTGCTTTTTGAGTCAACTTATGATGTAAGTTTATTAGGGTTCCACTATCAGTCCGTCGGCTCGTCCGTCTCTCTGTCAGTCAGCTGGCTGTAATACATAGACGGTTGAAATGTTCACAGAATGTTATTTCTGTTCCCGCTCTAAATATATATTTATTTCATTCGATGGTTTTCACTATTCTTTTTTACTAAAATTAATATTTCACTATCAGGTATTTTATATTTTGGATTACTATCAATAATATTCACTACATCTCTTTTAATTTTATTTTTCTTCTTGTATTAAATCCCATAATCTTTTGTATCCTCGCCGTAGCCAAAACAGTATCCCTTCTGTCTTTTTAGGTCTAATTTTTTGCTACTTTCATTAGGCGCATGGCAGACCACTAGACTACCAAATCTACGTAAACCATTTATCTCAAATTTCCTACCAGACCAACAGTCTTGCGGTGTTTTATTAATATTTTTATTTTATCGTACCTAAGTTTTATATTAATGTGCAGTAATAAGAGTATAGACAGCTGGGCTAGCTTCAGTCCATGAACTTTTATCTAGGTTAGACTAAATCAACAATGTTCTAGCAGCTTCTATAATAGTTCGCCTTTACCTTTCAAACTTACCGTTCTGTTCCGGTGTAAAGACTACTGTAGTTTGGTGTTGTATGCCTTTATTATTTAAAAAAGACTCTAATGTTCTAATTAAACATTCTGTCCCGTTATCTGTCCTTAAAACCTTTACTTTATTGTTAGTTGTTACTTCAGCTTGATTCGTGAAATCTCTTAAATTTACATAGCTCTTTGGATTTATGCCCCATAAAATAAACTTTCCTGTATTGTTGGAGAAATCCTTTTCACTAGGTAACCAAAATGTACCTTGATCCACCATCAGAGGGCACTGTCATCGGTTTACACTCAGCATATAAGATCTCATCACAACAATACTTGTTCTAGTTACACTGTGAGGAAAAGGTACGAGGTGATATTTTTCCTCTATACAAGCAACACATGAATCATTAATTCTATGTAATTTGTTTTTAGCCCTGGCCGACAGAAATAATAGTTTTTCGTGAGCTAACTCCTCTCATGCCAATCCTTGAGGATATTAGTTTTAATCTGTTTACATTAACATTTAATGAAAACTCAAAGCTAAGTGGCATTACATAGCAACTTATTTGCACATTTTTTATCAATACACAGACTTATCAGCATTGATACCTGAAAAGCTAAAAAGAGGTTGATTATGGGGCATGTGGTCACTTCCACAACTGACCACTATCCATTCATCTGCGCTGGAGTTATGTCCAATTAAAGCACTTGAGATGTAAGCATGTCCTTTGGTATCCTTGGAGCTGTTTCCTTTATTTTCCGTTGAATTATTGTATTTATTTATTTTTCCAATTATTTTGTTTTCAGCTTATTCCTTTTCCTCTGTACTTCTTTACGTTCCACTGTTCCTTTGTAAGTCCAGCCTTGGGTTGTAACAACATTGATTGTTATACCTACAGATACTATGATTACATCAACGAACACATTCCGTTTATAAGCTAACTAGCTTCTGCCCGCCACTTCGTCCGCGTCAAGTTTGTTGCTCCCCTGACCCATCCCGTCGCATCAAATTGCCTGCCCGTGCGAGGTCTTCGGATTCGAGACTTTTATAATTTTGTCTCGGCTCCTAAGGGTTAGGACCCTGGTGTGCTGTTATATAGTATATAGCCTTCCTTAATAAATATACTATCCAAGACTTAACGTAGTTCCTGAGATTAGTACGTTCTTCAGCTTTATAATATTTATATTTGATTACAATTAATAACGATATAGTGAGCCAACCTTAAGAGGTAGACATATACCATCGCGGATTTTTTTAGATCTCTTTAAGAGGAACAATTCCGTCCTACGTTACTGTCGCGTTATTTTAACCGTTTACCGGTTCAAGAGGAATAAATTTTCCCCGTTTCTGAAACATCTTTCGTTGCTCCTCCGCTCCTTTTGGTCCTAGCGTGATATTACATAGCCTATAACCTTCCTCATTTAATGCGCTACCCAACACAAAAATATTTTTTCATATTGTAACAGTACTTCCTGAGATCAGCGCGTTCAACCAAACAAACTGTTCAGCTTTATATTATTAGTATAGATGTAACATAAATAACTTGCGCGTAATATCCGCGTAAAATGGGGTTAATAAGGATTGAGGGGTGAATAGGGATAAGACCAGGAAAATATTTCGACGATTAATTCTAAATTCGTTACAAATTCTTCATTTGAAAATAACTTCTTGTGGTGGTGTTTATTTTAGTTTTTGAAACTTTGCTCTCTTAAATTTACTTTATTGTAATAGAAGGCGACTGTGACATACAAACTTGATTTAGTGTTTGGGTCATCATCTATATTAGAGGTAAGTCTCAGTTGTTAATTGTTTGTAATGTTTTTTTTATAAATTAGAAATACATGTAAAATCAAATGTTTTGGTGAATGGGGACGTTTCAGGTATGAACAACAACGAAAGAGGGGTCCATTGGAATGAGATTGAGTTGAATAGATATAGGTTTGTAGGGTTGTCACTTAGTAGTTATAACTTTATTCCTTATACATAGGTATTTGTAGACAAGTATTTGGTTTATTCGTGATGATTTCTAGAACTTTTATTTCAATATTTATGCGGTGTTGTTTTATTGTATGACAAATATTTAGAAAACCAAACTAAAAAGTGGAAATTATAGAAAAAAAGCGTGTGGTGCTTGAGATCATTTAAAAATACCTCAAAAAACACCGCACGCTTTTTCCATTATTTTATACTTATAGGTTTGGTTTTCTATGAAATCGTTTTTAGTTTTTTAAACTATTTTTTGTTAGATATTCCTCGCGTGTACTTATCAAAATGTGCAAACCGTAATATGAGATATTATCCTTCAATATTAAAATACTGCAATAGAAGCTTATGAAACTGGGAATAAGTCTACAGAAGTCGATTTTGCACAGACATGTAACAAGAAGAATGAAAAGTCAAGGTGGACAAAAATGTCTAAACGAGTAAACGGATAAATACACAACAAAATATATTAATATTTGTTCAGAGTGGGGGTATCCATTTGACACTTATGACTTACGCTTAATTGATTTAAAAATGTGTAAGAAAAATATTAAAAACTAAAAAGATTAATTTAAAAATAATTTTAATAATCCATTTAAATTTTTCAAAAAAACAATTTCCAAATATTTATTTCATGGATATTGCACTGTTGTGACCAATTTTACCACATTTATAACTTAGAACTTCCACAATAATCAATTTTCAATCAGTTTCAGTACTGTAATTCCAGTGGCATTGTTACTGTTACCTACTACCCCAGAAGCCGAAGCAACATCTTGAAAATCCTAGGTCGCCGAATTTTATTCTCACATACACGTACAAACTCTCTTGGCGAATATCTCTGTATTAGAAGGGTCTGGGCTCATAACTTGATGAATGGAAATAGAAAGACCGTTCGACACAGTTGTAAAATGTTTAATTTCAACCCAAACGATACATGAGGATTATATTTTTATTACTAAACTAGCTGTGCCCGGAGCTTCGCTCGCGTGGTTTTCGGAAATTATCGCACAAGGACGTGCTACTCAGACAAAAATGTTACTCCTATGTTACTCCTTGTAACATTCGCTAACTTCCGGTAAAAGTCCCATCAAAATTAGTCCAGCCGTTTCAGAGATTAGCTGGAACAAACAGATCGACAGATAATAATTTAAAAAAAATGATTTATTGATGTAAATCTAAATACCGTATATACGAGTACTTTCATATGCATTTAGTGAAAAGCTGTTAATTTGAAATTAGAAACAGACACCTCAATTTTATTTATTTTTATAGATTCATAAGGCCACAACTATATGAACATTTGTTTTAAAGTAATGGAGAGACATCACATACAATAATGTCAATTGACCATAGGCAATAAATTACAGGAGAAACCCATTTCTGGGCTTAACCGTTACACAAATCAGAGATATACCAAAAAATCGTCTATTTTACTGAAATAACCCATTTAAATCTTAGCCTCATTGGCAATGGCCATGTATCGGAAAAAAGTAATTTCTTTTTCGGTTTAAACAACCTTTGTAAACCGTTACAACACATTTCATAATACGTCACTTACTTCAGAAACGCTGGCAATCTATAAATAGAGCATACCCTAAGAAAATGATTGATTCAGTGGAAATTGATTCATTCGTTACTAATTATTAAATAATACTCCATTATTTTGGTATACTTTAGCTGTTTAAATAAATGTTACAAAAAACGGGAATCTAATTGATTTTAACGTAAGCGCCATTCAATAAATCATTAAATGAAATAATTAATCGATTAAAAATCTTTCGCATCGTGGTTTGCACACGTAAACGGTAAATGTCAATGTCTGTCAATTGTCATGGTTATAATGTCTTGCCACTCATGTCATTCGCGGAGTAAAGGTTCTGAGCGTTCGCGTTTCGTATTTTTGCGCAGGTGAATGTGTTTTTTATGTATTTCTCCGGATTTATTATTTCATAAGACCTCTCCTCGAATACTGTAGGCCGAAATTGATTGTCGTCTAACTAACCCTCGTTCTACATTGCAATACAATAGGAAGGCGAAGATTGGAAGATTAAAAGATTTTTTCAACTGTACAGGAACGGGTCGCGCCTCAAACGGTTAATGTCCCATATTACTCGAATATTCCCAGTCGCCCCCGCGGGGATTGCCACCGGAGGCAAATGGGAATAGAAATTCCCAGTTGCCACCGGCGGTGACTGGGAAGTCATTGTCCCC
Source organism: Aporophyla nigra (assembly GCA_947507805.1). NCBI lineage: Eukaryota > Metazoa > Arthropoda > Insecta > Lepidoptera > Noctuidae > Aporophyla > Aporophyla nigra. The sequence continues at coordinate 793,508 of OX382291.1, read as the reverse complement.
ACTTCAGTTTCGCTGTACATTGCTTTCTCTATCGTAGAGAATAATAGGATGAGGCAACTTATCCTAAACCTGCCTCTAATATCTAAAAAAAGACAAAGTGTATTGAAATATTTTTTTAAATTTCGATTTCTATATGAATAAACTTGTTAAAATTAAACATTTAAACTGGTATTTTGTATCACAGATAATCAGACTCTTAAAGACAGTAATTGAATAAGGAAAGTAATACATAGTAATCATTTCTTAATAATTAGGTATTATAAACAAGGCTGTAAATATACATATTCATAGATATGTATTCGTAAAACAATTCATACTAATTCTTCTGAACTTGAGATACAAAAACTAAGATACATTATTATCACAGATTAATCAAAGTATTTACAATAATTAAATTACACAAAATCTCAAAATCTAGAAAATACGGTATTTTCTTTCTTTTTTTTTTTTGTTTACGAATAATGCGTGTTTACGAATCTATACTAATATTATAAAGCTGAAGAGTTTGTTTGTTTGTTTAATTGAACGCGCTAATCTCAGGAACTACTGGTCCGAATTGAAAAATTATTTTCCAGTAGTAAGAATTAGTATGAATTGTTTTACGAATACATATCTATGAATATGTATATTTACAGCCTTGTTTATAACACGTATTTATTAAGAAATGATTACTATGTATTACTTTCCTTATTTAATTGAGTCTGATTATCTGTGATACAAAATACCAGTTTAAATGTTTAATTTTAACAAGTTTATTCATATAGAAATCAAAATTTTAAAAAATATTTCAATACACTTTGTCTTTTTTTTAGAGATTAGAGGCAGGTTTAGGATAAGTTGCCTCATCCTTTTATTCTCTACGATAGAGAAAGCAATGTACAGCGAAACTGAAGTGGGGACAATGACTTCCCAGTCACCGCCGGTGGCAACTGGGAATTTCTATTCCCATTTGCCTCCGGTGGCAATCCCCGCGTGGGCGACTGGGAATATTCGATATTTACGTACAGTTGTCTGTTGGTAGTAATATTTTATTTATATTATGATACCAGAATGTGAAACAGATTCATAATCGAAGACGTGTAATTCCCAATCCGTACTGAACCTGCATGGTAACATACGGTATATACAGAGAAGGCCTGTGTTTCTGCATTGGGAATGTAATAATGCTGCTTATGTTTACACAAATGTGCCACTCAGATGTTTATTGCTAAATGATAGCGCTAGATATAATAGTCAAATGATAAATGTTTAGTTCAGATAAATGAAAATGTGTGGTTGTGTGTTGTGTTAATGGTCAACCTCCTTCGTCAGGATTTCTCATTTGCAGGATATCTTTAGATCAGTCTGTTTCAAAATGGGTAATAACACTTTGCAAATCTCGGGTGTAAAGGCAACCTTTAATGTTGATAAATTATTTGCAGGTGGGAGCTTCAAGTGTTGTCTCACTCTTCTTGGGTGCGAGCAAATAGAGTATCCAGGCATTTCCCTTCAGACCCCTCGAAATCAGGTGCATCTACTGTTGGAACTCTTACTATTTTACCTAATTATTATTGTGCTGTTCACACCAAAAGAAAATGTTTTGTGGAGGGATGTCGGAGACATAAAAGAAATTTATTAAAAGTTACAATGTGAAAACAGATACTTAAATTCCTTAACTAATATGTTCCTCCAAATAATCGCCTTTATAATATCCATTTAACATAATTTGGTTATTTCTGGATACTGTATTATTACATTTTGATATTCTTAATGAACAAGGTGATTAATAAAACCATTTATCACAACAATGTGTTTTATTTTAATATATTACTAGCTGACCTAGCCACGCGTTGCTGTGGGTCACTAGTTATAATAGATTCAACTAATTTTCACTCAGTATTTTGATACATTCAAATTAATATTTACTAATAAAGCTGAAAATAGTTTAACAGATTTTAAATAATTTAATGAGAAAAAAAAATCCGCCAAAAATAAAGTGATAAGTAGTTTAGTATTGGAATGTTGAAATTAGGCACACACCAACATACTCTTTTTGAATTGACATTTTATTTATCTCATCATTAATCATAGTTGGTAATCAATGATTTCTCTACAAAATATGTATACCAAATTAATTAATTAAATGTCATTAATGAAGTAAGTAGATAAAATTGGTTTGGAAGTAATTTCCATTATTTTGAACTTATAAAATTGGAAATTATCTGAGCACAAATAATTGGGGCATAATATTTTTGGTTAGGTTGACGGTTGACGTTGAAGAATGTTCGCCACGCTTGACAGGCGGGTTAGCGATCGCAGTATGGTTGTAAGATGCATAGAGAACGCTGCTGCTCACTCTCTAGTATGGACTAGTACAACGCACTAGCACTCTCGCTGGTGGCCTTTTACGACACCCACGAAAAGAAATGGGATAATGCTATTCTTTACGGCCGGCTACACGAAAAACTATTATTTACTTTGTAATTTTTAGTTTGGCTAGAATAATAGCACAAATTTATGAAATTAATGTATTGTCATCGGGCAATAATAATAATAATAAAAAATAATATAAAGGCGCAGAACTCGACGCCCTGGACAGGAGGGTCCGTACGTTGCTGACTGCATATCGGATGCATCACCCACGATCATCGGTAATGAGGCTGTATATCCCGCGAAAGTGTGGAGGTCGAGGCTTTTTAAACGCTAAGACTCTCCACAATCGCGAGATATGCAGTCTCAGGGAATATTTCCTAGAAACCGACGTGGGGATGCATCGCGATGTGGTTGCGGTTGACAAGGGCCTCATCCCGCTCTCCTTGGCTAACGAGAACTGGCGCAAAACCGCTACACGCTAGGAAAGAAGTACCTTACGCTCTTTCTAAAACTCCGCATGTAACATCGTTTATCTTAAATATACTCAAACTTTATGTTGACCTCACTATCGTCGACCTTGAAAACCATGTCTACGAAATCCATTTTGAACAAAATTTGAAAATCGTCTTATCTTGGATTTTCTTTGTGACGTCGATAATAGTCGTGATAAAGAGCTTGTTTTCAATAAGTTGTTTTGTGACCAAAATATTTTATTTTCTTGTTTATTAGGTACCATTTTTATGGCAGTAAATTTACGTCCCTGTCTGAAAAGCTGTCAGGGCGTTTAACAGCGGCGTGTGGTCCATAAAGGCATAAAGACACTGCAGACCCTAGACATAGTCGAACAAGATCTAGACCAGTTACTGATATTTCAAGAACAAAAAAAATTACACTAAGTCTAAAACTTCAAAATCCTTATAAAAAATGATAGCATAGTTCACACCGTAATTTACTACGGCAACGCGTTCATAACAGATCGCAGCGCAAGCGATAGTGTCTTTAATTCATTCATAAATGTACGCATGTAGTGCTAAAATCGTCTACATTTTCGTGTATATACATTGCACACAACAATGCGAACTCCTGCGGCAAGACCCGGCCCGGACCAATCACGGGCTACACGCGCGTCACCGAGTATTATGCGACCAAATTGAATATGTACGAAAGTTAACGAAAATTCCGGTTGACAATGATGCAATTTTATTTGTCAACGTTTTACTCATCAAAATTTAGAAATTGTTTATTTAATGTGAAGTGCGCTGTTTATGTTTTTGTAGTGATTAATTCATTTTGACACGTAAATATTTAGGTCGATTTGTTGCTAATTTCAATTATTATAGTTTATTGAAATGATTTTACAATTGCTTTTTGTTTGTTTTAATCAAAATGTTGTTCGATTGTGAAACTTGTGTTCAAAATGTGTGGTTGTTTAAAAGGTTATAAATGGGAAGTTTCCGCATTTGCCGTTTAATGAAAAGGAGGCTAAAGGAAGATGTGTACCTCAGTTACTAGAATTAACCCAGCAAAGAGGTAATGCAACACGTAAGTTTCATAGTAATAATTAAGAAACATCAACTGGCTGTGTGGTGGCTTGTGGTTTATTAGTTCGAGTACAATGTGGAATTTTTCGGGATTTGCTGATTTACATAATTTCTATCCCGCGGCTCGCTTAAAGATAAATAGGCATTTGGTAATCATCGTATTAAGACAAGTATTACGAATAAGTTTTACGTTTAGTGAAGTTTATTGTTATTATCTCAGCAAGCAGCGCATCGACAGAACGTTCATTTTCATCGTTAAAACGTATTTACACGTATTTAAGAAATACACAAAGTCAACAACCACTACACGTATTTCCATGCTTTCAACCGAAAAAGAATTATTGGTCGCACCAACTCTTTATGGCGACGATTTAAAATCATATCTAAAAAAAGGTAGGCGCGTAGATTTAATTTATACTTGAGTTGGTTTACTTCATTACTTTTAGGTACTGTTATCAGTACCTACTTAATTTACTTATTAAATATATTTACATATGCAAATCACATGAAGGGCCTTTTTTAAGGCCACATCAGATATCTTTCAGCGACGTGTTCTGTAACAATTGCTCACTTAGATTCGTCATTTGAGCTGACCGAAATCTTTTATTAGCATCATCAGAAAATCGTCATTTCAACCTTTTAAACCACCTAGTGCGTTTTTTCTTCACCAACTTGTGCAACGGCAAAAGATTTTTTTTTTTAAACTGCCTTCCCGGTCATAAAACCCTGTGCACGCCACTAGTATTTAATTATCCTGTATTTTTGTTAATGCGGCGCTTTACTAGTGCCCCTTCCTGGTGTTCAGTCTGCATCGCTCTTTCGACTGGGTTGGACTGTAAAATAGATTAGCTTGATTTACAATCGAAGGTTCCTAGAATGTAAACATTTTAACGAAGCCAAGTACTTAGTGATGTCATGTGTCGAGTAGAGTCCGACAGAATTTCGTTTTAAAAGAAATTCGTTTTCGATTGGCCTCTAGTGTTCAGAAACCTAACCAAATACCTTTGTATTTATTTCACACGATTTTTATTGGTAAATATCTAAAAAAGTTATAAATATTGCGATTTTGCCAGGTGAATCTCTCTGGTTTCTTGCAAATCTCTTCGTTAGTCTACTGAACATGTTGTGTCGATATTAATAATTATGTTCCTTTGATTAGAAAATCATCAATAGGAATGATTGTAAAATGTTAAGAATCGTAAACGATCGTCGCTCCGTTCCACACAAATACGCATACAACAAGAAAACGCCGCGGTGGGCGTGAGCGTGACGGTTTCATGACACGCACACGACGCCGCCGCCGTCCGTACGCGTGTACACGGCGCGGACGTGTGCGTGCAGCGCTGACGTGTGCGTGCAGCGCGCACGTGACGCCTCGTGTGTTGTCCGCGGCTTCTCGAGCGCGATATTAATTGAATGGTTTTACATTTGGGCAGCAGCACACTTCGTGAGGTTGCATCTCGAGTTTCCTCCGCAGTATGTGAGCGCGAGCAACGCAGAGCGCGCGCCGCCCGCCACTTGCGCTGTGTCGGCGCAAGCCACTCGTCACCGAATTGATTTCGCTGTTTGACACCAGATGCCGCTATGCGATACTCGAGAGTTTTTATTTTATTTACAGGTTTCCCAAGGGCCAACCTACTGAAATTCTGTTACATTCAAATTAACATAATTCCATTGTTCTACAAATGATATCTGTGTATTCCACTCAAAAAGTAATTCAGGACTTTTTCTCACTGTGAGAGAAACACCTACCTGTAGCGATAACGATTGTGAAATTTGATTTGCTTCAGCACTGAATGAACGAGCGGGGTTAAGGTTACAACTCGGCGTTTCACTTTGACTTTGAACTTCGTTTCATTTGATTACAGCGGTTAAAGCTACGTATCTTTGTTAATTACAGAGTATGCAATCTGTCATTCAACTGTGACGTCGGCTCGCATCAGTCCCTGACAGATTTTATCAATTCGTTACTTTCATTAATAATTTTCAACGTTCGTAAATGCATTCGGCCAGACCATATAAACAAACCTAGAGCGAACCTTATACGAACTAACGAACGAACTAACGAGGTAGTATTGAACGTAGTTCCTGACACTTGAGATACACTTCACTCACACCACACTGAGATAGTCGAGTGTTACCATTCTTAGATAATTATATGTTATACTAGCTTCTGCTCGCGACATCCTCCGCGTGCAAGTTCTTGAGCCACTCCGTCGTCGCAACGCATCACCTTCCTTTCTGTCCTATCTCCTTTGCTCGGCTGCTTAGGGTCATAGCGAGTGTGTTATAGCCAAAAGCCTTCCTCGAGAATTGGGCAATCAAATACAAAAAATATTAATCGTTCGCCTGATAGTTCCAGAGTTCAACGCATACACATAAACAAACTGTTCAGCTTTATTAATAACCACGCTTACGTCTGGGACCCAACGTCGTCTTAGATAATGAGGTGCTTGAAACTGTAGACTCGGCAGTTTTTCTAGGCATAACAGTAGACGCGAAACTACAGTGGGGCCCACATATTTCAAGCCTAGCCGGGAGGCTCAGTTCGGCTGCCTACGCCGTCAGGAAAGTTAGATAATACACAGACGTTGATACAGCTCGATTAGTCTATTTTAGTTATTTTCATAGCGTTATGTCCTACGGCATTCTGCTGTGGGGCAAAGCCGCGGACATTCAAAATGTTTTTGTTCTTCAAAAACGAGCTGTTCGAGGTATATACCAACTAGGCACTAGAGTTTCTCTGAGAGAGTTGTTAAAAGATATTGGTATTCTTACGGTGGCATCACAATTCATCTTCGCCAACATCTTATATATTAAGCAAAATATACATTTGTACACTAAAAACAGTGATATTCATAATATTATTACTAGAAATAAGGACAAGCTACGTGCTCCCTTTCACCGGCTTCATAAGGTTCATAATTCATTTGTTGGTCTTGGTATTACCTTTTACAACAAGCTTCCCTCTGCTTTCCTAGACTTGCAGTTTAATGAGTTTAAAGCTAAAGTAAAATCCAACCTTTGTTCAAAGGCATACTATTCTATCAACGACTTCTTAAACGATAAGAATAGTTGGTCGCTGTAATTAACTCAAGACAATGTTTATGTTCTTTCAACCAGAATCAGAATTAGCTTTCCTCATCGTTGTGTATGTAAGCGGGCACGCCCTTTATGCCTGGAGGCTCTTATTTAGGTTTTACGTTCTATTTACGATTTTATTATTTCAGCTTGAGTTTAGTTTTTAGTTTTGTTCGTATATTGGCGTGTGCTAGCTGACATATGACGCATAATTTGATGTATGTTTTGTTTTATAATATTAATTACTTACATAATACTGTATAGAATCAAGTTCTTCTAACTTAACGGACAGCTGTGCTGCTGGGGAGTTTGTTCCGCCACTTCTTCTTCCCAGCTAAAGCACTAGGAAGTGTCGAAGGGCGGGCGTTTTGGGGGGACTGTGTTATGTAACTTTGACGTTCAAAAAGTGCTGACTCTCAGCCTAGTTTGAATAAATGACTTTTGATTTTGATTTTGATTGGTGACTATGGACGCCCAAACATTGTTGGCGTCTAACGTTAGGGCGAGTATAGCAGACCAGATGATAGATGCAGCTTGTTCATGATCTACGTAAGTAGGCACGTTTGTTCGAGTGAGCGTTGTATATGATCCCAAGGGAACGAACTCGGGGCTTGAAAAATAACCGGGTAGTTGTAGGATGAAAAACAATATTTAAAAATCAAACAAAATTACTCTTATATGAATTCTTCCACTTCGCTTTTTTTTCAAAAATTAAAAACTGTGGCATAAATGGAAATAAGTGATTAGTTACTATCTAAATACCCAAAATTAAAACATTTAAGTTCATAATAGGTACCGAAACTTAAAATACCGAACTATTCAACATTCGTACAGTCATTACTTTGTACAGTGATCCAACACGATGTTGTTGAACCGGTTCCCGAGAGCTTTCCGAAACAATCCCATGTATGTTCAGCGAAGAGATTTGTAATTTAATTTTTTATTTATTTATTTTGGCCAACCAACATGGTATATATTCGTACAGTTATAAAAATGTTTTTGTATTAACTAAGGTTAGTATTACAGTTTATTATACGGGCTAGCAACGCATGCCCCATAAAAGTAAGAACTAAGATACAAATTTGCAATATGCTAAAGAATATCTTAGTCGAGAGGGATGCGTTTTGTTCATGAAATATCTTAGCCGAGAGGGATGCGTTTTGTTCATGAAATATCTTAACCGAGAGGGATGCGTTTTGTTCATGAAATATCTTAGCCGAGAGGGATGCGTTTTGTTCATGAAATATCTTAACCGAGAGGGATGCGTTTTGTTCATGAAATATCTTAGCATCAAAGGCAAACTATGTCATGGTATCTTACAAACCGCGCTGATAGCTCAAAAGCAATTCTGCAGGGCTCCGCATATAACAAGCCTACAAGCTGCATATTTTTGATGCCTGTAAGCTTGAGCTTATAATTAACATTCGAGGTTGAATAAACTATTATTCGATTTTCTTCAGTTGTCTGAAGAAAATCGAATAATAGTTTATTCAACCTCGAATGTTAATTATAACAGAAATATTATTATTCACTTAATCAAATCAAAATATTTTCATATTCATATTCATATCTTTATTTTTATTTCACATAAACCTTCAAGGGCACTTATGAAACGTCACAAGCTAGGTGTACGGTTTCAAATTGTTGATTCCTATGGAGAAGAGCCGGCAAGAAACTCCATGGTTACTATTTAAAAAAAAAAAAGGTTTAAAAAAAACTAAAAAACACGCTGCCATAGAAAACCAAACTAAAAAGTAGAAAATAATGGAAAAAAGCGTCGGGTGCCTGATATCAATAAAAAATACCTTAAAAAGCACCCCACGCTTTTTTTCCATTTTTATTTATTTTCTATTTTTAGGGTGTTTCGAATTTGAGACGTATGTCAGCGTAGTTTGTGACGTATGTTAGCGTAGTTTTCGAAGACAGTTTTTTTGCTGTCCTGGTAACCTTGGCAAGGATAATGGCACAAATTTATGAAATTATAGTATTGTCATCGGTCCTCGATAAGTCTACAGACTTTAAATGAAATCTGATCGTTTAAAGTGGGTCAAAATCGCGCTATAAGGATTCGTTTACAAACAAACATATAAGTGAAGCTAATATAAAGCGTGCAATAATTGGCTTTTACAATGGTTTTAAATGCCAGTATAAATAGGTATGGGAGACAAGTGTAGGACTGTCAACAAGTACCAGGTACTTAATAAAATAGAAAATTGTCTACAGTCTGCAAGGCCTTCGACGTTCTCACATTCACGAAATATAAAAGAATCTACATAAATGATAGTATTTTATAAATAAAACTTAATAAACTATTTAAACCAAATTTCATTGTTGCCATGACAACCAATAATAAACAGTTCAAATTACAATTGTAGGTATATAATGTCAAATAATGAGTAGATGTCAAAGAAGTATGTAAACATATAAATATATATATGTATATATATAATGCTTTATATTATAATAATCAGTATATTTTCATGAAAATCTTCTTGAACTTGTCATTGAAATGTATACAAACAGGCTTTCGATTGTAACTGTAAGGTTTGGTGAATTCTTAACCTTTTACGATAAGATTGAAGCATTTGAAGTTACTTAGAATTAGGCTATCTACTCGATCGAATAGTTTGGCAAAACGAAATGGACTGCCGCGGTGGTCCATTTCGTTTTGCCAAACTATTCGATCCGCGGACGAGAGCGGAGAAAGTGCACAATGTGAACACATCTGCGTTTACAAAGATACCGACAAGGTCGCCCGAGTCGCTTTCAAAAATCTGTCATTATATCTAAATGAGACGACGCTCCGCGCGCTTCCCTCTCCTCACACTGACACTGTGAAGCTGAGGAATTTGCGCTAATGACCAGAATGTAGTTAGCGTAATCCCGGGAGTTAGGCGGTACATGCACCAACATCCCCATGGTGCATGCCCACACACACGCGCTCAGAGCTTGCTGATTGAGATTAGTTAACCACAGATACGTATCTTTCAATTGCTACTGAAGGTATTCTGCGCGCGGTCCTATGCTCTAGTGGTGGTACGTGGCGCTGCTGGCCCGCCAGGTGCGGCGACTGTAAACACCGCTGTTATTGTTCGCGCACAATGGCGCGATAGTAGGCGATAAGCGCCAGGTGACACCCCTAACATGCGCGTCGCGCTCCCGGCGTCGCCTGCAGGCTCCACCATTGTCCTAGCTTTTCAGACTCGCATTGTCTTCGTCGACGTTGCTCGCAGACGCTACATTGTCTTCGTCCACGTTGCACGCAGACGCTACATTTTCATAGCGACGCCCTACTTACTTCGTCTCATATAGTACTACCACGTGACAGACTCTGAATGAGTCGTTTTTTGGCACAGATATTACTTATCGACCATTTAGAAAGTCAAGCTGCGATACTCGGAAACATTTTCTGAGTACATAGCACTTGTATTAACACTCAGAATGGTCTCGTGATAAGCGTATTTATAGTTAGCGTTGCCATTGAAATTGTTGCAAACCTCTCTGCATGCGAACGATAAGAATGCAACCGAACGTATGGAAAAATAATTGGATGTTTGATACTAGATGACGCCAGTAGGATCAGATAGTACGACAGGAGCAGGAGCGCAGGAGCGGATGGCGGGGCTCGGGCACGGGGCCCGCTAACGATAGTGAAAACTAAACAGCATGCATCTATATGCTAATGTGCGCATTAACTGCTGTGGTATTTTCGCACAGGTTTCGGCAAAGGTGAAAGTGTTCGTGTTTTGAGAAAGGAAAAGTTGCTCATTTTTTGTGGTAAGAGGCTCGCGCGGGCGAGCTCGCCCCCCCCTCCTCCCCCGTGCCTCAGCCCGCCCCGCTCTCTCCCATGAAAGTGAAACCTGTCGGTCGAGCTGCGCCGAGTTTTGGCAGTGACACCTCTCTTGGGTCCAGTGACCACTATATCAGTAGTTCACTTGTCATCACACCTAGGCCATATTTTTTAGAAGAGGCTCTTTTTATGAGATTTCACATTGATTATACCATGAATAGTAAGCATGATTAAGTCAGTAAGGAAACATTTTAAATTAGACCACGGTCAAGTACTTTCATGCTCTCTCTTCAGTTTCTAAAACAAGATTAAACATTATTTCTTTGCTTTCTTCTTCAACTCGAACTTCGTTTGTGACTCTGTTGTCATCATTTCAGCCGTATGACGTCCACTGCTGGACTTAGGCCTCTCCCAATTTGGGGGGCTTTGCCATAATCGCCACGCTTCGCAGGCGGGTTGGCGATCGCAGTATGGTGGTAAAATGCATAGAGAACGCTGCTGCCCATTCTCTAGTAAGTCCCTTAGTCGCCTTTTACGACACCCACGGGAAGAAATGGGGTGGTGTTATTCTTTACGTCCGGCACCACACGGTACCGGCACCACACGGTACAACTCACGGACTCTGTTGTAGCTGTCGGGTTTCGCGACTTTTAGCTCTCTTTTGGGAACTCTCATAAGTTTTCTCAAAAAAATATTTATGAATGAATTCGTCCAAAACGGGGAAAACCTTGGAACAATCCAAGGTTTTCCCCGTTCTAACATTATCGAGGAACCTCCGTATAGTTCGGGAAGTATGCCAGGGGTCAGCTGTAAATAACTGAATGAAATGAAATATATTTATAGCTTTGGGGTGAAATTATAAGAACATCTTTGTTTAGGTAGTTATTTTAGTTGATTAAATACTTTCACTTAAAATAAAGCGGAAGCTGCGCGAAGTCCCTGACTTTGAAACTTTCCTAAATTGACGTCATGTAGGCCTTAGCGCAGGGGCAGGAGGAATACTCACCAAGAAGACAGTCGACTGACTCTACGAGCTGAGTGACTACCCAGCACGTATGTTATAAGACTCGGGTGGAGCAAGCTCGCTTGGCCATCAAAAATACTAAACAATAATAAAATGGCGCTGGAATTAAGCAGTACTAAACAAAGCGGGTTCAAGTGCGCGCCGATAGCCCCGGGTTATCGCGCACACATACACACTCGTACAGCACACTTTCATTGCGCGCCGAGCGCTGATGGCTCGCACTTCGTCCTTACATATCTTGTGACTTGTTCCTGTTCTGATACTTTCCATTACGCGCCTAGCGGTGCTCGCTCGTACAGCCTCTCTACATTTCCTTTGAATTGTTCCTGTTCCGATACCTTTATTTTTTCTTTCTTTTCTAATAGTGCCATTTTATTATAAAGCCATCCTGTGCATCATTGTTTTACATGAAGTTTCGTATCGCAGGCAAGTGAGACGAAAATTAATGTAGGAAATGCACAACTATGCTCATTCTTTTTTGTTAGATACTAAAAAGTAATGTCAATTTGAAAAAGTCTCGAGCGACGCCGACTACATTGTAAAGTCACAATTTCCATAACCGAGGGAGCATAGCTTCTCATTTAGCCACACATTCGTTCGAGAAAGGGATGGCTATACAGCCTTCCCTTTCTCGAATAAATTTTTTGAACTTTGAAAATACTGCAAATATTTATAGGATAAAAAAAATAAAAAAACTCATCTTCGACAGGGAATGTGTGTGTGCGTGTTTGATGTAATTTCATGCAATGTTGGGTACCTACTACACAACTCGGCAAATTCAACCATTGTACATGTTATAACGTTCGATATAGTTTTGTCAGGTGTCGTGTGTGTTTCCGAGGTCCATTGTGACGTCTAATATAGATATTTCCATTGAATATTGTAAGTTAGAAAGAAATTCCTAGAAGTATAGAGGTTTGATCGATAAACACACTCGTGTCAGTGTTTGTATTAGATCAGATCGTATGTGTGATGCGCTCGCACCGCGTTCTATAACCCTGTCACTTTAGTCCGGTCCACGACTATCTGATGAAAATCTAAACAAATGATACACTTGCAACAAACCAAACACGCGCCGGGTACCTACTGGACAGAGGACACAACGTGTGTCGCCAGTGTGTAGGTAGCTACATTGTGAAGCATTCACGTGTGACACGCTGGCGGCACTGTGCCATGAGACGGAGCCTACGGAGACGGTCGCAGGAGCCCTCCGCACTGGCAACAGAAAGTGAGCTTATAACAACGATTACTCCTATGTCAAGAGGCTATGGACATCGCTGTGTTACAATACTGCTTAAATGTGACATTCAAACTGAATAGGTGTATGTGACTTCAAGTCAATTATTTGAATCGTCTAGGACTCATTCCTAGACCTAGACCCGGTAATGCCAGCCGCATTACCGGGTCTAGGTTGTATAATATGTGGCCTGGCGGTCGGCGCCTCGTGTCGGCTGCCTTGAAATAAACGAAGCTCACTAGATAAGGGCTCCTTTGTCAAATGATTGTACACATAAGCTTGTAATCATTCCAAGTCGGTAACTCAAACAGTGTCGATACTCTAGGAAAGAAATAAAACGACATCTCGTTGTTCAGTGCACAATTGAATGCACAATGGCACCACGGCGTGTACATGTAGAACAACTGATGCGGACTGCTGTTACTCTATTACTACGAACTGCTTCTGTAACATAACGTTATGCCAGGCTTTGAGTGGCATGCAAGGTGACACATTCTGTGTAGATTTTCTTAACTCTAAAATCAATGAAGTCGTAAATCACGAACGCTTCTTTTAAAACTTTCACAATTATCCCACATGAATCAAAATACTAATAACACCCGAAATATCCATTTTTATGAATATTAAATGAATGAGTAAATTGACACTGAACGATGCACTTAGGTACTGATCGCTTCTCGCAAAGTGTCTTAGTGAGGTAGCTGGTAGCACGCTAAGCTCACGAGCTGTAAGTCTTTGGGGAGGCTACAACAGTATCAATGTTTCGAATATTACGTAAACTTAACAAATGGGACAGCTGTGAGTTAATTAGGTTGTTCGATATTCTACTTTGTAGCATTTCGAGCACAGGAATAATAGCGTAAATGTTTGCTTGGCCAACATTCCGCCACGAGCACGTCACTGACTAGCAGTCAGGCCTTGATGTGATGAGGAGGCGCCTCCTTCAAGTATAACTGTACTCTGGTAGCAGGCGATAGGCAAGGAGGCCCACTGTCTGCGAAGAGACGAGCTCACTGGTGCGCTTCAGCTGCTCTAGGTTCGGTCTTGGGTTGCTTGTGTGATAGTATGTACTGCATTTATTATAATAGAGAACTATTCTAGTACTTATGTGGTATATTATTAAAACGCTGATTTACAATTGTCGCCACTGAGTTCCATTTGTTGTAAAATTCCTGAAAAAGTGCTCAAGTGTGCGTTGCGGCTATGTGAATCAACGCCAGCTGGTCGCGCCAGGTAAACACCATTGTAATCGCTATCGCAGCACGCGCACCCCTCCCCCTCCCCCTCCCCCGTGCTATGTCGACTTGATCGGAAACAATCTGATATTAAAACGCAATAAAAGGCAATTTGCTGCTTTTCTCATCATAACCATCATCACTTAGCTTGTGAAATATGACCCATGAACTAAAGGACAATGCCAAATATCGGCTCAAATCATGTAGCGTCCGACAGACTTTCTATAATAATGATAATTCATACTATAAAATAGTAACTACTATAATACTATAAAATAGTAACTATAAAATAGTAATTACTATAAAATAGTAAGAATTATACAATATAAATAAAATCTGTAGAAGCACACCGTTGAAAAGTAATTTTAAATAGTTATTCAATTTATCAACACATTTCATGGCTACAACTTCAATTAGAAATGTTGCAAATACCAAAATTAAATAATATCGATACGGAATTACACTTGCAATCCGATTACAATAATATCAATATGAAGCTACGTAAGTAAGTATTTAAGTACTTACGTTGTACCTCGTAATTCTTATAATAATAAATAACGTTTATTTATATTTTTAGGGTTCCGCACCTCAAAAGGAAAAAGCGGAACCCTTATAGGATCACTTTGTTGTCCGTCCGTCCGTCCGTCCGTCTGTCAAGACCCTTTTTCTCAGGAACGCGTGGAGGTATCAAGCTGAAATTTCTACCAAATACTGAAGTCTACTGTCCCTTGAAGCTGTGAAAAAATCAAACTTCTAAGCTAACGCAATCAAAAGATATAGCCGTTTATGCAGCAAATTTCCGCAAATTTTCGAAACTCGCAAGGGAATCAAAACCTAAAGGGTACTTCCAGTCGATCTAGAATTTTGAAATTTGGTACGAAGCAACGTCTTATAGCACAGATAAAGGAAAAATTGCGAAAACCATAAATTTTTAGTTACATCATATACTAAAAATATTTTTAATAATTTTAAAGGTAATACAACGTTTTTACGGAACCCTCGGTGCGCGAGTCTGACTCGCCCTTGGCCGGTTTTTTTACTATACATTTTATAGTTTTATTATAATTAAAAATAATTTAATTCGATTATCGATACCGTTTAGAATAGTTTATTCCTAATAATGTTATTATAGTGCTGGCAACACTTGACGTAAAACAACTTTTGTCATTGTCAAAAGTTTGACTTCTCACTTCCTCCCGCGTGTCATTTGTAAAAACATGTGGTTTTTTTTCTAATACCTTTGTATTCTAAAATCATGTAGGTATGTTATATGTAAGTTCTTACTATAAATAAATACTAGCTGACCGTACAGACGTTGTCCTGTTTCCTAGAACTCGATAGCAGCGCCATCTGTCAGGCTGATTTGTGAATCTAAACCATCCAGGGTGCCACCCAAACGCATACAAAAAAAAAATCATTCAAATCGGTCCAGCCGTTTAGGAGGAGTTCAGTGACATACACACGTACAGTAGAATTATATATATGAATATATGATGCAAGGATAATGTGCTAAAAGTCATTAATTGAATGAATCATTTGTTTATTATATGGTATTGTTAAAATCAGAAGTATTAAGTGGTCAACTTTAAAGAACTATACCTTTTGTTGGTGTACTTCTAATAGAAAACTAATTATAAAATCAAATTCTATAATAATTTTCCTTTTTTATGAAATATTGATCATCTTTGTCGGTTCTGGCCGAGTCTTGTAGGAAACCTTGGCATTGTCCTTTATATTGTTTTTAATAATAGTAGCTAAATATTGCAATACAGCTAGCACACTTTTTTTATTATTCATAATGGTTTAGGTATGGCCGAAATATGGTTACAAAGGAGGAGGGTAAAGATTAGAACATTTTTCGCCTACCATAATCATGAAAATTCAAAGAATTTATTGACGTCATGTTATTGTGTTTATGTGAAGTTGAGGTATCGACCTTTACATCTATTCTAAAATAGTAAGAAAAAAAATAACAAATCATATATTTTTTTAAATCATCAGACTTGGCAAATTCGTTGAATATTTGTTATTTTAAGCACTTTTCCTAACATTTATTAAAAATAAACTGTTAAGCGCTTTATGCACCACTATATTTTTTAGTGTCTCTAATACTACAGTAAATAGGCTTTTTAACTAACATTCATTTGTTTTGGTGCATAAAGTGCTTAACAGTTTATTTTTTAATGAAAGTTAGAAAAAGTGCTTAAAATAACAAAAGTTCAAAGAATTTGTCAAGTTTGATGATTTTTTTTAATATGATTACTCGTATGTGCAAGCTGCTCCTTAACCGGAGCGACGCCTTATTGGGATTGTCCGTCACAAATGTTTCGTTAGCAGCCCGGTGTCTGGGTCTGCGCCCGTTTGATGCATTGTTAGCAGCCCGGTTTCTGGGTCTGCGCCCGTTTGATGCATTGTTAGCAGCCCGGTGTCTGGGTCTGCGCCCGTTTGATGCATTGTTAGCAGCCCGGTTTCTGGGTCTGCGCCCGTTTGATGCATTGTTAGCAGCCCGGTTTCTGGGTCTGCGCCCGTTTGATGCATTGTTAGCAGCCCGGTGTCTGGGTCTGCGCCCGTTTGATGCATTGTTAGCAGCCCGGTGTCTGGGTCTGCGCCCGTTTGATGCATTGTTAGCAGCCCGGTTTCTGGGTCTGCGCCCGTTTGATGCATTGTTAGCAGCCCGGTTTCTGGGTCTGCGCCCGTTTGATGCATTGTTAGCAGCCCGGTGTCTGGGTCTGCGCCCGTTTGATGCATTGTTAGCAGCCCGGTTTCTGGGTCTGCGCCCGTTTGATGCATTGTTAGCAGCCCGGTGTCTGGGTCTGCGCCCGTTTGATGCATTGTTAGCAGCCCGGTGTCTGGGTCTGCGCCCGTTTGATGCATTGTTAGCAGCCCGGTGTCTGGGTCTGCGCCCGTTTGATGCATTGTTAGCAGCCCGGTGTCTGGGTCTGCGCCCGTTTGATGCATTGTTAGCAGCCCGGTGTCTGGGTCTGCGCCCGTTTGATGCATTGTTAGCAGCCCGGTGTCTGGGTCTGCGCCCGTTTGATGCATTGTTAGCAGCCCGGTGTCTGGGTCTGCGCCCGTTTGATGGATTGTTAGCAGCCCGGTGTCTGGGTCTGCGCCCGTTTGATGCATTGTTAGCAGCCCGGTGTCTGGGTCTGCGCCCGTTTGATGCATTGGGAATCTATGCATAGGGCTATGCATAGGTTTTTCTTTACGTGATCGAATTCTCTCCATTACCTTTGGACGACTGAGCCTTTTTCGTGCTTGTTCACAATGGGCGTTACTGTGAACGACTATGACACGATCACAAACACTGAAGTCTAGTTTTCACTTAGTATGAAAATAATGCAGATTTAAAGAAACTTCAAAATAAATAAATTTAGTAGGAAGTATAATATGTTATGAGAGATATTATAATTCTATCGTTATTCGCTAAATAAAACTTTATAAGGCGCAGAGAAGTGCTCGGGAGTACTCGGGGTAGTGTTTCAAAGGACTCGAGTCCTCGAGTCGTAATTTTAAAGACTCGACTCAATTTTGCAAGAGTCAGTGTGCTCAAAATACTCGAAGTCTAGAGTCATGCACACGAATCTTAAAAAGGACTCGACACTTAAAAAGGACTCGAGTCTTAAAAAGGACTCGAGTCTTAAAATGAACTCGAGTCTTAAAGGAAAACTCGGAGCCTGAAGATGAGACTTGTAGCTCATCATTCGAAAATAGTCGAAGGTGATAAGTTCAAATTAGAGGTTATGATACAAAAAAATCTAACGAGTTATTCGGTCAGTGGGTCATCTTTTTCGAAAGATGAGCTACAAGTCTCCTCTTATTTTCCCCGATTTTTTCTTTAAGACTCGAGTTCATTTTAAGACTCGAGTCCTTTTAAAGAATGACTCGGGCTCGGCTTGACACTAGACTCCGTCGGAGTCACTCCGAGCCTTTTGAGCACACTGACTCCTGGATAATTGAGTCGAGTCTTTAGTCCCTCCTCGACGAAAGCAGCGCGGCCGCCGCGCGCCCTGCAAAAGACTTCAACGCGTACTAGTTATGCGTCCAATGTTCACTCAGCGCGCACCGGACTGCCGCGTGCTGCGTGCCGACTACATACTAATTATTTGAAGCGTTGGTTAATGCTTATGGGTAAAGTTACAGAGGTTCGGTCCGCACTGAACTCAAAAACAGTTATTAAATGAGTTAGGCATAATTGTTGTAATGGTGCAACTACGATTGTTTTCGTTAAAAAAATTTGTTCGGCTGATATTGAAATCCATCATAGTTTTGCTACTAGTTTATCGCATACTCCTTTCAGTCGTAACTTCAAAAAACGTACAAGGAGGCTTTGCCTTGCCATCCTTGGTTATCCAGCAATGTTTTCAATTTACCAAACAATTAAGTTTTGCATAATTTGTTTTGATATTGTATATGAATGGGTACTCGTAAATGATTACGTGATAATGTTAGCGGCACAGCGTGCTCGTATAACCTAGTTGTCGGCTTTGTTTACAAGCGGCGTGCGACACGTGCACTCTTATGTACACACGACATGCGCGACGAGCGCGGGCGCCCACAGTAATCAGTTATCGGTGGCGAGAGTGATCGCGCATCGCGGCTGTTATGTCACCGCAATTAAAAACTGTGTGTTGCGTGCTCGGAAGTGCGAGCGTGGGGTGGGAGCGGGTGGGGGGGGAGCGCGCGCGGCGGGGCGGCCCCGCGTGCTCTGCGCCCGCTCACCAGTCGCGCGCCGCACGCCGCCGCGCTCGCACGCCGAGACTTCGCGCCCGCCGCGATGAGTGATCACTGAGCGAGTGCGTCCCCGAACGCCTCGACTCGACCCCATGGAGTACCAGCACCAACCCATCCAGCCGCTGGGCCCGCCCGCGCCGCCACCCCAGCTGCTGCCCCCCGCGCCCCCGCCGCCGCTGCCCTCGCTGCCGCAGCTGCAGCACGGTCACGCTCAGGACGACGACCGCTGGAACCAGTACCACATCTGGAGACAACACGTCTTCGTCAACGGTCAGTGGCACTCCTCGCCGACACCTGCGTACCAGGAAGCGCGCGCGCACTTTCTCCGTCGCGGCACTCAACGCTCAGATTCGTGATTGATGCTGCCCCCGAGCACTGCGTGAGAGCCGTGAAAAAAGAGAAAGTGCGCGAGCGCCGATATTACCCGAATTTTTCGGTCGATTGAGAGTTCTTTGTTTCGGCTACGGGTCCTTTCACCCGCCGCAACTGCCTCCGCGACCCCTCGGATGCTCCACTCCTCGGGAGCCGCACTGGTCGCGCCGCGCCTGTCACGCGCAGCTCTTGTTTTTGGTCGCGGGTCACCGTCTGCCGATAATGTGCGATAAGCCGAGGTGGTCTCGGCTCCAAGGCCTCGTCCCGCGTCACCATCACCCGCACTTCCACATGTACCTATACAACATTTTGACATTTTCCGTGTGGAGACGTGTGATCCCCACAGCAGTGCCGTGGTCCAGGAAGTGCGCTCGCGCACGTGTCGTGGCTTGTGTCTGCTGCCTGTTATCGCATTAGGCACGTGTATTTGTATCGCATTCCGAGAGCGGGACGCCGATTGATATCATATTCGATTTATACAGCGTCGTCCACCTCGTCTGATGCTAGTATTCGCTATTGAACACAATCCCTTTAATGTTTGTCAGCAGTCGGTAGCGGAAGGCACTTCGACCTTAAACCCGATTAGTTCGGAAGGCAGGAAGCCCTAGCACCGCCTGTGCGGCCCACGCGCTGACCGGAATACAGCGCTAATGACATTACAATATTATCTAACTAATATTGAATTGAACATAGAGCCAATGTAATAGTTGAAACCAATAAATACGTCTTGCAAGCTGCTCTACCGGCGCTGTTTCCTCAGCATGGGTCCTTGAGCGCGCGTTTGATAGCTCGTGGATACGCGAGTACGTTTGTACACGTGTCCTATATTTCGATCGAAGGTGATTTACGAAGAAAGTGGAGCTTTTTTTTCTTTTGATATTTTGAGGTTTATTTATCATCGTTGATTATAACTAACCCGTGTTAAAATTAACGTCTGCTTAACCGCACCTGCAACTCGCTTACTCTTAATCTGTCTTAACTTTAAACAACGTTCAAAAAGGGTGGGTTTTCAGTCGGGACAGTATGGGTTGGTAGTTTTACTGTAGTGGCTACGAGGTAACCGTATCAAGAAACTGTTTGATTGGCATTCACAAACTTTGAAGAAATTTTCACAAAAACTTTTATATGTATAATTCCTTTGGTCCCGCTTCATATATAAGGGTCAACAAACTAAAGGGAACTGAGGTTTGAGTTCTAAAACACTAGGGACACACAAAAAATTATCCCATTCATTTCGAATGAATCAGACGGGCAAATTTATTTTTTGGGTTCCGTACCCTAAATGTGCCAACGAAACATTATTCTTAAGTGCTAAACATCAGTGAGTGCAAATTAAAATCGATCGTTTTTCGTACCTACGATTAAGTTGCGATCGCGGGTACCTGGTAGATAGCGATGAAGGTACCCGCTTTGCTGCCCGCTCTTATAAACGTACCATGTGCTGGGTGAATTTTTGAAATGGATATGTAGTATTTTGCCAAAACCTGTCAACGCACATACTCAACAGTAGTAGGTCAGTCTCTTGAGAACGTGTTCCTGTAGCTACAATGGTTAAATTACCTGCTCTGACTGCTCGTCTCTATAATACACCTTGTATCAACCCCATTATGTCAAAAATATACATACCTATAATTTGGTCCTCATATGATAACACATGAGCTTATAAAATCGAAATTTGACCATCGTTTTTCTTGAATCATAGGGCTCGATAGACATATTTCGTATCCCGAGCAAAGGGTTATCGATAGGTTTTCTGCAAAGGGTTTTCACAAAACCCTTAAAGTAATGTGTTACACTGTGAACGATTTCTCTGATATGAACCGGTTTCTCCATCAACCCTATCATACTCTGTGCATGGGTTGGTAAACCCAATAACCCAACAACTCTTTATCTCGAATGGTTGTGAAGGGGTTCAATAACCAGTTCATTGGCTCGTTCGAAAGGGTTTCAATGTGCTAGCCGTTCAATAACCAGTTCATTGGGTAAGGGCTCGTTCGAAAGGGTTTCAATGTGCTAGCCGTTCAATAACCAGTTCATTGGGTAAGGGCTCGTTCGAAAGGGTTTCAATGTGCTAGCCGTTCAATAACCAGTTCATTGGGTAAGGGCTCGTTAGAAAGGGTTTCAATGTGCTAGCCGTCGCCGTTGAAACGTTTACCAGAATTCTAAGGCTAACCCAGTCAAAGTGTTATCGTTATAGGTAATTGGGTTCGCAAAATGTTCATGAAAAACAATTTATTTTCCGATAAGATGAATCGAATTGAAACAAACATTCACAAGGCGGAAATGAATCATTGTAGCAATTATAAACTTTACCTAATTCATCGTAACATACATCATTATCCATCATCAGCAGCCTATAAATTTTCCCACTGCTGGGACAAAGGCCTCCTCTCAGTGAGAGGGAGTGGGCCGTAATCCACCACGCGGGCCCAGTGCGGGTTGATTACTAGTTCTAAGGCTTCGAATTATTAGTTCTAAGACATGCCGGTTTCCTCATGTCTTTTTTCTTCACCGTTTTGAGAGCAGTGGTCGTAACTTACATATATGTACAATTAAATGAGGGTGCTTCATAATTTTGATGCGATGTTTTACCCACATTTGCGAAGCGCTTTCACTCGCAACCGATATGGATGAAGTAAGGTTCTGTCCATTCCGGTCAACACATGATCTGGTGAAGAACTTCTTCACGTAATCATTGCAGTTCTTTGTTAGTTGACATCAAAATATCACGCTTGACTTAAACGATCGTGACCACTTTCGAACACATGGTGACGTTACAACACGGGACAGACTTACTTTTCAAATGGCGTTTCCTTTTTTACACGCTTTATATTAGCTTCACTTGTATGTTTGTATGTTTGTTTGTAACCGACTCCTTATAGCGCAATTTTGACCCACTTTAAACGACCAGATTTCATTCAAACTTTGCACACCTGTCAAGGACCGATGACAATGCAATAATTTCATAAATTTGTGCCATTATCCTTGCCAGGGTTACCAGGACAGCAAAAAAACTGTCTTCGAAAACTACGCTGACATACGTCACAAACTAATTTGTGCCATTATTCTTGCCAGGGTTACCAGGACAGCAAAAAAAAACTGTCTTCGAAAACTACGCTGACATGCGTCACAAACTACGCTGACATACGTCTCAAAATTCGAAATACCCTAAAAATAGAAAATAAATAACAGTTTTAAAAAAACTAAAAAACACGCTTCCATTGAAAACCAAACTAAAAAGTACAAAATAATGGAAAAAAAAGCGTGGGGTGCCTTAAATTCATAAAAAAAAATACCTTAAAAAGCACCCCACGCTTTTTTTTAGTTTTTGTTTTTTAGTTTTTTCAAACTATTATTTTTTATTAGAATTTAGTTGAAATAATCTTAACCTTATTAAGAATTGATTTTGATATGCGAAGTAATGTTGCTCACATGTACGATATGCAAAATAATAAGAATTTTGACCGAGTACGAGTCCGTTGATACGTTTACAAGATTCTAGAAAGCTTTCAATCTCTAAATGGCTTGTTCTGAAAGGTTGCCCTAGGCTGTCTTTTAGAGCAAGGAATCACTGGAATCACTGTGTATTTAGGTACTGAGTAGGATTTAGCATAGCGTGTGCGCCTCTGACTATGTACCCTTCGTGTACCGGTATAGTGTCAACCACTTAATGGTTGTTGTAATTTGTTTTGTTTACTGACCTTTGATGGAAAACCTCTCGACGCTGTTCGTTATTTAAGCAGTTTAGCTTGTTATCATTTACATTGCTTCTTCACTTGTGCGTAGTTTGTTATCATTTACATTGCTTCTTCACCTGTGCGTAGTTTCGTCACTGCTAGACACTTTAACGTCTCACAAGTTACTTCTCACAACCGTAGCGAGATTCAAATCTCAAGATTCACTTGTTTTTAAGAAACCTGCGTGGATCCATACCCAACCTCCACGCTTTATGAATTCGGAAGTGACGTTTAGAGGATAATGTTAGTCATTCGCGCTCAGGTCTACAGCACGATCTACATCTGCAGGTGTGTCGACCTTTCTGCCTAAAACTTCGGGAGTTTCTAACCCTTAGGTTTCGCTTTGTGTCTTCGACCAAAAATATGTATTCCCTAAATATATATATATATATATGAGCTCACCTTATCATCAGCTTCCTAGTTAGCAAAGTTTTAATTTTCGTCTTGGACGATTTCTGCGAGTTATTGTAGTCGTAGACATCGTCGTTCCGCCACAGCCTGGCCGGCAGCCGCATATTATTTGTCCTGCCACTGTAGCTGTGCTCTTGACACTGTGCTCACTGAACACTGCGTCGTGACGTGACCGCCAATGCTTGTGCGGCAACACGCGCACTGCAACACCTCACTTGAAGCTACATATTTACTTGCGAGATATTGTTATTGATTCCTAAATAATCCTGCCGATGAATGACTTGTTGTGGTCACTCTTACGTCCGATAACGTTGGTAAGGGAGCACAGCTCCTGCTGTTACACAGTAATGCCTGCCATACGAGTCCGGACGTATCACAATATCAAGGTATCGAATGCAAATAGTAAACCGATCCAAAGACTTGAGAAGCAGTTCTCAAAAGACTTGTGTTAACTGCGGTTCGTTCAGAGTTTGATCTAAGTTATAATTACCTAGTTTTAAGGATTTCCGTTGTCCAAAATAATTGTAATTTGTTTTATCTCTCAAATCTTCTGGAAAGTTAGGAAGTCTTCTGCATATACAAATTTAATTCAGTAGTCAAAATATGCATAACAATGATATCGTATGCTTTTATCCAAATGCAAACGTGTAGGTATCTAACTTAACCATGTACCTAACAATCATTTGTAAATCTTTATCTCCATAAAGTTAAATATCTGATAGTAGTGGCAATAGCGCCAGGCTGGTGCAAGCTGTGCACTTAGTTTGAAGCGAGGTGAAGGCACCGTCTGCGTCGGCTCCTAGGACGAAGGGGCACGGGGAAGGGGGGTGGAGCGGAGTGAGCGCGTCATCGCTCCTCGTATCTTTTTTGATCAATTCGAGCGTGGCCGCGCACACTTTCACTCAGAATATTTGGGAAAAAGTGGCGACCTTTTCGCGACTTTCTCCTCGCCCCGCGCCCTGCCCCCGCGCCCCCCGCGACCCCGCGCGCCGCCCGCTGACACCCAGCACGTGCTCTCTTCCGCGTGCGCGTGGGCACCGACCACTTTTACTTTTAAAACTTAACAATGTTCTTCTAAGTGATAGCGATCGTATTAGAAATTTCGTACACCATGATGGTTTTTTAGTACCTACTTTATATGGTATGTTTGAAGTAATTAAGTACTATGAGTTGTACTCCGGTAAACTTTAGGCGAAACTGTGTTTCTCGTGACTTTAAAAACGTGGTATATCAGCTTGGCTCTTCTGATGACGTTGTAAATTGGTTGTTATGATTAATCTGTTGGGCTGAAGTAAACGTCACGCTAACCAAGTACAGGTACTTCTGTGAATTATGATTGTGAGTTGTGTGTGGTGTGTGTGTTTCTGCAAACGGATGCATTAATGCACCAATAGGTAGAACGGGCTGTCGTCCTCAACTCCACGTCTGAGCGCGTATTTTGCGTACGGAGTAATGCACCAATGATGATTTGCCAAGATTTCATTGTAAGGAAGTCATTCATTGAGCTCTTTAGGATACAGTCCGTCGACATGCATTATGCTGAACCGTTGAACGGGACCAAACAATTGTATGACTTACGGGTGCTGTGACTGCACGCAAATTCATGTGCGCAAAAGTCGCTAATTGGTCACCTGTTGCGTAGCTGATAAATATACTAGTGTGTCGTTAGACCAGAGTGGGTGGAGGGGCGGGGCGAGGCGCCGCTGCGCGCGCGCAGGCTCCGCGGCGAGAGTAAAAGTAATCTTCCGGAGTGTTTCCGCATCGCCCCCCTCCTTGCGACTGCTTCGCCCCGCACTCGCCCGCGGCGACACCTTCCGACTTTTACTTTTCCGTGGCGCACACACACACACACGCTCCGCTGAGCGATCGCCTGTGTCCTCTCGTTCGTTTCGTCGCTCACCGTTTTGGTCACTTTCTATGCTGATGGTGTTTTGACTGGTGATGTTTTGTTTTGATTATGTCTGTGTCCATATGACTGACGGAGAGAATCAGCGTGTTGGAATATTAATGATAATGATTCTTTAATTTAAAACCAATAAAATAGACGAACTTGCATAATAATCTGCTATTCATAAAATAGTCTTGTTGGTGTGCCACACAACTATGTAGGTTATACCTAATTTTGTGCAACACTAGAACAAAAAGGGAACTCTTCACTGCCAAAATTTTACGGTTTGTGGTGGGTCGTTTCTATACCCTGTATATCACAAATCAAGATATACATTTAAGAGTACATAGGCTTGCACTAGCGCGGCAGTTCATCGTTGATGCCAACTCGCCACAACCCGGAAGCTCTTCAGTGGAGGTAAGTACTCCTGCCCACAAGCCCAGTGCTCATGGCGAAAACATTTCCAAAAGAAACCTAGTAAACTCACCCAGGAAACATTATTATAAAACCATAATGAGAATAAAGTAAATTACACAAGGACCGATTCTCAGACGCCCAGAATTGTATGCAAACGTATTGTTTACTTATAAACAGAGTAAACACAGAGAGCAAGGTTTTGCGTGGAGCACTCAGCCGTGTAGCCGTGTGCGCGCACGAACGTATATGTACTGTGCGCGCACGAGCGAGCACGACGCGCCGCGCTAGTCGCCACGGAGCTTCCGGACGTTATGCACCGGACAGCATGCCTCGCTTCAGTTCGTCACCATTTGCCAATATATCAACACCCAGCACCTTCTTAATTCATCATCTGCCTACCTTTTCCCAACTGTTGGGGTAGGCTCGCAGTCTCTGCGGATGCAGCTGAATACCAGTATTTTACATGGAATGACTGCCTATTTGACCTCCACAACCCAGTTACTGGGTAATACGATACCCCTTGGTAAGACTGGTTGTCAGAATTTCGGGCTTTCTGCCGACCCGTAACGACTGTCAAAGATCTACAAATGACAGCCGGGACCAACGGTTTAACGTGCTCTCCGAGGCACGGAAGGGTCTTGGTACATAAAGATGGTCACCCATCCACCAACCAACCGTGGAAAGCGTAACTTAACCTGATCGATGGATCCGTGCGGCTGTTATTACTTAGCCACACGCCCCCCAGGACCTTATTATTTAAGGAATACATATTCCTGCCGCCAAGCATTGCAACGTTGCTGTGTTCCAGTTTGTAGGATGTCGGGCCGGTATAGTACCGACACTTTTCAGATGACTACGCACCTGTGATACTTTTGGTATTGCAAATGTCCACAGGCGACAGTCACCACGTGACGTCACGTAGCCTAGTTGTCATCAAATCACCCAAGAATTCAGGTTACAGTCGCATCGCGTTATGCCAACTAAAAGCCTACCATTTCTAGTAAAGAGACTAGTCATGAATGTCATCCTGGGACCCATGAATACTGTCAGTAGGTCACCGAAACTCGTAGATCGTTGTAGGCTCACAGGTAGGGCAGCCCTGGCCGCCTTCCTCCTCACTTGCTACAATACGTTTGTTTCCATTCCTGGAGAGTTTGGATTCTGTGCGCTTCATGGATTCTGTGCGCTTCACACACCGAAGTAAGTAATCACGATTACGACGACGCGTCATAATTACGAAGGTGATGGTACAAATTGTATTGTATTTTTAAGACAGCACAAAGCACGTCCCTTTATATTTTGAAATTACAACTTTCTTATTCACTTTCGCTCAATTCGCACGTTTACGAAAATGATCGCGCGTCGCCGGAAAACGTCGGCTTTCTCCGTTGCGCAAGAGCAGCCAGCCACTTCCCGCTCGACGGCACCTCGCCTCCGCCCCCGCCCCCCTCTACCCAATCTGCCCCGGGGGGCCGCTGCCCCACCCCGCGCATACCCCGCGCTCGTCGTTCACGGCACTCCTCACCTATTTTCCGAGTAGGAAATGAGCTTGTTACGCAACAGCAGCTTTCCACCGGCGCCGGCGCAGCATTCCGATCGCGACGCGCCGCCGACACTGCCTCGTGACGTCATGTACGATATATCCTGGTTAGCAGCACCACCACTCTGCTTTATACGAGAAAAGGTAGCAGTTTAGCTCGTCGGAACTGTCGGTCTGGACACACTAGCTCGTCGTAAGCCCGGTCTGGATGCACTCTAGCTAGCTACTGTCCAAAATTCCTTCGTACTCGATTGTGTCCAGTTGTTGTCAACCGATGCAGTAAATGTAAAGAGGCATGTTATATTTAGCATTAGCATGGAGAGTTGGTAATTCGGAGGCGCGTCACTTTCTACCGACCGTATCGGAAGAAAGTGAGAGTGCAAGCGTCACCGCGGCTGCTCGGGCGCAGCGCGAAACTTGTCGGTCCGGACACTTTCTCTGATAGGTTAGCCGTGCCGAATTCTGTAAATCCTGACCACTTCAACTTTATTATTGAATATTATGGAACAGTTTCAATCTTTTTAAACCAAATATTTATGTTCAGAGAGTCATTGTTGCGTTGCATGTAATGTTGGTACAGATACAGCCCGGATCCACTTTCTCTGAACGTTGCTCTGAACGTTGAAAGTAAGAGCGGTTACCGCGTCCATCGCCTCTTTGAACCATTGTACCATAATTTGTTTGAATTCCCGTCATTTTGTGAGCAAAATAATGCAACAAACTCTTCAAAGAACCGAATCGTTCATCCAGAGTACCAAATGACGATCCCTTCCGAATGATGTCGGTAGTGCCACCGACTCTTCGCTGTAAGTGAGTAACTCCCGATGAGGATATTTTATGTAATCCTACTCTAGGTAACTTGTGAGATAGTCTTTGTGCCACTTCTACCTACGTAAGTATATGTGTCGTTCATGATCTGAGTTAAGTAAGTCTCCATAATAAAAAACACAAAATTACCAGTGAGTTGTACTTAATCCAAACGTTTTGTGTTCAATACAAAAATATCCAACGTAGTAATATACTTTTTTTGAAGGAACTTTTATGTAAAGTCCGTAGTGTAGGTGACGTTGTAGCCAAATCATAATAATAAAGTGTAACGACACTTTATGTTCCACCGACTTACAGTGCGATTCGTACTCGTGCAGCAGCTGTGTGCTGAGACTCTGTAGTAGCACATGAATGTAGGTGTACGACGCTGATTGTTGCGATACACATGTTACTGAGTAGCGAGCTGGTTGTAGGCGGAGCTCGGGGGCTGTGTTATCTTCCAATATTTGTCTGTATATTTGCTGATTGTTACCAGTGCTCATCTCTTCCTCTAATTTGCATAGCATTACTGTTTACTTAAGGACATGTTCTGTGGTTCAGTTAATTTAGAACACGTCGTCAGTTATGTTGTGTGTGTGCTGTGGAGTTGGTAGTGAGCCGTTCTGCTTTAGAGCCACGACTTGGGTGCCATTGGCAGACATTTTCAAACATAACATAATTCAGGGAATCAATAATTTATAAATGGACTTATAATAAGATTTAACTTATAGTAGGTTTGGTTATACCATACCTTTGTCTCTCTGCAGACCCAGTAGAACTTGGAAACAACTTGTTTTCCTATGCAAGGACCTGATGAGAAGAGTTGACCCAGGAAAAAAAAGTAGTTGATGTCATAGAAATAGCCTAACGGTCAGTGTTCAGGTGCACCAGTTGTAGCTGGGTAGTGGTTGTATAAGAGAGGGGGAGGGGGGGGGGGTGCGTGCGACGCGAGGAAAGCGTGGCGCGCGCGCACATAACGCCGCACTGGGTTACTTCCCACTTCCTGCCGCCTGCGCCGCTTTTTGTGAAGGAAGCAGCAGCAGCGCGCGCGGCGTCGCGTGCCATTCACACGATCACTATTGTGTCATTGTGTTAGATATGCGTGGAACGAGATCCCGCTCATGTCGGCTATAGATGCATGCTCCCTCGACGTGGTACAGCGCTCAATTTTTTATTTTATTAAGTCCTATTGTTACGGGACAGTCAATTTCTTTTAAACTAGGATTATACCTACATATTTTAAATAGTCTACACTACACCATGGGGTATTCTATACGACTATTTGTGACCATTTTTTTTTTCAATCATAGTGTATTAAGGCGCTAAGAGCGAAGTCAGTCGTAGCGTAGCCGTATTGTCGCGATAGGTTCTGAAGCCCTCTTACTTGTTCCGGTGAGAAGAGAACTAGACACGTCAGACTTGAGTTCCATTACATTATGTGGTTTTCTTCTCAGTTATTTAACATATCTTTTTCATCCTCAAGCTGGCACGGCTATCTATAGTTATTTCTGAGTTACGCATGCATCTGGTCGTATTTTGTCCATAGCAGTACGATAAGCTTGACTTTATAAATGACTATGCTTTGCCCGCGGCTCGCGCGCGTGCTACACGGCTTCACGGACACGTTAGCCAACGGGAACGTACTATCGGGATAAAAAACGTATCTTATGTGGATTCAGGCTATAAACTATGTCTGCCAAATTTCATCCTTTGTTCGGCCTTTTTGCGTGATTAAGAAGCAAACATACAAACACGTAAACATACATACAAACTTTCACATTTATCGTAATAGTAGGAACATCTGGTAAACTAACATCACATGCACTAGGATCACAATGTTTGATAGAATCGTTGTTCCTCAGTGTGCTGGCCCATAATCGAAGCGCACCTAATGAAGGATGCGGAACAACACAACACGCTGAATGAACACAATCACAATGTTCACGATTGCTCGTAATGGATGTGTGACTGAACATACCGTTCATTCAACGCAAACTTAGAAACAGTTGTTAAAACTGATGGGTTCGTGTTAGTTCAGTTGTTTATCGAGCATTTGTAAATCTAATGACAGCTATGCATACGGCAATTAAATATGTATAGTTATGCTTGTGACGTGTTTACGTGGACAGGTATTTATTATCTCGCGATGTGCATGTGATGCCAGTGTAGCGCGCAGGCGCCGCGCGCGCCGGCGCGACGCGTGCGCCGCGCTCGGCGCGCGGTATGTAAATGCACCGGATCGCCTTGAGAGGCCGCGCAGCCTCTCACATACATCTGCCGCCACACGCACACATCTCGTCCATGTCACGACTTGGCGCACCAATCGTTAGGCTCGCGGTTCAGTTCCTAGCTCAGACAATAGCGGCCGAAAATTCTTAGAGGCAGTAGTAGTAGATATAAACAAAAAATATTGTTACTTGGGGTTAGAAATGAAGATAGGAATTGTCCCTCGGATTTAGACGTGATGTCGTCAGCAGCCTCTGTTCACTGTCGTGCGGCTGGCCAGCAGGCTGGCGGCGCAGGCTGCGCTCGGCCCGCAGGCCGCCAGCGGTCACGCGGCAGCCCGCGTGCCCCCGCCGCCCGCCGCCCGCCGCTCGCGTGACCGGCAACGTGAGCACCCTCCGGCCTTCGCTGCTAGATCAGCTTCTACAAATATATCCCATGTTCACGTGGACCTCCCAGTCACATCACGTTAGGTACTACAATCATATCCACCGGCCGCGTCGAAGGGTACGACCGACACTAAGAACTAACTACAACTTACCAGCTCCTAATAAATTGAGTTTAATTACCTGTCATAATCCTACTAATATTATAAACGCGAAAGTTTGTATGTATGGATGTTTGTTCCTCTTTCAAGCAAAAACTACCGAATGGATTTTAATGAAAGTTTACAATAATATAGCTTATACATAACGCGACCAGACGTCCCGTTTTGAACGGGACTGTCCCTTTTTATAAATACGCGTCCCTGTGTCCCCGAAATGAACTCCGGGACGCAAAATTGTCCCGTTTTCCTAAAACTTGAGTAGTCGAACCGGCTGCGGCTGGACGGCCGCTGCACCAGCTGTACTAAAGCTAATTTGTTCCTCTGATAAATATAACTAAACGTTTCGGGTATACATATTTTTCAATTTGTAACTTTTCAGCTAATTGGCTAATTCTGAATAAGTAACTTTAAAAAAGTGTTTTTTTTTTTTAATATGACTACCTCTTAATTGACCTGTCCTAAATAAACCAATATCCCGTTTTGAGTCAAAGAATAAATGGTCACGTTACTTATACATTAGAATAACACATAGGCTATTATTTTTAAAGATAGTGTGTGAATTGTCCAAAATATAACGATACTTGTCAAGTAAGTTGGAAAAAATCTGCCATCTGTGAGCGATTCTGGCGTACGCTGCAAAAACTATTGAGTTTACACGTATATGTATAATGTACTAGCTTTTGCCAGCGGCTTCGCCCGCGTGGAGGTCGGAAAATATCCCGCAGGAACGTACTACCGGGATAAAAACTACCCTATATGTTAATCCAGGTTATAAACTGTGTTCCAAATTTCATCCAAATCAGATCAGTAGGTTTTGCGTGAAATAGTAACAAACATCTATACATCCATACACCTATACATCACATACATACTTTCGCGTTTATAATATTAGTAGAATAAGAGAAATGTTTATCCTAATTAGTCCTACAAAAAAGTCCCGACGGCATTATATCTATCTTTTATGATCAGCCATTATCGCCAAAACAGTGAACCATAAACACAATAAAAATGTCTAATATATTTCTAATGCACATTTGATAGTACCAAATTGATTTTTATATCAAAATACTTCTCCCGCTCTGGTCGGAGCGGGAGGGCGTGTCAGACTTTTACTGACTAAAACCCACCCGTGTTCCTTCAGTTGCCCATGTGCCAGGGTCACGGTATCTCTTTCGAACAATCTCGCGACCCTGGCAGGCATCGGTCTCTCTGCTGACATCTCTTTGAGGCGCGCGTGAAACTACGCGCCGTCGACCCGAGCCTGGTCCTTACCGGGCGGCAAGCTCGCGCCTACGGTGGCCGGGAGTCCGCTATCGACTCCCGACGCCCGGAGCGTCTCCTCCTGCGGCGGCTAGGGACGTGAGGGCGCAGAGACTGCCACTCCCTCACGCGCCCCGCCTCCTCCTTCGCGAAAATTACTGTTTCGCAGAAGGAGGTGACGGCTTCCCATGCCTTCTCGCTTCATACCATGGCTCGCACCAGGGCCGGACGCGAGAGGTCGCCGCCGCCGATCGCCTCCACGAGGACAAGGCGGTGCTCCGCCCAGGCAGGGCACACCTCCACCGTATGCTCCACCGTGTCCTCCAGACGATCCTCGCAATAGAAACACCCGGGCGTTATCTCCCACTTTATCCTGAACAGGAACCCACCGAAGCACCCATGCCCGGTGAGAACATGCGTCAGGCGGAAGGTGAGGACGCCGTGGCGCCTCTCTATCCACTCCTCAAAGAGAGGACTTACCGCCGCAATTGTGGCGTGCCCAGCGCTGGGTTGCGACAATCTTACCCGCCATGTCGCCATGAGATCCTGCCGGAGCTCTGTCCGCCGTGCCACGATTTGTCGCGGTAGCGGCGTTTCACCCCGGCATTTCGCCTCCTCGCGCCACTCCCACATGTGGGCGAGGACCTTTGCCTCCAGATCCCATGGCGGCACTCCGGCAAGGCGGCTCGCTGCCTCGCAGGAGATCGTGCGGTATCCCCGGACTAGCCGGATGGCCATGACCCTCTGGGGTGCACTCAACCGGCGCGCTGGGCGCAGCCTCAATGAGGGCGCCCACACCGGTGCCCCGTAGAGGGCCATGGACCGCACATGTCATATGTCTTCGATTTTTTATTTTAGGATATACCAGTTTCCACACGATATATTCCTTATGGTGATGAAATAATTTATACAAACTAAAGCACTTGTCTGGGTTCGAATCTACGACCTACAACTCGGAGGCCGTTACCACTGTCACCACCATTGCTGCTACAGCACTGTTACCACTGTCACCACCATTGCTGCTACAGCACTGTTACAACTGTCACCACCATTGCTGCTACAGCACTGTTACCACTGTCACCACCATTGCTGCTACAGCACTGTTACCACTGTCACCACCATTGCTGCTACAGCACTGTTATTCAATAGTAAAAACTGATTTCGATGTTCGTGTTAGGTTTTAGAAGCCACAAATAATTGATTTATCGATCTCAGATCGCCATTCACTACCCCTAGTTGCTCATGCAATCTTGACGATTCATTGCAGTTAGTCAGTTGCAGATCCACGTTGTGTTTACTCGTTCGTTATATTGCACTTTGCTTTAACGATCATTACTAATATATACAGACTGACTTCTTAAAAACCCGATTACAAGCGTATATTTGTCAGCCCTGTTTCAACTTATTGAATACCGAACTGGCTGCCAATGAGAGATTGCTAGGCCATGTAATGGCTTGTCGTGGATGTGGACTCTCAGTCAGAGGACTGCGTTTCTATGTGATTTCTGCAGACAGCCCATTACTACCCCTTATTTCCCATGATGATTATCAGGCAATATGCTGTTTATTGTAGATTGTGTAGTATGTTCAAATGAGTATACGGGTCCTGAGCCCTGGATGATATAAAAAAAAACAATAGTGACTCGATGGCGTCTCAAATAATATAAAATCATTATTAAACTTCATAACCACAACACCTAGCGCCATCTCATATCGAAAAACTGGATTATTTATCGAAAACTTTTATTTATTTTTCTCATTTTCCTTACCTTTTAGACCCGTGAAACTTTTTTGTCTGTAAACGTATTCTGTAAACGTGTAATTTTTGACTGTAACGATTGCAAAAATAAAACAATATTTGCTGCACATTAATTTTTACACCTAGGCAGGCATCCTTAAGCCCACTAGTCTTGTCCTTTGGCATGCAATTAGGTAATTTGCCTTTTCATTATATATTCCGTCCCTATTTTTAGGTTTTAGGATCATATTTTATCCTACCGCAATCATTTATCAGTCTGAGCGCTGCTCCTTGGATAACAAAGCTAGCAGTGCAATATCACATTTTTACCTGGATTAACACTTAGGGTACTTTTAATCCCAGTTGCACGTTCCTGTGGGATATTTTAGACATCCACGTGGGCGAAGCCGCGGGCAAAAGCTAGTAAATAAATATTTAGAACAGTGACATCATGACAATACACTATACTATACATTTGTTTTAGATTTAAGTAAAGAAGCATCTCGCTAGCGGTTCTGAGGTGTTTTAGATTCTTTAAGATTCAGCAAATCCTGATTTTCGGTAAAACCTCTTAGTTGGTATGGTAGAAATACACTTGTTGTGACGACTGCTGGAATAAGCAATATGAATGCCATTGCTGCCACCAGCAGTCTTGGCCACGTCGCAGTAGTTTTCAGTGACGAGAACTAAGGTAACCATGGCAACCGGCCTACGGGGCCTACGAGATATGCACGTCACGCTTGAAGCGAAACCTGTACGTTCTTAGTCTGCTGAACCCACGGAGAGGCCGCGGCATGCCTCCTGCTCTCGGTAATGCGCCCAGTCCGCTCGCCCGTAGCACCGCGCTCCATCGACCACTCACCGCGCCCTCAGCCCCTGCCCGTGCTTGTGGCTCCCGTAGTGT
The DNA here is from genome assembly GCA_947507805.1 of Aporophyla nigra. Lineage (NCBI taxonomy): Eukaryota > Metazoa > Arthropoda > Insecta > Lepidoptera > Noctuidae > Aporophyla > Aporophyla nigra. The sequence continues at coordinate 758,670 of OX382291.1, read as the reverse complement.
TTATTTTGTGTTCGTTTATGGAATTTTGTTTGTATTTTATACCGGCGATTATTTTCTGTACTTTTATTGGTGCCCTCGCGATTGTATGACGCCGTCATTTCGCCAAGCAATTGTATGTGTATCGCACTCACTGTAAGCTGTGCACCGTGTGTACTGTACCGTAGCGTGCCCCGTGCGGCCCGCACCGGCCCGGGCCCCGTGTGCGGCGCTCCGGCCCCGCACACCCGGCCGGCGCCGGGCACGGGCTGACGCCCTGTCATCATGTTGCAGGCAAGTCGGTGAACAGTAAGGATCCGCTCGAGGACAAGAAGGATGACAGCGACCTGTGGGAGGCGCAGGCCGCCTTCCTGGGCCCCACGCTGTGGGACAAGACGCTGCCCTACGACCCCGATCTCAAGGTACAAGAAGTCAGTACTGTTACTGTATTACCTACTGCGTGTTGCGTGTAGCGTGTTGCGTGTCGCGTGTCGTGTGCGTCTCACCGGCTTGCTGCCCGCGCGCCGCCGCACTAGGTAATAGAGTCGCTCGCTTGCCGCCCACCCTGCTCCACTGCCCCCCCACCCGCCCCACCCGCTCCACCCGCTCCACCTGGGTCCCACACTGCTTCGGCCACATGGTCTCGTTTCCAATTGATAATAATTATCCTTTGACATAATTTAAGCAAATGATGAGTTATTTAAGCGATGCCAAGCGAAGCGAATATGCTGTACGCGAATGTTGTGATCCCTGTTGGTGAGTGGAGCGCGTCCGGTGCGCGGTGCGCGTGCGTGGCGCGCGGTGCGCCGGGCGCGGCGCTGACGCCTGCTTCTGTTACAGTACGCGGACCTAGACGAGTTCCTGTCGGAGAATGGCATGTCGGGCGAGGGGCTGGGCGGCGCGCACCTCGGCGGCGCGGCCTTCGGGCCGGCGCTGGGGCTGCCCACGCCTGTCACCAAGCGCGAGCGCTCGCCCTCGCCCTCCGACTGCATGAGTCCCGACACCATCAACCCGCCGCTCTCGCCCGCCGACTCCAGTGAGTACATGTTGCATGCATTTAAAAAATAAATACCTCCTTTGTTTACATATTGCTTACTGTAACCACTTATTTTGAATGGAAAACTTAAGTTCGCCGAAACTTAGAAAGACTTGGGCTACCTCGTGCTGAACTTGTTGAACAGCAACTAAGCTACAGCAGTTCCAGCCAACGACTTCATCGGCGTACATGTCGGTTAACGTGGTGTCAGACGAAGTCGCGAAATAAAAGTAGCCTATGTCCTTTCTTGGGGTTCAAACTTATCCCGTACCAAATTTTATCAAAATCGTTTCAGTGGTTTAGTTGTAAAACCGTTGCAGATAGACAGACAGTTACTAGTTACTTTCGTATTTATAATATTAGTAGGTATAGGTAGATAGATTGAGAATTAATGCTACGATGCTCATCGACGTGTGTCGGAAGAACAATCAGCTGCTTGTTAATATACAGGCTAGCACGGACATCGACGCGCACCATGCAATCATCCCGTAGCGCGTAGCGCCCAATTTTTTGTTGGTTAAGTATTTAAAAAATGCTGTTACATAGGAAAGTGCAACACAGTACCTACGCAGTTAAAATGTCTAGCACAGCAATTCTTTCCTACCCGACTTGGTTGTCCAGAACTATGTTCTCAATTCATAGTGTACCAGGTTGTGCGAGCCACTCTTTATGTTAACTATTTTCATGATAACAAGTAAAATGTGCAAGTTTCTCAGAAAAGCAGGACAGTAAAGTTTACATAATAAATTGACCTTTAAAGCAATAGTGTTATTCAGATATTTATTTAGAATCTCCCTTGTGAATATCGACGCCTGTTTACATTATGAACATTTGATAGGAAGACATGCTCACTGAATGTTCGTTGACTGACTGCAAAGACTGAGGTCGTGAGTAGGGTTGCCACCTTTTTTGTCATGCAGTTAAAGTACTTTGGTTATTATACGTAAGAAAAAAAAGTACATGGTATAAAAATAAAGTACGATTCTTTGTAATTATATTTCAAAACATATTTTTTATTGCTCTTTGCAGTTTTTATCAAATAAATTTCAAGTTGCAAAAAGTATTTACGACTAATCTTTTCAAAATCCCAAAGAAATCAAATAATGCAAAATAAAGTATTTTCGTGTACTTTATTTGTCTCATAAAGTATAGAGTACATTTATGTGAAATAACGTACAATACTTACTTTATTATAAAGTACGGGTGGCAACCCTAGTCGTGAAGGCGATTCCCACCCAGGAAATCTTTGTGTGATGAGCACAATCATTTGTTCTGTGTCTGGGTGTACTTTATCTATAATATGTATGTATTTAGAAATATATAAGTATATTTATCAGTTGTCTGGTTACCATAATACAGGCTCTGCCTAATTTGGGATGAGATAACGGTGTGTTGGTTGTAAAAAAAAATAGTGTACTTGTTCGATTGGCCTAAACTCGCCGTCACATCCAAACAACAACGGGACACTCAACTCATTTGTTCTTATTACTGAGCTGCAGTAAATCCATGACGTCGTAAGTAATAGTACACAGAGAGCAGGTTGGTTCCACTGACAACTATTGAATTATCAGTTATTAAAAGCAAACTCTACTGTTTCCAGCATTCTCGATGGCATCATCGGGACGTGACTTCGACCCCCGGACGCGAGCCTTCTCCGACGAGGAGTTGAAGCCGCAGCCGATGATCAAGAAGTCCCGGAAACAGGTAAATGATGTTAGTGCGCTGATCATTCCTAGCGGCATGCTGCGGTCCGCCTGCGGGTGTGGCGCACACAGACACACCACACCACACACACCACACCACACCACACCACACACACCACACCACACACGACACACACCACACACACCACACCACACACGACCCACGCTCACGCCTCCACTTGGTTAGCATATGCAGACGTATTGACGCTTGCACACTTACGTGATACGAACGATCACACCTGGTGCTTGATTAACATTTCAGTGCCAACGTTCCTCGCTACACCACTCAACTCGGATCACTGAAATATTTATTACCAGTTTTGACAGAAATTGGCAAGTCAAAGTCAAATAATTTATTTCAAGACAAAAGAAAGACAAAAGACACCTTCGAATTTGAAAATTTACAAGAACAGAATTGATTATAGTTGACTCTTCCAAAAGGTAATTCAGTATCGGGAAGAATGAGCAGGTAACTCAGTGGTTACTCTTGTAAATTGATTCACAATATTTTGAATACATTACACATTACATTTTATATTAATATGTGAAGACGATGAGCACCTAGCTTTACTATACTAAGACAGGCAGAGCATATGAAATACCCTCCGACAATGGACAGGCGCAGACAGCTTTTACTATCATTAATTTCATTTTTTCATTTCGATAATATTGTGTAGGGCCGCGATCGACCTAATTCATTTAATCGGATATTTTTAAGAAGCAGGCTGCTGTTTGCGCTGTCTTTGAGAGGTCAAAGATTGAATAGCTCACCGTAAAGCCACTCCAAAGACTATCCACGATCTTCTAGCCCTTTCTTCACTATACTATGGCTAGCGGTCCGTCCGTACTTCGCACGAGCGCAATCCATTGAAGTATTTACGACATATCGAAACATCGCATTCTCTTAAGACGGCGCCGACCATACAAGGCGCGCGGCAAATAGGTATTTACTACAGCGTGCTAGTAGAGCAAACTTGTCAATGTGTGCGTCGTCACGCACACTTTGACAAGTTTGCTCGAGGTCCGCATGCAGTTGCACGACAAAAGGTGGTAAGTATTTTCAACATTTGATTTGTGTTGAGTGACTTGAAAATTATTTCGATGAATTTATGTAGGTACCTACATAAATCAAAAAATTAAATCTAATAATCTGTATTCTATAAAAATTAACGTTTGCAGTTTATAGAACGGATAATGTAGGTATAACTATAGTACAATATATCTACATTATCCGTCTCTTACTACTCATCCGATCGCTATGGAATTTTAGCATTATGATTTTTACTTGCACGCCTGGGAATTTTACTCGGTAAGTATGTAGGCAAGGTAGATGGGTAGGCGGTAGGTATTGCATTAATAAAACCAGTCTGTGATAAAATATCTATAATTACCTAATGTAATATGAACCTTGCTTACTTTACAAAAACATACGATAATCATAGGGAAATGTGGTATATATAATTTATAGAGTGTAACGAAAAGGTGTGGCCATATTATAAAAATTACTTCTGCCCATGAAAATGAACAACATTTTCCATGGAGGTCAAATTAAATTTAACGTACAAAGTTGCCATGAGCTGACCAAAATTTGTGAGGGGATACAATAATAATAAAAACAGGACGTTAAAATAAAACGTCTCGGCCCAACGATTATCGGATCAGGTGCGCGTCATTCAACACAATCATAGATTGGATGACGCTACACTTGATCGGCTGCGCTCGGAAATGCAGAATAGTTCTGCTAGTAATCCTCCCCCATCCCAGAATGTCATGCATACGCCTGCCGATGTTCTGCTGCAGGCAAACCAGTATGATGAGGAGGAGGAAGTCAGGGCTATATCTGCAGATAACTTGTGTAATGTGGACATAAGGAGCAATCTGGAGGATGCGATTCGTGAGTACCGGTTCATATCACCAGACCTTAGACCACGGCTACCACGTTTGCCCATGAATAAAAAAAAACAGAGCACTGGTCTGCGCCCTGGATGCGCTGCTGCCAAATTTTATTGACAGCAGTGCAGACCTTTGCGATACACACTCAATCTTGTATTGCACAGCTGTTGCGGCTTGTCGTATAGCTCAAGTCAAATTCCCAAACACTGATCGAGCTATACGACCAAAACCTGTCGCATCGGCCTGGCAATGTAGGATTGAGCGTCGTATTAATGAGGCCAGGGTGCTCATTGCGAAGCTCATCTGCTTCAGGGAGGGCAATACACGCCCACGGGTGATGCGCTTTGTGAAGCGGGCATTCTCGGGAACTAATATTAGTCCCCGAGAATATGTATCCCGTGTCATACAGCGCATCGACTTCCTGAAGCAGAAAGTTTATGCATGGGCAAACCGTATCCATCGGTATAGGCGAAGAGTCACTCAGAACCGCATGTTCCAGAGCGATGAAAGGTGGGTGTACAGAACCTGGGAGCGACCCAACCCAACTCAAGGTGTGACTGACGCGTGTCTACCAAATAATAACGAAATGAGTGCTTTTTGGCGAAGCATTTGGTCGGTGCCCGTCAGTCACACTGAAGGACACTGGATGCGTGCTGTTGAGCAGGCATGTGAGTCAATACCAAACATGGAGGCTATTATCATCAGTTCTCTGGATGTGGCCCGTGCAGTCCGTCCGTTGCCTAACTGGAAATCCCCAGGACCGGACGGACTGCACAGTTTTTGGATCAAATGGCTACAAAGGTCACATGCCTGCTTAGCCTCACAATTTCAGTCATCTTTAGAGACTGGGTTGCTACCATTGTTCTTTACGACAGGAGTTACCCACCTTCTTCATAAATCGGGTAGTACTGCGGAACCTAAAAATTATAGACCCATAACTTGTTTACCGACGGTCAATAAAGTTCTTACATCCATCTTAGAGAAAAAAATTCACACCATATTCAAAATAACGGAATTATGTCGGTGTCTCAGAATGGATGTAAGAATGGGTCCCGTGGTACTAAGGAGCTGCTCCTTATAGACATGACCATTAGCCAACGGGTTCGTAGATCCCGGAAGGATTTGTCGACATGTTGGATAGATTTATAAGAAGGCCTATGACTCGGTGCCACATACATGGCTCATGAGGGTGCTAGAATTGTATAAAATAGATGCAACTCTACGCGCCTTCTTGATGTCGTGTATGAGGCAGTGGAGGACGGTCCTTCTCTATCCAGGATGTCCACAAATCCAGCAGATCAATAAACCGATCAGGATTGAGCGAGGAATATTTCAGGGCGACAGTTTGAGTCCGCTTTGGTTTTGCTTAGCCTTGAATCCTCTAAGCACACTGCTGGAGGATTCAGGTCTAGGCTATCGATTGAGAAGAGGTGGTCAGGTGATATCGTACCTCCTTCACAAGGAAGAGCGCTGATGTCTGAGATACAGATATATTTTATCTAGTTCAGACACAGATGCCTTCAATATAAAATTAAGAAAATTATAAATGGTCCTGTATACCTCGTTTAATTGTAACTTATGTTTTGTGTCAAATAAAAATTATTATTATTATTGCATGGATGATCTGAAACTCTTTGCCCCCAACAAATTGCGACTGATGGAGCCTACTGAAGGTAACAGAAACGTTCAGAAGCGCCATCAGGATGGAATTTGGTGTGGACAAATGTGCAGTCATGCATGTAAAGCGAGTGGAGATTGTAGAATCCGTGGGAACCGAACTTACAGATTCTGTACACCTTAGATCCCTCTCCTTAACCGGAACCTACAAATATTTGGGTATGTCGGAAGCATTAGGCATTAATGCTACCGACATGAAACAATCGCTGAGGGAACGTTTCTTTGGCCGCCTGAAAAAGGTATTTAATAGTCTTTTATCAGGCGGCAACAAGGTGCGTGCCTTCAACGGTTGGGTCATGCCGGTTTTGATGTATTCTTTCGGCATACTCAAATGGACTCAGACGGAACTTGACGCTTTGGATAGGAACGTCCGTACATTGCTGACGGCAGATCGGATGCATCACCCACGGTCATCAGTGATGAGACTGTACATCCCGCGGAAGTGTGGGGGTCGAGGTTTCTTAAACGCTAAAACCCTCCACAACCGCGAGAACTGCAGTCTCAGGGAATATTTCCATCAAACTGACGTGGGGATGCACCGAGATTTGGTCGCAGTGGACAAGGGCCTCACCCCGCTTTCCTTGGCGAACGAGAACTGGCGCAAACCTGCAGTACTGGATACTAAAGATCGTAAGGAAGTATGGCAAAACAAAGAGCTTCACGGTCGCTTTTTTCGGACTCTCCATGGGCCTGATGTAGACTTTTTGGCGTCCGTATCCTGGCTGCATTTCGGCGACCTCTTTGGGGAAACGGAAGATTTTGTCTGTGCCATTATGGATGAAGTTATCATGACGAATAACTATCGGAAATACATTGTCAAGGATGGTATGGTTGACATCTGTCGGGCATGCCACCATCCCGGTGGATCAATCCGACATATTGTTTCCGGTTGTTCTCGTCTCGCTAACGGCGAGTACTTGCACAGACACAATCTAGTAGCTAGGATCATCCACCAGCAACTTGCTTTGCAGTACAACCTTGTGGAATCTGAAGTACCATACTACAGGTATGTGCCCGACCCAGTTCTCGAAAATGGTCACGCCACATTGTACTGGGGTCGATCTATCATCACAGACAGGACTATTGTAGCCAATAAGCCTGATATTGTGGTGATAGATCGACGAGAGCGCCGTGCAATGATTGTTGATATCGCTGTCCCTCATGACGAGAATCTCGTGAAAGTTAAACAAGATAAAAAAATCAAGTATCTTGACTTAGCACACGAGGTTGTCGACATGTGGGAGGTGGATTCTGCAATCATTGTACCGATAATTGTTACAGTAAATGGGCTAATAGCGAAGAGCCTCGACCAATACCTCAGGAGGCTTTCATTGCGCGGCTGGGTCAAGGGCTTGATTCAGAAGGCAGTACTCCTGGACACGGCACGCATTGTCAGGAGGTTCCTCTCTCTAGAGCCCTGACCAACGGCAGCTTGGACCCTGCTCCCGATGCCGATGGGTCACTATTTTTTATATTTTTAAATGTTTTTTTAAGTTTTTGTAAAAATATTTAAAAATATACTCAATATGTAAGTAAATAAATAAAAGAACAGGAAATTAATATCATTCATATAAACACATTATTGATATTCCCAACCATAAGGACAATTACTATACGTATAAAACATGCTTATTTGTAGTTTGGACTAGAGATTGAACACATCCATTATGTACCAAAATTCCTAAAGGAGATGTTTCATTTTCGGCCATCAGATGTACATTTATCAAAAAAGAGGAAAAAATACCACAAATTAGGGAAAAATATTCTCTGGTTAATTTGCGCCTGATTTGTTGTGTACAAAAAATAATAGTTTTTCAATTATTACCATGTTTTATTCAACATGGCGTCTCGTTTGCTTGCAGACTTCATTCGTTCTGAAATCATGTCTCATCAAATCAATGTTAAGTAGAAAATAATTAAAAAATATGTGTATTCTCCTAGTGTTAAAAATAAATTACTATTATTCTCTTGTAAATATTTTTGAGTAAACGTAATTAAGTGTGACCATTGCATCGTTACAAAAATCTTTAGTCTCCATTCTTGAAGTGTGTTTCTAAACGAATCCAAAATAACCACTTGCTAACTCTTAGGACAAACGTCAAACATTTTTAATTTTTATTTTGTACATAAAAACCATTTGATATTATGAAAAAATGTTACTTTATTCTATTCATGAGTAATTTACCCAGCTTCGCTAAACGGTACACGTTATGGCCGGAGCCCCATATAAAAATGAAACATCTCCTTTAACTTACGAATGTACATCATGGATGTGTTCATGCGATTTATTGCGCTTTTCTTTTGCGTTTCGTTGTTTCTTATAGCGAAATTGAAAGGACCGGGTATTTTATTGCGTTACAAAGAGTTGTCGTTATACGAAGAGTTAAAAAAACAGTATAATTTGAAGATACTAGGAAGTACAGTAATTAAACACGTAGTAACAGTAATTACAAAAAACAAATGTAAACAATTTTAAGAATTCCATGGTAAGTATTAAATATTTACGACCTTGTGTTTGGTTTGAAGGTCAGTAAAATTAATATGTATTGGGGTCTAAATCAAGATGTATTGTTTCGCTATTGAGAGTGGTTGCTACACTATAAAGAGTGTTTCAATACAAGGGTAACAATGTAAACCAAACAAACCTTAGCAATTTCGATGTTTTAAGGAGTTTTTCGTTAGATAGAAGTTTGCTACATAGAGTTTATAAAATAAAATGCAGAATTTTACCAAAAAAATTGTTTCACCACCGCGGATTCTAAAATTAATGTCAGAATAGCAATCGGCACCCCCAAAAACCTACTACACGATACCCATATCGAACCGTTGAGAAAATTTGAATCTGCTCTCTTTGATTTTAAAATGAATGTCAGATTTGCAATATGGGTGTCGTGTAATGGGTTTTGGGGGGTCAAAACCCATTACACGACACCCATATCGAACGTTTGAGAAGAAGTTGCATCTGCCATTTACGATTTTAAATTGAATGCCAGATTTGCAAGCGCCACCCCTAAAAGCTACGACACCCATATCGAACGTTAGAGAAAAAGAAATTAAAGGGTACTAATATTACAAAATATAAATACGTACATTTTATGATAACGGGTTTTTTTACAATATCTGTTCTAACGCTTTCCCATGTTTACTAAAACAAATGTTTCAGAAAAATGTCACAGTAGAATGGAAACAGAAAAAAAAAAAAACAACAAAAAGTAAAATTTTGGTATGCCTACTAAATATAAGTCATACAAAAAAAAAACACAAATATGACTTACCCTATTCAACTCTTTGCGGCAACGTATACGTACACAATAGATCACGAATTATCGTTACCGGCGCGTCGCTCCACGATGAGACGTGACCACTCTCCGAGCTTTTGTGGACGACTGGATTTTCGACCAGTGTACGTTGGGTATGACTCAAAACGGCGCGTGAATCAAAACAAAAAATAATAATAAAACAACTAAGTGACATTTAGAAAATGTAAAAACTATAAATTGTACTATGATAATTAGAGATTAACACTAGAAGTGCGGGCGTCCCAAATTTGACCCATTTCGATGTTCTTCCTGCTCTAATTAATATTTTATTACGCATATAATCGTAACTTTTTATGGCTTTTCATGAAATATGATGACTGTTATTATTTATTGTTTATAAGACACTTCAACCAAGTAATTGCAATATACATATTCTTTTTATCCAAATTTACCTCAGTCGGTATGTTCCGCGCTTCTAGAGTTAATATGAATTCAAGTTTGTGAAAAAAATTAACAGTTTACTATCATAATTCAACTAAACACGAGCATGCTATTTTAAGATTTTTGATCAACTGTACGAATTTTTGATTATTAAACTATACAATATTTTTAATTTTTGCCAACTATAATCGGTTAACACATTAATTTGTTTATTACATATTTTTTATGGTAATTATGGTAAAAGTATTGATTGTATCACTTTAATAGTGATGACTGTTTTGAATTATTTCGGTCTGCGCCCCCTTAATGATGGTGAAAACCACACATAAATCCAATGTGTACTTCAGAAGTACTAGTGCACTCACGGATAGACTCGAAAAGCGGGTTTGTTTCAAACAATTTTTTAATGTACATATTATTGTATACATGTACATTACAGGTCAATTCTCTACATAACTCTTGTTCTTCACAAGAATCAAAGATGATCTGACATAATTATATATATTCTTACTTTGAACTATTATTGATCCTTGAAGTCTTAGTTTGCTTGATAATTTGTACGGCCGATGCTTCGGATAAGTGTCGACCCGAGAGACTATCCTGGAGTCTCTCCAACCGAATGGTGCTGCGTCGCACCTTTGTCTTCTGGAATAATTGTGAACTGCGGCTTCGATTGCAGTCAATGGACGGACTACAATCCTACTCATCCAACAAAATCAAATGAAGATATCATCTGTGTTAGAACTAAAGCGCACGGGATCCACCCTGGTTGCAGGAAATTCGCATCATTCAAATAGGATCTTCAAACAACTACTCGTTTGCACTGCATCCGAATCCACTGCACATTGTTCCAGGGTCACCGATGCTATTTTGTGGCAGGTCACTGCTCGATCCTTAAATATGGATATTGTAAATGATATTGCCGTAGGTTCGTTGCTACTCCAGACCCCCCAACACACACACACCTACACGTACACTACACACATCCTCACAAAAACACACGCTGCTTCAAAGTCACATTACTAACGACACGCGGTGGGTAGAGTGGGTAGCCGGCACACTCGGCACTGACGGCACACTTGGGCTAACACACACGGCACTGCTTCCTAACGCCTGAACTCACTACTAACTGCGGCAGAGACGCGTGCGACTCTGTGCTAATGTTAAACTCTATTGTAACTTTTCTATCTTGACTGGCGTCTGATAATTATGTATATGGATAGGCAAGATGTGTATGCAGTTTTGGACACTATTAGAACCTTGAATAATTTTCTCTTGATTTTGAAGTCAAGTTAAATAAGCCAAGTTTTGAATCCTCAAAAAGTCATGATTTATTTCACATTAAAATTATGACTGTCCAGAGCTTAGTCTATTTCTGTGATGGCAATCAGACCACAATCATTAGTATCATCAACTCTCTCGAAGTACTGTAATTCAGCATTTTGTTTTTAAATTTTATTCTTCAAAGATATTAATTACGTGGGACTTTACTACTGTCGTGGTGAGTTGACGGATCTAGTGTGAAGGTCCTTTAAATCAGTAGAGACAACCCTAACTGTAAATAAGGTTCACTTGGACTGCTCCTTCATCTACTCCTACTTGTAAATATGCGAAGTTCAAGGAATGGTCGATCGGCGGCCACCTTCCTGACGGACGGCATATTACTCGTAGTAGTGTCTCTCTGGCTGCGGCGCAGCAGTGCGCGGTGGCCCGCCGCTGTCGGTGAAGGGGGGTTGAGTGAGTGGCGCGCGTGCTAACCCATACCCACGTCACAGTTCGTGCCCGATGACCTGAAAGACGACAAGTACTGGGCGCGCCGGCGGAAGAACAACATGGCGGCCAAGCGATCCCGCGACGCGCGCCGCATGAAGGAGAACCAGATCGCGATGCGGGCAGGGTACCTGGAGAAAGAGGTTAGTGCTCCTGTACATACTACCACGTCCCGCTAGACTAGTGAGACCTGTCGGTTGCCACCACCGCTGGATACAGCTGCAAGTTCACCTCGTACGACACTACAGCTACCGCCGACCTGACCGCTACCAGAACTCGATGACTGGCCGCAATCTACGACCGCTTCGTATTCCCATACTGTTTGATGTTAGGATGGAACTGAAAACCGAAATTTTTCATCTGGCATATTTATTTAGTGAATTATTGTATTTTGGTGTAAAAAAATGTTGTTTGATTGTTTTAGAACATGGGCTTGAGGCAAGAAGTGGAGCTACTTAAGAAGGAAAACCACATCCTGCGAGAGAAGCTCTCGAAATACGCGGATGTATAGGCGGCCCGCGCCCCCCACCACCCGCATAGCACAAACACGCCACACGACATGTAAGTACCCTCTATTGCTTACTGCCAGATCAACACTCTCACAGCAGACAAGGCAACTCGGCAACGGATTGAAGAACAGCATGGAATAAAATCACTCGTCAGTCGCATGTCACCTATTCAGCTTCATTCAGCGTACCGTAGTACCGACCCGTCTAATCGCCCTCTGTTTACACGGTTCGATATCCGATTCTGGACTCGCGACACGATAACACCCACACGACAAGTGGCAGCCTATAAAAACAAAAGAACTGTTCCGAAGGAATCCTTATAAGAGGTAAGAACCTAAGGTATATAAGTGGAACTTCGCCATGATGCTTTTTTTTTGTGGTTTGGAACTCATCAAATGACGTCTCCCGCTCTTGGGCGGAGCGGGAGGGCGTGTCAGATTTTTACTGACTAAAACCCATCCGTGGTCCTCCAATTTTCCAACCAAAATTTCCAGCCAAAACCACCAAAACTTCCAACCAAAACTTCAAAACCTCCAAAATTTCCAACAGCCCACCATGCTTACCTACACTGCTGACAATACTAACAAGAGACGGAATGATATAGTATGTATAACAAATGAGACCTCCAAACATGTCTTTGTAGAAAGATTCTATACATTTTTAGGCCCATTTCTGTACAATAGATTAAATAGAAAACTAAGTATCTATAAATTAAACTACTATAGCTGTAAAAAAAATATACTTCAATATTTACTAACCATAGATTATGCACAGACAGAAGATTTACTAGTTGTCTGCAAATAAAACCGCTAACTCGCTATTTTACTTTTGTTACCTAAGTTTTAATTTTAGTTATTACTACACCTTGTTAATTTATTACATTATAAGAATTTTTGCATTTGTAGCCTGAAACACAGGTTCTACCTAGTTCAGGCAAATTAGCAAATCTGCTCTATTTTAATTGTTTAACGTATTTATTGTAAATGTGACCCTTTTTATTAATAAACAATTTATTTATTTAATAAACAAACAAAAGATACAGGAAAAAAAAAAAAAAAAAAAAAATTGCCCATGGGCCAGGGCCACGGTATCTCTTTCGAACAAATTTCGCGACCTTGGCAGTTGCCATGATGCTGCCGTGAAATTATTCACTTACGTGACATAGGACTTCAGTAGTCCATGGTGTATTCAGTTTGTCTGTAGTATCAACAGAGGAGTGTAGTATAGTCGAGTAGTTGTATTCTTTTTTATTGTGTCTTCTTAAACTAATGTGATTGGCCTTGGCCGTTGAATGTCAAATAAACAATGTGTGAGTGTGAGTGATGCTCGACGTGTGGTGTTGTTGCAGGTCGCGGGCGCTCGTCAGCGCACGCACTCTCGCGCGGCCGGGCCCCCGCCCCCGCGCGCCCCCCGCCTGCTGCTCGTTCCGTTGCCGGGCCGCTCCGGCTGGGCCGCGAGCTCATCGAATGCTGCGGGATCGCCGCGACTCCTCCTTCCACCAGCTGTCGTCCATGTTGACACGTTAAGAACGATCGTGTTGCTATTCGATGATCTCGTCGGTCAATACTGTAACTTGTTCGACTAGTAGGTTTAATTGATACTGCAGTTACCGTAAGTTTATCTACTTAGTATAATAGGAAAATCTTAACCAAAGTTCCGTTCGAGCTCTGATCTATCGTCGTCTCTAATTCCTTCTCTCGGACTGAGTCCGACACTCAACAGGGTTAGTCAACGACGTACGGACCAAATTTATGGAAAATTGTTATTTTGGACGGTGTTTGTGAGCCGTCCCGCGCGTGCGCCGGGCTGCCCGCGGCGCGTCCCACGAGTGCGGACTATTGTAATAAGTTAATGTTGTTGAATATTTATGTATACCGGCCACGGCGGCGGTCGCGTGTTTGCTCAAGTGGCTCGCGTACGCATACGCAAGTGTAGTGGCTGCGTCTGTATATAGGTAGTTTTAATAAGGCCCCGAGCCGGCCCCGGGCACTCGAACCTACTCGAAATCTGTATTATAAACGTTGCTGTTGTAAACTTTGACCTCGTCCGTCCCTCGTCTCCAAGATGTCCACCCGCGCCGTGTCCGGGGCCCGCGGCCGCCCGCGCCCCGCCGCCGGGCCGCTCAGCTCAGCCGCCGCCGGGGCCCGGGCCGCTCGCGCTCGCCGGTCTCTCACTCTAGCTCGCTTCGTAGGACTGCTACAGATGAGATTAGCTCCTGCCGGCACGCGGTGCCCAAGTACCCTCTGTCGATCCAGTAGTGAGCGAACACTAGTTTCGTTTGAAATTTACTTAGTGGATAGTTTAAGTAGTATGTAGTTTCCGTAGCGTAGTTGTCATTAGTCTATTTTTGTTATGGCTGTAGATGTTAATGTTTTTGAAAGTTTATATAATTTTTTTAGTTCTAAAGAGACTCGCATTAATGTATCGATTGGGTAGAACCCACGGACAAATTGTATGAGCGTGCCGGCGGGCTCGGGCGGCGACGCGCCCCGCGGCGCCGCTCGCTGGGCGAGTCGCCGCCCGCGGCCGCGCACGCCTCGCGCGCCGCCGCGACACCCGCACTGATGACGTCACCAGACGTTCCCGCACTCTATTTGACTCGTGCTAATGTTATAATATATTTTTGTAGGTTTTTGTCGTTGATAAAATATAAGTCAATTGATGTTTAAATGATGAATTGAAAAAAATAATGTTTATAAACTAAGACTAAGAAGTTGTTGCATTTGAAAGTATTTTATGGATACAAAGCGAGAACAATAAAATGTTTTTTCTATAAAAGTTTACATGTGAGGGTCTATACATAGGTGTGACGGTTGAACTTTGAAATGCACTGTTTCATATCAAACGATATTATTGTAATAAAGTTAATATATTACTTATAACGCCGCGCCGCGCGGCATTTGATATTCCATCTTGTTTGTTAAAAAATATACATTGAATTATGAATTATGCCATATTGTGATGTAACCTTTGTGGAATTTTACATACATCAAATATATGTACCTACTCGTTTCTCTGAAAAATTCTAACATGGATATTGTAATGTAATAATATTAAGGTATCGTGATAAGATGGAGTCGTACGTAAGAACGTTGTATGGTGAGGTACCTCTGTGAGCGGCGGCCCCCGACCGCCGCGCCGCCTTGTGCTTCCTTTATTTATTATTTGTTAACGCGCCCTCGCTCGCCTCGAGAGGCTCCTTGTTCTGAACTTGTTTACATTGCAACAACATAAAACCATATTGTTTTACATGTACGAGTAGTACCTATTTTGTTTGAATTTAATTTATATATGGTTCTATGGATTGAAAATAAACGTTAATTGTTGTATTTATATTTAGTTTGATTTATGGTGCGTGTGAGTGGCGCGCAGTGGCGTGCGAGTCGCGTGCAGTGGCGCGCAGTGGCACGCTGTAGTCAACTGCTCACGGCCTCTAGAGATCTTAATAAACCGCTGTTACGTTGTCTCCATCGGTGTTTTATGTACCTAAATAAATCGTCGATAAATTACCTTGCACACATCACGAGTTTTCATTATCCTCTCCTATGTAGGTATTCGGTGTAAAACAAGCTTGCCTCACAGTGGACACTCACTGCACTCTGCTCTACCTCATCGTGGGCACTCACTGCACTTTGCTAAACCTCTTACTTGTACATGATGACGTTCTGCTTACAATCTTACATTTTCCCACGTGTTTCCCATTTACCCATTGCATCCTCACGAACTGGAATCAAACACAAGAACCTATCAGCTGCGACAGGAATCCAACAGGAAAGGGTAACCGAAGCGAAGCTACGTTCCACCGTGACGCGTGCGGCAGATCATAAAGACGGGGATTTAAGTCAGAGACAGCTTCACTTTGCAGCGGCGCCGAGCCGAAGTATCGGTGACCGTCAGGATGGCTGGACCAAACTAGATATGTACATGAGAATACTTGCCCTAAAATGAAATACTTGCTTACCTTTGTGGTAAGAAATATATCAAAGAAATAAAGTGGTCAGCCATTCTGACGTCAGGTTGGCTGCCCACATCCAAGTTCTCATAGTTTTTGCGTTGTATTAACCGCGTTGTTAATGTGAATATTCACTACCTATTTGCTACCTTAACTTGTATTTTTAACACAACTTTAAGAACCTCCTATATAAGTTACTAGCTTTTGTCAGCGGCTTCGCCCGCGTGGAGGTCGGAAAATATCCCGCGGAAACATACTATTGGGATAGATCCTGCACTACCCGACCGCTACCAACCGGGACGGCGGCCGCCGGCCGGACGCGGGACGGTCCGCTAGCCGCTCTGCGGCTATTTTATTATAATCTCTGATATCTTCTAAAATATTCATTTTATTGATATGCTGTAAAATGATGAAATGCACAACGTATCTAATTTATTTAATTGGATAAGGATTAATGCTGTATTGCTTAAAAACGCTTCGTAAATAACCAATTATTCCTCGTAAAAACTAAAGGATAAAAAATGGTTATTGTGGGTTATCCCTAAGAGATAGACATATACCATCGCGGACTTTTTTGTAGACCTTTTTAACGTGTACAATACTGAAGTACATTATTTTGATCTATTTCGTGGGGTTCAGCCAGCGTTCGCAATGTAAGCGCAAAAAAATGAGTTTATTTATGGCATCACATTAGAAACCCCTAAAATTATCAGCGTTTCTTTACTATATTATGCATGTTATATACATATAAACTTTCCTCTTGAATCACTCTATCTATTAAAAAAACCCGCATCAAAATCCGTTGCGTAGTTTTAAAGATTTAAGCATACATAGGGACAGACAGACAGTGGGAAGTGACTTTATAATATGTAATGAACTAATGATGTAACACATGAACTTTTATGTTACGATAACACTGATGTAACACAAAAGTAACCCAATTGTTTTGTAAAGCTTGTTTAATATGGTACCTACAAAGGAAATAAAATAGATGAAATGAAATAATGGGGAGTAAAACACAATTTAAGCAAATACTAGTTTTATTTGATTCAACAACAAGTTAGCCTTATTTTATTGGAACACTTTAGTTTCGTAAGTGACTCTATTTAAAATTAGAAACTAACAACTGGATTTAGTTCCAATACTTTTTTTTTTTGGATGGGAAATCATTAAATGACTTCTCCCGCTATGGGCGGAGCGGGAGGGCGTGTCAGACTTCTACTGACTAAAACCCACCCGTGTTCCTTCAGTTGCCCATGTGCCAGGGTCACGGTATCTCTATTCCAATACGTAACAGGAGCAGGAGTTAGACCATGAACTCCAGTTACAAATAATTTGCAACTTGAATAAAAAAATAGGTAAACATTCTAAATAAACAAAACGTAAAAAATAAAAATTACCAATATTAAAACAATTTCAAAATTCACCAAGATAAGATGAATAATTTTGCAAGTTTGACAATATTTTCTTTACAAAAAAAAAAAACACTACAAAGTCAAAAATAACTTTAATTTCGGAATTCGGTGTTCTAGGATCTAAGGAATTAAGGTTTTTTTGCCACCGACTTCCGAAATTAAAGTTATTTTTGACTTTGTAGTGTTTTTTTAAGGAAGTCGGTTATTATTTTTTGTAAAAAGTTTTTATTTTTAACTTTTTAGTTATGGTAGATACCCCGCACTAATCTAATCGCGTTATTCGTTAATTTGTCGCGCAAAGTTTTCACATGGACTCCATTGTCCGAATGGAACTAAATTAAAATGGGACCATTCGGAAAGCACCAGATTTCAAATAATAAAAAAAACATCAATATTGGTTCACCCAGTCAGTTATGAGGTAAAAAAACATAAAAAAATATTAAAAAAATACAGAAGAATTGGTAACCTCTTCCTTTTTTTGAAGGCGGTTAAAAAGCTGTCAAACCACCAAAATTATTCCTCAGTTATAAGTTATCTTTGAACAATCAGCTTAAGGCTGAGCAGCAGGCAATCGTGTTATGGGATTTCGATAAGTTTATATAGTAAACTTAAAGTAATTGCCACGAAAAAATACATCTGGCTAGCTCAAGAGTGTGGAATATCGATGCGAATACAAAGACAGTTTATGCGAGACTGGTTTATTGTTCGTGTAACCACATCACAATATATTACATTTCCTCCCTCACAAGAAACAAATATGTACTTAATTTAGCTTAAAACGAAATTTTAATTTTTAAACTTAACCAAACTAAAAATAAACATGTAATTAAGTTAGTGTAACAGATCATAACTTCAACATGTGTCGTCATATATCTGCCTACCTCTTACTTTTTAGAAGTATGATTTTTTGCTAGTTCTGAGTACATTCCAGTCTTAACCTACCTACAAATTAATATTAGCATTATCCTTCTAATAGGATCGTTATGACTTTATGGAGATGGATTACTAATTTAAAAAATACAAATAATACTCAATGGCACAGTGCTTACAAGTAATTACTTGTTACAAACTACTTACAACTAAATTACCAACACAGCTTTTATACCCCATACTTAGGATTAGACGTCTTTATGACATGGATTAGTCAATATTGATAACGTTTCTGTTTCTAGGTCTATTGTTGATCCAATCCTCGGAAGTGGACGGTTCAACCACGCAATCGCTTTGAGTCTCATGAGTGACGGGTGAGTCACGTGGGGTCTGGAGTGATGACGTAATCGGTGTATTAAGTGCAGAAACCCATGTTTCTTTTTCAGTGTTTACTGTTTGATTTGCAGTGTCTGTGATAATAGGATTAGAGTACCGTGTGTGTCTTCGTAATGGCATAATTTGATCAATATGTTTTCGGTGTATATGTTCTCCCTGGTCTGATTTTACCTTATATGTAACTGCTCCAGTACGGTCAGTGACCTCTCCTTCCATCCACTTGGGATTGTTTCTCGAGTAGTTTCGAAACAGCACTCGGTCACCAAGTTGGACCTCTCTGTTTGTACCTTGAGCTTGCTCAACCTGCTTGGTCTGCGCCGCCTCGACAGCATCCGCAGTGTAGCTGCGCAGCAAGTCCAAGCGCATGCGCAGCCTCCGTCCCAGCAGCGCCACTGCTGGCTCGCGCTGTGTGCTTGAGTGTGTACTGTTTCTATACACTAATAGAAAATTGTTTATTGCGTGCTCGATATTCTCACCTTCAGAAGCCGCTTTTTTAATTACTTTCTTTACAGTTTTGACGGCGTTCTCAGCGGCGCCGTTGTTCGATGGATGGTAAGGGGCTATTAAAATGTGTTTGATTCCGTTGCGAGTTAAAAATAGCTCAAATTCCTCTGATGGAAATGGCGGACCCCCGTCACTCACCAAACACTTTGGCAGCCCAAATCGGCTGAAGCATTCTCTTAATCTGTTTGATACTAACTTAGCTGATGTACCAGTCCCCATCAGAAATACTTCGATCCACTTAGAGTGCGAGTCGAGTATCAAAAAGTAATATTTACCTTGGTATTGTAGAAAATCTACGTGAAGTCTCGTCCAGGGCTCCGTTGGCCATACATACGGTACAGGAGTATGTCGCGGTGGCGCGTCCAGCTGCGCCCGGCAGGCGGCGCAGGAGGCGGTGCGCGCCTCGATGTCGGCGGCCAGGCGCGGCCACCACACGTAGCCGCGCGCGATGTTCTTCATGCGCACGACGCACACATGCCCCGTGTGCACTTCCTCCAGGATCTACGCCCGCAGCTGCTCCGGCACCACTATCCTGTATCCCCAAACTATACACCCGTGATCTATATGCAGATTTTCACGCCGATGGAAATATGCCTTCTCATCTTCAGTATCCCCTATGAGAGGCCATCCACTCATAATGTAAACGTACACTTTACATAAAATTTATCTGTTTTAGTCGCCTGTGCAACGTCTTTGTGACTAAGAGGGAAACTGTCCTCAACAAAATGTAGATATGCCGCGTCGTCTTGATCCTCCACCTTGGTTTTCGCTAAAGGTAGTCGTGATAGCCCATCTGCACTGCTATTCATTTGTGAATTCACAAACACGATGTTAAAATCATAAGCCGCCAGGCGCACAGCATATCTCTGTAGGCGACTGGCTGCAGTTTGCGGTATACCCTTTTTAGGCCCGAAAATATAGCTTAAAGCTTTATGATCGCTCCGTAACGTGAAATGCCTACCAAAGAGATAATGATGGTGCCTCGTAACTCCGTACACAATGGCCAGCGCTTCCTTATCCACCTGGCTGTAGCGACGCTCGGCGTCGTTGAGCGTGCGCGAGGCGCAGCACACGAGGCGCTGGCCGCCGTCGGGGTGGCGCTGCGCCAGCACGGCGCCCAAGCCGTACGCGCTGCTGTCCACGGCCAGCACCAGCGGCAGCGCCGGCGAGTAGTGAGCCAGTACCGGGTCGCTCGTCAATCTTACCTTGATCTCCTCAAAAACGGCATTACAGCTCTTCGACCACGCCCATTATACTCCCTTTTTTAAAAGAGCATGAAGCGGATGTAAAATCATACTTAGATTGGGTATGAAACGTGCATAGTAATTTATGAAACCCAATAAAGCTCTTAACTGCGACACATTTTCGGGGATAGGCATTTTCGTTATAGCATTGACCTTCGAAGTATCGGTATTAAGACCGTGTTTGTTAATTCTATATCCCAGGTAACAAACCTCATCTTTTAAAAACTCACAGTTAGAAAACTTTATCGTTAAACCGGCATCTCTTAGTCTAGTGAACACCGCCCTTAAGTTTTCCAAATGATGAGATTTATTCCTGCCACTCACACAAATGTCATCAATAAAGGCTACCACATATTCTACCATTTAACGTATCGAAAACAATTTTTTGAAACTTTTCAGGTAGACACTTAAGTCCGAAAGGCGCCCTGCGATATACAAACGTCCCTACACGTGTTGTAATCGCTGTAAGCGGTTGAGAATTGTCAGATAATTCAAGTTGCATAAATGCATTTTTAAAATCTAATTTAGTATATTGCTCCCCACCACTTAGCGTTGCAAATAGCTCTTCTATTTTCGGCAATGGGAAATGAAAATCTTTTAATACTTTATTTACACAAACGAATAGATCCGTCCGGCTTAATAATTGGCACTATAGGAGTTCCGTAATCGGATCTATCTACTTTATAAATTATACCTTCGTCTTGTAAGCTGTGCGGAAATTAGCGGGATTTTTAATAAAATGCAGCGGGAACAAGTTACGTGTTTGAGAGTTTATTAACGAGTGTCAGAACGAAGACAATTTTGAACATACTTAACAAAAAGTGATAATTAGCACGGACTGTAGACTTATAGCTATTATTATTTATTTTATTTATTTTATTTTATCCTTTATTTCAGGCAACTAAAGGCCCATAAAACACAATACACATATAAATATAAAACAATAATAAACTAATACATATTTTAAACAATATACTTAAAAACTACTGCACACGAAGTGACGGCGTCGTGTTACGCTGCGAGGTGTCGCGTAGCCGGCCTCGGAATCGCCGATACAGCACACCTTTCGGCCAAAACTCTTCCTTGAGAAAGGAAATAAGGATAATTGCGTAGGCGCTCCAACATGCCCCCGGGCGTTGAAAGTCTTTCTTTCAACCAGACTCCGATTCTGAAGTTACGGGTAGTGGGCATATCCTGTTGAAGGCCCTCCTGATGACTCCAGTTGAGGTCTGAATATCCGCTACACGGACTATTCCGTCAGAACCTGGGTGGATAGCGACAATTCTTCCTAGTCTCCACTTCAGAGGTGGGAGATTGTCCTCTCTGATGACCACCAGGGAATCCTTCTTCAAGGCATCCTGACTTGAACGCCACTTAGTCCGTTGCTGCAACTCTGCAACATACTCCTTACTCCATCTAGTCCAGAAGTGCTGGCGCAGCTGCTCAATGCGTTGCTAACGACTGAGATGGGTTGTGGATTGATCTGCATAACTTTTCTGTGGCAACGAAGTGAGTGGCCGGCCGACGAGAAAATGACCTGGCGTCAGTGGAGTGCAATCGGCAGGGTCTGATGACAGCGGCGTTAGTGGGCGTGAATTTAATATTGCCTCAATTTGGGCTAATGTGGTGTTAAGCTCCTCGAAGGTTAACTTACAATGTCCCAACACTCGCTGTAAGTGATATTTTGCCGATTTGACACCCGCCTCCCAGAGACCGCCGAAATGTGGAGTGTACGCGGGAATAAAGTGGAAGTTAATACCATCATTTGCAATACTTCCGCTCAAAGACTCGGAATTAGTTTTTAAGAACTTTGATAGCTCGTTATACGCACCAACAAATGAAGTACCGTTATCGGAATATATGTGGACGGGTTTGCCCCTTCGCGAAATAAACCTATATAACGCTAATAAATAATTATGACTAGTCAAGTCACCCACCAGTTCCAAATGCACAGCCTTTGTGGTGAAACCGATAAAAATTGCAATGTACACCTTGACGAGTCTACATCCACGACCTTGACGACTAGCACTCATAATAGGGCCTGCGTAACCAACGCCAGTGCTTTCGAACGGATACCCTCCTGGAAGAAGGCGCTGTCGCGGCAGGTTGCCCATTAATGGAGTAACCACCTTACCCTGCATACGTCGGCATAGAACGCATCTATGATAGCAGGCTTGAGCTAAATTTCTAAATCCTATAGGCCAATAAGATTCTCTAATCGATGCTAACAATAGCTGAGGGCCTGCGTGCATTAACCTTTTGTGTTCAAAATCAAATAATAATTTAGTGAAATTATGAGTGGACTGTAAAATTATAGGGTGCCGTTTATTATAATTAAAATCAGAATTATCGAGACGTCCTCCGACACGCATTAGATTGTTGTCATCTAAATATACATTAAATTTTAATAGGACGCTCTTTTTTGGTAAACTTTGTTTATTTAAAAGTAATTTATGTTCAGGAAACGATTCTTGTTGACTTTGATAAATTAAAATATTTAACGCATTTCTCAATTCTTCATCAGATAAAAATTTACTATCGGGCGATTGGCCTTTACATAAGTTGATGAATCGCAACACATAAGCCATGGAACGTAAAAGTCTTAAATATTTTGGAAAACGTTTAAAGTCTATAACTAACGCCTTATCGTTAGTATCAAGAACCACACTTAATGATACATCAGGTCGAGTTTCAGGGAGTGAGCCTAATTCTAAACATTTAAATTGTGAAGGCCAACTACGTGAGTCTTGTTGGAGAAAGTCAGGACCAGACCACCACATGTCCAAACCCTGCAGATGACCAATATCCACGCCACGAGATATTAGGTCTGCTGGGTTCTTATCAGTTGGGACGTGCCTCCAGGTACAGTGAGCTGCCTGATCTAAAATTTCAGCCACGCGATTGCGTACAAATGGCTGAAGCTTTGAAGGTAATATCTGTAGCCATCCCAGCACGAGTGTCGAGTCAGTCCAACAAAAGACGCGAGAGAATTTAAGGCGAAGGGAGTTCAACACCTTCTCAAATAGACGAGCTCCCACAACCGCGCCACACAACTCCAACCTGGGAATTGTGGTAGGTTTGATTGGCGCCACTCGACTTTTAGACATAAGTAACCGAACAATGCATTCACCTTTATCATTAATACTACGGACATAAACGCACGCACCGTATGCGCGCTCAGATGCGTCCGTAAATATATGGAGTTCCAACTCCCGGTATGAGTGACACACCACCATTCGAGGAATACGAATTTCATTTAAAAGAGGCAGAGCTTTAATAATATTTTGCCATTGTAAATAAATTTCATTAGGCAATGGCTCAACCCATGACAATTTATCTAACCACAGTTTCTGTAGTAACATTTTCAAAGTGATTACAAATGGAGACAAAAGCCCCAACGGATCGAATATCCTTGCAATCACAGAAAGTAAATCGCGTTTAGTATTACTATTACAGGATATAGTTGAGCCTATTGGAAAGACGAGTTCATCTGAATTTGCATACCATCCTAGTCCAAGCGGCTTGTCAGGTTCACTAGAACCTATATTTAAATCAAGCGAGGAATTAGCAACTTCAGATAATAATTGAGGCTCGTTCGACTTCCACTTACGCAATGGCATGCAAGCCGATTCAAGCACATTAGTGACTTCCTGACGAATGAATTTGACTTCATCTAAATCATCACCACCGCATAGTAGGTCATCAGCATAAAAATCATGTTTAATGGTGTCAGCTACCTTCGGATTTTTGCAATCAAGTCCTAATTGATGAAGGCACCGAAAAGCTAAAAAAGGCGCACTCGCCGTGCCATAGGTAACTTAACGGGGTCGGACACCTTACCACGCCACAATATTTGTTGTAAATATCTGTCAGACGGATGGATGACTATTTGTCTATACATCTTCTCGACGTCCGCTGACAAAACATACCTGTGCTGTCTAAAACGGAGAACAATTGATAACAGATCATCCTGAATGGTAGGGCCGACCATCTGTAAATCGTTGAACGAAACGCCAGATGAAGATGAACAACTTGCGTTGAACACCACTCGAAGTTTCGTAGTGCTGCTACTGTCACGTAATACGCCGTGATGCGGGATAAAATAACCAGACGAGTTCGAATCGACTGGTTTACATTCAGTCATATGGCCTAGTGACTCATACTCAGACATGAAATCGTAATACATTTTACTAAAATCAGATTTAGGTTTTAATCTGCGTTCTAAAGAATGTAAACAATGGGCAGCTTTATTGATAGAATCTCCCAAAACAGAAGGATTTTGTTTGAGGGGAATACGAACACAGAAACGACCGTCGGCCAATCGTGTCGTATTTTTTACAAAATGCTCCTCACACAATTTCTCTTCTGGAGAATAATGTGGAGACTTATTATTTATCTCCTCAAGCTGCCAGAAGCGAGTTAAATCATTTCGAATTTTATCGAAACCATCGTCAGAAGAACAATGATTAATTTGAGTAAAGTTGCACCTTATGTTACTAGACAACAATGCAACGTAATTACGACTAATAGGGCCGGTGACAATCCAGCCTAATCTGGTTTCACACAAAATTGGCTTATCATTACCTAACTTTATTCTTTGTGAACCTAACAAGTCCCAGAAGACATCAGCACCGATTAAAATATCGACATCAGCGGGCTTGTAAAAAGTGGGGTCTGCTAGACAGATATCAGACGGAAGGTTCAGTGAAGATATATTTATCTCACGACGTGGCACATCACTAGTTATTGATGGTAAAACGAAACAATAAAGTTCAATACTAAAACTATTGTGTAATGACGTCACGTTAATGCGACACGTTTTACCTACGTGAGAAGTCACGTTATTAATGCCAAATATCGACCTATCCACCTGCCTAGTCTCTAAATTTAACTGTTGACATAGTCTTTCCGTCACAAAGCACGATGTACTACCACTGTCAAGAACTGCACGAACAACATGCTCCCGACCATTACGATCATGTAATTTAATTAACGCGGTTGACAATAACACATCAAAACTCACACCTCTGTGTCCAGATGTGACGTTAGCCGACAACGCAACATTATTTGTCTCAGTCACAGACGACGCCGAAGACGACTGTGGCGACAAGTTATCAGATGAGATATTATTTACATTGTTATTATTATGTGCAGTAGGTTTAAAATCAGCGACATGTATCAGTGTATTATGCCTGCGTTTACAAAGCTTACAACCTGGCCGTTTACAATGGTTCGCGAAATGACCCGAACGAAAGCAGTTATAACAAACCTTCAAACTTGGCAGTATTTTAACACGAGCTTCGTTACTTAGTGCGAGAAACTGCGCACACTCACCTAAATTATGGTCACCTTTGCATTTGGGACAGAGTTTTGTACATGATTCTGAATTAGAATTACCACCGCTTTGAACGGTAACCATAGCCTTCAGCTTAGCCCCTGATTTATTATTAGGTTGTGGCTGATTATTACGAGACAACTCTAAAGTTTCAACTAGCTCGGCGCGCTCCCGTATGAATTTAAGGAATGCATCGAAGGTAATCTTGATATCTTTATCTACACGACCTTTGCACTCCTCCCACACACGGAACGTTCTGCTGTCTAACTTGCGAGTGAAAATGTAAATTAAAAGCGTATCCCAATACTTAATGGGCTCACCTAAGGTGTCTAATGCTCGTAAGTGTTTGTTTATTTGATCAACTAAATTCTTTAAAGTGACAGAGGATTCCTTTGTAATGGTATCCATGTTAAAAATGGCTGACACATGATTGTGGATTAGTAATCTCTTATTATCAAACCGTTCACATAGTACGTTCCATGCCACAGAGTAATTGTTAGCAGAAAACTCGATCGACTGAATCACCACGGCAGCGGCGCCCTCCAGAGACGTTCGTAGGTAGTGGAATTTATTGATTTCGTCTATAGCATCATTGCAATGAATGAGACTCGTAAAGGTGTCATGAAACTCCAACCAGTTATTGTAAGATCCACTAAACTTTGGTAACTGAATTGTGGGTAACTAAACTGGCTTATAACTACTACCACAAATACTTTTATTGCTACAAACAGATTCATTATCTTTATTATTATTAAAACCATTTATAAATTCCTGAGCCTTAGAAAGTGCTTTAAAATACAGCGACTCA
This sequence comes from Aporophyla nigra, assembly GCA_947507805.1. Lineage (NCBI taxonomy): Eukaryota > Metazoa > Arthropoda > Insecta > Lepidoptera > Noctuidae > Aporophyla > Aporophyla nigra. The sequence goes on along the minus strand of OX382291.1, from coordinate 731,881 downwards.
AAATCTGAACGCTCAGAAAACTGTGCCTTGATATCATCCACAATACATTCCATACGCAACTGTACCTCATCATATTGTTGGTATAACGATTCCATCTTGCCTACGCGCAGCTTTAGTTCCGTTATGTTGGCGCTAGACAATGTTTTTAAATCCAGTGCGTCTAGATAATTAATAAAGGCTGTTAATCGGCCTTTGAAGCTACCTCGCTTCTTTATTAACTCCTTTTCCTCGGCCATTCTGGGATTCGGGTGTAAATCTGGAATTTATACAATATATGTGTAAACAAACAATAAGAACTAAGTATCTACGTAGGTACCTACTGTCTATTAATATTTACTGATCTACGAATGATAACTATACCTACTGACTTGAATGATTCAATGACTAATAACCACTGACAATAACTAATTACCTACCTAAAATTTAACAGTTATATAATAATATAACTCAAATGACTGAACTATAAACATAAACTTTAATTAAGTTCAACACAATAACTTAATAACACGGTAATTAACTTTAATTACGGTACACAATAATTATCAATATCTAACACTCTTAAAATTATGTTGTTACTAAATCGAAATACCTACCTATGCATAAAAATGAATCCTTAAAGTGACCTTTGGCAAAACAATTAAACTAAAATAATGTAATAATGTAATCGGCTCGTTAGATTTGTCTTGACAACTAAAAACGTGTAAAAAGCACTGCCGTAATTTGATAACTTAAGGCTTAAAACAAAAAGGCACCTAATTAATTTATATATAAATAAAAACAATAAAGAACAGTGAACCCAGTGCATGTTTTAGTTTTCCATAATGTTACTTCTGTTTTGCGTAAAAAATTCGCAAACTTTCTCAATTTTCACGCCTGAAATCTCCATTCAATTTACTATGGCGACATGTATTACTTTATATAATATGGCATTGGCAGTGTTCGAACCGCGGAGCTCAGTCGACCGAGCGTCTTCAAGGTGGGAGCACGTCGCTCCACGTCGCTCTTAGTAAAAAAAATACGCGGCAAATAGTGGCCTGTGCGTACACGAGATCCCCCGCACAGTAGTCGGACTCTCGCAGTCAGAACAATAATAACACAAGGGAACAAAGGTTTGACAACCAGAACAGTAATCATATATTTTTGTTGCACTACCTTCATCATTCACCCATCAAGTCATCAAAGTGGTGTGACAGGTCTCATATAAGTTTTATTCAAAGTTTCATATTTTGCTAGCATTAGCCACCTGTACACAAATTCTCACAATATATTATTCACAATATTTCGAGTTAACAAGTTTTTCTTTTGTTATTACATAAATTTAAGTTAGTTAAGACGTTTTGTACATAAAAATATGGCTAGTCATCAAAGAAGATCTTGTAGAAATCCACCAAATAAATTTTGCTACGTGTGCGGATATCATGTAGTTAAAAATCTAAAAAAAATAATACTGAAGAGATAAAAGCAGCTTACTGCTCCTATTTTGGATTTACGATTGGAGACATTGAGAAGTCGCGGACACCTCAAATGTGTTGTATTTCTTGTTACATGAGACTTTTGAAGTAGATGAAAGGTAAACAAAAGAAAATGCCTTTTGCAGTTCCTATGCTGTGGCGAGAGCCTTCAAATCATGTAAATTATTGCTATTTTTGTACGGTAAATGTCTCCGGATACTCGAAGAAGGATAAATATAAAATAAAATATCCAAACTTGTCATTCAGACTATCAACTTTTAGTGCATGAACTGCTTCAGTCGTACCAAAACGTAGGATGCAGAATGTCTCTCAAAATCCATTTCCTACACTCTCATTTAGATGTTTTTCTTGATAATGTTGGCGCAGTGAGTGATGAACAAGGAGAAAGGTTTCATCAGGATGTACGAACAATAGAAATAAGATATCAAGGACGATGGGATCCAGCTATAATGGCAGATTTTTGTTGATTCCACAAAAAAGAAGATTCAACATCACACAAAAGGCAAAAGAAGAGTCATTAACCAAATAAAACCGGTATCTTCAAGATTCAAATACTCTTTAATAGTGGACAATTTGAAATTAATGCCATTAAGTTAAAATTCGTTATGCTTAAAATTTGAACGATTTTTTTATTTTATTTTCTCATTTTTCCAAGTATCGCCGTATCTATAAATTTAGACCTGATACAATAAATTCACTTTCAGTTTCTAGTTATGTCAGGCAATTGTAATCCGAAAGAAGTAAAATTTTGACAGTTGTATAAAAAAGTTTGAAACTTGTTCCCTTGTGTAATTTTTACAAGTACTAAAATTTAAGATTTTTACGCTCGTTTCTTTCTGCACGTTTTTGTATATTATTGTCATTTCTTATTTGTTTGTTATTATTTTTACGTCTTTCCGGTTCATAATTGTAATCTTATTTTCAAGTACTTGGTGTGACATAATTATTTCTAACTACATAATTGTTCTCTTTACACAACATAGCCCCGTCGTGGTTGGGCTTGTAAGATTTGTCTCGACAAGTACTATAGATCTAGATGGTGTCCAGGGTCTGATGATGACGTCGGAAGGTGGCCATAGAAACTTTTTAAGTATACAACATAACCTCGTCGTGTTTGAGCTCGTTAGATTTGTATTGACGAGTACTATAGAACTAGAATAATGTCCAGGGTCTGATGATGAACCCGACCGGTGGCCATAAGAACTTTTTAAGTATACAACATAACCTCGTCGTGTTTGGGCTCGTTAGATTTGTCTTGACAAGTACTACAGATCTAGATGGTGTCCAGGGTCTGATGATGAAGTTTAATTTCACCATAATCTATCGCCTAATCAAGCCTTCGGGACCCGGTGGGATGTGGAAGTAGTAAGGGGGGGACACCATGGGACACCTCAAGGACCTAGGCGTCGTTGACCTTAAGGTAAAGGTCAAAATTTCGAAAGTCAAGATTCGCCATTTCCCAAGGTAACTGACCTCGACCTCATGGTCATTGACCTTGAGGCCAAAGTCAAAATTCTGAAAGTCAATTTTCGCGATTCTCAAGAACAGTAACAGGTAAAAATTCGTGGAAAGTGACCTTAAGGTCAGAATACCTTAGGATCAATGTCGAATTTGAGGACAAGCTCATGTGATTTCGGAGGTCATGTTGACGGAGCCCCGCTCCGCGGGGCTCCTACTTCTGAGGGGTTTAAAAAAAATAACCACGAAGGGGATCGCCATCCCCTTCTGGCAAAAACCTTAAATACAAATCGGTGTCTTAGACCGACTTGCGAAGCAAACGTTATTTTTCACTTTGAAGTGTTTTTAAGGAAGTGGGTTGTGTTTTTACACGCTTTATATTAGCTTCACTTGTATGTTTCAAATCAAATCAAATCATTTATTTGCATGCATTTGTATGTATGTTTGTATGTTTGTTTGTAACCGACTCCATATAGCGTGATTTTGACCCACTTTAAACGACCAGATTTCATTCGAACTTTGCACACCTGTCAAGGACCGATGACAATGCAATAATTTCATAAATTTGTGCCATTATCCTTGCCAGGGTTACCAGGACAGCAAAAAAACTGTCTTCGAAAACTACGCTGCCATACGTCACAAAAAACGCTGATATACGACACAAACTACACTGACATACGTCACAAACTACGCTGACATACGTCACAAACTACGCTGACATACGTCTCAAAATTCGAAACACCCTAACTAATATAAAATAAATAATAGTTTAAAAAACTAAAAAACACGCTTTCATTGAAAACCAAACTAAAAAGTACAAAATAATGGAAAAAAAGCGTGGGGTGCCTACGCTTTTTTTTTCAATATTTTGTACTTTTTAGTTTAGTTTTCAATGGAAGAGTGTTTTTTAGTTTCTTAAACTATTTTTGTAAAAAGTTTTTATTGTATGTTTTATACGATAGAATTACGAAACCAACGATTTGAGAAACAAAAAAAAAAAACTTGAGAGGTGTCAAGGGACACCCGGATGGAATGAAGTTCCTTTCCAGGATTCATGATTGTTATTATTTTTTATGTACAAAGAACCTGTATACACTTAACAAAAATATTCTCTCTCTCTCTCTCTCCCTCTCTCTACCCCCTCTCCCTCTCTGTCTCCCTCTCTCCCTCTCTCTCCCTCTCTCCGTCTCTCTCTCCCTCTCTCTCTCTACTCACAACCTCCTCCTTTTTTTGAAGTCGGTTAAAAAGTGTCGTTACAACTTTTTCTCTTAATTTCCGTCTAGCCCCCTTTCGCAACGGGCCATAAGGAACTTCGTTCCAATAACAAAAATGTTTATCGCCGACGCCTTTATAAAAGGATCCCTTCGACATTTTTTTTACGGCAAACTGAGCTATGAGCTACAGGACTCGAGTTCATTTTAAGACTCGAGTCCTTTTTAAAACTCGAGTCCCTTTTTTAGACCTCGTGAATGTCTCGGGCTCGGCTTGACTCTAGACTCCGAGCCCTTTGAGCACACTGAGTCTTGCATAATTGAGTCGAGTCTTTAAAATTAGGACTCGAAGACTCGAGTCCTTTGCAACTCTAGTTTGGGCTCGTTAAATTGCATGCGCAGTCTCAAGCACCAAAAATGGGCACTTGCACTCTGAAAAAAAAATCATGATGTAGACGTATTAATTGACTTTGTTTTTGAAAAATATATAACAGCTGATTGATGCCTACATACAAAACTGCAATAAACCACCACCTCTCCCATCCTTCCTCACTAAGTATAAAAGCAATAAAAAGAACAATATAGTATCCACTTCTATTTTTAATATTATCTTCAAGGTTCCTGCCGTGCGAACCACTATGTAAACACCTATGTGTGCGTGAGCGGGGCGCGCGCGTCTACCGCTGTGTGAGTAGCGCTTCAATACCTAATTTTCTCTCGCGCTCGCTGTGTATAGGAACCTAAGTTTGGTCAGTGGACTTCCCTTTGGTAAGCACTGATTTTTTATTAATAATTCATATTCGGGACATGATTCATGATTCTTGGTTGCTAGTGGATTTTTCTAGTGGCTTCTGTTAGTGGTAAGGTACGAAATTCAACCACTAGCACGATTAACATTTTTTCAGGAAATAACTCAAACATTTACGTTATAAATGTATATTTATTTTATGTGTAGGCAACACTGAGAACTAAGGTGGTTGATTTCGGGGTTTCCCCGAAAATAGTTTATCAATTTCTTGAATAATTTTGATTATAGGCTTTATTTGTATGGAAAAAGTTTGGTTTGAATCAAAAATGTTTGTAATGCACAAAAATATATATACAAAGGACAGTACAATTCGGAGTTGGCGTTGGATGTTTTACTGGTTTTGGTTTATTTTGTAAAACGAATATGCCTAAATTACAGTACACCCAAAAGTTCCGTGAAAGTTGGTTACGTGACTCAGATTTAAACGACTGGTTACAAGTGGTGGAAAGTACTACTGGTCCAGTTGCTAAGTGCAAATTAAGTGGTTCAATTCAAGTTTTACCTCATTCTAATGCTGACGTAGAACGTTTATTTAGTATCATGAACGTTATCGAGACGAGTCACAGAAACCGATAGATTTGCTATCTTCAATTCTCACAGTTCGTGCTGGTTTAAAACGCGAAGGAAAATGCTGCAACAACTATAAATTGCCCAATAGCGTAGTACAAAAAATTGGGACCAAGGAAAGGAGATGATTCATTTTTATGTAATCATTAATAAACTAACTAACATAGTTTTAAGTATGATTTACTAACAATTATATGGAATGTATTATGTTCTGAAATAAATGATTAATCATATGGGGCTCCGGCCGTAACATGTACCTTTTAGCGAAGCTGGGAAACTTGCCCCTGAATAAAGTAAATTTTTTTCAAATGGTTTTTTTGTTTGCATCAAATGGTTTTTATGTACAAAATAAAAATTAAAAATGTTTGACGTTTGTCCTAAGAGTTAGCAAATGGTTATTTTGAATTCGTTTAGAAACACACTTCAAAAATGGAGACTAAAGATTTTTGTAATAATGAAATGTGACCATTTAATTATTAGTAATTATGTTTACTCAAAAATATGTATAAGAGGATAATAGTAATTTATTTTTAACACTACAAGAATGCACACATTTTTAATTATTTTCTACGTTTCATTGATTTGATGAGACATGATTTCAGAACAAACGAAGTCTGCAAGCAAACGAGACGCCATGTTGAATAAAATATGGCAATAATTGAAAAACTATTATTTTTTGTACACAACAAATCAGGCTCAAATTCACCAGAGAATGTTTTTCTCCAATTTGTGGTATTTTTATCTCTTTTTCGATAAATGTACATCTGGCCGAAAATGAAACATCTCCTTTATTCTGCAAAAACAGAAATCATAGAAGAAGCCAATTTGTCCGAACATTTAATGAATAAGTACAAAAAATTAAAGCCTTTAAGATTTTTTTTTTGTACTTATCAAAATAAACTATAATTTTATAATAAAAAATTAAATAAGTATGGTTGTTTTATTTTCAAATAATATTTAGTTATTATCTGTCTGGCATAATATTTTAGTGGTTTTCTGGTGGTCTGGTGGGTTACGATACCACAATTTGTGGTTTCGTTAAAATAAAGTTGGCAACACTGTTTGTTTTGTCAATTTCATAAATAATTTTAAATTCACTAAAATCTAGCCTTCTTGACTTTGGTACTGGCGCATCAAAAATATTTGAAGTTTCTAACCAATTCGCCCTGTTCGTTTGATGACATATTCAGGATCTCGTATCATTTTTTTTTTGGATCTACCAATTCAGGCAGCAGACAATCCATATTATAAACTAATTTAGGTTCCATCTCCTTTCTCCAAAATTCGTCATCTTTTTCCAGTACTTCAATTTTGAATTTATTATCTCCGTACCATATAGATAGTTCAATCCACGATGACGCGCCCCTCTGCACCCCTTTCCTTTGTTTTTAACCGCTCTTAGTACAATTGTCAAAGAGTGGGGCGCGTCTTCATGGATTGAACTATCTATACAGCAAATAGGCATTTTGGTTTTTTATTTTTTTTTGTTATATGCAGACCTTGATATTTTGATAGTACCAGTCACATTTTTTGTTTATATTAATCTGAAAAAAAAATCACCCATCTAACCTATCTGTAATTACCCGACTGCGACTAAACGCTACATCAATCGATTTGTCATATTGGACACAACTGACATAGGTCATGGGACGTAAAAAAATGGACAAACTGTTAAAACTTGTCCATCACAATAAAATGTAATCATGACAAAATAATTAAAATTTGAAAATGTTCATTGCACATCATGCACTGCAAATTCAATCGAGAAAAAGACGATTTTGCTATTCCGAAACCAATTGAATCGAGTTTAACCACATTTAAAAAGGAATTTGTGACCAGCCACCACTTTTAATTTATAAAAAATGTCTGTATATCAATAATGAGTCTTCCAGTTAGTATATTACAAACCTGCAATAACAATACATATAATCATAAATGCTTACGATAAACAATAAGAATCCATGCGGTCCAAATACTGCTCAATAGTCAAAGTAAAAGGACCAAAAACTGAGCTGAAACTAACATTTTCACTGTAACTTTGTACCTCATAGCAATTTCTGTCTCTATACAAATCAGATGTTTCCTGGAAATCAAACTGAAAAAAATTAAGTTTCAATTTTACTATAAATGTTAAAGTAAATAGATACTGCGACTATTGAAATAAGCTATTTGTTACGTTTAGCAAATCAAGCTGGCAACGAGTACTTCTGTGTCAAGTATAAGCCTTCTTACTTCAGAAATAGCATTAGTAGAAATGTTGTTTTTGTCACAATCGGTATTTGATATTATAAGTACATGCACGAGACTGGATGACGTCGAAGAATCCCCATGCCTGTTTTCATTGTTATTGCTACCATCAAACCTTAAAAATAAACATCATTGTCATCACCATTACCATCATAATTTGACATATAAATAAGCCACCTCAATAAAATAAACTTCAGTGATGTTCGAGAAACACGATAGACGACTTTACGCAAAAGAAAAGCAGCGAATTAGTGCAAATGTATAGTATACTAGCTGACCCAGCACACGTTGTTTTGCCAGGTGAAAAAGAGTGAACATTTAGAGTTTTATCTGTTTTTCAATGCCAAATCATAATAAAACAAAAATTTTAAAAATTGTAAAAAAATTATAGGGGTATGAAAAATAGATGTTGGCCGATTCTCATAGATACCGGATAAGCACAATTTTTTTTATCAAAATCGGTCAAGCCGTTTCGGAGGAGTATGGCAACGAAAACTGTGACACGAGAATTTTATATATTAGACTAGCTGCTGCCCGCGGTCTCACTTAACTTTATAGGATCCTCCATGTACGTTAATTCAACTAATTAAATGACGATTGATCAGTTTTCGACCGGAGAGGAAAAATGATTAAATTACTAAAATGGCTATTAAAAAATAAGGGTTGATCGTAGAAGGGTGAAAATTGAGGATTGTATGTATTTTTGTATGTTGTATCATAAAAAAATAGAAATTAAAAATTTTGTCTAAAAAATAAAATTTAGGGATGGACTACCCCTAACATTTAGGGGGATGAAAAATAGATGTTGGCCGATTCTCATAGATACCGGATAAGCACAAAAAATTTCATTAAAATCGGTCAAGCCGTTTCGGAGGAGTATGGCAACGAAAACTGTGACACGAGAATTTTATATATTAGACTAGCTGCTGCCCGCGGTCTCACTTAACTTTATAGGATCCTCCATGTACTTTAATTCAACTAATTAAATGACGATTGATCAGTTTTCGACCGGAGAGGAAAAATGATTAAATTACTAAAATGGCTATTAAAAAATAAGGGTTGATCGTAGAAGGGTGAAAATTGAGGATTGTATGTATTTTTGTATGTTGTATCATAAAAAAATAGAAATTAAAAATTTTGTCTAAAAAATAAAATTTAGGGATGGACTACCCCTAACATTTAGGGGGATGAAAAATAGATGTTGACCGATTCTCATAGATACCGGATAAGCACAAAAAATTTCATCAAAATCGGTCAAGCCTTTTCGGAGGAGTATGGCAACGAAAACTGTGACACGAGAATTTTATATATTAGATTATTAAAAAGAAATATATAGTTAATTATTTAAAAAAATGGAAGTACCTATTTATCTTCGTAATTCGCTAGAACAGAAAAAGTAGGCGTCAGCACTGGTTTTCCCCGTTCCGGAGGACATTCGATTTCGAGAAATTGGTCTTCCTTTTTTTTCCTAAGAAAGTATTTACTTATTAGTCTCATTATTCGGATAAAATACCTTTAACAATTTTATAACAATATATAGGTACCTATTTGAATGTAAAAATATAAGCTAAACACAATACACAAGTGATATACCACTTATGATCTATACAAATAAATAAAATTGGAGTGTCTGTTTGTAATATTAAAATAACTACTTTTTACTAAGTGTATATGGATGTATACATGGTACATATACCAAAACAACATTTTTTACAATTTTTGTCTGTCTGTCTGTCTGTCTGTTCGTTCCGGCTAATCTCTGAAATGGCTGGACCGATTTTGACGGAACTTTCACTGACAGATAGCTGATGTAACAAGGAGTAACTTAGGCTACTTTTATTTTAGAAAAAATAAATAATAGTTTAAAAAAACTAAAAACACGCTGAATTTTGAGACGTATGTCAGCGTAGTTTTCAAAGACAGTTTTTATGAAAAACTTTTTGTTAAATACCGCGCGGACGAAGTCACGGTTAACAGCTATTACCTATAATATAACCTGAATTAACACATCTACCGCGGTAGTACGTCCTCTTGCGTTAATTTCCGACATCCACGCGGGCGAAGCCGCGGGCAAAAGCTTGTATATTATAATATTTTTGTAAAATATTTATTAATTATAATAATCAAATCGCCTCCATAACATCCATGTTCTCACAATCTCAGACGCAACGCTGTCCTTGAACGAATGATCGATAATATTATAAGGCGGCTGCATTCGAATCCAATTTATTTTTGCATGTGTATGTATGTCAATTGTGATCATTTTTGCGTACTTAATGTCAAAATAGTATTTAGAAATTAAAAACAAAAGTACGTAGCGTATTGCTTCTCTCATGATTCTTGCAATATTTTTTAAACGTTCGACTTTCTTTCTCTTTTGAACATATATTTTATTGTCTTCGTTTCCCATAGTATCGCAATACGTAAAAATATGAAAAAACTCTTAAATAAAATACGTATTGAGCGCAGGTGCAAGCGAAACAGGTCCTCTCTCGAAGGCGCACAGCGCGACACTGAGAAACCGGATCGGCCGTTTTGTGGTAAACGCTAACGAATTAGAAATAAAGTTGAATATCGCGTGCACTCTTTGATCGTCTTTGAGTACGGAACTAAACGTCGTAAGTCTCAATTCTTATTTCGTTAATAACTATAGTAATAATGGGCCTAGAGAAAAAATATCTTATGGCTGGATAATAAACTATATTGTCTTACTGTGAATGCTTATTTTAGACATAAAAAACGAGATACCTTGAAAAAAACATGTAATAATCTTAAAAAAAGACATGATTTTCGAATGAAAAATGAATCGAGCGAAAATGTTACAATTACGTAACTGTCTTATATATGAAAAGAAAAAAGATCCAATAAATCATATACTTAAGTTTCATTTTGATAGTATGCGTGACTGTTCCAGAATATGTCTGCAAGTTAACATAACATTTTGGGAGCCTCCTCTTAACTATACGCGCAAAAGTACACCAATTCATTGTAATATCATTAATTCTCTAGATACGCAACTTCGATTGTTATGGGAGATTGAGGAACCGTCCAAGGTCAGAGACGCACAGACTGAGGAAGAACGTGCATGCGAAGATCACTATATTTGCAATACAACTCGCAATAGCGAGGGGAGATTTTGCGTGCACTTTCCTCTCCATCAACCTTGGGGGATTCTTATACCCAAGCAGAACGTCGATTCCTTGCGTTAGAAAAACGTCTGCAGCGTTCGCCTGAATATAAAATTCTTTATTCCAATTTTTTGCAGGAGTATCTTAGTTTAGGCCATATGACACAGGTAGATTCCTATGAATCCCCGTGCTATTTCATGCCGCATCACGGCGTGTTCCGCGAGCTCAGCACCACCACCAAGTTGCGCGTGGTGTTTGACGCAAGCACAACATCGAGCTCTGGTAAGTCACTGAATCATTTGCAACTAGTTGGCCCTCCCATACAGGGTGATCTTATTGCCATTCTTCTCCGCTTTCGGCAGCACAAGTACGTCGTGTGCGCCAACGTGGAGAAGATGTACCGGCAATGCCTAGTAGATGAGAGTCAGCGCAACTTGCAAATGATTCTGTGGCGTGACCATCCCTCCAAGCCGTTAGGTATATTTAAATTAAACACCGTGACGTATGGAACCGCCTCCGCGCCTTTTCTAAGTGTTAGGTGCCGAAAACAATTAGCCTCTGAATCTCCTGATCCTGACGTCGCGCGAGCTATAAATGAAGATTTTTATGTCGACGACTACATTACGGGCTTAGATGATAAAACTAAGTTTAGATCTATGCGACAAAACTCAGAAGACGCTGCAGTCGGGTTGTTTTCCACTTAGGAAGTGGATATTTAATTTTAAACACGAGGATGACCGTCAGTCATCGAGTCAGTTTAAACCTTTAAGTTTAGATGAAAATGTTAGTTCTAAAACATTAGGAATAGGCTGGCATAACGCAAGCGACAACTTTTATTTTAATTCTTGTATTAAAATCGAAACTAACAAGCCTATTACAAAGAGGTCCATTTTATCAAACGTTTGATCCTCTCGGCTTGTTAAGTCCTGTCATAATTGTTGTCAAAGTCCTTTAAAACAATTATGGCTATTAAAAATAGGTTGGGATGACAAAGTTCCCGATGACACAGCGCGCGTGTGGAACCGGTTTGTTATCTCATTGCAAGCGCTATACACTGTTCGTATACCTCGCCACGCTATAGGTACACAGCCTATGTATATTCAATTACACATATTTAACGACGCATCTCAGACGGCGTACGGCGCGTGTGTTTATATTAGCACGGTTAATAATGATTTTACGGTATCAGTTAGATTATTATTTTCAAAAACAAAGGTCGCGCCGTTAAAACCTCTTAGTATCCCACGTCTCGAACTTTGTGGAGCTTTATTAGGTGCTCGTTTGTATGACAAGGTACGGAACGCATTACGGTGTAAGTTTAATAGCGTAGTATTTTGGACTGATTCCACGATTGTGTTAGGCTGGCTGCATATGAGGCCTAACCAACTTAAAACATTCGTGCAAAATAGGATCGCAGAAATTCATGAACTTACACTAGACGTCCCGAGGCGCCACGTAAGGAGTGGAGATAATCCCACCGATCTAGCGTCACGCGGTGCTCGACTGGAAGAACTTTCTTCGTCTACCTTGTGGTGGGAGGGTCCTGAATTTCTTCGCGATCCTAGATTTTCAATAGACGATCACAAAGGTTCGGACTCGTTCAAACATCACGAGTTACCTGAGATCAAGTCATGCGTCACTGCTGTTGCAGCTCAGGATCGTTGAGAATCACCTTTGTTTCCCTTCCATCGGTTCTCTTAATTCAAACGTATGAGACTTGCGGCTGCCTTTATGTTACGTTTTATTAATAACTGTCGATGTAAAGATAACAAGTGTTCAGGCGCCCTTAGCGTCGACGAGTTAGACCGTGCAGATAAAACTTTAGCTCGATTGTGTCAAATGGAATCTTATCCATTTGAATATAAGGCCTTATCTAATAATGAACCTATTAAAGGTAAAAATAGTTTGTCTAAATTAAATTTGTTTTTAGATGATCACAAATTAATGCGCGTAGGTGGTCGTTTAGTTAACTCTGATGAATTTATTTACGGTAAAAAACATCCGATTGTAGTTCATAGTAAACATCATTTTACCACTTTATTATTTCGTCATGAGCATATTCAGCTTCTCCATGCTGCTCCACACGCATTACTTTATCATTTACGCGAAATATGGTGGCCTATTGGTGGTAGGAGTTTAGCTCGCCAGGAGGTGAATAGGTGTGTTACCTGTACTCGCATTAGAGGTAAGACGCTTAGTCCTATGATGGGTAACCTACCTAGGGAGCGCGTTACACCTAGTCTGCCATTCGTTCGGTGTGGAGTGGATTACGCTGGGCCAGTGCTCATTCTGAACCGCAGAGGTAGGGGTGCTAGGCTTATCAAAGGCTACATTTGTCTGTTCGTTTGTTTCGTGACACGTGCTATACACCTGGAGTTAGTTAGTGACTTCTCCAGTGAAGCATATTTATGTACACTAAAAAGATTTATTTCACGCCGTGGTAAGCCTGCCGATATCTACTCTGATAATGGTCGTAATTTTGTAGGCGTGATGAACGATTTTTCAAACTTTTTAACTAACTGTAGGAGTGATATTTTAAAATACGCAACTAATCAAAATATAAAATTTCATTTTATTCCCCCCTATTCTCCGCATTTTGGTGGTCTGTGGGAAGCTGGAGTAAAGACCAGTAAATACCATCTTCGTCGTGTAATAGGTAACGCACACCTCACGTTCGAAGAGTACAGCACAGTATTGGCTTAAATAGAAGCCGTACTAAATTCTCGACCTCTGTCTCTTTCCCCCAATCCTCATGACTATTCCCCGCTTACTCCTGGTCACTTCCTTATTGGCCGACCACTGACTGCCCCAGCAGGAAATGCCCTATGTGACGTTCCTGCTAGTCGTCTCCAGCGATAGGATAGGATAGAACAACTTCGCCATCACTTCTGGAACCGGTGGGCGAAGGAATACATCTCCGAGCTGCAAGTGCGAACAAAATGGACGGCGAATAAGGACCAGCTCAAACCAAACTCCTTAGTGGTCATAAAGGACAACAACCTCCCACCTTTGAAGTGGCATTTGGGACGTGTTCTTTGCACTATCCCAGGAAAGCATGGTATATCCAGGGTGGCGGATATACAGACGTCATCAGGCGTGGTGAGGCGCGCATTCACCAAGATTTGTTCTCTACTACAGGACATTATCGACACTGATGCAGTGACTGAAGATCATAGCCACTGCTTCCAAGGCCGGGGGCATGTTGCGAACTACTGGTCCATAATCGCACTTGTGAGACCAGTAGCGACATCTAGACGCCGAAAACAATACCACACAGTACGTCATACCTATCTCTCGACTGTGATTGGTACCATTCAAAATATTGTTCCCATACCCCTCTCCTCGAATATTGTAACTTAAAAATATAATACAGAACTGATCGTTGAACCTTAAGCATCGTTTTAATTCCAAAGAATCCTCAACACAATCTTTAAAACACCTTGGTTTTCATCAAACCTCACCGCTGTTCTACACCATGTAAACTTCCACCGAAAATTGGGTTGAACGAGATCTAGTAAGTAGTTTTTTTTTTAAAACGTCATAAATCGTAAACCACAATTTACCTTTCATTCAGTCAACTTAAATATAAAAATTAAAAAAAAAACATTTAATTTCAAAAACATAAACCTTAAGCATACACCATGAATACAGTGGCGTAGCGTGCCTGGGCGGGGCCCCGTATAAAAATTTGTTTGGGGGCCCTTATGAAGGGTAACGATTTCTCACAAAAAGAAAAAAAAAATGTTTGCAACTTTGCATAAAATTAAAAGAAATATTTATTCATCATAATTATCTATCTGTCACTTTTTCCAAAACTGTTATAAACAATTTAAATTAAAAAACTCTCCTTGCCTTTTTTTCGGCAATCTGGAGATAATAAATAATTCCATTGTCATCCAATTTTAATAATTTATTTTACCAAGTGTGTACATTTTTAAAAACGAGAAAACAAAAAAATAACTTAAGCGTTTGATGCGTGAAGTGAGCTGGGTAATAGAGATTGACGCACCATAATCGATAAATCAGATCGACTATTTTACAGGACGACTTTACTAGAGCGGAGATGAGTTTATTATTGACTTAGGTGATTAGGATGACTGTTCGTCTTTGCCAATGCAATCTGACAACGAATTAGATTGAAGTGATTTTTATGAATTGTTATATTTTTCTTTTTACATCCATAATCTTTATTAGAAATTATTTATAATTAACCGTGCATCTATTTAAAAAAAAACGATTAATGTTCAATTGCAAAACTTCTCGATTCTTGCTAATAATCGAATTCATTACGCAAAGAGACCTCACTATTTAAGTCACGTGACTAAATGTCACTGTACCCATACTATGTGAAAAAAAAAAAACGGGGAAATCCCGCAGCCCGCGATAACCGATGTAGGGTGTTGCCAATTTTGGAACGCACACTTTATGCGGGTAAAAAGAAATTGCTTTTTGTGACTTTTTTCATTTCTGAAATAAAAAAAAATTAAAACTTTTTATTAATTTTTGCTTACGCACGTCGGGGGCCCCCGTGGCCCGGGGGCCCCGTATAATTGATACGGCAGATACGGCGGTAGCTACGCCCCTGCATGAATACCTGCAGGTTTGTACGGAACCCTCGGTGCGCGAGTTCGACTCGCACTTGGCCGGTTTTTAGGGTCCCGTTGCCAAATGGCAAAAAACAGAACCCTTATTTTTGTTAAATAACTTCACAAAGTAACTGATTACGTTATAGTGGGTTATATGTTCTCTCTTAAAATGCAACGGTTGTATAGTAGACGTGTGGGCTATTATTCAGAAAACTTACAGCTGATAGGGTATTGCACTACTAAGCGCTCAGTAACAGTGACTTTGTGGCGTGTAGAATTACTGTACAGAAATTAGCGTTATAGTTGGCCTCGTTTTTTTTCTAAACAGCTGTTGCAGCCCGGGTGAATACTAATAAATAAGTCTTTGTAAATGCTTAGATTACCGCTGTGGCCTAAGTGGCAATTTATAATGCAGTTCTGTGCTAATTGGGCGGTGGGCTACTATTTTTTATATTTTGAAATGTTTTTTTTTTATATTCTAATATTTAAAAACATAATTTATAAGTTTGTAAAGATGAATAAATGGAATACTAATAATAAACCCGCAGGGCAGCATGTGGCGTGCTGTTGGGCAGTAGCGACCCCACGGACCCTATCTCCCGGGTGAATTCTTGTTCCTCATCTCTGGCTTGCCTTTATTGGCCAGCTAGAGTGAAGACTGAAGAGGTTCAGAGCTCTCACCTCATTCTTGCCTTTATTGGCCGTCTTGAGTGGAGATTCGCAAGAGCAAACGTGCTCGGGGAAAGGAAGTATTCCAGTTAGTGCTCGTAGGGATCTTGACCATCTTCCGGGCTCTGGGATTGTTCTGAAAGCCGTGGAATACCTCTCCACTTCTCAAGTACGTTAGGAAGTGTTGCCCCCTTGTCACTGCGTCACTATGTGCCAGCGACGGTTTCCGGGGGCCCATTATTGACTGTGCAAGTCACCCCCTGCCATTTAATCCAAATACAAAACATTAATAATACATTTATTTATTTAATAATACATTTTTAAATACATTTATTTATTTTCTCCCACAAGTATAAAAACATACGCAGTTTAATTTACAAAATAAATTTAAGATGGGAGACAGGAGCCCATACTAAGTAAAACATTGATGCGGCAGGGGCCATAGGCCTTCCATAGTTCTTGGTCCAGTCCATTTTAGCCATCCAAATACTTAGTCCAACATCTTGGTTTCCATATCCTGCAATAGTCCAGCACCAACCGGGGCTTGTCCTTGGGTGCACTTGCACAGTGGGTATCCACTGTGCAAGTGCACCCCAGGACAACACCAACCGACGATTATCACCGTACAGTGATCGGTTGGTGCCTAACTGCACCAAGATTTTCTAAGGGGCCTCTGCGAGTTGGCTTCGGCCCCTCGTACGCCCCACGAGCCATACGAAGTTTGCCGAAAATGGAACAATAAAAATATTGCTATTTTTTTAAGTTTATATAAAGTCAGCGCCATTGTGGCGTTCTAGACGTGCCAAGATTGCCATGTTCGACTAACGACTGTGACAGGGAGCAATTTTTAGCGTAGTGTAATAACGTAGCGCCCTAACTGGTGGGGCACAGGATTAACGGGCTCCGAGAAATCCTTTTATGTACTAAGCCCTTGATTACACTTTTGATCTTGGAAGTGTACCTTCACTTGACGCGTCGCCAACTTGATGTGTCGTCATGCTTACTATTTTTGGTCATTTTGGTAAATTCGTATAGATGCCCGTGATCAAAATTAAACATTAAATCAGAAGTCATTTATTCAAATAAGGCTGTGGATCAGCACTTCTCGAGCGTCAAAATGACATAAGACAATCCCCCTAAAAGCCCGCCCTTCACCAGATCCTAGTGCTTTAGCTGGGAAAAAAAAGTGGCGCAACAAATATAATGACGTGTGCGCTGATCCATCGGGTGTCGGGTTCACTTTACGCACTCGAGCTCGAGTACCGCTCACACTTTTCGTGTCACAGTCCACGCGACACGTGTCTGTACGCAGTTGGGGAGATAATGTAACACAGTGAAACAGTGGTATAATCTTAAGACACGTTTATTTTACATAACAGAATTATAAACGTAGGTACATTTTCGAAAAAAACAAACATAAGATTGTAAAATATTGACACAATATACTTACACATTTTAATGAAATATACCTACGAAACTTAACTTTACATCAAGACTACGTCGCATTGTGTGTCGGACGAGCCGCTTAGGAAGCTGAGCGCCGTCCGTGCTATACGAGATAATATAACATATAATACTTGACTAATGCACAGGCGACTGCGAGCGGCGCGGTCGACTGCACGCTACCTAACAATACTTTCAAGGTATAATACTATCGTAATCAAGGCTCACACAAATAAATAGTGGGAGTCTGAGTCGCAGTCCGAGATACGGAGAAGGGGACTGGTGATGGGTATGCTCAGATACACTACTGTAACATTACAATTGGCAAATCTACGGAGCTTGTGGACCGTACCATCACTAATTAAATGAAGCGTTGAGTGGAGTGCCACACAGACAATCGATTACTTTGCTTGTGATCGCACGAGGTGGGTAAGAAGTGTAGAATGTGAAACGGCGGGGGCTGTCTATGCGTGCAGAGGCGCGGCGTCCGGCGGCATGAAGGAGCGCACGATGGCCACGAGCGCCGTGTACGTGCCGGCCACCAGCCCCACCATGCCCACCAAGAACAGCAGCACGTCCTTCACGAGCCGCACGTGGCCCGGGCCGAACTTGTCCGGGAACGACACGCACATCTCCATGAGTGCCGGGAAGCATATGCCGAGCGCGGACAGGCACAGCGCGCCGAATAGCGAAATGAACAGCCCCAGCCGCGGCACCGCCACCGCCAGCACGACTGCAACAAAACGCGTTCGAGTGTGGAATGTCACTTGTGGATACATGTATACCCCGTAACATCCTAGGCAGCAGTGTTGCGCAGCTTTTGTTTTGCGCAACACAATACAACATTTGCATCCCATGGTGCTTCCAACATTTTGTCAGACAGCGAGCTTCGCTCTCTCAAGGAAACACTCTCTCTTTCAACACTCGCAGGTAGAATATTGGATTTGAAGAATCTAGGTATAGGTACCTCTAGTAACCCTTCGGGGCTAACATTGCAGGCACTCGTATACTTACACGTGAGCAGGCAGATGCCGATGCGCAGCGCGAACTCGGCGGTGCGCAGGCGCGCGGGCGGCGCGCCGGAGCGCGTGAGGCGCGGCTGCAGGTAGCCGCGCCACACCACCTCCACGGGCACGTAGCAGTGCAGGCCGTAGCTGATGAATATGGCCACGGCGAACATTGCGATCACGCTGGTCGCTAGCCTGCACACGAACAAACGTATCAAACGTTGCTTCAAATAGGGATCTAAAGGAACTTCGCATCCGCCTTTGCAAGATTTTTACAGAGTTATAATGGAGGTCCGATAAAGAAAATTGGCTCCCACTAGCTTAGCTAGCTTGGCTTCTTTAACGTGGTGGAAATAGATATCTCCATGTTTCGAGAATTGGCTTCCGAGTCAGTCGTGTTCATTACCAAGTCGGCTGTGAAATATCAAAACCCAGTATCTGCACAGAACTAAATTTAACAGGAGAATCTAAAAACGACTTCTGTAGACCTAAACTTTGCTCTAGATACTAGGTTTCCGACTTTGTGTAACTTCGTATGTGACTAATTTCTGGGAGATTTTGCAGCCCAGTATGTGGAGTGTGGTCTATAAGGTCTAAAAATGCAAAAAACACTCGTTTTTTAGGGTTCCGCACCTCAAAAGGAAAAAGCGGAACCCTTATAGGATCACTTTGTTGTCCGTCCGTCCGTCCGTCCGTCCGTCCGTCTGTCAAGACCCTTTTTCTCAGGAACACGTGAAGGTATCAAGCTGAAATTTATATCATATACTTAAGTTTACTGTCCCTTGGAGCTGTGAAAAAATCAAGCTTCTAAGCTAACGCAATCAAAAGATATAGCCGTTTATACCGCAAATTTCCACAAATTTTTGAAACTCGCAAGGGAATCAAAACCTAAAGGGTACTTCCACTCGATGTAGAATTTTGAAATTTGGTACGAAGCAACGTCTTATATCACAGATAAAGGAAAAATTGCGAAAACTGTAAATTTTTAGTTACATTATATAATAAACAGAACAAAACACAGACAGAAATAAAACCAAGCCAAGAAACAGAACAGAACTACGACTCGATTGTCGTGATGGGTGAACTTTTACTTATATACCTAGGTACAGGTTTGTACGGAACCCTCGGTGCGCGAGTCCGACTCGCACTTGGCCGGTTTTTTTTTTTTTCATTTACTAGGTTTTGAAATTGAACAGCCGAAGTGCACATCTGCCCCCCTAGCCAAGTTACAACCATTTCGTGTCGAATTTCGTTCTCCAATCGGTAACGCCTCGGTGTCAGCAATTGTAGAAAACGATAAGTTGGTTGCCATGTTGACGCGCCTGAGTCAGCTGCTCGTTCTACGAAGTCTTTAGAAAAACGACACATTATTATCAAAGGATTTAGCGTTGAACATTGTAGAAACGATAAAAAATCATTCTACCATTTTGAACGATGTGATCTTGGCTACGAATTTTCTATTTGTTTGTTCTAACCACGTGACTTAACGTTGAGCGACTAGCGCGAGCGGTAACGATTGCAGATTATCAACTTGGCTAGGGGTGCTGTTTAGTGGGGCCGAACAAGACAACGGTGACATAGCTGCAAAACCGATTTTTGTGAAATATAGTTTAGCCATCTAAACTTTTACAATAGGTCTAGCTCTGCCATCCCGCTAAAATGACTCCGTTACATCCCTAAATCGGAAGTAGGTACGTACCTACCTTATCTTGGTCTTAGTTTCGGTGCGGTATCACGCAAAGCATTAGAAAGTACAATGTGACTCTTATCTATTGTAAAAAATGCACAAACTCGGTCATGTTTAGTGTCACTGTAGCGGGAGGCAGTACTGGCAGTGTACATTGATGGGCGGAACTCGGATTCAAAGGCAGCTTGAAACCGCTCCGCGAAACTGGTGATTGTTGTACCAACAGACTGCACTCGGGCAACATAGTGTTTACCAACAACACGTTCTCACTCAAGGCTTGAGTACGACAAGGCGGTGCATCGTGACTTATATTAACTATGTAGGTAGTTATAACAAGAGTTACAAGTGTGAAATTGCCATTTTATAGTAATATTTACTTTGACATTAAACCGTCATGGTGAGAGTGAAACTTTTGAACATTAACAAAAGATGGATACATCAAAAACCTGAGTATTTTTTTTAATACGAGTTCCGACGCGGAACTATTGGGGCAGAAACGGCTCGCATTATCGGCGCTGCGATTGGAGAGGAGACTGCGAATGAGCGCACCGTGCGATTTTGGTTTATACGATTTCGTAATATTCACACACAGCTGAATAACGCTGAATTGAAGGAGATGGCGGAAGCTGATCCGAGTCAAACTACCCAGGATTTAGCAGCATGGTTTAACGTTATCTTATCTGGGACATTTAAAAAAAAAAAGTACGTTTTCGCAAAATGTCTTGTCCTCGCTGAAAAATCACATGTTATTATGAACTTGTTGCCGATTTCAAGAATTTGTTTCGTTCTAAACATTATTTATAATGCTAACTTATTAATTTAAACCCTAAATACCCATTCACATTAGATTTAATTTTAAAAAATGCAAAATAAAAACGAAGAGTCATAAGACTCTTAGCTTCTTTCCTATACATTTTCTTTATGTCTCACTTATGCTCTCCATTACAAAAGAATTCACTGACGCCTATTTAAATGATATGTTATTAAATTTTGTACGGGGTACATTAACGAAGATACTGACCTACCGAAAAAATAAAACATTGAATAAATAGTTAAACTAAAACAAAATAGAATTGAATTTAAATACATGTCCAGTTTTGTTGTAGGTACTTTGTGTAACACCTCTGTGTAACGACGAAATCACGCTAAAATTGATTTACTTTAATCAAATCTCTAGTTTATTTAGCAGTGGCAGAACAATACGCAACTGACAGTCTAACAAATAACAGGGCAGCCCTCTTATTTTTACTGACATTTTGAATAGATTCGGATTCTCGATTTTTGTCGCTAATTATGTTCCTCCGAGTAACGTGGATTTTATAAGTAAGTACCAATAAATAATACAAAAACTTTATATATACATGTGATTTCGCATACTCATGAGAGAATCCAACTGATATTAAATCTTTCTAGAGAAAGATTTGCCTGTAATTTGTTTGATACTATTTTGACGCCACGTAATCTTGTTCTTTTGTGTAACATTGTGTAACGTTACACAAAGGAAAAGGTATAAAGCTGTGTGCATATAGCAATTCAGTATTTTTACTTACCTATTATGAAAAGCAATATCGTATATACAGGAAGATTTTTTGTCACCGTCCAAATTTTTTCTAGGCATTAGGTATCATTCAATAAATCCATTTTTGAAAAAAAAAAAAAAACGATAAATAAAATTTTCATTTTAAATCATTTTCTCGAAAGAATTATCCGCTCTGCGAGGTCACTAAGTTAAACGTTAATAATACTACACTTGCCGCCCGTGAGAGTATGAAGGGAAAATTTGCAACTTTGTTTATTATTGTTTTCAATTAATTTCGGCGGCGCGCGGGGTGGGACGCCGAAATTAATACCTAGCGCGGTGCATACGCACTAGGTAATAGCCCGCACTATTACCTAGCCCGCAGCGGTGTTCAGAATCATCAACTTTTTATAGATAACTTTGTGATGTGATATCTCAATATTTTTGTATTGAGTGATAGTAAAAGAAAAAACACGTATTAAATGATTTTCGCAAAATATTAATATACCACAATTTGGACGGTGACTAAAAAATCTTCCTGTATAGTTATACAGATCTGCAATTTTAAAAAACTTACGAAAATTTCAATTTCGCGGGCTAGGTAAACGGATCTCTCTTATCTAATAGTTTTAATTTTTATATTGTTTTTTAAGTATAGTATGTTATATATTTTTAGTACATAATGTGTTATTTGCACATTTTTAAACTGCTTTTGGAATTGTTTATTTTCATCTATTGTTATACATATTAAAAACAAATTTTGTTTTTTGTTCACCCTAAACCCGAAATGGGGTCGTTGTACTCATCATTTTGAACAACTTTTCCAACACGATATAAACCTGCTGTTCCATAGATTTTGTTGATTTCGTGTGAACCCAAATGTATGGTATAACTGATTTTTATACGAGTTCAGGGTTGGCCGCGTAATAAAATTTGTTCAAAATGATGACTAGAATTACTCTTTTTCAGGTTAAGCATTCAATTGCAAGCAAGCAAATCAATAACATAAAAAAAATATGAAAAATGAGTGCCACATGATTTGACTGATCGGCAGAAAGAAACGCGTGTTGAAACTTGCGCTGCCTGTTTGAATCGGTACAGAAATGAAGGAATATTGGATCGAATTGTGACATGTGACGAAAAGTGGATTCTTTATGATAAACGTAAGTGAAAAATTTAGTTGTTGACCCCAGGTCAAACACCGCAACAGTGCCCAAAAGCAAAACTTACCAACAGAAAGAGACCACCAAAATAACTGTTTGGTGGTCTCTTCATGGTGTTATTGACTCCAGTTTTCTCAGGTCTGGTCAAGCAATATCGGCATTGTTTACTGAGCTGAGCTTTGAACAATGATGGTGATACTGGAAACAGTGAAACAGCCCGACTCGTGAATCAATCTACACCATTATTGCTCCATGATTACGCACGACCTCACACTGCACGGGACACCGTTGATACTCAACAGGAGCTGCAGTGAGAAAACATACGTCATCCTCCGTACTCCCCGGCCTTGCTTCCGCCGACTACCATGTTTTTTTGTGATTTGTTCAATTTTCTACGTGGTAAAAATGTTTCTACAGTTCTATTGCAAAGACATAATTGAACTTCCGATTAGATGGCAGCAATGTATAGATAATGAGGGTAAATATTTTGTTTTTAATATACCTACAACGTGACATTTTAGTCGTATTACAACGGCAGCCCACTTCATGTAACCAATGACTACTACATATCTATAAGAAAAAAAAACCGGCCAAGTGCGAGTCGGACTCGCGCACTGAGGGTTCCGTACAAACCTGTAGGTATTCATGGTTTATGCATAAAGTTTGTTAACAGGATGTTTCATAATACTAATCCATTATTTATTTTTCTAATTATCTTAAGGGTAACAATTTTTAATTACGCCTAGACGTATATTATGTCGGATACATTGAGTGGACAACCTTTGTAAGACGACTAAAATGTCATGGTGTAAATGTTACATGTTGGAAACAATCGAGTTTTAATGTTGCTGTATGAATCGGCAATGTATACTTTAACAATCGAGTTTTAATGTTGCTGTATGAATCGGCAATGTATACTTTAACAATCGAGTTTTAATGTTGCTGTATGAATCGGCAATGTATACTTTAACAATCGAGTTTTAATGTTGCTGTATGAATCGGCAATGTATACTTTAACCCCTAATAAATCATGTAATAATGTGCCACCTACCAAGCGCCTTGTCTGTTTATTGAGAGCACTCTGATTTGAATGAATGTGTTTTAAAGTAGGTCTATATGAAACACTGGAATGAAGTAGCGTATTGTATATGTATTACTCCTAATTAACTTTTCACCTCAGGATTACTTGCATGTATGAATCAGTTGAGTTCCTGGGAGTGTTTATAACAATAAGACACGCACCTCGCGCCGGTCGCGGCGCCCGGTACTTGCGCTCGCGCAGCGGCAACAGCCAAGTTGCGTCAGCCGGGTCCGTGGATCTAATTCCTGACATCATGTGGCTAAGATGTCCTCGCTAAGATTTGGCCCCATTCTCTTTCCTACCTGACGCACTGGCGCGCGGATATCAAATCATCCTACTCCTGACTAACAATGTACGTAGTACTCGTGACTAACTGATCAACTTAATATTATGGAATGCTGCTGCTGCTCCCGATGTGTATACTATTAGATAGTTTAAAAGTGATTATTATTTACAATAGCGTTTAATCTTTTCTTTTAAACTATCCGAGTAAGTCTCGTTTGCACGAGAAGAGTTATTAAATTCTAAATTAAAGTTCAATCTGTTGTACCCCAAATGTTGAAACTTCATTTATCATTAACTTTCTTGTAAGTTATATATCCATATAAGTAAGAAGTAAAATTTAGCAGCAAAAAGCATTTCCTTATTCAATCATAGGTATGATAAGGACAAACAAGCAGTGTATACTGACGGTCCCTGCGGCAGGTCGAGGGTGATGGAGTCGCTGCAGTCGGCCACGCAGAACACGTAGCCCAGCGCGCCCACCGCCACGTACAGCAGCACGATGATCAGCATGCCCACGTTCAGCACGCCGCACGGCGCCACGAACGCCTTCGGGGTCGCCATGTTGTTCTCCAGCGCGATCACCTACCACACGCACACTTCAACCACGTGCCCACACATGCTCATCCACTGACCAACATCCGGCACGGTTGGAAATATACCATTCTGCCACGAACTGAATTAACAACTAGTCACGATTGATAAGTGTATTTTTACACTTTGTCGGATAAGTTGAATGGGTTAATTTAATAGGCATAAGAATGTAGTTAAAGCATTGCCACACTCGCAACGCAATATCCAATGACGTGAAAATGAAATGATGGTGGAAACAGACACATCGCTTGGCCGGAATTCCTATTATTATAAAATATAAAGTGGTGATTGGTGAGCATCAACTTACCACTCCGACCGCCGTCAGCGCGAACAAGACGGTGCCGAAGAACAGCGGGAAGGTGGTGGGTGAGCCCCACAGGTCCAGCGGCGCCGCGGACTTCTTGTTGGTGAGCAGGTAGTACACCACGATGCCCAGCCCGACGAATGTCAGCACGTTGGCGAACGCGGAGAATGGCGCCAGCAGTTTTAGGCTCGGGATTAGGTTGAAAATGATCAGCGGTACCAGGATGATCAGCATGTGGCACTCCACCGCCATCTCGTAGTACGGATCTACCATCTGCCAAATGAGTTAAATGATGAAATCACTGCTTACAGAGGTGGAAGGTGGCATTCCTTCACCATTAAACGTTATTTATTAAAAGGCGCGCGGTTGCGTCATGATCATGAAGTATGCGCGCCGGAATTGCTCCTTTATTGATATTGATGTAAGGAAGTGGGCACGACGCCGCCCCACTTACCTCAATTGTATCGGCCGCGATCCCACGAGCCGAGCTCAGCTGAGCTTGTGTAGCGCCCGGACATGATGTCTCACTAACAGTATGTACGATCTATTCGCACGGCAGTGTGTCAAGCCAATATCATTTTCATTATTCCAATAACCTTAGGTTTAATTCAAAAAGTTTGCATTTAAGCTAGTTTTATAAAACTTTTTGTACTTTTTCAGCGAATCACGTTTCGTTTGGTCGATGTATGAGCTTTCACAGCTTTTAGTAGGTATGGTGGCGTTAATCAATGAAAGAAAGAAAGAAAAGATAAAGAAAGAAAGTGTATGTACATCATTTAATAATAAACTGTTATAATATGATCTGTGTATTTAACATCGGTAAAAAATATGAAATAATAATAAATGATGTACATATACTTTTTTTCATTGATTAACGCCACCATACCTACTAAAAGCTGTGAAAGCTCGTACATCGACCAAACGAAACGTTGGTCCGCTAAAAAAGTACAAAAAGTTTTATAAAACGAATTTTGAGCTAAAATACCTCCAAAGTTTTTGAATTAACCCTAAGGTTATTTGAAAAGTATTAATAAAATGCATTAAGAAATATGACTGTCTGGACTGAAAGCCTCAAAACAAAATAGGGTCTTGCTGGCTTGATAAAAGTTTTGCAGGTGCATTCCTCATTAAATAATCGTGATTTTAAAATTAAACTAAGGTATTTTTAAGGTACTAATACACCGCTAAACGGGACCATATAATATTTGCCTATAGACCTTCAAACACCGGAGGGTCCTGCTGGAATATAATTAAAGATTACGCAATAACAATTAAGGAACTATTTTTTTACTTATACGATTCGGAAGGTACTACGCACGTTAATATTTAACTTTCAATCGGATTAAACGTAGGGTCCTGTTGGGTATACAGACATTTTTAACCCACATCCAGGTGACTAAGAAAACTGCAATTCGGCACTAAGACAGGACATAATTTCAACAGTGAAGTTAAACTATTGACTTAGAAAACTTATCTATTTCCATTAAGCAGCAAAGAACCAAGTGAACTATCGTACACGTCTAGTCGTCTATGGGTCGTTTCTTCTCTGTTGGACCTTTCCTACATTGACGTTAGTGAGCAGGTCAGAAGTCGCCGAGGAGATGGGCGCGCTGGCCGCTCGGGGAGCAGCGACTGCATCGCTGTAGGTTGTGTTGTCTCGTAATTTACAATGCGAGCAGAAGGCTGCTAACGCGTCAGAGCTAACAGAACCTCTATACATAATATAAAACAAAGAGCATCTGTACGCTTATTTTTTTTTAAACATTAATTCAGTTAGTTAACTTTGCTCTTTTGTCTTTGACTTTTTCGTACGTAATAATAACTGATATTCCGTAAAAACAGTAAGTAGTAGTATTTTACAGCTCATCGCAGCTAGGGTACCGACCTTCTTTATGTTATCAGCGATGAAGACTATGTAGACGCAGCATATCCCGACCTGGTAAGTTACCAGGAAGACGTCGACCGTGGTAGCGAACGATCCGGCGAGGCGGCGCAGCGGTGGCGGTCCCCCCTCGAGAGCCGCGGCCATGGACTGCGGGTACGTAAGGAGCGGCACGCGGAGTCGTCGACAGGCCACGTACTGGGAACGAACCTGCACAGGACACACCGCGCGGCCACATGTATGAGACGAGCACAAGCACTGCCGTCACCGCCGAAAGCCACACTGTGCTGTTCAAGCGCCGTGGGCCTTGTGCCACAAGGCCACAACATGCCATAATAGTAGACTATTCACTCAAAGATAAAACAGTTAAGACTGCAGCGAGCCATTCAACATCTTTATCCTCGAGGATAATACTATACTTTTCACACCTGCGAGGCAATCTGATTTTTGAATATACGAGTACCTACATTTATTTTTATGAATTGTTAAAGTTTTCTTACAAATTATAAGTAAACACATTATTCAGTGGATTATGAACACTTTTCAGTCATCCTAGCATTAACTAATCATCACCCGAAGGCAGGGCTGATGATAAGGTATTACGCGGTGACAGCTAGCTAAGGGCGATAATAACTTCTTGCAGTTGGAATTTCATGAAATATAATTTGCATTTTAGTTCGTTTGTCTTTTCAGCTTCTAATATTTAATTTCCCCCAACCTAGTTAATGAACTACGACTTTGCGAAGAACTCTGAGTTCATCGTTCTTGTGATTACTATTTAGCAAAAAATTTAAAAGTGAAGGTGTAAGTTGGATGGTGGCGTGCGACTCACGAGCACGTGGAGGCAGTGCGTTACTAGCACCCCGACTATGATGGTTGCCAGCACCCCTGTGACGAGGCCAGCGCGCGCGAACGCCTGCGGCATCGCCAGTATTCCTGTTCCGAGGCTGCACTTCAGGAGGTGGACTAGTGTCTCCCAGTTGCTGCAACATTCAGTACACTCATGAGCATGGCATGAGTTCCACTCATGGTTACCGTCGCCTACTAATTACTCAGTGCTTTTTTAAAGGGTTTCTTTTTACTTGTAGTATACATACGCACAAGCATGAACTTTCGCCTTTTTCGCATGGAGGCAGATACAACAGAAGGACTTTTGCTACGATCATTACATAATCATTCTGTTTCGTTTAAATTTTTATTACACTAATATTCAGTATAGTATTCTAAAGTTGCACCACGTATGTATGCATCGCAAGGAAGGGTTTTCCACAGCATTAATTTGTTTTACTTTCATGCCTCTTCTGCCACATTCACTTCCTTGTAGTCGTAAGCACCAGCACATCATTGTGAACAGTCATACCTTTGTGAACATCGAATGCTTGTACACAATCGCACATATGGCCCCATTCACTTAATTTCTCGCATTCAGGCTTCTTTCCTCATCATCATCAATATTCTCATCTCTTGTTTAAAACTCCCCAAATATACAAACTCATTAATTTTTATCATTTATTTTTACATCACACAGAAGAGAAGAGGATGTGTCGACATCCTCTTCTCTTTCTAATACCAACATAACAATCAATAATCAATACTTATTCATTCATTATATTGATTTTCATATTATTAATGCGAAAGTAACTCTGGCTACTGAAACGATCGTTATGTAGTTTGACAGATAGGCTACTTTTCATCGTGAATTAGCAATAAAATAGTATTATTTGTATTTTAAAATTATGAAATTTGTGCGTATTTACACACAGACTAAGTCGGAGGCAACTGTGGCTCGCTTATAAACCTGTAATTGGTTTGAAATACATGCTTTGAGTTTGAGTTTAATCACTAAACTCGCCGGGAGTCGATTGCGGACTCCCGGCCACCGTAGGCGCGAGCTTGCGGGTGGCGAGCAATGGGTAGCTCGCCGCCCGGTAAGGACCAGGCTCGGGTCGACGGCGCGTAGTGTTCCACGCGCGCCTCAAAGAGATGTCAGCTTTATTGAAGGGGTCTGCTAGGACCGATGCCTGCCGGGGTCGCGTGATTGTTCAAAAGAGATACCGTGACCCTGGCACATGGGCAACTGAAGGAACACGGGTGGGTTTTAGTCAGTAAAAGTCTGACACGCCCTCCCGCTCCGCCCAGAGCGGGAGAAGTCATTTGATGATTTCCCATCCAAAAAAAAAAAAAAAAAAAAAAAAAATCACTAAACTTACTTCGTCGCTGTCGTATTCTGCCGATGCAAGTGTGGATCGTATGAGTTCACGGAGCATTCGCTGCAAACAAATACTCATATCATCATTTCAGCCGTAAGACGTCCACTGCTGGACTTAGGCCTCCCCCAATTTGGGGGGCTTTGCCATAATCGCCACGCTTGGCAGGCGGGTTGGCGATCGCAGTATGGTGGTAAAATGCATAGAGAACGCTGCTGCCCATTCTCTAGTAAGTCCCTTAGTCGCCTTTTACGACACCCACGGGAAGAAATGGGGTGGTGTTATTCTTTACGTCCGGCACCACACGGTACCGTCCGGCACCACAGGGTACTATGTGATACTGAATACTCATATGTGATACTGAAATACATTGTGTTCTTTTGTTACATATTATTATAATATAGATACGAATGCAAGCTCGTTGTGTTTCCATGGACGGTGAATGGTGATACATTTATTTTGTACAAATATTGTGAAATGCTAAAGATGCTTAGCGGTATTTAAATGAGCATTGAATTATATTGATTAATAATACGTGGTATTCGGTCTACAAACGCCACGTGTCGGTATATTCTGTAAAATTTCACAGCGAGAACTTAGGCTGATAGGCTCACGTATAAGAAGCTCGGGCAGCTTTGTCCACGGTTTGTAGATGATATACTCACATGGAGGAAGGTCGGGCGGCTTTCCCCACAGGCTGTACATGATATACTCACCTCAAAGTCGGGGCGCCCGTTCCGCCAGTGGAGGGTAGGGTGAACGAATTCACCTTGCTGCTCTCTTCCATCATCATGGCGTCTGACAACACACAAATTGTGTTCATTTATACTTAGTTAGCATCTGACAACTTCGCGTCTTCGTTTAGTTAAAGTGGGAAAACAGCCAAATTACTTTGATCACTAATATAGCTATATTAGTGACCAAAGTATAGCATAGCTATTCCCGCGAGCTGCGACACCGTCCGCGCCCTCGTCGAGCAACTGTATGTATTACCTGAAGCTTCTCCGACAGAATACCTCCGCACTGCGCACCATATTGCTAACAGAGCATTTCGATGGACAACATTCGTTGGACTAAGTAACATCACAACTTTGAGACATTTAACTAACCAACCTCGGTCGGCGTGCTTACTCGCTATTTCATATTCTCCAACATGGGTCGGCTTGCGTACGTATTATTTCGTATTTTCGTACCTATGCATTATCAACTCAGTTTCAGATTTACTCACTAAATATGAATCATCATTTTTTTTTTGATGGGATATCATCATATGACGTTTCCCGTTCTTATGGATCAGCATTGGATGTTTTTTTGAGTTACCAGCCCACTCAGAAAGTATTGCGATAAAAAGTTTTTTTTGTTTGAGAGACTGACCAGTTAAAAACTATTATAAAAATAAAGATTATTTATAAGTAAAAATAGGTACGTTTCAATTTCAAAATTTCCCTCCACATTTTTTTGCGAGCTAAATAAATTATGGTGTCTCATTGGAAAATGGATTTGCGCCGCATTTTCGCGCTATGATTTTTTACGATTTCAAGTGTCCCCTGAAACCGGACGAATCATACGATAGACTTCAAATTGCATTCACGGATGAAGACCCTTCCAAGACAACTTTACTGTGTATCGTTTGTATAACGAATTCAAACGTGGTCGACTAACTTTGGGGGATGAAGAAAGAAGTGGTCGCCCTTTGAGGGCTGTTATGGAGGAAAACGTGCTAGTAGTGAAAAATTTAATTCAAGACAATAGGCGAATTACGTATCACGAGATTCAACACACACTGCAGATTAGATCGGGAAGCCTTCACGAGATTCTAGACGTGCATCTTCGCGTGAGGAGGATAGTTTAACGCTGGGTACCGCACAACCTCACCGATGCTCAGAAGCAGACCCGGGTGGAATGGTGCCGTGATATGATAAACAAATTTGTAGCAGGCTCGTCTCGGCGTGCTTACGACATTATTACAGGTGATGAGTCCTGGATTTATCAATACGATCCAGAAACGAAGCGCCAGTCGACGGTTTGGGTGTTTCAAAACGAATCAAGGCCTATCAAAGTGAAGCGATCTAGAAGCGGGGGGAAGATTTTGATCGCGAGCTTTTTCAATTTGACTGGCTACTTGGTGTCAATCCCTTTACGGAACCAAAAAAAACATCAACGCTGAATGGTATACTACCAAATGCATGGCAGAAGTTTTCTCTGTTGTGAGCAACAACCGACTAAACACAGGGCTCCGTGGGCTACTGCTCCACCACGACAACGTGCCCACGTACACCGTGCTCAAAACGAGGAACTTCTTGGACAGCACGCCGGTCAAATTTCTGGGTCACCCTTCTTACAGCCCTGACCTACCACCGTGTGACTTCTTTTTATTCCCATAAATTAAAAATTAGCTCAAAGGAATACAATTTTTGTCGCCGGAAGAGGCGCTGTCAGCGTTCGAGCAGGCTGTAAACGATGTGTCTGCGGCGGACTGGAAAAAGTGTTTCGAAAACTGGTTCAGACGCATGAAACTTTCCATAGAGGCTAGCGGAGAGTATTTTGAAAAGATTTAATAAAAAAATATTTACCTATAGAACACTTCTTTTTATTTTCGCAAAACTTTCTAAGTGTCCCACGTATTTCCTTCCTAAGGAAAATTCACGAAAACGCGTGTCTGACAATCCATCTTAGGTACGCTAGGTTGAACATTGAATCTACTTAGGGGGGGTGGGGGGGGGGGGGAGTTTTGTGGAGCTAACCAGAAGAAATTGTTTTAATATTTTTTTTTTTCAAAAACATTGTTTCAGGACTCTCCAAAATGAAAATTTATAGATAATTATTTATGTATTGCCAGCAAATTATACCGATTTTATGACTTTTATTCTATTGTTTCATATCCGTCTATTTAAGTTCATTGAGAGGAAACACCGAAACGAACTCAGACCTCAGACTCCAAAGTCAAGACATTATCTATTTCAGATCATGTGAGGACCATGCAGATTAGTGTCTGAAATGGTATTTTGAAGAAGAAGCTACACCGGTTTCAGTGGAATTGTCCAGTCAGTGCACGTGTGTGTACCTATCTCCGATGTTTGCATAGAGTAAAATCAGATATTATTATAAAACAATGTTTCTAATTACACTCTTTCAGAAAACGTCAACAAAAATGTACATTAGTTCCACTATCGGTCAAGAGATGGCGCTCACCTAAAACAGCATTACTATATGCAATAATATAATACTATAAAAAGGATGGTACGGAACCCTCGGTGCGCGAGTTCGACTCGCTCTTGACTGGTTTTAATTATTTATTTCCTCAGTTAGTTTTATCTTAATCGTGGTCTGGCAGTTCAAGTAATTAATGCGGCCTACCCAAATGTTTTTCTTTGATCTGGGTCTATGATTCACTGAGCTCATTAAGTTTTGAGCTGTTTTTGAAATGCGTGCACGTACTGGAAATATTTCAGACGCCAATTCACAACACCGATCTCATCTAGTTTTTTAAACATAACCTTTAAACTGTAAAAGCGTTTGTAGAAATCGCATACAGAAAAAAAAGGTCATTATTCGTAGTCGTATTAGGTTTAAAGATTTTTATTCTCAAAAAACGTTTTACAATAAAAATAACAACCGACTTCCTAAAAAAAAACACTACAAAGTGAAAAATAACTTTGATTTCGAAAGTCTGTGTCTTAGGATCTGTATTTGTTGTGTATTGTAAAAAGTTTTTATTTTTACACGCTTTATATTAGCTTCACTTGTATGTTTGTATGTTTGTTTGTAACCGACTCCTTATAGCACGATTTTGACCCACTTTAAACGACCAGATTTCATTCAAACCTTGCACACCTATCAAGGACCGATGACAATGCAATAATTTCATAAATTTGTGCCATTATCCTTGCCAGGGTTACCAGGACAGCAAAAAAACTGTCTTCGAAAACTACGCTGCCATACGTCACAAACTAATTTGTGCCATTATCCTTGCCAGGGTTACCAGGACAGCAAAAAAAAAACTGTCTTCGAAAACTACGCTGACATACGTCACAAACTACGCTGACATAGGTCTCAAAATTCGAAACACCCTAAAAACTAGAAAATAAATAACAGTTTCTAAAAAAACAAAAAACTAAAAAAACACGCTTCTATTGAAAACCAAACTAAAAAGTACAAAATAATGGAAAAAAAGCGTGGGGTGCCTGATATCAATAAAAAAATACCTTAAAAAGGATGCGTGTTTTTTTAAACTATTATTTTTAACTTTTTAGTTATGGTAGATACCCCGCACTAATCTAATCGCGTTATTCGTTCATTTGTCGCGCAAATTCTTAATGCAAATTTAAGAATTATGTGGTTTTCACATGGACTCCATTGTCCAAATGGAACCAAATTAAAATGAGACCATTCGGGAAGCACCAGCTTTCAAACAAAAAAGAATCATCAAAATCGGTTCATCCAGTCAAAAGTTATGAGCTAACAAACATTTAAAAAAAAATACAGTCGAATTGATAACCTCCTCCTTTTTAAGTCGGTTAAAAATACATAAGCTCACTTAGATGAGACTCCTACTAGGCCAAGTACATATTATGAATTTATCGGGGGTCATTTAAAAGCATATTTTCATGTCTGGTCATGGTTTTTAGGGTTCCGTTGCCAAATGGCAAAAAACGGAACCCTTATAGATTCGCCATGTCTGTCTGTCTGTCTGTCTGTCTGTCTGTCTGTCCGAGTATGTCACAGCCACTTTTCTCCGAAACTATAAGAGCTGTGCTATTGAAACTTGGTAAGTGGATGTATTCAGTGAACCGCATTAAGATTTTCACACAAAAATAGAAAAAAAGCAATAATATTTGGGGTTCCCCATACATAGAATTGAAACTCAAAATTTTTTTTTTCATCAAACCCATACGTGTGGGGTATCTATGGATAGGTCTTCAAAAATGATATTGAGGTTTCTAATATCATTTTTTTTAAAACAATAATATTTGGGGTTCCCCATACATAGAACTGAAACACAAAAAAAATAAAATAATCAAACCCTTACGTGTGGGGTATCTATGGATAGGTCTTTAAAAATGAAATTGAGGTTTCTAATATCATTTTTTTCTAAACTGAATAGTTTGAGCGAGAGACACTTCCAAAGTGGTAAAATGTGTGTCCCCCCCCCCCCCCCGTAACTTCTAAAATAAGGGAATGATAAAACTAAAAAAAATATATGATGTACATTACCATGAAAACTACCAACGAAAATTGGTTTGAACGAGATCTAGTAAGTAGTTTTTTTTTAATACGTCATAAATCGTAAATCACAATTTACCTTTC
The DNA here is from genome assembly GCA_947507805.1 of Aporophyla nigra. Taxonomy (NCBI): domain Eukaryota; kingdom Metazoa; phylum Arthropoda; class Insecta; order Lepidoptera; family Noctuidae; genus Aporophyla; species Aporophyla nigra. The sequence goes on along the minus strand of OX382291.1, from coordinate 697,259 downwards.
ATTCAGTCAACTCAAATATAAAATTTAAAAAAAAAAACCATTTAATTTCATAAACGATGATGACGAATGATGATGATGATGACCTGCAGGTTTGTACGGAACCCTCGGTGCGCGAGTCCGACTCGCACTTGGCCGGTTTTTAAGTAGAGGTAATGCTTGTCTTAAAGCAACTCCGGTAAAAAGCTCCACCAGGCACCAGAGGGGTAATTGCGGAACTTTTTATCGTTAGGAATTGGTTTAATATTGATAGTTAAACAACATTCATTGCGTTATATACATTGCTGAGCCGACAATTTATTCGAACAAATGACGCAATGGTTTAGAAATAATCTTCAATCCCATTCAGATTCTGATAAATTGTACGTTTCGCACGGGTGGTGGACTCCATATCAAAACCAAAAGTGAACAAAAATGAATGAGCAGCGTTCGATAGATGCACGGGCGACGGGCGACGGGAGACGGGCGCGGTGCGCACAATTCACCAAAGTAACTTTTTAGACGTCATTTATTTTCAGTTTGACACCTAAACTGTTCACAAAGCACAAACTGCAGTTCTTGTATTCAACTTTGCCGTAGAGTCATTGTTTTCAAAAAAGTTAAAATTGGATTATTTTTTGGTAGATTTGGACCTTTTACACCTTTTAAAACCAGGATACCTACTACCTAGTTCTGAAGAATTATTTAAAGGACTGCATCTTAAAATTATTTAAAGGACTGCATCTTACAATCACAGCAAACTCGTAACTTTTGAACATTTTAGGCAAACAGTGACTGCTACGAGCTTTGAGAACGATTCTAATGCCCGAAAATGTACCCGTATCTTCCAGAGTCACGCACTAACTACCAGATAGATTTTGATTAAATTTTGCATAGATATTCCCTGTAGGATAGGATCTCGTGGCTTAATAATAAAACCCGCACGGATTGACGGAAGCTATAGCTAATGCATGGGTGAGCAATGAGCATCCATTGCACATCGGCATCCTGCCTTCGCACCGGAGAGCACGTGGAGCCTACTGTCACTCATAATTGTTCGACAGTCATCAGTTCATCACGTATAGTTAGAAGCCCAAGTCTCACAACCCGTCTTACCTAGAGATATTTTACTACCCTGTGTCTGGGTTGTGTAGATCAGATAGGCAGTAAAACCATGCAAAATACTGGTACTGAGCTGCATCCGGTTAGAATGAAAGCCTTGAGAACAAGGCAAGGCAAGGCAGGTTGGTTGATTAATGCTTAGAGCTCTGCGGGTAAGTGACTAACACAGTAAAAGTATTTGGCTTAAATTTTGACCATTCATAAACATCGTTTGTGTTATTTAGATTGATAAACAGGCAATGTTTGGAACAAAGGAAGTAATGAATTAGCAATATCCTACAAAATGATTCAGGTTCACATTGATATTGTGACACGCAAATAGGGTGACACAACATTTATACGAGAACGACTAGTTTAATTATGACATCCACGTGGAGGACCACGCACTGGGTCCGCGTGATAGATTGTAGACCATTCCCTCTGCCAGAATGCGGAGGCCTGTGTCCGAGCAGTGGGAATATTATAGACTGAACTAAATTATACTAGGGTGCCTAGGTGGATAACTCTCCTGGCAGCTAGACATATGTAGGGAACATATATCTAGCTGCTTTTTTTGTGGCTGGGAAATCATCAAATGACTTCTCCAGCTCTGGGTGGAGCGGGAGGGCGTGTCAGATTTTTATTGACTAAAATCAACCCGTTACATTCAGTTGACTATATGCCAGGGCCACGGTAACACTTTCGAACAAATCTCGCGACTCTAGCAGGCATCGGTCCTAGCCAAAGACTATATAACCACTTGACTGCGCATACAGTGCCCCGACGCTCGAAAACTATTAGTATTTTGTCGCCTATGCATAGGCTGCGGCAGGGCTGCCAAATGTACGATTTTAATCGTACTCCTACGATTTTTTGGCAGTTTTACACTTGTACGATCGTTAGACCGAGATCGTACGGAAAATGTACGAATTTTATATAGGTACCTGGTAACATTTCATAATGAAACGAATGCTTAACTGGCAAGTATAAGTTTCGCGGAATTCCCCAACAACCTAACGCGTACGCAGATCTTACTTGAATGAAAACTCTTTGTAAAGTCATTTAAAGGCTTTATTTGTTTGCATTTTAACGAAACTTTTTTTTTTTCTTTCGGTAATAGTTGCGACTTGTCAGTCTCGCTCGATCTGTGCGTAGTTTATATTATCCTCTTTGAATCTGTATACTTTCTCGAGTGCTTTTTTGTGTTTGGTGAAGTAAGAATGTGTGACAAAAGTGAAGGCGGGCGACCTGCGCCAGGAACTCCAAAAAAAAAACCTTTTGTTTTATTGTGTAGGTATACATAAGGATGTGCCAAATAAATATGTTTTCTTTCTTTGTTTCTTCTATTGCATTTCTTTTCTAAAACTATTTTTTTGTTATTTTTAATAAAAACTTTGTCCTTATAGGTTGTACGATCTTTTCATTTCAAAATTTCCTTGGCATACGATTTTTTTTGTAGTTGTCGTACGATCACACCATTTTTGCACCTGGCAGCCCTGCTGCGGTTCAAGTAGCCATTTTAGTTGTGACCAATTGTTAGACCTCTGTGCACGCTAAATTATTGCAAATAATATAACTAAATCTGCAATTATAACGCATCAAAATACCTTCATGCGCGGTGAAGTGGTGTGAGAAACATTCCAAGACTTCTAGTTACAAAAATGATCGCATAACTTTTCATCAGTAAATAAACAGTACGAAAAATTATTGTGATTTAATCAGATTATGATCCACCGTAGGAGTCTATTTAAAATGGTGGTTGGGTAAACCAGCACACTGTGTGAGTCCCGTGTTGATGTCTTTTGGAAAAGTCTCGTTCTTTCATTAGACAATTCTAATGCATCTATCCCTTACTTTCACTTTGTATTTTTATCGTAAAAATTAGTGCTGTTTCCTTTAATAGCTGAAAGTCTTTATCGAAAATTTAAATTAAAATGAATGAAAATTTTATTCAATTGAAATACTGTGGCTTCTTTAGCTTCGTCTTGACAATCCGTTTGTAAACTGGCGCCAAAGCTACCGTGGCCATAGTACCTTCTGCCTTGGGGATGATATTCGACACCGTTTCTGATTGCTATTTCGTCGAATATGATAGTGGCGAAAGTTTTGTTCTTGGATTCTCTAGTTTTCATTTTATTAGTGATTGATTTTGATTAAATATGATTTCTTTGACTTTAATTGAGTATTTATCACAATTTTAAAATCCATTTTATCGATATCGACTATTTTCCCTTAATGAAGTAGAGCAGTCCTACGATGGGCATACCTACGCAACTTGACCTTGAATTGACCAATTGCAGCCGCACGTTCTTCCTCGTCCCCCGGCCCGCAGTGGTGAGTCGTGTGCTAAGCAGAAATCGGCCTATACGCTCTCTAGTGGTTTTATTCTCTTTGGTCCTAGCGGAGCCCTTCAGTGTTGCTGACAGTTCTTAGAGGCGCGCGTGGAACACAACAGCAAGCTAGTTAGCTATTTAATAGTTTTCTATTCGTTGTTTACTATATTAAATGCAAACCTACTCGTACATACACTCACGGCTACATCCCATGGAGGTAGGCCGAAACAACAGAACCGCCTGCTACGATCCTTACATACTCCAAAAGGAGTATGTAATGAACGAAGAAAGCAAAAGCTTCGTTTACGTTCATGACTGGTCCTACACCTGGTCCTACACGCATGACGCCGCGCCGGTCGCGAGTGCACTCACTAAATGCTGTCGAACATTTGCGAAGTGCCGACCCAAAGCTCGCGGGACCCGACCAGGGCTGCCAGGTGCAAAAATGGTGTGATCGTACGACAGCTACAAAAAAACACAAAAAAGCACTCGAGACAGTATACAGATTCAAAGAGGATAATATAAACTACGCACAGATCGAGCGAGACTGACAAGTCGCAAATATTATCGAAAGAAAAAAAAAAAATTCGTTAAAATGCAAACAAATAAAGCCTTTAAATGACTACAAAGAGTTTTCATTCAAGTAAAAGATCTGCGTACGCGTTAGGTTGTTGGGGAATTCCCCGAAACTTATACTTGCCAGTTAAGCATTCGTTTCATTATGAAATGTTGCCAGGTATATAAAAATCGTACAATTTCCGTACGATCTCGGTCTAACGATCGTACATGTGTAAAAATGCCAAAAAATCGTAGGAGTACGATTAAAATCGTACATCTGGCAGCCCTGGACCCGACACAACTAAATTTACAAAAAGTCCCGGGACTTCCAGACAGGTAACATCTCAGGACCACTAGACTGAGCACTAGACCGGGGAACTTTAGACTCCGCAGATATACAAACTCAATATCTCGATCCACAGTTACTATTTATTTCCTAAAAACTTAATAAATAAAACGGGTTATTTTCACCTCAGTAACGGTTCTATGTATTTGCACTACCCTTGGGGTAAATGGGACCACTTGACTCGCGTTCCACTGTGAATACCTGGGTTATGAACATCTCTGAGTTGACCGCACTGTATTATCAAAATCATAACCGGCTAAGCAAGTGTGATTAGTTAATGTAATACATACAGAATGAGCGCAGACAAGTAGCGCTGCGGCGGACACTTGTGACACGACTCAGGGCGGACAGGCGGGCGCGCGCGCAGCCGGCCGCGGACTGGCGGAGTGGCGGCCCAGCGTTAGGTACTGTACTCTAGTTCTGCATGTATCGGTACGAGCCATAATGAAACAATAATTCCGTCAATTGTCCACTTAGTATCAGTACTGGAGTCATGTGTCCCAGTAGCACGGCGCAGTCAACTGTCCCTTGCGCGTTGGGCGAATTTGTTGAGCGATGGCATATTAAGGCCCACTTGCATCGCACGACAATGAGTACGGTTAGCGCTAAACGAATTTATAAATGCGTTCTGTTGCAATCAATCGGTGACCGAGACAGTATTAGGTATTATGTTTTTGTGTAGGCAACTATAGTAAATAAATAATCAGAAATAAGTATCATTCCATTCATCATCGATTACTGAACTTCGTTTATTTGGTTAAATATTTTTATGTTGTAGGGTCAAGGCGGCAATAGTGGCTCACTTTTTTTTTAGACAGCTCTCTCTTTATTTGTAGTAGTGTTAGGAAGTTACAAATAGGACTCGTACGTAGTGTATTTAATCTATTTTATATTTTTTCTTGTATTTTGTCCAACCGATAAATGAAAAAGGAGATAGAAAGCATTTTTAAAAAAAAGTCCCACTGAGCCACTGTGTACCGGGGGTCGGGTACAGTGAATATACCTTTAGTTCACAGTGAATCGGGTAGGTACACAGTGGATCTTTAAATATAAATCTAAAATAAAATGCAATTTTAAGTTTATTATTAAGTTTAATTACTCAATAGGAACTTAGTACCATGTACATTTTAATCATCAGTCTTTTAAACCTTAACATTAATCAACTGCTATTAAACATAAATTCCCTTCTTCTGGAAAAATATAAACTTAAAATAACTTAAAATTTTCTCAGTCTTAATAATTTAGGTAGGTAATTTCACCCAAAGAATTAACTGGTAACTAACTTAAACATAAAATGACATTTTCAGTCTCAAACAATAAAAATACAAGGACAAAAATCTAAACTTTTTAGAAAAAAATTAGCTTCTTGGTCTCTAAAATTAAAATCAACTTAGCAAAAAGTAAAATGCTTTAGCTTAAACAAAAAATGAAATTTTCAGTCTCAAAAATAAAAATACAAGTACAACAATCTAAACTTAGAAAAAAAAAAATACACTTCTTATTCTCAAAAATTAAAAATCAGCTTAGGAAAATGTGACACTTTTTGTCTCAAAAACTAATAAAACCAGTACAAAAATCTAAACTTCTCCTTTAAGTCTAAAAAATAAAAATCAACTTAGCAAAAAGTGACTCTTTCAGTCATAACATTATCCAATATCCAAAATAACAATTGAGATTCGACATAAAAATACCTATAAATAAAATAACAATTAAAAAATGAGATCAGCGAACATTAAGTAGTGACAAATCAATGGCAAAAGAATAAATAGATTGTTGTCTGGATGTGCTTCCAGCAACAGTGGGTTTTGGTAATATAAGTTTAACATCATTTTCTTTAACATAAGATAAATCTGGCTCCTTTGGCATATGAAACTTTCCCGCACATTTTTTATGAAGAAAGCTGATATAGTATTCTAATTTCCTATTACGACTTTCTAACACTTTACCAATGTAGAATACTTTAGATTTTTTGGTATTGAACTCTACAAGAACATATTCACCTTCTTGTGGTACATGATGTAAAGGCTTTTTTAAACAATTTTCAGTGATAGGAACAGGATCGTCTTCAATCTCTTCACCAGGCCAATCATTATCCTCATCACTCTCCTGATAACTAATTGTGTCAGGTTCTTGATTTTCTTCTTCAGAATCACTTTGAAGAACCTTCTTCATAATTTTCCTTTTTTTAGCTTCTTTTCGTTTCTTAGACATGTTTTTATCCTTTTCAATTTCTAGTTTTTCCGGGGTATCAGTTGCTATTAAACTTCTTCCTAGTTTCCTTGGTTTCCTTGTAAATTTTCTCGGTCCTGCTTTAATTGGGGGTCTGAACTGAAATGGAGATATTGTTGTTGTTGATGGCAGATTGTTCTCTATTGTTTTTAAATGAACTGCTGAACCAGCTGATGTTTCAAAACGTAATTTCTGAGAAACTTGGTCTATTAATGGTCGAGGTTGCGATATGTCAGCCAAAGTTTTTGCTTCCTCATGAGGAGTATCGGTTTTTTTCGGTGTTACATAGTTACTAACTTGATTTGTACACGGAGGCTGCTCTAACGTAGAATCGGTAATTGACTTCAGTGGTATATCTGAATCATTGTTCAATTCTTGCATAATTGACGGAGAAGTGTCCCTTGTTAGTGGGATGATGTTGTCTGAGGGGAGAGTTGGTATATCATCCATAGTTTTTTCCGGCAAATTTGACGCAGATTGTGTATTCTCTTCAAATAAAGTTACATCAGAGTCACTTGAACGCCGCGAGGTAGACAATCCGACAGGAGCAGCAGGTTGAATTAAAGAACTCGAAGGGCTTGGCATATCAATACTTGCTTGAGCAGGTTGCGTGGGTTGTATTACAGACATTTCCTCACGTGGTTCACAGTCTGGACAAGGGCGATCTGTTACTGATGATGGCAAGAAGTCTTCATCGTCAAATAAGTTTCTATCAAATGGATAGATGCCGCATGCTTTGAATGCTTTTGTAATATTTACTGGTGTCATAACCTTCAGAAAAGCTGTACCAATGATTTCCCCTATGTCATAAATAGTGACTGGCTTGCCGGGATTCCTAAGCATCCACGCATCCATGCCTGCATTGTAGAAGGACTTAAATGGCCCGTATATCCCGACGTCAAGTGGTTGTAATTTTCCAGAAGTGTGTGGATGAAGAGTCAGAATATGGACACCAGCAGCTTTAGCAATATCTAATGCTTCCAGGGACAAGTGAGATTCGTGGTTATCCATTATTAATATACTTGGATTTTCGGGAGTGGTATTAGTGTGTTTGACAAAATGTTTTATTACTTCCGGAAAAATCTGACAATTCATCCACCCTGTAGGTGTTGCTAGTCCAAGGGTGCCAGTTGGTGTATTTTTAATCATGAAATCTTTGAAATTTTTTCGAGGGAATACCATTACAGGTGGTAATGCTATGCCACTGGCACTAATAATGCAACAGGTCGTGACTAAAGTGCCTCGTTCGCCACTAGTGACTTTGCCTATATTTTTACGGCCTTTGGGTGCTATGACCTTTTGAGGTTTTTGGACCGTCGTCGTTGAAGTCTCGTCTAAATTGAATATACGTGTTCCATCTGCAAACGCCGAGTTTCTTTTCATTAGGTTTTCTAAATTGCTGTAAAATCTTTCGACATTTGTCCGATTGAACGCCGTAGCTCTTGCAAGACTACATGGCTCGGGTTTTCTTAGTGTTAGTTCCGGATGCCTCTTCCTAAAGCAAAGCAACCAGTCTTTTCCTGCCATTTCTTTTTCCTTCCATGAATTTGGCATTTTCAAATTATTAATTTGTGCCATCTGATATGCGATTCTTCGGCATTCCTTTATAGACAACCCGTAAAATAGCAATGCACAGTATTTAAAATAATCTTTCAACATGTTTTCCTGTTCCGCCGTAAAAACTTTATTGATTGTGTAATTTGGCGTCAATCGTGTCTCATCTAAATTTAAGTTCCGGGTCTTAAGGTAATAACGCCTCAGAGTTGTAAAGGGAATGCCCGTAATTTGGGAAGATTTCCTCACACTCATTCCATTTTTTATATTTTTTAGAGCTTCTTTCATGTCTTCAGCAGTATGATTCCCGATTTTACGGGGCTTTACAGGACGTGGCATTCTGAAAAAAATATAATACATGCTCAACGGACAAACTTATAACCTCGTATTAATACATTTTGGTTAGTAATAACAAAAGATGTAAGATCAATTTATATTTCATATCTGAAATGGATTTCAATACAGTACACAGTGGCTCGTGATCCACTGTGTCCTCAAGCGGTCTGATCCACCTAGTACTTGGCCGCCATTTTTAATTGATGACGCACCACATGCCACGTTATTGCTTGTTGAGACATGGATTACGCGTCAAAGCAATCTTATTTATACATAGTTTTGATCAGAAACATTGTTTTATTAATACAACAAAACTGTAGGGCGTAAAAACAAAGTATATCTTACCTTAAATTGCAAATTTTCTCCGGTAAAAACGTAAAATGTCTCACATCACGCCATACGGTCGCGACAGCCGCAACTTGACTAGTTTATACTTGTTCGTATCCCGAGAGCTTCCGAGGAGTGAGAGAGATGTATAAATATCTGTGCTACTTTCGCTCTAATGGCGCCTGCGCCACTGTTCCCGCTATAGCCACTGTTGCCGCCTTAACCCTACATTAAAATATCTCACGTGATCCAAAACCACAATTAAGTTACACGTAAGTACTCGTAGAGTTATGTTTAAACAAATGAAACTATATTTATGGTCACAGTTTCAATTATTTATGGTCACCCTATACACGAAATTGCTAAGGAATGTTAAAATGATTAATATCTTTGTAATGAATTTGTAGAATGTTGGATTACGCCAATATTTAGTAGAATTTTCTCCGATTTGATTCACTGCTTTAGTAGCTAAGAACATGTTTCAAACATCCATGGGGCGATAGACGTAAATATTTTTTGGTTAAGTAGTGCTTTTTAGTTTTTTTATTAAGTATTTTTTTTAATAGTTTACAAGTAGCATGCAAGATGAGATTCTAAGCAGCAGAAGACTTTATTAAGATTTAACAGCGGGTCCCAAACTAGGCACAGCCTGTATCTTGGTGACCCAAACAATACACCGAGTTAATAATTTAAGTTCTGCTAGCGCGAGATGGTAATTGATGATTTCATAGTAACATTCATAATAAAATAAAATTAAAATTAAATCAAATTAAGTAAGTTTATGATTTATTTTCCATTTTTAGTTTGGCTAAACATATCGTGTTTTTTAACACACTTTATTAGCTTCATGCTTATGTTAGTATGTGCCTATGTAACGGAAATTTTGAACATCATTTGTAACCCCCTTCAAAACGTCGGATTAACTCGAAATTTGGCATACTTATCAAGGATCGATGACAATACAAGGAATTTCCTGCACCTCCACCTGCCACTGCTCGTACGTAACGTATATGTATTGTATACGTTACCACCGGGCCGCCACTGCTCGTACGTAACGTATATGTATACGTTACCACTGGGCCGCCACTGCTCGTACGTAACGTATATGTATACGTTACCACCGGGCCGCCACTGCTCGTACGTAACGTATATGTATACGTTACCACCGGGCCGCCACTGCTCGTACGTAACGTATATGTATACGTTACCACTGGGCCGCCACTGCTCGTACGTAACGTATATGTATACGTTAGCAAATACGTAGATCTTATAAAACAGTTTTGCACGTTAATATTTAGTTGTTCACAATCAAAATTTTAAAACTGGCGCCGTCATTTCTTAACTAACTGTTCACTGAGAGGAAATGCCGAAACAAACTCAGAGCTCATGGTCTCTGTTAAAGTCCAATAAAGTAGCGGAGCGGGTGAGGTGTACTATGAAAACAAACTCAGAGCTCATGGTCTCTGTTAAAGTCCAATAAAGTAGCGGAGCGGGTGAGGTGTACTATGAAAACAAACTCAGAGCTTATGGTCTCTGTTAAAGTCCAATAAAGTAGCGGAGCGGGTGAGGTGTACTATGAAAACAAACTCAGAGCTCATGGTCTCTGTTAAAGTCCAATAAAGTAGCGGAGCGGGTGAGGTGTACTATGAAAACAAACTCAGAGCTCATGGTCTCTGAAGTCCAATAAAGTAGCGGAGCGGGTGAGGTGTACTATGAAGACGCACTTTCCGCGCATGTTATGTAAAACACTTCGCTTTATTTAACGCTTTTTGAGTATAATTAAGCCAAGCTATGTTATAAAATAAACAGTCCTATTGATAAATATGGCGTAGGTATCCTGTGGCGAAAAGTCTGCCTAGTAAACGTTTGAGGTGAGATACCAGACTACCAGATAAATGAAATGAGATAAATGAAAGAAATAATGGACTGTATTAAAATATATGTAATGCAATAAAAACATTAACAATATTGAAAGATGGAACAATAAAATGCCCGTAGTTGAGTGTGCTAGTGAGCGCGGGCGTGGTGCGCGCGCAGCGGACGCCCCGTGCGCGTCCGGCCCCCGCCTCCGGCATCGCGACTCTCCGCGCCACTCCGCCAACAATTACGCGCTTAACAATAATATTGACACACAATGACACTTTATTAAACAATACATTTTACCAATGTTACAGATTTTAAGAAAATAATGATGATAAACGAGTATGCTCTAACGAACAAAATAATAGATAACTTGCGATTTTGAAGCCAAACTGACACTAAACTAAAAGTGTCAATATGACGTTAAATTTTTGAACTATTATTGAGGTACCTAACTGTAATGCAAACGTGACACTAAGCAAAAAATTACACTATGGCGTCAAACTAATGATCGAATTATGAGAAAAATATAGTGCAAATGTGAACTTTAAACCAAAAATGTCACTATACATCTATACAAATAAATAAGATTGGAGTGTCTGTTTTTAATATTAAGATAACCACTTTTTATTAAGTGTACTTATATGGATGTATACACGGTACATATACCAAAACAACATTTTTTACAATTTTTGTCTGTCTGTCTGTTTGTTCCGGCTAATCTCTGAAATGGCTGGGCCGATTTTGACGGAATTTTCACTGGCAGATAGCTGATGTAACAAGGAGTAACTTAGGCTACTTTTATTTTAGAAAAAATAAATAATAGTTTAAATAAAACTAAAAACACGCTGAATTTTGAGACGTATGTCAGCGTAGTTTTCAAAGACAGTTTTTATGAAAAACTTTTTGTTAAATACCACGCGGACGAAGTCGCGGGTAACAGCTATTACCTATAATATAACCTGAATTAACACATCTTACCGTGGTAGTACGTCCTCCTGCGTTAATTTCCGACATCCACGCGGGCGAAGCCGCGGGCAAAAGCTAGTCAACAATATGACTAATAAACCGGTTTTATCACGACAATGACACTATTGCACTCAAAAATCAATAATTTTGTCCTTGACGACACGTACTTTTTCTTTGAAGGTCAGTGTTGCTCTGAGGGGAGGAGACAATTTTGTTTAGTGACGAAGCAGACCACCGCCATTTCGCGGTTATTTCTGTTAATTTTGAACAAGTGTAAGCGCGGTTACATGTAGTTCCATGTTTCCCAACAGATGGCGTTAAAAAGTCGATTTGTCAATATTTTGGATAGTGACAGTATTGGAGTAAGCGTGTGATATGTAGTGCGCCGATAGTATGTCGAAATCTTGAAAAGTGAAAACAGAAACCACTTCCTTATAATCTAATGAGTTGTTTTATTTACTGTAAGTAGCAAACAAGTACTTCCGGCTACAGTTTGAATCCAAATTAATCTATAACCAACGATGGAAGGGAAGAGTCTGCCTCTCATAGCAGTTCCAATGTTCACTCCCTCAGATTGTGTTTTGCTTTCTAGGTCAATTCTTTTACAACAAATTAATGTCACTCTTAATCTATATCCTAAAAGCATGTCTAACTAGCGCAAAACAGTTTATACATTCCTTAAAACCCTTGACTATCAAAAAACTGAAAATCTTTCGACGGTTCTGAAATAGTTTCCTTCACTTCTTTCTGCCGTGGCTGATCTACATCTCATACTCGCTCTCCCCCCTCCAACATACATTCATACGCCAGTGGCGTAGCGTGCCATCTCGGCGCCCGGGGCGGGAGGCTCATTTTGCCGCCCCCATTCAATACTTAATTAAAATTACATTTCGAGACATAATTTCACAGGCAATGAGGTATCTTTTATTGAAGGTAAAATAGGATCGTCGGTTTCACAAACAGATTCTACGGGCCTTACGAGCAGCGAAGTCAGAAATAACTTTGTCAAAATCAATATTTACAGCCAATTCCTGTTCAGTCGACAATATAGCCAAGTTTGATAGTCTAGTGGAGCTCATAGTGGATCTGAGATAATTTTTGATTAGCTTCAACTTCGAAAAACTTCTCTCACAACTAGCGACATTAATTGCCAAAGTCAAAATTTTAATGAATTGGAGGTGCTCCAGTGGTCCTTTGCCCTTTATCTTCCTCTGATTCAGAACCGGCGACAAACTGCTGGAGATGCTTCCGCTCCATCTGAAACTCGTCCTTGTCGATGTCTTCTAATACATGGGAAAGATCACACTCGTACTTGCTGTCCAAAAGTTTCGCTAGCCTCAAAAATCCGAGCTTGTCCGCTATTTTTTGAACTTGTTGGAATCGAGTTGTCATTTCTTGAATGATCTTGTCAAATGATGCGAACACCTCTCGATGGAGTTCCTGCTCGTGAGACAAAGGTGCATCTGCGGATTCATCGCAATGCATGCGTTTTTTCCTGCGAATTCTTCTCATTTTGAGTTCGATTCCGAGTTTTTTAGCAGAGAGTTTTAGCAAAGTCGATTGCGGCTTGGACGAAACGGTGTCAGCTTTCCACTAGGAGAGCTTTTAAAGCGCAGAGTTTCTGAGCACACTTATCCACACTCAGTTCTCGTTGCTGCAGGTAAATCTGTGCGTCATCAACTTCAGGTAGCACTGCAGCCCTAAAGCCAAAATATGTGAGGAAGTTGAATGACTGCATGGCTGTCAGAGGAAAACTGGCTCCCGATCTTGTTTCGGAAGTTTGAGATGAATCCGTCAATTCTTCCAGTACCTCAAGAACTTCCTCAAACTATTTTTTTTAGCGTCTTGACAGCTTCTTGTCTAGCGCTCCAGCGCGTTTCAGTGACTCGTTTCACTGCTTGACCTGTGACGCTGTGACCAAAGCGTTCCACCAAGCAGTTGATGCAGAAAAGAAGGCAAATAGCAACTCCAGAGTTCCAAAAAACGTCACAGAATTCACTGATTCAGAAACAGCGTGTACCCCAGCCAAGTTGGGTGACTGGTTTGTGCATCCGCTTTAATCCGGGCTTGAACTCCATTGTGGATCCCTGACACCGTTCACGAATTCCCGGAAATCAGCCGAGAGCGTTAACGACGAATCACACGCAGGGTGGCAAATTTCAAATTTACGTCATTGTTGATTGTTGACTTGTCAAGAATTCTGTCATGAAACATATGATCTCTACTCTACCCGCTTCACCGTCGACATTTTGCCGCCTCCGGCCTACGCCCCGGGCTGCCGCCCGGGGCGAGCCGCCCCCTCCGACCCACCCGCGCTACGCCACGCGCGTATGATACGCTACAGCATACATTCATACAATCCAACATAAATTTATTCAGGACACTACAAATAAATAGTTTCGTATGAACCGCTAGTTCTAATTTTTTATTTTGTCGGATCGGTAGCGGTGCAGGGGAATTTTCGACGCCATATTTTTTTTAGTTTCAAAGTAACTATACGTGCAAATACTGGGACTCAGTTGCATCTGGTTAGACTGGAAGCTGACTCCAACATAGTTGGGAAAGGGCTAGGCAGATGATGATGCTAGTGTAGGGCTGTAGGCAGCCACGAGGGTCCATTGCGGGTTGGTAGATGTTACATGTCTTCGAATTTTTTGGCTTAGCTCAGCTAATACATGCCGATTTCTTTTCCCGCACAATTTTAAGAGCAGTGGTGATGGAATTATTTACACAAAGTAAATTGCCTGCCTGATTTCGAACCCACAACCTGCAACTCGTAAGTCGTAATACTTGGCTGATACTACTGGGAATAGCTTTGGTTGGGTTAGGTTATTATATTTTGTAAGTTCATAGTTTATACAAGATAGAAGATTTTTGATATAGATGCAGATGGTGTTTTAAAGTCAAATAATAAGAGATATTTTGAAACCAAAAGTACCTATTGTCAGTTCGCAAACGATGCGATTGCTTCTCGTGAACAACTATCACGACACAGTAAACAGTGCTAAGCAGTGATAGTAGTGATACTTAAGTTGGAGTTTACCCGGGGCCGGCAAATGCACGCGGTCGCGGGCTCGCCTGGCTGGGCTGCCGCTGCAGCGGGCGGCGCGGCGCGGCGGTCGCGGCGCTCGCGGCGGGCGCCGCCGGCTCGCGCGGCGCGAGCGGCCCGCCCGGTGCACGGGGCACCCGCGCCGCCCGCGGATGCGTGCGGTCGAGATCCACACGGCGCATGCGCGCTGCACGCGCACCGCTCGTTACGGCACGCGATCGATCACGCCCCAAGAGCACTGCGCACCAGCCCGGCTGGCTTTGTATCAGCGAAGACCACTAGCTTCCTTCAAATAAAACGCAAGAATTTAACTTACATCATGGCCACCCCACGTTACGCAACAGTTAGATACTGTTTGGTGAATCCTTACTTTGGACCGATTCGCACTCTGATATCAGAACGCGCGACGATTTGAGCCAATGAGAGCAAAAAACTAAGTGAAGCTCGCGGCACCCGGACGCGCTGTGCTCACAGGAATACGGCAACGACGTCTAGCTGCGGCACACAGCGACGCGCACGGCAGCGAGCAGCGGAGTGCCGGACCCTGGCGCGAGGTGCGTCATGCGCGGGGCGCTGGGGGGCGCTGCGTGGCGTGGCGGGGCGCGCGGGGCGTGCGGAACTGCGCGGGGCTGCAACGCTCCGATGCGCCGGGCCCAGCCCGCGCGGTGTCCTGCAAACATTGCTCTGAAAATCAAGCTTCATACTAGTCAGGAGTGAAAAAACAAAAAGTATAATGTTCTTTATTTTTCTAAAAAACTAAAAAAGTAGCACCTAAATTACGATGGTATTTAAAAAAGTAAGCCCGTAATGTATTTAATTGTAAAAAATACAAAAGAGGATAATGATATTGCTTGTGGCGGTAAATGACAAGACGTAGAAGGTAATGAGGCAAATAAAAATATCGACGTGTAACCAGCGTTTTTAATAAGAAAAATAACAATATTTCTCCATTCTTTCTTGTATTATATTATATCCCATCAAAAACATAAATGTGAAATGCGAGCCATGTTCAATATTATGATATGCCTTGGTTGTTGACTTCAACGACAAAAGGATTTAGTTAGAATTTAGTAAGATCCACAAATTTAAGGTCGCTCAGCGCGCTATGGAGCGGGCTATGCTCGGAGTTTCTTTGATGGATAAGATCAGAAACGATGTTATCCGGAAAAGAACTGGAGTTACCGACATAGCTTGCAGGGTAAGCAGGCTGAAGTGGCAGTGGGCTGGCCATGTTTGTCGAAGGACCGATGGCCGATGGAGCAGACGAGTCCTGGAGTGGAGACCGCGTATTGGCAAGCGTAGTGTGGGACGCCCCCCAACTTGATAGACCGACGACCTCAAAAAGGTGGCTGGGACAGACTGGATGCGGAAGGCGGAGGATAGGGTGTTGTGGCGCAGCATGGGAGAGGCCTATGTCCAGCAGTGGACTGCGATAGGCTGATTTGATTAGTAATTTAGGATAATATATTGTAGCCTAAGGTCTGACTTGGCTAGTTCTCATATACAAGTTATTATGTTCGATGGTTAGTTTCTGCCAGCAAGCCAAATTTTCGGAATAACAAAATAAGAACCGACAAGTAACAGGTTTAGAACTTGCGAAGGCTATAATATAATTCGTATATGAAAACTAGCCAAGTCAGACCTTAGGTGTATATT
This sequence comes from Aporophyla nigra, assembly GCA_947507805.1. Classification (NCBI taxonomy): domain Eukaryota; kingdom Metazoa; phylum Arthropoda; class Insecta; order Lepidoptera; family Noctuidae; genus Aporophyla; species Aporophyla nigra. The sequence goes on along the minus strand of OX382291.1, from coordinate 680,965 downwards.
AACCTAAGTTATAAAAAGAAATGATATTTTATGTAGTTATAAATAAATTTCAGGACTGACCATTGAACTTGGCACCCATTTAGATCTCACTTCTTTTGTCGTTGAAGTCAACAACCAAGACATATCATAATATTGAACTTGGCTCGCATTTCACATTTATGTTTTTGATGGGATATCATTACTTTTTGTACATAAATTATTAGTAGGTACTTCTTATTTATAACAAAATTTATACCAAGTGGTATTTTGTTACAAGTGTTCCTAATAGAACCAATTAAGTGAAAAATTATAATAACATGATAAAAATTTACCAGTTTCTGATTTATTCCTTTATATTCACCTAATTACCTATTTGCATGCCAAATTTCCCCCCAAATTGGAGGAGGCAATTGGTCCAGCAGTGGACATCTTACGGCTGAAATGATGATGATGCCAAATTTCAACTTTCTAGGTCACCTGGAACTGGGTTAGAGTTTTGATCTATAGGTCAGTCAGTGAAAAAAATGACGATTTTTGGACGTTAATATCTAAATAACCGTTTGAGATGTGTTTATGAAATTTAAAGCCCAAAAAAAGTGCCTTAGATCCATATTTAAATTAAAAACGACTGATAGCTGTAAGCCATTTTTCATAAGCCATAGCATCTTGACATTACCATCAATTTATATTTTGGAAATCGCCATATTTGTTAAAACGAATCCTAAGTTATTTCCCCGCATGGCAGACCGGTTTCCTAGAAATAGGCGGGATAACAGTCAACTATGTCAACATTGGTCCCAAACTGCACTTATGCGCAAGAGTGTTTTTTGTATGGCCCAATATTTACAATAAGCTTCCCAATACATGGAAAGAGCTAAGCGAAAAGAAAATTAAAATCTTTTTTAGCTAGTAAAGCATATCATGATGTTAAAGAATTTTTTAATGAATCATGTTTATATTGACATGACTTTTTTTTAAATTAATTGATTGTTAAATAGATCTATTGTATAGTCCTCCAGACCGTATTTCGGCCACGGCGGCCAATCGCAACGGAGACTAGCCATCGGCGCGGGAGATATTATAGTGCTCAAGTGTGTGCGCAGACACAGGAGCACTCACTCTTCCCTCACTCTCATAGTCCGATGGGACGGCAATCCGACACGACCGGAGAGAGATCAGGCGTAGGACCAACGGCTTAACGTGCTTTCCGAGGCACGGGGGTATCACACCGCCAACTTCCAAACTCCGGGCTGCTACTAAGAAATTCCTAATGGAAAAACCCAGTAACACTTTGCCCGACCCGGGAATCGATCCCAGGACCCCACGCTCAGCGGTCGCGCTTGCGACCACGAGACCAACGGGGCAGTTGAGAGATTAGATCTATTGTAATAATGTTTTTGATAATGATGTTTCTATTGAATATTTTGGACCTACGTTGACATAATTATGTTTTATTTTTGAATTGGAATATTGAAAAAATTGTATTTGACTCCTTACTATTCTAATTAATTATGTAATCAATCAGTTTAATTTTATTTATTTATTTATGTCAGTATTGTCCATTTTCATGAAAGTTGCCATTATTTTTTAATTCTTAATTTGTAATAATTTAATTTGCTTAATTAATATTTGCACACCATGACAATATGGTAAACATGTTGCACAGCTCTATGTACGTATAACACCATGCATGCATTTTCTTTTAGTAATTGTATGTAAACACGTGTTTGAGCAAATACAGTTATCTGAATTTGAATCTGAGCACATATGTATCTTGCAAGTCTCAATATATGAGCCAAATTTGACACGTTTATGTGAAATAGTCTTTGAGTTATGAAGGGGTCAAAAGCGGCTCCAAATGGTTCGTGTAATATTACACACGGTGCTGCTCGCCAGTTCTATTATAAGAACTTGGCTTGACACGCTACCGCGTGTCTAGATTTAGTGTTTTAATTATTTATATTACCTAGGAAATATAAATAATTTAATTCTCAAATTTGTAAAAAATAAAAACACCTTAATTATGAATAATCAGCTTTGATTTCTCTTTGGCGATGTTTCCATTTTTTTTTAAATATTGTCACAAAAACAAAATGCTTACTTATTTATTTTTACTGTCTAGTAAAACAACAAAATTAAACTTATTTTTCATTTCAACATACATAATTAACTTGATAGATTAAATTTCAAAATTATCAGTACTTTTTACGTAAAGCATTATTATGATCATAATGCTTTACTTAAAAAAATCTGATGATTTAGATGTAGATGGTTGATTCAAATAATGCAACGAATTTTCATTACTTTTTTAATGTTGTATCTGATAGTATTTTATTGTTTTATTTTTTACTCTTGTTTTGGGTGCAGTTGTTACATTTTCTGATCCATTACCATTTATATTTTTGTATTATATTTCGGTGTAATTTCATAGAACCCAAGGTGTTTCCCGTGTATGCATTGCTCATCAATATCACATAAGAAATAACTTACGGTTCTTAGAGTAAGCTTTTTAAGTAGCATATCTCAAAGAACCTGCTGGACTGATAAAGTGCCTCTGAAAGGCTTAAGGTTTTTTGCTTCATAAGGTTCATAACTCATTTGCTGGTCTTGGTATTACCTTTTTCAACAAGCTTCCTAGATTTGCAGTTTAATGAGTTTAAAGCTAAAGTAAAATCCAACCTTTGTTCAAAGGCATACTATTCTATCAACGACTTCTTAAACGATAAGAATAGTTGGTCGCTGTAATTAACTCAATGTTTATGTTCTTTCAACCAGAATCAGAATTAGCTTTCCTCATCGTTGTGTATGTAAGCGGGCACGCCCTTTATACCCGGAGGCTCTTATTTAGGTTTTAAGTTCTATTTACGATTTTATTATTTCAGCTTGAGTTTAGTTTTTTAATGTTTTGTTCGTATATTGGCGTGTGCAAGCTGACATAATATGACGCATAATTTGATGTATGTTTTGTTTTGTTTTATAATATTAATTACTTACATAATACTGTATAGAATCAAGTTCTTCTAACTTAACAGACAGCTGTGCTGCTGGGGAGTTTGTTCCGCCACTTCTTCTTCCCAGCTAAAGCACTAGGAAGTGTCGAAGAGTGTGCGTTTTGGGGGGACTGTCTCATGTAACTTTGACGTGCAAAAAGTGCTGACTCTCAGCCTAGTTTGAATAAATGACTTTTGATTTTGATTTTTGCAAAGAGAATTTCTTTTTCTTTTACAGAATCTTCCTTTACCATCTTTATAATTATATTATCCAAATACTCTTTTAATATATCACAAAATGAATTAAAATCTCTCACGTCTCGTCCGAAACGAACCATTCTATCGGCAGTTCTCTTCAGAACGGCACCTACACCGTCTGGGGCACTTTTCCATGCCCTGCCTCTGTATATTTCCGAGTAATTCTCGAAATTTGTTCAAAATCATTTTGAATCTGTGCTATTATTAAATCATAAATTTATTCTGTCAGAACATGTACTATTATAATAAAAGGATTGATTTCCAAAGCCTGTTTTATCAGCGGAATTAAATGGGCCCAAATAGCTGCCGCATCATGACGAACACAACTACTAATAGTATAAACGGATGTTGGTCGAATGCTCCCTATAGAAAAATAATGAGTATAAATAACTGATGTATGCAAACTAACTTACTGCCTCCTGCCTCCAAAATGAAATGATTTCTTCAGCATACTTTAACGAGTAATTTTCTGAAAAGGATACGTGTTTACTTCAGAAACAAGCAGATTTTCTTTTAAGTGTTTCATGATGGTATATTGGGTTTCAATATAATTTACGTTCAAGAAAAACGGATTCAACACTGTTTCCAACTCTTTTATTGCTATTAACGGTTGTGTAGTTATTTTTTCCTTTACTGTTAATACTTGTTTCTTTTTAACCGACGAAAAAAAAACGGAGGAGGTTAACAATTCGACGCGTATATTTAAAAAAAAATCACGCGTAACTTTTTACATAGTAGTCCGATTGTGATAATTCTTTTTTTATTGGAAATGATAACCCTAAGGATCGAAAAAGAGGGGGTGATTGATTGTTCACTCACTGATAGTAATGTTATGTATAACCACGCATAACTTTATACAGAGTAGTTCGATTTTGACAATTCTTTTTTCATTGGATAGGGTATATTTTGCCAAGTATTATTAGTACATAAAAACCACAAAAAAAAATGTATAAAATAAAACTTTTTAACAAAAAATTAAACCGCCGAAAAAACTGAAAAGCAAAAAATTATAAACCTTAAAATTATGAGTCGGCGCTTTGAGTGATCTGAATCTTGGTTCATTGATTTTTCAGCGCCGACTCATAATTTTAAGGTTTATTATTTTTTGGTTTTCAGTTTTTTCGGCGCGGCGGTTTAATTTTTTGTTAAAAAGTTTTATTTAGCGCCTTTTTGTTTACTACTTCTCTTGTTATTTTCTTCCATTTTTGCAAAAAGTGCACTGCATCAGTAAACATTCAATATTTCTGGGTTCACAAAATAAATGCGAAACTGCTTCATTTGAGTTATTTTTCACCGATAATTATAATAGATGCATTGTATATAGTTCTATATTGGTATGTTTAGCGCACTAATATGTTTCCCTGTTTGTAGGTTTAGGGTGAAGCACCCAAAACGCACGATGTTTATTAAAAAACTAGCTTCTGCCCGCGGCTTCGCCCGCGTGAATTTCGAAAAATATCCCACAGGATCGTACTACCGAGACTAAAAGTACCCTATGTGTTAATCCAAGTAAACAATGTCTTATCGCACTGCTTGCTTTGTGTTATCTGAGGAGCGGCGCTCGGATTGATAAATGATTGCTGTAGGATAAATAAATCCTAAAACCTAACAATAGTAACGGAATACATAACGGAACGGCAAATTACTTACTTGTATGCCAAATTTGAAGGCAATTTTAAAGCGAAAATATAAAATCCTCTTTATTCCCTACATTTTTGTTCACAGGCAGGCAACCCTGTACCTGCAACCTGTACCCTGCCTGTGAACAAAAATGTAGGGAATAAAGAGGATTACCATGTGAAAAACAATTTCCCCTTAAGTATATAGTTCTATGGTCATGGCAAGCTGACTTTGAAGAGAAACTGCGCGAACTCGAAAGGGTAGTTCGATGGTGTTAGAGGAATCCTCGGAATAAATACAGACTCCTCTCGGGAACAACCTGTCAGTATAGTTGCCTCGATAACGTTGCAATGTTTTTACACACAACCTGGTGTCATTGCATAATTTTGGCGGTTTTAAATTACGCAGCAACATAACTGGGCGCCAATTCTCAATTTTAATATGTGAGTTGGGTGACCCGGAGGCTTCAATGTGTTAACAAATTCAACCGGGTAAAGTATGGCACTCCTGTGTCCCAGCAATGGAATCATTATCGGCTGATTATGAAAGTATGGCGTCATCGTTGTTTATCACTGAGTCCACTGATTTATAATGATTTTCAACTCCTTCGAACGATCTCAAAATAATTTAATTGTTGATTGTGGCCTAGTCGTTTTATGGTGTTATGATGGCACGCTCTCACGACCAGGTCTGCAGGTTTATCCATACTAATATTATAAAGCTGAAGAGTATATCTAAAACTACTTGGATTGAAAAAAAATTTAGGTGTTTGGTAGCCTATTTATCGAGGAAGGCTGTAAGCTATATAACATCATGCTACGACTAATAGGAGCGGAACATCAATGAAAATGTTGGAAAACGGGGAATACTTATCCTTTTGAAAGCTACAGTTGCATGCGCTGCATAAACGGTTAAAGTAACACAACAATCATGTATGACAAAATTGTTTCTCATAAAAGTTCTAAAAAAATCCGTGATAGTATATGTCTAACTTTTAAGGTTGGCTCACTATAACGTTTTTAATTGTAATCAAATCTAAATATTATAACGCAGAAGAGTTTGTTTGGTTGAATGTTCTAATTTCAGAAACTACGTTTAGTGTTGAATGGCCTATTATTTGAAGAAGGCTGTATACTATATAACATCACGATAGGACCCTACAGAGCCGAGCAAAAAGAAAAAAGTCACGAATACGAAGAACTCGCCTAGGCAGGCGATTCGATGCGACGGGGAGGGTCGGGGAGCAAGAAATTGTATGCGGACAAAGTCGCGGGCAGGAGCTAGTCGTGAATATTAATAATATCTGGGTAGATTTTAACTATTAGCTCTTCTATAATGGTCAGAATTGTGCCTCACTCTGTAGGGAGAATCAGTTTATTATCCACATCTTCGAAACCCTATTTGACTCTGTAAGGGGATGATTTTGGAAAAACTGTGATACACGTATCTCATAACTATAATTGAAGAGTATGTGTACTAATTTTTGTGTCAATCGACCCTCAGAATTAAAAGTTTCACAGAAAATTCAACCCCCCATTTCACCCTCTTAGGGGTGGAATTTCAAAAAACCCTTTCTTAGTGGATACCTACTCCTCACAAAGAACACACCCTCCAAGTTTCATGTCTCTAGGACCAGCGGTTTGGGCTGTGTGTTGATATATCAACAGTCAGTCAGTCAGTCAGTCAGTTTCTCCTTTTATACATATAGATGAATAACTTACTTTTACTAACGTTTCTATATACACCGTGACATTTTAGTAGTCTTACAAAGGTTGTCCACTCAATGTATCCGACATAATATACCTCTAGGCGTGATTTAAAATTGTTATCATTAATGAAGATAATAGGTACTAAGAAAAATAAATAATGCTTTAGAATTATGAAAAATCCTGTTAATAATGTTTTGCGTGTCATACGGTAGAGAACGTACCTACCTACCCAGTGCACGAGTCGACTAGATCATCCCATCTCGATTTTCCATGAGACAAAATATCAATTTAAAACTACGTTCTGCGTCATCATAATTAATAATATTTTTATTTTTTAGTTATTCAAATGTTAATTTTTTTCTTATGGATGTGTAGTAGTCATTGGTTACATGAAGTGGGCTGCCGCTGTAAGACGACTAAAATGTCAGCCCAATTCTACGGTGCGACACATGCCAATAGAATGCTTGACTGGCGGTAGATCAGTACCGAGCGCCAACCTCGGCGGACCTGGTAAATGTCGTTGAATCGCCTTCTTGGGGGAATGGGCGTCACCTCCCAAGTGACTTTTTACATCGACCCTACTCGTGGGAATAAAATGAATATGAGCAATGAAAATGAAAACAAAAAACCAAAGATGACACAACAAATACTCCAAAAAAGTATGTCTGTACGTACAACGAGCCACTCACTTGGCACATTACCAGCGGAAACACTAAAACAAACAAGTTCAAATGATAAGCGTAATAAAGAATCAAATACAACTGATACGAATGATGAACAAGCTACGGAAATCCAACCCTGGCAAAACGATCAGGTACCTATGAAAAGGAAAGCGGAATCCAGTCCTGAATCGTCAAACAAAAGTAGTAAAGTAACTAAGACAACAGTGCAGTACCAACAGAGAATAGATTTCAAATATTGGAATCAATAACTAATGAGGAACATCCAATTGAGAATATAAAGGAGCCCAAACCGCCAAAACCAGAACCCAAATATTTGTTCCTTGCCATAATGAAATTAAAAGAACTTCTTCTGACAATTACGGACATCGATAAATACCGGATGACATTTTTCACCATCTCGACCTTCATATGGTGTGCTGTGTAACTAGAACAGAAGGCAGGAAGGCCTCCAGATTCATCGCAGGTGACTAAAGGAGCTCAGGACGCGAGCGGACGGGGATGCGTGTGCGCCCAACTAGCAAAATAATCCTGGATGGCGATTTTATAATGCTACGCGGACTTATAAAGCTCCGATGATGGTTTTGGTGGTTGCTACTGTGCTTTTAACAGCATAAATAGATGCTGTTTTTACTCAAGTAATAACCATAATCCTATAATTTGTACTTATATCGGTATATGGGATCATATTTCCTGGCAAACATAGGATCAAGACTCCTATGAAAGCATGAAACAAGAGTAATTGCACTCAAGAGTAATAACTCCGGTAACTCGGACTTATATGCGCCTATAAGATAACATCTGCGGACCATTTAAATCCTAATACTCCTGTAGGAGCATGTTCCAGGAATATTTGCACTGAGGAGCAATTACTCTTGTTATTTTTACTTATAACCTCATATAAGCTAATATTTTATGGCCAATATAAGTAAATTAAAGTTAAATTATTGTAAATCATTTATGGTTTGGTTTTACATATGCTTAAAAGTAAGTGTTAAATGAATTTCATATCCATGTTTTAAAAACAATAAATCACCAAGATTACACAGCATGCAGCACTCGGTAGGATAAATTGTTCTCTATATCGATTTATCGTATGCCGTTTTAAACCTAGAAATATTTATATAGGCATTCCACAGTAGTGTTATTGTCCAAGAAATGTCAAAGAATCCTGGTTGAAACTCTTAAGAAGCCACTTTTGCTTGTAACGACCAGTACAGGCGAAAACACGCTTTATATAGTTTTGCAAATTCTATTGTAGGATTTGACATCAGCCGATGTTTTAAATTTAGCTGGTGGAGACTGTATCGCGAATTTTAGCGAAGGTTCCGGACAAGATAATTGTAGTACTACTTTAGATGGAAGAGGTTCGGATAACGAATGTACCAAATCTTTGAGCGATATTGAAAGCGACAATAAGAAAGAACTTTCGGATTAAAACAAAAATTACTGCGTTATTCTATTAAAAACTTGGATTAAGACTTCAATATTCCTCATGCTGCCTTATACTCTTTTTTAAAATTTTAAATATGAGAATAAACAATGTTTTGCCTCAAGACGCACGAAAATTACTAGATACCAATAGAGAAAACCTACACATCAGTACCCGTAAATGTAAATCTCTAGTGTTAATAGAAACCACGCAGTGACAACCTGGACATATCTCCGTTATCAAGCAATGTGTAACACTCCCCATTTTAAGTTCTTTAAAGATCGGAAATATTTTTGGTTAAAAATCGATCGATATCCAGGCACATAGTCTTGTTTAAATGGTCGGCAACCTGTTATATAATTAAGTTAAATAAAAACAATGTTTAAACTAATGTTTAACCTAACACGTAGAAGAATCCCTTAAAATATTCCTTTAACTTACTTATCTATAAATATCAATCGATTTTCATCGGGCATTGTGGAACCCTAATCGGTAACAATGGCGAATCTTCTTCGATTTTGAGATAACCTAATATAGAACCAATATACTTATATTGGTATTATGTCACACTTGGAAATGCTAAAAATACTTATTTTAGCACTATGTCACACTTGGAAATGCTCACCAAGAAAATGGCAGCTGCCTTCATAATTTTTATTTAATATTAATTAATACTAAAATGTAAATAAGCAAATTTCAAGAGGCGCTTCAAAATTTTTATCGAAACCATGATAGATTTCACACAAAATTCAAGTTCCCCTATGAATAACCTATAAGTAAGACTAACAATTTGATAACAATAAGTTTGTTTTTCTACTATGGTTGACATGAATAGTATTTATAAAGATGTTAAAAATATTTTTTACAGAGCACAACAATGCGCGATACACTTACTTCGACTGTTCACAACATAAGAGCTTATAGAAACATTTCTAGGCGCGTATTAATCTAATTTTTTACTATAATTTACTTATAGTGAGATTTACAGGAGTAATTTTATTGACGTAATTCAATTACAGGAGCAATATAGGCGTATATGGCATTTCAGCGGTCTAATATAAATACGTTATAAGTAAAAGTAGACTTATAAAGTGGGCCCTTTTCGCAACTTATATGCTGATAAAAGCCTCATATAATCCTCGATAAATGATGGTTCTAGGATAGTTTAAAAACCACTTTTTGCTTGTTGGGCGGCTCGTGCGCCTGCGAAAGATCAATGAGGCCGCCTATAGGCTGGCTTCGAAGGGTAGGACCATGCTACGAAATCATACATACATGATACATGCCGCGCATTGAGTAGGGTGCGTATGATTTGAGTTTCGATAGATTTTAATGGTTATTTTTTTGTTTTTTTTCCCCAAATTTCTGTTTTTGTTGTTCTAGTATGAAAATGTTACTTTAAATGTGTAGTATTTATTGCTAGATCAATTTCATTACATGTTATTCAAAAATAAAAATAATAAAAATTTCTATGCCAAAGAGTTCTACTCCGTTCACCTATTACCCCCATTTCTTTTCAAGACGTTAAAAAATGTCACCCGGTATATCATGACAACTTTGAGGTCTGGTCACATTGTTAAAATAATGCCTGCTGATGTTGACACATACAAAGTCATAAGAGCTAACTTCATAAAAAGCGATGTTAGCCATTAAGTATACATATAAACTCAAAAGCGAAAGAGCCTATCGAGTAATTTTACGTGGTCTACACTTATCAGAAGATACAGAACTTATAAAAAAAGACCTTTTCGAACTAGGGCATGAAACCAGCCATATTACACATGTAAAACAAAAACAATCAAAACAACCACTTCCCTTATTTTATGTGGATCATGAGCCCAAACACAAAAACAAAGAAATCTTCAAATCAACCGTGTGAACTATGTAAAAGTTTCATTCGAGGCACCATACAAAAAGCTAGACATTTTACAGTGTAAAAGATGTCAGAGATTTGGACATGCTAAAAACCAATGCAACAGGCCATTCAGATGCGTGAAATATGGCGAAGAACATCCAGCTGCAACCTGCTTGAAAAGACCCGACACTGAGGCAATCTGTGCAAACTGCAAGGAAAAACATCCAGCAAGCTATAAAGGCTGCACGAAATATAAACAGTATAAAGATTTACTTATGAAATACAAGACAAGAAATACGAAAGAAACCAATTTAAACACAATTAACATAATGAACCAACATCGCAAAAATCCAATAGAAAATGAACAAGAAAACAACCAAAAGAATAACTACAGTATTCATAAACACTCAAAACCAAATACCACATTTATGTACAAGCAACAAAACAAAAAAACACAGGAGGATTAAAATCCGAAATCAATGATCCAAATAACATTGCGGAAGTACTAGACGTAATGTTCGATAAATTCCAAAACATAATAAATATTATGTTAAACAATATGATCGCTTTATCGCTTTATCCTGAACAGGAACCCCCCGAAGCACCTATGTCCGGTGAGAACCTGCGTCAGGCGGAAGGTCAGGACGCCGTGGCGCCTCTCTATCCACTCCTCAAAGAGGGGACTTACCGCCGCAATTGTGGCGTGCCCAATAAAGCACCCCTGAACCTTAGCATAATTACTTGGAATGCCAATGGGCTGACAGAACGTCAACAGGAACTCGGACTCTTCCTGGAACTTGAAAGAGTTGACGTGTTCAAAATGAAAGGTACTCGTAAATGTATGTTGCGTTTCGCTGCAACTAAATAGTCTACAGTTAAAACTCTTATACCATGTTGTAGCCAATCCTTGTAGTTTCCGTCTGATAAAATGTATAACCGTTATTACGTCCCAACCGTAGACAGTGGCACATTCATTGACCTTTTTAAACTTACCGATATCAAGGCGTTGACAGAGGGTCAACATTACATAAAATATTCTTGTGGTTATTAATACGGTTGCTGAAATTCTGTATCGGAGATGTCAGTAGTGTATAATTGGGGTTCCTGGATCAGAGATCCAGTCACCCCAATTATACATTTGATGTGAACTACACAATCAGTCAATCGATCAATATTTTGAGAACTAGACAATTAGTCAATCCATCAATATTTTGAGAACTAGACAATCAGTCATTCTCTTAATATTTTGTGAACTAGACAAATCAGTCAATAAATCAACATTTTTGAACATGGCAATCAGTCAATCGATCAATATGTTTCAAAACATTTCATTAATTTATTTACTTAGGTTCTACATTCAAGTATTCGAAATAACATGATTTAGTTCATATTATTTCGAATACCTCGATGCAGAACATTCCATGACGATGCGATTATTACGATCATGGCAGGAGGGGGGGTTTTGTAGTATCTGTCTAACCATGAGAAAAGGTGTGAGTTTATGTATGTATTCGAGTCTATTCGAGTATTCTAAAATATGTACAATTCATTGCAGTGCGATGCTGTCGAAATAGTGCGGATGTGCTCCATAACGCATCACTTTTATTCTCACCCCCCCCCCCCCCCTAGCCCCCCCTTGACGTTATTGATAATCACAAGCACAACACGTCCTTACAAGTGAGTAAAGCCCATAAAGTAGCCCATTACTAGGTACAAATCTTTGATAATACGTTTGATGCATTGGTTACTAGCTCGTCTCTATCCCCACTATATTAAATTGGGGTAGGCTTGTGTGATGAATACTGATTGAAGCCCTATTTAGACTCTCAATAACGATAGAAAAAAAGGTAGAACATGTTAGTGAGTTTTTGATTTACCTTTTCTATAAGAAGTTTTTGAAGGGGGAAAATGGTAAATAAAAGATTGAATTAGAATAATATTATGATACATTTATTAATGAATATCCATTGAGTCTGAGATTTTTACAACAATATCCTTAACAGAATTATATACATTATCCATATACATATTTTTTACAACATGTTGTATACATAATTCGGCATCACATTTGCACTGAGAGCTTTCACTGTCACTAAACTTTTCAGCATCATAGATTTCAATTCTAATCACCTTTCCCCCGATGATATTAGACCCCCGCGTAAGTTTCTTCACATAAGAAAATATAGCGGGGGACTTTTTTAGTTTCTTATTATTCGGTCCATCGAGGTTTAACAACCTTTCACCTCGCTGCCCCGCTGGTGGATTCGCAGGAATGAAGTTAAACAGATCGTTTTCAGAGTCCTGAAAAATGAATAAAAACGTATGAATAACTAATAAACCTTAATAATACCTAACTCTTATTATAGGCCTTTATTCAAACAATAAATAATCCTACATGCTATATGCATGGCTACAGAATATTACAATAGATTGATATGTAGCCATGTACCTAACTGTTGGCTTTAACTCAGCTAGGAATCGAACCCAAGGCCTATAACGAATACCACCACTTATCGACCACTCTACCCACATTACTATTCTCATGTGTTTAAACTAAAAAACCATGTCTTGATTTAAAAAATAAAACCACATTACTGAAATAAAAGGTCTACATAATATTCTAATTCGTGTGATGAAAAAGTGAATTGAGCGTAAAATGCATTAAAGTATTTGTTGCAAGCATTTCACTATTCATAGTCAATAATATGATGGTAGGATCTGTTATTAAACCAAGTTTTAAACTTTTTAATAAAAACAAATATAAAAAAAAGAATTAAATTAATACTCACCGACATAATTATTACTCGTTGATTTACTTGCGCTTGCTGGTAGGAAACTAAATAATAATTGATATTTCAAGATATTTTATCCTTTATATAGGGTTCTATTAAATAATTTTTAATGGGTTTAAAGTTCAAAATTGCTATGAAAAAAGTCTAATAGCACGTGTCAACGTAATTTCATATATTCGCGACAAAGCGACGCTATACCGTTTCAGATTACAATTAAATGCATACCATAATATAAAGCCAGCGGTAAATAGACGGCGGTGCGATGCGATAGCGTCGTGATGACGTTTCAATGCTAGCTAGGGAAGGCTTGGGCACTGCTCCACAACACAGGATAGTAATGATGCAGTAGTTTAACTTTATAGGTCGCTGTACTATTAACTTACTGTATCAGTATTATCCGTGTCCGCATCATGTGTTAGCGCGCTCATACTGATTTAAACAATACAAAATATCACCGCGATGCTACCGCACCGCATCGCTATCTGTGAACTGGTGACTTAAAAGTCAATACACACAGAAAGCGGCATCATCCAGAGCGGCACCTAATAGACATCAGCTGGACCACCCACTGACTTATCGAGTTTAAGTATCTTTAACTATGAAGATAAAGTTCAAATTGCAAGATCTCGATATTTATTGTTTAGGAAGATATTTTTCTACAACGTAAACTATTACATATTTGGGTGTAAGGGCTGATAAAGCATTTCTGTAACGCGTGATCTATTCCTTATATGGGATATCGTGACGCGGATTTTGCACTATTTAAGAGTGCATCCTGCAGAAGCTGGATCACATCAACACTTCAACTAGGAGCGGTTACATCTAACTCACTACCAAACTAGTTACCAGAACTTACTAACTACCAAAGCAACGTTAATCTTCTAAAATGTAAGTACATAATATCTACTCACTTTTCAATGTAATTTACTTTGTGTTGTTTCCACTTAATTAACTATTCAATCATTATAGTATTATAGTTATTCATTACCCTCTTCCATAATTCAGTTAAGTTAGTGAGTCTACATCTATAAACATTAAACCGTTTATTGATTCATAATTTTTAATAATCATTCATTCAAGTAATAAGTGTATTCAATTAATATCGCCTACACGATTAAAACTAAATGTAATTGTTACTGTTATGTACTTATTCATTGTTTTTATTTATTACAGGTCCAAGAACACGGCTGACTATATTTTCCCTATGGAGGACGAATCGACGGACGAGGAGCATGCATCGGTGAAAACCAAGCCGAAGGAGAACAAAAAGCGCAAGCCTTCGTCAACGAGCAGCTCCCAGCCGTCTACGAGTAAGAAAACTAAGGCGACTATTCATCCAATCACTCCTGTCACCAAGTCAACGGCTCGCGAGTTGTTCGGGAGCGACAGTGACGACGATGAAATTGAGGTGGTTGCGGACAAGAAGAATGCCCCGATATACTCGTACATCACTAGGAGACTGGCGAACGGGTTTTCACGTCAAATGAACGAGCAGAAGAGAGGTGAGTTCTATATAGAACTCAAAGTATATAAATGTAATGAAATAGAGCGGGTCCAACCAGTAAATAGATGGCGCCACTCGGTAATCACGATCAAAAACAAATGTGATGAGGATTCAGAGTCCTGGCGTTGCCTAAACGCCTACATAACAAGCACCCGGAAGGAGTTTAAAAAATGTACTCCTACTTTTATAAGCTCTTACCAATAGTTTACATTATGAGATTTAAGCTATACCACATTAATTATTATACTTACATAGAGTTTATTTTAATATAGAATTTTGTAACCGCATTTAATCTCAATAATTAAACTATACAATAAAAAATGTTGTGTCTTTTTTTTCCAGTTTTACACCCCGTCGATGGCTCATCAAATTCTGATAATGATAAAGTTAAATCCCAGATTGATATTCCAGAAAAAGTTAAATCCCAGATTGATATTCCAGAAAAAGTTAAATCCCAGATTGATATTCCAGAAAAAGTTAAATCCCAGATTGATATTCCAGAAAAAGTTAAATCCCAGAATGATATTCTAGAAATTGAATATGATACGAATAAGTCAATGTTTGATAAAGTTAAATCCCAGGTTGATATTCCAGAAATTGAATATGATACGAATAAGTCAAAGTTTGATAAAGTTAAATCCCAGATTGATATTCCAGAAATTGAATATGATACGAATAAGTCAAAGTTTGATAAAGTTAAATCCCAGATTGATATTTCAGAAATTGAATATGATACGAATATTGATGAGCTAAATTGTTTACCAAAGTCCATTAATTGTGATAAATGTAAAATGGAGATCCCAGCACATAAATACAGATATCATAAGAGAACGAATATTCATAAATCGAATTGTTTAATAAAGTCAAAGTTTGATAAAGTTAAATCCCAGATTGATATTCCAGAAAAAGTTAAATCCCAGATTGATATTCCTGAAAAAGTTAAATCCCAGATTGATATTCCAGAAATTGAATATGATACGAATGAGTCAAAGTTTGATAAAGTTAAATCCCAGGTTGATATTCCAGAAATTGAATATGATACAAATAAGTCAAAGTTTGATAAAGTTAAATCCCAGATTGATATTCCAGAAATCGAATATGATACGAATAAGTCGAAGTTTGATAAAGTTAAATCCCAGGTTGATATTCCAGAAATTGAATATGATACGAATGAGTCAAAGTTTGATAAAGTTAAATCCCAGGTTGATATTCCAGAAATTGAATATGATACAAATAAGTCAAAGTTTGATAAAGTTAAATCCCAGATTGATATTCCAGAAATTGAATTTGATACGAATAAGTCAAAGTTTGATAAAGTTAAATCCCAGATTGATATTCCAGAAATTGAATATGATACGAATGTTTATGAGCCAGATTTCTTACCACAGTATATTAATTGTGATAAATGCAAAATGGAGATCCCAGCACATAAATACAGATATCATAAGAGAACGAATATTCATAAATCGAATTGTTTAATAAAGTCAAAGTTTGATAAAGTTAAATCCCAGATTGATATTCCAGAAAAAGTTAAATCCCAGATTGATATTCCTGAAAAAGTTAAATCCCAGATTGATATTCCAGAAATTGAATATGATACGAATGAGTCAAATTTTGATAAAGTTAAATCCCAGGTTGATATTCCAGAAATTGAATATGATACAAATAAGTCAAAGTTTGATAAAGTTAAATCCCAGATTGATATTCCAGAAATTGAATTTGATACGAATAAGTCAAAGTTTGATAAAGTTAAATCCCAGATTGATATTCCAGAAATTGAATATGATACGAATGTTTATGAGCCAGATTGCTTACCAAAGTATATTAATTGTGATAAATGCAAAATTGAGATCCCAGAACATAAATACAGATATCATAAGAGAACGAATATTCATAAATCGAATTGTTTAATAAAGTCAAAGTTTGATAATATTGATATTGTAGCTACGGCATTTAGAAATAGGATCATGACTTATCGCTTAAACCCATCAATAGAAGACGAGTACCTCATACTAGAGGCGGTCTTGAGTGATAAGCGAAAGGATGTTTTGAATATCATTGAGTTATCATTATTGGAACATACCTGCATTAAAGTTAACTTCGAGCTGTTTGCGTACTTTTTACTACCACAATTAAGTGAGCAGCAGCTCAAGTCATTTAATACGAAATATGAAACTATATACAGCAGTACTGACATTAATAATTTATTCTCAAATATAATAGAAATATTTAAAAGAAAACTTACTGAATTTGAGCATTGTGAATCTGGATGGTCATTTGTCTGTACAAGTCATTTAGAAATAAATATAAATAAATATTCTCCCATGCGGGGTGGTACTTATTTAGAGCTACCAGGAGCTATTAAAAACACAAAGAGTTGTTTGAATATACGCAATAATGATGAATACTGTTTTTTATGGAGTATTGTTGCAGCATTATTCCCAGCAAAAAGTAATGCATGTAGAACAAACTCCTATCCACACTTTAGTTCAATATTTAATATTCAAGGAATTTCATTTCCACCTTTACCTAAAGATATCAGGTTATTTGAAAAGAATAATTGCGAGTTCAGTATTAATATTTACGGATTAGATGAACGTTGTACTGTAACCGGCCCTCTCTATGTGACGAATTGTAAGAAAGATAAACATATTAACTTACTGTATTTTGAAAAACAAAATAAAGGACATTATTGCTTGATAAAAAACCTTTTACGCTTAGTGCGACGGCAAGTTACTTGTCACAAGGGTCAAATGCATTTATGTGAAACATGTTTGCAATTTTTTACTTCCGAAAAAAAGTATCATTCTCATAGTTGTTCCCAAATTTTAACCATACTGCCTGATGAAAACAATATATTACAATTCAAAAATTATGAGCGAAAGCAAAAAATTAACTTTGTGATTTATGCTGACTTTGAAAGTATACTATTAAATTATAAAGAAAAATGTAATGATAAAAGTACGATAAAAAATAAACTACATCAACCGTCTTGTTTTGCATATTATGTATGTTGCTCACATGATAGTAGCTTGAACAAATTCGTAACATACAGAGGACCTGACTGTGTAAAAGTGTTTGTTAAGAGATTAATTAAAGAAGCGAAGGTAATTCACAAAATTTTAATGACTAAGAAACCCATGAGATCTATGACGAAAAAGCAAACCGATAATTATAGTAAAGCAACTACATGCCATATCTGTAATCATTTATTATTTGATGATAAAGTTTGTGATCATGATCATATTACATCCGAGTATAGAGGCGCGGCACACTCGCACTGCAATTTAATTTATAGAGTGTGTTCATTTATCCCGGTTATCTTTCATAACTTATCTGGTTATGATTCTCATATATTTATTACAGAATTATCGAAATATGATGGTGAGATAAAAATTATACCAAAAACGAAAGAAAAATATATCAGCATAACTAAAATAATCAAAGCTGAAACAGGATGTAAACCTATACAGATTAAATTTATAGATTCATTTCAATTTCTTAGTTCAAGTCTTGACAATTTGAGTAAAAGTTTAACGGAGAACGATTTTAATCATTTATCATCACATTTCTCAGATAAAAGTCAGTTAAATTTACTGCGAAGCAAAGGTGTATATCCGTATGAGCATATTTGTTCATGGGAAGCATATAATGAAACACAACTTCCAGCAAAGAATCATTTTTATAACAGTTTACAAATGAAACATATAACAGATACTGAATATCAACATGCCCAAACTGTGTGGAAATGTTTTAATATTAGTTCTCTCGGTGAATATACTGACCTGTACTTAAAGTGTGATGTACTATTATTATGTGATATATTTGAAAATTTTAGAAATATTTGTCTGCAGCACTATAAACTCGATCCTGCATATTATGTGACTTCGCCTGGATTAAGTTGGGACGCTATGCTCCTTTACACAGGTGTTCAGTTAGAATTGATCAATGATTTCGAAATTTATAAAATGTTAGAAAAAGGAATACGTGGAGGATTAGCTCAGTGTTCTCACCGATATGCTGAAGCCAATAACATTTATTTACCTAATTTCGATAATTCTAAACCATCAACATATTTGATATATTTAGACTGTAATAATCTTTATGGATATGCTATGACTAAAAAATTACCGATATCAGAGTTTAAATTTATGAAAAAGGATGATATCAAAAATTTTAATTTATCGGATGTTCCTGATAATGGCGAGTACGGTTATGTTTTAGAAGTAGATTTAGCATATCCAAATCATTTACATAATTTCCATAGCGACTTGCCTTTTGCTCCAGAGAAATTCATACCTATTGGAGGGAAAACACCAAAGTTAATTGCAAATTTGTATGATAAATATAACTACATTATTCATTATATTCATTTAAAAGCATGTCTTAAAAATGGCCTAATTTTAAAAAAAATTCATAGAATCCTATGTTTTAAACAAGAATCTTTTTTGAAAAAGTATATAGACTTGAATACTAGCTTACGACAAGCAGCTTCAACATCATTCGAAAGAGATTTTTTTAAGCTTCTAAATAATTCAATATTTGGTAAAACTATTGAAAATAAACGTAAGCAAGTGGAGGTCAAATTAATAACCAAATGGAGTGATGACTTAAATATAACAAATAAAATAGTGGGTGCTGAGAAATTAATCACAAAACCTAATTTAAAAAGTGTTTCTATCTTTAATGAAAACTTCATAGCAATACAACTGAGTCCCATGAAACTTGTTTTAGACAGACCAATATATATTGGGTTTGCGGTACTAGAATTCTCTAAGTGGCATCTGTACAATTATCACTATAATTTCATTAAGAATAAATATGGTGACAAAGCTAAATTATGTTACACTGATACTGATAGTTTGTTGTATTTAATACATACTAAAGACTTTTATAAAGATATGCGTGATAATTTATCAGCATTCGATACAAGTAATTTTGAAACTAATAATCATTACTTTATTCCTAAGGTGAACGAAAAAGTTCCTGGTTTATTTAAAGACGAGTTAGGAGGTGACCCAATAACCGAATTTACAGGCTTAAGAGCAAAGCTATATTGCATTAAATCATTAAATACTCAAATAAACAAAGCTAAAGGTGTATCAAAGCCTGTTACAAGATGTTTAAAATCATCTAATTATAAGGATGTTTTATTTAAAAACTTAACATTAAAGCGTAAGATGAATATGATAAAATCAATGAAGCATGTGCTTTTCTCACAAGAAGTAAATAAAGTCGTTTTAAACAGGATAGACGATAAAAGGCATGTTCTGGGAAATCAAATAGATACTGTACCTTGGGGTCATTGTGATTACATATGTTAATTCAATATTTTTTTATATTTTACATCAATTGCAAACTTATATGATATATTTAGAATTGTCGAGCATTATATAAAATCGAATAATTATATTGTTGGTTAATTAATACATACATATTTAGTTGTACTCTATATTTGCTGGTTTTATTTATAACCCTTGTTCAGTATTACCTGTACAGATATTATCTAAGTATATACGATCATTTTTACTTATTTGTGTACTTATTCGTTGAAACTAAAGCTAAAAGAAATACCAAAAATCTGATTTTTGCGGGTTATAATTACTTAGTGTTCCTGATAAGCATTATAAATACTAGAACATATATTTTTTTCTGACAGATACAAACATGAAGTGGGTCAAGCAAACAGTTTCATTAGAAGTAAAAAATATTGAGGTAGAGAAAACTAAACTACCCGCAAAGCATAGTGTTCTTTTTCCGAATAATATAAGATGTATAATATGTGGTCCTTCGAATTGCGGGAAAACGAACGTCATGATTAGTTTATTAATCCACGAAAATGGTTTAAGGTTTAAAAATGTTTACTTGTATTCAAAGACTAGTTTTCAACCAAAATATATTTTTCTAAAACAAATCTTAGAAAGGGTGCCAGAAGTAAAACTTTTTATATTTAATTTTGATGACGAAGTTATTCATCCTAACGATGCATTACCGAATTCTGTTATTATTTTTGATGACGTGGTTTGTGAAAAACAAATTAACATACGAAATTATTTTACAATGGGCAGACATAGAAGTATAGATTGTTTTTATTTATCTCAAACGTATTCAAAAATACCAAAGCAGTTATTACGTGACAATGTTAACTTTTTGATAATTTTCAAGCAAGATGAAGTTAACATGAAACATATATACGATGAACATGTTAGTTCTGATATAGAGTGGTCAAAGTTTAAAGATATGTGTTCTAAAATCTGGATACATCCTTATGATTTTTTGACTATTAATAAGGATTGTGAATTAAACAAAGGCAGATATAGACAATCATTCGACAAGTTTATTTATTGTGATTAACGGCTATATAAATTATGACTGCTAAAAAATAAATCATTCGAGCATAAATACTTCTTAATATAAGTCGTATAATGGACCACAACATTACAGATCAATTAATAAAGTCTGCGGATGCTATTAAGGCAAAAGTGAAACAAATGAAAGATTATGAGTTTAAAACCGACACTCATTTGAAATATTTTTTTAAGCCTCTCGCAGACCCTCTAAATGCAATCGTAGCTAATAAGCAAATTTCTACAATAAAAAATGAAGATACTTATGATGACGAAATTAAACACACTGATATAGGTTCAACAATATTTTTGCGTGATAAATCTCATGATATGTACAAACATGAATCATCTAATGAGTCAAGCTCGTTAGAAAAATTTTATTCAGAAGATGAAGGAGATAATGGATCGGAAAAAGATACAAATACATCATTGAAAAAAGAAGATATCATTGAAATATATGAGGATATGAATATACCATTTGGTGTACGTAGTGAGAATAACAAACATATGATCGGAAATACAATAGTTAATTTCTCAACCACTCAGGAGAACTTTGGTAAAGTGTTTAACATTTGCGTAGCTAATAAACAGTATACAATAACACCTGGTCTAAAAGAACTATTGCTTCGCAAAAAACCTGATTTAAGTTTAGTCAATTTAAAAGATAAATTGGTTTACAAAGAAATACTCCTGACAACTAATGCTCATAAAAGAGACTTTGACCCTGCAGGTCAACTTAAAGGTGATAAAGGTCTAAAATATTCTCAAGTGGTCAAACCATTATTTTCTGAGTCTTATAAATGCTTACAAGTACCAATAGAAGTTAAATCTAGGCAAAAAAGAGGGGCTGGTTTACCGTTTCTTAAAAAATATAAAAAAAATACTGAACTTGTTTATTGGGATGATCCTAATGAATTAGTGGACAGGCTTAAACTTTTGATCGCTTCTAAAACTGCAGGTAATACTAATCTTGATAACGAGATTTTATCAATTATTGAAGAACTAAAAGAAGCGGGTGTAATACAAGAATAAAAGGGCTTATCATAGACACTGTTACTTAGTCTAATTTTGTAGTTCAGAAGTGACAGTTGAAAGAATGAGCAAAGTGAAAAGAGACATCGTAAACGAAATTCACAGAAGTGCAAGAATCAATTTTTCTCGAAGACATGTAATATTAAAAGATATTGATGATCTTTGGCAAGCCGATTTAATGGATATGCAAAGCATTTCCAAATTCAATTCTAACTGTAAATATATTTTAGTGGTTATCGATGGATTCTCTAAGTATGCTTGGGCTATTCCACTTAAACAAAAAAATAAAGAATCTGTATCTAAAGCATTCAATTCAATATTGAGTAGTGAAAAACGCATCCCAAGAAACTTGCAAACAGATCTAGGAACAGAATTTTACAATGCAAGTTTTCAAAAAATTATGAAAAATAATTCCATCAATCACTACAGCACTTATTCAACCAAAAAGGCCTCCATTGTAGAACGACTTATAAGGACGATAAAAAGTAAGCTTTACAAGGAATTCAGTTTAAAAGGGAATTATAAATGGACTGACGGTACACTTGGTGAAATAATTAACAGATATAATCAAACAATACATACAACAATTGGTTTACCACCAGCTCGAGTCAATCATAGAAATAAAGCTCAACTACTAAATACATATTTTAATCGACAACAAATAAAAACAAAGCGTCGTAAGTTCAAGATGGGTGATTTTGTTCGAATAAGTAAACATAAAGGTTGTTTTGAAAAAGGCTATACTCCTAATTGGTCAACAGAGATATTTAAGATTAGTAAGGTTCAAAATACAAATCCTACTACATATTTATTACAAGACATTAAACAGCAGCCTATTTTAGGAGCATTTTATGATCAAGAATTACAAATTACCAAACATCCTGATGTTTACCTTGTTGAAAAAGTTTTGAAACATAAAAGGAAAAAAGTTTTTGTGAAATGGTTGGGGTTACCATCATCAGAAAATAGTTGGATTGATGATACAAATGTTTTGTAAGGGCTTTATAATGCCATGATCTATGATTTAGGTTCTATTCTGTTTGTATACATGAACGGAGAAGGACTTGTGAATAATTTAATTAATAATTTACCATTTGAACTCCATTTACCGGGATATAATTACTGTGGTCCTGGAACTAAATTACATAAAAGATTGGCTCGTGGTGATAAAGGTGTAAATAAGTTAGATGAGTATTGCAAACATCACGATATCGCTTACAATAAATCCAAAAGTTTGAAAGATCGTCGCAAAGCAGATATCATTTTATTAAAGATGGCGAAGAAGCGTGCTCTGTCTTCAGATGCAAACACAGGAGAAAAAATTGCTGCTAATGTGGTTAACAACGTAATGCTATCAAAAGTGAGTTCTGGATATGGCCTCAAAAAAAACTTTAAAAATATAGTCTCCCATACAAGAAAATGCATTAAAAAATTAAAGCCAAAGTGTAAGAAAAAACTGATAGAATTGGCATACGCAGCTGCTAGGGAGTTAACTCATAATTCATCTACGAAGCTCCCACGGATCATACCCATTCAAAATCAAAATCAAAATCAAAATCAAAAGTCATTTATTCAAATTAGGCTGAGGATCAGCACTTTTCGAACGTCAAAATTACAAAAGACAGTCCCCCCAAAACGCCCACCCGTCGCGCACTTCCTAGTGCTTTAGCTGGGAAGAAGAAGTGGCCAACAAACTCCCCAGCAGCACAGCTGTCTGTCCAGTTAGAAGAACTTGATTCTATACAATGGTATATAGCAAAACATTAAGAGACACAAATCAAATTAAATGATTTGCTATATGCCAGCTAGCCAACCCAATATACCAACAAATAAAATGAAAACTATACTCAAGCATAAGCAAAAAAAAATATGTATATAGAAACATGGTTGCAAAAATAAAAAACTGGCATAAAGGGCGTGACAGCTTACATATGCAATGCTGAATGTTCACATAGCTGTTACGACCTGAGTTACAACTCGAGGCCACAAATGATAAACTAGGACCATCGACGTAAAATAAATTAAACAGGTAAGTAATATTAATAATAATATCAACATCAAAGTCAGCAAGACGACCAGTCACCACAAGCAGCACCCGTTCACGAGCATAACGCAAAGATCAGCCATTGCCCCCCTCGCCATATTTGAGGGAAGGGGGCAACCCGACCCCTGACGCTACCGCAAGCATTGACATCTAAGGGAGCATGACGAACTTGCTGCCGGTTGCTCAAGCAAGAATTGAATGATTACTTGTCGAGGTCGCTAGCTAACCACATTATGCAATACTAATAAAATAAAATTGGCATAAACAGGAAAAAAATATGGAAACAATTATATTGAACCTATCACTAGGTACGCTAATACTGGAGAAAGAACATAAACATTGTCTTGAGTTAATCACAGCGACCAACTATTCTTATCATTTAAATAATCGTTGATGGAATAGTACGCCTTTTGACAAAGGTTGGATTTTACTTGAGCTTTAAACGCATTAAAAGGTAATTCTAGTAAAGAACGTGGTAGCTTGTTGTAAAATGTTATACCAAGCCCAACAAATGAGTTATGCACCTTATGAAGCCGGTGAAAGGGAACACGTAGTTTGTCCTTACTTCTAGTGTTAACAGTGTGAATATCACTGTTTTTAGCGTATAAGTGTATATTTTGCCTAATATATAAGATGTTGGCGAAAATGAATTGTGATGACACCGTAAGAATACCAATATCTTTAAAAAAGTCCCTTAGGGAAACTCTGGCACCTAGCTGGTAAATTGCTCGAACAGCTCGTTTCTGAAGGACAAAAATATTTTGAATATCAGCTGCTGTACCCCACAGTAGAATACCGTAAGACATAACGCTGTGGAAATAACTAAAATAGACTAACCGAGCTGTATCAACGTCAGTATATTGTCTTACTTTTCTGACGGCGTAGGCAGCTGAACTGAGCCTTCCCGCTAGGCTTGAAATATGAGGGCCCCACTGAAGTTTGCCATCCACTGTTATGCCCAGAAAAACTGCCGAGTCTACAGTTTTAAGCACCTCTTTATCTAAGACGATGTTGGGACCTAGATTTCTAACATTCGGTAAGGCGAACTTTACACATTTGGTTTTCTTGGCATTGAGAACTAGGTTATTTGCCGTAAACCAATCGGTAACCATTGAGAGTGCACTGTTCACGTCGTCAAAATCTGGTCTGTTCCTGTCTACTTTAAAAATAAGAGATGTATCATCTGCAAACAGTACAACGTCACAAATACCCTTTAAAAAGAATGGTAAGTCATTGATATACACTAAAAACAAGAATGGGCCGAGTATAGAGCCTTGAGGCACACCTAACTGAACCGGTAGCCCGGCAGATTTTACACCATTAATATCTACACATTGGAACCTATTATGTAAATAAGAATTTATTACGTTTATAGCTTCGTTATGGACACCGTAATGACGTAGTTTACGCAAAAGCGTGTCATGGTGCACGCAATCAAAGGCTTTGGAGAGATCACAGAATACTCCGATAGCATTTTGCGAGTTCATTCCTAAGTCCGGTGGTGTTTTACCTTTAATTCCTATATTTGCTGGCCTGTCTGCTGCTGGAAGTATAGCAAGTGGAATTGCTGGAATCGTCAAAACTATCAACGAATATAAGGCTGCAAAAAAGCGTTTGGAACAAATGGAACGACAACATAAGAAAGTGGAAGGTGTATGTATTGGAAACGGATTGCGGCTAAACCGTTACAAGAATGGACTTCGATTATATCTAAATTTAAAGAAAAAAAACTAAATCGCAGGCTACCTAACCGTGCTCTTACTAATATCGATATCATACAATTTACGGAAAACATTCCATATTTTCGTGGAGTATATATGAGAGATACCTTACCAAAATCACCGTTTTCCCGAGAGTGTGGAGTCATTAATTTGGATGATTCAAAAAATTCCGGTACACATTGGGTAGCCTATGTAATTATAAATAAATATGTTGAATATTTCGATAGTTACGGAAACTTAAAACCACCCATAGAATTTGTTCGTTACGTGGGTTCTGACGACATCCATTATAATTACAATAATTATCAAAATAATAACTTATTTAACTGTGGACATTTATGTATAAATTTTCTTAAAGAATTTTGGAAAAAGCAGTCTTTTTAAATTACTACTTTAAATAAAGTTTCTTACTCATAAGTCAACACTTTAACGCTGTCTGTTACAAGAAACGAATGTCAATTATATTATAGCCAAAAAATGATAGTGTATAATATAAAATCAATCGCCAAAGTGAATAACTTTACTCGCCCTCGTATCGTCAGAAGACGCAGACATACGCGAAGTATAAAAATAATCACTGAAGAGAATAAATTGTTTCTTCAAGCTTTGGGATTTAAATTATGAGTTTTCTTAATATAAATGATTCAGCGCAGTTCGATAACTCTATAGTGAGTTATGAATATCACACTTATAATCCATACAGCAACAGTTTTAAAGAAAATGATGAAATACGAATACCTATAAATCAGCAAGATGTGTACATATTACCTTCAGCCAGTTACATTTACGTTGAAGGTCGAGCCACTGTGTCTTCTAAAGATGCATCAGGAAAACTTACACGAAAGTCTGTTAATTTTACAAATAATCCTATATCATTTCTATTTCAAGACATTCGATATGAAATTAACGGTGTTGAGATAGATCGAATAAAAAATGCAGGAATTACTACAACTTTAAAATCATATGTGTCTATGAGTGAGGGAGAAAGCAAAGCTGCTGGTGTTTGGGGTTGGAATTTGAATGGAATTAAAGATAATGACGGTATTTTTAGCACTCTTATACCCCTGAATAAAGTTTTGGGATTTGCGGAAGATTATGATAAAATTATCATTAACTGTAAACATGAACTTCTACTTAACAGAAGTAGTTCTAAGCTTAATAGTGTTATTCTTGAAAATAACGACTCGATTGAAATAAATATAGAGAGATTGCAATGGCGCGTGCCTCATATAAAAGTTTCAGATCGGGAAAGATTAACTTTACTGAAACATTTAGAGAAAGATCGCCCTATACAAATAGCTTTTAGAAACTGGGACTTGTACGAATACCCTTTATTACCTAAGACTACAAAACATTCCTGGGTTATTAAGACTGCTTCACAACTCGAGAAACCGAGGTATGTGATCTTTGGGTTACAGACAAATAGAAAAAACACTAAATCTAGAGACAGTTCAATATTTGACCATGGTAAATTAACTAATGTTACTCTTTTCTTAAATTCTAACTATTACCCATACGAATCTGTTAATTCAAAATTTCCTGAAGATAAGTATTGTATATTATATGAGATGTATACCAAATTTCGTCAGTCTTATTATAACATTCGATGTGAACCGATGCTTGATCTGCTTCAATTTAAAGAAAAGGCTCCTTTATTTGTAATTGATTGCTCAAGACAGAACGAGGCTTTGAAGACTGGGGCTATAGATGTGAGACTAGAAATAGAAAGTTCTGAAGATATTCCAGAAAATACATCCGCATATTGTCTTATCATTAACGATCGCCTGATTGAATATAAACCCCTGAGTAGTATTGTAAGGAAATTATCATGATCGCTATAGTCGATGTGCAAGGGTTTAAGACGGAAGATAACGAGTTTATTGTCAAAGAAATAGCAATAGCATGCAGAAATCAAATTATGGTGCTATTAATCAAACCACCATTCTCATTTTACAATCTTACAAAAAAAGAAAAATCGCAAGTTAATTGGATAGAGGGAAACAGAAAAATTTTGTGGAAAGAAGGTTTTATACCATACTTAAAATCATTGCAATGTATTGAACCTTATCTAAAAGATAAAAACATTTACGTTAAAGGGTGTGAAAAAGTGTCGTGGCTAAGAAACCTATTAAAACATGATAATGTATATAATTTAGAAGATAAGAACTGTCCTAGTTTACAAAAATTATTTGATGATTATAAAACGTCTAGTAATATATTTAGCTGTGTGTACCATTCGAATGTATGTGCTTTAAAAAATGTAACATGTTTAAAAAAGTGGACTGATGATAACAGTATTTTTTAATTGTTTATAATTTAGAAGATAAAGGCTGTCCTGAAAAAATAAATAAGGAATTTGTTAGCTCTTTGTATTATAACAATATATCGAAATAAATGCTTTTTTTCTATGAGTAATTGTTTTTGGTTTTATTTTCATAATAAACGCGTTAGACATAGAATACCATAACGAAATGTGCTTTAATTTCTTTATAAATTGAGAACACCAGGTACAAGACTTCATTATTCTTTTAAACATACCCGTATCGAGACCTTCTAAAAAAATGATTCAAATTTATTTCAGCCCGCGTTACGACATATATAATAAACACAAAATTCGATTATGTTCATTTCGACATTATTGGGCTACAGTAGATTCAGAACGAAGATTGGTAATGGAAATGGCTGATGCGGGTTTTTTTTACTGTGGAAATGGTTTAAACGATAAAGTTATGTGCTTTTCGTGTGGGGTTGGCATCGAAGATTGGGAGTATTACAATGATCCTTGGATGCAACATGCCATATTTTTCCCTGATTGCTTTTATTTAAACGCTGTAAAAGGAACAGACTATGTTGCCAAATCAAGAAATCTGTTTTATAAAGAAACAAAAATATAAAGTAATTGTAACGTGGAGCAGAATAGATTGATGCGATTGACTATCTGATTGTCTAGTTCACAAAATATTGATTGACTGACTGATTGTCTAGTTCACAAAATATTGATTTATTGACTGATTTGTCTAGTTCACAAAATATTGATAGAATGACTGATTGGCTACTTCTCAAAATATTGATCGATTGACTGATTGTCTAGTTCACATCAAATGTATAATTGGGGTGACTGGATCTCTGATCCAGGAACCCCAATTATACACTACTGATGTCACTGCTTACGGCTGAGATTGAGACTTAATCTTCTATACAAATAAATAAAATTGCAGTGTCTGTTTTTAATATTAAGATAACCACTTTTTACTAAGTGTATATGGATGTATACACAGTACATATACCAAAACAACATTTTTTACAATTTTTGTCTGTCTGTCTGTCTGTTTGTTCCGGCTAATCTCTGAAATGGCTGGACCGATTTTGACGGAACTTTCGCTTGCAGATAGCTGATGTAACAAGGAGTAACTTAGGCTACTTTTATTTTAGAAAAAATTAATAATAGTTTAAAGAAACAAAAAACACTATGAATTTTGAGGCGTATGTCAGCGTAGTTTGTGACGTATGTCAGCGTAGTTTTCAAAGACAGTTTTTATGAAAAACTTTTTGTTAAATACTACGCGGATGAAGTCGCGGGTAACAGCTATTACCTATAATATTACCTATAATATAACCTGAATTAACACATCTTACCGCGGTAGTACGTCCTCCTGCGTTTTTTTCCGACATCTACGCGGGCGAAGCCGCGGGCAAAAGCTAGTATTGAATAAGGACCTAATGAATGTTAGACCGTTCCATGCACATTGAATCACCATACCTATAAGAAAAATACTAAACAAGTCAATTCGCACACAAATACATCAAGTACACAATTGTAGTCGTCATAAGAAGGAACACATTTTAATATCGCGAGTGCGAACAGTCAATGGTGAGAGTAATAATTTTTGCGGAAGTGCAACAATATGCAAGCTACTTAAAGAAGTAAAGAATGCAAACTCGTTTGATCATGTATTCAAAACTAAGTTAAAATATCACATTCTTAAAGATCAAACACTACCGTAAACATACTTGCACTACTGCTGCGTTGCTTTATAGTTGCACCGGATTGAATAATCATTTTTTTAGGGTTCCGTTGCCAAATGGCAAAAAACGGAACCCTTATGGATTCGTCATGTATGTCTGTCTGTCTGTCCGAGTATGTCACAGCCACTTTTTTCCGAAACTATAAGAGCTACGCTGTTGAAACTTGGTAAGTAGATGTATTCTGTGAACCGCATTAAGATTTTCACACAAAAATTGCAAAAAAACAATAATATTTGGGGTTCCCCATACATAGAACTAAAAATATTTTCATCAAACCCATACGTACGGGGTATCTATGGATAGGTCGTTAAAAATTACATTGAGGTTTCTAATATAATTTTTTTCTAAACCGAATAGTTTGCGCGAGAGACACTTCCAAAGTGGTGAAATGTGTGTGTCGCCCCCCCCCCCCCCCGTAACTTCTAAAATATGGGAATGATAAAACTAAAAAAATATATGATGTACATTACCATGTAAACTTCCACCGAAAATTGGTTTGAACGAGATCTAGTAAGTAGTTTTTTTTTAATACGTCATAAATCGTAAACCACAATTTACCTTTCATTCAGTCAACTCGAATATAAAAATTAAAAAAAAAAACATTTTATTTCATAAACATAAACCTATGCATAAACCGTGATTACCTGCAGGTTTGTACGGATCCCTCGGTGCGCGAGTCCGACTCGCACTTGGCCGGTTTTTTTTTGTTTTGCGGCTGGATCGAAAAGTTTGAAATGTTTGTCTTCGTTGATGTGATTTGTGTACAAAATGATTTAATACTGTGTATGAGCAGATGCCCGTCATCATCAGAATCAGCCATATTTCCAATAATTGGTAATGTGGGTAGGAACAAACAAGGAATCACTCGAGTCACGATCAAAAGTTATTTAATTGTACAAAATGTCTATTTTACAGGATTACACTAAAATCTAATCACTACTACTCGGGAAATCACTTAATTAATCTTTCTTAATTATTTCTACACTAATATTATAAAGAGGAAAAAATTGTATTTTTGTTTGTTTGTTTGTAATGGATAAACTCAAAAACTACTAGACCGATTTTAAAATTTCTTTCACCATTAGAAAGCTACATTATCTGCGAGTAATATAGGCTATATAACATTATACTACAACTAAGAGGAGCGGAGCAGTAATGAAAATTTTTGCAAAAACGGGGAAAATCGCACGAGTAGGCGTTTCGACGCGACAGGAAGGGTCGGGGGAACACGAAATTTAACGCGGTCGAAGTCGCTGGCAGAAGCTAGTCTTAAATAAAAAGGGTCCAGATTACACGGAACAAAAGCGATTCGTAGGTCGGCTACGTGGTGCGTTCGCCGTTGCCGTTCGGAAACCCGTTCAACATGGCCGCGCTGACCATCGACTCGACGCTCCGCCAGACTTACAGTTGTCAATCTCGTTCCGACATATCTTCAATAGATGGCGCTAGCAATGCGCCGTCACCGCCGGACTGACTTTCGACCGTCCTCGGGCGCATCAGATTGCAGTCCTGTAACAATCACACAATCAATCGGACGGGTGTCGGAAAATATACCTGCTCGCCCAACCTGGCAAACTATGACTGGTAGACAACGTTACTCTCAAACAAACAAACTGCAACTGTATCAACACAAAAGAAAGCGTGTGTCCTTTCGACCACTCATGGACCGGACGGTACATTTCTCTTTCACTCTAAACTCGATCAGCATGTCCTATCAACCAACCCTTCCAGTTAGCCCAGACGATGCCGTCGTGTTGCGATCAACTTTTCACACAATATTAACCTGGACCGGACGGGTGTGTCCTTTCGACCAACCACTCGTGCATGGACCGGACGACACTGTCCCTTCGACCAGAGAACACTTAAGGTTGGACCGGATGAATGTGTCCCTTCGACCAGTCGCTATCAACTGCATGGCCCGGACGATATTATCCCTTCGACCACCTTCACATCAATGACTGCTCCCAACGTCCAAACACAATTAAGTAGACTTCATGCAAATAATGCTAACTGATTACACATACCTATAAGTTACGGACTGTCTTGCACTGCGTGAATTTGGACTTTATGCCCAATGATTTCATGATCTGAAATGTTACTAAGCGTATCAGACTCTGCTGTAAGTGTGTCTGATCCTGCGGAAAGGGTATCGGAGTTTGCAGTTAATGTATCACAACTACTTCGTCTGTCGAGGTGACCTTTATCGAGTTCAACGTTTTCCGGTGCCGCCGTCATGGCCTCCTTCTCAATCATCAAACTAGTAGATATTTCAACTAACCCGTCATGACCCCGAGGTACTGGGCGCAAGTTCTCATGCGCGTATTTAAAAGTACGATGAGAACCGGTTATGCTTTTCAACTCGTAACGATCATTGTCTAATACTGCGGTTATTACATAAGGACCCCTAAACTTCCGATCCAATTTCATTTGGTTTCGTTCGCTACTTTTGATAAATACGAAATCGCCTTTAGAAAACGGCTTGATAGTGGCTCGACCTTGTATGTTATTAGACGTTTCTTGCCTAGCTGACTCTAGGTTAATGCACTGTTCTTGTTTTGGATCTGGACTTGAAGACCTAATTTTCGACATACCGAGAGATTTGGAACGGATACCGAACATGAGTTCTGTTGGCGTAAATTTGGTGTCTGTAGATTTAGTACTATTAAGCGCCAACTGAACATTTCCTAACTCATCGCCATACTTTGTTGGGATTGTTCTCGATAATTGTTAGCAAACTTTTCAGAGTACGCATCACGCGTTCTACTTGGCCGTTTACCCTGCTGGAGCCCGTTGCTATAAAATGCAGTTTAATATTATATTCTGAGTAAAAGTTCTTAAAATCCTGGCTAATGTAACATCTGACCTGATCGGCTATTATGCGATAAGGTGCTCCAAAAAGGCAAACTGCATTTTTAAGGGATCGACCTGCACTGGCTGCGTCTAATGAAAAGGTATGTTCTAATAACACGTATTTAGTGAATGCATCGATATTACCGAGAAATATTCCTTACGGTCAATTTTTCCACTTAGTTTCCCGGTGAAGTCTATATGAATCGTGTGCCACGGTATAGAAACTTTTGGAATGGAGTGCAGCTGCATAGGCTGAGCCCCTGAGGGACCCTTTGATGCCTTGCAGACAATGCAATAGTCAATAAATTTCCTAACGCACTTGGACATCTAAGGGAACCAGTGCTGTTCATATAGTTTGTCCAGTGTTTTGTCGCTACCTAGATGTTGTAATTCATTATGAATGTGATTGATCAAAGTCTATATTAAGGAACGAGGGACGACTGGCAGCCATGAAATAATCTTGTTCCTAACTACCTTCCTATAAAGAATGCCATCTCTAGCGTCATATGTCTGACCAACTGTTTCGGGAAAATCGTTATTATTGTGCTTGTTGATTAAGTCTTGGATCTCTGCATCACGTTTTTGTTCTATTGAAAGCCAACCCTGATGCAATTCTACAAAATGTACTGTCTTGGCTGTAGGTTTTGAAGAAACCTGCGATGTGGAAGCTAAGCTATTGGGGTCTAGCAAGGGATTTCTAGAGAGATAATCCGCGTTTTCCATGCTACGACCTTCGCGGTATATGATGTCAAAATCGTAAGCTTGTAAAAACGCCTACCAGCGATGGACACGAGGGGTTAGGTCAGTTTTAGATTTCGATGCCTTTAGCGAGTTACAGTCCGTGAAAACTTTGAAACGTCGGCCATAATAATAACGGAAATGTTCTACAGCTCGTACAACTGCCAGCGTTTCCAGTTCGTACGAGTGGTAGCGGGTCTCTACTTCGGATGTACGGCGGCTAAAGTATTCTACAACATGAGGCAGGTCTTTCTTTTTCTGAATTAAAATTGCCCCATAGCCCTCGGAGCTGTCGTCGCAATGCAACTCAACGGGCAAGTCCGGGTCGAAAATTATCAGAACTGGTTCGGAGGTAAGTATCTCTATAATGGTATTACGGATCTTTTCATGTTTTTCTTCCCATTTTACGGGACCTTTAAGTTTTGTTAAAGGATACAGCGGGCCAACAATGTTCGTAAATTTAGGTATGCATTTTCGGAAATACGAAGCAAGACCTAAAAACTGACGTACCTGGGTCGCCGTTTTAGGCTGGGGAGTCTATAAAAGCTTGTATCTTACATGAGTTTGGTCCCACCTCTCCGCACTGGAGAGAATAACCCAAGAAATCTATTTTCTTTTTCATGAACTTACATTTTTTAAGGTTTAATGAGAAAATAGCGGTCGAAAGAGCATTCAAGACTTCATCAAGACGTTTAAGACCTTCGGGTATATCACCAAAATAACACAACACGTCATCCATGTGTGAACCGTACTGGTTCAATACTCAGAAGTAAGGATTTGGAATATAAAAAGACACTCTTTATAGACTTTGGAGACCACCTTTATTACTAACGTTTACAAAAAGTTACTATATAGTATACAATGCAAGTGACTAGCGCAGATGTCTCGATACGAATGCCCAAAAGTGCCGAGTATTACCACTCAATTGTCTGCACACTTCCCGCCATTTTACTTGCTTATGATTGGCCGAGAACTGTCAACGTCTCGACCAATCACAAGGAATCAATACAACCACATTTAATATTAAGAGTAAATAGACATGATTAATAATAGTCAACAAACATATATTATTCTAGGCATAATTTATAACAGCTCGGCCATCCGACTTCCAACGAGTCCCTCGTTGTTATGTATTAATTACAAAAGAAAAAAAAAACATTACATACTGTAGCAGCAGCGGTGAGGTTTGATGAAAATCAAGGTGTTTTATAGATTGTGGTGTTTAAAGATTGTGTTGAGGATTCTTTGGAATTAAAACGATGCTTAAGGTTCAACGATCAGTTCTGTATTATATTTTTTGAGTTACAATATTCGAGGAGAGGGGTATGGGAACAATATTTTGAATGGAACCAATCACAGTCGAGAGATAGGTATGACGTAGTTTGTAGTATGGTTTTCGGCGTGTAGATGTCGCTACTGGTCTTTCAAGTGCGTTTATGGACCAGTAGTTCGCAACATGCCCCCGGCCTTGGAAGCAGTGGCTTTCAATGGTCTTCAGTCACTGTATCAGTGTCGATTAAGTCCTGTAGTAGAGGACAAATCTTGGTGAATGCGCGCCTCACCACGCCTGATGATGTCTGTATATCCGCCACCCTGGATATACCATCCTTTCCTGGGATAGTGCAAAGGACACGTCCCAAATGCCACTTCAAAGGTGGAAGGTTATTATCCTTTATGACCACTAAGGAGTTTGGTTTGAGCTCGTCCTTATTCGCCGTCCATTTTGTTCGCACCTGCAGCTCGGAGATGTATTCCTTCGCCCACCGGTTCAAGTGTTGGCGAAGTTGTTCTACCCTCTGGTATCGCTGGAGACGACTAGCAGGAACGTCACATAGGTCATCGCCTGCTGGGGCAGTCAGTGGTCGGCCAATAAGGAAGTGACCAGGAGTGAGCGGGGAAAAGTCATGAGGATCGGGGGAAAGAGGAGACAGAGGTCGAGAATTTAGTATGGCTTCTATTTGAGCCAATACTGTGCTGTACTCTTCGAACGTGAGGTGTGCGTTACCTATTACACGACGAAGATGGTATTTACTGGACTTTACTCCTGCTTCCCACAGACCACCAAAATGCGGAGAATAGGGGGGAATAAAATGAAATTTTATATTTTGACTAGTTGCGTATTCTAAAATATCACTACTACAGTTAGTTAAAGAAGTTTGAAAAATCGTTCATCACGCCTACAAAGTTACGACCATTGTCAGAGTAGATATCGGCAGGCTTACCACGGCGTGAAATAAATCTTTTTTGTGTACATAAATATGCTTCACTGGAGAGGTCACTAACTAACTCCAGGTGTATAGCACGTGTCACGAAACAAACGAACAGACAAATGTAGCCTTTGATAAGCCTAGCACCCCTACCTCTGCGGTTCAGAATGAGCACTGGCCCAGCGTAATCCACCCCACACCGAACGAATGGCAGACTAGGTGTAACGCGCTCCCTAGGTAGGTTACCCATCATAGGACTAAGCGTCTTACCTCTAATGCGAGTACAGGTAACACACCTATTCACCATCTGGCGAGCTAAACTCCTACCACCAATAGGCCACCATAATTCGCGTAAATGAAAAAGTAATGCCTGTGGAGCAGCGTGGAGAAGCTGAATGTGCTCATGACGAAATAATAAAGTGGTAAAATGATGTTTACTATGAACTACAATCGGATGTTTTTTACCGTAAATAAATTCATCAGAGTTAACTAAACGACCACCTACGCGCATTAATTTGTGATCATCTAAAAACAAATTTAATTTAGACAAACTACTTTTACCTTTAATAGGTTCATTATTAGATAAGGCCTTAAATTCAAATGGATAAGATTCCATTTGACACAATCGAGCTAAAGTTTTATCTGCACGGTCCAACTCGTCGACGCTAAGAGCGCCTGTACACTTATTATCCTTGCATCGACTATTATTAATAAAACGTAACATAAAGGCAGCCGCACGTCTTATACGTTTAAATTGAGAGAACCGATGGAAGGGAAACAAAGGTGATTCACAATGATCCTGAGCTACAACGGCAGTGACGCATGACTTGATCTCAGGTAACTCGCGATGTTTGAACGAGTCCGAACCTTTATGATCGTCTATTGAAAATCTAGGATCGCGAAGAAATTCAGGACCCTCCCACCACAAGGTAGACGAAGAAAGTTCTTCCAGTCGAGCACCGCGTGACGCTAGATCGGCGGGATTATCTCCACTCCTTACGTGGCGCCACGGGACGTCTAGTGTAAGTTCATGAATTTCTGCGATCCTATTTTGCACGAATGTTTTAAGTTGGTTAGGCCTCATATGCAGCCAGCCTAACACAATCGTGGAATCAGTCCAAAATACTACGCTATTAAACTTACACCGTAATGAGTTCCGTACCTTATCATACAAACGAGCACCTAATAAAGCTCCACAAAGTTCGAGACGTGGGATACTAAGAGGTTTTAACGGCGCGACCTTTGTTTTTGAAAATAATAATCTAACTGATACCGTAAAATCATTATTAACCGTGCGAATATAAACACACGCGCCGTACGCCGTCTGAGATGCGTCGCTAAAAATGTGTAATTGAATATACATAGGCTGTGTACCTATAGCGTGGCGAGGTATACGAACAGTGTTTAGCGCTTGCAATGAGATAACAAACCGGTTCCACACGCGCGCCGTGTCATCGGGAACTTTGTCATCCCAACCTATTTTTAATAGCCATAATTGTTGTAAAAGGACTTTGACAACAATTATGACAGGACTTAACAAGCCGAGAGGATCAAAAATTTGCGAAACGCTTGATAAAATGGACCTCTTTGTGATAGGCTTGTTAGTTTCGATTTTAACACAAGAATTAAAATAAAAATTGTCGCTTGCGTTATGCCAGCCTATTCCTAATGTTTTAGAACTAACATTTTCATCTAAACTTAAAGGTTTAAACTGACTCGATGACTGACGGTCATCATCGTGTTTTAAATTAAATATCCACTTCCTAAGTGTAAAACAACCCGACTGCAGCGTCTTCTGAGTTTTGTCGCATAGATCTAATAACTTAGTTTTATCATCTAAGCCCGTAATGTAGTCGTCGACATAAAAATCCTCATTTATAGCTCGCGCGACGTCAGGATCAGGAGATTCAGAGGCTAATTGTTTTAGGCACCTAACACTTAGAAAAGGCGCGGAGGCGGTTCCATACGTCACGGTGTTTAATTTAAATATACCTAACGGCTTAGAGGGGTGGTCACGCCACAGAATCATTTGCAAGCTTCGCTGACTCTCATCCACTAGGCATTGCCGGTACATCTTCTCCACGTCGGCGCACACGACGTACTTGTGCTGCCGAAAGCGGAGAAGAATAGCAATTAGATCACCTTGTATAGGAGGGCCAACTAGTTGCAAATCATTTAGTGACTTACCAGAGCTCGATTGTGCGCTTGCGTCAAACACCACGCGCAACTTGGTGGTGGTGCTGAGCTCGCGGAACACGCCATGATGCGGCATGAAATAGCACGGGTATTCATAGGAATCTACCTGTGTCATATGGCCTAAACTAAGATACTCCTGCAAAAAATTGGAATAAAGAATTTTATATTCAGGCGAACGCTGCAGACGTTTTTCTAGCGCAAGGAATCGACGTTCTGCTTGGGTATAAGAATCCCCCAAGGTATCAGGTGACTGATGGAGAGGAATGTGCACGCAAAATCTCCCCTCGCTATTGCGAGTTGTATTGCGAATATAGTGATCTTCGCATGCACGTTCTTCCTCAGTCTGTGCGTCTCTGACCTTGGACGGTTCCTCAATCTCCCAGAACAATCGAAGTTGCGTATCTAGAGAATTAATGATATTACAATGAATTGGTGTACTTTTGCGCGTATAGTCAATAATAGGTCCGGAAATAATCCAGCCTAGTTTGGTATTCTGTAGAAACGGCCCACAAGACAAACGAATCTTACCGTCTTCTAACAGATCCCAAAACCTATCTGCACCAATTAAAATATCAATATTTTTATAGTCTAGAAACTCTGGATCGGCTAACCGTATGTTGTCTGGAATACAGACTTGCGCGCTTAATTTACATACGGCAGGCATCGAAGCCGTGATCCTAGACAGCACATAACAATTAATGTGCGTAGTAAATGAATTATCGACGCAGGATTTGTTGACGATATTACAAGCTTGCGAACAATGTACTATCGAATCACCTACGCCTCGAACTTCGTTTGTGGACTGTATCAATGATATTTTTAAGAGTTGACATAATGATTTAGTAACGAAACAACGTTGGCTTCCATTATCCAGGAGTGCTCGCGCTTTATGATATTTACCGTGTACATCTGCTACTTCAATGATAGCTGTTGACAATAACACGGACTGCACACCTATAGACTTACTCGATTGCGCGTGCATGTGTGCCTTGTTTACTTGAATAGGGACTGCGGAATCCGAGGCGGCTAGGACGGCCGCGGGGAGGTGCGCAGGCGCTTCAATCTCATTAGTACGCGACGCCTCAGTGTTCGATGTGGAATGCAAAGCAACAGAACTATTAGCGTTATCGTAGTGCAATAATGAGTTATGTTTTTTATTACAGTGTCTACAAGGCCCGAACTTACAATTATTAATTGAGTGTCTCGAATGTAAACAATTCTCACAAAGGTTGTGCTCGCGTACAAGTTTAAGTTTTGTGTCTAAGTCGCAATCGATAAACTCCTTACACGTGTACAGTGGATGATTCGCGTTGCATTTTACGCATGTTAACTTAGCGCGCTGTTTATTTGATTTAGTCGGCCCGCTAGAAACATTGCAGTGTGACACATTATGACCTTTTGAGTGTTGCCTTTTGTTGTCAGTGCTTTGAGCTTCTTTGCTATGTGAACGCTGCAATGCCTCCAGCATGTCTGCTTTATTCCGCAAAAAGTTAATTAAAACGTCCACCGATAAACGTTTAGAATTGTTCTCGTTTGGGTTTGGGAACAATGTGCACTTATGAGACCCCCATTCTCTTTCAGTTATTTTATCTAACTTCGACACCATGATATTAATAATTAAACTATCCCAGTACTCTGTAGGCTCACCTAGGACTTTAAGAGCGCGTAAGTTTTTCAAAATAGTGTCTATTAATTTTCTAATCGAAGAAGGCGACTCTTTATATATTGCAGTTATATTTAACAACGCTGTTATATGGTGATCAACTAAAAGTGCGCAATTATTATATCGGTTGAGCAGCAAGTCCCATGCAACCTGATAATTACCTGAAGAAAATTCAATGGAATGTATAACTAGTTCCGCGCTGTCTTTTAATGAAGATTTGAGATAGTGAAACTTTTGTATATTGGAAATATCTTTAGAATTATGAACTAGTGAGGTAAAGGTATCTCTGAATTCCAACCAGTGCTCATAGGAACCGTCAAATGTAGGCATGGAGATAGTCGGTAACTTTACAGAATGTATCTGACTGTTATTATGACCGTGACATGACCTTGAGCAGTCAGCAACCTCATCAGTGTTTAGCATAAATTCAGCAAGTGATATTAAATTGTAGTAGCTATCTTCAAAATGTTCTCTTTGATTTAATTGTTCACCTAATTCACCATCAGAAACTCTTTCTTCTATTTTAGTTTGAATGTCGTTAAATTCAGTAAATAAAGTAGTACATCCTTGAATTCTTAACTTTAAATCAATGCGTTTTTGATTAGGAAAGTCATAATCACAATCTTTTAGTGACTCTAAATAATTGTTAAATTTGGTAAGCCTGCCCTTAATAATACCACGCTTCCTAACTAAATCACGAACTAACTCACTACTCTCTACACTTAGCAAATTAGGAGATTTGTCACGGGATCTAGCAGAATCGATAGGCATTTTGGTGGTCAGTGAAAAGAGGAGTACTCACGGTTTGATAAATCCTCAGATCAATCACACACGGCACTGATGCTAGCACGTCACCAGGCTAGTGATTGACTGGGAATCCAATATTCCGAGACTACAATGCGGCAATTTCACTGAAATAAGAGCACAGACACACTATAGCACCAAATAGAACATAGGAGATGATGGATAGGAATAAGGATTAGCCCCACCGATTGCGTATATCTCCGATGAAACCTTGTGCGTTTTCTTCTCAACCCGCCACGTGCAAGGGGTCACCGTCCAAAGGTCGCTCGGCGATCTTGTAGGTCTCAATATCCCAATGTTCGGCTCGAAGGTCCAAAATGTAGCAGCAGCGGTGAGGTTTGATGAAAATCAAGGTGTTTTATAGATTGTGGTGTTTAAAGATTGTGTTGAGGATTCTTTGGAATTAAAACGATGCTTAAGGTTCAACGATCAGTTCTGTATTATATTTTTTGAGTTACAATATTCGAGGAGAGGGGTATGGGAACAATATTTTGAATGGAACCAATCACAGTCGAGAGATAGGTATGACGTAGTTTGTAGTATGGTTTTCGGCGTGTAGATGTCGCTACTGGTCTTTCAAGTGCGTTTATGGACCAGTAGTTCGCAACACATACAACATATTTAAATTCTAAATGTAACATATTGAACATAAATTATATCATTCGTCTTTAATTAATCATATCTTAAGTTCAATTATTTTACAATAGATTTACTCCTAAATTAATTTTAATTTCTAAGCTTTCTTGAGAAAAAAAACTATAAATGTATTTATTAATCCATGACCTTGATTAATAAAACGCTTATAACCTTTAAGGGTGTCGGTTACCTGACACGCCTAGCGTAATCATTATCTTATATCGGCAGTAGGTGTATGTATTGGTCCATGACCTTGACCAGTAGATATACCCACTAATGTACCAATTGCTAAAATGGGAGGCATCCTTTACCTGATACCCCTCACCAACTCATTAGTACGTGACTCTAACCAATGAATCGGTATTTACTAGTCTATGACGTTGACTAGCAAATATTTCAGCCATTAGTACATGGAATAATTTAGATGATACATGACATTAATCATCGAAACTTAAAACCACATTAGCCTTACTTTTTATTGTGACATCGACATCTCATAGCTCTTTAAATTTTCATGTTAGAAATACACAGTGTACTTGATAGCAAAATATCTGATTCGGTGTTCTTATCCACCTGCTTATTTAATTCTATGTACAATATTCATCTTTATTAACACCAATGAATTGGCAATGCATCTAATTACAACCCTTCATATTCAGATTCACAATCTTTAGGCTTGGATTCACAATCGGTTGATACGGGTTCGTTAAAACAGATCCATGGGAATATTTTATCAATGGCCACCACAGCTTCATACCTCTTACTAGTCCTTGTGAGGGGTGTGTCCTCGACCACAAACCTATCATTGGGGAGCACCTTCTTAATTCTGTAAGGGCCTTTACACTTAGGTTCGAGCTTCTTAGATTGCCCCTCTATTCCCGTCACAGCTCTTACTACTCTAACCAAATCACCTTCTTTGAAACGCATTCCCATTTTTCTATACCTATCATACCGCTCCTTTTCCTGTTGTATCCTAATAAGCTCACCGGCTGTAGCCCTAACATCGTCCAGACTCTCACCGACATCGGACGTAACTTCGTTTATTACGTCGTTTAATAGACCTTCTGATGGATTGGTTAGATTTCGCCCGAAAAGAAGCTCGGCTGGAGTCTTTTTGGTGGTGGCATGTACAGTGGTATTGATACCCAACTGTATGTTAGGTAAATGTTCGTCCCATAAACCATTTGGTTTATCATGGTTCATTGCCCCGAGCGCTGCTAAAATAGTGCGGTTGTACCGTTCCACTTGGCCATTCGCTCGGGGTGTGGCAACGGCATTAAGCACGTGCTTTATACCACATGATTGAATAAACGTGTTAAACTGTCTACTAGTGAAACTTGTCCCTTGATCTGTAATCAAACGGGTTGGTACGCCGAAGTAGCTAAAATGTTCTTTCAATACCCTAATGCTTGTCGACGATTTGGTATTTCGCACAGCGGTGATGTCAACAAATTTAGTAAACGCGTCTATAATAACTAGGACGAATGTATTGCCACGCTTGGTGCGGATAAAAGGACCGAGATGATCCGCATGTATGGTGTGGAACGGTATAATAGCTTTAGGGATGGGGTGTAGTTCACCGGGCCTGGAACCACCTGGCAACTTGTGATGTGCGCACTGAAGGCAAGCAGAGACGTTTTTTTTTTTTTTTTGGTTCTTTTCGTCCCTCTTTGGGACAGGCAAAGGGAGCTGAGCCCATACAGCCAAGTCTGATTTAGTTTTCTTTTTCTTCCAATTCTTCTTTTCTTTCTTGTCTTTCTATAATATAATCAAGGCCGAAACCATGTCTTCTTTATTCAATGTCTTCGATATCCAATAGTCAGGCCGAAACCAAGTCTTATTTTTATCAATGTCTTCAATAACCAATAGTTAGGCGTAAGCCAAGTCTTCTTTTAATATATTCAAGTTCAGTACCTTTTGTTAGACCGGAGCCGAGTCTTCTTTCATGTTTTATTTAATATTATCTCAATATCATAATTATAATTTTATGTCAAAAGTGTAGTAGTTGTCAAATTCAAATTTCATCAACAGTTGATACAATAAAATCGTAAATTGGTAAAAAACAATCTTTTTTCGTCAAAAGTTGCTGAAGCGAGCGCGGGATATCTTCAGCATTTTCATAAATACCTAGCAGGCGATCAACTAAAATGATCCTTTGAAGAGCAAAATTAGGACAATCAAATACAATGTGATCCAATGTTTGTATAGCAGAATTACAATAATCACAATTTGGGGAAGACAGAATGCCAATTCTAAACAGATGTGCATTAAATCGACAGTGACCTAGCCGTAGACGACAAATCGTTGTATAAAACTTTCTGTTCCGATAGATATTTCCTCCTGTAAACCAAGGAGGAGAAATCTTTGTTTTAATTTCAGCTAGCCACTTTCCTTTGGTTTCAACTACATGCTGCCAGAAATTGTGAAATTCACGTGCCAGTTTTGATTTGAAATAAGTCAACGCATCTGAATTTGGAATGGGCTTATGCAAAATTGGACATTCCTGATGATGATTAACAATGAATTTAGCCAGGTAATCAACTTGTTCATTTCCAACTACCCCGATATGTGAAGGAGTCCAGAAAAGGACGATATCTTTGAACTTATGTAAATTATTGTATTTTTCTCTGATATTATAAATTATGTAACTTGTTTTTGCATTACAACTGGGATTTTCTAGTGCTCTCAATACACTCATACTATCAGTGATAATGATCCATTTATTTTCTTGCCTAGTCTCAATATACTCTAAAGCACTGAGTATTGCCATAGCCTCTGCTGTATACACAGTTGCTACTGAAGACAACCTATTTCCAAACCCACTTCGAGCCTGAACGTCATAAATAGCCATAGATACAGCATTATCATTTTTTGAGCCATCTGTGTACAATTGATTGTAACCATTCCATTCCTCAAGCATTCTGTAAACATCCTCTTTAAACTTCAAAGATTCATTAATTACTATTTTAAATGGACAATACTTTGATTCATAGGAATATAAATAACAAGGCCAAATGGAGCTAGAAAAATAATTTTGATTAGAACAATCTTTTAAAATTTCAGATAAACCTTGTACTAGAAAAGGGGGATTGATCCCATTAATAGCCTTCTTTAACTGCAATAGAAGAGGATGATCACTGATAGAAGAAATCTTAATGAAGAATTTTGTTCTGAGGTAATTGAATCTAATTATCAATGGAGGCAAACTACATTCGACTTTCATTGACACTATAGGTGTTGAACACATAGCTCCCAAAATAATACGTAAGCATCTATTTTGCACTTTTTCTAGTTTTTCTACTAGTTTTTGTACACCACTATAGCAAAAAAATGCATATTCGAAGTGACTTCTTACTAAGGACTTATATAAAATCAGTAATGTCCCTGGATCAGCACCCCAATAAGTGCCAGCGAGAGATTTCAAAATATTGCAAGCTTTTAATGCTCTGTTTGCTAAGTAATCAACATACACATTCCATTTAAAATTACTGAGAAAAGTAACACCTAAAAATTTTATGGAACTATCCACTAACATAAGACTATTATTGTAATAAATTTTAATACTAGTAGAACCGACAACATTTTTGGAAAAGACAACAACCTTACTTGTCTCATAGCTGACCTCCAAACTGAGACATTCAAAATAATGTCCCAATTTTTCCAAGCTAGCATTGAGTTTTGTTTCAATGCTGTTAAGGTTTTCTCCTGAACAATACACAACCAAATCATCAGCAAATTGTAAA
Source organism: Aporophyla nigra (assembly GCA_947507805.1). NCBI lineage: Eukaryota > Metazoa > Arthropoda > Insecta > Lepidoptera > Noctuidae > Aporophyla > Aporophyla nigra. The sequence continues at coordinate 636,139 of OX382291.1, read as the reverse complement.
TTACAGACATCACTACCCAGCACATTATTTAATCTAGCAATATATAAAATAAATAATAGAGGACTTAATATTCCTCCTTGAGGAACTCCTCTATAAGAATACCTAGGTCCTATTAATTGATTATTGACTTTTACATACAATTTACGTCCATTTAAAAACTCAAAAATCCAACTTACTATTTTTTCAGGAACATTTAGTGAAAGGAGAATGGATGACAATGTACTTAAATTTACGTTATTAAAAGCACCAACAATATCGAAGAAAACAGATCCCAACATTTTATGCTCGACAAGAGCACTGTGTATATCCAGAGATAAATGACTAAGACTTTCCCGAGCAGAACGACCACATCGAAAGCCAAATTGATTGTAAGGTAGTAGACTATTACTTTCAATGTAAAATATCAAACGTTGTTTTAGAAGCTGTTCAAATATTTTACCAACACACGAACTTAGAGTAATAGGACGATATGAGTCAGCGCTGTTAGGGTCTTTACCCTGTTTCAGGATAGGTATTAAACAATCTGTTTTCCATTCCTCAGGAATAATAGAACAATGCCAAAGTGAATTCAAAATATTTAAAAATATAGACAAACTGTGTGAATTTAATAATTTTAACATTTTGTATGAGAGCCAATCTAAGCCACATGCCGAATCTCTTCTTGATCTTAAAGCAGATTTTAGCTCTTCAATAGAAAAAGTTTCCACCATGAAATTATTTGTGCAATTTTGTAAGTTATTGTGACTGACTGTGTAAAAATTTTGAACTGAATCAGGAGTATACTTATGCAGAAATTGAGAGATCCATTCATAACTAGAAAACAAACTGCTATTTGTAGAAACATTTTTTAACTTCCTCATTTTTGCCCAAACTTGACTCATTGGAGTGAGTCTATTAATAGAATTACAAAACTCTAACCAACATGCACGACGCTCCTGTCGTAGGATACGTTTTTTTCGGGCTTGCATATGTTTGAAACTTATAAAATTGTCTAGACAAGGATTTGATTTAAATAAGATGTATGCTTGCTTACAATCTTGTACAGCTCTAGTGCACTTCTCGTTCCACCAAGGGAGTCGAAGCTTCCTCCTAGATCTGCGAGAGTCACAAGTGGTATTGTTTTTATTAAAACTGATTACTGACATCTGAACTGCTTGTAGAATTATTGAACACAAATTATTATATGTATCAATATGACTCAAGTTATTATACTGAAAACTTTCCATCATGTCATTTACAATCTTTTTATAAATAGACCAATCAACTAATTTCAGATTACAATGAAGAGGAATATTTGAAACATTAGAAGGATCCACATCATTAGCAGTATCTATAACATATTTTGTAATGGTAGGCAAATGATAGCTGCCTATAGAATCCTGATAAACCTGCCATTCACAAGACAAAGCCAAGGAAGAAGAAACCATAGTTAAATCAAGACCATTTGGTCTCCATAGATGAGACCCTACAGTAGTTGGCTGACCATCATTTAAGAGTATCAAGTCATTTTCATCCATGGAATTCATTATAGCTCTGCCACGAGAGTCGTCACTACAACAACCCCAAAAAGTGTGATGGGCATTAAAGTCCCCAGCAATTATCAATGGTTTAGGTATACTATTTATTAGTGAATCGAATTTGTTCTTTTCAAAAGTAGGACTGCAATTTCCAGGACTGTAAAAACTAACTACTGAAATATATTTGTTATTAATTTTAATTTTAATTGCAATATTTTGAATAGAATCGTCAAAATATGTGTCTAATAATCTAAATTCAATGCCATTACGTATAAATATAGCAACACCATTGTGATCATTACCACAATCATTCCTAACTGTGGTATAGCCACGAATGTTGTATTGTATGTGTGGTTTTAACCATGTTTCTGAAACTAAAGCTAAATGTATGTCATTATTATAGAGAAACTGCTGAAACTGTAGTTTATTACTTAGCAAACTTTGTGCATTCCACTGAGCAATATTTAAAATTTTGTTAGTGAATTTTATATTATAATACTTTTACCTTTAATAGTCTCTCTAATAGCAGATGTTATAGATTGTGTACAAATACTTTCATTTTGTGTTTTATTTAACTTAATCAAGTTAACAATAGATTCTGTCAACAAACTTAATGCTGTGCTATTAGACAACATCAAGTTTATAATATCTGTCGAATGTTCCGATTTGTTCAGTGATGGGAAATTAACTTTATTAAATAAGTCCGAAAAAGGGGTTTTCAATGTATTTCTGCTTTCAGCAATCTTTCTTTTCTTAATGGGACATTGGCCAGATATGGATAAATGATTACCTTTGCAATGAACACATACAGCTTTTTCAGCAGGTACAGAGCACTCCTTGAAGGAATGACCCTCAGTACATACTGAGCATATTTGCGAATTTTTACAAAATTTGGCTAAATGCCCAAAACGTAAGCAACGGAAACACTGCTTGACTGGTGGAATATAGGGCAGTACTGAAAGCCGCCACATCTTAATATGAACGTAATCTGGTAAAGATGTAGATGAAGCAAAAGTAATAACTACAGTTTGGGTAGGCTGTAGTTCAGATGAGCTACCTACTCTAACTTTTTTCATTATTCTTCTAACGCTTATAATTTTTTTTGAACTTGATATTGCCTTAAAAATTTTTTTGTTTGACATATCCGTAGGTACTGACGTGATAACTCCAGACAATTCTGTCGTTCCAGCCGGAATCGACGCTTTGATCGACTGTTCTCTCAGAAAAGTAACATTGTCCAAGAATGAATTGGCTAAATTCGGGCGATCGAAAACTACGCCGATTTTGTATCTGTTAATTTTTTTCAAGTACTTAATCCCTTTAACAAATCTAGTGAAGCATCCACTCAGGTATATCATATCTCTTTGGCCTATTGGTTGTTCTTCATTTGTGCTCTCGATAAATACAATAAAGTCATACCCAGCTACGGCATCCTCAGGGTACCTGCGACTGTAGTCTGTAACCCTATACGGGGCATACTTCTCTGTAGCCTTTTCTTCCGCAGTGCAGGAGTCAACGTAGTCAGACTCACTTGTCTCCGAAGATGAATCCGGAAGACCAGTAACAATTTCTTCACCAGGATCTTGTTTAGGTTTTTTTCTTTTCTTAGGCATCTTAAATCTTATAAGAACTACTTGTTTTATAAACTAAGTTAATCGTAAGTAGAATAAAAACAGGAAAATATGTACAAACTAAATTAAAATTAAAGTAAAATTACAAGAAGTAAAAAAAAAGACCGCCTATTATTTCAAGGCTCCCGCGCTTTTTTTCGCAAGCAGAGACGTACTTTTTTACAAACCTTCTCATCTTTGGAAACCAATAAGTAGCTTGCAAACGTGCCAGAGTTTTGTCAAACCCAAAGTGTCCCACATCATCGTGATTGGCTTTCACTAGTTGCCATCTGGTTCCACTCGGAACAACCCAACGAATAGTATTTTCGTCAATCATACGATATACCCGTCCATTTACAAGCTTGTAATTTTTGAATATGTCAATGGCATCTTTACATTTGGAATCGCCTAAAACATTCGCGATATTCTTAATGTCTTCGTCCGTCTGTTGCACCGTTGCTAGCCAATCGTCAGTACCTACCGAAAGTATGTCTAACACGTGATCAACATCTGGAGTACCACCTATAGCACCTCTGCTAAGGGCATCTACGTGTGCCATTTTGTCGCCAGGGCGGTATTCTATTGAGCAGTCGTATTCTAAGAACTGCAGCCACCAGCGAGCAATTCGTGGGATTAAGTCGCGTTTACTCAAAGTGGTACGCAAAGCGTTGCAGTCCGTAACTATAGTGAATCTAATACCAAGTAAGTAATGCCTGAACCTATTTAATGAAGCAATAATAGCGAGGGTCTCTAACTCGAACGAGTGTAGTTTTTGTTCATCCGGACTGGTTTGCCTGCTATAATAAGCTATAGGTTTGAACACCCCAGACCTGTCCTGTTGCATTAAAATGCCGGCTACCCCGTACTTGCTAGCGTCAGTGTGGAGTTGAGTTAGTGCACTAGGGTCATAAAGTCCCAGGACCGGTCTTTGTACTAAAATCTCCTTTAATTTTTCAAACGATTCTAGTTCTTTACTACCCCAACTCCAAGGAGAGTCCTTCTTCAACAGACTAGTCAGAGGACGTGCTATTAAAGCGAATCCCGCGACAAACCTCCTGAAGAAGCTAGCAAGGCCTAAGAACCTTCTAACCTCGTGAACATTTCTTGGCGTAGGGAATTTGGATATAGCGTCTGTTTTAAGCGGCCCTGGTCTAACACCCTCTGAACTGACTTCGTACCCCAGGTACTCTATTTTTTCATAAAAGAAATTACATTTATTTCTTTTGAGAGTTAAGCCATTCTGTGCCAGCAAACGCAACACCTCCTCCAAACGTACCATCCCCTCATCAAACGACTTGGCAGGGATCAGAATATCATCCATGTAGACCAATGCGTACGATGAAGCAGGTGAATTGTGGATGATCTTATTCATTGTACGCTGGAATACCGATGGTGCGTTTACTAATCCAAAAGGCATCCTGTTGTATTCGTATTGACCCTGAGGGGTCACAAAAGCTGTTTTATCTCGCGAACCTTCGGCTATTGAAATTTGATAGTACCCGGACGCTAAGTCGAGGGTAACGAATAGTGAACTACCTGATAATAAGTCTAACTGATCCTCGATACGAGGGAGAGGATAGTGTTCTTTCTTTGTCTTACTATTTAGTGCACGGTAGTCCACACATAACCTTTTTTCCCCAGACTTTTTGTTAACTAGTACTATAGGGCTTGCGTACGGACTGTTAGACTCCCTTATAATGCCGCTTTCTAACATTTCCTTGATCATATCTTGAACTAGCTGGCGTTCAGTAAAGGACAACCGGTATGGGCGGTAAACGACAAGATCGGGATCATCTAATTGAAGCACCATTTCAGTTGCCATTGTAAATCCAAGATCTTTTAAACTACTGGAAAAGCAATATTTATATTTATCCAACAAGACCTTTAATGACTCTTTTTGACCTTCTGTTAAATTGTCTCCGCAGCTGATTGGTGCTTCATCTATGGATGACTGATCACTAAAATCTAATTTTTGAACGTTTAAGCCCGTGGTTAAAGTGTGGCTCCTAGTTATAAGATTACCCTTTTCTATAACTAGATGGTTGTCACTGATATTCTGAACGAGAATCCTACCCGCGCCGTGTGTTAATTGATACTCGCCGGGCAACAAGTAATGTTCGTAACCTTTAATATTGCGCACGGTTCCATTCACGTAAATTTTTCCCGAGAAAGAATTACACGAACTAACTGGGATCGCCTTTAACTCACCGCGCCCTATGCGCGTTTCCTTCATACATAAAAGTGGAGAAGTCAAAACTGACTGCTCACTAACCCGCTGGAAAACGACGTCAGATTCTGTCTTTACTATTTTGACCGAGGGTCTTTCGGTGAAAGTGTGGCCAAGTAGTATAGGGAAATTTATTAAATAATCATCTACTACCAATATCTCCACGTGATTTTCTACTACACCCTGTACTTCGATCGTGACGTTAGCCTTGCCAAGGGGTTTATATGGCACGTTACCTATTCCCCTTAGTAGTGGTACTTCTCCTAACTTCCAGTCTAGTCCTAAACGCTGAGCTTCACTGAGACGTACCAAAGTACCCTCGCTTCCCAAATCTACGAGACATTTTGAAAACAACCCATTTATTTTAATAGGCATTCTATATTTGGCACTGGAATCGCCTGTATTTTCTACTTTCAATATTGCTTTTGGTTTATCGTTGGTACTTTGCTTTGTCCCAGGGCACTCAGTGTCTTTATGTCCTAGTAAATTACATTTAGAGCATTGAATCCTTGGTTTTGGGCAACGAAAGAATGGGTGACCCGGTTCTTTACAATTGTAGCAGACCATACTAGATCCGGTTGACTTCCGGGAACCGTGTTCAACTTTATTACCGGTAAATATGTTATTTTGTGATCGCCTATCTCTATCCTTAACCTTCTGCTGCTCGTTTGTGGACCTATCTTGACCTACTTTTATAGTCTTTAAAAATTTAAGAAGCATTTCTGGTTCCGTAAATTCAGCTCCTTGTGCTCCCAACCTAACACCGCGATCCTCTACACCTGCTATGATACAGTCAACTGCCCGTTTTCCTGATATTTCACAACGATTTAGAAGGTTCATTTTAGTATAATAATATATTTCTAATGACTCCCCATAACGAACTTTTTTACTCAGCATTTCCGTTAGTAAGTCTGCATAATTATCCCTAGTTGGAAAAGATTCCTTCAGCTTTAACTTCCATTCCGGCCAAGAAAATAGTAATGAGGGTAGACCCTGATACCAGGATTTAGCCACCCCTGTTAATTTTGGTAGGGCGTAGTGGACTACTTGTTTATCGTTCCAACCATAGATCTGTGCACATTCATCAACCTTATGAAGCCACGTATCAACCGTTTGTTCCTTACATAACGGGTCAAAATCAGGAATTACATTATTTAAAACAGGATACCTATCACGATCACTGATATTATTCATACCCTTGAGTGCAGTAATAAAGTTCTCAATAAACAGGTTATTATTCAACTCACGCTCACTATGTGTTTCTTCACGGGATGGTGTACGAAGGCGAGAAGTTCTGCTCCTAGGTGAATGCCCGTGTTCTGCGTGGCACGTCTCGTGTCGCCCTGGAGTGCGCGACCGGATACTGGAGCGCTTAGCACGACGCCTTGCCTTTCTAGAATAGTGTGGTCGGGAAGGAGACCGACTAATCGTCGGTCGCGATCGTCTTCCTTTCGATCGCCTGGACTGCGACCGACGGTTTCGACTGCCACAATTTTCTTCAGGTGAACACGTATGCCCTCGACCCCGGCTGCGGCTTCGAGTTGCATCACGACATCGAAGTGGCGGCGTCAGTGACTTGCGAGGGGTCCGTCTAGGTCCATCACGTTCTCTTCGAGAACTAGACCCATGTTCATCCATGTTCTCACGGCCTCAATATGTAATAAAATATAAAAAACATGTGAGTTAATAAACCCTAACTATACTAAATTTGTAAACATGATGTTAATAAATTTTCACATAATATATTAATATAGACCATCAAACATGTTCATCCCCAGGGAGTACCCTGGCACGATAAACATGCATGACTAACCATATAAACCTCCGGAATGTCTCCGTTATGGTAAATACAGCTCAGTCTTTCGAATTACAAACAGGAATATCAAACATGTTCATCTCCAGGGAGTACCCTGGCAAGATTAACATGCATGACTAACCATATAAACCTCCGGAATGTCTCCGTTACGGTAAATACAGTTCATTCTCAAATTACAAGCAGAAATATCAAACATGTTCATCTCCAGGGAGTACCCTGGCAAGATAAACATGCATGACCAACCATATAAACCTCCGGAATGTCTCCGTTACGGTAAATACAGTTCGATTTCTGAAGTAATTAAACTAAGGCGCGAGGAAAATACGTTATAGTGATAAACCTGCAGCCTAATTATTATTTCTTTTACACTTTTATTGTAAATTGCAATAATATGACTAATGAGGGTAGGTAGCACAATTAGAATAAACAAAAGACACTTACGTTTTCTCGGTACGCCAGATACTTAAGCGTGTCTCCGATCCTTTTGTGGGCGCACTAGGTTTTTAATCCCACTTCTGAGATGTGAACCGTACTGGTTCAATACTCAGAAGTAAGGATTTGGAATATAAAAAGACACTCTTTATAGACTTTGGAGACCACCTTTCTTACTAACGTTTACAAAAAGTTACTATATAGTATACAATGCAAGTGACTAGCGCAGATGTCTCGATACGAATGCCCAAAAGTGCCGAGTATTACCACTCAATTGTCTGCACACTTCCCGCCATTTTACTTGCTTATGATTGGCCGAGAACTGTCAACGTCTCGACCAATCACAAGGAATCAATACAACCACATTTAATATTAAGAGTAAATAGACATGATTAATAATAGTCAACAAACATATAATTATTCTAGGCATAATTTATAACACATGTAAATCAGAGGCTTATCCTTCAGTTGATGGACAGCCTTTGTGATGCAGCGTTGATAAACCGAAGGGGTATTGCGCAATCCGAAGGGCATCGCGAGATATTCATACTGCCCCTCGGGTGTAACAAATGCTGTCTTTTCTACTAAGTTATGGTAGATAAGAATCTGATGAAATCCTGATGCTATATCTAAGGATGTGAAATAATGAGCACCAGTTAGCTGATCTTTTTGTTCCTCGATACGAGGAAGGGAGTAATGTTCAGGTCGTGTATTGGATTTAAGCTCCCGATAATCGACACACATTCTCACGGTGATATCTTTTTTCTTTACCAAGAGAATTGGACTCGCGAATGGTGATGAGCTTTCCCGAATTACACCTGCATCGAGGAGCTCTTGAATCTTTTCCCTAACAACTTGCTTTTCAATTGGTGCTAACCGATATGGACGTCTTTGTACAGTTTTATGGGTGTCTACGAGATCAATTTCTAACTCTCCCGTGTTCACGCGCCTATGAGGAACACCCTCTATGAACCAGTTGAGTGCAAAATGGCAATATATTACCATCGCATATTTGACGTAGAGTGCAACATGGTAATATATTACCATTCTTGCAATGACGCGCTCCATCGTTCAAATTATGTCCATTTCTTTCTAACAAACGATATTTAACCATTTTTCTCTTTTTCACTCGAAGCTTTATAAGTTTCTACATGCTAAAAATACGAAACACGCACCAGAAACGTTCATTAAAAGAAAATAAAAAATGTCAAAGTCAGTCTGTGGTTTACGCGGTCCGACTGATAAGCCGCACGCGAAAAATATTTGTTTTTTTAAGTTTTTGGCAAGTATTATTGAGTGAATTACTGTTAAAATGGTTTATTATGATATAATTCATGTGTGTGCAAGTGAATTTTAACCTGAGGGTAAGTTTAATACTTTTTCTGTGTGGTTTTCTTAACGCTGATAACAAGTTTTGAATTTTGTCAGAATGCTATCGTAATTTATTAAATTGTGAGACCAGTTCTCAGTAAAAACTAAATACTATCGCATTGAATGTTTACTCGACAATAGTTTTCAGCCAAAACATAAACAAAATATACTAAATTTAAGTTTCGATTAGATTTATTGTTCAGTTCCTCCGCATGTAAACAAACCAAAATGGCCGCCCGCCTTCTTCTGTCCATTCTCCCGGATTGTGATATTTCTTATCTTGTATTTTTTTTGTATGACTATTGAATAAGAAGTGTGATACATCATTGGAAAGGTAATTTCTTGTAGAAAATAGTTACGTATGATATATTTGCTTTACTCTAACTTCACTGAACAAAAACAAACAAGAAATGTAAACTGCGTTTTTACGTAAATGGGGATTACTTCAATCAATGTCATATTTTTCGGTACTAGATAAACTTATCAACGTAATTTTTACACAGTAGTTACAATATGAACTTAGCTTTCAGATGATAACAATATTTTGAATCTTTGTGAAAAGGTATAGTTGTAATAAATTATTTAATTTCTGTGAAAAATTGTTAACCGTGAACAAATTTTTCGAGGTAGTTGTACGCCTGTAAATATTTATTTTTGTACTGGGAAGTATGTTGTTTTTTATTTTATCGTATGTAGATATAACCCACCCACCAATAAAAGTCATAAAACATATACGTTATCGATTTACTTTTTGAAATAATCCTGTTTAAAGTTCACATGATGTGTTTTTCAACAGTAGTCAATGTTTACAGCTATATTTTAAAATAAAGGAACTAATTATCAACAAACACTCAACACTAAATGAATGGACCATTCATAATCTATTCATAAAAACAACACTCGAATGCTCTTTTGTAAGCCGAGACGGCAAATCTTTTGTTTATCTTATCGGCACGACCGCCCGCCGGGTTCCCGCCCTTTTTTTTTCGATGACAGCGCACTTAACGTCACTGACGTGAATTTTATTGCACTCTCAAGCGGTGAAACAACTAGCATATTGGTTCAATAGCTTTATAAGGGCACCCCTATCATCACCTATCAAATCTGTATCTATCTGAGTAAAGTCTGGCTGGGTAGCAATCGTTTTGAAAACATTAGCTTGTTCCTCAATATGAAATATCAAGACATCATTACTAATTTTGACATTCACACAGTTTTCTAAAATGTCCCTTCCTATTATAATAGGGTCCATAAGACAAGAGTCTGGTACTACATGAAATGTCAATATTTGTAAAATTTCTCCAAGATTTACCTCACTCGAAATTTGTGACGTACATTTTATTTCATCGCCACCAATGCCCGTAAGATACACGAGATTATTGCTCACAGTACCTGGGAACTTACTAAAGAAGCTTTCTTTTATCAAAGAGCAAGATGATCTGCTATCAAATAAAAAGGAGACTGACTCACCGGATGACGTCCTCAAGGTACCCCTCGACAACCGTTGTTCACAAAGATTGACCTCTTTCCTTGCAGCAGCTCCACCACCTTTCCCCTTTTCTTGACAATTCGTTGCTATGTGTCCGGAATTACCGCAACTGTAGCAAGTTACGGTCGAAGTCTTCTCGGGGGCGCGTGCGGCAGCTAAGGGATCCTGCTGTTTCATCATCGCAGGAGAACCTTCTCGTCACTTTCTACAGTCGGCTTGTCGACGTCCAGGGATTCCACACCAATGACATTTACCAGGAAATCTTGCGCCCGTAATTCTAGGCGGCTTGAAATCAGGTTCTTGGGTTTCGTTAACCTCCGATCGTCGCTTTAATGAAATGCCACTTAATATTCTAAATAGCTGAGATTTTGTAGTGATGGCAGCATGTACGCTTAACTCGCGGCGTATCAAACTATTTTTCTGACATAAGACTGATATGACGAATCCGGTTATAACATCTTGTGGCATTTGGGTCTTAGGTATACACTCAATCAAATTCCACAAGCGTAGACCACTTTCTGATGCGGTTTCTTTTGCTCCAATTTGAAAACGCAATATTTCATCAAAATAGTCTTGAAATAATTTCGGTCTACAAAATCTGGCCATTAAACTCTGTTTTACAGCTTCCCATGTAAGCTCATTTAAATTTAACTTGGTCAAGCAAGAGGCTGAGTGGCCTTTTAGTGCACCGGTAAGAGCCACAAGCAAATCCACACCCTTGAGATGTTTACTCAAGACTATAAGTTCTGTAATCTTGCACCAACCTTCTATATCCGCGTCGGCATCTTCAGGGTTAAACTGTACGAGCTGCACCGCTCTGGATTGGGTACTAGCACTTGCCACCAGCGGTTGCGACGTCGCTAACATGCGAGTAAGTAGGGCTTCCATATTACTCAACTATCATATTATCACTCCTTCATGGCGCTATTTTCGCCAGGTGGTCGATTTTCCTCGGTCAGTAGCACATGAGATCCCACTTCTGATATGGGCAGATCAGCCATATTTCCAATCATTGGTAATGTGGGTAGGAAAAAACAAGGAATCACTCGAGTCACGATCAAAAGTTATTTAATTGTACAAAATGTCTATTGTACAGGATTACACTAAAATCTAATCACTACTACTCGGGAAATCACTTAATTAATCTCTTGATTATTTCTTAAATAAAAAGGGTCCAGATTACACGGAACAAAAGCGATTCGTCGGATACGGGGTGCGGTCGCCGTTGCCGTTCGGAAACTAGTTCCGTTCAACATGGCCGCGCTGATCATCAAAATGTATAAATTTCATCATATCTTAAGAAGTGAAACCTGTATTTTCTAACCGTTTATTCCTTCGTGTCCACGGTGCGTTATCGACGGCATCACGTTCTTCACGAGAACTTTAGGGCTAGGTTCACGACGAAAGCTTCTGTCTCGCGCCCACAACCACTCTAGTTTGTTGTCATTCGACACGTGGCGACTGTCGCGTTCAGCACTAGCCAGAGATGTAGTCGTTGTACAGCGCGCGTAGCCGGTTGTGATGATAATCCAGCTCATGCTCGGACACGATCACGTCGCCGCTTCCAACTCGCAGCGTGCATACGACCACGGTTGCGACCGATCATCGCCACGCGGTACCGCGGGGTAGGCTCCCTCGCACGTAGCATCGTTGTTCTGAAACTTGTAAACGGCGGCGTTGTAACTACTCAATTTTACACGTTAAAGGTGAAACTTACATTAAGGGCGGTAGATGTTTAAATGTACAATTGAAAATTCTCCACAATCGAGGCGTCTTAGCTTACAAATAACACCATTTTAGGCCCCTTTACACAAAAATAAGTGACGTTAGGCACTATCTGTAGGACTTTCAAAATGACTATTGAAAATAATCTAAATAAAATCACGAAATGGTCAGTGGGTCGTCTTAGGAATACCTATTTATCATACTTTTTAGGGTTCCGTTGCCAAATAGCAAAAAACAGAACCCTTATAGATTCGTCATGTCTGTCTGTCTGTCTGTCCGAGTATGTCACAGCCACTTTTTTCCGAAACTATAAGAGCTATGCTGTTGAAACTTGGTAAGTAGATGTATTCTATGAACCGCATTAAGATTTTTACACAAAAATAGAAAAAAAAAACAATAATATTTGGGGTTCCCCATACATAGAACTAAAACTTTAAAAAATATTTTCATCAAACCCATACGTGTGGGTTATCTATGGATAGGTCTTTTTCTAAACTGAATAGTTTGCGCGAGAGACACTTCCAAAGTGGTAAAATGTGTGTCCCCCCCCCCCGTAACTTCTAAAATAAGGCAATGACAAAACTAAAAAAAATATATGATGTACATTATCATGTAAACTTCCACCAAAAATTGGTTTGAACGAGATCTACATCTAGTTAGTAGTTTTTGAAGTGAAAACTTCTTTAGCGCCGTTGGTTGTGATTTGAAACTCAATGAAACGAAAAAGCGACAGTAAAAAGAGACAGACATAACTTCATAAGATTTAACGTGGGAGGAAATGAGATAGGAAATACATGACGTCATGACCATGGATGAAAGAAATATGGATACGGCAAATATTGTCACATCTGAACTTCAAAAAATTAAAACACATTAAAAACGTTTTATGTACATATTAGAATTTAATCAAAAATGTTTTATGTACTTGTACATATAATATTATTATTTCAAGTCTATTATCGTACCTATATATTAGTTATGTAAATACGGAAAAAAATGAAAACTAAAAAAGAAAAGAAAATTATAATTGCGATAGCACGACGAACAGTGATGCTGGTGACGGAGGCACCGGTAATGCCGGCCCAGGCAATGGCCAGTCATTGTCCATAAACTTGGAACAAAAGCAGTGTTGTAGTACCTGAATATTTAGAGATAAATGAAAATTAGAAAATTCCGTAAGTTACTAACATTGCCGGTGGCTGCAAAATCATGTCAAGTGGTGTTGGTGGTGTCCTTCCACCACCCCGCGTCCTCTGGCATGCGAGCTGGAAAAATACAACATTTCAGTTGCAATAACAGTAACATTATATACCTACATACATGTCCAATATCCTCTTTTTTTAAGTCGGTTAAAAACAAATCTCCCAAAAATTTTACCATTAAAATGTACGGAAGTCATCTCCACACATTTCATCATCCGTACAAAACACAATGTCGATTTTAGTGTCACGTGACCTAAAATTCCCGGTTCACCAATCGAGTTCCTTCATCTTTTAAGGTTGCGTATTTTTCATTACAATGTTACGCAAATATCTTATAAATGCATAATAACAATAATACAATACATAGTAACCTAAGTAACGTCAATAGTTTGTTATCAATAGTAGAATTATTACTCGTAATACTACGAAATCCGACGCCGGCCGCGGAAAAATGGCGGCAAAATGGATGACGATGTTTGTTGAACTAACTATTTACGTGCAAATCTTTGTCAAAAACACAATCCTGGCAATAAAAACTGTATTTTACTTACCTGTCCATCTTACGTTTCAACAAAAACACTTCACACACACAACTTTGCACTTAAAACTTAATTATAATCGTACGGATCACCACGCTCATCCAAATGTTTATGTCAAACTGTCAACCATCGTTGGCGCGTTCCAAGGCTGAGATAAGCGATTATATTGCATTATCCGGGACAATGCATTTGTCCGTCTATTGTGTACTCACTCATCCATGCATAACCATCATAAATGCAGTTTATTAATGCTAAATTCTGTAAAAATGAAAGTTCGCCGCTAATCGATGAACCATCGCGACCATTCGCGACTGATAGATGGAGTTATTTTTGCGATCAAGATACTTCATCATTTTTGACAGATGAGAGGCGTTTGTGCGCGCACGAATTCGTAGTACAAAGCTTGAGTAAAGGCATCACAACAACCGTGGTGTTAAAAAAACTACAAAATTATATTACGTACACGTATACAAACGTGTACGTAATATAATTTTGTAGTTTTTTTTATCATTTTTATAACAAAATTCTTCAAATATGCCGAAAACGAATGCAGAATATTGTCGCGATAAATCGATGTAATATATAGGTACGAATAATAAAATGTAAAATAATTATCAAACTTTGTATCACTATAATCATTACTAAAACCTACAAATTATCCTGCATTCGTATTATTATCTTGAAGCCAAAAATTTTGAAGGTTTCACTTCTACCACGTGTGAATTGCACACATGCCATTTTTTTTTTAATACGTCATAAATCGTAAACCACAATTTACCTTTCATTCAGTCAACTCAAATATAAAACATTTAGTTTCATAAACATAAACCTTATGCATATACCGTGAATACCTGCAGGTTTGTACGGAACCCTCGGTGCGCAAGTCCGACTCGCACTTGGCCGGTTTTTTATAAATAAATGAATAATAAAATAAAAACATTTATTTGACTCTTAAAAATACATGCTACAAGCCAGTCATAATGAGATAGCACATGAATGTATTGTCACAAAATAGATCCTAACCCCCAAACTAGGCCTGGGCCTGTATTTTAGGGGTTTTATGTTTCTATGTTTACACTATTCATGCTATACTTTAATACCTATTTATCTTCCCTTTTATTTGTTTATATGTCTACACTCAGCAAATCGATCTAAATACGTTTTGTTAACTTAAAATAGCTGAAATAAAATATTAACTCAAATTTTCAATTTTTTGGTTTATATAATTTAAATTATTTTTATCAATATGTCTAGCTATTGATTTTATTAATTATTATGATTGTTTACTAAATAACTTAACTTAAAATTATATTTATAAAATTCTTTACGCACACGCACGAGATGATGGCCACAAGAAAACTAATATTTGGAAAAATGTTTAGAAAAGGGAGACGACTTTGATATAAAAACGGGCGTTCGAACCGCTGACGGGACTACTCTTGGAAACCAGGCTACTCTTGAAGCAGTCCACTCTTGAAGCCGTTCTACTCTTGACCCCGGGCTATTCTTGCCCCGGCCTACTCTTGGACCCGGCCTACTCTTGAAGCCAGTCTACTCTTGAAGTCAGTCTACGGGCCCCGAGGTCTACTACGGAGCTCACCTGGCGGATCCTAAGATCTACACGAAGCTCTCGAAGAAACCCTGATATCGTCCTGCCGCTCTGCTGCCTGCTCCCGTCCCTCAGTGCTGAACCACAGAACCATAAAACAAACTAGAGTGCGTGCCAGGCAGGGTCTTTTATACTTAGCTGTACTTCCCATTTCCTATTAATATTCTCCTAATAAATTGTAACAGATCTGCCTTTATCCTTTCATTCCAATAGGATAAGCAGATACGTAACAACCCACACATTGAGGTTCTATGAACTGTTGTTAAGATATTGACCTGTTATAATATGACTAATCAACAAGCAGGCTCTTGCCACTTCTGAAATATGTAATATGATTGGGTAGGGAAAATAAGACGTAACACATTGTATCATTTCAAGGTACACCACACACCTCATTTATTTCAAATAGGCAATTTTAAATAGAATTGACTCTAGTTGTCCGTTGGTTGGAGAAGAAGGACAAGAAACTTCATCGCTACTCTTTATTAAATGTTTTACAATGTTATAAGTACTTAATATTTAAGAATATTATAGTAACAAAACTTACGTCCGTCTTCGATGCTGGCCCCGAGCGAATATGCCGAGTGCCACCCCGTGTTCCCAATCGTTGTCTCAAAACCGCGCCATTTCAAAACTGGTGTTGCCAGTATTATAAATCAAAAGTCCCAATAATCGACTAAGACGATATTATAATTTAGTATATTATTTTAAAACCTAACACAAGCAAACCCGTGATTTTTACAAGAACTTTATCAAAAACCCAAACTAGTTCAGGTTTTTGATAAAAAATCTGGATGGTTACAGGTTTATGATGAAATTGAGTATAAAATGTGTCATCTTCCGGTTTTTCATCAAAAACCTAGATTTTTGATCAAAAACCTAATTTTATGAAAAACCTGCGACATATGTAATTATTATCTTTCCATTTATCACAAAAAATATATTTATCAAAAATCTAATTGTTACTTTTTAGGGTTCGGTTGCCAAATGGCAAAACACGGAACCCTTATAGATTCGTCATGTCTGTCTGTCTGTCCGTGTATGTCACAGCCACTTTTTTCCGAAACTATAAGAGCTATGCTGTTGAAACTTGGTAAGTAGATGTATTCTGTAAACCGCATTAAGATTCTCACACAAAAATAGAAAAAAAAAACAATAAATTTTGGGATTCCCCATACTTAGAAATGAAACTCAAATTTTTTTTTTCATCAAACCTATACGTGTGTGTTATCTATGGATAAGTCTTCAAAAATTATATTGAGGTTTCTAATTGTTGGGTTTTGAGAACCAATGAAAGACAGTTATAATTTCTATATAATTATTTATTATATTTATTTAGCAGGAGAGGTGTGTGTGCGCTCTCGCTTAGTCCAGACGGAACACTAGCGTCTCAACTATATTATAGTTATGCACAATGTAAATACGTATGAAAGAACAAGGCTCTCAAACTACTTAAGTGGGACCGATATATTTTGTTATATTCCAACACGAATATCACTTTTTTCTAAACTGAATGGTTTGCGAGAGAGACACTTCCAAAGTGGTAAAATGTGTGTGTCCCCCCCTGTAACTTCTAAAATAAGAAAATGATAAAACTAAAAAAAAATATGATGTACATTATCATGTAAACTTCCACCGAAAATTGGTTTGAACGAGATCTAGTTAGTAGTTTTTTTTTATACGTCATAAATCGTTAACCGCAATTTATCTTTCATTCAATCAACTCAAATATAAAAATTTACAAAAAACATTTAATTTCATAAACATAAACCTTATGCATTAACCTTTGATTAAAATAAAACTAGCGGAAGATGTGTCACTAGACGATAGCGCATGGACCGCATAAATTAGGCCCCGGGGGCCTAATTGTTCTCAGTCGCAATACGACTAGCTTTCGATTGAGACGTGCGTGCGTGTATATTCCAATACGCTAGTAACGCACTAAAAAGAAAAACAATGCCTTCGTGTGCCTTCACTGGGTGCATGAACCACTCTAAAAGAAAAAATAAATCACTCGGCATCACATTTCACTCATAAGTACATTTTTCTTATTATTTTTTTAAGATTTTATTAAATAAATTTGTACCCGTTCGAATTTGTTCGCCATTTTGTAGAGCGGGATAGAAACATACAATGCGTTAGTGTGCGACACGTCCGGCTAGAACAGGGCGCCGCGTCGCCGTCGTCGCTCGGCGTGACGTGTGTTTCTAGCGTAATAATATGAAGAGCGGTGATGCTCCGTCTTGGTTGCACGCCACCTTTGTGCATTATTCTGTCTCTTTCTTTGTTGGCGTGTAATAATAACGATTGTTTGTGTGAGTAAATGTGTCTGTGTACGTATAAGAGTCACTGTTTGAATACCTAACGTAAGAACGTTACATATCTCTTAGTTTTATTTTAATCAAAGGAATAAACCGTGAATACCTGCAGGTTTGTACGGAACCCTCGGTGCGCGAGTCCGACTCGCACTTGGCCGGGTTTTTTTACAGAGAACCACAGTGCGCCGTTGGGTGCGTAGATATGAAGAAGGAGAAGATCTAACTCAGCGCGTTCGTGTACCTCGACCTCGGGCTATAAACGAAGGACAATTGGCCAATATGATAGCCACATTTGAAGAAAGCCCATTTACACCTAATCGCAATTTCGCACAAGAATTTGATGTTTCAGAGATAAGAAGAAATAAGAAAACTTTTATTTGTAAACACAATTCAATGCAAACTATTCGGAACGAGTTTTATAGAGCTGGTGTCCATCCCAACCGGCCCGCAATAAAAATATATATTTTGACTGAGAAACAAAAAGCTGCTCGCGTACGATTCGCTCGGGACTACAGAGACTTCGATTTTTCTTACGCCATATTTTCCGATGAAAAGTGCTTTACGTCTAGCCAACAAGGTCGTCGGAATTTATGGCGTATAGATAACACAAGATACGAACCTCGAAATGTTATCCCAAATGCAGAATCAGGACGAGTTGTCGTGCATATGTGGGGCTGGATGAGTGCTGCTGGACCAGGCGAGCTTGCTTTCATACCAGGGAGGGCAAATGGCCACACATATAAAGATGTGCTTGAACATTTATTATGTTACCGACTGTGCGCACGGTGTATCCAGAAATGGAGGTGCCAGAGTTTTATTTTTTCCAAGTTAATTGCCCGATACACCGTGCGCTAGTTGTTCGAGAGTGGTTACTTACGAGAGCAACCACAAATTAAAACAGTGCCATGGCCCTCCTGATCGCCAGACTTAAACCCCATTGAAAACTTATAGGGTTTTATGGTCCAGAAATGAGATAATAGGGTAGAAAAAACCAAGGAAGCTCTTGTCACCCATTGCGAACAAGCTTGGGATACATTAAGGGGTTCAAATTTGTGTGAAGTCCTGGTTAGGTCCATTTTTCCGATTAGCAAAAGTACATACATCTTTTATGGGGTACTGTGTTAAATGTTACAACAAAATACCTTCTGATATATTGAATGAAAGGAGGTTTAAAAGTCATATTAAAAGTACACTTTGTAAACGAGCTTATTACAAATTAGTGGACTACATCCAAGATAAGAACGCTTGGAAACATGCTGGTCTCGGTCCATAGGGCAGTCTTAGAGTTAACTAGTTGCTAACTTAATTGTGTAGATAATATTAATTTTTTCTTCTATGACACTGTTTTACATTCTGTAATTACTGTAACTCACACACTGACAGTTTATATGGGTAGTTCATATAATTGTTTTTTTATTTTTTTAATTTAACTGGTTTTGTTAATTTATTTTCTTTTAATTTCATTTATTGTGTATATGTATCATTTGCATCGTTGTATACGTAAGCGCGCACGCCCTTTATGCCTGGAGGCTTTAGTAAGGTTTTAAGTTCTGTTTACGATTCTGTTTCATTATTTATTTCAGCTTGAGTTTAGTTTTCAATGTTTTGTTGGTATAATGGCGTGTGCTAGCTGACATATGGCGAATAATGTATGTCTTGTTTTATTATATTAATAACTTATACAATATTGTATAGAATCAAGTTCTTCTAACTTAACAGACAGCAGTGCTGCTGGGGAGTTTGTTCCGCCACTTCTTCTTCCCAGCTAAAGCACTAGGAAGTGTCGAAGGGCGGGCGTTTTGGGGGGGCTGTGTTATGTAACTTTGACGTTCAAAAAGTGCTGACTCTCAGCCTAGTTTGAATAAATGACTTTTGATTTGATTTGATTAGGTCCATGCGTAGCTGGTGCGATGCAGTTATAGACGCGGGAGGAGCAGCGACAAAGTATTAGTTTTTTAATAATTTATAATTTAATTTTAACATTCAGGTGGCCAATATAGTGATGTTAAAAAAATATTGATATCCTTGATAGTTTTCCAGTTAAAATATTTAAAAAAAACTTTCCAACTCCATTTCTTCCCGTGGGTGTCGTAAAAGGCGACTAAGGGACTTACTAGAGAATGGGCAGCAGTGTTCTCTATGCATTTTACCACCATACTGCGATCGCCAACCCGCCTGCCAAGCGTGGCGATTATGGCAAAGACCTCCAAATTGGGGGAGGCCTAAGTCCAGCAGTGGACGTCTTACGGCTGAAATGATGATGATGAATGATATTGTTTTGAAGAATCCTTTAGATATAAAATAATCATCTTCCTAACATTAAAAGGACAAAAATTTTGATCGATAGGGAAGAATTTATGTTCGTGTGATACACAATCAAAACTTTTACTTCAATTTTTTTTTTAATATTACCATTTAATAAAGTAGAAAGTAGAAACCCGTTTCTGGGTCAAACCGTTACTCGGATCAAATATGTACCAAAAGAGTCGTCTATTTTTCTTAATTGTCCCAGTTAAATGTTAGCCTGATTTAAAATGGCCAAGTGTAGAAAATAAGTAGCTTCTATTTTTTAGTTTTAAACATCCTTTGTAAGCGAATGCAACACTTATTTTCTTCTACGTCGCTGACTTTACAAACTCTTGCGTTATGTCAATAGAGCGTACCCTACGTACGCGACGTCCTGCGTGAGCGATCTAGACGCGAACGCGAAGCGGCGCGGCGCGACGCGAAAACAACAAACAGTCGAAACCTATTGAAGTGTCCTACGTGCCCAAACGCACATGCGTGCGGTGCGGAGCGGCGCGAAACGAAGCGAACGCGATCAGTTGGCTTGATATTTTCGCGCGAACTGGATGCGGTGCCGTCGTATTTTTTTTTTTGGTTATAATTTCGGGTTTATAGAAATTTTAATTAATGCTATCCAAGAACGTCCTATATTATAGGATAAAAGGAATATAAAATATCACAACCGGTTATTATTATATCGCGAATGGGAGGATTGGGCCAAATTAACTGGGACTTTCTAAGTATACAACATTAGTCCCACTTCTTCGCCGTTCATACTTCTTGAGTATTTGATATTTAAGATATGAATTTTCCAATAAATTTGTTTCCGTCCGTCCATGACAAATCCACAGTGCCCACTGAACGGCGGCGTCAGTGGCGGCTGTGCGAGACGATTCGCATGCACGTAGGACATAGCCGCCGCGTCGCACCGCATCGCGTTGAGTTCGCGTGTCACCGCTTCATAATCGCCTCGCACATCGTCTCGCACAGCCGCCACTGACGCCGACGTTCAGTGGGCACTGTGGATTTGTCATGGACGGATGGAAACAAATATTATTGGAAAATTCATATGTTAAATATCAAATACTCAAGAAATATGAACGGCGAAGAAGTGGGACTAATATTGTATACTTAGGTCCCAGTTAATTTGGCCCAATCCTCCCATTCGCGGTATGATAATAACCGGTTGTGATATTTTTTATTCCTTTTATCCTATAATATAGGACGTTCTTGGATAGCATTAATTAAAATTTCTATAAATCCGAAATTATAACCAAAAAAAAAAAAAAAAATACGACGGCACCGCATCCAGTTCGCGCGAAAATATCAAGCCAACTGATCGCGTTCGCTTCGTTTGGCGCCGCTCCGCACCGCACGCATGTGCGTTTGGTTACGTAGGACACTTCAATAGGTTTCGACTGTTTGTTGTTATCGAGCCGCGCCGCGCCGCTTCGCGTTCGCGTCTAGATCGCTCACGCAGGACGTCGCGTAACGCTACGTCCTACGTAGGCGGATCAAAGCGAACGCGATTATGAAGCGGTGACACGCGAATTCAACGCGATGCGGTGCGACGCGGCGGCTATGTCCTACGTGCACGCGAATCGTCTCGCACAGCCGCCACTGACGCCGACGTTCAGTGGGCACTGTGGATTTGTCATGGACGGATGGAAACAAATATTATGGGAAAATTCATATGTTAAATATCAAATACTCAAGAAGTATGAACGGCGAAGAAGTGAGACTAATATTGTATACTTAGGTCCCAGTTAATTTGGCCCAATCCTCCCATTCGCGGTATGATTATAACCGGTTGTGATATTTTTTATTCCTTTTATCCTATAATATAGGACGTTCTTGGATAGCATTAATTAAAATTTCTATAAATCCGAAATTATAACCAAATAAAAAAATACGACGGCACCGCATCCAGTTCGCGCGAAAATATCAAGCCAACTGATCGCGTTCGCTTCGTTTCGCGCCGCTCCGCACCGCACGCATGTGCGTTTGGTCACGTAGGACACTTCAATAGGTTTCGACTGTTTGTTGTTTTCGCGCCGCGCCGCGCCGCTTCGCGTTCGCGTCTAGATCGCTCACGCAGGACGTCGCGTAAGAATTTAATCGATTTAGTGGAAATCGATACAATTCTAAATAATTAAATAATTCTCTATTGTTTCAGTATAATTGTTTTTACGTATTAAAATCGATATTAAATTAATAAAAAAGAAATCTTATTGATTTTAAGCGTAAGCACCATACAAAATCGTTACCAGGAAAAAAACTCAATAAAATCGATTGCACCATAGATTGCACCACGGATGTCACTAGTAAACGTCAATGTCTAAAATTGAACGATTATTTTAGTGTTGGGTAGCCCGAAATAGGCTGAAATTGAAAAAGGTCGCGATCAAAATCTGTCCCCCGCTTCTAGATCGCTTCACTTTGGTAGGCGTTGATTCGTTTTGAAACACCCAAACCGTCGACTGGTGCTTCGTTTCTGGATCGTATTGAGAAATCCTGTAATAATGTCGTAAACACGCCGAGACGAGCCTGCTTCAAATTTGTTTATCATATCACGGCACCATTCCATCCGGGCCTGCCTCTGAGCATCGGTGAGGTTGTGCGGCACCCAGCGTCAAACTATCCTCCTCACGCGAAGATGCACGTGTAGAATCTCGTGAAGGCTTCCCGATCCAATCTGCAGTACCTATGTGTTGAATCTCCTGATATGTAATTCGCCTACTGTCTTGGATTAAATTTTACACTGCTCCGTAACAGCCGTCAAAGGGCGACCACTATTTTCTTCATCCCCCAAAGTTAGTCAGCCGCGTTTGAATTCGTCATACCAACGATAAACGTTGTCTTGGAAGGGTCTTCATCCATGAATGTAATTTGAAGTCTATTGTATGATTCGTCCGGTTTCAGGCGACACTTGAAATCGTAAAAAATCATAGCGCGAAAATGTTCCCGGCGCAAATCCATTTTCCAATGAGACACGATGAAGGGGTCTGCTAGGACCGATGCCTGCCGGGGTCGCGTGATTGTTCAAAAGAGATACCGTGACCCTGGCACATGGGCAACTGAAGGAACACGGGTGGGTTTTAGTCAGTAAAAGTCTGACACGCCCTCCCGCTCCGCCCAGAGCGGGAGAAGTCATTTGATGATTTCCCATCCAAAAAAAAAAAAAAAAAAAAATGAGACACGATAATTTAATTAGCTCGCAAAAAATGTGGAGGGAAATTTTGAAATTGGAACGTACCTTTTACACGCTTTATATTAGCTTCACTTGTATGTTTGTATGTTTGTTAGTAACCCACTCCTTATAGCGCGATTTTGACCCACTTTAAACGACCAGATTTCATTCAAACTTTGCACACCTGTCAAGGACCGATGACAATGCAATAATTTCATAAATTTGTGCCATTATTCTTGCCAGGGTTACCAGGACAGCAAAAAAAACTGTCTTCGAAAACTACGCTAACGTATAATACGTCACAAACTACGCTGACATACGTCTTAAAATTCGAAACACCCTAAAAATAGAAAATAAATAATAGTTTTAAAAAACTATAAAACACGCTGCCATTGAAAACCAAACTAAAAAGTACAAAATAATGGAAAAAAAGCGTGGGATGCTTTTTAAGGTATTTTTTATTGTTATCAGGCACCCCACAAAAAACTAAAAAACACGCTTCCATTTCCATTATTTTGTACTTTTTAGTTTGGTTTTCAATGGAAGCGTGTTTTTTAGTTTTTTAAAACTATTATTTATTCCAATATTCTTAGTGCTATGTCTTGTGCGTCCATTCGGTTAGGAAAGATCCAAATCGTCACGACCTGCATAGGCGCTAGATCAAGCTGGTCCAGCGCCAAGGCAGGTCTAACTACAATATATTATTTGCAAAACTATATTTAATATTTTGTCGGGGTTAGTAATTTATGCCTACTATACCCGCGACAAGCATCGACATATTTATTGATAGTATCCATAAATATATTTCTGTTGGGTTCTATTTATAACTTTATTTTTGCTCATGTTGATTCCGTGAACCGATTACTTTTCCGATTTCTTTTTTGTTCGAATTTCATTTGACTGAAAACTATTGACCAACGTCTTTTTACGAACCTTTTCATTCAATGGATTTTTGTTATCCGATCAAATAAATAAATAATAAAATTTACCATTTTGAACGTCTTTTTCTATTAAATAAGTCTTTATTTGACGAATTTTTATATCATTGACGTATCATGTCTCATAGGTATTATTTTACCGACCTATGTTTCGCCGATTTACGAAATAACTTTTTGCCATTGGTCGAAGCCTCTTTTGAACTTTTTCATATGTCAAATGATTTATTTGCCAAATTTTCACCACATTGAAACAGCATTTTAGGGAATATTATTAGCTCACAAATATATAGCCGGTGACTTGGTAGCGTTATAAATTTGATATTAAAATATACGTAGTGTCAAAAGAAGTCAATATATTGTGCTACAAAATTTAGTGAGAAACGAATCACTGTAAAACCTACTTTACGTAGTCTTGTCTGTCCTACCCCTAGAGTGTAATTGAAGCCCGCGTAGGCACGGAGGGGTGGGGCGGAGTTGGATTGGGACATCGCGGCGGGCCTCGGTGGCGAGGACGGAAGGATGGCATTCTGTGACGGTGTTTCCTGAGAGTGCTAATGACTTTACTATTCTCCTGGAGGAGGGTTGTAGTGTTATTGTCGTTGTAGTTCCTGAACTGCTGTATGGTGGGCATTCGGAGATCCAGAATTCTTGTTTCGGACATAGAAGAGGGCTCCCGTAACCTTTCGAAGGAAACTGCTTTGAAGGATGTGCATCCTATGGACATGGTGGGGCTTAGCGTGTGCGAAGACGTGGCATGCATAGGTCATGATGGAGCGTATGACCGCGGAGTAGATACGTAATTTGTAGCTATTTGCTATGGGCGGTCAGAATGAAGTGGACCCTACTAGCGAATACGGCGTGCGAACGAGCCATCTTTATGTTCTACCTGAAGGTGGTGCTCGAGGATCACATCTAAATATTTGGCTTCCTTTGCCCAAGGAATCGGCTTACCGTACGTAGTGATTGGACTGGAAAAGTAAGTATAATACCACAATTACCTTTTATTATTCGTTTTTACGTAGCATACCTGACACACAGGAATGCCCTATGGGTTACTAAACCGACTTGCCTGTCCCTTAACAGAACTCTGGTGGAAGGCCTTGTCACAGAAGTGTATTATTAATATGATACATACTAATACCATAGATTTCGCTTTATTTTTGATCACGTTGTTACGGAAAAATATCATAGAGCAATCACAAATTTTATGGTTTTGGTAAAATAATTAAAAATAAACTGACAGATTACCTTGCTGCCATAGACCTGTCTATGAAACTGTATTTGGTAGCCGACGAACAGTTGCAGATGACCATAAAATAATTCATACTGGAAAATCGCATCAATCAGATCACGGCTCGAGCCGTGTTACCATTACTTCGAGGGTCGGGTGTCAGCAGAGTGCGCCACGATGCACGGCAGCAACATGTTCCACGTCTACACTGTATCCCGGCCGCCGTCCACCACGACGTCCAATGTGGCCAAGGTGGCGTCCAAGGTGATGTCGAAGGTGGACCTGACTGCTACTAGATCTGCAATATTGACGCCTCTATCGCAAATGATGGGCAAGGAAGAGGAATACGACCCACATAAACACCGCAATGTGCTGAAACCTACCTCGTAACTATTGTTATTTTGTAATCAAAGTTTATTTTATCAGGTTCGTAGAACCTGGTTTTTGGTTTTAATCTCACGGGTGTAAACCAAGGTGAGATTTAAGTTTGAATAGTTAATAGGTGTTGTGTACTGCATTAAAATTATTGTAGAAATCGAATTTTAAGAATTTCCGAACTACTTATGCAACATGTGTTTAACATAGCTTCTAGCTGCAGTGTTTCGGGATGATACCAGTCGTTGATGTCACTATTGAGACTATGGTAACTCTGTTCTTTTCCCAAACTCTGGTAATTTCTTCTTGTAGTTCTGTATATTTCCTGATTGTTTCAGTGATAGTTTTCTGTATATTATTGGTGTTTGGGACTACTATATCCATTATGTATGTGTGTTTGTTTTCTTTATCAACAAGTGTTATATCCGGCCTGTTGTTATATATTGTATGATCAGTAATTATGGTACGGTCATAATGGTGGTGGTTTTCTAATATAGCCCTAGGTGAGTATTTGTAGTAAGTAAGGTGTGTATGGGACCTATATGAGATTGTGTTTTGTTGCGAAATTTTGGTGTATAATATTAATTAGTTGATTGTGTCTATTAGTTTGATCATTTTGGGTGAATATATGCTGTGAACAAGCTCCTGTGATGTCTTTTTTTGGACATAGTTGAAAGGATGGAGAGTGACATAGGCTACATTTTGTCTCTTTCTAACCCCCACTTCCCTAAAATGAGGGGTGAAAGTATGTAAGAAGCAAAAAAAATTGAGTAGGGGAAGGAAATTTGTGTGAGACTGCTCTCTTATTAGTTTATTACCCACTAGCTTCTGCCCACGGCTTCGCCCGCGTGGATGTCGTAAAATTCACCATTTCAATCCCCCATTTCACCCTCTTAAGAATGGAATTTCTAAAAACCCTTTCTTAGTGGATACCTATTCCTTACAAAGAACACACTCTTCAAATTTCGTGTCTCTAGGACCAGCGGTTTAGGCTGTGCGTTGATATATCAGTCAGTCAGTCAGTCAGTCAGTCACTCAGGACTTTGAATTTTATATATAAGAGATAATAGATTAATGCATTCTTAATACATTAACTGCGGTAGTACGTCCTCTTGCGATAATTTCCGACATCCACGCGGGCGAAGCCACGGGCAAAAGCTAGTCTTTAATAACATATTTTCTATAACTTTTGGTTTAGATCATTAAGTGTTGAATAGCCAGCATGAAACCTACTGTTTCTGGAAATAATCCACTTAACTCCATTTGTTTGAAGCTTCCTCATCGTGTAGTATAAATCATTTGGATGTCTTTCATCTAGTTCTTTCTGTCTCCATTTTTTATGTAGTACATTGGCTAATATTCTTTTTCCTATAGAAAAATTATTTAAGGTTTATTATTTGTCTTTTGTGTAGGTGTGATATTTCAATAAGCCCTCTGCCTCCTTCTTTTCGGGGTATAATTACCTTTTCTATTGCTGACTTAGGGTGATATCTATGTTGTGTTAAAAAAAATCTAGTTTCAATTTCGAGTGTATGTAATTCTGTGTTGAATCATTTTACTACGCCGAAAGAATAAGTAAGATAGATGGACTGTGTGAATTATAATATGGATAGAAAGGGGGTGACTACTGAGATGATGACTAATAGAGAAGTGTGGAAGAATAAGACATGTTGCGCCGACCACTAATAAATTGGGATAAGGGCAGGAGATACACAGTTTTTATGGATTTGAACATATTTGTACTGTTACTGCTAGATGCGTTGTAGAAAGTGAATTAATTATTTTATTATACTCTTGTTTGAGTTTATCTTTAATAACTTTGTGTTCTAATAGTCGTACTTGGTTGTATCCTAAGTATTTCTAAAGTACCTCATTTTTCATTGCTGCATCCAAATCTGATGAGCAATATCCATCCATAATCTTACTCTTTTCTACGTCTAATATCTTTCGGAAATGATGTTCTAATGTCTAATAAACCATGTTAATCTGTACTTTTATTGGAATATAATTTTAAATCATCCATATAGAGCAAATGTGTTATTTGGTGTAATATCGATCAAATGTTCTAGATTTCATAGCCTTGTCTAGATTCAGTTAATGCGCGAGAGAGTGGATTTAGGGCCAGACAATCGTGGCAATCATTGCGTTCTGACGTCCCTAGCCGCCGCTGGAGACGCCCTGGGCGTAACGGCCCATAGCGGCTTTCTGGCCACCGTAGGTGCGGGTTTGTGGGCGGTGAGCAATGGGTAGCTCGCCGAAAGGTAAGGACCAGGCCCAGGACGACGCGTCGTGTTCCAAAGTGCCTCGAAGAGATGTCAGCACGAATTGAATGGGTCCGCTAGGGCCGATGCCTGCCAGGGTCGCGTATAAGTTCAAACGGTTATATTCTCTATGGTTCAAACGAATTACCGTGACCCTGGCACAGGCAACTGCGAGAGCACGGGTTCGTTTTAGTCAGTAAAAGTGTGAGACGCCCTTCCGCTACACCCAGAGCGGGGATGTCATTTGATGATATCCCACCCAAAAAAAGGGCCATAAATGAATTTTAAAACTTTTTGGGTTGTGTTAGTTAGTCAAATACATACGTAAACCATTAGCAATCTGTTTATAATAATTAAAAATAAAATAAGTTTATTGACACAAAAAACCTTTGTAAACAATAACAATAACTATTACATAGGTAGGTTAAATTGGTTTTTGGGAAAAGGCTGCACAAATAGTGGAAAACCCTGCCTCTTAAACTAGGGAAACCCTTTGACCTAGGAGTCAGTGTTCTACTAGTGACTACGTATACAAAATAAACCTTTATTTAAATGTGTGATTCAACAATAAACCCATAATGACCTGATTTACTATATGAATGTGTAAGTATGTGTGTGGGGGATGGGATGGGATGGAGTGTGTTGGGGTGTGGTGTGGTGTATAAGAGGGGAGAGGGTGTGGTACGGTGTGGCGTATGTTTTGTGGGGGTGCGTGTAGTGTATGGTGTATTCATGTGATGTTGCATGTGTTTATGTATCCGTATTTGTAGAATACATAATTATTAATAGTGATTAATAGTGCCTACATTAATTTTGAAATAAGGTCTTCTGTAAGGGAATAGTCCTGATTAAACAGCCAGTTTTGTAACTTGGTTTTGAGTTGGTGTTTATTTAAATTAATTATTTGAATATGTTTGTGGACCCTTCTGTAAATTAGTGAGCTTATTACATAGAGCTGGCGGCTAGCGAAAGTTGTTTTGTGAGAAACAGATTGGCATGTAGATTTGGCTTTACGAGTGGTTGGATCTGATGGAGGAACCTGACTGTGTTTTCTGAGGGTGGCATTCAGCACAAAGAGCTGCCGCACAGTAAGTACCATACATTCCGCGTACAATTTACTAATTTATTATTTAATCAGTAAGTATAAATATGATAAGTAATGTTTCCCTGAGAAATTTTGTGAGGAAAGATAAAGATAAAGATAATTTTATTTTGCAAATATGGGCAACAGCAAATTATGACAAAAAAATATATGAGTTCAGCCATATTTTACCACGTAGGCATGCAAAAGATTTAAAACATTGATCTTAAAACTAATTAATTAAAAACAATTTCAAAAACTAAACTAAATATTACACTAACTTAAAAATACTTTCTCAACTAGGAAGTCCTTAATATTATAATATCCTTTAGCCACTAAAAAGCTTCGGAGCCTCTTCTTAAATAATGAAAGGGGAAGCTCTTTCCATGTTTTAGGCAATTTGTTATAAATAACAGGCGCCATGCAGAAGACACTTTTGCGCATAAGTGCTGTCTTGGCTGTTTCCAGACACAGCACGCTATTGTCGCGTCTATTGCGGGGTACGACATCTGATAGACGTCTATAACGACTCGGATTTGTCTAAACAAACACAGCTACTTCGAATATATTACAGACATGGCAAAGTTAACATTTTGTAATTTTTAAAGTACGGTTCACAACTATCAGTAGGCTTAAGCTTAAACATCGCCCGAATGCATCTTTTTTGCACCTTGAAGGCAGTCTCTCTTTTCGTAGAGTTTCCCCAAAATATGATCCCATACCGTACCTAAATGTGATTCTACTATCCCGTAATAAGCGGTAAGAAGAGCATCCGTGTTTATTATATGAGATAATGTGTGCAGGGCGTATGCAGACTTACTCGTTTTTTTACATAGAATATCGACGTGTGATTTCCAATTCAGTTTTGTATCTATTTCGAGACCCAGGAATTTTGTAGTTTCAACTTCTTGTATAGTATTATTATTATAGTTTATATTTAAGTTACTACCGGAGGTCTGTTGTCTGAAATGGATAACTTTAGTTTTAGAGAAACAAATTTTTAAATTGTTTGCATCTAGCCAGTTTACCGTCTGGTCTAAACTATTATTAATATCACTTTCATACGTATCTATACTTTTACAGGCTATTGTAATTGTGCTATCACCAATGTTCAGTTACAAAAACATAACAAGAAGACACCAGATTTATAAAGTACCTATCTAGAATATCGCATTCAATTCAATTCATTTATTGCAGAACATAGAAATAAATACATTTTGAGATGTTGAGTAGATGCGCAGTTAATTATGTCCTACCAATTAAGGCATGCCAAATATTATTTATAATTATTAATAGACACAAGACAATATACATTTTAAAGCAAAAAATAAAATATTTAAAAGATTTGTTATTTATGTCAAAGAAAAATCTAAATTATACAATTGACAAAAAAATATAGCATCATAAAAAATTAAAAATTGTGAGGTTTAAATTATTGATAAAATGTCAAATAAATTTACGGTTGGAATATAATCTCGTCAGACATAATGTATAACATGTATAATGTCCGATCGATATCGCGCGCGGCAGTCCGTGCCACGCGCGTTATCGATCGGATGTGGCATGCGGGTCTAATTAAGTGCAGGATGAGTTCCTCTAAAGTAGTGAAATGTGCGAGCTGCATTGTCGTTATTAACGAAGTGTCAGCTTTCGTGAGTAATAAACTGGACATAATGGACGAGGAAAGCCTACGTCGGATATGTACTAGTGCTTTCTCGGATAGTGATATTGTGGAAGCAAAAAACCTACTATTTGATGCGATAACAACAACTTCCAAACGTAAGATTACAAGGAAGAAAGATGGGAAAAAGTTACGTGAGATCGAGGATATCATTAGCTTACTGCAAATAACCCATCCTAATGACCGGCCAGTTTTTGTTGCAAAAGATTTGCAAAAATTACCGCCCGTACTGCTTGATCTCGTAGATGTGACCAAACTGCTAATGAGAAGTGAAATTGAAGAAATTAAATCGCAATGTATCTGCTACTCAACTTGATCCCATCTGGAGTGACATAGGAGATTTGAAAAAGTTGACAAGTGGGAAAAGTCCTTGTTATTCTTATGTAAACACAAAGCGAGGAGGTGGAACTCATATGATGGACAGTTGTGATTATGATAGCGGGCCGATGGGATTACTACATGTTCCTATTCCTAGCGGTAATATATCGGATCAACGTTCTTTCGTTTCTAAAAGTGAAACGATTTTACCGCCTACCCACTACTCATCAATATCAGCTGATCCGAACATGAATAGCACAAAGTTCATTAATGAGGATAGTGGGAAAGAGTGCGATATCGGCTTAGGGTCACAGCTGTGCATCGTCAACAACACTGACTCAGGCCAGGCGACTGCATCGCAGAAAAGTACTGATAACAACATTGCGAGGTGCCCGGGACACACGGCCGCGGCGCACAGTGGGCTAAAACGGGCCGGTAAAGGACTTAGCATTAAAAAAAATATATATATTTTCTGAAATTTTAAATATTGTGTTGGATTTATCTATCGATTATAAGGTATTATTATTATGAGGATCGTTCAGATAACTTAGTATTTTCGGAGTTATAAATATGCAAAGTAATTTTTGTATGAAGCAAAAGAAAAAAATGTGAAAATCTCGAAATTATCAAATTTTCTCAAAGAATTGACTCTACGTATGCATATTACGTATATTTGTCCTATTTTAGCGCCTATTCTCGGGTTGCGATTTTCTGCGATTTGGTCGCAATTTCAAATTTTGTTCTCTATTCCACACCACCATAGAGGTTAAGAACTAGGCGCGTTTTTTTTATGTAGTGGTCTCCCCTTTAGGCCTAATCCACTAAGGACTAATAAAATATATAATTTTATTAAATAAGTAAAAATCACAATCACTACTGGCCACTGCACTGTTTTAATTTAATCTCTGTCAAGGGTATCCACATTAACGAATGCAAAATGTTCGTATTCGTCATCATCAAATGTTTCCGCTTGTTCAATTACTAATAAACTTTGTGCTTCTACTGACAAAGTTTTATGTTTTCTGCGAAGTTTGTGACGTTTCGCTGAGATGAGTGGATCAGAGCTGGTCAATAAATTATTTAAAATGTCTTCATTTGTAGTTTTTCTACTGCATTTCTTGGAATGGTGTTGGCGGTACCTACGAAAGTCTTTATTTCTAGCTTCAGCAGCTTCTTCAGATAGCTGTCCAATTGGTATTAGACCAAAACTTTCAATAATAGCTGCACCATGCATAAGAACTTTATGAACACTTGAAGGCATATAATACCAGCTATATAAATCCAAATACAGTTGCATGGTCACTTGAGCATATTCGTGAAATTTCGCTGTGTCAACGTGGTAACCTGATGAAATTGCCTCTAAAATGATTGCAAATCGCCCTATTAATTCTTCACTAACACCAGTTATCTCAGCAGTCATGTTTGGATTTGCAAAAAATCTTCTAGCAGTATTTCCGTCATTCGTGGAGCCGTGCCCTTGTTTAACAACATCAATCAGAACTCCCATTCTATTTTTAACACTTTCACAGCCGATCACGTGCTGAGTACGTCCCAGGTTGATTGTATTGTGACGCTGATCACGTTCTCAGTACGTGACTGACTTTCTTAGTGTTTGTTTTAAAACGACGTGCGTAGTCCGTGTTTGGCGTGCATTGATAAAAAAGAGAAGGTGGCAAGAGTCTGTAAAGTTTGTGCAGACATTTCTAAGAAAAACACTGGCAAACGAGGACGCAAAGAAACCATATTTTACTGCCCAGACTGCAACGTGCCTTTATGCCATCCTTGCTTCAAAATGTTTCATACACGCAAAAATTACACGACTTGAACACGTAAAAGTCCATGTTCGACTTTTTTTTTTTTTCCATAAAACCTCTTTTTTATTCTACATTTTTAAATAAAAAAAACTAATTTACGTCTGTTTTTTATTTTTATCCTAGAAATAAACAAGTCAATAGTATAAATAAAAAAATAATTATAGATTTATCATTGATAGTTCTCATTTTATAAATGTTGCAATATCGGCGAAAATCGCCGGCGAACCATGGAATCCGCGTTTTAAAATCTTCGGCTGTCAAAGTGTTAAAAGCGTCTTGTATGTCTTTCTTTCTTCTTTCCATGATGCACTTGTTGTCTCCCTTTATTGTCCATGTCTGTATCGTTTATCTGTAGGCTATAATGCAGAATGCATTCCATCATTCGTATCCAGTGCATGCATGTATGCAATGATGACAATCCGTATTTACAGAGATCTGGATCAGTCGGTTTTGATGCAATTAAGGGCAAATTATTCATCTCTGTTGGAGTGGCTTTACAAATGTCGCATCTCTGAGATGAAGTATCACATAAAATTGATGTTGCTTTTCCGTCAATCATAGTCATTAATAAAGAGTGTGAAATTTTTATTTCTCCTACATCTGTTTTCACTAAATTTACAATCTCTTCCTCAATAGCACTTTTTTCCCGCAATATCGTTATTTTATTTTCCTTCACAAATTCGAACGAACGAACGCTGCTGCCCATTCTCTAGTAAGTCCCTTAGTCGCCTTTTACGACACCCACGGGAAGAAATGGGGGGTGTTATTCTTTACGTCCGGCACCACACGGTACTATACGGATAACTTGTTTGCCGCACACTAATTTTATTGGCACTAAACTACCCATAAATATGCTTGAATCGTCAAGTTGACTTTCTTGTTCATCGTCTGTTTGCATTTTTTGTTTGTAATTAGCTTGATTAGAAGCACCGTCAAATCCCCACTTACTGATTAGTGTAAATTCTTTACAACCACTATCTATGACGAGTGACGTCATTATTCTTGTTGTCGTTATATCCAATAGAGCTTGTAACTTTATTTTAGCTCAGGTTTCTGTCACTGTAATAGCATCTTTTGGTGGATAGCATTTCTGTTTCGCATGTTGCACTTGATAATAAGATGGAAATATAATACTGTCTTTTTCGTTAACACTTTTTCTTAAAGTATTGTATTGCCACTTGGTCAGCTTAAGTGATAAAAATAACCCTAAAGCCTCATCCGGAGAAAACACAGGTTTTGTTTCTTTAACAGATATGCACTTTTGAACTTTTTTTACATCTTGGGGATTCTTATGTTCTAGTATTTTAGCAACCTCCTCATTCCCATCCGCTTTCAACGGCTCAAAATATGCATATTTTATTTCGTCCGAAGATAAATGAAAGTTTTCTGCACGTTTTTTTTTCTGTTTAGGCGCTAATTCACAAAAAGGTTTTCTTGGGCTTTGTTCGGTGGAGACACCGACAGAAACTTTTGATGGTGATACATACTGAGTTGATTTACTCGGTGCTGGTTGATCTTCATTACTGCCTATTAAACACTTAATAAAGTCTGGCCATATTATGTTTTCTTGTAACCATTCACTATTTTTAGTTCTGAATATATTTTCTTTACGATAAGCGTTTTCTCATCTTCTATTTAAATTATAACAAAATTTTGCACAAAACAACTTTAAGGTCTTTTCGTGATCATCACTTAATTCGACTAAAAATTTAGACCTTATCTCACTACACAAACTGTCATTATTTTTAATACTGCCACTGTTTTTTTAAAATAACGGAAAGATCAAGGTTTGCCACTAAATTTTCAAACATTTTCACAAATACAAAATAACAAATAAGTAAGTAATGAATGTGTGGGGGTAGTGCGTCTATTATGGTGGGTAATAGAACACTGAAGTACGTTTGAATGCAACCGAACATTCCGTAGATACCCTATCGTTGCACCAATCACGTTACGACACGTCATAACTTGTTGTTGCGCCTGCGCACTCTTATCCCTTGATTCCCGGAAATAAGTCTCAAAAAAAATTACGTCATACCTACCTATGGTGGTGCAAAATGTCGAACATTGTTTTTTTTTTTTAAAGAACTAAGTAGATATTGAGGTTTTCAGGCCGTTTAGTATACATTATTTTCAATTTCAATTTAATTGGAATAAATTGCTTAACTAAAATAACATGACTCTTCATACAAATTTGATATGGCTATATCTCCGAAAGTACTCGTTAAATTAAAAAAGTCAAAGAATAAAAACGTTTTAAATTTATGCCTAGATACCAAAAAAAAATACATTTGATCTCTTAAGACCTAACCTTGTAATCCCAGCCCACTGTGCGGCGGTCTAACAATCGACTTCCAAACCTAAAACGGTTGCTCAGATTGTAAGTGAAGGGGAGTGGACCGTGGTACAGAAACGGAAAAAATCGAGGAATCGCTTTGTGGGATAATAATAATATTCCACAACTATCACACAACGCCATCTAGTCCCAAGCTAAGCAGAGCTTGTGTTATGGGTACTAGACAACTGATATACATACTTATATATTTCTAAATACGTACATATTATAGATAAATTACACCCAGACACAGAACAAATGATCGTGCTCATCACACAAACATTTGTCCTGAGTGGGAATCGAACCCACGACCTCCGGCATAGCAGTCAGGGTCGCTAACCACTAGACCAACAGGTCTGTCAAATATATATAGTATGTCTATATTAGGTGATCGTAGTCACCACAGTTAGTCGCAATTAAACCGTCTTGAAGCAAACACGCATTTTAAATTACCAAATTCCTGGTAAGCATACATCAACCTTAAAACAAAGTACATAGTGGTACGAGCCGGACTAATTAACGAAAAAAAACAAGTTATCTAAGATAAGGCAGGTACCGAGCGGCCGGCGCGAACAACAGCCAGCCGCATTCCAGAGGTTATTAGTTCGGGGATATCTAGGTTTCCACATCCCGCATTTACTCTCATTTACACATCCATATCAATCTTTCCATCCCTTGTAAAACATACTACCCAAATAAACAAAGTCAGTTGCACCGCACTCCTGACATGACATATATGCACTTAACTCGTTCAGTCACGCTTTTGCATTAAGCATATTATTATTTTTAATTGACAACTGAAATATCACAGAAACTAGGAAAGAAAAATCTAGGTGTGGCTTTCGAGGAATGAGGTTTTTGGTGACGTTAACCACCGTGACTATTAATACTAAGAAAACTATGGTGAATTATGGATATTATTTGCTAGCTTCTGCCTGCGACTTCGTCCGCGTTAAATGTCTTGTTCCCCCGACTTCCCGTCGCGTCGAATCGCCTACCCGTGCGATTTTCCCCGTTTTTGCAACACTTTTCATTACTGCTTCGCTCTTATTAGTTGTAGCGTGATGTTATATAGCCTATAGCCTTCCTTGATAAAAAAAAGACTACCCAACACAAAAAGAATTTTTCAATTCGCACCAGCAGTTCCTGAGATTAGCGCGTTCAATCAATCAAACAAACAAACATACAAAGAAACAAACTCTTCAGCTTTATAATATTAGTATAGTATAGATAAATATTTTATTTTACAATGAACTTTTCCACTGGCAAAATGATGTAAGATTACTTTTTTTGAAAATCTAAAAACAAGATTTCCTTTACGTAAGCAAAAAGGCACTTTAAAGACACCTGACATATGTCATTTACGTAGATTAAAAATAGCAGGGGCCCAAAAATTGAGTCTTGTGGTATACTGCATGTAGGTAACAGGCTGGACAGTACTTTGATATTTACCTATTTTTACGACTTGAAAGCGGTTTGTTAGATATGATTCCAAAATTTTGGGCACATTATCAGTGATTCGAATATGTTTCAACTTCTTTAGAAGGAGGGAATGACTCAAGGTATCGAAGGCTTTTTTGAGGTCTATGAATATGCCTAGGCCTAATTGTGTTCCATCAATATGCATTCTGATTTTGGTTATAAGGTCTACAGTAGCGGATAAAGTATTTGATTTTGAACGAAAGCCGTATTGTCGATCAAAAAAGGAATTTTGTTTTGTTTAAGTAGCTACTTAATCGATCTTAGACAATTCGCTCAAAAACTTTAGAAATTACAGGTAACACTGACACCGGCCTGTAGTTACTAGGATCTGTCTTTGTTCCTGATTTATATATAGGAGAGACTTTTGCTATTTTGAGGTCGTCTGGAAAGTGACCTGCGCGTAGACAGTCATTTATAATCGTAGTTAAGCCTGGTATGAGAAATTCTTTTATACATTTTACTACTTTTGTACTGATTTTGTCTATACCTATACTGCAATTTGAGTCTTAGCATTTATTATTTTAGCGGTTGTGACCAGAAACTCGCAACAGTCAGTGAATACACATCGAGAACATAAAAATAACAGTACTTTTATGTGAACACGTATAATCTATATATATATATTATATATATATATATATATATAAAATGAATGCCTATTTCCTGTCTTCTTGGTATGGTATGAGTCAGATAAAAAACGCTTTTTGCCGACGACGTACCAGGTTATCATAACTTTGCAGGAGCTTACCAAACAAAGGAGTGTCAGCTAGATAACGCTTTATGCCTTTGAAGTACCAGGTTATCATAACTTGGTAGGAGCTAACCAAACATGTGA
The DNA here is from genome assembly GCA_947507805.1 of Aporophyla nigra. Classification (NCBI taxonomy): domain Eukaryota; kingdom Metazoa; phylum Arthropoda; class Insecta; order Lepidoptera; family Noctuidae; genus Aporophyla; species Aporophyla nigra. The sequence continues at coordinate 598,457 of OX382291.1, read as the reverse complement.
GCGTCGGCTAGAAAACGCTTACCAGACCACCACCGCGTACCAGATTGTCAAACTTGGTAGGTTTATTACAACATTTATTGAACCTGAGGCGATACGAAGTTCGCTGGGTCAGCTAGTATAGATATATGAAACACATTGAGTAACAAACATTGAAGAAAAGGCTTATATACCCGTTTCACAGTTTCTTTTATCAAACATGCGAATAAAAGTGTGTTAGCTAATTTAGTTGAACGCTAATAAACTTTCATTAATTCAATAAACCACCAACTGGTCCGTTCTTGTCAAGCACGATTCAAGTTTTTATGATGATTCAACCGATTGTCGCTAGATGGCACGGATTTTAAATAAAAAAATCTGCAAGAGTTAAAGAGCAAATAAAAGGGCCCGGGTTCACTATACCGGATGACATTTTTTACCGTCTCGACCTTCATAGGGTGTGTTGTGTAACTAGAATAGAAGGCAGGAAGGCCTTCAGATTCATCGCAGGTGACTAAAGGAGCGCGGGACGCAGGCAAACGGGGATGCGTGTGCTGCTCGTGCGCCTGCGAAAGATCAATCAGGCCGCCTATTGGCCGGCTTCAAAGGGTAAGACTAGCTACAAAATCATTGATACATGCCGCGCATTGAGTAGGGTACGTATGATTTGAGTTTCGATAGATTTTAATTGTTTTTTTTTTGTTTTTTCTTTTCCAAATTTCTGTTTTTGTTGTTCTAGTATGAAAATGTTACTTTAAATGTGTAGTATTTATTGCTAGATCAATTTCATTACATGTTATTCAAAAATAAAAATAATAAAAATTTCTACGCCAAAGGCTTCTACTCCGTTCACCTATTACCCCCATTTTTTTTCAAGACGTTAAAAAATGTCACCCGGTATGTATAGGGACTGGATCCTACTCACCCTTTAATATTCCCCTTGCACACTGCTGGGCCGTACCATGCGAGCCTAGTGCGAGTTTGTAGATGTCACATGTCTTCGAGTATTTGGTTCTGTAGCATGCCGGTTTCCCTACGATGTTTTACTTCTTTGTTTTGAGAGCAGTAGTGATGAACAATTACACAAAGTATAGCGCTGTCTGGGTCTAACCTATAAATCGGAAGTTGCGACCGTTACCTGCTACTGGTCCACCATCACTGCTCTGGGAATCGTTTGCTTTGTGCTGAATGAACTTATAAGTGCAGCGGTATAAATACTTTACATACTTCCAGTGATAATGTTTCTACTTTTTAGTCGCCGTATTGTATTTTCGAGGTTTTACCCTGTTGAGTGTTGCGGCGACCGGCAAACGTTATGTAGAAGCCAGGCCTAAGAGGGTCCTACACCTGATGTTCGCAGGGTGGCTGGATAAGAGCGTGCGATCGGAGAGGCCAAAGTATGTCCAGCAGTGACCTACGAAAGGCTGATGATGATTGTGGTAGGAAAGAAAAAAATACTTTTCTTCGTTGTGTCCCTTTTTTGATTCACCTCAGGTGAGGCTGATAAAATGGCAATAGCCTCAGTGTAATGACACTAAAGCCAGTTTCTTAATAGGTTTAATATTTTAACTTGGAGGGTCAGCATCTCTTGTAAATACGTCCATATGCACTACACGTACTGGCTGCCCACTAATAGACCGTGTGTCGCAGGTACTCGGAGACCATGACGCACCTGCTGAAGGCGTGCTGTGGTGCCGGTTTGCTGGCCATGCCCAACGCCATGTCACGTATGGGCTTAGTGCTTGGCACTCTCGGAGTCTTCTTCCTGGGATTCATCGCTACATACTGCATACACATACTGGTAGGTTAACATTTTGTAGCTTTAATTATAAATATCTATTATTTAAAAACACGCGACAAAGTGGGTCAATTCTGTCCATCTGTTACCTTTTCACGCCTTAACGCCTGCGTGGCTAGAATGGCCTCTGTGATAGGCTTGAGTACTGGCGCTGAAGACTAAGGTATTCAACCAGTGCGCACTGCCCGTAACGACATACGGTGCCAAAACGAGGAAACTGACAGCTGGGTTGGTCCACAAATTCAAGGTCACTCAGCGCGCTATGGAGCGGGCTATGCTCGGAATCAGAAAAGAAATTATCCGGAAAAAAACTGGAGTTACCCACATAGCTCGCAGAGTAAACAAGCTGAAGTGGCAGTGGGCAGGCCATGTCTGTCAAAGGACCGATCGTCGGTGGAGCAGGTGTAGTGTGGGACGCCCCCCAGCTAGGTGGACCGACGACCTAAAAAAAGTGGCTGGGGCAGACTGAATGCGGAAGGCGGAGGACAGGGTGTTGTGGCGCAGCATGGGAGAGGCCTATGTCCAGCAGTGGACTGCGATAGGCTGAGTTGATAGTATGGAGCATAGTCTATTTTCATTTAAATGTCGACTAGGACTAGGACTACATATTTAGTCAGTGGGAAGCTCTAAATATGTCTGTTTCTGTACCGAATGAGCAAGAATGCGTGGTGCAAAATGTGACTGATGACTTCTACGTAAAATAAATCGTGGATAACTTCAATAAGACTTCGCGTACTCTTAAAATGTTCTTAAGAGGTCGCTTGTTATGTTCGGTACGAGTGTCAATCGGGTAGTAATCGGCATGGTACGGCTCTAAGGTTCTATCTAATGTCTTCTCTATTCTATCTGATGGCTTCACGGTTTTATTAGATTCAAAATCTAATCATCAAACTTCAAAACAGATCCTCTATGTTCAAAGACAAGTCTTCAGAAACAAATCTTTAAGCTTTAGAAACAATTCCTCGGGGCTAACCCCCGGTTTCTGAATTGAGTATTTGAATTTGAGAACGCCTTGATCAGTATTTAAGTATTACTTAAACACTTTTTCGTTTCTGAATTGAGTTTTTTCAAACTCTAATCAAGATTTGATCATTTAATCAAATTTGACACAAAGCATGGTTAAAGTCGTACGTCATTTACTCAAATTTGACACAACGCATACTTAACTCATGATTAAGGTAGCCAGTTGCGTTTCTGAATTAAAAAATACGTGTTTGACTATACTCAAAGCATAATCAACGGCAAGTTACTCAGTTGAAAGTTGACACACGAATTTCAGCTACTCAAACTGTAATCAGCTATAGAAACTGGAGATTTTGTAAGTGATTTTGATCATAATGAGTGACGACGATAATTCCTGTCGTCTCTGGAGATGCCTCAACGCAGACAAACCCGCAGAAGAATAGCAGGACATGGCCTAACCTGTTCATTACGCTGAGCGACAAATAATTTAAGAGTCGGTTCGGTTTTAAAGGCTCGTACAAACAGGTGCGTTTGGTTGCGCGACGTCTCGTGGAAGTGATTCTACGATTTATCACGACGCAACACCTTTCACACTAGCGCGACCGCTCGTCGCGCCGCGCGCCGCGGCGAGCAGCGCGACAGCTTGTGGTACATCTTGTATGGCGTCGCGGCCGGCGCGGCTCCGAAACGACGCCACACAAAATGTACTTTATGTTGTCGCGCTGCTCGACGTGGAGCGACCGTGTCGCGACGCGACAGGTAGCCCCTGTGTGAAGTGTCACGCGCGTTTTCATAGAAATTGTTTTACGGATATAAATCGCTGAATCGCGTGCAAGTGTCGCGTCGCGCAAGTCTGCACGAGCCTTTATGAAGGAGTCGGTTAGATTTATTTTTTACAAAATAAAGCCTAAACTGACCTATCGTATATAACGGCGGGTTTTACGCGACTGGTAAATTTCAAGCTGTTGTGGGGGACACTGTAAATGTGAGCAAGGCGACGCTGTGTCGCGTGGTACGTAGGGTGACTAGTGCGATAGCATTACTGAGATGGCAAAATGATCGTATGCCCACAGCACAGGAGAGACCATTAGTGGTGGCATGGTCTTTTGACAGAGCTGAATGCCCTAGATTCATAGGTGCTGTAGACTGCACACATATAAAAAGAAATTCACCAAGAGGGAGAAAAGCTGATCTGTTTAGGAACAGAAAAGGTTTTTTTTTTTCCTATAAATGTTCAAGCCAACTGTGATGCCGATTTATAAATTACTAGTATCAGTGCACGTTGGCGACTGCGTGCGCGACACTACTATTTCGACTGACTCATCACTTGCAGCTCAATTTGAAGCTGGCAGATTTGTGTAATACCTTATTCTCGGGGATAATTGTTACCCATGCCTTAGGTTTCTCATGGCAACCTTTTTGAACTCTGCCTCTATATCGCAGGAAGCCTATAACAGAGCCCATATAGCATCACATTACAATATTGAAAGGTGTTTTGGTATTCTTAAAAGAAGAATTTCATGCCTACATTCAGGAATGTAGTTAAAACTTCCAAAAGTATTGAAGGTAATTGTGGCGTGTGTTGTTCTTCACAACAAGACTCTTCGTCTTGATGACTTCATCGGAATATGATGAACATTATACAAGAAGAAAGTGTGTAATTTTGCTGTCAGAACATCCATAGTACAAAATTATTTTACCCAATAAAAGTGTAAATATCATCATCTGCCTAACCTATTCTCTTTGGGATAGGCTTCCAGTCTAACCAGTAAATATGTAGAACAATAAAAATATGTATGCAATGGAATATTTTTAATTACTCCTAGTTTTATCAGTTACATATAAAATCACAGATAGGTAGGTATTTACATATTATTTGCCGAATATTTTCTTACGCGATGCTTGATATTATATTAATTATAAAATGTTTTAGCATTGTTTCATGCCTAGGCCCAGTCATGCAGATGCTCTTGTACTCTTTAGCAATGGACTTCCAGGCTTCCTGTTTCTTCTGTATATGGTAGGTATGCCCTTATCCTTTTGCACTCTATTACATTTTGGGGTCAATGGGTCATCTTAGGGGCGGAGTGGTATCTGAAGCAATAAATCACAAACATCTAAATTACTAATGTGGTGAAAGGTAAAATTATATTACGGTAAACATTACAGGTTATTGTGTTACTTGCAGCAGTGGTGGCCCAGTGGCGATACCGTTGGGCCACCACTGCTGAAATAAACCTTCATTTACGAGTTGTAGGTCGTGGGTTGCAATCCAGGCAGGCACTATCACCACCATTACTCTAAAAACTATGAAGGATAACATCGTGAGGAAATGTTCATGTTCTAGACAAGAATTCGAAAACATGTGACATCTACCAACCCGCGCTGGGCCCGCGTGGTGGATTATGACCCCCTCGCACGGAAAGGAGGCCTCTGTCCCAGCAGTGGGAACGGTATATGCTGATTATGCTATGTACTTACTTTGTTATTATTTAAAGAATATTTTCTTTCTCCTCTATAATATAGTTAGACGATCTCTTTTTCTTATCTTTATCCGATCTGAATTGGTACAATTTATTTGTAATTTATGTAAAAATACGAACAGAATTCGAATAAAATTTGTTTATTTACTGACAGTTTGACATTCACGATTCGATTCAGACAAACACGTCAAATATTTATTTTCTTAAATATATGCATTAGAAACTCATGTTCATATGTAGAATCCAAAATTAATGATGGTGACATCAGGGGAGCGGCCAGGCTGCTGTTCAGTAGCGATGTGGTGGCGCCTTACTCTCCAGAAACTCTTTCAGCCCTGAAGAGTAAACATCCAGCGCCTGCGGATGGCCTCACCTTTCCCGACTCTCCCTTTCATTCCGACCCGAATTCAACCCGCATTCCCTTTAATATTACTAGCCCCCAGTTGATGGTAGCCGTGAGCTCCTTCCGAAGTGGTTCCGCCGGCGGCCTCGATGGCCTGACTCCACAGCATTTAAAAGATTTATTGAGTTCAGGCTCCGGGGAAGCTGGTGAATCGCTTTTGAAGGAGCTTGCGGCTTTAATCAACTTGATGCTCAACGGCGGTGTAAGTGATGCCGTCGTCGATGTCTTGTACGGGGCTAACTTATGTGCCCTGCGCAAGAGGGACGGCGGCATTCGACCCATTGCCGTTGGGTGCACCTACAGGCGTACGGCAGCCAAAATATGCTGCAAATTGTACAGTGAAAAATTGACAAACAAGTTCCAGCCCCTACAGCTCGGCTTTGGATCCAAAGGGGGCTGCGAAGCTGCCGTACATGCCCTTTCTAGTTTTTTAAATGCCAGGAAAGGTGAGGTTATTCTCAAGGTTGACGTTAAGAACGCCTTCAACTCCGTAAACAGGGATACTTTGTTGGCTGAGGTAAAAAAGGAGTTGCCTGAAATTTACCGCTTTATGTGGCAGTGCTACAGGCACCCATCAAAATTATCATATAGAGACAACATTTTGGAATCGGCAGTCGGATGCCAACAAGGTGATCCTCTCGGGCCAGTCATTTTCAGTTTGGCTATCCATCCCATAATACAACAATTAAATTCAAAATTCAATGTGTGGTATTTAGATGATGGAATACTAGGAGGTGACGTAGATACTGTGCTAAAAGATTTTCAATTCCTAAAACAGCAGTTTCACTCTATCGGCCTTGAACTTAATTACTCAAAATGTGAAATGTACCTTTGTGACAATACCGACAGACAATCGACTATACAGAAATTTAATTCAATTTCTCCAGACATCAAACTTTTGGAAAAAAGTTCACTGCACCTCCTAGGTTCCCCAATTCTCGAAGACAGTTTTTCACCTTTTATTGACGAAAAAATTCAAAATTTTAACGATATCTCGGATAGACTTTCTAAAATTAATTTACATTCGGCATTCACCCTCATCAGATACTGCTGTTTCAGTCCAAATTTTATGTATTATCTCCGCTCTTCCTCTTTATGGAAGCACCCACACCTTTTAGACAAAGTCGATGAAATTATCAAAAGCACCCTAACATCCATTTTAAATGTGGCATTGGACGACCGCTCGTGGCTGCAAGCCACACTACCTATTCGTTTTGGTGGGCTCGGCGTCCGCAAAATTTCCAGTGTAAGCTTACCGGCGTTCCTGTCCTCGGTCCACGGCACTGAAAAGTTAATCACGAAAATCTTAGCTCCTTCTCAGATTCACTCGGAAGTGCCGTGCTTGACCGATGCCATGAATGCCTGGAAGGTGGCTTGTCCGGATACGGTTCAGCCCGAGAACCTGTCTTCCCAGAGACAGTGGGATGAGCCGCTCTGCAGGTTGGTACGGAATAATCTCATTAATACGTCCACCAATACTGCTGAGCGTGCCCGCCTGCTGGCTGTGGGAGAATGGGAGTCGGGCTTATGGCTTCAGGCGCTACCGTCACCTAACATAGGCACTATGCTAGGTGACTCGACTTTCCGACTCGCTACAAGTCTGCGTCTGGGTGCTCCTTGTGTGGCTCCGCATCGGTGTCAGTGCGGTGAAGCAGTTGACCGCCTCGGACACCATGGCCTTTCCTGCAGCAAGAGCGCTGGTCGGCTGGCACGGCACGCCAGCATTAATGACATCATCCGTCGGGCTCTTGTCACCGCCGGGGTGCCAGCTGTCTTAGAACCCAATGGCTTGGCACGCGACGATGGGAAGAGGCCAGACGGAATGACCATTATGCCTTGGAAGTTGGGTAGGCCTTTGGTGTGGGATGCTACCTGTGTCGACACCCTCGCGCCATCCCATCTTCTGAGCACGGCAGGCTGTGCTGGGGCGGCTGCTGCAGGTGCAGAAAATCTCAAACGGCGCAAATATAACAACCTTATTGGGAGCTATATTTTTGAGCCGTTTGGGGTTGAAACACTAGGGCCGTGGGGTCCGAGTGCTCATCGAGTATTTCGGGACATCGCCAAGCGGTTGGCTGACTCTTCATGTGACCAGAGGGCTGGCCTATTTTTAGGTCAAAGAATAAGCATTGCAATCCAACGTGGCAACGCTGCCAGCCTTCTGGGCACTTTTCCCACCGACAGTGATGCGGACGAATTCTTTGATGCCCAGTGAGCTCTTCCCCCCTCCCTTATTTTTTTTTTTTTCATTAACACATTAATAATTATTTTTTGTACATATTCTTAATGTAGAATAATTAAGTGGCCTTACTTCTGACTGCCTTGATATTTATTTGAACGACCTAAGATTACTTACACAAAAGTATTAAAGAATTATTACTATGCAAAAAAAAAAAAAAAAAAAAAAATTAGAAACTCTATTCACATAAGTTTATTGTAGTTTGTTGAAATTAATGATGTTATTTAACATTAACATTATTTTTTTGAGTCTATTTTAAATTTATAATAATAAAATTAAAATATATTATGAATTTTTGGAAAGTACCGGTTTTTGAACGTGAATTGGAACGTGTTAGCTTTGATCAAAAAACTTAAGTAAATAATCAGTTGATTATGGTTTGACAAAATACAATTTTGACTTGTGAAACGCAAAATACTTAAAAGCATACTTAAGGATTTGAGAATACTCAGTTGAGATTTGCTAGTTTTCTCAAATCAGAAACCGGCTGTAAGTCCCTCAACCTCAGACACAATTGTTCAGGATGAAATACTCTGGCTTCACAGACAATTCTTCAGGAATACGTCTTCAGCCTTAAGTCTTGAGTTGTCAAGAATCAATGTATTGGAATAACTTTTCAGTCTTAACTCATAAGGAATAAGTCTTCAGTCAATAGAGGCCTTTTACGGAATGTTTCTGATTTCCCTCATTTTCGTATTTTCAAAGACGAGATTTACTTATTAAAACAATGAATCGTTTTAACATCTACACAGTATGAGAAAGTTTTTACCACTTTCAAATAAAAAAAAACATACTAAAAAAATTGTCTTAGTAAATTTTTAGAGATAATGGGCAATGAACTGTTTGTGAATTCGGCTACTCAGAACTCTCGTTCATGAAATAAAATAATTAAAATTAACTTCAGTTCAAGAATAATACATCTAAAAAAAAATCTATTCATGCAAAAGGATTGGCAGTAAAATTAACATTCAAAATAACCAAAGTTCTGCAGTATAATTCTGGATAAAAATTAAAAAGGAACGTATTCATTAGTTAATAACTGAAACGATCTTGCATGTTGTGCATTAAAACTTGGAAATGCAGTATTGTAAATGTAAAAGCATGTTTGTAAAATCAAATAATTCAGCGAATTTAACAAAATTATATATACGGCCTCTTAACTCTTCAGGGATAAGTCGTCAGACTACAGGATACTTAGGGATATCTGGTCGACGGCCCAACAGTCGTGCAGGACGGGCGTGATCGCTAAACGCGAAGTGTGCATGAAAAGTGTGTGCCAGGTATATCTCGCTGTGAGGTTATTCCAGGTGGCGCTGATGTCGTGCACCGATAGGTTTCGGCTGTCTTAAGAACTCAGGGATATCTAGCAATCTCGACCGGAAGGTTCGTTCACGTAGAAATGATAAGCACGAAACAAAAAGTTTTTATTAGTGCGCTTGTGGGCCTTATCAGGGGTTCTCTTTGAAGTATTAGGAGGTATAGCGAGAAGAGGATTTTGATCTAGCTGGGCAACGAATTCATCACATTTGCATGGTCGGTTTAATACCGACAACCTATTCCTTAACGACTATCGTATTTCGCTTCCTAATTTAAAGTTTTATTTGTTATAATTTTAATTATGTTTACGTTGTTTTTTACAGCTAAACCTCGATAAATTTATAGGTATACTCGCTGCTTTTGCTCGCGTCTTCGCTTGTGTGGAAAAAAAATAAGTTAATACTAATTTCACATATAAATACAATTTTGTTTGCTGCTTTATTTAATACATCATTACAAGTGCAATATACCTATAATTACATTAAATGTGAGCCGCCCTTCATTCATCCTCTCAACATGACCAAACCATCTAAGCATACTTTTTTCAATTTTTGTCAAACGAGGCAAAAGAAGTGTGTAGAGATCGTAGCAGGTGACGTTCCGTGGTTTCTGCCTACCCCCATGGGAAAAAGGCGTGATTGTATGTATGTATGTATGTACATTAAATGTCTGTCACACAGCGTTATGTGGTAGCCCCGCAAGTTTTAAAATGTTACACCGCAAGAACATTGAATTCCTTACGAATAATCTAAAGAATATTTCAAAAAGAGTTCATTGTTTCGATTTGGATTCGAACCATCGCTTCACCGATCGTCGTCATATTCATACCGGCAGTTTGACGAACTAGCCAGCGAGTTCATGTGAATTGTGATGAAATTGTTATCTACTATCGTCCGAGTCACTTTATCGTTACGTCTCTGTCTAATCGATAGGTGTTATAACTGGAGGGTATTTACTTACGTTTTCTTTATAGATTTAATCCACACCCTCAATTTACAACTACAACGTTTGATGTATACGTTCACTTAAAACGACAAAGTGGAAACGACGACGATTTACACAATATTTTATAAAATGTTTCCTTATCAATTCCTTATTTTATGAGAACAAAAATAGTGGTTCTGTATGAACAAAATGTGACGATAAAAGGATTTGCGAGACAGCTTGGTATAGCAGTAAGTTAATATAATATAATTAATTAAATAATTATAATATAATTCGTGGTCGCCGTTTTATTTTTGTTGATTTATTTGCGGCATCCTGTGAGTGGTATTGAATAACTTATTTAAAACCATTGTTTTCTATAGGCAGACAAAGGTGCGCTTATGACAAGAAACCGGCGATGTTAAGACAAGGTCCATCAATCGTTCAAGGTCGGAGGACTACTGGGATCTATACGGATCAATCTGAACGTCATCGGGATATAGTTAAGGTTCACACTACATCGCCGTTCACATCCTCTTAACACTGGGTAAGTTACCTTTCAATAAGTAAATTAATTAGCCCCCCAAATGGGGGGAGGCCTAAGTCCAGCAGTGGACGTCTTACGGCTTAAATGATGATGATGAAGTAAATTAATATGTATATTCCACCCCATTACCTTTCAATAAGTAAATTAATATGTATAATTCACCCCATTTAATTACAAAATATTGTATTGAACTAATATAAACTTATATATATTAGGTTGGGGAAAAAGTCTTTTCGCATTATAGTATGTATGAACTTGTAATAAAATCTCTTTGGCTATACTATTTGTATCTGGCTGGTTTTGGTATCATTGAAAGTTTAAATTTTAAAGAACATAATTACAAATTCGGAAAATGTGTGATTTTCATTTGTTTTTCGTACCGTCAAGATGAGTGAATCTAATGAAGAAATTCGATACATTTTAAAATTTTACTACAAAATAGGTAAAAATGCAACGCAAGCCGCGAAAAAAATTTGCGATGTTTATGGACCTAGTGTAGTGTCTGTGAGAGTAGCACAAATTTGGTTTAAGCGTTTTCAATCCGGAAATTTTGATGTCAAAGATGCACGTCGCTCTGGTCGCCCTATTACGGATCAAATGGATGCCATTTTTGAAAAAGTGGAGCAAGATCGGCATACCAGTAGTTACGACGTCGCTGAAGAACTGGAAATTGACCACAAAACAGTTTTTGCGCATTTGAAAAAAACTGGGTACACAAAAAAGCTCGACATTTGGGTACCTCACGAGCTCACTGAAAGAAACCTAATGAACCGTGTACTCATTTGTGATTCTTTATTACGACGGAATGAAACCGAACCATTTTTGAAGAAGCTGATAACTGGTGATGAAAAGTGGATCACGTATGACAAGAACGTGCGAAAAAGGTCGTGGTTAAAGGCCGGTCAGGCTTCACAGACTGTGGCGAAACCCGGGTTAACTCGCAACAAGGTGATGCTGTGTGTGTGGTGGGATTGGAAGGGCATTATTCATTATGAGCTGTTACCACCAGGCAGGACCATCGATTCTGAACTCTACTGCGAACAACTGATGAGATCAAAGCAGGAAGTTGAGAGAAAGCGGCCGGAATTAATCAACAGAAGGGGTGTGGTTTTTCATCATGATAACGCTAGACCTCACACATCTTTAGCCACCCAACAAAAATTAAGAGAGTTTGGCTGGGAGGTGTTAATGCATCCGCCGTATAGTCCTGACCTTGCACCTTCAGATTTCCACCTGTTTCGGTCTCTTCAGAATTCTTTAGGCAGTGTCAGGTTAACATCACGAGAGGACTGCTAAAACCACTTGTCGCGGTATTTTGACCAGAAGTCCCAAAATTTCTATAGCAATGGGATCATGTCCCTACCTACAAGATGGCAAAAAGTTATCGAACAAAATGGTACCTACATACTTTAGTTAAATGTAAATAAACTTTATTAAAAAATGTTTTGAATTTTCTTAAAAAATGCGAAGAAACTTTTTCCCCAACCTATTATAACTATTTATTCATTATAATTTTAACACAGTATTTAATTTTTATTATTTATATAATTTTATAAAAGTATTAAATTCATACTGTGTTATAGATTTTATTATATTTTGAACTTTATGACAACTGTTTGGAGACAAATGTCTGAAAACAAAAAATAAACCTTTGTTATTTTCAGGGTAATAGGGATGGATTTCGTCTATGGGACCGTGAGATTAAGTAGAAACAAGTGGGCACATGAACGGCCAGACCTACAATCTGCAAATTTTGCAAGATGTTATGATGCCAACAGTGCGAGTTGCTTACCCAGAAGGACAGATCGATTTTGTTCAAGATAACTGTTCAGTTCATCGTTCGCGTATAGTGATGGAATGTTCAACTACTCAGGCTGGATTATTGTCATCTGTTGGCCATCGAAAAGTCCGGATTGAAATCCAATAGAAAATATGTGGGGTCAAATGGTTTTAAAATGGGTTTCAAGTGAAGTAAAGTCCAAAACGAATTTAAAGTTAATAAAATTGTATCTGTAATGAAAACATTTTTTAACTAAATATTATAACAACGAAGACATTAAACTTATTTGATCCCACTATTTTACTTGAAAACGAAATGATCTATGTAGATATCATGAGTTAATAAGAGATGTTAATTGATTAATTACACAGGCCAACAAATAATGGGGTCATGTCAGTTGTTGAAAAGTGGAGGGTCATTTCCGAAGTAATTTTTTGCATAGAATCCGAATCCGGAGTCAGAAATTGGCCCATCACGTCAGGATTTTGAGATATTTGAGGTTATATACCCAAAAAATAGCGTTTTTGGCTACTTTTGAGGTTATGTACAGAAGACACAGAATTTTTTGGGGTTTTTTTCTTTAGTTGTATCATATAGTACTACTCTTCTTCTTCAATTAAAGAGTCGCAAAGTTCAATTACGATTTTTCTTCACCAAACTACGCCAATTTCAAATTGAATAAAATATTTTCTCTTGAAAATTTGTATTCGAGTCGAGATATTAAAGATTTAGGAAATAACCAGTAGAAAACGTCCGTCTCAAAGTTTTTAATGCAAATAAATACTCATGACATTAATGGGACATATCTCGTAATTTGAAAAAGAAATGCTTACTTAAACTTATTTATTAACAAAAACAATACATTAACTACCTATATTATAATGTTTTTGCAAAACATAAAAAGCAACTTGGGCCTATCATGGATTTGAACGCACATGCCTTTTGAGGGGGAACCACATAATGAAGCTGCGTGTACATCTATGGTTGTTTAACGAAATATTTTTTACGCCACCATAACCGTACAATGCAAGAAGGAAGAGCTCTCATCAGCACTCTTTAATCAAGGAAAAACAAAATGTGCTAATGTACTCCAAAAAACCGAAATTTAAACGAATTTGTCCAGATATTCAAAAACTAAAATGCCGATCCAGAGATTATTGCTACAGCTGGAGAGAATAGCGAAGCGAAGGAAAATGCATAAAATTTTGTAATGGTGCATTACAAGTGGATTAGCACTAATTCTACCTCATGGTGGTGTGGAAATGAGTTATTTGGCCAAAACGCGTGTTGGAGTGGACTTTGCGGCGCTGGTACGCTAAACCTATTGATTCTACAAAAAAATTCAGCACTTCAATTGTAGGAAATTTTCTCTATTTTAATTTATTAGTTCACTATTTTCATCGTAAAATGGGTTGGAAATGAGTTATTGTCAAAAAACTGGATTTAGGCGCCATTTTTCCAATGTGCGAGCGGCAAAGATACGAGGTGGCAACGTGAAAATTTGAAAAGAGCGCTTTGAAATGTACTAAATCACCAATTTTCAAAACTCCCGGAAAACTTTCTAGGTAAAACTACAAAATGACTGGACTATCTCTATTTTTGACATCGCACCCTAGAAATCCTTCTACAATCTGTCATTTTGTCTTTCGGTTCTAAAGTTCCTTCTCTAGGTCCTTTTATAAGTTGACTATTTGGGAAGAAAGTTTTCTATCCCAAACTGTCAAAATCACACTGAGAACTGTTTGTTTGTGTGTGTTTTATCACGTAGAACATTGTCCAAATCACGAAAAAAGTGGTAGTCAGTTGGAGCATGGTCTGGTGAATACGGAAGATGATGTATAGTTTCTAACTGCAGCTCCTGTAGACTAACTACGGTGTCCCGTGCAGTGTGAGGTCTTGCGTTATCATGAAGCAATAATGGTGTAGATCGATACACGAGTCGGGGCTGTTCCACTGCCAGTTTTGCCATCATTGTTTGAAGTTCGGCATAGTAAACATCTGCTGATATTACTTGACAGGACCTAAGAAAGCTATATTGAATAACACCATGAAGAGACCAAACAATCACCATTATCAATAGCTTTGCTTTAGGGCACTGTTGCGGCGTTTGACCTGGGGTCAACCATTGCATTTTTGTACCTATATTTACATTATATAGATATTTTTGCTTATGCTTGAGTATAGATTTAATTTTATTTTTTGGAATATTGGGTTAGCCCGTTGACAAATAACAAATAAGTTAATTTAATGTTTTGTGTCTCTTAATGTTAATTACTTACAATTGTATAGAATCAAGTTCTTCTAACTGAACAGACAGCTGTACTGCTGGGGAATTTGTTGCGCCACTTCTGCTTCCCAGCACTAGGAAGTGGTGAAGCGCCCTTCACCACTTCCTAGGGCTTTTTGGAGGACTGCCTTATGTAATTTTGACGTTCGAAAAGTGCTGATCTTCAGCCTAATTTGAATAAATGCCTTTGATTTTGATTTTTCGCTTACGGCTATCGAAAAGAATCCACTTTTCGTCACGTGTCACTTTTCACAATTCGATCCAATATTCTTTCATTTCTGTAACTAATTCAACAAGGCAGCGCAAGTTTCAACACGCGTTTCTGCCGATCAGTCAAATCATGTGGCATCCATTTTTCATGTTTTTTAATGTTATTGATTTGATGTAAGTGAGTCAGTATTTTAGATAGGTAACGTTAAACCTTGTTGCGAATTCCTGAGTACTTTGACTCGGATCAGCTTCCACTATCTCCTTCAATTCAGCGTTATTCACCTGTGTGGACAGTCTTCCACATGGTTCGTTCTTTAAGTCTAAGTTTCCATTACGAAAGCGTTTAAACCAAAAACCCACGGTACGTTCAATAGCAGTCTCCTCCCCAAACGCAGCATTGGTATTGCGAGCCGTTTCTGCCGCAATAGTTCCGCGGCAGAACTTGTATTATAAATACATAATAGTTTAAAAAAAACGTGTGGGGTGCCTGATATCAATCAAAATACCTTAAAAAGCACCCCACGCTTTTTTCCATTATTTTCTACTTTTTAGTTTGGTTTTCCATGAAAGCGTGTTTTTATAGTTTTTTTTTTAAACTATTATTTATTATAAGATCAAACGAACTTCTTGAAGTCACCCCACGCTTTTTTTCCATTATTTTCTACTTTTTAGTTTGGTTTTCCATGGAAGCGTGTTTTTATAGTTTTTTTAAAACTATTATTTATTATAAGATCAAACGATCTTCTTGAAGTGAAGTTCGATCATTATTATGTGAGTCGCTTCATTTGAAGATACAAATAACCATGTAGTGCCTTTATTCTACAAGGCTCTATTCGCACGTTTAAAGAATCGACTTTTAGTCGATTGTCAATACCTTTTTTTTTTTGTCTACCGCCACTAGCTTGGTCCGTCCTATGAACGTCATTCTTGTTTAGAGATTAGTTTTCTACGATGGCTTTGGGTGGGTGAGGACTTGGTATCTTCGAATGAAGCGACTCATATAATAATGATCGAACTTCACTTCAAGAAGTTCGTTTGATCTTATATTATACTAGCTGACCCGACAGACGTTGTCCTGTCTCTTTGATGATATTTGAGCACGCATTCTGTCAATTCTATGTCAAATGTTACATTAAAAAAGTTTACATTGGTGCCGATTCTGTTGTACACCGAACTAAACTAACTAAACTATCTCTAAAATTCCTTACTTTTAGCTATGAGAATTTTAACGCTATTCTGCAAGAAAAAATCTCTAAATTTAAAAATTATTTTGTCACGACTAAAAACGAATTCGACAATCAACGTGTTTTTTTTTCTTTTGGTTTCGCAACGTGGTACTTGTGTGCGCTACGCAATGAATTTTTTAGAGACGAAGGCACGCGCAAGTGGGCAGCCTGGCCATGTTTTATATGGGATTTTTCACTTTTTGTTTGAAAAATATAAAAAAAATATTAGTGTGGCGTGTTGAGATTTATATGTTCCGGGGTTTCATAAAGGGGGTCGAAAATTTCATTATTTTTGCGATAAAACACGCCATTTTCGAGATATAAGCTAAAAAAAAAAAAAAATAGAGCACTGTTTTTGCACGTGAAGGCGAGGCGTTGGTGTGAATTTTTGGTCATGACCACAAGTTTTATTTCACACCTTTTTAAACGCGATTAAAAATAGTCAGATTTAGTCAAAATAAATGATTATAGTCTAAATTTTTAGTGAATACCGGCAATCTCAGAATAACAAAACTGTCATTTTCATTAAACTCATAACTCAGTGCAATCTTAGTGCTGTCAAACTAAAATATAGTTAAGTTGTGTCACTTTAGTCTATTTCAGAATAGGAAATCGTCGTATGACAGGAATAAACCAAATTTTGAAACTAAAAAAAACTACTTACTAGTTCAAACCAATTTTCGGTGGTAGTTTACATGGTAATGTACGTCATATATTTTTTTTAGTTTTATCATTCCCTTATTTTAGAAGTTACGGGGGCGCACACACATTTTACCACTTTGGAAGTGTCTCTCGCGCAAACTATTTGGTTTAGAAAAAAAAAGATTTTAGAAACCTCAATATCATTTTTGAAGACATAGGTATCCATAAATACCCCACACGTATGGGTTTGATGAAAAAAATTTTTTGAGTTTCAGTTCTATGTATGGGGAACCCCAAATATTATTGTTTTAATTTTTATTATTTTTGTGTGAAAATCTTAATGCGGTTCACAGAATACATCTACTTATCAAGTTTCAACAGCATAGCTCTTATAGTTTCGGAAAAAGTGGCTGTGACATACTCGGACAGACAGACAGACAGAAAGACAGACAGACAGACATGACGAATCTATACGGGTTCCGTTTTTTGCCATTTGGCAACGGAACCCTAAAAACACAGTATTATAAAGTGGCAACATTTCGTTGCAACAGCAATATGACGCACGCGCCGCCGGATATTATTTATCTGTGCCATTCTTGACAAAGTCCATGCATAATGTTTGTTTAGTTTGACTGTCTGAGGGTTACATAATAATTAAAAAAAAAAAAAAAAACATGGCGGCGCTGGCATTACGTAATTAACAATATTGATTCGAGAATGCTATACTATGCTTTCTTAGGAAAAGGTGTGTATGAAAGTGTGGGATGGTGAAGATCACTGACTCGGTGAACTAAAACTAGGAGATCGAACAGCCAGGAAGTCCAAGCCTATAGTAGTGGAACTATCATGTTAGGGCGGGAATTAGGATTGGCGAAAAAACCGACCAAATTTGGATCAGAGGCAATCGCAATGCATAGATTTACGCAGAAACGATTGTATAAGATATTATCATTTCCTTACGGATCCAATTTGGTACTTCATTTCAGCTTATGCCTGATAAAGCACGTCCACACTTTGTCAGAGCCGTTGCAAACACACTGGCCACAGTTAAAATCTACGTCCTATCATGACCTGCTCAATCGTCAGTCTTGAATCCCACTGAGCACATGGGATACATTCAATCGTTTACATTCATTTCTTCCCGTGGGTGTCGTAAAAGGTGACTAAGGGACTTACTAGAGAATGGGCAGCAGCGTTCTCTATGCATTTTACCACCATACCCGCGTGGCGATTATGACAAAGCCCCCCAAATTGGGGGAGGCCTAAGTCGAGCAGTAGACGTCTTACGGCTGAAATGATGATGATGACGACATGGGATACGCTTCAAAGAAGAGCTCTGCCAGCAATGTATGCCGTACACACACCTAGCTATCTTTTTCACCTGTAACAATAGACGTGGGCGGCCATTCCGCAACGTGATTTGGATGAACTCATATCGAATTGCTGTGTTTTTTTTTTAAATTTCTTTTATTACGTTTTGTTCTCAGGCTTAATAGTAGAAGATCCGAACCTACATCGACCTTCACCGAGCTGATAATAGAATAAAACTTATTTTATAATAAATTTAGTATATTAGAAAATATATTAAAAATGGGTTGCCAAAAAAAAATCCTGGACAAAATATTTTTAATTATTTAAAAAAAAAATGATTTTTCATTAAATGTTGCAACATCAAGATAATAAGAAAATTTTATACTGGACTTAAAGTATAAAACATATATAATGTGCAAACGTAGGGTTGTCTATAATTTACCTGGACAAACTACTAGGCTGCCAGGTATAAACAGGTATGTCGATGCCAGTTACTTTCACTTGTTATGATAATCATCATCATCATCATCATTTCAGCCGCAAGACGTCCACTGCTGGACCTAGGCCTCCCCCAATTTGGGGGGCTTTGCCATAATCGCCACGCTTGGCAGGCGGGTTGGCGATCGCACTATGGTGGTAAAATGCATAGAGAACGCTGCTGCCCATTCTCTAGGAAGTCCCTTAGTCGCCTTTTACGACACCCACGGGAAGAAATGGGGTGGTGTTATTCTTTACGTCCGGCACCACACGGTACCTTTACGTCCGGCACCACACGGTACGGATTATGATAATAGAATAGGTTATGATAATAGAAAAAAATTAATATAAATGGAGTTTTTTAGTTTTTTTAAACTATTATTTATTTTCTATTTTTTAGGGTGTTTCGAATTTTGAGACGTATGTCAGCGTAGTTTTCGAAAACAATTTTTTTTGCTATCCTGGTAACCCTGGCAAGGATAATAGCACAAATTAGTTTGTGACGTATGTCAGCGTAGTTTTCGAAGACAGTTTTTTTGCTGTCCTGGTAACCCTGGCAAGGATAATGGCACAAATTTATGAAATTATTACATTGTCATCGGTCCTTGACAGGTGTGCAAAGTTTGAATGAAATCTGGTCGTTTAATGTGGGTCAAAATCGCGCTATAAGGAGTCGGTTACAAACAAACATACAAAAATACAAACATACAAATATACAAACATACAAGTGAAGCTAATATAAAGCATGTAATAACGACATAATGAGGCCATTTAATTGAGATTGTAATGGTTTACTTACGATTTCTTGGTATCATTATTACAGTACAGTTTCAATGCAGCTACCTGCATTACCTGCATGCTACCATCAAACGTTTCCCCAAAGTGTGATTTTATTTTAAATAGGTATTATAATAGTTTTCATCATCATCATTTCAGCGGAAAGACGTCCACTGCTGGACTTGGCCTCCCCCAAGCACCGCCACTTCGGCCGGTTTTGTGCTTCTCGCGTCCAGCGGATCCCTGCGGCCTTAATAGTTATTATCCACACTATCCACACTATAATATATAATATAATATTATAAATGCAAAAGTAACTCTGTCTGTCGGTCTGTCTGTCTGTCTGTCTCGCTTTCCTGCCAAAACTACTGAACCGATTGAAATGAAATTTGGTACACAGATAGTTTAGAGCCTGAGAAAGGACAAAGGCTACTTTTTATCCCGGTAGTACGTTCCCGCGGGATATTTTCCGACATCCACGCGGGCGAAGCCGCTGGCAAAAGCTAGTTCTTAATAAAAACAAGTGCGAGTCGGACTCGCGCACTAAGGGTTCCGTACAAACCTGCAGGTTTTCACCATATATGCATAAGGTTTATGTTTATGAAATTAAATGTTTTTTTTTTAATTTTTATATTTGAGTTGACTGAATGAAAGGTAAATTGTGGTTTACGATTAATGACGTATTAAAAAAAAAACTACTTACTAGATCTCGTTCAAACCAATTTTCGGTGGAAGTTTACATGGTAATGTACATCATATATTTTTTTTTAGTTTTATCATTCCCTTATTTTAGAAGTTACGGGGGGGGGGGGGGGAGACACATTTTACCACTTTGGAAGTGTCTCTCGCGCAAACTATTCAGTTTAGAAAAAAATGATATTAGAAACCTCAATATCATTTTTGAAGACCTATCCATAGATACCCCACACGTATGGGTTTGACGAAAAAATTTTTTTTGAGTTTCAGATCTATGTATGGGGAACCCCAAATATTATTGTTTTTTTTTTTCTATTTTTGTGTGAAAATCTTAATGCGGTTTACAGAATACATCTACTTACCAAGTTTCAACAGCATAGCTCTTATAATTTCGGAAAAAATAGCTGTGACATACTCGGCCAAACAGACAGACATGACGAATCTATAAGGGTTCCGTTTTTTTCCATTTGGCAACGGAACCCTAAAAAGAAAAACTGTATTCGGTAATGAAGAATTCAAACATCATGACACTGATTAAATATATGTGTCGATCTCTCTGCCACCCAGCTTATGACTCTGAAGTTAATATGAGAACACAAAATATTTTTTATATTCTTTATCTGTACACATCTATACAGAAATAAATAAATTTGGAGTGTCTGTTTTTAATATTAAAACAACCGCTTTTTACTAAGTGTATATAGATGTATACACGGTACATATACCAAAACAACACTTTTTAAAAATTTTGTCTGTGTGTCTGTTTGTTCCGGCTAATCTCTGAAATGGCTGGACCGATTTTGACGGGACTTTCACTGGCAGATAGCTGATGTAACAAGGAGTAACTTAGGCTACTTACTACTTAATTTAGAAAAAAAAATAGGATCTCATGAAAAAAAAAAAAAGTAATAAAAAACTTTTTTGTTAAATACCACGAGGACGAAGTCGCGGGTAATCATGTGTAATATGACAAATTAACTTCTCCACATTATATTCATTGTTTATTCTCTGGTTATTTTCTAATAAACAGAATATAAAGTTGAGAAGCTAACTCAAGCAACATCTTTTTACCTACTCTACTACTACTTTCTGTTTTCACCAAGCAAAACTAAAGTTGTCGCAACATTGAAATAGCTGGCGCTAGTTTTATGTCATTATGAGCGAACGCCATAAAATGGCGCTGTCACACATTTTTATGTCGTGGTGATTCGTATAAAAATCATAGATGGCGCTAACGTAGATTTCTATTAAACTTTTTTTTAAATAATTTTTTTATTTTATTTTAATAGTTTATTGCAACAGTTGGGATTTGTTGGGTAATTTATAAAAAAATATAACGCGTTGTTTCTCAATAATAATCTAGACAAATAAATAAAATTGGAGTGTCTGTTTGTAATATTAAAATAACCGCTTTTTACTATGTGTATATGGATGTATACGCGGTTAATATACCAAAACAACACTTTTTTAAAATTTTGTCTGTCTGTCTGCTTGTTCCGGCTAATCTCTGAAATGGCTGGACCGATTTTGATGCGACTTTCACTGGCAGATAGTTGATGTAACAAGGAGTAACGTAGGCTACTTTTCTTTTAGAAAAAATAAAATAGAATATCACGAAGAAAAAAAACGAACTTAGATAACTTGGATTAATGCATTCTATTAAGAATTAACATTAACCGCGGTAGCACGTCGTCTTGCGATAATTTCCGACATCCACGCGGGCGAAGCCGCGTGCAAATTACCTATATAACTTGGATTAATGCATTCTTAATACATTAACCGCGGTAGTACGTCCTCTTGCGATAATTTCCGACATCCACGCGGGCGAAGCCGCGGGCAAAAGCTAGTTATAAATATAATTCTGCTGTACGTGTGTATGTCACTGAACTCCTCCTAAACGGCTGGACCGATTTGAATGAATTTTCTTGTATTCGTTTGGGTGGCACCCTGGATGGTTTAGATTTACAAATCAGCCCGACACATGGCGCTGCTATCGAGTTCTAGGAAACAGGACAACGTGTGTACGGTCTGCTAGTAATAATCTTATATAATCGTCGCAAACCGTATCAAATGCTTGATTGGGTTCAACAGTGCATGTGTTTCGACGTGCAGGTCGTCGGGCAGTACGAGGTGTGCAAGAAGAAGAAGGTCGGCTACTTGTCGTTCCCAAAAGCCATGAAGGTGGCGGTGCAGGAGGGCCCGCCGAGCATGCGCTGGTCTGCCAACATTTTTGCCATTGCTGTAGACGGGTTCCTCATGCTTTGGCAGATTGGTGTCTGCGCGATCTTTTTGGTTTTTGTCGGCGAAAATTTAAGACAAGTAAGTGACATCTGCTTTTTAACTCGTTGATGTTTGAGCTGTGTTTGATTAGTCGCACCCCTAGGGTTACTACGTTTTCACACTGCTCCAGAAGTAATAACATTAACCTTGCCTGAGAATCAAAATCAAAAGTCATTTATTCAAACTAGGCTGAGAGTCAGCATTTTTTGAACGTCAAAGTTACATAAGACAGTCTCCCCAAAACGCCCGCCATTCGACACTACCTAGTGCTTTAGCTGGGAAGAAGAAGTGGCGGAACAAACTCCCCAGCAGCACAGTTGTCTGTTAAGTTAGAAGAACTTGATTCTATACAATATTGTGTAAGTTATTAATATTATAAAACAAAACATACATTACTCGCCATATATCAGCTAGCACACGCCAATATACCAACAAAACATTGAAAACTAAACTCAAGCTGAAATAAATAATAAAACAAAATCGTAAACAGAACTTAAAACCTTAATAAAGCCTCCAGGCATAAAGGGCGTGCCCGCTTACATATACAACGATGCAAATGATACATATACACAATATACGAAATTAAAAGAAAATAAAAATAAATCAACAAAAGCAGTTAAATAAAAAATAAAACAATTATATGAACTACCCATATAAACTGTCAGTAGGAAGACTAATTCCGGATTGAAAGAACATAAACATTGTCTTGATTTGATCACAGCGACTAACTATTCTTATCGTTTAAGTAGTCGTTGATAGAATAGTATGCCTATGAACAAAGGTTGGATTTTACTTTAGCTTTAAACTCACTAGCAAAGCAGAGGGAAGCTTGTTATAAAAAGTAATACCAAGACCAAGAAAAGAATTATGAACCTTATGAAACCGGTGAAAGGGAGCACGTAGTTTATCCCTACTTCTAGTATTAATATTATGAATATCACTGTTTTTAGTGTACAAGTGTATATTTACTACTTTACTATTATTACTATTTTCATATTTCAGAGCAATTTAATGTCGAAGGTATGTTCCTTCGAAATAGAGATTCGCCGAACAAGTGCATATTATCGAAGCAGGGTGGGGAACCGATTACTTTACCAATTTTTTTTTGTTCGAATTTCACTTTACCGAAAACTATTGACCGACGTCTTTTTTGTCTTATGCATTATCTATACAAATAAATAAAATTGGAGTGTCTGTTTTTAATATTAAGATAACCACTTTTTACTAAGTGTATATGGATGTATACACGGTACATAAATATACCAAAACAACATTTTTTACAATTTCTGTCTATCTGTCTGTCTGTTCCGGCTAATCTTTGAAATGACTGGACCGATTTTGACAGGACTTTCACTGTCAGATAGCTGATGTAACAAGGAGTAACTTAGGCACTAACTAACTTACTTTTATTTTAGAAAGATTCTTTTATTTTAGAAAAAAATAACTGTCTTCGAAAACTACGGTGACATACGTCATAAACTACGCTGAAATACGTCTCAAAATTCGAAAAACCCTGGCTGAATCCTACGAAATAGATCAAAATAATGTACTACAGTATTGTACACCTTAAAAAGGCCTACAAAAATGTCACAATGGTATATGACTATCTCTTAGGGATAACCCACAATAACCATTTTTTATCTTTTACTTTTTACGAGAAATAAGGGCTTATTTACGAAGCGATTTTAAGCAATAGAGCATTAATCCTTATCCAATTAAGTCCCTTAAATACATTGTGCATTTAATATAAATCAATATGGCCCTTTACAGCATGTTATTTAAATGAATATCTTAGAAGATATTAGAGATTTAAAAAGCGGGCGCAGAGCAGCTGGTGGGTCGTACGTCCGTCCCGTCCATCCGTTGGCAGCGGCCGG
Organism: Aporophyla nigra; assembly: GCA_947507805.1. Taxonomy (NCBI): domain Eukaryota; kingdom Metazoa; phylum Arthropoda; class Insecta; order Lepidoptera; family Noctuidae; genus Aporophyla; species Aporophyla nigra. Next base: position 574,244 of record OX382291.1, on the reverse strand, counting down.
GTAGTACAGGATAAGTAGGATTGTAATTCATATTACTTTGGCTTCATAGTAATTGCGAATATCATGTGTGTTTATTATACTTAAAATAAACCGAATAGTATGATTCCAAGTAAGAGACCGCGAAATGGCTTAGATGTTTAGATTTTTGGATGTTTGTTTCTCAATGATGCAAAGACGGCCAAACGGATTTAGATCGAATTTGGCCCAAAGATATATTATATCATGGATACGTAACAGATAGGATACCTACTTTATCCCGGTAGTAGGTTCCCGGGTGATATTTTCCGACAACTATATGGGCCATGCCACTGGCAAAAGTATTATTCCTATAATTATTATGTTCAGTGTCTGGTAAATGATTGAGTGTCTGTATAGGTAAAATAGGAGCGTTAAGAAAAACCAGGAAGACTTATATTCAACTAAACCAAGCCCTATGTCGCAGTCTTCTTACTCTGAATACTATTACTTTTATTTTAAAAACACCAACACACATGATGTTCTCATAAACTATGAATCCTAAGTAATATGAATTATAATCCTACTACTACTAATATCATAAATATGAAAATATGTATGATTGGGTGTTTGTTTCTCAATCACGCAAAAATGGCTGAATGGATCTGGATCGAAAATAGCACACAGAGTCTATATTACCTATATAACCTGGAATAACACATTCTTATCGCGGTAGTACGTCCTCTTGCATTAATTTCCGACATCCTCGCGGGCGAAGCCACGGGCAAAAGCTAGTTTAAAATATTTTTAGATCATCGAAGTATCATGTTTCATAGGTATTATTTTACCGAACTATGTTTCGCCGATTTACAAAATAACTTTTTGCTATTGGCCGAAGCCTCTTTTGAACTTTTTTCATTAGCTAAATGATTTATTTGCCATACAACATTTTAGGGAATATTATTTGGTCACAAATATAGTTACGCAGAAAATGATACAGATGTAGCATTCAGTGCTTTTCAGGACTTATTATGTCTTTTCTATAATTTTTGCTTCCCAAAACTAAGAGTAAAAGTAATAAGTAATCAAAAGAAACAAAACTGGGTACGCAAAGGACTGAAAAAAAGTTGTAAAACCAAACGGTACCGACGCTACCAATATTATAGAAGTCAAAATATAGGCAATAAAAATAAACATTTGCAATATTCAAAAATTTTACAAAAATGCATATATACGTATCAAGAAAGAACACAAATATTAAATTTATTAAAAAAATGAAAATAAATGCAAAGCTATATGGAAAGTAATTAGGGACGAAACCATGAACAAAAACTTCAAGGACAGTATAGAAAATATTCATATTGATAACACAGTAATCACGGATTCTGTCGAAATAGCAACTGCCTTTAATAAGCACTACACTAATATGGCGTATACTTCTAGTACGGATATAAAAACAAGCCCTAAAAAAAATTAAGTATCTCATTCGATGTTCCTCAAACTTGTGTCTGAAAATGAAGTCAGAACAGAGATAATAATAGGTTAGGGAAAAAGTTTCTTCGCATTTTTTAAGAAAATTCAAAACATTTTTTAATACAGTTTATTTACATTTAACTAAAGTATGTAGGTACCATTTTGTTCGATAACTTTTTGCCATCTTGTAGGTAGGGACATGATCCCATTGCTATAGAAATTTTGGGACTTCTGGTCAAAATACCGCGACAAGTGGTTTTGGCAGTCCTCTCGTGATGTTAACCTGACACTGCCTAAAGAATTCTGAAGAGACCGAAACAGGTGGAAATCTGAAGGTGCAAGGTCAGGACTATACGGCGGATGCATTAACACCTCCCAGCCAAACTCTCTTAATTTTTGTTGGGTGGTCAAAGATGTGTGAGGTCTAGCGTTATCATGATGAAAAACCACACCCCTTCTGTTGATTAATTCCGGCCGCTTTCTCTCAACTTCTTGCTTTAATCTCATCAGTTGTTCGCAGTAGAGTTCAGAATCGATGATCCTGACTGGTGGTAACAGCTCATAATGAATAATGCCCTTCCAATCCCACCACATACACAGCATCACCTTGTTGCGAGTTAACCCGGGTTTCGCCACAGTCTGTGAAGCCTGACTGGCCTTTGACCACGACTCATACGTGATCCACTTTTCATCACCAGTTATCAGCTTCTTCAAAAATGGTTCGGTTTCATTACGTCGTAATAAAGAATCACAAATGAGTACACGGTTCATTAGGTTTCTTTCAGTGAGCTCGTGAGGTACCCAAATGTCGAGCTTTTTTGTGTACCCAGTTTTTTTCAAATGCGCCATATCTGTTTTGTGGTCAATTTCCAGTTCTTCAGCTACGTTGTAACTACTGGTATGCCGATCTTGCTCCACTTTTTCAAAAATGGCATCCATTTTATCCGTAATAGGGCGACCAGAGCGACGTGCATCTTTGACATCAAAATTTCCGGATTGAAAACGCTTAAACCAAATTTGTGCTACTCTCACAGACACTACACTAGGTCCATAAACATCGCAAATTTTTTTCGCGGCTTGCGTTGCATTTTTACCTTTTTTGTAGTAAAATTTTAAAATGTATCGAATTTCTTCATTAGATTCACTCATCTTGACGGTACGAAAAACAAATGAAAATCACACATTTTCCTAATTTGAATTTGGAATTATGTTCTTTAAAATTTAAACTTTCAATGATACCAAAACCAGCCAGATACAAATAGTATAGCCAAAGAGATTTTATTACAAGTTCATACATACTATAATGCGAAGAAACTTTTTCCCCAACCTATTAGACATTAAAAAACTCAAACTCTGAAGGATACGATGAAATTAATACGAAAATTATAAAAAACATGTACTAATAAGTTAAGTGAAATTATAACACATCTAATTAATTTATCGTTCTCGCTAGGTACTTTTCCTGATGCATTAAAAGTATCCATTGCTAAACCAATTTTTTTTAAAGGGGATAAATCAGACATTAATAATTATCGCCCATTAACATTGATATCTATATTGTTAAAGATATTTGAAAAGTTCATTACAAAAGACTGATCAAATTCTGTAATAAATTTAACACAATTAAGAAAGAACAGTTCGGCTTCCAAAAAAACAAATCCACAACATTAGCAATCTTCACTCTTATTAAACATATATTGACGAATATTAATGAAAACCATCCAACTACAGGTCTGTTCTTCGATTTATCTAAAGCCTTTGACCTAGTGTCTCATGGCCTATTACTACAGAAACTGGAAGCAATTGAAATAAGAGGCATAGTGCTTCAGTGGATATCGACATACCTAAATGACAGACGACAACGGGTTATTATAAAAGTGGATAGAAATAACGGCATGATACCACACTGTTCCGAACTCAAGTTTAACAGATTTGATGTCTCTCAAGGAAGTGTGTTAAGCCTAACTTTATTCCTTTTATACATAAATTCTATATTTAATACAACCAACCATAAATGTATTATGTTTGCTGATGACACTTCTATTATTGTGACCACTGATAAGATAAATGGTACGATTGTTAATCATGTGACAGATATTAATAACACTATTGAAAGTCTAATTGAATATCTAAATACAAATAATTTATCAATAAATCTTAAAAAATCATTTTACATACAATTGAATAAATCTAGTAATGCTAAATATAACGTTAAGACCCTACCTTTATAATCAATGATAGTTGGATTGTTTCCCCCGCACGCGGGGAGTGGCGGATTTATCTTCTTATAGTGGTCGGTCGACACGTCATCGATCGCACCAAACTTTAATGACTTATTTTACCAGTGGCCAAAAATGGAACGAAGGAATTATCACTGACCGAAATTAAAAAACGTTACTTAGCATGACCTTTCGCTACGCATTATTCTTGTCACCGTCGCACAACTGTTAAAATAAAAGTGTAAGATAAAGACGGCAATATATTTCAGAGAAATGTGCCAACTGACGTTAATTTATCTCGGTCTTTGAAATTTTTGCGCATAGTAAACTATGGAGTAGACAACTAATAAAAAATATTTAAAAACCTGAAAATTAAATTTTGTTTAATGGTATGCATAGGTAAAATTAACTGAAATCGAATAATGTTTTCTTATAGAATTTGAGTTCCTGATTAACGGAAAAATAAAGAAAACATTCCATCACGTAAGGTTTTGTAGAAATCTTCATAAATGCTAACATAGTACAAATATGATATGATAACAATAATTATTTTCGGAAGGGCTTGTGGCTAAGTTACAACAGCTGCACGGGTCGGTCGTTCAGGTTAAGCTACGCTTGCCGCGGTTACTCCGTGGATGGGTGACCATCTTCACAAACCAAGACCCTTCCGTGCCTCGGAAAGCACGTTAAGTCGTTGGTCCACCTGCCAGGGTCGCGAGATTAGTTCGAAAGAGGTACCGTGGCCCTGGCATATGGGCAACTGAAAGAACACGGGTGGGTTTTAGTCAGTAAAAGTCTGACATGCCCTACCGCTCCACCCAGAGCGGGTGACGCCATTGGATGATTTATCATCCAAAAAAAAAAGTCGTTGTTCCCGGCTGTCTTTCGTAGATCTTAGACAGTCGTTGAAATGTTTAATGTTAAATATGACAAAGAAGCTTCAGTGACAAGCGAATAAGGTATTACAAGGATTTATAACAGTCAGATCAGAGAACGTTGTGTTGGTTGTCCTAAGATATTATTATTACTTGTAATGCTACTCCATTCCTTCGTTGTGCTCTTGTTTTTTTATTTATAGTCTCATTAATTGACATATTATTGTTGACGTACATCAAACCTAAAAACTAATCATGTATTTTAATTTATTTCTAAAATAACGATTATTATAAGTTTTTGGCATAAAACATACGTTCTTCTCCAGAAAATAGGGTGTCAACTCAATATTACTTTACAAAGTGAGAAAAGATTGTTGCTGTAATGCTTTAGTGATGGTGGTGAATTCTTCTTACTGTTATCATCATCTTATTATTAGTATTGAATTCCTGCAAAATGACTTTATTAATTGCCCTGTGCCGGTACTCCTGACCTTGAAGGTACTGTTCAATTTTGGTTTATGGTTCTTCCCATTTTCATACATAATTTAGGTCGTCACTAAATAGTAATAGAAAAAGAATGTTATATTATTCACAGTCACAAAAATAGACACATAGGGGAAACGCACCGTATATCGGATAGTGGCCCAAATTCGGATAGTCGACTATCTTGAAATTTTCAATAAGTGACATCTAATTTTAATTACATATTCTTAATGGTAATCGTAAAACAGCGCCACTGCAGAAACTGACAGTTTAGAAGCAAAAATGGCGGAACAGTGAGCCGACGCAACGTTTCTCGTACGTGAAAAAATATTTTTTGTGTATAAAAGTGTTGTTTTGATTGAAGTAAGTACATTTTATTTTCACCATTGCTATGTTTCATCAGGGGTAGCAATTAATCTGTTCTTTAAATGCATTTTCTTTCAGAAAAAAGCAATTTTTTAAAAGTTGTTGTGGTTCTGATTCAGTCATGTTAAATCTCAATATCGGATACCTACGCGTGCTGAATATCGGATATCCGATATAACGAGACTCATTGTTACGTATTGTAAAATTTTGGTTGTCCATGTCATTACAATGTTTTATCTTTTTCTTTCAGTTTCACCATGTCTTCAAGTTTAAATAGAAAAACTTGGGATAGCAAATCCATGAAAATAAATAAAATAAATACCTTAGGACAACCAACACACCATTGTCTGATCCCAAACTAGGCAAAGTCTGTACTATGGCAACCAGACAACTGATAAATATACATATATATTTCTAAATCTATCTAATCTAATCTAACTAGCCTATATTGTCCCACTGCAGGGCAAAGGCCTTTCTTAATACATACATATTATAGATAAATTACACCAAGACACAGAAAGCTTCGAGATTATATAGTGTTCCTAAAAGCCCTTTAGAAGACTATGTTAAGAGTCCCAAGGACAGGAAGAAAATTTGGAATTATTCCGTTCAATAAAAATGTCTTCAGAGACGAGGATTTCGCCGTCGAGGACTCTCCGAGTGATATAAGCAATGCTTCTGAAGCTACGATTAATTATTCTGCAGTTTGTAGCCGACCATCGACTCAACAACTGAGCACGTCTGGATTGCCATAGTCCACTGGGTCAGTTACACCTTTACATTGCAAATTACCGGGTAGTTCGCAACGATAGGGACCGTTGCCACAAAGATGGCACTCTCATTTATTATAAGAAGTCCCTGTACTGCATACCTATGGACCCACCCCCTCTCTCCCGATTAGAAGTTTCGGCTTGTCGGTTAGGACTGACAGCTCACCAGCCGATCACTATCGTGTCGGCTTATATTCCCCCTCGTTCTGAGTCTGAGAACTCCCAACTCCTAAGTAGCGACCTCTCCAAACTGTTCGGCATGAGTGACTCCGTTATCATAGCGGGCGATCTCAATGCCAAACATCCAGCCTGGAATAGTACCAGGACCTCGACTAGAAGCAGACACCTCTTCAATCTTTGCTCCACCATGTTCTTTGACGTCATCCATCCCCGATGACTCCCACCCACTTCCCTTTCAACCCTGATCAAACAGCGAACGTACTCGATGTAGCACTTCTAAAGAACGTCAACCTAAGGTTGGATTCTATAGAAACCATACACGAGCTCGACTCTGATCACCGGCCAGTAGTCATGCACTTAGCCCCCCGGATAGGTACCCGCAACCCCTCTCAACCCCGCGCCACTAAAGTGATAACCGACTGGAAGAAAGTAAGCGAACGCTTACAATCTAACACGTCGACTCACTTAGATTCTATCCCCGATCAGTTCGACACTGTCGCCGACACAACGCCTGCGATCGACTCACTCACAGAGCACGTACAATCGATCGTGAACGATTGTTCACGGGAGGTTCCAGAGGCGGCTGACCGCCTCTGGAAACAGCCAGACGATATACGTGCTCTGATGACTGAGAAGAACGCAGCCGTGCGTGCTTACAGCAGCTTTCCCTGTGCCACGAACAAAGCTCACATGCGTAACTTACAGCGTGCTGTAACGTCACGTGTGTCCGAGCTGCGTAACGCTAACTGGGATAAGATGCTGGGCGATCTCGAGCCGACTCACCTAGCATTCTGGGAACTTCAAAGGAAACTCAAATCCTCTGAGATTTCCACAATGCCCCCCGTGACCCGCCCCGATGCGACCATTGCATTCAACGATATCGACAGGGCTGAATGCCTAGCCGATAGCCTCGAAGCCCAATGCACACCAAGTTCGCAGCCAGTAGACCAAGCGTTCGTCGATAAGGTGAACGCGGAAGTCGAACGCAAAGCCTCGCTCCCGCCCGTCGAAGACCCTGAGAATCCCTTGCCCCTCGTTACTCCAGACGAGGTGCACGAGATCATCAAGGGTCTGAGACCGAGAAAAGCCCCCGGAGCAGACGGCATCACCAGTAGAGTGATCAAGCTGTTCCCCGCGCACTTGATTATGCTCATGACCACCATCTTCAATGGTGCCCTGAGTAATAACATTTTCCCCCAAACGTGGAAGGAAGCCACCGTCATTGGCATCCCTAAGCCCGGCAAACCCAAAACCGAGCCCACGAGCTATCGCCCCATCAGTTTGCTCAAAGTCCTCGGCAAAGTCTATGAGAAACTTATTTATAAGCGACTCAGGGACTATGCCGAGACGAAGGGCCTCATTCCCAACGAGCAGTTCGGTTTTCGAACCCAACACTCGTGTGTCCACTAAGTGCACCGTATCGTCGAGCATATCAACGCTGGTTTTCAGCGTGGTATGTTCACGGGTGCAGTATTCTTCGACATAGCGAAAGCGTTCGACAAAGTCTGGCACAACGGCTTGTTATACAAGCTGTACCAACTCGGAGTGCCCGACCGTCTCGTGTTCATCTTACGAGACTTTCTCGCGAACCGCACTTTTCGCTACCGCATCGAAGGGGCACTATCCTCCCCTCATCCGATCCGTGCAGGAGTCCCTCAGGGCTCTGTATTAGCTCCCCTCATTTTCACGCTATTCACTAGCGACATCCCCAGAAGTAGAAAGGCAATGTTAGCTCTGTTCGCAGACGACACAGCCATCTACTTCTCGGGACGCAGTGACAAAGCGCTGATTCACTACCTCCAAACCGCAGTCGACGAGCTCGGCGAGTGGTTCAGGAAGTGGCGAATCGAAGTCAATCCCGATAAGAGTCAGGCTGTCTTCTACACCCAACCGCGTAAAAATCACCCCCCCCCCGACCCATCTCTATGTTCGGCAAGCAAATCCCTTGGGGAAAGCAAGCCAAATATTTAGGCGTCATCCTCGACGAACACCTCACCTTTTCTGAGCATAAAGCAGGCCCGCTCGCGGGCCACTTTCGCTCTCGGTAGGCTTCATTGCGTCCTAAACAAGCGCAGTAAACTGTCGCTTCAGTGCAAGAAGCGCATTTACCTCGCTTGTATTAGGCCCATCATGACATATGCAAGCGCCGTGTTTGCACATGCTAAACCCCGATCTATCCATAGGATGCAGACCCTCCAGAACCGTTTTCTCCGACAAGCCACAGGTGCGCCTTGGTATGTTAGGAATATCAATCTCCATGTAGATCTCAGGATCCCTACGATCCAGCAGTACATGAAACGCGCTTCGAAGCGTTTCTTCGATTAAGCAGTGACCCACCGCAACACTCTGGTTGTCGCGGCAGCTAGCTATATCCCCTCCCGCATTAGTCAAGTCCGCCGTCCGCGGCACATTCTCAGCGAACCCGATGATCCCACTACTCTCCTCCAGGAGAGTCGAAAAGAGACCAGTACAGTGAGAACAACACACAAACACAAATCGTACCGACCTCACCGCCGAGATCCGTCGTCGCGACCCCGACTTAATAGTCCCTCCCGACCCTTGCATGAGCCAGCCCGCGATGCTGCGCCTGTAGCTTTAAATTAGCCCCTAAATAATTTAACCCAGATCCAGCATGTCCCTTGCTGCCCTCCCCCAGTGATCGCCTAAGCCGAGGTGCGAACCCCCCTCGAGGTTACCCTTAGGACTTTTGCTTTAGTTTTAATTTTACTATGGCCCGGCTGGAGGTCTAAAAAGTTTTAACGTTTTAGAAATCGCCGGGCGAAAATCCGTGTAAGTTGTAATAATCTTATTTCAGATTATCAACGAGATGTTCATCAAAAAAAAAAAAAACAAACAACAACGAGTACATATCTTTCTGTACTTTCGACGGAAAAAGAATTATTGGTCGAATGAAGACGCATACCAACTTTTTATGACGATGATTTTAAATCATATTTGATAAAAGATAGGCGCGTAGATGTCATTTATAAACGAGTTTGTTTACTTTATTATTTTTGCTGTTACCCGTACTTAATTTACTTATTAAATATATCGATACCAGAAGTATCAATTAATGTAAGGGACAAAACACGGTTTTTCAGGAGAGCCAAAATACGATTTTATTTTTTGAAATCTGTCTATAACTTTTTACTGTCTGCTCCAATTTTAATTATGTCTAGAGGAAAGTTTCTTAGAATTTCTTCTTCTTTCATGCTATAAACGCAAGATTTAGGAATACCCAGCGGTTTAAAATATAGCATGTCCCTTACATTAAAAAAATATGTTTAGTTGTGCCTTACGTTACTAATATTTTATGTGTAAACCGCCAAGCATAGTAGTGTAAGCAGCAAAAGCAATGGAAAATTATACGTAATTCTATTGTAAAGGACTTTTACAGTGTTGCAATTTGATGTAACTATAGATTATCTACTAAAATTATGGTATTTTAACACCATGGAAATAGGTTCTTTTATGATTAATGTTAGTTTCAGCTCAGCTATCACAGATTTAAATGAAATTTAGTTATTCAAAAATAAAACGATTTATACATTTTTTTATTTTCGACTTTTATGTCTGCGTAATTATTATAAATTCAACACACTAATCAGTCTATAAAACTTTTTGTTAAATTTAAATAAATGTTCTAAAAGTAACAGTGATACACACCTAGTTATCAATGTAAAAATAGTTATGTATAATTGACTCCATGATCTCTTTTAATTAACAGTCCTACAAACTCTGTGCTTTTAATAATTATGTTTAATTAGCTTTATAATTATAATCACTAAACGAATAAAAAAATATGTTTTCTCAGACTTAATCAACAGTCTTATTTATTAAGTAATTGAATGAATGTACTGGAAACGAAAGACAGATGAAAAAATATGAATTTCCTGAAAGATGAATGAATAAAATAATATAAATGATATGAATATTAATAAGAAATTTATATTATTACAAGAATAAATAATTAGGAATGGGCAGACAGATTATGATGATAACTATTAGTAAATTAAACTATTTTAATGGTGAAATTTTATTTAAATCGACTGATTTGAGGTTTAAGGTAAGGGTGTAAATTATTTAACACTATGACTTACTTTATTTTTCAGAGAAAAAAAAATGTAAACGTCTGTTACGTCATTTTTTTTGTCATAAATCGTTTTACGCAGGCCAAAAATGTTTACTGTAAGGGATTTTTTTTTAACGATAGAATTTTTTCAATAATACCAATCGATAGAGCTGAAAATTCTGAATCCAATGACATATATAACTCATTTTCGCCAAAATGTCCCTTACGTTAATTGATACTTCTGGTATCGATATTTACATATACGAATCACATGAAGGGCCTTTTTCAACTATCACTCACTTGGAGAGGTGGCCGAAATCATTTATTAACATCATCAGGAAACCGCCATTTCAACCTTTTAAACCACCTAGTGAGTTTTTCTTCACTAACTTGAGCAATTACGAAAGTGTCTTTTTTTTAGAACTGCCTACCCGGTCGTAAAACCCTGTGCACGCCACTGTGCATGTCGGTGAGTAACGCGCACATAGCGTTCAAAATAATCACCTTCACAACCAACAAAAAGTCCACACCTAAAAATTTACTGTTCATTCACTCACGAAAGCACAGCGGAGTTTGTTTTTATTTGAATAAAAGCCAAATTAATCTTTTTAATCAACATGTCGTGGCTTGTGATTACGCGACCCAAGTTGCTTGTGTACACCAATGTTTTACATGTCCACACAAATAAATGCGAAATATCTGGCGATCTAGGAGGCCAAATACAAGGTCCGCCACGTCCTATTCATCGACCAGGATATTTACTGTCTAATAAGTCTCTGACTCGGCCAGCATAATGCGCCGGCGCATCTTATTGGAAGTACATAATGTAAAGATTATTACGTCCGCACTGCCACATTTCACTACAAGGACACGTAATGACGCGACTCACGCTGAACAAGGTGAACGACCGACTGACGGTTGTGCCTAATTAGGTCAAGTACAAGCACCCCCGGCGCCCTAACCCCGCTCCCCTCGCTAATTGTATTATCGCTTTCTTTTGCTTCCATAGATTTCGTAAAATTTAGGGCGTTCAATATTAATATTTTTATTTTTGTACGAAAATCTGATGAACTAAAATATGATGAATTTTTAAAAGTCATAGAAAAAACGTTGCTGAATATGATGTTAGTAACATAGTCCTGAGGGGTTGCCGGTGTTTTACAAATAACGCTGTATATAATAAGATACCAAGTAATCTCAAGATTTTAAATATGAGATTATTTAAAAATAAACTGCATGAATGGCTGTGTAGTCATTGTTTTAATAGTGTCAAAGAATTCTTAGATTATAAATGTTAAATATGCTTGTGTAAATTTGTACGATTATACCTAACTGTTAAGCAAAAATATGTATGCACTTGTTATTTTTTTTTTACCATCTTTTATCCATGTTTTTTAGCAAATATAATATTACTAGCTTTTGCCCGCGACTTCATTCGTGTCAAATTTTCGCTCCCCTTCCCGTCGCATCGAATTGCCTGCTAGTTTTCGTCCATTTTTCGTTTGCTGCCCCGCTCTTTTTGACCATAGCGTGATATTATATAGCGTTCCTCAATAAATGGGCTACCCAACACAAAAAGTTTCATCATTCTAGCTTTAAAAATGACAATACTTTCCTACAACTTTTCATCCTGAATCGGTTCAGTAGTTTTAGCAGGAAAGTGAGACAGACAGACAGGGTTACTTTTGCATTTATAAGATTATATATAATATATATATATATAATATAATATATATGTGGATTCATCAGGATGGTTTGAGCTACGATCAGCCATTAGGCGGGTTTATGTGGGTATCGTGCAAATAAATAACAATTACTTAGGCAAATAATCACTTTACACTTTAATTACTTCTACAATCAACTACTATTAAAATAAAATGGTTCAACAAAACGTAGGACAGTTCCGAAGCGTCTTCACTGCTCGATCACCAGGTTAAGAATGCCCCGACTTGGCGCGTTCTCTTCAACCTCGTAACCGACCGGAAACGCCCGACTCTGTCAAAGCGCGCCAACTCTAGTTCTGACAGTTGCCGCTAGGTGACGTGCCTTGTTTTGTTGCAAACTTCAATTGCCGGATGCGACATATATATATACAGGGTGTGGCGTAAGTAGTGGTCCACCGTTCAGGATTCGATGAACCAGATAATTAACTACAACAATTAAATTTTTTAAACATTTTTACCCAAGGGTTCCGAAAATATTTCATTTTTGTCTTTTATTTACGAAATTTCTGGGGAGAGGGGGAGGGGAGGGGGAGGGGGAGGCGGAGAGGGGGAGGGGGAGACGGGGAGAGGGGGGGGAGAGAGAGAGGGAGAGAGAAGGAGATAGGGAGAGAGAGAGAATATTTTTGTTGAGTGTATACAGGTTTTTTGTACATAATAAATAATTAAAAAATTATAACTATTATGAATCCTGGAAAGGAACTTCGTTCCATCCGGGTGTCCCTTGACACCTCTAAAGTTTTTTCATTGTGATTTCTGTTAATTACTGCTGAATACTAGAGATATCATGATAAATTATGATTTTTATGTAAATTCAGCTCTTTTGAAGAAAAAGTTGGTTCTTCTCTAATTTTAACCCCAATTTTTAACACACCATCAAGTTCAAGAGAAATTTTTGTAAAAAAAAAACGTACTACATCGTCAGTGCCCATGCATTTAATAATATGCCTACTAAATACCGATTTCAAAATGATATCACTATAACAGATCCAATAATTTAACAAAAAGATATTCAATTTTAATTGAAGAAAAGAAGATTTTCATTAAACTACTTTTTTAAACTTTATTGCGTTAATACTTACGATATTTACTTCTTAAATAGAATAGGCGACATAGAGTGCATAAACAAATCCGAGAGAGGCACACCGCTCCACAAAAGAACGGCCCTCCCCCGTCGGGATCTTAAATCCAAAACTTCTCACACTTGTTTTATATAATTCAATCGTGTGTGAACAAAATTACACAATAGGTTGCAAAAGATCCCCACCCGGACATACTGCGCCAAATAAAATGCAACGGAAAACACTTGTAAAATTATAATTTGTAAGTGATATGTAATCCTATTTTTTTTACTAACTAATGAAATAAAAAGTATTCTATTCTATTCTATTACGATATTTACTAAAAAATGCACTAAAGTGTCAGTGCCCGTTTGTTTAAAAAAAAAACTTATCTAGGCCTAACTTGTTACATTCGGTATTTGAAAAAAGAATTAAAAAAAAAACTAATCACTTTATTTATTATTAATCTTTGGGCCCCCATTCGCTGCTATACACGCTCTGCAACGTTCAAATTCAAATTCAAACTTTATTGTGGATCATAGGTAGGTGCATAACACAGGTCTTAAATAATAATTAAATTAACAGCGGCTACGTCCCGCCCTTAGGGCATACAATAATTTACATACAATTATAATTACAATTACATTATTATTATAAATTCAAAATGTCACATAAAAAATAAAAATAAAAAGATAAATGCAAAACGGAACGAATAAAGGTAAGTCATTGAACGCATCATGACTATCAAATGTCACTAATGTAATGTCACTATCTAGGCAATGGATTTTTAAAGTACCCGTACGACAAGTTTTTATTTTAAAATTCATTAATTTAGTTTTGTCAATGTTAATCATTAAATTATTCATTTTAATGATTAACATTCGTCGAATAAACGACCGTTTAGGTTGTCGGGCAAACCCGCTTTCGCTGATTTCTCTAGCTGCTGCCTGGATTCTAGTCCTCAATTGGTCAATACTTGTGATTTCTTTGCTATAGACTTTTTCTTTTAGGCAACCCCAATAAAAGAAATCTATGGGATTTAGATCTGGCGAGCGTGGTGGCCACAATATTGGACCTAAGCGCCCAATCCACCTATTTGGATACGCTGTATCAAGGTACTCTCGTACTCTAAGAGCATAGTGAGCGGGACAGCCATCGTTCTGCAGCCACATGTCTTCTTGGACTTCAGGAACGACACCTTCCAGAAGCAAGGGCAAGTCAATTCACAAAAAAAATTAAATATCTTTCTGCATTTAATGTTTCTGGCAGCTCGTGTGGACCGATTATCTGTCCGTTAATGATTCCAGTCCAAAGGTTTATTTTAAATTGATACTGTGATCTGTCTTGCCTTATGAGATGCGGGTTTTCTAGCTGCCAGTTATGCAAATTGTGTATATTTAAATATCCATCTTTTTTGCAGGATGACTCGTCGCTCCATAGTATTTTATTAAAAAACTGCGGGTCTTCTCTTATTTTGCGGAGCATTACTCTACAAAATGTTACTCTCAAGTGATAATCTCTTGGTAGCAATGACTGTACCCTTTGATAGTGGTATGGGTACAGTTCATGCCTTTTGAGTATTCGATGTACAGATCTAGTCGATATGCCAGTTCTGCAACTTAAGACTGTAGACTGTATCACTGTAGTTACCTACGTCATTGTCAAATTCGCTGTCTGTCAGTATTCTCACAGATTACTAAAGCTGGCGGCGCCTGCGCCAGATTGCAGTCGGGACGGAATGTTGCCACTCTTATTATTATTATTTTTTCTTTTGTTAAATAAATATAATTATTTCATCTAAGGATAATTTATGTACCAGTATTTATATAATGATTGTTGCTGCACCGGTCGACGTCATCACGTCAGCGCCGGCTGTCACTGAAAACCAGCGCTGGGACTCTGTCTGTGTATAGGGTCACAGCATCATGCTGAGTGATGGCCGTTTTGCGTGGATGTGACGCATGTTTTCCCACACTTTATTTTTATGTATACCTCTGATCTTTCTGTGCGTCATGTTTGCCGCAAATAAACGTATTTTCTTTCTTTCTTTCTTCTTTTTCTAACCGATGATGAAGGATCTTCTGTAACTAAATTCATTACCTCTTCATCGTTGTGTTGTCGCGGTCGTCCTTCACCTGCACCACCTACGCCTGTGCCGGGTATCCTCCGCTCGGCGTATGCGTTATGCACTCTTCCAAAAACTCGGTGGTCTGGATTTCTTCGATCGGGATATCTCACCCGATAAAGTCCAGCTGCTTCTCTACCGACACCTCTGCATTCGCCATAAATAAAATTCATGTCAGCATATTCGCGCGGTGTGTACTGAGGCATTTTTTAATTGTCACTGCACTGGACGTTTGTCCAAATCGTTGAGCACGCCACAGTCACCAGTACACGTAGCCAATATCGCAGAGATCACCAAAACAACAAGTCCAATCAGTAGGCAAATTAAACAATAATCATGTTAGTAAGCTTTAGAGCTTATAATGTAGAACAAAACAAAAGGAAAAATCTTAAAATTAAAATGTCTAAACATCAAAAACTAAAATTAAATAAAACAATTACAATAAGGAGTATTGGTGTGGTCAGTCGACTGAATGTGTGTATGTGTAAATAAAAATACGGAAGACACTACAGTTTTCTTTTCCTTGCACGTAGGACAATTGGAACGGATTAGTCCGGGCGCTTCGCACCCGAAACACGTGACCGCAGGCGCTAGTGGCTCTCCCTCATTCACTTTATCCTTGGATTCCTTGGTAGTCGTCTTCTGTCTGGCAAGTCGCTGACAGGCCTCTTTTAGATGGCCGTACTGTTTGCAATAATTGCAATGGGGCCGAGTCTTGTTATTATTAGTAGTACTCGGCGCGGTCGGCGACCGCGAATTCGGCACAGGTGCGGCAGAGGACGTCGTAGGTTTAACGTCAGCAGTAGCCCGTGGACGACTTTCATCGAGAATATCTTCGACGCGACGCGCTTGAGTCAGAAGTTCCGCAAAGGTTACGAGCGGAGCGCGGAACCTTCTCACGGATGCGTCGGTGCGGCAACCCATATGTCATATCTATCTGAACCACCTCCGTTATAGAGAAGGGTGGGAGCTGAGCGATTAACGCTCTGACATGACATACAAACAAATCCGTCGATTCGTCTGCTTTTTGTTCTCGCTCGAACATAAGTCTATAAATTGTGTGCGGTGGTAACCGTGGTCCAAACGTCTACTTCAGCGAATCAACAGCGGCTTGCCAGGTTACGGTGGTATCTTTTACGCCTTACCACCATATGGCAGCAGTACCCGTCTATAACATAGTGTAGCGAGACGGTTGAGAAAAAAAACACCAATTCACCACTTTTAAAAATTACTGTATAATTTTGAAAAATAAGAAAAACAATAATATATCAAAAGGTATTATGTTAGACTGCAGGTTAAAAAAACCTTTTTTTTTTAAAGGCGAGTAAAACTTAGTGGTTAAACGGGTATAAGCAAAATTATCTTCGAACAAGACCTATTCCTAAAACGATTGCAATCGATTCAAAATATAGGCCTATGCACGTAGATCAATATGATCCTTTTTGTAACGTACACTAAGTTAAACCGTAAAATACACGTTATAATTATTAGTATGCGAAGTTAGATAACAGAGTAGAAAATAATTATTAAATAATCTACTACAGTAAAATGAGAAAATAAGTAATGTAAAGAGGTCCCTTAAAACTAGCCGGATGTGACGCTCTGGAAGGATGCCGTTGGTGCCGATGTCTAGCGACGCCAATGGATCGGTGTCAGCGAGGTCACCAAAACTCTGCGACGGGCGTCGAATGTCCGCAACTATGTTACGACGACGTCGACTAGACACGTCGTAGACCTCACAATGAGCCGGTTCCCAGAAGCCCGTCGGGGAAAAGCCGAAATTCGGCTTGTATGGTCGTCGTCTAAAGACAAATAAACAGAACGATCAGACCAAGGTAACAAGCAGGATTTTCGATATAGCTAGCGGGAATCGCCGGTAGAACAGATTAGTATAATAAAGTAGAATAATAAAGGGAAAAGAACTGACGTAATACGTACCAGCTAAACGGGAGAGTTGCACACAGAACTTTCACTTTGAGCGGATAGCACTTAATACACGTAGGCTTATTTAAAATTTTAGGGCTCAATAATAGAAATTCTGGCGTGGAGTTTCCGAAAATAAAAATTCATCTGATTCGTTCGGATTCAATCGGCAGTCTGCCCGTTGACAAGAGAAAATTTTCGCCTTCAATTTTTACAGGTTCGAAATTTGAGGTAGAACAAAAATATAAAGGCCAGTGTTTCAAAAAAAGGTTGATTTAGAAACCAAAAACTTTCGTCCGCAGCGGATTTACGCTGCAGTACTGGGGTACTGCAGCGTAAATCCGCTGCGGACGCTGTTCCGCTGTTTTCCAGCAAAAAAACAAAAAGGTGTGTGGCAACCCTTAAAGGAAGTGACAACCATAATTATATCAGAGTGCCAAACCTACAAGACTGTCAAATGTATAAGTAGGAGACAACCCTACAGGGGAGGACTAGAATTAAATAAACTAACTTAAATAACCTAACTTAATAAACCTATAAATAATATGACTCAGCAAAGGAATTAAAAACTAACAACATCGCAGTGCAGCTGATACAGAATAAAATTGAAAGTCGACCTTCACTTAAACGTTATCAGTGCGAGCTCCAGATGTGTCCACTAAACCTAACAATAACAAAAGACATAAAATCTAGGAATTAATGAAAATAACGACCTAATTAAATCCTGGGAATCCCCTAAATATATACAAGAACAAAGAAAAATAAACGACTTGCAGTCAGACATAACGACATGCAGTAAGACAACGACATGCAGTCAGACAAAACGACATGCAGTCAGACAAAACGACATGCAGTAAGACAAAACAACATGCAGTCAGACAAAACGAAATGCAGTCAGACAAAACGACATGCAGTCAGACAAAACGACATGCAGTCAGACAAAACGAAATGCAGACAGACAAAACGACATGCAGTCAGACAAAACGACATGCAGTCAGAAAAAAAATGTCTTCAGTCAGAAAAAAATATGGATACTATGAAGAAAGGTTAAATAAATGTAATTAATCATTTAAGAATATCTTTTATATTTGCCGGTATGAGAGGAATCACAGTCTTGTAGGACATATGTAAGTCCTAGAGACGACCCTGATCACTCGGCATTTAATAAAACGAGGAGCAAGCTTTCCAGAAAAATATTCACTAGCTGAAGACTTTGAAAAACTACGCCTCCATACAATGTCACCAGTGTTAAGTGTAATTGCTGTCCGGTTTGTATTATAAGTTCGAGAATTTTGTAGGAAAGCAGAAGAGAGATTGTCTGCCACTTTCGCATAAATCTCAGCCAGGGAAGTCAGATTCTTCGCGTGTTGTTCCCGACTTTCAGCTAAATTAGTGCTTAGAGTCTGGTTACTAGCGCGAAATGAATCCATACAGACCTATCGCCAGAGAAACTAACGTGCCATTTCATTGGTGAGAATCTTTTTTGGGGGTAAGGCGGACAATCTTCAGATTTCATAGGAGATGGAAGACTAGAACCTGGAGTTGCCCTAGGTGGGATCGGTGGTGGTCTAGAAATAATCGGGCTTTGGCGAAGGGGTGTCTCACTAATAGAAGCTTCTTCTGCCATGTTTATAACGCAAAGGAAAAATCAGGAATAAATGTCAAGTCTGCTGAAACTAGCTGGAACGCGTTAGATACCAAGTAGTAAGATCAATAGGGAAATAGGACGACTAATAAACGACAAAAGTAACAGCTGGGCTCAGAATCTAAAAAAAAGAAAATAGACACTAGCAAACCAACATTAAAAAAACTTACCTTATTATCGCGACGCCTAAACATCCACACATCAAACACACACTACGGGAAACTAACTACAGCTACAGCAGCGGGTTAAATATGTATTTCTTTGGGGGAGAAATAAAAGAGATAGATATTGGGTATGGTTACAAAATTATTCTTTGAAATTATAATGCACAAACATCGCATTAAAACAAGGAAAATAAACTTCAGTAAGCAGTTCCGTAGTTCACACGCGTATGAGGTATATTCAACGAAGCATCCGAGACAAAATCCTTTCTAGTTCCACACCGGTTTCTGTCCGATTGTAAAATCTGAAACTCACAATAAAATTAAAATTTGCTCATATGGAGCAACCACACACAAGGTAACAAAAAAATTAAATTATTAGTAATGAACTTACCTTTAGTTCGGGCGCCATTTTGTAGCGAGACGGTTGAGAAAAAAACACCAATTCACCACTTTTAAAAATTACTGTATAATTTTGAAAAATAAGAAAAACAATAATATATAAAAAGGTATTATGTTAGACTGCAGGTTAAAAAAACCTTTTTTTTTTAAAGGCGAGTAAAACTTAGTGGTTAAACGGGTATAAGCAAAATTATCTTCGAACAAGACCTATTCCTAAAACGATTGCAATCGATTCAAAATATAGGCCTATGCACGTAGATCAATATGATCCTTTTTGTAACGTACACTAAGTTAAACCGTAAAATACACGTTATAATTATTAGTATGCGAAGTTAGATAACAGAGTAGAAAATAATTATTAAATAATCTACTACAGTAAAATGAGAAAATAAGTAATGTAAAGAGGTCCCTTAAAACTAGCCGGATGTGACGCTCTGGAAGGATGCCGTTGGTGCCGATGTCTAGCGACGCCAATGGATCGGTGTCAGCGAGGTCACCAAAACTCTGCGACGGGCGTCGAATGTCCGCAACTATGTTACGACGACGTCGACTAGACACGTCGTAGACCTCACAATGAGCCGGTTCCCAGAAGCCCGTCGGGGAAAAGCCGAAATTCGGCTTGTATGGTCGTCGTCTAAAGACAAATAAACAGAACGATCAGACCAAGGTAACAAGCAGGATTTTCGATATAGCTAGCGGGAATCGCCGGTAGAACAGATTAGAATAATAAAGGGAAAAGAACTGACGTAATACGTACCAGCTAAACGGGAGAGTTGCACACAGAACTTTCACTTTGAGCGGATAGCACTTAATACACGTAGGCTTATTTAAAATTTTAGGGCTCAATAATAGAAATTTTGGCGTGGAGGTTCCGAAAATAAAAATTCATCTGATTCGTTCGGATTCAATCGGCAGTCTGCCCGTTGACAAGAGAAAATTTTCGCCTTCAATTTTTACAGGTTCGAAATTTGAGGTAGAACAAAAATATAAAGGCCAGTGTTTCAAAAAAAGGTTGATTTAGAAACCAAAAACTTTCGTCCGCAGCGGATTTACGCTGCAATAGGTAACCCACGAAGCGCATTATTATCGTCGACTCGAACACATTCTTTGTACGTTTCTATGGCATTAATAAAAGCCAGGACGTTGCTTGACTTTTCACCGTCAAAGCGCGCCGTACATTTTGCAAAGTGGCCAGAAAAAGGTGGTACTGGTGTACTTACAGGATCGCTGCGACTTAACCTGTTTATCAGCAATAACTGTTGGTCGGTCGTCATCGTGACCGGAGCTGCTACAGCACCAGCAGCTGGCTGCGGATGCACCACAGTCGCCTCCGCGACGTAGGTGATGGCGCCGCGTGGAGCGGTATCCGGCGCGGGCGCTTGGGGCGACGCCACATCTATAGACGTAGCGCCAGCCGAAGCCGGGCTCGCGGCACGCGATCTCGTTAGTACCATCGTAAAATAGTCCACAATTCGCGATAAAAACCACTAATAATGTTAGCAATTACACGCTACAACAGTTACCAGTCACAAAAGTTCACAATACGTACGAAACCTAAATGAAAACGCACACTTAGGTACACTTTATTAGGTTTTACCGAAGCACTTTATCAACTGTTCACAGTTACGTACGTGGTAAAACAGTTTCACTTGTCACACACATGACAGTTCGCGATTTTTAGGTACGAAACCTACGCGATAGAACAGTTAATAGTCACACACAATAGTTCGCGATTTGAAGGTACGAAACTTAACGAAACCTACGCGATAAAACCGTCACAACATAATAAGTTCGTGTAGTAGTCACTAGAATGTTCTCGAACGTTTTTATAGTAACCTAGGTTCAGGTAGGTATTAACCTAGGTTCAGGTACGTATTACCCGGAACAAAACCTAGTTACTTTACGCGATCGACTGAAGCACCACACTCACTACAGGTCCAAAACCGTAAAATACCGTAAAAACAATATAATATCTAACGAACAATTAGTAAACAACGAAGAAAAAGCCCTCACTACACAATACAACAAACCAAATAACAACGAATTTAATAAAAATCATAACTTTCGAAATCACAGAACAACATTTTAACATCCTATACCAGAACATACAAAGCATCTATAACAAACAGCATCTAGTTGAAGCCTTCATCCATGAAAAAACAATATATAACGCTATATGTCTAAGTGAGACTTGGCTATCACCAGAAAAACTGAGTCATCTTCAGTTCAGCGGCTACAAAATGGCAGCATCCTACTGTCGCCGTACTGGAGGAGGCGGCGGCGTCTGTATCTTGTTATAAAATGATCTCGAATACAAAGAAATGAGTGATATTAGTAATATGTCTGTTGAGTATTGTATAGAGTTATGTGCAATAGAATTACCTAAGGAAAATGTACTTATAGTTACTATTTATTGGAACAGAAGAGAGGAGGAAGTATTTATTCACCAATTAAAAAAAATACTGTTTTATATTAATAATAAATATTTAAAATATAACGTAATAATAGGAGGAGATCTAAATATAAACGTCTGAGACAGTTGCTTAAAAACTAATCTGTTCTTAGACCTCATGTTGGAACATAAATTCATACAACACATCAAAGTGGGCCACACGTATCTTACAAACTACCTCAACATGTCTGGACTAAATCTTTACAAATTTTAATAATAGAAACACTAATGCTACCGTAGAAGAATTAGGTTTTTCCGACCACTGTGCTACCATTATTCACATGAAAATACTTAGCGAAAATAATAAAAAAGCTAACTGGATTACAAAAAAAACGATTGTACACTTTCCAAAATATAGAAAACTTCAAATCTGAATTAAAAAACAAAATTGGAACGAAATTATATTATCAAATAAAAATATAGATGAAAACTACTCTGCGTTTAATAATACATTAAATAAAATTTTAACAGAGTGTATTCCTTTTCAATAAATAAAAATAAAAACTAAATATAAAAAAAACTGGCTTACAAAAGGTATCAAATTATCCTGCAAAAACAAAAGACTACTCAAAATACCTACTTACCACTAAAACAAGCAACCCCATATTGTCAAAATATTACAAAAAATATGAAAAAACCCTAAAGCAATCTGTTAAAACAGCAAAAAAACTACAATTTATAAACAAAATAAAAAATTCAACTAATAAAGTTAAAACGATGTGGAGTATAACAAACGAAAGAACAAATAAATCAATAAAAAGCGACAAACTAACATAAAATTACATAAAAACAATAATTTGATAACTGAACCTAAACAAATATGTGAAGGCCGCAGGAATCCGCTGGATGCGGGAAGCACAAAACCGGTCGAAGTGGCGGAGCTTGGGGGAGGCCTATGTCCAGCAGTGGACGTCTTTCGGCTGAAATGATGATGATGATGAACAATTTTCCGCATAACTTCATTTGCCAAATTATGACTTCTGCAAAAAATCTCTTCACAAATAATTCTAACGCAAACATAATGTTTGGCAAGTGAATGTTTAAGCAATAACTTGTTTACCAACTAGTACTTTTACCAGTTTTCATGTAGTCAAATATTACAGCTGAAATAACACATTTTACGCAAAATAAAATAAGTAAAATTTAATAATTAACCTCATCTAACTAATTCGGTTCTTGATAGCCTGCTAAAAATAATCTCCTTTATTCCATTTTGTTTTGTCTGTACAATCTAGTCGTTTCTGGCACTCGCCTGCCGCTATCAGTTGCTTCGCTCGCCTCATAGTTTTAAGTCACTATAACCTAACCATTAAAAAAAAAAAAAACTACTCAACTAAAAACTAGTTCCATAAATAACCTTATATTTAGTAAACATAAATTTGACTTGCTTCAGACATATTCAAGCACATAAACTTACAAAAAGTATATAGTCCTCCAGACCGAATTTCGGCCACGGCGGCCAATCTCAACGGAGATTAGCCATCGGCGCGGGAGATATTATAGTGCTCAAGTGTATGCGCAGACACAGGAGCACTCACTCTTCCCTCACTCTCATAGTCCGATGGGACGGCAATCCGACACGACCGGAGAGAGATCAGGCGTAGGACCAACTGCTTAACGTGCTTTCCGAGGCACGGGGGTATCACACCGCCAACTTCCAAACTCCGGGCTGCTACTAAGAAATTCCTAATGGAAAAACCCAGTAACACTTTGCCCTACCCGGGAATCGAACCCAGGACCCCACGCTCAGCGGTCGCGCTTGCGACCACGAGACCAACGGGGCAGTCAAAAACAAAACAAAAAGTACGCAAATGATACCAAATTTAACAATGAAATGTTTATTAGCTTTCAGGTAGTTATTTTAGTAGCATTAGATTAAGGACCAAATGCGTTAATGATATTTTCCTTGGTAATATTCTGCCTTGTAAAAAAATTACCAAATGAAAATGTGCGTATTAAAATCATTCCAAATATAGCATTGGTATAAAAAAGGTTGCTAAAATTTGTTTGGGTAGTAAAATATTGTCAAAATATTTTCGGATAACAGCAGGATCCCGAAATACAGCCTTTACACCCACTCAGCTAACAACCAACCCAAATGTTGTGTGCATTGCACTGGATGGGCCGTGGGCCCGTGGCTAACAGTCAGTATCAAGTTATTACCATGTTGTGTAACTAATAGAAGATTGAAGATTGTCTCTATTTTCCTAAAACTATTGAAATACTTATTATTAATTTTGTAACTCAAACTTGACTCACATCATACATGTACGTCAAAATTGTAACACCAAGTTGTCTCTTTGGGGAATAAAAAAGTTGATAGATATCAGTTCTTCCGTGTTTGAGAGCTACGGTGCCACAGACAGATGTACAGATACAAAGACACGCAATTACAAAGTTCAAAATAATACCCCTCCTCTTACGTCGAGAACTGAAATGTAATGGGCAGAATTTTAAATATCTACTTACAATGGTCCTTTCTCGAATGTTTTGCGATGTTGTGTCACATACGCAAGGAACTTATACCCGACCCCTGGAATGCGCACAGGCTGTCAATGCGCGGTACGAGCGAGATAGCTTCGCGAGAGCCCTCTGTCCCTTTCATTAGGGTGACCAAGCTATATGATGTAGATAGATACTAATATAATAGGATATAATATATTAACCAATAATTTCATTTAAAAAAATAATTATTATTATGCTTTAAGGATGGATTAAAGTAAAACGCATTATGGAGAAATTATAAATATTCTTGGAAATTAGACCAGAAGTGATTTTTTTAAAAAGAATTTTAGAAATACCTACAGGAAATAATTCAAATCTGCAAATCGAACTGACAACAATTTAATACTAGGAATCGAATAACAAATTAACTAAACGAAAAAAATACACTCACAATAGAACTAACAAATTATGGCGCGAATACAGACACGATTTTAAAATGTAACCGACAGAGTGACGTCCTCACGATGTTGTTCCCACGATGGCTCCGAGTGAAAACGGTGCTAGTGGTGCAACGCCTTATATAGGTCTTCCCCCTCTTGATATCTTCCTATCTTCTACAATATTTATTTGGTAGATATTTACAGTCAGGTTCACACATTACTAAATAAAACAGTTTTATGCAATTTCTGTCTTAAAGTTGATT
Source organism: Aporophyla nigra (assembly GCA_947507805.1). Classification (NCBI taxonomy): domain Eukaryota; kingdom Metazoa; phylum Arthropoda; class Insecta; order Lepidoptera; family Noctuidae; genus Aporophyla; species Aporophyla nigra. Next base: position 549,213 of record OX382291.1, on the reverse strand, counting down.
TGTGACCTATAATTTTCAATGTTTGAGTTTTGCCGTGGCTCATTATACGGGCGGTAAGATAATGATATGCAATAATTTTAATAAACTAGTTGCATTTCGTGTGAATCTTATTAATTTACACAAAGTAATGCGCCTGCTTGGATTTGAACTCACGACCTACTACTCGTAAGTGGCGGCCGTTACCACTGGGCCATCACTGCTGAGTCTGAAATTATATTTTTTAAATTTATTTAAAGTATACGAAGTGACACACCTAAATCAGTGATTAACATGGGTAGTCGAAACTTTTTCGCCATTTCCCTAGAATGTTCCTCGGGAAATGTCAAATTTCATGATCACGTCTACTAAGTATTCGGTACATCATTCCTTGTAAGTTATATGCGTGGCTTGTACTACAGAACAGTCTCAACCCACATATTACTAAAATAAATGTTAAAATCAGCCTAGTATAAACATAAAATACCTATAACAGACATGCGTAATTTAATTATGCTTAAGTAGATGACTACCTCCTATTTATATAATGTATTGTGTAAATAATCTTATAATTTCGTTCATTATGGGCACCCTACTTCAAGAATTAGAAATAATCCTCCTAGCATCACTTTAGAAAGGGACACAGGGCTCTCGAAACGCTTTCTCTCTCGGACCGAAGTTCTCTTTGACCAAGTGATTGTCTGTAATAGAACTTAGAGTCATATTCATAAGGTTTATTTTTATAATGGTGTCAAATTGACAATGCACATTCCAGGGGTCGGGTATAAGTTCCTTGCACATACGTATTTCCAGTTATAGATGCTCAAAGATTTCAAATGTTCCGCAATGTTTTTCCACTATTTGAAGTGAAAACTTCTTTAGCAGCGTTGGTTGTGATTTGAAACTCAATGAAACGAAAAAGCGACAGCAAAAAGAGACAGACATAACTTCATAAGATTTAACGTGGGAGAAAATGAGATAGGAAATACATGACGTCATGACCATGGAAGAAAGAAATATGGATACGGCAAATATTGTCACATCTGAACTTCAAAAAATTAAAACACATTAAAAACGTTTTATGTACCTGTACATATTAGAATTTAATCAAAAATGTTTTATGTACTTGTACATATTATTATTGTTTCAAGTCTATTATCGTACCTATATATTATTTATGTAAATACGGAAAAAAAATGAAACCTAATAAGAAAAGAAAATTATAATTGCGATAGCACGACGAACAGTGATGCTGGTGACGGAGGCACCGGTAATGCCGGCCCAGGCAATGGCCAGTCATTTTCCATGAACCTGGAACAAAAGCAGTGTTGTAGTACCTGAATATTTAGAGATAAATGAAAATTAGAAAAGTCCGTTAGTTACTAACATTACCGGTGGCTGCAAAATCATGTCGAGTGGTGGTGGTGGTGCCCTTCCACCACCCCGCGTCCTCTGGCATGCGAGCTGGAAAAATACAACATTTCAGTTGCATTAACAGTAATATTACATACCTACATATGTGTCCCATATCCTCTTTTTTGAAGTCGGTTAAAAACAAATCACCTAAAAATTTTACCATTAAAATGTACGGAAGTCATATCCACACATTTCATCATCCGTATAAAACACAATGTCGATTTTAGTGTCACGTGACCTAAAATTCCCGGTTCAACTATCGAGTTCCTTCATCTTTTTAGGTTGCGTATTTTTCATTACAATGTTACGCAAATATCTTATAAATGCATAATAACAATAATGTATATAATGTATTGTAACACAGTAACCTAAGTAACGTCAATAGTTTGTTATCAATAGTAGAATTATTACTCGTAATACTGCGAAATCCGACGCCGGCCGCGGAAAAATGGCGGCAAAATGGATGACGATGTTTGTTAACTATTTACGTGCAAATCTTTGTCAAAAACACAATCCTGGCAATAAAAACTGTATTTTACTTACCTGTCCATCTTATGTTTCAACAAAAACATTTCACACACACAACTTTGCAATTAAAACTTAATTATAATCGTACGGATCACCACGCTCATCCAAATGTTTATGTCAAACTGCCAACCAGTGTTGCCAGGTCCAATCTGAAAAAATCAGTAGAAATGTACCCAAAAAATCAGGAGATTGAAAAAAAACCAGTAGATTTAAGTTTTGTCATAGAAAAAAGAAAAAAAAAAACATACATATCCGCATGTCATTTCTGTCATGATTTAATTCTGTTATCCCTCATATGGCTCTATGATTTCCATTTGAAGAGGCTCAATTCCTGTCAGGGTCGCGAGATTGTTCGAAAGAGACAACAACTGAAGGAACACGGGCAGGTTTTAGTCAGTAAAAGTCTATTTGAAGAGGCTCAATTCCTGTCAGGGTCGCGAGATTGTTCGAAAGAGACAACAACTGAAGGAACACGGGCAGGTTTTAGTCAGTAAAAGTCTGACACGACCTCCCGCTCAGCCCAGAGCGCGAGAAGTCATTTGATGATTTCCCATTAAAAAAAAAAAGGCTTATTTCATTCCATTAAAAGTATTCTTTTATTTACGTCATTAACTATATGTAGGCTTTTCATGATGATCTACAAGAAAAGCAAAGAAGGTGGGCTGTTAGGTTGTGTGCAAAATATGGAGCTAGTCCTTTGTGGTTGAATTAAGTGGCTACTATTTTCTTTATTTATTCTGTGAACTTTATATCATTTGTTTGATTGCACAAAACCACTTACAGATAACCACTGCATTCAACCACACTGGCTTGGATAATTAATCTATAATCAAAATTTAATTTATTAATTTTAAATCAAAATTTAATCAAATTTAATTGAGGAGTAAACTCATAAAATCTAGTAGATTCTCTTGCAAAAACAGTAGAACAGTAGATATAGCCTGAAACCAGTATATCTCCTGTGAAAACAGGAGACCTGGGAACACTGCTGTCAACCTTCGTTGGCGCGTTCCAGGGCTGAGATAAGCGATTATATTGCATTGTCCGTCTATTGTGTACTCACTCGTCCATGCATAACCACCATAAATGCAGATTATTATGCAAAATTTTGTAAAAATGAAAGTTCGCCGCTAATCGATGTGCTTCATCGATTAGCGGCAAAAATTTTGAAGGTTTCACTTCTACCACGTGTGAATTGCACACATGCCATTTTTTAGGGTTCCGTTGCCAAATGGCAAAAAACGGAACCCTTATAGATTCGTCATGTCTGTCTGTCTGTCTGTCTGTCCGAGTATGTCACAGCCATTTTTTTTCCGAAACTATAAGAGCTATGCTGTTGGAAACTTGGTAAGTACATGTATTCTGTAAACCGCATTAAGATTTTCACACAAAAATAGAAAAAAATAACAATAATTTAGGGTTCCCCATACATAGAACATACGTGTGGGGTATCTATGGATAGGTCTTCAAAAATGATATTGAGGTTTCTAATATCATTTTTTTCTAAACTGAATAGTTTGCGCGAGAGACACTTCCAAAGTGGAAAAAAGTGTGTGTCCCCCCCGTAACTTCTAAAATAAGGGAATGATAAAACTAAAAAAAATATATGATGTACATTACCATGTAAACTTCCACCGAAATAAGGTTTAAACGAGATCTAGCTAGTAGTTTTTTTTTAATACGGCATAAATCGTAAACCACAATTTACCTTTAATTCAGTCAACTCAAATATAAAAATTAAAATAAAAAAATTATAAACATAAACCTTATGCATAAACCGTGAATACCTGCAGGTTTGTACGGAACCCTCGGTGCGCGAGTCCGACTCGAACTTGGCCAGTTTTTTTTTTTTGTTACGTCATATTGATAAGCATTTTTAAGTCAATTAAGGTTGTAAGCTAAAAGCGGTTGTTGCTACATTTAAATTATCGGCCGGCACTCAAATAACGCCATTTTTTTATTTTCAAATCGTGAGTTAGATTTTCACTAAACTTAGGTTATGCATATTTCACGCAGTTATTGAGGAGAAGGTATCAAATACCTTCTAATATTATGAAATATTTTGTTTTCGAGTAACAGACAATGAATCAAAATTGCTTGGCTGTTTTGATCACAACTAACAAATCTATACTTAATATTATAAAGCTGAAGAGTTTGTTTGTTTGGTTGAACGCGGTAATCTCAGGATCTACTTATTCGGATTGAAAACATCCTTTTGTGTTGGGTAGCTTATTTATTGAGGAAGGCTATAGGGTATAAAACATCACGCTACAATCAAACGGAGCGGAGCAGCAACGAAACATTTACGAAAACTGGCAGGCAATTCGATGCGACGGGAAAGGTCAGAGGAGCAAAAATTTGACGCGGACGAAGTCGCGGGCAGAAGCTAGTATTAATATAAATCGAAATTTTAAGTATTTGTTGTTTAAATACAGTACCTACATAGAGTATGATATAGGTACAATAATTAGACATTTCTAACTACTTACTTTAGTTATTGTGATAGACCTCATAACAAAATCCTTTATTAAGGATAAAAGATTATTTAAAAAAACTAAACTGCCGAAAAAACTGAAAAAAAAAATAACAAACCTTTCAGTCATTTTGAGTCGGTACTTTGAGTGATCTTTGTTCATTGATTGTTTGGCGCCGACCTAAAATGACTGAAACGTTTATTATTTTTTGCTTTTCAGTTTTTTTGGCGGTTTAATTTTTTGTTACGAAGTTTTTATTTTATAATTTTTTGTGGCTATAATCTACTAATTACTACATGGTCGCAAAATCGGACTATTCTGTAAGAAGTTAAACATTACAATCAATGAGTGAACACACGGAATTTTCTTTCCAAATTTACATGGGACCACTTTCAGGATATATGTACCCATTTCAATAAAAAAATAATTATCAAAATCGGTGTAAAAATTTATGCGTGGTCATACATAAAAAAAAATATATACGCGTCGAATTGAAAACCTCCTCCGTTTTTTTCGTTGGTTAAAAATATGCTATACTTACTCTACAAAAAACCGGCTAATTGCGAGTCGGACTCGAGCACGAAGGGTTCCGTACAATTATTTGTAAAAACGGCAAAAAAACACGTTTGTTGTATGGAAGCCTCTTAAATATTTTTTTAATTTTTTTAGTATTTGTTGTTATAGCGGCAACAAAAAAACATCATCTGTGAAAATATCAACAATCTAACTATCAAGGTTCATGAGATACAGCCTGGTGACGGACGGACGGACGGATGGACAGTGAAGTCTTAGTAATAGGGTCCCGTCTTACCCTTGGGTACGAAACCCTAAAATTCAATGTCATGATTTTGTTTATAGCTCATCTGTCTAAACGAAATCATTAAATTGGACTTTTAAGGAAATATTTGTTTTTGGATCAACCCAATTTATCAATACAGATCTATAATTCAATTGGTTTAAAAACCAGAATCATCTGTGACTTTGACAGCGGCGACAGGAACCCTAAAAAAAGTTGAACTTACTTGTAACGTGTTTCTGTCGACAGTTCATTCAATATTGCGGCCAAGATGTATCGGTGCGGATTCTCATTGCTTGTATGTACCCCTTCCTGGTCGCCATGTGCTTGGTCAAGGACCTGAAGTTGCTGGCGCCTTTATCGACGTTCTCCAACGTCTGCAACATGCTCGGACTGGCGCTGGTGTTTTATTATTTGATACACGATGACTTGGAAGTTGATGAATCCCAATATAAGTTGAAGTCATTGATGGACATTCCAGTGTTTATCGGCATCACCCTGTACGCGATGGAAGCTGTCGGAGTGGTAAGCGAGTAGTATGTGCGAGTGAGAGCAAGTGAGTGCGTGGCGCGACTGACGTCACTCTTGTGTGCGCAGATCCTGGCGCTGGAGTACAACATGGAGAACCCCAAGGAGTTCAAGGGGTGGTGCGGACTCTTCAGCAAAGGAATGATTGTAATAGTTATTCTGTACACCACGCTCGGCATCTTCGGCTATCTCAAGTACGGAATGGAATGTCAGGCGTCTATTACGCTAAACCTGCCGCAGGAAGACAAGTAAGTTTCCATTTATTTAGGTACCTATTCATACATACTAAACGATGCAGGTTCATTCAAATCAAAATCAAATCATTTCTTTATTTGTATAGAATGCATGTGTTACAATAGTGGTGTTACTTCGGATATATTCCCAGTACATTCTGCCTGTTGGCATACAAAAATATAGTGCTTAAATTACAGCTAATTTAGAAACTAGGTACTTATATTTAAAATGAGATCATGGATCAGCTAAGTCTGAAATTATTTAAATAATAATGAGATATAGTGAAGCAACTATTACAATTCATCATTTATAAAATCGGTAACAGAGTAATAACATTTATCTGTCAGCGACGACGTCAGGAGTTTCTTGAATTTTATAAAAGATGCTGCTCATTTTTAACGAATATAGATACGTCGAGAATGTATATAATAGGGAAAGTATCTTGAGTTTCTTGAAAAAAGGAAGGAATTCATTGATGTCTTCATAGTATAGATACGCACCGGATCTTCAACGCTCTGTTTAGCGTGGAGAGTTCGAAATCGAACAGAAAAATACGCTGATCGATTGTCGACCTGCTGATTATTGATCTATTGGATTCATTAATAATTTAAAACACACAATGTTTTTTAATAGGAACAATTCCATCCTACATGACTGTTGCCTTACTTTAACCGTTTAGACAGCGCACGCAACGGAAGCTCTCAAAGGGAATCAATTTTCCCCGTTTTAGTAACATTTTCATTGTTGCTCTGCTCCTGTTCATTGCAGCGCAATGTTCTATATCTAAAAGCCTTTCTTAATAAATGGACTACCCAACACTAAAAGAATTTTACAATTGGAACTAGTAGTTTCTGAGATTTGCGCGTTCGACGAAATAAACAAACCAACTCTTCAGCTTTATAATATTCATCATTTCAGCCGTAAGACGTCCACTGCTGGACTTAGGCCTCCCCCAATTTGGGTGGCTTTGCCATAATCGCCACGCTTGGCAGGCGGGTTGGCGATTGTAGCAAGCTGGTAAAATGTATAGAGAACGCTGCTGCCCATTCTCTAGTAAGTCCCTTAGTCGCCTTCTACGACACCCACGGGAAGAAATGGGGTGGTGTTATTCTTTACGGCCGGCACCACACGGCACAAACTTTATAATATTAGTATAGATTAATTATTTATTAATCTAGTCATACTGTTATTAAAACGGGAGTCAGGTGTTGTAGGAGAGGGTGACGGTGTTCCCTTGACGAAAGAGTGAAATTAAACCAGTCAGAATGTCGCAATCATTGCTTATATTTGGTACACAGAAATAACACAGAAAATTACACAGAAATCACACATAAAATGGTCATGAGAAATAGTCAGTAGATACACAGCACACAATATAAAATACAATCAGAATAAGCAGTACACACAATTAAATCCTGGCTACACATTACTGAAGACTGGCTAACAAGTTATAGGGTAAATCGCGACTAAGCAGTGGACAACGGAGCCCCTTACTTCACAAACACGACGTGGTAACTTGTTGACGCATGCGAAATTGTAAGAAGACTAAACTAAAAATAGACACTCGGCCCTTATATAGGTTTTACCGCATAGTGCAAGTGTCCTACGCACTACCTTACTTCCCGGGCGCTCCGCCAATTATAAACGATAATAATGAACTTTCCCAAAGGAGCAGGTTTCGACCTGTTGAGAATTCGGAAACACGTGTAAGGAAGTTCAAGGCTCCTAATTTCTTATTGGACTAACAAATAGACGTCGTCCTATTGGAGCATACACTCTTGCACCATGATTACTGAACTACAAGTTTAATATTTAGGCATATAGATAACTAATTACAATTAATGTAACCAAAGGCTAATTAGTGTTAAACAAACAATGACACAGGCATTACAGACTAATTAGATTCCAACAGGTTGTTCCTACAAGTAATATAAGCTAAATAGCATCCAACAGGCTAAGACATAAGTAATACACTGTTATTACGAACATGCTACGGTATTTAAGTCAGTATTTTCTTAGATATCTACTACTGGTTACGAAAGAACATTTAGGTATTTATTTAGATATTTTACATGGGCTATAACTTAGTTACCTATTACATTAGAATAGAAATATTGGTGTCAATGGATAGCTAGTTTCATTGGGCTTCGCCCACAATAACAAAGACAGATTAATATTAAATATAGCTCGTTTTATTGGGCTTCGCCTACACATACGTTTTCCTTTCTCTTCCTTTTTCCTCATTAGGTAATAGGTATGTTTTCAAATTTTAAATTGAAATGATCTTTACAGCAGTATAAAGTACTTTTAGTAAAGGGGACGTGGGGCGTCACTCCTCATTACAGTGCACCATTTCTTTTTATTTTTCGGGTCTTTTGGGACACAAAATAACAAATTGTCCGGTGTAGCAACACTTGTATTTTCGCATCGTGGCACAATACAATATTTTAAGACGATATTATCCGTTTAAATGTATTGCGATTCACCTAACTAAGAGGCAGAAAGAACGCGCGCAGCTGTGCCACGGACGCGAACGTAGCTGATGACGTCATCAACGAATTGTGCATATTAGCTCTGCGAGCGTTTTTGAAAATGCAAAACTAAAACCGCTCTAACTTCGTCATTTTTGGTCCAATTTTAATAATTCTTTCACTGAAGTAATTGGTTTAGATGTAACTGTAATTCTACATATTTAACTAAAATCGTCGCTGATCATTGCAGAATCTCGTAGATTAATATATTGCCACTTGGATAAGTTAAGCGATCGAGAGAGCTAGCGCTTTTTCATCATGCGTAGCATGACCACCGTAGAAAGAGGTTTTGTCGACGAAAGAATAGACAAACTGACGTTTCGTACGAAGATATTACGACGGCAACAAACTGGAGAGAACCAACTGCACTTTTTATGAAAATTACTCTTCGACATAATTTGACTCGGAATCTTTGTTTTATTCCTATCTGTATTTTTTTGTATAATTCTAGCGATGAGGGCTATACAACGTGTAACATAATTAACGCAAGACTTCATATACCCCAATTAGACTATTGAGTTAAAAGCATAATACAATAACCAATGATATTATATACAAAAATATATAATATCACCAATTGGTGTCATTTCGTTTAGTCGGCTAATAGCAGCGAGCGAAGCAAAGCGTGCCCATGGTGTAAAGTATTATATCTAAAATGCCAAATTGTGTTGTAAGAAAATGTAAAAACTATGGTTCCAAAATAAGTAAAAGTGAAGGAATTTCATACCATAGGTAAGTATAGTAAAATAATGAATATTTACGATTATATTTCACATTTAGAAATAAATTTCGATTTATTAACGTGGTGGTTGGAAAAGGATAGAGAATATGATAGCAACTGGAGCGCGACAAGGTCAAATAGCATGTGTCATAGATTAAATTAACCAGAAGCGAACTCGTAGGCACAATTAATATCATTCGTTTGCCGCTTGAATGTGCAACGTGAGTTTTGTTGTTAGTTAGTGAGCGTCTTTCTAACAATAATATTATGATGATCATAATAAGTTGTAGCTTTCAACGTTTCATAATTGAGAATTTGATTAGTGATAGCGGGTTATTAGATGTTTTATTAGTAAAATTAAAATGTATGTATATCAAATATTTATTTTCTCATTATCTTTTATTATTTGTCCGATTTCCGAGTGATAATTGATACAAAAAGTAAATGGGTCAGCATAGTTCAGGCGGAAAGAAGTCAACATGACTGGATCCCTACAAAAAGAAGTATAATATCATGTACTCACTGAGTAGGTACATACATTATCGAAAATTCTGTCTGCAGACCAAAATTGTTTAGAATTTGTGAGTAAATAGATAACAATTGTGTTTGTTGTTTTATTTAATAAATCATTATCAGTGTAATATTCCCAGTTAAAATCAATGTCTCTTCTGTGGCAAATCCGCATACTCTATGATTCACTATTGTACTTCAAGCGCAACACACTTAGAGATTGCAATCCGGAAAAACGGTTCCGGTAATCCGGCGGATCCGGCATCATTAAACGGTTACCGGATCCGGTACCAATATACCGGATCCGGCGACCAGATCCGGTGCTAGCAATTTTTAGCAAAATAATAGAGCTGTTGCATTAGTAGGTACTTTACTCCGTTGCGCGTGGTGATCATGTGTGCGAGTCGTTCGACGCCGAATCGCCTCACCTCACTACGCTGCGCGAGTACCGACCGCCTGTTACGTATCTGCTTAATCCTGTTTGAATGAAAAGATAAAGGCAGATCTATTACAATTTATTAGAGGAATATTAATAGGAGATGGGAATTACAGCTAAGTATAAAGTCCATGCCTGGCACGCACTCTAGTTCGCTTCATGGTTCCGTGGTTCAGCACTGAGGGACGGGAGCAGGCGACAGAGCGGCAGGTCGACATCAGGGTTTCTTCGAGGGCTTCGTGTAGATCTTAGGATCCGCCAGGCGAGCTCCTTAGCAGACCTCGGGGCCCATTAAGTTAGGCACGCAGTTGACCTCCGATGATCGGGAGTAGAAGTCCCAGATGGATTTTTAGTTGGATCCCCTGGGTTTGACGTTTTTCAAATCGGCTCCAAGAGTAGACTGGCTTCAAGAGTAGGCCGGGTTCAAGAGTAGGCTGGGGTCAAGAGTAGACCGTCTCCAGCGGTTCGAACGCCTTTTATATCGAAGTCGTCTTCCTTTTCCAAACATTTTTCCAAATATTAGTTTTCTTCTTGTGGCCATCATCTCATCTGACAAGTGTAGTCGGCCAGGACATCCATGAGTGCGTATAGCTGGCCACATGTGTGCGTAAAGAATTTTATAAATATAATTTTAAGTTATTTCATAAACAATTGTAATAATTAATAAAATCAATAGCTAGCTATTGATAAAAATAATTTAAATTATATAAACCAAAAAGTAGCCATTCATAGACTAAGCAGAAAAATAACTGACAGTTGACAATTTGGCATGTCACAACATGAAAATTGAGTTAATATTTTATTTCGGCTATTTTTAAGTTAATAAATCGTATTTAGATCGATTTGCTGAGTGTAGATATATAAACAAATAAAAAGGAAGGTAATAGTGTAAACATAGAAACAAATAAAAAGGATGATAAAAAAGATATTAGGGATGATGAATTAAAGTGTAAGTGTAGCACGAATACTATACAGGTGTGCAAAGTTTGAATGAAATCTGGTCGTTTAAAGTGGGTCAAAATCGCGCTATAAGGAGTCGGTTACAAACAAAATACAAACATACAAGTAAAGCTAATATAAAGCGTGTAAAATGTTTGAGTGTGGGGAAATGGTCAATATTTCATGCAGCAAAATTAATTAAAAACAGATTTAATTTACCTTTGAATCTACTTATCAAATTAAACATAATCGGAAGTTAACAATCTTCCTCGTAGCATTGTATTTTAAGATTCAAAATAATTATTGAGATAGGTCTAACGACAGCGGACGTAACGTCAACAAAAAAGGTGAGATCACTCAACACGCCAACACGCAAAACTTTGTCAGCGGGATTTTTAAAACATGCATGCGCGGGCCATTTAAAATTCATCATTCATTATTTTTATACCTGAGATGGATCAGTTAAACTTCATCATTAACAGTACCATGCCTATCATAAACTTCCAAGAGGTAACAGACTCAGGCGAGATGAAATAGGCCTTAAAAAGGCTACACAAACGCATTGATGACATGGAAAACAGCCAAGTGGAAGTAGGAGAAACATTATCCACTCATGACATCCATCAGTATGCAGTAAGCTACATCCTGGTCGGCACCCTGGCGCTGGCGGCGGGAGCGCTGCTGTACAGATGGCTGAGGCTGCGAGCAAGCCACGCCCACATCACGTCGGACATGGAACTTCAACCAACCAGAAGTGTTAGTGATGTGAACGTTAATAGTGTTAGAGTTAGTGCGCGGCAAAACATTAGTGAACGTCATTCTAGTGCGGTACGACACATATTTATGGTGAATTAAACAATACAATGGTGAATAGGGCGTGTCCTCACGTGCCTAGGAATCCTTTCGGAACAATAAGCTCTTAATTTTATTTTAAATCATTTGTACTTTTGTTCTACTAACATCTTAATCTTAAGTTGGCTTGTTTTCACCTTGTAAACATTATGATTATGATCATTCCATTACTTTACTAACAAAACATTGTTTCATCTCAGCATCCGTATCGTTCGTGGCTCGGAATATGTTCGGTGCTTTCACCGAACACCTTAGTTAGCAATATCGGCGCGACGCGTTGACCTAATTTTATTAGTTATTACTAATCATTTATATTAGATTCAGTACACTTTCGTCTACCGCGTTAGCCGGGTGTATTTAAACATTTTATTAACATTTTAACATTAAGAACAGTTTTGAGCGGAGTCAATAATATAGTATTCAACATAACATTTGTTGCTCCTCAAAAACACCGACACCTTGCTACCTACCCCAACATATTTGTCTATCTCGACTATGACTATTTGCCAGAATGTGGGCCGCGGGCCTGCGCTTGAGCAGCCTTGTTCTAGACATATATTTCCACCTCCAGTCTCAATTCCACGTCATCACTCCGCTTCGACCGCAGGGCATTCCGTCACATTGTGAGAGATGGTTTCTAGCGCATCCGGCTTACCATGATCCATCATAAAGTAGCGTTTATTGCGACGCAATAATTTTCCATTCCAGGATGGGCTCCCCTTATACATGAAGTGACGCAGGTATTCTATCTATTTGGGAAGTAAATCATCAAATTCAGAAAACCATTCAAAAATCGACAGTCTGAATGTAGTCTCATATTATTGAAAATTGTTTGTTCAATAAGAAATTACAAATTTTACGAAATCTTTCACAGAGTAGGCAGCTCGTCCATTGGTTACCACCTGTGTACCCGCTTTTACAACAAACTTCCATTGACATTCTAAATTTACGACTATATAAACACTGTATTAAAACTAAACATCAAAATTCGATGATTCTCGCCACACACCACGTCAGTTGTTCCCACGGGGCGGAAAGTGAATTGCGTCATGTCGCTTACCTAAGCTAAATGGGTCGTGGGGCTTTCGAGACTGGGACCGCGGTTCCAGATTCCATATTAATAATAAATATTTTTAGTAGTATTTTGGGACCACAAGTAAAATGAACAAAGTTATGTCTTGAAAAAGTACAGTCAACCAAAAAAATTTAAGTTATACCAATAAAGTAATTTTTATAAAACGATATAAGTAATATTTATTTTATTTATGTATTATAAGCATGAAAGTATAACTACAAGATAAGATGTATGAGGTGTGTGAGATGGCGAAGGATAAGAGGATAGATGTGCTATGTGTGAATGAGATGAAAGAAAGGGACTGGTACAGTAGTAAGGGATTTAGGGATGCATATAGATTAAATGAGAACATTATTATGCTGGGAGACTTAGCTGGTTGGATTGGCATAATGAAGAACGGGTACGGAAAAGTATTAGTTGAGGTGCATTAGGGGATGATATAGTGAATGCGAATGGGACGAGTTTACTAGAGAGATACACACATCAAAAAAAGTTTGTGATCATTAGCATTAAGCTGATATAATTTTTTTAATTGAACTTTATCAAGAAAAATTCAATCCAATCATCCAATTAACTAAAAAGGTGCTACATTATTTCGAAAACCAACCCAAAACTAGCATTCGCCAGAGCGCTAGGCATTTTCAAGTCCATCACAGAACCATCCATAGGATAATTACGCGGGAAAAGTGGCACCCATTCAAATTTAGAAAAGTACATACACTATTAACGCGTGATAAACAAATTAGATTGAAATACTGTCAGTGGTTACTAAATAAAATTGAAGAGGACAGTGATTTTCTTTATCAAATTTGTTGGACTGACGAAAGCACGTTCACCAGAAACGGCATGTGGAACCAACACAATGTGCACCATTGGGCACCCAAAAACCAAAATCCCCGAGTTTGGCGGGAGTCAGCTCATCAGTACAGATTTTCGGTGAATGTTTGGGCAGCTATTCACGGTGATGACATCATCGGACCCGTATTCATTGATGTCAATTTGACCGGAGAAAGGTTTGTTAACCTATTAAATGATAGGATGTCAGAATTCACCAACAATCTTAACGTCCACCGATACCAAAGAATGTGGTACCAATTAGATGGCGCGCCGGCACATTCTGTAGCAACAGCCAGGCAGTGGCTAAATGACACGTTTGGTGCACAATGGATTGGGAGATTCGGACCTTGTAGGTGGCCAGCAAGATCGCCAGACCTCACGCCACTCGACTTTTTTTTGTTGGGTTGCATCAAAGATGATTTGTACGCGGAGCACGTAGACTCGGTGGAACAATTACGCCTTCGAATAACAAACCCGTTTGAGAAATTGTGGGAAATGGCTGTAAGTGACAATTTATTTTCAAAAGTGCGGGACAACATGAAGCGCCGTTTAGCCCTTTGTATCAGCCAACAAGGTGGTCTCATTGAAAATAAGAGAATTTAAAACACTTAAAGTTAAAGATTAGTGATGATCGTGATAATAACTAATAGTAATAAGAGAAGGTGATAAGTGATTGACTACGACTACTACTAATAATCGGACCGTTCTCGAGTACCAGGCGCGTTTGCGCGGTTGCCTGCGCGCAAAGCGACGCGTTGCCGTTCCGAGTAAACGTGAATTTTTGTACAGAGTGATCCCAATTTTGGTTAGTTTTTTATTAATTAGTTCGATTTTTTTTTCTATTTACGATTTTCTTAAACCTGTCATAATTAATATGATTAATGGCCACTAGCCCTATCCGTGTGTGAAATTAATGTCACCATTGTAGCGCCACGTTGTATGCAGTTCTTAGAAGTTACACCTCAATTGCGGCTAGTTTTAGTTTTTTCTTGCTTTATAAAACAATAATTTAGCACTAATGAAGCATCAAATCACAGCTCTCAATTAGTGGCACTAGAAAGGATGCCACAAAATCTATGTAAGTTTCCACCCACTCTAATAAGTATAAATGATATATTAGGAAATTATTCCAATGCCTTTGTCTTAATTCCTTGTCCGATCGGAGATACACAGGGTAGGTGGTGAGACGAGATAGTAAGGCAAGGTAGATCCCTACCATCCGCTGGAGTGACAGCTGACTTCAAGCTAACTTCAACTAAGTTTTCACAGAGTAGACTAGCCTGGTTACGTTTCAAGGAGGGTTTTGCTTGTTTTGATTAGCCCTTTGGGGTTTTAGTTATTGGACTGATATTATATTTTTAAGCATAGTGTTGTCATAAAATGTGTAATAAAAGTGATGAATATTTATAATGGCTTGTCTTAATTTTTAATTTCTTTCCCTCATTATGTGCAGGTGAAGTTCTTGAGTTGGCTAAAAATTCTAGTAACTTATTTCACTTAGGCGTCAAACACTTCTTATTTTCTATAATAACCTCAATTTACATCGATTACTTATAAATTACAATGTTATTTAAACAACATTTTTGTAAAATTAAGTTGAAACCTTTTAATGATGATGAAGATAACATCAGTAGGTAAGGAGAACCGAAATAATGGTAATATCGTAATGCTACAAATCCAATCTAGGATTGTTACAATACGGGCGAATGTTAACGGTGAAGTAGTGCTTTAAGATTATAACCCGAACAGGAATTGTTAACAGTTCCACCAGATACTTATGGAACAAACCACACTACCTGCCGCCTCAGTCGGAACACGTCCACTGCTGGATATAGGCCTCTCGCAATTTGGGGACTTTGCCATAATCGCCACGCTTGGCAGGCAGGTTGGTGATTGCAATATGGTGGTAAAATAAATAGAGAACGCTGCTGCCCATTCTCTAGTAAGTCCTTTAGTCGCCTCTTGCGACACCCAGGGGAAGAAATGGGATGGTGCTAGTTCAACGGGGCTTTGTTCCGCAACGTCCAAACCACAGATCATCGATTTCCATTAATTATGTAGTCACACGATGATGTGAACTAATCACAACGTGAACCCCACACATGCATGATAAAAAGCGCCAAATTTGATTTTTACAGAAAAGCGCAGGCGGCCAAGCTGGCATTCGCTGCAACTATTTTGACATCATATCCACTACAAAATTTTGTGGCGTGGCAAATCATGTGGACTTACCTGGAGGAAAAGTTCGCCGATAATAAGCGCTCAGCTGATATGTGTCTACGAGTGGCGTGTGCAACCGTGCCGTGTGAGTACTGATTATGTTATCTGTATGTAACTTGATCTTCAAACGTGCCGTGAAGGGCTCACACCTACCTTACAGCTGTATTATTACTGATTGACATGACGAAGCAGTTTTAAATACATCTACGTACAAACAGAACGCATTTTTTGCATTGCCTACACCTATGAGGTGTTTTGTGTCAAAGTAACATACGTAAGAGCTCGTACCCATTTCACGGGTGTCGGATCCGTATATTAATCGGAGGTTCCAGTAGCAGAGTATTTTATATAAAGCTATTCAAACTTGTCGGAAACCGATTTTGTATCGGCGCCGACAAGAAATGTCGGATGTTTTGCCAGCCCTCTACGCCCGGAAAACAATCGTGTCGGATCTCGCTCGCCTATGAGTACGAATGTCGCTATTCACATTTGTCAGATGTCGGTGCCGGTAACCCTCTCCCCGCTACCCCCAAACTGTAACGGTTTACCAACAGTCGATTGGTCCATGAACCGTTGGTCAACATTATTTTTAACCCACTAACTTTTCATCCAAAGGACTTTTCACCCACGAACGTTTCGCCAACATAACTCAACGTCAGTGAATGCTTTACCAACAGAATGTTTTGACCAAAAACTCGAGCTCACATAGTAGGTACACTAGGTTAGGTTAGGTTAAAACTGTGACCTCCTACGCACGAGCCGAGCGAGCGAAGCGAGCGGTGCCGCGGCAGCGGCCGGCGAGTGCTAGAAACGACTTGATTCAGTGTGCCGCACAAGCGTGCTTTCGAACTATGTCAGTCGCAATACAGTTTTGTCGCTCAAGTGTTATTCGCACATCCATATTCTGTTGGTAAAGCATTCACTGACGTTGAGTTATGTTGGCGAAACGTTCGTGGGTGAAAAGTCCTTTGGATGAAAAGTTAGTGGGTTAAAAATAATGTTGACCAACGGTTCATGGACCAATCGACTGTTGGTAAACCGTTACAGTTTCCGCTACCCCTTGTTCTGTTGAATCCTGTTCGTTGAATGTAGTTATTGACATCCTAAAATAATTGAAAAACTTAATTTCGTCACTTCTCTATTCTGTTATTAAGTTCTGAAATGTTCCCAAACTAAATCTTTCCCTCAGGATTGGGTGCACCTAATATTGTCTTTTCTGGGCTCTCTTTCTTTGTTTTCTTCTTAAATATAAATACATCACAACAAGAACTTCATCGACGTCCATCGTACTTAGTTGCTTTGCGTAGACTGCTAAAAATTGGTATTAGCTTCAACCGTGGCCGACAACCGATTATTAACCGAAAGTGTGAACAAAGGCGCCGACATCCGATTAATATGCGGTTCCGACACACGACAAGTGGGAACGAACTCATATTCATAGAAAATCTGTCAAACTGCTTCTCTAGCACAACGCCGGTACTGGTATGAAAAGCGCGCGTCCACACGAGCCCTAACTTTCGTGTGTCCTTCACGTGTCCCTCTCTCTCCGCAGAGACTTTATAAAATTCATTAAATAGATAAATAAAGTTTTTTTTACTGTTTTAAAGTAAGTGAATACTTACTTTGACAGTCAATTACTCAAAGTCATTTATTCAAATTAGGCTGAGGATCAGCACTTTTCGAACGTCAAAATTACACAAGACCTCGGGAACGCGTGGAGGTATCGAGATGAAATAAAACGATATATTTAAGTCTACAGTCTCTTGAAGCTATGAAAATATCAAAATAAGTGTCGTTTAGAAACAAAAGTGGTCAAATCCATTCGGGAGTGTTTATGGGAATCAACGACTTTTCATTCTGATCTCTTTTGCACAAGCTATATTGACAGTTTGAATCATTACGACTTCGTTTAAGTTGGTATTAGTGATTTAAAAACAAACATTGATAACCTTAGACTTAAAAAATCTAAATAATTAGGATTGAATTTTGGATTTGACCTATTTAGAAACCAAGCTATGGATTTGACTAGTTTTGTTATTGATGTAGTTGGATTTGCCCATGTTTGATTCTTAACACCATGTATATGATTGATTTTGATGCTGGAAAAATATTCACGTCAGGGGTTCTCAATATTTCGGGTTGGTTGGGTAGTAACAATAAATAAACCATTTAGTACTTTGAAATCAGTCTTGCTTTATTTGAAAAACCATCATTCATCACCATTAGTATATTTTTAAATTTCTTATACAACTATAGCTGGTAATTCTTCAGAGAAATCACAGTCTTCAATAACCTGTTCATGAGCAGTAGATGATTTAGGTCTTGATAGTACTTGTTTATAATAACATAAATCTGTGATTTCATCCCACTTCTCTCCAAAATGTGTGATTAATAATTTCTTGACATCATTTAATTTTTCTTGTTTAACGTCAACATATAGTTTAATCACGTATGGGTTTATAGCAGAAACCTTATTTATTCCTTTAGCTGCCATACCAAGGACAGATTGGTTTTTATTTTGGCCACTGCACCCATCTGCTACCAAACGTACCTGTGTGATGTGCTCTAATCCGGGACTCAGAAAAATGGTATTCAAGCAATGAAAAACAGCGCTAGCAATTTCATTCGATGCTTTCGACAAAACATCTTCAGTCCAGGTGTAAATGAACGTGTTATTAACAGTCAAAGGTGATTTTGAATTTCCGATTACCACCGTAAAATTGTACACATACAACTGTCTCGAGTAATATGCGCTTTGATCGGGAACTTTTGGACACGGTTGGTTCTTTTGGCAGTCAAAACTAAGAATTAAAATATTTTCGCTGCTGTCTTTTAGTAAAGCATAAAACGATTTGGCTCTCAATTTGTGAATTCTAGTCTCAATCATTAATTGATTTTTTACCTCATTGTTATTTTCATGTTTTAGTCGTTCTTGCAAAACTATGCAAGTGGAGCACAAATCTGTGCGACGGGATCCAAAACCTATGTTAAATTCGGTTTTGAAAATTTCTCTGAAGTAAGATGCCTTAATATTTTTATGTTCATCTGCGATAAACATTTTGTAAAGTTTACTCATGCTGAGCTCCGATGACAAATATTGTCTACTTATTATTTGACTTCTACAGTAATGTATTTCTAAGGGCTCAAGCGTCTTAATAAAGTCTTTGACAGCTTCCCTCTTAGATGCATATATTTGTGTTTTACGCCGCCCTCCTCTCTTTTCTCGTGCAGATTCACCCATGGCTTTGAAATGTCGATTTATAACACCTGTCACTCTTCCTTTCTTTAAAGCTAAAATAGAGAGAAATGTGCGTTTGCAAATTGGAATCAGATTTTGTCGTCGTCGTGCAAAGTACATTACCGCCATTTCTTTTTTATTTCCACAATTATTTACTGGCCGATGTCGCTGAGTAGTAGTTACTCTTTGGTATACTTTGATGATTATTAAAACAGCAAATTACACGTAATCAATTCTTTATTTTCGGAAGCCTGGAGGTAAGGTCTCATCATAACTTACTAAATGAGCCCAAACTCGGCACACCTAGTTTTACTTGTCGAGGAGTACCAGTAGCAGTCACTGAGGTACACCTTCAGATCACTCCATCAAGCCCGGAGGTAAGGTCTCATCGTAACTTACATACCGAGCCTAAACTCGGCATACCTAGTTCTACTTGTCGAGGAGTACCAGTAGCAGTCACCGAGGTACACCTTCAGAACACTCCATCAAGCCCGGAGGTAAGGTCTCATCATAACTTACAAAACGAGCCAAAACTCGGCACACCTAGTTCTACTTGTCGAGGAGTTCCAGTAGCAGTCACCGAGGTACACCTTCAGGTCACTCCATCAAGCCCGGAGGTAAGGTCTCATCATAACTTACAAAACGAGCCAAAACTCGGCACACCTAGTTCTACTTGTCGAGGAGTTCCAGTAGCAGTCACCGACGTACACCTTCAGGTCACTCCATCAAGCCCGGAGGTAAGGTCTCATCATAACTTACAAAACGAACCCAAACTCGGCACACCTAGTTCTACTCGCCGAGGAGTTCCAGTAGCAGTCACCGACGTACATCTTCAGGTCACTCCATCAAGCCCGGAGGTAAGGTCTCATCGTAACTTAAGGTTCATAAACATCCTAAGTCAACTTCTACTCAACCGCTGCTTTTAGTTTTGTTTTTAGTCTGGTAAAAGTAGATGGGGACGGCAAAAGAACGGTCACCCTCAGGGCAGTGTTTTGGCGCCAACGCTTTTTAACATCTACACAAACGAACAGCCTACTACACAACATACTGAAAGCTTCCTGTACTCGGATGACTTGGCTCTAGCGGCTCAATCGGCGACTTTCAGTGGTGTGGAAGATAAGTTGTCAATGGCACTTGACTTACTGGGAAAATACTATGATAGTAATGCCCTCCGGCCAAACCCACCCAAGACAGAATCATGCGCATTTCGTCTCCGCAACAGATACTCGAACCGGGCCCTAAACATCACGTGGCGGGGAACTATAGTTAAACATTGTTCAAACTCAAAATACCTGGAAGTACCGTTAGATAGGGCAATAACGTTTAAGTCACATTGCTCCAAAACGAAGCAGAAGGTTGGGACCCGTAACAATCTGCTACGTCGTCTATTTGCTACAAACTGGGGAGCAGCATCCGATGGCACAACTTGCATGTCTTTGTGCTTTTCTGCTGGCGAATTTACGTTTTCAGTACGGCATCGATCCACACACGCCAAGCAAGTAGACATTGCTTTAAATGAGACATGTCGGATAATATCGGGCTGCCTAGAACCAACTCCTCTAAATAAGCTCTACCCGCTTGCAGGAATTGCACCACCTGCCGGACGAAGGGATGTCGCATGCGCGCTGGAAAAAAAGAACCAAGAATCCGATTCCCGACATCCCCTCTACGATTACAAGACGACTCCAGGCAGGCTTAAAAGTCGTAAGAGCTTCTTACGCTCCACGCAGGCCATCCAGGACAAACCACCCTTTGTGAGGACCAAACTATGGCAAGAGAAATATCCACCACCTGAGACTTCGTTGAACCCCAGGAACACTTGCCTTCCGGCCGTGATCTGCAGTTGCCTATATGGAAAGCTCTCAATCGACTGCATACCCAGGTATGCCGCTGTAGGCACAATTTGTCAAAGTGGGGGATTATAGACTCATCCGACACCCAGTGCCAGTGCGGTACGTCTGATCAGACCATGACCCACCTGTTGGAGTGTCCCAAGTGCCCGTTCACCTGTACCTCAGATGATCTCAAAAATGCCACTGAAGCCGCAATAAACGTGGCCACCTACTGGGCTAAAACGATATAAAGTGTACAAGTACCATCGACACGAAAGGAGAAGAAGATCATATAATATGGTTCTGAGCTCTTTAAGTTTCGTAACATGATAGTAAGTGCAGCCTATGATGATTAATAATATATTTATATCATGGGTCCATTTCACGCGAACAGGTTCTGCCGCTTTGGTGGTCGTAGGTCTACCTACGACCACCAAAGCAACTCTAGTTGCTGACACCGCTTTCAAAACATCCAAGGTGGATGAAACTGCTCTACTGTCATTGTCTAGTCTGCTTGTGGATTCAGCTATTGTATTTTTGAACGAAAGAACCCGCCTGCTCTGTCCCTATCGCCGGTGGGATGATATGATAGATGTATGGTATCAGAACGTATAGTTGCGTAAGGGGTTTATAATAATAGACCCCTTACGCCTAACTGACTAATAAGTCATGACCTCGACCAAAAAATTCAGTATGGTAAAATGGTTTTCATAAAAAACGGTTCCTACGACAGTTTCCCCTCTATTTCACCTAAATGATAGGATTTTCCAGATACACACGAACCAGTTCACCCCTAAAGAGGTAATATTTTTGAAACTCTTTCCTTTGCGGATGCGTTTGGCTTTGACTTCCTTTTTAAATGAAGATAAATGAAAAAAAAAAACTTGAGAGGTGTCAAGGGACACCCGGATGGACGAAGTTCCTTTTGATTAATTAGACATTAAACTGGAGGACATATGTGTAAAATATGAGAAAGTGCTAGTGAGAGGTGACTTTAATTTGCCTTCAGCTATGTTGGAGATAACCAGTTATTTTGAATATGTCAACGCCTTTTGCGGATTTCGGCAGGTAAATGAAATACTTAATATTAATAATTGTACGTTGGATTTAGTATTGACAACATTATTACCGGATAACTTAAAGGTAGATTTGGCCGACGAGCCATTAGTTGATATAGACGTGCAGCACCCACCGCTGATCGTTAGCGGGAGCACCACCGATCAGCGCAGGCGAGCGCCGCTGCTGACGTCACCACGTGGCAGTCCTTTAAATGCTGGTAGTGATTATTCAAGTTGGAATTTTAGAAAAGCAAATTTTTCTTATTTATATCATAACTTTCAATTAATAAAGTGGGATTCGTTGTTTGAGGTTCAAAGTTCAAGTTCGGCATTGGCCTATTTTTATAATCTTGTAAATAACACTATTGATCTGAGTGTTCCTAGGAAAAACAGTTTACTAGGTAACAGTAATGAGTCCAGAATTTACCCAGAATGGTACACGTCAGATACAAAGATAATAAAACCACTAGAGAGCGTATAGGCCATAGATATCCAGAGATATGCCTTCATTGCGGAATAGTAAGGAATCCTAGTGTCGCCGCTTATCTCCCACCCAAAAAATTACAACATTAACAAATAGTGTACTGACGACACACACTTAAAATTTAAACACGCACACCAAAAAGAAAGCAGCCACACTAAATCAATTTCTAATAGCACACATACATAGAATGGGCGGGGCATTCACTTGTAAACACTTGCTATTTGCGAACATCCAATGCACACGCATGCAATTAGGGAGTCGAAAGTGATGGTCGATTATTTTTATCGATATTTAATTTTAGCACATTATTGTATTATAATAACTTCGTTTAATTTTATTTAAATATATTTTTTTATATATCTATCAAAATATAGTTTACTTTTACTAAAATAAAATGGGAATATGTTTTTAAAATTTTGTATTATCGGTTAAAGGGAACGCTCTCTGTTACATAACATGCCGTATAAATAAATAATATACCTTATAAAAATACTAAGAATATTTTAATATAATACGTTATGTTATATCTATGTGGGCTAAGTTTGTTACTACGTCTGAGGCCGGATTGGAGCCGAGAGCGTAATAATACAATGTTCACGCAAGTTATACGACATTTTTAACACATTTGTATAGAAATAAAATAAAATGTGAAACCCTCAGTATTATAGACAAAGATTTGACAAAATAGCGACGGACCGCGAATTTTCTAATTTAAACTTCGAACCTTAGATCGTCGGCCTCATGATTGACTAAGATGGGCTTGCGATTTAGTGATCAATACAATAATGTTGCGGAAAATAATTATATTTTTATTTTCAACAATATTTTACCATCGCAATCTTCAATATTTATTATTATTTTTCAGAGCAGTGGTGGCCCAGTGGTATCAACCTCGACTTACAAGTTGTAGATCGTGGGTTCGAACTCAGGCAGGCGCTTTACTTTGTGTAAATAATTTCATTACCACTGCTCTCAATAACGGTGAAGGAAATCATCGTGAGGAAACCGGATGTCTTAGAACCAAAAATTCGAAGACATGTGACATCTGCCAACCTGCACTGGACCCTCGTGGTGGATCATGGCCCACTTCCTGTCACCGAGAGGAGGCCTGTCTCCCAGCAGTGGGAACAATATAGGCTGATGATGATGATCTTCAATATTAATCTTACTCTGTCAATAATATTGCGCAATATTATTAATAGTTTTTAATTTGCTATTTGGTGGTTTCGTAAGGTGGGCCACCTTACGAAACCAGCCCACCTTACGAAACCACCAAATAGCAAATTTAAAAAAAAATGAATATTTTTGTATTTCGAAAACAAATTATTGTAATTTTTTACCAAATATAAATAATTGGATGAAATATAATATTTATTTATCATATTACTTATTATATTGTACAATAAATTAAAAACTGTTAATTTGTGAAAATCTTTAGGCATAATATTACTTTAAGTAACACACACACACTTAACTGTATTGGAATTATGATGTTTTAATTTGGTTCAAACAACATTAAATTAATAAGTAATTTAACTGTTTTACTACACAAGTAATACGAGGATATCCATTGAGTTCTGTAAAAAATATTCAACTGCAATAATACGCATATCGATAAAATCAGCCGCACGCAAACGATTGCACCTCTCTAAGTCGAAAACGTTCGTTTCGTTCGGGACGATTCGGGCTAGTTCGGGTTAGTTCGTGTCGCTCCGCACGTAAGTTTGTAAATCATTTAAAAATTGATTTAAAATATAAAACAGTGACTTAATTGTTTATTTACCGGTGGTAGGACATGCCATTTGTCTTCAGGTTGATGGTATTTGGTCTATTTTTACAAATAATTACTGCACAACTCGGCATTTTGGCTTTTTACGCATCAATAGTGCACTGTACGCAGTTGCAAAGCAACTGAATGAAGCGTACAGCCGCCGTTCGACAATACTATCAAATTGATAGTATTGAGGCGGCACGTGCCACGCCCCCAAGGCATATCCCTCGATATCCGTGGTATAGGCCGATTTCTGCTTAGCACACGACTCACCACTGCGGGCCGGGGGACGAGGAAGAACGTGCGGCTGCAATTGTTCAATTCAAGGTCAAGTTGCGTAGGTATGCCCATCGTAGGACTGCTCTACTTCATTAAGGGAAAATAGTCGGATTTTAAAATTGTGATAAATACTCAATTAAAGTCAAAGAAATCATATTTAATCAAAATCAATCACTAATAAAATGAAAACTAGAGAATCCAAGAACAAAACTTTTGCCACTATCATATTCGACGAAATAGCAATCAGAAACGGTGTCGAATATCATCCCCAAGGCAGAAGGTACTATGGCCACGGTAGTTTTGGCGCCAGTTTACAAACGGATTGTCAAGACGAAGCTAAAGAAGCCACAGTATTTCAATTGAATAAAATTTTCATTTATTTTAATTTAAATTTTCGATAAAGACTTTCAGCTATTAAAGGAAACAGCACTAATCTATACATCTATACAAATAAATAAAATTGGAGTGTCTGTTTTTAATATTAAGATAACCACTTTTTACTAAGTGTATATGGATGTATACACGATACATATACCAAAACAACATTTTTTACAATTTTTGTCTGTCTGTCTGTCTGTTCGTTCCCGCTAATCTCTGAAATGGCTGGACCGATTTTGACGGGACTTTCACTGGCAGATAGCTGATGTAACAAGGAGTAACTTAGGCTATTTTTATTTTACAAAGATACTTTTATTTTAGAAAAAAAAAAACTATCTTCGAAAACTACGCTGACATACGTCTCAAAATTCGAAAAACCCTGGCTGAATCCTACGAAATAGATCAAAATAATGTACTACAGTATTGTGCACCTTAAAAAGGCCTACAAAAATGTCCTCAATGGTATATGTCTATCTCTTAGGGATAACCCACAATAACCATTTTTTTTTTTACTTTTTACGAGAAATAAGGGCTTATTTACGAAGCGATTTTAAGCAATACAGCATTAATCCTTATCCAATTAAGTACCTTAAATACATTGTGCATTTAATATAGATCAATATGGCCCTTTACAACATGTAATTTAGATGAATATCTTAGAAGATATTAGAGATTTAAAAAGTGGGCGCAGAGCGCGTTGGCAGGGGCCGGGTAGTACAGGATAAGTAGGATTGTAATTCATATTACTTTGGCTTCATAGTAATTGCGAATATCATGTGTGTTCATTATACTCAAAATAAACCTAATAGTATTATTCCAAGTAAGAGACCGCGAAATGGCTTAGATGTTTAGATTTTTGGATGTTTGTTTCTCAATGATGCAAAGACGGCCAAACGGATTTAGATCGAATTTGGCACAAAGATATAGGTATTATATCATGGATACGTAACAGATAGGATACCTACTTTATCCCGGTAGTAGGTTCCCGGGTGATATTTTCCGACAGCTATACGGGCCAAGCCACTGGCAAAAGTACTATTCCTATAATTATGTTCGGTGTCTGGTAAATGATTGAGTGTCTGTATAGGTAAAATAGGAGCGTTAAGAAAAACCAGGAAGACTTATATTCAACTAAACCAAGCCCTATGTCGCAGTCTTCTTACTCTGAATACTATTACTTTTATTTTAAAAACACCAACACACATGATGTTCTCATAAACTATGAATCCTAAGTAATATGAGTTATAATCCTACTACTAATAATATTATAAATGTGAAAATATGTATGATTGGGTGTTTGTTTCTCAATCACGCAAAAATGGCAGAGCCTATATTACCTATATAACCTGGAATAACACATTCTTATCGGGGTAGTACGTCCTCTTGCATTAATTTCCGACATCCACGCGGGCGAAGCCGCGGGCAAAAGCTAGTTTTTACGATAAAAATACAAAGTGAAAGTAAGGGATAGATGCATTAGAATTGTCTAATGAAAGAACGAGACTTTTCCAAAAGACATCAACGCGGGACTCACACAGTGTGCTGGTTTACCCAACCACCATTTTAAATAGACCCCTACGGTGGATCATAATCTGATTAAATCACAATAATTTTTCGTACTGTTTATTTACTGATGAAAAGTTATGCGATCATTTTTGTAACTAGAAGTCTTGGAATGTTTCTCACACCACTTCACCGCGCATGAAGGTATTTTGATGCGTTATAATTGCAGATTTAGTTATATTATTTGCAATAATTTAGCGTGCACAGAGGTCTAACAATTGGTCACAACTAAAATGACTACTTGAACCGCAGCCTATGCATAGGCGACAAAATACTAATAGTTTTCGAGCGTCGGGGCACTGTATGCGCAGTCAAGTGGTTATATAGTCTTTGGTCAGATATATTAGGTTGGGGAAAAAGTCTTTTCGCATTATAGTATGTATGAACTTGTAATAAAATCTCTTTGGCTATACTATTTGTATCTGGCTGGTTTTGGTATCATTGAAAGTTTAAATTTTTGAAGAACATAATTCCAAATTCAAATTAGGAAAATGTGTGATTTTCATTTGTTTTTCGTACCGTCAAGATGAGTGAATTTAATGAAGAAATTCGATACATTTTAAAATTTTACTACAAAATAGGTAAAAATGTAACGCAAGCCGCGAAAAAAATTTGCGATGTTTATGGACCTAGTGTAGTGTCTGTGAGAGTAGCACAAATTTGGTTTAAGCGTTTTCAATCCGGAAATTTTGATGTCAAAGATGCACGTCGCTCTGGTCGCCCTATTACGGATAAAATGGATGCCATTTTTGAAAAAGTGGAGCAAGATCGGCATACCAGTAGTTACGACATAGCTGAAGAACTGGAAATTGACCAAAAAACAGTTTTGGCGCATTTGAAAAAAACTGGGTACACAAAAAAGCTCGACATTTGAGTACCTCACGAACTCACTGAAAGAAACCTAATGAACCGTGTACTCATTTGTGATTCTTTATTACGACGTAATGAAACCGAACCATTTTTAATGAAGCTGATAACTGGTGATGAAAAGTGGATCACGTAGGACAAGAACGTGCGAAAAAGGTCGTGGTCAAAGGCCGGTCAGGCTTCACAGACTGTGGCGAAACCCGGGTTAACTCGCAACAAGGTGATGCTGTGTGTGTGGTGGGATTGGAAGGGCATTATTCATTATGAGCTGTTACCACCAGGCAGGACCATCGATTCTGAACTCTACTGCGAACAACTGATGAGATTAAAGCAAGAAGTTGAGAGAAAGCGGCCGGAATTAATCAACAGAAGTGGTGTGGTTTTTCATCATGATAACGCTAGACACATCTTTAGCCACCCAACAAAAATTAAGAGAGTTTGGCTGGGAGGTGTTAATGCATCCGCCGTATAGTCCTGACCTTGCACCTTCAGATTTCCACCTGTTTCGGTCTCTTCAGAATTCTTTAGGCAGTGTCAGGTTAACATCACGAAAGGACTGCCAAAACCACTTGTCGCGGTATTTTGACCAGAAGTCCCAAAATTTCTATAGCAATGGGATCATGTCCCTACCTACAAGATGGCAAAAAGTTATCGAACAAAATGGTACCTACATACTTTAGTTAAATGTAAATAAACTTTATTAAAAAATGTTTTGAATTTTCTTAAAAAATGCGAAGAAACTTTTTCCCCAACCTATTAATACGTGATATCAAGCGAAAGTGGAGACACCATAAATTATTTAAAGTAACGTCATCCCCGAGTGATTACGAAGTGTTTTCTAGGTACCGGTCAATAGTGAAACGTAAAATTACGTCCGCACATCAAGCTTACCAAAATAAGCTACAACTTAATTTTAAGGATGATCCCAAATCATTCTGGAGCTTTGTTCGAGCAAAGCAATCCAAACGTAATAAGCCCCAAATCACAAAGGATGCCATAGTGTTGAGAGAGGAGGAGGCTGCTGAGTGTTTTGCTTCCTACTTCCACTCGGTGTACAGTGACACACGGCCGACGTTAGACCCAGCCGCGGCGGAGCGCGCGGCCGGTGGAGCGAGCTCGGCGCGCGTACACATGGACCGCGTGAGTGAGAAAGAGTTAAGCGCGGCATTCCAGCGGCTAAAGCCCAAGCAGTCGGTGGGTCCGGATGGAATACCACCTTTCATGGTCAAGGACTGTAGCTCAGTATTTTTGAAACCACTGCTACACATTTACAATCTGTGCTTGCAAGAAGGACACTATCCAGATCAATGGAAAATGACGCGAGTTATCCCGGTACCAAAGGGAGGTTCAGGGTCAGACGTCGGTGGTTATCGACCAATGGCCCTACTGTCGGCTTTCGTTAAGGTTTTTGAATCAGTGCTACATAAAGCCATTTACACGCAAGTGAGCCCACTACTGCATGATGCTCAAGATGGTTTTCGAGTCGGTCGAGGTACGGGAAGTAACTTGCTGTCGTTTGTGTCGTATTTAGCCCCAGTAGTAGACGCTGGAGGGCAGGTTGACATCGCGTACTTCGACTTTCGGAAGGCTTTTGATATGGTGGATAATGACGTTCTACTTACAAAGTTTGCGGCGTTAGGTTTTACACCGCATTTACTAAAGTTCTTTGCGAGTTACCTGAGTGAGCGCCGGCAGTACGTTGAGTACGCCGGGCACAAATCTGAACCATTTTATACGTTTTCCGGGGTAAGTCAAGGCACTAATTTGGGTCCACTGGAATTCATTATTGTGGTTAATGATCTACCTGAAGTTGTGAGCAGTGCGAGGTGTTTGCTATTTGCAGATGATCTTAAAGTATTTATCTCGGTAGCGAACAACTCGGATTGCGAGCGACTTCAGCAGGACCTCGATAAGGTGGTACAGTGGAGCCAGGAAAACAAACTGGCCTTCAATGTAACCAAATGTTGCGTGATGACGTACAGTCGCGCGCGCGTCTCGCTACATAATCACTATGACATGGACGGCACAGTGATGCCACGGGTCAAGCATATGCGTGATCTTGGGGTTCATATGGTAGCCGAGTTGACGTTTCGCCATCATATTATAGATTTGTGTAGCAAATCCTTTAAAAATTTAGGTTTCATTTTAAGACAATGTACGGATTTTAAAAGTGTAGCGGTAGTAAAACTACTTTATAATGCATTAGTTCGTAGTCATCTCGAGACAAGTGCCGTTATATGGAATCCGCATGACGAAAAATATAGTCTAATGGTTGAAAAAATACAAAATAAATTTGCGAGGTATTTATATTTAAAGCTTTATGGGATTTACCCATTCTACCCGTTGATGTATTCGAGTCTGTTTGTATTGGGCATGGTCGGGTACACTAGGCTAGCGGTTAGGAGAGACATCGCATTAGTAAAATACGTGGCGAGGGTGCTGCACGGGCTGGTGCACCACCCAGATGTGCTGGAAGGGCTGCGGCTGCGCGTCCCGGACGGGTATGTGGGAGCGCGCCGCCGCGCAACTTTATTAGATGTACCATGGGCTAGGACGAACCTACTAAAGTTTGCCCCTTTGTCAAGGGCCGCACGTCTTATAAATAATATGCCGTTAGAAGATGTGTTTGATAGCCTGCCGAAATTTGTATTGGGAGCACAAAGGTGCATTGAAGAAGGCATTCAAATTTGAAATAATATTTTTATTTTATTTAGGTTCTGTTTTTATTGTTCAATTTTATGTTTAAGTATATTTTATAATATTTAGATAGTTTAATTAGTGTGTATAACATTGTATTGGAAAACTTACTGTAAGATGTTGTACTTATTGGTGTAAATAAATAAAAAATAAAATAAATAAATAATTAGAGAAGGAATTCTATCATTATTTTTTTAAAGTTATAATAAAAAAAAATTATTAACAAATACAATTTAATATAAACTTAATCAGTTATTATTACTTATTATGTACAAAAAACCTGTATACACTCAACAAAAATAATCGTCGCGACACCACACTGTTCAATGCGAAATAGAAAGACGAAACGAAAATAACTGGCTTGCTTTCTATGAGAGAGAGAGAGAGAGAGAGACAGACAGAGAAACACGCGCACGCCGCACGGTTTACAACTATAGCAAAAAGTGTCGTTACAACTTTTGGTCTTAATTTTTTCCGTCTAGCCCCCTTTCGCAACGCGCGATAAGGCACTTCGTTCCAAAACACTTAAAATGAATAAACATGCAGTAACAAGCGCTCTGTTTTGCAGTCATTATGGCGCTGGTGGCGCCAACGCTGGGCCCCTTCATCGGGTTGATCGGCTCGCTGTGCCTGTCCATGGTGGGCGTGCTGTTCCCCGCTGTCATCGACATCAGCGTCTTCTACCCCGACCAGTACGGCGTCTGCTTCTACAAGCTGTTTACTGATGTCTTCATCATAATGTTCGGTATCCTGTGTTGCATATCTGGCGTTTATACTAGCTTAATGGAGATGATAGATGCACTTTTATAGTTGATTAATCATTTTTAGCTTACCGCACACAAACAAAGGGTGCAAACGGGACCCCATTAATTGTTAATAAAAATGCGTCTGTCTGTCTGTCTGTCCATCCGTCTGTCTATCACAGGGCTGTAATTTTGTAACCTTAATGGTAACTGGTAGAAATTGTCACAGAATACGTGTTACTATGGGTTGCTCTCTATCATGTCAATAAATAATAACACAAGTAAATAACACCAGCCTATTATTGTGTCACCACTGCAGGGCAGAGTCCTACTGCTCATACATAGAAGACAAGACCATTGATTACACGCTTGCTTATGGCTGATGGGCACTTACAGAATTACATTAAATTTAAGTCCTGCACCCTAATTGCGCAACAGACTATCAATCATAATAATATGAATAATTTATTATATAAATAATAATATGAATAATGTACTGGGATCGATCCATCATCACTGACAGGACTGTTGTTGCAAATAAGCCTGATATAGTGGTGGTGGATTGACTAGAAAGGCGCGCAATGATTGTTGACATAACGGTTCCGCATGACGAGAACCTCGTGAAAGCCAAGAAAGATAAACAAATCAAGTATCTTGACTCGGCTCACGAGGTTGTCGACATGTGGGATGTGGACTCAGCGATCATTGTGCCGATAGTCGTCACAGCCAATGGGTTGATAGCCAAGAGCCTCGACCAACACCTGAAGAGGCTCTCGTTAAGCAGTTGGGTCAAGGGCTTGATTCAGAAAGCGGTACTTCTGGACACGGCTCGCATTGTCAGGAGGTTCCTCTCTCTGGAGCCCTGACCACCGGTAGCTTGGACCCTGTTCCCGATACCGGTGGGCTACTATTTTTTATATTTTTAAATGTTTTTATTTTATATTCTAATATTTAAAAATATAATTTATAAGTTTTAAAAATGAATAAAGGGATGAATAATTTAGAAAAATATTGCTGACGCATATGCTTCATAAGTTCGTAAAATCTGTCTGCTCTACAGAGTATAAACGTAAACAACTGAACTTGAACTACCAAAATGAAAGCCATTCCCACTATACGTGTGTTACCGAATTACCCTTTAGGTTTCCTCACTATGCTTTACTACTCCGATGTCAGTGATGTCGAAGATAATCTTAAAAGTCCATACTGAATTTATAAAATCACATTTCTATTTACTCGAATTTGAACAGACAAAATTACCAAGTAGATGGCGGTGGCTTGCGGTACAGGATCCAAACAATCGGCAGCGATCAGGGGGCCAACCACCAGCTCTTAAAACAGTATTATTATAATCTTACTTTGACTTTTCGTACCATAACGTCCATAACGTCGTTAAAATAAGGTTATTATAAGGTTATAATAATGTTGTTTTCTTAGCGGTTTTGGTGACGTCACCTCTAAAACTTCATTCAATTCGTACCACGACGTGACTTTTGACAACCAGCAAGATTGTTTTTATGTCAAACAATCATAAAAAAGTTCCTCGGACTCGACGGAAGTATTCTTGTTTTGCAATTTTATATAAAAAGAAACATTTTCGTGTCATATAAAGTAAGTAATATGTATGTATTTACGTAAACTTGCCGATTGAATTGTGTATCAAGAGATCTTAGTACATGGGTAGTAAATTTCTTGGTTGATTCTAGATGGCGAATGCATACGAAATATTTGAGTTTTTGGAAGCTTATAACGCAGAAGCCAATTGTACAAGAAAGCGGGGTCGTATGCAGCTTCGTAAGGAATGCTACCCTTTCAATTTAGATGAAGCGGAGTTTTGCCATTTCCTTCTTGAGTACTCCTTGGCTTGCAGAGAGCGATTGTGGGCAGTAGCGATAGATCTGTTGGAATTTAAAAATTCCCATAGTATCTCTAGCTGCCGCCAGGAAACGCGAAATTAATAACAAAACACCAATCACTGAGTCTGACGACATATAGTTTACATAAACATTATAGAAAAATATTTCCTTGTTTTAAATTTATTCACTGAGTTACGGTGTTTAAAATTACCTTGATTCCATGTTGATTTTATAGGCAACTGGCTTCTAAAATGCTGGCGACACGCAGATCTTATGCAATTAAGATAAAAATAAGTTCAGCCAGTTAGAATACCATTTATAAAATTACATCGAGTTTCAAATTTCGTTTTTACTACACTACACAGCTGATAAGAACACAATTTTTTCCGATTCCTATCATTCATTGATTCATTTCATTTCAATTATTCTTGAACAATTTACATTGTGTTGAATATACATGCAATTTACATAAAATTATAAGAACTAAGAATTATTCATTAACAGCATATAAGTGTTAAAAAGCTACATTTATCATGTCACATCCTAGCCGTTTTAAAATTTTCAAATAATTTTTTCTCTGTTTTCAAAGTATAATCTCTTAATATTTGTATTAATTTCATGAAAATTACTCTTAACAATTACATTTTTATACAAAGTAATCTTTTTAGGTAAAAAAATAATAATAGTTTGCTTCGAGAGCTTACTTCATAGTAGGGATTCGGACTGACGTGTGAAAGGGACGGCGCTATACAGTTCAAATAGCGTTGTTTCTTTTCTATTATAGCAGGCAATAGACAAATCTTTCAAATAGTTCGTTCTTTCTCAGCACTAAGCAGGATTAAAACAATATTGAACGATGAAGGTCATGGTACGAATATGAGTAATCTACACTTATATTATAAAGAGGTAACATTTGTTTGTAAGTTTGTATGTACCCCCACTCTCCGGAAGTAAGATTTTGCTGAACATATATTGTGTTGTATTGATAGGTAGTGACCCAAGCTATCACCCCCTGCAGTATGTCGTGCTATTTACTAGACAGCCTGTATAAATACCTTTATAGATCCTTGTGACGATTGCACATTGATTTCAAATTGTTTGAATTGTAGATACCCAAAGAACACCCGTAACGTTTGCGAAAGAACGTTTGACCGCCAAATACGGTTGCTTTGCATAAGAGTTTCGTTCAGCCTTTTAACGATAAAACAAATTGCCGTTTTTAGGGTTCCGTCGCCAAATGGCAAAAAAAGGAACCCTTATAGATTCGTCATGTCTGTCTGTGTGTCTGTCTGTGCGAGTATGTCACAGCCACTTTTTTCCGAAACTATAAGAGCTATGCTGTTGAAACTTGGTAAGTACATGTATTCTGTAAACCGCATTAAGATTTACACACAAAAATAGAAAAAAAAAAAACAATAAAATTTGGGGTTATACAAAGAACTGAAACTCAAAAAAAAAAATCATCAAACCCTTACGTGTGGGGTATTTATGGATAGGTCTTCAAAAATGATATTGAAGTTTCTAATATTATTATTTTCTAAACTGAATAGTTTGCGCGAGAGACACTTCCAAAGTGGTGAAATGTGTGTAATCCCCTCCTCCCCCGTAACTTCTAAAATAACGGAATGATATAACTAAAAAAAATATATGATGTACATTACCATGTAAACTTCCACCGAAAATTGGTTTGAACGAGACGTAGCAAGTAGTTTTTTTTTTTTTTAATGCGTCATAAATCGTAAACCACAATTTACCTTTCATTCAGTCAACTCAAATATAAAAATTAAAAAAAAAATATATATAAACATAAACCTTATGCATAAACCGTGAATACCTGCAGGTTTGTTCGGAACCCTCGGTGCGCGAGTCCGACTCGCACTTGGCCGGTTTTTTGACATTAGACTAGGACAATGCGCGCTAGGGTTCCCGAAATCGAAAGTTAGTCAACAGACTCGAGACGTATCTCGTTTAGATGGTCTTGGCTTACTAATTATTCTTTACTATGACGAGACTTGTTAATAAAATGGGAGTCTGGTGTTGCAGGCCGGGGTGACGGTGTTCTCTTGACGAAAGAGTGAAAGTCAGAATATCGTAATAATTGCTTATATTTTGCACACAGAAATCACACATAAAATGGCTATAAAAATAGTCAGTAGGTACACAGCACACACTTTAAAATACAGTCAGAATAAGCAGTACACACAATTAAATCCTAGCTACACATTACTGGAAGACTGGCTAAGTAGTTATAAGGTACATCGCGACTAGCAGTATACAGCGTAGCCACTTACCTCATAAACACTACTTGGTAACTTGATGATTCATGTGAAATTCTAAGAAGACTGAACCAAAAATAGGCACTCGGCCCTTATATAACTTTTGTTGCATAGTGCAAGTAGCATACGTATTTCTTTAGTTCCTGGGCGATCCGCCAATTAGGAACGAGAAAAATGGACTTTCCCAAAGGAGCAGGTTGTCTTGTCGAGAATTGGGAAACACGTGTAAGGAAGTTCAAGGTCTCTGATTCCTTATTGGATTAACAATGTGACATTGTGTTATTGGAACATACGCTACTTGTACCATGATGTCTGAACTACATTACATAATTTTAGGTATATTCATGCCTAATTACAGGTAATTAGTATGAAACAGACTATGATCCAGGCAATTATGGCTAATTAGTACTTAACAGACAATAATCATGTAACCACAGGCTATTTGGATTAAACAGACAATGACACAGGCATTACAGACTAATTAGAATCCAACAGGTTATGATACAGGTAATACAGACTAATTAGCATCCAACAAGCTACGACATAGGTAATACACGTAATTACAGATATTCATAGGTAATAATGTAGGTATTTACTTAGGTATCTTTCATAGACCATAGATTTCTACTACTGTCATAAAAGAACATTTTAGGTATTTACTTAGGTATTTTACATAGGCTATACCTGGGATACCTACAACAATAATAAAGAAATATTAACATCAAAAGATAGCTTGTTTCATTGGGCTTCGCCCACATCAACAAAGGAACATTAATATTAACGATAGCTTGTTTTATTGGGCTTCGCCTACAAGACTAATTAATTAAAACGTAATTATAAGGCCTACTACTTACACGATTATATTATATAAGACCTTTGTCTACGCTCTAATAAAAGTTCTGAAAATTGAAATAAGTAATGGCTATAAATCCTAAATGCTCATTCAAAATGAAAAATGATTGAGTAATCATATAGATGATTTACAAAGACCTAATGAATTTTATTTATTTACTAGTAAGAGTAGTTATTTAAAAAAGGGCCTGTATCATCTGGCATTGCAGGAAAAAATATAGGTGAGAGGTGGGGCCAATGCCCCATTATTACTCCTTGTTGCATACACCACAGCATCGCAATCCATCCCATTATCATCAACGTGGGCTGGTGGCCATGAGGACTACTCCGACTGTACACCTGTTCATTCGGCAGGAACCGACGATGGCGGTGGTGTGTCTGGAGTAAAAGAGATACAACACATCATGTTGGTCAAGGGACTCAACAATGTTTCCTATTCTGAAAGCCTGACTGGTATCCAAACAAGTTTTCTTTGTTAAAAATACAGAATTCAATTTCACGAAGTTTGCCGAACCGAGACTTTGCGCCCCGCAGAGTTGTGCATCTTGACGGAGGGTCCACCCTTTTTGGCAGAATTTTTTTCGTCATAATATTTTGTAACAGCGGATAGCATAAACTTCATTTCGCAGAAAATCGTTTGGCATACACTCATTTATCATACATTCACAACGCATAATTTTAGAAGTCAGAATCATTTTTAGGCATAAATTTTATATCCATAATAATGAAAAAGGAGAACCATCATATCGCAGAAAGTTCGCAGTCAGAATCGTCTCTTGGCATTATTTCATATCGATAGTCATTAAAAGGCAGAACTATCATATCTCAGAAACTTTACAGTTAGAATCATCTTTTGGCATACATTTCATATCCATAATAATTGAAACGCTCATCTATTACATGACAGAAAAATCATAGCACACTGCATGCAGACATGCAAACAAGCATACACCATGCATGCAGCATGCAAGCAAGCATGCAAGTAAGCACGCAGCATGTAAACAAGCTTGCAGCATGCAAGCGAGCATGCATCATGCAGCGTGCATGCTTTCTGTCACGGCTCCGGAGGTCCCACACGAGCTTATCGTCGCAGATGGTTTTGCGCTCACCACCGCAGCTTCGGCTTGCCTCAGCCGCGGCGGCGCGCGTCAAAATCACCTGCTTCTCAGCTCGTGGGCCTAAATTACACTCTAGGGGTAGGGCATACAAGACTACGTGGAGTCGGTTCTGCAGCGTTTCGTTTCTGAACTGTCAATTACTTTTGTAGCACATCATATATTGACTTTTTGAGACACTATTTTAATTTAAGGTTTGTAACGTTGTATGAATATCCACATATTCAATTAATTCATAATCAACGTTAATTCTTAACTTATAAAAATATTAGCGTATGGAATGCGAGGAATCCCTACACATTCCTCCGTGGGTAAGCTGACGACGTGATGTTTTTTGTGACGTTATAAAATGGTGCCATTTGTGGGTATCAGCGAACAGTTTTTAATCGTGCAGTGACGAAAAGTCACGTTTATGCGGGTAGTCTGCATCAATACACCAGTTTTTGGTGTTGTAAAAACTTGCAAACGACGACGTGATGTTTTAGTTCCACCGACAACGAAGTTAAGCGGAGTAAAGCGCGCACGAGTATAAATAGGCTCGCACTGGAGACCATACATTCAAGGCCTTCGACCGTGTATGGCACGACGGCCTAGTGTACAAGATGGCCACCTCCGACGCGCCCCGTCGCGTCGTTAAAGTGGTCTCTACTTTTCTCTCCCACAGAACTTTCAGGGTGGTGGTCGATGGGGCGCTATCGAGCGCCCGACCAGTGGCCGCGGGCGTACCGCAGGGCAGCTGCGTCTCGCCAGCGTGTTACTCACGTTACACCGACGACATCCCCACCACTCCGGACGTGATGCTCGCGCTGTATGCGGACGACGCCGCGTACATCTCTACTTCGCTTAATGCGAAGTACGCGGCCGTCAAAATGCAGCGAGCGCTAGAGCTCCTTCCCGAGTGGCTCGCCAAATGGCGTCTATCGGTGAACGTGGGTAAGACGCAGGCGATGGTCACCGGCTTCGCGCGCCTCCCACCACCCTTGAGGCTACAAGGAGTCGACATCGAGTGGTCGCCCCGGGTCAAGTACCTGGGGGTAACCATCGATCGTCGGCTCACCATGGGTCAGCACGTCCGCCAGGTCGCGGCTAAGGGGAGGGTTGCCCGCAACCTCCTCCGACCAGTGCTCTCGTCTCGAATCCCGGCGCGCGTCAAGCTGGGCGTGTACAAAATGTACGTGCGCCCAGTACTGACGTACGCCGCCCCTGCCTGGTTCGCCCTCACGAGCGAGTCGAGCCGGAAGCTGCTCCGCACGCAACAGAATCAGGCGTTGCGGACTATCGTTGACGCTCCTCGCTTCGTGAGGAATGACGTCATCCAGAGGGACCTCGGGATCGAGAGCCTGGATGACCACGTGCGGCGCCTCGCGAAGGGGATGTTCGCGCGTGCCGGCGCGTCTGATTGGCCTCATGTCAAACAGATCGCGCCCTGGCATACGCGGCCCCCTGACGCGAGGCCACTGCCCCGCGACCTGGTAAGGGACGACTGACTCTATTACCGGACTTGACTCCCGGGTAAGCCGCAACCAGGTTACACGCGGCTTACCTGAACAACATGACTCTACATACATAACATACACTCGTTGCGTGATGTGTTCTAAGTTAATATAGGCATGTCACGTAACGGAAATCAGACACCCACCTCTCTACAGGCACCCAGACTCACACGCGCACGCGAGCGGGCTCGCGCGGTCGCGTATACATGGGCGGTGTTACACAACACACTACCGCCCACACGCACATACTGCCCCTTAGCTTAGACCGCTACCGGCTCGCTCTGGGAAACGGGATAAGCGGGGGCGCGCACCCTACTCTGTGGGAGCGTCGAGTCAGCGTCTTGTCGCTGGTCGTCTCTCGCCGGGCCTCCCCCGGGCAACCGGGGGTCTCACCTGGCGGGGACTGACCGCCAAGGCGCTGTGAAGAAAGCGGCGTTGATAGAATTCAGCGCCGCGGCGCGCTCACAGAGACACAAATAGCAACCACACACAGGGACGCGTTAAACTAACGCGTCCCAAATTATCTATGCCTACATAAGGCCACACATTGAGGGGCCCGTATTAGCGGGCCACCGTGTTTCATCCGCGGCCGGGGAGCTGAGCTCCGACGCCGCTCGCCGCGCCCCCTTACGGGGACGTCGCGAAAACCAAGAGAGTCCATACATTCATTTGATTGCCAAAACTTACTCTGGTAACACGTTCGCAAAATAGTTTCTTTCTGTATTAGACTCTTGCGACATTTTCCCGTGTCCAGACTTTTATTTTTATTAAGTTTGCATTGATTTAAGATTTAATAATCAAATATATATTTCACAAGTGTAGTGTTTATCCCCGTGAAGGGTAAGTTTGCCAAACCAAAATTATTATAACTGCTAGCTCATGTATTGTTTTCTTTACTTAATAGGCACCTACAGACATAATTTATTTTGTGTTCAGATTTTTATTGTCTGTTGGTTTTATTCTTTTTTTTAAGCCTCGAGTGTGTCATACGCTCGCAGTGCCAATCGATGTTTTTAGGTGAGGATTCTTCTCGCTAATTTAACTATGTGTACTTACCATGTAAACTCCGCTCTGATGAGGACCAATACACACAAACGCCTTAGCGCTTTACGTCCTAGGCTTTCGCTTACGCGGTGAGGTCATCATCAGAGAGGGGTTACAGAGGACAATTATTTACCGCTGGACGTTGATTCCAGGGAACAAGATTGGGATTAATATTCCACTCCTCGACGTTCGTTGAGTTCGGCTGACTCACCCTACCGAACGTTCGAGACCTGCGCACACACTATCAAGCGGCACCCACCTGACCTGTTGGCGCCTTACCATCTCGTCCCTGCGGCCACCTTCACCTCGTGGTCAACTCCTCGGCGTCGCGTCACTCCAGCTACGCGATAAGCCAGGGCAGTACCTAGTGCGCCTACTTCTACAGAACAATTAAGTAACAAGTGACGGCCTTGTAGTCCACGATCCCATAATAAATTTATTTTTTTTTGTAAACGTTGGTGAGTTTTTTTTTTTTAATTACTCCCACCCGTTTCAATGGCGCCCAAAACGTGGTTTTTTTCTTGAAGGTCACTTGTTCTTTTTGTTCTGTGGTGGTAGTGTTTTATTTTGGTGTTTTGTGTGTTTTGTGTTTTTTTAATTTGTGTAAACGTTTTTATGGTTAAACGCAACCAAGGTGTACCCTACCCTACAATTTTTTTTTCCTATTCGCAAGAAGGGAAGTAACGATTTTTTTACGTAAATACGTAGTAGTAGGGCCCTTTGTGACGGCCCGTCCGGGGAAGTACTACCACCACACTTATTGCAACATTTTTCGGTTGTAGGGTGTGGGTGCCGGGATCTCATTACAGGCACATATATACAACCTCATCACCTGGGTTCGTCTGCCTATAAAAGAATTTTTACTTTCTATTCTTTTATATAGGTAAATTGTTTTTTTTTTAATTGGTCATTGCTGACTATACTATTCTGTCAATACCAATATATTTTTTTTTTTCAATTCATTTTGCAATTCATTTTTCAATTGTAATTTTTCTTAACAACTTTTCTTTTGTAAAGGTTCATATTATAGCAGACTATATTATTCTGTCAATACCAATATTATTTTCAATTCAATTGCAATTCATTTTTCAATTGTAACTTTGTTTAAATAACTTTTCTTATGTAAGGCATACACATTATTGCAGACTAAATCATTCTGTCAATATCAATTCAAATTTCAATTCAATTTTCAATTGTTATTTTTTTTAAACATCAAAAAAAAAACTTTTGTAAAGCGTACACATTGGTTGCAATAATTCCTTTTGTGTGTTTATTTAATTTTATTCTGGTGCAATTGTTTTTGTGCTTGGTTTTCTAGATTGTTCTCAACCAAAACGTTAGTAATTTTTTAATTAACATTGTAACAGACGGAGTCTTAGTACATATAACCTTTTTTTTTGTGTTGGCACTTACCCTACACTTGTGATTTTTTTCTTTTGAATTTTTTCGTTTTTAAATCATGGCTTATCCAGTAAAGTTTATGTCGCTACAAAAGTCTGAACTCGAGTAAGAAGTGACCATTAGAGGCGAATCACCTGCTGCCACGTTACAGGACTTACGTAAACAGATAGCTAAATGTGGACCATTATTTCCATCGGAAGACATTCTAGTTAGTCCCTTCGACCCAGAGAGAACTTAATG
Organism: Aporophyla nigra; assembly: GCA_947507805.1. Lineage (NCBI taxonomy): Eukaryota > Metazoa > Arthropoda > Insecta > Lepidoptera > Noctuidae > Aporophyla > Aporophyla nigra. The sequence goes on along the minus strand of OX382291.1, from coordinate 507,953 downwards.
GGTGTAGTTTAATTTAAAATTAGTAGGTAAAAATAATTAAAATGAACATTATAATACCATTAAATCTTACCTTAATTTAAAGTTATCATTTTATCATACCTATCACTCTTTTTTTCTATAGAGAGGCAGCAACTCTTTAAATAAGCCTTTGCAGGAGCGGTCGATTACTCCATAAATAAACCATAAATCATAAAACAAAATTGTTTTGTTTCTATAGAGCGGTAGCAACTCTTTAAATAAGCCCTTGCAGGAGCGGTCGATTACTCCATAAATAAACCATAAATCATAAACAAAATTGTGTTGTTTCTATAGAGCGGTAGCAACTCTTTAAATAAGCCCTTTGCAGGAGCGGTCGATTACTCCATAAATAAACCATAAATCAAAACAAAATCATAAAACACAACTGTGTCTATAGAGCGGTAGCAACTCTTTAAATAAGCCCTTTGCAGAAGCGGTCGATTACTCCATAAATAAACCATAAATCATAAAACAAAATCGTGTTGTTCTTTAGAGCGGTAGCAACTCTTTAAATAAGCCCTTTGCAGGAGCGGTCGATTACTCCATAAATAAACCATAAATCAAAGAACAAAACTTATTCACCTAATACTAATGGTCTACACCATTAGTGTTGTTTCCTTAGAGCGGTCGCAACTCTTTAAATAAGCCCTTTGCAGGAGCGGTTGGTAACTCCATAAATAAGCCTTAAACCAAATAACAGAATTTTATCATCAAAATTTAGATTCAAATTACATTTAAAAAAAAAAAAAAATTTGGAAGCAGATCAGTATTGCTTCGTAAATGGTTATTAATTTAATAATAATATTTTATTGAACTCAATACAATATTAACATTATACTCTCGCTAAGTACACCTTATCTATGAAGAAAACTATTCGTAAGGCATCAGGTTAACGAAAACAGGATACCTAATTTTTTTTATTATCGTGCGACAGCTATCTCTCGTATCTCTAAATACAATAGCTGCCGCTAGCTATGATTGTGAGACGTATGAAAGATGATTTTGATAGGTAAAACAATAGTTTAGCTCTAATTCTTCATGCGGATTTTGTCGTTGTTAGAAGACAAAATCCTTGACTGCGCGAGGGGGTATTGTAACGTTGTATGAATATCCACATATTCAATTAATTCATAATCAACGTTAATTCTTAACTTATAAAAATATTAGCGTATGGAATGCGAGGAATCCCTACACATTCCTCCGTGGGTAAGCTGACGACGTGATGTTTTTTGTGACGTTATAAAATGGTGCCATTTGTGGGTATCAGCGAACAGTTTTTAATCGTGCAGTGACGAAAAGTCACGTTTATGCGGGTAGTCTGCATCAATACACCAGTTTTTGGTGTTGTAAAAACTTGCAAACGACGACGTGATGTTTTAGTTCCACCGACAACGAAGTTAAGCGGAGTAAAGCGCGCACGAGTATAAATAGGCTCGCACTGGAGACCATACATTCATTTGATTGCCAAAACTTACTCTGGTAACACGTTCGCAAAATAGTTTCTTTCTGTATTAGACTCTTGCGACATTTTCCCGTGTCCAGACTTTTATTTTTATTAAGTTTGCATTGATTTAAGATTTAATAATCAAATATATATTTCACAAGTGTAGTGTTTATCCCCGTGAAGGGTAAGTTTGCCAAACCAAAATTATTATAACTGCTAGCTCATGTATTGTTTTCTTTACTTAATAGGCACCTACAGACATTATTTATTTTGTGTTCAGATTTTTATTGTCTGTTGGTTTTATTCTTTTTTTTTAAGCCTCGAGTGTGTCATACGCTCGCAGTGCCAATCGATGTTTTTAGGTGAGGATTCTTCTCGCTAATTTAACTATGTGTACTTACCATGTAAACTCCGCTCTGATGAGGACCAATACACACAAACGCCTTAGCGCTTTACGTCCTAGGCTTTCGCTTACGCGGTGAGGTCATCATCAGAGAGGGGTTACAGAGGACAATTATTTACCGCTGGACGTTGATTCCAGGGAACAAGATTGGGATTAATATTCCACTCCTCGACGTTCGTTGAGTTCGGCTGACTCACCCTACCGAACGTTCGAGACCTGCGCACACACTATCAAGCGGCACCCACCTGACCTGTTGGCGCCTTACCATCTCGTCCCTGCGGCCACCTTCACCTCGTGGTCAACTCCTCGGCGTCGCGTCACTCCAGCTACGCGATAAGCCAGGGCAGTACCTAGTGCGCCTACTTCTACAGAACAATTAAGTAACAAGTGACGGCCTTGTAGTCCACGATCCCATAATAAATTTATTTTTTTTGTAAACGTTGGTGAGTTTTTTTTTTTTAATTACTCCCACCCGTTTCAGGTTAAAATACAATTTTATAGAAATAACAATATGCCCAACAAAATTATTCTAAATGAAATTCTGCCATCTTCATAGTATGCCAAGTGAAATTGTACCAAATAATCGTCGCACTAAATAAATGTACTTATTACTAAACGAAATTCTGCGGAATTTTAAGTCTGCCAAAGGTGCAATTGGTGAATTATGCTTAGTAAAATTCTGCCATCTTAAAAGTACGCTAGCGTTAAGTCGGACATATAAACATTCGGCCAAACAATGATTATGCTAAACATTTTTTATGCCTTACAAATATTTGTTTAAAGAAGATTATGCCAAGTGTGTTATGCCAAATAAAATACGGAGCATCAAGTTTCTGCCAGATAGACGGAACGGTTCCCTATCCATTTGCTTAAAATTTTAAGACCTAGTATAACTTGGCATACTTTTTTTCTCCTAAGTATATTTTCGCATAACATTATTTACGCACAACAGCTTACGCATAATATTTTTAAGCATATTTTTTTAAATCATAATAATGATTAAGCATAACATTCTAAAGCATAAAATATTTACGCATAATGATATTAAAACATATTTTTTAAAGGCATAATAATTAAGCATAATAATTAACTCCTAAAATGTTACACACTAATAAACATGTAAACATGCATACACCATGCATACAGCAAACATGCAGCAGGCAAAAAAGCATGCAGCAGGCATGCAGCATGCAAGCATTGATTCAGCAGGCATGCAGCGTGCAAACAAGCATGCAGCAAGCATGCAGCATGCAAGCAAGCATGCAACATGCAGCAGGCATGGTTTCTCTCACGGTTCCGGCACTGCGGGGCTCCGGTGGTCCACGCAAGCTTATCGTCGCAGATGTGTTTTACGCTCACCACCTGCTCCTCAGCTCGCTGGCCGCCTCACCCCTCCACGCGGTTTTAAATTACACTCTAGCGGTGGTAGGGCAGACAAGACTACGTGTAGTCGGTTTCGCAGCGATTCGTTTCTGTCACTAAATTTTGTAGCACAACATATTGAATTTTTAAAACAATAATTTAACTTTAATTTAGGGTTAAAAATTGAATTTTAAAAAGTATGCCTAAATGCTATTATGCTAATAGTCATTATACCTAGTAACATTATGCAAATTAAAATTATGCCAAAACAAAGTAGCTTTTAAGATCATTATGCCAACATAAACTGTATGCCAAAAAAAATATATGGCAAAGTATTATTATGGCGAAACAAATTAGAATGAAATTATTAAGCCAAAATAGGTATGCCAAAGATCATTAGGAAAAAGAAAATTATGCGAAAAGAAGGGATCCCAGAGAGAACCCCTTGACCGACGAATCAAAAATGTTGGTAGCAGCACAGGTTTTGGAGATCTCGGAGAACTTCAACTTACACAGTCATAACCACACCATTAGGAGTCCATAACACAGTGTTCTAGGCTGAATGCATGGGTATCAATCTTGTCACCGCAGCCATCATGACCAGGAAAATTAAGGATCACTCGATGCGCATACTCTCAGACAGCATGACTGTTCTGTATGCGCTGAACAGTCAGCCAGTTGACTCTAGGCTGATATAAGTGTGCCACCACCACCTCAACCGGGTAGGTAGCCTCAATAAAATAATCATACAATGGATCGCACACAGCGGTTTGCTACTAAACGATGCCGTTGATAAACTTGCTAGGAGGGGGTCGACCATGGCAGCAGTGGACCCTGAAACCATTGCACCACTCCCCTTCGTTTACTATGCACTTTGGTCCGTCTGCGATTGGACCAAGGTGATTGCAGGCAGGCTAAGGAAGCACTTCCTACTATCGGAGCCCGCTTCATGAAACAGGTTCTCAGTCTAACTAAACAACAGCAGCATACAGTTCATCATTTCAGCCGAAAGACGTCCACTGTTGGACATATGCCTCTCCCAATGGGGGAGGGGGGTTGCCATAATCGCCACGCTTGGTAGGCGGTCTGGTGATTGCAATTGGTTTTTTTTTAATGTATAGAGAACGCCCCTTCTCTAGTACCTCCCATAGTCGCGTTTTACGACACCCACACGGGAACAAATGCGGTGATGCTATTGTTTACGTCCGGCACTACACGCACTAGCGTACGGTGAGATATAACTAGAGCATTAGCTATAATTATTTTATATAATTTCTAGATTAATATGTTGAGGTTATTCTAGAAATCGTATAAAATAATTAAACCTAAAATAATGAAACTAGAGATGTTAAAAAAGATTTATAATAAAATAAAATAAAAACTTTTTAATTCAGATTTAAAAATCCATAGAATGTTAGAACAGTAAAACTTATGAAACTAGTGTTAGTATTAAAAAAAAAAATGAAATAAAATAAAATAAACAGTAAAATAATTTATTTCCTAATGTGGGTATTAACCAAGGAACTTATACCCGACCCTTGGAATGTGCATTGTCAATTTGACACCATTATAAAAATAACGTCCGTGTAGGTGCCGGACGTAAAGAATAGCATCACCCCATTTCTTCCCGTGGGTGTCGTAAGAGGCGACTAAGGGACATACTAGAGAATGGGCAGCAGCGTTCTCTATGCATTGTAGAGTACCATACTGCGATCGCCAACCCGCCTGCCAAGCGTGGCGATTATGGCAAACCCCCCCCAAATAATGACAAGCACGAATAAAAAACGGCCCCTAGTGCCCGGCGGCCCACCTACCCTTGACTACGGTAGCGGTCAAGGTCACGGTGAGGCAAGGGGTGCTAAGAATCCCCGGAAGAGATCCAGCTACCACAATCACCGACAACTGGACCTGGCAACATTCAACACGCGTACACTCCGGACCGACGAGAAGATCGCCGAGCTCGAGGAAGAATTGAGCAGGTTACGATGGAGTATAGTAGGGTTATCTGAAGTCCGAAGAGAGGGGGAGGACTCGATAATCCTGAATTCCGGAAACCTGCTCTATTTCCGGGAGGGCGACCAGCAGTCTCAAGGTGGTGTCGGGTTCATCGTCCACAAGTCCCTTGTGAGCAACGTTGTGAAGATCGAGAGTGTGTCGACCAGGGTGGCGTTCCTTATACTCAGAATGTCCGCAAGGTATTCGCTGAAGGTCATACAGGTGTACGCCCCGACCTCGACACACCCCGACGATGAGGTGGAAACCATGTATGAGGATATCTCTAGAGCCATGCATGGTTCCAAAACTCACTTCACAGTTGTTATGGGGGACTTCAACGCGAAACTGGGCAAGCGAAGCGATGATGAGTTGAGAGTGGGGCAATTTGGAGTTGGACGTCGGAACCACCGGGGCCACCTACTGGCTAGTTTTATGGAGAAGGAAGACCTCTTTATGATGAATTCCTTCTTCAGAAAACGTGAGCACAGGAAGTGGACCTGGCAGAGTCCCGACGGTGCAACTAAAAATGAGATTGACTTCATTATGTCGACGAAGAAGCAAATATTCAATGATGTCTCTGTGATCAACGCGGTGAAAACCGGGAGTGATCACCGCATGGTAAGAGGCACATTGAATATCAATATCAAGCTGGAAAGATCTCGGCTGATGAAGTCAACGCTCCGACCAGCACCGATCCAACTTCAGAACCCCGAGAGCTTTCAGCTCGAACTCCAGAATCGTTTTGAGTGCCTAGGGAGCTCCGTGGACGATTATAACGATGGGTTTGTGGAAACTGTCCATACGGTCGGGTCTAAGTTTTTCAAGACCCGCCGTACAAATAGAAAAAAGAAACTCTCAGATCCAACATTACAGCTCATGGAACAGAGGCGCGGAATGATCCTGCAGTCTTCAGAAGCTGCACTCGAGTACCGGCAACTCAATAGACGGATCTCTAAGTCCTTGAAAAGCGACCTTCGCCTCTTTAATACGGAACGTATTAAGGACGCGATAGAGCGAAACAAGGGCTCCAAAGTCTTTGCAAGAGATCTGTCTATTGGGCAGAGTCAGCTTGCGAAACTGAAGACCGACGATGGCAGAATCGTGTCCGCCAAACCTGAGCTGTTTAAGGAGATTGAGAGGTTCTACGGACAGTTATACACGTCCACCAGAAACCCCGTTATGAATCTAGCTAACGACCCGAGAGCTAGGTTGACTCGACACTACACTGAAGATATCCCGGACGTCAGCTTGTACGAGATTAGGATGGCTCTGAAGCAGCTCAAAAACAACAAGGCGCCGGGTGATGACGGAATTACAGCCGAACTCCTGAGGGCCGGCGGAAAACCCGTTCTAAAGGCCCTTCAGAAGCTGTTTGATTCCGTCATACTCGAGGGCAAAACGCCACAGGCATGGAACAGAGGTGTGGTGGTACTTTTCTTTAAGAAGGGTGACAATACCCTGCTTAAGAATTATAGGCCCATCTCACTTCTGAGCCATGTCTACAAGCTGTTTTCAAGAGTCATCACGAATCGTCTCGCGCGCAGGTTTGACGACTTCCAGCCTCCCGAACAAGCCGGATTCCGTAAAGGCTTTAGCACCGTAGACCACATACATACGCTGCGGCAGGTTATACAGAAGACCGAAGAGTATAACCTGCCTCTCTGCTTAGCGTTTGTGGACTACGAAAAAGCCTTCGATTCGATCGAGACCTGGGCTGTACTGCAGTCTCTTCAACGGTGCCAGATTGACTATCGGTACATCGAGGTGCTGAAGTGTTTGTATGAAAACGCCACTATGTCAGTCCGGCTCCAGGACAAAGCCTCGAAACCTATCCTTCTGCAGCGAGGGGTGAGACAGGGAGACGTAATCTCTCCGAAACTGTTCACCGCTGCACTGGAGGATGTCTTCAAGGTTCTGGACTGGAAAGGGGCTGGCATCAACATCAATGGCGAGTACATCACTCACCTTCGATTTGCCGACGATATAGTAGTCATGGCTGAGACTATGGAGGACCTCAGTACAATGCTCGATGACCTCAGTAGAGCTTCCGAAAGAGTGGGTCTTAGGATGAACATGGACAAGACAAAGGTCATGTCCAATGCTCGTGTGATACCCACTCCAATGAAGATCGGAGGCGCTACACTCGAAGTTGTGGACGAATACGTGTACCTAGGACAGACTGTCCAGTTAGGTAGATCCAACTTCGAGAAAGAGGTTAATCGTCGAATCCGACTCGGCTGGGCAGCGTTCGGGAAGCTACGCAATATCTTCTCGTCCCAAATACCGCAGTGTCTCAAGACAAAAGTCTTTGACCAGTGTGTGTTGCCAGTGATGACATATGGCACTGAGACGTGGTCGCTCACAATGGGCCTCATAAGAAGGCTCAAAGTCACCCAAAGAGCAATGGAGAGGGCTATGCTTGGAGTTTCCCTACGCGATCGAATCAGAAATGAAGAGATCCGTAGGAAAACCAAGGTAACCGATATAGCCCGAAGAATTGCCAAACTTAAGTGGCAGTGGGCAGGGCACATTGCTCGCAGAACGGATGGCCGATGGGGTCGGAAGGTTCTGGAGTGGCGACCGCGTACTGGAAGACGGAGCGTTGGAAGGCCTCCCACAAGATGGACCGATGACCTGGTGAAGGCCGCAGGAATACGTTGGATGCGAGAAGCACAGAATAGGTCGAAGTGGCGGTGCTTGGGGGAGGCCTATGTCCAGCAGTGGACGTCTTTCGGCTGAAATGATGATGATGATGATAAAAATAAACCTTATGAATATGACTCTAAGTTCTATTACAGACAATCATTTGGTCAAAGAGAAATTCGGTCCGAGAGAGAAAGCGTTTCGAGAGTCCTGTGTCCCTTTCTAAAGTGATGTCAGGAGGATTATTCCCAATTCTTGAAGTAGGGTGCCCATAATGAACGAAATCATAAGATTATTTACAAAATACATTATATAAATAGGAGGTAGTCTTCAACGTAAGTATAATTACGCTTGTCTGTTATAGGTATTTTATGTTAATACTAGGCTGATTTTAACATTTATTTTAGTAATATGTGTGTTGAGACCCGTGGTTGAGACTGTTCTGTAGTACAAGCCACCAGTGGCGAAGGGTGATTTTATTAGAGAGGTAAGCCGGAGCAAAAAAAATGCTTACCTAGGCCGGACGTGGCGCACGTAGTCCTGTTATTTAAAATCTGTGACTGACTTCCTGGCTTCAGTCTTCTATAAGCAGATGTCTTCAGTCCACCTTTACTATACGTGTAAGCACTGGTGATTGAAACAGTGTCTTGCAAGTATAATAAAAGTGGCTTTGAAAAAAGCCATTTGTGGTGTGATGAGTGTGATGACGTTGACGTATGAGGTCGACTAGAAAAAACTACTTAACTAAAAGACTACTGACTTATTCTACTTATAATACTACTTATACTCTAAAGCTATTCGTCTATTCTTTAGTACAAAGTGCGCTAAGACATTACCATAAAAGCCGGGATGATTCTAAACTTTTAGCAATAAATGCTTTTCTATAGAAAAAATGGCTAGATCAGATAATTGTTCTTGTTTTTGAGAATTACGCATGTACGTATGAATTCGATTCAAAGCCGAAAACGACCTTTCCGCGGATGCCACTGTAACCGGAAGTGTCAAAAATATACTACATATATTGTAATTTGTGGAAAAGTATCACACAATAATGAATTTTGAAAATTGAGATAAACAAAAAACTTAACCTTGAAAAGCATGTTTCCTCACGAAGCAGATAATTTGTCACACAACAATCTAAAACAATTAATGCCGCCATCCTACTAATAAGTTTTCAAATCTACTCTAAAAAAGTAATTTCAACTTGCTAATCTATCGACTTACCACAAATTCCTAATTGCGAACGCACAATCTCACAACAAACTCACAATTATCAAATTCTAATCATTACACTAGTACGACACTAATAACTTATATGAATACAACGAAATAAATGCTAATTAACCACAAGTATCAACAAAATAAAAGGTTTTAAGGTTATAATTCTATTTACGTCAATGGGGTCTACATGTAAGCTGTCACGCCCTTTATGCCAGTTTTTTATTTTTGCAGCCATGTTTCTATATACATTTTTTTTTTTTGCTTATGCTTGAGTATAGTTTTCATTTTATTTGTTGGTATATTGGGTTGGCTAGCTGGCATATAGCAAATCATTTAATTTAATTTGTGTCTCTTAATGTTTTACTATATACCATTGTATAGAATCAAGTTCTTCTAACTGGACAGACAGCTGTGCTGCTGGGGAGTTTGTTGGCCACTTCTTCTTCCCAGCTAAAGCACTAGGAAGTGCGCGACGGGTGGGCGTTTTGGGGGACTGTCTTTTGTAATTTTGACGTTCGAAAAGTGCTAATCCTCAGCCTAATTTGAATAAATGACTTTTGATTTTTGATTTTGGTCAACAAAGTCAACAAACATTTAAAATGACAAAATTACTGTCGGGTCGAGCGGGGGCTCAAGAGGGCGGGGGAAAGGCCGACGACCGACCTGAATGCTAACGAAATTCAACGAAAGGACCGATATTGTTCGAATAACCCGATTTATTCCGGCTTCCGCGTGTCACATGACCTGAAGTGACGGATCGGGGGGTGCCGAGCGGTATATCGTCAGGATTTGGAGTTCCCATTTCATTGGGATAAACAAGACGTATAAACAATTACAGGAATATTAATAACACTATTAGTCACACTATATAAAAAGAAACAATAAAATGGTTACAAGATAGAAAGGTATAGTAACAATACTATTCAACGAACAAACCCTTAAGGTTACTGTTCGTATAGAGGCCTAAGCCACCCAAATACAAAGTGTATCTTTCGCTATCAGCTAGTCAATACAGCTATGTGAATATACAGCAGCGCTGTACTAGGTAAACCGACAGTTTCGTCGGGAGCAGGAGCTCTGTAATGAGTCTAATCCGAAGATAGACTGCCTTGCTCACTGAGTGCAAGCTCTTTTATAGGACAATGTCCCGCCATAATATCCACGACAACTCTGTCCGATGGCGCGCGGAAGTACGCCACGTGTTTACTTGATACAAAACACTAAAGTATGCTAAACTAAATAAGACTTACATTATAAAGTCATCAAATAATACAAGAATAATTGTCGTAATTAAACAAATGGTGAACGCACAACGGAATTCATTTTAAAGTTTAAAGTGACATGTCATTTATTGTTTTGAACAAAACTACCGGTTACAATGATCAAAATAATTGAATTAGTGAGTACACCAAGTACTCAATAAATTATCTTCTGATTTATAAGACAATATCTGATAGAAAAATCATCAAAATTAATGATAATAAGAACAATTCATAACAAATTATGCGGACTACCCACAATTTGTAATGATAACCAACTCCGACATATATATAAAAATGAATCCCTATTTCCCTTGGTCACGCCATCACGCGTGAACGGCTGGACCGATTTTAATAATTTTTTTGTTGTTGTGTTTGTAATTGTCAGGAGAAGGTTTTTATGAAAGAAAAAAAAAATAAAAAATTGCGCGGAAAATTTAAGAATTATTATTTAAGAATACTTAACAACCATATAATAGGACAATGTAAACTTTTTTAATGTAACATTATGACATTTGACATAGAATTCACAGAATGCGTGCTCAAATATCATCAAAGAGACAGGACAACGTCTGTCGGGTCAGCTAGTATATATATAAAAATGAATCCCTATTTCCCTTGGTCACGCCATCACACGTGAACAGCTGGACCGATTTCACTTCTTTTTTTTTGTTGTGTTTGTAATTGTCAGGAGAAGGTTCTTATGAAAGAAAAAAATTAAAAAATTGCACGGAAAATTAGAAAATTTAAGAACACTTATTTAATCATACTTAACAGCCATATAATGGGACAATGTAAACTTTTTTAATGTAACATTATGACATTTGACATAGAATTGACAGGATGCGAGCTCAAATATCATCAAAGAGCCAGGACAACGTCTGTCGGGTCAGCTAGTTTTGTATAGAAATTTATGTGTTCATAACCCGGAGAGTAGACCGAGTTATACTGGTGCAAAATGTTCGCGCGCGGTAGCGGGAGAGTCGCGCGCACTTTAAATGTTTTGTTTTCGTTGGAATATAAAGACAAATATTGTTTTATATAGGTTGGGGTTTTGTAATACTTTAAACATGTAATTTATTCTCTACCTTTTTTCATTCGATGTATGAACCTTCCACACTTGACCCTGATACTTGGGTACCACCATCTACAAGTGCTGACAATGATATCAACCTAACAAAATTGTACTTTCCTATAGATAATATCCGTAAAGAATTAAAAATGCTGGATTCTGCCAAAGGGCCAGGTCCAGACGGTATACCTGCGATGTTTTTAAAAAATACTTATAATACAGTATGTTATCCCATTTTTATATTATTTAACAAGTGTATTTCGTTTGGTGTATTTCCTGATGTGTGGAAGCGCGCGAATATAGTACCAGTCCACAAAAGTGTTTCTAAGAATGACGTGGAGATGTATCGCCCTATTTCTATATTATCGGCATTTTCTAAACTTTTTGAAAGACTTGTTCATATTGAGACTTACCCATATATACGCCAGGTTTTAATTAGGGAACAGCATGGTTTTGTTAAAGACAAATCTTGTATAAGTAATCAATTACGTAGACTACAGTCGGGGATTGTAAAAGAAACGAAACTGTAGTTAATAAATTTAATTTAAACCAAAACTATAAGCTAATTTACATTAAGGTGATTACTGCTCGAAGTGTGAAACAATAATGTCTTAAAATTCTATCATACAGGAGATTATAACGTTTGTCTCGGTTTGGACTTAGGACGACGTTGGTAACACGTTCACGGTCACACGTTGATCTGCACGTTCAAGACAACTTCCGCAAGAGATGCATCAGTGTAACACGTTCACGGTCACACGTTGATCTGCACGTTCAAGACAACTTCCGCAAGAGATGCAGTTCGTGTAAAGATGTTGTTTTGGGTCATCGCTTATGCTAGCGACTTCCGTGAATGGCCTCACGTAACACCTCCCCCCGAAGAACAGCGATTAATTGAAGACGGAAGTCGTAAATTGAGCTGGCGGTTGTTTGGGATCAGCTTGGTTGGAGTCTGGAAGGGCATAGATAGCTTCTTGTTCACGCGGTTCCTCCTTTTGAGTTTTTGAGGAACTTTTCGTGCGCCGTATGTAATAGTACAGACCGCTACCCAGTACGCATGCACTTAATATTACCACGTACATAGGTATAGTGGTATGATAGAGACTGTAGTTGATCTCGTTATCCGTGTGCACAGGCTGTTGCAGAGATAACTTCGCGTTGACTGCATGTAGGTTATTAAGATGAATTGATTGCAATTTTAGTTCTGGTGCTGATGTTGGAGTAATTGCGGTGTCATTTACTAAGTCGAGCAATTTGAGCGCTTGTCCTTGTACACGATCGTTCTGGTTGATTATAGTGAATTGCGGTGTTTCTATATAGCATTGATGCGGGATGACAGCGAGGAAGCTGCCCTGTAAAGTCTCGTAGGAGTCCTGAGTGCAATGTAGGTGAATTTTCGTCGCGAAGGGAAAGCTGACCGTGTAATGTCTCTCGTCCAGTTTTTCATAGGCTGCTCTGTCCAGTGATATTTTTATCGGGTTGCAGTGGTTGTTCATCTGCTGCGTGGTAATAAGTTGCTGGATACAATCATCTGGTGTTCGGCGTTGCGGGCTCGATGTCTCTTCACATAAATACCACTTGGTGGTCTTCGGGCATTCAGCCTCTATGTACCTGAAGTCTTTCTCAAAGGTTGCTAGGAACGGATAGGGTGGTGATAGGATCTCATGGTTTTTATTTGGGACTATAGAAAGTTTATACATATTATATACAATAGAAATGTATTAAGAATCGAGTGGAAAACAGAAATAGCATTAAAACATCGTAGAATAGAAAGAAATAGACATATTATGATCACGTGTCGTACCGGATGCAAAAAGAGACAATTTTTTTTTTTTTTTTTTGGATGGGAAATCATCAAATGACTTCTCCCGCTCTGGGCGGAGCGGGAGGGCGTGTCAGACTTTTACTGACTAAAACCCACCCGTGTTCCTTCAGTTGCCCATGTGCCAGGGTCACGGTATCTCTTTCGAACAATCACGTGACACCGGCAGGAAAAAAAAAAAAAAAAAAGAGACAATAGTCACACAATAGGTTGCACTCAACGGTATAAGCGCAAAAGGGACTAGGAACTAATCATATATTTTAATTTATTTCTAAATGAACGATTATTATAAGTTTTTGGGATAAAACAGACGTTCTTCTCTAAAAAAATAGGGTGCTAACTCAAAAAAGTGAGAATAGATTGTTGCTGTAATGCTTTAGTGAAGGTGGTGAATTCCTCTTACTATTATCATCATCTTATTGGTATTGAATTCCTGCAAAATGAATTAATTAATTGCCCTGTGCAGGTACTTCTAACCTTGAAGGTACTGTTCAATTTTGGTTTATGGTTCTTCCCATTGTCATACATAATTTAGGTCGTCACTAAATAGTAATAGAAAAAGAATGTTATATTATTCACAGTCACTACGTCATACGAGTATACAGTCTAAATATAAAGTTTTTGGAAAGCCAACATTTATTATATTAATATTTACAGCAAAATACTTCACTACTACCTTTTTCTGTGAACATAAATATTTAAAAAACGTAATTTTGATCGCACCGATTTGTAAAAAAGTGACATAGATCCGTCGTCGATGAGCCCTACTGGGCGACTGATTTATGAACGAACGAGAGTGATGAGACTACTTATTATAGGCAAAAAAAGAGATGGCGATAATGTGTATGCGCCTGGAATAAAATAACGTATGTGCGTATGTCTTTTATGAATGAAAAGTGTTATTAATACGAAAACTGTTTTACAAAAACTTAGATAAGATTATTATCAATGTTTTAAAGTAAACTATGTTTAATCAATCTTACGCATTGCGCCTTGAGGCTAAAAAAAATCATAAACATGGATAGAACTTTGCGATTTTTTTGTATCGAAAAATTTTTATCGTATCGTGTATTCCTTTTACAGGATACTAGATCATATAGTCAAAAATCATACACTTTAATATTTAGTTCTGCTATCATACGGTAAGAAAGATACACTTAAAAGAAAAAGCACGGTTTTCTCAATGTGTCACCTTAAGCACATTAGTTGATAACTTGAATGAAACCGACTTTGTTAATTTATCAAAAGAATTTCCAGATATAAGTTATAATCAGTTAAAGTTGTTACGACAAAAAGGAATTTATCCCTACGATTATATGAATGCGTTCTCAAAGTATAATGAGACTCAACTTCCATCAAAAGGTTGTTTCTATAACAGCTTGAATTGTCAACACATTAGCGATGATGAATACGCACATGCCCAATCTATTTGGCAGAAATTTAATATTAAATCACTAGGAGAATATACAGATTTATATTTAAAGACCGACGTATTACTTCTTTGTGACGTATTCGAAAAATTTAGACAGACTTGTCTAGATCATTATCAACTTGATCCAACGTATTACATTACCGCACCTAGCTTAAGCTGGGATGCGATGCTACTGTACACAGGTGTTAAATTAGAATTAATTCATTGTTTAGAAATCTATGAATTTTTGGAAAAGGGAATACGTGGAGGCTTGGCACAATGTTCTCTTCGCCATGCTCAAGCTAATAATAAATATTTACCAAATTATGATGCTTCTCAAAAATCAACTTATTTGGTTTATCTTGACTGTAACAATTTATATGGTTACGCAATGACAAAGAAAATGCCTATTTCAGATTTCCGTTTTTTGACAATCCATGAGATAAAAACAATGAATGTCTTATCAATATCAGACGAATCTGATATGGATATATTTTAGAAGTTGATTTAATATATCCTGAGAGTTTACATAATACGAATAGTGATTTGCCTTTTGCCCCCGAGAGGTTCACACCTCCTGGAGGCAAAACCCCAAAATTAATTGCTAATTTATATGACAAATTCAACTATGTAATACATTACATTCATTTAAAGGCATGCTTATTGAATGGATTAATTTTGAAAAAAATTCACCGTGTTTTAACGTTTAGACAAGAAAATTATTTACAAAAATATATTGACTTAATAACATTGCGTCAAGCTTCTACAACCGCATTTGAGAAAGACTTTTTCAAACTCCTTAATAATGCTATATTTGGGAAAACTATTGAAAATAGACGCAAACAGGTAAATGTCAAATTAGTTACCATGTGGGATGATTGCAATAATAAAACTAACAAGCACCATGGTGCAGAAAAAGTAATTGCAAAACCAAATCTGAAAAGTATAGCGATCTTTTCTGAAAATTTTGTTGCTATTCAATTAACTCCTGAAAAAATTATCTTAAATCGCCCTATCTACATTGGGTTTACAGTTCTAGAATTCGCAAAAGAACATTTGTATAAATTCCACTACAACTTTATTAAAAATAAATATAACACTCGCGCAAGACTGTGTTATACAGACACAGACAGCCTTCTTTATTTTATAAATACAGAAGATTTTATGAAGACATAAAAAATGATATTGCAAAATTTGATACAAGTAATTTCCAGCCTGATAATTGTTACAGCATACCAAGAGTAAATACTAAAATTCCAGGACTATTTAAAGATGAACTCGGGGGTGACATCATAAGCGAATTTGTGGGACTGAGAGCTAAATTATGTTGTATAATAACTTCAAAAATTCGCATCCCAAAAGCAAAAGGAATATCTAAAGCTGTTACTAATCGATTAAATTATCTCACTATAGTAAAGCTTTAACAAATAATGTCAATTTCAAATGTAAAATGAATATAATTAAATCACTCAAGCATGTACTGTACTCTCAAGAAGTTCATAAAGTAGTATTAAATAGAAATGATGATAAGAGACAAATACTCACGAACCTTATTGAAACTTTACCTTTAGGTCACTATGAAACTTTATTTTGAGAACTAATTTATACATCATTATAAATAATACCACACATGCTTCGCAAGGAACGCATTTCCACAGCATTTATTCTACTTTCATGCTTCTTTTGCCATACCCAACATTCACTTCCATACATAAGCGTAGGCACCAGAACAGGTCAGGTGAGGTGTGTATGACCAATTGTATGAACCTAAACGAGGCAAAAGAAGTGTGTAGAGATCGTAGCAGGTGGCGTTCCGTGGTTTCTGCCTACCCCCATGGGAAAAAGGCGTGATTCTATGTATGTATGTATGTATGTATAAATAATAATGTATAGTTCGTGTGGAGATATGTGTGGCAGATGTAGGTGGATTAATAAAAGTCAGTCTGCTTGGTACTCACGGTTCTATTGTGGAACACACACACAACACATAAAACAGTTAGAAGGAGAAAAGTATAATTACAATAGTCACGGCACAATCACAATAGTCACAGCACAATACAAACAGTTTCAAACACGTAAACGGTTGGCGAACGAGGCGTCACAAGTTATAGCCGAGCGCGGCGCGTGGGCAGGTAACGACTGAGGTCGCGGCAAGGTGATCGTATGTTAGCCTCACCCCGCGCGCGCAGCTACGTCACGATGACGAGGTCCGGTGTGTGTGTCCAGTGCATACTGGTAGCCCGACATTAAGCGAATGCTGGTGATCGTGTATATGATAATAAATAAATGTATATAAATATTGTTGTGTTGTGTTTGTTATAAATAAATAAATAAATGGTAGTGTAGGTGTGTACCCCACACCACCCCCCTCCAGAGACCGTCAAGGGCGATAAAAATCTGGAAATTTGACCCGACGTCCAGACCGAGTAGTATACTCCTTTTCGTCTGGAGATGGAGTATCTTCCATGGGGTCAGCTTTGTCAGCCAATATGTATGCTGGCTTTAGGCGGTCTATTGAGACCGTGACCTCTTTACCCTTGAATAAGATTTTAAAAGTTTTATCACTTTTGTGCAGAACTTTGTGAGGACCTGTGTAAGCTGGTTGCAGCGAGCCACGTAATGCGTCTTCACGAAGGAACACGTGATCAGTGGTCTGCAGATCCTTAAATACAAAAATGCTCGTTTTGTTGTGACGAGAAGCTGGAGTTGGCTGTAATTTTTGGGCAAAGTGTCGGATGCGCGCGGTAAATTCCGTGATGTCGGTCGTTCCTTCATCACAGGGTGAAAAAAATTCGCCCGGGAGTCTTAGCTGCTCGCCGTATACTAATTCGGCGGAAGACGCTTGGACATCCTTCTTGAATGCGCTCCTTATGCCAAGCAATACCCACGGCAAGGACTCTGTCCACTTGTCATTCGCATGACACATGATGGACGCCTTGAGCTGCCTGTGGAAACGCTCCACCATGCCATTGCACGCCGGATGGTATGCCGTTGTCCGCTTGTGCTGGAATCCTACAATTTTTGACAGTTGTTCGAACAGGGCCGATTCAAATTGACGGCCTCTGTCCGTAACAATGTCAGTAGGACAGCCAAAACGGGCAATCCATCCAGACAGCAATGCCTTAGCTACTGTCTCGGCAGTGATGTCGACGATAGGTACGACCTCTGGCCACCTGGTAAAGCGGTCGACTGCCGTGAGACAGTATCTAAAGCCTTGTGAAATGGGTAGTGGACCCACAAGGTCGATGTGGATC
The DNA here is from genome assembly GCA_947507805.1 of Aporophyla nigra. Lineage (NCBI taxonomy): Eukaryota > Metazoa > Arthropoda > Insecta > Lepidoptera > Noctuidae > Aporophyla > Aporophyla nigra. The sequence goes on along the minus strand of OX382291.1, from coordinate 490,049 downwards.
GTGGTGAATCTGGCGCGTGGAAGATGGTAATTCCCTAGTGGTGCGGATACGTGACGGCTCACTTTAGCCCGCTGACAAGCGAGGCAAGCTCGTGCCCACTCCCTGCAGTCCTTCCTGACGCCTGGCCAAACGAAGCGCTCTGCGATTAATTTGGCAGTCGCTGAGACGCCTGGGTGACTGAGGGAATGCAAGCTGTCAAAAGCTTGTTTCCGCAGCATTTTGGGAACAAATGGCCTGGGTGACGCTGTGCTGACGTCGCAGTACACAGTTGTACGCTGCCCAGGGACTTGCACCTTCTCCAGTACCAGCGAAGACCCTTCCTGAAGAAGCTTCTTCAGTTCTGGATCTGCCGCCTGTGATTCCGCGAGGGTGTCGAGACTGACTGGAGCTTGAAGCTCCTCCACGCGGGATAAAGGGTCGGCCACGACGTTGTCTTTGCCCGAAATGTGCCTAATATCAGTAGTGAACTGGGCAATAAAGTCTAAGTGACGGAATTGTCTAGGCGAACAGTTTTTCTTCCGGTCATGGAATGCGAAACTGATCGGCTTATGGTCCGTGTACACAACAAAGTGTCTGGCCTCCAGCATGTGGCGAAAGTACTTGATGGCCTCGTAAATGGCCAGCAGTTCCCTGTCATAGGGAGAATACTTTGCTTGCGGAGGGCTGAGCTTCCGTGAAAAGAAAGCTAACGGCTGCCATCCTTCGTCGCTAAGCTGCTGTAACACCGCGCCGATTGCAGTATCCGACGCATCGGTAACCAATGCGAGTTTGGCGTTGCAATCGGGGTGAGCTAATAAAGCAGCGTTAGCAAGGCTTTCCTTGCAGTCCTCGAATGCTTGCAAAGTATTCTCCGCAAGACATATAGGATGCGAGCCCTTTACGTTGCCGATCAAGAGGTCGTGTAGTGGCGCCTGTATTTGTGCTGCGTGAGGCATGAAACGCCTGTAAAAGTTAATCATGCCCAAGAATCGGCGCAACTGACGAACGTCTTTAGGTGGTGGGAAGGTCTTAATGGCGTCGACCTTAGTGTCTAATGGTTTGGTGCCCTTTTCGGAGATATGGTAACCTAAGAAAGTTACTTCCGGGACACCAAAAACACACTTGGCCGTATTGATCAGCATGCCGAAGTCCTTCATTCTGCTGAATATTGTACGGAGATGGTCCTCGTGCTCTGCTTCTGTCCTGGAGAAGATCAAGAAGTCATCCAGGTAGCAGTAGCAGAACTCCAGTCCTCTCGTCATCTCGTCGACAAAACGCTGAAATGTCTGGCCTGCGTTGCGCAGACCAAACGTCATGTACGGAAATTCGTACAGGCCGAAAGGTGTGGTGATCGCCGTCTTCGGGATGTCGTCCGGGCTGACAGGAATCTGGTTGTAGGCTTTCACAAGGTCGATAGTGCTGAAGACTTGACAGCCTGAAATGCTGTGGGCAAAGTCGTGTATGTGCCTAATTGGATACCTGTCAGGAACGGTTCGTGCGTTGAGCATGCGGTAGTCTCCGCAGGGTCGCCAACCGTTGTCCTTTTTGGGAGCGAGATGGAGCGGGGATGACCAGGGACTCTCCGAAGGTCTGGCAGTTCCATTGGCCAACATCAGCTCGAACTCCTGTTGAGCAATTTTTAATTTGTCCGGCGCTAATCGCCGAAATGAAGATGACACTGGAGGGCCTGGGGTCGTGCGGATATGGTGTACAGTGTTATGTGGTGTAGTGCGTAGTGTACCGGCAGGTCGGGTAATGTCGGGAAAGCTTTCTAAAATTTTATGATACCTCGAATCCCCAGAAGTTACCTTTACAGAAAACAAAGACGAATCTGCGTGATTCGAAGCTATGGTAAAAACATTGGTACTACTATCTATTAGCCGTTGATTTCTACAGTCAACGATTAACGAGTAAAAACACAGAAAGTCCACTCCGATAATCGGTTTTGTAACCTCAGCTACCACAAAACGCCACTTAAAGTCTCTACGAAGTCCTAAGTTTAAGTTGAGTTCCAGGAAACCATATGTTGGGATGGGCGTCCCATTCGCGGCCACAAGTTGGTAGTTCGTAGGTGCACGACGATCGTTGAGCAGACTACGAGGGTAGACGCAGAGATCGCTTCCGGTATCAACCAGAAACTGCGTCTTCGTCCTTTGGTCTGCGACGAATAGGCGACCAGTGGAAGCGGGGCAATCGTCTGTCGCCATTACCGACTGCCCGCGGCGTTTCCCTTCTTATAGTCGCAAGGCTTTGTGCAACGCTCGGCCTTCTCCCCATGCGTCGAGTGGTACCAGCATATTGGGTACTTCCGGTAGCTGGACTTGGAGCGGGTTGAAGATCGTTGCCGTGAGTGACGTCTCGTATCACGCTCACGGCTGTGCGGACGATTACGAGGTCGACTGTCACGCAGCTGCATCGTCAGGTCTCTCATCGCACGCTTCAGCTCTGCGATTTCGGCTGCCATCTCACTTACTGTGGGTCCTGCTGCCGACGTTGAAGCTACCTGGCTTGGTGGTGCTACGATGTCCTGGACGCGATCAGCCAGTTCGGCTAGCGCTTCCAGGGTGCTGTGAGGCTGCGATGCCAAGAGGGGCTGGATGTTGGTGGGGAGTCGACTGCTCCAGATGGTGCGCACGAAGTCGTCGGGCACCGTGGGTCCAGCTAACCCCTGCAGATGGCGAAGGAACTGCGACGGTTTCCGGTCTCCCAGCTCCTCATGCATCAACAGCTGCTTCACCTTCTTCTCCTGGGAGGCTGAAAGGCGCTTCACCAATTCGGTCTTCAGCTTCTGGTACCGGTTGGTGGCGGGAGGGGACATGATGACGTCCTTCACCTCCTTTGAAATTTGTGGGTCGAGATGGCCGATGACATAATTGTATTTGGTGACGTCATTCGTCACCCCTGCATTCTCGAATTGAGCCTCGATTTGTGCAAACCAAATGTCCGGTTCTTCCGGCCAAAATGGTGGCAACTTTATTGACACGCGGTAATTATCTTGTTCCGGGTCAATGGAAACGCGCTTTGCTTTGCGCGTTCTATGCGCAACGTGTTTCGCCGGCTGTGACGACGCGGTGTGCTCAGACTCACTATCACTCATTTTTATATTAAGTGTTCTAGTTGGGGTCACCAGTATAGTTCGTGTGGAGATATGTGTGGCAGATGTAGGTGGATTAATAAAAGTCAGTCTGCTTGGTACTCACGGTTCTATTGTGGAACACACACACAACACATAAAACAGTTAGAAGGAGAAAAGTATAATTACAATAGTCACGGCACAATCACAATAGTCACAGCACAATACAAACAGTTTCAAACACGTAAACGGTTGGCGAACGAGGCGTCACAAGTTATAGCCGAGCGCGGCGCGTGGGCAGGTAACGACTGAGGTCGCGGCAAGGTGATCGTATGTTAGCCTCACCCCGCGCGCGCAGCTACGTCACGATGACGAGGTCCGGTGTGTGTGTCCAGTGCATACTGGTAGCCCGACATTAAGCGAATGCTGGTGATCGTGTATATGATAATAAATAAATGTATATAAATATTGTTGTGTTGTGTTTGTTATAAATAAATAAATAAATGGTAGTGTAGGTGTGTACCCCACAAATGTTTATATTAATAAATTGTAATATTATTATGATAACCTTTGTTTATAATCATTATAAGTATACCATACATTATTAATTTAGTGAGTGGTAGTGTTGATTGTCTTTTTTAAATTTGTAATATCTAAATAAAATATTGAATAACTGACGCATTTTTTTCTTGGTATGGCCTTACAGTCTTTTCTTTTCATTTTTAATAAAACATATGATCACTGAGCAATACCACACTAACTTATTATTATTATTTGCAGCAGACATAAACTTAAAATGTTTAAGCACTTTAAGTAGGTATACATTTCACTTTACATTTGACATGTCAACTAAATCATTTGTTTTTATTATACTTATGCTTTATATTTCTATGTTTGAGTGAAATTGAATTATTAGTTAAAATGAAGTTGATCAAACAACACATCACTTAATGTTAATCATAAATACGGTTTGATATCAGAAAATCAATATGGCTTTCGTAAGCACAGGTCAACGGAAGACGCAGTCAATAACCTAGTCGATTTTGTGGTAAATAAAATGGACAACGGTTATAAATGCACTGGAGTCTTCCTTGACCTGGCAAAAGCCTTTGATACGGTGTCAAGGCGTATTCTCCTTAAAAAGATGGAAGCTATTGGTGTTCGAGGTTTGTCTTTGGAGTGGTTTCAATCATACCTATCAGATCGCACACAAAGTGTACGCATGAGTGACAAGTGCAGCAACTCTGCCATCCTAAACTATGGAGTCCCTCAAGGTAGTGTGCTTGGGCCAACACTCTTTATTTTATACATCAACAGCCTTTGCAATTTAGAACTGGACCGAGCCAAAATATTTGCCTACGCTGATGATACCGCCATAGTTTTCTTTGACAAAACTTGGGAAGGAGTCCAAGAGGCTGCTAACACGGGTGTAAACCAGGTCTCCAGTTGGCTCACTCACAATCTTCTTACACTCAACGTAGACAAAACGAAGGTTGTGAATTTTAGCGTAAGCAGTAGAACATCCTGCCCTAATCATCTAGCAGTCATATTGCATTCTTGTGATAGTAAACCACCATCACGATGTACCTGCCCAACCCTTCAGCAAGTCAACCATATTAGGTATCTTGGTGTCCACATAGACCAACACCTTAACTGGTCAAAACAAATTGAGCATGTAAGTGGTCGGGTTAGAAAACTTCTACATATTTTCAAAAAAATGGGACGTATTGCTAGTAACACTCTTCTGAAAATGCTTTATCACACACTCTGCCAATCTGTTCTCAACTACTGCATTGTAGCATGGGGTGTAACACACAAGACGCGTCTAATGAAAGTGGAGCGTGCGCAACGGGCTCTTCTTAAGGTAACCTATAAGAAACCTATGCGCTTCTCCACTGACATTCTGTACCAAGAGGCTGGTGTTCTGCGTGTACGCCAATTGTACATAATGGCAGTAGCATTGAGATACCATAAAAATGCTCATAATTTGATAAGCTACTCCAAAGTGCGCTTTCTTAGAAATGCAAATAAGCCCAAATGGCATAAACCTAAATGTAGACTCATTTTTGGCAACAGATGCTTTCGGTATATGGGACCATTTATTTACGGTAAGCTCAATAACGAGATAGATTTATTGCCACTGACCAAGAACAGATGCAAAAATCAACTTTTAAAATTTCTGACAAGAATGGACTATGAAAGCACGGAGAAATTTATTAACACATGAGAACAACATACACATTCATTCACACAAATACACAAAGGTCGATTTGGACAAGACGAGTGAATGCCTATAGGGTGGGAGTATTCTCTCGTGGGTTTATTCAAGCCTAGGGGAAGCCTAGGGTTGACAGGGAGTGCTCTCATACGTGGTCTGATTGGCCTCGTCTGGTCCAAATCCATCTTAACTCACTCATTCATCACACACTCACACCATACACGTACATAATACACTAAACATGCCTTTTAAAATCATTTTAGTTTAACACTCATTTAACTATGCTAATTTATTGTTTAGGAATATCATTTGGTTATTGTTATCATTCCAACCAACATTAGATACATATGTGCCTCCCTACTGTGATGTAATAGTGTAAGACGAAAGAGACTGGCCTCCACGACACAGGGAATCCTAGTGTGGAGGCTAGTGTTATTTCAATTTGTACATAGCATTTCTTGAACAATAAAGTTTTTATTATTATTATCTTTATTACATTTAAATACATATTATTTACATTTTTAAATATTAAAATATAAAAAGATATAAGAAAACATTTAAAAATATAAAAAATAGTAGCCCACCGGTATCGGGAACAGGGTCCAAGCTACCGGTGGTCAGGGCTGCTGAGAGAGGAACCTCCTAACAATACGCGCCGTGTCCAGAATTACTGCTTTCTGGATCAGGCCCTTGATCCAGCTGCCTAACGAGAGCCTCCTGAGATGTTGATCGAGGCTCTTGGCTATTATGCCATTGGCCGTAACGACTATCGGCACAATGACTGCCGTATCCACATCCCACATGTCGACAACCTCGCGAGCCAAGTCAAGATACTTCATCTGCTTATCTTTTTCAGCTTTCACGAGGTTCTCGTCATGCGGGACTGCTATATCAACAATCATTGTGCGACGCTCTAATCGATCTATCACCACTATATCCGGCTTATTGGCAACAATAGTCCTATCAGTGATGATAGATCGATCCCAATACAACGTGATATTGCCATTTTCGAGAACTGGGTCGGGCACATACCTATAATATGGTACTTCTGATTCCACAAGGCCGTATTTCAGAGCAAGTTGCTGGTGGATAATCCTGGCTACAAGGTTGTGTCTATGCAAGTAGTCTCCGTTAGCCAAACAAGAACAGCCAGAAATAATGTGTCGGATTGATTCACCCGGACGGTGGCATGCCCGACAGATGTCAACCGTGCCATCCTTCACAATATATTTCCGGTAGTTATTTGTCATCATAACTTCGTCCATAATCGCAAAGACAAAACCTTCGGTTTCTCCAAATAGGTCTCCGAAACGTAACCAGGATACGGACGCTAAGAGGTCTACATCGGATCCATGTAGGACCCGGTAAAAGCGCCCGTGAAGCTCCTTGCTTTGCCATACCTCCATGCGGTCAATAGTATCTAATACTTTAGGTTTGCGCCAGTTCTCGACAGCCAAGGAGAGCGGGGTGAGGCACTTGTCCACTGAGACCACATCTCGGTGCATCCCCACGTCGGCTTCTAGGAAGTATTCCCTGAGACTGCATACCTCACGGTTGTGCAGGGTCTTAGCATTCAAAAAACCTCGACCTCCGCACTTCCGCGGGATATACAGTCTCATCACCGAAGACCGTGGGTGATGCATTCGATTTGCGGTCAGCAGTGAGCGGACCCGTCTATCCAGGGCGTCAAGTTCCGTCTGAGTCCATTTGAGTATGCCGAAAGAGTACATCAAAACCGGCATGACCCAACCGTTGAAGGCGCGCACCTTGTTTCCGCCTGATAAAAGACTTTTTAATACTTTATTCAGGCGGCCAAAGAAGCGCTCCCTCAACGATTGTTTCATGTCAGCAGTGTTGATGCCTAACGCTTCCGACATACCCAAATACTTGTATGTGTCGATTGGGGAAAGGGATCTTAGGTGTATGGAATCCGAGAGTTGGGTTCCCACGGATTCCACAATCACCCCTCGCTTTACATGCATGACCGCACATTTGTCCACACCAAATTCCATCCTGATGGCGCTACTGAAGGTTTCAGTTACTTTCAGTAGCTCCATCAGTTGCAAATTGTTGGGGGCAAAGAGTTTTAGGTCATCCATGTAGAGGAGGTGAGATATGACCTGACCACCTCTCCTCAATCGATAGCCTATACCTGAATCCTCCAGCAGTGTGCTAAGAGGATTCATGGCTAGGCAGAACCAAAGTGGACTCAAACTATCGCCCTGGAATATACCTCGCTCGATCCTTATCGGTTCGTTGTTCCTCTGGATATTTCGACATCCTGGATAGCGAAGGACTGTCCTCCATTGCCCCATACATGATATCAAGAAGGTGCGCAGCGTTGTATCTACTTTGTACAACTCCAGCACCCTCTTGAGCCAGGTATGTGGCACCGAGTCATAGGCCTTCTTATAGTCTATCCAGCATGTCGACAGATCCCTTCGGGAACGACGAACCTGTTGACTAATGGTCATATCGATTAGGAGCAGCTCCTTAGTACCGCGGGACCCGTTCCTACATCCATTTTGAGAGACTGACAAGATACAGTTTGTGTCTATATGTTTGTAAATTTTAGCTCTCAAAATGGATGTAAGAACTTTATAGACCGTCGGTAGACAAGTGATCGGTCTATAGTTTTTGGGTTCCGCGGTGCTACCTGATTTATAGAGCAGGTGGGTTATCCCTGTTGTTAGGAACTGTGGCAACGACCCTGACTCTAAGGCTGACTGGAACTGAGATGCCAAGCGAGCGTGCGACTTTTGGAACCACTTGATCCAAAAGTTGTGCAGTCCGTCCGGCCCTGGAGATTTCCAGTTAGGCAACGGACGGACTGCACAAGCGACATCTTGGGGGCTGATGGTTATTGCCCCCATTTCTGGTATTTGTCCGCACGCTCGCTCGATCTCCCTAGTCCAATCACCTTCGGTGTGATTGACAGGCACCGACCAGATGTTTCGCCAGAACGAAGACATGGCATCATCATCCGGAAGGGGCGTGTCAGCCACACCTTGATCCGGTCGCTCCCAAGCTCTGTAAACCCACCTTTCATCGCTTTGGAATGTGCGGTTCTGAGTGTACCGCTCCACCCTCCGCCGATACCGACGAATACGGTTTGCCCATGCACAGATTTTCTGCTTCAGGAAGTCGATGCGCTCTGTGACGCAGGGCAAATAATCTCGAGGACTAACATTAGTCCCGGAGAACGCCCGCTTCACAAAGCGCATCACTCGAGGGCGAGTATTGCCCTCCCTGAAGCAGATTAGCTTACCGATGAGTGCTCTAGCCTCACCGATACGACGCTCAATCCTGCACTGCCAAGCTGGTACGGTTGGTTTTGGTCGCGTAGCTCTGTCACTGTTGGGAAACTTAACACGAGCTACACGACAAGCCGCTACAGCTGCACAGTACAAGATCGAGTGGGTATCGGCAAGGTCTCTGCTGCTGTCAAAACATGTTGACAGCTGAGAGTCTAGAGCACACACCAGTGCCTTATTTTTCTTGTGCATGGGCAAACGAGGTAAACGTGGTCTAAGTTCAGGCGGAGTAGAGCGATACTCCCGGAAAGCATCTTCCAAAGCGCTCCTCAATCGTGCATTGCATTGGGTACTCACGGATATAACCCCGTCATCATCCTCTTCACCGACGCAGTTGGATCGCGGTGAAACATTGGGTAAATTTTGCAGTTGCACCGCGACCAGTGGCGAAGCAGGCGTAACATGGCTATTCCGTGATTCGAGGCAAAGTCGATCAAGTACGGCGGCATCCAGCATATGATTACGCTGGATGACTCGCACCTGATCCGACAGTCGTTGTGACGACACGTTGACACCTGGTTCAAGCACCTGAAACAGAGAGAGCATCCGACCACGATACGCAGTCAAGTTAGTTCCCCCCTCTGTAGCCCCATAGTATGCGCGCATGACATTTTCATTGACAGCTTGTGTCCACTTCATGCGCTGCACACTTCCACCGGTAGCGGGGACCCTATCACAGGCCGGTGGGCCTCGGAGTCCCAAGCTGGCCGGTGGTCGGCCTCGTCCGCGCCGACGTACTGGTGGTGGTGTCGTCGGCGGCGAGAAGTATTCGTCGCTCGAGCTCGACGCAACTGCAGCGGCCGGTGTCACTGGACTCACGTCTGGAGCAGGATCCGGCAACTGCGAGGCGGAGCTGAGCGACGAACCCGAAGATGTTGGGCGTGTGTTATGTAGTAAACGTGCCCGACTTCGCGTCAGCATCTCTCAATTTCCCGTGTTATTTAAATTTTTCTTACATCCTGGTATGTTATAATGTTATAATTATGGTACCAATATCTGGCACTTTCTTGGTGTTGTAGAAACTTATAATAAAACATATTTCCATGATTGGTGTTTAAAAATAATCGAAAAAATACACGGAGAAAAAAATTTTTGCACCGTCATGTTGACAGTCGGGCCACAGATTATTATTATTATAATTATTATTATTATTATTATTATAATTATTATTATTATTATTATATAAATCTTGGTGACTCTGATAATCACTGTTACCAAATACGATTCGTTGTATTATAATTATTTGGTCCCTCGAATTGTGGAAAAACAAACGTCGTGCTAAGTTTATTGTTACATGAGAATGGTCTAAAATTTCAAAATCTTTACCTGTACTCGAAAACTAACTTTCAACCAAAATACAACTTCTTACGAGAAGTTATAAAGAGAGTGCATCAAGTTAAGTTTCATGAATTTAATGATAATAAAGAAGTCATAGCCCCGGATGAAGCACTAATTAATTCTGTGTTTATTTTCGATGATGTGGCATGTGAAAATCAAATAAACATTCGTAATTACTTCTCTATGGGTAGACATAAACATATTGATTGCTTTTATTTATGTCAAACATACTCTAAAATTCCGAAACAGTTGCTGCGTGATAATGCAAACTTTCTCATAATATTTAAGCAAGACGATGTAAACTTGAAACATATTTATGAAGAACATGTTAGTTCTGATATGTCCTGGAATCAATTCAAGAAGATTTGTAATACAGTTTGGACAGTTTGGAGTATTTGCAAAGACTCGTCTTTAAGCAAAGGAAGGTACAGACAGAATTTAGGTAGCTTTTTTAAATTTTGAGCAAATAATGTGTAATTATATAAACCAATAACAGACAAAAATATAACTTAAATGATGATGAAATTATTGAATAAAGGGCGTGTTCCTAAAAATCTACAAACGGATGAAGGAACAGAATTTTACAATAATCAGTTTCAAAAGCTTATGAAAACTTATCACATTAATCATTATTCAACCTTCTCAACAAAAAAGGCTTCAATAGTTGAGCGATTTATCAGGACATTGAAATCGAAAGTCTATAAGGAATTTAGTTTAAGAGGCAGCTACAATTGGATAGACAGCATGCTTACTAATGTTATTAACAAATACAATCACACTTATCATCGGACAATTGATGAAGTTCCCGCTAATGTGAATAACATCAACAAAAAACGTATATTAGAGAGATATTCAAGATTGGTAAAAAATCATAATATTAGAAGCAAGTATAAAATTGGTGATTATGTGCGTATCAGTAAGTACAAAGGAACATTTGAAAAAGGTTATACTCCCAACTGGTCTACAGAAATATTTAAAATTCGAAAGATACAAAATACAAATCCTATTACCTACTTAATAGAAGATACAATCAGAGGTTAACCCATTTTAGGTGCATTTTATGAACAAGAGCTTCAAAAGACGAAAAATCCTAATTTATATCTTGTTGAGAAAGTTCTTAAATGAAAAGGAGACAGAGTTTTAGTAAAATGGTTAGGTTTACCTTCTTCTGAAAACAGTTGGATTGATAAATCGAATATTTATTAAGTGTTCTGTCCAAAATGTCTTCAAATCTTATGATGTGTATTGAAGAGAGTAGTCTTCTCAATTGGATTATAAATCATTTACCATTTGAATTACATTTACCTGGATACAATTATTGCGGGCCTGGCACTAAATTAATTAAAAGGCTTACACGTGAAGATAAAGGTGTTAATAAATTAGACGAATATTGCAAACAACACGACATAGCATATCATAAGTCTTCAAACCTAAAAGATCGTCACAAGGCAGATTTAGTTTTTATTAAATATGGCTAAAGAACGAGCACTTGCCTCAGATGCGAGCGTTGGGGAAAAACTAGCAGCGCACTTAGTAAGCAGTGCTATGTCAACAAAAATTAAAACTGGATTTGGTCTAAAAAAGGATAGCAAAAAGAGTTCTCCTAAAATTAAAAGTGGAAAAGGGTTAACAAATAAATTTAAAAATGTTATTAGCAAAACGAAGAGACATATTAGAAAATTAAAACCAAAATGCAAGAAAGTGGCAATAAAATTAGCTATGGCCGCTGCCAGAGAATTAGCTGATGATTCATCCATTAAACTTCCTGGTGTTATTTTTATACCAAAAACTGGTGGAGTATTGCCTTTGATTCCGATTTTTGCGGGATTATCAGCGGTAGGAGCTTTAGCAGGTGGTGCAGCTGGTATTGCTAAAACCATTAATGAATTCAAAATGGCTAAAAAGTTATTGACTGAATCGAACAGACACAATGAAAAGATGGAAGCTCTCTGTATCGGAAAAGGACTACATCTTAAACCACATAAAGATGGGCTCGGAATATTTGTATCAACAGAAAAAAACTAAGATATCGGCTACCCAAACGAGCGTTGACTAATTTAGACATTTTGAAGTATGGAAATAATATTCCCTATTTCAGAGGTGTCTTTATGAGAGATAAGCTCCCTAAACACTCTTTTAAAAAAGAATGTGGAGTTATAAATTCAGATAGCTCTAATAATCCTGGTTCTCATTGGGTAGCCTATGCCAAATACAACGATTATATTGAGTATTTTGATAGTTACGGAAATCTTAAGCCTCCAAAGGAATTTATAAAATACTTGGGATCCAAAATACACTATAATTATGACAATATTCAGCGTGATCACCCTTTTAATTGTGGACACCTTTGTTTAAACTTTTTGAAGAATTTTTGGTATAGTGAAGGAATAAAATAAACAGCATCTAAAAAAAAGTTCAGTGTCGAAGCATGACTACTACGGTAACCATCTCGGGTAATAAATCGGAGTTGACTTCATACTTTCATCCACCACTGCAATTATCAGATCAATACGAGTGTGGTTTGCTATATTTTTCAGTAATAAATTCAAGACAAAATATTTCTAGCATTAATAGCAGTCTGGTTGCGATCAGAATCGAATGTGATCTTGTGAACGGATCGTACTGCAATGGATTACCAACTCATTTTATTCACGAATTTGTGTCTGATACTCATCCAGGACATCGATGCATAGAAATATCGCAAAATATTATTTATTTTCCAGTGAACAAAAATATAATTTCTTCGATATCTGTTAGGATTGTAGATCAATTTGGTCACTGTATTAACTTTGGCGAAGAACATATTCAGCTGCGTCTTCATTTAAGAAAAACAAAATGATCATTCATTATAAAAACACCCAAGTCAATGAAAAACATCTTAGTTCTTCAACGATTGCTAAGGTGCAACGACGTAAGAAAAACGTTAAGAAATTGACTGAAGTAAATAAAGATTTCCTTAAAGCTCAGTATCTACGTCAAAGGTTCAGAAAAGGTTTTGTGGTTAAAGCACATTTTAGAAAATAGTAATAGTAAAATATTCAATTTAGAAGATAAGGTTGTTCTAGTTTGATAAGTTTGTATGATCAATATAAATATCCTGAAGATGTATATAATTGTATTTATCATGACTATGTTTGTGCCTTAAAGAATGTATTGTGTTTAAATAAATGGTGCTTTGAAAATAAATTTTTAAAATAATTATTTACTCGTTTAATTTTATTTAAGATAAAATATTTATATCTAAGAATTTTATATCCCCTCCCAATCCTTTTCAATCACATATAAGTTGCTAACAATAGCAGGGCAACTCATTATAGGTTTATAATTACCCGTGTCAGTGAATTAGAAAGTAAATAAATAGAAAATGTTTCTTATTGAATACAAACCTCGATATAATATGTATAACTCACATAAAATGCGTGAATTTTCATTTCATTCCTACTGGGGGACGATGAATTCGAAGAAAAGATTAGTGATGGAAATGGCTGACGCTGGATTCTTTTATTGTGGAAATAGAATTAGTGATAAAGCGGCTTGATTGGGAAATTTATGACGATCCTTGGATGCAGCATGCTATACACTATCCTAAATGTTTTTATTTGAATGCTGTCAAAGGAAACGAATATATAATTAATACACGCATCTCCGTTGTAGCATTTGACTCTTAGCAGTGCAGTGAATTATTAATAGAATGGTATTCTTTCAATTTCTACTACCTTCTACCAGCGGCTTCGTCTGCGATAGGTACACAATTCATCCAGTTACCAAAAACCTCAAGCTAATTTTGTTGATCGCAGAAAAACATTTTCATATTCATAATCTGAATAGATAACTGACAACTGTGGGTTTTAGGATTTAATCTGAAAGTGAATAATACATACAATTGAATTAATGAAATGATGAATACATGAAATGACGAATGAGTTAAAATTGAGGGTTTCTAGATCTTATCTGATCTGGTATCCCCAATTTTAACCTACTATTATCCGTTTTAGAACTGTCGAGGAGGTTTTTATCATAGGCATTTTTGAGATTTTTTATAATATTATTACAGTGGTTTCTGTAGTTTTTATATTTTTATTGCAGAGTATAGTTCTCTTTATTTTCGTCTTTTTTAGTTTCCAGGTGAAGTGTGTCTCTTTTACGTATACATTTTAGTAGATTTTTTGTTAACCAGGGCCTTCTTATAGTTTTAGAGTTGCGAATAATTTCTTTTTTGGTGTGTCGATTTAAGATGTTCATATATTTACTGCTGTATTCAGGTCATCACACTTTGAAATAGGTTTCCAATCAGTATTTTCTATTTCGTGAAGTATGTTAGGGTAGTCCAACTTAAGCTTATATTTGGTTTGCGCAGAGATAGATTTTTGTCTAGCTGGTTCTTTAGTTATTCCTATTAGTACTGTGTCATGATCGGTGAGAGAAGACTGGCATACGACAACTTTTGCAGTTTTTTTTTTGTTTTTATGTATGCATGGTCAAGACAAGACTTTTCGCGTGTCGGATATTGATGCCCAGAATAGAACCCGTAATATCAAATAATGTCAAGAAATTCACTGGCGCGTTTGTCTTCCGTACAGATTTTAATATCAATATTCATATCCCCTATAATTGCCATGGATGGAGTATTGATGGAGCTGGGGATATCATATCTTATTAAATATTTTAATAGTATTGCTAAGCCAGACTAGGATTCATTGCGCCTCCAAAAAATAGTAGTAGGCAGTAAGTACCTTTATACAAACAGTCTAACGACATAGATTCATAGGTACCACTTACTTTAGCGGCAAGAAAATTGCAGTCCTGAGCTTCATTAAGAAATTTTTCTATGTTGAGGGCCGTGAAAATTTTGGACTTTTTAGCCTTATGCCCAACTGACATTCCTTTTAGAAAAGATACGAGTTTTGCGTATGTTTCAATATGCACGTTATGTTTTGTTTTTAAAGTAGCTTTCAACATTGAGTAAATACTCCACATTGTAGATGATCGCCTCGTCTGTGATAAATCTAAAAAATAAGATAGCAACACCGTCTCCGAAAAACTGCTTGCGCCCATTGTAAGTCTCCATTAATTGAAGACATGATATGCTTTCAGATATTTCTCGCGAGATTTCTCAGGTAGGAAACTTAATTCTGCATTAATAACTTGTTGTTTTAACTCTTCTGGTGTTAAAATACTGTTCTCGTCGCTAGTTTCACTCATATTTTACGATTATTTTAATATTTTTTAACTTATTCAACTCTTTACGCCAGTTACGAAATTTTATTCCCGCTCTTTTATTTAAATTAAGGCGTGTTCGGAAATAGCACCCATGATATTTTATTATTCAAAATATTTACGTAACATTATTGAAACTAGAAATAAATATTTACAGGTTAAATATCAGTTTTATTTGCAGTAAATACTTATTTTCGTTTAAATACAACAATAAGTTAAAAATTCAATAAATTACATTAAAACACATAATTATCTTTTTGCAATTTTTTTTTAGTTAGTACAAATTTCCGAACGTGTTTGTCTTTGAGGTCGAATTCTAAATGGGAACTTTGAAAGGGCTGGTCTTTGTCTCTCTCTTTCTAATGGCGGGAAAGAGATAGAGTGTAAATGTTTCGAATTGTATGATTAACCCAAGGCTGAATAAGATATTCGCGGTTTTCTGAAAACAAAAATTTACAAGTTACTTTGTCTCACTCAGCGAGCAAAATCGCATTTTGCTCACTAATTTCAGGCAGCAAAACCTACATGTTTGAGCTACTGAAGTAAAAAATCCTTTATTACGTTTACTTTGCATAAAGAATATGAACCTAATATGGAATTATTCTCATCGCAGATGTAAACAAGCCTTGTAGGTCTTCCTCCGTCTATTTCCCGTCGCCGTCAGCGCATAGCATTTCAAAATTATTTAATTCTCCTGTATTATTCCGAAATCCCGTAAATATTGTTGAAATCAATATTTACTAAGGCACAATTAGATATTAGGTACAAAATAACCTTGAAGCACACAATAATCCTATTGAACCGATCAGCTGATTCAAATAAAATCCGCCATCTTGCCTCTTAGCATCCTGTTAACAAGCTACTGGTGATGTTTAATTTTGACAGCTTTTAATCAAATGGTTAGCGATTACTTAGCGCTAAATAGTGTTTATGAATAAGAATTTCACTAATCAGTTGCTTAGCAATTGATTAAAATTTAAGACACGTTTATGAATAAGACTGTATATGTTTTCGTAACTAGCACCCTTGCTAAGTTATCAAGATAACTTGTATTAAGGGTACAAGTCCCAACCCGTGGTTCCCATATTCTAAGGCATTGCAAAGAACGAAAAAAGCATTTAAAGGTCTATACAAAAAAAAAACATGGATATTTCTTAAACATAATAATAATAAAAAACAAAAGAAAAAAAAAACAACGAGAAGTAAACAAAAGCCCAAAGGATATTGAGTTTAATGTGGTGAGTGTGAGTGATGTGAGTGTTTTGTGTATGTGAGAGAAGGTTTTAAGCTCTATAATAGGTTAGTATTTTTTTTCTCCAGAAAGTAGAATCTGCTCTGTGCCTGTGTAATCTTGTTCAAATAAATAATTTGTTACAGTTTTTTTTAAAGTGCTACTCGGAATTAGAGTAGAATTTTAATTTTTTATTGAGTCTGTTATATAAATGAGGGCCTTGGAAACAAAAGAATTTCTTCGTGAATGCGAACTTTCATCTATGTGGTTGACAGACTGTGTCTCTACGTCTTCTGGTGATATTGGCATACGGAGTGTTAAGATGCTGTAGGACGACGGTATGGAGGATGAAAAGTTGTCTCACAGTGAGGACTCCACAGCATTTATATAGCTCAGCTGTTGAGAAAAGAAGGGAACGGAAGGTGCTTACCTTTATTATTATTATTATTTATTCCAACAGGCCTGTTGGTCTAGTGGTTAGCGACCCTGACTGCTATGCCGGAGGTCGTGGGTTCGATTCCCACCCAGGACAAATGTTTGTGTGATGAGCACGATCATTTGTTCTGTGTCTGGGTGTAATTTATCTATAATATGTATGTATTTAGAAATATATAAGTATGTTTATCAGTTGTCTAGTACCCATAACACAAGCTCTGCTTAGCTTGGGACTAGATGGCGTTGTGTGATAGTTGTGGAATATTATATTATTATTATTCATAATCAAGTAACAATGGACTCATTAGGCATACAATTATAAAACAATACACATACAAATTTAGAAATGAAATCAAAATTAACAATAAAAAATATTATTAAAATTTAAAATTAAATCACCAAATTGTCATAAAAAATAAAATAAATAAAAACACATACAAAAATTATAATTTTCTAACCGGCATCGGAACAGCAACATGCCTGTCACAGCCATGCCGGATATAAGGGCAGTCCAACCGGTTAGCGATCATTGCCAAGATAGCATTGGGGCTGTCCCGCACCCGGCGCACCAGGGACGCACACCGCTTGCGCATAACAGCGTGGAAACAATCAGTGCGCGCCATCGCAAACATCCCTGATGCGGTACAGAAACGGGGCAGCCCCAACACCGCCCGGAACGCATTGTTATACTGGATACGGAGGGCGCTGTATGCCCTGCCAGTATAGTCAACCCACAGACTGCAAGTGTAAAGGGACGTGCAGTACGCTTTAAAAAGTGTGACCTTCACAGCAACAGAACAACGCGCAAACCTGTGGGCTATCATGTTGGCTCGCACAGACAGCGCCCTCCGCTCTCGCTCCATGTCCGCATGGTCTTTAAGGTCCTCGGTGAGCTGATGCCCCAGATATTTAAATTGGTCCACTCGGTCTATTGGGACACCCTCGAGATGAACAGGCGGTAAATTCATAGGATTCGACACACCGATGGCGTGAAAGACCATGAATTGGCTTTTCTTCCCATTATTATTAATCATTTATTTCAGAATACATTCCATATAATTGTTAGTAAATCACACTTAAAACTATGTTAGTTAGATTATTATTATTAATGATGATTACATAAAATTGCGCTACTTATCATTATACCGGGCACCCCCGGAACCGTGAATGGCATTCCAGTGCCTCACAACTGGGCAATCCACCCTTCCCAGTATGGTATTCAGTAGGCCGTTGGTGCTGCCTACTGCTGCACGCGGCGCATCAGGGAGGCCACTCTTTTGCGCACTATCGCCCTAAAACAATCCGTGTTGGCCTTAGCAAACATACCTGATGCACTGCAAAAACGAGGCAACCCCAACAGCATCCTGAAACCATTATTGTACAGGACCCGTAGGGCGTTGAAAGATCCACGCGTATACCGGACCCACAGGCTGCAGGTATAGAAAGTCTGACAGTATGCCTTAAAAAGAGCAATTTTGACCTCTTGTGAGCACCGTGCAAACCTTCGCGCCAGCATATTGCATCTAACTGACAACGCCCTACGTTCCCGCTCAATATCCAAATCATCCGAGAGATCCTCGGTGACCCAGTGCCCCAGGTACTTGAATTTTGTGACCCTACTTATAGGCACTCCTTCAAGTCTGACCGGAGGAACGGTTTTCGGACACTTACTACCCGCCTTAAAAATAAGTAGTTCACTCTTCTTACAGTTGTACCTGAGGCCATGGGACCCCGCGTACCTCTCACAGATGCTCATGAGGATATTAAGGGCTCTGACAGATGGGCTCAGCAGAACCTTGTCATCAGCATAACTAATGTTGTTCATACAAACGCCATCTACTGAACAGCCGAGACCGGCCCCGCTGAGCTCACCTACCAGCCCATTCACGTACAGGTTGAAGAGTCGTGGCGAGGTCAGGCCTCCCTGTCTCACTCCACACTCCAACCTATACTCTGACGAACATGAGCCCGCCCACTTTACAGCATTCGTTTGGTTGCCGTACCAATATCTTAATATGTTTGTGATACCACTGGGTGTGCTGGTTTCCCTTCGGAGCTTATCCCACAACACGTCATAAGACACCAGGTCAAATGCTTTCGACAGGTCCAAGAAACAACCATATATGGGCGTTTTCCTTGTAACATAGTACTGGATAGTATGCTTGAGTCTCAGCACCGCAGTTTCAGTCGATTGCCCAGCCCTGAAACCAAACTGGGCCTCGTGCAGATCAATATGCTGACTTAGGTGTTTATCAAGCAAACCATCCAGCACTTTGGCGATCACCGTAGCCAGAGAGATGGGTCTATAGTTGTTCCCGTCGGAAGCATCCCCCGTCTTATTTTTAAGTATCGGTATCACCGTGGTCTTCATAAGCTCCTTGGGTAAATAGGAATGGCCTATACACAAGTTGAACAACATCACCAGCACCCGAGGTATGTGAACACCTGCGCACTGCAAGTGCTCGATGCTAAGGTCATCATGTCCTGGAGACTTACCTCTGGTCATGTTCTTAATAATATAGGCGACCTCTTTCGCCTTAAAACTGAACCGCTCGCACTCAGCAGCCTCAGCGTCGAGCACCTGCTGCACACATCCTAGAGGAGACACTGCTTTAAACTGATCCCTAAATAATTGGGCTATTTGGCGTGGCTCATTCCTACTCTCAACGCTCACAGGTACACACGATCCAGCTTCAAGTTTCTTGGTGTGCTTCCAAAAACGCTTAAAATCTCTCTCTTTATGGTGTGTTGCTAAGATATCCATTTTAATTTTATCCTCGTTGTCTTGACACCATTTTAACTTCGACTTAAAGCGCTTTCGAGTTTCACACATTTTGTCATAGACGACACCAGACTCGGGCTTACCAAGAAGCATCCAAGTCTGGAAGCTGTTTCGCGCTTCCATATGAAACTTACGAACATGATTGTTCCACACAGTAACATACAGGGTGTCCAGCGGGAGTTTTTCAAGTTTAAATTATCGTCACTCTTTTGTAAGCGGGGCTAGGGGCGCAGGAGGGGTAGCGTTGGTTGCGTCATCTTTGCGGATTTGTTAGTAACCATGAGTCACTGGTCGGGAGCGCACCGCGCGTTTGCAGTGGAGCAATATCTAAAGTGTGGTGAATCGTTGATTCGAGCGCGTCGTGCTTTCTGTTCCCACTTTGATATTCGGCGGTTAAACGATGGTCCAAGCACGCAGCTTATATGGTCGTGGATACAAAAATTCCGACAAGACGGGACAATGGTTAATATGCCGCACCCAGGACCGTCCTCGTCAGCCGCAACGCCAGAACGTGTGGCAAGAAATCATTAGAAATCCAAGAAAATCAGTGAGAATGATTGCCGCCTCTACAGGCATTAAGAAGTCAACTGTGCATATGATTTTGAAAAATAAAATTGAAATTTCATCCCTATAAAATGCAAATTGACAAAAACTAAACGAAAGCGATTATGGTTTAAAAGAAACGTTCGCCCGAACGATGTTGGAACGTTTTCGGACCCCAGACCGCTTGGAAACATATTGTTTAGCGATGAAGCACATTTCCACATCGGGGGTTACGTAAATAAACAAAATATGCGTTACTGGAACCCCGACAATCCAAGGGAACGGCATCAAAACAGTTTGCACTGCCCTAAAACGACAGTATGGTGCGCCATTTCTACTCATGGAATAATCGGTCCATATTTTTTCAATGAGAGAGAAACTGTCACTTCCTCGGTGTACTGCCGTATGATTGATGAGTTTTTGGTACCGCAATTGCAAGTGTTTCACGGAAGCAACAATAGAACTCATTTTCAGCAAGATGGGGCAACTCCACAGACTGCCAGCGTCTCAATGTCGAGGTTAAGGGAAATTTTCCCTGGAAAATTAATAAGCAAGTACGGAGGCATACCCTGGCCCCCTCGATCGCCGGATTTGACGCCGTGTGATTTTTTCTTGTGGCATTACCTTAAATCTGAAGTGTACTGCAATAATCCCCGTACAATAACTGCTCTACAAGAAAATATCCGGCGTGAAATCGCTGCTATCCCCCCAGCGCTTTGTTCGCGCGTACTTGCCAATGTGAGGGTTCGCTTACAAGGCTGTATTGCAAGAAATGAACGTCACTTGGAGGACATTATTTTTAATAAGTGAAATCCGCAGACCCTGGTTACGTTTTTAAAATATAATAAATATTTAAAATTTATTACTTTATTTTTTATTTAATTTCGAAGTCGAAAAATTTCCGCTGGACACCCTTTATTTTTGCTTTCTACTTGTCCTTGCGCTACAACTCCCTCGCGCAGCCTCCGTCAAACAACTAACAATGCTAAAGTATAACTTATCAATAATTACATGATGATATTTATTACGACAAACATTATCAGCACACAGACTAAGCTCCACCGGAAAATCAACACCCCTTAATTTACTTGTACAAAGCTCCCTATACATTCTTATTTGTCCAGCGTCTCTCTCACCCCATTTCACTTTACTGTACATATTCCCCGTATATTGTACTTTACATGGTAATATTCCTAAGTTACAATACACTTCCAGTGGATAATGGTCCGACCAATACACATCATAACAAACGCTTATATTAGTCACACATTGCCAAGCTGCCTCCGTTGTCAGACAGTGATCAAGCCAACGTTTACAGTTAACATGACTTTCACTTACAAACGTGTGTGTGTCTGACAAAACGTCCAACTTCATCACGTCCGCACAGAGCCAGCTTCGCTCCTCACAAAAGTTGGCTAATTCCGTAAAGAATAACTCCCTTGGATGAGCGTTAAAATCCCCAAGAATTATAGCGGATTCAATATCACAACTATCGATGATTGCATTTATTTCACTTAGCACTTCCGTGAATTCTAATAAGTTGTCCCTACAGTCAGTTGGCATATATCCCGAAAACACTAACGAACTTCGTTCACTAGCACATACCTTGACAGCTGCCAGTCTCACGCTGTTACATGGCACAACTGTAACGGAAGAGAACACTCCCTTTCGCCACATCACTGCCACCCCGCCGTACGGACGACCACGCAGCACGCCTGTCGATGTATCAACCGCTGACTTACTGGTGTACTCGAAGTTATCATCAATACTGCCAATAAACGCAGTATCGTGAGGCAGAAGCCACGTCTCCTGTAGGGCAATTACGTGTGCAGTCTTACACAATGACCTTATCCCCTCCACTGATCTCGTAGCAGACTTGCAGTTGAAGGTAACCATTTTTATAATTGAATTATTTGTGGTGTGCATCATAATTTATGCTTTTGGTATTAGCCTCAGTTTCAGCACTAGACACCCCTATTGGATATTATACCTTAGTCCATGTCCACGCGCGTATTCAGTACACGTACTGACCTGAAATGGCTCTCTGGGCTCTCTCCAACTTTAGAAGATAGGTTTTAGGCGTCCCACCCTACGTGGTGATACAATATGTTAAGAGAGATTGGCATAGAGCAAATTAGACTCTTAACAATCTTAGCCTCAGCGACATGGCGGAGGGTTTTCAAAACAAAAATCAGTTTCCTGATTCTTGAGGTCAGGAGGTCTATATGCGAAGAGAAGGTCAGACCGTTGTCGAGTGTTACCCCGAGATATTTTATAGAGCGCACTCGTTGAAGCGCAGGACAAGTACAAGTGACGTAAGATGATTATTGACGCACTAACACTATAGCTCACGAAGGACGATAAGTTAGAGGCCTCAGCTTCTGCCCGTGCCGGTGTCGCGTGTTGCGCGGTTTGTAGACTCGCCAATGCGGCCCTCGCCACTTCGAGAGATGCGGTACGCCTGTTACGCAGCCGTCGTACTATGAAGACTGCTCCAACCACCAACACGACTCCGATCACTACATAAGATGCTGTGTAGTGATGGATATCGTGATATGAAATTTGATTTGGCAATCTCTCACTTACTTTAAGAATGCGGAGTTGTTTCTTGATTTCGTCCAGCTCCTTTTTGCTTGAGAGGAGTGTATCGTTTTGTATCAGTGGAGTTGGGTTGCCTACGTCTATGATATGATTGATTGGTTCTATCCCTGGCAGCTTGAAAGTTGGTTTTATGTCTAAAATGCTGAAACCTTCATTATGAGAGTAATCCGTAAAACTTTCGGTTTTAATTAAACAGTCGTGTTCAACTCCGAATATGGCTGCTTTTACTAAATGCCCCGATGACACATTGTCGTTGCATAGATATCTTATTTGACACTGACTACAGCAGAAAAATGCATAATTGTTTATTTTGCTATGTGCTGTCCATTGATTCGAACAAGTCGTAATGCTGATTTTGCATTTGCTGGAATCAGGTTCCACTTCTCACAATTTTTCATCATTCTTGAGATGATAAATCAGCTTCTCTATATGACATAGATAATTATCGACATCTTCACGTAGACATCTCTGGATGTCGTAGGTAGACATCGGTAAATACGAGTCTTTCTTCAAATTGATTGCAACATGTTCAGCAATCGGAGTTAAAATAGCGATGCTTGAGTTCCCTACAAGTTGAGGTACTGGAATAATTTTCATGATTGAAAATGTATCTCTTGACTCTAGAGGCAATTTCAATTCGAAGATTAAAAATTGTTCAGTCATTCTTGCTTTGACTGTCATTAAATGACAAATGTTTCTAAAGTTCACTTGTAAGTTATTGATTGGTAACATAAGATCCTTTGAAAGATGACTCGATATCGTATTCAGAGTGTCCTTCAGTTGTTCTGGTGACAATAAATGAAAATTGAGTCTCCCGTGATAAAAATCTGTTATGGTATCTAATAAACTTGATTGGATTGTTTTAAGTTGTCTTAAAACATTGCTCGTAGCAATTGCTCCCGTGTTGAAATCGTTCATGACTCGATTTCTCTCTGATTCGTTCAATAAAACGTTCTCGATCTCATCTAACTTGATTGATAGTGAATTAAACATCTTGTGTTGCTTATTAATTGCTTTCCTGTTCCTTTTCAAAACGTTATATTCTGCTTCATTGGTCGTTGTTTGTTGTTTTAAGAGCGAAAGCAAGTGATTTTCATTGTCATGTATAGACTGAATATCTTGTTTATATTGTTCTGCGAATCTCTCATCAAGTACACCGAACAAGCTGTTTGCTAGATAGCCAATCCCGTTGATAAGGCCTCGCTTGCGTCGGCGCAGAACTCGTGATCGTCGCGTGCTGGAATGCTGACTCAGTAGCAGGTGGTTATAGTACTCGAGTTCTGAGAATTCTTGCTGCAATTGAATTTGTATGACGTCACAATGTGACGATTCTTTAAACTTGTTGCATAACTGATCCAAGTAGCTTAGGTATTTACTGCATGCTTCTGTACCTTGGCAAAATGAATTCATGTTATAGTACGTGACTATCTGCCATTCATCTCTGATTAATTGCATGTTTGCAATTTTGTCAAAATAAAGACCTTGATTGTCTGTTAGCTGTGTAACATTGTATGCACAGTCAGTTGTGGTCAAAATGCTCATGAAATACAAAAGTAACATTACCAGCGATGAGAAGCTGTAATTTACTTTTTTGTTTTGATATGGCTTGCCATCTTTCACTTTCTTGGAATGCGACTCTTGTTTGTCGATTCTATCATTCACAGGGAGAACAGATTGAGAATAGGCCTCTTGATAAGCCCATTCTTTGTTTTCAATGTGACCACCCTGATGTGGCCATCGGCACCAGGATGCAGCTGGACGACGCGGCCACCTGCCCACTTACCTGGTCGTAAGTTTGCATCTATAATTGTAACAATGTCATTTAGTTGAATGTCTGGTTGAGAATGTCTCCACTTGCTTCTTGCTGACAGCTGAGTGAGATATTCAGTATGCTGTAACGTATGGGTGTAATTTAAAAAAAAAGATCTCACCAACGCTTACAAAAAAAAATAATAATAAAGGATCGTGGATTATAAGGCCGTCACTTGGTGATTAATTGTTCCGTGGAAGTAGGCGCACTAGTACTGCCCTGGCTTATCGCGTAGCTGGAGCGACGCGACCGCGCCGAGGAAATGACCCCTAGGTGAAAGTGGCCGCAGGGACAGTTCAGTTCAGTTCAGTTTATTTATTTGTTAACATAGGTAAATAAATACAGATCTTATTTTGATGAGCAGAGCGCTATTTTATGCCAGGAGGCGTACAAATATGGTGTCCAAATTAAGATGAGGATTACAAATAACTATTTACTAAAAAATATCAAATAATCATGCATAATGCTATCAAAATAGAAAATAAATTGAAACAATTATTGAATATTTTAATTATGTATGTCAGACCTAAATGAGGAATTATATAAACGTCAGAATTCGTATGTCAAAAAAACGACGAGATGGTAAGGCGGCGACGGGTCAGCCGATCTATTCTGATAAAATCTCACCGTGAGATCTAGGTGAAGTGACCTAAAAGTGAGCTGTCATTCCATCTGATGCTAGGGATTAACACTAATGACAGGTCACTTAAAACTCACTTCACCCAAGTTATCACGGTGAGATTTTTACAGAATAGCACTACAGGGTGGCACTAGGTGATGTGTGCGCAGGTCTCTAACGTTCGGTAGGGTGAGTCAGCTGAACTCAACGAACATCGATGAGGGGAATATTAATCCCAATCTTATTCCCTGGTATCAACGTCCAGCGGTAAATAAATGTCCTCTGCAACCCCTCTCTGATGATGATCTCGCCGCGTAAGCGGAAGCCTAGGACGTAAAGCGCTAAGGCGTTTGTGTGTATTGGTTCTCATCAGAGCGGAGTTTACATGGTAAGTACACATAAGTAGTTAAATTAGCGAGAAGCATCCTCACTTAAAACATCGATTGCCCCTGCGAGCGTATGACATACTTAAAGACACAGGCTTAAAATAGAATAAAACCAACAGACAATAAAAATATGAACACAAAATAAATTATGTCTGTAGGTACCTACTCAGTAAAGAAAACAAAACATGAGCTAGCAGTTATAATAATTGTTTGGTTTGGCAAACTTACCCTTCACGGGGATAAATACTACACTTGTGAAATATGTTTGATTAATAGAACTTAAGTCATTGCAAACTTAATAAAAATTAAAGTCTGGACACGGGAAAATGTCGCAAGAATCTAATACAGAGAGAAACTATTTTGCGAACGTGTAACCAGAGTAAGTTTTGGCAATCAAATGAATGTCATCTCTTTTTTTTTTTGTAGGACATCTCGTAGTTAATCTGAAAAAGATTCTGACTACTTAAACGGATTTTTGCCCGGCGATTTCTAAAAAGTAAACTTTTTAGACCTCCAGCCGGGCCATGGTAAAATTAAAAACTAAAGCGAAAGTCCTAAGGGTAACCCCGAGGGGGGTTCGCACCTCGGCTTAGGCAATCACTGGGGGAGGGCAGCAAGGGACGTGCTGGATCTGGGTTAAATTATTTAGGGGCTAATTTAAAGCTACAGGCGCAGCATCGCGGGCTGGCTCATGCAAGGGTCGGGAGGGACTGTTAAGTCGGGGTCGCGACGACGGACCTCGGCGGCGAGGTCGGTACGATCTGTGTTTGTGTGTTGTTCTCACTGTACTGGTCTCTTTTCGACTCTCCTGGAGGAGAGTAGTGGGATCATCGGGTTCGCTGAGAATGTGCCGCGGACGGCGGACTTTACTGATACGGGAGGGGGTATAGCTAGCTGCCGCGACAACCAGAGGGTTGGGGTGGGTCACTGCTTTATCGAAGAAACGCTTCGAAGCGCGTTTCATGTACTGCTGGATCGTAGGGATCCTGAGATCAACATGGAGATTGATATTCCTGACATACCAAGGCGCACCTGTGGCTTGTCGGAGAAAACGGTTTTGGAGGGTCTGCATCCTATGGATGAATCGGGGTTTGGTATGTGCAAACACGGAGCTTGCAAACGTCATGATGGGCCTAATACAAGCGAGGTAAATGCGCTTCTTACACTGAAGCGACAGTTTACTACGTTTGTTTAGGACGCAATGGAGCCTACCGAGAGCGAAAGCGGCCCGCGAGCGGACCTGCTTTATGTGCTCGAAAAAGGTGAGGTGTTCGTCAAGGATGACGCCTAGATATTTGGCTTGCTTTCCCCAAGGGATTTGCTTGCCGAACATAGAGATGGGTCGGGGAGGGGGGTGATTTTTTCGCGGTCGGGTGTAGAAGACAGCCTGACTTTTATCGGGATTTATTTCGATTCGCCACTTCCTGAACCACTCGCCGAGCTCGTCGACTGCGGTTTGGAGGTAGCGAACCAGCGCTTTATCACTGAATCCCGAGAAGTAGATGGCTGTGTCGTCTGCGAACAGAGCTAACATTGCCTTTCTGCTTCTGGGGATGTCGCTAGTGAATAGCGTGAAAATGAGGGGAGCTAGTACAGAGCCCTGAGGGACTCCTGCAAGGATCGGGTGAGGGGAGGATAGTGCCCCTTCGATGCGGTAGCGAAAGGTGCGGTTCGCGAGAAAGTCTCGTAAGATGAGCACGAGACGGTCAGGCACTCCGAGTTTGTACAGCTTGTATAACAAGCCGTTGTGCCAGACTTTGTCGAACGCTTTCGCTATGTCGAAGAATACTGCACCCGTGAACATACCACGCTGAAAACCAGCATTGATATGCTCGACGATACGGTGCACTTGGTGGACACACGAGTGTTGGGATCGAAATCCGAACTGCTCGTTGGGGATGAGGCCCTTCGTCTCGGCATAATCCCTGAGTCGCTTATAAATAAGTCTCTCATAGATTTTGCCGAGGACTTTGAGCAAACTAATGGGACGATAGCTCGTGGGCTCGGTTTTGGGCTTTCCGGGCTTAGGGATGCCAATGACGGTGGCTTCCTTCCACGTTTGGGGGAATATGTTATTACTCAGGGCACCATTGAAGATGGTGGTCATGAGCATAATCAGGTGAGCGGGGAACAGCTTGATCACTCTACTGGTGATGCCGTCTGATCCGGGTGCTTTACGTGGTCTCAGACCCTTGATGATCTCGTGCACCTCGTCTGGTGTGACGGGGGGCAAGGGATCCTCAGGGTCTTCGACGGGCGGGAGTGATGCTTTGCGTTCGACTTCCGCGTTCACCTTATCGACGAACGCTTGGTCTACTGGCTGCGAACTTGGTGTGCATTGGGCTTCGAGGCTATCGGCTAGGCATTCAGCCCTGTCGATATCGTCGAATGCAATGGTCGCATCGGGGCGGGTCAGGGGGGGCATTGTGGAAACCTCAGAGGATTTGAGTTTCCTTTGAAGTTCCCAGAATGCTAGGTGAGTCGGCTCGAGATCGCCCAGCATCTTGTCCCAGTTAGCGTTACGCAGCTCGGACACACGTGACGTTACAGCACGCTGTAAGTTACGCATGTGAGCTTTGTTCGCGGTACAGGGAAAGCTACTGTAAGCACGCACGGCTGCGTTCTTCTCAGTCATCAGAGCACGTATATCGTCTGGCAGCTTCCAGAGGCGGTCAGCCGCCTCTGGAACCTCCAGTGAACAGTCGTTCACGATCGATTGTACGTGCTCTGTGAGTGAGTCGATCGCAGCCGTGGTGTCGGCGACGGTGTCGAACTGATCGGGAATGGAATCTAAGTGAGTCGACGTGTTAGATTGTAAGCGTTCGCTTACTTTCTTCCAGTCGGTTATCACTTTAGTGGTGGGGGGTTGAGAGGGGTCGCGGGTACCTATCCGGGGGGCTAAGTGCATTACAACTGGCCGATGATCAGAGTCGAGCTCGTGTATAGCTTCTATAGAATCCAACCTTAGGTTGACGTTCTTTAGAAGTGCCACATCGAGCACGTCAGGTGATTGATCAGGGTTGAATGGGTAGTGGGTGGGAGTCATCGGGGCGATGACGTCGAATAGCATGGTGGAGCAGAGATTAAAGAGGTGTCTGCCTCTGGTCGAGGTGCTGGTACTATTCCAGGCTGGATGTTTGGCGTTGAGATCGCCCGCTATGATAACGGAGTCACTCATGCCGAAAAGTTTGGAGAGGTCGCTATTTAAGAGTTGGGGGTTCTCGGACTCTATCCGAGGGGGAATATAAGCCGACACGATAGTGATCGGCTGGTGACCTGTCAGTCCTAACCGACAGGCCGAAACTTCTAATCGGGAGAGGAATGTATCGTCTCCTGTGCGAGCCTATTTATACTCATGCGCGCTTTACTCCGCTTACTTCGTTGTCGGTTAACGTTGGACATCACGTCTTCCGTCTACACACCAAAAAGAAGTGTACTGATGCAGACTACCCGCATAATCATGACTTTTCGTCACTACACGATTAAAGACTGTTTGCTGATACCCACAAATGACACCATTTTATGACGTCACGCTAAACATCACGTCTTCCTGCTACACACCGAAAAGAATGTGTAGATATTCCTTGCATTCCATTGACGACATTACGCTAATGTTTTTATAAGTTAAGAATTAACGTTGATTATGAATTAATTGAATATGTGGATATTCACACAACGTTACAATGCCAACGTTTCCAAATATCTTGTACTATTTTTTGAGTTAAATGCCATCTCGTCCGCATATCTGTTTCTGTTTCTAATACAGTCATATCTTGATTTAAATTGATAAAGCTTGACGGAGAGAGGAAATCCAAGTCGTCTGGATCTTCAGTCAGAGGGCACAGTGGCCTTGAGTTAAGTACTGCTTCTAATTGGGCCAGAACTGTGCTGAACTCTTCAAAGGTGAGCTTTTGCTCTCCAACTACTCTTCTTAAATGATATTTTAAACTTTTGACTGCCGCCTCCCACAGCCCTCCTGCTGTAGGCCATGAGGGCGCATTAAAATGCCATTCGATCTTCATGCTAGTAATTTCTTTGATGAAATCTTCATCGAATGTTTCTTGTATCTGCTTCATTTCTTCTTGTAAAATTTTGTTGGCGCCGACAAAGTTCGTACCGTTGTCGTTGTACAAGTGTTTCGGCGAGCCCTTTCTTCCAGCCATTCTTCGCAACGCAGCTATGAATGCTGATGATGTGAGATCTGAGACTAAATCTATATGAATGCATTATAGCGAAGGTCTTTGAAAGAATAATATATAATCAGGTTTATACTGCTCTGAAAAATTCATTTAGCTCGTTCCAACATGGTTTCTTAAAAGGGAGGTCAACTGTCACGAACCTGATTCTCCTTAACGATTTTATAACCAATGCCATGTGCAACGGTAAGCAGGTTGATGTGGTTTATACAGACTATAGCAAAGCCTTTGATCGAATTGATCATAATATTCTAATATCTAAGTTAAATGGCATGGGAATTCGTGGCGATCTACTCCGATGGTTTTCCTCTTACCTTGTCAACAGGTCCCAAGCAGTAGTACTCAATAATTATATTTCTAGCTGGGTCCCTATTCCTAGTGGAGTCCCGCAGGGTTCGTTGCTCGGTCCATTGCTATTTATAATCTACATAAACGACATCGACTCTTGCTTGACTTCATCCAAACTTTTGTGTTTTGCTGATGATATGAAAATTTATACCACAATTTCATCACAAATGGATGTAGCGGCACTCCAGAATGATCTGAGTCGCCTAAAGGACTACTGCCAGAAAAACAATCTGGATCTTAATCCCGCTAAATGTTCGGTTATTACGTATTCTCGGAAGTGCTCAATCATTGCTACATCGTATACCCTAGGCGATCAAGTTCTTCCCAGATTAAACTCCATCCGTGATCTGGGGGTTCATCACGATTCCAAGCTCAGTTTTGAAACACACGTTGATGCATTAGTCGCTGAAGCCTCAAAATCACTGGGTTTCATAATGCGGTTATCCAAGTGCTTCATTCAAGCCAAAACTCTGAAAATTCTATATTGTACTTTTGTTCAAAGCCAATTGGAATACGCATCTGAAATATGGAACCCATGTTACCACAAATATATTTACCGCATTGAAAACATCCAAAAAAGGTTCATAAGGTATCTATGTTATCATCAAAAAATACCGTATCATTTTGAAAACTACTACAACCTATGTAAAAAAAAAAACATATTATTGCCTTTACTCAACCGCCGCGAGATTTCTGACTGTATGTGTTTGTTGAAAATCTTTAAGAACACTATAAATTGTTCTGAAATTTTAACAAAATTTTATTTCAACATTCCCATGAAGTCTAAGCGATACAATACACATTTACGCGTGCCATTTGCTTCAACCAATTATAGGCAGAATTCGTTCATTGTGCGTGCAAGCAGAAATCTTAACAAGCTTTGTAAACAGTACGATATAGACCCGTTCCTAACTAGCGTCTCGTCAGCCAGGAAGTGCATAAGCCGTAATTTTTTCATGTAGTTCTATTATTTTCATGCATTCTATCTTTTCATTCGTTTATTTTGTTGTGATGATTATTATTTAGTATGAGCAACACAGCTCTAACACTGTATATAATGTAACTTAGTGTGAATGTCCTTAGAATTAAATATTTTATTTTCTCTGTTCCTTATAAGTGGATACCTGTAATTGGCTTTCTGACTAATATACTGTTCTTGATCTGTTCGTTGTAGCTGTAAGTCTCCCATGTTATTTAAATAAATAAATAAATGAACAAGCTTGGTCACCATACAGACAAATACCACCACGTAGCGCTTTGTGGTCTTAATACCACGGCCCTTGTTGGCCTTTATGAGCACGTACCCGATGAAATCGACGCCTGTATGTTCAAAAGGCTTTGCAACGTTACATCTCTGCGTTGGTAAATCAACCATCAGCTGTGCCATCTTGCTTGGATTATGCTTACAACAGGTAACGCAGGTACGTATAAGCTTTTTGACCGCTCGATTACCGCCTATGATCCAGTAATTCTTGCGAATGAACGCTGATGTCACCCGTGCTCCTCAATGGAAGGTAAGTTCATGTGCCTGATCTATAATTAAGTTTGTTAAGTGTCCTTTGTGAGCTATGATGATCGGATGCATCATATTTTGATTAATGTTGGCTTTACTTAGTCTTCCTTTAACTCTGAGAAGTCCCTCGTTGTCAAGGAATGGATTTAGTTGCAGTAACTTGGTTTTTGGGGATAGCGCCTTCTTTTCTTGTAAGTTATGTACTTCCTGGGCAAATTCTCTGTGCTGTACATATAAAATTATTTTATGCTTAGCATTTACTAATTCTTGTAATGTAAAATAAGTTTGCATGCGGTTTTTCTTGTATCTCGCTTGCTTGATAAATCTTAATATCCATGCTAGAACTCTTGTTAGTTTAGCGAGTGAACTATGTCTTGCTAATAATTCACCCAGAATGGTTTCGCATTCTTGCTGCGATATGTAATTAATATGATTGGCTTTTCTTACTTCTCCGTCTGTGGTAAACACTGCTTGCCCAGTTTCTTGGTCAGGGTCGTAGTTCCGCAGCCACGACGGTCCTTCCCACCACAGCGAATGGTTCTTCAGTTGATCGATACCCAATCCGCGACTTGCGCAATCCGCAGGATTTTCTGCTGTAACGCCAGCTGTTTGTACGTATAATGCTTGCTATTTTGTCGTACCCTGTTGGCGACAAAAGGCTTCCACCGTCCTGGCTCCCTTTGTAACCAGGCTAGGACTACCATTGAATCAGTCCAATTAAATATCTTGATATTGTGATTGTTAAGACATTGTTGAATTTTAGACAACAATTTTGCCAGTAATAGAGCACCACTCAGCTCTAATCTTGGTATTGAAATTGATTTGTTTACTGGAGCTAATCTTGCTTTTCCTGCTAATAACGAGATCTTTGTTTCGCCGTTGTTTTCAGCCTTGCAATAAACAACGCATGCGTAGGCATTATTAGAAGCATCGCAGAACCCATGTAACTTTAGCGTGTTGTTTTCTCCTGTACCCAACCAACGCTCCAGCTTAAATTGATTAATTTTGTGCATGTCACCTTTAATATCAAGCCATTCCTTGCTAATTTGATCGGGTAACTTGTCATCCCATTGAATGCTTGACATCCAAACTTGCTGAAATAGCAGTTTTAGCTTGGTTGATATCGGTGACAGCCAACCAAGAGGGTCGAACAACTTTGATACGTCTGACAACATGGACCTCTTAGTTGGTGTTTTGTTAGATGATTCAATTTTTGATTGAAATGTGAATAAGTCTGCTTTCAAATTCAAACGCAATCCCAAGGTTTTTAATGTTTCCATTTCCTTGAAATCAAATTTTTTTGTTTGTTACTCGCCCCGAGTGTACCTTCTTGTAACGCTGATGCATTAGATGACCACTTTCTTAAATTGAATCCCCCTGATTTAACAACGTGATTAACTCTTGCTTTAGTTTTACTGCTAACTCAACAGAATGAGACCCGTGTAGAACATCATCCATGTAGAATGATTGCTCCAATGCCTTGATTGCAACACTGTCAAAATTGTGTCTTTCATCTTCAGCTAATTGTTTTAAAGTCATCATAGCTAAAAATGGTGCGGCCTTGGTGCCATAAGTTACAGTGCATAGCTGGTATACCTGATGATGCATACCTATCGGTGGTATCCCTCCAAATGATTTTTTGAAATCTTGATCCTGTTCGTTCAACCTAATGAAACGAAACATTTTTTCAATATCTGCCGTAAAAGCTATGCGATATTGTCTCCATCTTAATAGTAAAGATATTGCTGTAGATTTGGGCTTTTTAACATGACGTCATTCAAGCTATTTCCTGTTGTTGCTTTTGTAGAAGCGTTGAAAACTACGCGAAGTGATGTCATAGTGGAATCGTTTCGCAATACACAATGGTGCGGTAAATAATAGTCCGGTTGCATGTTACCGGACGCTAGTTTCATATGTCCTTAAGCATTATATTCCTGAATAAATAATTTATATTGTTTTGCTAATTCTTCATTATCGTGACATTTGCTTTCCAACTGTTAAAATTGCGCCATTGCTTTATTTTTAGACAATCCCAACTGTGTCTCAAAGTTTTCTCGAAAAGGCAATCTTACTTGATACATGCCATTTTCGTTTCTTGTTGTGGTTTTCTTGTAATACTCCATGCATTGTAGATCTTCTGCGGATAAACTGGATGATTCTGTAATGTCTTCGATCTCCCAAAATTTTTGTATATCGTCCACTTAATTCAGGACTACTTTACAGTGTAAAGTTTTGAAATTTCCGCATAAGATCCATCCCAGTCGTGTCTGTTGCGCGACGGGTAATGATAGATCCGTCCTGATAGTCCCTTCTAAAATGATATGGGAATACACATCGGCTCCCAATAAGATGTCGATAGGACGACTGACATTGTATTCTGAAAGAAAAGAAAGAAAGAAAATACGTTTATTTGCGGCAAACATGACGCACAGAAAGATCAAAGGTATACAAACATAAAAAATAAGGTGTGGGATAACATGCGTCACATCCACGCAAAACGGCCGGCACGGCTGGATCGGCTAGTTGCTTGCCGGCCAGCTGTGCCCATGTTGGCTTGCTAAATGTACATCTTGCTAATTGATTAATCAGCGTGTCCATGATTACTACATCTGTTTGAAATGTAAAATCATTAAAATGCGAACATGTTATGTTCGTAATACCCTTGCTACTGCTCTCCTTCTCTCCTATCCCGCTGATGACGGCCCTGCAATATTTTCTTGATAAAGCTAGCTGTTGTGTCGCCCTGGCTGAGATAAGGGAGGCTTGAGAGCCTTGATCTATTAGCGCACGCATTTTGTGGTATGATCCGTCACTTGCTTGAATTTTGATCATTGCGGTTGCTTATAAAGTTTCGATCACGTTGTTGCCTTGTTGCATGTTGTCGCGGCTTTGCCCCACAGCAGAATGCCGTAGGACATTATGCTATGAAAATAACTAAAATAGACTAATCGAGCTGTATCAACGTCCGTGTACTGTCTAACTTTCCTTACGGCGTAGGCGGCTGAACTAAGCCTTCCCGCTAGGCTTGATATATGTGATCCCCACTGAAGTTTGGCGTCTAATGTTATGCCCAGAAAAACTGCCGAGTATACAGTTTCAAGCACCTCATTACCTAAAACGACATTGTGTCCCATCCAGCCCATCCTCGACGAACACCTCACCTTTTCTGAGCACATAAAGCAGGCCCGCTCGCGGGCCACTTTCGCTCTCGGTAGGCTCCAATGCGTCCTGAAAAAGTGTAGTAAACTGTCACTTCAGTGCAAGAAGCGCATTTACACCGCTTGTATCAGGCCCATCATGACCTATGCAAGCGCCGTGTTTGCACATGCTAAACCCCGATTTATCCATAGGATGCAGACTCTCCAGAATCGTTTTCTCCGACAAGCCACAGGTGCGCCTTGGTACGTTAGGAATATTAACCTCCATGTAGATCTCAAGATCCCTAGGATCCATCAGTTTATGAAACGCGCTTTGAAGCGTTTCTTCGATAGAGCCGCAACCCACCGCAACCCTCTGGTTGTCGCGGCAGCTAGTTATACCCCTTCCCGCATTAGTAAAGTCCGCTGTCCGCGGTACGTACTCTCAGAACCCGATGATCCAACTACTCTCCTCCAGGAGAGTCGAAAAGAGACAAGTACAGTTCGAAAGAAACACAAACACAAACCGTACCGACCTCGCCGCCGAGGTCCGTCGTCGTGACCCCTAATAGTGATCCCGACCCTTGCATGAGCCAGCCCGCGATGCTGCGCCTGTAGCTTTAAATTAGCCCCTAAATAATTTAACCCAGATCCAGCATGTCCCTTGCTGCCCTCCCTCAGTGATCGCCTAAGCCGAGGTGCGAACCCCCCTCGGGGTTACCCTTAGGACTTTCGCTTTAGTTTTTAAGTTTTCATATGGCCCGGCTGGAGGTCTAAAAAGTTTAGCGTTTTAGAAATCGCCGGGCAAAATCCGTTTAAGTAGTCAGAATCTTTTCAGATTAACTACGAGATGTCCTACAAAAAAAAAAAAAAGATAGCTAATTCTAACTTCAGGCGTGGCCCGGTGCACAGGTTGTATTGCTCTCAACTTACTCAGATTACTTATGGAACTTTCAATGGTTATCAATAAAAACTTAGGTTGCAAACAGACATGTATGTGACTATGATTTGGCTTTTCAGGATTGTCTCATTCTGTAGGACATAAATGGCATCAAACTGCATGGAAAAAAAAAGACAACAGAGACCCCTGGACAATATTTTTAAAAATATGTCCATCAAAAAGAGAGAAGTAGATTGCGCCAGCAGAAAATGACTCGAAAACGGCTTTTTACTGAAAAAAATCAAACTCAACCTGATAAGGACTATGGCCCAGCAGCAAGTGACCCTGTCGATATTAATGAGGTAGAAATAAAACGGCTCTGTGAATTGAGATTGCTTAAATTCCAAGAAGATACACAAAAAATAGTACTAATTGAAAAGCAGACTGTGGGTCAACATTATAATGAAAAGTATCTCTCATACAGATCTGACCGTCTCACAGCAAGCCAGTTTGGAATGGTAAGATATATTATCAGCCCTCCTCTTTTGTT
This sequence comes from Aporophyla nigra, assembly GCA_947507805.1. Classification (NCBI taxonomy): domain Eukaryota; kingdom Metazoa; phylum Arthropoda; class Insecta; order Lepidoptera; family Noctuidae; genus Aporophyla; species Aporophyla nigra. The sequence continues at coordinate 453,879 of OX382291.1, read as the reverse complement.
TCTTACTTTCTAAGAAGCCACAGCACAAGCCAGTACAAGAATTATGATTGTCACTTTGTTTATTTTAGGTTTGTAAACGTCGTAATGCCACACCATGTCACAATCATGTGAAATGCATTCTCTACAAAAATAATATTTGTACTAAAGATATGATGTATGGACAACAAAATGAACATGTTGCAAAGAGCATGTTTATGCAACAATATGGCAAAACTGTCAGGCCATCAGGACTTTTCATTGATGAAGAATTTGGATTCTTAGCAGCTAGCCCTGATGGTAAGATTATTCAATAATAAAAATATACAAATAACTAGCTTTTGCCTGTGGTTCTGGCCCTATGGATCTTGTGTGTCGCGTGAATTTTTTAAATTTGGTTCAGTAGCGTAGGCCTAAAAACTTTTCTTTTTTACAGGTATTATAGAAGCAGAAAATACTATTGTAAAAATAAAATGTTTTCAAATCTCAAAATAATTAGAGAAGCATCAGAAAATAGAAATTTTCCTATTCATTTGGAAAATGATGTTTTAGTTATGAACAAAAAGCATAATTATTATTATCAAGTAAGTAACAAATATCATTATTTCTTGGTATGTATGTATAAAATAATGTATTTCTTGGATTGTTTCTTTTTAACAGCTATTATTATTTTCATTCTAGGTCCAGGGTCAATTGCGAATTACCGAAATGAATAAATGTTACTTCATTTGCTTTATATCTGTCACCAAACCATTGACTGTCATAGAAGTTAACCGGGATGAGGAATTTATCAACGCTATGATGACGAAGTTGGTAACATTTTTTAAAACATGTGTACTGCCGGAAATTATTTTGAGAAGAGTTGAGAAAAATGCTAAATGTCTAGGCATCAAGGAATTAAAAGGTATAAAAATATAAGTCTTACTCATTTCCTAACTTATTCCGCAGGTCTCTGAGGTGTGGGTTCAGTAAGAATAGTCTAACAAAACTGTGTAAATTCATTTGTTGCAGCGAAAACTGCGTCTTCCAGCATTTGATTCAGATCGCACGGAAATGATATAAATGGAAGTAAAAAGTGACAAGCAGAAGACTGATACGGCGCGGCGGCGGCGGCGACTGCAAAAAGTAGCGCGTAGAAAAGAAGATATTTTATTATAATATTTATAAGTATCTTTGTATGGTGGTACGAGTCGATGGTTCGAATCCAAGCCGGCACTTTGCTTTCTGTAAATTATTTCATCACCACAGTTCAGAGGAGGCCTGAGTCTCAGCAGTGAGAACATTATAGAATAATTAATAAGCTATTTTTGCACGTAGCGATGTATAGTTTGTGTTATTTTGTTACTTCATAAGATTTTTCTGTGTAGATCAGTTTCACTCATGTATTTAGGTACCAGCCTAACAATTCAATTGTAAAAGAATATTTATTGAAGTTCAAAATTGTATAATAAGTGGGTTTTCTCGAAACATAAATAAATGTTATGGTTAGCTAGCAACCACTTTGTGTTGTTGTGTAAGATACATGTGCCGTTATATATACTTACGTATTATGTTATTTATATTGTAATCTACATACATAATTCTTTCTAATACTAAATTCAAAATCATAATTGTAAATATCAAAATATTTAAAAAAGTATGTTATCTTTGTATGGTGGAATGACTCGATGGTTTGAATCCAAACGGAAACTATCTAAGTAAATGTAGTGAGAGTAAATAAAACGATTATTTTTATGAAAATATTAACCCCTTTTTACTAAATAAATATTATTAATTTATAGTAAGGTACAATAAAAAGCTTTACAATGTAATAAATAGTCTTTTATTTATTTATTTAGTACACGTCACTATTTACACTTCCATACCTTCTTCTTCCTTCCATTTCTTCCCGTGGGTGTCGTAAAAGGCGACTAAGGGATTTACTAGAGAATGGGCAGCAGCGTTCTCTATGCATTTTACCATCATACTGCGATCGCCAACCCGCTTGCCAAGCGTGGTGATTATGGCAAAGCCCCCCAAATAGGGGGAGGCCTATATCCAGCAGTGGACGTCTTGCGGCTGAGATGATGACTATTTACACATTACAATTTAGGTTCAGTCACATTACAACAACTTATAGGGACAGTGTACCTATATTACCTAAAATATTTTTTTATGAATAATTTGCTAAGTTGAAAAGCTATCGACTCTAGAAACAAAAGTATGCTTAGACCAATAATTATACTAATAAGAAATAGATTGGAACATAATATCAAGTATGTAATTTTTTTTTTTTTTTTTAGTTAATTTGGTCCTCTTTCTTTAAATTAACGCCATCTGGACATTTTAATTTTCAACTTCTTGTATAAAACGACATCTAGTGGTGTCGAAAGTTACTACTATTTACTTTGCATGTGTGTGTAAAGAGTAAAGTCAAGCGGCTAAATCTTTAGAATGTACAAATCTTTGTATGAGACCAGTTAACAAGCACAGTGACTATCTAAAAAAATCAAGTTAATGCCCTAGGTTTCGCGTACAATAAAGTTATCTATTAAAGATTTCTAAGTTAGGCGTAAAAATTGAAAATGTTCCAAATTGTGGATCTAGCGCCATCTAGCGACAAAATGGCATCTGAGATCATCATCCATCCACCTTAAGTTCGTAAATATTGGTTCATACCTATAGATCGTTAGATGTAGAGGGATATGTTGGCTCATTTTCTGAAATAATAGAAAATATACCCTATTTTAATTTATTACATTAAAATACATAATTATAAATTATATTTCTAAATATAAAAAAAACAACAACAAGAACAAAAAAAAAACATTTAAAAATATAAAAAAATAGTGATCCATCGGCATCGGGAGCAGGGTCCAAGCTGCCGGTGGTCACGGCTGTAGGGAGAGGAACCTCCTGACTATGCGTGCCGTGTCCAGGAGTACTGCCTTCTGAATCAAGCCCTTGATCCAGCCGTGTAATGAGAGCCTCCTGAGGTGCTGGTCGAGGCTTTTCGCTATTAGCCCATTTACTGTAACAATTATCGGTACAATGATTGCAGAATCTACATCCCACATGTCGACAACCTCATGTGCTAAGTAAAGATACCTACTTGTTTTTAGGGTTCCGTTGCCAAATGGCAAAAAACGGAACCCTTATAGATTCGTCATGTCTGTCTGTCTGTCTGTCCGGGTTATTCCCAAAGTACTCCATTCTTTTGTTCTAAAAAGATAAGAATCTCATACATTCATTCCCAAGTTACTCCAAGGATTTTTAATTATTTAAAAATACTTATTATCTTGGGGTCCGTGGCTTACGCCCCCAGTGGTGGACGCACCCGTGGCCGACGCACCCGATTCAATTCATTTAATAAAAACAAAAATGTGTGCTTTTTCACTTAGTACAGTAAATGAGAAAAGTGTTCCACCACAGTAATGAGTATTTTTTCTTAGGATTAAGATTTTTAAGTCTTAATAACTTTTCCCCCATCTTTTATAGGTTTGAGCATGATGAGAGAGACACATTATACACTTCTCAAGTACTTTCATTTGATACATATATGGGAGTGTCATACGGGTAGGGACATTTTGCCCCTTATTCTTACCATATGGAAATTTTATTTTTCAACTTCAACCAACTCGTCAACTAACTAAGCCAAACTGGTTGTTGGTAACAATAAAAAACTGGCCAAGTGCGAGTCGGACTCGCGCACCGAGGGTTCCGTACAAACCTGCAGATATTCACGGTTTATGCATAAGGTTTATGTTTATGAAATTAATTGTTTTTTTTTTTTAATTTTTTATATTTGAGTTGACTGAATGAAAGGTAAATTGTGATTTACGATTTATGACGTATTAAAAAAAAACTACTTACTAGATCTCGTTCAAACTAATTTTCGGTGGAAGTTTACATGGTAATGTACATCATGGTATTTTTTTTTAGCTAGCTTACGGCTCTCCGTACCCTAGCTTACGTCTTTTCGTCCACCCCCTCCCGCGGTCTGCGGTGCTGAACGTGCTTGCATTGGCTAGCCGTCAAACAGCGGTCGGCGAGCCGTAAGCGCGGCGTCTCGCCTAGCTGTAGCCGAGTCGACGTGCCGGAGCTTCTGATAATAATAATATGTTTAATAATAATATGTTTATTAGTACATAAAAAAAACAACAATACAGAACATAGCATATGAAAACAATGGGTTGTACTACCATGCTTAAAATTATTTTCAGTTTTCCGGGCTCCTAAACTAGGTACGCAGACCTGTATTTTAGGATTCGGAGATTTTGCGGCTTCAATTTATATAATACAACGTGACTTTCCTGTTTGTTTACAATCGTTGTTGACACAGCAAATGGAGTGAATGATTGTGGATGTGTATTAGGGAGTGTGTATATGAAAGTAGTTTGTGTGTAGTGACGTGTGTATGTGAAGTGTGAGTGTTTGATAAGCTTTCTTTCAAGGTATATTTGATTAAGCTATGATTCTATAGCCAATAAATGTTCTGTTTCATCATAAGTTAAGGATAAGAGCCATTTTCTTAATTTATTTTTAATATCATGTAAGTTACATGTGTACAACGGAATAATTTTATTTATTTTATTATACATGCGTGAACTTTGAGCCAACAATTGTCGACTTGTAAATGCAAAACGACAGGGGTTTGCTTTACATATAGGGAAACCCTGGCGTCTTAGAAGCAGATTTTTATCTAATGGAAGGTTAGAGTGTCTCCGTAGGACAGAACGATAGACATATAGTTGCCTTACTGTGAGAACTTCGGCTTCAGAGTATAATTGATCAGTTGGGTAGTCTCTAGGTTTAAAGAGCATCACTTTAAGAACTGCTCGTTGTGCACGTTCTGCAAGGACCATTGCGGTTTTGTAAGTACCACCCCACACCGGGATACAGTACATAATGATAGACTGACAAAGACTGAGGTACACAAGAGTCAGGATTTCAGAATTGGCGGAGTGCCTGAGTTGTTTAAAAATATATATAAGTCTCCTGATTCTAGTGCAGAGTGCCTCTATATGCGCGTGCCAGTTAAGTTCTTCGTCAATAATTACTCCCAGGTACTTAATATTGGGAACTGAGCTGAGAGCAAGACAGTTACAACCTACTGACTGAGTGGGAGGACAAGTGTGAGCTTTAATTTTGTGAGAGACAGATGATGGGGTCTTAGAATGTGGGCGACGGAACCTGATTAGTTTCGTCTTATCTAAATTCAACGTCAGCAGGTTAGTTGACAACCAGTCCATTATTAATCGGAGCGAGTATTCTGCTCTATCTCTGGCTTGCTCCCAGTTTTTGCCAAACACTAGAAGTGCTGTGTCGTCAGCATATGAGAAGATTTCGCAATTAGAGATGGAGAGCCTGCATAGATCATTGATGTATATTTGGAAAAGTGTCGGTCCCAATATACTACCTTGTGGGATGCCATAGGTGAGCTTTTCATATGAACTGGTGACTGAATCGATGAGAACACACTGGGATCTATCACAGAGGTAGTCATTAAATAATTTGAGAGTTACTCCACGCACTCCTAAGCTTTCCATCTTTGAAATAAGTCGAGGGACAGAGACCGTGTCAAAAGCTTTAGTTAAATCTAAGAAAATACCATAGCAGTGAAGTTTATTATCTAGTTGGCTTACTACACTATTAGTGAAGGCAGCTACGGCATCCTCCGTACAAATTCCAGATCTAAATCCGTACTGGTTTTGAGCTATTAATTTATGTTTTTCCAGAAAGCTGACTAAGCAATTGTTCAGAATTCTCTCCAGAACCTTTGAAAGCGTACTCAGAACAGAGATAGGTCTGTAGTTTGTGACTCGGTCTCTGCCCCCGCTTTTATATATAGGATGCACTACGGCTCTCTTAAAAGCTTCAGGGAAGATTCCAGAGTCTATGGACAGGTTACAAATATGAGTGACTACGGGGGTTAAGGTAGTGCATGAACTTTTGATAACTCTGGCTGGAATATTATCCCACCCTGTAGCACAGTCACTACGAAGGTCATGGATAATTCTACCTACTTGCTCCTCATCCATAGGGAGGATGACAAGAGAGTTAAATGATTGGCTGGGTAGAGATGTTGTAGCAGTGGAGATGATGCCAGGTCCAATTTTCGACGCTAGGTTAGTACCTATATTGACAAAGAACTCATTTACTTTGTTTACCGAAGTTTTAACGTCAACTGAATCACTCAAAAGTTCACGAGGGGACCGGGTTTGAACATTAGTATTCGTGATCCGCTTACGTTACGTGGTTACGTTAGGTTGACGCCTGTTTGACGGCGAGGCGAAAGGCGATACGGTGGCGATCCCGTTCCGGGTTGATATGTGTGCTATGACCCTAAGAAACCTCAACCCCCACACTTCCGCAGCATGCACAGTCTCATCACTGACGACCGTGGGTGATGCATCCGATCTGCCGACAGCAATGTACGAATCTTCCTATCCAGACCGTCAAGTTTTTTTTTTTCAATACTCATTACTTTTATTGCAATCCACATGTATTCTTAGGTGGTAAACTTATGATTAGATCATAATTATGGACCCTGTCGGGCACAGTAAAATAAGTGAGTTAGGAGAGAGGAAGCATTTTTAATTATGTAGCGTTACTTAGAAAACTTCATTAATAATATAAAAAATAATGATTAAAGATAAATAATTGTTGCGAACTACTGGTCCATAATCGCACTTGTAAGACCAGTAGCGACATCTAGACACCGAAAACAATACTACACAGTGCGTCATGCCTATCTCTCGACCGTAATTGGTACCATTCAAAATATTGTTCCCATACCCCTCTCCTCGAATATTGTAAATTTAAGATGGCTAATACAGAACTGATCGTTGAACCTTAAGCATCGTTTTAATTCCAAAGAATCCTCAACACAATCTATCAAACACCTTGGTTTTCACCAAACCTTACCGTGGCTGCTACATTTTGGACCTCCGAACCGAACATTGGGATACTTACAAGATCGCCGAGCGACCTTTGGACGGGGACCCCTTGCACGTGGCGGGCTGAGAAGAAAACGCACAAGGTTTCATCGGAGATAATACGCAATCGGTGGGGCTAATCCATATTCCTTTCCACCATATCCTATGTTCTATTTGGTGCTATACTGTGTCTGTGCTCTCATTTCAGTGAAATTGTCTCGGAATATTGGATTCCCAGTCAATCACTAGCCTGGTGACGTGCTAGCATCAGTGCCGCGTGTGATTGATCTGACGATTTATTAAATAAACCGTGAGTACTGCTCTTTTCACTGACCACCAAAATGCCTATCGACTCTGCTAAATCCCGTGACAAATCTCCTAATTTGCTAAGTGTAGAGATTAGTGAGTTAGTTCGTGATTTAGTTAGGAAGCGTGGTATTATTAAGAGCAGGCTTACCAAATTTAACAATTATTTAGAGTCGTTAAAAGATTGTGATTATGACTTTCCTAATCAAAAACGCATTGATTTAAAGTTAAGGATTCAAGGATGTACTACTTTATTTTCTGAATTTAACGACATTCAAACTAAAATAGAATAAAGAGTTTCTGGAACAATTAAATTAAAGAGAACATTTTGAAGATAGCTACTACAATTTAATATCACTTACTGAATTTTTGCTAAACACTGATGAGACTGCTGACTGCTCAAGGTCATGTCATGGTCATAATAACAGTCAGATATATTCTGTAAAGTTACCCACTATCTACATGCCTACATACGGTTCCTATGAGCACTGGTTGGAATTCAGAGATACCTTCCACTACTACCACTAGTTCATAATTCTAAAGATATTTCCAATATACAAAAGTTTCACTATCTCAAATCTTCCTTAAAAGACAGCGCGGAACTAGTTATACATTCCATTGAATTTTCTTCAGATAATTATCAGGTTGCATGGGACTTGTTGCTTAACCAATATAATAATTGCACACTTTTAGTTGGTCACCATATCAAAGCGTTGTTAAATATAACTGCAATATTTAATGAGTCGCCTTCTTCTATTAGAAAATTAATAGATACTATTTTGAAAAACTTACGCACTCTTAAAGTACTAGGTGAGCCTACCGACTACTGGGATAGTTTAATTATTAACATCATGGTGTTGAAGTTAGATAAATAAAATAACTGAAAAAAGGGGGTCTCATAAGTGCACATTGTTCCCAAACCCAAACGAGAACAATTCTAAACGTTTATCGGTGGATAAATGATGAGATGTCCTGTCTCAAACATTCGCTCCAGTTCCACGCAAGTAAACAGATTCACCTCAAAAGACGAGTAGAAGATATTGCACAGCTGCAGGCAGAACAATCAGCCACTTCCACAACCTATCTGCAATCAAAAATCGAAGCACTTGAACAGCAAGCGAGGCAATGCAACTTGGAAATCTGTAACGTACCAGACAAGCGTGGTGAAAACCTCTTGCAAATGTTGGGGGCGATTGGAGACGCTATTGGCTTTCCCATACCTCAAAAGGACATCATAGCCATCCACAGAGTACCACACGCCCACCAAGAAACAAATAGGCCATAGAACATTATTGTAAAATTCTCCACACGGATATTACGCGATAATGTTCATAGTGCATTCCGGAAGGCTGGTTCGCTTAAAACGGATCAAATAGGTGAAAGGGACTCCAACAAATATCGTTACGTTAACGAACACCTAACTTTAAAAAACAAAATTTTATTTCGTAAATGTAAAGAAGCGGCAAAACTTCACCAGTTTAAATACGTCTGGATTAAAAATTGCACTATTCTTGTTCGTAAGAAAGACGGCGAAACTGCCTTTGCCATTAAATCAGAAGCAGATAACGCTAAAATCAATAATGATTTTAAAAGTGGTTGCGACAATGTTGTTAACGAGACCAATATTCAGTGATCGTTGCGTCGGTAATTATTCACTTGATACTTGTAACCACTATCAGATTGTGTTGACTGTCCTTAATCGTTTCTTGAGTTCATTATCATTACTGTGCATGTTTTATTATGTTCGTAAATTGTCTACCATTTCTCACTATGTTGTAACTTATGAAACCTTTATCTCATCTCATCCCTAATAAATCCAAGCTATTTGTTATCATATTCAAAATTAAGAGTCCTTTTGTTAAGCAATATGTTGTCACTAAGTGTTGTGATCTATACTACCTCCTGCTTCAACCATTGTTAATTCCCATTACTATAATTTTTGACATTTTGCTTACCAGATCTTATACATACTTGCGGCATGAACACACTCATATCATTAATACAGATTTATATTACAATATCAACAATGTCGAATAAAAATATCATCATTTATTACCAAAATTGCAGGGGTATTCGCACAAAATTACAACAATTACTTACGAATATCCTCATGAATACATACGATATAATTATCTTAACTGACACCTGGCTAACACCTGTAATTCATGACAGTGAGTTTATAGATAGGCGTTATAGCGTGTACCGTTGTGATCGTGATCGCACTGCAACTAAAAAACTAGATGGCGGAGGAGTACTGATTGCTGTTTTGCGTACTTTAAAACCTTCTGAATTAAGTCTCTCAATCAGGACATTGTATAGTGATCTTTCACACACTCACATTGAACACATTATGATTGAGTTGCCTAGCACTGTCAACAATAAGAGACACATCGTAAGTGCTGCCTACATACCACCTAAGACTTCTACTCTAACTTGTATATGACAAGCACTTTGAATTGTTACAAAAAGTATTGGGCCACTCAAGTGTTGACAGTTTCTTTGTCATAGGAGACTATAATCTCCCTGAAGCTAATTGGCTAGCGAGGATGCGAAACGCCGGGGCGAAACTCCGCTGCCGCGACAAATCGCGGCACGGCGGACAGAGCTCCGGCAGGATCTCATGGCGACATGGCGGGTACGATTGTCGCAACCCAGCGCAGGGCACGCCACAATTGCGGCGGTAAGTCCCCTCTTTGAGGAGTGGATAGAGAGGCGCCACGGCGTCCTCACCTTCCGCCTGACGCAGGTTCTCACCGGGCATGGGTGCTTCGGTGGGTTCCTGTTCAGGATAAAGCGGGAGGAAACGCCCGGGTGTTTCCATTGTGAGGATCGTCTAGAGGACACGGTGGAGCATACGGTGGAAGTGTGCCCTGCCTGGGCGGAGCACCGCCGTGTCCTCGTGGAGGCGATCGGCGGCGGCGACCTCTCGCGTCCGGCCCTGGTGCGAGCTATGGTACGGAGCGAGAGGGCATGGGAAGCCGTCACCTCCTTCTGCGAAGCAGTAATGCTCGCGAAGGAGGAGGCGGGGCGCGTGAGGGAATGGCAGTCTCTGCGCCCTCACGTCCCTAGCCGCCGCAGGAGGAGACGCCCCGGGCGCCGGGAGTCGATTGCGGACTCCCGGCCACCGTAGGCGCGAGCTTGCGGGTGGCGATCAATGGGTAGCTCGCCGCCCGGTAAGGACCAGGCTCGGGTCGACGGCGCGTAGTGTTCCACGCGCGCCTCAAAGAGATGTCAGCAACACTGAAGGGGTCTGCTAGGACCGATGCCTGCCAGGGTCGCGTGATTGTTCGAAAGAGATATCGTGACCCTGGCACATGGGCAACTGAAGGAACACGGGTGGGTTTTAGTCAGTAAAAGTCTGACATGCCCTCCCGCTCCGCCCAGAGCGGGAGAAGTCATTTGATGATTTCCCATCCAAAAAAAAAAAAAAAAAAGCTAATTGGCTAGTACCAACAAATATCCCGATTGCTACATCGTATTCTGCAGGACCGTCAGCCTGCGCAAATTTAAATATTATGATCTCACTTCTGGGTGCTTCCCAATTTAACAACATAGTAAATGACAAAGGCAAAATTCTTGACCTAGTAATTTCTAATAACCCCTGTATTGTTTCGTACATCTCAACTGCATTGCTTCCGATTGACACCTACCATCCAGTCCTGATCTGTGAGACCTGTTTAAACGTCAAAATCACCCCAATGACTAAAACTCCTCTGCACAAATATTGTTTTCATAAGGCCGACTATGACAATATTAATCGAAACATTCAGCAATTGAACTGGGTTGAATTGCTATGCCCTGTGTTATCTGAAGAGGCTCTTAATATATTCTACTCAGAGATGGATAAAAAAAAAAAAAAAAACAACTTTATTTCTACAACTTATGTAAACAACAATATAATTATAGGAAGTACCTTTTAAGCAAAGCATTGCTTGTATTAGGTACTACCACTCTACTGCTTTAAATTATCTTTACATAAGTGAGGAATTAAACAATTACAATAAATTCAATACAATATTAAAATAATAAAATTAAATCTAAAAGCAATATTAAAATTCCATTCAAAATTACTATAAGACGAAATCAAATTAAAAAAGACACTCCACTGGCCCGACCTAGATCTGTAAGCTATCCCATATGGTTCTCTCGTACCCTCATAACTATTTCTAAAAAGAAAGACAAGGCGTGGATTAAATGGAAGAAATAAAAACATTTCTGACTATGAATCATTTTCTAACTATAGAAAACAGTTTAAGGATATGTGTATTAAATGTTTTAGTTCATACATCAGTTCTGTAGAGGACAATCTTAGCAAAAATATGAAACACTTCTGGACCTATGTCTCTAATCGTAAAGATAAACCTGGAATCCCATCTAAGCTTCAATACAAAAATGCTGAAATAAACGATCCAGACATAGCCTGTAATATGTTTTCTGACTTTTTTTATTCGGTATATGAACCGACATCTCCTTCTTTGTCTCAATGGAAGCCCTCGCAGGAGGACAACGCGCTACATGATGTCTCTATTTGCGATCTCTCTTTTAGTGAAGAGAATATATTGAAGCAGCTTAAATCCCTACCGTGTGGTACCGTGTGGTGCCGGACGTAAAGAATAACACCACCCCATTTCTTCCTGTGGGTGTCGTAAAAGGCGACTAAGGGACTTCTTACTAGAGAATGGGCAGCAGCGTTCTCTATGCATTTTACCACCATACTGCGATCGCCAACCCGCCTGCCAAGCGTGGCGATTATGGCAAAGCCCCCCAAATTGGGGGAGGCCTGAGTCCAGCAGTGGACGTCTTACGGCTGAAGTGAGTGTGTGAGTGAGTGAAATCCCTAGATCCAGCGAAAGGTCCCGGTCCAGACGGACTTTCGCCTTACTTCCTTAGAAATACTGCAACTTCAATCTGCAAGCCTCTATTTATTATTTATAATAAATGTATATCTGAGGGAGTTGTACCTAAACTGTGGAAGCATGCGTATATTATACCTGTTCACAAAAGTGGATTCAAACGCAGTGTGGAACACTATCGTCCTATTTCTATCCTGTCTGCCTTGTCCAAGCTCTTTGAACGGTTAGTCCATAACGAAATTTATCCTGTACTCCACAACATCATAATTCAACAAAAGCACGGTTTTGTTAAACGGCGATCGACAAATACTAATTTATTATTATTCTCTAGCTTTTTGTTCGATTGTCTTGACAACCGGGTACAGGTTGACGCAGTGTACACGGACTTCTGTAAAGCCCTTGATAAGGTTGACTATGAAATACTACTAAAAAAAAAAAAAACATTCAACGGAATTCATGGTAATCTTCTGAGGTGGTTCACTTCTTATATAACCAATCGTAGTCAGAGGGTAGTAATCAATGGTCATCAATCGTACATCGCACAGGTGACCTCTGGTGTGCCACAAGGCTCTATTCTTGGTCCCTTCTTATTCGTTCTATATATAAATGACATCAGCCAGTGCTTTCGTAACACCAAGTTTTTACTAGATGCGGATGACCTCAAGGTATATAGAGCCATACGACAAACAAATGATTGCCTTCTGCTGCAGCAAGATTTGGACCGACTATCCCGTTACTGCAAGGATAATAAGCTGCAACTGAGTTTACCCAAAAGCAACTTTTTAAATTTTACAAAAAATAAAAATAAAATACACTATACATACACGTTGTGCAATGCCCCCCTACTTAAAATGGACTTTATTCGTGATCTCGGTGTTACTCTAGATTCTAAGCTTTACTTAGACCTACATATAGAAAATATTGTGAACAAGGCGTATCAACTATTCGGATTTGTTATGCGATCTACAGTGGATTTTAAAAAGCCTTCTTCATATCTCTGCTTGTATAAATCTCTCGTACGCTCGCAACTGGAGTATGCCGTGTCCATCTGGAGTCCATACTACAAAAAGTATATTCAAATGATTGAGTGTGTTCAATACAAATTCTTGCGTACCATGCATTATAGATGCTATGGATATTATTTGCCATACCAAGATCTGCGTGCAAAGTATAAGCTCACAACACTTGAAAATAGACGTAAGTACTTAGAAGCCATGAAGTTATACAATATTGTTAGCAATAAATTTGACTGTATTGAATTGTCCAATATGTTATGTTACGTGGTTCCTAGGAGAGTCCACAAGAGAAAGGTAAGAGCTGGTAGACTGTTCTCAGTGGGCACCTGCAAGTCCAACTCTGGCTTGCGTTCGCCTGTTCGCAGAATGGTCGATTCCTACAATAAGACTTTTGAACATATAGACATTTTTGCATGTACTCCCTATATCTTCAAAACTCTTATACTTAAGGAACTTTTTTAATAATTAATAATTATATTTATGAAAATCATTTTACATGGTTGTTAATTTATAGTTAATTTATATTAGTTAAAAAAAAAGATAGTTTAGTGTACTAAAAAAAATGTATTTGTTACCCTAGCGATTATTATTTTTATTATTTTCACTGTTATGTATTTTAGTTAATCTGTGAACAGCGTTGTGGGCTGCATTATTGTCTAGTTTTGTGTTTATCTTATATCTATGTTTTATATTGTAGCTGTTTGTTGTTCCTTTTGAATAAAATAAAATAAAATATTTTAACTAACTTTTTGCGCAACGAAGCAGACATGCTGGAGGCATTGCAGTGTTCACACAACAAGGAAGCTCAAAGCACTGACAACAAAAGGCAACATTTAAAATGTCATAATATATCACACTGCAATGCTTCTAGCGGGTCGACTAAATCAAATAAACAACGCGCCTAAAATGCAACGCGAACCAACCACTGTACACGTGTAAGGAGTTTATCGATTGCGACTTAGACATAAAACTTAAACTTGTACGCGAGCACAACCTTTGTGAGATTTGTTTACATTCGAGACACTCAATAAATAATTGTAAGTTCGGGCCTTGTAGACACTGTGATAAAAAACATAACTCATTATTGCACTACGATAACGCTAATAGTTCTGTTGCTTTGCATTCCACATCGAACACTGAGGCGTCGCGTACTAATGTGATTGAAGCGCCTGCGCACCTCCCCGCGGCCGTCCTAGCCGCCTCGGACTCCGCAGTCCCGACTCAAGTAAACAAGGCACACATGCACGCGCAATCGAGTAAGTCTATAGGTGTGCAGTCCGTGTTATTGTCAACAGCTATCATTGAAGTAGCAGATGTACACGGTAAATATCATAAAGCGCGGGCACTCCTAGATAATGGAAGCCAGCTTTGTTTCGTTTCTAAATCTTTATGACAACTCCTAAAAATATCATTGAAACAGTCCACAAACGAAGTTCGAGGCGTAGGTGATTCGGTAGTACATTGTTCGCAAGCTTGTAATATCGTTATGAAATCCTGCGTCGATAATTAATTTACTACGCACATTAATTGTTATGTGCTGTCTAGGATCACGGCTTCGCTGCCTGCCGTATGTAAACTAAGCGTGCAAGTCTGTATTCCAGACAACATACGGTTAGCCGATCCAGAGTTTCTAGACTATAAAAGTATTGATATTTTAATTGGTGCATATAGGTTTCGGGATCTGTTAGAAGAAGATAAGATTCGTTTGTCTAGTGGGCCGTTTCTACAGAATACCAAACTAGGCTAGATTATTTACGGACCTATCATTGCGCTGGAGCCGTGATAGAAACCATGCCTGCTTACTGCATGCATGGTGCATGCCTGCTTGCTGCATGCATGGTGCATGCCTGCTTGCCGCATGCATGGTGCATGCTTAGTGTATGCGTGTTTGCATGCTTACAGTAAAAAAACACAAATGTTCACAATTACGTGTTTTATTCTGCTAAATGAGTCTTTCAATTATTTAGGAAATGAAATCTATAAATCCAAAAGATGATTCTAACTGTTAACTTTTGTAGTAAGGGATCTGGTTATCAATAGTCATCTGCCTGCCTTTTCACAACTATGTTGGGGTCGGCTTCCAGTCTAACCGGATGCAGCTGGTTAAGCCGAATTTGAAGTCGATTGTGCGAGTTATAGTGAATGAACGTACCAATCAGAAAAGTCCTGATTATCTAATAAAAGAGCAGCTAAGAAGCACCTCACCTTCCAAACATAAAACCTCTCTGAAATCGGTCCACCCGGGTTTGATTTCAAAACGGTTTCAAACTTATAACATCCATCCTCATAGGTCGGCTCTCGGTAACACATTGTCTTCAAAATGCATTTATTTAAATACTAGCTTTTGCCTGCGGCTTCGCCCGCGTGGATGTCGGAAATTAACGCAAAAGGACGTACTACCGCGGTAAGAAAGTGTTAATCCAGGTTATATAGGTAATATATATCTATGTGCTATTTTCGATCCAGATTCATTCAGCCATATTTGCGTGATTGAGAAACAAACACACTCATACATATTTTCACATTTATAATATTAAGTAGTAGGTAGGATTATAATTCATATTACTTCGGAGTCATAGTTTATGAGAACATCATGTGTTTTGGTGTATATGTTACGGCTAATATCCGAAGTGCGGCTACACCTAGTTTTAGCCGGTTAGAACTAGGTGTAGCCACTTACTCTTGGTTAAACCTAGTACGAGCCGATTGTTTTCGGGTAAAACTAGGTCTAGCCTTCATCATGCCGGCTACAACTAGGTCCAGCCATTCCCTGTTGGATAAAGTTAGGTCTATCCGATATCATTCCGGCTAGAACTAGGTCCAGACAATCCCTGTTGGATAAAACTTAGATGCGTGTCCCGCCAAGCATTCCGCCCCGCGTCACACTCATGACTCACAGCATCTGCAGCAGCGGCGCGGGGTGGAGGGCATAGCGAGGCACGCGCCTCTGCAGGTTGTGAGCGCCAGGTGCTGCTGATCTACTGCAGGTCTACTAGCGAGTGTGACTCACAGCGTCTGCAGCAGCAGCGCGTGTCTTAGTTTTATCTAACAGGGATTGGCTGTACATAGTTGTAGCTGGCATGCTATCGGCAGAGCTTTTTTAGATATTAAAAAAACATCCAATAAAAAGAAACGTAAGGAGTTTTTTATTCTTATAAATCACATTGTAATAATTAACACAAATTGTTAGGAGTACAATTTTTAATATAATAGGAACAATCAGGAACATTTTTTTAACAAAAGACAATAATTAGTTGCATATTATAATTTAAAGAATGTTCTTATAATTATAAATCACACTTTTATAAAGTAACATAAACTATTTATTAGAACAACTTAAACTTGAGTGACATTTTGAGTTGCACAAAATACCAGCAGCTTTACAGAGGCACTTTTTGTTGCCACATTTGGTTTTGCAGTGGCATCTTTTATAGCCTTGCCCACCAGAGGTCGATTGTGCATTGGCTATTTGGCGTAGTGATTTCTTTTCGTGTGAAACCATGTCAATATCTAAAAATTTTGAGTCACACACAGTGAACTGATTTCTTGAAAATAGTTCTGTTATAATCATTTGTTTCCTAATTTGTATAACCCCTTGTCGTTACATTCAAGTACAACCATTAATACATTGGGAAAGTCGCCTCTACCTCTGTCCACGTCAGGAAGTTTTACTCGGACTGATCACCGATTTTACATGGGGGAAACTTTTCATTTGATGAAGCCGTCATTTTTATAGCTTGTTTTACCAAACCTTCCTGTGCGCCTTTCCTGTTAGTGTCAATTTTTAGTTTCTTTTCACACAGCTTACATTTTTTCTCCTCATTCTGGTCACAGAGCCCGCAATATGTCATTTCGATTTCTTTCTGGCAACTTCCTGATGTTGATGGCTCATTCTCTTTTGATGGCTCATTTTCTTTAGTAGCTTCGTCACTCTCATCATCAACTAACTCTCTAAGAATTTTCTCAAGATCTTCCTCACTTTCTATATTTGCAAGGACTTCAGGTGGTAGATCAGATGATTTCAGCCCGACCTTTACATCAGAACCGAACATTGCCTGGTACGGCGATCTTTTAATTCCGTGATGGTAAGCTCTATTTTTCATTAGCTGAATAAATCGTAAGCCTTCTGACCATTTTTGGCAGTTCTCGTCAGCCATCCAAGTCATAAGCATTTTTTCGATGTCTTGATTGGCACGTTCAACACTACCTTGTGACTGACTGTGTCGTGGTTTCCCATGCACAATCTTCAAACCTGGCCACATCTGCGTCAAACTTTCCACAACTCGATTCACGAACTCTCTGCCATTGTCGGATTGAAGTATTGAGGGTGATCCAAAGATACAAAATATATCAAGTAATTTCTTTGATACTTCTTCCGCAGTGTTACTTTGTAACGGATGAAGTTGTACGAATTTCGTGAGGTGGTCCTGATAAACTAGTATAAACTTGTAGTCACCATCTGGGTTTGTCTGTATGTCTATCAAATCTACTTGGCAACGGCTGCTTAGCTTGCTGGATAAAATAGGCTTTACAACAAGGCCTTTTTTGGTAGATTTTTGTTTCATTTGACATGGCTTACATAAACGAAGATACAAAAGAATCGCCTCCTGAGTAATATTTGCATACTTCTTTTTAGCTTCTGCAACCATTCTGTTTCTTCCGCCGTGCCCAACACACAGATGTATTTCATGAAGAACATCAAACAAGTCTTCATTCTTGACAAAATATTTGATATTTTCGGTGCTCGACACAGGAGAAATTAACTTTTCGATGTCGCCAATACAACAAACATCGAAGCGCTTCAAACGGCGATATTGTAACGTAGAACGTTTCGTGGATATTTTGGCAGCTTTAACGTCTTCTATAAACTTGGAATACTGCACATCATTCATATAGCTTTGATTTTCACCATGTTTTGTGGCTAATAAACACTGAAACTGTTCCAAAAAACTTGACTTCATAGTCTGTAGGTCTTCATTCATAGCCATTCTGAATTCGAACGTATGAGTGCGCAAAAACAAGAAAGTATGTCTGTTTTGTACAACGGCACAACGCGTACTAAACTCAAAGTGCAAGGGCAAACGCGGGTGTACGGGAGGCGGGGCGGCAGGGGCGCGCGAGCGCGACGCGTCTCGCGTGAGCCAGGCGCCTGTTACTTGTTTCAACTTGTTTGCATCTAGTTTTATCCAACAGGGAATGGCTGGACCTAGTTGTAGCCGGCATGATGAAGGCTAGACCTAGTTTTACCCGAAAACAATCGGCTCGTACTAGGTTTAACCAAGAGTAAGTGGCTACACCTAGTTCTAACCGGCTAAAACTAGGTGTAGCCGCACTTCGGGTATAAGCCGTAACATATATAATACAAGTAGAGTGCCTTTTTTATTTCATGAGAATCTCAATAAATACAAAAAGTTTTTCAATTGTATCAGTAGGTATCTATTAACTTTATCCCTATCCAAAAACGGATCGAAGATACGCGCACATTATTTTAATGGAGCTCTCCCCACAAAACGTAACAAAACAATTACCAGGCTATTTGTTATTCACCCATCTCCCTTAAACATTTGTTTATTCAAGCCACCTACACACACTGTCCAATATGTACCACAAACCCGAGAATCTATACCACCCCTAATACCTATCTATCACGCCTTCCCCAAATGGAACGCTTTTGGGATCGAATTTGCGGGAGTACTCCATTACAAAGTGTAAACTCTAACGCCGCTGGAAGATATCGGCCCCTCAATTTGCGGGAGTACTCCATTACAAAGTGTAAACCCTAACACCGCTGGAAGATATCGGCTCCTCAATTTGCGGGAGTACTCCATTACAAAGTGTAAACCCTAACGCCGCTGAAAGATATCGGCTCCTCAATTTGCGGGAGTACTCCATTACAAAGTGTAAACCCTAACGCCGCTGGAAGATATCGGCTCCTCAATTTGCCGGAGTACTCCATTACAAAGTGTAAACCCTAACGCCGCTGGAAGATATCGGCTCCTCAATTTGCGGGAGTACTCCATTACAAAGTGTAAACCCTAACGCCGCTGGAAGATATCGGCTCCTCAATTTGCGGGAGTACTCCATTACAAAGTGTAAACCCTAACGCCGCTGGAAGATATTGGCCCCTCAATTTGCGGGAGTACTCCATTACAAAGTGTAAACCCTAACACCGCTGGAAGATATCGGCTCCTCAATTTGCGGGAGTACTCCATTACAAAGTGTAAACCCTAACGCCGCTGGAATATATCAGCTCCTCAATTTGCGGGAGTACTCCATTACAAAGTGTAAACCCTAACGCCGCTGGAAGATATCGGCTCCTCAATTTGCGGGAGTACTCCATTACAAAGTGTAAACCCTAACGCCGCTGGAAGATATCGGCTCCTCAATTTGCGGCAGTAATCCATTACAAAGTGTAAACCCTAACGCCGCTGGAAGATATCGGCTCCTCAATTTGCGGGAGTACTCCATTACAAAGTGTAAACCCTAACGCCGCTGGAAGATATCAGCTCCTCAATTTGCGGGAGTACTCCATTACAAAGTGTAAACCCTAACGCCGCTGGAAGATATCAGCTCCTCAATTTTTTGTAACACAAGGGTGTAATCAAATTGCCGGCCGATAAGCATAGGGGAGCACGTAGGGTTGGACGAAGGTTGATAGAGGTAAACGTAAACGCAAATCTAAAACGTAGATAATATCGGCTCTCGGCTCCCTATTTGCGCAACCCTATGTAGATGATGTTTCACCAATTTTAAGTCGAATATCTCTCTTTCAGCCTTAGTAACCGGGTTTAGTACTAGGACCTCCTTTAACCCCTATAAAGGCGCGTTGTAAAACTGAAGTGAGGTGAGGTTACGAGCTGCGACAGTCTTCAATATACTTTCCTTTTGCATTATTAAATTCAGTTGTTTATACTTGAGCCTCAAAAATTCTGAATCCACAAGTCAAGTGCGAACCTACTACAAGATGCGAAATTCAAATTTTTATTACGTTCTTTGCAATTTGAAAGTTACAGCTTGGCCAGAAAGAGTAGAAATTAAACAAATATGAACTAATTTTTTCTACACATGGCAACTCGAAAGAAATGTCAAACATCAGTCAAACTATCAAAACAAAAAAGTGTATTGTGAAATAATTTAATTTTTCGTAGCTATTAAACGTATTAGTCGGTGAATTATTATTGAAAATGGGCAAGACGATAAAAAGTGGTGCCAGAGAAGTTATTTACAATGTTTTTAAGAGGTGTTTGGCGGAATATCATGCCGGAAAACTTCTAACAGAATTGGATGACCTTTACAAACGAGTTGCTGATATGACAGGTATTTATTCACTCTCATTTTATATAATTTATATAGTTCATGATCTAAGTTACAGTTAAAGTCGGTTAGGTCTTCAAAAAATACCACATCATCGAAGTTTTTTACGGATTTAATATAATTTTAGAGGTTATGTTTACATCGGGTTCACAATGACTTTGTATAGAGCGACTGCATTTTTTGATCGTCACGCACGTCATTCTACATTAATGTTTTATTTTGATTACAGGAAAATCAGAAAGCACTGTTCGACGCATAATAAACGAAGGCAATAAAAACGAAGGCAAATTCATAACACCAGCCAAGCATAGAAAAGGACGTTCAAAAATAGAGATGGACGATTTTAGTGTCTGTGCGATTCGTCAGAAAATTCAGTTTTCTTACACCGTACAGAAAATAGCACCAACTTTGCGAAAGTTGTTGGCTGTGGCAAAAGAAGAATTAGATTACAAAGGAGGCCGTGAGAAATTAAGGCAAATATTACATGCCATAGGCTTTTCATATAAAAAATGTTCGACAAATAGAGAATCGCTAATAGAAAAACCTAATATAGCAGTAAAAAAAGAAAAATATTTAGAAATTATAAAAAGAAATCGGGATTTGCCTGTTGAGCTACAAAAACAAATTGTTTACTTGGATGAAAGTTACATCCATAGTTCTTATAAATTGAGAAAGTGCTGGCAATCCATTAAAATCAAAGGCATAAAACATGATATATCAAAAGGAAAGAGATGGATAATTGTCCATGCTGGAACTGCCAATGGATTTGTACCCAACGCTTTACTAATATTTAGTGGTACTAACAAAATGGAAGACTACCATTCAGAGATGAATTCTCACAATTTTACCAAGTGGGTGACAGAAAAACTGATCCCAAACCTACATGAGGCCTCTATAATTGTCATGGACAATGCGCCTTATCACAGTGTGGTGCAGAACAAGGCTCCAACATCAGCTTCCCGAGTAGATGAAATAAAACTGTGGCTGTTAGAAAATAACATCCCGTTCGAGCCATCAACAAGAAAGCCAGCATTATTAATGCTTGTTAAAAAGCACAAGCCAGAACCAGTATACCAAATAGATGAGTTGTTGGGGGAACATGGTCATGAAGTGGTACGGCTTCCTCCGTACCACTGTGACCTAAATCCTATCGAGCTCATCTGGGGCATAGCAAAGCAAAAAGTTGCTGCATGTAATGTGGGAGGAGCAATTGACATAAAAAAAGCAACTGAGGAAGCTTTTAATAGCATTGGTCCCGAAACTTGGAATAATTGTGTCGAACACATAAAGAAAATAGAACATAATTACTATAAAAGGGGAAGAACACTCTATGAAGATATAGACAGACTGGTAATTCGTGTTGGTGAGGACAGCAGTGACAGTAGCTCAGATTCTGAAGATGATCAAGAACTTGGATCGGACATGTCAGGTGTAGAGTATTTAGATAGTGACTAGAAAAAATATTGTTACTATATTAAAGATGCTTTACTCTCCTATGGTTTTTAATTACTAAATTAAAAAAAATGAAATTTAGCTTCTGATTTAACGATTTTCCACATTCAGATTTATCATTAAAAATACTTGAAGTATCAAATTCATTTTGGTTGTAGTATAAATGATGCCATATAAACGATAGTGGAGACCTCAATTTTTTTCTACTCTTTCTGGCCAAGCTGTAATGTGGCTGTATGTTGAACAAAATATGATTGAAAATTCAAACATTAAAATTTCGGGGTTTAACTTAGCGCATGCGCCTTAAAAGTAGAGAAAAAAATACCTACAATACTTTACGTGGTGACGGCATAGTTTCAGCCTCTTTCTGTAAAATAACTCACCAATTATCAATATTCTTTCACAGATATTAATTTCGATATTCGAAATATTCATTCAGTGACTAATTGGCGGACCGGCAGTTGGAATTGAGTAAAATTTTATTACTTTCTGGTGCTGTAACAATCATTCACCGATCTGATAGGTATATATTTTTTATTAGTTTATGAGAACATCATATGTGTTGGTGTTTTTAAAATAAGAGTAATAGTATTCAGAGTAAGAAGACTGCGACATAGGGTTTGGTTTAGTTGAATATAAGTATTCCTGGCTTTTCTTAACGCTCCTATTTTACCTATACACACACTCAATCATTTACCTACCAGACACCGAACATAGTTATAGGAATAGTACTTTTGCCAGTGGTTTGGCTCGTATAGCTGTCGGAAAATATCTATCGGAATAAAGTAGGTATCCTATCTGTTACGTATCCATGATATAATATATCTTTGTGCCAAGTTCGATCTAAATCCGTTTGGCCGTCTTTGCATCATTGAGAAACAAACATCCAAACATCTATGCCATTTCGCGGTCTCTTACTTGGAATAATACTAATAAGTTTATTTTGAGTATAACGAACACACATGATATTCGCAATTACAATGAAGCCACAGTAATATGAATTACAATCCTCCTTATCCTGTACTACCCGGCCGCTACCAACGGATGGACGGACGTACGACCCGCCAGCTGCTCTGCCCCGCTTTTTAAATCTCTGATATCTTCGAAGATATTCATTTAAATGACATATATTGATCTATATTAAATGCACAATGTATTTAAGGTACTTAATTAGATAAGAATTAATGCTGTATTGCTTAAAATCGCTTCGTAAATAAGCCCTTATTTCTCGTAAAAAGTAAAGGATAAAAACCGCCCAAGTGCGAGTTGGAATTGCGCACCGAGGGTTCCGTACAAACCTGTAGGTATTCACGGTTTATACATAAGGTTTATTTTTAAGTTTTTTTTTTTATATTTGAGTTGATTGAATGAAACGTAAATTGCGGTTTACGATTGATGACGTATTAAAAAAAAACTACTTACTAGATCTCGTTCAAACCAATTTTCTGTGGAAGTTTACATGGTATGGTATATCATATATATTTTTTTTGTTTTATCATTCCCTTATTTTAGAAGTTACGGGGGGGGGGGTGCACATTTTACCACTTTGGAAGTGTCTCTCGCGAAAACTATTCGGTTTAGAAAAAAATGATACTAGAAACCTCAATGTCATTTTTGAAGACCTATCCATAAATATCCCACACGTATGGGTTTGTTGAAAAAAAAAAATTTTGAGTTTTATTTCTATGTATGGGCAACCCCAAATACTACGGGTTTTTTTTCTATATTTGTATGAAAATCTTAATGCGGTTTACAGAATACATCTACTTACCAAGTTTCGGCAGCATAGCTCTTATGGTTTCAGAAAAAAGTGGCTGTGACATACTCGGACAGACAGACAAGGGTTTCGTTTTTTGCCATTTGGCAACGGAACCCTAAAAATGTTTAAACACCTTTTTAAGGTGTCTAAAGGTCTACAAAAAAGTCCGCTACGGTACATGTTTATCTCTTAGAGATAACCCACAATAACCATTTTTTATCCTTTACTTTTTACGAGAAATAAGGGCTTATTTACGAAGCGATTTTAAGCAATACCTACAGCATTAATTCTTATCTAATTCAATAAAATACTGTACTACATTATTTTGATCTATTACGTAGGGTTCAGCCAGCATTCGCAATGTAAACACAAAAAAATGTGTTTATTTATGACATCACATTAGAAACCCCTAAAACTATCAGCGTGTCTTTACTATATTATGCATGTTATATAAATATAAACCTTTCTTTTGAATTACTATATCTATTAAAAAAACCTGCATCAAAATCCGTTGCGTAGTTTTAAAGATCTAAGCATACATAGGGACAGACAGACCGGGAAGTGATTTTATTTTATAATATGTAACAAACTTTCGTACAAACTTTCATCCCCTATTCCCTATTGAAGGGTAAAAATTTAACAAACTTTAAATATAATTCATAAATATATATTATGTAATAAAATCCAAATAAAAAAATTTCATCATTATATCTTTAAAAATGACAATACTTCCCGTATTGTCATTTTTAAAGATATAATGATGAAATTTTAATACAACCTTTCATCCTCCCTTTCAACCCCTTAAAACCACTTTTCCGCAATAAAAAGTAGCTTATGTCCTTTCTTAGGCTCCTATCTGTGTACCAAATTTCTTTTAAATCGGTTCAGTAGTTTTAGCAGGAAAGCGAGACCCGGCACTGGGCAACTGAAGGAACACGGGTGGGTTTTAGTCAGTAAAAGTCTGACACGCCCTCCCGCTCCGCCCAGAGCGGGAGAAGTCATTTGATGATTTCCCATCCAAAAAAAAAAAAAAAAAAAAAAAAAAAAAAAAAAAAAAAAAAAAAGACAGACAGACAGAGTTACTTTTGCATTTATAATATAAATAATATTATAATATATTTATAGTGTGGATATTAGTGTGGATTTCACCGGTGCAAACGCACTGTTCGATGATTTCAATATTATTTATATTGGCGAGTAGGTAAACGAATAAAACATGGTTCTTTTTAGTCTTAAATTGCTTTATTCATACATATAAAAAAACACACATTCATGTTTATCCAATACATTAAATCTTTAAAAAAACTTCTCAGTGGTATTAAAGTCTTTAAGAATCATTCATGTGTTTCATACATTTCTAGTAAGCTGGTATAAACTCCGGAGCAACAACAGATAAGGCCAAAAAAAATGATCAAAATATCGATTATCAACTTATAGCTGAATTTTCCATATTTATCTGGATAGTAGACGCATATGTCCATTACGGCGGGAAACAAGATGGCTACCATCGTAAGACACAGCGCGCCCAGCAGCCCCATGAACGCGCCCAGGTTCGGCGCCGCCACTGCCATGCCAACTGCAACATGCAACTGTGAGTTTGATCGACTGCCGACCCGAGGTGCGAACTCTCTGCTCCTGCCGGCTCTTGCTCCGCGAAAGTGTCGGCTGTTCTTATGCATTGTTGATTCCCAATGAGAAATTATTTTTACTATCTTTTCCAGGCTTTACATGAAAACTGGCTAAGAAGTTGTCTTACAACTTTATCTGAATACGAAGGAGAATTCTTGTTCCAAAAGATATTTATTCAAAGCCTATCTATATTCACAATCAGGATAGTTTTATCATAAATGAACCAAGAGAGGCCTTACAATGCATTTAAAATACTTGTAAAAAATCAAGCCGGAAACGTTTCTAGATGACAAGCTGTGGCCCGATAGCATCACAATTCAACGTTTTGTACATTCCAAAAGTAGAAGAGAAGAGGAAAAGATTGTTTCTCAGAGCAATGAAATACAAAACAAGACTTAATGGACAGTGCTTTGAAAATGAACATAATAACATTTAACAGTAAAAATGTGAAGAGATTGGTGAATTCAGCTACACTGAAAGTCTTCAATAGACACGTCTGCTGGTATTTGCAGAGGTAGACCTTACGCTGGTGTCGCCATACTAAATACCAACGGACTGTAGTGAGAACTTGTTAGACTTTACGTAATGTTTCAGTGAAATGTACTAAATGATACAAAGTAATAATATTGGATCAGTGTTTGTCTTAGGGGACTTTAACGCGCACCTAGGTGAGTACATAGAAATAATTTATATTCATTCTATAATTTACTTCTTGATTTCTGTAACGAGCAAGAATTATTATGTGCGGATGTCAATTGTCTCAGCGTGTTGTCGCCCACTTTTACATTTATTAGTGACTCACATGGGTGTAAACGTGTTGGCTAGATCACTGTCTTCTAACACAGTCGGCGTCCAAAACAATAGTAAACATTGACGTGATTTAGGACTCTTTTTGGTTAGATCACTTTCCATTGAAATTGGAATGTGATATTATTATAATTAAAGTAAAACGTACCGTGTGCCGGACGTAAAGAATAACACCATCCCATTTCTTCCCGTGGGTGTCGTAAAAGGCGACTAAGGGACTTACTAGAGAATGGGCAGCAGCGTTCTCTATGCATTTTACCACCATACTGCGATCGCCAATCCGCCTGCCAAGCGTGGTGATTATGGCAAAGCCCCCCAAATTGGGGGAGGCCTAAGTCCAGCAGTGGGCGTCTTGCGGCTGAAATGATGAATGATGAAAGTAAAAATATTTGTTAAAAAATATGTAATGAAATATTGTTGGGGTGAAATAAGCTCAAAAGAAATAAATAATTACTAGTTGCAGTGTATTAATAAATTAAAGAGCTTAGACTTCCTGAAACTTGAAACAGTGTGCGGATAAATATTGTGATAAGCTCGACCATAAAATTTTGTTAGATGAAAAATGTATAGCAAAATTGTGTATCTATTAAGGACGCTATAACATTTTTCTACAAATATCGGTGGTTTTCCGGTACCCAATAAATCAAGAGGAATCACAACTGCGAGGTCAATTATGGTTTAAATTAAAGCTAATTTAATCATCTCCACGATGAAACCATAAAAATTGTATAGTCCCATACAATATTTTCACAAAAATACGTTTTCCCCACCGCAATAATCGTAGAAAATTAAAAATAATGGGGTCTGAAAAGGTACCTGTATAGTGAGATCAACTGCATATTTTAACTTCAAAATGACAAGAAATTGTGGCTAGTATAATCTTCTACGTTTTGCCTGCATATTTTGTAATTAAATACATAACTTTTTTATTTATGAGAAAAATAAAGAACGCTCTCAAATTGCTTCATACATTTTCTACTCGCGGCTTGTCATTCCGCGCTCAGACGCGCCCTAGGAAGCACGGGCGTATCGCTTTTTTGTACGAAATAAATACGATCAAAATAATAATAAAGTGAGTGCCGTGCTGTATACTGTGGTTGAAAAATTTTGATACTTTTCGGGCCAAAAGTATGAGTACCAAACTTATTACCAGAACTTGGTTTAGAAATAAATAACTTAAATTCTTTTGGAAATTATGGAGGTAGTGATGATTATGAATATATATTCATTTAGAAGAATTCAAGATGACGGATGATTATTCAATAAAAAGTTATATGAACATCTGTTTTCAATGTGGTGATTAAATTATGCAAGGGTCGTCCATTTTTGGAACGAAATTCTTTAATGTAGCTTGTGGTAAGGGTAAACAAGGGTGCTGAAGCCGATTGTGAGGTCAAAATAAAAAATGGCGGTTGCGAAAATTTTCAAAGTTTCCATCATGGGTGTCGTTTTCGAGATTTTCGAAGGTGCTGAAGCCGAAAACTCCATACAAATTACATTCGGAGTCAAAAAAGACTAAGGAACATACTTCCTGACGGGATATCCCCCGACCCCTCAACTTTTTAATTCAAAACGACGAATATTTTAATTTATTTAAATAAAAAGTGGGCATAGCTATCAACTTTGGGTAATTTTAGAATAGTGATTACGAATGCTTCATCCAAATTTGATCCAAATACGGCGGGTATTGTTTTTTTATAAATAGATTATTATCCATATTGGGGGTAGGGATTATGAAATCATCGATTTTACACCTTTTATATTAACTTTACTTGTATGTTTGTTTATAACCGACTCCTTATAGCGCGATTTTGACCCACTTTAAACGACCAGATTTCATTCAAACTTTGCACACCTATCAAGGACCGATGACAATGCAATAATTTCATAAATTTGTGCCATTATCCTTGCCAGAGTTACCAGGACAGCAAAAAAACTGTCTTCGAAAACTACGCTGACATACGTCACAAACTACGCTGCATACGACACAAACTACGCTGACATACGTCACAAACTACGTTGACATACGTCACAAACTATGCTGACGTACGTCACCAACTACGCTGACATACGTCTCAAAATTCGAAACACCCCAAAAAATAGAAAATAAATAATAGTTTATTTAAACAAAAAAACACGCTTCCATTGAAAACCAAACTAAAAAGTACAAAATAATGTGTTTTTTTAAACTATTTTAATTTAAAAAGGCGGATGTACTGTTATGATGAAATGTCGACAAGGCTATCAATTTTGGGGTTATGCTAGTATGTAGTCAAAATATTTAACGTAACTTTCATTATTTACATAAATTGAAAATCATGTAGTTAATCATCATCTCTCCAAAATGTCAAAGTCATTTCGAATTATAAATACATAATAGACTACAAAAACAGCCCTCATTCAAAAATGAAAGGATTTTCCTATTGTGTATTAAACATTCTGAATACACGCTCCAATTTCAAAGGTGAGGGTTTGGGCGTCACACAATTTTTGCTTAGTTTTCTTTAGGGAATATCTTGTATATTTTCAACGATAGTCTACGCTCACAATCCGTTATATTTGTTTATTATCGAAAAATATTATTAAAGTTTTTTATTGTTACACCTCATTTTTTTTTTTGAATTGACAAATTATACTTTATCCCAAAAATCATAATGATCATGGTAATAAAACTTATTAATTGTCACCAAATGCAGAAAGTCAAGTTAGTTTACTAGGTACAAATTTTACTCAACACTGCTAGTAAATTAAAATAAATAATATCTTCGAGTATCAAGATTAGTTAAGTAATGTTTAAAATCGAGCAGACAATGGTTTCAGTGTGTGCGTGCCCGTAATGTTGTTGTGTGCCGACTCAGATACCTAAACTTGAGCGATTCAAAAATGTTATAGCGTCCTTAAGTGTGGCTGCAAGTAGTAGTAGGACTTCAAAGCGCATTATAAGAAAAAATAAAATGTGTAAAGCGCTGGAACAAACAATATGTAAAAGAAGTTCACACCCAAGCAAAGATTAAGTTAAATCGAAATTAAAATGGTGTATTAATAACCAAGACAAAATTGAAACGGACATTCTAGCCTCATTAGCATTACATTTAAAAAAGTTTCAAGTAATTTTGGAAATTGTACTTAAAAACTAAATAATAATACTCCAAGTGTTATATGTGAGATAGCAGACACCTTCAAAAAACACTTTAAAATGAGTTTGTAAATGTATCAATCAATCAACTCAGCCTACCGCAGTCCACTGCTGGACATAGGCCTCTCCCATGTTGCGCCACAACACCATTTAATTTATGAAGCGGGGTAAATCTCCTAGTCACGATGGGCTCAGCATCGAGCATATTCAAAACGCTGGTATACATCTGCCGCGAGTGTTGACTATGCTTTGGACTGCCAGGGTCGCGAGATTCGTTGAAAAGAGATACCGTGGCCCTAGCACATGGGCAACTGAAGGAACACGGGTGGTTTTTTTAACGACGAAAAACGGAGAAGGTTTGAAGACCGACGAAAAAAACGGAGGAGGTTTTTTAAATTCGACCGTATATATTTTTTTTATGTGTGTCCGCGGACAACTTCGTCGTTTATGAACCGATTTTGATGATTATTTTTTTGTTGCAAATGGAATATTCCAAGGGTAGTATCATGATCAGGCAACTAGGATCTGATGAATGCATCCTAGAGTAGTCGATGAGAGCCTTCGAAAATCGTAGTAGTAGTAAGTTTTTTTTTTCCATTAATTATCTTAAAGCACTGCTATTTAATGAAGGTCTAAGTTGCACTGATGATGAACCGAAAGACAGTCGAGGGAACTCTTCAACGACTTACAGCAATTACCCGGTGTTTGGACTTAATTCATTTCTATTGATAAGAACTTTGCACCCATATAGGTTATAAGTGCCATTACAGGTTTGATGATGTAGACCATAGAGAGTTGAGGGAATTACTCAACGACCACGCATAACTTTTACATAGTAGTCCGATTGTGATAATTCTTTTTTTTTTTTGGAAAGATTTTACCCTGAAGTTGGTCCCATATAAATTTGGAAAACAAAATCGAACCCTAAGGGTCGGAAAACAAGGGATGATTGATTGTTCACTCACTGATTGTAATGTATAACCACGCATAACTTTATGCAGAGTAGTCCGATTTTGATCATTCTTTTTTTATTGAATAGGGTATACCTTACCAAGTATTGTAAGTCCATTAAAACCACATTTTTTAATAAAATTTAAACTTTTTAACAAAAATTTAAACCACAGAAAAAACTGAAAAACAAATAATAATAAACCTTAAAATTCTGAGTTAGCGCTTTGAATGATCTTTGTTCATTGATTTTTCAGCGCCGACTCAAAATTTTAAGGTTTATTATTTTTTGCTTTTCAGTTTTTTCGGTGGTTTAATTTTTTTGTTAAAAAGTTTTTAACATATAATTTTTTAGTGGTTTTAATGGACCAATAATACTTGGCAAGGTTAACCCTATCCTATCCGAGTGATCTTTGTTCATTGAGTTTCAGCGCCGACTAAAAATTTTATGGTTTATTATTTTTTGCTTTTCAGTTTTTTCAGCGGTTTAATTTTTTTGTTAAAAAGTTTGTATAGTCAGTAAAAGTCTGACACGCCCTTCCACTCCACCCAGAGTGGAAGATATTATTTGATGACTTCTCATCCAAAAAAAAAAATGCTTGGTACAATGTCACGTACCACGAGAGCTACTGCATACAGTAGTCATACCTATTGTGAAGGACAGGACAGGGGACATAGCAGACAAGGGTGACTATAGGCATATCTCACTCGAGCTTTCGTGCTGGGCGGTCTACCGAGAGCGCCATTTTTGCATTGCTGCATTTTATTTATTTATTAATATATACAGATAGAAAAACACCAGTGTATGCATGTTCCCTGGACCAGTCAAAAGCATTAATTCTGGTTTCCTATAATGCCATGTGGGGAAAACTTCGAGAGGCGGGCGTTCCGGTTTCGTTGGTGTCCACGTTGTTCATGTATTGTGGTATGATATGCGGATAAACTTTATATAATGGTCACATGCGCTGTCTGAACCCTACAAATTAAAGTGTGGTGTAAGACAAAGAGGTCTTACCACCCCAAAACTTTTTAACATTTATGTTAAAAAATTACTGGTTGAGCTCAGCTACACACATGTTGGATGCCACATAGATGGAGTTAGTTTAAATAACTTGGACTACAACGGCATGGTGTTGCTGAGCCCATCTACCTGTGGAATGAGAAAGTTACTTTCTATTTGTGAGGGGTATGCCGAGCCCTGGTGCGAGCCATGGTACGGAGCGAGAGCATGGAAAGCCGTTACCTCCTTCTGCGAAGCAGTAATGCTCGCGAAGGAGGAG
Source organism: Aporophyla nigra (assembly GCA_947507805.1). Taxonomy (NCBI): domain Eukaryota; kingdom Metazoa; phylum Arthropoda; class Insecta; order Lepidoptera; family Noctuidae; genus Aporophyla; species Aporophyla nigra. Next base: position 422,486 of record OX382291.1, on the reverse strand, counting down.
GCGGGGCGCGAGAGGGAGTGGTAGTCTCTGCGCCCTCACCTCCCTAGCCGTCGCAGGAGAAGATGCCCTGGGCGTCGGGAGTCGATAGCGGACTCCCGGCCACCGCAGGCGAGAGCTTGTGGGCGGCGAGCAATGGGTAGCTCGCCGCCAGGTAAGGACCAGGCTCAGGTCGACAGCACGTAGTGTTCCACGCGCGCCTTAAAGAGATGTCAGCAGCACTGAAGGGGTCTGGTAGGACCGATGCCTGCCTAGGTCACGAGATTGTTCGAAAGAGATACCGTGACCCTGGCACATGGGCAACTGAAGGAACACGGGTGGGTTTTAGTCAGTAAAAATCTGGCCCTCCCGCTCCACCCAGAGCGGGAGAAGTCATTTGAAGATTGCCCATCATAAAAAAAAGTGGGTATGCCGAGCCGTATGGACTAAAGTACAACCCTAAGAAAAGTGAGCTGTTACTGTTTAGAGGTAGAAATAAGAGTCCATCATATATCCCTTCGGAAACGCTGTGCAGGCCAATTTTACAGAGAGTAACCCGCTTTAAATATCTGGGCCACATTATTCCCGAAGTCCTGAAAGAGGACACAGATATGGATAGGCAGCGCAAGGCATTGGCTGTGAGGGGAAATATAGTGGCTCGAAGGTTTGCTGGTTTCTCAGTACTAGTAAAAATGACACTATTCAAGGCTTACTGCCAAACATTTTCCAGCAGCATTTGGGCTAATCATACCTAAAAGAATGCCCTGCAAATACAGTACAATAATACCTTTAGGGTGCTGTTGAGGCTTCCACCCTACTGTAGTGCGTCAGGTATGTTCGCCGATGCGCACACTGACGACTATTTAGCAATATTGCGTAAGAAGGCAGCGTTGATGACACACGGAGTGGGGGGAAGCACCAACAGTATCTTGAGGGTGTTTGATGACACACGGAGTGGGAGGAAGCACCAACAGTATCTTGAGGGTGTTTGATGACACACGGAGTGGGAGGAAGCACCAACAGTATCTTGAGGGTGTTTGATGACACACGGAGTGGGAGGAAGCACCAACAGTATCTTGAGGGTGTTTGATGACACACGGAGTGGGAGGAAGCACCAACAGTATCTTGAGGGTGTTTGATGACACACGGAGTGGGAGGAAGCACCAACAGTAGCTTGAGGGAGTTTGCTGAAAGGCTGGATAGACTTACCATGGATAGGTCTATCAAGCTTCATGTATTACATGGGGCTTAATGGAACTATCTCTGGTCGATATTATTATCATCTTTTTTTTTCTAAGGATATAATAACTTAGTTTATAAGATAATTTAGACACTAACACAATGTGGACCTATATGTATAGACTGTACATAATATATTTTTTATTATTTATATTTAAGTTTATGGAAAATAAGACGTCACTGTTTCGATTTAGATTTCGTTTTAATACAAACGTGCTTAGCGTTATTGTATTCGCGATGGAATAAGAGGGGCATTTCACGTCAAGCGGACAACCAAAAAAAAAATGAGGTCGTGAATTTTGTTTATACTCTGGTCAGTTATACTTCTAGTAGACGTGGATGTGTATACACAATTTTTTTTTCTTATGATTCTTTATTGCTGAGTTATGAGCTTTTAAAAATTTACTAAGAATGAAATCCTTTATTTTTGGATACTTATTATTTGTGTCAATTCATTTGTTAAAAAAACTAAAATTTATCATTTTTTATAGTTAAAAAGTTGAAATTTTTAATTTTTTTATTGAATTCTAAATTTGAATTTCTTTACGTGTAGTAAACCGGAAGTGACCATTTCAAATCGATATTTGAGTATCTTCGACATATTAAAAAAAAAAAAAAATTAACATTAAATTAAAGCTTTAAATGTATTAATTCATCACAAAAAAAATTAAAACGTGATCGCCAATAGTTTAAGACTTAGAGCATATAGAGTTCATACATATCGCTATGAACACGTTCTCAGCAATCTAGTTTATGCGGGTCATTGTCATAACCCTAAAAAAAACTGTTCATGCATACGAATCATATAAGACACTTTTGAGTCTTAATTTTACATCATAATAATAAACAAAACGTACTAGACCATAACTGTAACAGATTTACTATAAAATTATATATATTTTACTTTATATCACCACCATGAAGCCGAATTGTCCACTTCGGTGGACTGTTCGAATTCTACCTTTCAATAGAATATAGCTTATAAAAAAAAAACGTGTTTTTTATTATTTTACAGAAATGATATATTTTCCTAATCTACGTATGTTTTCCATTTAATGTTAAAAGTATTTTTAAAAATGATAGAAATAAAACACACTTTTTGCAGAATTTAATCTTGTCACAACATTTTTTGTCTTTCCGGTGGACATTACTTTTGATATTGACTAAAATTAAGTAATTATCCACTGACGGAACGGAATGTAAAATTGAATGCAACCAATATCGTACTATCCCTGTCAGAAGCAATTTTGCCGCGACTCGTAAGCAGAAAACGTTGTTGTTGTACTAAGAAAAATATTTAGTGGTGTCAAAGTTGAGTTGTCTTTCCGGTTACTGCTGTATTTTGGTAAGTAAATGACTATAAATTCGTCAAAGATTCTTAATAACTAGTTACAACAATCAAACTTTATGAATATACCTTGGCTTTTAACAAAACCTATAAACGGCACAAGGTGTGAATGATTTTGCGAAAAAAGCCCATTCGGTGGACATCTTTTTGGTGGAACTTTTGTCCACCGAAACGACAAATGTCCACCGAGTGAATTATTTTCTTGAATGTGGGTTATTTAGTTATTATAACTTATAAAACTGCGTCTGATTACTGGTGTTTTTATCAGTAAAGGACTAATGACCTATTTTTGTTTCATTTTCGCTTTAATTTTATGAGTAAATATGTTTAAACCACCACTTCCCTCACACCTTTCTACACCATGTCGACTTGTAGTTAATGTAGTTATCCATAGCTACATCTCTAAGTTAACAATGGTTGGTACCTGCCATGCATTTATAACGTTAGAGGAAAAAATATTTCTTCATAAGCATGGTCGTTTCCTCTATGCAAATTTTTTTACTAACAATATATCCTGCTCGTCCTTTGCACAGCTTTACTTTCTTTTTGTTTGTGTGCATTGCTTGTTGTTATTTTTTTAGGCGATGGCGAAAACAAGTAGTAAACTTACCGATAACAATAAAAAAAAAACGACGCTGTGAGCAAAAAAACACTGAGTATGAGGAAGGCGCGTGAAAAACCTAAAAAGGATCCAGAAGCCTTGGAAGAAAAGCGAAGAGCAAAAATTTACAACGTATGCTTGTTTTCAGCCACGGGCCTTCAACTCCGTAAAGAAACAAGACGATGTTCCTCCCAATTGCTGCTTACTTGAACGAGAAGACTAACGTAGATGATATAATCTAGCATTACAGTGAGAGTAGACATGGCAAAGGAGCCCCTGATAGCGTTGGTGGTTATCTTAAGCGTACGGCTGATAGGCACGTCGCTCAAGGAAACAATGTCCATAGATGCCTTCATGAAGTGTGTTCTTCAAAACTGCAAAGGTATTCAAGTCATTAGATAGATGAGACGCATATGGAGTCTATTGAGAGTAAAATAAAAAAAACAGCAATATTACGCCGTTTCGTGGAACCATTAAAGTCCATCGGAGTCCATCTACTTGGTGTCGCTGTAAACCAATGATGTTTCAGTTTCGTAGGTTGAGTTGTATGACATGTAGTCCAGAAAATACTTGTATACATTACGGTTTAGGTAGCAAAAAACTTGACATAGCACTGTGTCCCAGACCACTCCAAAATAATGTCCCAACTCTATCAAGTCCAGTCCTGACGAATCCTCTGCAAAGTCCTACTTGTGATGACACATCAGCCCCCACCGAGAGGATGAATTCACCGAGTCCAACCTTGGCTCTTATGCACAGTTCAGTGGCAAGCCGATGGTCCAATCCAATTGCGAGTGGCTCGATGCAGCAACCATTGAACATTTTCGAGCGCAGTCCATCACTGCTGATTGAAGGTAATGTACATAAGCGCATAATGTTTTCGGACGTATATTCTGATGGGATCCCTTCTTTTCGCATAATGTTCTTTGTCCTAATATACTTCGGCATAACGATTTTGGCACAATTTGTTTTGGCATAATAATACTTCGCCATAATTTTTTTAGGCATACTTTTTATGTTGGCATAATCATCTAAAAGACTAATTTGTTTTGGCATAAATTTGATTCGCATAACGTTAGTAAGCCTAATGACTATAAGCATAACGTTAGTAGGCCTAATGACTATTAGCATATTAATATTTAGGCATACAATTAATATAAATAACAAAAACAATTTTCATGCAAATGATTTATTATACATAACATTATGTAACTTAAATGATTTTTCAATCGCGAGATAACTTTTATCTGAAGAATATATTAGATTTTTTGACAGTTTTTGTGTAAAAAAATATGTCAAACTTCTATTATGAGAAATAAATATGGCGGTTATTCCTCAGATAGAAGTTAACTGATTGAAACAGTGGTCCTTTTTTTTTTTTTTTTTTTTTTTTTTTTTTTTTTTTTTTTTTGTAGGACATCTCGTAGTTAATCTGAAAAAGATTCTGACTACTTAAACGGATTTTTGCCCGGCGATTTCTAAAAAGTAAACTTTTTAGACCTCCAGCCGGGCCATAGTAAAATTACAAACTAAAGCGAAAGTCCTAAGGGTAACCCCGAGGGGGGTTCGCACCTCGGCTTAGGCAATCACTGGGGGAGGGCAGCAAGGGACGTGCTGGATCTGGGTTAAATTATTTAGGGGCTAATTTAAAGCTACAGGCGCAGCATCGCGGGCTGGCTCATGCAAGGGTCGGGAGGGACTATTAAGTCGGGGTCGCGACGACGGACCTCGGCGGCGAGGTCGGTACGATCTGTGTTTGTGTGTTGTTCTCACTGTACTTGTCTCTTTTCGACTCTCCTGGAGGAGAGTAGTGGGATCATCGGGTTCGCTGAGAATGTGCCGCGGACGGCGGACTTTACTGATACGGGAGGGGGTATAGCTAGCTGCCGCGACAACCAGAGGGTTGGGGTGGGTCACTGCTTTATCGAAGAAACGCTTCGAAGCGCGTTTCATGTACTGCTGGATCGTAGGGATCCTGAGATCTACATGGAGATTGATATTCCTGACATACCAAGGCGCACCTGTGGCTTGTCGGAGAAAACGGTTTTGGAGGGTCTGCATCCTATGGATGAATCGGGGTTTGGTATGTGCAAACACGGAGCTTGCAAACGTCTTGATGGGCCTAATACAAGCGAGGTAAATGCGCTTCTTACACTGAAGCGACAGTTTACTACGCTTGTTTAGGACGCAATGGAGCCTACCGAGAGCGAAAGCGGCCCGCGAGCGGACCTGCTTTATGTGCTCGAAAAAGGTGAGGTGTTCGTCAAGGATGACGCCTAGATATTTGGCTTGCTTTCCCCAAGGGATTTGCTTGCCGAACATAGAGATGGGTCGGGGAGGGGGGTGATTTTTTCGCGGTCGGGACAGTGGTCCTTCATTATTGTATAATTATTTATTTTAGGTCTATATTTTTAGCAATTGCTTGCAAATATGCTAGTTTAGAAATATACTATCTTTTTTACCAATAACTTTTTCAATTCTTTTGGTTTTGTCAGTGTATTTTTCTTTTTTCTTTTTTTGATATTAGTGATGTTCCGACATCCACTATTTCAATGGTTTGATGTTTTATTTCTTGAACAATGTTTTTTGCAAAAAAATAAAATCCAGGATGGTGTTTTCCCACAAAATGTGCTAATATATTGTGCCATGCCTCTGCATGATTTTGTGTCCTAGGTATATTTTCCTTTTCTAGTAGATACGTACTCCAGACTTTGGGTGGAAATGGTGGTGGTGAACTTGTAGTGCCCCATACATAATTCTGATCAAACCAATTTGCTATAGTTTCTGTGACAATTAAATAATATTGTTGGTTAAAAATTTAATATGCTGTGCAACAAAAGTTAGTGACAGAACCGAATTGCTGCAAAACCGACTCTACGTAGTCTTGTTTGTCCTACCCCTAGAGTGTAATTTAAATCGCGTAGGCACGCGCGGGGCCGCCGGAGGCCCGCAGTGCCGGAGCCGTGACAGAAACCCTGCCTGCTGCATGTTGCATGCTCGCTTGAATGCTGCATGCTTGCTTGCATGCTGCATGCTTGCTTGCATGCTGCATGCTTGCTTGTTTGCTGCATACTTGCTTGCATGCTTGCTTGCATGCTGTATGCTTGCTTGCTTCATGCTTCCTACAGCGAAAAAAAAAACCCACAAAATAATAGATAAATTAAAATAAATTAAAAATAATAATAAATTTTCATATTCCGTATATCGGATCCGTATATACTTAGTTCTATTTCGGATCACGAGTCACACTACCTTGCAACATCTTCACATAAGCTCTAATGAAGCTTCTAATGAACGTAGGTCAGAACTGAGTTGTAACACTGAAAGCCTGAACATTCTAGAGGACGAGCACAACGACTCTTATAACTTATTTGACTTTAACATTGATGATGTACACACAGCGTCATTATGTGCTTGCCCCGCAAGTTTTAAAATGTTACACCGCAACAACATTGAATTCCGGGTGTACTACGTGGGCTCGAGCTCACGTAGTACACTCTTGAATTCCTTACGAATACTCTAAAGAATATTTCAAAAAGAGTTCATTGTTTCGACTTGGATTCGAACCATCGCTTCACCGACCGTCATCATATTCATACCGGCAGTTTGACGAACTAGCCAGCGAGTTCATGTGAATTGTGATGAAATTGTTATCTACTATCGTCCGAGTCACTTTATCTTACGTCTCTGTCTAATCGATAGGTGTTATAACTGGAGGGTATTTACTTACGTTTTCTTTATAGATTTAATCCACACCCTCAATTTACAACTACAACGTTGATGTATACGTTCACTTAAAACGACAAAGTGGAAACGACGACGATTTACGCAACATTTTATAAAATGATTCCTTATTTTATGAGAACAAAAATAGTGGTTCTGTATGAACAATACGTGAGCATAAAAGGAATTGTGAGACAGCTTGGTATAGCAGTAAGTTAATTATAACATAATTTGTGGTCTCCGTTTTTTTTTTTGTTGAGTTATTTGCGGCATCCTGTAAGTATTATTTAATAACTTATTTAAAATAATTGTTTTCTATAGGCAGACAAAGGTGCGCTTATGGGTGAGCAGATGCAAAGAAACCGGCGATGTTAAGACAAAGTCCATCGATCGTTCAAGCAGACGCGGTCGCAGCCTAACATTTTGGGGGGGGGGGGGGGGGTCACCATGAGTACTGAAGAATATTTTTGGGAAGGTAATCCTCTTTGGTCTAGTAGTCGCAAGCGCTGCTGATCAGAATGATGTCCCGGGTTATAATCTTTTTGCAAATGCCCATCGGAGTCTCCGTGGCTCAAGTGAGAAAAATCGTTCAGGGTTTCCACAGCATGACTGTCTTTGGGGGGAGGGGGGGTCATGACCCCTAGGACCCCCCCCCCCCCCCTCGGACCGTGCCTGCGTTCAAGGTCGAAGGACTACTGAGATCTATACGGATCAATTTGAACGTCATCGCGATATAGTTAAGGTTCACACTACATTGCCGTTGCCATCCACTATACACTGGGTAAATTACCTTTCAATAAGTAAATTAATATGTATATTCCACCCCATTTAATTACATAATATTGTATTTACCATATATAAACTTTTATATATAACTATTTATTTATTATAATTTTAACACAGTAAGTAGGTATATTTAATTATTATTAGTTATATAATTTTATAAAAGTTTTAATTCTTATATACTGTATTAGATTTTATTACATTTTGAACTTTATGACAACTGTTTGGAGACAAATGTCTAAAAACAAAAAAAAATAACCTTTGTTGTTATTTTCAGGGTAATAGGGATGGATTTCGTCTATGGGACCGGGAGAATTATTAGAAGCAAGTGGGCGCATGACCGGCCAGACCTTCTACAATCTGCAAATTTTTCAAGATGTTATTTATTTATTTGGAAACTCAACAGCTTATTAATAAATTACATGCGTTATGATGAATGTTCACCTCACTATCAATGAACACCCCAATGAAATTGCGTCAAAGTTACTAGCATGCACTGCACATTGATAGTGAGATGATGACAATTATCTCTTAAACCAATTACAGAGTTTCACGGCATTGATAAGGCTAGGTTAAGTAGAAAGTGGCAAATAAAGAGAAGAAAAAAAGAAAGAAAGTTCTATAAGTACATTAATACAGCAATTATATGCGACTGTGGACAAATATACAATCAAAGTTAAAGTTAAAAATTTGTACCTAAATACTACGGCAATATTAATAAAAAATGAACAAAATAAAATAAAACAAAACATTAAAATAAAACAAAAAATTACATTGTGAATATTTTCACATTAAAGGTGTCTTCACACAGCGACCGGGGCGTGACGTGACTCGACGTGGCGGGGCGGCGGCGCGACGCCCGCCGGCGCGGCGGGAGCCTTCACACTGCGGGCGCGATCACGTCCCGTCCCGCCGGCGCCGCGCCGCGATTCATTCATCGAAAAAATGTTGAGCGCTTCAGACGTGGAAACGCTCTTGCTCTTATTTTTTTAATGAAGTATATAACAAAATGTTTAACATAAAATTGATTGATTAATGCTTCGAAAATTATAATATATAATAATTTTTAAGAGCTATTTCACATTTGAACGCACGAGTTTAGGCAAAAGACGGCAGCCTTATGTATGTGTGCGTAGCTATCCGCACATATACATTACAAGCAGTGTAAAGGCTCGTTCAGACTAGCGCGACGCGACGGTCGCGCGCGAATCGGCAATTTATATCCGTAGAACAATTTCTATGAAAACGCGCGCGACCGTTCACACAGGGGCGACCTGTCGCGCCGCGACACGGTCGCGCCGCGTCGAGTAGCGCGACAGCTTATTAGTACATTTTGTATGGCGTCGCGGCGATTTCGCGGCGATATCGCCGCGAATTCGCGGCCGAGACGCGACGCGACATGAGAGTATAAAAGACGGTGCAATCCAAGCTGAGCTCAGTAGTAGACGATCTTCGTCATAGGACGAAGGCAGGTCGGTGCGTGTTTGCTTAGCTTGGGGTCCGAGGTTCGATACCCCGGTCGACCGACATTGGTACCTACTGGTAGGTTAGGTGTTAGTTTTAATAGCTATGGGAGGAACTGTCCTCGTGAGTGGGCTGTCAACAAGTACCAGGTACTTAAGAAAATTGTGTACTGTCCTATAAGGCCTACAACCTTCTCACATTCACGAAATATAAAAGAATCTATTTTAATGATAGTAGGTATTTCATAAATAAAATATAATAACCTATTTTTAACAAATGTCATTATTGCCATGACAACTTATAATACAGGGTTCAAACTAGTTGTAGGTCTACAATCTATACTTAATAATATTATAAAGCTGAAGAGTTAGTTTGTTTGTTTGAACGCGGTAATCTCAGGAACTGAGACTGACTTGTTAGTCTAGTGGTTAGTGACCCTGACTGCAAAGACTGAGGTCGTGGGTTCGATTCCCACCCAGGACAAATCTTTGTGTGAGGAGCACAATCATTTGTTCTGTGTCTGGGTGTAATTTATCTATAATATGTATGTATTTAGAAATATATAAGTATATTTATCAGTTGTCTGGTTACCATAGTACAGGCTCTACTTAGTTTGGGATCAGATAACAGTGTATAACGGTAGACCTAAGATATATTTTTTATTTTTTTTTATTTATTTAACTACTGGTCCGAATTGCAAAATTCTTTTTGTGTTGGATAGCCTATTTATCGAGGAAGACTATAGGCTATATAACATCACGCTACTACCCAGAGGAGCGGAGCAGTAATGAAAAATGTTGCAAAAACGGGGAAAATCACACGGGTAGGCGATTCGACACGACGGGAAGGGTCGGAGGAACAAGAAATTTCACGCGGACGAAGTCGCGGGCAGAAGCTAGTGTCAAATAAAGAGTACCTTGATCATGTGACACATATATGTAAAAAAAAAATGTACATCGTCATTTCATCAGCAGCCTATAACGTTCCCACTGCTGGGATACAGGCCTTTTCTCGGTGAGAGGGAGCGGGCCATGATTCACCACGCGGGCCCAGTGCGGGTTGGTAGATGTCACATGTCTTAGAATTTTAGTTCCAAGACATGCCGGTTTCCTCACGATGTTTCCTTCACCGTTTTGAGAGCAGTGGTGATGAAATAATTTACACAAAGTAAAGCGCCTGCTTGGGTTCGAACTCACGGGTCGTGGGGCTTTAGCATAGGTTATATTCTCTATGGGCTTTAGGGACCGGGACCGCGGTCCAAGAATCCACCTATTAATAAAATAAATATTTTTAGTAGTGCTTTGGGACCACAAGTAAAATAAACAAAGTTATGTCTTGGGAAATTACGGTCAACCAAAAAATTTTAAATATATTCAAATAAAATTATTTTTATAAAACGATATAATACTTTTTTAACAATGGCACCCTTTTATAAGAATTAAACCTAAAAAAGAATACAAAATAATATTAAAAAAAGTAATCTTGAGTCGTCCCCCTAATCGTAATCACCCACCGAAACGTAAGAATAAACTTTAAAAAAAATTCACAATTAAACATAATCAACTGACATTAAAAAATGCTATCATAATATACTAGCTGACCCAGCGAAAGTACCGACTCAGAGTCAATAAGTGATGTGTTGACTTATAAGGTTCCTACCAAGTTATAACAACCTGTACTTCGAAGGCATAAAGCGATTTCTAGCTGACAGCTTTCCTAAGTTTGGTAAGCTCCTACAACCGTACGCAAAATACGCGCTCAGACGTGAAGTTGCGGACATCAGCCCGTTCTACCTATTCCTAAGCTTCCATTTTAATTTGGTTCCATTTGGACAATGGGGTCCATGTGAAAACCATACAAGTCTTTTTTTTTTTTTTTGGATTGGAAATCATCAAATGACTTCTCCCGCTCTGGGCGGAGCGGGAGGGCGTGTCAGACTTTTACTGACTAAAACCCACCCGTGTTCCTTCAGTGGCCCATGTGCCAGGGTCGCGGTATCTCTTTCGAACAATCACGCGACCCCGGCAGGCACCATACAAGTCTTAAATTTGCATTAAATATGTGTGCGATGAGCCCCAGCAATCGCTCGGCCGTAGGCCGCTTCATCCCTACCGACCGAACATTACCGAACCGCGAGGACCATCGTACCATCGCGTCGAGTCGCTCCGGCTGCCCGGCCGCCGCGTCTCCCATGCACGGCCCGCGCCCTTCGGACGCCTTCGCCAGTCCACTAAATCTAGAAACCTCAGCCATGAATGCATGCCATTCCTAGATTGCGCCGTGTATGTTACATATTAGTGATAATAATCATTTTAGAATACATATTATAAGTAGTGTTTAATTACGTAGATAAACCTACCCCGAACACACAACATATTATGTATATATCACTAACAATAATACCTCCTTAATACCTCTAAATGGGCTGGTGCACCTCGAGTTGAAATGGCTTGCGGCGGAGCGTGCGCCCGATTCATCGTAGAGCGCTAGGTCTCCGCTAGCAGTCAAGTGCGTGATGTCAGCTTCGGGAGGGTCAGTTCGAGTTCAAACGTCAACGTGTGAATGCGAGCGAACGACTGTGTGTGCATATTACAAGCCCCTGGACCGCATGCGCTGTTGTACTTGTGACCGCTAGACCAACGAAGCAGTTTGTTAGAAGTTACTATATTTCCAATTAGATCACTCATTGGACATCATCATCATCAGCCTATAATGTTCCCACTGCTGGGACACAGGCCTCCTCTCGGTGAGAGGGAGTGGGCCATAATCCACCACGCGGGCCCAGTGCGGGTTGGTAGATGTCACATGTCTTCGAATTTTTAGTTCTAAGACATGCCGGTTTCCTCACGATGTTTTCCTTCATAGTTTTGAGAGCAGTGGCGATGGAATAATTTACACAAAGTAATGCGCCTGCTTGGGTTTGAACTCACGACCTACTACTCGTAAGTCGCGGCCGTTACCACCTGGGCCACCACTACTCATTGGACATATTAAGTTATTACTGAATATTACTTAAACACACACATAACATCGCCCCTGCATTCCCCAAAGGGTTACACAGAGGTAATGGTACGTATAGTACCTACACCTACATTACGGCAGTTATACGTACCTATTATACGTATTTTACGAGAGTGTAAATTAAGATTTCAAAATCATAATATGTAATCTCCCCATAAAAATCGTTGTATCGGAAAGTACACTTAACAAGTACTTCAAACCTTGATTTTTAAACAACTACTATGTAAAAGTACTTCAAGCTTAGGTACCCCTAATTGGGTTGAGTTATGTGACATTACCTAACTTAAGTTGGTACCTATGTCGACCGACCAGGGAATCGATCCTACGACCCGCAAACACCCACATACTTGCCGTCGTCCTCTGATTAAAATCGCTTACTACTGAGCTCAGCCCGGATTGCACCGCCATTTATACCATTTGTGTGGTGTCGCGGCGATATCGCCGCGAAATCGCTGCGACGCGGCGACGCCATACAAAATGTACTAAAAGCTGTCGCGCTGCTCGTCGCGCGCGAATCGTCCGCGATTCGCGCATGAGTGGTCGCGCCAGTGTGAAAGGTGTTGCGTCGCGATATATCGCAGAATCGCCTCCGCGACAGGTCGCGCGACATGTCGCGCCTGTCTGTACGAGCCTTAACGCGAGTGTCGAGACGGACTAAACAATATTCAGCCGTTAGAATTATAATGCGGTATTTAAAGATTTATGAAAATACTTATTTTTATTTATCCAGTCTGATAAAGCTTTCTAGACTAATAAAAAATACAAATACATGTTATGTTAAGTATATAATAAAAATAAAAAATTAAAGCAAAAACATATTATTGTCAAGTACAACACCTCGTTAAATAAATATTTATCGTAAAGGCATTGATCTTGCCTTTCTAGGATCTATGATTTCGGGCAATACACAATTATTGTACAGCTGCAGAATGTTTATTCTTCCTTTTTTGCCACAATGGTATAAATGACCCTTTTTTTTTCTGGATGGAAATTCATCAAATGACTTCTCCCGCTCTGGGCGGAGCGGGAGGGCGTGTCAGACTTTTACTGACTAAAACCCACCCGTGTTCCTTCAGTTGCCCATGTGCCAGGGTCACGGTATCTCTTTCGAACAATCTCGCGACCCTGGGCAGGCGTCGGTCCTAGCAGACCCCTTCAGTGATAAATGACCCTTACGCCCCATTGCTAAACAATTTAAACAAAAATATAATATGATTCTTAATCTTTACTTGATAATAAAGAAAACTCTTATATTTTATTTTAAAAAAATGGGAAGAGTAGCAAAATTTTGTAGTCGTAGTATATTTTTGCGTTCACGATACGACCACCCGGAAACTGAGACGCGGGAAAAAGTGGCACAGACCCTTTCTCGATGAACGCTCGCGCCGTACTAAACCGGCCCGCTTGTGCGTGTGACTACTACATACGTAAACCATTCAACACAAAGCGGTGCACAGTGGATCGAAACTGCTATATGAAGGACATTCGTATTTTTTTTACAAATTGCATTTTTTTTAAACATTTATCGAAAGATCTCGTCATTCCGATTAATAATTGTCATTACAAATAGCGCAATATTGTTTTAAATATAATAATAAACAATAGTTTAGATATTTTTGTAAAAGTTGAAACAGAAACTGCTTAAATTTGGCCATGTCTTGTAAGACCAGGCTTTCAAACTACTATCTTTTTATTTTTTGACTTGCTGACTATAATTCTACGCTACCAGCGCGCGCTCGTAGCTGCCCGTTCAAGAGTTATGAGGTTCGGAAAAATGAATAAAAAAGTAAGTCAAAAGTACTTTTTCGTTAATAATATCATAGACTAAGAGTTCCTGCTTCATTCCATAAAAAACAAATCTAAAATATTTTTTTCCGGGTGAACTATCAGTTTTAGAGAAAAAAATAACTTTAATTTCGGAAGTCGTTGGCACAAAAACGTTAGATAAAGATACTCAGACTTCCAAAATTAAAGTTATTTTTTACTTTGTAGTGTTTTGTTTAAGGAAGTCGATTGTTATTTTTTTGTAAAAGTTTTTATTTTTAACTTTTTAGTTATGATAGATACCCCGCACTAATCTAATCGCGCTATTTGTTATGACGCGCAAATACTTAAGACGAAATGGTATCGTGGTCACGTATGTTTCGAGGGGGTGAAGCAGATGCAGGCCGGTAAGCGGCACGCGGGGCCCCGCTCTCTGCCGCACTCGGCCAGCAAGCTATAGTCCGACCGCTGTAAGCGTGACCCTCTCTCGTGAACCAAAATATTTCTGCAGAGGATCGCGCATACGGCAATCAGACTGTCGTGGCAAGTTGTAGATTTACGTAATACTAGTTGCGTAGTTTATACAAATATATTTATTTTCTCAAAGTATGTAATGAGTACATAATATGGTGCAGTAAATAAATGTAAAATAATATTTTAATTAGGCGCATACACTAGTGTTTTATTATTATATCTATCTACATACGAATACTGGCCTAGTTATGAGTTACTATAACAATTCCAATTAGTTTGTTGTTTGAATGGGTACTCGTATTAAAGATTAATCCAAACTGGTTTTTCCAAAAATCGGTTCTTTACACAGGATATTTTTTATCACTATCCAAATTTTCATAGGGTGCTCTATCCATGAACATGAACAACTTTTACTATGGGAACAACTCTGAAATCTAGGAAAAAATCTGCTGTTTTTAACAAAAGTTCAATACATACTCGACCAAAATGTATGAATTAGCAGATTTCATTCATGGGTAGAACAACCTATGAAAATTTGGGTATTGATAAAAAAATTGCCCTGTAGAAATAAAAACAACTAATTAAAACAACTTTTATCCTACTAATATTATAAACGCGAAAGTTTGTATATATGGAGGTATGGATGTTTGTTCCTCTTTCACGCAAAAACTACTGACCTGATTTAGATGAAATTTGGCACACAGATATTTTATAACCTGGAATAACACATAGGGTACTTTTTATGTATATATATGTTCCCGCGGGATAATTTCCGACCTCCACGCGGGCGAAGCCGCTGGCAAAAGCTAGTATATCTATACATCTATACAAATAAATAAAATTGGAGTGACTGTTTTAATATTAAGATAACCACTTTTTACTAAGTGTAGGTATATGGATGTATACACGGTACATATACCAAAACAATTTTTTTTTACAATTTTTGTCTGTTTGTCTGTCTGTCTGTTTGTTCCGGGTAATCTCTGAAATGCCTGGACCGATTTTGACGGGACTTTCACTAGCAGATAGCTGATGTAACAAGGAGTAATTTAGGCTACTTTTATTTTAGAAAGATATTTTTATTTTACAAAAAAATAACTATCTTCGAAAACTACGCTTTCTTACGTTTCATAATTCGAAAAACCCTGGCTGAATCCTACGAATTAGATCAAAATAATGTACTACAGTATTGTACACCTTAAAAGGGCCTACAAAAATGTCCGCAATAGTATATGTGTATCTCTTAGGGACAACCCACAATAATCATTTTATATCTTTTACTTTTTATGAGAAATAAGGGCTTATTTACGAAGCGATTTTAAGCAATACAGCATTAATCCTTATCCAATTAAGTACCTTAAATACATTGTACATTTAATATAGATCAATATGGCCCTTTACAGCATGTAATTTAAATGAATATCTTAGAAAATATTAGAGATTTAAAAAGCGGGCGCAGAGCAGCTGGGGCGTTGTACGTCCGTCCCGTCCATCCGTTGGCAGCGGCCGGGTAGTACAGGATAAGTAGGATTGTAATTCATATTACTTTGGCTTCATAGTAATTGCGAATATCATGTGTGTTCATTATACTCAAAATAAACCTAATAGTATTATACCAAGTAAGAAACCGCGAAATGGCTTAGATGTTTAGATTTTTGGATGTTTGTTTCTCAATGATGCAAAGACGGCCAAACGGATTTAGATCGAATTTGGCACAAAGATATATCATGGATACTTAAGAGATAGGATACCTACTTTATCCCGGTAGTAGGTTCCCGGGTGATATTTTCCGTCAACTATGCAGGCCAAGCCACTGGCAAAAGTACTATTCCTATAATTATGTTCGGTGTCTGGTAAATGATTGAGTGTCTGTATAGGTAAAATAGGAGTGTTAAGAAAAACCAGGTAGACTTATATTCAACTAAACCAAGCCCTATGTCGCAGTCTTCTTACTCTGAATACTATTACTCTTATTTTAAAAACACCAACACACATGATGTTCTCATAAACTATGAATCCTAAGTAATATGAATTATAATCCTACTACTATTAATATTATAAATGTGAAAAAATGTAGGATTGAGTGTTTGTTTCTCAATCACGCAAAAATGGCTGAATGGATCTGGATCGAAAATAGCACAAAGAGTCTATATTACCTATATAACCTGGAATAACACATTCTTATCGCGGTAGTACGTCCTCTTGCGTTAATTTCCGACATCCACGCGGGCGAAGCCGCGGGCAAAAGCTAGTAATAATAAAATAAAATCATTCATAATGCTAGCGGGGTTCTATAACGGGTGCACTATCGGCTCTAAATTCTTTGTCAGAGCCTCTCAAAAGCATACCACGGTTTCGGCGGGAATCTACCAACTCTGGAAGAATGTGTTTGTGATAAAAGTTGACAAGTTTTGGCACCATTTTCATTTTTCCAAAAGACGTAATTTTTTTGGATGTTTACAATTTCCATTTTTTCATCTTCTCCTCCCCATATCCCAAAAATGCAATATCGTCGCATGCGTCGGCCGCCGCTCGCTTTCATGATTTTATTACGATACATTGTAGGTAGGTAGGTATTTTGCGCCCATGTCATACTGATATAAAGTCGGATAACAAAAAAAAAGTTTTGAAAAAAAATATGTCAATGTGTTCTATTATTTATACTGAACCACCAAAAAAATTTGCGCACTGGTAAAAAAAAATCCTGTATGTAGGTATTCCATGTAACCTGCACGGAAGTTTTAGACCATAATATCTATCTCTACATTACAAAACGAAAGTTGTGTGCTTATACAATAAATACGAGTTACTACGTCAGTGTCAAATGTCAAAATTGGTGATTTTTGTAAACAAATTCATAAATTTCAGCTTCTTGAGCCTCAGTCTTGATTATTTTTTTTTATTTTATTGCGTTTATTCACCATTTTTGTGACTAAAGTATCAGTTTACACTTCAATGTTTGCTTGAGTAGTCGGCGACGACGGGCGTAATAAAGTTGTACACGGGTGCTCTCTAAGCCGCGCTGCGGCCGACTGACAAGGTGCGGGAGCGGAGGGATGTGCAATATCATTGCACGCTTTTTATAAATATTGCTTTTTTAAATTATATTTGCTCTGTTACATTAAAATAAACCCATAATCCCCTAATGTCTTTAATGGTGCACGTATAGACGAAATATTATTGAAATTGCTTTAATTACAATCGAATAAAACCGTTTTTTTCTAATAAAAACGCTAATTTTGAGGAAACTTTGCGATTTTTTTGTATCGAGCCAAATTATGTCAATCGTGTATTGGCCCTCATAATTCACTAAAAAATATCTTCAATTTTAATAATCATGAAAAAAAAGAACGCAAATTTGTAGTTTTTGAGGACAAAAATTGATTTTGCGTGCATCCGAAATGCGTCAAAACATCTTCTTTGAGACCCATTTCGTCTTAATGCATATTTAAGACTTATATGATTTTCACATGGATTTCAATGTCCAAATGGAACCAAATTAAAACGAGACCATTCGGAAGGCACCAGCTTTCAAATAAAAAAAAAGAATCATCAAAATCGGTTCACCCAGTCAAAAGTTATGAGTTACGAGATCTTTCGATAAGTATGTAAAAAAAAAACAATTTGTAAATAAAAACGAATGTCCCTCATATAACAGTTTCGATCCTCTGTGCATCGGCGTCCTGCCGACGCTGCGGCGTATTTCCATTCTGTACAAGGCCAAAACGCAACCATAGGAATCTGCTCGCGTATACTTTGTAATGCAATTTTCAAACTTGTGATTACAATGTACACACGAATTTTGCGTACTAGTTGTATATAGTTTGTAACGTAGACGCGCGCGTGCATCTTTCCAATTTATAAAAGGCCGATTTAAGAGGTGTTAGGGGGGAGGAGAAGAGGTGTAGAGCCTCTCCTGTGAAGGAAAAGTTTCGAAACCCCCCCCTTTTGAGTTTTTTTTTAAATATTGTAACCTAACTTTCAAATTTTCGTGTATCGACATCGATTTAAAGGCCGGAAGAGGTATGGGGTTCACGAATAAAATGAAGGGGAAGTAGCAACGCTCGACAGGACACTTCGCTGACAGGGTACGTCAACAGAATCAAGGCATAGAATGCAAAGCAAGGCATGTTTGCATAGAAGGTCACAGTTTTAACCTAACCTAACCTCCCCAAACCATGTCGTTTCTGACACTCGCCAGCCGCTCGCCTATACCTACAGGATTAGTTTGCATGCGGAGTAGCACTGTACATTATGGAACAATTTAGTTACTTTGGCCACTACAAAGTATACACGAGTAATTGCGTACTACTCTTGTATAGATTGGAAGACCTTGATTAAAAAGTGATTTCCAATCTATACGCGACTAGTTTCACACCCTTGCGTTCTAGCCTTGTACAGAATGGAAGTACGCGACGCTGCGCTCACGCCCCGCCAGCGCCCCGTCGTCTCTGAGTTGTATTCCGATTCGGCGCAGCGGCAGCGTGGCGCGACGGTTATCGTCGCGCCAAGCGCTCTGTGTGAAGTCGTCCATAATATCTAGTACATTACAACTACTCAGCGTCGCGTCGCCGCCCCGTCCCGCCGCGTCGCGCCTGCTGTGTGAAGACACCTTAAGTAATTGGTGTTTTGGTTGAAATATAATCTTATTAGATTTCTCCTTTAAGGATGAGTTATGGCACAATTTGTTTACTAAACAATATCTGCTTGACTTGTTTCCGATATGATTGTTTGGATAAATGAAATATATCGACATTTTCAAAACCTTCAGAATAGGTGCGAGGTAGTCGGGCCAGAACAGCATTTTTACCGTATTTTGTGCGACAGCCAGGTATACTGAATAATTTCGTATGTCTGGTACGTGTTTTTGGGGTACAGAAATCTATACATGATAGCAAATCACTGCTGTCCAAACGACCCCGCAGGATATCAAAGAGCAAAAGCATATCCAACATCTTACGCTTATCCAGAAGCGGAAGCATATTATAGTGTTTGCAGTCTTGGGCATAGGAATCATGACGTTCCCGGGATTTGAAGTTTAAAAATTTTACGAACTTTTTCTATAAATTTTCTACTCTTTTAGAATATACCTCATATTGGGGTGACCAGATTATGATGCCAACCGTGCGAGTTGCTTACCCAGAAGGACAGATCGATTTTGTTCAAAATAACTGCTCGGTCCATCGCACAGTGTGTTAAGATCCCGGTTTTTGTGTCATCGTGTTTTATTGAATTAATCGATAGGGTCTACAATTCTGAGGATTAGAGTAAAACTCTGGGTTCGCTAAGACTTGTACTTTTTTTTTAAATGTCAAAATTTCGGAATAGCCGACTTATGAAAAACGAAAAAAAAAATTATTATAATTTAACGGAAGTACTTATCCCAGAATTTATTTATTCTTTCAAAAAAAGGTATAATAGCCAACCGTTCTACCAATTCCAGTTGCTTTAGTATGAATTGGTCGAGAGATATGATTTTTTTTTCTCATTTTTCGTTTTAATCTTTTTATTCATCTAAACCGCCGTAGTAGGTGGTCATTCCTACATCAAAAAAATTCTGATACTTTCTATTATGTGTAGTATTATTTCCGAAACCTAAGTCATTGGTTTCCAGGAGTTATTGGAAATTCATAATTTTCCTTAGGGTTGTCACTTTCAGTCGTGACAACTTTTCGTAAGAATTTTTTCGGTCTAGCCCCCTTTCACAACACGCGATAAGGAACTTCGTTCCAAAAATATAAGTCTTAGCGAACCCGGAGTTTTACTGTAAACCTCAGAATTGTAGACTCTATCGATTAATTCAATAAAAACACGATAACACAAATAAAGGGATCTTAACACACTGTGCGTACCTCAGTCACGCCTTACTGAGGTTGTTGAAGAGAGTACGGTTACGGTATAAAAGTTGACTGGCGCTTAGTCCCCTGAAATTGTTCTATCTCCAGATGGAACAACCATTGATTTTGCTTTATAGGAAAAACTATACTTTAATAAATATAGTTACATATTGTATAAATAATAATAAATATAAATAGTTAACGTAAATAATTCAAGCAGGGGCCCACTTTCATCGCATTTTTTATAAAAAATCAATACAATTGATGTAAATACATGATGAAAATTGATTTAAAATAATTAGATAGGTATATAATTCATGTAGATAAATAAAATACAAAATACATCATTCCTAAAAATTGTTACAACACAAAAAGTATAATAAAATTGATTTAAAAGAATTGTAAAATATAAAAGTTTACTAAAATTGATTCAAAATAAGTTGTGAAATCAAAAAGTAAAATGAACATTGATTTAAAAGAATTGTAAAATTAATAATGAAAAGAACTAAATTGAGTATTTTTTTTTTGAATTTGTCAAAAAAAAAAAAAAAAAAACAACTTTATTTCTACAACTTATGTAAACAACAATATAATTATAGGAAGTACCTTTTAAGCAAAGCATTGCTTGTATTAGGTACTACCACTCTACTGCTTTAAATTATCTTTACATAAGTGAGGAATTAAACAATTACAATAAATTCAATACAATATTAAAATAATAAAATTAAATCTAAAAGCAAAATTAAAATTCCATTCAAAATTACTATAAGACGAAATCAAATTAATTTTTAGATCAACATTAGAATAATTTATCACAAAATCAAAAACAAATTGACAATATTATTTATTAAATTATTTTTATTTAGTTTGCGCATGGGTTGTTTATGTGATTGTGTGTGTTTGTGTATGTGTGGGAGTGTGCGTGTGTGTGTGTTTTGTAGAAATATACCTCTCGAGTTATGTGATCGTATGTAGGATTGACAAAATGTTGATATAATACTCATGTTAAAGGTTGATTAATATACTTCGAGACATCAAGTCTTTTGGGTTAGAATTTATAGACGGTTTCCAAAAAAGGTGTATCAATCAACATGATACCAATTTCTCCATTTGTTTTTTTTAAAATTTCCTTTATAAAATTACTCAATCTTTGCCATTTTATGCCACAAAATAATGATATCTTGTTATGTTCGTGATAAGAACGCTAAAACTTAATAAAAATAAACAAATTATGTTTTGGTTGAAGTGGAAGCTCTTGGAGGCTCTCGGGCCTCGACTAAGGGGGCTCCTTAGCGCATGCTTGGAGAGGGGCCAGTTCCCACTTCGTTGGAAGACGGGGAAACTGGTCCTCATAAAGAAACCAGGGCGCCCTGCGGACTCGCCGTCCGCTTACCGACCCATCGTGCTGCTCGACGAGGTGGGCAAGCTCTTTGAAAGAGTGATTGCAGACCGCCTTGTCGGGTGGCTGGTGCGGGAGGGGCTGGACTTGTCGGACGGCCAGTACGGCTTCCGCAAGGGGCGCTCTACGGTGGACGCCATCATGCGCGTGCGAGCCCTCACGACGGGGGATGCAGTGGCCCGGGGTGGGGTCGTCTTGGCGGTGTCTCTAGACATCGCCAATGCCTTCAACACCCTGCCCTGGAGTTGCATCAGGGAGGCACTCCGGTATCACCGGGTGCCGACCTACCTCTGTCGCGTGGTCAAGGCTTACCTGACGGATAGGGCCGTCATCTACCCCGGTCATCAGGGAGAGTGGAACCGGCGAGAGATGTCGTGCGGTGTCCCACAGGGATCGGTTCTGGGGCCGAATCTGTGGGACATCGGATATGACTGGGTGCTGCGCGCTGACCTCCCTAACGGCGTCAGCGTGGTTTGCTACGCTGACGACACGCTGGTCCTGGCGCAGGGGAGGTCGTACGAGGCGGCGGCCGACTTAATGACACGCGGGGTTGCGACAATCGTCGAAAGAATCCGGCAATTGGGACTCGAGGTGGCTCTGCACAAGTCCGAGGCCCTGGGTCTTCATGGTCCTCGGAACGCGCCACCTTCGGGTTCCCAACTCACGGTGGGAGGGGTTCACATCGGCGTCGAGTCGACGATGAAGTACCTAGGACTTGTCCTCAACAGCCGGTGGAACTTCGTTGAGCATTTCCGACGTTTGGCTCCCAGACTGGAGCGGGCGGGGGCTGCCTTAAAGCGGCTCCTGCCCAATCTGGGGGGTCCAAACGCCTCCTGCCGGAGGCTCTACACGGGGGTCGTGCGGTCCATGGCCCTATACGGGGCACCGGTGTGGGCGCCCTCATTGAGGCTGCGCCCAGCGCGCCGGTTGAGTGCGGCCCAAAGGGTCATGGCCATCCGGTTAATCCGGGGATACCGCACGGTCTCCTGCGAGGCGGCGAGCCTCCTTGCCGGAGTGCCGCCATGGGATCTGGAGGCAAAGGTCCTCGCCCACATGTGGGAGTGGCGCGAGGACGCGAAACGCCGGGGCGAAACTCCGCTGCCGCGACAAATCGCGGCACGGCGGACAGAGCTCCGGCAGGATCTCATGGCGACATGGCGGGTATGATTGTCGCAACCCAGCACAGGGCACGCCACAATTGCGGCGGTAAGTCCCCTCTTTGAGGAGTGGATAGAGAGGCGCCACGGCGTCCTCACCTTCCGCCTGACGCAGGTTCTCACCGGGCATGGGTGCTTCGGTGGGTTCCTGTTCAGGATAAAGCGGGAGGAAACGCCCGGGTGTTTCCATTATGAGGATCGTCTGCAGGACACGGTGGAGCATACGGTGGAGGTGTGCCCTGCCTGGGCGGAGCACCGCTGTGTCCTCGTGGAGGCGATCGGCGGCGGCGACCTCTCGCGTCCGGCCCTGATGCGAGCCATGGTACGGAGCGAGAGGGCATGGGAAGCCGTCACCTCCTTCTGCGAAGCAGTAATACTCGTGAAGGAGGAGGCGGAGCGCGTGAGGGAGTGGCAGTCTCTGCGCCCTCACGTCCCTAGCCGCCGCAGGAGGAGACGCCCCGGGCGTCGGGAGTCGATTGCGGACTCCCGGCCACCGTAGGCGCGAGCTTAGTGTTCCACGCGCGCCTCAAAGAGATGTCAGCAGCAGTGAAGGGGTCTGCTAGGACCGGTGCCTGCCGGGGTCGCGTGATTGTTCGAAAGAGATACCGTGGCCCCGGCACTGGGCAACTGAAGGAACACGGGTGGGTTTTAGTCAGTAAAAGTCTGACACGCCCTCCCACTCCGCCCAGAGCGGGAGAAGTCATTTGATGATTTCCCATCCAAAAAAAAAAAATATACTGAGACATCAAGTCTTTTGGGTTAGAATTTATAGACGGTTTCCAAAAAAGGTGTATCAATCAACATGATACCAATTTCTCCATTTGTTTTTTTTTTAATTTCCTTTATAAAATTACTCAATCTTTGCCATTTTATGCCACAAAATAATGATATCTTGTTATGTTCGTGATAAGAACGCTAAAACTTAATAAAAATAAACAAATTATGTTTTGGTTGAAGTGGCAGCTCTAAGTGCGGATCTTTCGGATTTTACTAAAATTTCCAATAACTCCTGGAAACCAATGAGTTAGATTTTGGAAATAATACTACACATAATAGAAAGTATCAGCATTTTTTTGATGTAAGAATGACCACCTACTACGGCGGTTTAGATGAATAAAAAAATGAAAACGAAAAATGAGAAAAATAATCATATCTCTCGACCCATTCATACTAAAGCAATAGGAATTGGTAGAACGGTCGGCTATTATACCTTTTTTCGATAGAATAAATAAATTCTGGAATAAGTACTTCCGTTAAATTATAATGTTTTTTTTAAGTTTTTCATAAGTCGGATATTCCGAAATTTTGACATTTAAAAAAATAAATCCAAGTCTTAGCGAACCCGGAGTTTTACCGTAATCCTCAGAATTGTAGACTCTATCGATTAATTCAATAAAAACACGATGACACAAAAAAGGGATCTTACACACTGTGGGCCGCCACACAGTGGGTCGAAACTATGATTTTAGTGACTTAGGGCTCAACTTTGCTTTTTTACTTTTTTCTTCATGTGGATGGATAGAGCTCATTAACCTCAACAATAATTGCTCTGATGTATTTTTTCCTAAACTTTATACTTTGGGTAGAAAAATGTGTTTTGTTATTTTTTTGTATGGAGCGGATCAAATAACCTTAAATTCCTGCTAAGTAGCGTGTGATCCCGCGTTGAAACTTTATTTTTCATATACCTTGTCTAGTCTATTATCATTTGATGCTATTAACGTGTGCATAAAGTTGCAACTCTGCCAAATAAATGGATCGAAAAAAATGAAAAAATATATCGAATAAAAAGCTACATTTTTTACTTTCGTAAGTTCTTTTAAGTTAAATTTGATATGGAATAGTAAGTAAAAGCACGTAATAATACACATAGTTACTTAACAACTAACAACAATACATTTAAAAGGTCCCTAATTAGCTTAAATTTACTAATATATGTAGTATTAGTAAATTTGTAAATTTAAGCTAATCACACTAATCATAATACATTTAAAAGGTCCCTAATTAGCTCAAATTTACTAATATATGTAGTATTAGTAAATTTAAAGCTAATCACACTAATCATAATACATTTAAAAGGTCCCTAATTAGCTTAAATTTACTAATATATGTAGTATTAGTAAATTTAAAGCTAATCACACTAATCATAATACATTTAAAAGGTCCCTAATTAGCTTAAATTTACTAATATATGTAGTAGTAGTAAATTTAAGCTAATTAGGGATCTATGAATTTCAATTTCTTTGTTTTAATGACTTTAACATGTTTATGAAATGTTATTTTAAGTTAGATTTAATACTGAATAGTAAGTAAAGATAGGTACATAATAATACAAATTAGTAAAGGTAAACTAACATTACTACAACTAACACAAGCAAACTAAAAACTAACTATAAACAACATCAAACATTACTATTTCCTTTCAATTATGAGTTTGACATTTATAAACTAATAAAAAAAACAAGAAACTTACAAACTACCAAAAAATCTTATTCACTATCGCTATGACTATCTTGTAAATTATCTACATCAATAAAATCTATATCGGATTCTGTGGGAAAAATCAGCAGAAGCTCTTTGACTTTTGGAGAGAGAACCATTATATTTTGTTTCACCATTCGAGGTCTTAGACTTGTGATCTTTGGATCAGAAGACAAAAGAAGATTGTGTATAATATCCTCATTTGTCGCCGTTCTACTTACCTTTCTAGAATGACTCTCTCTATATTTCCGGAAATCTTTATTACGAGCTTCCGCTGCCTCTTCCGACAGTTTACCTATAGGTATGGCACCAAAGTGCTTAATTATATCACTCCCATGTACTAACAATTTATGTATACTGGAAGGCATATAATACCAGGGATATAAGTGAACGTACAATTGTGCAGTATCTCTACAAAATTCGGAAAACTTAGAAAGATCCACGCTCTCTCCAGATGCAACCGTCTGAAGAATCACATGAAACCTTTCTATTAAATCTTTATCTATTCCTGTTATGCGAGCTGTTGTTTCTGCATCCCTAAAAAATCTTCTGGCAGTATTGCCATCATTGGTTGTGCCTACTCTTTGCTTGACTACGTCAATAAGTAAACCGCATTCTTTCTTAAACGCTTGCTGTATAGCGCTCTTTCTGAGTGACATTTTTTCTTTGTCATCGCCCCTGCAACTCCATTTTTTGAAGTCCAAACGATAAGCTGCAAACAAAAAGAAATATCACTTAAATAAAAATCTCACAAGTAACTATATAACGTGAAAAAAATTATGAACTAATAAAATTATATTTACCGATATGAAGTAAGCACTCCATGCTTCTTATCCAGGCATGTAAAGATGACATTCCATACTGGAACACTTCTTCGTTGTTCTCTTTTTGAGCAAGTGACTCTAAATTGTTCATCTCTGACGGTTTTGCTTTCCAGATATCACAGACAGCTGAAGATGTGTCTGACAAATATGACGATATTTTGCCGTCTATCATCGTCAAGTGCAATTGATGCTTAACTTCAACTTGATTGAACTTGATTGGCTGAAGTCTTTCTATTTCTTCGGTTATGCTAGCTTTTATAGTTACCACTGTTGACTGCGTTTCTTTGGTAAATTTGAACATTATCGGACGGCAATAGAAAGTTGATGAGGGTCGATCGTTTTCCCAAACAATTGTTCCATCACATTGTTGAAGCCTTATAGGAACTAGACTGGCCATGAAGATAGTTGAGTCATCAAACTCTGCTTCAGTCTTTTGTTTATAATTACTTTGACCTGAGGCTCCATCAAAACCCCATTTGCTTATTAGCAGTAACTCAGTTGGCGAATCCAAATCTAAAGTAATCACTTCTAAAAGCCTAGATACCGTCAAGTTGAGTAAAGCTTGCAGTTTAATAGCAGCTCCTTCTTCAGTTATAATTATGTCTTCTTTCCCTGGATAACATTTTGCCTTCGCTTGTTTTATTTTATAATAAGAAGGGTATAAATCAGACCTATTTTCACTTGCTGCTTCTCTTAGGCTTATATACTGCCACTTACTTAATTTAAGTGAAACTAATAAAGACAGTGCCTTATCGGGTGAATATGTACTACTTTTCGGTTTACTTGTACTTAAACACTCTTTAACTTTTTCTAGATCTTCGGGGTGATTTAGTAAATGGTTCATAATTTTTCCTACATCCTCATTTCCGGTGTTTCTTAAACTAGCAATTGTAGTAGCTTTAAGTTCATCCGGGGATAACGAAAGCGATTGGTTAATTTGATCAACGCGTCTTCGTTTTTGCCTGGAGCCCAATTCCTCGAAAGGTTTTCGAGGTGTAAATGTAGATGTCGAAGCTTCTGTAGTAGATGGTGGTAGATTTTCGACATCTTCAGTATTACAAATCTCGAGCCTTTCCTGTTCAGTGTTCACAGCTTCAGGTATCATTCCTTCGGGCCAGTTTATTGCACGTTCCAACCAATCACCATTTTTTCTTACAAACTGTGCTAACGTGCGACTACTTCGTTCCCATCTTGCACTTATATTTGAACAAAAGCGCGTACAGAATTTTTGGAGCTCAACACTGTTCTCTTCGGTCACGTTTATTTTATGTTGTAGGAATTGAAAGAATTTTTGACTATCCGACAGTGACTTGACCTGCTCTCTTAAAATCATAAATAAATCTAAATTGTTAACTAAATTATCCATTATAACGAAAAAGGGACGATCAGAATCACGAGATGTTAGTAGTAGTACGAATAAACGAACACTAGTTAGTATATAATAAATTATGGTCATTTTATACTTCCAGAATCCAGTGACAAACAATGTTTACTAATTTTTCTACTACCCTCATTAACTAATTATCCTAATTAATATTACAGTAATGACTAAAAGTGAAAAACATTGTTTTTTTATAAGGTAAAAGGTTAAGCTAATTATAGTAATTAAACACACAAATAGAAATTAATTGATTTCATATCCACATTTTTAAATAAAGGTCCCTAATTAGCTTAAATTTACTAATATATGTAGTATTAGTAAATTTAAGCTAATTAGGGACCTTTTAAATGTATTGTTGTTAGTTGCTAAGTAATTATGTGTATTATTACGTGCTTTTACTTACTATTCCATATCAAATTTAACTTAAAATAACTTACGAAAGTAAAAAATGAAGCTTTTTATTCTATGTATTTTTTCATTTTTTTCGATCCATTTATTTGGCAGAGTTGCAACTTTATGCATTTGTTTATAGCATCAAATGATAATAGACCAGACAAGGTATATGAAAAATAAAGTTTCAACGCGGGATCACACGCTACTTAGCAGGAATTTAAGTTTATTTGAGCCGCTCCATACAAAAAAATAACAAAACACATTTTTCTACCCAAAGTATAAAGTTTAGGAAAAAATACATCAGAACAATTATTATTGAGGTTAATGAGCTCTACCCATCCGCATAAAAAAAAAAGTGAAAAAGCAAAGTTGAGCCCTAAGTCACTAAAATCATAGTTTCGACCCACTGTGCGCCACCTGCGCACGCTGCACCACACGACCGCCGGTTCGCGTCCCGCGAAGCGCAAAACTTTTTCCAATTTTTCAAAATTTGTTAAAGTATTTCTAGCGAACACCAGGTGAAAGGGACAGCGCACTACAAAAACCAAAATGGCGCCGAACGTATATGACACTTCACACAAGATAGTACGAGAGGCACCGATAAATTAAAAAAGCAAATTAAATGCAATCAGAGTCCCGAGACAACGTTAAAATGTTTAAACTAAAAACACGTCCTCCAACTACTAAGTCAGGACAAGAACAGATTACCTATAGATAACATGTTTATTCTCTTATTGTGCTCATGATTTTTATCCTGCTAAATTAAGTTTTAGGTCCTAAATAAGTTGCAAACGCTTCAAACCTTGGCTTTTTTGCTGTCGTTCGTCAGACTGTCAAGTTTGTATGCAGAGACGCGTATTTCTCCATTCTGTACAAGCAGGGCCGTAGCTAGGGGGGGGGGGGGGGGGGCATTGTGCGGCAATGCCCTACCTTGAAATCACAATGCCCTACCTTAAAAATACCAAAAACGAAGAGAACCTATTAGAATTGGATTGTATGTTTATAGTTTTAGATAAAAAAATGTAGCAATAGTTATCAAAACTTTTCCGAACATACCATAGTTTGGGACATTCATTTCATATTATAATAATTCTTTTTTGTGTATAGATGGCATTTGAAGCGCCATCACATGAAGCAATGGGGGTAGGGAGAGAGGGGGGAAAGGGAAGAGGGAGAGAGGGGGAGGGGGAGTGGGGGAGAGGGGAGAGGAGAGGGGGAGAGGGGGAGCGGGGCAGGGGGAGAGGGGTAGAGGGGGAGCGGGGCAGAGGGGGAGAGGTTGAGAGGGGAAGAGGGAGAGAGAGAGGGAGAGAGAGAGGGAGAGAGAGCGAGGTAGAGAGAGAGAGGGAGAGAGAGGGAGAGGAGAGAGAAGGAGATAGGGAGAGAGAGAATATTTTTGTTGAGTGTATACAGGTTTTTTGTACATAATGAATCCTGGAAAGAAACTTCGTTCCATCCGGGTGTCCCTTGACACCTCTAAAGTATTTTTCCATATTTTTGGGTAATTTTCAATAAGCTGTAACTCCGAGGAAAATGATCGTACAGAAAAAATAAAAAATTTCATTGTAGCACCATGTATCTAGTTTTGAGATCTGATTTTTTTATCATGTTTGGGTCTGGAGAAATAACAAGGAAACAACCAAAAAAAATTTTTCCAAATTTTTTCTTGTCTTAAAAAAGGTACGGGTTTCAATTTTTTTTTCCAATGTTTCACTCATAAGTTCTTTTAGAAAATTTATACCCTTTAATTTAACGTATCCAGAATGCCTCTACGATGATTTGCCGCGGAGTTATCGTCAGTCAAAGCAAAAAGTACTTTATAACTTTGCCAATCAATAACTCTGGAAATAATGATTGTACAGGAAATCGAAGGAGGGTTTTGGAAACAACACAACATCATATTCTATAAGATACCGTGAATGGCTTTTGTAGAAAATATTTTTTTTTTTAATTGAAAGCTTTGACTGAAAAAAAAGCCAAAAATTCGCATAATTAAGTATATTTGGATAACTTGGTATAACTTTGGATATCCATTTATCCATCCATTTTTTGAACGAAGGATATCGTGGGTAATTTTTCAACCTCAAAGTGTCCCCTAAAATCCCTGAAAAATTCAAAGCGCTACGATTTTTTTTTTTCATATGTCTCCGATGTTTCAAATTCTTCGTTTTTGCAAAAATCACCATTATGAACAATTTTGATTCTTTAAAGTCAAAAAAAAAAAAACTTTCGACATTAGCCATTCAAGGTATCTTAAAGAAAATGTTGTGCAATTTCCAAAACCCTCCTTCGATTTTCTATACAATCATTATTTCCAGAGTTATTAATTGTCAAAGTTAAAAAGTACTTTTGTGCTTTGACTGACGATAACTCCGCGGCAAATCATCGTTTAGGCATTTTGGATACGTTAAATTAAAGGGCATTAAATTTTCTAAAAGAATTTATGAGTAAAACAATGGAAAAAAAAATTTGAAACCCATATACCTTTTTTAAGACAAGAAAAAATTTGGAAATTTTTTTGTTTTGGTTGTTTCCTTGTTATTTCTCCAGATCCAAACACGATAAAAAAATTCATGGCCGTATCTGAAAACTAGATACATGGAGCTACAACGTGCTTTTTTATTTTTTGCTGTGTGATTATTTTCCTCGGAGTTACGGCTTGTTGAAAATCACCCAAAAATTTTTTTTTTTTTAAATATCCCTTAATTTTTGTGACTAGTGTATTTTTTACTTTTCGGTACACGAAAATTCGAAAGTTAGGTTAAAATATTTAAAAAAAAACTCAAAAAGAGGGGGTTTCGAAACTTTACCTTCACAGGAGGGGCTCTACACCTCCCTCCCCCCTTACTACCCCTAAATCGAAGCCCGGCAATCAGAAGTCCTACCAAAATACTATGGTAGCATTATGGCCTTGTGTAAATTGGAAAGATGCACGTGCGCATTTACGTTACGAACTATATACGAGTAGTACGCAAAATTCTTGTATACATTGTAATCACAAATTTAAAAATTGCATTACGAAGTATACGCGAGCAGATTTCTATGGTTGCGTTTTGGCCATGTACAGAATGGAAATACGCTGCAGAGACGGTCAATCTAAAATATTTCTAGTGCTTTTTAATTTATCGTTTACGTTAATACGCGGATGTCACTAGTCTAGGGACTTAGGACTCACTTGTGTTAGTTGGAAAAATATTTAAGTACTAGCTGACCCGACCGACGTTGTCCTGTCTTTTTGATGATATTTGAGCACGCATTCTGTCAATTCTATGTCAAATGTCATAATGTTACATTAAAAAAGTTTACATTGTCCTCGTCCTATTATATGGTTGTTAAGTATTATTAAATAAGTGTTCTTAAATTTTCTAATTTTACGCGCAATTTTTATTTTTTTTCTTTCATAAGAACCTTCTCCTGACAATTACAAACACAACAAAAAAAAAGTGAAATCGGTCCTGCCGTTCACGCGTGATGGCGTGACCAAGGGAAATAGGGATTCATTTATACATATATAGATTATTTTATCTGTAAATTATCAAATCATATTGTATAATATATATATCTTTGTAGTAAAATAATACCAATATTTTGTTAAGTAATAGCAATAATAAATATTGGGTTGTTCGATAATTAATGTCGTTTTTTCTCATAGATGGCTTGAACTGCAATTTCATGTAGTAGTGATTGCGTGGCTTACATTATATACTATTTTAAAGATTACATTTTAGACTATCCGTTGTCAAAGACTGAGCGTCATTAGTAAAAACAAGTTGGTCAAAAATTAAGTTGAAAATGGGCAATCAAAGAGAGCATTATCGGCATATTTTATTGTTTTATTTTCGAAAGGGCAAAAATGCGGTGCAAGCTCGGAAGAAATTGTGTGAAGATTATGGTGAGGACTGCCTTACTGAACGCCAGTGTCAGCGTTGGTTTGCTCGCTTTCGCTCTGGAGATTTTAATGTGCAAGATGCACCACATACTGGTCGTCCAACCACTACTGCCGACGACAAAATAAAAAATGACGAGACAAAAACAAATGCCTTAATGACATTGTCCTTGATAATATTCTGCGGAGTAAAAATTTAACCGAATGAAAATCTGCGTAGTAAGATCATTTTAAACATTGCATTAGTAAAACTTGTTTGGATATTGAAATTTTGTCAAAATAATTTCGGCAAAACGGCAGTATCCCGCTAGTAATGTTGAGGAGAAGATAGTTTAATGCTACGAGTACTTACACGGCAGGGTCGCGATAAGAATTCTGAAACCGAAATCTGCAAGCCTGCTGTTATTTAGCCGTTTCCTGGTTAAGCGCCATACTATTTGCCACGCCACAAAGTTCTGAAGCGGGTACGACAGAAAAAGCGCCACCGCAAATGTTAATTTCACCACCTGCGCTTTTCTGGAACAAAATCATTCCAAATATTACATACACTATTAATTTATTAAATGACATCGTCTTATCCAACGACATTGTAAGGCAAACCTCTTATAATCATTGGTCTTATCCTATGCAACTTCGTTTAGTAGCCTGCATTTACATGTGACACAGTCATACAAAGTTTTGAACAAAGTTCTCGAATGGTGATTTCTTTTTTCTTTTTTTTATTTCAATTTTATCGAAATCAATGCCCAACAAGTGAATAAAGTTTGATTAGCTAATTTAATTTAACCCGTATACGAGCGTCTGCATCTTCAGCATCATCAGCCTACAGCTGTGCAAAACCATGTTTCTGGAGTTTAAGGAACAGCAAAACAGTAAATTTGAACAAATTATGTGCGTTGGTTGAGGAGATTCCAGTATAATCCAATCGGCGGTTAATTGTCTGTCGCAAAACTACGACCACCGTAAAATGAAACAACAACAAATGGAATCACAACTTGAATCTGAACTGAAATAAATAAGTTAACGTATTTGAAAACTGTGTACTTGAGAATCTAGAACGTGGTGCGAGATCATCCTGTGTGGAACTCAGGAATACACCTATTGTACATTAGCTTTAAACCACTTGAAAGAACTTTTAACATTATGGAATGCAAATAAAGATATGAATGTTAATATTAGTACATGCGAATCCAAAGAATCCTTACTAAATATTTATTCCTTGCTTCATTCCCCCATTCAGCCTCTCGAGATAAAAGATATTTCCCGTACAGAATCCAAAGACACCGACACCAGGGCAGTAGTCGTGGACTATACAAGCAATTTACGGAAAGAAAAGTTTATTAAAATGTATAAAAAGTACGCCAAGGTAAACAATAAATTATCTACCGAACACCTGAAAATCAGCGGCCCTGGTAAACCTATTTTTGTGTCCGAAAACCTTTCACCAAAGACAAAACACTTATTTTTCTTGGCCCGATACTTTGCCAGCACTAATAAGTACCGGTACTGTTGGATTATGAACGGCAAAATATTTGTCCGAGAAAAGGATGGGGCCCAACATATCATGACCAGGGATGAATCTGACCTTCAAAACAAAAAAATGACTAGGTATCTATCAATTCATTCATCAGTCAGTTATAATATGTCGTAGTAAGGTCGTTTGGCTAAACTCTTTATTTATTATTGCCGTAACTTACTCCGTAAATTTAATTCTTCGAAGATTTAAAAATTATTTTTTAAATTTTCTTGTTTACGTTAACATCAGGACCATCGGCAGCTTTGCAAATTTTAACAACCTTTTGATATTACTGCATTGCTTCTTCGATGCAGTAATATCAAAAGGTTGTTAAAATTGACGTCGTGAAAATTGACGACACATAATTTGACGTCGTGGTCTTAGCAGAATGCTGGTTACGTAAATGCCCCCAACTTCCCTTCATACCGGGTTTTATATCTAATTACTCTGATTACTCAAATCAAAATGATGGAATTGTGGTGTATACTAAAGTAGAGTTATAGTTCCTTTTAGAAAATCCTATACTCACCGAAGCAAATTGTTATGTTTTACAATTTAAAAATGAAGTGGCGCTTATCGCTTGTAGTCATCTTTATATAGAAATATTTGTCGACGTCACATTGTAAGTAGCACGTGTATCGGGCTACGCGATAGCGCCGTAGCGTCGTAGCACGCTACGCCATTCTCCCACCTTCTCGCTGATGGGCGGAGTTAGTGCGCGCTACGTTGTAGCGTGACGACTATCGGCACAATAATCGCTGAGTCCACATCCCCCACATGTCGACAACCTCGCAGGCCAAGTCTAGATACTTGATTTGTTTATCTTTCTCGGCTTTCACGAAAAAGTACTTAACAAACGACTGCTGAATTACCTTAGCTCACAAAATATTCTTGGAAATAACCTATATGGATTCAGATCAAGCAAAAACACAGAGGATGCTATATAAGAATTAAATAAATAGTAGCTCAAAATTTGAGTAACAAGTATAAATCTATAGCTTTCTTTCTTGATCTATTGTATGTCAGTACTTTCAATGTTTTGATCATCTTGCATGCGTGTTTTTCTGTATGTATGACACATGTTTAAGCAAATAAATATTATCTTATCTTATCTTATTCTAAAGCGTTTGACACTGTCTCTGTTTCCCTTCACCTCAGTAAACTAGCAAAGATTGGTATAAGGGGCCTACCGCATAGTTTGTTTAAGAGTTACCTTAGAGGTCGCTCGCAAAACATCAGAATAGACAACCACACCAGTAAGGAAAGATAGACACCTATAGAGTTCCACAAGGTAGTCCTACCCTACCCTCCCGACCTACTCTGTTCCTGGTTTACTTAAATGTATATGTCGGAAACTTTAGTCACTCAATTGACTAATCGGGACGCCAGCGCCACCATGTGGCGCTCGACAGAGTCTACAACCGAATGCTCGACCAGAGTTAAGTTCAGTCTCTCGGTAGCGGTGCACAAGTTTAGAAACTGTCGCGCGTTGCGTATAGTTGTTAAGTATACCTACAAATCAAATCAAATCATTTATTTGCATAATACAGGTAGATATAAACAGATGTTACAAAGAAATATTAAGTGCTCTGTATCATTACCTAGTAAGGTGTGCAAATATTTATATAAATGTTAATCTAATTAAATAGTTATTAAATTAAACATACAGAAAAATAAAATCAATAATAAAGTAAGATAAAAAATTCAGGATATTGCAAATGTTGGTTCAAAGGTAAAAATTGTTAGATGAATTATTGTGTAGTACATGTCATATCCAATCTAATAGATGAAATTAAAATATAGGTCCAAATTAAAATAAAATTATACAAATGTCAAATTAACTAAATAAAGCATGTCACTCTATTTGTATTGTCATCTTATTCCGTCAATAAATTACTCCTTCTATATGTATCTATCTATATTTTTATCCTGTAAGTACTCGTTTACATTATAATAACATTTATCCACCAGGAATTTGTGTAACCTCGACTTGAATGGCTGAATAGGTAACTTTTTAACATCATCAGGCCACTTATTGTAGATCAATGATGCCATACAAAGAAAGCTTTTATTTATTAGTGCTGTTTTTCCATATGGTATATCAATTTCTAATCTTTTTTTCTATAGTAACTTTTAAAAGCAGTCTTATGATAATTAGGATTCGATTTCACAAAAACATTTATTTCATATAAGTATAATGAAGGCAGTGTCAGAATTTTTAAGCTCTTAAAGTATGGTTGACAGCTGGTAGTACTCTCTACATTACACGTTGCTCTAATACATTTCTTTTGAGCTTTAAATACTGATTCCTTATCAACTGCATTTCCCCAAAATATAATACCTTATCTTAGGACAGGTGCAACTAGTCCGTGATAAGCAGCTAATACGGCTTCTTTATTAACAATTTTTGAGAGTTTGTACAGAGCAAATGAGGATTTATTTATTCTTTTGCAGATATATTCTAAATGTGTTTTCCATGTCAGTTTGCTGTCAATATTAATTCCTAGAAAAATTGTATCTATCACAGAATGTACTATTTCGCCGTGGTAACTAACGTTTATATTTTTTAGTTGACTTCCCTGATGAAAGTGTATGATTTTCGTTTTGTCCATATTTATTTTAAGATTATTTTCGTTTAACCATTGTATTATTGTTTTTAATGTGTGGTTGACCACATGTTCGTAATCATTTTCTTTATCGCTTTTAATAATAACGGTGCTATCATCTGCAAATAATACCATTTGTTGGTTGATATGTTTCGGAAGATCATTGATATATATCAAGAATAGTAAAGAGCCTAAGACACTACCTTGTGGAACTCCGAATTTTATAGTTTTACAGTTTGACTTGTGTGTAATCTCCTGTTGTGTTTTGTGACATATTTGAGTTATTTCTACTATTTGTTTTCTATTATGCAGGTATGAAAAGATGAGATCTAGCGCTTTACCTCTTATGCCATACATGTTTAATTTTTGCATTAGTATCGTGTGGTCAACTCGGTCAAAGGCTTTACTCATGTCCATAAAGATAGCACATGTTGGTATTTTTTTGTCCAAGGCCACCAAAATAGATTTCAGTAGGTCATATATGGCCATATTTATTGATTTCCCTTTGCGAAAGCCTTTCTGTTCATCTACCAAAATCTTATATTTTTCTAAAAACCTGTATAGTCGGCTATATATGATTTATTCAAATACTTTTGAAAAAATGGGGATCAACGCTATGGGTCTATAGTTTCCCAGTTTTCGTTTGTCTTCCTTTTTGTGTAGTGGAATTACAATGGATGTTTTAAGTTTTTCTGGGTATATTCCGTTAGAAATACATAGGTTAATTATG
Source organism: Aporophyla nigra (assembly GCA_947507805.1). Lineage (NCBI taxonomy): Eukaryota > Metazoa > Arthropoda > Insecta > Lepidoptera > Noctuidae > Aporophyla > Aporophyla nigra. Next base: position 385,886 of record OX382291.1, on the reverse strand, counting down.
TATCATAGATGAGCTGAAATCTCCGGCGATACATATTTAATGATTTTAGTGCAGACACCATCGTTGCCCACACTATGGGTATTTTTTAGCTGCTTTATTTCTCTGTCTACCTCTGTATGCCTACCTGTGTTGTGGGAGTAAGAAAAATTGAATTAATATTAGTATCGATTTGTTGATTTGAGGGCCCGGTTTTGTTATGGTTGTCATTACTTAAATTATTTGTTTTATCTGATTCTGAAGCTTGGTCAATGTAGAAGTCGTTAAAATTATTCGCAATAGTTTTAGGATCTGTTATCTTGATGCCATCTTTAAGTATTTCTGTAATAGGCTCTTTGGGAAAGTTAAATTTAGACTTGTTTATAATTGCCCATGTCGCTTTTGATTTGTTTTCTGATGTATTTATGTAATAATTGTTTTGTGACTTCTGAGTCAGTGATATTACTTTTTTTAATCTAGCTGCGTATTGCTTAAATATGTTTTTATTTCTTTTTGTTGGATGTATCCTATATTGCCATAACATTTTCCTTTTCATTTTACTACAATTTCTAAGACCTTTAGATAACCATTTAGATTTTTTGTTTAGTGATTTTATTATAATTTTGAAGGGGAAGCATAAATTGTAAAAGCACAAGAAAAGGTCCAGAAAATAATTATAAGCTTCGTCCGGGTCATTATGTATTGTAAATATCAGTGAACGACAAGCTGTTTATGCAGTTTTTAAATTTATTCAGATTTTCAGCACTATAGTCTCGCCTTCTAATACGCCAAGATTTTAGCACACAGGATTTTTTGACGGGGCATTGTAACAATTGAGCTGTGTGATCGGATATACCAAATTCAATAATTTCACTTTTACATCTAGGAAAATTGTGTGCAAAGTTGTTAATACAAGACTTACTGCTTAGCCTGGTAGGATGTCTAATTTCTAATTTTAAATTGTGGCTTTCCAAAAGATATTCAAAGTCTAGAGTAAGGCGGTTCCGTTTGAGTATATTAATGTTAAAATCTCCGCATAGAACAATTTTCTTGTTAGTATTGTCGCATATCTGGCGTAATAATTTCTCTAAATTATCGTAAAATAGATTTATACATGAGTTTGGCACTCTGTATATACACACTATTATGACTCCATGTTCATTTAGTTCTATGGCACTACATTCTATAATACCTTTAATAGAACAGTTAGTTTTAAGTTTTGTATATTCATGTCCGATTCTAGTTAGTATACATGCCCCTCCCCTTTTTACGTCTCTTGAAAAACTTGTTGCTAGGCGGAAGTTGGGTATATCAAGTGTGTTTTCCTGGTCGGTCGTCATAAAGTGTTCGGTTATACAGATAACGTCTATGGGTTTATTGTTTTGTGCTAATTCCTCTAAATGTACCGTCAAGATATCAGATTTATTTATGAGACCTGCTATGTTTTGGTGGAGAATACGTATATTATTATAAAAGAAAAAACTGTGAGTTTTGTCCATTTGCGTCACCGGTCAAGTCATCTGGAAATAATTCTATGTCAATTTTAATTCTATTCATAATGTCCCTAAATATACATTGTATTCCACTTTTATTTAATTTGCCTGATATATTTGAAAACATGTCTAATGTTAATCCATAGTTGGAGTCACAAAAATATGCATACTTATGATCCTGGATGTCCATATAGAGTAGGTTATTAAACATTTCAACCTTATGATTATAAATGAGTGCCCCACAGATATATGTGGGTGCGCATATTATTATGTTAGTGTGTATTACATTCGTTAAGTATCCTCTTATTAATTTGACTAGGTCAATTAGGTTATCATGGGCTGTAATGTCAGCCGCCCCTAATATAATTATGCAGTAATCATTCAATGTAAAATGTTCTAACTTTGGTTTTATACCCGCTAATAATATGTTAATGCTTGAATTTGGTGAAGTGTAATTACAATAATTAAAGACACCTGCAAAATTTTCTTCAATAGCATCTATCATGCCTCGTTGTGTGTTGTTACTGAGGACGCAGAGTTGTCTATTTTTGGTATTCTCTCTAGTGATCTTCTTAAAGGGTTGTTTGTTCGTTTGCGTAGGCTTCGATGTTACATTTGATGATGCTATAGGGGTAGGCATTATATCTTTCACTTTGTGTGGTGTCAAAGTACTTATAGTTTGTGTCTCTTTATTTTTTTGTTCTCTTATTCCATTCAAAGTTTTGTTTTTTCGTGTTGGAGTCACACTTTTGTTTTTTGGAGTCGAGCATATTTTTTTAAATGTGTTGACGGTCTTAATCATATTTTGTAGATCTGATATGAGCCGAAAGTTCTCAGTATTTAAATCTTCTATTTCTTTATGTGCGCTTAATAGTTGGCTCTTCAGTATTTTGTTTTCTTCGGTTAACTCACGAACGTCGTCAATTGTGTCCTGGAAGCTATCAGGAATGCTCATCATTTGTTGTATCAAGTATTGTTTTCTCGCTGTAGTTAGTCATATTTTTTGTCAGATCAGTTAGCGAGCTTGATCTACAAGGTTTACGATAGGTGATGTTGTTGCTGGAGTCCATCTTTAATCCGAGCTATCGTAGCGCCCTCTAGTGTGAAATTATCTAAGGAATAATTCTTCTAGGTGTTCGTTGATTTGGAATATGGTCTTTGCTTTATTTTATGAGATAATATGAAAATTTAGGATTCACAAAAAGAGGCGTGACCATGTGCTGAGGTTCGAACCGGCGATCTACCGATTAGATAGCATCGCCTTCTATGCCTCTGAACCAGATGAACTTAAGTTAACAGGTTGAAATTATGCTTCAAATAGATAAGTTCCAATATTTGAACGAAACAAAAGCGGTTGGAATGACACATGCGATTGGAATTTTTTTCACTGTCAAACACTTTGATCACTTTGTTTTTGTTCTATAAGTTTCACTATTTATGTCTCACTATTTAAGCACTTTATTTCTGTATTGGAAGCTGTTGATGTCTTTTTATTAATTATTGTTTATTGTTTGTATTATTCACGTTGTTATTGTTTTATTTATTTTGATCTTATCTCCACAGTTTGTGTATGAAACTCGTAGATAACACTGTTACGGAAAAACTAGCCACTGTTTTATCGTTTGACTTATTTTTATTTACTTCTGCAGACAAATAGTATTTTCAAACAGATATTTTACACGGAGCGTTTTTTCTCGCGTTAGTCTAGATGCAGCGCCATCTAGCGAGTCGTGTATGAATAGTTACTGCAATTACTTTGTCCGTTTAAATTATAATTTGATTTGAAATACAACGGTTTTTCTATTGTGCAACAACCAAGAGTTCCCATAGTACGCCCACAGTAAATCAAAAATGTCGCTGATGTGAGCGAGATAGGCATGCCTTCTCCTACATTAGAAGTGGGGTACACGTTGGTTCAGGCGCAAAATGAAAATGCTGAAAGTGACCATTGGCGTGCAATGTTTGAACAACAAAATGCAAACATGCGAGCGCTTATTAAAGCTCTGCAAGCGCCTAAAACTAATAATCGTGTGGATCTGCCCGAGTTCGACCTAGAAAAGGCAGATACGGATGCGCGATCATGGTGCGCGACAGCTGATTTATGCTTTGCTGAAAATGAACTGCAAGGTGGTCAATTTGTTGTGGCCATCAGTAAGGCGCTCAAAGGAGCAGCATTTACATGGCTATCGCAAATAGCATACCAAGGAATTACGTGGAGTGACTTTAAGGTATTGTTCATGGCAAGATTTATTTCAAAGAAGACCTTGGCGGGTACCCTCATCAACCTACATAGCGATAAGCCAAGTGACAGGGAGACCCTTTTTGCCTATGCGAATCGCCTGATGACGTCAGTAACTAACCGCTTGAAGGACGTTGACAAGGAACAAATTGTAGTGGCAACCGTTCTTCCGTTAAATGTGAGCATATTTCACAAGTTGATACCAGACAGCAACGGCTGGCATTTACGTCCGCTATTGTCACGTGGGACAGATTACAGCGTGAGCTTCACGCTTTTTCGCACTTGAAACGCAAGTCTAACAGCCATGGTGACACATCAATTGCTCCTGATGTCAAGCGAGCGAAGATCTGAAAAGCTACAAATGCGGGAAACCTGGTCACAAGCGACCTGAGTGCAGGAGCAAGCCGATTGACAGCAGAGGAAGAGCTACAGCGTCTTCACAATCGAGCCAAGCAGCCCCGGAGTCGTCAGTAAAGCCCTTCGTCTGTTTGAAGTGTGGAAAACCAGGACATATCGCGTCACGGTGTACGAACATCGGCAATCAAGCGGATGGTGGACCACGTGCTGCAAGCAGTGAACGACGAGTGGATGTTTGCGTCGTACAACCACCCTTTTTTTTTTTGGATGGGAAATCATCAAATGACTTCTCCCGCTCTGGGCGGAGCGGGAGGGCATGTCAGACTTTTACTGACTAAAACCCACCCGTGTTCCTTCAGTTGCCCATGTGCCGGGGTCACGGTATCTCTTTCGAACAATCACGCGACCCCGGCAGGCGTCGGTCCTAGCAGACCCCTTCAGTGTTGCTGACATCTCTTTGAGGCGCGCGTGGAACACTACGCGCCGTCGACCCGAGCTTGGTTCTTACCGGGCAGCGAGCTACCCATTGCTCGCCACCCGCAAGCTCGCGCCTACGGTGGCCGGGAGTCCGCAATCGACTCCCGGCGCCCGGGGCGTCTCCTCTTGCGGCGGCTAGGGACGTGTGGGCGCAGAGACTGCCACTCCCTCACGCGCCCCGCCTCCTCCTTCGCGAGCATTACTGCTTCGCAGAAGGAGGTGACGGCTTCCCATGCCCTCTCGCTCCGTACCATGGCTCGCACCAGGGCCGGACGCGAGAGGTCGCCGCCGCCGATCGCCTCCACGAGGACACGACGGTGCTCCGCCCAGGCAGGGCACACTTCCACCGTATGCTCCATCGTGGTACAACCACCCTCAGGCGTTTTAGAACATAAAGGTGAGCTGTATTGTTTTGGTTACGATTCTGGTGCTGAATGCTCGTAAGTTAAGGAGAGTTTTGCAGCCATATTAAGTGGTAAACGAGTAAACAACGTTGTTGCGTTGACTGGTATTGGTCAAACACGTGTATTCAGCACAGAACAAATCTTATGTAGCGTAACGATTAGCAAGTACCAGATTGAGATTTTGTTACATGTGCTTCCCGACAGTTACTTGTAGAGTAATATTATGATAGGACGTGAGATATTGAATCTAGGCTTTTCTAGTAACATGTCTGCAACAGAGATTTCGTTACATAAAATACTTGCAGTAAATTTGGTTTTAAACGATAATCAACCACAAGCTTATTTTAACGCGATTGATACAAACATTATAGGAGAAGAGAAATCTGAGCTATTGCAAATTTTAAATCGATTTTCATATTTTATTACTTCCGGTATTTCTACTACGCGAGTTAAAACGGGTGAGCTTAAAATAAGATTAATTGATCCGAACCGAACAGTGCAGCGGCGACCGTATAGGATGTCCGCGGATGAACGAAGAGTGGTTCGTGAACGTGTGAAGGAGCTATTAGATGCAAATATTATAAGGCCTAGTTAGTAGAAGATCCGAACCTAAATCGACCTTCACCGAGCTGATAATAGAATAAAACTTATTTTATAATAAATTTAATATATTAGGAAATATTTATTTATTTTATTATTTATGTACACACAGTAAAAAAACAGAGTGAAAACAATTGAGTACAAAGGTACTGCTTATTTCTTAAGAAATTTCTTCCAGCAGACCTGCGAAAGGAGAAATGAAAAAGAAATGTAGACAATAGTGTGTGAAAACAAGAAGAGAGATATGAATATGTGAAGTCTTAAACTAAAATATACTTATACATATATAATGCAAGAAATTAACATATACTTAAATAAATACATAAAGCTAAAATATAAAAATAAACGTAAATATATACACACAATTATGAGGAAAGGTAATGCTCTTTTACTCGACATTTGAAAAGGGAAATAGTTTTTAGATCTCGAATGCTAGGCGGAAGTGAGTTCCACAATCTAACAGCATGAACAGAGAAGGAATAGGAATAATAACTGGTTTTATGGGGTTGGGATTTAAGGAGGGATCTAAGGTGTGATCTGCACAGTGCATCGCTAGGGCGAGCGTAAGAAACACGTTCACGCAGATAGGAAGGGTAAGACGGGTTGTGTAGGAGGTTGAAGAGGAGACATAAAATCCGAGTGTTCCTGCGAAGGCGGATTGGGAGCCACTTGAGTTCCTTGCGAAGGTGAGAAAGAAAAAAAGAAAGAAATAATTTATTTGCCATGAATGTGGGTACAAAATAAGATGTAAGCATTGTAGAAAAAACAGTTCCAACACACTCTACCTTACGGCATGCAAAAGTAAAAACATATTTCATCATCATCATCATTTCAGCCGAAAGACGTCCACTGCTGGACATAGGCCTCCCCCAAGCTCCGCCACTTCGACCGGTTTTGTGCTTCCCGCATATTTAAATCTACTTAATTGTACAAGTAATCAAAATAACAAAAAAAAAAAGAAACGAAACATAAAAGGTACCAAGCAAGGTCCTAAGTTATGTGACACTACAGCCTTTACACAAACTAAACATAAAAAAACAACAATATTCATTCTGTATTTTACACATTAGGATTGATTAAATTAATTATTTATTTTGCCTACATTAACAAGGTATATATAATACAATATAATAAATTAATATAAAATTACAAACTTTTATCATTTAGAAATTCTTGTATAGAATAGTAGCATTTGTCTATTAGTAATTAAATGATGTTAGCCTCTTTTTAAATATACTAAACGGTTCTTCTTTGTAGGCATGAGGTATTTTGTTATATATAACTGGCCCCATTGTTAGTACACTTTTTCTTAATAAAGCTGTTTTGTACCTCCCTGTAAACATTAGATTTTTATATTGAGATCTGACAGGTCCCTGGCGTATTCTAATATCGTCCATTAGGGTAAAAAGGTGTATGAGAAACATGGTCATACTTTCGAAGACCGAAAACAAAGCGAATGCACAGGTTTTGCAGGCGCTCAAGCTTGTTTAATAGCTCCTCAGTAGCATCCAAGTAGCAGGCGTAAGCATAATCTATAATCGGCTGAATAAGTGTTTGTGCCAAAGAAATTTTAGTTTTCAAGGGCAAGAGACTTTGAAGGCATTTCAGCGAATGAAAGGAGAAATGTACCTTTCGACTGACCTCATTCACCTGAGCACGCCACGAAAGATTGCAGTCAATAACTACACCCAGATCTTTAGCGGTTTCTGTGTAGTCAATACGAACACCATCTAGATACAAAGGCATCAGGGATGCAACATCAGCCGCGTTACGAACAAATCTACTGCCTATGATCATGACCTGAGATTTAGATGGGTTAATTTGCAAACCAAATGACTTAGCCCAAACACTGATGCAAGCCAGGTCACGATTCATTGCAGCAAGTGCAGAGTCCGCGTCAGTTACAGTAAAATGCCGGTAAAGCTGCAAGTCATCCGCGTAAAGATGAAAACTAGAGGAAATAACCGTGGTAACAAGGTTTATGAAAATAGAAAAAAGAAGAGGAGAGAGAACACTACCCTGGGGAACACCCTCAGTGAGACAACGCCAATCAGAGAAGGAGTCCTCCAGGCGAACACACTGAGAGCGTCCTCGGAGATAAGAACTGAACCAGGCTAAGGAAGGAGAAGAGAAATTTATAGATTGGAGGATACCTAGTAAAATGTCAAAATCCACAGAGTTAAAGGCGCTACTAAAATCAAGCAATACGAGAACAGTCAGGGACTTATTCTCCATTGCCCTGCGGATGTCGTCAGTTACCTTAAGAAGCGCGGTTACAGTACTGTGACCTGAGCGAAAGCCGGATTGGAAAGGAGAAATTAACGAGTTAAAAAAATATAATATATTAAAAATGGGTTGTCAAAATAATCCTGGACAAAATATTTTTAATTATTTAAAAAACAATGATTTTTCATTAAATGTTGCAACATCAAGATAATAAGAAAATTTTATACTGGACTAAGTATAAAACATATAGAATGTGCAAACGTAGGGTTGTCTATAATTTACCTGGACAAAGTACTAGGCTGCCAGGTATAAACAGTTACCGCATCGACATACCAGTTACTGGTATGTCGATGCCAGTTACTTTCACTTGTTATGATAATAGAAAAAAAAATATCAGCAAATAAAAAAAAAATATAATAATAACTGTTGCCCGACTGTCAAGTTGACGGTCAAAAAAATTTTTTGTCCGTGCATTTATTTTCTAGAATTTTTAAACGTAAATGATTTAACAATGTTATGATAAGTATACCACCATAATATCATTCATAAACACAAATGGCAATGCAAAGGAATCATGCGAATATTACGACTAGAAAACGATTGAAAGTGCGATGCTGACGCGAAGTCGGGCCCGACTTGCCAAAACCACACAACCACCATACTTGATCGACTTTGCATCGAATCACGGAATAGCCATGTTACGCCTGCTTCGCCACTGGTCGCGGTACAACTGCAAAATTTTACCGAGTGTTTCACCGCGACCCAACTGCGTTGGTGAAGAGGATGATGATGGGGCTATGTCCGTGAGTACCCAATGCAATGGACGATTGAGGAGCGGTTTGGATGATGCTTTCCGGGAGTATCGTTCTACTCCGCCTGAACTTAGACCACGATTACCTCGTTTGCTCATGCACAAGAAAAACAAGGCGCTGGTGTGTGCTCTAGACTCACAGCTGTCAACATGTTTTTGACAGCAGCAAAGAACTCGCAGATACCCACTCAATCTTGTACTGTGCAGCTGTAGCGGCTTGTCGTGTAGCTCGTGTTAAGTTTCCCAACAGTGACAGAGCTAATCGACCAAAACCAGCCATACCAGCTTGGCAGTCCAGGATTGAGCGCCGTATCGATGAGGCTAGAGCACTCATCTGTAAACTAATTTGCTTCAGGGAGGGCAATACTCGCCCTCGAGTGATGCGCTTTGTGAAGCGGGCGTTCTCCGGGACTGATGTTAGTCCTCGAGATTATTTGCCCCGCGTCACAGAGCGCATCGACTTCCTGAAGCAAAAAATCTGTGCATGGGCAAACCGTATTCGTCGGTACCGGCGGAGGGTGGAGCGGTACACCCAGAATCACACATTCCAAAGCGATGAAAGGTGGGTTTACAGAGCTTGGGAGCGACCGGACCAAGGTGTGGCTGACACGCCCCTTCCGGATGATGACGCCATGTCTTCGTTCTGGCAAAACATCTGGTCGGTGCCTGTCAAACAAACCGAAGGTGACTGGACTAGGGAGATCGAGTGGGCGTGCGGAAATCGTGCGTGCGTGCAAATATCAGAAATGGGGGCAATTACCATCAGCCCCCAAGATGTTGCTTGTGCAGTCCGTCCGTTGCCTAACTGGAAATCACCAGGGCCGGATGGACTGCACAACTTTTGGATCAAGTGGTTCCAAAAGTCGCACGCTCGCTTGGCATCTCAGTTTCAGTCAGCTTTAGAGTCAGGGTCGCTACCCTAGTTCTTAACAACAGGGATAACCCACCTGCTCCATAAATCAGGTAGTACCGCGGAACCCAAAAATTATAGACCGATCACTTGTCTACCGACGGTCTATAAAGTTCTTACATCCAATTTGAGAGCCAAAATTTACAAACATTTAGACACAAACTCTATCTTGTCTGTCTCTCAAAATGGATGTAGAAACGGGTCCCGCGGTACTAAGGAGCTGCTCCTAATCGATATGACCATTAGTCAACAGGTTCGTCGTTCCCGAAGGGATCTGTCGACATGCTGGATAGACTATAAGAAGGCCTATGACTCGGTGCCACATACCTAGCTCAAGAGGGTGCTGGGGTTGTACAAAGTAGATACAACGCTGCGCACCTTCTTGATATCATGTATGGGGCAGTGGAGGACAGTCCTTCGCTATCCAGGTTGTCGAAATATCCAGAGGAACAGCGAACCGATAAGGATTGAGCGAGGTATATTCCAGGGCGATAGTTTGAGTCCACTTTGGTTCTGCCTAGCCATGAATCCTCTTAGCACACTGCTGGAGGATTCAGGTATAGGTTATCGATTGAGGAGAGGTGGTCAGGTGATATCTCACCTCCTCTACATGGATGACCTAAAACTCTTTGCCCCCAATAATTTGCAACTGATGGAGCTACTGAAGTAACTGAAACCTTCAGTAGCGCCATCAGGATGGAATTTGGTGTGGACAAATGTGCGGTCATGCATGTAAAGCGAGGGGAGATTGTGGAATCCGTGGGAACCCAACTCTCGGATTCCATACACCTAAGATCCCTTTCCTCAATCGACACATACAAGTATTTGGGTATGTCGGAAGCATCAACACTGCTGACATGAAACAGTCGTTGAGGGACCGCTTCTTTGGCCGCCTGAATAAAGTATTAAAAAGTCTTTTATCAGGCGGAAACAAGGTGCGCGCCTTCAACGGTTGGGTCATGCCGGTTTTGATGTACTCTTTCGGCATACTCAAATGGACTCAGACGGAACTTGACGCCCTGGATAGACGGGTCCGCACACTGCTGACCGCAAATCGAATGCATCACCCACGGTCATCGGTGATGAGACTGTATATCCCGCGGAAGTGCGGAGGTCGAGGTTTTTTGAATGCTAAGACCCTGCACAACCGTGAGGTATGCGGTCTCAGGGAATACTTCCTAGAAGCCGACGTGGGGATGCACCGAGATGTGGTCTCAGTGGACAAGAGCCTCACCCCGCTCTCTTTGGCTATCGAGAACTGGCGCAAACCTAAAGTATTAGATACTAATGACCGCATGGAGGTATGGCAAAGCAAGGAGCTTCACGGGCGCTTTTACCGGGTCCTACATGGATCCAATGTAGACCTCTTAGCATCCGTATCCAGGCTACGTTTCGGAGACCTATTTGGAGAAACCGAAGGTTTTGTCTTTGCGATTATGGACGAAGTTATGATGACAAATAACTACCGGAAATATATTGTGAAGGATGGCACGGTTGACATCTGTCGGGCATGCCACCGTCCGGGTGAATCAATTCGACACATTATTTCTGGCTGTTCTTGTTTGGCTAACGGAGACTTCTTGCATAGACACAACCTTGTAGCCAGGATTATCTACCAGCAACTTGCTCTGAAATACGTCCTTGTGGAATCAGAAGTACCATATTAAAGGTATGTGCCCGACCCAGTTCTCGAAAATGGCAATATCACGTTGTATTGGGATCGATCTATCATCACTGATAGCACTATTGTTGCCAATAAGCCGGATATAGTGGTGATAGATCGATTAGAGCGTCAGATTCAGATTCAGATTTATTTATTTGCAAAAACATGTGTAGATAATATACATGGTATAGTATGGTTGTTACAAAGTGGGTGGTTGTGGCTCAACATGTTTGACCATGGCTGGTGTACAAATTTAGTCGAAAGACAATAAGATTTAAAATAAAAAGAGTAACAATAAAAATAGCTTATTAACATTAAACAATGATTAGATTAAAAACATTAGGTCAGTACGCATGCCACACAAAATAAATAATGAAATAATAATTTAATTCAATTTCTCAAGATTGATTTATCATTTAAAAAATCATTCACATTATAAAAGGCTTTTTTTGTCAGTATTTTTTTAATGTTTTCTTAAACTGGTCTGCATTTAATGACTTAACACACTTTGGGATATTATTATAAATGATTGGCGCTTTGCATACCACGCTTTTATACAGTAGCGCTGTCTTTGCTGGCTGTACACGAATTTTACTGTTATCCCGGCGATTACGTATTATAATGTCCGATATTCGAGGAAACAAATGGGGGTTATTTCTGACAAATAGGGCTATTTCCAAAATATAAAGTGACGGAAGTGTAAGTATTTTATGTTCTGTAAAGAGAGGCCTACAGCTCTCTGTACTTTGAATACCGAACATGGCACGTAGGCATCGCTTTTGCATTATAAATGCCATATCTTTATTACACGAGTTGCTCCAAAAGATAATGCCATATCTGAGGACAGATTCAACAAGTCCATAATAAGCCGATAGTAAAACATCAGTGTTGATGGATGGAGCAAGTTGGTACAAGGCATATGATTGACTACTGATTTTTTTACATAGTTTTTCAATGTGTTCTTTCCAATTTAGTTTACTATCAATAATTAAACCGAGAAAACGGGCATTAGATACTTCATTTATAGTATTACTAGCTTCTGCTCGCGGCTTCGCCCGCGTGGATGTCGAAAAATATCCCACAGGACCGTACTACTGGGATTAAAAGTACCCTGTGTGTTAATCCAAGTAAACAATGTGTTATTGCACGGTTTGCTTTGTGTTATTCAAGGAGCAGCGCTTGGATTGATAAATGATTGTTGTAGGATAATTAATCCTAAAACCTAACAATAGTGACGGAATATATAACAGAACGGCAAATTACCTACTTGTATGACAAATTTGAAGGCAACTCTAAAGCGCAAATATAAATTCTCTTTATTCCCTGGGAATTTCGAAAAAAAATGTTACCTAAATTATTCAAATGAAGATTTTACTTAACTTGCTGTACACAGGGGTTTAAGACTATTAATTTTTTAGTCTATACTTAAAGTATTTCCTTAAATACTACTTATAGGTTCTGCCCTCAGGTGCTAATACAACCAGGCTGCTAGATGAGCTCACTCCCGAGCGGGCCACGTAAAAGTGGCCGAGCGAGAAGTCCCCTCTAAGATCAAATCCCGCTGTTTTCAGTGACTGTTCTCCTTAAGTCTACCCCTGTTAAATTAAGTGTTTTGCCTTGAGATTTATTTATGAACTTGTCAAAGCAGACTTTGAGGGGAACTGCACTCTTTTGTACTCAAGGGGTAGTTCGAGGGCGTTAGAGGAATCCTCGAAATAAACACAGAATCCTCTCAGGAACAACGTGTCAGTATAGTTGCCTCGATAACATTTCATTGCAATATTTTCACTCACAACCTGGTGTCATTGCATAATTTTAGCGGGTTTAAATTACGCAGCAACATAACAGCAGGCGTAGCATGAGGAATTCTATCTCTATTCTACCAAGAATAGACAAAGTTCTTTCTATTCAATTCGACATCTCTTCGGCCCGAGCACGGAGCGACCCGTAAACTCGGGTTTCTATGAAGACAAAGACAGTTATTCTTTCCATAGCAAGATAGTGGTAACTAATGTAATTAAGGTGGATCCGCTAAGGAGTTTTTCATTGAATAATCAAACAGTGTGATTAAACGATCTTTGAGTATTGTATTGATGATTATAATTAATATGATCCTGTAAAAAAAATGTACCCCAATCGAATCTCCAACTCAAAAGTAGAGAAAAATTGGTCGCCATGTTCATCGCAGAATTTTGTTGCCTGAAGAAAAGAAATATCTCCTCTCTTTTAGTTTTAACATCGCCGTGCCATTTTGCCTATTCTTCCGTCGACAGAACTTGTTTCTATGGTGGTCATACTACGCGTGCTGGGCGCAAACTCAAAATTTTTATATGTGCGTTGGGAGCCCGAGAAGCTTCAATGTGTTAAGAAACTAAACCGGGTAATGTATGACGTCATCGTTGTTTATCACTCGAGTCCACTGATTTTTAATTATTTTCAACTCCTTCAAACGATCTCAAAGGAATTTCATTGATGATTGTAGCTTGGTCGTTATGTTTTACTTTAATGTATAAACTAAAGTCGCACTATTGCTTACTGAACGTACAGATTTAGATGTTAGTGCGTAAAGTATTATAGTAGGTATGTGCCCAATTAGTTTTTATTTATAAAGTTGCATAGGTATCTATTAAAGAATAGTTAGTGTCACATCATCATCATCTGCCTAGCCTTTTCCCAACTATGTTGGGGTCGGCTTCCAGTCTAAACGGATGCAGCTGAGTACCAGTATTTTACATGGAGCGACTGCCTACCTGACCCCCACAACCCAGTTACTGGGTAATACGATACCCCTTGGTAAGACTGGTTGTCAGACTTTCGGGCTTCTGACGACCCGTAACGACGGTCTAATATCTACGAAAGACAGCCAAGATCCCGAGGCACGGAAGGGTCTTATTATGTAAAGATGGTCACCCATCTACGGACCAACCGCGGCAAGCGTAGCTTAACCTGAACGATCGACCCGTGCGGCTGTTATAACTTGCAAATATCCCTACTAAAACATATTATAAATTTTAATGTGAATGTAAGTTTGTTTGTTACGCTTTCACGCGAAAACTACCGAACTGATCATCATGAAACTTTGTACACAATATATTCTTGGAAGTATTAGAAGTAACGTAAGATAGTTTTCATAAAAAAAAAATTACGAAAGATATAATTTGGTACCGGGTAAGTTTGAACCCCAAGAAAGGACATACGCCTATTTTTATTTCGAGATTTCGTCTTCATCCACGATAACCGTCATTTACGCGGATGAAGTCGCAGGCCAAAGCTTAGTTCATATTAATATCAGTTACATATGTGATACTTCTTGATACTTTGGTTGAGATTGGACACCTGTGACGACAATGCGCTACGCGGGCTGCCACGCATGCCATGCGTATGTCTACCATTCCACGTAGGATTTTCGAAGCCCTATTTGACTTAGTAAGGGGATGATTTTGGAAAAATTGCTATACACGTGTCTCATAATTATACTTCAAGAGTATGTGTTCCAATTTTTGTTTCAATCGACCCAAAGAATAAAATGTTTCATAGAAAATTCAACCCCCCATTTCACCGTCTTAGAGACGGAATTTCAAAAAACCTTTTCTTAGTGGATACCTACTCTTTACAATGAACACACCCTCCAAATTTCATGTCTCTAGGACCAGTGGTTTAGGCTGTGCGTTGATAAATCAGTCAGTCAGTCAGTCACTCAGGACTTTGAATTTTATATATGTAGATTGAATAGCCTATTTATCGAGGAAGGCTATATACTACATAACATGTTTGTGATATGATTTTAAGTAAGTTTGAAAAGTATCTAAATCTAATTTTTAAGTAGGCACCCAATTTTATTCAACAGAAAAGTGATGCATGTTGTGCTTACCTGTTAGAAATTGGTACACTAGACCATAAGTGTAATGAATGTATTTCGTAACATTGTATCAGTGTATTCAATTGTTGGTAAGCCAAATAAATAAAATAAAATAAAACATCACGATAGGACCCTAAGGAGCCGAGCAAAAAGAAAAAGTCACGAATACGAAGACCTCGCCCAGGCAGGCGATTTGATGCGATGGGGAGGGTCGGGGAGCAAGAAATTGTATGCGGACAAAGTCGCGTGCAGGAGCTAGTCGTGAATATTACTAATATCTGGGTAGATTTTAACTATTAGCTCTTCTATAATGGTCAGAATTGTGCCTAACTCTGTAGGGAGAATTAGTTTATTATCCACATCTTCGAAGCCCTATTTGACTCTGTAAGGGGTTGATTTTGGAAAAACTGTGATACACGTATCTCATAACTATAATTGAAGAGTATGTGTACCAATTTTTGTGTCAATCGACCTACAGAATAAAAAGTTTCACAGAAAATTCAACCCCCCATTTCACCCTCTTAGGGGTGGAATTCCCAAAAATCCTTTCTTAGTGGATACTTACTCTTCACAAAGAACACACCCTCCAAGTTTCATGTCTCTAGGACCAGCGGCTTGGGCTGTGTGTTGATATATCAACAGTCAGTCAGTTAGTCAGTCAGTCAGTTTCTCCTTTTATACATATAGATAGATTGTCATGAATCAAATTTACATTTAACGGATTATGCAGTCTTTGTCCAAAGTGCATTATATTTGTTTTTGATAAATTTATTTTTAAATTATTATTATTGAGCCAAGATATTATAGATGTCAGTGAATTATTAATGTCAAATTTATAATGATTAATGTCCTTACATGCAATTGTAACTGTACTGTCATCAGCAAATAATGTCATAGGTTGAGTCGTTGCTTTTGGCAAGTCGTTGATATACAATTGTAAACAACGGCGGCCCTAGCACACTACCTTGAGGAACACCTTATGTGACATATTTCCTTACTGAGCTGAATGTTTCTTCTTTTTTTGTTTTGGGATTCACTCTAGTTATTATTGTTATCTGTTGTCGATTTGTTAAGTAGGATTGAATTAAATCTAAAACCTTACCTCTTATGCCGTATGCGTCAAGTTTACTGATTAGTATATTATGATCTACATAATCAAATGCCTGTGACATGTCGCAATTCATAAATGGCCATATTTGTGGTTTTATTTTGTCGAAAGCCCTTTTGTTCATTGCACAAAATTTTTTTTTTTTTCAAGATACGAATTAAGCTCACCATAAAGACATTTTTCGAAAAATTTTGAAAATATTGATGAACTAGCTTTTGCCCGCGGCTTCGCCCGCGTGGATGTCGGAAATTAATGCAAGAGGACGTACTACCGCGATAAGAATGTGTTATTCCAGGTTATATAGGTAATATAGACTCTGTGTGCTATTTTCGATCCAGATCCATTCAGCCATTTTTGCGTGATTGAGAAACAAACACCCAATCATACATATTTTCACATTTATAATATTATTAGTAGTAGGATTATAACTCATATTACTTAGGATTCATAGTTTATGAGAACATCATGTGTGTTGGTGTTTTTAAAATAAAAGTAATAGTATTCAGAGTAAGAAGACTGTGACATAGGGCTTGGTTTAGTTGAATATAAGTCTTCCTGGTTTTTCTTAACGCTCCTATTTTACCTATACAGACACTCAATCATTTACCAGACACCGAACATAATTATAGGAATAGTACTTTTGCCAGTGGCTTGGCCCGTATAGCTGTCGGAAAATATCACCCGGGAACCTACTACCGGGATAAAGTAGGTATCCTATCTGTTACGTATCCATGATATAATACCTATATCTTTGTGCCAAATTCGATCTAAATCCGTTTAGCCGTCTTTGCATCATTGAGAAACAAACATCCAAAAATCTAAACATCTAAGCCATTTCGCGGTCTCTTACTTGGAATAATACTATTAGGTTTATTTTGAGTATAATGAACACATATGATATTCGCAATTACTATGAAGCCAAAGTAATATGAATTACAATCCTACTTATCCTGTACTACCCGGCCCCTGCCAACGCGCTCTGCGCCCACTTTTTAAATCTCTAATATCTTCTAAGATATTCATTTAAATTACATGCTGTAAAGGGCCATATTGATCTATATTAAATGCACAATGTATTTAAGGTACTTAATTGGATAAGGATTAATGCTGTATTGCTTAAAATCGCTTCATAAATAAGCCCTTATTTCTCGTAAAAAGTAAAAGATAAAAAATGGTTATTGTGGGTTATCCCTAAGAGATAGACATATACCATTGAGGACATTTTTGTAGGCCTTTTTAAGGTGTACAATACTGTAGTACATTATTTTGATCTATTTATTTTGTAGGATTCAGCCAGGGTTTTTCGAATTTTGAGACGTATGTCAGCGTAGTTTTCGAAGATAGTTATTTTTTTTCTAAAATAAAAGAATCTTTCTAAAATAAAAATAGCCTAAGTTACTCCTTGTTACATCAGCTATCTGCCAGTGAAAGTCCCGTCAAAATCGGTCCAGCCATTTCAGAGATTAGCGGGAACGAACAGACAGACAGACAGACAGACAAAAATTGTAAAAAATGTTGTTTTGGTATATGTATCGTGTATACATCCATATACACTTAGTAAAAAGTGGTTATCTTAATATTAAAAACAGACACTCCAATTTTATTTATTTGTATAGATTAAAAATTATAAATCGCTTCGAGTCGAATCCGCTGTGAAAAAATCTCAGAATTTATACAACCGTCAACGACGTCTGCCCTCACGCGTCTGCCCGCGTTCGGGTCGCTTACTCGGCCATGGCGCGTCATTGCCTGGCCCGCCCCTCCACCCTCGTTCTGCTGGCCGCGCCGTCGACTCATCGCAGGTCATTCTTATCGTTATAACTTTTAAACTATTAGTCCAAATTACTTAGTGTAAAAGACAAACTTCATCTACATTAAATACCGAAAGTGATGAAGGTATTTAATTTGATAAGAATTAACTAAATACTCTAAAATATGCAATGTAAAAAAAGTATTCAATTTAAATGTTTTTATAGCTCACTATTTTGGTTATAATGGCTTCCACATAAAAGGTAGATATATGCTGTCGCGGACTTTTATTTAGAACTCTTTAAGATAAACAATCCCACAATACATTATCTTCATGTAATTCTAACGGTTTGGGCAGCGCACGCAAAGATAGATCTCAGAGGGCAGGATTTTTTCCGACTTACTTGATACTTATCGTTATATTATGGCCAAATCACATAAAATCTTTATAAATTGTAGCCTATGTGTTATTCTGATGTATAAGCTACATTACTGTAAAGTTTCATCAAAATCCGTTCAGTAGTTTTTGCGTGAAAGAGTAACAAACATCCATCCATCCATCCTCACAAACTTTCGCGTTTATAATATTAGTAGGAAGTGCAATAGGTCTATAATTTACCATTAATTGTTTACTTTCTTTTTTGAATAAGGGTTTTATAACTGATATCTTAAGATCTCGCACAATGATTGTTGATATAGCAGTCCCGCATGACGAGAACCTCGTGAAAGCTGAAAAAGATAAGCAGATGAAGTATCTTGACTTGGCTCGCGAGGTTGTCGACATGTGGGATGTGGATACGGCAGTCATTGTGCCGATAGTCGTTACGGCCAATGGCATAATAGCCAAGAGCCTCGATCAACATCTCAGGAGGCTCTCGTTAGGCAGCTGGATCAAGGGCCTGATCCAGAAAGCAGTAATTCTGGTCACGGCGCGTATTATTAGGAGGTTCCTCTCTCAGCAGCCCTGACCACCGGTAGCTTGGACCCTGTTCCCGATACCGGTGGGCTACTATTTTTTATATTTTTAAATATTTTCTTATATCTTTTTTTATATTTTAATATTTAAAAATGTAATTAATATGTACCTATTTAAATAAAATAAAGGATATAATAATATCGTGAAAGACGGTACGGTGGACATCTGTCGGGCATGCCACCGGCCGGGAGAATCAATTAGACACATTATTTCTGGGTGTTCTCGTCTAGCTAACGAGGAGTACTTGCATAGACACAATCTTGTAGCCAGGATTATCCACCAGCAACTTGCTCTGAAATACAGCCTTGTGGAATCAGAGGTGCCGTACTACAGGTATGTGCCCGACCCAGTTCTTGAAAATGGCCATATCACATTGTACTGGGATCAATCCATCATCACTGACAGGACTGTTGTTGCCAATAAGCCTGATATAGTGGTGGTGGATCGACTAGAACGGCGCACAATGATTGTTGACATTACGGTCCCGCATGACGAGAACCTTGTGAAAGCTGAGAAAGATAAACAGATCAAGTATCTTGACTTGGCTCGCGAGGTTGTCGACATGTGGGATGTGGACTCAGCAATCATTGTGCCGATAGTCATTACAGCCAATGGTTTGATAGCCAAGAGCCTCGACCAACACCTGAAGAGGCTCTCGTTGAACGGTTGGATCAAGGGCTTGATTCAGAAAGCGGTACTTCTGGACACGGCTCGTATTGTCAGGAGGTTCCTTTCTCTGGAGCCCTGACCACCGGTAGCTTGGACCCTGTTCCCGATACCGGTGGGCTACTATTTTTTATATTTCTAAATGTTTTTTTTTTTTAACTAATATTTAAAAATATAATTTATAAGAATTTTCAAATGTAATAATAAAATAATAATAATAGTAATTTGGTCCTAATAGAGGTTTGCGAACTTTAAAGGTTTAAATTTCAACGCGTGTGAAAACGAGTGACAGAGAGATCCGAGGTAAGTATCCTGTGTAATAATAAAGGACCGAACATTGCAGTCGTCTCTGATGGGGCCTTGAATAAAAGAAAGTGCGCATGCTCGGCACGTAAACTATGGAAGGTAGGGGTACCCCTACTTTCCTCCATATTGTATACAGTACGCGTTATTTTGGAGTAGCTAATGACATAATATTGCATCGAAAACACGTGTTATTCTGTATCGTTGTGATGAAAAATGGCTAACTACGCAGAGGTGCCCAAGCCATTGACAGTGCTGCTAAAAAAGGTAAGTACGTGGAAGTGGGGTCCGGAGCAGCACGCAGCTTTCGAAAAGATCAAGCAACTGCTAGTGTCGGCACCAATCCTACGTCAGGCTGATGCGAAGTTACCCTTCGTCCTCAGAACCGATAGCAGTGAGTATGCTCTCGGGGCGGTTCTCCTCCAGGGGGAGGGGCCCGACGAGCGCCCAATAGAATATGCCAGCCGCCTCTTAACAACGGCTGAGAAAAACTACAGCACGACGGAGCGGGAAGCTCTGGCCGTCGTCTGGGCAGTCTCCAAGTTCAGGGGGTATATATATTAGATGGAGGGAGAGACGCGTGTGATAAAAGTGTTTTTTGTATGGCTTGAACGATTTTTTAATTGATTTCATGGATGAAACTTTTAAAAATTGTTCTTTAAAGCTAGCTTTTCGTAAAAAAAAAAACAATATTTAAATACCTATCATGAAACTGAACTCACTAAAGCAGCACTTGATTTTGTTGGTTTCCATACCACGTGTTATAAAAAAGTAACTGTTTTAGGAAATAAATACAATAAAGAATTCAATCTTTTTTTTTACATAGTATTCAGTAAGTATATACTTTATGATTCTTTCAATTATTATCCAATAGAATTCGAAATAGCACAATTTTAACGTTCGTTGAATTCGTTTATATCAAACAAATAATTTGAAAGTATTTTTTCTGAAGGACCTCTCGCCTGTTTTTCCTTGTTTTTCTGTTTCTACTTTCTTACGGTTTCTATTATTTTTATAAATTTTCCCGAATAAAATAAGACAAAAAAAAAAATATTGATATAAATAAAGCTTTCATAACAATGAAATTTCAAACATTAACATGAAATATAAAAAATTGCTTCTAGGAACATGTCAATACTTCAACAGCTGACAAAGGTACTGAATGCCTAGATTCTAGTGTTCATTCTAGCAAAGCATGGATATGGATGAAGAATATAATACTGATATCACATCTCACACTTCTATGGATTTGGATAAGGTAGGGAAATATTTTGGTATTTATTTAAATTGGGGCTAGAAAAATAAAATGTTTTTTAAAAATTAAAAAAATATCATCATCATTTCAGCCGTAAGAAGTCCACTGCTGGACATGAGCCTCCTCCATGCACCGCCAATTGGACCGGTACGTTTTTTGGGGGGGATTTGCTATAATCGCCACGCTTGGCAGGCGGCTTGGCGATCGCAGTTTGGTGGTAAAATGCATAGAGAACGCTGCTGCCCATTCCCTAGTAAGTCCTTTAGTCGCCTTTTACGACACCCACGGGAAGAAATGGGGTGGTGTTATTCTTTACGTCCGGCACCACACGGTACTTTTTTTATTTTTTATTTTTTTTTAATTAAAAATTAAAAAAATATATAATTACATAATTCATGAACATGTTTTTATTTAAGATGGTAAAAATTAAAGAAATATTTAATGAATTCTTGATCAATTTATTATTTACGCCGAAAACCATTTTTTTTTTCAGTGAATTTCTATTTATGAAATGAATTTTATTGTTTCAGGGAGCGTCAACATCAACAACATCGTCGTCCAATATAATACATGCTTATTTTGCAATTGCGCAAGAAAAAATTGCGGGAAGAAAAAATAAATCTCACATTTCCTCAGAGTGACCAAGTTACTCAAAAAATAGTACAAATTGCTAGAAAGTAAACCGACTTCCTTAAAAAAAACACTACAAAGTCAAAAATAACTTCAATTTCGGAATTCGGTGTCTTAGAATCTGTATTTAAGGATTTTTTGCTACCGACTTCCGAAATTAAAGTTATTTTTGAGTTTGTAGTGTTTTTTAAAGGAAGTCGGTTGTTATTTTTTTGTATAAAGTCTTAACTTTCTAGTTATGGTAGATACCCCGCACTAATCTAATTGCGTTATTCGTTCATTTGTCGCGCAAATTTAAGACTTATATAGTTTTCACATGGATCCCAGTGTCCGAATGGAACCAAATTAAAATGGGACCATTCGGGAAGCACCAGCTTTCTGCGCTTATGCTGATATAATTTTTATTCTATTATCATAACAAGTGAAAGTAATTGGCTGGACCTGTTTATACCTGGCAGCCTAGTAGTTTGTCCAGGTAAATTATAGACAACCCTACGTTTGCACATTCTACATGTTTTATACTTTAAGTCCAGTATAAAATTTTCTTGTTATCTTGATGTTGCAACATTAAATCATTTTTTTTTAAATAATTAAAAATATTTTGTCCAGGTTTTTTTATGTCAACTTAATTTTTTATAAAATAAGTTTTATTCTATTATCAGCTCGGTGAAGGTCGATTTAGGTTCGGATCTTAGACTAAGTTGTTCTCCGTTCGCAAGCCCCGCTCTCCTCGTAAAGAAGCGGGATGATTCCGACCGTATGTGTATCGATTACCGTGAACTCAACAGTAATACAGTCCCTGACCGGTATCCACTCCCCTTATTTCTGACCAGATAGCGCAAGTCACTTTTCTCAATTAGATTGCGCTAGTGGATTCTATTTGATTCCTGTAAACGTAGAGCCGATTGAGAGTACAGCATTCATAACACCTGAAGGCCAATATGAATTTATGACAATGCCATTTGGCCTAAAAAATGCTATCTCTGTTTTCAAAGAACCATCCTGATTGCTTTAGGTGACCTTACTCATGACTACGTGATCGTATATGTAGATGACGTTCTTATCGTTTCACCCGATGTAAAAACAGGTGTAGATAGACTAACTGTAGTTTTGGAAGTTCTGACCAGAGCTGGTTTCTCTTTAAACCTCAAGAAGTGCTCCTTCCTCAAGACGAGGGTAGAGTTCTTGGGTTTTGAGGTAGAGGCTGGCCAGATAAGACCCAATCAGTGAAAGGTAGAGGCACTAACTGCTCTTCCACCTCCACAGACCGTTACACAGTTAAGGCAATTTATTGGACTCTCTTCATACTTTAGGCAATTTGTGCAAGGTTTCTCTACAATGTTGGCTCCTTTGTGTCGATTGAATTTTCCTTAAAGGTGATTTGACTTAGAAGCCCGAGTATGAAGGGATACGCCAAAGGGTCATATCTATTTTGATCAATTACCCTGTTTTAGTGATTTTTGACTTTCAATACCCAATAGAGCTACACACGGACGCTAGTAGGTTAGGCTATGGAGGGATCTTATTTCAAGTCGTAGATGGCCGGCGCCATGTCATAGCTTACTTTAGCAAGCGAACGTCCCCAGCAGAAAGTAAATATCACTCTTATGAGCTGGAGACACTTGCAGTTGTAAACTCTATCAAGCATTTAAGACAATACCTGCGCGGTAGGAAGTTTACTGTCGTTACGTATTGTAACTCACTGAAATTATCGCAAACTAAACACAACTTGACTCCTCGAGCGCATAGATGGTGGGCTTTTCTACAGTCGTTTGATTTTAATGTGGTGTACAGAGAGGGTAAGCGGATGTCTCATGTGGATTTCTTTTCCCGAAACCCACTAACGTTAAACCCTAAGAAATTAATTTCCCCCCATGTAGAGCAAATGCGCGTAAACGTCACAGAACTCTCGACCAACTGGCTCCAAGCTGAGGAACAACACGATGAAGAAATTTCTAAAATAATCAGTTCCTTAGAAAATAGTAACATGGATGAGCAAGTAGCTAAGACCTATGTGCTGCGTTCTGGTATTCTTTATCGTAAGATTCAGCGCAGCGGCAGGTTAAATTGTTTGCCCTATTTACCCCACCTTTTAAGATGGTGTGTTATCAATAACTTTCATGACTCTCTGGTTCATCTTGTTGCCGATAAGACGCGTGAAAAACTCTTTGACTTTTATTTATTGGTTCCCGGGAATGTCTCGATATGTTAAAACGTTTTTAGACAATTGTGTGACATGCAAAGTCGCGAAATCTCACTCAGGGAAAGTCCAAGCCAAGTTCCACCCTATACCGAAAGTGACTACTCCATGGCACACAGTTCATATTGACGCGACCGGTAAACTAAGCGGGAAAAATGATAATAAGAAGTATATTTTTGTTTTGATAGACGCTTTTACTAAATTTGTCCTGTTATTCCATACTAACATCATTGACTCTAAGAACAGCATTCGGGCAGTCAATCAGAGTGTAGCGCTTTTCGGAGCTCCAACTCGTATTATAGCTGACCAAGGCAGATGTTTTGCGAGTAAGGAATTTCGCGACTTTTGTGACAATAAAAACTTTAATTTGCACTTAATAGCGACCGGTTCAGCTCGTGCGAATGGGCAAGTAGAGCGTGTAATGAGTATCTTAAAAAGGATGTTAATTGCTGTAGAGATTAGCGGCAAAAATCATGGCAAGACGCAATAGGAGAAGTACAGCTAGCGATAAATTGTACCATAAACCGCGTCACAAAAGCTTCACCTCTAGAGCTTTTAATTGGCAAAGTTGCGAGATCGTTATCATTGATGTGTAGTGATGTAGATACCGAAGTCAAAATTGATGAAGTCCGCGAGATTGCGTCAAAGAATATTAAACGTAGTGCGGAATATGACAAAGCTCGATTCGATAGGACAAAGGCAGCTGTAACAAAGTTTTCGGTTGGCGATTTCGTGCTGTTAGAAAACGAAGAGCAAATCAAACTAAGTTAGATTGGAAGTTCAGAGGTCCGTTTCAAGTAGTAGAAGTTTTAGATGGTGTTCTCTATACGTTAAAAGCTTTAAATTATAACCGTCCTTACAAATACGCTCACGATAGGTTAAGAAAGATGCCAGTAAGTCATGTACGAGTCGGAGTTGATAGTGGTCAATGGTGATGGGCAAGTTTAAGTCATGGGAAGCACGCGAGTAGGGTTCTTTATCGGCCGTCGTAAAGTCGACCGTACCAGTAGCCATTACGTAGTCGTAGCCTGGTAGAAATCGGTGTCTCTTGGGGCAACTCAAGTAGTCCGTGGGTGCGCGATGCGCGTTTAGCTCTGGCGGAAGTCGTGTTCTGCAGTGACCGTAGTGGGTAGTCAGTGAGTGATGCCCACGGCGATCCACTTGAGTGGTGGATGCACGTGTGAGTGAGCAACTGTGATTGGTATTCGGCTATGGGTGCTGTGGCGTAAGAGTGATTTACTCGTGTGTGACTTTCTCGGCGTCTATCTATGGCTCTTAATAAAGATGTTGATTGGATAACGATGGTACACGGCTCTGGTAGATCATTTCTGCTCTAATAAATCAAATATTGTTTAGTTAATTTAGAAGTACTGTTTTGTTTAAGCAATAAAATTATTGAGGATTAAAGTTTTCTAATTTCAATAATTGGATGCAATTATGGTCAGAAGTGGCCGAGTCCGACATGCACTGTTGTTGATTTTTGGTTGCAGCACGAGGACGTGTGCATGCAGGATGGCCGTGTTGGAAACGTTAGTCACTCGACCAGAGTTAAGTTCAGTCTCTCGGTAGCGGTCAAGCAGTGGACAAGTTTAGAAACTGTCGCGCGTTCCGTATAGTTGTTAAGTGTACCTACAGTGTATTAATAGTTAGTGCAATTACATTGTCCGTTTAAATTATAATTTGATTTGAAGTATAACGGTTTTTCTATTGCGTTCCAACCAACAGTTCCCATAGTACGCCCACAGTAAATCAAAAATATGGCTGATGAGAGTGAGATAGGCATACCTTCTCTTACACATATATAATTACAGTGTTCATTTATGTAAACCACGAAGGTTTACACAAATGAGCTCTGTAAACTTGATCTAACAAACTACAAAATCATTGCTACGTTGACGACACTGTTGTACTGGTTCGTAGCAGTAACTGGAACGAAGCTCGGCTTCAGGCAGAGTCAGCCTTGCGAGTTGCTATGAGATGGCTCACACGGAATTTGCTCAACTCGAATAAAACCTAAATTTATCACTTTTAGTCCGAGGAAAGCGTAACAGCCAGCCCCACCCTTCCGTCTGACAGCTCATGCGTGCCATAGAATGAGTACTGCCACCTGTAGCTGTCCTAAAGATATGCGCACAGACTTAATAAAATATATTGGAGTCTGGGTCGACAGCACGTTATTTATTTATTATTTATTTATTTTACACTTTAAGCACATACACGTACAGAGGCGGACTTAATGCCATAGGCATTTTCTACCAGTCAACCTTTGGGTGATGCAGAGACAAACAGTGGTAGGTGCAATGAAATTGAAGATATTCAAATATAAACGTATACCTATTTAAATCATAAACATAATACATATACCTAACTATATATAAATATAAAAATACATACATACATAAACATAAATAATCAAATTTACTAAAAACAAATGAGACAAACAATGACGAAACATTACCGTTGTGATGATACTGCCAACTTCTTGCGAATGTGCTCGCGAACTTTAACTTTGAAGGTCAATCGGTTGGTTACCATCCTCATGGAGTGGGCAAATTAATTAACTGATCTCTAGACTAAGATTTTTTTTTAAATCTCTGGACCTCCGCCAACTTCTATACCCTGAGAACTATGGTCTTCGATCTTGCTCACTCTGTTTTAGCATACTGTATTTCAGCTTGAGGTGGTGCTGGTAAATGTATTCTGCCGCATTTAGAGAGGGCGCAGAGGGCTGTCCTAAAAATGCCTCCAAACCCTATCTCTTCCCTAGCAACGAACTGTGTACGCTATGGAAGCTACAGTAAGACCCTTTTGTATGCTAAGAATTGTGTTGTGGAAACATGCAAACTTTGTCTTTTGACTGCGAATTTGGAAGACACAAACGTAGAACTGACAGTTTGCCCGATATCAGGTGTTATTTTGGAATTTGTCCGCGCGCATTATTTTTTGCAGTCCTAATTATATGATAGAATCAATAAAATGCTTACTATTTACCCATGTTCAGGGATGGCATACGAAGAATTGGAGAATTTAATCAAACCATAATAATCTTTATTCCGTAGACATGCACACCAAATGGGTTCCCTCAATCTGGCAGAAACTTGATGTTCTGAATTTTATTTGGCATATCACATTTGGCATAAAATTCTTTAAACGAATATTTGTAAGGCATAAAAAATGTTTAGAATAATCATTGTTTGGCCGAATGTTTATATGTCCGACTTTACGCTGGCATAATTGTAAGATGGCAGAAATTTATTGGCAGACTTAAAATTCCGCATAATTTCGTTTAGCGTAACATTTATTTAGAGCGACCATTATTTGGGGTCTACTCGTTATTGACAGAAACGAATCGCTGCAGATCCAACTCCACGTAGTCTTGTCTACCCTACCCCTGGAGTGTAAATTAAGCCCGCGTAGGCGCGGAGGGGCGAGGCGGCCCGCAAGCTGAGGAGTGGTGGTGAGCGTGAAACCATCTGCGACGATGAGCTCGCGTGGGTCCGCCGGAGCAACGCAGCAAAGCCGTGACAGAAAGCATGCATGCTGCATCTTGCATACTTGCTTGCATGCTGCATGCTTGCTTGCATGCTGCATACTTGCTTGGATGCTGCATGCTTGCTTGCATGCTTGCTTGCATGCTGCATGCTTACTTTATGCTTGTCTGCATGCAGCGTGCTAACTATGATTTTTCTGTAATGTAATAGATGTGTGTTTCAAGATGGAGTATCTTTCTTCTCCTAAAATTATTTGTCCAAAAATCGTTATCCATAACACGTTAGCTATAACGTCAGTAACATTAACATCAAAAAATCTAAATTTTGTTATAAATAATTATCTTTACTTCTAAAACTATTCTGTCATAATGTCAAATACTATAATCATTATTAAATCTCCTAATTTTGCATGTTATAAAGTCATATGTCCTAAGTATTGTATTATATGAACTGTATTATTCCGAATGTTCATCTATTACATACAAATAAATAAAATTGGAGTGTCTGTTTTTAATATTAAGATAACCACTTTTTATTAAGTGTATATGGATGTATATACGGTACATATACCAAAACAACATTTTTTACAATTTTTGTCTGTCTGTTTGTTCCGGCTAATCTCTGAAATGGCTGGACCGATTTTGACGGAACTTTCACTGGCAGATAGCTGATGTAACAAGGAGTAACTTAGGCTAGTTTTATTTTAGAAAAAATAAATAATAGTTTAAAAAAATAACTAAAAACACGCTGAATTTTGAGACGTATGTCAGCGTAGTTTTCAAAGACAGTTTTTATGAAAAACTTTTTGTTAAATACCACGCGGACGAAGTCGCGGGTAACAGCTATTACCTATAATATAACCTGAATTAACACATCTTACCGCGGTATTACGTCCTCCTGCGTTAATTTCCGACATCCACGCGGGTGAAGCCGCGGGCAAAAGCTAGTTTAAAATAAAATTGTTAGTAATTAGGTTTTAGTGTCAGAAACGGATTGCTGTAAATCCGACTCCACGTAGTCTTGTCTGCCCTACCCCTAGAGTGTAATTTAGAATCGCGTAGGCGCGTAGGGTCGAGTGGGCCCGCGATCTGAGGAGACCTGCTCCTCAGCTCGCGGGCCGGTTGTAATGCTCGCCGCGGCAGCTGAACAAAGCGAAGCTGCGGTGGTGATCGTGACAGAAACCATGCCTGCTGCATGGTGCATGCTCGTTTGCATGCTTGTTTGCATGCTTGATAGCATGCTGCTTGCCTGCTTGCAAGCATGGTCGCTACATGATGCATGCTTGTGATATATCCATGTAATTATTATGTGCCTAATATTTAATTATTGAATTTACTAAGTGATTTTTATAACAAACTAGCTGACCCGACAGACGTTGTTCTGTCTCTTTGATGATATTTGAGCACGCATTCTGTCAATTCTATGTCAAATGTCATAATGTTACATTAAAAAAGTTTACATTGTCCTATTATATGGTTAAGTAATTTAAATAAGAGTTCTTAAATTTTCTCATTTTCCGCGCAATTTTTTAATTTTTTTCTTTCATAAGAACCTTCTGACAATCACAAACACAACAAAGAAAAAAAAAGTGAAATCGGTCCAGCCGTTCAAGCGTGATGGCGTGACCAAGGGAAATAGGGATTCATTTTTATATATATAACAAATTTATTTTTCTATAAGTTAAACAGTGATCTGACTCAACTGTCAGTTTTGAATCATACTTGTTTGTTAACGGGTATAAAAGAGCTGAGCCACAGTGGAACAGGCAGTTGCTTGGCAGATATTCAGTTGGTTAGTTCTAGTGCTGTTATTGTGTGGAAGGGATCGATCAGAGGTCACGTAAGTTAAGTAATTGATATTACATCCTAATTATTGCCTATTATGACAATATTGTTGTTGTACTGTTTACATTATTGCCAATATTACTAATGTTTTAAATCATATAAATGGAATATTCATATTCTTTTCCTAGATATTGTTATTATTGTGATTGTGTTGATATTATTCTGAGTTTTCTTGGACAATAGTCCAAGAGATAGAATTAATGTATTTAAAATAATGATAATGTATGGCAATGTAAGAAATGTGTTGATATAATACTTCAGTACTGTTTCCATGGAGTTTCTTCTCCTTCTTCTCCATGAAGACATAGTTTTGGAACGGACGACTAGCTTTCTGATTAATTGGTGACAAGCCTAATCTATACTAATATTATAAAGCTGAAGAGTTTGTTTGTTTGTATGTTTGTTTGATTGAACGCGCTAATCTCAGGAACTACTGGTCCGAATTGAAAATTTTATTTTTTGTTTTGGATAGCCTATTTATCGAGAAAGGCTATAAGCTACATAACATTATGCTACAACTAGGAGGAGCGGAGAAGTAATGAAAAATGTTGCAAAAACGGGAAAAATCGCACGGGTAGGCGATTCGACGCGACGGGAAAGGTCGGGGGACAAGAAATTTAACGCGGACGAAGTCGCGGGCAGAAGCTAGTTGAAATATATGTTTAGTCTTGTCTTTCTGTGCTTTACTTATTGAAACCCTTTCCTATACACAGTAAATAAGCCGTTACCATTCTGACATTTAAAGCTTGATAATTGGTATATATTTACACTTACAGTTATAGTTATATACTACTTTACTGCTTGCTGCATGCATGCGTGCATGCTCGATTACATGCTGCTTGCATGCATGCATGTTGCATGCTTGATTGCATGCATGCCGCATGCACGGTGTATGTTTGTTTGCATGCTTCTTAGAGGGAAATAAAACCACAAGTTCACAATGAATTGTTTTATTTACTGATATGATAAATACAGGCAGCGCTATATGGGCCAGGCCTTGACAAAAATCAGTTGGATTTGGTAAAATAATGTAGTTCTTAATGAACTTTGTACTACTTTGTTTTAAAAATATAATTAGGATAAATAAACATTAAATAAATTAAATTTAGGATTTATAACTTTTATTGAAAACAGTTTTAAGTCTTTTGTATAGTATTGATTGTAATATTTATGACAAACGGATTTAGGGCATTTTGTATTTAGGGATTTCAATTTTAGGGCATGTGATATTATGTGACATTTAGTTCGGGCAAGTTATCATTTGAACAAATGATGATTAGGGCAAAAAAATTATATATCTTTAGATTATGGTTAAAAAAATCGGCCAAGTGCGAGTTGGACTCGCGTACCGATGGTTCTGCACAAACCTGAAGGTATTCACGGTTTATGCATAAGGTTTATGTTTATGAAATTAAATGACACCGTCGTCGGAGACCGTCGTCTACCGTCGTCGCGGCAAGTACGTGCTCCGTGTTATTAAATGTTTAAAAATTCTAAAACCACATAAACTGTCATAAAATTAATACGATAGCAAACAAAACTGTGATGTGTATATGTGAAAGTGTTATAAAACATAAATACTAAAGTGAACCTCAATATTAAGTCTATATTTATCTCCCATAAACTCAGTTCTACAAACTTATCAAGTGTCACAAACTATTAAATCAGTGTTCAATGTGCAATATAACACAATAAAAACTCAATATAAATATTCTAATAGTGATAAAAAGAAACAAAACGTAAAACATAGTGTACAAATCAAACAAAGAAAATGCACTTTGGACTTAAATAGAACATTTGAATTCAAAACTGGTTTAACGATTTGTTTTGATAACGCTTAGTAGGCATAGCGTAATTTGAAAACACAAGTATCATCGTTCAAATGGCGTAATGCGCTGGGTGTTGACCGGAGCAACCGCTCGAATCAAACAGTTCCAGGCTCGATCCCCGCTAGCCGAGATCTCTTTTTGTGATTTGTATTAACATAAAAACTCATAATAATGGATTCCGATTACGTTACATACCGTAAAACTAACAAAACTGTTTCTTTAAATAATTCTTCAAGCTCAATGTTTGATACTACTGGAATGAGTTTACCTGAGAATACTATGAATGAAAATGAGAATCACATCAAACAAATAAATCAGTTAAAAATGGATTTAGCATCCGTACACCAAGAAGTAGAAAATTTGCTCGAGGAAAATCAACAATTAAAATCAGAATTAGAACACAACAAAACAGTCATAGAAAACTACAAAAAAGTGAGGTTTACCCCAACGCCATCATCCGTGCGTTTGAGCAGCAAAAAAAAAACGACAGAAACGGAAACCTGAACAGAAACTAAGTTCAGTTATGAAGCAGATGAGAACGAGTTCTCCTACCGATAGTGATGCTGAAAAAAATGCTGAAAAAAATATTTGGATTTGAAAATAAGATCAAGAAGAGTAGTGTCATTAAAACAAAAACAATAAAAAATAAAGTATGTCTGATAAGTACCAATAACAAAAACAGGATTTTATCGATTGCTGACACGACAATCAAGGGCAATTTTGAATTATGCCATTACATATCACCCCTTGCAGGTAACAAACAATTATTTACAGGAATAAACGAAAAATTATCCACTTTCACAAAACAAGACTATTGTATCATACTTATAGGTGAAGAAGACTTTGCAGTGACGAAGAATTACTTTGACCAGATTATTTTCATTCGTGAAACACTGCAAAATATAACACACACAAATGTAATCATCTGTTTACCTACCTATATATGTAAAGATCGCGTAGTCATGCATAACTGGAGGGTTGAAAATTTCAACAACCTTTTGTACTTGGACATAATAACACACGAGCATGCATATATTTTAGATTCCAATAAAAATATTTACAATGACTATTCACTGTATAATACAAACACAGGCATAATTAATGACAAAGGCATTCGCGCCATCTTCAGAGACCTAAACGACTATATTCAGGAGTTGCAAGAATACAACAACCACGAATTACAGACTAACATAGAAGAAGCAAGTTTTTTTCTTAACTAATGAGAAATTAATAATATTACATCAGAATATTGCAGGATTGATCAACAAATCAGATATGCTTACAATTTGTTTTCTCTATCTATAAAGATTGAGAATTAAAAGTTGATATATTGTGCATAACGGAACATTTTATGTCAGATGGCGATGAAACCCATCTACTGATCCCAAACTACAGTTTAGCTTCATGTTTTAGCAGAACTAACAGTAAAAGAGGGGGTTCATGTATTTTAGTCAGACATGGACATTTTTGGAAAGAAGTGCCTGAGGTTACGAAATTATCAATAGCTCATATATTTGAATGTTGTGGAATAGAATTAACAAAGTATAACATCCTAATTGTGTGTATTTATCGTGTTCCAAAAGCTACAAACTTGGAGTGATTTTTTTAAAAGATTAGAACAATTGTTCACAATTATAAGTAAAAAAAAAATATAGCAACATTATATTGGCTGGTGACTTCAATATTGACATAATGAAAAAAAATAATATATGCCTTGATTTTACTTGTTTGTTATTAAATTACAATCTGAAATTAGCCATTAGTGAACCTACTCGATTAAAAAGCCAGACTTGCATCGACAATTTAGCTCATAATTTTCAAAATCGATGTGGAACTGAAGTGACAGAATTTGCATTATCTGACCACACGGCGCAACTGTTAAAATGTCCCGTAAAAATACTCACACTAGTAAATACTGGAAAAAAACACATAGACATTACGCAAATGAAAATATATTGAAGTTCAGATCTTGTTTAGAGAGTCTGACATTTGCTGATATTTATAATACAGATGACCCTAACATCGCATATAATTCATTTATGGAGCAGTTTACATTATTTTATAATCTTTGCTTCCCATATAAACTTATTACAATTAACATAGGCAGAAAGGCTAAATGGATCTCACGTGGTCTTAAAATTTGTAGTAAGAAAAAGAGGCATCTCTTATGGAAGTATAGACTTAAGCCGTCTGAAACCAACAAATTACTCTTCATTAAATATAGTAAATTGTTTAAAAAAAATACACGACTTACCCAAAGATCTCAAAATAATTATAAAATCAAAATGTCTGACAGTAAAACTAAATCGACATGGCAAATAAGAAATAATAAAAAATTAAATGAACCTCAGGATTATTTACGTAAAATTAATGTTGAAAATAATATAATTACAAATCCAGAATCAATTGCGAATCAATTCAATAATTATTTCCTTGACAGAGTTGTCCCGATACTAGAGTCGGGAAAAAACGTCACATCAGGCATTTTGAACAGACAAAAATCAATGTTCATGGCCCTAAGTTTACCGTGCGATATATTAAACATTATAAAACAACTTAAAAATACTAACAGCGTGGGTTATGACGGTGTCTCTACCAAAATAAATCTGTCGGTGATATAATATGCAGCCATTTAAGTCACATCGTGAATCTGTGTATCAGTGCGGGTATCTTTCCTGATGGTATGAAAACATCAATAGTAAAACCACTATTTAAGAAAGGAAACAGAGACCTAATAGAAAATGATAGACCAATAGCGCTGATACTAATCATGTCGAAGATCTTTGAAAAATACATTTGCAAACAATTATATACGTATATGGAAAAAAAAATATTCTTTGTAGTGAGCAAAAAGGTTTCAGACAAAATAAGACAATAAATATGGCGGTCTATGATTTTCTTCAAACTGTAATGTTAAGGATAGATAAAAGGACTCCTATTTGCGCTGTGCTATGCGATATGACACAAGCATTCGACTACGTTGATCACAAGATTTTAATGAATAAACTTCACGCATATGGTGTGCGAGGCAATATTCTCAAATTAATTGAATCCTATATGTCCAATAGAAAGCAAATCACAGCAATCTCAAGAATGGATCGGAACAAAACAGTCAAGACGTATTTCTCTCAAGAACGTATAGTGAAATTTGGTGTACCCCAGGGAAGCGTTGTGGGACCATTATTATTTATGTAAATGACTTTCCGACATCCATTGAACATCCAATGACTCTTTTTGCAGACGATAGTACAGTCACAATAGCATGTCAGAAAACTGACAGCTATGAACTTGACATTAATAATGCTTTAGCTTCTATAATTTCTTGGTTAGACAATAATAATCTAAAAATTAATTTAAATAAAACACAAATCTTGCATTTTTGTCAAGGAATACCAGTAAAGAATGACATTAACTTAAACTATCACACCATATGCAGAGTTGAGACTGCAAAATTCCTTGGACTAACCATTGACAAAAAATTTGATTGGAAAGATCACATTGATGAAATTTGTAAAAAAATTAGTAGTTCATCCTACGCATTGCATAAACTTGCCCCAATTGTAAATACGGATACATTGCTTGCTGCCTATCACGGACTTGTTGCGTCGATCCTTAGATACGGTATTATTTTCTGGGGAAACTCTACACAAAAAGATCTTATTTTTAAAATGCAAAAACGATGCATAAGAGCTATGTTTGGCCTTGGGATTACGGACAGTTGCAAACCATATTTTATTAAAAATCAAATTCTCTCACTTCCTTCCTTGTATATATTAGAAACAGTATTATTTGTTAAAAAGAATCCGCAACTGTTTCCAAAGTTTTCAGATAGTACTGAAAGAAGTTAACGTGATGATGGAAGACTTCGTATATATAATGCTAAAACGGCTCTCATGCGTAAAAGTGTATTTTGTATGGCTCCTAGATTATACAACAAGTTACCAAAGGCATACAAAGATTTAAATATAAATAGTTTTAGTAAAAATATGAAGAAACTTTTAATAAATAAGTGCTACTATAGTGTTGCTGACTATTTGAATGATGTATTTTAGACATTTTTAGTATTTTTATTTTTTTGTTTAATTTAATGTGACTTTATTTTATTTTTAATTTTATTGTAAAATTCTTTTAATAACATTATTATTGTATTTGTACGCCTTTCTAGGCAAAACATGTTGAAACTTTTTTCTTTGTAATCACACCTACTGATTTTAAACCTACACGTGTTTCTGACAAATAAATGCATCTTATCTTATCTTATCTAAATGTTTTTATTTTTTATTTTTATATTTGAGTTGATTGAATGAAAGGTAAATTGCAGTTTACGGATTAAGACGTATTAAAAAAATACTACTTACTAGATCTCGTTCAAACCAATTTTCGGTGGAAGTTTATAATGTACATCATATATTTTTTTTTAGTTTTATCATTCTCTTATTTTAGAAGTTACAGGGGGGGGGGGGGGACACATTGTACCACTTTGGAAGTGTCTCTCGCGCAAACTATGCAGTTTAGATTTTTTCTTTAATTAAAAACCTCAATATCATTTTTGAAGAGGTATTCCATGAAGCACACCCAAACGAAGCACACCCAGACGAAGCACACCTAAAGTATTCCACTAAGCACACCCGTAGGTGGGCTTCAAATAAAAATTTAAAATAATCAATTTCCTATTCCACGAAGCACACCTACGAATATCACTCGCATATTGAGGGGACTAAGAAATAAAAATGTCGACAGAAGAAAATATTTATTACTTAAAAGACTAACTTAAATTTCTAACATCATTCAGTTTCATTATAATAATGTGACACAATATTTGTCGTTTTTGTAATCTTACTATTTAAAATCACAGATTGTTTCATAACCGGTTGAGGTAAGAGCGCATCCATCTTTAAATTGTCGAACGCAACTGTCATAAAAAAACGATGACGCGCACCGCGCGCCATATGGCTGAGCGCACAAAACATTTTTTTGTTGCCTTAACGGTAACATGAGCCACCTTGAGTGATGTTATTGTTCAAGTATATGAATGGCTCTTTCAAGTCGTGATAAGTGTTTGTTGACATTTCGTTTCATTTTGTTTATATTGAGCTGTAAACATTCTTAAATCTTTACAAAAAAAAAAAAAAAAATATTATCATTTATTTTATAACCATTTTTCTATTATTTTCCTTTTTTGTGCTCTTAATAAAATCACAGATTGTTTCATAATTGCAATAAAAACTTGGACAAATATCAAAAACATTGTAAATATAGTTTTCCAAAGCGATCTATGTTGAAGTTTTTTTATAGCTACCATTAACTAATAATAAAAGTTCTCTAGTTTTATGTAAAATCACAGACTGTTTAAAATCACAAATCACAATCTTAAATAATCTTGAAGAAATGGACAATTTAGTATCTAAACTTATTAATTAAATAAATTATTATTAATCAGAATCTTAATTTCTCTAGACAATGGTGCCGATTCTGTTGTAAAAAAATCTCTAAACTAAACTAAAAATCACTAAAATTTGGTTTATTCCTGTCAAACGACGATTTCCTATTCTGAAATAGACTAAAGTGACCCAACTTAACTATATTTTAGTTTGACAGCACTAAGATTGCACTGAGTTATTAGTTTAGTGAAAATGACAATTTTGCTATTCTGAGTTTGCCGGTTTTCACCAAAAATTTAGAATATAATAATTTATTTTGACTAAATCTGACTATTTTTAATCGCGATTAAAAAGGTGTGGAATAAAACTAGTGGCATGAACAAAAATTCACACCAACGCCTCGCCTTCACGTGCAAAAACAGTGGTGTATTTTTTATTTTTTCTTTTGCTTATATCTCGAAAATGGCGTGTCCTATCGAAAAAATAATGAAATTTTCGACCCCCTTTATGAAACCCCGGAACATTTAAATCTCAACACGTGGGTATTTTTTTTTTTTTTGCAAACAAAAAGTGAAAAATTCCAAATAAAACACGTCCAGGCTGCCCCCTTGCGCGCGCTTTCGTCTCTAAAAAATTCATTGCGTAGCGCACACAAGTACCACGTTCCGAAACCAAAAAAAAAAAAAACATGTTGATTGTCAAATTCATTTTTAGTCGTGTCAAAATAATTTTTAAATTTAGAGATTTTTCCTTGCAGAATAGCGTTAAAATTCTCATAGCCAAAAGTAAGGAATTTTAGAGATAGTTTAGTTAGTTTAGTTCGGTGTACAACAGAATCGGCACCAATGTCCAACTGAAATTAAGCCATTTTATAATCTTTTATTGTGTTTTCGATTATATTATTTTTTATTTCAGCTTGTTTTTGATGATTTGAATAACCCATTTTTACTCTAATTTCGGCATAATTATTGCAATTTTTTTGGAAGCAATCTAAATGTTTTGCCAGATTTATGACTCTATTTTTACTGAAAATTTTATTTATTTCACAGTAATGAGACTGTATAAACACACAGCCCGACGTGACTCTTGCTACTTGAATGAGAGTAGTCATTCCCCGTAGATTTTGGGTCACTGAATTCAAATTCGGCCTCGGAATTGCTGCATCACATCACATTTTTTAGATATCCTATTATTATTATAATGAAACTATAATAATAATAATTTATTTCTTTCACAAAAGTACTTTTAAAACTTACATATAAATGCTATGAACAATACTTATGTACACAAAAAGTTTTAGCATCTGGAGCCGAACTAGGAGGAACCTGTATTTCGGCTTACAGCGCCAACTGAATGATGTTAGAAATTTAAGTTAGTCTTTTAAATAATAAATATTTTCTTCTATCGACATTTTTATTTCTTAGTCCCCGCACTATGCGAGTGATATTCGTAGGTGTGCTTCGTGGAATAGGAAATTAATTATTTTAAATTTTTATTTGAAGCGCACCTACGGGTGTGCTAAGTGGAATACTTTAGGTGTGCTTCGTCTGGGTGTGCTTCGTTTGGGTGTGCTTCATGGAATACCTCTTTTTGAAGACCTATCCATAGATACCCGACACGTATGGGTTTGATGAAAAAAAAAATTTTGGGTTTCAGTTTTAAGTATGGGAACCCCAAAATTTGTTTTTTTTTTCTATTTTTGTGTGAAAATCTTAATGCGGTTTACAGAATACATCTACTTACCAAGTTTCAACAGCAAAGCTCGTATAGTTTCGAAAAAAAATGGCTGTGACATACGGACGGACAGACATGACGAATCCATAAGGGTTCCGTTTTTTGCCATTTGGCAACGGAACCCTAAAAAGTTAGGTCACACAATAGAGAACCGTGTTTCAATTATTATGGATATAAAATGTATGCCAAAAGATGATTCTAACTGCGAACTTTCTGCGATATGATGGTTCTCCTTTTTCATTATTAAGGATATAAAATGTATGCTTAAGGATGATTCTGACTTATAAAATTATGCGTTGTGAATATATGATAAATGAGTGTATGCCAATCTGTTAAAGTATCAAAATAAATGAAATAAAAAAACATTCAATTGATTAATGCACAATCACACACCTTCCTCATCCCAAACCATTCCTCCAATTCCATTCATTCATCCATTTCCTTCCGGATTCAATCAATCACGGCACAACTCACTCAAGTACTCTAGGAGCAAATGGCGCATGCGATCCTCTGCCGGCTATAAAACATAAATCAACCATGTTCTAACAAAACCTACCTACAAAGACTTTCAACAATTCTGTGTCAGTGTTAAGTGCCAAATCAGGGACGTCCCTGGACTGTGTATTGGAGTGGCGCTACCGAAAAGCCGTCGACTGTGAAGACCAGTGAGTACCTTTCCTTCAATCCCAGTTTTCAAAGTGAGTGTGCATGACTAAAGGCTCGCCTATGGCCACAGTTCCATCGAATGGTTTTATTCATCATTGACCATAACACAAACGATTTTCTGCGTAATGAAGTTTATGCTATCCGCTGTTATGCAGAATCATACATATTATGGCAAAAAAAAAAACTGCCCTAAAGGGTGGACCCACACCAAATACACGTAGCGTAGTGTGCTCGTGGGTAGGTTCGACAAGCACACCCTACACTTACATCCCACAGACACGCACTGGACTCACATACAATACGCCCACAACTCAACATTAAGCACCTAAGCTATTTTAATTTTATTTTCTTAACTTTTTCATTTTTAACTATTTTAATTTGTAAATATTTGTTATTGCTCTTTTTAACCCTTAGTTTATTTTTATATCTGGTACCTGGAACGTCTCCCGCTTGGATGTGTGTGTTAATAGTTGTGACACAGTTTTATACCTAATGTAGCTATTTACATACGCAATAAATTTGTTAAATCTCTTTTTGTTCCAATAAAGATAATTACATTATATACGTATATAGCTATCCACTGCTGACGGACATAGGCCTCTCCATTTGCACGCCATTCAGATCGATTCTTGGCAACTCTCATCCAGCTGCTACCAGCCACCCTGCGGAGATCGTCGCTCCACCTAGCCTGGTGGCGTCCTACCTTACGTTGCCCGATTCATTGTTTCCACTCAAGAAGACGTCTACCCCAACGGTCATCGGTTCTACGGTCAATGTGGCCAACCCATTGCCACTTTAGCTTTCTAATTCTGTGAACTATTTCGACAACTTTGTTCTCTACCAGTGACGTTAATTTTATGGACCAGCCGTGCCGAACAGTTTTCGAATAACCTTATAAATAGTGGTATTTTAACGTGCTATCTCCATTAAATAACGTACAAAACAGTGCCGTGTAATCAGCTGCTCACGGTAAGGCTGGGCTTAGCGAGCAACTAAATATAAATGTAAAAGGTCATTCTGCGTTTACCTTTAGGTAAATTATGACTAGAAACTCACTTACTTCTCATGCTGCGGTAGGTTTAGTGTTATCGATCCTTTGCAGTCGCGCCCGTATTTTAAATAGCCACAGAC
This sequence comes from Aporophyla nigra, assembly GCA_947507805.1. Taxonomy (NCBI): domain Eukaryota; kingdom Metazoa; phylum Arthropoda; class Insecta; order Lepidoptera; family Noctuidae; genus Aporophyla; species Aporophyla nigra. Next base: position 345,908 of record OX382291.1, on the reverse strand, counting down.
TCCCAGTACAACATAGGTGCCGAGAATTATAATCATGCCAACGCTGAAAAGTCCACACCATCCCGTGAATTCTCTGGGTTTCTCCAAGTTGTACTCCAGCGCCAGGATCTGCGTACACGAGAGTCAAATCAGTTACATCACGCAGTCACTCACTCGCATTCACTCCTCACTACTCACTCACCACTCCTACTGCCTCCAGCGCAAACAGGGTGATCCCTATGAATACTGGAACCTCTGCGAGTCCCTTGATCATAAACTTTTCCTCATCAATGACTGCATCCTCTTCGATCAAATAAAAGAATGTGAGCAGCAATCCGATCATGACCAAGGCATTAGAAATCGTCGAGAAAGGCGTTAACAGTTTCAAATCCTTTATCAAGCTCATGAGGAGCGCGAGAGGGTAACAATAGCAAATTAGCACCCGCACTGATATGGAATCTTCTTCGGCGTAAAAATCAATTATCTGTCGATAAAAAGACATGGCGATTAGTAAAGTTGGTGTATATCGTTAATTAATAACGCTGACTGTATATTCAGGGTAAATATTGTTTATCAAATTGACATACTTCGCCTGCATGCAACAGTGATAGTACATGAATAAAAAACCGAGCAGAAAAAGCTTCAAACAAACGCCGTGCACGTGTGCACTACTACACGCGCAGCAATGTGTGCGTGATCTGCAACCGACGCGACAAGGCACGCAGGGCGAGCACCGGCGCGCCTGCTCGGGTACAAACTGGTTTGAATCAGCTCAGTAAGCGGCAAGGTTAAGGATCGGATGCACTGCGAGCGCGAGAGAAAATAAGGTATTGAAGCGCTACTAACACAGCGATAGACGCGACACGCACACATAGATGTTTACATAGTGGTTCAAGCGGCAGGAACTTTTAAGACAATATTAAAAATAGAAGTGGATACTATGTTGTTATTTTTATTGCATTTATACTTAGTAAGGAAGGATGGGAGAGGTGGTGGTTTATTGCAGTTTACAAAACTCTAGGCATCAATCAGCTGCTATTATGATTTTCAAAAACAAAGTCAATTAATACGTCTAGTTCATGATTATTATTTTTTCAGAGTGCAAGTGCCCCGTTTTGGTGCTTGAGACTGCGCATGCAATCTAACGAGCCCAAACACTACGAAGTTATGTTGTATAAGTACTTAAAGTAGTGTTGCAAAGGACTCGAGTCTTCGAGTCGTAATTTTAAAGACTTGACTCAATTTGCAAGACTCAGTGTACTCAAAGGGCTCGGAGTCTAGAGTCAAGCTGAACCCGAGTCATTCACGAGTCTAAAAAAGAGACTCGAGTTTTAAAAAGGACTCGACTCTTAAAAATGACTCGAATCTTAAAATGAACTCGAGTCTTGTAGCTCATCATTCGAAAAAACTCGAATAACTCGTCAGATTTTTTGTACACAAAGTTACATCATGACCACTAATTTGAATTCATTGCCTTTTTAACCGACGAAAAAAAACGGAGGAGGTTATCAATTCGACGCGTATATTTTTTTTAATTTTTTTTTTTGTTTTTTTTTTTTTTATGTATGACCACGCATAACTTTTTACATAGTAGTCCGATTGTAATAATTCTTTTTTTATTGGAAAGGGTATACTCCGAGGGTGGTCCCATATAAATTTGGAAAACAAAATCGAACCCTAAGGGTCAGAAAACAGGGGATGATTGATTGTTCACTCAGTGATTGTAATGTATTACCACGCATAACTTTATACAGAGTAGTCCAATTTTGATCATTCTTTTTTCATTGGATAGGGTATACCTTGCCAAGTATTATTAGTACATTAAAACCACAAAAAATTGTAAAATAAAAACTTTTTAACAAAAAATTAAACCGCCGAAAAAACTACGCGGTTTAATTTTTTGTTAAAAAGTTTTTTTTCGAGTCGTTTCGAATGATGAGGTACAAGTTTCATCTTCATGTTCCGAGTTTTTTTTTAAGACTCGGGTTCATTTTAAGACTCGAGTCCTTATTAAAACTCGAGCCCTTTTTAAGACTCGAGTCCTTTTTAAGACTTGATTCCTTTTTAAGACTAATGCTTATCTGTAGACTCCGAGCCTTTTGAGCACACTGAGTCTGGCATAATTGAGTCGAGTCTTTAAAATTAGGACTCAAAGACTCAAGTCCTTTGCAACTCTAACTTAAAGAGTTGTCTGGAGTGTACATAACGAGGCACTGAGGAAAAAAGAAAATTTTAGGCAAAATGTTTTTTTTTTCGAAAATATTTATTTTCTCGATTCTATCTTATATAACACCTAAAAATAAAACGAAAAACATCTTAGTGACTTTTGCCTCCGACCAACCGTTTGTCGTAACAACGATGTCGAAGGGATCCTTTTATAAAGGAGCAAGGGACTTTAAAAACAAAAGTTTTTTTTTGTTTCTCAAATCGTTGGTTTCGTAATTACCGTATAAAACATACAAGCATATGGTGAAAAGCATCTTAATTTTTGTCTCCGACCAACCGTTTGTCGTAAAACCGATGTCGAAGGGATCCTTTAATAAAGGCGCAAAGGACTTTAAAAAAAAAAGTTTTTTTTTGTTTCTCAAATCGTTGGTTTCATAATTACCGTATAAAACATACAAAAATATGGTGAAAAGCATCTTAATTTTTGTCTCCGACCAACCGTTTGTCGTAAAACCGATGTCGAAGGCGTAGGGATCGGTACAAAATGTAATATTCCTGTACTGGGAGAATTTAGGATGCAAGAGCGAGCGAAGCGAGCTCGGGACTTGGGGCACCCCTACTTGGACAGGTTAGCTTAGAAGGGGATGGCAGGGTCTGCAAGACCCCCTTCGTGGTTATTTTTTTAAACCATCCAGAAGTTGGAGACCCGCGAAGCGGGCCTCCGTCTACTTGACCTGTGAAATGACATGACCTTGACCTCAAATTTGACAGTGATTCTAAGGTACTTTGACCTTAAGGTAACTTTCCATGAATTTTGACCTATTACTGCTCTTGAGAATCACGAAAATTTACTTTCGGAATTTTGACCTTGGCCTCAAGGTCAATGACCATGAGGTCTCAGTGACCTTGGAAAGTCGCGGAACATGACTATCGAAATTTTGAGCTTGACTTAAAGGTCAATGACTATGAGGTCAAGGTCAGTGACCCTGGGAGAATAACGGATCTTGACTTAAAAATGACCTTGACCTCACGGTCAACGACACTAAGGTCAAGGTCAATGTCCTTGAGGTGTCCCATGGTGTTCCCCACCCTACTACTCCCACATCCCACCGGGTCCCAAAGGCTTGATTAGGCTTTTTTCGTAGTGCCCCGTTTCGTATCCACTGACCAAAGAGTTTCTATGGCCATCATCCGACTTCATCATCAGACCCTGGACACCATCTAGATCTGTAGTACTTGCAAGACAAATCTAACAAGCCCAAACCCGACGAGGTTATGTTGTATACTTAAAGAGTTTCTATGGCCACCTTCCGACTTCATCATCAGACCCTGGAAACCATCTAAATATGTATCCACTGACCAAAGAGTTTCTATGGCCATCATCCGACTTCATCATCAGACCCTGGACACCATCTAGATCTGTAGTAGTTGTCAAGACAAATCTAACGAGCCCAAACACGACGAGGTTATGTTGTATACTTAAAGAGTTCCTATGGCCACCGGTTGGCTTCATCATCAGACCCTGGACATTATTCTACTAACACGGCGATAGACGCGACACGCACACATAGATGTATACATAGTGGTTCGAGCGGCAGGAACTTTTAAGACAATATTAAAAATAGTAGTGGATACTATGTTGTTCTTTTTATTGCATTTATACTTAGTAAGGAAGGATGGGAGAGGTGGCGGTTTATTGCAGTTTACAAAACTGTAGGCATCAATCAGCTGTTATATTATGATTTTCAAAAACAAAGTCAATTAATACGTCTAGTTCATGTTTTTTTTTTTTTTTCAGAGTGCAAGTGCCCCTTTTTGATGCTTGAGACTGCGCATGCAATCTAACGAGCCCAAACACTATTATTCTAGTTCTATAGTACTCATCAAGACAAATCTAACAAGCCCAAACACGACGAGGTTATGTTTTATGCTTAAAGAGTTTCTATGGCCACCTTCCGACTTCATCATCAGACCTTGGACACCATCTAGATCGATCGATCGATCGTACTTGTCGAGACAAATCTTACGAGCCCAAACACGACGAAGCTATGTTGTGTAAAGAGAACAATTATGTCATCATCATCATCATTTCAGCCGAAAGACGTCCACTGCTTGACATAGTCCTCCCCCAAGCACCGCCACTTCGACCTATTCTGTGTTTCTCGCATCCAACGTATTCCTGCGGCCTTCACCAGGTCATCGGTCCATCTTGTGGGAGGCCTTCCAACGCTCCGTCTTCCAGTACGCGGTCGCCACTCCAGAACACAGTGTTAAAACATCGGGCAGTATCACACTTTACGCAGATGACACGTGTACTACACTACCTGATGACATAACCAATAGTGACACCATATTTCAATTTAAAAAAGCCCTTGAAGAATACGTTAGAATACACTAACAATATCAATTGTCACCTTTATTGCCTAATTGTTTATTTTGAGCACCTCTGTGCTCACAATAAAGAATTAGACAAATAATAATAAAAGTAAGTTAATACAAAAGTAAGTGTGATTCTCTAATCACACTTACTTTTATATTTACATTTTTCAATATTTTACGTGAACTGCAACGTTCTTGTTTTTTCAGAAATAAATGTCTTTAGGCCGACAGTCGAATTGATAACCTCCTCCTTTTTTTGAAGTTGGTTAATAAAACCTGCTTCAGATAAATAATATCCGAAGTGGGATTCGCCACGAATCGCCTATCCTGCTTGTAGCTGTTCTGACTATAGCTTTTGTTAATAGTTTGTTAAAATTTTGTGATAATTGTTTTTTTTTTTTTTGTAAATACCGCCAGATTGATTCATAAAGTCATCATTTCAGCCGTAAGAAGTCCACTGCTGGACATGGGCCTCCCCCATGCACCGCCAATTGGACTGGTACATTTTTTGGGGGGGATTTGCCATAATCGCCACGCCTGGCAGGCGGCTTGGCGATCGCAGTTTGGTGGTAAAATACATAGAGAACGCTGCTGCCCATTCCCTAGTAAGTCCTTTAGTCGCCTCTTACGACACCCACGGGAAGAAATGGGGTGGTGTTATTCTTTACGTCCGGCACCACACGGTACATTCATAAAGTGTTAACGTTTATTTTTTGGAGGAGGTCACGTGTAACGACACGTGATGCTTTAGAAGCTATCCTTGGCCGGTTAAATGCAATTGAGGGTGGAATGAGCTCCTCGTCAGCGGCGGTGTCGACTCCTGCCCCTTTGACCACGCCGTTATTAACCCCGTTTCCTTTGGAAGTACAGGTTCATGACGTGGAAGGCACCGGTCCCATTGCAGATACTGCGGCATCATCGGGTTACCCTCAACCGTCGGTGACTTATACGGACAGTACCGCGGACGATGTAGCGAACAGGATCGCGGGGGCATTGTCGCCTATTATAGTTCAAGTAAGATCTAACCAATATCGTTTCAAACTTTGACCCGTGTGTGCATGATTTTGACGTTTGGTGTACGGAAGTTGATAGGGCTCGCGTGATAAATATCTGGGGTGATAATGAATGTCTCTCGCGAGTCGGTGCTTGTTTGAAGGGTGACGCATAATCATGGCTAAACGAGTGGGTTTGCAACGAACGAACTTGGAGTAATTTTAAATACGAATTTAGAGCACTTTGTCCACGAAGTGTAGATATCGCTGGCATACTATTTGAGGTTATGAGTGGTGATTCGAACAAATATGTAACCTACGCAGAATATGCACGTCATTCTTTGTTGCGATTGAACAGAGTCAACGGTTTTTCTGATGATTTAAAGCCGCTATATAGTTGTTCGAGGCATTACCGGACCTCAAGTAAAAGCTGCCGTTAGTAATGCAAAATTAAAGCCACATGAGTTAGTTGAGTTCTTGTCACATTTTATTCAACCTAAAAGTGACTTGCGTAGCCATCGCGATCCTGGTCGTTCATCTGAAGGTAATCTAAGTTCTAAACGCGCAATAGTTAAGACGGATAATTTTAAATGTTATTTGTGCGGTAGATCGGGTCACAAACGTATAAACTGTTCGAAAAAGCCAAAGACTGATTCCATGGAAAAGACTGGGCATTCCACAGATTTGTCTTTCGTGAAGCAACGATCAGAAACTAATTAAAAAACAAACAATGTGAACCTTTGTTGCGACATAAGATTACATAATAATGATATTATTTCAGCTGTTATTCAGAATATTCCTATAGACGTATTGATCGATAGTGGTGCTCATGTCTCATTAATTTGTCAGTCTACCCTTAAATATTTTGTCGTTAAAAGATACCTATTAGGTTATAATATTCTAATGTAACTAATTTATTTGTATTTTTAACCGACTTCAAAAAAAGGAGGAGGTTATATGTTCGACTGTATGTATTTTTTTTTTTTTTTTTATGTATGTTCACCGATTTCTCCGCCAATTGTCAACCGATTTTGAAAATTCTTTTTTTATTCGTAAGGGTATACTCCTGACGTGGTCCCATATTAATTTTGTGAAGATTTGATGTATACTTTGGGAGATAAACGAAGGAACTCCTCAAAAACAAACAGTACATGTAATGTGATTTGGATATTGTACTAAAGATCAAAAATAATTGCTGGTTCTATCTATCCATCCGTGGTGAACTAATTATAGTCTTCGAAGATACCGCATGGAACTCCTCATCGGTGAACAGTACATATAGGAACTTACAGTGAAAGGTTAGAAGGTTAGGGGATAATTCTTTGAATATTATAGGCACGTTTAGACCGTTACTTGTATTCTTATATTCCGTTGAGCTGATGATGGAAGGTACAACTCCTTATCGATCAGGAGTTAGAAGATATCTTGTCCTAGATAGACATACTCGTTGACATCGAGAATTGATTCCTCAGCAGACACTAGAGTGGGCTCTTACCCACTCTACTGTATGCTTAATAAAAAAAAAAGCAGCCTTAATCATTTTGGCCTGGCCATTTATTATATTTTGAACCGACTTCAAAAAGGAGGAGGTTCTCAATTCGGATGTCTACTTATATGTTTTTTTTTTTATGTATGTTCGGCCATAACTCCGTCATATATAGACGGATTTACAAAATTCTTTTTTTGTTCGAAAGGGGTTCATTCCGAAATGGTCCCATATAATTTTCATATAGATCTGATGATGAGTTCGGGAGACAGACACCGGAACTCTACCGCGATTTCTGCTATCGCATAAATATGCATTGTTTGTTTGGAATTAGTGCAGGGTGAATACCACAACTAAAAATTTAAAAATAAAAACTTTTTTACAAAAAAAAAAAAAACAACCGACTTCCTTAAAAACACTACAAAGTGAAAAATAACTTTAATTTCGGAAGTCGGTGGCAAAAACCATAAATACAGATCCTAAGACACCGACTACCGAAATTAAAGTTATTTTTCACTTTGTAGTGTTTTTAAGGAAGTCGGTTGTTTTTTTTTTTGTAAAAAAGTTTTTATAGTTTCTATTTATAATTAATTAATTTAATTGATGTATTTTTTTTAAGGTTTTAATCATACTGTATTTGAATTTAACTACTTGTCATTTTAAATTCTATGTAAACTTTGTAAATTTTGATTTTGTTAGGATCATATATTTCCATTTTAATTTTTATTATTGTTTATACAAGTGCTGTGCACACCTATAAGTGACAAATTCACCGCAAAGCTTCTGATGTAGAATATATTTAATGTAATGATTTAGTGAATAAGTCGTTGGTGTGTCAATAAATAAATAAATAAAATACCTACTTCACAATCCTTAGTTGGATTAGGTAGCCAAATAGTAAAATCTGATTTTTTATGTAACGTTAATTATTGAGTTTCCGGAAATATCATTGGAAGTACATTTTTTTATAGTCCCTGACGGTTGCAATAGCTGTCCCATTTTGATTGGAACTGACGTATTAAATCGTGAAGGAGTTACTTATATCAGAACAAATGAAGTTCAAAGATTAATTAGAGTTACGAACCGTACTCATATTTACAATATATTTTGTCCTTCCAATTTGGATACCTTTAATACCCCATTACTAGATGATAATAGAGAACGATTGATATCAATTTTAAATAAATTTTCAAAGTCGTTTATAACCGGTACTGCGACCCTAACGGTTAACACAGTTGTATGAAAATTCGGTTAAATTGCGAAGAACCAGTAAACTACCGCACCCTATAAACTTTCCCTAGATGAAAAGATTCGCGTACGTGCTATTATAAAAGATCTCCTAGAAAAGAACATCATTCGCGAATCTGAGTCGGAATATGCGAGTCGATTCAAAGACTATAAAAGATGGATTCCCGTTACCGCTTATAGAAGACCACATTGACCGATTAGGTAGCAGTAGGTACTTTACTAGTATCGATATGGCGACAAGATTTCATCAAATTAGGATGGATCCTGACTCCCTTAACAAGACAGCCTTCGTAACGCCAGATAGGCATTATGAATATTTCAAAATGCCGTATGGTTTAGCGAACGCACCCGTTGTATACCAACGAATTATATCGAACACTTTAAGACCTTTCATAGAAAGTGGACAGGTGCTCGTATACATTGATGACGTCCTGGTCCTGTCAAACGATGTCAATGAGGGACTAGATTGGCAGGATTTTCAATTAATTTAAAAAACCGGCCAAGTGCGAGTCGGACTCGCGCACCGAGGGTTTGACTGAATCAAAGGTAAATTGTGGTTTACGATTTATGACGTATTAAAAAAAAACTACTTACTAGAACTCGTTCAAACCAATTTCGGTGGAAGTTTATATAGTAATGTACATCATATATTTTTTTTAGTTTTATCATTCCCTTATTTTAGAAGTTACGGGGGGGGGGGGACACATTTTAGCACTTTGGAAGTGTCTCTCGCGCAAACTATACAGTTTAGAAAAAAATGATATTAGAAACCTCAATATCATTTTTGCAGACCTATCCATAGATACCCCACACGTGTAGGTTTGATGAAAATTATTTTTTTGAGTTTCAGTTCCATGTATGGTATCTATGTATGGAGAACCCCAAATATTATTGTTTTTTTTTTCTATTTTTGTGTGAAAATCTTAATGCGGTTCATAGAATACATCTACTTACCAAGTTTCAACAGCATAGCTCTTATAGTTTCGGAAAAAAGTGGCTATGACATACTCGGACAGACAGACAGACAGACAGACAGACAGACGGACAGACAGACATGAAGAATCTATAAGGGTTCCGTTTTTTGCCATTTGGCAACGGAACCCTAAAAACCGGCCAAGTGCGAGTCGGACTCGCGCACCGAGGGTTCCGTACAATCCTGCAGGTATTCACGGTTTATGAATAAGGTTTATGTTTATGAAATTGAATGTTTTTTTTCTATATTTGGTTCCGTTTTTTGCCATTTGGCAACGGAACTCTAAAAACTACTTACTAGATCTCGTTCAAACTAATTTTCGGTGGAAGTTTACATGGTAATGTACATAGTATATTTTTTTTAGTTTTATCTTTCCCTTATTTTAGAAGTTACGGGGGGGGGGGGGGGTGACACACATTTTACCACTTTGGAAGTGTGTCTCGCGCAAACTATTCAGTTTAGAAAAAAATGATATTAGAAACCTCAATATCATTTTTGAAGACCTATACATAAATACCCCACACGTTTGAGTTTAATAAAAAATTTTTTTTGAGTTTCTGTTCTATGTATGGGGAACCCCAAATATTTTTGAATTTTCTATTTCTGTGTGAAAATCGTAATGCGGTTCACCGAATACATCTACTTACCAAGTTTCAACAACATAGCTCTTATAGTTTCGGAAAAAAGTGGCTGTGACATACTCGGACAGACAGACAGACATGACGAATCTATAACGGTTCCGTTTTTTGCCATTTGGCAACGGAACCCTAAAAAGTGTTCTTTTATGACGACCGATGTTGAATACTTAGGTAGATGTATTAGTCAGGGTCAGGTACGGCCGAGTCAGAGAAAAGTGGATGCGTTAATCAAATCCCCAAAACCTACAAATGTTAAACAGGTCCGTCAATTCTTAGGTCTAGCGGGCTATTTCCGCAGATACATTCAGAGTTATTCGTCTAAGACCTCATGTATAGCGAATTTAACTCGTAAAGATGTAGCATTTCATTGGGGCAATGAGCAAGACGCAGCACGCGATTATATAATTGCGTGTTTAACAAATGAGCCAGTACTTTCAATCTTTGACCCTGTTCTCCCAACGGAGCTGCACACTATTGGCTACGGCGCTGTGCTATTCCAGGAGCACGAGGGAAAACGAAAGAAAGTTATAGGTTATTTTAGTAAATCAACGCAGGGAGCAGGGCCACGGTATCTCAGCTATGAACTTGAGACTCTAGCTATAGTGAAAGCTCTCCAACACTTTCGTCACTACTTATTAGCCATTAAATTCAAGATAGTTACAGATTGCAATTCGTTAAAATTAACTGAACGAAAGAAAGACCTTGTACCGCGTGTTGCTCGTTTGTGGGTTTATATGCAAGACTTCCGGTTTTCCATCCAATATCGTAAAGGTGTTCTCATGTCTCATGCAGATTATTTTAGTAGAAATCTTCCCAATATTTTACAAATTCGTAAACCGAATAATTGCTCAATTAGCTGATTCTGAAACCCATAATATCATTAACAAAATAAGAGAGGGAGAATTAGATTTATCACGATATGTAATCCGGCAAGAGCTTCTGTATTATAAATACTCCCCTGTAGGTCAGGAATCGCGTTCACTGTGCTATATCCCAAAGGGTCACAGACTGAGTGTTTTGCGTATCTTCCATGATGTGCACGATCACGTTGGCATCGATAAAACTACTGACCTAATTTTATGTCATTTTTAGTTCCCTGGCTTGCGGTCGTTTGTTAAAAAATATAGAACCCACTGTTTAGTTTGCCTAACTCATAAAAAGAATCCTCGAGCAACACGCCAACCTATAGAATCTTGGTCAAAACCAGAAGTTCCGTTTTCCACTATATACATGGACGTGTTGGGTCCTTTACCTAAGTCTAAAGGATTCAAGTTTATTCTTTTAATGATTGATGCGTTTTCGAAGTTTTCATTACTGTACCCATTACGTAAACAAGACTCAGATGACCTTAAAACTGTTTTCAATAATGCTATTTCATTGTTTGGTACACCCCGTCTAATTGTCCCTGATCGAGGACGAAGGTTCGAAAGTTCAAATTTCCAAAACTGGGTGACCGAATTAGGATGCAGTTCACATTTTACAGAGGGAGTCTCATAAATAATGTCAGTTTTTAATATTCACTTCGATTAATAATTAATTACACAAAAAGTAAACCTTATTATTCAAAGTATAGCCCATCGTATTCTACAGTCCTAACCCAACGTTCAGCCAGCATTTTGAGTCCTTGGTAAAACCATTCCTTGGGCTTAGATGCAAATAATTGGGTCCGTGGCTTACTCCCCCAGTGGTCGAGGCACCCGTGGCCGACGCACCCGATTCGATTATTTTAATTTAAAGCAATTTTTTACCAAATGTACTGTCAGGCGCAAAAATGTTTTACTAACACAATAAATATATATTGATTGTGAGTATATGTATAATATTAAATCATAGTTATATTTATAACATTGAATAGCTTACCTATATACTGAATGTATGTTTTGAAAAGTCAAAGTCTCGGTTATTTTTCATTATTTATTTATGTAGTTATTTCAATAAGAAATCTAGTAAAAAAATTGTATATGAATTACAGTTTTCATCACCTTTAATCAAGAGAATCATTTAACCTCATTATAATAATCAGTCTCTAACGTAATAAATTATGACACTGATTTTAAATATTCAGTCTTAAAAATTACTGCAGAGTAACTAACTTTTTATATAGAGAAATGTTCTTTTTATCTTTGTAACAGTCATAATTAAACATAATCAACTGGACACTCAAGTTTATGTCCTTTTATCATTTGAACGTTGTCACTTTCATTATTCAATTTAACTGCACCACCATACTGGTCATGTCTTTTATTCACACACAGTCATACACTAGAGTTTTGATATTTTTTTAAGAATATTATTCGCAAATTCAGCGTGCAACAATGTTTTTCCGCCAAGTCTATTTTAACCATATTATAATTATTTCCTTCGAGCTTCGCTCATTGTGAGATGACACACTAAACTTTCTTATCAGTTGCATATTACAATATTAAATAACGTGACTGTTGTGTGAAAGAGACAGACATAATATCTATTCATACTTTCTTTTTTTTTTGTTAGTCTGCACTATCCCACTCACTATATCACTTCTTCCAAATATCGCGAAGTCGCGCGTCCTCCTGCCAGTTTTGGCAGAACCTATCCAGCTCGTCCCACCATGTCCTACGTGGCCTGCCGCGACCACACCTCACTGTCTCAGGAAACCAGTTCTGTGCTACTTGCGCCCATAGTTTGGCAAACATGTTCTGCCTAGTCCCATTTAAGTTTGGCAGCCTTTTGAGCTTATTGTTTTCAATTTTGTGGACAAAAAGACGGACTTTTTGTTGTTACCAATAACCAGTTTGGCTTAGTTAGTTAACGAGTTGGTTGAAGTTGAAAGATAAAATTTCCATATGGTAAGAATAAGGGGCAAAATGTCCCTACCCTTATAACACTCCCATATATGTATCAAATGAAAGTACTTGAGAAGTGTATAATTTCTCTCTCATCATGCTCAAACCTATAAAAGATGGGGGAAAAGTTATTAAGACTTATCCTAAGAAAAAATACTCATAATACTGGCCTGTTAGTCTAGTGGTTAGTGACCCTGACTGCAAAGACTGAGGTCGTGGGTTCGATTCCCACCCAGGACAAATCTTTGTGTGATGAGCACAATTATTTGTTCTGTGTCTGGGTGTAATTTATCTATAATATGTATGTATTTAGAAATATATAAGTATATTTATCAGTTGTCTGGTTGCCATAGTACAGGCTCTGCCTAGTTTGGGATCAGACAACGTTGTGTTGGTTGTCCTAAGATATTATTTATTTATTTATTACTATGGTAAAACACTTTTCTCATTTACTGTTCTAAGTGAAAAAGCACAAATTATTATTTTTATTAAATGAATCGAATCGGGTGCGTCAGCCACGGGTGCCTCGACCACTGGGTTATTATGTATGGCTGATTGATCTTTCCCTCCTTGTGTTATTTTGATTGTTGATATCGACGGCAGAGATGTATGTACAAGAACCATAGCATGGTTATAGAGCGCTCATATAACTATGTTATGGGAATGAAAGCTGAATGAATGGAACCACCATTGCAGCTCTTAGAACAAATTCATGCTTCAGGTGACCAAGCAGCGTACGAGGACGTCTCGCAATCAGGAACGGGCGTTTAACTTTTTGTACTTTTTCAGCGGACCAACGTCTCGTTTGGTCGATGTATGAGCTTTCACAGCTTTTAATAGATATGGTGGTGTTAATCAAAGAAAGAAAGTATTTATTATTATTTCTAATTTTTTACCGATGTTAAATATACAGATCATATTATAACAGTTTATTATTAAATGATGTACATACACTTTCTTTCTTTATCCTTTCTTTCTTTCTTTGATTAACGCCACCATACCTACTAAAAACTGTGAAAGCTCATACTCGACCAAACGAAACGTTGGTTTGCTGAAAAAGTACAAAAAAAAATTATAAAACAAATTTTCGGCTAAAATACAAACTTTTTCAATTAAACCTAAGGTGATTTGAAAAGTACTAATAAAATGCATTAAGAAATATGACTGTCTGGACTGAAAGCCTCAAAACAAAATAGGGTCCTGCTAGCTTGATAGAAGTTTTACAGGTGCATTCCTCATTAAATAATCGTGATTTTAAAATTAAACTAAGATATTTTTAAGGTACTAATATACCGTTGAACGGGACCATATAAAATTTGTCTATAGACCTTCAAACAACGGAGGGTCCTGCTGGAATATAATTGAAGATTACGCTGTAACAATTAAGGTACTAATTTTTTACTTATACGATTCGGAAGGTACTAAATACCACGCACGTTAACATTTAACTTTCAATCGGATTAAACGTAGGGTCCTGCTGGGTATAGTGGATACACAGACATCTCCGAAATGATTGGACCGATATTGATGAGACTTTAGCCACAAAGGCTACTTTTTGTCCCGGTGGCACGTTCCCGTGGCATAATTTACAACATGTACGCGGCTGAAGCTGCGAGCAGCACTCAGGAATCAATATAAAAAAAAATACGTATTATTGAAGGATACTCAAAATGTACTTATCAGAATGACCAAAAATTATATTATACTAGCTGACCCGACAAACGTTGTCCTGTCTTAACGATAACTATTTAATTCGAATTGGTATAATAATTTTCCGCGCAATTTTTTAATTTTTTTCTTTCATAATAACCTTCTCCTGACAATTACAAACACAACAAAAAAAAAAAAGAAGTGATATCGGTCCAGTCGTTCACGCGTGATGGCGTGACCAAGGGAAATAGGGATTCATTTTTATACATGTAGATTTTGACTGGCCTGTTAGTCTAGTGGTTAGTAACCCTGACTGCTAAGACTGAGGTTGTGGGTTCGATTCCCACCCAGAACAAATGTTTGTGTGATGAGCATAATTATTTGTTCTGTGTCTGGGTGTAATTTATCTATAATAAGTATATATTTAGAAATATATAAGTATCCTAGCTGACCCTGCAAACGTTGTTTTGCCTGGTGAAAAGAGTGAAAATTTAGAGTTGTATGTATTTTTCAATGCTCAATCATAATAAAATAAAAGTTTTAAAAAAAATCAAAAAAAAAAAAAAATAGGGGTGGACTACCCCTAACATTTAGGGGGATGAAAAATAGATGTTGGCCGATTCTCATAGATACCGGATAAGCACAAAAAATTTCATCAAAATCGGTCAAGCCGTTTCGGAGGAGTATGTCAACGAAAACTGCGACACGAGAATTTTATATATTAGATTTATCAGTTGTCTGGTTACCATAGTACAGGCTCTGCCTATTTTGGGATCAGATAACGATGTGTTGGTTGTCCCAAGATATTATTATTATTTTCATATATATATTTATATATCTCGGGATCCTAGGATCCCGGTCTTTTAGAAGGCGTACGAGGGGCCGAAGCCAACTCGCAGAGGCCCCTTAGAAAATTTAAATGAAGTGAGGCACTAACCGACGGTTCCCCGGGTATCCCCGTATGCACTGTGCAAGTGCACCCAAGGACAACCTCCGGTTGGTGTTGGACTATTGCAGGATATGGAAACCAAGATGTTGGACTATGTATTTATTATTATTCCCTTTATTACATTTGAACATTCTTATAAATTATATTTTTAAATATTAGTTAAAAAAAAAAAACATTTAAAAATATAAAAAATAGTAGCCCACCGGTATCGGGAACAGGGTCCAAGCTACCGGTGGTCAGGGCTCTAAAGAGGGGAACCTCCTGACAATACGAGCCGTGTCCAGAAGTACCGCTTTCTGAATCAAGCCCTTGATCCAACCGTTCAACGAGGGCCTCTTCAGGTGTTGGTCGAGGCTCTTGGCTATCAAACCATTGGCTGTAATGACTATCGGCACAATGATTGCTGAGTCCACATCCCACATGTCGACAACCTCGCGAGCCAAGTCAAGATACTTGATGTGTTTATCTTTCTCAGCTTTCACAAGGTTCTCGTCATGCGGGACCGTAATGTCAACAATCATTGTGCGCCGTTCTAGTCGATCCACCACCACTATATCAGGCTTATTGGCAACAACAGTCCTGTCAGTGATGATGGATCGATCCCAGTACAATGTGATATGGCCATTTTCAAGAACTGGGTCGGGCACATACCTGTAGTACGGCACCTCTGATTCCACAAGGCTGTATTTCAGAGCAAGTTGCTGGTGGATAATCCTGGCTACAAGATTGTGTCTATGCAAGTACTCCTCGTTAGCTAGACGAGAACACCCGGAGATAATGTGTCTAATTGATTCTCCCGGACGGTGGCATGCCCAACAGATGTCCACCGTACCATCTTTCACGATAAATCTCCGGTAATTTGTTCGTCATCATAACTTCGTCCATAATTGCACAGACAAAACCTTCGGTTTCCCCAAAGAGATCACCGAAACGCAGCCAGGCTACGGACGCTTGGAAATCTACGTCGGATCCGTGTAGGGCCCGGAAAAAGCGTCCGTGAAGCTCCTTACTCTGCCATACTTCCAAGCGGTCATTAGTGTCAAGTACTACAGGCTTGCGCCAGTTCTCGTTAGCCAAGGAGAGCGGGGTGAAGCCCTTGTCCACCACGACTACATCTCGATGCATCCCCACGTTGGCTTCCAGGAAATATTCCCTGAGACTGCATATCTCGCGATTGTGGAGAGTCTTAGCGTTTAAAAAGCCTCGACCTCCACACTTTCGCGGGATATACAGCCTCATAACCGATGACCGTGGGTGATGCATTCGATATGCAGTCAGAAGCGTACGGACCCTCCTATCCAGGGCGTCGAGTTCGGTCTGAGTCCATTTGAGTATGCCGAAAGAGTACATCAAAACCGGCATGACCCAACCGTTGAAGACCTTGTTTCCACCTGATAGAAGACTATTAAATACTTTCTTCAGGCGGCCAAAGAAGCGCTCCTTCAACGTTTGCTTCATGTCAGTAACATTGATTCCCAACGCTTCCGACATACCCAAATACTTATAGGTTTCGGATGTGGAGAGGGTTCGAAGGTTTATGGAATCCGAGAGTTGGGTTCCCACGGATTCCACAATCTCCCCTCGCTTTACATGCATGACCGCACATTTGTCCACACCAAATTCCATCCTGATGGCGCTACTGAAGGTTTCAGTTACTTTCAGTAGTTCCATCAGTTGCAAATTGTTGTGGGCAAAGAGTTTAAGATCATCCATATACAGGAGGTGAGATATAACCTGACCACCTCTCCTCAGCCGATAGCCTATACCTGAATCCTTAAGCAGTGTGTTCAGAGGATTCAGAGCTAGGCAGAACCAAAGCGGACTCAAACTATCGCCCTGAAATATGCCTCGCTCGATCCTTATCGGTTCGCTATTCCTCTGGATATTTCGACATCCTGGATAGCGAAGGACCGTCCTCCATTGCCCCATACATGACATCAGGAAGGCGCGCAGAGTTGCATCTACTTTATACAACTCCAGCACCCTGATGAGCCATGTATGTGGCACCGAGTCATAGGCCTTCTTATAATCTATCCAACATGTCGACAGATCCTTTCGGGAACGACGAACCTGTTGGCTAATGGCCATATCAATGAGGAGCAACTCCTTAGTACCGTGGGACCCGTTCCTAAATCCATTTTGAGAGACAGACATGATGGAGTTAGCGTCTATATGATTGTAAATTTTAGCTCTCAAAATGGATGTGAGGACTTTATAGACCGTCGGTAAACACGTGATCGGCCTATAATTTTTGGGTTCCGCGGTGCTACCTGATTTATGGAGCAGGTGGGTAACTCCTGTTGTAAGGAACTGGGGTAGCGAACCAGACTCCAAAAAAGTCTGGTACTGAGCCGCCAAGCGAGCGTGCGATCTTACAAACCATTTTATCCAGAAGTTGTGCAGCCCGTCCGGCCCTGGAGACTTCCAGTTGGGCAACGGACGGACTGCACGAGCTACATCTTGGGGGCAGATAGTAATAGCCCCCATTTCTGGTATAAGATCACAGGTTCGCTCGACTTCTCTAGTCCAATCACCTTCGGTGTGACTGACAGGCACCGACCAGATACTGCGCCAAAAGGAACACATAGCGTCGTTATCCGGCAGATGCGTGTCAGCCACACCATGGATCGGTCGCTCCCAAGCCCTATAAACCCATTATTATTATTATTATTATTATATGAGACCACACGTTAAGTAACCGCTTACAAACCAAAAAATAATTTTTCAAATCGGTTTATAAACGACGGAGTTCTGAGATAACAAGGTTCAGGGGGCCAACCACCAGCTCTTAAAATAGTATTATTATAATCTTAATTTGACTTTTCGTACCATAACCTCCTGAAAATAAGGTTATTATAAGGTGGTAATAATGTTGTTTTCTTAGCGGTTTTGGTGACGTCACCTCTAAAACTTCATTCAATTCGTACCACGACGTGACTTTTGACAACCAGCAAGATTGTTTTAATGTCAACGTTAGCAATCATAAAAAAGTTCCTCGTACTCGACGGAAGTATTCTTGTTTTGCAATTTTATATAAAAAGAAACATTTTCGTGTCATATAAAGTAAGTAAAATGTATTTATTTATGTAAACTTGCCGATTGAATTATGTATCAAGAGATCTTAGTACATGGGTAGTCAATTTCTTGGTTGATTCTAGATGGCGAATGCATACGACATATTTGAGTTTTTGGAAGCTGATAACGCAGAAGCCAATTGTACAAGAAAGCGGGGTCGTATGCAGATTCGTAAGGAATGCGACCCTTTCAATTTAGATGAAGCGGAGTTTTGCCATTTCCTTCTTAAGGGCTCGGCGACGGACAGTCTGTCCATACAAACGTAATACCAAAATCATTTGCAATTTGAGCATATTTCCACCATTTTAAGATGATATTCGGCTTTAGACAGTATTTATCTAGGTTATGGTGACGTTTTTTTTAAAAAAAACTAAGCCAAAACAAAGTTTGAGCGAATTGCATTTCGCACATTTTTACAACATAAATGACATGTTTTCTTTTTGTTTTTTCTGCATTAAAAACAACAATATCTGTAATAATGTTTTATCCATAACACAGATTATATTATCAAGATACTAAATAACAAAAAACAATTGAAAAATCATTAAGTTTTCATTCATCATTTTTGGTATTACGGAACACATCCAAATTTATCATAATTTTCAATAGCTGGTAGTGCTATCGCGTCTCACAAAAATGTCAATGTGTGTACGGTCGTACGACTCGCGGTAGGTGTGTTGTGTACCGCTCGTACATGCATTCACACTAGCGTAACATGCATTTTGGGCGTACTTTTATTTGTTTATTCAATTGTATTGTGATAATTTCTGACACTATTATTGACCTATGCTATAGAACTTGGTTTTTGATTTTTCTTCTGATCTGGTATCGAGTACAGAGACTGAATGACTGATGAGAATGCAATGATGATGAACTTTGCTTTTTTTTTTGGATGGGAAATCATCAAATGACTTCTCCCGCTCTAGGCGGAGCAGGAGGGCGTGTCAGACTTTTACTGACTAAAACCCATCCGTTAGTTAGTTCCATCAGGTGCCCATATGCCATGGAAACTCTTTCGAACGAATCTCGCGACCCTGGCAGGAACTTTGTTTACGGACCTGGATTTATTGTTTACGATTCGGTTTGGTTGCCAACATGGACTCCGAACGTTGGGATGTGTCTCACAGTAAGTGAGAACCTATTCTATTACCCAATGATATATTATAAAGTTACCTGCCTAATATTGCTTGACTACTAATTGTTTACTTACATATTTTTAAACTCAGCCCAATAAAATAAAGATTTTTTTTTCGTGGTCCGAGTTTAATAGTAGTAAGTACCTAAGTAAATTTTTTATAAGTTGGTATTTACCTACCTATCTAGGTATACGTTAATTATTTTATGACTTCCCACTGACGTAATAAAATCGCGGCTGGTTATTTTCGTGCGCTGGATTTTCAAGGTACTACTCAGCGCCAAGAGGTGAAAATTCTTGTGCTTCGACGCGCTGAGACTGACCCGCGCTGCACTCTGTTGTATTCTCAATGCTCGGTTCAACACCGACAGTTTAAAATACAGTGCGCGATAATAGCCAGCCGCGATCTTATTACGTCCGTGGGAACGTGAGTTTGATCATAATTAACGTAGTTTTAATTATTTCTGGGATAAACAATTGCCAGTGAAAATAACAGAAATCGATTCTGTAAACGATTTTGAACAATTTATTATCATAATGTTCATTTATTGTGTTACACACACACACACTATTTAAACCTACTACTTTGTATATTTTTTACTTCACCAGTTTTTATTTATTTGGCATAGTTAGCTGGCATATGGCAAATACATAATCAGTCTATAACGTTCCCACTGCTGGGATATAAGCCTTCTTTCTGAGAGGGAATGGGCCGTAATCTACCACACGGGCCCAGTGCGGATTGGTAGATGTTTGATGTCTTCGATTTTTTAATTCTAGGACATGCCGGTTTCCTCACGATGTTTTCCTTTACCGGTGTGAGAGCAATGGTGATGACATTATTTATACATAGTAAAGCGTTTGCCTGGGTTCGAACCCGCTACCTATAACTCGTAACTCGGGGCCATTACCACTGGGCCACCAGACCACTGCTCTCGCAGATATGGTCAATAATGTATTGTAATATTCTGGGTCTCGTAATTACTTTGCCTACCTACTATTGTATAGAATCAAGTTTATGTAACTAAACAGTGCCGCTGGGGAGTTGGTGTCGGGCGGGCGGTTTGTGGGACTGTTTTATGTAATTTTGACGTTCGAAAAGTGCTGATTCTAAACCAAGCTTGAATAAATTACTTTTGATTTTTATTTTATAAGGTTTTTTCGTCAGGAGAGTAACGTGTAAGAACATTACAAATAAATCGGGCGGGCGGTTTGTGGGACTGTTTTATGTAATTTTGACGTTCGGAAAGTGCTGATTCTAAACCAAGCTTGAATAAATTACTTTTGATTTTTATTTTATAAGGTTTTTTCGTCAGGAGAGTAACGTGTAAGAACATTACAAATAAATTTTAATTAAAAAAACTAAAAACACTAAAAAACTAAAAACACGCTTCCATTGAAAACCAAACTAAAAAGTACAAAATAATGGAAAAAAGCGTGGGGTGCCTGATATCAATAAAAAAATACCTTAAAAAGCACCCCACGCTTTTTTTTTATTATTCATTTTCTATCTTTTAGGGTGTTTCGAATTTTGAGACGTATGTCAGCGTAGTTTGTGTCGTATGTCAGCGTAGTTTGTGACGTATGTCAGCGTAGTTTGTGACGTATGTCAGCGTAGTTTATGTCGTATGTCAGCGTAGTTTATGTCGTATGTCAGCGTAGTTTGTGACGTATGTCAGCGTAGTTTTCGAAGACAGTTGTTTTGCTGTCCTGGCAAGGATAATGGCACACATTTATGAAATTATTGCATTGTCATCGGTCCTTGACAGGTGTGCAAAGTTTAAATGAAATCTGGTCGTTTGAAGTGGGTCAAAATCGCGCTATAAGGAGTCGGTGACAAACAAACATACAAGTGAAGCTAATATAAAGCGTGTAAAAAAAAACGTTGTTTTTTATTAATCCTCTTTTATCGCGTAAATATGTGTAAATTATTGGAATATTTGTCTGTTACTAATATTTTGCGTAACACTTTTAGTAACATTTATTCATTATTTATAAGTAGGTAGCTTTTGCCAGCGGCTTCGCCCGCGTGAAGGTTGGGCAATGCATCTAAACCTTCATAAATCACTCTATCTATTAGTGATAACCGCATGAAAATCCGTTCAACATTTTTTGAGTTCTTCGCAAGTAGACAGACAGACGCAGCGGGGAACTTTGTTTTATAATATGTACTGATAACAATTTTTTAAATTAGTAAAAAGAATACTTACTTATACATAAATATGACAGATAAAGCCTTCGTTTTCAGGGTTCCGTTGCCAAAATGGCAAAATACGGAACCCTTATAGATTCGTCATGTCTGTCTGTCTGTCTGTCCGAGTATGTCACAGCCACTTTATTCCGAAACTATAAGAGCTATGCTGTTGAAACTTGGTAAGTAGATGTATTCTGTGAACCGCATTAAGATTTTTACACAAAAATAGAAAAAACAATAATATTTGGGGTTCCCCATACATAGAACTGAAACTCAAAAAAAAAATCATCAAACCCATACGTGTGGGGTATCTATGGATAGGTCTTCAAAAATGATATTGAGGTTTCTAATATATTTTTTTCTAAACTGAATAGTTTGCACGAGAGACACTTCCAAAGTGGTAAAAAGTGTGTCCCCCCTCCCGTAACTTCTAAAATAAGGGAATGATAAAACTAAAAAAAAAAATATGATGTACATTACCATGTAAACTTCCACTGAAAATTGGTTTGAACGAGATCTAGTAAGTAGTTTTTTTTTAATACGTCATAAATCGTAAACCACAATTTACCTTTCATTCAGTCAACTCAAATATAAAAAATTAAAATAATCATTTTATAAACATAAACCTTATGCATAAACCGTGAATACCTGCAGGTTTGTACGGAACCCTCGGTGCGCGAGTCCGACTCGCACTTGGCCAGTTTTTTAAAGTTGAGACCACTCCATAGAGAATGAACATACATAAATAGGCTTAAAATTAGTTTACAAGTACCAAGTTAGGAAAGGTATGTAAGACTCTCTACAAAAGGCCTAGATCTCGAGATAAATTGTAATAATTTGAGATACGGACATTGTAAAGAAATTTCCACAAAACGCATTACTAGTCTATACATTTACTAACGATTCCCCAAAGTAGTCAACAAAAATAAAGCAAATAACGAACATACCTAATTACAAGTAAATAAAAATGTCTTCGAGTCGTTATGAATACTACTACTCACTCACACACGGCTGCGCACCGCGTCACCGTTGGCCTTCTATTGTCAAACAGAGATAGCAATATTCCGACCGAATTTTGCCCTTGCGTCGGCTCGTGGTTTGCGAGTTTAGGGCGCCACGTTCTTAAGTACTCCTTGGCTTGCAGAGAGCGATTGTGAAAATTCCCATAGTATCTCTAGCTGCCGCCAGGAAACGCGACTAAACTCTTCGGTTGCAAAATTAATAACAAAACACCAATCACTGAGTCTGACGACATATAGTTTACATAAACATTATAGAAAAATATTTCCTTGTTTTAAACGTATTCACTGAGTTACGGTGTTCAAACTTAGGTACCTTGATTCCATGTTGATTTTATAGGCAACTGGCTTCTAAAATGCTGGCGACACACAGATCTTATGCAATTAAGATAAAATAAGTTCAACCACTTAGAAAATCACTTATAAAATTACATCGAGTTTCAAATTTCGTTTGCACTTCTCAGCTGATAAAAACACAATTTGTTCCGATTCCTATCATAGCACAACCTAGCCACAGCGTTTTAAAATTTTCAAATATTTTTTTCTCAGTTTTCAAAGTATAATCTGTTAATATTTGTATTAATTTCATGAAAATTACTCTTAATAATTATCTTTTTATATAAAGTAACCTTTTTATGTAAAAAAATAATAATAGTTTGCTTCGAAAGCTTACTTCATATTAGGGATTCGGACCAACGTGTTAAAGAGACGGCGCTATACAGTTCAAATAGCGTTGTTTCTTTTCTATTATAGCAGGCAATAGACAAATCTTTCAAATAGTTCGTTCTTTCTCAGCACTAAGCAGGATTAAAACAATATTGAACGATGAAGGTCATGGTACGAATATGAGTAATGTTATTATAATCTTGAAACAAAACTTTCTTGAAATAAGATTGTTTCGTAAAAGATGGTGGTAGGCCCCCAGGCGTGGAACATTTGTATCAAAAATCTACGGCTGTTTTTTGCCTGTCATTGAAGACAAATGTTGGGATTTCCTCAACGTTTAGAACATTTCGCAAATTTAAACATTTTCAAGAAATTTTATATTTTCATTGGGATTTATAGACTATGTTTACTACAACCAACGCCACTAAGGTTGAACTTTTAATCCTATTCAGTAACTTGACAGTTCAACGGAGAATTGAATAATGATACCATACTAAAACGAATAGTGTCGGGGTAGTAAACGATTTCGCGTAAAGAATGAATGATAAAAATGGTTTAAATTAAATAAATCTTTGAAAATTCTTTTTAGGATGTGGAATATAATAATTATTAATAATGTTTAATAACAGTTATTTCCTTCTTTATTTTCTTCTGATAGACACAAAACTAAATATAAAAATCATATCATTTAACATTGTCGGCTTTAAATATACCTTTATGCGCGGAACGCCACAAATTACTATTAGCTAGCTTTTAGTACTATATACATATAGTTATTATCAATATCATAATTATCTTTCTTTTCAATAAAACCGTTTGTCTTAAAAAGGTTGTTTTACTAATGTTTTTATTCACGTGGTCATAAAATGGTTGTGATATAAATTTCAGTTGGTGGTCAATTTGCAAAACCCTGTGTTTACGTCAGAGTGCACCGACCGATCAGAGCGATCAGAGTGTAGGGACCGTTCATTACCTGTTTCACATTTTCAGCGACGAACACGAAATAGATAGCACAGATACCAATCTGCCAAAACAGGAGGAAGAAGTCCACACCGTTGGCGAAGCAGTTGCCGGTGCCATGCAGGAACTTGGGCCCGTACTTTACCGACACGCGCATGCTCTTGGTGTAGGCCATGTAGCCTCGCCGCATCTTCTTGCACAGCTGGTACTGCGCCAGGACCTGATCAACACACTGTCTAATGTTGGAAGTGAGTAAACCTCAGAGCACATTACGACTCTCATTATGTAGCAGAGAGGTTCCGCAGAGCTGCATCCAATTACTTGTTTGTTTTCGATAATTGTAAAACAAGTTAAGAAGGATTAATGAAGAAAAAAAATGTGTTTTTGTTGTATACTTTCCTAACCATATGACATTCGAACTTAATATTTCAGTGTATGTTTTTAATCTAGTATCCTGTAAAAGTACACGATACGATGACATTTTCTTCATACAAAAAAATCGCAAAGTTCTATCTATGCTTATGTTTTTTAGAGTTCCGTACCTCAAAAGGAAACACGGAACCCTTATAGGATCACTTTGTTGTCCGTCCGTCTGTCTGTCTGTCAAGACCCATTATCTCGGGAATGCGTGGAGGTATCGAGTTGAAATTAAAACGATAAACTCTCTGTACGTCTGTAGTCTCTTGAAGCTGTGAAAAACCATACTTCTAAGTTAACGTCAAAATAAGATACGGCCGTTTATGCCGAAAAAGTATATTTCGACACTCTCAAGGGAATCAAAATGTATAGGGTATTTCCCTTTGACCTAGAACTACAAAATTTAGCAAGTAATACCGTCTCGTCTATTGTAAGTGTTCTTCTTTCTTTTTGTCTGTGTTTGTTATCCTGTCTGTATCCTTTTAGTATGTATTTGTCTGTATATGAGTCCTGTGACTTGAATTAAACATTTTTTTTTATTAAAAAAAAAATGGCGATGGGTTCACTATTCCACTCAGGTTCAGGAATCAGGAGACCTTAATAGGCACGCATGATTGTATCTGTGTAGGTGTATAGATTTTGGAATAGGGGGTGGGTGGTCATAAACTCGATCATTATTTGCATTGGTCAATTTTGATATAATTGGACCGGCTCAGTAGTTAGGATACCACAGTATTACTATAAAGGACATAGTGTTAACTGACCAGTATTTGTATGCAGTAAGTGGCGAAAAACCCGATGGCCATGATGCCCAAGGTGCCGAACACGACGCCCATCCGCGACACGGCGTTGGGCATGGCGAGCAGGCCGGCGCCCAGGCAGCCCTTCAGCATGTGCATCATGGTCTCCGAGTACCTGCACATTGCACACACTCCAAACATTTCAGTATCTAGTAAATATTATTTCGATTAAAATACTGGAAAGTACCTACATGTCGGACCACGCACAATGAAGGGTTCCGTAGTTGGGATGAATTTATCCCAAGAACGAACTGAACATTGTAGTTGAAAACCATATAAAGCAGATAACTACTGAAGCGAAACACTTGACTCGCCTTGTTTTGACATACCTACAAGTTATCATATATTTAGGTAATCAACTTGTCTTTATTTTAAACTTACGCAAGTTATAGTTTCTCTATGGTAAAGATAAAGATGTAGGTATTTATTGGTATAAACATGAGTAACATGATACATAAATATGCACATATGGATGGAAGAGTTTAAAATTGCCAGCTATTTTTTTCAACATGTCTTGCCATATTCGGCGTACAAAATAGTTATAGTATAGGAAATAAATATCAAAATTCAAAGACATAATTACAGTCAATTACAAAAATATAGTCAAGAAATTCAAAATAATCTATACATCTATACAAATAAATAAAATTGGAGTGTCTGTTTTTAATATTAAGATAACCACTTTTTACTAAGTGTATATGGATGTATACACGATACATATACCAAAACAACATGCCAAAGTGGTAGAATGTACAAGGATTCCTTAAATCATATAGTCAGCTTATTGTAAATACCTACATTCTGAGCAAATAAAATAATATTCTATTCTATTCTATTCTATTCTATTCTATACAACATTTTTTACAATTTTTGTCTGTCTGTCTGTCTGTCTGTCTGTTTGTTCCCGCTAATCTCTGAAATGGCTGGACCGATTTTGACGGGACTTTCACTGGCAGATAGCTGATGTAACAAGGAGTAACTTAGGCTACTTTTATTTTAGAAAGATTCTTTTATTTTAGAAAAAAATAACTGTCTTCGAAAACTACGCTGACATACGTCTCAAAATTCGGAAAACCCTGGCTGAATCCTACGAAATAGATCAAAATAATGTACTACAGTATTGTAAACCTTAAAAAGGCCTACAAAAATGTCTTGATTGGTATATGTCTATCTCTTAGGGATAACCCACAATACCATTTTTTATCTTTTACTTTTTACGAGAAATAAGGGCTTATTATTTACGATTTTAAGCAATACAGCATTAATCCTTATCCAATTAAGTACCTTAAATACATTGTGCATTTAATATAGATCAATATGGCCCTTTACAGCATGTAATTTAAATGAATATCTTAGAAGATATTAGAGATTTAAAAAGCGGGCGCAGAGCGCGTTGGCAGCGGCCGGGTAGTACAGGATAAGTAGGATTGTAATTCATATTAGTGTTAGTGTTCATTATACTCAAAATAAACCTAATAGTATTTTTCTAAGTAAGAGACCGCTAAATGGCTTAGATGTTTAGATTTTTGGATGTTTGTTTCTCATTAATGCAAAGACGGCCAAACGGATTTAGATCGAAAATGGCACAAAGATATATTATATCATGGATACGTAACAGATAGGATACCTACTTTATCCCGGTAGTAGGTCCCCGGGTGATATTTTCCGACAGCTATACGGGCCAAGCCTCTGGCAAAAGTACTATTCCTATAATTATGTTCGGTGTCTGGTAAATGATTGAGTGTCTGTATAGGTAAAATAGGAGCGTTAAGAAAAACCAGGAAGACTTTTATTCAACTAAACCAAGCCCTATGTCGCAGTCTTCTTACTCTGAATACTATTACTTTTATTTTAAAAACACCAACACACATGATGTTCTCATAAACTATGAATCCTAAGTAATATGAGTTATAATCCTACTACTAATAATATTATAAATGTGAAAATATGTATGATTGGGTGTTTGTTCCTCAATCACGCAAAAATGGCTGAATGGATCTGGATCGAAAATAGCACACACAGTCTATATTACTTATATAACCTGGAATAACACATTCTTATCGCGGTAGTACGTCCTCTTGCATTAATTTCCGACATCCACGCGGGCGAAGCCGCGGGCAAAAGCTAGTTGAAACAATAAAATACAAGAGGGCGGCCGGCGGCTGCGCGGCGCGGCGGCGGTGGCGCTGGCCTTTATGTTAAGTTTTGAAATACGCGCACAACAACAATCACAACAAAAACACTAAATTTTTATGGTGTGGGCGTTTCTAGGGCTATCCACCATACCTCTCTCGATATGTTCGCAGAACTAAAGCAGCGTTTCCACGGCATTCGCCGTAAATTAAAATCATGTTTGTGTATTCTGACGCCGTGTAAGTTACACAAGGCTTTGTTGAACACTTTAATTACACACATACACACAACCAAAGTTTATTACTATCAGTTGATTATTATTATATAACAGCTATCAATCACAAAAAAGAAACACTAACACTAATTAATAATAATCCCAAGTTAAGTTTCCTGTCACAACAAAAAAAAAAAAAGAAATACTGTCTGTCTTAAACTTATTTAGTATCCTATCATAATAACAAAATCATAATTGTCAGCGCGCGAGTTTGGCAAAATAAAACTGCGCGGGAGCGTGTAACATACACGCTCCCGCGCAGCTTATATTTACGTACGTTCCCAAAGGAGCGCGCGCGCGCGTCGCGATCGTAAGGATCTAAGATGCAGTAGCAACACACTGACCTATGTCTATTTCTTTTAGGCGCGGAATGTTTTACTATGACTGTCACTCTCGTAATGAAAGTGCAAGTATTTATTGCTTCCTTGTTTGCATTGCCATCTTTTAGCGGAAATATTTGGTTGTACTTGTGGCTTGCGTCACAGCATCATAGTACAAA
This sequence comes from Aporophyla nigra, assembly GCA_947507805.1. Classification (NCBI taxonomy): domain Eukaryota; kingdom Metazoa; phylum Arthropoda; class Insecta; order Lepidoptera; family Noctuidae; genus Aporophyla; species Aporophyla nigra. The sequence goes on along the minus strand of OX382291.1, from coordinate 317,451 downwards.
TCGGCAACAACGCATCGTAGGTTATTACTCAGATTTATCGTTTTAAGGTGAATGACCTATGCGTAGACATAATCAGCTGTTTGTAAAGATACACCGGGTACAAACGGGGCAAAAACTTAAAAAATCATTTGCGTCTAAACTACTACTCCTATTTAATTGATTTTTGGTACAGAGCTTGAAAATGGTACCTAGTATAGGAATTTTAAAGGAAAGCTCCTGTGTGTCGTATCAACTTTGTATATTATCGTTTATTAAAAAACTGGAAAAGTATTGGGGAGACCTTTGCCCAGCTGTGGGAAAAAAGGCATCTTTATTATAATAATCTGAATACTTTACATCTTGGCACATGAGTCTATTCCACCATGCAGTTGCTGAGGATAAAGGAACTGAAGACAATAAAAGTACGTACATCGCATGTACTTGATTACATTAATCCTAGCTGTATGTCGATCGTGCAGTGAGAGGTTAATAATTGTTGATAATGTCAGACTATTATTGATAAAGATAAAAGAGCCAAAAAAATAGTACAAGGACAAGCATGGAGTTAAGAAATGTTGCATCTCATTGTACTTACTCAAAATATAGGAATAATGTTGACTGATTTGATTTTTTGTATTGGACACTGATTGTTAAAACAAAAAAAAAGAGATTTGGATGAGTTAAAACAATTACTTAGTAATAAACACTTACCATTATTTTCAGCTAGTCGCGATGGCGACGTGCAGTCCACACTCATCCAACGACCATCTGTTCATAGTATCAAGAAGTTGAAGCTCAGGAAGCAGAAAGTTCAGTAGAAAAAATGTATTAGCAAATTTGTTATGATGTGTTACAAATCTTATTTATTTATGAACACACTTTACACTTAATAAAATAAAATACACAAAGATAGGAAAGCACAAAGGATCTGCATAAAATATAAGAAATTTCTTGCAGCACACTTGCAATTGGGGAGTGGGATTGTGTAAAACGGTATACATGAAAACAGATTTAATTAGGCTATAGTAACCTAAATATACATAGTTTTATCGGTTTAAAATAGTAATCGTACTTACATACAATGTTGATTTACACATATTATGAAAATAAAAAGAAACAACATTACACCTTGTTTCCCCGAAGGGTTGGGCAGAGGTGTGAGAGCTGCTCTGCGCCCGCTTTTTAAATCTCTAATATCTTCTAAGATATTCATTTAAATTACATGCTGTAAAGGGCCATATTAATCTATATTAAATGCATAATGTATTTAAGGTACTTAATTGGATAAGGATTAATGCTGTATTGCTTAAAATCGCTTCGTAAATAAGCCCTTATTTCTCGTAAAAAGTAAAAGATAAAAAATGGTTATTGTGGGTTATCCCTAAGAGATAGACATATACCATTGCGGACATTTTTGTAGGCATTTTTAAAGTGTGCAATACTGTAGTACATTATTTTGATCTATTTCGTAGGATTCAGCCAAAGTTTTTCGAATTTTGAGACGTATGTCAGCGTAGTTTTCGAAGACAGTTATTTTTTTCTAAAATAAAAGAATCTTTCTAAAATAAAAGTAGCCTAAATTACTCCTTGTTACATCAGCTATCTGCCAGTGAAAGTCCCATCAAAATCGGTCCAGCCATTTCAGAGATTAGCCGGAACAAACAGACAGACAGACAGACAAAAATTGTAAAAAATGTTGTTTTGGTATAGCCAATGGGCTATTAATTGGTCCTCTTAAAAAAAAAAATGATAAGTCCGCAATGGCACATGTTTATCCTTTGAGGTTAGCTCACTATAATCGTTTTTAACTGTAATCAAATCTTCTTAATATATAATAATATTATAAAGCTGATGTGTTTGTTTAGTTGAACGTACTAATCTCAGGAGTTACGTTTAGTGTTGGATAGCCCATTGACTGAGGAAGGCTATAGTCTATATAACATCACGCTAGGACCCTAAAGCCAAGCAAAATGACAAAAACGTCACGAATACCTCGCACGGGCAGGCGATTTGATGCGACGGGATGGGGAGCAAAAAATTTATCGCGGTCAAAGTCGCGTGCAGAACTAGTTTCTAATAAAAGATTTAATTGATCCTTGACATGTTCCTTGTTCCCAGTGGGGTGCATTTTTATAGAAAAGAAACAAAATACCTTAGAATTGCTTGTGTAAACCCAATCATACCCATGATGTGGATGTTACTTGTATTTTACTGTCGGTACGGTGAATCATCAGCCGCACTTCTGTGGTAACACGTTGACCTTGAGCTAGTAGAGCTAGTAAGGATTTTCAAGAGGATAAGAGGCTTTTGTTACCACCGACGTTCGGCCTTTTTATACGGGCGGTACTGCTTGTAATAGTTGTGGCTTACACTCACGTGGTGGGTTTTGGTACCTTCCGGTGCTCGTGGGGATCAAACTCTTCGTCATCAGCAACTGCAACAGAAATCATAGATGTGGGACGTCAGCTGGTGCCGCTCGAACATGTCACACGCCACGCCGCGCCTGCTACTACTAGGCCCTTACGCGCAGTTATCATGTCGTCGAACCCCGACACCATGTACTCGAGCACGAACATGTTGGCGACTCGGCTGTATTATTGCTGGACTCTACTAAAAGTGCTCGGGCGACGCGCCGCGGTCCGTTTCGGTTTATTGTCCTATGGATGGTTTTCTACTGCAATAGTGCAAAAGCGCATAAAGATTAATGTCAGCTGTCAGTCAAGATCTGTCATAGAACACACTGACAGAAGATCAGTTCACAGAATCTGTAGCTGCACAAGTACAAGGATCATTTGGCGCGTGGTCAACATTGGAACCAACACCGCCATCGTATTTTGATATTAAAAGTTTTGTGACAGTTACGCAAATGTCCACCACAACGCCACAAACGAAATAGCGGATTGTGCCTTTGTTAGTTAACATTTGACAAAATATGGAAACTTAGTATTAGGAAGTAAGCTACAAATATTATTATGTGTCGCTGGTAACCATTTAAGAAATCATCACCGTCTGTACTAACAAAACTAGATTTATATAAAGTTCAAATTATAACAGGCGCCAAAAGATTCGTGTAATGTTAAAAAGTTTTATTGTTTCTCATACAATTGTTATATAACTTATAATTGAGGCAAACCCGATATACCCCGACCCACATACATGCATACATATTAATTCCAAACCACATAATAACCAAAGAAACCTCGTCTTAAAATTCTTCGTTGTGGCATTTGTAAGTAATTCATAGAGTAAATATTTTTTTTTGAAACTTTACTTCTGATTTTGAGTCCGTCTTCAAATAAAAGTGCTCTGTATGACCGTTAAAATAAAGTCCCTGTTGGGTTGCTGCTGTCAGAGATTGAATAACTGTGAACGCACTGTACGAATCTTTATATGAAAAAGGCGTTAGAGTCATGGCTAATCATCAGCCAGTATCAGGCGTCTCAAGTACTTATTGATTCCATGTTCCAGTCACAATCCAACAGGATTTCTTGTAGATATAGAGCCAACGCTCAAAACCATGTACGAAGTTGATACTTCATACATAGATAGTTCCATGCTTTTATGGCCGTATTGCTATGATTAACAATAGGGCCAAAACTGTTCTATTAGCGAAGATTTAAATCATAGTTTAAATCGTCGATTAAGAATATGGGACAAATATTGAAAAGAGTGTTTAAATGGTTTGGTCATGGAGGTCAGGTGCGTAGTACTCACAACCGGCGTGTGTGTATCTCCAGGTTTATGAACATAAACAAAGCGAAAGGAGTATGGAAGGTTCGTAGCAGGTGGCGTTATGTAATTTCTGCCTACCCCCATGGGAAAAAGACGTGAGTTTTATGTAGTTTCATTTTTGGTAGAACTGACACTTGTGACTATAAATATATGCTTACAGCCTACGGTCAAAATCGAATCGGTCAGATTCCGTGAAATTGAACTATTGATAATATTCAGTTTCATATTTCAAGTGACGACTTCTTGGTGACGTGAACAACCTGTAAAAAACAATTTAGCATGCCAAAAACTTCGTACCTATCTATACTTAAGTACATTTTTATACTTTTCTGGTCTACATTCATTAAAACAGAAAAAATATAACGAAATAAACAATTTGTATTATTGAAATAACGGGGTATTTAGCGTTATTTTTTAATGTTAATAAATGGTTCCTCATCTATAGTGAAATAAAGGGATGTACTACGCCAAATCGAATGCCAAATAATCGAATATCAATTGATCGAACACTATAAATCGAATGTCTAACTACTCGAACGTTCATAATATCGAATAGTTAATAAATCGAACATTCAATTTATCGTACACTCAATACATCGAGTGTTCAAAATATCGAATGTTTGTTTGATCGAGCGGTCAACGCATTGCATATTTATTATATCGGAATATCAAAATAGGTACTGAATACTTAAAGTACAAGAAAAACACAAAATTTACCAATAAATCACATATTTTATCCACCTTTATTAAATAATTTTATAGGTACATTTAAAAGTTTTGTGTGAATTGTAATTGCACGGAGAAACTATTGAATCCATGTTGTTTCTATTATTTAATAATTTTCAGATCATCAGATTTTCATCCGTCTTCCCGCTTTTTTGTGGAGTAGGTCTTCCGAATCCCATGTTTGCCTTTCTAATTGTCCTATTTGTAATAGCTTGCTCCTTAACTAAAATGTCTATGGTAGCATAAAGACCCCGTTTGTGCTTAACAAGCAACGTGTTCCACCTTCTGTGCCATCCTTCAATGAACTGCAATAATACACTGGGTTTTCCTAGAACTTAAAATAACATTGAAGGATGGCTGATATTACAAAAAGTAACATAGGGTACTTTTTGTCTGAGTAGTACGTCCCTTTTTTTGTGGGTGGGAAATCATCAAATAACGTGTCCCGCTCTGGGCGAAACGGGAGAGAGTGAACTTTTACTGACTAAAACCCACCCGTGTTCCTTCAGTTCCCTTTCCCAGACCAGGACCGGACGCGAGAGATCGCTGCCACCGATCGCCTCCACGAGGATACGGTAGTGCTCCACCCAGGCACCTCCACCATATGCCCCACCGTGTCCTCCGGGCAATCCACGCAATGAAAACACCCGGGCGTTCCCTCCCGCCTTATCCTGAACAGAAAACTCCCTAAGCCATGCCTCCCCATACCGTACATATGGTGAGGATCTGCGTAAGGTGGAAGGTGAGGACGCCGTGGCGCCTCTCCAGCTACTCCTCAAAGAGGGAGCTTACCGCCAAAACTGTGGCGTGCCCAACACTGGGTTGCGACAATCGTACCTGCTATGTTCCATGAGATCCCTGTGTAATAATTTCCGAACACCACGTGGGCGAAGCTGTGGGCGAAGCTGCGGGCGCAGTTAGTAAAAGATAATAATTAAAAAGTAAAATGTGATTTATTGGTCTATGTTGTGTTTGTCTTGTACTTCGTATAAAAGTATTCAGAATATAGATATTTCGATATAATAAATATGCGATGCGTTGACCGCTCGATCAAACAAACATTCGATATTTTGAACACTCGATGTATTGAATTGAGTGTGCGATAAATTGAATCCCATCAAAAACATAAATGTGAAATTAGAGCCAAGTTCAATATTATGATATATGCCTTGGTTGTTGACTTCTACGACAAAAAAAAAATGAGATCTAAATGGGTGCCAAGTTCAATGATCAGTCCTGAAATTTATTTTATTAATTATTACATATTGTATTGCCTGTTGGGGTGGTGCTGCAAAAACAATTTTTAAACCGTTGGAAGTTGCACATCGCGCACTACTGAAAGTGGCTACCTTCCGTCCAATAATTTATCCAACTAATCATCTATACGAAAACTGCAACGTCCTCAACGTACGGCAACACTTTATTCTACACTCTATTCTGCTGCAACACCGCAAAACCCCCTATATTAAAATTATCTAACGTCGAAAAGATAAAATATGTAATACTCCAAGAACCCGTTTTTTGTTTACTAAAAGATTCTTTTATTATTTAGGTCCGTCTCTTTACAATACAATAAACAAAAAATGCCCGATAAATAGATTGTCTTATAATAATAAAATTGTAAAAAGACTGTCCGCATATTCCTACAAAATAAAACCTACGTATGTACAAATAGTATGTAAAACATTAAAAAATTTACTTGCAAAAATAAAATTGTAGTACCCACGTTAGAGAGGATTGGCACTGTTACTCCTTAATACAGGCTATTTCATAGCCTAGCTAGGAGAACAGTACGTCACCCACCCCACTTGATTGTGTAGATATTTTATACTACCTTCTTTGTAAAGACTTATATGTACTACAGTCTATTTTATATAAATAAAGAATTACATTCTATTAAATTTATTTATAACTCCATAAAATATAATTTCTTCTTAAAACTTAGGATAATATAGCCTGGGTCTAGGTCTGACTTGGCTAGTTCTCATATACAAATTATTATGTTCATGGCTAGTTTCTACCAGAAAGCCAAATTTTCGGAATAATAAAATAGAGAAGTTACAACAGGTTTAGAACTTGCGAAGGCTATAATATAATACATATATGAAAACTAGCCAAGTCAAACCTTAGGCTATAATATATTATCCTAAGTTTTAAGAAGAAATGATATTTTATGTAGTTATAAATTAATTTCTGGACTGACCATTGAACTTGGCACCCATTTAGATCTCACTTCTTTTGTCGTTGAAGTCAACAATCAAGGCATTATCATAATATTGAACTAGGATCTAATTTCACATTTATGTTCTTGATGGGATATAATTACTTTTTGTTCATAATGATCTTAGGATATTGATGTGCGCTAAATATTGAAACAATAATTAATTCTTAATCCCTGTTAATAACGTAATAAATACAAAAGTCGACTATACTCTTAGTTATAAGAACTAAAACGGAAATATTTGAATAAAAAAAAATTGCACTCCGGGAGTGCCGGCAGAAGTGAAAACTTGATTATTAACGTTGAGCATGTTTGATATTTTGGAATGGTTAGGGAATAATTTGTTGTTCAATTTCCATATTTTAAGCACTTTATATTCACGAATTTTACGAATACACAACAATGTGATCACTACACAGACGGTCGAGCCATCAGCTGTCACCATCCATGGATGCGCGTGGCACGCTGTAACATAGACGAACATTCGCGCAAGCGCCCTGCGCCGCCTAAACGAAACAGTAGGCCCAGGCATACATTTTCGCCGCGCCGTAGAGAGGGGATAGCTGTCTACTCTCCATCCGTCCTACGCTTTTTCGATCAGGTCACGTGTCCTGACGCGAGTTTAAGATTTTATACCCATTACAGAAAAAGTGCTCAACGCCGCTAAAGAAGTTTTCACTTCAAAAATTGAATGATTAGTTTGAGCGCCATCTATAATCGAGTTGCTGTCTTAGAAAAAGTTATTTGTTACAATTATTTAATTCATAAGTAATATTTATTTTATGGCTTATGCTATATTACGATTTTATTTTTTTAGAATTAGACACACTTTTAATGACATATATTTTACTGTAAACTCTTCGTGTTTAGTAGTTTATATTAGCGTCATCTATGATTCCATAACCATACTAACCAAGGCTAGCCAAGTGATTCGTATTCGTTTTAATAGATGGCGCTTTTCCAAATTAAAACCATCCGTCCTACGCTTTTTCGATCAGGTCACGTGTCCTGCCGCGAGTTTAAGATTTTATACCCATTACAGAAAAAGTGCTCAACGCCGCTAAAGAAGTTTTCACTTCAAAAATAAGGGTGGTAGGTATTTAACTCGTTATATATTCACGTGAAGACCTTAAAATCCACATAAAAACCGGCTGTCAGAAGTTTTGATTGCTGATTGCTGATTCTTACATTATTTTTTTTACATACAGTTATTACAGGCACTAAGTATATAAGTGTTCCTAATAGAATCAATTAAGTGAAAAATTATAATAAAATGATAAAAATTTACCAGTTTCTAATTTATTCCTTTGTATTCACCTAATTACCTATCTGCTTGCCAAATTTGAATTTGACTTTTAATATTGGCCGCTGACGTAATCTCATCAGATTTGTGGGTAATGACAGATTAGCAACGAGTTCAGGACAGTCTATGTGGCCATTTGCGATACCCAACAGTAAACTCATGTCTCCAATGTTGGGATATCATTACTTTTTGTACATAAATTATTAGTAGGTACTTATTTATAACAAAATTAATACCAAATGGTTTTTGTTATGAATGTTCCTAATATAATCAATTAAGTGAAAAGTTATAATAAAAAATAAAAATATACCATTTTCTGATTTATTTCTTTGTATTCACCTAATTACCTATCTGCATGCCAAATTTGAACTTTCTAGGTCATCTGGAACTGGGTTAGAGATTTGATCTATAGGTCAGTCAGTGATAACAATGAAGATTTTTGGACGTTAATATCTAAATAACCGTTTGAGATGTGTTTGTGAAATTCAAAAAAAAAAATCTGTTGTACAAAATTCTCTAAACTAAACTAAAAATCACAAAAATTTGGTATATTCCTGTCAAACGACGATTTCCTATTCTGAAATAGACTAAAATGACACACCTTAACTACATTTTAGTTTGGAAGCACTAAGATTCCACTCAGAATAGCAAAATTGTCATTTTCACTAAACTAATAACAGTTTAGTAAAAATGACAATTTTGCTATTCTGAGTTTGCCGGTTTTAAGCAAAAATTTTGACTATAATAATTTATTTTGACTAAATCTGACTATTTTTAATCGCGATTAAAAAGGTGTAGAATAAAACTAGTGGTCATGAGTAAAAAATTCACACCAACGTCGCCAACGCCTTCACGTGCAAAAACAGTATAATATTTTTTGATTTTCTTTTCTTTTGCTTATATCTCGAAAATGGCGTGTCCTATCGCAAAAATAATGAAATTTTCGACGCCCTTTATGGTACCGCACTCATATAAACGTGTTTCCCTACGTGATCGAATCAGAAATGAAGAGATCCGTAGGACAACCAAGGTAACCGACATAGCCCGAAGAATTGCTAAACTGAAGTGGCAGTGGGCAGGGCACATTGCTCGCAGAACAGATGGCCGATGGGGCCGAAAGGTTCTGGAGTGACGACCGCGTACCGGAAGACGTAGAGTTGGAAGGCCTCCAACAAGGTGGACCGATGACCTTGTGAAGGCCGCAGGAACCCGCTGGATGCGGGAAGCACAAAACCGGTCGAAGTGGCGGAGCTTGGGGGAGGCCTATGTCCAGCAGTGGACGTCTTTCGGTTGAAATGATGATGATGATGATGACTCATATAAATCTCAACACGTAGGTAACATTTTTTTTTTTTCAAACATAGCGTGAAAATTTCCATATGTAACACGTCCAGGCTGACCCCCGCGCGCGCCATCGTCTCTATAAAAATTAATTGCTTCATTGCGTAGCACACACAAGTATCACGTTGCGAAACCAAAACAATAAAAAACCACATTGAGTCGCGATTGTCAAATTTGATTTTAGTCGTGTCAAAATAATTTTTAAATTTAGAGATTTTTTCTTGCAGAATAGCGTTAAAATTCTCATAGCCAAAAGTAAGGAATTTTAGAGATAGTTTAGTTCGGTGTACAACAGAATCGGCACCAATGGGATCTATGTGAAAACCATATAGGTAAGTCTTAAATTTGCATTAAGTATTTGCGCGACAATTGAACGAATAACGCAATTTGATTGTGCGGGGTATCTACCGTAACTAAAAGTTAAAAATAAAAACTTTTTATTGTTATGTGTTATGTATGTTTTTTTTTTTTTTTTTTTTTCTAAAAAGTTTTTACAATATTTCTAAACAATGGTAGTGTTGAGTAATGATTCGGAAATGTTGTTCGTCGGCTCTGTATCTACTGTCACTGCAAAAGCCAGACAATGCCACACGACGATTTGAAGGTTATAAATTGAGTGTAAATCACGCGAAAATACAACAGAAACCCCGATGAAAAGAGTTCTCACATACACAGAAGCACCATGAACTTTGGCGAAATCCTGTAAGATGTCTTTGATTTGGATCACTTACGAATGTTTTGTGATATAAGTAATAAAATAAATACATGAAGCCAAATGCTACCAGCATACAAAACAGCATACTAAGTACAGTATTTTTGTTTCCTCAAATGTAGTCCAGGAAGTCCCTTTAAACAGTGTGTTTCAAAATAAAATAAAATGGAAAAGTGTACTCAAAATAATATATAATCAGCTGTGAGTGTGGCCTGCTATACTGCCTGAAGCAATGACCATTTCTTCATTCATTTTGCCTGCTAATTTGGATTAGCAGGCAAAATGAATGACTGATCAAATGCCAAAATCAAATACTCTGATAATCTGAAATTGGAACTGAGCATGGCTCCTATCTGAAAATTTTAAATATGTTTCCGGTATTCTCTCATAAACTCATATGTATATGCCTGCCCAAAAACCCTCAGGGCTCCTCTACGGCGTCCCCTCCTCTGTAGCTCTAGTAAGCCAGTATACATGTTCTTGTGGGAGGGGGTCTAAGTACCTACCAAACTCCCGGCATTAGAATATAAAATGAGTAGTACGGAAAGTCGATACCAAAATATACACTCTGTATTAAGAGTAAGTAAAAATACTCGTAGAGTGAAACTGCACCTGAATACGTCATCTAAAATCTTTAAACACAATCCCAGAAAAATATATATGTTTTGGATTTACTTGAATACCAAACAACTTCACCGAATAAAGTACAAGTATGCAAATAAACTCATACTGCACATTGCGGGAGGGAACATTACTAAAGGATCAATAATAGTCACTTTAAAAATCTCTCACTCGTTTATTATTATTCATTCAGTATCCACAGTCCAATAAGTTCATTCAGCACACGTAAGAAGCACTCGGTGGTTATATGCGCACTCAACAAGAGCTGAACTCACACTGCCAGTCCCTAATGCTGCAAATGATACGCACCCATATTATTTAAAACGTTATTTAATATTATTTCCGGACGGTGTTCAAATGTTGCGACAAAAACTATTTTTAAATCTAATTAAATACTGCAATTCTTAAACGTCTAACATATGATTTCTAGAAAAAAATGTGAATAAAATATTGGATAAAGAGAAAACTGCGTTCACAGAGTATCAGTTCTGTCATTATATTTATTTATTTGTTTAAACTTCTCGCACATAAAAAGGTACTAAGGCGGACTTAATGCCGTAGGCATTCTCTACCAGTCAACCTAGGGTGCAGAGCAGTGGTGGCCCAGTGCTATCGGCCTCGACTTACGAGTTGTAGATCGTGGGTTCGAACCCAGGCAGGCACTTTACTTTGCGTAAATAATTTCATCACCACTGCTCTCAAAACGATGAATGAAAACATCATGAGGAAACCGGCATGTCTTAGAACCAAAAATTCGAAGATATGTGACATCTACCAACCCGCACTGAGCCCGCGTGGTGGATTACGGCCCACTCCCTCTCACCGGAGGAGGCCTGTGTCCCAGCAGTGGGAACAATATAGGCTGATTATGATGATGATAAACCTAGGGTGGTGAAGAGATTACACGGCAGGTTGCATGCTTTGGTTGAGAGGAACAATTATTAAAAATGTATAATAATGAATTATAAATAAGAGAGAATCTCTAGTACATAAATAGGTTAAAACACTTTTTAACAAAAAATTAAACCGCCGAGAAACACAGAAAAGCAGAAAATAATAAACCTTAAAATTTTGAGTCGGCGCTGAAAAATCAATGAACAAAGATCACTCAAATTTTTTGTTAAAAAGTTTTTATTTTGTTATTTCTTGTGTATACCCTATCCAATGAAAAAAGAATTATCAAAATCGGACTACTCTGTACAAAGTTATGCGTGGTTATACATTACAATCAATGAGTGAACAATCAATCATCCCCTGTTTTCCAACCCTTAGAGTTCGATTTTGTTTTCCAAATTTATATGGGACCACCCTCGGAGTATACCTAATCCAATAAAAAAAGAATTATCACAATCGGACTACTATGTAAAAAGTTATGCGTGATCATACATAAAAAAAAAAAACAACAAAAATAATATACGCGTCGAATTGATAACCTCCTCCGTTTTTTTTCGTCGGTTAATAAACTAAATATACACATACATATTTGCGATAATACGAATACATACTTATAATATATAAATCCAAATAATAATAATCTTTGATTGAGCGACATTAAATTTCCACGAAAAGTCGCTTCGGTGTGAGCCAGCACGCAATAAGATCAACAACAACAATTATAATACAATGATTCGTGACATGTAGGGGTAAGCAATTCGTTTTAATGACTTTTTTTAATGATCAGGTTATTTTTGATTTAGCACCTAGAAGTAAGTTTAGATACAGTTTGATTCTATTCAATTTAGGAACTAAGGAAACTTGTAATCGCGATCGATTTAGGAGTCAGGTTTCGGCAGATCAGAACGTGTAGAAACCTGTCCAAACCTCGAGACGCCCTTGTCTGCCTCTGATTAGTGGACTGGGAGTCAATCGCAAAAACCTAAATCTTAATTAGTTATATCATTGGAAAATTGAAAATTTGATAACTTCGCACAGCCAGCGCAACTTGCACCTGTGTTTAAACTATAAGTATAGGGTATGTTAAATTTTAAGTTTAGTTTTGCGGGTGGGCCTGCGTCGTCACGTATACATGGGCGGTGTCACTCAGTACACTACCGCCCACACGCACATACTGTCCCTTAGCTTAGACCACTACCGGCTCGCTCTGGGAAACGGGATAAGCGGGGGCGCGCACCCTACTCTGTAGGACCGTCGAGTCGGCATCTTGTCACTGGTCGTCTTTCGCTGGGCCTCCCCCAGGCAACTGGGGGTCTCACCAGGGGACAGACCGCCAAGGTGTCGTGACAAAAGCGGCGTTGATATAAACTCAACGCCGCGGCGCGCCTACAGAGACAGTTATAGCAACCACACACAGGGACGCGTTAAAAACGCGTCCTCCATATTGCTCGCCTACACGGCAACATATCGATGGGCCCGTCTTAGCGGGCCACCGTAGACCATCCTTGGACTGGGAGCAATTCTCCGGCGCCACCCGCCACGCCCCCTTACGGGGACGTCGCGATTTCCCATGAGTTTAAGTTTAGTTGTAAATATACACGCCATGGGCGACTGATTAAAGAAATAAATACGTCTTCAAGTTTTAAAAGTGAGTTTTAATTAGTGAACCAAATGTAGTGATTGGAGGTCACTGAAACTCAAAAAAAAATTTGAGTTTCAGTTCTATGTATGGGGAACCCCAAATATTATTGTTTTTTTTTTTTTCTATTTGTGTGTAAAAATCTTAATGCGGTTTATAGAATACATCTACTTACCAAGTTTCAACAGCATAGCTCTTATAGTTTCGGAGTAAAATGTGTGTCCCGCCCCCGTAACTTCTAAAATAAGGGAATGATAAAACTAAAAAAAATATATGATGTACTACATTACCATGTAAACTTCCACCGAAAATTGGTTTGAACGCGATCTAGTTAGTAGTTTTTTTTTAATACGTCATGAATCGTAAACCACAATTTACCTTTCATTCAGTCAACTCAAATATAAAAAAAAAACATTTAATTTCATAAACATAAACCTTATGCATAAACCGTGAATACCTGCAGGTTTGTACTGAACCCTCGGTGCGCGAGTCCGACTCGCACTTGGCCGGTTTTTTATACTAAGATTTAATAAATTTTGAAAATTGGCTAAAAATACAATCAGCACGGGATTTAATGAAACATGTGCTAAAATGTTAACAATCAGTGTCGCATATAATTGCACCCGTACTGACTCACATAATTAGTATGCACGGAGCATGGCAACTTTCTCATTTTTTTAAGAACGACTACAACTAAGCCACTTCATAAGAAAAAATACAACACAAGTGACAAAGTAACCGTTTCAAATGACCGTCCAATAGCTTTAATAAATCTAATCTATACCAATAACACAGCCCGACGTGACTCTTGCTCCGTGAATGAGGGTAGTCACACAACCGTAAAATCGAGATTTTGGCACTTTTAGGTTCGGATATCTAAAAAATGTGATGTGATGTAGCAATTCTGAGGCCGCATTTGAATTCAGTGACCCAACATCTACGGGGAATGACTACTCTCATTCAAGAAGCAAGAGTCACGTCGGGCTGTGTAATATAAAGCTGAAGAGTTTGTTTGTTTGGTTGAACGCGGTAATCTCAGGAACTACTAAGACTAATTGAAAAATTATTTTTGTGTTGGGTAGCCATTAGGGGTCACAAAACCGGTTTCACCGTAATCGAAATTGAGCCATTTTTAGAAACCGGGTTTCAGTTTAGCAAAAACCGAGTTTTCGATTATTTCGGTTTTCTTTTAAAACAATAACCTATCCAACGATATGACATGTTTACAATGTACACATATTGTCTCATCAATTACAATTATTATATTGATCACACCATTGGTGCTGTCTTCGCCGAGGTATAGTATCAGTCAATTGAAAAGTCTGTGTCTGAGTCTCAACCTAACAATGGAGGTACGACGTCCACCACTTCGCCTCTTTGAGGGATGGCTGGAGAGGTACTACGGTGTCCTCACATTCCACCTTACGCAGGTTAACAACGGACACAGGTGCTTCATGAGGTTCCTTTTCAGGACAGGGCGGGAAAAATACGCCCGGGTGTTACTACTGTGTGGATCGCCTGGCGGACACGGTGGAGCATACGGTGGAAGTGTACCCTGCTACGTGTCCTCGTGTAGGTGATCTCTCGCGTCCGGCCCTAGTCCAGGCCATGTACGAAGCCAGAGGGCAAGGGCAGCCATCACCTCTTTCTGCGAGGCACAAATGCTGGCAAAGGAGGAGGTAGAGCGCGTGAGGAAGAGGCAATCTTTGCACCCTCACGCCCCTAGCCTCCGTAGGAGACGCCCTGGGCGTCGGGAATCCATTGCGGACTTCCGGATACCGTAGGCACGGGCTTGCGGGTGGCGAGCAATGGATAGTTCGCCACCCGGTAAGGCTCAGGCCCGGACGACAACGCGTTGTATTCCATGCGCCTCAAAGAGATGTCAGCATTAATGAAGGGGCCCTGGCCCTTCATTAACCTTCCTGGCCCCACATGAAGAAACACGGGGGGTTTTAGTCAGTTAAAGTCTGACACGCCCTTCCGCTCCACCCAGAGCGGGAGAAGTCAAGTGATGATTGCCCACCCGAAAAAAAAGGACGTCCAACGCTATTGATACGGAATTTGAGAATGATTTAACTGCCATCATTAGAGCTGGCCCTTTGTGAAAATGGAGGCTTTTGCAGGTGTACATTAATTTGTTTAAAGTTCTTCTCTCCGAGTGTCGAGTCTAAAAGAATCTTCTCATTCTCAATTCTTTATTGCGTACCATAATGTTAAAGCATAGTTGGAAGGGAAATCATTATTTAAGTCACAATTATGGACCCTATCGGGCACAGCAAGATCAAGTAGGAGAGAGGAGGAAGAACACTGGGTGCTTAATTGGAAATTATATTTTTAGTTAATAATATTATACCTACTATTTTTTATAATAATGTAAAGAATTTAAGAATTATAATTATTGTTTTATACACTTGTTCAATTGGTAACTGTAAACTGTTTAAAAAAAAAAACAATATATTTATATATATTTTTAAATGATTAGTTATTCTACTCATCAGCCGGTTACCTTTATAACCACTTAAAAGGCCGTGGTACATTTTTTATTTTATTTTACTAATTTACTTGATTTTACAGTTAAATACTATAATTATGTGTATGTTACTCATAATTTCATTTTGATTTATTTATTTATTTATTTATTAAACAAGGCACACCAACGACATATTTACAAACATAATAACATTAGGTGATGACGGATCTTTTGTTCTGTGTAAATACATCACTTAAAGGCGTGCACAACATTCTTATTAAAAGGTAAAATACTGTTCAATTACATTTTTAAACTAAGAAACATATTACAAATTGAAATTAAATGATAAATTAAAAATTACAGATTATGGAACAAAAAAAAAATAGATTTTGTCACATTATTCTAAGATAATACAACCATAAAATTAAATTAAATATACACACGGAAAAAAACTGAATATAGGATAAAATAACGTGTAGAAAAGTGTATAAAAGATAAAAATAAAATACAATGTCGTTTCTAACTCTAATTAAGCTACATGCAATTGATATATTATTAAAATTAAAATTTGAACTCATAAATACATTAAATGTCTACAAAATTTAATTAAAATTACATTATTAAATTACAATTATATTATTAAGTTAAAATTTCATTATTAAATTAAAAATTACATTACTAAATTAAAATTACATTATTAAATTAAAATAAGTATGTATGATTTATGAAGGCAGCTGATTACAGACAAATTTTAGTTATTTTAGTTTTGAATATTGGCAGACTATCCGAGAAAATATCAATATTGCTGTTGACTGAACAGGCATTGTTGTAAAAAGTCAACATTCTATTTATGGGCGCATGCTGGCCCAGGTTTGTGCGACATGGCTTAGTGGCAAACGTCTTAGTGGTACGCTTGGACCGGACATGAGAATGACGAGGTACATCCAAGTTGATTTTATTAAGGAGATCTGGAGTCGATGTTATCCCGTTCACAACTTTATATAGTGTTGTTACATCATTCAAAACCCTGCGCTGCTTCAGGGAGTCTAATTTGAAGTAACTTAACCGTTCTGCGTAATCGGCTCTATAAGGACAGTTTTGGTCTTTAAACCGCAAGCACCTTGTCATTTTTTTTTGAACACGCTCAATACGGTCTTTATGAATATTATAAGTTGGACTCCAGGCGGGAGATGCATATTCTAATACGCTGCGCACAAAACTGTTATAGAGCACTTTCAATGCTAAGGTTCCCTTAAATTCTTTACCAATTCTGTTGATAAACCCAACCATTCTCATTGCTTTTTTGATGATGTTATTTATGTGTGTGGTAAATGAAAGATCACTGCTAAGCACTACACCTAGATCCCGTATGTTTTTCACTTGGTGCAGTGACGTCCCATTGAGGGAGTAAGTTGATGATATGGGATGCTTTTTCCGCGTAAATGTTATGTGAAAGCATTTCATGGCATTTAAAACCATCCCATTCACCACACACCAGCTCTGTATTGAGTTTAGATCAGCTTGAAGCAGCGCAATGTCCTCTTGAGTTTTTATTTGCCGATAGATTTTAAGGTCATCGGCAAATAAGGAGCATTGGCTATGTTTGATGCAATTTACTATGTCATTTATAAATGCAATAAAGAGTATTGGCCCGGTATGCGATCCTTGGGGAACACCCGAGGTAACAATATATTCCGGAGATTCATAGCCGTTTACCACCACTCTTTGTGTTCGCCCGCATAGATACGATCGGAACCACTCAAGCAGGGGCCCGTATATGCCAAAACCATGCAGTTTCAACAGGAGGATTTCATGGTTGACCTTGTCAAAAGCGCTGCTGAAGTCGGTATACAGAGCGTCAATCTGTTGGCCAGAGTCAATGTTCATACAGATTTCATCGATATATGATACCAATATATGATCAAACTATGATCATTTCAATTTTGGTGAAATTAATGAGCTACGTTTTTATTTTATAATTTGATTTTGATTAATCGACGTCAAACAAACTGTAAAAACACGTCTGAATAATAAAGTAAATCAGGCTCCGAATCTCGCTGAATGATAACACTTTAGACATTCTTTCAATTTTACGGTCAAATTACAAAAATAAGAATGGAGTTTAATTTATTGTTGCTTTAAGCCAGATGTTTTGTTGAGTCTCAGATACTATAATTGTTGTTGTTTTTTTAGTTTATTCAGTCAAAAGGAATTTTTCATTTTATTCTAGTGTTCTCTAATTTAGCAATAAAGCTTATTAATAACTGTTGACGACAAAAAGACTTAAGAACCATAAAAATTGGTTTAATTAAAAAAAACATCGATATAATCGAAATAAACGAGAAAACCGAAAAACCGGTTTTCTAATATACCTGCGTTTTTGTGACCCCTAATAGCCATTATGCTACAATCAAAAGGAGCGGAGCAGCAACGAAAAATGGGATCCAATGGGAAGGGTTAGGAGAGCAAATATTTGACGCGGACGAAATCGCGGGCAGAAGCTAGTAGTATAATAAAAAGTCTTTGAAAAAGTAATTGATTAAAATAAATCTTTAAACTCATTCTTTGCTTCATATACTTGCTGAAGAACAATATGGTTAAAAAATAAAACTATCAACTACGCTGTCTATGAGCTAATCGTTGAAATTGTTACTGACTCGTAATGTTGTTCAAAAAACCCTAATGCCGCAGTACTTCTGGACGTCTCTAATGCATTCGATCATGTAGATCAAATGAAGAAAACAAATCATGGTTCTAAATAGATTTTGTCTTAATTCTAATAATATTAATACTATGCCGCGGATAAAGACTAGTTCTTATATAAAAGTTGCTCACTGTTGGTCCATTACCAATACAACATGTGGTATACCCGAAGGGAGTGTCTTTCGACCCTTGATGTTTCTCATATTTATATCTAGACACGCGGTAGCGTGTCAAGCCAAGTTCAAGTAACAGAACTGGCGTGCAGCACCGTGTGTTTACACGAACCATTTGGAGCCACTTTTCACCCCCTCATAACTCAAAAACTGTTTCACATAAACGTATCAAATTTGGTTCATATATTGAAACTTGCAAGATACATATGTGCTCTAAATTTCATAAACACATCTCAAACCATTATTTAGATATTAACGTTAAAAAATCGACATTTTTATTACTGACTGACCTATAGATCAAGTCTCTAATCCAGTTCCAGATGACCTAGAAAGTTCAAATTTGGCATGCAGATAGGTAATTAGGTGAATACAAAGAAATAAATCAGAAAATGGTATATTTTTATTTTTTATTATAACTTTTCACTTAATTGATTATATTAGGAACATTCATAACAAAAACCATTTGGTATTAATTTTGTTATAAATAAGTACCTACTAATAATTTATGTACATAAAGTAATGATATCCCAACATTGGAGACATGAGTTTACTGTTGGGTATCGCAAATGGCCACATAGACTGTCCTGAACTCGTTGCTAATCTGTCATTACCCACAAATCTGATGGGATTACGTCAGCGGCCAATATTAAATGTACCTTTCGCAATGACTCATAATAGGCGGAATGTTTTCTCAATAAGAAGTG
The DNA here is from genome assembly GCA_947507805.1 of Aporophyla nigra. NCBI lineage: Eukaryota > Metazoa > Arthropoda > Insecta > Lepidoptera > Noctuidae > Aporophyla > Aporophyla nigra. The sequence goes on along the minus strand of OX382291.1, from coordinate 298,233 downwards.
CAGTTAGTTTCAATAGGCTTCCTATGGACCTTAATGTTGACTTGTTCTGCACGAGTGTGGGCGACTTTAAGACGGACTTTGGCACAGTCATTTTTCATGGATTCAACTTATTAATATTAAATTATGTACTTTTTTAATCGACATTTTCTTGCTATATGTGGAGGCTTGTTATTAGCTATTTTGTTTTATACAACTTTTTATATCATTGGTTTATTAGTTTGTAAGCCTTCTTTAAAATAAAATAAATACATGAAATAAATCAAAAACATAAATGTGGAATTGAGAGCCAAGTTCAATATTATGATATATGCCTTGGTAGTTGACTTCAACAACAAAAGAAGTGAGATCTAAATGGGTGCCAAGTTCAATGGTCAGTCCTGAAATTTATTTATAACAACATTAAATATCATTTCTTCTTATAACTTAGGATAATATTAGGTTGGGGAAAAAGTCTTTTCGCATTATAGTATGTATGAACTTGTAATAAAATCTCTTTGGCTATACTATTTGTATCTGGCTGGTTTTGGTATCATTGAAAGTTTAAATTTTAAAGAACATAATTCCAAATTCAAATTAGGAAAATGTGTGATTTTCATTTGTTTTCCGTACCGTCAATATGAGTGAATCTAATGAAGAAATTCGATACATTTTAAAATTTTACTACAAAAAAGGTAAAAATGCAAAACAAGCCGCGAAAAAAATTTGCGATGTTTATGGACCTAGTGTAGTGTCTGTAAGAGTAGCACAAATTTGGTTTAAGCGTTTTCAATCCGGAAATTTTGATGTCAATGATGCACGTCGCTCTGGTCGCCCTATTACGGATAAAATGGATGCCATTTTTGAAAAAGTGGAGCAAGATCGGCATACCAGTAGTTACGACGTAGCTGAAGAACTGGAAATTGACCACAAAACAGTTTTGGCGCATTTGAAAAAAACTGGGTACACAAAAAAGCTCGACATTTGGGTACCTCACGAGCTCACTGAAAGAAACCTAATGAACCGTGTACTCATTTGTGATTCTTTATTACGACGTAATGAAACCGAACCATTTTTGAAGAAGCTGATAACTGGTGATGAAAAATGGATCACGTATGACAAGAACGTGCGAAAAAGGTCGTGGTCAAAGGCCGGTCAGGCTTCACAGACTGTGGCGAAACCCGGGTTAACTCGCAACAAGGTGATGCTGTGTGTGTGGTGGAATTGGAAGGGCATTATTCATTATGAGCTGTTACCATCAGGCAGGACCATCGATTCTGAACTCTACTACGAACAACTGATGAGATTAAAGCAAGAAGTTGAGAGAAAGCGGCCGGAATTAATCAACAGAAGGGGTGTGGTTTTTCATCATGATAACGCTAGACCTCATACATCTTTAGCCACCCAACAAAAATTAAGAGAGTTTGGCTGGGAGGTGTTAATATATCCGCCGTATAGTCCTGACTTTGCACCTTCAGATTTCCACCTGTTTCGGTCTCTTCAGAATTCTTTAGGCAGTGTCAGGTTAACATCACGAGAGGACTGCCAAAACCACTTCTCGCGGTATTTTGACCAGCAGTCCCAAAATTTCTATAGCAATGGGATCATGTCCCTACCTACAAGATGGCAAAAAGTTATTGAACAAAATGGTACCTACATACTTTAGTTAAATGTAAATAAACTTTATTTAAAAATGTTTTGAATTTTCTTAAAAAATGCGAAGAAACGTTTTCCCCAACCTATTATATTGTAGCATAAGGTCTGACTTAGCTACTTTTCTTATACGAATTATATTATAGCCTGCGCATAATCAAATGGTTTCGTTTTTACACGCTTTATATTAGCTTCACTTGTATGTTTGTATGTTTGTTTGTAACCGAGACTCCTTGTAGCGCGATTTTGACCCACTTTAAACGACCAGATTTCATTCAAACATTGCACACCTCTCAAGGACCGATGACAATGCAATAATTTCATAAATCTGTGCCATTATCCTTGCCAAGGTTACCAGGACAGCAAAAAAACTGTCTTCGAAAACTACGCTGACATACGTCACAAACTAATTTGTGCCATTATCCAGGTATATCCATTCGTATATGAGAACTAGCCAAGTCAGACCTCAGGCTATAATATATTATCCTAAGATATAAGAAGAAAAGATATTTAATGTAGTTATTAATAAATTTCAGGACTGACCATTGAACTTGGCACCTATTTAGATCTCACTTCTGTTGTCGTTGAAGTCAACAACCAAGGCATATATCATAAATTGAACTTGGCTCTCAATTTCACATTTATGTTTTTGATGTGTATGGTTTTCCGAAAGATACTGACCATCAAACCGGCCTGTTTGCCACCGACAGTACAATTATTATACCGTATAAAAACTTGGAATCATGAGGAAAGTACAGAAATAAATCTATCCATTGCATAACGAATTATTTACATAAGAAAAAACCAAAAAAGAACTTTGAAATAACACAGGTTAAAAAGAAAAAATAAAACTGAAAAAAAATATATCATACGCGGACCAATAAAATCCGGAAAACAACATTTCCAGATTTCTAGAAATTATACGTGGATAGTTATTTAAACTGGAAATGTCATGTAGAAAATGGCTGTAAATAAATAATAGTTTAAAAAAACCGGCCAAGTGCGAGTCGGACTCGCGCACCGAGGGTTCCGTACAAACCTGCAGGTCATCATCATCATTCGTCATCATCGTTTATGAAATTAAATGTTTTTTTTTAAATTTAATAATATAAATTAATATTTGAGTTGACTGAATGAAAGGTAAATTGTGGTTTACGATTTATGACGTATTAAAAAAAAACTACTTACTAGATCTCGTTCAAACCAATTTTCGTTGGTAGTTTTCATGGTAATGTACATCATATATTTTTTTTAGTTTTATCATTCCCTTATTTTAGAAGTTACGGGGGGGGGACGGACACACATTTTACCACTTTGGAAGTGTCTCTCGCGCAAACTATTCAGTTTAGAAAAAAATGATATTAGAAACCTCAATATCATTTTTGAAGACCTATCCATAGATACCCCACACGTAAGGGTTTGATTAAAAAAAAAAATTGTGTTTCAGTTCTATGTATGGGGAACCCCAAATATTATTGTTTTAAAAAAAAATGATATTAGAAACCTCAATATCATTTTTGAAGACCTATATATGAAAAAAAAATTTTTGAGTTTCAATTCTATGTATGGGGAACCCCAAATATTATTGCTTTTTTTCTATTTTTGTGTAAAAATCTTAATGCGGTTCACTGAATACATCCACTTACCAAGTTTCAATAGCACAGCTCTTATAGTTTCGGAGAAAAGTGGCTGTGACATACTCGGACAGACAGACAGACAGACAGACAGACATGGCGAATCTATAAGGGTTCCGTTTTTTGCCATTTGGCAACGGAACCCTAAAAACACGCTTCCATTGAAAACCAAACTAAAAAGTACAAAATTATGGAAAAAAAGCGTGGGGTGCTTTTTAAGGTATTTTTTTTATTGATATCAGGCGCCCCATGCTTTTTTGCCATTATTTTGTACTTTTTAGTTTGGTTATCAACGGAAGCGTGTTTTTTAGTTTTTTTAAGCTATCATTTATTTTCTATTTTTTAGGGTGTTTCGAATTTTGAGACGTATGTCAGCGTAGTTTGTGACGTATGTCAGCGTAGTTTGTGACGTATGTCAGCGTAGTTTGTGACGTATGTCAGCGTAGTTTGTGTCGTATGTCAGCGTTGGCCAGTTTTTTTTCTATTTTTGTGTGAAAATCTTAATGCGGTTCACAGAATACATCTATTTACCAAGTTTCAACAGCATAGCTCTTATAGTTTCGGAAAAAAGTGGCTGTGACATACTCGGACAGACAGACAGACGGACAGACAGACATGACGAATCTATAAGGGTTCCGTTTTTTGCCATTTGGCAATGGAACCCTAAAAACGGCGTTAAGCAAGATCCTTGCAACTACAGACCAATCGCGCTCATTCCGGAATTCTCCAAAATTTTTGAAAAAGTAATACAAAACAGGATAAAAACAGGATATATTCATTTCTAGAAACTAAAAAGAATCTTGGTAAGCGAACAATGTGGTTTTAGGAATAATAAAAACATTGACTCTGCTATCTACAAACTTGTTGATCACGTTCTTACTAACGTTGACAATAGAAATCCTATAGTTGCATTATTTATGGACATGTCAAAGGCATTTGACTATGTTAACCATAAAATATTGACAAACAAGCTGGAAAAATATGGAATTAGGGGCAATATCCTTGAACTTATCAAATCATATCTGACTAGTCGAGAACAGATAATATACATAAATAAAATATGCCCCTATACAAAAACTGAAAAGATGAATGTCTCTACACACAGAAAATGCATATTTGGTGTGCCGCAGGACAGTGTTCTTGCTCCATTACTATTCATTATATATATCAATAACATGCCCAAAACTATTAATAATCCAATGATTCTATTCGCTGACGACAACACAATACTAGTCAAAAGTGAAGATAATTTGACCTTCGAAAAAGAAATAAACGACAACTTAAATGATGTAATAACTTGGCTAAAAGAAAACAATTTAAAAATAAATCTTGAAACGACAAAGTACATTTCATTTGAACAACAAAAAACAATAAAAAACCTAATATTCATTACGGTGACAAAACCATCAGTGAAGCAGAACACACAAAATTCCTGGGTATTTGGATAAATAAAAATATGAGCTGGAAAACACACATTGAAAATACATGCAAAAAAATTTGCCAGTATTCTTATGCTCTCCATAACCTAAAAAAAAGTGTCAAACCGTGAAACATTTTTAAGGCTCAGCAGTAGGCAATCGTGTTATGGGATTTCGATAAGTTTATATAGTAAACTTAAAGTAATTGCCACGAAAACATACATCTGGCTAGCTCAAGAATTTTTTTAGACTATGAAAAAATTGGGTTGGGATAAACCTTGCAGATGATTGTTAAAAAAATATTGAAATCACTAAAAACGTGTAAAAAGCACTGCCGTAATTTGATAAGTTAAGGCTTAACACAAGAAGGCACCTATTTAATTTATATATAAATAAAAACAATAAAGAACAGTAAACTCAACGCATTTTTAGGGTTCCGTTGCCAAATGGCAAAAAACGGAACCTTTATAGATTCGTCATGTCTGTCTGTCTGTCTGTCCGAGTATGTCACAGCCATTTTTTTCCGAAACTATAAGAGCTATGCTGTTGAAACTTGGTAAGTAGATGTATTCTGTGAACCGCATTAAGATTTTCACACCAAAATAGAAAAAAAACGATAATATTTGGGGTTCCCCATACATAGAACTGAAACTCAAAAAAATATTTTTCGTTAAACCCATACGTGTGGGGCATCTATGGATAGGTCTTCAAAAATGATATTGAGGTTTCTAATATCATTTTTTTCTAAACTGAATAGTTTGCGCGAGAGATACTTCCAAAGTGCTAAAATGTGTCCCCCCCCCCCCCCCCCCGTAACTTCAAAAATAAGGGAATGATAAAACTAAAAAAAAATATAAGATGTACATTACCATGTAAACTTTCACCGAAAATTGGTTTGAACGAGATCTAGTAAGGAGTTTTTTTTTTTAATACGTCAATAATCGTAAACCACAATTTACCTTTCATTCAGTCAACTCAATTATAAAAATTAAAAAAAAAACATTTAAGTTCATAAACATAAACCTTATACATAAACCGTGAATACCTGCAGGTTTGTACGGAACCCTCGGTGCGCAAGTCCGACTCGCACTTGGCCAGTTTTCTGTTTTGCGTAAAAAATTCGCAAACTTTCTCAATTTTGACGCCCGAAATCTCCATACAATTTACTATGGCGACACGTATTACTTTATATATGGCATTGTTCGAACCGCGGAGCTCAGTCGACCGAGCGTCTTCAAAGTGGGAGCACGTCGCTCTCAGTAAAAAAATACGCGGCAAATAGAGGCCTGTGCGTACACGAGATCCGGGCCACGGTAGTCGGAACTCTCGCAGTCAGAAAGATAATAATTTATACAAGTACTAAAATTTAAGATTTTTACGTTCCATTCTTTCTGCACGTATTTTGTATATTGACACATTAGTAGATAAACGGAACAGAGACTAAGCTTCTAAAGAACGAGCAAAATTGTCACCTATTTTGGTAGGGTTGTCACAATAGGGTAAGACAAATTAAACAAAACATTTGTTAAATAGTTTTATTATTCAGTATGATAGAATCGAATCAAATCAAATAATTTAATTCAACTAAGCCAATTACAGGCACTTTTGAATTGTCAAAAGACATAAAATAATGCTAGTAAATAAAATCAAGTGCTAGTTTTCTCTTTCTTGGAGTGTTACCTGAAAGGCGAAGAGCCGTTTGCACCGATCTATTCGTACAAATTTGCATATCGGATTTTGTTTGAATGCCACGTGATGTATATCACGTAATCTTCCAAAATAACTATTTTATTTAAAAAGTTATATGAAGGTATTTCAGTTTCACTAGTGAGTAAAAGCTGGATTTCCTGATTTTCTTGTACGGATATATTCTCAAATTGGTTTCTAGATGTTATTCTACAAACTAAATTGTAACGTAGAGTAGGGCGGAGCTAGAAGTTTGGCGGGTAAGAAGTCCCAACATACATATCACAGTATTTAACCGCGCTAGAAACAGACGGTCTGCGTGATCTGGAGTGGGGTGAGGGCCGACGACGAAGCAGCGAGCCGCTAGTCGTCGCAGAACGCACATGCGGGTATCAAAGCTATCGCAATTATTTCGCGCCCAAAAGTAAAAAAAGTTATATTTTCGTTTCTTTCATAGGTCCACATTGACGGTAAAGAAGAGATTAAGGTAAGTTCAAATTGCAGTCTCATTATATACATTAGTAATGCATGGTAATAAAATGTTCTTTTTGTTAACCGATTTTGTTTTATAACCTTGCAAATCACTGGACGTAGGTAAGAGGCAAGAAGTACGCGAAATATTCACAGATGTAGACTACGCTCCAAGTAGTGTTACAGATCGTCCCAGTTATGTTAATAACACTGAAAATATACCTCAAATTATAAATGAGTCTTAGTAAAATCAGCCAGCACAATCGAGCATACAACAACCGAGAGTAATAGCTCCTCAACCTTCAACGTCTAAAGCAGCATATTCCCCTGTAGCCGTTCTACCTGTCCCCAAAGCCGGACAGCGTAAAACCTAAAACACCAGAAAACGTCGCAATGCAACAATTTTAATTGACACTCCAGAATAAAATGAGTTAGAGAAAGAACAAGAGAAGAGTAAAATGAGAAGAAATAAAGAAAATGAGAAGAAATAAAGAAAATAAGAAGAAAAGGACAGTAGAGAAGAACATTTTTAAAGAGAAGAGCCCGTCACCTCCTTCTGATGATGAAGACGTTGTCAAACTGCTGTCAGAAGCACATTCGCTCCTCAAGTTTTTTTCGCGATTTCCTATAAACACTGTGAAGTTTTACCTCAAAACGTTATTAAAGTGTAGCCAAAGTGTTTCGAATCCCGTGTTAATGTTATCGAGTGTTATAAACAACTAAAAACCACAAAAAACTAAATCGAAAGTTTCAAGTTTCTACCAGTGAAAACCATCTACCCACATAAAATCTCATTATTAAAACTTTTTCTGTCTCTCTAAGAATGTCACTGTCAAAGTGTCAATGTCAAATTCAAAGCAGTGTTGCCACATAAAAAGTTAAATTACCCCTGAATCCATGGATTGCCAAATAGAAAATTCTAACATGAATAATACAACTGCGCCTAAAATATTAAGTCAGCAAATATTCAACAAAAGCCTTTTTATTAGTCGACCCAGATCAAACTCTTGTAGTGCTACGATTCCTACTAGTGAGGCTAGTGCGACGATAGACCTAGTTAGTTCCGGCAATGCTCCTGATGGAAACTGGGTGGAAGTGCCCGGACGCAAAAGACCTCGCAGTCCAGATGAACTACTCACTGGTGAAAAACAAAAAAAACATATACTAAGATCTACAAGGAACTTCAAAAACGAGAAACTGAATTCTATACCTACAAACCCAAAGAGGAAAGGAGCTTTCGAGTAGTCCTTAAAAATATCCACACGTCTACTGACACCAACGAAATAAAAGGAGCTATTGAGGAACTAGACCACAATGTTACAAACGTCTGGAATATAAAGGACAGGAAAACTAAAACACCTCCACTCCACTACATAGATCTCTAGCCCAATTAAAATAATAAAAACATTTATAACATTAAGCACCTTCTCCATTGCTGTGTTACATTTGAACCACCAAGTCTTAAAAGAGAGATCCCACAACGCTCCAACTGCCAGAGATACGGACACATGCGCAGGTTCTGTCACCGTCAGCCCAGATGCGTTAAGTGCGCTGGACCACACGCTACCAGTGAATGCGCGAGGAAAGAGCGATCTGATAATGTGCGGTGCATCCTTTGTGAAGGAAACCACCCCGCAAATTACAAGGGATGTTCGGTATATAAGGAATTGCAAAAAGTTAAGTACCTCCCACTGAGACCAAAAATCCAACTCAACAAAGACACGCAAGGAAAAAATAGTGGTACGGCTAAATATAGCCGGTATGAAAGCAGCAAATCATACGCTGACGCAACAACTGGTATACCAAATAAAGAAACCCAACCAACAACACACCTGCCTCACCCAAAATCAAACCAATCCCATACCATTAAAGATTTTATGCAGTCACTAATAACCCAGATGATGATTATGACTAAAATGCTGGGAGATCTCATGTCCATGCTTTCAAATTCAATGCACTAACACTATGCATCTGGAACGCAAATGGCCTATCACACCACTCAGAAGAGTTAAAACTATTTTTAGAACAACAGAATATTGACGTAATAAAATATCTGAAACACATTTCACTTCTAGAAGCCATATGGAACTTCCTGGATATAAACTTTATCATACCACCCACCCTGATGGGAAAGCACATGGTGGATCAGCTATCATTATCAGAAGTAAATTAAAACATTACGAATCAGTATCTTACTGCACAGCACCAATTCAAGCAATAACTGTCATAGTTGAAGATTGGGTAAGCTCCGTTACTGTGTCAGCTCTCTACTGTCCTCCGAAGCACATCATCAAAGAGAAAGAGTTTAGCGAGTTTTTCAACTCCCTTGGCGATCGTTTCATAGTTGGCGGAGATTTCAATGCAAAGCATAGCTATTGGGGATCAAGACTGACCCTCCCCAGGGGCCGCGAGCTACTAAAAACTGTTGAAAAATTAAAAATGGAAATTATATCAACAGGTGTGCCCACATATTGGCCCACTGACAGAAAAAAAAAAACTTGACTTAATAGACTTCTGTGCTATTAAAGGTATCTCAAAAAACTACTTTCAATGCCAGAGCAGTTATGACCTATCTTCGGACCATTCACCGTTATTAGTTACCTTATTAAGTCGCTTCAAAGAAACTCCAGAAACTTGTGTGCTTCACACCAAAAAGACAGATTGGGAGCTCTTTAGATCAATGGTCGATCAAGCTTTGTCGCCTTCAGTCAGTCTAAAAACAGAAGATGATATAGTTGCAGCGATTGAATTTTTTAATAACTCGGTCCAGAATGCTGCTTGGGAATCTACTCCTACTAGCAAACCAAGTAAGAACAAGAAATCTATATCCCATACTATACTGGATAAAATATCTGAAAAACGAAGACTGAGAAAACAATGGCAACAATTTAGATGCCCTGATGATAAAAGAAAACAAAACCACGCTGTTAAGAAACTCAAAAAGCTTCTGGACAATAATATTAATAATAGTGTGCAGGCGTCCCTGTACAACCTTGATGCTATAGCTGCTACAGAATACTCTCAGTGGAAAGCTACAAAAAAGCTTAAGCGGCTTAAAACAGTGTCTCTACCACTGCGGCAAGCCAACGGTTGCTGGGCTCGAAGTAACGAGGAAACATGTTTAACATTCGCTGAACACTTAAAAGGCGTATTCCAGCCTCACTCCTACGAAGGGTCCCCAGAGCATAAAGAAGAAGTTCTGAGAGAGGTCCAGCTGGATTGTGATCCATCTAAGAGCCCCGTGATAAGTTTTAAGAAGCAAGAACTAATCAGAACTATAAATAACAAAAAACCTAAAAAAGCCCCTGGCTACGATTTGATAACTGGAAGGATTCTGCAAGAACTTCCCAATTCTGGCTTAACTTTCCTGCTGTCTTTTTAAAATGCCATGTCAAGACTATGTTTTTTCCCTCCACAATGGAAGACAGCTAAAATCCTGATGGTTCCAAAACCAGGAAAACTTCTTGAAGACCCGAAGTCATATTGGCCTACAAGTCTACTTCCAATAGCGTCAAAAGTCAATGAAGCGCTCCTTCTATTATGTTTACTGCCTATAATTGAAGGAAATTACTTAATACCCGACCATCAATTTGGGTTTCGACAGGGGCATGGCACAATAGATCAAGTCCACAGGCTTGTGAGTAAAATTTACAACACATTTGAAGATAAGGATTATTGCGCTGCTGCATTCCTTGACATCTCTCAAGCGTTTGATAGAGTTTGGCATGAAGGTCTCCTCTATAAAAAATTAAATTAAAAATTTAAAAATCCCCCGACACAAAAACCTAAGGATCCCTCTAAAAAGTAAAAAATAATAAAAAAACTCAATCTTGAAGTACCTAAGTATGTATTAATAATTCAAAAAAAAAATCGTCGCGTTGGGGGACCGCTCTGCGAGGGCAGACGTCGTTGACGGTCGTATCCTAAATGCAATATTTAGAAGTCATTTTATAAAAGTTTTCTTCAGTTAGGTAATAGACTATTTGTAAGTAAATTGTTAGGTTTGGAGCGGTCCCCCAACGCGACGTATTTTTTTTTTGAATTATTAATACATACTTAGGTACTTCAAGATTGAGTTTTTTTATTATTTTTTACTTTTTAGAGGGATCCTTAGGTTTTTGTGTCGGGGGTTTTTTAAATTTTTAATTTAATTTTTAATTTTATACTTTTTATAGGTATACTTATTATAATGTAGATTTTGTTAAATTGTAAATACATAGAACTTCGCCGTGGCCAACAGGAAGATGGGAAGCTTCCAAAAACAATATCAATTCAATTTGATGATGCCACTATCGGCCGGAGTTGTGTTGACGAGAATGGATGGATTCTGATAAGGCCACATAATGTAACTTTTCAAGGTCTTAGAGGATATGGAAATATTGAAAGAACAATGTTTCCTATCATTTTATGTTGGGCGATTACGGCATATAAGTTGCAAGGCACGACAGTTGAAAAAGCTGTGGTTTACTTAGGTAAAAGTACTTTCGCAAAAGGCCAAGCCTATGTAGCCTTAAGTAGAGTATTTTTACTCTGTTTTAGGCACATGACAAATCATCTTTAGCAGAATTGCAAAGACTGAGATGTAGTCATTGATACTCTCACGTGACAATCGGATTTCCATGTCCCAATTTTCCCACCACCAATTTTCTTATCAAGCGAAGCTTGAACATTCTCGATTAAGTCATCAATATTCTCTTTCAGTGCGCTTTCATTTGAGACCCCACTCGAGTATATTTGTAGACATTCGGTTATTCTTCCCCACTTTCACCCCCCACAACTTTTAAACGGCTCAACCGATTTTCATCAAACATGTCTAAGAACACTCGCACATAAGTCACCTTTAATACAAAAAAGTAATAATTGAAATCGCTTCATCCGTTCGGGAGCTATGATGCCACAGACAGACAGACACACAGACAGACCGACACACAGACAGACCGACAGACAGACACGTCAAACTTATAACACCCCTCTTTTTCCGTCGGGGGTTAAAAATAAAAAACAGCTTCCCAAACAACATCTTCCTTATCTTGATGTCGTATCTGAGAAATCGGTGTTTCTTTGTGCAGAGTGGCGAAGCTTCATTAAAACTATGCCCCATTACTGCTGGGGTACCTCAGGGCAGTGGGCTAGGACCCATTTTATATCTGATTCATACTGCTGACCTCCCAATATCCAATTTAGCGACTACAGGGACCTTTGCGGATGATACAGCTGTACTGGTGTCCCATACTGATCATAAAATAGCATCAGCTATGCTACAGTCCTGTTTGGACGATATAGCCCTCTGGCTCAAAAAGTGGAGGATAAAAGCCAACGAGACAAAATCGGTAAATGTCATATTCACTAAGAGGAAGGATACCTGCCCACCAGTACAGTTCAATAGAGTTCAACTGCCTCAAGCTGAACATGTCAAATACCTTGGTGTATACCTCGACAGACGTCTTACATGGAAAAAACACATCTTCACGAAACGGAAGCAACTTGGACTGACACTAAGAAAGTTATACTGGATAATAGGTCGAAAATCTCAATAACATCTGGAAAATAAAACCCTTTTATACAAAGCTATAATCAAGCCTATATGGACCTATGGCATCCAGCTATGGGGAACAGCATCACACTCTAATACAGAGATCATTCAGCGATTCCAGAACAAGCTCCTAAGAACGATTACAAACGCCCCATGGTTCTTACCAAATGAAGCTCTACACCATGATTTGAAAATTCCGACAGTCAAAGAGGAAATAAAAAGCTATATCAAGTCATACAAAGAAAGAATAACTCGCCACCCAAATACCCTGGCAAACCGCCTAATGGATAAAGAAGGCATACGCAGGCTAAAACACAAAATTCCACAGGATTTCATCGGACAATTATAGCTACATGCTAAATGAGAACTAGGATGTGTCACAGGACGCATACCAAGCAAGACATCTAAGACGTCATACAGATTACTGAATGTCCTAATAGATAGTGACAAATGGAAGAAAAAGGAATTTAAAAAAAAATGCTTTCTAGATGTTATTCTACAAACTAAACTGTAACGTAGAGTAGGGCGGAGCTAGAAGTCCGGCGGGTAAGAAGTCCCAACATACATATCACAGTATCTAACCGCGCTAGAAACAGACGGTCTGCGTGATCTGGAGTGGGGTGAGGGCCGACGACGAAGCAGCGAGCCGCTAGTCGTCGCAGAACGCACATGCGGGTATCAAAGCTATCGCAATTATTTCGCGCCCAAAAGTAAAAAAAGTTTTATTTTCGTTTCTTTCATAGGTCCACACTGACGGTAAAAAAGAGATTAAGGTAAGTTCAAATTGCAGTCTCATTATATACATTAGTAATGCATGGTAATAAAATGTTCTTTTTGTTAACCGATTTTGTTTTATAACCTTGCAAATCACTGGACGTAGGTAAGCGGCAAGAAGTACGCGAAATATTCACAGATGTAGACTACGCTCCAAGTAGTGTTACAGATCGTCCCAGTTATGTTAATAACACTGAAAATATACCTCAAATTATAAATGAGTCTGAGTAAAATCAGCCAGCACAATCGAGCATACAACAACCGAGAGTAATAGCTCCGCAACCTTCAACGTCTAAAGCAGCATATTCCCCTGTAGCCGTTCTACCTGTGCCCAAAGCCGGACACCGTAAAACCTCAAACACCAGAAAACATCGCAATGCAACAATTTTAATTGACACTCCAGAATAAAATGAGTTAGAGAAAGAACAAGAGAAGAGTAAAATGAGAAGAAATAAAGAAAATGAGAAGAAATAAAGAAAATAAGAAGAAAAGGACAGTAGAGAAGAACATTTTTAAAGAGAAGAGCCCGTCACCTCCTTCTGATTATGAAGAGTATTTTTGCATTATATGCTGCGAATCATATTCAGAAAGCAAGTCAGGAGAGCAGTGGATTCAATGCTCAATCTGCAAAAATTGGGCATATGAACAATGTGTGTGTTTTAATTCAAATTTGAATTTTATCTATATTAATTGCGATAGCGATGAAGATTAAGATGGTTCTAAGAAGCTGCACCCTAATTGCGAAACACACAATTTATCGGAATCTGACTGGGATTGAAGATTATTTCTAAATCATTGCGTCATTTCAGGGGTATAGAATCAAACCTGGTTATGTCCATGGTAAAAAAAATCACAAAAATAAAAAAAAACGTTTTATTTTTATGCCCAACGCTTCATTATGACGTACTAATTTTAAATAAATGAAACGTAACTTTCTCATTACAGTGATATCATAGTAATCATGCATACTATAAAAGAAATAAGCCAAAAACGTAAATAACTGTTGGACGTAACTAGTTTTGTTCCCAAGCACGGCACGCAACCACGTTTGATACCAAGTTCCTGGACTTAACCAAGTTTGATTCCAACATGATAGCCAGGGTCGGTTTCAAAAACTGGGACATTTATTATAATAAAAATGGAACTTTTTATTTATTTAGGTACATTCATTTATAAAGATTACGTATTTAATAATCAGACTTAGCATTACAATTTAAGAATATTTCTTAAACCTTTTAACTTAAATTAATAAAAGTGGTGCCTCTTCTCTGGGCTCGCATTCAAATTCTTCTGCATCATTTACTTCATTGGTTTGGGTTTCGGCATTGTTCACAACGTTCGAATAAAAATTTAATTCCTCGAGATCCTGCCACTTTTCTCCAAAATGTTTTGTAAGTAAACTGTTGACGTCCCTTATTTTTAATGCTTTCATCGGTATATTTGGTTGTATTAAACCAGGATTAATCATATTTATAATTTTACCTTGTCTGCAAACATTTTCAAACTTTCCTATTTTAGTTTTATAAAACCTTTCTGACTCAACTAATACATTTCCGTTCCGCTTAGACCTTTTAATAAAAAATCTTTTGCACTGTGCAAACTGCACTTTCCATTGTCCAGGAGGCTTCAAAATAGTTTCTGCTTCCTTTCTAAAATCAAATACAGGAAAGTCTTCGCCTACTTTTATGATTGACGCTTGTTTTGAGATTATATCAATATATTGTTGTGGTGTTATAATTGTATCCATTTTACGAAAAATCTTCTCACTGTTACCGAAAACACGGTCTGCGGGCAAATATGAGTGGCCAGTCACTGGAAATACGAGTTCGACCATTTTGATTCCAGGTTGTCCCAAAAGCCACTTACAACACATTGCTATCATAGTGGAGTTTTTGTTTTGTCCTCCACAGCCGTCTGAAATGAGTCTGATAGTATGTATATTAGATAAGTCGCATTTGTTCAAGAAGTTGTACACTGCAGATGCAATTGTGTTTGAATTTTTTGCATAGGTATTTTCTGTCCAGACATTAGCGAATACGTTGTTTGTATTAAGCGGTGCTTTGGAAGTTCCTTCTACAATCGTAAAATTGTAGAGGTAAAGCTGTCTGCTGTAGTAACATGATTGATCTGGAACTTTAGGCAGGTTCATATTTTTCTGACAATCATAAGAAACTATTTTAACACCGTCTTCTTCCGTCTTCAATAGTGAAAAAAAAGCTTTTGCCCTTAAACTGTGGACTCTTTTTTCTACCCTGTAATGGTCTTTCTTCTTTTCATCCTTTTCTATTTTTATCTTTTCTAGAAGCTGTAAGCAGGTAGAGCACATGTCTGTTTGAGGACTTCCAAATCCTATATTGTATTTCGTGTTGAAAATATGTCTAAAATAAGACTCTTTTGCTGGTTCTGGGCATGAAGATTTGTATAATTTGTATAGTTTTCGAATGTTAAGTTCGCTAGGCAAATATTTACGGATAGAAGATTGGCTACGGCAATAATGTGGTTCGGACACCTCTAGTTTTTGGATAAATGTGTGGATTGTTGTCTTTTTATCACTATATAGGTGGCTTTTGTGATCTCCTCCTCGTTTTTCCACGGGAAATTCGCCATTTTCAAAAGATCTTGAAACTAAATTTAGAATGCGTCCTTTTTTTAAGCAAAGAGCTGCTAAAAACATTTTTTGACACACATGTACAGATTGTTTATCGACTTTTATATGGTATTTTATAGTAAATTGCTTGGTGGCTCTGGAAGAAGTCTGACTCCTTGGTCTTTTTCTTCGGATAGGACTTGCCTGGCAGCACTTTAATATAATTGCGTCTTGATAGGACTTGTTAGCATTTTTATAAAATGCCGTATGAAATTTTCGCAACACACAGCCCGTGATTTTACTACACTCAAATACTTTGCTTTTATGTTCACAACGTGGTGTTCTTGGTAAAGACTTTGCAGTATACCTAAAACAATATAAAACTGGATTAGAAAACAAGCACTCGTTAGAAGAAAAAACATCGAATGATCCTGATCGAGTGCATCAACCGATTTTGGTTTATATCAGTTTATTTCTTGTTTGTGACAAAAATACTGAAAACGACCAATAGAATAACAAAATACATGAATCTGCGACCTCAAACAGTCTGCAACCGAATACAGTCAACCCCATGTTGTAGGTACCTATTCGGCACAAATAAACAAGATGTGTAAGTACTTAATCGCTTTAAAAAAATATACAAAATTTTTTTTTACTCATCTTTACTAGATATTAGTATAGTTATAAAAAAGGTAGATTATTAATTGAATTGCTTTCGTGTATGTGTCACTTTGAGACGTCAATTTTTTTTTTTTTCAAATAAGATTTCGCGATTGATCTTTACGCAATCTACCTGTAACGTTGTTTATCGATAACAAACATAAATTTATGCCTATAGTTTTTAATTTTAAACAACCTAAATTAATCTTGTTATTTACTTATATCTATTATTTTCATGAATAAAAAACAGTCTTAGGCACTGAAATGCGGCCCTGGAAAGATCTAACTTACCTCAGGTTTTTTGCTTGATTTGCTTTCCATTTTTCGGGCTGTGGCGTTCGTTTTCTTGCAATATTTTTATCAACAGGTGTAGGATTGCTATTCATTTTGAAGAATCACAATACACAACACACGAAAACTTATTAGATGTTATTTAAAAACAAATAAAAACAACAACCTCATTACACAGATTCCTAAGAACGGCCATTACTGTTTTGTTTCAAATGGAGCACTCTTATTGGTTAATTTGGACAAAGCCATCTTTGATACTCAATTTAAAGGGACAAAACCAAGTTTGATTCTAAACTCATTTTTTTTATTGAAATAACTAGCGACTGAGCCATGTTTGATGCTCAATTGTTTTTTGACGTATAATGTAGTTCCAAAATGAAAATGTTGCCATTAAAAACACGTTTTTGAAAATTGTTGGACATAACTAATTTTGATTCTATACCCCTGATTTGTTCGAATAAATTGTCGGCTCAACAACGTAAATAACGCAATGAATGTTGTTTAACTATGAATATTAAACCAATTCCTACCGATAAAAAGTTCCGCAATTACCCCTCTGGTTTGAAGAGAGAATTACGATTTGAAATTACTGCTTATTAAATAAAATACTGATTTTGTGTGTGTTTAAAATCCAACTTCAAATTAATTGCTTCGTTTTGTTTCATTGTTTTTAAGTTGGAATTTTAAGTTGATAATACTAAAATATTAAGATTTTGTTGATTATATTGAAATTTTAATAAATAAAATATTAATAGATGTTGATTTTCAAATAATGCATTTTAATTGACCCAAATAATTGACTATAAATCTCTAGTTAGCTAGCCTTTAGGATGTATGGACTTCTTACCCGCTAACCTGGGACTTTTTACCCCGTGAGCGGGGCAAAAAAACAGAATTCCATTTTGCATTTGTCGCTAAAGTTTCGACTATTTGAGCGTTAAGCTGAATTGTGTAAGGTTTCATACAACATTTTCAATTAACAGTAAATACTCAATTTTAAAACATATGGGTCCTAGAGTGAAAATTTGGACTATTAGCCCCGCCCTACCCTACTGTTTCAATTTCATTAGTCGGTTTAAAAAAAGAAATTATGAAAAACGCTAACTGATGAAAATGAATATCATAATGTCGTTATTGAGGTCAGATTTTATTCATTATTTTTAACATTTTATTTACATAAAGTTAAGCAATTACTCATGATTAGTAAGCGTTTTGTAAATTGTTAATATAATATAGTAAGTAATTATTATAATAAGTACGTTTATTTATTAAAAAAACACTTACTATCAAGAGTTATCGACATTTGTTCGCTGATGTCGAAATCACTAGTTTTAGTACCACAGACACTCGCTACGTCCAACCACGTCCGACAGCGCCAAAATGACGATTATCAAACGGGCACAAAAGCACTTTGACAGCCGCCAGTCCAGTGGTAATTATAGAGGTCAGTGATTTTTCGTATTTATTTTAATGTCTTTGCTACAACATCAACCCACCCACATACTGACAACTTGTAATTAAAAAAGTACCCTACAATAAAGTAAAGGTAGGTAGGTAGGCTTACTTGAAAAAGTAATAAGTAATCAAATATTTACTCACCTATTGTGCTCCTTGGAATAGTTAAAGTATGATATATCTTTATTTTTGTAGTATTATTCATACACACAGTACAATAAACAACCATTATTAACAATAACAAACAATGTGCGTTGCACTAACCCTGAGATTGTCAACTGGCTGTGCAAGCGTAAACCGGTTTTTTCCAGTCTCGCCGCGTACGCGACTAGCGGCCAGTGGTCACTCACACATGCCCCGCGTGCTTGTAGTAGTGCAATCGAATCGCGCGGTTTTTCGAAGCTTTATCTCTGTTCCGTTTATCTACTCATGTGATGACGTCTCGACAGCGCATGCGTGCGCAGACTGTCGCTGCAACACCGCCGCGTGACATTGACAACACCTTAAGATCGTAGCAGTAACGCGACGTCCTACGTGAGCGATCTAGACGCGAACGCGAAGCGGCGCGGCGCGGCGCGAAAACAACAAACAGTCGAAACCTATTGAAGTGTCCTACGTGGCCAAACGCACGCGCGTGCGGTGCGGAGCGGCGCGAAACGAAGCGAACGCGATCAGTTGGCTTGATATTTTCGCGCGAACTGGATGCGGTGCCGTCGTGTTTTTTTTTGGTTATAATTTCGGATTTATAGAAATTTTAATTAATGCTATCCAAGAACGTCCTATAGATATTATACGATAAAAGGAATAAAACATATCACAACCGGTTATTATCATACCGCGAATGGGAGGATTGGGCCAAATTAACTGGGACTTTCTAGGTATACAATATTAGTCCCACATCTTCGCCGTACATACTTCTTGAGTATTTGATATTTAAGAAATGAATTTTCCAATAATATTTGTTTCCGTCCGTCCATGACAAATGCACAGTGCCCACTGAACGTCGGCGTCAGTGGCGGCTGTGCGAGACGATTCGCGTGCACGTAGGACATAGCCGCCGCGTCGCACCGCATTGCTTTGAATTCGCGTGTCACCGCTTCATAATCGCGTTCGCTTTGATCCGCCTACGTAGGACGTAGCGTTACGCTACGTACGACGCGGCGGCTATGTCCTACGTGCACGCGAATCGTCTCGCACAGCCGCCACTGACGCCGACGTTCAGTGGGCACTGTGGATTTGTCATGGACGGATGGAAACAAATATTATGGGAAAATTCATATGTTAAATATCAAATACTCAAGAAGTATGAACGGCGAAGAAGTGAGACTAATATTGTATACTTAGGTCCCAGTTAATTTGGCCCAATCCTCCCATTCGCGGTATGATTATAACCGGTTGTGATATTTTTTATTCCTTTTATCCTATAATATAGGACGTTCTTGGATAGCATTAATTAAAATTTCTATAAATCCGAAATTATAACCAAAAAAAAAAAATACGACGGCACCGCATCCAGTTCGCGCGAAAATATCAAGCCAACTGATCGCGTTCGCTTCGTTTCGCGCCGCTCCGCACCGCACGCATGTGCGTTTGGTCACGTAGGACACTTCAATAGGTTTCGACTGTTTGTTGTTTTCGCGCCGCGCCGCGCCGCTTCGCGTTCGCGTCTTGATCGCTCACGCAGGACGTCGCGTAAGGGCAGCGTTCACAGTGTAAGTATTGCCACTGATGAGCAGTTAGGTGTACAGTAGAGTGCGGCCGTCGAAAAGAGTTCATCTCCGTGCAAACGCAGTGTGGTGGTCGGTGGCGCAACCCGCAACTGGCTGAGCTGTGCTGTGTGCTTGTGCAGGTGCGAGCGCGCGGAGCAGGCGGCGGTGGGCGAGGGCGCCGGAGCGGCGGGCGAGGGCGCCGGAGCGGCCGGGGCGGCCAGCTTGCTGCGCCTCCTGTCGCCGCAAATCGCATTCGGTCAGTTATTTATTTTAATCACTCTGTCATTGTAATTGGTTAACGTGTGTGTAATTATGAATCCACTTAAGATGAAAATTGAATAGAAGTTGGAGTTTTAGTGCTTTGTGAATTGGAGGATTAAATAACGAAGTTAAAAACTAAAACCCAACAACGATAAAAGAGCCAACTAAGATGCTGATGAAACTGCACAATTTGAATGAACTAATTTAACTATTGAGGTATATTCACTAGGTAAACTTACGAGTTTTATAGAAAGCTGGTATAAGCTAGTACAAAATATTGACTGCACGTTGCTTCGAAATATAATAAATATTGTTTTATTATGCATTTTATGCATTTATACGAAAACTTAGCAATTCTTAATAAAGAACACTGTCACAATATTGCTCAGTATACTGACATCTTCGATGTTGTTTTCATTCAGTTTCATTTGTTACCTATAACTCTGTAATCACTGCCGTCTCAATAAAGTCGTTTAGATTAAGACAAGGAAAGGCCTTTTCAAACCTTAGTATAATAATAAACAAATACTATACGCGAATACTGCTAAGTATTTCGGCGTGACCTGTGTGCAAAACTGCGCTGGAAACAGCAGGCCAAAAAAAAAACTTTAGAGGTGTCAAGGGACACCCGGATGGAACGAAGTTCCTTTCCAGGATTCATAATAGTTATAATTTTTTAATTATTTATTATGTACAAAAAACCTGTATACACTCAACAAAAATATTCTCTCTCTCTCCCTATCTCCTTCCGTCTCCCTCTCTCTCTCTCCCTCTCTCCCTCTCCCTCTATCTCTCTCTCCCTCTCCCCTTCTCCCACTCTCTCTCCCCCTTCCCCGTATAGCTTCGTTCATTGTGTTTAATAAATATAGTAAATAAAAACTGCAATAGTTTTTACACAAATAACTTTTATTTTAAATCAACATTCAAAATAAACTAACATAAATTAACAAAACATATAACTTTTAAGGTTTATTCTCTGTAAACCTCTTTGTTTTAAGCACTCAGTCTCTTTCTCTACTTTGGCGGGTAGATAAGTACTTACTAATTTAAAAATAAAAAATGAAGTTGTTGTTCTTTATTCAAATCGGCTAAATCAAAAATAATGTTAGGAAGTATGTAAAAGGAATATTCTCTATTATACATCACAGGTTGATTATCATAAAATTTCTCTATATATAACATTTTTCGTTAAATATTTATCACCTTTCAAGCCTCGTTCAGTGATTTTGATAATTTGAATTTTTACATCATCGAATCTCCGAATTCGAGAGAAAGCAACATAGAGCTGGCCATGGGTGAACACAAGGTCTAAAGAAATGTTGCTAATTATAATGTCGGCAATAACGCTAACTTTACATTAAGAAAGCGTGGAAATCACTGAATGTGGACTGATCGATCAAGCGAATAGGGGTCAATTTGTTACTAATTTGTTGCTAAAAGATGCTAAGAAGAAAAAAAAAATGTTTTTTTTAAATTATGCCAAAATAAATAATATCCAAGCCAGCTTAACTCTCGAATTTTCCGTGGAAAAACTATAGTAAAAATTTGTTGCAGCTTGTTTTAGCAGAGAGAGTCAGCAACACAATAAAAACCGGAAGTCAAGAGTAGTTGGAGATCGGTTTACAAATAAACCGGCCACGCTAGCTTAACTAACGATTTTTCCGCGGAAAAACTATAGTGAAGATTTGTTGCTGCTCATACTGGAGCTAGTCTGAGTACACAGGGTCAGCAACAATATAAAAACCGGAAGTCAAGAGAAGTTGGAGATCGGTTTACAAAAAAACCCGCCACGCTAGCTTAACTAACGATTTTTCCGCGGAAAAACTATAGTGAAGATTTGTTGCTGCTCATACTGGAGCTAGTCTGAGTACACAAGGTCAGCAATAAAATAAAAACCGGAAGTCAGGAGAAGTAGGAGATCGGCATGCATATAAAGTGACCAAAACCATTAAAAACATCAGTTATAATATTTATTAATTTATTTTTATTACTCAACATTTTTGTTAGTCGATTTTTGCATACAGTACCGGTATTCGGGGATTAATTGAATGTGTATTTTTCCTGATTATTCCTTTTTCGTATCGACCGTCGTATTCTGTCCATTGAGTACCCCGTAGACACACGGCCGTAAAGTGTCCTAACCTTACATCCGACGAAGATCGAAGGTTGAATGCCCCCTGCATGAAATGTATGTCTCAGTATGAAATCTACTGCTCCAACGAGCTTGTAAAAATCTTTCATGTTCTCAGGATTTTTGAAACTCCGTGGCAAAGAGTTCAACTTCATTGTCTCGTTTGTTCCACTGTCGAACACTTCAAAAATAGTGGCATTTCCTGTTAACCATAAACGTACATTAATTTTTAGAAACTTAATTTGTTATTCTCATGTTTCTTTGTATGACTCATTATGCAAAGTATTAGGTATCGAAATATACTTTAAAAAAACTTTTTGAAGTGAAAACTTCTTTAGCGCCGTTGGTTGTGATTTGAAACTCAATGAAACGAAAAAGCGACAGTAAAAAGAGACAGACATAACTTCATAAGATTTAACGTAGGAGAAAATGAGATAGGAAATACATGACGTCATGACCATGGACGAAAGAAATATGGATACGGCAAATATTATCACATCTGAACTTCAAAAAATTAAAACACATTAAAAAACATTTTATGTACCTGTACATATTAGAATTTAATCAAAAATGTTTTATGTACTTGTACATATTATTATTATTTCAAGTCTATTATCGTACCTATATATTATTTATGTAAGTACGGAAAAAAAACGAATGCAGAATATTGTTCTTTCATACAAAATTCGCCTACCAAAGGCGAAAGCTAGGATTCTCATGCAACGTAATTTCGGTGGTATGAATGTTGATGATCTCTACAAGGATGCCAATAATATAGATTGGTCTACTTTATTTGCTTCCACTTCTGTCGATGAGAAAGTCAACATTTTTGCGTCTAAGCTTATTGAGCTTTATGATCATCACGCACCTGTTCGGGCAGTAAAAGTTAAACATTTGCCAGCACCGTGGCTCACAGATGAAATAAAAACAATAATGCATAAAAAGGTGACGGCAAAGTCTAACTTTAAGCGTAGACCTAATGATGCTAACAGGGAAAACTATGTCTCAATCCGTACTCACTGCAATAAGGTGTGTAGGAATGCTAATCGCCATCACATTTATACGTCTGTCCAAAATGGGGACACATCCAAAGTTTGGAAATTTCTTAGGTCATTGGGGGTCGGTAAAACCCGACAAGAGACAATCCCAAAAGATTTGGACATTGATGCAATGAATAAACATTTTACTGCTTCGTCCGATTTTGATAGGACAATTAAATGTAATACACTGAATTATCTTTCTTCTCTTCCGACTCCCAGTTTTTCTCCATTTGTTTTTGGTCAATTCTCCGCATGTGATGTTAAGAAGAGCATACTATCAATTACTTCCAATGCAGTAGGAAGTGACTGTATCAGTCGTAATATGTTAGTCCCTGTGCTGGATGTAATCCTTCCCGTCATCTGTCATATCCTAAATTTTTCAGCATCTAGTGGTGTCTTTCCATGTTCATGGAAGGATGCTCAAATAATTCCTTTACCTAAAAAGTCAAATCCCTCATCCTTTTCTGAATATCGTCCAATATCCGTCTTACCATTTCTATCCAAAGTCCTTGAACGGTTAATCCACGATCAATTAAGCACTTTCCTTTCCAAAAATAATCTCCTCAACCCTTTCCAGTCTGGCTTCCGTTCTGGTCACAGTACCACCACAGCGCTTCTGAATATTACGGATGATATAAGGTCAGCCATGGAAAACGGTAATCTAATGGTCTTAGCTTTGCTTGATTTCAGCGATGCTTTTAATACCGTTGATTTCGATGTTTTGCTTGGAATTCTATGCTCTCTTAATGTATCTCCATCAGTAATTGACTGGTTTCGTAGTTACCTGTTCGGACGTCGGCAACGTATTTGCATCGGTGAGATTTTGTCTTCCTGGAGTAATACTTCTGCCGGTGTACCACAGGGTGGCGTTCTATCTCCATTACTTTTCGCAGTTTTTATTAACTCTATCTCCGATGAACTAATTTCTTCCTACCATCTTTATGCAGATGATTTACAAATATACTCTCGAGCTCCTCTTGGAAATCTGTCCGAGGCTATTTTGGTGATTAATCGCGATCTAGCCCGGATATGCGGTTGGAGCAAAAGGTATGGACTCATGGTCAACCCGATTAAGACGCAGGTTATTGTGGTAGGCAGTTCTAGGACTGTCTCAAGAATTGACTGGACGGCTCTTCCCCAAGTTTCTTTTGACAACTCTATTATCCCTTTCAGCGAAAAAGTTAAAAACTTGGGGATTTTCATAGACAAGAACTTCACTTGGACTGCCCAGCTACAAGAAGTTAGCCGCAAGCTATTTGCATCCGCTGCATCTTTGAAGAGACTGCGTAATTTTCTGCCGACTGCCACAAAGATTGCGCTTGCACAATCACTTCTTTTACCCATCCTTGATTATGCTGATGCCAGCTATCTTGACCTTACCTAGGACCAACTCGATAAACTTGAGCGGCTTCAAAATGTCTGTATAAGGTTCATATTCGGTTTGCGCAAATATGACCATGTATCCGAATTTCGTGTGAAGCTCAAGTGGTTACCAATTCGCCTTCGCCGGAACGCTCATATTCTTTCCCTTTTATATAATGTGCTGTTTTTTCCTTACACCCCTCTCTATCTTTAGAATTGTTTCCAGTATCTTTGTGACTCCCACACAAAGTTGTTAAGGTCATCAGATAACTTAAAGCTTAAAATTCCAATGCATTCTACAACTTTCTTCGATAAATCCTTTACTGTTCAGGCTGCTCGTTTGTGGAATGCATTGCCAATTCATATAAAACGCGCGCAATCTTTACCTATATTTAAAAGACTCGTGAAGGAGCATTACTTGTGGTCGTGATCTTGTTTCCGTAGCTGTGATAATCTGCGGTCGTCTTTTATTTTCTTAGCTCATATATTTAGTATGTATGTATGTAAGTATCTATTATACAGGATATATATGATTATTCTATGTATTTATTAAAGTAAATTGTATTTTGCACCAGTGACAACCCCATTTTAATGTCCACGCAATCACTGTCCATTCCAAGGTTGCCTGGAAGAGATCGCAGAAAGCGATAAGGCCGCCCATTGTATGTTTTTTTTTTTTGTGTTAAATGTTATAAATAAATTGTCGCGATAAATCGATGAAATACGAATAATAAAATGTTAAATAATCATTACTAAAACCTACAATTATCCTCTTCCCGTAATTTTACATTCGTATCATTATCTTGAAGCCAAGAATTTTGATGGTTTCACTTCTACCACGAGTGAATTGCACACATGCCATTTTTTTTCCTACCACTTTTTCCAGTATCAAACTGCTTGTAGATTATGAAATCAACACGAATTTTATTTTGTCAAGATAATCGAATGGAAGTTATTTCTATAATCTTAAAAAAATAAATCGATCAGTTTGTGTTTAAAAGTATATTATAGAATTGGAGATTAAACGAACTTACCTGAAGTGAAGTTCTATCCAAATTATACGAGTTGCTTCGTCCGAAGAGATTAGATAACATTGTAGTAATACGTCTAAGATATCGCCTTTCACCCACTAAGTTTGAGTTTTTTTTTTTTTTTTTTTATGTGGGTACTTTGCCTTCCTGTTGGTTATGCCTGTAGTGTCATTCATTTAGTTGAAAGCCTGGAATCTTTTAATATTTCACCTGAGATATTGGGAGTAATAGGGTTGGGAGGGAACTAATCTCTTCGGACGAAGCAACTCGTATAATTTGGATAGAACTTCACTTCAGGTAAGTTCGTTTAATCTCCAATTATACTTCGTTGCTTCGTCCTTCGAGATTAGATAACATTGTAGATTTTGAAAGATAGTGAAATATTAAACACTCATATTTAACTAATAAACGTATAATGAACAAACAAAATGTATTATTACCGTGTTTTAAAACTAAAATGTAGTTTCTCATTCATTAGGGGTAACTTATATGTGTAATTAAATTTAAATAACATTTTAACATAATACATCATTCAGAAGTTAGGATAGATAATGCAAATTTATCAGATTGTTCACATTGTATATTTCTGTGATAAAATCTAGCGAAGACATTGGAGGTTCCACTCCACCCAGCGGTCTTTCGTATCGTGTCAATATTAACACCTGCTCTATGAGCGGCTGAGGTGGCTGCGTGCCTGGTGGAGTGAGCAGAAAATATTGAGGTGTCAATTCCGCTAATTGATAGCATATCTTTTATCCACCGGCTGATAGTATTTGTGGATACCGGTTTATGTGGTTTTTTAATACTTAGAAATAGGCTATTGGCATTGCTTCTCAAAGACTTTGTCCTATCTATATAAGCTAACAGCGCTTCAGCTGGACATATTTCCGGACGTTGATTATAAAATGGAATATTAAGGCAAGGCTGAGCTGAACCTAGGCGAGATGATTTTATTAAATCGTTAATCTTGATTAATATATGCTGACCATGCACAGTTATATTGTCTAGAGTTATTTTGCCAATCGTTTGTACTCTGTGTGCAGTTATTAGCATGAGCAAAGTTACAGTCTTTTTGGTCAATTGTTCTAAACCTAAATTACGATTTGGGTACAATTTCGATAATGAATCTAAAACTACTGAGGGGTCCCAAGTGATATTGTATTTGGGGGCTGGAGGACGAAGTCTGTAGAAACCTTTAAATAGCCTCGTAACACGGTCATCAGACCCTACTCTCGATCCTAAGATCAAAGACAGAGCGGAGCGATGACTGTTTAGAGATCCGTATTGTAAACCAAAATTAAATAATTCAGTCAGAAAATAAATTACCATCGGAATTGACGCCTCATATATTTCAATATTCTGAGCATTACAAAAGCTTATCCAACGTCTTATTGCCACGTCATACTGTTTTATTGAGTTTTCAGACAAAGACGCTGTCATAATATCTAAAGCTGATGGTGGTACTCCCCTGTTCCGTAATGCCGTCCTGATAACTTCCCTGCAATCAACTTCAGCTTCGGAAGACTGTTGGAAATAGACAACAACACATTATCAGAGGGTGCAAACTGAATCAATTCGGAACAGACAAGTTTTTGAAACAGTGGGAACCAAGGTTGCGTGGGCCAAAATGGGACCACAACAATACCCTCAGCCTGATCGGTTATTATTTTTCTTAAAACCTTTAGTATAACCGCAAAAGGAGGGAATGCGTAGAAAAAAAGATTTTTCCAGCTTAAAGTAAAAGCGTTCACAGCGAATGCTCCAGGGTCTCTATTCCATGATATATACTTAACACATTTATAATTTAACCTTGATGCGAAAAGATCAATTTTAGGTTGACCAAAGGCCTGGACAATCTTTCCAAAAGCATGATCTTTGATCTCCCATTCGGTGTCGGGGTGAGATTTTCTAGACTCCGCATCTGCTATTTCGTTATCTTCTGAACTTATGTATGAAGCGAACACAAATATACCGCGAGCTTCACACCACTGCCACAATGATTTTGTGATTTCGGTGAGATGTGGAAATCTTATTCCACTCATACGGTTGATGTACGCAATAGCAGTTGTGTTGTCAATACGTAGCAAAACTTGACAATTTTTTAATCCCCGTGCGAAACTTTGTAAGCCTAAGAATGCTGCTAGGAGTTCTAGATAATTTATATGTTTCACACATTCTGAATTACTCCACTGGCCACTGGCGGTCTCCTCACCGCATGCTGCCCCCCACCCTTTTTTGCTAGCATCTGAAAATATTTCGAGCGAGTAGCTGTCTTGTCTAATGGGATTGACTGCGACATCAATTGATTTTATCCACCAGGAGAAATCATCCTGCAAGTACTGTGGTAAGGACATGTGGCTATCGTAAGTATCGCTTTGGCACAATGCAAGGTATTTGCATCTTTCCATTTGCTTAGTGTAAAGCCAGCCGTACTGAATCGCGGGACAAGATGAAGTGAGGAGGCCTACCAAGCGTGCAAAATGTCTTATTTTGCAACGAGGTTTGAATTGGAAAGCTTGTAATTCATGTTTAATTAAATTTCGTTTTTCCTTAGGTAGGCTAACATGTAATTTATTTGTATCTATCACGAAACCAAGGTATTTGCATACGTTACTCGGAACCATACAGCTCTTGTCTATATTAATAATAAATCCCAAGGACTCTAAAATACTTCTTGTTTGTAATATATTGTCTAGACAATCCTGATAATTATTCGAAATAATACAAATGTCATCTAGATAAACAGATGACAAATAACCTAATGATCTCAGTAAACAAATTACCGGTTTTAATAATTTTGTAAAAACAAAAGGGGCTGTGTTTAGACCAAATGGCAAAACATTAAATTGGTAAATTTTACCATCATACTTAAATCGTAAGAACTTTCTGCTGTTCGGATGTATAGATACAAGAAAATACGCATCCTTCAAATCAAGGGTGGCCATGAAACTGTTTTTAGATACTAGTTTTAAAGTTGTTCTCAGATCCTCAATTTTAAAATGTTCTGTTATGATGTGCTTGTTCAGAGACTTTAAATTTAATATAAATCTGTTTTTACCACTAGGTTTTTTAATCAGAAAATAACTAGAAAGAAATTGTCCTTCACATGGCTCGCAATGTGAAATAGCTCCACTGCTTATAAGATCAGTGATGGCCACCCTATATTGAAGCGATTCTGATGAAGATAATGTAGGTGAACTAGGTTCGTATAACTGATAAACCGGTTTTGTAAACGGTATCTCGTAGCCCCTTATCCACGATAATATAACAGGATCATTAGTTATCAATTGCCATTGATCATAAAAATATGATATTCGTCCTGCGGAACGTACCAAATCTAGCGCCGGGGGCCTGGGCGCTGCTGCAAGCGCGGCGGCCGTCGCGGCTGCTGCGGCGCTCGCGGGCGCGGCGCCGCCGCCGGCTCGGTCCTCCTCACTGCTCCTGCTTGCCGCGCCGGCGGGAACGGAGGCCTCTGGTTTAAAGGCTGAGTAGAGAGTTGTCTTAGTCTCTGCGCAGGTGCAGGTCTTCTGAATGGTGTGTTTATTTTAATTTCAGAACCTGATTTGGATATGGCTTTTGCTGCTCTGAGAGTTTCGGTAAGCTGTTCGCCAAATAAGAAATGATCGATTTCTGTGTTAAATAAATGATCTTTAATATCTTTTTTGATTGTAGAACATATGAAACTACGTCTCGTCATGGACTCAGTGTGTTGTGAGTCACACATCAGGCGACCTGCTTCGATCAGTAATTTTATCACTGTCTGGTCTTTGTGATCCGAAACAAACAATGTATTGAGAGCTTCACTAATACAAGATATACTTGCTGCGACCTGCACCTGTTTATTTTCCAGTGCTTTGTCTTTTTTGATGAGCACATCGGATAAAGCGGCCTTTATTTCCGGATTTAACTTCGGCGCGTCAATTTTTGTGCAATTTTTTGGAACAAGATGCTTTTCTAGGAGCTCTTTTCTATTATCCTTTGTCAAGCCAGTCGTTGCGATATGTTCCCAACGAACACATAATTCATCTCTAATATCCGGTCCATATTTTTTGTCCTTTGAAGGTGTTTCACCCAAAAGGTTCAGAATCTCCTCACCTAGTTCAGGGGGATCGAGCGCTGTTTCAATAGGCAGTTCCAACTGCACTATCTGTACCGCATCTGTAGCAGGGACATGTGTAGTTGAGGCGGACGTTCCCGGTTGCGGCTCTTCCAGAGTTGGAACTAACTCGATATCGGGCACAACTTCCATCTCCTCTGGAATACAATAAGCACCAGATGTAGGTATTGCAGAGAAAATCCTAGCGCGGCGTTAGCCCTTAAAACTGTCCATAACAAATTAATGTGAAATCAAATGAATGAAAATGAATTTGGGTAAGTACCTATTTAAATAAACATCAGTGTGATCACACACTGATCATTACCCATATGTAGTACCTAGGTACCTACTAAGATTTAGAGCGGCGATAGTCCTTGAAAACTATGCACAACACTATGAAATATATTTCATTTTCGACTACGTACCTACAAAAAAATTAAGTAGGTCATCAACTAATGTGAAGGTAACATTCCTTTTAAATGTACACAATCACTAATTTGTTGGTAGGTAAATAATTTTCCCAATAAATTGGGAATCCAAAATTTTGTGAAGGTAACATCCCCCTAAGATGTTCACATCACTATTTGGGATATGACGTCACGTCAAATTGTGAAACATAAAAATTAAGTAGGTCATCAACTATTGTGAAGGTTACATTCCTTTTAAATGTACACTGTCACTTATATGTAGGTAGATAAATAATTATTTCAATAAATTGGGAATACAAAATTAAGTGAAGGTAACATTCCCGATGTTCACATCACTTTTGGAATATGGCGTAGTGTCAAAATTTTGATACGGATATAGTCCTAGTAACTATTCACAATATCTTTCTTTTTGCTAACATTGATATGAACACCTTTCAGCTTACCTTCATGGTCCGATTGCTCAGGTGATTTTATAATGTTCACCGATGAGCTACTGCTTTCGGAACATATTCGAACTCGCGATCGTTTGGCACGTTTATTGATTTTCTTTTCAAGTTTTCGAATCTTCCTTCTCAAATAATCACTGTCGTCGTTTTTGTGACTACGTTTCGGCATCTTTTTTCGGTTTACAACGAAAAGTAGAAAATAAGTGGTGATCGGCGACGCACTAAAACGCGAATGAATGACACTACAGGCATAACCAACAGGAAGGCAAAGTACCCACATAAAAAAAAAAAAAAAAAACTCAAACTTAGTGGGTGAAAGGCGATATCTTAGACGTATTACTACAATGTTATCTAATCTCGAAGGACGAAGCAACGAAGTATAATTGAAAATACTGCGTGGAATACTGCCAACCGCGTGAAAATCAATTCATTCATTTAGAAATTATTTCAGATTGAAAATTCGAAAAATACTGTTCTATTAAAGTTCTATCAGACTTTTGAGCTTGAAGAGCTTAAAAGCTTAGAACAGCTCTCTATGAGTTTGGAGAACTCGAAATAATATATGAATTATATTTTTGAGCTAGAAGAGCTCAAAAACGTCATAAGTGCAATTTTAAGCGCTTAATTATGGAATCAGCGGGAAGTTGCAGGGATGGCCTTTAGGGTCAACCACTTTCCAGTTTTTTTTTTAGATTTCTCAAAATCTAGCAAACCGAATCAATTCATTTTTTTGCGAAATTTAATGGCAATGATACCACCCGTGACGTTACAAGGAACATCGCTTGAACCGAAATGAATGAACCGAGTTTCACGCGGTTGGCAGCATTCAACGCAATCTTTCAAATTCTATGATATGTTTTCAAACACAAATTGATCAGACCGGAAATTTCGATGTAATTCGAAACCAACACTTTTTTTCGATTTCTTTCGTCCACGATTACTCACGAACGAATCAACCGATTTTAACCGGCTTGGTGACGATCGACGTAATTTTTTGATGTTAAGAGCTGATTA
Organism: Aporophyla nigra; assembly: GCA_947507805.1. Taxonomy (NCBI): domain Eukaryota; kingdom Metazoa; phylum Arthropoda; class Insecta; order Lepidoptera; family Noctuidae; genus Aporophyla; species Aporophyla nigra. The sequence goes on along the minus strand of OX382291.1, from coordinate 266,577 downwards.
GGTTTTGGGATTGATCGGTCAAGCCGTTTTAACATTATTAAAATAAAACCACATATGGTTTTTTTTTTAAGATTTCTCGAAATCTGTTGGTCTAAATCGGTCCAATTTTTTCAAAATCTAAGTTTAGTTAAACCCTTTCGAATGGCACCAACCGCGATCAAATCGGTCAAGCCGTTCAAAAGTTAAGAGAGGTTTACATACATACATACATACACACACATACACACACACACACACCCATACATACAAACAGACACCATCGCGGGAATAATCAGGGAAACTTCCTAGGACCTCAAAACTCGATTTTCGAAAACAACGAATCAGCCTATCGCAGTCCACTGCTGGACATAGGCCTCTCCCATGCTGCGCCACAACACCCTATCCTCCGCCTTCCACATCCAATCTGTCCCAGCTACCTTTTTGAGGTCGTCGGTCCATCTAGCTGGGGGGCGTCCCACACTACGCCTGCCAATACGCGGTCTCCACTCCAAGACTCGTCTGCTCCATTGGCCATCGATCCTTCGACAAACATGGCCAGCCCACTGCCACTTCAGCCTGCTTACCCTGCAAGCTATATCGGTATCTCCAGTTATTTTCCGGATAACATTGTTTCTGATCTTATCCATCAAAGAAACTCCGAGCATAGCCCGCTCCATAGAGCGCTGAGTGACCTTAAATTTGTGGATCAGCCCAACCGTCAGTGTCCACGTTTCGGCAGCGTATGTCATGATGGGCAGGACGCACTGGTTGAAGACCTTGGTCTTCAAACATTGCGGTATCGGCGACGAGAAGACTCGACGAAGTTTTCCAAACGCTGCCCAACCCAACTGGATCCTCCTGTCGGCTTCTTTCTCGAAGTTGTGTCTACCAAGCTGTATGACTTGCCCAAGGTAGACATACTCCTTCACAACCTCGAGAAGCGACCCTTCGATGCGGATTGGACTCGGCAAGACGTGTGAATTGTACATGACTTTCGTCTTGTCCAAGTTCATGCCGAGGCCTACCCGCCGTGAGGCTCCATTTAGACTATGCAGCATCTGGTCTAACTGTTCCAGCGTCTCTGCCAATATAATTCGTATATTATTTCGAGTTCTCCAAACTCATAGAGAGCTGTTCTAAGCTTTTAAGCTCTTCGAGCTCAAAAGTCTGATAGAACTTTAATAGAACAGTATTTTTTGAATTTTCAATCTAAAAATAATTTCTAAATGAATGAACTGATTTTCACGCGGTTGGCAGTATTCCACGCAGTATTTTCAATTCTATAATATACTTTTAAACACAAACTGATCGATTTATTTTTTTAAGATTATAGAATTAACTTCCATTCGATTATCTTGACAAAATAATATTCGTGTTGATTTCATAATCTATTAACAGTTAAAAAAAAAGTTTTTTAAAAGTATAGTTCGATACCTAATACTTTGCATAATGAGTCATACAGAGAAACATAAGAATAACAAATTAAGTTTCTAAAAATTAATGTACGTTTATGGTTAACAGGAAATGCCACTATTTTTGAAGTGTTCGACAGTGGAACAAACGAGACAATGAAGTTGAACTCTTTGCCACGGAGTTTCAAAAATCCTGAGAACATGAAAGATTTTTACAAGCTCGTTGGAGCAGTAGATTTCATACTGAGACATACATTTCATGCAGGGGGCATTCAACCTTCGATCTTCGTCGGATGTAAGGTTAGGACACTTTACGGCCGTGTGTCTACGGGGTACTCAATGGACAGAATACGACGGTCGATACGAAAAAGGAATAATCAGGAAAAATACACATTCAATTAATCCCCGAATACCGGTACTGTATGCAAAAATCGACTAGCAAAAATGTTGAGTAATAAAAATAAATTAATAAATATTATAACTGATGTTTTTAATGGTTCTGGTCACTTTATATGCATGCCGATCTCCAACTTCTCCTGACTTCCGGTTTTTATTTTATTGCTGACCTTGTGTACTCAGACTAGCTCCAGTATGAGCAGCAACAAATCTTCACTATAGTTTTTCCGCGGAAAAATCGTTAGTTAAGCTAGCGTGGCGGGTTTTTTTGTAAACCGATCTCCAACTTCTCTTGACTTCCGGTTTTTATATTGTTGCTGACCCTGTGTACTCAGACTAGCTCCAGTATGAGCAGCAACAAATCTTCACTATAGTTTTTCCGCGGAAAAATCGTTAGTTAAGCTAGCGTGGCCGGTTTATTTGTAAACCGATCTCCAACTACTCTTGACTTCCGGTTTTTATTTTGTTGCGGACTCTCTCTGCTAAAACAAGCTGCAACAAATTTTTACTATAGTTTTTCCACGGAAAATTCGAGAGTTAAGCTGGCGTGGATATTATTTATTTTGGCATAATTAAAAAAAAACAATTTTAATTTTTTTTTCTTCTTAGCATCTTTTAGCAACAAATTAGCAACAAATTGACCCCTATTCGCTTGATCGATCAGTCCACATTCAGTGATTTCCACGCTTTCTTAATGTAAAGTTAGCGTTATTGCCGATTTTTTGCGATCGGGTGAAGCCAGCGACCATATAACTCATAGACGCCTAATAACAGGCGACCGATGTCTGTCAACACATCAGGCTTATAGATCTGATACAGGATACCACTCAACAATTTCGTTTCAGTATTGACCACTTCTGTGAGCCGTAAACACTTCCGCGTTAGTAAATTAAAATTGGTGAAAATAAATATTATAATGGCCCCTTGCACAATACGTTGGTGTGGTAACAATAGCCAAACTTCGAGTTTCCGTAAGGATGGCATAACATTTCATCGGTAAGTCAATAGTTACATAATCATAATTACAATAATTTTCTTCCTATTATTTATCGGAGTTCATCTTATACTGGTCAAACTTGTAGGTGAAAAAAGGTGCAATGACTCTCGTTGATGTCTTTTATGGTTGCGTCTCTTTCTTCTGAATGTAATTTTTTAGCTATCTCTTTTCCTCTATTATTTGGTAGACATAACTAATGATGCACCAAATCTTATGACACAAATAAAATTGTTCGATAAAGCAACATCCTATACATACTATTTATACGAAAATCTTTTGAATCACTAATTACAATAGACATTAAATTAATTGTGAAACTATGACTGTTTTAGGTACCCACAAGATCCTGATGTAAAAAATAAATGGGTTATTGCAACCAAGCGAGAGAACTGGTTCCCATTAACACCTAGTGTAATATGTTAAGAAATATAAAAAAATAATATTAAGAAATAGGAAGTTAGAAAGCCTATTCAATATAGGTATTAATAAACGTTTTACAATTTTAACACAAACATCGATACCTTCGTGTTTTATTTAAACCTGTCCCATCTCTAGTGATACGTAATGACCTTGGTAGGGCCAATCAGAATGCAGTACCCCGCTTCCTCATACCTCAGCTAGTTGACAGAATTGTTTTGGTGCATTAGATCAAGCATTAGGCGTCTATGGGTTATATGGTCGCTGGGTGAAGCAAAAAAATTAATTTTCTAGCAACTAATTAGCACCAAAAAAGCAACAAATTTCGGTGTTTTTTTTTTTTCAATTTCGCTCATTTTACATCGCCATTTTTTTAGACCTGGTATACCGGTGGAGGTGCTTAATATGTTTAAATACTGGTTTTTCTCATCAGACTAATTTCGTTAGGTGGAATAACACACTCTCTGAGGCATATTCTTTGGAAAACGGGGTGAGGCAGGGAGGTTTGACCTCGCCCCGGCTTTTCAACCTATATATAAATTACCTCATCGTCGAGCTCAGTAGCAAGCGTGTCGGTTGCTCGAAAGATGGAGTCTGCATCAAAAATATTAGCTACGCGGACGACACGGTGTTGCTGAGCCCGACGCGGCGACGGTGAGGAGTCTCGGATTAAGAGTTTATGAGAGCTATGCTGGTGTACATAGCCTTGTCTATAATGTCCAAAAAACGGAATATATGGTCTTTAGGGCCGCTGGTGGATGTCCCAAGTAGTCACATAATTTGATAACCCTAAATGGCGAGGGCATAAATCGTGTCACGAAATTTAAATACCTGGGGCAATTCATTACCGAAGGTCTTGAAGACGATATAGATATTGAGAGGGAGCGCAGGGCTTTAGCGGTCAGAGGTAATATGCTGGCACGCAGATTCTCCCGCTGCTCTCAAAAAGTAAAATAACGGTTTTTAAGGCCTATTCTCAAAGCTTTTATACGGGAAATCTGTGGGTCAGTCATACCAAAAGATCGCTCAATGCCTTGCGCATCCAAAATAACAACATCTTCAGGATGATGTTGGGGCTGCCTCGCTTCTGTAGTGCATTGGGGATGTTTGAGCTATATCACACCGATGGCTTTCATGCCGTCATCCGCAAAAAAACGGTATCCCTGATCTGCAGAATGCGTGGAAGCTGCAACGGAATTCTGAAGAATGTAGCTGATAGGATCTCTTCGCTGCTATGGAGAACCTTTTTTAAGCGAGTAATTTGATTGATTTTATTGTAATTTTTTTAATGTAGTTTATTTGTTGTACTATATGGATCTAAGTTATCTGAATTAAATGAATTTTATTTAATTTATTTATATAAAACCGCATTATGTAAACCGCATTAAGATTTTCACACAAAAATAGAAAAAAAACAATAATATTTGGGGTTCCCCATACATAGAACTGAAACTCAACATTTTTTTTTTTTCATCAAACCCATACGTGTGGGGTATTTGTGGATAGGTCTTCAAAAATGATATTGAGGTTTGTAATATCATTTTTTTTCTAAACCGAATAGTTTGCGCGAGAGACTCTTCCAAAGTGGTAAAACGTGTCCCCCCCCCCCCCGTAACTTCTAAAATAAGGGAATGATAAAACTAAAAAAAATATATGATGTACATTATGTAAACATGTAAACTTCTACCGAAAATTGGTTTGAACGAGATCTAGTAATTAGTTTTTTTTTAATACGTCATAAATCGTAAACCACAATTTACCTTTCATTCAGTCAACTCAATAATATATAAAAATTAAAAAATAACATATAATTTCATAAATATAAACCTTATGCATAAGCCGTGAATACCTGCAGGTTTGTACGGAACCCTCGGTGCGCGAGTCCGACTCGCACTTGGCCGGTTTTTCATTACTGCTTACTTGCAGATAATGTAGCTTTCTAATGGTGAAAGAATTTTAAAAATCGGTCCAGTTGTTTTTGAGTTTATTCATTACAAACTGTTTGTTTGTATTTTTGTTTGTTTGCTTGTTTAGCAAACAAACAAAAATACAAATTTTTCCTCTTTATAATATTATTAGTGTAGATTGAGAATTGGGAATTGAGAAATGATATTATTTGAGAGATATTTATATGCCATTCAAATGATCATGGTAATTTAAAATTACTTGAATTAGGTTCTGATGTTCACAAATTGTTTCGGGGATAATTTGAACGAAGAAAACAACACATAGTATAAATATTCGCATAAAATAGTTTATAGTTGTTTAACGTCCTGAAAATTGAATTTATACCTCGGATTGATTCTCCATCTCTCCTTCAGTATTCAATTTTTTCCAAAGTAGTGAGCATCACATAGTACCAAAAACAAAAGTAGCTTTTTCTCAAGATTAATCTCTGTGAAATAATTGTTTTTAATTTGGTTTGTTAGGTATTATTTACAGCTATTGCTTCCAAAGTGAAGTATTGGTTGGAGTGGCCATGTCAAAAATTTGTGAAAATGTTAATAGTAAATGTTTATTGAATACGGTTTTCGGTAAAATTGTCAGATTGACCGAGTGATGAATTAATCGAATCATTTTCTTGATCACTGGCGAGTGTTTTGATACAACGGTTGTTAAATAGGAATGGGTTTTTGAATTATTTGTATAACAATTGTTTTGTAAATTAAATTATACCGGTAAGCGATTGAATATATGTCAAAATTGTTAAGGTCGTACATCGAAAATGAATTATAGTACGATGAGCGTGGTATAAGTCACGCGCGCGCGGGGTATGGCGTATCAACCTAAAGTGGCCGGCCGCCATGAACTTATGTCTGAACTGTCTATACAGAATAGGAAAACCAGCGGCCAAAAGTTGAAATAATGACAGAACATGTCTCGAAATTAAAAACGTTACTAACTTAGCATAGCCTTGCTGTAAGCACTATTCCTGTCACTGTTGCATATCTGTCAAACTACAACAGTATGATAGAGATAGAAACATCTTAGAAAAACCGGCCAAGTGCGAATCGGACTCGCGCACCGAGGGTTCCGTACAAACCTGCAGGTATTCACGGCTTTTTGAGCTGATTGGATGAAAGGTAAATTGCAGTTAACGATTTATGACGTATTAAAAAAAAACTACATACTAGATCTCGTCCAAACCAATTTTCGGTGGAAGTTTACATGTTTACATAATGTACATCATATATTTTTTTTAGTTTTATCATTCCCTTATTTTAGAAGATACGGGGGGGGGGGGGACACATTTTACCACTTTGGAAGTCTCTCGCGCAAACTATTCGGTTTAGAAAAAAATGATATTAGAAACCTCAATATAATTTTTAAGGACCTATTCATAGATACTCCACACGTATAGGTTTTATGAAAAAAATTAATGAGTTTCAGTTCTAAGTATGGGGAACCCCCAAAATTTATTGTTTGTTTTTTTTTCTATTTTTGTGTAAAAATTTTTATTCGGTTCACAGAATACATCTACTTACCAAGTTTCAACAGCATAGCTCTTATAGTTTCAGAAAAAAGTTATTTATTAGTAATGAAACTATCTTACAGCAAGAAATTATCTTCCATATCTATACTTAATATTGGAACGAAGTTCCTTATCGTTGTTCCTTTCCTTATAGTTGTGAAAGGGGGCTAGACGGAAAAAAATCTTACGAAAAGTTGTCACGACATGCTTTAACCGACTTCAAAAAAAGGACGAGGTTTCTCAATTCGACCGTATATATTTTGAATGTTGTTGTTTTTTTTTGCTGTGAGTAGAGAGGGTGAGAGGGAGAGAGGGAGAGATGGAGAGAGGGGGAGAGGGAAGAGGGGGAGAGTGGGAGGGGTGAGAGGGAGAGAGGGAGAGAGAGAGAGTGAGGGAGAGCGGGAGAGAGAGCGAGGTAGGGAGAGAGAGGGAGAGAGAGGGCGAGGTAGAGAGAGAGAGGGAGAGAGAGGTAGAGAGAGAGGGAGAGAGAGAGGGAGAGAGAAGGAGATAGGGAGAGAGAGAGAAAATATTTTTATTGAGTGTATACAGGCTTTTTGTACATAATAAATAATTAATAAAAAAATTATAACTATCATGAATCCTGGAAAGGAACTTCGTTCCATCCGGGTGTCCCTTGACACCTCTAAAGTTTTTTTTTTATATACTTTATTAGTAAGAACATAATTCTTAGTAATTAATTACGATCTAGCCAAAAAGGCTAATAAGCAAGTTAGAGCTAAGTTGTACGTAACACATTAAGTTAGAGTTAACTCTAACTTAATGTGTTCCGTAATAGATTATGTTAAAACTAAGAATAGTGTCCATTTGCAGTTTTACACAAGTCCGTAGCACTTTCTTAGAGTCTAATATAATTTTAAACACTATGTTCATGTGTTTTAAGTATAGCACAATATTTATTTTTATTTATTTAAATAACATGGGAGACTTACAGCTACAACGAACAGATCAAGAACAGTATATTAGCCAGAAAGCCAATTACAGGTCTCCACTTATAAGGAACAGAGAAAATAAAATATTCAATTCTAAGTACATTCACACTAAGTTACATTATATGTATACAGTGTTAGAGCTGTGTTGCTCATACTAAATAATAATCATCACAATAAAATAAAGGAATGAAAAGATAGAATGCATGAAAAAAAACGAACTACATGAAAAAATTACGGCGTATGCACCTCCTGGCTGACGAGACGCTAGTTAGGAACGGGTCTATATCGTACTGTTTACAAAGCTTGTAAAGATTTCTGCTTGCACGCACAATGAACGAATTCTGCCTACAATTGGTTGAACCAAATGGCACGCGTAAAGGTGGATTGTATCGCTTAGACTTCATGGGAATGTTGAAATAAAATTTTGTTAAAATTTCAGAACAATTTATAGTGTTGTTAAAGATTTTCAACAAACACATACAGTCAGAAATCTCGCGGCGGTTGAGTAAAGGCAATAATATGATTTTTTTTTACATAGGTTGTAGTTTTCAGAATGATACGGTATTTTTTGATGATAACATAGATACCTTATTAACCTTTTTTGGATGTTTTCAATGCGGTAAATATATTTGTGGTAACATGGGTTCCATATTTCAGATGCGTATTCCAATTGGCTTCGAACAAAAGTACAATATAGAATTTTCAGAGTTTTGGCTTGAATGAAGCACTTGGATAACCGCATTATGAAACCCAGTGATTTTGAGGCTTCAGCGACTAATGCATCAACGTGTGTTTCAAAACTGAGCTTGAAATCGTGATGAACCCCTAGATCACGGATGGAGGTTAATCTGGGAAGAACTTGATCGCCTAGGGTATACGATGTAGCAATGATTGAGCACTTCCGAGAATACGTAATAACCGAACATTTAGCGGGTTTAAGATCCAGATTGTTTTTCTGGCAGTAGTCCTTTAGGCGACTCAGATGATTCTAGAGTGCTGCTACGTCCATTTGTGATGAAATTGTGATATAGATTTTCATATCATCAGCAAAACACAAAAGTTTGGATGAAGTCAAGCAAGAGTCGATGTCGTTTATGTAGATTATAAATAGCAATGGACCGAGCAACGAACCCTGCGGGACTCCACTAGGAACAGGGACCCAGCTAGAAATATAATTATTGAGTACTACTGCTTGGGACCTGTTGACAAGGTAAGAGGAAAACTATCTGAGTAGATCGCCACGAATTCCCATGCCATTTAACTTAGGTATTAGAATATTATGATCAATTCGATCAAAGGCTTTGCTATAGTCTGTATAAACCACATCAACCTGCTTACCGTTGCACATGGCATTGGTTATAAAATCGTTAAGGAGAATCAGGTTCGTGACAGTATTGACCTCCCTTTTAAGAAACCATGTTGGAACGAGCTAAATGAATTTTTCAGAGCAGTATAAACCTGATTATATATTATTCTTTCAAAGACCTTCGCTATAATGCACAGTTTAGAAATCGGCCTGTAATTCACTATGTCTGTTTTGACACTTTTTTTATGTATTGGCGTTATAAACGCAGATTTCCATATTTGCGGCATAACGCAGGTATTCAAAGATTTTCTGAATAAAATTGAAATGGGTTGCGCTATCGAAAGTGCACACCGAACAAGGAGTTTGGATGGTATCTGTTAGTTACCGTGTTGTACTGGCCAAAATCAAGAGTGCATAATTCATCACAAAACAAAACTTCATCATTACTGTTAGGATTTGATGGGACAAGCGATAGGTTGTCAGATGGAATCCAGTTAATTCCGCTCATGTTAAAGTCACCAATTACGAGAAAGGTATCAGAAATATTATTTATAACTGTTTGGTTTAGTTTTGCAAGAAAATTAGAGAGTTGTGAAGAGAAAGAAAGGCCTAAGTTTTGTTGGCATAAGTAAATATCACAAATATGCAAGGTTAAATTCTTCCGTGTGGTACAATTTTTTAGGTGTATAGATAGCCAAAGGTCCTCTGCTGTAGAATGAAAATTAGGTTGGCAAATAACTGATAATTCTCTACGAGTTGCAATGAGTACCCCACTACCTCGCGATTTTCCGGTTAAAACATAGTCTCGGTCGCGGCCAAACAATGTAACGATCATCAAAAAACTCAGAATTTAAAACGCCATCCAATAACCAAGTCTCAGTAAGCACTATGATATCATACGAGTTTTGTAACATTTGACGATAGAAAGAATGTGTTTTGGTTCTAAGACCGCAAACGTTCTGATAATATATATTTAAGCTATTACCGTTATTAGCCATTGAAAAAGTACTCAATAATTGAATATAAATCGGTGGGCAGTACGAATATAACATTAACAGAAGTCATCAACGAATAATGTAAATTAAAATAAAATAAGGATACGAACATGTAAACAGCCGTGCGAAAAAGCAAGCAGTATTGCGTGTTGCGTACAAGCGAGAGCGAGTCAAACATATTTAAGTGAATTAGAGCTTTGAAGTAAACAGCGCGATAAGAAACATAAAGGAATCGTTTAGCTAAACAGAAGAGAGGTGTCGAGGTCATTAGTGCGACTGAGGTGCTACACCTTTTGTAAACAAATGTTAAGATAATTAGGATCGCAAAAAATATGTGATTGTTGTGAAGTAACACAAATATGTAAGATAAAATAGTAACTGAGTAAAAATAGGGAGCATTTTACACAATCTTGTTTAAATCGGATTCGTTCCGTAAAATAGCTACTTTACAATTAGCATTTTTTAATATATGGATTTTCCCATGTTTTACCCAAACGAATTCGTAATATTTCTCTTTGGCCATGGTCTTAACTTTACTTAAGAGCTTCTTATACTCCACGCTCAGGTGATCATTCACATATATACGCTGAGATGTGCCCTGAAACCCGATATGGGATGTAGATAGGTCTTTAACGGCACGTGCAGCAGCTATAAAATCTTCTTTCACATATCGGTTTAAAAAACTCACAATAATCAATTTTTCGTTAGAATTAAAAATAGGCACCCTTGAGATATAATTCACCTGTGATTTGGGGCAGCTGTAGTTAACCTTCTGGCCGATCGCTTCAATATTCGAAAAGAGATTTTCATCTTTTCGCGTAGGAACTCCTTTAATTTCTATATTGTTAAGTCGGGATCGCTGTTCATATTTTGCGAGTTCAAACTTGGATCTCTCCAAGTCAGTCTGCAAACAACTCACTGTTTCCTGAAGCTTTTCGAGTCCTGTTGCCTTTGCTTCAACCTCCGCTAGACGAGTGTCGAAATCGTCAAGTCTACCACTAGTGCCTTCACATGTAATTTTTAGCTGAGCTAACTCGTCCTTGATTACTCGGATATCGTCCACGAGGGCCGACGAATTGAGTAGCTGGCGTTTCATGTCACGAATCTCGCTCAAAATGGTTTCGAGAGAGGCTGGTTCAGGAGCAGCCACAGCTGACGGAGCTGGCGATGATGTTCGACAAGTGGGGCACTTCCATTGACCCATTCTGGTGGCGCCGAGTTTTTTCCATCCGGCTTCCAAGCTGCGCACGTTTTCATTGTTGAAACTTACTGTTAATAAAGCAATACTGACAAAAATTTGAATTTGTTGCAAAAGTTAAAAAAGGTTGACGATCTATTATTTTGAGCGACGTGTACTGTACTGATGAATGCCCACAGACGAGTGAAGTGATATTGTTACTATTATTAACTCACTTTTACACTACACTAATTCAAAAGGTTTATTTATTTTATTTTAAAGAAGGCTTACAGACTAACAAAACAATGATATAAAAAAGTTATATAAAAAAATTGCTAATAACAAGCTTCCACATATAGTTAATAAAATGTCGATAAAAAAAGTACATAATTTAATATTAATAAGTTAACTATCCAAGAAAAATGACTGTGCCAAAATCCGTCTTAAAGTCGCCACACTCGTGCAGAACAAGTCAACATTAAGGTCCATAGGAAGCCTGTTGAAATTAACTGCACTTCTTATTGAGAAAACATTCCGCCTATAATTAGTCATTGCGAAAGGTACATTTAATATTGGCCGCTGACGTAATCCCATCAGATTTGTGCGCAATGACAGATTAGCAGAGTTCAGGACAGTCTATGTGGCCATTTGCGATACCCAACAGTAAACTCATGTCTCCAATACAACGTCTCATCTCTAGAGGAAGGAAGTGGTACCGTTTGCAGCGGTGCTCGTAGTCAACTGAATATTGCTGCGCCCTATAATCTAGATAACGTAGGAATTTTCTTTGGACTCCCTCAATACGGGACTTTAGTTCTTTTTAGTCTTCGCACTAAGTCTGTGTTCTCTAGCAGCTGGATTGCCTCAACATTCACGTGTCGGTGAAGTCTGTGTTCGTGGGCTTCAGCAAATTTTTGGATAATAGTGGTGACGAATTCCATTTTTAGGTCACGATGAAGGTCGTCATTTCTTATGTACCAGGGTGCATTGACAGCATCCCTGAGTACTTTATTTTGGAATTGTTGGATTATTTTGACGTTGCTTTGTTTAGTACAGCCCCAAAGTTGGATCCCATACGTCCATATTGGCATCAGAATATGCTTCTATAGGGTTATTTTATTATGTAATGATAGACCGGATTTCCTTCCGAGTAACCAATACATACTTTTATAACGTATATCGAGCTCCTGTCTTTTCTTTTTGACATGAGCTTATCAACGCTGCTTGCATCTAAACTACAGATATAATTACAAACAGTATAGTGAGTCTAACTTTAGAGAAATTAAACAAAAAAATGCAGTATCGATGTCCACACAGACAGATATGTTACCACAACCAGATCTAATATCAGTAGAGAGTTAGAAACTCAAACGGAAAATAGTTTATTTTGTGAATGAATATAATTTTACTATATTACACAGCAATGTACAAGGTATAAGGTCAAAAATAAATGATTTATAATTGCTAGTTGAGCCAAAAGACATCGACGTTCTTTGTCTGAGTGAAACTTTTTTCCGTGATGAGAGGGCAGAAACACTACAGTTGCCGAATTTTAAAATGAGTTCGTATTTTTCCCGGCAAAATAAATCTCGAGGTGGTGTGTGTGTCTATGTAAAAAACTCAATTAACTACAAAAAAATTGAATGGCTATCTGAACTATCGGTTGAAATTCATTTTGAATGCTGTGGTATAATAATTCCTGAGATAAATTGGTATATATTGTGTATCTATAGAACACCTAACAGTAACTTTAATTTGTTTATCGAAAAGCTAGAATTATTATTGTTTAAACTAACCATCAGATTGAGATCCATAAATAAAAAAATCTTCATCTTAGGTGACTTCAACATAGATACACTTGTCTGTACCAAAAAAAGTACTTTATTCAAAAATACTTTAAAAAAATTCAATCTACACCTGACCCTAAACCAACCAACTCGATTAACATCACATTCTGCAACGTGTATAGATAACATAATCACAAATAACAAAAAATCCAAAGCAGAAATATGGGATCTAGGAATATCGGACCATACCTGTCAAGTAATAAAGATACCGTGTAATTTAAGTTTCAGAGAAAAATATTGGTTCAAAATGCGACGTAATATAAATTATTACATCGATATATTTTTAAGATACATTTCTCAAATAAAATTTCAAGATGTGTATCAACATTCGGATGCAAACACTGCTTACGAGGAATTTATAAGCTTATTTAAATTAATAAAAATAAAAAATACAACATGGAAAACCAAAGGTATTATAATTTCTAGTAAAAGTAAACGAAAAATGTACCTACAAACAAAAAGTAATACGTCTCAAGAACATAAAATAAAATATGCCCGTTGTTGTAAAATCTTAAAACAAGTAATAAAACAATCAAGAAAAAATTCTAATACGAAATTCATCTCTTGCAGTACCAATAAAACTAAGGCCACATGGGCATTAATAAAACGACAAACCCAAACTACAAATGTTCTTCAACCCACAATAGAGTACATCCTGCAAAATAAAAATGTAATAAAAACTCCTATAAAATTAGCTAATATTTTTAACAATTTCTATATTAACCAAAACCTAAACACTACGACAGCAGATAATATCAATTACAAATCACAAACAAATTCTAACTCGAACAGTATTTTCTTATATCCAGTAGATAGAAGCAAATTTATAAATATAGTTCTAAAATAAAAAAAATAAAAACTAGTTGCAGACACGATAATATACCCATTAGAGTTATCAAAGAAAGCATCCCATTTATTGTTGATCCACTGGTACATATTCTAAATCTTATACTAGAAACGGGTAAATTTCCGGATACTCTGAAAATAGCTCTGATAAAGCCGTTACATAAAAAAGGATCGTGGCACGATATTAATAACTACAGACCAATTGCACTGTTGCCAAGTTTTTCGAAGATATTTGAAAAGGTTATCTATGCTAGAATCACTAAGTTTTTAAATATAAATAATATTTTGAATGACAACCAATTTGGATTCCAAAAGAATAAAACTACATCGTTGGCAATATATAAATTATTCGATACCATTTGGGAAAAAAATCAATGATAAAAAACAGTGTGCTGCTCTTTTCATTGATATGTCAAAAGCGTTTGACTGTGTAAAGTATGACATTTTGCTTAAAAAATTAGAAAGTATAGGAATAAGAGGTATAGCACTTAAATTAATTGAGAATTACTTAAATAATAGAATGCAGGGCACTGTTATTGAGGTATATGATGAACGTACAAAAATGATGGATGTAGTGAAATCTAAATTCGAATCTGTTATACTAGGCGTACCGCAGGGCAGTATATTGGGACCCCCGTTGTTCTTATTATATGTTAACGACCTTCCAAATATAATTAACCATCTTTGCGTAATGTATGCTGACGACGCAACTATATTTATTTCAAATGAATATTCAAATAATCGTATTTACGAAAATGAAATAAATAGGACATTAATAACTGTAACTGATTGGTTGCAGTCAATAAATCTAAAAGTCAATGCCTCAAAACTAAACTGATTCAATTTAGAAATTATAAAAGTAAACTTAGTAAGTTGAATGTAACCATGTTTGATACGGTGATTGAAAAAGTAAAAGACACATTGACACATACACACACAAATTGTTCGCATTAGGGCCATATCAAGTCAAACAAGCAAGATCATACTATGGGGAACATATCAGACAAAATGGAATTTATGAGGTGGAAGTGTGTCCAGAACTTGATAATTCCCAGGAGATGGTCGTACGTATAGGTGGGAATACGCCCTATTTATTAAGGGGGCGTATAAAATCTAGGCATACAAGCCAAAGAGTATATTATACATATATTTTATTTGATGCTGAGCCCAGAAGCAACTGCCCACTAGAATCCATTTTGGGTTACTATTGCAACTGCTTGGTCGGTAATAGGACAGTAGGGTGTTTTTGCCACGTGATGACGATGATCTGGTATTTAGGCTGGGCAAGACACCAGACCAATATTACTCCTCCAGCATCATTTTTAAACGATATTCTTGTAAGAATTATTTAATATTAAATATTTCATTCACATGTTATTCAATGTTTGTTTTTATTTTAACACTGCAATCCTATAGGGTACTACCTAACCTTTTATCAAGAGTATATCCAATTATACAGGTCCTAGGAACTTAATCATTCCATTGCTGTCCCACTATTCCCACAGGGTTCAAATTATACATAGTACATCACATCAGACTTGAGAGGGCTGGACTTCTTACAATGTTTTCCTTCACGGTAAAGAAAATAATAAGTGAATATTAACTCGCATGATTTCTGAAGACTTGATTATACTGGGTTTAAACTTGAGAATATAATAACAAAATGGTTATCAATCCATTGACATTGACGTGCGTATCTTTATAGCCACGCAGAATAATCTGGGTAATATTTAGGTAAGAGCCCGAGTATGTTCATGACCAATTGATGTTTTTTGTTAATTTCTAAGAAATCTGAAGTTACTGGATTATGTAACTTTTACAGTTAATTTTACAGCATATTATATTCAAAATAAACCAAAATTGGTTACTGTACATGATTTTTTATATGCTAGGCAGACTGCCCTAAGAAAATGGGCCATCTCCTTTCTTAGGAGTTACAACAGATCAACATTTAAACTGGAAGGCACATATCGAAAAGATTAATAAAAAAAATATCCAGTGCCTGCTACGCATTGTCAGTCCTAGCAGAAACTACAAATTCAATTGTTACAAGAAATGCTTATTTTGGAAATGTATACCCACTGTTAAGTTATGGTGTCATATATTGGGGAAACTCGACAAACGCACAATCCACATTCATTCTCTAGAAGAAATGTCTTAATACAATATTCTTGCAAACTAGGTGGCAAGTTATTTTTTTTAAAAGTCAAAATTCTTACAGCTACAACAGTAATTTAATAAATAAAGCAATTAGCAAAAACAAATGAAAATCACACGAAATTGGGTAAAATAAATGTCGGTCGCTGCGACGACGTGTTGATGGTCCGATGGTTCTCGAGCGAAAGGGGCGCGCGGTGTGACAGCGCTCCCTTATATACGGATCAGTTTCTTGGTGCCTTCTGATCCACAACACGGCCTCTCCTGACAGGAGGCCGTCCCGGACTCCTTGATGATGTCTTCAGCTCTGATGGTCGGTCTCCAGCACAGGCATGGAGAGCTCCACTTCTGCTGGTAGCTCCTCGGACTCGACGTGAAGCTGCAGCAGCTCAGGCTCGGCGTGAAACTGCGGTGACTCAGGCTCGGCCTGAAGCTGCGGTGACTCAGGCTCGGCCTGAAGCTGTGGTGACTCAGGCTCGGCTTGAAGCTGCGGTGACTCAGGCTCGGCCTGAAGCTGCGGTGACTCAGGCTCGGCCTGAAGCTGTGGTGGCTCAGCCTCGAGCCGAAGCTGTAGTGGCTCAGGCTCGAAGAGGTGCTGCGAAGCCTCAGCCTCGGTCCCGGAGGTACTAGGTTGTGGCTGGGAGACAGACTGGTCAGCTGGCGAGTTTAACTCGGCAGTAGTAAGGGTAGACTCCTCGTGGTCTGCATCTGCACAGGACATTAAAAACATATGCGCTATGCGCAACGCTACGCGTTGGGCATACGCGGCACACACTAAGCTATCGAGATAGAGGCACGACGTGAAGCTTGTCTCGACAAATTAGCGGCCAAATCATATATCAAGACGCATCTTGATATTCAGCTAAGAAAAGCCCCTCAGTATGGCTTAACTTAGCGGAGTCAGAGGCTAGCCGTGTGGCGTACTCGTAACTCAGTTCGGTCAGGATAGAGGCACTACGTGAAGCTTATCCCAACACACCACAATACAACACAAACACATATGAAGCTTCATATATAAGAGAGGCATAAAGCACTCACCATCGAAGTAAGCAGCACATACTTCAGGAGTCCACTCTCCACGCCAAGGAATCATGTACTCCGCAGCCGCCTGCGTGTACTTCCCATACGAGCCGGCCAGGAGTTGGAGCTCATAGCGCCCTTGTGGCAGCGTCTTCATGATGCGGTAAGGGCCCCGCATACAGGAGTCTAACTTTCCGGTCGATTGAGCCTGCTTTCGTACAAAAACCAAACTGTTTAATTCAAAAACTCGGGAAGGCTTTCTCCCTTGATTAACGTAAGCATCTTGCTGGTGCTGATTCTGCTTCAGTCGTTCCGCTGCTCTCTGTCTACCCATTTCGCGTAAGGTCTCTCTATTAGGACTGGAACCCTCGAACGCAACATCGCGTACCAAGCTCCTTATAAGCGGAGTTGCTGCTTCAATACCCGCCAGTAGATTGAGGGCAGAGCATTGCGTAGTTCTGTGCTTGGTGATGTTAAGTACCAACTGGATTTTCCAGATAACAGTCGGCCATGCGTTTTGTCGATAGTTAGTTTCGACACGTATCATATTTAAAACCGTTCGACAGTAACGCTCGACTTGCCCATTAGATTAGTGCATCTCAGGCGTTATAAAGTGTGTATTACAACCCATACTTTTAACCCAATTAAGAAATTCAGTACTTTGAAACATGCGGCCTCTGTCCGCTACTATTAATTTGGGGGTTCCAAATAGGGATATCACATTGTTAAAATGTTGCTTTAACTCATTTGCATCCTGTCGATACATAGGGTAAAGGAGGCAAAACTTGGAAAATGCATCAATAACTATTAAGACGTGACGGTACCCATTGGCTTCAGGGAGAGGTCCCAAAGCGTCCATGTGAATGGTTTCGAAGGGTAGGTCTGGCTTTTCCCAAGAACTAATAGGTTGGAATGGGGCTCGTGCGACCTTTTTATGTGCAATGCACACTAGGCAATGTGAAATATATTTCGAAACAAAATTCCGCAAGCCAGGGAACCAAAAGTGCTTTATAATTAAATCAATTGTTTTATCAACCCCAAAATGATTATGTTCAACGTGGAACACACGAAGGAGACTAAGTCGATGTCCTTTAGGGATATAACAAAGGAAACGAGAAGATTCGCCAGTAGGGGAATACTTAACGTAAAAGACGTCATTCTTGACAATATATCGCGAGGCATCTAGTTGCCCGTCATTGAGTCTTTCTATGAGACCCTGAGTTTCTTCGTCGGCAGCCTGTGCAATCTGTGCCCAGTTCTGAGGTTTCTGAATTGTACACACATTGACAGGGTTCCGACTCAGATAATCAGCGTGGGACATAAGTTTGCCTTTGCGATATTCCAGGCCAAAATTAAAATCTTGAAGGTAGACCCACCATTGGGCTACCCTGGGTAATAAATCTCTTTTGCGCTGTGTGAGTTTCAGAGCATTACAGTCTGTAACAACGGTGAAACGCACACCCACAAGATAAGGTCTAAAATGTTGCAAAGCTTTAACCACAGCTAAGGTTTCTAACTCGTATGAGTGATACTTGTTTTCCGCGCCTTGTGTAAGCCTGCTGAAATAGGCAACCACTCGCTTACGACCGCCATCGTGCACTTGGAACAGGACAGCTCCGTAACCTATGGAGCTAGCGTCCGTGTGGACCTCTATTGGCAAGGAAGGATCGTATATCGCCAGGACAGGTTCATTAGTAAGACATTCGACTATTTCTTTACGAGCAGCCTGATGCTCTTTTCCCCAATGAAATTCTATCCCTTTTTTTGTAAGGGCAGCGATACAAGCAGCTCTCTGAGCGAAACCCGGTATATACCTACGAAAGTAGCTGGCTAAGCCCAGAAATTGGCGGACTTGTCTCACATTTTTCGGTTCAGGAGAATCTATCAAGGCCTTGATCTTACCGGGGCTCGGTCGTACCTGACCTTGGCTAATTCTGCGTCCTAAATATTCAATTTCCGTTGTCAAAAAGATTTTTTTTTTAAAATTAAATGAAAACCCGGATTCTGTTAGAGTCTTTAGTACTTGGTACAAAAGATCGAAGCCCTGGGCCACTGTCTGGCTCAAAATTAAGACATCATCTATGTAAACAAGTACATCACCAGAATCGATAAATTTGCGCAATGTTTTTGAGATAACGCATTGATACACCACCGGAGCATTGGCCAATCCATAGGGCATTTTCAGATATTCAAAATGGCCCTCAGGTGTAACGAATCCAGTGAGTGGAACAGACTCCTCATGGAGCATTATCTGGTGGAAGCCGGTTGCCATATCGAGGCTGGTGAAGTACTTATTACGTCCCAATCGATCTATGTAATCATCAATTCGCGGTAGCGGAAAACGATCCTTAATTGTGACTTCATTCAACTTACGGAAATCTACACACATCCTATCCGATCCGTCATTCTTTTTAACCAAAAGGATTGGGCTTGCATAGTCAGATTCTGACTCACGAATAACACCCTTTGCTATTAAATCTTTAATTATCTCACGAACACGAAGTGTTTCTGCATAGGACATTCGGTAAGGTCGGTAATTAACGGGAGTATTGTTGCTCAATCTAATCGTCATACACCCTGTATGAACAGTCGATGTCGCGGTACCGGATATGAGATATGTAGAAAACTCATTTATCATATTAAGCAAGCGTTGTAACTGATCACCTACTAGAGGTGTGTTAATTGGTATTGACTCATCGTACTGAACAGTCATCACATCTTCCGCGCTGTCTATCTTTCTAGTAAGTGATTGAAAATTGCGCGTGCGAATGTATCGAACACCCTCCCTATTAAGAACGTCGGTTCCCACAATAATTGGCGTATTCATAAATTCGGGTGCTACGACAAATAAATCTACTTCAAGTGTTAAGCCATCAAACTCAATCGGTAAAGTGACATATGAGGTGCTTTCGATTTCTTGACTTCCCAATTCCCGTAATACGCGAAAAGCTGGCTTGTGTGCACAATTAAAATGTTTCAGCAGTGACGATGATATAAGCGATATGGTGGACCCGCTATCTATTAACACATCTATCGGTATACCCTGAATAACAGCTACTACAACATCGTTGTTACAGGTAATCTTATTTTCGAGGCAAAAATTAACGTTATTTTTGTTGCGTGACTCTGATTTTTGTTTTGCGAAACAGTTTTCTAGTTTGTGACCAGGTTTTTTGCAGAAAGAACAAGGTTCAGATTTTAACGGCACAAGCACTGGTTTGGAAAAGGAATTATTTGAACCACTGGGGTTCAAACTCTCATTTGAATCTACCTTAGCTTTCTTATTGCAAGCAGCCTGTTTATGTCCGACCACGCCACACGAAAAACACTTACCCTCTTCGAGCCTACGCTTTCTATTTACATTACTCGCATGATTACTTTTAACATTATTATTTTGTACGGGAGGACGTAGACTTTGTGTCTTGGAAGTGTATGTCGTTAGGTGACAACTTAGCGTTAGTAGCTGATGCTCTAATGTGAGGGTCTACGATACCACGGACAACAATCGCAGAAATAAGCTCTTCACTGAGCCCGCGCACTATGCGTAATCGAAGTAACGACCGTCGAGCGTAATCCGCGTACGTAGAGTAATTATCCGAATTTGTATTCATAACGTCAAATAAAATGTTTGCAATGTCTGGCGTTTTCGGACACAAAGGCGTAAATTCCTTTTTGAAACTACTCCACGTACGATCACTCGTAACCCACTCGCGTAACCACGTACGAGCATCACCTTTTAAACAATTGCCTATTCGTGAAAGACATTCATGATCGCTCCAATTATTTAAAAGTTTTGCCCGATCAACTTCGTCACACCAATCACTAATATTATTAAGACTAGGATCGAAACTAGAAATAAAAAAATGTTGGTCAGATCTCACCCGATTATTGATGGAACGGATCGCGTCCACTATGCGGTCCGTTGCGGTGATATCACTAGCTGCACGTTCCAACAAGGATTCTGCTACATGGCCTGCACGGAGCACGCTAGGCGGCGCAGACGGCAGAGGTGGCGTACGTGACCGCGGCGCTCGCGCCGATCGCCCTAGCAACAACGGTGACTCGATGCGCTCGGCATGGCGCCGTGATGTCGGGGTCGTCTGGCGCCGGCCGGGCGACGGCGACGCGCCACGCTCGAACGATTTATGTCGAGATACCCTCCGTTTACGCGATTGTGCAAACGACGCTTGATCTTCTAACGTCTTCAAACGTGCTCGCATGACCTGCAGCTCCTGCTGTAGGTTGTTCTCCGGGGTCTGCGTACGATCCCGACGTCTGCTATGTCGCTTACCTGGCTCACGGCTACGGTGACGACTCCGACAGCGATCCGACATTTTTTATTATTTTTTTTTTATTTTTATATAAGCGCAAACCCAATTAACAAAAACAGAAATTAGATCCAATCCCACTTTTGATCTTGCAAACTAGGTGGCAAGTTATTTTTTTAAAAAGTCAAAATTCTTACAGCTACAACAGTAATTTAATAAATAAAGCAATTAGCAAAAACAAATGAAAATCACACGAAATTGGGTAAAATAAATGTCGGTCGCTGCGACGACGTGTTGATGGTCCGATGGTTCTCGAGCGAAAGGGGCGCGCGGTTTTTTTTTTTTTTTTTGTAGGACATCTCGTAGTTAATCTGAAAAAGATTCTGACTACTTAAACGGATTTTTAGGGGGCGCGCGGTGTGACAGCGCTCCCTTATATACGGATCAGTTTCTTGGTGCCTTCTGATCCACAACAATATATAATATGTATAGTATCGAATCATTAAGAGATGTCTTCAGAACGGAGGGTTTCCTGACACTGACTGGTATTTATATACTCGAATTATGTTTATTTGTTAAAAACAATATGCTATACTTTGATTTCAAATCAAATTCTAAAAGAAACATTCGGAAACAATATAAATATGACATAAATTTACCTGTTACTAATAATATGATGTATTATAAAAGTACCTATGTTACTACTATTCGTGTGTATAACCAGTTACCACATGCAATTAAGCAATTAGACGGAAATAATTATATTTAAAAATAAATTGAAAAAAATGTTAGTTGATAATGTATTTTATAATCTGCATGAGTTTTTTGATAAAAAATAATATTAGTAAATTAAATTCTTAACATACTATTGCATATCAGACTTGGGTAGACTGTTGAAAGCAAAAATGTAATGTTTATTAATAAGACCTTAAAGTAGGTACACAGTTACGCAATAAATATATATCTTTATCTTGTTCTTTATCTTTAACGCAGCTTGGCGTCGAGAGTTATGCCGAGGTATTTGGCTGTATTAGCACTTATGCTACAGTGCCTTAGCACTTGCTTGCCATTTATGTAGATTGGATGATAGTCCAAGTGTTTGTTTGTGAAGTCAATGTGAATTGATTTTGACTCATTCAGTTTGATCTTCCAGTTTTGTGTCCTGTCATAAACTTTGTTCACAGCTAGTTGAACTTTTTCTACTGCTTCTCTGTGGCTTGATCCAGTAGCCATAATTGCAGTATCATCTGGAAAGGTCGCAATGGTGTTGTTTTCTAGTTCTGGGATGTCACATGTGTATAACAAGTACAAAATTGGTCCTAGGACGCTTCCTTGAGGCACACCAGCTTTTATAGCTTTTAGCTCGGAATAAGCATCATCCTGCCGTATTCTAAACATTCTATTAGTTAATATGACTCAAGGATATCTGCAAATTCTGGCAGCATGCGTCTGAGCTTGAATATTAGACCCTTATGCCAAACTTTGTCAAAAGCTTGCGCGATATCTAAAAATACGGTGGCGCAAACTTCCTTATTTTCAAGCGTTTTTTCAATGATGTTACTTATTCTATGTACCTGGTCAACAGTTGAGTGTTTTTCCCTGAAGCCAAATTGATGGTTTGGTATAAGGTCTTTATCTTCTATTAATGGTTTTAACCGTTTCAATAACAGTTTTTCGAATACTTTTGATAATACCGGCAACAGAGAAATAGGTCTATATGATGATGCTTCATGGGGTGGTTTCCCAGGCTTCGCAATCATGATGACTTCAGCAACCTTCCATGACTCAGGTACGTGTTTTAATATAAATGCAGTATTGATAAGCTTGGTCAGCTTTACTATGGCTTTGCGCAGGAGGTGTTTTGGAATTTCACCTGTAATGAGGTCGTAACCCGGAGACTTTTTCGAGCTAACGTTATTTTGAATTTCTCTCATTACTTCGTTAGGAGTCACAAGCTTAATTCTTTTATTTTGTGCTAAATTTTCACTCTCAATTATTTCTATCGAGCTTTCATTGGGTTGAAAAGTCTCTTCCAAGTGTTGAGCAAACCTTAACGCTTTTTGGTCATTGCTTATGGCCCATTTTCCTTCGCAATCTTTGATGGGTGGTATTTGTATAATCGGCCTTTTTAGATTTCTTGTCGCTTTCCATAGGGAGTAATCCGTTGATTTGTCATTGGTTAGCTGCAGAAGGTTGATTCAGAGATTCATCCTCAAATTGTAGAATTTTCCTCTTTAATCGTTTAGTTAGGTTATTTAGTGAAGTTTTATCTCGCGGGCACCGTGTTTGCTGCCACTGTTTCCTTTGTTTCCTATTCTCAGATAGTAAATCGGCAATTTCTCTAGGATAGATAAATCCCTTATATTTACGTTTCAATTGCGGTGTGTTGTTCCACGCACATTGTTGGATGTTAACAATAAATTTGTTCACTTCTGAGTCAAGCTAATCTTGCTTTTTTATCGGAGTTTTAAGGTCGATAATATTATCTAGATCAAGGGCAAAACTTTCCCAATCTGTGAACTTATTTACCAGCGTTAAATGGCTTTCTTTGAGTAAGATTTTTTGACTAAGCATTAGTATAATTGAAGAATGGTCCGAGTTCATATGAAAACCTTCCTTCAGACTGACGTAATTGGTGGACATATTTTTGCATATGAAAAAATCTATAAGATCCGGTATTTTCTGGTGGTCAGTGGGCCAGTACGTTGGTTTACGTGTACTCATGACTTCTATGTGTATCTTTAACTGCACTTAAGAGCTGCCTTCCCTTAATTGTAGTAAGTCTTGATCCCTATCCTAGGATAAATCTCTGGCTTTATAGTTCAAAGAGATGTTAATATCTCTCTTTTCTTATCATTTGCCGTGGAGAACAGTATACGGCTGCAATGGACACGTGACAATATTTGGTTTTAACAGAAACTGCCACGGATTGAATGTCTTGTTCTTCATATTTACACTGCACGTAGTGACTAATGTTGTCTTTGATTATAATCGCGCTACCTCCCCTGGCAGAGTTCTCAGGGTGGAGCGAATTATATACCATGTATCCTCTAAATTTGACAAAAGATTGCTTAGTGAAGTGCGTTTCAGAGACCAAACACACGTCTATATTTTCTGTGTCTAAGACTGCCTGCAACTCATTTTGATGTTTGAGGAGCCCATTAGAGTTCCACGCCATTATTTTAAGGGTGTTATTCATTTTTTATTTTTTACAACAGCTGTTTTAGTGCCGGATTCTAATTTTTCTAATCTCTTGTCAAATGAGGTAATACACTTTAGGATCTGATTGATCTTATCCTCTAGATTCAAAGGCTGTGATTGCCAAGTCACAACGGCCAAGTCACACAACATTAACTATAATAATAAAGAAATCGCAGTAAGGAACCTTAGACTTCGCAAAACGAATTATTATTTACATTCATTTATAAATTTTCTTACATATTAAGTATATTTTCAAATATTTTTACAAAAATCTTACAAAAACATTTAAAATAATGAAAAAATAGTGACCCATTGGCATCGGGAGCAGGATCCAAGCTGCCGGTGGACAGGGCTCTAGAGAGAGGAACCTCCTGACAAGGCGTGCCGTGTCCAGGAGTACTGCTTTCTGAATCAAGCCCTTGTCCCTGCCGCGCAATGAGAGCCTTCTGAGGTATTGGTTGAGGCTCTTCGCCAAATTCCATCCTGCTGGCGCTACTAAAGGTTTCTGTTACCTTCAGTAGCTCCATCAGTCACAAATTGTTGGGGGCAAAGAGTTTCAGATCATCCATGTAAAGGAGGTGAGATATCACTTGACCGCCTCTTCTCAACCAATAGCCTATACCTGAATCCTCCAGCAGTGTGCTTAGAGGATTCAAAGCTAAGCAAAACCAAAGTGGACTCAAACTATCGCCCTGGAATATTCCTCGCTCAATCCTAATCGGTTCATCGGTTCCCCGAATCTGTCAACATCCTGGATAGAGAAGAACCGTCCTCCACTGCCCCATACACAACATCAAGAAGGTGTATAGAGTTGCGTCTATTATGTACAACTCCAGCACCCTCACGAGCCACGTATGTGGCACCGAGTCATAGGCCTTCTTGTAATCTATCCAATATGTCGACAAATCCTTGCGGGATCGACGAACCTGTTGGTTTACGGCCATGTCTATAAGGAGCAGCTCCTTAGTACCGCGGGACCCATTCTTGCATCCATGCTGAGACACACACATTATTGAGTTACTTTCAATATGGTGAGCAATTTTTGCTCTAAGAATGGATGTAAGAACTTTAAGTCGGTAAACATGTAATTAGTCTATAGTTTTTAGGTTCCGCAGTACTACCCGATTTATGGAGCAGGTGGGTAATTCATGTCGTAAAGAAGAGTGGTAGCGACCCAGTTTCTAAAGCTGACTGAAATTGTGAGGCTAAGCAGGCGTGTGACTTTTGTAGCCATTTTATCCAGAAATTGTGCAGTCCGTCCAGTCCTGGAGATTTCCAGTTAGGCAACGGACGGACTGCACGGACCACATCATGAGACAGATCGTAATGGCCTCCATGTTTGGTATTGAATCAGACGCCCGCTCAACAACACGTATCCAATCACCTTCAGTGTGACTGACGGGCACCGACCAAATGCTTCGCCAAAAACCGCTTATATCATCGCTATTCGGTAGACACGCGTCAGTCACACTTTGAGTGGGATTGGACCGCTCCCAAGCTCTGTATACCCACCTTTCATCAACATTCGATTCTGTGTATACCGATCCCGATGAGTACCCTGGCCTCATTTTAATACGACGCTCAATCCATTGCCAGGCTGCCAGCATTGCCAGGCTGGTGCGACGGGTTTTGGTCGTACAGCTCGATTAGTGTTAGGGAATTTGACTCGAGCTATACGACAAGCTGCAAAAGCCTCGCAATACATGATTGAGTGTGTATCGCAAAGGTCTGCACTGCCGTCAATAAAATTTAGTAGCAGCGCATCCAGGGCGCCACACCAGTGCTCTGTTTTTTATTCATGGGCAAACGTGGTAGCCGTGGTCTAAGGTCAGTTGATGTGAATTGGTACTCACGGATCGTATCCTCCAGAATGCTCCTTATTTCCACATTGCACAGGTCATCTGCAGATGTAGTGCTGGCTTCTTCCTCCAAACCCTGTTGGTCTGCCTGCAGGGGAACCTCGGCAGCCGCATGCAGAATATTCTGGGGTGGAGGAGTATGACTAGCAGAACTATTTTGCATCCGAGCGCAGCCGATCAAGTGTAGCGTCATCCAATCTATGGTTGAGTTGAATGATGCGCACCTGATCCTACCAATCGTTGAGCGGAGGCATTGACGGCTGGTTCAAACACCTGAAAAAGAGAGAGCATCTGAACTTGGTACGCTGTAAGGTAAATTCCTTCCTCTGTAGCCCCATAATATGCGCGCATCACATTTTCGTTAATGGACTGCGTCCATCGCATGCGCGACACATTTCCACCGGCAGCGGGGACCCTGCTCGAGGCCTGTTGCTTCGAGGTCCCAAGCCCGCTGGTGCCCGTCCTCTTCCTCGCCGCCGTTGTGGTGTTGGTGACAGAAAAACTCGTCGCTCGAGCTCGATGGTGTTTGAACAGTCTATTTTTCGTTTGTGTTTATGGTCCGTATTTGTAGGGTTCTGCTTTTTAATTTATTGGTATTGTCGTTGTACATACTAGGTATTTTTATGATATTGTGGAAGGGTTTAGTATGGTCACTAAACTTCTAACTTGATCGGGATTCGAACTCGTACTAATATTATTTAATAATCAAACGAACTTACCTGAAGTGAAGTTCGATTTTAATTATCTTGTCTTCGTCGAAGAGATTTAAATATTCACCTGTAGTAGTCCCGCTACGCTTCGACTCACTCGCACATAGTTTAGCGCCATAAGAAAGAAAGAGATAGCACTATTTCCACAGGCGCCCGATCACACCACTACAGCATTCGTCATTCAGTTCAGAGTACCGGTCTACCGGACGAACTATAACATTGTTTAGGGAAATGGAAGGTTCACCTGAATGTCAGGGTAGGGAGGGACCTTAAATCTCTTCGACGAAGACAGGATAATTAAAATCGAACTTCACTTCAGGTAAGTTCGTTTGATTATTAAATTATCCTGTCTTCGTCTTTCGAGATTTAAATATTCACCTGTAGATGTTTAGAGATAGACATTTGCAATGTTATAGGTAGGACTAAATTGAAAAATGAATTCCATAAGTAAATAATACATGTATTCTTATTTCAATTAATAAACACAAAAAAAAGATAACTTAATGATTATAACTAAAGAAATAAACAAAACTTCCTTAATGATTAGTAAGTACAGCGTTTGCAAATTCACAATTTGTTTGAGCGATTGGCCGATTATAAAAATTAGCAAAGGTAGCAGATTGATCTGACCACCCAGCGGTTCTCCTAATGACATCAACACTGATTCCTGCTTGATGTGCAGCAGACGATGATGCATGCCGAGTGCTATTGGGCACTCAATATTTCAGTGTTGATCCCACTAGCAGCCAAACCCTGCTTTATCCATCGTCCTATAGTTTGTGAAGAGGCGGCGTGATGAGGTTTTTTAAAAGTTAGAATCTTTTATTTATTTACTAGCTTCTGCCCGCGGCTTCGCCCGCGTGAATTTCGAAAAATATCCCACAGGATCGTACTACCGAGACTAAAAGTACCCTATGTGTTAATCCAAGTAAACAATGTCTTATCGCACTGCTTGCTTTGTGTTATCTGAGGAACGGCGCTCGGATTAATAAATGATTGCTGTAGGATAAATAAATCCTAAAACCTAACAATAGTAACGGAATACATAACGGAACGGCAAATTACTTACTTGTATGCCAAATTTGAAGGCAATTTTAAAGCGAAAATATAAAATCCTCTTTATTCCCTACATTTTTGTTCACAGGCAGGGTACAGGTTACTATATATTTTTGAGTTTATTCTTAAAGTACCTCTTTATATACTACTCTAGAAGTTCTGCCCTCAGGTGTTGATACAACCAGGCTGCTAGATGAGCTCACTCTCGAGCATGCCACGGAAAACTGGCCGTGCGAATAGTAGTCCCCTCTAAGATCATATCCCGTTGTTTTCACGCAACCTGGTCCCATTGCACCACTTAGCCGGAATATATGCATGTAATATAAAAAATTAATGTTGTTTACAACGAAATAATATACCTACCGCAGTTTTCTTTGTAAGCATTATTTATTGTTTTCCCTTCAGGTGCTAGAATCACCAGGCTGCTCCGTGAGCTTACTCTGGAGCAGGCCACGTATAACGTACCATGTGAAAAACAATTTCCCCTTAAGTATATAGTTCTATGGTCATGGCAAGCTGACTTTGAAGAGAAACTGCGCGAACTCGAAAGGGTAGTTCGATGGTGTTAGAGGAATCCTCGGAATAAATACAGACTCCTCTCGGGAACAACCTGTCAGTATAGTTGCCTCGATAACGTTGCAATGTTTTTACACACAACCTGGTGTCATTGCATAATTTTGACGGTTTTAAATTACGCAGCAACATAACTGGGCGCCAATTCTCAATTTTAATATGTGAATTGGGTGACCCGGAGGCTGTAATGTGTTAAGAAATTCAACCGGGTAAAGTATGGCACTCCTGTGTCCCAGCAATGGAATCATTATCGGCTGATTATGAAAGTATGGCGTCATCGTTGTTTATCACTGAGTCCACTGATTTATAATGATTTTCAACTCCTTCGAACGATCTCAAAATAATTTAATTGTTGATTGTGGCCTAGTCGTTTTATGGTGTTATGATGGCACGCTCTCACGACCAGGTCTGCAGGTTTATCCATACTAATATTATAAAGCTGAAGAGTATATCTAAAACTACTTGGATTGAAAAAAAATTTAGGTGTTTGGTAGCCTATTTATCGAGGAAGGCTGTAAGCTATATAACATCATGCTACGACTAATAGGAGCGGAACATTAATGAAAATGTTGAAAAACGGGGAATACTTATCCTTTTGAAAGCTACAGTTGCATGCGCTGCATAAACGGTTAAAGTAACACAACAATCATGTATGACAAAATTGTTTCTCATAAAAGTTCTAAAAAAATCCGTAATAGTATATGTCTAACTTTTAAGGTTGGCTCACTATAACGTTTTTAATTGTAATCAAATCTAAATATTATAACGCTGAAGAGTATGTTTGGTTGAATGTTCTAATCTCAGAAACTACGTTTAGTGTTGAATGGCCTATTATTTGAAGAAGGCTGTATACTATATAACATCACGATAGGACCCTACGGAGCCGAGCAAAAAGAAAAAAGTCACGAATACGAAGAACTCGCCTAGGCAGACGATTCGATGCGACGGGGAGGGTCGGGGAGCAAGAAATTGTATGCGGACAAAGTCGCGGGCAGGAGCTAGTCGTGAATATTAATAATATCTGGGTAGATTTTAACTATTAGCTCTTCTATAATGGTCAGAATTGTGCCTCACTCTGTAGGGAGAATCAGTTTATTATCCACATCTTCGAAACCCTATTTGACTCTGTAAGGGGATGATTTTGGAAAAACTGTGATACACGTATCTCATAACTATAATTGAAGAGTATGTGTACTAATTTTTGTGTCAATCGACCCTCAGAATTAAAAGTTTCACAGAAAATTCAACCCCCATTTCACCCTCTTAGGGGTGGAATTTCAAAAAACCCTTTCTTAGTGGATACCTACTCCTCACAAAGAACACACCCTCCAAGTTTCATGTCTCTAGGACCAGCGGTTTGGGCTGTGTGTTGATATATCAACAGTCAGTCAGTCAGTCAGTCAGTCAGTTTCTCCTTTTATACATATAGATTTATTTATTTTGGCCAACCAACAACTGTATATACTTATACAATATAAAAATGATTTTCTATTAACTAAGGTTAGTATTACAGTTTATTATAGGTTAGCACCGCATGCCCCATAAAAGTAAGAACTATGATACTAATTTACACGATGCTAAAAAATTAAATTATATTTAAGAGACATATAAAAATCAAGAGAAAATATCACAAAATTAAGATTAAAACACAAAACATGAAATAAAACTACACATTGCTAACTGTTCCTCTGTGGAACTTGCCAAACGAGTCAAAATGCACATCAACTAGGTCGCTGTAGCTGTTTAATAGTTTACAAAGCCGAGGGACGATAGAGCCTGCGCCCAGTACTGTTCTACGGGGAGGTGGGTACAAGGGAGTAATAGGAGCACGAGGAAGTCTAGCAGGAGTCCGAAACCGAAATTTTGCTAGTAATTGGGGACAATCTATTTTAGACCGCAGTATTTTGAACAAAAAAATGGAATCGGAGATTTTCCTACGTTTCTCAAGTGAAACCATCCTGAAATACGAGAGTCTAGCCTCATATGACCGCTTTCTTTTAGCGATTCCGCTGGCATAAGCGAGATGCCATAGAAATCTCTTTTGGATTCGCTCTAATCTTAAACTGTGCGTAGCATAATGAGGTCTCCAGATTGTGCTGCAGTATTCCAAAATACTTCTAAAAATAC
Organism: Aporophyla nigra; assembly: GCA_947507805.1. Classification (NCBI taxonomy): domain Eukaryota; kingdom Metazoa; phylum Arthropoda; class Insecta; order Lepidoptera; family Noctuidae; genus Aporophyla; species Aporophyla nigra. The sequence goes on along the minus strand of OX382291.1, from coordinate 235,812 downwards.
TATTGTACATTAAGATCTTGGTACTACTGCGTTTGAAGCCAGCAACATTCCTTACAATAAAACCCAGCATTCTAGAAGCCTTTTTTATTACGTGCTCGATGTGAGGTACAAATGTCAGTGCACTGTCAAAAATAACGCCTAAGTCTCTCACTTGAGTCACCTCTTGTATAACATTAGCGCCCACATGGTATACACTAGCTGTCACTTTCTTTTTTCGGGTAAATTTCACATGGTAACACTTTTTGACGTTTAATGCCATGCCGTTATCGCTACACCATTTTGCTAATGAGTCAACATCACTCTGAAGTAGCTCAGTATCATCGGTAGATTCGATAACCCTGGAGAACTTCAGATCGTCTGCATACATGTAGCATTCTGAGAAATTGAGGCAGTGTGGGATATCGTTAGCGAAAACATTGAACATAATCGGACCGACATGCGAGCCTTGAGGTACCCCCGAGGTGACCCTGAAAGTTTCAGATTGAAAGCCATTGACTGCGACAAAGTAAAATCGATTTTCTAGATATGACTTTAACCAAGTGTAAAGTGTGCCAGTAATTCCGTAAGCAGAAAGCTTCGACATAAGTATATGGTGAGGAACACGGATCATCACGAATCAATTTATTATCTACAGTACTTCTTTTGGTGGATGTAACATTCATGTAAGCTATTAAAGTCTCTGCAGGACAGATTGCAGGACGCTGTCGGAAAAAAGGAAGGTCAAGAATTGGTTGGGATTTACCTATACCAGATGTCTTAATTAAATCAGTAATGGTAATTAAAACTTTGTCTTGATTGATCATAATATTGGGCAACCTAATCAATGAGAGTGTCTGACATCTTTGGCCTGTTGACAAAGCCAATAATACAACCAATTTTTTGCTCAACTGCTCTAAACTTAAATTATCGTTGGGGCATAAGTCACCAAAATAATTAAGGACGATATTGGGGTTCCATGTACAATTATACTTTGGGAAGGAAGGCTTCAACTTAAATACCCCCCTAAAAAATCTTTTGACACGTTCGTCTTGTCCCACATTATTTCCGGAAATAAGTGATAAAGCCGAACGGTGATTGTTTATTGTTCCATACGTGGAACCATTTGTGAAACATTGAGACAAAAAGTCCAGAAAATCGTATACTCCTATCTGGAACGGATCTAATCCTTTATCGGGACAGTATAACCACCACTGTTTAAAGCTAGAAGTATATTGCGATTTCGTGCTCCCAGAAATAGATGACGTCATTAAAGTCAGTGCTGATTGAGGAACCTGCAATCGCGCGAAGGCTTCCCGGATAATATAGTCGCCGCCAGGGAAAGGTGGCGATGCAGAGGATGAGTTTCCCTGAAATGAGATGATAACAGAAATTTATCCGGAGTAAATATCAATATTTCACTTACAGCAAGAGATCTGAATACTGGGAACCATGCTTGAGACGGCCAATGAGGCACTACAAGTATCCCGGTTGCTTCATCAATAGCAATCTTTTGCAGAACCTTTAAAATGAGTGAAAATGGTGGAAACGCATAAAAGAACATATCCCATTTAATAGTAAAAGCGTCCACGTTATAAGCATAGGGATCGCGCTTCCATGATATATATTTTTTACATTTAGCATTCGTTCTCGATGCAAAAATGTCCATCTCAGGTTCACCAAATTTTGAAACAATAGTATCAAATGCTGTAGAGTGCAATTCCCATTCAATATCTATGTTTCTTGACTCTGTGTCTGCTTCAACATTCTGGGATGACGCTATGTAGGAAGCAAAAAGGAATATCTGTCGTTCTTCACACCACGTCCATATTCTACGGGCAATTTCATTTAGATGTGGGTATTGCACTCCACCCATTCTATTTATGTAAGCGATCGCCGTAGTATTGTCAATGCGTAGGAGTATGTAACAATTAGTGACCTTGTTTGCGAAATATTTAAGTCCAAAATAGGCTGCAAGTAGTTCCAAATAGTTAATATGACGAGAACGCTCGTCTTCCGTCCACGAACCGCCTATACTTTCTCCACCAGAGGCTGCACCCCAGCCGATACTAGATGCGTCACTAAAGATCTCTAATGCAAACGACATTGGTCTGATGGGATTATTTGTGTCTAAAATTGAAGATTTCCACCAAGTCAAATCAACGCGTAAACTATTTGAAACGGTCATCATCTTGTCATAATCATTATTATCCAATAAGGCGAGATATTTGGCCCGCTCTAAAGATTTTGTATACAACCACCCGTACGCGACGGCCGGGCAAGCAGCTGTCAGGGTACCTAGATAGCGAGCAAAAGCACGAATAGTGATTCTTGTCGTTACTAGCATATTTTCGGTACGTGACAGGATGTCGCGTCTTTTCTTTATAGGGAGTTCTAGGGTCATGTTTATTGAGTTTAAAATAAAACCTAAAAACTGACAACATTGCCTTGGTACCAGTGAACTCTTCTCATAGTTTATTATAAATCCTAAGTTCACTAGGCACTTAATGCTTTCATTAATGTTATTTAAGCATTCTTCATAATTGTTTCCGAAATAACAACTGTCATCTAAGTAGAATACTGATTTAAAATCTCGAGATCGCAAAAAGGTAGAAACTGGTTTCATAAGTTTTGTAAAAGCATGAGGAGCTGAGCTCAATCCAAAAGGTAAAACCAAAAATTCGTACAGAATATTATCAAAATAAAAACTTTACATGATCTTTGTGGATAGGTATCAAAAAATATGCTTCCTTTAAGTCCAAGTTAACCATAAAGCAGCTAGGTGTCATTAATTTGACAGCTGTTCTAAAAGATTCTAAGCAATAATTCGACGTAAAGTCATGGCTCCTGGCTAGTTGCGCGGGTGGAGGGGTGACTAAGCAGTTGAGCATTGTTTCTATTCACTTCATCGTCGCTTCGCGTAAAGAGTGTACGTTTTTAACCGACTTCAAAAAAAGGAGGATGTTCTCAATTTGACTGTATTTTTTTATGTTTGTTACCTCAGACTTCTTGACTGGGTAAACCGATTTTGATGATTCTTTTTTTTATTTGAACGCTGGTGCTTCCCGTGTGGTCCCATTGTAATTTGGCAATCCATTCTGATAATGGGATCCATGTAAAAACCATGTAAGTCTTAAATTTGCAATTAGCATTTGTGCGATAAATAGACGAATACGGCGATTAGATTAGTGCGGGGTACATACCATAACTAAAAAGTTAAAAATAAAAACTTAAAAAAAATAACACCCGACTTCCTTAAAAAACACTACGAAGTAAAAAATAACCTTAATTTCGGAAATCGGTGGCAAAAAAATCCTTAAATACAGATCCAAAAACACAAAATGTTCTAATGCTCAGCACTATGCATCAAGATATAACAATAAGTTCTAGTTCAAAGAGAAAACCAGAAATAGTACTATTCTACAACAGCACGAAGTATGGAGTATGGCGGCTATAAACGCCCCATGCGTTTATAGCCGCCAAATCATTGTTTAAAATTATCAACAACAGCAAAATTAAACGTAAAGACTTTTTATTGCAACTGGGAGAAGAATTGGGATCACAGTACATGAATAATAAAAAAACAGCCATTTCTACAGAAATTCCAGAAAAACTAATTGTGTAATTGTGATGACTATGATAAGAAATGAAAAAAAAAATTGTTACGTATTTGTTTTAAAAGTATTAATAATTTGATTTAAATAAATAAACATGGTTTCATATAACTTACATATTGTTTTAATTATAGTTTCATATTTTATGCTAATGAACGTTGTAAAAATATAATGGGACAAAATTGTCACGGCGGCGGTTTGAGGGGGGTCATGAGTTTCGGCACTTCTAGTGTTAATACCAAATATTGATTCCAAGGGCGTGAGCCCTGTTGCTCTACAACGAGAACTATTGAGACTCTAACTACTAATTGGATATTGTCTACATGTTCTTACCATAACCTACCCGAATCTATAGCGAACATACTTTTTAAGGTCCTCATGACACGCTCGACCTGGCTATTGGCCAGGCAAACCAGTGGATATTAATTGTAAATCGATACGATTATCTTTACAAAAATTCTTAAATTCAGTATTGTCATATGACCTACCGCGATTTGCAACTATTCTTTTAGGAGCGCCAAACGAGTTCACTGCATTTTTTTTTTGTGATTTAATAACTAACAAGACGGATTTTGTAAAGCCATCAATAATCACGGAAAAATACTCCTTGCGCTCGCTTTTTAACACGCTTTTTCCTGTGAGTTTACCAGTTAAATCTAAATGAATTATATACCATGGAACGGCAAATTTAGGGATTGGATGTTGACCGACCTGCTGGGCATACGGGGGACCTTTGGAAGCCTTACAAGCGACGCACGAACCTCTATAGGTTTTAACAAGTATTGGCATATTTTGAAACCAATAAAGATTGTATAATTTATCGAAGATTTTTTTATAACCAAGGTGTGTTATTTCGCTGTGTACTCGATTAATCATTTACCATGTTAAAGGGTGTGGCAATATTGGTGACCATTTAGTGGTTTTATAACATTCGATTTTACGATGCCCTGTCTAATATCGATAATGTGCGTGGTATTTCAGACAGCAAGTCATTTGAGTGAAATTTGGATATAATGTCTCATATTTCGGAATCACGTTATCTACAGATAACCAAATCCTCTCCAGTTCAGACAAATTTACAATTTTAGCTGCCTTATGAATAAAATAGCATGATTACGTGAAAGGAAGTCTAGATGTGCCATATTTTTTCCCTCTTTTTAGATGATATCAAAGTCATATGACTGCGAAATTGTCCACCTATGTACTCAGGGGTTAGGTCCTTTTTGTACTGAGAGGCCTTTAAGGCATTCTAGTCAATAAAAACCGTAAATTTACGCCCATATAGGTTATATCGAAAATATGTGGCTAGGCCATATAAATTGTTGGTACTGAGCAGCAGTGCTTGGAGGAGGGATATTTTTTAGAGCTTCAATCTTATGGGGATTTGGTCTAATTTTTCCAGGGGATATTCCGAAACCCAGATATTCAATTTTCGGCTTTATACATGAACATTTTTTTAAAGTTATATCTAGAAATCTATTTAAACGAGACAACTTTTTTGAACGGTCTCTAATGCAGAAAGTACGTCATCCATGTAGGTCAGTATTTTATCGTCATTTAGATGTTTAAGTCCAGTATTTATAGCTCTTTGAAAAACCTGTGAAGCATTTCATAAACCAAATGGCACAGTGAGGTACTCAGACTGACCCGTTATGGACGCAAATTTGGTGTTCGATTCGATCACTAACTAGTAGTAAAGGATAGCTGTTTGGACGAGTATTGCTATTGAGTTCCCGGTAATCAACGCACATACGATCGGTACCGACCTTTTTTTTTTATTAATAATGTAGGACTCGCGAAAGACGAAGAACTTTCACGAATTATGTTCTGTTCTGTTCTGTTCTGTGTTCTGTATCTAGTAATTCTTGTACTGTAACGATTCGTAACTCGAGATATGAGGAGTATTTAGTGAGTATTTCAATCAAAACTTCATTTTCTTTACCGGTAAGATCTGTGTCAATAGAATTAATGTCAAGAGGCATTTCTAATATAGAGCTAAGATTTGGTTTTTTTTTTAAGTTAAGGCAGCTTTATTATCCACAACGGATATTGCTTGTCTAAAATGACGTGACCTGGTAATAAGTTAACGTTTTCATTGAAACATTCGTCAGACAATACTTGATATGTAACGTCGAGAAGAAAGTTTTGTACCACGGTTGGGCATTGTATTTGGATTGAGCAATTAACATCATCATCAGGAGAGTCTCGTCTGAGTGACTATCGGGAGATACCAGCCTGACGGTACATCTAAATGACCATCAACTTAGATCAGCTTGACGAGAACTGACTTCTCTCGAGAACATTGGACCAATTAACATTATTACAATCAATCCCATTTAAAGGTTCATGAAACTTTTCACCAGTAAGAAGACCACAGTTACCTTCATGAAGATACACTCAGATCCAGAGACAAATATAAAAGGAATAGCATACTACTTATTTCCAAAACACCACGCGCTGCTCTGCACACAGGTTCACTTGTTTGCTGGTGTTGCTCGGTGTAGGGATCTCTTTTCTTCTTCCACCGTTAAAGGCAAGTGGTGACCACGTGGCTAGCCTCACCACATTTGAAGCAGGTTATTCCAGAGTTCGTCTGTGGAGTTTTTGCTAAAACAGGTACCTTTTGAAGCAACGTGCCGACATTCCTGCCCTCGTTGACCGACCTTCCCGCAGAACTTGCAGTTTCCCCGAAATTGAGTTGATGGACAGGACTTTTTCGTGTACGATTCGGACGTGCCCGGTTCTTCGTTTCTTTCACGGTGAATTTTGTCATCGCACCATAATAGGACAGATAGCAGAACCGGTCCGGTAAATTTGCATCAGGAAATTTTTCAACAAGTTTTCCTAACTCGGCTGGGGTTTCTTTGTTATCAATTTATGATTGTGATTAAATTCAAATTATCCTGCATTGTCATGGGTTTGGAAAATTTAGAGACCAGCATTTTCTTAATAGTATCTCATGAACTATTATCTGGATTAATTCTTGTAAAACACATGGCGGCGCGGGTCTTTAGAGAGTGAGCGAGGGCTAAAATAAGGTCAACACCTTCTGGCTTCTTACTGTCGATTACAATCTCACTTAATTCACATCAGTTGATAATGTTGGTTTCAGTTACATCAGGATTGAAAGGAACCAACATCAATTGCATACTGGGTGTCATGTGGCGAGGTGTCAAAGTATCTGCACTTATTTTTAATTGATTCCACACTACCCAAAAAAATGACATTTAATCCCGTATTAGATTGCCAGCAGTCCCAGATAAAGGTGGGAGTGGGTTTCATCCCACTTCTGATGAAGGCAGAGGGTCATATTGTAAAATAAAAGAGGTTCTTTCAATATTAAGGAACTATTTAATCAATACACCTTATACGAAACTGCACTTAATCAGTTTCCATAATTATTAATTTAACACCTTATTAAAATAGCCATGACACCCAGTAATACAGTTAAAGTTCATATAAAAGAGTATCAATGTACAGTGAGGCAGAGTTATAATAATTGAGAGCAATACGACCTGTGCACCGGGCCACGCCTGAACTTAGAATGCCAATTCACTTTTTTTTTTTTTGTTGGACATCTCGTAGTTAATCTGAAAAAGATTCTGACTACTTAAACGGATGCCAATTTGCCGCCGTGCGGCGTCTTTTATACGGAAGTATTGGAGGTGGGGCAACGACGTAGCACGCTACGACGTAGCGCGCTCTAACTCCGCCCACCAGCAATGAGGTGGGAGAATGGCGTAGCGTGCTACGACGCTACGGCGCTATCGCGTAGCCCAATGCACGTGCCGCTCACAATATGACGCCGACATATATTATAATCTATACAAATAAATAAAATTGGAGTGTCTGTTTTTAATATTAAGATACTAGAAGAAGACTTTTTACTAAGTGTATAAGGATGTATACACGGTACATATACCAAAACAACATTTTTTACAATTTTTGTCTGTTTGTCTGTCTGTTTGTTCCGGCTAATCTCTGAAATGGCTGAACCGATTTTGACGGGACTTTCACTTGCAGACAGCTGATGTAACAAGGAGTAACTTAGGCTACTTTTATTTTAGAAAGATTCTTTTATTTTAGAAAAAAATAACTGTCTTCGAAAACTACGCTGACATACGTCTCAAAATTCGAAAAACCCTGGCTGAATCCTACGTATTAGATCAAATAATGTAATACAGTATTGTACACCTTAAAAAGGCCTACGAAAATGTCCGCAATGGTATATGTCTATCTCTTAGGGATAATCCACAATAACCATTCATTATCTTTTACTTTTTACGAGAAATAAGGGCTTATTTACGAAGCGATTTTAAGCAATACAGCATTAATCCTTATCCAATTAAGTACCTTAAATACATTGCCCATTTAATATATATCAATATGGCCCTTTACAGTATGTAATTTAAATGAATATCTTAGAAGATATTAGAGATTTAAAAAGCGGGCGCAGAGCAGTTAGCGGGTCGAACGTCCGTCCCGTCCATCCGTTAGCAGCGGCCGGGTAGTACAGAATAAGTAGGATTGTAATTCATAATAGGTTGGGGAAAGTTTCTTCGCATTTTTTAAGAAAATTCAAAATATTTTTTAATAAAGTTTATTTACATTTAACTAAAGTATGTAGGTACCATTTTGTTCGATAACTTTTTGCCAACTTGTAGGTAGGGACATGATCCCATTGCTTTTTTTGGGACTTCTGGTCAAAATACCGCGACAAGTGGTTTTGGCAGTCCTCTCGTGATGTTAACCTGACACTGCCTAAAGAATTCTGAAGAGACCGAAACAGGTGGAAATCTGAAGGTGCAAGGTCAGGACTATACGGCGGATGCATTAACACCTCCCAGCCAAACTCTCTTAATTTTTGTTGGGTGGCTAAAGATGTGTGAGGTCTATTGAATTGAATATTAATTCTTAGTTAAGCTTTTTGTTGTACTCTGAGAGCGAAATAAAAAAATATTATTATTATTTATTACTATCATGATGAAAAACCACACCCCTTCTGTTGATTAATTCCGGCCGCTTTCTCTCAACTTCTTGCTTTAATCTCATCAGTTGTTCGCAGTAGAGTTCAGAATCGGTGGTCCTGCCTGGTGGTAACAGCTCATAATGAATAATGCCCTTCCAATCCCACCACACACACAGCATCACCTTGTTGCGAGTTAACCCGGGTTTCGCCACAGTCTGTGAAGCCTGACCGGCCTTTGACCACGACCTTTTTCGCACGTTCTTGTCATACGTGATCCACTATTCATCACCAGTTATCAGCTTCTTCAAAAATGGTTCGGTTTCATTACGTCGTAATAAAGAATCACAAATGAGTACACGGTTCATTAGGTTTCTTTCAGTGAGCTCGTGAGGTACCCAAATGTCGAGCTTTTTTGTGTACCCAGTTTTTTTCAAATGCGCCAAAACTGTTTTGTGGTAAATTTTCAGTTCTTCAGCTACGTCGTAACTATTGGTATGCCGATCTTGCTCCACTTTTTCAAAAATGGCATCCATTTTATCCGTAATAGGGCGACCAGAGCGACGTGCATCATTGACATCAAAATTTCCGGATTGAAAACGCTTAAACCAAATTTGTACTACTCTCACAGACACTACACTAGGTCCATAAACATCGCAAATTTTTTTCGCGGCTTGCGTTGCATTTTTACCTTTTTTGTAGTAAAATTTTAAAATGTATCGAATTTCTTCATTAGATTCACTCATCTTGACGGTACGAAAAACAAATGAAAATCACACATTTTCCTAATTTGAATTTGTAATTATGTTCTTTAAAATTTAAACTTTCAATGATACCAAAACCAGCCAGATACAAATAGTATAGCCAAAGAGATTTTATTACAAGTTCATACATACTATAATGCGAAAAGACTTTTTCCCCAACCTAATATTACTTTGGCTTCATAGTAATTGCGAATATCACTCAAAATAAACCTAATAGTATTATTCCAAGTAAGAGACCGCGAAATGGCTTAGATGTTTAGATTTTTGGATGTTAGTTTCTCAATGATGCAAAGACGGCCAAACGGATTTAGATCGAATTTGGCCCAAAGATATATTATATCATGAATACGTAACAGATAGGATACCTACTTTATCCCAGTAGTTGGTTCCCGGATGATATTTTCCGACAGCTATACGGGCCAAGCAAAAGTACTATTCCTATAATTATGTTGGGTGTCTGGTAAATGATTGAGAGTCTGTATAGGTAAAATAGGAGCGTTAAGAAAAACCAGGAAGACTTATATTCAACTAAACCAAGCCCTATGTCGCAGTCTTCTTACTCTGAACACTATTACTCTTATTTTAAAAACACCAACACACATGATGTTCTCATAAACTATGAATCCTAAGTAATATGAATTATAATCCTACTACTACTAATAATAAAAATGTGAAAATATGTATGATTGGGTGTTAGTTTCTCAATCACGATCGGTCACGGAATCACAAAAATGGCTGAATGGATCTGGATCGAAAATAGCACACAGAGTGTATATTACCTATATAACCTGGAATAACACATCCTTATCGCGGTAGTACGTCCTCTTGCATTAATTTCCGACATCCACGCGGGCGAAGCCGCGGGCAAAAGCTAGTTAACTAAATAATATTAATATGATTAAAATAAAATTCTTATTAAAATATATAGAAAGTAAATATACGAATTACAATATGAAATATGTAAATAAAAACGTAATAAACAATATTTAATAATATACAATTTACTATATTATTGTTAAAAATACAGACCAATATTAAGAATTTACAGGAAACTAATTAAAGCGCTCTTCCTCTATTCTAATTAAAATTTAAAATGTTGCTGTGCCTACAGGGTCCATAATTGTTTCCACATATATTAATACCCGCCACCTGTATGTACCTATACATTATGGAATGCAATAAAGATTTGAGCCATTCAACGCCATTTGGAAGAACAATGCTTATACTTTAAAGAATTGTGTGTATTTTTTCGATAGCTAAATTTGTCGCGATGCTACATAACCGTGAAAACACGCTAAAACCGTGTTTTTTGCACATTTATGTTAGAATATTTAAAAAAAACCGGCCAAGTGCGAGTCGGACTCGCGCACCGAGGGTTCCGTACAAACCTTCAGGTATTCACGGTTTATGCATAAGGGTTATGTTTATGAAATTAAATGTTTTTTTTTTACATTTTATATTTGAGTTGACTGAATGTAAGGTAAATTTTGGTTTACGATTTATGACGTATTAAAAAAAAAAACTACTTACTAGATCTCGTTCAAACCAATTTTCGGTGGAAGTTTACATGGTAATGTACATCATATATTTTTTTAGTTTTATCCCACACGTATGGGTTTGATGATTTTTGTTTTTTGAGTTTCAGTTCTATGTATGGGGAACCCCAAATATTATTGTTTTTTTTTTCTATTTTTGTGTAAAAGTCTTAATGCAGTTCACGGAATACATCTACTTACCAAATTTCAATAGCATAGCTCTTATAGTTTCAGAATAAAGTGGCTGTGATATACTCGGACAGACAGACAGACAGATATGACGAATCTATAAGGGTTCCGTTTTTTGCCATTTGGCAACGGAACCCTAAAAATGTGATGTGATGTAGCAATTCCGAGGCCGAATTTGAATTCAGTGACCCAAAATCTACGGGAAATGACTACTCTCATTCAATAAGCAAGAGTCACGTCGGGCTGTGTTATTTATTTTCTATTTTTTAGGGTGTTTCGAATTTTGAGACGTATGTCAGCGTAGTTTTCGAATACAAGTTTTTTGGTAGCCTGGTAAGCCGGGCAATGATAAAGGCACAAATTTATGAAATTATTGTATTGTCATCAGTCCTCGATAAGCCTACAAAGTTTGGACGAAATCTGACCGTTTAAAGTGGGTCAAAATCGTGCTATAAGGAGTCGGTTACAAACAAATATACAAGTGAAATAAAGTTGTAATAAATAATAGTTTAAAAAAACTAAAAAACACAGTTCCATTGAAAACCAAACTAAAAAGTAAAAAATAATCGAAAAAAAGCGTGAGGTGCTTTTTAAGCTAAATTTTTATTGATATCAGGCACCCCACGCTTTTTTTCCATTATTTTGTACTTTTTAGTTTGGTTTTCAATGGAAGCGTGTTTTTTAGTTTTTTTAAACAATTATTTATTTTCAATTTTTTAGGGTGTTTCGAATTTTGAGACGTATGTCAGCGTAGTTTGTGACAGTTTTTTTGCTGTCCTAGTAACCCTGGCAAGGATAATGGCACAAATTTATGAAATTATTGCATTGTCATTGGTGCTTGACAGATGTGCAAAGTTTACATACAACATACAAGTGAAGCTAACATAAAGCATGTAAAAATAAACTGATCTTTACCCGCCTCCTTTGGCATTGTCTAATAATAAAGTACCTACCTAATCTTCAAACCTAAACATAATTTTCTAATTTGAAATATTTTTACGCTCTACTGTTCTAGCTAGAAGAAATATTGAAAAGAGAATTGTTGTCATTGCGTTGACTTAATGACAATATTTGCAGGGACGAGTCAGGAGCGGTGGCTGCGCTCGCGCTCTTCGCCCGCCCGGTGAGTCACTGCTCGTCACTCAATTCACTCGCATGTCGTGCGATGGGGTGCTGCCCGGTGTTTCACTGCTCGCCGCTCCGTTCACTCGCATGTCGTTGCGGTGGAGTGCTGCCCGGTAAGTCAATGCTCGTCGCTTGATTCACTCGCATGTCGTTGCGGTGGAGTGCTGCCCGGTGAATCACTGCTCGCCGCTCGGTTCACTCGCATGTCGTTACGGTGGAGTGCTGCCCGGTGAGTCACTGCTCGTCGCTTGATTCACTCGCATGTCATTGCGGTGGAATGCTGCCCGGTGAGTCACTGCTCGTCGCTTGATTCACTTGCATGTCGTTGCGGTGGAGTGCTGCCCAGTGAGTCACTGCTCGTCGCTTGATTCACTCGCATGTCGTTGCGGTGGAGTGCTGCCCGGTGAGTCACTGCTCGTCGCTTGATTCACTCGCATGTCGTTGCGGTGGAGTGCTGCCCGGTGAGTCACTGCTCGACGCTTGATTCACTCGCATGTGGTTGCGGTGGAGTGCTACCCGGTAGTTATAAGAAAAGGAATAAGTACTATCATTTATTTAAATAGTATTGTCTACCTGCCCTCTGCGGATCAACCTTTTGCATATTTGCTATGCCGTGTTCGCTATCATGTGAAAGTGTCTTTATTATCCATTAATTTAACTTATGCTATACGTATTGCTGTCGCATATTTTTTGTGGGTCCTGTCATTGACCTCTGGTTTATTGCTGTATTCTCACACTAACAGTTACGTCTGCGCCTGTGTCGCCCTTACTAATACTAATGTAAATGTCAACCTGCCGATTACTCGCTTTTTATCGTGTCGTTGTTTTATAACATCCCCAATAAGGGAGCGGGCCCCATTATGGGATAGTTTTTTTTTGAACATTAATAAAAAAGAAACTTGTAATGTAGTTCTGCTCAAAACAAGATAATTAATTCAAAATTTAATGTTTTATATTGCCATGCAATTGTATTCTTCTAATTTTCATACACTTGAAACTACAAACAAAAAATTAAAAAATCATATATATTGACAAATAATAAACTGTTTCCTAATATGGGATACCATATACTCCCAATGTGGGATATCCCATATTAGGAAACACCTAGCGTATGGCACCTATAATGGGATATCCCATATTGTGGTATATGGTGTCCCATATTAGGAAACAGTTTATTATTTGTCAATATTTTTTTTTTTTTTTTATTTTTTTTTTTTTTTTTAATATATGTATAATGATTTTTTAATTTTTTGTTTGTAGTTTCAAATGTATGAAAATTAGAAGAATACAATTGCATGGCAATGTAAAACATTAAATTTTGAATTAATTATTATTATAGTTTATATAATAAATTGTCTATCTATTTATCTATCTAATAATCTATTTATCTATTTTTGTGGGTTGTAATTAGGCTGCAAGTAAAAAAAAAATATAATTTTATATATAGGTAGGTATATTAATTACGAACACAATCAGTCTTGTAGTATTGTACTAATCATATAATCTTCTACTAATCTCGGCAAAGATCACAATTGAAGTTATTGACATGCGGTTCTACACCAGCACACAACTCGTGACACCACTGAAAACATTTTGTGCACTGTATCCACTTTTCTCCAGCAATGTCATTTGAATATTCAGTTAGGCAATATATGCATTCAACGTCTTCATTACATTCGCTTTCATCTGAGCTCATCAGTGATGGGTCTTCATCGGCACTCTCACTAGATGAGCTACTTTGTAATATCTTCTTTTTTTCATTTTTTTTTGTAATCTTCTTGTTCTTCTTTATGGTTTTGGTTTTTTGAACAGTCTTAGATTTCTTTTTAGCAATCATCGCCTTTTTCGTTTTACTTTTAGATGTTCCTGGTTTTTCTTGCTTCTTATTCAGTTGTTCCTGTAATTCATTTTTGTATGGTGAACTGGTGACTAATAAAGGCTTTCCTCCTCGGAGCTGTGATACTTGATCAGGTTTCTTGGTTTTTCGCTGGATTGTGGAAAAAGGACTGATTTCAGCCGGTTTTATGGAAAATTTTCGTCGGGCTTGAGCCCTTGAACTGCGCGAGACTTGAGAATGAACTAATTCGTCATTTGATGTCGACGGCACCGTAGCTGATTCATTATGGTCTAGGACTGGAAGCGGAGCCGGTAATTCGTCATTTGATGTCGACGGCACCGTAGCTGATTCATTATGGGTTAGGACTGGAAGCGGAGCCGCTTCAGCACCTGGACCTGATGAGATTATACTTTGGACTGCAGTCATGGCGAGCGATGTTAGAGTCGAGACACCTGAAGGAGTCGAAACTGATAGCGAAGGCGTATTAGCACCGGAATTTGACGAACGCATGTTTAAAGCAAATGCTAATGGCGAGTGCGCAGGTACGGCACTAGTAGTCGCTAGGGGCATTGCTGATTCAGTAGAAGATGCGATTGGAGATGGGACTGGAGCTAGAGATGATTCATAATTCATACCAGTGTCTTCAGCGTCATCGTACTGTACAGCCATATAAGATCCAATTGGAGATAGGACTGGAGCTGATTCCACATCAATATTCGTGTCATCATTGTCGCCGTCCTGTACAGCGAAATGAAATGGTAATGGTGAGTGCACTGAAACGGCACTAGTAGTTGCCAGAATTTTCGGTGAGCCCGTATGCGATGCAACTGGAGATAGGACTGGAGCTGTTTCCACATCCATGTTAGTGTCATCATCGTTGCCGTCCTGTACAGCGAAGTCGTGGTGCGGTCGAATGGGAATATTCCGCTTTTACGGAATCCATTGACGGCGACTTCCAGTGTAGCAGCCCTCATGTATGCCTTTCCAACTAATTCTGCAACTTGGAATGCAGTCACGACGCGGCCAGGGTGATTTTTTAGCCATGAGTCGATTTCTTTGGCATAGTACGTCTTGAAACGGTTCATAAATGATACATCCAAGGGCTGCATTCGGTGAGACGAATGTGGGGGGAGGCATATCAGAATGACACCATTTTCCCGTCATTTGTCAATGACATCAATATTTTTTGTATGAGAGTAGTGTCCATCTAGGATCAGTATAACTGGACACTCTTTAGATGGGTGGACAGTATTGATGAAGTGAACAATCCATTGTGTAAAGATATGGAGTTGTATCCAGCCAGATTTGTGACACGCAAACTGAGAGCCAGGTGGAGCACCATTTTTTAACTCTTCCTTCATGTTAACTCTGGGGAAAATGAATAAGGGTGGAACGAAGACCCCCGACGCGCTCATACACGTGACTAGAGTTATAAGAGCTCCCCGCTCCGCCGACGAAATTCCACCAACCTGTTTCTGTCCTTTCAGGCATAAGACCTTTTCCATTTTATGTTGAACTACAGTCACGCCAGTCTCATCAACGTTGTAGATTTTTGTTGGATCAAAATTAATTTTTGCCAACTCTTTCTCCAAAATATCATTAAATTCGTCTACCTTCCCTTTTGAAAACCCCTTGGCTCTATTAGCAGATGTAGCTTGAGGTGTCCTAAAAGACAATCGAGGATTTCTTTTTAGAAAGTTTCTCATCCACTTTCGGCCTGCAGTATTCTTGCTTCTATTAAACTGGTGTGGCAGTCCATTCTTTATAGCCAGTTGGAACGCCAAAGAGCGGATGTCAGAGGCTCTCAGTCCGTAGAACCTTGACACCATTGTAATGCAGTACTCTGCTCACGTTCCATTTCCTCTGAAAAAGTTGGTTTTCGGCCCATTTTCATAGAGGTTAGCTCTGTTATAGGATTGACACTTTTACAATAACGCTCCAAAGTTGACTTTGGGGCGTTAAAAAATTGAGAGGCCTTTAAGTAACCCATTTCTTTATTTTTTACTGCATTGTACGCCTTCAGCATCTTATCAGAATCCCATTTCTTTCGCTTTTTTTTTCTCATTGGTACTCATCTAAAACATTTTTTTAAATATTAGCACATTTGGATCTTAATTTTTTTTGGGTAGAACTTGATCGGTTAGCAAGTATAGTAAATACCTCTATGTACCTCTAATGATCATCATCATCAGCCTATAATGTTCCCACTGCAGGGACACGGCCTCCTCAATGAGAGGAAAATAAAAACATTTAAAAAAAACCCAGACATGTGACATCTATCAATCCGCACTGGGCACGCGTGGTGGATTATAGACCTTTCCCTCGCTCTCTCTAATGATAATGAACTATAATCCATGATATTTTATTAAATACATGTACCTAGTATTTTATCCCATATTAGGATACATGTACCCCAATATTAGATATCTCATATTAGGCACACCCAGGTATCCCATATTAGGACAACTACGTATTTTGCTAACACGTGGTCTTAAAACAAAACCTTATTGAATTTTAGCAAGAATCAACACATGAACCTCAACACAAATGTTTTTAGACACTGCAGGACCACATACAATAACAAAAAAGCAAACTTACCTTAAGAAAAGTAAACTTCTAACTTCACTATTAAAAAAAACTCGTAATCGGAGTATTTGCGCGAACCAACCTCCCGTCTAACTGAATGGCGACTGACGCGTGAGCGTTTCAATATGGCCGCTGGACAACAAATGGAAGGAGTTCACTGCCCGTAATAGAGATGGCGGTGCTTGTAAACCGGAGTAACCTGCTATCTCATATTGGGAACCCATCCCATAATGGGGCCCGCTCCCCTATTGCTTTTAATTAATACCATTGAAGTGAGCTATTCAATCAATGGCTAATAGTCATGTATCTATATATTACCAGAACTGTCGGGGAATCAGGACTAAACTGAACACTTTGTACTTGAATATTTTAGCGCATACATATGACATCATTGTTTTAACCGAGACCTGGCTAACACCTAATATTTCAGAAAATGAATTCATTGACCAGCGTTATGTAGTATTCAGATGTGATCGTGATCGCACAGTTACAAAAAAAAAAGACGGTGGTGGTGTCCTTATAGCAGTCTCTCCTGAGTTCCAGCCATTCTGTCTTTCATTATCGCCCCCTTTAATTTTACCTGAGCACAAAATAATTAAATTCCCTTCTTGCAATGGCAATTATAATTTAATATGCGCCACATACATACCTCCGAACACATCAGAAGACGTATACCTATTTTTTTTTAATTCTCTTTCAACCTTGCTTGATGATCATCGTGTGGATACTATTATTTTTATAGGTGATTTTAACATGCCTCAACTTAATTGGGTCCATAAATTATCATTTATGGAATGTGATACTGATACGCATTCTAATGTGACTCGCCGACTTTTAAACTTTTGCTCGCAACTAAATTTGAGACAATATAATAATTTAAACAATTGTAGTGGTCTTATTTTGGATTTGTTTTTTTAGTAATATACATTGTGTCATGTGTCCCGCCGATGATCCCCTCTTGCCCATTGATGCTTACCATCCTGCCTTCTATACCCGTTTACCATTAATAAATACAAGCCGTACCTCGAGGAGTAAACCTGCACAGTCACTCAATTATTACAAAGCTGATTATGATAACATTAATAAAGATATTAGTAATGTTGACTGGAATGGTTTGTTGGATAAGTTGGAACCTGAAGAGGCTGTCTCTATTTTCTACGAGAAGCTTTTTGAAATAATTAGATTGCACACGCCCATTAGTAAGCTAAAAAATTCTTATTTTCCTGTCTGGTTTACACATTCTCTCATATGCATTTTTAAGAAAAAAACTACTGCATGGATCAAATGGAAGAAATATGGGAACATATGTGACTATGAACAGTTTTCCAATCATAGAACAAGGTTCAAAAAGGAGGCGGATAAATGCTATAAAAGATACATAAAGTCTATTGAAAAGAACATTGCCACTAATGTTAAAGCCTTCTGGTCATACGTCTCCAATCGTAAAACTACAAATAGAATTCCTGACAATATACACTATAAACAAAATTCAACCAGTGACCCTACCACAACATGTAATTTATTCTCTACCTTTTTTCATTCGGTGTATGAACCTTCCACACTTGACCCTGATACTTGGGTACCACCATCTACAAGTGCTGACAATGATATCAACCTAACAAAATTGTACTTTCCTTTAGATAATATCCGTAAAGAATTAAAAATGCTGGATTCTGCCAAAGGGCCAGGTCCAGACGGTATACCTGCGATGTTTTTAAAAAATACTTATAATACAGTATGTTATCCCATTTTTATATTATTTAACAAGTGTATTTCGTTTGGTGTATTTCCTGATGTGTGGAAGCGCGCGAATATAGTACCAGTCCACAAAAGTGGTTCTAAGAATGACGTGGAGATGTATCGCCCTATTTCTATATTATCGGCATTTTCTAAACTTTTTGAAAAACTTGTTCATATTGAGATTTACCCATATATCCGCCAGGTTTTAATTAGGGAACAGCATGGTTTTGTTAAAGACAGATCTTGTATAAGTAATCTCTTAATATTTACAACACAGCTTTTCGAAAATATTGATAACAGGCAACAAACTGACGCGGTGTATACTGATTTTCAGAAAGCATTCGATAAAGTGGATCATAAATTGCTCCTTGATAAGATCGCATTCAATGGTATTCGGGGTGATCTTCTGCGCTGGTTCGTCTCTTATATAACAAATAGAACCCAGAAAGTTGTGATTAATGGTTTCGAGTCTAGCTGCATACAAGTCACATCAGGAGTGCCGCAAGGTTCAATTTTAGGGCCTCTATTGTTTATTTTGTTCATAAACGATATAAAACATTGTTTTCGAAATTCCAAATTTCTCCTATATGCCGACGATTTAAAAGTTTTCAAAGTAATTTGTAATGAACAGGATTGTATTGAATTCCAACAAGACCTTGATCGTTTTTCATACTATTGCTCTACTAATAAGCTATACCTTAGTCTGTCTAAGTGTCATAGTATAACGTTTACCAAGAAGAAAAATGTTATTAATTTTAATTACCGACTTGCTAATAGCATTATTAACAAAGTTACTTGTCTACGTGATCTTGGTGTGCAGCTGGATTCGAAACTTCATCTGAATATTCATATTGAAAATATAACTAATAAGGCATATCAGATGTTTGGTTTTGTGATGAGAGCTTCTAGAGAATTCCGTCGTCCCACCACCCTCTTACACTTATATAAGTGTATAGTAAGGCCGCAATTAGAATACGCTGTACCAATTTGGAATCCCTATTATGCTAAATACATTGAAATTATAGAATTAATTCAACGTAAGTACCTTCGTGCTATGCATTATAGGTGTTTTCATAAAAAAGCTAGTTACCAGTGGCTACTTAAAAAATACGACCTACTCACGTTACAGTCAAGACGTACGCTGCTTGAGACTATGACTCTATTTAATGTATGCCGCAACAAGTTTGATTGCTCTGACTTAGTGAACAGGTTATGTTACCTGGTTCCTCGACATGTGCATGGGCGGAAAGTGCGCACAAGAAGATTGTTTGCTACCAGCTTCTGTAAATCCAAGGCTGGTGTGCGCTCACCGCTACACCGCTTAGTCGACACGTATAATAAGCGATTTAGTGATATCGACATATTATTTCTTAGCCGTAACACTTTAAACATAATTTAGTTAACATTTTAAGGGATAAGCAGTAGACTCCGTATGTATAAGCAAATTATTATAACAGAATTATAAGAGTTTTTTTTTAGTTAGTTATTCTTAGTTTCTATTGTTTTTTTTTTTTTTAATTTATATAATATAAAAGTTTTCGCGGACATAAATAGGAATGTAGGTGGACTTATGCCTTAGCCCTATCTAGAGTTAACTTGATTTTGCCCCGACTTACAGTTAATGTTTGCCACCAGTTTGTAACTCTGTATGTATTAATCTGTGGAAAATGTAGTGGGTAGTATATTTGTTAACTTTATATGTTAAGTTGTTTCTGTTTATTTTTAGTATACTACTGATTGTTTTCTCTTATGAAATAAAAAAAAGTCACTGCTCGCCGCTCGGTTCACTCGCATGTCGTTGCGGTGGAGTGCTGCCCCGTGAGTCACTGCTCGTCGCTTGATTCACTCGCATGTCATTGCGGTGGAGTGCTGCCCGGTGAGTCACTGCTCGTCGCTTGATTCACTCGCATGTCGTTGCGGTGGAGTGCTGCCCGGTGAGTCACTGCTCGTCGCTTGATTCACTCGCATGTAGTGTTGGGATTTTATCCGGATAAATACTCAAAATGGATAAATACTCGATAAATATCCGTTTTTACTGAGTATTTATCCAAAACAGCGGATAAATACTATTTCAAGTTTCTTTAACGAAAAAGAGATTGGCGATTCCTGGCCCCGATACACAAAGCGACCATTCGAAAAATTATTTAAATATTTATAAACCCTACTTTAATTTATCATTTCGTAAAAAAACGTAGGAAAAAGGAATTTAAAAAATAAAAAGTCAATAGATGTATTCCTCTCGTTGCACTAATTAAAACTAAAAGCTAGTATGTAGAGTTTGTACTAGCAGTGTGGATGCATGTATGGTGTGTAGATGGAAAGTAAGTGCCGAGGTGTGGTGTGCATGTAGCGTGTGTTGTGTGTGTGTGCATGTAGCGTGTGTTGTGTGTGTGTGTGCATGTAGCGTGTGTTAGTGAGGAGGAGTGTGTGTGATGTGCATATCTATCACGGAAGAGAATCTAATACAATATCCTTATGGCTTAACTAAAGTCTCCAACTCTTCATAAGCCAGGGTGCAAAGCCAATCGTTGGTTATTTTTTTGCAATCTCGGGAAAAGGAAGAATAAATATTAAGTTGTTCATTTACTCTATTGTATAGCACGGGACCAAAGAAAATATACTGTCGCCGGACAGTTTCAAGTCTAGCCGGAAGTGTTTGGCAGACTCTGGCAGTTATTCGTCGTTGTCTGCTCAAATTATGGTTAAGCGGCAGGTCACAGTGTTTTCGTAATATCGTGCTCAATACGAAGGAGTGTCTAACAGTAGGTAACTTCCATAGCTGATATAAGTCACGTGTAGGGAAACGAATGGGTTTGTATGCCATGACCTTGAGCACAGCCCTTTGAGTTCTCTCCAAGCGCAACAGCAGACACTTTCCAGCTCCACCCCATGATGATATACAGTACGTTAAAATGGTGTGAGCAAGGGCAAAGTAAACTGTTCTTAGGGTAGAATAATTGGCGGAGGTTCTAAGATTAAAAAAAATAAAAATTAACTTTCTCACTCTAGATACCACAGCATTTATTTGCACACTCCATGTCAGCGTACTGTCAATAAGAACTCCAAGATATTTTATGGAATCTGTGCGTATAATTTTGGTACAATCACAATCAATACCATTTATTGTACCACACACATGACCCATCAAAGAGTATGTTGAAGATGGCTGTGATGCTTTCCTTGGACTAAATGTGATGAACCTAGTCTTGTTTAGGTTTAGTGTGAGCATGTTCTGTGTTAATCACGTCATGACAGTACGAAGTGCAGACTCTGCACATTTGGAAGCCTCGGTCCAGTCACTGCCATTGGCCAGGATTACGGTGTCATCAGCGTAGGTAATAATTTTGGCATTGACAAGCGAAAGTTTACAAAGCTCGTTAATGTATATTAGGAACAGGGTGGGTCCTAGAACACGGCCCTGTGGGACACCGTAGGAGAGAAAAGCTTCTTTGCTGTAATGGTTTTCAATTTTTACTACTTGAGAACGACCACTAAGGTAACTCTTGAAAATATCCAGCGGTAAGCCTCATATGCCTACCCTTTCCATTTTAGTAATTAAGAGGGGTACAGAGACAGTGTCAAATGCTTTAGAGAGATCAAGGAAGATAGCTATGGTCTTATCTTTATTATTAGTATTTTGGGCTCCTGTACTCAGTAATTCTAATATAGCATCTTCCGTCTTTTTGCCAGATCTAAACCCAAATTGGTTATCAGCTAGAATATTTTTTGACTTGAGATAATCAAGCAGACGTTTATTTAATATTTTTTCTAGAAGTTTTGATAGGATGGATAAAACCGATATGGGTCTGTAGTTGTTGACACTGCCTCTGTCACCATTTTTATGAATTGAGTTCACAACGGCTTTTTTAAAAGCAGTTGGAAATATGCCAGATGAAAGAGCAAGGTTAAAAACGTGGCAGATGACCGGGACAAGAATATTTTTGGCACCATATATTACAGTAGCTGGGATACCATCCCATCCTACAGCGCTATCGAGCTTCAAACCAAGAATTAGTCGTTCAATTTCTTCGTTGTCCGTGTTCAAGATGGCCATCGAACTGGGGTGGACCCCAACCGAAACAGCGCCAGTGGTTGTCTGGACATAATTTGCGGAATTCCTGATGTCAGACGCAAGCTCGTTACCCACATTTGCGAAAAAATTGTTAACCAAATGAAGCGATTGAGATAAATCTGGAGTAAGAGACAGCAGTTCACTAGCAGAGTTCTTATTTGTTTGAAGATTGGAGATAGTTTTAATAAGTTTCCAGGTAGTCTTGGGATTGTTACAATGTTTTTCAAACTCATTACGTTCATATTCACTTTTTAGTTTTTTTAACAAGATATTGCAGTAGTTTTTATATCTATTATACGTTGTCCTAAGAATATCATTATCAGTGTCTTTCTTAGTCTTAAAGTACAGTTTATCCCGGTTTTGAATACACTTAAGGAGCCCAGGTGTGATCCACGGCTTAATAATTCGCTTTCTACTCGGGATGATAAGGTTACTGCAATTTTTATTTACAACTGAGGAGATCAAACTAGCCATGATAGAAGCAGCAGCATCGGCATCATGGCAGCATATGACGTCAGAAAAATCGGTGTCCTTAAGTGCCTCAACGCAAGCAGAAATATTCACTCGACGTTGACGGAGGGGTGGTTTAGGGATGTCTAGTTTTAAATCACAAAAAATTACAATACTCAATACTCAATACTTTAATTGCATTCCACATGTATTCTTAGGTGGTAAACTTATAATTAGATCACATGGACCCTGTCGGGCATAGGGGCATGGTCCGTGATAAATGAGTCAAGTACTAGGGTAATACTTTGGACACATCATCATACGCCGAGACGACACATCGGTGGAACGACTTGTCGTGCAGGGAAAAGTTGAAGGCACAAGAGCTCGTGACAGGTCCCCCATGCGTTGGACCGATCAGGTCAAAACAGCACTTGATGGCCCACTTCACGAATGTACGAGAAGGGCTGCAGTACGAGAGGAATGGCGACGGATTGTGAAGCTCGCCACCACACCAGATATGACGACCACGACCGCTCTGTCAAGAGTGTAACGACGAAGAAGAAGAAGAAGACTAGGGTAATAGCCGGTTTATTCGATATAAGAATAGCGTGGTCAAGACAGCTCTCGTTGCGGGTGGGGAAAAGGTGACCAGGTAGCATAGCGTGTGACGCCACAGTATTTAAATATAAATCAGAATTTAAGTCACTACAGTCTCGGGCAATGTTAATATTTATATCGCCTACCAGAATTATAGTCTTGTAGGTGCTTAGGGATTTGAGTATTAAGTCTAGACTGGTGACAAATGGCTGGATGTTTTTCGTTGAAGGAGATCTGTATACTGCATTAAGAGCCACATCATTACGTAATTTAACTACTAGGCAGTTTGCGTCAGCGAGTACTGGCTTTTCGATAGCGAGTTGTAACTCTAGTTTAGTGTACACGACAACTCCATCATTTTGGTTTGAGTTATCGGAAAAAGTGGATACGAAGCCCGGAATGGAGGGAAGAGTAGAACATTTGCGTAACCAGCACTCTGACAAAACGATGACATCAAATTGAACCCTTATTCGATGCAGCAGTAGAACGAGATTGTTAAAATTGGCAATGCTGCCGATGCTTCTTATGTTTACGTGGAAAATTTTTAGACCATAATTTACGTTGTATAAAAATGAGTCAACTAGTTCCGGGGAACACTGACATAATAATAATATCTATAATATCTTAGGACAACCAACACACTGTTATCTGATCCCAAACTAGGCAGAACCTGTACTATGGTAACCAGATAACTGATAAACATACTTATATATTTCTAAATACATACATATTATAGATAAATTACACCCAGACACAGAACAAATGATTGAGCTCATCACACAAACATTTGTCCGGGGCGGGAATCGAACCCACGATCTCAGTCTTAGCAGTCAGGGTCACTAACCACTAGACTAACAGGCCAGTCTAATCTAAATATGATGCCGATGTTGCAAGCTGCTCAATATCATCTAATATTTTGACGTTTTCATTCATAATGGAAAGTAAGAATTAACAAGTATTTTATAAAGGAATGATTATTTCGAATTTTGAATAATACAATCCGAAATGACTGATATTCCGGTCAACATAAACCTCCGTAATTAGTAGTGCAAAATATGATGTATGATAGTGTGTGTGTGTGTAAAGAAAGTGTGCTTTTTATGTAAGTGTGTGTCAGAAATAGAGTTTTAGTATTGAGTATTACAGTGTTAAAAATAATTACATTTATGATTATAATTACATTCAAGGGTAGCTAAGTAAAAAATAAGATGGTTTAAAATGATTGAGAAATAACGAGTTTAAATTATTACTAGGTACAAGCGAAACGACGTGCAAACTGATAGATAGGCCAACATCTAGTCATTCATTATTTTTAGGTTTTGGAAGGTCAGACTCGTCTTTGATCATTAGGTGTTGAGCTCCATCCTTTTCTCGAAGAAATATTTTGCCCTTTTTTACCCAGCAATAGCGGTATTCATTTGAGCTGGCAAAGTCTCGGGCTAGGAAAAACAGGCGTTTCATTTTAGGTGAGAGATTTTCAGACACGAACACAGGTTGGCGGGTCCGCTTATACTCAGATGCTTTGCTGATAATTTGCTATTTTCCTTATTGTACTTTTTATACATCTGTATAAACTTTTCCTTCAGAAGATTGCTAGTAAAATCCACAATGATAGTCCTATTATCCGAGTCCTTAGTACCGATCCGGTAAATATCCTTTACCTCTAGGGGTTGAATGGGCACGTTTAGGGTTGAGCCGATCTTGGCAACGGTATTTAATAAGGCTTCTTTGGATTCAGAATTTTTAACTGGTATATTCCTAATTCCACGCAGGACGAACGCGCACTTCGTTACAGGTTATCGATTTTTACTTCCAGAGATTTTACATAATTTGAATTTAATTTCTGTTCCTGGTCAAGTTGCGTTTCTAATTCATGTATTTTAATCTTCAGGTCCTCATAGTCTTGTGAAAGAGAGGTTACAGTCGTCTGTATGTTAAAATTTTGAATTTTTATCTCTTCAATTGAGTTGCAAATTTGCTCGATTTTTTTATTTTGTTGTTCCTTAAATTCGAGAAACATGCTTTTTATTTCCAACATGAATATAGATAGTTGGTCATCTTGATCTATCCCAGACTCAGTGCATTTACGTTTATTGCGTTGGGAAATATTAGAGGTCTCCCCATCCTTACTAACCGACTTGTTTCTATTTGCAATGTTAGGTTCGGAGGAGCTGTGATGCAACGGACTCGCCAACGGCGCAACAAGTGACGCAGAAGGTACAGTAGTTTGCGGTGGTGAGCGGTTAATCGGCATAATAATTTGCTTCACAAGTACCAGGGCGCTAGGATTACAAGAAGGTAGCTCGTAGTAACGCCGTG
The DNA here is from genome assembly GCA_947507805.1 of Aporophyla nigra. Lineage (NCBI taxonomy): Eukaryota > Metazoa > Arthropoda > Insecta > Lepidoptera > Noctuidae > Aporophyla > Aporophyla nigra. The sequence goes on along the minus strand of OX382291.1, from coordinate 210,042 downwards.
TTACATACGCATGCATACTTGAAGATTAGGCTTATTTTAGTTGCAATCTCTATTTTGGTTTTCGAACGCAGAGTTTACAAGTCCAAGTACCAGGCGCACATACAGAGCAGTAGTACGGCGGAGTCGACGTCACCCGAGGGGTGGCGTTATATCAGCGAAGAAATATGGTGGCGCGCGTACCTTTTGTCTTTGACTGGTGGGCGGTGTTGCGGTGTTAATGATTAAAGAGAGAGTATTGTTCTGTTGTTATGTTATTTTAATGATTTTATAGAAATATCGATTTGCATTTTTGTGAACTGCAACACTATACGGCTGTCACTTGTCAATCAATCAACCAGTTGTCAACATAGAGAATCTTTGGTTGTCAACATCAGATTGCTGGATAGCGTCATAACGTTTCTTGCTCGCGTTTGTGCTCGTGTTGCGGACTTACGTTATACGTTTATTTTGTGTGCTACATTACCGACCATTGCTGTGTGACCGACCCTATTTCGTTCTTGAACTACGTTCTTCCAGAAATACCTGTTGACCTTCAAAATCACTAAAACTCATAACCTAATAAAAGAGCATGGAACAAATGATAATGGGATTTATTGACTACGGTCTGAAATATTATAATTTTTTTTCATATTCCATGTTTTATCGAAAAACTAATTACACAGTACCATAGACTAATATCACCCCTGTGTAAACCAAAATTATTTCGTTTTGGTTTATTGAGGCCTAATTTATTAGGACTGTTTGCGGATCTCCTTTTGTCATTTTACAAAGAAAATCGGCCAAGTGCGAGTTGGACTCGCGCACCGAGGGTTCCGTACAAACCTTCAGGTATTCACGGCTTATGCATAAGGTTTATGTTTATGAAATTAAATGGTTTTTTTTTAAATTTTTTATTTGAGTTGACTGAATGAAAGGTAAATTGTGGTTTACGATTTATGACGTATTAAACAAACTACTTACTAGATCTCGTTCAAACCAATTTTCGGTGAACGTTTATAAAGATGGTAATGTACATCATGTATTTTTTTTAGTTTTATCATTCCCTTATTTTAGAAGTTACGGGGGGGGGGGGGGGGACACATTTTACCACTTTGGAAGTGTCTCTCGCGCAAACTATTCAGTTTAGAAAAAAATGATGTTACAAACCTCAATATCATTGTTGAAGACCTATCCATAGATACCCCACACGTATGGGATTGATGAAAAAAATTTTTTTGAGTGTCTGTTCTATGTATGGGGAACCCCAAATATTATTGTTGTTTTTTTTTTAAAATATTGTGTAAAAATCTTAATGCGGTTCACAGAATACATCTACTTACCAAGTTTCAATAGCATAGCTCTTATAGTTTCGGAAAAAAGTGGCTGTGACATACTCGGACAGACAGACAGACAGACATGACGAATCTATAAGGGTTCCGTTTTTTGCCATTTGGCAACGGAACCCTAAAAAGGTTGAAATTATATAAAATTAAAAAAAAGAAGTTGTGTACCGTACTTTATCAGTTAAGAGCCCTGTTACATTTCGGTGCACCGCTAATTTAGGTATTTTTTACGCTCCAAGTGCGTGGCGAGTTACGCGAGCGATACCTTCTTTCACATCTTCTCACTCGCTCGCACCTGATGTCGGAGTGTGGCGGCTAAACGTGCTTGATCCACCGCAGTATACATTTTTGTGTTAACTTTAGACGGTAAATGACAAGTTGTTTGTTTCAATATTTTTCAATACTCAATAATGTTAAAGTGTCAATATATTATAAAATAATTGGAAGGATACGTAATATTTTAATTCTTACATAGTAAACTTTTGCTAAGAAAATTATTTATAGATAATTTACCTTCTATTTAGTTAAAGTAAAAGATCACTAACTGCTACTTGTTTTAAATTAATAAAACATGCAGATGTAAATTCATCATTGTTTTATTTGAAATAATCCAATTTTTATGTTAGAAATAAAAAAAAAACAGCTGACTAAGTTTGCAACCAAATTTTTGCTGACAAGAAAACGCTCAGCATTATTCAAGTCTATGCTCCTACATCAGCACACCCTGACGAAGAAGTGGAGGAGTTTTACGACATGCTCAACAAAGCTTGCGTCGAGCAAAAAGGGACCTGGACCGTCGTTCTAGGCGACTTTAATTCCAAACTTGGAGCAATGGCTGATCTTGATAACCGAAACATCATAGGACCTAATGGATTGGGAACTAGAAACATGCGAGGTGAACGTCTGATCCAATTTGCTTATGGACAAAACTTAAGCATCAGTAATAGCTTCTTTTTCATAAAACCTCATCGTCGCTGGACATGGGCATCCTCTGCGCATAGTTTTAAGATTCAATCTCAAAATACACAGATCACAGGTTATTCACAGAACCATTAAACGCTTTGAAAAGTCTTACTTGATTTCTTGCAAAAAGAAATTCAATATAGAACTTAAAAATGGCTTTTCCCTACTCGCTAAAGACGCTGAGGACATAGAGGTAGAATATGCAAACATCAAAAATACCATAAAAAGCGCTAGTATTAAAATAAAAAAACAAAAACATTTCAAACTTTGTGATACAACTCATAAGCTGATTGAAGAGAGACAAACTACAATTTTTGGGTCGCAAACATTCAGAGAAACAGATAGAAAATTCAAAAGAATTTAATTATAACAATAGACTAGTACAAACAGCTCTTGAAACTAATAAATCTTTTAAAATCTCCAAGAGAGGCATACAAAAAGGACGACCATCCATCATGAAAATTAAAGATAGCTCAGGGGTGACTCGCTGCGAAAAAGATCAAGTCCAAGTATTTGCTCAAATTTTTACAAACATCTTTATTCTGAAGACAATGTATACGCCAATTCAAACACTTCACAGGACACCACACCCATTCCTTCAGATACCACCAATGTACCTCCACTCATCGGTTACGAAGTGCACTGCGCGTTACGCCCCGGTGAAGACGGTATTTCTACAGAAGCTCTCAGAATCGGAGAGTCAGAGCTACTTCCTAAAATCACCAATTTATTTAATTCTATTCTACATGCTGGTACGCTCCCTTCAAAATTCTGTCATTCCCTCGTAATCTTATTACACAAAAAAGGCGATAAAACTGACATTCATAATTACCGCCCTATTAGCCTTGTATCACATTTATATAAGGCGTTTGTGAAAGTTATCGAAAACTGCATCTCACAACAGCTAGATTCCCATCAACCACCTGAACAGGCTGGATTCAGACGAGGCCTCTCCACCACTGACCATCTACATGCTCTAAACCAAGTTATCGAAAAGTTTACAGAATTCAAAAAACCATTGTATCTAGCATTCGTCGATTATGCAAAGGCCTTCGACAGCATCAACCACGATTCACTTTTCAAAGCTCTTAGTAACCAAAATATAGAATCCGCTTACATCAATTTACTTAAGAGTATATACAATAATAGTACAGCGTCGATAATAATTAACACCAGTGGACCGTCTTTTCCAATAAAAAGGGGAGTAAAGCAAGGAGACCCGTTGTTCCCTAAGCTTTTTACTGCCACGCTTGAGGAAGCCTTCAAAACTTTGGCTCCAACCTGGGTAGACAAGGGATTAGTTATCGGTGAAAAGCACCGCTTCGCCGATGACATTGTTCTTTTTTCCTCATCAGCGGCTGAGCTGAGTAACATGCTCGAAGAACTGAACAAAGCAAGCCTCGAGATTGGGCTTAAGATGAACATGTCAAAGACCAAACTCATGACAAACAGCATCAAAAAGAGAATACACATTGGGGGTGAAGAGTTTACATATGTCCAAGACTATATCTATCTGGGCCAAATAGTCTCCTTTCAGGTGCGGCAAGACAAAGAAGTCAACCGACGCACTGAGAGCGCCTAGAGGAGCTATTGTTCAATGAAAGATCTTCTGAAAGGAGATCTACCACTTTGTCTCAAACGGAGAATTATGGACATGTGTATTCTCCCCATTCACATATGGTGCTCAAACCTGGTCTTTGACACTTCAGCAGAGGTCTAAGCTCGAAGTTTTCCAGCGAGCCATGGAGCACAGTATCCTGGGTGTTCGACTATCAGACCGTATAAGGAACACAACAATGCGCGCCAAAACCAAGGTTATAGATCTCATTCAGAAAGCTGCGTAGCTCAAGTGGGACTGGGCCGGACATGTCTGCCGGATGTCTGATGACAAATGGGTTCAAAGAACCACCAATTGGGTCCCACTAAACGCTCGACATGAAATTATTGCATTGTCATCGGTCCTTGACAGGTGTGCAAAGTTTGAATGAAATCTGGTCGTTTAAAGTGGATCAAAATCGCGCTATAAGGAGTCGGCTACAAACAAACAAACATACAAGTGAAGCTAATATAAAGCGTGTAAAATAAACATTAGCTCAAACATATTACGTTTTTGTAGGATTTTTTAAAATTATTTTACGCACTTAGCATATTTTCACCAGATGAAGTATTATAGTTTTTTCTACTTCTACCATGAAATCATTAATCGACTTTTCTGATTCGTTGTATATACTGGTCTGGTCTGGTCTTTGCCAAAATTCTTAACAAATTAATATAGAGTATTGATTTATTTATATATAAGTATTAAAAATAAAAGACTATGCATTAATGTATTAAAGAATAGTTTGTCACCATGTCCATCGTTTCGACGAGTTTACTAGATGTAGATGCAACGATATTCTCCAGATTTCCTTGTTTTTCATTGTAAAATCATTATAAATCATTAACACATAATTTTATTTTTCTCCTAAAAATATATTTAACACAATATATGTATATATCATACAGAATAATACTTTTCTTCTCTTGCTTTCGCTAAACATTGAATGTTTCGACAAACGGCGCGAAATCAACTGACATAGATCCATCCTCGAAGAGCAGTCAAGCGACACTGAGTGCATAACTCTTGGAAGTCACGACGTCCCCGTAAGGGGGCGTGGCGGGCGGCGCCGGAGCTCAGCTCCCCGTCCGCGGATGGTATGCGGTGGCCCGCTAATACGGGCCCCTCAATGTGTTGCCTTATGTAGGCAGAGATATTATGGGACGCGTTAGTTTAACGCGCCCCTGTGTGTGGTTGCTATTTGTGTCTATGCAGGCGCGCCGCGGCGTTGAATTATGTAACAACGCCGCTTTCTTCACGACGCCTTGGCGGTCCGTCTCCGCCAGGTGAGACCCCCGGTTACCCGGGGGAGGCCCGGCGAGAGACGACCAGCGACAAGACGCCGACTCAACGCTCCCACAGAGTAGGGTGCGCGCCTCCGCTTATCCCGTTTCTCAGAGCGAGCCGGTAGCGGCCTAAGGGGCAGTATGGGCGGTAGTGTGTTGTGTAACACCGCCCATGTATACGCGACAGCGCGAGCCCGCTCGCGTGTACGCGTGTGAATCTAGGTGCCTGTAGAGAGATGGGTGTCTGATTTCCGTTACGTGACATGCCTATATTAACTTGGAACACATCACGCAGCGAGTGTGTGTTATGTGTGTAGAGTCATATTGTTCAGGTAAGCCGCGTGTAACCTGGTTGCGGCTTACCCGGGAGTCAGTCCGGTAGTTGGGGTCAGTCGTCCCTTACCAGGTCGCGGGGCAGTGGTCTCGCGTCAGGGGGCCGCGTATGCCAGGGCGCGATCTGTTTGACGTGAGGCCAATCAGACGCGCCGGCACGCGCGAACATCCCCTTCGCGAGGCGCCGCACATGGTCATCCAGCCTCTGGATCCCGAGGTCCCTCTGGATGATATCGTTCCTCACGTAGCGAGGAGCGTCAACGATAGTCCGCAACGCCTGGTTTTGTTGCGTGCGGAACAGCTTCCGGCTCGACTCGCTCGTGAGGGCGAACCAAGCAGGGGCGGCATACATCAATACCGGGCGCACGTACATTTTGTACACGCCCAGCTTGACGCGCGTCGGGATTCGAGACGAGAGCACTGGTCGGAGGAGGTTGCGGGCAACCCTCCCCTTGGCCGCGACCTGGCGGACGTGCGGACCCATAGGGAGCCGACGATCGATGGTTACCCCCAGGTACTTGACCCGGGGCGACCACTCGATGTCGACTCCTTGTAGCCTCAAGGGTGGTGGGAGGCGCGCGAAGCCGGTGACCATCGCCTGCGTCTTACCCACGTTCACCGATAGACGTAATTTGGCGAGCCACTCGGGAAGGAGCTCTAGCGCTCGCTGTATTTTGACGGCCGCGTACTTCGCATTAAGCGAAGTAGAGATGTACGCGGCGTCGTCCGCATACAGCGCGAGCATCACGTCCGGAGTGGTGGGGATGTCGTCGGTGTAACGTGAGTAACAAGCTGGTGAGACGCAGCTGCCCTGCGGTACGCCCGCGGACACCGGTCGGACGCTCGATAGCGCCCCATCAACCACCACCCTGAAAGTTCTGTGAAAAATGGTTGGTTGGTTGGTAATTTGGCTTGCGAATATTAATTATTAATCTTGTTGAATCTATAGTTTTGCGGACAATTTGTTGTGATCCGATTGTTTTGTGTGAAAGCAACCCCTTTTGACGATATTGAACGGGTTTTATTTTGGAATTTGATTGAAATACATAGTTTGAGGTGATAGTGACCTTATGGAAAACCGCGTGCTGTAAAAATCTTTAGCGTATTGAAGCGGCTTGGAATCCTGAATACTTACTTCACTACACAATACAATATACACTCATTTACATACATAAATCCAAGTAGGCTCAGAATCGAGACCTCGAGTTTTCCTCAATCAGATGAGTGATTGAATATTTATTAATCAGCTCCGCGCACGGCGGACAGTTCGACCCACGCTTGCCCAAGGCCCTCCATCACGCTTCCACTTAATTAAATCCTATGGTCAAGGCCTTGGATTGGCGTCGAACAGCCGTCTTACCCCGGTATTCGTGCGGCACGAGTTCCATGCCGGGTGCTTGCAGTTAAAGTCACCGGTGAGGAGAGTAGGACGTGTAGAGCTCGATATAAGGGCCGGCAACTCAGATGTGTCTAAGTGGGTCGCGGGCGGCTTATAGCAAGCGTAAACGTCAATGTCCCCGCCAGCCACATGTAGCTGCACACCCAGCGCGTAAAACGTGCTGAGTGATGGCAAGGGGAGTTCCTGGTGGACGACTCTACGCCTTACCAGTACCACCAGACCACGGTAGTTCTGGAGTGACAACCGTTCGTCCTGCCTGTAAATATGGTACCCCGGAAGCCTGATTTTGTCCCCGGGGCCCAGCAGCGTCTCGTTTATTAGCGCCACGTCGACGTTTTGCTCCCTCAAGAGATGACGGAGTGGGGCGACCTTGTCCCGAAGGCCGCGGGCGTTCCAGTGGATCACCATCAACGGACTTAGCCATGGTACAGTGTTAGTAATGTGGCCAGGCCGTCGAGGATGACAGTCTCCACGTCTTGGCTCTGCCTAATGGCCTTAATAAGGTCCATTAGCAATTGAATTGCGCAGGTCGTGAAATCTTTCCGCTGCGTTGTAAGCGTCTTGTGTGTGGCTTGGGCGCTGGCAGCGCGGTTGCAGCACGTTTGGGCACGGGGTAGTTTTTGGACTTTGCCGGCCGCGGCGCTGTGCCGGCGCTGGTGGTGGGAATCACCTCCACGGCCTGCGCCTGTCTAACGGCAGGGCCTGCCCTCGGGACTGCTTCCGTTGTGGCAGGAATTGTGGTCGTTGTCGTCGTTGTCACGGAGGGTTTGGGCCTCTTGCCTCTGCCTTTACCCCCGCGCCTCTTCTTCCTCCGTCCCGAGGAGGGAGGCTGCGCATTCCGATTTGTGGGCCCGTTGGCCGCCGCCATTAACGACGCGCCCTGGGGCCCTTCTGGCTCCACCTGTTTTTCTGTAGCCGCTAAGGGGCGGCGTGTAGGGGCAGTAATGGCGGCGGTCCCCGCCCGCCTGTTTCTGATCTCCGTCTGGTATACCGGACATTTTATGTTGCACGTGGGGTGCGGGCCACCACAGTTTATACAGGTGGCCGGCTCCTCCCGCGGGCGCGGGCAGTCTTTAGCGGTATGTTCGCCCCCGCACCGTACGCAGGTGAGCGGACGGTGGCACTGGTGTGAACTGTGTCTAAATCTTTGGCACCGGTGACACTGAGCGGGCCCAGGCTTCCCGCGCCTTGCCTCTATTTTGACCCCCCGCATCAGCATGAATGTGGAGGTGTCAAAAATGGCCCGGACGACCGGGGTCTTCTTGAGTATTGCGTGGAACACGCAGCCGGGTCGTCCTTGTGCGCCCTTAATGTGGCGCACATACTCCGGCTGGTATCCCATCGCGCGCAGCTCCTCCTCAATCTCTTGAGAGGGGGTGTCCGCTAGCAGCCCCCTGATGGCTACCTTCATATTCTTTTCCGCTGGGAGTGAATACGCGAACCAGCTCACGCCGCTATCTTTTTCCAGGCCGGTCAGGTATCGCTGGACCAGCCTGTATTCCTCTTCGCTATCGGGGGTGAATCTTACTCCACCCCCGTATGGACGAGCGTTGGGAGGCCGGCCCAGCTTGGCGCTGTTAGCCCGGAAGTGAGCGGCCCAATGCGGTAGCTTCTCCACCACCAGCGCAGGGTACCGTAACTTCTTAGTTTTAGCTTGCTTACCTGCCGGAGCCGTCGCAGTCGCGGCCCCCGGGGCAGCGGTGGCGGCAGCAGGCGTGGCAGCAGGGGTAGCAGGGGGTTGTGCAGCAGCGCTGGACCCTGGTATGACTCTGCCTCGGGCGGACGCTGTCGGCGAAGGCGTATGGCGCGCCGCGTCCGCAAAGGTGGGTGACGCCGGTGCGCCCCGACGCTGCGGCGCGCTGTCGCGCTGTGGCCGCGGCGGGTCGAGACAGTATCTTTTCGCCTTCTCCTCCATGTCTCCCGAGCTGCGTCTCCTCTTGTGCCGCTGGGGCTTAGGGTCGAGCTCGAATTCGAACCCGAACCCCAGCGACGGCGTCGGCGAGAAGGCCGGGATGGCTGCATCGGCCTCCGCTTCTCCCTTGGTGGGCCGCCGTCCGGATCACGGGGTCGTGTCGTACGACACGTCTGCGTGACCGGAGACGGCCGAGCCCGCGGACGCGAGTGACATGCTCGATCCTGCTTGGGATGAGCACGCCGACAGCGTCGCGGGCGAGTCGAATACGGAGGCACGCGGGGGTGCGGGCTAGGCAGGCGCCTGCAGCGCCGATCGCCTCGGGCGGCGGTATGGCCCCGTGCTAGCCGGGTGCTCCAGCTCCTGCAACACACCCGGTCCCGCCGGCAAGTGGCGGGGGTCCGATGTGGAGGCGCGTGAAGCTGGGCCAGCATGAGACGGCGTCGGTGTGGGTAACTGGGGTGCTCCGCTGTGTGCCGGCGGCGAAGTGAAGCGCGGCGGCGGTGCGGCGGGGCGTGCAGGTGGTGCACGGTGACGCGTGGATGTCGTTGGGTGCGTCACTGCGGCAGGTGCACTGGACGCGAGTAGCGCGGGCGGCGCGCCGGCGCGCCCGGTTGGCGCGGGGTGCGTGGCGGAGCGCCCGGTAGACGTGGGCTGTGCAGACGGCGGCGGCGTCGCGGGGCGCGTGGCTGGCGCGGCGGGACGCGCGGCAGGCGCAGCGGAGCGCCCACCCGGCGCAGCGGAGCGCACGGGAGCGGGTGTACGCGCGAGCGGCGCTGCGGAGCGCGTTGGGTCACGGCCACGGGTTTTATTTTATTCATAAAAAAAATAAAAGTAGCAATTAAAAATAATAATAATAATAACAACACAACAACACACAACATTCTTGTTCTTTTATAAGCAAATGTTGGACATTATTTTAGTATAAATACTATGTCAAAATTAATATTCAGACTTGAAAACAGATCTTTTCAGTAGAAAATTGAATTACGTCCAGTCGTTTTTCTTTATATAGAATGCATATTATAACAAAAAAGTATTCTACTATTATTGAAGTATAGGATATTTGAAATACGAAAAAAGATGTTTTGACGGATTTTATTCAACAGAATCTGCAAATTTGAAGTCTCAAATCAGCTCTCGCATGAGTTTTGCCTAAACATGCGTCAGGAGAATGATTATTTCTAAATAAACAAATAAATAATGAAGAAATCGTTTTATTATTATTGTAGAAGAGAAAATAAACTATTTTTACCAAGTAATTGTTATTTATACCAACCAACGAATAGTACTCAATTTCAACGCGGAAATCATGCAACTACGCGCATTTTTGTAATAGGCCTCTTAAGAAGCCTATATTTCCAATAATTTCGCTCAATGATGAATAGAGTTCGTCAGAAAATAATCACTTCAGTCATTCAAAATAAACCAATTATATTGAATAAATGCAAGTTTTGCCGCTTTTTCTGTCGTCACATTTTTTTTTTTCTGTGAATGTTTATGTGTAGTCTAAAAAGCCTTTCTGTTGCGACAGAAGTATACGGTGTTGAAAGAATACTCACTGCTAGTTTAGATAACTTTGTCAAAAAACATAACTCTTTCCGCCAGGTTTTTTTTTGGGTGGGAATCATCAAATAACTTCTCCCGCTCTGGGTGGAAGACTTTTACTGACTAAAACACACCCGTGTTCCTTCAGTTGCCTATGCCAGGGCCACGGTAGCTCTTTTGAACAAATCCGCGATCCTGGCAGGCATCGGTCCAAGCGGACCGCATCAAAAATGCTGACATCTCTTTGAGGCGCGCGCGAAACACAACGCGCCGTCGACCCAAGCCTGGACCTTACCGGGCGGCGAGCTACCCATTGTAGCCACCCGCAAGCCCGTGCCTACAGTGGACGAGAGTCCGCAATTAACTCCTGACGCCCGTAGAGTCTCCTGCGGTGGCTAGGGGCGTGGAAGCGCAGGGATTGCCTCTCCCTCGCACTCGGCTTAGGGGCTTATTTAGTGTTCTTCCAAATAAAAGGTTTTCACCAACAACCTTTCCTGGCCTTATACAGCGAGTTTTGTTGTTGTATGTACTTTCACATTCAACAAACCATTTCGACATTCCATTTATAAAATCTATGGCATCCAGTTCTTTGTCTTGATTTAACTCGATCGTCTTTGGGTGAAGCAGATCATTATCGTTATCATCGTTCTTCTGCCCTTATCCCAATTTATTTGGGGTCGGTGAAACTTGTATTTTTCTTCTAGTCGCCATCTTCACACCCTTTCTATCCATATTATTCACACGCCATCGTTTCTTTGGTCTCTCCCTACTCTTTTAGTCATCGACATTTATACTCAAAACTTTCCTCACGACATTTACCTCATTCCTTTGAACCACGTGCCAAGCAGCAAGCTTTTGAGTCAAGCAGGTAGGCGGAAAAATTTAAAGGCAATTGTTACCTTTTTTTTGCCACTGCTGAGAGTATTTGGTTCTTGGTTTTATTATCAAGAAACTTAATTAGACAAAATAAACCTCATTTTAGATTTCTTATCCTAGAAGATGATATACACTAGGTGGGCGTTTGTTGGGCTCTATTTGAAAGAGAGAAGCATTGATCTATGCAATCCCACAAAAATAACATCAAGAAAAGCTGCTTGTGTCATTTGACATGACAGTATCTCCTGTTGTTAACACTAAGAGAGTGGCTTTTGTATTTATCAGGTGCCCCATTTGTGCATCCTGGCAGCTTTAACTTCGCTCCCGATTTCCTTTGTTTTGCCAGGGCTATAATTGTGTCAGGACTTCCTCTGTCTCTAATAGAACATGCTCATAGATAATTTTTTTTAGAACTTTTCTTTAATCATGATGAGTTTTTATCCTCCGTGTATTTATCCACTGCCCATCTCTACTCGCATGTCGTTGCGGTGGAGTGCTGCCCGATGAGTCACTGTTCGCCGCTCGATTCACTCGCATGTCGTTGCGGTGGAGTGCTGCCCGGTGAGTCACTGCTCGTCGCTTGATTCACTCGCATGTCGTTGCGGTGGAGTGCTGCCCCGTGAGTCACTGCTCGTCGCTTGATTCACTCGCATGTCGTTGCGGTGGAGTGCTGCCCGGTGAGTCACTGCTCGCCGCTCGGTTCACTCGCATGTCGTTGCGGTGGAATGCTGCCCGGTAAGTCACTGCTCGTCGCTTGATTCACTCGCATGTCGTTGCGGTGGAATGCTGCCAGGTGAGTCACTGCTCGTCGCTTGATTCACTCGCATGTCGTTGCGGTGGAGTGCTGCCCGGTGAGTCACTGCTCGTCGCTTGATTCACTCACATGTCGTTGCGGTGGAGTGCTGCCCCGTGAGTCACTGCTCGTCGCTCGGTTCACTCGCATGTCGTTGCGGTGGAGTGCTGCCCGATGAGTCACTGCTCGCCGCTCGGTTCACTCGCATGTCGTTTCGGTGGAGTGCTGCCCGGTGAGTCACTGCTCGTCGCTTGATTCACTCGCATGTCGTTACGGTGGAGTGCTGCCTGGTGAGTCACTGCTCGTCGCTTGATTCACTCGCATGTCGTTGCGATGGGGTGCTGCCCCGTGAGTCACTGCTCGTCGCTTGATTCACTCGCATGTCGTTGCGGTGGAATGCTGCCCGGTGAGTCACTGCTCGTCGCTTGATTCACTCGCATGTCGTTGCGGTGGAATGCTGCCAGGTGAGTCACTGCTCGTCGCTTGATTCACTCGCATGTCGTTGCGGTGGAGTGCTGCCCGGTGAGTCACTGCTCGTCGCTTGATTCACTCGCATGTCGTTGCGTTGGAGTGCTGCCCGGTGAGTAACTGTTCGCCGCTCGGTTCACTCGCATGTCGTTGCGGTGGAGTGCTGCCCGGTGAGTCACTGCTCGTCGCTTGATTCACTCGCATGTCGTTACGGTGGAGTGCTGCCTGGTGAGTCACTGCTCGTCGCTTGATTCACTCGCATGTCGTTGCGATGGGGTGCTGCTCGGTGAGTCACTGCTCGCCGCTCGGTTCACTCGCATGTCGTTGCGGTGGACTGCTGCCCGGTGAGTCACTGCTCGTCGCTTGATTCACTCGCATGTCGTTGCGGTCGCATGTGGTTACCCGCTTCTACTGATTGCAATGTCTTTATACATTTATTGTACCGGAATGTGCGTGGGCTCAAAACCAAGCTACCTACGTGGAGATCAAGCCTGTTACTCTCCGAGCATGATATAATAGCCGTAACAGAGACAAATCTGGACGCCAGAGACCACGCCTCCACGACGTCATCCTTTGTCCGAGCGGCGCGCGCGCAAGATGATCGTCACTAATCCTTTGTATTAGGTTGACGCCCCCACATTAGGACACGGTAAAGTCCGAACCGTTTCTACAAAGGTGGCGTGATCCATTAGTATTATTAAATGTTTTTGTGTATATAAACTGTACTAAATTGATTTTAAACACATTCTTCTACTTACCTCGACTCGTGTATCATTGCTTGTACTTACTCATTACGAAGTGTACATATAAACCACTTCAATGAATCATGATTTTAGGCGACCTTGACTTAAAAAGTGCATCTGTTAATGTCAATAATTTTTACTGTTATTTTCTAAGCTTTTGTAGTATGTCTGAGATGAATGAAGTGGTGAATATGCGTGTGAGTAAGTTAGACATAGTGTTGGTTCCGGAGGGTACAAAAGTATACAGCAAGCATGTTAAAGGTACAGAGCTAGTTCCAATCGACTTATATCACCCACCGTTAAATATTGCGATTACCGTTACATCACAAAGGCATAGTGAAAGATTTGAAAACAGCAACATTGACCGTATTAGGGACTGGAACTTTGCAAAAGAGGACTACGCACTTCTCAGCACACTAATTAATTCTCCTCCAGGGCAAAACATTTTTCGCTGCAATGACGAAACTTCCGCTGCAGGTGAGTTTTACAGAATTATGTACGACTTATTTGATTCTTCTATTCCTAAGAAAAAGAGAATAACCCTCGGAAATAGGCGGTATCCAGTCTGGTTTACTAAAAATATAATAAACGATACCCAGCGTAAAACCAAACTGCATAGTAAATGGAAAATCTCACGTTGTTATCTTGTATATGCGGAGTTTAGTGCTTTGCGGTCTGATCTTAAAGTAAGAACACAGGACGCCTACAGGTCGTATTGCAAAACTCTGGGTAATAACATGAGCAATAATCCGCGACAGTTTTGGCAGCATGTAGCATCTAGCCTGCGATCAAGGGGTGACTTCGAGCCTAACGTGGTTTATAATGGTGAGACATTTTCGGGTATCAAGGCGGCAAAAGCATTTGCTCAGTATTTTGCTAGTGTGTTTCTGCTTGATACACCTGAATTGGACCCTAGAAAATGTAATATAAGTAGTGATGGAGTTAACATTCCTCTACCCTGTTTAACCCCACCAGATGTAGTTAAGGCGATAGTTAAACTCAAACCCTGTAGCTCGGTTGGCCCTGACAACATTCCAGCCGGTACCCTTAAGGTATTTCATGACATCCTGGCAGCCCCGCTATGCCATATCTTTAATCTAGCCCTTAAGTCTGGCGTATACCCCATTCAATTAAAAACTTCTCGAGTTACTCCAATCCCTAAAACCAGTGACAAAACATCAGGTGAGGAACACCGACCCATCGCTATCTTGCCTACTATTGCCAAGGTTTTCGAGCATATACTCCACGCTTTCATTTACAAATGCGTAAATATGTGCTTGTCTGAAGCCCAACACGGTTTTCGGTCACGCCGCTCCTTAGATTCGAATTTATTGATTCACGTGAACTACATGTCCCGTGGCTTGGACATCGGTGGGCAGGTCGACGCTCTGTACTTCGATTTCCGGAAAGCATTCGACAGAGTTGACAACGATGTACTTTTGACAATGCTGGGGGCTATAGGTTTCTCGTCCGGGCTTCTTAACTTTTTTTCCGACTATCTGCGTGACCGTAAGCAGTTTGTAAGACATGCCTGCTTTGTGTCAAAGACATAATATTACACGCTCGGGCGTAAGTCAGGGATCCGTGTTGGAGCCGCCTTTGTTCCTGATCATGATCGATGACCTAATAACTAATGTTAAGTTTGCCAAATACCTGCTATATGCCGACGATCTTAAGTTAGTCGCACAAATCCGAACAGATGAGGATTGCAAACTCCAACAGAGAGATATAGACGCTATCTATGAGTGGAGCATTGTAAACAAATTGTTTTTTAACACAAGCAAATGCTACGTCATGACGTACGGTAGAGGGTTGCGACCAATTCATTACGAATATAGTTTGGGCGGTGAAGTAATAACTCGGGTTACCATCATAAAAGATTTAGGAGTGACCTTCGACCGCGGTTTGACTTTTAAATATCATATTTCTGCCCTTGCAAAGGAATCTTTCAGTCGCTTAGGATTTTTTTTGCGAAACGCTCGTGCCTTTCGCAATCCAAATGTTATCAGGATTTTGTACACCGCTCTGGTTCGCAGCAAACTAGAGTCCAGTGCCACTGTTGTTAGAAAAGGTACAGAAAACCTTCCTCAGATGCCTCTTCCAAAGATTATACCATTTCTTCCCCTATATGTACCCTACCAACTATCTTTTGGGTACATTGGGCTTCAACTCATTGTAGGTAAGAAGAGGCCTTGATCAGCTCTCGGTAGCCTGTAAGACTTTACGGGGACGTATCGACTGCCCAGAGCTCCATGGCCTTTTCTGCCGGTTATTTGTGCCCGATAAATACATCGGACACCGTCAGAACCACCGGCACAATCTTTTTGCGCAACTGCCGTCTAGCCAGAGCCGAATTCCCTGTCTGTCGTACATTAAAGATGCTTAGTGCACTTCTGACTGCCAACCCTGAATGTGATGTGTTTGTTGATGAATGGAATAAAATTATGCGTATATGTCTGCTGTTCTGTGAGAGACATAAAATAGCGAGGCTATTAGCTTATATTAACTCAGACATAAGTAGTATGTCCAAGTCATGTTTGATTACAGTTAGTAGTAATACTAACACTACTATTTATACTAATAATACTGTTGATAGTAGTTTAAACTATTAGGTGCGACAACGGATGGCCCACATATGTTGAATGTTGTTCATCAAAATATGCAGGGTCTGTCCGGCAAAGAGTTAGAGTTAAGCTTATTTATGGAGAACTATAATGTTCAGGTGTTATGTTTACCTGAACACTGGTAGAAAGAACATGATTGGTGTTTATCAATGATGATAATTTTACAGTACAAAGTGCATTTGTGAGGAAAAGGGCCATCCGCGGTGGTTCTTTAGTTCTTGTTTTAAACAAGCTGAAATGTAAGCAACGTTTAGATTTAGTAAATCTTTCTATTGAGCGCACTATTGAGTTGTCTTGTGTTGAACTCGAGCGATACGTTATAATTTGCGTTTATCGACCCCCTCTGGGGATTTCATTCGTTTCGAATCAGTAATGGAGGATCTACTCAATAAGTTAAAATCAAGTAATAAAAGTATAATTGTATGTGGCGATTTTAATATTAATATTTTAGATGTTACTCCATTGAGTATTAGACTTCTCAATCTTTTCAGATCTTTTAATTTATTCAACTTGTTTTTTGAACCAACTAGGATCACAGCTTTTTCGTCAACTTGTCTTGATAATATATTTAGTGATGGTGATGCCAAAAATAAATGAGTGCTAACTGATTTAACATCCGACCACTGTGGTTTGCTATCTAGCTTCCTTATGTCATTGTATAAAAAGGCACATAAACTTGAATGCAGGCCTTATATAGCTAGTCGTTGCACCAAGTTTAAAAATAATGTAGCTCGTAGAATTACACCATCTATAGTAGAAAACGAGAATCCTAATGCAATTTATGGAGCCCTCTTTAATGTAGTGCAAAAAGAGTACAAATCTACTTTCAAGACCAAAATCATTGATATTAATGGCACCTCCGTCGGCTTTAACCAATGGGCTACTCCAGGTATTTACAAAAGTAGAGCGAGGCTATACGAGTTATATGGTTTACAAAAATACAGGTTTAATACTCCTTTCCTAGAGTATGTAAAAAAATATTAAAAACTATTTAAACAGATTAGTGCTTTTGCTAAATCTAAATTTTTAAGCGATCAAATTAAAAATTCAAATAATAAAATAAAAAAAACACTTGGAAAATCATTAACAATGAAACGGGTAAACAAGAAAAACAACTTGAAATTATGGTCGACAACAAATTAGTTAATACGCCAGCTGACGTAGCACAGGCATTTAATGAGTTTTTTGCCAACATACCCGTAACTACGACTCGCTCCTTAAATTCGTCCCCGTCTAAAGCTGAAAACCTTTTGCACAGTAGTGTGCCTAAAAGCAGTTGCCTATTCAATTTTGAACATGTAACGCCTCGTGATGTAGTTAATGTTTTTAACATACTTATACGTAAGTCTAAAAACACTGGTGATTTCTGGGGCATTTCCATCAAACTATTAAGTAATATAATAGACATTGTAGCCCCCTATTTAGCTGTTACTTTTAATAAATGTGTTGATGTCGGAACTTTTCCTGACCTCATGAAGTCATATCATTATTTAAATCAGGTAATAAAAATGACGTTTCTAATTTTAGGCCTATTTCTATCTTACCTGCATTTAGCAAAATATTTGAAAAGTTAATACTCAAGCAGTTGCTAAGACATTTTAATTTAAATAGCCTCCTTCATAATGAGCAATATGGCTTTACGAAAGGTCGTTCAACTACAGATGCAGGTGTTGCTCTCTTGAAACACATTTTTAACGCATGGGAGAACTCGCAAAATGCTATCGGAATATTCTGTGATCTCTCCGGTAAATATTTTACCTATGCCGATGATATAGCCTTGGTCTTTCAGGGAGAGACTTGGGATGAAGTCCAGCAAAATGCAGAGATAGGTCTCCATAAAGTCTGTTTGTGGCTGACGCATAACCTGTTAACACTTAATATAACTAAAACCACATTTGTACAGTTCACTAACGCTCGCATAAAACAACCCAATGTGGCTGTCCGGATACACACAAATGCAAATCACCTTTCACGCAACAGTGCGCCTGTACAACTCTAAGTAAATCTAAGACGGTCAGATACCTTGGGGTTATCTTAGACGAAAAAATATCCCGGCAACCACATATCGAGATGGTTTCGTCACGAGTCAGGAACCTTACATGGGTGTTTAAAAATCTAAGACAAGTGGCTGACAGCAATCTCCTTCGTGTAGTTTATTTTGCATTGGCACAATCGGTTATTGGTTACTGTATTGGGGCTTGGGGAGGTGCATGTAAAACGCATCTCTTACGCCTGGAAAGAGCGCAACGGTCCTTGTTAAAAACGATGTCAACCAAACCATACAGATTTCCCACGAAGTCATTATACGAGTTGTGCCGAGTATTTACAGTAAGACAACTTTTTATTTATCAGATAATTACAAAAAAACACGTATCTACCCCATACGATCCAGGTATACTTCGAAATAAGCGAACAACTCCCAACGTAATTCAATTCCTCAAATGTCGCACGGCCCACGGCTTTTGCAAGACGACAAAACGCTTTTCTTTCTGTATATTTATACAATAAAATTAATAGAATAATAAATTTTTATCCGCTATCACTACGCGAATGTAAACTTAAAGTTAAGAACTGGCTCTTTACTCTTGGGTATGAGGATGTAGAGAAAATAATTAATAATTAATCTCATTCTACAAAAATCACTTACATAGAACACAGTCATACATACACATACACACATCCCACTAACTCACACACATACACACACAGCATATATTTTATTTTATATCATTTTTTACGTATTTAAAATTGTATTTTGTTGCACTTAGTTTGTGTTTTCCTATATTGATATTAGTGTCTAAGACAAATAAAATGGGAGAGGGCGCTGAGCGCTGACTCCTGACATACAGGTACACCTAGTTCAGGAGTCAGAGGCTTCAAATATTTATGTAAAAAAATATGTCAATAAAGAATTACGAATTAGTTTTTAATTTACGTAATTGTTTAAATTTATATTAGTATTGTCAACCTACCATCTGTTTCTATGTTAATTATTGTAATTGGTGTTGTACCGTTTTAATTAACTATAAATATATTATGCGTGGTCAATTAGACCAATACACACCGGTTCGTTTTCTTTTTAAATTTCGTAGTCAAGTGCGCCATCAAAGAGCCACGCGACTTTTGTTCAGTTTAGCAGCAGTTTAGAAATCAAATGAGGCGTATGCAAATGACGTTACTTCAATTGAAGTTTCATTCGCCTATACTTTGAATTCTTCAATCACGTAAACTTTGGCAATAGTGATTCATCGTTTCGGGGATCGTTTAAAAACCCACGCTTAGCAAGCGTCTCGTTGTCACAGGCCCTCTGGCAAAAACGCGCCACCTCCAGTGGAGCTAGAAGAGTACGCGTGCGCGACGGCGTACTACTCGCTGCGACCGCCGGCGCTGCCCATGCGGCTGGTGGCGCTCGCGCTCCCAGCGCCGCACGCGCCCTCACCCGTGCCCGCAGCCGCCGTCCCGCCGCAGTCGTCCCGCACAGCGGTAGTGGCCGTGCAGCTCGCTGAGGTAACATAATATGAACACAGAAAAGATCTAAAAACATTTTCTATCGCATCCATTTGCACGGGCTTTGAAATTTTTGCATCGCTGAAAATTTATGCGCAGTCCACTGATTTCTGAGACAAAAATATGCAAGTTCCCGCAACGCGCGATGAAAATAACTTCATTCATGAAAAAAGAACGTCGTAAGTACTAAAAGCTTTCAGTCATAATAAAACCAATTCCAAAAAATGCCTACTTATACAATTTTTTTCGCCTTGTATTATTATTACAAATACGTAATTAATCATATTTTGTTATCCTATTAGTAATTAGATTATTAAGTACAAATAGAAAATCCGTGAAAGTCTGTGGCAACTTCGTGATGAGTTTTAATCGAGAATATTTTCATAATTTGTGTTTCTGTTCCACAAAAAGTTTAAAATAATCAATCGTAACGATACGTTAAGAAGAAGATGTACTTACATACAAAACGATTTCATGAGAAACCTAATTGAAGATTGGCAATTAGATTTATCTAGCTAGCTACCACCCCATTGCTATGGTTGTCTTTGAGCAAAATCCACGATTTACAACGGTATATCCCGTACTACGTATACCGTTGTCTTATGAAAAGTGTTGTAGCGCCTGTAGTTAAGAACAAGACCGGAGATGTTGCCGACGTAAATAACTACAGGCCTATTTTACTTCCAACAATTGTAGCAAAAGTATTTGACGGCTTGCTTAATACTCAGCCAAATAATTAATATCTTCTTTGCAGCATTGACAATTAGTTTGGGTTTCGGCACTAAATGTCCAGTGAAACTGCGATTTTGAGTCTTAAGCATATCTATCATCAGATATACCTACTTAAGACTGAGAATCGCATGAAATTCTTAATTCGTAATTTCTGCTTTGTTATATTGTGTGGATGTATTTTTTTTTAAGTGAAAACATCTTTAGCGCCTTTGGCTGTGATTTGAAACTGTATGAAACGAAAAAGGGACAGACATACATTCATAAGATTACACGTAGGAGAAAACGAGATAGGAAATACATGACGTCATGACCATGGACGAAAGAAATATGGATACGGCAAATATTGTCACATCAGAACTTCAAAAAATTAAAACACATTAAAAACGTTTTAAGTACCTGTACATATTACAATTTAATCAAAAATGCTCTATGTACTTGTACATTATTATTATTTCAAGTCTATTATCGTACTTATATATTATGTAAATACGGAAAAAAATGAAAACTAAAAAACTGGCCAAGTGCGAGTCGGACTCGCGCACCGAGGGTTTATTATGAATTCGCAGTTTATGCATAAGGTTTATGTTTATGAAATTAAATGTTTTTATTTTTTAATTTTTATATTTGAGTTGACTGAATGAAAGGTAAATTGTGGTTTACGATTTACGACGTATTAAAAAAAAACTACTAACTAGATCTCGTTCAAACCAATTTTCGGTGGAAGTTTACATGGTAATGTACATCATATATTTTTTTTTAGTTTCATCATTCCCTTATTTTAGAAGTTACGGGGGTACGACACACATTTTACCACTTTGGAGGTGTCTCTCGCACAAACTATTCAGTTTAGAAAAAAATGATATTAGAAACCTCAATATCATTTTTGAAGACCTATCCATAGATACCCCACACGTATGGGTTTGATGATTTTTTTTTTTGAGTTTCGGTTCTTTGTATGGGGAACCCCAAATATTATTGTTTTAAAAAAAAATGATATTAGAAACCTCAATATAATTTTTGAAGACCTATCCATAGATACCCCACACGTATGGGTTTGATGAAAAAAAAATTTTTGAAGACCTATCCTTATGGATAGGTCTTCAAAAATGATATTGAGGTTTTATATACCCCACACGTATGGGTTTGATGAAAAAAAAATTTTTGAGTTTCAGTTCTATGTATGGGGAACCCCAAAAATTATTGTTTTTTTTTTTCTATTTTTGTGTGAAAATCTTAATGCGGTTTACAGAATACATCTACTTACCAAATTTCAACAGCATAGCTCTTATAGTTTCGGAAAAAAGTGGCTGTGACATACACGGACAGACAGACAGCCAGACAGACAGACATGACGAATCTATAAGGGTTCCGTTTTTTGCCGTTTGGCAACGGAACCCTAAAAAGAAAAGAAAATTATAATTGCGAGGGCACGACGAACAGTGATGCTGGTGACGGAGGCACCGGTAATGCCGACCCAGGTAATGGCCCGTCATTGTCCACAAACCTGGAATAAAAGCAGTGTTGTAGTACCTGAATATTTAGATATATATGTATATATATGTAAATGGAAATTAGAAAACTCCGTAAGTTACTAACATTGTCGGTGGCTGCAAAATCATGTCAAGTGTTGGTGGTGGTGCTCTTCCACCACCCCGCGTCCTCTGGCATGCGAGCTGGAAAAATACAAAATTTCAGTTGCATTAACAGTAACATTACATACCTACATACGTGCCCAATACCTCTTTTTTTAAGTCGGTTAAAAACAAATCACCCAAAAATTTCACCATTAAAATGTACGGAAGTCATATCCACACATTTCATCAGCCGTGCAAAACACAATAAAATAATACCTAGTTTAAAAAAACTAAAAAACATGCTTCCATTGAAAACCAAACTAAAAAGTACAAAATAATGGAATAAATAATAGTTTAAAAAAAAACTAAAAAACACGCTTTATATAGAAAACCAAACTAAAAAATATTTTTTTTTTTAATAAATTTGAAGTAAGAATAGTACAAAAAATCGAATAAATGTAAATGAATAATAGTGTAAGAAAGAAAAAAATGTTTTATTTCAAAAAAAAGCGTGGGGTGCTTTTTAAGATATTATCGAAAAGATAATCCTTCTGATCATATCTGTCAATGAAATATTATTAACTATTGACACCATGCACCACACGCTTTTTTTTAAATAAAACATTTTTTTCTTTCTTACACTATTATTCATTTACATTTATTCGTTTTTTTATACTATTCTTACTTCAAATTTATTAAAATTTATTTTTTATGTTTTAGTTTGGTTTTCTATATAAAGCGTGTTTTTTAGTTTTTTTTAAACTATTATTTATTTTCTACTTTTTAGTTTGGTTTATTTATAAAACCGTGTTTTTTTAACTTATTAATCTACTTTCAATTCCATGATAACTATAAGTAACTGTTGGCTGTTATTAGGTACATCCATAATGCACACATGTTCAAAATTATAGACACGAAGCTCTTTTTATGTGTGTGTCAAGTCGACAGGAACGAACGCGGATTTCGTTCGTTCCTGTCGCTCAGTACGCCGCCGTCCCGCTTCGTTTCGAGTTGTTCAGTGCACTATTCAAAACTGTCGAATAAATACATTTCATTATATATATTTAATAATTTTATTTCATAAATAACAAATATAAACCTAAATTTACAATGTATAAAAAAATATGTAAGTATCTGTAATAGACTATTATTTAGAAATTTTCAAAATAATGCAAAAATCGCCGGCGTACGGTATTAGACTAGTTCAAAAACGCGCGGCGTTCAAAGTGTTAACTAACACTACTTAAGTTTTAGGAAATTATCCTGACAAGATTCCATGGCCAGCAACTGGTTTATAAAACAAAGTAAGTATTCAATCGTTCTTTTTTTTTTTAGTACAATCGCAAGTAGTCAAACCATGAAAACTTTTACAAAAGTTTGAAACGGAACGCAACTGATGGTTGACGTTGACACTTGTGACGTTTGACAATTCAAGGTAATTACGTAGACTACAGTCGGGGATTGTAAAAGAAACGAAACTGTAGTTAATAAATTTAATTTAAACCAAAACTATAAGCTAATTTACATTAAGGTGATTACTGCTCGAAGTGTGAAACAATAATGTCTTAAAATTCTATCATACAGGAGATTATAACGTTTGTCTCAGTTTGGACTTAGGACGACGTTGGTAACACGTTCACGGTCACACGTTGATCTGCACGTTCAAGACAACTTCCGCAAGAGATGCAGTTCGTGTAAAGATGTTGTTTTGGGTCATCGCTTATGCTAGCGACTTCCGTGAATGGCCTCACGTAACACCTCCCCCCGAAGAACAGCGATTAATTGAAGACGGAAGTCGTAAATTGAGCTGGCGGTTGTTTGGGATCAGCTTGGTTGGAGTCTGGAAGGGCATAGATAGCTTCTTGTTCACGCGGTTCCTCCTTTTGAGTTTTTGAGGAACTTTTCGTGCGCCGTATGTAATAGTACAGACCGCTACCCAGTACGCATGCACTTAATATTACCACGTACATAGGTATAGTGGTATGATAGAGACTGTAGTTGATCTCGTTATCCGTGTGCACAGGCTGTTGCAGAGATAACTTCGCGTTGACTGCATGTAGGTTATTAAGATGAATTGATTGCAATTTTAGTTCTGGTGCTGATGTTGGAGTAATTGCGGTGTCATTTACTAAGTCGAGCAATTTGAGCGCTTGTCCTTGTACACGATCGTTCTGGTTGATTATAGTGAATTGCGGTGTTTCTATATAGCATTGATGCGGGATGACAGCGAGGAAGCTGCCCTGTAAAGTCTCGTAGGAGTCCTGAGTGCAATGTAGGTGAATTTTCGTCGCGAAGGGAAAGCTGACCGTGTAATGTCTCTCGTCCAGTTTTTCATAGGCTGCTCTGTCCAGTGATATTTTTATCGGGCTGCAGTGGTTGTTCATCTGCTGCGTGGTAATAAGTTGCTGGATACAATCATCTGGTGTTCGGCGGTGCGGGCTCGATGTCTCTTCACATAAATACCACTTGGTGGTCTTCGGGCATTCAGCCTCTATGTACCTGAAGTCTTTCTCAAAGGTTGCTAGGAACGGATAGGGTGGTGATAGGATCTCATGGTTTTTATTTGGGACTATAGAAAGTTTATACATATCATATATAGTAGGTAGGACAATGGGGAATTTATATACTATGACTATTTCATTCCCTGTGTAATAGGAACCTAGCTTAATTACATCAAAGTATTCCCTATAGTTTAAATCTACGATTTTATCACTCCCATAAAGTGACTTAAGGCTGCTAATCATAGTGCGTAAGGTAGGCAAATTTAGAACGGCGTGGTGCATAGTGGATGTTTTAATAAAAGCTAAAATATTCTGTAAGGTACTTAATTTTTGGGAGATAGAGTCTACATTGTCACCTAATATCATAAGGACTTGAGCTAAATGTGCGTATTTGACAAGTTCTTGATCCCTGCCGGTTTCAGTTCCATTAATTTTATTAATTAAGGTTGCCATTCGATTCTGATTTTCTACGATGTTATCTAATACTTTAGTGTATTCAGAAGTCCAGTTCTTAGATAGACTGATATGCATGTTTAATTCTGTAATTAGTTTGTTCTCATTATTCTGGAGGGATTTAAGAGCTTGATCATAACGGATTGCATCAGTGTAATCGAGATTACCTGTTATGCTTTTTATTACCGACCCGAAACCGTCCAAGAGTCCTCTTTTAACACGGATTGATTCAAATGTTTGCAAATGTTCCAATAAGCTGTTGAGTTTATTCTTAAGATGAACCGTATGAGGTTCGAACAAAGAGCTAGTTCCTAGGTGAAATTTAGGTGCGACATTATCTAATTGGGTGGCAACTGAATCAATTTTACGTTGTAAATCCTCTAAGTTGACGTATTGTAGGAATGAGTGGTAATTGGATATAATTCTAGCGGAGCCTAGTTTAAAAGGAAGGACACCAGGGCTATTGTGAAGACTTTCAAGTTTTATTTCTTGCATTAGACTTGGTTGTATCAGAGGAAGAAGGATCAGGAACATCCTGGAACAATTTAGCTGATTTAGGGACACGTTTAAGCCTAGTTTTCGCTATGGGACCTAGTTTTTTCTTGGTATATATATGGATTGGAAGGTCGGCCGTTACGGTATCTTTAGTATATTTGGATGCTAGTTTTTGGCGGGAAGCAAGTGGATTTTTAATAAAAATCTGTTGTTCCGGCAAATATTCTGATTCTGGTTCCCTAGTCTCATTACGTTTGATAATCTGGTCCTCACGAGACACCTTCGAGAGTTCTTGGATCGTGCTATATGCTATAAGCATTTTATCCTTATGATTAAGCATATATTGTTGAAGTAACTGTGAGGAAATATCCATATCAAACGGGTCGCGGGGGTCAAAATGACCAGTTACTATTTCGATTGGTCTGCACTTAGTGTGACTATGAATACTGCTGTTGTAAGCTAGGATTGCGTATGACATGAGGTTTGTAATAGATTCTGATTTATGACTAAGTTTCAGAATGCGAAGATGTTCCAGTACTGTTGAGTGAAACCTTTCAACCATGCCATTTTCGTTAGGTGCGTGAGGCGCTACTCTGTGGTGATGAATTTTGTGAGTTCTAACAAATTCCGCTACAAGTTGGTTAGTAAACTCCGTGCCGTTGTCAGTAACTATGGTGATAGGAATACCGTGATGCGTGCAAAAGATTAGTAAGGCTTGCAATACACTAACTGCGGTACCATCTCTCAGATAGTATGCTTGACCGTACTTAGAGAATGCATCAACAGTGGTAAGGAACTTTTCACTTTGAATGGTTAGAAGATCTAAGTGTACCAATTCAAAAGGCTTAGTGGCAGGTGGTACTATCCTAAATTGTTGTTTAATAGGATTGCGGTCGTATTTCGCTTGTCCGCATATGGTGCATTCGTTGATAAATTTGGTGATATTTTCTCTCATTTTTGGCCAGAAATATCTGTGTGATAGAGCTAGGTAGCACTCATTGATACCTCGATGATTTGTTTTACCATCGTGGTATTTATTAATGATTTCCTGTTGTTTGAGGTATTCCTTTACATTCTCTATTTCCCGTTTAGTTAATATAATGTTCATGGATGAATTTTTAAATGTTTTTTGTATGATGGGTATGATGGTTTACATGGCTAGTGGTGGATTGATTAGTAAACCTGTCTTAATTTTCGGATGCACGTATTCCTTGATGGCATTAATAACATCTTCCTCTAAGTTAGGGTCAGAGAGCTGAACAGATATACGAGTGTGTGTCTCGAAAGGTTTAGTAATTACGGGTCTACCTTTAATTTCACCTACTACATTAAAGACTAGTTGCTTAGTGAATTTGTTTAGAGGTTCATCAGAAATTGGTATCTCTAAGAAAGGGTTTTCGTTGTCAGTATGCACTGTGTCAGTTCTAGAGTCGGTTTCGCCATTCGTAGCTGTCAAAGTACGTGAGTCGTCTAATGTCGGTGCACTTTCGGATGGATTAGCCACTATGGACATCAATTCCTCATTGTGGATCTCGATCCGGGAGAGGGCGTCGGCATTGGTATTATTTTTTCGTATAAATTTGCGTTACGTGAGTCGTACATCTGGATAGGTATTTGTGCGTTACGAGTAGTTAGTAATCTACGTCTAAGGTCAATGTTTGAGTGCCAATTATCTAATAAGTCAAACCCTAAAAGTCCATCAAAGTAGTTATGGAATTTGTACACGAATAATGTTAGTTTACCCTGTTCGCAAAATTCGGGAAAGCATGGTAATGTAATGGAGTAGTTATTTTTACAAGTAGCATGTACGTTAGTTACTTCAAATGGGTCGTAGTTTAAAGGTATGTGGCTGAAATATTTTTCGACAGCGTCAGGGCTTATGAAAGACTGATTGGCTCCCGTATCAACTAGAAATTTTAAGGGTGGGTTAGATATTTGGATATAACCTAATTGCCTTTGTATGTGAAAATTAAGTTCTATTTTGGTTTTTCGGTATTCGACTCCTTGAGAAAATTTCCATCCCGTGACGGGGTTGAGGGTTGTTCCACCTCTTCGACCGTCGTGGGTTGTTCCACCTCTTCAATCGTCGTGGGTTCTTCATAGCAATATTGCTCTAAGTTAGGATAGTCGAAATGTTCTAATGGACAGTAATTTTGATCACAGCCTGTATAATTGTCTTGATTAAAATAAGGGTTGTAGTCAAATTCATTGAAATTAACTTCCCGGGTTTTGAAATAGTTCCCCGGCGGAGGGTTGCCCGATTTATTCCAATCATGCAGGGTTGAGGTTAGTGGTAGTTGTCTAGGTATAAATGGACGAACACCACTCATTGGACGTGAACCATTACTTCCAGGGTAAAAAGATTGCTGTGGTTGTGGTCTACTAGACAATTTAAATGCATGGGACTGGGAGTTATAATTTTGGGGTGGAGCGCGCATCATTTGCATCGTCCGAGTGGGACCACGATTCTGTTGCCCAGGCATTGGAAAGCTAGATCTCCATCTTGGGGTAGGCTGGGATGGCATCGGATGCTGCCATGACGGGCCAGTCATACTTATGGGGAGTTTTAGGGCCGTATTCATTGCCATTGGTTTCGGAGCAAAATTGTGCAGAGGTAAGTTATGATTTTGAGACATTGGTTGATCCTTTTTATTGGAACCTTCATTGCGCTGCTGGAGGTAGAGGGTATTCAGTTCCTCCTGAACAAGTTCTAAAGCCATTTCCATAGATGTCGGTCTCATACAGCGTATTCTACAGCCCAACGGATCTTTCAAGCCTCTCAAATAACACTGAAGGGTAAGTTTTTTGTAAAGGTTGCGTTTAGCCTCAATCGTAGTGGCCACTGTTTCGTGTAAACTAATGTAAGTCATTATTGTACTAAAAAGATTTTGGCAGCGTTCGTAAAACTCTTGCGGGGTAGAGGACCCCTGTGTCTGTAAGGACAGGTCATTATATAAGGCTGTCTCGTCTCGATGGTCAGCAAAGTTATTTATAAGGGCATTCCGGATACCCTGCCAGTTATCAGGAATACCGTTTGAATTTATAAGCCTAGCCGCGGAACCTGTGACTTTATTTAGAATTCCATTTATGAGG
The DNA here is from genome assembly GCA_947507805.1 of Aporophyla nigra. Lineage (NCBI taxonomy): Eukaryota > Metazoa > Arthropoda > Insecta > Lepidoptera > Noctuidae > Aporophyla > Aporophyla nigra. Next base: position 181,823 of record OX382291.1, on the reverse strand, counting down.
GACACATTAGATAACTCGTGACCTGCCTCGGTATTAAAATACGTCAAAACTAACTGATCACATACCTTGATGAAACGCGTCAATACGTGGGGATTTCCGTCGAAATCGGGTACGAACCGGAGAGCTTTGTACATAGCATCCATATCATTATCTTGAGCCATATCTGTATCTAAAAATCTCTGGTCGTCAAATGTACTGAGCCTACTAGACGCCCTACTACTACTATTACTACCTAGGCTAGAATCACGTAATCCCCGTGGGTGAAAAATTTTGAAAACCTCCTATATATGCACGCACAAAGATTTCAATATCTAACTAAAAGAATAGAAAAAGCACTAATTAAACTCACACCGAAGTTATATCGGTTCTAAAAATAGAATTGCACTATCTGCATAAAATAAATTATAGCAGTGCAAAAAAAATGGAATTGCACTATCCAATTGCAATAATAGTATGAGTCATGAACCTTGAAACGTTAAGATTATGTAATACGCTCGGAAAATAATTCTTGTGGAAGGTCAGTGTACCTATGTTTTTACATAAAAAGTACGTATGATATTACCTACTAATCTAATATGTGAACATTAATTATTATAAATGAATTAGTACGTATTTATATGAAGAGAAATATCATGAAATATATTATTATATAGAATAGGATATAGGTATAGGTAATATTAGGAAAGTAAGGACAAAGAAAGATTCAGAGTACTTACAACATGATTTCTTTTACTGAATCGATGTCTGGATTCACCCCTGGACTGCAGCCACTGTAGATTCAGGATACTCGACTGCGGAGCTTGATAGCCACCCGGGCGGCACGCGAGCGCGGATGTCTATTTAAGATGTCCCTAATATTCGCGAACCGGCCCGCGAGTATCCTACCGACTGCGCCAATTACGTAGACTACAGTCGGGGATTGTAAAAGAAACGAAACTGTAGTTAATAAATTTAATTTAAACCAAAACTATAAGCTAATTTACATTAAGGTGATTACTGCTCGAAGTGTGAAACAATAATGTCTTAAAATTCTATCATACAGGAGATTATAACGTTTGTCTCAGTTTGGACTTAGGACGACGTTGGTAACACGTTCACGGTCACACGTTGATCTGCACGTTCAAGACAACTTCCGCAAGAGATGCAGTTCGTGTAAAGATGTTGTTTTGGGTCATCGCTTATGCTAGCGACTTCCGTGAATGGCCTCACGTAACAAGGTACAAAATAAAAATAAATACAAGTCTGTTATTTATCATTGTACATAGAAACTTAATTATATTCATCATCATATCTAATTGGTTTCTTAACTGTACGCCCTGATAGTGTCACATATGGTGCTGACTGGTTGGGGATATTATTCTCTGTCCTAATTTCGTTTTCTTTTTCAGGTACTGCTACAGTCAACGGAGGAGTGGGTGAAGTTGGTTTCAATATGTGTTCGCGATTTCTACGGAAAGATCCTTGAGGAGAAGTGATAATATAGCTATGAGGAAGACTATCCTTTCCTGATATTATACCAGGAACCCAAGTGGTTTGTGTTTAAAATAGATTTTGTCACCTATGTCTAGTATTGGAAGTGTTTTTGTGTTTCTATTGTAATAAAATGCTGTTTTTAACTGTTGTTTTTTAATTTTCTTCTCTACCTTACTGGTGTCAACTGTATTTGGTGTTAATGTGGTGTCCGAGGTAGGTTATTTAGTGCGTAGTTGCGTGACATGCATAGTTGTGCAGGTGAATAACCTGTGTGTTTAAGAGTGTTCCTATACATCTGTAGAGCAATGTATGGGTCTGAGTTGTCAGCTTTACATTTTGAAAACATGGATTAAATTGAACCAACCTCTCGTTCCACCATTCCATTTGATCGACTCATGTATGGGCTTGAAGTAGTGTGGTGAATACCCCATTCAGTAGTAAAATCTTTAAATTCTTTACTATTGAAAGGTGGACCATTATCTGAATTCATGGTTTCTGGTATGCCATGACGTGCAAATTAGTTTTTAAATGTATTATTAAAGTTTTAGCTGTTGAATCTGATTTTAAATAAGCTATCTCTACATATTTTGAATAATAATCTACAACAATAAGATATTTACTTTTGTTAAATTCAAAGATATCAACACCAACTTTCGACCATGGTAGCATCTTGTACTCATGGTGTATTATTGGCTGTTTAGCATTGTTATGACGGTAAGTAAGACATGTAGGACACTGTGATATGAATTTAGTGATGTCATCATCTATGCTAGGCCAGTACACAGTTGTCTTTGCATGGCGTATGCAACTGTTTATACCTTGATGTCCTTCATGGACCAATTTTAAAATGTAATCATGCATAGTCCTAGGAATAACTATGTTGTTGCCATTAAATAACATTTTATTGAGAACATGTAGCTGATCTTTTAACTATTGTAACCATGACAATCGTAAAAACTAAGCAACTTCTTTTACCAAATCTTCGACCTGTCGAGACTTGTAGAGCAGCTCGTCGAAGTTATTCACGCATTCTCTCGTCACGCGGTTTCTAATGCGCGTGTTAAGTAGACCGTATGCCATATCCAATTGGACCTTCTCTGAGAGGTCTTCCTTTGGGAACTTGGCTAATATTGTACGTACCTTAGCCAAAACAAACATAACAAACAAACATACTAACATACAAACATACAAGTGAAGCTAATATAAAGCGTGTAAAAAAAGCGTGGGGTGCTGTTTAAGGTATTTTTTTATTGATATCAGGCACCCCACGCTTTTTTTCCATTATTTTGTACCTACCGTTTAGTTTGGTTTTCAATGGAAGCGTGTTTTTTAGTTTTTTAAAACTATTATTTATTTTCTATTTTTTAGGGTGTTTCGAATTTTGAGACGTATGTCAGCGTAGTTTGTGACAGTTTTTTTGCTGTCCTAGTAACCCTGGCAAAGATAATGGCACAAATGAAATTATTGCATTGTCATCGGTCCTTGACAGGTGTGCAAAGTTTGAATGAAATCTGGTCGTTTAAAGTGGGTCAAATCGCGCTATAAGGAGTCGGTTACAAACAAACATACACACATACAAGTGAAGCTAATATAAAGCGTGTAAAAATGGCGATTTTGGTGTCACGTGACCTCAAATTCCCGGTTCAACAATCGAGCGCCATCTTTTTAGGTTGCGTATTTTTTATTACAATGTTACGCAAATATCTTACGGTAAATGTAAATTAAATGCATAATAACATTAATACAATACATAGTAACCTAAGTAACATCAATAGTTTGCTATTAATAGTAGAATTATTACTCGTAAAACTGCGAAATCCGACGCCAGCCGCGCAAAAATGACGGCAAAATGGATGACGATGTTTGTTGAATTTGCGTGCAAATCTTTGTCAAAAATACAATCCTGGCAATAAAAACTGTAGTTTACTTACCTGTCCATCTTACATTTCAACAAAAACACTTCCACACACACAACTTTGCACTCTTAATTATAATCGTACGGATCACCACACTCCTCGAAATGTTCATGTCAAATTGTCAGACTTCGTTGGCGCGTTCCAGGGCTGGGATAAGCGATTATATTGCATTGTCCGTCTATTGTGTACTCACTCGTCCATGCATAACCATCATAAATGCAGATCATTAATGCTAAAAACTGTAAAAATGAAAATCCGCCGCTAATCGATGAACCATCGCAACCAATTGCGACTGACAGATCGAGTCATTTTTGCGATCACTTCATCGTTTTTGGCAGATGAGAGGCGTTTGTCAAGTACGCGCACGCATTCGTAGTACAAAGCTTGAGTAAAGGCATCACAACAACCGTGGTGTTTTGTATACGTATACGTATTATATAAGTATGTCGTTTTTTATCATTTTTATAATAAAATTCTTCAAATATGCCGATAACTAATGCAGAATAGATATGACCGTATTAAGACCGAAGTATTTATTTCATACTTTAGTTAGGTACCATAAGCCTCTTGTGTCATTTGTTGAAAATGTAAGCACTGAGACGGAATAAATCGATGTAATATATACGAATAATAAAATGTTAAATAATTATCAAACTTTGTATCACTATAATCATTACTAAAACCTACAATTATCCTCTTCCCGTAATTTTACATTCGTATCATTATATTGAAACCAAAAATTTTGAAGGATTCACTTCTACCACGTGTGAATTGCACACATGCCATTTTTTTAAATCTTTATTTAAAGGGCTTTATCGCTGATCAATACTGTCGCCCTGTAACATCAGCTAGCTACTTAAATCAACTTAACCTAACACAGTAAACACTTATTTTAAAACAAAAAATGCCAAAAATTAAGGGTTACGTCTAAACTTTGCTAACGCTAAACGTCGAGATGCCTCTGATCTAGAAAGGTCGGGGCTCCAATAAGGTTTTGGTTTGAACTTAGAGCTGATATATTGAGGAATAGTAGTGTGGGGGATGTGGGAATCTGCTGCTTTCTGTATAGTATTTTCAAAGAAGTCATAACACGATTGTGGATCTATAGGGGCGGCTGAATCACGGAGAATACTTTCTACTGACGAAGCATACTTCTCCCAGTTAGCTTTCTTAAGGCGAAATGGGTCCCAAAGAAGATGTTTTGACGCATTTCGGATGCACGCAAAATAAATTTTTGTCCTCAAAAACTACAAATTTGCGTTCTTCTTTTTCATGATTATTAAAACTGAAGATATTTTTTAGTGAATTATGATGGCCAATACACGATTGACATAATTTGGCTCGATACAAAAAAATCGCGAAGTTTCCTCAAAATTAGCGTTTTTATGAGAAAAAAACGGTTTTATTCGATTGTAATTAAAGCAATTTCAATAATATTTCGTTTATACGTGCACCATTAAAGACATTAGGGGATTATGGGTTTATTTTAATGTAACAGAGCAAATAGAATTTTAAAAAGCAATATTTATAAAAAAGCGTGCAATCAAAATCAAAAAATCAAAAGTCATTTATTCAAACTAGGCTGAGAGTCAGCACTTTTTGAACGTCAAAGTTACATGAGACAGTCCCCCCAAAACGCCCACCCTTCGACACTTCCTAGTGCTTTAGCTGGGAAGAAGAAGTGGCGGAACAAACTCCCCAGCAGCACAGCTGTCTGTTAAGTTAGAAGAACTTGATTCTATACAGTATTATGTAAGTAATTAATATTATAAAACAAAACATACATCAAATTATGCGTCATATGTCAGCTAGCACACGCCAATATACGAACAAAACATTAAAAAACTATACTCAAGCTGAAATAATAAAATCGTAAATAGAACTTAAAACCTAAATAAGAGCCTCCGGGTATAAAGGGCGTGCCCGCTTACATACACAACGATGAGGAAAGCTAATTCTGATTCTGGTTGAAAGAACATAAACACTGAGTTAAGTACAGCGACCAACTATTCTTATCGTTTAAGAAGTCGTTGATAGAATAGTATGCCTTTGAACAAAGGTTGGATTTTACTTTAGCTTTAAACTCATTAAACTGCAAATCTAGGAAAGCAGAGGGAAGCTTGTTGAAAAAGGTAATACCAAGACCAACAAATGAATTATGAACCTTATGAAGCCGGTGAAAGGGAGCACGTAGCTTGTCCTTATTTCTAGTATTAATATTATGAATATCACTGTTCTTAGTGTACAGATGTATATTTTGCTTAATATATAAGATGTTGGCGAAGATGAATTGTGATGCCACCGTAAGAATACCAATATCTTTAAACAACTCTCTCAGAGAAACTCTAGTACCTAGTTGGTATATAGCTCGAACAGCTCGTTTTTGAAGAAAATAAGAATAGAAATAAGGACATTCAAAAATATTTTGAATGTCCGCGGCTTTGCCCCACAGCAGAATGCCGTAGGACATAACGCTATGAAAATAACTAAAATAGACTAATCGAGCTGTATCAACGTCCGTGTATTGTCTAACTTTCCTGACGGTGTAGGCAGCCGAACTGAGCCTCCCGGCTAGGCTTGAAATATGTGGGCCCCACTGTAGTTTTGCGTCTACTGTTATGCCTAGAAAAACTGCCGAGTCTACAGTTTCAAGCACCTCATTATCTAAGACGACGTTGGGTCCCAGATGCCTAACATTCGGTAAAGCGAACTTTATACATTTTGTTTTCTTAGCATTAAAAACTAGGTTATTAGTGGTAAACCAATCCGTAGCCATTGAAAGTGCACTGTTCACATCGTTAAAATCTTTTCTAGTCCTGTCTACTTTAAAGATCAGTGAGGTATCATCAGCAAATAGTACAATGTTACAGATATCCTTTAAATAGAATGGTAAGTCGTTAATATACACTAAGAACAAGAATGGACCCAGTATTGAGACTTGAGGTACACCTAACTGAACTAGTAGCCCGGAAGATTTCACACCATTAATATCTACACTTTGGTGCCTATTTTGCAAATAAGAACTTATGACATTGAGAGCTTCGTTTCGAACACCGTAATGACGTAGTTTACGCAAGAGCGTGTCATGGTGAATGCAATCAAAAGTTTTGGAGAGATCACAGAAAACTCCAATAGCACTTTGCGAGTTCTCCCAAACATTGAAAATGTGTTTCAGCAGAGCAACACCCGCATCTGTTGTCGAACGACGTTTTGTAAAGTCATATTGCTCATTATGAAGGAGGCTATTTAAATTAAAATGTCTTAGCAATTGCTTGAGTATTAACTTTTCAAATATTTTACTAAATGCAGGTAAGATAGAAATGGGTCTGAAATTGCCAACGTTATTTTTATTACCTGTTTTAAATAATGGTATGACTTTACTACTCTTCATGAGGTCAGGAAAAGATCCTAAATCAACACATTTATTAAAAGTAACAGCTGGATAGGGGGCTACGATGTCTATTATATTACTTAACAGTTTAATGGAGATGCCCCAGTAATCACCAGTGTTTTTTGACTTAAGTGTGTTAAAAATATTAACCACATCACGAGGCGTTACATGTTCGAAACTAAATAAGCGACTACATCCGGGCACACAACTATGCAAAAGGTTTTCAGCTTTAGACGAGGACGAATTTAAGGCAATGATATTGCACATCCCTCCGCTCCCGCACCTTGTCAGTCGGCCGCAGCGCGGCTTAGAGAGCACGTGTACAACTTTATTACGCCCGATGTCGCCGACTACTCAAGCGAACATTGAAGTATAAACTGATACCTTAGTCACAAAAATGGTGAATAAACGCAATAAAATAAAAAAAAATATTCAAGACTGAGGCTCAAGAAGTTGAAATTTATGAATTTGAATAGTTATTTGTTTACAAAAAACACCAATTTTGACATTTAACACTGACGTACCTAGTAACTCGTATTTATTGTATAAGCACACAACTTTCGTTTTGTAATAGAGATAGATATTATGGTCTAAAACTTTCATGTGGGGTACATGGAAGTTTATACATACAGGATTTTTTTTTACCAGTGCGCAAATTTTTTGGTGTTTCAGTATCAGTAATAGAACACATTGGCATAATTTTTTCAAAACTTTTTTTTTGTTATCTGACTTTATATCGGTATAGCATGGGCGCAAAATACCTATCTACATACAATGTATCGTAATAAAATCATGAAAGCGAGCGGCGGCGGCCGACGCATGCGGCGATATTGTATTTTCGGGATATGGGGAGGAGAAGATGAAAAAACTGGCCAAGTGCGAGTCGGACTCTTGCACCGAGGGTTCCGTACAAACCTGCAGGTATTCACGGTTTAATCATAAGGTTTATGTTTATGAAATTAAATGTTTTTATTTTTATATTTGAGTTGACTGAATGGAAGGTAAATTTTGGTTTACGATTTATGACGTATTAAAAAAAAAACTACTTACTAGATCTCGTTCAAACCAATTTTCGGTGGAAGTTTACATGGTAATGTACATCATGTATTTTTTTTAGTTTTATCATTCCCTCATTCTAGAAGTTACGGGTGGGGGGGTGACACATTTTACCACTTTGGAAGTGTCTCTCGCGTAAACTATTCAGTTTAGAAAAAAATGATATTAGAAACCTCAATATCATTTTTGAAGACCTATCCATAAATACCCCACACGTATGGGTTTGAGGAAAAATTTTTTTTTGAGTTTCAGTTCTATGTATGGGGAACCCCAAATATTATTGTTTTTTTTTCTATTTTTGCGTAAAAATCTTAATGCGGTTTACATTCATTCATTCATTTCATTTATTCATAAACAATTTACATCGTGTTGAATATTTACACATGCATTTAACATAAAAATAGAAAAAAAATTAAAATACAGAGAACAATGAACTATTAATTATCGTCCCAGTGAAATTCAAATATTCGTAGTGCAATAACAGTTTCGAATATAATGCCAAAAAAAATTTTAAATGTAATGTCAAACAGTTTTCAATATAATGTCAAACAAGTGTAAAATATAATGTCAACCAGTTCCCAGTATAGTGTCAAGTAAATTCAAATAAAATGTCAAAAGTTTCTAAAAATTATATAATGTCAAAAGTTTTCTAAAAATTATATAATGTCTAAAGGCAAGAAGAAATTAAAACTATAGGTAGATCATTAATTCCTGAGTGACATTAGTTCAGAAATATTATACAGACATTTTTCTAATAAAAAGGCTTTTAATTTTGTTTTAAACGAGTGGGTGCTATAAATCAGAATCTTTAGCTCAGAGGGCAATTTATTAAATATCTCTACAGCTTGGTACTTCGAGCAATGCCCTACTATATTAAATTTTGGTGCTATTTTTTGCTTGAAAATTTTTCTTCGCGTGCTCTCTCTAATCTCACGTTCTTCTTGGGATTCAAACTCATGTAGGTACTTTGCAAAATGACTTAAGAGCACCAATATATATAAGCTTGGTACTGTTAATATTCCCAATTTTTTAAAGTAATCTTTGCATGAGACACATTGTGCAATTCCGACTATTGTCCTTATGGCTCGTTTCTGTAAGATGAACGCTCTCTGCCAGTTATAATTGTAACTATTTCCCCAGAGCACGATGCTATACCTTATCCTAGACTCGACGAGCGCGTAATATACCGCCTTTAACTGATCTATGTTTAAAACGTCCCTAAGGCTCCTGAGGGCATAACATGCTGACGATATGGATGATTCAATAGCGGCAAGCTCCGGTTTCCAATTTAAAAGCGAATCTACATTAATTCCTAAGAATTTAACCTTATCCACTAATTCAATTCTGTCACCATTTATTTGTATTTCTAAGCTGTCATTATGTCGAGTCGTAGTCTTAAATAATAAGAGGTTAGTTTTACCTGTATTTAGCAATAAGTTATTGGCTGTAAACCATTCGCAATTTTTTTCTATAATTATATTTGTATTTAATGTCAATGTTTCTATGTCTTTTGCTCCAATTATTATGTTTGTGTCATCAGCGAAAACAACAAGTTTCTCGTTCGGCTGAGTTTTGTTCATGAAGTTGAGTAAATCATTTGTAAAAATAATATATAGTATAGGTCCTAGAATTGAGCCTTGAGGCACACCACGTTTTACATATGTCATTTTTGACTTGTATATCACTTCGTGATTATTTTCGTCTTTACTTTTAATTTCTACATACATTTGTCTATTTTGTAAGTACGATGCCATAAGTTGTAATGTTTTGCCTCTTATACCGTAATGTTCGAGTTTAGTAAGTAGTAGTTCATAATCTATGGTGTCAAAAGCAGAACTGAGGTCAACAAATAGTCCAGCTACTTTCATTTTTTCATTTAATTTACTAACTATGTCATTTATTAAAGTATTCATAGCATCCGAGGTACCAACGCCTTTCTGATATCCAAATTGTCTCAAATTGATAATTTTGTTAATACTTAAATGTACCATCAGTCTAGTTTTAATTATTTTTTCAAAGAGTTTTGATAAGGTGGGTAGCAAAGATATGGGGCGATAATTCTTCGGATCGGTCTTAATGCCCTTTTTTAACCGACTTCAAAAAGGAGGAGGTTATCAATTCGGATGTTTATATGTTTTTTTTTTTTTTTTTTTTATGTATGTTCGGCCATAACTCCGTCATATATAGACGGATTTGCAAAATTCTTTTTTTGTTCGAAAGGGGTTTATTCCGAAATGGTCCCATATAATTTTCATATAGATCTGATGATGAGTTCGGGAGACAGACACCGGAACTCTTTAAAAAATGATAGGAAATCAACCGCGATTTCTGCTATCGCATAAATATGCATTGTTTGTTTGGAATTAGTGCAGGGTGAATACCACAACTAAAAATTTAAAAATAAAAACTTTTTTGCAAAAAAAAACAACCGACTTCCTTAAAAACACTACAAAGTGAAAAATAACTTTAATTTCGGAAGTCGGTGGCAAAAAAAACATAAATACAGATCCTAAGACACCGACTACCGAAATTAAAGTTATTTTTCACTTTGTAGTGTTTTTAAGGAAGTCGGTTGTTTTTTTTTGCAAAAAAGTTTTTTGTGTATTGGAATCACCTTGGCCAGTTTCAGTTGGTCAGGAAAGATTGACTCTTCGATGCATTTATTGAAAAAATCAGAAAGAGGAGAAGCTAATATCTCTATATTTTCCTTTATAATCGATGTCGGTACGTCGTCGAAGCCGCAAGAATGTTTATTAGCCATTTGGCCAACTAATTTTGCAATTTCGTTTGCTGTAGTTGGCTTGAAAGATATATCACTTTTGACTCTTTCCGTCGTATCTATCAGAAAAGACATCGCTCTATCCTTATCTTTGTTCGCTATTGATGATTTGAATACGAAACTGTCAGAAAATACATTAGCAATATCCTGAGGATCAGTGACTACTTTATTGTCTACATTTAAGATAAGATTTGTAAATGGCTTTTTTTTCTTCTTTTTAGTGTGTTCGTTTACTATTTTCCAAGTTCCTTTCACAATATTTTTTACGCTGTTTAAATAACGTGATATAGCTTGCTTTTTGGCTTGCTTGATAACCCTTCTATGAATTCGAACGTACTTGACTTTATAATTTTTTATACTTGGGTCAGGACCAAATTTTTGACGGATACAGACATGCTGTGGTGTCCGACACATAAGTGACAAAATATTGCGTACAATACATGCCTTAAAATAATTTTGGAAATTAGCTAATAATATTTTAATATGTTATTAACAGTCTCATTCATCAAATAACTATACTAGAAGCTTAATTTCTTCAAAATAAAATACATTACCAAGCTCGGTGTCTTTTTACGTTATGTAAAATACGCATGTCCTTGCTTGACTACTTAAGAATATTTTGCCGCTGTTTTTTTTTCACCGTAAGCTAGCATTTATAGTTTATTATTATTAAAGCCTTATAAACACCAGTAACCGTTTTTATAAATAATACCGCAATAACCATTGTTCTTTAATTTTTACAAGTAATTTTACATACATCCTTAAATTGTTTCCGTTGTAATACTCCTGTTGTGCGACACCATAATTTCGAAACCAATAAACGTATGTGGAATTTTCTTGATTATTTAGTACAGCAACATTGGATTCAAGCTGGCAACAAAATTTCGGATACAAACCGCCATATTTTTTTACTGTCATTTGAGATTGTGTTTGTGTCGTCAGCGCGTGTCGTTAAGATTTCCTGACTTTAGGTGAATAAAATTTTGATATTCTTAAGATTTTCTAGAAATTGATATATATTTATAAATCCCCTTTAACTTTATTGTTAAAAGGGATGCAGAAGTGTTCGATTTATGGTTTTATTTGTGAATTGTTGCATCTTTGAGGTTAAGGTCGTGAATAAATTTCATTCCGTTGTGCGATTTGTGACACGAAATTGTGCAACGTGTCACAAGGGAAATGTATAAAGCTGTGTTTACAATCATTCTAATCTCATAAGCTACCTATGTATTAGATGATTCTTAAAATATTTAGATTATTGTTTAAATATTTATAAAATAGTTTTAACTTTCTATGGAATGCTTAATGATTTTGACGAAGTTTATTTTGTTTACCTATAATTTTATTTTATCAATTTGATTTATTTTTAAATTTATATCTCAGGCAGTGGCAATTTTTTTAATTTTCAGATCTACAGGCTGGGCGAAAAATCGTTCATCAAACGAAACATGATAGTTAGGATAATTTGCAGTAATAATAATAAAAAAAATGTTTCTTCAGTAGTATCAGTAGGCTATAAAGTAAAAAAAAATGTCTTTTTTTTAATTTTTACTGCAAATACCCCAATTGTTTCGCTTGATTCGATTTTTGGCCCACCCGTACAATTTTTTTTTTTTGTTTTCTAGGTTAAGTATTATTAATTAAAGCAATATTATGTAAACCAATGACTGATTAGCTTAAGTATTAGTAAAGATTTTGATATGTTAGAAATTTATGTTTCGTGATATTATTAATGTGAGAAAAACAAATGATAAAAACAATGTTTTTTTTAGTTAACTGGGTTATTGGTAAAACACTAACAACCTTACAGGGCTGCATTACTAACATCATAAACAACAATTTTTGTTTTATAAAATTTTAAAAATTCAACATAAAAAATCAGCTGATCCAGAATGTTATAGATCAGCTGTTTTTTGTTGTTATTGAATTTTTTAAAGTCAAAGAATAAAAGATGTTGCTTATGATGTTAGTAATACAGACCTGCAAGGTTGTTGGTGTTTTACCAAACTGTTTTGGATTCTATTTGAAAGTTTTGGTTCTCTATTATTATTTTTTGGATTGTACTACTTATTAAATATTTCTTGAAATATATTGTTTTTTTTTATTCATTCCACTTACCTACCTAAAATCTTACGACTATTTACACACACCCTAATAATTATATTGTGCTACATTTATTTTCCAGTGTGACACATTCCGTTGTGATTTCCGTTGTGCGATTACGTCAAAAATTTGGTCCTGACCCACTTACGTTATTTAATGTTCCAGAGCACAGGACTCTTTTCATTGCACTTGATACTTTAATACCTTTAGTAATCCACTTTATTGTATTTTTATTTTTGAACTTGATTCTAATTGATTTTTTGGGGTAACAGTCTTGGAACATTTTATTGAAATTGCGTAGAAACTGATTTATTCCCATATTTGTCCAAGTTTTGTTAGTAATACTTCTTTTGAATACGGAATTATTCTTCTCATTAAAAGATCTTTTAATAACTGTCATGTATTCGAAGCTTCTTGATTTATTGTTGATTTCATCAAGAGCAACATAACAAAAAAGTCCACCATGACCATCAGCTAAGCCATTATGATCCACAAAACATCGCTCAATGTACTCACTATCAAGATTAGTGAGTATGTTATCTAAACACGACTGAGAGTTATTTCTGATAAAGGTCGGAATTTTCACTAGGTATCTAAAGTTAAAACATGTCAATGTGCTTAAAAACTCAGAAGATTTTTTGTTTCCAGCAAGTACGTCGACATTGAAGTCTCCACATATAATACAGTTTTTGTCAATAAAGTGTTCCAACAATTTTTCTAAGCTAGACATGAAACTTTCGAAGTTTTTATCATAGGGACTTCGGTAACAACAACAAATGTATAACCCTGTTGCAACATCTTTTACACCGCATATCTCAAAACTTTCGGCTCTGTAATATTTACTGACTGACTCAATGTTTTCGCATTCTTTCGATTTGTGTGCCAAAATGAGACTACCTCCCCTTTTTTTGTTTGTCCTTGTGTTACATGCGATTAGATTATAATTTGACATATTAAAAACTTCGGCAGATTTGTTATTCAAGAAATGTTCCGATATACACAAATAGTCCACGAGATTACCTGATGTTTCAATATATAATTCGAGTTCTGTTTTTTTATTGCTTATTCCACACACATTTTGATGAAAAATCTTTAAGCAACTAGTACCCAATAATAGAGTGCCATTTTTTAAGTCATCTGGCATTACCTTTTTATTCACGAAAAAATTCGCGATCATTTATAATTTCAGGTGAAACATTTGTTTGTGAGGACGAATAATTTACAAACACTCTACTTGGAGATGTTTGTCTCGTTTTGGTTACCAAAATAGGAGAAGTTTGTGTAGCAACATTTTTAACAATCCGTTTTGCCCTCTGAGTCATAAGCACCCCATGTACATAACTTTGATAGTTTATCTTATATTGTAATCGCAATATATCCCTATAAATTAATTTGCATGCAGTTTGCTTGTTCAGTAAAAGCCTTTTGTTATAGTTTAAATTATCATTATCATCAAGTGTAATAAAATTAGAATTTTTACAATTATTGCATACAAACTTTAAGGTACGATTTACATTTGATACATTTAAATATCTATTATTATAAATCTTACTGACGAGGACGTTTGTGTTTTGTATATTTTGCAAAGTGTGATGCAGAGAACTTAATATATTTAATGGATTTTTGTCGCTAATACCTCCAATTATTAAAACAAAGTCAGACTTTGTGAAGTCCTTACACATAGTTGCACATGTACTTAATATGTAACTAAGAGGTGCATTTGGTTTGATCACCGACGTTACACTAAAACTATTTCCCACCAAGTTTTGAAGTATATCTCTAATTTCATATCCGGTCTGATCAGCGAAGATTGCGATTTTATGCTTTGGTGCCGGTTCTTGCACTAATTGCTTACAGGATCTGTTTTCTGTCAGTTTGTCTACGTTTTCATTAGCGCCCATGATTTGTTTTGGTGTTGACAGTAACATGTTCTTGCTTGTTTCCTGTATTTCAGTGTCTTTCAATGTTTGTATACCTTTATTTTCTTTTTCCTCCACGTTGAATGGTGATGAGTTTTGTTTATAACTAACTTGTAGTTCCTTGTAACTATTTGTAGGTGACAAGTTCGCTGCCCCTGTGACTGAAGAATTATCTAAATTGTTTTTTATTGGTGACTCATGAATGTGTACTTCCGACTTAGTATCATTTCGGTTCATTGACGCTATAGCATGCATAGTAAAATCTCTGGAAGAGGTTCTGGGTAATCCTGTTTTCATAGTTATTGTCCTGAGTCGATGTTGATATTGTGGTGAGTAGAACCTCATAGGTGTGGCCGCTGTATCTGCGTAAGTATAATTTTGTAGTCCCAGTGATTTAAAAATCTTTATTTTGCTTTCATACTGCATGCATTTGTCCTTTAGTGAAATATTTTCTAAGTTTAAATTATCTATTTCTGAGTTGGCAGACTGTAGTTCCAATTTAAGTTTGTTAATTTCTTCATTCTTTGCGATGCTATCCATATTTCCCGAGTTATTATTGTTGGGTAAACTTTGATACGAAATGTCCATGTCAAATTCAAAGTCGCTTACGTTTAAATTTTGTCGCATTTGTGTTCTTTGTGTGACGTATATATTATCATCCTCCATGATTAAATTTTAAATATTACAAAAATTGAATCTTATATTTAGTATCGAACCTGCGACTGATAGCTTCCCAGTCCGGACGGATCTCAATGTGCCAACTGTGTTGTTATGTTACACGATGAAATTATACTATACGTTCTACATGCAGACAACTGACATCTGTTGTTCAGTTTTATCAACTGCCGGTTTCTGTGTTCTTGATACTAGATGTCGCTTTTTACTGTTACGTTTAGCACTGGATTTTTTGAATGAATTATTTTTTCGTAACGGTTCGTAAAATGTATTTATAAGGGAAAAACTCACGATTTCCGCAGTATAACCAGGCTTGTTTGGTCGCAGCACGTATTTATTCGAGTATTTTAGTAATACACGGCACACTCATTGTTCATTATTTTGTAAAAATTGTGTCACTGAGAAATGTAAACACTGGGGTCAGTTTATGCAAATAACTTGCAACTTCCACTAAAATTTCACTGGATAACACTGTCACTGGATGTTTATAGTATAACCTTTTGGTCAAACAGAATAGATGATCCAAAAAACTAATTCCACTTTTTTTAAACAATTAAATACTACAGAGCAGGTGCAACTCGTGACGGCAGCGCCATCTCAATTGACACAGGATACATCTACTTACCAAGTTTCAACAGCATAGCTCTTATAGTTTCGGAATAAACTGGCTGTGACATACTCGGACAGACAGACAGACAGACATGACGAATCTATCTATCCGGGTTCTGTTTTTTGCCATTTGGCAACGGAACCCTAAAAATGGAAATTGTATACATCCAAAAAAATTACGTCTTTTGGAAAAATAAAATGGTGCCAAAACTTGTCAACTTTTATCACACACACATTCTTCTAGAGTTGGTAGATTCCCGCCGAAACCGTGGTATGCCTTTGAGAGGCTCTGACAAAGAATTTAGAACCGATAGTGGACCCGTTATAGAGCCCCGCTAGCATTATGAATGATTTTATTATATTACTAGCTTTTGCCCGCGGCTTCGCCCGCGTGGTTGTCGGAAATGAATGCAAGAGGACGTACTACCGCGATAAGAATGTGTTATTCCAGGTTATATAGGTAATATAGACTCTGTGTGCTATTTTCGATCCAGATCCATTCAGCCATTTTTGCGTGATTGAGAAACAAACACCCAATCATACATATTTTCACATTTATAATATTATTAGTAGTAGGATTATAACTCATATTACTTAGGATTCATAGTTTATGAGAACATCATGTGTGTTGGTGTTTTTAAAATAAAAGTAATAGTATTCAGAGTAAGAAGACTGTGACATAGGGCTTGGTTTAGTTGAATATAAGTCTTCCTGGTTTTTCTTAACGCTCCTATTTTACCTATACAGACACTCAATCATTTACCAGACACCGAACATAATTATAGGAATAGTACTTTTGCCAGTGGCTTGGCCCGTATAGCTGTCGGAAAATATCACCCGGGAACCTACTACCGGGATAAAGTAGGTATCCTATCTGTTACGTATCCATTATATAATACCTATATCTTTGTGCCAAATTCGATCTAAATCCGTTTGGCCGTCTTTGCATCATTGAGAAACAAACATCCAAAAATCTAAACATCTAAGCCATTTCGCGGTCTCTTACTTGGAATAATACTATTAGGTTTATTTTGAGTATAATGAACACACATGATATTCGCAATTACTATGAAGCCAAAGTAATATGAATTACAATCCTACTTATCCTGTACTACCCGGCCCCTGCCAACGCGCTCTGCGCCCACTTTTTAAATCTCTAATATCTTCTAAGATATTCATTTAAATTACATGCTGTAAAGGGCCATATTGATCTATATTGAATGCACAATGTATTTAAGGTACTTAATTGGATAAGGATTAATGCTGTATTGCTTAAAATCGCTTCGTAAATAAGCCCTTATTTCTCGTAAAAAGTAAAAGATAAAAAATGGTTATTGATAAATTTTTAATTATTATATATATTAAAAAATGGGTTATCCCTAAGAGATAGACATATACCATTGAGGACATTTTTGTAGGCCTTTTTAAGGTGTACAATACTGTAGTACATTATTTTGATCTATTTCGTAGGATTCAGCCAGGGTTTTTCGAATTTTGAGACGTATGTCAGCGTAGTTTTCGAAGATAGTTATTTTTTTTCTAAAATAAAAGAATCTTTCTAAAATAAAAATAGCCTAAGTTACTCCTTGTTACATCAGCTATCTGCCAGTGAAAGTCCCGTCAAAATCGGTCCAGCCATTTCAGAGATTAGCGGGAACGAACAGACAGACAGACAGACAGACAGACAGACAGACAAAAATTGTAAAAAATGTTGTTTTGGTATATGTATCGTGTATACATCCTTATACACTTAGTAAAAAGTGGTTATCTTAATATTAAAAACAGACATTCCAATTTTATTTATTTGTATAGATGTATAGATATACTAGCTTTTGCCAGCGGCTTCGCCCGCGTGGAGGTCGGAAATTATCCCGCGGGAACATATATATACATAAAAAGTACCCTATGTGTTATTCCAGGTTATAAACTATCTGTGTGCCAAATTTCATCTAAATCAGGTCAGTAGTTTTTGCGTGAAAAAGGAACAAACATTTGTGTTTATAATATTAGGAGGATAAAAGTTGTTATAATTAGTTGTTTTTGTTTCTACAGGCCAATTTTTTATTAATACCCAAATTTTCATAGGTTGTTCTACCCAGGAATGAAATCTGCTGATTCATACATTTTGGTCGAGTATGTATTGAACCTTTGTTAAAAACAGCAGATTTTTTCCGTGATTTCAAAGTTGGTCCCATAATAAAAGTTGTTCATATTCATGGATAGAGCACCCTATGAAAATTTGGGTAGTGATAAAAAAATATCCTGTGTAAAGAACCGATTTTTGGAAAAACCAGTTAGGATTCATCTTTAATACGAGTACCCATTCAAACAGTCGACGCCAGTCCAAAGGCCATGACCATAGGATTTAATTAAGTATGTGGAAGCGCGATGGTGGGCCCTGCGCAAGCGTGGGTCGAACTGTCCGCCGTACGCGGAGTTGATTAATACAAATATTCAATCACTCACCTGGTTTAGGAAACTCTGGTCTCGGTTCTAAGCCTACCTGGATTTATGTATGTAAATGAGTGTATATTGTATTGTGAAGTGAAGTAAGTATTTCAGGATTCAGGCCGCTTCAATACGCTCTAGATTTTCAAGCACGCGGTTTTCATAGGTCACTATCACCTCAAACTATTTCAATCAAATTCCAAAATAAAACCCGTTCAATATCGTCAAAAGGGGTTGCTTACACACAAAACAATCGGATCACAACAAAATGTCCGCAAAACTATAGATTCAACAAGATTAATAATTACAATATTCGCAAGCCAAAATAACCAACCAACCAACCATTTTTCAAGACCAAAAACAAGTGTCAAAATCAAAACTGACAAGTGACAGTTGTCACTCCGTTACTCGTCATGATGCGCAGGCGCACAGAGTAAACAAAAAACTGTCGTACGGTCGGTTGTCTGTGGTCACGGGACGAAACATCTACCCCCGGACGGGCCTTACCGTCCGCTAATCAATTGGCAATCTTGACAAGGTTGCGACCGCTCTCTTCACGACCGATCCGTCCACCAAAACCTCTGCAAAACGAGGAACCCCGTCGGCGTCGGTGCCAGCCACCAAATTGAGAATGCGCCCCCGGCGCCAATACAAAGGCTTAAGGTTGGCATCCTTAATCAGGATGAGGTCTCCAATTTTAGGCGGATGCGTTTTATCAGTCCACTTGACGCGCTGCTGGAGGATGTGCAAATACTCCAAGCTCCAACGCTTCCAAAAACTCTGAGCGAGCTGCTGCACCAACTGAAACCGCGAAAGCCGATTTTGGCTCACATCGACAAAGGGGTACTCCGGCAGGGCGACAAGTGGCTGTCCAATCAAAAAATGGCCCGGGGTTCGGGCCTCCAAGTCGTTCGGGTCCGAAGACAGCGGGCACAATGGACGCGAGTTCAATACAGCTTCAATGCGGCAAAATACCGTAGCTTACTCCTCAAAGGTGAGAACGGTGTCTCCCAACAATCTGCGGCAGTGTCCCTTTGCCGCTTTCATCGCGGCCTCAAAAATACCCCCCCAATGGGGGCAGGCTGGCGGGTCAAACTACCAAGTGACCCCTCGGCGAGCTAATTTGTTACCAATGTCAGCCTGGTTCTCAGCAAGGAAGGCGTATACCTCTTTCAAATAGTTACTTGTACCCTTGTAGTTAGTACCGCAATCAGACCTGATCAAAGTAGGTAACCCACGGCGAGACACAAATCTATCCAAGGACGCCACAAAGGCCTCCGTCGAGAGAGAGGTTACCAACTCCAAGTGCACTGCCTTAGTTGACAGGCAGGCAAACACATACTTAAGCCTTAACAATTTTACTATTGCGAAGAGTAGACGTCTTCACTGAAAAGGGACCAGCAAAGTCTGTTCCGACGCCTGCAAAGGGTCTCGCCTCATTGACACGATCAGCCGGCAAGTCTCCCATCATTGGCTGCATAGTAGAGGCCTTAGTCCGGTAGCACGGCAAACAACAGAAGACGATGCTACGAATAGTACGACGGGCCGACAATATCCAAAACTCTCGCTGCAGAATGGCCAACAGCGCATTGTAACCGGCATGCGAGTTCTTAATGTGACGATCAGTCACCAACAATTT
The DNA here is from genome assembly GCA_947507805.1 of Aporophyla nigra. Lineage (NCBI taxonomy): Eukaryota > Metazoa > Arthropoda > Insecta > Lepidoptera > Noctuidae > Aporophyla > Aporophyla nigra. The sequence continues at coordinate 161,815 of OX382291.1, read as the reverse complement.
AACCAAATGGCCCTCCTTAGGCAACAAAAGGGGGTGACAGGCCCCATAAGGAAGGCTAGAGTGCCTCAACCATCCCCCAACACGCAAAAGACCCGTATCGTCCAAAAAGGGGTTCAACTTACTAACAGCTCCCGACAATTTAGCCTTACCAGACTTCAAAGTTTCAATCTCCTTCTCAAAGTGTGCAGCCTGCACGGAGCGGACCCAAAGGAGGAGTGATTCCTGTCGCTCTTGAGGAGAGAGAACCGGTGACAGACGTTTGTTCCCGGGATTCCTAGAATTATGACCAAAACGCCTGATCCACGAGGTAACGTTCAACAATTTGTCGAGGGAGCTGTATCGATTCAACAAAAAATCAGGGTCAAACGGAGAGTCCTTAGTTCCAACAGCGAGCACCTTGAGCCCGGGCAAAGGACCCTACATCAAGACTGGCGTTCGAGGCCAATCATCCTCGGGGTGAGTCAGCCAGTCTGGTCCCCACCATAGAGGGTGAGCAATCAGGCGGGGTGCCATGCACCCACGTGAGGCCACGTCGCCTGGGTTCAGATCTCCAGGCACGTACCTCCAAGTCAAAGGCGTTTCAGAATTTTTAATCTGGCACACTCGGTTCGCATTCTTTCTACTAGTACTACTAATATTATAAATGTGAAAAAATGTATGATTGGGTGTTTGTTTCTCAATCACGTAAAAATGGCTGAACGGATCTGGATCGAAAATAGCACACAGAGTCTATATTACCTATATAACCTGGAATAACACATTCTTATCGCGGTAGTACGTCCTCTTGCATTAATTTCCGACATCCACGCGGGCGAAGCCGCGGGCAAAAGCTAGTACATCATATAATTGAAACATTTAGTGTGACCATATCCAGCTTCCGTTGCGATTCTATGAGGTACTGCCGTAAGCAAAAAAAAATATATATATAATATATCGATTTTTTTTTTGTTTTGTTTACAGTTACTAATTGAACAAGTGTATAAAACAATAATTATAATTTTTAAAATCTATACATTGTTATAAAAAATAGTAGGTATAATATTATTATTATTTTTATTGCCTGTTGGTCTAGTGGTTAGTGACCCTGACTGCTACGCCGGGGGTCGTGGGTTCGATTCCCACCCAGGACAAATGTTTGTGTGATGAGCACGATCATTTGTTCTGTGTCTGGGTGTAATTTATCTATAATATGTATGTATTTAGAAATATATAAGTATGTTTATCAGTTGTCTAGTACCCATAACACAAGCTCTGCTTAGCTTGGGACTAGATGGCGTTGTGTGATAGTTGTGGAATATTATTATTATTATTATTAACTAAAAATATAACTTCTAATTAAGCACCCAGTGTTCTTCCTCCTCTCTCCTACTTGATCTTGCTGTGCCCGACAGGGTCCATAATTGTGACTTAAATAATGATTTCCCTTCCAACTATGCTTTAACATTATGGTACGCAATAAAGAATTCAGAATTGAGCTGCCTCTAAAAGCGGCTGTTCCCCGAGGCTGGGTCGAGAGTTGTTGTGAGCATTGCCTTCTCCCGCATTCCCGTCTACTCGTAACCCAACTTAGTTTATAGGTAGTCCGGTTTTTGATATTTTACCACACCGAACAGAAGGCAAGCCAAATGTAGTTTGCGTCTGGACTTCATTTTCAGTGAAAAGTGGTTGTTAAGGAAAGGTGTTACATGACATCTGCGAGGGATATTGGAACAAAACCGAGCACAAGCGTTTTGTACCCTTTGGATGAGGCGGTCTGTACGAGCTAATAGGTGCGGGCCGTAAACCGTGTCAGCGTAGTTCAGCCTGGACAAAACCAGGGTTTCCACTAGCTGTTCCCGTAGTTTTTCGGATAACTAAGGCCTCACATTGCAAAACCACAACGCAATAATTTCATAAATTTGTGCCATTATCCTTGCCAGCGCATATTGTCAAAACGTATTATGAACATATAATAATAATAATAATCGTTTATTTATAAAAATGGGCACATTTACAATATTACTTAAAAATTAAAATAGAGCACAGTTGCTCATTTGCCTGAACTAGGTTGAACCTGTGTTTCAGGCTAGTAAGTGCATTAATAATTAATATAATAAATTAACAAGGAGTAAAAGGTAAAAACTAAATTATAATTAGGAAAATAAAAGTGAAATAGCATTATATGTTAGTCGTTCTATTTGCAGACAACAAGTAGATCTTCTGTCTGTGTATAATCGATGGTTAGTAAATATTTAAGTATAATTTGTTTACAGCTAAAGTAATTTAGTTTAAAGATACTTAGTTTTCTATTTAACCTATTGTACAGATATGGGCCTAAGAATGTAAAAAACCTTTCTATAAAAACATGTTTTGAGGTTGCATTTGATGGGCATACTATATCATTCCGTCTTTTGTTAGTATTATCAGCAGTGTAGGTAAGCATGGTGTGCTGTTTTAGTACTAAGTGCATTATGAAAAGTTGGCGAACAGTCAGCACGTTGCAGGATTTGTATAGCAGATCTGTAGGAAAGAAAAAGGGATGGAAGTTTGCTACCTTTAAAATTGCTCTCTGAGCTCTTTCAAGAGGAATTAGATTCGTTTTTGGTGCGCCACCCCATGATGTGATGCAGTATTGAATTATTGATTGACAGAGGGCCAAATAAAGTTGTGTGATTAATTTCGAATCGGCGACTGTACGTAATTTTTTTTTAAACATATATTAATTTGCGCACCCTTTTAACGAGACTTTCAATATGTTTTTTGAAGGACAGAGTGTCGTCTATTATTACGCCGAGGTATTTTATGTTGTTTGTTTTGAGGATAACAGGACAATTACACATGTTGACTGAGCGGTTACCACATTGATGGGCATATAAGTGTGGGTTAGTAAAGTTAAGTTGGGGCTTGCGCATGGAGAAGTGAATAAATTTTGTTTTGTCAGCATTTAATGTTAGTAAATTTGTTTGAAGCCAATTTGTCACAGTACTAAAACCTAATTGTGCGATTTCGAAGAGTTCGGTACTGGTTTTAGCGCTAAAAATTAACGCCGTGTCGTCAGCATATGAGATAATTTTGCCGGTTTTAATATTAAGGTTACACAGGTCGTTAATATAAATCAGGAAGAGCGTTGAGGCCAGAATACTTCCCTGAGGAACACCGAAACCCGTACATTTCTGCTCATCGCTCAAGGTTGTATCTATTCTGACGCATTGGTATCGGTCATGTAAGTAGTCAGCGAGTAGTTTTAGTGGCGTTCCCCTTATTCCTATAGTATGTAATTTATCCAGAAGAACAGAAACAGACACTGTGTCAAAGGCCTTGGCTAAATCCAGGAAGACACCCAGGGTCTGGTTCCCTTTGTCAAGTTCTTTTGAAATGTAATCGGTCAAACTATGTACCGCATCGGCTGTAGATAATTTAGCTCTAAAACCAAATTGCGAAGGGGATAAGAAGTTATTGTGTTCGAGATAGTTCACAAGTCTATTGTTTATAATTTTCTCTAATATTTTTGATATTGAGGGGAGTAACGATATTGGCCTATAATTATTAACTAAGTCCATTTCCAGATTTAAACACAGGGATTACAACTGCCTTCTTTAGGCATCTAGGGAAAATTCCATTGGAAAGACAGATTCGAAAAATGTGCGTTAAGGGAGGTGCCAAAATCTGCTTATAGAGTTTAAGGATCTTATTGCTTATGTTATCCCATCCAACAGCACAATCATTTTTTAGACCAGAAATAATTCGGGTTATTTCGTCTTCGTCGGTGTCGAACATAGCAAAAGATTTCAAGTTACACATTTTGCTTGATTGTTGGATACGTTGGTCGCAACAATGTTTCGGAATCTGTTCGGCAAGAGTTTTCCCAACATTGACAAAAAAGTTATTGACATTGTTAGCTGACAGGAGTGGCGAAGGATTAATAAGCAGTAAACTTGAATTTGATTCACGCGGTTTAGACATATTGGTCACGTTTTTAATATGTTTCCAAAGTTGCTTGCTGTTGTTACCTGCTCTGCTTAATTCGTTTTTATCGTCATTATTTTTTAAATTCTTTAGCAGATTGTTGCAGAAATTCCTGTATCTTTTATAGGTGTTATGAATGATTAAATTATCAGGGAATCTTTTTGTTCTCTGATGGAGTTTATCTCTGTGTCTTATACATCGAATTAGTCCAGGAGTAATCCATGGTTTAATATTATAACTTTTCTTATCCACTATAGAAACAGTGGTGTTACGTAATATTGCTTGTTGGACATGTTTTATTAAGTACGATAAAGCCAAATTAGCATCAGCGGTATTGTAAACAAAACATAAATCGAGGTTGCATAAGTCATATTCAAGTTTATTTGTGTTTAATTTGCTTTTAGTCACGGGACGATTTACCTTAGGCAGAGCGTTAAATTTACGGAAAGTAGGACAGCGTGATGGTCAGTAATTGTTGCGTTAGTAACAAGCGTAATATATGATAAGCTGGTTTTGATCATCATATGATCGAGACAGGAACCGCTTTGATGAGTAGGCAATGTGTGAGCGGGGAGAAAGCCGTGGTATGAGCAGATATTAAGGTAATTTTGGGTCCCTGCATCGCAGTTTTCGGAAGCAATATTTATATTTAAATCCCCTGTGAAGATAACATTCTTAAAGGAGCTTAACGCTAGAAATATCTGGTTTAAGGAATTATGAAAGAAATCCAAATTTCTCGTGGAGGGTGACCTATACATGGCGATTATTGCTGTAGTCACACCAATTTTAATAAGTAAACAATTACTCATACAGTCTTGTAGAGTAGGTTCCTCGATTGTTGCCTTTAAACATTCTTTAGCAAAAACGACCACACCACCATTTTGATTGTTGTTTATTGTGGTATACAATAAGTTATACCCAGGTATTACTGGGAGATTATCTAAGCGGCCAGCTAGCCAACACTCAGTTAGTACAATTACATCACAATCAAAATTAAGTCTATGCAGGAAAATTTTAAAGCTATCTATGTTCTTAAAAATACTACGAATGTTTTGGGTTAGTATAGTTAGTGACTTTTCATGATCGGAAAGATATTGTCTGCAATCCTCAACGTCACATGTTTTTGACACAGTTAAAAATGAGTTAACTATATCGGTAAATAAGTTAGGATCCATACTGAAACTAAAGAAAAAAACAATAAAAATTAGGCCTATAATATAAACAAGATGTGGCGCTCTTAGGCGCCTACATAATCTATTGAGTTTATGTACCTGTTTTCGGCAGCTTTTTTGGCCGGACAATCTGCGTCTCCCGTCTTATGGTTGGCTTGTTTTTTAAAGCGCAAACACGTAGCACATTTAGGCGTTTCGGATTTTTTTTGCGCAGTCCTGTATTGCGTGTCCGTCTTCTCCGCAATGTCCACATGTAGGAATAGCAATTTTACAGGTTTTGGCTGCATGACCGTACTGCTGGCACTTGTAACATCTCGTTACTATTGTGAAGTCTCGTACCGGGCAGGACGTCCAATTTATGAAAACTCGGTCTTGTGTAATGAGGGCCTTGCGTACGACGGCTGGAACTTCTAGAATATAGTTACAGTTCTCAGCATCTTTCCTGCCTGATTTGTGGCTTAGTTTTATTGAGGCCAAAAATGTATCTTAGGATAAAGTGGGCAGTTTGTCGGTCAAGTTTTGTTCATAAATACATTTATAAACCTCATTTTCAGCCATCGATGATGAAACTCCTATAACTATTATGCGAGGTTTACGCTTTTTAGGTTCGTCGACGGTAAGCCCTGACGAAGCAAGTTGGACTGTTTGTTTGAGCCTATCTAGGTCATCTTTAGTCTCCGTGCTTATTATAAGGCCTCCTTTTCCAATTTTGCGTACGCCTCGTACTTTCAGCTTCATTTCTCCAGGGCATATGATTTGTTGGACCATGTTCTTGGTTTCGTCACTGGTCTTTGAGTTGTCACTGGGGTAAATGGCCATGGAGCTAAAAGTATTAGGACGAACAAAGGTGTTGGACCCCTTCTTGACCATATCTGCAAATGACGATGAAGTTGCTTCCCGCTTCGTACAGGACTCCTGAATCGTCCGGTTCATCTCTATTAGACAATCTGATAGGTCTCGAGCTTCGGTCATGGTTTTAATGGTGGCATGTGTTTGGATTGCTTTTTGTTTTAGTGACTGGTATTGCACAGCCATTTGTGAAGTTCCATGTCCAACTTTCCGGCAAAGATTGCTTATTTTCAGCTTCTGATCAGCGTTTAGCTTTCCCTCAGAAGCTATAGCAACTACCTCATTTAGGCACTGCTCAATAGACGTCATCCTGTTCTGAATCTCCGGAGTGGATACAACTTCAACTGCGTCATCTTGGTCTTGTCTTGGTTGTTGGGGCGGTGTCCTTGCCGGTATTGGTACCGGGGTCGGAGTCGGTGGCGGACTACGTCGTATCATGGCGCTGCGAGTAAAGGGGCTGCCGTCCATATACCAATTTATAGGATTATAATATCGTCAGTTCATTATTGTAACTTATTACTGTAATATTTATTGAATAACACGCTATAACACACTAAACTGGGTCACTGTTTACGTAAGCGTTAATTTATTTTACTGATATTGTGCATTTATGAGCACGTCTGTATACGTTGAATGCAAAACAATCAATGATATGGGAGGCGTTGATCGATCTGATCAGAACGTAGGCCTATACCGGACTTGCATCAGAGGCACGAAATGGTGCTTTCCTTTATTCTGCCATAGTATTGTAATGTTATGGCATTACATCATTCATGGCAATTGTAGGTATTGTAATAATCGTGGAGATCACGATCACCTCATTTTCTAAAATGACCTTTGAAACAGACCTACGAAAAGGTCAGTTTCAAGAGCCGTTATAGAAACTTCCAAACGGTGTGAAAAATGTGGGCCTTGTCAGGTATGTACCAATAAGCCATCTTAAAGATATTTAAAATGTAAATTATGTAAAAAAGAAGCCCACACGGCCAAAGATTAGTAGAATTTGCACTGGAAAACGACTACTACTTCATAAACAGTATGTTCCCATGCAAGCCACACAAAAAATGGACATGGCAATCTCCAAATAGTAAACTTTTTAACGAAATTGACTATATATTAACAAACGAACCAACGTTTATAAAGAATTTTAATATAATAAAAAACCTAAACTTCAATACAGACCACAGGATGATAAGATGTGAGTTATATTTAGCCTCAAAACCAAAAAGAAGAAAAATAAAATCTGCTGACTACACCAGAGACCTACCAGCTATCTCAGAAAACGTCGCTAGCTACTGGGAAAATAAATTCATGCAAGCTATTAGTACAAGTGCAGTAGTTCAAAGCCAGTACGACGAGTTACAAATAGTATTTCAAGAGTTTCTGAAACAGTTACCCCGGAGGAAAAAAGATACAAATAATATAAACAAAGAAACAAAAAACCTTTTGGAACAGAGAAGGAATCTAAACACGGAAAAGAGAACAAAAGAAATAAGATGTAAAATAACAAAAATAAGCAAACAAATAAATAGAAATATTACACAACAAAAAAGAACAATACGACAAAAAACCTTTGAAAAATTCATAGGTAAACTGGGAGCCCTACCGTAAAGCGTACAAGAAGCTGAGCGACAAGTCAGAGTGGACAGAGAAACTTAAAAACAAACAGGGAATTATACAGTCAAGCCGTCCTGACATCATAAACGAAGCCACACAGTTCTATAAAAAGCTCTACACTACCCCAGAGAGCGATTGGAACCTTTTATCCGCAAAGCTTAACAACTATAATGCCGAGGAGACAAGCACAGAGCCACCAAGCATTTTGAGGTCAGAAATAGAACACGCAATACGGTCACAAAAAAATGACAAGACACCAGGTAACGACAACATCACCAACGAGGTCCTTAAGGCGTTATGTACTTCACTTCTGAAACCTCTCCAAGCATTATTCAATAACATCCTCAGAACAGAAACCACTCCAGAACAATGGTCAAAATCTACAATCATACTGCTGCAAAAAAAGGAGATAGATCCGACCTGGGAAATTATAGACCAATTAGTCTTATGACAAACCTATACAAAGTCTTCTCAAAAATCATATTAAACAGGATAACAAGCAGCCTCGATGAAAATCAACCGCGCAAACAAGCGGGTTTTCGCAAAAGTTACTCGACTATAGATCACATACAAGAAGTCATAACACAACTAATAGAAAAAGTAAAGGAATATGGAAAGACGGTATATATATGCTTTGTAGATTATACAAAAGCGTTCGACTCTTTACATTTTGAAGCTATATGGGCATCACTAAGACAGCAGGATGTTAACCAGAAATACATAAACTTAATACATAGTATATATTCAACGTGCCACGCGAAAGTACGCTTAGAACGTGATGGTGCGGAATTCCCCATACAGAAGGGAGTAAGACAGAGGGACCCCCTCTCCCCGAAACTCTTCTCAGCCGTACTAGAATCTATATTCAGACGTTTGGATTGGGAAACAAAGGGAATAAAGGTGAATGGGGAACTCCTGAAACATCTACGATTCGCGGATGACATTGTCGTTTTTGCAGAAAGTGCTTTAGAATTGGAGAGTATGGTTACTGAACTAGATAGAGAAAGTCAAAAGGTGGGACTGTCTATGAACATAAAAAAACAAAAATATTAACCAATGGAACACCTCGAGATATTAAAATAGGAAACGAAAACGTAGAATATGTGAAAGAATATGTATACTTGGGACAGCTAATATCATTACAAAACCATACAACAAAAGAAGTAGAAAGAAGAATAACTCTAGCTTGGCGGAAGTATTGGAGTTTAAAAGAAATTATGAAGAACAGCTCTATAAACATAAACATCAAGAAAAAACTCTACGAAGTAGTGATACTACCATGCCTTACCTACGGTTGCCAGACGTTGACCACGTCTCTAAGAAATGAAGACGAAGAAAAAATAGCTGTCTGCCAGCGTAAAATGGAAAGAAGCATGCTTGGCATAAAACTTGCAGATAAGGTCAGTAACGATAACATCAGAAAGGAAACAAGGATAACAGATATAAGAAAAAGAACGAGATCACTGAAATGGCATGGGCAGGACACATATGCAGAATGTGTAACAATAGATGGACAAAAACAATAACGGAATGGTTACCAAGAGACCTGAAAAGGAAAAAAGGGAGACCAATTAAAAGATGGAGAGACATCTTTAACCAGAGATGTGGCCCATATTGGACGGGATTGGCGCGGGAAAGAGATGTATGGAAAGGTTTAGGAGAGGCCTACGCCGCGGAGGCGACTATTACAAATAAAGATTAATTTAGTACAAAAAAATAAAAAATTTAAGAATGCATGCAAACACTAATATATATCTATACTATAAAAAAGCAATATGTTTTTATTAAAAAAAAAAAAATTGTAATAGGAAATAAAGGCTATTTTTATTTTATTTTATTTTATTACTTAGGATTCATAGTTTATGAGAATATCATGTGTGTAAATAAAACTTATAGTATTCAGAGTAAGAGTAAGAAGACTGCGGCATAGAGATTGGTTATATTTAAGGTACTTAATTGGATAAGGATTAAGGCTATATTGCTTAAAATCGCTTCGTAAATAAGCCATTATTTCTCGTAAAAAGTAAAGGATAAAAAATGGTTATTGTGGATTATCCCTAAGAGATACACATATACCATCGCAGACTTTTTTGTAGACCTTTTTATGGTGTACAATACTGTAGTACATTATTTTGATCAATTTTGTAGGGTTCAGCCAGCGTTCGCAATGTAAGCGCAAAAAAATGAGTTTATGTGTGGCATCACATTAGAAACCTCTAAAATTAACAGCGTTTCTTTACTATATTATGCATGTTATTTACATATAAACCTTTCTTTTGAATCACTCTATCTATTAAAAAAACCTGCGTCAAAATCCGTTGCGTAGTTTTAAAGATATAAACATACATAGGAACAGACAGACAGCAAAGTGACTATATGTCTTTTAACTCTTCTAACTTTCGTCTCCTATTCCCTAGTTATTTTACCCCCTTCAGGGTAAAAATTTAACAAACTTTAAATATAATTCATAAATATATATCATGTAATAAAAGCCAAATAAAAAAAAAACATCATTCTAGCTTTAAAAATGACAATACTTCCCTACAACCTTACATCCCCCCTTTCAACCCCCTTTTCCGCAATAAAAGTAGCCTATGTCCTTTCTCAGGCTCTAAACTAGGGATACCTTCTTTTCGCATAATGTTCTTTGTCTTAATATACTTCGGCATAACGATTTTGGCACAATTTGTTTTGGCATAATAATACTAGGGCATAATTTTTTTGGGCATATATTTTATGTTGGCATAATCATCTTAAAGACTAATTTGTTTTGGCATAAAATTGATTCGCATAACGTTAGTAGGCCTAATGACTATTAGCATAACGTTAGTAGGCCTAATGACTATTATCATAATAATATTCAGGCATACAATTAATATATATAACAGAAACAATTTTCATGCAAATGATTTATTATACCATTATGTAATTTAAACGATTTTTCAATCGCGATATAACTTTTATCTGAAGAACATATTAGATGTTTTGACAGTTTTTGTACAAAAAATATGTCAAACTTCTATTATGAGAAATAAATATGGCGGGTATTCCTCAGATAGAAGTTAACTGATTGAAACAGTGGTCCTTAATTCTGTATAATTATTTATTTTAGGTATATATTTTTAGCAATTGCTTGTGAATATGCTAGTTTAGAAGTATACTCATTTTTTTTACTAATAATTTTTTCAATTCTTTTGGTTTTGTCCGTGTATTTTTTCTTTTTTTTTTTGGTATAAGTGATGTTCCGACATCCAGTTTAACTATTTCAATGATTTGATGTTTTATTTCTTGAACGATCTTTTTTGCCAAAAAATAAAATCCAGGATGGTGCTTTCCCACAAAATGTGCAAATCTATTGTGCCAATGCCTCTGCATGATTTTGTGTCCAAGGTATATTTTCCTTTTCTAGTAGATACGTACTTCAGACTTTGGATGGAAATGGTGGTGGTGAACTTGTAGTGCCATACATAATTCTGATCAAACCAATTTGCTATAGTTTCTGTAACAATTAAATAATATTCTTGGTTAAAAATTTAATATGCTGTGCAAAAAAAGTTAGTGGCAGAACCGAATTGTTGCAAAACCGATTCCACGTAGTCTTGTTTGTCCTACCCCTAGAGTGTAATTTAAAATCGCGTAGGCGCGTAGGGGCGAGGCGGCCCGCGGGCTGAGGAGCAGGCGGCTGCGAGTGAGCCGCCGCGGCTGAGGCTGGCCGGCGAAGCCGGCCAACAATCTGAAGCTGCGGTGGTGAGCGAAAGCCGTCTGCGACGATTAGCACGCGTGGGGCCGCCGGAGGCCCGCAGCGCCGGAGCCGTGACAGAAACCCTGCCTGCTGCATGTTGCAAGCTCGCTTGAATGCTGCATGCTGCATGCTTGCTTGCATGCTGCATGCTTGTTTGCTGCATGCTTGCTTACATGCTTGCTTTCATGCTGTATGCTTGCTTGCATGCTGTATGCTTGCTTGCTTCATGCTTCCTACAGCGAAAAAAAACCCACAAAAAAATAAATTAAAAAAAAAAAATGCTTTAGGATAATATATTATGCTTAAAAAAGTCATGCTTTAGAACTTTATGCTTAATAAGTTTATGCTTTGGAATATTATGCTTAATCATTATTATGGTTAGAGAACTTATGCTTAAAAAAAATATGCGTAACCTGTTATGCGCATTTATATTATGCGAAAATATAATTATGCCAAACATAATTATGCTAACTTATATTAGGTCTTAACATTTTATGCAAATGGATAGGGAACCTCTAAACTATCTGTGTACGAAATTTCATTTAAATCGGTTCAGTAGTTTTAGCTGGAAAGCGAGACAGACAGACAGACAGAGTTACTTTTGCATTTATAATATTAGCTCATTAAATCAGAACTTTATAAGAAAAAAAGAGTTTTAGATTTATTTGGGTACAGAGCCGGGCAAAAACAAATTAACGTCATGAATACAAAGACCTCGCACGAGCAAAAAGCGTTGAATGCGAATAAATCTAGAAAGCTGCTTTTATACGGCTTTTTGAAAGAATAGGATCTTTCATAAGAGTGGCTTTGATTCATCATTTTTACTAATTGGGTGATGACTTGTCTAGAATCCACCCGAAAGCGGATTTATTGTTTGACCGTAAACGAACATGACATTTACGTGATTCGTACTTTTCGCACAAAACAATCAGGTGATGTAGGTAACTCAACGTTACCCTAAAGAATACATGATATCAATGCAGGAGACGTGTAAGACTGCGGTGCGCAACGTGCTTTGTGAGTTGCTGGCGACGCTGCCGCTGTCGTCGTGCGAGCGTCCGCCGAGCAGCGCGCGCTCATCGCACAGCTTGCGCCCCGCGCCGAGCTCGCGCCCGCGCCGCGGCACGTCCACCAGCAGCGCGCCCACGTCGCAGACAGCGCCCAGTGCCTACCACGCGGGTAGACACTACCGGTGGGTCTATACAAAACAGTCGTAGCAGTGTTCATAACCTACACAGAAATACTATATTTTAACAACGCCTACTTTTTAACCGACTTAAAAAAAAGGAGGAGGTTATCAATTCGTCTGCATTTTTTTTTTGTTTGGTAGCTCATAGCTTTTGACTAGCAATGATATTATATACAAAATACGTAGATAGGGCACTAGCGTGCGAAAATTGTTGCCGACAAATCACACCAATTGGTGTCATTTCGTTTAGTCGGCTAATAGCAGCGAGCGAAGCAAAGCGTGTCCATGGCGTAAAGTATTATATCTTAAATGCCAAATTGTGTTGAAAGAAAATGTAAAAACTATGGTTCCAAAATAAGTAAAAGTGAAGGAATTTCATATCGTAGGTAAGTATAGTAAAATAATGAATATTTACGATTATATTTCACGTTTCGAAATAAATTTCGATTTATTTAACATGGTGGTTGGAAACGGATAGAGAATATGATAGCAACTGGAGCGCGACAAGGTCAAATAGCATGTGTCATAGATTAAATTAACCAGAAGTGAACTCGTAGGCACAATTCATATCATTCGTTAGCCGCTTGAATGTGCAACGTGAGTTTTGTTGTTAGTTAGTGAGCGTCTTTCTAACAATAATATTATGATGATCATAATAAGTTGTACCTTTCAACGTTTTATAATTGAGAATTTGATTAGTGATAGCGGGTTATTAGATGTTTTATTAGTAAAATTAAAATGTATGTATATCAAATATTTATTTTCTCATTATCTTTTATTATTTGACCGATTTCCGAGTGATAATGATACAAAAAGTAAATGGGTCAGCATAGTTCAGGCGGAAAGAAGTCAACATGACTGGATTCCTACAAAAAGAAATATAATATCATATACTCACTGAGTAGGTACATACATTATCGAAAATTCTGTCTGCAGACCAAAATTGTTTAGAATTTGTGAGTAAATAGATAACAATTGTGTTTGTTGTTTTATTTAATAAATCATTATCAGTGTAATATTCCCAGTTAAAATCAATGTCTCTTCTGTGGTAAATCCGCATACTCTATGATTCACTAGTATACTTCAAGCGCAAGTCACTAGAGATAGCTATCTCTTTCTGTATCATACGTTCCGTATTATTTATCGCAGTCGTTGTTGACAATTGTTATACATTTGTGCTAACAACGGAACGATTTTTGATCACCAATCAGTATGAATATGGCGTATCTTTACTTTATAAAATCATTGTTGACTGGGTGAACCGATTTCGTTGTTTTTTATTTTTTACTAGCTGACCCGACAGACGTTGTCCTGTCTTTTTGATAATATTTGAGCACGCATTCTGTCAATTCTATGTCAAATGTCATAATGTTACATTCAAAAAGTTTACATTGTCCTATTATATGGTTGTTAAGTATTCTTAAATAAGTGTTCTTAAATTTTCTAACTATACGCGCAATTTTTAAATTTTTTTCTTTCATAAGAACCTTCTCCTGACAATTACAAACACAACAAAAAAAATAAAAGTGAAATCGGTCCAGCCGTTCACGCGTGATGGCGTGACCAAGGGAAATAGGGATTCATTTTTATATATATATAGATTTGAAAGCTGGTGTTTTCCGAATAGTCCCATTTTTTAATTTGGTTCCAATCGGACAGTGGGATCCATGTGAAAACCATATAAGTCTTATATTTGCATTAAGTATTGGCGCGACAAATGATCGAATAACGCGATTAGATTAGTGCGGGGTATCTACCATAACTAAAAAGTCAAAAATAATAACTTTTTACAAAAAAATAAAACAAACTTCCTTAAAAAAAATCTACGAAGTCAAAAATAACTTTAATTTCGGAAGTCGGTGGCAAAAAAACCTTAAATACAGATCCTAAGACACCGAATAACGAAATTAAAGTTATTTTTGACTTTGTAGTGTTTTTTTTAAGGAAGTCGGTTTTTATTTTTTTGTTAAAAGTTTTTATGTACACGATACTAAAACCGGCCAAGCCCAAGTCGGACTCGCGCACCGAGGGTTCCGTACAAACCTACAGTGTTCACGGTTTATGCATAAGGTTTATATTTATGAAATTATTTTTTTTTTTAATTTTTATATTTGAGTTGATTGAATGAAAGGTAAATTGCGGTTTACGATTTATGACGTATTAAAACAAACCATTCAGTTTAGAAAAAAATGATATTAGAACCCTCAATATAATTTTTGAAGACCTATCCATAGGTACTCCACACGTAATTTGTAATTATTTAATATAATAAGTGTTAGCTTTCCAAAAACTTTATATTTAGACTATATATGTGTCTATTTTTGTGACTGTGAATAATATAACATTCTTTTTCTATTACTATTTATCCCAGCTTCTGATAACGGAGCGTCACGTATTGAGATTCGCAGATAGCTCTCGGACGTGATCAGAAGTAGCTCCTATTAGGCGTGGTAACGCGACATTAATTGTTTAAAAGATAGTTGTGACAACTCTACTAATATAACGGTCTATACCTAGTTCACACAATGACATTAGAACACAACATAAATCTTATGACCGAATAATAATTATGATTTCGCAGAGAGGAACGTTTTCGTAGGTCGCACCTATGTCTCGCGATGTCTCAAAATAGAATGTGGGCCCAAAGCCCAATTCCCCAAAATCTCTCTTAAACCAAAAAAACATTGTTAGTTATTTCTCATAGGCCGACCCACGACTACGTTCGGTAAACCATATGCAGACCACATGTTACCGCCGCTCTCGAAACCTTCTCAGAAAGACTTACACAAATCACTTAATTAAATGACAAAAAACTGACCCGCGCAGCGGGGTATCCAATCCGCACTAATGGATATACGGATGTATCAAAATACACAACGCAAACTCCAAGCACTTTAAATAATTGGCTATTTAGTCCTTAAACTATCAATTAGCACAAAACATTGCAGTAATTAATGTTTTACGCGCTATTTGCGCACGCGTCGACACGGCGATCCTGACTATCACACGTCCTCGTGTGCCATGTCTAGATAGACTCACTCGTTGCTGGGTTTCAGTAGTCAAATGCAAAACATTTTTATTCTGTAGATACCACTCGGCTATCCTGCCATTACTACAAATTAAGTATCGACTGCCAGGTTTCCACTACGTACATTGTCCATCGTTTTCATAATGTGTTTTAATTAAAACTCGACAAAGAACAGGTCTGATCGCTTTTCATTATAAATTTAATCACTATTTATTCATTGTTATGCAATGCAAAACTTCCCATCAACATAATAACTCTACATGTTTATGTGACTTAACAACCAACAGCGCACTGGCTATGCCAGGAGAACCGGTCAACATGCTAGCACACAGTTACAACCAGGCACTCCAGCTACTAGACTGACAATGCCAGGAGAACCGGCCAACACATAGCACACAGTCACCACTAGGCACTCCAGCCACCACAATGGCACACCGGCCAACACACGAGCACACCGGCTCATACTGGCACACAGGCCATCACACGAGCACACCGGCTCACACTGGCACACAGGCCATCACACGAGCACACCGGCTCACACTAGCACACAGGCCATCACACGAGCAGACTGGCTCACACTGGCACACAGGCCATCACACGAGCACACCGGCTCATACTGACACACAGGCCATCACCTAACGCGTCGGTCACCCTCTGGCACCCCGACCATCACCTATGGCACCCTCGCCATCACACGACCACAGCGGCCCAAGCTGGCACGCCGGCCGTCACATCTGGCATTCTTGCCAGCCCACTGGGCACCCACCACTCACCGCCGCCGCCCGCGCAGTCTCCGACACCAGCTAGACTGGGCTAGGAATATGACCTACGATCGACGGTAAGCAGCTGGTCACAGTACAAGTCACGTAAACAATGTATTTCGATATTCGCCTTGTAATTATAGGTCACTTTCACAATCGAATTTCATTCTTAACTACTAATATTCGATAGCGTCGATTACGGCTTGACCTGACTGTTCTTCATCGCTACTAAACTCAGTTTTTTTTTTAGTTCTGTGCGAACGTAACAATCTGGCATTGCACGAACACGCTCGTGCGCATACTTATAGGTTATATTTTTATCTAAAGCTTTTAGTAAATAGGGGTTGCCTTCTAGTAATATAACAAATTTCAATGACCCTTGAAATTTCGAGTCTAATTTTGGTTGATTCCTCTCATGATTTTCTACCGACACAGACATATCGAATCACTGTATCATAGTTGGCATTTTTTTCACACTGAATTCGTCTAATTTCGTCGTTAACTCGCGTTGCGTCTGGTTCACCAAAGGCTAATAAGTCTGGTCGTACTACATTTCCAATAAGTATTTCTATTGGCTTGCTTTTGTCACGCGATTATTAGTCGAATTGATAGCGAGTTGTACATCCTGTACGTTTGCTATGTCCTATCTCTACAGCGGTAAGCATGATTTTAAGGAGCAAATTATACTTCCTACTTGACTAATTGCCCTTTATGTACCAACAGCTACTAAACGTAACATTGTAATGTGGGTATCACTTAAACCCTAGAAATCCTTATTCAAAAAGCATTTACCTTGATCTGCTTAATACGAAATGGATTTCGACATATTTATCTTAAATTGTTTTTATTCCATTTTTATTTAATTTATTTTTTAATCATAAAACGTTAGTAAAATTTTTGTAAACTTAAATTTTTAACCTGAACTCAATTCTCCGAAATTGTACCAGTAACATCAGAAGAACTATATAACTATTACGACATTGTATCTTAGGGGACCGGACTGCTTCTCCTTAACACAGGTTTTCATAACCTAGCTAGGAGAGCAGTGCTCACCCACACGTTTGTAGAAATAGTACTTATTTTGTAAAACTGTTTTTTTTAACGTGTACCATAATTCAATTTTTTTTGTGAATAAATAAATAAATAAATTAATTAATTAAAGAACTCAATCTTAAAGTACCTAAGTATGAATTAATCATTAAAAAAAAATACGTCGCGTAGGGCAGACGGGCGTTGACGGTCGTATCCTAAATGCAACAATTTGAAGTAATTTTATTAAAGTTTTCTTTTCTTAATTTTGTTTTTTAAATTCATCTATGTTGCTTAGTTAGGTAATGGACTATTAATTTGTAATTAAATTTTTAGGTTTGGAGCGGTCCCCCAACACGACGTATTTTTTAAAATGATTAATACATACTTAGGTACTTCAAGATTGAGTTTTTTTATTATTTTTTACTTTTTAAAGGGAACTTAGGTTTTTGTATCGGCGGTTTTTTAAATTTTAAATTTAATTTTTGATAAATAACTACAACTTAGTGAAAAAGCCAAGTAGGTTTTAGACACACGACACCCTTAGCACGATAAAATCCTCGTGGCACAAAAGGTTCGAAAGCCACAACACATTTATAAAGTGTGTCCTCCCACTTACTGACGATCGGTGTCAGGACAGACTAAGATTGTCGCAACAAGGTGCTTCCCTACCAAACCCATTCGTTGCACCTGCTGAAAATCTCGCGCCTGGACACAAGTTGCCTTGTCTTTCGAAGTAAAAACTCCGTATTCAGGCAAGCCGAAGACAAGAAAACCTGCACTTTCCACAGATGACTCCACTCTGGGAGTGTAAATGTAGTCCCATAAACAATATGGCACTTAAGGGCCTTGGTCCGGTTTAGTGCCGCAAAACGGTCACTTTATGAACCTATCTTCTCATTAACGACTTGGTTTGAAGATTTGAAAAAAATATATTTTTGCTATAGATTCATGTACATAATTTTTACAAGAGCACTTTTTTCGTAGGGTTAAAACCTTTGCTGTAAAAAAATATTTACGACAACCCAATTTTTTGGCTTATGTTTCCTACTCCTACTAAACAGCTTTGTTATTTGGAAATATTTTTACACATAAAAATAAACGGTTATAGGCACTACGATTTTACAATAAAATATTGTAAATTAATCAAAATTTTGCAAAGAAATACCCCCATTTTAAGCCGTCAAGGGTAGAGGGGCTCTGCGCAAGCGCGGGCTGCAGTCGTGCATTAGCATTCAGACGGGAGGGCTGTGTCGCTCGCTGCTCCGCTCCAGCTATCGATCGACTACGCGCGACGTGTGTGTTAGTGTAAATACTTACGAACGTATTGTAACAGTGTGTGTTTATAGACTAGCTCCTTGCAGAGGAGTCGATTTGTTTGTGCGCGACGCGCGTGGACGCTTTAATAGTGGTGGCATTTCTAAATACTTTTTTGTGTATATATTTTATTGTGTGAACTGTAACATAGTTTGTATTTAAATAAAAATGCCCAGGCAAAGAAAGTGTTTAATTTATTAGCGATTATCCTACAGTTATTGACTATTTCTGTTTTGTTGTAATTTTTAATTTTTAGTGTCTCCTTACCAAAACTGTGCGTTACAAAAACAATCTTTTTTTTTAATTATGTTAATATTTCTCATGTAAGTGAAATTTGTTTTTTATGAGAAATAAAGATATCTCTAACCCGAAAAGTTGTCTTTCTTTAATCAATCACATACCTGCATGTTTAAAGAAATATGTCCAGTATAAACATCAAATAGTTGCGTCTTTCTAAAGTATCAGCCATTGATCCACCATTCGGTACCTTTTACAGCCGTAGGCAAAAATACCGACTTTCGTCCGTCTCTGCATAATCTTTGGTCGTTGTTTTAGTTTAGCGCGCCGCCGCCACTCGTTACGTGTGTGCGGGAGTATGGAGCTTAGCTCCGCCCATATGCTCAAGGTTAACGAGGATACTATACACCTTAATATGTTATCACGCTATAGGAGTTGATGGACGCTGCTGAAAGTGCCAAGCTCGTAGCCAAATTGAGCTGACTATAAATATTGCGGTTGTTATCGATACGCTAAGAAGAAGTCTATGACCAACTACTTAAACAAGTAACGGTTGCGGTAACTGGGAATGGGAGTCTCGTGTCGTAATACACCTGAGGCGTGGACAGAAGCGGCGAGACACAGCGCCCACGCGGGTGGGCTAGCGTAAATTGTAGTGATACATTTACATTTTACAGGAACATATTACTCTCGGACGACTCAGCACTGAGCGCGGGTACGTTGGTAAGCGGCAGCGTGGGCAGCGCGGATAGTACCGGCAGTGCGGGCAGTGTGGACAGCATGCGCATAGCAGACAGCGCGGACGCCGCGAGACACGAGAGGCCCCGCACCGTGGCGACGCAGGTGCATGCCCGCGGGTGCGAACTGCCTCTATCATTCATGACACATCTTCGTTTGAAAACCATACAGTAAGAACCTGTCCACACACAGGTACCTACAACCTAACCAACGCCACCGGTCTGTGTGCATGGCCGCGGCTGCACTAGTATGTGTTTATCTAGCGACGTGTTCAAACCAAAGCGCCTCAGTATGTTTGTCGAATCAAGGGTACATAGGATTCCGACCAGACATAGTTAGTGTCAGATATAGGTACAGCTTTGGTACAATCGTGGGCGCAGAATTGGGAAACGGGTAAACGAGCGAAATTGCGCCTGTAACTTCTTCAGAGTTTATTGTTACAAAGTCACTTACTCAGACTACTGATAATGTACTAATTAATACTCTGAATTTAAAACGAAACGCCGAGTAGTTCGTAGGAAAGTTCGTACGCAAGTATGTGCCACGATCACTGTCGCTCAATGCGACAGATCAGACAACATAATCAATGAGTGCGCAAAACGCTAAACAAAGGCGCTTTGTTTCTCATGTTAACTACAAACTCAGAAATGTTTATAACTAATTGGATCCCGAGATTCTGGACTGGATTCAATGCAGCGTCTGTCCGCCCGGTACGATCATTATTGTAGTATGCACTTACTTGACAAATAAAATGCATACAATGATGTCACATCGCGGCCGGGTGACAGGCGTTCCTCTCAACAATCCAGATAGATACTGGGTAACACGATACCCCTTTAGTAAAACTGGTTGTCCGTCTTTCGGGCTCCTGTCTACCGATAACGACGGTCTTAGATCTAAAAACCGGCCAAGTGCGAGTCGGACTCGCGCACCGAGGGTTCCGTACAAACCTGCAGGTCATCATCATCATCATTCGTCATCATCGTTTATGAAATTAAATGTTTTTTTTTTAATTTTTATATTTGAGTTGACTGAATGAAAGGTAAATTGTGGTTTACGATTTATGACGTATTAAAAAAAAACTACTTACTAGATCTCGTTCAAACCAATTTTCGTTGGTAGTTTTCATGGTAATGTACATCATATATTTTTTTTAGCTTTATCATTCCCTTATTTTAGAAGTTACGGGGGGGGGGACACACATTTTACCACTTTGGAAGTGTCTCTCGCGCAAACTATTCAGTTTAGAAAAAAATGATATTAGAAACCTCAATTTCATTTTTAAAGACCTATCCATAGATACCCCACACGTAAGGGTTTGATTAATTTTTTTTTTTGTGTTTCAGTTCTATGTATGGGGAACCCCAAATATTATTGTTTTAAAAAAAAATGATATTAGAAACCTCAATATCATTTTTGAAGACCTATCCATAGATACCCCACACGTATGGGTTTGATGAAAAAAAAATTTTTGAGTTTCAATTCTATGTATGGGGAACCCCAAATATTATTGCTTTTTTTCAATTTTTGTGTGAAAATCTTAATGCGGTTCACTGAATACATCCACTTACCAAGTTTCAATAGCACAGCTCTTATAGTTTCGGAGAAAAGTGGCTGTGACATACTCGGACAGACAGACAGACAGACAGACAGACAGACATGGCGAATCTATAAGGGTTCCATTTTTTGCCATTTGGCAACGGAACCCTAAAAATGATAGCTGGGACATGTTTATATTTATACATATCATGTTTTCCAAAGCTCGAAAGGTTATCATATGGATCACTCATCCACGGACTGACCTCGGCGATTATAGCTTAATCTTAGATTCAGTCATGCTTCTGCAATTACTAGGCCCCTTGATGGAAGGCATTCTTAAATAGAGGTTCATAAGATCTGTATTTAAGAACGCCTTCCATTAAAATTTCATATGATACGCAACTTTCCGAAGATTGCCATTCGTAATAGATATTATTGACAGTGTATTATTACAATAATAATAAACCTCTAAGCAAAAAGCGCTTGCAAATGACGTTATTGGTTTGGCGCCTGGCCTTGCTACTCGCAGGCTGATAGAGAACGCGTCATTGTGAATAACTGATGCAGTAGGCACCAATCGATAGAGGCTGCGGTCGCGGCCCTGCACTGTGGCAAGGTTGGCTTGGCCCACGGTTCACGCAAAATGACAATGTACATTTCCAGTAAACCCTTTTTTTATGGGAAATCATCAAATGACTTCTCCCGCTCTGGGCGGAGCGGAAGGGCGTGTCAGACTTTTACTGACTAAAACCCACCCGTGTTCCTTCAGCTGCCCATGTGCCAGGGCCACGGTAACTATTTCGAACGAATCTCGCGACCCTGGCAGTTCCAGTAAATCCTCACTTAGACACATAGTACGTTTATTTCATAGAAAATATTATACGTGAATATAATTATTCAATTGTTTTATTCTATTCAGGAATGTACAACGTCACGATGGCCATGCAGGTAAGCCTTTCAAAATGATTAAGAATCACTGTCTAATCTTTAAAAGCTTGATGTAGTCTAGCGTACCTGATCTATGATTGGAACGGATATCGGTAATCATCCTCTAGATCTACGTACATTTCATCTAGACAAATAAATAAAATTGGAGTGTCTGTTTGTAGATAACACACGAAAGATAACCACTTTTTACTAAGTGTATTTACGGTACATGTACCAAAACAACATTTTTTACAATTTTTGTCTGTCTGTCTGTTTGTTCCAGCTAATCTCTGAAATGGCTGGACCGATTTTGACGGGACTTTCTCTGGCAGATAGCTGATGTAACAAAGAGTAACTTAGTCTTTTATTATTTTAGAAAAAAAAATAGGATCACACGATAAAAAATAAAACGAATGAAAAACTGTATTTGAATACGAAATTATAATATAATATACGAAATTGCGGGTAACAGCTAGTTTCTAATAAATCTGAAAATCGACCTAAGTAAGGTGTTCGAGTTTTAATCGAACGCCTAGCGACAATGCAAAATTGCACAATAATACGAAATACCGGAGCCAATAAATGATAATAAAATAAAGAAGAAAAAACAAAGCGCCAACATTTGGCTAGAATTATATATAATTTGTCAACACTAGTGCTTTTGTTTTGACTCATCTATACATCTATACAAATAAATAAAATTGGAGTGTCTGTTTTTAATCTATATCTATGCTATCTATACATCTATACAAATAAATAAAATTGGAGTGTCTGTTTTTAATATTAAAATAACTACTTTTTACTAAGTGTATATGGATGTATACACGGTACACATACCAAAACAACATTTTTTACAATTTTTGTCTGTCTGTCTGTCTGTCTGTCTGTCTGTTCGTTCCGGCTAATCTCTGAAATGGCTGGACCGATTTTGATGGAACTTTCACTGGCAGATAGCTGATGTAACAAGGAGTAACTTAGGCTACTTTTATTTTAGAAAAATAAATAATAGTTAAAAAAAAAAACTCGCTGAATTTTGAGACGTATGTCAGCGTAGTTTTCAAAGACAGTTTTTATGAAAAACATTTTGTTAAATACCACGCGGACGAAGTCGCGGGTAACAGCTATTACCTATACTATAACCTGAATTAACACATCTTACCGCGGTAGTACGTCCTACTGCGTTAATTTCCGACATCCACGCGGGCGAAGCCGCTGGCAAAAGCTAGTTCACAATAAAAGTAATCGTAAGTCAGCTGAGTGAAGCCAAGAATCATTGGCACACATCAAGAGTACGTCATAACAAGAAGGAACTCAACTAGCCTTTGCCAGCGGTTTCTCCCGCGTGGAGGTGCGAAACAATCCCGCAGACACGTACTACCAGCATAAAAACTATGTTATTAACACAAATGTATAAACTAGATAGTTCAATGTGACAAATTTTATGCACATGCATTCGGCGTTTTTGTGTGATTGACTGAGTGAATAAAAGGCAATGTTTACTTGACGAAGACAATTTATTTTAATATACACGAGGAGGTCATTGAATGGCGGAGACTCTTAACAGCGAGAGTCAACGGAGTGACGTTGATGAACAACGCCATCTATCGAGATATTAACCAAACTAAACTATTCAAAGTATCAACTTAAACCTAAGATTGTACATTCCGCCCACTATGGACAGAATGTCCATTGTTCCCGCCCACCATGAACCAACCACATTCGAATTAATGGACTGTATGGTATAGTTAAAAATCAAACATGTTTTAAGTCAGTGAGACATGGTGGCTAAAAACAAATTACACTAAAACATTACAAAATAAACCAAAAAGAAATACAGTTTACAATAGTTTAACAAATCAACAAGTTCTGTAACAGTGGTAACATACACATAACTAATCACTGAGCGACAGGTAACACACACAGTTTGGTTATTGGTCGTTTAAATGTGATACCTTTACATTTCAGAGTGACTACTCTCGTAATGTTGTCCAACCCAGGGTGTTTAGAAATGATTTTACCTAAAAGCCATTTGGCTGGAGGGAGTCCATCCTCCTTTACTAAAACTAAATCTCCGATCTCAGGTTCAGGAGTTTTGTTTGCCCACTTATAACGATGTAAAAATTGACTTAAATACTCACTTGACCACCTACGCCAGAATTGTTGCAGCATTTTTTGAGTTAATTGCCATCGTTTCAAGGATGACACAGATGAATTTTCATAATTATGCTCAGGTACTAGAATTAATGATTCACCTATTAAAAAGTGGCCCGGAGTGAGGGGTGTTGGGTCTTGTGAATTTGTGTTAATTTGTGATAGTGGTCGAGAGTTAAGGCAAGCTTCTATTTGGTACAAAAGAGTTGAAATCTCTTCGAAAGTAAGTGTCGCAGTACCTATCACACGTCTAAGATGATGTTTGGTGGACTTTATTCCAGCCTCCCGTAGCCCACCGAAATGTGGGGCATGGGGTGGAATAAAGTGCCAAGTAGTGCCGTTATTTGCCAAACACTCGGCGATTTCCATCGTCAGGGTTGACTTTTCTTGTGCGAACAAGTCTCGGAGTTCGCGAGCGGCACCAACAAAATTCGTTCCGTTATCGCTGTATAAGTCAGCGCAATGGCCACGCCTTGCAACAAATCGTTTAAAAGCAGCAATAAACCCTTGTGATGTGAGATCACTCACCGCTTCCAAATGTACGGCTCTTGTAGCCATACATACAAAAAG
The DNA here is from genome assembly GCA_947507805.1 of Aporophyla nigra. NCBI lineage: Eukaryota > Metazoa > Arthropoda > Insecta > Lepidoptera > Noctuidae > Aporophyla > Aporophyla nigra. Next base: position 137,004 of record OX382291.1, on the reverse strand, counting down.
GCATATATAACCTTTATAGGCCCTGTGGCCTCTTCCTTTAGAAGTTCGAATCTGTATGGGTCCTGCGTAGTCCACACCACTTCGATAAAACGCTCGAATTGGTGTAACTCGAGCTGAAGGCAATTGCCCCATCAGTTGGACCCTAGTCTGTGCAGCATGGCGTACACAAATAACGCATTTACGGACAACCACCTTTGCTTGGTTTTTGGCATCAATGACCCAGTATTTAGTTCGCAGATAATTAATCATGAGTTGTGGTCTGCCGTGCAACGTATTATGGTGAGTTTCATTTAAAACTAATTCAGTGAGGTGAGATTTTGACGGTAATATTATTGGGTGTTTTATTTCAGTCGTTATTTCTGCTTTCTCTAAACGACCACCAATTCTCAAGATACCTGAATCATCTAGGAATGGATTTAATGACATAAGTTTTCTTTTCTTTTGTACTATCCCCTTTTCTTTAATATCTTTAATCTCTTGCTGAAAACTCACTGTTTGACACTGTTTATACAAATATGAAGAGCTTCGTTCAATTCTATACTAGTTAACCATATAGGTAAGTTATGATCATATACGTTTTTCAACTTTTTAATGAATCTTTTGCAGTATGCTACAACTCGAACTAATTTACGAAGAGACGAGAACTTGATCCACAACTGCAATTGATCATTCTGACCTACATGATAAACCTTTTTGGTTTTTTCTTCTATATTAGTGTCTGGTATTTGACTGTTATCCTGAGTTTCAGGTCTATGTTTCAACCATAATGGTCCTGTTTTCCACAGTTCAAACATCGGCAACTCTGCCGGGTCAATTCCTCGCGACGCACAGTCTGCCGGGTTATCTGAAGAAGAAACGTGTGACCATTGGTTCCTGTCTAATATATTTAGAATCTCCGACACCCGATTGGCTACAAACGTTTTCCAACGCGTTGGGTGGCTGCTCAACCAAGCTAGTACCACGGTTGAGTCGGTCCAAGCACGTAGGTTAGTTTTTGGAACGTTTAACACTACCGATACTTCCTGTAACAATTTAGCTAATAAGACAGCTCCACATAACTCAAGCCTTGGTATCGATACTTGCTTAATTGGAGCTACCTTGGTTTTGGAAGTTACCAGATGAACATAGACGTTTCCTGAATCATTAACAACACGTATATAGACCACAGCAGCATAAGCCTCACTAGATGCGTCGCTGAACCCATGAAGTTCCATGGTGCTGTTTTCCTTGACATTAATCCATCGTGGGAGTCGACATTTGGTAAGTTCAACCAGTCCTGCACGGTAAGTAATCCACTCGTCTAATAGTTTAGGTGGTAGTTTATCATCCTATTCTATTCCTGCAAGCCAAATCTTTTGAATCATAATTTTAGCTTTTATGATTGCTGGTGATATCCAACCCATTGGGTCAAACAACTTTGCAATGTCAGATATCACTTTCCTTTTTGTTACAGGTTCCGAGATTGATGGTAGCTGAACGGAGTACTCGAAGTCATCGGTTCGTCGATTCCAGGTAAGTCCTAATATTTTTATTGTTTCATTTTCTTTCAGTTCTAGGTTGCTTGTTATGCTTTCTTTGCTTATTTCCTTATGTAATTGATCATCATTGCTTGCCCATTTTTGCAATTCAAAGCCTCCTTTGCTTAGTAGTCTAGTAATTTCTGAGAATATTTGTTTTCCTTCTGATACACTTTTACAGCCAGTGATGAGATCATCCATGTAGAAGTCTATTAATACTTTTTCAGATGCTAGCGGAAATTCGGCACCTTCGTCATAAGCGACTTGGTGAAGCGCTCTTACCGCCAGGTAAGGAGCTGAAGCAGTCCCAAAAGTTACTCGTACTAAACTAAAATGTTGCATATCTTTTGCAGGGTCAGATCTCCACACTATACGTTGATAATCTGCATCTTGGTCAGTCACCTTCACCTGTCGATACATCTTTACGATATCAGCTACTAAGCAAATAGGGTGAAGCCTCCATCTCATAAGAATGTGCCTAAGATCATCTTGTAATGTCGGTCCTACCATAAGGTTACTGTTCAGTGAAACACCATTGTTATCGCGACTAGAAGCATTAAATACGATCCTGAATTTGGTGGTGGTTTTATCGTCTCTAACTACTTCATGGTAAGGCAAGTAAACTGCTTCTGGGTTATCAATTTCTTTTACAGGTATTATTTGCATATGATCGAGCTTTAAATATTCTGAAAAAACATCTGAATATTTAGTTTTGAAATCCGGTGATTTTAAGAAACGTTTTTCTAATGATAATAATCTCTTTATGGCAACATTGCGCGAATTTCCATATTTACAGCTCGGGTCATTATCTTTAAAGGGTAGCTTTACAATATATCTACCAGAATTATCGCGTCGTGTCGTTTCTTCAAAGATTTCTTCACAACGTTTTTCTTCAGGAGTGAATTGATTTTTACTTAGATTAAAGTTATCAGATTCGAGCTCCCAAAATTGTTTAAGATTAAAATCTTCATTGCAAATGTTAGTATGCATGGTAATGATAGTACTATTGCAGCTCAAAGTATCGGTTTCACTATCACTCACTTTGCCAGATAAAACCCAACCTAACCTGGTGTTCTGTGCTATCGGTGTTCCTGGTGGACCTCTAATCAATCCTTCAGTTATAATTTGGCAATAGACTTCTGCACCAAGTAAAAGGTCGATTTTATTTGGTATGTTAAACTTCGGATCTGCTAACTTCATAACTGGTAAGTTTGGCCACAGCTGAACGACAATTTGTCTTTCAGGTAGAAATGAAGTTAATTTCCGAAGAACGTATGTTTTGACTTTTACAGTAAAGTTAGGATCCAGGAGAGATTGTAGTTTAATAAAAACCACATGTTTACAATTAAGTGAAGCATTATCTTCACCCCCCACTCCAGTTATAACACTGTTGCATTTAATTCTCTTCAGCCCAAGTAATTGGACTGCAGACTCCGTTATAAAAGATGCCTGTGATCCCTGGTCCACTAGAGACCTCAGTGTTATATAAGACCCTGTGTTAGTTTCTACGTTTACTAAGGCTGTTGCTAATACAACCTGACAATTTGTGTTAGACATACAACTAGTTATGTTCGTTACCTCGGTCTCGTCTTTTGATGTTGTTGCAGCTTCAACAACATCGGTACTATCGCCTGATTGCTTGCTTGGTTCATCAGTTGACTGGCTATTATTATTCGAATGCAGCAACGAATGGTGTTTCTTCTTACAAATTCTACATCTTGTGGGCAAACGACATGAAGTTACCATGTGATTTGCGCCTAAGCAATTGAAACACAAACCTGAATTTTGGACAAAATTACGACGTGCTGACAACTCTTCTTTAGCAAAATCTTTACAATTTCCTATCTTATGATTAATATTTGAACAAAAGGAACACACAGATGTTTTATTCTCGTTTACATTTTTTACTACATGATGTGACTTTGTGTTAGTGCTCTTTACTGTTTTAGTACTAAAAATTCTTGTAATGAAGGCAATTCCTTAGTTGAACTACAAATCTTAGCTTCCCATTGTTTGCGAGACTCATTATCTAATTTAGAACACAATATATAAATAACAATAAGATCCCAATTTTCGATATTAATACCTTCATTTTTCAAAGCATTCAGACATTCGTTAGTTGTATCAAAAAGTTCTTTTAAAGAATTTGATGATTCACTCGTTATACATTTTTGATTAAAGAATCTTTTGAAAATACAATCTGTTATAAACTTCTTATTATTAAATCTATGTTCTAAAATGTTCCAACTAGTCAAATAGTTATCACTGGTAATAGGTAGGTGTCGCAACAGCTGTTCAGCTTCGCCGGTGAGATATGTTTTTAAATAATGTAGTTTTTGCACGTTATCTAATGATTGGTTCTTGTGTATCAATGTTTGAAAAAGGTCCCGAAATGTTGTCCACTGAGAATAGTGACCCGAAAATGTAGGTATCGCTATTCTAGGTAATTTCACGCCGGTCTGAGTTATCGGGTTGTTGTTTTCTGTACAATCAGAGGGTATTTTCTTGTTAAAACGTTCTTTTAATTCTACTTTGTAATCCTTTATAACTCTTCGGCCTGACTATACATATCACCTAAATGGTACTCTGACTTTTCGTATTCTTCCCTTTTAACCTCAGTTATTATTTTGTTATGGGTTTCTTCAAACATCGACCACTGTTTTTCTAAGCATTCCAACCTTGTTTCCACGTAGCTAACGGTAACCCTTTCTTTAGGAGACTTTTTGAAGTTAATGTATCCTCTTTGCATCTTTTTATTGATGTCTACTTGCAATCTTATCAATGAATCCATTTTTATTGTGTTTCTATTCAAGAACTATGTAGTTTAAATTACAAGTCTCAAATTCTGCAGAACTGTTGATGTTTCTTGAAACTTTTGGTGAAGTTTTTCTAAGTGTTTGTAAACACTTTGCCGAAATTGGGCATGGATTCCCCGTCTAAACACACTTTTGCATAAAAATTTTACAAGTCCTTTTAGCTAGCTAATTTTTCTAAGTTCTTTTCCAGTTAATTTACTTGTGAATCACTAACTTTTTAATGTTTTTAGAGTACTCACAGTTTGTCCAATGATTTGCACTTTTGTCACAACACTTCACAATTTTTCACTTGATTGTCATATATCGCCGTCAGGGGGCGCTACTGTCGCAATGTCCAAACTCGCGGTGCATCAGTCACGGCTGTATCCGAAAAATCCGGCTCGAAGGACCATGAATAAAAGGCAATGTTTACTTGACGAAGACAATTTATTTTAATATACACGAGGAGGTCATTGAATGGCGGAGACTCTTAACAGCGAGAGTCAACGGAGTGACGTAGATGAACAACGCCATCTATCGAGATATTAACCAAACTAAACTATTCAAAGTATCAACTTAAACCTAAGATTGTACACTGAGAAACATTAAAAATTCATATACAAGCGTTCATCTATTCTTACTATAATATTATAAAGCTGAAGAATGTGTTTGTTTGGTTGAACGCGGTAATCTCAGGAACTTCTGGCTGGAATTCAAAAAATATTTTTGTGTTGGGTAGCCTATTCTTTCAGAAAGGCTATATAACATGACACTACAATCAACAGGAGCGGAGCAGCAACAAAAAATGTACGAAAACTGGCAGGCAATTCGATGCGACGGGAAGGGTCAGAGGAGCAAAAATTTGACGCGTACGAAGTCGCAGGCAGAAGCTAGTCTTTAATATGAAAGCAAATAAAGTTACTAATGATTATACCCTACCTTCTGCCCGCGACTTCGTCCGCGTTATATTTCTTGCTCGGCCGATCCACCCCGTCGCGTCGCGCGTCGTCACATCGAATCGCCTGCCCGTGCGAGGTCTTCGTATTCATGACTTTTTTTCTATTTGCTCGGCTCCTAAGTTATGTGATATTATATAGTCTTAGGCCTTCCTCGATAAATGGGATATCTAACACTAAACGTAGTTCCTGAGATTAGTACGTTCAACCAAACGTACTATTCGACTTTGTAATATTTAGACTTGATTACAATAAAAACGTTATATATAGTGAGCCAACCGTAAAGGATAGACATACACTGTCGCGAACGTTTTTTAGTACTTTTTAAGGAACAACTCCATCGTACCTGATTGTTGCGTTACTTTTCCCGTTTACGCAGCGCATGTAACGGAAGCTCTCAAAACGAATAAATTTTCCCCGTTTTTGCAAAATTTTTCATTGTTGCTTCGCTCCTTTTAGTTGTAGCATGATGTTATATAGCTAATATAGCTTATCTCTGGATGGCTTCCTCGATAAATAGTTATAATTAAAAACAAACAAACTCTTCAGATTTATAATCTATACTAAAAATACGAGTACTATAATATTTTAAGCTGAAGAGTTTGTTTGTTTGGTTGAACGCGATAATACAGGAACTACTGGTTCGAATTGAAAAATTCTTTTAGTGTTGGGTACCCCATTTATATACATCTGTCGGAACAGGAGGCCGATCAGGGTGAGGATCTTCCCCAGAAAACATGAGATGTGGGTGATGTGTAGGTTGGCGAGCAAAACAAGGTGTTCGAAATCACACTGCTAATGTATTAAGGTAGGTAAGGACACAGAACACAACGAGTCGTATGACAATCCCTTCTACCTACTAGTGTTGTCCGCGCGGCTGCTAGCAGAGAAGTGAGTCGTCCCCTCCCTGCCATCGTAAATCTTGAGTTAAGCGCGCGCAAACTTAAATCTAGACTCCGTCGAAGCGTTGACGTCACAGCGCTTACGCCTCGTTGTCAATGCAGCTCCCGTACTAATGACTTCTCCGACATAATATATAATATTATATAACATCTCGGTACGGCTGATAGGAGCGGAGCAGCAATGGAAAGTGTTGCAAAAACGGGAAATAAATATTCCGTTTAAGAGCTTCCGTTGCGTGCGCTGCCTAAACTGTTAAAGTAACGCAACAATTATCTATGACGGAATTGTTTCCCTTAAAAAGTTCTAAAACAAAGTCCACGTATATCTTTCATGATGGACTCACTATAAGGTTTTTAATTCTAATAAAATCTAAATATTATAAAGCTGAAGAGTTAATAAATAACAATAAAAACTTTAATGCTAAACAAATTTACATAGATGAAGGCAGAGGGTGAAACATGTTGTAAAATAAAAAAAACTTTTATAAAAAATTATAACCGATTTCCTTAACACTAGAGTACACGCATGGCCTACTATGTAGACCATGGTAACATAATTGATTGCAACTTATTTATTTCGCGCGCTAACACGTTGTGCCTCAAGCTATTCCTCATAAAGACAATTACGCGTAAGGTCAGTGAAACGTGCGACACCAGCGCGTACGGGCTGGTCCACAATTTGGTGCCAAAACCGCAGGACTACCATTGTAGTCCGCGCGAGCATTGGCGTAACAAAAAAATGTAAGTGATTGTTATTTCTTTTTAAGTATTTCGACATTAATTCAAATCAAATCAATAATCAGTATTGTATAACATATGACAAGATGTTTCTAATTTTGTGTTTTTGTTTTATAGGTTAGGTTTTAGTACTTAAATTGCAATTTTGCTTATGTTTATCATCATGAACCACGCACATGTTGAGAAATGGCTATTGGAACTTGAGAAAGATCCTGAAGATGACATCATTGAAAGCGACGAGGGTGAAATAGATTCTGCTTGATTTCCAAGCTTTGGTTGAAGTGTCGGTGTGGATTTATTATGTATAAAGCCAGATAAATTTGGTATAAAGATATACATGGTTGTCGATACAAAGTTTCTCGCAACAACGCGCGTTGGTGCGCAACCAGATGGTCCATTTCAAAAGTCAAACATAGTGAATGATGTTGTTCACCGCATCCTTGAGCCTCTTTACGGTTCGAGCTGTAACGTGACGATGGATTACTACTTCACAAATCTACCATGATTGGCTAGTGAATTATTGAAAAAGAAAGTTACCATCGTGAGAACTATGAAATCCAACAGCCCCGAAATTCCATTACAATTCAAGGCTTCCGGGACAAGACCAATCAACAGTTCAGTATTAGGATTCTAAAAAGATGCCACATTAGTGTTATATGTACTTACCAAAAAGATATAAAGCAGTAAATTTGCTTTCCACAATGCATTATGACGCGGCGATCGTTTCTAATACTGCAGAAAAATGTAAGCCTGAAATCGTGACATTTTATTACCATACTAAATGTGGCGTAGATGTTTTAGACAAGATGTGTAAGCAATACAGTGTTGCTGGAAACAACCGCCGTTGACCACTCACAAATTAATAATTTATGTAAATGTGTTTTTGTTCCTAAATAAAACTTATACTTATACAATATTCTTTGATCTGTTGAATATAGCAGGCATAAACGCCTTAGGTTATCAACCAAATGAACAACAGTCAAACGAAAATTGTCAGACGCAAGTTCATTTACGATTTGTCTTTCAATATGATAAAACCTCTTCTCTGTCGGCGTTCAACAATTGACACGCTACCTCGAGGATTGAAATATAAAATCGAAGAGCTTTTGGGTGAACCACGCCAGGAACAGCGCGATCTAACCCCAAAGATGGGAAGAGTTGGCCGATGCGCACTTTGCTTAAGAGCACGTGATCGATCGACAAAAAAGTGGTGTAAATCCTGTAATAAATGGATTTGCCCTGATCATCAAGCTGTCGTATGTCCTTAGTGTTACGAATCCTAGAAATAATACGTCTGAAAATGAGTTTTTTAAGTTTTGGAAAGAAATTCCTCAAGAGTGTCATATTATTGTTAATTTTCTTAAGTTTTTAATTATTACATAGTTTTAAAAGCAAATTATTGCTAAAACTATGTTCCTATCATAGGACTAATAAATAAAGAACTGATACCAAATACTATTTCATTCATACAGTATGTCAACAAAAAATAAATATATTTTAAAAAAGCCTACTATAATCGGCCACACGAGCACTCGTGTAAAAAAAAACCTTTTTAACAAAAAATTTTTTTTTAAATAGTTTTTATTTAATAAAAAAATTTGTGGCTTTAATGTACTAATAATACTTGGCAAGGTATACCCTATCCAATGAAAAAAGAATTATCAAAATCGGACTACTCTGTATAAAGTTATTCGTGGTTATACATTACAATCAGTGAGTGAACAATCATCCCTTATTTTCTGACCCTTAAAGTTTGATATTGTTTTCCAAATTTATATAGGACCACCCTCGGAGTATAACCTTTCCAATAAAAAAAGAATGATCACAATCGGACTACTATGTAAAAAGTTATGCGTCATCATACATTAAAAAAAAAAAAATTCGCGTCGAATTGATAACCTCCTCCGTTTTTTTTCGTCGGTTAAAAAACAGGCGCGTGTACTGTGTTAAAAAAACACTACAAAGTTAAAAATAACTTTAAGGCGCGGACTGACTACGATTTTAAATGCTACAACTACATGCTACAGCTCCAACAAATAAGGTTGAAAATTGAATAAATATTTGGATTGACGATGTGACTAAGCTGCGAATTGGCATTTATTTTACGGGATTTATTTAGATTATTCGGACTACACACATTAAATTAAATAATTGTCCGGTTAAAGTTTTAAAGTAATGTTTATTCTATTGAACTCTTTAAAAAAAAAATGTTGTTATCGCTGAAAATACAGAGATGTTCGACGTCAAAGTTTTTTTTTGTGAAACAATTTTTATTGGGAATATCAAACAATTTTTCACTATTCTATTCGGTTAGAATTTGACCCTTCTCTGTCCACTGTATTTTTTGTGTCGTATATTTTCATTGCGTTACGTCATACTCGATTGTCAAAGACACCAGTGTTTTGTGAATATTGAGGTAACAGCGCGCCTTAATTTCGGAATTGGGTGTCTTAGAATCTGTATTTAAGGTTTTTTTTGCCACCGACTTCCGAAATTAAAGTTATTTTTGACTTTATAGTGTTTTTTTAAGGAAGTCGGTTGTTATTTTTTTGTAAAAAGTTTTTATTTTTTACTTTTTAGTTATTATTATTTTTTATTTATTTTTATAGATACCCCGCACTAATCTAATCGCGTTATTCGTTCATTTGTCGCGCAAATACTTAATGCAAAAAGGCTTATATGGTTTTCACAATGGATCCCATTGTCCGAATTAAACAAAATTAAAATGGGACCATTTGGGAAGCACCAGCTTTCAAACAAAAACAACAAATCATCAAAATCGGTTCACCCAGTCAAGACTTATGAGGTAACAAACATAAAAAAAATACAGTCGAATTGATAACCTCCTCCTTTTTTTGAAGTCGGTTAAAAACAGGTTCTTTCAATTTTAAGGAATTATTTAAACAATAGACCTTACACGAAACTGTACTTAATAATTTTCCATAATTATTAATTTAAGACCTTATAAAATTTGTCATGACACCCATTAATACAGTAACAGCAATACAGTTCATAAAAAACACCCTAAATATAGAAAATAAATAATAGTTTAAAAAAACTAAAAAACACGCTTCCATTGATGATTATATTTGCATTCAACGCATACAGACGTGTTCATCAATGCACAATATCAATAAAAATAAATTAACGTTTGCATAAACAGTGACCCAGTTTTAGTGTATTATAGCGTGTTATACTAATAAACATTATAGTGATGAGTTAATATAATGGACTGACGAAATATATTATTGTAAACTGATATATGGAAAGCAGCCCCTTTAATCGCAGCGCGATGATAAGACGGAGCCCACCACCTACTCCGACCCCGGTACCAATACCGACAAGGACACCGCCCAAACAACAAGCACAGGACCAAGATGAGGCAGTTGAAGTGGTGTCCACTCCAGAAATTCAGAACTGGATGGGGTCTATAGAGCAGTGTCTGAATGAGGTTGTTGTTATTGCTTCTGAGGGAAAGCTGAACGCCGATCAGAAGCTGAAAATTAGCAATCTCTGCCGGAAAGTTGGACATGGAGTTTCGCAAATGGCCGTTCAGTACCAATCGCTGAAACAAAAAGCAATTCAAACCCATACCTCCCTTAAAACCATGACCGAAGCCCGAGACCTATCCGATTGTTTAATGGAGATGAACCGGACGATTCAGGAGTCCTGTACGAAGCGGGATGAAACCTCTACATCTTTTGCAGATATGGTTAAGAAGGCGTCCAACACCTTTGTTCGTCCTAATACTTATAGTTCCGTGGCCATTTATCCCAGTGATAACTCTAAGACCAGTGACGACACCCAGAACATGGTCCAACAAATAATATGCCCTGGAGAAATGAAGTTGAAAGTGCGAGGCGTACGCAAAATTGGAAAAGGAGGCCTTATAATAAGCACGGAGACTAAAGATGAGCTAGAGAGGCTCAAACAAACTGTCCATCTTGCTTCGTCAGGCCTTACCGTTGACGAACCTAAAAAGCGCAAACCTCGCATTATAGTTATCGGAGTCTCTACATCAATGACTGAAAATGAGGTTTATAAATGTATTTATGAACAGAACTTAGCCGACAAACTGCCCACTTTATCCCTAGATACATTTTTGACCGCAATAAAGCTAAGCCACAAATCAGGCAGAAAAGATGCTGAGAACTGTAACTATATTCTAGAAGTTCCAGCCGTCGTACGCAAGGCCCTCATTAATCAAGACCGTGTATTCATCAATTGGACGTCCTGCCCAGTACGAGATTTCACACTGGTAACGAGATGTTACAAGTGTCAGCAGTACGGTCATGCAGCCAAAACTTGCAAAATTGCTATTCCTACATGTGGACATTGCGGTGAAGAAGGACACGCTATACAAGACTGTACAAAAAAATCCGAAGCACCTAAATGTGCTACATGTTTGCGCTTTAAAAAACAAGCCGACCACAAGACGGGAGACGTAGATTGTCCGGCCAAAAAAGCAGCCGAAAACAGGTACATCAACTCAATTGATTATGTAGGCGCCTAAGAGCGCCACACCCTTCTTTATATTTTAGACGTAATTTTCATTGTTATTTCCTTTAGTTTTAGTATGGATAATAACTTATTTACCGATATAGATAACTCATTTGTAACAGTTTCAAAAACATGTGACGTGGAGGATTGCAGACAATATCTCTCCGATCATCAAAAGTCACTAACTATACTAACCCAAAACATTCGTAGTATTTTTAAGAACATAGATAGCTTTAAAATTTTCCTGCATAGACTTAATTTTGATTGTGATATAATTGTACTAACTGAGTGTTGGCTAGCTAACCGCTTAGATAACCTCCCAGCAATACCTGGGTATAACTTATTGCATACCACAATAAACCGCAATCAAAATGATGGTGTAGTCGTTTTTGCTAAAGAATGTTTAAAGGTCACAGTCGAGGAACCTACTCTACCGGACTGTATAAGTAATTACTTGCTCATCAAAATTGGTGCAACTACAGCGATAATCGCTATGTATAGGTCTCCTTCCGCTAGAAATATGGAGATCTTTCTCAACTCCTTAAACCAGATTTTTAAAACGCTAAGCTCGTTTAGGAATGTTATATTAACAGGTGATTTAAATATAAATATTGGCGCCGAAAACTGCGATGCAGGGACCCAAAATTACCTTAATATCTGCTCATACCATGGTTTTCTCCCTGCTCACACATTGCCTACTCATCAAAGCGGTTCCTGTCTCGATCATATGATGATCAAATCCAGCTTATCATATATTACGCTTGTTACTAACGCAAAAATTACTGACCATCACGCTGTCCTACTTTCGATAAATTTAACGCTGCCTAAGCTAAATCGTCCCCTGACCAAAAGCAAATTAAACACAAATAAACTTGAATATGACTTATCTAACCTTGATTTTTGTTTTGTTTACAATACTGCTGACGCTAATTTGGCTTTATCGTACTTAATAAAACATGTCCAACAAGCAATTTTACGTAACACCACTGTTTCTATAGTGGATAAGAAACGTTATAATATTAAACCTTGGATTACGCCTGGACTAATTCGATGTATAAGACACAGAGATAAACTCCATCAGAGAACAAAAAGATATCCTGATAATCTTATAATTCAAACCACCTATAAAAGATACAGGAATTTCTGCAACAATCTGCTTAAGAATTTAAAAAATAATTACGATAAAAATGAATTGAGCAAAGCAGGTAACAATAGCAAGCAACTTTGGAAACGTATTAAAAACGTCACCAATATGTCGAAGCGGTGTGAATCAAATTCGAGTTTACTGCTTACTAATCGTTCGCCACTCTTGTCAGCTAACAACGCGACGTTAATAACTTTTCTGTCAATGTTGGGAAAACTCTTGCCGAACAGATTCCGAAACATTATTGTGACCAACCTTTCCAAAAATTAAGCAAAATATGTAGCCTGAAATCTTTTGCTATGCTCGACACCGACGAAGATGAGATAACCCGAATTATTTCTGGCCTAAAAGAAGACTGTGCTGTTGGATGGGATAATATTAGCAACAAGATTCTTAAACTTTATAAGCATATTTTGGTACCTCCATTAACGCACATATTTCGAATCTGCCTTTCCAATGGAATTTTCCCTAGATGTCTAAAGAAGGCAGTTGTAATCCCTGTGTTTAAATCTGGAAATAAGGATGTAGTTAATAATTACAGGCCAATATCATTACTCCCTTCAATATCAAAAATATTAGAGAAAATTATAAACAGTAGACTTGTGAACTATCTCGAACACAATAACTTCTTATCCCCTGCGCAATTTGGTTTTAGAGCTAAATTATCTACAGCCGATGCGGTACATAGTTTGACCGATTACATTTCAAAAGAACTTGACAAAGGGAACCAGACCCTGGGTGTCTTCCTGGATTTAGCCAAGGCCTTTGACACAGTGTCTGTTTCTGTTCTTCTGGATAAATTACATAATATAGGAATAAGGGGAACGCCACTAAAACTATTCGCTGACTATTTACATGACCAATACCAATGCGTTAGAATAGATTCAACCTTGAGCGATGAGCAGAAATGTACGGGTTTCGGTGTTCCTCAGGGAAGTATCCTGGCCGCAACACTCTTCCTGATTTATATTAATGACCTGTGTAACCTTAATATTAGAGACGGCAAAATTATATCATATGCAGACGACACGGCGTTAATTTATAGCGCTATAACCAGTACCGAACTCTTCGAAATCGCACAACTAGGTTTTAATACTGTGACTAATTGGCTTCAAAGAAATTTACTAACATTAAATGCTGAGAAAACAAAATATATTCACTTCTCCATGCGCAAGCCCCAACTTAACTTTGCTAACCCGCATCTATATGCCCATCAATGTGGTAACCGTTCAGTCAACAAATGTAACTGTCCTTTTATCCTCAAAACGAGCAACATAAAATACCTTGGCGTAATAATAGACGACACTCTGTCTTTTAGAATACATATCGAAAGTCTAGTTAAAAGAGTGCCCAAATTAATATATGTTTTAAAAAAATTACGTACATTCGCCGATTCAAAACTAATCACACAAGTTTATTTGGCCCTATGTCAATCAATAATTCAGTACTGCATCACATCATGGGGTGGCGCACCAAAAACTAATCTGCTTCCTCTTGAAAGAGCTCAGAGAGCAATTTTAAAGGTAGCAAACTTCCATCCATTTTTCTTTCCCACAGATTTGCTATATAAATCCTGCAACGTCCCGACCGTGCGCCAACTTTTCATAATGCACTTAGTATTAAAACAGCACACCATGCTTACCTACACTGCTGACAATACTAACAAAAGGCGGAATGATATAGTATGCACAACTAATGCAACCTCAAAACATGTTTTTGTAGAAAGATTTTTTACATTCTTAGGCCCTTTCCTGTACAATAGGTTAAATAGAAAACTAAGTATCTTTAAATTAAATAACTTTAGCTGTAAACAAATTTTACTTAAATATTTACTAACCATCGATTATGCACAGACAGAAGATCTACTTGTTGTCTGCAAATAGAATGAGTAACATAATATGCTATTTTACTATTACTTTCTTAATCTTAATTTAGTTTTTACTTTATACTCATTGTTAATTTATTAAATTAAGTATTTATGCACTTGCCAGCCTGAAGCACAGGTTCAACCTAGTTCAGGCAAATGAGCAACTTTACCCTATTTTAATTATTAAGTTACTTTGTAAATGTGCCCCTTTTTATAAATAAACGATATTATTATATTATATTATATTGAAAACCAAACTAAAAAGTACAAAATAATAGAAAAAAAGCGTGGGGTGCTTTTTAAGGTATTTTTTATTGATATCAGGCACCCCACGCTTTTTTTAGGGTGTTTCGAATTTTCAGACGTATGTCAGCGTAGTTTGTGACGTATGTCAGCGTAGTTTGTGACGTATGTCAGCGTAGTTTGTATCGTATGTCAGCGTAATTTGTGACGTATGTCAGTGTAGTTTTCGAAGACAGTTTTTTTGCTGTACTGGTAACCCTGACAAGTGTGTGGTTGGACCCTGTGTGTGGTTGTTATTTGTGTCTCTGTAGGCGCGCCGCGGCGTTGAATTATGTATCTACGCCGCTTTCTTCACGACGCCTTGGCGGTCAGTCCCCGCCAGGTGAGACCCCCGGTTACCCGGGGGAGGCCCGGCGAGAGACGACCAGCGACAAGACGCCGACTCGACGCTCCCACAGAGTAGGGTGCGCGCCCCCGCTTATCCCGTTTTCCAGAGCGAGCCGGTAGCGGTCTAAGCTAAGGGGCAGTATGTGCGTGTGGGCGGTAGTGTACTGTGTAACACCGCCCATGAATACGTGACAACGCAGGCCCGCCCGCGTGTGCACGTGTGAGTCCTAGTGCCTGTATAGAGGTGGTTGTCTGTTTTACGTTACGTGACATGCCTATATTAACTTAGAACACGCCACGCAGCGGATGTATGTTGTGAATGTAGAGTTCACTTGTTCAGGTAAGCCGCGTGTAAACTGGTTGCGGCTTACCCGGGAGTCAGTTCGGTAGTGGGGTCAGTCGTCCCTTACCAGGTCGCGGGTCAATGGTCTCGCGTCAGGGGGCCGCGTATGCCAGGGCGCGATCTGTTTGACATGAGGCCAATCAGACGCGCCGGCACGCGCGAACATCCCCTTCGCGAGACGCCGCACATGGTCATCCAGGCTCTCGATCCCGAGATCCCGCTGGATGACATCGTTCCTCACGTAGCGAGGAGCGTCTACAATGGTCCACAACGCCTGGTTTTGTTGCGTGCGGAGCAGCTTCCGGCTCGACTCGCTCGTGAGGGCGAACCAAGCGGGTGCGGCGTACATCAGTACCGAGCGTATGTACATCTTGTACACGCCCAGCTTGACGCGCGCCGGCATTCGGGACGAGAGCACGGGCCGGAGGAGGTAGCGGGCTACCCTCCCCTTGGCCGTGACCTGACGGACGTGCTGACCCATTGTGAGCTGACGGTCGATGGTGACCCCCAGGTACTTGACCCGGGGCGACCACTCGATGTCGGCTCCCTGTAGCTTCAAGGGTGGTGGGAGGCGAGCGGAGCCGGTGACCATCGCCTGCGTCTTAGCCACGTTCACCGACAGTCGCCATTTGGCGAGCCACTCGGGAAGGAGCTCGAGCGCTCGCTGCATTTTGACCGCCGTGTACTTCGCGTTAAGCGAAGTGGAAATGTACGCGGCGTCGTCCGCATACAGCGCGAGCATCACGTCCGGAGTGGTGGGGATGTCGTCGGTGTAATGCGAGTAACACGCCGGCGAGACGCAGCTGCCCTGCGGTACGCCCGCGAGCACCGGCCTAGCGCTGGAAAGCGTCCCATCAACCACCACCCAGAAAGTTCTGTTGGAGAGAAAAGTAGTGACCACTTTAACAACGCGACGGGGCGCGTCCGAGGTGGCCATCTTGTACGTGAGGCCGTCGTGCCACACACGGTCGAAGGCCTTCTCCATGTCGAGGAATACTGCGACCGAGTATTCCTTTTTGTTGGCAGCTGCGGCGAGGTGGTGCAGTACCCTCGACAGCTGGAGCGTCGTGCTATGCTCCGCCCGGAACCCGAACTGCTCCGGGCGTGGTGTTATATGCGGGAGCAGGTGTCGCAGCAGGAGTGCTTCGAACACCTTGGAGACTGTGGGCAGTAGAGTTATCGGCCGATAGCTCTCCGGCTTCAGCACGTTCTTTCCCGCCTTTGGCAGCATAATAATATAATAATATATAATATCGTTTATTTATAAAAAGGGGCACATTTACAAAGTAACTTAATAATTAAAATAGGGCACAGTTGCTCATTTGCCTGAACTAGGTTGAACCTGTGCTTCAGGCTGGTAAGTGCATAAATACTTAATTTAATAAATTAACAATGAGTATAAAGTAAAAACTAAATTAAAATTAAGAAAGTAATAGTAAAATAGCATATTATGTTACTCGTTCTATTTGCAGACAACAAGTAGATCTTCTGTCTGTGCATAATCGATGGTTAGTAAATATTTAAGTATAATTTGTTTGCAGCTAAAGTTATTTAATTTAAAGATACTTAGTTTTCTATTTAACCTATTGTACAGGAAAGGGCATAATGACGCGCCCCTCCTTCCACGAATCGGGGAAGGCGCCGGTGCGCAGTATCGCCGTGAACAGGCGCGCCAACCCCGCTACCATACGGTACGGCAGGTGGCGCAGCACTGTGTTGGAGATACCGTCAGCACCGGGGGCCTTCCTGGGCTTCGTCCTCAGGATGGCGCGTCGTACTGCGTTAGGCGAGAAGAAAATCGGCTCTTCATCGGGAGCTATTGGCGCTGCGAAATAGTCTCCCAGGTGTTTCTCGACTGCTGTGACGTGGTCTGCGTCGCTCGTCTGGTTGGGGCGGAACTGACGCTCCAGGTGATCGGTGAAGACCTCCGCCCGGTCCTCCGCTACGGTACTTGAGCGAATGCCAATTCCCTCTTTGGTTGTCGCGACGTCCCCGTATGGGGGCGTGGCGGGCGGCATCGGAGCTCTGCTCCCCGGCCGCGGAGGGTATCACGGTGGCCCGCAAAGACGGGCCCCTCAATGTGTTGCCCCTTGGGCGAGCAATATGTGGGGCGCGTTAATAGTTAACGCGCCCCTGTGTGTGGTTGCTGTTTGTGTATCTGTGAGCGCGCCGCGGCGTTGAGTTATATCAACGCCGCTTTCTTCACAACGCCTTGGCGGTCAGTCCCCGCCAGGTGAGACCCCCGGTTGCCCGGGGGAGGCCCGGCGAGAGACGACCAGCGACAAGACGCTGACTCGACGCTCCCACAGAGTAGGGTGCGCGCCCCCGCTTATCCCGTTTTCCAGAGCGAGCCGGTAGCGGTCTAAGCTAAGGGGCAGTATGTGCGTGTGGGCGGTAGTGTACTGTGTAACACCGCCCATGAATACGCGACAACGCAGGCCCGCCCGCGTGTACACGTGTGAGTCATAGTGCCTGTATAGAGGTGGTTGTCTGTTTTACGTTACGTGACATGCCTATATTAACTTAGAACACGCCACGCAGCGGATGTATGTTGTGAATGTAGAGTTCACTTGATTCAGGTAAGCCGCGTGTAACCTGGTTGCGACTTACCCGGGAGTCAGTCCGGTAGTGGGGTCAGTCGTCCCTTACCAGGTCGAATGCCAATTCGCCGCTGTGCGGAGTCTTTTATACGGTAGTATTGGAGGTGGGATAACGACGTAGTACGCTACGACGTAGTACGCTACGACGTAGTATGCTACGACGTAGTACGCTACGACGTAGCGCGCACTAACTCCGCCTATCAGCGAGGAGGTGGGAGAATGGCGTAGCGTGCAGCGTGCTACGACGCTACGGCACTATCGCGTAGCCCGAAGCACGTGCTGCTTACAATGTGACGCCGACATAGATATTACCCTATTGGACCCAAACTAGGCAAGCCTGTATTTTGGGCACCAATATGGATGGTTAACCATTTTAACATTTATTATAAAATTATGTTTTGTTATAAAACCGAAACATGTACTAAGAATCTTAAGATTAAAATAAAACAAAACAAATATTTCGAGAATAAAAGAAAATAAAAATTACAAAACTAGTAAAACGCTATTAATTGAATGAGTGTACTCACACTCATTAATAATAATTAGTATACACTTTAATAGGATCCATTATAATATGTTTATATAAGAACTTTATCAACGATGAACAACCGAACGAACAACCCGATAAGGTAAAAAAATTAAGTGATGTTGGTTGCTAACCAATTGAAAATCATTACAGATCGTAAACGGTACCTAGTAAAAATAATAGTTTAAAAAAAGCCTGATATCAATAAAAAAAATACCTTAAAAAGGACCCCACGCTTTTTTTCCATTATTTTGTACTTTTTAGTTTGGTTTTCAATGGAAGCGTGTTTTTTAGTTCTTTTAAACTATTATTTTTCCTTTATTTTCTACTTTTTAGTTTGGTTTTCTATGGAAGCGTGTTTTTTAGTTTTATAACTATTATTTATTTTCTATTTTTTAGGGTGTTTCGAATTTTGAGACGTATGTAAGCGTAGTTTGTGACGTATGTCACCGTAGTTTTCGAAGACAGTTTTTTTGCTGTACTGGTAACCCTGGCAAAGATAATGGCACAAATTTATGAAATTATAGTATTGTCATCAGCCCTCGATAAGTCTACAGAGTTTGAATGAAATCTGGTCGTTTAAATTGCGTCAAAATCGCGCTATAAGGAGTCGGTTACAAACAAACATACAAGTGAAGCTAATATAAAGCGTGTAATAAAGTAATGTTGCAATGTCCAAGTACTGTCCAGTACCGCGCGCAGCTCATCATTACATATTATAAAATAATAATAAAGTTACTTCCCGGTGTGTCTGTCCCTATGTATGCTTCGATCTTTAAAACTACGCAACGGATTTTGATAGGGGTTTTTTAATAGATAGAGTGATTCAAGAGGAAGGCTTATATGTATATAACATGCTGATAATTTTAGGGGTTTCTAATGTGATGTCATAAATAAACTCATTTTTTTGCGGTTACATTGAGAACGCTGGCTGAATGCTACGAAATAGATCAAAATAATGAACTACAGTATTGTACACCTTAAAAAGGTCTACAAAAAAGTCCGCGATGGTATATGTCTATCTCTTAGGTATCTCTTAGGTAAATGGTTATTGTGGGTTATCACCCACACTAACCATTTTTTATCTTTTACTTTTTACGAGAAATAAGGGCTTATTTACGAAGCGATTTTAAGCTATACAGCATTAATCCTTATCCAATTAAATACCTTAAATACATTTTGCATTTAATATAGATCAATATGGCCCTTTACAGCATGTACTTTAAACGAATATCTTAGAAGATATCAGAGATTTAAAAACCGGCCAAGTGCGAGTCGGACTCGCGCACCGAGGGTTCCGTACAAACCTGCAGGTATTCACGGTTTATGCATAAGGTTTATGTTTATGTTTTTTTTTTTTTAATTTTTATTATATAGGTTGGGGAAAAAGTTTCTTCGCATTTTTTAAGAAAATTCATAACATTTTTTAATAAAGTTTATTTACATTTAACTAAAGTATGTAGGTACCATTTTGTTCGATAACTTTTTGCCATCTTGTAAGTAGGGACATGTTCCCATTTCTATAGAAATTTTGGGACTTCTGGTCAAAATACCGCGACAAGTGGTTTTGGCAGTCCTCTCGTGATGTTAACCTGACACTGCCTAAAGAATTCTGAAGAGACCGAAACAGGTGGAAATCTGAAGGTGCAAGGTCAGGACTATACGGCGGATGCATTAACACCTCCCAGCCAAACTCTCTTAATTTTTGTTGGGTGGCTAAAGATGTGTGAGGTCTAGCGTTATCATGATGAAAAACCACACCCCTTCTGTTGATTAATTCCGGCCGCTTTCTCTCAACTTCTTGCTTTAATCTCATCAGTTGTTCACAGTAGAGTTCAGAATCGATGGTCCTGCCTGGTGGTAACAGCTCATAATGAATAATGCCCTTCCAATCCCACCACACACACAGCATCACCTTGTTGCGAGTTAACCCGGGTTTCGCCACAGTCTGTGAAGCCTGACCGGCCTTTGACCACGACCTTTTTCGCACGTTCTTGTCATACGTGATCCACTTTTCATCACCAGTTATCAGCTTCTTCAAAAATGGTTCGGTTGCATTATGTTGTAATAAAGAATCACAAATGAGTACACGGTTCATTAGGTTTCTTTCAGTGAGCTCGTGAGGTACCCAAATGTCGAGCTTTTTTGTGTACCCAGTTTTTTTCAAATGCGCCAAAACTGTTTTGTGGTCAATTTCCAGTTCTTCAGCTACGTCGTAACTACTGGTATGCCGATCTTGCTCCACTTTTTCAAAAATGGCATCCATTTTATCCGTAATAGGGCGACCAGAGCGACGTGCATCTTTGACATCAAAATTTCCGGATTGAAAACGCTTAAACCAAAGGATACCGGCGAGAGAATTGTTGATGAAATTATTAATCGTCTACGTATGTCACTCTACTAGATACCGACGAAATAATTTACTAAGTTTTATCAAATCAAACATAAGTTTTATAAAAGTCTGAAAAAAAAAATCGTCATAATAGAGAGCTTATTTGACTAGATTGTTGATGCTTATAAATAAAAATAATCATGGCTTAGTTGTTTTTCTTTGTTGCTTGACTTTATGACTTTTGGCTAAGCGATACTTTTAATGTTGCCATGTAATATAAATCTTAGTCAAGTTACATACGCTGTGGCTTACGTATTACATTAATATACTTAAGAAATATATTTCTGCATCAGAATACAAATGTTAAAATAAGAATGATTGCTTGTGCTAAAGATTATAGCGTTAATAATTTTTTAATACGTACTAATGACATCGTAGTGCAAAAATAGTATGGCAACATCGCAAAAAAAAACATGACATTTCAATTGTCAATCGGCCGGTACTGATAACTTGTCTTTGTCTTCGAGTGCGTCTCGTTATTTTGTTTTCCATCGATTTTCCGTCATTTTCTACTTCATTGACTGCTTCTGCTTATGGACTCTGAGATTTACGGTTCCCTGTGTGACTAGTGCTTGCCTAAGGATTCTGATTGTTTGCCTATAGGTACGACATTTTTCTGTGACTCTGGATTCCGATTCTGCCTGGTACCTTGGATTTTGTTGTGTGTGCATCGATTTGTTTATCACGATGAGTAACCGTGTAAGGCCTACACGCATCATGTGTGTCAACTAGAGATTGCAATCCGGCGTCATTTTCAGTCCGGCCGGATCCGTCCGGGTTCCCATCGATCCGGCCGGATTAGGCCGGATTGATCAAATCAGGATAATTTTCACTTTTTGATTCAAAATGAACTGTTACTAAATTAATCGAGTGAAAACATGTATTTAATATTTAAAAAAAAAACATACTCGTATATAAAATCAACTTTATTTCCAATCCAATGTTAAGATTAGACAACAAGCAAACAATTAAAATCTAGTAGTGTAGGTAACTCATAAAATTTTAACGATATTACAAGTAGCTCAGTCTATATGTCTTTTACTAAATATTTCTGGGACCTTTAATGATAAAATTGGGACGAAAATAACAAAACTCGTTTTTAATTTGAATGATACTCGTTTTATTCTGAACTAAATTACATAAATATCATATATCGAATAGGAAAACTTGTACACATTACGAAACAGTCACAATTTTATATAGGTTTCATAATAAAATATCGAGAAATTGGGGTTTAACCACAAGTGGTCCGAAAAGAGGCGGGATCTCGTCAAGGCTGCGGGCAAACTGACATTATTGACGTTTGACAGTGATGGCAGTTGAATGGGTAAAATACTTTTCAACAGATACTATCGCTCGCGTAAATATAAAAAAAATAATGTCTATTCAATTTACTTACACTACATTTTGACGAAGCACCGACAAAACACCGCCTCGAGCGAAGCGAATGGTGCTGAACCGGTGGCGCGCTACGGATGCGGAGGAGCGGGGCGGTCGGTACTCGCGCAGCGTAGTGAGGTGAGGCGACTCGGCGTCGAACGACTCGCACACATGATCACCACGCGCAACGGATTTACAGCTCCGACAGCTCTATTATTTTCCCAAAAATTGCTAGCACCGGATCCGGTATATTGGAACCGGATCCGGTAAACGTTTAATGATGCCGGATCCGCCGGATTACCGGATCCATTTTTCCGGATTGCAATCTCTAGTGTCAACTGCAACTGTGGTTAGAGAAGATGAGAAATAAATATTTTTATAAAAAGCTGTTTTTTTCTATACCTACCAATGACCTACCCTTAACATGTAATGAATCATACTATAATATATCTATTACTAACTGCCCTAAAGATAGTTGACTAAGATTATTAAATAAACATTCTTCTGAACATATAATTAAGTAGGTAAGTAGGTACCTGCCTACTTACTTACGTGGACCATGTGGCAGACCTACGCACTTCGGTTGGACTTAATATTCTGAATACGTAGTCCGTAGTTTATTTTGTATTTAAAATGCATTTCTATCAATGGGATTTTGAGCGATAAGTAGGTATTTCTATATATTCGTATCTTTTTCGATAAGTCTGTTGTTGACGAGACATAACCTCTAAAACTTCACTGACTTCCTATAAAAGTATAACTAAGGACAAAACTGTTCAGCGATTCAATCTCTATACTTTTACATATTTTTAATAAAATCAAAATCAAAATCAAAATCAAAAGTCATTTATTCAAACTAGGCTGAGAGTCAGCACTTTTTGAACGTCAAAGTTACATGAGACAGTCCCCCAAAAACGCCCACCCTTCGACACTTCCTAGTGCTTTGGCTGGGAAGAAGAAGTGGCGGAACAAACTCCCCAGCAGCACAGCTGTCTGTTAAGTTAGAAGAACTTGATTCTATACAGTATTATGTAAGTAATTAATAGTATAAAACAAAACAAAACATACATCAAATTATGCGTCATATGTCAGCTAGCACACGCCAATATACGAACAAAACATTTAAAAAAACTAAACTCAAGCTGAAATAATAAAATCGTAAATAGAGCTTAAAACCTAAATAAGAGCCTCCGGGTATAAAGGGCGTGCCCGCTTACATATGCAATGCTGAATGTTCACATAGCTGTTACGACCTGAGTTACAACTCGAGGCCACAAATGATAAACTAGGACCATCGACGTAAAATAAATTAAACAGGTAAGTAATATTAATAATAATATCAACATCAAAGTCAGCAAGACGACCAGTCACCACAAGCAGCACCCGTTCACGAGCATAACGCAAAGATCAGCCATTGCCCCCCTCGCCATATTTGAGGGAAGGGGGCAACCCGACCCCCGACGCTACCGCAAGCATTGACATCTAAGGGAGCATGACGAACTTGCTGCCGGTTGCTCAAGCAAGAATTGAATGATTACTTGTCGAGGTCGCTAGCTAACCACATTATGCAATACTAATAAAATAAAATTGGCATAAACAGGAAAAAAAATATGGAAACAATTATATTGAACCTATCACTAGGTACGCTAATACTGGAGAAAGAACATAAACATTGTCTTGAGTTAATCACAGCGACCAACTATTCTTATCATTTAAATAATCGTTGATGGAATAGTACGCCTTTTGACAAAGGTTGGATTTTACTTGAGCTTTAAACGCATTAAAAGGTAATTCTAGTAAAGAAGGTGGTAGCTTGTTGTAAAATGTTATACCAAGCCCAACAAATGAGTTATGCACCTTATGAAGCCGGTGAAAGGGAACACGTAGTTTGTCCTTACTTCTAGTGTTAACAGTGTGAATATCACTGTTTTTAGCGTATAAGTGTATATTTTGCCTAATATATAAGATGTTGGCGAAAATGAATTGTGATGACACCGTAAGAATACCAATATCTTTAAAAAAGTCCCTTAGGGAAACTCTGGCACCTAGCTGGTAAATTGCTCGAACAGCTCGTTTCTGAAGGACAAAAATATTTTGAATATCAGCTGCAGTACCCCACAGTAGAATACCGTAAGACATAACGCTGTGGAAATAACTAAAATAGACTAACCGAGCTGTATCAACGTCAGTATATTGTCTTACTTTTCTGACGGCGTAGGCAGCTGAACTGAGCCTTCCCGCTAGGCTTGAAATATGTGGGCCCCACTGAAGTTTGCCATCCACTGTTATGCCCAGAAAAACTGCCGAGTCTACAGTTTTAAGCACCTCTTTATCTAAGACGATGTTGGGACCTAGATTTTTAACATTCGGTAAGGCGAACTTTACACATTTGGTTTTCTTGGCATTGAGAACTAGGTTATTTGCCGTAAACCAATCGGTAACCATTGAGAGTGCACTGTTCACGTCGTCAAAATCTGGTCTATTCCTGTCTACTTTAAAAATAAGAGATGTATCATCTGCAAACAGTACAACGTCACAAATACCCTTTAAAAAGAATGGTAAGTCATTGATATACACTAAGAACAAGAATGGGCCGAGTATAGAGCCTTGAGGCACACCTAACTGAACCGGTAGCCCGGCAGACTTTACACCATTAATATCTACACATTGGAACCTATTATGTAAGTAAGAATTTATTACGTTTATAGCTTCGTTATGGACACCGTAATGACGTAGTTTACGCAAAAGCGTGTCATGGTGCACGCAATCAAAGGCTTTGGAGAGATCACAGAATACTCCGATAGCATTTTGCGAGTTCTCCCATGCGTTAAAAATGTGTTTCAAGAGAGCAACACCCGCATCTGTAGTTGAACGACCTTTTGTAAAGCCATATTGCTCATTATGAAGGAGGCTATTTAAATTAAAATGTCTTAGCAACTGCTTGAGGATTAACTTTTCAAATATTTTGCTAAATGCAGGTAAGATAGAAATAGGCCTAAAATTAGAAACGTCATTTTTATTACCTGATTTAAATAATGGTATGACTTTGCTACTCTTCATGAGGTCAGGAAAAGTTCCGACATCAACACATTTATTAAAAGTAACAGCCAAATAGGGGGCTACGATGTCTATTATATTACTTAATAGTTTGATGGAAATGCCCCAGAAATCACCAGTGTTTTTAGACTTAAGTGTGTTAAAAACATTAACTACATCACGAGGCGTTACATGTTCAAAATTGAATAGGCAACTACTTTTTGGCACACTACTATGCAAAAGATTATCAGCTTTAGACGGGGACGAATTTAAGGAGCGAGTCGTAGTTACAGGTATGTTGGCAAAAAACTCATTAAATGCCTGTGCTACGTCAGCTGGCGTATTAAGTAATTTGTTGTCGACCAAAATTTCAAGTTGTTTTTCTTGTTTAACCGATTTACCCGTCTCATTGTTAATGATTTTCCAAGTAGTTTTTATTTTATTATTTGAATTTTTAATTTGATCGCTTAAAAATTTGGATTTAGCAAAAGCACTAATCTGTTTAAATAATTTTGAATATTTTTTTACATACTCTAGGAAAGGAGTATCAAACCTGTATTTTTTTAAACCATATAACTCGTAAAGCCTCGCTCTACTTTTGTAAATACCTGGAGTAGCCCATTGGTTAAAGCCAACGGAGGTGCCATTAATGTCAATGGTTTTGGTCTTGAAAGTAGATTTGTACTCTTTTTGCACTACATCAAAGAGGGCTTCATAAATTGCATTAGGATTATCGTGTTCTACTATAGATGGTGCAATTCTGCGAGCTATATTATTTTTAAACTTGGTGCAACGACTAGCTGTATAAGGCCTGCATTCAAGTTTACGCGCCTTTTTAAACAATGGCATAGGGAAACTGGATAGCAAACCACAGTGGTCGGACGTTAAATCAGTTAACACTAATTTATTTTTGGCATCACAATCACTAAATATATTATCAAGACAAGTTGACGAACATGCCGTGATCCTGGTTGGTTCGAAAAACAAGTTAAATAAATTAAATGACCTAAACAGATTGAGAAGTCTAATACTTAATGGAGTAACCTCTAGAATATTAATATTAAAATCTCCACATACAACTATACTTTTATTACTTGATTTTAACTTATTGAGTAAATCCTCCATGACTGATTCGAAACAAATGAAATCCCCAGAGGGGGGTCGATAAACGCAAATTATAACGTATCGCTCGAGTTCAACACAAGACAACTCAATAGTGCGCTCAATAGAAAGATTAACTAAATCTAAACGTTGCTTACATTTCAGCTTGTTTGAAACAAGAACTAAAGAACCACCGCGGATGGCCCTTTTTCTCGCAAATGAACTTTGTACAGTAAAATTATCATCATTGATAAACACTACTTCATGTTCTTTCAACCAATGTTCAGTTAAACATAACACCTGAACATCATGATTCTCTATAAATAAGCTTAACTCTAACTCTTTGCCGGACAGACCCTGCATATTTTGATGAACAACATTCAACATATGCGGCTCATCCGTTGTCGCACCTACTAGTTTAAACTACTAGGCGTATCAATAGTAGTGTTAGTATCACTACCAACAGTAAATAAACACGACTTCGACATACTACTTATGTCTGAGTTAATATAAGTACCAACAGTAAATAAACAAGACTTCGACATACTACTTATGTCTGAGTTAATATAAGCTAATAGCCTCGCTATTTTATGTCTAAACATAAGGGGCAGATACACTGAGTTCCTTGTTGATTTTAACTTATCAACAAAAATGTTGGTATCAAAAAATATAAGTTTATCACTGTAGTGACTGACCAAAAACTGCATATGATTATTAAGCATATGAATATATTTGTTTTTTCTACTAGATAATTTCTCAAAATATGGAAAAGCACACAAAATAATTTTGTTACAATTAATCTTTAAAATCTCAGTAACACTGTCAGTAATATCATCTTGTTTGATCTGTGAACTATTACCTACAAACACAGTTATGTTGGTATTACAATCATATTGATATCTCATAATTGATGACATTATTTCTGTAAAGGATTTCCCAGGCAAACAATTATTTTGATTAGAAATATTCAACTTGTTACTAACTAATTTCCCTAAACCTCTTCCTATACTATCTGAGAACATAACGGACTGAAAACCAAGGTGACTGCAACAAGGGGTAACACTACTAGCTACTGACTGTACCCCTTGAGATTGTTCATGCACAGTATCAGGTATATTTTGAATGGAGATACAGTGCAGACTACTCACAACTTGGGACGGGTCCACCGTTGCCTCAGGCTGGAGGGCATCAAGGTTGGATACCCTTTGACAAGTGCACCGAGTATTATTGAGAGTCAGCAAATCCACTCTGTCTACCAATTCATTTGTAGCAAGGATATGTTCCTTAATTTGGTGCTTAGAGCATACATATTTATTATAAAGTGACTTAAGGGATTCATCAAGAACTTGAATTTCAGACTGTAAGCGCTGAGTGTCTATTTCATATATATTTATGCTATCTTCTAATTTAATTTGATAATTTTTCAATTTGTTGACAAGAGAAACACGTTCTTTCCTTAATTGAATATTTTTGGAATAATGTTTCTGATGTTTCTTGAATTTATTACATTTTTTAATAATTTTATTCAGTCTTGCATATTTTTTTAATTTATTTTGACTTATTTTATGACTACAGTTATGTTTCAGTAAGGAATTCTCGGTAAGGTCAATTGTCGTTATAGAGTGTGGGTTACAATTTGTATTAAACAATTCGTTAAACAAATGGTCAGTTTCTTTGACCTGATTACGTTCTTTATCCTTTTGTAACTGTTGAATTTTGACATTTGCATGGATTAATTCATCCTCTAAGTCCCTAACCTTACATAAAGCCTCCTCATACAAATTACTACAGTTGTTGAAACCATCTGTAACCACCTTTAGTTGATCCCGTTCAGCAACAACACTAAGGTATTGAAGATGTAGGTCTACTAGCTCCTGTTTTAAGCTTGAGTTTTTGAAGACAACTTTCTCGACTTCCTTCTCACTTTCCTCTCTCTCGTCTAACAGCTCTTGACATTTATTTTTGGAAGCCTGTAGTTCGTGAAGGGTCGTTCTCAACTTAAGCTCCAATTCCTGAGCAGCAGCTTTACGGGTCATCACAGGCATGGTTTCAAGAGTAAGTACTGAAAGGATAATTAAAGGAACAGTGAGAACTAATTAGAAAGACAAACAAAAAAATGGAAAGCTAGAAGTAAAAGGGAAAATGGGAGAAATTAAAGATAATAGATAATAGTTAATGTTAGTGGTAATGGTAATGAGATAGGCTGGTGTATCTTATCCAAATGCAACTATTGAGATTAGATTAAGTACAAGATATATTGATTTTATTGCCTTAATTTTACTTTTACATAAGTGGGTAGGATGCCTAGATTAAAAGTTTAGTTCTAGTTTTGCATATTTAAAGATTGCAATTTAACTAATAGACTAAGACTGGATAAATGTGTTACTAAGTATAAGTGACGACTGTATGCTAATTATAAAACAAAATAAACAATACTCCCCGTTTAAATCCGCAGATCGAACATCAGCTGTTCGTGATAGGTTACCGGTATCGACAAGTAACCAAACACTGTGTTTTACTTTGTTAATTTGCACGAAAACAATAATCCTTAGTAGTTAGGCAGTTATTTTACATATAGTTATATTAATAGACCTTAATTACACTTAAAATTAAATAAAACTAATTTTAAAATACGGAACAGAATTTTGACATGTCACTCAGACAGTGTTGCCAACAAAAAAAAAAAGAAAAAAAAAAAAAAAAAAAAAAAAAAAAAAAAAAAAAAAATAGGCAGACGCAAAAAAAAAATGTCAACAAAAATTTGTTTGGGAGTTCGCCACTGTTCTTTGTGCTACTCTCACAGACACTACACTAGGTCCATAAACATCGCAAATTTTTTTCGCGGCTTGCGTTGCATTTTTACCTTTTTTAACCGACTTCAAAAAAACTTTTTTTTTTTTTAATGTATGTTCACCAATTTCTCCGCCAAATGTCAACCGATTTTGAAAATTCTTTTTTTATTCGTAAGGGTATACTCCTGAGGTGGTCCCATATTAATTTTGTGAAGATTTGATGTATACTTTGGGAGATAAACGAAGGAACTCCTCAAAAACAAACAGTACACGTAATGTGATTTGGATATTGTACTAAAGATCAAAAATAATTGCTGGTTCTATCTATCCATCCGTGGTGAACTAATTATAGTCTTCGAAGATACCGCATGGAACTCCTCATCGGTGAACAGTACATATAGGAACTTACAGTGAAAGGTTAGAAGGTTAGGGGATAATTCTTTGAATATTATAGGCACGTTTAGACCGTTACTTGTATTCTTATATTCCGATGAGCTGATGATGGAAGGTACAACTCCTTATCGATCAGGAGTTAGAAGATATCTTGTCCTATATAGACATACTCGTTGACATCGAGAATTGATTCCTCAGCAGACACTAGAGATGGACTACTGATGATGAGTTCGGGAGACAGACACCGGAACTCTTTAAAAAATGACAGGAAATCAACCACGATTTCTGCTATCGCATAAATATGCATTGTTTGTTTGGAATTAGTGCAGGGTGAATACCACAACTAAAAATTTAAAAATAAAAACTTTTTTACAAAAAAAAAACAACCGACTTCCTTAAAAACACTACAAAGTGAAAAATAACTTTAATTTCGGAAGTCGGTGGCAAAAAAACCATAAATACAGATCCTAAGACACCGACTACCGAAATTAAAGTTATTTTTCACTTTGTAGTGTTTTTAAGGAAGTCGGTTGTTTTTTTTTTGTAAAAAAGTTTTTGTAGTAAAATTTTAAAATGTATCGAATTTCTTCATTAGATTACACATTCATTAGACACTCATCTTGACGGTACGAAAAACAAATGAAAATCACACATTTTCCTAATTTGAATTTGGAATTATGTTCTTTAAAATTTTAACTTTCAATGATACCAAAACCAGCCAGATACAAATAGTATAACGACAAAGAGATTTTATTACAAGTTCAAACATACTGTAATGCGAAAAGACTTTTTCCCCAACCTAATTTTTGGGTTGACTGAATGAAAGGTAAATTGTGGTTTACGATTTATGATGTATTAAAAAAAAACTACTTACTAGATCTCATTCAAACCAATTTTCGGTGGAAGTTTACATGGTAATGTACATCATATATTTTTTTTAGTTTTATCATTCCCTTATTTGAGAAGTTACGGGGGGGGGACACATTTTACCACTTTGGAAGTGTCTCTCGCGCAAACTATTCAGTTTAGAAAAAAATGATATTAGTAACCTCAATATCATTTTTGAAGACCTATCCATAAATACCCCACACGTATGGGTTTGATGAAAAAAAAATTGAGTTTCAGTTCTATGTATGGGGAACCCCAAATATTATTGTTTTTTTTTTTCTATTTTTGAGTGAAATCTTAATGAAGTTCACAGAATACATCTACTTACCAATTTTCAACAGCATAGCTCTTATAGTTTCGGAAAAAAGTGGCTGTGACATACTCGGACAGACAGACCGACAGACTGACAGACAGACATGACGAATCTATAAGGGTTCCGTTTTTTGCCATTTGGCAACGGAACCCTAAAAAGCGGGGGCAGAGCAGCTGGCGGGTCGTACGTCCGTCCCGTCCATCCGTTGGCAGAGGCCGGGTAGTACAGGATAAGTAGGATTGTAATTCATATTACTTTGGCTTCATAGTAATTGCGAATTAGCATGTGTGTTCGTTATCCTCAAAATAAACCTAATAGTATTATTCCAAGTAAGAGACCGCGAAATGGCTTAAATATTTAGATTTTTGGATGTTTGTTTCTTAATGATGAGCACGATCATTTGTTCTGTGTCTGGGTGTAATTTATCTATAATATGTATGTATTTAGAAATATATAAGTATGTTTATCAGTTGTCTAGTACCCATAACACAAGCTCTGCTTAGCTTGGGACTAGATGGCGTTGTGTGATAGTTGTGGAATATTATTATTTATATCCTTTATTCCATTTTACAAACATATAAATTATATTTTTAAATATTAAAATAACAAAAATTATCAAAACATTTAAAAATATAAAAAATAGTAGCCCACCGGTATCAGGAACAAGGTCCAAGCTACCGGCGGTCAGGGCTACAGAGAGAGGAACCTCCTGACAATTCGAGCCGTGTCCAGAAGTACCGCTTTCTGAATCAAGCCCTTGACCCAACTGCTTAACGAGAGCCTCTTCAGGTGTTGGTCGAGGCTCTTGGCTATCAACCCATTGGCTGTGACGACTATCGGCACAATAATCGCTGAGTCCACATCCCACATGTCGACAACCTCGCGAGCCAAGTCTAGATACTTGATTTGTTTATCTTTCTCGGCTTTCACGAGGTTCTCGTCATGTGGGACCGTTATGTCAACAATCATTGTGCGCCGTTCTAGTCGATCCACCACCACGATGTCAGGCTTATTGGAAACAACAGTCCTGTCAGTGATGATGGATCGATCCCAGTACAATGTGATATGGCCATTTTCAAGAACTGGGTCGGGCACATACCTGTAGTACGGCACTTCCGATTCCACAAGGTTGTATTTCAGAGCAAGTTGCTGGTGGATAATCCTGGCTACAAGATTGTGTCTATGCAAGTACTCTTCGTTAGCTAGACGAGAACACCCGGAGATAATGTGTCTAATTGATTCCCCTGGACGGTGGCATGCCCGACAGATGTCCACCGTGCCGTCTTTTACAATGAATCTCCGGTAGTTGTTCGTCAACATAACTTCGTCCATAATTGCACAGACAAAACCTTCGGTTTCTCCAAATAGATCACCGAAACGCAGCCAGGCTACGGACGCTAGAAAATCTACGTCGGGTCCGTGTAGGGCCCGGAAAAAGCGTCCGTGGAGCTCCTTACTCTGCCATACCTCCATGCGGTCATTAGTGTCAAGTACTACAGGCTTGCGCCAGTTCTTGTTAGCCAAGGAGAGCGGGGTGAGGCCCTTGTCCACAGCGACCACATCTCGATGCATCCCCACCTCGGCTTCCAGGAAATATTCCCTGAGACTGCATATCTCGCGATTGTGGAGAGTCTTAGCGTTCAAAAAGCCTCGACCTCCACACTTTCGCGGGATATACAGCCTCATAACCGATGACCGTGGGTGATGCATTCGATATGCAGTCAGCAGCGTACGGACCCTCCTATCCAGGGCGTCGAGTTCGGTCTGAGTCCATTTGAGTATGCCGAAAGAGTACATCAAAACTGGCATGACCCAACCGTTGAAGGCGCGCACCTTGTTTCCGCCTGAGAGAAGACTATTAAATACTTTCTTCAGGCGGCCAAAGAAGCGCTCCTTCAACGATTGCTTCATGTCAGTAACATTGATTCCCAAAGCTTCCGACATACCCAAATACTTATAGGTTTCGGATGTGGAGAGGGCTCGAAAGTTTGTGGAATCCGAGAGTTGGGTTCCCACGGACTCCACAATCTCCCCTCGCTTTACATGCATGACTGCACATTTGTCCACACCAAATTCCATCCTGATGGCGCTACTGAAGGTTTCAGTTACCTTCAGTAGTTCCATCAGTTGCAAATTGTTGTGGGCAAAGAGTTTAAGGTCATCCATGTACAGGAGGTGAGATATAACCTGACCACCTCTTCTCAACCGATAGCCTATACCTGAATCCTCAAGCAGTGTGCTCAGAGGATTCAGAGCTAGGCAGAACCAAAGTGGACTCAAACTATCGCCCTGGAATATGCCACGCTCGATCCTTATCGGCTCGCTATTCCTCTGGATATTTCGACATCCTGGATAGCGAAGGACCGTTCTCCATTGCCCCATACATGATATCAGTAAGGCACGCAGAGTTGCATCTACTTTATACAACTCCAGCACCCTCATGAGCCATGTATGTGGCACCGAGTCATAGGCCTTCTTGTAATCTATCCAACATGTCGACAGATCCTTTCGGGAACGACGAACCTGTTGGCTAATGGCCATATCAATGAGGAGCAGCTCCTTAGTACCGCGGGACCCGTTCCTACATCCATTTTGAGAGACAGACATGATGGAGTTAGCGTCTATATGATTGTAAATTTTAGCTCTCAAAATGGATGTGAGGACTTTATAGACCGTCGGTAAACACGTGATCGGCCTATAATTTTTGGGTTCCGCGGTGCTACCTGATTTATGGAGCAGGTGGGTAACTCCTGTTGTAAGGAACTGGGGTAGCGAACCAGACTCCAAAGCAGTCTGGTACTGAGCCGCCAAGCGAGCATGCGATCCTACAAACCATTTTATCCAGAAGTTGTGCAGTCCGTCCGGTCCTGGAGACTTCC
Organism: Aporophyla nigra; assembly: GCA_947507805.1. Taxonomy (NCBI): domain Eukaryota; kingdom Metazoa; phylum Arthropoda; class Insecta; order Lepidoptera; family Noctuidae; genus Aporophyla; species Aporophyla nigra. The sequence goes on along the minus strand of OX382291.1, from coordinate 103,312 downwards.
AGTTAGGCAGCGGACGGACTGCACGAGCAACATCTTGGGGGCAGATAGTAATAGCCCCCATTTCTGGTATAGGATCGCAGGCTCGTTCGACCTCTCTAGCCCAATCACCTTCGGTGTGACTGACAGGCACCGACCAGATACTGCGCCAAAAAGAACACATGGCGTCATTATCCGGCAGATGCGTGTCAGCCACGCCTTGGATCGGTCGCTCCCAAGCCCTATAAACCCACCTTTCATCACTCTGGAAAGCACGATTCTGAGTGTATCGGTCCACTCGCCGCTTATACCTACGAATACGGCTTGCCCATGCATAAACTTTCTGCTTCAGGAAGTCTATGCGCTCTGTGACACGGGACATAAAATCCTGAGGGCTGGTATCAGTCCCTGAGAACGCCCGTCTCACAAAGCGCATCACTCTAGGGCGAGTGTTGCCCTCCCTGAAGCAGATTAGTTTGCCGATGAGCGCTCTGGCCCCACTAATACGACGCTCAATTCTGCACTGCCAAGCTGGTACGGCTGGTTTTGGTCGCGTAGCTCTAGAGTCACTAGCAAATTTGACGTGAGCTACACGACATGCCGCTACAGCCGCGCAGTACAGAATTGCATGTGTATCAGTGAGGTCTTCGCAGTCATCAAAATAGTTTGACAACTGCGAATCCAGAGCCGCCACCAGCGCCCTGTTTTTTTTATGCATGGGTAAACGAGGTAAACGTGGCCTAAGTTCTGGTGCCATGGACCGATATTCTCGAATCGCACTCTCCAAAGCAATCCTCAATTCCTCATTGCACTGGGTACTTACGTTTGAAGCCCTGTCATCACTCTCCTCGTCAGCTTGATTTGTGACGTACGGTGGTGGGACCACAACAGTCTGCAACGGAGGTGCGATGACATGGCTACTCAGCATTTCATTTCGTAGGCGATCAAGCACAGTGTCATCCAACATACGTTTACGCTGGATGACCCGCACCTGATCCGATAGTCGTTGGGTTGAAACGTTGACAGTTGGCTCAAGCACCTGAAAAAGAGAGAGCATCCGAACACGGTACGCAGTCAGATTATTTCCTCCCTCTGTAGCCCCATAGTATGAGCGCATGACATTCTCATTGATGGATCTTGTCCATCTCATGCGCTGCACACTTCCGCCGGGAGCTGGGACCCTATCAGAGGCCGGTGGGCCTCGAGGTCCTAAACCATCCGGCGGCCGGCGTCCTCCCCGTCGACGAGCAGGTGGTGGCGTCGTGGGCGGGGAGAAGTACTCGTCGCTCGAGCTCGACGCAACTGCCGCGGCCGGTGTCGTCACAGCGCCCGCAGTGGGGCTGGGTACCGGCGGCGGCGAGGCGGAGCTGAGCGAGGAGTCCGGTGGTGGTAGTCGTGCCTTGCGTGCTGCGGCTCTGGTCAACATTTTTCTCACTTTTCCATTATTATTTTTTCATTATGTTCGGAGGTGACATCTGTCATGTCACCCCCGATTTTGCAGTTTTTAATTTATTTTTCTACATTATGGTGTGACTGGTCTCTTTTTGCGTTACAGGATGATTTTATAACTCTTGGTTTCGTTTAATATATAGCACTGTTTCAAAACTGGGTTAAAATTAGGTACTTTCACAAATTAAATCATTAAAAATTGGAAAACGTGACAGTCGATGTTGACATGGTGTTGCCATATTATTATTATTAATGCATAGGAAAGCATTCGTTATTCTAGCACTCAACGATTTATTATTAGATGTATTATTATCTGGATTGTATTAATAGCTGGAAAATTATATGTGATTAAAGTAAGGAAAATATTTTTGCTCAAGGGAAAGAATTTCTTCTACTTATACTAATTACTGTAATGTTATATATGATGTTCCTATAGGTTCTATGCGGCCGTGGACTCGCTACTTTTTACACGCTTTATATTAGCTTCACCTGTATGTTTGTATATTTGTATGTTTGTATATTTGTATGTTTGTTTGTAACCGACTCCTTATAGTGCGATTTTGACCCACTTTAAACGACCAGATTTCATTCAAACTTTGCACACCTGTCAAGGACTGATGACAATGCAATAATTTCATAAATTTGTGCCATTATCCTTGCCAGGGTTGCCAGGACAGCAAAAAAACTGTCACAAACTACGCTGACATACGTCTCAAAATTCGAAATACCCTAAAAAATAGAAAATAAATAATAGTTTAAAAAAACTAAAAAACACGCTTCCATGGAAAACCAAACTAAAAAGTACAAAATAATGGAAAAAAAGCGTGGGGTGCCTGATATCAATAAAAAAAATACCTTAAAAGCACCCCACGCTTTTTTTCCATTATTTTGTACTTTTTAGTTTGGTTTTCCATGGAAGCGTGTTTTTTAGTTTTTTTAAACTATTATTTATTTTTTTATTGCGTGCTGTAGGTGCTGGCACACCTAATGGAATATGTTCATCTTCATCATCATTTCAGCCGAACGACGCGCACTGTTGGACATGGGCCTGCCCCGGGCACAGCCAATGTGACCGGACATTTTTTGGGTGAGTTTGCCATAATCGCCACGCTTGGCAGGCGGGTTAGCGGTCGCAGTATGATGGTAAAATGCTTAGGGAACGCTGCTGCCCATTCTCTAGTTTGTCCCTTAGTCCGTTGGTCTCGTGGTCGCAAGCGCGACCGCTGAGCGTGGGGTCCTGGGTTCGATTCCCGGGTCGGGCAAAGTGTTACTGGGTTTTTCCATTAGGAATTTCTTAGTAGCAGCCCGGAGTTTGGAAGTTGGCGGTGTGATACCCCCGTGCCTCGGAAAGTACGTTAAGCCGTTGGTGCTACGCCTGATCTCTCTCCGGTCGTGTCGGATTGCCGTCCCATCGGACTATGAGAGTGAGGGAAGAGTGAGTGCTCCTGTGTCTGCGCACACACTTGAGCACTATAATATCTCCCGCGCCGATGGCTAGTCTCCGTTGAGATTGGCCGCCGTGGCCGAAATTCGGTCTGGAGGACTATATGACACCCATGGGAAGAAATGGGATGATGCTATTCTTTGCGTCCGGCACCATCCGCGTAATATGGCGCATACGGGAAATGTTATATTGTGTAAATACGGAAAAAACATAATTTTTCGTGCAATTACTTGAAGAAAGACTGCTATCTTCTTACCTGCGAAAATAGGCTTTAGAGATTATCTTTGGAGCTATCCCAATAATATTCTCCATGGTCCAAACCCTATTTTTAGGTTTCCGTTGCCAAATGGCAAAAAACGGAACCCTTATAGATTCGTCATGTCTGTCTGTCTGTCTGTCTGTCCGAGTATGTCACAGCCATTTTTTTCCGAAACTATAAGAGCTATGCTGTTGAAACTTGGTAAGTAGATGTATTCTGTGAACCGCATTATTATTTTCACACAAAAATAGAAAAAAAAACAATAATATTTGGGGTTCCCCATACATAGAACTGAAACTCAATTTTTTTTTTTCATCAAACCCATACGTGTGGGGTATCTATGGATAGGTCTTCAAAAATGATATTGAGGTTTCTAATAAATTTTTTTTTTAAACAATAATATTTGGGGTTCCCCATACATAGAACTGAAACTCAATTTTTTTTTTTTCATCTAACCCATACTTGTGGGGTATCTATGGATAGGTCTTCAAAAATGATATTGAGGTTTCTAATACCATTTTTTTCTAAACTGAATAGTTTGCGCGAGAGACACTTCCAAAGTGGTAAAATGTGTCCGTCCCCCCCCCCCCCCCCCCGGAACTTCTAAAATAAGGGAATGATAAAACTAAAAAAAATATATGATGTACATTAGATTACCATGTAAACTTCCACCGAAAATTGGTTTGAACGAGATCTAGTAAGTAGTTTTTTTTTTATACGTCATAAATCGTAAACCACAATTTACCTTTCATTCAGTCAACTCAAATATAAAAATAAAAAAAAAACATTTAATTTCATAAACATAAACCTTATGCATAAACCGTGAATTCCTGCAGGTTTATACGGAACCCTCGGTGCGCGAGTGCGACTCGCACTTGGCCAGTTTTTAGAAGATAGCACATCGCTAGGTGGCGCTGTACGTGTTAACTAGCTTAACTTAACTCTCCGTGTAATTTAATTTCCTAAAAACATAAATGTGCTCAAAGTTCAGTGTATTGTGCTTTAGTAGTGAGAACAAGATATAAAGTTTACTGACAATTGAAGTCATTACGCTATACTTCCTAAAATCAGTGTTAGTGCGAGAAGAAAATATCTTCTGTTTACATTGGTTACAAACGTTACATCAGTGTAAAGTGTCGGGTACTGTGGACGAGGTCTGTGCTAACACGATTTGCAATATAAATCTTTAACTTTGGTACGTTTTTAAAATACAGTGACATTATTATTAATATTTGTTGATAACAACGGTTTGCTTTCAAATTTTGCCTATCATTCTATATGCACAAAGTTTAAATCAACGCCATCTATTCAGCCTACTGGGAAACAGCAACGGACTGTGTTACCTGATCTGTGTTGCTTGCACTCTTGAGTGACTGGTTGATTGATTGGTCTTCATCGAACTATCTCGTCATATGATAGGTGGCGCCACTTGTATCTTGTTACAATATATCAAGGCTGTGCTCGTCACTGCTGCGCCGTGAATCGAGCGAGCGATCGATCAACAAGTTTTCTGGTACTCGCGTCAGGTGGCGCCACTTTTATCTTGGAAACCATTACCAATTGATTCTGTTCAACAATTTCAATATTCAAGATGAACTGTAACGGATGCAACAATGTGCTGGCACCGGATGCTGCTTACCTGATGTGTAACTTGTGCGGGGGTGGTTATCATCATGAGTGCCTAAACTTTTCTCTTAAACAATTTATGGCATTAACGCAGGAGTTTAAGACTAGCTGGAAATGTCCCCCGTGCTGCAACATTACCCGTCGCACCCGTCCTAATTTGGACACACCCGTTCGTTCCAGCTCGCAGGTTCCGGCGGCATATGAGGATAATTCCATGAATATGTCGTGCGATAACATAGAACAACGACCACCATGGCCTCGCACTCCACCTTGTGCGTACACGTCACTTTCTACAAGAGTTGACAATAACTCCACATCGGTGCTTTTAGACAACCAAATCCAGTTATTTACCCTAGAATTGAATAAAATATTGCAAGGGTGGCGATCTGACGTCGATCGTACTATGGCACTGTTTAAGGAAGACATAAAAAATACGTTGCGGTATTGGCGAGATGAGATGGATGCTAGCATGCTCAGTTATCACGAAAGTGTTAAAAATAGTTTGGCCGATATGAAAGAATATTATTGGGAACAGGAGTTGGGCTCTGTTTGTGCTGCCCAAGCTGGCCTCATAAAGGATGTGCAGGAAATAAATGATGAGATGTCCTGTCTCAAACATTCGCTCCAGTTCCACGCAAGTGAACAGATTGACCTCAAAAGACGAGTAGAAGATATTGCACGGCTGCAGGCAGAACAATCAGCCACTTCCACAACCTATCTGCAATCAAAAATCGAAGCACTTGAACAGCAAGCGAGGCAATGCAACTTGGAAATCTGTAACGTATCAGACAAGCGTGGTGAAAACCTCTTGCAAATGTTGGGGGCGATTGAAGACGCTATTGGCTTTCCCATACCTCAAAAGGACATCATAGCCATCCACAGAGTACCACACACCCACCAAGAAACAAATAGGCCAAAGAACATTATTGTAAAATTCTCCACACGGATATTACGCGATAAATCAATAGTGATTTTAAAAGTGGTTGTGACAATGTTGTTAACGAGACCAATATTCAGTGATCGTTGCGTCGGTAATTATTCACTTGATACTTGTAACCACTATCAGATTGTGTTGACTGTCCTTAATCGTTTCTTGAGTTCATTATCATTACTGTGCATGTTTTATTATGTTCGTAAATTGTCTACCATTTCTCACTATGTTGTAACTTATGAAACCTTTATCTCATCCCTAATAAATCCAAGCTATTTGTTTATCATATTCGAAATTAAGAGTCCTTTTGTTAAGGTGTATAGTATCCTCGTTAACCTTGAGCATATGGGCGGAGCTAAGCTCCATACTCCCGCACACACGTAACGAGTGGCGGCGGCGCGCTAAACTAAAACAACGACCAAAGATTATGCAGAGACGGACGAAAGTCGGTATTTTTGCCTACGGCTGTAAAAGGTACCGAATGGTGGATCAATGGCTGATACTTTAGAAAGACGCAACTATTTGATGTTTATACTGGACATATTTCTTTAAACATGCAGGTATGTGATTGATTAAAGAAAGACAACTTTTCGGGTTAGAGATATCTTTATTTCTCATAAAAAACAAATTTCACTTACATGAGAAATATTAACATAATTAAAAAAAAAGATTGTTTTTGTAACGCACAGTTTTGGTAAGGAGACACTAAAAATTAAAAATTACAACAAAACAGAAATAGTCAATAACTGTAGGATAATCGCTAATAAATTAAACACTTTCTTTGCCTGGGCATTTTTATTTAAATACAAACTATGTTACAGTTCACACAATAAAATATATACACAAAAAAGTATTTAGAAATGCCACCACTAATAAAGCGTCCACGCGCGTCGCGCACAAACAAATCGACTCCTCTGCAAGGAGCTAGTCTATAAACACACACTGTTACAATACGTTCGTAAGTATTTACACTAACACACACGTCGCGCGTAGTCGATCGATAGCTGGAGCGGAGCAGCGAGCGACACAGCCCTCCCGTCTGAATGCTAATGCACGACTGCAGCCCGCGCTTGCGCAGAGCCCCTCTACCCTTGACGGCTTAAAATGGGGGTATTTCTTTGCAAAATTTTGATTAATTTACAATATTTTATTGTAAAATCGTAGTGCCTATAACCGTTTATTTTTATGTGTAAAAATATTTCCAAATAACAAAGCTGTTTAGTAGGAGTAGGAAACATAAGCCAAAAAATTGGGTTGTCGTAAATATTTTTTTACAGCAAAGGTTTTAACCCTACGAAAAAAGTGCTCTTGTAAAAATTATGTACATGAATCTATAGCAAAAATATATTTTTTTCAAATCTTCAAACCAAGTCGTTAATGAGAAGATAGGTTCATAAAGTGACCGTTTTGCGGCACTAAACCGGACCAAGGCCCTTAAACAATATGTTGTAAGTGTTGTGATCTATACTACCTCCTGCTTCAACCATTGTTAATTCCCATTACTATATTTTATGACATTTTGCTTACCAGATCTTATACATACTTGCGGCACACTCATATCATTAATACAGATTTATATTACAATATCAACAATGTCGAATAAAAATATCATCATTTATTACCAAAATTGCAGGGGTATTCGCACAAAATTACAACAATTACTTACGAATATCCTCATGAATACATACGATATAATTATCTTAACTGACACCTGGCTAACACCTGTAATTCATGACAGTGAGTTTATAGATAGGCGTTATAGCGTGTACCGTTGTGATCGTGATCGCACTGCAACTAAAAAACTAGATGGCGGAGGAGTACTGATTGCTGTTTTGCGTACTTTAAAACCTTCTGAATTAAGTCTCTCAATCAGGACATTGTATAGTGATCTTTCACACACTCACATTGAACACATTATGATTGAGTTGCCTAGCACTGTCAACAATAAGAGACACATCGTAAGTGCTGCCTACATACCACCTAAGACTTGTACTCTTGTATATGACAAGCACTTTGAATTGTTACAAAAAGTATTGGGCCACTCAAGTGTTGACAGTTTCTTTGTCATAGGAGACTATAATCTCCCTGAAGCTAATTGGCTAGTACCAACAAATATCCCGATTCCTACATCATATTCTGCAGGACCGTCAGCCTGCGCAAATTTAAATATTATGATCTCACTTCTGGGTGCTTCCCAATTTAACAACATAGTAAATGACAAAGGCAAAATTCTTGACCTAGTAATTTCTAATAACCCCTGTATTGTTTCGCACATCTCAACTGCATTACTTCCGATTGACACCTACCATCCAGTTCTGATCTGTGAGACCTGTTTAAACGTCAAAATCACCCCAATGACTAAAACTCCTCTGCACAAATATTGTTTTCATAAGGCCGACTATGACAATATTAATCTAAACATTCAGCAATTGAACTGGGTTGAATTGCTATGCCCTGTGTTATCTGAAGAGCCTCTTAATATATTCTACTCAGAGATGGATAATATTATTAAAAAAGACACTCCACTGGCCCGACCTAGATCTGTAAGCTATCCCATATGGTTCTCTCGTACCCTCATAACTATTTCTAAAAAGAAAGACACGGCGTGGATTAAGTGGAAGAAATACAAAAACATTTCTGACTATGAATCATTTTCTAACTATAGAAAACAGTTTAAGGATATGTGCATTAAATTTTTTAGTTCATACATCAGTTCTGTAGAGGACAATCTTAGCAAAAATATGAAACACTTCTGGACCTATGTCTCTAATCGTAAAGATAAACCTGGAATCCCATCTAAGCTTCAATACAAAAATGCTGAAACAAACGATCCAGACATAGCCTGTAATATGTTTTCTGACTTTTTTTATTCGGTATATGAACCGACATCTCCTTCTTTGTCTCAATGGAAGCCCTCGCAAGAGGACAACGCGCTACATGATGTCTCTATTTGCGATCTCTCTTTTAGTGAAGAGAATATATTGAAGCAGCTTAAATCCCTAGATCCAGCGAAAGGTCCCGGTCCAGACGGGCTTTCGCCTTACTTCCTTAGAAATACTGCAACTTCCATCTGCAAGCCTCTATTTATTATTTATAATAAATGTATATCTGAGGGAGTTGTACCTAAACTGTGGAAGCATGCGTATATTATACCTGTTCACAAAAGTGGATCCAAACGCAGTGTGGAACACTATCGTCCTATTTCTATCCTGTCTGCCTTGTCCAAGCTCTTTGAACGGTTAGTCCATAACGAAATTTATCCTGTACTCCACAACATCATAATTCAACAACAGCACGGTTTTGTTAAACGGCGATCGACAAATACTAATTTATTATTATTCTCTAGCTTTTTGTTCGATTGTCTTGACAACCGGGTACAGGTTGACGCAGTGTACACGGACTTCTGTAAAGCCTTTGATAAGGTTGACCATAAAATACTACTAAAAAAAATAACATTCAACGGAATTCGTGGTAATCTTCTGAGGTGGTTCACTTCTTATATAACCAATCGTAGTCAGAGGGTTGTAATCAATGGTCATCAATCGAACTTCGCACAGGTGACCTCTGGTGTGCCACAAGGCTCTATACTTGGTCCCCTCTTATTCATTCTATATATAAATAACATAACATAACATAATATTTATTCAAAAAATAAAAGGCTTAAAAATATGTACAGTTTGCTTATATGTAAATTATATTCTAATATTTACGTGCCTGTTACGTGAGGCCACTCACGGAAGTCGCTAGCATAAGCGATGACCCAAAACAACATCTTTACACGAACTGCATCTCTTGCGGAAGTTGTCTTGAACGTGCCGATCAACGTGTGACCGTGAACGTGTTACCAACGTCGTCCTAAGTCCAAACTGAGACAAACGTTATAACCTCCTGTATGATAGAATTTTAAGACATTACTGTTTCACACTTCGAGCAGTAATCACCTTAATGTAGATTAGCTTATAGTTTTGGTTTAAATTAAATTTATTAACTTAAGTTTCGTTTCTTTTACAATCCCCGACTGTAGTCTACGTAACTGGCGCAGTCGGTAGGATACTCGCGGGCCGGTTCGCGAATATTAGGGACATCTTAAATAGACATCCGCGCTCGCGTGCCGCCCGGGTGGCTATCAAGCTCCGCAGTCGAGTATCCTGAATCTACAGTGGCTGCAGTCCAGGGGTGAATCCAGACATCGATTCAGTAAAAGAAACCATGTTGTAAGTACTCTGAATCTTTCTTTGTCCTTACTTTCCTAATATTACCTATACCTATATCCTATTCTATATAATAATATATTTCATGATATTTCTCTTCATATAAATACGTACTAATTTATTTATAATAATTAATGTTCACGTATTAGATTAGTAGGTAATATCATACGTACTTTTTATGTAAAAGCATAGGTACACTGACCTTCCACAAGAATTATTTTCCGAGCGTATTACATAATCTTAACGTTTCAAGGTTCATGACTCATACTATTATTGCAATTGGATAGTGCAATTCCATTTTTTTTGCACTGCTATAATTTATTTTATGCAGATAGTGCAATTCTATTTTTAGAACCGATATAACTTCGGTGTGAGTTTAATTAATGTTTTTTCTATTCTTTTAGTTAGATATTGAAATCTTTGTGCGTGCGTATATAGGAGGTTTTCAAAATTTTTCACCCACGGGGATTACGTGATTCTAGCCTAGGTAGTAATAGTAGTAGTAGGGCGTCTAGTAGGCTCAGTACATTTGACGACCAGAGATTTTTAGATACAGATATGGCTCAAGATAATGATATGGATATTTCCTCACAGTTACTTCAACAATATATGCTTAATCATAAGGATAAAATGCTTATAGCATATAGCACGATCCAAGAACTCTCGAAGGTGTCTCGTGAGGACCAGATTATCAAACGTAATGAGACTAGGGAACCAGAATCAGAATATTTGCCGGAACAACAGATTTTTATTAAAAATCCACTTGCTTCCCGCCAAAAACTAGCATCCAAATATACTAAAGATACCGTAACGGCCGACCTTCCAATCCATATATATACCAAGAAAAAACTAGGTCCCATAGCGAAAACCAGGCTTAAACGTGTCCCTAAATCAGCAAAATTATTCCAGGATGTTCCTGATCCTTCTTCCTCTGATACAACCAAGTCTAATGCAAGAAATAAAACTTGAAAGTCTTCACAATAGCCCTGGTGTCCTTCCTTTTAAACTAGGCTCCGCTAGAATTATATCCAATTACCACTCATTCCTACAATACGTCAACTTAGAGGATTTATCTCCCAAAAATTAAGTACCTTACAGAATATTTTAGCTTTTATTAAAACATCCACTATGCACCACGCCGTTCTAAATTTGCCTACCTTACGCACTATGATTAGCAGCCTTAAGTCACTTCATGGGAGTGATAAAATCGTAGATTTAAACTATAGGGAATACTTTGATGTAATTAAGCTAGGTTCCTATTACACAGGGAATGAAATAGTCATAGTATATAAATTCCCCATTGTCCTACCTACTATATATAATATGTATAAACTTTCTATAGTCCCAAATAAAAACCATGAGATCCTATCACCACCCTATCCGTTCCTAGCAACCTTTGAGAAAGACTTCAGGTACATAGAGGCTGAATGCCCGAAGACCACCAAGTGGTATTTATGTGAAGAGACATCGAGCCCGCAACGCCGAACACCAGATGATTGTATCCAGCAACTTATTACCACGCAGCAGATGAACAACCACTGCAACCCGATAAAAATATCACTGGACAGAGCAGCCTATGAAAAACTGGACGAGAGACATTACACGGTCAGCTTTCCCTTCGCGACGAAAATTCACCTACATTGCACTCAGGACTCCTACGAGACTTTACAGGGCAGCTTCCTCGCTGTCATCCCGCATCAATGCTATATAGAAACACCGCAATTCACTATAATCAACCAGAACGATCGTGTACAAGGACAAGCGCTCAAATTGCTCGACTCAGTAAATGACACCGCAATTACTCCAACATCAGCACCAGAACTAAAATTGCAATCAATTCATCTTAATAACCTACATGCAGTCAACGCGAAGTTATCTCTGCAACAGCCTGTGCACACGGATAACGAGATCAACTACAGTCCCCATCATACCACTATACCTATGTACGTGGTAATATTAAGTGCATGCGTACTGGGTAGCGGCCTGTACTATTACATACGGCGCACGAAAAGTTCCTCAAAAACTCAAAAGGAGGAACCGCGTGAACAAGAAGCTATCTATGCCCTTCCAGACTCCAACCAAGCTGATCCCAAACAACCGCCAGCTCAATTTACGACTTCCGTCTTCAATTAATCGCTGTTCTTCGGGGGGAGGTGTTACGTGAGGCCACTCACGGAAGTCGCTAGCATAAGCGATGACCCAAAACAACATCTTTACACGAACTGCATCTCTTGCGGAAGTTGTCTTGAACGTGCAGATCAACGTGTGACCGTGAACGTGTTACCAACGTCGTCCTAAGTCCAAACTGAGACAAACGTTATAACCTCCTGTATGATAGAATTTTAAGACATTACTGTTTCACACTTCGAGCAGTAATCACCTTAATGTAGATTAGCTTATAGTTTTGGTTTAAATTAAATTTATTAACTTAAGTTTCGTTTCTTTTACAATCCCCGACTGTAGTCTACGTAACTTGAACTAGGTAATCCTGTGTCTGAACTAGGTAATCCTGTGTTTCAGGCAAGAAGAGCCTAAATAGTCTTATAAAATAAATAAATAACCAAAAGTTGTGAATAGACAAATTATTGTATAAATGTTGAGTAGCTAATAAAATAGTTTCTAAAATTTTATAGAATTAAATACTTAACGTAGGTGAATACTTACTTTAACACAGTAAGTAAATTCTCTGTTTCTTCGTAAGACATACTTTGGAGAGCGTCATTGAGAGTTCTCTTACAATTTGTATAGTTAAGTGAAAAAATGTTTGCTATAGAGTTTAATCTATTATAGAGGAGAGGGCCGAGGTACAGATAAAATTTGGATATAAAAGCATGTTTTGTTCTATTTTGTGGACAGACTATATCTTTACGTCTTTTATTAGTTAATTCAGTGCTGTAGGGTAGAGCTGCGTGTTGTTTTAATACAATGCCCATTATAAATAGCTGTCGAACTGTTAATACTTCACAAGATTTGTATAGTAGGTTAGTAGGGAAAAGGAAAGGGCGGGAAGTAGACACTTTGAGTATCGCTCTCTGAGCTCTCTCGATAGTTAATAACAATGTTTTACCCGCTCCACCCCATGTGGTAATACAGTAAGTTAATATCGATTGACATAGAGCAAAGTAAACTTGTCTAATTATTTTTGGGTCAGCAATATGGCGTAACTTTTTAAAAACAAATATCAACTTGCGAATTTTGCTATTTAAGGCTTCTATGTGTTTTTTGAACGAAAGTGATTCATCCATTATAACACCAAGGTATTTCGTTGTATTTGTCATTTTGATGACAGGACAAACACATTGGTTATCTGTAGGCATAGCGCAATAATGAGCATATATTGTCGAGGTAGGGCAAGTTGATGTTTGCTTGCGCATCGAAAACTTAATGTAATTTGTTTTGTCTGCATTTAGTGTGAGTGAATTATATTGAAGCCATTTATTAACAATATTAAAACCGTGTTGCGCAAATTTGTAGACATTGTTTTCTGAGTCAGCTGAAAATAGTAGGGCAGTATCGTCAGCATAATAAATAATTTGGCCGTGCTCTAAGTTTAGATTACAAAAATCGTTTATATAAATCAAAAAAAGTGTAGGTCCCAAAATACTTCCTTGGGGAATTCCGAAGGACGTGTTTTTTTGATCATCACTGAGAACATTACCAATCCTTACACATTGGGTACGGTCTTCTAAATAGCTCTTCAATAATTTCAGCTGAGTCCCTCTTATACCAATGGCTTCAAGCTTGCGCAACAGAATAGAAATAGAAACCGTGTCAAATGCTTTCGCGAGGTCCAGGAAAATACCTACTGTATGTTTACCATTATCAAGTTCTTTGGATAAATAGTCAGTCAGATGATGTACGGCATCGTCTGTTGACATTTTTGGCCTAAATCCAAACTGCCGTTTCGATAAAATTAATTTATCCTCCAAGTATTTGTAAAGCCTTTTATTTAGATTTTTTTCTAATATTTTAGACATAGAAGGTAGTAAGGAAATAGGTCTATAATTTGTCACTTGTTCTTTATTGCCTGATTTATAAACAGGGACAACAACAGCTTTTTTTAGGCACTCAGGATAAATACCTGTAGATAAACATTTTTAGAAGATATTAAGTGGTGGTATCAAAATGTGTCAAAACTGTTTAATAATCTTATTTGGTATGTTATCCCAGCCTACTGCAGAGTCATCTTTCAAACTCATAATTATAGTCTCTACCTCAGCCTCGTCAGTATCTAACAAAGCAAAGGATGATAAAATAGTGCTACATGGAAATGGTGTGCTGGTTAGATATTGTGATTGGCCCTGAACTTTTTCAGCTAAACACTTTCCAACATTTACAAAGAAATTATTTGCAATGTTGGCAGATGTTAACTGTGATGAGTGTGCTTGTAACAAACCTGAAGCTGACTGATTTTGTTTTGAATTGTATGTTACACTTTTAATAAAATTCCAGATTTTTTTGCTACTTGTACCAGCCTTTTCAAGTGCAATTTTATCGTAGGTGCATTTTCCTTTTTTTAGGAGATCATTACAAAAGTTACGATATCGTTTATACGACTGTTGTAGAATTAAATTATCTGGGTTAGTTTTAGCTTTCAAATGCAATTTATCTCTATGTTTCATACAACGTATGAGTCCTGCCGTGACCCATGGTTTTATATTGTAGTTTTTGCTATTTAGCCGAGTTTTGACAGTGTTTTTCTGAATTGCATGTTGCACATTTTTTATTAAGTACATTGTACAAAACTGCGGATCAGCGGAATCGTAGACCGGGTCAAAGTCGATATTGTGTAAGTCTTCTTCAAGTTTATTTACGTTTAATCTAATAATCGTGCGAGGGACTACTTTAGGCAATTTACAATTTAAAATGAATAGGGAAGCACTGTGATCGGTTATTGTTGAATTAATTACAAGGGCAAGAGCAGGGAAATTCGATTTGAGTATTATATGGTCCAAGCAGGAGCCACTTTGATGGGTAGGAAGCGTGTGAGTGGGAAGCAAACCATGGAAAGCGCACAGGTTAAGGTATTCCTCAGCGGATGCGTCAGCACTTTCTGGACGTATGTTGATATTAATATCTCCAATCAAAATGGTATTTTTGAAAGATGATAGATTCTGAAAGGCTTCATTTAGAGAGACAGTGAAATTGCTTATATTTTTAAAAGAGGGGGATCGATATAAGGCTAATATCGCGAATTCTGAACCAATTTTAATTAACAATCTGCTACAGTCGTGCATATTCGGTTCCTCGACAGACACATTGAGATGGTTTCTTGCATAAACTATCACTCCATCGTTCTGATTGTAGGTTATGTTACTTTTGTACATATTATATCCCGGAATTTGTAGTATGTTATATTGTTTTGAAAGCCAACATTCGGTTAAGACAATAACGTCACAGTTTATGTCTAGACGTTGTAGGAAAATGCAAAAAACTGTCGTAATTCTTAGAAATACTCCGAATATTTTGGGTTAGTATGGTTAGCGGACTAGAGTGAGAGGAGAGATATTTAATAAACTTTAATAAACTTTATTTCTAAACAAATTTGCATAGATTTTGCATTGGCCCCAAACTAGGCAAGCCTGTATCTTGGGTACCAATCTGGACGGTTAGCCATTTAAACATTTATTTTAAAATCATGTTTGATATAAAAGCTAAATATGTACTAAGAAACTAAAGATAAAAATTAAAATTAAACAAAAAAAAAACATTGCGAGATTTAAAAAAATAAAAAATAAATTATAAAATTACAAAACTAGGAAAAAAAAAACGCTATTCATTAAATTAGTGTGAGTGCGTGTGATGGTATGTTTAATGGTGTGAGTAAGTGTGTGTGAGACGAAAATGTGAGAGTGACGCAAACGTTCATGTGCACAGATTATTTGACCACTGTAATTAACTTTTCTGCTTCGTTATATGATAAGTTTAATAACCAGGATGTTAGCCTGTTTTTTATTTGTTTTCGAGTGCAGTTTCTCATACTGCACTGTTTGATCACTGCGTTATAGACGTGTACATGCAGAAAATATGGGAGTCTTTGAGCATATGCAGATTTTACTGGTGGAGTTGGAACTCTGAATATGCGTTTGGCCTGTAATATACTCAAATCACTCCGTTTTGATGTTTTAATATGGGTCATCGTTGTAATGTTCAGTATGTACAATTTTCTTACGCTCAGCAGGGAAACTTCTGCGAACAGGACTTCTGTAGGAAAACGGTACGGTTTATGTAGCAGAGTTTTGAGGACTGCGCGTTGTGCTCTTTCGAGGATTATCAAATGAGTTTTTGACGCACCTCCCCAGATTACAATGCAATATTGTATCAGCGATTGACATAAAGCTATATTAACCAGTTTTTTTACATCCAGTGATGCACTGTCCCGAATCATTTTCATTATGTAGATTTGCTTACGAACTCTTTTAACAAGTTCCAAAATCTGTGGTTTAAATGAAAGGTGCTGGTCTATAATAATTCCTAAGTATTTTATTTCATCCACTCTGTCGATGTTATTGCAGGAACATTGAGTATCAGTGTTAACTATTATTTTATGGCAATCTTCTCCGTGAATCTTTAAGTTCCATGATGGTATTTTGGTAGCCCGAGTTTTTCTGAAGGTTATGTATTTGGTCTTTTTTACATTTAGTGTAAGCAAGTTCAAGTTAAGCCATTTAGCGACCCTGACCATTCCTGCTTCTGCTTTATTGTATAAGTCATCCCAATCGGTTCCATGAAATAATATCGCAGTGTCGTCTGCGTAACAAATAAGGTCAGCGTTTGGGATGGTAAGGTTGAGTATATCGTTCATGTAGATAGTAAATAGTGTTGGACCTAGTATACTCCCCTGTGGGATGCCAAAGCTAATTTCTTGTTCATCGCTGACTAGATTATTAATCCTGACACATTGCCGCCTGTTGTGCAGGTAACTACAAAGCCAGTCAAGTGCAGTTCCTCTTATTCCTAGCCTTTCGAGTTTTTTAAGAAGGATAGGAATAGAAATGGTGTCGAACGCCTTAGCAAGATCCAAGAATATTCCAAGACAACGTTCGCCACCATCGGTATGTTTTGATATTATAGTCGTCAGCAGTTCGATCGCGTCAGTGGTCGATTTTCCTTTCCTAAACCCAAATTGCCTTTCTGAGAGAAATGAGTTGCTTTCTAGGTAGTTAACTATTCGATTATTCATTAATTTCTCCAGGACTTTTGAGAAAACGCAAAGCAGAGATATAGGTCTGTAATTATCCGGGGAGTTCTTAGGTCCGGCTTTATGAATCGGAGATACTATAGCTATTTTCCAATGGTCTGGGAAAACTCCTGACGACATACTCAGATTACAATTACAGATTATATTGTTTACAATGTTCAACGTCACAAGTATGGGATTCAGCTACAGAGAATTTATCTATGTCATTAATTAAACTACTAATCATAATTATAAAATACCAATAACAAGGGCTAGATAAATACTTAATTAACGGCGCTCTTAGGCGCCAACATAATCGATAGAATTTATGTACCTCTTTTCTGCCATTATTTTCGCTGGACAATCATCAGCACTGGTCTTGTGGTTGCTCGGCTTTTTGAATTTTAAGCAAGTAGCGCATTTAGGTGTCTCAGCCTTCTTTGTGCAATCTTTGATTGAGTGACCCTGATCACCACAATGGCCACAGGTATTGGTGGTCTCCCGACATGATTTGGCCGCATGTCCGTACTGCTGGCAGTTATAACAGCGTGTAACAAGTGTAAAGTCTCTGACGGGGCATGATGACCAATTCACAAACACTCTGCCTTTATTTATCAGGGCTTTACGTATCTCTGCAGATACTTCAATTATATAATTGCAGGTTTCAGCGTCCTTCTTACCTGACTTATGGCTTAACTTAATGGAGGTCAGAAATGTCTCGAGGCTGCAGTTGTGAAGGTTTTCGGCTAGATTTTGGTGGAATAAACAAGTAAAAACTTCATTCTCTTGCATAGATGAGGGCACTCCGATAACCACTACTCTTGGCTTCCTTTTTGGGGGCTCGTCTACTGTAAGGCCTGAATTTGTTAATTCCATCGTTTTTTTCACCTTCTCAATGTCGATTTTGATTCTGTGCTGATAATAACACCGCCATTTTTTGTCTTACGTAGTCCTCTTATTTGGAGTTTCATTTGCTCGGGGCAGATAATTTTTTGGACAAGGGTTTTGGTCTCTTCACTAGACTTCAGTTTATCGTTAGGGTATATAGCCACTGAGCTTAAATTTATCGGCTGTATAAAATTGTTGGTACCTTTTTTTACCATGTCGGCAAAGGAAGATTCCGTAACTGGTTTAATTGAGGCTCCGATTTTCTGCTTCAGGTCTTGTAGTTGTTGAGACAGATCAAATTGGTCCTCGAGTGTTTGGACGGTGGAGTGGGCCCGGACGGCTCTCATTTTGAGGGACTGATACTGGACTGCCATCTGCGATGTGCCGTGACTAACTTTTCGGCATAGGGTACTTATCCGCAGTTTTTGCTCCATGTTCAATTTGCCCTCTGATGTAATAGAGCATACTTCATTGAGGCATTGCTCAATGGACGACATCCAGTTCTGGATTTCTGGCGTAGCTATCACTTCAATCCCGTCATCGACTCTTTGGCTGGGCGGTTTAGGGGGAGAAGCGGGTGCGGGCTCGGGTGCAGGTGCAGGTGCGGGCACGGGCACGGGTGTAGGAGGTGGGCTCCGAGCACATCTGCCGCCCCGGCTGAAGGGACTGGTTGCCATTACAATATAAGTTATTTCTTGATAAAAACATATACACATTTTCACATTAATCATTTACACATATCTAACATATTATGCTTACGTATGACACAGTTTGCGTTACTACCGGCTATTTGCTGAAACTAGGTCACGATTCAGCAAGTAATTATTTATTTATTTTAATAAATCTTTGACACGTCTGTTCGCAACGATATTGCACATATATCATATAAATGACATTAGCCAGTGCTTTCGTAACACCAAGTTTTTACTATATGCGGATGACCTCAAGGTATATAGAGCCATACGACAAACAAATGATTGCCTTCTGCTGCAGCAAGATTTGGACCGACTATCCCGTTACTGCAAGGATAATAAGCTGCAACTGAGTTTACCCACATGCAACTTTTTAAATTTTACAAAAAATAAAAATAAAATACACTATACATACACGTTGTGCAATGCTCCCCTACTTAAAGTCGACTTTATTCGTGATCTGGGTGTTACTCTAGATCCTAAGCTTTGCTTAGACCTACATATAGAAAATATTGTGAACAAGGCGTATCAACTATTCGGATTTGTTATGCGATCTACAGTCGATTTTAAAAAGCCTTCTTCCTATCTCTGCTTGTATAAATCTCTCGTACGCTCGCAACTGGAGTATGCCGTGTCCGTCTGGAGTCCATACTACAAAAAGTATATTCAAATGATTGAGTGTGTTCAATACAAATTCTTGCGTACCATGCATTATAGATGCTATGGATATTATTTGCCATACCAAGATCTGCGTGCAAAGTATAAGCTCACAACACTTGAAAATAGACGTAAGTACTTAGAAGCCATGAATTTATACAATATTGTTAGCAATAAATTTGACTGTATTGAATTGTCCAATATGTTATGTTATGTGGTTCCTAGGACAGTCCACAAGAGAAAGGTAAGAGCTGGTAGACTGTTCTCAGTGGGCACCTGCAAGTCCAACTCTGGCTTGCGTTCGCCTGTTCGCAGAATGGTCGATTCCTACAATAAGACTTTTGAACATATAGACATACATATTTTTGCATGTAGGGAGTACATGCAAAAATGTCTATATGTTCAAAGTCTTATACTTAAGGAACTTTTTTAATAATTAATAATTATATTTATGAAAATCATTTTACATGGTTGTTAATTTATAGTTAGTTTATATTAGTTAAAAAAAAAGAAAGTTTAGTGTACTAAAAAAAAAAATGTATTTGTTACCCTAGCGATTATTATTTTCACTGTTAGGTATTTTAGTTAATCTGTGAACAGCGTTGTGGGCTGCAATATTGTCTAGTTTTATGTTTATCTTATATGATCTATGTTTTATATTGTAGCTGTTTGTTGTTCCTTTTTAATAAAATAAAATAAAATAAAAAAAACAACCGACTTCCTTAAAAGCACTACAAAGTGAAAAATAACTTTAATTTCGGAAGTCGGTGTCTTAGGATCTGTATTTATGGTTTTTTTGCCACCGACTTCCGAAATTAAAGTTATTTTTCACTTTGTAGTGCTTTTAAGGAAGTCGGTTGTTTTTTTTTGTAAAAAAGTTTTTATTTTTAAATTTTTAGTTGTGGTATTCAACCCCGCACTCATTCCAAACAAAAAATGCATATTTATGCGATAGCAGAAATCGCGGTTGATTTGCTATCATTTTTTAAAGAGTTCCGGTGTCTGTCTCCGGAACTCATCATCAGATCTATATGAAAATTATATGGGACCATTTCGGAATAAACCCCTTTCGAACAAAAAATATTCAAAGAATTATCCCCTAACCTTCTAACCTTTCACTGTAAGTTCCTATATGTACTGTTCACCGATGAGGAGTTCCATGCGGTATCTTCGAAGACTATAATTAGTTCACCACGGATGGATAGATAGAACCAGCAATTATTTTTGATCTTTAGTACAATATCCAAATCACATTACGTGTACTGTTTGTTTTTGAGGAATTCCTTCGTTTATCTCCCAAAGTATACATCAAATCTTCACAAAATTAATATGGGACCACCTCAGGAGTATACCCTTACGAATAAAAAAAGAATTTTCAAAATCGGTTGACAATTGGCGGAGAAATCGGTGAACATACATAAAAAAATAAAATAAAAAAAAATAATACATACAGTCGAACATATAACCTCCTCCTTTTTTTGAAGTCGGTTAAAAATAGCGTCGTATACGAGAAAGTCTTTTCCAATAAATTCAAAATTAAAATGAGTAAGTATAGGATAAAATGTTTTTGGTAATTTTTCATCAATTTTGCGGAAGATTTATGTATTTAGGTTAACCAACAATTGTTTACACAATACATTAAATATAATTTCGATAATAGTACATTCATAATTGCAATTATTAATTACAGGCACCACACATCATTAGGTACATGCACCATTTATGGTTTTACATAAAAAGCATATTTACAATTAAAGTTATTCAATATGTTTTTGGTAATTCATGCGAATTACGTGATGGGCAGCGGAGGAGTCCAAAAAAAACGCCAATATTTCCACTAAATGAATTTAATAAAGAAATTTCAATTACTTCCTAATTTATTAGGTAAGTACTAAGTGGGTGTCCTAACGATCGATGTATGTGACGAAAGGCCCCGCCTCGAATCTGCTGGTTGGTTTTATTGGATGCCTCAAGTTGGGTTGCAAAATCCGTTCACAGTAACCGAATGTATGGTGGTGACGTATCTGGGAGGCACTCACAGATATAACATGCGTAACAATAATATACAAACAATAAACTAAATACTAAATAAATTTAAAAAAAAACAGATTAATAACAATAACACATAAAACCGGCCAAGTGCGAGTCGGACTCGCGCACCAAGGGTTCCCTACAGGTATTCACGGTTTGTGCATAAGGTTTATGTTTATGAAATTAAATGTTTTTTAGGGTTCCGTTGCCAAATGGCAAAAAATGGAACCCTTATAGATTCGTCATGTCTGTCTGTCTGTCTATCTGTCCGAGTATGTTACAGCCACTTTTTTCCGAAACTATAACAGCTATGCTGTTGAAACTTGGTAAGTAGATGTATTCTTTGAACCGCATTAAGATTTTCATACAAAAATAGAAAAAAACAATAATATTTGGGGTTCCCCATACATAGAACTGAAACTCTAAAAATTTTTTTCATATAACCCATACGTGTGGGGTATCTATGGATAGGTCGTCAAAAATGATATTGAGGTTTCTAATATCATTTTTTTCTAAACTGAATAGTTTGCGCGAGAGACACTTCCAAATTGGTAAAATGTGTCCCCCCCCCCCCTACGTAACTTCTAAAATAAGGGAATGATAAAACAAAAAAATATATGATGTACATTAGAATGTAAACTTTCACCGAAAATGGGTTTGAACGAGATCTAGTAAGTCGTTTTTTTTTTAATACGTCATACATCGTAAACCACAATTTACCTTTCATTCAGTCAACTCAAATATAAAAATTTAAAAAAACCATTTAATTTCATAAACATAAACCTTATGCATAAACCGTGAATACCTGCAGGTTTGTACGGAACCCTCGGTGCGCGAGTCCGACTCGCACTTGGCCAGTTTTTCTAAACTGAATGGTTTGCGCGAGAGACACTTCCAAAGTGGTAAAATGTGTCGCCCCCCCCCCCCCCCCTCCGTAACTTCTAAAATAAGGGAATGATAAAACTAAAAAAAATATATGATGTACATTACCATGTAAACTTCCACCGAAAATTGGTTTGAACGAGATCTAGTAAGTAATTTTTTTTTTAATACGTCATAAATCGTAAACCACAATTTATCTTTCATTCAGTCAACTCAAATAATGAAAATTAAAAAAAAAACTAAAATTTTTTTTTTAATAAATTTGAAGTAAGAATAGTATAAAAAATCGAATAAATGTACATGAATAATAGTGTAAGAAAGAAAAAAATGTTTTACTTCAAAAAAAGCGTGGGGTGCTTTTTAAGATATTATCGAAAAGATAATCCTTCTGATCATATCTGTCAATGAAATATTATTAACTATTGACACCATGCACCCCACGCTTTTTTTTAAAATAAAACATTTTCTTCTTTCTTACACTATTATTCATGTACATTTATTCGATTTTTTATACTATTCTTACTTCAAATTTATTCAAATTTATTTTTTAGTTTGGTTTTCTATATAAAGCGTGTTTTTTAGTTTTTTTTTTTTAAACTATTATTTATTTTCTACTTTTTAGTTTGGTTTATTTATAAAACCGTGTTTTTTTAACTTATTAATCTACTTTCAATTCCATGATAACTATAAGTAACTGTTGGCTGTTATTGGTCATTAGCTACATCCATAATGCACACTTGTTCAAAATTATAAACCGAGTTACTCCACATAATACTCGGTTCGGTAAACATAATACAATACAATACAATCCTTTATTTACAATATCTTACAATATTTTATACCTATTTTAACTTAAATACAATCCACAAAATAACACTAAAATAAAAATATTATATACAATTAAATAAAGGTAAAGAAAAAAAAAATAAGGGAGGGGGGAAGAGCTCACTGGGCATCAAAGAATTCGTCCGCATCACTGTCGGTGGGAAAAGTGCGCAGAAGGCTGGCAGCGTTGCCACCTTGGATGGCAATGCTTATTCTTTGACCTAAAAATAGGCCAGCCCTCTGGTCACATGAAGAGTCAGCCAACCGCTTGGCGATGTCCCGAAATACTCGATGAGCACTCGGACCCCACGGCCCTAGTGTTTCAACCCCAAACGGCTCAAAAATATAGCTCCCAATAAGGTTGTTATATTTGCGCCGTTTGAGATTTTCTGCACCTGCAGCAGCCGCCCCAGCACAGCCTGCCGTGCTCAGAAGATGGGATGGCGCGAGGGTGTCGACACAGGTAGCATCCCACACCAAAGGCCTACCCAACTTCCAAGGCATTATGGTCATTCCGTCTGGCCTCTTCCCATCGTCGCGTGCCAAGCCATTAGGTTCTAAGACAGCTGGCACCCCGGCGGTGACAAGAGCCCGACGGATGATGTCATTAATGCTGGCGTGCCGTGCCAGCCGACCAGCGCTCTTGCTGCAGGAAAGGCCATGGGGTCCGAGGCGGTCAACTGCTTCACCGCACTGACACCGATGCGGAGCCACACAAGGAGCACCCAGACGTAGACTTGTAGCGAGTCGGAAAGTCGAGTCACCTAGCATAGTGCCTATGTTAGGTGACGGTAGCGCCTGAAGCCATAAGCCCGACTCCCATTCTCCCACAGCCAGCAGGCGGGCAGGCAGGATTATTCCGTACCAACCTGCAGAGCGGCTCATCCCACTGTCTCTGGGAAGACAGGTTCTCGGGCTGAACCGTATCCGGACAGGCCACCTTCCAGGCATTCATGACATCGGTCAAGCACGGCACTTCCGAGTGAATCTGAGAAGGAGCTAAGATTTTCGTGATTAACTTTTCAGTGCCGTGGACCGAGGACAGGAACGCCGGTAAGCTTACACTGGAAATTTTGCGGACGCCGAGCCCACCAAAATGAATAGGTAGTGTGGCTTGCAGCCACGAGCGGTCGTCCAATGCCACATTTAAAATGGATGTTAGGGTGCTTTTGATAATTTCATCGACTTTGTTTTATTATTATTATTATTATTATTAAAGAGGAAGAGCGGAGATAATACATAAAATTTGGACTGAAACAGCAGTATCTGATAAGGGTGAATGCCGAATGTAAATTAATTTTAGAAAGTCTATCCGAGATATCGTTAAAATTTTGAATTTTTTCGTCAATAAAAGGTGAAAAACTGTCTTCGAGAATTGGGGAACCTAGGAGGTGCAGTGAACTTTTTTCCAAAAGTTTGATGTCTGGAGAAATTGAATTAAATTTCTGTATAGTCGATTGTCTGTCGGTATTGTCACAAAGGTACATTTCACATTTTGAGTATTATTAGTATCCTTTATTTCAGGCAACTTAGGCCCATAAAAAACACAATAAATAAATAATATAAAACAATAACTATAAACTAATACATGTTCCATGAAACAAAATTTAAACTATCACTAAACACGTAATGATGACGGCGTCGTGTTCCGCTGAGTGGTGTCGCATAACCGTCTTCGGAAACGACGATACAAGACACCTTTCGGCCAAAATTCCTCTCTCAGGCAGGTCTGTAGATGGTGGGTTGGAACTCGTGCCACAAACGACTTAAAATTGATGTTGTGGCGCGATTCCAACCTTTCGACCCTCAGAGTCCAATTGGTCTTAGCTTTCAAGTACTACACAACTTCCTGAATCGTCGTGGTGTGATGCAGACGTGAAATATACAGCTGCGTCGTAGGCACAGCAAAGCGCAGCAGCATGTTGGCTCCACTCGGAGCTGTACCACACTGGTTTTGTGAACAGGGCTTCTTATTCTTCCTTTCCACTTTCGTGAAACCCTCTTCATCAACTTGGTCCGAGCAATACCCAGTATACTATTAATAATACAAGTAACAACTTTCTCAGGCAGGAATCAATTACACCGCTTCAAATAGCGTTTGTTGTGTCTCGACACTCGATGCTTGGAATAAAGCTGGTCAAGTGCGATTCAGCTCTACAGCTGTCTCATGCTCATACACAGCTGTTCTATTGCACTTCAAATTCTTCAAACTTATACAAGTTATACTGTGTGAAATTCTCGCTACCAAGTTCATACTCAGGGTGAATTCCTATGTTATGATTCTTTGTGTGGTTCGAGATCAAGAACCGTTCAACGGTACGAGTGCTATTTTACAAATAATGTGATTTGCTCAATATCCTTTGCTAATAAAATTTAAGTTGATTTTCGGGAAGGGTCGTTTCGAAATCTTTTGTGTTTTTCAACATTGAGACTTACTTTCGTATTTCTATTTTTATTTACCATACGTTTCTTTGTGTACGTTTTTTCCCTAAATTAGCATTTTATTTATGTATATAGCCTGAGTTTTCTTATAAGAAGGCTTTTAAGGCGTTTCGTATTATATTAACGTCATTTCCATTGTTATCGCTAATAGAATGTCGCTTAGTCCGTCGTACGGTCAAATATACGTATTTACTCACCACGCTGGTTCAGTGGCATCTTGATTAGTTCCTGAAAGTACCTAGAGATCATTTATACTCTCAACATGACGACAGCATTCCTCATCGTCGCTCGTCTCTTATATCGTTTAAATAAATGATAGTTCAAAAAAAAAACTAAAAAACACGCTTCCATAGAAAACCAAACTAAAAAGTAGAAAATAATGGAAAAAAAGCGTGGGGTGCTTTTTAAGGTATTTTTATTGATATCTGGCACCCCACGCTTTTTATACTTTTTAGTTTGGTTTTCTATGGAAGCGTGTTTTTTAGTTTTTTTAAACTATTATTTATTTTCTATTTTTTAGGGTGTATCCAATTTTGAAACGTATGTCAGCGTAGTTTGTGTAGTTTTTTGATATCGTGGTAGCCCGCGCAAGTATAATGGCACAAATTTATGAAATTATTGTATTGTCATCAGTCCTCGATAAGCCTACAAAGTTTGAACGAAATCTGACCGTTTAAAGTGGGTAAAAATCGCGCTATAAGGAGTCGGTTACAAACAAACATACAAACATACAAGTGAAGCTAATATAAAGCGTGTAAAAAACCAAACTAAAAACTACAAAATAATGGAAATAAAAAAGCTAAAAAAACACGCTTCCATTGAAAACCAAACTAAAAAGTACAAAATAATGGAAAAAAAGCGTGGGGTATTTTTTAAGGTATTTTACTATTGATATCAGGCACCCCACGCTTTTTTTCTATTATTTTGTACTTTTTAGTTTGGTTTTAAATGGAAGCGTGTTTTTTAGTTTTTTTAAACTATTATTTATTTTCTGTTTTTTAGGGTATTTCGAATTTTGCTGTCCTGGTAACCCTGGCAAGGATAATGGCACACATTAGTTTGTGACGTATGTCAGCGTAGTTTTCGAAGACAGTTTTTTTGCTGTCCTGGTAACCCTGGCAAGGATAATGGCACAAATTCATGAAATTATTGCATTGTCATCGGTCTTTGACAGGTGTGCAAAGTTTGAATGAAATCTGGTCGTATAAAGTGGGTGAAAATCACGCTATAAGGAGTCGGTTACAAACAAACACACAAACATACAAGTGAAGCTAATATAAAGCGTGTAAAAAATGGCATGTGTGCAATTCACACGTGGTAGAAGTGAAACCTTCAAAATTTTTGGCTTCAAGATAATGATTACGGGAAGAGGATAATTGTAGGTTTAAGTAATGATTATAGTGATACAAAGTTTGATTAATTATTTTACATTTTATTATTCGTATATATTACATCGATTTATCGCGACAATATTCTGCATTCGTTTTCGGCATATTTGAAGAATTTTATTATAAAATGTTAAAAAAAACTACAAAATTATATTACGCGTACACGTATACAAAACACCACGGTTGTTGTGATGCCTTTACTCAAGCTTTGTACTACGAATTCGTTCCCGCACAAACGCCTCTCTGTCAAAAATGATGAAGTATCTTGATCGCAAAAATAACTTGATCTGTCAGTCGCGATTGGTCGCGATGGTTCATCGATTAGCGGCGGACTTTCATTTTTACAGAATTTAGCATTAATAATCTGCATTTATGACGGATATGCATGGACGAGTGAGTACACAATAGACGGAGAATGCAATATAATCGCTTATCTCAGCCCTGGAAGGTTGACAGTTTGACATAAACATTTGGATGAGCGTGGTGATCCGTACGATTATAATTAAGTTTTAAGTGCAAAGTTGTGTGTGTGAAGTGTTTTTGTTGAAACGTAAGATGGACAGGTAAGTAAAATACAGTTTTTATTGCCAGGATTGTGTTTTTGACAAAGATTTGCACGTAAATAGTTAGTTCAACAAACATCGTCATCCATTTTGCCGCCATTTTTCCGCGGCCGGCGTCGGATTTCGCTGTTTTATGAGTAATAATTCTACTATTGATAGCAAACTATTGACGTTACTTAGGTTACTATTGTATTGTATTATTGTTATCATGCATTTATAAGATATTTGCGTAACATTGTAATGAAAACTATGCAACCTAAAAAGATGAAGGAACTCCATTGTTGAACCGGGAATTTTAGGTCACGTGACACTAAAATCGCCATTTGTATTTTGTACGGATGATGAAATGTGTGGATATGACTTCCGTACATTTGAATGGTAAAATTTCTGGGTGATTTGTTTTTAACCGACTTAAAAAAAGAGGATATTGGACACATATGTAATGTTACTGTTAATGCAACTGAAATTTTGTATTTTTCCAGCTCGCATGCCAGAGGACGCGGGGTGGTGGAAGGGCACCACCACCACCACTTGACATGATTTTGCAGCCACCGGCAATGTTAGTAACTTACGGACTTTTCTAATTTTCATTTATCTCTAAATATTCAGGTACTACAACACTGCTTTTGTTCCAGGTTTATAGACAATGACTGGTCATTGCCTGGGCCGGCATTACCGGTACCTCCGTAACCAGCATCACTGTTCGTCGGGCTATCGCAACTATAATTTTCTTTTCTTTTTTAGTTTTCATTTTTTTCCGTATTTACATAAATAATATATAGGTACGATAATAGACTTGAAATAATAATAATATGTACAAGTACATAAAACATTTTTGATAAAATTCTAATATGTACAGGTACATAAAACGTTTTTAATGTGTTTTAATTTTTTGAAGTTCAGATGTGACAATATTTGCCGTATCCATATTTCTTTCGTCCATGGTCATGACGTCATGTATTTCCTATCTCATTTTCTCCCACGTTAAATCTTATGAAGTTATGTCTGTCTCTTTTTACTGTCGTTTTTTCGTTTCATTGAATTTCAAATCACAACCAACGGCGCTAAAGAAGTTTTCACTTCAAAAAGCGTGGGGTGCTTTTTAAGGTATCTTTTATTGATATCAGGCACCCCACGCTTTTTTTCCATTATTTTGTACTTTTTAGTTTGGTTTTCAATGGAAGCGTGTTTTTTTAGTTTTTTTTTAACTATTATTTATTTTCTATTTTTTAGGGTGTTTTGAATTTTGAGACGTATGTCAGCGTAGTTTGTGATGTATGTCCGCGTAGTTTTCAAAGACAGTTTTTTCTGCTGTCCTGGTAACCCTGGCAAGGATAATGGCACAACTTTATGAAATTATTGCATTGTCATCGGTCGTTGACAGGTGTGCAAAGTTTGAATGAAATCTGGTCGTTTAAAGTGGGTCAAAATCGCGCTATAAGGAGTCGGTTACAAACAAACATACAAATATACAAACATACAAGTGAAGCTAATATAAAGCGTGTAAAAAGAAAAAAAAATCAATCAATCAACACAGATTACCGTAGTCCACTGCTGTACACAGACCTCCCCCCGGCTGCACCACAACGCTTCTGTTCAGTCATCCATCTTCCGTATCCAGTCTGTCCCAGCCACTGTCCCAAAAATGTCAGTTTATCTAGCTGAGGGGCGTATCACGCTACGCTTGGCGATACGCGGTGTCCACTCCAAGCTCATTGTTCACCTGTGGAAACTATCCATACGGTCGGTTCTAAGTTTTTCAAGACCCGCCGTACAAATTGAAAAAAACTCTCAGATCTGACATTACAGCTCATGGAAGAGAGGCGTGAAATGATCCTACAGTTTTCAGACGATGCACTCCAGTACCGGCGCGGCGGTTCTATAGAATGATCTCTAAGTCCTTGAAAAGAGACCTTCGCTGCTTTAATACGGAACGTATTAAAGACGCGATAGGGCGGAACAATGGCTGCAAAGTCTTTGCAAGAGATCTGTCTATTGGGCAGAGTCAGCTTGCGAAACTGAAGACCGACGATGGCAGAGTCGTATCCGCCAAATCTGAGCTGTTAAAAGAGATAGAAAACTTCTATGGACAGTTATACACTTCTACCAGAAACCCCGTTACGAATCTGACTAACGACCCAAGAGCTAGATTGTGCCGACACTGACACTAACAGAAGATATCCCGGACGGGACGTCAGATTGTACGAGATTAGGATGGCTCTGAAAGGGGCTGCCATCAATATCAATGGCGATTACATCACTTACCTTCGATTTGCCGACGATATAGTAGTTATCGTTGAGACTATGGATGACCTCAGAACAATGCTCGATGACCTCAGTAGAGCTTCCAAAAGAGTGGATCTTAAAATGAACGTGGAAAAAAAGGTGATGTCAACATGTCCCACCCACTCTCGTGAAGATCGGAAACTCTAAACTCGCAGTAGTGGACGATTCACTGATCGACCAAAATGACCTTAATGAAAGTTAAATGAAATTGAATGGGTTCTTTTGTATTTACAACTAGTCTGTAATAAATTTGTATTTTCAAAAAAATTCAGTCACCCGCAGTTTTTTTGCAAAGGTAGCAATTTTTTTTTTTTTATTATTTAATTTTGTCAAAAATTGTATACAATAAAGGAAAATAATTTACATTTTACTTTTATTCAGGATTTTCGGGAATATTTAGTGTCAGGTACATGTGCCCTGCCCACTGCCACAGAATTGATGGCCGATGGGGTCGGAAGGTTTTGGAGTGGCGACCGCGTACTGGAAACGTTGGAAGGCCTACCACAAGGTGGAACGATGACCTGGTGAAGGCCGCAGGAATTCGCTGGATGGGAAAAGCACAGAACCGGTCGAAGTGGCGGTGCTTGGGGGAGGCCTATGTCCAGCAGTGGACGTCTTTCGGCTGAAATTATGAATGATGATGATTCAATTACAGTCGACATAATTCGTCGAGTTTCATTTTTTTTAAATTTTTCACTATATAACGTCTGGTTGTCGTCATCTTGAATTATGACTACTGTCATTAGTATTTAGTGACACATAAGCTGCGAAACTGCATATTTTATTCTTAAAAGTTATCTGACTATTAAATAATCAGCCTTTAATCCAAAATCCGCAGACGAATGGCTGGGAAGCGTGCGCGCGCTGCGTGACTCGCACGTGCGCCTCGTGCTGCGCCAGCTGCGTCACATCGTGCGCCTCAACCGTGCTCTGGACCGCACTGCGCCTGCTGTCGCGCCAGGAGCAGCACGCGTCGCCCGCCCACGTCGCTCGCCCTTTTCCACCGACCCATCCCTGACGCGCTGACGAGTTCATTAAACGGATCATTCTAATTTTAACATCAGTGGCTTTTTCTTGTACGAGTAGTGTTTCTGACGTCAATTCAAACCACACTCTACACCGCAATTGCGGGCTTACCGCGCCATTCACTCACTCAGCGACACCTTGACCATCGGTTGACTTAATTCATTGTTGGACGTTGGCTTTAACCAATGGGCTACTCCAGGTTTTTGCAAAAGTACAGCGAGGCTATACGAGTTAAAAAAATATAGGTTTGATACTCCTTTCCTAGAGTATGACAAAAAATATTCAAAATTATTTCAACAGATTTGTGGTTTTGCTAAATCTAAATTTTTAAGCGATCAAATTGAAAATTCAAATAATAAAATCAAAACTTGAGAGATGTCAAGGGACACCTGGATGGAACGAAGTTCCTTTCCAGGATTCATTATTGTTATTTTTTTTTTATTATGTACAAAAAACCTTATACACTCAACAAAAATAATCGTCGCGACACCACACTGTTCAATGCAAAATAGAAAGACGAAACGAAAATAACTGGCTTGCTTTCTATGAGAGAGAGAGACACAGAGAAACTAGATAGTAAAAAATTTCGGAAGTCTAACTTTAATTTCGGAAGTCTAATTTTTTAAAGTTATTTTTCACTTTCCAGTGTTTTTGAGGAAGCCGGTTACTTTTTTTGTAAAAAGTTTTTATTTTTTAACCGACTTCAAAAAGGAGGAGGTTCTCAATTCGGATGTTTATATTTTTTTATGTATGTTCGGGCATAACTCCGTCATATATAGACGGATTTGCAAAATTCTTTTTTTGTTCGAAAGAAGTTTATTTCGAAATGGTCCCATATAAATTTCATATAGATCTGATGATTAGTTCTGGAGATAAACACCGGAACTCTTTAAAAAATGACCGCAAATCAACCGCGATTTCTGCTATCGCATAAATATGCATTGTTTGTTTCGAATTACTGCGGAGTAGATACTATAACTAAAAATTTAAAAATAAAAACTTTTCTACAAAAAAAAAACAACCGACTTCCTTAAAAACACTTCAAAGTGAAAAATAACTTTAATTTCGGAAGTCGGTGGCAAAAATGTTAAATACAAATCCTAAGACACCGACTTCCGAAATTAAAGTTATTTTTCACTTTGAAGTGTTTTTTAAGGAAGTCGGTTGTTTTTTTTTGTAAAAAAGTTTTTTTAGTTATGGTATCTACCCCGCACTAATTCCTATACCACTAATCGCCAGGTGAAATTTAATAGGTACTTTACTACTGCTGTAAATCGTTGAGGAATTCTTTCGACTGTCTGTCTATGGTGTCCATCATCAGACCTGTAATGGTACTTATAAGCCTTAAAGGAGCTTTCTCATCAATAGAAAAGAAGTAAGTTCAAACATCAGGTAATTGTTGTAAATCGTTGAGGAGTTCCCTCGATTGTCTTTCTGCTCCATCATCAGATCAACTCCATACCTTAATTAAATAGTAGTGATAAAATTTGCACCATATAAAGTAAGCCCAAAACAATAGGGAACTGCTGTAAATTGTTGAGGAATTCCCTCAACTATCTATGGTCTGCATCATCAGACCTGTAATGGCACTACTATAGCCCATATGGGTGCAAAGTTCTCATCAATAGAAATTAATTAAGTCCAAACAACGGGTTATTGCTGTAACTCGTTGAAGAGTTCCCTTGAACAGTCAAGGGAACTCTTCAACGAGTTCAGCTTTCGGCTTCATCATCAGAGCAACTTAAGACCTTCATTAAATAGTAGTGCTTTAAGATAGTTAATGAAAGAAATAAAAAACGCACTAGTCGCCACTACAATTTACGAAGTTTCTCTTCGACTTCTCTGGGATGCCATCACCAGATCCTGGTTTCCTTCTCATGAGACCACCCTTGAGATATCTCCTATGCAACGAAAAAAGAATCATCAAAATCGGTTCATGAACGAGGAAGTTATCGGTGAACTCCTCCTTTTTTTGAAGTCGGTTTAAAAGTGTCGTTACAACTTTTACTCTTAATTTTTTCCGTCTAGCCCCCTTCGCAACGCGCGATAAGAAACTTCGTTCCAAAAAAACCACTTGGAAAATCAATAACAATGAAACGGGTAAATCGGTTAAACAAGACAACAACTTGAAATTATGGTCGACAACAAATAAGTTAATACGGCAGCTGACGTAGCACAGGCATTTAATGAGTTATTTTACCAACATACCTGTAACTAAAACTCGCTCCTTAAATTCCCCGTCCCCGTCTAAAATTGAAAACCTTTTGCATAGTAGTGTGCCTAGTAGTGGCTTATTCAATTCTCAACATGGAACGCCTCGTGATGTAGTTAATGTTTTTAACACACTTAAGTCTAAAAACGCTGGTGATTTCTGGGGCATTTCCATCAAACTATGAAGTAATATAATAAACATCGTAGCTCCCAATTTAGCTGTTACTTTTAATAAATATGTTGATGTCGGAACTTTTTCTGACCTCATGAAGAGTAGCAAAGTCGTACCATTATTTAAATCAGGTAATAAAAATGCCGTTTCTAATTTTAGGCCTATTTCTATCTTACCTGCATTTAGCTAAATATTTGAAAATACTCAAGCAGTTCATCATCCTCATCATCATCATCAGCCTATAGCAGTCCACTGCAGGACATAGGACTCCCCAATTGCACGCCATTCAGCATTGCACGCCATTCAGCCAATTTCAAGCAGTTGCTAAGACATTTTAATTTAAATAGCCTACTTCATAATGAGCAATATGACTTTACAAAAGGTCGTTCAACTACAGATGCGGGTGTTAATGCTCTTGAAAGGTTAGGTTAGGTTAGGTACTGAGGCCGGCGATTACGGGAGCTCGGCTGCTGCAGGTGTCTGGTGCCGGTAGCAGCGAAAAGGCGGACATCCTGGCCGCCAAACTGAAGGAGGTCCTCAACCCGGAGGACGTTCGGGTGTCCAGGCCCATGAAGACGAGCGAGTTGCGCGTCGACGGCCTGGATGACTCGACGACCCCGGCTGAGGTCGCGGCGGCCGTCGCCAGAGTCGGTGGGTGTCTGGCTGACGATGTCCGCACAGGCGAGATCCGCGCCGACTCTTCCGGGCTCGGCGCGACTTGGGTGAAGTGCCCGGTGGCGGCGGCCAATAAGGTCGCCGACGCTGGGCGTCTGTTGGTGGGGTGGGTTGCAGCGAGGGTCAAGCTGCTGCAACCCAGGGCTTTGCGGTGTTTCCGTTGCCTGGACATGGGGCATGTCCGGGCACGGTGCACCGCAGAAATAAACCGCAGCGAGCAGTGTTATTGCTGCGGTCAGCCCGGCCACAAGGCCACCCAGTGCTCCGCCGCGCCAAACTGCAGCCTTTGTGCTGCTGCAGGGAGGCCCGCTGGGCACAGAGCGGGTGGCAAAGCCTGTGGTGCGCCCACCAAAAAGGGCAAGAAGAGGAGGAGAAAAAGGGGTGCCAAGGCTTCCGGGGGCTCTATACCCCCCCCTCAGCCTGGGTGCTCAAAGGCCGACTCCCGGCCTGGGAATGGTGCTGTGGAGGGAATGGACTGCGCATAATGGCGCCTTACCATTTCCTCCAGGGCAATATCAACCACGCTGCCAGAGCTCAGGACCTCTTGCTCCAGAGCATGGCAGAGTGGTCGATCGACGTGGCTGTGGTCGCCGAGCCATACTTTGTCCCCCCCAGAGATAACTGGGTGGGAGACTTGGACGGTTTGGTGGTCATAATTGGCGGGGCTCATGGCAACCCGTCCCGAGGTCACGGCTGGGTAGCCGCCCTCGCGGACGGCATTGGCACGGTTGGGGCGTATTTCTCGCCCAACAAGAGCCTCGCCGACTTCGAGAACTTCCTTGTCGAGTTGTGCGCCGTCGTAGGCCGACTCCACCCTCACCCTGTGCTGTTACTAGGGGATCTCAACGCCAAGTCATCGGCGTGGGGATCTCCGGTGACCGACGCTAGGGGCGAGGCGCTGGAAGAGTGGGCGGTCACGACCGGCCTGGTTGTCCTAAACCGGGGCTCGGTCCACACGTGCGTGCGGCAGTGGGGCGGATCTATAGTGGACGTCTCGTTTGCAAGCCCTGCTGTCGCAAGCCGTGTCCACGACTGGCGTGTCGCTGTGGAGGTGGAGACGTTGTCGGATCACAGATATATCCGGTTCGACGTCTCCACCCAGACCACCGGCGATCGTGGTCCATCGGCCCCGCGAATGGACGGCCCGCGCTGGGCGCGTAAGCGCATCGACAGGGAACTTCTCAAGGAGGCTGCTATTGTCCAGGCCTGGAGCCGGGAGTCGGCAACGGACGGACCCGTCGACGTCGAAGAGGGGGCGCAGTGGTTCCGCGGGGCGATGACGCACATCTGCGACACGTCCATGCCCCGCGTCCACACGCATTAAGCGAGGCGCCAGGTGTACTGGTGGTCTGCCGAGATCGCGCGGCTACGTGTCGCCTGCGTGTCGGTCAGGCGCCAGTACACCCACTACCGCAGGAGACGTCGTCGGGTCCCTGACGAAGAAGCCGCGCTGTATGAGGTGTACCACGCGGCGAAGGAGGCTCTGTGGCTGGCCATCGACGAAGCGAAGACGCGAGCCAGGGAGGAGATGTTGGAGACTCTCGAAGGAGATCCGTGGGGGCGCCCCTATCGGGTGGTTCGAGGGAAACTTCGAGCCGCGGCGCCTCCACTCACGGAGAGTCTCCAACCAGAGCTGCTGGAGGAGGTCGTCGCAGCCCTCTTCCCGGCAAGAGCGGAACACACTCCACCGCCGATGGCTTTGCCCACAGCCGCAGAGCCTACAGAAGGGAACGCCATCAGCGTCCCAGAGGTGACACAAGGAGAGATGGGGGCGGCCGTGTTGCGGCTCCGGGCCAAGAACGTGGCTCCGGGGCCCGACGGTATACACGGCTGCGCGTTGGCCCTCGCTCTGAAGGAGCTAGAGCCCCAACTGAGAGGACTCTTCACAGCGTGCCTTGAGCAGGGCCGGTTTCCCAGTTTATGGAAATCAGGTCGTCTGGTCCTGCTCAAGAAGGCGGGGCGCCCAGCGGACTCATCGTCCGCGTACAGGCCCATAGTGTTGCTGGACGAGGTCGGGAAATTATTCGAGCGAATTATCGCTGCCCGCCTCGTCCACCACTTGTGCAGAGAGGGGCCTGACCTGGCCGAGAGCCAGTTTGGCTTTCGGCACGGGCGCTCCACCATCCACGCAATATCGCGTGTGAGAGTCCTGGCGGAGAAAGCAGTGTCCAGGGGCGGGGTGGTGTTGGCGGTGTCCTTGGACATATCTAACGCCTTCAACACCCTGCCTTGGAGCTGCATTCGGGAGGCACTGCTGTACCATCGGGTTCCTCCCTACCTCTGCCACATCGTTGGGGCTTATTTCGAGGATAGGGGTGTGACCTACATGGGACGTGATGGCGAAAACCAGCGCCGCATGTCGTGCGGTGTTCCACAGAGCTCGGTCGTTGGCCCGCTCTTGTGGAATATCGGGTACGACTGGGTGCTGAGGGGCGAGCTCCCGCCGGGCGTGGAACTGACGTGTTATGCGGATGACACGCTGGTCACGGCCCGGAGGAGCTCGTACAGGGAGGCAGCGTTGCTGGCGACGGCTGCGGTCTCACTGGTGGTGAGCCGCATACGGTGCCTAGGCCTGGAGGTGGCCCTCCACAAGTCGGAGGCCATGGCCTTTCATGGCCCCCGGCGGGCGCCGCCGGCCGGATCACACATCGTGGTCGGGGGGTGTCGGATTGCTGTCGAGTCCACCATGAAATATCTAGGATTGGTGCTCGACAGCCGGTAGGACTTTCGCCCTCACTTCCGGCGGCTGGCGCCCAAGTTGCGCGGCTGGGGCATTGTCAACGCTGCTTTTCAATCTGGGGGTCCCGAGCGCCGCCTGTAAGCGGCTCTACGTGGGGATCGTGCGATCCATGGCCCTGTATGGGGCCCAGATCTGGGCGGCTGACCTGACGGCCGGCAGCATCGCTGTCCTGCGAAGACCGCAGCGAGCGATGGCCGTCAGAGTCATCAGGGGATAATGCACGATCTCCTACGATAGGTTAGGTTAGGTTTTTTTTTTTTTTTTTTTTTTTTTTTTTTAATATCTAGTTCCTCCAACAAGATTTCTCGGAGGCTTTACTAATCTGTTTTATCTTTCGTTCCATTTCTCGCGGTTTTGCCTCTCGCACTTTCATGCCGCATACTGGTTCTTTCTCGCATCCATCCACATTCATTCATTTAATGGGTGGAATTCCCATTCTAAATACTCTACTCTGCATTAATTTTTTATCTTTTGCATTTACTGCTAAGGAAAATAATCAACGCAATAGTCTTTATTAACATTTTTCTTCTTAATTTATTACAGCTTATTTCATATCTTATTTACTATTTTTGTTCTTATTTCTACTAATTCTTATACAATCTACTCATTCTAAGTACACTATTCTTTCTATCTTAAATTATTTAACATTTACTTTTAGGGAAATTAACAGTGCAACGGTCTTAAAAACATTTACTTCTTTACCTATTACAATTACTTTATTACTAATTTTTACATGTAACTTATAATGTACTATTTTTATTCTTATTTCTACTTATTCTTATATAGTCTATTTTTAATTCTTAAATTTCTATGTTTGCATTTAGTTTAGGTAACAATATATTTGAAACATAGTTTAGTTATCTTAAATGTTTTTGTTTCGCTCAATTACTTTACCACATATTTTAATGCAATAGTCTAAAAATTCTTGTCTCTCTTTTCCTGCTATTATTTCCGATATGTTACCTCTCTCTAATTTTACATTTATTTTGTGTTCCAA
The DNA here is from genome assembly GCA_947507805.1 of Aporophyla nigra. Taxonomy (NCBI): domain Eukaryota; kingdom Metazoa; phylum Arthropoda; class Insecta; order Lepidoptera; family Noctuidae; genus Aporophyla; species Aporophyla nigra. The sequence goes on along the minus strand of OX382291.1, from coordinate 65,761 downwards.
CTCATACCTTTCCATCGCGTACACTGGGCAATCCAAAAGTAAGTGTGGGACAGTCTCATCTGTTGCAGAATCACAGATGCACGATGGGTTCCCCTTACACTTGAAGCGATGCAAGTACTCGGAGAACCCGCCGTGCCCCGTCATGATTTGAGTTAGCTGCGGTTTAATCTGAAACTTTTTGACCGTCCTGTACGCCATCACTGCGTCCGGGAAAAACATTTTAGTAATGGAGGCTGTCTGACCCGCCGTATACCTTTGGTTCCATTCATCAAGCGTCGCCATACGAATGTGACGCTTGATGAAAGAAACCGGGCACAGGTCGTAGTCAGGCTTCCTCTTGCTATTCAGGGCGGCCTCCTTTGCCAGCTGATCTGCTCTTTCGTTGCCCTCTAACCCTGCGTGGGCTTTTATCCAAAACAAGTTAACGACCTTGTTTTGGTGGGATATTAATGTTAAATTATCCCTAGCTTCCACTGCCAGGGGGTGAAGGCAGCAGTGGTTTTTCACTGTCTGGAGGGCCGCCATGGAGTCGCTGTACACTCCGAAACTGGATGCCGAGTGCTTCTGGATTTCCCTTGTTGCCCGGCATATCGCCAGGAGTTCCGCCTGGTAAACCGTGCAGTAGTCCGACAGCGCTAACTTGATTGCACGCGCCTCGGCGTCGCCCCTCCATATAGAAAGTGCGGCCTTGACGCGCCCGCCAATTTTGCTACCATCTATGAAGATTTTAACCTCCAAGTCGGCGCTGGCGTCGACTTGCTCACGGTTCGCCAGGCTCACGAACTCCAGGTCGATACGCCTAGCTGGATGCGGGGATTCCATAGCGGATGCCACCCGCTCCACCTCCCTACCCGCCAGTACTGCCTGGGATACGCCTCTCCTGGTCTCATAAAGTGAGGCCGCCTCGCGGACCCGGAGATCTAGAGGGAGCATCCCAGTCAGAACCAGTGCTGAGTTGAGGGAGACAGTGCGGTAGGCTTTGCACATTTTCTGTGCAATTCCACGTTGCACGGCAGCCAGCTGCTTTTTAATTCCCACTTTATTCGCCGCTTGAGCCCATACACTGGCGGCGTACAGGACGATCGGCTCTATGGTGGCTGTATATATAATTTTAATTACCGCTGGACTAAGTCCCCAACTCACCCTTGCTGCCCTACACAATTGCTTGTATACACCTATGGCCCTGCGGCAAACATTAGAGACATGAGTGTTAAATGTCAGCTTGTCGTCGATGGTTTTTTTTTTTTTTTTTTTTTTCCTTGTCCTAGGGTTCAATAATAGGATGGACCCTAATCTTATTACAATCTAGCCTTATAAGTAGACTAATAAGTAATTTAATTATAACCTAAACTAATAAATTGTCTTTACTAAGAATGTGTCCAATAGCACTTTTCTTATTGTCTCTATTAAGGCGAATACACTTCGTTCTTGTGTTTGTTTGGCACTTTTGTACTTTACACTATTCACTAACACTAAACACTAGCTCGAACGGTTTTGTTCTTTTTAGTCTTCTAACTATGTTTGTGTGGTCAAGAAGCTGGATGGCCTCGACGTTCACATGTTGATGAAGTCTCTTTTCGTGAGCTTCTGCAAATTTCTGGATCACTCTTTCGATGAACTCAACTTTTAGGTCCCTGTGGAGGTCATCATTTCGTATGTACCAAGCTGCATTTACAATTTCCCTTAGCACTTTGTTCTGGAATCTTTGTACTATTAATACATTGGTCTGTTTGGTGCAGCCCCATAGCTGAATACCATAAGTCCAAACTGGCATCAGGACTTGTCTATATAGCAATAATTTGTTTTGCACGGACAGCATGGAGTTTCTTCCAAGCAGCCAATACATTCTTTTGAATCGGAGGTCGAGTTCATCTTTTTTCTTCTTAACGTGGGCTTTCCAGCGTAGCTTGGCGTCAAGGGTCATACCGAGATACTTGGCTGTATTCTCGTATGGGATTTGTTTGTTATTTATGTAAACTGGGGAATACTGTCGTTTTTTGTTGGTAAAATCTATGTGAACAGATTTGGATTCATTAAGTTTAATCCTCCATTTTTTGGTCCAGTCATAAACTTGATTAACAGCCATTTGAACCTTTTCTACTGCTTCTTCATGGCTGTTTCCTACAGCCATTATGGCTGTATCATCAGCAAAGGTCCCAATTGTGTTTTGCTCTAATTCAGGAATATCGCAAGTGTATAGTAGGTACAGGACCGGACCTAACACACTTCCTTGCGGTACGCCAGCTTTAATTTCTTTCAGCTCTGAGTAAGCATCTTCTTGTCTTATTCTAAAGACTCTGTTCAGGATGTAGGATTCTAATATATCTGCAAACTGCTTTGGTAAGAGGCTGTTCAGTTTATGTATAAGGCCTTCATGCCATACTTTATCAAATGCTTGCGCTACGTCTAGGAATACAGTAGAACATACTTTCTTGTCTTCAAGGGCATTTTCTATTACGTTTGTGATCCTATGCACTTGATCTATGGTAGAGTGTTTGTCTCGAAAACCAAATTGGTGCTCTAGTATTATGTTTTTGCTATCTATTATTGGTTTAAGCTGTTTGAGTAACAGCTTTTCAAATAGCTTGGACATGATTGGTAGCAAGGAAATAGGCCTATAAGATGACGTTTCGTAAGCTGGTTTCCCTGGCTTAGCTATCATTATTACTTCGGCCACCTTCCATAAGTCTGGTACATATTTAAGCCTTAGTGCGGCATTGATAAGGGTCGTTAACTTAACCAGACCCTTTCTTGGGAGGTTATGAAGTACTTCTCCTGTTATTAAATCGTAACCTGGTGATTTTCGTGTACTTATATTACGTTTTATTTCTAGTGCGACTTCTTTCGGTGTAACTAGTTTTATGGTAACTTCATTTTCTGATGTCATCATATTAGCCAAAGTGTGATCTTCAATGATTTCCCCGTCGTTTGGTTGAAAGATATTTTCTAGGTGCTCTGCAAACCTCTTTGCTTTTTGTTCGTTAGTAACTGCCCATTGCCCATTTCCACATTTGATAGGTGGGATTTGGGTAATCGGCCTTTTCAGGTGCTTAGTAGCCTTCCAAAGGGAGTAGTCTGTCCTTTGGTCGTTTCTTAGGCTCTGAAGATAGGTTTTGGTTGAGTCGTCTTTAAAGTCTTGGATTAGTCTTTTTACTTTTTTTGTCAGATTATTTAGTTTTCGTTTGTCATCAGGGCACCTAGATTGATGCCACGTTTTTCTCTGCCTTCTTTTCTCCATAATGAGTTGCTTGATTTTGAGCGGGTTTGTATTGCCCTTAGTCCTCTTGTTGAAGTCGGGTGTATTTTCCCACGCTGCTTGCTGGATATGCATTATGAACTTTTCTACTTCGATGTTTAGATGTTCGGGTGTTTTTAACGGTATTTTAAGGTCTATTTTATCATTCAATCAAGGTCTGATTTCTTTATACAAAATGTTCTCGCTAATTTCTAGATAGATTGCTGAGTGATCTGAGTTCATGTCATAGCTTTGTTCTGATTTCATATAGCTGGTTGATAGATTCTTGGTTACAAAAAAATGTATTAAGTCCGGAATTTTATTTGGATCTGTTGGCCAATAGGTGGGCTTTCCAGTTGATATGACATCACATTTCAGCTCTTTTATGGCATTCAGTAGTTCTTTACCTTTAGTAGTTGTTAGTCTGGAGCCCCAATACGTATTTTTAGCATTGAAGTCACCTCCTAAGATAAATCTACTTCCAAGGCGAGTTAGAAAGCTCATATAGTGGTCTTTTTTTATCACATACCGAGGTGGACAGTAAATGGCAGATACTGTTACAGGATATTTTTTTGTTTGTAGGCAAATCGCCACTGCTTGGATGTCTTTCTCTTCATGTTTAAACTCTTCATAGTGCTGTAGGTTTTCTTTTACAATAATGGCACTACCGCCTCTTGCTGAATTGTCTGGGTGAAGTGCTTGGTATACTTTGTACCCTTTAAACTTAATGTGAGATTGCTTTGTGAAGTGAGTCTCCGATATCAGGCACACATCAATTTTTTCTATGTCTAATACTACTTGTAACTCATTTTGGTGTTTTTGTAACCCATTTGAGTTCCACGCCATAATTTTTAGTGTAGTATTCATTTTTTTGGCTTAGTAGTAGCAGCTTTATTGCTATTTTCAATTTTTTTCAATCTCTCGTCAAATGATGACATTAACTTTAAGATTTCATCCAATTTTTTGTCACTGTTCAAATCAACCAGGGGCGCCTTTGATATGCCTGTTGTAGCTACTTGGGCAAATGAAACGTCTTTTGTTGTAGTTTTAAAAGTGTTTTGACTTCGTCTGTACTGTCTCGGGTCTTCGACTCTTCCAGTAGGTGTATTTTGTTGAGGGGCAGTAGTATTACCCTTTAATTTTTTGTTTCGAATCTGCTGGATTTCTTTTGCTACGATACATCCCCTGTAGTTAGCTGGATGTGGAGCTCCGCAGTGGACGCACTTTGGCTTCTCTTCTTTGGATTTTCTGCAATCCTTCGTCAGATGTTTACCTGTGCACTTCACGCACCTCGGTTCTTTGGAGCAATACTTTTGCGTATGGCCATAAGCCTGGCAGCGTTTGCACTGAGGTACCAGTTTTGTGGATTTTAGCGGTTGTATTTCCACATTACATCCCAATACAGTTTTGATGTTAAATATTTTGCTGTTTTCTTCATCATTTGAGAATGTCAGCATGAAGATGTTGAGTGGCTCTTTGGTTTTCCAACTCAATTTATTGACTGCTTCAAGAATTTTGTAGCCTTTGCCACGCAAGTCTTCAACAATTCTCTCCGGAATGCATGTGAAATGCAATTTTTTTGCCATAACTCTAATTGGTCTCTCTTGCTTGTTCTCATAGGAGTGCCATAGGCAATTGTTTAGAGAGAGAGCCTTTGTAATTGCTCTGTACGAATCTTCATTTTTGGCATTAACTTTGACTGTATCGCCGTTCATCATTTTTATGCTGAACGCGTCAGCTGATTGACCCTCAGATAGAAAATCAAAGAATTTCTGGTAATCCTTGATACCATCGACTACAATAGGTGGTGGCAAGGGAGTTTTAATTGATTTTTCCTTACCTTTATTCTCTTTCCTTACCTTTATTCTCTTCACTTCCGTGTTCATCCAGAGTGGGTTGGGCGGGGGAGGTGTTCAATTTTCTTTTCTTCCTGCTTTTTTGCCGTATCCATCCTGTTTCTCGAGCTAGTTCTTCTTCGTCCGTGGTATATTCGACACGCGGATGAGAAGTCTCAGTGGCGGTTTTAGCGGTTGTAGTAGCTGATTTCGGTGGGTTTTCCGATTGAAGTTTCAGCTGTTGCTGGAGATCTTCTATTTGACTTTTTAGGTCATTTAAGTGTTTTTGCAGCTCTTCACGTTCTTTTCGTTCTTCACAAAAGTACTTGTACAACAGTTGTTCGGTTTCTGTTTTTAAGTTTACGCCAATAGTGTTCAGTGTTGGTTTTTTCGAACCCATTGTAAAAGTTAAGCGAGTATTAACTTCGCCTTAACTATGATATTCGCTGACAGCCGTCAGCATTACGCAATAACTAGGTCATTGCGATGCATCCGACTGGACGGCGTTATTTTGCGTAAGCACTTTTACACTGTGGTACGCGCGCGGTCGCATGTAACACAATGCAACGAATGTGTCGTCGATGGTGACACCCAAAATCTTAATTTCTCTCGAAATTGTAATGTCAATCCCGCCCATGCTCAGGCGTGGGGTATCATATTTGAGTCTCTTTGTGATGACCATCGCATTCGTTTTATGTGGTGCAAATCTAAGTTTGTTTTTAACCCCCCACGCCCGAACATGGTCGAGGGCGGCGTTGGCTTTCCGCTCGATTTCTATTGCTGTGTCACCATCGAAGACAAGAACAACATCGTCCGCGAATGCCTGGGAGTAATCCCCCCTACTCTGCAAAGTCTTTAAAAGTGGGTCCAGGAGCAGGTTCCAGAAAAAGGGGTCTCCGATGGAGCCCTGCACACAGCCTTTGCCTGTTCCCTTTGTATATTCCTCTCCACCATACCGGACTCTGACCCTTCTGTCCGTCAAGTAGCTGTCGATGACCCTCCTCAGGTTGACCGGACACTCTTCCTCAGCCAGTCGGACTCTGATAGCCGGCCACCAGGCGCTGTCGAAGGCTCCCTCTATGTCTAGCGATATAAGTATAAACATTTTCTTTTCATCAATCTTGTTGCGGATGTGCTGCATAAGAGCATAGAGAGTCTTCGGTGCTCCTCTGTGGCATGAATCCGTACTGGCGAGTACTCATCCTAGGTAGAATGTGAAACCTGAGGCGGGCCACCAGCATCTTCTCGTATATTTTTCCTAGGACAGGCAACAAGCCGATTGGTCTGTATGCTTTCGGGGTGGTATACTCGTAATCAGCTTTAGGTTAGGTTAGGTTAGGTTAGGTTAGGTTAGGTTAGGTTAGGTTTTTTTTTTTTTTTTTTTTTTTTTTTTTTTTTTTTTTTTTATTTTTATGGCAGGAGTGGGAAATCCTCATGGACACCCAGACTTTCTCACGTGTGACACAGTCTGGGTAGTGCCGGACTCTTACCGGCTAAAACCACACTCCTGCCCTTGCTTAGTGTTCCTCTGACATGGGTCATCAGAGACCTTATCTATGCTTTTCTTTACGTTCATACCAGTTCTCACTTTTATTCCCCTCGCACCTTCATTCCAAATACTATATCTTTCTTTCATCCATTCATCTTTTTCTCTCAAGCGTGAGGCGCCCCTCTACTTATCCCTATTCTGTACTACATCTCTTTTAAGTTTTATTTGTAGTAAACACAGACACAATGTATTTAGTTCCATTTTACAATTTAACTTATTCTATTTTATTTTATTTTTTTCTCTCTTTCCCTTCTCGTTTTTTTTTTTTTTATTTTTTTTTAATTTTTTTTTTTTTGTGCGGTTACAAATTTGTTACATCTTTCTTATTTTCTTATATATTTGACAGCTATCTTAAATCTAATTACATTTTACGAAGTTTTTACATGTACACTTCCAATCTATTTTTATTAACAATGAAATACTTACTTAGGCTAATTTACAATCTTCAGTTTTACTACGATTACTTTTAATATATTCTTATAATATATTAGAGTTTATCTTCTGCTCTAGACTTTATTCTTCTTTATTACACTTTCAGCTATTTCCTTACAATATTTCAAAAATTTATTTCTCAGTTTTTTATTTTCTATGATCGTTGGTATATTTGCTAATTTAACTTCATTTTCTATTTCAGATTCAATGTTGTATTTATTGACTGCAAATATTGGACACTCTGTGATGAGATGCTGTATGCTTTCATTTTTGGAGGGATCACAGGGACAGGCCGGGTTCTCCTTGCACTTGAAGCGATTCAAATACTCGGAGAATCCGCCATGACCTGTTAGCACTTGTACTAAAATTGGGTCTAGTTTAATTTTTCTTATAATATGGTACGCTGCTATTGCATCTGGGAAGAATATTTTGCTTGTGGAGGCTGTTTCGCCCGATTTGTATCTCGTGTTCCATTCGTCAAGCGACTCCGTTCGGATTTGTCGCTTGACGAATGAAGCCGGGCACCGGTCATAGTGTGGTCTCATCTTGCTTCCTATGGCTGCCTCCTTTGCTAACACGTCAGCCCTCTCATTTCCCTCTATCCCCGCATGCGCCTTAATCCAAAACAATTTAAGGGTTTTCCCACCATTCCTCAATATTTGGATGTTCTTTTGGGTTTCGAATGCTAAGGGATGAAGGGATACGCCTCGGGTAACCGTCTCCAGCGCTGACCTGGAGTCGCAGTAGACTTCGACAACGGCTGCTTGATGTTTAGTGGCCAGCTCAGAGGCCTTGCGCAAGGCCAATAATTCGGCCTGGTAAACGGTGCAGAAGTGGTCCAGTTTAAACTTTTGGGCTTTCACCTCTTTCCCATTTTCCCAAAGGCTTATCGCTGCACCGACTTTCCCTTGAATTTTACTTCCGTCGGTAAAGATTTTGGGACAAGCGAGTCCTTGCTGGTCCATTTCTGCATTGTTCACCACCCACTTGAACTCGGTACCTGTTTGACTAGCCGGATGTGGTACTTCAGTGTAAGAGACTGGATTTTCGAACTCTCGGTCCCCTGTTATTCTCCGGGAGTATCCTTTTTTTTCTTCATAAAAATAGGCTGCTTCCCGAATCCGAAGATCCAACGGAAGCAGTCCAGAGAGCAGCAAGGCCGAGTTCAATGATGTGGTCCTATACGCCTTGACAATTTTTTGCGCAAAGCCCCGCTGGACGGTATTGAGCTGCTTCTTAATTCCGACTTTGTTTACAGCCGGTGCCCAAGCACTAGCCGCGTACATTATCACCGGTTCCGCCACTGCAGAGTATATGGTCCTGATAATTTCGGGCTTCAGACCCCAGCTGATTTTGGCGGCTCTTGAAAGCTGTTTATACAAGTTTAATGCTTTCCTCGTGACGTTCGCGGCATGAGCATTAAACGTTAGCTTATCGTCAATTGTGAGCCCCAAAATCTTGATCTCCCGAGACAGGACAATGTCCCCCCCGCCCATGTGCAGATGCGGCGAATCATACTTTAACTTATTTGTTACGACCATCGCTTTAGTTTTTTGTGGCGCAAACTTGAGCTTGTTTCCGATTCCCCACTTCTGAACATGAGCGAGGCTCGCATTCGCCCGTCTCTGGACATCAAGCGCTGTATCACCCGAAAATATCAGGACCACATCATCCGCAAATGCTTGGCAGTAATCTCCACGCTGACCCAGTTCCCGGAGCAAGGGATCCAGGAGCAGGTTCCAAAAAACAGGCCCTCCTATTGAACCCTGTACGCAACCTTTAGTGGTTTCCTGTACGTGTTCTGCTCCCGCGTACCGTATCCTTACTCTCCTGTCCCGTAAATAACTGTCTACGAGGCGGCGCAGATTGATGGGGCATTTTGTCTCAGCCAGTCGGCATTTCATTGCTGGCCACCAGGCATTATCGAAGGCTCCCTCTATGTCCAATGATATGACGACGATTAATTTCTTTTCTTTCAGTCGGTCTCTTATGTGTTTCATCAGGTCATAGAGGGAGTCCTCGGTGCTGCGCTGGGGCACGAATCCGTACTGGTTTCTACTCGCCTGTGGAGATACATACCATCTGATTCGGCGCACCAGCATTTTCTCCATGATTTTGCCCAGTACAGGCAACAGCCCAATCGGCCTGTATGATTTGGGGTGCGTATAATTGTCCTTGCCGGGTTTTCTAAGGACCACAACCACTGCTTCTTTCCAGATGGTCGGAAAGTGGGACAGGTTAAGGCACCTGTTTAGCAGTGCTAAGAACAGTTGCGGATTGTGGGTAATAGCCGCCCTGCATATGTCCGCTGTTAGACCGTCAATACCCGGAGCTTTCTTCGGATTGAAGCTAGATGCGGACCCCTTTAGTTCCTCCGCCGTGAATAGAGGATCAAATGCCTCACCATTCGTACTTTCGTTCGCTCTATTCGCCAGCTCACGTATTCTTTTGTGGTCCGCATTATCCTCCTGTGTTTTATCCTCAGGATAAAACGTCTTTGCAAGCATCCGGGCTGACTCTTCGCTGCTAAGGACACGGTCGCCCTGCACGAGCGGTATGTCTTCCTGCCTATTGGCAGTGCGACTTATTACCCTATAAATGCTGTCCCACATTGTCTCTCGTTCCTGTCTTCCACAGAACTCTTTCCAACTGGAGGTCAGCGTGCTCTCCATCTTTTGTTTGAGATCCTCTTTGGCTGCGAGATATAAGCTCAGGACCCATGCTTTGCGTCTCGGTGCGGCAACGGAAATTCTCCTCTTACGTCTCTTGACCTCCTCTCTCATTTGTGTCAACTCCTCGGTCCACCAAGGCAATCCTGTCTGATTTCTCCTACTGACACCCGGTATGGATTCTTCACAAGCCTTCTCTATTGCTTCTGTGTATTTTTCTGTTATCTTGTCCAAAACTTCTATCGTTACTATTTTATCTATTTCTATTTTGTTTATGTTTTGTTGTTCCCAGTTTTCATCTAATTTCCCATAAAATTGTACCCACTTTGCTTTTTTAGTGTTATATTTCCTAGTGGTTCTTACTATGTCCATACCTTTAGATTTTTGTAATTTTAATTCAAACAGGATTGCCCTGTGATCCGAGGTGGTGACGTCCCCAGATAGTCTCCAGTTTGACGCACTTCTGAGCATGTCCTCTGTACAGGTGGTAATATCAACGCAGCTGCAGTACCTTTGGCCACCCCTGATTACATCAAAGGTGGGCGCCGTTCCCGTGTTCAAGATCTGGAGTCCTAGTTCGTCTAGGGCACCCGCCAGAGCCTCACCCCTATGATCTGCCTCTCGGCTTCCCCACCATGTGTTCCAAGCATTTACGTCCCCCCCCAGTATCACGTCGCGAACTCCGATCCTTTCCATAATTTCCTTTAGATGGTCCAAGTCTGGCTCTATAGGCTGTCCACCGTCCAGGTACACCGACACCACTCCTATTTCCCAGGCTCCGGTCCTCAGTTTTGCAACTGCAAAGTTTTCTGTGGTTAGGGTCGGGCACTGTGTGAGGTTTATGGTATCGTCGAACAGTACAATGGCCGCTTTGTTGACTTTCTCAGTCTTCCTGGCACACTGTACTACTCGTGTACCCGGATGGATCTTCATTTCTCCGATCCCACCTATGTATGGCTCTTGGACCATTGCAAATGCCAACTTTCGCTTACCCGCTTCCATTATGAGCTCAGCTGTGGCCAGTTTGCTCTTTTGGAGGTTTGCCTGTACGACGTGATACTGGTGAGGTCTTTCTTCGCTGTTTACTGCGCTTCCGCCCGGGGCCACCTTAGCAATACGCCACCGACAGCCGCGCCAATCCATCCCACTTGAGACGGGTTGGACACTCGCTGTCGAAGGCATTGTGCTCGGTCTTACTCATCTTTGCGGAAACACAGTTTCGGCACTTTGGTGGTTCCGCGGCTAGTCGAGAGGGGCTGTCCACCCTCATGTGGGGTTCTCCACAATGTGTGCAGAGATCGGCGAGCTCCGTACATAGCTTACGGCTGTGACCGAAGCGCAGGCAGCGGGTGCACTGAATCAGTGGCGACTGGTCCAGCACACGCACCCGCTGCAGGTCGATGTGTACTCGACCCGCATGCGTCAGCCTCTGCCACACAGCAGGGGACACCTGCAGGATGACGTGGCACATGTGGGGGTTCCTCGTCCTGCGACGGAACTTCACTCCCATCCTCAGGTCATCCGCAGGCACGTCCCCGATCAGATGACTGTTCTGGCGTTTTATTGCCTCAATGAACTCCTCGTCTGAATGGCATGAAAGAACATCTTTAGCAATAACGAGAGGGTCTTTGTTCTTTACTTCCTCTACCGTTAAATTTCCAGCTTTTTTAATCCTCTCAGTCACCTTGGTCAGCTCTTCCCTCGTCTTAAATCCGACCACCACCTTTTGGTCCCTTGCTTTCCGCACTCTCTCCACCCTGGTCCCCTCATTCCTGGCGTCTACCGCTGTTCTCAGCTTTTCAAGAACCTCTTCCCCGGTGTCTTTGTCATCAACCGATGACACAACCATCGAGTGAAGAGGCTCCTGGAAATGTCGCTTCGGAGCGGCGGCCATCTCCGCGAATGAGGGTCCCTGTCCTGCGACAAAGCGAGGCGCCTTTTGTAGGTGCTCCGACAGAGCCCGTGTGTGCAGTTGGCATTCTTCCAGCGCCTTTTTGTGCTGCTGGAGGTTCTCCATTAGCTGCCCCATGAGCACCGTCGGTCCGCCTGTGGTCGGCGTACGGTTCACGCGAGCTTTTTCGGGCTCAGCTGTCTCTCCGGGCGTTTTAGCCCTCTCACTCTCTCCCTCCCTAACTAGGTGATATAACCTTTCTACCGCTCTAGTGATACTGTCCTTTATTTCTTTTTTCAGATTTCTCGAGCTGAGAAGTTGAAGCTTGGCGCTGGTGAGGCACGCCTTTGCCTCCGTAGTCCTATTGAGGTATTTCACAGGTGGTGATTCTCGAGGCGGACTCTCCAAAGCTTTCCCTGGCAGCTCGTAGGTATCTGACCTTAACCTCTGGGAGGCCAGTAGTTTGGGCTTTGATTTGGGAGGCGTAGACTCGGTTGTCTTCTTGGGGGAAGGAGGGACGGGTACTTTTTTAGGAGATGTCTGAGTTTTTTGAGGTTGCCCCACTTTCTCTTTCTCCGCTTCCCACTCTCCAACACTTCGCCTAACTGAAGTGCCCGCTAACCCTGTGCCTGCCGCCTCAACGCTCGAATCGTCCTCCACAGCCTTCGGTTTGTTAATGGGGGTCCTTAGTCCAAACATCCTAATTGAGACCTTTAAAAATGATTTGTCAGAGGACACTACTTGATCAGAATGACTGAATCCCTGTAAAGGGGGGAACAGCCAGTAATAAAATAAATAAAGATGTAAAGTAAGTCTTGTAAATATGACTTGAGTCGGTTAAATACTTGAAGAAATAAAGAAAAATTAAAAAATATAAACGGTGTAAGAGTCAAACAAATGAGCAGGTATACTATACCTAGAGTCTCTTGTCTTTATATTTAGGAAAGAAACAAACAAAAAAATAAAAAATAAAAAGAAACTCAATGAAAGTTGTAGAGTCGCAGACTCTACCCGTTTCCTGTATGTATGCCTCGTTGGACAAGTCTTATTCTATATATGTCCTCGTTGGACAAGTCTTATTCTATTCTTAATACCGAAAAAATTTACAAAAAAAAAAAAAAAAAAAAACAACAATTTTTTGCTCTATATAGAGTCCGTTTCATTTACTCAAATGAAGGTACTATATTTCTCAATATTAGTGTCCAAAACCGCAACTTGATAGGACCAAAACTGACGGAGTTATAGAAGTTTGAAAATTTCCAAGATGGCGCTAAAAATGGCCGCCAAATTTCAAAGCTTCGTATCTCCGTCAGATCTTGCCACAAATTAATGCGGTTTTGTTCACCAATATCAGCTGGACAAAGTTAAGGCTATAGACTGCTCTCCTAATAGAAAATTTTTGACTCTACAATTGTAGAGTCTGTCCTCAGAAATAAATAAGTCGCGTCAGGCCCGTTAATATGAGTCCAAACACCTGTAGTTTGTGACCACGGAGGCGTGAGATATCTTAATAATAGCTTTTTCAAGATGGCGTCACTATAAATTTCTAAATCTGTAACTTCGGTGATTTCCAACGCAGAGTACCCGTGTTTGGGCTCGTTAACCTTGGATTTTGATAATCTATGCCGTGAAATATCTACTAAAGCTGTACAACAGATTTTCTTTTTTTCCTATTGGTTACGGAAATAACAATAATTTTGAAAATCAATAACTTTACGGTTTTTTAAACAAAAAATCTGAAATTATGTAAAATGATAGAAGTACTACAAAATTAATTTTAAATGAAATAAAAACACTACGTTACCGCTTTAGTTTTTGAAATAACTAACCTAAAAAATATACAAATTAAAATAAATATTCAAATGTCTATATCTTCAGAGCCACTTAACTTTAGAACAAGCAGGTTACGGTTCTCGGTTGGTCCTGTTATCTGCCAAATGATGCAGTTTCCAAATGTAACCGGGCGAAGCTGGAACAGTGACCTCGTGGCCACGTGGTTTTTGGTTTTCTTAAGATATTTCCGCGAATTTTCTCACGAAAAATCTGAAATTTGGGGTACGGTTGGAACCGCGTTTAAAGCACCTTTTGCCACTAAAAAATGTATATGTCACCGCGATGAATCAAGCAGCGTTTCACATTTAATGTTAAAATTTATGTTATTTTTCACTTTTACACTAAGAAAATTTTTTCCACAACGCTCCAGAAAATTTCACTTTCACTAATACACGCGCGTCACTTTTCCGCAACTTTTGATGTATAACACAAGGTGGTACGGCAATAATTTACCACATCTGTGATTTTTTGAGCGCGGAGCGACTTTAAAAACGATCTGCTTGCGGCGAGGGGTACTTCCTCCAGGGTTAGGTTAGGTTAGGTTAGGTTAGGTTGGGGTGCGTGCAGAAAACCTCCTCGTGTGCCTTGACTGCTGCTCGTTCCTTGTGGATACGTCCGGGGGAAAGGGCAGCCGTTGGGCCGGTGCACTCTGGGTACAGTCAATATTCTCTCCATCTCGGAGACAATATTGGCTGTGGCGAATTTCTGCGTGGGGGGGCGGAGCTTCATGCTCCTGGGTCGGTTCACCTGGACCGACCAACCGTCATCCACTCCTCCCTCTGCTTACAGAGGACAGGTTGTTTGGCGACGACGGCGGCGCTCGTTGTGCACTCACATGCCAACGGGCTAGCAGCGGGGGATCTGATCCTCCTGACTGCACCCGTCGAAATCGTAATCCGTGACGAGATCATGGTCATGTTTTATGACTTGGAACGGGACGAGGATCTTGGCTTAACCGCCCGGATCGCGAGGAAGATAACCTCTATAAAAAATTCCTCTAATACCAAGTTTTGGTGTGCGGCGAGGGTATGAATGGCTGAGGAGTAGTGTCATCTGTAACTTTAGTTACAGGTGGCGCATCAGTCACGAGCGCACCCCCAGCCAGGGTACCAGTGGACCCCCTGGTTGGGTTACAAATCTACACTTACCTAGGGACAGGGGGTAAACCTAGGCGGACTTTTTATATCCCCCACACTCGTGGGATTCATATGGAACCAAATAAAACAAATTCTTTGATGAAGGTGCCGATCGTTGTGGTCGAGCGGTTGGGGTCAGGTGCGGCATCGGATACCGACGCCGCGTCCGACAGAATGAGTGTGGCGAGCGTGAGCTCGCAGCGCTCACGGAAGGAAGAGGGGGTGGCAAGGCGCCGCGGTAAGCGCTCGCCACGCTCCTCTAGCGAGGAGAGCCTGCCGGCACCTAAGGTGCCGACGGGCAGTAGTAGACGAGGTAGAGCAGTGGCTGGCCGAGCTGCTGTTCCTTCGGTGGAGCGCGACGAGCGGGGACGCTTCGCGTCTGTGTCTCGACCCGACACTCCGGCTCCAGTGGGAGCCGTAGAGGTGTTGGAGAGTGACCCGACCAGCGAGGGCTCCCTGCTCGGGCTTAATAAGGCGGAAGCCAATGCCGCAAAGCGGGCACAGCGCAGGGCTGTGGCAGAGGACGAAGTCAGCGAGCTGACTCGTCAGTTGCAGGAGCGGCGCTCAGCCCGGATGGCTGCAGGAGGAGGTTTGTCGCGGGTGGCGCATTGCCGCCAGGTTACTGACGGCATGGATGTGATCCTGAAGGTTGCCACAAAATCCGGCAACCTGAAGGGCACATTCACGCGCGCCCTTAAGGAGGTGGCTGAGATCATGAAGGAGTCAGCTGAGGTCCTCCTTAATGGTTCAGGCTCGGAGGAGACGGCGGAAATTTGGGAGGAGGAGAAACGCCGTCTTCGATCCGAATTAGAGGACCTCAAGCGGGAGGTTGCCGTCCTGCGGGCAGCCCCGCGCACCGGTACATATCCGGTCCCGTCGCTGGCTCCACGGTCGGCCCCCTCATCGGCCCCTGCACTTGCGGATGCAGAGGTCGAGAAGATCGCTCGCATCTGCATGGTGCAGTGCGGGCAGATGGTGGGGGCTCGGCTAGAGGCCATAGAGCCGAGGCTCCTCCCAGCCGAAACCCTCCGCCCACCGCTCGCTGCGGACAAGCGGAGGAAGGAGGCGGTGGCCATGACTGAGCCCAGACAGTCAGGGAAGGGGACCAAAATGCCCGCAGTTGGGGCCGCAAAGCCCGCGGATGCGGCTAGAAAGCCCGCAAAGGCCGCGCCAAATTCCCAGGCGGTGGCTTCTCTGAGTGCTTCCTCGGCGACTGCGTCCGGACCTTCTACGGAGGCCTGGACGACGGTCGTCAAAAGGAAGAAAAAGAAGAAGGCGGCACCGCCAGCTCCCGCAAGAGCACCGGCGCCAGCCAGAAGGAAGACCCAGGGGCCGCCTAGGGCGACAGCCCCACGCTCCGCGGCTGTGGTAATTACTCTGCAGCCCGGAGCTGTCGAGAGGGGCCTCTCTTATAAGGCGGTCCTTGCGGAGGCGAAGGCCAAGGTCGCATTCCCTGACCTTGGCACACCGTCCGGCTTCATTCTGAGGCCGGCCATTACAGGGGCGCGGCTGCTGCAGGTCTCCGGTGCCGGTAGCAGTGAAAAGGCGGACATTTTGGCCGCCAAACTGAAGGAGGTCCTCAACCCGGAGGACGTTCGGGTGTCCAGGCCCATGAAGACGAGCGAGTTGCGCGTCGACGGCCTGGACGACTCGACGACCCCGGCTGAGGTCGCGGCGGCCGTCGCCAGGGTCGGTGTGTGTCTGGCTGATGACGTCCGCACAGGCGAGATCCGCGCCGACTCTTCCGGGCTCGGCGCGATCTGGGTGAAGTGTCCGGTGGCGGCGGCCAATAAGGTCGCCGACGCTGGGCGTCTGTTGGTGGGGTGGGTTGCAGCGAGAGTCAAGCTGCTGCAACCCAGGGCTTTGCGGTGTTTCCGTTGCCTGGATATGGGGCATGTCCGGGCACGGTGCACCGCAGAAATAGACCGCAGCGAGCAGTGTTATCGCTGCGGTCAGCTCGGCCACAAGGCCACCCAGTGCTCCGCCGCGCCAAACTGCAGCCTTTGTGCTGCTGCAGGGAGGCCCGCTGGGCACAGAGCGGGTGGCAAAGCCTGTGGTGCGCCCACTAAAAAGGGCAAAAAGCGGAGGCGAAGAAGGGGCGCCAAGGCTGCCGGGGGCTCTTTGCCCCCACCTCAGCCTGGGTGCTCAACGGCCGACTCCCGGCCTAGGAATGGTGCTGTGGAGGGAATGGACTGCGTATAATGGCGCCTTACCATTTCCTCCAGGGCAATATCAACCACGCTGCCAGAGCTCAGGACCTCTTGCTCCAGAGCATGGCAGCGTGGTCGATCGACGTGGCTGTGGTCGCCGAGCCATACTTTGTCCCCCCCAGAGATAACTGGGTGGGAGACTTGGACGGTTCGGTGGCCATAATTGGCGGGGCTCTTGTCAACCCGTCCCGAGGTCACGGCTGGGTAGCCGCCCTCGCGGACGGCATTGGCACGGTTGGGGCGTATTTCTCGCCCAACAAGAGCCTCGCCGACTTCGAGAACTTCCTTGTCGAGTTGGGCGCCGTCGTAGGCCGACTCCACCCTCGCCCTGTGCTGTTACTAGGGGATCTCAACGCCAAGTCATCGGCGTGGGGATCTCCGGTGACCGACGCTAGGGGCGAGGCGCTGGAAGAGTGGGCGGTCACGACCGGCCTGGTTGTCCTAAACCGGGGCTCGGTCCACACGTGCGTGCGGCAGCGGGGCGGTTCTATAGTGGACGTCTCGTTTGCAAGCCCTGCTGTCGCAAGCCGTGTCCACGACTGGCGTGTCGCTGTGGAGGTGGAGACGTTGTCGGATCACAGATATATCCGGTTCGACGTCTCCACCCAGACCACCGGCGACCGTCGTCCATCGGCCCCGCGAATGGACGGCCCGCGCTGGGCGCGTAAGCGCATCGACAGGGAACTTCTCGAGGAGGCTGCTATTGTCCAGGCCTGGAGCCGGGAGTCGGCAACGGACGGACCCGTCGACGTCGAAGAGGGGGTGCTGTGGTTCCGCGGGGCGATGACGCACATCTGCGACGCGTCCATGCCCCGTGTCCACACGCATTCAGCGAGGCGCCAGGTGTACTGGTGGTCTGCCGAGATTGCGCGGCTACGTGTCGCCTGCGTGTCGGTCAGGCGCCAGTACACCCACTACCGCAGGAGACGTCGTCGGGTCCCTGACGAAGAAGCCGCGCTGTATGAGGTGTACCGCGCGGCGAAGGAGGCTCTGTGGCTGGCCATCGGCGAAGCGAAGACGCGAGCTAGGGAGGAGATGTTGGAGACTCTCGACGGAGATCCGTGGGGGCGCCCCTATCGGGCGGTTCGAGGGAAACTTCGAGCCGCGGCGCCCCCACTCACGGAGAGTCTCCAACCAGAGCTGCTGGAGGAGGTCGTCGCAGCCCTCTTCCCAGCAAGAGCGGAGCACACTCCACCGCCGATGGCTTTGCCCACAGCCGCAGAGCCTACAGAAGGGAACGCCATCAGCGTCCCAGAGGTGACACAAGGAGAGATGGGGGCGGCCGTGTTGCGGCTCCGGGCCAAGAACGTGGCTCCGGGGCCCGACGGTATACACGGCTGCGCGTTGGCCCTCGCTCTGAAGGAGCTAGAGCCCCAACTGAGAGGACTCTTCACAGCGTGCCTTGAGCAGGGCCGGTTTCCCAGTTTGTGGAAATCAGGTCGTCTGGTCCTGCTCAAGAAGGCGGGGCGCCCAGCGGACTCACCGTCCGCGTACAGGCCCATAGTGTTGCTGGACGAGGTCGGGAAATTATTTGAGCGAATTATCGCTGCCCGCCTCGTCCACCACTTGTGTAGGGAGGGGCCTGACCTGGCCGAGAGTCAGTTTGGCTTTCGGCAAGGGCGCTCCACCATCCACGCGATATCGCGTGTGAGAGTCCTGGCAGAGGAAGCAGTGTCCCAGGGTGGGGTGATGTTGGCGGTGTCCTTGGACATATCCAACGCCTTCAACACCCTGCCTTGGAGCTGCATTCGGGAGGCACTGCTGTACCATCGGGTGCCTCCCTACCTCTGCCACATCGTTGGGGCTTATCTCGAGGATAGGGGTGTCACCTACATGGGACGTGATGGCGGAAACCAGCGCCGCATGTCGTGCGGTGTTCCACAGGGCTCGGTCGTTGGCCCGCTCTTGTGGAACATCGGGTACGACTGGGTGCTGAGGGGCGAGCTCCCGCCGGGCGTGGAACTGACGTGTTATGCGGATGACACGCTGGTCACGGCCCGGGGGAGCTCGTACAGGGATGCAGCGTTGCTGGCGACGGCTGCGGTCTCACTGGTGGTGAGCCGCATACGGCGCCTAGGCCTGGAGGTGGCCCTCAACAAGTCGGAGGCCATGGCCTTTCATGGCCCCCGGCGGGCGCCGCCGGCCGGATCACACATCGTGGTCGGGGGGTGTCGGATCGCTGTCGAGTCCACCATGAAATATCTGGGATTGGTGCTCGACAGCCGGTGGGACTTCGGCCCCCACTTCCGGCGGCTGGCGCCCAAGTTGATGGGCGCGGCTGGGGCGCTGTCAACGCTGCTTCCCAATCTGGGGGGCCCGAGCGCCGCCTGTAGGCGGCTCTACGTGGGGATCGTGCGATCCATGGCCCTGTACGGGGCCCCGATCTGGGCGGCTGACCTGACGGCCGGCAGCATCGCTGTTCTGCGAAGACCGCAGCGAGCGATGGCCGTCAGAGTCATCAGGGGATATCGCACGATCTCCTACGAGGCGGCCTGTGTACTGGCTGGATCCCCACCGTGGGACCTCGAGGCGAAAGTACTCGCGTCACTGTATCGGTGGCGCGAGGAAGCGCGGGAGCGAGGCGAGCGACTGACGGAGCGACACATGGAGCTTCGTCGGTCGCAGCTCCGCGCAGCCCTGGTGGCGAGCTGGCAGGACAGGCTTTCACGCCCTACCGCCGGCCTCGCCACCGTCGAGGCGGTCCGGCCAGTACTCGGGCCCTGGCTCGGGAGGAGGCACGGCTCCCTGTCGTTTCGGGCGACGCAGGTGCTCTCGGGGCATGGTTGCTTCGGGAAGTACCTGTGTCGCATAAACAGGGAGCCGGACGCCCGGTGTCACCACTGCGTCGACTGCCGGGAGGATACGGCGCGGCATACGCTGGCAGAATGTGCCGCTTGGGAGGAGCCGCGTCGTGTCCTCGTCTCAGAAGTAGGCAGTGACCTATCGCTGCCGGCCGTGGTCGAGTCGATGGTCGGCAGCGAGGAGTCCTGGGACGCGGTGGTATCCTTCTGCGAAACTGTCATGTCGCAGAAGGAGGCTGCGGAAAGGGAGCGGGAGATATCTTCCGCTGACCCAGCCCGCAGCAGGCGCACTGGGCGTCGGCGGAGGGCGGACAACGCCCTCTTCCAGCCCCCCTAAATGGGTCCAGGGGCGACGGATCTGGGG
Organism: Aporophyla nigra; assembly: GCA_947507805.1. Classification (NCBI taxonomy): domain Eukaryota; kingdom Metazoa; phylum Arthropoda; class Insecta; order Lepidoptera; family Noctuidae; genus Aporophyla; species Aporophyla nigra. The sequence goes on along the minus strand of OX382291.1, from coordinate 45,806 downwards.
ACATCCGTCGCCCCCTATTGCTACGGACCCGAGATGGTGGCGCGTAGTGTTCCACGCGCGCCTCTCTGTGATGTATGGGGGGGAGTTCAACACCTCACTCCCCCCCAACGTGAGGAGGCCCGCAAAGGCGGGCCGGCACCAGTCGGGGATCGCGGAAGACATATTGGTTCCCGTGGTCCCCGACGTAGGTGTGGGACGGAACACCGGGGTGGTTTTAGTCAGTAAGAGTCTGACAGACCCCTCCGCCCACCCCAGGGCGGAGGACATCCATGAGGATTTCCACCTCGTGATCAAAAAAAAAAAAAAAAAAAAAAAAAGGTTAGGTTAGGTTAGGTTGGGGTGCGTGCAGAAAACCTCCTCGTGTGCCTTGACTGCTGCTCGTTCCTTTTGGATACGTCCGGGGGAAAGGGCAGCCGTTGGGCCGGTGCACTCTGGGTACAGCCAATATTCTCTCCATTTCGGGGACAATATTGACTGTGGCGAATTTCTGCGTGGGGGGGCGGAGCTTCATGCTCCTGGGTCGGTTCACCTGGACCGACCAACCGTCATCCACTCCTCCCTCTGCTTACAGAGGACAGGTTGTTTGGTGACGACGGCGGCGCTCGTTGTGCACTCACATGCCAACGGGCTAGCAGCGGGGGATCTGATCCTCCTGACTGCACCCGTCGAAATCGTAATCCGTGACGAGATCATGGTCATGTTTTATGACTTGGAACGGGACGAGGATCTTGGCTTAACCGCCCGGATCGCGAGGAAGATAACCTCTATAAAAAATTCCTCTAATACCAAGTTTTGGTGTGCGGCGAGGGTATGAATGGCTGAGGAGTAGTGTCATCTGTAACTTTAGTTACAGGTGGCGCATCAGTCACGAGCGCACCCCCAGCCAGGGTACCAGTGGACCCCCTGGTTGGGTTACAAATCTACACTTACCTAGGGACAGGGGGTGAACCTAGGCGGACTTTTTATATCCCCCACACTCGTGGGATTCATATGGAACCAAAAAAAACAAATTCTTTGATGAAGGTGCCGATCGTTGTGGTCGAGCGTATGGGGTCAGGTGCGGCATCGGATACCGACGCCGCGTCCGACAGAATGAGTGTGGCGAGCGTGAGCTCGCAGCGCTCACGGAAGGAAGAGGGGGTGGCAAGGCGCCGCGGTAAGCGCTCGCCACGCTCCTCTAGCGAGGAGAGCCTGCCGGCACCTAAGGTGCCGACGGGCAGTAGTAGACGAGGTAGAGCAGTGGCTGGCCGAGCTGCTGTTCCTTCGGTGGAGCGCGACGAGCGGGGACGCTTCGCGTCTGTGTCTCGACCCGACACTCCGGCTCCAGTGGGAGCCGTAGAGGTGTTGGAGAGTGACCCGACCAGCGAGGGCTCCCTGCTCGGGCTTAATAAGGCGGAAGCCAATGCCGCAAAGCGGGCACAGCGCAGGGCTGTGGCAGAGGACGAAGTCAGCGAGCTGACTCGTCAGTTACAGGAGCGGCGCTCAGCCCGGATGGCTGCAGGAGGGGGTTTGTCGCGGGTGGCGCATTGCCGCCAGGTTATGGACGGCATGGATGTGATCCTGAAGGTTGCCACAAAATCCGGCAACCTGAAGGGCACATTCACGCGTGCCCTTAAGGAGGTGGCTGAGATCATGAAGGAGTCAGCTGAGGTCCACCTTAATGGTTCAGGCTCGGAGGAGACGGCGGAAATATGGGAGGAGGAGAAACGCCGTCTTCGATCCGAATTAGAGGACCTCAAGCGGGAGGTTGCCGTCCTGCGGGCAGCCCCGCGCACCGGTACATATCCGGTCCCGTCGCTGGCTCCACGGTCAGCCCCCTCATCGGCCCCTGCACTTGCGGATGCAGAGGTCGAGAAGATCGCTCGCATCTGCATGGTGCAGTGCGGGCAGATGGTGGGGGCTCGGCTAGAGGCCATAGAGCCGAGGCTCCTCCCAGCCGAAACCCTCCGCCCACCGCTCGCTGCGGACAAGCGGAGGAAGGAGGCAGTGGCCATGACTGAGCCCAGACAGTCAGGGAAGGGGACCAAGATGCCCGCAGTTGGGGCCGCAAAGCCCGCGGATGCGGCTAGAAAGCCCGCAAAGGCCGCGCCCACTTCCCAGGTGGCGGCATCTCCGAGTGCTCCCTCGGCGACTGCGTCCGGACCTTCTACGGAGGCCTGGACGACGGTCGTCAAAAGGAAGAAAAAGAAGAAGGCGGCACCGCCAGCTCCCGCAAGAGCACCGGCGCCAGCCAGAAGGAAGACCCAGGGGCCGCCTAGGGCGACAGCCCCACGCTCCGCGGCTGTGGTAATTACTCTGCAGCCGGGAGCTGTCGAGAGGGGCCTCTCTTATAAGGCGGTCCTTGCGGAGGCGAAGGCCAAGGTCGCATTCCCTGACCTTGGCACACCGTCCGGCTTCATTCTGAGGCCGGCCATTACAGGGGCGCGGCTGCTGCAGGTTTCCGGTGCCGGTAGCAGTGAAAAGGCGGACATTTTGGCCGCCAAACTGAAGGAGGTCCTCAACCCGGAGGACGTTCGGGTGTCCAGGCCCATGAAGACGAGCGAGTTGCGCGTCGACGGCCTGGACGACTCGACGACCCCGGCTGAGGTCGCGGCGGCCGTCGCCAGGGTCGGTGGGTGTCTGGCTGACGATGTCCGCACAGGCGAGATCCGCGCCGACTCTTCCGGGCTCGGCGCGATCTGGGTGAAGTGTCCGGTGGCGGCGGCCAATAAGGTCGCCGACGCTGGGCGTCTGTTGGTGGGGTGGGTTGCAGCGAGAGTCAAGCTGCTGCAACCCAGGGCTTTGCGGTGTTTCCGTTGCCTGGATATGGGGCATGTCCGGGCAAGGTGCACCGCAGAAATAGACCGCAGCGAGCAGTGTTATCGCTGCGGTCAGCCCGGCCACAAGGCCACCCAGTGCTCCGCCGCACCAAACTGCAGCCTTTGTGCTGCTGCAGGGAGGCCCGCTGGGCACAGAGCGGGTGGCAAAGCCTGTGGTGCGCCCACTAAAAAGGGCAAAAAGCGGAGGCGAAGAAGGGGTGCCAAGGCTGCCGGGGGCTCTTTGCCCCCCCCTCAGCCTGGGTGCTCAACGGCCGACTCCCGGCCTAGGAATGGTGCTGTGGAGGGAATGGACTGCGTATAATGGCGCCTTACCATTTCCTCCAGGGCAATATCAACCACGCTGCCAGAGCTCAGGACCTCTTGCTCCAGAGCATGGCAGCGTGGTCGATCGACGTGGCTGTGGTCGCCGAGCCGTACTTTGTCCCCCCCAGAGATAACTGGGTGGGAGACTTGGACGGTTCGGTGGCCATAATTGGCGGGGCTCTTGTCAACCCGTCCCGAGGTCACGGCTGGGTAGCCGCCCTCGCGGACGGCATTGGCACGGTTGGGGCGTATTTCTCGCCCAACAAGAGCCTCGCCGACTTCGAGAACTTCCTTGTCGAGTTGGGCGCCGTCGTAGGCCGACTCCACCCTCGCCCTGTGCTGTTACTAGGGGATCTCAACGCCAAGTCATCGGCGTGGGGATCTCCGGTGACCGACGCTAGGGGCGAGGCGCTGGAAGAGTGGGCGGTCACGACCGGCCTGGTTGTCCTAAACCGGGGCTCGGTCCACACGTGCGTGCGGCAGCGGGGCGGATCTATAGTGGACGTCTCGTTTGCAAGCCCTGCTGTCGCAAGCCGTGTCCACGACTGGCGTGTCGCTGTGGGGGTGGAGACGTTGTCGGATCACAGATATATCCGGTTCGACGTCTCCACCCAGACCACCGGCGACCGTCGTCCATCGGCCCCGCGAATGGACGGCCCGCGCTGGGCGCGTAAGCGCATCGACAGGGAACTTCTCGAGGAGGCTGCTATTGTCCAGGCCTGGAGCCGGGAGTCGGCAACAGACGGACCCGTCGACGTCGAAGAGGGGGCGCTGTGGTTCCGCGGGGCGATGACGCACATCTGCGACGCGTCCATGCCCCGTGTCCACACGCATTCAGCGAGGCGCCAGGTGTACTGGTGGTCTGCCGAGATCGCGCGGCTACGTGTCGCCTGCGTGTCGGTCAGGCGCCAGTACACCCACTACCGCAGGAGACGTCGTCGGGTCCCTGACGAAGAAGCCGCGCTGTATGAGGTGTACCGCGCGGCGAAGGAGGCTCTGTGGCTGGCCATCGGCGAAGCGAAGACGCGAGCTAGGGAGGAGATGTTGGAGACTCTCGACGGAGATCCGTGGGGGCGCCCCTATCGGGCGGTTCGAGGGAAGCTTCGAGCCGCGGCGCCCCCACTCACGGAGAGTCTCCAACCAGAGCTGCTGGAGGAGGTCGTCGCAGCCCTCTTCCCAGCAAGAGCGGAGCACACTCCACCGCCGATGGCTTTGCCCACAGCCGCAGAGCCTACAGAAGGGAACGCCATCAGCGTCCCAGAGGTGACACAAGGAGAGATGGGGGCGGCCGTGTTGCGGCTCCGGGCCAAGAACGTGGCTCCGGGGCCCGACGGTATACACGGCTGCGCGTTGGCCCTCGCTCTGAAGGAGCTAGAGCCCCAACTGAGAGGACTCTTCACAGCGTGCCTTGAGCAGGGCCGGTTTCCCAGTTTGTGGAAATCAGGTCGTCTGGTCCTGCTCAAGAAGGCGGGGCGCCCAGCGGACTCACCGTCCGCGTACAGGCCCATAGTGTTGCTGGACGAGGTCGGGAAATTATTCGAGCGAATTATCGCTGCCCGCCTCGTCCACCACTTGTGCAGAGAGGGGCCTGACCTGGCCGAGAGCCAGTTTGGCTTTCGGCACGGGCGCTCCACCATCCACGCAATATCGCGTGTGAGAGTCCTGGCAGAGGAAGCAGTGTCCCAGGGTGGGGTGATGTTGGCGGTGTCCTTGGACATTTCCAACGCCTTCAACACCCTGCCTTGGAGCTGCATTCGGGAGGCACTGCTGTACCATCGGGTGCCTCCCTACCTCTGCCACATCGTTGGGGCTTATCTCGAGGATAGGGGTGTCACCTACATGGGACGTGATGGCGGAAACCAGCGCCGCATGTCGTGCGGTGTTCCACAGGGCTCGGTCGTTGGCCCGCTCCTGTGGAACATCGGGTACGACTGGGTGCTGAGGGGCGAGCTCCCGCCGGGCGTGGAACTGACGTGTTATGCAGATGACACGCTGGTCACGGCCCGGGGGAGCTCGTACAGGGAGGCAGCGTTGCTGGCGACGGCTGCGGTTTCACAGGTGGTGAGCCGCATACGGCGCCTAGGCCTGGAGGTAGCCCTCAACAAGTCGGAGGCCATGGCCTTTCATGGCCCCCGGCGGGCGCCGCCGGCCGGATCACACATCGTGGTCGGGGGGTGTCGGATCGCTGTCGAGTCCACCATGAAATATCTGGGATTGGTGCTCGACAGCCGGTGGGACTTCGGCCCCCACTTCCGGCGGCTGGCGCCCAAGTTGATGGGCGCGGCTGGGGCGCTGTCAACGCTGCTTCCCAATCTGGGGGGCCCGAGCGCCGCCTGTAGGCGGCTTTACGTGGGGATCGTGCGATCCATGGCCCTGTATGGGGCCCCAATCTGGGCGGCTGACCTGACGGCCGGCAGCATCGCTGTTCTGCGAAGACCGCAGCGAGCGATGGCCGTCAGAGTCATCAGGGGATATCGCACGGTCTCCTACGAGGCGGCCTGTGTACTGGCTGGATCCCCACCGTGGGACCTCGAGGCGAAAGTACTCGCGTCACTGTATCGGTGGCGCGAGGAAGCGCGGGAGCGAGGCGAGCGACTGACGGAGCGACACATGGAGCTTCGTCGGTCGCAGCTCCGCGCAGCCCTGGTGGCGAGCTGGCAGGACAGGCTTTCACGCCCTACCGCCGGCCTCGCCACCGTCGAGGCGGTCCGGCCAGTACTCGGGCCCTGGCTCGGGAGGAGGCACGGCTCCCTGTCGTTTCGGGCGACGCAGGTGCTCTCGGGGCATGGTTGCTTCGGGAAGTACCTGTGTCGCATAAACAGGGAGCCGGACGCCCGGTGTCACCACTGCGTCGACTGCCGGGAGGACACGGCGCGGCATACGCTGGCAGAATGTGCCGCTTGGGAGGAGCCGCGTCGTGTCCTCGTCTCAGAAGTAGGCAGTGACCTATCGCTGCCGGCCGTGGTCGAGTCGATGGTCGGCAGCGAGGGGTCCTGGGACGCGGTGGTATCCTTCTGCGAAACAGTCATGTCGCAGAAGGAGGCTGCGGAAAGGGAGCGGGAGATATCTTCCGCGCACCCTGCCCGCAGCAGGCGCACCGGGCGTCGGCGGAGGGCGGATAACGCCCTCTTCCAGCCCCCCTAAATGGGTCCAGGGGCGACGGATCTGGGGACATCCGTCGCCCCCTATTGTACGGACCCGAGATGGTGGCGCGTAGTGTTCCACGCGCGCCTCTCTGTGATGTATGGGGGGGAGTTTAACACCTCACACCCCCCAACGTGAGGAGGCCCGCGAAGGCGGGCCGGCACCAGTCGGGGATCGCGGAAGACATATTGGTTCCCGTGGTCCCCGACGTAGGTGTGGGACGGAACACCGGGGTGGTTTTAGTCAGTAAGAGTCTGACAGACCCCTCCGCCCACCCCAGGGCGGAGGACATCCATGAGGATTTCCACCTCGTGATCAAAAAAAAAAAAAAAAAAAAAAAGGTTAGGTTAGGTTAGGTTAGGTTAGGTTAGGTTTCTCCTACGAGGCGGCCTGTGTACTGGCTGGATCTCCACCGTGGGACCTCGAGGCGAAAGTACTCGCGTCACTGTATCGGTGGCGCGAGGAAGCGCGGGAGCGAGGCGAGCGACTGACGGAGCGACACATGGAGCTTCGTCGGTCGCAGCTCCGCGCAGCCCTGGTGGCGAGCTGGCAGGACAGGCCTTCACGCCCTACCGCCGGCCTCGCCACCGTCGAGGCGGTCCGGCCAGTACTCGGGCCCTGGCTCGGGAGGAGGCACGGCTCCCTGTCGTTTCGGGCGACGCAGGTGCTCTCGGGGCATGGTTGCTTCGGGAAGTACCTGTGTCGCATAAACAGGGAGCCGGACGCCCGGTGTCACCACTGCGTCGACTGCCGGGAGGACACGGCGCGGCATACGCTGGCAGAATGTGCCGCTTGGGAGGAGCCGCGTCGTGTCCTCGTCTCAGAAGTAGGCAGTGACCTATCGCTGCCGGCCCTGGTCGAGTCGATGGTCGGCAGCGAGGGGTCCTGGGACGCGGTGGTATCCTTCTGCGAAACAGTCATGTCGCAGAAGGAGGCTGCGGAAAGGGAGCGGGAGATATCTTCCGCGCACCCTGCCCGCAGCAGGCGCACTGGGCGTCGGCGGAGGGCGGATAACGCCCTCTTCCAGCCCCCCTAAATGGGTCCAGGGGCGACGGATCTGGGGACATCCGTCGCCCCCTATTGTACGGACCCGAGATGGTGGCGCGTAGTGTTCCACGCGCGCCTCTCTGTGATGTATGGGGGGGAGTTTAACACCTCACTCCCCCCCAACGTGAGGAGGCCCGCGAAGGCGGGCCGGCACCAGTCGGGGATCGCGGAAGACATATTGGTTCCCGTGGTCCCCGACGTAGGTGTGGGACGGAACACCGGGGTGGTTTTAGTCAGTAAGAGTCTGACAGACCCCTCCGCCCACCCCAGGGCGGAGGACATCCATGAGGATTTCCACCTCGTGATCAAAAAAAAAAAAAAAAAAAAGGTTAGGTTAGGTTAGGTTAGGTTGGGGTGCATGCAGAAAACCTCCTCGTGTGCCTTGACTGTTGCTCGTTCCTTGCGGATACGTCCGGGGGAAAGGGCAGCCGTTGGGCCGGTGCACTCTGGGTACAGCCAATATTCTCTCCATGTCGGAGACAATATTGACTGTGGCGAATTTCTGCGTGGGGGGGCGGAGCTTCATGCTCCTGGGTCAGTTCATCTGGACCGACCAACCGTCATCCACTCCTCCCTCTGCTTACAGAGGACAGGTTGTTGGTGACGACGGCGGCGCTCGTTGTGCACTTACCTGCCAACGGGCTAGCAGCGGGGGATCTGATCCTCCTGACTGCACCCGTCGAAATCGTAATCCGTGACGAGATCATGGTCATGTTTTATGACTTGGAACGGGACGAGGATCTTGGCTTAACCGCCCGGATCGCGAGGAAGATAACCTCTATAAAAAATTCCTCTAATACCAAGTTTTGGTGTGCGGCGAGGGTATGAATGGCTGAGGAGTAGTGTCATCTGTAACTTTAGTTACAGGTGGCGCATCAGTCACGAGCGCACCCCCAGCCAGGGTACCTGTGGACCCCCTGGTTGGGATACAAATTTACACTTACCTAGGGACAGGGGGTGAACCTAGGCGGACTTTTTATATCCCCCACACTCGTGGGAATCTTATGGATTTTACAACAAATAAAAATAATGTGACGAAGGTGCCGATCGTAGTGGTCGAGCGTATGGGGTCGGGTGCGGCGTCGGATACCGACGCTGCGTCCGACAGGATGAGCGTGGCGAGCGTGAGCTCGCAGCGCTCCCGGAAGGAAGAGGGGGTGGCGAGGCGCCGTGGTAAGCGCTCGCCACGGTCTTCTAGCGAAGAGAGCCTGCCGGCGCCTAAGGTGCCGACGGGCAGTAGTAGGAGAGGACGAGCGGTTGCGACTGGAGCTCCTGCTCGTTCCGCGGAGCGTGACGAGCGAGGACGCTTTGCGTCGGTGTCTCGACCCGATACTCCGGCTCCAGTGGGAGTCGTAGAGATCGTTGAGAGTGACCCGACAAGCGAGGGCTCCCTGCTCGGGCTCAATAAGGCGGAAGCCAATGCCGCAAAGCGGGCACAGCGCAGGGCTGTGGCAGAGGACGAAGTCAGCGAGCTGACTCGTCAGTTGCGGGAGCGGCGCTCAGCCCGGCTGGCTGCAGATGTGATCCTGAAGGTTGCCACAAAATCCGGCAACCTGAAGGGCACATTCACGCGCGCCCTTAAAGAGGTGGCTGAGTTTATGACAGAGTCAACAGAGGTCCTCCTTAATGATACAGGCTCGGAGAAGACGGCGGAGTTTTGGCAGGAGGAGAACCGCCGTCTAAGATCCGAATTGGAGGACCTCAAGCGGGAGGTTGCCGTCCTACGGGCAGCCCAGGGCACCGAATCATCCCCGGTCCCATTGCTGGCTCCACAGTCGGCCCCATCGTTGGCCTCTGCACTTGCGGATGCAGAGGTCGAGAAGATCGCTCGCATCTGCATGGTGCAGTGCGGGCAGATGGTGGGGGCTCGGCTAGAGGCCATAGAGCCGAGGCTCCTCCCAGCCGAAACCCTCCGCCCACCGCTCGCTGCGGACAAGCGGAGGAGAGAGGCAGCGGCCACGGTGGCTGAGCGGACTCAGCCAGGGAAGGGGGCCGCAAAGCCCGCAGTGGCCGCCGCAAAGCCCGCAGTGAGGGCCGCAAAGCCCGCGGATGCGGCTAGAAAGCCCGCAAAGGCCGCGCCAAATTCCCAGGCGGCGGCTTCTCCAAGTGCTCCCTCGGCGACTGCGCCCGGACCTTCTACGGAGGCCTGGACGACGGTCGTCAGAAGGAAGAAAAAGAAGAAGGCGGCACCGCCAGCTCCCGCAAGAGCGCCGGCGCCAGCCAGAAAAAAGACACAGGGGCCGCCTAGGGCGACAGCCCCACGCTCCGCGGCTGTAGTAATCACTCTGCAGCCCGGAGCCATCGAGAGGGGCCTTTCGTATAAGGCGGTCCTGACGGAGGCGAAAGCCAAGGTCGCCTTCCCCGACCTCGGCACACCGTCCGGCTTCATACTGAGGCCGGCGATTACGGGGGCACGGCTGCTGCAGGTGTCTGGTGCCGGTAGCACTGAAAAGGCGGACATTTTGGCCGCCAAACTGAAGGAGGTCCTCAACCCGGAGGACGTTAGGGTGTCCAGGCCCATGAAGACGAGCGAGTTGCGCGTCGATGGCCTGGACGACTCGACGACCCCGGCTGAGGTCGCGGCGGCCATCGCCAGAGTCGGTGGGTGTCTGGCTGACGATGTCCGCACAGGAGAGATCCGCGCCGACTCTTCCGGGCTCGGCGCGATCTGGGTGAAGTGCCCGGTGGCGGCGGCCAATAAGGTCGCCGACGCTGGGCGTCTGTTGGTGGGGTGGGTTGCAGCGAGGGTCAAGCTGCTGCAACCCAGGGCTTTGCGGTGTTTCCGTTGCCTGGACATGGGGCATGTCCGGGCACGGTGCACCGCAGAAATAGACCGCAGCGAGCAGTGTTATCGCTGCGGTCAGCCCGGCCACAAGGCCACCCAGTGCTCCGCCGCGCCAAACTGCAGCCTTTGTGCTGCTGCAGGGAGGCCCGCTGGGCACAGAGCGGGTGGCAAAGCCTGCGGTGCGCCCACTAAAAAGGGCAAGAAGCGGAGGCGAAGAAGGGGTGCCAAGGCTGCCGGGGGCTCTTTACCCCCCCCTCAGCCTGGGTGCTCAACGGCCGACTCCCGGCCTGTGAATGGTGCTGTGGAGGGAATGGACTGCGCATAATGGCGCCTTACCATTTCCTCCAGGGCAATATCAACCACGCTGCCAGAGCTCAGGACCTCTTGCTCCAGAGCATGGCAGCGTGGTCGATCGACGTGGCTGTGGTCGCCGAGCCGTACTTTGTCCCCCCCAGAGATAACTGGGTGGGAGACTTGGACGGTTCGGTGGCCATAATTGGCGGGGCTCTTGTCAACCCGTCCCGAGGTCACGGCTGGGTAGCCGCCCTCGCGGACGGCATTGGCACGGTTGGGGCGTATTTCTCGCCCAACAAGAGCCTCGCCGACTTCGAGAACTTCCTTGTCGAGTTGGGCGCCGTCGTAGGCCGACTCCACCCTCGCCCTGTGCTGTTACTAGGGGATCTCAACGCCAAGTCATCGGCGTGGGGATCTCCGGTGACCGACGCTAGGGGCGAGGCGCTGGAAGAGTGGGCGGTCACGACCGGCCTGGTTGTCCTAAACCGGGGCTCGGTCCACACGTGCGTGCGGCAGCGGGGCGGATCTATAGTGGACGTCTCGTTTGCAAGCCCTGCTGTCGCAAGCCGTGTCCACGACTGGCGTGTCGCTGTGGAGGTGGAGACGTTGTCGGATCACAGATATATCCGGTTCGACGTCTCCACCCAGACCACCGGCGACCGTCGTCCATCGGCCCCGCGAATGGACGGCCCGCGCTGGGCGCGTAAGCGCATCGACAGGGAACTTCTCGAGGAGGCTGCTATTGTCCAGGCCTGGAGCCGGGAGTCGGCAACAGACGGACCCGTCGACGTCGAAGAGGGGGCGCTGTGGTTCCGCGGGGCGATGACGCACATCTGCGACGCGTCCATGCCCCGTGTCCACACGCATTCAGCGAGGCGCCAGGTGTACTGGTGGTCTGCCGAGATCGCGCGGCTACGTGTCGCCTGCGTGTCGGTCAGGCGCCAGTACACCCACTACCGCAGGAGACGTCGTCGGGTCCCTGACGAAGAAGCCGCGCTGTATGAGGTGTACCGCGCGGTGAAGGAGGCTCTGTGGCTGGCCATCGGCGAAGCGAAGACGCGAGCTAGGGAGGAAATGTTGGAGACTCTCGACGGAGATCCGTGGGGGCGCCCCTATCGGGCGGTTCGAGGGAAACTTCGAGCCGCGGCGCCCCCACTCACGGAGAGTCTCCAACCAGAGCTGCTGGAGGAGGTCGTCGCAGCCCTCTTCCCAGCAAGAGCGGAGCACACTCCACCGCCGATGGCTTTGCCCACAGCCGCAGAGCCTACAGAAGGGAACGCCATCAGCGTCCCAGAGGTGACACAAGGAGAGATGGGGGCGGCCGTGTTGCGGCTCCGGGCCAAGAACGTGGCTCCGGGGCCCGACGGTATACACGGCTGCGCGTTGGCCCTCGCTCTGAAGGAGCTAGAGCCCCAACTGAGAGGACTCTTCACAGCGTGCCTTGAGCAGGGCCGGTTTCCCAGTTTGTGGAAATCAGGTCGTCTGGTCCTGCTCAAGAAGGCGGGGCGCCCAGCGGACTCACCGTCCGCGTACAGGCCCATAGTGTTGCTGGACGAGGTCGGGAAATTATTCGAGCGAATTATCGCTGCCCGCCTCGTCCACCACTTGTGCAGAGAGGGGCCTGACCTGGCCGAGAGCCAGTTTGGCTTTCGGCACGGGCGCTCCACCATCCACGCAATATCGCGTGTGAGAGTCCTGGCAGAGGAAGCAATGTCCCAGGGTGGGGTGATGTTGGCGGTGTCCTTGGACATTTCCAACGCCTTCAACACCCTGCCTTGGAGCTGCATTCGGGAGGCACTGCTGTACCATCGGGTGCCTCCCTACCTCTGCCACATCGTTGGGGCTTATCTCGAGGATAGGGGTGTCACCTACATGGGACGTGATGGCGGAAACCAGCGCCGCATGTCGTGCGGTGTTCCACAGGGCTCGGTCGTTGGCCCGCTCCTGTGGAACATCGGGTACGACTGGGTGCTGAGGGGCGAGCTTCCGCCGGGCGTGGAACTGACGTGTTATGCAGATGACACGCTGGTCACGGCCCGGGGGAGCTCGTACAGGGAGGCAGCGTTGCTGGCGACGGCTGCGGTTTCACAGGTGGTGAGCCGCATACGGCGCCTAGGCCTGGAGGTAGCCCTCAACAAGTCGGAGGCCATGGCCTTTCATGGCCCCCGGCGGGCGCCGCCGGCCGGATCACACATCGTGGTCGGGGGGTGTCGGATCGCTGTCGAGTCCACCATGAAATATCTGGGATTGGTGCTCGACAGCCGGTGGGACTTCGGCCCCCACTTCCGGCGGCTGGCGCCCAAGTTGATGGGCGCGGCTGGGGCGCTGTCAACGCTGCTTCCCAATCTGGGGGGCCCGAGCGCCGCCTGTAGGCGGCTTTACGTGGGGATCGTGCGATCCATGGCCCTGTATGGGGCCCCAATCTGGGCGGCTGACCTGACGGCCGGCAGCATCGTTGTTCTGCGAAGACCGCAGCGAGCGATGGCCGTCAGAGTCATCAGGGGATATCGCACGGTCTCCTACGAGGCGGCCTGTGTACTGGCTGGATCCCCACCGTGGGACCTCGAGGCGAAAGTACTCGCGTCACTGTATCGGTGGCGCGAGGAAGCGCGGGAGCGAGGCGAGCGACTGACGGAGCGACACATGGAGCTTCGTCGGTCGCAGCTCCGCGCAGCCCTGGTGGCGAGCTGGCAGGACAGGCTTTCACGCCCTACCGCCGGCCTCGCCACCGTCGAGGCGGTCCGGCCAGTACTCGGGCCCTGGCTCGGGAGGAGGCACGGCTCCCTGTCGTTTCGGGCGACGCAGGTGCTCTCGGGGCATGGTTGCTTCGGGAAGTACCTGTGTCGCATAAACAGGGAGCCGGACGCCCGGTGTCACCACTGCGTCGACTGCCGGGAGGACACGGCGCGGCATACGCTGGCAGAATGTGCCGCTTGGGAGGAGCCGCGTCGTGTCCTCGTCTCAGAAGTAGGCAGTGACCTATCGCTGCCGGCCGTGGTCGAGTCGATGGTCGGCAGCGAGGGGTCCTGGGACGCGGTGGTATCCTTCTGCGAAACAGTCATGTCGCAGAAGGAGGCTGCGGAAAGGGAGCGGGAGATATCTTCCGCGCACCCTGCCCGCAGCAGGCGCACCGGGCGTCGGCGGAGGGCGGATAACGCCCTCTTCCAGCCCCCCTAAATGGGTCCAGGGGCGACGGATCTGGGGACATCCGTCGCCCCCTATTGTACGGACCCGAGATGGTGGCGCGTAGTGTTCCACGCGCGCCTCTCTGTGATGTATGGGGGGAGTTTAACACCTCACTCCCCCCCAACGTGAGGAGGCCCGCGAAGGCGGGCCGGCACCAGTCGGGGATCGCGGAAGACATATTGGTTCCCGTGGTCCCCGACGTAGGTGTGGGACGGAACACCGGGGTGGTTTTAGTCAGTAAGAGTCTGACAGACCCCTCCGCCCACCCCAGGGCGGAGGACATCCATGAGGATTTCCACCTCGTGATCAAAAAAAAAAAAAAAAAAAAAGGTTAGGTTAGGTTAGGTTAGGTTAGGTTGAAGGGCGGGGTGCGTGCAGAAAACCTCCTCGTGTGCCTTGACTGCTGCTCGTTCCTTTTGGATACGTCCGGGGGAAAGGGCAGCCGTTGGGCCGGTGCACTCTGGGTACAGCCAATATTCTCTCCATTTCGGAGACAATATTGACTGTGGCGAATTTCTGCGTGGGGGGGCGGAGCTTCATGCTCCTGGGTCGGTTCACCAGGATCGACCAACCGTCATCCACTCCTCCCTCTGCTTACAGAGGACAGGTTGTTTGGTGACGACGGCGGCGCTCGTTGTGCACTCACATGCCAACGGGCTAGCAGCGGGGGATCTGATCCTCCTGACTGCACCCGTCGAAATCGTAATCCGTGACGAGATCATGGTCATGTTTTATGACTTGGAACGGGACGAGGATCTTGGCTTAACCGCCCGGATCGCGAGGAAGATAACCTCTATAAAAAATTCCTCTAATACCAAGTTTTGGTGTGCGGCGAGGGTATGAATGGCTGAGGAGTAGTGTCATCTGTAACTTTAGTTACAGGTGGCGCATCAGTCACGAGCGCACCCCCAGCCAGGGTACCAGTGGACCCCCTGGTTGGGTTACAAATCTACACTTACCTAGGGACAGGGGGTGAACCTAGGCGGACTTTTTATATCCCCCACACTCGTGGGATTCATATGGAACCAAATAAAACAAATTCTTTGATGAAGGTGCCGATCGTTGTGGTCGAGCGTATGGGGTCAGGTGCGGCATCGGATACCGACGTTATGTCCGACAGAATGAGTGTGGCGAGCGTGAGCTCGCAGCGCTCACGGAAGGAAGAGGGGGTGGCAAGGCGCCGCGGTAAGCGCTCGCCACGCTCCTCTAGCGAGGAGAGCCTGCCGGCACCTAAGGTGCCGACGGGCAGTAGTAGACGAGGTAGAGCAGTGGCTGGCCGAGCTGCTGTTCCTTCGGTGGAGCGCGACGAGCGGGGACGCTTCGCGTCTGTGTCTCGACCCGACACTCCGGCTCCAGTGGGAGCCGTAGAGGTGTTGGAGAGTGACCCGACCAGCGAGGGCTCCCTGCTCGGGCTTAATAAGGCGGAAGCCAATGCCGCAAAGCGGGCACAGCGCAGGGCTGTGGCAGAGGACGAAGTCAGCGAGCTGACTCGTCAGTTACAGGAGCGGCGCTCAGCCCGGATGGCTGCAGGAGGGGGTTTGTCGCGGGTGGCGCATTGCCGCCAGGTTATGGACGGCATGGATGTGATCCTGAAGGTTGCCACAAAATCCGGCAACCTGAAGGGCACATTCACGCGTGCCCTTAAGGAGGTGGCTGAGATCATGAAGGAGTCAGCTGAGGTCCACCTTAATGGTTCAGGCTCGGAGGAGACGGCGGAAATATGGGAGGAGGAGAAACGCCGTCTTCGATCCGAATTAGAGGACCTCAAGCGGGAGGTTGCCGTCCTGCGGGCAGCCCCGCGCACCGGTATATATCCGGTCCCGTCGCTGGCTCCACGGTCAGCCCCCTCATCGGCCCCTGCACTTGCGGATGCAGAGGTCGAGAAGATCGCTCGCATCTGCATGGTGCAGTGCGGGCAGATGGTGGGGGCTCGGCTAGAGGCCATAGAGCCGAGGCTCCTCCCAGCCGAAACCCTCCGCCCACCGCTCGCTGCGGACAAGCGGAGGAAGGAGGCAGTGGCCATGACTGAGCCCAGACAGTCAGGGAAGGGGACCAAAATGCCCGCAGTTGGGGCCGCAAAGCCCGCGGATGCGGCTAGAAAGCCCGCAAAGGCCGCGCCCACTTCCCAGGTGGCGGCATCTCCGAGTGCTCCCTCGGCGACTGCGTCCGGACCTTCTACGGAGGCCTGGACGACGGTCGTCAAAAGGAAGAAAAAGAAGAAGGCGGCACCGCCAGCTCCCGCAAGAGCACCGGCGCCAGCCAGAAGGAAGACCCAGGGGCCGCCTAGGGCGACAGCCCCACGCTCCGCGGCTGTGGTAATTACTCTGCAGCCGGGAGCTGTCGAGAGGGGCCTCTCTTATAAGGCGGTCCTTGCGGAGGCGAAGGCCAAGGTCGCATTCCCTGACCTTGGCACACCGTCCGGCTTCATTCTGAGGCCGGCCATTACAGGGGCGCGGCTGCTGCAGGTTTCCGGTGCCGGTAGCAGTGAAAAGGCGGACATTTTGGCCGCCAAACTGAAGGAGGTCCTCAACCCGGAGGACGTTCGGGTGTCCAGGCCCATGAAGACGAGCGAGTTGCGCGTCGACGGCCTGGACGACTCGACGACCCCGGCTGAGGTCGCGGCGGCCGTCGCCAGGGTCGGTGGGTGTCTGGCTGACGATGTCCGCACAGGCGAGATCCGCGCCGACTCTTCCGGGCTCGGCGCGATCTGGGTGAAGTGTCCGGTGGCGGCGGCCAATAAGGTCGCCGACGCTGGGCGTCTGTTGGTGGGGTGGGTTGCAGCGAGAGTCAAGCTGCTGCAACCCAGGGCTTTGCGGTGTTTCCGTTGCCTGGATATGGGGCATGTCCGGGCAAGGTGCACCGCAGAAATAGACCGCAGCGAGCAGTGTTATCGCTGCGGTCAGCCCGGCCACAAGGCCACCCAGTGCTCCGCCGCACCAAACTGCAGCCTTTGTGCTGCTGCAGGGAGGCCCGCTGGGCACAGAGCGGGTGGCAAAGCCTGTGGTGCGCCCACTAAAAAGGGCAAAAAGCGGAGGCGAAGAAGGGGTGCCAAGGCTGCCGGGGGCTCTTTGCCCCCCCCTCAGCCTGGGTGCTCAACGGCCGACTCCCGGCCTAGGAATGGTGCTGTGGAGGGAATGGACTGCGTATAATGGCGCCTTACCATTTCCTCCAGGGCAATATCAACCACGCTGCCAGAGCTCAGGACCTCTTGCTCCAGAGCATGGCAGCGTGGTCGATCGACGTGGCTGTGGTCGCCGAGCCGTACTTTGTCCCCCCCAGAGATAACTGGGTGGGAGACTTGGACGGTTCGGTGGCCATAATTGGCGGGGCTCTTGTCAACCCGTCCCGAGGTCACGGCTGGGTAGCCGCCCTCGCGGACGGCATTGGCACGGTTGGGGCGTATTTCTCGCCCAACAAGAGCCTCGCCGACTTCGAGAACTTCCTTGTCGAGTTGGGCGCCGTCGTAGGCCGACTCCACCCTCGCCCTGTGCTGTTACTAGGGGATCTCAACGCCAAGTCATCGGCGTGGGGATCTCCGGTGACCGACGCTAGGGGCGAGGCGCTGGAAGAGTGGGCGGTCACGACCGGCCTGGTTGTCCTAAACCGGGGCTCGGTCCACACGTGCGTGCGGCAGCGGGGCGGATCTATAGTGGACGTCTCGTTTGCAAGCCCTGCTGTCGCAAGCCGTGTCCACGACTGGCGTGTCGCTGTGGAGGTGGAGACGTTGTCGGATCACAGATATATCCGGTTCGACGTCTCCACCCAGACCACTGGCGACCGTCGTCCATCGGCCCCGCGAATGGACGGCCCGCGCTGGGCGCGTAAGCGCATCGACAGGGAACTTCTCGAGGAGGCTGCTATTGTCCAGGCCTGGAGCCGGGAGTCGGCAACGGACGGACCCGTCGACGTCGAAGAGGGGGCGCTGTGGTTCCGCGGGGCGATGACGCACATCTGCGACGCGTCCATGCCCCGCGTCCACACGCATTCAGCGAGGCGCCAGGTGTACTGGTGGTCTGCCGAGATCGCGCGGCTACGTGTCGCCTGCGTTTCGGTCAGGCGCCAGTACACCCACTACCGCAGGAGACGTCGTCGGGTCCCTGACGAAGAAGCCGCGCTGTATGAGGTGTACCGCGCGGCGAAGGAGGCTCTGTGGCTGGCCATCGGCGAAGCGAAGACGCGAGCTAGGGAGGAGATGTTGGAGACTCTCGACGGAGATCCGTGGGGGCGCCCCTATCGGGCGGTTCGAGGGAAACTTCGAGCCGCGGCGCCCCCACTCACGGAGAGTCTCCAACCAGAGCTGCTGGAGGAGGTCGTCGCAGCCCTCTTCCCAGCAAGAGCGGAGCACACTCCACCGCCGATGGCTTTGCCCACAGCCGCAGAGCCTACAGAAGGGAACGCCATCAGCGTCCCAGAGGTGACACAAGGAGAGATGGGGGCGGCCGTGTTGCGGCTCCGGGCCAAGAACGTGGCTCCGGGGCCCGACGGTATACACGGCTGCGCGTTGGCCCTCGCTCTGAAGGAGCTAGAGCCCCAACTGAGAGGACTCTTCACAGCGTGCCTTGAGCAGGGCCGGTTTCCCAGTTTGTGGAAATCAGGTCGTCTGGTCCTGCTCAAGAAGGCGGGGCGCCCAGCGGACTCACCGTCCGCGTACAGGCCCATAGTGTTGCTGGACGAGGTCGGGAAATTATTCGAGCGAATTATCGCTGCCCGCCTCGTCCACCACTTGTGCAGAGAGGGGCCTGACCTGGCCGAGAGCCAGTTTGGCTTTCGGCACGGGCGCTCCACCATCCACGCAATATCGCGTGTGAGAGTCCTGGCAGAGGAAGCAGTGTCCCAGGGTGGGGTGATGTTGGCGGTGTCCTTGGACATTTCCAACGCCTTCAACACCCTGCCTTGGAGCTGCATTCGGGAGGCACTGCTGTACCATCGGGTGCCTCCCTACCTCTGCCACATCGTTGGGGCTTATCTCGAGGATAGGGGTGTCACCTACATGGGACGTGATGGCGGAAACCAGTGCCGCATGTCGTGCGGTGTCCCACAGGGCTCGGTCGTTGGCCCGCTCCTGTGGAACATCGGGTACGACTGGGTGCTGAGGGGCGAGCTCCCGCCGGGCGTGGAACTGACGTGTTATGCAGATGACACGCTGGTCACGGCCCGGGGGAGCTCGTACAGGGAGGCAGCGTTGCTGGCGACGGCTGCGGTTTCACAGGTGGTGAGCCGCATACGGCGCCTAGGCCTGGAGGTAGCCCTCAACAAGTCGGAGGCCATGGCCTTTCATGGCCCCCGGCGGGCGCCACCGGCCGGATCACACATCGTGGTCGGGGGGTGTCGGATCGCTGTCGAGTCCACCATGAAATATCTGGGATTGGTGCTCGACAGCCGGTGGGACTTCGGCCCCCACTTCCGGCGGCTGGCGCCCAAGTTGATGGGCGCGGCTGGGGCGCTGTCAACGCTGCTTCCCAATCTGGGGGGCCCGAGCGCCGCCTGTAGGCGGCTTTACGTGGGGATCGTGCGATCCATGGCCCTGTATGGGGCCCCAATCTGGGCGGCTGACCTGACGGCCGGCAGCATCGCTGTTCTGCGAAGACCGCAGCGAGCGATGGCCGTCAGAGTCATCAGGGGATATCGCACGGTCTCCTACGAGGCGGCCTGTGTACTGGCTGGATCTCCACCGTGGGACCTCGAGGCGAAAGTACTCGCGTCACTGTATCGGTGGCGCGAGGAAGCGCGGGAGCGAGGCGAGCGACTGACGGAGCGACACATGGAGCTTCGTCGGTCGCAGCTCCGCGCAGCCCTGGTGGCGAGCTGGCAGGACAGGCTTTCACGCCCTACCGCCGGCCTCGCCACCGTCGAGGCGGTCCGGCCAGTACTCGGGCCCTGGCTCGGGAGGAGGCACGGCTCCCTGTCGTTTCGGGCGACGCAGGTGCTCTCGGGGCATGGTTGCTTCGGGAAGTACCTGTGTCGCATAAACAGGGAGCCGGACGCCCGGTGTCACCACTGCGTCGACTGCCGGGAGGACACGGCGCGGCATACGCTGGCAGAATGTGCCGCTTGGGAGGAGCCGCGTCGTGTCCTCGTCTCAGAAGTAGGCAGTGACCTATCGCTGCCGGCCGTGGTCGAGTCGATGGTCGGCAGCGAGGGGTCCTGGGACGCGGTGGTATCCTTCTGCGAAACAGTCATGTCGCAGAAGGAGGCTGCGGAAAGGGAGCGGGAGATATCTTCCGCGCACCCTGCCCGCAGCAGGCGCACTGGGCGTCGGCGGAGGGCGGATAACGCCCTCTTCCAGCCCCCCTAAATGGGTCCAGGGGCGACGGATCTGGGGACATCCGTCGCCCCCTATTGTACGGACCCGAGATGGTGGCGCGTAGTGTTCCACGCGCGCCTCTCTGTGATGTATGGGGGGGAGTTTAACACCTCACTCCCCCCCAACGTGAGGAGGCCCGCGAAGGCGGGCCGGCACCAGTCGGGGATCGCGGAAGACATATTGGTTCCCGTGGTCCCCGACGTAGGTGTGGGACGGAACACCGGGGTGGTTTTAGTCAGTAAGAGTCTGACAGACCCCTCCGCCCACCCCAGGGCGGAGGACATCCATGAGGATTTCCACCTCGTGATCAAAAAAAAAAAAAAAAAAGGTTAGGTTAGGTTAGGTTAGGTGGGGTGCGTGCAGAAAACCTCCTCGTGTGCCTTGACTGCTGCTCGTTCCTTGTGGACACGTCCGGGGGAAAGGGCAGCCGTTGGGCCGGTGCACTCTGGGTACAGCCAATATTCTCTCCATGTCGGAGACAATATTGACTGTGGCGAATTTCTGCGTGGGGGGGCGGAGCTTCATGCTCCTGGGTCGGTTCACCTGGACCGACCAACCGTCATCCACTCCTCCCTCTGCTTACAGAGGACAGGTTGTTTGGTGACGACGGCGGCGCTCGTTGTGCACTCACCTGCCAACGGGCTAGCAGCGGGGGATCTGATCCTCCTGACTGCACCCGTCGAAATCGTAATCCGTGACGAGATCATGGTCATGTTTTATGACTTGGAACGGGACGAGGATCTTGGCTTAACCGCCCGGATCGCGAGGAAGATAACCTCTATAAAAAATTCCTCTAATACCAAGTTTTGGTGTGCGGCGAGGGTATGAATGGCTGAGGAGTAGTGTCATCTGTAACTTTAGTTACAGGAGGCGCATCAGTCACGAGCGCACCCCCAGCCAGGGTACCAGTGGACCCCCTGGTTGGGTTACAAATTTACACTTACCTAGGGACAGGGGGTGAACCTAGGTGGACTTTTTACATCCCCCACACTCGTGGGAATCAAATGAATTTGAACTCAAAAACTAATTTGACGAAAGTGCCGATCGTTGTGGTCGAGCGTATGGGGTCAGGTGCGGCGTCGGATACCGACGCCGCGTCCGACAGAATGAGCGTGGCGAGCGTGAGCTCGCAGCGCTCGCGAAAGGAAGAGGGGGTGGCGAGGCGCCGTGGTAAGCGCTCGCCACGGTCCTCTAGCGAGGAGAGCCTGCCGGCGCCAAAGGTGCCGACAGGCAGTAGTAGGAGAGGAAGAGCGGTTGCAAGTGGAGCTCCTGCTCGTTCCGCGGAGCGTGACGAGCGGGGACGCTTCGCGTCGGTGTCTCGACCCGACACTCCGGCTCCAGTGGGAGCCGTAGAGATCGTTGAGAGTGACCCGACAAGCGAGAGCTCCCTGCTCGGGCTCAATAAGGCGGAAGCCAATGCCGCAAAGCGGGCACAGCGCAGGGCTGTGGCAGAGGACGAAGTCAGCGAGCTGACTCGTCAGTTGCGGGAGCGGCGCTCAGCCCGAATGGCTGCAGGAGGGGGTATGTCGCATGTGACGTTTTGCCGCCAGATGATGGACGGCATGGATGTGATCCTGAAGGTTGCCACAAAATCCGGCAACCTGAAGGGCACATTCACGCGCGCCCTTAAAGAGGTGGCTGAGTTCACGAAGGAGGATTCTGAGGCCCTCCTTGGTATAGGTTCGGAGGAGATGGCGGAGTTAAGGGAGGAGGAGAACCGCCGTCTTCGATCGGAATTGGCGGACCTTAAGCGAGAGGTTGCCGCCCTGCGGGCAGCCCTGGGTACCGGAACATCGCCGGTCCCGTCGCTGGCTCCACAGTCAGCCCCATCGTTGGCCCCTGCACTTGCGGATGCAGAGGTAGAGAAGATCGCTCGCATCTGCATGGTGCAGTGCGGGCAGATGGTGGGGGCTCGGCTAGAGGCCATAGAGCCGAGGCTTCTGCCAGCCGAAACTCTCCGCCCACCGCTCGCTGCGGACAAGCGGAGGAAGGAGGCGGTGGTCATGACTGAGCCCAGACAGTCTGGGAAGGGGACCAAAAAGCCCGCAGTGGGGGCCGCGAAGCCCGCGGATGCGGCTAGAAAGCCCGCAAAGGCCGCGCCCACTTCCCAGGCGGCGGCTTCTCCGAGTGCTCCCTCGGCGACTGCGCCCGGGCCTTCTACGGAGGCCTGGACGACAGTCGTTAAAAGGGGCAAGAAAAAGAAGAAGGCGCCGATAGCTCCCGCAAGAGCACCGGCACCTGCCAAAAAGAAGGCCCAGGGGCCGCCTAAGGTGACAGCCCCACGTTCCGCTGCTGTGGTCATCACTCTGCAGCCCGGAGCCGTTGAGAGGGGCGTCACGTACAAGACGGTCCTGGCGGAGGCAAAGGCCAAGGTCGCATTCCCCGACCTTGGCACACCATCCGGCTTTGTATTAAGGCCGGCGATTACGGGGGCACGGCTTCTGCAGGTTTCCGGTGCCTCGAGCCATGAAAAGGCGGACATTTTGGCCGCCAAACTGAAGGAGGTCCTCAACCCGGAGGACGTTCGGGTGTCCAGGCCCATGAAGACGAGCGAGTTGCGCGTCGACGGCCTGGACGACTCGACGACCCCGGCTGAAGTCGCGGCGGCCGTCGCCAGAGTCGGTGGGTGTTTGGCTGACGATGTCCGCACAGGCGAGATCCGCGCCGACTCTTCCGGGCTCGGCGCGATCTGGGTGAAGTGCCCGGTGGCGGCGGCCAATAAGGTCGCCGACGCTGGGCGTCTGTTGGTGGGGTGGGTTGCAGCGAGGGTCAAGCTGCTGCAACCCAGGGCTTTGCGGTGTTTCCGTTGCCTGGACATGGGGCATGTCCGGGCACGGTGCAACGCAGAAATAGACCGCAGCGAGCAGTGTTATCGCTGCGGTCAGCCCGGCCACAAGGCCACCCAGTGTTCCGCCGCGCCAAACTGCAGCCTTTGTGCTGCTGCAGGGAGGCCCGCTGGGCACAGAGCGGGTGGCAAAGCCTGCGGTGTGCCCACCAAAAAGGGCAAAAAGAGGAGGCGAAGAAGGGGTGCCAAGGCTGCCGGGGGCTCTTTACCCCCCCCTCAGCCTGGGTGCTCAACGGCCGACTCCCGGCCTAGGAATGGTGCTGTGGAGGGAATGGACTGCGTATAATGGCGCCTTACCATTTCCTCCAGGGCAATATCAACCACGCTGCCAGAGCTCAGGACCTCTTGCTCCAGAGCATGGCAGAGTGGTCGATCGACGTGGCTGTGGTCGCCGAACCGTACTTTGTCCCCCCCAGAGATAACTGGGTGGGAGACTTGGACGGTTCGGTGGCCATAATTGGCGGGGCTCTTGTCAACCCGTCCCGAGGTCACGGCTGGGTAGCCGCCCTCGCGGACGGCATTGGCACGGTTGGGGCGTATTTCTCGCCCAACAAGAGCCTCGCCGACTTCGAGAACTTCCTTGTCGAGTTGGGCGCCGTCGTAGGCCGACTCCACCCTCGCCCTGTGCTGTTACTAGGGGATCTCAACGCCAAGTCATCGGCGTGGGGATCTCCGGTGACCGACGCTAGGGGCGAGGCGCTGGAAGAGTGGGCGGTCACGACCGGCCTGGTTGTCCTTAACCGGGGCTCGGTCCACACGTGCGTGCGGCAGCGGGGCGGTTCTATAGTGGACGTCTCGTTTGCAAGCCCTGCTGTCGCAAGCCGTGTCCACGACTGGCGTGTCGCTGTGGAGGTGGAGACGTTGTCGGATCACAGATATATCCGGTTCGACGTCTCCACCCAGACCACCGGCGACCGTCGTCCATCGGCCCCGCGAATGGACGGCCCGCGCTGGGCGCGTAAGCGCATCGACAGGGAACTTCTCGAGGAGGCTGCTATTGTCCAGGCTTGGAGCCGGGAGTCGGCAACGGACGGACCCGTCGACGTCGAAGAGGAGGCGCTGTGGTTCCGCGGGGCGATGACGCACATCTGCGACGCGTCCATGCCCCGCGTCCACACGCATTCAGCGAGGCGCCAGGTGTACTGGTGGTCTGCCGAGATCGCGCGGCTACGTGTCGCCTGCGTGTCGGTCAGGCGCCAGTACACCCACTACCGCAGGAGACGTCGTCGGGTCCCTGACGAAGAAGCCGCGCTGTATGAGGTGTACCGCGCGGCGAAGGAGGCTCTGTGGCTGGCCATCGGCGAAGCGAAGACGCGAGCTAGGGAGGAGATGTTGGAGACTCTCGACGGAGATCCGTGGGGGCGCCCCTATCGGGCGGTTCGAGGAAAACTTCGAGCCGCGGCGCCTCCACTCACGGAGAGTCTCCAACCAGAGCTGCTGGAGGAGGTCGTCGCAGCCCTCTTCCCAGCAAGAGCGGAGCACACTCCGCCGCCGATGGCTTTGCCCACAGCCGCAGAGCCTACAGAAGGGAACGCCATCAGCGTCCCAGAGGTGACACAAGGAGAGATGGGGGCGGCCGTGTTGCGGCTCCGGGCCAAGAACGTGGCTCCGGGGCCCGACGGCATACACGGCTGCGCGTTGGCCCTCGCTCTGAAGGAGCTAGAGCCCCAACTGAGAGGACTCTTCACAGCGAGCCTTGAGCAGGGCCGGTTTCCCAGTTTGTGGAAATCAGGTCGTCTGGTCCTGCTCAAGAAGGCGGGGCGCCCAGCGGACTCACCGTCCGCGTACAGGCCCATAGTGTTGCTGGACGAGGTCGGGAAATTATTCGAGCGAATTATCGCTGCCCGCCTCGTCCACCACTTGTGCAGAGAGGGGCCTGACCTGGCCGAGAGCCAGTTTGGCTTTCGGCACGGGCGCTCCACCATCCACGCAATATCGCGTGTAAGAGTCCTGGCAGAGGAAGCAGTGTCCCAGGGTGGGGTGATGTTGGCGGTGTCCTTGGACATTTCCAACGCCTTCAACACCCTGCCTTGGAGCTGCATTCGGGAGGCACTGCTGTACCATCGGGTGCCTCCCTACCTCTGCCACATCGTTGGGGCTTATCTCGAGGATAGGGGTGTCACCTACATGGGACGTGATGGCGGAAACCAGCGCCGCATGTCGTGCGGTGTTCCACAGGGCTCGGTCGTTGGCCCGCTCCTGTGGAACATCGGGTACGACTGGGTGCTGAGGGGCGAGCTCCCGCCGGGCGTGGAACTGACGTGTTATGCGGATGACACGCTGGTCACGGCCCGGGGGAGCTCGTACAGGGATGCAGCGTTGCTGGCGACGGCTGCGGTCTCACTGGTGGTGAGCCGCATACGGCGCCTAGGCCTGGAGGTGGCCCTTAACAAGTCGGAGGCCATGGCCTTTCATGGCCCCCGGCGGGCGCCGCCGGCCGGATCACACATCGTGGTCGGGGGGTGTCGGATCGCTGTCGAGTCCACCATGAAATATCTGGGATTGGTGCTCGACAGCCGGTGGGACTTCGGCCCCCACTTCCGGCGGCTGGCGCCCAAGTTGATGGGCGCGGCTGGGGCGCTGTCAACGCTGCTTCCCAATCTGGGGGGCCCGAGCGCCGCCTGTAGGCGGCTCTACGTGGGGATCGTGCGATCCATGGCCCTGTATGGGGCCCCGATCTGGGCGGCTGACCTGACGGCCGGCAGCATCGCTGTCCTGCGAAGACCGCAGCGAGCGATGGCCGTCAGAGTCATTAGGGGATATCGCACGATCTCCTACGAGGCGGCCTGTGTACTGGCTGGATCCCCACCGTGGGACCTCGAGGCGAAAGTACTCGCGTCACTGTATCGGTGGCGCGAGGAAGCGCGGGAGCGAGGGGAGCGACTGACGGAGCGACACATGGAGCTTCGTCGGTCGCAGCTCCGCGCAGCCCTGGTGGCGAGCTGGCAGGACAGGCTTTCACGCCCTACCGCCGGCCTCGCCACCGTCGAGGCGGTCCGGCCAGTACTCGGGCCCTGGCTCGGGAGGAGGCACGGCTCCCTGTCGTTTCGGGCGACGCAGGTGCTCTCGGGGCATGGTTGCTTCGGGAAGTACCTGTGTCGTATAAACAGGGAGCCGGACGCCCGGTGTCACCACTGCGTCGACTGCCGGGAGGATACGGCGCGGCATACGCTGGCAGAATGTGCCGCTTGGGAGGAGCCGCGTCGTGTCCTCGTCTCAGAAGTAGGCAGTGACCTATCGCTGCCGGCCGTGGTCGAGTCGATGGTCGGCAGCGAGGAGTCCTGGGACGCGGTGGTGTCCTTCTGCGAAACTGTCATGTCGCAGAAGGAGGCTGCGGAAAGGGAGCGGGAGATATCTTCCGCTGACCCAGCCCGCAGCAGGCGCACTGGGCGTCGGCGGAGGGCGGACAACGCCCTCTTCCAGCCCCCCTAAATGGGTCCAGGGGCGACGGATCTGGTGACATCCGTCGCCCCCTATTGCTACGGACCCGAGATGGTGGCGCGTAGTGTTCCACGCGCGCCTCTCTGTGATGTATGGGGGGGAGTTTAACACCTCACTCCCCCCTAACGTGAGGAGGCCCGCAAAGGCGGGCCGGCACCAGTCGGGGATCGCGGAAGACATATTGGTTCCCGTGGTCCCCGACGTAGGTGTGGGACGGAACACCGGGGTGGTTTTAGTCAGTAAGAGTCTGACAGACCCCTCCGCCCACCCCAGGGCGGAGGACATCCATGAGGATTTCCACCTCGTGATCAAAAAAAAAAAAAAAAAGGTTAGGTTAGGTTAGGTTAGGTTAGGTTGGAGAGGAAGAGCGGTTGCAAGTGGAGCTCCTGCTCGTTCCGCGGAGCGTGACGAGCGGGGACGCTTCGCGTCGGTGTCTCGACCCGACACTCCGGCTCCAGTGGGAGCCGTAGAGATCGTTGAGAGTGACCCGACAAGCGAGAGCTCCCTGCTCGGGCTCAATAAGGCGGAAGCCAATGCCGCAAAGCGGGCACAGCGCAGGGCTGTGGCAGAGGACGAAGTCAGCGAGCTGACTCGTCAGTTGCGGGAGCGGCGCTCAGCCCGAATGGCTGCAGGAGGGGGTATGTCGCATGTGACGTTTTGCCGCCAGATGATGGACGGCATGGATGTGATCCTGAAGGTTGCCACAAAATCCGGCAACCTGAAGGGCACATTCACGCGCGCCCTTAAAGAGGTGGCTGAGTTCACGAAGGAGGATTCTGAGGCCCTCCTTGGTATAGGTTCGGAGGAGATGGCGGAGTTAAGGGAGGAGGAGAACCGCCGTCTTCGATCGGAATTGGCGGACCTTAAGCGAGAGGTTGCCGCCCTGCGGGCAGCCCTGGGTACCGGAACATCGCCGGTCCCGTCGCTGGCTCCACAGTCAGCCCCATCGTTGGCCCCTGCACTTGCGGATGCAGAGGTAGAGAAGATCGCTCGCATCTGCATGGTGCAGTGCGGGCAGATGGTGGGGGCTCGGCTAGAGGCCATAGAGCCGAGGCTTCTGCCAGCCGAAACTCTCCGCCCACCGCTCGCTGCGGACAAGCGGAGGAAGGAGGCGGTGGTCATGACTGAGCCCAGACAGTCTGGGAAGGGGACCAAAAAGCCCGCAGTGGGGGCCGCGAAGCCCGCGGATGCGGCTAGAAAGCCCGCAAAGGCCGCGCCCACTTCCCAGGCGGCGGCTTCTCCGAGTGCTCCCTCGGCGACTGCGCCCGGGCCTTCTACGGAGGCCTGGACGACAGTCGTTAAAAGGGGCAAGAAAAAGAAGAAGGCGCCGATAGCTCCCGCAAGAGCACCGGCACCTGCCAAAAAGAAGGCCCAGGGGCCGCCTAAGGTGACAGCCCCACGTTCCGCTGCTGTGGTCATCACTCTGCAGCCCGGAGCCGTTGAGAGGGGCGTCACGTACAAGACGGTCCTGGCGGAGGCGAAGGCCAAGGTCGCATTCCCCGACCTTGGCACACCATCCGGCTTTGTATTAAGGCCGGCGATTACGGGGGCACGGCTTCTGCAGGTTTCCGGTGCCTCGAGCCATGAAAAGGCGGACATTTTGGCCGCCAAACTGAAGGAGGTCCTCAACCCGGAGGACGTTCGGGTGTCCAGGCCCATGAAGACGAGCGAGTTGCGCGTCGACGGCCTGGACGACTCGACGACCCCGGCTGAAGTCGCGGCGGCCGTCGCCAGAGTCGGTGGGTGTTTGGCTGACGATGTCCGCACAGGCGAGATCCGCGCCGACTCTTCCGGGCTCGGCGCGATCTGGGTGAAGTGCCCGGTGGCGGCGGCCAATAAGGTCGCCGACGCTGGGCGTCTGTTGGTGGGGTGGGTTGCAGCGAGGGTCAAGCTGCTGCAACCCAGGGCTTTGCGGTGTTTCCGTTGCCTGGACATGGGGCATGTCCGGGCACGGTGCACCGCAGAAATAGACCGCAGCGAGCAGTGTTATCGCTGCGGTCAGCCCGGCCACAAGGCCACCCAGTGTTCCGCCGCGCCAAACTGCAGCCTTTGTGCTGCTGCAGGGAGGCCCGCTGGGCACAGAGCGGGTGGCAAAGCCTGCGGTGTGCCCACCAAAAAGGGCAAAAAGAGGAGGCGAAGAAGGGGTGCCAAGGCTGCCGGGGGCTCTTTACCCCCCCCTCAGCCTGGGTGCTCAACGGCCGACTCCCGGCCTAGGAATGGTGCTGTGGAGGGAATGGACTGCGTATAATGGCGCCTTACCATTTCCTCCAGGGCAATATCAACCACGCTGCCAGAGCTCAGGACCTCTTGCTCCAGAGCATGGCAGAGTGGTCGATCGACGTGGCTGTGGTCGCCGAACCGTACTTTGTCCCCCCCAGAGATAACTGGGTGGGAGACTTGGACGGTTTGGTGGCCATAATTGGCGGGGCTCTTGTCAACCCGTCCCGAGGTCACGGCTGGGTAGCCGCCCTCGCGGACGGCATTGGCACGGTTGGGGCGTATTTCTCGCCCAACAAGAGCCTCGCCGACTTCGAGAACTTCCTTGTCGAGTTGGGCGCCGTCGTAGGCCGACTCCACCCTCGCCCTGTGCTGTTACTAGGGGATCTCAACGCCAAGTCATCGGCGTGGGGATCTCCGGTGACCGACGCTAGGGGCGAGGCGCTGGAAGAGTGGGCGGTCACGACCGGCCTGGTTGTCCTTAACCGGGGCTCGGTCCACACGTGCGTGCGGCAGCGGGGCGGTTCTATAGTGGACGTCTCGTTTGCAAGCCCTGCTGTCGCAAGCCGTGTCCACGACTGGCGTGTCGCTGTGGAGGTGGAGACGTTGTCGGATCACAGATATATCCGGTTCGACGTCTCCACCCAGACCACCGGCGACCGTCGTCCATCGGCCCCGCGAATGGACGGCCCGCGCTGGGCGCGTAAGCGCATCGACAGGGAACTTCTCGAGGAGGCTGCTATTGTCCAGGCTTGGAGCCGGGAGTCGGCAACGGACGGACCCGTCGACGTCGAAGAGGAGGCGCTGTGGTTCTGCGGGGCGATGACGCACATCTGCGACGCGTCCATGCCCCGCGTCCACACGCATTCAGCGAGGCGCCAGGTGTACTGGTGGTCTGCCGAGATCGCGCGGCTACGTGTCGCCTGCGTGTCGGTCAGGCGCCAGTACACCCACTACCGCAGGAGACGTCGTCGGGTCCCTGACGAAGAAGCCGCGCTGTATGAGGTGTACCGCGCGGCGAAGGAGGCTCTGTGGCTGGCCATCGGCGAAGCGAAGACGCGAGCTAGGGAGGAGATGTTGGAGACTCTCGACGGAGATCCGTGGGGGCGCCCCTATCGGGCGGTTCGAGGGAAACTTCGAGCCGCGGCGCCTCCACTCACGGAGAGTCTCCAACCAGAGCTGCTGGAGGAGGTCGTCGCAGCCCTCTTCCCAGCAAGAGCGGAGCACACTCCGCCGCCGATGGCTTTGCCCACAGCCGCAGAGCCTACAGAAGGGAACGCCATCAGCGTCCCAGAGGTGACACAAGGAGAGATGGGGGCGGCCGTGTTGCGGCTCCGGGCCAAGAACGTGGCTCCGGGGCCCGACGGTATACACGGCTGCGCGTTGGCCCTCGCTCTGAAGGAGCTAGAGCCCCAACTGAGAGGACTCTTCACAGCGTGCCTTGAGCAGGGCCGGTTTCCCAGTTTGTGGAAATCAGGTCGTCTGGTCCTGCTCAAGAAGGCGGGGCGCCCAGCGGACTCACCGTCCGCGTACAGGCCCATAGTGTTGCTGGACGAGGTCGGGAAATTATTCGAGCGAATTATCGCTGCCCGCCTCGTCCACCACTTGTGCAGAGAGGGGCCTGACCTGGCCGAGAGCCAGTTTGGCTTTCGGCACGGGCGCTCCACCATCCACGCAATATCGCGTGTGAGAGTCCTGGCAGAGGAAGCAGTGTCCCAGGGTGGGGTGATGTTGGCGGTGTCCTTGGACATTTCCAACGCCTTCAACACCCTGCCTTGGAGCTGCATTCGGGAGGCACTGCTGTACCATCGGGTGCCTCCCTACCTCTGCCACATCGTTGGGGCTTATCTCGAGGATAGGGGTGTCACCTACATGGGACGTGATGGCGGAAACCAGCGCCGCATGTCGTGCGGTGTTCCACAGGGCTCGGTCGTTGGCCCGCTCCTGTGGAACATCGGGTACGACTGGGTGCTGAGGGGCGAGCTCCCGCCGGGCGTGGAACTGACGTGTTATGCGGATGACACGCTGGTCACGGCCCGGGGGAGCTCGTACAGGGATGCAGCGTTGCTGGCGACGGCTGCGGTCTCACTGGTGGTGAGCCGCATACGGCGCCTAGGCCTGGAGGTGGCCCTCAACAAGTCGGAGGCCATGGCCTTTCATGGCCCCAAGCGGGCGCCGCCGGCCGGATCACACATCGTGGTCGGGGGGTGTCGGATCGCTGTCGAGTCCACCATGAAATATCTGGGATTGGTGCTCGACAGCCGGTGGGACTTCGGCCCCCACTTCCGGCGGCTGGCGCCCAAGTTGATGGGCGCGGCTGGGGCGCTGTCAACGCTGCTTCCCAATCTGGGGGGCCCGAGCGCCGCCTGTAGGCGGCTCTACGTGGGGATCGTGCGATCCATGGCCCTGTATGGGGCCCCGATCTGGGCGGCTGACCTGACGGCCGGCAGCATCGCTGTCCTGCGAAGACCGCAGCGAGCGATGGCCGTCAGAGTCATCAGGGGATATCGCACGATCTCCTACGAGGCGGCCTGTGTACTGGCTGGATCCCCACCGTGGGACCTCGAGGCGAAAGTACTCGCGTCACTGTATCGGTGGCGCGAGGAAGCGCGGGAGCGAGGCGAGCGACTGACGGAGCGACACATGGAGCTTCGTCGGTC
Organism: Aporophyla nigra; assembly: GCA_947507805.1. NCBI lineage: Eukaryota > Metazoa > Arthropoda > Insecta > Lepidoptera > Noctuidae > Aporophyla > Aporophyla nigra. The sequence goes on along the minus strand of OX382291.1, from coordinate 14,761 downwards.
GCAGCTCCGCGCAGCCCTGGTGGCGAGCTGGCAGGACAGGCTTTCACGCCCTACCGCCGGCCTCGCCACCGTCGAGGCGGTCCGGCCAGTACTCGGGCCCTGGCTCGGGAGGAGGCACGGCTCCCTGTCGTTTCGGGCGACGCAGGTGCTCTCGGGGCATGGTTGCTTCGGGAAGTACCTGTGTCGCATAAACAGGGAGCCGGACGCCCGGTGTCACCACTGCGTCAACTGCCGGGAGGATACGGCGCGGCATACGCTGGCAGAATGTGCCGCTTGGGAGGAGCCGCGTCGTGTCCTCGTCTCAGAAGTAGGCAGTGACCTATCGCTGCCGGCCGTGGTCGAGTCGATGGTCGGCAGCGAGGAGTCCTGGGACGCGGTGGTATCCTTCTGCGAATCAGTCATGTCGCAGAAGGAGGCTGCGGAAAGGGAGCGGGAGATATCTTCCGCTGACCCAGCCCGCAGCAGGCGCACCGGGCGTCGGCGGAGGGCGGACAACGCCCTCTTCCAGCCCCCCTAAATGGGTCCAGGGGTGACGGATCTGGGGACATCCGTCGCCCCCTATTCCTTAGGACCCGAGATGGTGGCGCGTAGTGTTCCACGCGCGCCTCTCTGTGATGTATGGGGGGAGTTTAACACCTCACTCCCCCCCAAAGTGAGGAGGCCCGCAAAGGCGGGCCGGCACCAGTCGGGGATCGCGGAAGACATATTGGTTCCCGTGGTCCCCGACGTAGGTGTGGGACGGAACACCGGGGTGGTTTTAGTCAGTAAGAGTCTGACAGACCCCTCCGCCCACCCCAGGGCGGAGGACATCCATGAGGATTTCCACCTCGTGATCAAAAAAAAAAAAAAAAAAAAAAAAAAGGTTAGGTTAGGTTAGGTTAGGTTGGGGTGCATGCAGAAAACCTCCTCGTGTGCCTTGACTGTTGTTCGTTCCTTGCGGATACGTCCGGGGGAAAGGGCAGCCGTTGGGCCGGTGCACTCTGGGTACAGCCAATATTCTCTCCATGCCGGAGACAATATTGACTGTGGCGAATTTCTGCGTGGGGGGGCGGAGCTTCATGCTCCTGGGTCGGTTCACCTGAACAGACCAACCGTCATCCACTCCTCCCTCTGCTTACAGAGGACAGGTTGTTTGGTGACGACGGCGGCGCTCGTTGTGCACTCACCTGCCAACGGGCTAGCAGCGGGGGTTCTGATCCTCCTGACTGCACCCGTCGAAATCGTAATCCGTGACGAGATCATGGTCATGTTTTATGACTTGGAACGGGACGAGGATCTTGGCTTAACCGCCCGGATCGCGAGGAAGATAACCTCTATAAAAAATTCCTCTAATACCAAGTTTTGGTGTGCGGCGAGGGTATGAATGGCTGAGGAGTAGTGTCATCTGTAACTTTAGTTACAGGTGGCGCATCAGTCACGAGCGCACCCCCAGCCAGGGTACCAGTGGACCCCCTGGTTGGGTTACAAATTTACACTTACCTAGTGACAGGGGGTGAACCTAGGCGGACTTTTTATATCCCCCACACTCGTGGGATTCAAATGGATTTGAACACAAATAAAAATAATTTGATGAAGGTGCCGACCGTTGTGGTCGAGCGTATGCGGTCGGGTGCGGCGTCGGATACCGACGCTGCGTCCGACAGGATGAGCGTGGCGAGCGCGAGCTCGCAGCGCTCTCGTAAGGAAGAGGGGGTGGCGAGGCGCCGCGGTAAGCGCTCGCCTCGCTCCTCTAGCGAGGAGAGCCTGCCGGCGCCAAAGGTGCCGACAAGCAGCAGTAGGCGAGGTCGAGCGGTGGCTGGCAGAGCTGCTGCTCCTTCGGTGGAGCGCGACGAGCGGGGACGCTTCGCGTCGGTGTCTCGGCCTGACACTCCGGCTCCAGTGGAGCCTGTAGAGATGTTGGAAAGTGACCCGACAAGCGAGGGCTCCCTACTCGGACTCAATAAGTCGGAAGCCAATGCCGCAAAGCGGGCACAGCGCAGGGCTGTGGCAGAGGACGAAGTCAGCGAGCTGACTCGTCAGTTGCGGGAGCGGCGCTCAGCCCGGCTGGCTGCAGATGTGATCCTGAAGGTTGCCACAAAATCCGGCAACCTGAAGGGCACATTCACGCGCGCCCTTAAAGAGGTGGCTGAGTTTATGAAAGAGTCAACAGAGGTCCTCCTTAATGATACAGGCTCGGAGAAGACGGCGGAGTTTTGGCAGGAGGAGAACCGCCGTCTAAGATCCGAATTGGAGGACCTCAAGCGGGAGGTTGCCGTCCTACGGGCAGCCCAGGGCACCGAATCATCCCCGGTCCCATTGCTGGCTCCACAGTCGGCCCCATCGTCGGCCTCTGCACTTGCGGATGCAGAGGTCGAGAAGATCGCTCGCATCTGCATGGTGCAATGCGGGCAGATGGTGGGGGCTCGGCTAGAGGCCATAGAGCCGAGGCTCCTCCCAGCCGAAACCCTCCGCCCACCGCTCGCTGCGGACAAGCGGAGGAGAGAGGCAGCGGCCACGGTGGCTGAGCGGACTCAGCTGGGGAAGGGGGCCGCAAAAACCGCAGTGGGGGCCAGAAAGCCCACAGAGGTGGCTAGGATGCCCGCAAAGGTCACCCCCACCTCCCAGACGGCCGCTTCTCCAACTGCTCCCTCGGCGACTGCGCCCAAACCTACAACAGAGGGCTGGACGACAGTCGTCAAAAAGAGCAAGAAGAAAAAGAAGAAGGCGCCGACAGCTCCCGCAAAAGCACCGGCACCAAAAAAGAAGACCCAAGGGCCGCCTAGGGCGACAGCCCCACGCTCCGCGGCTGTAGTAATTACTCTGCAGCCCGGAGCTATCGAGAGGGGCCTCTCGTATAAGGCGGTCCTGATGGAGGCCAAAGCCAAGGTCGCATTCCCTGACCTCGGCACACCGTCCGGCTTCATACTGAGGCCGGCGATTACGGGGGCTCGGCTGCTGCAGGTGTCTGGTGCCGGTAGCAACGAAAAGGCGGACATCCTGGCCGCCAAACTAAAGGAGGTCCTCAACCCGGAGGACGTTCGGGTGTCCAGGCCCATGAAGACGAGCGAGTTGCGCGTCGATGGCCTGGACGACTCGGCGACCCCGGCTGAGGTCGCGGCGGCCGTCGCCAGAGTCGGTGGATGTCCGCCTGACGACGTGCGCACAGGTGAGATCCGCGCCGACTCTTCCGGGCTCGGCGCGATCTGGGTGAAGTGCCCGGTGGCGGCGGCCAATAAGGTCGCCGACGCTGGGCGTCTGTTGGTGGGGTGGGTTGCAGCAAGGGTCAAGCTGCTGCAACCCAGGGCTTTGCGGTGTTTCCGTTGCCTGGACATGGGGCATGTCCGGGCACGGTGCACCGCAGAAATAGACCGCAGCGACCAGTGTTATCGCTGCGGTCAGCCCGGCCACAAGGCCACCCAGTGCTCCGCCGCGCCAAACTGCAGCCTTTGTGCTGCTGCAGGGAGGCCCGCTGGGCACAGAGCGGGTGGCAAAGCCTGCGGTGCGCCCACTAAAAAGGGCAAGAAGCGGAGGCGAAGAAGGGGTGCCAAGGCTGCCGGGGGCTCTTTACCCCCCCCTCAGCCTGGGTGCTCAACGGCCGACTCCCGGCCTGTGAATGGTGCTGTGGAGGGAATGGACTGCGCATAATGGCGCCTTACCATTTCCTCCAGGGCAATATCAACCACGCTGCCAGAGCTCAGGACCTCTTGCTCCAGAGCATGGCAGCGTGGTCGATCGACGTGGCTGTGGTCGCCGAGCCGTACTTTGTCCCCCCCAGAGATAACTGGGTGGGAGACTTGGACGGTTCGGTGGCCATAATTGGCGGGGCTCTTGTCAACCCGTCCCGAGGTCACGGCTGGGTAGCCGCCCTCGCGGACGGCATTGGCACGGTTGGGGCGTATTTCTCGCCCAACAAGAGCCTTGCCGACTTCGAGAACTTCCTTGTCGAGTTGGGCGCCGTCGTAGGCCGACTCCACCCTCGCCCTGTGCTGTTACTAGGGGATCTCAACGCCAAGTCATCGGCGTGGGGATCTCCGGTGACCGACGCTAGGGGCGAGGCGCTGGAAGAGTGGGCGGTCACGACCGGCCTGGTTGTCCTAAACCGGGGCTCGGTCCACACGTGCGTGCGGCAGCGGGGCGGATCTATAGTGGACGTCTCGTTTGCAAGCCCTGCTGTCGCAAGCCGTGTCCACGACTGGCGTGTCGCTGTGGAGGTGGAGACGTTGTCGGATCACAGATATATCCGGTTCGACGTCTCCACCCAGACCACCGGCGACCGTCGTCCATCGGCCCCGCGAATGGACGGCCCGCGCTGGGCGCGTAAGCGCATCGACAGGGAACTTCTCGAGGAGGCTGCTATTGTCCAGGCCTGGAGCCGGGAGTCGGCAACAGACGGACCCGTCGACGTCGAAGAGGGGGCGCTGTGGTTCCGCGGGGCGATGACGCACATCTGCGACGCGTCCATGCCCCGTGTCCACACGCATTCAGCGAGGCGCCAGGTGTACTGGTGGTCTGCCGAGATCGCGCGGCTACGTGTCGCCTGCGTGTCGGTCAGGCGCCAGTACACCCACTACCGCAGGAGACGTCGTCGGGTCCCTGACGAAGAAGCCGCGCTGTATGAGGTGTACCGCGCGGCGAAGGAGGCTCTGTGGCTGGCCATCGGCGAAGCGAAGACGCGAGCTAGGGAGGAGATGTTGGAGACTCTCGACGGAGATCCGTGGGGGCGCCCCTATCGGGCGGTTCGAGGGAAACTTCGAGCCGCGGCGCCCCCACTCACGGAGAGTCTCCAACCAGAGCTGCTGGAGGAGGTCGTCGCAGCCCTCTTCCCAGCAAGAGCGGAGCACACTCCACCGCCGATGGCTTTGCCCACAGCCGCAGAGCCTACAGAAGGGAACGCCATCAGCGTCCCAGAGGTGACACAAGGAGAGATGGGGGCGGCCGTGTTGCGGCTCCGGGCCAAGAACGTGGCTCCGGGGCCCGACGGTATACACGGCTGCGCGTTGGCCCTCGCTCTGAAGGAGCTAGAGCCCCAACTGAGAGGACTCTTCACAGCGTGCCTTGAGCAGGGCCGGTTTCCCAGTTTGTGGAAATCAGGTCGTCTGGTCCTGCTCAAGAAGGCGGGGCGCCCAGCGGACTCACCGTCCGCGTACAGGCCCATAGTGTTGCTGGACGAGGTCGGGAAATTATTCGAGCGAATTATCGCTGCCCGCCTCGTCCACCACTTGTGCAGAGAGGGGCCTGACCTGGCCGAGAGCCAGTTTGGCTTTCGGCACGGGCGCTCCACCATCCACGCAATATCGCGTGTGAGAGTCCTGGCAGAGGAAGCAGTGTCCCGGGGTGGGGTGATGTTGGCGGTGTCCTTGGACATTTCCAACGCCTTCAACACCCTGCCTTGGAGCTGCATTCGGGAGGCACTGCTGTACCATCGGGTGCCTCCCTACCTCTGCCACATCGTTGGGGCTTATCTCGAGGATAGGGGTGTCACCTACATGGGACGTGATGGCGGTAACCAGCGCCGCATGTCGTGCGGTGTTCCACAGGGCTCGGTCGTTGGCCCGCTCCTGTGGAACATCGGGTACGACTGGGTGCTGAGGGGCGAGCTCCCGCCGGGCGTGGAACTGACGTGTTATGCAGATGACACGCTGGTCACGGCCCGGGGGAGCTCGTACAGGGAGGCAGCGTTGCTGGCGACGGCTGCGGTTTCACAGGTGGTGAGCCGCATACGGCGCCTAGGCCTGGAGGTAGCCCTCAACAAGTCGGAGGCCATGGCCTTTCATGGCCCCCGGCGGGCGCCGCCGGCCGGATCACACATCGTGGTCGGGGGGTGTCGGATCGCTGTCGAGTCCACCATGAAATATCTGGGATTGGTGCTCGACAGCCGGTGGGACTTCGGCCCCCACTTCCGGCGGCTGGCGCCCAAGTTGATGGGCGCGGCTGGGGCGCTGTCAACGCTGCTTCCCAATCTGGGGGGCCCGAGCGCCGCCTGTAGGCGGCTTTACGTGGGGATCGTGCGATCCATGGCCCTGTATGGGGCCCCAATCTGGGCGGCTGACCTGACGGCCGGCAGCATCGCTGTTCTGCGAAGACCGCAGCGAGCGATGGCCGTCAGAGTCATCAGGGGATATCGCACGGTCTCCTACGAGGCGGCCTGTGTACTGGCTGGATCCCCACCGTGGGACCTCGAGGCGAAAGTACTCGCGTCACTGTATCGGTGGCGCGAGGAAGCGCGGGAGCGAGGCGAGCGACTGACGGAGCGACACATGGAGCTTCGTCGGTCGCAGCTCCGCGCAGCCCTGGTGGCGAGCTGGCAGGACAGGCTTTCACGCCCTACCGCCGGCCTCGCCACCGTCGAGGCGGTCCGGCCAGTACTCGGGCCCTGGCTCGGGAGGAGGCACGGCTCCCTGTCGTTTCGGGCGACGCAGGTGCTCTCGGGGCATGGTTGCTTCGGGAAGTACCTGTGTCGCATAAACAGGGAGCCGGACGCCCGGTGTCACCACTGCGTCGACTGCCGGGAGGATACGGCGCGGCATACGCTGGCAGAATGTGCCGCTTGGGAGGAGCCGCGTCGTGTCCTCGTCTCAGAAGTAGGCAGTGACCTATCGCTGCCGGCCGTTGTCGAGTCGATGGTCGGCAGCGAGGGGTCCTGGGACGCGGTGGTATCCTTTTGCGAAACAGTCATGTCGCAGAAGGAGGCTGCGGAAAGGGAGCGGGAGATATCTTCCGCGCACCCTGCCCGCAGCAGGCGCACCGGGCGTCGGCGGAGGGCGGATAACGCCCTCTTCCAGCCCCCCTAAATGGGTCCAGGGGCGACGGATCTGGGGACATCCGTCGCCCCCTATTGTACGGACCCGAGATGGTGGCGCGTAGTGTTCCACGCGCGCCTCTCTGTGATGTATGGGGGGGAGTTTAACACCTCACTCCCCCCCAACGTGAGGAGGCCCGCAAAGGCGGGCCGGCACCAGTTGGGGATCGCGGAAGACATATTGGTTCCCGTGGTCCCCGACGTAGGTGTGGGACGGAACACCGGGGTGGTTTTAGTCAGTAAGAGTCTGACAGACCCCTCCGCCCACCCCAGGGCGGGGGACATCCATGAGGATTTCCACCTCGTGATCAAAAAAAAAAAAAAAAAAAAAAGGTTAGGTTAGGTTAGGTTAGGTTTTTTTTTTTTTTTTTTTTTTTTTTTTTGGTTTGGCAGGAATGGGAAATCCTCATGGACACCCAGACTGTCTCACGTGTGACACAGTCTGGGTAGTGCCGGACTCTTACCGGCTAAAACCACACTCCTGCCTTTCAAACTGTCCCCCTGACATAGTCAGAGACCTTATATATGTTGAATTTTAAAAATAATTTGCATTTACCTTTTTAATTGTCTGATTTTACTTAAATTTTACTATTATTATTTTAATTCTGCGTCACTTTTTAAATCTACATTTTACTTTCTTTTCTTTCTTAAGTTCCTATTAGTTAGTTTATGCTTTGTCTTTATATAAATGTATATATTAAAAGCATAATATTAGTTTTCTTTGTTCCTTTTTATTACTCTATTTGCTATATCTACACAGTATTCCAAAAATATGTTTCTTAGTTTTTCCTTTTCTATTATTGTCTCTATATTATTTTTGTCTATTTTTGTTGCGAGCAACATTTCCGTATTTAGTCTTTCCGCTCCGAACACTGGACATTCTGTCAAAATGTGTGGGATTGATTCCAGTGCTTCCGGCTCACAGATGCACGATGGGCTCTCCTTACACTTAAAGCGATGGAGGTATTCGGAAAACCCACCGTGCCCCGTCAAGATCTGTGTTACCACTCCTGCTGGTTTTATCTTTTTGATAACCCTGAAGGCATCAATCGCATTCGGGAAAAACATTTTGGTGACCGAGGCTGTCTCGCCATTTATGTATCTTCGGTTCCATTCGTCAAGCGACCCCATACGGATCTGCCGCTTGACGAATGATACCGGACAGCAGTCGTAGTCCGGCTTCTTTTTTAAATTGAGTGCAGCTTCTTTTGCCAAGTGGTCTGCGCGTTCATTGCCCTCTAGTCCGGCGTGAGCCTTTACCCAAAACAAAGAAACATCTTTGCTCTGGGATAAAGCCGCGCCCACATTTGCTCTCGCTTCCACTGCCAGCGCGTGGAGGGAACCCTGGTTTGTGACTGTCTGTAGTGCCGCTTTTGAGTCACTATAGATACCGAAGGTTCCCTCTTTGCGCTTGAGGATTTGCCTCGTGGCTACGCATATGGCCAGGAGTTCCGCCTGGTAGACCGTACAGCACGACGGCAAGCTAAGCTTTACGGACTTGATCTCGGCATCACCGTCCCATAGTGACAGCGCTGCTCCAACCTTGCCCGCAATCCTGCTGCCATCGGTGAAAAATCGGACTGCCTGGTTGTTGTGGGTGTCCACTTGGGACTGGTCCTCCAGACTCATGAACCCCATGGCCATATGTTTCGCCGGATGTGGTGTCTCTGCAAATGCCACCACACGTTCCACCTCCCTGCCCGCAAGGGCCAGCTGGGGCACCCCCCTCTTTGCCTCATACAGTGCGGCTGCCTCCTGTATCCGGAGGTCGAGTGGGAGTAACCCCGCCAGCACTAGGGACGCATTCAGCGAAACGGTGCGGTAGGACTTGCAGAGTTTTTGGGCAAACCCTCGTTGGACCGTGTTGAGCATCTTCTGCACTCCAACCTTTTTGGTCGCCGGCGCCCAGGCACCTGCTGCATACATAATTACCGGCTCCACCGCCGCCGTGTAGATGCACCGTATGACTTCCGGGTGTAGACCCCAGCTCACTTTGGCCGCCCTAGACAGTTGTTTGTAAATGTTTGCAGCCTTCCTGCAAACGTTAGCGGCGTGGGTGTTAAAAGTGAGCTGGTGGTCAATGGTGAGCCCCAGTATTTTTATTTCCTTAGACATGCCAATGTCTACCCCGCCCATGCTCAGAAGTGGGACATCGTACTTTAGCTTTCTGGTTACGACCATCGCGCAAGTTTTGTGTGGTGCAAACTTCAGCTTATTTCGGATGCCCCACCTCCGAACATACTCGAGGGCGGCATTGGCATGTCTCTGAACCTCCAACGCTGTGCTTCCGTCAAATATCATGACCACATCATCGGCGAAAGCCTGGCAGTACACTCCTCGCTCTTCCAACTCCTTCAAAAGGCTATCCAGGAGCAAGTTCCAAAGGATTGGACCACCTACCGACCCCTGGACACATCCTTTGTTGGTGTTCCTTTGGCATTCCGCTCCGGCGTACCTCACTCGGACACTCCTACCAGCTAGATAGCTGTCTAGCATCCGCCTGAGGTTCACCGGGCACCTTTCCTCAGCCAGTCTGGTCTTAATGGCCGGCCACCATGCGCTGTCGAAGGCTCCCTCTATGTCAAGTGATACAACAGTGATTAGCTTCTTTTCGTTTAGCTTTACTCTAATGTGTTGTATCATGGTGTAGAGGGAGTCTTCGGTGCTCCTCTGGGGCATGAAACCAAACTGACGAGTACTCAGCCGCGGGACCAGGTGCCACTTCAACCTTGCCACCAACATTTTCTCGAGGATTTTGCCCATGACCGGCAGGAGGCCAATCGGCCTGTAGGACTTCGGGGTGGTGTAGCACTCCTTTCCGGGCTTTCGAAGGATCACCACTGTGGCCTCCTTCCAGGCCCCCGGGAAGTGACCCTGCTCAAGGCACTTATTGGCCAGTGCAAGGAACATCCCCGGGTCCCGGAATATAACTTGGGCACAGATATCGGCCGTGAGGCCATCCGCCCCCGGTGCCTTCCTGGGGTTGAAGCCTTCCACCGCGGTTTTAAGCTCCTGTAGTGTAAAGGGCGGGTCATGGTTTTCATCATGCGCCCACTCGTTTACACGACTGGCCGCTGCTCGCATCCGACGGTGGTCATCATTGTCTTCCCCAGGCAGGTCCTCGGGGTAAAAGGTCTCAGCCAGCAGTGACGCTGAGCCTTCACCATCGAGTGGCACCCCATCCTTGAGCAATGGTAGGTCCTCGTGCCTTTTTTCGGTACGGCCCAAAATCCTGTAAATCCCCTCCCAGAGTCCTTCCTTGTCTTGTTTTTCGCAAAAACCCTTCCAGCTCGTAATCTGCGCTCTTTTGGCCTCTAACTCATAATTTTCTTTTGCCCGCAGGTACTCCTCCACGACACTCGCCCTCCGGACTGCTGCAACGCAACGTATGCGGCGTCTCTTGGTGTTGACCTCGTTCATCATCTCAGCAAGCTCATTGGACCACCACGGTATCGTAAGTATGTCATTATTTTTAATTTTAGCCAAAGTTTCTTCGCAAGTTTCGGTTACTGTACTAATGTAATTTCTAACGGTATTTTCCAGTGTTGTGTTATTACTAATTTTATCGATTTCTACTAGGTTTAGGTTGACGTCTGCTTTTAATTGGGCCAGTTTCTCATGAAACTGGCTCCAATTTGCTTTTCTTGTATTATAAATTCTGGTTGTTCTTTTAACATGTATGCCTCTAGATTTTTGAAGATTGATTTTAAATACGATACCGTTGTGGTCCGAGCTTGTGAGACCCTCTTCGACTGTCCAGTCTTCCACCAGGTTCAACATGTCCGTTGAACACGCCGTAATATCGACAAAACTCGTGAAGGATTTTCCACCTCTGATGGTGTCGAAGGTTGGCGTGTTTCCGATGTTGAGCACCTGCAAGCCCATTTCATGTATTGCACCCGACATTTCTTCACCCCTGCTGTCCACAACCAGACTACCCCACCAGGTGCTCTTGGCGTTAGTGTCACCTCCCAATATGATCTTTATGGGGCCTATTTCCTTGCGGATCTGCAGAAGCTGCTCCAGGTACGGTTGTATTGGGTGGTCCGGTTCAAAGTAAAAGGAGACTACTGCGATTTCCCAGGCGCGGGTTCGGATTCTCACCACCGTGATGTTATTGGTGGTGAGTTTTGGACACTGTGTGACGTCAAGCTCTTGATCGAAGACGACTATTGCCGCCTTCACAGTTCCACTTCCTTGATCCGCGCACTGGTACACTCTAGCTCCTCGGTAGTCTCGCATTCTTCGGACCCCACCCACATATGGCTCCTGGAGCAATGCGAACGCAACCTTCCGCTCACTGGCCATTATCATGAGTTCTTGGGTCGCAAGATTCTTCCTCTGCAGATTCGCTTGGATCACCCGGTAGTTTGGAGGGGCAGCAGGGTGTGTTCGGATTACATTGCCTGAGTTCATGTTTCCGGTAGGGGTTGATGCCACCTTAGCAGTAAGCCACCGACAGTCGTGCTAATGCATCCCATTTAATGCGAATAGGGCACATGCTGTCGAAGGCGTTGTGATCAGTTCTATCTAGTTTGGCTGACAGGCAATTGTGACACTTTGGTGCCTCCTCTGCCAGCCGAGACGGACAATCCGCACGCATGTGGGGCTCACCACAATGGGTGCAGAGGTCTGCGGGCCGCGTGCACAGTTTCCGGCTGTGGCCGAAGCACAGGCAGCGAGTGCACTGCACCAGTGGCGACTGGTCCTGCACCCGCACCCGCTGCAGGTCAATGTGCACACGACCCGCAAAAGTCAACCTCTGCCACACTATCGGGGACACCTGCAGAATGACGTGGCACATGTGGGGGTTTCTCGTCTTACGGCGGTACTTTACCCCCAACCTCACATCACTCGCAGGAATGTCCCCGATTAGGTGGGTGTTCTGCCGCTCCAGGGCCTGCGTGATTTCAACATCCGTGTGGCAGGAAAGGACGTCCCAGATGATGACGAGCGGGTCCTTGTTCCGGACTTCTTCTGCGACCAGATTGCCGGATTTCCGGATCCGCTCCGTCACTCTAGTTAGTTCTTCTTTCGTCCTAAATCCGACCACCACCTTTTGGTCCCTCGCCTTGCGCAGTCGCTCTACCCTGGTACCCTCATTTCGGGCATCAACCGCCGTACGGAGCTTCTCGATTACCTCCTCACTCGTGTCCTGATCATTCTTAGATGACACGACTACTGAGTGAAGAGGTTCCCGGATGTGTTGCTTCGGGCCGGCGGCGACTTCCGCGAAAGTTGGGTGTTGGTTGGCGACACAGCGAGGGGCCAGCAGAAGTTGCTCCGTAAGATCCTTTGTGTGTTGCTGGCACACCTGCAATGCTTCTTTGTGGTCTTTGAGGCCTGCCACCAGGCTCTGCATCAGCTCCATAGCCGGCCGGTCGGCCGGCTCCGTAGCCGTGGTCGGATTTTTTGGTGTGACCGCCAGTATGACTTCCGGTGACACAGCAGATACAGGTGTGACGGAAACTTTGCTCCGCTCTGACTCCTTCACCAACTCATACAATCTATTGATTGCGCCGAGCACCTCCGTTTTTATCTCTGTCTTTAGATTGCGAGAGTTACCTAAGTGAAGCTTCGCTTTACTCAGGCAAGCTCTCGCTTCTGCCGTGAGGCTGGGATAGCCAGAGTTGGGTCTCTTTGTGACTTTTGCGGTGTCAGCTGGTACACGGCGCGCCACCGAAGTGCTGGCAGCAGGTGGTGTAGCTTCAAGCATTTGGTTGGCCGGGGACTTGCCCTGAAGCTCAACTTTCCCAGCCTCCCATTCTCCGATGCTTCGCCTCACGCTAGGAAGTGAGGGTCCAGCTTTCTCTGTTGAGCGCGGCGAGCTCCTAGGGCTCGCGTCTTTCTTTGCCGGAGTACGGAACATACTTGTGGTTCTGGTGAAGGTGTTATTCATACAGAGACCAGTCAGAGGACAGTGAAGCTACTTTTGTGTCCCTGTAAAGGGGGGATATCACAAAGTACGTCTAAATTGTAATTCGTCCTACGATATGACGAAAGTCAATTCAATTTCAGCTATTAAATGTAGAGGTAAGACCGTCAATGGTACGCTCGTCAACGAAAAACACGTTATGATGATAAACTGTCAATAGTTTTAGACACGACAGCCTTAAAATATATTTTTGACGAAAACCAAATTGCCGGTTTTAGAGAACGTAAGGTTCATACGGCCAGTCGGAGGCAGCTGATATTGATTCTGTGTCCCTGTATAGGCGGGATAAAGCACAGGAACAAGAAATGTATATAATAAAAGAATGAAGTATGCAGTTACTCTTTACGATTGTAAATCTTAGTCTTTGGGTTCCAGCCTCTAAATAGAGCTACTATTGGTCAGCCCTTCGCTCAAAGGAGCGGGTCAGACAGTGAATAGTCATGAGAGAAATACATGTCAAAAGCAATTAAAACAGAGTCAAAAAAATCATAAAAGTAGAGACACTCTTAAAGAGACTCTATGTAGAGTCTTTCTACTATGTTAAATGGATAGCTCTCACCGAGCCCTCTCAGATGACTCCAAACACGGTACGATTCGGCCCAGGGGTCACGGAGATAATCCGACCTGAAAAATCTGGTTTTTTGCCAAGATGGCGGCCTGAGAGTGGTTACAGGCGAATATCCCCGGAACCACCGGTCCAAAAACCCCGGTGTTTGGGCTTTCCGAACTTGGCTCGGTGAGACCGATCCAACGGAACGGTTTTCAGGCTGAAAAATCTTAGTGTCCTGAAAACGCCTGAAAACTGTCTTATATTATACCTAAAGTCCTACTGGTATGTCTAGCGAAGACCCCAGCCCTCTACGACTCTCCGTTTGGAAGTTATGGTCGTCTAAATATTTCACAAAATGGCCGCGGTGCTGTCAATGTCAATCTTTGGCAATAAATAACTTCCTTCAGAAAAATCGCAGACCCCCCGAGTTTGGGCTCTCCCAACTCGGCCTGAGCTTCGCTGTTCGCTGAGACTACTTTCAGGGACCTGAAAATTTTTAGCTCCAAACCACCTGAAATCGTGGGGTAAGTAGGACAGCGGCTTCCCGACCACAACTTCGAAAACCGCTACTTCCCACGGTCACCGGTTTAGGAGTAATAGCACTTTGAATATGAACAAAATGGCCGCCGAGCTGTCAAAAGTCGTATTAAAACGTCCGTATCTCCGGAACCCTACGTCACAGAAGGACGGGGTTTTGGATCTGCAGCTTGGCGTCACTTCAGGTATGTCCTAAAAGCAGTTTCAGCGACAAAAAATATTAAGGCCTGAAATGGCCTGAAAATGGTCTTAGCCTAAAGTTTGTGGTAGGCTACCGGCCCTCGCGAAAATCCGGTATTAAATGAACTAACGGTTCCCGAGATATCCTAATTTGAAATTAAAAACCTAAGAACCAAGATGGCGCGATTTTGCCATAAAAGCCAAATTGGGAGTTATGGGGACCGAGTTTGGGCTCAAATAGGTCACAATGGATGTGTTGGACCCTGTCCTGGTGTTAAAATTTAGAATTTTCTATTAAATTTTGAATTAAGACCAAAACACACTAAAAAATCGATATCTTGGGAACGCCTCGTCAAAAAAATTTGAAAAAAATGTCTAAAAATATGATAAATACGGCACTACAACACAAAATAAATAAAAAATTTAAAATCCAAAAACAAAGTCGATAATTTTTAAAATCTATGATTTTTGTACAAAATGCTTTATAACTTAAAATCTATTAAACCTAAAAATCTAAAACTTAATGTCTCTAATGAACTGATGAGCGCGCCAAGACTTGCACTTGAAAAATCTTTAAATCTTGATCAGGGCCGAAGATATTCAGGTCCGAAATTTAAAATTTCAAACTCCTTTCAAAAATCAGCTATAGTAGTTAAAAATATATTTATTCCAGATACCGTTTAGACTGTAGCAGAAGATGTTGTATGCAAATTTTGAGGCATCTGGTTTCACTGCTTCTGGTTTTTCAAGCCACGTGCTTTTTCGTTTTTTCAGCCTAACT